>OU452292.1:20000-10020000 GCA_911728535.1 Pammene fasciana
ACCTACCCCCATATGCTCCCAAATATCGACTCCCATACGCTTAAAAATACCAACCATACACTCCCAAATATTATCCTCCATACACTCCCAAATACCCCCATACACTCACATCCACTCCCAACAACAACATTCCCCCAAACTCCTAATCCTTTAGTAGATTAACTAATCTACTAAATAACGCCACAGCTCCATTTACACATTGCACCGCTGGGCCACCGCGCCGGTGCGCCTATGCAACGTAGCGGTGGACCGACGGCTCGCTGGAGCAAACTGCAAAGCAGTCCCCCAAAAAAAACCCAACCCAAACCACTCCCTAAAACCCCCAAAAACTACATGACACACCGGAGGGCATTCGTATGAATGCCCTCGAAACCAATCGCTTTCTTTTTGTGGATAGCTGGTCGCCCGTATACCGATAGCGAGGGCCAGCTATCCCACAATTAAACACAAAAACACCCCAAATAAACTCCACACACACCCCCAACAAAACCAAAACCACACTCCACACGAAGCGGGGGAGGTTTTAGTCCGTAGGCGACTGGCGATGGCACTGCATCTCAGGGTGGAGTGCCATCGCCAATCGAGTCGGGCATGCGGCCAGGCACGGGCCTGGCCGTATCCAATGAGGATTTCCTCCCTCGCCGCAAAAAAAAAAAAAAAAAAAAACCTAACCTAACCTAACCTAACCTAACCTAACCTAACCTAACCTAACCTAACCTAACCTAACCTAACCTAACCTAACCTAACCTAACCTAACCTAACCTAACCTAACCTAACCTAACCTAACCTAACCTAACCTAACCTAACCTAACCTAACCTAACCTAACCTAACCTAACCTAACCGGGGTGCAGGGCTGGTAGACCTCCTCGTGGTGCACCCTGGGAGGGGGAGGATAGCCGCTCAGTTGCGCGTTTGCTATTCTCCCTCTGCTAACTACCAGTCACAGAAGTGGTTGCAGTCGAGCTTGCTCCTGCGTGGGCTTAAGTGCCGTGTCCCCCAAACCAAAACCAAAACCCCCATCCTCTCATTAGTAGTGGAACTACTAACAAGCACATCATCGCCATCAACATAATGCGCCGTTGAGCCACCGCGTTGGTGCGCTATTGCGCTGCCGCGGTGGCCCGACGGAATGCTGGCGCAAACTGTCGGCCGTCGCTGGCAGGAACCCCTAAAAACTTCCTCTATACACTCCCAAATATTTCCCATCAACTCCTAACTACCTACCCCCATACGCTCCTAAATATCGACCCCCATACGCTACCAAATACTAATTTCCATACACTCCTAAAACTAAGCCCCCATTCACTCCTAAATACCCCCATACACTCTCATTCACTTAACCACTCCCAACAACTCCTCAAACACTCAATCCTTTAGTAAATTAAAAGAGAATTTGCTAAGTAACGCCAAAGCGCCACCAACATATTGCACCGCCGTGCCACCGCGCCGGTGCGCCTTTGCATCGTAGCGGTGAACCGACGGCTCGCTGGCGCATCCCCCAAAAAACCACCCCAAACCACTCAAAACCCAAACTCTTTATCCTTTAGTAGATTAACTAATCTACTAACTAACGCCACAGCTCCATTTACACATTGCACCGCCGGGCCATCGCGCCGGTGCGCCTTTGCACCGTAGCGGTGGACCAACGGCTCGCTGGAGCAAACTGCCATGCAGTCCCCCAAAGAAACCCAACCCCACCCAAATCAAAAACCCCCAAAAACTCACACCAACACACCGGAGGGCATTCGCAAGACTTCCCTCCAACCAACCGCTCTTTGTGGATAGCTGGTCGCCCGTATACCGATAGCGAGGGCCAGCTATCCCACAATCAAACACAAAAACACCCCAAATAAACTACACACACACCCCCAACCAAACCAAAAACACACTCCACACGAAGCGGGGGAGGTTTTAGTCCGTAGGCGACTGGCGATGGCACTCCATCTCAGGGTGGAGTGCCATCGCCAATCGAGTCGGGCATGCGGTCGGGTACGGGCCCGGCCGTATCCTATGAGGATTTCCTCCCTCGCCGCAAAAAAAAAAAAAAAAAAAAAAAAAAAAAAAAACCTAACCTAACCTAACCTAACCTAACCTAACCTAACCTAACCTAACCTAACCTAACCTAACCTAACCTAACCTAACCTAACCTAACCTAACCTAACCTAACCTAACCTAACCTAACCTAACCTAACCTAACCTAACCTAACCTAACCTAACCTAACCTAACCTAACCTAACCTAACCTAACCTAACCTAACCTAACCAAGCTCAATTTGAGAAACTAAACCAACACCTAAAAATCCCAAATTCAAACCAAAATTAAAACTCAAGTAGCTCTATTTTTTGATCCTACCCCCATTTCCGTGACCCCTTTGGTCACGGAGATATTTCACTTTTCCTGCTTTTTCAAATTTCGCTACTTTAAAAATTCTGCAAATAATTCATTTTTAATAATTTCTTTACTTTCTTTTTACTAAAAATCATAATTTCCTATAATCTTTCCTTTATTGTATTAAATTTCAACATTTTCACCATTCCCCCATACAAAAATAACTAATTCATTCAATATAATTTCGGCGCCTGATAGACCGCAATAGCAATTTCGAAATTTTAAGTTTTTTCAATAACCATACGGTCAATTTTTATTTTTGTTATCTTAATCAATTACTTAAATTTTTCCACATCTTTTATGTACTATACATTATTTCTCTCAGACGCTTTATTTTAATTTTATTCTCAAAGTTCACTTCCGTCGTAATTCTCAGGAAAAATTTCAATCTTTTTAAAGTTTTGTTAAGCGAAGTTCGGTTTAAAAATCTGATATCTTGTAGTAATAAGTAGCTTAGTTGACCCGATTTTTGCACACCACAATTAAAACCCGCACTTGCATACTTTGTAAATTATTTAACTTTTTCTCTTTTTTCAAAATTTTTTCACTTCAACTGGTCACATTATCTTCAATTTTCAATATTTTTAATTTCTTTTTGCACTAAAAATCGTATTTTTGTATCCTTTAAATATCTCAATACTTCAATTAATATATTTCTCGCACTCGTCATACAAAAATTCTCATTTTCCCTACTAAAAAATCAAAGCGCCTGATAGGTCAACCGAGCAATTTAATAAAATTCAGCAAAATTTCGTTTCCACAAAAACTACACGGTAGATTTTAAATTTAAATATCTTAAAATATTGATAAAAAATTTGCTCATATTTCATGTACTATAACATTTTGCTTAGAAACGCTTAGTTTAAATTTTACGGACTTCACACACATTTTACATAATTTTACTTCCTGCTAAACTGATATAATGGGAAATGATAATCAGGAGCAACAGCTGGCTCCAACAGAGCCGCCGGGGGCCTCCCGGGTCAATTATGTGCCCACGCCGGGCACACCGGGTGCTAACGACTCGCCCTCCTCCAGCGACATGGAGCGACTACTTAGGAGCTGCGAGTCAATGGCCAGCCCCAGTCCCAGTGCTGGGAGCTCAAGCGGTCGATTCAGATTACTAATCAGAGAGTATGTTGAGCGCATACACGACAATATAACAAAAAACAAAAGTGTGACAAGGATGAATAAACACATAATAATTGACAATGCAAAGGCAATATTAGAATGCGCCAACAAGTACAGCCAAGAATGGGAGCACCTGAGCAGGGACCTTCTTGCTGCTGCATTCAATCCTCACCCAACTCCAGCTTCAGCCACCGAGACCATCTCCGTTCAAACGGACGAGTGCGGGGACACGTCCCAGCCTCAGTCCGACTTGGGAGCGGTGGCTGAAGATACACATAGCAAAATAGATCACATCAAAGCAGAAATTCAAGAGCTGAGAAAAGATTTGGCACAGTTCACAGCAAAATACAGCACTGCACAACCGAACGTGAATGATGGTGACGCAAGATGCTACGCTACGGCGGCAGGCGCGTCGTCATCCTCACCACCAACGGTTACAACATACAGCACACCAATTATCCCAATCACTCCAATTACCCCAACCACTCCAAACACTCCAATATTTAACATCCCGAAAAACAAACCGGCGCTGATCATCAAGCCAAACGGAGTCGTCAACAGCCCTGTCGAGACCCTGGAGAGGTGGAAGAAGACTGTCTCTTTCAGGGATTCCACCTTCGCTCCTTCAAACACAAGATACGTATCCAACAATAAGGTACGTATCGAGTTTGACACTTTGGAGCAGCGAGACAGGGCGCTCTCCATGACTAACAGTCCCAACAGTGAGATCAGCGCCGAAACCAGCAAAACACTCAATCCTATGGTAATTCTTAAGGGATTGCCAAAAGATGTCAAATCGGACCAGCTGGCCGATATAATTACAAGACAGAACCCAGAACTCAAAATTGTAATCAATAACAAAAGAGATTTCGCCCTACACTTCCTACGTAACAATAGGAACCCAAAAAGATACAATGCTGTTTTCATTACGTCACCTGAGGTATTTAAAACCATAATAAATATTGCCCGAGTTAACGTTGATCACCAAAAGGTGCATGCGGAGGAGTACATCCCACTCCTGCAGTGCTTCTCGTGCCTGCAGGTGGGACATACTCGAAAACGCTGCACCGAGAAAACTATAGTCTGCTCCCATTGTGCCACAGCTGGGCATGAATTTAAACAGTGCCCAGCCAAAAATGACTTGACCCAAATCAAGTGCCATAACTGTACAAAACATGCTGAAAAATATAATATAGAATTAGACAATAAGCATAGCGCTACATCTTCTAAATGCACACGGCTGTCCCTCATGACAGATAAGATAAGAGGAAGAGTCAATTACGGGACACAAATGTAGACCGTGGATGGCTCTTTCACCTAATCTCCTTCCCTTTCTTTCCCTATCCATAAATTCCTAATTCTCCTTTCTCTTCCTATATATTATCTTGTATGTATATACTTACCTTATTCACTTATTTCATTATAACAACCCATTCCCTCAAACAAAATCCCATATACACACACACATAACTACACCAACACACTGGAGGGCATCGGCCGGGCGGCCGCCTGCACTCAATGACGTTTGTCTTGAGGCGGGCGGCCGGGCGGCACGACTGCCCTCCGAAATTTCCCGCTTCTTTGTGGACAGCTGGTCGCCCGTATCCCTAGCGAGGGCCAGTTGTCCCACAACCGAAAACACAACACACCCCAACTACACTCAACTTGCACACCCATCCACACCATTACACTCTACACACGTGGGGGAGGTTTTAGTCCGTAGGCGACTGGGAGAAATTCCCAGTCGAGTCGGGCATGCGGCCAGGTACGGGCCTGGTCGTATACATGAGTATTTCCTCCTCCACCGTCAAAAAAAAAAAAAAAAAAACCTAACCTAACCTAACCTAACCTAACCTAACCTAACCTAACCTAACCTAACCTAACCTAACCTAACCTAACCTAACCTAACCTAACTCAAAACCTAACCTAACTCAAAACCTAACCTAACTCAAAACCTAACCTAACTCAAAACCTAACCTAACTCAAAACCTAACCTAACTCAAAACCTAACCTAACTCAAAACCTAACCTAACTCAAAACCTAACCTAACTCAAAACCTAACCTAACTCAAAACCTAACCTAACTCAAAACCTAACCTAACTCAAAACCTAACCTAACTCAAAACCTAACCTAACTCAAAACCTAACCTAACTCAAAACCTAACCTAACTCAAAACCTAACCTAACTCAAAACCTAACCTAACTCAAAACCTAACCTAACTCAAAACCTAACCTAACTCAAAACCTAACCTAACTCAAAACCTAACCTAACTCAAAACCTAACCTAACTCAAAACCTAACCTAACTCAAAACCTAACCTAACTCAAAACCTAACCTAACTCAAAACCTAACCTAACTCAAAACCTAACCTAACTCAAAACCTAACCTAACTCAAAACCTAACCTAACTCAAAACCTAACCTAACTCAAAACCTAACCTAACTCAAAACCTAACCTAACTCAAAACCTAACCTAACTCAAAACCTAACCTAACTCAAAACCTAACCTAACTCAAAACCTAACCTAACTCAAAACCTAACCTAACTCAAAACCTAACCTAACTCAAAACCTAACCTAACTCAAAACCTAACCTAACTCAAAACCTAACCTAACTCAAAACCTAACCTAACTCAAAACCTAACCTAACTCAAAACCTAACCTAACTCAAAACCTAACCTAACTCAAAACCTAACCTAACTCAAAACCTAACCTAACTCAAAACCTAACCTAACTCCGAACCTTACCTAACCTATGTATCGTTCTAATGACCAGGCCACTCGAGGGAAAATCTTAACAGCGCGTTCTAAATTTTACTGTTTGCGTTTTACATTGCCATCTGTCGGTTTTTTTTTATAAGCTTTCACTTGTCCCGTTGTCTGTAATAAAATATTGCAAGTTAAATTTGACCCACTTCTCGGTTTCCGATTGAGCTAAAATTTTGCACGCGTATATCGCGTGACAATAATGCAATATTATGATGACATGAAGCTGATCTGATGATGGAGCTGGAAGGTGGCCATAGGAACTCTGTAATGAAACTACTCAACCCCACCGAATTTGGGCTCATTTGGTTCGTCTTGACGAATAATTTATCTTTAGATTGTATCTGGATACAAACTAAAGATAAATTATGATAATTTTACCCTGGGGTCTGATGATGGATCTGGAAGATGGCCATTGCCAATATCACATCGAATTTGAGCTTGATGAGAAATTTCTCAATAAAAACATCCATCACCATAGGTATCAATCATCCGCATTGTTCAATCATTCCTCATATTTCACCTAGTTGAGACGTTTCAGCACACACTGGGAAAAAGAACAATCCCCTCAGAGTAGAGGCGTACCCAAACGGCATACCCTCCATACCCTGGTACCTTGTTCTAGCGCTAGGGCAAAAGCAACGTTAAGTCGCAACCCCTCTGAACAACCCCATCAGAGCGAGACACACTTGAAAGCACGCCCATGATGCCCCGGTTCTTTGCTCACACCATGACAAATATATTACTCCAACCTTCACATTCATATATTTGTTCACATATGAGTTACCGGGTGTTAGTAGGTACTAAGAATTCTTCATTCCATGAGAAACTCCACCCTCTATCTGACCATTCCTGCGTTACTGGAGTGCTTACGCCACGATACACCTTGGAAGAATGATTGGCACAGCACTCTTTATGTTTGCATTTATGGTTTACTGAACTTCCACCGATAGAGGCACTTGATGACTTGGTTGCACAACTAAGTGGACAGCAGGTGAGAATCTCGTGAGATATCCTTCACTGTACATCCTCCACTTAGTGGGTGGCCGGCGACTGCTAACACCACCATGGTATCCCTGTTAGGTATAACCTAGGCAGCAAGGACATGATATCTCCAGCTCCACAATGTGTTTCGGCTTCGAAAACTTCATCGGCACATTTCAGTAATTAGATATCACCTGTAAATGCTGAAAACAAAATGTAGCGAGCGCAGATAGGCGCTATGCGTAGGCTGTAGGTACTAATGACGTTCTCAATACGTCCAGGCGAGCCCTTTTGATCTCGCCGCCAAAACCTACGACGCATGTGGACATTGTTAACTTCGTGGACATTGTTGAATACGTATGTATTCGTGATTGGAATCTGCTCATTTACACTGAAGCTTTCTTGTTTACGATTTAATCAATGAGAAACGATGCCGAAGCAACATTAACTTGGTACAAGTTAGGTACGTGGTTTTTAGTACGGCCTCGTACGGCTTGCACTTTGCAGGCTCTAAGTATATTTCCCACGTCTGATTTTGGAAAAGAAACACTTCCAGATCAAACTTGGGTTCTATAATCAAAGGTTTTACAATTAAATCAAGGAATTAGCTCTAAATAACTAAATCAGAATATAAAACAATGTCGACAGCGTATCGGCGTCCAAGAGAGTGACCGTCTACCGTTTCGCGCCTAAATTGACAGCTACTGTCATTACTGTCAATATCACGCTTAAGGCGTTCCTAATGTTCCTATACACTCTAAACAATAAAAATTCGTCTACACGCTAAATAATACACTTAAGTCTGTGGATCACCACGACAGAGATTTAATATATACACTTAAGTCTGTGGATCACCAGGACACAGATTTAATATATACATTTAAGTCTGTGGATCACCAGGACACAGATTTACCCGCTTATTCATAAACGTATTGCAAACCTCATTTAACTAAATCATCTTTTGTCCTTATCTGTCACATTGACAGTTGTTGTGTTTGTTAGAAACAGACAAAATACATTTTAACTAAATGAGGTTTGCAACACGTTTATGAATAAGCGGGTTAATATATACACTTAAGTCTGTGGATCACCAGGACACATATTTGACAGAACATCGGTGCTGAATTGCTTTTGAAAAGAAGTAATGTTATTAAATTAAATTGATAAATTATAAAAGATGCTTTAAATATTGGTTGGATCCGAACATTACGAACTGAATAACCAACCAATTGGACGCTGAATCATGCGACTCGATCAAAGTGTTATATGGGTTGATTTTGTGTACACGAATGGTCCACGGTTGTTGCATGCAAAAGTAGAATGCCCGCCCAGTATTTTTATTACACTCTGTATGTTTCTCGTGACAATTTGTCGTGAGCTCTTCACCAACTATGTTGTATTTTGTAAGAAAATATATTATTGATGGCAAACATGCACACAGTCCGCCTGATGGTAAGCGGTTAGTGTAGCCTGTGGGCGCCTGTGACTTCTGTAATTTGTACTTGTCAGAAATTGTGACGATTGTCAGTGTCACCGTGGTGAAATAATATAGGGGCCAGATAAGCGGCTTCTATGACGACATGCCATACATAGTGCCTACGAGCATAGAGTAATAGTAAATATAAAAATAGGAAGAAAAATTACATTGCATCGCAGCGACATCTAATAGGGACCAATAGCGTACCGTAGTAAGGCTAGCTTTGTTCCTACCTACCCTAATACGAGCTACCTTTAGGGGACTCTGGACTAGATGGCGCTTTCAGACATGAGCTTCAAAAAGTTCTTAGACTGTGGATGTCTATATTGTTATTTTGTTATTTTTGTTATTTATTTTATTCAAAAACAATATACATTGTGTGTGAATACATTTCGCTTAAAAACTATATAACAAAACAATCTGAGATTCTTCTATTTATGTATAGGTATGTCAATTTACAATGAATTTAAGGATGTCAAAATTGTTAATTAAATTGAGATTTCAAAAATCTATATATATATAGAGGGTTGACTAGAACTATCTACATTCTTATTCTACTATATTACATTACCTTATTTATGTAGTCATCAATACAATAATATGATTTCCCTAAGAGGTGCAACTTGAGCTTTGCATTGAAAATTTTACTATTTAGAATAGTTTTCAACTCCAGTGGTAATCCATTAAATAGACGCACGGCCTGAAAGTATGCTGCATGCTTCACCACGTTCAGTCTAGGGACAATGTTGCAGGAAAAGTCCTTATAGACCAGGCAATAAGGAGGTTGACCTCGCATTAATTCCTCAGACAAAAAAACCTTTACAGTATGATAAAGTGTCATGAGTAGATGGTGTATCAATGTTTTTCCAAAAAAAAAATATCCGTATTATTTTTACTGCAATAAGTTATTTCTTTTAATATTTTTTTTTTGGAAATTCGTAAATATTATGTTAAAATATGATTAACATAACAACCACTGTTACAAACTTGACTGAGAAATTTTCCTAACAAAATGACGAGTGTCAACAGATATTTTTAAATAAAGATGACAGTTTTTATACTTTTTATTGACATTTTTTTGGAAGTTTTCCTAGTATCTGGCAATGATCAAAAAAAATCGTGTGGTGAAAAAAATACAGCCTGAGAAATATTCCAGTACAAATTATTAAGCTTTTTGTACATTTTGGTGAAAATACCAAAATTGGCAAATGTTTTTTTTTTGGAAAAATTATGTTTGGTATTTGTTATGATCTATACTATATCCCAGCAAAAGAATCATCGACTGAGGAATTAATGCGAGGTCCCCATACTACGCACCGCCAGATTTCCCGGCCTATTACGTCTACTTGTCAATCGGCGATCCCTTTCCGGTATGCTCTCCCACTTATTTAAGTGCTTTACAAAATCTGTGAGAAGCACGAGAATGTAAAGACATGGCATAGTTAAGACCTTGAGATCAATGAAAAGTACCCTACATGTTTCTATCTGCGGGATTCGAGCAATCACGCGAA
The DNA here is from genome assembly GCA_911728535.1 of Pammene fasciana. Lineage (NCBI taxonomy): Eukaryota > Metazoa > Arthropoda > Insecta > Lepidoptera > Tortricidae > Pammene > Pammene fasciana. Next base: position 30,253 of record OU452292.1, read on the forward strand.
TGGCTCTTTTTTGCAACTTGAAGGCAGAATCAGTATTGTAGTTATAGCTGTTGCCCCATAGTTTGACACTATACCGCAACTTTGATTCCACTAAAGCATGGTAGACAATCCTGAGTTGCTTAATTTGTAACACGTCGCGAAGGCTACGTAGAGCATAGCAAGCAGAACTTATAGAATTATTTAGATGCTGTAGTTCCCGTTTCCAGTTTAGGAATGCGTCAATATGAACTCCCAAGAATTTTACTGCATCTGTTTGTTCAATTTTTTCCCTATTTAGTTTTATGTCTAAGAGATCAGCATTTCTACTAGTGGATTTGAAAAGTATTACATTAGTTTTGCTAGAATTAAGTTTCAGGTTGTTGATTTCAAACCATTTGTTAAAAACTATCAAAGCAGCATTGATCCTTTCATTTAGCTGAGTCGTGTTGTCAGCTGAGATAACAGCATTAGTATCGTCAGCGAAAACAGTTAGATTTGTACATGGTACTGACCTAACTATGTGATCAAACATGTCGTTAATAAAAACTATGAAAAATAATGGTCCCAGTATTGAACCCTGGGGGACACCACGATTTACTGTTATCATTTTAGACTTAACCACTGCTTCACTATCGTTGGCTACTGACTTCAATTCTACGTACTGTTTCCTGTTGGTAAGATAAGATTTAAATAGTTGCAGTACAGTATCTCTAACGCCATAATGCTCCAATTTGACCAATAGGATATTATGATCGACCATGTCAAATGCCGAGCTGAGGTCCAAGAAAAGTCCAGCTACTTTTTTTTTGTCATTAAGCTTAGCGACGATATCATTAATCAAGGTTTCGATTGCCTCACTAGTGCCAATACTTTTTTGATACCCGAATTGACGGTTGTTGAGCACATTGTTACGAACAAGATGCCTTACTAGTCGAGCCTTTATAAGTTTTTCAAAGATCTTTGAAAGAACTGGCAACAGTGATATTGGTCTGTAATTGAAAGGATCACTTAGTTTGCCTTTTTTATGGATAGGCAATATTTTGGCAATTTTAAACTCTGCTGGGAAAACACATAAATCGACGCACTCGTTATATAAGGTCGCAAGCGGCCCAGCCAATAGGTCCACATTCTCTTTAATCACGGTTATAGGAATCTCGTCATGACCTACTGATGACTTTGATTCCATGGCTCTCACAATCTGGCTTATTTCAAGTGGAGTTACTCTTTCAAAGCTCATTGGTATATCAACCCTATGCGTATTTTTTGTAAGTAGCTCTAAAGATGTTCGAGTGTCTCCTGTGAAAACCCCTTTACCATGATCAAAAACTTCGGAGAAAAGATCAGCCTGCTTCTGGGGATCACTTATCACCTGATCGGTTTTAATTATACGATTGCCTATGCCTATTGCTACGGGGGCTACTTTGTTTCTATGCCTATTAACCACTTTCCATATTTGTTTAGAGGATTTATGTGCCTTTTCAATTTCCAGTTCTACTGCATATCTTTTTGCATGTCTCAGCACGCGTTTGTAAATTAAAAGATATTTCTTTCGATAATTTTGTATCGATAAATCGCAATCACTTATATTACCTGAATTTAAAAACCGCTTCATATTACTCGCAACTTTAATACCTTTCGTGATCCATGAAATTTTTGAATTGTTTGTCACCAGTTTCACTTTCCTTTTTTTAAAACAGGTTTTGAACAAGTCACTGAACTCAAGGAGAAAGGTGTCAATGCCAATACCATTCCAATTAAGGTTCTTCAACTCTTGCCTAAAAGTTAACTTATTTTTATTATTTAACACGCGCCGTTCTGTGTAAATCACAGGTTTGTCCTTCCTAGCACACACTGTCTCCACGACTAAGTCACAAAACAAACCAGCATGACCGTCTGCCAGGCAGTTATGATCCACTAAGACATTATTTATTAAGTTTGTTGGTAAGTTGGTTAAAAAATTGTCAATGCAAGAATCAGAACCGTTGCGTTTAAAGGTAGGATCCATAATTAGGGGTCTAAAGTCTATTATCATTTATCTCTGTCTCTGCTACGAGTATCACTACATAGTATAAAACAAAGTCGCTTCCTGCTGTCTGTCCCTATGTATGCTTAGATCTTTAAAACTACGCAACGGATTGTGATGCGGTTTTTTTAAATAGATAGAGTGATTCAAGAGGAAGGTTTATATACATGTATAATTGCACCCGTGCGAAGCCGGGGCGGGTCGCTAGTAACGTACAAATATGGTAGGTACCTTTAATACGTGTAGGTATTGCGTGCTACGTGTATTGGCCGGGTGCAGAGACTGGGCGGGAAAAGCTAAAACGATCGCAGCGCTTGACGTGACCAAAAGTGGCAACTGCGACGGCTGTATTTTTTGAAACGTCTTACGTTTTAGTTATTTTGCTTACGCTTTCTACTTAAATTTGCTTTTAAATAATAAATTGTGGTAAAATAGGTAACGTTATAATACAGGATACACGTAGAAAGAAATATGTAAAGACTAGCTTCTGTCCGCAACTCCGTCTGCGTAGAATAACACTTACAATAAGTATATAAAACGCCTGCATACAATTTTACTGCAAACATTTTCAATTAGAGCACATACTATTATGTGCCATAAAATTGTATGCAGGCGTTTTATATACTTACTGTAAGTGTTATTCTACGCAGACGGAGTTGCGGACAGAAGCTAGTCTTTACATATTTCTTTCTACGTGTATCCTATATTATAACGTTACCTATTTTACCTCAATTTATTATTATGTAGGTACTCTTTGTGGACTAGTAAGGATAAGGATTGAGGCTTTATCAGATTCTACATAAAAATCCTACGGAATTTTTTCATACATGCATTACGTGCTGCGTTTTTGTAAAGGATTTCGGGCCACTTTATATGGATCGTGGTCCAAAAACTATCAGAGAAGAGGTCATTAAATATGTAAGTATCTCTATCGACTTTAGTTCTATGAGAACCAAGTTGAATTCCACAGCAAAACTGAGATTTTCATATTTTAGTCACAGCACATATTAAGTGCCTAAATAAAGCATTGCAGCTGGGCTGCGTTCACAACCGCTCGGCGGACGTGTTGGCCACTGAGGTCTAACAGTAACCAGTCCGTCTAGGCATAGGCGCACTTCCTAGTAATTACTGTGACTGACTAAATCATGAATTCATATCTTAGTTATGCAATGGAATTCAACTTGGTGTCTCCATAAGGAAATTAAGTATATAAAACGAACGAACTTTTAAATGAGATAATTCATAGCTCTGTTTGTTTTTGGATCCCTTTACGCATTATCCTTTACGGACTTCTAAATTTTCAAAAGAAATAAAACCTCACAAGATGTTCTTAATTTGTTTCTATCATTTAAAACAGAGTACAACAATTTTGAGATTTCAAAAGAGATGTTTGAAATAACACAAAATATATAATTTGTTATAACTTTTGTTTGTATTTAACAAATTTTCCCCGCTGCTGCTCCTGCTTGTTAAAGTCTGTCTTTCACTGGTCTTTCATCATTTCCGATTTATATAATATATTAAGGCGGCCACATACGAAGGTACATTTGCCACTATGGACGCACACAGGTATCTGTAAAAAAAAACAGAAATCTTGTCTGTATCATAAAAAACTAACCAAGTGCGAGTCGGACTTTATTTGTAGGTTTTGCTTCCCTGCGAAGTGTTAGAAAATAAGGCTCAAATGACCGTATCTTTGGGTTGCGTCGAGTTAAAAGATTCAAGGAGCGGCGCCGCAGATATATATAATATATGTATTTGATGTTATATTTCAACTTTATACTTACCTCCACGCGTTCCTGATAAAAAGGGTTTTGACAGACAGACCAAATTAAATTGCACAAGAGTGGCGATTCAAAACCAAAATTGTTTTCTAGTAAAATGAATGAATTGTTTTTGCACTATTTCTAAAGAAACTTACACTGGGGCTCCCGTTACTTCAGGCCAACCAAGAAGCTTGTCTAATTATGTCCGACTGTTGCAATTCCATATTTCTAACGTGATGTATGCGTGATGTGCCAAAACTAACAGCTTCCCTTTACTTTGGATTTAAGACCGGTGTTTAAAAAAGTAGTAATTTTTCAATTATCTGGAAGCAAACATAATAAAACATTATTTTTTCCTTTAAATTGTAAGAAAACAACAATGAAGTAACTTGACGTAATTATACTTAATACACGCACAATAGTTACTTTTATCAATAAAGCACAAAACCAAATGTGTTTCACATTAAAAACAAACAGATTTTGCATTTGTTTACTGCTCCACAATCAATATTTTAAAATAATTACCTTTATTTGGTTGTATCCATTAGTCGACACTTTTGACAGAGCCGTCAAAGTTGCGAACGCTAGGTGGCGCTGCGTCGTGCACCCGGCCAATTGCGTCGTGCTACGTGTAGGGCGTGCCCGTGCACGATACTCACTTTAATATAAACAGATTTACATTTTATTATAGGTAGGTACTATATTTTGAATTCATTATGGTTTCTATAGATGGCGCGATATGTGTCTATCTATCTAAACACTTGGCGAACACCGTAGTCCGTAAGGGACTGCAACGGCCGGGCGGGTCTGGGTGACGGTGTATTGGTTTGTGATAGTTTGATTATTCTATCCACCGGTAGATGGCGGTACAAGTGCTCGTGTCCTACAGTTATTCCCCACGCCATGCTGTAGGTGGCAGTGGCACTTTATTTTATTCTTATATTTAGTTATTTGTTGCAATCAAGTTCTTAGTTACATTACAGTACCCAGTTTGGGTATAATATATCCGAAAAAGCTTTGCACTGGTTCCGTTAAAGGTTAAATTATTTTATAGTAATGTTGGTTCTCATTTTCCGAAGCATGCTTGTCCGAGGTTTTCCCAAAACTGTTCTTTAACCTTCTCAACTGGAGCCGCCGTTAAGTTATGTTAGATTCGTGACCCTGCACAATCTAGAGCTTTAAAAAAAAAACTCGGATTTCAGAATCAATAGAAAATTAAAGTAAGGTAAACGAATATGATTGACCGACAACTGAATTTGTATGCAATATGCAATTGACACTTGAGACATGAAAATATATTTTTGAAGAAAACATATTGCTTATTGACTGGACGCCAAATTAATGCTCTGCTGATTATACTACATATTTAACCGCTGATAACCTTATCAATTCGACGGGTAACATTATTTTGATTAAAAATGTAAACAAGCGCTAGCGATAATAGACACTTTTAATGAATATAGGCAGAATATAGGTAACTAGGTACTGATTGTACTGAACTAAATTATAATTTTACTTATAGCTTTATGTGGCAATATTCTCGCCATGTGTTTTAATTATTTTCATATCAGATATTAAGTATAATACAATTTTAAGGTTTTAAATCGGTAATGTTGTTATGTGCCGAAGCATGTTTGTCCGTTCCCAAAATCTTGAATTTGTAAACTTTTCAACTAGACAATGTTGATAGCCGCCGTTATGTTAAGTTAGAATCGTGACTATGAAAATCTGGCGGATTAAAAAAAAATCGTTCGTATGATAGATAAGCGTTTAATAAAATCAGAGATTATAAGTGATATAGACAGCCCCATTCTAAGAAATTTTTGAAGCCCAAGTCTGAAGCGTCATCTAGACGAGAGCAACCTAAAGATGCAAAAATAGTAGGACAAAATATTTTTTGCGCTGCAGCGCCATCTAGTGTTACTACGGTACGCTACTCGTTACTAGATGATAAGTCATCTAGATGGCGCTTCAGACTTAGAGCTTCAAAAAGTTCTTAGTCTGTGTTGCTCTACTCTATTAAACTATATTTAATGCCATACGATTAAATAAATAAATTAAACTATATATATGTAATGTATACTCTCTGGTAATATACTAACCACTTAAATTCTCAATAATTAAGTTGCAAATCCACTCTTCGTCTGATAATGAAACCTAGCTATAGTATATACCAATTTTATAATTTTCCTACAGTCACTATCAGATGTATCGGAGCGGCCTAGGTGCTCACAAATATCTGAACAACGCCTCTCTCTCATTGTCAAGTCTATGTTCAGATCTTTTTGACTACCTTGGCCGCTCCGATATATTTGATGGCGACTGTACGTACCTATTAGAAAATGAAAACATGTAGGTAAATACTTAAGGCAACCTAAAAACACATGTTCGCTCGGGTTGTGAATTTAATGCGGGAGTCGAGTGCGCGAAACAATCTGCCATTTTACCCCAAAATAGAAGTCTGTCGTCACCACTCACCACCGCCGGCGCCGTGTGCCGTCAGTGCCGTGCTGCCGTGACGTGCCGCCCGTGACTCATCGATAACAATAACATGATACCTCGTGCTAGCGCAGTGTGAGGAAACCTGCCTTCATAATTACAAGTGTTATTTGTTTCACTGAGTATAATGAGTAATTAAGTAATGAAGTGGTTTTCCCGGCGGGTCGCCAACGACTGGTGTGGGGCAGACGGCGAGCGGTGTCGGCAGTTGGTGGTGGCGCGAACTCGGCGCTCGCTTATCGCCACGCTACGCTTATTTTATTCTTAACTTAAATAGTGGCGATATTTGGTGAAATATCTAGTGAATTCGTTTGGTGAGAAAGTGCAAAGCAGAGACACAGCAGATGCAGGGTGTGGCGCCGGCGGCCGGCGCGCCCCGGGGTAGGGCCGGGCGAGGCTGACCCGCGAACTATGACCTACGCTTCGGGTAAACTTCAGTGCCTTTTTACACACAATACGTCCTACCTACATTCGTAGTGCAGTACACGCCCTCGAGCTGAACAACAACAAGCTCGGAGGCGCCGGCTTTTCTAATAAATATTTTTGCCCCGCGTTGCAGAATTTTATTGGAACTAAATTTTTCATACCAAACTGAACTGTCAATATATACTTTTTTTTTAAATTTATTTAGGAAACAAACAGTTACATCTAAATATATATTAGCTTAAGAGATAACAAACAGACCTTTAGTTCCATTGAATATAGAATAATACATCATTTATATTCTGTGCACTGCACAAGTTAAACAACCAACACGACACGGTGCACCGATAACAGAACAAGCACGTACGGCATCTAACAAACACGATACCTATGAAGAAGACAATTTATTTTTACTCCCAACACAGGCATTTTTTTGCTTCCCGGGACCAGGGGAGGCCCCATCACCCGTATCAAACCTTGTATGCTAAAATAAATAAAGAATTTTGTATTTGTATTTTACTTTTTTTGTTAGATTTTGGACACTTTCTAAAGTAGGTACTCACATTAATTTACAGAGCTACGTCGTAGTCGCCATAATTCCGCGTCTACCTATTTATTTTCAAATTATTATGTAGGTAAGGTACGTTTCGTTAAATAGATAATTTATTATAATTTGAATTACTTCAGCTCATTCTTGATATACATATAAATTAATCAGAGAGGGAATTCCGTATTTGTGTAAAGCCCGACCAGGAATATACAGAACGCACACAGGAAAGATCCGTGTCTGGTTGCGGTCGGTCCGATAGTAATATACGTCATCAGCCATCACATCATTTGTTTCCTCGTCACGTCCAACCGTCGGTGTCCGCTGTGACACTAACAGCTGAATATGTTGATAATACTCGTAATAATAAATGACTTTAATTCGGGCAGTATTCCATACATACGTTTACAAATAATTTTATCTGATAATAAATCTATCAATTTCACAGTATAATCTGTCAACCATTACATTTTTGGCGAATAATTTTACTTGTTTCTAATTTGTACCTACTATTTATAGTTTGGTTGATCCAAATGTTATGATTAACATCACGTGACAAGACGCATTCTAGACAAAGCTCTCGTACGGGCTAGGTATATTATGATATGACGATGACCATGACGAGTAGGTACCTATGTCGCAGTTTGCAACGAGTTCGAGTAGGTATAGCTATCTTCTTATAGGTACATATAGTTATATCTCACTGTCGGATATTGTATTGTATGAGACACGATGACGCAACTATTCTACAAATTATAAAACTATGCTGAAAGTACTTTAACTCAAAATCAGTTCACGTGATTAAGAATAATACTTTATTTACTTTATATTTAGTTAAATTAGTGGCCCTATTCGCCGATAGATGGCGCTGTAGGTACACTAGGTACTCTCGGATAGTTTCTCCACTAGGTATGTACTACGCGCGGTTCGGATCATGCGGAGCGGATCTATCATTTAAGACTTTTTCTAATCTTTATTAGTCCCTTATTGCATAGGTAGCATTTGAGACACGACACGGCCACTTACTTGGTTGAAAAGCTTCAAATTTTAGTTACCTAAGTCACCCTAAGTATTACTTTTACATATAGCGACCATAGAGTAACTTATATAATAGAGCAGAACAGCCTAAGAACTTTTTGAAGATTAAGTCTATCACGCCATCTATCCGAGAGCCACTTAAAGATACCGAAAATGTAAGAGCAAATGTCACCTGCACTGCTACTCCACCTAGTAGCTACATAGTGTACTACTAGTAAGCTATTTGTTACTAGGTGGAGTAGCTGTGCAGGTGACATTTCCTCTTACATTTTCGGTATCTTTAGGGGGCTTTCGGACAGAGGGCGCAATTGACTTGAGCTTCAAAAAGTTCTTAGGCTGTGGCCGTCTATACATATATCTCTATAGTCTCTGCTACGGCCATGGACGCGGCGCCATCCCTTATGGTCGATTCCTATATTCCTATCCTATCCAGTTCCGACAGTAGGTACTCTACTCGGGCTTGTGGAACATTAACACGTCTCTGTTTGTGTTTTAATTCTGTGCTGTGCAATAAAAAGGAAATTGATTAGTCATTGTTATATGTACAACATGCGGGCTAGCGTATCTTACGTTATCTATCGCCTGAATTCGAGTCGCGCAATAACGTAAGATATACTAGCCGTGCACAACATTTTTAAATCAACTAATAAAAAACCGAAGTCTGTACCACCTATCAGGCTAAATGGGTTTGAATTAAAAAGAGTAAAAGAGTTTAAGTAGGTACCTTGGCCACTGGACTGGGTCACCGAGGACCTCTCGGATAATGTGGATATTGAACGGGAGCGAAGGGCATTGGCTGTGAGGGCGAATATGTTGGTTCGCAGGTTTGCCAAATGCTCGCGTGATGTAAAAGTCACATTGTTCCGAGCTTATTGTCAAATCTAGCTTTTATACATGCGGTCTGTGGACTAAATATTCGCAAAAATCGCTGAATGCCCTTCGTGTGCAATATAATAACGCTTTCAGGGATGCTGTTGGGGCTGCAGGCTGGCACGACACTGTAGCGCATCAGGTATGTTTTTTGAAAATAGTGTAGATGGCTTTAGGACAATACTGAGGAAGCGAGTGGCTTCACTGATGAGCAGGGTGCGGTGCGGGCTAGCCCCAATGGCCTCCTGAATACAATTCTGGCGAGGGTCGACTGTCCAGTGGTAAAACACTGGAATAGTATTCACTTGGGGGACAGGCCGACCTTATACAGTGTGTGTCTTTCATAACGACATTGGTTTTAAATAACGATAGTTTAAATTGCTGTTAACAGTTTTATCAAAAGAATATAACGATTACCTTTTATAATTAAGAGTAATTAATTTAAAAAAAATCTCGAGCAGCAATGCTTCCCTAAGTATTTCGCGATAGCAGGGCGGTTAAGTCCTTTTCATACGAACAAGGTCACTTGTCATGATTTTGACGGTCTTGTCAGGATGTCACTAAGAGCGAAATTTCAATGAAATCACATGTCAATTGGTAAGTTTAATTTATTACGAATACATTGCGTGCTTAATTAAATTGTATGAAATTTTATTTTTTTATTTTTTAACTAAATTATGCTAATTTCAGTTCATTAGGAGTTATACTTTCAGCCCTTAAAATTAGTGTCGTTATGAAAGACACACACTGTATAATGTTAAGTAATGGAAATTGAAATTATTATTATTATTTTTATTTTAATGTTTGTAAATTTATATTTATTTAATTTAATTTATTATATTTCAATTCCTTAACATTAACTTATTGATTGTGATTGTAAATATTTTTGAATTGAATGTTGTTTGTGTTATTAGTGTTAACTAACACTAGTGTATTGGCTATGTGCGAAGTGCATGGTGGGGGTAACGTGAACGATCGCAGCGCACAATGTAACAAGAAATTGGGCTCTTGTCAATATCACATTTCAAAATATTTGACATCACCCGTAGGGTAAACTGTCAAAATAGTGAATCAGCCAGTGACATTTCATATAAGCAAGGAGTATATGCGATTAATAAAAAATAAAAAAAACCCTTTCACCCCCTGCTCAAGAGATGGCGCCACACTCATGCACACAGCCATATCTTTTTTATGGGCACAGCGCCTGAAATAAATGATAATTAAATTAATTTAATTTAATAACACGAGTAAGACGTATGTTTTGATGGTTTCAGGCACAATTCCGCCACTGTCGGCCTCGTCGTGCTGCCCCATGCGCTGTCCGCGCGCGCGCCTGGCGTCCGCCGCGGCGCTGTTCCTGGCCACCGCGCTGCTCCTGCTGCTGCTGCCGCTGCAGGACCCGCCCCCGCCACCGCCCCCCGCGCGACTCGCGGAGTTGCTCCTCGTGCATAGCCCGTCCAGTCGCGTGACAGACGTGCCATCGACCCTGTCGCCCGTGTGGACCGGCGGGGAAGGCGACGAGGTGCTCCCAGAAGGCGCCGTGCGCACGCGCGACCGCTACGTGGCGGGCTACGCGCGCGCGCACGCCGAGCTGTGTCCGGCGCGCGGCGCGGGCACGCGACTCGTCGTCCTCGTGCCGTCGGCGCCCGCGCACGCCGCGCAGCGCCAGGCCGTGCGCCTCACGTGGGGGCACGCGGCGCGCCGCAGCGATGTTGCGATGGCCTTCGTGCTGGGCGCTCCGCCGGCGGACCTGCGCACCACGATTGACGCGGAAGATGAGCTCTATAGCGACATTATCGAAGGCCACTACGTGGATAACTACGGGAATCTCACCCTCAAAACTCTGTCGATGTTGGATTGGTTCGTCCAGTACTGCCCGCGGGCGGCGCGGCTGCTGAAGGCCGACGACGACATGTTTATCAACGTGGAGGGGGTGCTGCGGTTCGCGGATGCGCCCGCGCGTAGTCGCACTAACTGCACCGTGTGGGGTAAGGTGTGGAGGGACGGGCGGCCGATGCGGGACGCCGGCTCCAAGTTCTTCGTGCCGGTGGAGGAGTTCCCGGGGCAGACGTACCCGCCGTACGTGAACGGGCCGGCATACCTGGTGTCGGGCGATGCGACAGGCGCGCTGCTGCACGCGGCGCTGGGCGCGCGCTGGTTGAGCATGGAGGACGTGCTGGTGACGGGCGTGGCGGCGGCGCGGGCGCAGGTGCGGCGCGCCGACGCGCCCGCGTTCCTCCGCCGGCGCGCTGATGTGGCGTCGGCGTGCGCGCTGCGCGCCGCGCTGGCCGTGCACCAGGTGCCCTACGCCGATCAATTCGACTTGTGGCGAAAACTGCATGATCCTAACGCCAAGTGTCCCTCTTAGCTAATGATAAAAGTTTGGCTCATGTATACTGATGCCTACTAGAGGCTATATAAATAGGTTTTACCGACTCAACGGCGGTAAAAGCCCAAAATGGACGATGATATCTCAATATTTCGGGCTTTAATGTTTTCAAAACGTCTCTACCTAGAACTATTGATAAAAATAAAATAAATATAAAATATATTAACCTCATAAATTCTGTCTGAAGACGTTCAAAAAGTTGTATGTGCCTATGATTTAAGTAAATTGCATATTGTAAAGCAAAGGCTGCGTACAAATATTTAGGTACTACTTAAGGTTACCACTGATGGACTATATTTGAATTAAGTATTAAATATAATTAATATAAACTTTCGTGAAAGTTTTATTCACGTTTATTTTAGTCACTACGCGCGATATGTTTCTGCCAGTTTTGGGTATACAATACATATTAGATTTGAAATGAAAACTAGTTGAATTTAATCAAGTACTGCAAAAGACCGGCGTCATCTATTTCAATGTAGGAGATCATCATTTTCTCCACGCCGTATCCGGCGACAGCGACTCCGTCAATTACTTCTTGCAGGATTATGGAAGGCTCGGGTATGACTTGCAAAGCCAAACTTTGTCTTGAAGACGCGGTCACACAAAGCGCAGTGTAGTTGGCCAGCTGGGTTGTATGTGTATATGTACGTGGGCTTAGGACGAGTCTTCCTTATATGCCGTCTGGCATCCAGGTCTCTCAAACGCTGATGCTCATATTGTTCCACTTTATGACAAACAGTAGATCGCCATTCCGACCGCTGCAGCGCCATCTCTTCCCAACGTTCACACGGTATACCGCAAGCAGTGAGGTGGCGTTTAAGAACATCTTTGTGCCGCAGGTACTGCCCCCCCCCTATGTAGGAGATAGGTGCTTACTCGTACATATTATATTTTGTGCATATATTATTACAAAGTGTGACCCGCGTCAATTTCATTAGGTTGTTGTTAAAGCACAAATTGTGCAGAGCAGCCGCGGAATATTTGCCGCTCGTATCCGACAAGGCGCTCACTTCAGTGAAAACATATTATAATGTGCTATTGGAAGAGGCGTAGGAAACTGTGCCCACCCCTGATGGTATGTACTTACAAGTGGGGCCGGTGCGACTCCCCTCAATGCGTGTGCGGTGCCTGCGACCAAACAGTGGGATTGAGCCCGGGTAGGGAACAATGTGTCCGTACCGTACACATAGTAGTGAATTCGTCTGCTGAACCCATTTGCAAGACAGTAGGTACTAACGGGTGTGTAATAGTGTATGCCTCGGGTTTCGCTGCTTACATTCGGGTCATTAAGGATTTTTCGTGGGTCCATTAATGAACCTCAATCTCAAACCTCATCAAGGACCAGTTTGGATCTTTATTCATGGAATAGTAATAGTTTAATAGGTCACAAATCACTAGGTCGGAGTGGGACAGCCTTCAGCCTGGTCTTTTCGTTATCGAACACTTTTAGTGGTGCAATGACAGTGATGTTGACCGTTGACGTGGATCTACGAGTACCTATTACCACGATATCAGGCTTATTGGCTTGGCTACTTTAGTCCGTAAAGATTTTTTTTGTCGAAAATTACATGTGGTAGAATTAAGTAGCAGAACATTTTTTCGTATGAGCCACCGTAACTGAGTTATTTAAGAAAAACTAAATAAGAGACCTTTATATCAACCTCCCCCCCCCCCCCCCCCACCGTTAGCGGCCCCTATCCACCGGTACTTTTAGTATGTTGTGTAGACACCTTTATCTATAACTACACCAAAATTCAGCTATACACGAATTATTTCCCCTATCAGGCATTTAGTGGTCTTCGTTTGGTGAGCTGCTCTGTCCCCGGCATGTGAATGGAGTAACACCCTAGCCTGATGAGATCAGAGTTGAGCATGCCCTTTTCTCACAGAGCATAAACAAAGACGAGCCTAACGCACCGCACCACAAGTAGGTACTTATACGTTATCTCGTAGCAGTAACCTCCGCGAAGCGAAGGGTCAGTTAATTTAATTGTCTCCGATATCTACCTACACTACAGGTTACGTATCAGTGCACAGATAGCGAGGGCGCGGGAGGGCAATGACAACACACAGTGGGGTATATCTATTTATTATAATATAGCTAGGGCTGGGTGTGGGGTGGGGGAGGCTACGCTCACTGCTTGGTGGCGGCCTCGTGAATCTTCTTCTGGACCTCCTCGGCCTGCTTGACAAAGTCCTCATAGGCCTTTTTGACCTGGGGCGCGAGCTTCTTGTTGGCCTCGTCGGCGTTGGCGGCGATCTCCTTGGCGAGCTTCTCGGTCTCCTTGACGCCGGTCTGCACGGCCTGCTGCAGCTGGTCGCGCAGCTTATTGGCCTGCTGTTCCACCTCGGGGTACGCCTTGCGGAGGTCCTCGACGGCCTTCTCGATGTTCTTCTTGGACGTCTCTAGCGCGTCCTTAGCCTTGCCGTTGGCGTCGTTGATCTGGAACATGAAAGGACTTTTGTATGTAAAAAAACTATTTCAAAGTCAAGTGGTGTGACATCTCACTCGTATCGATTAGTGATGACTTATCATGGGCAGCGCCGAGGGACGAACTACTGCGTAAATATAATAGGAACAAATTTCCAGTGTTTACAATGAATTCGATTATCTATTCAAGTTTCAGTGATGGAAAATATCCATTTCAAATACCTAGCCATCATAGTAATTACCGAACTGGAGATAAAAGACTATATGGGCATGGGGAGGGAGCGCGGGCGTCGCCGGTTCGTGGCGGTACCGGTATGGTGGCACACAGGTTCGCCAGGTACACCTGGCGAACCTGGCGCTACAGCGTTAGGGTCAAACTTGCACTAAGTATTCCGTGCATATGGCGTAGACGACTTTTATTTACGCCATTAAAAGCAATATTCTGAGCCTATATATCGAATTGCATGTTATTTGAACACATTTGTGTAGAATTCAACAGATCAACCAATGTACAGCCTTGGCCAGAAGTGTTGAGCACCAATGCGATTTTCATACAAAACTGGAAAGTTTAGTCCATCGTTTCCATCTTTGTTTAAGTTATTTTGTCAATTAATTTAAACTAATAGGCATGTTTTGTTGAAGTTAGTAGTAACTGCATAGAATATTTGCAATATGTCGCACCGACTTAAATTTACATTTTTGGTACCTTCTGTTTTCAGTACCTTGAAAGTGTTATTAAGTGAAGTTTTCTATATTTATAAATAAAATATAACATTTACCGTTATCGTACATTGTTAGGATAGGGAAATAATGCTTAACATCAAAATTGTAAACAAAAAACATCTATGCTCAACACTTCTGGCCAAGGCTGTATTAGGCAACTAACATAGTTATTAAGTTGTAGACTTATAACTAACAAACCTTATGGACTGTAATTGTTTGATAGTAAAAAAAAATATATTTAAATAAGTGGTAGGTACTGACCGCGTTCTGCAGCGAGGTGGAGAGCTGCGAGAGCTGCTTGAGCACTTGGTCGGAGTTGTCCTTGACGGCCTTGTTGACCTCGGCCGTGTTCTTGCTGTTCAGCAGCTTGTTCCACTGCTCCGTCAGCGTCTTGCCCACCGCCTCCGCGTTCTTCTGGATGTCCTCCCAGGGGTTGGCGGCGGTGGCGTCGCGGCGCACCATGCCCGCGTTTGCCTGCAACCAACCACGCAACAAATTCTATCTCAATCCCATCAACATATCTACCAGGAATGTGCTGGTAAGTAGGTAAGTAAGTAAGTAGTACACCCTTAAATCTTCGCTTCTGTTCTTATCACCCGTCAGGCAAAAGAAGGTTTCAATAACTGCTTAAATGCATCATAGTTTCGATAAGGGACGTTAACAATATTATTATTTTTAGTCATCACTCACCACTGCCAAGAAGGCGACAAGAACGACGAACTTAGCGGTCATTTTGTCGGACGGTGTGTATCTGGTGCTGGGGAGTGTGCTGGAGCTGCAACAGAGCAAGAGTGATGACTGTGGGGCGGCGGCGCGTTATATACAGCCCCGGGGTGCGAGGTGCGGGGCACGGGGCGCGGAGCAGGCCGGAGGGTAACTTTCCTCCTCGGCGCCCTGCGCCGCCCTCCGCCCTCGGGCCCCGGCCGCGACCTCGCCAGGCGGAAGTCAGCTGCACCACGAGCAACATCCATGCAACCTCTCCTTCATTTGACATTTCTCGCTACGGCTGACTTTTGTGTTATTTCTGTAAGCCATACTGAACAACTTTTACTATGAAGCCAACTACTTGCTACTCGAAGACGCCATAATAGTTAGTAGTTTATGTGACTACTATTATTAATTATTATGCTATTATTAATAATGGCATAGAAAAGCGACCTAGCATACTAGCACTATGGAATGGACCATGGAGGGATGAGGATGAGGACACAGTTGGACAGTGACGATATAGGAATTTTGGAGAATTTCCCTGTTTGTATATATTATCTTTGAAATAGTTATGTACCTATGTAAAATTAAATAAACATAAATTCTCTGCTTTTAGAAGTTTGCGTCAGCGACATAAAATCACATGCACAAAGTCAGACACAGCCTTGCGTGATAAAAGTGTATTTGTGTGTAAGTGTGTGTGTATGTGGCACACACACTGTAGGTACAATACCTAAGTTACCAGACACAATAATCAAATCTGACATGCCTCAATTTAAAACTTATTTATTTGACTTTTTTAATAAAAAATGCATTTTATTCAATCAAAGAATATCTAGATTATACGCCGTTTCTTTATTAATTACCTATAATTCGTTATTAATTGTTATTAATATTATTATTCATGCATGCTGCATGCTTAGCCGTAAGAAATATAGTTTTTAGGATTATATAATATTTGCATGCCCACTAGCAGGCTGAATACGCTGTACATAAAATGCAATTAAAATCCACCTGACTGTATTCGAGCAAATAAATCATTTGATTTAGATTTTTGAAGAATCAGAACATTGGACCATATGTAATGTAATTCTCATATTATAAGGACAAGTTAAGAAGGTGACGAAAAAGGTTTGTGTACGCAGTCTTGCTGCAATGAGCCCTCTTTTGTTTGCTTGTATGGTCGTAGTAGGTACCTACTCGTAGTATCTTATAATAGCCCCATTAAATCTGGTGGTTCCCGTGACGGATAGGATAGGCGCCTATGGGACCCTACACTGAGCAGTTCATGAGCAAGGCTCGACATGCTCTTGGCCGATTATTAATTTTTATATACAAATATTTTTTATTCAGGCCTGAGCTTCACTGACTTTTCAACCGACTTCAAGATCAGATCAAGGTTCTCAATTCTGCGGTATCTTTGTTTTTTCTTTGTTTGCTATTTACTTTATGTATGTTAACCGATTAGCAGTGATTTCAGTATTTTTTACAGCAACTCGGGCATTTCCTTTTGGAAAAACGGAGCCTTTAGTAAAGTCGGTTCTTTTTTGTTTAAAATTATGTGAAATGCATTTTGCGAAAGTGTAAACTTACATTTACCTCATTAGTATAGTCTGAGCTACCACTAAGAATTTCCGGACCTATCTGTTATGTGAGTACCTACATAAGATATATCTACCTGCTAATTTACTTAAAATAGAAATTCACCTATGGAGTTTTTATCTTACAGTAGAGCAAAACCCCGTAGTTGCTAGGTAATATCTGTCTAAAAGTTTTTTTTTAAATATAATATCCAAATTAAAATATTGTTGACATGACTGTATTAAATAAAGCTTCTAATTATAAATCCGGTTGTTATTTTTATGACTCTAATGTTAATGCTATACTAAACATATCTATTAAAAAATGGTTTCTTAGCAATGGATTACAATCATCCTCAAATTAAAATTAATTTATTTTTACAGATGTTAAGTACTTAAACATAAAAACTTTCTCATTTTATTCGCTACTTAATTCACTAATTAAGAAAAATAATGCTTTATTTCCTGTTTTTTTTACATTGGTGGTTAGTATTCATCTTATTTTAGGAATTTATTTAATAATTGTAACAAAACGCAAGCTGAAAAAAAAAGTAAGCTGTTGTGCATGTCAAAACATGTTGAGACGACAAAGGGTTTAAATAAAAAGGAATTTGAGATGAAACCACACTTCGGTTTGTAGAGCTATTTATTACAGTATCATAGGCAGGGTAGTGAGGTGAGGCAGGGCGGTGGCAGCGCGGGCTGTCTGCGCTCACTGCTTGGTGATGGCCTCGTGGATCTTCTTTTGGACCTGTTCGGCTTGCTTAGTAAAGTCCTGAAGGGCCTTCGTGACTGTGGGCGTGATCTTCTTGTTGGTTTCTTCTGCGTTGGCGGCGATCTCCTTGGCGAGCTTCTCGGTCTCCTTGACGCCGGTCTGCACGGCCTGCTGCAGCTGGTCGCGCAGCTTGCCGGCCTGCTGCTCCACCTCGGGGTGTGCCTTGCGGAGCTCCTCCGTGGTCTTCTGGATGTTCTGAACGGATGCCTGCAGCGCTTCCTTGGCCTTACCGGTAGCGTCACCGATCTGTAAAACGACATTATACTTACTGTAATTTATCTATTTAACAAGGGCTATATCCAATTCGAAGAAGTAAGTAGATACGACATATAATAGTAGTTTATGTAACTGTTACGTAATAGGGGTCCACGTGTGATCCTATTATGAAACTCACTTCGTTCGTTTCATAAACCACACTCGTGTTTTTAGGCCTAATTACGTACAGTTACATACACTGCTTTATCTACATACATATTATAAACCCTAAATGACGCGTTCTAAAACTGTTAAAATGGCTGCCATTTCACAGATTGCACCGCCATGGCCAACTCGATTGTGTCGGCGCAGCAGTCGGCGGGGCGCGTGCCGGCGGTCGGAGGAGCGCGCCGTCGGTCGGGGAGCAGGCCGGATTTTCATAATGATATCGAATTTTTGCTTATTATTTGATAATAATAACATCGTTACAGATAAGACATTTGTTCTAACTTCTAACTAAACAGTCTCTTTTTATGGTGGTCATACCGTGCGGTTTTTGAACGCATCATGGAGGGTTTATGATATGGGTGTAGATGAAGGTTATAATTTCATAATTCAAAGGTTAAGTTTAGGTACTTACCTATTTACTCGTTTAGTACTAGTGTCGAATAAGTAATAAATAAAATAGCAATAAAAGGTTCAACTATAACCAATTTACTATTCCTATTTAGACAGTAATTTAAAATAAATAAATGTAACATATGCTTATTTAGATCATAAATGTCAGTTCTGTTTATGGGGATGTTATTTATAAATATATATTAAGTGAGTAGTTATGTACTTTAAGTGACTATAAGCTTTCTCAGTTTCAAATATAAGTACTACTTAAACTACATCAAAATATATGTAAACCAATATTCGTTCATAAGATGATATTAGTAATTTATAATGTCTGAGACAGCTTTTTTGAAAAGTAATACACTAAGCGTAGTAGCTATTAGCGTGCTACCGTCAACTGCTACAACTTGGACTACGATGCTCAACTTTGCCTGGCTTGAAAGTTTTCTTCATTAAACCGCTATTTATATCTTATTCCTGAGACGAGAGAAAGGCGGCCATCTCAGGAAGTAGCTGTTTGGTGAAAAAAAAATGTTTTTCAAGTCAGGCAAAGTTGAACATGGTAGGCAAAGTTGTAGCAGATGACGGTACTAAGAAAGCTCTCAGAATAAAGTTTGTACTCACCGCACCGTTCAACGCAGTGGACAACTGTGAAAGCTGCTTGAGCAGCTGGTCGGAGCTGTCCTTGACGGCCTTGTTGGCCTCCGCCGTATTCTTGCTGTTCACCAGCTTGCCCCACTGCTCCTGAATGGTCTTTCCTAGCACTTCGGCGTTCTTCTGGATGTCTTCCCACGGGCTTGCGGGTGCATCACGGCGTACGATGCCGGCGCTCGCCTGTAATATAACAAGATTACCATCAAACCAGCACAACACAACAAATGCTACATACGGAAATTAAGACACGCCACAGAAGATAGATACCACTTAAGTTGATTGTAATTCGTTTTTCCCTCGAAACTTGATAATACTTTATTAAATCCATATATAGAAAAACTTCACATGTCATTACTAAAACTAAATTATATCATTTTCATAATGTCAAGAAAAACACCTAATAAAACAGTTGATTGTTAAAGTCTTGACTAATGAACCTGGACTAAAGTCAGTTACAATAAATAATCTAGAAGATTACTCACCACAGCCACGAAAGCGACAAGGACGAAGAATTTGGCAGCCATTTTTTGAAACTAATAGTTCTTAGGAGTGTTCTGGAGTTCCAACAAAGTAGGAGTGTTGAGCGACAGCCGGGCGGCGCGTTATATAGCGGGCCCCGGTCAGCAAGGGGCGCGGGCGCGGGACGGGAAGCAGGTACCTTTCCCCGGGGAGCCTGTGTTGGTGGCTGTCGGGTCGGCCGAGGAGCGCTATAATTATAGATGTCAGCACTTCACACAAACCAGTCGAGTAACAATATATTGCGTTTAATATTGGTCGCTAAGTAAAGGGAGTTGTTAGCCGTCTCCTTATGACAGTTATGACCGTTCCATCAAATACAGCCCTTTATACAACTTTTAACATTTACAAGTATCCTTACATTCTGTTTATATATAAGTAATGTAATGTAAAGTAAATAATAGAATAGAATAGAATAGAATAGAATAAAATGTATTCAGACAACACATCATTACAGAGCAAATTTACAAAAATGTTACATAACAAAAATTGTGAGGCTGAAATGGTCTCCGCTCAGCAATGCAGATGGCAACTTAGCGATGTCAACGGCGCTGGTTTTCTGTGGAGCCAGTGTGGTGTGCGGGATAGCATACTGCGCGACTTGGGTGTTACAAAATTGTATAGTGTGTTACCAATAGATATACAAAATTATAGTAAGTATGTTATCAATAGGAAGTATAAGTACTTATATATTACAACAATAAAGGTATAAAGGTAGGTTATATTATTCAGCGGTCAACTTCGGAGCTAAAAGTAAATAAATTAAGGAACTGGAGTAATACTAATACTGGCGTTTTAGAGAATTATGCCTTTAGACAACAACTCCTTGTTCAGCTAAGAGGTGCATTTTCAGCTTAGACTTGAACCCATTGATATTAATGCTCTGCCAAATAGGTGGTGGAAGGTTATTCCAGTATTTCGTGGCAGCATAACGAAAGCTGCCACGAAATGCGGCGGTATTGAGTCCTGGGCAAATCATTCGGGTAATAATCTAATTATTTGTATGTTTTTTCCATATCTCGGAACCATGGGGGTCCCGGACCTTTGGTAGGCATGCGTGGAGCCGAAGCCAACAGCGTTATTTGTATTATTATTAACGCATTATGTTTATTTTTCTTTAAAACACTAAATGTAATCAAAACCAAAGTGACACCTACGTAAAAAAAACATATACATACTTAATTACTTAACAAATACGTAACGTAAATATTTTTGTACTACTTGCTTGCTTCCTTAGTATTAAGAATGTTTCTTTAAAATTAATAAAAGCATTTATGTATAAGAAGACTTCTTGCTAGGTTTTACTTATCAAATTTGAAAGTCAAGAGCTCTAAATCAAAGTCAAGAGAAGTGTCAACTCTTAGTTACATAATTATTATTTTCTTGTATAAGAGATCGGTGCAGATTTCGATAGTGGTGTCTTAGACTATACGGAGATAGGTATTATGCAAATTTACACTTTTGCACAACCCTTATCTGATAAATATTAAATATTCTTATTGCTTACTCTCTTTTTAGAGTTTTTAGTTACTGAAATACTTTAATTGTGAAAGATAGTAAAAACCAAGTTGATCCTGTAATCAGTTCCTTTTCTGTAGCGAGCACCGATACTTAGGTACGACAATTATGCAACGGCTTTTAAATAGCTAGTTGGAAGATAAAAGTAATTTCGTCACTCCCGTAACTTCATACAATTTTTTTAATAAAATGTTACCCGATTTCATTGTACCTAGTTCTTGAATGACAAGAGCAATTTACATCAACTTCATTCAAACTTTATTGAGGTACCTACGTAGGTATTTAAATAGTATTAAACGTTATTGTATATGATGCATGCCCAAACAAAGACTGTGTAGACGAGACGTGGTACACAATCAGAGCTGATGACAAATTACGAATTGATTGTGTTATCACTACCCACTGAGTGAGCGTTGCGTTGTGAGTGCGGACGGGACGCGGACCCTGACCTGCAGGCCGGGCCGGGCCAACCGGCTGTGGCAAGTACCTAGTACCTATAGGAACGCACACTCAGAGAAAAGGGACACCTCAACTAATTGTGCCGTTCTTGCCCTCTTGTTAACAACTTTCAGGTTTCTATTCCTTTAAGAAACACCTCCGCTGGGCGAATTCAGTAATGTATTTACCTATTAGCGCCCGCCATTAGAAAATGTATCCAAGTAATTCCAAGTGTTTATCTACAGGTTGAAATATCGATCACCGCGAGGTGATATTAAATAGGCCATATAGAACCACTTTTTACTATGGGACCAAACTCCGAATCACGAAAAATTTAGATTAATTTTACTTTAGGTACTTAAATTGTTTGGCTATTTCATACATTTCGGCCGATCAGTGGTCGTCGACTGTCGTTTTCTACGGGGAAGCCAAAACGGTGATTAATTTTTCACACTGATGTAAGTACCGTAAAGCTGTAGTAAATCAGTAAATCGCACGAAACATTAGAAATTAAAAATACCTGTACGTTTGTTAGGGCCTTATCACACTTGAGCTATTTTACAGCGATTTCTATACAAACTCCTAAGTAAGTACCTACGCGGCGAACTCGCGGCGTGTTCGCTCCCATACAAAACTCGCTCGCAAATCGCAAGTGTGATAACGCTCTTACGAGTGTGTAATGTATAGCGCAGAATGTGCTCACTACTCACAATTAATTTAAAGATTTGAGTTTGAATAAAATATTGCCACAGTTGTATTTTACGTACAAGGAAAATGATGGTTTAATCCTTATCACAAAATTACAATGCGTGGGCCCAAAAGGTTTCTCAGAATTAAAGACAATACTTACCTAGATACCTGCAACGACCGAGGGTGCACCCTCTTACCTAAATTCGTTAAGCGAGCAAAGATTAGTAAGCGGTACTTTACCTGCACCTGCAGCTCTCGACATCAAGACAAAAGGTAAGGATTGTTTGAAACCTAATAACTAATCGCCTCGCCGCGCGCCGTGGGCTCGTGGCTCGTGGCCTACCTGTGCTCACTTACAATGTGAACATAAACCTTTCAAATATTAGTCGGAACCACGAACGCTGCATGTATGTATAGTATACCCTACCATACCCTACCCTAGGTACATTTTGAGCTAAACTAAATGTGCACCTCAACTGAGCATCATTGGGATTGGGGGAGGGGCTTTACTTATATAATTATGCTCTGTCTGATAGTAGTTGGCAAGCAAAGGATGAAGTAAAAATTAGAAGTTAAATATCATTTTGTCTTTAACATATACAGGGTGGATTTTCTTTTTTGCCCTTTTTGGGTCAGTGAGGATGAGGGCAACTAGCCGGCCGTGCTGCTACGCCACTCTGTATAAATTAAGCTTATAATGAAATATGTTACGCTATAACGCTTGCGAATATTTAAGGTTGCATACAACCAGCCAAACAGGTAGTTTTGAAAAATATTAGTGCAGAAATTTATTAATTTTCAGTTGCGTACATATTATTGAGAGGCTTGCTAAGATTACTTAATATGATGACGGGTGATATGTGTACATATATTTGATGAAGTTTGTTGAGATGTAAATGTATATTTATTTTTGAAACCTTGGGAATGCTCATATATTTATGAACTCAACTGTACAAGATGGTCCCGATTTAAGAGCAGCAATGACAATGACTTTTGATTGTAGTGTAGAGTGTAGGTATAGGTACCGCGGTGGGCAAGGTAAAGTACGTGCATCCGGGAGCATCGTGCACTTGGCATCTCGCGTTAGAATAGAAGCAGTTAAGTAGATAGTTATGTCAACTAAACAAACACATTAGCGATAAGATACAGACAAAGTCCGCGGACACCGGTACCGGCACCGGCACCGGCACCGGCCACGCCAACATCACATACAAACATTATACAAGTAGGTACTATCCCAACAATATGTGATAATCGAACGAGCGGAGCGTAAGCGAAGATCGTTCTTACAAACAACAACTGTCACCTGGCTACTGGGACGTCTCGGCATTTGGATGGCTTTTTGATTTAGATAGTTTGTCCGACGATAACTTTAGTAACGATTTTCCGATCTTTATGAAATTTGTTGGGGTTGTAGCAGAGACCAACAAAATTTGCGAGTTCGTATATGAGCTGGATTGAGACGGGGGTTCTGAAATTAGAAGGCCTAAAAAGGTTTTGGAAAGGGGTCCTGTTACATTGGTCATCTTATTTGCTACTTTTACGAGCAAGTATGGTTGAGTTTGGTATCAAACGAAAGGTATTGATTAACACTCTCGTCAAATCGTTATTAACTGCTTACTGTTTCATAACAATTAGCAACATAAAATTGATTAAAAAAATATTTTCAATTATATTTTGATTTTGGTGTAAATATTTTGACAACTGACTTTTTTTTAAATTTATTAGAGCTTTGGCTGCTAGGGCCATCAGCATACTGACATTAACACATTAGTTAGAGAGAGTTACCATAGACGCATAATGATGGTGACCGAAACCTGTATAGGTGGTCTACAGATGAGAACGACATGTCAAAGCAACAGAGTGAGAGGCATGTGAGAGGTGGATTTAAATTTAGATGAGAGCAAAACTGTCAAATCTGAAGCGATTTCGTCGCGGTAAAATTTTGCGCATCATAACCGCACAATTTAATATGGACGTTTAGTTTCACCGTGATGGTTAATTGAGAAAAAATACCCGATACCTATTTTTGGTATTTGTAGTAATTCTACTATTGCACATTTATGGCGAAACACAAGATTCGCGAGTTCACAGTTCGGGGCGAACTACTAGTTTACTTAGCTAAATCAAGGAGTAGAGTTTGTTCGGGAAGAGCAGTGTCTTCGTTTATATTTACGTATGGGAGCTCACATTTGATTCTTCGAAACTTCTTTCCGAACAGATTCTATGCGTTATATAGTGCAGGGTCATTTCACGATAAAAATGGTTTTGTTACCTTGTCTGTGTATAGTAATAGTTCCCATATAAAACACGACACGACACTTCTCTTTCGGCACTAACTCTATTAATAATTTAGCAGTGGAGAAAGATTTCTCGGGTGGTCGAGTCGAGACTTAGCTTAGACAGACATTGAGTGTTTTTTAATCGCCTCACATGGATGGTAAGCAATTATATTTACTTACCCATTGTAACGCTAACTGACGTGGCGATGACAATTTTTGTTAAAAAACAACAAAATTGCTTAAATTATACCTAAGCTCACCCAGCAGCTCCAGGGTTGGATCTTACCTACACATGGTTCGCAACGCATTTGTGTTTTGAACTATTTGTAAAACAAAATTTTATGCAATGTCTAATTTGGGAAGCGTTAGTTTGCCTAACGTTGTTTGTGAAATGAATATTTTTTGAAATGTAGTTTGCCAAATGATTGGCTACCTACCACACATACCTAATAATACACCATTTTATTTTACTAAGTAAACTTTATGTTTGTAACCCATATCAATACTGCAACTACCTGTAGCCACGAAACAGGTGCAAACTTAACAGAACAATATTCAGAGTCTCAATGAGGAACAGAACAGGTAGGTAAAGCCTAACATTTGTTTGTTCATTTTCTATAGAGACCTTTCAAACGTAGGTATAAGCTTAAGAGATGCGGGAAACCCCTGAAGCAAGGTCGGGATCGGGAATGTCGGGATTAAAAGTAAAGCTTTGTCTCAACAGCTGACAATCTTCGACTTTACTGCACGGACATAAAGTCGAAGTATTGTCAGTTGAAGGTGTTGTTTGTTACCTGTGATGTGACTGATGTGATGTGAGTGACGAGGGCACGGCTGGCTGCGGGCTGGCGGCGCGCGGCGGCGGGACTGGGCCGCGGCCGCGGGCTCGTGGTCGTGGCCTCAGGCCTCATTGTCTGCCAAATACAGCCACACCAGATTTACCCATTGTCGTTTCGTTAGGGCTGCCAATTCAAATTGTTTACAACACAACAGGGCATACGCTTTTTACAAAAAACATCTCTTTCAATAGAAAATGAATAATAACCGCATTCTTGATCTGTCATGTGACCACGACAACTCAACATGTCCAGCCATTCTTGATATCCTTACAGTTAAAATCAACATCTCGTCAAGATCTTTTCAGTAGTATATGCTTATTTATTTATGTACTTAGTTCTACATATATTTTATAAGTTTATAAAGCTGCTAAAAATAAGTAATTATGAGCGGTATGACGTGTAGGTATAATTACATTTATTACATTCTACTTCTTCTCAGGCATTTAGGATCTGGGTGAATTTCAACAGGTGCAAAATTTACCTAATTTTGGTGGGATTTTTTATTTTTGTAGTTTATGTCTAAATTATGTATCGATAATACGTAACTAGTCACAATCGATATTGTGTAGTAATGGCCCTTCATTATACATAGTAGTTTTATAGATATTATGATTTTAATAATTTGGTTGCCACCAAAATTGCGTCTACCCACCAAAATTAGATTTACTGGCCACCAAAATTGTATATCCACACCAAAGTTAGATATTTCTGCAAATTAAAAGTAAATTTAACTAGTTATCAACTGAAAATGAATCTAAGACAATTGTATTATCATCCGTTTTAATATATTATTATAACAAAGTACAAAAAACTGAACAATCAAATCAAACAGTAAGTAAAGTATAAAATGCTAATCAACAATGCTTAATCCTTTTTCTTTCAAGAAACAACGTAACTCAGTAAGAAATACTACAAAAATACAATTAAACTACAATCTTACATATTTTTATACTAGCTTTTGCCCGCGACTTCGTCTGAGTGGCATTAGTAACCAGGGGGGAAGGAAACCAACCCAACCCAAGGAATGAATTGTGGATATCAACTATTCTATATCATTCCCCAGAGCTCAAACTATCTCCAGCGTTCAACAGTTATTGGTTCCCCATGAAAAATTTCAACCTTATTTTATTATTATTCTTTTGGTTTTCTCATCCACCTTTTCTGACCGGATCAGACCGTCTGCCGAAAAATAAACGAACCAGCGCATAAGTATTTGTACCAGACAAGAGAGTCCCAATCTCCCTTTGCGGAAAGGGAGAAGGCTTAATTGGAAACACCGTTTTTAATCCCCTAAAGGGTTGATTTTGGGGTATAAACTAACGTATATTATTTCCCGGGGCTCAAACTTTGAGTAGGGATTGCAATCCGGATTTTATCCGAAAAACTATGTACCCAGTTCATCTTAATCGTCGGTTCAGTGATTAATAATTCGCCATACAAACTTCCAACCTCCTTTTCACCCCCTCTAGGGTTGATTTTCGGGATGAAAACGTGATTTCCCGCGACTCAAACTATCTCTATACAAAATTTCATTAAAATCTGTTTAACTGTTTTCACGTGATGCGCGGTTGAATAAACAGACAAAAAGACAAACAGATAAACAGACAGAAATTCTAAAAACTGTTGGAACGTGTTATGTTATCGACTTTAAGTACCCCCAGCCAACTTTTTTTCGAATATCTTCAATGTACAGCAAGACTTTCGACCCTCTTCAGCTTGATTCAAGCTTTGTTATATGTTTAGAAGATTTTATTTGTACCAACTTCACTTTAACTTAAATCTGGCGACAGTTGAGATCTTTGACTCTAAGAGTAAACATAAGTTTACTCGCAATCAATACTTACGCTACTGACATACTTATAGTCTGTATCTTTAGGTATTTAAATAAAAGTAAACAAAATCTACCCTCAAATGGCTCCTTCAGCCAGTTGAGGGTAGATGACAAACACTACATGATAAAATAATGTAGGTTAAAGTCAGGTCGTTCAGTGACAGATCCAGGCGCTTTTGTATTTGGTTATATATATTTTTACTGGTGATAGTGGTAAATTGGTAATCAATGCACTTAGTCAGTAATGCTGTGAATACAAAATATAAATATATGACAGTAAATACAAAATTACTTAGTTTAGGCTCATAAATATCATTTTTGGTTTCCAAATTACCACCAAAACCACCAAAATTGATGCACCAAAATTAGAACCATTGCATAAAAGTGCATTTTAAAAGTAAACCGTATCATTCACTTCAGTTCCAAGTGAATATTTAAAAAAAGAAACTATAAACATGCTTTATATGCAGTTCACACAAAAACAACTACTTTTCGGTCATTAGTTAGATACACCACCAAAATTGCATTAAAAAGTATTTTAATACACCAAAATTAGATACTTATGCGTTTGCTGGACAGATCTAGTGAGGTACGACACGTGCTTCATCGCTCAGTGCCGGAGTGGAACCGAATTAACAGGTTACTATACGTTTGTTAGCCTTGTTGCGTTTCGTTCGACCATAAAATCATTTTCAAAATTTACCACCAAAATTTACTATTTTACCAGGACAACAATGAATGCTTAGTTTAGAGTATGAATTCATGTACTAATCTTCACTTTTATTTTCTTATAATATACGTAGACTAATAACGAGTAAAAGTTTGTGAAGTTTTAGTTAAATCAACGGACGTTATGGTTCTACTATAGAAATTATTCAAGAAAAATGGATTCAGGACACTACACCAAAATTATAATTGCGGCGAAAAAAAATTTTTTTATAAATATCAATAACTTTTGTAATATTTTGCAACTTGGCTTAAGATAATAATTTGTGTAAGGTTTTCAGAAAAAAATATACCATTGTGAAACTATTAGTCCACAGTGTCATAATCAGCTCCGCCGTAAAAAAAAATCGTTGAGATATTCACCCTGGTTTACAAAAATAATTATTCTTAAACTCCTGGGACACCAAGAATTAACCTAAAGACACTAAAATAACAGTTGTAAGTCAAATAAATTAAGCTAAGTTAAGATAAAGGAAATTTTATTTGGTAAATATAAGCGTTAAAACTATTTAGGTACAATAATAAATAAAAACTTAAATATAAATTAAAAGCTATCTTAAATCAAAAAAACACTAAACTAAAAAATCCCCCCGCGGCATGGTACCGTAGATACTGGCAGCAGTTCCCCTTTGTACGGCAATACCAATACGTTGGGCAAGGAAGCTGCCAGCTCTACGGTCACCAGTGGCATCGACTAACCTCTTAGAAAGATTTCTGAAGAGAGCATGTGCGCTGGGACCCCACGGGCCAAGGGTCTCGACGCCGAACGGAACGAAGTTATATTCGACGCCGAGGCCCCTATATTTGTTTATTTTTGATTTTTCGGCAGCATCTGCAGCCGCGCCGGCTCTGGCGGAAGTTCCGTGGAGATGAGAAGGGGCTAACGTGTCTATCTAAAATTATGTTTACCGCAACTGGCAGGTGCTTTTTTAGGTACTGTCAACTGCTACAACTTTGCCCACGATGCACAACTTTGCCTGGCTTGAAAAAGATGTTTCACCCAACACACCTATTTATAATTTATTCCTGAAATGGGAGGTGAATAGGAAAGGTGGCCATCTCAGGAATAAGATATATTTTTTTAATAGCTAGATAGGGATATACGCACAGATCTGCCCGCCGGATTTGTCTGGCGGATATGCCCGGCAGACAGATCCGTCTATGTATGGACCTGTCCGAGGTATATCCCTAGCTTATAGTAGCCAAACCGTTGACAAACTTGGCATGCTAACTGTCACACATTTATGTGCTTGTTAGGATATAATATATGTATGATATTATAATAATATGAAAGTCCAGCGCAGCAGTGGTCAGATACATATGACTTAATGGTTCTACCTACTTAGTTACATAGGTCAGGTTAGGTTCATAATATTGACATAAATAATCTTATATTATATGTATTGTATCTAAACAAGTAAGTAAACAATTAACATCATTGAAAAATATAATTAACCTACATAATATCATTAATATATTTGATAGTGCAGAGGCGTGGCCGTTTTAATCTAAAAAGAATATATTCATAAATAAAGTTGGATTAGGAGAGCAGGCACCACCACCGCCACGGCCCCCAGCCCCAGCGGGCTCTTATGGCAGGTTGTTAATTAATGTTATACGTCGATGGCAAACAAATACACTGTCTGCCTAAAGAATACTGCATGACAGTCACGAACCCGGATTGTTGAGCCACTTGCTATTGTTCGTAATTTAGCCGTGTAATAAATAACCGATGTAACTGACAGTTGACATGACAGCTAGTCGGTAACATTGGTCATTCATAACATAACACGGCTAAATTATGAACAATGGCTCAACTATCTGGGTTCGTGGCTGAAACTACTTTGAGAGAGCCGGACCGCTACCTATAAAAAGATTTACTTTTCTATTGCCCTAAACTAGGTTTATCTTTAACTTGTAGATCGATCCTGTGTGGAACGGGTTCTGACTGCTAGACGGGGACTGCTGTCCTGGCAGGGTCGCCATCTGGAACGGGAAGTTGGGTGTTCAAGTACACACTGTGAATGCTGATAAATACTTTTATTCAATGAACACGTAATTTATTATAGTTATACAAATAGCAAATGTTAGCAACATTACTTATACTTATAAACTAACTCCTTACACTTGAATGAAAATGAAATGGATTAACGTCGTAACCGTACCTATAGGTATAACAATGTTTCTGTCACGTTGCTTGTATTTTTTCTTATGTTTGTGAATGTGAACCTTCGTTAGTTAAAAAGTTAGAGGAAGTTTTCTGAAACCATTTCGCGTAGCATTACGGGACCTGGTAGCTGCTCCCACTGAGCCATTTAGAAAATCCCCTCTTGCTTGTAGCCAAGTTGTAGCCAGCCCTACGATTACCAAATATTAACGACCTTATACACAGTTAATGCAATGTCATCGGCGCCGGCGCATTAGTACCTCGTTGAAGCTGCGAGTTGGCACATAATTAAAGACTACCGGGTAATCTAACAGCACAGTAGGCACTGACTCCTGACTGACCATCGGTGAACCTTAGCTCTATAGTAATAAGGCTGATTCTCAATTAACCGTGATGGTTTGTGGCGGACCATCGCCCGACCAGCATAATAAAGAGAGAGGAGCACAATAGTGAACTAGCAAAGCTCGTTAAATATGTACCTCGAACTTTAAATCTGAACTGATGCAAGACTGCAGTGGTTATTGCTCCGTTCCTAAAAACGGGCTCATGTATTGTAGGTACTATCATTCACGTGTCTGTCTGTCCGTCTGTCCATTTGTTCAGCTGGGCAATCTGCAGTTAGGACTTAGGCTCAATTACGTTAAACCTTTGACATATTTCGTATTATTATAGTTTGCCGACGCGACGCTGAGACGCATTAACATATCAACGAATTCGATTCGAAACTACTGGACTTGGTTGATAAGAGAAGCCTGAGAAGGGCTCCAACGTGTTTTATTACTTACATTTCAGCAGAGTTAGCAGACGAAACAATACGTTAATATAAAAAGAATAAGTATAAATTGTTTAGGTATAAAGTGTGTCGAGTCGCAGAACTTGGGCGAGGCACTGCCCGCGCGCTTATTGTTAAGTTATTACTATTAGAGCCTAAAGTGGGCGCGACGCGACGCGACGCGCGTGACAATCGGCTTCCTGTCCCCATCCCCAACCCAACATTATCAACAGCAACAGCACATTGTAGTATAGGCCGTGTACTTGTGTACAGTACAATACAACCTACAGTATGGCACTTACACCTCATTGTCAATGTTGATGGCGCTATTTAATGTGTTTAACTTGCAGTACGCATTATGTAGGTAGTTTAATATTATTATGTTAGTTTTCGTCCACATACTTATTTTATACATCTAAATTGAAGATTTTCTCAATTTTAAAGTTTAAAATTATTAAAATTTACTTAAGAATAAACTTTAATAGAAGATTTGAGTGTCATTTGACCTCAAAAGTTTTACCACTCGTCAGATAGGTATTTGTCCCAATTAAGACTTTAGTCAAGTTGATGGCAAACTGAATTATTGAACAGGAAACATGCAATGCATTAACTTAACTCCGTATTTTGCTTATAATTAATTGCCTTATATTTATGATATTTTTCCTTATTTTCTAAGCTACAAGCTACCAACATAAAGAATAGATAAGTACCAACATAATGTCGTCAAGCTTACGTCACGTCATGTATGCTGGTAATACATGATGCCGGCCATAGAGTATAAACATCAGTAGGTGTCTAAACGTGTTGTGTTTTAAAGTTAGAAATTAGAATACGGCCCCAGCACGGCCATCAGTACCTACGCCGCGCCGCGCAAGCGCCTGCGACTTCACGCCGGCAACGGGCAGCGGTGCACGCGCCGCTGGCCAAACTAACAGGCGGCAGGATTCCGATTTATTTTATTACTAATATTGACTTATTCAGTGATGGTCAATTGGTCATCTCTCATTCTGACCCACAGCTGTGTCTCTATTTACGTAGGTAAGCAAAACTCACATGTGTGATGTGTGAATCTACACGACGCGAGTCAAAGGGCGCATAGGTCATAGCTGCACTGCATAGCATGCTTTTTCATCTATATAGCCTATAGTTTTGAAAATATCCTACATTTCGATTTTTGATGAGTGACGACGCGAATGCGAACACACGCTTATTTAAATCCTTCTCTCCTCTATTATTGCTGCTACTTTGAATTGGAACGAGAAAAGAAAATGCGTCCATGTGATATTTATTTCATACGTAACGAAAATGTTCGTCGAAAGGAAAGAAAAGTGTCGTATCTAGAATCATAGAGTAACTTATACATATAATAGAGCAGCACAGCCTAAGAACTTTTTGAAGCTCAAGTCTGAAAGCGCCATCTACTCTCTGTCAATGTAATTTTTTTCCACTATTTTTATATTGCGTCGCAGCGACATCTAGTGACGAATAGCGTACCGTAGTAACACTAGATTTTTTCCTTCTATTTTTATACCTTTAGGTTGCTCTCGAGTAGAGGTCGCTTACAGACTTGAGCTTCAAAAAGTTGTTAGACTGTGGCTGTCTAAAATCTATATTCTCTGCTAGAGTAGAGTGTATGAGCATACAAACTCGGGCACTTTTCTTTTCGGACAAACTCTAGCAGAGTTTAGAGTCTGTCCGGAAAGAGAAGTGTAGAATGAGCTCCCAAACCACGACATTCTTCTTTCTGGACAGACTCTACCCGCAAACTTCTTTACCACAGATTAATATAATAGTAATATTTCATACAGAAGTTTAACTTCCCTAATTTTCTAAAAAAAAACAATGTTTGACAGAACTTTGACACGTCTCCATACAATTTTGGTTTTCGACTGTATAGGGTTGACAAATACGCAATTAGTTTGATTGCTGGACCTGCACTGCACCCTTCTTTTTTTTCACCACTTGCTGTTTGTGTAGGGGCCCCATGGGAATGTGATTACTAGCCACGACGCCCCCCGCTATGGATAGTAGAAGGAAGGATGACAATCTCTTATATGAGAACGGTCTAAAAAGTGTCCAACGGGAAACAGCAAACAATAGTTCTAAATCTCTCCGCGTAGCGCTAGTATTGCTTTCGTCACAGACTATATAGTAATACTTTCGTGTATTAAATGAACTTAGCAGTTATAGTTTGGCCAGAGTTTGTTCCACTTCAAGCATAGACAGGGAGAATCATACTGTCTTTTTCTAATGCTAGTACTCACACTACTAAAAAAGGGATGGGTATAGCATGTTACTCTGACTGTTACTGCGCTTTTGGTTTGCCAGACTATATTGACAGAGTGAAGTACGCTGCATATGCGCGACCATGGAGGCTGCATGCGTTGCGTTTATAAATTCTTTATATTTATGACTAGAGTAAGTATAAAACCTTAACCTTACCTAAAATAATTATTGTCAGATAACGTGGACGGTGACTTTTAGTGATCTGTCATTGTTAACTTGACAAACCTCAAACTGAAACTGGCGTTAACGGGGCGCAAAGCGCAAGCGGCCATTATATTACAAGCATTTTAGGTCCAACGCCGTATCTAGTCCTATTAGGCGCTCGCGCAGCATGCGCATAACTGATCTGTGGTACCCATAGTAGTATTCCTTG
This sequence comes from Pammene fasciana, assembly GCA_911728535.1. Classification (NCBI taxonomy): domain Eukaryota; kingdom Metazoa; phylum Arthropoda; class Insecta; order Lepidoptera; family Tortricidae; genus Pammene; species Pammene fasciana. The sequence continues at coordinate 63,912 of OU452292.1, forward strand.
CCCATAGTACGAGCTTTGCTTATACATGTCTGTGTAACATTGTCCCCAAATATTAATTTCTTTATTTATTAACTTGAAAATATAAAAAAAACATTAATTTTGTTTTGATGGAATTGAAATTAAATACACTACGTATATGATAATGATAATATTATTCAATTACAGAATTAAAAAAGTGGTTCTGAATCACGGACCAAAAATCACCTGTATTCTCTTTGATAATACGTGACAGATGTGACTGTCACACACAATATTTCGCCTCCAAACCTCAGCTAAAACTGGTTTTTATTCATGACTCCTGGGTTTCTGCAAGACCCTACACGATATCCTGAGCCCGCGGAGGCCGCCCGGCCCGCGTGCGCGCGCGTTCCCTCGTCGATACTTCAAAAAGTACCTCTGCCGTCGGGTTGCCGACATACCTATACATGTAGGATATAATGTCTGCGCTCGAAACCGACGTCCCGGCGACGCAGGCGCTGTTCTTTCACCAGAAATTCCCTTAGGTAAGGTACCTTACCTACTCATCTTTTAGAATATTGGGTGGTATACCTACACAACACATGACCTACACTCAAAAACGTTTTAAAGTGCATTGATTTACAAAATATTACATTATACTCTATCAAATGTTATACTTAGTCAGTGATAAATGACAGAGTGACACACAAATAAATCGATGATATACCCTTTCTTGTAAAAGTGCTTATCTTTAGCGTAATAATCATGATGTGTATCCAGGTGATGCGATATGCGGGCCAGTTAGGCGTAGCGCGCGCGCTGCTATGGCTGGTATGCTGGGCGTGCCTGTGCGCGTTGTGGCTACCGCAGCTGCGCGCGCCGCCCGCCGCGCCTCCGCCCGCGCCCGCACCGTCACTGCTGCAGTCCAACCGCGACCGCGACACCTGGCTGCTGGAGGAACGCCTGCACGCTGATGCCGATGCCCATCAGTTCTCGTCCCTTCCACTAGCCTACTGGCACAAACATCGCAATAGCACAAACAAATTCTACAAGTCTAAAAACTGCGCGCCTTTGCCATCAATGTACGACCTCGAGTACTCCAACACGTACTGGCAGATGCTACGCTCGAGTCGAGGTGTATTTTATCTATATGGCGCTTATCTTGACGTTCGCCAGGCGTCACGCATCGGCCCAGCCGTGCGCCTGCTGGTCGTGCACGACCGCATCAAGCCGACGCTGCCCACGCACTGCCAGCTGTGGTTCGAGGAACGAGCCGGTCCCGTGGTGGTGCGTGTACAGTACGAGTACATGTGGGTCCCTATGTGGGGCAACTACCGTGACGGCGTGCTGCAGCCCTACCTGCTGGCGTGCGTGCTGCCGGCGGACGAGCGCGCGCTGCGGCCCGCCGCCGTGTCACTGGTGGAGAAGCCATGCGACCACGCCACCAACTGCCTGCGTGTGCACTTCGACGAGCCGCCCGACCGCGCGCAGAAGGAGTTTGCCGTCTGCGTCAAGGGGCTCGACTTCCAACACGAGGACCTGTCCGTGCGCCTAGTCGAGTGGATCGAGCTCGTGCGACTGCTCGGCGCCGACAAAGTCTTCTTCTACGAGCTTCAAGTCCACCCCAACATTAGCAGAGTCCTTGCTTATTACCGCGCGCGGGGGATAGTGGAGAGCACACCGATCACGCTGCCGGGCGGGCAGCCCAACCTGCCGGGGCTACAGCACATATATCTTAAAAAGATGGCAATTCACAAGCGGCAGATGGAGCTGGTGCCGTACAACGATTGTCTATACCGGCACATGTACCAGTACCGCTGGCTGACGTTGTTAGATATTGATGAAATAATCGTGCCGTTGGAAGAACCCGATTGGAGCTCTATGTTAAACCGTGTGGTACTACCAGTCGACCCGGTAACTGGGCTGTCGCCGTGCTCCTCCTACCTCGTCCGAAATATATACTACCTCAACTGGCGCACTTCGGAGCCGAATGTGCCCAGCTACATGCACATGTTGCACCACGTCTACCGCACACGCAACTTTTCCAAGCCCGGACTGCACGTCAAGGCGTTCCATGATACGACACGTGTGTTGGTTTTGCACAACCACTACCCGCTGGCGTGCGTCGATGGTAATTGCTTATCGTACCCAATGAGCACTTCCCAGGTGCGCGTACAGCACTATGCCGCCGACTGCACGCTTCCGTGGGCGTCGTGCCGCGAGCTGAGCGCCGACGCCGCGCCGGTGCGGGACGCCGCGCTGTGGCGGTGGGCCGACCGGCTCATCCCGCGCGTCACGCGCACGCTCGAAGACCTGGGGCTGCTCCCCCAGGTGTCACACGACCAATCAAAATAAAAATATAAATTGTTGCATTACCTGACTTGTTTGTTTTATCTGCCCTCCCGATTACAAAGTCAACTAACGTAGTTCTTCTGACTCTTTTCTGGCTGCATTCTGAAAAGGGGCCTGTTGTGTGTGGGGCACAACTTAGACCAGACTTAGACATCCAAGTTATAAATGAGGCCAGTTAGGAATGAGACAAGCTTAAGACTGTATCGAGGAGGGTAAATTTTCAGAATCTGTCAAATTACCCCGATGCACACATGTCCAGACTTCACGCACACTACCACACTTTTGGGGGGACAGGTCATTCACCTCTATTTTTTTTAAGTTGACATAATAAGTTTGACTACACCTCCTTTGAGAAACTGAACCCGTAGGTTGCATTCCAAGAAGACAGAGAAATAATCAATTTTATCTTGCTTTCCTTGTTTGTCCTGTTTATGTCACATATGACATATTGAAATGTGATTTGGTTTGATAATGATTTGATGAAATGATTAGTACTTTTTTGATGCGGTTTGAGATACGACTTTTGTAAAGCTACCTAAAAAGTCACTTAATCAGATTGACAATGCCAATAACCACTCTATATAGCTCTCTATAAGGCGTAAAATCAAATGACCTGTATGTATACCTGTAATAGGAATAGGACGGATTGGACAGTGGCCATGTCAGATATATCGGAGCAGCCAAGGTGGTCACAAGTATCTGAACAAATCCTCTATTATCAAGGCAATAAAGTGCACGTTCAGATATTTTGAGTACGTTGATCGCTCAGATATATTTGTGACATTCCACGAGAAAAGGTACCTTATGGCGGTTGGGGCTTACGCTATTTCTAACGACGCTACAATACTAATGCGATGCTTCGCAACGTAAGCGCCAACTGCCATAAGGTACTTTCACCCGTGGGACGTCACATTTTACGGCGACTCTACGTAATATCGACAGCTACGGTTTTTATTTTTCACCTCACTAGCTCGGAAAGCCCTTTTTGTTTGTTTAATATCTATTGTGAAAATCGCTTTTTATCCACATGTGGTGAAAGAGTTTTGACATAAGTGACAAGTGGCTTAAGTGACATTTGACAGCTAACAAAACGTAAAACGTTAAAAGTGCAGAATTTTTAACATCGCAATTAATGAATTGCATCGAGTAAAAACACTTAATACAGTCTTACAACTTTATTTTAATTCATAAATATCAGCATTCAACATTAATCTTCATTCTTTTTGTAAAAACGGATAAATTGTTCTGACAGCCGAATAAGTCTACGTACGAACAAAACGCATCTGACATTTAATAAAACCTTTTACGTCAAAACTTTTCATTTCAATTCATCCATCATATCAACGTTAAATATTCGCATGTTTTTCTAGGTTGTTTTGTTAAAAATTAGTGATTCGAGTGATGAAGAAGTATTAAACACCTGAGGAATTACGGGAAACCGAGCAAAATGCACCCTTTTTCTTATTTTCCTCGCTGTAGTGAGGTGAAAAGTTTTGTGTTATACACGGGTGAAAGTTATTTTACGTCTCGTGTATTAAAGCACTCGCTACGCTCAGGATTCTATTTTTGAACCACTCGCTTCGCTCGTGGTCAATAATAGAATCCTTTCGCTAGCTCGTGTTTCAAATAACACTCGCACGTAAAATACAACTTTCACCCCTTGTATAACAAATAACTATTTCTATACAATATTTTCAAAATGTTTATTTTAATTTATACATATTCGTTATTGGTTATTTGGCACTGCATGTCGAACTACACGCAGTACGCAACATGAAATAAACAATAATTCGACTTTCAATAAATTCAAATTTTATTTTTAACTAACGTTTCGTAAGTATACCGCCAACTGTTACAAGATACAAATAGCTGTTTGGTGAAGAAAACCGTGTTTTTCAAGCCAGGAAAAGTTGTGCATCATAGCCAAAGTTGTAGCGATTGACGGTACTTCTTTCGTGTGGATTTATTTTAGTACAATATTGAAGCCACGGTTGTTTAAATTTATCATATTTCTCAGCGATTTTCTCCCATACAGTGTTGGGGTTTGGGGTGGGGGCGTCTCAGACCGGATATATTATAAAATTATAGTCTTAAATTGTCTGGATTGACCTTATTCGCCGAAAGAATCAGGGACTGTATAATCGAAAAATAAAGGTACAATTTTAAAACGGGATGTACCTCATGCCGTTTACTTCGGTATATGGTTTCAGTAGTGAAACCAAAATTTTCTGAACTGAAATATATTGATACCGCTTTTTTTTGCGAAACCTTGAACGTTTTCATAAAGGTATCCTTTGAGCAGGAGTATGCACTACGCGCCGGCTACTACATAGTAAAAGCTACGACCGAAATTTGTGGTATTTTAACAGTAAGAGTAGAAATAGAAACAAGTCATCATGTGATTGTTCACCCTCCTTTCCCCGCTTCTGTATCCAGATTTGTAGATTTTCACATTTTTATCAGAAATGGTTGAGTTCACAACAAATCTTCCAATGCACGAAACAATCTTTATTAAATTATCTACAGTATTTAAAAAAAAAGTATATTGTTAGGACGTACAGTTTCCAGTTATTTGTCGCGCATTTTGTGGTACGGTGATATTTAATGCTATAATATAAATCATACAAGACATGCAGTACTAGCCACATGAGAAACATGAGAGACATTGGCCAATCAAAAAATGTTTAATAAGTCAAATTAAGGGCTATAAATAGGCCACCTTTTGGTACTATTTTATGGACATAGCTCGTCCATAGCCAACATCCTGACATTCTCTTACTAGGTTTATGATTTTCTTGATTTGCGCGACAAATAAATCGAAAACTATAAGTAATACATAGTTACCTTTATTTACCACTCAATATACCCTAAACTAATAAAGATACTGTAAATTCATATGACTTTATTGTTACTGTTATTTATTTGGGTGACAAGCAGTTGGTTGGCTATACATCGGAACAAGGGCATAGATAAGTTTGCATTCACCAATTTATTTTGGAAATTTAACTGGTAATAAAAGTAGTGGCAGACAAAACACACCTTCCGTCCAAATATTATTTAAATACACTTTATAATTCAAGAATACAATGTCTGCAACATACGGACTCATGGACCGATGACTGATGAGCTAACGAAAAGAAAGGTATGAAGCAACTATAAATGCTTCCTTTAGCCATTTTGGTTGGTTAACCATGAAAAATATTTATATCACCTCTATTTTGCTTTCGGTTACGCGATCATTCATAGCAAATATGGATATATCCTATAAAGAGAAGAGAGAGGAAAAATATTCCCGGGAACATTAGGAATAAGCCTAGGGAATTTACTCGGGAATATTAGGAATTAACATTTTAGGTGGAGTTACCTGTACTTGATGTTCCAGTAAAGAGTTTTGTGGTCTTAGTTTTAAAATACAAGTATAAACAGGGCTGGCTACTATTTTGCGCAACGAATAGCAATTGCAATTCAGCGTGGCAATACGGCCAGCCTTCTGGGCACCCTGCCCGTTGACAGTGATCTGGGCCAAATTTTTTATCTCTAGTTTTAAGTAGTTTAGATTGTTAGGGTATATATGTTTATAATGTTTTTATTTAATTTTCATTTGTATTCATTCAATAATTTCAAAATTCCCGAATATTCCATCGAGGTACCACCTGGGGAATATTTCCGAGAACAGCATATCACTACTACACCACAGAAATGGGCTTTACAACGCCATAAAGAAGCCAACCGGTAAGATGATTGATAAATTTACAGTATAGTAGAAGAGCCCATGACACTGAACCTAGTTCGATAAGTCTCCCGGATCATATATATATAATTAGACGCGTTTTTAATAGCAGAACACGAAATGCCTATGCTGCAATGCAAAAAAATGGGCGGCATATTAAAAAAAATTTTTTGAAAAATTAAAAAAAAATCGGTCTCTAGTACGATAAATCTCCCAGGTTTCCTTTGTTCCTCGAAGCAGAGGAGAGTTAGGGCTATACGATAATGCGGTGCTGCAATCCTCCATGACAGGCCTTGTCAGTTGCTGCAGCATTATAAGGAATCGATTTTTTTAGGTATCTAGTACGATCGATCTCCTCTAGAAACCAATGCTCATCTGAAAGATCATTACTTTCTGTGTAAGAAAAACCACTGCTGCATTTCCCAAAAATGGGTGAAGGTGGTTGCTGCAGCGATTGAAGGTCGCCCTCCGAGCAGTTCCATACGGCGTTACAATTCAACCGATTTTATTAAATATAGTTTTCATTAAAAGTACTTATCAGGCCTCACTTCCATGACTTTTTTCAATTTTTTTGGACCCACGGTTCCAAAGTTAGATGGGGAACGCTCTTTTTTTAACTTTCAGAGCGATTATTTAAGAAACTATTAGTTTTATCTAAAAACTGTTAATGAAAGCCTATATTGATTTAAAAAGACCTATCCAAAGATACCCTACACGATAGGGTTAGAACGAGAAAAAAAAATCACACCCCACTTCATGTGTAAGGGAGGTACCCTAATAAAAAATATTTTTCCAGTTTTTATTATCCCACTTTTTTGGCGTGATTAATGCACACACTCATACGAAATTTCAGCTTTATAGTTCCAGAACATAGAGAAATAATAAGCCTTATAGAGTGCTCACTCCATACAACTGGTTATTAGCCCGCAAGCTTGACATTTTGAAGGTAGACGACTAAGGGGTCGAGGGAGAAGCGGGCAGGAGGTGTGATTAGGGCACCCGTTGTAAACCCTTGGTATTCACGCCAGTTGTATGGAGTGAGCACTCTATAAGGCTTATTATTTCTCTATGTTCTGGAACTATAAAGCTGAAATTTCGTATGAGTGTGTGCATTAATCACGCCAAAAAAGTGGGATAATAAAAACTGGAAAAATATTTTTTATTAGGGTACCTCCCTTACACATGAAGTGGGGTGTGATTTTTTTTTCTCGTTCTAACCCTATCGTGTAGGGTATCTTTGGATAGGTCTTTTAAAATCAATATAGGCTTTCATTAACAGTTTTTAGATAAAACTAATAGTTTCTTAAATAATCGCTCTGAAAGTTAAAAAAAGAGCGTTCCCCCATCTAACTTTGGATCCGTGGGTCCAAAAAAATTGAAAAAAGTCATGGAAGTGAGGCCTGATAAGTACTTTTAATGAAAACTATATTTAATAAAATCGGTTGAATTGTAACGCCGTATGGAACTGCTCGGAGGGCGACCTTCAATCGCTGCAGCAACCACCTTCACCCATTTTTGGGAAATGCAGCAGTGGTTTTTCTTGCACAGAAAGTAATGATCTTTCAGATGAGCATTGGTTTCTAGAGGAGATTGATCGTACTAGATACCTAAAAAAATCGATCCCTTATAATGCTGCAGCAACTGACAAGGCCTGTCATGGGGGCTTGCAGCACCGCATTATCGTATAGCCCTAACTCTCCTCTGCTTCGAGGAACAAAGGAAACCTGGGAGATTTATCGTACTAGAGACCGATTTTTTTTTAATTTTTCAAAATTTTTTTTTTAATATGCCGCCCATTTTTTTGCATTGCAGCATAGGCATTTCGTGTTCTGCTATTAAAAACGCGTCTAATTATATATATATCATCCGGGAGACTTATCGAACTAGGTTCAGTGTCATGGGCTCTTCTACTAGTATGGCTAGCTCCAGAACTAAATAGTTGCCTTTTAAAATTTTAGTTGTAAGTATACTTGCTTCGTTCAGTCTAGTAAATATGTCGATTTTCACCGAATATTGATGAAATAAAAACTAAATTTTTCGTACAGTCGACTACAAAGAGATGTAGGTATCTAATTTTTCAACTTATTGCGCTGTAATAAAGGTCCAAAAGTGGATACATCTCTTTGTAGTCGACTGTACACTTAGGTGCCTACCTACTTTTATTATTTTGCCTGTTCCGAAAGCGAAGTTACTTTCTTGCTCATAGCTATGACTAAATTGTCCCGTAGAGTCTGTCCGGAAAGAAATGTGTCGTAGAATGTATGAGCTTCCATATAAACCACGACACTTCTGTTTCCTGACAAACTCTATAAACTGTATGTAAGTTAAAATCAGAAAACAACAATGTTTATTGTTTTATTTTTTATAAATAGGTACTTTGTATAAAGGTAATTGATTTCAGATAGTTTAGCAGGCACACAATCCGCCGGGATGAAAACTATCACGTAATTCACTGCTCTCAACTGGGTCCTACCAGGAGACGAACTTAGATCTCGTCTTCCGCAGCACTCTGTTAAGAATAAACTATTCAGACGACCTGGAGTGATGTTATGAGCGCTCCAGATGATCGAGAGGCATGGCGTAACTGGCGTGAGCTCATGAAGCCCCTCTGTCCATAAGAACGTCTCTCAATTTGTTTGTGCTACAGGCGGAGACATTCTTCATTACGCATGTGGTGTACAAAGACTCGGTAGATCTGCTGGCTTTGTCATTATTTTAATTTCTTGATCTTATTTTCTTATCTCATCACATGTGCACTCAATCTTTTATATTCTTACAGCAAATTTAGCAAAAAATAAGTCGGTAAAACGGCCAATAAATAATAGGTAACACATTTTTCATATACTGCGGAAATATTATATACCTACAGGTAGGTAATTATAATTATTTCGCATATACTAAGTAAAATAATTAAAATTGTTTATAAAAAATACAAAATTTGTGTCATAAGAAAATTGTCAATCAAGTTTATTGACATTCTTACATTTTTTAATGTCGTAATATTATGACCAGCATAATAAACATAAACTCCAGTAAATAAAAGGTAATCCTAAAACTCTTTTCGCATTAAATAGCTTGCGACGAAACGAATTATGAGGATTCGGTAGAAAAGTTTATTTTATTCAATCGTTAGTTGTATTTTTCTAATATTACGACCTGTAAACATCAAAAAATATAATTTAATATGACACACAGTCTCTATTTGTTTTCCCTATTCATTTGGAATACATTCTGGCTACTAGTATCCCTTTTCGTGTACATATATGATTTTCTGTCAGAATAATTGTCAAAATTAAATGTCACAGTACGAAATTTGACGACACGTGTGCTTCCATGAGGTCCACCGGCCATCTGAGTCAAAAACATTATTTGACTGATGTGGCGAATGTATGGGAATTTCACGAAAGTTTATGTTTATGATTGAATTTCTTCGTTGCATTTAAAAGGAAAAATATGTATAACACTTTATTCTCTAGTCCATTTATCTGGCTTTCAAAATATCATTACTATTTAATAAGAATATGCATTTTTAATTCATGTTTTTCCTAAACCGCACAAGCGTATTTTTCAGTTTTTGTACAACTTTACTTCATTGTATTGAGGAAACTACAAATGATAATCGAGTACTAATTACTTTAAATTGTAGACACACTCTTTGTTATAACAATGATATAAATTATATAGATTTTTGTAAAGAATTGTGAACTCAGGAACCTAAACGGCGATTGCTGTTTTGCTGATTTTGGACGACGCCCTCTTAAGAGACCAAGTCAGGAAATGGCAAATTAAAAAGAGACGAGGTACCTAGGAAAGTTCCCAGTTTAGGAAATGTCGAAGTCGTCCTGAGCGAACTTAACACAGCCAGCGTGATATTATCATGAAAAAAAAGCATCTTATATCCTTACAGAGCACCAGTCATAATAACACTGCTAGTTACCACTAATGTAGTTTCAAATTCGCGATGAAGAGTAAGTGTGCCAAAGTTACCGAGCCATCATATAGTATGTTTCAAGCAGGGACCGGAAAACCCCTCTTCAGGCTTAACCCTATCATTTCGGTAACCCAATCAATTTGGTAACGTCATGATACGGTTACCGTATCATGAGGTTACCGAATCTTAGTGGTAACAGGTATTGAAGCGGTAACCGTAACCTCTAACACGGTTAACCTCAAAACCCCATCGCGATAGGGTTTTTGTTAAGGGTTTTCATTGGGTTATTGTAACCTGGGTTGTTTTTTCTTCACTACGTTTGAATACTATTGAAAGCAAATGTTGAGATTTAGCATTTAATGAAACTAGCTAACTACCCGTATAGAGCTGTTATCGTAGTCGTCGCGTTGCTCAAGCATGAAAATAAAATAAAGTAAAAATAAAATAAAAATAAAATAAAAATAAAATAAAAATAAAATAAAAATAAAATAAAAATAAAATAAAAATAAAATAAAAATAAAATAAAAATAAAATAAAAATAAAATAAAAATAAAATAAAAATAAAATAAAAATAAAATAAAAATAAAATAAAAATAAAATAAAAATAAAATAAAAATAAAAATAAAATAAAAATAAAATAAAAATAAAATAAAAATAAAATAAAAATAAAATAAAAATAAAATAAAAATAAAATAAAAATAAAATAAAAATAAAATAAAAATAAAATAAAAATAAAATAAAAATAAAATAAAAATAAAATAAAAATAAAATACAAATAAAATACAAATAAAATAAAAATAAAATAAAAATAAAATAAAAATAAAACAAAAATAAAACAAAAATAAAACAAAAATAAAATAAAAATAAAATAAAAATAAAATAAAAATAAAATAAAAATAAAATAAAAATAAAAATAAAATAAAAATAAAATAAAAATAAAATAAAAATAAAATAAAAATAAAAATAAAATAAAAATAAAATAAAAATAAAATACGAATAAAAAAAAAGTTGTTTCTAATGCATGTCATTGAATATATTTTATTTTATTTTCTATTTTATTCTATTTTAATCCTTTTTTTATATTGTATTTTATTATAGGTGTTTTATTATTTTTTTCTATTTTTATTCTATTTTATTTTTATTTATTTTTTTATTCTATTTTTATTCTATTTTTATTCTATTTTCATTCTATTTTCATTCTATTTTCATTCTATTTTCATTCTATTTTCATTCTATTTTTATTCTATTTTCATTCCATTTTCATTCTATTTTCATTCTATTTTCATTCTATTTTTATTCTATTTTCATTCCATTTTCATTCTATTTTCATTCTATTTTTATTCTATTTTCATTCTATTTTCATTCTATTTTCATTCTATTTTCATTCTATTTTCATTCTATTTTCATTCTATTTTCATTCTATTTTCATTCTATTTTCATTCTATTTTCATTCCATTTTCATTCCATTTTCATTCTATTTTTATTCTATTTTTATTCTATTTTTCTTCTATTTTTCTTCTATTTTTATTCTATTTTTATTCTATTTTTAATCTATTTTTAATCTATTTCTATTCAATTTTTATTGTATTTTTATTCTTTTTTTATTATATTTTTATTTTAATAAAAATAAAAAAATAATATATTCATATTTTATTGTACACATACATGTACATACTTGGTAATTAGAACAATACATTTTAATTCATATGCACATTATGCACGAGTGCCACGAATCCGTATCCGTAATTTCTCCAAAGTTAGTATAGTAATAATGTAAAAACAAAATAACCAAACGAAATGCAGCCGCGCTCCAATTTCAACCTAAAAGTACAAATATTGTTAAAGATGAACACAATAAACGACGCGCGACGTTTCCGGCAAAACCTGTTTGTTTGTACTGGGAGCTTAGTTGACCAGCCTCGTGCTCAAAGCCACTACAGCAATTTAATAATGAGCCTAATCTGAGTGTTCGTAAAGATTACATTCGTTTGAGCTGCCTCAATACCCTATGATTCGGTAACCGAATTGATTGGGTTTTTAATGCGGTTAGTGTTACCTTAGGTTAACCTGATCGATACGGTAACCGTATCAATACGGTTACCTCATCATAAGGTTACCGTTATATCAGGGTTTTTAAAACAACCTCAAAAATAACCCTATGAAATACCCAGGTTATGGTAACCGGTTCCGGTCCCTGGTTTCAAGCCAATAAATCCGTATAAAGATGACAGAGTTTTCAATTGTTGTCCATAGTTGTTCCATCAGAAGCCAGCTGCTGCTGATTTTAGGGATTAGGAAACTCATAGCTCAAAATAGTTCTGTAACGGAACAAATACTAGAAGAAGCAAGGACTCTCACTAATAGTACCTATGCGGGCGCGCCGATTTCTTCATACGTATTTTTATAGCATTTGTGGGGTTATGAAGAAACGAGAGTTGCTGTTATAATTAAGACTTTATTTACTATACTTTTAGTAAGAGTATCTATCAAATAATCTAGTATATATTTATAATCAAGGACAATGAGAACCGGTACAGAGTGACCCGTTTGAGTCTTTGAGTGTATCTATATTAAGGTACTAACTCAATCGTATAAACGCTTACGATCAGGGCACCGAATACGTGTAGGAATAGATAAAGATAATAAATACTGACATAAATATAGTTCATTACATTCATGATTGTAGCTAATTTAGTACGCACGGGGTTTTTAGCTGTCACCGCTGAAGAGACGCGTGGGGAGCAGTCCCAGCTCGGCGAGCGTGCGCGTGACGCGCGGGATGAGCCGGTCGGCCCACCGCCACAGCGCGGCGTCCCGCACCGGCGCGGAGCCCAGCTCGCGGCACGACGCGCTCAGCGCGGGCGCGCAGTCCCTGCGGTAGTGCTGCAGCCTCGCGAGCTCCGTGTCTATCGCGTAATTGAAGCAAATCCCGCCGAAGCACGCCCGCGGCAAGTGGTTGTGCAGCGCCACCACGCGCCCCGTCTCGTGGAACGCCTTCACATACGCGCCGGGTTTAGTAAAATTACTCGTGCGGTACACATGTTGCAGCAAGTACATGTAGCGCGGCATGCCGTGCTCGCGGCCGTGCGCGCGCTGCAAGCGGTCTAGGTAGTACACGTTGGACACGTGGTAGGATGACCGAGGAGGTCTCGAAGACAGTCGAGAGGCCAGTGACACCACGCGCTTTAGTAACGAGCTCCAGTCAGGATCTTGAAGCGGCACGATCACTTCATCAATATCTAACAATGCCAGCCAGCGATAATGGTACATGTTTCGGTACAGACAGTCGTTGTACGGCAGCAGCTCCATCTGACGCTCGTTCATCGTCTTCTTCCTACGATACATGCGCTGCAGCTCAACAGCCCAACCTACTGACTGATCGCCCGGCAGCGTGAATGGCGTGTTCTCCACTACCCCCCGCGCGCCATAATAAGCGAGGACTCTGCTAACGTTGGGGTGGACTTTAAGCTCGTAGAAGAAGACTTTGTCGGCACCGAGCAGTCGCATGAGCTCGATCCACTCGACGAGGCGCACGGACAGGTCCTCGTGCTGGAAGTCCAGCCCCTTGACGCAGACGGCGAACTCCTTCTGCGCGCGGTCGGGCGGCTCGTCGAAGTGCACGCGCAGGCAGTTGGTGGCGCGGTCGTACGGCTTCTCCACCAGCGACACTGCGGCGGGCCGCAGCGAACACACATCTGCCGGCAGGACGCACGCCAGCAGGTACGGCTCGAGATTGCCGACTTCGTAAGGACTCCAGGCGCTGTTCCATATGGGTGTATATTCCATTACCTCCACAACTATAGGGTTTGCTCGTTCCTCGAACCACAATTGGCAGTACGTGAGCAATGGACGTCTGATGCGGTCGTGCACAGCCAACAGGCGCACGGCGGGGCCGATGCGCGACGCATTGCGGACGTCAAAATAAGCGGCGTACAGATGGAATACGCCTTGACTCGAGCGCAGCGTCTGCCAATACGTGTTGGAATACTCGAGGTCTAATACTGAAGAGAACGGCGCGCAATTATTTGTCTTATAGAATTTGCTCATCTGGTTGAGATGCTGGTCAGTGTCAGGCGTGGCAGACGGCGCGGGCATAGTGACGTTGGGTACAGTCCTTAGCTTGCGCGCGGGCGGCGCGCGCAAGTGCGGCAGCCACGGCACGCACAGGCACGCCCAGCACACCAGCAGCAGCAGCGCGCTTACGTAGCACTTGCGCAGACTCCGCCGCGGGACTGCACACATCGTCTGCACCTACGACACAAATCATGATCATGCTTTATATGGCCTGATCGGCCATCTTATCAGGTTGTTAACATGTTCGATTTTTAAAGTAATACGCTTTAATTTAGCTATAGATAGTACTAACGTAAGAATGAGTTGGGTAGAAGTCTCAAAAAGTTGTCAACTTCTTGAGAATAACTGAAGTGCTTTAGGGAGAGCATTCATCCTCAAAGGCGGCATCCGTAAAAAACATTACAACACCTTACTTAACTAAACTCAGTTGGTACAGTCGCCGCCAGATATATCGGAGCAGCCATCAAGGTGGTCACAAATAGCTGAACAACGTCTCTATTGTCAATGCGATTGAGTGTATGTTCAGATATTTATGAGTACGCTCGCCGCTCCGACATATTTGATGGCGAGTGTAGTTAGTATGAATATCTTGAGCGTTGAGATGTTCACCCAACACATGGTGTGTCTACCAGAGTAGTTAGCGCTAGCTATAGCTGGTGTAGCCTGCAAGGAGTGCCAGGCTGCCGAGCGTGGCGCCTCAGGTAGGTACAGTACCTACCTAGCTTGAGATATTGCGTGAGTGCAGGCGGGCAGGTGAGGCAGCGTGGAACTATTTGAAAGCAGCGGTTCTCAGGCTACATACACGACACTAAATTTAATTGAATCCATATTTATGATCACCTTCACGTTTCCGGCACTTGATCACTAGGTACCTTTGATCCCTGCGTTTCCATGTGGTTTCCATACGTTCTTCATGACATCGCAACATTATCCGTTGTCCTTCATCACGTCACTGTCACGCTGTCAAGTAAGTGTACGTGAGAAGGAGTATTTACTATTAATGAGATTAGAACATGAGTAGCTTTGATTATTAAACCAACCGGATGCGAGACGCGCTCTCATTTCTATCGGAAAAAGTCTGCCGTTTTTTGCGGGGGAGGGGAACGTCAAATGTATGCGAAACGTCAAAATAGCCACGTCAAATAAACGTCAGTCCATACAACGAATATGACCACTGGTCATATTCATTCGGCAGAGGGGAACGCCTGTCAATGGCTACTCCGATTGGTTTAAAGCTCTAAGATGAGTAGAGTGTGAGGTAAAGTCTAAGTCTAACCTTGTCTATCCACACTAACGACATTAGGACATTACACTATAAATATACTAGCGACCCGCCCCGCCCTTTCGCGCGGGTGCAATTATACATATAAACCTTCCTCTTGAATCGCTCTATCTATTAAAAAAAACCGCATCAAAATCCGTTGCGTAGTTTTAAAGATCCAAGCATACATAGGGACAGACAGCAGGAAGCGACTTTGTTTTATACTATGTAGTGAAGTGATGATCACAGATCAGCAATGCGCATGCGCGAGCGCTGCTAAAGAGGTCGGTCCTCTGTGTATATGATCATCCACATTGCTAGAAGCATTCGCGATGATATGATTGCCTGAACTTGCCTGGACCATCCATACAATCTGTTCGGATTGCTTCCGCACACGATCGATCGATTAATACGAGTATACCAGACTGATTTGCTTCCTGTCCTATCGTTAGATAGATTTTGATACCGTACCACACCGTACGTATTACGGGTAGAATCGTAGGTGTAGAGACATGCGTCTTCGTGCCTAGCCCACCTATATGTTTCGAGCTAAGTATGCAATAGTACATTTCGGTACAAGGTCGGAGAGTATGTCATTATTGCACGAGTCCCGAGACTCCCGAGAGAAGAATGACATATTCCGTCCTTGTATCGAATCAAACGACGTTTTTAGGGGTCCGTACACTCCGTACCCAAAGGGTAAAAACGGGACCCTAATATTATAAGTACTAAGTCTTCGCTGTCCGGCATGTGTCCGGCCCTCTGTTAGACAGTTGACATTTTTACAGGTGAGTATTTTTGAGGATACTTTAATATACACGGATTACGATTAAGTCCACGGACACATCACGGATTTTTACATAAAAATCAAATTGAAAATTTTAGGAATTTTTAAATTTCTATCGAATCTAAATGTATGTTGTAATATAATAATGCAATAAATATCTGCTATTTACTTACTTATAAATCTTATAAATGTATAAACTTTTTTTTTTTAGTTGTTTGTTAAGTTTCGATTGGCGTTAAAGCTCATTTATTTACTTAATTACATAGTTACATTAAAAATCCTTATATCTAAAATTATAAATCCTTATATATATAAACTCAAACAAGATATCATGTAACAATTACAATATTACAACATATGTATGTACAGTCGCCATCAAATCTATCGGAACGGCCAACGGCCAAGGCACTCAACAATGTCTGAACATTCACTTTACTGTCTCAACAATAGAAGCGTTGTTCAGATATTTGTGGCCACCGTGGCCACTTCGACATATCTGATGGCGACTCTGTATGATAATTTAATACCTATTTACCTACGTATTGGAAATGGACGTGGAGTGAAGTTATCACAACTATCACAAGCTAACTTCGCTCCAATATGTTGTATAGTTATGGTAACTTGTTTTGTAACCTGACCTGCCCGGCAGCTGCCGGTTTCGTCGATTGCTCGTGTAAATACTAAAGGCGCTTGATTTATTTACGTGAACGGTCAGAACAGAGAACGGTGAACCGGCGCCGGCGCCGTCGGGTCGGTTTTTTTTTATTTTATTTAATCGTATGGCATATTTTTACATAATAGGCAAGAGATTTCATTTTATGATACTATGTAAGCCATGTCAAATGTTAGCATTCAGACAGTTGAGCCACGTAGGCCACGTAGCTGCATCAGGCGAGAGGTGCAGCAGATCTTTTGGAGGTCCTGAGTATGAGTGCAGGGGAGGGGGCAGCGTTCTATTGTATGCTCCATAGTTTGGACTCCTTCGCCGCACTCACACATGGCCGACTCATTCCAGCCCCACTTATTTAACTATATAGGGTCGGTCGGGTAATAATATGCGTTTGGCGGTTATCACACTGCTGCGGATCCGCATGCGGCGCCGGTGTGATAATCGCCTTTAATTAAGATGCGTTTTCCTTAGGATATCGGTTAGCGCGATATCTACTTACTCCCGTATATTTTTGATCATTATCATTATCGATACTCTACTTTTCGTTATTGGTGTCGTGCTTGATACTCACATAATAGGATACCTAAAATGTTAGTACATCATAACTTTACATACCTACCTACCGTTAATTCTAGAAACAGGCCATAATATAATATAACCGCTGACCACTCCGTCCAATCGTCCATTTATTTGCATCACTGTCTTTCGAATATGCAAGAGCGATAGAGACGCTAATATATTATCGAGGTTTGCAGACTCTAAGCTTCAAACACTACCTAAGTCTACCTACCTGTTAATTTCATGTTCTTTTATTACTATATTTACTACCTACTAGTGGTTCTGTGAACCATAGTCTTCGAAGAACATAAATAACGCGACAGCAAACTTCCCCCTTTTTCCTCCCAATCAAAAAAATGTCTCGACAATTTTTGGCAAATAAATCAAGGAACGTACATGTAGTACAAGCCAAGTTTCATCGAAATCGGATGAAAAATGCGACCAGAACTCTAGACCGACACTGACCAACCAACTAACCAATACACACACATAAATCTGCCAAATCGTCGTACCAGTGAAAACGGAGACGTTCGTCGCCTCGCTACGCTAGGCTCCTCAGTCAATAAAAGCCTGACCAGAAATACCTATAGGTAATATAATAATATCTAATTGTAATAATATATACTTATCTTCCTCGACGAAGGCCATACAAATAAGATGAGTCAGATAGGTATTTTTGTTTTCCTATACCTACCTATAACAATACGAATGCCAACATGATTTTCACTTTCACACCCTGTCCGCTGCACGCTGGGATTATGTACTTCTGGTGCTGACTGCGTCTAACCCATATTTAGACTTATTTAGTGTTCATGACGATTGTTTTGTTTCTTAAAGTAGTGCTCCGTATAAAGAGTATTTGACTGAGAAGCCGAGCGTAGCGAGGCGACGAACGTCTCCGTTTTCACTGGTACGACGATTTGGCAGATTGATGTGTGTGTATTGGTTGGTTGGTTGGTCAGTGTCGGTCTAGAGGTAGCATTTTTCATCCGATTTCGATGAAACTTGGCATGTACGTTCCTTGATTTATTTGCCAAAAATTGTCGAGCCATTTTTTTGATTGGGGGGAAAATGAGGGGGAAACGGGGGGGGGAAGTTGCTGTCGCGTTATTTATGTTCTCCGAAGTCTACGGTTCACAGAACCACTGGTTTTAGAGTAATCGATCTTATTAAATAGTTTTGAAATAACAAAATAAATAGTACCTAGTATTTTATGTTAATATAGATAGGTATCGACACGGCATCTATAATGAGATGACGCACGACGATTTTCGGAACAGTACGCTGCCGTCGTGGTTTGGTTTATTTACTGCTGTTTTAAGGTATTTACACTATTTATTTACAACGATATTAACAGGTCGGTGGATATTTAATCCAATAGTTACCGTAGCCCATTTAACATTGTTAGTCGATTTTCTTAGTTTTTTGGTCACTTCCCAGACAGATAAGTATTTTTTTTCTGTTCAACACCTTGCGGCTGTGATGATCCCTAACCCTAGAGCTTCCTAAGCTTACTTACCTAAAGCTTCAGCCTGAAAACTTCTGTGAATATAAATACCAAAGTAAAGGAATCTACTACAAGAAAGAAAACCTAATACTGTCTTTGATGACGTCATTAGGCATCTACTTCAGTTCCTAGGCTTTTGCGTGATGGAACACCAAGTAGATAAATGAAAACCACCATGCGCCGTATACAGTAAATTAAGAAACGTAATTATAATATCAAATACATTAAATAACAACCTATCAATACAGTAGCTTGCTCTGAAACGCAGTTTGGCCAAGATGATCGTGAAAGCAAGGGTAGACCCAACGTTGTGTCTAGTTACCGCTCGGCTATTTAGTCCTTTTCGATAAGGTAAGGTGAGGTGAGAGTTAGCCGCAATCATTAATTTAACTACATATCTACTTATGTTTCACCTACTAGGTATATATTATACCAACCAATGCAAATAGGCACTCTATGGATTCATTACATTACACGGTCCACATATCGATCTACAGGACAGGCCCACAGCCCACTTTCCAATCACTGTCTGGTGCACCGTAAAAGGGGAATGCGTGATTTTTTTAATAATCGTATTACGTTTGCCTCCGATCCGATGCTAACTCCCATATAATTTTGTAGACTCCGGCTAAATCTTTGAGCATGATGTTGGGAACTGTACACTTTTTGTGCAGGATCGGTTTTCCTTTCTCTTGAGAAATGCCCCGCATTTCATATATTTTGCACATAACCTCTGAGACAACTGTAAGTATTTGTTGTTAGACCAAAAAAGTTTTTCCATATTAGGTACTATATTATTTTAGTCAGCATTTGCAACGGCATAAGGGCTGTCGATGGTCAGTTAAGTGTATTACTGTTTGTACTACATACTTACACAAAACAAAACAAATATTAAAAATAAATGAAATATATAAAATATAAAAAATAAGAATAGAAAATAAATGCTTACAAAAATATAGTTAGAGCACGGAGAGCATTGTGGCTAATTTAGTATGTGCCGAACCAATAGCCGGCGTCTGACGGCGGTCTGAGCTCTAGACGAGATGTCACCGCTGCGGCGGTGCAGGCTCCGGGGGCAGCAGCCCCAGCTCGTTCAACACGTGGGTGACGCGCGGCACGAGCTGGTCGGCCCAGCGCCACAGCGCGGCGTCCCTGACGGGCTCGGCGCGCAGCTCCTTGCAGGACTTGCTCAGCGGCGTCACACAGTCGGCGCGATAGTGCTGCAGGCGCGCCTGCTTCGTGTCCATGCTGTACGACGAGCACGCGCCGCCCAGGCACGCCAGCGGGAAGTGGTTGTGCAGGGACAGCACGCGCCCCGTCTCGTGGAACGCCTTCACGTACTCGCCGGGCTTGGTGAAGTTGCGCGTGCGGTACACGTGCTGCAGCATGTGCATGTAGCGCGGCGCGCCAGGCTCCCAGCTGTGCTCATGCTGCATCTGGTCAAGATAGTACACGTTTGACGCGTGATAGGAAGAGCGGGGTGGCTTCCCGGCTGCTGGAGTGGCTAGCGGAATGATGCGTTTCAATAGCGAGCTCCAGTCAGGGTCCTGTAGCGGCACGATGACTTCATCTATATCCAACAGCGCCAGCCAGCGGTACTGGTACATGTGCCGGTACAGGCAGTCGTTGTACGGCACCAGCTCCATCTGCCGCTTGCGATACTTCATCTTTCTGAGGTACATGTGCTGCAGTCCCGGCAGGTTGGGCTGCCGGCCCGGCAGCGTGATTGGCGTGCTCCCCACTACCCCCCGCGCGTGGTAGTAAGTGAGCACTCTGCTGGTGTTGGGATGAACCTGAAGCTCGTAGAAGAAGATTTTCTCGGCACCGAGCAGCCGCACGAGCTCGATCCACTCGACGAGGCGCACGGACAGGTCCTCATGTTGAAAGTCGAGCCCCTTGACGCAGACGGCGAACTCCTTCTGCACGCGGTCCGGCGGCTCGTCGAAGTGCACGCGCAGGCAGTTGGTGGCGCGGTCGTGTGGTTTCTCCACTAGCGACACGGCGGCGGGCCGCAGCGCGCGCACGTCCGCCGGCAGCACGCACGCCAGTAGGTAGGGCTGCAGCACGCCGTCGCGGTAGTTGCCCCATATGCTTCTCCACATGTACTTGTACTCGAGCAAGCGCACGACGACAGGGTGGGCTCGTTCCTCGAACCACAGCTGGCAGTGTGTGGGTAGCGTTGGCTTGATGCGATCGTGCACGGCCAGGAGACGCACGGCGGGACCGATGCGCGACGCCTTGCGCACGTCAAGAAAAGCACTGTACAGATAGAACACACCTCGACTCGAACGTAGCATCTGCCAGTACGTGTTGGAGTACTGGAGCTCGGCAGCGC
This sequence comes from Pammene fasciana, assembly GCA_911728535.1. Taxonomy (NCBI): domain Eukaryota; kingdom Metazoa; phylum Arthropoda; class Insecta; order Lepidoptera; family Tortricidae; genus Pammene; species Pammene fasciana. Next base: position 85,075 of record OU452292.1, read on the forward strand.
GAAACGGCGCGCAATCATTCGTCTCATACAATTTGCTTCTCTTTTTGCGATAGTGGTCAGTTACAGGCGTGGCTACCGGCGCGGGCGTAGTGGCGTCAGGAACGAGCTGCATCTTGCGCGCGGGCGGCGTACGCAGGTCCGGCAGCCACAGCATGCACAGGCACACCCAGCATACCAACAGCGACAGCGCGCGCGCGCATCTCCTGCCCATAAGCTGCCGCAGGACTTCATACATCATCACCTGGAACGTACCTCATTATCATGGTTTATTTATATTGTCTAATCAGCCACCCTATCAGGCAGATTAATTGGGTAAAAGTCTTAAAATGTTGTCTCGTCTATGAGGATAACTGAAGCACTTTAGCGAGATCCTTGTGTCAACAGCAGTCAGCTTTCAAGAAGGCGACATGACGACATCCGTAAAAAAGAGAGCATTCCTTTACAGCAGCATACTTCACTCAGCTGGTAAGTTTCACGGGTATGTGAAGTTTATCTACAATTGTACAAGAGCAGCGCTCGCTGACTATTCCATTCGCAGCTCTAGCCTGCTGGTCTGCGGAACGTGGCGCCCAGGGGCAGCGTGGAACTACAGGAAAGAATAGGTTCTCAGGCGACATACGCTACACCAAACATATAATTATGACATGATTATGACATCTTTAGTCATCGCAATGCAGTGAGATGCATTGCAACGTTGTCCACTCTGTGGTTGTCCTCTGTTGTCTGTCTTCTTTGCCCTTGTCCTTCCTTACGTCACTGTCAAGTGTACATGAAAAGAAGTTTTTACTATTAATGAGAGACTAATAGCACAAGTAAATAATAGTATAATACAGAGAGACCTCTGTAACGTCACGTAACGTCACGAATCATGTTGTCCCTTCTTAACGCATGACAAGTTTGTAACACTTTAGAGTGTTAAACCCAGAGCTGGAAGCCGTAATATAGTATTTGGTAGGATAGATGTCGAGAGTTTTGTTTAGTACGTATATGATAGGTAATTAGTCGTTTAGCGTAGTGGTAATGGTAAGTAATTCGAGATATAAACCTGTGGTATTGTTGTGAAACCTCACCGTTACAGTTGTGGCTGTATTTAAAGGATAATACTCACCGAAAGTAAAGGTCATCCTAAGCATTCCAACAATCGCATCGTATGCGCACATTTCTCGTTGAAGCGTTGAATTATGGCGTGGAAGCTTTGTTTGTCTCATCATACACATATTCACAATTGAAATATAGTTATAACTTTGGTCTACGAGGCTAAAATAACATGGATTCCTAGATAAATAAGCGAAGCCGAACGATTTGTTGACGACGAGAACATTGGTATAAAGACATCTGTCAATGTCAATTGGTTTGTTGTCTATGCACCAGCGTGATCGAACGTGTTTCGTATTCTTGGATTTTTCATGGAAGTTTTTCTGTGTTTTTATAATTCCTAGTTATAAATAATAGGCATATTTTTAGGTGTCGAAATAAACTATTCTTTTTATTTTCTATGATTAACAATGTTCAGAGAATTTGACTCGGTCACTCGCTGTCAGAAAAACGAAGGTCCAGACTTTCTTTGTCTGTGGTTCATTTTCCGGCTATTCATTTCATCGACTGACACGAATCTTGCGTGCGTCGACATATAATTGTGCTCCGGTATGTAGTTTAACTGAGGATTGGTAATTCCTATATTATCCTAACGTACAACGTTGTGATCAGTATTTTATTTGTTACAGCGTAATCCTAATAATGTCGGGGTAATTCGTGTCGCACGGATCGCCGGAATGGCGGTCGAATTTTTCCTTTCTTGATTAAATAATTTGGTAAGTTTCACACGGTAATATTGTACGATGTGTAAAACGAAGTATCTAGTATTGTTTTCATTTAGCTAATGCTGTTTTGTATGTGGTTTTTTTAGCTGTTTCCTTGCACCAAGCAAACTCTGCTGTGTCGAGGCACGTGGCCCATATGTCGCCATAAATGTTACAAGCTGAAAAGGACCCGGTTTAAAACCCGGTAAGTAAGTTGAGATTTGTAATTCTCACCATTTGGCCCATGTTAAAAATACAATTTAGGCCATTTTTGAAATATTAGTAACCTATAACCTAGAACATTATTTTGTTCATAGGGTCCTCATTTCGGGCGAAGGTCCTTATTACGGGTGGACATCTCTAGGCCTCTGATCCTGTGTGATGTCAGCGGGACAGACTGCTCTCCGGGGTCGGTGACGCACCTTTCCTGTGAAGTCCTACTCATCTGGGGAACCCGTTGCTCGGTGAAACCCTAACTCGGGGTAATTTCTAAAACTAAAAGACTGTGAGTTAAACTTTTACTTTAATTTAGTAATCTGTGTTGAGTGATAAAAGAGTAATTGAACATTTAAAAACTTAGTGTATCTTGTAATCTCAATTATAGGTTATAGTTAAACGTGGTATAAAACCAAAAAGGCAATCAACGTTGAGATCTGATATAGTGATGTTGTAATGCGGCCTAAGTTGGAGCTGCATTTAGATTGTAAATTATTATAATATAATATACTGTGGTACTTTAGTGTTCCCAAGACATATGTAATCACCGTGATGCATCACTGGGTAGATCCATAGTAGCGATTACTATAAAGTATTAAGGGCAATTACTTAAAGAATAAATTAAAGGTGTGAATTTGTAAATATATTGTCTTTTATTTGGAAACGTCATACGTTTGTCGAGATTCTGGTCATGGCGTCCTAATTTAAATTTTGGTCAGTACTCTCGCTCCATAGTGGCCTGAACCGCGACCCTACTTAGACCCTTAGTTAGCCGTGAGCATTTTGCATATTTTGTGTTGAATTATTTTTCTGCAGTAGGTACAAATTGGGAGTTGTAACTCACCTTGGAGGTTTACGGGAACTTAATTCCCCAATTTTTTTTATAATTTAGATTACCATAATAGCACACCCGCAGCTATTACAGTGGCGTGCCCAACGTTTGGCCTATGGAGTATGACATTTCCAAGTAAAACTTTTTAGCGTTATTTTAGTATTAAGGTTATTCTATGTAAATGGAGATTACAAGTTGTTGTTTTAACACAAGGTTAAACTTATAAATTTAACCAACTTATAAATGAAACTACACTTCTTATGCTAACTATTTAGCTATTTTAAAAGAATTTAAACGAAGTTAAAATCTGATAAAATTTTAACTCACCTGTAACTACAACTCTTTAACTAAAATTGACCTACTTCTGATAGTACATATTAATCTTAAAAATGGATTTTATAGAGGCAGGGTGTAAAATTACCCACTTACATAAAGACGAATTGGCACATGAGTTGGCGATTCGAAAACTTCCGGTTAACCCCGTATCACGTCGATCTAGTTTATGTCGAGCTGTCAAGCAAACTGAAGTTTTAGCGAAAAAGGGTAGTCTTAAGTTCCAGGACTTGGTCATGAGCAACGAAGCTTCCGAATTGGAACTCTGTCAGCATAAGGTAGAAGAGATAGAGCTAGAAGCGAAAGGAGATTTGTCGGCGGCGGCGATTGACAGGCTATCCTCGCGTTGTAAATATCTTTTGTGTCGTGTTTCTCGGTTATCACCGGAGACCGAAGCGGTACTCCTGTTGAAGGAGTTCATCTCTTCTTTATTGGATCGGTTAGGTAATCAAGGTTCATCTGCGTCGTCTGGGTCGGATGATGATTTCCAATCGCCTAACGAATCTCGCATTGTTAGGGAGATTATATACAAAACGGATAAGACGTTTAATATTAATTCACTCAACTTGAAGTTTAAAGGTGACACATGCGTTCGTACGTTTCTTTCTCGTCTCGAGGAGCTGCGAGAGGCCAGAGGAATTTCCGAGAACAGAATTTACCGAGGATTTCCTGAGATTCTGGAAGGTCCGGCGTTGTCGTGGTTCCGGTCTCAACGTACGAAACTCACTACTTATAAAGAAGTCACCGCTGCTTTACAAGATGAATTCGATATACCTGATTTAGATCATCAGTTACTACAAGAAATACGGGCTAGGACTCAAGCGAAGTCTGAGACTATTGTCTATTTCGTATCGACCATTCTAGGAATGTACGAGCGTCTTACGAAGGAGGTTCCTGAACGAGAAAAGCTGGATACCATGATGAGAAATATTAGGCCAGAGTATTCCAAGGATTTAGCATTACAGGACATTGAATCGATCGAGCAACTGAAGTCATTGTGTAAGCGCATTGAATTGGCGCAAGTTAAGGCGAAGCAGTTTCGAGAACCAGTTCTATCGAATAGGTCGAATGATTCTTCATCTGAGCATCCGCCGAAGAACTTTGAAGCTCGGAATAAGTCGTATCCTCCTCGTTTGTCGAATTCTTCTAGAAACTTTGTTGCTGCGGCAGCACAAAGCTCTTCTCAACTAAAATGTTTCCGATGTGGTAGATCCAACCACAATACTAAAGAGTGTAGGAGCTCTAGAGATATCGTTTGCTTCAAGTGTGGAGAAAAAGGGGTGAAAACTCCGGAATGTGGTAAATGTAACTCCAATTCAAAAAACTAAATAGGGTCTTTTCTGATAATAACAAATGTCGGTCTTCTGCTCTCTGTAGTGCAGAAAAGACCATCTTCTTTAATCCTCCTAAGGGAGATAATAGAGTTTATGCTCAATTAAACATTCTCAATTTGAATTTTAAGGCGTTGTTAGATAGTGGAGCCAGTGTTAGTTTTCTGGGTCACGGCAGTCATGTAGTATTCACCACAGGTGGGATACCTATTCAGAAACATGTGAAGCCGGTGATGGTAAACGTTGCTGACGATCATCGTATCGTAGCTTCCGAATATATGGTGTTACCAGTAAATTATAAAGGTCAAGTCAAACTTATAACTTTTAATATTCAACCGGAGATTGCTACTCCGATGATACTTGGATTAAACTTTTGGAGAGCCTTCGGATTAGCTCCAGGCCTCATTACGGACGTAGAAAAGAATGACTCTCATTATATCGCTAGTCTCGACGTTCTACCGTCGGAGACAGGACTCACTACTTTTGAGTCGTTGTCATTGAAACAAAAATCCCTGCTTGAGGATACTAAATTACTGTATGATCAAATTGATACGGATAAGGTTGGTTTGGGAAAGACTCATCTAATCGAGCACGTCATAAATACAGATGATACACCTCCGATAAAGCAAAAATACTATCGCCTTAGTCCTGTTAAACAGGCTGCGTTAATAAAAGAAGTTGATCGTATGCTTAACGAGGGAATTGTTGAACCCTCTCACTCTCCCTGGAATTCTCCAGTCGTTATGGTAGAAAAGCCTAACGGAGATTTAAGACTTTGTTTGGATAGTAGGAAAGTAAATGCAGTTTCAAAATCTGATGCGTATCCCGTACCTCACGTTCAGTATATTTTAGATAATTTACGCGACGCGAAATTTCTGACCTCGCTTGATTTAAGTGCGGCATATCATCAGATACCTCTTAGTGAAGACTCCAAGGAGAAAACTAGTTTTACTGTGCCAGGAAAAGGATTATTCCACTATAATAGAATGTGTTTTGGGTTGGTAGGCGCTAGTGCGACCATGCAACGTCTCATGGATAATCTCTTTACTTCTCATTTCGATCACAAAGTTTTCTGTTATATTGATGACATTATTATTTGTACCTCCGATTTTGATGAACATATAAGATTGCTTAAGGCCGTTTTTGAAAAATTAAAATCAGCCAATTTAACTATTAATATGAAAAAGTCTTCCTTCTGTAGGAGTGAACTGAAATATCTTGGATACTTAGTTGATAGATACGGTCTGCGAACCGATCCTTCTAAAATTGATGTAATATTAAATTTCCCCATGCCCGAAGATGCCAAAGGTATTAAACGTTTCCTGGGAATGTGCGGTTGGTACCGTCGTTTTATTAATAATTTTGCAAAGATAGCTCGTCCCTTATCTCGCTTAACGAGTAAGAAAGTAAAATTTGAATGGACTGATGAAGTTAACGATTCTTTTAACACACTTAAATCTGCTTTGGTGTCTTCTCCGATTCTTAAATGCCCTAACTTCGAAGAAAGCTTCTACATTCATACTGATGCATCTTCATACGCGGTAGGCGCTGTCTTGACTCAATCGTATAACGGTATAGATCATCCTATTGCGTACTGCAGTCGCACACTTAACCAACCAGAGACGAACTATTCGGCTACCGAGCGCGAACTCTTAGCCGTAATTTATGGTCTCGAGCAGTATCGTGCATATGTAGAAGGTAGAAAATGTTATATTGTCACTGATCATGCATCGTTAAAATGGTTCCAAAACTTAAAAAATCCTACAGGACGATTAAATCGATGGGCATGTCGGTTAAGCCAATTTAATTTTGAAATAATCCATCGGAAGGGCAAAGAACACGTCATACCTGACTGTCTCTCTCGTATACAGGTCAGTGCTATAGATTCAGTTACTATCCAAGATCCTTGGTACCTCGATTTATACAAAAAGGTGTCTGAAAAACCTTCTCTCTTTCCTAACTTTAAAATTGAACATGATAAACTCTTCCGTTACTCAAAGAATAAGTATCGTCTGACAGCTCAATTTGACTGGAAGCTGGTACTCCCTTATGAGCAGCGAAAAGAAATCTTAAATAAGTATCATGATGATCCAACTGCCGGTCATTTTGGGGTGGCTAAAACTCATTCCAAAATAGCCGATATTTATTATTGGCCTACTTTATTCCAAGACGTGAAAGAATACGTCGATTTATGTGAAATTTGTAAAACTTATAAACCGGTTAACTTAGCTCGTCCTGGTCTCATGGGTAACCCCCGACGCATATCGTCACCAGGCGAAGCAATTTCTTGTGATATTCTTGGACCCTTTCCTCCATCTTATCTGAGGAATCAGTATCTTTTCGTTTGTGCTGATTATTTCAGTAAGTATGTGACTTTGTTCCCACTGCGCTCCGTAACTGCAAAGGCTATAGTTAAGTGCATGGAAAAGGGGATATTCCTTGTACATGGGGTTCCTAAATATATATTCTGCGACAATGGTGTCCAATTTACTTCGAAAGATTTTCGAGACTTAATGTCAAAATATGAAGTTCCTCATATTTTCTATAACCCTAGATATCATCCTCAGACGAACCAAACGGAACGAGTGAACCGTGAATTAGTAAGAACCATTGCCTCGTACGTACGCTCTGATCACCGTAACTGGGATAAGAACGTATCGGAAATACAGTGTGCAATTAATACAGCTCGTCACGAAGTTACCAAAAATACACCATATTTTCTAACACATGGTCGTCAAATGATTCTAGATGGCACTCTTTATAATAGCGAAGGTCCCCTCGATCAAAACGCACTCGAGCTGAATACAAGTGGTAGTTTTTCTGAGAAACTTAAAGAGCTCAAAACGATATTTCAAAAGGTGCGCAACTCGTTAACTGCCTCCCATGAACGTAATGCGAAGTATTACAACATGAGGAAGCGCCACGTAGAATTGGAGGAAGGGCAAATCGTATATAAAAAATGTTTCCCATTGTCAAATGCAGCAAAACATTTCTCTGCTAAATTAGCTCCCCGGTACAACAAATGTGTCATTCATAAAAAACTGAGTCCTCTCGTATACTCATTAAAATCTCTAGAAGGTAAACTTCTAGGTAACTTTCATATAAAGGATATTGTACGACCTGGTGAAGCCGAGCCGTCCTCTTAGCGGTACTCGTCTTTACAACTCTGGGTTCAATTCCTAAAACTTTAATTATTCTATGATATACTGAAACTTGAACGTACCCACTGAACGGAATGACACTTGTCGCAGGATGATTTCCTCAGAGGGGATAAAGGGCTTGGTATTGAATTCTAAAATGGGTACCGGATGCATACGGACCAATATCGATTTTATTATGTCCTTATAAAGACATAAAAGCTGAAAATAATCTTATTTATAATAAATGATAATCTATGATGCCATAGAAATCTATAAAAATGAACTGCGTTTCCCATTGTTCCCTTTACTATGACAGAACTGTAGTTCATGTATAAGTAATTGTGTAATAGCTAAGACTACAGCTCTTTACTTAATTCCACTTTTGTCGGTGATAGGCAATTGCTTTAATAAAGGGAAAGTTTGGTGTTGTTGCCGTCTTTGACATTTATCTTTTTTGTTTGATTTAGGTAAGCGCGCATTAGGATTAGGAAGGTTCGAACCAAAAATAGTCGTAAGGTTTCCTTGGTTGAATTGGCCATTCACCAAATCATAAGTATAAGGTTAGAGGTAAGTCTTGTTGTCTTTACAGATTTTCTGAAGTTTTGCTAGGTAAGTTTTGTAGATTAAGGTATGAACTTGGTGTTAGGCATAGTGCTTATATAGATATCAGAAAAAAAAATTTTTTAAAAAAAATTTTTTTTAACCCAACTAAAGATGAACTGTAACACTTTAGAGTGTTAAACCCAGAGCTGGAAGCCGTAATATAGTATTTGGTAGGATAGATGTCGAGAGTTTTGTTTAGTACGTATATGATAGGTAATTAGTCGTTTAGCGTAGTGGTAATGGTAAGTAATTCGAGATATAAACCTGTGGTATTGTTGTGAAACCTCACCGTTACAGTTGTGGCTGTATTTAAAGGATAATACTCACCGAAAGTAAAGGTCATCCTAAGCATTCCAACAATCGCATCGTATGCGCACATTTCTCGTTGAAGCGTTGAATTATGGCGTGGAAGCTTTGTTTGTCTCATCATACACATATTCACAATTGAAATATAGTTATAACTTTGGTCTACGAGGCTAAAATAACATGGATTCCTAGATAAATAAGCGAAGCCGAACGATTTGTTGACGACGAGAACATTGGTATAAAGACATCTGTCAATGTCAATTGGTTTGTTGTCTATGCACCAGCGTGATCGAACGTGTTTCGTATTCTTGGATTTTTCATGGAAGTTTTTCTGTGTTTTTATAATTCCTAGTTATAAATAATAGGCATATTTTTAGGTGTCGAAATAAACTATTCTTTTTATTTTCTATGATTAACAATGTTCAGAGAATTTGACTCGGTCACTCGCTGTCAGAAAAACGAAGGTCCAGACTTTCTTTGTCTGTGGTTCATTTTCCGGCTATTCATTTCATCGACTGGCACGAATCTTGCGTGCGTCGACATATAATTGTGCTCCGGTATGTAGTTTAACTGAGGATTGGTAATTCCTATATTATCCTAACGTACAACGTTGTGATCAGTATTTTATTTGTTACAGCGTAATCCTAATAATGTCGGGGTAATTCGTGTCGCACGGATCGCCGGAATGGCGGTCGAATTTTTCCTTTCTTGATTAAATAATTTGGTAAGTTTCACACGGTAATATTGTACGATGTGTAAAACGAAGTATCAAGTATTGTTTTCATTTAGCTAATGCTGTTTTGTATGTGGTTTTTTTAGCTGTTTCCTTGCACCAAGCAAACTCTGCTGTGTCGAGGCACGTGGCCCATATGTCGCCATAAATGTTACAAGCTGAAAAGGACCCGGTTTAAAACCCGGTAAGTAAGTTGAGATTTGTAATTCTCACCATTTGGCCCATGTTAAAAATACAATTTAGGCCATTTTTGAAATATTAGTAACCTATAACCTAGAACATTATTTTGTTCATAGGGTCCTCATTTCGGGCGAAGGTCCTTATTACGGGTGGACATCTCTAGGCCTCTGATCCTGTGTGATGTCAGCGGGACAGACTGCTCTCCGGGGTCGGTGACGCACCTTTCCTGTGAAGTCCTACTCATCTGGGGAACCCGTTGCTCGGTGAAACCCTAACTCGGGGTAATTTCTAAAACTAAAAGACTGTGAGTTAAACTTTTACTTTAATTTAGTAATCTGTGTTGAGTGATAAAAGAGTAATTGAACATTTAAAAACTTAGTGTATCTTGTAATCTCAATTATAGGTTATAGTTAAACGTGGTATAAAACCAAAAAGGCAATCAACGTTGAGATCTGATATAGTGATGTTGTAATGCGGCCTAAGTTGGAGCTGCATTTAGATTGTAAATTATTATAATATAATATACTGTGGTACTTTAGTGTTCCCAAGACATATGTAATCACCGTGATGCATCACTGGGTAGATCCATAGTAGCGATTACTATAAAGTATTAAGGGCAATTACTTAAAGAATAAATTAAAGGTGTGAATTTGTAAATATATTGTCTTTTATTTGGAAACGTCATACGTTTGTCGAGATTCTGGTCATGGCGTCCTAATTTAAATTTTGGTCAGTACTCTCGCTCCATAGTGGCCTGAACCGCGACCCTACTTAGACCCTTAGTTAGCCGTGAGCATTTTGCATATTTTGTGTTGAATTATTTTTCTGCAGTAGGTACAAATTGGGAGTTGTAACTCACCTTGGAGGTTTACGGGAACTTAATTCCCCAATTTTTTTTATAATTTAGATTACCATAATAGCACACCCGCAGCTATTACAAGTTCTTTTTCGCACTTATGCAAACGTATCGGATACGTCGTGTCAAACTTTTTGACAGATTTACTTTGAGTTGTACCCCCCTGCTAATAGTCCTAAAAAAAATTTCTCTCTCTCTCATATACGATGTACAGTTTAGCCTTTGGCACACGCATACTAGAGGTCAAAACAAAATTTTTCATCCGCAGTTCTTAAAAAAAATCCCTTAGGAGGGGGGTGCTGATTCAAATTTTTTTTTGTATGTGAAAAAAAATATTTTTTTTCAAAAACCTATCGTGTGTAGTATCATATGAAAGGGCTAATAGAGGCGGTTCTAATAATATACCACATCATTATATTTCAGCCATTTAAAAAAAATTGAAACAAAAATAATTTTCAAAACCTACCAAGTTTGGGCTCCCTCAGATACAATATGGCTGGTTTTTTTTTTGGTACTTTATATCAAAAATGATACTAGATATCCTCATATCTAACCTCAAGAAAGCAATTTTGAAAATAATTTCATTAAGTATTTATTTTTTATTTTTCAATATTACAAAATAACGCAGTACAAAATGTACTGAAGTAGAGTTCCACTATAGTCCTACTCCAGTACATTTTGTACTGCGTTACTTGATAATATTGAAAACTTAAAAACAAATACGTAATGAATTTTTATTCAAAATTGCTTTCTTGGGGTTAGATATGAGCATATCTAGTATCATTTTTGATATAGAGCACCAAAAAAAACCAGCCATATCGAATCTGGGGGAGCCCAAACTTGGTATGTTTTGAAAATTATTTTTGTTTTAATTTAAAAAAAATGGCTGAAATATAATGATGTGGTATATTATTAGAACCGCCTCTATTAGCCCTTTCATATGATACCACACACAATAGGTTTTTGAAAAAAAATTTTTTTTTTCCTTACAAAAAAAATGATGAATCAGCACCCCCAGGGATTTTTTTTTAAAAACTGCGGATGAAAAATTTTGTTTTGACCTCTAGTATGTGTGTGCCAAACGGCTAAACTGTACATCGATTTGCGGTTTCTTTTTGTATACAAGGGGCACTATAAGAAGAACCTTCGGGAATCGGCGATGAAACACGAAGGTAATATTGCTGTTCTGCTTTTTCATGTGTCACTGTTGATTGATACCCGACGTCTCTTTCTAAACCCAAAAATTCTTTTAAGAGTCGCCACGACGCTCGCGTGAACTCGCGTCCCCATACAAACGTAGTTCAGCTCTAATTTTAAAACGACATGCTTTAGAACCACGAAATTTGGCATGGGCATTCTAGCAGTACAGATCTATGTCGGTAATTCGTTTTCGTTGCTAAAAATTGTAATACAAAGAAAATATAGCAAAAATAAGTTTTGTATGTAATTCTGTATCTGGCTGTATTTTCTTTGTATTAAAATTTTTAGCAACGAAAATGAATTACCGATATAGATCTGTACTATTAGAATGCCCATACCAAATTTCGTGGTTCTAAAGCATGTCGTTTTAAAATGAGAGCTAAACTACGTTTGTATGGAAACGCGAACGTCCTGGCGACTCTTAAGAGCTCACGGATTGTATTTCGCATCATTTTTGTTGCCTTAGTATGTTGTATTAGGAACCTCTAGTCTAGTTGTATGTACCCTTTCAACTGTTGTTTGGAAAAAAGTATAAGAGGGCTATCCGGATGGTGTGTAGGTCCGTGGTATCCACAACCTGCTCGGAGTCGGAGCACGCCGCGCCGACGCCGACGCCGACGTCAGCCCGTTGAGACACACACACACACACATACACACGCACTCACACACACACACACACCTGTACTGTAGCTTGTACATGTTCAGTAGGCAGCAGAAGTAACTCAGCGGGTGAAGTGTTTAGTCAGAATGAGTTGGATACGTTCTCGTTTCCTTCATAATAAATACGAGTACAGTGCCACCAAAAAGAGTAGAAATTAAAAACAACATCGGGACGACACTACGATGTTGCCACTTTTTAATTTCTACTCTTTTTGGTGGCACTGTACGTGCCGAGATTGTTTTGAACACCTGCCTATTTCGGTAGGTAGGTACTTCTGCTGCTGACTGTACATAACCGACATTGTACAGTCAGCATCAATAATATGTATACGAATTTGAGTCTTATCCCACAGGCATAAGTGCCGAAATGTATACATATTTTTGATGCTGACTGTACATATTATACTTATTAAGGGCGGGGCGTAAATCCCCGATATTCATTACGTGTTACAACAAGCCTCATCAGTTAATTAATTTATGTTTTCTCTGTTTCCTGAATAGTATACCCAACTATCCAAGTGGCAGATAAGGACAAACGATTGTTACTATTATTAGTTATTAGTTAAGTGAGGCTTGTAAGTCGTTACTGAATAGGACTACCCGTAGTTGTAAAACATATAGTTCTGTAGTTGCAGGTCCGGTCCGCCATAAGAAGGAATTAGGTCTTTCGGGTATTTTTTATGTTCATGTGTCTCTGGTTCATCATGATTGCGAGCTACTAACTTCACAGTCTTTACGATAAAGTCTTAATGATACTTATATTAATATTACTTTGACTACCTTTTTAAACTAAAACTACTTAGAATAGTGGATAAGGTAAGGTGTGCATGAAAACAAGCTATTTCGAGGAATTACTCTTTATTTTCAACTCCTTTCGTTCCGGTATAGGATTATTGCAATATACTACTCAATCAAATTGCATATAAAAATGCCTGGCATGCATACATTTGTTCTCGACTGTTCTAAACGCTACGCTAATAGGCACCGTGCCCGAGTCCTCGGCCCGGCCGGCCCCGGGTCCCCGCACCCCGCGGCGCGCGGAGCCCTGTCCTCGGTCCGGCCGGCCCCGGGTCCCCGCACCCCGCGGCGCGCGGAGCCCTGTCCTCGGCCCGGCCGGCTTCGGGTCCCCGCACCCCGCACCCCGCGGCGCGCGGAGCCCTGTCCTCGCACACTCATACATTATAGTCCACTTGTTCTGTCCACCCGCTGGTGCCACCCAGCGGACGCAATTTTAATACTTATGCACGATACTCGAATATTTCAATATTCGTCACTTTCAAGTCCCGAAAAAGGGTCACAACACCAGTACGTCACCGTCTACATTTCAACTATTTACAAATATAATAAATAGGAATAGAAAATAAATGCTTACAAAAATATAGTTAGAGCACGGGGCGTATTGTGGCTAATTTAGTATGTGCCGGATCAATAGCCGGCGTCTGACTAGACGAGGTGTCACCGCTGCGGCAGCGCGGGCTCCGGGGGCAGCAGCCCCAGCTCGTTCAACACGTGGGTGACGCGCGGCACGAGCTGGTCGGCCCAGCGCCACAGCGCGGCGTCCCTGACGGGCTCGGCGCGCAGCTCCTGGCAGGACTTGCTCAGCGCCGTCACGCAGTCGGCGCGGTAGTGCTGCAGGCGCGCCTGCTTCGTGTCCATGCTGTACGACGAGCACGCACCGCCTAGGCACGCCAGCGGGAAGTGGTTGTGCAGGGACAGCACGCGCCCCGTCTCGTGGAACGCCTTCACGTACTGGCCGGGCTTGGTGAAGTTGCGCGTGCGGTACACGTGCTGCAGCATGTGCATGTAGCGCGGCGCGCCTGGCTCCCAGCTGTGCGCATGCTGCAGCTGATCCAGATAGTACACGTTCGATGCGTGATAGGAAGACCGGGGTGGCTTCCCGGTCGCCGGAGCAGCCAGCGGCATTATGCGTTTCAATAGCGAGCTCCAGTCAGGGTCCTGTAGCGGCACGATGACTTCATCTACATCCAACAGCGCCAGCCAGCGGTACTGGTACATGTGCCGGTATAGGCAGTCGTTGTACGGCACCAGCTCCATCTGCCGCTTGTGTGTCGTCTTTTTCTTCAGATACATGTGCTGTAGCCCCGGCAAATTGGGCTGCCCGCCCGGCAGCGTGATCGGCGTGCTTTCCACTACCCCCCGCGCGCGGTAGTAAGCCAGCACTCTGCTGATGTTGGGGTGGACCTGAAGCTCGTAGAAGAAGACTTTGTCGGCGCCGAGCAGCCGCACGAGCTCGATCCACTCAACGAGACGTACGGACAGGTCCTCGTGCTGGAAGTCGAGCCCCTTGACGCAGACGGCGAACTCCTTCTGCGTGCGGTCGGGCGGCTCGTCGAAGTGCACGCGCAGGCAGTTGGTGGCGCGGTCGCATGGCTTCTCCACCAGCGATACGGCGGCGGGCCGCAGCGCGCGCACGTCCGCCGGCAGCACGCACGCCAGTAGGTAGGGCTGCAGCACGCCGTCGCGGTAGTTGCCCCACTTGCTGTTCCACACATACTTGTACTCGAGCACGCGCACGACGACAGGGTCGGGTCGTTCCTCGAACCACAGCTGACAGTGCGTGGCTAGCGTCGGTTTGATGCGATCGTGCACGGCCAGCAGTCTCACGGCTGGGCCGATCCGCGACGCGTTTCGAGCATCAAGATATGCGCCATAAAGATGGAACACACCCTGGCTCGAGCGAAGCGTCTGCCAGTACGTGTTGTGAAACTCGAGGTCGAACACGGAGGGGAACGGTGCGCAGTCTTTCGATTTATAAAATTTGTTCTTGTCGTTGCGGTGCTTGTGCCAGTAGGACAGAGGGAGGGAGGGCAGCTGGCGCTCGGCGTCGGCGCGCAGCTGGTCCTCCGTGAGGCGCGCGTCGGGCGCGCCGGGCGTGGCGGAGGGCGCGGCGGTGGACGCGGCCGGGTCGGACTGCAGCAGCTGGCGCGCGGGCGCGTGCGGCGGCGCGGCGGCCGGCGCGCGCAGCTGCGGCAGCCACAGCACGCACAGGCACGCCCAGCACGCCAGCAGCAGCAGCGCGCGCAAGCCGCGCCAGCCGGCCAGCCGCCCCGGCAGCCAGCCCGCACACCGCATCACCTGAAACGTACAAAAAGATCGTTAATAGTTAATACAGATTCAGACAGTTTTTATATTCCATACTTAATTACTTGTACGGTACGAGAGAGCTTAGGTGTTATTATGTTGTTAGGGTTCCTATTCCTAGTTGACTACGGTTGTTATGTTTACATTTTTCTAAACTTATGAATGAAATTTAGCTTAGTCTCACAACGTTTGTGACAACGAGCATCGAGCTCAGGAGCAATTAGTAATTACATTAGACTTGTGTGTACAAAAATAATTACAAATAGTTTTAGCAATGAGTACCAATGTGTTTCAAAAAAACGACAAGGACATCGGTTCCGACACCATAACTGCTGCTTCTCTGAGATTGCAAAGGCCAGGCATGCCCGGGGCCGGGGCCGGGGCCGGGGCGCTCGGGGTACCTATCCTGAGAATGATCACGTCGAGGGGACTTAGCGGAAACTGCATATCGTCATCGCTCTTGTAAATTCCGACAACTGCTTCATTTTTGTGATCGATTCTAAAATAATTCCCTGAAAACTGTTTCCTAGCTTTCCTTTAAAGTTGGATCACATGGCGGAGCGGAGTCAACTAGTGTAACGCAACAATGATATTATTATTATAAAAGAGAAGTGCCTCCAGGGCCAGAATTCAGTTAAAAGTCGAGAGTTTCTATAAAATAGTTATAAACGATTAGCAAAATAAACCGATTTCGAAACCTGCATAGGCGTTGTTGGCGTTGGCGCTCAACGCTCATAATTATGTCACGTCACTGTCAAGTGTCAAATAAAAAGAAGTTTAAGAGTTTTAGTAATCAAGTAAACCCAAAATCGGAACCATTATGAAGCCTTCTTGATCAAGGGCTTTCGTGGATTGTGGCGCTTATTTGCCCCATAATACGAAATTTTAAGGTTACCTAAATATCTATGAGTTGTTATTTGATGCGTGGTAATGACCGTATTACTACTTACTATACGCAATAAGGTGAAAAGGGGATATCCCCTTATTGCGTATAGTAGTCTCTTTGTAGTTGTGTGTCGCCGTCCTGTCGATCGTCCAAGGTATCGCTGGGCGAGGGTAGGAGTTGATCTTCATGAGCTCGGTACGGTACCGGTGAAATCTGGCGTGAAATAGCGGAGGACCGAGCAAAATGGCGCGTTCTTGTGTCGGAGGCCCAAAATGAGTCTTGTCATTTTGGGTCGTTAGTCGTTGCGCCGAATAAGTAGTCTCTTTGTAGTCGACTGTACATTATTTATTTTATAAGCAGTCAGTACCAAACTTGTATATTCACACTTCTCCTAAATTAATTCTTGAAACCAAGCTCAAAGATAAATGAGATGAGTATATTCCGGCCACTCGGTCAGCGAACGGGATGAGATTATTGTTAATTATTGTGATTATACGACCAGCTCTGATGCCGTGCTAGCAGAAACAGTTAGCTGACCAACAGTGGACCTTACTGTCTTTAGAATAAGGTTTACGACCAGTGAACAGTTTGATTGTAGACGTCCGGCTGAGAAAGGTGTACGGCTACCGGTGTGGCGTGAGAACTATACATCTCTTCACACTCTAAAAGGCACATGTTCGCGTCTATAGCGTGATTGAGCAGTTTATCAATCTATCAAGTGTCAGAAATGGATATAAACGCGGCTGTTATAAGCCTCCAGAAGGCCATCCATGGTTGCCATTTTATCACTTACCGCGCTATGCGTCACTTTCACACTTACATACTTGTTAGAGCGTGACAGCTATGGTGACAGGCGATAAAAACCCGACCATAGTAGGCTAGCAGAAGTCAGAGCTTAATCGATACGACTGAAGTTGCTAGAATCCAATTACGAAAAATGTTTACGCCAAGTGCTGTGCTACGTCAAGTATGGCGCTCCCATGTATAGTCAAAGCCAAATCGATGCAATCTTAGCGTAGAGATTTTGGAGTTAGGACTTTATAGAGTTATTTCAATTATATGCTATCTGGTGGCTCTGATGCCAGTCATGTCATGTCAGTTACCTGTTGAAGGCAAAGCTTCATCACCGACCTACCACCAAAGACATAAAAGGACTTGACGCGCAAAGGGGACCCTCAGATTAGTTGTTACATTAACACCATCTATATTCAATCGGCCCTGATGTCTGCAGCGTTTTTGTCAGCATTTTTTTGTTGCAGCAAAAAGCCCGGCCCGGGGCGCTAACGGCGCGGCCTCCGCTCCGCGTCCGCGCAGGCGCCGAGAGGAATGCAACGGTAACTGATCACTGCCCACACCGGCTTGCAAGTGCGACATGACCAGCTCTAGCACGGGGTCACTATTAATACACGTATACATATCATGGTCACAAAGTGCACGAATAGTCAAAGTATAAAAATATTTGTTGATAAGCTACCTAGGTCATTTAATAAAATAAGCTATACTAGGTTCAATTTCTAGCATGGTTCGGTCACAAATGTGTTTCTTCCTGTAGCATCTACGAATTGTGTAAAACATTGAATGAAGACCAGTATGCAGTCCTCGTCCTCGTCCAGTCCTTGGCGTTGGGATTATCCTACTTAGTAAGTCGGATCGGAAGCTTGATCGCACGTCGCTGCACGTGCGTTGCATGCCCGTGCGCATCTTAAAGCAATACGTTACGGACGTTAATAGCTTGCGCATTATACTGGCGACATCAGAGCGAGCCATCTCAATCATAAAATGCAGTATAAAACGTATACCCGCAGAAGTTCTCAAATGGATCATTTACGAAACCCAAAATGAGGACCGACGATATATCAATGATCTGATCAAGAAAACGGAAACGTTTCGCACATCCGGGCAGCACGCCTAGCACATGACTGATGCGACAGTATCTCGCGCGCGAGATAGACTACCCGTCTCTTTTTAATTGACACAGTCAGAAAAGGACGGGTAGGCTATCTCGCGCGCGAGATACTGACGTGTCAATCATGTGCTAGGCGTACAGGGCTTTATGTAGCAGTTGATGTCTTAATCAGGCATCATTTTATCAGACCTTGATTGACATTTGTTTTCCTTGTTAATATCCATTTGAAGCGTCGTTACGAGTCGTTAACTAGTAGCTATTGTCTCCCTGCTGTGCTGTGGTGTCACAGCTCGCAAGCAACAATAGACGCGGAAAAGCCGTCAAGAGCTGACAGTGAGACAGTCCGAGATCTTGAACCGATTGTGACAGACAACAAGGCCAACATAGAGCACAATAGGTGCCTACCTAGGAATGCTAAGGTTACGGTCATAAGTATAGGACTATTATTTTTCCTAAGTCTTAAAATTTCCAAAATCAAATTTAAAATGAACCGCCAATACCTACTCAAAACGTAAAAACCTGTTCTTATTTATCATTTTGATTTGACGGTTACCATTATAAAACTGATTTGTCTTGAAGACCTTTGTGTACCTAAATGTGCCTAATGACGGACGAGAGAGTGTGATTGAAAGAGTGTGATTTGGCAAACCAAAATAAATATACTTACAGTGTACACTCTTTATAACGAAACTCAAGGGACCGAGCGTTTCTTTTCGTTATAGAGAGTTTTCGTTATATGGAGTAAAGAAAGAGAAACCAAATTATATACAAGAGGTATATTTTAAAGATTTATGTACGAAATTGGCTTAAGTAAGTACTTACGAGCGGTTCCTAGTGCGTTTAGCAACTTGAACCTACATGCCAAGAAAATAAACAATGACAACCTAAAATAAAGGGCACACGTGTTCCTCCGTCGCAATTAACAATAACAAAAAAGTGGCTGTTTACGATCCCAATTGTCTATCTTAGAAACTTCTTCATTACGAAAAAGAGTGTCGAATGCCATTTCAATATCAGGGTGGCCGAGTCGAGGACGCGAAAAACTAGTATTAGAGCGCTCTGGGTACCCACAGTTGTTTCGGATATCTGGGTCACGTTACTGTGGTCTGTATATACACAGATAGAAATAATATCTTAATTCAAAACGCAAAACTCTCTTGCACGCGGTTTCTTAAAGAGAGTAATAAATACCTTAGACCAATAAACATGACTTGAGTTAAAAATATCATGATTTTTAAAAGAAGATTTAAAATTATTTAGCTTTAACTTTACCTATTTTTAAAGCGAATAGTAATGATTTGAGTTAAGATAATAATTATTTACGGCAAAAAAGCACCAACATTTTCCTTTAAGAGTTTTATGTGTTTACGTAAGATCGATTAGTTCTTGGTTTGATGTTTTCAATCTACAGCTAAGAGCCAAAGCTAATTCAAAGAAGTAGCACCAAAAGTTAGATTTGAGATTTTTAAGTTTTTAGGCGAGAGAGATTAATTTTTGCTTTGATGTTTTCAACTTACAATCAAGAGCCACAGCTATTCCAAAGAAGAAGCACATAATTTTTGCTTTGAAACATTTAAATCTTGAACGTTATTTACCCTGCGCATCAATAGATGTCTCTGCGTGTAGGTTAGAACACGCGAACGTTTGTTCAACGTAACTTCATGACCCTCGCCGCTTTACCCGGGCTTATTTGAGATTCACAATAGCAATCTCAGCTCTAGTTAATACGATTTTAAATTGTGAGTATATAAATAATCATAATTTATATTTGTATTATCTACTTTTAGTTAAACTTCCTTTCTTGGGATTAGTCACGAGAAACACA
Organism: Pammene fasciana; assembly: GCA_911728535.1. Taxonomy (NCBI): domain Eukaryota; kingdom Metazoa; phylum Arthropoda; class Insecta; order Lepidoptera; family Tortricidae; genus Pammene; species Pammene fasciana. The sequence continues at coordinate 104,983 of OU452292.1, forward strand.
GTTTCTGCTACTAGCTTTTTAAGTAGTGCACTGAGACACTAAGGCGATTATCACACTGACGACGGATCCGCATGCGGCGCCGGTGTGCGAGCGAGATAGCGCTATACACATGCAGAGCGCTATCTCGCTCGCGTACCGGTGCCGCATGCGGATCCGCGCCAGTGTGATAACCGCCGTAGAAAATGTAATTGTTTGTTTCAAGTAATCGATTTCATACGCCAAGAAATTTTAGATCTTGGTGTGAAAATATCAAATTTTACATCAAGTAACACATGCTCTTGAACTAATGCGATTTCTTGTTTCCGTGGAGAAATTCAATTCTCAATTTAAACTATGAGTCTTCATCCAAGAAACAAAGTTTCTTGGCTTAAGTTCTTTATGTATTGCACTAAGAGACATAAAGTTCAATTTAAAAAAAATACAATACAAAAACAAAATTCAAACGCCCTTCGTGAGAATATTAAGCTATTTTAAAAAGAAGATTTTTATATCTCGGATAAAGTATTGAATTTATTAGGTTAAGTAATAAACTTTGAAACATTTTATATCTTAAAATAAAGAATTTTATTTTTTCCTTATATGGGAAACTGGATATCTCTTGATTCAAATAGGTTTCTTTGGTTGAAGAGATTTTTTCTATCTGTGTAGGGTCAGCCAATGGGAACTTGCGCAGACGGCGGAAGTCGCATTACGCATGCTTGCGCGCAGGGCCGGCGCGGGCGCGGGTCGACGGCCGCGGACCTGTTCCACCCAGCCCGCCAATCGGCTGAACCGATCGATAGGGCTCTGGCTCTGTGGGATTCTTAAACTATTTCTTTTATATTTTTAACTTTATTCGCGCGTACCTATTTTGTCATAAGCGCGAAGTCTCGGGCAAAAGCTAGCTATGCGAAAGTAACTAACTCAGTTTGTCTGTCACCTCTTCGCACTTAAACCGCTGAAGCGATTTAGATGAATTCAGCTAAGTATGGTATGGAAATAGTATGTCCCGACTATCCCGAGGAAGGACAAGGACTGAAGGACATAAAATATGTGGTTTTTATCACGGACATCATCGCGAAAGCGAAAGGCGGGCAGCAGGCGCAGCAGCTAGCAAAATATATCTGTGATTAGAGTCTTTGTAGCAATCGAGTATAGACGAACGGAGAAGATTCAAAAAAATGTGTGAACTCTTAGTAAGCCAAAGTTGATTAGTGATTACCTTGTGAACAATCATCACTGCGATTACGCGTCGTGAATGATAATGAGCTCCCATATAACTCACACAAACTATCAACGACGTATCTTTATATGGATACACAATACACATACCGTCTTACTCACCTCACGCCATTGTCACTTTAAAGGTATATAAATCGCACAGTATTTTCTTAATTCACAACTAATAAAGTACATAATAAGATCATCAATCTGACTATTATTTTATGTGACTTGATCATGGAGGGATAACGAGTGTAAAATGTATCTCATGTGAAGTTCCGAAAGCGTTGTCTATCTTTCTACTACTAATAAAGTAAAGGCCCGTTTGACCTGAGTACGACATTTGCATTATTTGCACCATCACGGCTAAAGCTAGCAATTAACACATCATTGTTGCGCTGGCGTCCAACCAAACACACGCGTCGGGTTTCTATAAACAAGCTGCAAGCGCAGGCGCGGGCGCAGCGCAGGTTACACAACGGAGATGCGCCAAAGGTCGCCTTTCTCCGCGGCGTGTCGACCGCGTCGCGGCACACACGAGCAGATGGCGTGAGGCGAAATGGGTCAGCTCGATTTGTCGTTACGTTTCGATGATCGATTCGATACATATTATTCGATATAATTTTTCGGAATTAGCAAAAAAATGAGGAAGGGCGTTGACTATTGGACATTAACAGTAAAAATCTAATGAACATTAATTAATTTGATGAGCATTAGGAAGTACCTTATGGACATCGTATTGATAGTTTGATAGGAAACCCGCTGAGTACAACATTGGTAGGAAACTTAAAAGACGAAAGTAAGTCGGAAGGTGATGATAACATCGCATGCGACCCATATGTAGTTTCTGAAGAAGTAGCTGATGGTGATGATGATTTGGCAGTTGAAATGACGAAAGAAACTTTTGCTGCATTGAAAAATCAGGGCTTTACTGTAAAAGTTCATGAGTAACGCTGCACGCGTTGTTTTACTTTTCAGTAACAAACCTTTTCATAATCAAAACGAACAATATTTGTATACCGAAAAATCAATCTCCACAACACCAAAAAAGAACGACAAATATCATAAATAATCCACCGTTTCTCGTGCTGGCGCCTGAATAGAAATATTTGTCACATTTATCGCGTGAGGGCCTACTAGTAGTTGCGTTGCTTCTGTAATTGACGTGATAGCAGGGTTATTTCAGAATGCAACAATATTTAGTCACCAGGTAATCGCTAGTCATTAGTCATGCGTCTAATACCTACACATTTTCTCATAGACAACTTTGTGACTGAGTTCCGCCAAACACGGCGATTGACAGATTTGTTCACCATACTTAAAGGAGGTTACAGAGGTAGTGTAGGTACCTATTACCTATACACATCAGCATGTCATAATTCATGCATTATGTTTATTGGCCGAGGTTATATGAAGCCTATGAAGGTAGCATTATCTGACAATGTCTGTACATACAAAATCGCGTTCCCATTATTCTAGCAAACGCCATCTATCGCGTCACTTACGCAGCTGTTCTCAGTAACCATACACAACATACATTTTGTTCAGTAACTCATGATGGAAAAAATATTGAAATTCATGTGCTGCGGTACCTAAGACCTGCATAAGAGATTAGGGAGGAAAGCTAACTTCACAAATTTGTACTTCTAACACAAAAAGATTTCTTATAGTTCAAAGGGAATCAAAGGGAAGGGATATCAACTGCTCCGGTTTGAATTGTATCGGCGTTCCATCGCTTAGAATCGGCGATTAACCAAGTTGGAAATTTGAAACGGATTCGCGTCGCGTCGCGTCGCTCGAGAAATAATACGTGGAACAGAACGTGAAAGTAACGAGCATGGCTTATTTAATTTCACATTTACTGCGCTGATCTTAATTTGATAACCAGTAAATTCGTAGATAACAGAGCGCTTATTACAACGCTTAATTTTAATGAATTACTTAACAATAAAGCCATGATTTTTTCACTAAAATGTACCTATTCTTACTTAATGACAATGAAAAACCAATACATTACCATAACCTGCAATATTTCTGCAATGTTGCAATACTTGCAATGTTTCTATTACGTTTATATGTGATATTAAAATGCGTCACATTTCTCTGAAGTGCAAGCCATGTCGGATGTTGGGACAATGGCCTCTGTTGGCTTATTGATAATATTGATATATTCATCGTTATCGCCATCGCCATATTATAACGATCGTAATTTAGGTTCTTGTCCCAGATCGACAAAACAAGCGCAGTTTTGGTTAAATTGATGATATTTGTGTTAAATGACCGATAAAACCAAAAGGACTGAACTTCACCGGAATTTCTGTAACCAAGTAAGTATTTACTTCAAGTCTACATATATGTACATACACATTACTACAAGGTATTTAGTAACACAAAAGTTTTATTGCTTAAGTACGGAAACATGGAATCGTTTTTATACGTGTCTGATAACGCTAATTAAAGCAGGAAACTGGCGATTTCCTGGCGAAAACATTGTTGCTTAACCTGTCCTAGCATTGCCATTGACTTTACCTGATGATAACGTAGGTATCTTTACTCTGTGGTATCTGTATCTTGTGGACTAACGTTGAATCTGAGCAAATATGAGCAGTGATATTTGTGTTCTTTGTCAACAAAGATGTTACGCATTTTGGCGTAACTGATTATATGTATTATATATCGTAGCGGGAAAACCACTGTCGAGATAACTACTTATTTACTACAGTTATGGCATGGATGGCGGTAAATAAGTGCGTTTTCTTGCGGTCGAAGTGAAATAAATCATGTTAGATACTAAGAAACAATTTTTATGTACCCTGATGTCTATTGATTAGATGATGTCCATGAGATGAGCGTGGAAGACGGAAGAATACTTAAGCTTTACGAAAAACTTGTCAATCATACGTTTACTAGCAAGACTTTTAACTATGTTCCTGTAAGGCAGAGGTACGCGTATATTGTCTGCAGAAGGCGGCGCAGCGCGGCGAAGCGTGCGCGCGCGCATCCGGCTCCTCACTCTGCTTTAATGACTGTTTTCATAACAAGAGAGCGTGTCCAGGCTGCACCAGACACGGTGTCGAGACAGCCCTAGCCGTACAGTGATTCTAATCTCTAGAGCGCTCATGTCATTGATCTCTAGATTGTCAGTTGTAACTTGTAACCACTAAGATTGTACAAGAAGATCATGGAGTCGATCTTGGACAAATGTGTATCTAGAGGAGTCCAGCACAGCACCTTCATAAAATAGAGCGGCACAGCCTAAACATTTTTGAGGCTCCAAGTCTGAAGTGCCATCTGAACGAGAACAAACCAAAGTTACCGTAGTATTTAATACCGTAATAATAGGAACGCTATGAATTACTCTCTGCCCTACATTATATGGTAACTTTGGTTTTTTTTGTTCAGACGGCGGTTCAGACTTGGAGCATCAAAAAGTTCTTAGTTCAAAATAATTGTTCGATCTCTGGTGATAATTTCAGTTTCCGCAGATATCGAGAAACATTGGTAGCTTATGTACAATATGATCAAAGGGGTCACGTATCCCTCCACGAGCAGCCCAGGGTGCGGCATCATTGTTCGGAACAGCTTCCTGTCGTTGCAACAGTTTGGGCGCGGAGCAGCGAGCCAACTGTGTCAGTGGGACGGTTTCCCAAGCGATGGCCCGCTGCCCGCTGCCCGACGCGTCCGCGCGAGATGGGTAATCGTCACAACTGTCCCGTGCTTTATCGACTTTTCATAAATTGCCTACCACTTTTTTAAATCCACGCGGCCACATCCCGTAACGTACTGCTCAACAGAATGTTCTGCAATTTGTTTGAACAAATGTTGTTGATCTGACCGATAGAGTTCAACTAGCGATCGGTAGGCGAAGATCTTCCTTGGATTTAAATTTGTTCATTTGGTGAAAAGCCTACCATGCGGCCATGTTTATCTGGATACCTACTTACAAATTGGATTTGTTATCATTACGATTTCAGATTCCGGTAATGATTTGATAACTAAAATGCGATTCCATGTTGTAATGAAGTGTTTTACTACGTTATCAAGTTTGATAGGTCTCATTATTGTCAAACAGTCGAATATCGATCAACATATATGTAGTTAAATATCCTGACCTGATTATAATGTTGTGTTGTAATGTAATGTAATAGACACAAATTGGTTGAAGTAGGTTTAAACATCAGTTGAACGTGTTACTTAAAGTTATTCTCCCATTAATTCCTTCATTCTTCTCCGAAAAGTATTTAACTGGCAAATATATTTGATATTTGGGCCAGTGCAGTGGGCATAAATAATATTTATTAGGTACTCGTTGGCATAAGCTAGCGTTCGAATTGAACCCACGAGCTCTGATGTGAAGCTGCACGCATTGAGCTTGATTTAATTAGAGCAAAGTAACATTACAGAATATGATCTATCGTGTCCTTTCCTTTCTACTCGTACCTCGGAGTTGCATTCAGATCAGAGCGCGTGAAAGGAACTGAGATAGCGTGTCTAATGTAATGATAGGTAACTATACCTATGGCGCACAACCGTGATGTAAGAGAGGGAAGGTCTCGCGGCGGCTGCATCTGGTATTGTTGGTGAGCGATGTTTGATCGGGAGATAGCCCGCAAAGCATATAGAAACCTATTCGTTTGGTTTGTAAAGGGCAGCTTGCACTGCCGGCGCGCAATTGTCCGGGCAAGTTTACTCGTACCACGATATCCTAATGCAATTCTACGTCTCAAATTGAGTTAGGCCGGTTACTGTCAGAAAAACAACATTTAGCAAATGAATTCCAATAGAATCACACTTAGGGATTGTGTCTGTCAGAGTCACGTACTCAGAAACACAATAGTAGTTGTCTCTTCTGTTCCCGGTAGATAAGCATTCAGCATACATAATTAATTCTGCTGGTTTTGACTTATATTACCTACAACCAGTAGCGAACTTTTTATTCATGCCAAATCTGTAGACAATTGATGGACCAAAGTTTTCAACTTTTGGTCACAAAAAATCTGTATATTGCTCGGTAATCGCTTGCGCGTGTCGACGACATTTAGATGATGAAGGTAGAAGAGTGAATCTTCTATAAGTATTCTGATGTTACCTAATGGCTTGAACAACATATCGGCTACTTATTTGATGGCATTTTCTAGAAACTATACTTCAATGTACGTTATACGTTGTAGCTAATAACATTGGTAACAAATGCCCATAAAATGTTGATAGCTGATAGCTATATTAGTAGTAAAACAATCCACTGGGCTGCGCCAGTTTTGGGAGACGTATCTAAGTAAACCAAGTTCTAACATCTCTACTTTGATTCTTCCTCTTGGTTGTAACTTAGATACGTCTCCCAATATGCGATAAGGACGTAGCTTCTTTTTTATTTGCTTCTAGTCCGACAGGACGTTTATAATTGTAGATCTCCGTGGTGGAGTAACCTTGATGCGCGCCGGCGCGTCACGCGTCACGCCGCGTCATCTGACGTCACGCGGGTCATTACCGAGGCCTTAGCGCAACTCCCTCGTTCGAAGGCTGAACTGTGATCATTTGATCAACGCTGCTGGAAGTCATATTTTAAATATTAGTAGGTACTTAAGTTCTAAATTGTCTTTCCAAGCCTAGCTACAACCGGAAATTGTTTGTTTTGTTTCAGTATGAATCTTTGATATCAATTGATATAGTAACCTTCCTAATGTTTAGCTGTCTGTTTTGACTTCCCAAATTTCTGAAGGCCTAAGTACCTTTTGCGTCTCTCGCAGTTCTAACAACATGCAATGTCCACAAGTATATCGTCCCTGCCATTTTTACATCGCATACAGTGCGTGAGCTCTAAAAGGAACCTTATGGTTTTAGAAAGAGACGTCGGGTATCAATCGGCAGTGCCACATGAAAAAGCAGAACAGCAATACATATTACCTTCGTGTGTCATCTCATCGCCGATTCCCGAAGGTTCTTCTTTAAAAGTCACGGAGTGTAACGCGCGCGCGGATTGGTTGCTAACACACTCACACACACACACACACACACACACACACGGAGTAACGTCGAGATCTAGAAGCATTACCATAACGTGCACTTCGACATGAGTACGACGAGGATTGTGATCCTCGCGATGCGCATCAGCATCACATAACGCGCTGAAAGGTCGCGCGGGCGAAAGGTTAAACAGCAGAGTAAATGCCAAATAGAATATTCAAACATTATACCGTAGCGTAGGTAAGTACATACCGTAACTAACATCTTCCGCAATGTATATTTATTACAACAGCAGGAAGTGCCTACTATATTGTATTTGCTATGCTCTAAATTTAACCTATAGATTTTAACAAGGGTTTATTATAGTATGATTACAAGTCTCACCTTTGTGGACATGTTTCTAGAGATTTGACTATAGATTTTGATGGTGTTCCTGGTTTTTCAGTAAAGGTTTACTTGTTGTTTTAAATCAAAAATATTAGTGGGGAACTCGGGGCTAATTTGAATTCCTTTGTCCGCGTGACCTGCCACTTTTGTTTTGCAACAACTTCTCGAAAATGAAACTTATATGATGAAAACTAATTTAAATACATAAATGACTCTAATGATGACCCTAAATGTTCGTCTCACCAGTCGGTACAAAATCGGGATCTTGATCTAAATAGGTAGGTGGAAATCTCCTAAACTATCAGGAAAATGAATCATCATTAAAATTTAAGAGCATGGCTCTTGTCGGTGGAGTATGCGCCAGTTTTCGCGGTCCTCGGCTAGGCTTTTTAGGTCCCTGTAAGACACGACATTTGCTTTTTCTTTTAGTTGTTGTGTATAGCTTGCTCGTGGTTTTCCTCTTCCTCTCCTAGCTTCAATCTTGCCTTCTAATATAGTTTTAAAGAAAGTGTCGTGTCTTATCAAGTGACCTATCATTGAAATGAAATTGAAATCAAAATCAGGTAATGGTTGTTTCCTAGCATGAGATGAGTCGCTGAGTTGGCTGAGCCGCCACACAGTGGCCTTGATTTTTTCCGGCATCATGTTCCGCGGTAATTATGAACCGCCGTAGCCATTACCAGAGTAGGCAAGTAGACCGCACCACCGCACCCGCCACGCCACTCAAGCGAGCAGTGCTGTGCTGACTACGCACATCATTTAACATTAACACATGTGTTTATACTCGTACACCCAGATTCAAAGTTCCATGGACAATTATTGAATGAATTCATTCATAAAGTGTCCATGCAGTTTTGAATCTCACATTACATATACATTATACAATCTAGAAGACGACAGTTTGTCGAGTGTATTACGGGTAAGTTCTTATGGTCCGGTATTGAATGATTAAAGTAGTAGTAAAAACTCCTATTCTACGAATAAAGCTGGGGCTGTTCAGTTAATGACTAAGACATTTATTTGGATGTTTATTTCTGAGAAGGCACGTAGACTGACAGCACAGAGTATGCCGGAGATTAAATTGTCTTAACGGATATAATCAAAAACATTTAAGTATAGTCACGTAATAAAGATAAAATAACACCCCGCCGACAAAATACGACAATCTATACATATAATAAAGCTGAAGAGGGTCGAAAATCTGTACATTGGAGATATTAGTAAAAAAATAAGTTAGTAGGTCTTAGAATCGATAACAGAACACGTTTCGACGATTTTTAGAATTTTTGTCTGTTTGTCTGTTTGTCTGTTTGTCTGTTTGGATGGGGAGAGTTGGCGTCAAAACGCCTGAACCGATTTCGATAAAAACTTCACTAGCAGGTTCAACAGACCTCTGGTCAGGACATAGGCTATAAAAAATACGAACTTTTTGGATTTAAGGGGGTTTAAGGGGGGTTTAAAATTTGTATGTGAAATGAATATGAGTGTTAAGTTCAAGCAGCAAATTGATATTTGTTTAACTACTTTCGGTTAGTACATATTCATTCGTATAAATAAAAAAATGTGTTAAATAATAATATACTGGTTAAAAATAGTGGAAAAGTAAAAAATACGTACCATCAAAAGGGGTATCTAGACATGTCTTTGGCTATACGATTAGGTAACGCTATCTCTCGCAGAACTTTGTTACTACCGAGTCCTCTTTACGCAAAATCTGACCACTACATATGTAGTTTAGGTGCAAACTAAATGCAACACGAGTTCGCAGAGATATCCCTAGATGGCTATAGTAGGTAGGTACTATCTATGCTATGAGTATAATGGGAACCTATGCCTTTACCTCTTTTTAACCGACTTCAAAAAAGGAGGAGGTTCTCAATTCGACTGTTTTTTTTTTTTATCATCATTATTATTTTTTGTATGTATGTTACTCCATATCTCCGTGAATCGTGAACCGATTTTCAAAATTTTTTTTTTAATCGAACAGGTATAACCCCTAGATGGTCCCATTGTCACCAAGTCAGGGTCTGATGATGGGATCCAGGAGAAATCGAGGGAACTCTTCAACTATTATAGGCACACCTATAGTGATTTCACTATTTTTTACAGCAACTCGGCCACTTCCTCTTGGAATAGCAGATCCTAAGTGAAGTCGGTTCTTTTTTTGTTTTAAATTATTTCCTTCTTTCTGCTGAGGCCTGACGCGCCAGCACGCGGTTGCTTAGCAACGCCTATAAAAACACTGATGTTTGTGTTTGAAAAGACGACTGACTGCTGCGGATACGAATTTGTATATATGTTTCCTTTTCATCGGAAAATTACTCGATCACCTACCACTACAAAACACACCGTACTACTGCTTATTATACCAAAAATTGTTAGGTCGAACATTTGAGATAGGAGAAAAAGAATTTTGATAGAGTTTACTCCGCGATGGGCTGTAAAATAAAAGGGGGGCTCGGGGGGCGGAGCCCCCCGCAAAAAGAAAAAATACACCAAACTATAGATAATTATACCAAAAATAGTTACGTTGAACATTTAAGATGGGAGAAGAAGAGTTTTGATAGAGTCAACCACGTGATGGGCAGGAAAAAAGGGGGGCTCGGGGGGCGGAGCCCCCCGCATTAAGAAAAACACACCGTAGTACTGCTTCTTATACCAAAAATTGTTACGTCGAACATTTGAGATAGGAGAAAAATAATTTTGATAGAGTTTACCGCGCCATAGGTTAAAAAGGAGGGGGGCTCGAGGGGCGGAGCTCCCCGCAAAAAGAAAAAAATACACCATACTATAGATAATTATACCAAAAATAGTTACGTTAAACATTTAAGATGGGAGAATAAGAGTTTTGATAGAGTCAACCACATGATGGGCGGGAAAAAAAGGGGGGGTTGGGGGGCGGAGCCCCCCGCATTAAGATAAACACACCGTAGTACTGCTTATTATACCAAAAATTGTTACGTCGAACATTTGAGATAGGAGAAAAAAAGAATTTTGATAGAGTTTACCGCGCCATAGGTTGTAAAAAGAGGGGAACTCAGGGGGCGGAGCCCCCCGCAAAAAGAAAAAAATAAACCATACTATAGATAATTATACCAAAAATATATACGTAAACATTTAAGATGGGAGAATAGTTTTGATAGAGTCAACCACGTGATGGGCGGGGAAAAAAGGGGGGCTCGGGGGGCGGAGCCCCCCGTATTAAGAAAAAACACACCGTAGTACTGCTTATTATACCAAAAATTGTTACGTCGAACATTTGAGATAGGAGAAAAAGAATTTTGATAGAGTTAACCGCGCGATGGGCTGTAAAAAGAGGGGGGCTCGGGGGGCGGAGCCCCCCGCAAAAAGAAAAAAGTACACCATACTATAGATAATTATACCAAAAATAGTTACGTTGAACATTTAAGATGGGAGAATAAGAGTTTTGATAGAGTCAACCACGTGATGGGCGGCGAAAAAAGGGAAGCTCGGGGGGCGGAGACCCCACATTAAGAAAAAATACTCCGTAGTACTGCTTTTTATACCAAAAATTGCTACGCCGAACATTTGAGATAAGAGAAAAAGATTTTTGATAGAGTTTACCGCGCGATGGGCCGAAAAAGAAGGGGGCTCGGGGGGCGGAGCCCCCCGCAAAAAGAAAAAAACCCCATACTTTAGAAAATTATACCAAAAATAGTTACGTTGAACATTTAAGATGGGAGAAGAAGAGTTTTGATAGAGTTTACCGCGCGATGGGCTGCAAAAAAGGGGGGATTGGGGGGTGGAGCCCCCCGCAAAAAGAAATAAACACACCATACTATAGATAATTATACCAAAAATTGTTACGTTGAACATTTGAGATAAGAGAAAAAGATTTTTGATAGAGTTTACCGCGCGATGGGCAGAAAAAGAAGGGGGGCTCGGGGGGCGGAGCCCCCCGCAAAAAGAAAAAAACACCATACTATAGATAATTACACCAAAAATAGTTACGTTGAACATTTAAGATGGGAGAAGAAGAGTTTTGATAGACGTAACCACGTGATGGGCGGGAAGAAAAGGGGGGCTCGGGGGGCGCAGCCCCCCGCATAAAGAAAAAACACACCGTAGTACTGTTTATTATACCAAAACTTTTGTTACGTCGAACATTTGATATAGGAGAAAAAGATTTTTGATAGGGTTTACCGCGCGATGGGCCCCAAAAAAAGGGGGGCTCGGGGGGCGGAGCCCCCCGCAAAAAGAAGAAAACACACCATACTATAGATAATTATACCAAAAATAGTTACGTTTAACATTTAAGATGGGAGAAGAAGAGTTTTGATAGAAGTAACCACGTGATGGGCGGTAAGAAAAGGGGGGCTCGGGGGGCGGAGCCCCCGCATAAAGAAAAAACACACCGTACTACTGCTTATTATACCAAAAATTGTTACGTCGAACATTTGAGATGGGAGAAAAAGAGTTTTGATAAAGTTTACCAAGAAAAAGAGTTGTGACGGGCGCCAAAGAAAGGGAGGCTCAGGAGGCGGAGCTCTTCGCATAAAAAAAACCCCGTTCTATTGCTTATGATACCAAAAATTGCTATGGTAAGGTTGAAAGTTCAAGATGGGAGCAAGAGTTTGACATAGATTTGCACGTGGCAGGCGGTAAAAGGCGGCTCGGGGGGTAGAGCCCACGCAAAAAGATAAACACACCGTACCATTGCTATTTTTACCAAAAAATGGTAAGGTTGAATATTTAAGATGTAGATAGAGTTGACCACTATTAATACCAAAAATTATTAAGTTGCATATTTAAAACGGAAGCAATAACAGTTTTGATAGAATTAACTATGTGAAAGGCGGCTCGGGGGCCATTTCGCGTACACTTTAACATCAAGTTGTGTTCGATATCTCCTTACATTGGTCTTTCCGCCCTCTGGTTTACTTTTAAGACTTAGTCATTAATTTGTGTTCGATCTCTGACCTCGTGCTGCATTTTCTACTGAGATGCTTCGGACGTTCGACTCTACAGAGAGAACTCTGCTTTTAGCTCTTCAGATCTTCCCGCTCACATGGTTCTCTGCCGCAGACGCTTTCGGTCGATCTTTTGGGATGTCGAAGTTATAACTGACTTTATGAAATTTGATATGTAGAAAGCGTTTAGCAGTGGAATGTTGAGGGATGAGTGTAACGAAAAGTGACAGAGCCTACTGCAATGCACGCGGGCGAAGCCGCGCGGGTACAGCTAGTTAAATATAAATACGCAAATAAATCAAGAAACTCCCCCAAATTGCCCATTATATTCGCCACTAAAAATTCAAGCTCCATCGCCATACTGCGCGCAATCGAGGCGAGACTGATGGGAATCCATGGGAAGAAACATAAGTCACAAGCCCTGCGGGACAAGGAGAGGCATTTTCGCGGCAGCGGGACGCCATAATACGATTACATCAACGAACAAGGACATAAGCTATTTCCTTCCTCCTAGGTATATCTAACGTTAGTCGGAGGTACAGGTATCAAAATGGATGAACACTTGTATTATCAGCAGATTAGTATTCTGCCAGTGGCTTGGCCGAAGACGCGTGACCGCCGCGCCACGTCGCTCAAGGCCTCGTATTAACGTTGTTACATACAATTACGATGATACCTGTTGTTCCGCCAGTCCGGCGTCCGGCCGAAGCCGTGTCCGCGGGAATAAAAACTCCAATTGGGCAATTACAAAACGATCGCGAGACCACGGGTATTATTTGCATGGCGTCCGGTTTGACCCAACGAGAATTAAATCAAATTTAACCAACGCTTCATGAATTACTGCTACTTATGGTACTTTATATGTAATGGTTAATGAGCAACCAACCAAGTGGCGAGGCCCACCTGGTAAAAGGAACACGTTACAGGAAGACAGAGAAAAAGATGGGTGGACGACATAATGACAACTGCAGGAGAAAACTGGACTGATATAGCATTAGACAAACAAAAATGGAAAAAGATGGAGGGGGCTTTTACCCTCAGGGGATCACACAATAACAAATATGTAAAACGAACAAACCCAAAAAAACAGTGTGGTGTGAGACAATAGCTTAAATAATAATAATAATATGTAATGGTTGAAGTAGATAACAAGTACACATACATAAATAACCTATCGATGATTTAAGGAGTTGTCCTGATGTAAGTTTCGCGTAGAAGCAAATTTGTGAATGTAGTTTTAAACTACTTATAATTCTCGATGGTGTTATGATGCGCTGCGCTGCAACTGCAGCCGTGGGACCGACGCGCGTGCAGCGCGAGGGCGGCTTCATTGAACTTTACATTTCTATTGGAAAGCGCGGACGCCCCGTCGGCAAACACACGTGTTCCTTACAAGACGAGGCTGCTGCGAAGCTAATACGTTATAGAATTTAGATCAACTTTTTTTATACTAATACCATGATGTTGACAAATACATAACTGCAATTGGAGCTTACAGCTTACAGAACATAACAACATCATATCATTAGCATCACGTGCGTATTACATATCCTTCAAGTATAGAAATTAACTGCGTTGTCAAGTAAAAACACGGACAAACACAGACCCTAACAACCATCAGTGCATTCTTGGAGGCTTTGGGATCCAAAACAGACCTGCAGAAACATATATAAAAGAGATTTTGAGGTACAACAAGATAGCTTTATCTCCAATGTATAATCTCGATCTATAGGCTGAAGCAGAGTCGCAAACGATACACACTACACAGTCTTTGAATTATTATATACTAGCTTTTGCCCGCGACTTCGTCTACGTGGAATTAGTAATCCCTCGTTAAGGAATGAATTCTGGATATCAACTATTCTATATCCTTCCCCAGAGTATCTCCAGCGTTCAACGTTTATTGATTCGCCATACAAACTTTCAACCCCTTTTTCACCCCTTCTAGGGTTGATTTTCGGGATGAAAACTATTCTATGTCGTTTCCCAGGACTCAAATTATCTACATACAAATTTTCATCTTAATCGGTTCAGCGGTTAAAAATTCGCCATACAAACTTTCAACCCCCTTTTCATCCCCTCCAGGGTTGATTTTTGGGATGAAATCTATCCTATGTCCTTTCCCGGGGCTCAAACTATCTCTATACAAAAATTCATCAAAATCCGTTCAGCCGTTTTCACGTGATGCGCGGTCAAATAAACAGACAAACAGATAAACAGACAAAAATTCTAAAAACTGTTGGAACGTGTTCTGTTATCGATTCTAAGTATCCCCAGCCAACTTTTTTTCGAATATCTTCCATGTACAGACTTTCGACCCTCTTCAGCTTTATTATATGTATAAATAGATAGATGTATAGATATAGAAGATGTATAGATTATAGGAACAGCAGTAGAACTGGCAATCTGGGTCAGGGATTCGAATTTATTTTCCATCGCTTTTGAAGTCTTAAGTCGGACAATGATCATTTTGAACACCCTATAGCTCTGCTGCTAGCTGTATGAATTTATAAGTACTAAAGGTTAAATTTTGGGCTTTTGGCGGTATCAGATAAGAACTAAATTGTGCCCAACTGTGTAATTACCTACGTATCTGGTCACACATGTGTTGATAACAGTATCGGATATCATCAATGAGTTCTGTTTCAGATCAGGTTTCGTCGACCAGCCTTCTCGTAATGATATGTCTTGCCATAAGAGCCGTAACAGGAGAGTGTACCTTCTTACAGCTCTTTGATTATTCGTGGTGAGGATACGTAAGCTTCCAAATATTTAGCCTTATCACTTGGAAAAACATCTTAAAAGTATAAAAAATACTTACTACTTACTCTTTGGTCATTATTTTATAGCAAAGCTACATTCTACGATTACCTATATCAAATAATCCCGGCACTTCGGGATCGGGCAACTAACTTCACAACTAATTCATTTTGTGTCATCATTTCATCAGGTTCGTGCAAGCGAGTGGTTCATACGTCCTTCTTCTAGTTCTCAAGCACACAAATTATGGCAACGGTGACATTCACCATTCACCAAGTGAGTGAATACATGTGCATTGTATTCGCAGAATGTAATGTGAGCGTCGTGTCGTGTATACAGCAGCATAAAGCATAACCATACTTGAATCATACCTTTTATCTACGTTATTAGGTAAGTACTTGTAACGAGGGTAAAACCCACAGATTATATAGAAATGGTGCTTTTTAGCCGCCGTTGTGGAACCATTTCTGACGTCGACGTTTAGATTTAGAGACTCTGTACCTTCGACTGTATGGATTTGTCATTTCCAAACCATAACCAAGGAGATGTCTGTTTTTTTTTCGCAATTGCGACGCCATCTGCGCATTCTTTTCCGCATTTATCCGCATTCCCTTGAATTTCTGTCTAAATTGTGTATAAAGATCGACCGACAATTCCTAAACAGTTGGAGGCCGAATCTTAAAAGCTAACCAGGACAGGTACTAATTAATCAAGAACTTGCTGAGCGGTAGCCTCTAGGATGGTGGACAATTTGAACGATTTCTACGAAGAAGAAGTACCAGCTGAAAGCTAGTTTCTTATGTAACTTTAGTACTTCCTATTAAAATACTCCACGTTCTACTCAAAAATTTGCAACTGTATGTTATTTACAGTAGAATGCGCTTCCAAACAAAACGCAAGTAAACCGACTAATCCTGTTTGCAATGTCCCGCGCATCGCCCCTCCATCGAGATAGTCTTTATCCCTAGGTAATACAGGTGTTCAAGCACCAGAGGGGCCTGCAGGGTGAGGGAGGGAGGGGAGGGGAAACGGGTGGAACAGGAATAACCACAAGTGCATCCTGTCCCCGCTGCGCCCGCGCGCCGCGCCGCGCCCGCTGTCGGAGATGAACCGACGAAAGCGTTATTCGCGATTTGTTTCCTAGTTTTTTACAATATGGTGGACAGATGTATGCTTTGCAAACTTCCTTATAATAATTTTCTTCATTAACTAAGACAGTCTAATGAACTCTGACTCACTCATGGATGTGGGAACTACTTATTCGCAAGTTATAATTTAATTGCTGCCACAATTGCCATAAACATCAATTGACAAAGACGTTTTGCGGCTTGCAAATTAATTAGTCATTACATTTTCGACACTATTTACTTCAGGTTTTTGTACTGTAAAATTTTGTTTTAGGGTACAATTAGAAACATATAATATAGCATTAAGATAATCTTCACCTAGGTCGTGCAGCGTGCATTAGATACGGGGTGGGAGAATAGTTGGATTGAGACAACCAGTTCCGACGATCACATTACCGTTAAGTGCAGTAGGCGGCTGGGCTGGCCTAAAGACTGCTAATTAAATAAGTAAACTCGAAGGAATTGCCTGTAATTATCTTTTTACTTCGTAAATGCAGTCGGTGGTAAATCTACGAACACTATCAAAGTCAGTCTACAATAAGTTTTCACCAACTTTGTTGTTACAACATAAGGTATGGGCATGAGTTGTCGCGATGACTAAGCATATTCCATGGATTCCAGGGTTATTCGTAAGACCTATGACTTTAGGATGAATATCGAACAATAGAACAACAACAACAACAATAATTTGTGATCAAAGGTCTTGTCCGCCAAAGGAAAACCTCTCTGTTTCGATAATTTGAAGTTCAGTGGTTAGATCATTTTACTTTTTAACCGACTTCAATTCCATAGAAGGAGGAGGTTCTGCATTCGGTTTGGTGTTTTTTTAAGTCGTATTAGGTAGAAAATCTAATAAGGCCACCTCTCTTATCACTCACTATGTGTTACCTATTTTTACGTTTGAGGTATGCAATATTGAATCGAAATTGTATTTAAACAAAAGTATGACAGCTTATATGAGTCTACATGAAGGAAAGGTTCGTGGTATCGTAGACGGCTAGACGTACTCGTAGTGTTATTGAAAGTCAAAACCACAACGAATGTGGTTGGATGTTGAATCTCTCGCGTTCTACTTACGCTGTTAGATTTCATCGTACAATAGAGAAAAATAAATAGGGGTAATTAAGAACCTTTTAAAAGGTGTCGAAAACGCGTGCAATGTTTAAAATTAGTTTACATCGGTCTTACTTCATATCATATCAATAAGTACCCATTTTTCAACTAACTTCAAGAATTCGAAGGAGGTTCTCAGTTCGTCGGGATCTTTGTTTTCTTTTTATGTAGGTATGTTAACCGATTGTTCGAAGACGGCTGGACCGATTTGAAAAATTCTTTTTTTGTTTGAAAGAATATACTTCACAGTTGGTTCTATCTATTGTCACCAGTCCGGATCTGATGATCGAATCCTGGAGAAATCGAGGGAACTCTTCAACTATTCTAGGCACACCTATAGTAATTTCAGTATTTTTTACAGCAACTCGGCCACTTCCTCTTGGAATAGCGAATCCTAAGTGAAGTCGGTGTTTTTTTTGTTTAAAATTATATAATTTTACAGATGATGTAACACGGCGATTCAAACCCTTTTAACCAATGCCGAGAGACGTTATCAATGTCATTATCATTACATTATGAATGTGTATGAAAGTATGGGGTTACGATTATACTTATACTTTATGAAGTATCGCCAAGTTTTTCATTGACATTCGTTTCATTGAATTCGACGAGACGTCAAATGTCCGAACTTAAGGTAAATTAATTTAATTTTCGGTAGACCCGTCTAATTGCACTTACTAATGTGCTGGGAATTAATTCGCGTGGACGTGCCTGCTATTTAAGATATTAAAACCGGTAAACTCACGTCACGACACAGCACAGGCGCTACTCACCATGCACTCACCGTACCGTACGCTCGCATGCCGCTCTGCCTCTGCATCGTCAGCTATAATTACATCTAGCTAAATAATTACAATTACACGTAGCTAAATAATTACCGTGTCCTAACGTCAAGTTCCGCGAGACGACGAAGGGGTCACGTTGCAAAACGTAACCTCGCGTAATAGATAATTGCGCTTCTCTACCGGAGTGTAAGACAATGCGGTCCCAAAACCGTCCCACGCGACGAGGGTCACTTGCATAATGCCACCCGCTAGGTGCCTGCAAGTATCCTACTAATATTATTTAATATGAAAGTTTGTCTATTATTTATTTACATATTATGTTGGAATATTCGGACGGTTGAATTTGTTAGGAGAACGCAGCAATGACCAGAGCACCAGAATATTTTTTTTCATTTCGGTATTAGGAAAGTTACAGGTAGGTCTATTTCTTCAGCTAGCTAGCGCTGGTTGGTAATATCAATAGGTAAGAACATAAGTCAAGAGCATGGATGCAGAGTTTGGATAGAGTTCCGGCAGACCCACTTAAGTCTAATTTTCGTATCCCATTGACAGTTTTGTCTCCCAGATATATTTGCCACACAAATTAAACGGAAATGGCTCTCAAAAATTGTTCTCAAAAGCGAAAGTAATTCTACTACGTTTCGAGTTTCAGTTGCAAGTGGAATTATTATTTGCGTCTTTCTGGAACTCCAAAGATTCTTATTTATAAACACTTTACATATATTGTTTCTCATTCTCCTTTTCCTTGCCGATCGAAATATTCGAAATGACACTTGTGCGGCGAAAGCTGCGCGAGCGCGCGCGCGCCGGTACTTACTCGGCAAACAACGCTAATCGCTATTGGCTAATTAGTTCCTAATTTACAAGCGACGAGTCGGTAATAGATATTACATCCGCTTTGTTGTGCATGCTTTTATCACTAAGGGCAGGTTGCAAACCGTCTGTTAACGTCATCGTAAAAATTGTTGTTTGATGATAACGGACTGTTATGGAATCAAGAAGTTTTCACGGGCACCACGGCGTTAGAGCTAGACTAATAGGGAAAGTAAAAGAAATCATCACTTGAGCTCATCAGTAAATATAATCGTATACGACTATGAATGTCTTAAGAAAAAAATATCCTGTAACAATAAAATTAATCTTTTCTTTATTAAAACATCAACACCTTAGTCTCTCGAGAACAGATTAAACGCTCCACTTAGCGGTGGCCGGCTGGCCGGGCCGGGCCGGGCCGGGCCGGTACACCGCGTGCGGAAATATTATTCTTGGCACTAACCCCTTCAGTGATTAACTCAACTGCATGTTTAGTTAGTGTCTACGATTATATTTACAAGCAGATCAAGAGGAGAGGACAGCATGCAGACACTTCAATTTAAGGAGGTAACCTGTTTCTAGAAATATAAATGCTCAATAAAGAAAGGTTTCTTCTTAATAGTTCAGTTCTCTTGTTGTGAGTGTAATCTGAAACAAAAACCAAATATTCGTTGTATCTGGATTCTACCTCGCAATCTGAAGATTGAAGATCAATCTGCAATTCGGTCATTTGGTTGAACTATAATAGAAATTGAGATACTCTAGCATCATCAACTTTTGCCCATCACTGAAACTTACTCTGCCCCATCACGTAGGTATACTTAGGGAGGTATTAAGAAGAGTGAATCCATTAAAAACATACAACGTGGCAATGCGGCCAGCCTTCTGGGCACCCTGCCCATTGGCAGTGATTTGGAGTACGTATTTTATTTGTAGGTAGCTTTTAGTTTATAATTATTTATTAATTTTCTTAAATGTTGTAATCCAAAAATAAACTAGATTTCCTGTGGACTACATACGTTATGAGTAGTGGAGCAGTAATCTTTCATGGCCCCTAAATCTATAGGATAACATATCTATTATTAATAAAATTTAAGCCTATTAGATTAATTAATAGATTAATTCTGATTATGATTACGAACAAGGATTAACCCGTATCTAATTATTACGGCTATGATTGAATTTTAATTAGCTATAAGTATACGTAAATGGAAGTGTTAGGGCACATTTTAGTTTCCTCTGTCCGCTTTAAATACGCGTAGGTATAATAATAAATTTAATTTAATTTGTACTGGAGCTAATCATTTTCCCTACAATTTTGCTTAATTATACCTACGTTACTTTTGTAAAGTGCCTACGCTTTGTAAAACATAAAAAACCAAATTCTTAAAGGGCCTTATCCTGTGTCCTAGCCCCGTATCGTAACCACATATGTATACAGAATAAGCTAGAAAAAACGGTAGTACCTACGGGACATACTAAATTTAAATAAGTACTTACCTACTTTACCTAACTACATAAAATGCAAATACAATTTTACAACAACATTACAGCAAATAATATTTCAATTTAAACGGCATATTTATTGCATGCTTCAAATATTCAAATAAACTGCACGTGTAGGTACAATCGTTTGCCGAGATTCCGTTTGGTCTGGTACTGTGACCTTAATTTGGAGTCTTATTGAATGAATTAAGACATCGCGGTACGAGTATAAAGGGGAGTCCATAAATAGACCGGTGGAGGGGAGACAGGGGCCAACAGTACCGCCCACGAGTACACAGTTAATAGATTCGATAACCGAAAACTAACAGTCGCTAGTGAAACCACTTCAACACATTCTAGAACATAAACCAAACAAGTAGTCATCTCTCTTGGATATCGACGTGTCACAGTTTGGCATGTTACCTCGCCGTGTGTAAACAAGAAGCTTAAGCAGCAAATTAGCTAATTAATAATGTATTACTTGCGACCCACATTAGACGTCAACCCAAGCACGTGCGCCCGCGCAGGGCCTGAGGAAGCGCACGGAGAAAAAAATATTTTACAATATTACCAGATTGTATAGTAGTTATGATTCTGGTGTAGGAAAAAAGATTTCAGCTATGGTTAACAGATTCTTGTTTTAAAACAACAAGTCGTATTTTTGACAATACTAGAATATTCTAGTTATAATATTCTTGTACACGAAAACTCTGATATCGTTGTGGTAACCTTCTAATAGTTACAGAGTAAAATAAGCATTTTGCTTATAACACTTTTCAAGAAATGCGATGTTTACAATATTTATTGTTTCTGTTCACAATCGTCTAGTAATCACACAAAATAATAAAATTGTCTTTACAATATCTTTATGTAAGGTCGGTCCATCTTATGTGATTTATTTATAGGTACTAGACTTTCTCGTACCTTTAAGCGGATTTTTAATACCCATTACTTACTCGAAATTTCTTGATTACTAGGAATATTTTTACTCATAACTAGATACGTTTTTTGTTGTGTAACATACTTGTTTTCATGATAAAAATAAAGAATAGTACCAGCAACAATAAAAAATGTTGGCATTACAATATTATTGCACACTAAACAATGCGTTATTTACGTGTAGCGAAAAACTAATTTAATACCTTTACATTAGTGTCAACAGATGGCGCTAGGGCGCTGGGCCATACAGTGTTACGGGTTTTATAGCGCTTATATTGTACATTTTCATTAAACACTGTAAAATTCAATGCTAAGATAGGTTCTACGTAAAAATGTAATTTATTAATGCATTTAACATTAATTTCTAGCTTATTTATTTCACGTCATACTTGATTGACATACAACGCGCTTTCGAAGTTTTTTACGTCATTTGTATATATAGAAGTTCCAACTGATTCATGTAAGGTAAGAACTATATAATGTTTCTCTCACTAGGGTTGTAGATTTCGAACAGGACCTCATATGAATAGATGGATGGATGGAAGGATGTGAGAATGTGATGATGATGACACTTAAATAAAATTGGAGAGAGGGCCCGCTCGGACAAGCAGCGACGCTTGCAACCCGTGCTCGGTTTCGGTGTATTTCTCACTTTTATTAAATACAAAAATAAAACCCGATAACACTACAATATTTATTGTAAACAGAACAAAACATATTTTTAACACAAATAAAAATCTGGTATTCTCCAATACTGCATATAGTAAACAGAAATTGTTGATTATTTCAGTCCCCTAAAATAATAGTCGAGACTAATAAAAATCTGGTGTTCTTAATACAACACATAGTAAACAGGATTATGCGGCGTTTCAAGTCCGCAGTAGTTATATTGAATCCTACTGAAAAATCTGATAAACTCTACCCTGTCCTATAATGATGGCTACAGAGATGGTTTTTGTGTGTTACACAAAATTTATTTTCTACGATACTAGGTAAGTGGGTTGTAGGAACTAGAAATAATGTTGTAAAGAAGTAGAATTTTCTGTTAATGTGTAAAAAATGTATAGTTGTCACATATAATACAATAAAATCAAGTCAAGTTTACAATATTCTGTTACAAGAAACTAGATTTTTCTCTCCGTGCGGGGGGGGTTTGCAGTAGAAGCAGATCAAAGAGCTGTCGCAACAATGGCGCCGGGGCATTCTCAAGTATCTGTTATCAGATGTTGCTGTGACGTCACCGCAAGCTACTCCGGCTGACAAGTATGTAATGAGGGTATGGATCTTCTCGTTGTTAGCGTGATAAAACGCGATTCCACTAATAATCGGGGGCGGCAACGCTGGATTTCCATCAGACATGAGCTGCCCTTCGCGACCATAACGTAAATGAGTGATTCTATTGGTTCAAGAGGCCTCGCACCGCACCGAATCCCAGGTCATCTGTATTGGAAACGCCGCCAAGGTACTGCCTCGTATACTGTGACCCGTCGAGTTGGTACCTAATTCTGGTCGCACTTAGTGCACATATCACGACATGATATAGGGCTCATTGTATTCCTAATCAATGTTACAGGAATTAACTTATGTTGTCATGTTCATGTTATACCATGCTCGATAGTATCGGTAAGTGCTACCAATTAGTGAAAATACGGCTGCTGTCATGGCAGGTCGCGGTGACGGCTAACAAAACACCGCTTGTTATGTCTGTACTATTAATAACACGTATAACGACGTCTAGGTCCACTTTCAATAACATTATGCAGTTCGGTACTGTCTAAAGTGCGGACCACAAACTTAATACGAATGGCCATCGTTCAATAGCAGGTGATAACAGAGAAGGACATACCTATGCCATTGAAAAAGGTGAGATGTATAAGCCATTGAGATTAAACTTTTTTTTTCAGATACTAAAATAATAATCATCCCAGCCCAAAGCCCAAATCTGGTCCATATTTATCCCATTCAACCTCATAAAATCACTTACTTATATTACAAATGCAACTGTTAGTAAAAAACCAGATAGGTAGAAGCGTAACATGGGTAAGTAGAAATTGCGCAATTTCCATGCTGCCATTTTAGTACCTGTGTAGAATAGAAATGAAACTAAATAAAAGCTAAGTGATTACTTAGTTTCATTTCTACACAGGTATAAGCTTAGTGATTACTAAGTTTTTTATCTGACATTTCTTATTTTAATTTTAATTAGAGTTGAGAACGTCAAAGTTAAAAAGATAAAAAAGATAAAAGATATTTATTCTTCAATTTAGGCACATTACAATGCACTTATGAACGTCAGAGAGAAAAGAAACTACCACCGGTTCTAACCCTACACCTCTGACCCGAGAAGTATTACTTATTACCGGCAAGAAACTCGGCGGGACTTATTTTTTCAAAACAGTACTACAAATACATTAAAGATACTATATACAATAATGCGTAGTTCTTCAAGAAGGCATATCAAAACAGCTTGAGAGACAGACATGTACCTGCCTATTGTGTAATTAAAATGAAAAATAAAAATAAAATCCAAATCTGACTGCTTCGCAATACGTTTGATATTCTTTCTTACTTGAACTGTGTCCTCTAAATGTTAGATGATTTTATAGATTCTGGTTTGGGCCATGCATATATGTCTGTCATATAGTCCTCGACCCTGTAATAACCCTTTGACATTAAAGTTTTTTTCAAGTATTTCTTAAGAGCGGGAAATGATAGATTCAAAACATCGACGGGTAACTTGTTATAAATATGAATACCCTGGCCAAAAAATGACTTATATGCTTTGCGGACACGACATCGTCTGGTAGCAAGCTTGTTTTTATTTCTAGTGTTATAGCTGTGGATGTCAGAATTCTTCTTGAATGTGTGTATATTCTTTACAACAAAAATAATATTATCATAGATATATTGGGACGCAAGAGTTAAAATATTAATTCTTTTAAATAATTCTCTAATTGATGTACCTGCCTTTAAGTTATACATAAAGCGAATGGCTCTTTTCTGTAAAACAAAAATAGTCTGTATGTCAGCTGCTTTGCCCCAAACCAGAATTCCATATGACATTACACTATGAAAATAACTATAATAAACTAAGCGAGCTGTCTCAATATTAGTCAGTTGTCTAATTTTTCTAACGGCATGAGCGGCTGAACTTAGTCTAAGAGCGAGTTTTTTTTATATGAGGACTCCATTGTAAATTTTTGTCCAACGTTGAACCAAGGAACACAGTTTTATCTACTATATCTAAACATTCACCATTTATAACTATATTAGTGTCCATTGGTGCCACGTTTGGCAAAACAAATCGAATACATTTAGTTTTCTTAGCATTAAGTAACAGATTGTTAGTAGTAAACCAGTTTAGTACGCCAGCTAGTGTATTGTTAATTACAGATAAATCATTGGATTGCCGTTCAACTTTGAAAATTAAAGATGTATCATCGGCAAACAAAATCATACCACAAAGGTTTTGTACTACACAAGGTAAATCATTTATATAAACCAAAAACAGGAATGGGCCCAGAATGGAACCCTGTGGCACTCCTAATTTTACTAAAGTCCCTTTAGACTGGGTTTTATTTACAACAACTGTTTGTGTTCTATTGCTAAGGTAAGAAGACATGAGACTCAGGGCATTTTCTGAAAGACCATAGTGTTCTAATTTAAGAATGAGCGTTCTATGATCTACACAATCAAAAGCTTTTGAAAGGTCACAGAATATACCAATTGCATCATAACGTTTGTCTCGCCAAGCATTGAAAATATGTTTAATGAGTTCTGCAGCAGCGTCGGTTGTGGAACGTCCCTTTGTGAAACCAAACTGATTGCTTGTAAGCAGTCCATGTCTGTTGAAGTGCCCCAGTAGATCATTTAACATTATCTTTTCAAAGACTTTACTTAGTACAGGAAGTATCGATATTGGTCGGAAATTATTTAGATCACTAGAATCACCCGATTTAAATAGAGGTATGACTTTACTACATTTCATTAGATCTGGAAAAACACCTTGTGAAACTGAATTGTTATAAATGATGGCTAAGTAAGGCGCTATGTCGTCTATGATATTGCTGATGACTACAACTGATATTCCCCATAAGTCCTCAGTTTTCTTTAAATTGAGTGATTTGAATGACTTTACAATTTTTTCGGAATCCACTAGGTCAAATTCAAAGATCGTATTACATTTCTTAATATTAGCGCAAAGTAAGGAATGAGCTTGAGACGAAGATGATTGTAGGCATTTTGTGGTATTTAATGCTATGTTAGAAAAATAATCTTCGAATGCCGAGGCAACATCGTCATTTGACATGACCTGTTGTTCCTCCGAGACAATGTTGACTTGACAATCGCGTGATTTACATTTACCAGCTTCCTTATTAATAATATTCCACACTGTTTTCACCTTGTTGTCCGACATTTTTATTTTTGCACTAGTATAGTTCGCCTTAGCAGTTAAACACACCTTCTTGAAAATTTTTGAATAGTTTTTTACATAGTCCAGAAAATCTGAAGTTTTGTTCACTTCTCTCTCTCCATAAAGTTCATAAAGCCTCTTTCTACTTTTATGAATACCTACAGTAGCCCATTCACTAAACTTTGCTTTAGCTTTAGTTTTTGACCCACTAATAGTTCTCAGTTTGAAATGTTTATTAAATTGACAAAGAATCATACTAAACAAATCTTCATACAAATTATTTGACTCATAAAAATGTGAATAAGGCAGTGTGGAGAGATGATTTTGAATTTCTTTTTTGAATAATTCCAAACGATAACCAGTAATGGGTCTATATGTTATAGTTTGTGGAATTTCCTGAATTGGCTTTATAAAAGATGCCCTTTGACCGCTGTGATCAGAATTAAAACAGTTAAATATTTCCTTATCCAGACATTCACAGTTACAATAAATATTATCAAGGCATGTTGCACTAGTGACACCCACCCGGGTAGGTTCAAAGAACAAATTAAACATATTAAACGACTTAAATAAACATAGCAATTTAATAGAATTAATAGAAGATTCAAGCAAATTAACATTAAAATCTCCACAGACTATAACATGCTTTCGGCAGTTTCGGTTATTAGTCACTAATTTCAGCACATTTTCCATGGTATTTTCAAATCTGTTGAAATCAGCTGCGGCCGCTGTTGGTGGTCTATATACACAAATAACAATATAATTTTCTAATTCTACACAAGAAATTTCTACAATTCTCTCTATGGAATATTTTACAACATCCTTCCGTTCTTTACATCTCAGGCCATTTTTAACAATTATAAGGGAACCACCATGAATGGCAGATTTTCTAGCATAGAAACTGATTAATTTAAAGTTAATAAAATCAAAAATTAAATGTTCTTCTTTTAGCCAATGTTCTGTAATACACATAATTTGTACATCATTATTATCTAAGAATAAACCTATCTCTAACTCTTTGCTGGAAAAACCCTATTACCCTACCCTATAGTTATATATATTTAGCAACAATTTCCTATATGTTTTTGTTTACAATTTTAACAAGCATGGCGATAGCGCCATTACTATAACATAACATAATATTTATAGGTAGTGTGCCGGCGTTGGTAGTTTAAAACCTGATTTTAACAACATCATTATCTTCGCATAAGTTGACTATATCAGGTATTAAATAAACATGGTTTACATATAAGTATTTTTATTGCTATTAATCTCTAAACTGGTTAATATAACGTGTAGTTTAGTTTCCATATTATATATGTATATAGTATATATCGGTAACTTGTGCGTTAATGAAAAAACACTACCTACTCGTACTTCCATGAAATATATCAAAAATAAAGGGAAGGGAATATGAGTTTCAATGTATCACTGATTATTATACTTACTAATTAACATTACTGCCGCACAGGAAAACCACAATGTTATTCGGAAACCGTTTGATTAATGCATAATTCTGCGCCACCCTTTACGTAGGTATGTATGCGGGTAAGTGGAACTTGGTTGGAGCCGAGTTTGGCACCGAGTTAGTCTGTAACTGTAATGCCTGCGGTCGGGTAACGGTGCCGGAGGGATCTCCGCTTTTCGCAACGTCTTCGCGTTGCTGAGCGCGAATCTCGCCAATCATCACAGGAAAACATTTCTTTCTATCTCTTATTCAGACTTAGGATTTAGTCCGCTTGGAAACGTGACGGAAACTCAGCTACAGTGCGACAGATGCAATGCAATGCTCCTCTAACGCATTATGTGTACCTACAGTAAATTGGTAGCAACAACATCTAAATGATCTTCTTCTCATATTTCAGTTCGACATCAGATATCTATTAATATCTTTTCGGGTCTTCAAATGGGAAAGTTATAGCCAATACTTCTAAAATCTTGAATTATCGAAAGTCAGGGACAATGTTTTCATTGAACACAAACTTCAATTAATAATATGGTTTGTTTTCACCGCCGTGCGACAACAATTCATTAATTCACCGACCCATTTGTTGCAAGTCGACTTTTTCAACCATGTATCACTTTATATGCGATTGAATTTCCATTAGTTTTGTGACAAAGTATCGTCTGACGCGCGTACTACCAGCAACACTCAACAGTAATGGACCGTATGTCTTTAGAATAAAGGTTATTGTCAGTTAACAGACGACGACGCGACGCAACTGAAGCGAAACGGCTCGAAACTATTATAAACTGAGTTTTCCAATCGGAATACAAACAAGTACTGAAACTGTATGAACTGAAGTACTTATACTTGGCTGAAATATTGCTCAATTGGCGATAGAGTTATATAAGTATACTTATATAAAGATAATCTGTCCCTATTCACAAGTCAGCGTGGTGTGATAGTAGCGGTTAAATACCTGCGTAAAACTCAAACAGTTAAAGGCAACAAAACAAGTAAACCTGTCTCTAAGTAGGTATTTAACGTACCTAGTTGTATTACTAAGCGGGTATTTTACTATACGTCATCCGATTCATCTCTTATCTGTCTCGAGAAGTCTTAGATTGCTGCGTTAGAGTTGGGTCTGATAGTGGCGACAGGCTTGATCCGATTGATCCGATTGATACATAAGTAGCTCAGTGTTTAGCAAGTATTATTACAGTAAGAGTGTTATTATTATGACAAGGAAAACCTCAACAATAATTCACTACTTATATATATTTTGCACGTCCTAAGTGTCCTAACTCAAGCGGACATCAAATATGAGGCATTTGATAACGTTGCGTAATTTATATTGCTAAGAATTACGTACACGATATCGGTAATGTCCGTATTCCACTCTTGATCACATTTAAGCACGAGGAAGCCATTCCCTCACACAATATGACAGAGGTTTCTACACGCAATTCAAACATTGCTTCTTTGTTGTTCTGCTTCTCATGAGACTTGGCTTTCATGGGAGGGTAGGATAGGATTCCGACGCGGGGCATGTTTTGTAGATCCAAAAGATCAAAGAAAGCTATTAGTTAGTGCACTCGCACGGTTATCGGCCAATGGATGACAAATATCCATCTGTTTTGTTGCACGCCGCGCTAGGCACGGCCTGTCAAGTGAGGGCTAGCCATGCTTGGGAGTTGGGTTTTGCGGCACAACAAGCACTAGCTTCAACAGTATTCATGAAGCGCAAATACTCATGTTAATAGCGCTGTTCAGCACTAACACCAGGATATCTTGGACACACATGTGTTTTGTTTACCTAATTTGTAACGTCCCAGGGCTGCTTCGTTGAGGGAGGGCCTTTCTATTATTGCGACGCTTCTGATGCAAGTTAATGCATTGTACAGTGTTCACAAACCTCTAACAGTGCTGTCTTGCTAGAAACTGGTGCTAGGATGAATCTATGTACTTCATTTCTCTAAGCAGCCGTCTCTAATGGCGCTGTCTAGTCTACCTGATGTCAAATATCCGGGGGCTATCAAATCGGTGCAGGGTGGTGCAAGTTTCTGCAGCCTTTTCAACTCTGATAACGCTGTCGCACAAGTTCACATCTGAGTCTAGAATCTACCCGATATCAAAAGTCCCAGTGCTATGGGCTATTATATCGGGGCAGGGAGTTGCAAGCTCATGCAGCCTTCACGCAGCTGTAATAGCGCTGTCGTGCGCCGGCGCAGGAATGCGCACGGCGGCGGCGGCACATGGATGACTGAATCTACCTGATTTCTACGCCAGGCGGCTTTTCGAGACACTTCTGCACATATGAATCATTTCAGTCTCAATCAAACCGTTTGTTAACCTTAACACCAAACAAAACAAACCCCAAGGCTGATGTAAAAAAAGTTTACGAACGAATAATGAATGGGTCTTTGCTACCTGATTCTTGGATTTTTTCTATACTTGGAATAAATTGTTGCAAGTTGAGGGTTTTTTTACAAATGGCGATGTTGCTACTTTGAAATATATAAATCCTTTTTTTTATATTTCGAAAAAATAATGTTCTCATATTTAAACTACCGGTTCAATTCTTATCAGAATCAAGCTCTGCTGATAGGAACACCTTAGATACCAACCTACTACCTTTGAAAAGTATGAAAGGACATCCTCCTACGGCCACAGAGCCGTTTAAGATTTCCAAGTGTCTGATCTAATCTCAGATATTTTTTAAATTTCATATAATTTTACAGTCAGTAGTCTCACCAGCAGCAGCAGAAGTATTAAGTAGCTATTAAGTGGGTGAGCTCAAAATTCCAAGGAACACTAATCTTATTCATTGAAGTAGTTATACGAGTACCTATAGGTAATATACCTAGGTACATTTGGAAACTATTTATGTAAATCGAATGTCATGCATTTTTAATTAAGTTATTGTTTATGTAAATGAAGGGTTCAGCAATTCTACTCTGAGATTGATATTTCTTGGTGTCAAGACATCATGCGCTCACGTCACTCTGTCACCCACTCCACTCCACAGCGACGTTAATTTAGTTCGAGATATTACCGTTATCGGAATAACTTTGCATCTCTTTTACCTATCTAGTAGGCCATTGGGAAATGAAAAGCACGCTTTAAAGCTCTCATCAAGCTTTCTATTGTTGAAGGGAGGGCCTTATTCCTACCTGTGTTGTTGTTTGGTGTTAGGACAGACGCGCTCGGCGCATGTCTCGGTAGCACTGGGCTGGGGGTCGCACGGGCTTCACTGGCACTGTCACTGCACTGCACTCGACTCGACACGGCCTCCCTGCGGCGCGCGCGACTCGGACTGCCGCGCCGCCGGCGGCGCCCGCGCCCGCGCGCGGCCTTGACCGCCCTCCCCGCCCCTCCCCTCTCGCCGCGGCTGCGCCGACGCATCCAGCTGCAGCGGCGCCCCCCGCGGTCTCTGCTCCCGCGGTGCAGGAAACCGCAGCTTCTGGGCGGCCGCGGCCGGCCGGTTTACCAAGAACCTATAACCTATAAGTGCTTATACATTCTGTTTAATGTAGATATGTCCATTGTTTCCAATGGAAAGCTTTGAAGATTTTCAACCGACTTCTAGATTTCGAAGGAATGTTCTCATTATTCGAAGACGGCTGGAACGATTTCGAAAATTCTTTTTTTGTTTGAAAGAGTATACTTCACAGTTGGCCCTGTTGTCACCAGGTCCAGATCTGATGATTGGATCCTGGAGAAATCGAGGGAACTCTTTAACTATTATAGGCACACCTATAGTGATTTCACTATTTTTTACAGCAACTCGGCCACTTCCTCTTGGAATAGTGAAGTGGGTTCTATATTTTGTTAAAATTATTTGTTGAAAATTATTATTATACGTACTGAATTAACAGCCCTGTATACAGACAGCCATCACTAGTATCACTACTACCACTACCTAAAAGCACCCTATGGACTGTAGTAGGTAATTTCAAATCTTTCTATTTTTATATTTAGTAGTACTTTCTTTTGTCTCCAGCAACCTTCTTTCTCATTTTTCTGCTTGCTTCTTTGGTGGGCTGCTTGTTTCTTTGGTTGGCTGCTTGCTTTAGAGCTCAGTATCCAGAGGTTTCCTGAAAATGTTTCAATTCAACCACAGTACCTAACTGATCGCTCTACCTTATACAAAAAGTGTCTTTAATTTACGAAGTAGTCTCGAACATTAAGGTAGGTATTGGGACCAAACGTAGACTAATTATCGAGGTGTCTACTAATCTACCCAGGTGAGTCAGGCCAGGTAACTTGTAAGTTGAGCAAACAATGGTTTTATTACACACTTAATGCCCAGTGCTCACCCGGAAACACCAACTCGTACGCTCCAGGAGATTGCCGTGCGTGATCTTCATTTCTCTAATTGCATCGCGTGCACTGTAAGGCGATTATCACACTGACGACGGATCCGCATGCGGCGCCGGTGCGCGAGAGAGATAGCGCTCTGCATGTGTATAGCGCTGTCTCGCTCGCACACCGGCGCCGCATGCGGATCCGCACCAGTGTGATAACCGCCTAATAGGTAGGTAGGTAGGTAGGTAGGTACCTAGTACCTACCTACATACATATTTAAAAGGTGGCTGGTGGTGGTGGTTTAAAGGTTTTCTAAATTTATACATTTCCTCTAATAATCAACTTTCCGTTTAAATGAGAAGACGCAGCTTGCATCTGATGATCTGTGGCTAACACAGGTTTTCTTAAGTAAATAGAAAAATTAATTGGTCATTGTAAAATAATTTTCCTTGAAGAGCAGTCCGGAGAAGTTGAAACGAAACGGCTCAGATGGTAAACAAACTTGCGTGTTTCGCGGCTCCATTTTTTCTTGGACCGGCTTGTTGGACTTGCGAGTTGAGTTGTGAGTCACCGATGTCGGAGCCGGATACACAAAGGATCCCGTGTTTAAAGGCAACTGGCCATTCGTGAACTTTATCACAAAGGGGTAAAGACAGGGTATCGGTTTAGTAGGGTTATTGACTGGATATTTCTGTTTCACTTCACATGTTTCATCAAGTAAGTAGGCAAGTATGTATAAATAATACACTATGAATCTGAAGCTTACCCCTCTACAAAATTATAAAAACAGGGCTATAATATTATCGCATCACTATAATTTTTGACCGCTATATATTAGACAAGTGGCCAATATAATATAAAGCTCTCTAGGTTTGAAAGAATTCTGAGGTTTCACATAAAGTCTGATGTCTTCGGACTCTCGTAGTACTCGAGGCTGCTAGCAGACCTGTAATGGCATGTAACAAGCCGAGTAGAAATGTCCATATTTAGATCAGCCGTGATTCGGCCCAAGTGGCCGCTTCCGTCCCGTCGCCGCCGCCGCCGCCGCCGCCGCCGCCGCCGCCGCGCCGCCGTCCCGCTCACCGTTCATGCACGTTGCGTGCCGTGCGTCATGATTTATCACGAATAACTTGCGTAATATCTTATTTTATTTCCTATTTATTTACCGTCGTGATTCTCAATCAATTATCGGTTACACGCAGAAGAGGCAATTCTAAATTACTGCGTACCCATTATTTAACAGTTTTGGTGAGTTTTGTAATAAGTTATGTTCTACGGATTTTACACGTAGATTCAAATAGGAATGGATTGGCGGAAATAATAAAAGGCTGTATTTAAGCGATTCTTACGAGGATAGGCAGAAACACATCTATTTGCATAAATTCTACATAAGTTTATTTTTTAGTTTAGTGTAGCTTTTAATTTATATTTAAGTTTTTGTTTATTATTGTAGTTTTAACGCTTATGTTCCTAAATAGAATAATAAACATATTAACCATTAAGTAGGAGTACCTAGTAGGACTTCAATTTAGAGTAGGTGTTCTTGAAACGTTTTTGCTAGCTAAGTTTTAAACGTTTATTAATTTGTCTGTGTTATTTGTGTTGCTGTAAGTATATTATGTTAATGTCTATATATAGCTGCCGGAAGGATGAACGGATATAGGTACTTACAGTTTTATTAGATAATCAAGTCTTATACTGTTTTTATACAATTTTACGAATAAGAAAAAAAATCGTATTTCTGCAGATTTTACAAAAAGAGTAACCTATTGAGTATATATAATTGAGCACAGCCGCGTGAAGTTCATTACCTGGCCGTGTATCCACGGGGCTCTGCTATTTTCAGGCACGTTCAAGGGATGACTCACTGTCAGCCCTTCAGTACTGCGTCCATCATACATTATACTGAAGCTAGTCTTCGCTGTCACTTATAACTCCTGCTTCAAAAAGAACTCCATTGAACTAATCGCTATAATATTTAGTTACATTGAGCAACGTGGAGGCAATAAGAGTAATACCTATCCAACTACGACCGAGATTCTAGCTATATAGAGAGTGTTAGTCTTAGTTGAAGCCCGAGGGCGAAGCCGAGAGTGTTTGTGGCTCGAGCCGCTCGAGTTAAAAAAAAATCTTGTACAAATTAATTTATGACTTTCAATCGTGTGTCAATTGTCAAGTACAATCGCCATCTAATAAATCCGAGCGGCCAGGGCACTCAAAAATATCTGAGCGTACACTTTATCGCTTTGACAATAGGGGCATTGTTTAGATGTTTGTGACCACTTTGGCAGCTCCTGATGGCGACTGTACGGTAGCATAGCACTGACTGTACCATCGTTACACATTAATTGGCCGTACTCTTTACAGTCGGCGGCCGTGATTTGTGTGTTTACTTTTCTTTATTAGTGCCTAAAATGTATTTTGACAATTTGCCAATGATTCTGTTCAGTGAAATATTAATAAAAACTGGCCAAGTGCGAGTCGGATTCGGGCCCAAAGGATTTACGTTGCATAATTTTATGATTATTGCAACAATAGGTAGGGATACACGCACAGATGTGTCCGCCGGATATGCCCGACGGACAGATCCGTTCGTGTATGGCGCTATTCAGATGTGTCCGCAGACAAATCCGTGTCCAATTCGCGCCATACACGCACGGATTCGGACAAATCCGGCGGCCATATCTGTGCGTGTATCAGGGCATCCAATCCCGCAGCCTTTAGTCAATCTCGGTATTTGCGGGACCATGCATTTTCAATCCCGCGGGATCTCGGTATTTACGGGATCCCGCATAAAAATCATACCTTCGTAGGTAAAAGTATAAAGTAATTCAAATAACTCTCATTTTATACTCTTTTGAATAGAGATTTACCAACGTACTCTTTTTATTGTTTAGACTAGCAATGTACAAGTTGCAGAACATTCTCAAAAAATGAGTAACATTCTCGGAAATATCACACGGGAATTTAAATTAAATTTCCAATGAGGACATTCCGTATTGGAATTATCAAAAAAATGTACCTATTATAAGCATTATTTTTATAAACACGTAAATGAGACAGTCAGTTAAAATAATGTACAAAGGCGGTATCCAGCGACTTCCCGAATATTTTTTATTGTTCGTAAAATTTAAGTTCTGAGAACATCCCATCTGGAAAATTACGCAACATTGGAAACTTCTCCTTGGTGCATTGCTAGTTTAGACTGGGCAAAAGCTCTCTCTTTCCCGCCATTTGGATCTGTCTCACGCATACTTCCGCTACGCTTCACAATATCATGTAGGATCCAGTCTGTGGAAAGATTAATACAAGCCAGATACCAGTATTAATACAAGATTTGTAAGCCAAGACATTCTCCTTCCTCTGGGATCTCTTCCTGCTTAAATTGTTCCCTGCATGATTCGCTGCAATTCGTTCTTTGAACTTCTCATCATTTATGGGGCCGAAAGACTCAAGTAGCCTTTTCTTTTTTGTGTTTACGACTACCGACTTTATTGTGGATACGAATACCGAAACGTCTACACTTTAAAGAAAATTAGAGATTGCGCTTCATTATCATCGTCTTCATGGACCAGAAGTTCTTCTAGGCATTTACGATACGACGATCGATTGCCTGTTTTCGAAAGCTGTTACTTTTTGGCCCAAGTAGATATTTTCGTCAACGTACTGTAGTTGAATCTTGTCAAATTATCCATTTACTTCACCCAATATTTTACGCAGTTGGTTATCCTTTGGTCCAAGGCATTTTTATATATTGATAAATAACAAAATCATAAGAAATTATTGGAATAATAACTAAGATTAATATTTATTTTTGTTGTCAAAGTTAGACTTTACAGTCCCGCAATCCCGCGGATCCCGCGCTTGTAATCCCGCAGCGAGCGAGATCGGAAAATGGCGCGGAATCCCGCAATACCGAGATCTCGGTATTGCGGGATTGGATGCCCTAGCGTGTATCCCTAGCTAATTAATTACGATACAGATAGTTTACTTCCAAAGTTCTACAGGGATGTTTTCCTCTTATTTAAATCTTCACACGAAATTATATTAACTCAGTCGATGTCGTAATACCTCACTTCAGAACTATATCTATGCTAGATCATGGACCTACAAAATGTATGGACGTGTCGTGTTGCCGCGAAGATAAAACAATGATACCATTCCATGATAAGCCGCGATCCGTGCACACACACTCATGTGGGGCTGGAACTAATCATCACTCGTCCATGAGTTGTATGTAGTATGGTCTAATTAAAAAAAAGTATGGAAGTAAGTCGTGTAGTCGTGGTTCTTTTTGGATTCGTTAGAGGGCGCAACTAGATTGTTTCCCCCGAGTTGCACCGTTTCTGTTATATACGGAAGACTGTTAAATTTTAGGTGTAAACTATAAAGTGCTGTAATTTTGGAGTAAGTTAAAAGCTATTGGGTTCAAGCTTAGTAGTGTATAGAGAACAGCTTGGTGCATAGTGTATCTTAATTAAAAAGATGTGCGATGTATGACACCCTTTAAAAAAATTTTTTTTCGATTGCGGCTCGAGGATAAGTCAGTCGGTTGGTGCAACTTCAAGTTAAGCTTTTTAAAGCATTATAAACATTCAGTTAAATTTGCACGCCTGGGCAAATTATGGAACATGTATTTTTGATTATTTTGTTATTTTAAATTGGAAAGGGAAATTAAGAGA
Organism: Pammene fasciana; assembly: GCA_911728535.1. Classification (NCBI taxonomy): domain Eukaryota; kingdom Metazoa; phylum Arthropoda; class Insecta; order Lepidoptera; family Tortricidae; genus Pammene; species Pammene fasciana. Next base: position 141,335 of record OU452292.1, read on the forward strand.
CACGTGAAAATTTTAAGAACAGTACTTATCTAAAGACACTACATTTGCACTAAATAAAAAATAGGATTTTTTTACCGGAAGTTTGTCAAAAAGTAAATATAATTTATTGCAACGAACTGCAAGCAACGGTGGGTGGTAGCACGCGGCGCGGGGCGCGCGGGGCGGGGAGATAGCGCAGCGCGCAGCAATTGTTTTACTCCCGCCGTACGTTGAGACCGTTCGTTCGACACTTTTAACGGGCAACCAGCATAGATCTCATATAAGTTAGAGATACCCAATCAGCACGCCAAATGTGGCACAGTAAAACGAGCCGAAGAGACCCGAGCAAAGCCCGATCGTTCCGGGGACGCTATTCACACAGGACTAACAAACGTTTCGTTAAAATATTAACAGTGTAAGTGAGACTAGGGCACAATTGGCGTTAGGAAGTAAAAGTTTCATAAATATAAACCGAACTGACAGCATTGACGCATAAGCCTAGTGGAGTAATTGTTGTTTTATTTAATTACGAAAGTCAGAAAATAATTAAAACTTACTAAAAAATATACACAAATTACTAAAAAATATGGTAATAAAATTAAAGAGCAAGATAACTGTATTCTTCGTTTCAAAATCAAATTTACATAACCCCTCCAAGGGTCCACCACTTTCTTATTCATGATAATTTTATTATTAGATTTTAGCTAGTACGGCTCGTATGCTTCTGCCGGACAAAAAGCTGGCAACCCATCTGCACAATCCCTCAAGCAGCCCGTAAGCTGGGAACTTCGACAGAAGACCCTGATGCCAGACCCGATCTAAAGCCTTAGCTATATCAAGGCTGACTGGGTAATTTGCAGAAAAAATGTACCTTTACTTAGTCCCAACTGTCCCAAAATTTACATACAAAATATTCGTTTCGTTACATTTTTTTATGAACGTAACGAATTTTTTGGATGTTAATTTTGGGACAGTTGGGCCATTTTTTTTATTCTACCAGACTCGATAGAGCTCATGATTCAGTTTTCATTTTCATACAAAGCTGGTTAAGCCCCCTAGCCGCGAGTACGAGTGGTGACTACCCATTGAGGCATTGGCAGTCGGGTAATTTGCAGAAAAAAATGTACCTTTACTTTTTTATTTTATTTCATATATATTTTGAGTCTGTCGCATGCAGAATCATGAGCTCTATCGAGTCTGGTAGAATAAAAAAAATGGCCCAACTGTCCCAAAATTAACATCCAAAAAATTCGTTACGTTCATAAAAAAAGTGTAACGAAACTGACAAATTATCAGTTTCGTTACATTTTTTTATGAACGTAACGAATTTTTTGGATGTTAATTTTGGGACAGTTGGGCCCTTTTTTTTCTACCAGACTCGATAGAGCTCATGATTCTGCATGCGACAGACTCAAAATATATATGAATTTATTTTTGGTCTTATACAAGCTTTTGATCCTGGATAGGAATGGGATCAAATGGCATCAAAAAAAGAGTGTGTCAAAAATTACCTTTTTCTCGCACCCTGTATGTTTTTTCTAAAATCTGTAAACGCGAATCTTCGTCAATTTGAAATCGAGGGAAGGTCTTTAAAGACCATTTTCGCGTAGCAGCACGGGATCTGGTAGCTGCCCTCACTGACCCAAAAAGAAAATCCTGTATAGTTAATAATTTCATAATATTTTTTAACTACCTACCATATGAAGGCAATTTAATAAAATACACACTATAAAAATCGATTAAAACCAACTAATAAACGAAATAGATATAATTATGAAGTTATCAATATTTATTACAAAATCAATCAAAAAATTACAAATAATAAAGTATTGATCCAAGAGCGACTCCATTGCTCTTATTTGCTATATCTTTCTTTTAATCTGTAACACAACCTTAACGATGTTAAATAATTCGCACTGGCCGGTCACAATGTTTTACTTTTAGGAAAATCTTGTTCGAGTCTAGGCCTCTTTAATATATTATCTCGATGTTCTCGAAAATTGCACGAATTAACGTCCTCACTAAATAAGCTCTGTAAGAATTGAGTTTTCGTTTATGAAATATTAATAAATGTATATAGACCTAAAGTACTTTTATTGCAATAACAAGACTTCAAACTATCTTACCAAATGCGATCCATGTGCATTGTCATTATTAGCAATTTTTGATTTCAAATCGTTACCGGACTCTTACCCGCTTATTCATAAACGTGTTCCAATCCTTATTTAGTTAAATTATGTTTTGTTAGTTTCTAACAAACACAAACACAGCTATAACACTATAAATAAAAACAAGCTTGCTGTCAGAAGATGTCGTATCCGCAAAGCATATAAGTCATTTTTTGGTCAGGGTATTCATATTTATAACAAGTTACCCGTCGATGTTTTGAATCTATCATTTCCCGCTCTTAAGAAATACTTCAAAAAAAACTTTAATGTCAAAGGGTTATTACAGGGTCGAGGACTATATGACAGACATATATGCATGGCCCAAACCAGAAACTATAAAATCATCTAGCATTTAGAGGACACAGTTCAGGTAAGAAGGCATATCAAACGTTTTGCGAAGCAGTCAGATTTGGATTTTATTTTATTTTTCATTTAAATTACACAATAGGCAGGTACATGTCTGTCTTTCAAGCTGTTTTGATATGCCTTTTTGAAGAACTACGCATTATTGTATATACTATCTTTAATGTATTTGTATTACTGTTTTGAAAAAATAAGTCACGCCGAGTTTCTTGCCGGTAATAAGTAATACTTCTCGGGTCAGAGGTGTAGAGTTAGAACCGGTGGTAGTTTCTTTTTCTGTCTGACGTTCATAAGTGCATTGTAATGTGCCTAAATTGAAGAATAAATATCTTTTATCTTTTACTGTCAAATTGACAGATAAGGTCAAAAGATGATTTAGTTAAATGAGGTTTGAAGCAGGGACCGGAACCGGTTACCATAACCTGGGTATTTCATAGGGTTATTTTTGAGGTTGTTTTAAAAACCCTGATATAACGGTAACCTTATGATGAGGTAACCGTATTGATACGGTTACCGTATCGATCAGGTTAACCTAAGGTAACACTAACCGCATTAAAAACCCAATCAATTCGGTTACCGAATCATAGGGTATTGAGGCAGCTCAAACGAATGTAATCTTTACGAACACTCAGATTAGGCTCATTATTAAATTGCTGTAGTGGCTTTGAGCACGAGGCTGGTCAACTAAGCTCCCAGTACAAACAAACAGGTTTTGCCGGAAACGTCGCGCGTCGTTTATTGTGTTCATCTTTAACAATATTTGTACTTTTAGGTTGAAATTGGAGCGCGGCTGCATTTCGTTTGGTTATTTTGTTTTTACATTATTACTATACTAACTTTGGAGAAATTACGGATACGGATTCGTGGCACTCGTGCATAATGTGCATATGAATTAAAATGTATTGTTCTAATTACCAAGTATGTACATGTATGTGTACAATAAAATATGAATATATTATTTTTTTATTTTTATTAAAATAAAAATATAATAAAAAAAGAATAAAAATACAATAAAAATTGAATAGAAATAGATTAAAAATAGATTAAAAATAGAATAAAAATAGAATAAAAATAGAAGAAAAATAGAAGAAAAATAGAATAAAAATAGAATAAAAATAGAATGAAAATGGAATGAAAATGGAATGAAAATAGAATGAAAATAGAATGAAAATAGAATGAAAATAGAATGAAAATAGAATGAAAATAGAATGAAAATAGAATGAAAATAGAATGAAAATAGAATGAAAATAGAATAAAAATAGAATGAAAATAGAATGAAAAAAGAATGAAAATAGAATGAAAATAGAATGAAAATAGAATGAAAATAGAATGAAAATAGAATGAAAATAGAATAAAAATAGAATGAAAATAGAATGAAAATAGAATGAAAATAGAATGAAAATAGAATGAAAATAGAATAAAAATAGAATAAAAATAGAATAAAAAAATAAATAAAAATAAAATAGAATAAAAATAGAAAAAAATAATAAAACACCTATAATAAAATACAATATAAAAAAAGGATTAAAATAGAATAAAATAGAAAATAAAATAAAATATATTCAATGACATGCATTAGAAACAACTTTTTTTTTATTCGTATTTTATTTTTATTTTATTTTTATTTTATTTTTATTTTTATTTTATTTTTATTTTATTTTTATTTTATTTTTATTTTATTTTTATTTTTATTTTATTTTTATTTTATTTTTATTTTATTTTTATTTTATTTTTATTTTATTTTTGTTTTATTTTTGTTTTATTTTTGTTTTATTTTTATTTTATTTTTATTTTATTTTTATTTTATTTGTATTTTATTTGTATTTTATTTTTATTTTATTTTTATTTTATTTTTATTTTATTTTTATTTTATTTTTATTTTATTTTTATTTTATTTTTATTTTATTTTTATTTTATTTTTATTTTATTTTTATTTTATTTTTATTTTATTTTTATTTTATTTTTATTTTATTTTTATTTTTATTTTATTTTTATTTTATTTTTATTTTATTTTTATTTTATTTTTATTTTATTTTTATTTTATTTTTATTTTATTTTTATTTTATTTTTATTTTATTTTTATTTTATTTTTATTTTATTTTTATTTTATTTTTATTTTATTTTTATTTTATTTTTATTTTATTTTTATTTTATTTTTATTTTATTTTTACTTTATTTTATTTTCATGCTTGAGCAACGCGACGACTACGATAACAGCTCTATACGGGTAGTTAGCTAGTTTCATTAAATGCTAAATCTCAACATTTGCTTTCAATAGTATTCAAACGTAGTGAAGAAAAAACAACCCAGGTTACAATAACCCAATGAAAACCCTTAACAAAAACCCTATCGCGATGGGGTTTTGAGGTTAACCGTGTTAGAGGTTACGGTTACCGCTTCAATACCTGTTACCACTAAGATTCGGTAACCTCATGATACGGTAACCGTATCATGAGGTTACCAAATTGATTGGGTTACCGAAATGATAGGGTTAAGCCTGAAGAGGGGTTTTCCGGTCCCTGGTTTGAAGTAAGTTTATGAATATGTGGGTTAAGGTTTAGCGCTTAAGTTGGTTTAATAATTATTTATTTTAAAATTTAAAATTACGTCAAATTTTGCTAATTACCTATTTGAAATACTGGAGAGATATTATTGTTATGTTTCAATTATAATTCTTATTGAGAAAAAATATAATTTTAAACAAAAAAAGAACCGACTTCACTTAGGATCCGCTATTTCAAGAGGAAGTGGCCGAGTTGCTGTAAAAAATAGTGAAATCACTATAGGCGTGCCTATAATAGTTGAAGAGTTCCCTCGATTTCTCCAGGATCCCATCATAAGATCCCGACTTGGTGACAATGGGACCATCTAGGGGTTATACCCGTTCGATTAAAAAAATGATTTTGAAAATCGGTTCACGATTCACGGAGATATCGAGTAACATACATACAAAAAAATAAAAATAAAATTCAGTCCAATTGAGAACCTCCTCCTTATTTGAAGTCGGTTAAAAATAGGTGTTGTTTTAATATTAAGATAAATTATTGTTTTTTTTTTTCATTTATATAACTTATTGATAAAAAATAGGTGTCGTTTTAATATTTAAAGTCTCTCATAATAAAAACCTCATCAACATCAGCAGCATATATACGCCCCACTGCTAGTCAGAGGCCTTCTCTCAGAATGATAGAGCGTGCAGATTAGGACTTCACACACCTCATTGAACTGCTTCGTAAGTCTGGTGAAAAACGTTTTTACGAATCTAACAAACTTTGGGCGTACCTGTATTTAATTTGTTGAATGTCTTTCTGCATACTCAGAAACCCTACTATTTTTGCAGTACATGTCACTACTCTTGCCTCAAGAGCCGTGCTTCGTCAGTACGTCTACGCGCTTTCCTTCTCTTGCCATTAATCACGCCGTTGTCGCTTCTGTGTATTTATTGTTATTGCTCTACGTTTTTGGTACTTGATTACAGAACTGCATGTTCCGTTTAAAAATGTCAATTTTTTATCGCGTGCGAATGTAAACGAAATCAAATGAATATGATTGCGTCAAATTCCAAAAGTATTAAAATTTCCCTTTTAGTACAACGACAGTAAAAACATGAAAAACTACTTTCCGGGTGTCGCACCCTGGTGCGAATTTGATATTGGATTTTTTTCTAATTATTTACTCAATTTGCACCGAGTACAATACTTTCTCCAGACCCGCAATGGCCAAAATAATATTTTTTGTTAATTTGTTTTTTTTTTTACCTGTTCCGTAGCTTAAATTAATATAAGTAACACGTGCAAATTTAGATATACGTGTTTTAAAACGTACGCCAAATTACGCCGCACTTTTCTCTTCGTAGTTATAACCATTACATTGTTTTCAACCGATTTCACCCCTTTCCGGGGGGGTGAATTTAGTAGGGGTTGTATAAAGTTCGATTTTTAGCCCATACAAAACAATCCGAAGTGATTTTATTAGTCTTTAGAATTAGTTCCTGACTTTAGTGAAATTTGATCTAGTTTGACTAGACTAATGCTTGTCTCGCGTAATCACAAGGAAATCGGCTCATGATGGAATCATTGTTTTGTATTTTATATTTCCATGTTTTCCTAGGTCCATTTATAGCACGGTGTACGACGTCTATGCGCGTGATTCGCGATCTAATCCCGTGCGGTCATCGCCCCGCCCCCCCCGCGCCGCGCCCCCGCACCCCCGCACCCCCGCCGTGACCTATATGTAAACAGTTTGGCGACGAGTTCATTACCTCGCAAGTTCACCACAAGCCGCGACGCGACGCGACGCGACGCGACGCTATGAATAGCCTACTGTTGCCACCGGGCACTACAGTACTGGGCACTCGCTCCACGCGGAATTACGATAACTATAATTATCTTAGACACGCTCGTACAATTGCAATCAGGACGAACGGAGATTCATATCAAATTGCAGGACAGATGCAGTAAAAATATTTAGAGAAGAGGTGTTCAGATCTATGTGTGTTCTGTGTTCAAAGTAGGAATAATTTATTCAAATAAGTCATACACAATTTTGTCATTTATTAATGTTATTATCTATGAAACTTAGCATTACCCGTATTGAATAATGATCGCACGCCCATGCAAAATGTTGTCATCATTATTATCGCTTGAAATTAATAATTACAATACCTACCTTTTAAATTTCTATCAACTAACAAGCGCAATATTCAAAAGTTGCCCCCGTCGGCGTCGGCGTCGGCCATTGATTGCACAATGCACCTTGAAAAGACATCAACGCGAATCCAGCGGCACCGGCGCCGCGCGGCGTACAGGTAATTGTCTAATTTAATAAATTGTCACTAAATTGGTTATTTTTAATTAAATGGAGTATTCTGACAGCTTCTGGCATTCAAGCATACAAACTTTGAATGGCAGGAGCTTGTCAGATAATTCGCTTAGTTAAAAATACGAGTACCACATTAGTTAGGCTGTACCAGAGAGTAAGTATATATGAAATAGAGCGGCACAGTGTAAGAATTTTTTGAGGGCTGCAACGGTGGATCGCTGCAACCACGGTAACCTAGCGACCGTTGTGAGTGGGCCGCACTTTACCATCTAGTACCTACTTGATAGCATTACTATATGGCGCTGTACTCTCTGCCCTATATTTCCACGCGAACCTGTGTCAAATTAACGAATTAGAAAGATCTGACTTGAGATTTAGGGGGGGGGGGGGGAGGGGTTCAAGTTATAAATCTCACCTCAGGGAAGCGGGGGTCGGAAAAGCGGTCAAAATCTAATACGTTATTTATAGTCCACTCATGCCATCAATTTGTGACCGGCTCATTATCCCTCTGTCATGAGCCGCGCTCAATCCCGTCTAATTAAACCAACAACACACAATAACGAGCCGCTTCCACCGCGCATGCGCCGCGTCAACGCCACGCCAATCACGGCTAATGCCGATTGATTAAACACACAATGTGCGGCGGACGTAGTTAGCGTTGACGAGCTGACCGGCGCCGGCGGCTGGCCAGCCTGGCCACCTGACTAATGCCTGATGATGCTGATCACGCGATGATTGATAATCTGTGCTGTGCACGCATGGGTTCGGATCCCATCCTCGTCGCCAATGTAATGTATGGGCATTGGGCATTGAGAGAAAGTCACACGTCCGTTCAGTAAGCGATTTATTATGAGACTGGCGGGTACCTATCTATATACATATCAATGATGACACCAGATCCAGACGGCTTGATTACAGGCAGTGCACCATGTTGGAACAACTGGTATCGTTATCGGTGTTTTCTTCCTGTGGTAAGTGGAAATTGCGAGATGAGATGAGCCGCTAGCTCTCGCTTATCAGTTAATCCTTATCAGTTATCAATGTGGGGCAGAGACTGATTATCCTATTATCTACTCTGTGTACTTTGTGTGCATGCTCATGATGACATGATATCTAGTAGGTACAGTCAGCAGAAGTACCTATAAAGTGTTGTCGGCAAGGTGCCATCATTTATTACGTAAGATGATCTCGTATTAAAAGGTTTCTCTAATAAATAAGTGAGAACTAACTGGAAGCCAATTTTTTTTAATCTCCTTAGGCGATTATCACACTGACAACGGATCCGCATGCGGCGCCGGTGCGCGAGAGAGATAGCGCTCTGCATGTGTATAGCGCTATCTCGCTCGCACACCGGCGCCGCATGCGGATCCGCACCAGTGTGATAACCGCCTTAGATCAATTTTTCTGTCATACATAAGTAGACATACCTATTAGAAAAAGAAAAAAATTGGCTAGAACTATTAAGTAGCAAATAGGTAACACAACAAATGATGTTAATGTTCATATGTGTAATAGCATCATGCCAATGCCATAAGTGCATTTAAATCCGGCATATATTATGTTTATGGCACTGAGCTGCTCAAACACTCATTCTTCTTCCTTCAAGCAACCCACATTAGATCCTGCAGTGCAGTGCAGGCAACTCGCGGCTGATGCGCGCCCCGGCAGTCTCGGCACTCACCTTTACGACACACTACCATACCAATATGTGTAGATCTTGCTTGCTTTCCGAGCGGATCCCAGACTCTCATTCAGTCATGGAACAAATGTCACAGAAACGCTGATATTTATTCCGCGCTTGAATAACGTTTTTCGGATGTGTATGAGTTGAGGTCGTCGAGGAGTTGAGTTATTGAGCTAGAAGGCGAAAGAAATCTTCACAAGGGTCTTTTTAAGTATATTGGTCAACTCGTTTGCAAGTAAATCGCGAGTTATTTACGTCGGCCCCACACAGCGTTGCTAACCGACGTTCACATGTGTAGATAGTTAGTATAGATCTGTGTGACACTCAAACATCGGCCGTTTATCAGATGCAGACAGCACGTGTGACTGGAGCGCGTCTCACTCTCACCATTACCGCCCATTACCAACATCACCAATACGTATTCGCATCGACCCCACGGCGATACTTCACAGAGCAGTCTCCGACGTTCACATAACGTTCACATGTGTAAATAGCATCATACTAAATGCCATAAGTGCATTTAAATCCGGCATATCTTTATAGCACTGAGCTGCTCAAACACCCATCCTTATCAGATTCAGACAGCACGTGTGGCTGAAGCGCGTCTCACTCTCACCATTACTGCCCATTACCATACTCGTACCATACGTGTAGTTATTTGCGTCGACCCCGCAGCGACACACTCACCGAGCAATTTCACGATGTTCACGTAATCTTCACATGTGTAGATAGCATCAGAACCGACCTCGTATGGTAACTTTATTTCGCCTTATGTTTATTTGAAATTGATAAGAGGCAGCACACCAGACATCAGGTTGTTTTGTTAATCGAACGAGCGATCTGTGAAGGGAATCGGATGTTTCCCGAACAGCTATCCGCTCTCCGTGTGCAATAAAACCCATTTTCTAGGTAGGTATATATTTATATTTTACATTTAATTTCAATTGATCATCATCTGATCCTAAATATATATTTTAAATACCGATTACATTTGCACAATCATAATATGTGGCACGAACGTGTCTTGTACCTAGTGTTCAGATAAACTAGCGAGCGGTCGTAAATTAAAGAACCATGACCTGAACGTGATTTACAACAAAAACCAATTCCAGTTGAATGCTAGAATAGGCAGTTTTGTGTTTGTAATTTACGTAGTCATACGGACAACATTCTATTCATAATTTGCAACTTACACATCATTCTAATACGAGAAGAAAATATCGTTATTACGTCCCGATAACATGTGGGCCTATTAAAAAAATAAGTATTTTATATCATTGAAACATGTCAAAAGTATCGTCCGGCTCACTCAAAGTATCATTTTCATGTTATTTAACAAATAAATAATCAAGTTCATGTCAAATATATAGGGTGTAACAAAAATACTGGTGATCCTTATAAGGGCATGGTATCGTATTCTAATTATGAAAGAGTAAGAAAAAAAAATTTTCTAGCGAAAAAAAAGGCTGGAACGACGTGTCCCATACAAAAAAAAATTTTTTTCGCTTCCAAAAAAATTTTCTGTTACTTTTCCTTACTCGCAATACGATACCAAATATGCCCTTAAACGGATCACCAGTATTTTTATTACACCCTGTATATCAAAAAAGATTGCTTAACGTCAGAACCACAATTTGCTAAAAATTATATTGTTAATAATGAATATACTAAGCGGCTAGTTAGCTGTAAGGGAATACTCCTGTCGTCCGCACTATTGCTGCAACGCCTGCAACTGGCACCGATCCAACAGTTAAACAAACACGGTTCCAACAAATAAACTAGCACGACTCGACTGTGACTTGTGATAAGCAAAGTGAACGATGTCAACAGGTCCAAGTGCCCGGTGTTATTCTTTCCTACAGTATATTTATAGGTATCCAATACGATACCAATCTAAACTAAATTGTATTGAGGCGTTCTGCTCGTTAAATGTTATATGGTACAAGTTTTCCAACTGAGCCGGGCTAATCTTGGTACATAGGTACCTTATGAGAAGAAATTCTTAAAACTAAAATTAGTCTATGTTTGAAATTCAATATTCACCGCCCTGGTGTCAGGGCTCATCTCCGAGCTTCCGACACACGCGTGTCACGTCACTTAAGACACGTGACACGTGTCCCGTGCCGGGACATGGCGACTGACTAACGGCTGCTGGAGACCGCTCCATCCGATGTATAATGAGCGACTTCAAAGCAAGTCAGCTTACAAAATAACCATTCAGCTTTTGTGATAATCAAGCTTAATATAGACAAGTCATTTAAATATCCTGTCGAAAACAAAGGTATGTGTAAGAACTATAGCGATTCTTGGATCAAACAAAAGGCTCGTTTTTATTTTTCTGGTTTCAAATCTTAGTACTTACTGATTATAATAATGACCCTAATTTTGATAGTGCCCGAATATCCGTCAACCGTCAAGATACGTTTTCACTAAATTAGGGTGCTAATAGAAATTTGGCTTTTATATTCTTAACTCTAGAGAGTGATTTAGAAAACATTCTTAAATCGTAATTTATAGTCCCTAAGAAATATATGTAAAAGACGTAAATAATATCATGTAAGGGTTCAAAAATGTTATTTAACGAGCGATTAGAAACGGTCAAATTACAAAACAGGCTAATACAATAACAAGTGACGTCACTCACGCTCAATACATATAGCCTAGCCTAGCCTAGCTAGTTGTATACGATCTAGGTCGTTCTGCACAATGACTTTCACGAGTTCACTCTATCATATTAACGTGTCGCTCAAATCGCTCAATTGCAATGTGAAAGGTCAGTGGAGCGCGACGCAGGCGTTCAGGCAATCTACTCAACATTCTGTACAATTTAAACGCCACTATAACTTGACTCTGAGCTTTGTGGACAACAAAAGGATGCAAGGGTCTTAGTTCTGGTTAGTTCATGATGATTCGTTGGTGGATAGCCCAGATCGAATGCGATTGGTCGCGGCTGTGCCGATCGAGTTAGGATTATGACCCGTGACGATATGCTTATGAAGCCTGGGGGCATGCTAGATCAGTTTTCTGAAGATTTATCGGTTACTATATCCGAATCAAATAAAGAGCATCGAAGCATCTCAAGTAACTAGATCAATACAAATGAATGCTTGATATTACAATTATAGTCCTATTTTGGCAGTTTGATTATAGATACGTCACTTGTAATTTGCAATAAGTCGAGATTGTTATCGAGGGTCGAGATTAAATATTTGACATAATTATTTTAGATCCATTTTTTATACCACGACGTTGACAAATAAGTGTACAGCCCGGCTAATGGTAAGCAGCTACCGTAGCCTATAGACGCCTGCAATCCTATCCCCGTCCCTTTAGATATGTATACATTCCTAATAGTGTATCGTATTTAGATATACATATATCAGGACATATGATCACATGAGCTGTAACATAATTTTTTTGTTGGTTTTGATTCTGCTGGTGCAAGATATTTATACTGTGTTAACTAGTCTATGATACCTAATTATAGAAGTTGTGCGTGGTTTTCTCGGAAATATTTACTACGAGGTGAGCAACTCAACTCAATAGTGTTGAAGCATGTATTTGATATTTCTTTGGCACAGTGCCAGGAGGGCAGTAATTTCAACGCACCGACACATTCATTGTTATTGTCTCGTTTAGTGTGTTGTGTGCTTTATTGATGTTTTGTTTGTCAATGTAGCAAATTCATGGAAACGAACGACATATTCGAATTACTGACAGTAAAACCATGTTTGTTTGTACTTTTGTGCAGGCTATTGTTTTGTTTGTTGCATGGCCCCGGCTTTAGAATAGTGCCACTCCGTCTCTTCCCGCGGGTGTCGTAAGAGGCGACTATGGGATAGGGGATAAGGGGACCTCTGATCCCTACTACTCGTAGCGGCGATGCGGTTCGCCACCAATCACGTCTCGTTCTTCACGGGGGCGAGAAGTGGCTCACGGAGAGCCGTTTTGCTGCATTGATCATAGCAAATGGAAATCCGTGATCTCTGCCTCCCCTCTTGATTGTATGTATTATTTTGTTAGTAGCTCAACACCTGTTATCAAGTGACACGTACATTATAGTATGTACTAATTTCAATATAATCACGAAAAAAATTATAAAGAACTAAATACGGATCAATAAACAAACACTTCTTCGACGGGGTTAGAGGATGCAAACTTCATAAATTTTAATACATATCCTTGATTCCAATGTACTTACTATAAGCAACTTTCTTAATATACCATCATATCATTAGGTATAGTGCAGTAATAGCTACAAATGGTCAGTTGCGTAAATCTCCCCGCTGCGATGCAAGGACTAAGAGTTGCAAGCGCGAATAAAAAATATCTCCGTCTGGTCGGTAAATGTCGTTCATTACATTTATATTTGATTAGTTTGGCGCTAGAGGTCCGCCAGGGTCGTAGCAACAACAATTAATCTAGAAAACTTTTAGTATGGGTGCATTTTATTTCCATCCGACTTTAGAAACGGTGCCATCTTCAGCTGTAAAAGTAGTTAAAACATCGGTCGGAGCATACAAATGATTTAGGTAATAGGTATCTTAATTATAAGCTGTAATAGCAACATCAGCATGGCATGATATATTATTGCAGTCTTCATTGTGCAACATGTAAATAGGTACTTATGTATTTATGTGCACTTGGACGAAAAAATGCTTCTTATTTAATACTACACCCGTCCGCTACCTAACCTACTTACCTACTCGTATTTCTTAAACTCTTGTCACCTATAGCGTTATTCTAATGTCGCATTTTGAAATCATGATTTTATATCACAGTTATCTTCGTCTGCCATCAAATAAAATGTAAATAACAAAATGTGATTGATAGAAAATGCCACTAAAACCTTTGATAATTACCAAATTGTATACAATGAGCCAAGCCAGTTTAATAAGATCAGCCGTTAAAAAAAATTTTGTTATTCAATTTGATAAGTGCAATCTTGTTCAGTTTCAGTATAAACTGACAAAACTAATAACAGATTGTATTCTCCGATTAGGCCTCCAAGTCCTAACTGGCCTTAACGCTTTTACCGGTTGCATCTCATCCACCTCACACGATGCTGTGTCGCCTCAATGAGGCCTTAAGGTCATCGTAACATAAGGACCTCGCGTCATCAATTAATACGATACGGCCCCTCTAATTGGCTTCAAATGCCGCGGCCTCGCCTTTTGTCTCCTATTGTTGACTCTCTCAATACTATTTAGATGACACACACTCACACTACCATACAAGTTCTGGCGAGAATCTAGTTAATCTAGTCAATTCAGGTTCTAATCAAACGAAGAAAGACGTAAGCTACATCTACAATCGCCCATTTCATTTCAACATACGATTAGTGTCCTTGTCAGCATTCTAGTTGTAGTGAGAAAGTACTTATATACCTAGACATAAATATCGAACAATTACAAAATGGAATCGGACACAAAAAGAATATTCTAGAGTTACTCAATAATGGCCACTGGGTTATAAATATAAACGTGTCCGTCCTGGAAAGAAGGTCCCACTTTTTCGTTATGGACTATGGAGTGTGTACAGTCGCCATCAAATATATCGGAGCCGCAAAAGTACACAAAAAAATCAGAACATGCACTTTATCGCCTTAAAACTAGGTAAAACTAGAGGCGTTGTTCAGATATTGTGACCACCATGGCCGTTCCGATATATCTGATGGCGACTGTACTGAGGCAACTCACATACGTCTGTATTATTGACGGACGGACGCTCGCACCAACGCCGCTCAAGCGACCACTCAGTTTGCTTGCACCCCCAGTCTTATTTCCTGTGCTTATTCATGGTTACCTTAAGGTTGTCAGACTTTTCAGCTCCGTATAATACGGTCATTAGTCCTTACCGAAGCGAAGGAATTCAGATCAAAAATAATTTCATTTTAATACGTACATAAGTACCTACTTAAAAAGTATCTCTCTTTTGAAGATAGAAATGTCTGAGCCGTCAATAAAACTTTATATAGTTATTATTAAATCCTATTATAGCGGCTGTCAGCGCCAAACGTTTGTCGTCGAGTGTCGCAAGAGTACGCGTGCAGTCTTAGTCTAGTTCCATTTTTCAAAAAATCCATGTCGAGAAGCAAACGATATTACTTTTGGGCAACCGGGCTTTTTACCTGATTTAGACCCTGCTGTATCCGAATCGCCGGTTGCCTTCAAAGAAAATTTGTCCGGAAGTGAGATATTCAAGATGGCGGCCAAAAAAATTACCCATTTTTTACTTTTTCTTAAATAACTCGTAAACCGTGTCCCCTACCAAAATATGTTCTTTTACTTAAATAATTCACATAAAAATCTCTATAAAAAAGGTTCTATACAGTTTTTTGCTGGGATCAAAGTTTAATGAGATATCGAGGGTATAAGATAGACCTTAAATATATAGACTAATTACCCTTTTCCCGCGACTTCGTCTGCGTGGGATTAACATTTGCTATAATACATTTATGAAACACCTTAGTGAAATCTTGTAGCAAATATAAATTTAACGTACATACTTTTTTACGTCTACAGTGAGCAACAATTCCATACAAAGTTTCACCCCCCTTTTCACCCTTTCAAAAGATGATTTCTGAGATAAAAACTATTTCATGTCCTTTTCCATAACTCAAACTATCATCATGCCAAATTTAAACTAAATCGGTTCAGCGGTTTAAGCGTGAAGAGGTGACAGACACACTAACTGTTTAAAGATAAATTATATTTTAAATACTCTGGTTGAGGCTGCTAGGGGTTGTGTGGTATCATTTCCGTATAAAACAGACATGCACAATTCATTTTTGATAGAAAAAATATATAAATCTATATTTAAAAAAAGTTCTGCGAAGAGGGAAAACTCTCAAATCACATCAGAGGGGATTTTGACGTGAACGTCCAAAAATTTTACGGACCTCCAACAGTAAAAAATATTCATCGTGGGGCACTCTATCCATGGTCAAAAATTTTAAACTTTTTCTCAATGCGCACAATTTTTTCATACTAATATTATAAATGCGAAAGTGTGTCTGTTACCTCTTCACGCTTAAACCGCTGAACCGATTTAGATGAAATTTGGTATGATGATAGTTTGAGTTATGGAAAAGGACATAAAATAGTTTTTATCCCTGAAATCATCTTTTGAAGGGGTGAAAAGGGGGGTGAAACTTTGTATGAAATTGTTGCTCACTGTAGACGTAAAAAAGTATATACGTTAAATTTATATTTGCTATAAGATTTCACTAAGGTGTTTCATAAATTTATTATGGCGAATGTTAATCCCACGCAGACAAAGTCGCGGGAAAAAGCTAATAAGTCTATATGTTTAATGGCTGTCTTATACCCTCGATATCTCATTAAACTTTGATCCCAGCAAAAAACTGTATAGAACCTTTTTAATAGAAAATTTTATGTGGATTACTTAAGTAGAAGAACATTTTTTGGTAGGCGTCACGGTTTACGATTTATTTAAGAAACAGTAAAAAATGGGTATTTTTTTGGCCGCCATCTTGAATATCTCACTTCCGGTCAAATTTTCTTTGAAGGCAACCGGCAATTCGGATACAGCTAAGTCTAAACCAGGTAAAAAGCCCGGTTGCCCAAAAGTAATATCGTTTGCCTGTCGCATCGAAAAGGAGAGCGATTTTGAAATTTTGTGCCCTGTCTATCTTTGTTTACTCTTACTTACATGATGGGTATTGGATAGTTGGTAATGCTTCGAGGATTTCACAATTTGTCTATGTGGCTTCAATCATACCCACAACGTACGCCCGACATCCATACCTAACAACACTGTTACTTACTCTGTACAGTCTGTACTATGCACGTAAGTAATATATATAAAGCAAACGTCCAATTAAATGCCAAATGAAACTTCTGCTAAAAGTTGGTTGGCAAGTGAAATTCGGCAATACAATATTCGGCGAAAAGGCATAGACCCGTGCCTAGTAGATATCATTGTCATGTAAATTACGAAAGCATACCTACCAAATTTCGGCTCAACCAGACACCGGGAAGTAGTTGAAATTTTACATACAAGATTGCACATATATAAATGAATATACGGGGTCTCGGGCCACGTCAAGCTTCATATAATTGTGTAAAAATGTCATCGTTTATGCGCGAATTTGCGAAATCTACATTTGTCTCAATTGTTGTGCTATGCAGGATTTTATATTCACCACACTAAGCCGTAAGCGAAGCGTTAAAAGGAGTTTCATCAGAGTTCTATTTCTGTAAAACAAAATGAGGGCATACAGTGAAAACTGCAGCAGCTAGGATGCGGGCGGCTTTCTCTGATACCACAGAGGTCACACATTAAATATCACTCGGTACATTTAGCTAGCTCAAATTATAAATTATAGACCGTAAACCAGGAACCAATTTCGTTAATCATTGCGTCCCAGTTGTGAACGACAATGTTCGTAATAGGAACTCCATTGCTCGATCTACATATTCTGCGGGAGTGTGGGATAACTTTTAAATTTATATTGAATAAAAAAACATAAGTCATTACCCCCAAGATCGTACGTAATACACATACAGCAATAAATAATTGCAACTTATAAAATATTCGCATTAGGTTTTATAGCCTTGGATATTGTTGGAAAGAAATAGAAATACTTCTACAGCTATTCACAGCTTCAGGCTGTTGACGTAACTCGACTCGTGACGTGAGTAATGATAGTACCTAATGATATTTAATCATTTATTTTTAGTTTTATGTTGACAGGGTATTTTATTGGATTAATTACTTTGATATAATATTTCTGATCGTAAATAAAAAAATAACTAAATTGATGGTTCAAAGCTACCAAGGTATCTGCGATGTTCGCAGGTTATCGCAACGCTAATGATATCGGATTCAGTCATTATAGTATTGGTTCCAGCAAGACCCACGAGTGATTGATAAGAAAATTAAGTTAAGTTGACTTCCTTTACAAGTTTCTGAAAAGCAAAATCTTAGGGTCAGTTGCCCCAAACCATCTGTTATCGTTAAAAACTTAAACATTCACGAAAGTAAATTTTATGGAAACCGTAATATTGTAGTTTTTATTATTGCCATGCCGTCATTCGTGGCTGGTGCAGTGAGGGCCAGTTGGTCCCTTTACAATAAATCGGATCAATCAAATGAACCAATCAATCAGTCGTGTACACTCAGTTTTCATTTTACTTCCTAATTTAGAAAAAATATATCACCAATAACGTGAATGTCTGGTCTGCGACCTGGACATAGAATATAAGTGCACTCTCGCTGCGACCTTTGCTTGTGACCCTCAAGGTCGCCGACCAGTCCCCGTCCCCTCTCCCCTCTCCCCAACAGCTCCACACAACCGACATAAACTAGAAACTACTAAACAACTTTTTACCTCATCACGTATTCACTTATGCTCGAATAATCGCGAACACGACCATTTGCATTCTTGCTCGTTGGTATTTGTTTAGAGGTGATAATTTTATGTATTTAAAATGGAATTTTAACAAGATAGAGGCATCAGATAGGCATGTCTACATTTATTTATTTGCCTATCAGCCTAACATATTTTATAAAAAGTGCCATAACAAGCATTTTTGCGATAAAAACAATCGCAGTGATTTATTAACTAGGCCCTAGGAGACAAAGTGAAAAGTAGACAGATTTATTTATTTCGACTTAAGAAAAAAACTGATTAACTGTGGTTACTGGGTTATGATTGATAATACATATAGTTACCTAATACATTTTATGGGGAAACTTATCTTATGCAAACTGACCTAATTCGCTCATAGTACCTGACTGAGCTTAATATGTGTTATGGGTTATGGGAACTGAAGGAAGACGACGATTTATAATTATACTTAACGATACGACGATATAAACAATAGTGGTGTTCAAACTATCGTAAATTACCTACGAGTACAGTCGACGTCAAAGATATTACACTTTTTCACTTTACTCCTTTGTAATAAGTTGCAAAAGCAAGCAAAAGTGTAAACATAATCTTTGACGTCGAGTATACTGTTAGCCAGGTTTTGGAACATCGCCGAGATGACAGATCACCTGTCATCGGATCGAGCTGTCAAGAGAAGATTCCCGCGCCATCTTTAGCGTTGATCTGAGCGTTGTCGTGTATAAAACTTATAATTAAATGTGTAATCCAAGACTCGGTGCTTTTACTGCTAATATTTCAGAAGCGAGATATAAGTTACTCATGTCCACAAGTTATTTTCGTAGGAAATGGTAATATTCGTAAGTAGCGTGAAGCGTCATTGAGTCACAATCTCGCAATGGCACGTCCATTCGCTTTGGCAGCAGATAAAATGCACTGGCTTGGATTACGATGATATTTATCACCGATTACTGATAATTACACGTGTGCCTATGAATACTGTGATAATAAAAAGCCTACTGGCATATTGAGAAGGTAATGACGAAGTCATTATAAAGGTTGGTAAGTTACGCAGGTTAGTCGAGACAATTGACGCCGAAATCATGATTGCCACAAGTTTTACAATAATTGGTACTGATTCCTAAACACAGGTATGTAAATTGTTATATTCACGAAGCGTTTCAGGTGAGAAAAACGTATTAAGTAACTCCATTTAACTTTGGCACAAAAGGTCAATGACCTTAAATGAATTTGTTGTTTAAAACGTGATAACAATTTCGGTGATGACCAAAAGCTTCTGGTTGTTGGTGTGTCCATATAAAAACATAGTTTTACTGTGCCTTTATGTGCCAGGCACTTTAATTTGTAAAAATATTCAAATTCATCTGCCAAGGTTGCTTAAAACAAGCAATATAATAATAACAATACCAGCTTTGTATGGTTGTGTGCTCTGTGTTTGAATTTAAGTTACAGATTGAAAATAGCTAGAAACATGACATCTGTATTCCAACTTATTGGATATTTCAATGGATCATGGGATAAAAGTAGCGGGAGTACCATGGAGTCAGATGGATATCTTCAACATCAACTCATTGGTGATGTTAACCAAGAATGTGCAAAGTATGCTATCGGAGGTGCTGTGCTACATACATGAAGCAACTAGAAGAAATACCTAAATGGGAAGAAATTCAGAAATACAATAAGTTCCATAACATTAGTATGGCTTGCTGAAGCGGAGCGGAGTGACCGGGGCAATGAATAAGTGATCACTCGACATGATCAACCATGCCGCAAGTATTGAAATTCATACTTAATAGCCATTTGACTATTCTAAATGTTAAGAAAGGAATGATTATGTTAAATTAACTTCTGATAATGTTCAGTGGATGTGATTCCTGCTCTTACATATTGTTTGAAGCAAAAATAAAAATAGACAAGATTAATTTTATGATGAAAGTACAGTTTGTGAAAAGCTGATTTATTAGAATATAGCAATCTTTATTTTGATTGAATTTTAAATTGTATTAGTGCCATAAAACCTTTTAAGTTTCAGTTGGTATAATAATGATGATGATGATTATTGTCAAAAGTAGTAGTGACACATTGTTATTTAGTTGAATAACCGTGGTAATGATGGGGAGGTGTGGTCCAAAAAATATCAATATAACGATTGGAATTACACTGTTTCTTATTGCCATGTGTTGTGTGTGTATTTATATGTTCACAGATAAAACATGTGTTTTACAATATTGGATATCTGGAACTATAGAAGCATTTTATAATATGAAGTCCACACAAATAGAGATAAAAACTAAATCAAGTTGTGATATTTGTTATGCATGCCAGAGACAAGTTGACAATAAGGACTGGCTATACAGCCCATGTAAAATATGGAGTGGTGATTCACTGTTTCTTATTGTTTTGTGTTGTGTGTGTTATGTTCTTCTATGTTCACAGATCTCGACAGATAAAATATTAGTGATTTCATCAAATGAGACAAACAATGTTAATCACTGATTGGTTTTATAACATGAAGTTCACACAACTGGGGATAACAATAAAATCAAGTTGTGATATTTGTTATCCATGCCAAAGACAAGTTGACACTAAGGACTTTACAGAGCTTAGCACAATCTTTACAGATAAAATAAATATTAGTGCAATATTAATTTCTTCAAATGATACAAGCTGCTTGATTTTATAATGTGAAGTCCACACAAGAGAAATGAAATCAAGATGTGGTATTAATTATATATACCAAAGATCAGGTAACAATGAAGACAGACAAGTGATTGAAAGGTATAATTTTATTATGCGTACCAAAGACCCGTTTACAATGAGGACTGCAAATAATTGGAAGGTATAATTTTATTATGTGTACCAAAGACTAGTTAACCATGCAGACTGATAATTAAAGAAGACAAAGGTATCATTTTATTATGTGTACCAAAGACTAGTTCACGATTAATGGTGGTTCTTTTCGAGTTGCCATGTAAATAAATTTTAAAAACCTTATAATAAAGGTGTATGATTGTTAGTCTGATTTTGACAATGTTCAAATATAGATGAATTTATAATTTCATTATGTCACATTTGTCACATCTTAATAATATATAATTGCATTATTTGAGTAATACTTAGGCCGAGGCGGAGAGCGGTAGGGGTTTCATAGAAGTTTTATGGGACTTGTATCGTTTTTCACTGGAGCCACAGAGTTGTATTAAGGGTAAACCTAAGCTACTTGAGAATTGAGAACATATGGTTGAGATAGTAAGAAATGGAGATACTGTTTAATATTTACTGGTAGTTTTCTGTGTCTATGTGTGTGTGTGCTAACATTATGTTTGCAGGTAAGATATTTGTGACAGTATGCTGACCTGTGCAAAGGAGTAAATCATAACCAGTATGAAGTTGGCATTGACTGTATGAAGTTTTCACAAAGGAAAATATAGATCAAATTGATCACTACCTGGCGTTGAGTATCTATCACATTTGAAATAAATTTAACAGACAGGAATAAATGGTAAGAATGTGATACAGACTTTAGTATTGAACAATTGATAAAGATGAACATGTGCAAATATGTCATGTGGTTGGCATGTTGCTGCTGGCGAAAAAAAAATGCAATCAGCGCGTGGAGTAGCAGTATGCATAATCACTATAATCAGGTGACTGGCCGGAGCGCGATGAAATGTTTGCGATGTAAAACTCAGCAGCATGAGGTAAGCCTGTAGTCCCACTGTCACAACGCAACTGTGCGTTGATGTTTTTATTCTTGACGCTTTATTCTGTGATGCCTGTAGTCATGAGATCACGGCACCTACGGGTGGTCACGGCGCCTTCGAGCGGTGATATTATGGTGATGATTGGTGGCGACGCCTATGAGCGGTAATGTTTTGGTCACGGCACCTACGGGTGGTAATGTCTGGTCACGGCGCCTTCGAGCGGTGATGTTATGGTGATTGGTCACAGTGCCTATTGCCGGTGATGTTATGGTCACGACGCCTACTGACGGTGATGTTATGGTCACGGCGCCTACTGGCGGTGATGTTATGGTCACGGCGTCTACTGGCGGTAATGTTATGGTCACGGCGCCTACTGGCGGTGATGTTATGGTCACGGCGCCTACTGGCGGTGATTTTATGGTCACGGCGCCTACTGGCGGTGATGTTCGGGTCACGGCGCCTACTGGCGGTGACATTAGTAATCCTAATTGTAACAAGGAATGCATTGATGTGTGTTACAGAGATACAGTGCATGATTGCTATCATGAGCTGCATTAGAGGCGGCAATGGACGTGAAGCTGTGCCGTGTGCTGTTCGGCTGAGCCACAGCGAGCCGAGCGAGCGCGATGTCTTCTAAGCTGACTGTGCGTCGAGCAACAAGCATGAACTATCTACAACCCCGGCGTGAACTGTGAGCTCGTTCCTTGCTTTCTTTACTACACCATTTTTGTAGAGCGTTGATTACCCAAATTATGCGTAGTCCAGAAAACTCATAATTTAAGCATCGAAAAGCTGGTGAGTGGCTGAGTTCAGCTGCGAAGGTTGAGGTGATGAAGACCAACGTGGCACAGGTTGAACTGCTCTTCGTGGGCGAAGAGTTTGGTCAGATGGCCGAATCTGTTAGCCAGGTTTTGGAACATCGCCGAGATGACAGATCACCTGTCATCGGATCGAGCTGTCAAGAGAAGATTCCCGCGCCATCTTTAGCGTTGATCTGAGCGTTGTCGTGTATAAAACTTATAATTAAATGTGTAATCCAAGACTCGGTGCTTTTACTGCTAATAATACATACATATAACATAATATAAGCTGCATTTCCATTTGATGTTCATGGGAACATATCGAACAAATACACGATTACCACTATTATTACTTACAAACATTTCTTACTTGTCAACTTACTCAATCAACATTAGTCTGATTCTGCGACATCGGCAACAGGCACAAAAAGTAGATACTTGGCAGGTCTCCTCTATCGACTTAAGCTTTCCGTCTGCCGCCATTTAACTTTTCTCGTAATAGAAATAAAAAGTGTAGTGAAATTCACGGATTCACCCATTTCTCTCGAACTATTCGCGAAGATTGAAATTGACCAAAATACCTCCACGGCAACACGTGCCTTCCCTTTTCTATGGTATAACATAACATAACATAACATAACACATTTAAGTAACATGCAAAATTAAGGATCGAAGTTTCAAATGTTTGCGTGGCATAGGATGGATAACAATCTTGAAGCGAAGTTATGAATATTATTGAATATTCTCAAGTGATTCACTTGGCTAATTTGCCTAATGCCTGTGCAGATATGCAATGTCGTTGACAGCCGAGCCGGCCAACCGGCCGACCTACATATTTTAGTGCCCACTCGTAAACTTATGCCTGGTCATTATATGTATAGTATACCTATTTATTACCCAGTGCTTGCATCTTCACAAATTCTATAGTATTGCGCAACGGCCATTTGAGTACGATTCTCTGTTTTTTGTACCTAGTCTAAAGCATTTTGTATAAGATAAAAAAGACAATAAGGTAATTGTTCAAGCTATTTATAAGCGAGTCTCTACAGGAAAATAACCTCAACTTCCGTGATCAAAAACTCATTTGTGTTCTCAAAAAACTTAAATATAGGTAGTAGTATGAAAAGTTTAAATAGTTAAAATAACGTTGACGATATTTCCTCTCCCGAAAACTTATGCTTTTGTACCTAATGATCTTGCTGCCGTTGTTTGTCAAAGGCATATAATAATATTAGGTTCTCTCTTAAACAGTACAATCTGCCAATCATAGCAACATAATTAATAATGTACTTCTGCATATGCTAAAGGCATTTAGATGACTGACAAACCGGTCAAGTTTATGTCAGTCGCATCAATATTAGTATGATTTATAGGGTTCCGTACCTCAAAAGGAAAAAACGGAACCCTTATAGGATCACTTTGTTGTCTGTCTGTCTGTCTATCAAGACCATTTTTCTCAGGAACGCGTGGAGGTATCAAGCTAAAATTTATATCAAATACTCAGGTCTACTGTCTCTTGAAGCTGTGAAAAAATCAAACTTAAAAGCCAACGCAATCAAAAGATACAGTCGTTTATGCTCCAAATTTTAGAATTTTCGGCACTCGCAAAACCTACGGGGTACTTCCCGTGTACTCAGATACTTGAAATTTGGCACGAAGCAACGTCATATAGCATAAACAAAGGAAAAATTATAAAAAGTAGACATACAAAAATATATAATTAAAATTTTAAACTTACTACCTTTTTACTCGTAAACGCGTGAAGTTATTAAGTTGAAATTCATGTCAAATACTCAGGGCTATAGTACCTTGCAGATGTAGCAAAACCAAATCTTTATGTCAACGCAATCAAAAGAAATAGCAATTTAAGTTGCATATTTTGGAGCTGAGTACTCGCAAGAAACTCAAAACCTAAAGGGTACTTCCCGTAAACTCAGAAACTTGAAACTTACCACGAAGAAACTTCATGTAGCACAGACAAAGGAAAAATTACGAAAAGTAGACATTTTTAGTAAGATCGTAGATATAATATTTTTTTAAATTTTAAACTTACTACCTGTTTCCTCGTAAACGCGTAGAGGTATTAAATTGAAATTCATATCATATACTCAGCTCTATAATATCTTTCTGCTGTAGCAAAACGAAACTTTCATGTCCACGCAATCATAAGAAATAGCAATTGTTATAGGTTTTTACGGAACCCTCGGTGCGCGAGTCCGACTCGCACTTGGCCGGTTTTTTAAGTTTATTCTTCAACTCAACAAAAGGACTATCTTTTGGCTATCTTCCTAAATACCTACCTACACTGGCCTGACTTTTGTTATTCTTTAACATTGCTTAATTGATCCATCCGTGCGGAGAGCGGTCGGGTTCTGGTTTTGCAACGTATGTTCCACACCACACAATGGCTACAATGAGATTGCCCCACCAGTACACGACCGGATTGAAGATCGATCGCAGCTTCGAAACCATTTACACGTTGCCGGCTGATTAATAAACCGTGTAACATGGACAGATCAAGATCACATTACTCTTTTCTTTCTTTATAGTATTTGGAGAATAAAGACAACTATTCTCGACAACCTGAACTAAGTATAGTTACTAATAGGGTAACGGTACGTAGGTCTTTTACACATTATAGCCGCACGTGAGCTAATTCAAGACACTTTCTATTGAAAATCTTCTATTACTATAAATAAAAGTAATACAAAATACTTAATAGACCACTGTATTAGGTAATCGTGCCCCGAGTTAGCACACGTAACTATGGTTATTATATCCACACTAAAAAATACCTAATCGATTTGTTTCATTTGCCATCAACATTCATAATCATAATCGATTTAATGTGACATTATTATTCAATAAGATGCAGATTTCCATTTACAAAAAAAAAATAGTTTTAAATTTCCCCTAATAGTACATATTAGGTTTAGTATGTTCATATTGTTCATCATCATCTCATCAACGTCATCACAGCAAATCTTAGGATATGATGATCAAAATGCTCTCATTAGCAAGTAAATATGTAATTTATTAGCGGCCCAGACACTATAAGTTAAGTAATAATGTCATTATCTCTGTACCCGTCCTTTCCAATGTATTTGAAGGATGAGAAGATGTCACTGACAGTAGAGACTCCCTAATTCGACTTCTCGCTCCTTGATCATTATCATCATTGCCTTGCGATGTTCCAATGTCAGTTGGGGTTGGCTCTCCTAATAAACTTGCGCCATTTAAGCCTATTCTGCGCCACGTCAGAGTATCCTCCATGTCCTTCTTGTACTAGTCCAGGTCGCGTCTCGCTCCTCGATGATGTTTCATAATCATATCACGACGTCTGTGTAAGTGAGTAGTCTCTGTGCCTTAAGTATGTATGAAATGATAGACAGATGGACAGACAGGTCGACGGGTATACAATTATATTGCCCCATGACTTGATTGAAACAGTTACCTGCACTGCAGTAATAGAGAGACGGATCGATTGCAATAAACGTTTAAGTGTGGTAGCAACAGTTGCTTCCGTTTAACAAGGTAGCTATTAACTTGTAACTATCTACAGAACTACACTCGAGGACAAAATAGGTTTTTATCATGTGTATATGTTGTATATTCGTGATATCTGCTCAGCTAGTATATATAGGTATGTATGTAGTAGTGACTTCAAACTTGAAACACGTCGCTGTTTGCAAGATCCTTTCTAATCATCCAAATCGCCATCATTGAACAAATCGGCCCGCGCGTGTTGCTCAACAGCCCAACACTGAACTTACATTATCGCTGTTCATGAACGAATAAAACCAGAGGACTGACAATGTTTGACACAATTTTTACTTTTACATAAAGTAAGATTTGAACCCTTCCTTTCAAAATTAACGTGTAAAAAATTCAAAGTAAACTTGTTGTCAAGTTTGTTTACATTCTTTCCTCTCTCTCTTCTCTCAGAGACATTCTTTCCGTGTGATTTAAAATACGATTTTAGACATTGTCGACGTTGTCCTCTTGTGTTGTCTCTATTATTAGTCTCTGTTATAGAAAAGTGTTGAGCAAGCCGGTAGTTGCAGGTTATGCAGTTTGTGATAGGATCGTTATCGAGGATCGTATCGCTGGAGTTGTCGGAAGTGGCCGGGTTACATCAATATCGGAGATCTGTATCAAACAAACTGTTATTGCGCCGCAACGGCAGCTGAAGAGCGTACGGCTCGAATGATGGTACGTAGCAGTGGCGGCGCGTAACACGATTCCCGTCGACTTGCCTAACTTTCACGCACCTGAGCAGTTTTCCTACAACTCATGAAGAAAATTTAAGCCAAATTAAACTCCGGCTTGCTTAAGATAACCACCACCCCTCCCCTACCTAGTCTAGTTAGCCTAGTCTAGTCTAGTTAGTCCGCCAGCGACTACGAGCGTTATGACACGCTCGAAACGTCAGGAAAATTCAAAAAAAAGTGTACGCGATTATGTCCCGTGTTTGTCAAAATAATGTTGCTTAAGATAAATTTAACATTTTAACCCACCGCCACAGGTAAAGTAAAGTAGTCACCGCAGCCTTCCAACGCTTGCAACAGTTGCAACTACAGTGAAGTTAGAAGTGCATTCTAAGCTATTTGAGTTGTGTCGTGGAGATAGTTCACGATTCAACGTGTTCCCTACAGATTATATTTATTACATTACAGGCTTCTCATCTCTATTATAGTGTACTTTTCAAGCTCTTCTCATGTTGATTTCTGCGCTCCCTTGTTACATCATGCGTCAAGCAATAGCTAGGGATACACGCGCAGATGTGTCCACCGGATTTGTCCGGCGAATATGCCCGGCGGACAGATCCATTATATGAAATCCGTGTCCAATTCGCGCCATACATCGATGGATCTGTCCGCCGGGCATATCCGTCGGTAAAATCCGGCGAGCACATCTGTGCATGTATCCCTAGCTAGAAGGGTAAATTAGGGTAAGGTTCCTTAAGTGGACACTTAAGGAACCTTGGTCGCCCACTCGGTCACTAACGCTGAGCCCATTCAGCATGCAAACTGGACCGGTTCTTTAACATTATGTTATTAATATGCATCCGGAACACCTCGTTACAATGCCTGCGCGAGCGCAGGTTATTGGGTGAACCAGTGGTTTCTGACCGCTGGAGCCGAAACGAATGCTGGTAACTGAGCGGTGTTGAGCGGCTTTTATTCAGACCGGAGGTCGTGTGTTCCACGACTCATGTCTTAAATATAGTTCATTGATATTCGCCTATTAACTTCAGAAGAGTCCTGAACTGAATGACCGCTTCTTGACAAACCCCATGTTGTAGCGGAAAGGAAACACCTCACCTCAGCGGGTAGCTCGTTGCCCTAAAGCGTAAACAATTTTATTCCAGAAACATCCTGTTACCAGTGGAACGTACAGTCGCCATCAGATATATCGGAGCGGCCAAGTTGGTCACAAATATCTGAACAACGCCTCTAATTTTAAGGCGAGAAAGTTCATGTTCAGATATTTTTTTAAAGTATCCTAGCCACTCCGATATATTTGATGGCGGACAAGATCGAAAGCAATTAAACAGGCGAAGTTCTCAAATTTAGCTTGACACCGAACATAAACGGTCAAGATAATGTTAAATACCTCGCCCGCATAAACCCTAATACTGCTGCTGACTATGTATAGGCTGGTCACCAGCATCACCAGCAATGTTTCATCTTATGCTGGCTACGCTGAGCGCCGTGCTCTGTAAGTGATTTTAACGGCTCCCCAGTGGTTATTATGCTCCGATTATGACTAACGGTGTAACGCAATTTGATTATAGATTACATTTGCATCTTCTAGACTCGCGCCATGTTGGGGCGTACATTAATTACATTTTATATTTGGGAAAAATTTTCAAACTCACGGTATTGGATGATTTTGCTTGACCATCCCCTGGCCCCCAAAACCGATCATAAGTAATAACATTTAGGTACCTAGTCAAAATTAGGTATATTATACAAAACCTTATAAATGAACCTAGTTTTACATTGTTATTCGAGGAATAATTTATAATAAAATTACATACTTCATATTCGCCGATATCCCCCTCTCCCCCATATGAGATTTGGTGTGATCCTATACCCTCCCACCCCTAAACACCTTACGTAAATAATGGACGTCCCCTTGGTGAGTGGTACATATCGGAGAGAGGATCGGTGAACGGCGCTGTACTTTACGTATATAACAGAATTGAGGACAAACTGTGTAAAGTGTGTACACTCAATCGGTTACAATCAAAACCAATCCATATTAAGCGCTGGTGGCCTAGCGGTAAGACGGTGTGCGATTTTCAATCTTATGGTAGCGGGTTTGATCCCCAGCTCGTACCACTTTTGCTTACCTACTGTACGAAATATCATTTGATATTTACTGGCTGCTTTTCGATCGACGAAAACATCATTAGAAAACCGAACCTAATCCCACAATAAGGCCTAATAATGAAACTTTGAGCTAGCTCTGGGCTGAAAGGTTAAATAGCAGTCGCTTTAATAAAAACTGGTTCTTTGCTAATTCTCTGGATTTGGTTTTGCCAGGCGGACCCCAGGCCAGTGGAAAAAATTGAGATAAAATCACTAAGAGGATTATTTTTTGCTCGTATTCCGTTACCTACTGCAGTAGGTAGGTAGGTAAGCTGCTACTATCAGTTTCACAATCTGTAAACCCGATTTTCTGCCTGTTGCAGGGGGCATTGCACCGAGTTGTTTATTCCACCGAGTTACTTACCTCAGTAATTTAATATTTGTATACGCACTTAGGCACTCAAATACTCTGGCTTACATAGATAAATCAAGGGACAATAGGCTTTATTCTAAATGTGCTTTAGACGTGTTTTCCTTGAGTAGTTTGTGATGGCACGATGACACCTATCACAGGAGTATATTGAGCAGTTATTCTGGTCACCGCTAGGCGTTTTAGCGTCGGTTAGCGCCAACCAGTTATCATGTCACGAATGCTCGTACAATTGTACATGTTCTTCAAAACTTAAATAGCAAAGTTCATAGTCTTGGCATGAATAAACCACTCTAGGGACAGTAGGGCCTTCCCGGTTACATTAATTTACGTTAAAGCAGATGCCGATAATTACGAAGTTATTATTTATAATATTAATTTGCCACTAGGTGTTAAGTATCATTCCATACCTACCTACATACTACTTCGTATTGGCCGTTTAAAAAAATGGTCGCATACATTTATGTTTCAGATTTCAGACATATAGGTAATAGGTAGTTAAAATTGTTTTTTGTTAAAATTTTAAAATTCCTCATTAATGGTAATAATATACATGTATTATACAGTACTTTAAAACAATACACAGATTTTTCCATTGTCACCCTTTCGATATTGTTTCAGGTCAGTGACTGACTTGAAAACGTTTGTTCCTGCACGTGTAACTACGCTAGATAACATTAGTATTTATTTATTTATTTGTATATTTAGCTTCGTATGACACTTGTTACAATAATTCCAAATGACTCTAATCATCCGATTCGAGCTCGTCCAATACAAAATAGCAACGTTTCCTACAAAATGACACGTTTTGTGTTTAGCTGACATTTAAAAACTCTTGCAATAATTTTCTGCAACCGAGACTACTTAACATAAGTTTTATGATACTGGTGCAGGCGCGGTCCCAGGGGGGGGGTCACATGGGACATGACCCCCCCCAAAATCCTACATTTCTAATAGAAAAAATTTTTTACAGACCCCCCTCAAAAATTTGAAAAAAAAATCTACATTAGTGTCCCCCCCCAAAATTTTCGTCTGCGACCGCGCCTGTACTGGTGTCATTTCCAACGTATCAGTATTTGAATGTGTATGGATGGAATTCCGAATACGTATCAAATAAGTTGAGTGGAAGTCAAAAAGGTTGTCTGGAAGAGTTTGTCTTTTAGGAATAAGACCGCCGGTACGGTATCTGCCTCTGCTTTTATTTAAAAAAAAAGTATTTTTATTAAGATATTAGTTACCTTTTGCTAATTAGCGATCGCATCTGTCAACCTTACACTATAACGTAACTGTGTTGTGTTTACACTTAAAATAACTGTGTTCGCCACTATCAGGTGCTAAGCATCAGGTCAACAAATAAGGCATGTCAGTGAGTTCATTTCAATGACAGCTCAAATAGAGCAATGATTGTCTGATTGAGAGCATGGAGACATTCCAGACTCGGCTCTGTCTTGTCAGACCTTGATACGGTTCGGACACTCACGCTTATAACATGACTATTACCTGTTATTAATGGCATAATCACTTATTAACTAGACAATATTTTTTATAAAATTAGCATTAACATATTATCAGTTCATTGGTATTTCCGGTAGTATTTTGCGGTGCGTAGTATTCATAAATACTTAATTATAAAAGATTTCTGCTGTACCGGAAACTGTGCTATTTGCGTCATATCTAAAAACTATTTGTAACATTTTAACATACGATAAGATTAGATAAGCACCGACAGCAAATAGTTAACATAATCGGGATGCTGCGGGGCACATCTGGATGAGATTGGCTCAGAATCGCGATAAGTAACCTACATGATAGAGGCCTAGAGATCTATGCCCAGCAGCGGCCAGTCCGATAAAAGGCTGTAATGATGAAACCCTCTTGTACAATCAATAAGCGGTCTATGCCCAGCAATGGCATGTATTTAGGCCGATGATGGAGTGGTGGTTAAGAAGCACCAGTGCGATGAATCGTCACATCACAAGTGTGTCAGTGGTTCCTGCGCGCGCGCAGCTACCACTAACGCGGGGGCGGCGCCGCGCAAACTGTCATTACGCTCATTATGCAATGCCAATATGCTGTGTTTAGTAGCAAACTGGCTTGTGCAAGATGCTTCCAGCTCAATTTCAACTTTCTAGTATGGTTATCGTTGTAGAGTGAAGCTTATCCGAAATGGAAAACTATAAGTAAGATTTTGAGAGATGCGAAACGTCGCAGTTTACTTTACTAAATAAGTATCCTTATTTCTATATTCGAGCTGAAGGCCCCTCTGTTTATCTGTGGAGATCAGGAGAAAGGCAAGAAACTTTTCAGTTTCCATAACTGCGAGTTTTACCTGCTCTCTAAATTGTATTCAATTTCTAGGGCTAGCTCTTAGTCTGTTCGTGTCAGTGTACAGATATACAGATATATTTGTGATAAATAGAGCTTCAAAACAAATAAGCCAAAATCTGGCCTACTTATGCACGGCGAAACCCTTTCTAAGTAGGTTAACGTAACTATTATCTTGGCTATTATCAAAACGTTGATCTGGCGCGTCGACTGTGGCAAACCAATAAAAGTATGATGCTTGTGATTTCATATTGTTACTCTTTCCTCTGCTAGTTCTAATCACAGTTCGCTGTGTGCATGATTGTGGCGCCATCTCTTGGGCAGGTGGTCAATCTCTTTTTTCCTTTTTTATAAATAGGTTGTATTCCTTGCTTATATGAAATGTAACTGGCTGATTCACTATTTTGACAGCAGACAGGGGATTTGCAGTTTCATTTCTTGTCACATTGAGCACTGCGATCGTTCTCGTTGCCCCCACCATGCACTCGCACATAGCGAATACATACATCATTTAGCTCAGGAATTTAGGAGTCTCTGTATACAGCCCATGGGCCCGTGAGGACTCTAATCTGACCCGCACAAAGAAGTGGGAGAAATTAACGTTTAATAATTTGACCCGTGAAAAAAATCCAGATTCTTTACTAACCCCAAAGCAGAGTAGTATACTCGTAGTAGTTGTAGTACTTAATCTTTTTGTAGTTTAAGTACCATTTATTGACAACAACTTTGAAGATATTGTGGCATAAACGCAAGCTTATCCTTTTAAGGGATCTCTTTCGACTATAGCCTTATTATACGAGCTATAACCTTAAAATGGATGAGTTTCCACAACTAAGATGTTGATAAGTACTCGTACAATTTTTTTTAAAATACAATAATGTTCTAAGAAGAAGCATAGTTGTCACAGAGTTCGAGGTCTACTAATACCAGAGGCTAGCTGACAGTATGATGTATTGAACGAGGCTGGTAGAAGCCCGCCGCGCACGCGCATGTAATTGCACAGGAAATGCACATTAGTGGTTTTCTATGCCGTAAGTGTGGGTAGTTCGTTCCAATCAGGTACGACGCGAATATGATCATTTGCATATCATGCCAGTTATTACTTCCGATACTTAGCCATGCGTCTACTTTATCGTAGAATCAAAACGGTTTTTAGTTACATAGTTTAATTTACTCGACATAAAAATCTAAGACTTTTGATGGAAAATTATATAGAAGCTGTAATTCTTACGTACAGACAGCTGAAACCAAAATGTACAGTCGCCGTCATATATCGGAGTGGCCAAGGTGGTCACAAATATCTGAACAACGCCTCGATTGTCAAGGCGACCAAGTGCCTGTTCAGATAGTTTTAGACCCTGGCCGCTGCGATAAACTTGATGGTGACGGTAGATTAGTTCAGTAATTAGTCATTTCAGTTTCGTTATTCGAAGTAGAGGTCAAAACACTAAAGCATTGTCAACTTTGTCGAACCTGCATTACGACTCGACCCGATTACGAGCAGGTCAGGAATGTAAAGGTCAAATCATGACACCGGTAGCTTTACGTTGAAAGCTGACTGGTACATAACAAATTAACATGTTCACGTCTATATCTGTATAGTATTTGGCTGTCCTGGGACCTACAGTAATAATTATATCCATTATTATTCCGATCTGGTCTTGCCCCAACGCATCCGTAGGCAAGGCAAGGTCAGCAACAGTGCTCACAACAACATGCATTGCTAAATGCACAGAGACGGCAATCTTGAGCAAGTCTGGTCTGGTCTGGTACATTTTGTCAACAGGAAGAACTAGGAGCTATTATTGCTACTGCTATTAGGCCTTCAACAAACTAGTGGCATTTTCGCCACCACAACTGGGTGACTTATTATTATGCGGTCAAATGACATTTACTCTCGAGATATCTAGTGTTTTCGCATTGATATATTTTTAGCTTGTTGAAATTTAAAAGTGAATGTTTGATCATGATCAAGTTAAATGTTGTTTATTGGTGTGTGTGACTAGTACAGGTTTGCGACTATATTTATAATATCTTCTTCCTCCTAGCGTTTTTCCCG
Source organism: Pammene fasciana (assembly GCA_911728535.1). Lineage (NCBI taxonomy): Eukaryota > Metazoa > Arthropoda > Insecta > Lepidoptera > Tortricidae > Pammene > Pammene fasciana. Next base: position 175,361 of record OU452292.1, read on the forward strand.
GGTTAGCGTCCGCTTGACAACCTAATCCCATGAATTGCCGTAGGCACAAGTTTTTCCTTACGATGCTTTCCTTCACCGAAAAGCGTCTGGTAATATCAAATAACATTCCGTGCATAAGTTCCGAAAATCTCAGTTGTACGAGCCGGGGCTTGAACCCGAGACCTCCGGTTTGCAAGTCGGACGTCTTACCGCCAGGCTAGCAGCGCTCTGGGTACTACTATTCACAATATACAAAAAAAAACAAAAGGCATAAACAATATATACATACCTGCCTACCGCTAGCATCTCATGTGTTACAACACAGATTGGAGAAATCTGACAGACATGTTGACGAGGTCTACGCTTTGTTGTGCTGTCGTTACCTCACGTCACGGCACAATGCAGCTGCACTTATGTAAGTGCATTGTCCCTAATGTCACTGCAATTGTGATTTATGGAGATGACCGCCTCGGAGATAGAAGAAACTTTGAAGTATGTTCAAATAATACAAATATAGCTTTATATTATATTTTTCTGAAATTCCGAAAGCCATTTTCGCTACAGCAGAAGTATTGTGAGGTTGCAGTCAAGGACCATTCAATACTGGACTGCCAGTATTGAATGGTCCTTGACATAGATGATGTACTAGCAAAAAGGCTTCTTGGAAATTAGATACCTTTATTGAATCTTCGTCATATCCGTCTCCTTATTCAAAGACATGATTGATGTTTGAAAAATTGAGGCGAATCGTTTTTATACGCTTTGTGCACTTAACTAAGTAATTAGTCGAATTAGCAAAGCCAACAATCAAAGGTTTAGTTAATTAAATCGGGTATGATTGATCGCGTCCCGCATGTTTACTTATCGAGCATAAATTAACGTTAATTTCCTGGTTGTCGGTCACGTCACGATTTGCGAGACTTCTTCAATTTTAACGACCATTCGTAATCGGAGATTTAACGATGCCATGGATGGCTGTGAATTACAGTTGAGAGATAAGTGCAGGTACCTGCGTAGCTACCTATATTATACAGTACCTAATGCTGGCTCTACATGATGGGCCATCATAGGGACGCAGCTATACAACGGAACGAGATGGCAATATCGTTAGCTCTCTCTAACGCATAGCTGCGTCCCTATGATGGCCCATCATGTAGAGGTGCCATAATATGTTCGGTATATAAGTACTTAGGTTAACTCTCTGCGGATTATCTATAGCTGGCAAGTTTTTCATTGGCATTATAGTGGCATCTTTTCACAATCGAACATGTCATGATAATGTATTCTCAAAGGTTTACCATTGAATCGCCGACAGACATTTCATCGAATATTATTTCAAAGACAACGTTTCAAGTATTTTCATTTCATCGACAAGTCATTCCGTCGATGACTCGTTACTAGGTATTTTAAACCGAGGTCTTTTAATAGGGCATATTACTGCAATGTTCTTCCACCAGAGTGCAGCACTAGCACACCGGTAAACCATAGAGTTCTTAATACATACTAGGCCTTAAACAGTTTTTTATAAGTTTTCATAGATAATTTATAACGAATAAATATGTCATTTGTGTACCAAGGCGGTTTGTTTACAGAGGGCCTAATCGTGAAACGAAAGAATCGAAATTTTGACTTCTGCCTCTCTATCGTTCTAATATGTAAGAGTGACAGAGAACCAGGTAACGAAACTTTTATTTTCGTGTTTCGGGGTAGGCCCTCTTGTTGTGCTAGTGCCGCCCCCTACGCAGAGTTTTGCGTAATATTCCCTATTGGTAGTTGACTTATTTCAATAAAATTCATGTCATGGCTTTTCATTTCGGGTTTTTTTAATTCAATTTTTTTTACATGTAATCATATTTATTCCGATTTACCATTGAATCGCCGACAGACATTTAATCGAATATTATTTCAAAGACAACGTTTCAAGTATTTTCATTTCATCGACAAGTCATTAAACCACCCACGACCCATTCGGCCTTTTTATAAATAAATAGTTCTTCTAAATTTATTACGTCACATTGTCACATGTCAGTTTTGTTTTTAGGGTCATAAAAAAAAATAACCCTAACCTACCTATCTCTGGGAGCAGTTATGTTTTTAGGGTCATCAAAAAAAAAACCCTAACCTACCTATCTCTGGGAGCAGTTATGTTTTTAGGGTCATCAAAAAAAAATAACCCTAACCTACCTATCTCTGGGAGCAGTTATGTTTTTAGGGTCATCAAAAAAAAAAACCTTAACCTACCTATCTCTGGGAGCAGTTATGTTTTTAGGGTCATCAAAAAAAAATAACCCTAACCTACCTATCTCTGGGAGCAGTTATGTTGTCAATGATTTTTAGTTTATATATATTTAATCGTTGTCGATGAAATAATATTCGATGAAAAGTTTGTCGACGAAACAAGGGTACACCGTTTTGTAGTTGTGCCAATTAAGATAATTTGAAACAAATCAGCGATTAAGTAATATTCGTTGAATAGTATTTCTACGTAGTAAGATAAATTTAAATAAATAGAAGTTGAAATAAAATTACGCCAAACAATATTACTTGTACTAAAGTTTCGATGAATCGTTGTCGATGAAATAATATTCGATGAAACGTTTGTCGACGAAACAAGGGTACACCATTCTCAAAGAATACACTATGTCGAATGGCTGGAATGTTTCATACTTTAGTAGCAGTGACCATGCCAGCGTGAGAGTGCGAGCCCCGGAAAGGCTTATCCTGAATGTGATACTTTATGGGGGAGGAAAGGGTCGAAATACATCGCGATTGATCACGATAAAAGGTTCAAAAAATAACGATGTCACTAAACTAAACGACTAGTCACGAAACTAGACTAACCGGGGAGGGTCCCCCCTAGTTCCCCGTAGTACTTCCCCGTAGGCAAAATATGACCACATGATTCTGAACGGCACTTATTGATGTCATTCTTCTTGATTACGAGGGGATTTAAGTACTAGGATTGTACTATATATTCTTTGCCGTCAATTGTATAATTTTCATCCCATCATTAATTTTATTGTGCCCTACTATTCGTAAACAATTACAGTGCAAAGTCTACAATTATTAAAAATTACATATTTACTCGATTGACCTAGATTTGTAGATGTAGATGCTGACGATGTGATAGTTGCATTTAGTAAACACGGTAAACAGCATAATACGCAAATTTTATTTTCACGTGACACATAACTATTTTGTAATATTATACTACATACCTAAGTAATTACTTTGAATATTCTTTGTGTATGGTTTTAATTTGTATTATTGCTCTCTAAATTAGCATATGTTCTCTCTGCCTGAGATACAAGATTAGTTCTTAGTTCAGGCGCGTAAAACTATGTACGTTAAATGTAATATGTAAGCACAATGTAAAAATAGCAATAAGGATTTAATAAATAAATTATTATTATTATTATTTTCTGGTTGGGTTCATATTTCTCAGCATGAGCCGGTGGTTAATGTTATTTACGGGACAATTCCAAGTAAATAACATTCAGGTTTAAATATATTATCACGGAGAGAAAATTTTACTAGAAATAAGTAAAAAATACTAATCATTAGTAAAATTTTATTGAATACCAGGACAAGTAAATTATACTAACGGTTATAAAGCAGTTTTACTAATAGTATTTACTAATACCAAGTAATGTGTTCTATTTGGAAAAACAATATTGTTTACTAAAAACAAGTAAACTTTTATTTGAAGTAAATAATGTAACATACTTGCTTTTAACATTAAACAAGAATAGTCTTCTTATTTCTAGTAAAAAAAATATGGGTTTTATTATACCTGTTACTAGGAATTATAAAAAAAGTCACTGAATTTATTAAACCGAGAAGTTTCATCTAGTGTTTTGTGTCTTGGTTTTACTAATCCCATGACTAAAATTCACAGTAGTTTGCTTGGAAACAATAAAGCAGCACTCTTACTTTCAGTAATATTTTTACTAGTAATTACAAATCTATAGAATAATTCATGGGATTCAGTATGCTGCATTTTAATTTCAAGTAACCATAATTGCATTGTACAGATGCATCCACACCTGAACCAGATCCAAGCGATCCTAACGCTATCGAAACACACACCACAAATATTTAGATCCCGTAAGGAACGATTACTTCTTACGTGATCTAAATTCCGTACAAGGCGGGAAGAAGTTGATAACTCGAGATATAAAATTGATGAAATTTGAACCTTATGTTTTTTTTAAGTTCAAATTTCATCAACTTTTGGCCGCGACTTGTCAACTTCTTCCCGCCTTGTACGGAATTAGCGTGGCACGCTCCAATCGCGCTTGGATTGCTTGGATCAGGATCACGCACGGATGCATCTGTAAATTGCAATTATGGTTACTTACCAGTCGCTGGCCCAATTTTACAGAGGTCTTTGTTATATGTTCAACGTAGTTAAAATTAGACTTGGTCATAGTTACATGGCAACGTTCAAATTTTAATTCGTTAAAAGTGCAACCTAGAACTGTAATATTGAGCTAGTGTAGTGACACTTGCATATCTCCTCAGTATGCACTTTTACAGGGTACAAGGAGCTAATTGTTTATATTTTGACAGCTACTCTTCGTAGGAAATGATAAATTAAACCTAAGTAAGGACTGTATGAATGTAACAAGACGTGAATGGAATAATAGCTGTAAAAACAAAACAAGCAATTAAAGTTTAAATAAAATATCAAATATTTAGTGATTAAGAAACTTTATTTTAAGAAATATATAATTAATGATGGCAAATGTATTAGACAAATCAATTTACTATTTGTGCCAATTTAAAGCCGCGCGCGACTGTCGCATCGGCCGCGACCCACGAAAGTCAAGCTAGGTCAGCTTGCATTTCCTAAGGAAGCTGCATTTCGTTGCCGAACGCAGCTTGCAACCGCGCGTTTTACCTCACTCCAAACTGAACCGTAACGGTATTCATAAAAAGGCTCAATTTGAAGTTGCTCACTTCATTAGTGTCACATTTCGCCGCACTTCAAACCGAGTCTTAGTAAAAGGCGCATTTTGTAACATGTGGCGCAAGCGTTGCAGTGCGGACGCGACACAACTGCTCACTTCAAATTGAGCCTTTTTTAAACAGTTACAGTTCAGTTTGGAGTGAGGCGAAACGTGCGGTTACTGCCTGCGCTTGGCAACGGAATGACATCTTTACAGCTTCACATAAAAATGTACTGAAATCTATATTATTGTCCGATCAGCTGATTATATTTTAAATTAATTTGAGATTTAAAAGTAAAATCCTAAAAAAACTAACACACAAAACGAAATCTTAGCAAAAAAATACAGATTATACAGGGTGTTCGGCACATGGCTTGACAAATGAAAACAGCGAAGAGGTGGGGGCTCTTCACTGTTTTCATTTATCCAACCATATGCAAAACCGAAACCTGTATATCGAAAATTATACATCATCAATCATCAGAAGATCGGAACTTCGGGAGCAAAATTAAATTAAATGACAGGTAGGGAGTTCCTGTTCATGTATCGTTAAACTCAATTATCGATGTTTTACCCATATCATTGAGTAACTTATATAGTAGAGCAGCTCAGCCTAAGATCTTTTTGAAGCTCAAGTCAATCGCGCCATCTGCGTGAAAGCGACCTAAATATAACCAAAATGTAAGAGGAAATGTCACCTGCTCTGCTACTCTTCCTAGTAGCTACTAGTGTACTACTAGTACGCTATTCGTTACTAGGTGGAATAGCAGTGCAGGTGACATTTCCTCTTACATTTTGGCTACTATATAAGTTACTTTACGCCCATATACTAGTGATCGCTACCAGCTTCGTGTGTGTATGTTTTTGTAAGTATTATTTTGGAGACGACGATGAAGTACTTGGAACGATCACTAATATGTGGGGAAATAGGAACTCCCTCCATATCTGTAATTCAATTTCGCTATCAAAATTCCGATGTCTGTACGTCATTATTCTATTGGTACATTTACAACAACGCAACTTATTTACCATTTATAAAGCTATAAAAAGAATCACAAATTTACAACATGATATCTTTGCCTATTAGCTGATAGTGATAAGTGATAACAGTAGTGTCACATTTCGCCGCACTTCAAACCGAGTCTTAGTAAAAGGCGCATTTTGAAACATGTGGTGCTCACTTCAAATTGAGCCTTTTTTAAATAGTTACAGTTCAGTTTGGAGTGAGGCGAAACGTGCGGTTACTGCCTGCGCTTGGCAACGGAATGACATCTTTACAGCTTCACATAAAAATGTACTGAAATCTATATTATTGTCCGATCAGCTGATTATATTTTAAATTAATTTGAGATTTAAAAGTAAAATCCTAAAAAAACTAACACACAAAACGAAATCTTAGCAAAAAAATACAGATTATACAGGGTGTTCGGCACATGGCTTGACAAATGAAAACAGCGAAGAGGTGGGGGCTCTTCACTGTTTTCATTTATCCAACCATATGCAAAACCGAAACCTGTATATCGAAAATTATACATCATCAATCATCAGAAGATCGGAACTTCGGGAGCAAAATTAAATTAAATGACAGGTAGGGAGTTCCTGTTCATGTATCGTTAAACTCAATTATCGATGTTTTACCCATATCATTGAGTAACTTATATAGTAGAGCAGCACAGCCTAAGATCTTTTTGAAGCTCAAGTCAATCGCGCCATCTGCGTGAAAGCGACCTAAATATAACCAAAATGTAAGAGGAAATGTCACCTGCTCTGCTACTCTTCCTAGTAGCTACTAGTGTACTACTAGTACGCTATTCGTTACTAGGTGGAATAGCAGTGCAGGTGACATTTCCTCTTACATTTTGGCTACTATGTAAGTTACTTTACGCCCATATACTAGTGATCGCTACCAGCTTCGTGTGTGTATGTTTTTGTAAGTATTATTTTGGAGACGACGATGAAGTACTTGGAACGATCACTAATATGTGGGGAAATAGGAACTCCCTCCATATCTGTAATTCAATTTCGCTATCAAAATTCCGATGTCTGTACGTCATTATTCTATTGGTACATTTACAACAACGCAACTTATTTACCATTTATAAAGCTATAAAAAATCACAAATTTACAACATGATATGTTTGCCTATTAGCTGATAGTGATAACAGTGCTTTGGTTTATAGTTTCAGTCAAGAGGCCAACGAGTGGTCACATAAGTAGACAAATCAGGCATGACATTCATATGATTTGTTACAGGGGCAAGTAAATTATTATACGAAATATACAAAGGTTTATTGGTAACCACCACTTTGTAAGCAAAATAATGTTCATCAAAATAAACAGTGTCTAATGAAATGACATACAGGAAAATAATATCTGATTTTGATCATCTAGAAATATAGACTTAATAGAAGCAAAACTTGGCAAGAAGGTCTCCTCAGACAAGTCTACGGTAACGTTTGCAGCCTGGTTGAAAATAGAACCATTTATTTTTACCCATGTAAGGGAAAAAGTTATCTGCCTCTCAGTGCATAAATTAAATTGCTCTTTAAGTTGTGCTCGCATTTCAGGACGTACAATGGTCTTTTTCCCAAATTCTATACCCGAATTAGTTTGATTGCGCATGAACATATCATTAAGTAACAACTGATGTTTAATTGCTATTGATTTACATAAATTCACTCTGCTGGTAAATGAATGAGATATTTTTTTCCCGATACTGTGTTTGGCTTCGAAGCGCATTGACCAAATATTAGTAACAGGTCCAAATTTTTTTAACATAGAAGGATAATGCAAAAGGAAATGAAATTTCGGTTTCAAACGTTCCTTACTTAACTCACAATATTTCTTGTTGAATTCAGAAATCAAACCAGAGAGTTGATCACATGTATCTGAATATACTCTATGCGATAATAATCTGCTTAATATTGTTTGTAATAATATATATAAAGACCAAACTTCGTTTTCTCTTGGGATGTAGTAACCTACTAAAAGACCGAAATAGCGAACAAACGTTAACATTTCGGAAGCTGACATTTTAATTTTTAAATTAGTTCCCTCGAAACACAAAGCAGTAGTTGGTTTGGTATCTGAGTCAGGACCAAAATCAAAAGCTGCAATCCGATGTTGAATAGTATTTAAATGGAGTAATTTCAAATCCCTTATAAAATGTGTAATAACGAAAGACATAACGTATCGACAACACCCTTCAAGCATGTCGTGTAACAAATCGACGGCAACATTGTCGAATAGATTAAAACCTTCCAGGTTGTACCAAACACATCTTTCCTTGACGCCACTTTCGTATATACCAGTTCCTAATGAAAGTTGGTAATTTGTTTCATTTCGTAATAAATTACTGTCTTCCGCAGTCATACTTTGAATTTGGTGCCGATCAGCAAGACATATTCTACAAGGCCGATTAGCATTAAAACTCTCAACAAAACCTAACATAGTGTTAAGCCCTAAATTGTCACCAGTTATAGCCCCCACGCGAAATTTAATTACTCCCCTAAAGCAATCAGTTTTTACAGTAATGCCTTCTCTACTTAACAAGTTAAGTTCCTCAATCACCTGCTGAAATATTCTACGATTTCCAAACATTGATCTGTCTGCGGAGTGAAATAGCGCTAACATAAAAATCTGACTTAACCGAGATGCGTATTTTGGAGGAAGACATGGGCAAGTAACATAAACGCCTCCAAGTTTGTGGATACCTGCATGGCTTCCTAAAGGGTTTCCAGTTTCAAAATCATCATAATAAACAAGAAGAGGGAACAATAATTCATTCACATTATCAGTGGCATATCGATTAGCAATTTCTGACCAAACAGAACCCTGGATAAAGTTGATTATTGGTTCAGGATTAAAATCCTTTAACGAGTTTATGTAAGATAAAGTGTCTTTGAGAATAGCGGAATTTGAAAAAAAAAGTGTCAATACTCTGTTTAGTGGAATAACTTGCATGGTACATTGAGTAGGCAAGTAAGTAAGACCCATGCTAGTACGTTTCTGTTCCATCTGTTCACCTACAATAACCTGTACTGGTGGAATATATGTGCCTAGTTGTTCAAAATGTTGTAATCGTTTATATTCAGACTTAAAATCTTCGAAAACTGTAGTTACATTATCAAAGCATTTATCAAGTGATGCTATAAGTTCAACATTAAGTTGATTTGTTTTGCTTAATAATGCAAATATCTCAGATCGTAAAGACCTTGTTAAAGAAGTTGTTATAAGTTCTAAAGACGCCAAAACTGCTTGCACGTTTGATCGCGGAATTAATGGGTTGCCATATAAATTAGATATAAATGATGCAATTTGACGAGAGAGTTCTTTTGTAGGTGGGATGAAGTTATTTTCAACAGTTGTATCATCTACGATGTTTTGGACACGATCTAACGCTGCTATTGTAGGTGGGATAAAATTATTTTCAGCAGTTGTATCATCTACAATATTTTGGACACAATCTAAGGCTGCTATTTCTACATGATGATGTTGATCATTTTGAGCACAATCGGGTGCAAATTGATGTGAATGAGTCCTACTTAGATGTTTTTTAAGAGACGCTACACTACTGAAATGTCTGAGACAACCTTCTTGTCCACATTTAAATGACCCTATCTGCGCTTTCAAACAAAGAGATCTGAGATGATCTGAAAGAGCTTTAATAGAATTAAAGCTACATTTACACTCAGCACATGTATACATTTTGTTTGTTGTATCTGTAAAACGAAATTAAGGTTGTCTAAACAACCTAAATACCTAAGTCTATAAGTAAACTGTTAACACTTATTAAATCTTTGTCATATATAGTTACAATATTGTAAAACCCTTTTTGTATAACCATCCACACAACGAACGCTTCACTTTGGTATTTCGCTCCCGTTGCATGAATTATTTTAAAACAAATGTCCACTGATTTCAATAACTTGTTGATTTTATAGTATGTTGACCCGGCAACAACATAACAGTGAGATATCTTCGATATGGATGGCCCAACGATAATTACAAAAGGTTGTAAAGTTTTTCCGTACCTCTGCAATTTATGTTTTCTGCTCGTGATTGTAGTCTCAAGTTCACTGTCAGCCCCAATTTGAGTTATAAACCCGTCTCTAACTTCAGACTTTGAAGGCCTCCACAAGACTTTTTTCTTCTCTTTCAGTGGTACGCTGGATGTAATATACGGTAATAACAGAAGAGCTCCGTTATTTTTTACGTCTGGATCATCAGCATCTACAAATAATTAACAGAATACGATTAAGGCAAAGAAATGTTTAAGATTGTTATTTATAACTCCCGTGGTTTTCCAGGCTCCACTTTCTGATGAAGCCTTAGGGTCATTAGGGTGGTATTCCATTAATCCAATTTCTTAGTCCAAGATACATTTGAAAAAAACCAGACAGTGTTAGGGTTCCGTAGTTGCTGGCCCGTCACAATACACCCACTCAAAAGGTCGTTTTATCCTATCCCACTAATATTATAAACGAGAAAATCATAAATGGAATACCACCCTAAGCGAGCTATGGAAGTCACAGGTCCGAATCCCAGCGCGTATATAATGTATATATTAATTTTATCTAACAGACGTCGCGTGGACGCTGCGCGGGCGCTCGAGCGACGTCGACGCTCGAAAGACGCTAGCGTGAGGTTAACGAGAAAGCGGACATCCGTAATTTTTTGCGAAAATTTTATTTTTAAAAATACCATTCGATAGAAATTGAGACGAGGATAAAGTAAACTTAATTTTGTTACCATTAACCTTTTCGACGCCATGTCAAACGCAAAAGCTACCACTCAGACGCCACGCCCTCGAAATGTCAAAACTGAAGTTATACTTTATGCGTGTGCAAGGAGGTCTATTTTTCTCTGTGGTCGGTGACCGATATATCGGTCTTTGGCGTTGGACTTGCGGTGCCGATATATACGTCTTTGGCGTGGAAAAGGTTAAAACATCTGGGATTTTTCCATCTCTCACCAACGGACTAAAGGCTTGGGCTAACTGCCGGCGGGGCGCAGCGCGACGTCCGCGTGACGCCGACGCGATGACTGTTCAAAAAGGGCGCGTCCGCGCGGCGCAGCGCCGAGTGGACGCGCGGGGCGGGGCGCGGGGTAGCGTGCCGCCGCGTCCGCGCGGCGCAGCGCCGAGTGGACGCGCGGGGCCGCGCGGCGCGGGGCGGGACAGAAGCGGGGCGCGATGCCGGCGGGACGCAGTCTGTTTGACGTCGCTAACCTGTTAGCATGTATTTAAGGACGCCGGGGTCGCGCGGCGCGACCGCGGCGCTGCGTCCCGCCGGCAGTTAGCCCAAGCCTTAAAAGTCTCAGTAGTCCGATTTTGTGTAGCACGGGACTACTGAGACGAGAAAGTCTCATTAGTCCGGTCAATGGACTAAATCAACGGACTACTGATACTAGGCGGCAATAATACAATTTGGTTAATGACACTAAATAAGAAAATAAATTACATCTAAATTTTTTAAAATTAGAATCTAATGGTGAAAAACAACAGCCACATTGAATAAATAACCCTAGTGGTAGCTGTCGATTTAAGATATGAAACATACTAACTAGCTAAAGCCTTAAGGGATGGGCTGTCTAGGTATATCTGTATTTATGGTGTAGCTAAAATAGTATGTACAAATGTACATAATTGGGCTAAATTTAAAATTATGTATAGGTATAGTTGCATAAACCACAAAAAGTATTAACGTTTTAACTTACCACTTATTTCATTAAGGTAAACTTGCATTGCCCGTTTCACATCATTGTCTCTTATGTTACTAATTTTGGTTTTTGCTAATTCTATTATTTTTTCCCGCATTACTACAATATTCGTATACATAGCATCGACTTTTTCATTGTACATCACCTTGAAATCGGCGACGAGTAACTGGTAGCCCGTGGGAGACTTCAATACCGGATATTCATCAAAATATTCTTCAAGACTAGTGCCGGCCAGGTAGTTCTTTTTAATTCGATATGACGCAGTGGCTGCCCATTTTTCTTCTACAAGATGCCACGGCTCTAAAGAGTTTCGAAGCCACAGTAATTGCTCTTCCACCTCCTCACTAGATTCTGAAAATAAAATTATAAAATTATTGACAATACAGTATCCCCTTTCTACCAGGATATTGATTTTTAATAGGACAATACATTCTACGAACAATTTTTGACAAATTTATTTTTGATTTTTGAAAGTTCAAGTTCCAGAGTTCAATTGAGTACACTGTTCAATCAAATGGCTCCTATTTTATTTATCCACATATTTAATAATACTTTAGCCATAACGCAAACGGTGTGTCAATTCACAATCACAATTTATGAAATGGTTAAGGAACTGGGGATACCTTACCTGCAGAAGATGCTGGCAATCTTATGAGAGGAGCCACATCAGAATTTGATGATGTTGATGATGTTGTTCTTGTTGAAGATCGAGAACGGGCTCTTTCTATTATCCCGCGACTTCGCAGTTGTTGGCGTTTATTATATACATATCGTAGAAGTTTTCCAGATGCGTTGCGGGTTGTGTTTCGGACCAATGCCGACACATATGGTGTATAATATAAAGCTGCCGACTCTTTGTTGAAAATTTCTTGTATTTCTAAAGACCATTGCAATAAGTCTTTATTTGCTATAATTGCATTTGGGTTTTCTTCGAATATAGGTTGTATTAACAACTTTACTAACAAGTTACGCTGAGATTCATCTAATTTTCCAGATTCTCTCTGACTTAAAATGGCTCTACCATCAATTGATTTTTGTAAAGTGTTCAGAACCTGAAATATTGGCATGGATTAACACTTTAAATCATATATAAAATAAACTTTACCATTCTAGTAGAAACATGAGTCACCAGCAAACATCCGCAAGGTGAGGTTTGTTACCCCATTATTCATAAAAATTAACAAACCTCTGCTAACTAAAATGTGTTTTGCCTAAACAAAATAAACAATAAATTAAACTTTCAAGTAGGTAATGTAGTTGTAGTTTAGACATGTGTGGATCCGGGGTATATCCTTAAACTACGTCCAAAAGAGAGGTATGAGTACTGCGAATGTCATCTCGCTATTTGTGGTAGGGCACAGCACAGCAAATAGCCATGTCTACACCAGGCGCACCGCGTCGCGAGGAAGATGCCGCGCGCGGCCGCTCGACTATAGTATCCGCAGAATGAAGTGGCGACTGAGGACATAAACCTTCTCTTTCACACTTGCACCGCCACGACAAGAGAGAAGGAGACAGCGTTATGAACTCGGTCGCCACTTAATTCTGCGGATACCTACTATAGTGTGGACATTGTGGACGTGCCTCGGCCAAGGAAAACGCACGCGCAACCGCAATGCCTCGGGCGAGGCCGCGCGCGGCAATTTCCTCGCGAGGCGGTGCACCAGGTGTAGTCACGGCTAATGTCATCTCGCTCAAATCTGGAGCAAAGCCCTACTGGGGAAGTACCTCCACCTTACAGAAAACCACAGCCAAAGAGTACTAGACCCTACTCTTGGTGTTGTATTCCTGCTGGTGAGCTCAAAGAGTACCCATGTGTTGACGACGAGGGACCTCTCTCCTTTAGCCGTCAACACAGTGAATCCTCCTGTTTTTAAAGGGTCAGCAACGCGCATGTGACACCTCTGGAGTTGCAGGCGTCCATAGGTTACGGTAGCTGCTTACTACCAGGTAGGCCGTATGCTCGTTTGCCACCGTGGTAGTATAAAATAAGAAATAAGGCAAGAATATCACATAAGCTAGGCTATAAATTATCACCGCAGGACGCGTGCGCCCCGTGCAGTGAGCGACGTCTAGTAAATGTAATAAAAACCACTGAAAGAATAATGTTCAAAATAAAGATATCCAGGCAGCTTAGCATGACATGCGTTGTCGCGGGCGACTCCATACTTGGAGTCGCGCCTGAAGTATGGAGAGTCGCGCCGCAACGTAAGTCATGCTAGACGTACAGGTAAGTACTCACATATCCAGCACTAAATTGTTCGGTCACACTGTTATGTGTTGATTGCTCATTGTTGTTGTTGTATTGCGTTGTTGTACCAGGATGCGTTGATTGTTCACTTGTACCAGGAACAGGATGCGTTGATTGCTCACTTGTATCAGGATGCCTTGTTTGCTGATTTGGATCCACATAATCAAATTTTAATACTGAAATGTTGTCACTGTCAATTGTACTTTTTTCCAAAGCGTCATCAGAAGACAAATATGAATGTGACGATAAATCGGGCGAATCCTAAAACAAACAACTTTCTCATAAGTAGGTACATAGAGAAGTAACTTTAAGTGGATAAACTACTCACAACACAAAAACCTCAATACTGAATATTCTAACAAATCTCAGAGTCCATTTTTCAGCCCACTACTACTTCACCACCGCCATACTGACTTGTGATTGTGAGAAACTTAAATATTCTGTGTAAACTAAAAAACCATTATTATTACCTAAAACAAAATCCTATATGTACCTAATTCGAACAGTATTATTAATATTGTTATATCTAAAATCTGTTAAATCTGTTTTTAAATTTATAATTGTTATATCTATTTATCTCTTAATTCATATATGACATTATATAGCGAATGTTCACCATCAGGTATTTCATTCTCCGGCATAAAAGTTAAAAAAGACAGACACCAAGGTACTTGATAGATCAAAATTGATGAACATGAGTTTTGTTCTTTTTTATATATTAGTGCCGTTTGTTTCCATTTCAAATTATTAACTTCTGCATTGTGTTCACTACACATATGTGTTACTTTGCCAATTTCTCTTTTTATTAGGTATTGGACTATATCTCTACACATAGTTATAATAATTAATAACTGTACCTATGTAGTTTTCTGAAACAATAAAACTACACTAAACTAAAAAAATTAAAGACTGAGAGATAAAATTTAATTAAAAAGTACCAACAAATTCACAGGCACGGTCGGTCGCAGATTGAATTTTGGAGGGGGGCACTAAATAGCTTTTTTTTTTATTTTGTACATATTTTAAGTTTTTTCAATTTGATGGGTACCTAACATGTACGATTTCCTCATACCGTGCCTGCAAATTCAATACAAAGTACCTAGGTATTAAAAACAAGTTCCATAATAATTATTATTGTTTATTTACATGGCTGGGTTGGCTGGGAAAGTTTAGTGCTACCATAATCTATACAAGTATACTTACGTCACTCGGTACATTGAGACAAGCCAGTTTAACATTTACTTTAAACCTGGCCCGATCCCCCGGTACAGGAATTAGCTGGCGTATTTCGTCATCAGTTAACACACCCAGGGTCCCGGAATCGACTCTTCCCTCTAAACAAGACAAGATATATATAAATTTCAGCTCACCAGTAAGTTAAAATGTACCATACAAAAAACGGTACGGGAACGTACTCCCTAAGTGGCAGCATGAACTCCTGATAAAAAAGTTCATTACACCCGGACAGGGAACGTCTTAAGACCCTGCTGCTAGTATTTTGGAGGCTATACGTGTATCCAGTGACAAGTAATATACTACGGCCACCATATGCTCCTCGCGCTGCCGCGATGTTGCCCGCTCCGGCCAATTACTGCCCTACTCGCGCGATTATATTATAAGGGAGCGGTGGGCAAGGCCATCTTAATACGTGAAGGGGCCCTAGGGCACTGAAGAATGTGAGGCCCTTGGACACTTGGAATCCCCCCCAAGGGGCCCCCAGGTGCTCAAATAGAAACAACGTTGACTGTGAAAAAAACGTCACCTACGATCTTTCGGGGGCCCCTTGAGGATGGGGGCCCTGGGCACGGGCCCCGTGTGCCCTTATGGTAAAGACGGCATTGGCGGTGGGCATGAGCATGACGAGTAACGTGGCCACAATACATCTCTGCCTAGTTCCCATACCACTCGTCGAGTGTGTGCCCGGGTCAGGTAGATAGATAGAATAACAATTTCAGCCGCGAGGGCTTTTGCTAGCGCCCATGAAGGGATAAATTAACTACGAAATAAGAAATTAAACGTGACTCTCGCCAAGGTGGTACTTACCTCGAAAGCTTTCAATATAATCGGATAAACCCCAAGCCTTTAGCAAATCCGCCGTTAATAAGTCCATAATAAATGCCACACCACAGCAGCACAACACCACACAGTAATTATTTTAAAATAGGTACTTCTTCACGCGTTTCGGAGATGAGCTGTCAACGGTTACAAACAAAATGGACGACTCGAGAAGGATGGATTCATACAGGGTACGCGTGCGGGGGAAGGGGCGGCCGGTGCGTTTACGAATCTTGTTATTAGTACACTTTACTAATATCCATAAAGATATTTTACTGTTTACGGAAATAAGTATAAAAGTCATAAAAAATAATAAAGGGATTTGTTATAACAAGATTACCAAGTATAGAAATCAGAACCGACTTTTAATTATTAATACTCATTTGCAGCCACCGACTTTAATAAATCCCATTTGTATTATCTAGTAATCTTTACGTACTGGAGCTAATACACCATTTATAAACTCAAGGAAACTTTTATAGAACTTGTACAACTCTGTTATTCCGAGTAAAGAATATTAATTTCACAATTAAGTAAAACCGTTTTGTATTTTCTATACTATGAAATTAATAAAACTTCCTTGAAATTATATTATTTTCTATCGCCTAGAAAAAAATTGTAAAAATAAATAGATTTTGATATTCCCGTCTTTTAGATATCAGGTTATTAATTCGAACAATTTTTTTTCTCTCAGTGATCCTACATCGATTCTTTCATCGTCTATTTGTAGGAACTTACGAACGATTCTGCATGTATTTAGTATTGCAGCTTTTTGTAACTGCATATATGTATTTCTTTGCAGGTCAAGGAGTTTCAGACTGTGGTGGAGGTATTTAGGAATGACACCAGTGGTTGACAAAACTATTGGGACTATATACACTTTTTCTTGGTTCCAGATTCTGGTGACTTCGTCTTTGAGATCGGTATATTTATGAATTTTTTCTGTTATTGTTTTTTGTAGGTTGTGCGTGTTAGGGACGGCGATATCTATAAGGTATGTGGTTTTGTTTATTTTATCTGTCAAAGTTATATCCGGCCGGTTAAAATGCGTAGTTCTGTCTGTCAGTATAGCGCGGTCAAAATACATTTTATGGGTATTGTTTTCTAATATGGGGCTCGGAGTATACTTGTAATAGGGGGTATCGGTACTGTTAGTTGCAAGGCTGTATTTAACTGCTAGTTTTTGATGTATAATATTTGCCACCTGATTATGACGGTGCGTGTAGTCTGTTTGTGTAAGAGTCGGGCAGGCTCCAGTGATATGTTGAATAGTTTCTGGATGGCTATGGCATTTCCGGCATCTATCATCTGTAGCTCTAGGGTCTTTTATTATGTGTTTTCTATAATTTTTGGTGTTGATTACTTGGTCTTGTATTGCTATTATAAAACCCTCCGTTTCGGGGAAGAGTGTTCCCAGATTCAGCCATTTGTTGGAGGCTATAGAGTCAACGTAAGCTTGTAGTAGATCTTGGGGATGTCTTCCGTGTAAAACTTTTTTCTTCCACTGCTCTAGTCTTACGGTTTCGGATTCATTTTCAATAGGAAAGAGTGCCTGTTCAGTTAGGTTAAGAGGAGTGTAGTTTGTGTCATTGAATGCTATTGCTCTATGTATGTCGCTGGTATCTGTTTTGTGGAAGAAAAATGTTTTAAGACTATTTATTTGTTTCAGCCAGAGAGCGCGTATGGCTATTAGTCCCCGGCCTCCATTTTCTCTCTTCAATGTCATTCTTTCTATTGCAGATTTAGGGTGATGTTTATTATGTTTAGTGAGTATGGTTCTTGTGGTGATTTCTATGCGTCGGATATCCGTTTTGGTCCATCTGATAACACCGAACGAGTAAGTTAAGATGGGTATGGCATAACTATTTATTGCTTTAATCAGGGATTTGGCTGTGAGTTGGCTTTTGCAGATGGTCTGGGTCCTTTTCTTATATTCAGCAATCAGTGTTTTTTTAACTTTTATATGGTCGATTCCTTTTGACTGCTGGTATCCTAAATATTTGTATAATTCGTCTGGTTCCATAGCTGTGATTGTGTCTTCGTTGTCTAGAGTATAGTCACCGGGTTGGATCTTGCCTTTAACGATGTGGATGGTTTTACATTTATCAAATCCAAATTGCATGTTTATATCTTTGCTGAAATCTGTCGTTATGTCTATTAATATTTTCATTTCTGTTTTGTTTTTTGAGTACAGTTTTATGTCATCCACATATATTAAGTGTGTTATGCTTGTTACTTCATTGTTATGTTTCAGATGATAGCCGAGTTCGTGCCTGCGCAGCATGTGGGAGATTGGGTTCAGGGCCAGACAGAACCACAGAGGGCTCAATGAGTCTCCTTGATAAATTCCTTTTTTGATATCTATTTCTCTAGTTTGAATCTGGTTAAGGTGTAAAGTTGTTTTCCATAGTCTCATAGTATTTTTAATAAAACTTATCAAAACCGGGTCTATTTTATATATCTGAAGTACATGTATTAACCAAGAATGGGGGATGCTATCAAACGCTTTTTTGTAATCTATGTATGTGCAATGTAAGTCTGATTTATTATCTTTGGCATGTTTGTGAATCACTGAATCTATTATTAATTGCTCCTTGCAACCCATGTGGTTCCGTCTGCACCCCTTCTGCTCTTCAGCTATTATATTATTGCGTTCTATGTGTGTGTACATTTTTTTGGTTATTACAGATGTAAGGATTTTATAAATGGTAGGTAAACAAGTTATCGGCCTGTATTGTGATGGTTGTGTAGTAAATTTACCTTTTGGTAGCATGTATGTTACGCCTTTTGCTATAAATGGTGGTGTGCTTTGATGACCTTGAATAATTTCCGTAATATTCTTACCTAGTGATTTATGAAGGAAGTGAAATTTTTTGTACCAAAAATTATGAATTCTATCTATTCCCGGTGACTTCCAATTATGCAATTTACTAGTTACAGCCTGTATATCAATGTCAGTTATTTCTTCGAATTTCATTTCCTCCATATTTGCCCATCGTCTTTCCTCTTCTGCAATCCAGCCTGCTTTTTCGTTGTGGTGTAGTTCTGTTTCCCAAATACCTGCCCAAAATTGCTCTAATGCACTTACCTCTGGTAGTTCGTGTTCAGTGGGTGGTGTGTTGCGTTCCGAGTTGCCAAGCTGCCTATAGAATATTTTTTCATTTGTTTTAAATAACTTATTATCCTTTTTTCTTTTAAGTGCTTTGTTGTACCTCTTTAACCGATGGGCTTTCAGCGTCAGTTTCTGCTTAAGAGTATCCAAATATTCTTCAGGTGTCTTATTATCATTTTCGTGTCTGCTGTGAACTTTGAAATTTGTAAATATTTCTTTAACCCTATTTACTACACGGCTAGACCTGTTATTGTTGATATATTGGGTTAACTTACCAATGTCTGATCTTAACTGGGCTATATCTTATTATTATTATTTGTTTGTATCTCCTTTGAGAATCACGGGCCTTTACATCCCGATCTTTTGGTAGGCTTACGTGGGGATACAGATCCAACACGCAGAGGCCCTTTGGAGAAATTTGCTATGTATTACACCTGCTAGAACCCATTCACGGGTACATCAATAGATACCCGTGAACCGGTCCCAGCAGGCGTTGTTGGAGCTATTGCAAATAAATGGAAAGAGTTCTGTGCTATAGTATTGAAATTTGGCTGGGTCAAAATTGGGCTATTGCTAAGAGGTCTGGACACCTGCCATAACAATGAAAACACGGTTATCGAGGCAGGTGGTGACTCGCCGCCGACTAGATGGGCCCCTGAAACTGCCGTCGCAAGGACGGCCAAGAGCAACATCGGTGTGAGCGGCTCAGGGTGTGGAGAGGTGTGCACCGCTTTCTGCCAGTGACTGTACGCTGCCCAGCCAACTGTACCAACTCGCGACTTATGCATATTTCACTTCCACCCTGCGAGCATATAGCTCTGACGGCCCCTCTCTGGACGGCCAATTAAGGCAAGCCAGAGCTGAGAGTCCTGCGGGTCCCCCTGGGGTCCACTCCGACCGAAGAAGACACGCCGGAGACGGAGACCCTGGCCGACTCTCTGGAGCACTCGGGTCCGCGGGGTCGTCACTCCCCGACAGCTCGCCACAAGCTGCCCTGCGGGCTTATTATTATTATTATTCCGTATATTTATTTTCTTTCTTAAGTTAGGTTTTTTACAATATGAATATAAAATTAAAATAAAATATACCATACAAAACAATAACAATATAAAACATAAACACATTATAAAAAACCTAACCTAGAGTGCCGCCGGCAGCAGGGCAAGGCCCAGGCTGCCGGTGGTCAGGGCCGCAGAGAGAGGAACCTTCGGACTATACGCGCCGTGTCCAGGATTACCGCCTTCTGTATCTGACCCTTATTATTATTATTATTATTTATTCATAGACATGTTCCATGATATTGATGTTATAACGTAGGTACTTATTTACATATATGTTGTTTGTCCTAAAAGTTGTGTAGCGAGACAACCAGACGCCATTCGCGTTCGCGTGGCACAATTTCGCTGCGGTCGCCCGCATGCTGCAGTGTTGCGGTTGGACCATTTGCGAACAACTGTTCTCGTGTAGTGCACTTGTAGTTACATCTGTGTTAAACGTTTAAGAAGCTGACGACGGCGAACCAGAAATAGTTATTTGTGCAACAAGAGAGGAAAGTTGGTTTTTCTTACGAGTGTTGATTTTGAGTCCCGAGTAAGCGAAAGATTCTATAATTGAATCACGAGCGAAGCGAGTGATTCTAAGTTTGAATTTTGAGCGTAGCGAGGGATCTCAAGAACACGAGATTCCTCTCGTGTGACACATACAACTTATCACCTCAGTAGTGAGAACATATTAAAGTTAAAAAAACACATTTATTTACATTCCTGAATGAAAGGCATCAGCATCATTATGACGAAAAGCTTCTAGAAACAAAATTTCACTCCCTGGAGTGAGGAAAGTCGCAACTTTCGTCACTCTCTGGAGTGATGAAAGTCGCACTTTCGTCACTCCAGGGAGTGAGGAAAGTAGGCTTGTTCGAACTGCTGAGGTGAAAAATATATTTCCTGCCCTTTGAACGCAAGTAAAAAAGAGAGAAATAGTGTGGGAGCTCATGGCAAAATCAGAAAAATGACGATTAAAAGAGCACACAAACAACACTGATGCTACAATAAAACCACCGAAGAATATGTTGGAGTTATTTTTTATGAAGCTCGGTCGTTCAGTTAATTTAATAATGCATTAAAGGGACACGATCGCATGAGCTCGATTAATTGAACTGCATCTGCATCATAATACCTATACGTCAAGTGGCGTCCTGTCAAACCATGCAATTAAACTGTAATTTGCCTTGATGCCATGACACCGACGAGAAAGGATCACTAGATCACTATCATGAGGTGTTAACTCATCTGTCAATACTCGTACATGTAAGACAATACTACCTAATATTTTGAAATTAAATTATTTAAAGATAGTCGCGCTACGTCAAGCTTGTGATTTGTTTGCAGAAATGACCTCTCCCTCCCTCCAGACTACGTCAATCTTGTGATTTGTTTGCTGAAATGACCTCTCCCTCCCTCCAGACCTGTGCGATCTGATACAATAATGATGATTAAACATTACTTGCAATACATATAATCAAAGTGAGAGGGATGCACTGTGAGTAGTGAGTACAGGCAAGTAAAATAGATACAATTCAACAAGCGTTTGCAACTGATCTCACGTATCCCGCAAGGCCGGCACTAACCCACCAGAGTTGGAATCGTTACCAGCATTCATGCGAGGCACGTACGCCAATGACACAACCACTGTCACACATTGTCAGCTTCGCCGTCCATACAACACCGAGGGTAACCATCAAATAGCTTTAGAATTGTTAACGTTTGAGTGGCAATTGTTTTACAATGTGATAGACCTGCCAAACAAGAAATAGCGAGAGTAAATATCGTTAAACCGCAATTCGCATTAAGTCACCCAGTTGGCTATTATGTGGCGAAAATGCCAGTAGTTTGTTGAAGGTTTATAGCTTAGTTCCCAGTTCTTCCTGATTGACTAGCAGTTCTAAATAGACCTGCACGGAACTCGCTCAGGGTTGCTGTCTCCGAGCATTTACAAATGGTTGTGTGCACTGCCGATGCCGCCAGCTACGGATTAACTTATCAAAATCCTGTTAGGATAGTTTAATGAAAATAAATTAATGTACAGTCTACGTCAACGATATGTTTACACTTTTGCACCTTATTACAAAGGAGTAAGGTGCAAAAGTGTAAATATATCTTTGACGTCGACTTTACGTACAGTATTCAAATCAGATCAAAACGCGAAAAATATGGCTTGCAAGATTCGGGATAAGTGGAGATGAAGAATGAAATTTAAACGTGTGCATTGATGTGATTAACTACTACGAGACAATTACTACGAGAGAATTAGATGAGAGCTACTACGAGAAAATTACTATACGTACTTAAAATTGTTTTTTATTGCTCATAATACCTAATGCCTATGTCCAGCAGTGGACGTCTTTCGGCTGAAATGATGATGATGATAATACCTAATAGCTACGAATTTTTCAATTAACTTAGACAAATTGCTAATAAATATTTAATGGCCGCATCGAAAACCAAATGTTTTACAAAATTAGCACCAGCTCGTGATGTTTACAGCTTCGTTAGCTACTCACCTTTAATTGGGTTTGATTGGGCCCTGAAGGTCCGAGCTGTCAAGGTTTGTTTAGCACACTGATAGTAGATTGTGACAAAATGACCAGTTGATGGAACCAGCCGATGCCAGTTTGTACTATGTTGATGTAAGTAATTAAGTATCGTACGGTAGAGTACGAGAACACGATTTAATTTGGTTTTCCATCATAACATAACACACGAAACATTTACCCCGGCTACGATATCCCGAAACATGTTCATAATTTTTGGAAATGGGTTTTTTAAGTCAAAGGATAACGATAACAAACATAGACAATATGGTTTATGTTGTGAATATCAGGTGCCAAACTTATATATTGTATGGAACTTATTAGAAAATAATACAGTAAGGACGGGAAAGGTTAGCTGCACGAGATCTCTTATAGCACGGACCACCAAACAACGCGGGTCGGATCCGGCCCCAAGCCTTCTCGTTCCCATCGGGCCTGAGAAAAGAGCTCAATTTCATTTCTTACTCGAGCCTGTTTACAATGCCCTCACCTGTTTAGTACAGTCAGATCTAAAAATAATGGATCCATTATTAATATGTAGCCACGACTCTATTACCAAGCTTAGATGTTTTTGTCACATTAAATGTATCCATATTTTCAGATGTGACCATACAGTAAACTAAATTATCTAACCATTGCTACTTCTTCCGTAAAAAGTGTTTTGCAGCAGGTACTCTAGCATACCTCACGATTGTCGGTACTCGGACTACCTCTATTCATAAATTTCAACAAAAAACGATATTAGCAAGATGTTTCCACCGCAAAACCTCGAGGCCCGGCGTTGATTAGCTTAAACTATGATTAGGTGACACGAATACCTATCCCGTAACAAGCAAAACCGTACTCTATTTCAATGGGATACGGGCCATTTTAAAGACGTCAGGTTGTTTGACAGGTTGACAGTCTTGACACATTTACGGCGCGTGCGCCTCGTAGCAGGCTTCGATTAAATGAGTAAAATAGTGCTAAATTGTTACAGCCATACAAAAGTTGCGTTTTTGAGGGCGGTTTAATGGGAAATTGGTGGTATTTATGAGATAACGAGACACATGGACCACAGGTTGGCAAAAATCACTATTCACGACTGGTCCGAAATTTAATCCGGAGTTTTCAGCAGCACCCAGCACGTAGCATTGCGGTTTACGGAACTTAATTAAGTAAGAAATATTATTTACCCGTCAGTATATACTATTTATTTACCCGTCAGTATCTGATGAACAGATCTGGACGCTCTAGATGTGTATTCCTGGCTTTTACTTAATCCTAAAAAGTGAAAAGCTCGTGCAAGACCTTTTCTTTAAGAATAGACCTACTCTATGTACTCTGCTAGCACGCGCTTACCGCGAAATGGATTGCGAACCAAATTGCTTCCGTCATTTGAAGTAATTATACTCGTACTTAATACTAATACGATTAGATTAGTATTGGACAGCTTGCGTGTGTTATGTGCACATTACGATCGCCTGCGCAACCAAGTTGTAATCATATAATATGAATAAATATTCCAGATTCACGGTAATCATTAGGTATCAGCACCACTCTATACAATATGGGTCATATCATAACCATTGTATGGTTGTATCTACCACCCATAATTATCATAAACCCTCCATGATGCGTTTTAGAACCGCACATTATGACCACCATAAAAATAGACTGGTTTTTAGAACTTTGTTATCTACAACAATCTTATCACTTATTGCTAAATAATAACACTGAATTCCAAATATTTTCTATTTGTCTGCTATTAGATAGATTTCTTGTTGTCTGAGACTCGCACAAGTGAAAATTAAATAGGCGCAACACACACTTGGTTCTATTTTTACGTGGACCCTATAGACAATAACTGCCTTTACGAAATAATTTTGTCTATGGCCGACGGAATTCAGCTAAACCTAAAAGCTATTTTTTACGCTGCATCCGTCAATAAAGAGGAAGGTCCCCACGCGTGCGCGTGCGCGTCAGCATTCAATTAGCTTGCGCAATGACCCTTGATCGCGCACGAAGGTGTTAATCCATCGACTCTTGCCTAATCCATCTACAATTACAACTGACATCAGATCAATCGTAATCCTTAATGCTTCGTGATAAAATCTTCAATAAATAAAATAAATTACTTACCTATTTCGTTTTTTAATTATTAAATAAAGTTCGTTAAATGCATCGCTAAAACTAACAGCATCTAACAGCGATACTTGACTGGCTCTAGAAAATTTTGGGGCTACTTTGATTTTGAAAAAAATAAAAGAATAGTAAAAGGCTCGAACTATACAAACTCTTATCACTCTTATGTAAGTCTCGAGGAAAAAATAAGTATTTTACATGGATTTTACGCATAAATAAATACCTTACTTTAAAAAGACTTGAACGGAGTTTTAGATAGAACACATTATACAAGTACCTACATCATCGCCTATAATTCTTCAAAAATAGTACTAGTCGTAAATAGCATTCAGTTAATTGTTGTTATAAGCAGAAACGTCTGCAAACGATATTTCAATTTTATAATTGAAAGGAAAAATGGAAAAATTCACCGCGTCGAGCAAGACTCGAACTTGCGACCTCTCGGAACACCGGTCCGATCGCACTGCCAACTGTGCTATCGATGCTTACTCAACCCCGGTGAATCTTTCCATCTGTTACTCCTTTTTGCTTACGTCGTTTGTTTTGTACACGTCTCCCTCTGACGTAAGCAAAAAGGAGTAACAGATGGAAAGATTCACCGGGGTTGAGTAAGCGTCGATAGCACAGTTGGCAGTGCGATCGGACCGGTGTTCCGAGAGGTCGCAAGTTCGAGTCTTGCTCGACGCGGTGAATTTTTCCATTTTTCCTTTCAATTATAAAATAGCATTCAGTGTTTAAGAAAGTTGAACAACATCATTCTGGCTGGCTACCTTAACAGAAGTTGCAGATTCTGTGAGAGAGGCAGAAGAAGGTCAAACAATCATTAATTATTGTTGCATCAAATGGAATAGAGGAAATTACTACTGCGTGTACCTACATACTAGTAGACACACAAACAAGCGTGACGAATGACAAATGACAGCGCAACTTCTTAATCATCATGAAGATGATAAATGACCTCAGGAGCGGATCTTGCTTTCAAGTCACGTTTGGTAATACGAGTATAAGTGACACGTGTTAAAGCTTGGTGTGGTCCAAAAACTATATAGGTAAACTATATAAAAAACTATATAAGAAAAATATTATCCTGTTCAAAAATTTTTGAACATAAATCTATAAAAAAGAAGTATTTCGTAAACCAATTTTTGGTAGTCTACACTAATTAAGCAATTATAGAAAAGAAGGTTAATTAATGCTTGATAGGAGCGAGCGATTGTGATCTCAGAAGCTTTGTGAGAAAATGGTTCCCAGTTTGATCGAACTTTTTCATTAACGAAATCATTTACGAACATGGCATTCTTCCACGTCTATATTTTTGATGACATTGACATTTAACAGTTGTTTTCGGTAATGCACATCGTGAGAAAACTTTACATTTTTATTCATATTTAAAAAAATTCTCAAAGTATGCGTTTGTCCCTTACATTTCCAATGTCGATATCGCATGCATGGCTATTATAGCTAGGGATACACGCACAGATATGGCCGCCGGATTTGTCCGACGGATGTGCCCGGCGGACAAATCCGTGCGCGAATTGGACACGGATTTGTCTGCGGACACGGATCTGTCCGTCGGGCATGGCGGACACATCTGTGCGTGTATCCCTAGCTAATATTATGTTCTCACTTCATGTGTAGATATTTTAAAGGCACAAGCAACTACGACAGCGTCAGCCTTGCGTGACGATTGTCATCCGAGAAAGATTGTTTACCCACTTGTAGTTACGATGACTTAAGCGAATCTACAAGATGTTTCATGACTCTCTTGGTAAGTAGTAAACTATGATTTGAAACCAGCACGATAAGATGTTTGACGTAGGTAAGAGAGGTCTAGAACCAATGTGTAGAATAGACCTAGCTGTAAAATGCAAGAGCTGCTGCTGGACTATAAGTGTTTTGAAAATTGACGGTCAGGAGGAGAGATGGAAGGCGTGGCGTGAACTCATGAAAGCTTCATATTGCCTTATTGAACAGTTCATAACCTGGGTCCTGGGGGTCGTAAGTACCCCTAGGTACCCCGCCGAGATAAAATAGTTTTTCCGCGGGGGTATTGGAGCAAGCGAGTAAATCAGAATTCCGGTGTGTACTTTCACAAATATTGTTGGGCATAAAATCGAGTTTTGGTACCTATAGAGATATTAAGGATATTTAAAGGCATAAATAATAAAACTCATCTCCACCAACGTCAAGATTTGAAAAGCTCATAGTACAGGCGATGGACTATCAGATTAAGCAAATTTTATCCTAATGTAACTAATAATTGGCAAGTTCTTCTACATCTACATAGATATTGGCAAAATGTCATGAATGTACCTAAATTAAATGACATTGACTTTATTATAGAAGTAAAAGAGTGTCCTATATCTCAAAATTATGCCATTTTCAAAGGGTAAATTTTGCTTAACCTAATATCCCATCAGCTCCCTTCAAGCCTTCACGTTGGCGTTCGGGACAACCTGTATAGTAAAGGTAGGCTGTGTAGATACGGAGTAAATGTGCAAACATCAGCCTGCTGCCGACGATAAGGTAAGTACCTACTATTTACTTCGCAGTTATGTAACCGGTCCTCGCGTCGGAGATAGGTGCTAAAGCATATTTACCTACTGAGAAACCAGCGTTACTTTGCTAATAAACAGAAAACGTTAGTTGCTTTGGTAGATCACGCGAACTCTCCACAGACATTTCAAGTGACATAATATGGGACCCCTTTCGACATGGCAAAACTGACAGGTCGGTAAGTGAGACAACTATGATATCACACCTTTGTGACAGCCGAAAACTCTATGAATTTCCACTTACGTTACGTCAAAATCAATACAAAATTCTAGCGAGACCTATTGTAAATTTGACAGTTAGGTGTGGACACGTAGGACAGACGGATATCACTCTTATCTATCTAGTAGGGATTCAAGTATGATATCCACGTGTCACAATTTGGTTTGGCATGTACCGAGAAAAACTAGTATAAGACAAATCTATATTTATAAAAAAACTAGCTGTACCCGCGCGGCTTCGCCCGCGTGCGTTGCAGTAGGCTCTGTCACTTTTCGTTACACTCATCCCTCAACAGTCCACTGCTAAACGCTTTCTACATAATCAAATTTCATAAAGTCAGTTATAACTTCGACATCCCAAAAGATCGAGCGAAAGCGTCTGCGGCAGAGAACCATGTGAGCGGGAAGATCTGAAGAGCTAAAAGCAGAGCTCTCTCTGTAGAGTCGAACGTCCGAAGCATCTCAGTAGAAAATGCAGCAGGAGGTCAGAGATCGAACACAAATTAATGACTAAGTCTTAAAAGTAAACCAGAGGGCGGAAAGACCAATAGTAAGGAGATATCGAACACAACTTGATGTTAAAGTGTACGCGAAATGGCCCCCGAGCCGCCTTTCACATAGTTAATTCTATCAAAACTGTTATTGCTTCCGTCTTAAATATGCAACTTAATCATTTTTGGTATTAATAGTGGTCAAATCTATCTACATCTTAAATATTCAACCTTACCATTTTTTGGTAAAAATAGCAATGGTACGGTGTGTTTATCTTTTTGCGTGGGCTCCACCCCCCGAGCCGCCTTTTACCGCCTGCCACGTGCAAATCTCTGTCAAACTCTTGCTCCCATCTTGAACTTTCAACCTTACCATAGCAATTTTTGGTATCATAAGCAATAGAACGGGGTTTTTTTATGCGGGGAGCTCCGCCCCCTGAGTCTCCCTTTCTTTGGCGCCCGTCACATGGTAAACTTTATCAAAACTCTTTTTCTCCCATCTCAAATGTTCGACGTAACAATATTTGGTATAATAAGCAGTAGTACGGTGTGTTTTCTCTTTATGCGGGGGGCTCCGCCCCCCGAGCCCCCCCTTTATTCCCGCCCATCACGTGGTTACCTCTATCAAAACTCTTCTTCTCCCATCTTAAATGTTCAACGTAACTATTTTTGGTATAATTATCTATAGTATGGTGTGTTTTTTTCTTTTTGCGGGGGGCTCCGCCCCCCGAGCCCCCCTTCTTTTACGGCCCATCGCGAGGAAATTCTATCAAAAATCTTTTTCTCTTATCTCAAATGTTCGGCGTAGCAATTTTTGGTATAAAAAGCAGTACTACGGTGTATTTTTTCTTAATACGGGGGGCTCCGCCCTCCAAGCCCCCCTTTTTTCCCCGCCCATCACTTGGTTGGCTCCATCAAAACTCTTATTCTCCCATCTTAAATGTTTAACGTAACTATTTTTGGTATAATTATCTATAGTATGGTGTATTTTTTTCTTTTTGCGGGGGGCTCCGCCCCCCGAGCCCCCTCTTTTTACAGCCCATCGCGCGGTAAACTCTATCAAAATTATTTTTCTCCTATCTCAAATGTTCGACGTAACAATTTTTGGTATAATAAGTAGTACTACGGTGTGTTTTTTCTTAATACGGGGGGCTCCGCCCCCCGGGCCCCCCTTTTTTCCCCGCCCATCACGTGGTTGACTCTATCAAAACTCTTCTTCTCCCATCTTAAATGTTTAACGTAACTATTTTTGCTATAATTATCTATAGTGTGTTGTATTTTTTTCTTTATGCGGGGGTCCGCCCCCCGAGCCCCCCTCTTTTTACAGCCTATGGCGTGGTAAACTTTATCAAAATTCATTTTCTCCTATCTCAAATGTTCGACGTAACAATTTTTGGTATAATAAGCAGTACTACGGTGTGTTTTTCTTAATGCGGGGGGCTCCGCCCCCCGAGCCCCCCTTTTTTCCCCGCCCATCACTTGGTTGGCTCTATCAAAACTCTTATTCTCCCATCTTAAATGTTCAACGTAACTATTTTTGGTATAATCATCTATAGTATGGTGTATTTTTTCTTTTTGCGGGGGGCTCCGCCCCCCGAGCCCCCCTCTTTTTACAGATCATCGTGCGGTAAACTCTATCAAAATTCTTTTTCTCCTATCTCAAATGTTCGACGTAACAATTTTTGGTATAATAAGCAGTACTACGGTGTGTTTTTTCTTAATACGGGGGGCTCCGCCCCCCGGGCCCCCCTTTTTTCCCCGCCCATCACGTGGTTGACTCTATCAAAACTCTTCTTCTCCCATCTTAAATGTTTAACGTAACTATTTTTGGTATAATTATCTATAGTGTGGTGTATTTTTTTCTTTATGCGGGGGGCTGCGCCCCCCGAGCCCCCCTCTTTTTACAACCTATGGCGTGGTAAACTCTATCAAAATTCTTTTTCTCCTATCTCAAATGTTCGACGTAACAATTTTTAGTATAATAAGCAGTACTACGGTGTGTTTTTCTTAATGCGGGGGGCTCCGCCCACCGAGCCCCCCTTTTTTCTCCGCCCATCACTTGGTTGGCTCTATCAAAACTCTTATTCTCCCATCTTAAATGTTCAACGTAAATATTTTTGGTATAATCATCTATAGTATGGTATATTTTTTCTTTTTGCGGGGGGCTCCGCCCCCCGAGCCCCCCTCTTTTTACAGCCCATCGCGCGGTAAACTCTATCAAAATTCTTTTTCTCCTGTCTGATGGGCGGAGAAAAAAGGGGGGCTCGGTGGGCGGAGCCCCCCCCGCCCACCGAGCCCCCCTTTTTTCTCCGCCCATCACTTGGTTGGCTCTATCAAAACT
Source organism: Pammene fasciana (assembly GCA_911728535.1). Lineage (NCBI taxonomy): Eukaryota > Metazoa > Arthropoda > Insecta > Lepidoptera > Tortricidae > Pammene > Pammene fasciana. The sequence goes on from OU452292.1 coordinate 205,749, forward strand.
CTTATTCTCCCATCTTAAATGTTCAACGTAACTATTTTTGGTATAATCATCTATAGTATGGTATGTTTTTTCTTTTTGCGGGGGGCTCCGCCCCCCGAGCCCCCCTCTTTTTACAGCCCATCGCGCGGTAAACTCTATCAAAATTCTTTTTCTCCTGTCTCAAATGTTCGACGTAACAATTTTTGGTATAATAAGCAGTACTACGGTGTGTTTTTTCTTAATACGGGGGGCTCCGCCCTTTGAGCCCCCCATTTCTCCCCGCCCATCACGTGGTTGACTCTATCAAAACTCTTCTTCTCCCATCTTAAATGTTTAACGTAACTATTTTTGGTATAATTATCTATAGTGTGTTGTATTTTTTTCTTTATGCGGGGGGCTCCGCCCCCCGAGCCCCCCTCTTTTTGCGACCTATGGCGCGGTAAGCTCTATCAAAATTCTTTTTCTCCTATCTCAAATGTTCGACGTAACAATTTTTGGTATAATAAGCAGTACTACGGTGTGTTTTTCTTAATGCGGGGGGCTCCGCCCCCCGAGCCCCCTTTTTTCCCCGCCCATCATGTGGTTGACTCTATCAAAACTCTTATTCTCCCATCTTAAATGTTTAACTTAACTATTTTTGGTATAATTATCCATGGTATGGTGTATTTTTTTCTTTTTGAGGGGGGCTCCGCCCCCCGAGCCCCCCTATTTTTACAGCCCATCGCGCGGTAAACTCTATCAAAATTCTTTTTCTCCTATCTCAAATGTTCGACGTAACAATTTTTGGTATAATAAACAGTACTACGGTGTGTGTTTTCATAATGCGGGGAGCTCCGCCCCCCGAGCCCCCCTTTTTTACCCGCTCATCACGTGGTTGACTCTATCAAAACTCTTATTCTCCCATCTTAAATGTTCAACGTAAGTAACTATTTTTGGTATAATTATCTATAGTTTGGTGTATTTTTTTCTTTTTCCGCCCTCCGAGACCTCCTTTTTTTTACGGCCCATCGCGCAGTAAACTCTATCAAAATTCTTTTTCTCCTATCTCAAATGTTCGACCTAACAATTATTGGTATAATAAGCAGTAGTACGGTGTGTTTTGTAGTGGTAGGTGATCGAGTAATTTTCCGATGAAAAGGAAACATATACAAATTCGTATCCGCAGCAGTCAGTCGTCTTTTCAAACACAAACATCAGTGTTTTTATAGGCATAGGTTCCCATTATACTCATAGGCTCATAGCATAGCATAGATAGTACCTACCTACTATAGCCATCTAGGGATATCTCTGCGAACTCGTGTTGCATTTAGTTTGCACCTAAACTACATATGTAGTGGTCAGATTTTGCGTAAAGAGGACTCGGTAGTAACAAAGTTCTGCGAGAGATAGCGTTACCTAATCGTATAGCCAAAGACATGTCTAGATACCCCTTTTGATGGTACGTATTTTTTACTTTTCCTCTATATTTAACCAGTATATTATTATTTAACACATTTATTTATTTATACGAATGAATATGAACTAACCGAAAGTAGTTAAACAAATATCAATTTGCTGCTTGAGCTTAACACTCATATTCATTTCACATACAAAGTTTAAACCCCCTTAAATCCAAAAAGTTCGTATTTTTTATAGCCTATGTCCTGACCAGAGGTCTGTTGAACCTGCTAGTGAAGTTTTTATCGAAATCAGTTCAGGCGTTTTGACGCCAACTCTCCCCATCCAAACAGACAAACAGACAAACAGACAAACAGACAAAAATTCTAAAAATCGTCGAAACGTGTTCTGTTATCGATTCTAAGACCTACTAACTTATTTTTTTACTAATATCTCCAATGTACAGATTTTCGACCCTCTTCAGCTTTATTATATGTATAGATTACACTTCGTTTATGGTAGCGCGTCCACATTTTGCGGGTGGAGAGTTCATGCAAAGTTACCGTAACCTCTATAAATAAGCATTATCTTCATTACCGTGGCTCGTGGCTCAATTACTTATTTTGTTATTCTTAATGCTGCCCATTAAGGTAATGTGCCCTTTTGGTATTTGTGTGAACTTTTGGTATATCTTTTTCAATAATCAATATTTTCTAAAAAAAGCTATGTAGATATGTTTTATTTAGCAAGATTAATAGCATATTTTTTTAATTTCAATCAAGTCATTTTGGCTATGGAACTCTAAAGTGCCAATAAGTACGGAGGTAGGTACTGCATGAATTAACCAGTAGTCTTTTTTGTTGTTTTTGAACTGATCCTGAATCCTGCCGACTTGACCCCTCTCCGGCCACACCGACCACGCAGCCTGGCGAAGGTTTTCCAGTTTCCGATTAGAACAGGTTGATTATACAAATGCAGTGATTACCTCTTTAACATATTTCACGCCAACTGGTTATTATCGCCTTTTGAGGCACATCTGGTTCTGTGCCCTATACCACAAAACTTACAATTACAATTTGACAAGTGTCAAGTTACAAATTTGTCATTATACAAGTGTGTTTACCACAAAATTTACAAGTTACATATTTGTACTGGAAAATTCCTACAAATATGTAAATTGTAGCAAATATCTACAATTTACCGTATCACAAAACTTTACATACGTTACATTTATTTTCCGGGAAACGTACAAATTTGTAGCTGACAATTGTTTTGTGCTACATTAGATTGTAGTAATAATTATACATATGTGTAGAATTGTACGTACAAGTTAACAATTCTCTAAACGTTTGTCACACCCTCTTACAACTATATTAAATACTAGTCAATGATTGCTATATAATAAAATTATAATAATTTAAATTATAAACTTGTATAGATGTCATATACAAAGGAAAAAAGTGACCAACGCATATTCATTAAAAAATAATTTGATTTGTTCTTTCAGTTTTATAATAATTTATCACATTTAGCGACGAACTTTTTGTACCACGAAATGTTTAGTCCAAGTAGAAGTGATAGTGAAGAAGATTTAATAGTGCGACGTCCTAGGACATATCGAGAACGTATCTATAAATTTATGTTGATTTTACATTTAATGAGAGACTCAGAGTAAGTAAATCTACCGTCGAATATCTCCTACAGACTATTGCTAGAAATCTTAGACATCCGACGCGAAAAAGTCACGCTCTTGATCCTAAACAACAGTTACTGACTGTTTTAAGATGGTTAGGCTCAGGTTCCCAATATCACGTCACTGGCGATGCTCATGGTGTTTCGAAAATGACAATGTCTCGTTCTATTCATCCCGTATGCACACAAATAGTGGACAAATTACTAGGAAGCGAAGTAAGATGGCCAACAAATGGAAACTCACTTTCTGAAGATTATATTGCAGCATCACATGCAAATTTTCCCAGGGTCGCAGGTATTATAGATGGATCATTAATACCGATAGATGCACCATACCAAAATGAAGCTGGGTTTGTTGATCGTCACGAAGATCATTCTATAAATGTAATGGTTGTCTGTGGACCGAATTTAGATCTTTTTTATGTGAATGTACGTTGGCCTGGCGCTGTTCATGATTCGCGGGTTTTAAGGCGCTCATCGTTATGTCAGCAATGGGATTATGGATGGAGACCTTTCCCTAATGCTGTAATATTGGGAGACAGTGGATATATTTTAAAAAAGTGGTTAATAACCCCAAATATTCCAGCCCGCATACCAAGAAACGCAGCATTGGATCGGATCGGATATATAATTGTAGTTGTAACATTACAATTATTGACCTGTATATTTACAAATCAACAATCCTCTTTATTCTTTGTGATACGCTTTAAAAAAAGTGACACATTTGTATACCGCAAATTGTAACGAAAACATATTTGTAATGATTGTGGTACATTTTTTTGTTTACAATTTAACAATTTTGTAGAATTGTGCACTTGCAAAGTTTTGTGGTATAGGGCACTGGTCGTGCTTAAAAAATTACATTCATCTTTAATGCAATGGAAATTAATGAATATTCAACATTCGCAATTTGATCGTATTTTCCAGTCGGTAAAAAAGGATAACGACTTGATAACGACATTAAGCATTAATTTTCATTGTAGTTACTAATGTTATGTTACTAATTCTACACCCAAGAAAAATCAATCAAATCTGCCCACGATTTACGTAAACTAATTGATTGTGCACGATTACCACCATAATCACGAATTCTTGTAATATTTATGTTTAATTTATTTTATGGACATTGTCCAAGTTGTAGAAATGCGACCTTCGGCGGGATTAGAGTTGAACTTTTGACCTCCGTGACTCGTGGTGGCTCTGCGTGCACGTAACCCCGCTGACAGCTTCCATCAGCTATTTATATTAAGAATTGTCAAAATAGCCGTTGCGTAGTCTATAACAAAAGCTTATGAAGAAGCTCTAGAGGTTACATCACAATGTTCACAATACTCGATTCTAAAGCTAATGTCTCGGAGATTAAAGAGAAACTTACCTACTGCAATATCAATCATATTACCTATATTTTGAGGAAGATTTTACCATCCTAGGGGGACGAAATTGAGGAAAGAAGAGGAAGACCCAAAATATCATGCATGACACAGATGAAAAAATGGCGCTGTAGCCGCTGCTGTAGCCACACATACCAGAAAGTGAGGACGAAATCCCAAGCTAGGCTGAAATGGAGAATGCAACGACAGAGGGACAGGCCCTCTTAATTTTAAGGTAACAAGACCGACACTTTCACACCCAGCGTTGGGTACCGGAGGCCTTTGTCACTTTTTATTTCGTTGGACGACATGTGACATCAGAATATTTACGTTTAAATTTTATATAAGATGATACGATGAAAAAAAAGTTGGATATCACGCCACGCAATAAAAGGACGAGTGAATCGTATCAAACGCTATAAAAAAATGCAAAAGTTACAACGATGACGTCGATGACCAAAGATTTGGTACAGCTCGATGATAATTATAATTATATTTTATCGCATGTAATTACGTTTTATATATGTACTTATAAGTAACATAAGTATCAGAAATTTATGCAACCAATATAAGTCGAGGTAAGTGTAGCAATTAAAATGTAAACATTAAATAAAGTCCCGCGTTACTACCGTCCGTATATAAAACTTGATAACAACTTAGCGCTTTTTAGTTTTTACTTATTCATTTCCTGCAATAAAACGACATTTGAGAGTACACACCACAACAAAAACCTCAAGGCCTGGTGTTGATTAGTTCTTCAACTGCAGCTCAAACTGTCATTAGTTCTTCTTACCACGTAAAACTGAATGTAAATTGAAGACCAGTTTCAATTGGAACTTTCCAACGAGAGAATACGATATACAGTTGAATAAATATATAATGGCTGTAACGTCTTTTATGCCTAGTGGGGCACAGCTTAAACCGCACTAATGTTGTAAATCAAGCAATTTTGCAGTGTATCACAACGTATTAAGGACTATTTTAAAGTCAAGTCGGTGATTGGTTGACATTCTTGTCACATTTGCGCGTGCGCATAATGAACCGCAATTAAACGATCCAACGGCAATAAATCTTGATTTAGTTTTGTTTATGGAGTTACCGCTAGCGAGCGCCGGCTATAAATAATGCTTGTCTGCTTCTAATTTATGTTTTAACTACCAGCCACTCTTCACTGATCATCAGAGGACTTTATGTCATCAGTAATAGGGCTCATAAATTGCCAGTTAATATGTTAGATGATGCGATACCGTAAGAGCTACTTAGGAGCAAAACACACTAAGCGGAATTCAGCGTAGAATTAGCTATCATAGACCAAAATCAGCTGAAAGGTGAACATTTGTGTATACTGATATTTTGTTTGGAGCCCCTAGACAAAATTCACCCAGAAATTGTTGCTGCTGATGGTATTGTGGCTATTTTTGTCTATGCTAGCTGAATTCCGCTCAAGTGTGTGTTGCGCTTGCGCATTGCGCCTAAGTTGGAATTGTTGGGCTAGGCCACGGCTAGGCCAGGGTAACACATCAGGCGATAGAATTCCGTTAGTAAGATCTTCACTGACATACTTTAGACACGTGTAATAGGTACCTAAAACCCAGCGTGGTTCCGTATTAAATACCGGTGTGGAGAGCCCACCTCTTATAATTGTAATAGGTAATTATTTATCAAACTGTAATTAGAATCAAAGATCTTTCGTTAACCACATCGTCGCTGCCATATGTGTAAAGCCTAGAACGTGGACGTGTCTAGATTCTGGTCACGACTCTTCAATTATCGCCTTCAAGAGAAAGGACAAATGCACGATACATGCCATGATGTCACAGTATAAGAAGGATGCAATGGGCCTGCTCGCATTGAACTGGGACCATACGCAGTACCTTATATAGATGGAGTGCAAAAAATCATTTCCGATATTGGAAAGATTGCAGGCTGGAGGAGAAAAGCAGTGAACCAGGCTTCTTGGAAGAAAATTGGAGAGACGTATTCCCAACAGTGAGGACTCACTGAAGAAGAAGGGAGAGACGAATATACCATTAATTCGTCATCTTATTTACCTTGTTCTCTAGTCGCCATGTACCTATAAATTCTGTCCATTCATTTTAAATAATAAAAATATTTAACGTGTCTGTATATTTTTACACTATGTTTGATCCTATCAAGACAAAAGCAAGCGGAAAGATAAAATCAGATAAATACGTTATTGATAGCAGGAACTTACCCACTGATTTTTTTATTATACGCTCGCAGGTTGTTCACATGATGAATATGAATAATGGATTAATGGTGACCCACGAGATAGCATCCGGAAAATGTCCATATGGTTATGGTTATACTCGATTGTATTGTAATTTGCCGACATATTTATTGTGGTTGCGTGGAAGCCGTGTCGCGGCGGCCGTCAAACCCTTGTCATGCTTATTCATAAACCATTGCTCGTCAGTTGCTATTCTGACATAACTACACATTTATAAATATTGTAAAGTTTATAAGTTACAAGTGTATAATAACCCCCTCGGGTAAGGACAAAAATATAGCCGAGAACAGTGGGGACGGAAAGGAGAAAGGGGAGGAGGCTTGGCAAGAGCTTATTCAGCCCTCTTGTAGGTATTTTTATTTTTGATATCGAGGTCGATCGAATAAACCATGCCCAAAAGGTGCAGTTTAACAGACTTAGGATAACAATTAACAGTTCCCCACCACCACCATGCCTAAGAACCATAACAGCCATCAGAGAACTGTTTCAATTGTTAAATTTATTATTATTCTTGCATAAATCCTAAATTCAAACTAGATTTCAAATACAGCCTTGGCCAGAAGTGTTGAGCACCGATGCGATTTTCATACAAAACTGGAAAGTTTAGTCCATGTTTCCATCTTTGTTTAAGTTATTTTGTCAATTAATTTAAACTAATAGGCATGTTTTGTTGAAGTTAGTAGTAACTGCATAGAATATTTGCAATATGTCGCACCGACTTAAATTTACATTTTTGGTACCTTCTGTTTTCATATTTTTTAAGTACCTTGAAAGTGTTATTAAGTGAAGTTTTCTATATTTATAAATAAAATATAACATTTACCGTTACCGTACATTGTTAGGATAGGGAAATAATGCTTAACATCAAAATTGTAAACAAAAAACACCTATGCTCAATACTTCTGGCCAAGGCTGTATATTGCGCAGTTCGGCAGCACGCAAGTGGCACAGGGAGGTAAAGGGGTCCTAAAGCGACCGACCCCTTTTAGTGAAGGGAGACGGGAGAAATGGGAGAATGCTGATAGTAATTCTCTGTATTGTATGAGTTCATTTTCTTCAGTTCTCTATATTTGAAGTCACAGTTAAACTGGCGGTATACTTAACGCAGCGTGAACTAGCCTTATAAATAGCCTAGGCCTTGACGCGTGTGAGCATCTTAAACGCTAATAAATTACCTACATACCTCAACCTCACCTGTAACCTTACGTAACATTAATGAATTCTGAATAACTTGCCGGATGCCAGCGGCTAATTGGCAGGGACAGTTTACGTGCACAGCCTAGAAGAAGGTATGTATGTGAGGGAGGCTTGTTATAGCACTCTGAAGCTTTCAGCAATGTCTTCTGTGCTTTTATCTCCTAATATTAGCTTCCTACATACCTATAGATAGGTACTTCCTTTACTACAAGAGCTGCTGGCCTCTTGGTTTATCAATGAATACAAAATTATTACACAACGATCAGTTAGCGACTATTGACCAAATGTTTATTTGTTCAGCTTCGCAGCTCAGTTGATGCGAAACGTGAAAGAAATTGAGGTATTGCTAAATGTACATTACGCACTACTTCAAAATTAACCCAGAGGTACCGAATACACTGAGTCGATGCTGTTAAAATCTTGAGTCTTCATTAGGGTTTCTTTAATACAAGAAGAAGAACATACAAAGAACTAAGAAGGTACAAAAAGTACCTACAACCAGTTGTGTTACAAACAAGTTCATTTTGTACATAACATGCAAGATTCAGATAGCTACTATGTAGCACTTTGCCTATGCCTTGGTGTTAGGTATAGGTATGTAATGTACTGAAAATGGGTATGTTGTAATTATTTTTGATTAAGTAACTAATACTCGTAGGTACCTATATATATATATCATCGCACTATTTCTAACTTTATTCATCATGAGCGATTGTCACACTCACACGGAATATCTACTCGGAAACTATTATTCTTCATTAGAGTCCATTCCAAAATGCCTTTAACTGTGCATTGAAGTTTGTTAACCTCCGACAGAAAAGTTAAGTACCGAATAAATAAGTACTTACATAAAGTTCTACTGTAGAGCTTATCTTAGTTAAAGCTAGTACGAGTAGGTCAAGCCGTACAAATTCTGATCCAATCAAATATTTACAGTTTGTACCTCTTTACACAGCACCTTGCCATTATCAACATTCGCAGCGGCCTCCACGCTCCGCTGGCTCTGGCCCAGCGCTCGACTCGCCAAGCACTCTTAGAACCGCAAGCACGCATGACGACACAGCCAGACAGCCACTTCCCAGAGGTGCGAGGACCTCTGATACCGCCTTGTAAAAAGTTGAATATATCCCTTTTTAGGGTTCGGTACCTTAAAAATACGGAATCTTTGTAGCCACAAGGCTAGCTGTCACAGCCAATTTACTCCGAGTATTCCACGGCCGATTGAAATGTATTTTAGTAAGTCGGTAACCCAAAGACGGACGTGTAACATAATGAATTTAATAACGTGTGGGCCAACAATAGACCCCTAACTGTCCGCGAGGTGCGTGGACCTCTAGCTCCCAAAACAAAAAGGTGCTAATTGCCAAGAAGCATCTAAAATAAACAGCTTTTCGCACCTGGCCAGTCCGGGCTGCGAGCGTTACCCGTCACGGTGCTCGGGCGCAGGATTATTGCCATTAGCATAATTACTTAGCCATATAAAAATGTATGGCTACTTTTCGTAACGAAACTGACAAAATTAATAGGTACATTTCAAAATATATAAAAAATAGCCATATTTTATAGAACGTAGATAAAGATATAAAACATTTGCGATTGACCCTTATATGGATCAAATAGGTAACATCCCACGTTGAACGGTCTACCCGGAAGCGTGGGACAGCCGCGGACAAGGCCCAGACACTCAAGCGCCGCAAGTATGCGTTTTTAACGAACGAATACTACTTTGCGGCACTTGCAGTGGAAACACTGGGTCCTTGGTCGACCGACACAAAAAAGTTCGTTAAAGAAGTGTCGATCCGACTAGTGGGTGCTTCAGGCGACCATAGGGCGGGCTCATTTTTTGCACAGAGGTTAAACCTGGCCGTACAGCGCGGAAATGTCGCCAGTATTTTAGGGAGCTTTCCAGAAGCGGGCGAACTTGGTGAGTTATTTTATATTTAGTTTTGTCATTTAGTGTTATTTATAATTTATTGATATGTTATTTAGTTATGAAATAAATCTTTATTTCCCAAAAAAAAAATACATCTGGACTGGACTGAGGAAGGAATACCCACATGCATACTTATAATTATGCAAAATCGCGTTTCCGGCGAAAGGCACCGCACTGGCGCTTTAAGCGTCAGACGCAACAATTCTCAGCAGGAGATCGCGTCTAGTCGTAATACATATTATAGGTACATAACACAGGATCCGCCGTTGCAGTCAGATACGGACGGTAGGTAATACGATGTAGTGTGGTGTAGACAAAAGTCAAACATTTTGATTGATAATTTGACCAATATGAAAATAATTCAATTTCCGTTCAATAAATGGCACTGTAGCTACAAGTAATACTTACCTAAAACAGAGACGTGTAGCTAATCTGTATTTAGAACATTAATGCTTTTTCAATTGGCTATTGAGCGTTTTCACAAAAAGTTGTTAGTTTTCACATTTTTGAAATTTTAAGAATTTTTTGCATATTCCTACTCAGAATCGTGAGTACTATCAACTCCACTATGAAATTAAAAGTGTCCTGTTCCTCTTACGCTACTTTTCTATGGGCACTTATATGAAACTAGCGTAATGGAACATAAAAATTGTATGAAAATTTTGGGACACTTTTCATTTCCTAGCAGAATGAATAGTACTCTCGATTCTAAGGAAGAATATCCAAAAAATTCTTAAAATTTCAAAAACACGAAAACCAACAACGTTTTGTGAAAACGCCCTATTACGAGTGTAATGCACGGTTGGAGTGGTACCGACAACAGGCCGACAATGCCTCTTGCCCCTCGTTTATCACTTCATTATCATTACATTTAACTTCCGCTTGTTGCCTATTTTGCCAATTATCCTTCTATGTAATTTGATTACGGCTTATCCCACCATCCACGATTGCCCTTGCGCAAGCGTGTGAGTATAATCGAGTGTCATAATAATAACGAGATTCAGTCACAGTTGGATCTTGCGTGCTTTTGCAAGTGTTTTCGTAATCCGCAACTAAAAGCTTCGTCAGAGATAGAGATACATTGATCCTTTCTAAAACAGGTTACTAGTTAGTTAGCCCAAAATCCATGGAATCACCAACAGGTAAAAACAAAAGGCAGGTAGGTAGTTACTTAGCTGAACAGAACGTACTGCCAGTACTATACTACCCCAATCAGTTAGTTCTCAATCCTTGGAAAATAAATGATCACTCATACGGAAAGGTTTAGGTAGGTAGCCTTGGTAGGTAAATGGGAGTATTATTATGATGATTATTGCCTGCAATTCTAACGTCAATATCATCAATGATATAGGTAATGTAATATATGGAGACATGTCGTAAGTGGGTACTAAATAACTGTCGGTATGATAAATAATTTGGCCTCTAAGGCGTCTAAAAGATTCTCCGCAGAGATTCTTGTCGGTCGTTTTTCTTCTCGGGGTTGAGGTGTTGGTTTACAACTCGGAAGTAGTAAGGTGCCTACATGGAAGAATGAAGATTTTCATTTGTTTTTCAATTCAAACTGTCAGTGTCAGCCCCCTGGCCGACTTGGCAGCGACCTCACCGCGTCTCGCGTCAGCGCTCGATCCTCGATAACTGATGATTGCGCGCACACATTGTTTACGGCGAATAATGGTGTGCTAAGACGTTTCCGGTCGCGCAAGACGTGTTGCAACGCATTTATGATACATGACCTGATGGGACAGACAGGCTACAGTGACTTCACGATCTAGAGACGAGGAAGCAAATATTAGAATCCATTCTACTACTTCAAACGGTACACAGAGACGGCGAGCTGGTTATAGGTCAGATATTATATATTTGATTGATCTGCCACTCTGATCCCCACCAATGAATAGCTGCCAGATGCCGGATCTAGCAATAAGGATACTATAGCAAACTAATTAGATGGGTTCCGTTGCTCTCAATATTGTGTACTAAGTATCTGACGTAGCCGTATCTAATAAGTAATCAGCTCTTAGGGCCGGTAGCACCAAACTGTCTGTGAACGTAAACGTAATCGTAAAAATAAAATCTTGTATGAAAGGTTTGACGGTTTTCTATGGGATGACAGCTCCGTCGCCATATTTAACGTTCATGAGTCTGTTAATTGTGCGTGGTGCAACCCACCCTTAGTCTAAAAGAGTCCTTGTCACTTGAGGAACATTCTATCAATCGATTGACTGTAGTAGACAAACTGATACTTGTGCTAATCTTTATTTGCTTACTTCTGTTAACTCCGGTCATTGGCAGTGGCAGGCACAGGCCAGATCAGGATCAGGTCCGGCTTCCTCAAGAAATTTTCTTGCATAGAAAAGCGAATGCGATATAATATTTTGTACATTTAATGGGCAATTCAGTGGTATGAACCAGGCTACAAACGTGTCACGGACACTATAAAAAGTTAATATAAATATTAATAGTAAGCTACCCATTTTTTCACGGTCTCATCAGAAATAACATTACATTAGGTATTAGTACTTAATTTGTGCGCAGAGTCTTTGTACAATTTAGTTGAATCACGATAACAGTTTTTAGAATCGTACTTACCGCACAAAAAAATATCAAAATGCCTACTCATAAGTCGTGAAGTCGTGACTGGAACGAGGAAGGATGTTCATGGCATGGAGGTTGTTCGGTGATGAGTGATGACGCAGTTATGACGTCACGGGTCAGCACGATTGGTGATGACGCAGTGATGACGTCACGGGACTCACGAGTCACGGGAACGACTTTGGGTTGAATGGTTGATTGTAAGACATATATTTTTTTAATATATTTACTTATAATTGTGTTCTGCTACTAAATATTTTCTTGAGAGAACACTTCACAGTGATAACGCTAAGACAACGTTTTGCCTACCTTATTTCGCTTACTACTCTTTCTGATACTCAAAGTGACCGTTTTCCGTTGCCCTTGATGGCACGTATTAATCGCACAATGTTATAATTATTGTTGGAGGTGAGTAACCTGCGCCGGCTGACATTGTACCCTGCGCGCGCACAATGCGAGGCGCAGACCAGACCATCAAGCGTTCTTGACAAACACACAGGCTTGACGATCGACAACACAATATTACGGAAAACTTCAGCATAGATAGCGCCACTAGCACAATCAGTAAAGAAACCGCCATGACGTATCATATTATATTCATTCGTAACAAATAATCTTAAAGTAATCACTGAAGACGTGTTGATTTTATTTAGTTTTTAGATTATTCTGTAAGATTTTGCATGCCATATTGTGGTAGACCATACACTACTGTCATTATAATAGGTACAAAAGTACCTATAACACCCCATTGATATGTACCCATAACACCTGTGTATGTTCTTTGCAAATAAAAATAAATAAATAATTGAAATAACATAAGTTTTACTGCTAGTCGTACGAGTATATAAAATAACTGTGATGTGACACTTAACTACAGCCATTTAAAACTGGATGATCTAAAAAACTACTTTGTAAACGTGGTGCTAATTTAATGTGTGAAATTTGGATTTGGAGGAATAAAGATACGATAAAAAGATATGTAACTTACCTTAGCAAATATAAACCCATTCAATTAAAACGTGGTGAACTTATTTTTTATAGAGGTTAATTGCTTTACGTCGACTACAAGGGTTACCGCCTCCCATAATGTTCGAACATTTTTTCTTTCGAAAAGGAATGGTTCCCTTTCTTCCAAATACGGAACACTGGTGCATTATTGTAATAATTAATAAACGACCATGTGACCTATTGTAACCTCTATTACCTACATTCAGGTTTGAGCTAATGCTGCACTCTGGCGGCGGAACATTGTAGTAATACTCCCAAATTAATAAATATAAAAAAACTGCTCAAATACATTTACACATAAAGAAGCTATCTTTAAAGTAGTATAATTATCTAAAAAAATATAACTCTTTAATTTTTACATGACTTTTTATCACTCTATGGATTTGGCATATCTATTCTATTAGATGTTATGAGAGTGCATTCTTTTTAAAACGATTTTAGTGCCGTCTACGCGTTAGTTCCACATTTTCACCTACCTTGAAGCGATGCTAAGTATAAGTATTTATTTATTTTTATTTTATCATAAGGACAATTACGTTTTTGTAGTTAATTCGTTTATGTACTGTAGTTCCCTCAATTTGCTTAAAAAGCGCAAAAGATTTTATGTTCGTATTGCATGAATTGCACTTCAACCAGGCGTCTGCTGCAGGCTATAGGTATTTATTTTTTAATTTAAGTACATCTCTTCTCTTGTAAGACACCAGCAAAAAGTAGTTCAAAATTATTTTTACATGATTTTTTTCCCTTTACAAGAAAGTCTAGCCAAGAACACCTCACAGCTTAGCTACTTCTACTGGTTGTAAAGCGAGGTCCACGCGCTTGTCAAGCATGCTGGATCGTGTGCACAGCACTTAACGCGTAAGTATGTTTTGTATTGTGACTCGTAATTGTGTTACGTTACTTATGTTACATTACATAGCGTAACGAACATGACACTGCGGTCGGTAGCCTCCAACATATATAACATAATGCATACTGGAGAACCTACGATCCACACGGTAATTTAATGTCAATCAATGAACTAGGTACCTAGTTTTTACGAACAGAATCCCTATCTATAGAAAATCAACTGGTAAATTCATACATAAGATACTTATAATCACATAGAATAGAATACCTGGAGTTCGATTTTTGAATCTCACCGGTGCCTTTTTTTGTATGCAGCCGATGACTATTTAGTACGAAATAAGTCACCCGGTGAGATTCAAAAATCGAACTCCTGGAGTTCGATTTTTGAATCTCACCGGGTGACTTATTTCGTACTAAATAGTCATCGGCTGCATACAAAAAAAACCGGCCAAGTGCGAGTCGGACTCGCGCACCGAGGGTTCCGTAAAAACCTAAAACAATTGCTATTTCTTATGATTGCGTGGACATGAAAGTTTCGTTTTGCTACAGCAGAAAGATATTATAGAGCTGAGTATATGATATGAATTTCGATTTAATACCTCTACGCGTTTACGAGGAAACAGGTAGTAAGTTTAAAATTAAAAAAAATATTTTAAGTACTATTTTACTAAAAATGTCTACTTTTCGTAATTTTTCCTTCGTCTTTGCTATATGAAGTTTCTTCGTGCCAAGTTTCAAGTTTCTGAGTTAACGGGAAGTACCCTTTAGGTTTTGGGTTTCTTGCGAGTACTCAGTTTCAAAATATGCAACTTAAATTGCTATTCCTTTTGATTGCGTAGACTTAAAGATTTGGTTTTGCTACATCTGAAAGTAACTATAGCCCTGAGTATTTGACATGAATTTCACTTTAATAACTTCACGCGTTTACGAGGAAAATGGTAGTAAGTTTAAAATTTAAAATATATTTTTTTGTATGATTTTACAAAAAAATTCTACTTTTCGTAATTTTTCCTTTGTCTGTGCTACATGAAGTTTCTTCGTGCCAAGTTTCAAGTTTCTGAGTAAAGTAAAGTAAAAAATCATTTATTCAAGTAGGATTTTACAATCACATTTGCATCGTCAAAGTACATACTTAATCTAAGTTACACGTAAATACTAACAACCAAAAATTACAGAATATATATATTTTTTTAAAAAGTACATTTATAATTCGGAATGATCACATCACATAATAAATTAAAATGTATAGAAGTAAATTATATGTCAAGTAATCTGATGTGATGTCTTTGGAATAGTCCATGCATTTTCATCACTAAGGTACTCTTCCACGGTGTAATAAGCTTTATGCAATAGCCCAGATTTAATGTATTTTTTTAATTTTGGTAAAGGCAAGTCTAGTGCTTCCCTGGGTAATTTATTATACGTGGTTTTACATTTTCCTAAATAACATTTCTTTACTCTCTTAACACGTGAACTAGTGATTACTATTTTATGATTATTTCTAGCACTTCGCAATTTCTTAAAGGAGGACATATTTTTTAGAGCATATATTATGCAGTCATATACGTATTGTGATGCCATAGTTAAAATATTAATTTCTTTGAAAAGTTCTCGTAAGGAATCAAGTCTTCTTAAGTTATATATATTCCGCACTGCTCTTTTTTGTAATACAAAAATAGTTTGAATATCGGCGGCTTTACCCCAGACTAACATTGCATAAGACATTATACTGAGTTTACGGGAAGTACCCTTTAGGTTTTGAGTTTCTTGCGAGTACTCAGTTTCAAAATATGCAACTTAAATTGCTATTTCTTTTGATTGCGTTGAAATAAAAATTTGGTTTTGCTACATCTGAAAAGTCCTATAGCCCTGAGTATTTGACATGAATTTCAACTTAATAACTTCACGCGTTTACGAGGAAAAAGGTAGTACGTTTAAAATTTTAAATATATATTTTTGTATGATTTTACTAAAAATGTCTACTTTTTATAATTTTTCCTTTGTCTATGCTATATGACGTTGCTTCGTGCCAAATTTCAAGTTTCTGAGTTCATGATGGGAAGTACCCCGTAGGTTTTGCGAGTGCCGAAAACTCTAAAATTTGCAGCATAAACGACTGTATCTTTTGATTGCGTTGGCTTTTAAGTTTGATTTTTTCACAGCTTCAAGGGACAATAGACTTAAGTATTTGGTATAAATTTCAGCTTGATACCTCCACGCGTTCCTGAGAAAAATGGTCTTGACAGACAGACAGACAGACAGACAGACAGACAGACAGACAGACAGACGGACAACAAAGTGATCCTATAAGGGTTCCGTTTTTTTTCCTTTTGAGGTACGGAACCCTAAAAAGGCACCGGTGAGATTCAAAAATCGAACTCCTGTGCACATTATATGTATATTATATCATATACCAAATTGATAATGGCTCTCAAAGTTAAAAGCCTAGGGGGAAAATATTTGAATTGCTTCCTTTATAAGATCATCAATATCATCATATCAAAGGTAAAACTTTGCCTACGATGCACAAGTTGCACAACTTTGCCTGGCTTGAAAAATATGGTTTTCTTCACCAAACAGCTATTTTATATCTTATTCCTGAGATGGCTGCCGTCTTCTCATCTCAGATATAAATAGGTACCTACCTAGCTGGTTGGTGAAGAAAACCATGTTTTTCATGCTAGGCAAAGTTGTAGCATGTGACGGTATTAATTAGGTATTAGGACGTCTATAGATGGAACTCGATTCATTTCGGCTTGCCTAATTTTACAACAGTTGACAAGTATCAGTATCCCACGGCTTATAGAGGAAAGCCAAATCCACTGGTAGAATAAACTAGCTACCTACCCACATAACTTTGAAGAGGCAGTAGGCACGTTTTCATTATCATTTTATCAGACGAAGAACGTCGAGATGATCTCATTTACTCAAGTGCTCTCTCTCCACTCCAGTTAGTATCAACTTTCAAGTCTAGATATGAATCCTCTATAATTTCCTTTCAATTGACCGATATAAACGGAAAGGCAGGCTGCGGGCTGTACGCTTATTTGCTGCCGACGTGGTAAGTATAATTTAAAAAATCAGCACTGATCAGATAACTTAAATTTGGTATCTAATGTAAGTTGAATTTAGAGGTAGGTATTCGGCATTCGGAGTAGAAACCTCATAGTAGATGTTTAACTATTGTAGTGTTTGAGTGAGTGCACGGAGTGCACACGCTTTCTGCAGCGTAACTCCTGCGTTTTCTAATGCGCTTTTCTATATAATATAGTACGTAATAGTAATACTTATATTAGCTTGTAGTTGATCCACTCTTGAAAGAAAGAAACAATAGGCAATGCTTTTCACTGATGGATCTCTTCCAGGTAAAAGACGGTCTTCGAGGGTAAAAGTACCTAGTACCTACCTATAATGTTTATGAATAGGTAGTTAATTTGAAACAAAAAAACCGACTTCACTTAGGCTACCTTAAATACCTTAACCAAGAACATAATGCCCGAGCTGAATATTCAAATCACTCTAGCTATGCCTTTATATTTTAAGAGCGCTCTCGATTTGTTCAGGATCCCATCATCAGAACCTGACCTGAGTCCTGAGTATCTAATGTGTAAAAGGTTAAAACCGTGAAAGTTTAAAATCAGTGTTTTGGTCCCTCTCATGTCGTCAGCGTCGAGAAAGCGTTGCGGCCTTACACCCTTCGCTAGTCGTCGCCTTATGCAATGATAACCGTAAAATTATGATAGCGGCTGATTTGCCTACGCCACGCCACGCCACGGACACGGAACACCGCGTGGTGTCGACACTGGCGACGTGGCAGTGCGTTTCGAAGGGCGTAGGTAACTTGCAACAGCTGTCGCATATACCAGTGCAACAGTATAGGTAGTCAGAGCGCATTACATAAAATTATCAAAGGAAATAAAGTTAGCGAAGTTTTCACGAATATTTGTATATTAAACCTATATGTATATTTTTATTTGCTATAAAACTTATAGACGACTTTACCACCTTTAGTAGGTGCTAGAAATTAGGTATATCGTTAAAAATGGTGTATTTCACTCTCATCGTCTCATGTCCCCGCCTCGATTGAAGGGGACAGATTGGAACGGTTTCTATGAAAGAACCTATTCCCATCTGCAGGTACCGGGAGGAACATGACTTAACAAATGACTCTATAGAACTCGATTTCCACCTTGTCTTTGTCTAGTTTAGGACAAATTAGTTTCCTATCTCGAAGACACAGCCAAGTAAAAGTCAGTCAAACCAGCTCCGACTTGCCCAATTCAATGTTCGACATCAACGCGCCGTCAAGTTGTATCCGTTATACTTCGATATCAGTGATTAGAGAAACGGTGTCACTAAAACCTAGTTCACTTTCAAGGCTAGCCAGGTCATAAACTGCTATCAAACACGTCGCTAATGCACGCGGTTGTTTAGGTTGCAGAACTGTCGCTAAACTTTCAAGGGTATCGGCTTCGTTTGAGTATCAGACCGGCCTGTAGGGTAGGTAGCAGTTCTGTGAACGAATTACAGGGATTTTAAAATCTAATAACGCGGGCTTGTGGCTTGGGATTCATTCTCTGTAATGTGATATGTCATTTCCCCAGAAGTTGGCTTTCTCAAAACGAAATAACCTGTGTTCATTTCCAGACCATTTTAATACTTACCTTTCACCAAAATTAGTTGGTCACAACAAAAAGAGTGAAGTTTATTTTGCTGTTACAGTAATGTACGGTAGACTGATGTTAAGACGTCAGACTTTCAATCCTGAAGTCTTGGGTTCAAAGTCAAACCCCCACTCATTCCACTGAGTTATTCAGAAAGTAATAAGTTTAGTTACCTACTTACAAAAAAACATACAATTTAATATTCTGCAAAACATCATCATTGCTAATGTCACAGCGCAGGCGTTACCTAAATTAAAATTATTGGTCGCTGTCATGTAGGTACAGTACATAACCAAAAAAATAAGGTTGATTGCCACCAGAACCAGAGCCTATGTAGAGTCCGACCACGATAAAGCTTCATGGACTTTAGAATGACCAAACTCGCAGTACAACTTCCTGTCACTCTCACAATGTGCACTGAGATCGTTCACATTACCCCCACCATGCACTATGCACTTCGCACATAGCGAATTACCCAATCATGAGATGATGACCTAATCTGTGAAGTGCGTGGCAGATGTGATTGACGACATTCCTGACAACTCGTCAGTGGCCAACAGAACAAGTACCTGTGTCAAGTCAACTCCCTGACAAGTTGACACCGTGATGTAAAAGTAAAATGAATGATGCTAGTGGTAATGATAATAATGATAAGTATAAATTAAATAATAACTAGTAGGTACCTAGTCCGCCTCGAACTGAGAACTCGCGATTTAGTTGCAAACGAGTTGACCAATATAACAAGACCCATATGAACATTTTTTCACCTTCTAGTTCCACCACCCCTTGATCGATCCAGTTCATAAATCTCTGCTACAACCTCAACAAATTTCATAAAGATCGGAAAAAAGTTACTAAAGTTATCGTCGAACAAACTCTCAAAATCAAAAAGCCATCGAAATGCCGAGACGTCCCAGTAGCCAGAAGTTGTTTGTAAGAACTCACTTCGCTTACGCTCCGCTCGTTCGAAAAGCTATAGGTACAGTGCGTGAGCTCTAAAAAGAACCTTCGGGTTTTAGAAAGAGACGTCGGGTATCAGTCAACAGTGACAGATGAAAAAGCAGAACAGCAATATTACCTTCGTGTGTCATCGCCGATTCCCGAAGGTTACTCTTAAAACTCACGGAGTGTAGTATAATTTTAAAAAGGTCTTATTCACTGCAGAACCCGGCAGGTATTACGTACAGTCAGCAGCACGCGTAAGGTAAATTATCAGAACAAACTTTTGTTGTTTATAAAAAACGTGTGCAAATCAATCTGTTGGGCTTCTGTTGCTAACTGTACAAAGGGAAATAATAAAAAAACCGTGTTCAGATAAAACATTGTATAATTGTTAATTACCTCGCAAGGTTCAGCTTTAGGTACACTCTGTGACAGCTATAGTATCCGCAGAATTAAGTGGCGACTGAGACCATAAAACTTCTCTTTCACCCTTGCACCGCCACGGCAAGAGAGAAGGAGACAGCGTTATGAACTCAGTCGCCACTTAATTCTGCGGATACAATAGCGTCATTTAAAACGATCAAGATTACTAAACGTGGCAATTATGGTGGAATTCTTAATTGAACGAAGTAAGTGCTGTCAAGTTACTCCACTCAAGGCCGTCTTAAATGCCTTAATACGGGATGGGGCCCCAGAGCAATTAAGAATGTGGAGCCTTCGGGCGCTCAATTAGGGATAGCGTTGACTATAAATAAAAACGTCGTCTAAGATCTTTCGAGGCCCCCCTGAGGAGGCCCTGGGCACGGGCCCCGTGTGCCCTTATGGTAAAGACGGAATTGCCACTCAATTAAGAATTCTACTTTATCCAAGCTCAGATGTTCAGTCGCCATCAGATATATCGGAGCGGCCAAGGTGGTCGCAAATATCTGAACAACGCCTAGCTCTATTGTCATGTCAGTCATGTGTCATGTGGATAAAGTGCATGTTCAGATATTTTTGGGTACCTTGGCCGCTCCGATATATTTGATGGCGATTGTTCAATATGTCTTGACAATGAAGACGTCTAGCTCATTTTGAACACATCATCCGCTTAACTGGACCTTATTATTTAGAAGAAGAGCGCGTTCAGGTCATTATGAACACGTTGCCCGCTCAGATATTTCTGCTGCCAACTGTATCTAATCGTGACTTCATAGGAACAAAAACAGAATTTATAACTAAAACAGTTATTATATATGAGTGTAAATAAATCTATTGAGCGAACATGGTACAATTTATAGTTAAAATTATTAAGTTAATTTTAAAGTTATTTTAACATGACTAAATCAACAAACACAGTAAGCAATGAGGGTGTTTTCCCACCCGCACCCGTGCCCGCCGAGGACAGACAGGACAGACAGGATACAGAGACAGACATAGCGATATAAGTACCTAATCATAAATCTGTATACACTTTTGACCCTTGTTGCAAAGGAGTAAAATGCAAAATATATTTTTGGCGTTGACTGTACCTCTTTTATTACAGTTGTTGCGATGCTTCATTATTATTGCTTATTGCAAAGCTCTTAAAAATACCTTAAAATGGGGCTGTTTGTGTTTGCGAAGAGCGCCCTATTTGGACACGAAAAATTATAAGTTTTGAATCTCAATATTTGAAGTATTGGCAGTGGCCGAGACACGTAATTTTTTAAAGCACACAAGCTTCATCGATTTCCATAAAGCCACGAGTTTATTTGGGACACCCTACAAAAAAACATTAAGTACTCGCTATGTGTTAACAATTTCAGACTTGCTTATTTTATTTTATAAAATTATGAAGCAGGATGCCTTTTATCTATTAATAATTTTAAACAAAAAAGAACCGACTTCACTTAGGATCCGCTATTCCAAGAGGAAGTGGCCGAGTTGCTGTAAAAAATAGTGAAATCACTATAGGTGTGCCTATAATAGTTGAAGAGTTCCCTCGATTTCTCCAGGATCCCATCATCAGACCCTGACTTGGTGACAATGGGACCATCTAGGGGTTATACCTGTTCGATAAAAAAAAAAATTTGAAAATCGGTTCACGATTCACGGAGATATGGAGTAACATACATACAAAAAAAATAATGATGATAAAAAAAATATAAATAAAAATTCAGTCGAATTGAGAACCTCCTCCTTTTTTGAAGTCGGTTAAAAATACAATGCGTTTGAGAACCACAAAAATTATGGAGTTACTTATCGAAGTTTTCGTCCGGAAATTGCGCCGGAGAGCCCCATTTTATGGTAGGTACTAAAAACGAATAATCAATTTTCACTTTTGTTTTCATGTTTTTACTAAGAACTTGTCTGTTAAAAGTACCAGAGAGTATATAGTTTAATAGAGCAGCACAGTCTAAGAACTCTTTGAAGCCCATGTCTGAAGCGCCATGTGGTACAGTACCGTAGTAACGCTACTCGTTACCAGATGGCGCTGTAGCGCAATTTCATTTTTTTATCTTTAGGTTGCTCTCGTCCAGATGGCGCTTCAGACTTGGGCCTCATAAAGTTCTTAGTCTGTCGCTGTCTAGTGTCTATATAATTTATAGTCTCTGATAGTACTTAAACCTAGATTTAAATTAGACTAACCTAAATAAAAACAGAGTATCACACATGTATAAAACGGTATAAATCTTAAAAGGTATATTTTTCTACTGCCTTATTAAGAGTGAAGTAGAAGACAATGAAACTAAAAGCATTGTGTTAAACACGAGCATTGTTTTAACGATTGGCCCGACACCCTATAGCGAGCGTACGTGATGTAGAGGGCAGCACTGGAACCCGCTGTTCGTTGGCGCGCCTAATTTGTTCACATCCTACAAGCAAGCACGCGAATCTCAGCACAACAATCTATTTGTTTGACGAAGTGCTAATGTCAGTGTCACGCTTAAGTCGCCTAATTAGTCCGCTAGATGGCAGGGCCTACAACGCAAGGCACAACTTTATTGGCGTTGTTCAAATTTCCGATTTAGACCACAAAAGGCAAACCCTCCATCACGCACGGTACCGGTACCGACGGAACATATTAATTGACAGACGAACTATGGTCAATAGCTTGATCATTTGGGTTCAAGAAAGTATAGATTAAAATACAGAACCGTATATATTATGTAACTATTATTTCAATCTTATTAAATAATCATTTATAGAGCCTTCGTGCTGATGAATGACGGTTGATAGATATTAATTTAATACAATGACAGGAGCTATCTTAACAATGCTTTTATTTAATACAATGCTTAGAGAGTTTTCTCGCGGATATAAATAAGCACATAAATAATCTAAAACGGTAAATGAGAACGGAAAAAAGACTTAAGCTAAGAAAAAATAAATTATTAAAATAGATAAATAAAAAATAAGTTAAGTAAGAAAAATGCATAAAAATGTACAATTCTTGTAGCGTATGAAATAAGTTTCGAGATCAGGAAACGGTACAAAGTATCACTTTTTCAGTAAATATTGCAGCACATACGTACATTATATGTATTAGTTGCGATACGCAAGTTGAGAGGCATTCTACCGGAAAGTCGTTTACCTGGTGCTACACTTTCAAAACTCTTGAAAATGCTAATTTCTCAACTCATGGCTCATAAACGAACAATTAGCATTCGACCATGTTAAAGGTATTAAAAGTAGTTTTTGGTAAGCGACTCTCGTGGAATCCTCCATATCAAATATAAAGAAAAGTCATGCCACGATAAAAGTAATGTTATAAACCTAAACACAGAGAGTATCTATTTAATTGAGGCACACAGTCTGAGATTTTTAGAAGCTTCAAGTCTGAAGAGCCATATAAACGAATCCAAAGCTACCTCAAGTCATAAGTGTCATAACATCTATAAAGGAACCGCTGCAACGCCATCTAGTAACGAGTAGCGTTAATACGGTTCCTCTGCATCAGCAGAGGTATCGATCAGATGATACTTCAGACTGGAGCCTCACAATGTTCTTAGACTGTGCGCCTCTATTAAATACATACTCTCTGCTTTAAGAGTAACATCTCTGCATATTCATTTGAATGCAGAGCCAATTTAGAGATATTTGCTACTTACACCTTATATTTCTTAAACTTCGAAGCGTTGATTTACAAAGGATGATTTTTCCCTTTAAATATAGACCCTTAGGATAGCGTCTAAAAAAACAGAAAACTCTGTAAATTACATCAGAAACCAGAATACACAAGCAATTATGCAAACTACACGTACGAAAAACATTATATGCGCTCGAGAATCTAATGGCATTCCCTCATAAGTTACGAATTACGATACACAACTTGTAAATAATATTACGCTTAAACCTTGTAATAAATAAATAAAACTCGTCACCAGTCCACGACACAACACAACCACTGACAGATTCTATCCAGTATCCACTTCTCTCTCGACTTCACATTCTAAAACACTTCGCTTACGTATTGTAAGGCCACGCGACCCGAGGCACTCGGTCCATCCCATCACAAAGTGACAGAACGGCACATTTACATCGATACATTTTACAGATTAGTACTCATAACTTTGGGCGACTCCACTAGCAATATAAAAACAATATACATCAGCCGCGCTGTACGATTAATATTCACTGTATAGCATATTGAAAAACTATTCAATGGTTTTGTGATGACTGCCAGTTTGTGATGGTTGCTGCCTCCGGTAGCGCTAGACGTCGGGGCGGCTGCGCGCGCGCGCGTGGCACCGCCACCGCTGCAGCTCCTGCGCGAACGTGGCCAGCAGCCCCCCGCGCCCCCCGCGCCCCCCTCGACCGCCCGCGCCCCCGCCCCCGCCCCCGCCGCGCTTGCGGCGCGGGACCGGCTAGCTGCCGTCACAGTACGCCGTCGCGAACGGCGGGTCCAACTGAGGGTCCTGCAGGGGCCGCAGTAAACGTGCCGATGTCCAGTGGTAAAAGATCTTCGCTCGGAAACCCTCGCCGCGGCGTCTGAATGAGTCTTCCGCGAAACGCGCAGCGGCGCATTCTACACGCACCTTCCTCTGTGGCCCTTGCAGCCCCACTGGCGGCTCCACGACTTCTTTAGTCGCATTAGAGGCACAGTTGCAAGGCTGCGCGCGCTGCACGGGCCTCCGCCGCAGACAGTACGGGCGAGTGAAGTCGCGCTCCGCGGGCGGCCGCTCCGACAAACAACGTATGAACTCTAGTGTAGGATGCCGCCGCAACGCACCGACGTACGCCGAGCGCAACGGAAGATCTAAGTCTAACACTTCCAGCTTCGGCATAGAAGCGGCTAGTTTTAAAACGCCTTCAGGCGTGATCCGGCACCGCCAGGCTTCCAGCACCTTCAGGTGTGGCAGTCGGGCGGCCAACGCTGATATATGCTCATCGCCGAGAGCCGAGCCGCTCAACGCGAGCTCCTCGATGCCAGTCGGAAACCTCGCCACAACTTCGACGAGGAAAGTCCGCCGGACCATGACCGCGCCCGTTATATGTAACTTCCGTAGCCCTTGCGGCCTGGTGGCCCGTATCGCGTCCTCCGCCGACATCAACCAACAACTATACAGTTGTAAATTCACCATGTTCTTGCAGTCGCCGATTGCCTCATACATGTGCGCGCGAAGATCCGCACAGCGGAGTGTAAGATCCGTAAGGTGGTCTTTCCTGGCGCGTAGGAGCGCTAGCAAGCGTGACGGCGGAGTGAACAGCGCCTCTCCAAACATGTGCAGACCTCGCAGCTGACAACGCTCCGCGCCAGGAAAGCGAGCAGTATAACTATTTACAACTAACGATTGTAATCGATCAGCAACTACAGAGTCCGACACGTCCCGCGCCGCACACGCCGTGAACACGTCTAAATGCTTCAAATTGGGCAGCGCGCCCAACAAAGCGATCTCTTCGTTAGAGAAACGGATGCCAGAATGGCAGGAAAGCTCCCGCAACTGCTTCATTCGTATTGTGGCCGTGAGGAGAGAAGGAATTGAGCATTGGAGGCCGGAGGTGACTATTAAAGACCTTAAGGTATTAGGTAACCGTGGAAGTTGTAGCCGACAGTGAATAGAGGCAGCTCGACGGCGGATGATTGCTGCCCAGCGGCGGTTGACTCGGGCCGCCCCAGCGACTAACTCGCACGCCGGCAGCCGCTCCAGAATCAGCAGGAGCACTTCATCAGGCAGCCGCTCGATGCTCATAGGCCTCCGCGCCGCCGCTATCGCGGCGCGACACTGTGGGCAGTAGATGCCCATGACTTATATCAATAATTTACTTGTGAAAGGCCTCTTAAGATCGAACAGACATTTTGTCGGATATGATGAGCCGCTGTCACTCGGCACCGGCTGGCGTTCGGCGTGGCATGGCGCGTAGTGTCGATACGTGTCTTACGCCTGAAAACACAACGAAAATTGTCACAGTCATTTATTGTCTACATTCAAATGTGTTTTCCCATTGGAGCCCTTCAGAGGCAAATGGGAATAGTTTGTCAGAAATCATACCCATTTGTCCTCGACGTAACACGACACGCATCAGAAACGGGGATAGATGGGAATTGGGAATACGCCAATAAAACAGTTTATCGTGGCCATACACATCTCTTGCGGCCATCTTGGCGAGCAAGGTGGTTAGGTTTCGTGATTAACTTCTTATTTTTTGTTCATTTTCGTGATTCAGTGTGTAATATATAGCTTATTCTGCAGTGATTTAACGAACTAGTGGACAACTAATGAAGAATTAATCTCAAAACAAGTGTAACCCCTGTTTGAGTTAGATATCCGTTAGTCCATGTGCTGTTTGTAGGGAGTAGCTATCTCCTTATAAAAAGCCTAACCTCACCGTACAATGTCCAGCTCTTGGAGCGAAATTTTAACTAATTAACCGTACACTTGTCGTCTCTACTTTGACATTGGCAAAATTGTCCCAATATTGTGGACAGACTGCCATTTATTTTAAAAATTGAATTGAATTGACCATACACAAAGTAAACCAGCACCTTAAAATTAGTGAACTTAAAAAAATAGGCCTTCATTACCTGACTTCACACCTACAATGCATTTTAGACTATATTTATTAGACATTAAGCTGGTAATTGCAGTGGGCATCAGTACTTCAACGCTTTTGTTTATTATTGTATAATATGCTATTGTCTGACGATATGTTTATTGCAAGAGGGTTCAGTTCAGTTCAGATGGCAATAATAGGTTCAGCAATTATTTCAAGGGTTGTAAAAACATAATTGTAGTTATTGTGTAGTTTGCCTACTGCACTCTTAGTTTTATGGTTGTTATTGTTTTTTTAAAGGGTTCATCCTTTTGTCTGTAACTTATTGTTTATTGTTACCAGTAATGACAACCTAAGTGGCTCAGATGAATCTTGGTGGAACAATTTAATTACAATGAAGACTGAGTACCTGAAGTGAAGTAATGACTTATCTTGAGGTAGTTTGATTGTACATACATATTATAAGCTCCAGAACGTAATTTTACTTCAATTTTATTGTCTACATTTTTTATGAGAATGTTGGGGGTTTTTGTGTGGCACTAGAAATTGACGCCCCATCATAAAGACGCAGAACAGTGAGAATCTTAAGATTAGCCAGATTGTGCAGGCTTGATTGTGGTAGCCTAGTTAAGACTAGGCTACCACAATCAAGCTAAGGCCCACAGATCCAAGAAGTGAGAGGGCCCGGCCCTGGCTTAGAACATCATATCATGATATCACGTAGTCCAATGGGCTGTTTGACTTGTCCAGTGTCAGTTATTTTAATGCCATTAAAGGTGGACAAGCAAGCACTCTCAACTCAATAGTATGAAACTGCAGGTGCCGATTTCTTCATATTCACCCGATCCATATTTTTATAGCAAAGTAATAAGGAAACTTAGGCCGACGTTTTCGAATATATATTTGCAATTTCTTCGGAGTAATAGAATATATTCTATTTTAGAGACCAATACCTGACAGCTGGAATGTCACAAGTTCGTCATTTGAATTGTTGATTGTTAATGAATTTTCGATCATTTTATCTTCCTAATAATATAAAATTCCTATCAGAAACTAAATGGCTATTGATTTATTTCTTTAAATCAAAATTCATCATTTCATCATTTTCTTAAACAGTGTATAAAGTATCCAAGACTGTCCAGGCCTAGGGTATGAAAGTAGGTACCAATGTGAAAATAATTCAAATCTAACCACGCCCTTATTAATACAAGTCACACACATGTACTATAATTTTGAAAATGTTAGGTATTAGCCATATTTGTATCTTTAACTAAGTAGGTACATCAAGGCAGGAGTGTTCAGGTAGTGATCAACACATTCTTTATTTAGTATTTGTAAGCAGCACCAACACCACCAACCACCAAGGACAACAAAACTGCACAAGAATAACAAAAAATACATCGCAATTAAAAAATGCTCATTAACAAAAAATAAGACAACCAATCATCCAACCCCTGCCTAATTCGAGGAAGCGAATCATAAAGTCATTGTAACAATCACCTGTTGTTTATCGAGGGCTCCTGTTTCACAATTCAGCAAAATCCTGATTATTTACAAAACGTATACTGCAAAATCTGCACATTGCAGGTTAGCATTCATCAGATGACGTTGACAGATGTGTTATTAAACGGTCCAAACCAAACTAATTTTACACACCTACGCCAAAAGTTGATATAAATAATAACTTTACACATTATTACATTAATTAGAATTGACTCGATTTCTTCTTACTAATGTTGTTTTGTATATCAGTACCAAGTTTCATTACACTTTCGAGGATTTCCGCGTTGTACCGTTTTTGCTCAGTTTGGACAGGAACTGACAGCTCTATCAGCTGAGTGTCATTATTTTTCTGTTTTCAGGTTATTTTGTGAGTGCAATTACGCGAAACAGCGGTTTGTTTACAAACTGCGATGCGTGGCCTGACGTTCAGCGTGCTGAGACGGTGCCGCCCAGGGCTCTGGCGGCCGGCGCTCCGTACACTGTGCTCGCAACCTAAGCCTGCGGCCAGCGCCTTGCCTGGTAGGTCCTCTATAGGTGGAGAGTACTCTGGTCTGGTACTGCTGATGCTGGTGAAATTTCTCTTTTACATAGGTCCGTTAAGCTCACACGTGTATACCAACTTGAGAAAGGTCATGATGAAACTTCCCTGTAATCTTTTCTGATGTTTCTCAGCAGGGATTTTTCTAACTTAAAGAAAAGTGAAAGGTTATCATAAGCAAACATGAATAGTTAGGTATCCTCTTTAGCACGCCATTGGCGTGCTCTTGTGTCGGAGGCCAAGACTGATTTTGGGTCGTTGTGCCAAATAAGTAAGTAGTATCCTTTTTAGAATAATTAAAAAAGATTAGTGTTGCGTAATTAAAAAAGTCTGAAGATATTTCAACTAGGTATATTTCACATCTTTGAAAGACTATTTTTACTGTGCAAACTCTTTTTTCTTTCACAATCAATTGTTTCCACAGTTGCGGACCCAAAGCTAATAGAGGTGCACTCGTCATGGCCAGCGGAGGAGCAGCCGGAGCTCCGCGCAGCCACGCTGCAGGGCATGCAGGTGCTGCCGGACTTCGTCTCGGAGGCAGAGGAATCGGCGCTGCTTGCGGAGCTGGAACCCATGCTCAAGCGGATCAGATACGAGTTTGATCACTGGGATAATGTGAGTTTTATATACCTAACTTAAACTTACTTCATTTTATATTATAATTTGTATTGTAATATTTTATTTGAATAAAGTTGCCTTGATGAGTTGATGAAGAACTATCGTAGCCAATAAAATTTTTCACCTAGGCGCTGCTCAACACACTTAGCGAAAGTTACTGCGAAATTCAGCTACATTAAACCAAAATCTGCTGAAAGACGGAAGTCCGGCTGAATGTTATTGATGAGCTCCGTACAAAATTTCATCTACCATAGACAAATTCCCTCGCTAATTTTTGTCTTAAGATATTTGAATTCCGTACGAATTTGCAGAAAAATGCCTGATATGTTGTCAAACTATTTTTGTTTATTGAATGATTACACTACTAGCAAGGGCGCGGCCTCGCCGCGAGGCCGTCCCGTCCGTCTGATTCTGAAGGCGAAGGCCGCCAGGTAGAGGCCACTACGAGGCCAGTTACGCGAATTGCTACGTCATCGTCATGTTGATAAGTGACGTCATAGTTTATGTTGTCAGCATGACTAGCACGTTTTACAACCGCGAATTACAAGAAACGAACGTAAGCAAAGCTGGCGGATCCACACCTGACGCGCCGCCTCGCGAGAAAATTGCCCAACTCATAATTTATTTAATCATATACTGTCTCTTTATTTTACCTAGTTTTTAGTGATAATTTGTTTGTTTACTTAAATCGGAGACATATTAGGCCAAATTTAGTATATTTCAGTGTATCGGCCATTTATACTGCAGTTTGATTATAATGATTATAATCGCATAATTAAATTAAATAGGTGGCTGTTGGAAAACGAGTCCTCTGATGACAAAATGGCAACGTGAATGACACCTTCATAAATTATGACGAAGTTCAAAATTGAAAGTTCAATTTTTGACGTATGGCGGTCAAAAGGTTAATTTGATTGATTAGATAACGATTTTTTCGTTTCGTTTTGACACGATTACTCTTTCATAACAGGAGCATAATAAAATTGTCATGTTCGCAGGCCATCATCGGCTTTCGGGAGACGGAACGTAGCCAATGGAGCCCGGCCAACGAAACCGTCATCTCGCGTATGAGGAGTGTCTTCCCAAGCACCGGCACCGACTCAGAACTGCTGCCTGCCACTCATGTGCTGGACCTGGCT
This sequence comes from Pammene fasciana, assembly GCA_911728535.1. Taxonomy (NCBI): domain Eukaryota; kingdom Metazoa; phylum Arthropoda; class Insecta; order Lepidoptera; family Tortricidae; genus Pammene; species Pammene fasciana. The sequence goes on from OU452292.1 coordinate 236,358, forward strand.
GCTGCTGGGCATATCAAACCGCATATTGATGCTGTTCGGGTGAGCTACTCCACCAGCATGGAACAGATAATGGGGCTTAAACTGAGGTGGAGTTACTTTACAGTAAGGTTGGCGGGTTAGTTACTCTACCAGCATGTAACAAATAATGGGGCTTATACCGAGGTGGAGTTACTTTACTGTCAGGTTACGGAATGAGTTACTCTACCAACGTGGTTCAGACCGCTCAGCTAGCATGACGGCGGAGTTACTTTACAGACAGATTCTGAACTCTTGCCTGCTGCTAATTTTAACACAGATGGTGCTGCAATCATTATAAAAGAATATATCATAATTTAATACAAAAAAGAATCGACTTCACTTAGGATTCGCTTTTCCAAGAATAAATGCCCGAGTTGCTGAAAAAAAAATAATGAAATCACTATAGGGTGTGCCTATAATAGTTGAAGAATTTCCTCGATTTCTCCAGGATTCCATTATCATATCCGGACCTGGTAACAATGGGACCAACTGTGAAGTGTACTCTTTTGTGGTTCAGCCGTTTTCGAATAATCGGTGACCATAGGTACATAAAAAAAATGCAAACAAAACAAACAAAGATCCCGACGACTTGGATAACCTCCTCCTTCGAAAACCCGAGCTGCCGCGCGCGGCAAGTTCCTCGCGAGGCGGTGCGCCAGGTGTAAACACGCCTATCTTAAAGTTGGTTGAACAGTGTGTCATGTTCTAAAATAAGACATTTGTGTACAGTTCTGCGGGGGTGTGATCGCGGGGCTGTGCCTGCTGTCGGACGCCGTGATGCGACTGCAGCACGAGACCCACAAGCATCTCGGCTTGGACGCCTTACTGCAGAGGCGAGCGCTGTATATCATGAGGTATGTTTAACTAATAAGCATACTTATAGCACAGGGCGGGCACGCCATTATTAAAATAAAATTAAATAATCATTTATTTCAGATAGTTGATAATCCATAAAATTTGTTAATTTTAACAAATAAAATTAATTTAAGGTCAATTCAACAAATTTTATGGATTATTACAAAACTCGTTTGAGGGCTTATTTATGGAGCGTCTGTATGGTAATAGTACATTACAGCAGAGGCTGGGAAAATAGGGATTTCCGGCCAAGTAGGTATATACGCCGCCGATACATATTACGCCTATACATTTCACGCCGAGGCATGTATAGTGCTTTTCTCAAAAAAATGCGTGGAAATAAGACCTAAAACCTACTATATACGGCGCCCGAAACGTGATACTTCCGAGTCTATTTTCACGAACGTAACGATAACATTTCCGCGCATGTTTGAGAATAGTTATTTGTGCAACAAGAGAGGAAAGTTGGTTTTTCTTGCGAGTGTTGATTTTGAGTCCCGAGTAAGCGAAAGATTCTATAATTGAATCACGAGCGAAGCGAGTGATTCTAAGTTTGAATCTTGAGCGTAGCGAGGGATCTCAAGAACACGAGATGTAAAAAAACTTTCCTCTCGTGTGACACATACAACTTTTCACCTTAGTAGTGAAAACATATTAAAGTTAAAAAAAACACATTTATTTACATTCCTGAATGAAAGGCATCATCATTATGACGAAAAGCTTCTAGAAACAAAATCCGTCACTCCCTGGAGTGATGAAAGTCGCGCTTTCGTCACTCCAGGGAGTGAGGAAAGTAGGCTTGTTCGAACTGCTGAGGTGAAAAAAACTTTAATGTGCCTTTAATTAATGGAAACGAGGGTTTCCGGAAATATAGGTAGTGAAACTGTGACGAGGTCTTTTTGAGAGCAGTGTGATGTACCTAGAATAAGTAGGCTAGTTGCTTTCATATATGGAATCTGCATTAATCATCAACTATATAGCAATGTATACCTGTCTTTTAATCATTATTACATATTACTACTTCGAAGAGGAAACATGTGTTTTATTCTGTATTCCTACCTATAATAATCATCATCATCTACCACCAAGGAGGTTACAATACAGCAGCTAGCTGTCAAAACGACAGCTGGACCTCTCGCCTTGGTGCTGCCACCTGGTGAAAACATCGATTCAGTAAACCCTCATTATTTTGAATATGTGCGACTACAACGTAAGTGCCGGCCACTATAAGGGCCTTTTTAATATGGATTGACATATTTGTAGTTAACCCTTTGCCCGCCAAAGCCGTCATATCACGCGCACGGAAAGTCGTGCCGTCAGCGCCAGGACGTGATATCACGTCCAAAATATAACCGGTTTGCCTTACGCGCTCTGGCGCTGAGCTGAGAGCACGAATTTTCCGTCCGATGCTTGGCGTTCAAAAGGTTTAACTCACGGATTGTATGTTACGTGTTATTGATACCGATTGTTCTGAACTAGTTGTTAATAATGAAATGTACGTATGTATTGTTTCAGTGGCGTGTCTCGCTACTCGTACACGCACGCGGTGCTCGGTGGCGAGGACAGCGTGTGGCGCGGGGAGAAGCTGCCGCGGCGGCGGCGCGTGGCCGTCATACTGCGCAGCCAGCCCCGGCCCGACCGGAATTGACAACGGACTTAACGGACCCTACGCCAGGGGTCTCCAATATTTGTACCCGAGAGCCGCGGCCGTGCCTCCGCTATACGCGGGCCGTATTAATTGTAATTTTATTTAGTCCGGCCCGCGACAGGCTCGCGAGCCGTTAGCTTGGAGACCACTGTCCTGCGGGAAGTATCCGGAATCAAGTTTCGAAAAGTATGGAAGATTGATCGTATCTGTATTCCAAATGAAATAATTATGGAAATGGTATATAATTGTTTTTATCGCGATATCAGTGGTGAGAAACACCTATAATTATGAATCTGTACATTTATTGAAACTTGTTGGTTGGAGGCCATATTATGATACTCCCTAATTATTTTATTTATAAATTCCATACATTTCGATTTGGATTCCAATAACAAACTCTACTCGCGTGTATGGGAACTATTTTCAAATGACAGTATTGTGAGATACATAGAAGTATTTATGCATCGTTTTCTTTTATTGTTGTTATTTTAGACTTTAGACATTGTTAAATAAAACAAACATTAAAAATAACCTTGTTTATTAATTTATATTTTATCTTTGAATACAACTTTAGCAATAAATGTTTTATCGCGACACATATTTGTGGAATTGTGGGCACAAGTAGACTTACTTTCTAACTAAATATTATAAGTCAAATTAGAAATAATACACAAGTACTCTATGATAGAATTCATAGCACTTTCATTAGTATTGTCAAGATAAGCCAATACTTACCTCTATTACCTAACTCTTGTTTTTTGAACTCGACCACAAACTCAAATATCTACCTCAGCAGTAGAGTTATTTTATTATTAATCCTCTATAATTTAAAAGATAGTCATAACAATTTTAACCATTTCGATGCTATGTATGACAATAATATGAATGCTCTCATACGCCAATCTAATAATGAGTTTAGAGCAAAACATATGGATATTATGACGGATATATCCGTCATTGGCATTAAAAAGATTAATTGTATAAATGAACTAGCGACCCGCCCCGGCTTCGCACGGGTGCAATTATACATACATATAAACCTTCCTTTTGAATCACTCTATCTATTTAAAAAAACCGCATCAAAATCCGTTGCGTAGTTTTAAAGATCTAAGCATACATAGGGACAGAAGCAGGAAGCGACTTTGTTTTATACTATGTAGTGAAGAAAGCAGGATTCAGTGTAAACTAAAAACTTAATCGTAAAAACTAACGCTTAATAGGGATAAGGTTGTCAAGCGGCCTCCAGGCTCAATGGGACCGCATGTGGCGACGGTGTGTGAGTGAGATGCAACTGCAAGTGCATATGTCTGTTTCGGTCACCCGTACGGTTGCGCCAGAGACAGGGAGTTGATAGTATTCAGTGCAACATGGGCAGCTGCGGCTTGCGCTCGTAGAGGTCGGGGTCCTCCAGGGTCTCCACCTCCAGGTACTCCACCTCGCCCTCCAGCTCCTCCGTCTCCATCATCAGCATCTCTGCTCCATCGTCAGCTTCCTGTGAACGTAAACTTAATTAGTACAGAGACAATCGTCATTTTAACAGTGGTATGGTAATAACGAATTAGTTATAATCTGAATTAGATGGATGATGCTCGCTAGGGACAGATAGGAATAGAGTTATTATTATTAATAAAAGTTCTCATCTGTCACCGCCTCCACCATCCTGCGCGTGATCGAGGCGGGGACAGATGGGAAAAACACTCAGGCGATTATCGCATGCAGATCCGTCGCCAGTGTGATAATCGCCATAGCCCCGCGTCGTGTCGTCCACCATACTATAACTTTAGCTCACGAAATTTGAACCAAATGACTTGGGAATTAAGTTAATTTTCTTACTTTATAAGGCATTTAAATGGTTTAAACTACATAGCAGTAAACTGTACATGCTATTGTACAGTCACGCTCAGTGATCGTTCAGCAATTTATAGGGTTCTAACTAAATTGGATATTCCATAGCGTAAGTATTGATCAACCAGTTTAACTAGGAGTGTGGTGCGCGTGTGGTGCGTGTGTGGTGCGTGTGTGGTGCGAGTGTGGTGCGCGTGTGGTGCGTGTGTGGTGCGTGTGTGGTGCGTGTGTGGTGCGAGTGTGGTGTGCGTGTGGTGCGTGTGTGGTGCGTGTGTGGTGCGTGTGTGGTGCGCGTGTGGTGCGTGTGTGGTGCGTGTGTGGTGCGAGTGTGGTGCGCGTGTGGTGCGTGTGTGGTGCGTGTGTGGTGCGAGTGTGGTGCGCGTGTGGTGCGTGTGTGGTGCGAGTGTGGTGCGAGTGTGGTGCGCGTGTGGTGCGTGTGTGGTGCGTGTTACCTGCTGGTGCGGTGGCTCGGCGGGCGTGTTGCGGTGCACGCGCGCGTGACGCTTCAGCGCCGCCACGCTCGCGAACCTGAGGTACATACATCATAATTAGTTATTTGTGCAACAAGAGAGGAAAGTTGGTTTTTCTGGCGAGTGTTTTTTGAGTCCCGAGAAGGCGAAAGATTCTATAAACTAAATTTTAAATTTTTAAAAAAAAAGTAATAAAATAATAATAAATAAATAATAATAACACAAAAACGCCATTCATATTAGCGCATTACACGCCAAGATCCCGGACTCAAGCGAACCAGTACAAATAAACCTCACTTGAAATTATGAAAGTTTACTTTGAGAGCATACGCCGTAACACTCATTTTCTTGGCGCTGTGGGAATGACAGTTAGTGACGTTTTTAAGCGTCCTTCGCGTCGAAAAGGTTAAGGCCGGGATGTCTTCCGGCGAATCCTATAAAAGTATAATGTAAGCAATACTGACGTGCGTCCGCACTCGCCGCAGGAGGTGGAGTCGGCCTGCGCCGGCGCCGCGTCCGCCGCGCCGGGCCCCTCCCCGCCCCCCGCGCCCCCCACGCCGCCCCCCGCGCCCCCCGCGCCGCCGTGGCACTTGCGGATGTGCGACATCAGGTTACTCCTGCCATACCATAACAACACATATGATAATACTTCAACACCAAGTAGTTGAAACAAACTGGTCACACACAGGTTTAGATTATTGAAGAAAAAAATATTAATTATACATAATTTTCGATTGTGTAAAACAATTTGATGGGGTGATAAAATAAAAAACCCGTAAGGTATCCTGCCTTGTCGCCGAAAATTGTATTGCCGAATTTCACTTGCTTAACCAACTATTCGCACAAGTTTCATTTGGCCGAATAACTTTTATCAAAGAATTATTTGGTAACCATTTTCATTTCCCAACTATGGAGTTGGGAAATGAAAATGACCTAAATACTAGGTTGGGTGAGGTTAAGTTGGATTATGTAAAGTTAGGAAATGAAACTTCTGCGAAAAATTGGTTAGCAAGTGAAATTCGGCAATACAATTTTCGGCGACAAGGCAAAGAACCAATCAGTAATTTTTACTTTAATTTTTATTATGGTCTTATACTGTCTCAATATTAATTCAGTAAGCACCTAATTGAATTTCTCAATGTTGGAAGCGGTTACATACTATGTGCTAGGTCACAGAAGAGACAGTCACCTGGTGCCGAACCGCAGGATACAGCCGTCGTGGCCGCACACGAACTGCCTCGCCTGCCGGTGCCGCAGCACGTGCGCCGACAGCTCGGCCGGGGTCTGCAGCGTGAGGAAGCAGGCCGGGCAGGCGTGCTGCTGCCCGCCGCGCCCGTGGGCAGCAGTGATGTGGGCAGACAGTGCTGCCCGGTCGGCCAGCAGCAGGCTGCAGCACGGGCAGCGAGACGGACACTGTTGCTCGTGCCGACGGAGTTCCGATTGGGACTAAAAACAACACAAGTTTCAATATCATGTCTAAAAGTCTATAAAACTTGTTTTGGGAATCTAAATAAATATTAGCAGTAGGGCTGGATCCCATCCGTAACGAACACATCTGTAGCAGCCTCAGAGTTCGTGACATTGCGGATAAGCGACAGGAAAGTCGTCTCCGATAGTATGGCCATATCAAACACCGGACTACGTAGGAAATAGATGCCTCGACCTCATTGTCCAAGGCCCTAGATCCCGCGACAGGCCTAAGATGCGCTGGCTGGACGTCGTGAAAGCGGACATGGCAGAAAACAAACTCGCACCTAAGGATGTCGAAGCCCGGGCAAAGTGGAGAAGCAGGAAAGCGGACCCTGGCTGGCACTGGACCGGGAAAACGCTAAGCCGAAGAAGAAGTGCTAGAGGCGCGCGAGTTTCAAAAGGCGTTCAGGAAACGCCTCAAAAGAAACCTCTTTTCCTTGTACTAAGTACCTAACGGCTTACAAATACAAAGTAAAATAAACATAGGACAATCTCTAAATGTCAATATTACATCCCGACCAACGTTAACGTTATATATCACCTGCAGCTGCGTGTGGCAGAGGTTGCACTGCGCGTGCTGCGGAGCGGCAGCGTGCGTGGCCTGGTGTTCACGCAGCGCGCCGGCCGCGGTGAACTGCGCGCCGCACGTCCAGCACGAGTGCAGCGCGTCCACCGGGTGCGTCGCCATGTGGGATCTGTATTCCGACACGCGCTGAAACAATTCATTGAGGTAATAATGTTGTGGAATATTTTTATGCTTCCTATTCTTTGTGCTAATACCGCCAAAAAATAAGTTTTCTGATATGTGATAAAAAATTATGTTAGCTGTTACCAATTTGAAGTATCTGTAGATACCTGGAAAGACAGCGGGCACACGGAGCACTGGTAGACGTGGTCCCCGCGAGCGTTGCGCGCGCGCTCCAGCTCCTCATCATCAGCGGCCGCTGCAGCCGCCAACGCATCCTTCTCCACCATAATGATATCTGCACACAACAATAGAATTGTTCCTAAATTTTTGTTTTGTTGTTGTGTAATTGTTTGCCTTATTGAATAGTTGGTTAATTCATAGTAAATAAACACATAATTAACTAAAGTAGAGTAGGGATGATAATGATCAAGTTACAAGAAATGTATTATTTCTGCACTGATAGGCCTGTAACCAGAAGAGTTATCAATACTTTAACTTACATAAGAGGAAACTGCTGCTCTTAGATACAAATATTTACCATGATGTGATTACAAGGCTTATGTGTATTGAACTTAAAATCGAGCAGAAAGCAGATCAATAACTCTAGTCACTGTTATTAAGGTTAAGGTTTAAGTTGGTTAACGCGGCCTGTTTTCCGCAACTCAATGTCTATATATTGCGCCTATTTTGGGCGCCGGGCCGGGTGGCCACATTTGTGCCAGCCTAGTTCCAGGAAGCCTAGCAGACCCTTTATGTTGCCGACGACTTCCAGGAGTGCCCTTGGTGAACCAAAATGTTTCGCCCGGTAATCTGCCACCCCCGGACATATGATGATGACTTGGGCGGCTCTCTCGTCCTAGTCACTGTTATTAAGCTGTTTATACGGAACCGGATATGTCAGAGCATTACCTTCCTCGCTGTAGGTGCCCTGCGCGGCGCCAGCGCCCCCCACCACGATGAACACGTCGATGCGCTGCGTGAGCTCGTGCAGGCGCCGGCGCAGCGCCCGCAGCTTGTCGCCCAGCGGCGCCGCCGCCCGCGCCGACAGCGCGCAGCTGAACTCGTAGGGCTCCACCGCAGATACTGCCCTCCGGCAACACCAGACACAACATTACCTTCCTCGCTGTAGGTGCCCTGCGCGGCGCCGGCGCCCCCCACCACGATGAACACGTCGATGCGCTGCGTGAGCTCGTGCAGGCGCCGGCGCAGCGCCCGCAGCTTGTCGCCCAGCGGCGCCGCCGCCCGCGCCGACAGCGCGCAGCTGAACTCGTACGACTCCGCCGCACGCCGCGCGCAGCCGCCGCAGATACGGCCCTCTGGTAGCACCTGACACAATATCAAAGGGACTTCATTTAGTAAACGCCAAAACTAGGTCTAACATATGTCATAAAGCTACGTTTCAGGGTTTAAAAGCAGCCCGTGACCGGGCCAGTGGAAGCACCTTGTTGTTGTTGATCTGCAGAAGCATGGTCCGTAGCGGCGGCCCTCCGACCAGCGGCGGCGCGGCGGCATCGTGCTCCTCCGGAGACAGCAGCTCGCCGCCGCCGCCGCACACGCAGCACGCCTCCGCCTCCGTCTCCACCTTCATCACCGTCGTCGCCATATATGCTTATTCACCACTTATAAGCGCTGATATATAACTTTAAACTGAAAGAAAATAAATAGGAACTCGCCCGGAAGAACGACGCAACGCAAACGAAGTGACAGCACTGACAGCAAAATCAAAATTGACAGCTAAAAAAAGTGACGCGACTTCATCAAAAAAGCTGTTTAGGATAACTGTATAAATGTCTGAAAATAAGAATTTTGATTTTATTATTTACTAGATGAAAACCCGGCTTCGCTCGGGTAAAATAAATGTTATGTATTTAAAAAAATAAATAATGAAAATATTATATGTAAAAACAACCTGGTTTCCCGCAATCCAGGATTCCTAGGATTTCTAAAGTCCCGTAAGCCTGTACTTCTAAGTCCTGGCACACCCGGGACCCTAAAATCCCGATTGTTTCAATTCCCGGAATCCCTGGTTTATAATATCTTAAAATCCCGGCCTCGCGCAGTTCCGAAATTACGATGTTTTTAAGTTGCGGAATCCTGGACCGCTGGGACCACTCCAGCAAGCCGCATTTTCAGAATCCCGGCCTCCTAAAGTTCCGGAATTCCGCATGCCCTTATGTCCGGGTTCGGGTGCACACGCACAGCAATCCAAAATCACGGTTTCACTATTTCCATAATTCGGGGTTTAGTGATTCCCAGATTTATAAAATCCTGGACTCCTGGGACAGGAACTCTAAAATTTATGAGAGACACATTTTCGGAATCTAGGCTTTTAAACATCTCAGAATCCTGCATTATATCCCGGCTTTATAATGTCACGGACCCCATCCAGATTTTTTTGGAACTCAGAATTCCTTATGTCTCAAAATCTCGGAATCCCTTATACCGGGACTCCCAGCACCCTAAAATCCCGGTTTCCCACATTCCCGAAATCGGGTCCATATTGGCTCACATAAAATTACTTAGCATTATTTTTTCAGTAATACCGTTTTGTGATCAGAATTATCATTCGTCATAAAAAAAATTGTCATAATTTTTATGGTTTTAATATTTTTTTCATATAACGACAGTGTTAATAATTGTTTGCTGTCCGAATTTTTTGAGACATAATATAATTTCCTACGTTTTTTTGTTGATAGTAGTCATTTCTGTGACAGGGTCGACGAAGCCCCCGCTTCGCGGGAGCTTCTATTCTGGGTAGTTATGCCCTTCGGGCAGGATGACACACTAACCTAACCTAACCTAACCGAAATTGTGTTGTGTTGTGATCGCAAGATACCTAACACTCCTCCTCGCTTCGCTCGTCGTCGTACCTAACGGTGACTCTGGAAAGTAATATTAGTATAATAGATATTTATATTGATTTACATTATAAACTTAAATAATTCGGAGTAACGATAGTTATGAACAAAAAATACTTATAAGAAATGATCATTATGATTTAAAAAATTATAAACAACAATTTCGGACTTCCAATAATCAAAGTACGATGTGAACTTTGGCGCACCCCCCCCCCCCCCCCCCCCCCCCGAAATCCCGTATTTTAAGTCTCCTAATCAAGGATATCAAACTCCGGACTCCCTTGACTTTTAAATCCCGTCGGCCCGCATTTCTTGAATCCCGGCTTTCTAACGACTCGTAACACTGGCTTTTTAATCTCGGAATTCAAATATCTTGGTTTACGGCATGGGTTTCTAAAACTCCGAATGCCGAAATCCTAAAACCCCAGAACGTCGCACTCCTGGTATATCGGGAACTCGGCTTTTTCATCCAGGAAACCCACCCGTTGCCTAAAGTCCCGGAGTCCCAGGATCCTTATATCTCGGTTTCTCGGAATCCCTAGTTTTTCGGCTTCGTGCAGTTCAAAAATCCCGGTTTTTGAAAGTTCCAGTATCCCGGTATTCTTAAGTTACGGACTCCCAGGACCCTAAAGTTCGGTTGTCCCGCATTTCAAGACCCCAGCTGCCTAAAATCCCGGAAGCCCGTTGAAGCATTTCCGGAATCCTGGATTTTTAAAGTCCCGAATATCCCGGGATCCTGAAATCCCGGCTTTTGAAAGTCCCGGGATTCCGTCCGTCCTACCTCGCTCGGGTAATACCTCTATATACTTTCGAAAAAACGTGGCCCTCCTTTTAGGTATTAGGTGGCATGTAATAAAAAAGATAAAAGATATTTATTATTAACCAACTTCAAAAAAGGAGGAGGTTCTCAATTCGACTGTTTTTTATCATTATTATGTTCTTTATTTATTTTTGGTCTTAGTGATAGGTTTTTTACAATATTTTTATAAAAGTAAAGTACAAAAATACATCAAAAACACAAAAAAACAATAAAAACATTATAAAAAACCTATCCTAGAGGGTATGGCAGGGCCCAGGCTGCCGGTGGTTAGGGCCGCAGTGAGAGGAACCGGCGGACTATCCGCGCCGTATCCATGACCACCGCCTTCTGCATCTGACCCTTGATCCAGCCACCTAGCGAAAGTCTCTCGAGGTGTTGATCGAGACATTATTATTATTATTTTTTTGTATGTATGTTACTCGATATCTCCGTGAATCGTGAACAAATTATCAATTTTTTTTTTTATCGAACGGGTATATCGCCTAGACGGTCCCATTGTCACCAAGTCGGGGTCTGATGATGGGATCTTGGAGAAATCGAGGGAACTCTTCAACTATTATTGGCACGCCTATAGTGATTTCACTATTTTTTACAGCAACTCTGCCACTTCCTTTTGGAATAGCGGATCCTAAGTGAAGTCGGTTCTTTTTTGTTTAAAATTATTCAATTTAGGCACATTACAATGCACTTATGAACGACAGAGACAAAAAGAAACTACTAATAAAAACTAAGTGCAAGCTGTGAATGCGATGTTTACCCTATAGCCAGCTATTAAATTTTCATTTTGTATAAAACGGCTATTACACATTGCAACCTGCAGGGCCCAATCTGTCATGTTGGAAGGTGTAATTAATGGTAGGGCCTGTAGGGAGCTGAAGGAGGGTAAGGGAGAGGCAGGGTACACAACAGATTGGGCCCTGCAGGTTGCAATGTGTAATAGCCGTTTAAGTCAAGAGACAGGCGCGGGCTGAAAAACAGCACTGTGTAGCCGACCAAGCTCGGAGCAAATGCTGAGCTCCGAGCCTATTGTCGCGAATTTAGTTCTTAAGTTGATTGTTTGTTGTGTTTTTTTTCCTTTCCCTTCTTGAGTATTGTTTTTCTGTTTACTTCTAGTGTATATTACCACTCTTTTTTTTGTGCCTATTTTTGTGCAACAAATAATGCATTTTTAATTTAATTTTTTACCAGTTGAGTGATCCAATAATTAACTCCGGCTCAATGTAGTTGAAGTTAATTACAGCAGACAGAGACAGTAGCCATTAAATTTATTCACTTTGAAGTGAAGGAGGTTGTTGTGATTAAAAACCACAAAAACAGGACACTGCACACGCTGCTTTCAACCTGGATCAGACATCAGTGAAAACCGCACGGATCAACTTTACATACATATCCGCACACTGTGTCATTAGAATAACTGCGCCATCCAATTGCACACACTATTTACTATACTTATGACAGCATTTGGTCATACAAATTCATGTTTATAAGCATATATGTGAATACCTAATATAAAAAATGAGCACCCCTAACTTTGACCACAGCCTATTTCATTAAACTATGATTAATTTGGTTTCATTTTAGAACTAATGTTCTACATGCCTCATGACAACGTGATATCCTTTAGAACATGAATGTATTCATGGTTATTTACTCGAAAGATATAACCAAATGTGCAATGATAACGTGATCAAAATTACACATAATTAGCACATAATTTTGTCATACTTACAGTCATTTTAATAAAAGATTAGCCTATACATTTGTAAACAAACTTTTGTTGCGCTCGGCACTACAATATCCGGCCTAAACATTTTAGAAAATGCATCAGTCTCTACACTACCACTCACAGAACCAACGGTGACAATATCTACAATAGTATTCGAGACATATTTAGATAAAATACGTAGGTAAATAAACATAACCCGCGGGTCATTTCGTTATTTTCATTGCATATGACAATGACAAAACATGTAGGTAGTGTTCGAATTCGAATACTTGCAAACATCTTTACATTTTCCTTTAATAGTGCTAATAGACTTACTGTAAAATAATATTTTGTAAATCAGCTGTGTATTATTACATTTATTCTCAACATTTATTTACTTTTTACCTCCTTTTGTTTGACCACAATCTTTGGTCCGACGTGCATTGCGTGTGCGCCGAATGCAAATATTGTTCACAATTTCCGAACGCACCCGTCACTGACAACCAACAAAAATGGCCGGCGTTATGTAGTGAAATTAACACTTTTGAACGTAAAATACGCGACAATCCGAATTTTGCCGATATAAGTGTCCAATTCAAAAACTCTTTATTCTTTACGCTCTTTCGTTTGAGCATAGTCTCGTTCAATTTTTCCGTAGAGGCCCGCGAGATTATTAATATAGATATTTGTTACTATTTGACAACTAATATATAGTCTGAGTTCATTTCAAATAAATTGGTATTACAATACATGTCAGATATAACCAATTCACACGGTTTTTATACCATACATTTTAAAGAATATAACAGCGGTAAAAACTGGACCTTGAATGATCTCACTTCCAGCGTATTTAAGTAGCATTTTTAACAGCGGTTTTTATTTGAATTCATATACTTCTTTATTTACTCTCAAAAGACATTAAATATATGTTTTAGTTATTGTTTTTTAATTAATAAGCAATACTTTGCCTAATTAAAACAGTAATTGTAATTACAATAACTTGGTAGAAAAATAAACATTCGTCGGTTAAGGTTTTCAGCGTTTCTATACGTGTACCAAACAGTTTTGCGTGTTTTGACAACTGTCATTCGATCAGCGTCTCTCTGCCGCCATTATTATTGAAATTTTTGGGTGATTTTGCGGCATAAATCGCTAAAAATCACATCAATTTCTTGATTATCCTGTGATTGTGATAGAAAATTTGTTCTCAAAAGTTCCAATATGTCTATCGGTGTGCCTATTAAAGTACTTCACGAAGCCGAAGGTCACGTAGTGACCTGCGAAACGAATACCGGTGAAGTTTACCGGGGGAAGCTAATCGAGGCCGAAGACAACATGAACTGCACCATGACGCAGGTGACGGTGACGTACCGCGACGGCCGCGTCGCCCAGCTGGAGAACGTGTACATCCGGGGCTCGAAGATCCGCTTCCTCATCCTGCCCGACATGCTGAAGAATGCGCCGATGTTTAAGCGGCAAGGGAACAAGCCGACGGCGGGACGCGGCAAGAGCGCTATACTGAGGGCACAAGGTTGGTAGCTGCTGCTGATAATGCAATGTTTGTTTTGATACCAACATCTTTGTTATTGTTGATAAGATGCACTGCTTTGATGTCAAGCTGCATAGTTGTTACATCTCAGCTGATTCGGCTAAAGACTACCTGGAAACGCTTTTAAATGTTATGGTGTGCTTTTTGATACGAGAACCATAGCCTGTTTTTACAATACAGAAATGTAGAGAAAAGATCATACAAACCTGGCAGGGTTACTGTCATATTCTGAACTACTGGGGTTATATTTTACAAATACGTTACTTTATGATTGAATAACAGGCTGAATTCTAAGCTAAAGATATTATTTTAGTTTTCCATAAAAGTCACAGATTACTTAAAAAAATCTTACCATTATTATTTGAATTTTTTTACCCATGTTTCTGACTGCTTTATTATTTTGTTCCAGCTGCAGGTCGAGGTAGACCGGGCGGGAGAGGCGGGGGGCACCGCGGCGGTTGGCAAGGGGGCTCCGGGCCTTCGAGACGTTAGTCCACCCACCATTCAGTAGACTAGGCTAGGCTAAGTTTTACTATTCTACCACAGGCCCACACGCCGCACTTTATGTATGTATGTCAGTTACATAATACACTATTGCCAATGATTCTGGATTTTATTGGCAGTTGTACTGTCCGAGGATTTAGTTTTTGTTTATATTTGTTGTAATGTGCATTTGCTATGATAACAACTGTCTGCAAATGTCACCCCAGTCATGCACAACTTTTACCTTTATACAGGATGTTTTTTCCAACAATTAGCCATATTGTGCAAGGATTATATAGGCTATACTAGACAACCCTTTCTATTGAGAGGCCAATATCTCATCAAGTGGCTTAAGTCATTTATAAGTTGTTGGAATTTTGATTTTATTTCAATTAATCAAATTTAGGAGTTTGCATTTGAATTCCAACATGGCGGGTTGATCTTGGGGATAGTTCTTTGTTTTTTGCTCATTAAAGTTGTTCAGTGTGTAATATTGATAGCGTATTGTGCAGTGATCTATCGAATAAGTGGTGCAGATAATGAAAAACTAGTCTCAAAACGTGTCTTTCCATGTTTTAATCATCGAATGTTAACTCCGTGGTTGATCGCCATGTGCTCTTTGTAAAATACAGCTATCACTTTACAAAAAGCTGTTTCACCACAATAAAAGCTACTGAAGACATTGAACTCGGAATTGACCTAATATGAATAGTATTTACTGAAGACGTTAAATTGGACTGAATTCATTAAAAGGAAAAAAAATACTTATGACAAGGCAGTATGGCTTAGTGCTTTAGCCTGTCCATTTGGACGAACAAATAAAAAAAAAAATTAATCAAATTTAAATGACATGACAGTTAGCAGCCGACCACCTGCCACTCTGAAGGATTTTCTTTTTTTGGGTTTTTTTTCAGGTTGGCGCCATAGAAAAAGTTGTTCAGTATGACCTACCTAATTGTAATCACCTTATTTATACAAAATGGCTAATTGTTGAAAAAACACCCTATATTCCTACAGTCTATTCAGGCATATAATAGTTGTGCAGCAGAACTGTTTAGTTGGCAGTCACAAAATGTGATGAAACTTATTAATACTTAATTCAAAACAACACAGGCATAATTGAATATTGGGTCATTAAACTTCTTCAACCACCTGACTTTTGTGGTTGTGACATATTTTTATGACATGTCTGCAGATTTTGATGGAATTTTTTTAGTGGAATGACTTGAAAACACCATCAATATTTGCCACTGCAAATGATGACCCTCCTGCCTGCAAAGGATGCAAACCTGCTATATTTTTTTTCCAAGAATGCTTGTCTACCTATACATACCTAAATTTGTTGTGGGTATTGATATATTTAGGAAATAAAATAGATGTTTTATCCCATTGTTTTGTCAGATTAAAGATCATAAGTTAAATGTAAATCATTTTACACCTAATGACTGAAAGTTAATAATGCTTACAGTATTTAATTAGTCGAAATTCTGTTTCAAAACAATGGGATGTAAAAATCCATGCTAAGTAGGCTGTAACTCTAGTGTGTTGTATACAATTTGTGATATGTGTGTGAGATGAGATGACACAATAAAACAATGAAATACCATTCTAGTTTCATTTATTTACACGTCTCACTTACTCATTAGTTAACATTTGAGCACAACTTAGCTTATTAGTCGGGGTATTAACAAAGGTCCCACTGCTTCGACCCACAGTGAGTCCACGAGTACCTACTACCTAAAGGCACGACAAAAATAAACCTACCTTCTGTTGGGAAATCATGTGAGCCCGTAACCCCACGGAAACTGCCGAATTGGAGAAGTGGGTTCAAAAATGAGTACTCATGCACCCACTGTGGTGTGGGTCATCAGTGGGACCACGGTTAATACGCCTATTAGTCTCCGAGTACCAACTTCACCATTTTATAATAAAGCCAAGCCTAACTATGCCATGGAACAAACTAGTCTTATTTTAAGCTAACATGGTCATTAACATTACAAAAACTATTTAAAACGGGATATTTACCATGTTCCGATATTTCGGAAGCTCACAACAAAAAAACTCACATGGTAAATATCCCGTTTTAAATAGTTTTTGTAAGTCTTATTTTAGTTTTGAACAGAAGTACTGAAACCCGCACTTATCAAAACCTATGAAAGAAATTATTACATGTCCATGAACTTTATTCCAATGAAATTAAGACTGGAGTTAAATTGGTTTATCACAATAATCATGCACTAGTAGGTATGGGACATGGTCCTATCTGTAATGTATTTAGAATAGTTTAAATATTAGCTTAGGTACAATCGCCATCAGATATATCGGAGTGACCAAGGTGGTCACAAATATCTGAACTACTATTGTCATAGCGATAAAGTGCATGTTCAGATAATTGAGTAAGTACCCTGGCTGCTGCGATATATTTGATGGCGACTGTACGCCGGTTGTATTTCAAATGCTAGACAGAAAGATTTATTTTATACGCTAGGAATAGGTACCGTTTGCCTTTTTCCCTTGGCAATCTACTCTACAGCCTTAATGGTAACGATACAATTATCACAAACAGTGCCAGAACATGGAGAGAGCACTTACTTACATACTACCTTAACCTATCATTTGTTACTGACACAAGACGCACGCATCTGCCACAAACAAAACGCTCAGAGCGTTTCTTCGTGGCCCTCGAATTAGGCGGATCTCACCACAGGCGCCGCGTCCCGCTCCGGTGAACGAGACAGCGCTATAAACATGCAGAGCGCTGTCTCGTTCGCACACCGTCGCCGCACGCGGAAACCGCAGCAGTGTGATAACCCGATACACTTGTGTTTACTTCCACCGAGCACCGAACGAGCGGAGTCGACGCGTGTTTTACTGACAGCAGAGGAATTTGACACTTCTGTACAACAGTTACGTTTCATGTTCTAATGGCAATATGTCACGTGGCGCGGAGTTGTCATTCAAACATGGACCGTAACTTCTTAATGATTTAATGAAAGGTTAAATCTTCTTTGGTTCGTAAAACGCTCGCCGATGCCGCCCGTTAGGTGGGAATCGTACATAATTGTTGCACACCTAGTGCACACAAGCATATATGGCGCTCCTATACGTTGTCACTGCCGAGGGGTTGCAAACTTAGCGTAGTCGGGCTCTATCCGCAATCTTCACTAGTAGTCCAATATATGTTGCCGAGCTGGCTGCTCTCATAATGCATTCTTTTTTTAGTTAATGGGGAAAGAACATTCATTTATTGAGATTCGGTTCAGATTTCGGAGCAATTAACATTCCAACCCAATATAACATCACCGATTAGACTAGAAAGAAAGAAATATTTACACTTTACACCTCTACATTTAATGGGCCGCGTTTATGGGCTTTTTAACCCCCTTATTCCATAATTCTACCAATGGTAAATGTCCATTCTACTGAACAGCAAGATTGGTCGTGAATGTAGTCTTTACAATATAGAACAATGAAATTAGACTTTACGAACCATTTAGTTCTGCAGAACCAAATCTAGAGCGGACTTGTGGATTTATCCACCCACTGTCAAGATACTAATCCTTCCTTCCTTCCTTCCTTCAATTGTTTTTACTCATAGAGTACATTTGAATGTCTGTCTGTGAATGGTTATAGTTCGTCCGTAAAGAGAAGTGTCGTGGTTTAATACGGCAGCTCATACATTCTACGAGACGTACCTACTCTTCTTTCCGGACAGAATCTAGTGCATTGTTCTAAAATCTAAATAGATAGCATTCATCCAAATGACAATCAGGGTTCCAAATCGAACTTTAGAAATCGGTGTGTATTCCCTGTCCCCGCTTCGTGTACTACCGCTACTAATATGGCGACGGCGGGGACATATAGGAACGATTCCTACAAAACTTATTCCCATCCGTCCCCAGATGGGACAGATGAGAATACAGCTAGATACACCCAGCTGTCTCTCATTGCTTTACTTGGCCGTCATGGGCGGCGGCAGTTGTATCACAGGTTGGTCTTCTCGACGGGTGGCGCGGGCGCGGCGGTGGGGGGGGAGGCGGGGGTGGGGGGGGCGAGCAGGCGCTCGAGCGCGCGGTGCAGGCGCTGCGCCGGCAGCTCCACCAGCAGCGCCAGCGGCAGCGCCGCCAGGTACGCCGCGCACGCCACGCCGAACCACTCCACCAGCTGGAATAACACAACGGTGACTGATTTACGTAGGCTTTGTACACTTAGGTAATAAAGAAGATACCTTAATGAAGGCGACAAAGAAAATTGTGTCAGATATTTTTTCAACTTTCGTTAGTGAAAATACTATTGCAATGCAGGTGAATGTATAGGTACCATTCGATTTTGACATTAAGTTTGCCTTTTGTGCAATAAAGATTAAAATAGATAGAAGTAGGTACCACAGACATCCGGTCGAGGTCCGTGGGCGCTCGGCGCGCGGCGATGAGCGCGGTGTTGAGCGGCATGTGCAGCAGCAGCGCGCCGAAGCTCAGCCGTGCCGCGGGCGCCCAGCCCGGCCACGCCATGAACCGCGCCCAGATCGCTGCACATGCACACAGGAACATACAACACACTACTTATAAAAGGTCACTATCAAAAGTGAATCAGTATTCTCAGCAAAATCAAGCTTCAATACTCACGCTGAACTCCATGCATGGCCCCCAGCAGCGCCAGGCCCACGAAGAGACTGAACACGGGGCGCTCCAGCGCGGCCAGCGCCGCGGCCGGGCCCCGCGCGGGCGCCCCCGCGCCGAGCAGGAGGGGCGAGGCCGCCACCCACCACAGCGCCAGCGGCGCGCCCGCCGACGTCAGCCAGCGGAACCACTGCAATATTACACCAATTATGTTTAGGCTGAGAAGATCATATGGAACAAGTTCAGAAGAACATCGACGAGGGTAGAGATAATATTATGACGCAAGTTTTGCCTACAAATCAATACCTATGACAGTAGGGAATGCTTACTGAGATAAAACCTAAAAAATCCATCTGTCTCCTGTAGACTCCACGGAAAAACACTACTTTGAGTACTACTATTAATGGTACATACCCGGTACTGCTGCGGCTGCGCGTTCCGTGCCAACATCTCGTGGTGGATGTAAGCGAGGAGCAGCCCCGCCAGCATCCCTGGCGCGTTGCCCAGCGGCGACTGGTACAGGATGTTAAAGGATAGGTCTCCGTAGTACTTAACGCGGACCAATCTGAAAATGACATAAGGAAGGGTCTGTATTATTTTGGTACACTACACAGGCAAATAATTCATAAGTGCTTAGGATCCGACTTAATGACGAACAGGCCACAAAGATGACCAGGACTGCTCAAGCTCAAGGTGCTGCAAGGACTACTAGAGTCAGGATAGGTTACCTAACCTACTCAGGGTTGTGCATGCCGAAGGTGGACACCAGGCGCCAGCAGTAGGAGATGGCAAACAGCTCGCGGAGATGACCACTATGACCAGCAATGCTGCAAGTCAGGAGCTTACTCAGGGTTGTGCATGACGAAGGTGGACACCAGGTGCCAGCAGTAGGCGATGGCGAACAGCGAGCCCACGGAGATGACCAGCAATGCTGACAGGATTGGAAGGGCTCCACGCCTCCAGCGCGCGAGGGCTAATGTCAGGAGTAGAGCAACTGCATAGAGCTGCATGTCCGCTGCCAGGTACCTGTAATTGAAAACGGATCATGTAATTACTCTGTCCTCAAGAATTTACTTAATTGTTTATTCGCGCCCTGTGGGATATCCGAGAAATTTACTCCTTTTTCAACACGCCAGACTGAGACACTGCATGGATATTAGAGTACTACTTGTTTGACACAGGTACTAGAATGTCTCAAGGTGGTCGCCAGGGGTGGAAGAGGGGCTGACTGTAACACGCACTCACCAGGTCTGCACCAGGCACTTGTTGTCGGCGTCCACCACGTTGTTGAGGTACAGCAGATGCACCCACCACTTGGCGCGGCACACGGCGGCCTCCGCCAGCACGCGCGGCGCCCACTGCGGCCCGGCGCCCAGCCGCGCCCACCACGTGCTGGCGAACCACACCACCATGTAGTAGGAAGGGCTGATTCTGTAACATTTATAGGATCCCCATTGTAATTCCGTGAATAATAATACCCACTAAATGTGATAATGTAACCTCAACTATAGAAGCAGCAACGCGCATATTGAGTTAGAGACGATATTAGGTTTCATGGTTACTATTGCTATCGACGTGGTATGAAAAAACTGCGGGTAATCATGGCTGCAGTTCTCATGTGTATAAAGAAACATTTTCCCTTTATACACGCAACAACATTAGTTAAATACTTATGTCATTTGTAATACTTTATTAATGAGTAATCTGGTCTACTCTACTAGACCCTCAATATTCCTCTATAACCCGATTGTGACGATGTTTATAGACCCATGAAATATTTATATTTTTAAAGTAAATAATAATACCAGTTTAATCTTCATCAGAAATAGCCTGACCTGATTATCCTGTTGATCATGGTTGAGAAAAACGACCGCCACGGCGGGATAGACCCCTTCGAGGTCTGCAGAAGGATCTTGTGCGCCAGCAGGAAGCTGGCCATCAGGAAGAATATCTGCACGACTAGCGTCGAGTTGCCGAGCAGTATCGCATCGCCAGCGCGCCGGATCTGGAACAGCTTACAAGCTTAAAGTATTCCACCAGAGATGAGCTAGGATACAATGCGAAAGGTTTGATAAGGACCAACAGAATCACTTCATTTACCGATCCTCACACAACGTAGCTCTATTAGGATTGGCTCTTAACAAACGGAACTCGGAACGCATCCTCGCTCATCTCTGGTGGAACCCAGCCTAAGGATGCTTTCCCACTGAGGCAGAGATGAGACGACACGTGCGAGAATCAACCAATAGAATAATCTGCCGTTTGTCCTCGCCTCAGTGGAAAAGCAGCCCTTTAGTTGATTCCCACTCGTCTCCTCTCATTTCTGCATCAGTGGTTTAGGTAGCCTTAGATATGACATCTTACGAATACTCGTAGATACTGACACATAATACTTTTTATTATACAACTCACTTAGGGTTTTGAATCTTTTGTGATGAAAAATGAAAATTCAAAGCTCAGTCATCCATCAGCCATAACCAGAAGCTAGGGATACACGCACAGATGCGCCTGCCGTATCTGTCTTTGCCGGGAGATCCGTAATTGTATCGCGCTATTCAGATCTGTCCGCAGACACATCCGTGCCTAATTCCCGCCATATATTGCTGGATTTATGTGGCGAATGTGCCCGGCTAATTAAAGCATCATCTCGTTCACATTAACCTCAGATGCAGCCGTACTCACCGTCTCATAATATCGTATATCACCGACATACGAGATGGTGGTGAGCCAGCACACGTGTTCTATGATGACGCACATCATGCACAGCACTCGGACGCCGTCGAAGACGCGCAGGTCGCCGGCGGCGCTGACCGCCGGCGGCGGCGCCCGCAGCGCGCGCCAACAGCCTGGCAGGGACCAGCAGAGCGCCCATTGGTATTCTGGAAAGTTTGTGTGTTACAATTAATAAAGGTAACCCGAGGGCCGCTAAGCGATATCGCGTAGCGTAGCGTTATTTTCATGGTCGAGGCGTAGACAATAAGGGTTGGATGTGATGTGAATTAGTACCGACCTCTCAAGTGCTGTTAAGTTACTTATATCACAAGAATTTGGTCTAGAGGGGATACAATGTAAGGTTTCCAGTCCGTACTTTTGTCTTTTATCTTTGACGAGTTTTACGAGTTGTCCCACCATCATAATTTAATTTAAATGTTCATTTAATTTAATTTAATTTAATTGAAGTGATTTAATCTAATGTAATTTAATTTAATTTAAGATTATATAAATTAATTAATTTTAATTTAAATTAATTTAATTTTAATCAGTACATTTTTTTTTGTTTTGTTCCCTTAATTGTACTGATATGGACATACTGTCTGAAATAAACAATTTCATTTCATTTTTCATTTCATTTCATAAAAGCGAGTTGCCATGTACTTTTGGTATCTTGCGTAAAAGGATGCAGCTTAATTTAGTAAACGATGCCAACGCTATAAAAATTGCCATTGCAAAGAAAAAAGAAATCTAAGTAAAAAAATTACATAAAATATGAATGAACGTTGCTTCAAACCTCATATCACAAGCGCTAATTAGTGAACCAGTATAAATATACATTCTCTCATTTAGCAGTTCTTACAGACCTTAGCTCACGGTTCGACAAGTGCGCCCGAGTTTCCACCGCGTCTTATGCGCTGTATGCAATAGGAACATGATAGTTCGTAACCGGTAGTGACCGGTAGCGTAGCGACACGCCGGTGTTACAATACAACTGTTAGATAACATGCTCATCTTCCTCATCAAATTATAAGAGCGTGGTAAATGACTCGACTCGAGCATTCCGCAAAGCCGTGACGTGAGAAATTATGCTCTTCTTTTCTTCTTCTACCTAGCGTTATCCCGGCTATTGCCAGGGACCGCTTTCCTCCACTTCCACGCACGCACGATCCTAAAAAAATATGCTGTTACGACTATTTAAAAAGTCACCACCAACCACCAATACCAATACCACCTTATTACCAATTGATGTTTATTATTGGGATACTTAATAGTTACCTCTACTCTACGCTACCTTAAAAATACTTATTATATTATACTCTTTATTCATTTTTTATCTTAGTGTAGGTTTTTTACAATATTTTTATAAAAGTAAAATACAAAAATACATCAAAAACACACAAAAACAATAAAAACATTATAAAAAACCTATCCTAGGGTGCCGCCGGCAACGGAGCAAGGCCCAGGCTGCCGGTGGTTAGGGCCGCAGAGTGAGGAACCTTCGGACTATGCGCGCCGTGTCCAGAATTACCGCCTTCTGTATCTGACCCTTGATCCAACCACAACCCCGTAGCGAAAGTCTCTCAAGATGTTGGTCGAGACTCTTCGCTATGAGACCGTTCGCAGAAACAACTATCGGCACAATGATCGCCGAATCGACCTCCCACATGGCGGTTACCTCGTGAGCCAAGTCTAGGTACTTGCTGGACTTGTCCTTCTCGGCTTTCACGAGGTTCACGTCACATGGGACGGTGATGTCAACGAGCATGGCCCGGCGTTGCGGTCGATCTATTACCACGATATCAGGTTTATTGGCTACAATAGTCCTGTCCGTGATAATAGATCGATCCCAATAGAGCGTGGCACGACCATTTTCGAGAACTGGCGCAGGTGTGTACTTGTAGTACGGCACTTCGTGGTCCACAAGACCGTATAGGAGAGCAAGCTGCTGGTGTATGATCCTGGCTACGAGGTTATGTCTGTGCAAGTACTCGCCGTTAGCAAGATGGGAACAACCGGAGATGATATGCCTGAGTGACTCTCCGGGACGGCGGCATGCCCGACAAATGTCGACCGTACCGTCCTTCAGGATATATCTCCGGTAGTTATTCGTCATGATAACTTCGTCCGCAATTGCACAGGCAAAACCTTCGGTTTCTCCAAAGAGGTCCCCGAATCGTAACCAGTTCACCGACGCGAGCAGGTCTACGTCGGGTCCCGTGAGGGCCCCGTAGAACCGCCCGTGTAGCTCCTTGCTCTTCCATACCGCCTTGCGATCCTCGGTGCTTAGCACCACAGGTTTGCGCCAGTTCTCGTTCGCCAAGGAGAGCGGCGTGAGGCCCTTATCTATTGCCACCACATCACGATGCATCCCACACTCGTTGTCAAGGAAATAATTCCTGAGATTGTACACCTCACGGTTGTGGAGATTTTTGGCATTTAAAAAGCCGCGACCTCCACACTTCCGTGGGATGTACAATCTCATAACGGACGAGCGTGGGTGAAGCATACGGTGTGTGGTGAGCAATTGACGGACCCTCCGATCCAGGGCATCCAGCTCGGTCTGTGTCCACCTTAGTATGCCAAAGGAGTATGTGAGTAGGGGCATCACCCAGGCGTTGAAGGCGCGCACCTTGTTGCCACCTGACAAAAGACTATTGAGTACTTTTGTCAGCCGACCGAAGAAGCGCTCCCTCAACGCCTGTTTAATACCCGCATCCTCAATACCCAACGACTGTGACATACCAAGGTATTTGTAGGTTTCTGATTCAGAGATAGATCTGAACGTCATCGTCTCAGAAAGCTGTAAATTTGTTGAATTTACTACTTTCCCCCGCTGTACATGCATAACCGCACATTTATCAACACCAAATTCCATCCTGATGGAACTACTGAAGACTTCAGTGGTTTTTAGTAGCTCCAGCAAGTCCCGGTTATTTGGTGCAAATAATTTGAGATCGTCCATGTACAGAAGGTGAGATATGACTTCACCCTCTCTCCGAAGCCGGCAACCTAGCCCCGAATCCTTCAGCAGGGTGCTGAGCGGATTTAGAGCTAGGCAGAACCACAAGGGACTCAGACTGTCGCCCTGAAATATTCCTCGCTCGATCCTTATAAAGTCCTGCGGGCCAGGGGGGTCATCCCCGCCTCCTGGTTGACGAAGGACTGTGGTCCACTGCCTCATACACGCGCCAAGGAAGGATCTTAAGGCTGCATCAATTTTATACAGCTCCAAGATCCTCTCCAGCCATGAATGAGGCACTGAATCATAGGCCTTCTTGTAGTCAATCCAGGCGGCTGAGAGGGCCCCCCTGTTCCGCCGGACTCGTTGGCAAATGGTCATGTCTATGAGGAGGAGCTCTTTAGTACCACGGGACCCAACCCTACATCCATTTTGAGCGGAGGCCAAGATGTTGTTTGCGACCATATGCGCGTTTATTTTTGCTCTCAAAATGGATGTAAGAATTAAGCTTGTAAAGTGTAGGCAAGCACGTGATGGGTCGATAGTTCTTCGCTTCCGTGGTACTACCGGACTTATAGAGCAGGAAGGTTACACCAGTTGTTAAGGAGGGCGGGAGGGAGCCAAGTTCGAGGGCTTGCTGAAATTGCGTTGCCAGCCGTGAGTGCGAGCATCGAAACCATTTTAGCCAGAAGTTGTGCAATCCATCCGGGCCAGGACTTTTCCAGTTCTGAGCCGTACGGATTGCACAACTTACGTCATCGGGGCTGATGGTAATAGCCCCCATAGGTTCGATGGTCTCGCACTCACGTTCGACAACGCTCATCCACTCGCCCTCCGTGTGTTCAACGGGCGCCGACCAGATGCTACGCCAGAAATCAGACATGGCAGTAGCATCCGGCAGTCGCACGTCGGACACACGGGGGTCAGCTTCCTCCCACCTTCGGTATACCTTCCTTTGGTCACTTTGGAAAAGACGATTCTGCCTGAATCGGTCCACACGCTCTCTGTAGCGGCGAATACGGCTTGCCCATGCATAAACTTTCTGCTTCAGAAAGTCGATGCGCTCTGTGACGTTGGCCATGTAGTCGCGGGGCTCGATATCCGTCCCCGCGAACGCCTGGTGCACAAAGCGCATTACTCGGGGGCGGTTGTTGCCCCCCCTGAAGCATTATTATATTATTATTATTATATTAGCCTATTTGAGTGTCCCACTGCTGGCTTTAAAAATACTAAAAACTAAAAATCTATTTCTAAAAACGGCCCCTGTGGCATAGTGCCGAGGACGCTGGCAGCATTTCCTCGCTGAATCGCAATGCTAATTATTACTTCTACTCTACCTAATTAATAATACCTACTAGTTGTTGATTTGTAATTCGTAAATTAAGTAAGAGATTTCGTTACTCTTGGAATTATATGACTGAACCGGTTACAGGCTTGCTTAATTTATGAAGATCTCGAAGAATTAATCTTTCTCACGCAGGCTAAATCTAGGCCAAAAATATACGACACCACGGAACTTCTACACAATAAGACGCGCCCCATAAAGTGTCGAATTAAAAAATCTTATAGTCTAAACTCTAAATCTTAAAAATAAAGTAAGACCTTACCTAGTCTTTGAACCATTCCCACTTTCATAGACACAAAAGTTCAAACCAGTGATCGGATTTTAGGTTTTTTTTATTTCAAAAATTATGCTAAAATGGATAATCTTCGGGATTATAGGACACACGTTGTTTATTTTAGTTATAACAAATACATATCAATAACATGTTAACGTTTTAAAGACTATATTCGAAAAATAAATGTACGTGTTCCGCCGTGTTGCACCCTAAAATCCGATCACTAATTCAAACGTAACTTCCACATTAGTAGTTCAGCGGGTCAGATATTTTTAGTCTAATCATGTATTTTGCCGGTGTTTGGCCCTAAACCGGTCATCGACACGTGCGGCCGGCACGTGACGTGAGCGCAGGTCAGGGCCACCGGCCGGCGGCGAAAGGCCCAGATCTCCGTTATGACATGTGTTGTGTAAACAAAACAGCTGCGCCCGCGCAGATCGCCCAAAGGCCTCGCAAAATGCACACGAAATAAACAATGATTAATACGATATCTACTTGGGTGTAGGTATGTAGAAATAGACTGGGTTATTGCGTGAACCTGTAGGCGCCGCCACACTTTGGTAAGTAAGTAATGCTGATACCAGAAAACCATGTAGCAATTGGTATTTAATTCTGTCTCGGTGCATATTACTCAATGCAGGTTGGGAGAAATGTTTTGACTCTTCAGGGTAACTATCAAAAATCATCATTATTACTTGGGATCAGCGCAGCACGTCTTTTTCTTCCACATTTCTCTTCTCAAACGCCCGTCATTTAATCATTCACATCCTTTCTTTTTATATCATCTCTCACACAGTCCATCCACCTTTTCTTATAAAGGTGTTTTCTTGGTATACCGCATCTCTTAGGTCCATCCACATTCATTCTGAATCCTTCTCGGAACATGACTTTCACCCCCCTGCATCACATGCCCATAGTATATGCATAGTATATGCGCACACTGATGACTTTTATGCGCTCATGCGCAAGAAAGTCACGTCGCTCATCAGACGAGTCAGGGGAAGCCCCAACAGTCTCCTGCAGGTCGTGGCCGGGAGGCAGGACAGCGCCGTGCTCGGCAGGTTTAACGAGCTGCATGCCCCGATTGGGCGTGCGCCTCGGTGAACCACCATCCACGGCTCAGCTGGTCTGCAGGGCTTTTAGTCTAAGCTTTTATTGTTATTTTCTTATTACTAACCCATTGTATAGTTTTAATGTCTTAGTTTTAAAATTTAGGTTTAACTTTAGTTGTAAGTTTGTTCTACTAACCATCCTATGGACCTATGCAGTCTGATAATAAACAAATTTTATTTTTATTTTTATTTTTATTTTTTTATTTTATTTATTTTATTTTATAGGTGATTAAAATCTTTGAGATAAATAAATCGTATAAATATTAGGACAAGTTTTTTTAATTTATAACTTTATAGATTGAAAAAAGGGGTCAATACTCGGTAAGAATTTTGTTAAATTTAGTAGAAGGTAGTCGCCGTGCGGATTCAGAGGATATGATGTAACCAAGAAAAGTTGATGGAAGAAAACAGTTGACGGCTTGTCTTGTAGCTCTACACCAGGCTCTCAGAAGAATTAGCATTCGATCAGACATGAGTACATAAGTAATAGTACATCCGCGTAGGATAATTTCGCAAAGCTAGGACTCCAGCGAGTCCAGCGTTAGATAAGGACCAGTCCTTGCGCAAGCGCCGGTGATCATGTTTGCACGCCGGTTAGCGAATCTCGCGCAGCCGATCGCTGGTTATAGCAGTAGGTACGAGCTGGTACGAGTAAGTA
This sequence comes from Pammene fasciana, assembly GCA_911728535.1. Taxonomy (NCBI): domain Eukaryota; kingdom Metazoa; phylum Arthropoda; class Insecta; order Lepidoptera; family Tortricidae; genus Pammene; species Pammene fasciana. The sequence continues at coordinate 264,449 of OU452292.1, forward strand.
GTCATAGCTGTGGCAGCTGTGCACATGCCAAAAAAATCTTGTCAAAATTTCGAAATTGTTGAAATTTATCAATACACATAGGTACGCCGAATCGAATGGCGCAAAAATGAGGACTTATAAGATCGTGGTAAATCGTGTCAGATAATTTGTCCACTTCGTTTGTACTACTTGTACTACTTGGCTGAATTATTAGGGTGATAAATACGCTCACCTTCTTAGACTGAAGCGATAGTCACCACTTAAGTTTCAGAAACTGGGAAAGGCTTAGTCGGTAGCCAACAGTGTAATGAGACAGTGACACAGGATGTAATGAGACGCGTGACGCGTCCGATCTACAGAGTTGTATCACGTACAGTCGCCATCGAATATATCGGAGCGGCCAGGGTACTCAAAAATATCCGAACTTGCACTTTATTACCTTGACGATAGAGGCGTTGTTCAGATATTTGTGACCACCTTGGCCGCTCCGATATATCTTATGGCGACTGTACAATAGTTTATCAGTTTATTAGGCTAACTTTTTTTAATAGTCTGAAGCGACCAAAGTTGCTAATAGGTTGGAAAGCTAGTAGACTGACCTTTCTTAGTCTGTGGAGACAAGATCCACTCCAGAGCAGTAGAGACCCCAGCAAGAGCGAGAAGAGCAGCCAGTACTACTGGAAAGGCTCGGTCGACACCGTCCAATGGTCGAGCGTTCTCCTGGCCTCGTTGGCAGTAATCCAGCTGGTACAGACGAGCTGTCAGGTTGTGGGACGACATGGTGCTCGCGTTCACGCATGACGCGAACCTGGAAACATTGATAAATAGCTTCACAGAAACCCAAAATAAATTAAATAAAATTTTAACAACGCTTTTTGACATTGACAAGACTTTTATTAAAAGTTCTCTTTCCCTCTTGCATGCACGCATTTTTAGGTATCTGCTTGCTTCGGAGCCCAGGCTCATTGTCATCCCTCGGTACTTTAATTTAGCACCTCTTGAGTAGGTATGTTCTCTATGTAATCTATATGCTTGGTCCAGTCGAAGGTTAGCGTACTTTTTGTCGTTCCTCTATGGTACATGGTACATACATACCTCAGAGGTACAGAGCTACGGGCTTTTACGAGCTCAGAAAATTAATGAATGAGTTCTTGATGTTATCAATATGCTTACCACGTGTCCATCGTGGGTTCCGGCGCGTCCAGCGTGGCGTCCGGCTCGCCGCATTGGCGTGACACACACAGCCCGCGGTGCAGCCGCGTGTGGTTGAAGTGGTCCACCCAGTTTGATGAGTACTCCTGCAATAATACAACAACTTATTTTATTTATCGTATGGCATTGATCTCCGGATTAGAAACTAAAATTTTTTTAAAGCTGAAATGTAGACTTTCTCTTGATTCACTCGTTTGGTCAACTAGGTGGTTTTAACCTAGTTGTAAAACTTAGTCTTCTGTCATATTTACTTAAGAGTCTGAGTCTCATTGAGGCATATCATGATGCCTGAGAAATATTAAAACATATAGCGAAATCAACGTATAAAGCAAATTATGAACATTTTCAATGGGGTTTCTAAATTCTTCAATTGCGCGCTGTAACACTGCGTGATGAAGATTGCCATCAGTTGCAACAATAAAATAAACATTCTTACGACTCTCGAAATACTTACGACTAATTGCAGTGATCTTAGCTTGGATTGGATACACGCGTAAAATACAAAGTTCTTGTGAACTCCAAGTTGCTTTGAATTTGATTTCATGCATTTTGCAAGATATGAGCGGCATAACAAATCTTGATTTATTGCTGGTACCTACGGATTTGATATCAATATGACCTTCTTTTGTCATCAAAAAAGCGTCGACGCAAATAAGCTCGAGCAAATAGTAATTTTGACAAACAACCTAAACATTGGCCCAGTTGTTTATTGTTATGTTATGAATAAAATATTAATTACGCGGGTTGTCTAAAGTTATGGTGCCGTATTTACGGCGCTGCGCTGTCTACTTCAGCGACCAAAATAGCGACATTGCAATAAGACTTTAGTTTCCCTCCGCTCAGTGAATGCTAATGCTAATGGTGGGCACTGACACGACCAGTAATGGGCACGCGGTGCCGGTTTGGTGCACATTGCAAATATAGGATTACCAATATCATGGAATGCGAACTGTTGAAGAAAACTTTTGTATATACATAATATTATATCGTACAACATAAAACAATGGTAATAATTTATTGTAATATAAACTAAGTTGCTATTATGAGGGAAGCGCATCAGCTATAACTAACCAATATCCATTAAATTACTTAAAGAACGGCTTTATTCCAATACGAGTTTAGGAAACGCACATTTCTACTGGCCGAATCTGTCTGGCGGATATTCCCGCTCCCGCCATGCTCAGAGGATCGATAGTATCGATACGTCAATGTATGGTGTAGCCTACACCGTGTAGGCGCTATTCAAATTTGTCTAGTGGCGCAGACACATATGTGTGGCCTATTTCCACCATGGATTGTCCCCAATAATCGGTATCTTATATTATAAGGTACGGTAATTTATCTTAGTAAGATAACTTAGTAAAGTTTGTGAAATATAAGTCGGTAGAAGCTACTAAGGCAGAGCTCCTGGCCTGGGGTTGTAGCCGTTGTAGGATCAGCTGCCAGACCTTCAGCAACTTCCAGCAACAGCTGCAACACCTGGACACACCTGCATCAGCCGGAACACCCGCGACTCGCGGACATCTGGAGACAGCTCGAAGCTGCTAAGGCAGAGCTCCTGGCCTCTGGTTGTAGCCGTTGTAGGGACAGCTGCCAGACCTTCAGCAACTTCAAGCACCAGCTGCAACACCTGGACACACCTGCATCAGCCGGAACACCCGCGACTCGCGAACATTTGGAGACAGCTCGAAGCTGCTAAGGCAGAACTCCTGGCCTCTGGTGGTAGCCGTTGTAGGAACAGCTGCCAGACCTTCAGCAACTTCCAGCTGTAGCTGCAACAGCTGGACACACCTGCATCAGCCGGAACACCCGCGACTCGCGGACCTCTGGAGACAGCTCGAAGCTGCTAAGGCAGAGCTCCTGGCCTCTGGTTGTAGCCGTTGTAGGAACAGCTGCCAGACCTTCAGCAACTTCCAGCAACAGCTGCAACACCTGGACATACCTGCATCAGCCGGAACACCCGCGACTCGCGGACATCTGGAGAAAGCTCGAAGCTGCCCAGGCAGAGCTCCTGGCCTCTGTTGTAGGAACAGCTACCAGACCTTCAGCAACTTCTACCAACAGCTGCAACAGCTGGACACACCGGCATCAGCCGGAACACCCGCGACTCGCGGACATCTGGAGACAGCTCGAAGCTGCCCAGGCAGAGCTCCTGGCCTCTGTTGTAGGAACAGCTGCCAGACCTTCAGCAACTTCCAGCAACAGCTGCAACAGCTGGACACACCTGCATGAGCCGGAACACCCGCGACTCGCGGACCTCTGGAGACAACTCGAAGCTGCCCAGGCAGTACACGCCGCGCGCCGCAATGCAGCCCTCGTACTCGTCCAGGTGGAAGAGCTGAGGCATGGAGTAGTACTCCTCAGCTGGAAAAAATACGAGGGTTGAGATTGAGGAATAATGTGCAGTTTAACCTTTTGATCGCCAAGTTCGCTCAGCGCCAGCGCGCGCGAGCGCGCAAGGCAATCCGGTTATTATATATTTTGGACGTGATATTCATATCACGTCCTGGCGCTGAGGGCACGACTTTCCGTGCGCGTGATTTGACGTCTTTGGCGATCAAAGGGTTAAATATACATCAAATTTGACTTTCATGAAGTACTACAATCGCCAGTTTTTGCATGTTAAAGTGCAGTAGTGGCACAGCATAGGTACTTAAGTAGGTACATGCTGTAAATATCGGTCCAAACCCGACATTCAGAGATTTCATAGCACTCCTCACACGCACTTATGTACATTGGGCGAAGCCAGACATATAAAGCACTCTTCGCGCGCATTTGTAAACCGGTATTGGTATACCGGTATTGGTATACCGGTATTGGGTCATAAAAATATCTATAAAGTCGGGTGTCGGGACTGTCGGGTGGTATGGTAACCCGACACGCAGAGAGCGCGCTTGGCGTACCGTACTGTTGTGGGGCGCCTACTGCGGCGCCCTCATGCTATAAAGTCGATCACTGAAAAAGTTTAACTGAAACGTAAATAGACGGTTTACTTTCGATATTATCATATTAGTAATACTCGTACTATGCAAGCAAGGAAGCCAATGGCCCATACTATACGCGTGGCCATATAACCTAGGCAATGTCAGTTATAAATTAAAATAAATGCATAACTAAAATAAAGTCAGTACGTTGGTAATGTAGTCGCCCTTGAGCCGTCCTCCTAGTGGATCCAGACGGGCAGTTGGCCCTAGGTCATTTTATTTGCATTTTTTCAACAAATAATTAATTAAATTACTTTATTTTAAATCCATAAATGCAGCTCATACCTACCAGAGATATGTTCAGTCGCCATCAAAGATATCGGAGCGGCCAAGGTACTCAAAAATATCTGAACATGCAGTTTATCGCCTTGACTACCGTGACCGTTCCAATGTACGAGTATCTGATGATGGCGACTGTACAGTAAACAAACAGCATGAACAAATAAATCAAGAGGCTGATTATTGTATGTGTTTTCCTCTTGGTATTCCGCCCGGGAAGGCAAAAGAATTGCTGCCTCTAAAAGAGTATACACCGTGGGCAGATTAAACCCGACAGGTTTTAACCACGTATTCCCGAGGCCAAAACAAGCAAAAAACGTCATACGACTTTTGGCCAATTTTGCCAAAAAAAAAATTTTTTTTTAGTTTTTTTTGGATTTTTTATAATGTTTTAAACATAAAAAGTAAATTTTATTACTAAAAATATCACTTACAATTATTATTTTACATTTTTTTCCTAATAACTAGTTAATGAAAAAAGTTTTTTGTTACATTGACATCTGTCAACAAAGATCTCATCAGACTAGTCTTCATAGTGGTGACATCGTCATCAAAACGGGCATTTTTCGCTCAGATACAATAGTGTTTGAATTTTTTTTTTAATTGGCAAATACTCTGGAACTAAGGCGAAATCGACCTATAGTCATACAATGTTTTTGCCTTCTTTTGGCTTCCGGAATACATGGTTAGAATCCGTCGGGTTTAATCTGCCCACGGTGTATAAGGTACATGTAAATTGGCCGCCCATGTCATACTCCAGCCCTACCCCCTGCCTGCCTACTAAAAGACTACAGGGTGGCATGAACTATTTTCAAAATATAAAACCTTATTAACTTATCATTATAGTTATTACGTAAGTAATGCAAAATGCAAAAGAAGGACTGGCATGGGGGATGGATGGAAGAAGCCTTCGTCGCCCCTTTTTCACCACGGTGACAATTGTCATTTTCGGACATATCCAAATTACTGACCCCACAGGCATCCATAGGCTACGGAAACCGCTTACTATTGAGCGGGCTGCACGCTTGTTTGCCACCAGCGTAGTCTTTATAGAAAAACTTCATTTATTATCGCTAAAATTACAACATTTGTAAACAGAGATTTTGACATATGTATCGAAAAACACGATAATTGTCACGAAATTCCGACACAAGCCTAATCTCATGTCGAGAAATATTTACAATTCTTCTAAGAACTATGGTTATTCGTGACAATTTTCGTGAGCACTTTAGTAAACTCAGTACCTTCTTATTAACGATTAACGAATAATATAAATATGTTGAATTTTATTCAAAATATTATGCAAACAAGCATGCAGCCCGCCTGCTGGTAAGCGGTTTCTGTAGCCTGTGGACGCCTGTGACGTCAGTAATTTGGATATGTCAGAAATTGTGACAATTGTCACCGTGGTGAAACAGGGGCCAGAAATGGCCAGAAACAAAATAAAGTGTAGGTAAATCCAAACTTTAAGTGCAAGTTTAAAGTTACATAGTTAAGTATTTTGTTTTATTAGCTGTTAGTTTTAACGGTAAATTAGGATAAGTAAGTACCTACTGTAAAAATGGGGGATAAAGGCTATTTTTATTCTTATTTTTTAATTTGATTTATTAAGTACTTGCCGACGAGAATTGGATGCAGATGGCAATGGATCGAGAGGCATGGCATGGAAGAATGGAGATGAGGCCTATGCTATGTCCGAAGACGGGCGCTTTAAAGGCTGCTATAGATAGAGAGATAGATAGATAGATTAAGTAATGCATATAATATGAATAAGTGTGATAGGATATTTTTTTTATTTAGATCAAAAGGTAAGTTTTATAGCTCGAATGCAATATTGAACAATGTACAACGTTTGTCTTTCGCCAATGGTACCTTTACCAAAACAGTGACCCAAATGATCATATCAAAGTGTCAGTCAGTTCTGTCAATTTGAGAGCGTGCATCTACGGCTGCGCCGGCGCCGACTCGTGAACTTGGCATTTCTTCCGTTACGTCATGTCACTTGATTGATCTATACTGGCGACTCGTGTCGAAATATTTGTCTATGCCCGACATTGTACCTACACACGCAACTGGCTGGTCTTCAAACTCTTACAATTCACGTGTTACTAATCCATGTAGACGGAGAGCTAGCACCAAAAATTGTGACACGATTTCAAGAATGACTAAGTATAGTTATTAGTTACTAATGTTACTATACTTATTATAAACGGGCATCTGTTCATCAGTGGAGGACAGTGAACGCAAACCTCTTTAAGAATACTTATCCTAGAGTTTTGGGTTTGAGGACTGCCTCAAACCCAATGTACCTACTGACATTATAGGTACCTAACTACCTATAATATCATTTGCGAGGTGTTACCTGCTGTTGGAGGAAAGTATAATTTATAATCCTTAAGGTCTATACTTTCGTCGGTCTACGTTCGCTGATGAGATGAGGGAGTTCAGCAGTTTCAGCACAATATCATTCTCATATTATACAATGAGAATAATATACCATTGCCATACGTGTTAATCTGCTAAATAACAAATAGTGAAGGGATTTAATAAAACCTACACTTTTGGGTCTCATAATCAGCATGATCTAGTTTAACGGTGGGAAATACTAATTTGTTTTTTTTTCAACTCTACTCTTCTTACTCTAGTACAGGTAACATGGATATGCCCCAAAAACGATAACTGCAGATAGTGAATACACTTAGTAGGTAGTGGTAGTGGCTTGCTCGTTAGCTCAGTCAGCTACAATTAAAGTTCTCAACCTTCTGACAATTAGATAAGCCGTTGGGAATCGGAGACGAGAGCGCTGGTGGCCTAGCGGTAAGATGTCCGCGTCCGACTTTCCATCCGGAGGTCTCGGGTTTAAACCCAGGCTCTTACCATTGAGTTTTTCGGAACTTACATATGTACGGAATATCATTTGATAGTTACCAGTCGCGACTGCGCTTTTCGGTGAAGGAAAACATCGTAAGATTGAGTCCACATAGTTTCCCCTCTGGATAGGAAGGTCGCTACGCCAATTCATATATTATATAAGGATTAGATTGTCAACCGGACCCCAAGCCGGGACAAACGCCAGAAGAAAGAAGTTGGGAATTGGAGTAGCTAGTAAGTAGGGAATTAATTGGAGCTGGAGTAAAAGCAATATGATGGAAAGTTACTCTACATCCCGGATTTGAATACACAATCATAACTCTGATAATATTGCTCAACAGCAAATACTCACCAAGTCAAGGAACTCTGTAAGGAAACTACGAGAAATACTTAGAAAGTGTGAAACCACTGACTAACCAATTCTGAACCGTTTTACTAACGAAATAAGATCTACCGAGGTTCAGTAACGAGTGTAGTTGTTAAAGCCAACGTATCTGAATGATTATACACCGCATTACAAGGTGATAAGGTCCACTAAAGATCTGTGTAATATTAAGCTCGCTTATGTCACCGACTGGTCTTAAACAGCTAGGCGGCTAACTTAGGGCTCTTGGGAAATTTAGCTTTATATCATTACTTCATTACATAATGAAAAGTCAGCGTCTATAAAAATGTTGTCTTTATTAGCCTATGTATAGAATATAGCATAGTTTATACCGTTAACGGCTATAGCTTTGCCACGATACTCAACTTTGCCTGGCTTGAGAAACTTGGTTTTCTTCACCAAACAGCTATTTATATCTTATTCCTGAGATAGCCGCCTTTCTTCCATCTCAGTAAAGCCCTACCAGAAATATATGAGCATGCGCCATATTGCGGAACGTCATTGGAACTAAATTTTTCATACTAAACTGAACTGTCACCATATACATTGAGAAAAAAGCGCCCTCCTGACAATACTCATATATTTCTGGTAGGGCTATAGTAAGATATAAATAGCTGTTTGGTGAAGAAAACCATGTTTTTCAAGCCAGGCAAAGTTGACCATCGTTGTAGCAGTTGACGAGGGCGAGCATTAAAAAGCTTAGACATTGACAGGCGTTCCCCTCTGCCGAAAATATATGACCAGTGGTCATATTCATTGTATGGACTGCCGTTTATCTGACGTGGCTTATTTGACGTTTCGCATACTTTTGACGTTCCCCTCCCCCGCAAAAATCGGTATAGAAAATGACAGACATGGGCGGTCCGGTTAGTTGAATAGTCTAAGTTAAAAAGTACTGTGAAAAGTCTCATTCAACGGTGACAACTTTGCTTCAACGGCATTTACACCGGCACAGTACAGTACCAGTAGCTTTCCATTCCAGTAGCTAACCATACCTACCCCGTTGACGAAAGGTCTAAAATACGTGTATCTCTGTGTTGTGCCGGTCGAACCGGTAACTTGCATAACCGCCCCCGATGGCCCGAACCACTGGGTGATTCTCAACTGCTCGGTTTCAGCATTAAAAATACATATACACGACAAGAGTTCAACTTATATTACAACACATTTTTCTACTAAAATGTCTTTTCAAAAAAATTTATAAGTACCTCTTTATTAATTTCATAAATATGGGTACCAGAATGGACGCAAGAAAACAGATAAGTCAAGACTTCCACATGTACATTGTCTTGTATCTGCCGAGTTGATGCAAAAGACGGATTCTAAGTTATGTTTTCTTAAGAATTGCCCGCTGTGAGGCAGTGGAGCAATGCACTCTCTTAATTATTATTTATAATATTAGATAATTATGTTAATAGACCACTTGCATCTGTGTGGTATTTAGTATAGCCAGCAAAATATTAACTTTAGCACGTAGTAAAATATTTGACACGGCATGAACGATGTCCAGCATCCATTCATTTTCTTTAGTAGGATTTTCGTGTCGGTCAACAACTTCTTCTAAATAAGCGTTCCTATTGTTCCTAAGTCGGCCACCCAACCATAAACATAAGCACTGAGTTGGTACCAACACTCCATCACCGACATTCAAACTACGAGAACCCGCAAGTGTGGATCTAAACTACATTCGCAAATGGTTATGTTTTTTTCACAAATAGTGCTTGTGAACCGTATTGTTTTTTGACGCACGTCAAAGAATACGAAACCTCGAACAACCGTAGCCTAGCTCCTACAAATTCGTGCGTCCAAACATCAATTATCAAAAGAAATTGTAATATTTGTTCAGTTTATGAATTTTCACTCTATACTATGTGAATTAAGGGGATTCGTAAGTTAGTAAGCGCGTTTATGTCGTTTCTTCATAAGTACGGATACGGATACGCGTTATTCCGAACATAAAATCTTAACGACTTATTGTTACGTACAGTGGATTTGTCTTGACTAATAGTCACGTGTAAAAGGGCTATTAATGCTAACCGCAGGATATAATTCCTCCTTTTATAGGCCACGGCACGGCAGTATGCAGTACCTAACGGTTATAAAAATGACAAAATGTAGAATTTCCTTCATAAATATCATATTTTATCTACACCCATATCATAAACCCTCCATGATGCGTTCAAAAACCGCACGTTATAAGTGTTGTAACCACCATAAAAATTGATTGTTTCGTTAGTAGTTAGAACAAAATAAATGTCTTATCTGTAACGACGTTATTATTATCAAATAATAATCAAAAATTCGATTTCATTATGAAAATCCGGGCGGGCCCCGCCCGCCGGCACGCGCCTCCCGACCGCCGGCATAATCGATTTGGCCATGGCGATGGCGTTGCAATCCGTGCAATGGCAGTCATTCAAACATCATTTCGGGTTTATAATATGTGTGTAGATAAATCAGTGTATGCAACTGTACGTAATTAGGCCTTAAAACACTCGTGTGATCTTATTATGAATATGAATATGAAATATGAAGTCGAGTTAGCGTAGTTGAACTCTGGCGATTACTGAGAACACAATTATTTTAATCATTTCTATGTGAGAATATAACATGTGCGCAGAGCTAATGTTTACAATATCAATAAGAATAAACAGTTACTACGTGAAACACTAGAAACCACATCTTCCTAGAACTAATCGTCTCGTGATCGCGTTATCAATGCCAGAACGTCGAGGCGCGCGGAACGTGCCATTCGCGATTATTATGATTAGATTACTTTCGCTCTGCTTGCTGCTTTAATTACTTATCGCAACAAAACGCCGAGTTTGCATACTTGTTAATAGTTTAGTAACTGTCCCGGGAATATCAGGACCGTTTATGCAAGCCATTTTTGTACTAAGGGCGTCGCCGCCGCATCGGCGCCGCATGCTGAAACCGCAGTAGTATGAAAGCCGCCTATATCGTTTCGGTCACTCATATTGATTGTAAAATACATGTCACATGTCCTCCAGTCATCGTTGATCGCAGTAGTTTTTATAAGGTAATTTAGACTGATCCAGCGACTGGCTCGTCAACCGCAAGTGGCCAGTGACCGCGCAATACACACGAATTACACGATTACAGCAATAATACAACGCTCCAATCCGATCCATTCACGCAGCGTTGCGTACGCGCAAGATAATGTCAATGACGTTTATTGACCACTGTCATCACCATCAAAATTATAGTGGAATTTAATTTAATTATAGGGAGAGTACCAAGATTGAGAGCATTTTATGAATTATTTAGTTATTTTAATAGACCAGGTAAATAAAAGGCAGAGAGTATAACGCCTAAACCATGGGAATAAAAGTAAATTTAAATCATACAATAAATACTTATACGCGTGTAAATTTACATTTTTAATGATTTTAACTATTCCAAATTAGCGAAACTCATATAGGTAAATGAGGAACAACTCGTCGTAGTATTTCGTGATGACAGTGACGATTACTTTTCACAAAAAGCTGAATTGACTCGTATCATTAAAGTAGCCGTGGGGTGCCCGGCCGAATTTTCCCCCACCATATCGTCCCGTGGTTGCAGTAGGAGTCTGCTAAGGAAATATACCGGGAGATGGGCAGCAGCAACTTCCGAAAGCCTAAACAACAATAAACAAAAAAAACTGCGCCTGCCAAGCGTGGCGCGTATGGCAAACCCCTCCTTAAAGGGGAGGCCTATGTCCAGCAGTGGACGTCTTATGGCTGAGATGATGATTAAAGTAGCTTATTAAGACGTTTGAAAAGGCCTTGTAATTTCTAACTCAATGAGGCACTTTACATGAAATAAGTATTACCTGGTATTGCCAAGTTTAAGGTACCTGGTAACTAGTGTAACTAAAAGCCGGGATACACTGGTTTAATACGGAATTAACGAGTGTTAGGTAGCCGACTTTGTAATGAGCAGTGTTAAACGGAGTTGCAGTAAAAAAGGGTTGTTTTTGCGGCGGCGCAACATCTCACTCACATAATGTTATTTAGCATAATGCGATGTTGCCTAACTAGAGTTAAAAATGTCTATAAATCTGTCAGCTAAAAATGCTTCCATTATTTTTGCTTTATGCTATGATTAATCTTTGGGTACTTTGATTAATATTTATCCAACAACCTGAATTTTTGTAAATGTTTTTAAGTTAATGAATAAATAATTTTTTTTATGGTACTGTTCCACTATTGGACAAAAGCTTTCCCTTTTTTCCTTCCACGTGTCTAGACCTGACACTTTTCCCATTACTCCCCACAAAAGGCGTCGATGCCACCTCGCCGCGCGGTCGAGGCTTACAGCGTCACAAGAATCAAAGCGATTGATTTATTATATATTATATAATGTATTCTACTAGACGGGCTATCTTGAACTTGTCCGCCATATTTGGCGGTTGACAGCTGTCACTAAAACAAAGAGTAGCTTAGCTTTTAGTGAATCTCTCTAACGTTTGGCGCAAAGAATTTCTCAGGGAAGCCATCTTCTGTTAATCAATGTGTTTTTGGTCATAAGTAGGTCATTCAGCATAAATTAGAAGTGTCCTGTCCAGGCCCATTTTAACACAGATAGCTACGTCAGCTTTCTTGAATTGAGCATACCATAGTATTGCTATTCGAATCAATTTCATGCCCAAAATTGTTCTTACTTAAATACTAAGCGCTACAATTTTTTTAAAGATAGGTAAGTTTCCTTTCAATTAGTTTGTTTCTTTAGTATAGATGGCCTATCCGTGTCACGCATTAATTAATGGTTAAACTAACATACTTAAATAATACTAGTTAGTATTTCCAAACAATCTGACCCAGATGAGTTTGGCAATATAAACACTTGGTAAAGGAATCGCGATGTGCCAACGGAGATATTGTAAAATTAAAATTAACCCAGAAACGCCAATACTTGGGCTTTTGGTTTCGTTTTATGGCAGTTATTTGTAATGTCACTTAATTTATTGCATATGCTGTAATAAGGGACTAGTTACATACCATGTAGTTTACGAAACTTAATAAGTTTCGCGGGCTATGTAACAAGCAAGTAGCAGTTTGCGCTTGCAAAGTGTAAATTGTCATTTTGCCGGTCATATGCTTTTTGGGCCCATTGTATTTATGTGATATTATGATTATATGACTGAATTATGGTGACTTTTGCTAGGAATAATCTTTTTTCCAGGTTTAGATACTAATACTTAGGCAGGTTTTTTATCACATCGGTTAAATATTTTTCTATAGGTATAAAAATGTATACAACACCAGTCATCAAACATACGTGAATAAGTAAACAATAAAAGCTTCTTCAAATCTGAGACAGAATGCCACGGTCATGCATTTTACCATACAACGTAACCAGATACCATCGTCCTCAATATTTATTCATTAACGAGTCGTTAACTTTAATACCAACACACAAGGTCCATAATTTATCAGCTAATGATAGATCACGAGATGTCATCATCAATCGAGATAACATCTTCACGTTTTCATCGATTAGTGCGAGTTCGAGTCCGTTGCGCCACCGTTACTCCACCGTGACCGAGGTTACGGAGACAATTTTATTGTGAGTTATCTAATAAAACTAATAAAAGCATAACTAGGTAGGTATTGTTTCGATACAGTCTAAATTGGCGAAAACGTGACTATTAGGGTGGGTTGCACCACGCACAATTAACAGACTCATCAACGTAAAATATGGCGACGGAGCTGTCATCCCATAGAAAACTGTCAAACTTTTCATACAAGATTTTTTTTACGATTATGTTTACGTTCACAGACAGTTTGGTGCAACCGGCCCTTAGTCTCGTTGAAGAGGGGCTCTAATGAGGACGCGAATCACGATGGCAGATGGCGCTGTAAATGTTTGAAAAACATCTTTTTGGAAATGTCAAACTATACAGTATGCAACCTAGGCTATACAGCGGCAAAATTATGTATGTGTACCATGTGCCATTATAAAATACATGTTTAGGTGCTATATTCTTTTATTTACATAACTAAATATACAGAGGTACTACAGTACAAATACTAAACTAAATTAATAACTAGCTCAAATCTAAACTAGGCCCTAGCGGCATTGTACCAAGGATGCTGGCGGCATTTCCTCGTTGTATCGCAATGTATCAGTGTAAAGTTTAGGTTATTTAAGGAAGCTTTATTTTCGGAAGTCAGCAAAATTAATAGAAAGAATAACAACCCAAGCAAATTAAAAAGAATAGCCCATAATTTCCTTGTTTTCATTATTGTCTCTACAACGCTCCCTGACGTTCGGTTCGACCGACTGCGTTCAATTGACCGAATGACTTTGACATTCAAGCCGAAAATCAGGCGTATGAGGCTACTGGATCAGTGTAATTGTGCCATTACGTAAATCTAAAGATCACTCGTGTATAATGCGTTACCTAAGTAGCTTGTTGGACTGTGGGTTTATTAAGTCATCAAGTATTTCTCATTTTTGAGATCGAAAATGAAGGTTAACTACGGGCTGTACTGTAGGTACCTACTTGTTGCAATATAATTATAATAGTGCCTACGATTCTATAGCTCTTGATGGGTTTAGTTTATTGGTAAAGGCATTCATTTTTGGGTTTAAAACGGATATTCTTTTAAGTCTTACCATGCCATGCTACATTACAAGGATATTTTCTATCTAAGTATATGCATGTATTATTTAATTTTTATATAGGTATATAAATATGTAACCTAACTATATCGTCGTCTGTTACTTATACAAGTGCATGGGCTAGGTCGATCTGTGTAATATTGAATCCCGCATATTTTTTTAAATATACTAGGTGTGACAAAAATACTGGTGATTCTTTTAAGGGCATAATTGGTATCGTAATCTTGTTGTGAAAAACTAAGAAAAAAAATTTTCTCGCGAAAAAAATTTTTGGTTTTGTATGGAGGATTGGCCAGCTGGGACGACTCGCCCCATACAAAAAAAAAATTTTTTCGCGTCCAAAAATTTTTTCTCCTACTTCTTCCTACTCGCAATACGATACCAATTATGCCCTTAAACGGATCACCAGTATTTTTGTTACACCCTGTATATCAAATTCAAAGAGATTAAAAATAACCGGGACAAATCTAGGAGGATGATGATTAATAACAGCCATAACAGGTATATTCATTCTTCATATGTTGTAGGTACCTACATCTCCGCTTAAGAGGGGATTTTTTCAACTTTCCTTAGTTAGAAAGGAGGTCTGTATCTTCTCTCAATTATTGCATCAGTACTCCAATAAAGATACGTTTTTTTCAAACATTAATTTATAATAGCGATTTTTTTGTTCATATAGTTTTAAAATGTCATTCTAAGATGACTGAACGAAAAATCCTACAAACTTTCCATCGGGAAGTAAATATTCATCAAAATATATATGAAGGGTTTCTTTTTTTTGTCTGATTTTCCCACGATTTTCCGTCATCCATAAGTAACGTGTCTTAAGGAACCATAATAAATAATAAAATATTGATATATTTATTTAGGCGATTTTTTTAGAAATTAATTAAATGAGGATTTTTTCAAGATCATTTTTTTGTAGGATTTTCTGTCTACGCAATGATTAACATGACTTTTAAGCTATACAACTAAATACTTCTGCTATTATGAATTATTTCCAAAATTGTCATTTTTCCCATACAAGTGAAAATAAAATGACTACTACAGGAAGAAATCACAGCGACAAATAGATAGCTCTCTGCTCACATCACATAACACAACACAATTGTAACTTAGGTAACTGTTACAAAGTTGCTGGTTTCGCCAAAACTAGGTAAACACCGTGTGACGTACAGACAGTGGGATCCATTTGATGATTAGGGTCACTGGTCAGCTGGAAAAATGTTTATGTTGGTGAAATAACCGCGAGTTAATTATACCTATCATTATTTCAAGACTAGGTCAGTTCGCCTGTTGCTGTTGTTGTTGACTTACTTATTAAGACCGACTTCAAAAAAGGAACGATTTAAAAATAAATCAGTCGAATTGAGAACCTCCTCAATTGGACTGTTTCTTTTTATTTGCTAATAGAATATACAAATATCTAATGAATTGAAGTACTTAGAATTTTTATTTTATTTTGTGAAAAAAATGATAGTTAATTATTTTTGCCCAAATATATAGTTTAGTGGTTAATTAAAATAAATTTGCAGCTTGCCGATCTGTTAGATCTCTAGCTATTTCTAGCTCTTTTAATTATGGTCTCAGTACTCTCAGTAGGTACCTTAGATCTCAGATTATTATTTGATCGCATTGATTGTCATGACTGTCATGACATGAAGATCACAACTAATAATGAAAAGACCACTCCACAGAAATCACAACATCTAAGTAAATATTAAGTACTCGCTACGCAAATACTAGTACGAAGTAGGTACAAACAATACCTAACCAAATAATTGTACCTCAATACCTATATATAAATACATAACTAACTGATGACTAACTGAGTAAATATTATTATAATGCAATACGGTTTACGGATGGTCAAGTAACCGTGTCTGCAGTGGATGCAACACAGCAGCGGCGCAACTCGCACGCGCACGCGCACGCCGCACCACACAGAACTATCACATTCATTACGAAGAAGTTTTACCACTGTCACACTCACACCTACGTCCCACAGCTGGGTACAGGCTTCCTTTTAAACATTGACTATCTATAGTCCCCATGTTAACCTCGTAATTTGATTCTCGAGGTCCACGCACGTTTTCTCACGACTTTTCTTTTACCGAAGATCAACCAATCAAAATGAACAAGACTCGTGTGATAAATTTTACATTTTGCTCTTTTTATTACGACGCCACACTGTCTCCTCTGCCAATGAAGTCATCATGATATTGAAATTTATCGTTATACATTATTTCCACTCTAGTCAGCTTCTTTTTGGCACATCCGATCCGAATTAAGTGGATGTTAAGCATCTCAGGCATAATTATTCATGAAGTTTGGTTAAAATGAATGACCTAAGGCGGCACTTTTCTTATCTAGCCTTACCTAATTTATTTACTTAAGTACACACTATGCTTATGATTAAATGAGACTGGCCAATTCTGTTGTTTGTAAAACTCACAACATTTACAATTCTGCAGAACTGAATGTGGAGCATCAATTTGTAGGTATTGCATTTAGAAGTAGGTATGTTTATTTTAGTGAGAGTGATTCTGATTTTTGTTAATGCAAGACATATATTATTATTACAATATTATCAATGTTTTATCTCTCTTAAAAATCTTACGATAGATACTTACATGCTCATATCGTATGCTGGCATGGCATAATTTACTTTACGCAAGATTTATAGATAGTTTTTATAACTTACCGTTTACTGATAATCATTATAGTAATAAATATATAATGTATTTTTAAATCGGTTGAAGCATTCGGAAGATAAATAATAATATGTTCAAATAAACCAAAACTAAAACAAAACATATGTATTTGTTAAGATGAAATTAGGGAAATTTTTACACTAAATTCCCATTTAGACGGTGCAAGAACTTTTATGTGAGTTTTGTTATATACACTTAACTCGCATGCAAGTACCTGCACCGTGTAAATGGGACTTAAATTATCTTATAAATTCCCAACTTTTTAAAATAAACCATTCACTGTGCAAAAGTCCAAAGCATTATTTTTTTTCGAAAAATTGACCAGTCTCTGAAATAAAGATTGTGCACACTACCGGTGAGATCGCTGGCGCTGATCGCGGAGTTCGCGGTGTATGCGCGGGCGCACGCGAGCAGCGCGCACACGAGCAGCGCGCGCGGCGGCATGGTGGCGACTGACGGTGACGAGGGTGGGAGGAACAGTCTGAACGAGAGTATTGTAAGAGTGCGACCTTGTGGCACTGGCACCCTCCGGTTATTAATAAGTGAAGTTTAGAAGGGTTCCGTTTCGTTAGAGAGGATACCTCTCAGAGAGGTTTTGTGAAAGTAAGTAAGACACGTCCCCACTGACAGAGGGTGGGGTATGGAAAGAACAGTTCAATTAAATGAACAACAGAGGGTGCGACCTTGTGGCACCCTGCGGTAATAAATGAAGCTTAAGAAGGGTTCAGTTTCCACAGAGAGGCCCTCTTAGAGGTGTTTTGTGAAAGTAAGGCACGTGGGGGCTGACCGAAAGTGGGATGGGATGGGAGGAACAGTTTGTACAAGAGTGTGACCTTGTGGCACCCTGCGGTAATTAATGAAGCTTAGAAGGGTTCAGTTTCCACAGAGAGGCCCTCTTAGAGGTGTTTTGTGAAAGTAAGGCACGTGGGGGCTGACCGAAAGTGGGATGGGATGGGAGGAACAGATTGTACAAGAGTGTGACCTTGTGGCACCCTGCGGTAATTAATGAAGCTTAGAAGGGTTCAGTTTCCACAGAGAGGCCCTCTTAGAGGTGTTTTGTGAAAGTAAGGCACGTGGGGGCTGACCGAAAGTGGGATGGGATGGGAGGAACAGTTTGTACAAGAGTGTGACCTTGTGGCACCCTGCGGTAATTAATGAAGCTTAGAAGGGTTCAGTTTCCACAGAGAGGCCCTCTTAGAGGTGTTTTGTGAAAGTAAGGCACGTGGGGGCTGACCGAAAGTGGGATGGGATGGGAGGAACAGTTTGTACAAGAGTGTGACATTGTGGCACCCTGCGGTAATAAATGAAGCTTAGAAGGGTTCAGTTTCCACAGAGAGGCCCTCTTAGAGGTGTTTTGTGAAAGTAAGGCACGTGGGGGCTGACCGAAAGTGGGATGGGATAGGAGGAACAGTTTGTACAAGAGTGTGACCTTGTGGCACCCTGCGGTAATTAATGAAGCTTAGAAGGGTTCAGTTTCCACAGAGAGGTCCTCTTAGAGGTGTTTTGTGAAAGTAAGGCACGTGGGGGCTGACCGAAAGTGGGATGGGATGGGAGGAACAGTTTGTACAAGAGTGTGACCTTGTGGCACCCTGCGGTAATTAATGAAGCTTAGAAGGGTTCAGTTTCCACAGAGAGGTCCTCTTAGAGGTGTTTTGTGAAAGTAAGGCACGTGGAGGCTGACCGAAAGTGGGATGGGATGGGAGGAACAGTTTGTACAAGAGTGTGACCTTGTGGCACCCTGCGGTAATTAATGAAGCTTAGAAGGGTTCAGTTTCCACAGAGAGGCCCTCTTAGAGGTGTTTTTTGAAAGTAAGGCACGTGGGGGCTGACCGAAAGTGGGATGGGATGGGAGGAACAGTTTGTACAAGAGTGTGACCTTGTGGCACCCTGCGGTAATTAATGAAGCTTAGAAGGGTTCAGTTTCCACAGAGAGGCCCTCTTAGAGGTGTTTTTTGAAAGTAAAGGCACGTGGGGGCTGACCGAAAGTGGGATGGGATGGAAGGAACAGTTTGTACAAGGGTGTGACCTTGTGGCACCCTGCGGTAATTAATGAAGCTTAGAAGGGTTCAGTTTCCACAGAGAGGCCCTCTCAGAGGTGTTTTGTGAAAGTAAGGCACGTGGGGTGGGGGCTGACTGAGGGTGGGATGGGATGGGAGGAACAGTTTGTACAAGAGTGTGACCTTGTGGCACCCTGCGGTAATTAATGAAGATTAAAGCGGTATTAGACATTGCAACATGCAGGGCCCAATCTGTCAGGTTGGAAAATGTAATTAAAGGTAGGGCCTGTAGGGAGCTCAAGGAGGAGTAGGGAGAGGCAGGGTACACAACAGATTGGGCCCTGCAGGTTGCAATGTCTAATAGCCGTTTTAGAAGGGTTCAGTTACCACAGAGAGGCCCTCTCAGAGGTGTTTCGTGAAAGTAAGGCACGTGGGGGCTGACCGAGGGTGGGATGGGATGGGAAGAACATTTTGTACAAGGGTGTGAACTTGTAGCACCCTGTGGTAGGTAATAAATTAAGGTTCAGATTTTTCCAAAGGGAATGGGGACCGACTTCAAGATTTCAAAGGAGCGGGTTCTCAATTCGTCGGGATCTTTCTTTTTGCTCTTTTTTATTTATTTTTTATATGTGTTCACCGATTATTCGAAAAAGCCTGGACCGATTGTGAAAATTATTTTTTGTGTGAAAGAGTATTCACAATTGGTCCCATTGTCACCAGGTGAGGATCTGATGATGGGATCCTGGAGAAATCGAGAGAACTCTTCAAATATTATACGTATATCTGTAGTGATTTCAGTATTTTTTTTACAGTAGTTTCGGGTATTTGCTTTTGGAAAGGTGGTTCACCTATGAAGTCGGTTCTTTTTTGTTTATTGTGAAAGATTTTTGATGCAAGCAAAGAAAGTGGGGATGGCTCAAGGTCGGGCTCGGAGGGACAGTTTGTGAAGCCATGGTAACGTTGAATGTAGATTTTCTTGTGGCTACAATCAATTGAGAAAAGTTGAGACAAGTGGTGGGGGGAGGAGGGTTCTAAAAGTTATAATTATAACACTTATAACTTGTGACGTCATATATAATATTCGAACATTGTGTAGATAACACTCAAATTGATTTTTTTGGTAGAAAATGAAGGTCGTCATCGTCGTTCACCACACAAAAATAATGTGCAAAAAAATATTTTTAAAATTAAAATACAATCGCTGTCAGATGTCAGCATAGATAATAGACTTGCATGACGTATCATTCACTGTACTAATGGCGTATCCAATAAACACAGCTTACTTATTTTACAAATAGTTCTTTTATTAATAATGTCCACGATGTTACATGGTGTCAGAAGTGGAAATAAATATAATAAAGTTTAAAAGGAAAAGAAATAAGTGAGAAAGTTGTGAAGATGGCCACAAACGAAGGGGTCTCGGGTATAAAGCCACCAGCTAACCTCCAAATTGATTCAGACAAATCAACCTGTTGGAAAAAATGGTTACAACAGTTCGAGTGGTATGCCACTGCCATTCAACTTGATAAAAAATCAGCCAAGGTTCAAGCCGCTACATTTATGGCTGTGATAGGCCCAGATGCAATTGAAATATATGACAGTTTTAATCTTAGCGATACCGAAAAAGATAACCTACAAATCATTAAAGACAAATTCAAAGATTATTTTGCGCCCAAGACAAATATATCTTTTGAAAGGTACATATTTTTCAAGATTGTACAAAACGAAGATGAACAATTCAACGAGTTTTTGACCAGAATAAAAACTCAAGCAAGTAAATGCGCATTTGATTGTTTACTTGACGAAATGATAAAAGATAAGATAGTGTTCGGGATTCAATCAAGTCAAGTAAGAGAATAATTACTCACAGAAGATGGACTGGACCTGACAAAAGCAATATCAATCTGCAAAGCAAGTGAACAAGCAACCAAACAATTGGACGAGTTTGAAGGAAAAAACAAATCGGAGAAAGTATTAGCATTGAAAAGTAAAAAACCCAAGCAGATCAATAAAGAAAAAGATGAGTTTTGACTGCCGGAGATGTGGTACAAACCATAAACGCAGAGAATGCCCAGCTTTCAATAAAACTTGCCCAAAATGTGACCGAAATGGACATTTTCCTAATATGTGCCGAACTAAGAAGAAAAATTACACTAAAAATAAGAAAAGAGTGAATGCAATAGAAGAAAGCTCGAGCTCAGATTCTGATGTTGATGTATACATATCTTCTATAAAGGCCGGAGGAAAGAAAAGTTGGACGGAAATTATTCAAGTTGGCAATGTGAAGTTTTCAGCTAAACTCGATACCGGAGCAGAAGTAAATGTGATACCAAGACGCTTGCTTGACAAAATAAAGATACATCTGAAACCAAGCCGGACGAGAAATTTAATATCATATTCCGAGAATTAAATATCAGTGTTAGGCGAAGTGGAACTACACTGTAAACTATTGAATGAAGAAGCAAAAATAACATTTAAAGTCATCGAAGAAGACCGTCAACCCGTCCTAGGACTTGATACCCTTGACGAATTGGGAATTGTTAAAAGAGTCAAAACACTGAAGAAAAGTCAAAATACAGATGATATATTTGAAGGTTTAGGCTGTTACAAGGACTATGAGTATGATATCGACTTGATCGAGAACCCAAAACTCGAGATAAAACCTTCAAGAAGAGTTCCTCATGCCATCAGAGACGAGGTGAAGCAAGAACTTGACAGAATGGTAAAGTTAGATGTCATAAAGCCGGAAACGGAGCCTACTCCTGCAGTGAGTCCTATGGTAGTTGTCAAACAGAAAGATAAAATAAGGATTTGCATAGATCCATCGGATGTAAACAAAAACATTTTGAGACGACACTTTCCGCTTACCACTATAGAAGAGATTTCAGCTGATATTAAAGGTTCTAAGTTCTTTGCCTTATTGGATTGCACAAAAGGATTCTGGCAAAACAAGCTGTCAGAAAGAACTCAGAAAATACTTACATTTGCTACACCATGGGGTAGATATTCCTTCAAGCGGCTCCCATTTGGAGTAGCATCAGCGCCGGAAATATTCCAAGAAATCTTAACCAATTTGTTAAGTAAAGGGTCTGGCCGGACTGCCATACCAAAATCGCCCCTGGCTGAATTTGAGATATTGTTATGCACGATTATTCGTTTTATTATTACATATACTTTTGGTGAATATTATGCCTTAAATGATACCCGTTTGCGAAAAAATTAAAAAAAAAGAAATTTCGTTTTTATTTTTTTTCTTTAAAACCACGTATTCGATTGACTTGTTCTTTGGATATTTTATAGATATATAAAGGATACATCAAAGAAAAAAAAAATAACTTCCTGACTTTATTTTAAGTACATAATTTTTTGAGTTTATTTTTAAAATCTTTTTTTTATACTACATATGAGTTAGCGACACCTACCATATTTTCATATAATATGCGCATTTTTATACTCTATTACATATATTTTTATCAAAAATATTGGTTTGGAACAACAACTTGAAAAAAAAAATTTTCATAAACAGAGTGGACTAAATTAAACTTTATTGATACTGAACGGGAATGGAATCTATTGGCATAAAATAATTGCATGTGAAAAATAAAAATTTTCATTTTCATACAAAATGTATGGAAAAAGCTTTCCTCGATTTGTGGCTGTTCTAGCCGGAATTTTTTTGGTCCCATACAAGCTTTTGATCATGGATAGGAATGGACTCGAATGGCATCAAAAAAAAGTTTCTCAAAAATGACCCTTTTTCTAGCACCCTGTATGTTTATTCCAAAATCTGTAAATGCGATCCTTCATTAATCTGAAATTATTCTGAAATCGAGGGAAGGTCTTCTAAGACCATTTTCACGTAGCAGCCCGGAATCTGGCAGCTGCCTTCACTGACCCAAAAAGAAAATCCATCCTGTGTATGACTGCTTCGATTCGCCAGCAGCGCAAGAAAAAAAAATCATTCTTAATTTATGTTTTTTTTTTTAATAATAACCCGTTTCAACTGAGGAAAAAAGGGCCACTCCCGGTGTTAGACAATTAAATATTAATAATAATAAAGTTTAATTTTGTCCACTCTGTTTATGAAAAATTTTTTTTTCAAGTTGTTGATCCAAACCAATATTTTTGATAAAAATATATGTAATAGAGTATAAAAATGCGCATATTATATGAAAATATGGTAGGTGTCGCTAACTCATATGTAGTATAAAGAAAATATTTTAAAAATAAACTCAAAAAATTATGTACTTAAAATAAAGTCAGGAAGTTAATTTTTTTTCTTTGATGTATCCCTAATATATCTATAAAATATCCAAAGAACAAGTCAATCGAATACGTGGTTTTAAAGAAAAAAAAAAACGAAATTTCTTTTTTTTAAATTTTTTCGCAAACGGGAATCATTTAAGGCATAATATTCACCAAAAGTATATGTAATAATAAAACAAATAATCGTGCATAACAATATCTCAAATTCAGCCAGGGGCGATTTTGGTATGGCGGTCCGGCCAGACCCTTTAAAAATGTGAGAGTGTCCATCGATGACATCTTTATTCATGCAAAAAGTAGAGAGGAGCTAAGCAAGACTGTAAGTGAAGTTATAGAAGTACTTAAAAAATCAGGCTTCAAACTTAATAAAGACAAATGTATACTGGAAGCAGAAAGAATAAAATTCCTAGGGCACATTGTCTCAGCCAACGGATTAGAAGCTGACCCAGAAAAGGTAGAAGCTATACAAGCCATGAAGACTCCAACAAATAAAACAGAGCTTCAGAGACTGCTAGGAATGATCACTTACTTAAACAAATTCATTCCCAACATGTCGGACTTGACAAATCCACTTAGAGATTTATTACATAAAGATACAAGTTTTACATGGGAAATTCATCATGACAAAGCTCTTAACAAGATAAAACAAGTACTTCAAAGCCCTCCAGTACTGATACTATATGATGTTAACAAACCTGTGACTGACAGTAGACGCAAGTTCAAAAAATCTCGGAGCGGCACTTCTTCAAGAAGGACAACCTATAGCCTATGGAGCAAGAGCGTTGACTAAATCAGAACAGAATTACCCTCAAATTGAGAAAGAAGCATTGGCTATACTGTTCGCTTGTAAGAAATTTCATGAATATGTTTACGGTAAAGAACTGACAGTGGAATCAGACCACAAGCCTCTTGAGACTATATTCAAGAAAAACATACAATCCGCTCCAGCAAGGTTACAACGCATAATGTTTAATCTTGCACCTCACTCACCGAAAGTGATATTTAAAAAGGGCACCGAAATACCCTTAGCAGACTTTCTTAGTCGAGACTGTGACCCAACCAACCTGAAATATGAACAAGAAGAAAATTTGAAGATAGCAGTAATATTACCTATGTCAATAGATGCCAAAGAAGATTTAATAAGAGCTACTAAAGAAGATCCACATTTACAGTTACTCCATGAGACAATAAAGCAAGGATTTCCAGAAAAAGTAACAGAACTTCCTTTAGAGCTTCGACATTATTTTAACTTCAAAGAAGAACTAAGCTATCTCAAAGGAATCATTTTCAAAGGTGACAAAATTGTAGTACCAGAATCACAAATTCCTAAAATGCTAAAGAGTATTCATCAAGGACATCTAGGTATACAAAGCTGTTTAAGAAGAGCCCGACAGTTCCTTTACTGGAAAGGACAATACGAAGACATCTTAAAACTAGTCCGGAGCTGCTCTGTCTGTGAACAAACACAAAAAGACAATGTTAAAGATACAGTATTAATTAAAAAGATTCCTACACTTCCATGGCAAATAGTTGCATCAGATTTATTCGAATTGAAAGGAAAAACTTACCTAGTAATCTGCGACAGTTACTCTGGATATTTAGATTTTCAACAACTAAAAGGTCAGTCATCATGTGAAGTAATTGAACAACTCAAAAAATGGTTTTCTGTACATGGTGTACCAGAAGAACTACAAACTGACAACGGAACACAATACATGTCTAGAGAATTCAGGATTTTTCAAAAAGAGTGGAGATTTAACCATGTCACCTCCAGTCCACATAACCATCAAGGCAATGGGCTTGCTGAAAAAGCAGTTCAAACAGCAAAGAACATACTAAGAAAATGCAACATTGACAAGTCAGATGTTCAGCTAGCTTTGTTAAACTGGAGAAATACACCACGAAATGAACATCTAGGATCACCTAACCAACGTCTATTCAGCAGAATAACAAGATCTCCAATACCTACAACTGATAAGCATTTAAAACCGAGGATAATGAAAGGAGTTACAGCTGAACTACAAAGATTGCGACAGAAACAAACTAATTACAGCAACAAACATACTGCAAGACCAGTCGAATTTGAAATTAATGATAAAATTAGACACAAAGTTGCTCATCGACATTGTGAAGGGGCAAAAGTAGTAGAAAAGCCTGAAGGTCTACCAAGGTCCGTGGTAATTAAAACAGACAAAGGACAAATTTTACGAAGAAACTTCAGTCATCTGCATAAGACACAAGCAGACATGCCCAGCAACAGAGTGGTAGTACCTGAGACTAAATACATAGATGAACCAGCAGTAGAACAGGTACCAGCTCAAACTCAGTCACCAGCTGTCCCTAAGTCACTCCCATCGTCAGCACATTCATCACCAAGCATTTCTAGCCAGACACCGAGATCAAACTTGACTCAGCCTGTTCAACCAGCGGGAGCACCACGACTATCTAAGTTTGGCAGAATAATAAAACCAATTAATAAGCTTGATCTTTAATAATACTTGAATTGATTATAAAAAATAAGTAGCATTTTTTAAAATGTATAAGGTTGTAATAAAAATCAATATACATACTAGGTACATAACAAACTTTATTGTAGATTACAAAATATTTGCATTCTAACATATATTTATTGATATTTCAAATTATGTTTAAAATGTTGATTTTTAACAAAGAAAGAGAGATGTCAGATGTCAGCATAGATAATAGACTTGCATGACGTATCATTCACTGTACTAATGGCGTATCCAATAAACACCGCTTACTTATTTTACAAATAGTTCTTTTATGAATAATATCCACGATGTTACAATCGCTTAATATGGGAGGGCGAGGGAGGGCCCATGTACACCAACATAACAATGCATGACAAGGAGAGGGATCCAAAAAATGTTAATTGGTGTGACGTCATTTGTTGATGAACCCTTATAAGGTGTAAGTTATACAAGGTGTAACAAAAATACTGGTGATCCTTTTAAGGGCATAATTGGTATCGAATTCTAATTACGAAAAAGTAAGAAAAAAAAATCCGCGCGAAAAAAAATTTTGTTTTCAAAAATCTTGTCCGAAATTGAGATTCTAGAATGACGGAAAGAAATCGGATGACGGAGATAGTAGTCGTCTACTTCGGATCTACGGCTACTTCGGATCTTATTTTAGCCCTAGGCCACTTAGGGAGCTGAAGGATGAGTAAAGCGAGGCAGGGTACACGCGCGACATATTGAGCCCTAGAAATTGCAATGTCTACTACCGGTTTTACCTGTTACTACTGTACTGCTATCAATCTTTTTAATGTTGTATTGTGTAGGTAGTTGGTTAGTGTAGTAGGTACAAAAGACATCGTGTTAATGTTGTAACTATCGTAATAAATTTTCACAAGAGTATTGTTTTAATCCCGGAAGCACCTAGGCTGTCAATCAAAAACAGCTATAACACTAGAAATAAAAACAAGGTATCAGAAGTTGTCGTTTTCATCATCATCATCATCTCAGCCATAAGACGTCCACAGCTGAACATAGGCCTCCCCTTTAAATGGGGGGTTTGTCATACGCGCCACGCTTGGCAGGCGGGTTGGCGCGCGCAGTTTTTTTGTTTATTGTTGTTTAGGCTTTCGGAAGATGCTGCTGCCCATCTCCCGGACTCCCGGTATATTCCCTTAGCAGACTCCTACTGCAACCACGGGACGATATGGTAGGGGACGATTCTAAGGCCGGGCACCCCACGGCACGGCACGGGTTGTCGTATTATTGCCATAAAAGTTCGTTAGACTTCGTTCGTAACTTCGTTCGTTCGTAACTTTATTAAAAATAACAATCGACAATGATGTAATTAGGTACCTCAAAACACACCTAGCGGAATGGAGGCAGTAATGTATGGAAATTTGTCGATGGTAGCTTAAATTTGTTTATGGCCTCCATACATCCGCCTCCATTCCGCTAGGTGTGTTTTGAGCATGTCACTTGTCACATATTCGTATTTAAGGCGAAGCGAGGCTACTGAATTTGTGCAGATTTTAATCGTGACTGTACCCGAGTAATGTTTTTGAACTTGGCATGGATTCGAGTTGATTTACCGGCCCAACAATTACTTGCGTAAAACCATTGACGTTTAAAGTAATAAGGACGCATGGAGTTTGCCGTGGGGTGGCCTGCCCGGCCTTAGAATTGTCCCCCACCGTATCGTCCCGTGGTTGCAGTAAGAGTCCGCTAAGGGAATATACCGGGAGATGGGCAGCAGCATCTTCCGAAAGCCTAAACAACAATAAACAAACCCCCCCCCCCCCCCTTAACGGGGAGGCCTATGTTCAGCAGTGGACGTCTTATGGCTGAGATGATGATGATGATGATGATGGAGTTTGTGCGGAAAGAATAGTTTACATGACTTCGAGCAGGTTCGGTCCAATATAACAAGACCCATGCCCTGATTTTTTCGCGCCTACGAGCTCCATAACCCCTTGATCGATCCTGCTCATATACAAACTGTCAAATCATATGTATCTCTGCTATAACCCCAACAAACATCGTTATGTATGTTGGTCGTTACCAAGAAAACGTTACTCAAGTTATCGTCGAACAAACTCTCAAAATCAAAAGCCATCGAAATGCCGAGACGACCCAGTAGCAAAATGTTGTTTGTAAGAACTCGCTTCGCTTACCGCTCGTTCGATTAACAGTCTTAATTCTCCGTTAGTCTCTGGTTAAAGGGAACTTGGCCTACTTTTTTAAATTTTAGCTTATTTTGAATGACTTTTTTTTCCTGTTTACATCCGAAAATGGAGAATGAAATATTGTTGCACATATCCGACTGCCACAAACGGGAGGGTTATGGATTTATACAGGGTGGCACTAAATATGATGCCTAAGTATACGAAATTATCGTTCGATATACGGAATCCGGATGAATTAGGTCAAAGAAGAATAGGTTCATTAAAACTATGGCAAATTAACAAGATTGCATTTTTTTTAATTATTGATCTGGAGATTTGCATGTACAGTCGACGTCAAAGATATGTTTACACTTTTCCACCTTACGTCTTAAGGTGCAAAAGTGTAAACATATCTTTGACGTCAACTGTACCTATACCTAGCATGTACAGTGTGTTTCTGTAATAGGAGCAATAAATTAAAACATAGATTCTACTCCTCAACTACAAAACTTTTGTTCAATAACTTAAAAAAAATATGTTTTTTGTAGATTCTCTCTTTTTCATACAAACTAAATAGTATTTTCAATGAACGTTAAAATCCGTCTTATTGACATTACTTGTACTACAGACATAGTAAATTTCGGAATACATTGCGTGTTCGAAAAAACTTTAAAATGTCCTAAAAATCAAACCATACGTTATTTTTAAAAGTCGCTGAACAAACGTTTCCTGGTTTGAGGAGTAGAATCTACGTTTCAATTTATTGCTCCTATAACAGAAACACACGTATACTTACTATAGCTACTTTATTTATAGCAAAGAAATTAGTAAGTACACTAAGTAGTTGACGTTTTTACACAGGTTCATTTAGCTTGAACCCGTAGGTATATTTATTTGTTTGTTTATTTATTTATTTATATGCATCAAATCTTGTAAGTTTAATTTCGACATTTTCAACCACTTCTTGGTGTCTGATTGAGTTGAAATTTGGTATACTTCCGTAGTTTACATGACAATGCTACTGTACAATAGCAATAAAACTGTCTACCAAAACATTTTTTTTGGCAGTTGCTTGTTAAGTTTTGTAACAAATAAAAATTGTAAGTAGCAAAGTCGTACAGCTGGGATCGTGACTCTCACAAATGGTTCCGCCGGAAGATCAGCGCTGGCTTCCGGGTCAGCATTATGCTGAGGCGGGCCCATTTCGTGGTTAAACTCAGGATTGTTCTGAATTTATACTGTTTCTCTTTATACTTTTGTATGTAATTTAGGTTTATCACGAATAAAACAATTGATTCTGATTCTGATTCTCAAAGTTTTTTAGTAGAAAAAAACCCGAGTTTTCGGGTATTACTCGGGTTTTTTTTCATATTGGAAAGAAAACCTGGGTTGCATTCCCTACCTTTCTCATGACAATGGCTTAAGAGGCTGACAACACCCGATGACCTTCAAATCAAATGAACTTTACTTAAACAGTCATATTACATATAGGATAACTACTTGTTTTGGAAAGGTAAAAAAAAAATATGTTAATATTCATTATATTTAAAAGAACTTTGTTAATTCCAATACACGATTGGACGAAACCGGCTCGATAGAAAATAATTCCAAAATCTTAAAATTAGCTTTAAACAATTGCACGTCTTTAGTTTCTTGGCTTCTATTTATGTCTGTAGTTAAGGACAAAATTCCACCACACTAATACTAAAAATTTGGTTGCCTTATATATTATATTTCTCAATTAATGCACAGTTTTTTTTAATTCATAATTTTGTAAAATTTGCAATAAGCTCCCATACTAATCGTAACGCAGTGTTTCTCTTTCACTCGCGCT
Source organism: Pammene fasciana (assembly GCA_911728535.1). Lineage (NCBI taxonomy): Eukaryota > Metazoa > Arthropoda > Insecta > Lepidoptera > Tortricidae > Pammene > Pammene fasciana. The sequence continues at coordinate 294,242 of OU452292.1, forward strand.
GAAAAAGATAGGGAGGGAATTTAGCTCTTATCATCCTCTTAACAACTACATACAGTCCATCCTCGGGATCTCAGGATCTTTGTTTTTGCATTTTTTTTGTATAGCTATCCTCACCGATTAGGGTCGCCACACACCTAGCGGTTTTCCTCGCGGAATTACCGGAAGTAGCGGAAATTTGTCTATGGTAGCGGAAATTTGTCTATGAATTTCCGCTACTTCCGGTAATTCCGCGAGGAAAACCGCTAGGTATGTGGTGACCCTTATTTGTAGATGGCTTGCCGATTTAGATATTGTTTTTTTTTATTTGAATTAATATATTTGACAGTTGGTAATGGTACCGACAATGGTGTCATCAGGTCAGGATCCCATCATTGGATCCTGGAAACATTGAGGGAACTCTTTAGCATACGAGCAAGTAGTTATTTGAGTAGTAGTTTACAGTAGGGCATTTTGTAGTATTTGTACCTAGAAAGGTGGAGTAAGGGCCTCTACAAACGTAAGCGACTACTCACTTGCAATTTTTAATACATTGCGGTTTTTGATCCATCGATTGATTTCGTTGCACCTACCTAGATAGATTAAGCTCCCATTGCATGAAACCTTACCTCACACGGTGGCAGAGCAGACACATACTACAGCGATAGATAATACTTAGGAACACTCGACTATAGTATGTTGCCATGGCACAGCCTGGAAGAACATAGTTTTTTTTTTAATTTGAAAACGTCATTTTTTACCAAAATTTACATCATAAGGTGGCAGATTGAAACCTTTACCCACCGAAAGAGACCCCTTTGGTGACCCGAACCCGCATAGGTTGCCAGCCCTAAACCTGGTAGATTTCCAGGTCAGCCATGTTTTATGAGACCAAAAAATGGGGTAATTTACCTCATCAGGTGGCAAGCTGAAATTGATGCAGATCGATAGCCCTTGGCGTGCCATTCATGAATATATAGGGTTGCCTGCCATCAGCCTGGTAGTTTTTCTGGTCAGCCTCCTCAAAGTATCGATTTAGTAACTTGGACCAACGAGAAATTCATGTACAGAAGCTAAAATTCGAGGAATATTTTAGTGCGAACCGTGATATTTAATTAAAATCTATATATTGACAGTCTTGCAATGCATACGTGTTGAAATAATAGGGTAAATGAACCAGTTCTGGTCATTTCTCACTAATTATATAGATGACTACCGGAAAACTTAGACTGCGGGTAATATTGAGGACGCTGCGACAATAAATCATCAGTGTGTGACGTAAAACTGGTTAATCACCTCATTTCCGCAATCTCCTATTACTGCTTCGCTTAAATATGCTCAATCTGTGGGTGAAAAAACACCCTGACTTGGGTACTTTGATTACTGCGTGAAGTCATAATATATACGACCGACGCCTACCAGAGCACTCTCTACTACTGAAGGGTAAGCATCCTTCATGCGCATAGACTATAGGGCTGCTATCCCCTGGAAATAGGCCGCGCCCGTGCATCCCGTATCCTTCATGACAGTATTTTCAAATATGGGAAATAAATGTTTCCGTTTAAGTTCAAAGTTCACTTAATGTTAAACGTGACATATACCTAAGATCTACGTACGGTCATGCTGGATATTATAATTATGTAGAAATCATAGGACATCATTAATCACTAAGTATTTTGTTCTTACCTCTTTTCCATTTCAATTGGGATTGGGCCTCTTCGTATGTAGGCACCAGGACTTTCAGTCTTGGGTATTCGATGGTTCGTTATTCAGGGCCGAACCCGCATAGGTCGCCAGCCCCAAGCCTGAGAGATTTCAAGGTCAACCATGTTCCATGAGGCCAGTAAATGGGATAATTTACCCTATCAGATGGCAAGATGAAAATGATGTAGATCGATAGCTCTAGGCGTTCCATTCACGAGAATATAGGTTTGCCTGCCTGATGGCAGGCTGATGCCTGGCAGTTTTTTTGGTTAGCCTCCCTAAACTATCGATGTTAAATCTTGGAAACAAGAGAAATTCGCGTAGAGATACTAACATTCAAAGTATATTTAAATGCAAACCTTGATATTTAATTAAATCTACACATTGTGTCTGTAAGTCTTGCACTTCATACGTGTTGAAATAATAGGGCAAATGAATCAGTTGTGGGCATTTCTCATTGGTATTTTCGGTTTTTAGGGTTCCGTAGCCAAAATGGCAAAAACGGAACCCTTATAGTTTCGCCATGTCCGTCCGTCCGTCCGTCCGCGGTCTAGCTCAGTGACCGTTAGCACTAGAAAGCTGAAATTTGGTTTGAATATGTGAATTAACCAAACCGACAAAACAGTAGAATAAAAACGCGAAAAATATATTTTGTTAGGGTACCTCCCGTACACGTGAAGTGGGGGGCGAAACTGAACCCTACACTGAGCATGGCCCGACATGCTCTTGGCCGGTTTTTCTTTCAATGTAGTGATCCTACTAACTTCAAGGTTTTTTTACATCTCGTGTTCTTGAGATCCCTCGCTACGCTCAAGATTCAAACTTAGAATCACTCGCTTCGCTCGTGATTCAATTATAGAATCTTTCGTTTACTCGGGACTCAAAATCAACACTCGCAAGAAAAACCAACTTTCCTCTCTTGTTGCACAAATAACTATTTCCAGTTTTTATTCTATCATTTAGTCGGCTTAGATCATGCACATATTCAAACCAAATTTCAGCTTTCTAGTGCTAGAGGTCACTAAGCTAGACCGCGGACGGACGGACGGACGGGCAGCGGGATCTAAGTAATAGGGTCCCGTTTTTAGGGTTCCGTAGCCTAAATGGCAAAAACTGAACCCTTATAGTTTCGCCATGTCCGTCCATCCATCCGTCCGTCCGTCCGTCCGTCCGTCCGTCCGCGGTCTAGCTTAGTGAACTCTAGCACTAGAAAGCTGAAATTTGGTTTTAAATTTTAGGACCCACGATTCTAAAGTTGGATGGGGGGGGGGGGGCCTTTTTAAACTTTTGGAGCTATTATTTCCGAAAGTATTAGTTTGTCACATAGCGCCATCTACTGGTTTTTGGTGGAACTTCGTTGTTTGTATTTTTTTATTTCTGTTAGCTTACATTTTAGAAATATTAAACATAATTTAATTAATTTCGCTACAAACAGAAATACAGCATTTTTCTTTACTATTGTGTTAATTGTGTTGTTGGGTATTTAAACCTATTAGTTTAGAAAGGTTCGGCTATTGTACTGGCAACGTGCAGTACTGGCTGTGTTAGAAGATACAAAATTTGAATATAGAGAAGAAAAGAAGGCAAGCTAGACTTCAGAAGATGACATTGGTTTTCTGAATGAAAATATTAAATAAATAACGTATTAAACTATTTTCGTAAGGAGTTGTAATTAATTGACGCCGTGGTTGAAGGGATTTCCAACCAGCGATTTGAATACGGCGCGGCAAATGAAGTTTTCCTGTCGCGAGACGCTGAGGAGGGAGGAGCGTGCCCTGGAGCGTGGCAAATTTATGTAGATCACAAATCTTCTACAGCGTGGGACGCCGTCATGGCTACTGTTACGTGTCCCACATGTTTTTGTTAACCGTTGCAGATTTTCCTGTAAGTGTTACGATTTGGTCCAGTGTTTTAAGTGTTTGTCAGCGGTAGTGCACAAGTTATATCTTATGATGCTTCTTCCATTTTTTTAGGACGTCTGTTTCGATCGTCAGGCGACGGAGGTGAAATACGAAGGAGTGCATGACAAAGTATCGTCTGTGGCGGCAGGTATGTGTTGGCCCTTAGGTAGCCCTTAGGTAACCCTTAGGTAACCCTTAGGAATACTTCAAGAAACCTTTAGGGAATCTTTAAATGGCTTAGTTTAATTGTAGTTCAAGTTTTGTCATTGTCATAGATCGACAACCTTTTTGCTCTTGTCTCAATTATAAGAAGTAATTTAATTTAATAACAAAGGTTTAATGAGATCTGATGGACAGTGTTGCTTGTCAAATTTAATGCTTAGGTGCATCTTTTCAAATGATAATTTCTAGTAAACAATTAACTTGATGGTGGTTTATCCTGTTAGGTAAGAATACAGATATTAACAAACCAACAGCTCTACCGTTGGCAGACTGAGCTAGAAGTTGTATTTTAGGGTATGTACGAGTAAGGAAAGAAGAAATAAAATAATTATCAAGTGGACTCTTGTGTTCTTATTTCATATAATACATCCCTAGGTTTTATGTAACCAGCCGGGTACATTTTTGCAGTTCGCATAGGTTTACAGGTTACAAGTTTTATCCAAAAACTGTTTTAAAAGACCCTAATTCTTTTTAAATAAAAGACCTATCCAACGATACCCCACACAACTTGGTTGGAACGAAAAAAAATTTCGCCCCCCACTTCACGTGTACGGGAGGTACCCTAACAAAATATATTTTTCGCGTTTTTATTCTACTGTTTTGTCGGTTTGGTTAATTCACATATTCAAACCAAATTTCAGCTTTCTAGTGCTAACGGTCACTGAGCTAGACCGCGGACGGACGGACGGACGGACATGGCGAAACTATAAGGGTTCCGTTTTTGCCATTTTGGCTACGGAACCCTAAAAACCGAAAATACCAATGAGAAATGCCCACAACTGATTCATTTGCCCTATTATTTCAACACGTATGAAGTGCAAGACTCACAATGTGTAGATTTAATTAAATATCAAGGGTTGCATTTCAATATACTTTGAATGTTAGTATCTCTACGCGAATTTCTCTTGTTTCCAAGATTTAACATCGATAGTTTAGGGAGGCTAACCAAAAAAACTGCCAGGCATCAGCCTGCCATCAAGCAGGCAAACCTATATTCTCGTGAATGGAACGCCTAGAGCTATCGATCTACATCAGTTTCATCTTGCCATCTGATAGGGTAAATTATCCCATTTACTGGCCTCATGGAACATGGTTGACCTTGAAATCTCTCAGGCTTGGGGCTGGCGACCTATGCGGGTTCGGCCCTGAATAACGAACAATCGAATACCCAAGACTGAAAGTCCTGGTGCCTACATACGAAGAGGCCCAATCCTAATTGAAATGGAAAAGAGGTAAGAATAAAATACTTAGTGATTAATGATGTCCTATGATTTCTACATAATTATAATATCCAGCATGACCGTACGTAGATCTTAGGTATATGTCACGTTTAACATTAAGTGAACTTTGAACTTAAACGGAAACATTTATTTCCCATATTTGAAAATACTGTCATGACGGATACGGGATGCACGGCACACACATACACCTACATCCAGAAGAAATCCAAGACGCACCGACATAAAGGCGTACAAGGAACTTCTTGCAGGTAAAATAGGAAGTTATACAAACACACACAGACCAAGAAACACAGGTGAGCTAGAGGAACAGGTACAGTCGTTCACTAAAAACATAATTGAATGCTACGAAGACACATGCCCACTATCGTCACCAACCACTGGCAAAGGTAATAACAATAGCTGGTGGGGTCCGGAGTTGGAACGTCTAAGAACAAAAATGAGGAAACAACTAAACAGAGCAATGAACACAAAGTCTGAAGAAGACTGGGACAAATATAAAACAACCAAATCAGAATTCAAAAAGAGAATAAGATACAGGAGATCAGCCTCATGGAGGACCTTCTGTGACAACATATCCACAAACACCCAAGCAAATAGAACTAGGAAGATCATGGCAGATCAACCGAAACAATTACTGGGCACTCTGAGAAGGGAGGACAACAGCACTACCAGTAACCCTGCCGAGACCGAAAGCCTACTGGTAGAAACCCACTTCCCAGGTTGCAAAGTAGTTGACAAACAACATTGGGACGCACAAACAGAAAACTATCATCCGAGCGAAGACGAGTGGAAGATAGCGGAGCGCTTAACGGAAAATACCAAAACAGCCTGGGCAACTAACAGCTTCAATAATTTTAAATCACCAGGCACAGACGGAATATACCCAGCCTTCCTAAAATGGGGAGGAGACAAACTTATCGAACAACTATCCAAGATACTATGTAGCTGCATCGCCTTCAGATACATTCCACAGAAGTGGAGAGAAGTAAAGGTGATCTTTCTACCGAAACCAGGGAAATCTGATTACACAGACCCGAAATCATTCAGACCCATTAGCCTTACCTCCTTCCTGCTAAAAATACTAGAAAGACTATGTGACAGGGAACTGAAGGACACCTCACTTAAATACATAGGAATTCACCCAAACCAACACGCCTACACACAAGGGAAATCAACAGATTCAGCCCTGCATGCCGTTGTAAACAACATAGAAACTGCGCTAGAAAGGAAAAACTCCTGCCTAGGCACCTTCATAGACATAGAAGGAGCTTTCGACAAGACTAATTTCTGTAGCATTCAACAAGCTTTAAACAGACATCAAACCGAACCATTGATTACAGAATGGATAATGAACATGCTAAGGAAAAGAATCATCAGGCTATCTGAAAACCAAAATCACCAGGCACTGGTCATGAGAGGATGCCCACAAGGAGGTGTGTACTCTCGCCACTTTTATGGAACCTGGTAGTAAACGACTTAATAACAAAACTAAACAACCATCGATTCCTGACGATAGGGTACGCAGACGATCTAGTAATAATGATCAATGGACCAGTAACAAGCACACTGTGCGACCTTACACAAACAGCACTAAAGATAGTAGAGAAATGGTGCAAGGAGAATGACCTATCGGTAAACTCAAGAAAAACCGACACAATTCTCTTTACACATAAACGAAAATTGGGTACATACGAAATGCCAACCTTGTTTGGAACCAGACTAACACTTTCCAAAGAAGTAAAGTACCTAGGAATAACTCTGGATGAAAAACTGAACTGGAATAAACACCTGGACAACAAACTAAGCAAAGCAACAGTCGCCTTCTGGCAATGCCGGAGAATGGTGGGCAAGAAATGGGGACTAGCCCCCCATATTATACTGTGGCTGTACAAAATGATAATAATGCCTATGATAAGCTACGGAGCTGTAGTATGGTGGCCCCGCACCCAACTCACTACCGCAATCAACAAATTACAGAAAACACAAAGGCTAGCATGTATAGCAGCGACCGGCTGCATGAGAACGACTCCGACAGCAGCGCTCGAAATAATGCTAGGGCTTCTCCCACTACACTTGTATATACAAAAACAAGCAGCTGCAACGGCTACCCGCCTAAAAAATCTAAACTTATGGACCAAACATAAAACACCGCACGCGAAAATTAATGATGACATAGAGTCAAAATTTCCAATGATGAATGCGGTAATAGACAAAATACCCAAAACTATGATCTTCTGGAAAGACTATGCCATATCATTAACAGAAGACCCAAAAGAATCACTAAATCAGACAAACCTAAGAATCTACACGGATGGATCAAAAACCAACGAAGGTACAGGATGTGGTGTCTTCTCAGAGGACCTGAATATACACATCTCTAAACCACTCGGAGCACACAACACAGTATTCCAAGCAGAATGTGTTGGAATCATAGAAGCTTGCAATGCAGTGAAACGAAGACAGATAAACCATGGAAACTTAACTATACTATCAGACAGCAAGTCAGTACTACAGGCGCTTGGCAGCGACAGACTTACATCTGGACTCATACACGAATGCCATCAAAGACTTCTAGAGGTATGCGAAAAAGGAAACAAAGTGACACTGCAATGGATCAAGGGACACAGTAACTCGAGAGGGAACGATGCGGCGGATGAACTAGCCCGGAAGGGATCAGATACACCGGCATACGGACCCGAGCCCATTGTACCCTTACCATACTCGCACATAAACAACCAACTTGACCACCACTACAAACAACTACATCAAACATACTGGAAAGAATTGGACTCCTGCAGGCAAACCAAAGAGATAGTACCGGAATACAACCACAAACTTACCAAAACACTTCTGAGAACAAAAAGGCCCCAACTACGCAAACTAGTGGGACTAATGACAGGACACAATACACTAAACAAACACCTCTTCACAATGGGTAGGACAGACAGCCCCATGTGCAGAGCATGCATGGAGGCGGAGGAAACAACAAAACACATTCTACTAGATTGTAAACAGGTAGAAGTATATAGGACCAAACACCTAGGGACCCCAGGCACCTTGCGCGAGGCGGCAGGCAACCTGAAAGCTCTGCTGGGTTTCGTCGAGGAGCTGGGGTGGTTGGAATAGTGCTACCCCCGTTTCACGCAAAATAGGCACACTGGATGTCGACTTGCGGAAAAGCGCCCAGTAAAACTAACTAACTAACTAACGGGATGCACGGGCGCGGCCTATTTCCAGGGGATAGCAGCCCTATATAATAGTCTATGCGCATGAAGGATGCTTACCCTTCAGTAGTAGAGAGTGCTTTGGTAGGCGTCGGTCGTATATATTATGACTTCACGCAGTAATCAAAGTACCCAAGTCAGGGTGTTTTTTCACCCACAGATTGAGCATATTTAAGCGAAGCAGTAATAGGAGATTGCGGAAATGAGGTGATTAACCAGTTTTACGTCACACACTTATGATTTATTGTCGCAGCGTCCTCAGTATTACCCGCAGTCTAAGTTTTCCGGTAGTCATCTATATAATTAGTGAGAAATGACCAGAACTGGTTCATTTACCCTATTATTTCAACACGTTTGCATTGCAAGACTGTCAATATATAGATTTTAATTAAATATCACGGTTCGCACTAAAATATTACTCGAATTTTAGCTTCTGTACATGAATTTCTCGTTGGTCCAAGTTACTAAATCGATACTTTGAGGAGGCTGACCAGAAAAACTACCAGGCTGATGGCAGGCAACCCTATATATTCGTGAATAGCACGCCAAGGGCTATCGATCTGCATCAATTTCAGCTTGCCACCTGATGAGGTAAATTACCCCATTTTTTGGCCTCATAAAACATGGCTGACCTGGAAATCTACCAGGTTTAGGGCTGGCAACCTATGCGGGTTCGGGTCACCAAAGGGGTCTCTTTCGATGGGTAAAGGTTTCAATCTGCCACCTTATGATGTAAATTTTGGTAAAAAATGACGTTTTCAAATTCAAAAAAAACTATGTTCTTCCAGGCTGTGCCATGGCAACCTACTATAGTCCAGTGTTCCTAAGTATTATCTATCGCTGTAGTATGTGTCTGCTCTGCCACCGTGTGAGGTAAGGTTTCATGCAATGGGAGCTTAATCTAAGACGGAAATGTCTTGAAATCGCGCGCGAGTTTTGTATCAAAATTGCGCCGATTGTAGAAGCCTTATCTTATAGTGTAGTACAGGGATGTCACGAATGGTGTTTTTCTCACATTCGCGAATGCGAATGCGAATATTCAGGATGCGAATGTCCGAATGCGAATGTGAATACGAATGTTACGGAGTAGATTCAAAAAACTTAATCTTGCTTATAATTTTTAAGCTTCCATAGTTCAAAAATACAGAACATGACATGTGATGGAGTCCTATATTAATGATCAAAAGGAGTCAAGTGATACCGTCGTTTTCACTTCCTGTGTATGAGCAAGCATATGACCATGGGCCGGGTCAGTGCGGTCCAAACAGGATGTGTTCTACCAACATTCGCATTCGAAAAATATTCGCATCATTTGATGCGAATGCGAATGTTGATACGAATGTCAAAAATGATGCGAATATTCGCATTATACAAATGCGAATGCGAATATTCGTGACATCCCTAGTGTAGTAGCCTTAATAATAATAAACAAAACAATTTTGTTTTTAGAACTGAAAGAACAAATCAAATTATTTTAATAAATATTATTAGACGCTGGTTCGATCCCAGCCTTGGGTATCGGAGGCTTTGGTCACTTTTTCCTTTGTATATATGACATCTATATACATTTATAACTTTGTTTTTGTTTATTATTAACTATTTACAAAACCTCTATCAAGGGGGGTAGTAGCATCGTCACCACGCGAGTACCTAGGTCGGTAGACCAGTTCTGAGGTATGCGTCATGGCCTTATGGCCATAAAGTCGGTTCTTTTTTTATAATTAGTTACAAAACCTCTATCAAGGGTACGGTAGGTGCATCGTCACCACGCGAGTGACCTAGGTCGGTAGACCAGTTCTGAGGTATGCGTCACGGCCTTATGGCCATAAAGTCGGTTCTTTTTTTATAATTAGTTACAAAACCTCTATCAAGGGTACGGTAGGAGTGACCTAGGTCGGTAGACCAGTTCTGAGGTTTGCGTCACGGCCTTATTTAAAGTCGGTTCTTTTTATTATTATTTACAAAACCTCAATGTCCTCAATCAAGGGTAGGTTAGGTGCATCGTCAATTCGTCACCACGCGAGTGACCTAGGTCGGTAGACCAGTTCTGAGGTTTGCGTCACGTCCGTCCGACACACTGCCCTAGCTGTCGAAATCGAAACCCACCCGACCAACAGATAGATTTAAACAAGGTGTGATGTTCTGCCTGCGCAGAGATCACATATCCTCTATGCCTGATGGGCCTGAGAGGTTTTACCGAGCTAGTCTCAGATATGGGAGAAAGGGATGCGTGGAAAGTCAGTACAAACACGGATGGTTAAGTAACCTGATCGGACTTTTATGCCGCTTTATTTAATACACACTTATCTAATACTTATTATTCTAACACTGGTCTAGGTCTAAGTTTAATGTCTCACGGCCGGCCGTGCTCAAAATAAACCTACACTACGGACGCGGGCCCGCCGGCGGGCTTTCAGCGGTAAGGATCTGCTTAGGGCTGGGCAGGATGGAAACCCGGCCTAGGCGCGCTTACGTCACCCCGGCCTTGGCTACGGAAGGATCACGGAATCGGGAAGTCGCTGGCAGGCGGTGTCCGCCACGAGCCTGCTACAGGATCTCAACCCGGCCTAGGCGCGCTTACGTCACCCCGGCCCTGATTGTACAGAGATCCAGGAGATTTGGGAAGCCACTGGCAGGCGGTGTCCGCCACAAGCCCGTGTCTAGGTATTAACCCGGCCTAGGCGCGCATATGTCACCCCGGCCCTGGTTGGGAGGATAGGAGCGTCGCGGTCAAGCGACGGGGAAGGAAAGGATGCCTGCCGCGCGCTGCGCGCGGTTATATAAGGTCGGCTGGTCATCCCCACCACCGCTCCGAGCGCTGCGGGTGTGGTCGCCTGCGGGCTGGATTCCACGCGGGGCGCGCCGCTGCGGTGACATGGCGTGCTGGTGACATAGCTATGTCACACACCCCCTCTTCGTCTGAGGATTTTTACCTGGGGAAAAATCACCGTTAAACTCGGTCTTAACTTTTAAAATTTGCGGGCCCCATTTATTTGTTGATAAGTAGGTAATTACCTAATTACGTAGGTAAGTTCTTAGTCTCGTAAATTGTGCTAATTGTCTTATGGGGCCCATATAAACGGAAAATGAAACACCTTCTACGTTGAGACTCTGTAATGTAATTTAATTTCCAACGAAACTTGGTCGGTAAGAATGATTAACTTAAAAAAAAAACTCTTGTTTATTAACTTGGTGTAAAATAAATTGGTCCTTGCTTTATGAACCTGTGATTCGATGATTGTAAAAAAAAAACTTCTCTTATTTTTTTTTGTTATACATTTTTTGTATAATAATAATTTTCTTAATGTGGGACTACCTCCCTATTCTTAATGTGTTCCTGGATTGGCATATTTATTTGCGATATTTATGCTGAACTATCTTTCCCACATTTTGTGCCTTATTTCTTTGTAAATAGGGATACTTTTCGGTTGGGTCACCCTTGTCGCGGTCCTGTGTCATCGTCAAAAGATTTTAACGTGTAGTTTTTTATTCGGCGGTGCCGCATCCGCATCCGTGGGGTGCATTCTCCATATGTTCTATTATTCTGGCGATTATTTGACTTAATTTTTAGAATTGTCTCTTGTTGTAAGTTGGGTTTTATTTGCTATGTGCTAAGGTTCGTTTTGGCTTCGTGGTTACGATATTGTCGCGGATTATTGATATGTTGATTTTTCAAGTAGTTTTATTATTGGTAGGTATTTTATCGAGTTATTGTTGGTATGGTTTTAAGTCTTTTACATGGGCTGTTAACAATTTTCTACTGTTATTCGAAGTTAGAAGGAAGATTACTGGTGACTTTTTACTGTCTATTTTGAACGGGCCTGTCTTTGTAGTAGGGTTTTGTCCCAGTACAAATGCGAAAAAAATTGTGCGCATCGAGAAAAAGTTGTGAATTTTTGACCATAGATAGAGTGAGCAAAGATGAATATATTTTTGTATTGGCGGTCTGTAAAATTTTTGGACCTTCACGTCAAAATCAGGGGTCCCGTGCAATATGTTATTACTCTCTGGTTAAGACTGCTAGGGGTTGTTTGGTATCGTTTCCGTGTAAAACAGACATGCAGAATTCATTTCTGATATTAAAAATGTAAAATTTCGTATTAAAAAAAAAGTTGTGCCGCGAGGAAAAACACAATTTTATTTTTATTTTTTTAGGACGTCATATAACTAATATATATCCTTTATTTCAAATAATAAAAAATATTATAAAAAAGCATATTTAATATAGATTATAGAAACATTTACATTTTATACACCTTTAATACAAAAAACTTCTGGGTTTTTTTTTTACTTAAGTTGAGTAACGGAAAACAGACGTCGCGTCGTTTGAATTGTGACGGTTTATGTTAAAGTTAAGGAGGAAAAATATGTTTTTATTTATTGTATTCTTTTTTTCTGCATTTTGTGAAGTTATTATGAATAAAATTTACTAACAACAAGCAATACATGCATTTTAAGGTCAATACGCTACGGATGTTCACGTTCACATTGAATATCGATACTTACTATGGAGAAAACATATACACCACGAAGTAAACATTTTTTTTCGCGTAGTTTTTGTATACTATAAGCCTAAAAATTGCATATATTTAGAAACTACATTAAATATGCTCCTTTATAATATTTTTTATTATTAGAAAAAATAATTATATATATTAGTTATATGACGTTCTAAAAAAAAATAAAAAATTGTGTTTTTCCTCGCCACACAACTTTTTTTTTAATAAGAAATTTTACATTTTTAATATCACAAATGAATTCCGCATGTCTGTTTTACACGGAAATGATACCACACAACCCCTAGCAGCCTTAACCATAGAGTAATAACGTATTTCACAGGACCCCTGATTTTGACGTGATAGTCCAAAAATTTTACGGACCTCCAATACTAAAAAATATTTATCGTGGGCCATTCTATCCATGGTCAAAAATTCACAACTTTTTCTCGATGCGCACAATTTTTACAAATTCGAGCCCTGCTATTGGTGCGAGTTTGGCACAGAAGTTCTTGTTTGCGTTTGGAAGTACTTGATTCCTTTTAAGCACTAAAGACCCGATTTCTGGTTCCCACGGCTTCTTGTTCCTGTCATAGTAGGATTTTTGTTTTTCGGACGCTTTTTGTTGGTTTTTTCTGACCAATGCATAGATTTCCTCTAACTTCGATTTTTCTTTTAATTGCGGTGTTGGAAGTAAGTTTTTGTCATGCGGGTTACGGAGTTCCCTTCCATATAACAGGAATGCTGGTGTGTATTTGGTCGACTCATGTACTGATGTGTTGAGGGCGAAGTTAAATTCCGACAGGTACTTGTCCCATTGTTTGTGGTTTTCTTTGATAAATATTGCTATCATGCTTTCGAGTGTTTTGTTCACTCTTTCTGTCATGTTCATGTTACACTGGGGGGTGTAAGTAGGGGTTAACTTGTGTTCGGTTCCGTAGGCTTTCAGGGTGTCTGTGAATATTTTCCCCATGTACTGTCTACCGTTGTCTGACAGTAATGTCTGTGGGGCACCATGGCGCAATGCGACGCTCTGCTCAAATGCTCTGGCAATGGCGGGTCCGGTTGCGTTCCTTAATGGAGTTATTTCTGTCCATTTCGTAAACTTGTCGTGGAATAGTATAATACACGTGTATCCTTTTGATGAGCGTGGTAATGGCCCAATGAGGTCGGTTGTTCCCGTTTCCCAAGGCCTTGTCGCGTTATTTATGTGCATGGATCCGCTTGTCTTTTGTTGTAATTTGTTTTCATCCCAGCTTTGACTGGCTGTAGCACACACTAGGTTCCGTGACAATTCGTCTGCTATCTGGTACTGCTTGATGGGTTCTTTGTGTTTCGTCTTTATTTTCTGCTGGACCCATGTGTTTCCTTCTGGACTGTCGTCGCATTTTTTAAATTCAGTTTGCAGTAATTCTTTTAATTTTGTTTTTGGTGATTCCGTTAACGCTTGTTGTTGTGGGTTGCTCGGTAGTTCTGTGTCTGGTTGTGCCGGTGTTTGCTGTGGTGCTATTCCTTGTGGTTCATCGTGGTGATTGTTTGTGTTTTCCTGGATGTTCGGCCAAGTGATTGTAACGCCTATTCTTTGTAACAAATCCATCCCTATAATTATGGTTGATGCCATGGGGAGTACTCGTACCCAATGTTTGATTCTTATTTGTTTTATTTCTATTTCTACCAGTACGCTTGTTCGTACTTGGGCTCTCGTACCATTTGCGAGTATAATTCTTCGTTTTGTTTCTTGTTCTGGACTCTTCTTTTGTTTGCACGCTTTGTATACTGCTTCATTGATGTACGTATGGGTTGATCCTGTGTCTATTAGGCACTTGTATGTTGTGCCGTTTATGGATATATTGATGAACTGTCTGTTGTCGCCGTTATCCTCGTCGTCGGCTGCTCCTACTGGCTGTGGTTTCCCCCATCCGCTCTGCTTTTTGCAGCAGTTCGTACTTAGTATGCCCACTGTGCCGCATTGACTGCAAAATATGCGTTGTTTTGAGCGGCACTCTCTTGCGTCATGCCCTGGCCTTCCACATGACCAACAGCATGTCTTGGGATCGTATTTTGGATGTATCTTCGTTCCTTCGCGGTTATCGTGCTCGGTCTCTTCCCGTTCTCGGTACGTGTTGTACCATTTCAGTCCATTTGTGGCTGTGGGGGTCCTGTATCGTCCGCTGTACATCGGTGTTTGTATATTTTCATAGTCTGCAGCCAGTTTTACCAGGTCGGTTAGGGTTTTATAGTCATTTTTCTTTATGTAGAGCTTGTAATTTTTCGCCATGTTTTCATGTATTCTGTGTAGTTTTTCCTTCTCGGTGAGTTTCCCGTATCTTCTCATTAACGTCTGCAGGTCGGTCAAGTAATCGACGAACCTTTCTCCGAACCTTTGTTTCCTTGCTGCTATCTTTACTATTAGGTCTTCCTCATAATTGCTCGGGTAGTAATAAAGTTTGAAAAGTTGAATGAATTTATCCCAGTTTTGGAATGAATCTGTGTGATTTCTATACCAAGCCAAGGCCTTTCCTTGCAGAATACGTGGTAGTGCGGGTAGTATTTCTTCTTTCTCTATACCGCTCGCTGTAATGAGCTCCTCGAGTCTTTCTACGAACTCTTCGGCGTCGTCGTATCCTTTGAACGAGAGGTTCCACTCCTTGATTAGTTTGGTCAAACGGTTCGCGTTGATTTTGCTTTCGTCTTCTGGCATCTTTGGGTGTTTTCCTTTTTCTGGTGTTTGGAACTCGTCTGAGCTTTTTATGGATTCAACTAGTAGTTTCCGTATCTGTTCGACTGTGAGGTCGGTCGTTGGGATATTCCTGTTATCGGCTTCGTTTATTAGCTCCGGTTTTTTTAAGTTATATATCCAAGATGTCGGCATTTATAAACGGTTTTTACGGTGTTCCCTATTGTGACGCGTGGGAGTTTTACTTTGTAGCGGTACGGGTTTATTAACTGTAGGATACTGGTGACCGGTTCGCGGCGGTCTTATTTCTATACGGGCGGGCGGGATGCGTCACGGAAACTATTTTATACGGAGAAAAAAAATGAAAACTACTACTACTGGACTACTTTTACTGGATTTTACTAGAATGCCTTTCTCCCGAGTCCTATAAGACCCCTAAATTGTGAGTTATTCGGTTGGGCGCCAAATGTGATGTTCTGCCTGCGCAGAGATCACATATCCTCTATGCCTGATGGGCCTGAGAGGTTTTACCGAGCTAGTCTCAGATATGGGAGAAAGGGATGCGTGGAAAGTCAGTACAAACACGGATGGTTAAGTAACCTGATCGGACTTTTATGCCGCTTTATTTAATACACACTTATCTAATACTTATTATTCTAACACTGGTCTAGGTCTAAGTTTAATGTCTCACGGCCGGCCGTGCTCAAAATAAACCTACACTACGGACGCGGGCCCGCCGGCGGGCTTTCAGCGGTAAGGATCTGCTTAGGGCTGGGCAGGATGGAAACCCGGCCTAGGCGCGCTTACGTCACCCCGGCCTTGGCTACGGAAGGATCACGGAATCGGGAAGTCGCTGGCAGGCGGTGTCCGCCACGAGCCTGCTACAGGATCTCAACCCGGCCTAGGCGCGCTTACGTCACCCCGGCCCTGATTGTACAGAGATCCAGGAGATTTGGGAAGCCACTGGCAGGCGGTGTCCGCCACAAGCCCGTGTCTAGGTATTAACCCGGCCTAGGCGCGCATATGTCACCCCGGCCCTGGTTGGGAGGATAGGAGCGTCGCGGTCAAGCGACGGGGAAGGAAAGGATGCCTGCCGCGCGCTGCGCGCGGTTATATAAGGTCGGCTGGTCATCCCCACCACCGCTCCGAGCGCTGCCGGTGTGGTCGCCTGCGGGCTGGATTCCATGCGGGGCGCGCCGCTGCGGTGACATGGCGTGCTGGTGACATAGCTATGTCACAAAGGTAAAGCTATTAGTTTAAAAAATACCTACTTATTCCATTCCATACGCATTAATAAAGAGCGTGGCAAATTACATTATTCATATGCACACCAAAGGTTATATCATTGATCAAAAGAATGATCTGGGCCACTACGTGATTAAGTGTTTCAAGTGTTTCAACCGACTACAAGATTTCGAAAGGAGGTTCGCAATTCAATTCGTCGGGATCTCGGGATCTTTGTTTTTTGCAAATTTTTAATGTAGGTATGTTCAGTCAGCAGCAGAAGTAGCTAAGCGGGTGAGGGGTTCAAAATGAGCTTGACATGACTATATCTCCTATGTTCCACGTTTTATGAATGAAGAGAAACAAAGTTGTAGAGAATCAAATATTGAACAATTTTTGATCCCACCTATTTTCCCCCAAAATGAATATTATGGAATTTAAAACAAACCAATGGTGATTATTCACGGGTAGGGTCGGTTTTTTGGATATAATGACTGAACTATACGCCGCCCCCTGCGCCTAGTCATTTTATGCAACTTTTTTTTCTTTATACGTATGACGTTCTTATATTCTGGAAGGCGCTATAATGTGTGCCCATATTATGTCCATATTCAGTATTCATTTTAGCTTATTGTGGTTAAATCAGAAAAACGCCCCACATCGCGCACTGACAGCTGTCAGTGCTGTCACACGCATCTGTCACCGCGACGTCACTGCAAGTGCAAGTGCCTGCATTAGCAGTTTGCAAATAAGGACTCCCGGGCCCACCTGTGGCCTTACGCCTTATCTTACGACCCTAGTGCAACATGGGGAACCACCACAGCCATGAGGAGAAAGGAGAGAAGCCTGAAAAAGGAGGAAGCGGGTTGAATACCCCTCGAGGTGGTTCGCGTCGCGGGACCGTCACATCTGTGCCCAGATCAGGTTCCGGGGGTGATATTCAGGAGCCAGAGAAGCCTCAGCCCTCCATGGTGCCAGTGGAGAAGCTTGGGAAGGTAAGTAAGTGCTGGTGAGCGTGTACAAGGCCGCTTCATGGTTGTCTTTACCGCGTGACGGCCCATTTGTTTGCTTTGGCGTATTAAGTGACCTCGGAGTGTCTAGAACTAATTACTAGCGTCTGCCATCCTCATTACGGTTATTGATCCTTTGCGGAGACATTCGCATGGTATTTTATTAATATCTAATGTGTCATCAATAGTCATAGATAATTTTAAGTGCTGATTAAACACGGCGGCGGGGAATGTTTGTAAACAATCAAGATAATAGTGGGATTTGTAAAATTATTGTGTTGTGTCTGAGACATTTCAATAATTTAGCATTTTATCATTTCTGTTTAAATACAATCCCTGTTTATCAATGAAGTTAGAAAAAAATAATTTAAAAACATATTAGCCAGAAACGTCAATGGCAATAAAATGAATATAAACATTTGTGAGACATACCTACAGTACTGACAGTATAAAGTTTACGGTTGTGATATGTTATGTGTATTTAGTCAGTATGTGGGGCATGTTTTAGTTCTCTTTATTCACTGAGAGTGCTGGGAACTGGGCCATAATATTGATTTAAAACAATCTATTCTACACAAGCTCTTTATCAATCAATTAAAAAAAAATATTTCTGAGTTATGGATCCCTTTATATAGCTTAGTACCCTCAACACAAGCCTTATTGAGCTTAGGGATCATCCATTAATTACGTCACACCAATTTCATGATTTTTTGACCCCTCCCTCCCCCGATGTCACACTTCGTTACAATTAACTGCACCCTCCCCCCTTAATGTGACGTCACATTTAGATTTTTAGTTTAGTATGGTAAAAATTACAACATCACTTTGAAACTAACTTTTTATGAGGATTGCCAGAAAAATAGTATCAAATTTATAGGGAATGAAAGTATTCAAACAAATCCGAGTATGTAGAAAATTAGTTTAGTACAATGTTATGTGTACAATTAGTTGCTAACAAATGATTTTTTTTTTAAACTTAGATTTTGTAAAAAATTGTATGTGAGGATTGTGAGGTCACAAACATGGAAGTCCTCCCTCCCCCCTGTCACGATATGTTACATTTTGTGGACCCCCTCCCCCCCTTGAGGTGTGATGTAATTAATGGATGATCCCTTACTGTGGGTCTAGGTTGATTTGTGTAAGATTGTCCCAAATATACAATCCAAAAAAAAATAGTATTTCCATTTCAGTGTTGCTAAAGGTTCCTTTTATGAAACCAGTAGAATTTTAGGAGATAATCATTTTTAGATTGGATTCTATACTGGCAAGAAATAAACTGAACGAGGAATAAGTTAGACTAATTACCCATTAAAAATATTAGATTAAGTACAATCAATCTTAAGTACAGTCTCCATCAGATATATCTGAACAATGCCTCTATTGTCAAGGCGATAGAGTGCATGTTCAGATATTTTTGAATACCTTGGCCACTCTGATATATTTCATGGTGACTGTATGTACAAGTAAATGAATGTTTAGTTCAGTCCTGAATGGCTGCCATGATGTAATGTTTCATCGTAGAACATTTCCATAACAGACTCACACCTGACATTGAAACAATTAACACTTTAAACACAAACAACTCATTCTGATCTTTATTTAACTCAGTATAAGGGTTACTTTGCTTTAATTAACTAAAAAAAAAACGAAATTTTGTTGACCTGTTGTTATTTTAGTTTGGATATAATATAAAGATAAATGAAAATATCACACAATTTACTTTTTTAATCAATATTTCACTGTTTTAATTTTATTATACAATCAATGCCAAAAATACGTACAGTTGAACCCATTTAAATACAATCACGTTTAATACGATTTCTCGCATAATACGCCACATTTTGGCGTTGACTCAGTCATCTCATCAGCAGAAATGGCTATGCGAGGGAGGTGTTTAAGGCTTAGCATGCACTGCGGTTTTTTTGTTGCGGTTTCAGTCTGGCTGAAAACGCCGAACCGCCGAGGAACTCGCACTGCGGTTGCGTTTCCGCGGTTTTCACGTTCAGTATGACAATGGATTTCCTCAGAGCAGTATGTGTGTGCCTTAGTTTTAAGAAAAACAAAATAGAAAACGTCGTCGCCAACATAAGTACTGGGTGCATCCTCTAACAGATCAAAGATATTTGAAGGAATATTTTTGTAAAATGTACAGCAATGTACGAAACAACATAGACAATTTTTTTTACTACTACAGGATGTCAATTATAGTAGCCCTCAACCAATGTGACGACCGGGGCCATAAAAGTCCACAATGCAACACAATGGATAACGGATAACGCGAGCTCAAGGGTTTTATGGCCCCGGTCGTCACATTGGTTGAGGGCTACTATAGTACTTTTGATAAATGATTGCGAATGGTTGGCCCACATCTACATTTTGAAAATACAAGCTCCTCCGACGACGTAATGCAGCGCACAACACACCTCACTGCTCCGCTTTCTGAGCCGAACTGACGAAAAAACCGCTTTTTGCGAGCGGCAGTGGGGGCGCTGCTATACATGAAGTATGGGATACATAAAAACGCGCGGTTGCAAACCGCGAATCAAAATGTAGCAAGTTGCGTTTTTAAAATCAGTCACTGAAATAAATCGCAAGTGCGTGCGCTTATAAAGAATGCCGTACGTTACATTTTTTGCGGTTGCGGAACCGCTTTTTAAAAACCGCAGTGCGTGCTAAGCCTAAAACTTAGACGGAGCGGCCATTGATAGGCGTTCCCCTCCCCCTCAAAAATCAGACTTTCTTTTTATAAAAAATGGCAGACATAGCCGGTCCGGTTGGTTGAATAGCCTAAGGTTTAAAAAAAGTAATGGGTCATTTTTAACGTCAACCAACCTGTCCGTCAATTTGTCAATAGCCGTGGTTACACCTGGCGTACGGCCTACAGCTGCCGCGCGCGTCAATTTCCTCGCGAGGCCGTACGCCAAGTGTAGACGCGGCTAATCTTATAAAAGTCAAAAATTTGCTTGTCTAAACTCTAATCAATACAAACAATTCATTTTATATAATTTGTATATTTTAACTCATAATGTTTTTATACACATACAAATAAGGTTGTATTACATATTTCTGCACAGTTGCACACTTTGTCGCTTAATACATTATTGCAGGTGACTCTGACTACTATGTAGTTATTCTGGCTTTAAATCTCAGATATCTTGACAGCGGCTGAAGATAACTGTCTTCCAACGACACTTGTAAACTAGGATGAGCTAGATGAGTCATCTCATCTCTAAATATACAATCTCGTGTGATTCCAAATCAAATTTGTTTTAAATTGACGTTTACGCACGGTTCCAAATACCTTGTTCAAATGTGTGTTAATGTTTATTTCTAAACACATGGCTTCATACGAGTATAACTGTGGTTCTTCTGTTTCTAAGTAATGTGTGTGCTGTACTGTAGAGTAGAGATGCAACGGATAGTGGTTTGGCCGGATACCGGTTACCGGATATTCGGCCTGACCCTCCGCCGAATATTCGGTATCCGGCCGCCGAATATTCGGCCGGCGGTACTATACCTACAATTTGAGTTTCGCAGGTGCGCGTCGTGCAGGTTTCGACCTGCGTCGTGTGAACGTTCGCGCGGATACATTCCTAGGAATTCTAGGCAGCAAAACGAATTTTATTATGTTAGTACGGAGTAACTTCTTTCAAAAGTACACACGTGCTCGCGTATATTTGTGTAAAAAAAATTTTTTTGTATGACTAGTGGGCGACTCTGACTACATCTGGTATCCGGCCGGATAGTACGAAGATATCCGGTATCCGGCCGGATACTAAAATAAGGGCCGGATAGGCCGGATACCGGATAGTAACCGGATATTCGGTGCATCTCTACTGTAGAGGCACGTTTGTGACGAAAATAGCCACGACTCTAATACCAAGGCATAAAGTCTTGAATACTTACATGTTTTTGACACATTAAATGTATCGATGTTTTAGACGCGACTGTAGGTACATTAGATTTACCCGCGGCATCTGCGTGAAATTAGTTTAAATTTTAATAATAACGTTGATTATGCCAATTGTTAGTGCAAACTTTTCCATATTCTGCAGCAAAATCGATTAAGCAGTTTTTAACCATTTGAAGATAACAGTTACTTTCGTATCTACAGTTCGTGAGCTTTAAGAAGAATTAACCTTCGGGAATCGGCGATGACACACGAAGGTAATATTGCTGTTTTGCTTTTTCACGTGTCACTGTTGATTGATACCCGACGTCTCTTTCTAAAACCCGAAGGTTCTTCTGAGAGCTCACGGACTGTAACTGAGTTTTAATTTCATTAAACACAAACACGAAGACTTACGGAAACCCCTTCCTTTGTGTTAAAAGGCTAATTAATAACAAATCCTTACGTAAACAAGGCGGGTCTGATTACACTGGCGACGATAGGGCTTGCTGCACCATCTAGGGGTGTCAAGTCAACTAATTTCAAGTTTCTCATTTGTTAAACTGCCCAGTCATTAGCCGTGTTTACACCTGACGCACCGCCTCGCAAAGAAATTGTCGCGCGCGGCAGCTCGGCTAGTGTACACGTGCCTCGCCTGAGGCATTGCGGCCGCGCGTGCGTTTGTCTCGGCCGAGGCACGGCCACACTAGGTAACTTTCCTTTCTTACTTCGAACGCTCGGAGGTTTTTAAACGCTACACCCGAGGAGTCGCAGGCGTCCATAGGCCACTCCATCAGATGGGCTCTATGTTTATTTGCCATCGACGTGGTAGACAGTAGATCTACTTGCAAACAAGTTCACCATTATGACATGCATGAAGATTGCGCCTTCTTAGCTCCACAATCCTTCGATCGATCCTGCTCAGATAAGAACTCTAAAAATTATATTTACCTCTGCTACAACCCCAACAATTTTTATAACGGTCAGAGAACGTTACTACACTTATCGCGGAACAAACTTTCTAAATGTAAAATCCATCGAAATGCACGTACGTCGCAGTAAACCGCTGTCAGTTGTATCCAAAGTTGTCATCATCTCAGCCATAAGACGTCCACTGCTGAACATAGGCCTCCAAAGTTGTATGTAACTTCAATTCGGTAACACTCCGCTCGTATATAATCCAGACTTTAAAACACCAGAGACATTTCATCGCAATGAGATTTTTTTGCGGATTTATATTGCTAGCGACTGGATTTCCGACATTAGATGCCTGCAACTCCTGGGCTGTTATATGTATACATACGTGTTGCCGATCCTTCAAAAATATGTGTACTCCTTTTCAATTTTTCCTTTATTTCTAAGCACTTTACACTCCTTTTCTGAAAAAGCTCTAGCCAATAACAAACCTTGTCAGCTTATTCCATAACCGGAGCAATCCCGGGAGGAAATTCCTCTGAAACCGTTCCAGGGCGTAGCATTTTGTAAAACTCCTGATATATCCTATAGAAGGACTCCTAAAGTCTGCTGTGTGATAACCCTAGCCCTATCATTATAATCAACCTTGCCGTAATCTGTCAAGCTCAAGACTAATGTGCCCTTATCACAGTTATCACAATCACACAAAAGGTTATCCGCAATCTGGCACGGAATTAATTGATGTCTTAATTATTTAGTGGCTGATCTGTTTTGGTGGAGTCGTGTGTTTATAAATGCATCTATGTATAATACATATTAGGGCCAAATAAAAGTGAAAACTGCAGAATTAAGTGTTGGCTTTGTATAAAATATAGTCTGTCGATCTGGACATCGAAGTGTAAATGTGTGAACACTTTGTCAAATGCATTGTATAGGTATAAAGAGGTGTAGACATTTTTGTCGCTTTTTAAGAGTCGCCAGGACGCTCGCGTTCCCATACAAACGTAGTTTAGCTCTCATTTTAAAACGACATGCACGACACGATCCACGAAATTTAGCATGGGCATTCTAGTAGTACAGATCTATGTCGGTAATTCGTTTTCGTTGCTAAAAATTGTAATACAAAGAAATAACAGCCAGATACAGATTTACATACAAAACTTATTTTTGCTATATTTTTTTTGTATTACAATTTTTAGCAACGAAAATGAATTACCGACATAGATTTTTACTACTAGAATGCCCATGCCAAATTTCGTGGTTCTAAACAAAGTCGTTTTAAAATGAGAGCTGAACTACGTTTGTATGGGGACGCGAGTTCATGCGAGCGTCCTGGCGACTCTTAACGTAGAAATATTAATGATTTGAGCTTACGTTTGTAAGAAGTGATTTTCTCTAATCTCCATATCAAAATAAAGCTGCGATAAAACGCGTTTTAAACAATTTTAGAAGACGGAAGTGATCCCATAAGAGTTACATACACCAAGTTACTTTCAAATAAAAAAACAAACAAATGAATTGACTCTAAAATCCAATAAAAATGGATCGATGGGAAAAGGTGCGCGTGCACTTCCGAATTAAAAACTTGAAGTTTTCCATCGTTGGCATACAAGAGAGCAGGATTAAGAAGAGGAGGTCCGCCGCTCCAGCTTGCAAGGTGCTTACTTCTCTATGGCTTTTATTTATTTATTATTCAAATAAAGTTACACACTATTACAATAAGGCAAAGTGAACTACAAAACATTTATAAAATACGTAAAGAAACTTAATAATATTAGTTAGATACTGCCTACTGGCTCGTGGTGTGGTCGCTAAGATGGACCAGTACGGCTACCATGAGTTTGACATTGTCATTTTTCATTAACGAGTAACGATTTTTCTATCTGTGCATCTCGTTTACACTAATATTATACTAATATGTTACAAGAAAGATGCACAGTTAGAACACTCGTTACTCGTTCTCGAAAACGTCAATGTCATAACACTCATAACCCATGGTAAGCGTACAGGTTCTCCGAAACATGTCACGCGTATTGACTAATGGCTACCTTATATTACATACATTACATACTTATATCAGTGCCAATAATATGTGTACACTTTTCCACCTTACTCGTTTGTGATAAGGATAAGGTTCAAAAATGTATACAATATTTTTGGCGTTGACTGTACATACATTGGCGTACGAGTATGTGACAAACCGTATACTTTATTGTTAGTATACAATGTCTCACGAAACTTCAACGACCCAATCTAACCACTGTACATACATCTTATACAACTTGCGTAGCCGGTTAGCCGTCAACTCGCCACCTGTCAACCACTAGTCGGCCCAATGTTGACTTTTTGTAATCACATAACAATTACGCGCCACTTCGCTTACGTGACCGCGTAATCTGTTGTAGGTATATTGCCCGTTTGGTTGCTACGTAACCTTAATTTAAACCAGCCTACCGCGAATGTCGAGAATCGAAATTTCGTTATCTCCATCCAGTCTCCATCGCCCTTGCGTCGAAAGATAGTGTTGCAAATCACTTGCAAATAGTCGAACGAACGAAGTAGTTCGCAGTTAAAGGCCTGCCGGCTCATGCTAGTTCACCGTCGCTCTGCTACCACTACCTGCTGAATATTGATACAGGTGGTCCGCACAAACATGCCTTTTGCAATTTATTCTGTAGCCTTACTTGTATGTGCTTATGCTTTAAGTTCAGCGACAATAATGATAATATTTTTTCAAATACAACTGACATACTACCTTATACCGCACGGGAGAATATCTGAATCGATCCTAATGGCAGAGTGGGTGATGAGAGGCTGTGGGTCATTAGATTATAACTTCATATCCGCGACTTTGAATCCCGCTCTGCAATTCTATGGTGCACTAAGAAAAATAGAACATATATGGTACATACCATCACAGAGTCGACTTGTCAATAAAAACTGCAGTCACAATTTACGGTTATGCTCATGGTCAACTGATTATTAATAACTACCAGGAAAAGTCTGATAGCTGTCAAATGTTCGTGACTGTCATATTTTAGAGTCCTATCCTTCAAACCGTCAAGGTTTATTGGTAATTGGTTCAATGATTGCCTAAGGAGCCGAGCGTATGTAGCGAGCATTGGGGGGAAAATGAGGGGGAAAAGGGGGGAAGTTTGCTGTCGCGTTATTTATGGACGGATTTCATTTCAATCATTTTCGGGTAAAAGGTCAAGCCCACACTTCCTTAGAGGTTGTTGTAAAAAAAAAGTTTCAAGGGAGGGGTAAAGGGGGGAAATGCTCTGAAGTCTACGGTTCACTGAACTACTAGTTATAGAGTATGTCCCAAGAAAATATGGTTGAATTTAATTTTTAACTCGCTAACATTCATTAGAACGCCTATTGTGGCCACTTTGCAGTCCAATTATTACGTGACGTGGTCCTCAGTTCCAAGTAAGGCTATTGTCTCGGTCGTTCTCATGGGCGATTATCACACTGGCGATGGAGCCGCACAACCGCGTGCCACCAGTGTGAAAGCCGCCTTAGATGATCTTGGATGGTTTATACTCACTGACTTCAGATTTCTATGTTTATACTCGTACACCGTAGGCTCGAATAACCCGAGAAATCTTAACCACGCATTTCTGAGACCAAAAGACGGAAAAAACAATAATGACTACAAATCTATTTCGCCAAAAAAAATTATTTGTGTTTTAAAAATTTTGAATGCTTTTTACACATAAAAATTAAATGTTATTAATAAAATGATCGCCTAAAACGACGTGGCACATTACTTTTATTGAAAAAAATATTTTAAATGCAAAGTGTTCCTTGTCACTTTGCTGCCAATAAGGATGTGTAAAATATACCCAATAGTCGCATCAACGCCATCAAAAAGGCGTTTTGCGCGGAGTTACAATAATTTTGAATCTAGGCGTATTTCAAAAAAGTCTATAGGTCATTTTAGTCTACATAAACATGATCAGGCACTGTTAAAATCTTTCTAGTTATTGGGGCCCGCGGTGTATGTAATGTATGATACGGTGTTGTGTTAACACGATAAACTGATGTTTATTGTTGTCCACAGCTCCTCGCACAAAGGTCTCAGAAGGAAGATGGAATCAACGGCGTTACAGAGAAGTCCTTTACAGTGAGTAACGGACACTCGTACTTTTATTTGTTATCGGAAGTGAGAGTTCCAAGAGAAAATAATTTCATGTTTTGTGTGTTGCATGCTGGCGTTTTCAAGCTCCTTTTCGAGTATTTTACCCAAAAAGGGGCCTGCACATTTTAAAGATATGTTTATTTTTGTTTATCGTGTAGCCGCCCAGAGACCTTTAAAAAGCCTTAATTTTGTTTAGCTAAAATTACATTTATCTTAGCAATTTTTGTGTAGTTTTGGCGGCTGGAGGATATGCTGTCTTTCTGGCTTGTCATTTGTTATCGGGTTGCGCTATGTTTCCCCATTATCATCTCCTATTTTAAATCAGATGAAAGAGACCCAGCGCAGAGTCGCATCGCAATAACAAAACACAAAGTTTCTTTATTGAAAATCGTTTCGTGTACGTATTGTTTCAGAAATACCTGTTCCCCATGTACCCGGAGCTGGCGCACCAGTTCTACGCATACATCCACAAGGTGGGCAAGTGCAAGAACCAGCACATCCCGGCGTCCGCCTTCAGGGTGCAGTGCGAGAGGATCCTCGCCATGCTGGACGACGCAGCCATCATAGAGACCTACGTCAGGTACGAACCTGTGAGCCGTGCACAAAATTCCAACTTCTTGTTTTCCTCTACTTACCACATATTGTTAACAGATGTCCATTACAAATGAACTGTGAAGGACGCGGACTCTAGTGGAGTACAACAACGCCTTTTTAACCTATAAAAATGACAAAACTCACAAGTCCGATTTTATATTGTGCCCCGTTAGAATACGTTAAGTACTAATAATGACAAATATTTTCTAACAATTGTGAGCATTGCGCTAGGTATTATACACGTATTTGTTTGCTACATAAAGAAAAAAATATGCAAGTTTTATTTTTCTCTACCAGACTATCGCTTTTTATTATTGCTACATAACTTCACATTTTATAACAGTTTTGTCAATAGCATTCGTCGTCTTAGCCATTTGTCGTTCGTTTAGAATTCAAGGTCACGCATATTTTTACAAATTGTTTACGAATATGCTCACATAATCTCATTGACCAAACTGTTATAAAATGACAGATGATATTGAAATAGTTGAATGCAATAGTGTGGTAAAGAAAAATGTAATTTGGATAATCTTTTCTTCGTGTTATTAACAAATATCTATATAATACCTAGCGCATCGTCAATAACTATTAGAAAATATTTTTTACTATGACTAATCAATAATCATATTATATTCTCTAACTAAAAATGAAAATCGCACTTGTGAATTATAAAAGTTCAAAACTGTTCCTGTACCGTACTACTCTGGAAAACCCCGGGATGCGAGCCTGGCTACTCTGGATTACCGGTCCACCGAGCTCCCAAATGGCGTGTATTTCTCATTTATTCTCAGTGGCTCTTGTGCCCGAAGTGGATCTTGGCCTCCGACACCAATGATCGCCAGGCTTCTCTGTTCCAAGCCGTCTGTCTCTGTCCAGTCAACGGCGCCCAGCGCGGTAAGGTCCTTCGGCGCCTCGCAATTCTTTTATGAAGAACACAGACTACACAGACACCTCATCATTAAACTTTTACAGGGAGCACGAGGTCACCACACATCAGTGCAATTTTATTCGTAAATTTCTACGATCCGAACAGCAAATCTCAATAGTATTATATACCAATTTGTAGTATAACAATCCAGGTTCACCCCTGTAACCTGATTTTTGTGGATATTTTTAATCCACATGAGTAATGATCAAAAACGTTACCTCAATTGAAATACGCGGTCGCGCTCTCATACAAAATGAGTACGGGAGAACTGATGCGTGGTGACCCCGACTTGTACTTATGATCTATCTAGTGTTGAGGTTATCTGTGATGAAGAATAGTGACTTTATCATAAAAAGGTTTACATTTTTACATACTTCTAGATTTTGTAAAAATAATGAATTTAAGACCCATCTGTAATATAATATTATTTATGTACCTATTCACAGGATGTTCTCCGTCGAGGAGGAGGAAGAAGGCACAGTATCGTCGGCAGCGCTTCGAGCTCTCCTCTACACCAGCTACAAGTTGTCTATGGACCACTACCCGGACGGCCCGCAGACTTGTCTCGCGGTTAGTATCACTGCTCCATACACAGGTGTTCTCAGTAGAGGAGGAAGAAGGCACGGTGTCGTCGGCAGCGCTGCGAGCTCTCCTCTACACCAGCTACAAGTTGTCTATGGACCACTACCTGGACGGCCCGCAGACCTGTCTCGCGGTTAGTATCACTGCTCCATACACAGGTGTTCTCAGTAGAGGAGGAAGAAGGCACGGTGTCGTCGGCAGCGCTGCGAGCTCTCCTCTACACCAGCTACAAGTTGTCTATGGACCACTACCTGGACGGCCCGCAGACCTGTCTCGCGGTTAGTATCACTGCTCCATACACAGGTGTTCTCAGTAGAGGAGGAAGAAGGCACGGTGTCGTCGGCAGCGCTGCGAGCTCTCCTCTACACCAGCTACAAGTTGTCTATGGACCACTACCTGGACGGCCCGCAGAATTGTCTCGCGGTTAGTATCACTGCTCCATACACAGGTGTTCTCAGTAGAGGAGGAAGAAGGCACGGTGTCGTCGGCAGCGCTGTGAGCTCTCCTCTACACCAGCTACAAGTTGTCTATGGACCACTACCCGGACGGCCCGCAGACCTGTCTCGCGGTTAGTATCACTGCTCCATACACAGGTGTTCTCAGTAGAGGAGGAAGAAGGCACGGTGTCGTCGGCAGCGCTGCGAGCTCTCCTCTACACCAGCTACAAGTTGTCTATGGACCACTACCCGGACGGCCCGCAGACCTGTCTCGCGGTTAGTATCACTGCTCCATACACAGGTGTTCTCAGTAGAGGAGGAAGAAGGCACGGTGTCGTCGGCAGCGCTGCGAGCTCTCCTCTACACCAGCTACAAGTTGTCTATGGACCACTACCCGGACGGCCCGCAGACTTGTCTCGCGGTTAGTATCACTGCTCCATACACAGGTGTTCTCAGTAGAGGAGGAAGAAGGCACGGTGTCGTCGGCAGCGCTGCGAGCTCTCCTCTACACCAGCTACAAGTTGTCTATGGACCACTACCCGGACGGCCCGCAGACTTGTCTCGCGGTTAGTATCACTGCTCCATACACAGGTGTTCTCAGTAGAGGAGGAAGAAGGCACGGTGTCGTCGGCAGCGCTGCGAGCTCTCCTCTACACCAGCTACAAGTTGTCTATGGACCACTACCCGGACGGCCCGCAGACTTGTCTCGCGGTTAGTATCACTGCTCCATACACAGGTGTTCTCAGTAGAGGAGGAAGAAGGCACGGTGTCGTCGGCAGCGCTGCGAGCTCTCCTCTACACCAGCTACAAGTTGTCTATGGACCACTACCCGGACGGCCCGCAGACTTGTCTCGCGGTTAGTATCACTGCTCCATACACAGGTGTTCTCAGTAGAGGAGGAAGAAGGCACGGTGTCGTCGGCAGCGCTGCGAGCTCTCCTCTACACCAGCTACAAGTTGTCTATGGACCACTACCCGGACGGCCCGCAGACCTGTCTCGCAGTAACTTATTATTTATTCAATCTTTCTGATCAATCGAAAAACACGATCGTAAAACAATGTCAGGCAGTTTTAACACCAAAACACTTTGTGACCTTTACCACTTCATCACAAATAGCAAGTTCCAAGCGATGTCGCTCGACGCTCCTCGAGTCGCTCGATCAATTTATGGCGGTCGCCGACCGTCATCCAATCAGTAGTACACTCGTATACTCGTAAGTTGACGGGTAAGGTGTTCAATTCAAAATGACCTTAACATGCTCTTATTTTCTTAAAAATAAGTAGTGTCGTGCCAATATCATTTTGAACACGTCACCTGATAAGCTAGCTAAGCGAACCCCAGGCCCAATTGAGCCGTCACAAAATGATGATGGGTTCCGGCACAAGTCCGCAATAATTTAACTCAAAATTTTCGTTTTAGTCCTTAGTATTTCAATTATCTACCTATCACCCCTCTAATAGTTTTGAGTTTTTGGGTTTGACCTGCATAGCAAATATAGCAATATTTGCTGACACTAGAGAATGCAAACCGGTTATTTTTTGTATGAAAATAACCGGTTAACCGGTTAATAACCGGTTATTTTCATACAAAAAATAACCGGTTTGCATTCCCTAGCTGACACTGACGGTCAATATTAAAAAAGTATATTTTTTTCCAGATAAACAAGGTGTTGAATTCTGTGGTGAACGGATGCTTCAACAAGAAGGACTCG
Source organism: Pammene fasciana (assembly GCA_911728535.1). Classification (NCBI taxonomy): domain Eukaryota; kingdom Metazoa; phylum Arthropoda; class Insecta; order Lepidoptera; family Tortricidae; genus Pammene; species Pammene fasciana. Next base: position 325,117 of record OU452292.1, read on the forward strand.
CACTCGGTGGGGTTCGTGGTGCGCTGGCTGGAGCAGCACTGCCACCGTCTCATATTCCCTGTACACAGGTACCTCTACTGTAAGATACACACAGTGTTGACCTCGGTGGTGACGGTGCTAGCAGGACTCTCGGTGGGGTTCGTGGTGCGCTGGCTGGAGTAGCACTGCCACCGTCTCATATTCCCTGTACACAGGTACCTCTACTATAAGATACACACAGTGTTGACTTCGGTGATGACGGTGCTAGCAGGACTCTCGGTGGGGTTCGTGGTGCGCTGGCTGGAGCAGCACTGCCACCGTCTCATATTCCCTGTACACAGGTACCTCTACTATAAGATACACACAGTGTTGACTTCGGTGATGACGGTGCTAGCAGGACTCTCGGTGGGGTTCGTGGTGCGCTGGCTGGAGCAGCACTGCCACCGCCTCATATTCCCTGTACACAGGTACCTCTACTATAAGATACACACAGTGTTGACCTCGGTGGTGACGGTGCTAGCAGGACTCTCGGTGGGGTTCGTGGTGCGCTGGCTGGAGCAGCACTGCCACCGCCTCATATTCCCTGTACACAGGTACCTCTACTATAAGATACACACAGTGTTGACCTCGGTGGTGACGCTGCTTCAACAAGAAGGACTCTCGGTGGGGTTCGTGGTGCGCTGGCTGGAGCAGCACTGCCACCGTCTCATATTCCCTGTACACAGGTACCTCTACTATAAGATACACACAGTGTTGACTTCGGTGATGACGGTGCTAGCAGGACTCTCGGTGGGGTTCGTGGTGCGCTGGCTGGAGCAGCACTGCCACCGTCTCATATTCCCTGTACACAGGTACCTCTACTATAAGATACACACAGTGTTGACTTCGGTGATGACGGTGCTAGCAGGACTCTCGGTGGGGTTCGTGGTGTGCTGGCTGGAGCAGCACTGCCACCGCCTCATATTCCCTGTACACAGGTACCTCTACTGTAAGATACACACAGTGTTGACCTCGGTGGTGACGGTGCTAGCAGGACTCTCGGTGGGGTTCGTGGTGCGCTGGCTGGAGCAGCACTGTCACCGTCTCATATTCCCTGTACACAGGTACCTCTACTATAAGATACACACAGTGTTGACCTCGGTGGTGACGGTGTGTAATGGAATTAGCGGGAAGCTCGCAGGGGAGCTTTACGCGCTTTATGCTATACTTACACCGAATACTTACTTCTATAACGAAGATCTGAATCACCGGAATATCGCTCAGCGCAGAACAGCAGGCTTTGGTTTCAAGGGCCGTTCATGCTGAAAAGGGCTGGCAGGAAGCTTTCAACTGAAGTAAAAGATATAAATTCGAGAACTTAACTATATTGGAGCTATGCCGCGGACATGCCGGCCTCGGTACCGGTGTTCATTAACTGGGCTTAACCTACAAATGTCCGTCGCGATTTGAAGTAAAGGGGATCCCCGGGCGTTTACGAACGCCTCTTAAAACGTACGGAATTAAAAAACGCGCAATATCAGGCCTGATAGTAACGAAAGTTGACTCACGCGCGAGTGCGGCACCACGTGTGCGACGTCGGCTGCGGCAGGAACGACGGCGGCGGCCCGGAGCCACGGCGGATGGGTTTCCTCGAAACCCGCGGGGCTACATTAGCAGCCACGCGGCGGAATGGCGGCGACTGGCCGTCTAGGCACCTCGTGGTCGGATGATGGCGGCGACGCACGGGCGGCGCGCCCTCTGGGTGGATGTTGGGCGCGGCTGGAGTGGCATGGGCAGCGGTCGCGGCGCTGAGGAAGGCCGTCGTCGAGGCCCCGGCGCGGAGACTCCGCGGCAAATGTCGCCCCGCAAACGGCGCACGCCCGCAGACAAAATGGCGGCTGCCAGGATTGGGCGCAATGCTGAGTTACGCGCACACGCGATACCACTACATTATTACTCTTCTTACACTACATCGCACTCCCTCGTCACTTGCTACAACTAAATTAAAACACGGCGACACCGCGCCCCCATAGTGGGAAGAACGCGTGCCTTGACGAAGCTACTGCTTAACTCTCGCAACGCGACACAATACGTCCGATGCGCTCAAGGACCCAAAGCTCTCCCCTCGAGTCGCAGACTCGCCTCCTCGACCTTCACTTCCCCCGGAAGCGAGCTGACCAACCTCACCAGCCCTTACCTCGATTCTCATTGGTCCGCATTTATCCTCTCGACCAATCAGAAGGTTCCATGACCATATCCGTCGTGTTCTAGGACTCTATGCCCGGTGCAGTGTTGCTATTCCTACGTCGTCCGCCGGCGTCTGATCGGACTATCTGTACTAGCCTATTCGGTTTGACGGGCAAAGTCTGGGAGTGTGGAAACGCGACTGACAAGTCCAACACGAATCGCTCGTGTGGAGACTCTTTAATGCCTTGTCATACAGCTGTCAGTTTGACGTTTATCTGTTTTGGTCTAAGTGAGTTGTTTCGATAACTAATGGTTTTATTTATGCTTACGATTAACTGGTTACGCGAAATGTGGTTTAGTAACTGTGTTCTTACAAGGTGTTGCCGGTGTGAACGTCTGGCGTGGCTGTCGTGTCCCGTGAGTGCGAGAGGCAGGCTTGCCTAAGGCAAATCCGCCCTCTGCAAGTCTAAGGTAAACAGCTCGCTGTTTTGTAGCTCATACTGTAAAGTATGGGTTACAATACCGCCGAACGGGAATAAAAACGGCGCGACCCGAGGCGGGCCGTTTCAGCCGGGGGCGCCGGGAAGAACACAGTCGCTGGGGATGGAGTGAAAATGTTGTGTCGGGAAATGTCAGTCGCGCTCCCGTTCCGTGTTAGTCGTGGGGTGGCGCGTGGTGTTTACCATCGGTATCGCGTTGTTGGTTAGTTTACTTCGAACGCCCTTGGGGCAGAGTTGCCCTTGGGATCGCGTCGTCGAGAAACTGCTCTTGCAGTTGGTCGGCGAGACACGCTCGAAGTTGGGTTGGGGAAAAATTCCCAGGTTAATGAGGTAGCGTCCATGGGCCGAGCTCTACTGGCTGCGGTCTCATGGTGACGCTCTTCCGCTCGAGTCCCGGCGATGCATCGATCCTTGCGCGCGCTCCGTGGTGGAGTTTATGTGCGCGCAAGGCGGGGTGCAAGGCCTGGCCTCGAGGCAGGGACATGGCTTCGTAGCCTTTTAAGGTGGTAGGGTGCGTGTTGACGCAATATATGTGGGGATAAATCCCAGGGCAAAAGAGTAGCGTTTATGGGCCGGCCTCCACTGGCTCCACAGGCAAGCTGTGGCCGCAGTGGTGCCGTTCCCGTAGTGACGCGCTTCTGCCCGAGTTCCGACGATGCATCGATCTCCGCGCGCGCTCCGTTACGGAGCTCTATTGCGCGCGAAGCGGGGTGCGAGGTCGGACCTCGCGACAGGAAAGACAGCCGTTGGCTAAGTGAAATTCTTATGATATAAGTCGGGAGTGTTCCCGAATTAGGTGTGCTTCGAACGCCCTTGGCGCAAGGTTGCGCTTGGGATCGCGTCGTCGAGCCAATGCTCTGACGAGGCACGTTCGGAGTACGGAGGGGGAAAGGTCCCCAGGTTAATGGAGTAGCGTCCACAGGGTAGTGTCTACTGGCTCTGCAGCCAAGCTGCAGCCGCAGTAGGACCGCTCCCATGGTAACGCTCTTCTGCCTGGTTTCTGGTTGAACAGCGAGCTCTACGCGCGCTTTCGATAGAAAGCTGTATGCGCGTAGAGCGGGGTGTCCGTCCAGGAACCGCGACAGGCGAGACAGCCATTGGCTAAATTAAATTGTTATACGCTTAGCGCTCATTCGTGTTCGCTAATGTGCCTATATCTAAGTATGTTTGCTGACTTTCAGCCTTCCTAAAGTAGATTGTATGATATACCCATGCTGCATGCATTGCGTTAGCCTATGTTGCTTAGTTTAAGATCATGCACTTATGTTGTACTACTGTTACTTTTATTTGTTAATTTAATTTTAGAGAAATATATTTTAATTTTATTTGGGATTTCTCGCTGGCATTACAAGAAATGCCAACGTAGATAGCCTACTATCTACTCTTACTTGGTACTATATCTACGCGTTATTAACTTACTACTTCTACTGGGTGGCTTAAGTCGCCGCTATACATTGTTAGTAAATATTCTAAGTTTTTTCTTTGTTTTTATAATAGGTGGGCTATTCTCTGGCCTAGAGAATGAGCCTATGCCTTTAGTGTCATGTCATTATTCAAATTTTTAATTAAAAAAATTAAAGTTGCAACTTGTCTTAGTCGAGCCGGCTATCGCAGGGGTATGGTTTTTAGTACACCATATATCTAAGTAGGTTTTTTAACTATTAATAATATACCATGGTTCTAGTGGTCTTTACCCTTGAGAAATAGAAAGTATTCAATAACGAGATAAAATTGAGGTCTGACTCTCAGACTATAAGCATTATAGCATGCATGATCTAGGACTAGCTCTCAGACTATGCTTGTTGTAACTTAAAATATTATGAGTTGTCTCCTAGACTATAATATACTACAACCTTGAATGTTAATGTCTAGCTCTTATACTTTAATATCATGCTAGGCTATAGGCATGCTTTAAATTCTATTTATGTACTTAAGTTGTGAAAGTAACTCAAAGTAATGAAAACCTAATACTATCCTACTCGACTATGGCGATCTAAGTTATAGTACCTACTATAGTGTACATTTACTATTACATAAATGAACTATAATAAAATTATATATAAAATATAAATATAGTGAAATGCATATGATACTGGTTCGATGCCTATGCTTCACTTTAGATGCTTAATTATGTCTTAATATAATTTAAATAACTACCTAAGTGTTATGTTTAAGTAACTAATAATTGAGATAGAAAATAAAAACTTATTTTTCTTTATTTTCCTAAATTAAATAGACCAATGATGATCTGTTGTGTGTGAACCGGATAAAGGTATCCTTGATGGTTCACAGAATTTTTATTTTGTGTGATTAATAATATTTTGACAATTTTGTCAGAAGTATTAGTGTCAAATCCAGATAAAGCGCACTTAGCTATGGTGGCTATTGTCAAATCCAATTGTGATTAGTGTAAACATTACCTATGTTCACACTTCACATAAAAAATAAAGGTAAAAACTTAAAGTTGTATAACCAACTATAAATGTGGGTTGACAATGAACCCAAGTGCGTCCCTCAGGGCCCAGAGGAGGCGCAGAGTACACCCAAAAAAATAATGGTTTAGGTTTCCCAAAAACCGTAAAAGGAAGTTGACTTTTGTCAACTGAGTGTACGTAAAAAACAAATGACCAAAGTCAAAAATAATGCGATCAATTGTATAGACCTTATTGCTAAAATACACTCAAAATGATGAGCTCCCAATATAGCTGGATCTCATCTTTAAGCACATTTATATGCATTGTTAATAAATATAAGCTTGTGAGAGGTTGTTGACTGAAAATGATGTACTGGCTTTTGTGCAGCAACATCTTTCAGTACAGCCAGTTTGCCTTGTGCGAATAAATGGTCTATGACATGATGTCGCATAATGCTAAACAAAGTATAGCTAAAGCAGAGTCACTATCAGTTAAGTAACTTGCAAGTCTATCTAAGTGGTGACTAAAGCACCTACGAAAATAAAAATGAAGTTAATGCCTGTGGCATATAGTACTGACGTATAGTCAGCTTCAAATACATGCTCACATTTTTGTGTATACAATGGGTATTTATTGGGTGTAATTTATGAATTTGATGTGGCAAATGCTAATATAAAAAATAATGTCATCCTGTCCACTCTTAGTCATGACTAAAGTTAAGTCATGTGTTACTGTCAAGCTAAAAGTTATACTTGAAGTGATCTCCAGTAGAAAAAAGTATTTATATGTTTTGTTTCCAACATGTAGACGGTATGCAAGTAACAATGACTTTGATTGCCCAAGTGAGTTGAATATTTTCATAATGACTTCTCATTTGATAAGGTAATTAACAATTAATGTAATTATTAAACAATAATACTATTGCAAATGGTAGTAAGCAGAATAAATTATGGTGCTGCCACTATGCTTAATTATCATAGTGTAGACAGCAATATTATAATAATAATAACATGATTCCTCACTGGGGCAACGCGAGGTGCATCGGCTGCGGAGACCATGGTCGTGAATCCTCCCCGTGGCAGAGTGTTAATAAAACCCAAGTGCCCACCTTCCATTGGGCTATATGTGGTGGTCAAGTCGCTTTTGGTGATTGAGTCATGGCCTGACATTTTGCTTAATCTAAATACAGGGGTGGCTGGAACGCTAGGTTGGTTTTAGGACAGGCTAGCAAATTAAAATATAATTATAATTCATTAAATAAAATTTTGAGAGACGCTGCACTGCAATCCCTCGGGGCAAAATTGGCTGTCAGCACTATACTCTATTATAGTGTGACATAAATAGAAATAAATGATCAAGTATGCCTGTCTAAATATCAACCTGCGCTCAGGCCGCTAACCTTAAACACAGTTCAATAAATGGTACCATGTGGTACATACATGTCATATCAATTATTAATTATTTAAATATCGATACCTAATACTACTGTTGAAAGCTTCGAGCTGCGTTTTTAAAGCTCAAAATCGGGCGCCAATTGTAATGGAATTAGCGGGAAGCTCGCAGGGGAGCTTTACGCGCTTTATGCTATACTTACACCGAATACTTACTTCTATAACGAAGATCTGAATCACCGGAATATCGCTCAGCGCAGAACAGCAGGCTTTGGTTTCAAGGGCCGTTCATGCTGAAAAGGGCTGGCAGGAAGCTTTCAACTGAAGTAAAAGATATAAATTCGAGAACTTAACTATATTGGAGCTATGCCGCGGACATGCCGGCCTCGGTACCGGTGTTCATTAACTGGGCTTAACCTACAAATGTCCGTCGCGATTTGAAGTAAAGGGGATCCCCGGGCGTTTACGAACGCCTCTTAAAACGTACGGAATTAAAAAACGCGCAATATCAGGCCTGATAGTAACGAAAGTTGACTCACGCGCGAGTGCGGCACCACGTGTGCGACGTCGGCTGCGGCAGGAACGACGGCGGCGGCCCGGAGCCACGGCGGATGGGTTTCCTCGAAACCCGCGGGGCTACATTAGCAGCCACGCGGCGGAATGGCGGCGACTGGCCGTCTAGGCACCTCGTGGTCGGATGATGGCGGCGACGCACGGGCGGCGCGCCCTCTGGGTGGATGTTGGGCGCGGCTGGAGTGGCATGGGCAGCGGTCGCGGCGCTGAGGAAGGCCGTCGTCGAGGCCCCGGCGCGGAGACTCCGCGGCAAATGTCGCCCCGCAAACGGCGCACGCCCGCAGACAAAATGGCGGCTGCCAGGATTGGGCGCAATGCTGAGTTACGCGCACACGCGATACCACTACATTATTACTCTTCTTACACTACATCGCACTCCCTCGTCACTTGCTACAACTAAATTAAAACACGGCGACACCGCGCCCCCATAGTGGGAAGAACGCGTGCCTTGACGAAGCTACTGCTTAACTCTCGCAACGCGACACAATACGTCCGATGCGCTCAAGGACCCAAAGCTCTCCCCTCGAGTCGCAGACTCGCCTCCTCGACCTTCACTTCCCCCGGAAGCGAGCTGACCAACCTCACCAGCCCTTACCTCGATTCTCATTGGTCCGCATTTATCCTCTCGACCAATCAGAAGGTTCCATGACCATATCCGTCGTGTTCTAGGACTCTATGCCCGGTGCAGTGTTGCTATTCCTACGTCGTCCGCCGGCGTCTGATCGGACTATCTGTACTAGCCTATTCGGTTTGACGGGCAAAGTCTGGGAGTGTGGAAACGCGACTGACAAGTCCAACACGAATCGCTCGTGTGGAGACTCTTTAATGCCTTGTCATACAGCTGTCAGTTTGACGTTTATCTGTTTTGGTCTAAGTGAGTTGTTTCGATAACTAATGGTTTTATTTATGCTTACGATTAACTGGTTACGCGAAATGTGGTTTAGTAACTGTGTTCTTACAAGGTGTTGCCGGTGTGAACGTCTGGCGTGGCTGTCGTGTCCCGTGAGTGCGAGAGGCAGGCTTGCCTAAGGCAAATCCGCCCTCTGCAAGTCTAAGGTAAACAGCTCGCTGTTTTGTAGCTCATACTGTAAAGTATGGGTTACAGGTGCTAGCAGGACTCTCGGTGGGGTTCGTGGTGCGCTGGCTGGAGCAGCACTGCCACCGTCTCATATTCCCTGTACACAGGTACCTCTACTATAAGATACACACAGTTTTGATCTCGGTGGTGACGGTGCTAGCACGACTCTCGGTGGGGTTCGTGGTGCGATAACGATGATCATTGCTGCTTTTTTCACTGGTTCTTAGTGTTGTCATAGTCATACTTTTGTTCGATGTACATTGCTACTGCGTTCGTGGCTGGCCGGACTATAAGTTATTTTTGATGTGAGCAGATACTGCGTGCACATGCTCGCGACCCGGCACCGCGACATCTCGGCGCACGTGGAGTCGGACGGGGCGGGGGCGGGGCTGGAGCTGGCCACGCCCGTGCTGGAGCGCGCGCGCGCCGGCGCCGGCAACCTGCTGCCCGCCAGCGGGGCGTGGCTGCTGGCCGGCACCGCCCCGCCGCTCTACAGCAGGCCGCTGCAGCCGCCCGCGCCGCCAGCGCACGGTCAGTACACCAACACGAGGCCATACTCGTACATCCTGGCTCTTGGTCGACACCTGGCACCGAGATCTCGGGAAGAGAATGTCGAGACCGAACCCAAGAGCTCGGTCAGACCTAAGATACACCCACAACAAGTACTTACTGGGACAAAATTATACCGACAATCAGATCTCGATATACATATCATCGATTGTCAAACAGCACAATAGAAGCAAAGTGAATACCGAAAAATGTTATTAGAGTAAATAAAAGGTAAAATAGACCTAATTTCTATCGATCGGTACAAAAAATGAATCAAATTTTTTTTATTCATCACCGAGAACATAATAAGATTAAATTCGTGGTTGATTTAAAATCAAACGAAACAAACGCAATAAAAATGTTCCAATAAAAATGATATAAATTTCTTCAATTCATACTGGTTAAAGATAGCAAATGGACCAAATATTGAAAATTATATCAAGCAAATAGTTCGCGCATTTTCATTGACCGTCGATGTTCATAATGAAACATTATATTCAACAGATATGACCTCAGCAAGCGACCCGCAGAGTAAGTTGGGCCTGTTAGAGACCCGCCGCGTATGCTGTTCCTAGCACTATCTATATTTATGCATAGTCTGTGGCTAGCACTTCACTACAATCTATGACGAATCGCCAATTTAAAATTGTATTTCCGGTATAACATTTAGTTTGGCTAAGAAGCTTCTAACTTAAACCATAGACAACGCAAATCATAGTGTCTTTTTCTTACGCACGGTCACGGACTTTCATTGTTGAGCCAGTTAGAATCGACATTACATTGGACATTTCATACAGTAAGTATTTAAAAAAGAACTTACCGTAAATGGCTTAACAATTACAGTCCGTGAGCTTTAAGAAGAACCTTCGGGAATCGGCGATGACACACGAAGGTTATATTGCTGTTCTGCTTTTTCATGTGTCTCTGTTGATTGATACCCGACGTCTCTTTCTAAAACCCGAAGGTTCTTTTGAGACCTCAAGGACTGTAATTATAGTTTGGCCAGAGTTTGTTTCACTTCAAGCATAGCCAGGGAGAATCATACTGTCTTTTTCTAACGCTAGTACTCTCACTACCAAAAAAGGGATGGGATATAGCATGTTAATCTGACTGTTACTGCGCTTTTTGGTTTGCCATACTATAAAGTCCGTGTCAGTACCATCACCACCAAAAAAAAGAGATTGTGGTTTGCTATAATACAACTATCATCTTGATTTGAAGAGCACATAGGCTGCAGTGGCCTCCTAACATACAATAATATCACATGGCCCGCTCACTTGTCTCTCAACATGCTTATTTAAAAGACAGTTTTAAGTTGGCAATTGTCGAAAATCCTTCGAATGTTAGTTAAATCATTAAGCATGGTTAGGCTAGTGTCCTTGTTTTTAATATTTTAATTCTCATTTGTTGCACAAACTTTCAAAAAATGCCGACTTCCAAGGAATTTGAATGATCACTGCATGTAATGCAACTGACGAAAATGCATCGTCCGTCTTCATCTTAATAAGGAAAACATTTTTGTTCAGTAATTTAGTAAGTAATTATTATTTGAAAACAATTTTTATTGGATGTTATTTTTAATGAATGAGTTCAAATCTAAAAAGAAAATCAACGAAGAAACAATTCATTAAATTAATGACTTTCTAAGCCTCGTCTAGAATATTACAATTTAATTTCACAGTCATATTCATATGATATTCATTCTAATTTTACCTAATATCATAACATTCATAAACTATTTACGAATGGCATGAATTGTTTAAATTGTACAATTTTTATAATATTTTAAATTTGTGTCCTGTTAACTCCTTGTCATTTTGAAATTTCATAGTTATTAATGCTTCCTTCAGAACGAAATCCTATTTTATTTCAATTAATTGTCATTAGCTAGTCTCTTTGATGTTGTGATGTGTTAGTCCTGAGTGTATAATGTATTGTAAGGTAAGGTTGAAGCTATAGTACGAATGTCGTGCGTTGCCGGCAGCGGGCGCGCTGGCGTCGACGGCGTGGCTGGCGCGCCTGGTGTGCGCGCTGCCGTCGCACTGGGCCCCGCTCTACAACTCCAACGAGCACGGGCTCGGCGCGAACCGCTTCCTACACCACACGCTCAACTACAGGTACGGTACACTAGATTCGGGCGCCATTTGTTACGTTTAATAACCTACCGTTTTCACAATTTTCTTGGAAAAAAGCTATAAAAAAATCTAAAAACTGTCTTATTCCAGTGCGAGAGCCTGTTTACCGAAATGCTTTTCGATTTTTGATAAATCACCTAAAAGTAACTTTTAATGAAGGTTTATGAAGTCTAAAACTACTGCATGTGTGTAATTGTCAGGGGTCCAACACTGGTGGTGGTGGCCGGTGGCGAGGACCTGAAGGTGGTGCTGGCGTGCCCGCAGGAGTGGCGCGACACGCACACGTACTGGGGCACGGCCGACTGCGCGCTCATACAACTCTTCCCCACGTAAGACCATACAAACATAAGTAAGCGTAGAGGGCACACTCCATACAACTGGTTATTGACCCGAAAGCTGATATTATGAAGGGTACACGACACGACTAAGGGGACTGAGGAAGGGGGCCGATATTACAGGAAAAATAGCTAATTTTGGTGGCAAACTATGTACACCAATGAACCTTTGTTTTATAACTTTATCTTGGCATTAGGAATGAGGATCAGCCGAGTTTTACAACGGGCGTCCTATTCTCGCCCCTGCTCGCTCCTCTCCCAGCCCCTTACTCATCTAGCCTTCGTAATGTATAGCTTTTGGGCTAATCAAATCAAATCAAAATCAAAATCGTTTATTTCGTGTAACTTTGACACATATTATATATCTTATGTTAGTAAACAAACAATAGTTATTAAAATTACAATAAGGGTTAGTACCTAATAATTAAATTAAATTAAATGTCATCATTAAAACACATTCATCATCACAATCATCGCTACCACTGTATAAAATGGGTAGGGGAGTGTAATCTCGCACAGTAATCAACCAGTCTAATAACCAGTTATATATAGTTAGCACTCTAACCATTACATGTGGACGATTTGCTAACATACACAATCGATATTTTCCAGGTTTGCAATAATGGAGCACGCCCCTAAGATGATCTACTTGAACACATCTATCCGCGGGTACCCCAAGGGTCTGCGCGCCGGGAGTGACCCGCGCAAGCCGCTGCTGGTCATCGACGAGGGCTTCGACAAAATGTCCTTCAACAGCGTGCCTTACTCCCTGAGGGCTATCGAGGTTCGTGTGTAACACTGCAGGCTCTCACTAGTAGTGTAGCACGTAAGATGATCTACTGAACACGTCTACCGCGGGAACCCCAAGGGTCTCCGCGCCGGGAGTGACCCGCGCAAGCCGCTGCTGGTCATCGACGAGGGCTTCGACAAGATGTGCTTCAACAGCGTGCCTTATGCCTTGAGGGCTATCGAGGTTAGTACATGTTTACCTTAAGAGGCTGACAACACGCGATCACCTTCAAATTGACTTTACTTAAACAGTCATATAGCTATAACTTAAAAAAATGTTTTAAATTAAAAAAAATTAAATTAAAATTCATTTATTTCGAGTAAGAAGGACCCATAGGCATACATAATTACTGTTATTAAATCTAGTTAACATTGACATTCACGATTAAAAATTAAATTATAAATAATAATGCGGTTAACACATAAACATATGTTATGTGTAAATCACAGTACTACTGCTGGGAGCATGAAGTCCGCAACAATGCTGAACATAGGGACACAAGTTGTCGGCAATCGTTGCCAGGACGCTGACGCTGTTGCAGCTGGCGCGCCACGTCGCACGGGATGCAGCTCGCAGGCGCATGGTAGCTTTATAACACGCCGCGTGCGCCTCCGCGAACATCCCCGCGAACATCCCCGATGCGCTGCTGCAGTACCGCGGAAGTTTTGGAAGAGTAAAAAAAAAATATATGTTAATATTCATTATATTTAAAAGTACTTCGTTAATTCCAATACACGATTGGACGAAATCGGCTCGATAGAAAATAATTCCAAAGTTACATCTTAAAATTAGCTTTAAACGTCTTTAGTTTTTTGGTTGATATGTCTGTAATTCTAAATAAGGACAAAATTCCACCACACTAATACTAAAAACTTCGTTGCCTTAAATTTCTCAATTAATGCATAGTTTTTTTTAATTCATCATTTTGCAAAATTTGCAATGAGCTCCCATACTAATAGTAACGCAGTGTTTCTCTTTCACTCGCGCTGAAAAAGATAGGGAGGGAATTTAGCTCTTATCATCCTCTTAAGAAATAAGATATCGAACGAGCGGAGCGTAAGCGAAGTGAAGTTCTTACACACAACTTCGGTTTGGACACAACGGAGCTGTCAGCTGGCTTACCAGATGTCTGTGCATTAGTAGTTTTTCTGACTTTAATAATATTTGTTGGGGTTGTAGCAAAGATAAATATAACTTGAAAGTTCTGATATGAACAGAATCGATCAAGGGGTTATGGAACCCCTTCATCGATTAAAAGGCGCAGAAGCGATCTTCATAAGGGAGCATTCAAGTATTACGTAACGCAATCAGGGGGGGAGGAGGGGTCAAAAAATTTCAAAAATTGCGTTACCGGCAAAGGAAAAAACGCGTTACAAGAGGGGAGGGGGGGGGGTCAAAAATCTTCAAAAATTGCGTTACGTAATACTTGAACGCTCCCTAAGGTTCTTTTTATATTAGTCAACTCGTTTGCAAGTTCACCGCGAGTTCTCAGTTCAAGGCCGACTACTAACTATCTACCGACTATAACTAGAAGAGACTAAATAATTGAGATGAATATATAATTCGTTGGTTCAGGTGTGGGGCTGCGGCGACCAAGCCTCCAGGGAAAATCAGCTCGAAGTCAAGAAGTGGCAAGTCAGGGAGGCCGAGCGGCAACGACAGGTAACACTCATTTACACTAATAAACACAACAGTATTTAACAGTAATCATCACCATTCTGCACTATAATAATACTAATCTAATCACTAGCACTATTTCACACTAATCATCATGATTCCGCACTAAATAATACTAATCAATAGCACTATTGAGCACTAATCATCACGATTCTGCACTAAATAATACTAATCAATAGCACTATTGAGCAATAATCATCACGATTCTGCACTAAATAATACTAATCAATAACACTTTGAACCCTAATCATCACGATTCTGCACTATATCATACTAATTTATTCAATCAGTAGCACTATTGAACATTAATCATCACGACTTTGCACTATAGAACTACTAGAAGATACTACTAGAGCGATTGACTTAAATATATTTAACCCTATGATTTACAGGAAATGTAATTAAAAAGTATATAAACATACAAACTATTTTGTGTGAAATATCAAATTAAAGGGCTTTTTTTTTAAAACAACGACGATGGAAAACAAGCATACGGCCCACCTGGTGCTAAGCAGCTACCGTATCCTATGGACGCCTGCAACTCCAGAGGTGTCACATGCGCGTTGCCGACCCTTTAAACACAAGAGGATTAACTGTGTCGACGGTTAAAGGAACAAGAGAGGTCCCTCGTCGTCAACACACTGGGTCCTCTTTGAGCTCTTTGGCAACCTTACTCACCAGCAGGAACACAACACCATGGGCTAGTTGTGAGGATCCCAATTATTAAAAAAAAACAGTTTAGAAATAATTTTGGTCATTCAATATATTTAATTTTCCCCAGGTGAAGTTATCGGCAGCCGACTGGATCGAGCACCCGGACCGCTACCTGCTGGAACTAGCCGGCCGGCCGCAGTACAACAACTCCGCCAGCTAGGGCGCCGAGTAGGCCTCCGGGGGCCATCCACCCGTAGCTGTTCAGCTATAGGTATAGGTATACACTTTGTGACTTAAATACTGTGGATCTGTTTAACGGTTTTTTGCTATTTTTTAAAACCGACTTCAAAAAAGGAGGAGGTTCTCAATTCGACTGGTTTTTTTTGTATGTATGTTACTCGATATCTCCGTGAATCGTGAACCGATTTTAAATTCTTTTTTTCAATCGAGCGGGTATAACCCTTAGATGGTCCCATTGTCACCAAGTCGGGGTCTGATGATGGGATCCTGGAGAAATTGTGTATTCACTATTTTTTACAGCGACTCGGCCACTTTCTCTTGGAATAGCGCATCCTAAGTGAAGTTTCTTTTTTTGTTTAAAATTATTTGCTATTCAGAATACGATAGTTGCGATACCAATTATGACCTTAAACGGATCACCAGTATTTTTGTTTTCCTTAAAAGGAATACTATTATAACGGCAATGGTATGGCTATTTATCTACACCCATATCATAAACCCTCCATGATGCGTTCAAAAACCGCACGTTATGACCACCATAAAAATAGACTGTTTTGTTAGAAGTTAGAACAAATGTATTATCTGTAACAATGTTATTATTGCTAAATAATAACATCGAATTCGATAAAGTTATGAAAATCCGGCCTGCTCCCCGACCGCCGGCACAATCGAGTTGACCATGGCGTTGCAATGGCGGTCATTCTAACGGTTTCCGATCGCGCAATTTCGGGGTTTATAATATGTGTATAGATAAAGCAGTGTATGCAACTGTACGTCATTAGGCCTTAAAACACTCGTGTGATCTTAAATATAACCACACACGTATTTTAAGGACCCCTATTACGTAACAGTTACATAAACTACTATTGTGGCCCGTGCCTTATAGTCATAATCTTATAATCGAGAATATACATAGTTTTAGTGGAACGTTTGAGACATTTACAATTATTAATTGTGTTAAAAGTGATCGGAACAGCACAAGCATTTCAGCGTTCAAAGTGTGTAATTATCCGTTAGTCCTAAGCTAAGCTACATATAGAATCCGACCACGATAACTCTGCATAACTTGGCAGCGGCCATTGAAAAATTGAAAATATGGTACACAGAATCACAATCTGCGCGCAAAAAAAGCACAGTTATATGTTTTCATATGGTCATATGTTAGAGGGGTACGCCTGTCAATGGCCGCTCCGGTTCGTTGAATGCTCTAAGTGTATTAACGGCCACAGATTATATGTTGATGATGTATTTATCAAATTTTTAGATGTTTTTATTAAAAAGCTTTTACCTTGTCAATTTTCATATTTTTCATGAGTAATGTGTTAGTAATGACAGTTGAAAAGTTAATTATTAAAAAAAAATTACTCTTTAGTCAAAGTCTTATTATAAACTACCATGTATTGCTTTATAACAATGTAATATATTGTATTATGTACGTTTGTACATCTACTGATATTATTAATATATGTAGGTAGTATGTTGTACGTCAAGAAACTTAACATTTAAACCTTTAGGTTGAAAATATGTTTAAATGTGATGCGAGTCTGCATCAAAAGATACCATATGACGGCCGACGTGTACTCTTTTATTACTTGAATAAATATTGAATTTGCACAACGTGCGACGCAAGCGTCTTCGGCCAATGGTACCTTTTGATGTAGTCTGTCTTAAATATTCTCTTAAATTATTATTGGATCTGGGCAAAACATAACTACTTATTTGGCGGGCCATTATGTTGTAATGTTGACTAACATGTATTATAACTTCGTCATGTCTCATGTAATTCTCATACCCATTGATGTATTATGTAATTAATGTATTACTCAATGAGCATACCAAACTCACTGACTACCATAATGGTGTCTATACATGGCGCAATTTTGACGCAAAATCGCATGCAATTTCGATATCTTGTCGTCTATGTAGGTGCAAAGAAATCAATCGATATATCAACAATCGCAATGTATTCAAAATCGCAGGTTTTCTTTGTAAGGTCAATAGATTAAGGGTGGGTTGCACCACGCACAATTAACAGACTCATCAACGTTAAATATGGCGACGGAGCTGTCATCCCATAGAAAACCGTCAAACTTTTCATAAAAGATTTTTTTTTACGATTACGTTTACGTTCACAGACAGTTTGGTGCAACCGGCCCTTAGTCCAGAATTAACAAAATAATATCCTTTTTTTTTCTATCCTACAATTAGTTTATTTTGGGAGTTAGTGAGTATTGTTTGTCACATGACGGTTTTATCGTTTGTAAGTAGATAGTTGCTCAATAGAAATGATTCCAATTGGGCGTAACTTAGACTGTTTTGGAAAAATATTATGACCTTAAATAATAGCATTTTTCGCATTATAGTGTTAGGCGGTTGTCACACTTACCGCATTTATTGAAATTGTGATCAGTCAGAAAGTGACAGCTAGTGTCAAAAAAATTAGCCTAACGACTAGTGTAACTGTGTTCACTAGTGTTGAAGAATACTGGCTACAATCAAAATGCAACGACTATGAATTTTATAGTGTAGTAAAGTGACGGAAAGTGTCAACTTAGTGTTGGTAAGTGTCGGAAAGTGCCGGCTTGTATAGAATCATGAAATGATCGTTCCTAAAATGCGAGCCATAATTGTGAGTCATTATAATTTTATAGCAAATCGTCTGGTGACAAGCAAAACTAATTACAAAATAATAATTAAACGAAAATCAACCTTGTTATGTTGCCAGTATGGTTCATTATGGCTATGAACTTGTGGTAGTACTTAGTGAGTTTTGCTTGTCACCTGACGAAATATCAATGTTATATAGAACACTCATTATTATGTAAACATATATTTGTGTAGTTTTAGGGTTTGTTTGAGGGTGGACCAAATATTATCATTACTTTATTAACCGACTACGGTGCAACCCACACTTGTCGGAATCCTGCCCAAATCTCGGCTAAATTCAGCTCACCATAGGCAATATTCAGTCCTGCGTGGAAAAACAATTTTTCTTCCAGTGCAGAATAGTGTCTATAGTTGCCTGCATTCCGCCGAGTTTTGATTCAATTCCGCTGAGTGTGCGTTGCGCCTAAGGCTTGAGTATTGTCGCTTTTGCTTTAGAATAAGTTGACATACTTGTCTATGGTCAGGGTTGAACACAATAAGGCCTCATATCCACAGATGTTTTTAGGATTTTTTTGGTTTTGACCAATCTTTTGGTTGCTATAGCTTGGCAAAGTCGCAGTACAGTGGAGCATAAACCCTCATTCTAATGAGGGTTTCCTGAATTGATTTTTCAACCAGATGGCAGCACCGTGGCGAGACGGCCAGCTGTCATATAGCCCAGTAAAGATACGTTTTTTCAAACATTAATTTATAATAGCAATTTTTTTTTATATAGTTTTAAAATGTCATTCTAAGATGACTGAATGAAAAATCCTACAAACTTTCCATCGGGAAGTAAATATTCATCAAAATATATATGAAGGGTTTCTTTTTTTGTCTGATTTTCCGTCATCCATAAATAACGTGTCTTAAGGAACCATAATAAATAATAAAATATTGATATATTTATTTAGGCAATTTTTTAGAAATTAATTAAATGAGGATTTTTTTCAAGGTCATTTTTTTGTAGGATTTTCTGTCTACGCAATGATTAACATGACTTTTAAGCCATACAACTAAATACTTCTGCTATTATGAATTATTTCCAAATTTGTCATTTTTCCCATACTAGTGAAAATAAAATGACTGTACTAATAATCCACCAATCATGTTTAATATCATTTTTGTTGATTGGTGGATTTTGACAGCTGCTGTCAAAAAAACTTCTCGTCACAGTGCCGCGTGCCGCCACCTGAGGCCAGTTTTATAAAGCTACAAGTTACAAGCGGAAGTCTCTTACTAACACATAGGGTTAGAGAGAGACTTCCGCTTGTACATTGTAACTTGTAGCTTTATAAAACTGGCCTCTAGATTTCAGGAAACCGTCATTGAGTGCAGTAATCTGGCAGCACCTGCCATAAAAAGCTGTTGCTGCTGTCGGATTACAACACCTAATTATGAATTTGAGTTTCGAAAGAAACAAACCTACTGTTTGTCTTGTCTAAAACGAATGTATAGTTTTATTATCAGCCCAAAAAGAGATGAGTTTACTTAATTCTACAGGACTTAACTTTGCCAGATTATTGCTACTATCCTATCGATAATATCTAAGATTTCTGTCCAAATGCCAAAATATCAGTGTGAATTGGGCCTAAACTTGCTTTGCGTCACTGTACAGTGTAGACACGGCTTATTGCTCCGGTGCTCATATTGCCTTTGTATAAGAATCAAAATGATTAATAAACTATTTTACATAGATAATTGATTTTTATTTAGTAAAGGAAATCAGACCTAAATCCCTATAAATTAATTTACCCTTTGTGTTTGAAAGCCAAAGGTCAAACGGCAGTCCAATCAGGGGCGTAGCTACCCAAGGGCTAGTCGGGGCACTGCCCCGGGGCCCCCAAGCTTGAGGGGGCCCCCAAAACCGGATTAGCCAACCTCTTATTGAACTAGCGAAAAAATCTCCCATCTTTGGAAACTAAATAAAATAGGTTGCTACTTGCACCACTACTTTAATCATGGCAACTCATTAAAAAATACAGGGAAAGTCCCGATTCCGACAAGCTTCAACTTCTACTCGCTTGTGGGGAATTCCCTGTGTTATTTGTTGTTTGTGCAGGGTTACCAACTTGCCACCCCCAATCCTTTTAGAAAGAAGCATATCCAAAAAAGATGCATAAAAATATTAATGTAAACAAGAAAAAGAACTTATTATATAATAATATAAATTGTATCTATTAAAAGTAATTAATCGCATGTATTCGGCATACTATCCTTGTTGAATTTGTATTGTACCTGTAAGAAGACTTAAATTTGCCGCCATTTTCAAGGGATTCTACTCGCTTGTCAGACTAGAAAACTTTATGATATTTTCGGGATTGGGGGATTCCCCAGTGATATTCTGTTAGTATAATACTGGTGCATTATATACTTATTATAACGTTTCTTGTTCCCTGCGCTGCGACGTAATAAATGTTGCATAAATTAAACCACTAAAGTACCTAATGGATAAAAAAAACCTAGTGGTGCATTGAAGCGTAAACAATGCCAGGAAAGAGAATTAGAGAAGATAGTATACGAAAACTAACCAAAATTGTCAATTTTTTTAGTCAACCTTGTACAAGTAGTTTTATCCCAAATATTAGTGATTATGAATCGGATAATGTGACCACTGCAGTGCTCGACAAAAAACCTACTCAAGAAGATTCGATAAGAAATACCATCGCCGATCATATCAACGACGATGAAATCAGCATGTCACAGAACTTACAGGAGTCACAGGTATATTGATAAAAACTAAATAGTTTAGGGGCCCCAGTTATTTTTGCCCCGGGGCCCTTGTTCACCTAGCTACGCCCCTGAGTCCAATTTTTGGGATTATGTCCGGTCGGACCCCAGTCGTGACTTAAAACGGGGACAAACGCTTGGAAGACGATCTTCTTCAACAGGACACCTAAAACCTAGCTGGAATAAATTGTAAAGGCGCAGGCTGCGCAAGTAAGTAGCATGCAGAGCATGCTTAAGTTTATAGTACAGATCAAGTGTGTGGAGTGCTTAAATGAAACAAAACGTAATTTGTGACAGGGACTTTGACTTTGTCACTTTGACATTTCGACTGAGATAATAACATTAAACATAACCTAACACTCATAACAAGAAAGAAATTATATTTTAAATAGATTATAGTTATCTCTTGCTATTCTATTCTATGAACAATGCTAAAATCATTCAGAAAAACACGTCCCACCCTTGATAATCTACTGTATTGAAGTTGTGTTTGTATTCGTTTTGATAGGTCTTTATTAGTGCTTAACTCATTCAAATTAGAATAACTTTATTTGAGTGCAGACCACAGAATAGGGTACAAACAGAAACCTACGAGTATAGTAATTTTTAATCGAAATCTTTGGTCCCAGCTACTCCCTGTAATAGAGCAAAACCCGATCATCATGGCGGTGTACGCCGCTCACTTGACGAGGACGCTGCAAGGAGCACCCTCGGTGTTCCAAGTGGTGGCTCAAGAGGCGCTCGGTGCCACGGTGAAGCCTGCTTTTGGAAAACTTGTGGAGGTACTTATTCAGTTTCACTTGTTTCTTGCATTTTGTCTCATTTAAAAAGATTCAGCTTTCTATAAACTGACCTATAGGCGTGAAACCAGTGAACCAGTTTGTTCATCGAAATGTCTGTTTGCATCACTCTCTTTCGAATACCCAAGACTTCCAAGAGCGATAGAGACAGAGACAATGGATCAACGAACAAAGTGGATCATGGTTATAGGCCTGGAATCCAGTATATAATTGGGAGCCTGCAAATATTAAATGAAGAAACGTAAGCTATCATAGTTACTGAGTAGTAAAGTCCTACTCAAAATCAGCCATATAAGTCTCAAGTAGTGAGGGGCAAGTTTCCGAAGGTTTCTGGCTTTTGTATGGGGGATGTTTCCATTTGAAAATATTGCCCATACAACACAATCTCAAGGGATATACGGTATCCATCTTAACTTGTATTCAATCAATCTTTGATGGTAATGGCCATTGATGTTGTCGATGATTTGACTTGTATTATCATATATTGCCTTAAGGCATTAAGTCCGCCTTTTGTACTTTAAGTTGTTTCTTTTGTGCAATAAAGTTTAAATAAATAAATAAATAAACAAACGTCTGTCAATCTAGAAGCCGAAATATCATTTATTTTTGAGTTTATTTGTTTGTTACTCTGATTGTTGAGGAAAATTGTATTACAAATGATATTATGCAGGTGTTACTTGATTAAATTCAATACTAGGTGAGTTTCTTTAAGTATATAACAACATTTTAAATGATAATATGCCAGAGAAAAGTGTAATAACATTCTTAAGAAGCATTTGTTTACATGATAAGACAAGTAAGGATGGTACGGTATAGAAAGGGTTTCTTCTTTGAAGAGTCTTCTTCTTCTTTGTCGTTCTCTCATGACTGAGGATCGTGACCAACTGTGATATCCCTCCATGTGACGCGGTCGAGAGCCATACGGGCCGCACTCTGCATGGAGCCACACGCCGTCCGGATGGTATTACACCATTTGATGGCTATCGGCCCTTTGGGACGTTCACCATCTACTAGTCCCAGTATGATGCTTTTTTCGAGCTGATGCTGGTTAGAACGCATGATATGCCCGAAGAACCTGAGGATCTTTTCGCAGCAGATGGTTGAAAGGCGCTTGGAAACTTTTAGCTCACTCAATATGGACTTGTTTGTTCTCCTTGCGGTCCATGGAATTCTGAGCATTTTTCTCCAGCACCACATCTCAAAAGCATCAATCTTGCATATATCTATGCTTTTCAGCGTCCACGTTTCTGTACCATATAAGAAGATGGAGAACACTAGTGCCCGCATCAGCCGTATCTTGGTTGCACGCCGAATACCTCGGTTCCTCCATAGTTTTTCGAGGTTCGACATTGCACTTTTGCCTATTGCAGCTCACCGGCGTATCTCTACAGTGCTACCACCCTCGCTAGAGATTAGAGAGCCCAAATATACAAATTGATCCACCTTCTCATAGCTGTCGAGTACATTCGATTTTGGAAGAAGATTTTTCCGGTCCACAACCATAATTTTCGTTTTACTGTGGTTTATCCTCAGTTCAAACTTGGCGCTTTCCTCTTCAATCCTCTTCAACACAGAATACATCTCATGCTCACTCGCAGCCACAATCGTTGTATCATCTGCATACCTCAGGTTTGCTATCTTTGAAGAGTACATAACATGTATGAACTATGTGCTGTTGCAGTATTTGGCAACAGTGTACCCGGAGCGGCTGGGCTGGTGCGAGCGCTGGTACGATGAGCTGTTCCTGCTGTTCGAGGGCTTGTTACAATACCACTACCTCAAGCATTATGGTTAGTGCCTCTTAAAAACTGACCAACAGATACTTTATGCCAAATTAGAATATTTTGGAGAATTAATTTCCAGCAACTTGGAAATCCTTTTAAGGCTGGCTCTACATGATGGGCCATCATAGGGACGCAGCTATATGACGGAACGAGATCGCAAGACTTATCGTTAGCTCCCTCTAACGCATAGCTGCGTCCCTATGATGGCCCATCATGTAGAGGAGCCATAATACCTTAATTTAGTCCTAAATGTGTGTAATCCTAGTTTGAGCAATCCTACGAAGTATTACGTCGCGCGCGACTGCATACTTCAAATCGCTCCTGAAGTACGGAGAGTCGCGCGACAACGTAAGTCATGCTACTGTTATTTCAACATTAAATTTCAGCTGCATCATTTTCCGAAAGCTTCTACGGCCTCGTTCGTGCTCCCCTGCACACGAGCAGTGAGTTCCACTCGGGGTCTCGTCTGCCGCGCGCCGCAGAGCTGGGGTCCCTGGCGGTGCTGGTGCTGCTGCCGTATCTCAGGGACAAGCTCGAGGACGCCGCGACTCGCTGGAGGGATCAGCATGAAGATGGCACATTGGGGAAGGTACTGATAATAGAGTAATAGTCCGCCTGGAATGAGAACTCCCGGTTTACTTACGCTTATCCCTTTTGCGCTTGCTAGCTCCATAAACTCTTGACAGATTCTGCTCATATAAGAACTTTGAAATTATCGAATGAGCGGGTCGTAAGCGAAGCGAGTTCTTACAAACAATTCGCTACTGGGACGTTTCGGCATTTTGATTTTGAAACTAGAAGGCGTGAACAAATAGCTAAAAGAACCTTTTGTCTGTTATATTGGACAACTCGTTTGCAAGGAAATCGCGAGTTCTCAGTACGAGGCGGACTACTAGTATGTCTAGTATTTATCTCGGCTACAACCCCAACTTCATAACGATCAGAAAATCGTTACTAAAGTTATCGCAGCACAAGTAAATTACAATACTTTTCTCGTAGGGTCACACAGCCACTGCAAAGCGCGCAGCCATTCACATATACTCCACCATCCACCTGGTGTCCTCACTGGCCAAGCTAATCCAACTAGCGGCCTACCTGCGCGGCGCCTCGAGCCCTACGCCGTCCCTCGCAGCCCTAGGGCTGACGTTGAGGGACGCCCCCCCTCAGGCACAAGACGATACGTGGGGGGACTTAGTGAGGAGTCTAATGTCAGGACAGTTTGGGTGAGTAATAGTGTCACTAATCAAGTTAATCCAAATAGCGGCCCACCTCCGTCAGCCGCAGCCCTAGGGCTGACGTTGAGGGCAAGATGATGCGTGGGGGGATTGAGTAAGGAGTGTGCCAAGACAATTTAGGTGAGTATTTTTAACTGTGTAAAGTCGAAAGGAGTCCCCACTAGAAATGAAGATGGGGACTAGAAATTACTTCTTTATTTCACACTGCCTGCTAAATACAAGATTAGTTCTTTGTGATGTGTTACTGGAAAATGTTTAATACTATTCTATAGGTCATAAATCTCAATACACGGATTTATTTTATTTTATTTACCTCAGTGTGTAACACAACACAGGAAGAGGATGATGAATATCTTACCCGACTGCTAACCTTCAGTCAATGTCTCTCTAAATATTACAGAAGTGCCGCGGTGACGTTCCCAATGCTGGGCAGCTTAGCGCTGCGCTGTGTGGAGTACGGCGCCTTCGCGGTGCAGTTCCTTCGCTGGTGGGAGACCCGGGCCCCTGCCGCTGACTCCACCACATGTCCTCAGCCACCACAGGTGTGTAGATATTGCTGGGGACGTTCCCAATGCTGAAGCGGTTGAGAACGGGTACAATTTTCTTTTCAATTTTTTGTTGTGAATTGCGTTTTTCAGGTGAATATTGATATGTCGCTAAATTGTATATGATAACTTACGAGCATATGTCTGTTTACAGCGGGACCCTACTTTGGAGCGGTGGCGGAACAAGTGCCCCATCTGTCTGCAGCGGTGGAAGACCCCCACGGCACTGCCTGTCTCCGGGTAAGTTTCTGTTAAGCGTACAGTAGAATCTGCTTGTAATGACATCGAAGGGAAATGCAAAACAATTAAGTCATACTAACTAACCGAACGCCATATCAAACGTAGTCTCCGAAACGAAATAATTTTAATTGTCCTAATAAGGTGATTTTAATGATGTAAGTTTGTCAATAATCAAACGAGCGCAGCGTAAGCGAAGCGAGTTTTTACAAACAACTCGTTAAGTAACTGGGATGTCTCGGCATTTCGATGAATTTTTGATTTTGATAGTTTGTTCGACGCTAACTTTAGTAACGTATTTCTGATCTTTATTAAATTTGTTGGCATTGTAGCAGAGATATACAGGGTGTCCCAGAAATCGACGTCAAGCCGTGAATGGATGATAGACCAAGTTATAACAGTTATCAGAAAAATCCAAAAAAAATCTATCACATGTTCTTCAAAAATTATGGTCTCTTTAAAAATTTACTAGTATATTCACGCCCTGGTCTCTTAACTTCTAGTAAATTTTTAAAGTGACCATAATTTTTGAAGAACATGTGATAGATTTTTTTTTGTATTTTTCTGATAACTGTTATAACTTGGTCTATCATCCATTCACGGCTTGACGTCGATTTCTGGGACACCCTGTATACAATTTGAGAGTTAGTATATGAGAAAGATCTATCAAGGGGGTTGTAGAGCTAGAATAGAAAGCATGAACAAAAATCATTAAAAGGGTCTTGTTATATTGGTACTCGTTTGTAAGGAAATCGCGAGTTCTCAGTTCGAGGCGGACTACTAGCTATTACAATAAAATTAGAATCTGATGGCAGTTACATTGGTAAGTGAAGTTATGATTACTCGCAGGTTGATATTCTGCTACACTTGTATATCTCGTGAGCTGCGCGCGCACGCGGCGTGCCCCGGCACGCGGCTGCCGGCGCGGGAGGCGGACCTCGTGCGCATGTACATCGACTGATCACTACACACGACACGTGGGGGCAACGCGCAGGTGGCGCTGTGCTTGCTAACTATATTCTTGGTTTTGGTTTGGATATGTCAAATCCATAGACTATGGTACAGACCTTAAGTAAATGGTGTTTTAAAACCGGCCTCGACGACTCGCACTTGGCCGGTTTTTATAGATAATATGATACAGAACCCCGTCTTGCGCGGCAACATGTTTGCAGGCACTATTATAAAATATTATATAAAATCTTTGTATGATTAATCACGAGCAAATCAAAATTATAATATTATTTAAATAATGATTATTATTGAGTTTCCTTTTTTATTGGTATTGATACCAAATAGTTTATAGTTGAAGACTGATTACGATATGAACATTATTTAATTGGGATAAGGTTTAGAATAAGGCGTTAATTTATTGAAGGTAAAGATTTATTTTATAAATAAAATAACACAAATTAAACATTGTTTTTTTATTAATAATATTTAACAAAAGTAACTCACTAAATAATTGCCGACATTTCTTATTTACAACCGAGTTTAATGACGAGTCAGTATCTTGTACTCAATACATTTATCGATATAATATCGAATGTTTTGCTAATGTTGTGTCTTATCTAGAATGCAATCAATATTTATTATCAGTTGACATATCGTATGTATCAAGTTAAAATACAAATTTCATATGATGATATTGATGATAGATAAAAAAAGTTAGCAAAGGTGAACTTTAATAGTAATTTTTTTTCTCAAACATGCGCGTAAATGTTGTCGTTACGTTCGTGAACATAGACTCGGAAGTATCACGTGTCGGGCGCCGCGGTGACACTCGATATGAAAGGATGTCGGGGCGGGGCCGGCCACGAGTGCGATAGACTTTTAGGTAGGGATTGCAATCCGGATTATTCGAACTTCGAAAATCCGGATTATCCGCCAATTTTTCAATCCGTTTCTACATCCGGATTTTTAAACCCAAATCCGAATTTTCGGATTTTTTAAAGCTATTATATAATTGCCTTTTGCACCGTTAAAATGTTCTGATTACTGAAAATACGCGTCAAGCGGGTAGAGGGGGGTTGTCTGGCCATGCTGCCCCGGCTGCCCGTGCACTCGCTCACTGGCCTTGGACCTTAACCCCTCCGTGCCCTCGATGCTGATTGCTGTCATCAACTGTCATGACATGTTTCGCGACGAAATACCTATGTAACGGGGTACTACAATATAGCTTTCGCAACTTCCGCAGCGGAGATGTGCTAAAACCTTCAATAAATTTTGATCTCATCATCTGTTGTGACACTTGTGAATATTTTTAAATACCATGACGGCAGCAAACAAGCATACCAGTTACCGTAGCCTATGGACGCCTGCAACTCCAGAGGATTCACATGCGCGTTGCCTACCCTTTAAGAACCTATACACTCCTTTTTTGAAGAACCTCATACTTGTAGCCCTCTGGGAAAACCTCGGCAGGGAGTTCATTCCACAGTCGGAGCGTTCGCGGGAGGAAATTTCTCTTAAACCGAGCAGTGCGCGACCCTTTCGGCTCCAGGGTGTGAGGATGAACACTCTGCCTACGGCGAGCGGTGCGGTGATAAAAAGTTGCCGTGCCCATCATATCAAACAGTTCTTCACAGCACAAACCATTGTACAAGCGATAGAACACACATAAGGAGGCGAAGTCCCTCCTTAGACTCAAAGGTTCGATCGCTCGTGAGTTTGGGATCGTCGACGATCCGCACAGTGCGGCTTTGCACCGAGTCAAAGGGACGAAGCTGGTACCCAGGTGCTCTAGCCCAATGGTGACAGCAGTACTCCATATGGGGTCTGACTTGCGACTTGTAAAGAAGCAGTCTCTGCCCCGCAGTGAAGTATATCCTCGCTCTATTGAGAACACCGAGCATTTTGGATGCCAGCTTGGCCTGCCCTTCAATTCAAGGTGACTACGGAATTGGACGTCACTGGAAAATTGGAAATGTCGACACCGAGGATCCCAATACTCTCTGATATTGTGAGAGTTGTGCCTTGGAACTGAGGGGCCACAGTAAATGGGGTTTTCTTAGCGGTAAACGCGCAAACTTGTGTCTTTGTGGGGTTGAATCGGACTAAGTTATCCTGACCCCACGCCGAAACTCCAGTAAGAGTATTCTCTATATCGGACACAAGTTTTTCACGACTCTCTACCACAACGGATCGAGGGATATTGGCACGGCCCGTGCTCAATATTAACATGCATCCCCAGTACTGTCGTCCGCATAACAATAAATGTCACCTATAGACAACATATCATTGATATGCAGCAAGAACAGCGTTGGGGATAGTACAGAGCCTGGCTCCATCTCCCATCCTCTCGTCGGCAAACGTGTCCAGCCCAGGCCCATTTTAGAGTAGCAATCCGTTGCCCGATATCTACTACCTTGGTCCGTCGCCTGATCTCCTCGTTCCGGATTCTATCGCGAAGAGATATACCGAGCATGCTGCGTTCCATGGCTCATTGAACAACTTTGAGCCTCCTCATTCCGCACATGCTCAGTGTCCACGTTTCGCACGCGTAGGTCATGGCGGGCAATACGCATTGGTTAAACACTTTGGTCTTTAGCGATTGAGATATTTTGGCGTGGAATACATGCTTCAGCTTACCAAACGCAGCGTATGCTTCTGCCGGACAAAAAGCTGGCAACCCATCTGCACAATCCCTCGGGCAGTCCGTAAGATGGCAACTTCGACAGAAGACCTCGATGCCAGACCCGATGTGGGATTCTTAATTAAAATTATTAAAGATATTTTTTTTTGTTTCCAAGTTGCTTTTGTTATTGATATAATATAATTGTGTAATTAATATAACTTGTTATTTGATCATAAGACTATCACAGTAAATAAAAAGACTAATTTCTTATTAAAAAGTTTTTTTTTACAAATTATTCCTAGTACCAAGAAAACATTAACTAAATCCGGATTTTATTCGAAGTTCGGATTTCGGCGCGAAAATTATCCGAAAATCCGGATTTTGTAAAATAGATTCGGATTTGCAATCCCTACTTTTAGGCTTCAAGTATTAGGTTTTAGGTCTTATTTCCACGCATTTTTTTTAAAAAAGCACTATACATGCCTCGGCGTGAAAACGGATTCCCGGCCTCGTATCCCAATCCTACCTACTTGGCCGGTAATCCCTATTTTCCCAGCTTCTGCTGTAATGTGCTATTACTTGTATCAATTAAATTACATACTTAATAATTGTAAAAAAAAACATTAATAACAATGTGATGTGGCACGATGTCCATTACAATTTTTTTTTAAAGAAAGTTATTGAATGAAGTAAGTATATTCAGGGTCTATAGAAAAGTAAAATATACGAGAGTCGACTGTAATGTAAACAAACGCGATTATCTCCATTGCTTCGCAATCACGCACTTTTAAATAACAACCATGGTTTCATTGTCATCTGGTAGAATATAAGCTGAATGAATATGAATATTAACCGTATATGTATACATTAACTTGTGATTCATATTAATTTTAGTAAAAATATCCGTTAGTTTACCTAGAAACGCAGCCATGTTTGTTTGGGTACTTTATTTTACTTTTCTATTGACGCCGAATATAACTATAACATACAAAAACATAATAAGTGATATTCGCCATTATTAACAGGTCAATATAAGTAATTGAGTAACAAACAAGAGATGACATCCCTAAGAAATGTTTTGTCCCAAAAGTTGTTGTGAAAATCACTACAAGTCTATACTGCTCTTTGATTCAGTGACAGCTGTCAACCGCACAAAATTAGTTGTAAGTGTCACATCTAGTAGAAATACATAATAAATCAATACAATATGTACATAAAAATACAAACTTGAAGTGATAACAAGACGACATTGTATCAAAAGTTACAAATAGTCGACTCCGTCAGCATGCACGCCCTGCAAGTAAATGTGCGCCATCTGTCTCCCGTTCCCGGCCACCAGCGCTATGCGCGGCGTCACGCTCCGGTGCAGCACCGGCGCGGGCGGCGAGGGGGGCGCGAGGTGCGCGGGGGGCAGGAAGGCCACGTGGCTGCGGAGAGCCTCGCGGGTGGAGAAGCTCTGGTCGCCGTAGATGAGGCCCGGGGACGTCAGGATCTTCCAGGGCAGCGTCGTGTCGAAGTAGCCGCCTTCTCCCTGACAACAGTCCATGTGGCTTTTAGTAACCTATACATATATGGACAGCCACAGTACAGTCAGCAGCGAAAGTAGCTAAGTGGGTAGGGTGTTCAAAATGAGGACACAACTTTATGTTTAAGATAATAAGAGCGTTTGTAGGTCATTTTGAACCTCCTACCAGCTTAGCTTCCTCTGCTGCTGACTGTACAAGAACTTTTCAACTGAACTTATTCTGAAGCGCCACTACTGCCGTGCATAATAATGGTTGCCACTTCTACCTACTGAGGCTTCGGTGCCCTCCTGGTTGACTATGTGTCCCGAGGACGTATTATGTATATACCTAGTTGACTCAAAGCTGAAGATACTAACCTCAAAAGCAGACACGGCATAATGGTTGCCCCTCTTAGCCGTGACCACAGAGACCAGGGCGCCCTCCTGGTTGACGATTGGCGCCCCGGCGAGGTACTGGTTGGCGGACTCGAAGCTGGGGGCGCAGCGCCATTGCGCCAGTTGGCCGTCGCTGGACGTGAGCAGGATTCGTTTGCTGCGGTTTATGAATACCTGCGGCGTTTAATTTAAGGTACAGGTAAGTATTTTAATTAAAGGATAATGGAAACGAGAGATTCGTTAATGAATGTGGTACAATCTCATCTTAAAACATCATCGTCATCTCAGCCATAAGACGTCCACTGCTGAACATAGGCCTCCCCTTAAAAGGGAGAGTTTGCCATACGCGCCACGCTTGGCAGGCGGGTTGGCGAGCGCAGTTTTTTGTTTATTGTTTGTAGGCTTTCGGAAGATGCTGCTGCCCATCTCCCGGTATATTCCCTTAGCAGACTCCTACTGCAACCACGGGACGATATGGTAGAGGACAATTCTAAGGCCGGGCACCCCACGGCGGCATCTCTAAATATGGATACATTTAATGTGAAATAAATATTTAGCCACGACTATCACCAAGGCTTACCGTACCTACTCTTAGGCTATACACACCAACACAGTGATACTTTAGTATGAAGGAGAATTCAGTATGTTGGCGGCTAAAGGGACATGAGGGTCCGCCGTCGTCAACACACGGCATCCTTTTAAGCTCTCTGGCGACAGGAACCGGCAGGAACACAACACCAAGAGTAGTCTAGTGCCATTTCTCTGTGGTTTTCTGTATGGTTGAGGTACTTCTAGTCGGGCTCCAGATTTGAGCAAGATGACTCCCTGACCGACTTAAACCCGGGTTCAATGTGAACGAGGCCTGACCTTCTCAGCCGTGTTCTCGTCGAGGCGCACGTACGCCAGCTCGCCGAGCGGAGCCAGCACCTCGTCCGTGAACACGTCGCAGTAGTGATGCGTCGTCTTCGCTCGCTCGATCACCTGGAGCGTCACATCACAGTTCACTTATTTGACAGACATGCATGGCCTACATAGAGTATCTATTTAATAGAGGCGCACAGCAGCTATTCGTTACTAGATGGCGCTATGAAATGGATTGCAGCCTCAAAAAGTTTCTTACACTGTGCGTCTATATTAAATAGATACTCTCTGGTATTGGTAACAAGAGAAGAGGATACAGTTCAGGTAATGAAGCATACCCTCAATTGCTACAACTTTGCCTACGATGCTCAACTTGGCTTGAGTTTTTCAAGCCAGGCAAGGTTGACCACCGTAGACCATGTTTGTACTTGCACTTGACGTTATCAAATGTTGTAACGCGTATTTCGTGATAAGAAAGTCAGATTTGGACATGGTCTCTACTCTCTACCAGGCTCTAATATAGTCTCTGCTCTAATGTAGGCTTGCTACAAGTTTTCCTACTCGACACAAGATAGCGCTAGTAGTAACTCTTTAGAACAGCGCGCCTTGCCATCGGTTTCCCTACTCGCCACTAGATGGAGCTACCTGTTCTTCAGTAGCGCAGTGTATTGGCAGAACGCCCCCGAAGCTGGCGAACTTGCGCCCCGCGCGCTCGTGCAGTTCTGCTGGGATGGACATGGACTCCACCAGGCCCTTGTAGGCCTCGTTTAGGACTGTGCGCTTTGCCATTTTGTTGGTCTAAAAAAGGAAAATATGATATTAAAGTGTACCTACTACAGACCATAAACTAAAAATTTTAAAGGAGATCGGGAAGGTGTCGTAAATTAATCCTTTGACCGCCAACCATCGGACGGAAAAAATCGTGCCCTCAACGCGCGAGGCATCTTATATTTTGGACGTGATATCACGCGCTGGCACGACTCTCCGTGCGCCTGATTTGACGTCTTTGGCGGTCAAAGAGCTTTTTTAGCCCCTATAGTTCGACCCATTAAGCTTTCAGGTTTTTTTGTTGGCAAACGACGACGAACGACGGTGTCAAACAAGGATACGGCCCGTCTCGGTGAGCAGCTACCGTAATCTGCAACTCACATGCGCGTTGCCAACCCATTAAGAGGCCTTAGTCCCGTGAACGTTCCTCAATTTCACGATTTCTTACTCGATAGATGGCGTTAGCGCTCAGTACACGGCCGCTGGCAATAACAAGGACGATACGCACGCTCCAATAGTCTTGATCGTTTTCAGCTTCAATTACAAGCAAAATTATTTTTACGCATAAGTTTTACAGACTTTTTATTTTCTTTTACATGGAAGAGAGAATTATACGCAACTAAAATCAATAGGCCTGTTGGAGGTACAGTCGCCATCAGATATATCGGAGCGGCCAAGGTGGTCACAAATATCTGAACAACGCCTCTATTGTCAAGGCGATAAAGTGCATGTTCAGATATTTCTGAGTACCTTGGCCGCTCCGATATATTTGATGGCGACTGTACAGTCGCCATCAAATATATCGGAGCGGCCAAGGTGGTCACAAATATCTGAACAACGCCTTTATTATCAAGGCGATAAGGTGCTTGTTCAGATATTTTTGAGTACCGTGGCCGCTCCGATATATTTGATGGCGACTGTACTCAAAAATATCTGAACAACGCTTCTATTGTTAAGGCGATAAAGTGCACGTTCAGATATTTTTGAGTACCTTGGCTGCTCCGTACTGTCACCATCGCGTGCATGTACAGTCGCCATCAAATATATCGGAGCGGCCAGGGTACTCAAAAATATCTGAACATGCACTTTATCGCCCTGATAATAGAGGCGTTGTTCAGATATTTCTGACCACCTTGGCCGCTCCGATATATTTGATGGCGACTGTACTGTCACCATCAGATATGATTGAGCGGCCCGACCAGTCATGTGCATTTTATCTAAGTTCGCCATTATATCTGGAGTCGTTTTTTTTAATACATGGTGGCAAACTAGCGCACGGCCTGCCTTATGGTAAGAGGTGAGGGTAGGGACTGGTAGTTGTTTTCGGCTAATTTGAGGGTGTGAATTTTAAAAATGATGTCTGTTTTAAAATCCAAGATGGCGGTCATACACTTTTTGTGAAAAATCGTCATCGTAGTCGTTTTCTGCTAATTGATGGGTGCAGATTTCGAAAATAATGTCTGTTTTCAAATCCAAGATGGCGGTCGTACACTTTTTGTGAAAAATCGTCATGGTAGTCATTTTCTGCTAATTGATGGGTGCAGATTTCAAAAATAATGTCTGTTTTCAAATACAAGACGGCGGTCATACACTTTTTGTGAAAAATCGTCATGGTAGTCGTTTTCAGCTAATTAGGGGCTCTAGATTTCAAAAATAATGTCTGTTTCAA
Organism: Pammene fasciana; assembly: GCA_911728535.1. Classification (NCBI taxonomy): domain Eukaryota; kingdom Metazoa; phylum Arthropoda; class Insecta; order Lepidoptera; family Tortricidae; genus Pammene; species Pammene fasciana. Next base: position 358,347 of record OU452292.1, read on the forward strand.
AATCAAAGATGGCGGTCATACACTTTTTGTGAAAAATCGTCATGGTAGTCATTTTCTGCTAATTGATGGGTGCAGATTTCGAAAATAATGTCGGTTTTCAAATCCAAGATGGCGGGAATACACTTTTTGTGAAAAATCGACATGGTAGTCGTTTTCGGCTAATTAGGGGCTCTAGATTTCAAAAATAATGTCTGTTTCAAAATCAAAGATGGCGGTCATACACTTTTTGTGAAAAATCGTCATGCTAGTCATTTTCTGCTAATTGATGGGTGCAGATTTCGAAAATAATGTCGGTTTTCAAATCCAAGATGGCGGTCATACACTTTTTTGTGAAAAATCGTCATGGTAGTCGTTTTCTGCTAATTGATGGGTGCAGATTTCGAAAATAATGTCTGTTTTCAAATCCAAGATGGCGGTCATACACTTTTTGTGAAAAATCGTCATGGTAGTCATTTTCTGCTAATTGATGGGTGCAGATTTCAAAAATAATGTCTGTTTTCAAATACAAGATGGCGGTCATACACTTGTTGTGAAAAATCGTCATGGTAGTCATTTTCTGCTAATTGATGGGTGCAGATTTCGAAAATAATGTCTGTTTTCAAATCCAAGATGGCGGTCATACACTTTTTGTGAAAAATCGTCATGGTAGTCGTTTTCGGCTAATTAGGGGCTCTAGATTTCAAAAATAATGTCTGATTCAAAATCAAAGATGGCGGTCATACACTTTTTGTGAAAAATCGTCATGGTAGTCATTTTCTGCTAATTGATGGGTGCAGATTTCGAAAATAATGTCGGTTTTCAAATCCAAGATGGCGGTCATACACTTTTTGAGATGGCGGTCATACACTTTCTGTGAAAAATCGTCATGGTAGTCATTTTCTGCTAATTGATGGGTGCAGATTTCGAAAATAATGTCGGTTTTCAAATCCAAGATGGCGGTCATTCATACACTTTTTGTGAAAAATCGTCATGGTAGTCATTTTCTGCTAATTGATGGGTGCAGATTTCGAAAATAATGTCTGTTTTCAAATACAAGATGGCGGTCATACACTTTTTGTGAAAAATCGTCATGGTAGTCATTTTCTGCTAATTGATGGGTGCAGATTTTGAAAATAATGTCTGTTTTCAAATCCAAGTTGGCGGTCATACACTTTTTGTGAAAAATCGTCATGGTAGTCATTTTCTGCTAATTGATGGGTGCAGATTTCAAAAATAATGTCTGTTTTCAAATCCAAGATGGCGGTCATACACTTTTTGTGAAAAATCGTCATGGTAGTCATTTTCTGCTAATTGATGGGTGCAGATTTCGAAAATAATGTCTGTTTTCAAATCCAAGTTGGCGGTCATACACTTTTTGTGAAAAATCGTCATGGTAGTCATTTTCTGCTAATTGATGGGTGCAGATTTTGAAAATAATGTCTGTTTTCAAATCCAAGTTGGCGGTCATACACTTTTTGTGAAAAATCGTCATGGTAGTCGTTTTCGGCTAATTAGGGGCTCTAGATTTCAAAAATAATGTCTGTTTCAAAATCAAAGATGGCGGTCATACACTTTTTGTGAAAAATCGTCATGGTAGTCATTTTCTGCTAATTGATGGGTGCAGATTTCGAAAATAATGTCGGTTTTCAAATCCAAGATGGCGGTCATACACTTCTTGTGAAAAATCGTCATGGTAGTCGTTTTCGGCTAATTAGGGGCTCTAGATTTCAAAAATAATGTCTGTTTCAAAATCAAAGATGGCGGTCATACACTTTCTGTGAAAAATCGTCATGGTAGTCATTTTCTGCTAATTGATGGGTGCAGATTTCAAAAATAATGTCTGTTTTCAAATCCAAGATGGCGGTCATACACTTTTTGTGAAAAATCGTCATGGTAGTAATTTTCTGCTAATTGATGGGTGCAGATTTCGAAAATAATGTCTGTTTTCAAATCCAAGATGGCGGTCAAACACTTTTTGTGAAAAATCGTCATGGTAGTCATTTTCTGCTAATTGATGGGTGCAGATTTCAAAAAAAATGTCTGTTTTCAAATCCAAGATGGCGGTCATACACTTTTTGTGAAAAATCGTCATGGTAGTCGTTTTCGGCTAATTAGGGGCTCTAGATTTAAATAATTATGTCTGTTTCAAAATGCAAGATGGCGGTCATACAGTTTTGGAAAAAATCATGATGGTAGTCATTTTCTGCTAATGGATGGGTGCAGATTTCGAAAATAATGTCGGTTTTCAAATCTAAGATAGCGGTCATACACTTTTTGTGAAAAATCGTCATGGTAGTCGTTTTCGGCTAGTTAGGGGCTCTTTTCTGCTAAACGACTCCTTATACCGAAGACATTGCTAGTCACAAAAGGACCGACTAAGTGCTTCGTTAAAATAAGATCAGCTTAAGTAAGACTACCAGTATGAGCATGAATGCTACCAATATGAGATCAAGTTGTAGATACCATACATTTTACACGTTACACAAATAGATACTACAACCAAATAGTAAAAAGAAAAACCTAAGTGTGAGTACGATACATAACACAGGGTTCCGTACCCTCAATGTGAAATAAAGTGGACGGATGAACGGATAGACAGATGAATGGACGGATGGACACATAGACATAATTTTGACTATACACACGTAGGTATTTCTAGTGACCAAACCCTGACTCCATCATGAGACACTGGACCCGATCTCAAGCGAAAGTGCTCGTCAAGCTAAGGCTAATGAGCCCAAACACGATGGAGTTGTGATGGTTACATAGGCAGTTCTGGTGACCAACTCCTGGCTCCATCATGAGACCTTGGACTTCATCTCAAGCGGAAGTGCTCGTCAAGCTAAGTCTAATGAGCCCAAACACGATGGAGTTGTGATGAGTATATAGGCAGTTCTTGTGACCAAACCCTGACTCCATCATGACACCCTGGACCTCATCTCAAGTGGGAGTGCCCGTCAAGCTAAGTCTAACGAGCCCAAACACGATGGAGTTGTGATGAGTAGATAGGCAGTTCCGGTGACCAACTCCTGGCTCCATCATGAGGCCCTGGACCTCATCTCAAGTGGGAGTGCTCGTCAAGCTAAGTCTAACGAGCCCAAACACGATGGAGTTGTGATGAGTATATAGGCAGTTGCGGTGACCAACTCCTGGCTCCACCATGAGACCCTGGACCTCATGTAAAGCGGGAGTGCTCGTCAAGCTAAGTGTAACGAGCCCAAACACGATGGAGTTGTGATGAGTAGATAGGCAGTTCTGGTGACCAACTCCTGACTCCATCATGAGACCCTGGACCTCATCTCAAGTGGGAGTGCCCGTCAAGCTAAGTCTAACGAGCCCAAACACGATGGAGTTGTGATGAGTAGATAGGCAGTTCCGGTGACCAACTCCTGACTCCATCATGAGACCCTGGACCTCATCTCAAGTGGGAGCGCTCGTCAAGCTAAGTCTAACGAGCCCAAACACGATGGAGTTGTGATGAGTAGATAGGCAGTTCCGGTGACCAACTCCTGACTCCATCATGAGACCCTGGACCTCATCTCAAGTGGGAGCGCTCGTCAAGCTAAGTCTAACGAGCCCAAACACGATGGAGTTGTGATGAGTAGATAGGCAGTTCCGGTGACCAACTCCTGACTCCATCATGAGACCCTGGACCTCATCTCAAGTGGGAGCGCTCGTCAAGCTAAGTCTAACGAGCCCAAACACGATGGAGTTGTGATGAGTAGATAGGCAGTTCCGGTGACCAACTCCTGACTCCATCATGAGACCCTGGACCTCATCTCAAGTGGGAGTGCTCGTCAAGCTAAGTCTAACGAGCCCAAACACGATGGAGTTGTGATGAGTAGATAGGCAGTTCCGGTGACCAACTCCTGACTCCATCATGAGACTCTGGACCTCATCTCAAGTGGGAGTGCTCGTCAAGCTAAGTCTAACGAGCCCAAACACGATGGAGTTGTGATGAGTAGATAGGCAGTTCCGGTGACCAACTCCTGACTCCATCATGAGACCCTGGACCTCATCTCAAGTGGGAATGCTCGTCAAGCTAAGTCTAACGAGCCCAAACACGATGGAGTTGTGATGAGTAGATAGGCAGTTCCGGTGACCAACTCCTGACTCCATCATGAGACCCTGGACCTCATCTCAAGTGGGAGCGCTCGTCAAGCTAAGTCCAACGAGCCCAAACACGATGGAGTTGTGATGAGTATATAGGCAGTTCCGGTGACCAACTCCTGGCTCCATCATGAGACCCTGAACCTTATCTAAAGTGGGAGTGCTCGTCAAGCTAAGTCTAACGAGCCCAAACACGATGGAGTTGTGATGAGTAGATAGGGAGTTCCGGTGACCAACTCCTGACTCCATCATGAGACCCTGGACCTCATCTCAAGTGGGAGTGCTCGTCAAGCTAAGTCTAACGAGCCCAAACACGATGGAGTTGTGATGAGTAGGTAGGCAGTTCCGGTGACCAACTCCTGACTCCATCATGAGACCCTGGACCTCATCTCAAGTGGGAGCGCTCGTCAAGCTAAGTCTAACGAGCCCAAACACGATGGAGTTGTGATGAGTATATAGGCAGTTCCGGTGACCAACTCCTGGCTCCATCATGAGACCCTGAACCTTATCTAAAGTGGGAGTGCTCGTCAAGCTAAGTCTAACGAGCCCAAACACGATGGAGTTGTGATGAGTAGATAGGCAGTTCCGGTGACCAACTCCTGACTCCATCATGAAACCCTGGACCTCATCTCAAGTGGGAGTGCTCGTCAAGCTAAGTCTAACGAGCCCAAACACGATGGAGTTGTGATGAGTAGATAGGCAGTTCCGGTGACCAACTTCTGACTCCATCATGAGACCCTGGATCTCATCTCAAGTGGGAGTGCTCGTCAAGCTAAGTCTAACGAGCCCAAACACGATGGAGTTGTGATGAGTAGATAGGCAGTTCCGGTGACCAACTCTTGACTCCATCATGAGACCCTGGACCTCATCTCAAGTGGGAGTGCTCGTCAAGCTAAGTCTAACGAGCCCAAACACGATGGAGTTGTGATGAGTAGATAGGCAGTGCCGGTGACCAACTCCTGGCTCCATCATGAGACCCTGAACCTCATCTAAAGTGGGAGTGCTCGTCAAGCTAAGTCTAACGAGCCCAAACACGATGGAGTTGTGATGAGTATATAGGCAGTTCCGGTGACCAACTCCTGGCTCCATCATGAGACCCTGAACCTCATCTAAAGTTGGAGTGCTCGTCAAGCTAAGTCTAACGACCCCAAACACGTTGGGATGAGTAATTATGCCTAGTAGATAAGGAGTTTCGGTAACCAACTTCTATCCTCAGACCCTGGACTAAATCTGGGCTCAAAGTAATAATAAGAAAGTCAACTAAACATCAATAAATAAAGTAATAATAAAATAAAGAAATCCAAATATCCTTTCAATTATAAAATTTAAATAAAGAAAGTAAGGATCTTGGTAATTCATTCGCAGTGCTGCATACTTCTCGCAACTATAGGGCAATGGAAACAGGTTACTACGTGTTGTCAATACCATAGAAGGTTACCCGATTTAGGTGACCTCTGAGTGTAGCTATGTGGCAAACTTACGTAATGCGCGCGGGACGATTTAACACAGGTCCGTCGTCTACGAGCTCCCGTTCCATACTGAGCCAGAGACGGCGGCGCGGTGTGTTTTGTCAAGTTTTGAGGGGATTTAGAGTCATCTTTAAAAAATTCTACCATAAGTAAATTTAGGGATACAGTAATGATTTTTTTTTTCATGGTAGCTGCATAGTTGAACTTTGCTATGTTTATATTTTTAGGGCAGAATAATAATAGGACATCCGTGATTTTTTTTTTATGTAACCGTGTTTTGATCAAAAATTTACAAGTATTCAGAAGGTATTTTCTCTATTATCCAAGATGAAATTTTAATTTTTTTTGCGGTGGCCGTCTTAAAAATTTTGTGCTGAATAAAATTGTATTCAAAATTTATAAGAAATGTTCTCTATGTTTGAGTTATCCTAAAACAAAACGACATGTATATCTGCAAATTCCGGAAAGGCCTTCCAAGAGAAGCCATGTTTTTCATAATTCTTGCTCAAAAATGTTATTTTTTTTCCGATGGCCGTCTAGATAAAGGTACAGACTATCATATACATAAAGAATTAAGTTAAAAGCACTAAGTATTTTTGCGATATCCTCAAAAGAAAATTGAGGTTTTCGCAAAATATGCGCGTATAGGGAATAAGGCCTCTTAAGTAAATATAAAGGAGGATGTAGTGTCAGTGTGTTGACGGCTAAATGGACAAGAGGGTCCCCCGTTGTCGATACACGGCATCCTCTTTGATTGAGCCCTCTGACAGGAGAACAACACTAAATATTATAGTAGGCTCTAGTGGTATTTGGTTGTGGTTTTCTGTAAGGTGCAGGTAATTCCCCAGTCGAGCTCTGCATTAGATTTAGGCGATTATCAAATCATCACTATTAGGGTGACAACACACCTAGCGGAATTCCTCGCGGAATTAGCGGAAATTTGTCTATGGTAGCAGATTTTTTGTATGGAAGCCATAGACAAATTTCCGCTACCATAGACAAATTTCCGCTACTTCCGCGAGGAATTCCGCTAGGTGTGTTGTCACCCTTAACATATAAACATAGACTTAAAGATATAATAGACGGCCATAGTCTAAGAACTTTTTGACGCTCCAAATATTTAGCGCCATCTAGTTAAGAGCGACCTAAAGATACCCAAAATGTAAGAGGAAATATCAGCTCCATCTAGTAACGACTAGTGTACTACTGCTACTACGCTATTCGTTACTAGATGGAGGTGACATTTCCTCTTACATTTTAGGTATCTTTAAGTGGCTCCCGGATAGATGGCGTGATAGACTTAAGCTTCAAAAAGTTCTTAGGCTTTGCTGCTCTATTATATGTATAAGTTACTCCATGATTTAAACAAATCAGCTATAATGTAGATTTATGTAGCATGTCAATGGATCTTACCCATTAATCAGTAATTACACTACACATACATAACCAGCGTCCCAAAAATGCCGCCGATTTCAAAAATAACTTTAATGTCCTGCCGATTAGCGGTAAAGATGGTGTACTACAAGCAAGTAGAACCACCATGTAACTGTATGAAATTACTGCCTACATCGTGAGGTTTTTACTATCGTGCGGCGGATAGGTGAGATCGTTCGCTAGTTTGCGTTTAGTTCAGTGACATCTAGTGGGGGATTTAAGAAACTCCGGTGTGTGAAAAGGAAAAGCACAGATAAAGTGTGAAAAGTCACACTGCGTGTATTATAGTCAAAAAGCAAGTATCTCATAGAGCTGAAACATCCGTATCACCGTAAGGGATAGAACACACACAACGCGACTAATTTGGAAACGCACTTCAAGATGGCTGATAGGTGATAGCATACTGTAGCTAGCCTACATAATTTAGTCGGTTTCATTGTTACCCTTCAAAGAGCGGTGGAGGGAGATAAACGTTTCTATTGTACTTAGGCCCTTATGGAAGTAAGCAATAATCACAAGGGTGAGTCTATGATATATAAGGACTAACGATAATAGCGCCTTCTCTGTCATATCTATGGAAAGTGTAATAAGACTATCCCGTTCAATCTTGGTATTATTAGTTCCATATCAGATCTATGGGTGCTACATCTATGATTATAGTATAGCCATAGACTATAGAGAGAGATACAACTTTTTGAGACTCCAAGTTTGAAGCGCCATCTGAACGAGAAGAGAGTTAAGTGTAAGAAGTTGCTTAATTAGCAACTGATGCCACTGATGGCATATTATATTAACTAATATTAAGTAGAAAAAAATACTTTATAGCTAGTTTTAGTACAAAATCACTTCGCATCTTCTACATATGTATACCTATATAATACAGTAGGTACACGAACTGTTTTAAACTTTTATAATTCACAAGTGTTATTTTCTTTTCACCTCACTAGCTCGGAAAGCCCTTTTTGTTTGTTTAATATCTATTGTGAAAATCGCTTTTTATCCACATGTGGTGAAAGAGTTTTGACATAAGTGACAAGTGGGTTAAGTGACATTTGACAGCTAACAAAACGTAAAAAGTTAAAAGTGCAGAATTTTTAACATCGCAATTAATGAATTGCATCGAGTAAAAACACTTAATACAGTCTTACAACTTTATTTTAATTCATAAATATCAGCATTCAACATTAATCTTCATTCTTTTTGTAAAAACGGATAAATTGTTCTGACAGCCGAATAAGTCTACGTACGAACAAAACGCATCTGACATTTAATAAAACCTTTTACGTCAAAACTTTTCATTTCAATTCATCCATCATATCAACGTTAAATATTCGCATGTTTTTCTAGGTTGTTTTGTTAAAAATTTGTGATTCGAGTGATGAAGAAGTATTAAACACCTGAGGAATTACGGGAAACCGAGCAAAATGCACCCTTTTCCTTATTTTCCTCGCTGTAGTGAGGTGAAAAGTTTTGTGTTATACACGGGTGAAAGTTATTTTACGTCTCGTGTATTAAAGCACTCGCTACGCTCAGGATTCTATTTTTGAACCACTCGCTTCGCTCGTGGTCAATAATAGAATCCTTTCGCTAGCTCGTGTTTCAAATAACACTCGCACGTAAAATACAACTTTCACCCCTTGTATAACAAATAACTATTTTTAGGTTAGAGAATATAATCTGATTACATATACTAAAAAATAGTTTCTAACAGTTTTTGACGTTGCGCCAGGTATAACCTATTAGTTAGGGAGGCGAATAGGGGAATTTTCGGCAATACTCGAGCGTGGCAGTTTAAGATATGAGAGATACCTTAGACCTAATAGAACAACCTTGTAAAGTATTTAGCTCTATATGTAGTGACGTGCGCCTAGGATAGACGATCAGATTAGTAAAAAATAATGGATAGTCTGAAATACTCCAGCGCGTCAGTTTAAGATATTGGGGGTTGATTTTAGTGTTTAAAGACTAAATTTAACTAATCTGACGATAAGTCCTTGACGCCGCCGAGTTATAGGGTCGCGAACTTGTAAAAAAAAAACGTTAATCCGGCATTCTCGAGCGCGTTTTTTTTTATTTTGTTTTGAAGAATATAATCTAAAACTTACTAAAAATACAAAATCTGCCGGTTTCCGCATGACCGGAAGTGTGGAGGAGCCATTTCGTCTTCCTAAGAACGCGTTACGGCATATAAGTCGCGAACGATACATTTTACAAAAAAAAGTTTAAATAAACAAAAAAGGTAATTTTATTTTACACAAAAAAGGTGTCTTTACATTTTTGTCCAAAGTTAAAACTTTTTGACTTGAAAGTTAAACCTTTTTCGGTCAGATTAAGAGAACCCACCAACATTTTTGTCAGATTAAAAAAATATGCTTTCAGGATACCGAGATAAACCTCCCCTATGAAAAACTGACGCGCTCGAGTATTTCAAAAAAACTTTTTTTTTTTGCATTTTCAAAAATTCATCGTAACTTATCGTCACGCCGAAATCGTCAGTTTTTTTAAAGGGAGCTTCCTTGGGGCCTACTTAACACCCCTTCCGAAAATCTGACGCGCTCGAGTAAATTTTTTTTTTGCATTTTTGACTACTTTATATGCCTACCCCCACCACGCAAACCGGCAGATTAGTATACCGTTGTTATCAGAGGCACTCGGGGCATACGTAGTATGAATATCTGACGCGCTCGAGAATGCCCAAGTAACTGTTTTTTTTAACATTTTTGAAAAACCGTACACGCCAAACCCACCGCTAAAATGTTTTTTGCCATACGAGCTTTTCTTTTCGAAATTATTTTATCTTTCGATTTTGATAGGTCTCGACGGCGCCGTTGAATTACGCCATTTAGCTACCTCGCCTCCCTAACTATATATTTGTTAATAACATTACCGTTTCGTTTCAACAATATCTGTCATTTTATAACAGTTTGGTCAGAGACTATGTATAGAGATATAGACGACCACAGTCTAAGGACTTTTTGAAGCTCATGTCGATTGCGCCATATGTCAAACTTTGACATAGATGGCGCTCAGACAGTCTTTGACAGTCAAAGCCCCCTAAAGATACCGAATATCTAAGAGAAATGTCACCTGCACTGCTACTCCATCTAGTAGCTAATAGTGTACTAGTCTCTGGTTTGGTCAATAGATTATGTGAGCATAATCGAAAACAATTTGTAAAAAATATAGGTGACCTTGAATTCTAAACGAATGGAAAATGGTTAAGTCGATGCTCTTAACAAAACCGTTATAAGATGTAAAAGTTATGTAGCAATAATAAAAAGCGATAGCCTGGTGTAGACAAATAAAACTTGCATAATCTTTTCTTTGTGTAGCAAACAAATACATGTGCCTAGCTCAATGCTAACAATTGTTACAAAATATTTTTCATTATTAGTATAATACTTAACGTATTCTAACAGGTCACAAAATAAAATCGGACTTGTGAGTTGTGAATTCTTTAATTTTTATAGGAAAGGCCTTCCCGTACGCCACCAATATACTTAGGTCGTAACACTCGTAACACCAACAGACCTACCTTGTACCTACTTAAGTCGAAATTCTAAACTAATTTAAGTAAGCACAATACATAAAGTTTAAGTAATTGCCTGGCTGGATTAGCACAGTTTCAAAAATTTTATTTTGTGATGTGTATTTATTATCAAGTGTCAACTTTGGTTGACACCGGTGCACGGTGTTTACTTGCCTACCTACCGGTAGATACACGGTAGATTAGACTATACTAGTAATATACCTACCTAGTGATAAGTGTATTAGTTTTCACTTTCACTGCTTATATAATAACTAATAAGGTACTTAATGATTGTTATTGAAACTCGATCACAAAAAAATGGGTTTGATTTTTTGGATTTATCTCTGCCCCGAATAGCAGAATAACTATTAAAATATTGAAGAAGTAAATAAAATATTTTTGCGGTACGAAGTTCGCCGGAACTAGTATAAATAAAATATTAAACCTTAAATAATAAATTGTCTACACCTAATATGGTCTACACATACAATTCCGTACATTACCATCACTTTCCATAGACCTTTTCCCACTTTTTCACACAATATAAACTGACCTTTATAGTTTTGAGCTCAATCGCGAACAATTTAGACTGCAGTATTGTTTCTTTACTTCAAGACTACGTGCGGCGTCGGCTGAGATTGATAAGCTACTGTTATCAGTTATCAGCATCTGATAGCGGGGCTCTGACCCGAACTTCGTGTTTGTAGCCGAATTTATTCAAGAAATTAGTTATCTACAGGGTGCGACCCGATCGGTTGTAAACGTCACTGATAATTTTATGCAATCGATAAGTACAAATTGTCATTTAACAATCGTTTAAGTTAAAATTCTCACCCGCTTAATTCATAAAGGTGTTTCAAACCTCTTTTAGTTAAATTATGTTTTGTGTTTCTAACAAACACAACTGTCAAAGTGTCAGATAAGGATAAAAGATGATTTAGTAAAATGATGTTTGAAATACGTTTATGAATAAGCAGGTCAGTAATATTTATGACATTAATGACTTGTCAATCAAATGTACTATCGGGTCCAGAATTGCATTACGAATTTATGACTTAATTCATTGATAAATTGGCCATGCAATTCTGAACCCGATGGTACGTGATATACTTTGTTTAAGTTAAGGTACCTACTTATAGGAGTTTCCAAACTTATTTACCAGAGCCGAGGTCCCCGAGCGAGGACCACACGCCACGGCCGGGCCTCTACTTCCTTTTCGCGGGCCGAATTATACTCATATGGATTTAATTATTTTCCCTGGTCCGATTGGCAAACTCGCGGAAGCACTAGGCTGTAGTTTGGCCACCGCTGGTGCTGGTGTGAAGGATAATGAAACAAATAATTTGAATTTGAAAACATTTCAAACTCACCGTTATATATTTTTATACTGGACTACAAAATCATGTCTAGTATAATTAGGGATCATCCATTAATTACGTCACACCAATTTCATGATTTTTTGACCCCTCCCTCCTCCCTTGTCACACTTCGTCACAATTAACTGCACCCCCCCCTTAGTGTGACGTCACATTTAGATTTTTAGTTTAGGAAGGTAAAAATTACAACATCACTTTGTAACAATAAATCGTGAAACTCGGCCAGAACAATTGTAGCAAATTTATAGGGAAAGAATGTATTCAAACAAATCCGAGTATGTAGAAAATTAGTTTAGTACAATGTTTGTTTACAATTGATTTTTTTTAACTTAGATTTTGTAAAAAAATTGTGTGTGAGGATTGTGAGGTCACAAACATGGAACTCCTCCCTCCCCCCTGTCACGATATGTCACATTTTGTGGACCCCCTCCCTCCCCCTTGAGGTGTGGTGTAATTAATGGATGATCGCTTAGGCATAGCCTTGGCCCCTAAGGATCTTAACAACTGCGAATATGTGGTTCTTCTTATTCTGATCGTTTGGAGTCAGGTAGGTATTAAGCTGTTTGTTATGCGGTGATATTGTCAAGCGGAATATATATCACAAAGGAAGGTTAACGCATACGTGAGACTATTAACAATAAATCGATTTGTTTATCGTAAATCGTAACTTAACCTACCTAAACAATAACTACAGTAGGAAAAACATTCGTTTTCTGTTTAAAGAATCAATCGTATTTAATTATTATTTATGTATGAAAACCGAATGGAGTGATGTATATTTCTTGGATTCTTGGTCAAAAATCCTAACATACCACCCACACTTACTCTACTACACTTAGCATTAACTTACGTTAAGAAATAGCTTCATTAATGAATTTAATTTTATATGAAGGAATATATATAATCATTTATTCATTGCAACCATGGTATTACAGATCTTAAAACTATATAAGTACAGCCATGGACCCTACTAGGGCGTAGCAACATAGAAAGAAGATAAAACAACATAATATATTTCTACCTTAGATGCTCTGTGTAGGTATTAACCCAAACTTACTTTATTATAAAAAAAACGTTTTATAATTTATAAATTCTATAATAATTCTCTATTTTATTTCTCTTATAATAGTTATTCAAAAAACTTCTGTAGATAGTACGGGCATGCAACTTTCTCTAATTGTTATATTGCTTAGTGCTCGTATGCATCTTTTCTGCATTAAAAATAGGTCATCGATATTTACACCACTGCCCCAAAGAATTATACCATATTGAAGCCAATCAAACTTACCAACTTTACTCAATATCAAGATGCACTTCACCGACACTATACATACGTAATTATAACTAGTGTACCTCTGTTCGATATTTCACTCGGTAATTTACCGTTTATATAACACAACAATGAGTAATCTTAAAAACTGATGCATTTATAATACTTACGCACTATGAAATTACAACACGTTTTGTAACAATTGCAAAGAACGTCTCACCTCAAAATTTATTCAGAAATAGATTTCGAAAGTTAACGTCAAGCTTTTATAAGGTAATTTCTGAATTTTGTCTATGGTCGCTAAGAATCCCCGGTAAAGGGTTTTACAAACATCACGATCTCATGAAAATTGGATGCGATTTTCAATATATTGCTGACTACGGGAGGTGCAGTGAGTACGATTGATCGTTTGAATACCTTAATATAAAAAATCGTATGTGTAAAAATCGTAGAAAGTTGATAATATTTACAATAAAATAACCTACTTACTGTGCGGTGATATGTCCAGACTTCAAGTCGTTTATTGTTGCATTGTATCTGTGTCTCTATCGTTTGCCATATTAAGAAGGGGATGGACATGATTGTTTCCATGAGCAATAATCGCCATGTGTGTGACGTACTGGATTATAATTGACATAAATGTTATGCGCCAATTTGGGGGTTAATTTTACGCTACGCGCATGCGCTAAACCACTATTATTATTTATTAGTACGTAGAGGCCTCCATCCACAGTATCCGCTCGTATAGAATTCCATTTACGTATCTGTTGGATATTGGACTTTTCGGTCATTGAAGATCCGATACTTGTAAACGAAGGGACTTCCCCTGAATACCACCCAGTTTTTTGGATAGTTTTGAAAATAACCTAATAAGTACTTAAGTGAGAAATTTGACGCAAGATTTTTTTCTTTATGTCCTCAAATCTATTCTATACCGAAGAATAATGAAAACGGCAGGTCTTTACCAAATATTATGTACATTTTTATACGTAGTCACCCATTTAATCGTATGGCCCGACTGTCGGCATACCTGGGTTGACACATAAATTACTTTTACAAACAATACATGATTTGAAATAGCAAGATTGCAATACTGTTCGAAACTAAGTACTAGGTTCATATTTCTTAGGCCTAAACCAATATAACTCAGGTTTTTGTAGACGACTGTTAAAATGTTATCTAAATGGATTAATTCGGATAACATTTTAAAGATATTTATATACTTAGAGTATCGAAAGTGATTTAAAAGAGTTTAGGTACGTCACTCTGGGCGCTAAGTGAGATTTACCGCCCTAGGGCGCAGCGGCAAATCTCACTTCACACCCAGTAGAAGACGTAAAATTGTGTACGCACCACGGGCGGTAATAAAGAAGGGCTCAGATCGCTTGTTTATGGCCCCTACCTTCGGTTCGGGCCACAAATGCCAGCAGCGATCTGAGCCCTTCTTTATTTTACCGCCCTAGGTACGTAATGTACTATTGTGTATTATAAGAAGGTACTAATAGGTAGGGCAGATGCCCCGGTTGTGGCCACTGTGCCGGTTTTGGCCATTTTCAAATTTATCAAGGTATAGATAGACAAATTTACAAGTCTATGGTTTATGGTTAATATAAGAGTAAAAAATGGCAGTACAGATGGCACTGTCATGTATAAGTTGTCATTCAGCTGTCAGGGGCCATGGAAAAAAGTGGCCAAAACTGGCTCCTGGACCCGTTTCTGACATTTCACTAAAGAAAAAAAATAGATCTAATGTCAGAATCTTAACAGCGGAGATTCATATAAATAAAGTAATATATTTTCACTGACTTACTTACTTAGTACAAAAAAAGTGTCATAATTCCTTATTGACACAAAATGACGGACGTCTGAATAGACAAATTCTCCTTAAAGTGGCCAAAACCGGGGCATCTGCCCTACTATGGTTAACTTACCATGCAAAATGAAGTCACAGCGCAAACATATAAACAAAAAAACAATTTCAGCATCTTACTATTTTCTGACGGAATTCAGTTTATAAGTACAGTAAGTAGTACTATACTGTTGTAGTACTGTAGTAGTAAGTAAATAAGTTTATTTTACAAAAAACACATCGACAGACATAAACCCACCACGAAATATTCATAAAAAATGGAACTTATCCCTTCACTAGTCACCGTAGTGTGTTCGGTATTGAGAACGAATAATATATGACATAATAGTAAACTCCATACCGCTGCGTAGATTTAGATACCTACTTATTAAAACAACTTGGCAAGCGCAGGCGAGTCGACTTCAGGGCTTGAAACTGGTTTTCGCAAAAAACCCCGAAATAACCCAAAATGTTTAATTATTTTGTGGTTTTTATGTAGAACTCAATATTGTATTTAAGTATTGACTTCATATTCTGATATTAGGGCCAAAGTTTTGGGATTAAATATGAATTAGATGACGACAGGGAAAGAACAAAAAAAAAAACCGGTATTTTAGTATGGCGCAAATACCGGTTGCCGACATACGAAGAAACAGGCAAATTTTTGGACTGTTTTATATAAAGATACAATTCTAAAGATTTTTTTAAAGTCTTTAATATTTTAACCTAAGTTTGAGACCTCAAAACTTTTAAATCTTAAGATGGCTCAAAAATAAGGATAAAGTTGTTCTACAATTTAAAGTAGGTACACACATGAGGGATGTAAAGTCTCAGTGTACCTATCTAAAATCTGAAATTGTATATTTGACCTGTTGCTTAATTGTTGACATACAATTAAAACTTAAGCTTTGAAAATTTTTCAATAGGTGTTAAAATTCTAAAGAGAAATAAAGTAAAAATCGCATGATCTCAACGCACAAAGGAATCACAGAATTACAGATAGAAGGAATTACAGATAACTGATAAACAGATTGAAAACAGATTTTTAATGGCCACGTGTATGAGATTAGCGAGTCAACGGAAAATGAGCCTTAACGAAACGCAGCAAGAGCGCAACGGCCGCGGCGCGCGGGGACTCCCCGGGCATAGACACAACTAAATAGACCAACCTAGTTACAGAAACTCATTATATAATTTCTAGTATTGTATGTATAGTCAACGTCAAAACTATGTATATGAAATGAAATGAACGACTGAACGTTATTACAATGGAGTAAGGTACAAAAGTGTGTACATATTTTTGTCGTTGACTGTGGTTACATAATAACTATTTTCGGTGGATGAAATTTTGATTTTTGAATATTGCTTCTCTTTGTAAGTTGCTTTCAAAAATAATGTTAATTATTAAAATCGCGTTCGTATTTTTTTTAAAGAAAACCAACTAAGGGTCGCCACACACCTAGCGGTTTTCCTCGCGGAATTACCGGAAGTAGCGGAAATTTGTCTATGGTAGCGGAAATTTGTCTATGGCAGATTTTTTGTATGGAAGCCATAGACAAATTACCGGAAGTAGAGGAAATTCATAGACAAAATGCTTAATTTGTCTATGAATTTCCGCTACTTCCGGTAATTCCGCGAGGAAAATCGCTAGGTGTGTGGCGACCCTTAATTGGCTTAATTCCGCTGTGATTCCGCTAGGTGTGTTGTGACCCGTAGATATAAATAAACTCTAAGTATAAAATAAAGGGTGAATTGAAGTGGTGAAATACCGAAGGATTAAGGCAAAATTGCCAGACAGGTAAAAAAACATAGAATATTTCTGCATCACAGACAAATGTTGTGTTCTCTGTGGTTTTCGGTTTCCGAAAGTTGGTGGGTTACCGCGAAGTTCGAAAATCGACAAAACGATGGTCCCGTCTCTATCGCTCTTGCATATACGAAAGAAAGTGATGGAAATAGACGATTCGATGAACGAAGTGCTTCGCGGTTATAGCACAGATACCGAGCTAAAAACGTGACTCTGTATGTTATTAAAAAATCTGTAAAACTCGGTACATTTTGGGCTGTTTCAATCACAGTGCAAGTCAAAAGTAGGTATATATATTTTTATAGAAATAAACAACCACAGAATCAGATTATGGGTTTTATTCATTAATTTAACAAGAACAGCAAGTAATTAAGGCAAATCACATAAATATTGAGATAAACAACGTCTTAGCTCGAAAGATTGTTCCCGATCTGACAAGTCTCCCCTTTCGCGCCTAAAGTGACAGCTAAACGTCACTCATACGCTTAAGGCGTTACTAAACGATTTAAGGCATGTCTAAACGAGATCCTAATACGGCCAGCCCTGACGATGCAGCGGCCTCGTCTGCACACTCCAAGTCGCTTGATTTGCGAGCAAGGAGACAGTCGCCGCGCGCAGAGTGGAGGGCCCCCAAATCAGGCTCCGAACTACTCCCGCTCCGAGGCTAGAGAAGGACCAGCATCAGGGTCCATGGGATGATCATCTGAAATGCAACACACTTTATCAATTCCTGATGACACATCTCGCAGTAATCTCCATCCGCCGTGTCACATCATTCAGACGACTTTTCATTCATAATCTTCATACATCATCATCCAGTAGCAACATAAATAAAAGTGTCATCCAATCATTCGACAATTACACCTTAATTGAGACATCTCTGCATACTTCCCATTCAGAACGAATTAGCACAAATACACAGGTAAAAGAAAAGAACAATCCCATCAGAGTAGAGGCGTACCCAAATGGCATACCCTCAATACCCTGGTACCTTGTTCTAGCGCTAGGGCAAAAGCAACGTTAAGTCGCAACCCCTCTGAACAACCCCATCAGAGCGAGACACACTGGAAAGCGCACCCCGATGCCCTGGTTCTTTGCTCAAGCGCACGGGTACAAGCAACGGTAGGTCGCATACCCTCATGAGCAACCCCCTCAGAGCGAGACACGCTAAATAACGCACCCCGATGCCCTGGTACTTTGCTCAACCCCCATGGTATAAATGAACAACCCCCTCAGAGCGAGACACACTTGAAAGCGCACCCCTGATGCCCCGGTTCTTTGCTCACACCATGACAAACTCCCAAGTCATATATAGGTAGCCGTATTGTAATTCGTTTTATCATAAAAGGAATAGTTAGTCAATTAAGTAGTCAGTTTAGTCAAGTACTTTTTTTTTTATTGGAGAGTTTAAGAGTTTATTTTTAGGGGGGGAGTTTCTTGGATTCATGATAACCAGAATTACAACTTTTAGGCACTATGATAGAGTTTGATTAGTACTCACTTTCAAAGAAAGCAGCGCACGAATCCGGGCACCACTCTCCTCGCCACAGCACCAAGTACTCAGCCGCTGACTGAGTGATCTTTCCATAGGATCCACTCAGCAGTCTCAGTTCGTAGCGCCCCTTCGGTAGAACCTTGATTATTTTATATGGGCCTCTCATTCCTGGGTCAAGTTTTCCTGTCGACTGTGAGTACTTTATGGCGAACACTAGGTCGCCGACCTCAAAGACTTTAGCAGAGCGTCGACCTTCATTTACAACGGCGTCCTGCTGTTTTTGATTTCGTTTCAGTAGATCACTTGCCCTTGATCTGTACATCTCTCGCCATTCTGTGCGATTAGTTTGTGCATTTTCCAATGCTAAATCACGTATCAGGTTGCGGATAACTGGCGTTGTACCATCAACTCCTATTAGCAAATTCATTGGAGAGGCTTGTGTGGTCTTTTGCTTCGTGATATTGAGGATTAGTTGTAGTTTCCATAGCGTGTCGGACCACGACGCTTTCTTGTAGTTTGTTTCGATACGAATCATGTTGAGTACGGTTCTGATATACCGTTCCACCTGTCCATTGGATTGGTGCATCTCTGGTGTAATGTAGTGTAGCTCCGCCCCCAATTCCTTAACCCATTTGACGAATTGAGCAGCGAGAAACATTCGGCCACGATCGGTTACAAGCAGTTTGGGGACACCAAACAGTGAGACGACGTTCGAAAGGTCCCTCATAAGCTCATCAGTGACTTGACGCTTCATGGGATAAAGCAAACAATATTTGCTAAAAGCATCCACAACTACAAGAATGAATTTAAAGCCATTTGATTCTGGCAAGGGACCAAGGACATCCAAATGGATAGTCTCAAATGGTATGTCGGGTTTTGGCCAGGAGGAGATGTATTGATGAGGTGCTCTTTGGGCACGCTTCATTGAAATGCACACAAGGCAGTGCGACACGTACTTGGACACAAATTGGCGGAGGCCTGGGAACCAGAAGTGTTTTAGAATTAAATCTGTAGTCTTGTCAGTACCTACGTGTTCATGCTCATCATGAAATATACGTAGAAGGCTCAGCCGGTGTCCCTTGGGAATAAAACATAGAAGTTTAGCTTCTTTACCCGACGCTGTGTAGCGGTAATAGAGTGTATCGTTTTGATATATGTAACGAGAAGAATCTAACTGACCTTCTTGAAGCAATTGAATGAGATTTTCTGTCTCGGAATCAGCAGCCTGTGCAATTTGAGCCCAGTTACGAGGTCGTGATATATGGTTGACATTAACTATTGGGTTTCGGCTTAAATAATCGGCATGGCCCATTAATGCACCCTTTCTATATTCAATATCGAATGAGAAATCCTGAAGATAGACCCACCAGCGAGCCACACGAGGAAGCAGATCTTTCTTTTTCTCAGTAGCCTTCAATGCATTGCAATCTGTCACTAGTTTAAAGTTGATACCGACAAGGTAATGCCGAAAATATTGCAATGCCTTGACGACCGCTAAGGTTTCAAGTTCGTATGAATGGTATCGACTCTCTGCACCTTGCGTGCTCTTACTGAAGTAGGCAACAACTCGTTTTTTTCCGTCATGGTGAGTCTGAATCAGCACAGCTCCGTACCCTAGACTACTCGCATCCGTATGGACTTCTGTCTTTAATTCTGGGTCAAAGATGGACAGTATAGGTTCAGTTGTCAGTCGTGTAATTATGTCTTGTCGGGCTGTTTCTTGATCGGGACCCCAATGAAAGGAAGTTTCCTTTTTGAGTAACTGTGTTATACAGGCTGTCTTTGTTGCGTAACCCTCAATGTACCGTCTAAAATAGCCGGCCAACCCGAGGAACTGTCTGACCTGTCTGATGTTAGTTGGGGCTGGGGAATTTAGCAAAGATTCTATCTTCCGAGGGCTCGGTCTAACCTGACCCATACTAACCAAACGTCCCAAGTATTCTACTTCGGTTGTGAGGAACGAGCATTTTCGAAGATTTACTGAGAAACCTGCGTCCGTCAAAGTCTTAAGTACTTGGTCCAGCAGTTTCAGACCGTCCTCAATTGTATCACTCATAAGGAGAACATCGTCAATGTAGACGAGCACAGATCCTGCGTCTATGAAGGGACGTAATGTTTCATTAATAATGCGTTGATATACAATTGGTGAGTTAGTCAAACCATAAGGCATTTTTAAGTACTCGTAATGCCCCTCAGGGGTTACAAAACCGGTCTTGTGAATTGACTCCTCATCAATTGGGATCTGGTGGAATCCGGTTGCCATATCGAGACTTGTAAAATATTTGGATTTGCCTAAACGGTCAATATGGTCGTCGATTAATGGCAACGGGTAGCGGTCTTTAACAGTGAGACGATTCAACGCGCGATAATCAACGCACATTCTATCCGTGCCGTCTTTTTTCTTAACTAGTAAAATTGGACTTGAATATTGAGATGTCGACTCTCTTATGATGCCCTTCTCTTTAAGATCACCAATTATGTCGCGGACTTTTAATTTCTCCTGATGGGAGAGTTTGTATGGCCTGTATGCAACAGCAGTCTCATCAGTAAGATTTATGGTCATTTTCCCGGTAGTGACGGTGCTGCTAGCAGTACCCGTAATGAGGGACTCGGAATATTTTTCAAGGACTATCATTAATGAGTCTCTAGATTGACCTTGCAATGGCGTATTAATTTGAGTATGTGTTTGCAAGTTAATAGCATTTACATTTCTAGCCTGAGTATCCGAATGTGTAAGAATTTGCTGGTCCTTAGTACGAGTGAAAGTTATTCCATCACGATTTAATATGTCCGTTCTGATTATAATGGGATAGCTTATGGATCTAGCTGGTACTACAAAAAGATCAGCTTCAATAGAAATTTCACTGAGTTCAATCGTAAGGGTCACATAATGTTCGACCGGTATGTCTTGAGGTCCAATTCCTGTCAATGCGCCATCGATAGGTTTTAATTTATGTGAAAAATATTTTAATGTATCCGATGATATTAATGAGACATTGATGCATCCACTGTCAATTAGTACATCTATAGGAATACCCTGGATTACTGCGGTAGTAATATTTTTACTATCGTCATTGGTTAGTGCCCGTTCGGTACATAGATTAACTTGACGTTTGTTACGCGACTCAGATCTAATTTTTGCAAAGCATTTTTGCTCAGTATGACCATTTTTTTTACAAAAAGCACAACTTGTAACATTACGCTTAGGCACGCTTAGTTCATTTGACAGGTCGGCCTTGTCAAGCTCTTTGATTCTTTTTGGACAATTAATACTTTTATGACCCATGCGAGCACATACATAGCATTTGATGTCAGTACGAACCGGAGCTGGACGTTTTTTTGGAGTTATCTGTACCTTTTCAGTTTTTTTACTAGTTGGTTTCACATAAATAGATAAAAAGGCCACTAAATCGTCACATGACAAGTTTCCGTTGGTTGCAGCAGCTCTAATTTGTGGATCAGTAATGCCACGAATTATGATCAACACAATAAGCTTGTCGCTTAAGCCTTTTATCATCCTAAGACGGAGTAGCGTTCGCCTAGCATATTCAGCATATGTTGCATACTCATCAGAATTTGTGGACATTGCTTCGAACAGCATGTTAGCATAATCGAGTCTACGCGGGCATAAAGTTTTAAATTCCTTTACAAAGTTGGACCATGATCGGTCGCTTGTTACCCAGTCATGCAGCCAAGTGCGCGCGTCACCTTTAAGGCAATTCGCCACTCGTGATAAACATTCATAATCTTCCCAGCCGTTTGAAAGCCTAGCCCGATCTACTTCTTTGCACCACTCGTCCATGTCATGGAATGACGGGTCAAAATTGGACACAAAATAATTTTGAGACCGCATAGGTCTTATTGACTTTAATGCTTCAATCAAATCTTGTGCAGAAGCAGAAACAGGTGCAGAGTTCTCATCCGTCTGGGAGATGTATTGCGTTGTATTAGTAATATTTGTATTACTTACATTTTTATTCGAGACATGTGCACTTGCCTGCATGGTGGCTGGCGTACTGGACACGCAATCTGAGTTCTGGATTCTATTTGTAACTAATGGGCGCGCGGACGGACACGGAATTATAACAGAATGGTCTTCACGTCCAGCAATAGGTTCATTTAAATTAGCACCGGTATTTGAGGTTGTAGGACGGCTCGTATCGACTTGATTGTGTTCCAACGCGTTAATGCGCGTTAAAAGTGAGTTTAACGTGTTAGATAGCGAACTTAAATCTGGCTGCGGCGGAGCCGGAGTACGCGTACGTGACCGCTGGCGGTGCCTACGACGGCTGTAATCCCTTTGATCTCGCCGCCGCGAGGATCTACTGCGCGGACGTTGTTTATCGTCATTCATGATTACTTGCAATTGAATATCAAATGACTAAGCTGAATCTATTCTTATTATAGACAAAACAATGCAATACGCGATGACGCGGTATACAGAACGGCTTTGCAATTTTGGCGTTATGGATACGTATCCCACTTCTGATTTTATAGAAATAAACAACCACAGAATCAGATTATGGGTTTTATTCATTAATTTAACAAGAACAGCAAGTAATTAAGGCAAATCACATAAATATTGAGATAAACAACGTCTTAGCTCGAAAGATTGTTCCCGATCTGACAAGTCTCCCCTTTCGCGCCTAAAGTGACAGCTAAACGTCACTCATACGCTTAAGGCGTTACTAAACGATTTAAGGCATGTCTAAACGAGATCCTAATAATATATATATCTTAAACTAATTAAATTTCGGAAAAACATGAAAAGATAGATCTTATTATTTTGCGAATGTATGACTCTTAGATATCAATAAGCGATCAAGGAACACAATCAAGCGATCAATGAATCTGAGTCATCATGAACAAATGAATTGATTTTAAGTACCTATATATTTTTGGACCTAACCACACTACATAAGTGCTTTGATTATTAAACCAGCTCTAAGCATAAGTGGGACTGGGAGGTTTGAAAGAGAAACATGTACCTACTAAGAAAAAAAAACAATTAGAATACTAGTTTTTATTCCTGTAAATCATAAGCATATTTCATAAAAACAAATAAGTCTTTAGTTTACATTATCGTTTTAAATTAATACAAAAATCACTAGAAAATATTTATTATTTTGTCATGGTAAAATTACAATTGCATTTTATTTACACTTGACAATAATAGTTATATTTAGGCTGTTCAGGTTTGTTCTTAATATAACTCTAAATCTCTAAATACATGGTTTTCTTCACCAAACAGGAATTTATATCTGATTCCTGAGGTGGCCGTCTTTCTCCCATCTCATTTGGTGAAGAAAAAACATGTGACCTTAGGCAAAGTTATAGCAGTTGACGGTTCATCTATCGATTCCACCTTGCAACAAAAATTACCCATACACAACACTTTTTTTAATGGTTTAAATTAATAATTTAAAAAGAAGTTTTTGTTAAATAATTAGTATTATAAATAGATAAAAATAACAATTAATTAAAACCCTGTGTTTTTATGTACCTCCCAGGAGACCAATGTAACACTTTTTTTAGAAAAGGTACCATTTGGTGGAAATGGTTTACGGTGTTGATTCAGTATTGTATTCGAGCAATAAAACCGTAAGCACCGGCCGCCCCATGGTACCTTTTGATGCAAACTATCATATATACTCGTAGATCGCATTTGCCCCGATTAGAGAGTTAATTCCCCCGTGCTTCACTCTTTGTATCTTTCTGCAAGTGATTCTATTAATACCAACGTACCAAGGTTTTTTATTTACTACAACGGTTGCAAATAAGCAGAAGGCCTGCCTGATGGTAAGTAGCTACAATTGCCTAGGGACGCCTGCAACTTGCCAAGGTGTCACAATTGTGCCGACCCTTAAATAAAGAATTCACTGTATTGACGGCTAAGAGGGTCCCCCGTCAACACACTGCAGTGTTTGAGCTCTCTGGCAACCTTACTTACCGGCAGGAACATTAAGGTCTTCACACAAGTTGAGCTACAATAGGGAGGACAATTCCAACTTCACGTCATGTAATGGCACCATTTAGCACTTCAAATCTTGCTTGTACATGCGAACTATTGGTTCTAAAGTTTTTGTTCACCTCTATCATCATCCTAGCGTATGTACCGGCTTTTTGCCACGGCTCCATGCAGCCATCCACTTGGCAACTTAATCCCAATAATTGGTGTAGGCACTAGTTTATACGAAAGTCTGCCATCAGGCCTTTCAATAAAGGAAAATAGCCCTTGTTGGAAGTAGGTCAGATTTCCTCACGATATTCTTCCTTGGTCACCTCCTGTACTCCTTGTAGATGAGTATGACATCTCTATCGGTAGGCGGCGCCCGCGCCCGCTCCATGCGCGCCATGCTGGTGGCACATGTGCGTTGCCGCAAGGAGGGGTCGCGGTAGAGAAGCTTGTTGCGACGGAAGCCGACTAGTAGCACGAAGTGGCCGATGAAAGAGCCGCCGAAGCAACGCCTGTGTAGTGAATTGGAAATTAAGAACTCAATAAAACATGAAATTTCAAATGATTGATCACTAAATAAAAAAAATTGACAGTAAATACATACGGGATGTAACAAAATACTGGGGACCCGTTTAAGCCCATATTTGGCATCATATTGCGATTAAGAAAAATTAGGAGAAAATTTATTTGATGCGAAAATATTTTTTTTTATGGGACTGGTGGTCCCAGCCCCAGCTGGTCAACTCTCCATTATAGCGTCATTTTTACCATGAGTATGTATGTCTTGAGTTTGTAGATCTACTAAGAATAATGTTGGGTTATTACTGCAATTATGCACTATGGCGTCATCTACAGAAGTATTACTTACCTAAAGTTGGCCTTCATCTTGTGCTTGCAAAGGTCACAGGACAGCAGCCTGGCGTCTGTCAACAACAATGCCAGACCGTGACGCAGATGACGCACTATGGCGTCATACTCACCTAAAATCGGCTTTCATCTTGTTGTGCTTGCAAAGGTCACAGGACAGCAGCCTGGCGTCTGTCAACAACAATGCCAGACCGTGACGCATATGACGCACTATGGCGTCACACTCACCTAAAATCGGCTTTCATCTTGTTGTGCTTGCAAAGGTCACAGGACAGCAGCCCAGCGTCTATCAACAACAATGCCGGACCGTGATGCAGATGACGCACTATGGCGTCCATCGACAGGTGGCCTTTTACTAGCTCTATGCCCGCGGCGGTGGCGTCGTCGAAGCGTTGGGATACGCGAAGGCGGTCCTTTAATGACATTTTACAGTATAATTAGTCCTTCAAATAGTGACAATATAATATACATAATGGTATGTACTTGGTAGTCCTAGTCCGTCCGTATCCCCATACTCGTGTGCCATGTGTACATGCAATACAATCATTAAACTATAATATTGTGCAAAATAATCTATAAATGTAATAAAAAAGGGGTAGTTGTCTGAATTATTTAACATGTTTTACAGATACCATTCCCTGAAAACATGTAATAATAAGTGGGTACACACTGAACGAGCCGCATTGCTAGGAGGATTGCCGTGTGAAGCAGCTAAGCCAGTGTGGCAAATGCACCGCAGCTGCAATGCCCTGGCCAAGGCATGTCAAGCAGCAACTGATATGTCAAGGCAATTTCCTCGTAATGCGAATCGTTCAGTGATCAGTGTAGACTCGCCTAGTGACCAATATTACTTTTATACATTACCTTACCTTATCAATGATATTCCGGTAATAATTGTGTTTCCTGTGGGCCTCATTCACCCCCAATATGGTGGTGTGCATGCAGTGGGGTATCTCAAATCTAAAAAAAGTTTCTTATTATTGTTCCTTGTTACATACAATATATAAACCAATAGATATTATACCTTAGAAATGTAACATCACCCCAATTTTCGATACACAACTTACTTCTTCAACAAATAGCACAGATCTATGGTCCACGTGATTTGCCCGAAGCCCTCCTCCTTGCAAATCTGCTCAAAGTTGTCCAGCAGCTGCTGACGCTGCTCTGGGTTCAGCAGCATGGTGACGCAGGCCACTCCGCAGTCCCAGGAGTACCGTTGTGTGAAGTGCTCCACCTCGTGCTCTGCGCACACTGCATAGCATAACAATCTTAAGGCTATTGCTCAGGAAATTAAAAAAAGTATGAACTTTTTTATCATTAAAGCTTTATTAACAGAACTTGTTACTTGTGTATTTACCTTTTATTTTTAAAAAGGAAGGCAGACTGCAAATGAAAAGTTTGATTGTTTATCAACATAGTTTGTTAACTTACCATCTTTCGCCACAGAACCCATACCTTAACAATTTATGCTAAGGTAACATTAAGGATTCAATATTGATACAGCCTTTTAAATTTGAAATAAGTCGAGAATATGTACGATAAGATAAAATTTATTAGTCAACATTTCGCCGAAAACGAAAGATTATTTTGACTTGACTTTTGTTTTGTTACCTTTTTTGTTTTGTTATCGTAACGTTCCGATTGGCAGTGGGGTAGACTTTACGTTTGCTTTGTTGCAACAAATTATCAGAAAAAATATAATTTTAACTTTACTACTGTTCTACTCTTATATTATTTAGTAAGATATGCTTAGTTACGTAAATCTACACTAATTCATATTCGAACTAAAGCTTTTCATGGATTTTTATTTATTGAGTTCTGCTTTGTGCTCTGCGTGCAAATAAGCGTATTACTTAATGTCAAAATTGCGTTTTGGTTTTCCATGTTTATTACACAGCGTGGTATAATACCATGCAGTATTTAAACGGAAGTGTCA
The DNA here is from genome assembly GCA_911728535.1 of Pammene fasciana. Taxonomy (NCBI): domain Eukaryota; kingdom Metazoa; phylum Arthropoda; class Insecta; order Lepidoptera; family Tortricidae; genus Pammene; species Pammene fasciana. Next base: position 385,427 of record OU452292.1, read on the forward strand.
AAGTGACATTGGCATTATCACTTAACAACAGCTGACTCGTGCATCGTGCGGGTTAGTATTTTATTTTATTCCAATCGATAGGAATTACTTTAGAAAATAATAAGTAAACTAGCTATGGCGTTAAGAAACTCAGTTTTAAACTTAGCTAAACTAGGAAGATCAAGTAGCCGCATGCCGCGGTTACGAGCCCTAAGTACGCAGACGTCCGAAAAAACCCACGAAGGCGAGAAATCAAAACAGACTCATTTCGGCTTCGAGACAGTCGACGAGCAAGAGAAATGGAAAAAAGGTGAGTACTAGAGTAAAAGCCTACGCTTCTTTGTAATGTTCGTATTATTTGTTACATAATTTGTATGTATTTGCCGGTTATGTAGAGTAGTGATGAGACCTGTGTAACCAAACGCTGCTGAATATATTTTTATTTGGTCTCCTATAAATCTGGCACACATTCCTTACTAAAATCATGTAGATGTATAATCAATTTACCTAGAAGCACATATTTGTTATGTTTATTTAGTAGTCACTTAGTATGTTTCTAGCATTGTAGACCGCCTATCTATCCGGCCTAACCGGCCCTTATTTTAGTATCCGGCCGGATACCGGATATCTTCGTACTATCCGGCCGGATACCGGATGTAGTCAAGAGTCACTCACTACTCACGATAACACTACAAACTTATTTTTTACACAAAAATACGCGAGCGCGTGTGTACTTTTGAAAGAAGTTACTCCGTACTGACATAATAAAACTAGTTTTGTTGCCTAGACATGTGTCCGCGCGAACGTTCACTAGTAAACAAGTCGAAACCTGCACGACGCGCACCTGCAAAACTCAAATTGTAGGTATAGTACCGCCGGTCGAATATTCGGCGGCCGGATACCGAATATTCGGCGGAGCGTCAGACCGAATATCCGGTATCCGGCCAAACCACTATCCGTTGCATCTCTACTGGCCATACACGATCTTTCCTATCGTCCAATTGGCATGACGCTACTGATTAGATCAGTTAGAATTGACCGTGTGTGAGAGTGGATTGGCATGAAAGTTATATCTGTCATGCCAATCCACTCCCACACACGGTCAGTTCTAACTGATCCAATCGGTAGTGTCATGCCAATTGGACGATTGGAAGGACCGTGTATGGCCAGCATTAGGAGGTAAAGGCCTCTTCCAGATCTCTTCACTTCTGTCTGTCTTGGGCCTCCCATGTCCAGCCGATGGTACTTACATAGGTATTAAATTGATTTCTTATGTATTTCCAGTACACAATGTATTTGAGACAGTAGCCGAGAAGTATGATGTAATGAACGATGCCATGTCCCTGGGCATCCACCGGCTGTGGAAGGACATCTTCATGCAACGGCTGGCTCCCACACATGGCACCAAGCTGCTGGATGTCGCTGGAGGCACAGGTAATGGTGTCCTCCCCTCTGTTACCGCTTCATTGCGCGCAGGATGGCAATAGTGGGGGAGAATGGCAATGATTCTCTTCCTTGTCGATTCCATGTCTGGTCTTGATTGGGTTGGCCGGTCGAAAGTCTTTATAGATGGCGCCAGCATAGATTGTACCAGTCAGTCCTACCAATTGTGTCATATTCTTGTTTTTTTTTGGAAGTTTCTGAACTGGATGGGCTAGCCTTTAAGCCAAATCTTATACAACAATGCTAGTGACAGGTACAAGCTATGCTGGCGCCATCTGGCCAAACCATTGACAGTTGCCAACCCCATTTGTGCTCAATAGGTTAAATTGGCAGGCTCATACCTGACGAAACACACAACAAGGGGATAATCGTTTGAGCTCAAGATGGCGATGACGCCTTTAGAGTAGTTCTTTGTTTTTTGCTCATTTACGTAGTTCAGTGTGTAATATTTATTGCTTATTGTGCGGTGATCTAACGAACAAGTGGCAGTTAATGAAGAATTAGTCTCAAAACGCGCGTAACCACCCTTTAGTCGAATGAACGGTTATCCGGGGTCTCGGCCGCCCACGTGTTTGTAAGGAGGCTATCACTTTACAATCACCAAGGCCTTCACCGAACAACGTTGCCTATATTTTATTAAAAGTAATAAGTGAGATTGACGTATATACTTGACATTGGCAAAATTCCCATTGCTTAAGACAAAGGGAGAAAGCCATTAATTAAAAAAAAAAACACAACAGGGCAGCTCAGCTAGGGTGGACGTGCGTCAGGTGTGGACCTGCTTACTGACATATTCTTTATTTGTGATTGTGTTTCAGGGGACATCTCATTCCGGTACATCAACTACCTGAAGAACCTGGGGCCCGCGCCGGAGGGCCGGCGGAGCGCCGTCACGGTGTGCGACATCAACCAGGCCATGCTCGACGTGGGAAAAGTCAGGGCACAAAGGTAGTCTAGTCTAGTTCGACCACACTAAGGGTCTCCCCCCACCTATCGACGCGGAATCGGCTTTCGCCGATAGAAAAAAGCTGTATGTCGACGCATTGAGAGCTAACAAGGCATGATTCTGCCGACGCCTCGACGTCTTTTTCGCTCTTATTGCGTAGATAAAAAGCTTTTTTCTATAGGCGAAATCCGATTCCGCATCGATAAGTGGGGGGAGACCCTTACTCTGCGTGGACTTTGCAATGATAAAATGCGAAATTGCTGTTGCAAATAGGAGCGTGCCCTACAGAAGCCGAATTGAGGCCTACCTCATCCCCTACCTTAGTTTCCTATGGATGGCCCACTATTGATCTAATATGAATGAAGATTATTATAATTTAGAATTTCAAGGTTTTAATTACATAGCATTATTTTTCTTTCTATAATAAAATAACTATCAAAATAGAAAGATAATTTATAAGAATTAAGGGAATTTAGCTTAAATATTTTTTTAAACAAGTTGATTATATTAAATAAAGGAAATATTAAATATAAAGATTGCAGACAGGGCTACACAGCAGAGTCCAGTGGCGTGGACATCGACTGGGTGTGCGGCGACGCGGAGAAGCTCCCGCAGGCAGACGACAGCTACACCGCCTACACCATCGCCTACGGCATCCGGAACTGCACGCACATCGACAAGGTCCGTACAACTCTGTTACCGTCAGCTTGCTTATAGACAGGGCTACGCGGCAGTGTGGAGTGGAAGACTGGGTGTGCGGAGAAGCTCCCGCAGGCAGACGACAGCTACACCGCCTACACCATCGCCTACGGCATCCGGAACTGCACGCACATCGACAAGGTCCGTACAACTCTGTTACCGTCAGCTTGCTTATAGACAGGGCTACGCGGCAGTGTGGAGTGGAAGACTGGGTGTGCGGAGAAGCTCCCGCAGGCAGACGACAGCTACACCGCCTACACCATCGCCTACGGCATCCGGAACTGCACGCACATCGACAAGGTCCGTACAACTCTGTTACCGTCAGCTTGCTTATAGACAGGGCTACGCGGCAGTGTGGAGTGGAAGACTGGGTGTGCGGAGAAGCTCCCGCAGGCAGACGACAGCTACACCGCCTACACCATCGCCTACGGCATCCGGAACTGCACGCACATCGACAAGGTCCGTACAACTCTGTTACCGTCAGCTTGCTTATAGACAGGGCTACGCGGCAGTGTGGAGTGGAAGACTGGGTGTGCGGAGAAGCTCCCTCAGGCAGACGACAGCTACACCGAACTGCACACATATACAAGGTGCAGTAGATAAGAAAAACCGACTAGCGGGCTTACCGCGAACGTCGAAAATTCATTATATCTATAGCATTTGCTGATATGAGCGAAAGAGACGCAGCTAACGAAATTTTGAAGCTCAGATCTTGCCATTGGTTTTTAACCCTTTGACCACCAGACGTCAAATCACGCGCATGGAAAGTCGTGCCCTCAGCGCCAGCACGTGATATCACGTCCAAAATATAATCGGTCGGCCTTGCGCTTAGGGCATGTTTTTTCCGTCTGATTCTTGGCGTTCAAAAGGTTAAACCGTACTTCATGACCATATCATTGTTCATGGCCTACTCTTTAGTCTGTTCACTTTATTGTTCATTTAGTGATAGCAGTTTACATGGCAAAACCTTTGTTTTAAATTAAATTAAATTAAATAACGTTTATTTCAAGCCTGTGGCTCATAAAATGTTAGTGGATTATTTACAATTTAACTTAAAAACTATGTCAGAGTAACTAACTAACTAATTGTTCACTGTTACTGGGCTGGTGAAGTCCACAACAGTGCATAATGTACGGACAATATATCAATCCTGTCCGCAATCATATTTAGGATGGTGTTGGGGCTGGCGCGCACACGGCGTACTTAGGGATGCGGCTCGCAGGCGCATTGCCGCTTTAAAACAGGTCACGTGTGCCTCGGCGAACATCTGTGTGACACATGTGTGTGTGTGTGAGGTGAAATCATATTTGCTCTTTTTTAGCATAGAGTAATTTATATAGTAGAGCAGCACAGCCTAAGAACTTTTCTTTTGTACATTTTGGTATCTTTAGGGGGCTTTTGGACAGAGGGCGCAATTGACTTGAGCTTCCAAAAGTTCTTAGGCTGTGCTGCTCTACTATATAAGTTACTCTATGGTTTTAAGTGTCTAGCAGAGTATAGTACGGCACGTGACGCCTGTTTTAAATTTATCTACGCGTTTGTGAGAACTCAGAAGATTTAGAAGACCAACTCCTTATTCCAGGTGCTAGAAGAAGCGTACCGTGTGCTGGCGCCCGGGGGCAGGTTCATGTGCCTGGAGTTCAGTCATCTGCCCAATGAGGCGCTACAGTGGCAAGTTACTTTATTCTATTTAGTTTCTGAAAAATGTTGGTTTAGTATGGAGGGTCTGCCGGCTGGGACCATCTGTCCTGTACAAGAGAAAAAAAATTTTTTCGCGGCCAAACAATTTTTCTCCTACTTTTTCTTAGTCTTAATACGATACAAATTATGCCCTTAAACGGATCACCAGTATTTTTTTAGTTACACCCTGTACTTAGTTACTTACGTTAGGTGTCGCAACAGAAAAGCATGTTAACCCTTGGACCCAAGCATCGTACAGAAAAATCATGCCACTGACGCAAGAGCGCGCGAGCGCACTGTTATATTTTGGACGTGATATCACGCGCTGGCGTTGAGTGTACGAAATTCCGTGCGCGTAATTTGACGTCTTTGGCGGTCAAAGTGTTAAGTAGAATTCCGCTTTCGTCATTTATTTATTGCACAAAATTTGTAGAGACGGCGGAATTTGCCTTAAAGTATTCTCTGCTTTTAAAGCATTTTTAACCGACTCCAATTCCATAGAAGGAGGTTCTGCATTCGGTTGTTTGGTGTTTTTTTATGTATGTTCACCGATTACTCCGAGACCCGTGATCCGATTTGAGTAATTTACAATTGTAAACGTAAAGTTTGCAAGTTATTTAGAAACTTTTATCTACATCCATACCCTAATATGTCTATTTTATGGTCAGGATCGATGAGCAAACGCCCTATATTTAGATATGAGGATCTGTGGCTGCATCTTAATGTTTACATTTTAGTATCGGTAACCGATACCTTAATTACGTTCAAATTTCGAACGTCTTCTTAGTAGTTAGAACAAATATGTTATCTGTAACGATATTATTATCAAATAATAAGCAAAAATTCGATATCATTATGAAAATCCGGGTGCGGGCATGCGCCGCCCGACCGCCGACACAATCGAGTTGGTCATGGCGATGGCGTGCAATCCGTGCAATGGCAGTCATTCAATCATCATTTCGGGTTTATAATATGTGTGTAGATAAAGCAGTGTATGCAACTGTACGTAATTAGGCCTTAAAACACGAGTGTGATCTTATTATGAAACTCACTTCGTTCGTTTCATAAAACCACACTCGTGTTTTAAGGACCCATTACGTAACAGTTACATAAACTACTTTTTAAGACGGACTTCTTGTATTCAATTATACTGTATGATATTTACAGGGCGTACGACCAGTACTCGTTCCAGGTGATCCCCGTGCTGGGGCAGCTCATCGCGGGCCAGTGGCGGCCCTACCAGTACCTAGTTGAAAGCATTCGCCAGTTCCCAAACCAGGTTAGTACGATCATAGGAGTGAGCAGAGCAGCACAGCCTAAGAACTTCTTGAAGCTCAAGTTAATCGCGCCATCTGCGTGAAAGCGACCTAAAGATACCCAAAATGTAAGAGGAAATGTCTGCTACTAGTGTACCTACTAGAAAGAAAGAAACATTTATTCATGACAAACATATACAAAGGAAACAAACAGAAAAATAAACACACTTTGTCACGAAATGGTTGCAACTCAGCGTTAATGCTGGCAAGCTGGCTACTACTAGTACGCTATTTGTTACTAGGTGGAGTAGCAGTGCAGGTGACATTTCCTCTTACATTTTCGGTATCTTTAGGGGACTTTCGGACAGATGGTGTAATTGACTAGAGCTTCAAAAAGTTCTTGGGCTGTGCTGCTCTACTATATAAGTTACTCTATGGTACTATTAATTTGTACAATCTCACCCACTAAGGTGTTTTCTCATCTGGCCTATAACCACGAACCCCTTTTTTCGTTCGATCGTCTATTTGCATCACTCTCTTTCGAATATGCAAGAGCGATAGAGACGGGAGACAACGAAATTTCGATTTTCGAAGTTTAGATTGAAGAGAGTCGAGCGAATGCAGAGTGAAATCCTCTGCATTATACAGGGTGTTTGGCACATGTACCGACAAATTTTTTTGGGGGGTTTCTAGTGTCATTTCCTTCTCTTTCTTCCTTGGAACCTTGGTCCTAGGAGCCACGGATCTGGAGATACGATTTTTTTTCTTTTATGAATTATCCAAAATCTGATTCTCGAAGCCCCATGCCTTATTTTTATAGTCTTAGGCTAACCACACACTAGCGTCTTCAGAGCGTCGTATCTCCAGATCCGTGGCTCCTAGGACCTAGGTTCCAAGTAAGAAAGGGAAGGAAATGACACCACAAACCAACCAAAAAAAATTTGTCGGTACATGTGCCAAACATCCTGTATAAGTACAGAAAACCACAGCCAAATAGCACTAGACACTACTCATGTCGTGTTCATGCTGGTGAGTAAGGTTACCAGAAGGTTCAAAGGCAGCGTGTTGAAGTGTTTATACACACTCAATGCTTCATTAGGCGTGTGTACAGTAGTGTACTACACCTGTCGCACCGCCTCGCGAGAAAATTGTCGGCTAGTGTGGACGTGCCTCGCCCGAGGCATTGCGGCCGCGCGTGCGTTCGTCTTGGCCGAGGCACGTCCACACTAGCGGAGCTGCCTCGCGCGGCAATTTACTCGCGAGGCGGTACGCCAGGTGTAAACACGCCTATTCGTTACTTGTCCTTGTGATTTTATTGAAAGTGCAGTGTTGACGACGGAGGACTTTTCACTTTAGCCGTCAACACAGTGAATCCTTCATGTTAAAGGGTCAGCAACGTGCATGTGACTTTGTAGTTGCAGGCGTACATAGGTTACGGTAGCCGCTTCCCATCAGGCGGGCCGTATGCTTTGGAACCGTCCTGCTATAAAAAAAGTTCAATGTCTGTCTTCTTGCAATTTCAGGAGAAGTTCAAATCCATGATCGAAGACGCAGGCTTCAGACAAGTTACATACGAGAACCTCACGTTCGGAGTCACCGCCATACACTCAGGGTTCAAGATCTAAACCTGTTGGAGCCATTTAACCCAGACCACTTCAAGCCCATGATAGACGCGCTTCAGGCAGGTCTCGTACGAGTTTATTTGTTGATCAATTAAATGTATCAAGAGATGTCTAAAGAAGTTTGTTGATGTAATAAGACTAATAAGCGATCATTAGGGGAGTTCATTTATTTTAGGAAGTGGTAATTAAAGTCATTACTGTATGGATAGGTGCCTAATGTTACTATAATATAAGTTATTTCATGTATTAGATTTGTTACAAATAAAACAAACATTTTTAAAAGGTATTTATTGAGTCCATCAAACTGTGTCGGCACTTGGAATGCAGAACCTAAATTACATGTACATAGCATACATTTGTGATAAGTTTAATACATAAGACCTCGCCTAGAGCTCGGCCGTCTAACATACTTCCCGCTCGCTCGATAATGGTTGGTTCACATGTAGGGTCACGGGCTACATACAGCCGTATCATTGTTTGAACGAGACGGATGTATGCAGCCGTAACGCACGTAAAGTCCAGTCACACACTCGGCTCAGCATGCTAGTTAGGAGTAGGCCGGGAAGCGATCACTTCGTGGCGGCGGGCGGGAACAGCAACAAGCAAGAGCATCGCGAGGGCGAGGGCGGCCGGTACAGGGATGATACAAAGGGATTATCAATCAATTCATTAACTATTAGAGCAGCATAATAGCTTCGAGTATAAGAATGATGGGGGGATTGTCCGACCTCTTTTCATAACCGCGATTGGACAGTATGAAACCGAGATCCTAAAGCTCGATATGAAAATACTGATATGCAAATTTCTATACTTTGGTGCCCACACATGTCTTAAGACACGCGTTTTAAATTTTTAAATGGGACCTATCTGATATCTCATCGAAAGTGAATCTTGTTTACAAACTTGCAAGTATTTTTAGCAAATACAATTTATTTAACCTCTACGCATCGATTGCGCGTCGATTACATTAGTCAATTAGTAATGCCAGATTGACGCCCAAGAGCGTTGGCGCCCCCCGGGAAATGTATTGTTGGCCGCCTGTCAAAAAGGCCAAGGCGCTAACATTGTATCATGACCTTAGATCGATTTAGATGTTAGTACGATTGCGATCGATTATTGACACTTTATAATCGATTGAGCGATCTAATATAAATAAATAACAATGACTATAATGGCCCTACTCATCAGAGAATCTATAATATGACAGGGCATTGACCTAATTATCGGGCCAATTTAATATTTGGAACCTCGAATTCATTTCAATATGGCGAGGAATTGGGTCATAGTTTAGAGTGATTGCCATCAAAAGGCAAGGATGGTTTAAATGTATCTAGAGATTTGCTTCGACATTTATAAATTAGAAGTTAAAATTGTTTGATGAAAATAATTGCCAACTTTTGATCAATAAACCATAGACAAATAAAATCGTAGTTTTAAAATCCCAATATAACATCCGTGTAGTCGCGCCGAGTCACTACTCGCTGCCGGCGCCGCTCCAAAACGAATACAACCAATTCAATACAATTTACACAGAGTTAGACCCTGTTTGGAATGCGCTTCAATTATCCCTAATACAACTAGTCACAATAAGTTTACACTTTAACCATCGCCAATACTTTTACTATTTTGAAACAGCTCGAGCAAATCCATTATTTTATTTACGGCCAAGGCCGAATATTCCGCCCACCAAAATATTCAGTGAAATTTATGTTAACTTATCGCAACTCAGTCAGTGTCAAAATAGCTTTGAATGAGTAAATACAAAAAGAATAGCTTCGTGACACTGACTATACACATAATTTACATTAATATTTGGAGGGACGCCGACAATGATAACTAAAACTTAAAAATATCCTTAAATTCATTGGTACACATAATTTTACTTAAAACAAATTGAATATTGCTTCTTCAACATACGTAAAAAAGTCAAAAGCATCACAATGGAAAAGCCTATTAGTTTTTTAATGGTTATTGATAATGACGAGGGAAATTACCCCAGTAATAATAATTAATTAATGTATTATTCAAAAGATGAGGTTTAGTAATAAAGCAGACTCGCAAAGTCGTGGGTTTCAGAGTACCCCAAGTTTTGCGAGTCTTGCCTTCTATTAAAGATACTCAATGGAGGTTGCTGCCGTGTTGCACAAACGCCTATTAAATCTAATGGCTTGGCCAGCTTGAAGTCACTTCTTTGTGAAAGTGACTTCAAGTATTTAAAGAGCCATTAGCGTTACGGGTCACTTGTGCAACAGTGGGTCCCTCGCCCGCGCGTGCACTCAACAGTAAGAATTATTTGCAAAAATTTCAAAATCATACCCAAAGATCCGTGATCCTGGTCCGGCTGTGATCCAATCCGATCCGATCCGGTGCACAATCCAAAAGTTTTTTTAACACAAGTCCGAGATCCAAAAATCCGATCCATTGTAACGATCCAAAAATGCCAAGATCCGATCCTTCGGTACGATCCAAAAAATCCAAAGATCCGATCCTTCGGTACGATCCAAAAATCCAAAGATCCGCGCCGAGTGCATCCTATCCGCGATCCTACGGCCCTCATCCAGCAAGCAAGCACTCCGAGCCAATCCAATCCACAGTGGATGAAACAAAAGAAAATGCTTTTAGTCATACAAATCGTCACATCTCTGCGAGATACCTCCTGACACCACTCAATATAACTCATCTGACACGATAAATTGCTTTTTATAAACTTACTTCAATATTCTCATTTAAAACTCTACGCTAAATCTGTTTGGTTCTAACCAACTTAATAACTATTTGTGTATGAAAATAATAACTTTATTGATTTTCCAAAAATGTTGTCACCAAATCTTCATGTCAACCCCTAGTCTACATGTAAGTATAAAATAGTTTAGTTAGTCTGTCAAGAGGCATATCGCTACACATCAAATGGAGAACTTAGTCTAGTCGGCGCGCCGCTCCGCCGTCGCCGGTCGCTGCTAACTGTCGACACAACATCAACAAAGTCAGGGGCCTGCTCCATATAAAACATCTGATAACAATTGTTTAAGTTAGGCAGCCTCGCGGCCTGAAGGGCCTGAAGGGCCGCGAGACTGACCTTATCACTACCCCAGACTCGTAACTGGCCCTCAAGGTGGCCAAACAAGTTAGTCATGTTTAAAAAAAAAAATTGTTTAAGTTGTAATATTATCAGCGCAGTATTTTATATCGAACAGGTCCCAGGTGTTTACTATTTACAAATAAATTAGTTATTAATAAGCGCAAGTCAAAGAAAACAATCGTATTTTTAGTGAAATGATACAACAATATAACTTTGCATGATCCTATGGAAAGACAACTCTCTGTTACAAGTTATAGAAAAAAATGCAATGTAAATAGCCAGTAACTACATTCATAAAATAAGCCTAGATATACAGTAACTTTTTAATGGTTAACATTTATAAAGATGTATTACAATGTGCGTTTTGAAATAAGGAAAGTGCAAGGTGATTTGTATGAATGACATCAAATAACTGAGATTTAAAAAAAATAAAAAAGGAAATTAAATACACACAAAAGTGATTATTTTTATCCATAAAGGAGATCAGAACAGAACCAATGGAGTTAGTATTGTAGAAGTAATATTGGAAGCCAGTAAAGGTTTGACAGCTGCTGTCAAAAACACCTGTCGCTATGGTGGGGCCATCTAGTGAAGAATTCGATTGCAGAACCCTCATAGAATTTTTTCTTCAGGTTTATTTTTAGAGTAGTTTAAGAGACGAGATGACTGAGAAATGAATTGTGGATCATGGGTATATGAATACTATTTTTTTTAGATATCCGTATATTGTATGTTTTGGTTTTAATTTCCATCATTTGAAACATTAACATGCATGCATTTGTGTTTTTTTAATGTCAAAATCACGTAAAAGTGTCATGAGTAGTGATCAGTTCATAGCGTCAAGAACGCTTGGAAGTGTAAGTTATATTACTTTCAAGTAGGGTTTATATTGGTTGGCTTACATTAAATGTCTGATAGGATTCCTCGAGGAGTCAGGCTGGCTAGACTAGCTGTCCTTCCTTCAAAATAGGCGTTAGGTGTCGAGTTGCGGAAATCTGCCTGTATTACAATATCGGCTGGCTTGCGTCCGTGATCATGGCGTGTGATTGATGTTATTGCATATGATGTTTGGCGTACAAAGGGTTAAAAAATTGTAGATGGTGTTAAGTGCTCAAGCCTTCTGCCAAATGATATTTTTTTTTTAAAAGTGTCACAAATGTCTACATTTATCTACTTGGCTTCATTGAGGCGCGAGGTTGTCAATAGTGTAAGAGCGTTATCACACTTGCGATTTGCGAGCGAGTTTTGTATGGAAGCGAACACGCCGCGAGTTCGCCGCGTACGAGTTTTGTATAGAAATCGCTTTCAAATCGCTCAAGTGTGATAAGGTTTGTGTAATGCAATGTTAATGAACAGATATAGTAGTAGTGCAGTGTTACGTACCGTGGTGCTCAGTAGTCGCGGTCTCGCTCGCGGGGGGGCGGGGAGCGGTCCCGCTCGGCGCGGGGCGGGTGGACCCCCGGGGAGGAGCGGTCGCGGCTGCGCGAGCGCGAGTAGGAGCGCCGCACCGGCGAGTACGTGGGCGAGCCGCGCCGCCGCGGGGAGTACGACCGCGACCTGACCACAACACTTGTTTAGACAACGTTTCCACACCCAAAGGCAATTTACACTCATTTTTTCTAGAATAAAGGCTCCACAATCATCTTAAACTAAGCAGACAAACATGACTCCAATTGTATGACAGCCTTACCACTAAATTGCAGAAACTTTAATAGCGGAACCGTCAGTCGTACCATCTACAGCTAATATTCTAATCAGATCAGTATGAAACCTAATGACACTCACCTATCACGATCGCCACTGTAACGATCAGCACCACCACCTCCGTAGTCCTCCTTCACTCGGATATACGACACCTCGCCCTGAAAAATAATAACATCATAACTAATAGTCCGCCTCGAACTGAGAACTCGCAATTTACTTGCAATCAAGCTGACCAATGAAGTTCAAATACATGGAAATGATCTCACCTCGTGGCTCCTAAACCTAGAGTCATCCAGCTTCTTGACGGCATACTTCATGTCCTCATGCCGCAGGAACTCCACCACACCAGTGCCATCTTTGAACGTGTCCGCGAAGCACACGTCGCCGGCTTCACGCATGTGGTCTTTCAGGTCCTGTCGGTAAAGAAACACAACATCACTTTTAAAAGTTATATTATGTTATGGTAAGTTCAGTAATATGATTTTAGAAAGCCTTGAAACTGTTTTCCTACCTTTGCTAGGCATCATGCGTTTAACAATAATGGAAATTGTGCGTTTGGCACAGTAAATGTGGGTCACCTATCAAGATGATTATAACCAAATCAGTTAGAAACTAGTTAACCCTTTTTGATTCTGTCCAATCCAGTGTATTTTTTGAATAGTTCATTTGAAAATCACCTTACTTACTCCAACTTATATTACTATTGCAAAATGTTACTGTTTTAAAAACAGTTGCTCCTTACCTTACTTACTCCAACTTATATTACTATTGCAAAATGTTACTGTTTTAAAAACAGTTACATTTTGCAATAGTAATATAAGTTGGAGTAAGTAAGGTGATTTTCAAATGAACTATTCAAAAAATACACTGGATTGGACAGCCTCAAAAAGGAAGGCACGTGCGAGGAATGGCACAGACTCTGGATGATGAGGGCAGGAAAGTAGGGCTTAGGATCAGTCTGGAGAAATCGGAGTATCTCCATATGAGAAGACGGAGAATGGTACGCGGAGAATGACTTACCGTTAACGGGAACTGTTATAATCGCGTATCAACCTTCAAATATCTCGGTTGCACAATAACGGACACCAAGCGGAGAGAAGAAATCGACATCCGTATCCAGAATGCCCTAAGATGCTCAGCAGCCGTTCACAAAATATTAACGTCCAAGCTCATCAGCAGGAGAACTAAGATTAGGATCTACACTGTAAGAAACCATTATCAGACCGATTTTGGTATACGTAAGCGAAGCTTGGACGTTGAACCCGAAGGAGGAAAACAAGCTCTTCTTCTTCATCTTCAGAAAAATCTTAGGCCCTACTAGGCGAGAGGATGGCTCTTGGAGAGTGAGGAAGAATGTGGAGGTGGAAGAACTGGTGGGCGAGCCCAACATCATTGGCGAAAGCAAAGCAGCGCGACTTCGCTGGCTCGGCCATGTGGAGAGAATGGGAGAGGATCGAGCAGCCAAGAGAGCATACCTGGGACAACCAAGTGGGAAGGCCTAGGTATCGGTGGATCGACGTGGTCCAGAGAGACCTGTGCGACATTCGAGGGGCTGATTGGCGACGGATCGCATAGGATCGGAACGAATGGCGGAATCTAGTGTCGGAGGCCAAGATAAATTTTGGGTCACTGAGCCAGCGAAGTAAGTAAGTAATTTAAGTTGGAAATAAACTTTAAATCGAAAATTTAAGATTGAAATTCAATTGACGTGGATGTGTTCGAAAAATCGTACTATGTCTGGAAAGGAGTTAAACGAGCTTATACAACTCAGTGATTTCTAGGAGTAATCTCATGTATTCTTGCCACGGTTCCCAGTGGTACAGCGATCGCCTAAACTCATATCCTTGGTAATTTATGGTGCTTCCTTATTTAGCAAAATCATATCTAGTGACCAACACACGGTACTCGGAGCTGCGGGCGTACCCGTCGTAGTAGTAGCATGGGCTGCGTGCTCTACATGGGTGTAATCAGCTCACCTGCCAGGAGCCCGAGGGAGGCAGGCCGGTGACCAGCACGCGGTACTCAGAGCGCCGCGCCGGGGGCCCACGCCCCGCGCCGCGCGGGAAGCGCTCGGCGCCGGCGCCCCGCGGGCCGCGGCCGCCGCCGCCGCCGCGCGGGAACTCCACGCGCAGCCGGTACCCGTCGTAGTCGTAGCCGTCGCGTGCGCGCACCGCGTCCTCGGCGTCTCTGAAACCAGCTCCTATATCAAGCTCAGTTTGCCAAAACTTTCAATAAGGATAAGACTACGGATCAGGGTTCTAAAGAATACTTTGAAATGAAAGTTATATTGATAATTATCGTTACTTATATAACTAGTAATCTGCCTCGAACTGAGAACTCTCAATTAGCCGTGTTTACACCAGACGCACCGCCTCGCGAGGAAATTGCCGCGCGCGGCAGCTCGGCTAGTGTGGACGAGCCTCGTCCGAGGCATTGCGACCGCGCGTGCATTTGCCTAGTATGCTGTGGTTAATTATGTTCAGGGACTGATTTCGTTACGGTAGAAGCGTTACGGTACTGGTATAGAATTACGATACCGCAATGTTTTAAAGGTAGAGCTATAGCGGTTGAAATATTGCGGTACGGTACCGAAATAAAATTACGATATCGCAATTTTTTCGTTACGGTACTTATACCTTAATATAGCGATACTTATACCGTTATGATTTCGGTATCGTTATTTTCATCGCAGAATTTACGAGGCAGGTACTTGTTTGCGGCGGTGAAGCAACTGACCAAGGGTGCGGGATGCGGGGCGCGGGGCAGGTAGCCGGCAAGTATCTACTTGCTCAAGGTCACGGAGGCGCGCTCGGCGATAATTGTAGTGAATTCATTTTAGTCTTCCTCAGTTGAAATTTCGTGAAAGAGTTTATAGTGTAGATTGAATCGATCATTGATATTAACTCGATGCGGATATGGAACTGAATTTTTTTATGTATACAGTAATTTGGTATAGTATTGCGCGACTAATAAAAAATGGAAGATTTTTTTGACATGGAAGATTTTTTTGACGCGAATTATTTTTTAAATAACACTAAAATAAAAATAGAATAAAAATAAAATAAAAGTAAAAAAATAAAATAAAAATGAAATAAAAATAAAATAACAATAAAATAAAAATAAAATAAAAATAAAATAAAAATAAAATAAAATAAAAATAAAAATAAAATAAAAATAAAATAAAAATAAAATAAAAATAAAATAAAAATAAAATAAAAATAAAATAAAATAACATAAAAATTAAATCAATTGGTAAATAATGACATGAATTGATGATATAAATATCAATTGATATTCCGAAAAACTCCGTAGGGGGTTTGAACTAGGGCTTGTGATATACGTGTTACACGCGGAACCGTACCTATCTTGATATAGTGTTCCCGCAAATCTCGACTTCGGCTCCGCTCCGCTCGGTTGTTGAAAGAGAGCTTGTGTCGAACGGACCCTTCGCATTATGTTTTATACTCGTGGTCTTTGCATTGAATTGATTCCAGATGTTTTTTTAAGTAATTACATATTGGTATTATTCTGTTCTCTGATAACCAGCCATTATAATATGAGTTTGTACAAAAAAACCAGAGGTGGGATTGGTGTGATTTTTGAATTTCACCGGTGCCTTTTTTTGTATGCAGCCGATGACTACTTAGTACGAAATAAGCCACCCGATGAGAATCAAAAATCGCACCTCAGGTAGGTACACCAGGTACTAGGTACCTACTTGACCAATGCAACAATTTAAAAGTATTTTAAGTGAAATAATAATATACCTACTTTGTTATTCATAAATATTATTACTGGCTGGACAACCGTCTTTCTTCGGTGAAAACACTAAGAAATAGTTGCACGTGCAGATAAAGATAACAAACAATAGTTTGCGGGCCATTGATAATGATTACCTTCAAGTAGCTTTGGGTTTTACCTGTTAAGTACCATGTGTTCCTATTGTTTGTGAAGTTAAGTGAGAGCAAAAACAATACAGTAATGGATTTTAGTAGTCAACGCTTAAAATATGTATACACTTTTGAACCTTATTACAATGGAGTAAGGTGCAAAAGTATACACTTATTTATGGCCTTGACAAGCAACTTCTCGTCCGCTAAGACAGGACAATATTGATCTTTCGAACTCGCGGAGGGTATGCGAAGCGAGTTCTTACAAACAACTCCAGACCGAACCGAACTGTCACCTGGCTACTGGGACGTCTCGGCATTTGGATGGCTTTTTGATTTCGATAGTTTGTCTGACGATAACTTTAGTTACGTTTATCTGATCTTTATGACATTCTTGGGGCTGTAGCAGAGATACATAAAATTTGTAAGTTCGTATATGAGCGGGATCGATCAAGTCGCTATGGAGCTAGAAGGAGAAAAAAATCCTCCTTGGGGGTCTTGTTATATTGGTCAACTCGTTTGCAAGTAAATCGCGAGTTCTCAGTTCGAGGCGGACTACTAGTATTTTTTTAAGTTCGTTGTGGTAAAAAATGAAGAACTTCACGTACTAATTTTGCTACAGTAATGTGAATATTTCCGAGAAATTGGAGAAGATTGTTTTTGTACTCTGAGACAATTGAACACTAACAGTTGAAGGGATGTTTACAAAAACAACATAACTGCTCAGAGCGGTTGACACTTTTTTAAGAACATTGTTAATCGTTTCAGGTGACAACCAGTGTAGTCAGTTATGTTGTTTTTGTAAACATCCCTTCAGTTCAATGCAAATTGATTTCAATTAGAATTAAAATCGATTGACTCATCAATCTGTTACAAATAACTAATAATTGGAAATAATTAATGTTTAGTCTTTTTCAACATTGAAAATTGGTGAAAAGTTTTTAGTGTAGATTCATTAAACTAATCATTTATTCATATCATAAGTATGAAACAAACTAATTACAATATGTATAAATATACTTACAAAATTACCTATATAAAACTAAATTAGAATTATAAATAAAACTAAATTAAAATAAAAACAAGAAAAATATACCTACCTACCAACCAGAGTCATAAAAAGAATACCCCATCCAGCAGCTCCGATTGTGGCATAGTCCCCATCACGCTAGCGGCGTTTCCCCTTTGTATATAATAGATAATTGATATTAATAATTATATCAGTGCAGATATGAAGTTGAATGTTAGGTAAATTAAATATATTTTTATTATAAATTCTTTATTATTTTATTTCTTTTCTTTTAATATTTTAGATTTGTTTTTGATTTCAGTGTTTTATTTTTATTTTATTTTTATTTTATTTTTATTTTATTTTTATTTTATTTTTATTTTATTTTTATTTTATTTTTATTTTATTTTTATTTTATTTTTATTTTATTTTTATTTTATTTTTATTTTATTTTTATTTTATTTTTATTTTATTTTTATTTTATTTTTATTTTATTTTTATTTTATTATTTATTTTATTTTTATTTTATTTTTATTTTAATTTTATTCTATTTTTATTCTATTTTTATTCTATTTTTATTTTATTTTTATTTTATTTTTATTTTATTTTTATTTTATTTTTATTTTATTTTTATTTTATTTTTATTTTATTTTATTTTTATTTTTATTTTATTTATTTTATTTTTATTTTATTTTTATTTTATTTTATTTTTATTTTATTTTTATTTTATTTTTATTTTATTTTTATTTTATTTTTATTTTTTTTTTATTTTATTTTTTTTTTATTTTATTTTTTTTTGAATTTTAACTTGGGGTATTTATTTATTTATAAATAACAATATTATACAACAAATATATAAAAAGAAAACTTAAAATCTACCTATAAACCTAAATAATTCTAAAACCGTAAACTAGGTAAGGTCGCCGAGGTCCGACCCTTGCGGAAGAGTTCCCATAATGCTGGCTGCGTTCCCTCTTTGGACGGCTATGCCTATCCGTTGTGCCAGGAACGAGCCAGCTCTACGGTCCCCGGTGACCTCAACTAGTTTTTTTGAAATATCTGTAATTAATTTCCGGGCGCTTGAGCACCACGGCCCTAGGGTTTCGACAGCGAAAGCCACAAATATATGCTGATTTGTAAGAGCGATATATTTGCGGCGTTTCGCCGCCTCGGCCTTTTATTTTTATTTTATTTTTATTTTATTTTTATTTTATTTTTATAACTGAAAATGTTTTGTTAAAGGTGTCTTATGAAATCCTAAAATCAACAAAACATATGCGAATAAAGCGCAACTAACGACAAGAAGCTAACAGCGAATAATTCAAAAATGTGCCACACTGAACGAAATCAAACAAAATAGGTGCTTAGGGCAAGCACTCAATAACTAACGCTGATTGGTTGTCGCCGGTCAGTCGGCGGGGCATCCTCACCCTCATATACCTCAATCCATACCTTTATGATAACGGTTGGAGTATCGAAAAAAATAGCGGTACCGTTATATTTCTGTACAGAAATATATCGGTTGCGCTATCGAAATCATACCGAAACATGCGGTATGACGTCATACCGTTTTATAAAGGTACCTTTATATTCCGGTTATGCAGTCCCTGATTATGTTGTCTATTTCTATCAAAACGAAAATAGTATAATTTAACCCTCCAACTTAAAATGAACAAATGTTTCAGTATTCGAAAAGCATTATCTTTCAATCTTTTCCTCATACTAGACAAATATTTTGAATAACGCTCCATGCGACACAAACTACAAGCAACTTATGCCATTATCAGCAATAAACATGTTATCAGTGGCCATGAGCGCTATTTACATTAGCGCAACTGTATTGAAACAATACTGCAACTAATTTAGTTAATTATTTCTTTCCATGCCACAACTTTTGTAACTATAGATAAATAAACTTGATCACTCCATATAACTGGCTATTAGCCCAAAAGCTTGGCATTATGAAGGCTAGCTGACTATTGAGAAAAAAGCAGGCATGGGGTGAGAATAGTGTACACATTATATTTGAATATTCACTGCTAGCTCACTTATAAAGTTATAGCAATGATGTGTTCAATGGTTCATTAATTTGACCGAACCTCCTAATATTAGTTAATACCTAAATAATAAGATTTTGGATGCCTATCAGTGGCGGCGCGTCCATAGAACACGATTCCCGTCGGCTTGCCTAAGTTTCAGGTGCCTGAGCAGTTTTCCTACCGCTCATGAAGAAATTTTAAGCCAAATTCAGTACTGGCTTGCCTAAGAAAAATTTGACCCCCTGCCACTGATGCCTATAGTATGTATTAGATAAGTGGGTGTCTGTCTATGATACACTAACCTACATTGAACAACATCTAGCTCCTAATAAATGTGTAGTAGTTTTACATGTGAAATGTGAATGTAACTTTTGTTATTCCGTTTGTTACCCTTTACTTTTACTCCTTAATCATTAACTCAATTTAGATAACACTTGTAATTGAGAAAGTTTACCCAAGTCTCAGTGAAGGACATAATATGGAAATCATCCCTCAAGTCAATGTAGTATTGCATGTTGATGCTCCAAGGTTATTTTACCAAGCAATTAAATAGCAGTTATGAAAAACTGCAATGTACACACATTATCATACTGTAAAGTATTTGCCATAAAAGTCAAAGTATGCTTATCATCGTTGTTTACAACTTAAAATATAATCTTTATGACAATAGACTTCACTAGAGTTTGTCTGGAAAGAGAAGTTCGTGGCTAATATTGGAGCCATTCTACTACACTTTTCTTTCCGATCAAACTCTACTAACATTTTAGTTTGCAGTTGTTTTTATATGGTCTCGTCTCATTTAGTCATAACAAATGCAACTACACACATTAAATAAGGAATATAACATTCCTCAAGGCTGTGGAATGTTTAGTTATTTAAGAAGACATTAGCAATGCTAGTTTACAAATACTGACTGGATAATTTGCATCCATTACATTGGCATTTCAATTAGGTAGCGAAGTGTAAATACCTACCACTACGAGGCCCCGAAATTCGGTGTAACGATAATGACGATAAATAGGCCGATTTAAAAACAGATAATGATAGTAATTTGTTTACCCTTGGAGCTGGCGTTATTACTGAAGTGACGTAGGAATATATCACCAATCTATCTATACCTACAGTAATGAACTAACTAATGTATGTACGCTTGCTTGGTAGGTACCTACCCTACCACCTACACTTAGGTTGTCAAGTTGCGGGTTTCAATTATGTAGGACATGAATAATTTCACGAACTGATCCAAGTTATATAAAGATGGTCTTACCTTGGATCTTCAAACTCCACAAATGCGAATGGAGGGCCTTTTCTATTTTTCAAATCAACGAATGTAACTTTGCCGAATTTGTAAAAGAGATCTTGGATGTCCTTTGTCCTTATGTCTGGGGGTAGATTTCCGACGTATATTCTGCATTCATTTCTGTTGCCGCCGCTTCCACCGGACATGATTATGACTTTAAAAACGAGATTTCTTCACTAAATAGTGAAATAATTAGTAAAAACTTAGCGGCGTAATGCAACTCCGGCTTGATCGGCGAATTTGACAAATCAAGATGGCGTCAATAGTGACTTCAAGAGGAAAAGGAAATGTTTGGTTTCGTCCTCATGTCTATGGTTCAAAAGAGGTTTGATCGGAAATAACTTTTGTCAAACTCAAGAAACTTATGTAAATATTTCCTTTTTTAATCAGTTAGTTCACGAATACTCTTTAAAAATGTAGTTTTCGTAAAGATCATATTTAATTTATTTACTTTTTCACAATAAAATTCTAGTACTAGCCGGTAACAAAGTTGAGAAACCTTGAGAAAAGAACGCACGCATGTTTCATTTTTCGAATTGTCTTTGAATTTAGAACGCCCTCTGCCGTACACTACAAGAGATCTTTGCTGAAAGAAGCCTGTGAAAGAATCCTCTAGAGAGTAGGCATAGAATCTCCGGTACCAAAATCTTTGTGTGATAATTCGTTCGTTTTTCCGAAGTAAATGTAAGTATTTCATTAGTTATATTATTTATTTATCTAAACAGTGATATGGTGATTATTTAAAAGTGAAATATTCGTGTAATTTATCGTATTCACAAAATGGTGCATGAAAGTCTGAATGCGGATGAACATGTTTTCACCTTCGTTCGCAAAAAAGGAGCAATAAAGTCGTTTTATTGATTTAATTCTCGTGTTTCCATAGAAATACTTTGCTACGTCGTGGATTTTCTTTATCTTTTTCGTATAATGGCGATTAACATGTTAGCAAATTAGCTTAGCGGTGGCAATTTTCGCGTTTTCTTATTGATGACGGGCCTTACTGCTAGTGCTTCCGTTCGAATTATTACGAAAAAACCATCTCAGACTGAGACAGAAACCCAGTACAGGTAATTTGATTAGAAGCGAAAGCTAAGACATGCAAATATATGTCGTATTTGGAAGTTGTTCGCTGCGCGTACTTGAGATATTTCGTAAAAGGCGCGCTGGATCCAGAGTCCCGGGTTTCGCGCCTGACCTTTAGTTAAAGGTTATTTATAGCTGTTATTGAACATAAACAGTCCTGTACCTACTCATCATGTGGAAAATCTATTGATTGAATGTTAGAAGGGTAGGCGATAACCTTTGCTCCAAGTCTATTGACAATATCCACACGTTTGAAATACATAATCCAATTTACTCTCATATTCTAAGTACCAGCTTTATCGTAATGCAACGTTTACACGGAGCAATTTGGCGAGCGATTGTATCAGCCGGCAATCCTAAGCGTGATGTGAGTGAGACAATCCATCATACCGACGTCATTTTATTGGATTGCTAGTATCGAAACACGCCAATAACGTCGTCGCCAAGTGGCCTCGTGTAAATGTACCGTTACTAAAGGGCAAGGCCATGAATTAGCACTTACCTGGGCTGCACACCTGATTTTATCAGAACATCATCAGAGCGCGCGCGATACAGACGTCTAATCGTTGCGTTCCTGATTATTAAATTCAATTTAATTTAGTTTTAATCCCAGAATACAAGTGCTTGGAGACAGTGCAGTGCGAGAAGTGAAATTGAAAATTTAAAAAACTTTACAGACATACAACTGGCAAGATGTGTGACCGCAAGGCGGTGATCAAGAATGCTGACATGAGCGAGGAGATGCAGCAGGATGCTGTGGACTGTGCAACGCAAGCGCTTGAAAAGTTCAACATTGAAAAGGTACCTACGCTTAAATTGTTGTAACCACAGAGATAATCAATTTCCTTATTTGTGGTTAGTGGTTTTATAAGTTCTCATGTGAATCTGTAGCCTGCATTTTTTTCAGATATTTTTGAAACAATTCTTGTAAAGTTTTAATTTCCATTAAGCTAATTAACTTTTAATTCTTAAATTAAGTGAATTAGCTCCGTCGATTGCAGATGGATTTAAAAAAAAATCCATGTGCAGCCGGTGTGGCCTGGCCTTTAAAATTATTTTTTGCCAATAATTTAATGTTGTTTGAACATGACATTTTGTTGCTAACCCTTTGACCGCCAAAGCCGTCAAATCGCGTGCCCTCAACGCCAGGACGTGATATCACGTCCAAAATATAACCGATATGCGTTGGCGCGCTGGCGCTGAGGGCACGATTTTTCCGTCTGATGCTTGGCGTTCAAAAGTTTAATTTACAAGTTCAATGGTTTGTTGATTCCAGGATATTGCTGCATTCATCAAGAAGGAATTCGACAAGAAATACAACCCGACGTGGCACTGCATCGTCGGCCGCAACTTCGGCTCGTACGTGACGCACGAAACGCGCCACTTCATCTACTTCTACCTCGGCCAGGTCGCCATACTCCTCTTCAAGAGCGGTTAGGCCTCCCCCGCACATTTTGCTCTAAATTCTTTGTTGTTAGGATGCAGTATTACCGGGCCCGAGTGCCTCGCCTCCCGGGCCGCATGGCCGCATCGTTACATTCCTACCATCGGGTGTCCCATGTCTCTAGTTAGCGAGGCGGAGCGCCCGGGCTTGCATGTGTGTGTGAGAGCTTGTATGGTCCGCCGGTCGGGCTCCATCTCCCGCTCGGCACTTGTGTACATGTACTGTGTTTAGCTTAACTTAAGATTCATTGACTTGTGGTAAACATTCACTTCTAGTGTATATTTATATTAAAGAAAATTTTAGTTAATTATTCCTAGACTTTAGTGTGAAAGTCATATGTTAGTACCTAACTAAATCTATTGTTTACTTTCTTTGTTGATACATTCACTGGAGATATTTTCACTACTTCGATTATTAAACTTTCTTACAAACCACACTAGCATGTTTTCTTTTGGATAAATACCTACGTAGGGCTTAGGACCAATAGAGCTAGGATAGGTATTAGATTTCTAATGGGTTAGATAGGGTAGAATCTGGGTCATTAATCTGCCTTTATCAGATATATCAGAGCAGCCAAGGTGGTCACAAATATCTGACCAATGACTTGTCAAGTGGTCCAGATGTTTTTGAGTATTTTGGCCACTCAAATATATTTGAAGCACCAGTACGAAGCCCTTTGCTTCCCTTGATCCGTTCTGATAAGGTTAAAATTAACTGTTTGTATGTCAAAAAGTTTTTTTCAAAAATGACATTTTTGTGATAAGCTATTATTGCTGACTGTACTGGAATCCCTGACTGATCACCAAGACGAATGCAACAAGCCCAAACAAGAACGGATATTGTGGAGTAGTTGAGGAGTTCCTATGCCACCTTCCAGATCCATCATCAGATCAGCTCCATGTCATCATTATATTGCATTGTCATTCGATATACATATGCAATGCATGCAAGATTTGATAACAGACAACGGGACAGGTGAAACTAAATAAAAGCTCGAAAGAAGAGTTAATATGGCCACCTTCCAGCTCCATCATCAGACCATATGGGTACTACCTTCCTAGAGATAAAGTAATTATCAAGACGAATCATACGAGCCCAAACTGGATGTGATTGTGTAGTTTTATTACAGAGTTCCCGTGGCCATCTTCCAGATCCATCATCAGACCCTGGATATTATCTAGACCAAAATACTCGTCAAAACAAATCATTCGAGCCCAAACTCGACGGGTTTATGTCGTTTTATTACACAGTTGTATGGCCACCTTCCAGCCCCATCACCAGACCCTGGATACAATCTAAAGATAAATTATTCGTCAAGACGAACCAAACGAGCCCAAATTCGATGGGGTTGCGTCGTTTCATTACAGAGTTCCTATGGCCATCTTCCAGCTCCATCATCAAATCAGATTCATGTCATCATAATATTGGATTGTCACGCGATATACATTTGCGTGCAAAATTTCAGCTCAATCGGAATTCGGAAACCGGTAAGTGGGTCAAATTTAACTTGCAAGATTTGTTTCGGACAACGCGGGAACTAAAAGCTTACCTTCCAGCTCCATCATCAGATCAGCTCCATGCCATCATAATATTGCATTCTCACGCGATTTACATATGCGTGCAAAATTTCAGCTTAATCGGAAATCGGGAAGTGGGTCAAATTTAACTTGCAAGATTTGATTACAGACAACGGGACAGGTGAAAATAAATAAAAGCATGTAAAAAGTGATAACCTTTTACAGTTTGACCCTATTATAGTCACTATAGTGGTCAAACTGTAAAAGGTTATATCGCTTTTTACATTGCAAGCTGGCGACCACTTTAGGCGTCGTTGGTATTCAATTTTTCCACATAAGGAATGGGCCTGCTAAGTATGGGATTTTTGCCAGTAAACTAGTCTTTAACCTTTGCGGCGCCAACAACGGATATATCCGTACAGGAGTTTCAGTGCCAGCGACGGTTATATCTGTCGTAAAATACCATACTTTTACTCAACTCTTGGTTTGGCGTATGCATGAGTGCATTGACGACATTTGTCAAAGCGCCGAAAAAGTAAACCATATGGACGCCATGCGTCACATTCACATACCAAGACATGACTCATGGCGACGCTACATGATGGGCCATCATAGGGACGCAGCTATGCGTTAGAGAGAGCTAACGAGATTGCCACCTCGTTCCGTCGTATAGCTGCGTCCCTATGATGGCCCATCATGTAGAGCCAGCCTCAAACCCCGTTCCCACTTGTATGTCGGGCCCGGATTTTAATCGGGTGTCGCCGCGTCATACAAAATTATGTCGTGCAAGTGGGAATAGCTTCATATAAAATAGCGTCAAGTCGAGGTAATAATTAAAGAAATATGAACTTAAAGGAAGTATATATGATTCCAATTTCTTCAATTTTATATCTTGACTTATCATCTTCTTTCCGCTGTGTACGGCCTAAATAGTCGGTGGTGTATAGGGGAAGATGGGGAGGCTTCGTACACTTTTTTTTCGAAGCCTTGTAAAACAAAATGTAACAGATATTTTACAATGAAACGAATGCTATGTTATTGTCCATTTATCTGCCTATAATAATAGCGCATTTCTGGCTTGATATAAAGCAACTTGGCCAAGCTATAACGATTTTTCCAAAAAATGGGAACTGTACGAATTCACCCCACCACGCGGGGTAGCTCCGTACACTATTCGTTTCTCCCCGGGATTCATGATTTTACCAGCTATTTCGCCAGTTTCAATCACTTTTTAAACATATCTTACTGACCTGTTTTTGCAATTATGTTATTCTTGATTTTAACTTACATGGGGTGCATTCGTACAGTATGAAATTACATACATTTTTAGTGTACGAAGGTACCCCAATCCAATGGACCAGAAAAAAATCAAAATAAAAAATATATCGTTAATATAATCCCAAAAGTATTGTTTAAATAACAATATTTAGCATATATTTACAAACAATACTAAAGCATTTTTTCTAGGTCCATCCAAACTTTTTGGAAACAAACGCATTCAAAGGAGAACTCAAAATTACTTGCGAGTGCCGAAAACACATATCAGCTCTTTCTGGCGAAATCTTGTACCGCACTGCCATTACTTTTGGAAGGTAGCCTATGCATGTAAGTAGCCGTGTTGCATACAAATATGAACGCTTCAGCGTGTTGGATAGCCGAGATATGACCACTGTACGAAGGCTCCCAGTGTACGAATCTACCCTGTCTTCCCCTACTTACTTACATGAAAAAAAAAGTTCGTTATACGGACCTTGGTGATAATGGGATCCCCTTTTGCATAGTGAGACCTTAGGATTCATATATTATTTTAGGACGGGGAACCACTTCAATTTATAGTGCGGCGGAGGTAAAAAGGGGGGAGATAAAATTGTAAGTTTATGAAATGAAGTATGCAAGATTCTGCATTACGCCTAATGTATTTTTATTAGACTGAAAGTCGTTCTAATACTTCTTTCTGAGTCCCATCGATTTGGCGAGCCGTTGGTCAACTTTTGTGTTCTCTATAGTCAGTGTCTTGAAGTCATTGGATTATTAGAACGACTTTCACTCTTGTAATGTTAGCGTCTCCACGCTCCTTGAGTGGTCAATCTAGTCATAAGGGATTTATTAAATACAATATAATAGCAAGGAATATTAAGAATAGTCGTAACGCTAAATAAACAATACTAAATAGAAAGTAAAATCAGCGCCTGACTTAAGCACTATTCACTACAGTAAATTGCTGCCGCACGCTGTGATGCAGGCGTTGAGGTATCATGAGCACCATGTGAAAAATTAATTAATTATTAAACCCTCAAATAAAACGTATCAAATTTAATTTGTGCGTGACTGTTTTCCCCTTGGGTGAGTGTTGCGAAATTATATTTTATAACTTTTACTAATTTTAATCATTAGCTAGATATTTCAATTTTATTAATGCGTACTATGTACCTAGTTAATATCTTTTCATAATGCTTTACTGCTTTAATGCTGCATGTACAGTGGTTTGATTTAGGCATCAACTCGTCACACCAAAATTTTGTTCTAACCGGTCATACTGCCGAAAGCAATAATATTTGTTTCAACCCGTCACAAGTCAATTTAGTTCTATTAAGTCACATAGTAATTCTATTCGTCATCCCGTGCTTGTGCGTTATGCGTGAATCTAGTATCTCAGAAATATAGTTAATATAGGCGGGTAGCTAAATTTAGGTACCTATCCTCCTTGTGACTAGTTAGAACTTATTGACGAGATGACGAATAGGAACAGATTTTCAGTGTGACCAATAGCTACAAAATTACTGTGTGACTTAATAGAACTGAATTTACTTGTGACGGGTTGAAACAAATATTACTGCTTTCGGCAGTATGACCGGTTAGAACAAAATTTTGGTGTGACGAGTTGATGCCTTAAATCTCCTTTGTTCAGTGTAACGTCAGTAACGTGATATAATTCTACCTTGACTCAAATATTAAACTATGTTTTGCAATTTCGAACTTTTTGAAATTGTTAATTAAATGCATCTATAGTGAAATTTAGTTATTGCCAGTTTACATGCTATGAATTAAATAATTTTTAGTGTAAAAATACTTTTCAAATGCAACAGAACTGATTTTGTATGATGCTGCCTCATCACGAATCACTATTTAATGCTTTGAGCTTGCCTTCCTGCTGTCTGCACTTCTATCTAGCGCTTTCTTTTCTCGCGGCAAAATGTTGGAGGCAATAACGCAAAATCAGACATGTCACTAAACGTCAAAATGGATAATTACAGAGCCCTCGCCACCTCCACCTCCAACACCGGCTCCGGAGTCCACACCCGCCCCTGCTGACCCATGAAGACCTGCAGTCCGTGACGTCACTGTGTCTATGCGCCACCTTGGCACCAAGCGCGCAGCAGGGAATTGGCACTTGTAAAAAGCGTGGACAATACGGGCACAATCTAAATTCTTATTAAGGAGCTACTCCCTGAGTTATATTCTAGGAATTTCTATTGTATTTACCTACCCTACATTTTGTTGTTTTTTATATAAATCGTTTTACTTATATTAAATATAGTTTTTTTGTTAAGTACCAGTTGTTTTAATTCTAAATTCATACATGTAACAGCTTAACTGTTACACTCTAATAAAAATACATTAGACGTAATGCAGACGTAAATACTTCATTTCATAAACTTACATTTTTATCTCCCCCCTTTTTACCTCCGCCGCACTATAAATTTAGGTGGCTCCCAGTCCTAAAATAATATTTGAGTCCTAAGGTTTCACTTTGCAAAAGGGGATCCCATTATCACCAAGGTCCGTATAATGATTTTTTTTTATGAACACCACCGACTATTTAGGCCGTACACAGCGGGAAAAAGGTGATAAGTCAAGATATAAAATTGAAGAAATTTTAATTACTTATTTCGTTTTTAAGTTCATAAGTATTTCTTTAATTTTTACCTCGACTTGACAACTTATTGGTATAAAAAAAATACATTTTGGCGTACTTTTTTTATACCTCGACGGCGGCAAACAAGCACACGGCCCGCCTGATGGTAAGCAATTACCGTAGCCTATGGACGCCTGCAAGTACCACGACCCCTATGTCGCTGTGCCGAAACCGTAACAATACCGGTACAATTTTTGACCTAAAGTATAAAAAAGTACATTTATTTTCGTGAATTTGTAACGCAAAGGAAATGCAAAAGGCCCCGTGGTCGTGCTGTGGAGTATCACACCTGGAAACCACTTTAGGCGCCGGTGGCATTCGATTATTCCACATATGGAATGGGCCTGCTAAGTATGGGATTTTTGCCAGTAGGTACTTAAATTAGTCTTTAACCTTTGCGGCGCCAACGACGGATATATCCGCACCTGAGTTTCAGTGCCAGCGACGGATATATCCGTCGTAAAATACCATACTTTTACTTAACTCTTGGTTTGGCGTATGAATGTGCACTGACAATTTATCAAAGCGCCGAAAAAGTTAATCCTATGAACGCCACATACCAAAACATGACTCACACGCCAAGATGGCGCAAATTAAAAAAAACATACTTTATTTATCGTGCAGATAGCGTGACATAAGATTGTATACTTAAGTATTTATTAAACCTATAACAAACGGCGGATAAAGCGTTGCATTACTATACCGCCAAAGACGTCAAATCACGCGCACGGAAAGACGATTTTTCCGTCCGATGTTTGGCGGCCAAGGGGTTAAACCTACTTTCCAATGATATAAATGTAAATAAACTAGTACAGTCGCCATCAGATATATCGGAGCGGCTCCGAACATGGTGTTCGGATATTCTTGAGCACCTTGGCCGCTCCGTTATACAGGGTGGTACTTTACTATGATCTTTGCTGAAAGTATATTGTTATCTAATTAATTTTTAATCAATTTATTATGATTTTAAAGCTAGGTTAAGTAAAACAAAAAGACATTAAAAATTTATCATTTTACTATAGGTTACAACCCTAACTGCCGCTATAAAGTTACTGTTGACATTTGCACATTATGACAGATGTCACTGACTTCACATACCTAAAATACAAATTTACACTATTTACATGCGATGTTCAAAAGTACCGCCATGTCTGATTATGCACGCTGCTGCTCGTGCTCGCGTATGTCGGTGTACCTGCGACAACATTTGGGTGCGGATGTTTCTCCTACGAAGAGTTTCAAAGGCAACCGTAAGCCTATGTCTCATTTCTTCTGCGGTGTTACACTCTTCTTTGAACACCATATCTTTTAAAGTACCCCACAGAAAAAAATCGAGCGGCGTTAGGTCCGGAGACCTAGGTGGCCAACGGCGTGGTCCAAATCGTCCAATCCACTGACGTCCGAAAAGCTCAGTCAGTTTACGTCGCACTTCATGTGTGGAATGGGCTGGTGCTCCATCTTGTTGGTACCAGATAAGTGGTCTTTCGGCCAATGGCAAATCTTCGAGGTACTCGAAAAGCTCCGTATCTAAAAGATTCATGTATCCCACTCTGTTGAGAGTTGGTGGTAAAAACACAGGCCCTATAATGGTGTCTCCGTGAATTGCCGCCCAAACGTTCACTGACCAACGATACTGGTGTCCTGCATAACGATATGCGAATGGGTTTTCTTCAGCATAGATATGCTCATTACGGCGATTCCACATACCGTTTCGTGTGAACAAACTCTCGTCGGTCCAAATTACGTGTTTGAGAAACTCTCCATCGTCCGCCAACCTTTCCAAAAGCCACCGGCAATATGCTTCCCGGACAGGACAGTCTCTTGGAAGCAAAGCCTGAACCCTTTGAATTTTGTACGGGTGTCGGCCGGCACGTTTTAATATTCGTAGTATTTTTGTATGATTCGTTCCAAAATGTTGGCCCGCCTGTCTCGAACTTGCCCTTGGATTTCGATCGAAGTATTGCAGTACCCTCTCTTCAAATCGTACAGCATGCTGCACAACGCGTCCACCGCGTTGGTCATCCTGCCCCGTTCGTGGTACGATGTTTCTATTGTTGGTAACACGATCAATAGCACGCAAAATTGTCATATGCCCTATTGGATGGGGTGGTGGGTACCTGTTTTGGTACTGGCGTAAGGCTTCGGCGGCATTGTAATTGCACTCTGCGTACAAAAAAAGCAAATTTAAATAACCTCTAGCATTCAATTGAGGCATTTTGAAATATTTGTAACACGATATGAGATTTTTGCCAATGACACAACGTCAAATTGTATTCAATCAATCGTCAAGCACTTTCAACTGGCCAGTATGATTAATAAGTCTTAAAAAGTTTCGTCGCTACATGATAGCTTTGTGATATTCTTTGACTATTCAACCAACCGGACTGGCCACGTCTGGCAATTTCTATACAAAAAACCGGCCAAGAGCATGTCAGGCCATGCTCAGTGTAGGGTTCCGTAAACTGAGACCATTAATTCAAAAGGTCGTTTCTTACGAGAAATTTGGCGGCGCTTACGTCATTTTTACTAACGTCCTTTTACTTTGGGTTTTTGAATGATAACTCAAAAACGGCTCAACCGATTTATTTCAATATAGTTTTCATTAAAGGTCATTCATTCGGTCATTCAAAGGTCATTCATTTCATTAAAGGTCACTCATTAGGCCTTGGTTAATGCACATATTCAAACCAAATTTCAGCTTTCCAGTGCTAACGGTCACTGAGCTAGACCGCGGACGGACGGACGGACGGACGGACATGGCAAAACTATAAGGGTTCCGTTTTTGCCATTTTGGCTACTGGACCCTAAAAATCTGCCGATTTTTGCGGGGGAGGGGAACGACAAATGTATGCGAAACGTCAAAATAGCCACGTCAAATAAACGTCAGTCCATACAATGAGTATGACCAAGTGGTCATACATTTTCGGCAGAGGGGAACGCCTGTCAATGGCTGCTCCGCTTGGTTTAAAGCTCTAAGGTGATATTAGTGACATGTAATTGACATTTTTTTTTCATTAAAGGTCATTAAACTTATTCTCATGACGTCATCGCCCGATCAACTTGCTAGGGTTCAAACAAGTGGATTTTTGCACTAAAGTTTAACCGGCTTTATCTCGTAAATAATAAAGAATATGAACATAGTTCATTGGGAAAATATAAAGCTATTAGGTCGAACAATTCCCCGTTTTTGTTAAAGTTCTTCGTTCTGTTCCACCCTGTTATATACTTATATTAGATGGAGACTGTACGTACCTAAAGGAAACCAACGCATGCACCAACACAGACACACGTAAGCTGTCGGACAGTCAGCAAAAAACTGACATTGTTACGTAATTTAGAGCACTTTGGCATTAATTGGCATCACAAAAATGTAAAACCTTAGTCAGCCGATTTTAAACATGTCAGGAAGATTTTAAAGTAATCATTATACAATGGAAAAATACTTTATAATTAATATTGTGATGTGTACAATCTGAGTCATGAGTTTGGCACGACTTTATTGTATTGTTGAAGGAATACCTACCTACTTAAGAGCGCAGGAAAGCCTGCTGCTGACTGTACGTATTAGCCCAGTAAAGATACGTTTTTTTCAAACATTAATTTATAATAGCAATTTTTTTGTTTATATAGTTTTAAAATGTCATTCTAAGATGACTGAACGAAAAATCCTACAAACTTTCCATCGGGAAGTAAATATTCATCAAAATATATATGAAGGGTTTCTTTTTTTGTCTGATTTTCCGTCATCCATAAATAACGTGTCTTAAGGAACCATAATAAATTATAAAATATTGGTATATTTATTTAGGCGATTTTTTAGAAATTAATTAAGCTGGCCACTAAAGCAAAAAAAATTTTTTTCAATTTTAGAGTGGGTCTTTTTTCAATTCGACACGTATGATTTTGGGGGGATCCCCCCCCCCCCCTGGGACCGCGCCTGGTAACCACCCTAGTACTTCAATGAATTTTGCTCGCACTTTACGATGCCTGATTATAACCTACTTAAGGCATTTTCTACCAAACAAACAAAAGTATTTTAATACATTATCATCAAGCCCCACTGATAAAGCCAACCGCAAGCTGCCATATTCGAGTACCATGTTAATTTTGCGTGCGAATAGTTATCAAAGTAACAGTTCACCATAGTTTAAGTTCCAAAGCAACATAGATTGCAGCGTCACTATTGACTGCACTATTAAATTTGTCTAACGTCTGCGGTTACCAACTCAATGATGTAGGTGGACAAAAATGGAACTAATATTTTAACCTACAAAGTTAACATGAAGCGTAGATAGTAACGCCATGCTGAACTGCATGTGTAATTTTGCATTTGTTACTTTGCAATGGTGGCATGCACACGGGTTTTCAACTTTTCAGTTGTATAAAATGGCGGTACTTTGGTCAGTGGACACCATTTAGCCGTGATACACGGCTGAAAACGGGTTGAAAACGGGAAAACATTTTTATTTTATTGTAGATAAAAAAGGTGAGTGCAGTTTGTTTTTAACAGTACAGTCACCGGCAATAGTAATATCTCCCTACACGAAGGCCGCAAAAATATGTGACACGCTCTTATAGCCCTATAAATAAGAGCGTGTGAAGCGTGTCATATATTTTTGCGGCCTTCGTGTAGGAAGATACTATTGCCGGTGACTGTACCTATCATAATTTTATGGATTTACATAAATATACAAGGCAATGCAGCAATATTTCAATTCATAATATCATTAAAAGAATTTAATTCAATTCAATCAATTCAATTTTGATTAATTAATTTGTATGAGAAAATATTTAAAACAAAAAAACTTGAATAGTTAAAAAACTTCTGCTATCCGCCACTAGATGTCGCTACTAGTTACAAACGAGCAGTTTTGTTGATTGTGTTTTTGGTTCGCTAGCACTATGAGCGGCAACAAGAAGGACCTCCTATTGTTCTTCGACCGCCCCACGGAGCCCTGCTTCATGCAGAAGGGTGACGACAATGCTGTCTTCCAACTACCTGACCACTATTACGTGAGTATAATAATATTTTTACTAAATAAATATACGAAGCCGCTAAATATACAAAGTGTTTCTGTATACAGTAGGTTTACAGCAGCAAGAGTGGGCACAGGAATGTATAAACGATCGAAATATTTCGTGAAAACTCTCTACAGTCAACAGCAAAAGTAGCTACGCGGGTAGGGTGTTCAAAATGAACTGGACACGACCTTATTGTTAAGAGAATAAGAGCGTGTGTAGTTCATTTTGAACAACCTACCCGCGTAGCTACTTTTGCTGTTGACTGTAGAGAGTTTTCACGAAATATTTCGATCGTTTATACATTCCTGTGCCCACTCTTGCTGCTGTAAACCTACTGTATACAGAAACACTTTGTATATTTAGCGGCTTCGTATATTTATTAGCTAGTTCTGCTGCTGACTGTACGTTGTTTTGTTGGTTTTACTGTCAAAATTATGCAAACCAATTTTTTTTATGCAAACTGTGATAAAGTTTATTCCTTGATATAGATTGAGTATGTTTTCCTTCATTAATTCATTATGTGATGTTAAGGTACCGTAACTTTTCTCAATTTTAATTATCTAGCCGGACAAATACAAGAGCGCGTCGACCCAGCTAGAGAGCAAGTTCGGCGAGGGTTCCGGACGCTCGATCCCGGTCCGGAACATCGCTCTCCCGGACCTGACGCTGCCGATGCAGCTGCCGTACAACGACCAGTTCTCGCTCTTCGTGCCCGGACATCGTCAGGTTGCTGGGAAACTTATTGATATCTTTATGAGTAAGTTGTTCACCAACTAGGGTGTGCTAGTTTCCCGTCCAGGTTCAGTTTACCGTCCACTTGTTTAAACTGCTGCAAATAAATATGAAAAGCTTTTTAAGGTCAATTTATTATTTAGTAGGTAGATCTTTTAATTTTAAACTTTTATTTTGAGATAAACTTGAATATAAATATACATGTGTATAAATAAGTGTGGACGGAAAACTGATAAGAATGGACGAAAACTAGCTTAACAAGCACAATTACCCTACTTTAATATAGAGGAGAGGTAATATAACGTTGTCAGGGAGTATGTATTAAATAGAGGAGCAAAGTCTAAGAAATTTTGTGCTCCAAGTTGGATAGTATTACTAGATGGCGCTGTACGGCTGTAGTGTACACATTATGCGGTAACTCTGAAGAGCCATCTGAACCAGAGTTACCGCATGTGTGGGTCCGTAAAACATCATCTAGTACAGCTATGAAACTTGGAGTACAAAAATTACTTACGCTGTTTCCCTCTATTATTTGAGACTACCTCAGCTTATGTGTTCTTTAGGTGTTACGTAATTCAATAATTGTGTATCCACAGACATGCGTGACGTGTCGGACTTGCAGTCAGTATGTTCCTACTGCCAGCTGAGAATCAACCCGTACCTGTTCAACTACTGCCTCTCCGTCGCCATACTGCACAGGTATCTTCTTGGCTCCTCTACATGATGGCCCGTCATAGGGACGCAGCTATGCGTTAGAGGGAGCTAACGATATTTCGATCTCGTTCCGTTGTATAGCTGCGTCCCTATGATGGCCCATCATGTAGAGCCAGCCTCTAATGGCATACAATGCAATGTAAGTATGTATTGCATTTATTGCGTAAAAATCTCATCTCTGCAACTTAATGAGGCCTACCTATTATTGTCGCGCTTTTAATATATGCGGATTGATGCAGTATTTTACCTCAATTTCTTGTAAATAATGCAAATTGACGAAGCTAAGGCAATCTGTCCTTACACATAAAAAAATCTATTCTAGACGAAACCCTCATAGCTGCACTATTAATATTGTCGAAGTATTTTAACTGTCCGAGCAAGGACGGGGGCGATGTTTGATCTTCGAAAACTCGGTTTCAAAGAAAGGGCGAAAATAATCGAACACGAATAGTTGTCACCACCTTTGAACTCCTGTGAAATTTTTAACCAGAGTCGAGTGCTAGCATCTCAAAAATTGCCCTGCTGATCCAAGTGACTATGCAAATATTAACTGAACAACTACGGATATAATCATAATAATATTACAGGCCAGATACCAAGGGGCTGAACATTCCAACGTTCGCAGAAACCTTCCCCGATAAGTTTGTGGACCCGAAGGTGTTCCTCAAGGCTCGGGAGACCACCACCGTGGTGCCTGATGGCTCCAGGGTATGTATGTAGTTAATATGTGATAGTCTAGATCAAAAGGTGCGGCGGACGGCGCTTACGTTTTTATTGCTCAAATACAGTATTGAATGTACAACGTGCAGAAGGGCCTCCCGCAAATTGATACCTTTTCAAAAATATATATTGGATAGTGAGTAAGACCATTGTAGTTTCCTCATTCCGCACAAGTACCTGAACCTACAGAAAAAGGAATTATACCTAATACTTATGCCTTTCGCTGTAATGAGCTGAGCGAATATATGCTATTTTTCTCTATACCAAACTGTCCAATTGACCATAGAACTTAGTTTACTTTTATATTACTTATTTCTCGGCAGATGCCAATAGTGATCCCTCAAAACTACACGGCCTCTGACGCGGAACCAGAACAGCGCGTGGCGTACTTCCGCGAGGACATCGGCATGAACCTGCACCACTGGCACTGGCACCTGGTCTACCCCTTCGAAGCTGCTGACAGAAACATCGTCAACAAGGACAGGAGAGGAGAGCTGTTCTACTACATGCATCAGCAGATCATCGCTAGGTATGTTTTAGGACATCGGTATCAACTGGCACTGATACACGGTGTATCTCTTCGAGGCTGCTGACAGAAACATCGTCAACAAGGATAGGAGGGGAGAGCTGTTCTACTACATGCATCAGCAGATCATCGCAAGGTATGTTTTAGGACATCGGTATCAACTGGCACTGATACACGGTGTATTTCTTCGAGGCTGCCGACAGAAACATCGTCAACAAGGACAGGAGAGGAGAGCTGTTCTACTACATGCATCAGCAGATCATCGCTAGGTATGTTTTAGGACATCGGTATCAACTGGCACTGATACACGGTGTATCTCTTCGAGGCTGCTGACAGAAACATCGTCAACAAGGATAGGAGGGGAGAGCTGTTCTACTACATGCATCAGCAGATCATCGCAAGGTATGTTTTAGGACATCGGTATCAACTGGCACTGATACACGGTGTATTTCTTCGAGGCTGCCGACAGAAACATCGTCAACAAGGACAGGAGAGGAGAGCTGTTCTACTACATGCATCAGCAGATCATCGCTAGGTATGTTTTAGGACTTCGGTATGAACTGGCGCTTGCACTGGCACCTGGCCTTCCCCTTTGAGGCTGCTGATAGGCACCGTCAAGACGGACAGGAAAGTATTATCTGGTATTATTAAATACATTTACAGATAATTGTAAGTATGTAACGTGTGGCTTCATATTATACCTCAAAGTAGGTAATAATTATTAAATTATAGTCAGCAAAAAGACAAGAAGAGAGCTATTTTGGCAAATTAGTACATTAAAACTAAAGAGATAATCGTCAGTTATCTTTAGAAAGTCACTGTTATCTACTAACTTAAATTATTACGTTATATTATCTACGACTTAAGGACCGCAGATGGACGAAAATCGTCACACTTTGGAAAGGCCCCCATGGCAAACGACGCAGGGGAAGACCACACTCACGCTGGGACGAGGACATTATAAAAATAGCTGGACCAAACTGGCATCAAACTGCGCTAGACCGATCAAAATGGCAATCTTTGGAAGAGGCCTTCACTTGAGAGGGGTTCCCATTACAATACAAATAAATAAATATTAATAATAAATATTGTAAGAAACTAACAATTCAAAAAGTAGTATTAAGCAAAATAAAAAAAAATACTTTACTAACCATTAGAAAGTAAGAAATCATGTGTAACAATTTAACGGGAAATAAAAGCTTTTTATTTTATTTTTATTTTATTTTTTATTTATCTACTAACTAAATGAATAGGAAGGCCGGCTAGACAATTTTTAGAATAAGTACTTTAGTGTCCTGTTTCAAATGCCTTACACATTGATTGTGTCCTTGTTTCCGTAACTAAAACCTAGTGATTCATAATAACAATTCCTAAATGAGAATATTTCTTTTTGTAGATACAACACGGAGCGTCTCTGCAACAACTTACAGCGAGTGCAGCGCTACAAGGACTTCCGGGCCCCCATCGAAGAGGGGTACTTCCCCAAACTGGACTCGCAGGTCGCGTCCCGCGCCTGGCCTCCCAGGTAACCTAGGAATAGCTTTCTTGAACCTCAATATAAATTCACTATAGCTCAAGACTTTTTAGTTTTAAATTCTTTTAAGAATTTTTCTAGTTTCCGGCGGACAGAGATCTGTGCGTGTATCCTAGTTTATCATAACAAACCTAAGTATGAATCCAATTAGATAAATGGTTTTCCCAAATAAAAGAGGTAAGTACTATTGGTTTATTTGGGGCATCTGGGCATGCCATTGTAAAACTCCTTCGTAGCGAATTCAAATTGATGTTTCTATTCTAGGCAATAATTGACTTATTTATTGGATACAGATTTAAGGGCAGCACCATCAAAGACCTAGATCGTCCTGTGGACCTGATCCGCGTAGACGTGTCGCAGCTGGAGACCTGGCGAGACCGCTTCATACAGGCCATCGAAGAGGGCGCCATAGATTTGGTAAGTACAGGTTTAAGGGCAGCACCATGAAATGTATTTTCTTTCTTTCTTACTTTCAGTCAGTACTCAGCCCACTTACGGGCAAAGAAAAAGGTAGTTTGCGTGATTCTCTCAGACTATGATCCATTGATCATGACAGGAAGAACTCTTAACTACATGTCTTTAATAAGTTCGTACCGTTTTTCAGCCGAGCGGCCGCAAGCTGCCCCTTGATGAGCAGACCGGCATCGACATCCTAGGAAACCTGATGGAGGCATCAACTCTGAGCCGCAACCCAGCCAAGTACGGTGACCTTCACAACATGGGACACGTTTTCATCTCCTACGCTCATGATCCTGATCATAGACATCTTGTAAGTACCTAGTCCCTTTGTAGGTATCATATAAACCTTGGAAACCTGATGGAAGCGTAAGCTCTGAGCCGCAACCCAGTCAAGTACGGAGACCTTCAAAATTCAATTAAATTTGATTTGACACGATTTGTCGTCTAAATTAAATACGGTTTTTGATGAACATGTCGTATAATTTCCATCCAGAAATTTAACTTTGATTTGATGATTCTGTTGCCTCCAAATTTAAAACATTTGCTTTTCTCATATTAGAAATGAAAAGTACAGTGTTCAACTCGTGTGAAAGGCGCCTATTTCAATCGAACTATTGGCGGAAGAAGTTGACTGACAGCTTGTTCGTTTCACAGGAACAATTCGGCGTGATGGGGGACTCCGCCACAGCTATGCGCGACCCCATTTTCTACCGCTGGCATTCCTACGTCGACGACATCTTCAACTTGCACAAGGCCAAGCTCAGCCCTTACAGTAAACAACAGGTAACCTACAACACATCATAATAATAGTTTTTGGAGCAGTAAGGATATTGAAAAATGGGAGCATAATATTTTTTCCTCATCCTCCGATAGTGAGTAATTGTGAATCCTGAACTTTCGGAAAATGATTCATTTCCGCTATTTTCCATTTTACCATTTTAGGTAATTCGAATTCATCACTGACGATTATTATGTCCTTAATTGTTCAACGAAAGTTATCTCAAGAATTTGAACTAAACTTTGTTGGATTTTCTTTTTTACATTTTACTTTTTCTTATTCAAAATGAAAAGTAGATTGTTAAACTCTAGTGAAAGACCCCGTTCATGCGAAACGTCGATTTTTTTTCTTCTGACGTGAATACCTTTCATACCTTGGTTAAGAACCCCATGTGTTCCATAGCTGGACTTCCCCTCCATCCGCGTATCCTCCATCAGTGTGCAAGGCCGCGCCGGCGCCAACACGTTCGCGACGCAGTGGGAGCAGAGCATCGTGGAGCTGTCCCGCGGCCTCGACTTCCAGCCGCGCGGCAGCATGCCGGCGCGCTTCACGCATCTGCAGCACGAGGACTTCACTTACAAGTTAGTATAATTTAAGCTAGCTGGGCTCAATGAAAGTAGCTAGAGCTTAGGACCACTTGAATATATAGTGCGAGTATCCCCCAGACATACCAACACCTAACCTAGACAGACAACGTTCCAGAAAGACCTGAAACAAGCAGATATGATCCCGAATATCGCTCAAAATCAAGGAAATCTGGCTCCGGATGGAAGTGGTGTAGGCAGATGATGATAAGAACCTAGGATAGGACATTGCAAAAATTCTTTTAGCTATCAGTTTAATTCAATTAAACACTAACTGATCACGGTATTTTATGGCTGAACAACGTATTTCTTTCCTGATCATCAAACCATGTATTAGAATCAATAGAAGGACAGTTTAAAAATGTATGTTATTAATTGAAAAATATTTAAAATCTAGCCAGAATATATAATAAATTGTTCCATTACACAGCATCGAGGTGAACAACACGAGCGGGCAGTCGATGATGGGCACCGTGCGTATCTTCCTGGCGCCGGTGGCGGACGAGAGCGGGCAGCCGCTGCCCTTCGAGGACCAGAGGCGCATGATGATTGAGCTTGACAAGTTCTCCACCGGCTGTGAGTGCACATTCACTTCGTTCTTTATTTTTGCACTAACATGTACCTACTTACTTATTTTAAAATTCTTTCTTAAGTGTCCTTTGTCTGTTTCTCTTTCTTTGTTAGGTAATACATTTCTCCTCTCCTTTAATATATATTTTTTATATAAAAACGGTTGAACCAAAAATATTGATAACCTCTCCGTACTAGCCGCATACTGATAATGAAAGTATGTTTAACCATGAATATCACTTGAATCGTTTTTATATTTCCCAGTGCGCCCTGGAAACAACGTTATCAAGCATAACAGCAAGGATTCATCAGTCACCATCCCCTATGAGCGCACCTTCCGAAGCCAGGTAACAACCATATTGAGATTAACTGTCTAAAGCATTCGATTGTGTGGACCATGGGGAACGTGCCTTTTAATATCTGCCCATTATCAAGCCCAATATTTGGAAATAGCTAATTTATTAACATTATCAGATGGAGATACAGAAGATTCTTGTACAAAGAGCGGTAATGGGTTATTACGGAAATATAAAAGTAGGAGTGCTGCATGGTTCTATTCTAGGCCTCTTTTTATTTAGATAAAAAAATAACATTCATAATAAATATGTAGTCACTAAATGCATGCAGCTTCTATTTATTTGATTAATATTATAAATGACCTATTTGATGATTATTCTAGAAATCGCGCCCAGGTGACCCGGGCTCCGACCAGGCGGCCGAATTCGACTTCTGCGGTTGCGGGTGGCCGCACCATATGCTGCTGCCCAAGGGCACTGCTCAGGGCTTCCCGTGCGTGCTGTTCGTGCAAGTCACCAACTGGAACGAGGATCGGGTAAGGACAAGGACACATTTGATGATTATTCCAAGACTCTCTAATGTAACTTCCATTTATATTCTGACAGTGAGTCACTGTCTTAAAGAAATATTTACAAATTGACTCCTTTTCATAGTTCTTGAGTGTATTTAATTGTCTGGTGTTTCGAACGTGACGTTACGTTTGCGATCGCAGAACGAGGAATTGCGTCAGGTTTTTCACTGATCCTCATTTTTATTGACTTTACCACCAAGCAGGGTATTGGCACATGATTTGTGCCTTCCTGATATTCTTCTCTCTTCTCAGGTGGAACAAGACCTGGTGGGCTCCTGCAACGACGCAGCCTCGTACTGCGGCATCCGCGACCGCAAGTACCCGGACAAGCGCGCCATGGGCTTCCCCTTCGACCGCCCCAACCCGGCGCGCTCGCTCTCCGACTTCCTGCAGCCCAACATGGCTGTCAGGGAGTGCAGGATCAGGTTCACTGATGCTACTAGGGTTAGAGCAAGGAAGTAGACAGGTACTTAGTTATTCACCGTCTTTCTCCTTTAACGCTATCAAGTTTAGATACATAAAAATCTGCTTCATAATATAATAACGTCATTACATTACTCTGGTACCTAATTGATATCAATCACCAACTCGCTTTTTGAACATTGGACACCGATTAGTACAATTATAGTTATACTCATATTTACTTCCCACTTCGCCGCTCAATACAATAGAGCGGCAAAGTGGTATAAGTATAAAAAAGTTTGTCTGAAATTGACTTTCGTTTGAATAGTTACTTTTAAGTAGAGATATATATTGAGTATAACTTTTTTTAATACGTATGTATGCTTTT
The DNA here is from genome assembly GCA_911728535.1 of Pammene fasciana. Classification (NCBI taxonomy): domain Eukaryota; kingdom Metazoa; phylum Arthropoda; class Insecta; order Lepidoptera; family Tortricidae; genus Pammene; species Pammene fasciana. Next base: position 427,330 of record OU452292.1, read on the forward strand.
ATTAGTCTTAAGTCTATTTCATTGATGTATTTCTTTTTTATTTTATTTTATCTCCATTTAATTTGTTTAACAAATTCTAATAAAATCTTTAGTTAGTTTAGTCACTTGTGTGTTAAATTAGTTGTAGTAAACGGGTTTAGTTATAGTTATTGCATAGATTATTGTTAATATTGTAAATACTAGTTACAACGACAAGACTGAGTAAATATAGCCTCTTAACAAAATTTTGTTTTTCTTCTGACCCTTCTAAACTGCCTCTTACAAAAACTCTTGGTTGATGATATATTTTATTCTAAATGACTTTTTTTTATACTCACTTATAGTAAATATTATACCACTTGACTGTCAAAGTACTGATTTAAGATGGTAAATACTTCTTTAGACGTTCTTCGTTGATGTAGTAAGATTTGGAATTTTAAAAATAAGTACCTACATTTACCTAAAAAAGACACCCCAGTTATAAAAAGAAAACCCCGTCTAACAGCTCAAGTACCTACATCTTTAATCCGCAAACAGGTAAAAAGTTAATCATTAAGTTTTTCCACAATTATATCCACTTAATAATCAATTATTCAATTAATTTAATAACTAAACAAATAACACACAACACACACACAGACGAAAGAAAAACGAACTTTAAACTAATCAGTTTATTGGCACATACTGAGCATTGTTCACATTATATCCCTGATCACCTTGCACCAACTTATACACTGGCAAGTTATTTACCACCTGATATCCCGACTGTGGGAGCTGCGGGTTTATTAAATATATATTGTTCGGTACATTCATGTTGTTAGGTACTGTTAGAGCTGCGTATAACTGACCATTGATCATATATGTGTTTGATACAGTTATTGGTAAATAGTTTGTACTCTGTGGGATTGTATTTCCATTATTATTCGCATTGCTATTTTGTACAATATTTGTATTTTGTGGAAGATATTGGGAATTATCACCAACATTTGTATTAGTATTAATTATTTTTCCTTGGTCATAAAGAGCGTGTGTGTTGCCTTGTATGTTAGCTTCTGTCGGTTGATACGTTTGAATATTATTAAGAGGAACAAGCATATAGCTGCCGTCTCCAAATCTGTTTGTAAAATCCGGTGCAGTTTCATTAGAATTTGAAGTATCGTTTCTCAAATTCTCAACGTCTGAAATATTATCATGAGTAACTATTACATTTTCTTGAATAATTTTAGCTTCTACTGAAATTTTTGCTTCTTCAGGATCCTTTGGTTTTGGGCTAGGTTTAATATTTTCTTTAACGTCCATATCAACAGTTTGAAAAGTAAACTCCTCCTTTGTAATTGGATTTGTAAAAGCTTCTTTTGCTTCTATTGCAGGCACTACTTTAGGCAACAAAGGAGCATCAGTTGTAATCCTTGCACGATCACTATGTTTATTGATATCCTTTGCACCGAGAGATTCACTGACTATTTTATTTACACCAGGATAAGCCCTGAAATCATCATCGCTTGGAAAAACGATCGCATCTGAATCCTGCGCCTTTTCTACTCCTGAAATCGGAATATCAGCATCACTTGTCTTTATTTTATCAAGCGCCATTTGTTCCATAACTGTGTTCGAGTTTACATCTTGATTTTTTTTCTGTTGCTGGTTGAATTTTCCTCGCAATCGACAGTCTGCAAAGATCGCTGCGCAAGCGATGATTAAAATGATCTGGAAACAATCAAGTAAATTTTTGTTTATACTTGTAAAATTAAAATCACGGAAAGTATCTAAGTACTTACACAAAACTATAATCACGAATGATACTTATTGTCGTAACTAGTATAAATCTTTTACAAAAGTAAATTAATTACAAAACAGGTTGATTGTATTATACTAATTTGGATCTTTAACTACTTAAACAGACGAAAAATAGGTTACATTTACACTGAAATTCGGCTTTATTTTAATGCTATAGAGTTCTAATTACTTATCCGGAGAAATTATAAAATAGAGAATTTTAAATCCTACCTGCGTAGAACCAGCCATGTCGCGAGAGGCGGTGAAAATGATGAATCTCTATCATTATCATATGATGCCATTATCTTATTTATCTATCAAAGATCAATTAACTAGGAAAACCCGTTCACGTTTTTAAGTTCTCGGCGACTAATTTGTAGAAGCCAAAATAAATTCTAAGAAGTGAATATCAAAATAGATAAATAAAGAATATACACACCAAAATAAAGCAAGAAATAAAGCAACACAAGGCGATGACGGGGACAGATGGGAATGATTACTATGAAACACTCTATTTCAGTGGGTACAGATGGGAATATACCCACAGACAAGTAAGTTACTGTCTGTAAGTATATAGGTACTCAGATGCCTAGAATATTCCTTGTTTCAATACTTACTTTGCTTATTTAATTGGAGTCGTCTCATGCAGGTCTAAGTATTTGTAAGTAACAGTGGGACGTATAATACTAGGCTAACATATTCTTTTATATTATTTTGGAGTCCTGCGCAAACGTAACATAGTGGTAATCTAATTGACTTACTCATGAGGAAAAAAAGACGTCGGCGTCGCAGCGACAGAAACGAAATTGTATTACGGAATAATTCACTTGGGCACGTGTTATTTCGATAAAATATGTTTATGCTGTATAGTATATGTAGGTGTATGTTTCAAACTAAGAGAGGCGATAGAAAGGTTGACTTAAATCCGTACACGGCGGGAAGAAGATGACAAGTCGAGGCGAAAAGTTTAAGTTTGACCTTGAAAAAAAAATCATAAGGTTCAAATTTCTTCAAATTTATATCTCGAGTTATCAACTTTTTCCCGCCATGTACGGAAATATACTAAAACAAATGGAAACTTAATTTATAAACGATTAAACGTAATGCGTTTTAACATGTACTATTATGTAAAAGGCCTATATGCCTTACCTATTTATTTATATAAATATTAAAATAAATTGCAAACGAATTTAGCGGCCTTTTGTTCTTGACACGTACTTACCTACATCCGATGCCCTCGCTCAGTAGCAGCCTTATGCACGATAGGCGAAAACGGCCAGCCGTCTAAAGATTACAAATTACAACCAGTTTTGTAAGTCTAATAACAGAATATGTCTTTTGTAAAAAAAAAACGGAACTTGTTACTTCTTAAAATACTTGTGGCCCAACTTTTAAAAGTACATTCCGGGTAATCCTTTATTAAAGAAATAAATTTATTCATGTTAGTAAAATATCGCGTGAACTCGCGTCCCCATACAAACGTAGTTCAGCTCTCATTTTAAAACGACAGGCTTTAGAACCACGAAATTTGGCATGGGCATTCTAGCAGTACAGATCTATGTTGGTAATTCGTTTTCGTTGCTAAAAATTGTAATACAAAGAAAATATAGCAAAAATAAGTTTTGTATGTAAATCTGTATCTGGCTGTATTTTCTTTGTATTACAATTTTTAGCAACAAAAATGAATAACCGACGTAGATCTGTACTACTAGAATGCCCATGCCAAATTTCGTGGTTCTAAAGCATGTCGTTATAAAATGAGAGCTAAACTACGTTTGTATGGAAACGCGAGCGTCCGTCCTGGCGACTTTAAGCCTTGAGCAATGAGTTCGAACCTGCGTGCGCGCAAGACAGCTAATTGCCAGAACTGCATGTAATCGATAACCGGATCGTAATGTGCATCGTTAACGGTATTTAATCACTCGGCCGTGAAACCAATGATTTTTAACAATAAATTATGACTTGATAAATACACTAATTTAATAAAATGCATTATTATTATAGATACTAGTATAATTTATTGCTTAAATAGGAAAGTTAGAAAAACGGATTTAAAATTATGATTTATTTTGTAAGATACTATTATAATGAAAAATAAAACAATGCAGAATACAACTATGGAAAACTTATTTAAAAGCTTAAACTCTTGGAACATCTCATTCAAGCTGCTGAAGCCAGTTTTTAGTAGGTTTTTGGTAGACCCATCAGGTCAGACCCTAACTTAGAAGGCGCTGGATTTGAAAACCTAAGTATTTGTATATTAAATTCTGTCAAGATTATAAATAAAACCTTTAGTCCGTTTTAATAGTTCCGGTTTCGTAATTGGCTACGTAAGAGGAATTATTTTTACTGTTTCATAATTAATTATCAAAGAAGAATTTATTTTCCGTTTTTGTAATTAGTACTTTTTCTTCGTTCGTAGTTAATTACTAAAAACTCATTCCTTCTTCTTATTTCATAGTTTATTATCAAACAAGAATTTACTGGATGTTTTAGACACAAGATGACATTATTTTTATTCGCGCTTTCTTTGCGTTAGATATGAGGATAAAGTCAAGTTAAGTTATACATGTAGTAAGATAAATATATCTGCAATTATACTAACAATCAATGTTTCAAGTTACTGCAAATGATTAATTAGCATTTTTAAACGGTCAGAAAAGTGAAGTTACGCCTTGACGTGACTCTCTTTTTCAGGATACCTCCTGAGTATCCTGATTAAGTTATTCGTCAGCGGCATGCGGAAGCCGTACGCGAAGGCAGTCCGCTTGTCGAAGCCGATGCCCTGCCGACCGATGTTGTAGTGCACGGGTTTCTCGACCAGCCCGCCGGCGCCGACATATTCAGGGCTTCCGTAGCCGAAGCTGTAGCGGTCGAAGTTGGGCTGGTCGTGACCGATCGGCTCATGGACGAGGTAGGCGTCAGGATCGTGGTGGTCTGGTGGCGCCGGCGCGGAGTACGCCGCTGCTAGGAATACCTGGGAATCGGGATTTTTGCAATATAATGTATATGGGAAGAGACGACAGAGCTTTAGGAAAAATTGTTTTAAACAAAAAAAGAACCGTCTTAGACTCCAACTTTCCAAAAGAAAGTGCCCAAGCTACTGTAAAAAATATTTAAATCACTATACTTATGTGTGCCTATAATATTTGAAGAGTTCCCTCGATTTTTACCCATCATCAGATCCTGACCTGGTTACAATGGGACCAACTGTAAAGTATACTCTTTGAAACAAATAAATAATTTTTCAAATCGGTTCAGCCGTTTTTCAAAACCAAAAATAACAAAAACGAAAACCCCGACGAATTGAGATCCTCCGCCTTCGAAATCTCGAAGTCGGCTGAAAAGAGAAGTCTTCCATTACATCAGTTGTAACTGTTGTAAGCTAATAGTAACCGATTTTTATGGAAAAGCTAATTCTGAGACTCGTGAAGTTGTAAACAGATGCATGATGAATCTCTTCACTTCAGGCCACTGTGCCGTACCAGTGCTACAACCGGTTAACTATTATTCCTTGATTTCCCAACGGAGCAGTATTTCTTTCAGAAAAACTATATTACAGCTACATTTCCCTAATCCACTTCATAAGTTGCCGTCCGACAGGAAATTATTAATGAAAATTGTACCTGTCTCGAGGTGACATGCATGCTAATAGAAAAAGAAGTGAAATAAAAGATCATTTGAAAAACTATGGTCACGACGTGAAGTCAGCAAAGCTCTGCATTTAAGGGGCTACTTTGAAAAATTATAGGTTTTTTCAAACGCTCCATTGATTAAACGGGAAAAGGGACTGAATTTATTTTCGAATATATATTATTAGACTATATACTCTTGTTTATGGCACAAGCCGAAACACGATTGCTGAAAGTTGCCTCGATAGAAAAAAAAATCCGAAGTTGGGTCCTTTTTTCTCTTATTTTTCTTAGCTTACGTAAACTATAAGACATTAAGCAATATAACTTATTAAAAATATGGTATTCTAGTTTATCTAAAAAGTCACAGAAACAAAATTAGACAAAACTTTATAGATTCGCTTATTTATCGTAGTTTAGTCAAAAAGTCTGATCCTTAAGAGCGCTGTATCTCTTTCTTCCGTGCACGGGAGCCATAAACGTGTCTCTTACGGATGGGCGTGGCTTGTCCGAATCGAGGAACGGCCTTAACACAAAGAAGCTATTTGGGTTCTACTACTAACTTATAACAAACTTCTTTCGCAAATGCAAACTCACCAAACACACAAGAAGAGTCTTCATCATGATTGTAAATAGCTCTGTTCACTGTGATCTCTACCAGAATAATGCGCGTTTCGGCACTAGGGCAAACAGATAAACCAACGAATATACTACACTAATTACTTTGATTGTGGCATTAACTGAGGAACGTATTAATTGTAGGTTATCTCCGTAAAATTATGCAAATCCATACAATAATTAATACGTATTGGACGTACGTACAATAATTATTAACTTAATTAAGTTAATAATTATTGTTGGTTTACATGCAATCGAGCGTTTCTTTTTATTTTTGCCACTTTTCTCGACTTTTTATTTTATGGTAAGTTTTATGTTTTTCCTGATCAGAATCACGAGCTGATCCGATTTATGCAATAAAAAAAGATGTCCCATAAAACTCCATACATTTTTTGATTTTTTTTACTTTTCCTATTGTGTTACCTCCATAGAAAACATATGGCAAAGGGTAACACAAGAGGAAAAAAATTTTTGGGACACATTTTTTTCTTGCATAAATCGAATCAGCTCGCGATTCTGACTAGAAAAAACATAAAACTTACCATAAAATAAAAAGTCGAGAAAAGTGGCAAAAATAAAAAGAAACGCTCATTTCGTGTCGTGTACCTTTGGGAAAGTTTGGGATACATTCACATATTTGCCCGACGGATCTGCCTGCTGTATGTCCGATAGACCATCCGTCAATATATGGTATTCAGATCTGTCCGCATCCGTGTCCAATATTCGCCATTCAGGTCAGATATTTAGTCCTGTGCCGTCAACTGCTACAATTTTGCCTGGCTTGAAGAACATGATTTTCTTTACCAAACAGCTATTTATATATCATTCCCTCTTCCTCTTATTATATCTTACTCTTTCTCTTATTACCTAGGATGGCCGCCTTTCTCTCATCTCAGGATTAAGATATAAATAACTATTTGTTGAAGAAAACCATGTTTTTTCTACACACGCAAGGTTGAGCACCGTACGCAAAGTTGTAGCAGTTGACGGTATTTACATATGCATAATTCAAGCAAAATAATATAAGAAAACTTTTCGGTTCAATTACAATAATTTATTAACATAATTAATTAGGTATTTAATAAAAACAATAGGGAATCATTATACCGGGTGTTTCCTGTAATAGGAGCAATAAATTAAAACGTAGATTCTACTCCTCAAACCAGACAACATTTGTTCAGCGACTTTTAAAAATAACTTATGGTTTTATTTTTAGGACACTTTAAAGTTTTTCCGAACACGCAATGTATTCCGACATTGATTATGTCTGTAAGGTGACAAGCAATGTCAAATAGACGGATTTTAACGTACATTGAAAATATTATTTAGTTTGTATGAAAAAGAGGCAATCTACAAAATACACCTTTTTTAAAGTTGTTGAACAAAAGTGTTGTTGTTTGAGGAGTAGAATCTACGTTTTAATTTATTGCTCGTATTACAGGAAACACTTTGTATGCTCTGCGGTAATCATCAAAATTAAGAGCATGGCTCTTGTCGGTGGAGTATGCGCCAGTTTTCGCGGTCCTCGGCTAGGCTTTTTAGGTCCCTGTAAGACACGACAATTGCTTTTTCTTTTAGTTGTTGTGTATAGCTTGCTCTGCGCTTAATATAATACAAAACTAATAAAAAGGTTCCTTATCAAGAATCAGTCAGGGGTGTAGGAGACAAACTTTTAGTAACAATATTGAAAACATTAATTTTCTCCTTCAATAAAGAAAGAAAGGAAATATGGTCCTTTCTCCTAGATAATAATTTTTTACAAGATACTCGTACATCGGTTAATTAATATCAGGCAAAGTAGGCGATTCTTATTTTAAAATTACAACGTCTGCTGAGCTCATGATGAGCTGTTGCCGCCGCTGTTATCCCTGCAAGTTCTGCGGCTGCATCATCTGCTGCATATTCTGCAACAGCTGCAGATTTTGAAGATTCTGCTGCATATTTTGCATCTGTAATAGGTATATTTAAATTTAAATTATTATTCATTTACAAAACGATGCTAAGCTAAGTATATCTTTGTAGTCTTTTCGCGGCCGCTTGTTCAAGTTGTCCTTCCACCTTGCTCTTAAAACCAATAATTGATCTAGAACGTTTTATATTCCTTACAAAATACCTGCATTTATGTGCATGCGATATGATAACTACCTACCTACGAGTATAACGAGATTTTAGGCAACATTTTAACTCAAACATAGTTTACCTACTTTTAGATACAAAATTTTGCAAATACGATTTGGTAGGAAAATGTAACAAAACCGGATAAGCTCTCGAAAACTTCTAGAATATACAATATCCTCGTAACAAGAATTAAAGTTACCATTACGGTCGGTTTGCTTTATTTAATTTTCCAATTTGGAAATTTGAGATTCTTTCAAAATTTCCTAGAAACATGCATGTGGAATATTTCCATACCTGTTCTCTCGTCAATCCCTGGGGCCCAGCCAGCTGCCTCATCATCTGCGCGAGCTGAAGAGTTCTCCGTGAAGGTCGACGTCGTCGGCCGAAGACTGGTGGGAGGTCGGCTTCATCGAAATAGTCGTCGTCATCCATCATACTATAGAGCAACGCCGAGATGAACCTGTAAGACGGGACAATCTTAGGATTTGTCTCTTATTGAGCTGAATGAAGTTGGCGGTAAGTTGTGAATAGACGTTATGTACCTATTTAACAGGGTGAGTGTTTCTTGGAGTGGAGAGACGTGGAACTTTTGTGTTAAGTTCTCCTACACTATTTGACTGGTGGCGTTACCACGTTGGATGGCGATGGACAACCTTTGCGCCAGGTAAGAACCCGCGCGTACATCAGACCCCCTCTCGGCAATACGGCGCCCTAGTTCCTTTGCGGGTTCTTACCTGGCGCAAAGGTTGTCCATCACCATCCAACGAGGTAACGCCGCCAGTGTGATGGGCACCTTTGCGCCCGGTACAGCTCGAGGGGGGCTTTTTGAGTAGGTAGTTTATTTTACATAGGTATTTAAATTTGACTGGTACCTATCCTCTATCTATATTCTTAATCAGCTAAGTGATAATCAATAGCAGATTAATTCTAGCATTCTAGATTAATCAAATAGTAGGAGACATCACAAACCTCTTCTCAACTTTGTGGTCTTGTGTTTCTGGTTCGGTTTCTTGAGGGGCTTCAACAGCTACCAGGGCTGGGTTGGGGATGGTGAACGCGTGTATTGACACGATCAGGAGGATGCACTGAAAGAATGTGCACGATTTTTAAAAACGAATGGAGGGTAATTCTTGATTTCACCGAACTTAGTTATTTCTAAGCACTATTTTATAGGTAAAGACGATATTTAATGTTCCATTGTGTTGTCTTTGGTTCTTTGGAGCCTGGGACGGATGTTAGTGTGGGATGCTACCTTCGTAGACACACTGGCACCGTCCCACCTCCAACGGACTAACGTAAAAGCGGGCGCAGCGGCGGAAAGCGCCGAAATTTCAAAACGTAACAAATATAAAAGTCTCGGTAGAGAGTACCATTTTGTACCTTTTGGAGTTGAAACTCTAGGTCCATGGGGTCCCAGCGCACACAAGTTTTTTGCAGAAATCGCAAAGCGTCTGGTTGATGTAACTGGTGACCGAAGAGCTGGCGGTTTCCTCGCACAGCGTATCAGCATTGCGATACAACGAGGAAATGCCGCCAGCATCCTTGGTACAATGCCGCAAGGGCCTAGTTTAGATTTGAGCTAGTTATTAATTTAGTTTAGTATTTATACTGTAGTACCTCTGTATATTTAGATATGTAAATAAATGTTTTATTTTTGGAAAAAAAAAATGTTCCAAGTGTAACAAAAGTAGGAAATAGGGTTGAAAATCACTAGATATGCTTTCACTTCTATTTTATTGTAAGTTTGGCCAGATTGTACAAATATTTTTTTACCTAGACTGTAATTTATTGAACTTCCTTAGGCTTGATTTAATTTAATAATTACTCACTAATATTAGGGACTTCATTGTCGATGTCGAGCTTCAGGAGTCGCAGCACGAACGGACAGACGCACAGTGTGGTAATCGATTAGCTGCTTCATTTCAACACATACTTCGCAGTGTGTTAGGAAAGGACTTCCGTTTCCGCCGCTCCTTGATATTCGTATAGATATAACCTGATGCTTGTTTGTGATCTATTTCTAGTTGTTTTCAGTGGTTAAATTGGTATGGTGTAAGTTGAATGATAGAATGATAAATTATCATATTGTTTCGTCATTGATAATAATACATTGTATCAAAAAAGATTTTTAATTACGTTGCGGAACCGGTAGATTAAAAAACGGTTCTTAAACTTCTTATATATGCCGTATAAAAAACACCCCGTTTTTGAAATACTTACCTACTTGGGAAATTATCGCATTTCTCTCAGTCTAGGTAATAAGTACTTCTTGGGTCAGAGGTGTAGGGTTAGAACCGGTGCTAGTTTCTTTTTTCTTTCTGGCGTTCATACGTGCATTGTAATGTGCCTAAATTGAAAAAAAAAAACCTATCTTTTATAATATATATTTCATGAATATACTTCAGAAAAATTTACCAAGTCCTCCGGTGTCCGTGGCCAGATATTCATCAAAATAATTTGATATGCTTTAAGATTCAAATATCTTTTATCTTTGTCTTTATTGATCGAGTGTGGACGGCTACTAAGGCTAGTCGTTGGAATGGCCCTTTGTAATAATTTTCTCTGCTTCGTAACTTTTCTAATATCTAATGAGATTCGGATGCGTTATTGCACGTAGAGAAATTGGTAACAAACGGAACTACTAAATCGAATAGTTAAATTATATTACAACATTTCTAGTTTGAAATACTTAAGCCTTGTTATCTTTACGAATAATTATTTAGTCTTACTAATCGTATATTTCATTATATTTTATTTTTTGTACAGTCAACTCGCGAGTCTTGCCGTCACGGTTGGAAACAGAAGTTCTCGTATTGGTAGCCAGATATTTCTCTGCGTGTTCAATAAGTAGACGATTTATTTCATGTAATGTTCCATGATTGATAATTGATTTGATTATCAATCATGGAACTTAAGATAGTTTGGGGGGTAAATTAGTACACAGATGAATTGAAAAAAATGTTTATACTTAGAGGTGAAATAATTTATTAGGCATTCGTATACTTTATTAAGCTTAACAAATAGTATGTGTACAATACATATATATACCTACTTAAATAATACTTATTTAATTACAGTATTGAAGACAGTTTATTAGATTTCGATATCCGTCAGTTCTTTAGTAAGATTATCTTATCTACTTCCTATTTGTGTTGGCCTTGTCCCATTTCAGTTGGGGTCGGCTCTCCTAATCAATCTTCGCCAGGACATTCTGTCCTGGGTCGTCTGTGTATCTAATTGGGCTGACTATAGATCTTGGTTTACTTTAGAAAAAAAAGAAGAAAATTATTATCTTTAATATTAGAAACTAGTTAGAAAAACTATTTAGATTGGTTCTACCAGATGTAACCATAGTTTGACTGACTTCACCAGGACATCACCCTCAAAATGTGACTAGAAAGACGAAAAATTTATAAAAAACTTATGAGGTTGTAACGCTTTACTAGTTTTTGAGGTATTTATTGTGTTTTTTACTTATTAAATGAGTGAGTAGGTATTCTCATTTTATAACGCAACATAATGTTAGATGAGCTGCTGAGCCAGCTGTTATCCCTGCACGTTCTGCCCCTGTGAGTTCTGTCCTTGCGAGTTCTGCTGCTGCATCAACTGCTGCATGTTCTGCAACAGCTGCAGATTCTGTAGGTTCTGCTGCATGTTCTGCAACTGTAATATATTCCAATAAATTATTAGTAATTTGTAAAATGATGTCAAGTCTTTAGGGTTCCGTACCTCAAAAAGAAAAAGAAAAAAAACAGGACCCTTATTGGATAATTTTTTTGCTCGTCTGTCTGTCTGTCGGTCTGTCAAGTCAAGACCATTTTTCTTAGGACCTTAGAGTGTTCTAAGTGAAATCAGCCCAAAGATTTAAGCCTTATTTTCTAACACTTCGCTGGGGACCCAAAACATAAGGAGTATTTCCCATAGATCTAGAATCATGAAAATTGGCAATAAGGTAGGTCTTGTAGTTGTAGCATAAGTAAAGGAAAAAAATGCAAAGATCGTTTATTTGTTGACCGTCAATCCAATTTTTTCGATTACTGTTAAAATAGGGTGATGTACGGAACCCTCAGGGCGCGAGTCCGACTCGAACTTGACCGTTTTTTTTGTTTTCTCTAACATCTTGCTCCTTAAATGATTAATTAATCAAGAACAAGACCAACAAGCGTTGCTTTTAAGTGCATGGGAATGATAAACATAATTAAGTTTCCATTTCCGTTTGGTTCATCTCAGATGAAATTTGAGAAATATTCGTATTTGTGGAAAATTATATAGATATACCTGTCCTCTCGTCAATCCCTGCGGCCCAGCCAGCTGCCTCATCATCTGGGCGAGCTGAAGATGTCTCCGTGAAGGTCGGCGGCGGCCGACGATTGGTGGGAGGTCATCATCGAAATAGTCGTCATCATCCATCATACTCAAGAGCAACGCTGAGATGAACCTGTAAGACCATTTTATATTTATCTTTTATCTTATCTTTTTTAAAGACCATTTTAGGAGATGTGTCTAGGCGTTAGGTTCTAGGGACTAAAGTTCAACGGTAGTTGAATGGAAGTTGTGTTTAATACTTATTCGACAACTTTATAAGCCGTAAGCGTGTGGGTGCTTCATACAAGTTGCGTTCGCGTTAGGAAGATGGTTCACAACTCCATCTATTGTGGTGCAGGCTGACGGCCTTGGGATTTTTTGTAACATAGATCCACCGTTGCAGTCTCATAGCCACATCAGTATATGTTGCAAAGAGTTCCATACTTCGAACTTTCCTGATAACAGACTGATAATAACAGTCGGTGTCCACTTAGGTACAAAATACCTCAGATTTACCACATTATTTGGTCCGGTATCCTCTGGCTACTTATTACTGAGCATTGGATTATGCTAGGCTAGGTGATTATCGATAAGAGGCAAACGCACGTCTCCCTAGCGCTCAGATTATTTATGGCCCCTCGTGCAGTGAGTTTTTGAGAAGACTATAGGTAGCCCTGCTCTTCCGAAGTCGTCCCAGGTGGCCCACCGCGAAGTTCGAAAATCGACAAAACGTTGGCCCCGTCTCTGTCGCTCTTGCATATACGAAAGAGAGTGATGCAAATAGACGATTCGATGAACGAAGTGGCTCGCGGTTATAGGCCAGATTTGCCTGGCCGTGGTTACCTTGTGGCTACTCAAGAGTGAAATAGTAGGAGACGTTACATACCTCTTCTCAACCTTGTGGTCTTGTGCTTCTACTGCGGTTTCTTGCGGGGTTTCGACAGCCACCAGGGCTGAGTTGGGGATGCTGAATGCGTGTGTTGACGCGATGAGGAGGACGCACTGAAAGAACAATGAAAATTTTGAACATTTTGACTATTGTTTTCACTGAACTTCATTATTTGTTAAATAAAGTCGACAATTTTAAAGTTTTAAACTGGTTTTTAAACGCGTCGTGTTTTGTTTTATTTTTGGAATCAAGTTAATTTTCTAAGGTAGAAAAAAAGAAACGTCGATTCGGTGCGTAAAAATGGAGAAAAAGTGGTAAGTATCATACATGAAAAATCTACACGCATGTCAAGCTTCAGTCTTTCTGCCAGATGAGACATCAATAAAAACATTATCACTTATAAACAGCCCTGTCCTGTTACAGACATAAAGTATTTTAAATTAAAAACTTACTAATATTAGGGAGTTCATCGTAGAGGTTCAGGAGCCGTAGCACGGACGGACAGACGCACAGTGTAGTAATCGATCAGCTACCAACATTTCAACACCAACACATTACTTCGCGGCTAATTGGCTAAGAACTTCCGTATCCGCCACTCCTTGATATTCGTACTAATATAAGAAATAACAATGTTTGTTTGTGTGTTACCTTTTTGTATTTTATTTTGTTTAACTAAGTAACTGTTTTTAGTGCTCTCCTTCTCAAATTTTTTTATGGTCCTGATAAATTAAAACACACATGAATAAATGTGAAGTGTAGTGTATAAATAAAAGCATAAGGGAAAACTATTTGTTTTTCTTTAAATAAGTTTGCAATCAATCAGCAGACGTACGATTATGAATAAATTATGATGGATATATCCGCAAACGCACAAACCGTACGATTGAAAATTAAATTAATTTTATTTAGATTGGGCAAATAAGGTAATAAATCCGATATTTATCAAGTTTTATTAAAATTACTGATAGATTAGATAGTTTGAGGCAGATTAGGGCAGGCCCAGCAATAATACTAATTGCGTACTTGTCAACCCTAGAACGTCGACGGGTAAAATTGTATGGAGACGTCATGTGTCAACGTTCATCTGTCAAAGTTCTGTCAAGCAGCAAGATAATCGTTTGAGCTCAAGATGGCGATGACGCCTTTAGAGTAGTTCTTTGTTTTTTGCTCATTTACGTAGTTCAGTGTGTAATATTGATAGCTTATTGTGCGGTGATCTAACGAACAAAAGGCAGCTAATGAAGAATTAGTCTCAAAACGCGCGTAACCACCCTTTAGTCGAACGAACGGTTATTCGGGGTCTCGGCCGCCCACGTGTTTGTAAGGAGGCTATCACTTTACAATCACCAAGGCCTTCACCGAACAACGTTGCCTTTATTTATGTATAAATAAAATTGTGATTTACGTTAGTTAAACTCGACATTGGCAGGATTCCCATTGCTCTGTGCAAAGGGAGAAAGCCATTAATTAAAAAAAAAACCTTTTGTATGAAATACTGTTATATTATTCTGTGCCACAGGCATAGCCACGGGGAGCCACTAGCTAAGCATATGATACAGACCTCATATTTCCAACGTTAATATGCAATGCAATGATATGCATGTCCTAAATCATCGGAGCAGTCGAGCGTGCATTTTATGCATCCTTCGCTAGGTATGACCATTATATCCTGCATTGAATTGCAAATATCGCAGTCTTTATGCGGGATAAAATCTTACACATACATATGTAGGTATCAGTGATCGGTTATTTGGGTTAGACACGGCCTCAATCATTATGTTAGTATGGATATGCCCCGGGAATCCGGGCTTTATGTTGTTAGAAAAGGCAAAAAAAATACAATGTGTTTATTCTATCACACTTTAAAACATCTACGAGTAAGTAACATACCTAATAATTGAGGTCGTTCACTCCGGTCTAATCCAAAAGACCTACTAGGTATGTACGTATAGAATTGAAATGATTTACTTAGACATAATTACAATAGTTATTAAAATAAGTAGGTAACATATACCTACAAGGTTCAAGGACAATGAACAGTGTTGAAGTTTTTGGACCCCACTCAAGTCAACACAGCGTCCTCGAGGTCGACACAGGGGCGGATCCAGGGGGGGCAACGGGGCAATTGCCCCCCCCCCCCCCCTGACACGCAAGTTTTGCATACTATGGGGGACATACGGGCGGACCGCAAGATTTTTTGTGAAGGAAGTGCCCCCCCCTGATCAAAACCCTGGATCCAGGCCTGGGTCGACAACTTAGGATAGTCTTCCTAATGTGCCCCCAATCACTTTAAGTGTCAAGCTCTCTAAAACCTTACAAAATGAGCACACCTAGTGTACGGGACGGTGGCCAAGGTTAGGCGACGCCCGTAGCGGCGCGACAGCTCAGCGCCGATGTAGAGACTAGTGGACTTGTAGGGAGGCAAGGTTACTGGAAATAAAACTTCCTTCGTACTTCTTCAGGTTAAGGCACCTCCACTTGAACTCATTTGACGGAACCAATTTCGGGCCGCAATGGCCTTTCTTATATGCCAACTTTTGGGCTGTCAACTAGTGACTAATATATCCCGGGAGGGGATGAACGCGTGTGAGCCAATCAGTGAACGTGTCTATCTTTATTGATATTAACACAGAATTAACAGAATTACAAGCATTTCTCTACTGCTAATATATTACAATGTTGTTATAACTTATTTACTAGGCATTTATACTAGGTGGTACATAGGTATTATGGGGAAAAATAATTTGTAGGACAATTCAACTACGGGGTATCACCTGTCTCTTTTAGACATGAGAGCAGAGTGATGGCGTCGTCTCTTTCTCACTAGTGAGTCTCAGCCGGGTTTATTGTCGCACATTCGACAATAGAAAGGTTTCCTACCTATGTGTCTAGGTTTCCTAGGTAATAATTAAACAACAAAGTTAAATGATTTAATGGTCACACGCTATAAATTAAGGTTTACAGTCCTTAGATAAAAATGCAATATGCTTACAGTTTCAGTGCCTTAAACTATCCTTGATCGACCTTGATCTCGTAGATACTGCGGTGCTGTACACCTAATGTGTCCCTGGCAGTGAGAGTGTTAAGTTACGAATACTTTTCAGCTACCTACCCTACCTTATTTCTACATATCTGCTGGATTAAAAATGCGTCCGATTATTGAATTATTATGTAGATAGAACCTATAGAACGAATTTTAAGCGTCATGTTGGCAGCTGTGACAGAATCAAAGAGTAGTATAGACTTGCAGTGATTTTCACTACAACTTTTGGGACAATAAAAATCTTATGCTAGCTCTACACAGTATCTGCGTCTCGTTCTTACTCATTAACGAGAGACGAAGACGCAGATACTATCCGCGGACGCGTCCGCCTATATGTAGAGCTAGGGATGTCATCTCCTGTTACTCAATGCGTCTGATTGAGCTTTTTTGTTACTACCAAAAAATAAGTGAGCTAAACTGCTTGTGCTACTGTTTTAAAAGCATTTGAGGTAATTTTTATCAGGGCAGGGCAGTTCAGGTTAAAAGAAAACAATAATTTTGTTAAGAGGCTAGATTTATTCAGTCTTGTGGTTGTAACTAGGTACTAGTATATAATATACAATTATGTACAATATGCTATAGCTATAAACTAAACCCGTTTGCTAAAACTACCTTAACTAAGTTCTAAATAATATATGAAAAACAAATTGACGTTTTGGATAAAAGTTACAAGTGTTCTCTATATTTGATTACCTACTCTTTAACTTATAAGTATATGTTTAGAAATAAAGGTAAAATAAAAAAACATACTGCCTCAGGCGAGACATGAACTCGTGACTCTGGGAAACATGCCCATCGCTCTGAGCTACTGAGACTACGTGGTTGCTAATTTATCCACCATATCCCTTAAACACTCGAGAGTAAAAGTTTCGGGACTTTTAAAGATATTAAAGATATTAATGTTACTGACCCGAAATATTTGCTCTCGAGTGTACATCACCCGAACTTTTCGACGAAAAGCGAATTAATTTCAAATTGTTGTACAAGTTCATATAATATTTTTAAACACGTCAAAAATAAATTCCTACCTATGTAAAAAAATAAAACTAAGATTGATTATATAAATGAATATAAAAATAAAACTAAAAGCACCTTGAAGTTGAAAAAAAAAATTATTAAGAAGAACAAAATAACCGCTAATTGTTATTTTTACAACTAATAATATCTACCTACTTTAAATAATTATATGTAATCGGTGTCCAATGTACGAAAAGCAAAGTCGCAGAGTAATTAGTATCACGTGACTGTTGAAGCAGAATGTTCAGTGAAGTGTTCAAAATGATCAGGTCAGGTGATGAATTGATGATGATGATTACTTGCTTTTTAGGATGATAAGAACGCGTGAAGATCATGTGGAACACTTCACCAGCTTAGCTTTTTCTGCTGCTGTGTTCTTAACAACATAAAATAATTGGCATGTTTGTATTAATTCAAATGTTAACATGCACATTCCTAATCAGGTCTGCTTTTAGACTCTTACAGCGTTTTCACATTTTCCTATTCGATATCGCATAGAGGACCAAGAAACTTCGATTTTTTTTTGAATTCTATAATTTTCTATTAAGTTTAAGTTTCTCTTTTTGCTCAAAGGAAAACATAGGTAACATATAACTTTCTCTAAGGACCTTATGACATCCAATATTTTGTTTGGAAAATGTGAAAACGCTCGAACCTTCATCTTAAGTTGGTGTCCGCGAAACAGTTCAGCGATCTACAATGATGATTGAACTGCAGAAAGTCAGAGCCATATCGGTGTCTATTCTAGGTGATGGTGAAGGGGTTGGTAAGTCTACTTCTGAGACCTGACCCTAGTAGCATCAGTGAACCTGATGCTGCACTCCCTGACAGCCATGTTGGGCTGCAGGAAGTCGGAGAGCGAGCGCGCCGGGTTGGGGCGGTCGAAGGGGAAGCCCATGGCGCGCTTGTCCGGGTACTTGCGGTCGCGGATGCCGCAGTACGAGGCTGCGTCGTTGCAGGTGCCCACCAGGTCTTGTTCCACCTGCAGACAGAAGGGAGATGATTAGAAGGTTCATTATAAGATTAACTGTTTGGTTAGACGGAAATTTTCTGTAACTGGGGTGTTATCTCGTAAATCTTGTGAATAACATAAAATCTGACGATCATACGATCAATAGCAATCGGTGATGAAAGGAAATCAAGAAACGTTTAGTTTTTTCTGGTTCAAGATTTTGGACAAGAGGCAGAGACGTGACATAATATTTATCACAATATTATTTGTTGTACCGTTGTCTACTAAACCACCATTACTTTGTAGATGTTAGCATATAATATGTTAGGTATGAATTCGGCCTTGTCATGAATCGCCTACTTACTCGGTCCTCGTCCCAGTTGGTGATTTGCACGAAGAGTATGCAAGGGAAGCCCTGAGCAGTGCCCTTGGGCAGCAGCATGTGGTGCGGCCAGCCACAGCCGCAGAAGTCAAACTCAGCCGCCTGGGCCGAGCCAGGTTCACCTTGACGAGAGTCCTGGAATTGAAATAAAAAACGTTTTACCCCGAATGCGTAGGTACAAGTATAACAAAACAAATAACTGAAATATCTATACTATGGAGGTAAAGAGAGCTGTATCAGAATTAGTCTACTATTTTTGGAAAAAAAATAAGCAAAGTGAGGCTAAGATCATATATTCATATAATGGTACCTGGCTACGGAAGGTGCGCTCGAAGGGAATGGTGACGGAAGAGTCCTTGCTGTTGCGATTGATGACGTTGTTGCCGGGGCGCACTAAGAAATAAACACATAGTTAAGCATAGTATACTTTGTTTGAAAGGCAGACTGATGATCTGTAGGTACACTTTTTTGTGAGGCACAAGAAATGTCATGCCGAAAAGACCTAAATTTTAAATATTAACAACAGTGAATTATGTGGTGTTCTTTGAGGATGTAGACATTAAATATGGCATACCATGAGCAAGACATGCAATGGCTTTTGATAAAATACATAATCTGAACTTACAGCCGGTGGAGAACTTGTCCAGTTCAATCATCATGCGCCTCTGGTCCTCGAAGGATAGCGGCTGCCCGCTCTCGTCCGCCACCGGCGCCAGGAAGATGCGCACGGTGCCCATCTTGGACTGCCCGCTCGTGTTGTTCACCTCGATGCTGTGAAATGGAACAATTTCTTATACATTGGTTAGGTTTTAAATGGAGATACCATGAAAATTGTGTAGACTCCACGGTGATCTGCTCCCACTGCGTCGCGCACGTGTTGCGCCGGCGCTGCTTCTACACTGTGTACTAACTTGTATGTGAAGTCCTCGTGCTGCAGATGCGTGAAGCGCGCCGGCACGCTGCCGCGCGGCTGGAAGTCCAGGCCGCGGGACAGCTCCACGGTGCTCTGCTCCCAATGCGTCGCGAACGTGTTGCGCCGGCGCTGCTTCTACACTGTGTACTAACTTGTATGTGAAGTCCTCGTGCTGCAGATGCGTGAAGCGCGCCGGCATGCTGCCGCGCGGCTGGAAGTCCAGGCCGCGGGACAGCTCCACGGTGCTCTGCTCCCACTGCGTCGCGAACGTGTTGGCGCCGGCGCGGCCTTGCACACTAATCGAGGATACACGTATGGAGGGGAAGTCCAGCTGAGGAGATGAAAAAGTGTCCTATTATCATAATAAATGAACTGGATATTTTAGTGGACCAGTTACCAGTTAGCGAGAAGTTATTCTGGAACTTGGATGGCAAACCAAACTCTTGAATTTGTAGATAGATATGTAATGATGAATAATGCGTTGCGACTGACCAAGGAAGCCGAGCCAATCGTAATTCTTGAACCCACTCACATGCTCGATATTTTCTTGTATTTTTTTTTGTCTACTCGTGAACGTCTGTTTCATCTGAAAGTCCCTTAATACTTTGTCGATATCTGGCGGGTGTAAGTAACTAGGGTGAGGATTGCCAGAACTACAAAAACCAAGTGAGTTGCTAAGTTACCTTTTGGGGGCTGTAGGGCGGTAGCTTGGCCTTGTGCATGTTGAAGACGTCGTCGACGAACTGGTGCCAGCGGTAGAACACGGGGTCGCGCATGGCTGTGGCCGAGTCTCCCATCACGCCGAATTGTTCCTGCAAAACGATTAACCAGTCAAAACTTGGATTAATTTAATCTTCAGCCTGTTAATACCCACTGCTGAGCGTAATGCTTTTATTTAAATACATCAGCTGTATCGGTTTTTAACTACTTAATCTAAATCTTCCTAATGCCGTCAGTTTCATCAAGAGTTTGGGTGACCTGCATTTCTCTCTAACCACTACTTAGGCGTCCAGTTGTTTAAGATGTGGGTGTAGAAAATAAATTTAATGCTCGTATTTTCATTATACTTATATAACTGACTTTGTAGCAATCACGTTTATTTAAAAGCATTTCATCTCTAAGAGTCAATGTTCTGAATTGCTGTAGGTACTTACAAGATGTCTATGGTCAGGGTCATGAGCGTACGAGATGATGACGTGCCCCATGTTGTGGAAGTCTCCATACTTGGTAGGGTTCAGGCTTAAAGTGGACGCCTCCATCAGGTTACCCAGAACGTCAATGCCGGTCTGCTCATCCAGGGGAAGCTTACGGCCGCTTGGCTGAGAAAAAAGTTTGGAACTTTGTTAGAATTTGATTAGAAGGATAATGAATTACCACCATTAGGGAAGGTAGAATAATAAGCGAACTGACCTAATTTAGGTTGAAGCAATTAGGTGCCTATGGAGATATAATAGTTTGAGTCCCGGGAAGGTCATAACTTTTATCGCGGAAATCGTTTGTATGAAAATCGTTGCTGTGAAAATAAGAGAGGCAATTATTATGGAAGTGCGATAATTGATGAGTTTAATTGATCCTCTGGCCAGACCAGGTCTTGCCAAGCTACTTACCAGGTCAATAGCACCCTCCTCAATGGTCTGTACGAAGCGATCCCGCCAGGTCTCCATCGTCCACACGTCTAAGCAGATCTGGTCCACGAGCTGGTCCAGGTCTCGCCAAGCTACTTATCAGATCAATAGCACCATCTTCAATAGCCTGGACGAAGCGGTCGCGCCAGGTCTCCATCGTCGACACGTCTACCTTGACCAGGAGCACTACCAGTCCAGGTCTTGCCAAGCTACTTACCAGGTCAATAGCGCCTTCTTCGATGGCCTGGACAAAGCGGTCTCGCCAGGTCTCCATGGTGGACACGTCTACGCGGATCAGATCCACTGGTCGGTCCAGGTCTTTGAGAACACTGTTCGTAAATCTGAAATAAATTAAACTTTTATAGTCTAGATTTTATAACATTTTTTGCAATATCGTACGCACATCGCTCAAACCTGGAGCAGAACTCGACTGGGGAATTACCTCCACTTTACAGAAAACCACAGCCAAATAGCACTACACTACACCCCACCATAGAGTAATACCCCCTTCATAGAGTTATACATGGCCGGTGAGGAAGGTTGCTAGAACCTAAAAGAGCTTAATGGGTGCAGGTGTGTTGACGACGGGGTCTCCTTGCCCATTTATTTAACCGTATCGTTAATGGCAACGCGCGTGTGCTACCCTTGAAGTTACAGGTGCACATAGGCTGCGGTAGCTGCTTACAATCAGATGGACCTTGCTTGTTTGTGCACCGACGTCGTATTCTTCTCGGTACCTTCTTTTCGATTTAATTTTTTAAAGGGGTTAGTTTCATTTACTTCTTGACTGGGTTTGTAGGTATTACACGGCGGCACGTATTATATTCGTGGGAAGCGAGGGCTAGGGTAAAAGTACTAGACTTGTAGAAAAAATCGCATTTCTAGGTTACCTGGGAGGCCAGGCGCGGGAGGCGACCTGAGAGTCCAGTTTGGGGAAGTAACCGTCTTCGATGGGCTCCCTAAAGTTGCTGTAGGGCACCACCCTCGGTAAATTGTTGCAGAAACGTTCAATGTTGTATCTGAAATGGAAAACTTAAATTCAGGAATTTATAGAAACATTTGTGCTAACCGGACTTCTATTTATTTTTACAAACTTCTCAACTAAAAAGACCCAGCCAAGTGCGAGTTAGAATCACTCCAAAAGGAAATCCTTTTTCAGTATTTGTCGTAGGCCAAATCTCATGACCCAAGCCAGGCCTACGTCTCACCTGCTTCCATTCCGTAGGTTTATTTTCGGTTTGGAAACGTATTCATTATTGGACATACCTAGCGATGATCTGCTGATGCATGTAGTACAGCAGCTCTCCTCTCCTGTCCTTGTCGACAAGGCTTCTATCAGCAGCTTCGAAGGGGTAGACCAGGTGCCAGTGCCAGTGGTGCAGGTTGATGCCGATGTCCTCGCGGAAGTACGCCAAGCGCTGCTCCGGTTCAGCGTTAGACGCGGTGTAGTTTTGAGGGATTACTACCGGCATCTATGTGACAAGTCGATGATGAAAAAGAGAAGATTTTACAATGCAATTTTAAAAAGAAACTGCATCTTTAAATTTTGGACACATAAAAACGGTACTAGCATCAAAGGAAAGGCGATCATACTTTAGGAGCTACCTAAACTTTGAATGCAAGTTGACGATACTGAGCAGCACCAAGTGTCATCTTACCCTGGAGCCATCAGGCACGACCGAGGTGGTCTCTCTGGCCTTGCGGAACACCTTGGGGTCCACAAACTTGTCAGGAAACGTTTCTGCGAAAGTTGGGATGTCCAACCCCTTGGTGTCTGGTCTGTAAGGTAAAAATCAATTGAAACAAGATGATGTCTTCCCTCTGTCCATGGGGATGATAGAAACGAATCATCATCATACATACCTGTGGAGTAGGGCTACGGAGAGACAGTAGTTGAACATGTACGGGTTGATGCGGAGTTGGCAGTACGTGCACACCGACTGCAGATCAGCTACGTTGCGCATGTCTGAGGAAGGATAAATATTTATTTAATTATACTTGCGTTAAATGTGAGCTTTAAGAATGGGCCAAAGCAGGACAACATCCTGATAGGCGAGACGAGAGGGTAAGTCAAATTGTATGTATTGCAAGCTATGTTCCGTTCCAGCTCAATCGAACATCAGTCCCTGTTTAAAATGATAAAAATGACGTATCTGACTTTACTGGGGCCCACCCACAATCAGTCGGCCTGACGATATTGGCCTGTCATTTGTTCGGAGCTGTCATATTTTTGTTCTAACTGACAGGCCGATATCGTCAGGCGGTCTGATAGACGGTGGGCGTACTCATAAAGATGTCGATGAGTTTCCCCGCAAGCTGTCGGTGCTTCGGCACGAAGAGCGAGAACTGCTCGTTGTAAGGCAGCTGCATCGGCAGCGTCAGGTCCGGGAGAGCGATGTTCCGGACCGGGATCGAGCGTCCGGAACCCTCGCCGAACTTGCTCTCCAGCTGGTTCGACACGCCCTTGTATTTGTCCGGCTGAAAAAAACAGTCTAACATGATGGCAGTATACAAGACCTCCTGGATTTTAGGGTGCCTATATAAAGCGCATAATAAAATTTGACATTTTACTAAATTAGACATGGTTCCAAATTCTAAAACAAAACAAGAGGCAGTTTCTTTGATTAATTAAGTCAATATGTTGTCAATTGGAGCCTAAAAGACTTTAAAAATCTTCGTAGCACCTTTTTCTCAGCATATTTAAAGACTGAAATGTTATATAAACTTTTCCTTGGATTCGCCTAGTTAGAGTTACTAATAAAACAATTTTGTTGCGGCTCAGTGTAAAAGGCCAAGATGTCGCGGAGTCTACATAGCCTAGACATATTTATTAACTGATATCAAAGTATATAAAGTATACTGATATAAAGCAATAAGGAGCTCTTTGCACAAACTATAGTTATGATGAATGACTAAACCCTCATATTTTTTCCCTGTTTGGCCTCAGAAATGCGTGGTAAAATTTGTCTGGGTCTCTTGACCATACGATTTATGTACTTACATAGTAGTTGTCGGGTAGCTGGAAGACAGCATTGTCGTCGCCCTTTTGCATGAAGCAGGGCTCCGTGGGGCGGTCGAAGAACAACAGCAGGTCCTGCTTGTTGCCGCTCATGGTGCTGGTAAACCCAAAGAAAAACGGTAAAAAAAGGTTGTTCAGTTGCTCAAAGGAGGGCCCTTAAACGAAGTTCGCTTGTATGACAGCTTTCTACTACTAAATTAATGGAAACTGAGCTAAAACAGACAAATGGAAGAACATGGCTAATGGCTATACTATAGAGTTCCTTATCGATTACAAAACTCTAGAAAACATTGAGGGACGACTTTTTCTAATAAAAAATGTAAATGTTGAATAGTGAAAGTTTTCTGAATACTAAAGTATAGGTGTACCGGGTAAGTCGTAAAAGAAATGATAGATTTTTTTGTGTTTCCTATACCTACGAATGATTGATTAAATTACATGGGCTTTACTATCCAAGAAGAGTTGGTATAAATTAAAATAAAGAAATCTTAGAACATACCTGCATATTATTTGTCGGATACACTTATAAAAACTTACTTAATAAGTACTTAGCACGCAAAACACAAACGCGAATATTTCGCATAAAAAATACACAAATAAAATAACTTTTAGGTCAAGCATTGAGTTGTAATTACATATCTAGATTTAGATAAACTGCCGCTAGGTAAAAAATAACATAATTCAAATCACTCACCCTTATTTTTTATCGGCAACTAAAATAAATTTAAAAAAAAACCGAAGTGTTCACGGAACCCGTTTTCAGCCGTGAAGTCCACGGCCTAATGGTACCGACTGACCATGGTACCCCCTTTTTATGGTCCCTAAAACCGTGTGCACATAACACCATATCTTTTGAAGTAACAAGTGCATTGCAAAATTAGATATGCAGTCAAGTAAGGTGTTACTGTCTTCGCTCCCTTTAGTTTTGTGGGTCGCGATATTAGTTTCATACTTTGTCCACATGTAAAAGATATATTGGTAACCGCGAAAAAAATACAATGTTATAAATGCGGTTAAAAGAAACGTAGCTATCTATGTTGTTTGGCAGTTAGTATGAGAGCCTAAGGTTTTGATAATTATCGACGCGCAAAGTGAAATTGGCAGTCGAATTGTGGGAATCGGCGGTTTCTTATCAAGACGTGTGGTTGCCTAAAAATATTTGATAGTTTTTTGTTATGATTGTTTTTTCTGATAAGTACCTATACCTACTTATGCATTCTTTTTGCATACTAATGTTACAACTTAAAGTTATTTAGTTTGAAGTTTAAACTATAAAAGAAGATATCTGAACATAGGAACATATCTATACATTATTTGTGTCTCCCATAATGTGTTTATCCTGCAATTCCAATAACCGATTTTGCAACCTGTGGCCTGTAGTGTTTTTGGTCCTAGTTATTTTTTCTTATTTTATTGTGTAGGTATATATAATATATATGTATGTACGTATGGACTATGTAAGTTTATTTGTATTTTTATTTCTTTTATATGTGTAAGTGTATTAATGTTGATTTGCATTTGCTTTTGCAACACCTACTTATTTGTTAATTTACAAAGGTTTCCGCTTCCCAAAGGTTGTCTGGAAGAGATCGCTTTTTAGCGATAAGACCGCCAATTGTTTTACCTCTACTTTTCTGTTTGTAACTTGTGTATACTCTGTTTCTTTAATTTCAGGTGTGCAATAAAGAATATTTATGTTATGTTATGTTATCTGAAACGAGATGTTTTAAAGTGAATTGGACCCGGGTATGTTCTTAGACTACGTCCGGACACGGGTATCTCCGCAGACTACGTCCGGACACGGATATGTCCTTAAACTACGTCCAAAAGAGAGGTATGGGCACTGCGAATGTCATCTCACCATTGTGTGGTAGGGCACAGCACAGCGAATGTCATCTCGCTCAAATCTGGGGCAGAGCCCGACTGGGGAAGTACCTCCACCTTACAGAAAACCACAGCCAAATAACACTAGACCCTAATTAATACTCATGGTGTTGTGTTCCTGCTGGTGAGTAAGGTTGCCAAAGAGCTCAAAGAGGACCCAGTGTATTGACGACGAGAGACCCTCTTGTTCCTTTAGCCGTCAACACAGTTGGAGTTGCAGACGTCCATACGCTACGGTAGCTGCTTACCATCAGGCAGCCCGTATGCTTGTTTGCCACCGTCGTGGTATAAACAAATGTAGCAGTTCAAATGTAGAAGTTTCTATATGGGCAAGGTGTTCGAAATGATCTGAGCGGTTCTCTGCCTTTTCGCCGAAAATCATATTGCCAAATTTCACTTGGCAACCAACTTTTCGCAGAAGTTTCATTTGGCCGAATTTCATTTCCCAACTTTACATAATCCAACCTAACCTAACCCAACCTAGTAGGCAATTTTCATTTCCCAACTATGGTTGGGAAATAATTATTTGGTAAAAGTTATTCGGCCAAATGAAACTTCTGCGAAAAGTTGGTTGGCAAATAAAATTCGGCAATACAATTTTCGACGAAAAGGCAGGATACCGATCTGAGCATAATTTTGTTGTTACCTGTTATGTTATTGTTGCGTGTGCAAATCATTTTAGGATCAGCTACTTTTCTTACTTTTTATTCATAAATTAACTTTAAGCACTTAATATTATTATGTACGTATTATCAGTCTCAGTAATATTTCTTAACAAGCAGCCACGAGCAAAATGTTTGAGCATTAAAAAGGTACGACGTACAAAAAGCCTTGCGCCGAAATAAATTCATGCAAACGTATTCGTCAGCAAATAAGGCGAAATTCTCATAAATTAAATACTAAACGCTACAGCGCACTTCATTTACTCCAATACTTTTCACTTGAACGTACAAAAAAACCGCAAGTCATCAGCTAAGGCGAATTGAGACTTACGCGGTTAGTATAAAGTTTAAAATTGAGTGAGTAGGTTGAACGAGAAGTGAAAATTACTTTTTCCATAAAGTACTGTGCTCGAGGGAAATCAGCGCGTGTCCGCTGCCATTTGGAATACGCATTGCGATTTTTCTGCGCGCATTTATTTTAAGCCCGTTTCATATTTTGTGCGTGATTAACGCGGGAAATCCGAAAAAAGTAAGAGTAGCGTAAGAGCTAAAACGATTGATGAAAATCTTCAAGGTTCGATTTCCATATGTGAAAAATGTGCAATTTGGATCCACCACCAATCAATCATGCACAAAACCTCACGCCACAAAGCCACGAATTATTGCTTGATGATGTCTTCGTGTTATCCCTCATTAGGGACATGGGGCTCGCAGAAGAGTTTTCCACTTGTGACGATCTTGAGCACCTACTTTCAGCTCTTTCCAGTCGAGACCAATTGAGCTAGCCTCTTTCTCAACTGATTGCCTCCTCTGGTCTACGAAGTGCGTGTTCGATCCATCGCCATTTCCTCTCCAGGATTTCCTGGCTTATGGGCTTCTGGTCAGTCATCTCCCACAGCCTCACGTTTGAGATGGTCCGCGGCCAGTATACACCCAGGATGCGCCGAAGGCACTTGTTAATGAACACCTGCAGCCGATTGGTGACGTATTTTCTTATTAGACACGTCTCGTATCCGTACAGTAGTATTGACTTGACGTTGGAGTTGAACACTCTGATTTTTTCGAATTATTGCTTATGTATTTATGGCTTTATCGCACAATAAAACAAAGTAAAAAGTGTAGAGTTAATGCCAGAGGGCAATCTCAACCTATCTACTATTAGGTCAAACAGATAAAAAGCAATAAAGCGGACTGCGGGGCCTTCCCCGCTACTCTTTAGTACCAAAGGGAATACTAAAACCCCAAGTATTGTAGTAGAAGTATACCTACTACTACTTCTGCTGCTAAGTAGTATCGATATATTTGGTGCGATCGTAGAACGCACGATAGAAGCACACAGTGCGTCAGGCTAGAGCAGTAATCATTCACGGCTAGGGACTGGCTGCCACGACTAATGATGTCACGGAATATTCAATGATCGGATCTGATATACCTATTAAGTTATTTTATAACTGCTACGGTTTTACAGGGATAGATACTTTTAACAGAGGACATGTAATGTAAGTAATAAAACATCATCCTACTCTCCCTCTCTTCTTGGCAACCCTTTTGATTGGTTTTAGGCGTGTCGGCTTAGGTGGCATTGCAGCATTCCAGGTCTTTATTGATGGAATATCTCTCCACCAACTAAAAATATTATGATGATGGCGACTTTCTTAGTTTTGTTTAGGTTGATTCGTGTAAGATTGTCTTCAAAAATAAAATGTTTTATTTACCTCGTGTTGAAGTATAATCGAGCGGCAAAAGCTCGCAGTGCGTAAGGCTATTTATAGGCAGTAAATAATTAATGACTAGGGACCGAGCCGCGTCTAATGATGTCACAGAATATTCTACCAGTTATCGGGTCTCATATAATATAAGGCATCGGTATTTATCAGATCATTTACCCGAATTAAATGTATGAAAACTATTGAATTCATATTGTATAGAAGCATGGAATGATATTTGAGGAGTGAAATCTGGCGCACATTGCAAATTTAGTTGTAGCTACACATACATACACATACATATAGTTAGGGAGGCGAATAGGGGAATTTTCTGCAATACTCGAGCGTGGCAGTTTAAGATATGAGAGATACCTTAGACCTAATAGAACAACCTTGTAAAGTATTTAGCTCTATATGTAGTGACGCGCGCCTAGGATAGACGATCAGATTAGTAAAAAAAAATGGATAGTCTGAAATACTCGAGCGCATCAGATTAAGATATTGGGGGTTGATTTTAGTGTTTAAAGACTAAATTTAACTAATCTGACGATAAGTCCTTGACGCCGCCGAGTTATAGGGTCGCGAACTTGTAAAAAAAAAAACGTTAATCCGGCATTCTCGAGCGCGATATTTTATTTTTTTATTTTGAAGAATATAATCTAAAACTTACTAAAAATACAAAATCTGCCGGTTTCCGCATGACCGGAAGTGTGGAGGAGCCATTTCGTCTTCCTAAGAACGCGTTACGGCATATAAGTCGCGAACGATACATTTTACAAAAAAAAAAGTTTAAATAAACAAAAAAGGTAATTTTATTTTAAACAAAAAAGGTCTCTTTACATTTTTGTCCAAAGTTAAAACTTTTTGACTTGAAGCATCATAAAAACTCAAACTCCCGGTCAGATTAAGAGAACCCACCAACATTTTTGTCAGATTAAAAAATATGCTTTCAGGATACCATGATAAACCTCCCCTATGAAAATCTTTACGCGCTCGAGTATTTCAAAAAAACTTTTTTTTTTTGCATTTTCAAAAATTCATCGTAACTTATCGTCACGCCGAAATCGTCAGTTTTTTTAAAGGGAGCTTCCTTGGGGCCTACTTAACACCCCTTCCGAAAATCTGACGCGCTCGAGTAATTTTTTTTTTTTTTGCATTTTTGACTACTTTATATGCCTACCCCCACCACGCAAACCGGCAGATTAGTATACCGTTGTTATCAGAGGCACTCGGGGCATACGTAGTATGAATATCTGACGCGCTCGAGAATGCCCAAGTAACTGTTTTTTTTAACATTTTTGAAAAACCGTACACGCCAAACCCACCGCTAAAATGGTTTTTGCCATAAGAGCTTTTCTTTTCGAAATTATTTTATCTTTCGATTTTGATAGGTCTCGACGGCGCCGTTGAATTACGCCATTTAGCTACCTCGCCTCCCTAACTAATATAATCACGCCTATATCCCAAAAGGGGTAGGCAGAGATCACGGATGTCCATTTGCTTACGATCAATGCAGCAAAACTCCGTGAGCCACTTCTCGCCCCCTGCCTGCTTCTTAGTTGTATAGCTAGCAATGTACAAAGATGCAGAAAATTCTCAAATTTTCCGATAATTACTGGAAAAACCGCATGCAAGTTGTCATTGACAAAATTATCATTGACCCTCTAAGGCTTGACAATAAATGTGCGAAGAATAATTTTAAACAAAAAAGAACCGACTTCACTTAGTATCCGCTATTCCAAGAGGAAGTGGCCGAGTTGCTGTATTAAATAGTGAAATCACTATAGGTGTGCCTATAATAGTTGAAGAGCTCCCTCGATTTCTCCAGGATCCCATCATCAGACCCCGACTTGGTGACAAAGGGACCATCTAGTAGTTATACCCGTTCGATTAAAAAAAAATTTTTGAAAATCGGTTCACGATTCACGGAGATATCGAGTAACATACACATACAAAAAAAATTCTTTTGAAGTCGGTTAAATAGTTATTTGTTATACAAGGGGTGAAAGTTGTATTTTACGTGCGAGTGTTATTTGAAACACGAGCTAGCGAAAGGATTCTATTATTGACCACGAGCGAAGCGAGTGGTTCAAAAATAGAATCCTGAGCGTAGCGAGTGCTTTAATACACGAGACGTAAAATAACTTTCACCCGTGTATAACACAAAACTTTTCACCTCACTACAGCGAGGAAAATAAGAAAAAGGGTGCATTTTGCTCGGTTTCCCGTAATTCCTCAGGTGTTTAATACTTCTTCATCACTCGAATCACTAATTTTTAACAAAACAATCTAGAAAAACATGCGAATATTTAACGTTGATATGATGGATGAATTGAAATGAAAAGTTTTGACGTAAAAGGTTTTATTAAATGTCAGATGCGTTTTGTTCGTACGTAGACTTATTCGGCTGTCAGAACAATTTATCCGTTTTTACAAAAAGAATGAAGATTAATGTTGAATGCTGATATTTATGAATTAAAATAAAGTTGTAAGACTGTATTAAGTGTTTTTACTCGATGCAATTCATTAATTGCGATGTTAAAAATTCTGCACTTTTAACGTTTTACGTTTTGTTAGCTGTCAAATGTCACTTAAGCCACTTGTCACTTATGTCAAAACTCTTTCACCACATGTGGATAAAAAGCGATTTTCACAATAGATATTAAACAAACAAAAAGGGCTTTCCGAGCTAGTGAGGTGAAAAATACCAAGAGCTTTCCATGAGAACATTTGCAATTTTGGAAACTTCTCTTCGGTGCATTGCTATTTATAGCTGATTTTAAGTGAATTTAACATTGTTGCAATTCTTTCAGTAGAATATGTCTGCAGAAAAACACCACGAAGCATGGATGGATTAAATTATCATTAAGGTTAAGAAGTTACATTTTACAGAACTGAATGAACAAATCAATTTATTTTTAATGAATATTTTGATTTGTTTATTTTAAGTAGTCGCACTACTATATGTATAAATTATAAACTTGTATAGATGTCATATACAAAGGAAAAAGTGACCAACCCCTCCAGTGCCCAAGGCTGGATCCAGCCTCCAGTCACTTTTTCCTTTGTATATGACATCTATACAAGTTTATAAGTTACATTTTAAATGCATAATAAATAATAATCGTTTTGATTTCGTTGGATACAAGAAATCGTTGAGAGTACAGTCGTCATCAAATATATCGGAGCGGCCAAAGTGGTCACAAATATCTTAACAACGTCTCTATTGTCAAGGGGATAAAGTGCATGTATATGATAATATGTTTGAATACCCTGGCCGCTCAGATATATTTGAAAGCGACTGTACCACCGACCGATATTCTTTACTAATAATCAGTATTCTATCGTCACATACCACAATTTATTACTACCTGATACGAGTATTATGCCTGTGAATAGTTTCGAAAATTGTTTCTATTGCTTACATTAAATTTCAGGGTTTTACCCGTGGTACCACTGTTTTTGTACCACGGGGGACCACGGGAATTTTTTTTCCCCGTATTTTCCCCGTAGACCCCACTGCTCCAGTTTTAAGTTATCTTTTTGAATACGAAACTGTCCGTGGGCCCACGGGTCATTCCTCGAAAATAAATATTTCCCGTAGTCCCACAGCAATAGATATGTCATAAATTACGCCTCTAAATACTATTCTTTTTTTAATAGGCAAGGTAGGTTTTGGTTTTTTTTTTTTGCTGTGCCTTTAAATACTAGCAAATGAATACCATTCTCGAGCAGTGGGTCTATGGGGACAAAATTAGTACTCGTGGATCCACTGAGGGTCATAGCAGTGGGACCACGGTTAATACCCGGTTCTTTTCAATTACCCATAGTCCCATTTCGGTGTTGTGGGTCTACGGGGAAAAAATTTTACCCGTGGTCCCCCGTGGTACAAAGGCCGTGGTACCACGGTTAAAACCCGTAAATTTCTAGTGTCCTACATGAACTTTTCAAGAATTTTTCAAGACATAATCCATACATATTTTCGGAAAGTTACTAAATCTTGTACATTTGTAACTTTCCCCAAAAAAATGTTAGTCTTTATGTCAAAACGATGAATATCGAACACGGCCGAAACTCAGTAAGGGTCGACTACACGTCGGGTACACGTATTACACGCACACGTACACGTATTACACGTGTTCGCCGTTGATAATGAATTTACGACCACTAACATAACAGGAAGGTGACGTTAGATTAAAGTGAGATAGATACGTCTGGTCTCGTGAAGATGAGTGAAAAAGATTTAGGAAAACGGGCGAGTTTTCTGAGGACAATAGAAAAGTTAACGATTTGGGTACATTATAATTTATAACTATTAATGCCAACTATACAGATTTAAAGAAGAATATTGGCACGTAATGGTTTAACAAGAAAATTTTAGGCTTTAAAGTCCATTAATTTTATAATGTCCACACAAAAGGCGCCTAACTTTAACTCATACAAAAAACAAAATGTTTGACCCAGATAGGTACTGAGGCTTAACAATAACATAACCATAAATACTCTTTAGTGCTGAAAGAAAACCTTACTATAAAAGATGTTCCCGCATCTACCATAGATGATATCTAAGGCTCGGTTTCCGGATCCTTTAAAGCGGAAGTGCTGCAACCCGAGCCTCGGGTAATAGACTGATATTACACTCCGACGTTGAGTTTGTTTGAGCAGACGGGATTGAATATACAGGGTGGTGTGAAACGACCGACTCTAACCAACAATAACAAAACATAAACACAAATACTCTTTAGTGCTGAAAGAAAACCTTACTATAAAAGATGTTCCCGCATCTACCATAGATGATATCTAAGGCTCGTTTTCCGGATCCTGTAAAGCGGAAGTGCTGCAACCCGAGCCTCGGGTAATAGACTGATATTACACTCCGACGGTGAGTTTGTTTGAACAGACGGGATTGGATATACAGGGTGGCGTGAACCGACTCTAACCAACAATCATACAAGGTGTTACAAAAATGTTTGACATAATTGGTAGTACAGTCGCCATCAGATATATCGGAGCGGCCAAGGTGGTCACAAATATCTGAGCAACGGCTCTATTGTCAAGGCGATAAAGTGCATGTTCAGATATTTTTGAGTACTCTGGCCGCTCCGATATATTTGATGGCGACTGCACAGTCACGTCTGGGAATACAGATACATTTAATGTGACAAAAATCACGACTCGACTCTATTACCAAGGCGTAAAGTCTTGGATATATGTTTTTGGTCTCTCATCTGTATAGTTGAATTATCGAGAGCGTGGAATCGCATATGTAGTAGTATTGTTTGTGTACAGGCATTCTATATTTGAATCCGCACACAAAGAGGCACAACACGGTACAACCACTACATATGCAATTCCATGCTCTCGATAATTCAACTATAAATTAGCTTTTGTGGCTGTAAAAGTATTTAATCGACATTCAAACTACCAACACATGAGCTGATGTTTCTGATTATCTACTGTACTAGTTAGGTATAGATATTAAGTTCGTCTATTTACGCTCGTGCCTTTCAGTTTTCTTGTTATAGTTTCCTTACTTATTGTGCTTTTAATTTACTGCCGTTGCAACCTCTCTATTTAATTGTTAATGTTAGGTTGTTAGCTTTAGTTACATTTCATTCTCTCGTATTGGTTGCCCTGAAAACCAGCGCCATGGCTAATATTTGTTAGCTATCGGCACATGCTGAGTGGCATCCTTTTTGGTGCTTTGTACTTTAGGATTAAGATGTAAATAGATTAAGTTTTATATTGTATTATTTTTCTGTACCACCAAATAAACGATTTCTATTCTATTCTATTCTATTCTAAATATTATGCCATACGAATAAATGAATAAATTTGTTTTTGGTCACAGTAAATGTATTTGTATCTATATTTTCAGACGTGACCATACCAACTTAGAAATAAAATAATTAAAAACAAATTGCGTGAAGAATTGTTTTTGTATGGTTGGTCTGCTCCTGCTGGGACGACGTGTCTCATGCTCATGCTCCAACAAAATTGCCTACTTTTTCCTAGTCGGATTTGATACCTAGAACAGAAGTATAGATTGAATTGTGAAGCTAATTGTACGTTACTTTACAATTCTTATTTATAGTTAGTCATCAAATATATGTCAACGGCCAAGGTACTCAAAAATATCGGAACATGCACTTCATCGCCGTGACAATAAAGGCGGTGTTCAGATATTTGAGACCACCTTTGCCGGTCAGATATATTTGATGGCGGCTGTACTTGCCCTTAGCACAACCCTTATTGAGCTTAGGCATTGTGGGAATGTGGGACTTGTGGGAGTAGTTAGATTTTGAAAAATATTGTCCCATAATATTTATTTATTAATTTTGAATACCAGTATAGACGGAGAGCTGGCCACGTCAGATATGACACAATAATGAGAGAAACGAAACCCCTCTAGTTAGTTTGCTATACTATGCTTATTTCTAGATCCGGACATCTGGCAGCTGTAAAGTGGTGGAGGTCTAAGAATGCAAATAACTTGAAGAAAACAAATCCTATAGTTCTGGGTTTGATCCAATATTATGAAAAATTATATAATTAATTAGATTATATAATATCCAAACGTTTCGGTTGGGGGAAGTAGTGCCAAATGATATATAATGTAATTTTTGGTTACTCGCCTACTGTTTTTGTTTCTGCAATAATACACAATGTTTTTTAATCTAATGTTAAAATATAGGCCGGTTTCTCTATAAGTGACATAACTTCAGCAATTTTTACCTATTTTGGCATTACTTTTTTCCAACTTAAAAACTTTTTTGGTCTGTTACTAAGATGCCCGGATCTAGCAATAAGGATGGTTATGCAATCTAATTGGATTGGTTACAATACTCTCATTATTGTGTCATATCTGACGTGGCCAGCTCTTAGACCAGTACGTCTAGCATGACTTACGTTATCGCGCGACTCTCCATACTTCAGGTGCGACTCGAAGTATAGAGTCGCGCGCGACAATGCATGTCATGCTAAGCCGCCTGGAATAATCTGCAAAGGATTACAGTAATAATGAAACAAGTCGTCGAGATAAAATGTTCATTTATTTTTTGACTTTCGATTTAAAAAATAACTGAATAAAATACATTATTCTATTACATTATCAAATTGACAAACGAAGCTTAAATGCGTATTGTGCTTTCGCTTTTTGAGATTTGAGAGTTAAGTAAAAATATCCATTACTGTGAAAAGTTCAAAAGGATTTTTATTTATTTATTCAATAATAAGCCGCCTTATACAGAGTGAAATATGGGTCGTGATCCTGAACAACTTTTTCTGACCCTGCAACTCATCACCATTATCATATGGTAATATTTGACCAAAACCGAATTAATTTAATTATTTGTATTTTTCAACTAAAATTAATCCTTAAGCTAAGGAAATCATGATCACCCTAATACTTATTACATACGCTGAATGAATAACTATAAGACATCACATTGAGTAGGGTGACTAAATGTACGACAAGTTTTCTACTTAACAATCTGACCAATAATTATCAAAAAAAGTTTAACACAATTAGGTTCATCTTTCGATTCTGTATCGTACCTTGATCGCTTGCTGTACGACCCCGATTTCATCCTGTATACATAAAGCGACTCATCATTATGAATTGGTTTCTTTGTTAACCGATCCACATAATTATTGTGCCAAAGTTGCGTAATACAAGTTGTATCAGAGATACTGGTGCCTAGGGAATGCAAACCGGTTATTTTTTGTATGAAAATAACCGGTTTTTCGGTTAATAACCGGTTATTTTCATACAAAAAATAACCGGTTTGCATTCCCTACTGGTGCCCCTTTTAGGGGCATAATTGATATCGTATTCTTTTTTTTATTATGAAATAGCAAGAAAAAACTTTTTCCTCGCGAAAAAAAATGGCTAGGACTACGTGACCCATCCAAAAATTATTTCCTAGTTTTTCTTACTCGCAACACGATGCCAATTGTGCCCTTAAACGGATCACCGGTATTTTTGTTATACCCTGTATGTTAGAGAAAACAAGCGATATTGCGATCTCGCTTCGATGTATAACTGCGTCTCTTAATCCGACGTTATTGGCCCAATATGTGGACGGGTACTAGGTTCTATTCCGCCTCTTTTTAACTTTCCACGGTCTATATTTCAGGTCTAGAATACGAAACTAAACTATCAAGCTAATTTACAAAGTCAATTTCAAAAACCTTATACAAATATGTACAGTCGAGTAATAATTAT
The DNA here is from genome assembly GCA_911728535.1 of Pammene fasciana. Taxonomy (NCBI): domain Eukaryota; kingdom Metazoa; phylum Arthropoda; class Insecta; order Lepidoptera; family Tortricidae; genus Pammene; species Pammene fasciana. The sequence continues at coordinate 464,077 of OU452292.1, forward strand.
ATATAATAATATAATGTCAATATTAAAAGCGACACGCCTACTCTTGTATCACAACGTGGAAAGGCAATTTTAAAATATTTGGACCATTCGCTTGCAAGGAAATATTAACTAAGCTGTGTCTGCCAAAAATATGATATTTTAATAATGTATGGAGTCCTAAAGTTAATGTATTAATGTGTATATTGAAATGTTTAAGTAATTTCAGAAAACGCAAATTAATATTAATTGATCATATTTTGTGAACTATTATAATCTTATGAACTTGCTCTGTTTTAAAAAATGAATAAAACGGGTAACATAATTTTTACCATAATTATCAACTTCGTCAGTATTTTTTGTAAACAATTATTATAGAAAAGAAACAATCAGTTACCCTCGTATTAAGTACATTTCTTTAATTTAAAAACTAATTTAGCCAGCACTCCCATCCTCAAAGTGCAAAAATGTAAGTAGAGTAGGTACCTATAACTCGAAAACAAGTACCGTAACTGAGTAAAGAAGTACCCCCATCGTAACGTTTGCTCGACGTAACTTGAAGTTCGGGGTCGCAACGAGCAACTAATTCGCTTTGATGTGGCGAACGGAGCGAGGGCTGTCATTACACTGCTGCTGACGAATTCTAGTCTCTGGTAAACCAGTATATGGCTCAAAACACACCTAGCGGAATTGTGAGCGGAATTAAGTCAATTCATAGACAAAATGCTTCAATTTGTCAATGAATGCTTAAATTGGTCTATGGCCTCCATACAAAAAAATCAGCTACCATAGACAAATTTAAGCTACCATAAACAAATTTAAGCATTTTGTCTATGAATTGGCTTAATTCCGCTAGGTGTGTTTTGAGCCTATTATTAGGGTTTTATATACCCTACCCATTGTATCTTTCCTTAGTCATTATCACTTACAAGTAAGTAACATTTTTCAAGACACAAGCATAAGTTTCATAAAAGTGTATCTTTATTCTTACGGTACTAAACATGGTATTTTGCTACCGCAAAAATGCACATAGACCAAGCGCTTCACGCAGTTAACGATGCCTTTGTGAAAACGATTTAGATTTCGGTACCGAAATTATGAAGTTGGGGCACTAAGTACTTCTTACAAGTTCGAAGCCTCGTTATACTGGTTTCCTCGTAATTCCGGAATATGAGGGTTTTCGCCGCCAATGAGAATGAAGAGGTATTGAGCATGTTTGTTTGTATCCGGAGGGTCGAATGTAAGCAACGTTACGCTACATTTTGAGGGTTAAATACCTTTTTCGTTCATTTGTTTAGTTCTTTCTTTCCGATATATTAGATACCTGGAGTGACGTATGAGCTAAAAACGTTGATCTTATTTAATTAAAAATCTCAGCGCATTAGTATGGCCAGAGACTATAGAGATATAGACGACCACAGCCTAAGAACTTTTTGAAGCTCATGTCGATTGCGTCTAGATGTCAAAGCCCCCTAAAGATACCGAATATGTAAGAGAAATGTCACCTGCACAGCTACTCCACCTAGTAACAAATAGCGTACTAGTAGTAGTAGTAGTACGGTATTGCGATTCCGCGAGGTACTGCCAGCTATTACGGGACCTTTCCAAGAGGTGAATATTTAATTTAATGATTTAGTTTAGGTATATTAAATTAATTTAGGTTAATTTGTTTTTTATTTAGTTTAGTTTATAAGATTCTAATTGAGTCCCTGTAATTTCTTTTGTTTTTTATATTCGTCCATAGAACACGATTCCCGTCGGCTTGCCAAATTTTCATGTAGCTGAGTAGTCCTACAGCTCATGAAGAAATTTTAAACCAAATCAAGGACGGGCTTGCCTAAGAAATTTTTTGATTCACCGCCACTCTTGTACAGTCACCGGCAATATTATCTCAAATACATGTGACACGGTCTTATTTGTAGGGCCATAAGAGCGTGTCACATGTTTTTGCGGCCTTCGTGTAGGAAGATACTTTTGCTGGTGACTGCATCTACGTAAAAGTATGTAGTGCTTGGTGCTAATTCTAAATAACTGAATATTATTTAAATTTTACAAGAGTAGAAAAATAAATAGGTAAGATTTATATAAGATATTATTGGCAGACGCTAGCTTAAAACTGATCTAATCTAAGCTGGGATTGGACTAATGGTCATGTGCAAGCAAAGTCAGGGGTAAAACCATATATTTAGTATCTACCCATTTTTTAAATATGAGAAATTGTGCATATTCTATGTTTTCTTTACATCGATATTTTACAATTTTGTATATTTTCCATAGAAGGTGATCCGTTTTTCCTGAGTGTAAAGCCTAACTCATACGATACGACAGCTTAAAAAAAACACTGTAAATATATAAATAAACATTGAAAAATAAATCCGCCGCCAACTTTACTTGCACACAGTTCTAATTACACTTACAACAAATACAAGGAAGGGAAGTGGCTGCATCGTGGGACCCTGTCGCATTCAAATTCGATACTGCTTAAAGCTCACTTGGGTCATTATGCAGATTTGCGCTTGCGTCTTAGCTTCGTCAAAATGATCGTTTGACGGAGTTGAGTCTGGCCGGATATATATGAGAATAACCCGCTTAAACTGACTTGGTCAGTGGTGATAATGTTGGGGGCGAGTCAAACAGATTCAGGGCAACGGGCGACTTTTCTGTGGAGAATAGAAAAGTTAACGATTTGGGTGCATTATAATTTATAACTATTAATGCCAACTATAAGGACTTAAAGAAGAAGATTTGCACCTGATAGTTTAACAAGAACATTAGGCTTTAAAGTCCATTAATTTTATAACGTTCACAGAAAAGACGCATAACCTTTTATACGGGGTGTCCCAGAAATCGACGTCAAGCCGTGAATGGATGATAGAACAAGTTATAACAGTTATCAGAAAAAAAAAAAAAATCTATCACATGTTCTTCAAAAATTATGGTCACTTTAAAAATTTACTAGAATATTCACGCCCTGGTCTCCTAACTTCTAGTAAATTTTTAAAGTGACCATAATTTTTGAAGCACATGTGATAGATTTTTTTTGTATTTTTCTGATAACTGTTATAACTTGGTCTATCATCCATTCACGGCTTGACGTCGATTTCTAGGACACCCTGTATACGTAGTTCAGTTTAGGGCCCCTATTCGACATGGCAAAACGGACAGTACAGTGAGACAACTAAGAGATCTCACTTTTGTGAGACCCGAAATCTTTATGCATTCACAAAAGAGTGATATCCACTTATGTCAAAATCAATAGAAAATTCTAGCGAGACCTGTTAATTTGACAGCTAGGTGTGGACATGTGTGGACAGATGGATATCACTCTATCCAGTATTGATTCAACTGTCCACTTGTCACAGTTTGGCATGTCGAATAGCCCTCCAGGCCAGGGGCCTGTTTCTCAAAAGGTGTCGAAGAGTGGCACCCGCTTGTATTACAAGTTAAAAGCTTTTGAGAAACGGGCCCCAGGCCTCTGTTAACTTATAAACTGAATGATGGTAACACCCACAGATTGTCCTTTATTTAGAACCATACACAAGTTGCAGAATTTCCTGCTTATTCATAAAAGTCTTACAAACTTTATTGAACTGAGCGTTCATTTCTACCCATTTATTATGTATTCTACTAGATCTGATACATCTAGAACAAATTTTGTGCGCCATGTTTGGCGGTTGACAGCTGTGACAGAATCAAAGATTGTTATACAAGGTGTAACAAAAATACTGGTGATCCTTTTAAGGGCATAATTGGTATCGCATTCTTATTGTGAAAAACTAAGAAAAAAAATTTTTTCTCGCGAAAAATATTTTTGGTTTTGTATGGAGGGTTGGCCAGCTGGTACGACTCGCCCCATACAAAAAAAAAATTTTTTTCGCGTCAAAAAAATTTTTTTCCCACTTTTCCTACTCGCAATACGATACCAATTATGCCCTTAAACGGATCACCAGTATTTTTGTTACATCCTGTAGACTTGTAGTGATTTTCACTACTTACAACATTTTGGACAAAAAAATCTTAGGGATGTCATCTCCTGTTATTACTCAATGTTTTTACCAGTTTTAGCTGTCACTTTGACAGTTGTGTTTTATAGAAACAGATAAAACATCATTTTAATAAATGAGCTTTGTAAGGCCTTTATGAATAAGCAGGTAAGTCTTTGGTATATGTACCTAAGCATTTGGAACAGGTATCCAAAGATAAGTTTTACTAAACGATTGTGGCGCCATCTATGCGCGTTTATGCTCGTTAGTAAGTGAGATAAGTTTTTTAACGATAAGTGGGAATAATTTTGTGTTTTTTTTAACTTTAGGGTTTCTAATATCATAATGTATTTATAACAAAGTAGTTTTACAAAAAAACCTTGTAAAAAAATCGTAGTTTTTTTTGCAAAGCTAATCTAAAATCGATGCTTTGGACAAATTTTAAACATAAGTACAGTCGCCATCAAATATATCGGAGCGGCCACGGCACTCAAACATATCTGAACTAGCACCTTATCGCCTTGACAATAGAGGCGTTCGTTGTTCAGATATTTGTGACCACCTTGGCCCCTCCGATATATCTGGTGGCGACTGTGCCTGTACAGTCGGCCAAAAATGTGATCTACTACCCTACGGTTGAGGTTCGTTTGAACGTCATGAGACAACAAGGTCGTGCATGTTTTAAACTCCGTTAGAAATGTCAACCTTAGCGATCGTTAGATCTCGCAGGAAGTTTTGTCAAAACTGGTAGACCACTTTCTTGGCCCACTGTACTTACACTTTATTTTCGGTGGAACGATATTAAAATAAACTTTAAGTTTGTTAACTTCTCCTACTGTTGCAATAAATACACTGTGACGCTTTTCTAAGTATATTTGCACAAAAAGGAAACCGCTTTTATTCCTTTTCTCTTTTTTATTAACTGTATAAGTTTTTGTGTGCGTTAACGTAGCGGGCCATGATTACTTTCGGGACTACTCAAAAAGGGTGGCATAGTAAACAGTAAATAACAGTAAAACATAGGGATAAAAACTTTTAGTTTTCATTAGGTAAGTGATGTTACGATGGTTGCATTTCACTGTTTATCTTTTTGTTTATTATGCATGGGCATAACGGAGATGTGCTATTGTTATGTCCTAAAGAGGTTACAAAATAAGTTATTATGTACGGAAATTTTCTTAGAAAAATATTGTAATTAGTAAGTACCCTTTAATTTAATTATACATATTAGATAGATATTACACTAGAAAACCTATTTACATCGAAATGGATGTATATCAATCTTTCATGTCAATACGGAAGGCCTGTCTATGAGGATAAGGATTAATAATAAGTTTTTGTGAAGTATATCATCCATGTACGTCAATATTGGTCGTACGTAATCGTGTTACAATTCTTCTCTGAAGAATAAGTGGGTTAATACTTATAACAAACTTGCCGCTTGCGTCCTATTCTAATAAAACTTCCAGAGCTACGTGACGTAATGAAATATTTGAACTTTGCAACAACAACCCTTATTACTCTCATAATAAAATAACTTTTTAATCAAAATCTTTGCTAAATTTTCACTCAGCACGTTTACTCTCGAAAGTTCTCTTAGTTTTTCCGGCGGAATTTTTATCTCAACTTTTATCGGCCATAAAACATTCGTCCCTTTCTGGTTTTACGACTTAAAAAGGGATGGGTGCTTATCTTTGATAACGTGTCTCGGTGACGTCTTGTTAGTGTAACTGCTTTTGAGATGACAATGTAACGATCTTGCATTTTGCAGTCAAACTGATCAAGTATCTTGTCTGAAATTGATACGAGTGAAAAGATGAAAATCATTTGTGCATTTCATGAAGTTTGTTACTTACTTATTTACAAATGGTGTTACTCTTTACCAATATCTACACGTTTACTGTCTGAAATTAATGATATTTTAGAGACCGTGGATTTTCCATTTCGATTATTAACCATGTAGCTTGAACTGAGATTTTTTAATATCAAGTTGGATTGATTGAAGTTAGCCGTAAACAATCATTTCACGAGAACCAAAGCTTGTTATTTACTTTTAATATAAATGTGCCATTCGATTTTCAGAAAGAAAAAATCGAGTTTCAAAGATTGATAATGGAAATTTCAAAAGTCGTAACGGACAAAAGTCTACTTAAGGAGTACCAAAACCAAACACATAACTATTATAAGTATTGAATTATTAACTTTGTGAATTCTAAATCCATTTGGATAATTGGTTTAAAAATATAGTAAAGTTATATTTCATTTTAATTAGTGTCCTATGAATGGTCAAACATTGGCCCGCTGGGTTAACGCACACCTTTCATATCATGAATATGAATAAGTATAATTATTAAGTAAGCGATGTAAGTATGTACAGTCACCAGCATAAATATATGACTGTGAGCAGCGCTGCAAAAATATCTGATTCCCCATTGAGGGCAAAATTATATGACGACAATTACACGGTAAAAATATGTGATGCTTTGTGGCCGGCATAAACATCGTTTTGCATCGATCAGCATAAATATCGGATCAGTCCGCTTAAAAATATCTGATTACCTATTAAAAGCAAAATTATGTGACTACTGTCACCGGCATAAATATCTAACCACTAAGAAAGCTTTATTATCGGATGACCAGTCGGCCGCATAAATATCTGACATAATAACGAAATCAAAATTATGTTATCAGTATACAAAAACAACCTTATCTGGGTGGTATAAAGCAGTAAATGGTATGATTGATCATTCATCATGGCGTTTAATTGATGTGATCTAACGTGAATAACCTTCTTACTACTATCCTAGTCTAACTTTGAAAAAGAAACATTAATACGTCAATATGGCATGTCACATTAGAAATAAACAAGTCTCATTATTATTTTGCAGAGATTGATAATAATTACATTAATTCAATGCCATGAATTTGAATAGTGTGTTATTGAATCTACGAGCAATTGAAGCATAGGATTATTTAACTGCACGAATATATAGACCGATCCATTAAATAATTAATGCATTGACAGATTATGTGAGTTGTTTCTTGTTTACTTACAATATTTACGTAATCAATAGGTTCTACCGACTTATTAATGCATTTGTAATTTTATGTTGTTTTTAGAGAAATACTGTGAAATCATGGATTACTTGCGGAAGTTGCAAAATCGACCATCCTATAAATTTTGGCCGTATTCGCGAAAATATAGCTTTATTCAGGATATCGTCTGGAGAGCCCGGAATGGTCGAGTGTATAATGCTGAAGATAAATAGTGCAAAATAAAATAATTGAATATTTACCGTGTTTTATTGCATGTTACAAGGCAGCTGTCAGACAACAAGCGTCAAGCAGGCAACTAGCAATGAGCCTATAAACCTTGTAGTACAGGTAAAGTAAGACTAGATATGCCATTTTGACGGCAAAATTTGTACCACATCAATGAAACTTTGCTTTATAACTTTATCATGGCACTAGGAATAAGGATCTGCCGAGGCCTATCAAAATGTATGCTTACTACCCCCGCCCGAATGGAATGGGCAGGGGGCAACATTTGAAAATTACAAATTTTCCAAACTGGGTAAGTAAAATATCATTTTCAATGTATTTTTTTACTCTGAATCGAATGAGACGATTCTCATACTTATAAGATCAATACTTTGCGATATATGAAGGGTTTTCGTCGGGTGAGAATACGTTTGTGCCATACGCCACTTACATTCGTTTGCAGGAGAACGATAAGAAGGAAAAAAATACTTTTTGAAAGTTTTACATTTAGGACATATTTAACTTATTTATCAATTGGACACATATGTTTATTATTTATGTTACCATACAAGTATTTTAAATATAGTGATAATGATGAGTAAATGTTAAACGTACAATGTATGACATGACGTATAAAAGTGTTGGATATGTCACACTTTCGTGATAGTTTTCAGTTAACAGAGTGTAATTATCCTATAATAAAATGCGGATATGGCACAACATTGTTGAAAAATATCTTTTTTCAAAAACCGATTAGCGTCAGGTATTCCATATTTTATTGTTATTTTAGAAATGGTTTTGCTCAAAAATGGATATGGCACGTATTGTCAGCCGTGAGGGTTGGACGCATACATTTTCGAAGTGCCAAGATAAAGGTATAAAGAAAAGTTCAACTGATATTTGATATACATATTTTGCCTCTAAAATATGCTATTTTCCTGTACTATTGGTTTCGCATACGAATCGTAGGAATAAACCATTTTCAAATTGCATGTTCCTTCCTAGGGGGCCTGTGCCCACGTATAAACCTAAGATATACAGTTAGTTGCATAACTGAGTCAATGTGCATCACTTCGATATAGTTCTTTTATTATTTCACAAAAGGATAGTTATTCAGTTACTATTTTAGTATGAATGTTTCACAACGCTTATAAACTAACTAAACCATTACGTTATTACAGATAAATATAATAATTTTATCCATTACATACTATTTAGTACTGAATCAGTTTTGCACCGTTATCGTTAACTGAAGATTAGTTTGATAAATCTACAGAGAAATATTGAACTTTTAGGTGATATTTGTTTATCTCGGTATCAGCAACGTATCCATATGTCAAACTGATTCCTATTAACACATTCATCACCGATGACCCGACAGTCGGGTTCTCTGTTCGTAGCGACTACGCGCTACATACGAGGAATACCTGGCTACGTGCTACGAGCGTAGGGCGTAGCGCTACGCGGTTGCGAAAGTGTTAATTGCATACACGAACTTGATTTTTTCGTTCGCCATATATTTCGAAGCAAAAACTGTTAAATTTCCTTTTTTTGAACCACCCTAAAATTTATATTTTTTCTTAGACACGTCCATTTAAGGTAAATAGTTGTAATAGTACATTACATGCTCTTTATGATGTGGTAAATGACTTTTATGTCAATGACATATTTTTATAGTTATCCCAGAATGTATTTCACTCCAAAAATGAAGTAACGACAAATTTGTTAGGCGATTTGCCTTGACTCAGTTTTGCACCGGGTACATCGCCAATAACAACTACAAAAATAAGCCTGATTGGAATGATTATTTTTAACTATAATAATGGTCATATAACTCCTTACTTTAAATGAGATACTGAATCGGGAATGCCTAAGATAAAAATAAATAATCCGAAAAATAAGTTCGGTCAAATTTAACAGTTTTCAGTACAAAATTAAGAAGAATGTATAAGACGGAAGAAAATCATTTGTAAGAAAGTTTTGTAGCCGCACTTAAAGAGTAATATTCTGCGAGTAGCTTTTTCAGGAAAATTTATTTGTCATCGAGCTATGTAAATTTTACTGAGGTACTGATATTGACTCAGTTATGCAACTAACTGTATTTTTTATTCCTTTGAGCCTATAGGATTGTTTTAGATAAGCATACGTATATTTTTGAAGTGAAAACTACTTTAGCCGCGTTGGGCACTTTCTAGTAGGGGGAAATCTTATGAGTTCGCGTCATCGACACCGTCACGAAAACAAAAACGCATCACAAGATTTTCCTTGGGTTGGACGGCTCGTTCGATAGTTAAACTTATAACCATTCAAATAAAGTTTAATTTTGTGAGTAGTATTTTTCTCTTATGCTTTTAATAATATATTAATCATAGAAAATCATCATTGTAAATTGCCTCTAGGTACACATTAAGTCCAATATAAACCTTGGGTGTTAAAGATAGGTCTACCAAATAATAATTACTAAACAGACTCTGAAGATTACGGCATAATTATTATGCTGTAATATTCAGGGTATGTTTAGTGGACTATTTGGTTCTCAGTTTCTAGCTAGCTATAGTTTCTGAAAAATAAGGCTGGGACAGAACCGTAATTTTAGTATGAAAATTGCATTTTCAAATGGTTTTTTATCGAAACTACTACTGCACGTAAAATGAAGTCAAAATCAGTCAGCTTTCCTAATTTTTTGCAATTTTCTATTGGTACCCCACACGTGTCATACAAATGAAAAATTAAAACCATTTCCCCCTTAAAATATAATTAATCTCCCTAAACTTTTGGAGTAAATTGGCTGTGACAGACGCACGGACAGACAAGCGAGTGATCCTATAAATAAGGGTTCCGTTTTTATTTTTTAAGGTACGAAACCATATAAACGTGCATATAATTGTTGCTCGGAGTGTCAGTAAATGTAAAAACCCGATTGATGTTGATAATTTTAATTCAAACATTATGAAGTTTCAAATTTTAATACTAAAAGCTCTAAGTTTTCAGTTCTATCGGCAGTCCCTATGACTGCCAATTTTTTTTCTTAACTTTCATTAAATAAAATCTCGCTTCTCGTAGATTGACGGCAGTCGCACCGAGTCCTAACTGTATGAATAAATCGTAAATATTGTAATGAATCTTTTAATGCAATGAAACAATATCAATTTGAATTTTTGACACATTCACACACACTCACGATAGAAAATGTGAGATAGACATATGCAGTGACACTTCAATGACAAGTCTGCACTCTTTTCGTGGATTGTCAAACAGCTTTTTACAATTAAGACCTCTATGCCAGCTAGATAAGGTTTGTTTTTGTATATTGATAACATAATTTTGATTTTGTTATTATGTCAGATATTTATGCGGTTGACCTTTCATCCGATAATAAAGCTTTCTTAGTGGTTAGTTATTTATGCCGGTGATAGTAGTCATATAATTTTGCTTTTAATAGGTAATCAGATATTTTTAAGCGGACTGATCCGATATTTATGCTGATCGATGCAAAACGATGTTTATGCCGGCCACAAAGCATCATATATTTTTACCGTGGAGGTGTCGTCATATACTTTTGCCCTCAATGGGGAATCAGATATTTTTGCAGCGCTGCTCATAGTCATATATTTATGCTGGTGACTGTACATGATTTAATGCATTGAGCAATTTTATTATAATTATATTTAGTGACTGACAAAAAAGTTATGGTCAACATTTAAAGTACCAATGGCATAAATACTATGTATTTAAATACATAGTTAAATAAGGCAAATCGTAACAATAACAACAAATCTAATATATAACAATAAAATTAAGTAAGTTATATCTAAGTACTTAAACAAAATGGCTCTTTTTAATACATACATGTATTGTAGCTGCCAAAGATAAAAAATTATATTTTTCAAGTTTTCATGAAGTGCATTAGGTACTTATTTTAGATCAAAAAGGGCAAAAATACCATATTTACAATATCATTTAAAACCTTGGGACTAGTCGAGGAATGAAATATTAAAGTTTAAAAATATTTACAATATTTCTATACTATAATATATAAAAAATATCATCTCCGTGCTCCCCCACTAATTGCATAACCTCACTTTATGTCACCTTTAGCTTTTAGTACAAAAACTAAAGAAACTCGTCTTAGAAATTAATCTACAAACTATAAAGGCAAAAAATGCATGAATATATTATTAAAAATCTCTTTTTTGTATAACTTTCTTTTTTACGTGTTTAATTCACTAAGGGAGTAATACAAGTACTTATAATGATCTTGCGTCAGCTTAAGAGGTCACAGGACACCCCCCCCCTCGTTTTGAGTCTCGCATAAGTGGTAATGTCATTGCAACAAGGGTGCGTTCGTGAACTGTAGGGGGCAGCACCTGTTATTGCCGTAAAGAAGTTCAGCTTACGATTTTAGCCACCAGGTGGCAGACTCTCCAACACGCTGCCTATGTGACGAGACACAATGACAGTGACATCAAACCCCCCTATTTATATAGTTTTACAAGCCTCATTCAATTATAAACACAACTGTCATAGGGACAGATACGGACAAACAATTATTAGTTAAATGAGACTTACAAGACGTTTATTGTGGGTTAGACTACAAAGTGGCAGCGCTTGTATAGTGTGTGTCTTAAATGAGAGGGAAGGCATCAACAGGAATTAAGTCGTAGGCTAAATTTCCTCCCCTAGTGAATTAACAACATTAATGCTTGGTGCGCTGCGCGGGCGCGCGGACGCAGGGCGGCGCGGCCGCCATCTTGTCATATCACCGCGCGGCCATCTTGTCTTGCTTGTCGTCTTGCTTGCTCTCGTCCTGTGGCTGGTCGCGGGACTCTTGGACTGACTCCAGGGCGATGTCGAATGAGGTCTGTCGGCTAAAACAAAATTTGTACGTCAAGAAACGTTCACCACGTTTAAGTGGGTGTTCTGGAAGTAGTTACTGGAGTTACTAGATATCACACCGGCCCAGCAGACAAAACTTGTAACAAAAACGATACACTATAAATATCTTTCTATTTTAGTCTGGAAGTAGAAAGAGAGCATTTTACCTGAGACAAGTTATCGGTGCAAGGCTTTAGGAGCGCCGAATAAAAAAAATAAAAATAATTGGATTCAAGTCCTCGTCACAATCAAAGCCATCAATTTAAGCTTTCGCAATAAATATAAAAATATTTTATGAATCAACGTATACTAATGGCCGGTTGCACCAAACCGTCTGTTAACGTCAACGTCATCGTTAAAAAATCTTGTATGAAAAGTTTGACACTTTTCTATGGGATGATCAGTTCGTTAGTTATCTATGCGTGGTACAACCCACCCTAATAGACGGAGAGCTGGCCACGTCACATATGACACAATAATGAGAGCAACGAAACCCCTCTAGTTAGTTTGCTATACTATGCTTATTTCTAGATCCGGATATCTGGCAGCTGTAAAGTGGTGGAGGTAAAAGAAAGCAAATAACTTGAAGAAAATAAATTCTAGACTTCTGGTTTTGATCCAATATTATGAAAAATTATATAATTAATTAGATTATATAATATCCAAAAGTTTCGTTTAGGGGAAGTAGTGCCAAATGATGTATAATGTAATTTTTGGTTACTCGCCTACTGTTTTTGTTTGCGCAATAATACACAATGTTTTTTGTTCTAATGTTAAAATATAGGCCCTGTTCTCTATAAATGACACAACTTCAGCACTTTTTACCTATTTCGGTATTACTTTTTTCAACTTAAAAACTTTGTTGGTCTGTCACTCTGATATCCACCCATTAAAAGCTGCCAGATGCCCGGATCTAGCAATAAGGATGGTTATGGAATCTAACTGGACTGATTACAAACCTCTCATTATTGTGTCACATCTGACGTGGCCAGCTCTTAGACCATAAGTGATTGATAGAAAGTAGCTAACTTCAACTTGGCTCAAATTGTAGTTGATGTAGCATGACGGGAATTCAATTTCCCAGCAGTTCCATTAATACACACAGGTTAAGTTCTATATTGAATTACCTGTCTATAAGATAGTTCCCAGGGGCCGACAGCGAGCGCCCCGCGCGTGCCAGGCCTCCTCGCTTCGGCTTCTCAGCCTCTTTGATGGTTTCCGAGGACTCACGGCGGGACGTGCTGCCTTCGCGGCTTCGGAGGAATGGGTTCTGTAAAGTAAAATGTAAAGAGGTTAGTATATTAAAACATTAGTTTTATTAAATTGAAACTGCGAAGCCCGAAAACTCAGAGAGTTTGAGCATGAGCGCTTACACGGAGCCTTTGGGTTTCGCAGACCTTGACGCTCACTCTTAAGGCATCTGATCTGACTAAAGGTAAAGACATGCGTTAAATCTCCATCAGAAGCAGCTTTTCACTGGAACATTCCGACCTTCCCACCTTCCGCCCTTTGGCCTACAGCCTTCACCTTTGGCCTTCTATTTCTAGGATTCTGTTGTAACTCAACCCGGGAGCTGTTCTTCTTGAGCATCATTTTATGACGATAAGGGTGAAGAGATTCGAAATGCCTGAGAAATATCCTCGTCACTTTTATAAGGGCGTTCTACTACTAAAAGCGCATAAACTAACCTGGAAGCTGTGCTTCTTGAGCATGGTCTTGATGAGGATAAGGGTGGAGAGGTTCGGGATGGAGGTGACGACGCGTGCCATGTCCTCTTCTGTCACTTCCACCAGCCGACAGTTCTCCTGCTCCGAGGGCAGCGGGTCAGCGCCGTTGTTCGTCACCCAGCCGTGCTCCTGTACCAGATAAAGACAAACATTTTTATAGTACTTAAGTCGTAAAAACTCCAAGCACACTTCTTTATCGAGACAATATGCCTCTCACGTGAGCAGTTCCAATGGCTCTGAAAGAACGCTCGATGAATATGAACAGTTCTGTTAGTCATGAATGGATGTGCTGGTCGTAGATGTCAACGTACCATCGTCACATTCAACATGCGAGCGAGTAGCAGCAGCAGTAGGTACTTACTGACAGGCTTTCGCTCTTCTCAGTGAGTGCTGTCCTGCTCTCTCACCTTGGTCTTATCGTGCTGTCTCACCTTGATCTCATGCATCGTCGCTCTCCTCGCCGGGTCCTTATCCAGCATACGCGCTAGCAGCCCCTTCAACGCCGTTGACAGCGTCGACCGAGACGGAAACTTCAGCGGCTCAGTCAGTGCGCGTTGTGCCAGTTCCGCGCACGCGCCGCTCCAGGGCACGCGGCCTGTCACCATGGCGTATAGGGTGACGCCTAGTGACCAGATGTCTGCTGCCTGGGAAGCAAATGTGTATACAATGAAGGGCATCCTAAATGTCAGAGATATGGCAGGTCAGGTTTCGTTATATTTAGACACTTTTTTTTAGTTTAAGCTAGATACTTTGATAGCTGATTTGTATGTTATCATAATCAGACCAAAAATTCAAAACTTCAAGATGGCGGCCGGATATTACAATACTTCAGGTAATTTCGATAACATGGAATCTTACCTCTCCGTTATATCTGTCAGCCGGCGCGGCGGCCTCCGGAGCCCTGAACGCCGGCGTGCCCACTCCCCCCGCAAGCCTTGCGTCCGCGAGCTCCCCACAGGCGCCTGGGTCTGCCACTTGCACTCGGCCGGCTCCTAGGAGTAGGTTAGCTGGCTTGATGTCGCGGTGGGCGATTCATCTTACCTCTCCGTTATATCTGTCAGCCGGCGCGGCCGCCTCCGGAGCCCTGAACGCCGGCGTGCCCACTCCCCCCGCAAGCCCTGCGTCCGCGAGCTCCCCGCAGGCGCCTAGGTCTGCCACTTGCACTCGGCCGTCTCCTAGGAGTAGGTTAGCTGGCTTGATGTCACGGTGTGCGATTCGTTGGTAGTGTACTGTTAAACAAAAATCTAACTGTAAAGCGAATGAACTATAAATGTTCAAAATATTAAATTAATGCCATGCAGATGGATTCATTCATATTTCAAAATTTGGATTTATAAACATCAGCAGCCGGTGTTCGTATTTCATCACCTATAACAATATTTAATAACTTTTCCCGACGTCAGAAGATCGTAGATCTATAAGGTAAATGTCCTCAACATGTTGATGCCCAAAGGTTGACACTCTGCTGCTCTGCTATTGTGAAGGACTTAAGGTTAAAGATGACATGTATTGGGACAGTGACGAGCTCTTGGACAGCTACTATATTTACTGAATAGTGTTATTAAATAATTGGCAAATAAACTAAAGTGTTCTGTTTGTAGAAGGTGTACAGTGGAGTTCGTTAATATCGACGCGTCCAACTGAACAAAAATATGTGAACACAACCTTGTTTGTATGGGTTGTAAGGTCGTGTTCACATATTTTTGTTCAGTTGGATGCGTCGATATTAACGAACTCGACTGTACATATTATAATATGACGTATCTTATAATATTTCATCTAGGGGAAAATAAACATTGGAAAATGTTTGTACTTGGAAGTCTTTCTACAATGTTCCAGAAGTAACGTCATAGATACTTACAGTACTCGATCCCCAGCAGAGCATCCCGGAAGTACTTCCTCGCCAGGTCCTCGCTCAGAGGGTTGTCTGTGGGTATGTCGACCACTGGCCCGCCCTCCAGCAGCTGGAACACCAGGTACAGCTGGTCCTCTTCTGGATCGTCGAGCACCTGGAAATATGCATTACTATTGTACTGCTACGTAGTTGCAAGATGTCCAGGATCATTATGAGCTGAAAGTGTTGAAGTTAGACCATAACTAGGTCCAAAATTAAAGCTATAGGTACCTTGCGATTTTATGGACCAATTATTTGAATACCTATTCTGAACTGGCCATGTGACCAGTAGTGATATAAATACGTCGGCTACGAATAACTAGATCAGTAATAAGTAATTACATAAAAAACTAGGCCGAAATAGTTATTTGTGCAACAAGAGACGAAAGTTGGTTTTTCTTGCGAGTGTTGATTTTGAGTCCCGAGTAAGCGAAAGATTCTATAATTGAATCTTGAGCGTAGCGAGGGATCTCAAGAACACGAGATGTAAAAAAACTTTCCTCTCGTGTGACACATACAACTTTTCACCTCAGTAGTGAGAACATATTAAAGTTAAAAAAAAAACACATTTATTTACATTCCCGAATGAAAGGCATCATCATTATGACGAAAAGCTTCTAGAAACAAAATTTCACTCCCTGGAGTGACGAAAGTAGCAACTTTCGTCACTCCCTGGAGTGATAAAAGTCGCACTTTCGTCACTCCAGGGAGTGAAAAATAATTACATCGGTATATCTAAGAAATAAAAATGATAGAAATCCCTATAACAGTAATAAATAACACTTCAGCAATTTATTGAACTTCTAACCTTATATCATATGTATTCGACCATGACTGCGCGCTATGAAAACCTTCACCTTAATCATTCTTAGTAGCCGATGAGTTTGTAAGCAAAGAAAGTTTCTAAAGGTCAGCTAACTAACAGGTTGTTGCCAACTGACTTGTTGAATATGATCGAATCACGTGCGTGTGAACCGTAGAGGGCAGCACAGGACTACTCTGTTTATCTGTAGTTATAATATCTCACAAAAGTTGTCCAATTAGACCCCGTTCACACTTGTCGGATGTCGGGCCCGGATTTTAATCGGGTGTCGGCGCCTCATACAAAATTGTTTCGTGCAAGTGGGAATAGCTTCATATAAAATGTTCTGCCACTGGAATGTTGTATGGTATGCTAGTTAAGTATAGATATATAGATTTAGCATGTAAGCGACTTCTCTTGCTGTACAGTTCCATAAGTTAGTCATCAAAGATACGTCGACCTAACACGTTGTTTGACTCGCTATCCGCTACCGCTTGCCTCACATTACTAGAGGAACATCCGATTAAAATCCGGCCCTGACATCTGACAAGTGGAAACCGGGCCTTAATCATGCTAAAGGCAGTCTAAAACGCGCAAGAGTTAACGTCCAATGTACAATCGCATGCGCGATTAATACTTCAATATAATTTAAACCATGTTTAAACCCTATACAGTGTATTTACCATTGTTTCTTCTAATTTTAAGAAAAAAGAAAATCGACTCTATTTCCAAGTAATCTGGTTAGGATTTCGAAAGCAAAATTTTTGCATGGTGGGCGGCAAAAAGCAAGGTAAGAAACTACGAGTCCAGAAAAGATTTACGTTGTTTATTTTCTCGAAGAGGTATTGAAGAGAGATAAAATCCAGACAAAATGATACCCGATATCGGTGTAACGAACTCTCGAAATCTTTGTCAACAAATATCTGAGTCATAAACATGGTCAAGTGAGAGTTGACAACGCGGCCCAAGGGCTCAGTAGTACAATTTTTTCCTTAAACCCAGCGGATTTTTTTACAGTAGGTAGGTAATTTTAGATTTGGTTATTATTTTTTTATATTTGCTTATGTACCGGTAATAAAATACACTGGTCAACGAAAATGGATCAAGTTGTATAAAATGTGTAACAAAAATGCTGGTGATACTTTTAAGGGCATAATTAGTATCGTATTCTAATAATGAAAAACTATAAAAGATATTTTATCGCGAAAAAAATGGTTTTCTATGGAGGATTGGTCGGCTGAGATGACATGACGACAAAAAAAAATTGATAAATTTTATTTAATATAAAAAAAAATTGTTTCTGTCCAAAAAAAAATCTGTTCTTTTTTTTCTTACTCACAATGATCACCAGTATTATCTTTATGTATCATTCTTCTTAGGCATGCTTTTTACAATATTTTAATAAAAATACATCTAAGACATACAAAAAAAATAAAAACATTGTGTAAACCTAACCAAGGGTGCCGCCGGCAACGGGGCAAGGTCCAGGTTGCCGGTGGTCAGGGCCGCAGAGAGAGGAACTTTCGGACTATACACGCCGTGTACAGTATTATTGTTACACCCTGTATAACTTCCATATAATATTACACGTTTTAACACATTCACTGCCAGTCCTTTTCGTGGATATTCGCATGGCGCATATATAAGTTCAACCAACTATAATCCACCCAGTGCCTCCAAAGCACAAATGAATGCTTACTAATTTGACATTCACATAAAAAATTCAACTCACATATGCGTAGAACGCACAGAGCGAGAGTTACTAAATATTATGAACGCGTCTGAGTGTTCAAGGCATAGGCTGAAAGTAACGAAATCACGTATTTGCGTTGCCGGCAGTAAATGAGTTAAGTCAGTTAAATGTCATTGAGCGTGTTTCATGTAAATCTCTGATACGATTACCTATACGCTATCTGCGAAGTGCATGGGGGGGGGGGGGGGTAACGAGAACGATCGCAGTGCACAATTTGACAAGAAATGGAACTGCAAAAGCCCTTGTCAGCTGTCAAAATAGTGAATCAGCCAGCGACATTTCATGTAAGCAAGGAATACAACCTATTTGTACACGGAGAGAAAACAAACAAGTAAAAAAAAAACAAGACACAACAACAACACAACACACAAGACAATAAACAAGACAAGACAAGTAAACGTTCACTAAAAACAAGTAAACCCTTTCCTTGTTTTTAGTAAAGTTTACTTGTTTTTAGTAAAGTTTACTTGTTTTTAGTAAAGTTTACTTGTTTTTAGTAAAGTTTACTTGTTTTTAGTAAAGTTTACTTGTTTTTAGTGAAAAATTACTTGTTTTTAATAAATGTTTACTTGTCCTGGGAATTACTATATTTACATGTTTCTAGTAAAAAAAATTGTCCGTGTAAAAAAGAAAAAAAAAGAGATTGAACACCTGCACATGAGATGCACACAGCGAATACGATTTTTGAGATAGAACGTTGTCACAGACAGGCGGATAGCGTAGGCTTATTAATAAGATTCAGATTATTCCTCCAAGGGAACCCTAAAAATGTTCCAAGATTTAAGTTTATTTGCCAAGCAAAGCTAGTTCGTTTTACGTACAAGCCGAAGCCAATCCCAGAGTATATCCACTCAAAACAAGTACGTTTTATGAACTGAAGGATTTTACTAGTGTTTTTCATTTGTATTGTGAGCCTTATTGGATTTCGATGGAATACTTTAGTAAGTAATACTTAGGCCAATTTGGGTGTATTTTATTAAGAAAGCTCTTCGTTTCGTTTTATTTGCGAAACATGATATAAGCCTCTTTCATTAAAAATATAAGCTTAAAATTTCAGTAAATAAGTTCAGAGTTAATAAATACGACACGGGACTTTGAGAAATAAAATATGATTTCTAAGACTCAACTTAAGCTAAATTTAAGACTCGATGATAATTAAGTATCAATCTAATTTTATAGCCTCTCTAGGTTTTACCCGCGACTTCGTCTGATCTGAATTAATCTGATCCGTCTGTCCGGATCCGGTATTATTCAATGATATTTACTATGGATGGGTTATACTCTAACAAAATGTGCATAAAAATACTTCCAAAGTTATTTCATAATCTAGCAATGATTCCGTTATATTTATCTATTTTGACTATCATTACATCTTTGTCACTCTCATTCTTACAATAATATAGTTTGTTTCTTTCTCACGCTGGTGGCGGCAGCTCATTGGCACGTCCGCATCTCTCGCTTGCCGGTGCGCGACTAGTTTAAATTCACTCAGTTTAAGGGCTTCACTTTTGGACCGTGCATAACCCATCTGTCATTACTATACTGTATGTATTATTTTGGTACCTACTTACCGGATTGCAATCCCTATCTGGAATAAAAATCTAAAACATTCTGTGCTGCATCCGTCCGGAGCCGGTACTATTTCGGTGCCGGATTGCAATCCCTATCTTATAACGAGATCTCAAAAAAAAAAACAATTCCTTTGACTCAAACATTTTTATAGCATGAGCTTGCATTTTGACAGGATCTTCATAACTACATGACTTACCTCAACCAGTTTCACAACATATGGATGATCCAGTTTCTTCAGCGTCGCTATTACTCGGTGTACCCGCTGCAGCGGGTCGGGCGGTGGGCCCGGCCCGGGGCGACGCGGCGGCGCGCGTCCGAATAGCCCCGCGCGTCGCATGAGCTTACGTTTTGAAAGAATCTTCATAATTACATGACTTACCTCAACCAGTTTCACAACATTGGGATGATCCAGTTTCTTCAGCGTCGCAATTTCTCGGTATACCCGCTGCAGCGGGTCGGGCGGCGGGCCCGGCCCGGGGCGACGCGGCGGCGCGCGTCCGAATAGTCCCGCGCGTCGCATAAGCTTGCGTTTTGAAAGGATTTTCATCGCCTGAAATTATACATGACATTAAAACTTATAAACCTACATCTTGTTAATGTACTTATACGTTATATATGTCACGATATAGCGCGGGGGCGACAGCGCGTGGCGGCCATAGATGTGAATGAAAGAAAGTGCGCGCGATGTTGCGTCTGAGTTCTTAACACTTTCACAACCAGAAATCAGCTAAGCGGGCTACGAACAGAGGAAGGCGTTTTCCGCTACATACGAGGAAAACGCTAGGATTGGCTACTAGTGTAGCGCGTAGCCAAGTGTAGTATCGTACGGTGAGTGTTAAGCATACTGTCAGCTAGCTGGCTTGTGTTGTATGATGGTGCCACCCTCGCATATTTATTAAAGAACATATATAATTACCTCATTGTAAATTATAATTTAAAAAAAAAAAAAGTTTTATGGCATTTAGTTGTCCGTTATCGTACTCACGTAATGTGTGTCGTCTTCTTCGCTATACGCCAACTTGACGATCCCATAAGACCCCTGTAAAAGAAAACCTTATTGTGAGTCAAGTAAATAATATTGGCTGAAGCCCTCAAGCCCCGCAAATATGCTGATCCTACGAGAAATCACATATTTTGCGGCGTTTGCAGTAGAGACTTTAGGGCCGTGGAGTCAGGATGCCCATATATTCTTTAAATTATTTAAAAAAAACTTTTTGAAGCAAACCGTGACCCTAGGGCTGGCTCATTCCTCGGGCAAAGAATAGGAATTGCCATCCAACGAGGTAATGTAGCCAGCCTTATGGGCACACTTCCGCAGGGATCAGACCTGGGGGACCTAGCTTAGGGTTTTTATTTAGGTAGGTTTATTTCATATCTATTATTATTTAGTTTTTAATCTAGTTTTAATATTAGCATATTTTTAAGTAGTTTTAGTTTGTGTAGTAATTTATAACGTTTTCCCCCATTCATTTCATTTACCTACTTTGTACCAATAAAATATTTAAACTATTATTTTAATGTGAAAACAATAGCGACAAACTTTCAATGTAATAATTTATATCTTACATATTTTGATACAAGTACAAATAATTACGAGCCATGTTATTCAACAAACTATACAAAAAACGCAATTCTCATCAATTCAGGCAGATATATTTTACCTTTCCTAACAACCTTCAAAATAATGTTAGCATTAAATATAACGGATAGCATGACGGTCCGAGTACTAAGAGAAATTCGCCACTACTTTGAAAGAATCTTGTATCTCACACTGCTACTAAGTTAAAACGCAATAACTCTATATGCATCTCATACGTTCTTACCACATTTTTCTTTTGAGTGCCAACAAGATACAAGTTTTTTCAAAGTAGTCACGAAATATAATACATTTCTTAAGTGATATGACTAAAATCATCATTCTCTTTGTGTTAGCAGCCAAATTCATGATGCCCAAATCTGAACGGCGACGAGTAATTGAATTAATTGTGATTAATTCGGTTAAAACCGAGTCGGTTTCTATTGTCTTAGGTTTTGTTAATTTAGTTACCTAGTTCCGACAGTTAGTAGACGGAATTCTCGGCAATCTTACATTTCTGAGGTACTTATGAAAGAAAAATACAGTAAAATAATTATTTTGGTTGATTTGTTTTTGAGAATAAAATAAAACGTAGATAAGTGGTAAAACACTAAGTTAGGGGTAATTTCGATAGGAAAAAAGTGGTGTGTAAGTCCGAAAGTTGACTCTTATTACAGTGGGATACGAGAGATATGAATATTTTAATGATTTTTGGAACTACCCGCCTCTTGTAAGTACTCGAATACACCCTAATTGAAAATTTACTTGCGCCTGCGCCAGCGAGACCCTGCGCGACTCTCGCGGTGCTCGTCGCACTCGCGGGGAGCCCCCCGCGCCACATTCTGCGCTCTTAGATGTTAGAACAGTCTGTAGAGGTAAGTTACATGAATACCTGTCCAATAGGCTCCAGCAGGCGGTACTGGTTGAGCTGCACGTACCCCGGCGCCTGCGCCAGCGAGACCCTGCGCGACTCCCGCGGTGCTCGTCGCACTCGCGGGGAGCCCCCCGCGCCACATTCTGCGCTCTTTGCCGCGTGGGACCGCAGCAGGTTCTGTCGGTCGCCACTGGCGGGGAATGTTGATAATCTGTGGACAAGAAAAAAATGTTATAGGCAACATAATGTTGATTGATATCGTCGTCAACATGAACGTCACTGGGTATGGATATAAGCTTGCCCTAACGAGATCGTCCCCCAACGATTTTGACTAGAATTTCTAGTATTCTGATTTTTGACTGGCCTTAAGGTTAATTTCTAGCCCTTTTATTTAGTTCTGAGAAACATTGTTTATAGAATATGTCTCTCAGAGCGACGTGCCTGTTGGTAAAGGCCTCCTCAAATAATTTCCACTGTTGTCTGTCTTGGATTACCCTTTACTTTTCCAGTTTGAGCGCAGAATTTGTAAGCGCAGTAGAGTCCCGGACACGTTACCTACTACCACAAATAGTTAAAAAATATTTATTATTTAAAATAGACAAATTGTAATGACAATATGTCAAGGTAATTGAAATGAACATTAAAATTATAAAAATAACGACACTTTTCCCTTTTATAAAAAATAACACGTTATACAGAGAATAACTGCAACAACCATTTTTAAGACCCATTTTATAATCAATACCACCATCCACTTCCAAGTCGTAGGTACTTGGTGGTTTTTTTCTTCTTGTTAGTACTGTATTTATTACATAAAGCCTCTCCGGATGTTTCAACGAAGCCTAAAGCCTAGTAAGCCCACCCGGCTTTACTTTACTCCGGCTTTTCCACATCATTGCAGATATCAGGTAAGGGAGGGTTCAACGTTATCTATGGATGGTACCTATCGCAGGCGTCCTATTATGTACATGTCTATCTACTTATACCTACCAATCCTCCCTAGATGGGATTGGAACCTCTCAGATCGATAGATTGTATTGTATATTTAATATATTAAAATTGTAGACTCCTTAACTCAAAAAATCTTTATAATTTAAGATTAGTAGTTAAGTTCTTAACTTAATGTACCTAACTTTTAATGAAATATACAGATTAAATTTTAATTTTTTTTTTTTTTTTTTTATTCTTGGACTTTTGTATGGCCATACTTAACGCCGCCGCTCAATAGCAGGATTGGTAGCGTCCCAAATCCTTACAGCCAATGGGAATTTAGTTCTTTTTATCGTTAATAAGGCATGTTTTTTTATTATACAGGTGTCCCAGAAA
The DNA here is from genome assembly GCA_911728535.1 of Pammene fasciana. Classification (NCBI taxonomy): domain Eukaryota; kingdom Metazoa; phylum Arthropoda; class Insecta; order Lepidoptera; family Tortricidae; genus Pammene; species Pammene fasciana. Next base: position 487,696 of record OU452292.1, read on the forward strand.
TCGACGTCAAGCCGTGAATGGATGATAGACCAAGTTATAACAGTTATCAGAAAAATACATAAAAAATCTATCACATGTTTTTTTAAAATTATGGTCACTTTAAAAATTTACTAGAATATTCAAATAATGAAAATATAATGTAGCACGTTAAAGTTCCGCGTGACGTCACACCGTGCTACAGCTAGTTGTTAATGTTTCGTAGCTGCTACGCCGTAGCCATCTCGTAGCACGATTCGTAACCCCATGTGCCGTATTCTAATTTTTAAATATTTAAACTATACATTAAAAACACAATCCATTCCAAACATAACTCCAACACACATTTTTTGGAGTGAAATCTTCTTTATGCATCATGTATCATCTGAGTTCGTTAATATCGACGCGTCCAACTGAACATAAATATGTGAACACTACCTTATTCGTATTGGTATAAGGTCGTGTTCACATATTTTTGTTCAGTTGGACGCGTCGATATTAACGTACTCGACTGTACCGCGTTGGGCACTTTTTGATGGGAAAAATTTTACGGGTTCGCGTCACCGACACCGTCATAAGCCATTCGATTGAGAAACGTGTAAAATGAAATTTAAAGTGTAAACGTAATATAAAGTGAAGTGAAGTCCAAAGTCTAGAGTTTAAACTGAAAGTTTAAATCATTTATTTCTTATAAAAAATATTTTATAACGGGTTACTCACGTAATTTTTGTCGATTTCCTAAAATAAAAAGTTCTAAGTTTTCACTTCTATCGGCAGTCTCTATAACTGCCATTTTTCATTACATTAAGACTGAATACTAAACGTATCACATGACTTTGCAGAAAACATCCCTCGGTGGATTAATCCAATACCTACTAATACAAAATAAACGTTAAATAAACCGGATAGATTAATGCTGAGCCAGTCACCGCCAGATTTGCAATGTCACTCTGCGCCTGTCTGAGGCAGGACGCCAATTTATTCGAGAAAGAAAGAATTAAATGCAAGAAAAAAGGAATAAAACAGACACAGCGCAAGCGCTAAAAAAAATCACAAAACAAAAACGAGAAAAAACGCAAAGTTAATTAACGGATTCACTAATAAACGATCTCAAAACAATCGATATATTTAATATTTCATCGCCTCAGAATATTCAGGTAACAAATTGGTATTAAGATATTAAAATTTTATTAAAATAATACAAAATGTATACACTACATGATGTATAAACGAAAAGCCTAAGAATAAAACTAAAATAAAAGCTAATGGTTCTCTGCCTTTTCGCCGAAAATCATATTGCCAAATTTCACTTCCCAACCAACTTTTCGCAGAAGTTTAATTTGGCCGAATTTCATTTCCCAACTCTACATAATCCAACCTAACCTAATCCAACCTAGTAGGCTCTTTTCATTTCCCAACTATGGGGTTGGGAAATGATATGGTTGCGAAATAATTATTTGGTAAAAGTTATTCGGCCAAATGAAATTCGGCAATACAATTTTCGGCGAAAAGGCAGGATACCAAAGCGAATATACAGTGTGTTTCTGTAATAGGAGCAATAAATTAAAACATAGATTCTACTCCTCAAACTACAAAACTTTTAAATAAATCACGGGTTACTCACGTATTTTAAGTCGAATATTGCTCGACATGTTTCGCTCCATAACGAGGAGCTTATTCATGAGCCATTCGTTATGGAGCGAACCATGTCGAGCAATATTCGACTTAAAATACGTGAGTAACCCGTGATTTATTTAATATGTCTGATTCTCACGGAAGTTTTGTGTTTAAAACTACAAAACTTTTGATCAACAACTTTTAAAAAATATGTATTTTGTAGATTGTCTCTTTTTCATACAAACTAAATAGTATTTTCAATAAACGTTAAAATCCGTCTAATTCACATTGCTTGTCACCCTACAGATATAGTCAATTTCGGAATACATTGCGTGTTCGAAAAAACTTTAAAGTGTCCTAAAAATCAAACCATACGTTATTTTTAAAAGTCGCTGAACAATCGTTTCCTGGTTTGAGGAGTAGAATCTACGTTTTAATTTATTGCTCCTATTACAGAAACACACTGTATATATCATAAAACAAATCTAATATATATCTTGAAAAATGGCTTCGCTCGGCATGGTGCCGAAGGTGCTGGCAGCATTAAGTACCCCAATTTCAGTTTCTTTTGTTGTAAAAATATACCACGACGGCGGCCAACAAGCATACGACCCGCCTGATGGTAAGCAGCTAACGTAGCTTCATGCTTTTTTTGCCAGGGTCGTGGTAAAAAACAATACAAAGTAACCCGTTTTCATTGCTTGTCTGTGTAGTTTCCAAGGGTTTTTCTAAACATCTTCATAATGTAAAGCCCCGGCTTAATTCCCGGGCAGATTATATTTTATTCACAACGGAAGCTAGTTCATTACCTCCTACTTTATTCATAGGCCAATTAGCTCAGGACCCGCATTTTTAACGAGACCACTCACTAATTTACGCAGGTATGGGATAAGCTGATTATAAACTTAGAAACTTATCAATTATGGAGGTCGGTCCTTTTGTTTTAAGATAAACTCAAAGCTAATCAATTATCCTTCAACAAAAATTCATTATTCGGTCATACTAGAACTAGTATGATAATTGCCAACTTTGGCAGTAAAAACGTGAATCGAATGACATAATCGAGCGGAGCATAAGCGAAGCGAGTTCTTACAAACAACATCAGACCCAACTGTCACCTGGCGACTGGGACGTCTTGGCATTTGGATGGCTTTTTGATTTAGATAGTATGTCTTTAGTAACGTTTTTCTGATCTTTATGAAATTTCTTGGGGCTGTAGCAGTGATACGTAAAAATTGGGAGTTCTTATATGAGCAGGATCGATCAAGTGGTTATGGAGCTAGAAGGAGAAAAAAAATCCTTCTTAGTGTATTGTTATATTGGTCAACTCGTTTGCAAGTAAATCGCGAGTTCTCAGTTCGAGGCGGACTACTAGTTTAACCGACTACATTTTCGCCTTCATATCTCGGAAGCTACATAGCCCGACGATTTTATTTTTAGATTTTTTTATACCTACGTGCCTGAACTTTTTAATAAAAATATTAGTGTTGAGCAAATTTCATTAACATTAATTTGTTAAGTACCGTTGTTGGACTTCAAATTACCGTTTTGTGTCAGAATATCAAATGGGAAATTACGTAAATGAAAATGTAAGTGTAATGGATGACGAGCCATTTGGAGCCTAAACTACGCTGTTGTTTTTTTGATGTTATTTTCTTTGGGTTTTCATTTACTTAATAGTATTTTCTGTACTTAGCGTTTGTCTCTCTGGTACTTATGTTTATATAGTATCTATCTTCTTCTATACATATAATAAAGCTGAAGAGGGTCGAAAGTCTGTACATGGAAGTAAAAACCGTGAAAGTCTAAATCAGTGAATTATGACATAATTAAGCTTTTCAATCTCGTACCTTACTTACAAACACGGTACTCGACTGAAAAGCTTTTCATTATGTCACTATTGTATAAAATACTATAATACTATTTATGGCAATAGTCCTATACTTTCGACATAGGATAATTTTCATTCCAAAAATCAATCCTAGAGGGGGTGAAAAGGGGGTTGGAAGTTTGTATGGCGAATTATTAACCGCTGAACCGACGATTAAGATGAAACTTGGTACACAGATAGTTTGAGTCCCGGAAATAAGATACTATTAGTTTATAGGTATCCCGAAAATCAACCCTTTAGGGGATAAAAACGGCGTTGAAAGTTTGTATGGGGAATCAATAACCGTTGAACGCTGGAGATAGTTTTTCCCCATAGCATATAGAATAGTTGATATCCAGAATTCATTACTTAACGGGGGATTGCTAATTCCACGCAGACGAAGTCGCGGGCAAAAGCTTAAAAAATATAGGTACATAGTAAAAAAACAGCCTTACATACATTTTGGTGCCCGTTGTAGAATATAAACTTGTACTTATCCGCCATAAAATATTATGAAAATTACCGTTAGTTTTAGGTCATCCATGTTCATTTTCCTAAAAATATAATAACAGAAAATGGGTACTCTAAAGTATCCAAAAGATGGAACTTTGTTTTAATTACCTCGAAAAAAAAAGCTAGTTAATGTTATTGTTGGTGCAATAAAAATACTTTAAATTTGCTTAAAATTGATCATGTTACAGTTAGTGAAACTCAGGTAAATATCATTAGTGAGTAGTGAGTACTTACAAATCAAAATCTGTTTTGTATTGAAATTATAGATTTATTTTTGTATTAAGCAGAACGTCTGCTAACGATACCACAATGTTTAGAAATAAAGGAAAAGACTCGAACTCGCGACTCTGGGAAACATGCCCATCGCTCTGCCAACTGAGCTACTGAGACTATACCTGATGGCTGCGAATTTCTCCACCACATCCTTTATTTTATATTCGCGCCTTAGGGTGACGCCTAGCGACATCTGCCGACGAAGTCTTACACTTCTTAACCGGCCATCGGAGTCCCAAGTTGTATTGAGAATTCACCGATAACGATGCGCTAACCCATGCAATTTATTTTTGTATTAAGCAGAACGTCTGCTAACGACACCACAATAAAAAATAAATAAAGGATGTGGTGGAGAAATTCGCAGCCATCAGGTATAGTCTCAGTAGCTCAGTTGGCAGAGCGATGGGCAAATTATAGATTGTCTGGAGAAATTGGGGAAAAATACTAGTTTATATTTTACGTGTAAGTAGTGATATATAAAGCAGGGCATAAGTTGAAATGTACGAAGAAAATTAATCGTCGTAGTAAAACTGGTCTAAGAAGCTTTTGAAACTCACTCAAAGTTCAAAGTTAAATATAGGAGCACGAACGTTCCAACCCCGACGGAAACCTGAGCAATGCAATTTGGTAAGCCAGCAGTTTGGCTGCACTGAACAGTCTTCATGTTGCATTGTTGGTACTTCATTCAACTGCTTTAAACTTGTTAGTGAGTACGTACATCGGGAGTCTGCATATGGAAACTTATTCGAATCTAAGCTTCCGATATTGATTTCATTTTAATTTTATGTTGAATAGGATCGGCCCTGTTAGCGATGTTTGGCTTATGCAGAGCATCCTTTTATAATCGACTTCACGATTTCTCAATTCGTCGGTAATTTTTTATATTTTTTTGCTATTAAGTGAAGCCGGTTCTTTTTTTTATATTTGTTATAAACTGGTTATCAAGTTCATAGTTCAATATCAAACGTTTTACTTTAAAAGACTTATTTATTATCAAAATGATGAAATAAGATTATTTTAATTTCGCATCCACTACAAATCATTATTTTAAAGATAAAATGTATGAAGTCAATATTTGAAATACCGCTCAGAGATGAACAGTTACAATACCTTGAGCATATATACCGATAATCACATTCGACAGATCCGTCTTCGATTCCGATTTCGAAATAGAACACAAATTTACTTTTATATTTGCATTTAAATCAATGCTCAAGTGCCCAATTACATCTAGAAACAACTAAAATTATTCATTGAATATTTTTGATCTGGATTTTTAAAGTAACACAACTATACTAGTGGTATAGAAGTGAGGGCATCAGCCGCGAAAGCTCAAGACGCTGGTTCAATTTCGGCCTAGAACATGAGAACTTGATCCCTTTTTATGAAGTATAAGTACGACGTCTATTTCAGTTTTTAAGTTTTTTTTTGATGATGAAACGAGTCTGGCCCAAGCTTCTATTTTATTTATTAAGTGTCCAATGGCACTAATACAGCAACAGCAAGTTTTAAAAAGGGCAGTTGAACGATGAACAGCAATTTGCAAAGTCCGTCGGAACATCTGTGTTTCCATTTAGATTGCACAAGTTCTGAACGAGTTGGAGCTCTGAGACCAATGTTCCGATACTACGTTGTTGCCAGTTTGAATTTCTTTCAATGCTACGTATTCTTTAAGGACTACTTACTCGTATATTTTAACATTTATATGTTTTGCGTATACATTATTTTGTACTAGCTAACAATAGACAGGTCTAGCGCAAATTATTATTGTTATACCTAGAGCAATACTTGACCTAATTATAATCGAGTTACTTCAGTTAAACTATAATTATATAAAGTAATTATTATGAAGATCTGAACTGGAAAGTTTGTTATACAACTGAAGAAATTTTGGTTCTGTCATATGTAATAAAATTTGTGCACGATGTTATTGTAGATATTAAGTATAGGTATTGTGCAGATTTGGATTGGAATTCAATAAACAAAATTTACGTTCCTTTTTTTATTATGTACACAAATTTAAAAGTCACGGAGTTTCAAAGATAAACCTTAAAGAATACGTCGATTACACCCTTTGATGTTATTGTAAAATAAAAGTTTAAAAACAAAAATCCATCCAGTCAATTACTGTTGTTGTTAAAAATGGAAATTTCTTAAAAGTAAATAGAAATAATTGAGTCGGAAACTCAGACAGGAAGAGAGCGGGCCTGTAAAGTGACCTGCTTTGAAAAATGCAATACAAAGAACTTTGTGAGACATTCGACATTGTTACGGAGAACTTGAAGCATAAACAGGAAATTCCGAGGAAAAAGTGTTTTTAGTACAGTTGCTCAAGAAGTGGCTTTTTAGTCCATTGGCGTGCGGAAGATGCGATTTCACGCACTAGTGCTTTTTACCTTTCAGCTTATAAATTGATTGCAGTTTTGGTAGGGCTTTTAGTAAAGGAGCAGTAGCGTTACGCTATTTTTTATTATTTTATTGTACATTTGTACTTTAAAAAAATACAGACTGTACTTAAACTACTTATGTATGTAGTTTTGCCATCTCTGTAAGAAAATCACTTGTTACCGTATTTATTTAGTTATTAATTGAATCATTTATTATTATGAAAGCAACTTCTGTTGTTGACTGAATATTACACAAGTTATCTGTAAATTTCAATTATAAATTCTAATTGCACTATTATCCTCAAAGAGAAAATCTTCTTATTTTCCAACTCAATGTATGTACAGTCGACGTCAAAAATATGTTTACACTTTTGGATCTTATTACAAAAGAGTAAGGTGCAAAAGTGTAAACATATTTTTGACGTCGACCGTACCCACTTGTAAAGCGCCGTAAGCCGCGAGGTAAAATAAAAACATGACCTTATTTCAGAACCAGTACACATCCAAAAACTCATATAAACATTACCATGACAGTGAGAATTTGTACTGTATGATTTATGTCACAGAGTCGTATTTAAAACTAAGTAATCTATTAAGATACGACGTTTCTGAAGTAGTCAGTAAACTCGCCTTTGCAAACTCAAAGCTTAATCTCTGGCGTTACATTTTTAATTCATTTTCAATTATGCCTGTGGCGTGTTGTTAAGCCAGTTGGAACTTTATGCTTTGGGGAAAACGTTGCAAGTCGAGTGGCCAATTTAATGTCTGTGTGGGTGTCATAGTAGGTATTGTTGAAACAGTACTGTTCGAATAATGTCTTCGGCCACAGATGTTGCCTTTTACCGAAAATTTATCACGCGTCATAGTACTAACATTTCAATAAAAAATTAAACAAACGTCGTTTATGTATTAATGTTACATAGATTCAAATATTTCGGAGAGCTTAGGTTCATTTTCAAGCACTAAGAGTTCTATGACCGGTCCGCGACATTGCATGCTTCCCTGATTGACGAGCAGATGGAGAATAGGGTACTTTTCAGTAAATTAACTTAATTGTTTGAAATCAAAACATCCAAAAATACTCTGAAAAGGTGTAACATGTGTTTGCGCTTTAAATGATTTTATAATGGTTCAAACTTTTCATCATCATCATCATCATCTCAGTCGTAAGACGTCCACTGCTGAACATAGGCCTCCCCTTTGGACCTCCATTTGGAAGTATTAATGGAACTTATCATTAAAGGGGGGGGGGGGGGGTTGCCATACGCGCCACGCTTGGCAGGCGGGTTGGCGTGCGCAGTTTTTTTAGGCTTTCGGAAGATGCTGCTGCCCATCACCATAAAACTTTTATAAACGAGATATTTTTATAGTATCGTGACGTCACATTATTAGTCTCCCGTATAAACTTCATATAACAAATCGTTTTCACGTTTCCTAAAGAGTAGCTGGTTTGACTTGATAGGAAATAAGCTCTTTTTAAAACTTATTGCGTTAATTGTAACATTAATACGAGAGTTCAACCCACTTCTACTGTTATATTTATATCGACTACCATCGGTAGTGTGGCAAGCTCTTCAACACATGTTTACTGTGCCCGTCGATGTCAATATAGCAAGTAATACAGCACTGCCGAGAGAGGGTTCTACTAGAGTATGAAATTATCATGATGCCGCCTCCAGACCCCGGAGGTCGAGTTAAGCCTATGTGTGGATTAATTTCTTACATATAACTTGCTGCTTCAACATATGTTTACTGTGCTCGCCCATGTCATATAGCAAGTAATACACCACTACCGAGAGAGGGTTCTACTGGAGTATGAAATTATCATGATGCCGCCTCCAAACCCCGGGGGCCGAGTCTAGCCTATGTGTGGATTAATTTCTTACATATAACATGCTGCTTTAACATATGTTTACTGTGCCCGCCCATGTCATATAGCAAGTAATACACCACTGCCGAGAGAGGGTTCTACTGGAGTATGAAATTATCATGATGCCGCCTCCAGACCCCGGGGGCCGAGTCTAGCCTATGTGTGGATTAATTTCTTACATATAACATGCTGCTTTAACACATGTTTACTGTGCCCGCCCATGTCATATAGCAAGTAATACACCACTGCCGAGAGAGGGTTCTACTGGAGTATGAAATTATCATGATGCCGCCTCCAGACCCCGGGGGCCGAGTCTAGCCTATGTGTGGATTAATTTCTTACATATAACATGCTGCTTTAACACATGTTTACTGTGCCCGCCCATGTCATATAGCAAGTAATACACCACTGCCGAGAGAGGGTTCTACTGGAGTATGAAATTATCATGATGCCGCCTCCAGACCCCGGGGGCCGAGTCAAGCCTATGTGTGGATTAATTTCTTACATATAACATGCTGCTTTAACATATGTTTACTGTGTCCGCCCATGTCATATAGCAAGTAATACACCACTGCCGAGAGAGGGTTCTACTAGAGTATGAAATTATCATGATGCCGCCTCCAGACCCCGGGGGCCGAGTCTAGCCTATGTGTGGATTAATTTCTTACATATAACATGCTGCTTTAAGACATGTTTACTGTGCCCGTCGATGTCAATATAGCAAGTAATACACCACTGCCGAGAGAGGGTTCTACTAGAGTATGAAATTATCATGATGCCGCCTCCAGACCCCGGGGGCCGAGTCAAGCCTATGTGTGGATTAATTTCTTACATATAACATGCTGCTTTAACATATGTTTACTGTGCTCGCCCATGTCATATAGCAAGTAATACACCACTGCCGAGAGAGGGTTCTACTGGAGTATGAAATTATCATGATGCCGCCTCCAGACCCCGGGGGCCGAGTCAAGCCTACATTATTTGTTTAGGGAGCTCGGGGGAATGTTAAACATAAGCGTTTGTTTTGAAGAAAAAAGTATATCTTACTTGAAAAATACTAGTATAAGGCTGCGTTTCCACCATAGATGAGCGAGGATGACTTGCGAGGAATGTTGTTATATTCTAATTACTTAAAGCAAAACTAATGCCCCATGTTTAAACTTCATTTATTTATGTAACACGTCCAACTTTGGCTGGTATAGGTAGCAGTTTCGGAGCGAATTTGGTATGATGACGACAGACGAACGGATAGACATGCAGGTTACCATTGTTTTTGAGGTACGGACGTAATAAAAATACAGTTTTTTTTTGTCAATTATTCCTGAAAACTGTTCAACTAATTTTTTTCATTTCAAAATATTTTACGTTCAGATATTTATTCAGTTTATAAGAAGTCTTCCTTTCTTTCTTAATGAGCTCGTGTCAGTCCCAAGAGCTGAAACTTATTTAGAGAGAAAAATGCAAAAGACATTTTGTTCGATTCTAGCCTATTTATAAGTATATTTCTTTCTTAAATGACAGCCATTTCAGTTTATCGAAGCTTAGTTAGAAAGCGGGGTATCAACGTATCTACGTAGCTGTCTCAACAACAGCTGCACCGAACAAGCAATAAAATTGTTGGTCTTGTGCTCGTCTGTAACTGATGATACACATAAAACATACCTACATTCGAGGCAATCGGCCTGTTTGGAGAAAAGTCGTCGACATATTTTCTAAATACCTAAAACTGTTATGGATTCCTCGTAGTCTCCAGAATACGAATTCACCGGTTTTAGTTTATGGAGGGGGGACGGGTCGGTAAAAAGGGGGGGAAAGATGGAGGCCGACCATCATCGATATTTGTTTAACTCGAGTCATATCGGACCGATCGGTTCGTGTGAGATGTCATTTGAAAGATCATTAAACGTACCTATTATAATTGAAGGGTACACGGAACGAACATGTCTAGTCCCTTTTTTCGTAAAATGAGATTTTTGTATCAAAATGTAGACCTTGCAATGAACTATTAAAAACAACTTCTATAACAGCTGGAATTTTTAACATAAATCCACTTTTTAATTCATAAAAACCATCTAGTTACGAAAATAGTATGGTTAACTGCATCGTTCCAAACTTTAAAACCGCTATAACTCAAAATGTTGTCAAAGTGACTAGACATGTTCTTTCCGTGTACCCTTCAATTGTTTCTGAATATGCTAGTACTGTGGCTGTTTACATGTTTTGTTGTTATGTACAGGAAATCTAACTCGATGACAGGAAAAGATACAGGGATGCCGATGAAAAGCGTAAAACATTTTGACTCAAAAACCTTTGGGAGTGGTTTGGCATGAGCACTCTATCTCTGTTTAGAACAGACATATCTAGAAAAACTATCTCTGAATTATATTGGCAGATATATGCGGGTTCTCTCATGTTTTTCTTCACCGAAAAGTGATTGGTAAACAGTAGGTATTAGCATAATATCTATGGTTATGTTCGAATATATTATATTATGAGATAATCTTATCAATCGAATTAGTCGTATGTACACTTCGTACAATTAAAATGTTTAGACTTAGATAAATACTTAAAACACAAAACTCTCGTGAGACTAATACAGAACCATATTAAAAATATTTATAAATATTATTATTTGTAATTAATCATATTTTATTTATAATAAATAAGTTATAATACCTAGGATAAATCAGCAAGTTTTCTCTCACTGCACCCACTTTAGCGAATTTATGTTTGGCCCTATGGTTGACTGGTAGAGAATGCCTTGAGGCATTAAGTCCGCTATTTGTACTTATTTTTTACTGTGCAATAAAGTTAAAATAAATAATAATAAATAAATAAAAATACAATATTATATTTTATAGAAAACGATAATATTTAACTCATAATTAATAATTGTGATAAGTAATTAGACAAATGCCCTTATCGGGTTACAAACCCAGGTGCCCCCACTCCACTTATGTCCAGCTCCGTAGGTATGGCTACTACCACAGTACAAGGAAGGTGGTCTGTTAAACCAGTAACCCATCTTCGAAAAAGTAAAAATTCACGTTCATGATCAAAATTCTGACGCAGGGCTGTACCGAGCATGTTCCGCGCAACAGCAGCACCGCAGTAGATCGCCCCTTATTATGTCATGTCTTATTCGCTCTCGTCGTCAGTTGTTTTTGCCCGCGGCCCGCTAAGTTTTTTTTACTTTTTTTGTTAGAAGTTGGACTACTCGGTGTAAATGGGTGTACTCTGCTACTACGGACTGGGTAGGAAAAAATATAGAGGCCGTAGAAATAAATAATGTTTGGAATTTAATAAAGGAAAAATAAAACAAATTACTGCGTTGCCGTCGGGTGGGGTGCTACTCTGGAGGAGCGAGTTCTAGTTTCGCTCGAGGCATTGAATTTAGAATATTTTTGTACCCCCCATATGCATAGGGGTGTTATAACTTTTTGTGTATCTGCTTTGTAGCGCTAAAGCAGTTGAACCGATTTAAAAGCGGTTTTTATTTATTTATTTGAAAGCAGGGTTTTTAGTGTAGGAGAGCTTAGTTTTACGAGTATCAAAATCGGTTTCGTTGTTTTGGGAGTTTTCATAAAATTTTAATTAATAATTGTTATCTTTATTTCTAACGTTAACGTGGCCATAACTACGGTTTGCAGACGTCTCTCTTGATATACAGATTTCGTCTCATCATGTGAACAAATACTTCTAAGGGAAATTATTACACTTTTCCCTGGGATTATCACTTAAAATATTGTTTTATACTTTAAATAACTCACCTAGTATTGAATCTAACCAAGTACCACTAAAAATATTATAAAAATAAAATTTTCTTCAATAATTGTAGTAATGAACACAGAATCTCAAAAATAAATGATATTACGACATCTAATTAACACACGTTTGCAAGCAGGGAAATTCTTTTTACGAAGTAAATTTTCCTAGCGTTTCTATTTCAAAAAGTCCGTGAGTGTTGTGCAACACTGGTTGGAACGAAGTTGTTACTTTCACTTTGTCATTTCGGCACTTTTTCACTTTGTCACTTTTCACTTTGTCACTTTTCACTTTATCATTTTTTACTTTGGCACTTTTCACTTTGTCACTTTTCACTTCACTTCACTTTATTCTTTTATATTCTATTTTATTCCGTTTACATGTTTCTCAATCGTATGGCTTTGTCTCGGGTTTTGGAGACGGTCACGTGACTTTTACGCCTAGCCCCCATCCGCGAACCGTCCGACAAGGAACTTCGGTCCAATAACATGAAAGTCATTGGCGTTAAGCTGTGGCTTGTTGGTAGCCCAGCAGCTGTCTCCCGGGTAATGGGTCTGCAATAAATATCGTTTATGGGGCATTATCGTACCCGCGGCTGTCCCCTGTGTTACCCCGATACCCGGTGTGCGGGTCAACTGAGACAATGTTTCAGATAATTTCGTTTATTTCATTTTACAGTGTGTAAATCGAATACGGGCGAATCCCTTAATGGTGATGGTATAGGACATAAAAAATGAAATGAAATATCTTTTACTTAGAATTGCAATTAAAATTTTATCCATACAAAATTATTCGGCCCGCAATGTAATGCAAACACACTCGCGTTAAACGTTTGTTGACAGTTACTTTCAATACCATGTTTTTTAGAGGAATAAAGAAGAATATTTTATAATATAAATAATTATTTATTTGTACCCCTTGCTTTCGAGACGACAGGGTGTTGGGGGTCTGAGGCAATAGCCTTTGTTAAGGAACTAGGGCGCCGTATTGCCGAGAGGGGGTCTGATGTACGCGCGGGTTCTTACCTAGCGCAAAGGTTGTCCATCGCCATCCAACGTGGTAACGCCGCCAGTGTGATGGGCACCTTTGCGCCCGGTACAGCTCGAGGGGGGCTTTTTGAGTAGGTAGTTTATTTTACATAGGTATTTAAATTTAGTATTGTTTTATATCTAAGTTTAATCTACGTATTACCAATCTTATTATGTTAATAAAGATTCTTCTTTATACCATGTTTACAGTACATTGCTGCTGATAAAATTTTCAAAAATTAATTATTGGGTCACTTAAGTGTATCTTAAAAAACATCTTAATTAATGATTACACTAATGAGTATAATGGTTTCTTGGAAGTAATGTGCCGCTTTCTTATTTTCAAATATGTAAACAATACATTAAAAACACAATCTTATTCCAACATAACTCCAACATTCAACAATTAATCATATAAATATGTATTGGAGTTGCATTGGCAGGGTGTCCACTATAAATCCCCAAAAAAATTCCCTGACTTTTCCCTGACTTTCCATGACCATTTCTTGAAATTTCCCTGACCAAAATGTCCATCTACAAAAACATTTTTACCACTTTTTAGCTCAAGGCAGTCTAATTTCCATACGCAAAAGACTTTAGTACCTATCGCGTTTTTTTGTAGCTCTATTTCAGTGTTTACGTAAATATTATTTAACGTAATTTACGTAATATACGCGCATCATTAGAATATTCAGTTGAATTTTTACTAAATCGAATCAAGTTTCAGAACAAAATTATGTGTGAACCAATTTTGAATTGTTTATTTTAAGTAGGCACACTACAATACATATAAATAATAAACTTAAATATATGTATGTCATAAAAAGCCCCTGGTGCCCAGGAATGGGATCGAACAAGCGTCTGCTGCATCGCATCCGGGTCACAAACCCCTACTTAAAATAACTCGCTAGCCTAGGAGTTAGGGCCACAGCAGCGAATGCTAAAGACGCCGGTTTCATCGCTGCCCTAGGCACCAGAGACCTTGGTCACTTTTCCTTTGCATATCAGTATGTATCTTGTCCTGTTTTGTAATTTTTTCACGAGTCACGCAATATTCCAAGCACAATATCATGTTGTGTTGATTCCGTATGGTTAAACGGTTATGTCTCAAAGCGTACGAATCAAAACATGACAAGCCACGAATGAAGCAGGATCTTATCGGCCTTTTTATAAATTTTAAATAGTAGCTGAACTTATTCATAGCATTTTCTTATTTTTTTATTTAATGCGTTTAGCTTCGAAACTAATGTGAACGTTTTTTATGGCAAGTAAATTTTCGGTGATATTTAAATCGATGTCTTCAGGAGACATAGCATTGAGTCTTTTCGTATTTACAAATTCCCCGTTAGATTTATTTATCAAGTCCATTATGGCCACATGTACAAATGGCGCTAGAGGTTTGTTGCTTTGAAATAGCCGTAAAAATGGTTCGTAATCATTTATAATAAATACTACATTTACACTTGTATGTTCGCACTTGAGTCGGCGCTCGTCGAAACGTTCTACGAACCATTCGCGTACGAGTGCCAACACGAATGTCTTTTAACATATTCGGCTCCATGGGTATAACTCCCCGACGCGACATGTATAACGAGTCCGTGCGCTATTCGCCGCATCATTCGCCTCGCCACTCGCACACAAATATAAACACGGTACAGTCACCATCAGACATATCGGAGCAGCAAAGGTGGTGACAAATATCTGAACATTCACTTTATTTGTGACCACCTCGGCCGCTCCAATATATCTGATGGCGACTGAACAATAGATCTTACGATTACCAATGGAGCTTTTAGTAACGGGTTTTTCATTACAGTAGGGTTTTTTGTTTTCGCTCATTGGAAGCAAATTCTCGAACCTATCGAATGCTTTTATAGATCTGTTAAGACATAGTCCATTTTCAAGCCACCTTATCAATGTAAATTTAATCGGGAATTCTGTACATCCAGTCATAGCATGTGTGCTATTCCGTGATTGGTCACATATACGACTTTTGTCTTTCCCATAGAGTTGTTGAAAGCCATCTTGCTATATGGGAACATTTTGTTAGGCTGTATTAGTCCTGTCGCAAGAGTTCTGGTAGATTTTGTCCAGTTCAGGACTGCATTTAATGTTGGTACAAGTTATTCTAATGTTTAATTAGTGGTCAATTTAATTTATGACTTTATTTAAATATTTTGCAACATGGTCTATAATACGCTGGCTGCTGATATTATGTTCGCCTGCGATTTCAATATGCTAACTCTGGACTCACTCTTAGATTGAGTCATACTTTTTTAAACGTAAAATATTTTGTACTCATTTTCTCATATTCACTGTTTTAGAAACACATCACTGTAAAAAAAACTGTATGATTTTTATGATATTTCATATACCTAAAAGAAGAAATTTAATTATGATACATTTAATTATAATGTTGTAGGTCCTTCCTACACTGAAATAAAATGCTATGAGTCTGGGTTACGAGTCAGTTAGAGCAAAGGTATTCTCATTAGCAATCGCTGGGAAAGATTTTTTAAACCTTAAAAATAATCTAAATAGAGAAGGTATGACGTCTTATAAGCACTTCTATGATTTTTTTGGATCCACCTATAACCCAGAAAATAAAACTTTAAGTTTTCATATTTTTTTAATACCCCTTAGTAATATTTTTTCCAAAACCATATTTTTCCCTGACCTTATTATAATTTCCCTGACTTTCCATGACTTTCCAGTGCCATTTCGAGCTTCCCTGACTTTTCACTGACTTTCCCTGACTTTCCAGAAAGTGGACACCCTGATTGGAATTATTTTCAAGCAAATTCTGATTCAGATCAAATTTTGATTCAGATGTTCACTAGCTTTATTGCGTAGTTAATCCATTGGAGTTGCATTGAAGTTGGAACGTGTCTAATCGAGTTTCTCATCTTGGTTGGTAGGTCAGATGGAAATGGAAGCCTCTTTCGTAATACCTAATACCTACGCAAATACTTGGGAATAGGTTGATAGGTGGCTCCAGTCTCAATTGACCCGTGGCAAAATAAAAAGCTTTGACAAATGCTAGGAGAATGATGATGAGTGGAGCCCCGTGACATTTCTAAGAATATATGATAAAAATTCTAGGTATGTATTTCGTTTGATTATTACTGTACTAGGTACACTCCTTTACATTTGCCAAATATTCGTAGGCTTACACTAAATGCCTTCGCAGCTATGTGTAATAATGTGTACGCGGATAAAAAACCTAAAGCATGTGAACATAACCATATTTACCAACTGTTGTTTTAGTAATAGTATATCTACATGACCTTTACTGTGCGGTATAAAAGTAAGTCTGAATTACGTGAAAGGTCGCGGTATATATTTTATGTATCATAGAAAATTCCCATACATATTTATTGAGTGACGAAAAATATTGGATCAGATTTCTTGGAAATATGTTACAGGATTCTTAAATTGTAATACTAATCATAATAAATGTTTGTGTAGATATGTATATTTTTTATTTTCCGAACCAATTATGACGTTTTCAAGTGAAAGGTACCTTGTCGGTTTTTGGTAAGAAAAAGAAAAATAGAAATAAAAAATAAGGTTATTTCTAAATGAATTTTAATCAGAGAGCGACAAACGACATTTTTGGGCAAATAACCTGCATTGCCTTTCAGTTGGGGAACGTAGCCAGCATAATGGGCACCTTTTCGCAGGGAACAGATCTGGGGACCTTTTATGATAGTTTTAAGTCAGTTTTTATTTAATTATAAAATATCTTGTGAGTGAAATTCTAAACTGAATTTTCTATTTTGACTAGCGTCCGTCTAAGTTTAGATAGGTATAAGTACATAGGTACTAACATACATACAAATTAGTCACATTATATATAGAGACTGAGTGACATCTAACATCCTAAACCGTTGAAATAAGAATTTTGAAGTAAGAAACACTTCAAATATCGTCATACTTTGCTAAGAAATGGGACGGAACCCTTAATGCGCGAGTCCGACTCGCAGTTGGCCGGTTTTTTTCTCGGTCACACTGGTATCACCAGAAACAGAGAAATTAATTATAGCCTGAATTTCCGAAGAACGTAATTTTTTATGCATATTGTCAATCCTCTTAAATAAATATTCGTTGCCTATAATGCTTCGTAGTAACCGAACCTAACGTTGGCAACATTCATTGAAGCGGAGTTTTATTTATGCCTTCAATAAAATGACTTTTATAAAATATTCTAACCATTTTAAGTGGGTTTATGTAAAGTAAAAAGATACATTTTTATTTCAACTCCCGAGAGCTTTCGTGGGTGTTTCTGAATTATTTCGTAACTTCTCCGCTATATTGCGGCTGCCTTTTTCATGTTTTATTTCAATGTTTCAGTTTAAAATTTTACTTGTAACTGCCTGCAACTTTGTCCGCAATCCGAAAGTTCCATGCTCCATTTTACCAACGAAGAGTTCCGGTATTAATTTTTTGTAGCGGCATTTTCTATATCTAAAGTATGAGTCTAATTAATATCTACTCTAAACCAAAATAATGCCATAGATTATTTAAAAAATCTAGCTGTAAACTGAAATAGATTCCTCTGAGGGATAAGGTTACCTTTGCACTTTCCACTTTCAGTGCCAAGAACTATCCTACGGAGTTCTCAGTAAGTAACTTTGCTCACATGCCGCACGACTCCCGAAGGGAGTTCAGTCCATATTACCTATAGACAACTAGAGGCCATGCCTACCGATACCCCTAGCGAGTCTTTCAGAGCATACAAATAAATGAAGTCCCCATCGGCGTGCAGCGTTCTTTACGCATCGAGTGTGCCTTTGGACTTCCCTAGCGAATCCTATACAGCTATTTGTCTTTACGCTGGCATACGGCGATGGTCTTAAGGTGCTCTTACACGGGCGATTTTTCGGGCAATTATTGGCCGACGATACGGTGCCGGAACTAATGGAGCAATATGGAGCAATTAATTGAGCAATACGAGGCAATTTCTAGATATTGCGGCAATTATTTCGGCAATCATTGCTCCACTCTGGTGCATTTACACGGGCAATATTTGGGCAATTTTCATAGTTTCTCGAATTGCTGCATATGGGGCAATTGAGTGGAGCAAGAATGGCGCCATACTGGAGCAATGATTGCTCCACATTGAGCAATATATCGAATTGCTTGATATTGCTTGATATGGCCGTGACGTCAAAAATGCGGCAATTCGGCAATTTTTATCGCCCGTGTAAGAGCACCTTTAGGTTTCGGCGTGGCAATGAAAGTGCCCTTTATCATATGCCGGCGTCGGCATACGCCGTGCAATACGCTCACCTAAATTACTTCTTGTTTACAGACTTAGTGCCGAGAAATCTCACCTGTCTCCGTCTGCGTTTTGCCATAGTTTGGAGTCTCTGGCGTCGCCACCGACACCAACATCCAGCGCTGAGTGTCTGAAACAAAACAACAATCCATATAGCATTGTCTCTCTCCTATTAAATAAACCTTAAATTTATAGATGACATCTATTGGGAGTGGGACGAGGCACTTGGGCGTTTACCTTAAGAGTCTCCAGGACGCCGCACACAACTACAGATAGAAAAAATCTCTTCAACCAAAGAAACCTATTTGAATCAAGAGATATCCAGTTTCCCATATAAGGAAAAAATAAAATTTCTTGCTTTAAGATATAAAATGTTTCAAAGTTTATTACTTAACCTAATAAATTAAATACTTTATCCGAGATAAGAAAATCATTTTTTCAAAATAGCTTAATATTCTCACGAAGAGCGTTTCAATTTTGTTTTTGTATTGTATTTTTTTAAAATTGAACTTTATGGGTCTTAGTGCAATACATAAAGAACTTACGCCAAGAAACTTTGTTTCTTGGGTAAAGACTCATAATTTAAATTGAGAATTGAATTTCTCCACGGAAACAAGAAAACGCATTAGTTCAAGAGCATGAGTTACTTGATGTAAAATTTGATATTTTCACACCAAGATCTAAAATTTCTTGGCGTATGTAATCGGTTACTTGAAACAAACAATAACATTTTCTAAGGCGGTTATCACACTGGCGCGGATCCGCATGCGGCACCGGTGCGCGAGCGAGATAGCGCTCTGCATGTGTATAGCGCTATCTCGCTCGCACACCGGCGCCGCATGCGGATCCGTCGTCAGTGTGATAATCGCCTTAGTGTCTCAGTGCACTACTTAAAAAGCTAGTAGCAGAAACTGTGTTTCTCGGGACTAATCCCGAGAAAGGAAGTTTAACTAAAAGTAGTTAATACGAATATAAATTATGATTATTTATATACTCACAATTTATAATCGTATTAACTAAAGCTGAAATTGCTATTGTGAATCTCAAATAAGCCCGGGCAAAGCGCCGAGGGTCATGAAGTTATGTCGAACAAACGTTCGCGCGATCTAACCTACACGCAGAGACATCTATTGATGCGCAGGGTAACTAACGTCCAAAACTTGAATATTTCAAAGCAAAAATTATGTGCTTCTTCTTTGGAATAGCTGTGGCTCTTGATTGTAGGTTGAAAACATCAAAGCAAAAATGAATCTCTCTTGCCTAAAAACTTAAAAATCTCAAATCAAACTTTTGATGCTACTTCTTTCAATTAGCTTTGGCTCTTAGCTGTAGATTGAAAACATCAAACCAAGAACTAATCGCTCTTACGTAAACACATAAAACTCTTAAAGGAAAATTTTGGTGCTTTTTTGCCGTAAATAATTATTATCTTAACTCAAATCATTACTATTCGCTTTAAAAATGGGTAAAGATAAAGCTAAATAATTTTAAATCTTCTTTTAAAAATCATGATATTTTTAACTCAAGTCATGTTTATTGGTCTAAGGTATTTATTACTCTCTTTAAGAAACCGCGTGCAAGAGAGTTTTGCGTTTTGAATTAAGATATTATTTCTATCTGTGCATGAACTCACGTTCGCATACAAACGTAGTTCAGCTCTCATTTTAAAACGACATGCTTTAGAACCACGAATGAATGAACTATTTAGAATGGGCATTCTAATAGTACAGATCTAGGTCAGACATTCGTTTTCGTTGCTAAAAATTGTAATACAAAGAAAATATAGCAAAAATAAGTTTTGTATGTAAATCTGTAACTGGCTGTATTTTCTTTGTATTACAATTTTTTACAAACAAAAACGAATGTCCAACCTAGATCTGTACTATTAGAATGCCCATGCCAAATTTCATGGTTCTATAGCAAGTCGTTTCAAAATGAGAGCTGAACTACGTTTGTATGGGAACGCGAGCGTCCTGGCGACTCTTAAGTACCTAAACATTACTAATAACAAACAGTGTATTTTGGGATTCAGCTGGGGAATTTACGACAAACTGTGATGGAATTGAAAACTAGAAAGTTATACTACGTCGAAGTTACCCCCCGCTCCCCCAGGTGCACGTTCTAAATCGCGTCGTCGCTTGGAATCTATAGATTCTGCAATTTTATCGGCGACTATAAAGACAAGTTCACAATACAGATTGGTAATCTTCATACAAACTGTGGCGGCGCGTCCATAAAACACGATTCCCGTCAGCTTGCCTAAGTTACAGGTGCCTGAGAAGTTTTTCTACAGCTCATGAAAAAGTTTAAAGCCAAAATCAGCACCGGCTTGCATTTTTTGCCCCATCGCCACATTACAAACATTGTTCGATGTTTACAATTGACCTCTGACCTCTAACGCCATATATTTCAAACTGAAAAAGTTACCTCGTAGTTCAGTCAATGGTATAGTTTTATATACACAAATGTTGTATTTAGTGTTGTAAGAACGTAACATTTTTTTCCGCTCGTTGTTATTTCTTGCAGATTTTCCCTTTCATCACTGAAATTTAAATAAAGCTACTACCTTAAGCAACGAAAGTGCCATTAACCTTAATTACCACCGGCTTGTCTAATTTAAAATTAGTTGAGTAATCTTATTCGGCAGCTTTAGAACTCAATGACAGCTAAATTTGGTACGGCTTCCCTACAAATACTTGCATGTTACTAAAACTAAGATAAACTTATACGTTTCAGCCAGCAGGATACCACAAAGGACCGCATACCCCACGCGGTTATCGTATCGACATTGTGAGCCTCCTCACCCAGATCGGGTGAATGAAACTCGCTTCAACTGATCTCACTGAAAGCGCAATTCAATATGCAAGAGCATTCCAGTGTAGCAAACTTATCACGTCTGGGGGGCTATTTTTGAGATTTGAGAGCTCGAATCTGACATTTTTAACTCAGAATAAAACGAAGCAAAGATGTTTGAAAATAACAGCGATAGAAATTTAAAATCATGATTATTTAAACTATTCGTTTCATGCGAAAATAAAGGCGACAAACTTTTGTGTGCGATTGTTTTCGAGGTTTTTTTTATTAGAGCGTTCGAACATAAAAAATCAGTCCCCTGGTCTCGGAAGGGCCCTGGATTTTCCCTCAGCTACCACCAAACAGTCCGCTCAAGTTACCGCTTCAGTAGCATATGGCGCAAGTCAGTAAAAATCAACATTTTCAGGAGATTGTCATTCCTTATTATTGACTAGTCTGTCAAAACTTTTTGTAAACTGGAAGATGGATGACAGAGCACCGACACGTCTGCAGCGCTCGTTCATATCTGTCATCCCGACCAAGTGTTTTCATACTTTGCGATATTAAAAAATATATTGTCTATAACAGATTCCAGCTGGATGGAAAATGAAATAAGGAAAAACTGTGCGCGGAAAGTGTCGCTATAAAATATAAACTTTACATAAGAAATATTTTTTTTTTCTAATACCAGGAGGATGTAATTATGACGCTTATGCAATAAACAAGTAACTCCTAAAAATGTTTTTTGGTACACAGTTTTATTACTGACTGTACCTAGTAGCATTATCAGGTAAATTACGGAAGTATACCAAATTACAGATCAATCAGGCACTTAGGTATGCAGAGATTTGACCGGATGGAAGTCATTATAAATAAATAAAAATCAGACACCGGGAAGCAGTTGAAATTTAACTTACAAGTACACAAACAAACAAATATACGGGGTCAAGCTAAATAACACTGTGAAAAAAATAATAATACTAGTGGGGTTTGAACCCTTGAACTTCGGTTTAGAAGCATTAAGGTATGTATTTAATAAGAAAATAACCTGTTTCTAGAGGTAGTTCATTTTTTAATGTTAGGTGCAATTTAAATTCCTCTCTATCCTGCTAAATATCTGATCGTGCTTTCAACTTGGAAGTGGGATTAGCTAGTCTAGTTTATAATTCAGTTAGTAGTTGTTTCAGTTGTTTGGCGAGTTGACGCAGGTCACGGTGGAGAACCAACGCTAAATTAATCCAAACATTTAGGAGTCACCTCGATACATCTATGGGCCACTAGTCGCCTGAAAATAAAAAAAAATCATTTCTAATTCATAGCTTTGCAGAAGGTGCGGGCAGAAAAAATTATGAAATATATAGCAAAGCCGCAAACGCACCAGCTGAACATAAGCAGTATCAAGAGAGTCAAAAAAGCTCGCTATCAGTAGCCACTTAGAGAGTCCTCCTTGAAGAACTTCATATATTATCTTAGCAAAAAAGAAACACATCTTAGCAAGAAAGGAGGTGATTCCACAATAAGTCACTCCGCATATAAATTTCCATACCCGTGTGAAAATTTCTGTAAGGTACAGGGGGGCCATTTCGACTGGGGGCCAATTTCAACTAAGTCGTAATATCTTACGTGTTTTACATCATTAACTAATATTGCCATCTATATCCGCGCGGATAGCGAAGAAGTTACTTTTTCGCTGTATAAATGGCGCTACGTAAGATATTCCGACTTAGTTGAAATGGCCCCCCAGTCGAAGTTGGCTCCGATGTCGAATGTGAAACGATTATCCTTATTTCCGTTGTGATTAAAAATGTAACACGCCTACCTTTTATATTAAGCCTTTACGCCTTGGTAACACGAACCATGAACACGTGATACGTGATCAGAAACATATATTTTTCCAATGCGGTAAAATGATAGGCTTTCAGAGCAATTACTGAAATGAAACACTGTGTAGGAAAACTGGCAAAAGAAGTATATTTAATTTATTTAACTTTTAAATTAGGATAAAAAAAAGTATTCTAGAAGACTTCAATTGTGGCGAGTAAATAACGAAATACGTACTTCTTTTAGCAAAGCTTTCTCGTATGACCATGTTACAGTAATTAAAGTTACAGTAATTAAATAAAAAACCCCTATGTCGTATAGAGATTGTTACGGTTACCTTTTTTATTTCTTAACTAAATATTTATTAAGTGTTTTATTGACATACTAATATACTACAATTCCAATTTTGTTGCTTTTGGCGTGGAGACCCTCGGTCCGTGGGGTCCAGCAGCACAAGGGCTGTACCGACAGCTAGCCAAACGGCTGGTTGAGGTCACAGGGGACAAACGAGCTGGCAGCTTCCTCGCTCAACGCATTAGCATTGCGATTCAGCGAGGAAATGCTGCCAGCGTCCTCGGCACTATGCCACAGGGGCCGTTTTTAGAAATAGATTTTTAGTTTTTAGTATTTTTAAGTTAGTTTTAATTGGTTTACATAAGGTTTTTATTAATATTTAGTTTTTAATTTAGTTTTAATATAAGTATATTTCTAAGTAGTTTTAGTTGTGGTTCAATAAACTACGAATACACTATTTCGCTTTATTATAACTATGTTTATATCTTACTAAGCCAACCAAGTAACCCTCCCTGTGCCAGCCAGTCGGGTAACCGGGCTAACTCAGTTACTCGACAACTAAGTTCGTTCGGCTGAGCTTCAGGCAGGTCGGGAATGAATTACGCCTAGGCACTGTGTACAGTATAGCGACCAAACACAGTAAGGATTCACGTTTCAGGTTCGTATTTAGGATTCTACTGCCTCGTACCTACTAATCAAGCTTGACTTGATCATCATCATTCTCTTAAGAGCTGGGCTCTTGTCGGTGTAGCTTGATGTAGTAGTCTCCATCTTTGTCGGTCCGAGGCCAACTCCTTGATGTCCTGGTACTTGGCTTGATATATGTTATTATTATAATTACGCTTCAATTCACATATATTAATCATGATTTGCGATATGGTCAAGAACAAGTGAGGCTGAGAAATAGTATTTTATACAATCGCGACATAATAAAGAGCTTTTCAGTCGAGTACCGTGTTTAACCCACGAAGCTTGCTAAGCAGCCTAATTAAGGTACGAGATTGAAAAGCTTAATTATGGCACTATTGTATATACTTTTTCTACGGGTACTCAAAATAAGCAAGTCGGTAAGAATTGAGTTCAACGAATACGTTACAATCTGCTGCCTCTATACAATTGAGTAACTTCAATCTCCCGGTGATTGTGCCGGCGCGGCGCCCTGTCGACTTGGTGCATTGCTACCCATTGCTCTTACAAATGCAAGTAGATTATACTTGTAATTATTACATGTGTATTACAAGATTTACAAGCAACCGACGGGTCTTTATTACTGCCCCCTCTTAGCTATGATTTATGAACATTACTCTCCCGTAGTGGGTAACAGCTTCTGTAATTTACGAGTGTAGTTTACAATTGTCGGTTTTGGTTATTACATTTGCATTCAATTGTTATTTCAGTGGGGGATGAATGAGCGTGAACTACTTACGAGTAAATAGTATGTGAATTATAGCTTTTGGTTCTAACAGATCAAGAGCGAGATGTTCTTAAATATGGTTTACGTCACTCTGTGTGGTAAGTGAGATTTGCCGCCCATGGGCACAGCGGCAAATCTCACTTCACACCCAGGAGAAGACGTAAAATTGTGTACGCACCACGGGCGGTAATGAAGAAGGGCCCAGATCGCTTGTTTATGGCCCTTACCTTCGGTTCGGGCCAAAAATGCCCGCGATCTGAGCCGTTCTTTGTTTTACCGTCCTAGGTACGTAATGTACTATTAATAACCAAGCGCTATTACTTACTACCGCTGCTACCGCAGACAAATCCGTGTCCAATTTGCGCCATTCATGGACGGATCTGTCCGCCGGGGATATCCGCCAGACAAATCCGGCGGGCAGATCTGTGCGTGTATCTTAATTAACTCATAATATAATCGAAGGTTTCAATGAACAGTTTTCCGCTTTCATCCCTTTTTCATTTTCTGCCTTTATTCGCTATGTGCGTGCATGGTGGGGATAACGAGAACGATCGCAGTGCTCAATGTGACAAGAAATGAAACTGCAAATCCCCTGTCTGCTGTCAAAATAGTGAATCAGCCAGTTACATTTCATATAAGCAAGGAATACAACCTATTTATAAAAAAGGAAAAAAGGAGATTGACCACCTGCCCAAGAGATGGCGCCACAATCATGCACACAGCGAATAGGTACTTGTACTTTAAAATATCAAATTGTTTTGTAATCATGTAATAAACTAAAGTCCCTATCTATAATAAGACTATAAATTCAGGAAAGTGTGATCTCTCGAGTACACAAGAAAGGCAATTTATTCATTTAATTAGGTATACAAACATCAAGGACGATATAGACGTGGACTGCAACGTCTACTCGTATTTAAAATAACGTTCGTGTAATTCAGGAAAAGGCTCTACCTCCATCCAGCATGTCGCTAACGCAGTAGTTACCAGTGATACATATTTTCCGCGATTTGATGGTGTTATAAAAACTTTGAAAAAAAAAAGTTAAACCGACTTCAAAAAGGATAAAATTCATCATTAGGTATTAGGTATATTATTTATATGCGTTACCAGCTGACATGTTTGAAGTCGGTGCCAAGCCAAATTTGAAAGAGTTTGAACTTATAAGTTATATATATGTACGAAATATCATTTGATATTTACCATTCGCTTTTTGAGGATGGACAACATCTTGAGGAAACTGGACCTAATCCCAGTGAGGCCTAGTTTCCCCTGGATTGAAAGTTCAGATGGCACTCGCTTTTGTAAAATATAGCGCCCAAATTATGTTCCCAAACGGACCTCAGGCTCATTATAGCCGTAGATAAGACCGTGGCAAACGCTAGGAGGATGCTGATTGCAGTCCAGGTATTATGGTCCTTACAGAACACCAAAGAAAGGTAATTTATTCTTTAATCAGGTGCGCCAATATCGCCAGACACGTGTGCTCGCAAATAACCATTAGTTGGCAATGTTATTCTCATTGTCTTTGCTGGGTTCCATGATTGGACGCGCGGACGTTCCGCTCTACCGCTGGTATTGGTAGTAAATATCAATTATGTTGTGGAGATGGTAATTTGTTAATTTCACAAGCGGCTTAGCCACCGGTTTGTTTGTTACCAGAGACTATAGAGATATAGACGACCACAGCCTAAGAACTCTTTGAAGCTCAAGTTGAAACACTCGTGTGATCTTATTATGAAACTCACTTCGTTCGTTTCATAAAACCACACTCGTGTTTTAAGGACCCCTATTACGTAACAGTTACATAAACTACTATTATGTCATAAATTCGTAACATAGATAAAGTATAATTTTCTATGCCCACATCATAATGCCTCCTCGAGTGCGACGCATGGATATTATCATACCAGTGATTAGAGTGATTGTTCACGAGCTCTAAACACATGTTTAGACACCTTGACATTTACTGTGGTTCATTGCGGTACTTAATGGAGATAATGTATAATTAGTGTGTGTAGTATCAAGAAAAGAGTGTACTCCCATCTTAAAGGCCCGCAACGCGCTTGTGACCCCCCTGGTGTTGCGGGCGACTATGGGCGGCGGTAATTGCTTACCATCAGGCGATTCGTCTGCTCGTTTGCCTCCTATGTCATAAAAAAGTGTGTAATAGGTACCGCTGGAGAGACCAGGGGGGCGATTTTTGGCAGCCGAACGCTCGAATTAAAAAAAAATAAGCTCGAAAATAATTGCACACAAAGGTTTGTCGCTAATTTTTTTTGCATGGAATTAATAGTTTAAATAATCATGATTTAAAATTTCCATCGGTATTATTTTTAAAACGTAATTTCATCGTTTTATATAGACTTTTAAATGTCATTTTCGAGTGCTCGAATCTCAAAAATCACCCCCCAGGTCGAAAGAGATATAGGCGACCTACAAGCAGAAAACTGGGAGGAGATCGCACAAGACAGGACACTTTGGCGCCATCTCGTGTCGGAGGCCAAGACTCACTCCGGGTGGCTAAGCCAGAGGAGTTAGTTAGGTGCACTGAAACAATAAACCTACAGCTAGAAACTTCTTCTAAAAATACGTGCAGGCACGAAATTATCCGAGCACCAATTTAAGCAGTTTTGGTACTGACCAGAAAATTTTACTGCAGTTTTTCTCTGTGGTGTATAAATGAGACAAATTAAAAGACATGTTTTTTTAATCCATTGCAGCAATTTAATCTAGCTGCAATTCAAGCTTCATAATGATATTTTTATTTCTTCATCAAACAGCATTAAAATATCTGCATGGAAATTATAAAACCATTTTCAACTTAATTAAAAGAAAAGCGAATGGCATCACAACAAAGAACTAAAAAACAAACAGAGCTACAAAAGACGTTAAACAGAGCTCGTAAAGCCGCTTTCAAGAGCATTTAAAAATTTAAATAACTGTGTGCTTGGACAAACAAATTAACCCGGACCAGAGACACGAAAACAGTTAAGACTTTACATACATGGTGTCACAAAAATACTGGTACTGTTTAAGGGCATAATTGGTCTTGTATTGCGAGTAAGATAAAGTAGGAGCAAAATTATTTGAACGCGAAAAAGATATATTTTGATGATAATGGCAGGCTCACCTGCTAAGAAAGTAGTAAAAACTCTATTTGACTCGCTTATTTTATTTTTCGTGGACGGTCGGACTGCCATGCCAGAAATTGAAATAGCGAGATCAACAAGGGTTCAATTCACAGAATCATAAGGTTTCTCCTGCTTCAAGTATAACTTTACTTACTAGGAGATTCCAAACATTATTTGTTGTACATAATATTATAACCTAAAAATCTTTTTTTTTAGATTTTTATTATTATTTTAGCATTTTGTACAATGCACAGATCATTTAAAACAGCTTGCCTACTTTTGCTGCTGACAGCTGCTTATGAGATTAAATACAGCGTTATGTTCAAGCCTAGGATTTTTCATCGCATGGTAAGATGAATGAAAACTATGGAGTCGATATTACTCATACTCAGTCATTTAATTAATACCGAAACTAAATTATAAATGAAATAAATAATTTGAATTGAATTAAATTATATATTAAATTAAAAAAATAACTGCCATAAAAAATAACATTACGTCTACCGCAAGAAAATAGTATGTATAATTAACTAGGTATGTAACTAAGTTAATATAGTTACATGATAAATGTAACCCTTTCCCAAGCTAAAGGCATAGCTCTACTACAAAATTCATTATAGTTACAGTAAGAAAAAAAAACTTTCGATTAACATTTTCGATCTATTAGCCAGATAAGGGGTGAA
The DNA here is from genome assembly GCA_911728535.1 of Pammene fasciana. Classification (NCBI taxonomy): domain Eukaryota; kingdom Metazoa; phylum Arthropoda; class Insecta; order Lepidoptera; family Tortricidae; genus Pammene; species Pammene fasciana. The sequence goes on from OU452292.1 coordinate 516,415, forward strand.
AGTATTACGGGACTAAGAAAATAAGTGAGTATGAGTATGAATATGAGTAAAATTTTAGTATTAATATCGACTCCATAGTTTTCATTCATCTTACCAAGCAATGAAAAATCCTAGGCTTGGTTATGTTTACTAGCGATAGCGACCTCTTGTAGTGGCTTTAATTTACAACAACAATGTCGTATGCGCTATAAGAAGCTCGACAGTCTGTACCACTCTCTTGTCTCTGCCCTGACTATTGTTAGTAGGCTTAACCCGAGTGCTTGTTTGCTACCGAGAAAGGGTCCTTAATGCTGTAAGACCTTTATTTCGGACCATTGTTGGCTGTAAACCTCCTGTTTTCAGTTTAATAGCGGGATAAACATTGAGCCATGTTTACGAACGTAAAACGTTTTGAAATTTGAGCTGCTTTCACATCACAGAAAATACTTTAAGCTAAGGCGTAGAAAGCATGCTCCATTGATATATAAATATGTATGTAGTGTTGTGTTCCTGCTGGTGAATAAGGTTGCCAAAGAGCTCAAAGAGGACCCAATGTGTTGACGACGAGGGACCTCTCTTGTTCCTTTAGCCGTCAACACAGTGAATCCTCCTGTTTTTAAAGGGTCCGCAACGCGTATGTGACACCTGTGGAGTTGCAGGCGTCCATAGGCTACGGTAGCTGCTTACCATCAGGTGGGCCGTATGCTTGTTTGCCACCGTCGTGGTAAAAAAAAAACAATACAGGCGTGGATACAGGGGGGCAACAGGGGCAATTGCAAGTATTTGGCAGAATTCAGGAGGTTTATATTATACTTGCGACAAATAAGCACTTATAGCGGAATATTTCGCAGTACCTACCGAGACAGTAACAGCCAGGGACCGTCGCGAAGACTTTAATTTAATCCACGACAACACACATTAGCCCTAATGATAAACTTGGTCACAGTATAAGTATTATATAAGTTAGCAGTGTATTCACTTCAACATAAGTAAGCGTCACTTCAAGACTATCTTTCTCCTGATGAAAGGCAGGGCAGAGAAAGTACTATTTAAGGTGATTGTTTGTTACCAGTAGTTTGTGTTTGAGCATGCATAATAAACGAATATTAGCTAGGGGTACACGCACAGATATGCCCGCCGGATTTGTCAGACGGATGTGCCCGGCGGACAAATCCGTGTGTTTATACTATAGCTATTCCCATTTGTTTTAATGTCATATTATCGGCAAACGCTTGTTTAACTGTTTGTTGATATTTAAGGTCCTGGCCTCAATAATTGAGACCACTTTAATTGGCACTTTTACGGACTTTGGCATTCCTTTTTCCCAAGTTAAAAATTTGGCTGCTCTGTGACTCTAACGTTCGTCGCTAAACAGCTGCTATACGCCTGGATCTAGCAATAAGAACAGTGTCCTAATAGTTAACTAACTGCGAGACTATACCTTAGCGTTTTTTGAGCGTCGGCAGCTCTATACTCGTAATAGCAGCAAATGACGTCGCATCGCTCTAGCGTCCAGCAGCAGCCAATGTGCTGTTTAGACGCCACCGCTCAAAAGATGCCAGTGTGGGGTCTCTTATGTATATGCAGAGACTATAGAAATATAGACAACCACAGCCTAAAAACTTTTTGAAGCTCAAGTCGATTGCGCCCTCTGTCCGAAAGCCGCCTAAAGATACCGATATTGTAAGAAGAACTGTCACCTGCACTGCTACTCCACCTAGAGCTACTAGTGTACTACTTCCGTTTCCTCTTACTTTTCGTTATCTTTAGGGAGCTTTCGGACAGAGGGCGCAATCGACTTGAGCTTCAAAAAGTTCTTAGACTGTGTTCGTCTATATCTCTATAGTCTCTGGTATATGTATGTTATATGATTGGTTACAATACTGGTTGTACCTGCACTGTGTATAATAACAATGTTAAAGTTTAATTCGATAATGGGCAGCGGTTGCCCGTAATCAAGGTATTGTTGTTAACCAATTATATGCTGGCCAAGGCCGCTATTATACATGAGGCCGGTAATATATCAAAAATTATCTTGCAGAGCCTAAGTTGCCTTACACGTACTTAAGTACGTGTAGGTACAGTTAAGTCTAGCTGGTTGTATAGTATGTTTTTTTTTAATGTCGGAATTGTAGGTAGAAATCATTCCGCCATCTTAAAAAAATACTAACTTAACTCTGCCTAGATACTTACCAATTAAACATTGTACTTACAGATTTTCCTAGCGCAATGACTGGACGAGACAGCATAAAAAAATCCGTCCCCGCAAGGGGAACGCACAGGTAGATTTCGCATCTCGTCCTTGTGGATGAATGGATAAGGGCGCTGCATGGCACCGCATGGGATACCAGTTCAAAGTTTTTTTTTACAATTTTTTTTAGTAAGACCTATGTGATATTAACATGAATTTAACAGTAAAAGTCGGGCACAAGAATTTTGACCTGCTAAACAAGGCCAAAATCCGCACTTTCAGATTTTTTTTCGAAAACTATGCATTTTCCGACAGACATAGTTTTTGGATATTTTAGAAAAAATATGACTTTTCGATAAAAAATATTGCTGACATAAAATTATTCACCGTTTAGGAGTTATGAATTTTCTCCAGAAAAATTTAGGTTTTTTTTTTAATTTCGAATAAAATTAACGATATTTTCTTAAAGATATGATTTAGGGAGTTATAGATATTCAGGTCCCACGCCATATAAAAGAAAAACGGATGGTATATTTTCCATAGGAAAAAAGTTATTTCCGAAAAACTGATTTCATAAGTGAGGCCCTAGCCGTCCCTTTGGCCCTATTCCGCCCGTTCACAAACTTGTCCTAGGTATCAACCAGGGCGATTTTTGTACCAAGTTTGAAAGCAATCGGAACAAAGATGCGACCGCTATCGTGCTGACAAAATCGGGCTGCGGATATACACATACATAAATATACAGGGTTGGGGAGAGTAACTGTCCTAGTTTAAAAGTTATATAAAAGTTTAAAAACAATATAATATGAGATGTTATGTTATTAATTATATTGAACACACTCTATATATTCCACAATAATTGATATGTTTTATTCTCTCTTCCTTAGCTTGTATAATTTTAAGCATCTTGCCATAAAAGGAATTTCACGCGGCACGCAAGTCCTCTTCTGCTTAGTCGTCCCATATTTGACTACCCGACCCTAGAATAAACCCAATAACTAGCCTTATGTCATCTTAATAAAGCTCTGCATATATCCTCATACCGAAATATCGATAGTTAATTAGTTTTCTAAGGATACGTATAGCGTACTTTGTAATGTAAAGAGTCAGCCTCAAATTCCGACTAATGTGGTACATTTCACCATGAAGTTATACCCTGACTGCCTGGCTTTTTGGAATCATCTTATGGCTAATATATCCTCCAGGATATCTCTTAATAAGACACTATACACTCCATTAGTCTGTCGCTTGTCGATCTCCTGTAATTAAAACGTATTTTCTTTGCATAATGGCTGCCGTGCCCATAGATTTAAATAATTAATCAGATTACGCACTGCTAACAACAAACTGTGATTCCATTTGTGCCCGTGCCCACGTAGTTACACACTACACACACACACGCACAGCAATTTTGTGCCCATCCGTCGCCAGTCGTATCCAAACGTCACTGCAGTAAAGAGCGGACAAATAATAATTAAAATATGCCGGCGTACGTCCTCAAATGCTGCACAAATGCCACCGGTCGTAAGAGAAAACCGGATGGAGTCACCTTTCATCGATAAGTAAACATTTTAATGCGTAATCATATTAAAAATCTGTAAATTCGTAAACTATTAACTTCACGACAGCAGTGTTGCCAGGTGGTAGAGCAGGGAAACTTCCCGAACGTAAAGGGGTCTACAATAGCCACGATATGTTGTCAACACGATGTTGACGTCCCGTTCCCAACTTGATGTTTTATTTCAAGCACGTTTTCAACTAATATTAACACATTGCCTAAGAGCATAGTAGATTGCTAACTCCATACATAGCAAAACTACTAATTAAATAATAAGTCGTATGGGAGGTATGGTTTAACTCATTTATACTAAGTTTTAAGCACACTTAAATCGTAATACGTATTAAGCTGTAATCTTTTGAATAATAACTTTTAGCAAAGCTCGCTTAAAACTTATTACATATACGCATTTAGCCATGTATGGAAAGAACACTCTAGGTACTTAAGGGTCACCACACACCTAGCGGAATTCCTCGCGGAATTAGCGGAAGTAGCGGAAATTTGTCTATGGTAGCAGATTTTTTGTATGGAAGCCATAGACAAATTTCCGCTACCATAGACAAATTTCCGCTACCATAGACAAATTTCCGCTACTTCCGCTAATTCCGCGAGGAATTCCGCTAGGTGTGTTGTCACCCTAATTCTCTTTGCTAAGAGCTAATAACTTTTTGTCTTTGTAATCAAATTATATTCTTTAGTACCTATTTTTTTTCCAATAAAATTTATAAATAAGCATTAAAAATTATATTTGTATATATTTTTGTTCGCGATAATCTCGCGTTTGGCTGAACCGATTTTGATGCGGTTTTCAGAAAAGTATTTGTTATACTCTGGAGAAGGTTTTAGTATAGAAGTCGTCCATGTTACGTAAGACCATTTTTGCGCACAACTTATATCTGTTTGTTACCCTCCTCTGCTAGAAGTAACGCGGGGAGGTAATAGGAACTATGACAAGGACCAACGATAATAGCACCTCTTTGCCGTACCTACTGAAAGTGTAATAACGCCATCCCGTTTTATCTTGGTATTACTATGACCATGCCCCGTCTATACCATCCTATGTCTATGGGCCACATGCACTCAACGGTAGTCGTATACTTTTAATAAGTTGTAACTTTAGATTAAAAAAAAAATATTTATCCGCTTCTTCAGAAATATATTTCATCAGATTTATTAAGGCAGGTGCATATTAATTATATTTAAGAACATAAATTATAATCTGTTTTATTTTTCCTTTCAAAAATATGTTACACTCAATCGGGAAAATTTGTATTACTGGCAACACTGGTCTCTACGCACACATTCAACTCGGGCGCCATTATTGGATCACAGTTGGCTGTACGGAGATGCCTAGTCCTTATACTTTATTAGTCCAAGGCCGTGCCGCGTGAAATTCCTTTTATGGCAAGATGCTTAAAATTATACAAGCTAAGGAAGAGAGAATAAAACATATCAATTAATGTGGAATATATAGAGTGTGTTAAATATAATTAATAACATAACATCTCATATTATATTGTTTTTAAACTTGTATACAACTTTTAAACTAGGACAGTTACTCTGCCCAACCCTGTATATATACATAAACTTTTGAACCAGTGGTCATTTTGGAATCTGGGGGTCACAACTAGACCTTCTGTAAAGAAATTTTTTCAAAATTCGATTGTGTCGAAGAAATGAATAGGTAGACTCGATTTTCGAAATCTACCTAAAACGTCAAGTTTACAATGGCATTTTCACATTTTGGCATTGGAAAGTCCTCGCAAAGTTAGCTTGCTCTGACTCTACGAAGATGGAGGGGGTTCGAAGCCCGATAAGGACATTCCTTTGTGTGTCAATATAAAAAAAAAAATTTTGTTCCAATTTATTCAGATTTTAAAAACGTAGTTTTATCTGCCTCATTAAATTGAATCTGCCCAATCCAACCCTCATTTAAATTCGAAACAAGAAATGTATTTAATTTTTTACCTAACCAGCCCAATATAAATGTCAATTTTCCGGTACAATATTGATAAAAATGATTAGAAATTACAATACATGCAGGGCCGGCCCGTCCATATAGGCGAACTAGGCGATCGCCTAGGGCGCTCGTGTTAGGGGGGCGCCAAACGGCGGCATCGAAAAAAAATTATAGTAATGGAGGTCGTCAAGTAAACCGTTTGTCAATATTTGAAATTTTTGGATAACTGATAAATTGGTTACGTTGTCAATACACTCGGAGAAATCGTTAGCATTAGCAGTGCAGCGTGTACAAATAAAATCTTTGGTACATAAGTCCACTTGTTTGGCGCATCGTTGATGTACCCACATATGGCATTGTATCACACTGAACCCAATTAGTAGAACCTTCTGTCATCGACCCGCGCTCACAGTATAAACAGTTAACTATTACTTGGTTGTCTGGTGAGGGTATGTCTAGAGCTGGACACATATTATATATTGTGTATGGAAATGTTTCTCTCTAGTAATACAAGAAGATACATCAGTCATCACTGTAAATTCTTTCAACGTAAATTCATTACGTACCGTTAGCGGTTAAGTCATTTTCGAGTTATCCTTCTTTTTTAGGGTTCCGTAGCCAAAATGGCAAAAACGGAACCCTTATAGTTTCGCCATGTCCGTCCGTGTGTCCGTCCGCGGTCTAGCTCAGTGACCGTTAGCACTAGAAAGCTGAAATTTAGTTTGAATATGTGCATTAACCAAGCCGACAAAATGGTAGAATAAAAACTGGAAGAATATATTTTGTTAGGGTAGCTCCCGTACACGTGAAGTGGGGGGCGAAATTTTTTTTCGTTGCAACCCAGTTGTGTGGGGTATTGTTGGATAGGTCTTCTAAAAAGAATTAGGCTCTTCTAAAACAGTTTTTGAATAAAACTAATATTTTCGTAACTAATAGCTCCGAAAGTTTAAAACAGGGCGGTTCAAAAGTTAGATGGGGGGGGGCATCTAACTTTTGAACCGTGGGTCCAAAAATTTTGAAAAAAAATCATGACAGTCAGGCCTAATAAGTACCTTCAATGAAAACTATATTGAATGGCCCGACATGCTCTTGGCCGGTTTTTTTTATACATACAGCCTTGGCCAGAAGTGTTGAGCACCAATGCGATTTTCATACAAAACTGGAAAGTTTAGTCCATCGTTTCCATCTTTGTTTAAGTTATTTTGTCAATTAATTTAAACTAATAGGCATGTTTTGTTGAAGTTAGTAGTAACTGCATAGAATATTTGCAATATGTCGCACCGACTTAAATTTACATTTTTGGTACCTTCTGTTTTCATATTTTTTAAGTACCTTGAAAGTGTTATTAAGTGAAGTTTTCTATATTTATAAATAAAATATAGCATTTACCGTTACCGTACATTGTTAGGATAGGGAAATAATGCTTAACATCAAAATTGTAAACAAAAAACACCTATGCTCAATACTTCTGGCCAAGGCTGTATTAGTTTTTTTGATTGTAGGCACGAAGAAAACCCCCATTCTTCGTGGTTCGCGGCCCGACACGCACTTGGTCGGTTTTGGTTTTGCGTTATTTTTGTTACACGTCAATTATCTATAGTTTACGAATAACATTGCTGTGATATACGGCCGGACGGACGGACAGACGGACATGACAAAACTATAACTATAAGGAAAACCGGCCATGAGCATGTCGGGCCATGCTCAGTGTAGGGTTCCGTAGTTGCCGGCCTGTTACAACTCATTAATTCAAAAGGTCGTTTCTTAAGGGAAATTGGGCAGCGCTTAAGTCATTTCACTTAAGGCCTTTCACTATGGGTTTTTGAGCGATAACTCAAAAACGGCTCAACCGATTTAATTCAATATAGTTTTCATTGAAGGTACTTATTAGGCCCCACTTTCATGATTTTTTTCAAAATTTTTGACCCACGGTTCAAAAATTAGATGGGGGGGGGGGGGGGGACGCCCTGTTTTAAACTTTCGGAGCCATTATTTAGGAAAATATTAGTTTCATCCAAAAACTGTTTTAGAAGATCCTAATTCTTTTTAAAAGACCTATCCAACGATACCCCACACACACCTGGGTTAGAACGAAAAAAAAATTCGCCCCCCACTTCACGTGTACGGGAGGTACCCTAACAACATATATTTTTCCAGTTTATATTGTACCGTTTTGTCGGCTTCGTTAATGCACATATTCAAAGCAAATTTCAGCTTTCTATTGCTAAGGGTCACTGAGCTAGACCGCGGACGGACGGACGGACGGACATGGCGAAACTATAAGGGTTCCTAGTTGACTACGGAACCCTAAAAATGAAAGAAATTTTCTTTCGTTATAAGGTATTTCTCCTCCAGGCCCGTTATTTTTTTCCACCCTGACATTCATCAAGAATTTCAGCTGGCTTGTGCTTGTAGTGACGTTTACTGGGCTAAGGAAGGACACGCAGACCGGTCTAGTAAAACTATAAGATTTTTTAGTTATTTTGATCACGGAAACCTACAAAGGCAGATGTCCATTACGAATAAAAACGATTTATTTCCTCTGGACGCAAATAAATGCGGGTGTCATCTTTACCCTTCATTCTTTACTGTGGGGCGCAAATGTGGGTAAAGATAACCTATGGGGGTGTAAAAAGGGGGTATATTTTTATGTTGCACTAGATGGCAGTCTACAACGAGAAAGAGTGCAAGCGTGAATTGTAAGTTAGCAATTCCACTTAGTAAGTTAAAAAGTTAGCACTTTATATTGGCGTAAAATAACAGTTACCTACCCATTCATTTGAAAAAAAAAAAATGCGCGTTATTTTGTCACGAATTCTCTAAAATGGGGCGCCATTTCAGTCTCTTGCCTAGGGCGCCGGGAATGCTCGGGCCGGCCCTGAATACATGCAAGGACACTATTTTCTTTTCAGCATTTTATCTTAAGAGCAAAAAAAACAGAATAAATTCTACGAACAAAAATTCTTCTAAGTGTTTTGTTGTTTGATATATGCACACATTAGTACTCCAACATTCAGGTTACAAAAATAGTGTTAAGTAACTTACATTATTAAGGCACTCATGTCCTTCTGAAAGGAGAGGTTTAGAGTGATTCCTCTCTGTCAGTACATACTTCAACACAATGGGAGTGGCAATCGTGTTTGATTCTGAAAGGGCTTAAGAGCCGAAACAATTGTATGTAACACAATGGGTGACAGAGGTAGAAACATTGTAGTTAACAAATTATAGCCGTTTATATGTTTTACAGAACATATAAACACTCACATGTGGCCCCGATGTACGGTACAGTCGCCATCAGATATATCAGAGCGGACAAAGTGGTCACAAATATCTAAACACCGCCTCTAATGTAGTATCTTGGCCGCTCTGCGCTTACCACACTTAGGTACAGTCGCCATCAAATATATCGAAGCGGCCAAGGTACTCAAAAATATCTGAACATAGCCTTTATCGCCTTGACAATAGAGGCGTTGTTAAGATATTTGTGACCACCTTGGCCGCTTGGATATATCTGATGGTGACTGTACCACGCTCGGGACGGGACCATTTCACAAATGTTTCCTACATTTTAGTTATTATTCATTAAATATGTTTACCATAGACAGAGACTTATAAATAATATAGACATCCACAGTCTAAGAACTTTTTGAAGCTCATGTCTGAAAGCGCCATCTACTCGAGAGCCACCCAAAGGTAGCTCGTAAGTAGGAAAAAAGCTAGCTTTACTACGGTACGCTACTCGTTCCCAGATGTCGCTGCGACGCAATGTCATTTTTTTTCCTATTTTTATAAGTTCTTAGACTATACTGCTGTATTATATTTTATATTGTATTAAGAGTAATACCCATAGATTAATCCTCATCCTCACTTACGTCACGAATAAATGTTTTCTATTCTTATGTAAAAGTGCAGTATATCTAGTGGGAGTAATATATCGTAGAACAGTCGGAGTGCAGCTGCACTGCGCTCGCTGAATAACGGTAATGGCCGACCGGGGATACACTTAGTCGGGTAGAGAATTATTGGGCCAGTCAGCAGTTACATATGGATTGCAATGCCTAGAACTAGAATAAAAGGAAAATAAGAAAATTAATTGCTTCGGGTGGGACTAAACTTCGGATTCCAGCATAAATAAATAAATAAATATCATGGGACAATCTTACACAAATCAACCCAGTCCCACAGTAAGCTCCATTTTTATTATATGTATAAGTTATATATAACACAAAAAATGGCACAATAATTATGACCGACCACATTTACTCTACCCGGCAAATGATTTGTCAAGCACTTATATAGCAATGTTTCTTATCTGTCACAGTTTCCATTACAGAGTTTCATTACAGAGTTCTTATGGACACCTTCTAGTCGTAGTTTCTTTGGCTACCTTTTGATACACCACTCGAGATGAGACTTTTGACTTCCCGAGGTAAGTGTAATATGACAGGTGGATATTTTGACACCAGGACTTTTCGACATAAGGGAAATATAACATGTGGACTTTTCGACAAATTAGACATTGTGACACCTAGACATTTTGACATTAGGGTAACATAACATTGTAACTTGTAACTTTATGGCAAATTGATATTATTACACCTGGACCTTCCGACATCACGACATTATAACTTTCGGCCTTATTGAGAATAGAAATTATGAGTTATGACCCTTAGCCTTTTTGACACTTAGGCACATATGCCCCTAAAGGCTAAAATCTACATATGGCTCAAAAGCAACTAGATAAAGCCATTTTGAGCAGAGTTAACAGCGTTGCGTTCCTAAATTATTCCAGTTGTATCCGTTGTTCCATTTCCGTAATGCGAGTGCAGCTCCCGGCGGAACCCACCGGGATATACCTACGTTAGTATTTGCACTTGGACCGGTATTATTTTAAATGCATAGTTTTTAGAGATTACTTTTGTTCAGTATAAACATTACACCTAAAATGTAACTAAAATGTTTGAGTTAATATTTGCCAAAAATTGCACTTGAAGGAAAAAGTCAATTCAATTCAATTCAATTCAATTCAATTCAATTCATTTATTCATCAACCAACGTGGGTCATTCATTATAAATAGGTAGGTACATCAAATAATTAAAATAACAATTCAAATAACATAATAACAATGGTAGAAGAGCTCCGGGGTTGAACCCGAGACATTCGGATTGAAGGACCACCAGGCTGGTAGTACCAGTGCTTTAGTTTATTTAGTAAGTCCGATATTCACATCTATTTCTTTGATATAAGGCGTATTTTTGCCTGACCTGTTTTTCACTGCACCTATTAATAGAAACGTCAGTTTGTCGGGAAGTTACAAGCTCAAAACCAATTACAGTTTCCCCGCTCTCTCTCTCTCTGATAGAGCGCCGGTATAATTAATGCGTTCACCAGGACAGGAAAATGAAAAAATGAAAATGAAAAGGAGGCGTATTCCAATTTTAAAAGACACAAACAATACATTTTTTAAACAAAAAAATAACCGACTCCTCTTAGGATCAGCTATTCTAAGGGTCGGTTGCACCAAACCGTCTGTCAACGTCAACGTAATCGTTAAAAAACACTTGTATGAAAAGTTTGACAGTTTACTATGGGATGACAGCTCCGTCGCCATATGTAATGTTGATGGGTCTGTTAATTGTGCGTCGTGCAACCCACCCTAAGAGGAAGTGGCCGAGTTGCTGTAAAAAATAGTGATATCACTATAGGTGTGTGTATAGTTGAAGAGTTCCATCGATTTCTCCAAGATCCCATCATCCACAGATAACCTCAACCACTAGATAGATCATAAGTACAACTCGAGGTCACCACACATAGGTGCTCCCGTACTAATTTTGTATGAGAGCGCGACCGCTTATTTTAGTTGAGTTAAAGTTTTTGATCATAACTCATGTGAATTAAAAATATCCACAAAAATTTAGTTACAGGGGTAAACCTGGATTGTTATACTACAAATTGGTGTAGAATGCTATAGAGATGTGCTGTTCGAATCGTAGAAATTTACGAATAAAATTGCGCTTATGTGTGGTGACCTCGTGCTCCCTGTACAAGCTTAATGATGAGGTGTCTGTATAGTCTGTGCCATCATCAGATCTAGACCAGGTGACAATGGGACCAACTGTGAAGTATACTCTTTCAAACGAAAAAAGAATTTTCCAAATCGGTCCAGCCGTCTTCGAATAATCGGTGAAAATACATTTTAAAAAAATAGCAAAAAAACAAAGATCACGATGAATCGAGAAGCTCCTCTTTAGTAATCTTGAAGTCGGTTGAAAACACAATCTATTTTAAACATAACTCCAACACTCAACAAATAATCAACCAATGTTGCAGTTGTATACATTTATTTACATAATTAAATATACAGAGGCACTACAGTACAAATATTAAACTAAATTAATAACTAGCTCAAATCTAAACTTGGCCCTTGTGGCATTGTACCAAGGATTGCAGTTGTATTGTAGTTGCATCGGAATATTTTTCAAGCAAATTCTGACATTTCTGATTCAGACGTTTAAGCGGTAACTGTACTGCGTAATTACTGAATTGGAGTTGTATTGAAGTATTGCTCTCATGTTTCTCATATCGAGTGCTATGGGAACATACAAATATTTCGAAGAAATATTTTTTCCATTTTTATAATGACGATTTGGCATAGTACAAAAACTTCTTTTACCATAATAAAACTGCACGTGGTATGGATTAGTCCTAGTTAACGCAAAAACAGTGCATGCGGAATTTGCATAAAATCTAATTTGCTCAGTTTTATTTCATTATTTAAGCTTTATTGCACATAAAAAGGTACAAACGGCGGACTTAATGCCTTAAGGCATTTTATTTTTTATTTATTTATTTAAACTTTATTGCACAATAAAAAGAGTACAAACGGCGAACTTAATGCCAAAAGGCATTCTCTACCAGTTAACCGTCGGGCCAAACAGAGATAAAAAGAAGGTAATAGGTGCGGGAAATTATTACAAACGTGGTGGGTTACATTTTATCGCTCGATCCGATTGGCCTCAGTCTACCCTAAGCCTAACTCCATCATTTTGACATTCGTGCGTGTTTTAAAGAAACATTTCGCAGATGGTTGCCAACTTGTTTGGATACAAATGCAGCATTTGTCAACACGTCGCTGTAATGTGTTACCTTATGAAGTATCAAAGTGAACTTAACGCTAACTTACTCGAGTGAAAGCACCGTAAGCTCCGTTTCGCTGCTTTAAGCTCTTTCTGTGAACTTGCAAATGTGATTTGAATCCCGGTTGGAGAAATGTTACGAAATATTTCTTACTTACTTATACGTTGTTGTTGGTTTGTATTTAAAACTAGTGGATGAGGTTAATAACCTAGGACCGGGACAAATGGCGTACGCGAAGAGAGGCCTATGCTCAGCAGTGGGCGACAAATGGCTAAATGATGATGATGATGATGATGATGATGATGATGATTTAAGACTAGTGGGTCTGTGTGCTGTGATGAATATACAATCATCCTTCTAGTGTTTGTCCCGGTCTTACCACTGTTCAATTGAGCCTGGGGTCCGATCGGCCTAATCCCAGGAATTGACGTAGGCACTAGTTTTTATGCGACGCCATCTGACCTTCCAACCCAGAGGGGAAACTAGACCTTGTTGGGATTAGTTCCGGTTTCCTTACGATGTTTTCCTTCACCGAAAATCGACTGGTAAATAACAAATGATAACTTGGTGGTACAAGCCGGGTAATGAACCCGAGATCTCTGGATTGAAAGTCTAACGTCTTACTGTACCGTAGCGTAGGCCACTAGCGCTCCTTGATGAATATACAATAATCTTAGCGAGCTCACAATGATCGTAAGCGCCATAGATCCTTATGGCGAAATCGTTCTTTATGTCAATTTGAAAAAAAAAACAAAAACAAAAAATCAGCATAACTAACGTAACCTGCCAGCCTAATATGGTCGGGTTTTTATCGCCTGTGTCACCATAGCTGTCATGTTCTAACAAGTATACATGTAAGTGTGAAAGTGACGCATGACGCGATAGGCGATAAAATGACAACCATGGACGGTCTTCTGCTCATAAAATTTCATCATGACAAAAATGCTTAATTTGAATCGTTTTGCCTTCGATCCGATTATCCTCGGTATACCCTACACGGGTTAAACTTCGCAAGTCGTGGGTAAACACGAGTTTAAAATAATAATCAAAATATCGATCAGCCAAACTTTTCTGACGCAGGTTGAAAATGTAAAAATATTTCAAACTTGAAGTCTTATGGACTTTATAAATATGTAGAAAGTTTCCAAAGGAAAATATTCAACATTTCCTGAACTCGGCGCGCGGGATTAACATTGTAATGAGCTTTGAAGCTTTTGCTTCATACATTTTCTGTCCATTCCGTTCAGGAATTTGAAGTTGCTGCGACTATATTATTTCTATATTTAGTCATAGTTTTAGATTTTGAATTTTAAATTAGATGGTTCGTATTATTGAATTTAAACTTATTAGAACATACGTTTCCGGTCATAGATAAATGAGTAGATAGATTGCTAACTCCATACATAGAAAAACTACTAATTAAATAATAAGTCGTATGGGAGGTATGCTTAAACTCATTTATACTAAGTTTTAAGCACACTTAAATCGTAGCACGTATTAAGCTGTAATCTTTTGAATAATAACATTTAGCAAAACTCGCTTAAAACTTATTATATATACTCATTTAGTCATGTATGGAGAGAACACTCTAGGTACTTAATTCTCTTTGTTTCCGGTTCAACTTTGTGTTTAGTTTGGTAAAATTAATAAAAAAACAAACATTAATAAAATATTCCGAAAATATGGCATTTCATCAGCATCCGGTTATATTCGCAAAACCATAGATTATATCGCGAGTAAGTTACTAATATATTCGTAGCATTCACGTTTTCTGTAGTCTGGTTTACGATGAGCGAAGCACTTTGTCCATCATTTGTGTCTAACAATTCCCTTAGACGTCTACATGTACGGCATCAGTCGGCCTTCGCGACGCCTCTTACCGTTTTTTTTGAGTACTGATTGTGTTTCTCGATATTATGGCACTCCAATATAATATATACCTCCATATAACTAAATATACAGAGCCACTACAGTACAAATACTAAACTAAATTAATAACTAGCTCAAATCTAAACTAAGCCCTTGCGGCATTGTACCAAGTATTAGCAGTAAAAGCACCGAGTCTTGGATTACACATTTAATTATAAGTTTAATACACGACAACGCTCAGATCAACGCTAAAGATGGCGCGGGAATCTTCTCTTGACAGCTCGGTCCGATGACAGGTGAGCTGTCATCTCGGCGATGTTCCAAAACCTGGCTAACAGATTCGGCCATCTGACCAAACTCTTCGCCCACGAAGAGCAGTTCAATCTGTGCCACGTTGGTCTTCATCACCTCAACCTTCGCAGCTGAACTCAGCCACTCACCAGCTCTGTGAACCGATCAAATTCAATTTGAATGCGTAACCCGTACGTAACGCACTCCTTTTCTTTTAAAAGGCCTGCTGGCCTTATACGGCCTTATACTGCCGTATAATCAACAACGGGAAAGTCTAATGAATGACCATTAATTTATACCCAATGAGCAAATGTTCCCATGGATTTATAATGTGTCATAATGACAACATGTTTTGACCAATTCGTTCTAGGATTACATTAAAGACACACACTTGGAAGTGGCCTACATTCAAAATGTATTAAATACATAGCTAATTTTCCCAGGTTCATAGATTATGATTCACTGAATTTACTGTATCGTATTTTCGATGCTTAAATTATGAGTTTTCTGGACTACGCATAATTTGGGTATTCAACGCTCTACAAAAATGGTGTAGTAAAGAAAGCAAGGAACGAGCTCACAGTTCATGCCGGGGTTGTAGATAGTTCATGCTTGTTGCTCGAGGCACAGTCAGCTTAGAAGACATCGCGCTCGCTCGGCTCGCTGTGGCTCAGCCGAACGACAGGCGCACAGCTTCACGTCCATTGCCGCCTCCAATGTGGCTCATGAGCAAATCATGCACTGTATCTCTGTAACACACATCAATGCGTTCCTTGTTAAAATTAGGATTACTAATGTCACCGCCTGTAGGCGCCGTGACCCGAACATCACCGCCATTAGGCGCCGTGACCATAACATCACCGCCGTGACCATAACATCACCGCCAGTAGGCGCCGTGACCATAACATCACCGCCAGTAGGCGCCGTGATCATAACATCACCGCCTGGAGGCGCCGTGATCTCGTGACTACAGGCATCACAGAATAAAACGTCAAGAATAAAAACATCAACGCACAGCGGCGTTGTGACAGTGTGACTACAGGCTTACCTCATGCTGCTGAGCTTTACATTGCAAATATTTCATCGCGCTTCGGCCACTCGCCTGATTTTGCATACTGTTACTCCACGCGCCGACTGCATTTTCGCCCGCAGCAACAGCCAACCACATGACATACTTGCACATGTTCATCTTTATCAATTCTTCAATACTAAAGTCTGTATCACATTCTTACCATTTATTCCTGCCTGTTAAATTTATTTCAAATGTAATAGATACTCAACGCCAGGTAGTGATCAATTTGATCTTCATCTTCCCTTGTGACAACTTTATACAGTCAATGTCAACTTCATACTGGGCATGCTTGCATCATTTACTCCTTAGCACAGATCAGCATACTGTCACAAATACCTTATCTGCAAACATAATGTTAGCACACACACACACACACACAGAAAACTACCAGTAAATATTAAACAGTATCTCCATTTCTTACTATCTCAAACATATGTTCTCAAATGGCTTAGGGTTACCCTTAATACAACTCTGTGGCTCCAGTGAAAAACGATACAAGTCCCATAAAACTTCTATGAAACTCCTACCGCTCTCCGCCTTGGCCTAAGTATTACTCAAATATTGCAATTATATATTATTAAGATGTGACAAATGTGACATAATGAAATTATAAATTCATCTATATTTGAACATTGTCAAAATCAGACTAACAATCATACACCTTTATTATAAGGTTTTTAAAATTTATTTACATGGCAACTCGAAAAGAACCACCAATAATCGTGAACTAGTCTTTGGTACACATAATAAAATGATACCTTTGTCTTCTTTAATTATCAGTCTGCATGGTTAACTAGTCTTTGGTACACATAATAAAAGGATACCTTTGTCTTCTTTAATTGTCAGTCTGCATGGTTAACTAGTCTTTGGTACACATAATAAAAGGATACCTTTGTCTTCTTTAATTGTCAGTCTGCATGGTTAACTAGTCTTTGGTACACATAATAAAATTATACCTTTCAATCATTTGCAGTCCTCATTGTAAACTGGTCTTTGGTACGCATAATAAAATTATACCTTTCCATCATTTGCAGTCCTCATTGTAAACTGGTCTTTGGTACGCATAATAAAATTATGCCTTTCAATCACTTGCAGTCCTCATTGTTACCTGATCTTTGGTATATATAATTAATACCACATCTTGACTTTATTTATTTCTCTTGTGTGGACTTCACAGTATAAAATCAAGCAGCTTGTATCATTTTGTATCTTTTGAAGACATTAATATTGCACTAATGTTTATTTTTATCTGTGAAGATTGTGCTAGTCCTTAGTGTCAACTTGTCTTTGGCATGCATAACAAATATCACAACTTGATTTTATTTTTATCCCCAGTTGTGTGAACTTCATGTTATAAAACCAATCAGTGATTAACATTGTTTGTATAATTTGAAGAAATCACTATAATTTTATCTGTGAAGATCTGTGAACATAGTATAACACACACAACACAAAACAATATATTACATAGGCTGTATTGCCAGTCTCTATTGTCAACTTGTCTCTGGCATGCATAACAAATATCACAACTTGATTTTGTTTTTATTTATATTTGTGTGAACTTCATATTATAAAATGCTTGTATAGTTCAAGCTGTCCAGTATTGTAGTACACATGTTTTATCTGTGTAATTCTGTGAACATATAAATACACACACAACACAACACAAGGCAATAAGAAACAGTCTAATTCCAATCTTTACATTGATACTTTCTGCACCACACCTCCCCATCATTACCACGGTTATTCAACTTAATAACAATGTGTCATTACTACTTTTGACAATAATCATCATCATCATTATTATACCAACTGAAACTTGGAAGGTTTTATGGCACTAATACAGTTTAAAATTCAATCAAAATAAAGATTGCTAGATTCTAATAAATCAGCTTTTCACAAACTGTACTTTCATCATAAAATTATACTTGTCTATTTTTATTTTTGCTTCAAACAATATGTAAGAGCAGGAATCACATCCACTGAACATTATCAGAAGTTAATTTAACATAATCATTCCTTTCTTAACATTTAGAATAGTCAAATGGCTATTAAGTATGAATTTCAATACTTGCGGCATGGTTGATCATGTCGAGTGATCACTTATTCATTGCCCCGGTCACTCCGCTCCGCTTCAGCAAGCCATACTAATGTTATGGAACTTATTGTATTTCTGAATTTCTTCCCATTTAGGTATTTCTTCTAGTTGCTTCATGTATGTAGCACAGCACCTCCGATAGCATACTTTGCACATTCTTGGTTAACATCACCAATGAGTTGATGTTGAAGATATCCATCTGACTCCATGGTACTCCCGCTACTTTTATCCCATGATCCATTGAAATATCCAATAAGTTGGAATACAGATGTCATGTTCCTAGCTATTTTCAATCTGTAACTTAAATTCAAACACACAGCACACAACCATACAAAGCTGGTATTATTATTATTCGAATGCTTGTTTTAAGCAACCTTGACAGATGAATATGAATATATTTACAAATTAAAGTGCCTGGCACATTAAGGCACAGTAAAACTAAGTTATTATATGGACACACCAACAACCATAAGCTATTTTAATCACGGAAATTGTTGCTATCACGTTTTAAAGTACAAATCCAATTAAGGTCATTGAACTTTTGTGACAAAGTTAAATGGAGTTACTTGATACGTTTTTCTCACCTGAAATGCTTCGTAAATGTAACAATTTACATACCTGCATTTAGGAATCAGTACCAATTATTGTAAAACTTGTGGCAATCATGATTTCGGCATCGATTGTCGCGAGTAACCTGCGTAACTTACCAACCTTTATAATGACTTCGTCATTACCTTCTCAATATGCCAAAAGGCTTTTATCATTACAGTATTCATAGGTACACGTGTAATTATCAGTAATCGGTGATAAATATCATCGTAATCCAAGCCAGTGCATTTTATCTGCTGCCAAAGCAAATGGACGTGCCATTGCGAGATTGTGACTCAATGACGCTTCACGCTACTTATAGTCGACCCTGCACGAGTCTAATTTTACAAAGATACCGCAAATCGATGTACAGTTTAGCCATTTGGCACACACATACTAGAGGTCAAAACAAAATTTTTGATCCGCAGTTCTTTAAAAAAATTCCCTTAGGAGGGGGGGTGCTGATTCATCATTTTTTTTCGTATGAGAAAAAAAATATTTTTTTCAAAAACCTATCGTGTGTGGTATCATATGAAAGGGCTAATAGAGGCGGTTCTAAAAATATACCACATCATTACATTTCAGCCATTTTTTTATTATTAAAACAAAATTATTTTTCAAAACATACCAAGTTTGGGCTCCTCCAGATACGATATGGCAGATTTTTTTTTTGTACAATATATCACAAATGATACTTGATACCCTCATATCTAACCCCAAGAAAGCAATTTTGAAAATATTTTCATTAAGTATTTATTTTTTATTTTTCAATATTACAAAATAACGCAGTACAAAATGTACTGAAGTAGAGTTCTACTCCAGTACATTTTGTACTGCGTTACTTGATAATTTTGAAAAATTAAAAAAAAATACTAAATGAAGTTATTTTCAAAATTGCTGTCTTGGGGTTAGATATGAGGGTATCAAGTATCATTTGTGATATATTGTACAAAAAAAAAATCTGCCATATCGTATCTGGAGGAGCCCAAACTTGGTATGTTTTGAAAATTAATTTTGTTTTAATAAAAAAAGAACGGCTGAAATGTAATGATATGGTATATTTTTAGAACCGCCTCGATTAGCCCTTCCATATGATACCACACACGATAGGTTTCTGAAAAAAAATTTTTTTTTTCTCATACAAAAAAAATGATGAATCAGCACCCCCCTCCTAAGGGAATTTTTTTAAAGAACTGCGGATCAAAAATTTTGTTTTGGTCTCTAGTATATGTGTGCCAAACGGCTAAACTGTACATCGATTTGCGGCTTTATTTTGTATACAAGGGGCACTATTACGAATATTACCATTTCCTACGAAAATAACTTGTGAACATAAGTAACTTATATCTCACTTCTGAAATATTAGCAGTAAAAGCACCGAGTCTTGGATTACACATTTAATTATAAGTTTAATACACGACAACGCTCAGATCAACGCTAAAGATGGCGCGGGAATCTTCTCTTGACAGCTCGGTCCGATGACAGGTGAGCTGTCATCTCGGCGATGTTCCAAAACCTGGCTAACACAAGGATGCTGGCGGCATTTCCTCGTTGTATCGCAATGCTGATACGTTGTGCGAGGAAACCGCCAGCTCTTCGGACACCAGTTACGTCAACCAGACGCTTCGCGATTTCTGTAAAAAACTTGTGTGCGCTGGGACCCCATGGACCTAGAGTTTCAACTCCAATTAGTTATTCTGTGTTTTCGGAGAGCTTAGCTCAGTATAAATTATTAAGAGTGAGCGTCTCATACACTCTCAGTACTACGGATTTTAATGTCTAGTGCTAGAAATATCATATTGATATCATAATAATATGTAGTAGGTATTATTAAAATCTGAAGGCTTGCTGCTACTGTTTTAAATAATCATTGAATAAAGTGTCTACTGAATTAGAACCAAGGTTTATGCTCAAATTAATGATCTTTTAGCCGATTACTATAGTAATTTGGTTACATTATGCATAATCTTATGAATAGGTGGTTAAATAGGCAATCTCTGTTCATGTCATGGACGAATAAAACTAGGACTGACAAAGTCTTTACGAATTACGTTTCTCCTATCATTCAGGCAAAGAAAATAAAGTAAGCCTTATCGAACGAACGAAGCGTATAAACGAAGCAAGTTCTTAAAAACAACTTCTCGGCATTTCGATGGCTTTTTGATTTTGAGAGTTTGTTCCGCGATAACTTGAGTTACGTTTTTCTGATCTTTATGAAATTTGTTTAGGTTGTAGCAGAGATACATATAATTTGAGAGTTCGTATACGAGCAGGATCGATCAAGGGCTTATAGCGCTAGAAGGCGAAAAAATGTTTCACAAGGGACTTGTCATAATAGTCTACTCGTTTGCGAGTAAACCGAGTTCTCAGATCGAAGCGGACTACCCCAGTTTATCTATTATTCAGGTTATGTCTATATTTTCGAGCTTAAAAAAAATTGACATAGGTTGAAAGTTGAAACACAGCAGCATCTTCCATCGCGTCACTGAGGTAGCGGGTCTCAGTTCCACACATTCGGCCATTGGACGCTGTCAAAAGATCACAACACACGAGATACGGAATGTGGCCTTAGTTTTGGAGGAACGCGATTTTGTATTAACATTGTCAGTTCACATATTATATGGTCATTGTATTCTGTAGCGATAAGTTTACCGCCTGCTTTGTAATTGGCTATCGATATGAAGTGGACATAATTGTATATCGATTACCTTTATGAGGTCAATTGCGAGCCTTGTTGTATTAAACTAGCTGCAATTTTGAACTAGGTTGAGCGGTATTCTTAACAAAACCTGTTCGGAAAAAAGAACACCAGCGCCATCTGTCGCGTATATCACGAGAAGTTTCAGTTCCATACATTTTATTACTGAATGTATAGTAGATGTCAATACCGTCAAGGATGGCTCACGCTGTAGCATTCCGCATCCTACACGACGCTTCTGACACTTCAATTTGTAGTAGAACAGAATTGACCCAAGAAAAATTATGACTGCAAGAAACTCTGTGGGACTTTTTTCAAAACAGAATAGGATCTAATGTCAAAAAGGCATGAAAATAGGTCATTACCTAGCTAGTAATACACGCACAGATCCGGTCAGCGGATTTGTCCGGCGGATATGCCCGGCGGACAAATCCGTGTCCAATTCGCGCTATACATGGACGGATCTGTCCGCCGGGCATATCCGCCAGACAAATCCGGCGGGCAGATCTGTGCGTGTATCCCTAGCTATTATGATCATATCCATTGATCAGTGAGCGGTGCGATGGAGCACAACACGAAATAGAATTACGTGTCGAGCCTGAGGGAACGTACCCAAACTACGTGACCAGTTTAGGTGGGGGGAGGGGGGGGTCGTCAAAATACTACTCTAGGTCACAGGGGGGCGGGAGGGAGTCTTAGGTTCTGTCAATAATTATGCTCAAATATCGCGCTTCTAATTATAGGTTTTCATGCACTTTTGGCGTCACGCGGCCAGTGTCGAGTAAATAAAAGGCAATAAGTAGGCAAAATTATGTTTTTTGCTTTCTATGTCCAAAACATCACTCTAAACTATATGTGCGAGTTTTACTACGTGACAACTAGGGGGGGGGGGGGGGGGGGGTCTTGGCAATTACTACGGATGGTCACCGAGGGGGGGGGGAGGGGGGTAAAAAACTGAAAAAAATGGGTCACGTAGTTTGGGTACGTTCCCTAACTCGATTTCCGTAGATAACTGTAGATAACCCTGATATTGCCCCCATTTTATACGGCGCAAACTTGATCGCCCTGACCAAAAAGGACGGAGGGGTGAGACCCATTGCGGTGGGGTCCACTTTACGGCGTCTGGCTTCAAAAATTGCGGTTAGACATTTTAGATCAAAATTGCAGTCCCTTTTTGAACCTATACAGCTAGGTTTTGGCACGAAAGGTGGGTGCGAGGCAGCCGTCCATGCCCTAAGGACCTACCTTTCACTCGATGATTGCGAAATTGTAGTCAAAATTGACGTTAAAAATGCTTTTAATTCGGTTAGTAGGGACACTTTGCTGACAGAAGTTAAGGAAAATATTCCGGAGCTGTACAATTACCTTTTTTCTTGCTATTCAGACTCTTCCAAATTAATGTACAAGTCACATGAACTATCTTCTGAGGTTGGCTGTCAGCAGGGTGACCCCCTCGGGCCAGCAATTTTTAGTTTGGCTATAAATCCAATTATCAAAAATTTGAAATCAAAATTTAATGTCTGGTACTTAGATGACGGAACACTAGGAGGCGACGTGAATACTGTGCTCTCTGATTTGTCCTTTATTAAGAGTAGCTTTGAAAACATTGGTTTAGACCTAAATTTCAGCAAATGCGAACTCTTTATTCAAAAATCGTCTTGTACTTTAGCCGACTTAAAACCCAAATTTGACGATCTGGCCCCTAATATCAAATCAGTAGACAAAAATTCGCTTTGCCTCCTGGGTTCTCCTATATTCGAAGAATCTTTTCCTGGTTATATTTCTAATACTATATCTAAATTCAAAAGTCACACGAATCGCTTAATCGAAATTAGCCCTCATTATGCTCTTGTGATTCTTAAATTCTGTCTTTTTGTCCCTAAATTTACATATGTGCTCCGCTGCTGTCCTTTTTGGAAACATCAAAATCTATTGTCACCTATAGATGACTTGATCAAAATTAGTTTAGAGACGATTCTAAATATTCAGCTAAGTGAGCCTTCCTGGTCTCAGGCGTCCCTCCCTATTCGGTTCGGGGGTTTAGGAATCCGCAAAATTTCCAGTGTGGCTTGCCCAGCCTTTTTGGCATCCACCCATAGCACGTCTGGTCTCATAGGAAATATCTTAAGGGCTTTGCCCACAAACTATGAGATTGCGGGCTTTGAGGATGCTAAAAATGCTTTTAAAATTGCTTGCCCAGGCAAAACATTCCCTGACAACCCAAAATCACAAAGGAGTTGGGATAATGTCTATTGTGATTTAAGCTACAATACTCTTCTAAACAACTGTACAGGTCCAGATCGCGCGAGGCTTTTGGCGGTCGGAGCCCGGGAAGCTGGTCACTGGCTACATGCCCATCCTTCTCCTAATACTGGTACTTTCTTGGATCCGACCTCCCTTAGACTGGCGACTGGTCTGCGACTCGGGGTTTCGGTGTGTACGCCACACATATGCTCTTGTGGCACAGACGTGGACCGACTAGGACACCATGGACTATCTTGTCAAAAAAGTGCGGGCCGTTTTTCAAGACACGCGTCGCTTAACGACATAATCCGTCGGTCTCTTGCCACCATCAATGTGCCTGCTCTTCTTGAGCCGACTGGCATTATCAGGGATGATGGCAAGAGGCCTGATGGGGTGTCTTTGGTTCCTTGGAGCCTGGGACGGATGTTAGTGTGGGATGCTACCTGCGTAGACACACTGGCACCGTCCCACCTCCAACGGACTAACGTAAAAGCGGGCGCAGCGGCGGAAAGCGCCGAAATTTCAAAACGTAACAAATATAAAAGTCTCGGTAGAGAGTACCATTTTGTACCTTTTGGAGTTGAAACTCTAGGTCCATGGGGTCCCAGCGCACACAAGTTTTTTGCAGAAATCGCAAAGCGTCTGGTTGATGTAACTGGTGACCGAAGAGCTGGCGGTTTCCTCGCACAGCGTATCAGCATTGCGATACAACGAGGAAATGCCGCCAGCATCCTTGGTACAATGCCGCAAGGGCCTAGTTTAGATTTGAGCTAGTTATTAATTTAGTTTAGTATTTGTACTGTAGTACCTCTGTATATTTAGTTATGTAAATAAATGTATTATCACTGTAGATTGATATTTAATTTTCCTCGTGCATACAGGGTGGAACAAAAATACTGGTGACACCGTTTAAAGGCATCATTGGTATCGTATTGCGACTAAGAAAAAATACGTGGTCCCAGCCATATGAAACCAATTTTAATTTTTCGCTCGAAACATTTTTTCCTTACATTTTCATAATTAGAATATAATACCAATTATGCTCTTAAAAGGATCACCAGCATTTTTGTTGAATAAGAATGTAATAATTACATATTTCGTGCATTTCTAGACCAAGCCAAAGAAAAAGCCAACATTATGTCGTATCAAGAGCTAAAAACATTAGCGGAGAACAGGACTGAATGGCGATTACTCCACCGACAAGAGCAAGGCTCTTAAGATGATGATGATGATGAATTACATATTTACGTGCATGAAATTGAGGGACTAAATCTTTAACAAAAAAATCTAAATTCAAATCCGTATTAGGTCGATTCCAAAAATAATGGCATTAACAGCGTAAAAACACTGTACAGTAAATATAATCTTAATTATTTATTAATAAAGTGACGTCTCATCGCAAGACGGACTACCCAAATTGTGTTTCACAGAGACACGACAATGTACTTACAAGTTGAGTGGACTCCTAACTATTGGGTGTCCCGCGAGTATCGAGTTTAAGTTCCTGTCCAACTTTATAACAAGTTGGCTACGTGTTAACGTTGGCACTATGACAGTTGCCGATAGTTGCACTTTTACTGAACTCGCATGCAGCTTAAAGAAAGCTATAGTGTGCATATGAGAGGCTAGTGTGCCTACCGCGAACTTAGAAAATTGAAATTTCGTTAACTCCGTCGTCTCTATCGCTCTTGCGAATTTGAAAGAGAGTGATGCAAATAGATAGACGATCGAACGAAGTACTCGGTTATAGGCCAGTACTTATACCGGGTGTTTCCTGTAACATGAGCAATAAATTAAAACGTAGATTCTACTCCTCAAACCAGAAAACGTTTATTCAGCAACTTTTAAAAATAACTTATGGTTTGATTTTTATTAGACTTTAAAGATTATTCGAACACGCAATGTATTCCGAAATTGATTATGTCTGTAGGGTGACAAGGCTGACAAGCAATGTCAATTGGACGGATTTTAACGTACATTGAAAATACTATTTAGTTTGTATAAAAAAGAGACAGACTAAAAAATACATATTTTTTAAAAGTTGTTGAACAAAAGTTTTATTGTTTGAGGAGTAGAATCTACGTTTTAATTTATTGCTCATGTTACAGGAAACACTCTGTATACATTTCATTAGTGAAAAAGAGATAAGTGTAATTCAAAAGTGTGATAAGTATTAGAACTTTTACAAAATCACGACAAACCCGCTAGAAGTGATTCTTGTCATAATAGTTTTGTGATTAAACTTATGCCAAGAATATATGTAGCGTTTTCAAGTAAAAGGCATAAAAAGGCAATTCTTATGGCAGTAACGCTTTATGGTGACCAACAATGAGGTACCTTTTACTTATATCATGAAACCTCCTTAATTTGCTTGAAAAAGATCGCGAGAACCTCGTTGTTTGCAGGTGATACCGCACTATGCGTAGTTAGTTTTCAGTTATGCTATATGTATTTTATTAATAAAAACAACCGACGATTATTTACAAAATTTACATACTTTTACATTTAGGTTTTTAGTGAAATATCTATAGATTACTACGAAAAAAACTTATTCCCATCTGTTGAGATTTAAAACAGCCGCTGTTCCATCTTGTGATGTTTACCCAATATGCCAGTAGATGGCGCTGAACTATCGGGTAGAAGGCGCTATCGAGATTTTCATACGCCACATATATAGGTTCAAAAGATCATCGAATATTTGAGTTAAATAGAGTTCAAGTAACCAACCGGGATAAAGTGAAGTGACAAGTAGTAGTAAGTGTGTGTCGTGAAGTGAACACCATCCGTCTCCCGCAAGCGTAGATGGGAATACACCGATTTAACCCACATTTAACATTGTAGTTAACTGTCAGTCAGCTATAAACAAGCTAAACCCAAACCAACGTCACTGTCGAATGTTTGTGTAATTGCTAGGTCATGAATATTCATGAACACCGCCGGCGCCGCCGATCTCGCGGGGATTTGTGAGGTGATTGACAACGATACGGAATTCACAATCACAGGCATATCTCAGTACATAGGAGAACTATTAGTAGGGCAGAGTGCTCGAACGAATTGTCGTAGATGTGGACACGCTGGACAAAAGCACCAATTTTTTTTCAGGCACTTTTGAGGTCCATAGCTTTAAGTTTTTGATAGGAACTGACTCGTTCTTCGGCCATATTTAATATTATTGCGGCCATTTTGAATTGTAGTTAATCAATGAATTATTATGTTCTCCGAAATATGTCGCGCGTAGTGACTTGATATGTTTTTGTTGTGTTTCCTTTCTAGTAGTAAGCAATCGACCGCGTAATTTAAAATATACTTGAAATACTCGAGAAAAATAGTAAAAATAATAATTGACTGAGGAGCCGAGCGTAGCGAGGCGACGAACGTCTCCGTTTTCACAGGTACGACGATTTGGCAGATTGATGTGTGTGTATTGGTTGGTTGGTTGGTCAGTGTCGGTCTAGAGGTCGCATTTTTCATCTGATTTCGATGAAACTTGGCATGTACGTTCCTTGATTTATTTGCCAAATATTGTCGAGCCATTTTTTGAATGGGGCGAAAAAAGGGGGGAAGTTTGTTGTCGGGTTATATCTGTTCTCCGAAGTCTACGGTTCACAGAAACACTAGTATTATTATGATTCAGAATGTACATTTTATTTTAGTGTGACAAACCTTTATGTTTTGAAGTTAACGTGTAGGTATTCACGATGTAATAATTGCTTTTTACCTGAAACAAAACATTTGACTTTTAGTTAAGTTGATATATAGCAAAGAGTATGTATTAATAGAGGAACAAGTCTAAGTAATTGTTGTACTCCTAGTTTAATAGCTAGGGACTAGTGAGCGGGCGCGTTGGATGGTCTGCCACCTTGTGGTCTAAAGCGAAAACTTTTTATTAACATTTTTTCATTTTACCACTTTGTCGGCGAGACTCTTATAACATGTAGTAATATTATTCATAATGGTATATTATATTAGATGTCAGATTTCTAGTACAGGTGCCATCAAATATGTATATTTGACGGCCTCCGTAGCCCAGTTGGTAGTGACCCTGCCTACGAAGCTGGAGGTCCCGGGTTCGAATCCTGGTAAGGTCATTTATTTGTGTGCTAATCTCAAATATTTGTTCCTGAGTTATGGATGTTATCTATGTATATAAGTATGTATTTATCTATCTAAGTATGTATATCGTCGCCTAGCACCCATAGTACAAGCTTTGCTTAGTTTGGGGTTAGGTTGATTTGTGTAAGATTGTCCCCAAATTTTTTTTTTTTTTTTTTTTTTATATCGGAGCAGCCAAACTTACTCAAATATGTCTAACGCCTTGGATATAGAAGCGTGGTTCAGATAATTGTGACCACCTTGGCTGCTCCGATATATCTGATGGTGACTGTACTAACGGTCACTGAGCTAAGCCGGAAACAGACCGACGGACATGGCGAAACTAAAGGGGTTTCTAGTTGATTACGGAACCCTACAAATGTGAAGAACAAAACTCGCGTGATAATTTCTATTAATTATTTAAGTTTCTATCAGCCATGTCCATACACGAATATCGCTAGGCTAGACTCTCTGGTAATAGGACCCTTGAGGCAAAAAACAAAGTACCCTAAAAGCCAAGTATCAGACGTAATGAACAGTTTACAGCCGACAGCTGAGGCGGAGAATGTTAATTCCGTGCCCGGCCGTAAAACGAAGCTTTTCTGGCCCGAGTGTTGAGCCTTGAAATGTTTGTAATAGAGGAAAAAAGAATACTGATCTAATGTTAACACGAAATGTTCTTGGTTTTACTTTACAAGTAGATTTTATATATAGTCCAAAAGAAGGAACCAGTTTCAAATATTATTTACCATATCTTACAAAGGCTAGTAGCCGTCTATAGCGTATTTTTTTGAAATCTTATCAGAATAATTAATGTTTTCCGCAAGCGGGAGCGACCTCTAAAAACTAGTGCCTATTCCAAAAGAAGGAACTCTAATTAAATAGGTACCTACTTATCTTATATCCACCACTTTACCCGCGTGGGCGTCCATCTAAACGTGTCATTTCATCCCCCTAGTTTTTTTTTTACTTAACCGGCTACGATAGTTTGATTTTGATTTCCTAAAAATTCCTCATTTCCTCGCATTGTGTTATTGACAATCCTCTTGTCCCTTCAGCCGTACACAGTGAACCCTCTTTTTTATAAAAGATCGGCAACGATCATGTGACACCTGTGGAGTTACAGGCGTCCATAGTAAAAGTAGGTATTTCCCGTACGATATTACAAATCTCCAGTGTCGATATTTTATTTTATTTTATTTTTATTTTTTTTATTTTATTTTATTTGGGATGCTTACTGCCTAATATACATAGGTTAATCAACTTATCAACTAGATGCAATGATATCCCGTGGTGACAGACAGTATTCCCGTCACGCGATAGTTTACGGCGTGCCAGCGTGATGACAGTGCATTAACGTGACAACGTATTCATCTTGGTTAGTCCTCGATCTACCAGGAAATTCTATACAAACTGATACTTTGAAGCACAGCGTATACTAACGTATTACAATTAGCAATGTACAAGTTGAAGAACATTCTCATAAATTCAGTAACATGCTCGGAAATTTCCGGTAACTTACACGAGAATTCAAATTAAATTTTCAATGAGAACATTTCCTATCAAACATGTATATAGTATTAGCTAGGGATACACGCACAGATGTGTCCGCCGGATTTGTCCGACGGATATGCCCGGCGGACAGATCCGTTCGTGTATGGCGCTATTCATATGTGTCTGCAGACAAATCCGTGTCCAATTCGCGCCATACACGCACGGATTTGTCTGCCGGGCACATCCGTCGGACAAATCCGGCGGGCACATCTGTGCGTGTATCCCTAGGTATTAATTTTGCAGTCTGCGTTACTAATTGATAACGGCGGTGTCCAGCGACTTCCTGAATAATTTTTAATGTTCGTAAAATTTAAGTTCTGAGAAAATTCCGTATGGAAAATTTCGCATTTTTGTAAACTTCACCTTGGTGCATTGATAATTACAATAAACTAACTGTAGTGTCCTACACGAAATAGTTATAAAACTTATAGAGTACTCGCTCCATAGTCGGCCCTTTATTCTCTTAAAACATATTATCTATCTGCAAACGAATGCGTGTAAAAACTGTCTTGCACCAAAAAGTTACCTATATGATGCGGTTAAGTTATTTTTCAATGTATGGGGTAGACAAACAAATTAATAAAGTTATGAAACTGTTATAGCATCATACCTTTAAGTATAGTGTTTAACGCACACTACCGTCCGTACCCCTCCTCCTGACGCTACCCCCCCTTTGAGCACGAAATGTGTCCCGGTGTACAGTTTTCTTTATTTTTTGAGAAAAATATTAATGTTACGAAAAGAATGTCTATAAATAAAATTATCCTCATTTAATTCTAAACAAAAAAGGTTCTATACATTTTTTCGATAGGCTTTACTGTATTCACGTAATAGCTAGGTGAATTTCGAGAAAACTCAGTCGTTGACCAAATGAATCAAGTCGTTATTTTGTAAATTACCATAGATACTGAAATAAAGTAATCATTAAATAAAAGGCTGTTACTTTATCTACAAAAAACTGGTCAAGTGGGAGTCGGACTCGCGCTCCGAGGGTTCCTTACATCAAACAGTTTTAACAATATTTTGTATCGTAAGTTAGAAGTAAGTACATTCGTAGTGTATTATTACTTAATCTTTTTATCCTTACCGGTAAATAATTTAAGTATTCCTTATTATTTCAAATGGCATTCATTTAGTACATATTTAAATAACGTGAGCTATATTTC
Organism: Pammene fasciana; assembly: GCA_911728535.1. Taxonomy (NCBI): domain Eukaryota; kingdom Metazoa; phylum Arthropoda; class Insecta; order Lepidoptera; family Tortricidae; genus Pammene; species Pammene fasciana. The sequence continues at coordinate 546,913 of OU452292.1, forward strand.
ATATAAGTAATAGAAACTACGTCTGGAAACGGTTATGTCCTTAAACTACGTCCAAAAGAGAGGTATGGGTACTGCGAATGTCATCTCACCATGTGTAGTAGGGCACAGCACAGCGAATGTCATCTCGCTCAAATCTGGAGCAGAGTCCGACTGGGGGAGTACCTCCACCTTACAGAAAACCGCAGCCAAATAGCACTAGACCCTACTCATAGTGTTGTGTTCCTGCTGGTGAGTAAGGTTGCCAAAGAGCTCAAAGAGGACCCAGTGTGTTGACGACGACACAGTGAGTCCTCCTGTTTTCAAAGAGACAACAAATGTGAAAGAAAAACCAGGAACTGAAAACCCATATTTATTACGGTTTTCGAAAAAGCTAATATAATCTACATTTATGTTAACTTCTTGGACGTTCCCAAAAAGTGGAACACTTCCACTTCCACGAATCTCCTGAATCAATAATATAAAAATTTAGTATTATGAGTAGCGTATATATTGAGACTTTTCCGATGAAATGGTAAAATAATCTCTTTATATGTAAATATTAATTTTAATTGTGAGAAAAATATAATTAAATATATTTCATAGAAAATTACGTGATGGCCAAGTTCAACTATAACAAAGTTTCGCGCGAGTTGATACCGTAAGTGTAGTGTGTCGTAACCGTGATCGAGTTCCAAGTGAGAATGCGGACGGTAGTAGTAGCAGTGACAACGGACGAAAAAAGCGAACTCGAAAGAGGGTAGATCGCTATGGTGTGTGGGTAGACCACAACTGACACTCGCAGCAACTTCAGTTACTCCGTGATAATGGCGCATGCAACTGTGCCGAAATATCGGAAGCTCACAATAAAAAACTCACATGGTAAATATCCCGTTTTAAATAGTTTTTGAAAAGTTCTACGTTTTGAGAACAAAAGTTTAATTTGCAAAATACGGCGACATAGCCTTTGCGTTCGACTTGTATTCTGTGCTATCGATAAATTATCCGTAACTTAATATTTTTGGTTGCCTGGCTGCTAAATAACCGAGTGAACCCGAGTTTACCGGTCACACCGGGCTTAAAGGTCAGCTCGGGTGTATTATCGCCTACGCTGAAAAAAACAATCGACCTCGATGGAAAAAATGATCAAGTTAAGTGGTTTAAGAAAATATCACGTTTATAATTCACGCCACTTATGTTGATTATGTCTAAAGCTAGTTAATATGCACAAGACGCGAAAGTTTTAAACGTTTTGCAATAGAGTTACAGATTGTGGAATGAACTCCCTGCCGAGGTTTTCCCAGAGGGCTACAGTATGTGGTTCTTCAAAAAAGGAGTGTATAGGTTCTTAAAGGGTAGGCAACGCGCATGTGAATCCTCTGGGGTTGCAGGCGTCCATAGGCTACGGTAACTGCTTCCTATCAGGCGGGCCGTATGCTTGTTTGCCGCCGTCGTATAAAAAAAAAGATTGAACTGTGTGGAACGTGATTAACTGGTTACGTTCCGGGTATTCGGTATTATGGTCCTCGATACTTATTAAGAGCGGATATCCCAATCATCGATGATCATGCGCAGCTAATTGTGGTAATAACCTATCTTAGTGGAGCGCTAATGACATCCAAGCTACCCAGCGATCTACAGTCCGTGAGCTCTATAAAGAACCTTCGGGTCTCAGAAAGACGTCGGGTATCAATCAACAGTGACACATGAAAAAGCAGAACAGCAATATTACCTTCGTGTGTCATCGCCGATTCTCGAAGGTTCTTCTTAAAGCTCACGGACTGTAGAAATAATTTTAAACAAAAAAGAATCGAATTCCAAGAGGAAGTGGCCGAGTTGCTGTAAAAAATAGTGAAATCACTACAGGTGTGCCTATAATAGTTGAAGAGTTCCCTCGATTTCTCCAGGATTCCATAATCAGATATGGACCTGGTGACAATGGGCCCAACTGTGAAGTAAATCTTTCAAACAAAAAAGAATTTTCCAAATCCAGCCGTCTTCGAATAATCGGTGAACATACATTAAAAAAAACCCGACTAATTGATAACCTCCTCCTTCGAAATCTTGAAATCGGTTGAAAAGGCCTCCCGTTGCACTGTACTATGTACTATGTATTGTACTTTTGCCAAAACAAAATTACATATTTACATTTGCCTTGGCAATTTTTTTTATTTTTGGTTGGCAGGAGGTTATTTACAAGAATCAGTTCAGGCTATGCTTTGTCAGTAAGAAGGAAATGTGAAAAGGAAATTTGATATGCTTTCTCCATTTTTTATCGCTCGAAATTTTGAAATCGGAAAAAAAACATCAAGCAAAGAAAGATGCTTTTATTGTCGGCGGTGGGACAGATGCTTTAACGTGAAAGAACAATTGAATAAACAAATCTTTAAGAAATGTACAAATCTTTGTCTACCATGTCTGACCAATATCTCTCAGTTGCTTAAAGGTTAGCTGGAAGAGATCCCTTAAAGGGATAAGTTCGCCTTTGTACACACTATATTTTTGTTGGTCATGTACTTGTTTTGTGCAATAAAGTGTTTTACTACTACTACTACCAAATAAATAAAGCTAAATACTCACGTATGTAAATTATCGCAGTTTTTACAGACGTTTATTGATAAGTAACTGAAGTTTTTACTTAAAGATAAAAATATTATTCGCCTTATTTACCTACAGAGTAAAAATATCGATAACATTAAAGGTAAACATAAAAATAAATTTACAATTTGTCTACGAGAAAATTTGAGATTTCTTTGAAGTCGATTATTCCCGATTCCCGAAATATTATTCGTTGAGCAAGTCTGGCTTGTTTACAATATTATGGTTGGATAATGTAATTACTCCAATAGCGCTTCGGGCGCCTCGAGTTTATAGTATAACATTATTCATAACGGCTGAGTTGTTTTCAGACCAACACATCTTTGAGCTATCACTATAATATACTTTTATGCCACACCTGGCCATAAAATGTCTTTTTCCGCACGCTGCGCGTACGGAAAAAGACGCTTTCTGGCCAAGTGTAGACATAAAATGATGTACACAACACGGGAGGTACGAAAGAAAACCCTCGATCGCATATTTACGTCCCTCGCTTGCAGCTCGGGCCGCAAACTTCTACGATCTCGGCCTTTCTTTGTTTTACCACCCTAGTTGTGTAATGTACTATTTCTACTCTGGTACTTTTATCTGTCAATTATATGGTCCCGCCAACGAATATAAAAGCATGTCTTATGCAATTTCAAAAAAGTCTATCTAGTCTATTCTTCATAAAGACCCTAGGGTTATTATGTGATAAAAAGCAACTGCTAACAGTGGTGCCCTGTGAACCTAACAGATAAAAAAGAAAAACAACACTAAATTTACAACGAAAATCAAAACTGCCAACTGAACAAACAACTGAATTCATATGGTTTGGAACAATAACAAAAGTAAAATAATAGCTGCCAACATAAGGAAAAAAGCAAGTAAGTTGATGACATCTGAAAAAAAAATTACCGTGTCTATGATTAGGTTCTCTCAACTCAACTGTCATTTGCCACTTTTCAACTTCTCGCTACCTTTTTCTTGAAGCACACTGCGTTTAATTTTGTGTTTTATTTAATCACTAGTCGTAGTAAAAGTAATGTATGCAACGTTGTATAAGTAGGTCAAAAAAGGCTCATGGCATCTTTATTAACAATTCTTTGAACCCTCTTATACAACTATTGCATAAAATACTATAATTTCGATGCAAGGGCAGACACAAAGAAATTTCTGCACTTATATCCAATAACGTCTTGTAATAGGCATATTAGCAAAAAAAAAACAAATATAATAAATATTAGTCCCATTGGTACAGTCGTAGTCGCCATCAAGGAGCGGCCAAAGTACTGAAAAATATCTGAACATGCACTTCATTGCCTCGAACATAGAGACAGGTACTTGTGACCACCTTGACCGCTCCGTTATATCTGATGGCGACTGTAGTACAGTCAACATCAAATATATTGTAACAGCTAGAGTAGCCAAATAGTAGTCACACCATACAAAATATATGGTGTGAAGAACTATTTGATCACTTTAGCTGTTACAATATATTTGATGCTGACTGTACATCTCCAGTTATCATATTTTATTTTGGTCTTTGTAGCTAAATAAGCCAATTAATCTTTTGTGTTTCTTGGTATATAAACAATTCAAGCGGCTCATGGCTCTTATGGATTCAATCAAAATGGGCTTAAACTCTGTTTGTGCTTCGAGAATAGCAGTGTTTTGGGATTAGCGAGTGTAGCGAGGTTTCGGTTTAATTCGGTTACAGCGACGAGTAGAAAGGCTGACACGATATCATCGCTTATTATATTACAAAATTAATCGTCGGTCTTGTAATAGGTATATTAGTAAAAGGAGTTTTTGCGAAGTTAGATATCTTACAATATAATTATGTATATAACGTAGTCACTGCCATACGCGCCACGCTTGGCAGGCGGGTTGGCGCGCGCAGTTTTTTTGTTTATTGTTTGTAGGCTTTCGGAAGATGCTGCTGCCCATGTCCCGGTATATTCCCTTAGCAAACTCCTACTGCAACCACGGGACGATATGGTGGGCGACAATTCTAAGGCCGGGCACCCCACGGCACCCCATGGTAGTAAAGTTTATCTAATATCTCTGAGGCTCTGCGAGATTTATAACCTCGGCATTTAGTGGGGTAAACCTACCCAAATATCATCTCTAAAGATAAGTTTATAGTATGGAAACTACATTTTCCTTGACCTCTAAACGTTGCTACTGTGGGTGCAACTGCAAGTACAATGTAACTAGAATGATTGTTGACCTTTAACCCTGTCACTGCACGGACACAATGTAACCAGCACAGCGCGACATCAAAGAAAATGAGATGAAAAGCGAAATGGGCCGTTAAAGTGTAGGTATCGCTTATATAACAAGATTTTAACGGCCTCCACGCATGGTTTCTATTTTTGCACTAGAATTTCATCACAGAGTAATACTTATAGTATCAGTAGTGACCCTAGGCTATATTCTAACTTTAAACGCGATCCAACTTCAAAACAACTCCAATGCATTACGACTGTGTCTATCGTCCAGTAGCGCCCTCATTAGGCGGATTGTGTTACCTCATAAACGAATCAATTCCTGTATAATTTTGGTCTTTGTCATATAATTTCATTTTGCGTATTTTTTGCTTCATTACCTATACGGCAAATAGTGGCCACTTTTTTCCGTGTAGGTGATGAAGCCAAAAGCAAGTAATATAAAACTGTATCACATAGATCATAAGTTCGCAACTTATTATTGTTAATTAGTAGGACTACAACTTAACACGACGGTCATGCAGAAATTGAATTGTTTATTAGGAAACACAATCCCCCAAATGAAGGCGCCACTGGACGGTCGACGCGGTCTTCTTAATTAGAAATATCAGCATTTGTTTGAAAATTATTCGGTTGCAACTCCAATACAAATTAAATATTGGTTGGATAAATATTGGTTGTGTGTGGAAGTTATGTTTCAGATAAGTCATCATCATCATCATCATCTCACCCATAAGACGTCCACTGCTACATAGGCCTCCCCTTTATTAAAGGGGGGGTTTGACATACGCGCCACGCTTGGCAGGCGGGTTGGCGCGCGCAGTTTTTTGTTTATGGTTGTTTAGGCTTTCGTAAGATGCTGCTGCCCATCTCCCGGTATATTCCCTTAGCAGTCTCCTACTGCAACCACGGGACGATATGGTGGGGGACAAATCTAAGGCCGGGCACCCCACGGCACGTTAGATAAGTAGATTGTGTTTTTAATGTTTATGTATTTTAAAACTAGAACCCTGGCTATATTAATTTCACAAACTAGACCACAGAGGCCGTTAATAAGCACTATATCAGTTTCACGCGAAGCCACTAAAGCACTGCATTATAAAATCGTGGTCTCATTTGCAGCGAATATAACGCTATTTACGAAACGAGCGGTGATTCAGGCTGAATTATCGCGCTTCTGAAATGTCGGGCACTTTCGGTTCTCAAACAATAACACAGACATATGTCTATAGGTACTTTAGTTAACTAGTAGTAAATCTACAGTTTTTAAGGGCCGCCCACTAGTCCGCCGGACAATATCGGCCTGTGAGTTAGAACAAAAATTGGACAGCTCCGAACAACTGACAGGCCTATATCGTCCGGCTAAAACGGTCGATTCCTATAGAAACCATAGACAAGGACACCTCTATCCTAAGAGCGGCTAACGCACTCAAGAGGTCGGTCCTCTGTGTGACAACCCCATACGAACCTTTAGATGAAAGCAATATTTCACGGTAAAAATAGATATTTTTATTATTTTCTATATATCTATGTCTGAGTAAGCAATCAATTACGTCATCGGTTAAGCTGTGTATATATGTATTTAAGTATCATGCTTAGATTTAATAACTAATACTTATATTAACATTATTATAGGGACCATGAATGAAGTATGTAAGTATAATAAATAGACGACGTGGAAAAATAGATAGATAGCAGACAAATTATTAAAGTAGAAGCGTGGTACATTGGGTGTCTTTTTAAATATATATCTGTCCCGCCTCATACATATTTTAGTGCAGGTAATATGAACGGCAAAATGAGATATAAGAGGCTTATCACTATCGCATTAACACTTCCCGTACCGCGTAGCCAGGTATTCCTCGTATGTAGCCCGTAGTAGCTACGAACAGAGAACCCGACAGTCGGGTTCTCGGTGCTGAATGTGTTAAGTCGAAACCAAATAGAAGTCGAGTGAGAGTGTATGATATATGTTCAACTAATAACGAATCAAACTATATTATGAAATATAGCTTCCATTTGCGTTATAAACGTAACTGAAAAATATTATTTAACAGAATGTGACCAAGGCAGAGTATAGGTAAAAAAAAATCGACGTATAATTTGGTCACCCTACTTAATGTGACATATTATCGTTGTTCATACCGCGTACGTCAGAACTAATAAAGTGACCATGATTTAGGTACTTAAATATTCAGTTTTGATAAAATACAAACTACTATATGACAATAGAGTAAGAAAAAGTGGTTTTGGATCACAACCCAAATTTCACCCTAATATATTTTTTTCAATGATGAACCCTCATGTGGGTATAATAACATATATGCCGTAATAGTAGGTACATTACGCACCTAGGGCGGTAAAATAAAGAACGGCTCAGATCGCGGGTATTTGTGGCCCGAACCGAAGGTAAGGGCCATAAACAAGCGATCTGAGGCCTTTTTTATAACCGCCCGTGGTGCGCACACATTTTTACGTTTTCTCGGCCTGAGAAAACGTAAAAATGTGTACCCAGCCTGGGTGTGAAGTGTGAAGTGAGATTTGTCGCTGCGCCCGTGGGCGGCAAATCTCACTTACCACCCAGAGTGACGTAAAGGATCATTATTACCCGCCGAACGGCTTGGCTGTCATAGTCAATGATACTCGGCGGTGGTAATTAAGCAGCTGCTAAGTGGTTGTCTCGCGATTAATAAAGGCTCCAGATTGGTGTGCTTGCTGGGAATTGCCGCAGGACTTCATTTGGATCACAAAAACCTGTTATTGATTTGATATGTGTCTTAATTCAACTCAACCGCACCATGAAAAAATAAATAAGCTTGGAATGGGCACGTGATTAATAAATTATTATTATTAACTTGTCGTTCCCTTTATTCGTTATCTAAAATAACATTTATTATGAAACAAAAAAATGCATTTAAAACGTACAAAAACATTGTTATTGTTACCATCAATTAAAGCTAAAAAGTATAGAACTCGTATCAGCTCTGCAAAATGACACCTTAATGTGGGTGTGTATTGTGCATATGCTATCATAGGCGGGGCTTACAAGCTATGACAGAAACTACAGCAAGCCGTATATTTTAATACCGAGCATGACGTTTCACGTATATAATTTTATTTAAGCCAAACAAAACTTTCATTTAGCAATTAGAACTTTTTTGAATAGCGGGTAATTGCGTATTGGGAATATTAAAAGCCAGGGAAGGGATATCTATCAGGGGAATACCAAAACCCTTTTAGGGAGCCATTTTTGTACTGAAAACGGGGTATATCTATTCCGTCGCTACCTTTCTTGTGTTTATACCGTTTTTTTGCCAAACCTAGCTAAGTTAAGTACCTATGGCATTCTAATGACATGAATGGGTGCATCAACTTTTACGAAACGGTTGACGAAAGGAACAAAAAAATATCTAATCAATGCCAGATATTTATAACCGGAATCTCGCTCCTGGATCATATTGGCTGCCAATGATGAAATCAGTTAATTAACAGGTGTTAAGTGGTTATTTGGCGGTTCATAAAGAGCCCTTTATGTTATAAATATGCCAGTTTTTATTTATTTTATATGATGTATTGTATACTGGGGCAGCGACAAGAACTCGTAGGTTTACCTTGAGTTAACAAGAAACCAAAACACTTACATGCTACATAACATACAAGCATATAAAATTATGCGCTTAAGAAGTCGCGGGCAATAGCCAAGTATCATATTAACCTTTTCAACGCCAAGAGCCATTAAAGTGGTCGACTACTGTCGTGCCTACCACGCCAACAACCACTAAAAAGGCTATGGCAGACGCTGTCAAATCAATTTTACTGTTGACAGATAAGGTTTAAATTAGTATCTCACTAGTTGAAATGTTGGCGTGTATGCCACATTTTGATGCGAGAGAGAAAGCGTTGAAAAGGTTAATATCTAATCAATACCATATTTTTAAAACTTGAATGTTACTTCTATGTTATATTGGCTGCCAATTGAATGATGAGTTTAATTAATTACCAGGTGTTAAGTGGTTGTCTGGCGGGTAATAAACGGGGCTCTTATAAGTGTGGTGGATAATGCTCCAGTTTAATCCATTTTTGCAGGAGAGCCAATAGGGCTATTGGAAAGATTATAAGGATTATGAAACACAGCGGACCCCAGGTTTCTGCGAATCGTGAATATGTATATATCGAGTCATAAAACCCATTTTTTCTACAATATAACTTTTTGAATGATCAACTAGCGACCCGCCCCGACTTTCGCACGGGTGCAATTATACATATAAAACTTCCTCTTGAATCACTCTATCTATAATAAAAACCGCATCAAGATCCGTTGCCTAGTTTTAAAGATCTAAGCATACATACAGACAGACGGCAGGAAGCGACTTTGTTTTATACTATGTAGTGATGAGATGATACAGAGTAGAGTGAGTAGGTCTCTTCTTCTTCTTCCATCCCTGTTCCCATTATTTGGGGTCGGGCCTCCTCACATATTTGCGCCAAGTTGTTCTATCTTGGGTTGTCGTATCTGGCAAATTGGCTCGCTTGAGGTCTCCTTTAATCTTAGACCACCAGGTCGATGGTGTGCGGCCTCTTCCTCTGCTTTGTTCCGTAGTAGAGTGAGTAGGTCGCGTACGCGCGAACTCATTATTTGCTGCGGGTTATTGCTCGGTTATAAAATTATTGATACTTATTTATAGGGTTCCGTTCCTAATATTTTTTACTGTATTTTTTGTCAAGAAAAAAAATAGATAGTTATAGGGACTGCCGATAGAAGTCAAAACTTATAACTTTATATTTTAGTAAATAGTTACATAGTTAAATTTCCACTTTTCGCTTTTCATTTTTTACTATTCACTTTTCACCTCACCTCACCTCACTTCACTTCACTTTATTTTTCATTGACACTTTACATTTCATTTTACATGTTTCGCAATCGTATGGTTTTCCGATTTCGGGACGATGACGTCAGCATGTCGGGACGCGAACCCATATGATTTTCTCCTACCAAAAAGTGCGCAACGCGGCTAAAGAAGTTATCACTTCAAAAACACGAGTTTTTACAGATTGTTTAGAATAGGCGCACCATATACACTTGTTCTGAAATCATCATAACAGGTTTAAAAAATCATCATCATCATCATAAAAAAAACATCATCCCCTTTAAAGGGGGGGTTTGCCATACGCGCCACGCTTGGCAGGCGGGTTAATTGGCGCGCGCAGTTTTTTTTGTTTTTGTTGTTTAGGCTTTCGGAAGATGCTGCTGCCCATCTCCCAGTATATTCCCTTAGCAGACTCCTACTGCAACCACGGCACGATATGGTGGGGGACAATTCTAAGGCCGGGCACCCCACGGCTGATACTGAAAAAATACGTTGTACTATTGTTCTTTACTAATATGAAAAATGAAAAAAATAAATGAAAAAAAAATTAATAATAAATGATATAATAGGGCAAATGCCCCGGTTTTGGCCACTTTAAGGAGAGTTCGTGTATTCAGATGTCCGTCATTTTGTGTCAATAAGGAATTATGACATTATTTATGTACTGAATCGTTGAAAATATATTACTATATTTAAATGAATCTTCGCTGTTAAGAATCTGACATTAGAACTTATTTTTTTCTTTAATGAGATGTCAAAAAAGGGCCCAGGAGCCTGTTTTGGCCACTTTTTTCCATGGCTCCTGATATCTGAATGACAACTGATACTTGACAGATGACAGTGTCATCTGTACTGGCATAATTTACTCATCTATGAACTATAAACCTTAGACATGTAAATAGGTCTATACCTGAATAAAGTTGAAAATGGCCAAAACCGGCACAGTGGCCACAACCGGGGCATCTGCCCTATTAGAGCAATTCACTACCTACATATTTTAAATATTTCAATACATTATTACATTTTATTTATTTTATTTATTGTTCATTGAAAGAAAAAGATTTGCACCTAGGCTTTAAAGTCCATTCATTTTATACCTAATGTTCACAGGAAAAACGCATCACACCAACAGAACCAAAAAGATTTTGACTTTCACTCGTATACGGAACAGACAAGTGTCCCGACTCACGCTTGACCACCGAACGGTTAATAAAAGTGTTAGCTCCAACCGCGGCCGGCACTGTAGAGGCAATTAACTGAGGGGTCACGGGTTCAGATCTCGACGTGAAACAGTTAAGACTAACTCATCACATCAACATTTTTAATCAAGATTATGATCTATAGGGCACTCGAAGGTTGTCTAGAATAGATCGCTTTTTAGCGATAAGACCACTTTTGTCTACCACTGTTATTATAAGTATGACGTTTTCTTGTCATTTGTATGTTCTGCTATTGGTGAATATATATCGGAGCGGCCAGGGTACTCAAAATATCTGAAAATGCACTTTATTGGCTTGACAATACAGGCGTTGTTCAGATATTTGTGACCACCTTGGCCTCTCCGATATATGAGATCTGATGGCGACTGTACCTATAGAATCGACAAATCAATTTCAGTTTTAGTAGCAGCAGTAAAACACTTTATTGTAACATTTAGTAAAACCAGAGACTATAGAAATATAGACGACCACAGCCTAAGAACTTTTTGAAGCTCAAGTCGATTGCGCCATCTATGTCAAAGCCACCTAAAGATACCGAAAATGTAAGAAGAAATGTCACCTGCACTGCTACTCCACCTAGTAACAAATAGCGTACTACTAGTACACTAGTAGCTACTAGGTGAAGTAGCAATTTCAATTTCATTTATTTAGAGACCAACTTGGATCATTATTGTTAGTACGAATGCTTAAAATAAATTGTTAGTATTTACAAATAATTCAATTAGGTACCTATAATCAATTAAAATAAATAAATAAATGTCGGCCGTAGTCTAAGAGATACATTAAACATAGATTGAAATTCATTACATATAAAATAAAAAAAATTATAATACAATTAAAAATTAAAATGTAAAAATGTCATACTTAAAACAAAATGTCATTTCAACCAAGTTTCATGTCTTACTTAAATTCTATAAATAGCCGGTTCGGTTTAAATGTAACATCGAACAGTGGTTGAGATACATACAATCTACACGTTCAGAGAACATTTTCAAAATGCTGTTGGGGCTGCCGCGAATTCGGCGCACCAAGGATGTGGCTCGCTTGCGCATTGTGGCGTAGAAGCAGTCTACCCGCGCCTCAGCGAACATCCCTGATGCACTACAAAATTTGGGCAGCCCCAGCAGCACCCTGAACGCGTTATTGTATTGAACGCGCAGAGCGCTGTACCGTTTTTGAGTGTAATCAGCCCACAGGTTGCTTGTGTAGAAGGTCGTACAGTAAGCCCTAAAAAGGGTGATCTTCACATCTTTAGAGCAGTGAGCAAACCTGCGGGCTATCATGTTGGCTCTGACGGACAACGCCCTGCGTTCGCGCTCAATGTCGGCATCATCTTTAAGGTCTGCGTTAACCAAATGTCCGAGATATTTAAATTGCTCAACGATTTTTAATGGTTTACCGTTCAATTTTACAGTTGGGAGCAATGCAGGTGACATTTCTTCTTACATTTTCGGTATCTTTAGGTGGCTTTGACATAGATGGCGCAATCGACATGAGCTTCAAAAAGTTCTTAGGCTGTGGTCGTCTATATCTCTGGTAAAAGTAAGTACCTCTAGTCTACTCTACTGGTTATTTGGTAAAGTTCAGTAGCAATAATCAATTTTTTATCATCTTCCTAGCGTTTTTCATGGATCTTGTTGGTATTAAGTTCGGATTTCCAGCGATATTTTTCTTCACTGAAAAGCGACAAGTAAATATCAAAATTTGTATTAATAAGTTCCAAAAAGCTCCATGGTGCAAGCCAAGCTTCGATCTCGCGACCTTTGCGGATAGAAAACCACGCCCTTAACCGCTAAAGACATTCAAAATCACAGAAATGAAAATAATAGATTTTGCCTTAATCGAAGTTTTCCCATCCCTAATTAAAATTGTAATCTGAAATGTAATTGTTCTACTATTATTAAGGAATAAAAGGCTATATTATTATATTATTAATTAAAATTCTATTCCCTGAAGCTATAATTATTTCTAATAATTAGTCAGCAAAGCGAACAGCACGAATGATTCTCGGTACCAAATAGAATATCTCATCTGAGTTGACGTCTCTATCACACCTCGTCGCCCCCAGTGACAAACAACTTAGCCACAGAGTACAGGAACAGCTAGTGCACTGGTCTATTTTACCGCTCAAATGATATAAGCGATTCTCGGTACGGAACAGAATGTTTGACCTGCGTTTATGTCTCTTTAATACCTCGCTGTCTTCAGTGACCAACAACTTAGCCACAGCGTACAGGAACAGCTAGGGCACTGGTCTATTTTACCGCTCACATGATGTATATGATTCTCGTTACAGAACAGAATGCCTGATCTAAGCTGACGTCTCTATCACACCTCGCCGCGTCCAGTGACAAACAACTTAGCGACAGAGCACAGGAACAGCTAGTGCACTGGTGCATTTTACCGCTCATATAATGTATGTGATTCTCGGTACAGAACAGAATGTATAACCTGCGTTTATGTCTCTTTCACATCTCGCTGTCTTCAGTGACCAACTACTCATGCACAGAGCACAGGAACAGCTAGTGCACTGGTCCATTTTACCGCTCATATAATGTATGTGATTCTCGGTACAGAACAGAATGTATGACCTGCGTTTATGTCTCTTTCACACCTCGCTGTCTTCAGTGACCAACAACTTATGCACAGAGCACAGGAACAGCTAGTGCACTGGTCTATTTTACCGCTCACATGATGTATATGATTATCGGTACAAAACAGAATGCCTGATCTAAGCTGACGTCTCTATCACACCTCGCCGCGTCTAGTGACAAACAACTTAGCGACAGAGCACAGGAACAGCTAGTGCACTGGTCCATTTTACCGCTCATATAATGTATGTGATTCTCGGTACAGAACAGAATGTATAACCTGCGTTTATGTCTCTTTCACATCTCGCTGTCTTCAGTGACCAACAACTTAGTCACAGAGCACAGGAACAGCTAGTGCACTGGTCTATTTACCGCTCACATAATGTGTGGTAGCTAATGAATCTCGGTACAGAACAGAATGTCAGATCTGAGTTGACATCTCTATGACACGTCGCCGCCTCCAGTGACAAATAACTTAGTCAAAGAGTACAGGAACAGCTAGTGCACTCGTTTACTTTACCGCCCACATAATGTATGTCAGCTAATGATTCTCGGTATACACGACAATATGTCTGATCTGAGTCGACGTCTCTATAAATATCACACCTCGCCAGCTCCAGTGACAAGCAACTTAGCTACATTGCAGGTACAGATAGTGTGCTGGTCTATTTCACAAAATAGCCACAGACCGGTGGGTCTGGGTTAAGCTCGCTCCAAAAATTCAAAATAGTGTAGTTTGAACCATGGCGTGGGGCCTAAAAATATGGGAAAATTAAGTGCGGCTTTAAATGTACTTTCAATTCAAAAGATATTGAATAAAATTGGTCGAACTGTGTTTTAATTACAGCAAAAAGTTATCCTTAGTACTACACTTAGTACTAGTACTAAAGTCACACGAAATATCCTAAAAAACTCCCTTATAAGTGAGTGTTGACCGACATGCTCTTGGCCGGTGGTTCTGTCCTCGATTTGGCATTTGCTCTAATTGCTCTGTCCTTGGTTTGACGTTTTCTCGATATTCAACAATTTGTCTTAATAAGCTGTAGCTTAAACAAAAGTGGAGCACAGGAATCGAACCCGATCAGTATTCAAGTCAGGGCTCCTAGTCGATCTCACATGTCTCCAGATTCGAAATGACTTAAGGGACAACATAGAGTTGGTAAATACTGGAATCCTAGGAGACTAACACTGTCGTAAACAACTCGGTTTTCTGTTGACAGCACAGATAACCTCAACCACTAGATAGATCATAAGTAGAACTCGAGGTTACCACACATAGTACCCGTACTAATTTTGTATGAGAGCGCGACCGCTTATCTCAGTTGAGTTAACGCTTTTGATCATTACTGAAAGTCATAACATTGTTGAAACAATGAGTTTATTTAAATTTCGATTTCTTTCTAGGGATAAAAGCTTTTTTCTCCTTAAAAATTGTTTGAGTAGTCAGAAATGCTTCTTTTCTCCCGAAATTTAAACCCTACAGGAAAATTAAATCCCTTAATTTATGACGGAGTTCATTTTACAAGGGCTCAGAGTAATCACGAGGCTTTTTGAAGATGTTCCAAAAGTATTAGAAAAAATGTTTTTAAATAGAATCGAGATCGATTTAAACTCGAGACTCGAGTTGAATACCATCTCTATAAGAAGTCAACTGACTTGTGACATCTCGTGGATAAAAGATTCAGGTCACAGGTGCCGCTGGCACAATTTGGAAGTTTATCTTTGTGTCAAACTCGTTTTGAAAGGATTTGGAGGTAATAGGGTATACGAGATTTTGCTTTTCACTCTACTTTCAAAAAGGAAGTTCCGAAAATAGATTTTTGTATGATGTATAACACGAATGTGTCTCAATTGTGTGGCCAGACTGATCCTTCAGAAAAAGTGACCAAGTTCTGCGGTGTCTGAGGCCAGATTCAAACTGGCGTCTTCAGCTATCGCGGCTGACGCGCTGACCACTACGCCATCCGGTCACGGCGGAACCGGTCGAATTTTCTCAAGTCAAGTATATGCAATCTACTGAATTTAAAACGGCTAGGCGCCGTAGGTTATGGGCGTAGGTTAGTTACTTATGGCTGTATATAGTCTTCTGCAATTGGTCCAAAATCTAATTTCCTGTTAAAAACTAATTTAACTATAATAAACATTTGTATCGCCTGTTGAAGCACCTAATCATAGCTAATCTAATTAGCTAATTTTCCACATATCAGCACTTTACTTTTAAAACGATGTATCAACCTAAGAATACAAATATACGACGTAGGTATTAACATGGCCGCAAATGACTAAATAACAATAAGTAGGTATAGAACAACCGGCGCACTATGGAAGCGGATATCAATATGAAAATAGTCAAGAGGCACTACAGTACAAATACTAAACTAAATTTAAATAATAACTAGCTAAAATCTAAACCAGCTAGGCCCTTGCGGCATTGTACCAAGGATGCTGGCGGCATTTCCTCGTTGTATCGCAATGCTGATACGCTGTGCGAGGAAACCGCCCGCTCTTCGGTCACCAGTTACGTCAACCAGACGCTTCGAGATTTCTGCAAAAAACTTGTGTGCGCTGGGACCCCATGGACCTAGAGTTTCAACTCCAAAAGGTACAAAATGGTACTCTCTACCGAGACTTTTATATTTGTTACGTTTTGAAATTTCGGCGCTTTCCGCCGCTGCGCCCGCTTTTACGTTAGTCCGTTGGAGGTGGGACGGTGCCAGTGTGTCTACGCAGGTAGCATCCCACACTAACATCCGGCCCAGGCTCCAAGGAACCAAAGACACCCCATCAGGCCTCTTGCCATCATCCTTGATAATGCCAGTCGGCTCAAGAAGAGCAGGCACATTGATGGTGGCAATTAAGAGACCGACGGATTATGTCGTTAAGCGACGCGTGTCTTGAAAAACGGCCCGCACTTTTTTGACAAGATAGTCAATATGTCAGTCCAGGGAAAAGGGTCTTTGTCGATATGGAGTTATGTACTTCCTATACACAATAATATACTCTTTTCTATTAGTGAAATAATGTAGTGTCCTTGTAAATCGATAAAGTGTGCCCTTTCACTAAACTTCATCCACAAAATACTATCTATTTTCAACTGTAAGTACAGTCGCCATCAGATAAATCGGAGCGGCCAAAGAACAATGCCTCTATTGTCAAGGCGATAAAGTGCATGTTCAGATATTTTTGAATACCCTGGCTGCTCCGATATATTTGATGGCAAGTGTACACTATGTAAAATATTTAGATAAATCACAAACGGAATAGTATAAATTCAGCAGTATTTAATATACACGCCAAGTAATGAAAAGACAACGGCGTTAGATAAATAGCCCTCATAATATCGACACGATCGCGGTCATTGACCCGATGACAGCGATGACATAAAATAACTGTAGGTATGACTATTGAAGTATTACGTGAAACGTTAGGTATGCGCATGATTCGATTTAATAATTCTTATAATTATTCAAGAATTTCTATGCTCATCACACAAACAAATAAAATAGAAATAAATATAATATATTTGTAGTACTAACACGATATGGAAGCTTCCGAGATAAATATTTATTTAATTTTAATTTTAAAATTTTAATTGGGGGGGTGGGGGCAATGTTACCCATATGACCCAGATCAATTGAGGCTGGCCTAAAAGCGCTGGTTTTATTCTGAAAGCTAGGCGATGCGCGATGGTATTTTGGCAAATAAATACATATTATTTATTCATAATATATAAATATAACATTACCTATTAAAGTTTTTGGTAGTAGGGAGATTGCGCTAACGATTTTCTATTTATATACCTAGTTTTTTTGTTTAGTTTTGTATATTTTATAATTTAATGCTTTTATTTTGGGAAAACCTTGAATATAAACAAGTATGGACGGAAAGTGACGAATGTCGACGAAAACTAGCACAATCAGCCTAAGTACCCAATTAAGTAAGTATATCTTTAAAAGCCGCTTTAAAGCTTTAGTGCCGTGGGGTGTCCGGCCTTAGAATTGTCCCCTACCATATCGTCCCGTGGTTGCAGTAGGAGTCTGCTAAGGGAATATACCGGGAGATGGGCAGCAGCATCTTCCGAAAGCCTAAACAATAAACTGCGCGCGCCAACCCGCCTGCCAAGCGTGGCGCGTATGGCAAACCCCCCCTTTAAAGGGGAGGCCTATGTTCAGCAGTGGACGTCTTATGGCTGAGATGATGATGATGATGATCTTTAAAACCTGACTATGCCCACGAACAAAGAAATTACGTTGTTATTAGAGGTATAGAAATACTATTAAGTCATCTAACGGTCTCTAACTTTTGCACCCGTTACCGTAAGAGCTGGGGTTTGAACCCGATACCTCCTCGGATTGAGACTTAGACGTCTTACCGCCAAGCTACCGGTTCCAATAGGCCACATAAAAGAGCCGTGCCCTACCCATTAAACAAACCCAACTGTCCTATAATATAGATGTCGACCCATTTGCCACAGTAAATCGTGATGGAAACGATATCTCCACCGAGGGCGCATTTCGAACCATACATATAAGGCTGACGGATGCCGCAACTAAGGGCCTTATCACACTTGAGCGATTTGAAAGCGATTTCTATACAAAACTCGTACGCGGCGAACTCGCGGCTTGTTCGCTCCCGTACAAAACTCGCTCGCAAATTGCAACTGTGATAACGCTTTAAGGGCCTTATCACACTTGAGCAATTTGAAAGCGATTTCTATACAAAACTCGTACGCGGCAAACTCGCGGCGTGTTCGCTCCCATACAAAATTTTCTCGCAAATCGCAAGTGTGATAACGGTCTAAAGAAGAAGAAATATCTGACATTAGTTATTTTGGGAGAGGTACCATTTAGTGATCGGTACTTACGCATTTATTGCTTGTATACAATATTAAATATGTATTTACAACGGTAAGCGCCGGCCACCAAATGGTTTCTTGATCAAAATAATGTCACATACAGCTGTTATACTCGTAGTCTAGTGGTTGTTGGATATGTTAAAAAATAAGTAAAGGGGCCAAGAGAGTTTAAGCGTGAATGGACGTTCCCAAAGATGGTCATCTCGATCGAAGCAAAAAACGGAAACAAAAAAAATACAACATTCGATCCCTGATAACCTTTTAGGATGTTACTAGGGCGATTGTGGTCATATTTATTTCATGCATGACCTGAAGTCACACGTTTATTAGATATAGCGCTGACATTATTTGAAGCGCGTACAAAATTCTAGTCTATAATAAGATTATAATAAAGTACCTAATAATGATATGAAATGAAATATACATAACATAACATAAACACATAACATGGATATACAAAAAAATACACCATATAAAGTTCTATTTTTAAATGATACAGCAGTTCCTGCCGTACAATGTGGTTTACAAAGTCATATAAAGTCCTGTAAAATCACTTCACTCAACTAAAAATACCACTTCAGGTAGCAAGATTGCCGTAATACTTGCGTCACCCAATCACCTTGCGTCTGTGTAGAGATGGCGCTGACATTTAGCGATACAAATAAACACTACGCCTCTATTTGTGGCGTTAAGGGTTAGAAGGGTGACGGTTGTGACCTGCTCTAGTTCATCGGGTTTTAGGGTTCTGTAGGCATGTATAGTCACGTATTTTAATTGTTGAGCTTTTTACGGTTCAAGCTACTTTCTTTTGTTTAGTACTCATTCTATGAAACGTCCAATGTAAATTGAACCCTGAATGGCTCAACATTTAAAGTCCGTGACCGTACCTACGAGTAACTATATGTATAAACACAAACATATTTTTGAAGTGTAAACTTCTTTAAACCGCTTACTTTGGACATATATACAGACATGACAAATATAGTATAATCAAGAGGATCATAGAGGGTAAAATTGAGGGTAAAAGAGGCAGAGGGAGAAGGAAAACAACCTGGATGATAACCTGGAAAATAACCTGAGGAGTGGGACGGGAATTGACGCTGCCTTACTGGGCAGAAAAACTGCAAATAGAGAAGAGTTCCGGACTGTGGTAGCCGACATCCGAAGAGGATATGGCACCTGAAGAAGAAGAAGAAGAAACTTCTTTAGCCGCGTTGGGTACTTTTTGGTAGGGGTAAAACTTACGGGTTCGCGTCACCGACACCGTCACAAGCCATACGATTGAGAAACATGTAAAATGAAATATAATGTGTAAATGTAAAATAAAGTGAAGTCTAAAGCCCGAAGTTCAAAAGTGAAAATTTAAATCATCTTATCCCTAAAATAAAAAGTTCTAAGTTTTCACTTCTATTCCTAAAGCTATAACCGCCACTTTTTTGTCCGTTAATTAATTTATAATGTTAAGTACCTCGAAGAAATATCAATAAATTGTACTCTTATATTATAAACCTGTGAGGATAAAATACAAGATATAATAATTTTAAACAAAAAAAGAACCGACTTCACTTAGGATCCGCTATTCCAAGAGGAAGTGGCCGAGTAAAAAATAGTGAAATCACTATAGGTGTGCCTATAATAGTTGAAGAGGACCCTGGAAATCGAGGGAACACTTCAACTATTATAGGCACACCTATAGTGATTTCACTATTTTTTACAGCAACTCAGCCACTTCCTCTTGGAATAGCGGATCCTAAGTGAAGTCGGTTCTTTTTTTGTTTAAAATTAATATATTTTTGTATTTTATCCTCACATGTTAATAAGATCATCAGACCCCGACTTGGTGACAATGATGGGACCATCTAGGGGTTAAATATACCCATTCGATTTAAAAAAAATTGAAAATCGGTTCATGATTCACGGAGATATCGAGTAACATACATACAAAAAATAAATAATGATGAAAAAAAAATTCAGTTGAATTGAGAACCTCCTCCTTTTTTGAAGTCGGTTAAAAATGTAGAGTAATGATAATGTGGGTATGGTAATGGTTCCTTGCAAATTGCATGCAATAATGAATTATACATTGTGGTATTCAATTCAATACGGGCGAATCTTTAAACAGTAGATAAGTATAATAGGACATACGAAGTATTAAGATAACTTTTGCTTAGTATAACAATTAACATTTAAACCAAACAAGCAAAAAAATATGTTGAGATTATTAACGAGTATTTCTAACATATAGTCCGACTACACTAACTGTGTACGGGCCTTGCAGTGGCAAAATGCAGAATATAAACAAATCAATAAACTGGCTCGCAGTTTGGTGAAACTTTAATTAAGGCACCACTGTATTGTATCTTTTGATTTTTTTAATATGTTTTTCTTTCCTAAAAAACGGATATGCTAATAGCTTTCCACTCTTATTTACTTGCAAAGTCGCACAGAGTTAGAGTCTGACTCTGAGAGCTAGTTAATCCTCATAATATTTGGAGGTTAACGGGGAGTAGTTAGACTACTCTTCTCTTTATGCTCTGTTTTAGTACGTCGTTTGGTGTCTTTGGGTAAAAAATGGGAGCATTGGTCCCATTTGCCGCGCCGATAGGAGGGAACGAACCGATAACTCATAGCTGTTGTGTACCTACCTTTCCGAGCGCATCGCCACAACCAAAACCATCATAGCTGACCGATTAGGGATGCTTAGACATGTTAAATTGTATGACAAAATGTACCTATTTAAGAAACGGGCTATGTAACTAAATGAAATAGAATTGAAAAAAATCCTTCCTCACAGAATACGGTATAATTGGTATAAATAACATAAATATCAACCCCTATTCCATCCCCTTAGGGGTTGATTTTTAAAATCATTCCGTTCAACTCCATGAAATATGAAGAATATATTTCAAATTTCTAAGGTCAACCTTCGATGGTTTGGATGTCAACATTATCTATTTGATAACTTTTTTATTCACCACACGATAGCGAAACTTTCCTTTTCTGCTTGGGTCTGTGTGTGAAAAATGCTTTCGTCTGTCTGTCCGGCTGTCCTCCTCTACGGTCGCATTTCTTAGGTTTTTTCATCAGGATCTATATATAGTTAAGTAGATTTTTTTGTTGTTTCTTTTTTCAGTAAATGTTGTATGGTAGAAATTAGCACAAAGGACTTAAGCGTCATAATATTCTTTGACGCTTAAGACACCGTCGCGTGCTACAAATTTGCCTGGCTTGAAAAACATGGTTTTCTTCGTTATTTATATCTTATTTCAGAGATGGGAGAAACTTTTCATAGAGCAGGTAATAAACAAGCGAAAATAGCTTTAACCGTAAAAGACTGAACATTAAAAGTCTCAACAATGAGCTGGACACGACTGTATTGGTAAGAGAATAAGAGCGTGTGTAGGTCATTTTGAACACCCCACCTGCTTAGCTACTTCTGCTGCTGAGTCACCGGCAAAAGTATCTTCCTACACGGCCGCAAAAATATGTGACACACTCTTATTTACTTTTTTAATCATATCATTATAACATAATATCATATAATATATTATTTGTAGGTCCATAAGTGTAGGAAGATACTTTTGCCGGTGACTGTACAGTCGCCATCAGATATATCGGAACGGCCAAGGTGGTCACAAATATCTGAACAACGCCTCTATTGTTAAGGCGATAAGGTGCTTGTTCAGATATTTTTGAGTACCCTGGCTGCTCCGATATATCTGATGGCGACTGTACTTATAGTATTTAGATAATCTAAAAACTGCATCAGCTACATATTTAAAAATAGTAAGCGCAAGTATACACAAACTAATAATGTGTGAACAGAAAATGTTATTTAGTTAAACGTTTTCCTATTCGTGTTTACAGTAACCGGGAATGAAAGGCGATGTTAATCTACATTTTCTAGGCCGCGTATAATTTGATGGAAATGTTTGTAAGTTGTGTTAGAAATTATAGCGGCCAACAAAAAGCTTGGATTAGGTAAACACGAAAATCTAATTAATACGTTACCAATTAATATTCAAAGTGACGAAGTTTACGTGTTTTTTATTCAAGTCAATGATACAGATTTTTTAAGATTTAAGTAGAATGAGATTAAAGATCTTTCCCGTTTTGTACTCGTAACTGACTGGTGTATTCCAAGATACAGGCTCGCTTAGTTTAAATTGCACCGGAAAACCCGCGTAAAGTGATGTTGTATCATCCGGTTAAGAACTAAGAAGTGTAAGACTTCTTCGGTAGATATCGCTAGGCGTCACCCTAATATCTACTACGCTTATAATAATAAAGGATATGGTGGAGAAATTCGCAGCCATCAGGTAAGTCTCTGTAGCTCAGTTGGTCAGAGCGATGGGCGTGTTTCCCAGAGTCGTGAGTTCGAGTCTCGTCTGAGACAGTAGATTTTTCTACTTTTCCTTTATTTCTAAACATTGTGGTATCGTTAGTAGACGTTCTGATTTAATACAAAAATAAATTGTGTTTGAATCATTCTTATTACTTATTTTACTTACGTTTAAGTAATGAAGAGTGTAAATATGGCCTTTTCCAGGTTATTAATGTTATACTTGTGAAATAAAAGTCATGGAAATTCATTCAGTCGTTTTCGTGATATTTACAAGCTTTCATTTTTATAACATTATTTATTAAACCGCTCCGTCTCTTTATCGAGGTTTTTTGAGGAACTACACAATGAGGAGACTCTTCAAACAAAATAAAATCAAATCAAATCATAAAAATGATTTTATTTGATTTGATTTATATAACCAGAGACTATAGAGATATAGACGACCACAGCCTAAGAACTTTTTGAAGCTCAAGTCGATTGCGCCCTCTGTCCGAAAGCCGCCTAAGATCCGAAATTGTAAGAGGAAATGTCACCTGCACTGCTACTCCACCTAGTAGCTACTAGTGTACTACTAGTACGCTATTTGTTAGCTACTAGTGTACTACTAGTACGCTATTTGTTACTAGGTGGAGTAACAGTGCAGGTGACATTTCCTCTTACAATTTCGGATCTTAGGCGGCTTTCGGACAGAGGCAATCGGCTAGTCTCTGATATAACGTTTATAAGAACACGAAAATATTAACAGAGAAACAGGGAAATATTATTACGCATATAAAAATTCAAATCTGAATGCACATCAAAGCGATGTTTTGATGTGAATTGGGATTGTTTTGCTGCGCAAGTCAATAACAGTTTACTTTTGTATTGTAGGTACATATGCGTGTTTACCAATGATGTCGTGTACATAGGTGCCTACATAATAATAATATGATAAATAAAACACGGGCAGAGCATCGGCCGTCATACGGAAAAAAGACGCAACTACTTTTTTTTCGTAAAGTTGTATCTGGCTGTATTATACAGAGTGTAACCAAAATACTGGTGATCCCTTAAGGCTCACCAGACACTTGAGCGGAATGGAGGCAGTAATGTATGGGGCCATAGACAAATTTAAGCTACCATCGACAAATTTGCCTAATAATTTGCTTAATTCCGCTCAGGTGTGTTTTGAGCCTAAGAGCATTTATTTATTTAGCGTATGGCTCCACGTCACTGGAGAGAGGTATTTTTTTTTTCAGGTGGTAATAGTAGTGGGAACGTGGATGGTGACGAAATTCCAGCTAGTGCTGCCAGGTGCAAAGTTTGTTACTCTTTTAGCACCACCCAGGGATCAAGTGTAGGGTGGTCTAAGGCGTTTGTACGGACGCAGATCCCCAAAGGGGTATAAAATATTGTATTGCGACTAAGAAAAAGAAATATTTTTTTGTATGGGTAAGGTGGTCTCACTCAGCTACCCAACCCTACAAAACCAATTTTTTTAAGAACATTTTTTTTCTAACTTTTTCATAATTAGAATACGATACAAATTATACTCTAAAAAGGATCACCAGCATTTTTGTTAAATATAAATAAGATATACAGGGTGTAACAAAAATACTGGTGATCCGTTTAAGGGCATAATTGGTATCGTATTGCGAGAAGGAAAAAGTAGGAGAAAAATTTTTTGGACGCGAAAAAAAATTTTTTTTTGTATGTGGCGAGTCGTCCCAGCTGGTCAACCCTCCATACAAAACCAACAGTTTTTTTCGCGAGAAAATTATTTTTTCTTAATTTTTCACAATAAGAATACGATACCAATTATGCCCTTAAAAGGATCACCAGTATTTTTGTTACACCTTGTATAAAATAATTTATTCAAATAGGATTTCACAATCACTTTTAAATCGTCAAAGAACATTCAATACTTATACCTAACTACAATCTTTACAAATAATTACTTATAGAGAACATTTAAAATTCAGTACATGTATACAAAGAAAACACATTTCACAATTTATTAAAAGTATACATAGTGTATAGTGTCATTATTATTTATCTATAGAAGACCACACCTACATCTTGTTATTCGGAACCTTTTTACTGATTCAGTGGTTAGATTCGTCTTTTTTCCGTTTAAGAGGCTGAGAAGATCCGATGACCTTCAAATTGACTTTACTTAAACAGTCATATAGCTATAACTACTTGTTTTGGAAAAGTAAAAAAAATATATGTTAATATTCATTATATTTAAAAGAACTTGGTTAATTCCAATACACAATTGGACGAAATCGGCTCGATAGAAAATAATTCCAAAGTTACATCTAAAATTAGCTTATAACAATTGCACGTCTTTAGTTTCTTGGCTTATATGTCTGTAATTAAGGACAACATTCCACCACACTAATACTAAAAACTTCGTTGCCTTAAATTTCTCAATTAATGCATAGTTTTTTTTAATCCATCAATTTGCAAAATTTGCAATGGGCTCCCATACTAATCGTAACGCAGTGTTTCTCTTTCACTCGCGCTGAAAACGATAGGGAGGGAATTTAACTCTTATCATCCTCTTAAAGGCAATAAATGTTTCTGTAATATATGAACACGTTCCACTTTGTTTACCCAATTACAACGCTCGTTTTAACACGTTGAATAACAAATGGCTAGGACGCTTAAACACGTCACAACCCTTTGCGAGCCCTTCACACTTAACTAGACTTTGTAAAGACAACCAGAGACAGGTAAAAAATAAAGACATGCAATTTCCTGCTCTACGTTGCTATTTCCATTGTTCCTTTTGTCAAGTTATGCTTGATGTGTATAAAAAAACGTGCCTGTCTTCCTAAAGCCCAACACTTCCATATCATTTGACAAAACTTAACTGTGAAATTACTATGAAATATATTCTATGCTCACCAAGGAGTCGCCCGAGCCAGAGAATATATAATATAGTTTGGCCAGGGAATGTTTCACTTCAAACATGGACATAGAGAATCATACTGTCTCTTTCTTACGCTAATACCCTCGCTACTAAAAAAAGGGAAGAGTATAGCTTATTATTTCCAGTATTTCCACTGTTAGTGCACTTTTTGGTTTGCCAGATTATGCACGCATTTCAAAATTCACTGATGAGTGGTAATGTCATTTGCATCTCACAGATATCATCTCACTTTCACAACTCTTGACATGATTTACTAGTTATATCATTGCTTTAACATTACCATTGATCTAATTTGATGTTGTATTTGCTTGCGTTTAACTATCGTTTATAATATCTATTAAATTATTTAGCTTGATTGGTTGACTACTTTAGCCTCTGACTGATACAATAATTATACAGTACGTACATGGACCTTGTATGTACATGGACATCATCATCATCACATCATCCTAGCGTTTATCCCGGTTTGGGGTCCGCTTGACAACCTAATCCCATGAATTGGCGTGGACACTAGTTTTTACGAAAGCGACTGCCATCTGACCTTCCAACCCAGAGGGAAAACTAGGCCTTTTTGGGATTAGATCCAGTTTCCTTACGATGTTTTTCTTCACCGAAAAGCGACTGGTAAATATCAAATGATATTCCGTACATAAGTTCCGAAAAACTCAGTGGTACGAGCCGGGGTTTGAACCCGAGACCTCCGGATTGAAAGTCGGACGTCTTACCGCAAGGCTACCAGCGCTCTTTTGTATGTGCATGGACAGTCCTTACTATAAACTAGTCTCTGCCTACGACATGAGATAATGTACAGCTGTGTACTCACAGCCAGTGGCTCAAGTAATTTTATGTTTGCACCCACCACCTCGCTCACAAAAAGTCCTAACCGCCAAAGAATTCATAGCAACATACTACTTTTTGCGTTACGCCATTTTCTCTACAGTTACGAAAGGTAGTAACTGTAAATCGTATTTTACGGGGATACGTCCTTTTGTAATATAGAGTCAGTGTTGAAGCAGCGTGTGGGACCCTGTGTCAAGCAGATAAGCAAATTAAATGTTAGTGCCGATTACTGGGGGTTTGTGCAAATCATTAAGGTAACGTACACTCGCAGCAGAAATATGTAAGGGTGAGGTGTGAAAACTGAACTTAACATACCGTTAGTGTAACTAATGGTTAGCAGCCATTTAAATTCTGCGGCTGACTGTATGGTACAGTCGACGTCAAAGATATGTTTACACTTTTGCACCTTCCTCCGTCGTAATAAGGTGCAAAAGTGTAAAGTAAACATATCTTTGACGTCGACTATTACTGACTGCAGAATATCTGCTAATAAAAGTAAATCCAAATAGTTTTGTCTTTAACCCGAGTAGATAATGTTAATGTTTTACAAATACATGAAGTAGTATGTACAGTCGGCCAAAAATGTGGTCTCTACGGCTGAGGTTCGTTTGAACGTCATGAGACAACAAGGTCGTGCATGTTTTAAACTCCGTTAGAAAAGTCAATCTTAGCGACCGTTAGATCTAGCAGAAACCTTTGTCAAAACTGGTAGACCACTCTCTTGGTCGACTGTACAACAATGGATGTATAAAAAAAATTAACAAAAAAAAAATATGTCCGAGCTACTCAAAGCACTATGGGTGCTTATAATATTTGAAGAGTTCCCTCGTTTTTGAATAATCAGTGAACATATATTAAAAAAAATATACAAAAATAAACATCCCGAAAAATTGCGAAATCTTGCAGGTAAAAACCACAGAGACAAATCTGTATTAATTTTATTTTTCCTGTGTATATGCGTGACATGCACATATTCACCACAGCTCTGAGCGATGATTGACTCAAACTCGATAAATAAGTATGCGAAACGACTCATGATGTCATTTCTTTATCACAGCAATTATTTCAAACATCCACGTTAAGCACCAAAGGTTTTGTAAACATGGTTATTTAATACCCTCTTTGCAATAACAGACCATTTGACTTGACAACTGCCGTAAAGTAAATTACACCAACTTTATGCTGAACGATGGCAATTGAAGTCAACTCTGTCCAAAGGTGGCTATGGCTACTCCATAAATTTTCAATAAATAGCACATTACTTTTAGGTCGAGTATAAATCGTATAAAAAATTCTTTGGAGGGTGGGCGTGTAGTGGGCGTTCTAAAGGTTAACTTATAAAATAAACATAAGTATATGTGTATGTAAAGTTCACCGAATTATGTCAATTCTACAGGGTGTAACAAAAATACTGGTGATCAGTTTAAGGGCATTATTGGTATTGCCAGTAAGAAAAATTTTTTGGACGCAAAAAATTTTTTTTAATGGGACACGTCGTCCCGACCGGCCAACCCTCCATACAAAACCATTTTTTTTTTCCGCGAATTAAATATTTATTTATAGTTTTTCAGAATAAGAATGCGATAGTAATTATGCCAGTCGCCAGGACGCTCGCGTGAACTCGCGTCCCCATACAAACGTAGTTCAGCTCTCATTTTAAAACGACATGCTTTAGAACCACGAAATTTGGCATGGGCATTCTAGCAGTACAGATTTATGTCGGTAATTCGTTTTCGTTGCTAAAAATTGTAATAATGCCCATGCCAAATTTCGTGGTTCTAAAGCATGTCGTTTTAAAATGAGAGCTAAACTACGTTTGTATGGGAACGCGAGCGTCCTGCCGACTCTTGGATCACCAGTATTTTTGTTACACCTTGTATAACTCGTTTTCTGTCGATGTCGATGTAAATATACCTACTTCACATATTTTAAGGAGATAGATAAAGATAATTTACTGATATTTATTACTTGAATAAACACGGGACATAATCTCGTACGCTTACCTTTATTACGAGTAGGTATTTATCTGCCTTTTCCTGTATGAGTATAATATCAGTATATGTATACAAGTAGGTATAGTCTGTCTGGAAAGAGAAGTGTCGCAGAATGTATGAGTTCCCATATAGTAGTAGTAGTAGTAGTAAAACACTTTATTGCACAAAACAAGTACATGACCATTAAAAACTAAGGTAAATGTGTACAAAGGCGAGCTTATCCATATAAGGGAACATCCATTAATTACGTCACCCAAATTTCATGATTTTTCGACCCCTCCCACCCCCTTTGTCACACTTCGTCATAACTAACTGCACCCTCCCCCCTTAGTGTAACGTCACATTTAGATTTTTAGTTTAGGAAGACGTTGTAAAATGAGCCTTAACGCCTTAGTAATACATTCGCTATTTCGAAAACTATAAATCGTTAAATTCGGCCAGAAAAATAGTATCAAATTTATAGGGAACTAAAGTATTCAAACAAATCCGAGTATGTAGAAAATTTGTTTAGTACAATGTTTGTTATCAATTGTTTTTTTTTTATTGTGAGGTCACAAACGTGGAACTCCTCCCTCCCCCCTGTCACAATATGTCACATTTTGTAGACCCCCTCCCCCCCTTTGAGGTGTGATGTAATTAATGGATGATCCCTAAACCTCGACACTTCTCTTTCTAATATTTTGCATTTTTCAAAACAAATTATGTACCTGTACCTACATCACAATTACCTTTCACTCAGAAAAACGATGCTGATGTTCTTACCTGTAGACAAAATAGGAAGTTAATAAAATAATAGACATAATAATATCAACACAAATATAATTTAAATCTAAGTTAGGTGGAGTATAGTCGCCATAAGATATATCGGCCAAGGTGGTTACAAATATCTGTACAACGCCTCTATTCTGAAGGCGATAAAGTGCATGTTCGGATATTATTGAGAACCTTGGCCGCTCCGTTATATTTGATGGCGACTGTACAAGAAAAGAGGCATGGACACTCAGGATGCCACCTCACTTTAAGTGCGGTTGCACGGCACATAATCCAGTCATCAGGGAATCATCTCCATACATTGCCCTACAAAAGGTGGTGTAGTTTTTTTGTTAACGGGCATTTGTAGGCTACAGGGTAGTTATTAAGAATCTCGATTTTAGACTTTGAGGGGGGGCCGCTTCGGCCGCCATCTTGGTTTAAAGGTGCCAAAATTCAGTTTCTTGACCATAGCGCTTAGACGGTTGTCAATATGACTAAAATGTCTATGGAACATATAAAGAAGATGAAATTTTCTACAACTTTTCTATACACAATAGATCTGTAAGTCTTACAGGTATAAAGATACAGGGGGTGTAAAAGTAGAATTTGTTGAAAATCATGAGAGTTTGATTTATTAGTTCCTAAATTATGTGCTCAAGATAAAGGAATGAAATCTCTACCACAG
This sequence comes from Pammene fasciana, assembly GCA_911728535.1. NCBI lineage: Eukaryota > Metazoa > Arthropoda > Insecta > Lepidoptera > Tortricidae > Pammene > Pammene fasciana. Next base: position 576,765 of record OU452292.1, read on the forward strand.
TTTTGTCATCTTACAATGATTCTTTTAAAATACATTCAAAAGTTGAATTCACCCCTAAAACGCTTATAGAGGGGATGAAAGTAGTGGGCTCATAAACAAATCAATGTTCTATTACTCATCGTAAAATATTACTAGGCGTTGACAGGCAGAGTTATGGATCAATTCGGGTAAAATGAATTGAAATTTGAGAAAAATCTTATACGCTTCTATACAAAAAAAATATTTTTTTTAGGTTTGCTCTCAAAAATTATATTTTAATTTTCAACCGACTTCAAGATTTCGAAGGAGGAGTTCACTATTCGTCGGATTATTGTTTTTTTTTTCATTTTTTTATTTTTTTTTTCAATTTATGTTCACCGATTATTCGAAAATGGCTGGACCGATTTGGAAAATTCTTTTTTTGTTTGTTAGAATAAAATACTCCACAGTTGGTCCCATTGTCACCAGGTCCCGATCTAATGATGGGATCCTGGAGACATCGAGGAGGACCTGTATGTGTATATAAAAGTTGTAGACAATTTCATCTTCTTTATATGTTCCATAGACATTTTAGTCATACTGACAACCGTCTAAGCGCCATGGTCAAGAAACTGAATTTTGGCACCTTTAAACCAAGATGGCGGCCGAAGCGGCCCCCCCTCAAAGTCTAAAATCGAGATTCTTAATAACTACCCTGTAGCCTACCAATACCCGTTAACAAAAAAACTACACCACCTTTTGTAGGGCAAAATTCCCCACAGACTGGGCTAACAGCTTATCGAATGAATCTCGCTAAAATCTCGCTGAATCCTTACAGAAAACCACAGCCAAATAGCACTAGACCCTACTCATGGTGTTGTGTTCCTGCTGGTGAGTGAGGTTGTCAGAGAGCTCAAAGAGAACCCAGTGTGTTGACGACGGGAGACCCTCTTGCACCTTTAGCCGTCAACACAGTGAATCCTCCTTTATCAAAGGGCCGGCAACGCGCATGTGACATCTCTAGATTTGCAAGTGTCCATAAGCTACGGTAGCTGCTTATTATCAGGCGTATACTTCACCTTCGTGGTATAAAAATACAATATTGCCTATATTACGTAATTGAATAAATACATTCTTGACATTAGAATCATACGTGTGTCACAACTAGGGATGTCACGAATATTCGCATTCGCATTCGTATAATGCGAATATTCGCATCATTTTTGACATTCGTATCAACATTCGCATTCGCATGAAATGATGCGAATATTTTCCGAATGCGAATGTGGGCAGAACGCATTCTTTTTTGACCGCGCTGACCCAGCCGATGGTCACATGCTTGCTCATACACAGGAAGTGAAGACGACGGTATCACTTGTCTCCTTTTGATCAATAATATAGGACTCCATCACTGTATTTATGAACTATGGAAGCATAAAAATTATGAGCCAGACTAACTTTTTTAATATACTTCGTAACATTCGTATTCGCATTCGCATTCGGACATTCGTATCCTGAATATTCGCATTCGCATTCGCATTCGCGAATGTGAGAAAAACGACATTCGTGACATCCCTGGTCACAACCTCTCATTTGTGTCAAGAATGCTAGGTCATTAGTAATTACTGTGATGACGTTAGTTGTGATTAGTTAGGGATACACGCATAGATGTGTCCGCCGGATTTGTCTGACGGATATGCCCGGCGGACAGATCCGTTCGTGTATGGCGCTATTCAGATGTGTCCGCAGACAAATCCGTGTCCGATACGCGCCATACACGCACGGATTTGTCAACCGGGCACATCCGTCGGACAAATTCGGCGGACACATCTGTGCGTGTATGTATTAGTCTATTCGATTATTATGGAAAATGTAATGGATGGATGAACTAATATTACACTAGCAAATCATGCCTAGATTTTAAAATATAGTTTGTCAGTTAGATTATACAAAAGATAGGGCACGTATTAATTTTAATTTTATTTGACATTTATTTAGGATTTAATCTGAATTAGGCATAGTTTCACCTTAGGGTTAGAAGATCAGATTGTAGTCACCGATTTAGATCAAATCTATATGAAGATAGTTTGAGTCCCTGGAAGGACATAGGATAATTTTCTATCCCAGAAATCATCCCTTACGGTGGCGAAAAGGGGGTGGAAGTTTGTATGGAATTGCTCCTCATGGTAGACGTAAAACAGCATGAAAAAGCGCTCCTTATGTCGAATGTTCATTCGCGGGAAAAGTCGCGGGAAGAAGCTAGTTTAAATATAAATTCAAATTGGTACAACCGTACCCAGTCTACCCTACATCGTAAAATGTTATCAGCATCACGCTTGCTTGCGTAAGGTTACGGTGTACCGTGACGCCGCGAGCATTATCGATATTGGACGGAAATTATAAACGAATTCCATTACGTAGTTTTCTAGACCAAGAAAAGATTTAAATTACGTGGATGTAACAAAAATGCTGGTGATCCGTTTAAGGGCATAATTGGTGTTGTAATGCGACTAAGAAAAACTAGGAGAAAAATACTTATATTAAAACTAAATTAAAAACTAAATATTAATAAAAACCTTATGTAAACCAATTAAAACTAACTTAAAAATACTAAAACTAAGAATCTATTTGATGCGAAAAAATTTTTTTGTATGGGATGCGTGGTCTCAGGCCTCAGCTGACAAACCATCTATACTTTTTTTAGCGCGAAAAAAGTTTTTCATCGTTTTTTATAATTTAATGACGATACCAATTATGCCCTTAAAAGAATCACCAGCATTTTTGTTGTACCTTGTAGAGAAATACGGGACAGAGGGTCTACCGCGAAGTTCGAAAATCGACAAAACGATGGTCCCGTTTCTATCGCTCTTGCATATACGAAAGAGAGTGATGGAAATAGACGATTCGATGAACGAAGTGCTTCGCGGTTATAGGCCAGGTCTGGTGGACAGGCGACAAAGTGCATGTTCAGATATTTCAGAGAACTTGGCCGCTCCGATATATTCGATGGCACTGTACTTATAATAAACAAACAGTTTTCAATCCACCCAAAAATATTATATGATAGCGACATTATTGTCATTGATAAAGAAGTAACTACGTACCTATTTTTTTTTGGTAAGTATACAGTTTACCACGTACAGTCGCCATCAGATATATCGGAGCGGCCAGGGTGGTCACAAATATCTGAACAACGTCTCTATTGTCAAGGCGATAAAGTGTATGTTCAGATATTTATGAGTACCCTGGCCGCTCCGATATATTCGACGGCGACTGTACCACGGACTAGCAAGCGCAGCGTAGGACGTCCACTGATAAGATGGACAGACGACCTTATAAAGGTCGCCGGAAGACGCTGGATGCAAGTCGCTTCCGAGGGATACTTATGGAGATCCAAAGGGTAGACCTATGTTCAGCAGTGGACGTCGACGACGTCTTATGGCTGAGATGATGAAGTATACAGTTTTATTACTGATATAAACTACGGAAGTATACCAAATTTCAGCTCAATCAGAATCGGACACCGAGAAGTAGTTGAAATTTAACTTACAAGATTTGATGCATATAATGACATAAACAAATAAACAAAAAATATACATGGTCAAGCTAAATAAAACTATGTAAAAATATTTAAAAGACGGAGCAGTATTAATTTCGTGGTTTTGTGCGAGTGCATTCAACTATCAGCTGTCATTTTATCTATAAGATATATTGTAACTTAAAATACATTAGTGTTGAAAGGGATGACTAAAAGCCGAGGCCTTATATGAACAACAAACAATGACATGACGTCACGGCGGGCAATGACTATGGCTCGCAGGTCAAGACACAACGGGTTATCTTAGCATAGATGCGTTTAAATAAACAAATAACGGAGGTTATCGGCTTTTAACTTGAGGCTTAAGTATATTATTTGCTGATTACTCGCTATATTTGTGTACAATTTTAAAGTAAATGCCCTAGTGACCGTCTCTAGTATTAATCTTTAAACAAAAGTAGTTCTCGATAAGGGTGACAGACCTTACCAGTCTTGTACCTACATACCTACATATAATAAAGCTTTGAAGTTTTTTTAACCGACTCCAAAAAAGGAGGACGTTCTCAATTCGACTGTTTTTTTATCATTATTATTTTATTTTTATTTTTTGTATGTACCTATGTTACTCGATATCTCCGTGAATCGTGAAACGATTTTCAAATATTTTTTTTATCGAACGGGTATAAACCCTATATGGTCCCATTGTCACCAAGTCGGGGTCTGATGATGGAATCCTGGAGAAATCAAGGGAACTCTTCAACTATTACAGGCACACCTACAGTGATTTCACAATTTTTTTACAGCAACTCGGCCACTTCCTCTTGGAATAGCGGATCCTAAGTGAAGTCGGTTCTTTTTTTGGTTAAAATTATTTGATTTTATGACGATCCTTACGAGCCACTCTGCTTGACAAAGAACTCTCATTCACGAATGGAATCACTTTAAGTGTATTTTTATCAAATTCTGCACTAAGAAAGGATTTTTGCAAGTTCAACCTCAAACGGGTGAAATACGGGAATCAAATTCATTTAAAAATTCTGCTCGGGGAATTTAGAAGTAAATCAAATCTTTAAACCTAAAGTCAATCCAAATCGCTTTAGAAAAATACTGCAATTTCAGATTTAATATGCGTACTGTAGAAATGTTATTACGTTAAGATATAAAATTAACTCTTACGCTACATTTGGCATCGATAAGCGGCAGGGTTCAGACGACAAGAGGTTATCGTAGAGAAGAGACGTAGAGACACAGCTGTGTATGTTAAAATGGTAACATTAAAACTATTTCTATAATAATAATTATGTGTAACCATCGTTGCCCTTGAGCCATCTTTGATGTCGCTTTTTATGGGGGCCCATCTTGCGGAGGGCGAGTCACCGTCTGCCTGGAAATAAAATTGGATACCGTTTTATTAGGCAGGCAGGTTCTTCATCCAATAGCCCATTAATTAGTCCATACTTTTCACCCAATAGAATAGTACATTTTAGACTCCATTAATTCTCAAGAGTCCTTACACCATGGCGGGTGCTGTCTCTGCGTGCGTCCCATGACACGGGCAGGGGCAGCATCCGCTTAGTGTACCCCTCACTTTTCATTGAATTGTCGAAAGTGCCTCTGCACGTTGGCTTCGGCTCCGCATACGCCTCCCAAAGGTCCGGAACACCATTGTTCCGTGGTCGGGAAAGACATACAAATTATAAACAGATCTTCTTCAATAGGTTTCGTTGAGACATATGTTAACATGTTTGAAATGTTTGTATTACTCATGGCATAGTAAGTGTACAATAATGTTACAAACGCCTAATATGTATCTATCTAAGTACTTGCATTTCTAAACAAAAAATCACGCGCTTATAAATGCGCAGTAGCAATTAGTACGGGTGGCGACCGTAAGATCTGCTACATTACAGGATACAAAGATGCCACATGGCACATATTGATGCTGAGTTCCGAGAAAATAGTAAAAAAAATTGAATTGGCCGAACTTGGCCATTGGCCACTGTGTTCAAAAGTGACGTAAATTTGGAATCAAATTCGTTACTTTTAAATTAGTCTGCCGGGCATTGCAGATCATGCAGGAACTAGCAGAATGGGTTTTGCTGTACCTAAATACAAATTATTACTTGTCACAAGTGTCATATTTATATCCAATGAAGTAGGTCAACTCTATCTATTTTTTAAACCGGAAGCACTTTTTGGTGCTTTCAGCCAATTCTATTTTTTTTACTATGTTGCCGGAAGTCAGCATCACTTTTATGAACATGTGCCATGGGCACTTTGTACCACGTAACGTAGCAGATCTTACGGTCCCCGCCCGTACTAAATGGCAACAGTTTGTGGTTGTCGGTAGAACATATCTAACTCGATATTATCTCGTCACGACTTCCCGTGTTTCTAGGCACATATTACCTTAACTCGTACAATTGTGAACAAAAGTGGGTATAATAAATGGTACGAGTATGGTTGACTGATAGAGAATGCCTTAAGGCATTTAGGGTTGCTTGTACCACGCACAATTAACGGAGCTGTCATCTCATAGATGTTTTCAAGCCAAGCAGAGTTGTGCATCGTAGGCAAAGTTGTAGATTACACACACTTGACGGTACGTATTTAAGTATTTCTATCAGAAGTATATCACCAAATATGTTTCTATACACCAGTGGCGGCGGGTCAAAAAAAATCTTAGGCAAACTGGAGCTTTATTTGGCTTGAAATGTCCTCATGAGCTCTATGAAAACTACTCGGGTGCCCGAAAATTAGGTAAGCCGACGGGAATTGTGTTCTATGGACCCGCCGCCACTGCTATACACCATCTCGAATCGACCTCGATTCACGATTTGAGCTCAAACAACGCTAATGCTCTTGCGCACGATTTGTGTTTCAACAATGACAACAGTCATTATTAAGATGTCTGTCTGTTCAATATATGTACTGTAACATTGAATGATGCTAAAGCTAATTTGGATATATTACAAATCATTAAAGGCTAGCAAAAAACGCAGCATTGACTCAAGGTTGTAAAAAGTACATCAGGTATAGATGTCGCTATAAGTGGCTTGTGTCACCATTACGATGGCTAAATTCGCTCTGATGGATTAAGGAGAGCTTGGTGGTTTGGGAGTACTTTGGACCGGCAATCCAGAGGATACAGGTTCGTATCCTGCGGTTTTCCAGCCCTTCATAGTTCATTTTTCATTTGTAATGGATATCTGTCTCCAATTTGCAGTAAACTACATACTACAATCCACTGTTGTAGCAAACATCTATCACAAATGCTCTTAATATGACGTGTGTAAATAAGCCACACAAGCACTGACGTAAATTATTACTGTATAAATTATATTCGCTACACGGAAAAAAAAGCTTCCGGGATATTCTCAATGCAAGACATTATTATTTTCTTGAAAATATTGCCTCGCGACAAGTATTTATTTCCTTTACCAAAAATATGATTCTTCGCTTAATATTGTTTGTTCAAGTATTGTTTCAAGAGTATATTGAGTAAATAAGAGAGATTGTACATTAATCAAACAAGTATTATCTTAGGTAAAAGAAAACTTGAAAATTTGTAAGAATATATTCACTTCTTTATATTTAAAACTTTAATTTATTTTCGTTAAAGGAAATAAATGCTTGTCACGAGGAAATATTTTCAACATAATATAATAATGTCTTAGATTGAGAATATCCCGGAAGCTTTTTTTCCGTGTTCCTTAGGTTGACTTGAAGAGCTCGTTTTTAAGCATAAGACCGTCTGTTGTTTACCTTTGCATTGATTTGCTGTATTTTCTGTACTGATTTTCTTCTTGAGATGTTCAAAAATGAGTATTTGTATTTTACCTATTTGCAAGTGTCAGACGTGTATTTTTATTTTTTATTCATCTTAACGATCCTTTTTCTTAATCTTTATAATTGCAATATATTGATATCATTTTAATAGAAATTATGATGTGCAAAAACTAATTACATCAACATATTTGACCATTTTATTATAATGAAGTTTTTATTCCTAAAATAATCATATAATATATCGCTTGTATCAAATAGAAATACAAATCGTAAGGCCGTTGAATTTCTAATACATTTTAATTACTAACCCTAAAGACCTACAATCAGTAACTAACCAAGATAAATATAAAAGTATCGTGTAACAACGAAATAATCGTATCGTGTAATGAAAGTAAACGCTCATAAAATATTACAGCAAATGTTACAAAAGTCAAGTCATGCAATGAACTTGAAAAGTTTTTTCATTTGGTGCTCAGGCGTATACGGGGAAGGATATTGCTCCAAACTTGGTGCTTCAAATAGCTAAGGGGTTCAAATGCAAACAGGTATTGCTTTAATTATTTTTTTATTTAAACTTTTTTGTACAAAACAAAAGAAAATGTACAAAAGGCTAGTTTAATGCCAAATGGCATTCTCTACCTAGTCAACCAATGGGCCAAACAGAGACACGTAATGTTAGTATTCATCGTCATCGTCTCAGCCATAAGACGTCCACTGCTGAACATAGGCCTCCCCTTTAAAGGGGGGGTTTGCCATACGCGCCAAGCTTGGCAGGCGGGTTGGCGCGCGCAGTTTATTTTAGTTTATTGTTGTTTAGGCTGTCTGAAGATGCTGCTGCCCACCTCCCGGTATATGCAATATATACAATGCGGTATATGCAATGGTGGTAATGTTAGTATTGGTGCAAGATATTTGATGTTTCACTGGAGCTATATTTAAAAATATTTGTATTAAAATAAAGCGGTGGTAGTATTTTTTCTTATCTCTCTAACGTTCATGTAATGTGCCTAAATTGAAGAATTAAATATATTTTACCTGTTAAAAACCTTCAAATAATGTGTATGTAGTAATATGAGTAGAGATTTATCTTAATTTTAAATATTTTTCATCATAATTTTTTTGTCAGGAGTACAAAGTTATTAAATTTTGATTTTGCACATTATTTTTGAAATAATGTAGGTACCATAATAAATAATAATAAACATTATTTGAGTATTTTAAGTATATTTTTAATTGTAATCGTAGATTTCTGTGGCATCAAAGGGTTTAAAATTATCTCATTAGGATTACTGGCCAAATTAATGTGGGACTACTTACTCTGAAATATTTCATCTGTATAGCAAATTTTTAGTACCAAAATTAACACAAAATACTAATATTTTAATATAAAATTTTGGTTTTATTAAATGTTTTTAATATATTTAAGTACGATATATAAAGATGTTTTTTGCATGGGTTAATAAAATTATAATTCATTTTAATAATGCCCTAATAGTAGTTTATGTAACTGTTACGTAATAGGGGTCCTTAAAACACGAGTGTGGTTTTATGAAACGAACGAAGTGAGTTCAAAATAATTTTCGTTGAAAGAATATTCAAAGGTGTATCTTCTTGAATTTTTCCATAATTTTTGGACTTACGGTTCAAAAGTTACGGGGGGAGGGGACACAATTTTTAAGACTTTTGGAGTCATTATTTTTCTGAATATATCCACTTAATCAAAAATATGGAGTGCCCCCCTAAAATGTTTTTTTTCAGAAATTTTACTACATAACGAAGTAGCAACACACACAATACAAAGTATATTGGAATTGGAAATGGTAACATAATTGGAAAAAAAAAACTTTGTATCAATAAAAATATTCGTGATTACTGATTAGACACTAAAATCTATGAAATATGATACAAGTTTAAAAAGCGGCATTATTTTAGAGGAATTTTTATTTTTTATTTTTTATTTTATTTATTTGGTCTACCAACAACTGTTTACACTAGCTCATGGAAATTAATACATACAAGCAATATAGAAACATTCTAAGTGCAACAATTACTTAAAGGTAAACACAGCATGCATATTTTACAACAATAAGATAAAAATTATCCGACATCAAAACTTAATTACTAAATTTTATTATTTTAAAATGTATTAGTATTATACTGATCTTACATTCGATCGTTCATAAGTGCATTGTATACTCATATACTATCTTATATTTCTCTAAACCGCTTACTTGTAAGTAATTTCAATGTAAACGTTACATAAAACATTCCTCCTAACAATTACACTTCATGAATGACCCGGGTCCAAACATTTGAACGAGTCTCCAAACAAAGGTTTTGGCGCCATTGTTTGGGAGCTCGCGCAAACACACAGACGGACAAAAGGACAAAGGTATGTCTTACCTAAACTTCCGTTGGAAAAATTAAATGCTGTTGGCTTAATTTTATTCTTTTCTGGCTGGCGCAGCGCGCCGCCAGTGCAGCGCGAGGCCGCACTGGCAGGGTCGCCATGTAGTGTGGGACGTTGAAGTGAAACAACTTGGTTGGAGTATATGCTTATAATGCTAAAGTTACGTACTAGGTGCTTATATATAAGGCTAACATATGAGGGTGTGAGTGTGGCGTAGCACTCACACTACACTGGCATGTTTGCGATTTTTCAATTGGGTTGCCATTTTATTTATGAATTTTTTGGTTAGCGGGTAGTTACCGCCATACACTCACGGATTTTGTCCGCTGGACATATCCGCCTGACAAATCTGACGGATAGACCTGCACATGTGAGGCTTTTTTAATTACGGCAGGGACCGGAAAACCCCTCTTTAGGCTTAACCCTATCATTTCGGTAACCCAATCAATTTGGTAACCTCATGATACGGTTACCGTATCATGAGGTTACCGAATCATAGTGGTAACAGGTATTGAAGCGGTAACCGTAACCTCTAAAACGGTTAACCTCAAAACCCCATCGCGATAGGGTTTTTGTTAAGGGTTTTCATTGGGTTATTGTAACCTGGGTTTTTTCTTTCCTACATTTGAATACTATTGAAAGCTAATGTCGTGATTTAACATTTAATGAAACTAGCTAACTACCCGTATAGAGCTATTATCGTAGTAGTCGCGTTGCTCAAGCATGAAAATAAAAAGTAAAGTAAAAATAAAATAAAATAAAAATAAATTAAAAATAGAATTAAAATAAAATAAAAATTAAATAAAAATAAAATAAAATTAAAATAAAATAAAAATAAAATAAAAATAAAATAAAAATAGAATAAAAATAAAATAAAAATAAAATAAAAAAAAAATAAAATAAAAAAAAAAATAAAAATAAAATAAAAATAAAATAAAAATAAAATAAAAATAAAATAAAAATAAAATTAAAAAAAAAAAAAAAAAATAAAAAAAAAATAAAAATAAAATAAAAATAAAATAAAAATAAAATAAAAATAAAATAAAAATAAAATAAAAATAAAATAAAAATAAAATAAAAATTAAATAAAAATTAAATAAAAATAAAATAAAAATTAAATAAAAATTAAATAAAAATTTAATAAAAATTAAATAAAAATTTAATAAAAATTTAATAAAAATTAAATAAAAATTTAATAAAAATTTAATAAAAATTAAATAAAAATTAAATAAAAATTAAATAAAAATTAAATAAAAATAAAATAAAAATAAAAATAAAATAATAATAAAATAAAAATAATTGCTCACCACACACCGTATGCTTCACCCACGCTCGTCCGTTATGAGATTGTACATCCCACGGAAGTGTGGAGGTCGCGGCTTTTTAAATGCCAAAAATCTCCACAACCGTGAGGTGTACAATCTCAGGAATTATTTCCTTAACAACGAGTGTGGGATGCATCGTGATGTGGTGGCAATAGATAAGGGCCTCACGCCGCTCTCCTTGGCGAACGAGAACTGGCGCAAACCTGTGGTGCTAAGCACCGAGGATCGCAAGGCGGTATGGAAGAGCAAGGAGCTACACGGGCGGTTCTACGGGGCCCTCACGGGACCCGACATAGACCTGCTCGCGTCGGTGAACTGGTTACGATTCGGGGACCTCTTTGGAGAAACCGAAGGTTTTGCCTGTGCAATTGCGGACGAAGTTATCATGACGAATAACTACCGGAGATATATCCTGAAGGACGGTACGGTCGAAATTTGTCGGGCATGCCGCCGTCCCGGAGAGTCACTCAGGCATATCATCTCCGGTTGTTCCCATCTTGCTAACGGCGAGTACTTGCACAGACATAACCTCGTAGCCAGGATCATACACCAGCAGCTTGCTCTCCTATACGGTCTTGTCGACCACGAAGTGCCGTACTACAAGTACACACCTGCGCCAGTTCTCGAAAATGGTCGTGCCACGCTCTATTGGGATCGATCTATAATCACGGACAGGACTATTGTAGCCAATAAGCCTGATATCGTGGTAATAGATCGACCGCAACGCCGGGCCATGCTCGTCGACATCACCGTCCCATGTGACGTGAACCTCGTGAAGGCTGAGAAGGACAAGTCCAGCAAGTACCTAGACTTAGCTCACGAGGTAACCGCCATGTGGGAGGTTGATTCGGCGATCATTGTGCCAATAGTTGTTTCTGCGAACGGTCTCATAGCGAAGAGTCTCGACCAACATCTTGAGAGACTTTCGCTACGGGGTTGTGGTTGGATCAAGGGTCAGATACAGAAGGCGGTAATTCTGGACACGGCGCGCATAGTCCGAAGGTTCCTCACTCTGCGGCCCTAACCACCGGCAGCCTGGGCCTTGCTCCGTTGCCGGCGGCACCCTAGGTTAGGTTTTTTATAATGTTTTTATTGTTTTTGTATGTTTTTGATGAATTTTTGTATTTTACTTTTGTAAAAATATTATAAAACAACCTAACTTAAGAATAAAAATAAATAAAGAAGAAAATAAAAATAAAATAAAAATAAAATAAAAATAAATTAAAAATAAAATAAATATAAAAATAAAATAAAATAAAAATAAAATAAAATTAAATTAAATTAAAATGTTTCTATTGCATGTCATTGAATATATTTTATTTAATTTTATTATACAATATTTTATTTTATTTTTTAGTAATTCTATTTTATTCTTTTTTTATATTATTTTTTTTTTTCCCGACCACGGAACAATGGTGTTCCGGACCTTTGGGAGGCGTATGCGGAGCCGAAGCCAACGCGCAGAGGCCCTTTCGACAATATAATGAAAAGTGAGGGGTACACTAAGCGGATGCTGCCCCTGCCCGTGTCATGGGACGCACGCAGAGACAGCACCCGCCATGGTGTAAGGACTATTGAGTATTAATGTTGCTACGGTTTAAGCTGGAGATGTTTAAATTAAACACAATGGCTCACTTAAAATAAAATAATTTATTGTGCCTATTCCGCCGCAAGCATTCGTAGAAGACGAAAGGTCAAAGGTCCGTTATAAGCCGTCTGATTATTGCTCCCGGATGAAGAAGGTAGTCGCTGCCAACACGCTAGTACTCCCCTGGGTAACAATGTCTCCGTGCGTAGGCGGTGGGATAGCTGAGGGACGTCAGCTGTGTTCAGCCAGGGGCAGCACCAGGTCCTCCAGGTCAACGAGGTGGAGAGAAGTGTGGCATTCTAGCCGAGCTGTAGCACCCTGGAATTTATTTTCTCCGTCTTAATAATTTGAAAATAACGGCTCCGTTGACTGTGACCGGCAGGAAGCAGAAGAGCAGAAGCGAAAGAGAAAGTACTGCGTGAAGTTGGTAAAAGTGCCTTGGTGATGTAAAAATGTCACAGTCAGACGGAGTTTACAAAGGCGGAATAACAAGCGTTTTAGTTTAAGCAAAACTCAATTTAAATTAATATCCAAAAAGTATTACATTCCACATTGTGCTAAGCAAGAATATACATAACCTACGCTGCAAATAAGCTAAGTCGAACAAAGGAAAAAAGTCGTTACAACATAACGGTAAAATATCCGTTGAGCACACATTCAAATTTAACACTCCCTAAAGCACATTTAAATGTTCAACACTTACCCAGTTTAGGGGTCAACACTGGCTTTAAAAATACAGTGCCAAACAAGCACAATAATATCGCTTTACCAAGCAAACTTTTAAAATAATGATCAGCTGTGCGCCGGCGACGTATGAAGACGCTGCAAGAGAGCGTGCGTGCGCCCGCGCTGATCTCTAATTCGGTACGGAGGCGGGAGGGCCGCGATGCCCGCGACAGCGCGGGGGAGCGCGGCAAGAGGCGAGGAAACCGGTCAGCCGGCCGAGACCAAGCAATGCGCGATAAGTACAGCCCGCGCGGAAAAAAGGTAACAACTTGAGATTAAAATCATATTTACTACACATTAATAATTTTAATCCTAGATATGTATAAATACTATATTGTTCTTGTTAGGTAAGTGTTATGTTTAGAATCGTGTAATAATATATAATATAACGTATAATATTTTTTATGTAAAATATTAAAATACCTAAGAAAAGGTTCATTTATAATTAATTAGTATCAAATATTAACCAAGGTTATGTAACACCTATGTTACAATGTGGAGTCTAAAATGTACTAGGCTATTGGGTGAAAAGTAATGGACTGATTAATGGGCTATTGGATGAAGAACCGGACGCCTGCCTAATAAAACGGTATCCAATTTTATTTCCGGCAGACGGTGACTCGCCGTCCGCAAGATGGGCCCCCATAAAAAGCGACATCAAAGATGGCTCAAGGGCAACACCGGTGCGGGAGCTGTCACTGGACTGGTAGAGAGGTGTCACTGGACTTTAAACATATAGCCAACTCGCCACTTAGGTTTCCACATCTACCCTCGAGAACACAGCTCTAACGACCCCACTCTGGACAGCCGGCTAAGGCAAGCCAGAGGCAGGGGACCTGTCCCACCATCCGACAGGGCACCCCAGGGGCACTCAGGTACGTGGAGTCGCTACTCTCCAACCAGCGCCGGCCCGAGCCCTCGATCAGGGTAGAGCGAAATCGGGTTTTGGCGCCCCTCGTCGAAGCTTTTTACAATACCCAAATTTAAGCGTTAGAGAAATAGGGTTAGGTCATAAATGAACGATGAAGGGACTACCCCAACTTAAGTATTTTTTTATGTATGTTATAACCAATTTTCAACAAGTTTTTTTAAAATATGATTTGGCATATAATCTAGTTAGAATGTTAGAATAAGCTATTCCAAACCCTCTTAGAACCGTACAGCATTTTTTATAAGAATTTTTGTACCAAAATATGCCAATTCGCCCAGAAGATGAACAAAGTGCCCTGAACGGTTTGATTCAAAAGATGAACCAGTACTAAAGCATAATCAAGTACCCAAAAATTAATGATTTGACGCCAATAAATGAACAGTGGCCTCCTAAGGCCTATACAAGCAAAATTAGGAAATTTGATTGATTTAGCTTTAGACCTACACGGCCTCTCCTGCAGCAGAAGCGCTGGCCGAATCGCGCGGCATGCCTCCATAAATGATATCTTGCGTCGTGCCTTTACTAGTGCTGGAACCCCAGCCATACTAGAACCCACAGGCCTAGCTATGGATAACGGAAAACGACCTGATGGCATGACCCTTGTTCCCTGGGACCTGGTACGGCCTTTAGTTTGGGATGCCACGTGCGTGGATACCCTTGCGCCGTCCCATCTTCCAGGAACCTCTTCTAAGGCTGGAGCGGCTGCCGAGACGGCTGAGCGCCTCAAGCGGCGCAAATGTGCAGCAATCGATTCTAGCTGCATATTTGTACCGTTTGGGGTCGAGACCCTCGGACCCTGGGGACACGGAGCTCATGAAATTTTTAAAAAACTAAGTAAACGCCTCGTGGAGGCTACAGGTGACCAGAGGGCTGGCTCTTTTCTTGCCCAGCGCATCGGACTAGCCATTCAGCGTGGCAATTCCGCCAGCCTTCTGGGCACCCTTCCGTCGGGTTCCGAATTAGAACCAGTTTTTTACTTGTAAATATGTACAGTTTTTATTATTTTGTTATGTAATAGAGATGCGCCGAATATAGACTTTACCGAATACGAATATTCGGCCGAACGTTCGGTTCAGATCTTACCGAACCGAATATTCGGCCGAATTATTCGGTAAAACTAAACAGGTTTATGCAGATTGCGGGTTCGCTTGGCTCCCTGAACGCGATTTTTTTTTCTAGTAAAATAATATGTGTATGCGACCTTGCAATTGTTATTGAAAACATGGGCAAATGGTTATTGATTGTATTGATGGTGAATTGGTGACAGACGCTGAATTGATAGTGCTTAAACTGAATAATAAAGCTTACAAAAATCAAGTTTTCTATATATCTTTTAATAACTTGACTTTTAAGAGCTAAAAATTGTATGAATGATTAATTTATTATAAGATAAATATCATATGTTTATTCGGTAAATATTCGGCAGTTTTACCGAATAATTCGGCCGAATACCGAACATTGAAAAACACGCCGAATATGCCGAATACCGAATAATTACCGAATATTCCGCGCATCTCTATTATGTAATATTTTTAAATTTTAGTTTTAATTTATAGGTATATAGGTAAGTTTATTTTATTGTTTTATTATGTATATTTTCATTAATAAAGTTTAGCTTTGTGCAATAATTTAAGTGGTATCCTGCCTTGCTGCCGAAAATTGCATTGCCGAATTTCACTTGTCAACCAACTTTTCGCAGATGTTTCATTTGGCCGAATAACTTTTACCAAATAATTATCTCGCAAGCATTAAATTTCCCAACCCCATAGTTGGGAAATGGGAATTACTTACTAGGTTGGGTTAAAAAAAAAAGTTTGGATTATATAAAGTTGGGAAATGAAATTCGGCCAAATGAAACTTCTCCGCAAAGTTGGTTGGCAAGTGAAATTCGGCAATACTATTTTCGTCAAAAATGCAGAGCACCAATTGAAGTAAACAAAGATAAATCAAGTGTTTCAATTTAAAATGGTTTCATCTTTTTCAAATTTAATAAACACTATAATTAGGACCATGGGCCTTCAAAAATAGTATTAACAGTGGCGGTGGGTCAAAATTTTTCTTAGGCAGCCGGAGTTTATTTTGGTTTAAAATTTCTTCATGATCTGTAGGAAAACTGGTCAGGTGCATGAAAATTAGGCAAGCAGCCGGGAATCATGTTCTATGGACGCGCCGCCACTGATAGGTAGAAGATTTCTCTAAAAATGTTCAGTTTTGAATTTGCTACCTAAAACATGAACAGATAAATTTAGTTAGTTTAAGTTTTGAGCATGATATTCATGAAATGAAGTAATAAAATTCATGCAAACTGCACGTTTTGGAATGCAGCCTAAAAGATAAACTAGTAAATTCTCGTAGTTCAAGTTTTAGGTATAGTTATAGTTCTGTTAGGTGAACAGTACCGTTTCCATATTTAAGTAATATATCCCCATGATAATAGAGTGACATATAAAAAAGTTTTGTTCATGTTTTAGTCATAAAATCAAGTAACAAAAAGCAATTTAAAACATAAATGGAGTATTTTTTTATGAGAGTAAGAATTTGAAAAAACTAACCCAGGCCCAAAAATTGAACGCCATTAATCCATTGCAAGAATCACAAAATATTGGAACCATGACTTGAGCAATGAATATTTCATAACATAAGTTAAAATATGCTATTCAAAGTCATGTAAGTTTCATCATTAAAGTTTATAAATTTATACGCAATTATATCTTTAAAATTTGAACCATTCTTAATAAGATTTCCATACAAAGGGCGATTTTGGCGAGAGGTATAGATTTGGTGAGCTCTCACGACCTCATATTTGGATTTATTATTTTAGAAGTTTAAAGTCAGTATCGGGAAAGTAATGCAGTTTTAATAAAATAAAAAAAAATACAATATTAAGGCCGAATGTTCATCTTCTAGGGGTCGTTAAGCTTTATATTTGTTTTTTCTTCTTTACGTTTTCGGCGCCTTTATAAGCCGTAATTTTCCGCCTTTCGAGATCAAAAACAGCGATTTAAAAAAAAGATAATAAATGCAACCCGTTTTTCGGCGCCTTTATCAGGTTTCATTTCGGGCCTTTCAAGATTAAAAATTAAAAGCAGTGATTTAAAAAATAGTCCTAAAATTCCCAATTGCTTGAAAAAATTACACAGAACGTTACGTTTCCAGCGCCTATATCAGCCTCTATTTTTTCGCGCCTTTCAAGATCAAAAGCAACGATTTAAAAAATAAATAATAGAATGCAATCCTGATAAACCAAATCGCTTAGAAAAATATAAAGAACGTATCTTTTTGGCGCCTTTATTTCGCGCCCTTCAAAATTAAAAGTAGCGAGTCACGTCTGATAAAACAAGTTGAAATAATAAAAATACCAAAAATTATATACCAAAAGGTAAAAGTACCACCCGCCGTCACACCACTCCATTCCAAACGTACATATTTTGCGCCCGCGCCACACTCGCTTTAAAACTTTTTTTTCTTTTGCCATTTTGGCGCCCTCCTGCCATCCGGCGCCTAGAGCGCCCGCTCCACTCGCTCTACCCTAGGATCGGCCCTGTCTCCAACAGCTCGCCACAAGCTGCCCTGCGTTGACTGATTGCGCTGGTGAAAACCTTATATTTTATTATTATTTTCTATTTTTATACAATTTATTTTTATTTTATTTTTATTCTATTTTTATTCTATTTTTATTTTATTTTTATTTTAATAAAATTAAAAATATATATATATTCATATTTCATTGTACACATACATGTACATGTACATACCGGGTTTTAACCGTGGTACCACGGCCTTTGTACCACGGGGGGGACTATGGGTAATTGAAAAGAACCGGGTATTAACCGTGGTCCCACTGCTATGACCTTCAGTGGATCCACGAGTACTAATTTTGTCCCCATAGACCCACTGCTCGAGAATGGTATTCATTTGCTAGTATTTAAAGGCACAGCAAAAAAAAATAACCAAAACCTACCTTGCCTATTAAAAAATAATAGTATTTAGTGGCGTAATTTATGACATATCTATTGCTGTGGGACTACGGGAAATATTTATTTTCGAGGAATGACCCGTGGACCCACGGACAGTTTCGTATTCAAAAAGATAACTTAAAACTGGAGCAGTGGGGTCTACGGGGAAAATACAGGGAAAAAAAATTCTCGTGGTCCCCCGTGGTACAAAAACCGTGGTACCACGGGTAAAACACTGTACATACTTGATAATTACAACAATACATTTTAATTCATATGCACATTATGCACGAATGCCACGAATCCGTATCCGTAATTTCTCCAAAGTTAGTATAGTAATAATGTAAAAACAAAATAACCAAACGAAATGCAGCCGCGCTCCAATTTCAACCTAAAAGTACAAATATTGTTAAAGATGAACACAATAAACGACGCGCGACGTTACCGGCAAAACCTGTTTGTTTGTACTGGGAGCTTAGTTGACCAGCCCCGTGCTCAAAGCCACTACAGCAATTTAATAATGAGCCTAATCAGAGTGTCCGTAAAGATCACATTCGTTTGAGCTGCCTCAATACCCCATGATTCGGTAACCGAATTGATTGGGTTTTTAATGCGGTTAGTGTTACCTTAGGTTAACCTGATCGATACGGTAACCGTATCAATACGGTTACCTGATCATAAGGTTACCGTTATATCAGGGTTTTTAAAACAACCTCAAAAATAACCCTATGAAATACCCAGGTTACGGTAACCGGTTCCGGTCCCTGAATTACGGACAGCGGACAGACATCCGCAGTTCACATCTGGGAACAATTTCCACCACACATTAACAGATTTACTGCAGACGCCAGACAGATCTGTCGGGCAAATCTATATGGATCTTACTAACTTAATAGTACTTAGTAGTCTTAGTTGATCTGTACTAAATAATGTAAAGGATGGATATCTCGTGTCCATAACCTTGTGTGGCGAAATCGCGGATCTGTGCTAAGGCATATCCGGCGACCAGATATGTACGTATATGGCTACCCGAAAGCCACTTCCATGACTTAAGAAAAGGTAAAGATAAACAGCTGCTCACTTTATGCCACATGTGTGTTAAAACAAGGGATCACATACATCACATCTAAGTATCTACGTACTCTGCTCATGTAACGCATGTTTTAGGCTATCGAGGGACAGAAACCTGACAAGCGCTTGTTATTCATACTTAAGCTTACAAAACCAGTGTAAACTGGTCTCCGACTCACGCATAATCGGATCGACGGGGTCAAAACGTAAATTGGTTCGAAGCGAAAGGTAAGCGGTGGAAATAGCTCAAGGTCGTTTTACGGAGGATTTGCTGCGAGGTCGCTTGACGTTAAAATTTTAATTACGGCTTAGAAGGCTGACAAAAAATGACCAAACCTAAATATGAAGGGTTTTTTAGAGTTTCGTAAGCTTATAAGCCATTAAAAGCTTGCCGGAGATGTGATTTAGTTTCTTTTTTATAAAATCTTTTATTTTACAGACGACATTTTTGACATGACAGTCAAGGCAATGACAACAAATTAAGTAAGTAAATATGCCTAATTTTAAATAAATTACTATTATATAAACTGGTAGCTAAGTAGTCATAGCTAGCTTCTTGCTGGTTTGAAATAAAAAATCGTCACTGTCGCAGTACTTCACATCTTTAAACTTAAGTTATTGGCATTTAAAGGTAACAGCTATATACTCGTATATTAACAATTGAGCAAGTTATTTTTATTTGGGCAATAACGGAATTCCAATATTTGGGAATTTTCGGAAGGCAAGCAATATTGCTTACTACGTCTGCTATACCAGACGTTCATTTCAATTAATCTTTTCAGGAAGTTCGTTTATAGTAGAAGGAAAGCGCCGGAACCAGCCCCGCCCTAGCCCGCCCTAGTCCGCCCTAGCCTGCCGCCCGCCCAAACCCGTGTGCCCGTATGTTCAAACCTAAAAAAAAAAAAAAAAAAAAAAAAAAAAAACAAATACCGGGTCACTTAGAACGTTTGCGCTATGTCTCCACACTGTCAAAACACTCCTTGTACGACTTCTGTGGTTCTCTACATGCACAAAGCACGCTTAATTACACCCCAATAAAACCCTTCGCTCGCATCTCTATTGTCTTATTGTGTTGTGCCTTCGACTCCCGACTCCCATTGTTCTCGGAGCACGGGTTCAGGACCATAATAAAACCCTTACCTTGCGACTTACGTTTGCCTTTCTCTTTTCGTGATAGTACTATAGGTATTTTAATCAGGTACAGATATAGCTCTGGAATAATCTAGACTATTCATAGGTATACGTATTAGGTCATACAGGGTTTCCATACCTACACTTTTTTACTATGTGGACAGTTTTCGTTTCATACAACCCTTACCTTGCGACCTTGCGTGTGCTATAGGTATTTTAATCACGTACAGATATAGCTCTGGAATTATCTAGACTATTCATAGGTATAGGTATTAGGTCATACAGGGTTTCCATACCTACACTTTTTTACTATGTGTACAGTCTTCGTTCATACAACCCTTACCTTGCGACCTTGCGTGTGCTATAGGTATTTTAATCACGTACAGATATAGCTCTGGAATAATCTAGACTATTCATAGGTATAGGTATTAGGTCATACAGGGTTTCCATACCTACACTTTCTTTACTATGCGTACAGTCTCCATTTCGATCAATAGCGATACTACGTAATGTTTGTCAAATGGTATTTTAACTTACTTCTCCTTATTCCCTTTAATATATTTTAGGTATTCATTTTGATGTCATACTTTAATTAATATTTATCAAACTTCCTGAACCTTTGTCAGTTTTAATTAAATATCTGACTTAATTAATATTTTTCAAACGTATTAGTCCTTTATCACTTTTAAATATGTTTGATATCATCATTTAATTAATACAGTTTTATTTTTGATATATATTTATCCTATCTTATTTCATACCTCTTGTAGTGAGTAAGTTACATACTTGCGATCTTATTTTATAGTTTGAATTAAGCATATCTACCCAAACTTAGTACCTCTGATTTATTATACAGCTTGTTTTTACATACACATTTTAATTTGTTTTTTAATATGATAATACCTAAACTAATAGTATGTTATTTGTATTTATTTTTAAGCTTTAAATTCTCTTGTTAACTGACTTGATATAATTCCAAATATTGTGATCTAATGTGACAATATTTGTGTACTTGAAATCATTGTTATAACAGCGTGATTGCTTTATTGGCCAACCGTAGGTATATTGTATTTTATGCTCTCAAGGGATTCATTGTTTCCTATTATTTTTAATATTTTGGGTTTTGGTTAAAATTACGTCTGTATTGAAGATAGAAGATGAACTTGTACAGACATGATTCAAACGGCAATTTCTGTCTACTTGCTTTCATTATTATAAGGGGTTGATTGCGTTATTTATAAAGGTCCATTATGTTTCATGTTCTCAAGGGATTTATTGTTTCCTTTTATTTTTTATATGTTGAGTTTTATCCTTCTAAAGTCATAAAACGCCCCCTGAAATTTATTGTTACAGTTCTTGTGATCTAAGAAATTTATTAGACAAAGGTTTTTTCATTTTTCTATTTAAGTGTTTGTTATAAAGACTGCTCTTAAACAATAGCTTTTATAATTTTTCTTTGAAGAAGGCGATCAAATACTTTGTATTAGTTTCCAAGAAACATATAAATCATTAGATTTTGAAGTTACACGTGATTTTTATAAAAAGAGAATACACAAACAAAAATGGCGTTTAAATTCTTTTGATAATTCAATCTTTTGTTCCATTACTTCGGTTGCAAACAAAAAATCGGACAGCAGGTAACACACTCCGAAATCCTGTTCAGACTTGCCTTGGTCGTCTTTCCCCACCAGCGCCGTAAGGTTTTTTTTAACCCAAATTTATATAAAAAGGCCGATGCTGGAGGTAAATTTTAGAAATGAAGTGAGCTGCGAATCGCGTGTTCAAGTAAGACGAAACGAAAAATATTTAATATTGACTTACGAGAATTATAATGAAAACCACCATATCGTGAGAGTACAACTTTTATTATTCTTGCCTTCTGTGCACTGGTTACGATAATGTCCGGGATTTTTGCAACGATAACAAACAAGCGGCTTTAGTTTCGTCGACTTTGACATTGACGTTTCTCCATTGTTTCTGGTCCCACTAGTGTTGTGACCTAACCCTTTTTTACGAAACATCGCAAAAGCTCCGCTGACGTCGCCACTGTCTTCTTCTAAATCCATCAACTTCGTTTTTATAGCATCAGCTGATATTGAAATACCTGAATGCTCAATCGCCATTATCATCGGCGAATATTTATCGGATAATCCTGCTAAAAGTAGCGATCCGACCCATTCATCGTTAATCTTAAAGCCCGTTCCACTTAATTTCTGACTTGTCTCAATAACTTGCGTAACATAAGATGTCATAGACGAGCAATTTTCTAGACGAATCGAAATAAGATTTCTCAGCAAACTGATTCTTCTTGTGAATCCTGAGTCATCAAACAACTGCTTTAGTTTATCCCAAAGCTTCTTGGTATTCTGTACATCTCTGATATGTACGTAAAGCGACGGGTCAATCGTTAAGATTAATTTTGCCTTGGTTTTCGCATCAACTGCCACTTCTTCTGGCTTACTGGTCTTAGTGCACTTGATGCACTCCGAAGTACCTTCCAGAACTAGAAAATTCTCGGCTGCGAAAGCCCATTCTGAGTAGTTTTCTCTACCCTTTAATTTTGGTACACTCACGGCATAGTTCGAGTTTGACGTCGACATTTTCACTATTCTCAATCTGCACTTTCACTGACTAACACTCTCAGTAGATATTAATATATCACTAAAAATAGTCTAAATGCGAGAATAAAAGTAAAAATAAATCAAAAAATGCGACAGTAAACGTATAACAAGCTGGGTTCCATGACCTATAATGAAAACCACCATATCGTGAGAGTACAACTGTTTATATTGACAAGTTCTATATTTGAACTAAACATAAGTCTTTTTGGTATTCGTTCCAAAGAGATCTAAATAAACTAAATAGTTCCTATATCTATTCCATATAGGTGGCGCTACTAGCGATTATAAGATATCAATAAACAATAATATGGTGGTTTTCATTATAAGAATCTTCTTTTATTAATGTGCATTTCATATTACAAAGTGTGTGCTTGTTATTGGAAATGACTGGACATGGAAATTGGAAGTGATAATTATTGTGATGTTGAAATTAATCAACTGTGTGAAGAAGTTGAGAAAGAATATTATGAAGACCTAGAAATATTTAATTTGTGTCAATCTCTAAGTCAACAAAATTATGAAACGTAAGTGAATCATTATATTTTATTAATCATAAGTTTTTTCTGTATGGCACCTAGTTTGAGATGAATGTTTTAAGTTCAATCTTGTAGAAACATGTTTCTTTGCCTGACTTACAGGTACGGAGGGGATAGGGATATATAAGGGGATCCCTAGTATTAAAATTATTCATAGCTATTTGAAGTTTCAGTGTTTTGTGTCTGTGGTGTTGTGTTTTTAATTTTGCATCATGTCGTTTTCTAATGAGCCTAGATTAGAGCGTAGCGAGATAGCAAGTCTTAACAAAGATCTAATTGTGCGAAAGTTTCATAAATATATTAGACTGTGGTATATTGATGGCCTATTACCTGATGCACTTCTCGAAGACCAAGACATTAAACCGTATTATACACCATGTGATGGTCATAAAGAAAGGAGGCATCAGGATGTCATGTCAATATCAAATACTGATGTAATAGACGGAGTCCTGTCAATGCAAGCGTACTGTTTGCATTGTAAGAAATATTCAAGTTAGTATTCTATGGTCCTTCATGTTTAGTAATTATAACTTATATATATTTATATTGTATTGTAATATTAAATTTTATTTCTTTAGATCTCAACAAGTTGGAGAAGGAATGAAACTGGCCACAGCGGATCTAGTGTCTGAGGTATCAGCAAAGAAGAGTCCTCCTTCAACCAGCCGTGATTCAGGATCAACTTCAACGACATCAGCTTCCTGTATTGATGTAAGCACAAAAAATAATAACAAAATTGAATGTTCTGTGTGCCATGTATCTGTAGTAAAAAGATATTTAGCAAACCATTTGAAAAGCAATAACCACAAAAACAATGTTCTTAGTTCAGATAGAGAACTAATTAACGTGCAACTTATTGAAAATGCATTCCGAAACAGGGTTGCTACTTACAGAATATCAAGGAATACAAATGATAGTCAATTCTTTGAAACACCTGAATCCTTTTTAGAAAAAAATAAAGATACAATTTTCACCTTATTAAATCGTTCAGTTGCAAATCATTGTGCTCTAAAAGTAAATTTTATTCTAAATGCAAATTTTTATCAACATACCAAAGATTTAAGAAATACATTTGATTTTCAATTACCCAATCAACTTTTTAATGAGAGCAGTGATAAAAATATTTTTTTCGTATCTCTAGTAAATGAAATAACAGAGAGATTAACAAACTTCGTAAGAAAAGATAGTGGATGGAGTTTAGTAAACATAAATCACTTAGATGTTAATGTTAATAAATATAAACCACTACGTGGTTCTTCATATATTGAACTACCACGTGATATAGCAAACAAAAAAGCAGTAATAAACATTAAAAACAATGATCATGAATGTTTCCGTTGGGCATTGCTATCTGGTTTATACCCACCTAAAAATAATCACACTAATAGGGTGACTTCTTATGTGAAATACAAGGAGAAATTGAAGTTTGGTGATATTCCTTTTCCGGTCAAGCTAACTGATATCCATAAATTTGAAAAGTTAAATGACTTAAGTATTAACGTGTTTGGTTTGGAGTATAATTCACAAAATAAAAGACATGATATTATAGGTCCGTTACACTTTACTAAATGTAAAAAAACAATACACTTTAATTTGTTATATGTAACAAACGGGAATAGAGGACATTATTGTCTAATCAACAATTTATCTAGATTAGTATCAGCTCAAATAACTAAGTCACAACATGCTGTTCATTTATGTGATGGTTGTCTAACAAACTTTTCTTCTAATCAGAATTTAGTAAAGCATCAAAAGAATGATTGTTTTCATATATGTACCAATTTACCCACTGAAGAGGACAAAAAGAAAGATTGGTTTGATGAAATGACTTCTTCTAATCAACTCAATTTCAATAATTACGAGCGTAAATTACGGGTTCCTTTTGTTGTGTACGCGGATTTTGAGGCATTTTTAAATCCTATTCACCCAGAACAATTTAAAGAACAGTGCACTAATGATAACAGTCACCCCCCATCATCCGACAGTGATAAAGATTATGAAGATGATGATGATTCAGTAGCTGATAAAATCAAACGTAAAAAAAGACGTATAGACATGCGTTCTTCAACCACTAACATTCAAAAACATCAAGTATATAGTTTTGGGTACTATATTAAATGTGTATATGATAACAAGTTATCAATTTACAGAACATATAAAGGGGAGAAGTGTGGTGAAACATTTATGAAATATATTAAAAATGATCTAGAGAGTATCTGTAAAAAGAATACATTTTCGAAGCCCCCTTTACCCCTAACAAGTCTAAACAAAGAACACATTGCACAAAGCAACACCTGCTTTATTTGTAATACGTGTTTAAATGAAGATTCCTGTGTTTCCTATAATTGGCATACCGGAGTTTATGAAGGTGTTGCACATTCACTCTGCAATGAAAAGTACAGGCCCCAAAACTTTGTACCGGTGTTTTTTCATAACCTAAGTAATTATGACAGTCATTTTATAGTACATGGACTTAATTTTGAGGATGGTGATATAGAAATAATCCCACAGAACAAAGAAAAATATATTTCCTTTTCAAAAATGTTAAAAGTGAATAACCGTACAGTGAAATTAAGATTTGTCGATTCTCTTAAATTCATGTCTAGTAGTCTTGAAAAATTAGCTAAAAACTTAACAACAAACCAATTCCACGAACTAAAATTAAATTTTCCAAGTGAAGAAGACCATAAGCGCTTGATACGTAAGGGCGTTTATCCATATGAATACATGACATCATTTGATTGTTTAAACCTGACCGCTCTTCCTCCTAAGGATGAATTTTATAGTTCTCTGACTAATAACCACATTTCAGATCAAGATTATGAACATGCTTTGGATGTGTGGAATCACTTTCATTGTCAAAATATGGGGGACTATTCAGATTTATATTTGAAAACAGATGTTTTGTTACTAACTGATATATTTGAAAATTTTAGAAATGTTTGTCTTAAGACCTATGGTTTGGATCCAGCTCATTATTACACCGCCCCAGGATTAAGTTGGGATGCCATGTTAAAAGTTACAAAAGTAAAACTTGAACTTTTAACGGATATTGATAAAATAACTTTCATAGCTAAAAATATTCGAGGGGGTATATCTCAATGCAGTCACAGGCATGCAAAGGCTAACAATAAATATATGTCGGACTATGAACCAAACGAACCGTCTTCTTTTCTCGTATATTTAGATGCAAATAACTTGTATGGGTGGGCAATGTCCCAATTTCTTCCTACAGGTAGATTTGAATGGGTGGATGTAGAGACGAATTTTAATATTGCGGATGACGCTGATCATGGATTTATTTTAGAAGTAGACATTGAATACCCTGAAAAATTACATGATTCACATTCAGATCTACCATTCTGCCCCGAAAACGTGTGTTTAGGTAATTCTAAAGAGAAAAAATTGATACCAAATCTAAACAAGAAAATCAACTATGTAATTCATTACAGAAATCTCAAACAGTGTATACAAAACGGTTTAAAATTACTTAAAATCCATAGAATATTACAATTTGAGCAGTCACCATGGATGAAGAATTACATAGATTTAAACACCTACATGCGATCCCAAGCGTCTTCTGAATTCGAAAAAGATTTTTATAAGTTAATGAACAATTCAGTGTTTGGCAAAACTATGGAAAATGTAATGAAGCGAGTTAACATCAAATTATTAAATCACTGGGAAAATCGTGGTAAATCTCAAGGAGTTCAATCTCTGATTGCGAAGCCTGAATTCCATAGTTTATCTGTTTTTTCGAATGACTTAGTAGCTGTTCAATTAAAAAAAACTAAAGTTTTTTACAACAAACCAATCTACCTTGGTTTTTGCATTTTAGATCTGTCTAAAACTTTAATGTATCAATTTCATTACAATTATATGAAAACCAAATATCACAATAATCTAAAATTGCTTTACACAGATACTGATAGTTTGCTTTATCAAATATACACCGAAGACTTTTTCAATGATATAAAATCGGAACTAAATTTATATTTTGATACATCTGAATACCCAGAGAACAACGTGTATGGCTTCCCTCTGGTCAATAAAAAACAATTGGGTTTTTTTAAGGATGAAAACAATGGAGAAATATTTAAAGAATTCATTGGTTTACGCTCAAAAATGTATGCCATAGATGTACAAAATAAGGACATTAAAGCTAAAGCTAAAGGTGTCAATAAATGTGTAACAGAAACATATAATCTCGATAGCTTTAAAAAATGTTTATTTAAGAAAAAAATTAAATATGATACAATGTTGCGTTTCAAATCAATTAAACATATTCTATTCACACAAAAAATTACTAAAATAACGCTTTCCCGTAATGACACGAAACGATATATATTAGAAAATTCTATTGATACTCTTGCGTGGGGTCATTATAAAATTCCTCACGATGTACTTTGAATTGTATTTCATTTACACAAAACATCCAATAAAATGTCTATTTTTGTGTAATGTGTATATTATTATTTTTGTAAATTTTATAGGTTAGTTTAGTAATAATAAAATAAATGTATTAAATGATAAGGAAAATCTTGTAACAATTAAAATTTGTTTTGTGTGTCTTTTTAATAAATGTACTTCTTTAAAAGAAGAAATCAACGAGTAATTTGTCATTTGATTTCAAATCGTTTTCTTAGCAACACCCTTCTCACGTTAATCAAAAAATGATTCATTTTTACCATCCTTTCACTACCATTGTAGCTGGTCCGAGTGGTTGTGGTAAAACAAAATTCGTTACTAGTTTTATTGAACATTCCAAAGAAATATGTAATGTTGAGTTTGATGAAGTGATTTGGTGCTATGATGAAATGCAACCCCTATACAATCTAGTAAATGTGATTTATAATCAAGGAATACCTGATATGTCCATGTTTGATGGACTTAAACCCAAACTAATTATAATAGATGATTTAATGAGGGAATCAGGTGGACGTCTTGTGGATATTTTTACAAAAGGCAGCCACCACAGAAATTTAAGTCTGTTTTATATTACACAAAACATATTTCACCAGGGTAAAGGTCAACGTGATATGTCTTTGAATACAAGTTATTTAGTGTTTTTTAAGAATCCTAGGGATAAAACACAAATACGTCATTTGTCTCGACAAGTATACCCAGAAAACTCAAAGTTCGTTGATGAAGCCTACAAAGATGCTACTAAAAATGCTCACGGCTATCTCATGATTGACCTAAAACAAAATACAGATGATATGTGTCGTTTTAAAACTAAAATATTTCCATTTGATGGCCATTGCACAGTGTATATTCCAAAGAAAGGATTTAAATATAACACGGATCATCAAGTTTTAGTCAGTTCTAAATGATGCATTCGAGGGTGAGCACCTATAAACATTTACTAGAAGCACTAAAGTTACTAAAACCAAAATATCGCACAGCTTTGCTTAAATCCTGTGATGATGAGGAAATCAATATCATTTGTGAATGTATCTATAACGTTCTAAAGGGGAAAATTCCTTTAGATAACAAAGAAAAATCTAAATTAAAAAAATATAAGGATATATTACGAAAATTAATTTCAAAAGGCAAAAATAAGCTTAGAAAAACCGTTATCATTCAGAAGGGGGGTGCATTTTTACCAATCATTTTAGGTGCCGTTTTAAGTGCTTTGGTAAGCTCCTTATCTTAGATACAATGGAGAATACAAAGAAAATGTTGTTAGTTGAACCTGAATTTATTGAAAGACTTAAAAAAAGTGAACACCAGGCTGAAAATTCATCATCCCGTCTAGATGGAGAAATGCAAAAAATTCTTAGAAGGAAAATAAATGACCGTGAAAAGTGGACATTATATTCTCAAGCACTACAACGATTTTTACATTTTGCTGAGGCAGATAGAAGACCATTTAAATTACCGATGGAAATGATGGATGAAGTGAACCACCTTACTAACGAGAACTACAACGTCTTTTCGAAAGTTAACAAAAAGGAGGAAGACGTTAAAAAAATGTATAATACCCAAAAAGATGAATCATTTACTCAGGACTTAAGCGGAAACCTGAATTTACCTGAATCTGAAAAAGATGTTTATACAACACCTCATGTTGGATCAAGGGTTGAATTACCTAAGCAATATTCTCCATCCTATATTATAGATGTTATACCTAAATCTTACAGGGTAAAAACTCAGACGCTACTGCAAAACATTATTGTAAATAGACCTAAAATTTGGTGGAAGGAGAACGGTGAAGTAGTTATAAATAATCAAACAATACCAAACAGTAATATTCTTGATTTGGTAGGCGATGTGCTTAGACCGCTTAAACGCTCAAAACCAGTTGGATGGGAGGATTTCGCTTGTCTTTTAAATGAGATAAAAGTCCCAGTGTCATGTATTGGTAACCCCTCAACGTTAGATTTTATTAATAAACTTAAATCTGCTGAATCAAACACGTCGCAAGCTTCTATTAGCGCTCAAAACTTATCAATAACAGAAAAAAACGCATCTACTCCTCTATCTACCAAACAAAAAACAAGATCTCAAAAGAAAGTTGATTGGGAGAAATGGACTCCTTATTAGACATAAATAGAATATACTACGATGTATCAAACCCAGCTGGATATAGTAGTTTAAATAATCTTGCAAAGGAAATGAAAGGTCAAATGAATAGAGGGGAAGTGAAAAAATGGTTGCAATCCCAAGAAGCGTACACTCTACATAAACCTGTTCATAAACGTTTTTCGCGTAACAAATACATCCTGTCTAACTACAATGAACTATGGCAAGCTGATTTAAGTGATATGCGTACTTATAGTCAATACAACGATGGTTATAAATATATTCTTTGTGTCATTGATGTATTTAGTAAATATGCATTTGCGAGAGCTATGAAAAAGAAGGATTCTGAGACGGTTAAAACATGTTTTGAAAGCATATTCGCGGAAGCAAATGCAACCCCTAGACATATTCAATCTGATAAGGGTACAGAATTCGTTTCAAAGGTGGTAAGAGATTATTTTACAAGTAAGAACATAAATTATTATACTACTAATAACCCCGACATTAAAGCTAGTATAGTTGAAAGGTTTCAAAGGACTCTTAAAACTAAAATGTGGCGTTATTTCACTCATAATAACACTTACAATTACACCAGTATATTACAAGACCTACTTTATTCATATAACCATACCTATCATTCCAGCATTAAAATGTGTCCAGTTGATGTTAACTCTAGTAATATAAGAACTGTTTGGTGTAACTTATATGAAAGAAAAAAATATAAACAACCGTCTTTAGAAATTGCAAAGTTAAATGTAGGTGATCATGTTAGGATAACTAAATATAAACATATATTCCAAAAGGGTTATGAAACAAATTGGAGTGATGAAATATTTGTCATTGATTCAGTTATCAATAGGTCTCCGTGGATTGTTTATACTTTAAAAGATTTGGAAGGCGAACCAATAATTGGTACATTTTATACCAAAGAATTACAAAAAGTGACCCATCATCAAATATAAAATTGATAAAATAATACGCTCGCGCCGTATTGGTGGCAGAAAGGAATTGTTCGTGAAGTGGCGAGGTTATCCTAATAAATTTAACTCCTGGATACCGTCTTCAAGCCTAGAAACAATATGAGTGAAAACAGTTTTTACTTAACTTTATTGAGTAATAGCTCATCAGATTATTACACTGATAATACCACTGCGCATTTTTTAACAAAATTACCGAAAACCATTAAACTGGAAGGAGAATGGGTCGTGGGTTTAGTAGAATTCCAATACCCATGTTCCATGTATAATGTTCAAGAACATGAAAATACAATTTATATTAAAAGGAAAATTCGAGGACCTGCAGACAAGACAGATAAAATTGTTGATGCAAAAACTCACATACCAGCTACTTCGTATGATAGTATTGATCATTTTCTTGATGCATTCAATGAAAACCCACAACTAAAAAGCAAAGTTAAGTTTAGATATGACAAAATTACAAAAATGGTGGGGGTATCAACAGATAAAGAAATAGTCTCACTCACAACAACACCCATATTAAGTTTACAATTAGGTTTTCGACCGAGATCAAATTTAAAAGAAATGTCAATTGGAAAACATCCTGCAAATTTATACTTAGGTTTACCCTCACAAATCTTCGTTTATACTGATATCATTCATCCACAAGTAGTGGGGGATGTTATTACATCATTACTGAGAATAATACCATTAGATCCTACTAAATTTATCTATGGTGCTTACAAAACACATATTTTCTCACCTGCTCATTACGTACCCGTATTACGAAGAGAATTCGATACTATAGAAATAGATATAAGGACAACTACTGGAGCGAGAATACCATTCCAGTTTGGATCTTCTTGCGTGAAGCTACACTTTCAACGGGTAAAATGAATTATAAAAGATCATCTGTGTCCTGCCCGTATGAGCATTACTACTCACATCAAGCTGGTACGGGCATAGGTATTGTTTACAAAGGTGTACCATATCAACGAGGACATGGGATTGGGAGTTTCTTGGGTGGTCTTTTTAGGTCTGTGCTACCATTATTATCAAGTGGTTTTAAAACAGTGGGAAAAGAAACTTTAGACGCAGGAATCGGCCTTTTATCCGATATGGTAAATTCGCGACCAATGGATAGTTCTATTAGATCTCGATTTAAAGAAGCAAGCACCAACTTAAAAAGAAAAGCAGATGAAAAAATTGATTCTTTGATGTCGGGGTCTGGGTATAAAATGTCAACAAAAAGACGTGGACCAGTCATTAACCTAAAAGCATCGAAACGAAGAGGAGGTAAAAGACTTAAGAAAAATAATATTGAAGATATATTTTGTAACTAAAAATGTCTTTCTTACATAGTCATTCATGTGAGTGCGCCAAATCCGAGTTAGACTTATTTGCTCTACCATCAACTCAAACAAGCATTGAAAGTGGTCAGTGGATTCATTACAAACCAATTTCATCTCTAAGTGACGATGGCCCTATCGAGTTTCTTGTTCCCGGGTCAGGAGATGATTACATCGATCTATCACATACTTTGTTGCATATAAATGCCAAAATACTAAATCAGGATGGAACAAAAATAAAAGCTGATGCAAATGTTGCTCCGGTAAACAATTGGTTACATTCCCTTTTTAACCAACTCGATATTTATTTAAATCAGAAACTAATTTCACCTCCAAACAATACTTATGCTTACCGAGCCTACATGGAAAATCTGCTTAATTATGGTCCAGCAGCTAAAAAATCTCATCTGACTTGTGGATTGTGGTATGAAGATACTCCCAACTACATGGACACGGTTGACTCCAATAATAAAGGATTTCACGAAAGAATGGAGTTTGTTAAAGAAAGCAAGGAAGTTGAAATGATCGGTCACTTGCATGGTGATATATTTAACCAAGAGAAATTTCTGATGAATGGTGTAGAAATACGTGTTAAATTAGTCCGTTCGAAAGAAACATTCAATTTAATTTGTCATAAGGATGGTAAATTTAAAGTACAAATAACAGATGCCAGTCTCATTATCAGAAGAGCAAGAATAAATCCGAGTGTATTATTAGCTCATCAAAAAGTACTAGCATCAACAACTGCAAAATATCCAATAACAAGAGCGGAAGTTAAGGTTCTAACATTACCCACAGGTATACAAGGTAAAACGTTGGATAATATATTTCTCGGGCAAGTTCCTAAAAGATGTATTATTGGATTTGTTTCAAACTCTGGGTTTAATGGTAATTTAGCTATAAACCCATTCAATTTTCAACATTTTCATATGAATATATACATTGATGTGAATGGATCTGGTGAATACTTTGACTCTTTTGGCCGAAAGCCTACCGGTTATCATAGGTTATTTTTAAATAGAAACTGCAAGAGGTGGTTTTATAACCATAAATCACTTCAAAATTATTTTACCTCCGTTTGTGGAGAGTACTGTTTAGTTTATCTTTATTTTAAGCTTCAAGGGAAAAAAATGTCTGAGTTTTTAAATTTTTTTTCTGATAATTCTTTGTGTAATGATTTAGTTTTAAGGAATATGTTTAAACGATTTTTTGTGAAATAAAATAAAGTGTACAATGAAATAATGTTTTTTATTTATAAACATAAGCTTATACAAACATGGTTATACATAAACACTGTATTACAATAAAGACATTAAAAAAAGAGGTTAAAACTAAACGTTTATGAGTATGCTAAAACTAATTAAAATATCCTACTACCTAAGACATATATAGTAAGGGGGAAAGAATAAATAATTACAAAAATAAAAAACTTAATCTACACAATCACAATTCATATCACTGTTTCTTATTGTCTATAAAATATCTCACACAGCTGTCCTTAGAAGATATTTGCTTTGTAGCGTTAAATATTATATTTTTAGCACTCTGTAGTTCACAATCATCTTCTAGAGTGAAATATTTTAATCTCATGTCTGCATGTTTCCAGTGTTCCGTGGGTGGGATGTTTTTATTTTTTTGCACGTCATATATCTCGATTTTAATTAAATGAGATGCATACGCCCCGTCATCATGTCCAGTCGATAAGTTGGAGACGCCATCCGGATAACTTTTACTCACATTAGAAGACCGCTTCAAGACTTTACACTGTTTTTTAGGTTGTTCAAAGAAGCTATCAATATTATTTGCTGCACGTTTCTTTGCGATGGCTTGTTTAATCTTCAAACCAACCGTACCTTCTTCATCGCTTGATTCGTCTTTATTTTCCGGGTAGTAATAATTCTTGAAAGTATTTTCAGATAACTGAAACAATATAAAACAATAATTTATTTAAACACTCACATACACAATTACACAATAGTTAAAAAATGTTATCAACACAATTAAATAATTAAAGAGTAACAGTATTTGAATACTTACATCCATTATCACAAGTATTAGTAAAAACTTCGATATGTAGAAACTTAGAGCTCTTAACTGAACTGGAGATCCGAAGACACTATATAAAAGAAGCCACAGCCTCGGCCTTTTTATATAAATTTGGGTTAAAAAAAACCTTACGGCGCTGGTGGGGAAAGACGACCAAGGCAAGTCTGAACAGGATTTCGGAGTGTGTTACCTGCTGTCCGATTTTTTGTTTGCAACCGAAGTAATGGAACAAAAGATTGAATTATCAAAAGAATTTAAACGACATTTTTGTTTGTGTATTCTCTTTTTATAAAAATCACGTGTAACTTCAAAATCTAATGATTTATATGTTTCTTGGAAACTAATACAAAGTATTTGATCGCCTTCTTCAAAGAAAAATTATAAAAGCTATTGTTTAAGAGCAGTCTTTATAACAAACACTTAAATAGAAAAATGAAAAAACCTTTGTCTAATAAATTTCTTAGATCACAAGAACTGTAACAATAAATTTCAGGGGGCGTTTTATGACTTTAGAAGGATAAAACTCAACATATAAAAAATAAAAGGAAACAATAAATCCCTTGAGAACATGAAACATAATGGACCTTTATAAATAACGCAATCAACCCCTTATAATAATGAAAGCAAGTAGACAGAAATTGCCGTTTGAATCATGTCTGTACAAGTTCATCTTCTATCTTCAATACAGACGTAATTTTAACCAAAACCCAAAATATTAAAAATAATAGGAAACAATGAATCCCTTGAGAGCATAAAATACAATATACCTACG
Source organism: Pammene fasciana (assembly GCA_911728535.1). NCBI lineage: Eukaryota > Metazoa > Arthropoda > Insecta > Lepidoptera > Tortricidae > Pammene > Pammene fasciana. Next base: position 611,993 of record OU452292.1, read on the forward strand.
GTTGGCCAATAAAGCAATCACGCTGTTATAACAATGATTTCAAGTACACAAATATTGTCACATTAGATCACAATATTTGGAATTATATCAAGTCAGTTAACAAGAGAATTTAAAGCTTAAAAATAAATACAAATAACATACTATTAGTTTAGGTATTATCATATTAAAAAACAAATTAAAATGTGTATGTAAAAACAAGCTGTATAATAAATCAGAGGTACTAAGTTTGGGTAGATATGCTTAATTCAAACTATAAAATAAGATCGCAAGTATGTAACTTACTCACTACAAGAGGTATGAAATAAGATAGGATAAATATATATCAAAAATAAAACTGTATTAATTAAATGATGATATCAAACATATTTAAAAGTGATAAAGGACTAATACGTTTGAAAAATATTAATTAAGTCAGATATTTAATTAAAACTGACAAAGGTTCAGGAAGTTTGATAAATATTAATTAAAGTATGACATCAAAATGAATACCTAAAATATATTAAAGGGAATAAGGAGAAGTAAGTTAAAATACCATTTGACAAACATTACGTAGTATCGCTATTGATCGAAATGGAGACTGTACGCATAGTAAAGAAAGTGTAGGTATGGAAACCCTGTATGACCTAATACCTATACCTATGAATAGTCTAGATAATTCCAGAGCTATATCTGTACGTGATTAAAATACCTATAGCACACGCAAGGTCGCAAGGTAAGGGTTGTATGAAACGAAAACTGTCCACATAGTAAAAAAGTGTAGGTATGGAAACCCTGTATGACCTAATACGTATACCTATGAATAGTCTAGATTATTCCAGAGCTATATCTGTACCTGATTAAAATACCTATAGTACTATCACGAAAAGAGAAAGGCAAACGTAAGTCGCAAGGTAAGGGTTTTATTATGGTCCTGAACCCGTGCTCCGAGAACAATGGGAGTCGGGAGTCGAAGGCACAACACAATAAGACAATAGAGATGCGAGCGAAGGGTTTTATTGGGGTGTAATTAAGCGTGCTTTGTGCATGTAGAGAACCACAGAAGTCGTACAAGGAGTGTTTTGACAGTGTGGAGACATAGCGCAAACGTTCTAAGTGACCCGGTATTTGTTTTTTTTTTTTTTTTTTTTTTTTTTTTTTTTTTTTTTTTTTTTTTTTTTTTTTTTTAGGTTTGAACATACGGGCACACGGGTTTGGGCGGGCGGCAGGCTAGGGCGGACTAGGGCGGGCTAGGGCGGGGCTGGTTCCGGCGCTTTCCTTCTACTGTTTATGGAAGGGTTTCGGGTACAATATTGCATAAGCAGGGCTTGACTAAGCTGGAATGGAGCTTTCTTACGCTTCCCACACGTGCTTAAGGACAGGGTATGGCTTTAGTAGACGAAAATAATTTGTAGTTTTAAACACAGGCGTAAAAAGAGGCGTTATAAGTTAGACCGCTGTGTGTCTGTCTGTTTATTTGTCAGTAGCACCGTGCCGCTAAAATGTTAAAAAATTTAAATACGTTTTTTTTATTTGAAAGCAGATTTCCTAGCGCGAATTGGACACGGATTTGCGGACACATCTGAATAGCGCCATACACGAACGAATCTGTCCGCCGGGCATATCCGTCGGACAAATCCGGCGGACACATCTATGCGTGTAGGTATCCCTAGCTCAGCAGCGCATCAGTGAGAAGCAGGCTGCGATGGTATGATATGACTATGCAAAGAGAGAAATTTTGAGCATCCACCACCTTACTCAATGGCAATGGGCAGGCCACATTGCACGCACAGCAGATGGCCGATGGGGTCGAAAAGTGCTCGAGTGGAGACCACGGACTAGCAAGCGCAGCGTAGGACGTCCAGCCACAAGATGGACAGACGACCTTATAAAGGTCGCCGGAAGACGCTGGATGCAAGTCGCTTCCGACCGATACTTATGGAGGTCCAAAGGGGAGGCCTATGTTCAGCAGTGGACGTCTTATGGCTGAGATGATGATGATGATGATGACCACCTTACTCGTTAGAATTTTGACGACATAAAAGCTTTAATATTTTCGCTATCCCTACCTATTCATTGCATATTTAATATTCATTCGAATCCGATAAAAGTCGTTTTAAAAACAAACCCGTCCGCCAATCAAAATCAAATAAAATATGAATAATGTTATCATAACTCACTCACGCGCACGTAATACGCTGATTAAACATCGCGCGACAATAGCATATTGAGAATCATCTGTTTTCACTGTTCAATCCACTTTGAACCTTCGCACGTCGGAATAAAGTATTTTAATTACTTTTGTGTAAGAGAAACAATTTAAAGGCAAACATTTTGTTCAATTCAATCAAACACAATAGGGGATATTACTGCAATGTTCTGCCACCAGAGTTTAGCACTAGCACATCGGTAAACCATAGAGTTCTTAATACATACTAGGTCTTAAAACGTTTTTTACAAGTTTTCATAGATAATTTATAACGAATAAATATGTCATTTATGCACCAAGGCGGTTTGTTTACAGACGGCCTATCGTGAAACGAAAGAATCGAAATTTTGACTTCTGTCTCTTCTCTATCGCTCTAATATGTAGGTAAGAGTGACAGAGAATTAGGTAAAGAAACTTTTATTTTCGCGTTTCGCGGTAGACCCTCTGGTTGTGCTAGTGCCGCCCCCTACGCAAAGTTTTGCGTAATATTCCCTATTCAACTTTATGCTTTTCATTGTTAAGTTCAAACGCAATAGTTATTTGTGCAATAAGAGAGGAAAGTTGGTTTTTCTTGCGAGTGTTGATTTTGAGTGTTGATCTCAAGAACACGAGATGTAAAAAAACTTTTCTCTCGTGTGACACATACAACTTTTCATCTCAGCAGTGAGTACATATTAAAGTTAAGAAAACACATTTATTTACATTCCTGAATGAAAAGCATCATCATTATGACGAAAGCTTCTAGAAACAGAATTTTACTCCTTGGAGTGACGAAAGTCGCAACTTTCGTCACTCCCTGGAGTGATGAAAGTCGCACTTTCGTCACTCCAGGGAGTGAGGAAAGCAGGCTTGTTCAAACTGCTGAGTCGAAAATGACATTGCTTTGTTAATAAAATCCTAGTAGTACGAGCGGATACCGTAAGTTCTGCTACTTTACGTGATACAAAGATAAGCCGCATAACACATGGTCATCATAAAAGTGATGATGAGTTCCGAAAAAATAGTAAAAAATAGGATTGGCCGAAAGTAAAAAAAGTACCACTTCCGGTGTAAAAAATGATGGCATTATATAAATATGGCTTGAAGCATGGTTAACGTGATACTTTATAGTATTTTCGATTATTACCTACGTGTATTTTAGTAGATAAGGCATAATCCAACCATAATTGTTTTTTTTTTAAGTTTTAAAACAAGTAAAACGTTCGAAAAATTATTGAAAATGTATTGTATAACCTAGCTTTGTTGGCCATTTTTTTTAAACCTAGAAGCTCCATTATCGCTTTGTGGAAATCGATTAAAAATGTAACTTATGTCACTAGAGCCATAAAATGAATAATGAACTCACTAGGCGCCTAAAATTTTTGGAATTCAAAATTACACAGTAGAGTTAAAAAAGTTTTTCAAATATATTAATTTTTTTGGAGTTGTAGACGGTATGATTTATTGTTATTGCTACACCAACATAGTGTAAAGAAAAGATCAATACGTTTAGAAAAAATAGAGACATAGGTGAGTACCACGTTTTTTATTAGTATTATCATAGACTTAAAAATATAATAGACGGCCATAGTCCAAGAACTTTTTGAAGCTCAAGTCAATTGCTCCCTCTGTCCGAAATCCCCCTAAAGATACCCAATTTATAAGAGGAAAAGTCACCTGCACTGCTACTCTACCTAATAGCTACTAGTGTACTACTAGTACGCTATTTGTTACTAGGTGGAGTAACAGTGCAGGTGACATTTCCTCTTACATTTTCAGTAGGTATCTTAAGGGGCTTTCGGACAGAGGGCGCAATTGACTTGAGGTTCAAAAAGTTCTTAGGCTGTTCTGCTCTACTATATAAGTCACTATATGGTATTAGACCGATCGTTACAACGATTTGCCAATATTTACCGTTGTCTAAAATCAGACGTGACGTCACGTCAACTGTTTGCCATCCGCCATGTTGAAACAAACATCAACATCACGCATTCCCAATATACACTGCTATTTCATGGTTTAGTAATGCCGGTAACATAATAATATAATATAAGCCTTTTATTCCAAATAAATTCATTAAATTACACTTCAGTTAGTTATTTTTTAAGATAAATATCTAATATTTCCAATTTCTAGTAAGTATAATTATGATATTTGAGTTTATTATTTTATGCATTTTATTTGGTTGCCCATTGTTGGGCAAAGGCCTCCTCCATCAGATGCCATGACTTTCTGTCGGCCGCCATTCTCGGCCAGGTAGGGCCTGCAAACAGCAGTATCTCGTAGTTCCATCTACGCAGGGGGCGACGCTGTGGTCGTTTGTCTTCGCGCGGCCACCAGTGGAGTACCCGTTCGCTCCACCTTCCATCTTGAGCTCGGGCTACATGTCCTGCCCTTCTCCACTTTGTTCTGCAGGCTACGTCCACCACACATTTTAGCCCAGTCCTCTGCCGTATGTGGCTACTCCTTATTCTATCACACAGTCTTGAGCCCAGCATACTTCTTTCCTGATCTTTGAAAGACTTGTAGCTTCTTAACTGTCTCTTGGGTGTAGACACTTGCCGGTAACATAGAGTAACTTATATAGTAGAGCAGCACGGCCTTTTGAAGCTCAAGTCAATCGCGCCATCTGCCCGAAAGCAACCTAAAGATACCCAAAATGTAAGAGGAAATGTCACCTGCACTGCTACTCCATCTAGTAACGAATAGCATACTAGTAGTACACTAGGAGCTAGGAGCTATATAATACCGCGTGTTTATTTGATATTACCTCAAATGAAAGCTAGACGCAAGTTTTGAAATTATAAATCGATATTGTAATAATAAATATTGAGTTAACTCTTAGTTAACATACCGGGTGTTTCCTGTAATAGGAGCAATAAATTAAAACGTAGATTCTACTCCTCAAACCAGACAACGTTTGTTCAGCGACTTTTAAAAATAACTTATGGTTTGATTTTTAGGACACTTTAAAGTTTTTCCGAACACGCAATGTATTCCGACATTGTTATGTTTGTGGTGACAAGCAATGTCAAATAGACGGATTTTAACGTACATTCATGAAAATACTATTTAATTTGTATGAAAATGAGGCATCTTCAATCACATCTTTTTTTTTTTAAGTTGTTGAACAAAAGTGTTGTTGTTTGAGAAGTAGAATCTACATTTTAATTTATTGCTCGCATTACAGGAAACACTCTGTAGAGCAATTGACTTTTTAAATTTCTTCGGGCCGCAGTGTATTGCGTAAACACTTATTTGACATATCAGTTGTGACATTTTAGGGCAAAGTAATCATGTAGGTAGCGATACATTGCGTGCTGAAATATTTTATATGGAAAAATAAAAGTCGTAAAATTTTAATAAAACATATGGAAGTATGTTTATTAGGGGGGCGAATCAACTTTTTAATGTTGTTTACTCTCTCCCCGTTGTCCGAGGGACATCCTCATACTATTTCATAGAAAATCTTTGCTTGTCCAAGGGACGTAACCATAGCAACCAGGCGCTTTAAAAAGTTGATTGACTCAGGGTGTATATATACTAACTACCCTTGGCGTATGAGGTGTTATCAAAAATACACGCTGTATTAGAAATTATTTCCTAATATTTTCAGACATAACTATATTTAAGAAAACAAATAAATAAAATCTGTGCTCAACTAGCACACAAATCGTGAAACCATGAAGACCTTAACGAAACAATTTGCACACACTACTCGTTACGAGTAACTCGTACAACTAAATGCGTTTGCGCATCAGTGTTTTTAATAAAAATGCACAAGGTCAAAAATATACTATACCGTGTGTGGCCTGTAACATGAGCAAACTATTGAAACGTATATTCTAGCCCTAAAACAATACTTTTGTTCAACAACATAAAAAAAAATAGTCTTTAAATTGTCTCTGTCCCATACAAACTAAATAGAATTTTCAATGTACCATCGGGTTCAAAAATGCACGGGCAATTTATGAATGAATTCATTTGTAAAGTGGCTATGCAATTATGAACCGATGGTTCGTTACAATCTGTCTAATTGACATTGCTTGTCAGTCATGTTACCCGACAGACGTACTAATTTCGAGGACTTGCGGCCATCTTGTCGAGCAAGGTGGTTTGGTTTTGTCATTAACTTCTTATTTTTTGTTCATTTTCGTGATTCAGTGTGTAATATATAGCTTATTCTGCAGTGATTTAACGAACTAGTGTGCAACTAATGAAGAATTAATCTCAAAACAAGTGTAACCCCTGTTTGAGTTAGATATCCGTTAGTCCACGTGCTTTTTGTAGGGAGTAGCTATCTTCTTATAAAAAGCCTAACCTCACCGTCGCGTACAACGTCCAGCTCTTGGAGCGAAATTTTAACTAATTAACCGTACACTTGTCGTCTCTACTTCGACATTGGCAAAATTGTCCCAATATTGTGGACAGAAAGCCATTTATTTTAAAAATTGAATTGAATTAACTAATTTCGCAATTCATTGCGTGGTCGAGTACCTAAACTTTAAAGTGTAGGTAGGTACTAAAAATAAAACTTCATATTATTTTTAAAAGTCGCTGAACAAACTGTCTAGCATGAGGAGTAAAATCTAGGTTTAAATTTATTACTCGTGTTACAGTCCAGATACAGTAGTGTACGTATTTTTGAATAATTTAGTACAAAGCATAATTGTTTGCTTATTGTATAACACAGACTTCTTTTAATTCCTCTTAGCAGCAACATAAAATTAGTCCATAATAGAACTTTATTGGGCTAATGTGGATTTGATCAAATACGAAATTGAGAAGCTCTTTATTACGCCGGTACTGTCAACTGCAACTTTTGCTTACGATGCACAACTTAGCTTGGCTTGAAAAACATGGTTTTCTTCACCATATACAGCCATTTATATCTTATTCCGGAGATGGCCGCTTTGACGCTATTGTGGGTAGTTGGTAATTAAACGACACTAATAATTATGGATAGTAGAATGTAAGGATGACCATCTCTTATATGAGAACCGTCTAAAAAGTGTCCAGCGGCGGGAAACAGCAACTAAAAGTTCTAAATCTCTCCACGTAGCACCATCGTAGCGCTAGTATTGCTTTCGTGTAATGTTCGTGTATGAACCCGGACTACTAAAGCTAAAGTGGCGCCACCAATTCCTTTTGGTGGACACTTTTGTAACAGAGAGATTGTCATCCTTACCTTCTACCATCCATACTAATAATACTGAATTATGTACTTAAGTATACCTACTAGTTATTATATGTATTTACCGCTCATAAAACACGCTTCTACCGCAGAATATTAATATCCTATTCTTTGCACAAGAGACATGCATATTTCGAAGAGCTTCGCTTTGCCCATAAACGTCGCAATTAAAATATACCGCGGCATAAGATATTAGCATTTACCTCTTGAGCGACATTCAAACTATAGTATGTATTTTATTTTGACATCTCGCGGCGAGTTTACTTCATTATTTAAAGTATTATAATTTATCACTATCAGTTAAATTCCAAATTAAAACCGTATACTAGCTACTAGTATGCGGTTTTAATTTGTATAGTAGCTACTAGTGTACTACTAGTACGCTATTTGTTAATAGGTGGAGTAGCAGTGCAGGTGACATTTCCCTTACATATTCGGTATCATTAGGTGGCTTTGACATAGATGGCGTACTCGACATGAGCTTCAAAAAGTTCTCAGGCTGTGGTCGTCTATATCTCTATAGTCTCTGTTAAAACATACAGGAAATGTGACCTCGATTTACGTACCTAATAATGATGTAGCCAAACTATATTATTAATAACTAACACGGCCATAGAACACTGTATGTTCTTGTGGAAAATTTTCGGTAACGGTATTTAAGCTTGAATTATACATATATCTTTAAATATCGGTTGGATGCAAGTACAAAATATAATCTCCTATAATAAATCTCTTTGGCTATCCCTATTTAAACCACGAAACTTCACGCCGAACCCTTTTCATAAACCCCACGCAAATTCTGAAATTTCAATATCAAATTAGAAACTATTCCGCACTAGTGTTTATAAAGATGCTCAATTTATATTCACCGGATTTGCATAGTGTGTCAAGGGAATATAGCTTGTGTTAATATGGGTATTACGGCATATAGTTCCTTGTTAGGAGACTTAGGAGTAACCATGCCGTGTATTCGCATTTATGTCGCAAAATATGCATGTATTATATGGAAGGTTAGCAATAGATTATTTCCCGTGGGGTCGAAATATCTCTTTACCTTGTTTTACCATTTCCATACTTAGAATTTTTAAAAATTAGGAAAATTCTGTGAGTCTTATCCAATTTCTAGCAATGCGATGAAAAATATATACAATGTGGTTAAATTATACATCGTATTTTTCTTTGTGTATTTTTAATGTTAAAAACAAACCTTAAAAATGCAAATATTAAAATTATCTCTTCATATCTTTCATAGTTTAACAAAAACTGGGTCCATATTGGCTCGCATAAAATGATTTAGCATATTTTTTTCAGTAATACCGTTTTGTGATCAAAATTATCATTCGTCATAATTTTTTTTCTCATAGTTTTTATGGTTATAACATTTTTTCATATAACGACATTGTTAATAATTGTTTGGAGTCCAAATTTTTAGATACATAATATAATTTCCTACGTTTATGTGAACTTTGGCGCACCTCTACTAGATGTGATATCTAGAACAAATTTTGTGCGCCATGTTTGGCGGTTGACAGCTGTCACTGAATGAAAGCGTAGTATAGACTTGTAGTGATTTTCACTACAACTTTTGGGACAAAAAAAAAGGGATGTCATCTCCTGTTACTCAATGGCCAACACAGGACATTCCCGGGAAACCTTACTGTCTAGCTTACTATTTAATATAATTGTTTGAACAAGAGGCGAACAGCAAAACTGTAACAACACATATAGCTTCATATAATATAACACGACCTAGGTTTCCACTTATATATTGGTATGCATGAAGCGATTAGCTTCAAGAGCGATGGCAATATCTCTCAGGGGGACTATAAAGTTAGAACAGAATTGAATAGATCGGAAAGATAAATTCTGTAGTGGAGACTTAATTGAGAAGTTAATTCAATATATTCATGCATGAATCTATTATGAGCAATATGAGCATAGATAAAAATAAATGTGGTGTAAATTAATAATAATATGGTTATTTAAGTAAAGCATTTTTCATTAACGGCCGGTTAGCAATCGTCACAAAACTGACGGTCAATGTCAAATCCATACATTTTGTCAGGAATGTGACGGTTAGACGTTACTGAAACACGAATAAAGTCGTGCTTTAAAGTACAAGTTAAAATAAAAATGCCCACCAAAAATAAAGTAGAAGTTATATTACGTTTTAGTATAACAGTGTTATAAAAGGATACTTAACATAAAAGTACACAAGAGATCACTTTAAAACGATTACATTGTTTGTGCCATACAAAGTCATATTAGTGATATTAGTCGTAGGTGTATAGAAGGCCAAACTTTTAATGGACAAGATTGTTTGTGTAGATTATCGTACAATGAAACTGGGTAGTTATTTTATTAATATTCTATGGTTGATAATAAAAGTTTGAAGTCACTAGCCTAATTTTCTATTAATAAATTAAACTGTACAGTTACGTTTGTAAATATGGCTACGTTTAATGTAACAAAAATATGTAGCCGCGCCTCTATACTATACCAAGGCGTAAAGAGTTGAATACATGTTTTTGTCACATTAAATGTATCGATATTTTCAAACGTGATCGTACAGTCGGCCAAAACGTGGTCTACCACCCTACGGTTGAGGTTCGTTTGAGCGTCATGAGACAACAAGGCCGTGCATGTTTTAAACTCCGCTAGAAAAGTCAACCTTAGCGATCGTTAGATCTCGCAGAGACTTTTGTCAAAACTGGTAGACCACTTTCTTGGTCGACTGTACATCAAGCGACGAATATTAGATGCGAAGAATACTAATGGTTTAGAGTTTGGACATTTGGATGTCTAAATATTTAATTTTCTTCTTCACGTTACAAGGCCGAACGGATATGCATGAAATTTTTCATTAAGTTACAGTCCGTGAGCTCTCAGAAGAACCTTCGGATTTTAGAAAGAGACGTCGGGGTATTATCAATCAACAGTGACACGTGAAAAAGCAGAACAGCAATATTACCATCGTGTGTCATCCAGGGCCGGCCCGTCCATATAGGCGAACTAGGCGATCGCCTAGGGCGCTCGTGTTAGGGGGGCGCCAAACGGCGGCATCGAAAAAAAATTATAGTAATGGAGGTCGTCAAGTAAACCGTTTGTCAATATTTTAAATTTTTGTATAACTGATAAATTGGTTACGTTAATTGTCAACACACTCGGAGAAGTCGTTAGCATTAGCAGTGCAGCGTGTATAGATGAATTATCGAGAGCGTGGAATTGCATATGTAGTAGTATTGTTTGTGTACAGGCATTCTATATTTGAATCCGCACACAAAGAGGCACAACACGGTACAACCACTACATATGCAATTCCACGCTCTCGATAATTCAACTATACAAATAAAATCTTTGGTACATAAGTCCAGTAATTTACATCTGTCCACTTGTTTGGCGCATCGTTGATGTACCCACATATGGCATTGTATCACACTGAACCCAATTAGTAGAACCTTCTGTCATCGACCCGCGCTCACAGTAGGTATAAACAGTTGACTATTACTTGGTTGTCTGGTGAGGGTATGTCTAGAGCTGGACACATATTGTGTATGGAAATGTTTCACTCTAGTAATAGGTACAGTCAAGGAATTTGATTCGCGTACCGTTTCGTTGATTTATTGCTTGAAATGTCAGAATATCATAAGGATTATATTTCTTTAAGCAAGCGAAGAAACATAGCCCTTAGTACTATTAATTGTCATCAGTAATTTAGACTTAAGACGGTACGCGAATCAAATTCCTTGACTGTACAAGAAGATACATCACTGTACATTCTTTCAACGTAAATTCGTTACGTACCGTTAGCGGTTAAGTCATGTTCGAGTTATCCTTCTTTTTTAGGGTTCCGTAGCCAAAATGGCAAAAACGGAACCCTTATAGTTTCGCCATGTCCGTCCGTCCGTCCGTCCGCGGTCTAGCTCAGTGACCGTTATAGCACTAGAAAGCTGAAATTTAAATTATAGTTTTCATTGAAGGTACTTATTAGGCCTCACTTTCATGTTTTTTTTTTCAAAATTTTTGACCAACGGTTCAAAAGTTAGATGGGGGGGACGGGGGGGACGCCCTGTTTTAAACTTTCGGAGCTATTAGTTACGAAAATATTAGTTTTATTCAAAAACTGTTTTAGAACACCCTAATTCTTTTTAGAAGACCTATCCAATAATACCCCACACAACTGGGTTGCAACGAAAAATTTCGCCCCCCACTTCACGTGTACGGGAGGTACCCTAACAAAATATATTTTTCCAGTTTTTATTCTACCGTTTTGTCGGCTTTGTTAATGCACATATTCAAACCAAATTTCAGCTTTCTATTGCTAACGGTCACTGAGCTAGACCGCGGACGGACGGACGGACGGACATGGCGAAACTATAAGGGTTCCTAGTTGACTACGGAACCCTAAAAATGAAAGAAATTTTCTTTCGTTATAAGGTATTTCTCCTCCAGGCCCGTTATTTTTTTCCACCCTGACATTCATCAAGAATTTCAGCTGGCTTGTGCTTGTAGTGACGTTTACTGGGCTAAGGAAGGACACGCAGACCGGTCTAGTAAAACTATAAGATTTTTAGTTATTTTGACTACGGAAACCTAAAAAGGCAGATGTCCATTACGAATAAAAACGATTTATTTCCTCTGGACGCAAATAAATGCGGGTGTCATCTTTACCCTTCATTCTTTACTATGGGGTGCAAATGTGGGTAAAGATAACCTATGGGGGTGTAAAAAGGGGGTATATTTTTATGTTGCACTAGATGGCAGTCTACAACGAGAAAGGCTGCAAGCATGAATTGTAAGTTAGCACTTCCACTTAGTAAGTTAAAAAGTTAGCACTTTATATTAGCGTAAAATAACAGTTACCTACCTATTCATTTGAAAAAAAAATTGCGCGTTATTTTGTCACGAATTCTCTAAAATGGGGCGCCATTTCAGTCTCTTGCCTATTCCCGCCTGGTGTCATCGCCGATTCCCGAAGGTTCTTCTTAAAGCTCACGAACTGTAGGTACAGGTCGATTGCAACCTGAACGCAATATATTTTTATTCCAATATATGTATTCTTAAGGAAGAACAAGAATAATGAGGTATTAGTACAGTCGCCATAAAATATATTGGAGCGGCCAGGTGCTCAAAAATATCTGATCATGCACTTTACGCCTTGACTGAATAGAGGCGTTGTTCAGATATTTGTGACCACCTTGGCTGCTCCGATATATCTGATGGCGACTGTACATATGTCTCACGAAACTCAAGGAAGTTTAAATTCAATACGTAAAACTCAAAATATGGGTGTACAGTCACCGGCATTAGTATCTTCCTACATGAAGGCCGTAAAAATATATGACACGCTCTTACGGCCCTGCAAATAAGAGCGTGTCACATATTTTTGCGGCCTTCGTGTAGGAAGATACTATTGCCGGTGACTGTACTATAATTATGATTTTTTAACCCACTTCAAAATAATGTTCCTTAGCTACCGATGACAAAACATATTTATCATCATCATTCTTCTAGCGTTTGTCCCGGTCTTGCCATGGCTCTATTGAGCCCGGGGTCTACTCGGCAACCCAATCCCAGAGATAACACAACAGACAACACAGACAAACACAACACACAAACAAAACAAACAATCAACTTTATGAATTTGGGACAAAACATATTTATGAATGAAACATTTAATCCTAACAATACAAGAACGAGTAGCTATGTTTAGGTTATCGATGGTCTTATTTTTAACCGACTTCAAAAAAGGAGAAGGTTCTCAATTCGACTGTTTTTTATCATTATTATTTTTTTGTATGTATGTTACTCGATATCTCCGCGAATCGTGAACCGATTTTCAACATTTTTTAAATCGAACGGGTATAACCCCTAGACGTTCCCATTGTCACCATGTCGGGGTCTGATGATGGGATCCAGGAGAAATCGAGGGAACTCTTCAACTATTATAGGCACACCTATAGTGATTCCACTATTTTTTACAGCAACTCGGCCACTTCCTCTTGGAATAGCGGATCTTAAATGAAGTCGGTTTTTTTTTGTTTAAAATTATAAACACAGACAGACATGTAGATATCAGGCACTGATCGTATCCATCGACAAAATTACCATAACATCAAGCACAAACAGGTCATGAATAATTAATGATAACTTCATTTAAATACATCTTTATTTTTAAATGTGACGTTATGAGTATGAGGAAAACACAACTACCTGTTTTTACTAAAAAACTATTGAAAAAATAATAGTTATAAAAAAATCCCCATCTTGCTAACCCGGTGGAGAAACCAGACTTTATAAGGCTCCAGTATATTACAATCTGTTCCTGCTTGGTTGCTAAAAACATTTCAAGTAACTGCATTTCGAAAAACTTTATTATCTAAAATTATATAGTTTCTGGAATGATAAAAAATGATGTATTATTTATACGTGTTCTATGTAGAAACAATTAAGTACCAATGTGACGAGATTTTACGGGTTTTGCGCTATTTCAATTCAATTCAATTTGGAGATGAAACTCTTGATCCGTGATAGAAACATGGACGATTGCCATAAAAAAATCGAATTGTTGTTTCGGCAGCTGGTTAAGGCTGCGTTTCCACCAGAGATGAGCGAGGATGTATTGCGGGGAATGTGTTTATTAAGAAACAATCCTAGAGCTGCATGTTGCGAGGATAAACAAATGATGTGATTCAATTGGTGATTAACAAAGCAATCGCATCCTCGCTCATCTCTAGTGGAACCGCAGGCTAATGAGCATGATAAAATCCTATGAAAAAAAAATTTCCGATCTGTGACCGACGGGTAAAGAAGGCACTTTTCCCCATGATGTTTTTTAAGGCTTTTGTTAATGTTAATAATAGAAATAAGTCTAAAAACGTCAATTTATTTTTCCTGTTTTTAATTTAGGTACTTTCCCCTTTTAACATTTTCCTTTAATTTAATGTTAAAGTTATAGCAAAAATAATGTCGTTGACGCGTGAAATAAAAGGCGGATAATTATTATGTAATTTATGTGCTCATTATTATTACAGGATAATGTAACTGTTTATTTTATCTACAAAATTCTATGAACGTTAATACGAGTACCAGGAAGATTTTGTTTCAAAGGTATTTTAAACAATTTGATTTAGATTCGTTTTCTTTTGAAATAGAATTTTGAATGATTAAGTTAATTGGCATGAGTTTGAGCGGAAATATTACACTTAGTGTTGACATTAGCAGAGACTATAGAAATATAGACGACCACAGCCTAAGGACGACTCCACCTAGTAACGAATAGCGTACTAGTAGAAGTAGCTATTAGGTGGAGTAGCAGTGCAGGTGACATTTCCTCTTACATTTTCGGTATCTTTAGGAGGCTTTCGGACAGAGGGCGTAATCGACTTGAGCTTCAAAAAGTTCTTAGGCTGTGGTCGTCTATATCTCTATAGTCTCCGACATTAGTATAAACACTGTTAGATATTGTATTGTACTGTATTGTACGCCAAACACTGTAACTGTATATCATTTTCTATACTCACTTTCGTACAATAGATTATTTGTATTTCAAACATAACATCTTTATTCACCACCAAGGTGACAAACAAGTGTACGGGATGATTTTAAGTGATTGAACATATATATTGTGTGCACGTGTAATTTCCATTTTAAAACCAAAATAACCAGCTCTTAAATATACTAAACTGACAAATCTTCGCGAGTCAATAGCCAACCCGTTATTAATTTTTAACTATAGTAGTCCGCCTCGAACTGAGAACTCGCGATTTACTTGCAAACGAGTTGACCAATATAACAAGACCCCAAGGAGGATTATTTTCTCTCTCTCTCTCCTTTGTGTATCTCTGCTACAGCCCCAAGAAATTTCATAAAGATCAGAAAAACGTAACTAAAGTTATCGTCAGACAAACTATCGAAATCAAAAAGCCACCCAAATGCCGAGACGTCCCAGTAGCCAGGTGACAGTTCGGTCTGGAGTTGTTTGTAAGAATTCACTTCGCTTACGCTCCGCGAGTTCGACTATTCTGAGTTTGTTGACATGATATTGACATTAAAAATATCATGTACTTGTCTTGTAATGTACTTTTCAAAAAATACATGTGATACCTATTAGATAGGTATTGGGTAACCATAAAATATGGCCTATGCCCGCGACTTCGTCTGCATTTAATTAGTAATCTACCCCCTTTTGCACCCCCTTAAGAGTTGACTTCTTTAAGACTACCCTATATCCTTCCCCAGGGCTCAAATATCTTTATGCAAAATGTCGTCTTTATCGGTTTAAGCGTGAAGAGGTAACAGACAGACAGACAGACACACTTAGCATTTTTAATAACTCTATAGTTGCTTTTAAGAGTCGCCAGGACGCTCGCGTAAACTCGCGTCCCCATACAAACGTAGTTCAGCTCTCATTTTAAAACGACATGCTTTAGAACCACAAAATTGGGCATGCGCATTCTACCAGTACAGATCTATGTCGGTAATTCGTTTTCGTTGCTAAAAATTGTAATACAAAGAAAATATAGCAAAAATAAGTTTTGTATGTAAATGTGTATCTGGCTGTATTTTCTTTGTATTACAATTTTTAGCAACGAAAACGAATTACCGACATAGATCTGTACTACTAGAATGCCCATGCTAAATTTCGTGGTTCTAAAGCATGTCGTTTTAAAATAAGAGCTAAACTACGTTTGTATGGAAACGCGAGCGTCCTGGCGACTCTTAAATCTACTTATTTCTACATGATAATGAATAGTTACTTATACAGGGCTGTTTTCTGTATTAGGAGCAATAATTCAAAACGTAGATTATACTCCTCAAATAATAAAACTTTTGTTCAAAAACTTAAAAAAATGTGTATGTTTTAGATTTCCTATTTTTCATACAAATTAAATAGTAGTTTCAATGTACGTTAAAATTCTTCTGACTGGCATTGCTTGTCAGTCTTGTCATCCTACAGACATAGTCAATTTCGCAATACATTGCGTGTTCAAATAAACTTTAAAGTGTACTAATAATCAATCCATAAGTAGATTGGGCATCGCCATCCAGAGGGGAAATGTGGCCAGTGTTATGAGCACCCTTCCTCAGGGCAGCGATTTGGGGGACATCTGGGGCCCGATTTTTGACGGTCGAATTCAAAAAATTTAAGGTCGAAAATAATCATAGTTTAAATGATCATGATTTTAAATTTCTATCACTGTTAATTTTAAAACATAATTTCATCGTTTTATTGAGAGTTTTAAATGTCACTTTCGAGTGCTCGAATCTCAAATATCACCCCCCTGGGGGCTCGGGTATTAGGTTAGGTTACGGGCTTTTTGTAGTTTTTAAGTGGTTTTTGATTTTTTAATTGTGTAGTAGATGTAAATTGTATTGTTAATGTGGTTCATGTAAATTGTAAATTGTGTGATTTTTATCAAAATAAATATTTATCCATAAGTTATTTTCAAAAGTCTCTGGACAAACGTTGTCTAATTTGAGGAGTAGAATCTAATTTTGATTTATTACAGGACACTCCCTATAACTCTTATCTATGTTATTAATGTTAGTAATAATTATTTATAAATGAACTTTTATTACGCGACGAGCAATCCATTAAGGAACACGAGGAATAATGGGATATTAATTGTGTAAGTAATAATGAAATGACTTCACCTACTTAATCGTTACTCAATAGATAGGCGTTTTATAACGGTGTAACACGAGGAAACCGAATAATTTTAACAACGTATTCCTGATCATAATATAATTGAAGACTAAATTGTCATAAAAACTTTCCTGAACTTTGCCTAGTTTCCAAGTTACGGCCAATAAAAAAAAAACACATTTCTCATTGTTACTCAGCGAAACTTATAGATGGCGATTTCACCAGTATGGGGCGTAGTCTAAAGACATCTTTTATTGACAGATGTCAAAGTGACAAAAAACATTTTGTATAAACTATTTTTTATAAAAAAAATATAGAAATTCATTTAAACCGATAATTTTACCTATGAGACTTACTTATTATGTACAAAAGCATTAAAAAAACGAAAAAGAAACACAAAAAAAATTCTTTTGGCGTTTTTGACATAAAGTCATATAATGTTTTTTTCTTGTATTGACCTCAGAAATGCGTGGTTCAAATCTTTCTGTTTCCTCATGTTACACCGTGTATAATTTATATTTATATGCTTTGTTTCTCTAGATAGCCCAATAAAATTAGGTTTTTTCGAAGAACTAATTGCCCAGCAGACTGGAAATCGTTTTAATACCTGCATGTGGTCCTAAAGGCATGTCATCCGAGCTTGCACCGTTCCAGCAGGTGTGCATAACTTTTGAGCGAATTTTTTGCTCTTCGTCAGTTTTTTTCTTCTAGCTCAAAAACGGTACGTCCGATGGAAAATGTCATACTTTAATATTAAAGAGGGTTAAATTCTGCGTCGAATAAGTATCTTAAACTTCTAATTCGATTCAGTGGTATAGCTGAAATCATAACTTAAAAATCGGGAAAATGTCTAATTTCATTGAAAACTCATAAGTTTGAGTTAAATACCTCATATCTTTGCAAATATTACTCCTGTTGAAAAACCTATAAAATAAAAGTCGAAGAGAATAAAATCACGTTATATAGACACCTCAGTTTCACATTCAGTCATTTCCAAAGACTAAATTTGGCATGAATTCAAAATCGTTATTTTTCGTAATTTTTTCTAAGTTGCATACTTTCCATAAATACGAGGTGTTAGGCCTACATTTAATGCATCGTTACAACTAAGAACATTTCATTGCAATTCCTAAAACGTACCCAATAAGAAAACTCTTAATACACCGTGTTTTTTTTAATGTATGCAATGTACTTTTACCGGACTCAAGCTATCTCTATAAATTTCATCTAAATGAGTTCAGCAGTTATTGATTTGATTGATTCCCAATAGGTCCAATGTAAATAGGGTATTAGGATATTATAATTAACTTAATAACCAAACAATTGAAAATGATGACATGTCAATATAATTTCGCACAGTCCGAGATACAAAGGAAGCATAATATTGTAATTACTTAACACACAGGTGTAGGTTTTTCTTAGATAAATAAAAAATACACACTGGTGCATCATTTGGTAGTGGGTTCTTAGAGTAAAATAATAATTTAATGTAGGTTTACTTACACAATCACAAAGACAAAAATGAAATATCTCAGAACTGTAGCTAATTAGGAGATTATGACACTAAAGTCATTGAAAAATATACTTTAGGCTCAGGCATGTACCCTTGAAATTAATAGAATTAAAATAAAACACGGTGTATTTTTTTTTTCTTAAATACTTTTTAGAAATTTGCACTGAAATGTTCTCAGTTGTTCAGATGCATTAAATGTAGGCCTCGCACCTCATATTTATGGAAAATATGCAACTTGTAAGAATTTACCAAAAAATAACCATTTTGAATACATACCGAATTTAGTATTTCAAATGATTGAATTTGAAAATTAAAGTATCCATATAACGTGAAATTGTATTCTCTACAACTTTTATTCTATAAGTTTTTCAACAGGAGTAGTCTGTTTCAAAGATATGTGACATCGAAGTCAAAATATGAGTTTTTCAATTAAATTAGACATTTTCCCTATTTATAACTTTTGATTTTGGCTGTATCGCTGAACCAAATGAGAAGTTTAATATACTCATTCGACGCAGAATTTAACCCTCTTTAATATTAAAATAACATTATTTCCATCGGACGTACCGTTTTTGAGCTACAAGCAAAAAAAATGAAAGAGAGCAAAAGTTTCGCTAAAAAGTTATGCACACCTCCTGAAACGGTGCGAACTCGGATGACATGCCTTTAGGACCACATGCAGGTAAATAAACGATTTCCAGTCTGCTGGGAATTAATTCCTCAAAACGCTTTTTATTGATCTAATTTTATTGGGCTAAGATACCAAAATAACAATTTCATGATCTGTATTTTTCCAAGGGATCTGTCATTTTAGGTGCCATATTTTAAACATATACAATACATTAAAAACAACTTCTGTTCGTAACGCAGGGTAGTTTGGACGTCTTGAGAAACATTTTTTATTTTTTGCTCATTTAAGTAGCTCAGTGTGTAATATTGATAGCTTATTGTGCGGTGATCTAATAAAAGTGTGCAGCTAATGAAGAATTAGTCTCAAAACGCGTGTAAACTCTCTGTAGTTTAATGGACAGTTGTCCTGGCATGGCCGCCACGTGTTGTTTGTAAGGAGCAGCTATCACCCTTACAAAGAGCAAGGCTGAAACCGAACAACGTTGCCTATATTTATTTAACAAATAAAATGTGATTAACGTCGTCAACTTGTCATTGGCAGAATTCCCATTGCTCATGTGCAAAGGGAGAAAGCCATTCATAAAAAAAAATACATTAAAAACACAATCCATCTCAAACATAACTCCAACATACAAATATCCGATAGGTACCTATTGAAGTTGTATTGGATGGAGTTGCATCGGAATAATTTTAAAACAGATTCTGAATTTCTGATTCAGACGCTAGCGGTATTGGGTTCTTAAATCGGACTTTGATTTGAAAAATCTAATTAAATTCAAGTAAAAAGTTTTTTTGCTTTGGTTTTGGTGTTTGTGTCAGTGAATTATAAACATAACATTTATTTATACGCGATTCTTTTTTTGATTTTTACTTTTATTTATTGGTACCATTTAACGTTTATTTCCAGGTGATAATTATCAGTGCTATTTTTTTATATTATCCTGAATTATATAGAAACCTAAAATTATATAAAATCTACTATAAAATATATTCAATTTGCAATACTGCGTATCCGTTATTTAATTGTTTTACCTATAATCGATTGTAAAAACCTAATGCCTATATCATGTTTTATTGCTTAGGTAGGTACAGTTTATATGTATGTATGTATAATAGTCATAAAATATTAATTACCCATTCATTTGCGAAATATTTGTATAAACTCTAACTTTACATAAACTTTGCTAAAGTAATTAATGGGATTCTATAGTAAATATCTGTGGTTCAATTATATTAAGTTTTCACAATAACATAACAGCTCTACATCTACAAATAAAAAATAAGTTTCGTGTTGACATAAAAACAAAAACAATAACAAACCTGTCAATGATCTCTCCATCCAAAACTCCGTTCATCTTACACACAACACAACACAAAAACTACAAAAAAACAACACCGTTTTGCACACCAGTTTGTTGTAAAAAAAATAAAAACAAAATAGTTCGGACGGTTGTGGCCACTACGTAAAAAGAAAAAAAAAGAAAAGACGTGCGCGCGGCTCAGGGCACCATGCGGCAATGTGGCCGAGAGATGCGGAGCGCGCAGAGTAGGCGGGCAGACCCGACACTCTGTGTAAATAATGTAATGCTGCCTAACCAGCTTAGTCCTAAAACTTAGCAAAACCTCTGCTCTTGTCTCTACCTGAAAAGACACAGATTTATAATTTCGAGTACATTTATGAACAGTTTATATACACATACCTCATGATGGATGGATAGGGAAAACGATTATAAGCGACATTTAACAATGTTTATCAATAACCACATAAGTGATTTATGGCCAAGAACCCGTGGTAATTTAGAAGAAGTCTAGTGACACTGTATTCAATTAACACTGGGACGGCCGCTAGTTTGGGACGCTACTTGCGTTGATACCTTGGCACCGTCCCATATTCCAGACACCAAAAATAATGCTGGCGCTGCGGCATCCTCGGCCGAAGACCTCAAGCGCCGCAAGTATGTTGCTCTAGGAAGTAGCTACATATTTGCGGCGTTCGGGGTTGAAACTTTGGGGCCGTGGGGGCCAAGCGCGCGCCGACTGTACAAAGACCTGTCGGCGCGCCTAATAGAGGCCTCTGGTGACCAGAGGGCTGGCTACTATTTTGCGCAACGAATAGTGATCGCAATTCAGCGTGGCAATACGGCCAGCCTTCTGGGCACCCTGCCCGTTGACAGTGATCTGGGCCAAATTTTTTATCTCTAGTTTTAAGTAGTTTAGATTGTTAGGGTATATATGTTTATAATGTTTTTATTTAATTTACTTTTATAAAATAAAAAGTTTGAATTTTAGAAAATTAACACTTATTTATTATTTTTTTAATAAAATCAATAATGAAAAATAAACATCTAGCTAACTTAATCACTTAACTGAAAAACATTGTAACATATGAAAAAATACCTTACTTTTTCAAAATAAATAAATATATTCTTATGATATGAACTTGACTATGGATGATGTAGTGTTTATTTCATATATTTATTAAATTACCTATCTGTGAGTAAGAAATGTCCTAAGTATAGTTTAGTATTTTAGTAAGTTGTACGATATTTACTAACTTATGATAATTTATCTTATATTCGTATTTTTTTGAATTTAGACATCGTACAAAATATAATCAGACCAGTCATTTTAATTCGTGCGTTGTTATTTGTGTTAAATAAAACTTCGCGAATTCCGCAACATGATATCACGCGTTTTATTACAGTGATATATTGTTTATGTTAACCTCAGACATGCTTTGATTGCAACTTTGGTGTATAAACAGTTTACGTATTTTAAAAAGTCAAAGATGTTCTAGAAAATACTTAGCTAGGTTGCTTTGAGCATAGAGTATATATTTAATAGAGCGGCACAGTCTAAGAACTTATTGAGGCTTCAAGTCTGAAGCGCCATCTGAATGAGAACACCCTAAAGGTACTGTAAATGTAGAGCAGAAAGTACAGAGCCATCTAGTATTTGATAGCATTATAAATATTACAGTATTATACGATAACTTTAGGTTGCTCTTGTACCGACTTGGAGCTTTAAAAAGTTCTAACACTGTGTCGTTTTATTAAATATGTATATACTTTTTGCAATGAGTAAATATCGCTGTACTGCTCATGCGGCCTCGGTCATGGTACTTTATCTTATAGCCCATTCTACAGATTATTATAATTCAGATTAGCGACTTCGTCTGCTTCAAAATCGCGTTCAATTGTTTAACACTCTAACTTAGTACTTCCGGAATAAACATAATTATTTGTTTTTTAATTTTTTCATTTACCTGCTGCGTGTCGAATTTCATTCGAATTTGTTCTGCTATTTTTTAAGAAGTAATAATAATTGAACTACCCCAACTTCTAAATAGACAGTTTTGTGTTAAGACCTCAAAATTTTATCTGTGTGTCTGCCTACTGTGCTGTTCTTTGTCCAAAAACCAGTTGCTGTACCTGCGTGCGTCCGCGCACATTGCTGGCTCCACGGTCCGTGCCCAGGCGCCGCGAAACAATACATTCCGTGAAACGGGTTTTGACTATTGCATATTGTTAACGATATATTCACTAATTGACTTCCCGGAAGGAATGCAAGCGGTAAATATTAGGAATAAACATTACCGGTAATACACCAATTTACATGTAATTTTAATTCATTTTTACCGGTTTATATTCATTACCCATAACATTTAATTTAAAAATTACTTAATATTTGTCTCATCGAATTTCTTTATTTGATCAAGTGATCCTTTTCTGTAAAAATATTTCAAGCTAAAAACAACGAAATATAAAGGGTCGGCAAGGAGCACGAGTTTCTATTTTTGCCACCAAAAGGTCGCATCGCCAGTTTCAATATTATTTTATTTTATGAAGATTGATTGTTGTTTTCATATTGTTTAAACTTAGAATGGAAAAATTATTTGTTAATTGTCTTGTGCAGTAAAATTATACTTTTATTTTTATTTTACATATTAAAAGTAATGTCGTTTACGCAGAGTTGTGGTGGCGTTCTCGTGAACGTTCTCTATTTACAATGGGAAATATTCTCTACTTAGAACGTTCCCTATACAAAAAAAAAAACGTTCACGAGTACGAGTACGGCACAAAACTTCGTTTACGGAATGGTAGAGTTGCCTCTATAATCGATATGATCGTTACTCTATGGTGAAACAGGGTGACTTTAAAATACAGGGGCGACTTTGAAAAATCGACTTAATCGCCAAAGTATGGATTTTCAATCTCTAGACAGCTAGTGAAATGTAAGAATGTACAATATTCTAGCCATTTACCAATATAGATTAAGAAAATTGTAAATAATGCCGCTTATATGATCATTTGAAATCTATCAAAGTAGCCCCAAAATTTCCTAAAGTCACCCCGTTTTACGGTACTATAAAACCAGTTGCGTGCAAAACATTGCTCCATAGAGCCGGCTTACTCGCGCGGCGCGGCACAACAAGGATGAACGAGTTTCATCTATTTCTGTATTTGATAGTCGCCTCTACAATCGATACGGTCGTTACTCTATGTCCAAAACCAGTTGCGTGCAAAACATTGCTCCATAGAGCCGGCTTACTCGCGCGGCGCGGCACAACAAGGATGAACGAGTTTCATCTATTTCTGTATTTGATAGTCGCCTCTACAATCGATACGGTCGTTACTCTATGTCCAAAACCAGTTGCGTGCAAAACATTGCTCCATAGAGCCGGCTCACTCGCGCCACAACAGGACATTCCTACAAACGAGTTTCATCTATTTCTGGTGACTTAATAGTTCGTATTTGGTGGGCGTTTTAATGATAGCATTGATAGCATAATTATAAAAAAAGAACCGACTTCACCTACGATCCGCTATTCCAGGCGGAAGTGGCCGAGTTGCTGTAAAAAATAGTGAAATCACCAGTGATCGGAATCACCGGAGTGAAAAGATAACAAAACTTGTCAAGCTGACATAAAAGAGTGCTTAACAGCTATGAAAATATTCATATCCCTATACCCACACATTATAAATTAGAGATTCCAGTCTGATTCGAGATTCTAGACCAGTTTGCTAAAAATATTCGTATTTTTCTTGGTTGAAACACGTTTTCCGATCACTGGTACTCACTATAGGTGTGCCTATAATAGTTGAAGAGTTCCCTTGACTTCTTCAGGATCCCACCATCAGATCTGGACCTGGTGACAATGGGACCAATTGTGAAGTATACTCTTTCAAACCTTTGATTAAAATCAAAGTTTCAAACAAAAAAATAATTTTAAAATAGTCTTCGAATAATCAGTGAACATAAATAAAAAAAAGTTGGAAAACACAAAGACCCCAACAAATTGAGAACCTCCTCCTTCGAAATCTTGAAGTCAGTTGAAAAGGGTGTCTTTTATAAGATAATTTGCGTCATCTAGTCCAAGTACGCCCTTTAGGAATAAATTTGCGATAAATCAAACGGTTCCACTGATGTTATTTTAACACAATTTTGATTGAAAGTGCTTTTTAAGCCTTTCAGTCACGTTAATGAATTTATCGATTCCAATGTAATAATATTACAAAATCATCATCATCATCAGCCACAACACTTCCACTGCTGAACATAGGCCTCCCCTTTAAGGGGGGGTTTGCCATACGCGCCACGCTTGGCAGGCGGGTTGGCGCGCGCAGTTTTTTTTGTTTATTGTTGTTTAGGCTTTCGGAAGATGCTGCGGCCCATCTCCCGGTATATTCCCTTAGCAGACAGACATTACAAAATGAAAAGATATAATGAACTGAATTATATTTTCCCAATTTCCACCAATATTAAGGAAAAACTGGCGATAAATAAACCCATCAAACCGTGAAAGGTGTTAAGTTCGATTCTCGGAAAGGATATTTTATATAATAAACACAAGTCAGTCAGCATCAATAGTGTCTTGCACGAAGGCCGCAAAAATATGGATTACCCTCCACCATTGCAGCCAGCTGACATTTTTGACGACGCGGCGATGGCGGCTGGCTTACCTTTCAACCCCACACTTCTATAGTGCAACTCTCCACGCTCATCCTGCATGGCTTCACGCCCTCTCCCCCTCTTCTTAGACAGTACTAAATAAGTGACATCTACACCCTAACTTGTATTTTATTACGTTCTCTCCTCGGGTAGCTAGAGGAATTTTCTAAGTCCCGTCACCATAAAAAAAAATGTGACACGCTCCTATGGCTCACACCATAGGCGCAAGGCAAGAGCGCTGGTAGCCTTGCGGTGAGACGTCCAACTTTCCATCCGGAGGTCTCGGGTTCAAACCCCGGCTCGTACCACTGAGTTTTTCGGAATTTATGTACGGAATATTATTTGATATTTACCAGTAGCTTTTCGGTGAAGGGAAACATCGTAAGGAAACCGGATCTAATCCCAAAAGGCCTAGTTTCCCCTCTGGGTTGGAAGGTCAGATGGCAGTCGCTTTCGTAAAAACTAGTGTCTACGCCAATTCATGGGATTAAATAATCATGTTTTTCGACGTACCTATGGATAGCATAAGGAGGATAAGTATCTATTATAGGAGAACGGCTGAAAAATTGTCCAGGTAAATTATAGTTCTAAATGTCTCCGAGTGGTGCTAGTAGGTATAGCTAAAGCAACTTAGCCGTTATCGCTACCATATACTCTATAGCTATTGTGGCGCCACCAATTTAACGCAACCGACTTTAAGATTTCACTATTTTTTACAGCAACTCGGCTACTTCCTCAGTCAGTCAAGTCAGTTCTTTTTATGTTTAAAATTATTATTATAAATAAACTATCTTCAAAGACCTCCCATATATTTGTTTATTGACGTCCATCCGTATGTATACCTAATTATATCACAATCGATTTGTTATTCAACCGTGACAAGGTCGCCCCGAACTTAAACCTCTCACATCCGTGTCAACAAGTTATGTTTAATCTCATTTTTATTACATTTTTATGGTTTCGTGTTTCAAATAGACGTAACTTATATTGCTGTTGTCTGCTTATTTTTGTATGTATAATATTTTTATGTCTATGTTTTTGGCATGCTGTAGCCGCTGTAGGCAAAGATGGGCAAAATGTAATCGACTAACGATTAACGATTAAGATTACAAGAATTAATTGCGACAGACGATTGAAAACAACGATTGATCAATCTTAGTTGTATAGAGTGCAACTAATTTAGTTGCAACTATACAACTAATTGATTTGGGACAACTAAATTTTGTAATCGACTAATTAGTTAGACTATTTTCTCGCGACTAATGTTAGAAGCAAATTGAATAGAAAACCTCGGTATGGCTGTTGACGGACTGATTAGGACTTCTTAACGGCTATTTGTCGTTACCAATATATATAATTGTATGCATTTATTTCATTCAATAATAATTACTTAGTCCACAAATTTTCAAATCCGCATCGCAGGCTTCGTCAGGAGGATACAAAAATAGCTTCCTCACACAACAACCAATATTTACAAGAAGAAATCCGCCACAGGCTTTGTCAGTAGTAGCTACACACTAAACCTTAGTTACACGGACCACCCCGGACCGAAGCTGGCTCAAACGTCCCCATGACACTGGCCGCGTTGCCGCGCTGAACCGCTAAGGAGATCTGTTGAACCAGAAACGATCCGGAGCGGGGATCGCAACCCCTATCTCTAAGTCGGCGACCCAGTTCCCACACAAACTCCTTAGCCTCCGTACCCCAAGGCCCTGCAACCTCCACCGCAACCGGTACAAAGTCATACATTGGTTCCAAGGCAGAGTACTTTGCATGCTTCTGCTTAGCCGCATATTCCGCAGCCGAGCCAGCAGCTCTAAAGGTGTGACCCTTGCATGCATAGATACATAAACATACTATAATTATTGTATAAGCTAACACTGATCTCAATATCAACTTAGTAATAATAATCTTAAATGTTAAAGATTTTAACTAAGTTTCAATTAATTGTAAGTTACATAAGCCTACTGAAATAAACAGATTTTAATTAATTAATTAATTTTTTTTTCAATAGGTACCAATATATCGTTATAATAATATTATGGCCCATAATATTACATTGTCATTCAAGCATTTCAAATAAAACGTTATACACATAATTTTAGGTAATTTTTTTTGTATTGCAAGATAAAAAATGCAAAAACGGGCGACTACGTAGTTTTAATCGTGAAATTTAATCGATTGAAACTAAAATTAATTTAGTTGTTAGTCGAACATTCTCACAACTAATATTAATCGCAACTAAATTAATCGCGATTAAAAAATGACGATTGATATTTTTAATCGATTGATTAGTTAACTAAAAGATTAATCGATTAATGCCCATCTCTGGCTGTAGCTCATATTAGGATATTTGTTAAATATGCCATATTGCATAACTCATAAGTTTAAAGCTCTATCAATTCATTTGAAAAATCACCATTGGCTTAAAAGTCTTCAGAAGGATTTTTTTATTTTAATGAAAAACTACTTAGTAAAGGAAAATTATACCATACTGTGACATATATAAAATTAAAATATAAAATAATTATTCGTGCCAAATCTAATATAATTATATAATCACTTGTGTGTATTATTACTTAGTACAGTGTTATTATGTAGTTCTCATTGATATGGGGTTAGTATAAGCAGATACGAGACTATAGAGATATAGACGACCACAGCCTAAAAACTTTTTGAAGCTCATATCGATTGCGCCATCTATGTCAAAGCCCCCTAAAGATACCGAATAAGTAAGAGAAATGTCACCTGCACTGTTACTATATATATAGTAACAAATAGCGTACTAGTAGTACACTAGTAGCTATTAGGTGGAGTAGCAGTGCAGGTGACATTTCTCTTACATATTCGGTATCTTTAGGGGGCTTTGACATAGATGGCGCAATCGACATGAAGTTCTTAGGCTGTGGTCGTCAAAATCTCTATAGTCTCTGGTATAAGTAATATAATTGAAGGATTTTAAGGATATACAAAAATAATGTTGCCTCGTTATTCTACGATGTAATAACGTGCTAGTCAACTAACGACAATCCGTTGGACTTTATTTGCGTAATATTAATGCTGGCAAAATTAAGCTAGTACAGTCCCCATCAGACATATCGGAGCGGCCAAGGTGGTCACAAATATCTGAACAACGCCTCTGATGTTATCAAGGCGATGAAGTGCATGTCCAGATATTTTTGAGTACCCTGGCTGCTCCGATATATTTGATGGCGACTGTACAACAGATTAGCATAAACAACAAACATGTTATAAAGCCGCGGAATAGAAAAACAATATTATTGTTTTAAACTGAAATAGATGTCATATACTTCATAAAAAGTGATCAAGTCCTCCGGTGTCCGAGGCCAGATTCGAACTGGCGTCTTCAGTTATCGCGGCTGATATTAAGTGTTACTACTTGAAATTTGCAAAATCAAAAAATATACAACAAAATAATTTGATTTGCTTAAAGATTCAATATTATTGTTCTTTAATAATATGGACTCTTTAAAAGTATTTTTGGGTGTAAATTCTCCATAGCCGTGAAATAGTGTGTAAGGTGGCTTAGTCGTTAACCTGTTGACCTCTTGTTATATTATCGGCTTGTTTGGCAGCCCTGCCCTTCAAGGCCACAGTCAAAGATGGACAGTAATATGTTTCCTAATATTCCGAAGTTAAAGTGGGACTGGGCTGGCCATGTCTGCCGGATGCCGAATGAGTTGTGGGGCAAAACCACTACACAGTGGGAGCCCGAAAACTCAAATCGGGGACGCGGTAAACCGCGCAGGCGATGGCGGGATGAACTAGATTACTAGCATTGAGGTAAATATACAAGAGGAGAAAACTTCATATCAACACAACGTTAGAAGCGTGCCACGCGTCTCGTATCACGACGTACCGACAAAAACGGAGTGTTTATATTCTAAAATGAACTATCGAAGTATATTTATCTCTTTTCCGCTAGGGTATTACGATTGCGCAAGGCAATATTGCCATCTTTGTCTGTCATGGATATCGTGATATTCGCTGTTTCGTACAGTTCGGTGTTGCTACAACATGAAAATATTTCCTAGAAATAATCGATAAATATTTTCAAATATAATAAAATGACATCAGTTATCTATGTTAAAGTGTGTAAAGTAAAATGAAAAAAGTGTCTTCACTTAGAACTTTTTCGTTAATTGCTATCAAAATTGTTACCGGTGCACATTAAACATGAAACAATTGTGAAAATTTAAAAAGTAGCTACCATCTTGAAACACTTGTTTCTGGACGGATTGCTTTCAATCTTGATAGGTATCTGAGGTTCCGTGTCATGTGTTTTTATACTTTTATAACGAGCCTGAGCACTTCGTAGGAGTTCTGAATAAAACTTCATATTAAATTTATATTTACATTTAATAATAATATAATATTAAGTGTACTACCGTATTGTATTGTAATTGTTCAGTCCGAGGTATAAACCTAACTGCGCAATAAGAAATTTGTAAAATTACAAAGAAATTAAACACCGCTATGTAACACTATTTTTTCCAATTTTGATAACATTTTCATATTGGATAACTACACAAACCCGCATATATCAACTATGGAAGTAATCAGTTCATTATTTTTTTAATAAGGTCGAAATGAAATCGAAATTAAAAATCGCGAGCTTTAAAACCTCTTTTTAAGATATAATATAGTATAGCATTCAAACAAACCAGAATTTCCCAAAAATACGAGAAATTCAAATAATGTTTTACTGGCAACACTAAGTCTAGAAAATGCCGCTAGTTGATTTTCGTATTTTTTCGTGCTATTTACGACAATTTGAGTGCAGAAACAGTAAACTCACTTGTGAAAGGTTATTCCGTGTTATTTGGTGTGGGTTTCGGACCGCGACGTGCTAGATTTTATGGTACATTTTGCCATTTTCACGGACCAGAATCACTGTCACCGTCAAATTGTCAACTGAGTTGACGTAAGCCTCTCACGAGCCTACAGGCTTCTATCGAGTTACACGCATATGGCCTCTTACTGCAGATCTAGTCGTATATATCAATGATTACTAGACTCCTTTTTAAAGGAATGGTCAGACACAGCGCAGGATAGGGATCGGTGGAAAGATTTGGGGGAGGCCTTTGCCCAGCAGTGGGACACAATAGGCGCCATATAATAATAATAATATTTAGAAAACATTGACGTAACTTGCTAGCCTAATATAGTCGTGTTTTTATCGCCTGTCACTATAGCTGTCACGTTCTATTCTAACAAGTATTTAAGTGCGAAAGTAACGTTTACAATAGCGTGAATAGTATGAAAGTTCGGTAAACCGTTAACCTGTTGATCTCTTGTCAATATCGATTTGTTTCCGCCGACTCGCGTTCAAGGGCAGCCCTGCCCTTGGACACAGTTAAAGACGGCGAGTAACGTTTCTTAATATTTAGAAACTCCCGATGTAAGGAGTGGTCGCCCTTCGCTAACCTACTATTAAGTTTATAGATAAGTACTACGTATATGACTATATATGCGTTGTGGCCTTCAATGGTAAGTAAGTACCTATGTGTTACAAAAACTATTTAAAACGGGGTATTACCATGTGAGTTTTTACCCCGTGTCCCCCGTATTGTAAATACCCCGTTTGAAATAGTTATTGTAATGTTAATGACCATGTTAGCTTAAAATCGTATACCTATGTGTTTCTATTAAAATCGAAAAATATCCCTCCATCTCTTTCAACCATCAAGGTAGCCTTTTTTGTTCTTCTATTCTAGAAGTTAAAGCAATTTAGTTTTGCACTTGTAGCTTGTTTTACCCTTGGTTGAAAAAAAAACGAGATAGTGAGTGCGAACTCACTACATCACAGACCCCACTTTGTTTCTCAAGCTTTAAGTTTTGGGGCAATTTTAACTAAATTAGTAGATGTTGCCTTGTGGATTATACATACTCTGCAACTTTGGCGGTGAACCTAATTCTGGCCCTGCACTTGGCAAGGTGGCCAAATCCACTAAGTTAAAATTATCCCAAAATTTTAAGTTTAAGAATCAAATGGTGTCTATGGAGTAGCAAGCGCGATACCTCGTTTTCTTTTACCATGTGTGTATCGTCACTTACTTTTTAACATTAATTTAATCAAGATAACTAGTAACCAAAGCTAGCTAGCTTAATTAAATAGAAAGAGATACTTATTGTAAATGAATAATTGCGCGACCCGTGCCTTTTAGTTTAAAGATAGACTACTCTATTTCGATCTACTCCGGTCCATGGGGTACCCTGCCCATGGACCTTCACCTCTTATCAACTATATTATAATGGCGGCAGCCGGCACGAGAAATGGAAATAAAATGCAATTTACTTGCTTTGACTGTCGCTTTGATGAGCTTTTGAACGTGGTATTATTAGCCAGCGAATAGGGTTTGCCATTGTTATTATATTACCAAGATTGAACAGGATGGTCTTATTAAACATTCAATAGGTATGACAGAGAGGAGCTATTACCGTTGGTCCTTGTCATAGTGTGACATTGTCATTATTGCTTACTTCCAAAAGGCCCTAAGTAAAATATAACGTTTGTTACCCTCCACCGCTTTTTGAAGGGCAACAAAGAAACCGACTAAATTATGTGCGCTAGTTACGGTATGCTATCAGCCATCTTAAAACGTGTTTTAAAATTAGTCGCGTTGCGTGTATTCTGTCCTTCTTGGGCAGTGTTTCAATTAGAGATACTTGTTTTGAAGTTTACACAATGGATCTGAATAGGAGGATCTGTTCAGACAGATCAGATCCATCCATCCATTCGGATCAGATCAGCTGATCCGGATTCAGTTCCTGATGATTCCATGTATTTTGGATCCGGATTGCAAACACTACCAACGAAATACACAAAATTGTTTAAAAATACAATATTCCTTGGATTATATGGCGAGTGCTTATATAATTGATATACCTATTTCAGTCCAACGCCTTTGGGCCTTTGTAGGACATAGTCTTACCAGAGAGTATAGAGATATAGACGACCACAGCCTAAGAACTTTTTGAAGCTCAAGTCATAATGTAAGAGGAAATGTCACCTGCACTGCTACTCCACCTAGTAGCTACTAGTGTACTACTAGTACGCTATTTGTTACTAGGTGGAGTAGCAGCGCAGGTGACATTTCCTCTTATATTTTCGGTATCTTTAGGGGGCTTTCTTACAGAGAAACTTTTTTTTTTAATTATAAATAATTTTAGGGTTAATTTTACATAGATCACGCCAGCCCAAAAGTGAGTAAGCTTATCCTATGTCTGCGGATAGGTAGTACCCATTCTAGGAATTTGATATATGAAGGGTACACGGAAAGAACATGTCTAGTCACTTTGACAACATTTCGAGTTATAGCGGTTTTAAAGTTTGGAACGATTCAATTTACCATACTGTTTTCGTAACTAGATGGTTTTTATGAATTAAAAAGTGGATTTATGTTAAAAATTCCAGCTGTTACAGAAGTTGTTGCTAATAGTTCAATGCAAGCTCTACATTTTGATACAAAAATCTCATTTTACGAAAAACAGGACTAGACATGTTGTTTCCGTGTACCCTTCATTATAGAAATATGCATAAATAAGGAATGAAATTAGTCAAAAATACAAATTATTGTCTCTATTGGGGATTCAAATTCAGGACCTCTAGTTTTGTAGGCAAGTTACTACCAACTACATAACATAGGCTACAGTGGGTCTACCGCGAAGTTCGAAAATCGACAATAAGTTGGCCCTGTCTCTATCGCTCTTACTGATTGGAAAGAGAGTGATGCAAACAGACGATTTGATGAACGAAGTGGTTCGCTATTATAGGACAGGTACGTCTAGTAGTCCGCCAAACTAAAAACTCGCGATTCTTGCAAACCACTTGACCAGTATAACAAGACCTCTTAAGAGGCTACTTTGAAAAATTATAGGTCTTTTCAAACGCTCTAGTGACTAAACGGGAAAAGGGACTGAATTTATTTTTGAATATATATTATTAGACTATATACTCTTGTTTTTGGCACAAGCCGAAACACGATTGCTGAAAGTTGCCTCGATAGAAAAAAAATTCGAAGTTGGGTCCTTTTTCCCCTTATTTTTCTTAGCTTACGTAAACTATAAGAGATTAAGCAATTTAATTAAGTAAAAAATATGGTATGCTGGTTTATCCAAAAAGTCACAGAACCAAATTTAGACAAAACTTTATAGATTCGCTTATTTATCGTAGTTTGGTCAAAAAGTCTGATCCTTAAGAGCGCTGCATCTCTTTCTTTCGTGCACGGGAGCCATAAACGTGTCTCTAATGGATAGGCGTGGCTTGTCCGAATCGAGGAATGGCCTTAACACACTTTTTAGGCTTTCTGATTCTGATTCCAGTACCCCCATTCCAATCCAGCTCATATAAGAATTCTCTAACTCTACTAACTAAAGTTATCGCTGAACAGTGAACAGACATTCAAAATCAAAGTCATCGAAATGGGCGTTCCTGTAGCCAGCTGACAGTTCGCTTGTGTCCGAAGTTGTCTATTAGAACTTTGTTTCGCTTCGCTCTCTCGTTCGATAAGTTCTATAAAGTTGACCTGTTAGGCTGCGTTTCCACCAGAGATGAGCGAGGATGTGTTGCGAGGGATGTGTTTGTTAAGAACCAATCCTAGAGCTGCGTTGTGCGAGGATAAACAAATGAAGTGATTCTATCGGTGTGCAAAAACACATTCCCCGCAACACATCCTCGCTCATCTCTGGTGGAAACGCAGCCTTAAACAATGAAACTAATATTCGAGGGTTTAGCGGTGAAACCCGATAAGTCGAAAAAAATGTTTAATTGTAATAAGAACTCAACGTAAGTCACGTATCGTTCGAATTTCAAAAACCAACTATATAGACTTATCGGGTTTGACCGCTAAACCCTCGATGTGTTAATCCAGGCGTTTTCAAACTATGCGCCGTCGAAAGTACAGAGGGGCGCCGTGAGGCAATCCTCCGCACAATATATACCGATCTATTTCAAATAGGTATCGGTAAAGGCCTAGTACGGCTACCATGAGTTTGACATTGTCATTTTTCGTTAACGAGCAACGAATTTTCTATCTGCGCACCTCGTTTACACTAATACGATACAAGCAAGATGCACAGATAGAACACTCGATACTCGTTCTCGAAAACGTCTATGTCATAAGTTATGACTCATAACTCATGGTAAGCGTATAGGTATCGGTGGATCGACGTGGTCCAGAGAGACCTCTGCGACATTCGAGCGGCTGATTGGCGACGGATCGCACAGGATCGGAACGAATGGAATCTAGTGTCGGAGGTCAAGATCCATTTTGGGTCGCTGTGCCAGCGAAGTAAGTATTTCAAATGGTCCAGCTAGATTAGGGCGCTGCCATTTTTTTAAACAGGCAAGTGCGCCGCGGAATGAATAAAATTGAAAACCTCTGTGATAATCTATTCCGTGATACATCAGAAAATCAGTTTAAATGGCTTCACTATTACACTGAGAGAAATTTGCTTTGTGAGTCTAACAAATTCGACTTTTTGCGTGTTTATCAGTTTGAAACTAAAGTATAGTAGTAAACGGAATCGATCACCAATATTGATAATACAAGTCGAATTTGTACGAACAACAAGGTTAAACTTGTTAAAAGATATTGGATTGAATCAGCCAAATATATTATGTTTAAAACAATATGTGCCATGATGGTTTTACATAATCGAGTTGTTGATTTAAATAACACTTAGACTAAAATGACAAGTAATTTGTAGAATGAACTAATTAAACTTAACAAAATCGAACTTGTAGGTTTAACCAAAGAGCTTGTAGGCGCTATTTTAAAATGAGAGTTTGGTTGAACGAACGTGAATTCTGGTTGTTTTTTCTCTCAGTGTACTTTCTAGGCTTTATCATTCTAAGCTTGCGATTAAACTCAGATTATAGCAAGGGAAAGTTAACCTTGAATTAAACTTTTACGGCTTAATTTAACCGATGTTAAAGTTTATTGAAAGCTTTGTTTATTAATACGGCTTTTTACGTGTCCTAGCCTAGTCGGTTGTGAAGTTGCCTGCGAAGCAGAAGGTCCCGGGTTTCAATCTTGGTACTAGCATTTATTTGTACGTTAATCACAGATATTACTTGTGTTATGGATGTTTCTTATGTATTTCAGTATTTATGTATAACAATCTATTACGTAGAGACTGTGGGGCTAGGTCAACTTTGTCCCATAACTAATATTTATTTATTTATTTACAACTCGTAACTAATATACGTTATACCATTTTTTCGGTAAAAACATCACGAAGCCGGACCTAATCCCAACAAGGCCTAGTTTTCCTCTTGACATGTCAGATGGCAGTCGCTTTCGTAAACGATTGCCCACGCCAAATCTTGGGATTAGTTTGCTGAGCGGACCTTAGCTTACATTCATCATCATCATCATCATCTCAGCCATGTCCACTGCTGAACATAGGCCTCCCCTTTATTGAAATGGAACTTGTCATTAAAGGGGGGGGGGGGGGGTTTGCCATACGCGCCATGCTTAATAGCAGGCGGGTTGGCGCGCGCAGTTTTTTGTTTATTGTTTGTAGGCTTTCGGAAGATGCTGCTGCCCATCTCCCGGTATATTCCCTTAGCAGACTCCTACTGCAACCACGGGACGATATGGTGGGGGACAATTCTAAGGCCGGGCACGCCACGGCATACATTTAGCCTGGAAGAAAGGAAAAACGCTAGGAAAAGCGTAGTAAATATATAATTACAGTGTAATTAATAGTGGGCGTGACATTCCATTTTCATCTAAGCTCCCACGCTACATCTACCTACTAATGGTAGGAGGCGCATTAGCTAAGGGACACGCACAGATGTGCCCGGCGGATTTGTCTGGCGGATATGCTCGGCGGACAATTCCGTCCATGTGTGGGGCTATTCAGAGGTGTCGGAAGACAAATCCGTGTCCAATTCATGCCATTCATGGACGGATCTGTCCGCCAGGCATATCCACCAGACAAATCCGGCGGGCAGATCTGTGCGTGTATCCCTAGCTATTACAGTTTAAAATATGATTTTAATTTGATAAGAGAGTTTATACTTAGTAATCACTCTAATTGGGTCGTCTAGTATTTTTCTAAAGACCATTTAAGAGTCGCCAGGACGCTCGCGTTCCCATACAAACGTAGTTTTGCTCTCATTTTAAAACGACATGCTTTAGAACCACGAACTTTGGCATGGGGATTTTAGTAGTACGGATCTATGTCGGTAATTCGTTTTCGGTGCTAAAAATTGTAATAAAAAGAAAATACAGCCAGATACAGATTTACATACAAAACTTATTTTTGCTATATTTTTTTTGTATTACAATTTTTAGCAACGAAAATGAATGTTCGACCTAGATTTGTACTACTAGAATGCCCATGCCAAATTTCGTGGTTCTAAAGCATGTCGTTTTAAAATGAAAGCTGAACTACGTTTGTATGGGGACGCCAGTTCACGCGAGCGTCCTGGCGTTTCTTAATACCCAGATTGAACGGCTAAAAAACGGCTGAAAAAGGGTTTTCTTCCAAAATTCGAGCTATTTAAGTATACATCTGATTTCCGTATCAGTTGGGTTATTTTCACAGCGTCAAATAGCCCTTTATTGACCTGTTGTGTTAGTGACACAATAAATGGCGCTAGTGTGACCAGGTCACGGAAACCTGATTTTGTATAAATATGTTAGTCCAGGTATTATTATGGTCCTTGCACTAAAGCGCAGTCCGCCCACCAACGTTGACCCCGTAACCTTCATTGCCTTTACAAATACACCTTAACTCCCACAATAGTCTACAATAGTTGCGCAGAAACTCAGGAAATTATGAAAAATATACCATTTTTATCTATACAGAATTCCACCTGTATTATCTAATCACGTAAACAAACGTTTGTTAATCTCTTAGACTATTCAACCAACGACGTCTTATGGCTGAGATGATGATGATGATGATGATTCAACCAACCGGACCGGCCATGTCTGTCATTTTCTATACAAAAAAGTCTGCCAATTTTTGCGGGGGAGGGGTTTCAAATGTATGCGAAACGTCAAAATAGCCACGTCAGATAAACGTCAGTCCATACAATGAGTACTGGTCATGTATTTTCGGAAGAGGGGAACGCCTGTCATTGGCCGCTCCTGTTGGTTAAATGCTCTAAGGTTAATCTAGACACCGTAATATAATTTTTAATACAGTTGCTCAAAAAAGTGTTTTTCTTGTAGTGGTTTAGCGTGCGGAAAGTTTGATATCGCGCACTAGTGCTTTTTACTTTTCCAGCCAATCACAGCTAATGACAGTGACAGACAGCCAATCACAGCGCTGCACCGCACCGCGCGGAGCGTTCGGATACATGTACTAAAGTAACCTCAAAGTGAATTTTTTTTTTTTTTTTTTTTTTTTATTAGCCTGTTAAGGTGTCCCACTGCTGGGCAAAGGCCTCCCCTCCTTCCCGCCATTTAGCCCTATCTAATGCACACTCCCGCCATTCTTCAAGATATGTGTCCAGGTCGTCCCGCCATCTCCGTCTTGGTCTACCTCTGCCCCGACGTCCGTCCTGCGGGATCCAGTCTGTGGACAGTTTTGCCCAACGATCCGGATGCATTCGGTAGACATGCCCTGCCCAGTCCCATTTCAGCTTGGCGGCCTTCATGCCCACATCCACGATACCCGTTTTGGAACGCAGTACGGTGTTCCGGATGCGGTCCGTTCTACGTACACCTAGAATGCTGCGTTCCATTGCTCTCTGGCAAACCTTCAGTCTGGACTTTTCAGCTTCAGTATGAGACCATGTTTGGGCGCCATAGGTTAGGATAGGCAGGATACACATGTCAAGAAGTTTGCGCTTTAACGAGATTGGAAGGTTACCCTTCATTAGCGTCTTCATGGACCAGAAGCTCTTCCAGGCGTTTGCGATGCGGCGATCGATTTCTTTGAACTGCCTGTTTTCGAAGGATACTAACTGGCCCAAGTAGATGTATTCGTTCACATACTGTATATCCTGCCCATCCACCACTACCCTATGTTTCACGCTGTTGGTCATCAACTGTGTTTTGTTCCTATTCATGGTGAGTCCGACTTCAAGGCTCGCCATGCTAAGATCTTGGAGCATTTGTTCAAGTTGGGATGCGGTGCGGGCGAACAGAACAATGTCGTCGGCAAAGCGCAGGTTAGTTAACCTTTTGCCGCCGACGTCGATTCCCATTCTTTCCCAAGAGGCCGCCAGCTTTCGGAATATCTCCTCTAGGGAGCAAGTGAAGAGCTTTGGAGATAGCGGGTCACCCTGTTTAACACCTTTTTCAATTTGAAATTTGGGACCGGGAGCGTGCAGCTTAATGGATGCGGTGCTGTGGTGGTATATGGTCCCAACGAGTTCAATGTACGCATTGTCGATTTGTTGATTGCGCATGGCGGAAATTACAGCAGAGTGCTTGACACTGTCAAACGCTTTGCTGTAATCTACGAATGCCAGATACATTGGCTGTTTGAACTCGTGGGTCCTTTCTATGATTTGGTTGATGGTGTGGAGGTGGTCAGTGGTGGAGAAGCTAGGTCGAAAACCCGCTTGCTCTGGAGGTTGCTGTTTGTCCAGAAGTGGGGCAATTCGATTTTCGACTACTTTTATAAACAATTTGTACAAGTGAGAAATTAGGCTTATTGGTCTGTAATTACCTATATCTGATTTGTCACCCTTTTTGTGAAGAAGAATGATGTTGGCATGACAGAAATCTTGGGGGAATTTACCGGAATAAAGGATAGAATTAAATAAATTTCTAATGTGGGGAAGTAACACTGTTTTGCCAATTTTAAGTGCTTCTGTGGTTATACCATCATCTCCTGGGCTTTTTTGGTACTTTAAGCTTTTAAGAGCTGTGTCAAGTTCGGTTTCTGTTATAGGAGAGATGGTTCCATGATCGGGACAAGTATAAGTATTACTTGTGTATAAAGGTGAGGAAGGGTCTGAATATAAAGATTTATAAAATTTTGTGCAGATCTCTGTTATTTTGTCTCTGCTATTATATTTTTTCCCATCCTCGTCCCTTAAATTCGTTATCCACGTCTTTCCACAAGAAACCCCATGTTTGGCTACTCTGAGAGATGAATGCTTATTCAGTGCAGTTTCAACCAGTTTTGTGTTGTAGTTTCTGATATCACGTCGAATGCTTCTTTTTACCTGTTTATCTAAAATGGTGTATTGTTGAGTATCCTGTTTGTGGTGTTGTCTGCATGCTATTAGATTCATTGTAGCTTGTGTTAATTTGTTATTATTTTTCTTAGGTTGTTTGATTTTCTTACTGGCGATTCTGATACTATTGGCAAGTATGTCGTATTGGGACTGCACGTCTGTGTACGAATCAAGCAAGCTAAATTGATTTTGTAATTCTATATTAAATTGATCGTGGTTTGCTAAAAGAGTTTCCCTGTCTATACGTTTTATTTGTTTCAAGAACATCTGTTTCCGGTGGATTTTAATGTTAAGCCTGAGTGTCGCCCTTAAAGGCCTATGATCGGAACTAAATTGTATATTCTTTATAACAGACACATCTTTCACAATTTGCCTGTTGGATGATAGTATGAAATCTATTTCGTTTCTGATATCTCTACCCGGTGAAACCCACGTCCATCGACGAGTTTCTTTTTTCAGGAAGAAGGTATTACAAATCCCCAGCGTTTGCCCAAAGGCAAATTGGATAAGACGCTTGCCACGCTCGTTTCGGCTACCTAGGCCATGTGGTCCGAGTATTTCGCAATTGTCCAATTCACCGCGGATTCCTATTTTAGCATTAAAGTCCCCGAGGACTATATTCCATGTTCCTCGGTTATCTTCACAAGCTGTGTTGAGGAGATCGTAATAGTCTTCTACCTCGTCATTACTATGTGAAGAAGTTGGTGCATAGGTTTGGACCAGAGTGAGAGTGTGGTTTTTATCAATACGGAACTTTAAGACAGCGACTCTCTCAGAGTACCCTCGAAATTCGACAATGTTGTCCTGCCACTTCTTTTTTACGAGAAAACCTACCCCGTACAGCCCGCCTGCTATTCCGAAGTGGTAGAATACATTATCGTTTCTCTCTATGGTTTGTTCTCCTTCTCTTCTAACTTCCGACAAACCGATAACATCCCACTTGATCTCTTTGAGAGCGTGCTCTAACTCGACAAGGCGCTCTTCTCTCATCAGTGTGCGGACGTTATAAGTTAAAACATGGAGCAAATCGGTGTCCGTTTTTCTAGCCTGGGTCCTAGTCTTTTGATGGGGAATCGCCGCCCGGGGATTCTTAGCACCCCTTAAGCCGGGCACTCGGGGCCGTGACGGGGAGTTGTGCATTTTCATGAAGGGGGGGGATTGGACCGTAAGCCCACCACGCTGGTCCAGTGCGGGTTGGTGAATAATTGACAATTTTATAATTTTTTCGCAACTGTATTAAAAAACGTCGTTCGATACTCGTGCGTAAATGTCATTCTTCACTCGTCCCGAGTCTTGATATCTCGGTACTCGTGAAGTAATGACATACTTTCCACACTAATATCGAAATGTACTATTGTTTTTCTTGTGATTCGTTCGTTACTTCAATTATTGAAGAATTTTTTAGTAGGTTATATTTTTATACTTATTATAATAGACTGTTTTTTAGTGGTTACTTGGTTGAATTCAATATAACAACATTTTAAGTGATAATTCCAAAAAAAAAGTATGAAAAGAGTATGTTTACGTTATAAGGCAAATGAAGATGAATTCTATAAACAAATTTACATTTAGTCATGAACGAAAAAACAAGAGGACAGGAGTTCGATTTTTGAATCTCATCGGGTGACTTATTTCGTACTAAATAGTCATCGGCTGCATACAAAAAAAGTCACCGGTGAGATTCAAAAATCGAACTCCAGGACAATATTTACAAGCTGTTTCAAAAATACTGCTGATACTTTTAAAGGCATAATTGGTATCGTATTTCGACTAGGAAAAACACGGAATTATTTTTGACTCAAATAAAATCTAGTTTTTCCTAATCTGAAAACGATGCCAATTATAGCTTTAAACATATTTAAACTGATCACCAGTATTTCTGTAGTGTTTTTTTTTTGGTAAAATTGCCTTATACTCGTACTGATACTTATTATACAAGGTGTAACAAAAATGCTGGTGATCCTTTTAAGGGCATAATTGGTATCGTGTTCTTGTTTTGAAAAACTAAGAAAAAAAAATTTTCTCGCGAAAAAATTTTTTAAGTTTGTATGGAGGGTTGGCCAGCTGGGACGACTCTCCTTACAAAAAATTTTTTTTTCGCGTCCAAAAAATTTTTCTCCTACTTTTTCCTACTCCCAATACGATACCTATTATGCCCTTAAACGGATCACCAGTATTTTTGTTACACCCTGTAAGTATTCAATAAAAAAATGCTATTCGGCTAAGTTGTATCGTGAGGAAATCTGCATACATCGACGGAATTATTCAAAGATATAAATGTTATAAACCTATCTACATTTTCATAAACGGTCGGCACCAGCTCTGAATTTACTTATTGAAGCATACTTCTTGGGTTTAGGTTGCCGAGTTTAATTCAGGCTTCTTTGAGCCTTTCAAAGCCGGGATTTACGCTTAAAAATATGACGAGGTTAGAAATAATCGAAAAAGAATCAAATCAGGAAAAGTTTAGGTACAGTCACCATCAGATATATGAAGGCGGCCAAGGTACTCAAAAATATCTGAACATGCACTTTATCACCTTGACAACATCGTGGCATTGTTCAGATATTTGTGACTACCTTGACCGCTCGAATTTATCTGATAGCGCCTGACATGTAAGTTTTCAATATTAGTTAAAGTACTAAATTACTTGAGTCTCATGGGTAACATCTGGACCGATAACGATAACAGTTTGTACTTGATCTGAATACTAAATTTGCAGGGTTTTCTTTTAGTTTTATAGCCTAGGTCAGAGACTATAGATAACATAGAGAGCCACAGTCTAAGAACTTTTGGCCTTGTGGCTAGTAACTACACGGAAAAAAAAGCTTCCGGGATATTCTCAATCTAAGACATTATTATATTATGTTGAAAATATTTCCTCGTGACAAGCATTTATTTCCTTTAACTGAAATAAATTAAAGTTTTAAATATAACGAAGCGAATATATTCTTACAGATTTTCTAGTTTTCTTTTACCTAAGATAATAATTGTTTGATTAAAGTACAATATCTCTTATTTACTCAATATACTCTTGAAACAATACATTTTTGTGTTTCTATTTTAAGAAAACCTGGTTTTATTAAGCGAAGAATCATATTTTTGGTAAAGGAAATAAATACTTGTCACGAGGAAATATTTTCAAGAAAATAATAATGTCTTGGGTTGAGAATATCCCAGAAGCTTTTTTTTCCGTGTAGCCAACCCAGTGCGCCCCCTAAAGGTATAAAAATAAAAGGAAAAAACATAGCTTAACTACGGGACGCTTCGTACCTAGATGTCGCTGCGACGCAATATGAAATAGAAAGAAAAAATGACATTGCGTCGCAGCGATATCTAGGAACGAGTAGCGCACCGTAGTAATGCTAGCTTTTTCCTACGAGCTACCTTAAGGTGGCTTTCAGACATGAGTTTCAAAAAGTTCTTGAACTGTGGCTGTCTGTATTATTTATATGTTATTTATAGTCTCTGCCGCGTCATTCATTCATCTATTTAAGAGCTTTGCTCTTGTCGGTGGAGTAACCGCCATTCATCTCGCCTCTCAGTAATTGTTCTAAGCCCCCGATAAGACACTACATTAGCCTTTTTCTGCCGAGAGGAAACATATACCGGGTGTACAATCCAAATGGGTCAGTATGGAGAAGTCGGAAACTATGAGAGATAGCGAGATCTGTTCTTAGGAACCATGACGTCGATTTTAGATTTAATAATAATTACATTCAAACTTTTTTATTAACTCTCATACATAACCGGGAATCGAACCTGGTCAAAATCAATGTGTATAAATTCTGCAAGTCAAATGGCTACCATTTTGAACATTTACTGAAATAAAATAATTATGTTATTGGTGGGTTTTTCTTTCAATCATTTAAACAAGATTCCATTAGTGTTGTGCTTCTTGCGACTTGCAGAATGTATACACATTGATTTTGACCAGGTTCGGTTCCCGGTTATGTATGAGAGTTAATAAAAAAGTTTGAATGTAATTATTATTAAATCTAAAATCGACGTCATGGTTCCTAAGAACAGATCTCGCTATCTCTCATAGTTTCCGACTTCTCCATACTGACCCATTTGGATTGTACACCCGGTATATACCCTACATTAAACGTGGGCCAACTTGCCATTGGTCAGTTTTTTATCCATTCAACGATATTTATGATAATTCAACACACACCCATAACTTGTCAATTTTCTACTGAAACTTTGTGTAAAAAATTTCAATCTCGACGTGACTCATAAAATTCAGCTGCACGTAATATTTTTCTCATCTTTCAAGATATTCTGCAGTCTTGCTTGTAAGGAATGCGGCAGATATGCAACGGACTTCATAC
Source organism: Pammene fasciana (assembly GCA_911728535.1). Lineage (NCBI taxonomy): Eukaryota > Metazoa > Arthropoda > Insecta > Lepidoptera > Tortricidae > Pammene > Pammene fasciana. Next base: position 655,602 of record OU452292.1, read on the forward strand.
ACTTAAGTTACATTTTATTCTAGGATTTATGACAAATCAGTCTGTAGATTCAGTTTCAATGGTTTTACATTTTAATAGTAGCAGAGACTATAGGGATATAGACGACCACAGCCTAAGAACTTTTTGAAGCTCAAGTCGATTGCGCCATCTGTCCGAAAGCCGCCTAAAGATACCGAAATTGTAAGAGAAAATGTCACCTGCACTGCTACTCCACCTAGTAACAAATAGCTACTAGTAGTACACTAGTATCTACTAGGTGGAGTAGTATTGCAGATGACATTTTCTCTTACAATTTCGGTATCTTTAGGCGGCTTTCGGACAGAGAGCGCAATCGACTTGAGCTTCAAAAAGTTCTTAGGATGTGGTCGTCTATATCTCTATAGTCTCTGATAGTAGATTAGGTACAGCCATCAAATATATCGGAGCGGCCAAGGTGGTCACAAATATCTGAACAACGCCTTTATTGTCAAGGCGATAAGATGCTGGTTCAGATATCTTTGAGTACCGTGACCGCTCCCATATATTTGATAGCGACTGTACAAGGTATGTTTATATATTTTAGTGCTCGAATAGAGTGACTCGCTAATGGTTTGGGGGCAGCAACGTGCATGTGACAACTCTAGACTTGCAGGCGTTCATAAGCTACGGAAATTTTGAATGGAATCTTTATCCCTACTAAGGAAAAAAAACTTCCAGGTGAAACTCCCTAGGCCGGAAATAATCACTTTTCATCCGATTCACCGACAAACAATGACTGACTTTCAGAGCATGAGAAATGAAAACAAACTGCGGTTGCAGCTGTTGTAACTTACTGCAAGTGTTTGTGACGTCATCGTCATGAAGTGCACATCTGGCTTTAGTCTTTACGATGCATTCAATTTGATTTTAGTGCCCTAAAGTTTAAAGCCACACTGAGGCCTATTCGGAAAATGTAAAATGCGATATTGATATTTTTTTTATAAGTTAATAGAATCAGAGAAGTTGTTGCTAATTAGTTCTTTGGAAGCTCTACATTTTGATACAAAAATCTCAATTTACGAAAAAAGGGACTAGACTTGTTCTTTCCGTGAACCCTTCATACATATTGCGTCAAAGATCTCAGCGTAATGCCACCATTACTTACCAAGTAAGAGCACCTAACACATTTACTCCAAAAACTCACGTAATGGCCCGTGACGTCACGGGCCTATTATCTCGCTTGAAGGGAGTATAGGGGTAATTTGCAGAAAAAATGTACCTGTACTTTTTTTTATTTGATATATATTTTGAGTCTATCGCATGCAGAAATTGCAGAATCATGAACTCTATCGAGTCTGATAGAATAAAAAAAATGTCCCAACTGTCCCAAAATTTCAATACAAAAAAATTCGTTACGTTCATAAAAAAAATGTAACGAAAGTATCTCAGTTTCGTTACACTTTTTTTATGAACGTAACGAATTTTTTTGTATGTAAATTTTGGGACAGTTGGGACATTTTTTTTATTCTTTCAGACTCGATAGAGCTCATGACTCTGCATGCGATAGACTCAAAATATATATCAAATAAAAAAAGTAAAGGTACATTTTTTCTGCAAATTACCCATAGGAGATGGAATACTCGTAAGTGAGGTAAAATGTTAATTGAAAACGAGAAGAAGTACCTACTGTAGCACTCAAAAATGGGAAAAGGTGTTTTTATTTTTCTTATGGACTTTAGGCGGTATTGCCTGTAGCCAATGTCAAGTATAAAAAGGCGGGAAATAAGAGCTTGTAAGAGTTGTAAGGTTCAATCTTTAGGTGCAATGCATGGTACAATGTCTTAAATCGATAAGTATTTTGTTTAATCAAATAAGTTGTAGGCAACGTTGTTCGGTAGAAGTGGCATAAGCCTTGTTAGTTGCTATTTGTAGAGTGATAGCTACTCCCTACAAAAGGCTCGAGGAGGCTACAGGTTGTTATGAACCAATCAATGGTTACTCGCCTTTTAAGACTAATTCTTCATTATCCGCACACTTTTTCGCTAGATCACCGCACAATAAGCTATCTATATTACACACTGAACCACGAAAATGAACAAAAGATAAATAATTAATCCTAACGAGCTGCGACCATGATGAGCTCAACCCATAGACTCCCAAAAGGTGATCTGAAACATTTGAAACATGGTTTTTCTCGATTTATGGCTTTTTTGCCGGAATTCTTTGTGGCCATAAGCTTTTACCGGATAGAAATGAGATCGAATGGCATAAAAAAAGTTTGTGAAAATGACCTTGTATCCGGACTATCCGGCGTCATGCATTATAAACGGATTCTACTATACCTAATAAAAACACTTATTTTTTCAACATTACGACTATTTACGACATATTAAGACTACCAGATTTCTGTTTGTTTCTTGATCTGCGGCGCTGTCAGACCGAATCAAGGCTAATTAGTAAAGATGGCTGCCGTGCCACAGATACAAAATGGCGGAACCGACGGAGAGGTGTCTGGGGTTTGAGCTTTTGTGTAAACAGGGCTTGGGTGCGATGATATCATTGTCTCGACACCGTGAAGAACTGCGCAGGATTGTTACAGAAAGCTCACTTGATACGTAAAAGCTTTTATAATACATTCAATACAAACAATATCTAAATGTCTTAGTTTTACAGTAGGCGGTGACGTGAAGCCACGTTTCACATAACTAAACAGTGTTTGTTAAACAGTAAATTGCCTATACGTACCGCAAAATGGGGGGAGAAGGCATGGCGAGGGAAGTTGGGTCATGAATGGGGGGAGTAGAGTAGGGATGACAGAGGGGTGAGTTGGTTTATATAGGTTACAGCTACGAAAATAATAGATATTTTTACAAATTAAGCTATAGTAATTTTCATAATCTGAAAGTGATGATCCAACAATTTTCCTAACTCACATTAGTAGGAAATCGCGCCTCACCGAGGTGGAATTTTGCGTTTCTCGTTAAAGTTATGAAATTGAATCACACAAAATCATTAAAAAAACTATAATTTATACAGCTGAAACATTTTTTATGTATAAAAATCAATGTACCACATGTAAAAATACATTTTTATCGACGTTTGAATGTTTTGACTTTTGACCCAACTCACCCCATTTACGGTACTTTTTTTAAAATTCTGTTGTCGATCTAAAACTAATTACAGTAGACTTTCTGTATTATCTTATCTGTGTCCGAGGGCAACAGTCAAATAATATTCAGTGTCTTATTTGCCGATGGCATGCAAAGGTCGAATTCAATAAGAACGCAGTTTTAATGTGACCTACGGAAAATAACCCTTAACAAGGTCGCTGGGTTTATTGATAGGTCTATATTTATAGTCTCTAGGTTTTGCTGCTACTTTGTCTGTGTAAAATGTCAGTTGTATTTTTTCCTACTAGTCGGCTTTGATTCTGGAATTAAGATTTTGTAAGATATACAAGGGTATTAAGCTTCTGCCAGACCTTTAATCTTTCTTTCAGTTCTCTCGACGCAACTAAAATAATTTTTCGACTAATATTTTGCGCTCCCTCGCCCCGCCATAATTTTTGCATCGTGCATTCTACCGGTCGGTAAGCGGCCTCCGTAGACTCAAAACCTCTACACTCTTTCCATTCATCATTTCTCCTCTCCTCTGAAACGTAATAAAAGACGAATTATGCAAGAAAAATATTCAAGACACCTATTTTGAATAGTATAAATTGAGTAAGTATAATTATTTTACTACAGAGCGATATTTTCAATGAAGCTTTTATTCCATTGAAAGCGATTTTAAATAACTTAGCGTCGAGTGGAGAATGGGTGAATTTCAACAGGTGCAAAATTTACCTAATTTTGGTGGCATTTTTTATTTTTGTAGTTTATGTCTAAATTATGTATCGATAATACGTAACTAGTCACAATCGATATTGTGTAGTAATGGCCCTTCATTATACATAGTAGTTTTAGAGATATTATGATTTTAATAATTTGGTTGCCACCAAAATTGCGTCTACCCACCAAAATTAGATTTATTGGCCACCAAAATTGTATATCCACACCAAAGTTAGATATTTCTGCAAATTAAAAGTAAATTTAACTAGTTATCAACTGAAAATGAATCTAAGACGAATGTTTAATCATCCGTTTTAATATATTATAATAACAAAGTACAAAAAACTGAACAATCAAGTCAAACAGTAAGTAAAGTATAAAATGCAAATCAACAATGCTTAATCCTATTTCTTTCAAGAAACAACGTAACTCAGTAAGAAATACTACAAAAATACAATTAAACTACAATCTTACATATTTTTATACTAGCTTTTGCCCGCGACTTCGTCTGAGTGGAATTAGTAACCAGGGGGGAAGGAAACCAACCCAACCCAAGGAATGAATTCTGGATATCAACTATTCTATATCATTCCCCAGAGCTCAAACTATCTCCAGCGTTCAACAGTTATTGGTTCCACATAAAAACTTTCAACCCCGTCTTTAATCCCCTAAAGGGTTGATTTTGGGGTATAAACTAACGTATATTGTTTCCCGGAGCTCAAACTTTGAGTAGGGATTGCAATCCGGATTTTATCCGAAAAACTATGTACCCAGTTCTTCTTAATCGTCGGTTCAGTGATTAATAATTCGCCATACAAACTTCCAACCTCCTTTTCACCCCCTCTAGGGTTGATTTTCGGGATGAAAACGTCATTTCCCGCGACTCAAACTATCTCTATACAAAATTTCATTAAAATCTGTTTAACTGTTTTCACGTGATGCGCGGTTGAATAAACAGACGAAAAGACAAACAGATAAACAGACAGAAATTCTAAAAACTGTTGGAACGTGTTATGTTTTCGACTTTAAGTACCCCCAGCCAACTTTTTTTCGAATATCTTCAATGTACAGTCGCCATCAGATATATCAGAGCGGCCAAGGTACTCAAAAATATCTGAACATGCACTTTATCGCCTTGACAATAGAGGCGTTGTTCAGATATTTGTGACCACCTTGGCCGCTATATCTGATGGCGACTGTACAGCAAGACTTTCGACCCTCTTCAGCTTTATTCAAGCTTCGTTATATGTTTAGAAGATTTTATTTGTACACACAACGCCTCACTAGGTATACACTTTTGAACGTTATTACAGCGGAATAAGGTTCAAAAGTGTACTTATACCTAGTGAGGCGTTGTGTGTACCAACTTCACTTTAACTTAAATCTGGCGACAGTTGAGATCTTTGACTCTAAGAGTAAACATAAGTTTACTCGCAATCAATACTTCGTACCCTTGGTAAAACAAAGCCACATCTGCAAAATGTCTACTTTACAGGAGAGAGGTTTTAAGATTGCGTGAGTGAATTTTACTGATAACTTTTTTACTTTCAAAGGAATTGTCTTCAAATTTTGCATTTTTATCTATATGTATGCCACTAATTGAATGCGTTATATCCGATCTTATTTAAATAATTATTTTTGAAGTTAGTGCGACGGATGTGCACTTACGGCTTTGTTTTACCAAGCATCAGCCGACGTATCTGCAGATCCGTCGTTATTTCACGAAATACTACATGTAGTATGTGCACATGTGTCTTTGTTTTATGAAGAACTCTATGAAACATGTGCATAAACGTCATTATTTGACAAAAAAACTTCAATATTATGAGGTTGTATTTGAATAAAATAGTAGATTTGTTTAAATTATTAAATAATAGCTACAATAATAAAATAAAACAATTATTTTTAAATCAATATCAGTATTAAAATCAGCATGCCACATGATATTTTTCAAAAAAAATACTTACTTTATTATATTAACAATACAATAATTTGAACAAGGATAATATAAGTTGACGATAAATATAAGTATAAATAATTGTGTTATTTAAAAAAATAAAAATTAAACATAAAATTATAATAATTTTAACTATGTATATCCATATTATCCATAAAACAACAGTTCTGTGTCTCATACATTATCAAATGCAGATATTTTTTTTGGAAAAAGGTCACTAAATATGGTTTTAAAAACCTAGAAACTAGCATTTATTTCAATATCAAATAAAACAAATAAAAAAAATCACAGGATGCATTATCGAAAAAAAATAACCTCGATCAATTAAATAATCAGAATATTACTTGCAATAACTAATTTTGGCGCCTCGTTCGCTGTCATATTCATCACCACTAGTAAAGTTTGGGTGCAGGTCTTGAGCGGAAGTATTACCAATAAAGTTATTTTGGTACAGTTCTTCATAAAACGGTACATAAATATTACGTGTAACCACGCTTCACCTATGTAGGCTTATGAGATCGTTGTACAGTCGACGCTAAAGATATACATTTACATAATACCATTACTCTTTTGTAATAATATGTAAAAGTCAAACATATCTTTGACGACGACTGTGCTTAACGCTACAGGGGCCGATTTATAACTTTAGAGTGCCAGGAATCAAATAAATTAAGCTCAAATATACTACTCGTACACATAAGTTTGTCATACTTAGTTTGGCATGAAATTACTAGGTAATTTAGCTAAATTACCACCAAACATGATCTTAAATTCCTATCGCTGATATTTTTCAAACGCCATTATATAATTTTAAACTGAGTTTTTAGTGTCAGAGTCAAATGCTAGAATATCAAATCGCCCCCCAGGCAAGGGTTTACTATTGTAGGCTTTTACTAAAACTATAGGCGCTGTTTGTAGTCTTGTTCTATAATACTTTCGTAATTTCCAATTAAATTTCAGTCCAACAAAGGTATCAGTTTTGGTAACAGCTACTAAACTTCTGTGCCACTCAACCGGCTTATGCTTTCACCCTGAATATTCTTCTGCCAAAGCCCATCATTAATTGATCTGGAGTCATATTGTTCAACAAGTGGTATGGTGGTTCATGGTCAGGTGGGCCACCACCTGAGAAGTTGTTTCTACTCTACATGGTATAAATAATCCTCAATGATGTGGCTCTTTCAATTACCGAATGCACACCGTCACGTCACCTTCAATATCGGCATGCCCAACTTCTAGAAATGTTTGTGATATGATAGGCATAGAGAAAGAACATAATTTGGTTGGGTTCATTTACAACAGCAAATACTGATAAATCATTTTCTTGATCTGTAAAAGGCATTGATTGGGGTAACAGATTACTCTAATGAGGTTGGGGACATTGTCTGATAGTAGTGTGGGACGTTGATGAACCTGAACAAATGTATGCGTTGTATCAAAAGTCTTATGGTGGTCATGTTCTAACTAAACTCCATTACTTAGGTACAGGTACTATTATCTCCACAACGGCGATAGACAGAAGATGGCATTGGAGTAGAGTGTTAACTGTGTCTTGTAGAAAGTTTACAATAGACGTAGCCGAAGAGCAGTCAAAGCTGGAACCTATTTCGATATTGAAGGGAGTGCTGTCTGACCCGATATTGCTACAAAGACCATTTCTTTCATCTGGCTGGCATGGCAGAACTGACCTTAACCTGGTACAGGGACTATAATTTCTTTCATCTGGTTGGTACGGTAGAACTGACCTGAAACGTCTACATGCTATTTCTCTTGCTGCTACTACACTGATGTTATATAACTTAAAAAAAAACTGTGTAAAAAGGATGTCTTCATTATGACATTAGGTATAGCGGCAACGGGATCCTTCTGTGTCGTATAACATTTTGTAACATCAATGTAGAAGCAGCTTTCATTACATCTGGCTGAAGGGCTTCCTCCGAGTTAGTTTTACCGAAATTTTACACGTCAAATGATATATCCCAAAAATCCACGACTAATTTGAAACTGTACCTAAGAACGATTTAGAAATAAAATTAGCCATTTATCCCTAAGTATAAACAGACAATTCTATTTTAAAAGTAAATTTTAACTTTACATAAATTATTGTTAAATGTTTTATCGGCCAATTCGGCCATGTTTTTTACTAAGCTAAATTTAACTCGTACAATGTCTGATACTAATAAAAACAAACAGAAGCAAATAAATTGAATGTACAATAATATTGTAATACGTAAATGTATGATGTAAAATCATATAAATAAAGAATTGTGGCATTGGTACATAAAATATATCTTTTTTGTGGATTTAAACTTTCTGATAACGACGGATCTTAGATTACTACCTAAAATAACGACGCATGTGCACATATAGTACCTACCGTATCCGTCAAATAACGCAACATATTGACATACGACTATGAATAGTTCGTGCAACATAATTGTAAGTGAACATACGACCATCAATTTAAGAAACGATAAAAATACTTTAAATTCGTACTAGAACATTAAGATAATAGAATTAACAGCTTAGTAAAGTATTTTTATTAATACGTTAAAAATCAACAAAAAATATCGCATGTGATCATGTGACTGGCAATTTTATTGCAACAATTAAAACTTTATCAGCCGTATGTTCACATGTAACTTTCTTGTACAAAACTATATTTTCATTATTTTAAAAATACTAAGCATTGTTGTTTCTATTTCGGCATCTATTTTTGTTAATTTTGATCAAGTGCGCGACAAATTCTTATAGTCCGGGAACACTGACGCGACTGACTTTACGACGGCGCGCGCGCCGGTCTGCGCTCGCGGGAACGCCGTAAAAGAACGAAGCATACGTATTTGTTGCATTGTTTTACGTCCACTGATTACTTGCGTCGCTTTCCGCTTAAATTATCTCAGAAACTAACAATGTTAAAAATAAAATTATTTTTGTGTGATGTAGAACGCACCGTTTTAAGACTGTTTCCGCAATAAAAGCACTTTTGACCTATAGTCACATGTTGCATTATTTTACCAAGGGTGCGACTTACGCTACTGACATAATTATAGTCTGTATCTTTAGGTATTTAAATAATAGTAAACAAAATCTACCCACAAATGGCTCCTTCAGCCAGTTGAGGGTAGATGACAAACATTATATGATCAAATAATGTAGGTTAAAGTCAGGTCGTTCAGTGACAGATCCAGGCGCTTTTGTATTTGGTTATATATATTTTTACTGGTAATAGTGGTAAATTGGTAATCAATGCACTTAGTCAGTAATGCTGTGAATACAAAATATAAATATATGACAGTAAATACAAAATTACTTAGTTTAGGCTCATAAATATCATTTTTGGTTTCCAAATTACCACCAAAACCACCAAAATTGATGCACCAAAATTAGAACCATTGCATAAAAGTGCATTTTAAAAGTAAACCGTATCATTCACTTCAGTTCCAAGTGAATATTTTAAAAAAGAAACTATAAACATGCTTTAAATACAGTTCACACAATAACAACTACTTTTCAGTCATTAGTTAGATACACCACCAAAATTGCATTAAAAAGTATTTTAATACACCAAAATTAGATACTTATGCGTTTGCTGGACAGATCTAGTGAGGTACGACACGTGCTTCATCGCTCAGTGCCGGAGTGGAACCGAATTAACAGGTTACTATACGTTTGTTAGCCTTGTTGCGTTTCGTTCGACCATAAAATCATTTTCAAAATTTACCACCAAAATTTACTATTTTACCAGGACAACAATGAATGCTTAGTTTAGAGTATGAATTCATGTACTAATCTTTACTTTTATTTTCTTATAATATACGTAGACTAATAACGAGTAAAAGTTTGTTAAGTTTTAGTTAAATCAACGGACGTTATGGTTCTACTATAGAAATTATTTAAGAAAAATGGATTCGGGACACTACACCAAAATTATAATTGCGGCAAAAAAATTTTTTTTTATAAATATCAATAACTTTTATAACATTTTGCGACTTGGCTTAAGATAATAATTTGTGTAAAGTTTTCAGAAAAAAATATACCATTGTGAAACTATTAGTCCACACTGTCATTATCAGCTCCGCCGTAAAAAAAAATCGCTGAGATATTCACCCGGAACATTCTTCTCGAGAAATTTCTTAATAAGAATTCTTGGCTAAGTTGCCACAAGATAACAATTTTCGATGTATTGTTTCCCTTGCTACTTTTTACACGACGGTGGCAAACAAGCATGTACCCACTGTAGCCTATGGACGCTTGCAACTCCAGAGGTGTCACATGCGCGTTGGCTAAAGGGACAAGATCCCCTGTCGTCAACATACTGGATCCTTTTCGAGCTTTCTGGCGACCTTAGGCTGCGTTTCCACCAGAGATGAGCGAGGATGTGTTAAGAGTAATGTGTTTTTAAAAATGAAGGGATGTTTACATAACTGACTACACTGGTTGACATCTAAAACAATTAACAATGTTATTAAAAAAGTGTCAACCGCTCTAAGCAGTTATGTTGTTTTTGTAAACATCCCTTCAAATCAATAGAATCACTTAATTTGTTTATCCTCGCACAACGCTGCTCTATGATTGGTTCTCAACAAACACATTACTACGCATCCTCGCACATCTTTCGGCGGCTTTCTGTAAGGTGAAGGTACTTCCCCAGTCGGGCTCTACTCCAGACAGCGAGATGACATTTGCTGAGCTGTGTTCTTACCCATAGAAATATAAAGTAGGAGGACGTGGTGCCGTGAGGACGAAATTGTGATTCCAGAGCCGATTTCCTAGTGTTTACGCGCGACATACACATACAGAGTGTAAATCTAATACGGACGAACCTTTTAACGGTAGTTTATATAGGTCATACTGAACAACTTTCACTATGGAGTCTACCCCGAAATCGCAGTTTTTTTTTTGCCAGACTCATAGGTACATTTTGTCGGATGGGTGGCGACATTTTGTATGAAGAAGCCAAATTTTTTTTTGAGATTTTGGGGTTACTTCCATAGTGAAACTTGTTCAGTATGACCTATGTAAACCACCGTTAAAAGGTTCGCCCGTATTAGATTTACACACTGTATACAACTCGTGGACGAGCGGTGATTGGTTCAAACGTCAAAAGTGAGTGTGTGCATGAGACCGCGGCTTACTATGGAATCACAGTTTTGTCTTCTTGGCATCACGTCTTCTTATTTTAGACACCTCACAAAGAGACATGACATTCGCAGCGCCTCTTTTGGGTGCAATAGAGCATTTAATTCAGATATCTGAAATGTTATAAACCAAGGAAAAATGGGAAAATTTACTGCCTTGGGCGCAACTCGAACTCGCTAATTCGAAATACCAGCCCACTTCTCTACACACTTGGTCGTAATGTCTAGACTTCAATAATCAATATTATCATACCTAAACTTTTTCGAAGAATGTAGTAAATGAAGATAAAAAAGAACAAATATTATTTCTCAATAAAGTATTCGAGAATGTTCGTTTGAATTGCCTTATTTGCCTAGCATTGTCTTGAAGTACATTAAATTTATTAAGAAGGCTCACTTTTCATTTGAAACCTTACTCCTTACGAAATAAGCTTAGTTTTCCATTCGCATAATTGGGGGAGACAAGAGGAACGTCTCTTTAGAGAGAATTGTTGTTTCTCTGTATTTGTTCCAAACAATTCTGTTTCAGTTCGCGATAGAAAGTATAGAAACTAGATCTGTGAACTAGTGACCTACTTCAGTTGTAGAAATAGTTATTCATGATAGGAACTTAATATTTATAGAAAGATAGAATGCTAGTTTTATAATTTGTAAGGTCCTAGTGCTTGGCACTCTAATGCTCAATCGTTGACACCCTGCGATAATTCGACCCCCGAAAACTGACAGTCTATGGTATGATCGCTGTGACCTAGCATAGGGATTCACGTGTCACAGTTTAGCATATCGAAAAGGGGTCCTGCTGTCAAATTTATTGCGTATTGAGATGACATTGGGATACTGACGAGCACCCACACACGATTTTTCGCTTCACCATAAACTCTCACAAGAAATGCGACCGGAATTTTGTTATCTCCGTGTCTATTGCTTTTGGAAATAAAATGAATAGACATTCAAACGAACGAAGTGGTTTCGCGGATATACATACATTGGTGTAAAAAAATTGTGGTAATCCGTAGGTACCTACGGATTACCACTATTTTGGTACCGTATTGCGACTAAGAAAAAGTAGGAGAATAAATTTTTGGACGCGAAAAAAAATAATTGTATGGGACACGTCATCCCAATTGGTCAACCCTACATACAAAACAAATTTTTTTTCTTACATTTTCGTAATTAAAATACGATACCAATTATGTCCTTACGGATCACGGTATGATGTTTCACTTTATATGCCTGTATATAGAAGAACAGCGGGACAGATACCGGACGGACATAGCAAGCATTTTTGTCCAAGTTAAAACGGAGACCGCTGTCTGCGTCAATAAGTACCAAGAAACTCGGTATTACGAGCCAGAGTTAGTAACCAAGACCAGAATTACTGTACAGGTGGCCAAACATGTGGTCTACCACCACCACCCTACGGTTGAGGTTCGTTTGAACTTCATGAGAAAACAAGGTCGCGCATGTTTTAAACTCCGTTAGAAATGTCAACCTTAGCGATCGTTAGATCTCGCAGAAACTTTTGTCAAAACTGGTAGACCACTTTCTTGGTCGACTGTACCTACTTATCACCCGTTTTGACCCTTTCGCATCGCCTCATTTTTACTTTATTTTAGTACATAGGTTTGAATTTGTGATGTCTCAGATTTAATAATTGTAGTTAGTGTTATTATTATTATTCATTTATTTCACAAGAACGGTTTACACCAGTTACACTTGGTATTATATTTAACATCTAAAATCTAAACATTACACAGCTTAGGAAGTAATTAAGTATTCTACTAATAAGCCGTCTACGCAGTCATGCATTCATCATTCTCACAGTAAGTGAGGCATCTGGATATCAGCTTCGACCATGTATCAGCAAAAATATCCACTTGTTGATCAGTCCGCAAGAGCCCGTTTAGCGAGTTAAGCTTGTTAAGCATATAATTTTGCCTTTGAAACACACTTTGAAAGGCGTGTATGACGGCCCATTTTTTTTTGCTTTGTTATTGGTTTTGTAACTTGTATGCTTGTATGTTGTGTCAATGTTATTGCGTTTTGTTTTTGCTCAGGACATATATTTGGTCGCGTTCATGTTTTTTAGATTAATTGCAACAATTATCTTGTTGATTTTGAAACTCTGTCTAATGTGTAACTCATTCATGGTCGACGTTACGACCAGCGTTAGCCTACCTAGGCTAGCATCATGCTGAGTCGTGACCATTTCGTGGTTTATTTCATGAATGCTAGATTAGTGTTTGTTGTTAACTTTTTCTTTGCTCTTTTATTCTTTATCTGTTTTATTTTATTAGTTAATAATACCCGAATAAATTATTTATATTTCTACTTCTAACTGTACCAAGAGTCAAGCAGTCTTTACCACCAGCATGTTTACATTATTTTCTATTGTTTTAATAACTCAGCCGACATCAAAGCGGTCTATTTGCGTTGCACTTTTGTACGCTCGTATCTTTTTACGATCAGCGATTTGTTTTATGGTGGGTTATGGGTTTATTTCTGTCACTAATGCAAGGTGAAAGGGGTCCAGGTTAGTGCTCTTCCAAAAAATATCATCATCATCTCAGTCGTAAGACGTCCACTGCTGAACATAGGCCTCCCCTTTGGACCTCCATAAATATCGGTCGGAAGCGACTTGCATCCAGCGTTTTCCGGCGACCTTTATAAGGTCATCTGTCCTGATGAGTCCTGAGAAAAAATATATCAATAATAAAAGATTTTTATGATTCTGTAATTTCTGCAATGTTAATTGGTTGCGGTAGTAAAAGTTTGAAGACATGTTATGCCGATTACATACCTGCTAGTCTAATATCGTCGGGCTCTTATCGTCTGTCACCATAGCTGTCACGTTCTAACAAGTATGTAAGTGTGAAAGTGACAAAATGGCAACCATCTTATCCGTTCTGGAGTATTAAACCATGATTAGACTTATTCGTAATATTCGTGTTTCGTCTCTTTCTTCTTGCTAAGGTCGCTAAAGCTCAAAAAAGATGTTGTGGATTGATGACAGTGGACCCTCTTGTCCCTTTAGGCTGCATTTCCAGAGATGAGCGAGGATGCGATATGAGGGATGTGTTTGCTAAGAACCAATCCTAGAGCTGCGTTGAGCGAGGATAAACAAATGAAGTGATTCTATTGGTGCTTACCGAACACATTCACCGCAACACATCCTCGCTCATCTTTGGCGGAAACGCAGCCTTACACGAAAAAAAAGTTCATCGAGGACAAATCCTCTTCGTCAAAAGAATATTGTTCAGTATAACGAAAACAATTTGCCTAGAAAGTGATCTTTATTCAAGTAAAAATAAATGTCTTTATTGAAGTAAAATATATCTTGGGTCAAAGATATAAAATTAGTCCAAGAAAATATTTAATTATGTTGAAACAATAATATTTTCGCATTCGTATTCTTGGCTGAAGATCCTATTTTCCGTATAGCCGTCAACATAGTAAACACGCGCATATGAGCGTTTCTCTAAAATTTTGCCACTTTTGTTGACTTAAATTTTTTTGGTCAGTTTTATGTTTTTCCTGATCAGAATCACGGGCTGATCCGATTTATGCAATAAAAAAAGATGTCCCATAAATCTCCATACATTTTTTGATTTTTTTTACTTGTCCTATTGTGTTACCTCCATAGAAAACATATGGCAAAGGGTAACACAAGAGGAAAAAATTTTTGGGACACATTTTTTTCTTGCATAAATCGAATTAGCTCGCGATTGTGACTAGAATAAACATAAAAAGTGGCAAAAATAAAAAGAAATGCTCATATAGCATCTCTAGAGTTAAAATAAATTAATACATTATTGGGGACAATCTTACACTAATCAACCTAGTCCCAAACTAAGCAAAGCTTGTGCTATGGGTACTAGGCGACGATATACTTACTTATATAGATAAATATATACGTATATACATAGAAAACACCCATAACTCATGAACAAATATTCGTGATAAACACTCAAATAAATGCCCTTACCAGGATTCGAACCCGGAGTCCTGCTTAGGCAGGGTCACTACCAACTGGGCTAGGAGGACATGAAAACATCTTAAGATAGCTGCTTACCTTCAGACGGAACGTGTTATATTTGTTTAATAAAATAAATAAAAATAAAAGCTCAATTTAATAATAAAGGCCCGCGAAGACGAAGAATTGGGAGACAACTTTACATTCCTTACTTTGAGAGAAAGCTCAATCTCGCGCACAAAAGCTTTCATTTAGATAAAGTTCTACAAAGCTCGGGTGAGCACTGCTTAGGGGCTCGTCCAATAAACAGGCGGAGCTGAAGAGATATTTCATTTGGGATTTATTTTTAAATCGTCATTGATTTTGGTAAAGTATAATCTATCTATCTATCTATACATATAATAAAGCTGAAGAGGGTCGAAAATCTGTACATTGGAGATATTAGTAAAAAAATAAGTTAGTAGGTCTTAGAATCGATAACAGAACACGTTTCGACGATTTTTAGAATTTTTGTCTGTTTGTCTGTTTGTCTGTTTGTCTGTTTGGATGGGGAGAGTTGGCGTCAAAACGCCTGAACCGATTTCGATAAAAACTTCACTAGCAGGTTCAACAGACCTCTGGTCAGGACATGGGCTATAAAAAATACGAACTTTTTGGATTTAAGGGGGTTTAAGGGGGGTTTAAACATTGTTTGTGAAATGAATATGAGTGTTAAGCTCAAGCAGCAAATTGATATTTGTTTAACTACTTTCGGTTAGTTCATATTCATTCGTATAAATAAATAAATTTGTTAAATAATAATATACTGGTTAAATATAGTGGAAAAGTAAAAAATACGTACCATCAAAAGGAGTATCTAGACATGTCTTTGGCTATACGATTAGGTAACGCTATCTCTCGCAGAACTTTGTTACTACCGAGTCCTCTTTACGCAAAATCTGACCACTACATATGTAGTTTAGGTGCAAACTAAATGCAACACGAGTTCGCAGAGATATCCCTAGATGGCTATAGTAGGTAGGTATATACTATCTATGCTATGAGTATAATGGGAACCTATGCCTTTACCTCTATTTCCTTCTTTCTGCTGAGGCCTGACGCGCCCGCACGCGGTTGCTTAGCAACGCCTATAAAAACACTGATGTTTGTGTTTGAAAAGACGACTGAATGTTGCGGATACGAATTTGTATGTTTCCTTTTCATCCGAAAATTACTCGATCACCTACCACTACAAAACACACCGTAGTACTGCTTATTATACCACAAATTGCTACGTCGAACATTTGAGATAAGAGAAAAAAAATTTTGATAGAGTTTACCGCGCGATGGGGTGTGAAAAAAAGGGGGCTCGGGGGGCGGAGCCCCCCGCAAAAAGAAAAAAACACCATACTATAGATAATTATACCAAAAATAGTTACGTTGAACATTTAAGATGGGAGAAGAAGAGTTTTGATAGACGTAACCACGTGATGGGCGGGAAGAAAAGGGGGGCTCGGGGGGCGGAGCCCCCCGCATAAAGAAAAAACACACCGTAGTACTGTTTATTATGCCAAAAATTGTTGCGTCGAACATTTGATATAGGAGAAAAGGATTTTTGATAGGGTTTACCGCGCGACGGACCTCAAAAAATGGTGGGCTCGGGGGGCGTAGCCCCCCGCAAAAAGAAGAAAATACACCATACTATAGATAATTATACCAAAAATTGTTACGTCGAACATCTGAGTTAGGAGAAAAAGATTTTTGATAGAGTTTACCCCGTGATGGGCTGCAAAAAAGGGGGGATTGGGGGATGGAGCCCCCCGCAAAAAGAAATAAACACACCATACTATAGATAATTATACCAAAAATTGTTACGTTGAACATTTGAGATGGAAGAAGAAAAGTTTTGATAGAGTTAACCACGTGACGGGCGGGAAAAAAGGGGGGCTCTAGGGGCGGAGCCCCCCGCAAAAAGAAAAAAATACACCATACTATAGATAATTATACCAAAAATATTTACGTTGAACATTTAAGATGGGAGAATAAGAGTTTTGATAGAGTCAGTCACGTGATGGGCGGGGAAAAAAGGGGGGCTTTGGGGGTGGAGCCCCCCGCATAAAGAAAAAACACACCGCA
Organism: Pammene fasciana; assembly: GCA_911728535.1. NCBI lineage: Eukaryota > Metazoa > Arthropoda > Insecta > Lepidoptera > Tortricidae > Pammene > Pammene fasciana. Next base: position 672,576 of record OU452292.1, read on the forward strand.
CTACTGCTTATTATACCAAAAATTGTTACGTCGAACATTTGAGATAGGAGAAAAAGAATTTTGATAGAGTTTACCGCGCGATGGGCTGTAAAAGAAAGGGGGCTCGGGGGGCGGAGCCCTCCGCAAAAAGAAAAAAACACACCATACTATAGATAATTATACCAAATATAGTAGTAGAGGTAACCACGTGATGGGCGGGAAGAAAAGGGGGGCTCGGGGGGCGGCACCCCACATAAAGAAAAAACACAGCGTACTACTGCTTATTATACCAAAAATTGTTACGTCGAACATTTGAGATGGGAGAAAAAGAGTTTTGATAAAGTTTACCATGTGACGGGCGCCAAAGAAAGGGAGGCTCAGGGGGCGGAGCTCCCCGCATAAAAAAACCCCGTTCTATTGCTTATGATACCAAATATTGCTATGGTAAGGTTGAAAGTTCAAGATGGGAGCAAGAGTTTGACAGAGATTTGCACGTGGCAGGCGGTAAAACGCGGGCTCGGGGGGTGGAGCCCACGCAAAAAGATAAACACACCGTACCATTGCTATTTTTACCAAAAAATGGTAAGGTAGAATATTTAAGATGTAGATAGAGTTGACCACTATTAATACCAAAAATGATTAAGTTGCATATTTAAGACGGAAGCAATAACAGTTTTGATAGAATTAACTATGTGAAAGGCGGCTCGGGGGCCATTTCGCGTACACTTTAACATCAAGTTGTGTTCGATATCTCCTTACTATTGGTCTTTCCGCCCTCCGGTTTACTTTTAAGACTTAGTCATTCATTTGTGTTCGATCTCTGACCTCCTGCTGCATTTTCTACTGAGATGCTTCGGACGTTCGACTCTACAGAGAGAGCTCTGCTTTTAGCTCTTCAGATCTTCCCGCTCACATGGTTCTCTGCCGCAGACGCTTTCGGTCGATCTTTTGGGATGTCGAAGTTATAACTGACTTAATGAAATTTGATATGTAGAAAGCGTTTAGCAGTGGACTGTTGAGGGATGAGTGTAACGAAAAGTGACAGAGCCTACTGCAATGCACGCGGGCGAAGCCGCGCGGGTACAGCTAGTAGACATATAAAGAAGGAGGACTTGATGCTGTGAGAAAATTGTGATTCCAATAGTGAGCCGATTTCCTAGTGTTTACGCGCGACATACACATATGCAACTCGTGGACGAGCGGTGATTGGTTCAAACGTCAAAAGTGAGTGTGTGCATGAGACCGCGGCTTACTATGGAATCACAGTTTTGTCTTCTTGGCATCACGTCTTCTTATTTTAGACACCTCACAAAGAGACATGACATTCGCAGCGCCTCTTTTGGGTGCAAAAGAGCATTTAATTCAGATATCTGATATGTTATAAACCAAGGAAAAATAGGAAAATTTACTGCCTTGGGCGCAACTCGAACTCGCTAATTCGGAATACCAGCCCACTTCTCTAGACACTTGGTCGTAATGTCTAGACTTCAATAATCAATATCATACCTAAACTTTTTCGAAGAATGTAGTAAATGAAGATAAAAAAGAACAAATATTATTTCTCAATAAAATATTCGAGAATGTTCGTTTGAATTGCCTTATTTGCCTAGCATTGTCTTGAAGTACATTAAATTTATTAAGAAGGCTCACTTTTCATTTGAAACCTTACTCCTTACGAAATAAGCTTAGTTTTCCATTCGCATGATTGGGGGAGACAAGAGGAACGTCTCTTTAGAGAGAATTGTTGTTTCTCAGTATTTGTTCCAAACAATTCTGTTTCAGTTCGCGATAGAAAGTATAGAAACTAGATCTGTGAACTAGTGACCTACTTCAGTTGTAGAAATAGTTATTTATGATAGGAACTTAATATTTATAGAAAGATAGAATGCTAGTTTTATAATTTGTAAGGTCCTAGTGCTTGGCACTCTAATGGTCAATCGTTGACACCCTGCGGTAATTCAACCCCCGAAAACTGACAGTCTATGGTATGATCGCTGTGACCTAGCATAGGGATTCACGTGTCACAGTTTTGCATATCGAAAAGGGGTCCTGCTGTCAAATTTATTGCGTATAAATTTAAAGATGACATTGGGATACTGACGAGCACCCACACACGATTTTTCGCTTCACCATAAACTCTCACAAGAAATGCGACCGGAATTTCGTTATCTCCGTGTCTATTGCTTTTGGAAATAAAATGAATAGACATTCAAACGAACGAAGTGGTTTCGCGGATATGCAGTCGGCATCAATAGTATCTTCTTACACGAAGGCCGCAAAAATATGTGACACGCTCCTATGGCTCTACAAATAAGAGCGTGTCACATATTTTTACCTTCCTTCCCTTCCTTCCTTCGTGTAGGAAGATACTATTGATGCTGACTGGTCTGACTACATTGGTGTAAAAAAATTGTGGTAATCCGTAGGTGGCCTACGGATTACCACTATTTTGGTACCGTATTGCGACTAAGAAAAAGTAGGAGAATAAATTTTTGGACGCGAAAAAAAATAATTGTATGGGACACGTCATCCCAGTTGGTCAACTCTACATACAAAACAAATTTTTTTTCTTACATTTTCGTAATTAAAATACGATACCAATTATGTCCTTACGGATCACCAGTATGTTGTTTCACTTTATATGCCTGTATATAGAAGAACAGCGGGACAGATACCGGACGGACATAGCAAGCATTTTTGTCCAAGCAAAAACGGAGACCACTATGTCTGCGTCAATAAGTACCAAGAAACTCGGTTCTACAAGCCAGAGTTTGTAACCACGACCAGAATTACTGTACAGGTGGCCAAAAATGTGGTCTACCACCACCACCCTACGGTTGAGGTTCGTTTGAACTTCATGAGACAACAAGGTCGCGCATGTTTTAAACTCCGTTAGAAATGTCAACCTTAGCGATCGTTAGATCTCGCAGAAACTTTTGTCAAAACTGGTAGACCACTTTCTTGGTCGACTGTACCTACTTACCACCCGTTTTGACCCTTTCGCATCGCCTCACAAACTCATTTTTACTTTATTTTAGTGCATAGGTTTGAATTTGTGATGTATCAGATTTAATAATTGTAGTTAGTGTTATTATTATTATTCATTTATTTCACAAGAACGGTTTACACCAGTTACACTTGGTACCTATTATATTTAACATCTAAAATCTAAACATTACACAGCTTAGGAAGTAATTAAGTATTCCACTAATAAGCCATCTACGCAGTCATGCATTCATCATTCTCACAGTAAGTGAGGCATCTGGATATCAGCTTCGACCATGTATCAGCAAAAATATCCACTTGTTGATCAGTCCGCAAGAGCCCGTTTAGCGAGTTAAGAATTGTTAAGCATATAATTTTGCCTTTGAAACACACTTTGAAAGGCGTGTATGACGGCCCATTTTTTTTTGCGTTGTTATTGGTTTTGTAACTTGTTTGTTGTGTCAATGTTATTGCGTTTTGTTTTTGCTCAGGACATATATTTGGTTGCGTTCATGTTTTTTAGATTCATTGCATTTGCAACAATTATCTTGTTGATTTTGAAACTCTGTCTAATGTGTAACTCATTCATGGTCGACGTTACGACCAGCGTTAGCCTACCTAGGCTAGCATCATGCTGAGTCGTGACCATTTCGTGGTTTATTTCATGAATGCTAGATTAGTGTTTGTTGTTAACTTTTTCTTTGCTCTTTTATTCTTTATCTGTTTTATTTTATTAGTTAATAATACCCGAATAAATTATTTATATTTCTACTTCTAACTGTACCAAGAGTCAAGCAGTCTTTACCACCAGCATGTTTACATTATTTTCTATTGTTTTAATAACTCAGCCGACATCAAAGCGGTCTATTTGCGTTGCACTTTTGTACGCTCGTATCTTTTTACGATCAGCGATTTGTTTTATGGTGGGTTATGGGTTTATTTCTGTCACTAATGCAAGGTGAAAGGGGTCCAGGTCAGTGCTCTTCCAAAAAATATCATCATCATCTCAATCATAAGACGTCCACTGCTGAACATAGGCCTCCCCTTTGGACCTCCATAAATATCGGTTGGAAGCGACTTGCATCCAGCGTTTTCCGGCGACCTTTATAAGGTCGTCTGTCCTGATGAGTCCTGAGAAAAAATATATCAATAATAAAAGAGATTTTTATGATTCTGTAATTTCTGCAATGTTAATTGGTTGCGGTAGTAAAAGTTTGAAGACATGTTATGCCGATTACATACCTCCTAGTCTAATATCGTCGGGCTCTTATCGTCTGTCACCATAGCTGTCACGTTCTAACAAGTATGTAAGTGTGAAAGTGACAAAATGGCAACCATCTTATCCGTTCTGGAGTATTAAACCTGATTAGACTTATTCGTAATATTCGTGTTTCGTCTCTTTCTTCTTGCTAAGGTCGCCAAAGCTCAAAAAAGATGTTGTGGATTGATGACAGTGAACCCTTGTCCCCTTTAGGCTGCATTTCCAGAGATGAGCGAGGATGCGATATGAGGGATGTGTTTGTTAAGAACCAATCCTAGAGCTGCGTTGAGCGAGGATAAACAAATGAAGTGATTCTATTGGTGCTTACCGAACACATTCCTCGCAACACATCCTTGCTCATCTTTGGCGGAAACGCAGCCCTACACGAAAAAAAAGTTCATCGAGGACAAATCCTCTTCGTCAAAAGAATATTGTTCAGTATAACGAAAACAATTTGCCTAGAAAGTGATCTTTATTCAAGTAAAAATAAATATCTTTATTGAATTAAAATATATATTGGGTCAAAGATATAAAATTAGTCCAAGAAAATATTTACTTATGTTTAAACAATAATATTTTCGCATTGGTATTCTTGGCTGAAGATATCCTATTTTCCGTATAACCGTCAACATAGTAAACACGAGCATAATAATATAGCATCTATAGAGATAAAATAAATAAATTTTTGAGGACAATCTTACACTAATCAACCTAGTCCCAAACTAAGCAAAGCTTGTGCTATGGGTGCTAGGCGACGATATACTTACTTATATAGATAAATATATACGTATATACATAGAAAACACCCATAACTCAGGAACAAATATTCGTGATAAACACACAAATAAATGCCCTTACCAGGATTCGAACCCGGAGTCCTGCTTCGTAGGCAGGGTCACTGCCAACTGGGCTAGGAGGACATGAAAACATCTTTAGAAAGCTGCTTACCTTCAGACGGAACGTGTAATATTTGTTTAATAAAAAAAAAGCTCAATTCAATAATAAAGACCCGTGAGGACGAAGAATTTAGCGACAACTTTACATTCGGCACAATGCGAGAGAAAGCTCAATCTCGCGCACAAAAGCTTTCATTTAGATAAAGTTCTACAAAGCTCGGGTGAGCACTGTTTAGGGGCTCACCCAATAAACAGGCGGAGCTGAAGAGATATTTCGTTTGGGATTTATTTTTAAATAGTCATTGATTTTGGTAAACTATATAATATGTCATTTGGGTATCCTGCCTTTTCGCCGTAAATTGTATTGCCGAATTTCATTTGCCAACCAACTTTTCGCAGAAGTTTCATTTGGCCGAATAACTTTTACCAAATAATTATTTGGCAACCATTTCATTTCCCAACCCCATAGTTGGGAAATGAAAATTGCCTACTGGGTTGGGTTAGGTTAGGTTGGATTATGTAAAGTTGGGAAATGAAATTCGGCCAAATGAAACTTCTGCGAAAAGTTGGTTGGCAAGTGAAATTTGGCAATATGATTTTCGGCGAAAAGGCAGAGAACCATGTCATTTGATTCGCTAGTACACTGTCGAATTTTGCATAACATATAATAGATTTACCTTCTTCTTCCTCCTAGCGTTTATCCCGGCTTGGGGTCCGCTTGACAACCTAATCCCATAAATTGGCGTAGACACTAGTTTTTATGAAAGCGACTGCCATCTGACCTTTCAAACCAGAGGGGAAACCAGGCCTTTTTGGGATTAGGTCCAGTTTCCTTACGACGCTTTCCTTCACCGAAAAGCGACTGGTAAATATCAAATGATATTCCATACATAAGTTCCGAAAAACTCAGTGGTACGAGCCGGGGTTTGATCCCGAGACCTCCGGATTGAAAGTCGGACGTCTTTACCGCAAGGCTACCAGCGCTTTTTTTTGGACTTTTCTCCTACTTTTCTTACTCGAAATACGATACCAATTATGCCCTTAAACGCGTCACTAGTATTTTTGTTACATTCTGTATTAATAAGTAATGGACCACGGTCCTTATCTACCCGTCAAAGGACGGGGTACAGTCGACTAAATAACCCTTATCCACTAGTTATCCTTTGTGGCGTATTATCTGATTCTTTCACAGAGTTCGCGAGTTCCGCCAACTTTATGGAAGTGATTATATTTCGGAGAAACCTGGTAATTATCTTGCATGTGCTGGGAAAAGTGTGTGCGAAGTTGTAATTTGTTTAATCTATACATATAATAAAGCTGAAGAGGGTCGAAAATCTGTACATTGGAGATATTAGTAAAAAAATAAGTTAGTAGGTCTTAGAATCGATAACAGAACACGTTTCGACGATTTTTAGAATTTTTGTCTGTTTGTCTGTTTGTCTGTTTGTCTGTTTGGATGGGGAGAGTTGGCGTCAAAACGCCTGAACCGATTTCGATAAAAACTTCACTAGCAGGTTCAACAGACCTCTGGTCAGGACATAGGCTATAAAAAATACGAACTTTTTGGATTTAAGGGGGTTTAAGGGGGGTTTAAAGTTTGTATGTGAAATGAATATGAGTGTTAAGCTCAAGCAGCAAATTGATATTTGTTTAACTACTTTCGGTTAGTTCATATTCATTCGTATAAATAAAAAAATGTGTTAAATAATAATATACTGGTTAAAAATAGTGGAAAAGTAAAAAATACGTACCATCAAAAGGGGTATCTAGACATGTCTTTGGCTATACGATTAGGTAACGCTATCTCTCGCAGAACTTTGTTACTACCGAGTCCTCTTTACGCAAAATCTGACCACTACATATGTAGTTTAGGTGCAAACTAAATGCAACACGAGTTCGCAGAGATATCCATAGATGGCTATAGTAGGTAGGTACTATCTATGCTATGAGTATAATGGGAACCTATGCCTTTACCTCTTTTTAACCGACTTCAAAAAAGGAGGAGGTTCTCAATTCGACTGTTTTTTTTTTTTTATCATCATTTTTTTTTTTTGTATGTATGTTACTCCATATCTCCGTGAATCGTGAACCGATTTTCAATATTTTTTTTTTAATCGAACAGGTATAACCCCTAGATGGTCCCATTGTCACCAAGTCAGGATCTGATGATGGGATCCAGGAGAAATCGAGGGAACTCTTCAACTATTATAGGCACACCTATAGTGATTTCACTATTTTTTACAGCAACTCGGCCACTTCCTCTTGGAATAGCAGATCCTAAGTGAAGTCGGTTCTTTTTTTGTTTTAAATTATTTCCTTCTTTCTGCTGAGGCCTGACGCGCCAGCACGCGGTTGCTTAGCAACGCCTATAAAAACACTGATGTTTGTGTTTGAAAAGACGACTGACTGCTGCGGATACGAATTTGTATATATGTTTCCTTTTCATCGGAAAATTACTCGATCACCTACCACTACAAAACACACCGTACTACTGCTTATTATACCAAAAATTGTTAGGTCGAACATTTGAGATAGGAGAAAAAGAATTTTGATAGAGTTTACTCCGCGATGGGCTGTAAAATAAAAGGGGGGCTCGGGGGGCGGAGCCCCCCGCAAAAAGAAAAAAAACCCATACTAAAGATAATTATACCAAAAATAGTTACGTTGAACATTTAAGATGGGAGAAGAAGAGTTTTGATAGAGTCAACCACGTGATGAGCGGGTAAAAAAGGGGGGGCTCGGGGGGCGGAGCCCCCCGCATTAAGAAAAAACACACCGTAGTACTGTTTATTATACCAAAAATTGTTACGTCGAACATTTGAGATAGGAGAAAAAGAATTTTGATAGAGTTTACCGCGCGATGGGCTGTAAAAAAAAGGGGGGCTCGGGGGGCGGAGCCCCCCGCAAAAAGAAAAAATACACAAAACTATAGATAATCATACCAAAAATAGTTATTTACGTTGAAGATTTAAGATGGGAGAATAAGAGTTTTAATAGAGTCAACCACGTGATGAGCGGGTAAAAAAGGGGGGCTCGGGGGGCAGAGCCCCCCGCATTAAAAAAAAACACACCGTAGTACTGTTTATTATACCAAAAATTGTTACGTCGAACATTTGAGATAGGAGAAAAAGAATTTTGATAGAGTTTACCGCGCGATGATCTATAAAAAAAAGGGGGGCTCGGGGGGCGGAGCCCCCCGCAAAAAAAAAACCCCATACTATAGATAATTATACCAAAAATAGTTACGTTGAACATTTAAGATGGGAGAAGAAGAGTTTTGATAGAGTCAACCACGTGATGGGCAGGAAAAAAGGGGGCTCGGGGGGCGGAGCCCCCCGCATTCAGAAAAACACACCGTAGTACTGCTTCTTATACCAAAAATTGTTACGTCGAACATTTGAGATAGGAGAAAAATAATTTTGATAGAGTTTACCGCGCCATAGGTTAAAAGGGAGGGGGGCTCGAGGGGCGGAGCTCCCCGCAAAAAGAAAAAAATACACCATACTATAGATAATTATACCAAAAATATATACGTAAACATTTAAGATGGGAGAAGAGTTTTGATAGAGTCAACCACGTGATGGGCGGGGAAAAAAGGGAAGCTCGGGGGGGCGGAGACCCCGCATTAAGAAAAAATACTCCGTAGTACTGCTTTTTATACCAAAAATTGCTACTCCGAACATTTGAGATAAGAGAAAAAGATTTTTGATAGAGTTTACCGCGCGATGGGCCGAAAAAGGCGGGGGCTCGGGGGGCGGAGCCCCCCGCAAAAAGAAAAAAACACCATACTTTAGATAATTATACCAAAAATAGTTACGTTGAACATTTAAGATGGGAGAAGAAGAGTTTTGATAGACGTAACCACGTGATGGGCGGGAAGAAAAGGGGGGCTCGGGGGGCGGAGCCCCCCGCATAAAGAAAAAACACACCGTAGTACTGTTTATTATACCAAAAATTGTTACGTCGAACATTTGATATAGGAGAAAAGATTTTTGATAGGGTTTACCGCGCGATGGGCCCCAAAAAAAGGGGGGCTCGGGGGGCGGAGCCCCCCGCAAAAAGAAGAAAACACACCATACTATAGATAATTATACCAAAAATTGTTACGTCGAACATCTGAGATAGGAGAAAAAGATTTTTGATAGAGTTTACCGCGCGATGGGCTGCAAAAAAGGGGGGATTGGGGGGTGGAGCCCCCCGCAAAAAGAAATAAACACACCATACTATAGATAATTATACCAAAAATTGTTACGTTGAACATTTGAGATAAGAGAAAAAGATTTTTGATAGAGTTTACCGCGCGATGGGCCGAAAAAGAAGGGGGGCTCGGGGGGCGGAGCCCCCCGCAAAAAGAAAAAACACCATACTATAGATAATTATACCAAAAATAGTTACGTTGAACATTTAAGATGGGAGTAGAATAGTTTTGATAGACGTAACCACGTGATGGGCGGGAAGAAAAGGGGTGCTCGGGGGGCGGAGCCCCCCGCATAAAGAAAAAATACACCGTAGTACTGCTTTTTATACCAAAAATTGCTACGCCGAACATTTGAGATAAGACAAAAAGATTTTTGATAGAGTTTACCGCGCGATGGGCTGCAAAAAAGGGGGGATTGGGGGGTGGAGCCCCCCGCAAAAAGAAATAAACACACCATACTATAGATAATTATACCAAAAATTGTTACGTTGAACATTTGAGATGGGAGAAGAAAAGTTTTGATAGAGTTTACCGCGCGATGGGCTGTAAAAGAAAGGGGGGCTCGGGAGGCGGAGCCCTCCGCAAAAAGAAAAAAACACACCATACTATAGATAATTATAAGAAAAATAGTTACGTTTAACATTTAAGATGGGAGAAGAAGAGTTTTGATAGAGGTAACCACGTGATGGGCGGTAAGAAAAGGGGGTCTCGGGGGGCGGAGCCCCCGCATAAAGAAAAAACACACCGTACTACTGCTTATTATACCAAAAATTGTTACGTCGAACATTTGAGATGGGAGAAAAAGAGTTTTGATAAAGTTTACCAAGAAAAAGAGTTGTGACGGGCGCCAAAGAAAGGGAGGCTCAGGAGGCGGAGCTCCCCGCATAAAAAAAACCCCGTTCTATTGCTTATGATACCAAAAATTGCTATGGTAAGGTTGAAAGTTCAAGATGGGAGCAAGAGTTTGACATAGATTTGCACATGGCAGGCGGTAAAAGGCGGCTCGGGGGGTAGAGCCCGCGCAAAAAGATAAACACACCGTACCATTGCTATTTTTACCAAAAAATGGTAAGGTTGAATATTTAAGATGTAGATAGAGTTGACCACTATTAATACCAAAAATTATTAAGTTGCATATATAAAACGGAAGCAATAACAGTTTTGATAGAATTAACTATGTGAAAGGCGGCTCGGGGGCCATTTCGCGTACACTTTAACATCAAGTTGTGTTCGATATCTCCTTACATTGGTCTTTCCGCCCTCTGGTTTACTTTTAAGACTTAGTCATTAATTTGTGTTCGATCTCTGACCTCGTGCTGCATTTTCTACTGAGATGCTTCGGACGTTCGACTCTACAGAGAGAGCTCTGCTTTTAGCTCTTCAGATCTTCCCGCTCACATGGTTCTCTGCCGCAGACGCTTTCGGTCGATCTTTTGGGATGTCGAAGTTATAACTGACTTTATGAAATTTGATATGTAGAAAGCGTTTAGCAGTGGACTGTTGAGGGATGAGTGTAACGAAAAGTGACAGAGCCTACTGCAATGCACGCGGGCGAAGCCGCGCGGGTACAGCTAGTTAATAATAATAATTAAGTATTGAGAAAGTACGCGCACTTGGGTGGCTTTTATTCTGCTGGCGGTTGAGATCACTGGCTGTTGGTGCTGAGGCACGGACATTTTTTAAGGATGTCGGGAGTCGGTTGCGGGAGTGAGGCCTTGATTCCCGCTCCGGGTCATTCGTCTTGGAAATATTGTTGATCACGGTTACTAGTATTTTATATTAAATATGCAGCCGCAGCGGGGCAATATTGACAGCGAAAAATTCAACTAAATAAATCAATATATATTTCCCTCTTCTCTTCTTTCTGTGTCAGTGTCCAAGCTTCACACCCATACATTAAGATTGGTCTGATTAGGACCTAGTCACTATGCCCAATATAGTTGGCGAAATCAAAGCCACACGACTCCGCTGGCTTGGACACCTGGAGAGGATGGGAGAGGATCGAGCTGTGAGAAGGGCGTATGTGGGGCACCCGGGTGGAAAGCGTCCGTCGGGACGCCCCAGATACCGCTGGAGAGACGAAGCCCTGAAAGATATATCCGCCCTTGGAGTACCGGACTGGCGTGAAGTGGCGCAGAACAGGGCAGAGTGGCGTTCTCTTGTGTCAGAGGCCAAGATCCATTTTGGGTCACTGAGCCAGTGAAGTAAGTAAGTAAGTATATTTCCCTCTTATTCATAAACGTCGCCCGGACCTTAATTAGCTAATTTATAACTTGTCTGGTTCTAACAAACACAACTGTCAAAGTCACAGATAAGGACAAAACATAAATTTTGGTGTAAACTTTTAATTGTATGTATAGTCCTTGCTTTCGTTATATTATGTTACAACAAATAAACATTTTTCATTTCATTTTCATTTTATGTCATTTCATTTCAAATTAACTATAATTGAGGCCTGAGAGTTTATGAATTAGTAGTGCGCCTCGAACTGAGAACTCGCGATTTACTTGTAAACGAGTTGACCAATATAGCAAGACCTTAAGGAGGATTTTTTTTCTCCTTCTAGCTCCGTAACCACTTGATCGATCCTGCTCATACACGAACTTACAAATTTTATGTATCTCTGCTACAGCCCCAAGAAATTTCATAAAGATCAGAAAAACGTTACTAAAGTTATCGTCAGACAAACTATTGAAATCAAAAAGCCATTCAAATGCTGAGACATCCCAGTAGCCAGGTGACAGTTCGGTCTGGAGTTGTTTGTAAGAACTCACTTCGCTTACGCTCCGCGAGTTCGATAAGGGGGTTCGTGTTTTAGGTGATTATCACACTGGCGCCGCAACCGCATGCGGTGACGGTGTGCAAGCCTGACAGCGCAATACACATAGAGAGAGACATCTTACATCAATGAAATAGTGGCATCTATGTCCGGATAGCGGAAAAAGCGCTTTGGCTTAGGATATATGGCACATTAAATAGGTAAATATTAATCATAAGATATTTCGATTCGTTAAAATTTCCCGAAGTCAAGATTGCGTCACTGTGCCTTATAGGAAGTTTAGGTAGGTACAAATGCAACAATGTAAGCCATTTCGTAAAACCAACATCACAAACTTACCCCGAATCACTTTATTAGAAATAGCTTGTATTAATGTTAACCGAGAAACTTTGTAAGCTCCAGGCTTTGACTAAAATACCCTGAGTTTTGCACAATGGTACAAAGTTCAATAAAATCCCTAACATTTGTCTTATTTTCATCAAATACGACGAAAACAGGTCACGCTTTTTCGGTATTTTTTATAGAAATTGGCCAACTTTTATTGTCCTCGAATACCATAATCGATATCTCAAAATAGGATTGTCATTAATTTCTAACCGACATAATCTCTTGTTCATAATCAAAGCATTATTATATCAATTCAAATTGATAAAAGTTATTCATATTTAAGCTATTTTGGAACGTAAGTCTTAGGAAATTATTACTGTTTGCGGAATAATAGAGGTTGGGTCCTTTTGATATTAAAAATAGATTTGTGTGGTTTGCGCCTATAAAAGGAATGTTTTGAATTATTTTACCTGTTCTAGACAGAAAATATTAGTATTAATTCAATCTTAATACATTTTTAGCATTAAAAGCCAGTTTATTATTAAATAACTTGATTTATACTTGAAATTTAAAAAGATACTTTTTATATTATTAGGCTGCATCAAAGAAAATACCGTAAAAATGTCGTCACCATAGTGTCGTTTGACTTTTTGATCATTCATTAATTGATTATAATAAAATGTCAAATAGATACCAAACGGGTAAAATGTTAATTAAAACTTCTGTGAAATTAATTGTAGCTTGTATCATGTGTAATATTACAATACTTATGATATAAGTACATATTTATAGCCCACGATGTCTCTTGCGCATGAGAGAAGACCTGTGCCTAGCAGTGGGACGAATATAGGGTATAAACATTATTATTATATATCATTGGGTATAATATATGATTTTAAGCTAACATGGTCATTTACATTACAAAAACTATTTAAAACTATAAAAAACTCACATGGTAAATATCCCGTTTTAAATAGTTTTTGCATTGGGTATAAGTATATAATATATACTTATACCCAATGATATATTATAATAATGTTAGGGAACGTACCCAAACTTGATATATTAAGCGCTACCGACACGTGTTCTCGTTCGGCCAATAAAGCCTCTTCATTAGCCATGAAATGCGAACTTCCCTCCTCTAATGACTTTTGTTTCGCGTGCACAAGAAGTAAATAATTCATAACTTGTACCTGAGTTATCAGTATTCTGTTGGTAACTTGTTAGTCAGGCTGGGTATGTCGGGACTTTGACCGGAAATAAGGACGATGGAAGCCTGGAGTCCTAGACTGACATTAACTACGGATACACGCACAGACGTGTCCGCCGGATTTGTCCGACGGATATGCCCGGCGGACAGGTCCGTCCGTGTATGGCGCGAATCGGACACGGATTTATCCGCGGACACATCTAAATACACGGACGGATCTGTCCACCGGGCATTTCAGTCGGACAAATCCGGCGGACACTCTGTACGTGTATCCCTAGCTAATCATCATCCTCCTAGCGTTTCTTCCGGCTTATTTGAGACTGGGATCCGCTTTGCAATATTGCGACTTAATCCCGTGAATTCGCGTAGTCACTACACAGATAGAAAAAATCTCTTCAACCAAAGAAACCTATTTGAATCAAGAGATATCCAGTTTCCCATATAAGGAAAAAATAAAATTCTTTATTTTAAGATATAAAATGTTTCAAAGTTTATTACTTAACCTAATAAATTCAATACTTTGTCCGAGATATAAAAATCTTCTTTTTAAAATAGCTTAATATTCTCACGAAGGGCGTTTGAATTTTGTTTTTGTATTGTATTTTTTTTAAATTGAACTTTATGTGTCTTAGTGCAATACATAAAGAACTTAAGCCAAGAAACTTTGTTTCTTGGATGAAGACTCATAGTTTAAATTGAGAATTGAATTTCTCCACGGAAACAAGAAATCGCATTAGTTCAAGAGCATGTGTTACTTGATGTAAAATTTGATATTTTCACACCAAGATCTAAAATTTCTTGGCGTATGAAATCGATTACTTGAAACAAACAATAACATTTTCTAAGGCGGTTATCACACTGGCGCGGATCCGCATGCGGCACCGGTGCGCGAGCGAGATAGCGCTCTGCATGTGTATAGCGCTATCTCGCTCGCACACCGGCGCCGCATGCGGATCCGTCGTCAGTGTGATAATCGCCTTAGTGTCTCAGTGCACTACTTAAAAAGCTAGTAGCAGAAACTGTGTTTCTCGGGACTAATCCCAAGAAAGGAAGTTTAACTAAAAGTAGATAATACAAATATAAATTATGATTATTTATATACTCACAATTTATAATCGTATTAACTAGAGCTGAGATTGCTATTGTGAATCTCAAATAAGCCCGGGTAAAGCGGCGAGGGTCATGAAGTTACGTTGAACAAACGTTCGCGTGTTCTAACCTACACGCAGAGACATCTATTGATGCGCAGGGTAACTAACGTCCAAGATTTAAATGTTTCAAAGCAAAAATTATGTGCTTCTTCTTTGGAATAGCTGTGGCTCTTGATTGTAAGTTGAAAACATCAAAGCAAAAAGTAATCTCTCTTGCCTAAAAACTTAAAAATCTCAAATCTAACTTTTGGTGCTACTTCTTTGAATTAGCTTTGGCTCTTAGCTGTAGATTGAAAACATCAAACCAAGAACTAATCGATCTTACGTAAACACATAAAACTCTTAAAGGAAAATGTTGGTGCTTTTTTGCCGTAAATAATTATTATCTTAACTCAAATCATTACTATTCGCTTTAAAAATAGGTAAAGTTAAAGCTAAATAATTTTAAATCTTCTTTTAAAAATCATGATATTTTTAACTCAAGTCATGTTTATTGGTCTAAGGTATTTATTACTCTCTTTAAGAAACCGCGTGCAAGAGAGTTTTGCGTTTTGAATTAAGATATTATTTCTATCTGTGTAGTTTTTACCGAAACGACTGCCATCTGATCTGCCCATTGGGATTAAGTCCGATTTCCTCTCGATGTTTTTCTTCACCAAAAAGCGACTACTAAATATGATATTTCGTAGGCACCATCGGGTTCAGAATTAAATTAAAAAAATTGAATGAATTCATTGACATGAGTGATCATGAGTTCTGAAAAACTCAGTGGTACACGTGCTGGGAGACCTCTACAGTCCGTGAGCTCTAAAAAGAACCTTCGGGTTTTAGAAAGAGACGTCGGGTATCAATCAACAGTGACACATGAAAAAGCAGAACAGCAATAATACCTTCGTGTGTCATCGCCGATTCCCGAAGGTTCTTCGGAAAGATCACGGACTGTAGTTATGTACACACAACGCCTCACTAGGTATACACTTTTGAACGTTATTACAGCGGAATAAGGTTCAAAAGTGTATACCTAGTGAGGCGTTGACTGTACGTACTCAAGCAGTAGCACTACTTTTGACAGAAGTTAAAAGGGATATGTCATTTATAATCAGTTCTAATGTTGTACCCCCCCGCCACACCTACCCCTACCCCTAGGCGTGATTGTATGTATGTGTATGTATGTGTGTCTTATGTTGTAGATCTCAGCACGTTAGTGCATTTAGTCAAGCAGTCTGCCTATATCTAGTTTATCTTAGACCTGCTAGCTCTCGGAAAGCGAGGCGCGTGTTTACTCACCACACATCCTAATTAATTAAACTTAGTTCAAACTACTAGCAGGATGGACCAGGACCAGTATAACTATGTCCTCTATGGTCTACCGCGCATGTTCGTTAAATACTGACTTTGGAATCCAGTTTGTATTAGTACGAGAATCATTTTCCTTCTAGCTTTTTAACCGACTTCAAAAAAGGAGGTTCTCAATTCGACTGAATTTTTTTATTTTTTTTTATCTTTTTTTTTGTATGTATGTTACTCCATATCTCCGTGAATCGTGAACCGATTTTCAATTTTAGATGGTCCCA
Source organism: Pammene fasciana (assembly GCA_911728535.1). Taxonomy (NCBI): domain Eukaryota; kingdom Metazoa; phylum Arthropoda; class Insecta; order Lepidoptera; family Tortricidae; genus Pammene; species Pammene fasciana. Next base: position 688,936 of record OU452292.1, read on the forward strand.
TTGTCACCAAGTCGGAATCTGATGATGGGATCCTGGAGAAATCGAGGGAACTCTTCAACTATTATAGGCACACCTATAGTGATTTCACTATTTTTACAGCAACTCGGCCACTTCCTCTTGGAATAGCGGATCCTAATTGAAGTCGGTTCTTTTTTTGTTTAAAATTATTTAAAGCTAAATGGAGCTTAGCTAGGGATACACTCAGCTTTGCCCGTCAGGCGTATAAGCCCAATGGACAGATCCATCAATACGCTATGCAAATCTGTCCGCAGACACATCCTTGGAATCTTTTAGGGTTAACTTTTAATTAGAGATGTCTTAGGGATGATGACACGTGTTGAATTAGGCAATAAAATTTAGTTGATAGGATGCAAAATGATCAAAATATCCAAATAAAGTAAACATTTAAAAAATCTATTGAAATGGTTCAAAAATATCAGGCTACAAAATTTCATTTTTTTTTTCGAATTTTGAAAGTACGCATTTTTAAAAACCAATGTTTCCACCAAAATTCGATTTCTAACATTTTATTGTGAAATAAATTGTATTGCAACCATATACATAAACGCAATATTTCACTGTAAAAATTAGCAATTTCATAATTTAAGCCGTGACGTCACGGCTTCATATCATTTTGTTAGGAGCGTTTTGAGAAACAAAAGCAAATCACAGACTTTAAGTCTCTTTTTCTGTCTTTTATGTTGATTTAAGGCAATTGGTCCCATATAGACATTTGATCCTCACAACTGCAACAAAACGAATCGAATGATGCCACGCATGAAAAAAATTCATCTAGCCTATTAAGTTCGATCCACAAATTTAATTTCTCATCATCGAGACCGTATCTACAATCTACATGCCAAGATACACTAGGCACAACAGAGTTGAGTGTAGTAGGTCTCTGAATATAGTTCAAGACAAATACGTTGCAGTGCAGTGCTAATATATTACAATTGCAGTGTGTATCTTTTCTGCCTTTGTTGCGCTGTGTTCTGTGTGCACTGAGTGTGTAATTAGTTGAGCTTAGTGTGTACTGTGTATAACTTAGTGTGTGATTATTAAGATTAATCACTTCGATAATATGATAATATTTGTAACAGTGCCAGTATTAATGATTTTAACCTAAAGTTCAAAAATGTAATTAAAACCCCTAATCGTTACTTTAAAGTAAACTTTAAGATGCCACCACAAAACTGGTTTTTTAATATAGGTCATTAGCTTATCGTTTCTGAAAACATTATAAAGAAGTTATGATCTGTATGTAGATTATCATATCGTATGGCTTTATTTCACTGCGATCTTCGTAAATTCGTTATACTTCGACTGTGAGATTTTTCAACCAGTCTGCTGCTGGGGAAAGGTGGTGAAGTTCCTTTAGGCGATTATCACACTGACGACGGATCCGCATGCGGCGCCGGTGTGCGAGCGAGATAGCGCTATACACATGCAGAGCGCTATCTCGCTCGCGCACCGGTGCCGCATGCGGATCCGCGCCAGTGTGATAACCGCCTTAGGCCGCCAGAGAAACAGTAAAGTGGACACTGTTCGACAATGTGGAAGGTTTGGTCTGGGGCGCCGCAGGCACAGGCTGGGGAGTCTCTTAGCCCCCGTTTGAACAAGTGTAGATAATATGAAGGGATGTTTACAAAAACAACATAACTGCTTAGAGTGGTTGACACTTTTTTAAGAACATTGTTAATCGTTTCAGGTGTCAACCAGTATAGTCAGTTATGTTGTTTTTGTTATTTACCTGGGTATATCGCCGAGGCGGGGAGCCCGCGCGCGGCGCAACTTGGCAGCCGGCACCACGCCCACCTGGAACGAACAGACAGTTATTAAACTTATTAACATACAGCCTTGGCCAGAAGTGTTGAGCACCAATGCGATTTTCATACAAAACTGGAAAGTTTAGTCCATCGTTTCCATCTTTGTTTAAGTTATTTTGTCAATTAATTTAAACTAATAGGCATGTTTTGTTGAAGTTAGTAGTAACTGCATAGAATATTTGCAATATGTCGCACCGACTTAAATTTACATTTTTGGTACCTTCTGTTTTCATATTTTTTAAGTACCTTGAAAGTGTTATTAAGTGAAGTTTTCTATATTTATAAATAAAATTTAACATTTACCGTTACCGTACATTGTTAGGATAGGGAAATAATGCTTAACATCAAAATTATAAACAAAAAACACCTATGCTCAATACTTCTGGCCAAGGCTGTACGTCTATATTATATAAAATACTTCAAAAGAGTCAAAGTGACTCGACTCTAAAAACGATTTTATCGGTAATAAGTTTATCAAAAGCCGTCACTACTTTTCTTGCAAGAGACATCTACTGCTCAAATTGATGATTCTACTAAACCTAAAAATAATGACCACCTTTGGTCTCCATCATCAGGCCAGCTGGACGGTACAGTCGCCATGAGATATATCGGAGCAGCCAAGATGGTCACAAATATCTGAACAACGCCTCTATTGTCAAGGCGGTAAAGTGAATGCTCAGATATTTTTGAGTACCTTGGCCGCTCTGATATTATTTGATATATTGAAACGTTATCCAAGTTATGCAGGTACGCTAATATCAGCTAAATTGAACATCAGGGGTCGTATTCTGACTTAAAAAAAAAGTTTAGATACGATACAACTTCAATACAACATGCAATACAGCTAGCGCCTAAACGCATGGTCTTGAAGTCGGTTAAAATTAACTAAACAATAAAAAATATACATCCTACTTAGACAATTTATTCATCTCATAAAACATGTCACAGTTAAAAATAATAACGATTACAATTTAAGTACACCAACAGTATACATAGTAAACAAACAAAAAAAAATTAGCCTAAGTGCCGTCAAATAGGCCCCCACGAGTTGTCCCGGGCGCAAAGGTGCCCATCACACTTGCCGCATTACCACGCTGGATGGCGATGGCCAGCCTTTGCACCAGGCAAGACCCCGCGCGATCCTCAGAGCTCCTCTCTGTAACACGGCGCCCCACTTCCTTTATAAATGTTAGAGCCTCCGTCCCCCAGCACCCTGATGTCATCCTACTTCCCGTATCCTAAAGTTCAAGTATTCAAAGGGTCTGTTTATACATAAAACAATCTACCTCTAAATATAAGGTTCTATTTCTGTACCTTTTCGGTCGTATGATTAGTCTCGTGGAAATAACTAGGTCGCGTGTACAGCGGTAGCCATACAAACTTTGCAACCTTCTTATTTAGATATTTAAGACGTTTTTAAGTCAAAGGTACATCAATAGCTAGGGATACACGCATAGATGTGTAATATGGCATTTAGCCACTTTTAGTGTTTAGCAGTAACTTAATGGATTACTGCGTCGTAAGCGCATATTGCTTGTGTCAGCGACAACCTATGTGTATAAATAGGTAGGCATTGGTTATTAATAAAGGATTCGTGATTAGAGTATTCTATAATACTCAGCCACTATGTACCATCGGGTTCAAAAATGCATGGGCAATTTATGAATGAATTCATTGATAAATTGGCCATGCAATTATGAACCCGATGGTACGTGTTTTAATACAACGCTGTCACCCTGACTCTGCCCGTTCAACCAGCCATCCTCATCCTGTTATTACAGATGTGCCCGCTGGATTTGTCCGACGGATATGCCCGGCGGACAGATCCGTTCGTGTATGGCGCTATTCAGATGTGTCCGCAGACAAATCCGTGTCGAATTCGCGCCATACACGTACGGATTAGTCCGCCGGGCACATCCGTCGGACACATCTGTGCGTGTATCCCTAGCTAATGTCGGTTGTCAATAAGGCGCTATTGCCATAAAAAATCATTTAGAAATAGACTCTATTCACAACCGACTCGGCTAGGAAGCCGTTAAAGGCCGTATTAATAAACAACAACGCTTATAATAAACTTTAACGTCGGTTAAATTAAGCCGTAAAAGTTTAATTCAAGGTTAACCTTCCCCTGCTATAAACTGAGTTTAATTGCAAGCTTAGAATGATATATCCTAGATAGTAATGGACACAGTGACGCTATTTTAACCGATTTTCTGACTTGAAAGAAAACGTCACATTTTTTTTTCGGTTAACTACAACTAGAACTAGGGAATGCAGTACCGGTACTGTTTCGTAGAACCGGGATTTTCGGTACTAGCCAATAATGGAACCGGGATTTCCCGGTAATTTCGGTACTTTCGGGAAAAATATTCTAAAACTTCTGACGTTGATTTTGGTCGTAAAAATTTCATTGTGTAATGTTTTAAATAAACGCGGGCCGGCCAACCGGCGGCCGTGGTCACGGCGGTTGCCCGCCAGGCGTCAAGCCGGCCACCAAGGCGCTGAGGACAGCTACCAGATCCCGTGCTGCTACGCGAAAATGGCCTTAGAAGACCTTCCCTCGATTTCAAATTTATGAAGATTGGCGTTTTCAGATTTTAGAAAAAACATACAGGGTGCGAGAAAAGGATAATTTTTGAAATTTTTTTCCATTCTTATTTGAGCCCATTCCTATCCAGGATCAAAAGCTTGTATGGAACCAAAAAAATCCGGTTAGAAAAGCCACAAATCGAGGAAAGCTACCACATGCATTTGGTATGAAAAAGAAAACTTAAATTTTCCACGTGCTATTTTTTTATGTCAATCGATCCCATTCCTGTTCAGTATCAATAGTTTCTATAGGATCAACTTACAGTAATGTATCAAAAAGCCACAAATTGAAGAATAATTTTACATACATTTACTGCTTTAAAATCCCTGTTTTCTGATATTATGCTTTTACTGTAATGATGTCATACATTATTAAGGTCCTTAAACGTGTGTGTCTACGTGATAGAAAAATGTAAATTCACATTTTCTATATAGTAAATGTATGATTTATTTTATTCTATTTGTTGCTTTTTAGTACATTACCGTTAGTTGGTCCCTAGGAAACTATTGATAATGGATAGGAATGGAATCGATTGGCATAAAAAACAGCACGTGAAAAATAAAAGTTTTCATTTTGATACAAAACATATCGGAAAAAATTTCCTCGATTTGTGGCTCTTCTAGCCGGAGTTTTTTTTTGGTCCCATACAAACTTTTGATCTTGGATAGGAATGGGATCCAATGGTTACAAAAAAAGTTTTTCAAAAATGACCTTTTTCTCGCACCTTGAATGTTTTTTCCAAAATCTGTTAACGCAACTCTTCATACATTTGAAATCGAGGGAAGGTCTTCTAAGGCCATTTTCGCGTAGCAGCACGGGATCTGGTAACTGGCGTAGCTGTCCTCACCGCCAGCTTGACGCCTGGCGGGCGACACCGCCGTGACCACGGCCGCCGGTTGGACGGCCCGCGTTTATTTAAAACATTACGCGATGAAATATTTGAACACCGAAGAATAAATGAGCCCGTAAAATTAAAAAATGTTTTTCCCGAAAATCCCGAAAGTACCGGGATTTTTATTTTCCAGTCCCGGTTCTTTACACGACTCGAAATCCCGGGAATTCCCGGTACTTTCGGTTCCGGTATTTCCCGGGAGCAAACCCTAACTAGAACGGAGATTAGTTAGGCAAAGAAGTGTACGGCCAGCGTTAAGGTAAGCAGTTATCGTAGCTTATGGATGCATAAAACACCAGAGATGTCACATGCGCGTTGTCGTCCCTTAAGAAATCTGTAGGTAAACTCCCTTTTTACAAGAACTCCATCACATACTTTTTCTTTTGCAACTATCACAACAGGAACAAGAGTTTTAATTCGAAGGAAGAAGTTAAGTACATTTTTTTAGGTTTTCTATTCTTCAATTTAGACACATTTATAGAAATAAACTATCACCCGACACCTTTGACCCGAGAAAATCTGTGACCGATGTAACTCGGCGAGACATATTCTTTTTATACTGGTTGTAAATACATGAAATCTCAAAAATGCATGATACTTTTATACATAATAACAATCGCTTCAATTGTCTGGATACACAATTTTTTTTAATACCTGCTGTTTTTACATGAACTTCTATAATTATTGTGTGGTACAGCGGCCTTCAATATGAGAACGAAACAATTTATTGGACTATGTTCAAATACCGACGTTCGCTTGGGTACAGTCAGCAGCAAAAGTAGCTAAGCGGGTAGGTTGTTCAATATGACCTGGACACGACTTTATTGTTAAGAGAATAAGAGCGTGTACAGGTCATTTTGGACACCCTACCCGCTTAGCTGCTTCTGCTGGTGACTGTACTAGTTGCTTTTTTAGAGATACAATTTACTTAAGGGAGATAAAGAATGCGTTGACATATCTCACTTAAAGTAATAGTTATACCCTGGTAGAAGTAAATAAACCTTTGAACCCCATATTATTTTTCGCGTGACATATCTATACGGCCTCCTAGCTAGTGTTGGGTAACTCATTCGCGAGGTACCTCATTTGAGCCCCTCGTTCTGTTATTTTGTCGCAGTACTTCACACCGGGAAAATGTCTTACTTCATTTCTATTGAGCCCCCTCTACTCATTCCTTCACTCACTCACGCTAATCGCATACAAAAAATACACACACTGCACATTCTTCCAAACACTCTCAAACTGTCACACATTCATTCATTCATTCGCGGTACTCGCGCTCGCCGGCAATCAACACATTTTGTCACCTCGTTTGTGTACCTCACCTCATTTGAAGTAAGACATTGTACCACCTCATTTTTTTAAATGAGGTGCTCACTCAAACTCATTTTAAATTGATGTCCTACCCAACACTACTCCTAGCCTAGTTGGTAGTGACCCTGCCTATGAAGCAGGAGGTCCCGGGTTCGAATCCTGGTCTGGGCATTTATTTGTGTTTATCACAGATATTTGTTCCTGAGTTATGGATGTTTTCTATGTATTTAAGTATTTATCTATATGTATTATATATATCGTCGTCTAGTACCCACAACACAAGCCTTAATGAGCTTACTGTGGGACTAGGCTGATTTGTGTATGATTGTCCTATGATATTTTATATTATTGATTTATCTATTTATTATTTAAAAGTCAGAAATGTCAGAATACGGCACTAGGGCCTCTATTATTACTTTTTTATTAGCCAAGTTAGAAAACAGGCCTAGATGGCGCGACTGTTTTAAAAATTAATATTTAGTTTAAACATAGTCTTAAATATATAGTAGACGGCCATAGCCTAAGAACTTTTTGAGGCTCCGAGTATTTACCTAGTAACGATTAACGTACTAGAGTACGTTATTCGTTACTAGGTGGCGCTGATTTTATCTCATGCATATTGGCTCTGTTTAGGTGGCTCTGAACTAGATGGCGCTAAATACTCGGAGAGAAAAAGTTCTTAGGCTATGGCCGTCTACTATATATTTAAGTCTATGGTTTAAATAATAATACCTCCTTCGTCAGCTGGTTCTTTTTCATTTCAATTACACAAGTCGAAAGTTAATTTATTTCTTTATCTAACCATGTCTAATGGCCGTCTTCAGCACTTATTAAAACTTTGGGATCTAATTAAAACAAGTCTTAAAGCGAAAAAGGGATCAAGACTTCGCACTGACGGAGCGGAGTTACAAATTAACGTACAGTCAGCACCAGAAGTAGCTAAGCGGGTAGGGTGTTCAAAATGACCTACACACGCTCTTATTCTCTTAACAATAAAGTCATGTCCAGCTCATTTTGGACACCCTACCGGCCGCTTAGCTACTTTGCTGCTGATCGACTGTAGCATAAGACATACAAGACAAAAGACCAAGAGAATACATACACATACATACATTACATTACATACATACATTACCATACATACATACATTATTATTATATTTTTAAACACCGACGGTGGCAATAAAGCATACGGCCCGCTAATGGTAAGCAGTTACCGTAGCCTTTGTACGCCTGTAACTCCGGAGGATTTACATACTCGTTACCGACCCTTTAAGAACCCAGTATTTTGAAAAAGGCGCGGTTCTTTTTAGACGCATTAGCTATTTTACCAACGTTAAAAGACAGAAATATCTAATAAAGTACACATACAGACAGAATAGTTACCCAGTGTACGGTGTAAACAAACTCCCATTACAGCGGGCAAAGTGGGCGGTAAAATGCGGGCCAAATTACCGGCCCGCGCGGAAATAAAATGCGACGAGCGCTGGGTAAGAACGCCGTAAAGCAATAGGCTAGATGAATGTTTGTCATGCATGGTACTAGTATCAATCGATTCGTTTTGTTGTGAGGATCAAATGTCTATATGGGGCCAATTGCCTTAAATCAACATAAAAGACAGGAAAAAGACTTAAAGTCTGAGGTTTGCATTTGTTTCTCAAAACGCTCCTAACAAAATGATATAAAGCCGTGACGTCATGGCTTCATAGTTGCCCTGTTTAAAGTATGGAAAAATTATGAAATTGCTATTTTTACAGTGAAATATTGCGTTTATGTATATGGTTGCCATACAATTTATTTCGCAGTAAAATGTTAGAAATCGAATGGTATCATTGGTTTTTTAAATTTTGTACTTTCAAAATTAGAAAAAATTGAAATTTTGAAGCCTGATATCTTTGCACCATTTCAATAGATTTTTTTAATGTTTACTTTATTTGTATATTTTGATCATTTTGCATCCTATCAACTAAATTTCATTGCCTAATTCAACATGTGTCATCATCCATATTGTATTTGTTTGTGAAAGTCCACACGATATTATTAGTTCATCACAGATATGCAGTGTATATATTTTGTATGTATACCCACATATATATGATGTATAACGACGAGTTGAAAATACAGCCTGCTAGCATTCACTAATTTACATCATAGTGTCATATGTTTATTTGCCACGGTCGTGATATAAAAAAACCATCCTAGCCTGTAATATAGCCACAGATTTTGACAGAAAACATCATCCGATCAATATATTAAACTTTGATCATATTGCCCCATCGATCCGATTCCCCTAAGCCTAATACCCTATAATAGTATTTTGTGCAACAGTTACATAATAAGGGTTCTAAGATTCGAGGGTCGAAGTTACAAAATGAGGCGAAGCCGAATTTTGTAAAAACAGACCCGAGAATTTTAAGAACCCTTATTATGTACCGTTACACACAATAGTTTTTATACGAGTGCTTAAGCAAGTCGGTAAGAATTGAGTTCGACGAAAACCGTGCACAACCTACTGCTTCTATGTAATTGAGTAACTTCGATCTCCCGGTGGATTGTTCCGCGCGGCGCCCGCCCGACACGCAGTGCGGGGCCCGACAACAGTTTCACAATATTGTATGGAAATCCTTTCTGTTATTGTTATGGATGCTACAATATGCGACCACAGAAGCTCTATCAAAAAGTATGCGCTAGTAGTTCTGCCACCACAATCTCAATTCGAGTATTACAGTCGCCGAGTACAAAAATTTCTTTATAGTTCCCAAAATGCGTTAACGGCTATATATAGCAATAAGCTGTATTATATATAGCTACGTTAGTCCACTTCCGCTGAGTCGTGGATCTTATCTTAATCTTGGTCATAAAACCTATTGAAGTCTATAAGGCATGAGAGGTAGCGGTAGCGGAAGCGGGAGCGGTGGCGAATTGTACAATAGTGCATAAAACAAGTACCTATCAAAGAGAAGACAGTGTCTATCATTGAAATGATGGTAAAAAAGCATTTTTACATTTCTTTTATTCAGTTCCCAAAATAGCGTAAATGACTATAATAAGCTGTATAATTGTATATAGCTACGTTAGTCCACTTCCGCTGAGTCGTGGATCTGTTCGTAATCTTGGTCATAAAACCTACTGAAGTCTACAGGCATGAGAGGTAGCGGTAGCGGAAGCGAATTGTTCAGTATCTCAAACACAGCACTCATCTGGGTGAAAATAATCGTTAGTTGGTTTTGGGATAATGTTTAAAAAAATATAAGTACTACTCAAGACGACATGATACGCAAACAAGTAAAATTGAGGTGTTTTTGTGCAAGTTCTGTGATGAAATCAAAGCACTTAGACATATAGTCAGGTTTGATGTAAAGATAATGGTTTTCTCCTGTATATCATAATTAGGTATGTATATACAGGGGTATAACGAGAGGGGATATATTAACCAGTTTGTAGGGCAGCTACTACTTAGACCCTGTGCCGCTACGCGAATATGGTCTTACAAGACCTTTCCTAACTTTTTAATTATTATTGCCATTGTTTTTTTTTTCATAAATTGTACCAGCCTCTTTCATCCAAGCAGCCTCAAATTTAAGCAGCTTCGACATTGCCGGACCGACCTTCGACCTATTCACAGCTATCTGTCAGGCCTTGTACGATTACAGAAACAGAACTATTATCATATGTATAACTGAAAAAATAAAAACGCCTTCTCTTACGCTTTAGGCCTCACAACCTTGAAGAGGGCTCAATATTTCCGGACCGCCCTTCGGCTTATCGACTGGCTATCTGTAAGGCCTTGTACGATACAATACAATCATCATGTGTATAATAAAACAAATGAAAACGCCTTCTCTTACGCTTTAGGCCTCGAAACCTTGAAGCGGCTTCGACCTTGCCGGGCCGCCCTTCGGCCTATCGACTGGCTATCTGTGGGGCCTTGTACGATTACAATACAATCATCATGTGTATAACAAAACAAATAAAAACGCCTTCTCTTACGCTTTAGGCCTCGAAACCTTGATGCGGCCTCGAGCTTGCCGGACCACCCTTCGGCCTAACGACTAGCTATCTGTGAGGCCTTGTTAGATTACAATACAATCATCATGTATATAATAAAGCAAATGAAAACGCCTTCTCTTACGATTTAGGTCTCGAAACCTTGAAGCGGCCTCGACCTTGCCGGACCGCCCTTCGGCCTATCGACTGGCTATCTGTGGGGCCTTGTACGATTATAGAACAATCATGTTATCAGGTCAGCGTTTTGTTGTGAGTATATTCTTAGGAACTTTTGCAAGAAAATTATGTTATTTTTTTACAATATAATGTAGTAATAGTTGACCCGGCGAACTTTATACAGCCATCTACATTTTTTTATTTCTCCAATATTTTAATAGTCACTCTGCTATTTGGTCTGCTCTTCTCATGCTAATAATATTATAAACTAGTAGTCCGCCTCGACCTAAGAACTCGCGATTTTCTTGCAAACGAGTTGGCCAATATAACAAGTAAGTAAGTAAGTAAGGTTTTATTTGTAAATATAGGTAATTACAATGGTGGTAAATTTATACATCGTTTCACTATATTTTGCCATGAGGCGTACAATAATAAAATAAAGGCGTTAAATCTAAACAATAAAGGTACCTACTTATATGTCCTATCATGCACAGACTATACAAAATGTAATATTAAGGCTACAGCAGACAAAACAACACACAAACAACAACAAGACTCTTTTTTCTGATTTTTTCACGCCTTCTAGCTCCACAACCCTTTGATAGATCTTTCTCATATATGAACTCTCAAGTTATATGTGTCTGTGCTACAATCCCAACTTTCATGATGATCAAAAAACGTTACTACGGTACGGTGACGGTATATAGATTAACAATAATTTTATGCCACTTCGTAATAAATAAGAAGGTAAGTAAGATAAAAAATCGCCCATATAACAGAGCATTACATACTACTTTTTATCTTAACCCTCTTTCAATCTTACCCCAAGGCACTGTAATATAATTATACAATTTCGTAATTTAAATTTATAATTTTCATTTAACCCCATATGAGTACATGAGTATTAGGCTTCAAATGAAAAAGGCATTTGACTTCAATTGGTACGAAAATGAATGTCATGCCTCGAGGGTACATTTCAAAACTTCCGGGTCGCCACAATATTTAATACGCTCCTCAATATTTGATTGTGTAGACATTCAAAAGGTAAGTTAAATATATTTGATTCAAGCTTTTTGTTCATTGATTGTGTCTTTTGAAGTTTGTTAATAAGTAAATACAAACTTTGAAAAAATAATCAACCCAGCAGCAATTATTTTTTCAATGAAACAAATACAAACTTTGAAAACATTGAAAAAATAATCAACGCAGCAGCAAATAATTTTTCAATTAAATAAATACAAACTTTTAAAACATTGAAAAAATAATCAACCCAGCAGCAATTATTTTTTCAATGAAACAAATACAAACTTTGAAAACATTGAAAAAATAATCAACCCAGCAGCAGATAATTTTTCAATTAAATAAATACAAACTTTTAAAACATTGAAAAAATAATCAACCCAGCAGCAATTCTTTTTTCAATGTTTTCAATGTTTGTATTTATTTAATAACAAACTTTGGTTTGAGTGGAATGCACCACTTTAAAAAAATATAAAAATAATTAAGAGGTATCTTTTGAAATGCACTGAAGGACAATAATAATGGATATTTGTCTCTTTATCTGTAATTTCCACTTACTACTCATGGAAAGCTGATCGTGTGTAAATATATTTTAATTTGTTAGTTGTTATAGTTGTTCATAAATATGTTAACGGCGGCGGTGTATGTGTATGTTTAACGGCCTGCTAGCCTAGTTGGTAGTGACCCTGCCTATGAAGCAGGAGGCCCCGGGTTCGAATCCTGGTCAGGGCATTTATTTGTGTGTTTATCACAGATAATTGTTCCTGAGTTATGGATGTTTCCTATTTATTTATTTATTTATTATATCGTCGCCTAGTGGGTACAACACAAGCCTTATTGAGTTTACTGTGGGACTAGGTCGATTTGTGTAAGATTGTCCCGTAATATTTATTTATTTATACGAAGTGGCCCGTTTTTGTAATCCCGGATTCATTAGCGTTTTTGAAACATTCATCTTTCCCTCGTGGCCAACTCTCCCGAACTCCCCTTGCTTGAAAACTTGAAAGCGCTTAACCCTGATTGTCGGGAAGCCTGGCACGTGTCCAGCTGTAGCCCTCGCTAAATGGCGCCGAACATCTGGTGAGGTAAGGCTGCGGTCCAACGAAGGGAGGTCAGCGAGAGGCGAAAAATGTTTTTAACAAGCGAGTATAATTATACTATTGCCATGTACAGTCAGCGTCAAAAGTAACTACGCAAATGAAGGTGTCAAAAGTCCTTATTGCCTTTAAATAAAGACTTTTGACGCCTTCATTTGCGTAGTTACTTTTGACGCTGACTGTACCATCGGGTTTAGTGAATATTAAACGCGAGAAAATGATTATGTCTAAAACCGACAGGCGAGAATCTTTTAGCACAAACATTGCAAGGTAAAATACGAACTTCACTTTCTTTTATAAACCAATATATATATGAAATAAATATATTTTGAATTTTTTTGAATTTTTTTTAACACATTATTAAATAGGGACTTTTTCTTGCTTTATTACTTAAAATCTGTGTCTAAATGTATTTAAATTAATTAATGAGGTAATAATAATATTTTTTACATAGGTATAAAATTTAACATCTAAAACTATAAAAAAATAAGAGTAAATAAATCTTCAAATACATTTTCACAAAAATTGGGTCTATGAAAATAAATCAAAGCAAGAGTAATAGGTATCTCATAGATAAGCGTGTTCCACCGCAGACCGCACCATCACTTACCATCAGAGAGATCGTGGTCAAACGCTTGCCTGTCCTCCATAAAATAGCACATTACGCACCTAGGGCGGTACAATAAAGAACGGCGCAGATCGCGGGTTTTTGTGGCCCGAACCGGAGGTAAGGGCCATAAACAAGCGATCTGAGGCCTGCTTCATTACCGCCCGTGGTGCGTACACAATTTTACGTCTTCTCCTGGGTGTCAAGTGAGAATTGCCGCTGCGCCCGTGGGCGGCAAATCTTACTTGCCAGAGAGACGTAAAAATACGAAAAATACGCTTCAGCTTTGGCTCCAGCCTTCCCCGAGTTTATTGGGTAAATCAGCGTGACGGCGACATTCATTATGTAATATTTGTCAAACTGTTGTCAGAGCTGTCGGGGGTATTTTTATTTGCGATGAATATTGGAACAGTTTCAACGACACTTGGGTTGTTTGTGTGACACTTTATATTTAATACTTTCGTTATATGGTTTAATAATTGTAATTAAGCTAGTTTTAAGACTTTTATGGGACATTTTACTGCCTGAAATAAAAAAACATTTATTTTTATTTTATTTTATTTTATATTTTAATTTATATCAGGGACTATAAATAATAAAAAAAAAAATCAAAAATAGATTTGCATTACCGTTGCTTTTAATTTTGTTAGATGCACCGCCGACAATCTTTTCTGTTTCGCCCTAAGGTTGACTGGTAGAGAATGGCTTATGGCATTAAGTGCGCCTTCTGTATGTTAAGTTTTTTTTCTTATGTGCAATACATTTTAAATAAAATAAAAATAATAAATAAAATAATAAAGACAGCCACAGTGTAAGAACTTTTTGAAGCTCATGTCTGATAGCGCCATCTACTCGAGAGCCACCTAAAGGTATAAAAATAAAAAATCTAGCTTTACTACGGTACGCTACTCGTTCCTAGATGTCGCTATGACACAATATAAAAATAGAAAGAAAAATTTAATTGCGTCGCAGCGACATCTAGGAACGAGTAGCGCATAATTTAGTCGGTTTCTTTGTTGCCCTTCACAGAAGTCTGGAGGGTAACCTCAAAGCAAGAATTTTAAGTTTTATTTTTGTGAGATTTTGTTGAGCCTCATAATAAAAACCAATATTTTGATAAACTTGTTTTATTTTAAACTCGATAACTATTTTTAATAAAGAGATTTAATTCCAACACAAGCGCAACCGTCCACCATTTAAATTGTCCCCGTCCCTCTCACACCTCTTGTCATCCTTCTCTCACACTCCCGTTCTGTTCCACTCTGTCGCCTTACGTTCCCACATTTTTCATGAGAATACCTTTACTATCAACATTTTAAATATACTATTTATTTCACAAAACAATAGGAGAAAACTGTAATATATTGTAATTCACTGTGAATGGTTATGTCTGTGTATGTGCGCTATTTTGAAGAAAATTATCACTTTTACAACACAAAACGGAACAAATTACCATTGTTTTTTTAGCCGCCTCAACTTTCTGACAAAAACATCAGGTTTTCTCGTAGGAATCACATACATTTCTCAAAGAAAACGCTAATTTTTATCTGTTTGTTACCCTCCGCTGTCAGAAAATATGCCGAATATGACAAGGACTAACGATAATCTGTTGAAAGTTTAATAAGACCATCATGTTCAATCTCGGTATTATTGACTGAGGAGCCGAGCGCAGCGAGTCGACGAACGTCTCCGTTTTCTCTGGTACGACGATTTGGCAGATTGATGTGTGTGTATTGGTTGGTTGGTTGGCCAGTGTCCGTCGCATTTTTCATCCGATTTCGATGAAATTTGGTATGTACGTTCCTTGATTTATTTGCAAAAATTTTTGAGCCATTACTTTGATTGGAGGGAAAATGAGGGGGAAAAGGGGGGTAGTTTGCTGTCGCGTTATTTATGGACGGATTTCAATCATTTTCGGGTAAGCCCACATTTCCTTAGAGGTTGTTGTAAAAAAAAAATTCGAGGGGGAAAGGGGGAAAAAAAGGGGGGGAAATGCTCTGAAGTCTACGGTTCACAGAACCACTAGTACTATAATATTGATAATTTCTGGTTCTGTCAACTCGCTCACATTTGATTTATATTTTCGGTTAGCCTTCTTAGGCGGTATTTAATTTAAACCTTGCATAATATAATGTAAAAAAAGTGTGAAATATATTTTTTATACTCGGCTACTGTAATACTCGAATTGAGATTGTGGTGGCGGAACTACTAGCGCATACTTTTTGATAGAGCTTGTATGGTCGCATATTGTAGCATCCATAACAATCACAGAAAGGATTTCCATACAATATTGTGAAACTGTTGTCGGGCCCCGCATTGCGTGTCGCCGCCGGCACAATCCACCGGGAGATCGAACGTTACGAGATTACATAGAAGCAGTAGGTTGTGCACGGCTTTCGTCGAACTCAATTCTTACCGGCTTGCTTAAGCACTCGTATAAAAACTATTGTGTGCAACGGTACATAATAAGGGTTCTTAAAATTCTCGGGTCTGTTTTTACAAAATTCGGCTTCGCCTCATTTTGTAACTTCGACCCTCGAATCTTAAGAACCCTCATTATGTAACTGTTGCACAAAATACTATGGAATGTGACTTTTATGCGAGTCACGTAAAATCTATTATAAGAGGCTCTCAACATGATTTTGGATGAGAGCCAAGGCGTTGTAGAACAAGTCAGCAATAATCTAGTAAATATATCCGAAGAAGTGGGTTGAGTGCTGAAAAAAATCAATGAGTTGATTAATAGAAGCCTCCATAGCCTAGTTGGTAGTGACCCTGCCTACGAAGCTGGAGGTCCCGGGTTCGAATCCTGGTAAGGGCATTTATTTGTGAGCTAATCTCAAATATTTGTTCCTGTGTTATGGATGTTTTCTATGTATATAAGTATGTATTTATCTATCTAAGTATGTATATCGTCGCCTAGCACCCATAGTACAAGCTTTGCTTAGTTTGGGGTTAGGTTGATTTGTGTAAGATTGTCCCCAAATATTTATTTATTTATTACTGGTATGTAACTGGTGACCGAAGAGCTGGCGGTTTCCTCGCACAGCGTATCAGCATTGCGATACAACGAGGAAATGCCGCCAGCATCCTTGGTACAATGCCGCAAGGGCTTAGTTTAGATTTGAGCTATTTATTAATTTCGTTCAGTATTTGTACTGTAGTGCCTCTGTATATTTAGTTATGTAAATAAATGTTTTTCTTTATTTATTTAATATTGAAGAGGCTTTTTCATCACAACTACACTTGCGTGGCTGAAGTTATAGAAAATAGAAAAGTGGTAGTCCCTAGGGAGTGATGGACCCATTTTTAGGGTTCCGTAACAAAATGTTAAAAACGGGACCCTATTACTTGTTGTCCGTCCGTCTGTGCGTCTATCACCGGGCTGTATCTCATGAACCGTGACAGTTAAACAGTTTTCACAGATGATGTATTCCTGTTGCCGCTATAATAACCAACAATATGTTTTTTTTTGATAATTGTATGGAACTCGCAGTTGGCCAGTTTTATTTTTACTTTTTTTTCTCCGCCAGTGTGACGAAAAACATTGTGTAAATATACGACTTCGTCTTTCAAATGCTAAAATTATCCAAACGAGGCTGATTAGGATACGTTTCATCACAATATATAAAGACTTTGAAGTGCGAATATCGCCTTACATTCACGTTTCAATGGTAACTGCGTAACCGTACAGTCAGCGCAAGTAACCAAGCGGATGAGGTGTTCAAAAAGACCTATACATTCTCATTCTTTAAGCAATAAAGTCGTGTCGAGCTGCTGACTGTACATAACAATTTCGGAAACTTTCCACATTCCACATACGGAAACTGGAACTAAAAATTTAAGAGGAATTTCTTGAAAGGATTTCCTACAATTTACGTGAAATTTTCGAAATAGTTTCAAGTAATTTTGACCTGTTTTGACCAAATTTAGTTCCTGCTACGCACCTACGGCGTAGATAGTCGTAGGCGGCTACGGCGTAGCTTCATCGAGCGAGCTGATACAAAAAAAAATTTTTGATATCGTTAAAGCCTGACCAGTACACCATGAGTTTGACATTGACATTTTTCGTTAACGAATAACTAATTTTCTATCTGTGCATCTCGTTTACACTAATATGTTACAAGCAAGATGCACAGATAGAACACTTGATACTCGTCATAACTCATGATAAACGTACTGAAATATCTATGCACCATGTTGGGGAATTTCATTGGAACTAAATTTTTCTACTAAACTGAACTATCACTATATTTATTATGTATACATGAGAAAAAAGGCCCTTTTGACAATATAGTCGTATATTCCTGGTCAGGATTTTGAAATGAAATGAAATGAAATAGTTTTATTTTGAGTCAACTAGTGGCCCATAGACACCTTAAAGACTAGCATACATAATATACCATAAACTATAACTATTGTTTTGATGACACGACGGTTTTCTGTTGCGCCACATTGTCTGGTGTAATATTTGGCAGCGTCCCCCGGAATCGCCGAAACCAGAACACATTTACACGTATTTTTAACCGACTTCAAAAAAGGAGGAGGTTCTCAATTCGACTGTTTTTTTTTTTTTTTTTTTATCATTTTTTTTTTTTTTTTGTATGTATGTTACTCCATATCTCCGTGAATCGTGAACCGATTTTCAATTTTTTTTTTGAATCGAACAGGTATAACCCCTAGATGGTCCCATTGTCACCAAGTCGGGATCTGATGATGGGATCCTGGAGAAATCAAGGGAACTCTTCAACTATTATAGGCACACCTATAGTGATTTCACTATTTTTTACAGCAACTCGGCCACTTCCTCTTGGAATAGCGGATCCTAAGTGAAGTCGGTTCTTTTTTTGTTTAAAATTATTGTTTTTTATTTTTTTAGATGTTGCATAGGAGAATCTCTTTGGTACCATTAAGACATATTAAAATTAACTTTCTACAGATAAAGTCTGCTATTGCTTTTATTGTAACTGACCGAGCGATAGTGAAGGTCTTCATTTCATCTTGGGCAAAAATGTTTTCGTATGACCGTTCGGCGTCCGGTTGTTCTCCTCTGCTGCACGGATTTTTTTTTACCAACAACCAAACTTCGTCTATCGGTAACTTAAGAATTGGGACTACATAATATTAATCAAAAAAAGAACCGACTTCACTTAGGATCCGCTATTCCAAGAGGAAGTGGCCGAGTTGCTGTAAAAAATAGTGAAATCACTATAGGTGTGCCTATAATAGTTGAAGAGTTCCTTCGATTTTTCTAGGATCCCATCATCAGAACCCGACTTGGTGACAATGTGACCACCTAGGGGTTATAATAATATAAACCCGTTCGATTAAAAAAAATTTGAAAATCAGTTCACGATTCACGGAGATATCGAGTATTTTATTTTTTGAAGTCGGTTAAAAACGAAGGCTTATTATCGAAATGTTTTGTTATTTATACTTAAACTTTGAGTTATACTTATAAACAAATAAACTTTATTAACTCCTTACGCTAAAAAAAAACACGCCGCACCATTTTTTGCATTGCAGCATCAGCATTTCTTGTTCCCCAATTAAAGACGTGACTAATTATATATGTCGGCGGCGGATCGTAAGATCAGGCATATTGTGAAACGTGAAAATCTTTGAGTCGTTCCCTGAGTCGACGGAGCACCGCGGGGCTCCTATTTCTGGGCAGTTTACCTTTCGGGCATCTGAAGCAGCCTAACGAACCTAACCTTCTAAATAAACAATTTCGGTCATTTATTCATGTCAATAAAATATGTACAAAAACAATAATCAAATAAGACCTTGTAAATTGGTTTAATGTGACTATCATTAAAACATTACACACGAACATTACGATCTGCCTGATTTTACGATCGGCCGCCGACATATATATCATATATGAGACTTATCGAACTAGGTTCAGTGACATGGGCTCTTATACTATTACGCATTAATTTATTACTATTGCTGTAATTAAAGCGAGTAAACCATAAACAATTGAACGATTGTGTTAATACCATTCCCCCTATTTCCCCACTAATGAATGCTTAATTGGTTGTTGTCTTTGTTACATGATGTTTACGTGTTACGAAACTGAAGGCTGTTGTTTTAGATCCGAGAGGCTCTACTGTTAACTCTGTGTAAATTGTGTAATAATAAGCCATTTCAAATTCCAGCACACATTACGTGGATATTCGTATTTATAAACGTTTGGCTTTAAGATAACATTTTCAAGCCTAAAATACATAAAAACTGTACATAAGTAAATATATGTATAGCGTGAATTTTCAAATCTTAGAGTGTTATCACACTTGCGATTTGCGAGCTAGTTTTGTATGGGAGCGAACACGCCGCGAGTTCGCCGCGTACGAGTTTTGTATAGAAATCGCTTTCAAATCGCTCAAGTGTGATAAGGCCCTTCGAGCGTTATCACACTTGCAATTTGCGAGCTAGTTTTGTATGGGAGCGAACACGCCGCGAGTTCGCCGCGTACGAGTTTTGTATAAATCTCTTTCAAATCGCTCAAGTGTGATAAAGCCCTTAGCCATATTCGTCCTCTGGTTTGGTACCTCTGTAGTTATAGGCGTCCATAGGCTGCGGTAACGCGGTAACGCCAATAAAAATTGTACGAGACGGCACTGGACCACTTTTTCCATGGGACTATCCCGAAAAAATGGCTATTCCAAAGCAAACGTCGGCAAATGATCGGTCGAAATGTATAAAACAGCCAAACAAAATCATGGTATAGCCACTGGTGTCTAAATTTATCAAATTTCCAACCGATTTCGGGCAGCGTAGTTTAGCTGTCAATATAGTGAATTATTTAATTTGAACATTAAAGGGACAGTAACGCGATGATACCTCGTGAGTTGCAGATGTCCATTAACTACTGTAGCTACTTACCATAGCTGGCCATATACTTTTTTGCTATTGTTGTGAAAAAAAGAAAACAAAATAAGTATTTGCTTTTCAAATTAGCCAGGCCGCTCAAGTTTGTTAGTAATCATTCAACCGAAATCCTTCGAACTTAAGAACCAACTCACAACTTTCTTAGAACTCAGTCATTGGAACTAATAATTGGTTGAAGACATCTAATTTAGTTCGCTACGATGCTATAATGAAATTATACAGTGACATTGGGAGCGTGAGCAAAAATCATAAGACGTTTGGGTTAAGGTCGATGTTTATAAAAAAAAAAAGTTTATTTCGGACCAAAATCCATAAAATCGGTTAGTCAACAAGCAAGTACATACTTAAAACTATGTTAGCTATACATGTGGGTAAATTGCAGAAAAAATGTACCTTTACTTTTTTTTTATTTGATTAATATTTTGAGTCTATCCTATGCAGAATCATGATCTCTATCGAGTCTGATAGATTAAAAAAAATGTCCCAACTGTTCCAAAATTTTCATACAAAAAAACTTCGTTACGTTCATAAAAAAAGTGTAACGGTATCAGTTTCGTTACATTTTTTATGAACGTAACGAAATTTTTTTTGTATGAAAATTTTGGAACAGTTGGGACATTTTTTTAATCTATCAGACTCGATAGAGCTCATGATTCTGCATAGGATACACTCAAAATATTTATCAAATAAAAAAAAAAAGTAAAGGTACATTTTTTCTGCAATTTACCCATTTATGACTGCGTAAAAATAATTATAGAGTGGACCTAGGGGAATCAGATCGCAGGGCAAAATAGATACTCGTACCTCAACGCTATCTCAACGTTGTAAGGTAGCTTCCCTCCAGGCCCCGACTTATTTTTCCACCCTATACAGGGTGTCCCAGAAATCGACGTCAAGCCGTGAATGGATGATAGACCAAGTTATAACAGTTATCAGAAAAATACAAAAAAAAAATCTATCACACGTTCTTCAAAAATTATGGTCACTTTAAAAATGTACTAGAATATTCACGCCCTGGTCTCTTAACTTCTAGTAAATTTTTAAAGTGACCATAATTTTTGAAGAACATGTGATAGATTTTTATTTGTATTTTTCTGATAACTGTTATAACTTGGGTCTATCATCCATACACGGCTTGACGTCGATTTCTGGGACACCCTGTATAATCACTTGTTTGTTCAACACAGCTCGCCCTACTTCTGTCCGTCTGTCTGTTTCCGTCCACAACACATAGAAATCATATCGCGATCATACGTGGAAGGGTTTAGTGTAAGGTCCTACTTTGTCGGTACTTAATACTTCATTCTTTCATTAATAGATACCGTATTTTAGGTATAGATGAATTATCGAGAGCGTGGAATTGCATATGTAGTAGTATTGTTTGTGTACAGGCATTCTATATTTGAATCCGCACACAAAGAGGCACAACACGGTACAACCACTACATATGCAATTCCACGCTCTCGATAATTCAACTATAGTTTCCGAGGAATTAATAACTCTATTGACAATGTGGGAACTTTTGTAAATATTTCACAATGCAGGTTGATCGACTGTCTAAAGGTAGGGAAGAAATAACTGCCCATATTTAGTTATTTTTGCTTCATTTATATTTTAAATCTTTAAAATATAGTGTGGTTCCGCAGTACAGTCGCCATCAAATAGAGTAGCGGCCACGGTACTCAATAATATCTGAACAAGCACCTAATCGCCTTGACAATAAAGGCGTTGTTCAGATACTTGTGACCACCTTGGCCGCTTCGATATATCTGACATCGACTGTACATTTAGAATACGCACTAGGGTATAATTTGGTTTCTAGATAAGTGTCGAATTAATACTAAAATATAATTCAAGTCCTATTTTTTATGAATTTAAAAAATATTGCTTATATGGATGTTTATACCGCCAGTAGACTAATGGTAGGACGTCAGACTTTCAATCCGGAGGTCGCCGGTTCTACTTTTCGATTCGGTTTACTAGCCTTTTATGTGCGAAATATATGTGTTAAATTGTGTTAAATACAAATTATAATATACTCAAAGAGATTCGCAGATGTATGTGAAGTTCCCGTTCTGTTTTGGGCTAACTAAGGTGTTTTCATTTCTCTCGTTATCGTGTCACATTTTCCGGAACTCATTATTTAGTCTCATATAATATATGTCCTAAAGTTACCGACATAGCCCACAGGATTAGCAAGCTGAAGTGGCAATGGGCAGGCCACATTGCACACAGAGCAGATGGCCGATGGGGTCGAAAAGTGTTCGAGTGGAGACCACGGACTAGCAAGCGCAGCGTAGGACCTCCATTCACAAGATGGACAGACGACCTTATAAAAGTCGCCGGAAGACGCTGGATGCAAGTCGCTACCGACCGATACTTATGGAGGTCCAAAGGGGAGGCCTATGTTCAGCAGTGGACGTCTTATGGCTGAGATGATGATGATGATTATCGCATTCACGATACCCCTTAATATACTCAATATTCATGGAGACCCTCGAGTCGGCCTTGACCGGATTTTACGTTGTTTGTAACAGATTGTCCCCTAATTAAATACCCGAAGGCCGGTCATTCCTATCGATGCACGTGCAAGCGAGTCGAGATCTCAATAAAACCAGTTATATTTATACAGACTATTTTTTCTCAACTAGCCTAAGTTCGAGATGATTAGTTAGGGCATAATGAACAACTTTTTCTATGGTACCAACTACGAAATCACAAAAAAAATTGCCTCCCCATACAAAAGGTCGAGAGCTGATCGGTCAAAATGTATAAATTGCGTAATTTATTTAGGAGTTGTTCCGTTCCCGTCTAACCTAACCTAACCTAACATTATATAGTTAGTTGTTGAAAAAACACCCCTATAAGTAGGAAGTCATCAAATTCATCATGGGCTCTGAAACTATCCGTAGTAAAAAGTTGGGTTTGATTCCTAAAAAGACCAGGAAGGCTGCTCGCACGCAAGATGACCCTGTTACCTATATGTACTTCTAGTTTTATTTTTTTCGGTAAAACAAAGACAATTTTAATAAAGTCGAATTCTAATATTACCGACATAATTTGGTTTCGCCGAGTCGAGTCACATTCGTCAGACGAATGGAACACGCGTGTCCCGTGAGACGGACGCTGTGACGTGTAATTTACATTCAAATATTGTCAGGATAGACATGTTTACCTTGCCCCATGGGAGATTGTAGATACGGTTTTAGTAAACTATATACCCGTGGGCGGCAAATCTCACTTACTGCCCAGAGTGACGTAATAGTACATTGTGTATCAAGGGCGTTAAACAAGAATTTACGAACAAGCTTAATTCACACGAGTTCGTAATTCATGTACCGCCCGTGGTACACACAATGTTTTTCATCCCACTTATGGGGAAAGAATAGTACATTACGCACCTAGGGCGGTAAAATAAAGAACGGCTCAGATCGCGGATATTTGTGGCCCGAACCGAAGGTAAGGGCCATAGACAAGCGATCTGAGGCCTTCTTTATTACCGCCCGTGGTGCGTACACAATTTTACGTCTTCTCCTGGGTGTGAAGTGAGATTTTCCGCTGCGCCCGTGGGCGTAAAATCTCACTTACCGCCCAGAGTGACGTAAAAAATAAAATATATAATTCTGCCTAATTTCGTACTTTTTTTGAGTAAACACAAGTGGCAGAGTAGTATAGGTACGGTATCGTGCCCGCGCCCCTCGCGCTCCGGGCTCCGGCACCGCAAGTGCCCGAGCGTGCGGAGCGCGGCAGCCTGGGCGGGCGACACGGGCAGGAGCCGGTAGGAGAAGGGTGAAAGGGAATAGGAGAGGGTGGGAGAGTGGCACGAGTCAGTAGGAATGGGGTAAGAGACTAAACGACTCGCTTAGGAGTGAAGTTGAAGTCGATGGGAGTTGGTGAAAGTAGGCGGTACGAAGTCAATATAAATGGGTGGAGACAATGGGTGTGGGGTGGAAGACGGCGAAACTAGCGTAGGAGTCGGTGGTAATAAGGTTAGAGTCGATGGAAGTACCGTCGGTGGGAGAAGAGTGGAATACAGAACGAGAGTGGGAGATGGGTATGGGTAGATGGTAGTGGAAGAGTGGTGGAAGTCGGTAGGAATTGGGGTAACAGACTGGACTGACGTAGGAGCGAAGTTGATGACGACAGTCGGTCGAAGTTGGCGGTAGGAAGTGCGCCGGGTCAGCTAGTAATCAATAAACTCAGGCTTCCTTCAATATCTCACAATCTCCTAGGATGAATTGTCCGCGCCACCCGGGAATACTTTGATAGCCAATGAAATTACTTGCTAACTAGATATTAACTTGGAACTTTGACCTAGTAATTAAAGAAATTTATTAGATTTAGATTAGAAAGCTTATTAGCGTAGTCTATGTTTTTGCGTAAACATATCTTTAATGAAATAAATGTTAGTTTTAAACTCAAAACTTTCGTGAGACTCAGACATCAAAAATATATTCATGTCGACCAATATTCAACTAAAAAACGTGAGTTATCACTTATCAGTTCCTATATATATTTAAAAAAAAATGTAAGTTCCCATGGAATTTTTCACAACGGAACAGGATTAGTGGCCCATTTAGAGAATCCACCCTGTTACCTAAAGATGATAGGGTTATTAGCAAAAAAAAACACAAAATAAGTTCATGGTGTCTTTTCTAAGAAATATAAAACACCTGCAAAAACGTTTCTTACCTATTCGCACGTAACAGGTACTCCGTCTTGCCCCCTACTCCGTCTTGCCCGGCCCTCCCCTACTTTATGCCCCAGTCTTTCCACTAAGTGCATCAGCCGAGCCTGCACTCCGAGATACCCTGTAAGAGGATTAAATCTACGCCTTGAGAAGCATTCCCTTCATATCTCACAGCTGGCAGTTGTATTTTCTCACTAGGCGCTCTGCTATTTGTTATACCGGGTGCTTCGGAATATGGGATTTAAATCGAACAATGGTTTAGGATGCTGAATTTTATTATTTTCGTATGATATTCGTGTGCGTTGATGTATATAATATATCAAGTTCTTAAAGGGTAGGCAACGCGCATGTGAATCCTCTGGGGGTTGCAGGCATCCATAGGCTACGGTAACTGCTTTCCATCAGGCGGGCCGTATGCTTGTTTGCCGCGGTCGTGGTATAAAAAAAATCAAATTGTCAACTTCTTTTCTAGCTGAAATGACGACGAATTATTAATTCATCTCAGCCATATGACGTCCACTGCTGAACATAGGCCTCCCCTTTAAGGGGGGGTTTGCCATACGCGCCACGCTTGGCAGGCGGGTTGGCGCGCGCAGTTTTTTGTTTATTGTTTGTAGGCTTTCGGAAAATGCTGCTGCCCATCTCCCGGTATATTCCCTTAGCAGACTCCTACTGCAACCACGGGACGATATGGTGGGGGACAATTCTAAGGCCGGGCACCCCACGGCTTTTACTTATTAATTGGTTGGTTTTATTTATTCATATTGAATGTTAGAGTTTCTCCGTATCTGTATGTGTCTATTTGTTTGTCTATTTCTATTTGTTTTTTTTTTCTAAATCGATCTACATGGTTTCGATCTGTTTCGAGCATTTTCATCAGGAGTTAACAAATGCAATCACCGCTTGGGATCGACTGCATTGTAGCTCCTGTTAAAGATACAGAATGGTACATTACGCACCTAGGGCGGTAAAATAAAGAACGTTCTCGGATCGCGGATATTTGTGGCCCGAACTGAAGGTAAGGGCCATAGACAAACGATCTGAGGCCTTCTTTATTACCGCCCGTGGTGCGTACACAATTTTACGTCTTCTTCTGGGTGTGAAGTGAGATTTTCCGCTGCGCCCGTGGGCGGCAAATCTCACTTACCGCCCAGAGTGACGTAAATAAATTAAAAATATTCAAGTAATCATTGATAATTTAGAAACCTTTATAGTGTTTTGCTGTTCGTATGTCTAACCGTCAATCCTTAGGTTAAAATAATCAGGCGCATTTAAAGTATTTTAATGGGATACTTTTCAATCGTGCCTATATTTGTAGGGATGTCCTATTAATATCGTTATTTCTGATCACGTGTCCAATGTCATCCTGTATAAAACTTGCGCAAGCCCTGCAAATATGTTACGTTGTGTCCTCATTCCTTCAGCTGATATTTGCTAACGTGACTTGAATACCTTTTATTGAATTCAAATTCCTTTGAAGCATGTTTCGAGAGAAATCTGTGCATTTAGGTATTGTGTAGTAATTAATATTGCCATTTTTCTCATGCAATAAAATATCGTCGTTATATTTTTTATAATGGTGTTGGGAGTATCTTGTTTCGGGCGCGGCAGCTCAAGAGGATTTTAATGGGATTTCAAACATCTTTTTCAGGCCTAGGCCTGAAAGTGTAGGAATACCTCTGGCGTTGCAGGCGTCACTGCTTTTCATCAGGCGGGCCGTATGCTTATTTTCCACCGTCGTAGTATTTAAAATATAAAAAACCCTAACCTAGAAAACCTAACCCAGAAAACCTAGAAACCTAACCGCCTAACTGTATAACCTAGAAAAGAACGTAAATCTATGTAATGGTCTAAGAGCTGGCCACGTCAGATGTGACACAATAATGAGAGGTTTGTAATCAGTCCAGTTAGATTGCATAACTATCCTTATTGCTAGATCCGGGCATCTGGCAGCTTTTTATGGGTGGAGATCAGAGTGACAGACCAACAAAGTTTTTAAGTTGAAAAAAAGTAATACCGAAATAAGTAAAAACTGCTGAAGTTGTGTCATTTATAGAGAACAGGGCCTATATTTTAACATTAGAACAAAAAAACATTGTGTATTATTGCGCAAACAAAAACAGTAGGCGAGTAACCAAAAATTACATTATACATCATTTGGCACTACTTCCCCTAAACGAAACTTTTGGATATTATATAATCTAATTAATTATATAATTTTTCATAATATTGGATCAAAACCAGAACTCTAGAATTTATTTTCTTCAAGTTATTTGCTTTCTTTTACCTCCACCACTTTACAGCTGCCAGATGTCCTGATCTAGAAATAAGCATAGTATAGTAAACTAACTAGAGGGGTTTCGTTGCTCTCATTATTGTGTCATATCTGACGTGGCCAGCTCTCCGTCTATAAGTAGCAGAAATCATATCATTGTTGATTTTTAGTATGGGTTGCACATTTAAGTTTTAAAATTTAAAAACACCGTAACTACGGTACCTAGGTACCGTTGCCATCAGATATATCGAAGCGGTCAAAAATATCTGAACAACGGCTCTATTGTCAAGGCGATAAAGTGCATGTTCAGATATTTTTGCGTACCCTGGCCGCTCCGATATATTTGATGGCGACTGTACCTACCTATTATGAATAATTTTACCCTGTCTAACTATTAAACAGCTCCAACTATTCCATTCTAGTCTCATTTACCCCAATCTACCTTCATCCTAGCTATACCAGCGTCCCTTTTCACCTCGTTAACCCTAGAGTAGATTGGGTGCAGCTGGGACCCGGGGCTAAACGGGTTAGTGCTGTTATGTAGGGTAATTTCATCGTGATAGGGATTTTCCGGCACTATTAATCAATAGTTAAAGCCAGCTCTTCGGGATATGTGAGTTAGTAATAGTAGTTTATGTAACTGTTACGTAATAGGGGTCCTTAAAACACGAGTGTGGTTTTATGAAACGAACGAAGTAAGTTACATAATAAGATCACACGAGTGTTTTAAGGCCTAATTACGTACAGTTGCATAAACTGCTTTATCTGCATACATATTATAAACCCTAAATGACGCGTTCTAAAACTGTTAAAATGGCTGCCATGGCCAACTCGATTGTGTCGGCGCGGCAGTCGGCGGGGCGCGTGCCGGCGGTCGGAGGAGCGCGCCGTCGGTCGGGGAGCAGGCCGGATTTTCATAATGAAATCGATTTTTTCATTATTATTTGATAATAATAACATCGTTACAGATAAGACATTTGTTCTAACTTCTAACAAAACACTATCTTTTTATGGTGGTCATAACGTGCGGTTTTTGAACGCATCATGGAGGGTTTATGATATGGGTGTAGATTTATACTTTAATTTCAGATATAATCCAATATCCATAATGAACCCGCCTATGTTAGCTTATTCATAAACATGTTTTAAACCTTATTTAGTTAAATTATGTTGTGTATGTTTCTAATAAATTCAACCAAGTACATAACTTAAAATAAGTCGGTATCCGCCTTTTCGCCGAAAATTGTATTGCCGAATTTCACTTGCCAAACAACTTTTCGCAGATGTTTCATTTGGCCGAATAACTTTTATCAAATTATTATTTCGCAACCATTTCATTTCCCAACCTATGGTTGGGAAATATAACTTACCTACGAGGTTGGGTTAGGTTAGGTTGGATTATGTAAAGTTGAGAAATGAAATTCGGCCAAATGAAATTTCTGCGAAACGTTGATTGGCAAGTGAAATTCGGCAATACAATTTTCGGTGAAAAGGTAGAGACCCATAAAAGTCAAAGTGACAAGTTTAAACACGTCTATGAAAAAGCGGGTTCAACTAAACGGGTGTCTTGAGATTTTTTCTTGTTTTTCATCATTGATTAATTATTTCTACTAGATGTGACATCTAGAACATATTTTGTGCGCCATGTTTGCTATGACAGAATAAAGGAGTAGTAGTACTTGTAGCAGCAGTGGCTATATATAGAGATATAGACGACCACAGCCTAAGAACTTTTTGAATCTGAAGTCGATTGCGCCCTCTATCCGAAAGCCGCCTAAAGATACCGAAATTGTAAGAAGAAATGTCACCTGCACAGCTACTCCACCTAGTAACAAATAGCGTACTAATATTACACTAGTAGCTACTAGGTGGAGTAGCTGTGCAGGTGACATTTCTTCTTACAATTTCGGTATATTTAGGCGGCTTTCGGACAGAGGGCGCAATCGATTTGAGCTTCAAAAAGTTCTTAGGCTGTGGTCGTCTATATCTCTATAGTCTCTGCTTGTAGTGATTTTCACTACAACTTTTGGGACAAAAAAAATCTTAGGGATGTCATCTCCTGTTACTCTGTTTTTGGTTCATTTTCGTAGTTCAGTGTGTAATATCAGAGACTATAGAGATATAGACGAGCACAGCCTAAGAACTTCTTGGAGCTCATGTCAATTGCGCCATCTATGTCAAAGCCACCTAATGATACCGATGATACAGAAAAACTACAAGTTAACATGAGGGATTATACAGAAATTGATTCATTTATTAGGAAACACAATCGTCGGACGACCCAGTCTTAAGAGTCGCCAGGACGCTCGCGTTCCCATACAAACGTAGTTCAGCTCTCATTTTAAAACGACATGCTTTAGAACCACGAAATTTGGCATGGGCATTCTAGTAGTCTATACTATCTAGGTCGGACATTTGTTTTCGTTGCTAAAAATTGTAGTACAAAGAAAATACAGCCAGTTACAGATTTACATACAAAACTTATTTTTGCTATATTTTCTTTTTATTAAAATTTTTGGCAACGAAAACGAATGTCCAACCTAGATCTGTACTATTATAATGCCCATGCCAAATTTCGTGGTTCTAATACATGTTTTTTTTAAAATGAGAGCTAAACTACGTTTGTATGGGGACGCGAGTTCATGCGAGCGTCCTGGCGACTCTTAAGTAACATGTCTAGATTGACATACGTTCGTTTACATGATAAAACAAGGAAGGATGAATTCTGTATAGTAGAAAATATCGTCAAAACCGAATTTTACCACTGCTTTTGTGTAAGTTTAAACCAGCGTGAGCTCCCAGATAAGACTCGAGTATCAGTAGTACGGGCGGGGACCGTAAGATCTGCTACGTAACGTGATACAAAAATAAGCCCCATGGCACATGACAAATGTTACAACATACGAGTACCTCCAATGTTACATACATACCTACTTGTAGTTACATATTGCAAGATAAAAAAAAACAAAAACAGGCGACTACGTAGTTTTAATATAGATTTAATTGTGAAATTTAGTCGATTGAAACTAAAACGAATTTAGTTGTAAGTCGAACATTCTCACAACTAATTTAATTGCAACTAAATTAATCGCGATTTAAAAATGACGATTGATATTTTTAATCGATTGATTAGTTAACTAAAAGATTAAACGATTAATGCCCATCTCGGCACATGTTTATAAAAGTGATGCTGAGTTCCAAAAAAATAGTAAAAAAATAGAATTGGCCGAAAGCACAAAAAAGTACCACTTCCAGTTTAAAAAATGCATAACATGTAATTACGGCATTTTATACTGTGATCATACTTGTGGCAACAAATACTAATTTGTATTTAGGTACAGAAGAATCCAGTCTGCCAGTTCCATGCAGGAACTGGCAGACTGGATTTTTCTGTACTTGAAAACCAAATTATATTTGTGTCATCTTTATATCCAATGACGTAGGTAAATACCATCCATTTTTTACACCTATTTCTTTGTGCTTTCCGCCAATTCAATATTCTAAATTTTTTTCGGAACTCAGAACATCACTTTTATGAGCATGTGCCATGGGGTTTATCTTTGTATCAGGTAACGTAGCAGATCTTACAGTTCCCGCCCGTACTACAGCGGCCTTGGTCTAGCGCACGACACGGCATTTAACTTACTGGCGTTATCGGAGCTTATACTATACACGTATAAAGATAGCTTCAAATTTTTATTTATGCTATTTTATAATTTTATCCTCATCATAATACTTTTGCCATCAGATATATCAGAGCAGCCAACATGATCACAAATATATGAACAACGCCCCTATTGTCAAGGCGATAAAATGCATGTTCATATTTTTGAGTGCTGTGGCCACTTCGATATATTTGATGGCGAGTGTACCCAGGCAATCTATTAGGAATAAAAAAATATAAAAGTCGCCAGGACGCTCGCGTGAACTTCGTCCCCATACAAACGTAGTTCAGCTCTCATTTTAAAACAACATGCTTTAGAACCACGAAATTTGGCATGGGCATTTTAGTAGTACAGATCTAGGTCGGACATTCATTTTCGTTGCTAAAAATTGTAATACAAAGAAAATATAGCAAAAATAAGTTTTGTATGTAAATCTGTAACTGGCTGTATTTTCTTTGTACTTCAATTTTTTGCAACGAAAACAAATGTCCGACCTAGATCTGTACTACTAGAATGCCCGTGCCAAATTTTGTGGTTATAAAGCATGTCGTTTTAAAATGAGAGCTAAACTACGTTTGTATAGGAACGTGAGCGTCCTGGCGACTCTTAAGTCCGCCGTTTTTGTGTGCAATAAAATTTCAATTATAGGTAAACAAACGGACAGACGCTCGTCGGACATACCGACGTAAGCATTTTACCCAAGCTGAAAAGGAGACCTTTGATATCGCTCGGTCAAAAACGAAACAGTAAGTTCTCTTTTCTGCCACCACATTTGTTTTTTCTTAAGACTTAAGCTTGTAAAATGTAGGTACCTTGAAGTACTAGCGGAAGTTAATTTTTGACACTTTTTATTATATTACAGGTACTTATACATTATTATAGGGAATCCACTTGATTCACAAATTGTAAACTTTTGAGAAACGAGCCCTGACCTTTACGATCAAACGTTCAAATAAACCTTTTTGGCTTAATAATTTCAATTATTATGAATTAATCGTAAGTAGGTACTGGAACGACTTGCCACCACCAGTAAGAAATTGTTTATCGGTCACCTCTTTTAAAGTTAAACTTCGGAATTTTCTTCTAGATAAACAAAAATTGTAGCACTTAAGAAACCGTGCACACTCCCTCACATAAGACACAATCACACACACACACACACACACACACACACACACACACACACACACACACACACACACACACACACACACACACACACACACACACACACACGTACACACACACACACACAAAGGCGCGCGCTGTTCTTTTGATATCTTATTTCTCACTTTGTTATGTTTTCTTAGTTATTTCTGCCATCTAGTTAGTTTTAGTTCTAGTTTTAATTTTAGTTTTACCAGGCTTCACTGAAAATCAGCGTCACGTAGTGTGTCCTAGGATTCACTGCGGGACATCAAGCTGAGTGAAGACCTTTTAGCACAATTCTGTTAATCGAAATGAATTTATGTTTGATGTATTAGTTTAGTTTTTGTGCTAATAAATATTTCGTATTCTTATTCTTACTTGTTCCTATAATCATCATCATCCTCCCAGCGGTGGTCCTGGCTTTTTGGAAGCCCACCGGCGCTTCAAGCTTTGTTTCCATCAAGCAAAAACTAGGTATATCTAACGCCTAACACCTACCATTACGCCTACTAAGTAAATAGAGACAAAAGTTTTATTCACTATTCTCTGCCAACAAAGAAAGCTAATTCTAGATTCTAAATTGTCTAGACTCTAGACACAACATAACTCTGTACAAAACCGGCCAAGTGCGAGTCCGAGTCAACAAGAGGAACCGCAAGGACCCGGTCAAAAAACCGGTAATACATAATAATCGGCTATTAGATAGCCTTTAAAAAAAACCTATTAACGGAAGCTATTTTTTTATCTTTATTGCTAGGTAAGGTGCTACACCGAAAAAAACGCTTCCGGTATATTGTCAATCGAAAACATTATTATATTATGTTGAAAATATTTCCTCGTGACAAGCATTTATTTCCTTTAACGAAAATAAATTAAAGTTTTAAATATAACGAAGCGAATATATTCTTACAGATTTCCTAGTTTTCTTTTACCTAAGATAATACTTGTTTGATTAATGTACAATCTCTCTTATTTACTCAATATACTCTTGAAACAAAACATTTTTGTATTTCTATTTTAAGAAAACGTGGTTTTATTAAGCGAAGAATCATATTTTTGGTAAAGGAAATAAATACTTGTCACGAGGAAATATTTTCAAGAAAATAATATTGTCTTGGATTGAGAATATTTTTTTGTTCTATATTGCTAATAGTTAGGGTGCTATGGTTGTGCTATGGCCAAGATTTCTTAATGATTAGATCAATGTACATCACACGATTTTCACTCATTATTTTGACAAAAACGGGACTTAGGTACTCGCGTACACTTACTTTCATTATTTTCCTGACGTTTCGAGCGTGTCGTAACGCTCGTGGTCGCAGGCAAACTGGCGAGGAACTGTATCAGCATCTCCTAGCAACGCGGGTTTTCCGGACTACCCGCGTTTTTTGTCTGGATTATTCCCGTTTACGCTAGGGTTGTCACTTTGCTATCCGATACCATAATTTGGTCATGTATTGTTAAGAGTCGCCAGGACGCTTGCGTGAACTTCGTCCCCATACAAACGTAGTTCAACTCTCATTTTAAAACAACATGCTTTAGAACCACGAAATTTGGCATGGGCATTCTATTAGTACAGATCTTGGCCGGACATTAGTTTTCGTTGCTAAAAATTGTAATACAAAGAAAATATAGCAAAAATAAGTTGTGTATGTAAATCTGTGACTGGAGTTGGCCATGGCGATGGCGGTGCAGTCATTCATTCATCATTCAGGTTTTATAATATGTGTGTAGATAAAGCAGTGTATGCAACTGTACGTAATTAGGCCTTAAAACACTCGTGTGATCTTATTATGAAACTTACTTCGTTCGTTTCATAAAACCACACTCGTCCCAACTAGCAAAACAGTCTCAGACTGCGCCGTTTATAAGAGCGGTAGGCTTACAACACTCCCATAATTGTTTTGGAACATGCCATCGATCTTATACTGGTAACAGACAAGCCGGTATGGACTCAAGAACGCTCAGTCTTATAACTAATCTTATATATGCGTATAAGAGCATTTTACAATGCAATTATTAGCCACTTACTCCTACAATTGCATTTACTAAGACTAAATGCACTTAAGACAGCTTGGTCTTATAACCTAATCTTATATATGCGTATAAGAGCATTTTACAATGCGATTATTAGCCACTTACTCCTACAATTGCATTTACTAAGACTAAATGCACTTAAGACAACTTGGTCTTATAACCTAATCTTATATATACGTATAAGAGCATTTTACAATGCAATTATTATAGCCACATACTCCTACAATTGCATTTACTAAGACTAAATGCACTTAGAAAACTTGGTCTTATATCCACCTTTTCTGAGCTCGTTTGGTTTTATATTATACTTTCTAAATGCTATTGTAAGAGTGTCGCACTAATATCAACATTGCGTAAGAGAATTGTAAGCGGTTCTTGGCTTTAGAACTGTATAGTCTTATAAAGTAATCTTATATATGCGTGTAAAAGCATTTTACAATGCGACTATTAGCCACTTACTCCTACAATTGCACTTACTAAGACTAAATGCACTTAAGACAACTTGGTCTTATAATCTAATCTTATATATGCGTATAAGAGCATTTTACAATGCAATTATTAGCCACATACTCCTACAATTGCATTTACTAAGACTATATGCACTTAAGAGAACTTGGTCTTATATCCACCTTTTCTGAGCTCGTGTAAGGTTTTATTACTTTTTGAAATAATTTTAACAATAAAGTAGTTATATTGACCATTCCGGTGGCGTCATGGCCGACGGTGGTAAAACGGTAGTGGGGGAACTTGGCGCGCAGGGGCATTCTCTGCTTGGCAATGCTACCGATAGGACGTATCTACCTGGTTGTAGTGCGATAGTTGTGTCAGTATAATTTGTAATTATTTAAATATACGTGTTGAAACTGCTCTTCGTGTTTGTTATTTCCGAGGTTGCTTACATATCAGCCAGTGGGATTACGAAATTGCGTAAGTACTCGCCCACACGGGTTTATCTTTTTCTATAGTGTATGTTTTTGCTGTACTAAGATAGTGACGGTAATATTAGAAGGTTTTTAAATAATAAAGCACCGATGAGGTACGCAGGCTAATTGGATGCGAGTTTTTAATTTATTTCGTGTTAAATTCGAATAACTGCAATTACTAGCTACATATCACGATAAAATAAAGGGTAGATTACAATCGCGCATGCTTAACGCGCGTATGCTTAACGGTGTGAACCACGTGCTTAACTTGATCACCACGTGCTTAACTTGATCACCACGTGCTTAACTTGATCACCACGTGTTTAACTTGCTTGATCACCACGTGTTTTTCGCGACGCCATTTTGAATTGAGCGTGCCATTTTATCACGAAGGGAACACCGTATTTCGTAAGAGGTACTTGAAATTTTTTGAAAGTTTAACTTTTTGATTTCTCATTGTTAGTGTCTAATGACCTCTGGGGTTTTAAAGGGGACCTAAATTTTCATTATTTTTGCGCTAGGACGCCCCGTTTTCGAGATATCAAACATAATTTCAACTTCACTCTCATTAACTCAAAGGTTAACTGGAAGAGATCCCTTAAAGGGATAAGTTCGCCTTTGTACTTTACATCTTTTGTTTACTGTATTTATCTGCTGTGTTATGCACAATAAAGTGTTACTTACCTGCTTACTTAACATATATAATTATGTCAGTCCTTAACATTCTTTATGTTTAACTTGCTCATAACTAGAAATGCTAATGCACTTTCTGCGACGAGTTTTCAGATAATGAATGAAGACTGGAAACAGCGAAGCTTACAGACTCCCGTGAGTGACCGGTCCCGATCAAAGCGCAGCGAAACGCAACCACGACACAGGAGTCGGAGTCGTAGCCACAGCCGCCACTTGAGGGAGCGAGAACTGGCTCTAAAGAGGGAACGGGAGCGGGTTCGACAGATGGAGGAGGACCTGCAGGAAGAACGAGACGCCGAGCGCCGGTCACGGAGGAGCGAACGCGATTGCTCGTCGAGGACGAGCCGCGAGCGCCGCAGTCGTAGCCGAGCACCGAGAGCCGGAACCAGCCGCGTACCTCGTAGCCGCAGCAGAGACCTGGGCACCAGGACAAGACGCGACCGGGCAGGCAGGGACTCCTCGAGCATCGATCGACGTTATAAAAGGTCATGTAGTCCTTCCTTCTCTTCTAATGACATTATTAAAATAATCGAATCCATTAAAGATGTCTTACCGTCTCAGCCGGCAAATCAAAGCCAAATTCATAGTAACAGAAATCTTGACCATAAAAACATTATCCCTGAATTTAACCCATCTGAAAAAAATCAACGCATTGATGTATGGCTAAAGAAAGTCAATGAGTGTGCGAAAGTTTACGGCTGGGACGAGAAGACTGTGATACATTTTGCCATGCAGAAATTGACAGGGTTAGCAAAAACGTGGTTTGAGAGCCTTAATACTATTTTATTTTCATGGGATGAGTGGCAGACTAAATTAATTAACGCTTTTCCTTCGGAACAAAACTATGGACAATTCTTAGATGATATGTTGAAGCGTAAAAGTAAACAACAGGAACCTTTAGAAATTTACTTTTATGAAAAATTAGCTTTTCTGAACCAGTGCGAAATAACAGGTAGACGAGCGGTCGATTGCCTTATTCATGGTATCGGGGATAGAACTTTGCGATCCAGCGCTTTAGCACTGCGGTGTCAGGAACCCGATCAACTTCTTAAATTTCTATTGAGTAATAATAAGGAGCCGTCCGTACATTTCCCGTTGATTAAAGATACAAACGCAGCTGGAGCAGATGATAAGACTTCCAATATAGGTGGCGCGAGGGTAAACCCAGACATATTTTGTTATAATTGCAAGGAGAAGGGTCATATTTATTCGCGATGCCCTAAGCCTTTGGTTAAATGTAGTACGTGTCAAAAAGTGGGCCATAAACCCGAGATGTGTAAACTGAAGGTAGACTCTGTAAAAGAGGTTACTCAGGTTAAAGTTTAACGCATATCCAACCAATGCGTATAGGTCAAGCTTACCCCGAATAACCACATGTCGCCACCTAGGTATAAAGATACAAAAAAAGTTGCCATTTTACACATAGGCCGCGAGCTTTATAACTTACAAGGGGATGATGATGAGATGTTAGATTAGAGAGTAGGATTGCAGCATGTAACATAGTATATGGAATGGATTAGCTAATGTTAGAGCCACTGCTGAGACGGTCTGGCTTATGATTTAGGCAGCCTAGGTTGCACATATATTAATGAATTTAAAATATAATTTTATAAGCGGTATATTGTTTTAACCCTATTATATAATTTAAAAAGACGTATGGAAGCGTCCTACTTTGCGTCGATTACAGATTAGTAGGTTAAAGGAAGTCTACTTGTTGCTAAAAAAGGGCCAATCTTAAAAGCTTAACTTATTGGTAGCTTTCTACAAAACAAAGTCAATTATTTGTAGAAAGATATTTGGGATCTAAGATCAGTTCGGCAGGCAAGCGCCCAGGAACAGCAAAAAGACAGCGTTGTCGATGTCACAAAACCAGAAAATGTACATGATATTAGAAAATTTGTATAACTATGATTTTAGCAAATTTATACGAAATTTTGTCCAGATAGTTCCCTTGGCATTCTTACAAGAATGAAAACTTATAGAGTTTTTGTAAAGTTACATTCCAAAATAATGGCAAGAGTGCTAAACTCAAAAAAAAATATAAAATTGATAGTGATAACAATGTTAAAGTTAAGTTCTTATGATAAAATTAAGATAGATGATTCTGAAAACTAGCTATCGCAAATGTATTTTCTTTATCTCGTTTCAGGTCCAAGCGCTAGAAGACGCGAAAATAGTGGGCGTGCTTAGTTTGGCCTGGAACGAGAGAAAAGGACCACATGGCTATTGGTTACAAGGTTACAAGGATATTTGGTTACAAGGTTACAAGGATATTTGGTTACAAGGTTACAAGGATATTTGGTTATAAGGTTACAAGGATATTTGGCTACAAGGTTACATGGTTATTTACTTACAAGGTTTTGTTTATATAGCTACTTTGATACATGGATATTTTCGTAAAAAGAGATAATTAGACTTATCGTTACTTGGATACGTTGTTAATCAAATAATGTTCACATAAATAGATGTTTATATAAATAAGTCGTTATTTACATGTAATGTTGATTGCATAAAAGCACAAATAGCACAAAATAGATAATATTATAATGCCTTAACTACAGGGCTAATTGGATTAAAGTGTATTTGGATCATGAATCTGAATAAATATAGTTCCATATTAATTAGTAATATTAAGTTTAAGTAATTAATTTAATAAAAAGGTTTCAATCTGGGGTTAAAGTGATATAAGATGTGTTTTAAATGATGGCTTGTGGAGCATTTTATTGTAAATGAAACGGTTTTTGCGCTGAGAGTGTCACTGGTCGCCGAGTGTAAGGTTTTGGTTTCACCCGATTCGTGCCTGGGGACATGCACGTCATCAGGATGGTCGAGTGTAAGGTTTTATTACTTTTTGAAATAATTTTAACAATAAAGTAGCTATATTGACCATTCCGGTGGCGTCATGGCCGACGGTGGTAAAACGGTAGTGGGGGAACTTGGCGCGCAGGGGCATTCTCTGCTTGGCAATGCTACCGATAGGACGTATCTACCTGGTTGTAGTGCGATAGTTGTGTCAGTATAATTTGTAATTATTTAAATATACGTGTTGAAACTGCTCTTCGTGTTTGTTATTTCCGAGGTTGCTTACACTCGTTTGATTTTATATTATACGTGCTAAATGTTATTGTAAGAATGTCGCACGAATATCAACATTGTGTAATAGAATTGTAAGCGTTTCTTGGCATAAGAACGCTTAGGTACTTAACTTAAATTACCTAATTATATTAAGGTAAAAGTCAAAAATTTATATTTATTTTTAATGCATTGTTCTGTGACAATTTGATTGGTTGATTTTAAGTTGATTGCAGGAATCCGAACTCATTTCAAAATGGAGTAAATCTTTACTATTCCGAATGCTAATATTAGTGTAAACTTTCTTAGAATAGTCTAACAGTGCACTTGAAAAATGCAGCTAAACCATGGCGCACTTTCAATTAGCTATGGATACATTTTAACAAATAAAGTAATTAAAAAACAATACTAAATAACAAAAAAAACGAAGCGCATAAATTTTGAAGCGAAAAACGGGGTATACTTTACAGTAAATAATATTTCCCAATACGATTACTTCCTGTAAACCACAAATACGCAGACAAGATAATTGTCAAGTTATTATATTTACAATTTACTTGTATTAAACAACTTCTTTATCTTTTTTGTTCTAATTGGTTTAATATTCTTTTTCACTACAGAGTTTGACACTGCGTAAAATTAATCAAAATTAGCTTACTAAGGCTAAGAAAATTCTAATGTTAGACCAATTTAAGTCTGATTTGGCTTACAAGAGGCTTCCGTAAGAGCGTTAGTAGCCTATGTTGGCTGAGAAGATTCTAACGTGATATCAATTTCAGACTAAGTAGACTTACAAGAGACTTACGTAAAAGCGATATTAACCTAAGTCGGCTTAAATTCGTTTTGGCACGAATGCTGTAAGTTTAAACAGCATTCAATTAGACTGATATAAGAATGATATCAAACTAATACGCTTATAAATGGTGTCCAAATGCGGGCTTATACGATGATATAAGTTTGATATAAGAGCGAAAAATAGTAGTCTTGATATTAATATAAGCCTGATTTTTGCTAGTTGGGGTGTTTTAAGGACCCCTATTACGTAACAGTTGCATAAACTACTATAAGGGTACTATTGTGCTAACGGCAATGATGCACATATCAGGCTCCTCGTTCAAGCAATGACATGGGCTTATCAGCTTTTGGGTACGGAACCCTAAAATAATACTCCAGAACAGACAATAATACTCGTAGGTACATCCCTAGCTTGTTTATTTGTTTGTCGACGGAGCAGTCTTATTGTGGGACTATTTGAAATAACTTTGATGAATAATAAAATATTTATCGAGCTTGGCGAAAACAAGGAATTTAAGTCAGAGCTCGGCTGTTGCTTGGAGATGCTAAATTATATTGTTCGTAGTCGATAAAACGCTTTCTCAAGTTTTTCTCAAAATTTATGCAAACGATTTAACCCTTTGACGGTTTTGAGTACACATTCTCACATATACCAATATACTTTAGTTTGTATCAGTCACTCGAAAGTGTGACGAATAATTTTTTAGATGACGATATTAAAAGGCTAGCAATAATAGTAGTTTATGTAACTGTTACGTAATAGGGGTCCTTAAAACACGAGTGTGGTTTAAGGCCTAATTACGTAAAGTTGCATACACTGCTTTATCTACACACATATTATAAACCCGAATTGATGATTGAATGACTGCCATTGCACGGATCGCACCGCCATCGCTATGGCCAACTCGAATGTGCCGGCGGTCGGAGGGGCGCGTGCCGGCGGGCGGGGCCCACCCGTATTTTCATAATGATATCGAATTTTTGCTTATTACTTGATAATAATAACATCGTTACAGATAAGACATTTGTTCTAACTACTAACGAAATAATCTATTTTTATGGTGGTTATAACGTGAGGTTTTGGAACGCATCATGGAGGGTTTATGATATGGGTGTAGATAAAGGGGTTAAATAGCTAAGGGTTTTATTCGACAATCGACAAGTGGCTAATTTTGA
Source organism: Pammene fasciana (assembly GCA_911728535.1). NCBI lineage: Eukaryota > Metazoa > Arthropoda > Insecta > Lepidoptera > Tortricidae > Pammene > Pammene fasciana. Next base: position 729,815 of record OU452292.1, read on the forward strand.
GGTCCCAGTACAATTGTATAGCCGTACAACTACTACAAACTGTATAACGGCGCTCCTAAGGAGTAATACTTAACTCAGGTGGTCAATAAAGAAGTCAAATGGTAATTTTCTACAACAAACTAGGTAATCTTGGGACAGATTAAACCTGTAAAAATATTTACCTAATCATTTTTTTTTAAATATTATTTATTTTTCGGTCGAACACAAGTATAGTTTGACTTACATAACCAGAATAATGTTATACAGCTATACAACTTACTATAAGCTACTACAGCGCTACTAACTCGTTTACTCGCTACAGATTGCCGACGGCTAGATTTAATCTGAACCTACTCGTACACTGAGCGATATAAAACAAAAATGGCTACCGAAAATTGAGGTCAGTTAGTCTTCAGCCTGCATTTCATAGGCCTTATATAGGTCAGCAGCAGCCATTTTAGCCATGCCTGACTTGATACAGCGTTGCAACAATTATCCGCCAGGGATGCAGTGGAGAATGATTATAATAGCGAGGGATACACGCACAGATGTATCCGCCGGATTTGTCCGACGTTTAAGCCCGGCGGACAGATCCGTCCGTGTATGGCGCGAATTGGACACGGATTTGTCGGCGGACACATCTGAATAGCGCCATACACGGACGGTTCTGTCGTGCGTGTATCCCTAGCTGATGAGGTCTAGCATTTAACTGATTGTTAGACTGTAAGGAAGTTGCACTATAATTTTCTTGTAAAAAGTCTCTTAGTTTTAAGATAACAACTGGCTATTTATTATTAACCAGGCTAACTTATTATTAATACATTGATTGCCAGGAATCGCTAGGCGAGCTCTATTAGCTAGAGATACATGCACAGACCAGCCCGCCGGATTTATCCGACGGATATGCCTGGCGCATAGATACGTCCGTGTATTTAGATGTGTCCGCAGACAAAGCCATGTCCAATTCGCGCCATAAACCGACTGATCTGTCTGCCGGGCATATCCGTCGGACAAATCCGGCGGACACATCAATGCGTGTATTCCTAGCTATTAGCTAGAGATACATGCACAGATCAGCGCGCCGCATTTGTCTGGTGGATATACCCGGCAGATTCTTCTAAAAACCGCACAGTGCGACCATCTAAGTTTCATGTTGGATGAATGGCCTGCCGACGGCGGCAAATGGTGCGGTAATGGAATCTGGCCGTTTCTTTAGAGCACATTGTATTGTAGTTACACCTCTATGAGTTACACGCACTAGAAAATAAGGAGGCTAACTAAGTATCTCCTCAAAAATATTTTAGTGTTTTAAATATTAAAAAATCGAATCAGGGAATGTTATTGCGCCTAGAAGACTTTGCGTGTCGTCTAAGACTTTTAGCAGGTGCCGTATTCTAATTTTAAAATGTATAAACAATACATTAACAACACAATCTGTCTTAAACATAACTCCAACACTCAACCAATAATAAACCAATATTGAAGTCGTATTGTAGTTGCATCGCAGTAATTTTCAAGCAAATTCCGTCATTTTTGATTCAGACGTGTAGGCGACTAGGCGTTAGCTGTGTTGTGTTGTTATTGCATTGAAGTTGGATCGTGTCTGTGCGTGTTTTAAAGTTAGAATACGGCCCCAGAAGTCGTCAAAATTCTTAACGACCTTTAAAGAATTGTGTTGTTGCGTTTCCGTATACCTTTAAAAAATGAAACTACATCTAAAACAAGCATTTATACGTAAATTTACTGTTGTAATAGACAGTAGAAGAAGTCTAGACAGCTGAATAATACATTCAAATCTTGATGCAAAAATATAGACCCTACCAAGACGAAGGTTATGTAATGTATGATGATACGCAGAATTTTACGACTGCGTACATTTTATATGCAGCACAAAAAACGCGAACATTTTTTATGGACACCTGTTGGAAAAGTGGGTGTTTTTTCGTCAATTTTAATACTTAAATAAGACTTTGTAGACAAAAGCGAATACCTTTCAATGGAGTTTCCGACAGACCTTTAGTTGTTTAAAACATCGACCAATCACGTGACATGCTCGCGGAATATGTACCTATGAAAACCTGAAGACCCGTGGAAAACGCTAAAAAGGCGATTTTTCTTCCTAGGACTATATCGTGTGTGGCATGTAACTCGAGCAAAAAATTAAAACGTAGATTTTTTTAAACGCAAAACTTCCGTGAGAATCAGACATATTAAATAAATCACGGGTTTCACGTATTTTAAGCGTATTTTTAATACGCGAGTAACCCGTGATTTATTTAATACGTAGATTTTTTCCTCAAACAATAATACAACGTTAAAAAATATGTAGTATTTAGATTGTCTCTTTCCCATACAAAGTAAATAGTATTTTCAAACATTAAAATCCGTCTAATTGACATTGCTTGTCACCCTACAGACAATCAATTTCGCAATATTATGTACTTACATTGCGTGTTCGAATAATAATTAAATTGTACTAAAAATAAAACCCCAACTTATTTTCGCTTAAAATCGCTGAAGAAACGTTGTCTAGCTTGAGGAGTAAAATCTACGTTTAAATTTTTTACTCGTGTTACAACACACGGTATTTATAGTACATTACACAACTAGGGTGGTAAAACAAAGAAAGGCCGAGATCGCAGAAGTTTGCGGCCCGAGCTGCAAGCGAGGGATGTAAATATGCGATCGAGGGCTTTCTTTATTACCTCCCGTGTTGTGTACATCGTTTTTTGTCTACACTTGGCCAGAAAGCGTCTTTTTCGGTACGCGCAGCGTGCGGAAAAAGACGCTTTATGGCCAGGTGTGACATAAAGATTATTAATGACTAGCTTTTGCCCGCGACTTCGTTTGCGTGGAATTAGTAATTAAGGAATGAATTCTGGGTACCAACTATTCTAAATCCTTTCCCAGAGCTCAAACTATCTCCAGCGTTCAACGGTTATTGATTCCCCATACAAACTTTCAACCCCGTTTTTATCTCCTAAAGGGTTGGTTTTTGGGATATAAACTATAAAATATAAATACTATAATATATTATTTCCGGGGCTCAAACTATCTATGTAGGTACCGAGTTTCATCTTAATCGTCGGTTCAGCGGTAAATAATTCGCCATACAAACTTCCGACCCCCTTTTCACCCTCTCTTGGGTTGATTTTTGGGATAAAAACTATCCTTTGCCGTTTCCCGGGACTCAAATTATCTCCGTACTAATTTTCATCTAAATTGGTTCAGCGGTTAAAAATTCTCCATACAAACTTTCAACCCCCTTTTCACCCCCTCCAGGGTTGATTTTCGGGATAAAAACTATCCTATGTCCTTTCCCGGGACTCAAACTATCTCTGTACAAGTATTAGTAGTGTATTAGTAATCCCCCATTAAGGTATGAATTCTGGATAACAAATATTCTATATCCTTCCCCAGAGCTCAAATCTCCAGCATTCAACGGTTATCGATTCCCCATACAAACTTCCAACCCCCTTTTCAGCCCCTCTAGGGTTGATTTTCGGGATGAAAACTATCCTATGTCGTTTCCTGGGACTCAAATAATCTCCATACTAATTTTCATCTAAATCTGCTCAGCAGTAAAAAATTCTTCATACAAACTTTCAACCCCCTTTTCACCCCCTCCAGGGTTGATTTTCGGGATGAAAACTATCCTATGTCCTTTCCCGGGACTCAAACTATCTCTATACAAAATTTCATCAAAATCCGTTCAGCCGTTTTCACGTGATGCGCGGTCAAATAAACAGACAAACAGATAAACAGATAAACAGACAAACAGACAAAAATTCTAAAAACTGTTGGAACGTGTTCTGTTATCGATTCTAAGTATCCCCAGCCAACTTTTTTTCGAATATCTTCCATGTACAGACTTTCGACCCTCTTCAGCTTTATTATATGTATAGAAGATGTACAGATTAGATAGATAGAAGATGATTCTGAAATAACTGCAAGAATTATGAACATCGAATTTACACGGTAATTCCATTTTGAACTTAAGTCAATGGGCCGATAATTAATGAGGATTAATTAACCCTCAAGCTTGTTATGGCAGCTTCGGCGACGGAGAAGTGTCATCAGTCAAAGCTGTCAAGTTGCAAAAAACCCTGGTTTGAGCTCAAGGCGCGATCGGCCAGTTTTCAAGTGGCTCAATTTTATAATAGTACGTGCGGGGACCGTAGGATCTGCTACGTTACTTGATACAAAGATAACCCCCATGGCACATGTTCATAAAAGTGATGCTGAGTTCCGAAAAATAGTAAAAAAAAATTGAATTGGCCGAAAGCACCAAAAAGTACCACTTCCGCCTGATAAAAGATAAGCCTGTCCATCCAAAGAGTTAACGCTGCCAGCTTTCTGGGTAACATAACCCACGAAGGCGACTTGGGGAGCATTTATTTATAAGTTTATTTTAGTTTTATTTATAGGTTTATTGTTTCTGTAGTTTTATTGTGTACATATTTGAATAAAGGTGATGTCAAGAGGTAGGTACGTTCTTCCGCTTTAAAAAATGGATGATATTTACCTGTATATATTATATACAGCCTTGGCCAGAAGTGTTGAGCATAGGTGTTTTTTGTTTACAATTTTGATGTTAAGCATTATTTCCCTATCCTAACAATGTACGGTAACGGTAAATGTTATATTTTATTTATAAATTTAGAAAACTTCACTTAATAACACTTTCAAGGTACTTAAAAAATATGAAAACAGAAGGTACCAAAAATGTAAATTTAAGTCGGTGCGACATATTGCAAATATTCTATGCAGTTACTACTAACTTCAACAAAACATGCCTATTAGTTTAAATTAATTGACAAAATAACTTAAACAAAGATGGAAACGATGGACTAAACTTTCCAGTTTTGTATGAAAATCGCATTGGTGCTCAACACTTCTGGCCAAGGCTGTATATATATATTAGACGGCATTTGATACTAAGATGATTCTTGTGGCTGTCCCCGTCCGTACTGTGTTTCCACTAAAGATGAGCAAGGATGCGTTGCGAGGGATGTTTAATAAAAACCAATCCTGGGGCTGTGCTGTGGATAGGTAAATGAAGTGAATATTATACAGGGTCACATTTTAGTGGTTGTTTTCCCGATGCCAGGGAGATTTTGGGAGTATACTGAGGAACTTTTACTATGGGACCTACCCCGAAATCGCGAAAAAAAATTTGGTTGTTTCATACATTTGGGCTGGTGCCGCTGGTCCATTTTGTATGGGAGGGTAAATTTTTTTTCGTGATTTCGTGGTTGGTCCCATTTTAAAAGTTGCTTAGTATACTCCCAAAATGTCCCTGGCAATGGGAAAACAACCACTAAAATTTCACCATGTATTAGTTTGTTTGCTCGCTCATCTCTGGAGGAAACACAGCCTAGACTGAGAGCAAGCCACGTAATATGATTCGTAACGAGAGCAATAGTTTGCTATACAGTTTGCTCTCTAGATAGTTTGCTATAGTTTGCTTTCTAGATAATTTGCTAAATTGTTCTTATTTCTGTATTCAGGCATCTGGTAGGTTCTTCTACTGGTACAACTTTTGTAATTATATTTACTTTAGATACACAATCCTGTCACTAGAAAAAATCACTCAGCTGTTTGTTCCCTATCACAATTCTTGACCCGAAGCTTATTTTGCAAGGCCTGAATTTGTATGAAATCTTATTACCGGTCCCTTGAGCTGCTACGCCCGAAGCAGGATACTTCCGAGCCTATTATAAAAATCGTAATGACTATATTTTATTTCATATTTATTTAAGAAAAAAACATTTATTTCTTCTTTGTCAAAATGAATCCTTCGAAATATTAAACCTAAGCGATCTCCATAAGGATCTTGTTGTATTGTGACTAGTTTGTAAATAAATTGCAAGTTCTCCATTCGAGGCGATCTATCAGTATATTCGAAGTTCGAACTCGCGGAGCGTAAGCGAAGTGAGTTCTTAGAAACAACTCCAGACCGAACTGTCACCTGGCTACTGGGACGTCTCGGCATTTGGATGGCTTTTTGATTTCGATAGTTTGTCAGACGATAACTTTAGTTACGTTTTTCTGATCTTTATGTAATTCCTTGGGGCTGTAGCAGAGATAGGTACATAAAATTTGTAAGTTCGTATATGAGCAGGATCGATCAAGTGGCTATTCATTCTATTCATTTATTCATTTCAGACAACATAAGTCCAATACAATTTTACATATACTATTTCTTAAGATTAATTATACTTAATATTAATTAAAACTCACAAATTCATCAAAAATGTCAAGTATAAAATAGAATTAAATATTATAATTGGAGTCAAAAAAAATCAAATAGTAAAAAATTCTCATAAAATATTAAAATTTCAGCTACAGATAGATAAATTTAAATCATGTTATTAAAATCAATAAAATTAAAAATAAATAAAATTATAATTATTAAAATTATTCCATTTCATACTCGTATCTACTTAACATTATTATTTACATGAATCAACATGCAGTGATTTAAGTAGGGACAGTCAAACCTGCTGGAGATCATATTCAAAATGATGTTGGGGCTGGCACGCACTCTGCAGAGCAAGGACGCGCACCGCCTGCGCAGAGTCGTGAAGAAGCACGCGGTGCGCGCCTCCGCGAACATGCCCGATGCACTGCAGCTATGGAGCTAGGAGAAAAAAAATCCTCCTTGGGGTCTTGTTATATTGGTCAACTCGTTTGCAAGTAAATCGCGAGTTTTCAGTTCGAGGTGGACTACTAGTTTATAAATTAAATTCAACATTAATATCTACCGGCGCTCACTGTACTTTAGATGAGACTTTCATTAATAATATTTCAGCGATTTAATTATTTCTTCACGGATAAGTTTTCTTGCTCATATTTAATTTATAAAGGAAATCGAGCTAGCCTGACCTTAAAAGTTTTAGAACCGTTGACCTAATTTTAATCTTGTGATACTTGATGATTGATAACATAATATGATGGCAACTTTTTTTTTCATACTTATTTAAAGCGTTTCTCAAAAAAATTGCCACTTTTGGTAATTGTGTAATATTTTTCTTGAGCTCCATCCCATCTAATATAGCTGCCCAAATACATATAGGTAATCATAATCATTAACTATTAAATTATAATTCTTGTACATAAACGTTTAAGTGGAACGATTAAGATGAAGCCTTAGTACTTACTGTAATATTACCATAAATAGATTATATTGTAATCACAAAGGTAACATTAATTAATTAATTACCCATTTATGAATACACGTACCTATTACATTCGGAACAAACACGCACCGCCATTGTTTACAAATGTGAGGTGGGAGCATGAATAGGCTGAATTTAATAATTAATTATACATCGTGTATTTTTGATATCACCTCATAGGCCAAGGGTAGTTAGTATAGACCCTAATAAACATACTTCCATATATCAGCGCGCAATGTATCGCTACCTACATGATTACTTTGCCCTAAAATGTCACAACTGATGATGTGTCAAATAAGTGTAATACGCAATTGCGGCAAGAACAAATTTAAAAAATCAATTGCTCTGTCTTAACTAAGAGTTAACTTAATATTTATTACAATATCGATTTATAATTTCAGAACTTGCGTCTGGCTTCCATTTGAGGTAATATCAAATAAACACGCGGTAGACTGAGTGCTGGCCGCGTCAGATATGATATGATCATATGACACAATAATAAGAGCAACGAAACCCCTCTAGTTGACTGAGGAGTCGAGCGTAGCGAGGCGACGAACGTCTCCGTTTTCACTGGTACGACGATTTGGCAGATTGATGTGTGTGTATTGGTTGGTTGGTTGGTTGGTCAGTGTCGGTCTAGAGGTCGTATTTTTCATCCGATTTCGATGAAACTTGGCATATACGTTCCTTGATTTATTTGCCAAAAATTGTCGAGCCATTTTTTTGATTGGGGGGAAAATGAGAGGGAAAAGGGGGGAATTTGCTGTCGCTTTATTTATGTTCTCCGAAGTCTACGGTTCACAGAACCAATAGTTAGTTTGTTTATGCTTATTTTTAGATCCGGACATCTAGCTGTTGTTTAATGGTGGAAGTCAAAAAATGCAAGGTAAATTTTTTTAAAATAAAAATTCTATAGTTCTTGGTTTTATATTATAATATTCTGACTATTATACAGGGTGGGCATAAGGAAACCGATAGATCTTAACCACGCATTTCTGAGACCAAAAGGAGTAAAAAACGTTATGTGACTTTAGGTGAGTCTCGCGAAACAAACATTTTTTTTCTTTTTTTTCCATTGTTTGAATGTTTTGTGCACATGAAAAGTAAATATTATTAATAAAATTATCGCCTAAAACGAAATGATACATTAAAAAAAAAGTAGTTTGTGCAAATTATTCCTTGTCACTTTGATATCGGTCAATAAGGATGTATAAACTATGCCCAATAGTGGCAACAACGCCATCAAAAAGGCGTTTTGTGCTGAGAAATAATAAAAAAAAAGATTTAAAAAAATTATTCCAGAAAAGTTTATAGGACATTTTAGTCTCTAGTCTCTCTCTCTTACTTAAGGACTACGAGTTTGCGGCGCTCGCAGTAGAGACACTGGGCCCCTGGTCGGCCGACATGAAGCACTTTATGAAGGCCCTGGCGGCCCGATTGGTCGAGACTACAGGACCATAGAGTTGGCGCGTACCTCTCCCAGCGGATATCCTTAGCTGTGCAGAGAGGTAACGCCGCCAGCGTAATGGGGACGATGCCGCAGGCGGACATTTTAGACGGGGTATTCTTTTTGTAGTTGAGATTTTTATAGGTAGGTTTACTTTTAATTAGTTGTTAGTATAGTTTTTATTTGTTAAGTTTAGTTTTAGCTTTATTTTTTATTGGAAAGTATGTAACTTTGTCTCTAAGATGATCAGGAATACACTGTTGTGCAATCTAAGAAGCGGTTTTTGACACCTGTCATCTCAGTACATTTTATAACCTAAAATCGATTTTAGGCTATAAAATGTACTGAGATGACAGGTGTCAAAAACCGCTTCTTAGATTGCACAAGGTATAAAATCTATCGGGTTACTCGAGCCTACCGTGTATGAATAGTTTGATTGGGTCGTCGACTCAGAGATAGGGGTTGCGATCCCCGCTCCGGATCGTTTCTGGTTCAACAGATCTCCTTAGCAGTTCAGCGTGGCAACTCGGCCAGTGTCATGGCTCCATGATGGGCCATCATAGGGACGCAGCTATGCGTTAGAAAGAGCTAACGATATTGCGATCTCGTTCCGTCGTATAGCTGCGTCCCTAATTCCCTATGATGGCCCATCATGTAGAGCCAGCCTCATGGGGACGTTTGAGCCAGCTTCGGTCCGGGGTGGTCTGTGTAACTAAGGTTTAGTGTGTATAGTCTCTAAGATTATTCTTGGTCTGTAAGGGATTAGCGTCTTATCGCTCGTTGGCCAACTGTAAATAGGGGGCGCCATAAAAAAGGGTGCAGAACGCTCATTATTGTTAAGGAAAACTCTTTGTCTCCAGCCAGTAGATGCAAAATTAACTGTATAACTACCGGCAACTTTACCTGCCACGGCACGCGCCACTCTGGCACGTGCTGGCCACCCGCGCAGGATGCTTTACATTTAATTATTAATTTTGAGTCTAAAGTCTAGAGTTAAAGAGTTGATAATACCTTAACAATCATTAGCACTCTGAACTTTTTTTTATGGCACCTCCAGTTTGCAGTTTCCCCACGGGCGATAAGACGCTAATCCCTCACAGACCAAGAATAATCTTAGAGACTATAGCTATTATTGACAAAGCCTGTGGCGGAATTCTTCTTGTAAATACTTATTGGTTGTTATGTGACGAAGCCTGTGGACCTGTTTTTGTATCCTCCTGACGAAATGCGATGCGGAATTGAAAATTTGTGGACTAAGGGCCGATTGCATCAAACTGTCTGTGAACGTAAACGTAATCGTAAAAAAAATTGTATGAAAAGTTTGACAGTTTTCTATGGGGTGACAGCTCCGTCGCCATATTTAACGTTGATGAGTCTGTTAATTGTGCGTGGTGCAACCCGCCCTAAATAATTATTATTGAATGAAATAAACGTTTCATTTGATTATATCATTGTTAAAAGTTTCTGTAGAGGGAAAGTAGTGCCAAATAATGTACTTATAATGCAATTCATAGGTTGGCATGCCATAATGCCATTGTAGTTTAAAATAAATACAAAAAGGGTTGTTAAAAAAAAACTTTAAAAAGCTCTGTTGATAGCACAACTGTAAAGTCATCGGCAATAGTATCTTCCTCAACAAAGGCCGCAAAAATATGTGACAAGCTCTTATGGCCCTACAAATAAGAGCGTGTCAAATATTTTTGCGGCCATCGTGAAGGGAGATACTTGCCGGTGACTGTACGTATGGAAAATAGATAAAAAATTGGTACAGGCACCATTGACTTAATAACATACCGAACCACCGTTGACATCCTCAGCCATCCGCAGCTCATGCCACTTCACACACACACTCACAAACACACGTCCATACCAAACAAGTCTTTGATCGTCCGAACCACGTTCGAAATTCGAAAATTGTCGTTAGAAACGATGTGTTTTTGTTTATATTTGGAACGCGAGACGTCTGCCCTGGCTTTCGGTTGGGAACGGACTGGGTGCGCGCGCCGATCGGTTACCATGGCAACGTGGCTACCTATGCCCTTTTTTTTAAAGCTTCAGGCGATAATCGAGTAGGGCTGAAAAGTTGTGTAAGGCAATGCTTGTTGTGTAAGTAACTTAAAGGATTCTGTCGGTGTATATTGGACTTATTTGGGATCTGACGGGTGTATAGAACGTAAGAATGGGGTACAGTTAGCAAGCAGAAGCTAAGCAAGTGTGTTCAAAATGAGCTTGGCACTTAAAAAAATAAGAGCGTGTCAGTATTTTTGAACATATCACCCACTTCTGCTACTGACTGTACAAGTACAAACACATATTTTTTTACATAGAAGTGTATTGGGAATAAATATTCTGATAATTATAATTTTATTTAAGAATGAGTTTCCCAGTAACTTTTCTTAAGCTTGATTCGTACGTTAAGAGAATTTTTAACATAAGTAGACCTCAAAAGGGACTTTAACATAATCAATATTTAGAGCAAAAAATTAGATCAACCTTAGGCACTTTACACGTTATTCCTCATAAAATGGAATATAGGAAAGTAGCCAATATTATAAGTATTAGTACATTACGTACCTAGGGCGGTAAAATAAAGAACGGCTCAGATCGCGGGCATTTGTGGCCCGAACCGAAGGTAAGGGCCATAAACAAGCGATCTGAGGCCTTCTTTATTACCGCCCGTGGTGCGTACATAATTTTACGTCTTCTCCTGGGTGTGAAGTGAGATTTTCCGCTGCGCCCGTGGGCGGCAAATCTCACTTACAGCCCAGAGTGACGTAAAATAATTTTAGTAGTGTAACTGCTTTCGTTTATTTCATTCATCTTTTTTTTTTAATACAACGTCGGTGGCAAACAAGCATACGGCCCACCTGATGGTAAGCAGCTACCGTAGCTTAAGGACGCCTGCAATTCCAGAGGTGTCACATGCGCGTTGCCGACCCTTTAGAAAAGGGAGATTCACTGTGTTGCCGGCTAAAGGAACAAGAGAGGTCTCTCGTCGTTAATACACTGGGTCCTCTTTGAGCTCTTTGGCAACCTTACTCACCAGCAGGAACACAACACTATGAGTAAGGGTCTAGTGCTATTTATCATCATCATTATCTAAATAACAATACATTTCATAAAAATATACATGTGATCAAATCAAACAAAGAAGGCAAAGATACCTACATGGAAAAAAAAGCTTCCGGGATATTCTCAATCTAAGACATTATTTTATTATGTTGAAAATATTTCCTCGAGACAAGTATTTATTTCCTTTAACGAAAATAAAATAAAGTTTTAAATATAACGAAGCGAATATATTCTTACAGATTTTCTAGTTTTCTTTTACCTAAGATAATACTTGTTTGATTAAAGTACAATCTCTCTTATTTACTCAATATACTCTTGAAACAATACATTTTTGTATTTCTATTTTAAGAAAACTTGGTTTTGTTAAGCGAAGAATCATATTTTTGGTAAAGGAAATAAATACTTGTCACGAGGAAATATTTCCAAGATAATAATAATGTCTTTGATTGAGAATATCCCGGAAGCTTTTTTTTCCGTGTATTTTCGTGTCCGCTTTCATTCGCGAGCTTGTTGATAAGTTCATTCAACTTCCCGTTTCCATTTTCCGGACAAACGTTTTTGATTGAAACAGAAAGCAGGACAAAAGATGAGCCGACTATATTTATGGTTAAATTTGTGGACAGAAGTCCGATCAGTCTAGTTTGTACAGTCGACGTCAAAGACATATTTGCACTTTTGCACCTTTTTACAAAGGCATAAGTTGAAAAAGTGTAAATATATTTTTGACGTCGATTGTACAGTAAGTTTGCACTAAGCGTTTTTAAAATAGCAATCACAATTCGCTTCAGCGACACCGACATAACTGATCTAAAAAGGTAGCTATAACTTTTATTAATTAGGAGAAACTCCGAAACGGTTGAACCGATTTTGAAAAAATATGTCAAAAATTTGTCGCCAGAAAACTGCTTTCAAATATAAAAAAAACCGGTCAAGTGCGTGTCGGACCACGCATAACGGGGGGTGCCGTACATAATAGCGAACATATTACTATCGCAAGGTCGATCTGCCGATCTGTAGTTTTTTTTGGAAATAACACAAAAATGCTGTAGCCGATAATGTTCTAAATATTTTTTTGTGGAAAGAAAATTTAAAGATATATAGGTATCATTTTTAATTCTTTCATAATTGTTGGACTTACGGTTCAAAACTTACAGAAACACAATTTTTTTAAAGACGCGAAAATATAGGTAAAAGATAATTGTACAAACAATTGCTTTGACTCAGCGTCAGTTTGATAATTGTCTCAATCAGACAAAAGGTTGTCACCAGGTGACCTACCCCCAAAATAGACCCAAACTTCCCGATACAAAACGTCCTATGTATATTCTTAAGCTTTTGTCACTTAAGCTGTTTTTTAATTTATATGATACGGGTTTGAGTGCTACATTTCTCTACCAAGTGATACTGTTAAAGGAAATACAGCTGACTCTAGCATGATATAGAGTGTAATTTGGGATAAAAATTGTGCAGGAGATACGATGTTTGATTTTTGAGCTATAATGGAAACAATTTGGAATTCGGGTGTGATAATTAGAATAGACGTTTTGTCCGTTGTATAATAATGTTTTACCGGGCTATATCCGTTTTATATCATACTACCCTTTGCCTGTGACTTCGTTCGTGTGAAAACTAACCCCTTTTCACACCTTGACGCAAAGTAACAAACGCCTAGTCATTTTATATAAGCAATTGTATGAATGACGGTTCCAATATGTGCCGAAAAAGAAGTGTATGAACTCCCATATAAACTACGATGTTTTTTTCCCGCACAAACTCAACTCAGATTTAATATCTATTCTTTAGATTTTTCATAATATACACTTTTTTTAAAGGAATGGTCAGACACAGCGCAGGATAGGGATCGGTGGAAAGATTTGGGGGAGGCCTTTGCCCAGCAGTGGGACACAATAGGCTCCATATATCATATATAATAAAAGATCCTAACCTAAGACGAAAAATAAATAAAGAATATAATAATAATAATATACGCTTTAAAAGGTTGACACCAAACATTTTGTCTGGGAGAAATCGCTTTTAAGCGATAAAACCGTATCTACTTCTACCTTTCTTCAAACAAAGCTGCATACAGAATGGTGTTACCTTTGATTATTAAACCAACCGGATGCGACACGCGCTCTCATTTCTATCGGAAAAAGTCTGCCGTTTTTTGCGGGGGAGGGGAACGTCAAATGTATGCGAAACGTCAAAATAGCCACGTCAAATAAACGTCAGTCTTACAATGAGTATGACCACTGGTCATACACTTTCGGCAGAGAGGAACGCCTGTCAATGGCCACTCCGCTTGGTTTAAAGCTCTAAGGGTGTTAAAATCATTAAAAAAAAACATTGGTCATCAAATTACAGAAGAAAACATTGCAAAGACGTATAAAAGTGTTCCAAAATAAAAGACAGTGTCAATCAATTCTTTGGATTTTTATATCCAATCTCTTTTCTTATTTAAGCGTGCAATAGAGAATATCCCTAACCATTCAACTTTTAATTTATTTATCTACAGTATCTACACCCATATCATAAACCCTCCATGATGCGTTCAAAAACCGCATGTTATGACCACCATAAAAATATACTGTTTTGTTAGAAGTTAGAACAAATGTCTTATCTGTAACGATGTTATTATTATCAAATAATAAGCAAAAATTCGATATCATTATGAAAATCCGGCCTGCTCCCCGACAGCCGGCACGCGCCCATCCAACCGCCGGCACGCGCCCCCCCGACCGACACAATCGAGTTGGCCATGGCGATGGCGGTGCAATCCGTGCAATGGCAGTCATTAATTCATCATTTAGGGTTTATAATATGTGTGTCGATAAGTAGATAAAGCAGTGTATGCAACTGTACGTAATTAGGCCTTAAAACACTCGTGTAATCTTATTATGAAACTCACTTCGTTCGTTTCATAAAACCACACTCTTGTTTTAAGAACCCCTATTACGTAACAGTTACATAAACTACTATTATCGTATGGCTACACGTCACTGGATATAGAGAGGTATTTCTTCTTTCAGGTGGTAATAGTAGTGGAAAAGTAGATGGTGAAGAAATTCCAGTCAGTGCTGCGAGGTCCAGATGGGACAGTGCAGCTGCCAAGTTTGTTACTCTTTTAGAACCACCCAGGGATCACGTGTAGGGATGTCTAGGGTGGTTCCTACGGACGCAGAGTAACATTGATTTCCACATTATGTCGCGCGATAATCTAACAAACGCGATAAATTTCCGATGTCGGCGAGTATTGATAGATAAACGATAGCCTTGACCGCGGCTAAATTTGTCTACACGAGGTGACCCTCGGTAAACTGATATAGATGGTTGTTCTGTCAGTTTGATGGAAAGCTTATGAATTATAATATACGAGCAGGCGCGGATCCAGGATTTCTTTCAGGGAGGGCACTTCTCAAAAAATCTTGCGGTCCGCCATAGTATACAAAACTAGGTAGTCCAGTGGCGGCGCGTCCATATAACTCGATTCCCACCGGCTTGCCTAGTTTTCAGACACCTGAGCAGTTTTTCCACAGCTCATCAAGAAAATTGAAGCCATATTAAGCTCCAGCTTGCCTAAGAAAAATTTTTACCCACCGCCACTAGGTATGTATGTATGTATGTATGTATATATATCACTTTATTGCACATAAACAAGTTTAACAATATTACAACAGTGAAATAAAAATAAAAAAGATATGCACAAAGGCGGGCGTATCCCTAAAAGGGATCTCTTCCAGCCAACCAATGAGAGAATGAGAAAGGAATAAATAGTAAATGGTGAAAGACAAACTATGCACAAAAGAACAATAAAAAGTTTGGAAACACAAAAAGCTACCCAACCCAAGGTATTTACAGTGTGTACATCCAATACGGGCGAATCTTTAAGCGGACTTTTGTTTAGAATTACAATGATATTTTAATCATACAATGGGTAACATTGCTCCCAAGATAAAGTTTGTATATTTATATTATTTTGTATCAGAACGGTATTAGGATGTCATGGGGCCCGTCCCCATGTCCGCACCGCGGCACCGCTAATTCCCGCGGTGCGGCGCCGCACCGCCCTCGCGGCGCCGCAAAACGGCATTGCGGCGCCGCGCTGCGGCGGCGGCACCATGTAGCTCCAAGGCCTCGGGAAAAAACAATGTTGAACGAGACACGGACCCCTTGACACGTATTCTACTTATGTTGTTGTTAAGAAGACACAGGAAAAAAATGAAGATGAAGGTGGAGGTCATTTCAAAATAAATTATCAGGCGTTGAAAATAAATGGCAACAAATTCCAAAACTGTTTCCGAATGTTAATACCATGTTTTGATGAACTGATAAGCAAAGTATCTCCTCGAATGAATAAGTAAGGTATTTATCTAGAAAACCAGCTGGACCTCTGGAGATGTTGGGATTGACTCTAACTACTGTGAGAGTATAGTCAGATCATAGAGAAATCAGAATATTTTTAAAATCAACTACTTATTTGATTTCCATATCAAAATCAATACCATTCATATAAGTATTAATCATCAACAATTTCGATTAAAGTATGGCTACATATTAATGATTTGATTAGATACAAACTCAACAACTTTTATATAAATATAAATCAACTGCTTACAAAATATAAACTTGTTAATAACAAACTAACGGTGCCGCAGTCGCGGCACGGCGCCGCACTGCTATTTTGCGGCACCGCACGAGCGGTGCGGCGCCGCGAAAGCGGCGCGGCGTCGCAAATTCCTGCGGCGCCGCACCGCGCACATGTGGACGGGCCCTAAGTGTCGCAGAATGATAGGTATAGTGTTCTACTATTCATCGATCTATAACTCAACATTTATAGTACCTCATTTTTAAAATAATTTAGTGATTTTAAAGGCTGGAGCCCGTTCGGCAGGGCTTGTAACCGTAACCGAAATCCATAGTAAAAACCGGTTTGTTTTTTCGTTCTTTTCGTTACTGTTTTATACTCAATCGAAAAATCCTATAATTTGAAGTGAAAACTATAATAAAACATCGGGTTTTACATAATAACCATAAAATAATTAAATATATTGGATTATTTCGGGGTTTTTTGCATTAACCGGTTACAAGCCCTGCCGTTCGGTGCCCGGCCTTAGAATTGCCCCCCACCATATCGTCCCGTGGTTGCAGTAGGAGTCTGCTAAGGGAATATACCGGAAGATGGGCAGCAGCATCTTCCGAAAGCCCAAACAACAATAAACAAAAAAAAACTGCGCGCGCCAACCCGCCTGCCCAGCGTGTCGCGTATGGCAAACCCCCCCTTAAAGGGGAGGCCTATGTTCAGCAGTGGACGTCTTATGGCTGAGATGATGATGATTATGATGAAAAGCTGGAGTAAATATTGGAGCAAAGTAACACCATTTTACGGCAGTATTTTTCCAGAAATCTATCTTTATCTGACATTTGCCCTATTCTGACCTTTCTCATTCATCATTTTCACGGAATATATAGAATTATGTGAGAATTAACCTTTCTGAATTTAATAGAGAGACGGCTAGTGGGTGGTGCTTGTTTGATTTTGAGTTTGAATTTGAATGAGCTTCCCGTCTCTTTTTGAAGAGACAACTATTGTCATATGATTATTTCGTCTGTGCAGATACTGTAGATTTTGTCGAACGAGCGGAGCGTAAGCGAAGATCGTTCTTACAAACAACAACTGTCACCTGGCTACTGGGTCTTCTCGGCATTTGGATGGTTTTTTGATTTAGATAGTTTGTCCGACGATAACTTTAGTAACGATTTTCCGATCTTTATGAAAATTGTTGGGGTTGTAACAGAGACCAACAAAATTTGCGAGTTCGTATATGAGCTGGATTGAGACGGGGGTTCTGAAATTAAAAGGCCTAAAAAGGTTTTGTAAAGGGGTCCTGTTACATTGGTCATCTTATTTGCTACTTTTACGAACAAGTATGGTTGAGTTTGGTATCAAACGAAAGGTATTGATTAACACTCTCGTCAAATCCTAATTAACTGCTTACTGTTTCATAACAATTAGCAACATTAAATTGATTTCAAAAATATTTTCAATTATATTTTGATTTTGGTGTAAATATTTTGACAACTGACTTTTTTTTAAATTATTAGAGCTTTGGCTGCTAGGGCCATCAGTTAGAGAGAGTTACCATAGACGCATAATGATGGTGACCGAAACCTATATAGGTGGTCCACAGATGAGAACGACATGTCAAAGCAACAGAGTGAGAGGCATGTGAGAGGTGGATTTAAATTTAGATCAGACAAAAACTGTCAAATCTGAAGCGATTTCGTCGCGGTAAAATTTTGCGCATCAACCCATAAAGCTCTATTCCTGGAGGAGACATCGCCTCATCTTTCCAAACAAAAAAGTCTGCCAAAATGCGGGGGCGAGGTAGCATACGTATGGCGTTTTCAATTTAAAGGTACATCATTGTCGGTTGTTAATAAAGTTTATTTCTAAATAAATTTTTATAGTAGCATCGCCTTATTGATAAAGGACAATGATGTACCTTTCACTTGAAAATATCACGCATATTTGACAGTAAGTCACGACACTAAATGGAACAACAAATAGTTGACTTTAAGTATGTTGAAATATGGTTCATTATCGGATGCAGTCCTTGCAAATGTCAAACAAAAAAGCCAAGGATCATTTTTGCTTGTATTTTCAAACAAAATATAGAAGGCAGCAATCCTTAGGGGCGTTAAATATGCATAAGTGTCAAACGTCAAAATAGTTACTGCCCGTCAGAAAATAAACGATTATCTTTGAATCGATTCATTAAACGACGCTGGATTTTCGATATGGATTAATTTTTTAATCATAATAGTAATGATAAAAAAAGTAAAACTATAATTACATGTGAAATTATATTTCATATTTTTGTAAACTAGACATAATAGAACATTTTTTACACCTAAAAACAATACATAAAGGCATTTTCACGGAGCTCTTTACTTACTGAAAACGATGAACTGAATGCGTGTAATCAATTTTTGAAATAGTTTTTATAAACCTATTAGATTTTCCTGCTAATAACGTTGACAGAGGGGAAATGTACCTAAGCTTACTCCAGTATAGAGCTTAATGGCATCAACCGCACAATTTAATATGGACGTTTAGTTTCACCGTGATGGTTAGTTGAGAAAAAAAATACCCGATACCTTTTTTTGGTATTTGTAGTAATTCTACTATTGCACATTTATGGCGAAACACAAGATTCGCGAGTTCACAGTTCGGGGCGAACTACTAGTTAAAAAAATTCAAACCCTTTATACACATTGCGAAATTCCGAACAAATATTATTTTTAAAGCATCATGACATTCGTAACATTTGAAGAGTTTCAGTTAGAGTCAGTCTGTAGGGTAACGCAATTATCATATGGGGTAAAACAAACATAGTTAATTTGCCCCGGAAAAGACCAACAGTATTGGGATATCGCAAACAATACTGGTTGATTTACTTCAGAGTTTGTGTACCCTTCTATATAACCTTATTTTCCAAACAAATCATACACGTATTGTTTTAAAGTTCTGACATAATTCGGGTACCACCATGTTTAGCCATTATTAGGCATACAAATATTTATGTCAAGATGCCGCACAAAATATAATTTATACACAAACATTAACTATCGCAAAACGTTTAGTTAGCATAATGTTTTGCATAGTTTTATTTGGCCCAATTTTCATTTGGCATAATATGTTAGCCCATATATATGTTTGGCATAGTGTTAGCGATTAAGTCCGGTGTTTTGTCAAAATAATGAGTGAAAATCGTGTGAGTTTCAATCAGTACATAATATGTTAGGTTAGTATGCCACATAAAAATTATGCGGAAAATAGATATGCGAAACGACATTATGCTATCAGATGATTCTGCCAAATGAAACTATGCGGGAAAAATTGTTTTTAAAGTAAGAAGTTGTCATACAATTTTCGGTCAGATATTAGTAAATCACATGTACTTACTGTTGAAAAACATAACATAGGTAACCCTCTTTCGGAAGTCGGGTAAACTCCGATGATATGGTAATGACCAACTCGCGCCTGCCGCGTTTTTGTCATCCGTCATAGCCACTGCGCGGCCGTCAAGGTGTGACGTCAATCCGTTACGGTTATCATTAAAAAAGTATTAAGTTTTTGGACATCTATTATCGTTTAGCTGACTCGTATTGAGTTTAATTGACATTTGAAACTTGACAAGTTATATAGTTAGTCGATTAAAGTGCAGGGTTTTCCATTGTGACTTATAAAAGGAATGATAAAGGTTTGATTTACATAATAATAGAGTCCGTTCGTGTGACAGCGACATTTTGTAAGGAAAAACGGATTTTTGACGTTAAAGAACATATAAACTAACTATATAGTTTCACTAAATATTAAACATTTTTTTTTTTTAATTTATTGAATAAGAAATAAGAAATTACAATATTATATATTACAAGACCCATCATTGGCAAAACCTTAGAGAGGTTTGTGTGCCGATGGGGAGTTCTTAAACATAATTAAGATATGCTGTAAATAATACTAGATCTTAACAACTAATTATGTAGATGAAATAGTCTATTTTCTTAATAAATAAAGCTTAAGTCAGTAGAATTTAGAAAATACATTTTAAGGAAGTTTTTTATATTTTTACTACTAAGATATTTGTCTATGACTTCTTGTGGCAGTCCATTAATTATTTTGGGTAATACATATGAGTAAAATCTGGCGCCATATATGTTATTATATTTTGGTAAAGTGAATTTATGTTGGTTCTGTAACGCTCTCAGTCTTATACATCTCTTATTTAATATAAGTTTTGTGACATTGGGATATTCTTCAGTTAGTATAGATAGTTTAGCCTTATTTTGCACAGGTAATACTTTACAGTGTTTAAATAGTTGTGTATAATCTGTTTCGTATTTCTTTTTAATATTCTTGGGTACAATTATCTTCAATAATCTTATTTGTAAGTTATATATTTTCTCCATGTACGTTTTAAAGGTTCGACCATAAGTACTTAATGCGTAACCGATCACGGAGTCAGCGAGGGCTAAGTACAACATACGGAGGGTTCTGTACGGTAATTTGTACTTTAGAGTTGACAGCTTGCTTAAGATGGCTCTCAGTTTATCGCAGACGTAGTTTATATGCGGTCCCCAGTTGAATCTGTGATCAATTATTAGTCCAAGATACATGTGTTCAGTGACTAATTCTATTTTTTCGCAATGACATGAAGTGGTCTTACGCTGATGCAGGCAATTATGTTGGTGCGCAACGACCGAAATATCGTGGTTAGTGTTGTTATGGGCGGAACGAATATGCATTATCTTTGTTTTTTGCGCGTTAATGATTAGTCCGACGTCGTGCGCCCATTTACATAGGATATTAAAATTTGCTTGCATCTCGCGCTCGGCCTTAACTAAGTCGCGGTCAGCTGTGATAATGCACGTGTCGTCTGCGAACTGGTAGACAGAGCCCTCAGTTATTATGTTACACATATCATTGACATATAGTAAGTACTCAGTTGGGCCAATTATTGAACCCTGGGCCGTCCCTTTCTCGGTTTTAATCTCATCACTGTAAGTATTATTTATTTTAACTCGTGTATGTCTGTTTTCATGGTAGTTTTTAAGTAATGAAATAAGAGGGCCCTGTATACCACTCTGCTCTAATTTGTGATACAAAGTTTCATAATTTAGCATTTCAAATGCTTTGCTAAAATCAATGAAAACAACGAGCACATGCCTTTTTTCATGCATGATTGATTTTACAGTTGCCATCTTATGTCTGTAGGGTGGCAAGATTGACAAGCAATGTCAATTAGACGTATTTTAACGTACTTTGAAAATAATATTTAGTTTGTATGAAAAAAATTTGAAAAAGAGATAATTTTAAGACTACATATCTTTTAAAAGTTGTTGAACAATAGTATTATTGTTTAAGGAGTACAATCTACGTTTTAATTTTTTGCTCGTATTACAGGCCACGCCCTCTATAAGGTTATTAGCCATTCAGGTGCATCAGTTTTAAAAACAGGTCTTCCGGACTTCCAGGCTCTGAGGGGCACTCTTGTAAAATATGCAGGTTAGTTTGAATTTCGTCTCCGCGTCGCAGGTGCTGGCGCGATTGTATTGATCAATTTATTGTTTATCGTATGGCCACACGTCACTGGATATAGATAGGCATTTCTTCTTTCAGGTGGTAATAGTAGTGGGAAAGTAGATGGTGAAGAAAATCCAGTGAGTGCTGCGAGGCCCAGATGGGACAGTGCAGCTGCCAAGTTTGTTACTCATTCAGCACCATCCAAGGATCACGTGTAGGGTTGTCGAAGGCGTTTCCTACGGACGCAGAGAAACGTTGATCCCCATTATTGATAAATGAGAAATTTTGACGCAGGCAGTATCTTCTGTCCCGGAACAAATGCTTGCCACGACTCAGGTGAACCTGGGGTCCGCATTGGTAATCTAATCTCATGAATAACGTTTTACAAAGCGACTGCCACATGACCTTACAATTCAGAGGAGAACCACCATTGGGAGTACATCTTCCTCATGATGTTTTTCTTTCACCGAAAAGCATCTGGTAAATGTCAAATGACATTTCATACACATATACATTGGATTGGAAGTCGGATGTCTTCCAGCCTACCAGTTGCTTTTGACGCCATCAGCTGTTGTTTGAAAACTCAGGCCGCGCGCTCCAATTGAGTGACGCATCATAGACTGCTGCAAGAGAGGCTTTAAATTCCAACCTTGAACTTATTAAGGACTAAATCTACAAAGGACAAGGATATCCTGCAAGCCTCACGCATTACTCACAATGACTCATTAACTTATATACTCCTCCGCTTATTAAAACGCTGAGTTCTTTCCAAATAGTGTACGAACTGCGAAGAGAAACGTCCTAATTTATAGTATTTCGATAAAAAGTGCGGGTTTTTATCGCAAATCGTCGGTAATTGGATTTAGTTAAATGCTTGGCTCTGTGGTCAGTGCACGTGAAGTTAAAACATGTTTTTTCGAGTGTTTTTATTGGTGGTGAGTTTTTGTTTTCGTTTGTTTGGGTATTGTTTGTTCTGATCCGCTGTTTTTCAATATGACTTTCCTTTTTGTCGTATTATGAATAATTAAAATCCTTGTTATGTATTAATTTTACCTTGTTTTCAATAACAGTCTTCAGCTCCATATATATTGAATCAAGTTCAAGTTGAAAAAGTTACATGTAGCAAATCATATTACATGGAATATCTATTGAGTCCGTTATTATAATATAAATACAAAATAAATATTATAATAACATAAAAATATCTTAGCATAGTAAGAACGTAATATAGTCGTATACTTAAGTATACAATAGCTATTAAGTATACTATAGCTCTCCTAAAGAAATGCTTTGCCGAAATAGTTTGGAGCTAGATCGATCCCATGTAAAATACCTACATTCCAAAATGTTTATTTATCCATTTACCATATAATTTGATATCTTATTTTTTTTATATTTCATTACAAAATATTATTAAATAAAGAAAACAGCGTAGATTGAAAGTAGAGGCAAGCAACAAGCGGTTCTTATCACGTAAATGTAAATATGAACTTCAAAATGTTTTTACCAGTATACAGGGTGTAACAAAAATACTGGTGATCTGTTTAATGGCTTAAATGGTATCGTATTTCGAGTTAGAAAAAGTAGAAGAAAATATTATATTTTTTTTTTGTATGAGACACCAGACACGTCGTCACAGCTAGCCAACCCTCCATACAACAACAAAAATTATTTCGCGAGGAATTTTTTTCTTAATAATTATAAAACGATACCAATTATGCTGTTAAAAGGATCAACAGTATTTTTGTTACACCTTGTATAGTAAAGATATATTTGATCACAGTAACGACTACCTATTTTAGGATACTATAAAAGCGAGAGTCTTAGTTCTATTGTGTTTTTTTACATATATTTGATTATTTACTTTCAAATGTCTGATTTGTATCTTTTTTTAATAGAGGTAAAACGAATTCTAAATACCTGCTCTAAATGATTTGTGTTATTTTTTTGAATTTAGAAAGTATATTTATATATATTATATTTAGGTGCTTTTAATGTTCACCACTAAATGATCACTGATAATTTGTATCCCTTCTCTCTCTCAAACACATAAAGAAAAAAATTACATCCGTACCAAAGAGAATTAAGTACCTAGAGTGTTCTCTCCATACATGGCTAAATGCGTATATATAATAAGTTTTAAGCGACCTTTGCTAAAAGTTATTATTCAAAAGATTACAGCTTAATACGTATTACGATTTAAGTGCGCTTAAAACTTAGTAAAAATGAGTTTAACCGTATGGTTATGGGTGGTCGTATGGGAGGTATCTCCCATACGACTTATTATTTAATAAGTAGTTTTGCTATGTATAGAGTTAGCAATCTACTCATTTATCTATGATCCGTACTAATAATTAAGTCGAAACATAACTATATATGTAAGTACATAGGACATATATATGTCTGCTTCCATTTTAAGTAGAACTACTGAACTGGATGATTGGTATCCAGAAAACTAGACTAAGGCAATTTTCATTTATTTTCAGATTATTTTAACAAAAGTATCTCCGACATACATCGCAGAACAAGATTACTACAAACATTATGATGAATACGACGATTACGAATATGATGATACTCCGGTTATAAAAGACAAACCTAAAGACGGAACTACATCAGAAGCTGCTTCCAAAAAAGACACAAGTAATGAAACACGCGATACTACAACAAAAAAACGTTTAGAAGAAGATCTAAATAAGAATTTCAAAAGCAAAAAAAATGTACCAATTACTGATAGTGATGATGAACTCTCATATGTACTAACAGAGGAACCTGATATTGAAGAACCTGAAGAAGGTTATGAAGTTACAGAAATTGTCGATGATATACCAAATCCTGTTACTTTTAAGCCTATAGTAACTAATTTCACTATTAAAGTACCTTTGAATAATGCTACAGGAATTGGGAAAAAGAATGGCGAAAATAATAAAAGTAACGCCCCTAGAAAGAATTCAATAAGTATATTCCATGTTAATGCTGAATTTGATGATGACAAAGATAAGAAACCTGTAATTCAAAATATAAATATTAATAAAGTACCTTTCGGTATATTTAAAGTGAAGGATCATATAGATAAAGTCAAAGAGGATTTGTTAAATTACGTTCATAGCACTGAAGGGTATGCCGAACCACATGATGGACATTATTTACCAAATATATTATCGGCTCCAAAAAACTTTTTTCGAATGATACGAGAAAAAGGATCGGCTTTTTATCATAAGTGGTTTTAACGCAAGTGAGAAGTAATTTTAATTGATAAAATGATAAATAAATTAAAATGTTTTTTTTTGTTTCATTTTTATTACTCAAAAAATTGAGTGACCCCTTTACCAATATTTTTGATGAATCATGCGAGAGTTTTATATGAGTAGGTAACCCTATAAATGGCCTATCTGCAATCGGCGCAATTTTGCCACAAAACTCGCGCGCGATTTCGAGACATTGCCGTTTAGGTAGGTGCAACGAAATCAATCGATGGATCAAAACCGCAATCTATTAAAAATCGCAGGTAACTAGTCGGTTACGTTTGTAGAGGTCTTAAGAGGATGATAAGAGCTAAATTCCCTCCCTATCTTTTTCAGCGCGAGTGAAAGAGAAACACTGTGTTACGATTAGTATGGGAGCTCATTGCAAATTTTGCAAAATGATTAATTAAAAAAAAACTATGCATTAATTGAGAAATTTAAGGCAACGAAGTTTTTAGTATTAGTGTGGTGGAATGTTGTCCTTAATTACAGACATATAAGCCAAGAAACTAAAGACGTGCGATTGTTTTAAGCTAATTTTAGATGTAACTTTGGAATTATTTTCTATCGAGCCGATTTCGTCCAATCGTGTATTGGAATTAACCAAGTTCTTTTAAATATAATGAATATTAACATATATTTTTTTTACTTTTCCAAAACAAGTAGTTATAGCTATATGACTGTTTAAGTAAAGTCAATTTAAAGGTCATCGGGTCTTGTCAGCCTCTTAAAGTATGCCACTCCTCTGACCCCATTACACAAATACAAACAAAGGCAAACAAGAGATCGCATACAACAAGTAAATTTTGAAGGCAATTTCTCTCGCTGCGTACCTGCTCGGAATATTAATGTCCGAAATATGTTTACACATTTCTATTGACGTCGTGGATCGATTTCTTCGCCTGTAGTTTTATTTTACTTTTCACGGCCTTACTACATACTAAGGGATGTCACGAATATTCGCATCCGCATTCGTATAATGCGTATATTCGCATCATTTTCGACATTCGTATCAAATGATGCGAATATTTTACGAATGTTGGCAGAACGCATACTGTTTTGACCGCGCCGACCCGGCCGATGGTCATATGCTTGCTCATACACAAAAAGTGAAAACGACGGTATACTTACTTGACTCCTTTATCAATAATATAGGACTCCATCACATATCATGTTCTGTATTTTTGAACTATAGAAGTATAAAAATGACAGCAACATTAACTTTTTTGAATCTACTCCGTAACATTCGGATTCGCATTCGCATTCGCGAATGTGAGGAAAACGACATTCGTGACATCCCTCCTACATACATAAGCGCCTCGTTAAAAATAGACCAGCGTAAGCAAAACTATCTAAAAGCGAATATGTAGGTCCAGTTATACTAGTCAATTACTCGCGATAAAATCTATGCATTTTGTTAAAACTGGAGTTGTCAGGCCATATTTTAATTTTTTTGCTGACAGGCCGATATCGTCAGGCGGGCTGATAGTCGGTGGGCCCCCTTAGAGTCAATGTTTTCGAATCAGTATTTAATCGTCTTATATATAAAGGAATAAAAACGAGTATGGGTAAAATTTAACATTTATAATCTACCTGGTCGATGAACGCAATTGTCCTGATTGGGGAATCATATAGAGCTGTTACACCAGTACTAATAAATAAAAATATGTCTTTAGTTTTACTCCACGACGGTGGAAAACAAACGTGATGTTAAATGTCTATCGTTGTCCAAGGGAGGTTGCAATGCTAGTGTAGTCACATGCATGTTGCCATCCTTGCTTCTGAGTGTTACAGATATTTCATAAAATAATATAAAAGTAAAATTTGAAGGAGGTGAGAGAGGAAATGGAGGAAGAGGCCGAAAGTTCAACATTCACTATCATGCCCAACTAATCGAACGAGAGGAGCGTAAGCGAAGCGAGTTCTTGGAAACAACTCGCTACTGTAACGTCTCGTCATTTCAATGGCGTTTTGATTTTGAGAGTTTGTTCGACGATAACTTTAGTAACGTTTTTCTGATCTTTATGAAATTTGTTGTGATGTAGCAGAGATACATATAATTTGAGAGTTCGTATATAAAGCTAGAAGGTGTGAAAAAATAATTAAAAGAGTCTTCTTATATTGATCAACTCGTTTGCAAGGAAATCGCGAGTTCTCAGTTAAAGGCTGACTACTAGTAGGTAATTGCTTAGATGGTTGCCTAGCTCCCATCTCCCATGAAAGAAATCTAGAAAAGCTTTTGGAACAAAATTTATGTTTCACAAACTAGACTATTTTAGGCAATTATGGCAGTTTTACGCAAGTTCAAGGTTGTCCAAGGGGAATCCTGGACCACCGTGATACAGTTTTAACTAGTACGGGGAACAGAGGACGCTTACTCAATGTTACATTGTAGCTAATTTATAACTATGTACTTAAATAGGTATTTGTAAGCAGCACGAGCAAAATTATGTTGAATAAAGTATTTTGTATTTGTATTTTTTTGTATTTGTCAGATGTGCTCATAAAAGATGCACTGTCTTAACGACGGGAGACCCTCTACATTCCACTAAATCCTTATATATTCAAGGTTTGACAAGGCTTCCGTGCCGCTTGTTAGTTACCGTAGCCTTTATAGTGTACAAAAAAAATGCAGTCTTAGTGTAAAAAAAAAAACAAATTTCTTGGTTTCATCTCAGGCAGGTGGCATTAGCCACTCAATATAACCTTTCTCCTAACGGCGGGGTCAGTATCCTCGGAGGCTGCAGTGCGCGGGCGCCCGCGGACCGACTCACGCGCATCAAAGACGTTACGGTGAGTTCTCATTTTAAACACACGTTGGAAATTAGGACGTATTATTAGTGGGATAAGACGTGATTTTGGTTGAAAAAAGTTGGTCTAATGTTTTGTAGTAAAATCTTTTCTGGGTTTGTTTTTTAACACCTATATTTATCTCAAAATATTTTTAGATACGATTGAAATGCTAAAAGTACTATAATTATAGGTTTCAAACTTTCAATATATATTGATAATTGTTAATTAGTTGCTGCTCATTTGCATTTTATTACCCTAAAAATAGTGATTTAGATACGTAAGGTTTAAAAATAACCTGTTATACAAGGATGTTTTGTTTTTGCGTTCCGTTTTGTTTTTACTTCACTTCAAAACAAAACTAAAACAAGAATTAAAACTAAAACCTATGTAATATAATAAATAATAATTATCCCTTGTATATGACATATAGCCTTTGAACTCTATGGAAAACCACAACTTAATCGGGTCGGCAGTTTTGGAAATAAAATGTTTACATACAATAGTTAACCAGTGTTAATTTACCTACATACAATATTTATTTAGTGCCACTTTTGTATGAAGAATAAAAATTCATGTTTGATAACTTTGTTAGCTATGGAAAATATTATTCCCTGTAGTAACCAAATATTTAATGTTTTCTACAAAAAATAAACGTATTTTAACGGCCTCTTAGACTATTCGGTAGTGTCCTTTCATACTAAGCAGGAGGTCCGGGTTCCAATTCTGGTTAGGGCATTTGTTTGTGTGTTTACCACGAATATTTGTTCCTGAGTTATGGATGTTTCTATGTATGCGTATAATGTATACATATGTATGTATTTATCTATCTGAGTATGTACTTATATCGTCGCCTAGTTCCATAGTAAAAGTTTTTCTTAGTTTGGGGTTAAGTCATCTGTTTAAAATTGTCCCCCAATATTTATTTATTATTTATTTACTAATCTAGCTCTATGATATTTTTTACCCTTGTAGAAAACTAATTATGAAACTTTGTTTTCTATAGAAAACAAACATCAACAGAACTAGCTCAGCAGGCGAAGTGTTCGAAATAATCTACGCAGGGTTTATTATTACGAGCATAACGAGAGCGTAATTACTAATATTAAGTGTTTAATATTAGTAATTAATATAATTTTAAATAGTAGTAGTAGTATTAAAACACTTTATTGTACAAGAAAACACACCAGAAATATATAACACAGCAAATACGTACAAAGACGAACGTATCCCTTTAAGGGATTTCTTCCAGTTAACCTTTGAGCAGTTGAGAGAGATTTGAAAGAGCTAGGCAGACTTGGGTACCATGCGATACGAAATAACGAGAATATACTAAGTTTATTCTAAAGTAACCCGATACCTAAATGCGTAGTTAGTTAAATAATAATGAATAAGTAATAATCATAATAGTTTATTCCGCTTGAATTCTTCAATGATTTACTTATTAGGAGAGAATTGAGCTTATCTGTAAATATATATATTTTTACATATCTTTATTGGCAACTTATTATTAAATGATTGTATTGTTTGGGTAGTATGGTCCCTTTATATATATTCTAAAATTAGGTAGGGATACACGCACAGATCAGAAAAATACGGCTTTTGGAAAATGGTGACATAAAAGTCGTCGGTGATAATTTTAGTCACCGGTGACTTTGATATCACCAGTGAGATTCAAAAATCGCACTCCTGGAGTTCGATTTTTGAATCTCATCGGGTGACTTATTTCGTACTAAATAGTCATCGGCTGCATACAAAAAAATCACCGGTGAGATTCAAAAATCGAACTCCTGAACCAATAGCATATAGGGATAAACGCACGATCTGCCCGCCGGATTTGTCTGGCGGACAGATCCGTCCATGTATGGCGCTATTCAGATGTGTCCGCAGACACATCCGTGTGTCCAAATGTCGCCATACATGGACGGATCTGTGCGCCGGGCATATCCGCCATACCGCGGAACATGTCATTGCGTACAAATTATATGTCATTGTTTTAATTTTAATTACATTTTATTACTATCTTTGTTTGTTATAGACGTCATTTAGTGTTAGTGTAGCAATGCACCAAGGAGAATTTTCCAAAGTTGCGAAATTATCCATACGAAATGTTCTCAGAACTTAAATTTTACGAACAACAAAAAGTATCCAGAAAGTCGCTGGACACCGCCGTTATCAATTATTTTAACAGACTGTCTCATGTACGAGTTTACAAAAAAATAATACTAATACTTAATACATTTTCTTGATAATTCTCATATGGAATGTTCTCACTGGAAATATTATTTAAATTCTCGTGTAAGTTTCCGGAAATTTCAGAGAATGTTACTACATTTTTGAGAATGTTCTGCGACTTGTAAGTTGCTATGTTATTGTCATACTAAAAGCGGTATTAAACATTGCAACCTGCAGGGCCCAATCTGTCAAGTTGGAAGGTGTAATTAAAGGTACGGCTCGTAGGGAGCCGAAGGAGGGGAGGGAGAGGCAGGGTACACAACAGATTGGGCCCTGCAGGTTGCAATGTCTAATAGCCGTTTTAGTATTAAACATTTTAAAACACGACACGATTTTAAATTTTAATAAGTACCTACTGCATGAATATAAATTAGATTAATTTAGTAGGTCGATTTGTGATAAATTGAGTCATTATACAGACATAGAACTCATTAATTAGTGTAATCATTAATTAAGATGTTTTTTGAAGTTACACTTAACTGTGAGTGTGACCCAATAATACATTTTAGAAAATTTTATCAGCAGCAATGTACTGTAAACATGGTATTGAAAGTAACTGTCAACGAGCGTTTAACGTGAGTGTGTTTGCATTAAATTGCGGGCCGAATTATTTTGTATGGATACAATTTTACTGATTTGCCCGTATTAGATTTGCACACTGTATATTTATTTGAATTGCAACAAAATAGTTTCTAGCTTCGATTTAAACTAGATCCAGGTACTTTCTCCCATCGCCCACAGCCTAAATATCTAGGTCTCAAACTAAGCCCTTTCTAACCTAACCTAACCAGTTTATTAGCATTCTAGACGACCTATATCCAACAATGTATTGCCAGATATAGAAACCGTTATTTAGACCTAGGTTTCGACCTAGTGCATATTTTATACATTTTCTGGCTTAAGTGGTAGGTATTTTCTAATTATAATATGCAAATTCATGTTACTTTTATTACAAAATAAAACTTAGGATGTAAACTTGTAAACTATTGACAAATAAATTTATCACTACATAATATAAAACAAAGTCGCTTCCTGCTGCCTGTCCCTATGTATGCTTAGATCTTTAAAACTACGCAACGGATTTTGATGCGGTTTTTTTAATAGATAGAGTGATTCAAGAAGAAGGTTTATATGTTTAATTGCACCCGTGCGAAGCCGGAGCGGGTCGATAGTTTCAAATAAACCTGACTATAAGTTAGCGCCATTAAAGAAAATTACAATAAAAACTATACTTTTTAGTTTTATGACTAATCCCCGGGGTGGCAGTCGCCATCAAATATATTCAACGGCCAGAGTACTCAAAAATATCTGAACATGCACTTTATCGCCTTGAAAATAGAAGCGTTTTTCAGATATTTGCGACCAGCTTGGCCGCTCCGATATCTCTGATGGCGACTATACCTACTTGGTGCAACTGTTTCAAATATCTGCTGCATTTTCGCTTATTTTATAAATAAACGAATTCTTTGTTTCTGTATTACGCTGTCGGTACTTTGTGGCTATTTAAAACAAAATTCAAATTAAATTGTATTAAAACAAAACAGAAAAATGTTGATAGAATAATCTTTTGAGACTAAAGTCCTTACAGAACGGAGAAAAACTCAGTCAAAATAACACAATCGTATTAAAACGCTCCTTTCCCCCGTTACACTAAATAATAATTTTGAAAGCTTAGTGTAAACAAACAAGCATACAACCGGACTGATGGTAGGTGGACTAGTTGATCACCATAGCCTATAAACGGCTGCAACTCCAAGGATGTTACATGCGCGTAACGTAACGTTGCTGATCCTTTGATAACCTGCACGTTTTTCAAGTTTTACTTGTCTTATTTATATTCTTACTCATCATCATCATCATCATCTCAGCCATAACGTCCACTGCTGAACATAGGCCTCCTAACTATACATTATAATCTTACTAACTTTATCATACTTCTCCGAAATCGATGAAACAAATGACCGATCATTATTAGTTATTAATCGAATGGATACCTAAGGTCAGTGACCCTGGGTTGAACGGACGGATATTTACGTGGTACTCAAAACAAAAGCGGTCCGACCTGTATGTGACGTCACGTCAGAATGTGTGGCTAAAATTTTATCACCGTTGTAGGGTTTTGTGCCGCGAAAGGTAAAAAAAAAACATATGAGACAAAGCAAAAAGGATATGTTTTGTTACACTGTGTGCATTATGGCGCCA
Organism: Pammene fasciana; assembly: GCA_911728535.1. Lineage (NCBI taxonomy): Eukaryota > Metazoa > Arthropoda > Insecta > Lepidoptera > Tortricidae > Pammene > Pammene fasciana. The sequence goes on from OU452292.1 coordinate 762,053, forward strand.
CCTCTTGGGCAGGATTTAAATCTTTTTTTTCTTTTTTATGCATGGCTTGGACTCCTTGCTTATAAGAAATGTATCTGGCTGATTTGGGTTCCTAACTTAGTCGGTAGTGACCCTGCCTACGAAGTTAGAGGTCCCGGGTTCGAATCCTGGTAGTTAAGTGCATTTATTTATGTGTTAATCACAGATATTTGTTCCTGAGTTGTGGGTGCTTTCAAATTATTTAAGTATTTATCTACATCTATTATCTATTATACTAAATTTATTTATTTATATAAGCTTTATTTATTCAGTGACTTGACATATTACAAAGTTTGTTTTTAGTACATTACACAACTAGGGTGGTAAAACAAAGAAAGGCCGAGATCGCAGAAGTTTGCGGCCCGAGCTGCAAGCGAGGGACGTAAATATGCGATCGAGGGCTTTCTTTATTACCTCCCGTATTGTGTACATCGTTTTATGTCTACACTTGGCCAGAATGAGTCTTTTTCCGTACGCGCAGCGTGCGGAAAAAGACGCTTTATGGCCAGGTGTGGCATAAAATATTTATTTCACTGATCCCTGTTGGGTAAAAGCCTCCTCGAGTCCCTTCCATTGCTCTCTATTGGCAGCTGTTCTCATCCAGTTCTTTCCTGCCTTTTCCACTATATCGTCGGCCCAGCGTTTTTGTGGTCTTCCCTCTTTTCTTCTTCCTGCTGGTCCTGCCCATTCTGTTACGAGCTTTGTCCACCTTCCGTCTGTATATCTGGACACGTGGCCAGACCATTGCCATTTTAGACGTAGAGTATGTTTTAGTGCGTCCATAATCTATTATATCTATCTATACTAAATATGTACCCACAACACAAGCCTTAATGAGCTTACTGTGGGAGTAGATTGATTTGTGTAAGATAATCCCATAATATTTAATTATTTATCGACTATTTTGACCGTTGACCGAGAGTTGAGGTGACTTAGGTAACATGAAAAACATGGTTTTCTTTACCGCTTTGGGCCAGCGTGGGGACTATAGCCTGGTCCCTCTCGTGCATGAGAGGAGGCCTGTGCCCAGCAGTGGGACGTATAGAGGCTAACATATTATTATTATTTTTTTTACCAAACAGCTATTAATATCGTTCCTGAGATGGCCGCCTTTCCTCCATCTCAGGAATAAGATATAAATAGCTGTTTGGTAAAGAAAACCATGTTTTTGCTAAGCCAGATAAAGTTGTGCACCATAAGCAGTGATCGGCGAAAAGGATTCCGAACGGGGTGAATGACGTCAATCATTATGCTAGTATGGATATGCCGCGGTACTTGCGGGATAGAAAAATAAAATTATAGTCATTTTCACAAACATTTTTTATTAAGTACTTTAATGAAATTATTTATTTGACATATTATTTTTTGTTTTTTTTTGGTCTCTATAAAATTAAAATAACAAACCATTATTTTACTGGTCAACGAGCGAGTTCTTAGTTCGGGGCGGACTACTAGTTATTACAAGTCGTAACCGACACTGATTCATTGTATTAAACATAATACAAACACGTATATTTTCGAGCAGTTTAATTGGTATCGCGGGCGAAACGGCACATCCATAATACTACGCGTCGGTTGTAATATGAATTAACGTAACCGCCAAAGGATCCTTTGGCAGTTACGTTAATTCATATTACAACCGACGCTACGTCTAGTTGAATTCCCGCGGTGTGGCATCCTTTTCGCCGATCACTGACCATAATTAAGCAAAGTTGTAGCTGTTGACGGTATAGTAGTCTGCGATAAAATACAGTTCATATCGGATTTTTTGGAAATAAAATAAATATTTATCTTTTCAGATTGCAGAAATGATTCCTCAGGTGACACTTCTGGCAATATGTGTCCAGATCATCACATTAAATGTGGTAAGTTTATATTTAAATATTACATTTAATATTGATGCCTAATCAAGTTTAATGTAGTTACAACATAAAGCTCTATACCTGGAGTAAGCTTAGGTACATTTCCCCTCCGTCAACGTTATTAGCAGGAAAATCTAATAGGTTTATAAAAACTATTTCAAAAATCGATTACACGCATTCAGTTCATCGTTTTTAGTGAGTAAAGAGCTCCGTGAAATAGTTATTTGTTATACAAGTGGTGAAAGTTGTATTTTACGTGCGAGTGTTATTTGAAACACGAGCTAGCGAAAGGATTCTATTATTGACCACGAGCGAAGCGAGTGGTTCAAAAATAGAATCCTGAGCGTAGCGAGTGCTTTAATACACGAGACGTAAAATAACTTTCACCCGCGTATAACACAAAACTTTTCACCTCACTACAGCGAGGAAAATAAGAAAAAGGGTGCATTTTGCTCGGTTTCCCGTAATTCCTCAGGTGTTTAATACTTCTTCATCACTCGAATCACTAATTTTTAACAAAACAACCTAGAAAAACATGCGAATATTTAACGTTGATATGATGGATGAATTGAAAATATTGAAATGAAAAGTTTTGACGTAAAAGGTTTTATTAAATGTCAGATGCGTTTTGTTCGTACGTAGACTTATTCGGCTGTCAGAACAATTTATCCGTTTTTACAAAAAGAATGAAGATTAATGTTGAATGCTGATATTTATGAATTAAAATAAAGTTGTAAGACTGTATTAAGTGTTTTTACTCGATGCAATTCATTAATTGCGATGTTAAAAATTCTGCACTTTTAACGTTTTACGTTTTGTTAGCTGTCAAATGTCACTTAAGCCACTTGTCACTTATGTCAAAACTCTTTCACCACATGTGGATAAAAAGCGATTTTCACAATAGATATTAAACAAACAAAAAGGGCTTTCCGAGCTAGTGAGGTGAAAATGCCTTTATGTATTGTTTTCAGGTGTAAAAAATGTTCTATTATGTCTAGTTTACAAAAATATGAAATATAATTTCACATGTAATTATAGTTTTACTTTTTCTATCATTACTATTATGATTAAAAAATTTATCCATATCGAAAATCCAGCGTCGTTTACTGAATCGATTCAAAGATAATCGTTTATTTTCTGACGGGCAGTAACTATTTTGACGTTTGACACTTATGCATATTTAACGCCCCTAAGGATTACTGCCTTCTATATTTTGTTTGAAAATACAAGCAAAAATGATCCTTGGCTTTTTTGTTTGACATTTGCAAGGACTGCATCCTATAATGAACCATATTTCAACATATGTAAAATCAACTATTTGTTGCTCCATTTAGTGTCGTGACTTACTGTCAAATATGCGTGATATTTTCAAGTGAAAGGTACATCATTGTCCGTTATCAATAAGGCGATGCTGCTATAAAAATTCATTTAGAAATAAACTTTATTAACAACCGACAATGATGTACCTTTAAATTGAAAACGCCATACGTATGCTACCTCGCCCTCGCCCCCCTCAGATTTTGGCAGACTTTTTTGTTTGGAAAGATGAGGCGATGGCTCCTCCAGGTATAGAGCTTTATGAGTTACAAACATGACTGTCAAACGTTATACAGTGTTAACCAGGCACCGGATAATATGGTACAGTTACCGGCAACCGGTTTTTTTTTGTATGAAAAATCCCGGGTAGTACCTACCGGAAAACCCGGGATTTTTATACCAAAAAACCCGAGTTGCAATCCCTACCGGCAATAGTATCTTCCCACATGAAGACAGCAAAAATATGTGACACGCTCTTATGGCCCTACAAGAACATGTCACGTATTTTTCCGGACTTCGTGGAGAAAGATACCTACTATTGCCGGTGACTGTATTTATAACTAAAAATCTAAATAGCATGCGCAATATTTCGCATTCAGGTAAGATCAATAAATTATACGATTTTTTTTCATAAATTAAAAATACGCAAATACACCTGCCGGTAGGTATATCGACTTCTACGCAGACAATTTTACGAGACAAACACAAAACAAGCTACAAAAATATTTCATGAACGCTTAAAAGTTAAACCTTTAACAATAGTATTTACCATAGATAACAGCTGTTGTGAAACCGAAAGAGAAATGATCACAAACGTCAAAGCCATTGTGATGTCGCTGGCCCAATATCACAGGGTTCTATGTTTCACTTCCATCGAATTGAAATTTGAACATTGTCGTAGTGACACTAAGTCCAAATTTCACCACCCCGAAATGTAACATAGAACACAGTAATATTGGGGCAGAGATGTGTCGATGGCGATGAATATTCATTCGAGTTTCGACCGTGGTGTAGATTACGATAGAAAGAGCGCTTGCGAAAAACGCTCGTAGGTCGCGAAGATGCGGGCTTTACTGGTACACTTTAGGTACGACGCAATAATAAGTACGAGTAATTAGTGATAAGCAGGGATCTTAACCGGTATTTTCAGAAAACCCCGAAATAATGTGATATATTTAATAATTTTATGGGCTTCATGTAAAACTCAGTATTGTAATTAGATATTGCCTTGGAGTTATTAGATTGCCTCGTTAAAAATGAAATCGGAAATTAAAGAACGGAATGAGAACGAAATTAACCGGTATTTTAGTATGGAGCAAAGAACAGTTCCCGATCCCTGGTGATAAGTATAGTACAATGATGCAATAACTACCAGTGGCGGTCACAATATTTCTTAGGCAAGCCGGGAGGAATCGAATTCTATGGAAGAGCCGACACTGATAACTACACCTACAAAGTAGTGGGCATATACACGTGCCACGTACAGTCAGCTACAAAAGTTGCTAAGCGGTTGGGCTGATGTGCTCTTATTCTCTTAACAATAAAGACGTGTCAAGCTCATTTTGAACATCTCACCCGCTTAGCTACTTCTGCTGCTGACTGTACCTATAGTAATGTTGACACATAATAGTATTATATTAAATTTAAACTTTTGTGAGACATAATTAAGTCTATGAAATATAACGCCGCTCGCGCAGAGTGACTATAGAGACGTGAGTGAGACCGTTATAAGTTTATTATGATGATATTGATGACACATTTAATCAACTAATCACTTTATGATTATAAAACTATAAGGTAAGACAAACATCCAAACACACGTCTCTGTCACAGTATCATCTTTAAACTTAAGTCATTACCATTTATCTCAAATTCAATTCATTCAATATATCAAAGGCCGCTTTAAAAATAATTGTGGGCGAGTTTAGTGCAAGGGACCACTTTGTCGATTTACAGGGGCACTTTTTTGTTTGTTTAGATAGTGTAAATTGTGTAGTTTTAGAAAGTACTAGTAACTCCATATCAACAAAGTGGTCCCTTTTCCCGTACACTGGTACAATTGGTTTTTAATTCGGCTGTAACGTTTTTAAACGCAAATGTACTAGCTGTTCTAAGTTCTGTTACTCCTGAATAGCGGCTGAACAATCCTGTAACCACACTTGATGAAAGGGTGCCTTTTGTTCCCAACGGAATTAATTAAAAGCTCTCAACTGAAGCTCGTCAAAGTTTCTACTCAACTAATGTATGTGTTAGTGGCAAAGGTAAATGTGGAACTTGCATTCCAGTGCAGTTTCACACATATGTAGGAAATATGCACATTTTCATTAGGCAGCCAGATTACTCGTACTCGTCATTCTCATCCTTCATATACAGGGTGCCCACGAGCATAGAGTAACTTATATAATAGAGCTGTCTAAAAACTTTTTGAAGCTAACGTCTGAAAGCGCCATCTGCTCGAGGGCCACCTAAAGGTAGCTCGTAAGTAGGAAAAAAGCTAGCTTTACTACGGTATGCTACTCGTTCGTAGATGTCGCTGCGACGCAATATCAAAATAGGAAGAAATAATTTTAAACATCAAAGAACCGACTTCACTTAGGATCCGCTATTCCAAGAGGAAGTGGCCGAGTTGAGTTGCTGTAAAAAATAGTGAAATCACTATAGGTGTGCCTATAATAGTTGAAGAGCTCCCTCGATTTCTCCAGGATCCCATCATCAGACCCCGACTTGGTGCCAACGGGACTATCTAGGGGTTATACCCGTTCGATAAAAAAAAATTGAAAATGGGTTCACAATTCACGGATATACAAAACATACAAAAAAATAATGATTAAAAAAAATTAAAATTCAGTCGAATTGAGAACCTAATCCTTTTATGAAGTCGGTTAAAAATGACATTGCGTCGCTGCGATATCTAGGAAATTCGAAAATTCACCTTAAAACTTTTTAGAAATTCACCTATATTCAGAGTTTTTATTATGTTTCAGTGCAAAACGCCTTTTTGATGGTAATTTCTACACATTTATTTTAAACAAACCTTGTCTCAGTAAACTAATAAATTACTAAAATATATATAAGAGTATTAGTTTATAAAACTAATCAATCAGTAACTTTGACCTACCAAACTCCAAATACAGTCAAGTCACATCGAAGATCCTCAAAAAGCAATTTGTCTTAATTACAAGCTAGTCTGGCTAACGACAGATACAATTAAGGCCGGGCCCAGACAATAGAGTTATAATTAAAGGATTACTCGAAAATGCGCAATGACAGCTTTCGAAGACGACGTGGGGTCTAGGGAGTTATAGTATATATATAGAATAATATGCAATGGAAGATTTTTGTATTGGTGAGCAAATAAATCAGTTGGTCAGCAAAAGTCTAACCATTTGATGACCATTTGATTTTCATGCTGACTAAAATATATGTTTTTGGCTGACCATATGATTACTTACCTATTTTTGATTTATTTATTTTTAACCTACTTCAATTCCATAGGAGGAGGTTCTGTATTCGGTTTGGTGTTATTTTTTAATTTATGTTCACAGATTACTCCGAGGCCCGTGGTGCGATTTGAGTAATTCTTTATTTAATGTGTATTGTTTGCTGATATTGGCTAATCTTAACTCAATTGGTTATTAGTAGGTCGGGATGTCGAAAAAGAAATATCAGTAGCCCAGTGTTCTAGAACAGCAACGACGTTGACATTAACAGACGATTTGATGCAACCGGCCCTAAGTCCGCTTTTTGTACTCTAATTTTTTTTATGCAATGTAGGTTAAATAAATAAAATAAAGCCTGTACCGAAAAGTTTTTTTACAAGAACACATTAAGATAAAAAAAACTTTATAAAGTCCCAAATAATTTAATCTGTAACTATGTTACTTATACAACTTTTGCCTAATGATTAATATCAAAATAATATTTTTTATACGTACAGTCAGCGTCAGAGATATGTGACCCCCCTCCAGCAATAGACAAATGTGGTCGCTAGTTCGAACCCCAGCATAAGAATCACACTTTTTGCTTTTTTTTTAACTTTTTTTTATAATAGGTACTAGTTAAATATTTTTTTACATTACCACAAATATTTATTTTATACGTTTTGTTATTCCTTATTACCTACTCAGTTATTAACTCGGTAACATACCCTTTTAAACAATTTTTAACTAGAACAATAATTTCGTTAACTTCACAAGCGTCCGTGCAGCGTGATGGATAGTGTAACAGACTAGTAAACACTAGGTTCGCGGTTCGAATCTACGTAGAGGATACTTTTTGTATTTTTATACTTCTTCTTTTTTATTAACAATTTATTAACTTCCTATTTAATATAGTAAGTTTAATTAAAATAGAAGTTAAAATCTTTTTTTAAGGACTAATAATGAAAATTCCATAGTCACTGGTAACTTTTTATTAACTAAGTAGGTATTTAAATACTATTATATTAAATATTGTTTACTAACTGAATAATGGGGGTAATATATATATATATATGACAGTAGATATATTATGCGTATTCTGTAAACTGATTACTATATATTTTACAGCTAAATAATTATTTACTTATTAAATTATAATGATAATGTGTAGTCAATTATACATCAGTGAAACTTCAAGTTAACAAGTAAAATACCTTTAGATTAACTCTTACTGTTTAAAATTGTGGTATTGGTGGCCTGCATGCTGTTAAACTTTATAAGGCATTACACTTTGGTTGTTTACTTTAGATTATACCTACATTTTACTTCATTGAGTAGAACCGTAAAAACAAGTTGGGTCATAACTTTTTTTATAAGCAATACCAAACTACTCGGTTAAAAGTGAAGTGTATAGTTTCCCTTTTCTTTGATTATAAATTAATATTCTTATTGCATTTAACACAATTTTTCAGTTTTACTTTAGACAGAGATGGCGGGACACAGCGGTGGGAGTTGTGGAAATTGCGGGAAGAGGCTTTTAAGTATAAAATGGGCTATTCAAAAAACAATTTAAAAAATGAGTATAGGTTAGACCGCCCCTCGCCCTACCAGTCTGTATGCCATTATCAATATGTAATACGTAATCTAAACCAGCTATTTAACGTTGCATAGAGAAACAACATGTTATCAAAGATAGCAATAATTCATCTCTTAGCACGTTACCAATGCAATGCAACCTTACCACAATCTTAGTAAGCATAGGGTATCTCCACTAATTGGGTCGAATTCAAACAGCTCCCATTAAATGGCTAACAATATGTATGGTTTTTAAGGTAGAAATTAACCAGTTACCACTTGGAAAAGCCTACTTGTCTAAGCACTATCTTGTTGTTTGCAAAAAAACAATATAATTTGTTAGACACTACTTATGCAATAGCGTCATTATACCTACTCATTATTTTAAAACTTGCATGGAGTAAATATTTGCCCAATAATGGAGAAATACCAACAACACCATTTTTTTCACAATTTTTACTAATAACGTAGAGGATAACCTTTTTTTATCTTCCACCTATTTTAGCCGGCTTTTCATGCTTGAAACTTGAAACCATGTTTGAACATACATTGATGTTCCTCATCAATTCCCACTTTCTATAAACTTCTTCGTCTAAGTTTTGTCTTGATTTGACTTGTGTAGGGTCCCAAAGCACCATAAATTCTCAATAGAATTGAGGTCAGGGCTTTTAGAAGGTCAATCTAATACAGTGATGTCTGTTTGTAAGGCTAACCACTCTTTCACTATACGGGAACGATGCACTGCACCAATGATTTATGTCTTGCACTAAATAAATTTGTCCTTCGGGATAGGCGCCGCGAACGGAAGGCAACATGACGTCACGTAACACTTCGAGGTATCCCTCGCTGTTCATTCGGCCTCCAATTTCAACGAGCTGCTCGGGCCCCATAGATGACATCCAGCCCCAATACGCTAAAAAAAAAATCTCATGAGCATACCATAACTTGAAAAACGTAAAACTGAAATCACAGCTTTTTTTAAAGTGCAGGTAATGAAAATTGTATACTTAATATAATTTACTCACCTAATGATATCCTTCCGCTTGTTCTAAGGTCTAGCATATTTTTGGGGTCAAATCGCTCTCCACTTCTGCGCCACAATATTTTTCTTCCATCTTCGTCTGACTTAAAATATTTCTCGTCAGTAAATACGATATAACGATTCTCACCCATCTGCGAATCGTATTTCTCTGCAAGTAAAAATACGTATTAAATTTGCTCGTTTATGATAAAACTTAAAAAATTCAAATAGCTTTAAAAATAAACATGGCTCTAAGACTATACCTATTACTTCACATAAAAAAAGCTGCCGATTAAAAGACTTTTCCGTTAAATATATTTTTCTATCTTATCCCATATATAGGTAAACACACGACAGTAAATCCTCACAACAAAATCTGGTGGCTTAACTTATTGATAACATTTTACTGTTTTTACTAAAAAATAAATGTCTCAATGGAGTCACAGGTTACAAACTTACCGTTATATTCAGTACTCGTGGTATTTGTTTAATACTTTTGTTCTCTTCCCAAAGAACCACAATTTTATCGAACCATATTGTCATTGAAACACAAAAAAACGGACGGGGGCAGTTATTCAATTGCTTGAAATGCAAAAGGATTTAAGAAGTCGAGAGATCGTAATTGCGTTGCGACACAGGTATGATTCGCACACGCAAATTATGACTTACCCTCAAACAAATTTTCTCCACAAAATAACTAGACGCATTTACTCCAGTAAATTAAACCTTAAAATGTAATTGGTAAAAGTCGTTGTTAGTCGTCTGTGGAAATAAAATGAGGGTAGGAAAATATTGATAAACCAAAGACATTACTAATATGATCCAAGACAAGCTTGCAAAACAGGGACGGGTATAGATATAATAGTTCGAACAGAATATCTATGTTAAGGGACCTTGATGTCGATGGCGCTTACGCCATTATCAGCGATGCTCCAATGAAAATGCAACGCTGCGCAACCCGATGCGGCATAAGCGCCATTGACAATAAAGTCCATTTTTATAGATTTTGTTATAGTTCTCTATTGCCGGTCAGCCTGCTAAGAACTGGTTCATATTTTTGTTGTGTAGTCCAAGTGTTACGATAGCCCAGCGGAAAAAAGCCGGACTAATGTATGAGTGAAGCGAATGAGTGTGAGCCCGAGGCCCCAGGATCGATCCCAGCTTAGCTGACAAGCACATTTGAGATATTTCATTTTTGAAAGAATTAAATGACAGTGTGGTAAATGCCGATTCTCGTGTCGAACGAGAGTTCCAGTTTTACACCTAGGGGGGTCACATATCTCTGACGCTGACTGTACATATTACACAACACATACCCTAATGTAAAAAGGAAGAAAATATTTTTTGCGCAACTCGCAGTCGATTTGCGGCTGGTATTTTGTATTTGCATAAAAATTGGTCAAAACAAATTACAAAGCAATAACAAGGTTCCAGAATCGAAAGAAGAGGACCAAATAATTGCTAAGACCTAAAATTGGTGACAGAAAATTATTTGAATATTACTTAACCATAGTGATAAATAGGCCTCAGTTTTCATACAAAACGAGAACGCGTGATTGAAAAATATTCAATCCCTTATAATTTTGTTAAACTTTCACCAGATGCTTTATATTTAGCATCATTAATAGCGGAATTTATTCACATTTTTAATTTTATGGCATAAAACGACCAGTGAAATAAAAACATTGGCAAGTCGTGCAAATATATCTAAACATAGGCTCGCAAAATTTTACTCAGAATTTTAAGGGAAAATGTCGCTCTTGCTTAGATAACAAAATAAATAAATTGAAAAATGTTGTTAAAAAAGCCTTAAGCCTATACTTAATGATGTATTAAAACATGAAAGTAAATAATCTGGAAATACCTACAAAAAACAGCAATAAATTATGTAAAAAGACTTTTCGGTACAGGCCTTACTTGTCAAAATATATAAAATTCGTTTCCATTATCAACTTGATTTGATTGGGTTTAAGCGTAAACTCCTTTTTTGGGCTAATTTCTGTCATTTTTTAAAGTTAAAGCTTCCAAAAAACAGTCTAACCAAAGTCATTAATTCCAGGTGGACACAGCAAAACAGCAAGTCCAGCTCTCTGACTCTTATCTCCCAGTAGCCATGCAAGTCATCGCGCACCTCACCGACCAGATGGCGTACGAGTCACGCGACGAGCCGACCAAACCGACGAGTACCAGTCGGCCGACCACGACGACCCGTAGACCGACTACGACCAGCAGACCTGGTCGGCCGATGACGGGGAGACCGGACGCGGTGTATGTGAACACGTATCAGTTCAGCAGGCCGGGGGCTAGGTGATGGACTTCTGCTTTATTTCTTATTTCTCTCTCTCTTTCTCACTCTCTCTAGGAGATAATATTAAACGGAGGATTTGCCTCTGTAATGGCAATAAGAAACTTTTATACAACTATATATGTACATTAATGCTTTATTATGTTCAAAACCGTTAAATACTAATCCATATTTATTGCGTTTCGTATAATTCTAAGTTAATTATATAAAAAAAACTTCTATATTTCGCTTCACGCTCTTCTATAAAATAATAAACATTAAGGGGCTACTTTGAAAAATTATAGGTTTTTTCAAACGCTCTAGTGACTAAACGGGAAAAGGGACTGAATTTATTTTCGAATATATATTATTAGACTATATACTCTTGTTTTTGGCACAAGCTGAAACACGATTGTTGAAAGTTGCCTCGATAGAAAAAAAATCCGAAGTTGGGTCCTTTTTCCCCTTATTTTTCTTAGCTTACGTAAACTATAAGAGATTAAGCAATATAACTTAGTAAAAAATATGGCATTTTGGTTTATCTAAAAAGTCACAGAAGCAAAAATAGACAAAACTTTATAGATTCGCTTATTTATCGTAGTTTGTTCAAAAAGTCTGATTCTTAAGAGCGCTGCATCTCTTTCTTTCGTGCACAGGAGCCATAAACGTGTCTCTAACGGATGGGCGTGGCTTGGCCGAATCGAGGAATGGCCTTAAAGCTGTTTATCACAATTTAACTAGATCAACGGTTATTAAGATTGAGGGCCCGAACTTGGGCTTTCTACTACCTATACATGTTAGTGATAATGTACTAGTTGACCGATCAAGTTAAGACCAGTAGACAGTAGACAGCTAGTAGTCTACTGGTCTTATGACTCTACTTACTCGGTCTACTGGTCTTAACTTGGTCGGTCGACTAGTAGACCGAGTAAGTAGAGTAAGATGACCCGTAGACCGACTACGACCAGCAGACCTGGTCGGCCGATGACGGGGAGACCGGACGCGGTGTATGTGAACACGTATCAGTTCATAACTAGTAGTTTATGTAACTGTTACGTAATAATGGGTCCTTAAAACACGAGTGTGGTTTTATGAAACGAACGAAGTGAGTTTCATAATAAGATCACACGAATGTTTTAAGGCCTAATTACGTACAGTTGCATACACTGCTTTATCTACATACATATTATAAACCCGAAATGATGATTGAATGACTGCAATTGCACGGATTGCACGCCATCGCCATGGCCAACTCGATTGTGTCGGCGGTCGGGCGGCGCATGCCCGCACCCGAATTTTCATAATGATATCGAATTTTTGCTTATTATTTGATAATAATAACATCGTTACAGATAACATATTTGTTCTAACTACTAAGAAGACGTTCGAAATTTGAACGTAATTAAGGTATCGGTTACCGATACTAAAATGTAAACATTTAGATGCAGCCACAGATACTCATATCTAAATATAGGGCGTTTGCTCATCGATCCTGACCATAAAATAAACATATTAGGGTATGGATGTAGATAAAATATATTTTTTGCTGTATAATAATAATATCGAGAGTTGACACGTATTCCAGTGTCAGGTACAGTCGCGGAAATTGATTCTTTAGCAGTTTAAGGTTCACTTTACATTAGACATTTCCTAGCATAAGTATGACAACCAAATTGCCTTGAACCGCGAACTGTTAAAGAATCATCGACCGTGTTGTGTTCCTGCAGGCCGGGTGCGAGGTGGTGGTCGTCTGCCTCCTATCTTCATCATTTTATATTTCTCCCTCTCTTTTTTCTCTCTAACGACAAAGTAGATTTACATATAACTACCGTCAAGTCTGGCAACTTTGCCACTTTTCACAGGTGTTGAAAAGTCATAGTACATTTTTAACCAGAATTCATATGAAACCACTGAAGTATGAATGACGCGACACATAATATATTTATCAACGAGTGCATACATAAGATGGTTTATAAATTAAATGACGGATAATAAGGTTTTACGAGTAAAAAGAAAACTGGCAAAGTTACCTATACCGTGTGGCAACTTTGCCAACTGCATTTTTACGTTGTATAGTAATTTAGTTGTATTTACAATATTAGTAAAGAATATTCAGTATTTAGGATACAATATTTTGGAATTTGATCCTTAATGATATATTATTCCATAAAGAAATACAGCAAAAGTGGCAAAGTCGATCACCCATTTAAGAAAATTTCATAGAAAGTCAGTGAATGTCAGGTGAAGTGGTCAGGGTTGACACAAATGAAAAAATATTAATTATTTAAGTACTTATTTATTTTGTTACATACGAGTAATCAGGTTACATAAGTACTCAGGAAAAACATAAAAGACACCTTAATTAAAATATTATCAAAAACGAAACATAGAAAACTCTTTAAGAGGCCTATCACAGGTCCACTCGTAAATAATTGTGATTACCTAGGTACCTATTTAAACTTGACGATAGACATTTATAAAAGGGCTTCGTCACGAACTGCCTCGTCGCCTCTTAACAAAAGTATTATCGAAACAAAACACTTAGGTATATGTAGTAATTATTACCAATAAAATAAGTATGTCACAGTTAACTTTGAGTTTTCTTTTTTACTTAAACAAAACATACACTCTGTATATGTTATGGACCAAGTGATAAATAGGTCATTATACATAATGCCCGATGCAATATGAGTAGGCAATTTGACAATAACTATTCAAATAATTAAATTGCCCGGGCATTATAAATAATGCCCATCACCTATTCGGCAGAGTAATAAACCTTCGATAATAACTATTCAAACAATGAAATTGTTCGGGCTTTATACATAATATCCAACAACTATGGGCAAAGTAATAAAAAACATAAAAATTTCACAAAATCAATCTACAACGTCGTGAAAATAGGGGTAATTTTTTATACCACGACGCTGGTAAACAATCATACGGTCTGCCTGATGGTAGGCAGCTACCGTAGCCTATGGATGCCTGTAACTCCAGAGGATTCACATGCGCGTTGCCTACCCTTTAAGAACCTATACACTCCTTTTTTGACAATTACTTACACATATGGAGTGCCCCCCTAAAAATTTTTTTTTTTTGCAATTTCTCTACAAAACTAAGAAGCTGCACACACAATACACTTTATGTAAAAATTTGATAATGATACGTGTTATAGTTTCCGAGTAAAATAGCTGTGACATACGGACGGACAGACAGACAGACGGACAGACAGACAGACGGACATGACGAATCTATAAGGGTTCCGTTTTTTGCCATTTGGCTACGGAACCCTAAAAAGTATCTATCTTATGAAAAATGTAATTTAAATTTTTTGCTTGTGTACCAACCCTAGGCCGCTACAAAACATGGCAAAGCTGCCCCCCCATATTAGTCGGCGTGGTCTGGTGACTTTGCCAAAACAATTATCGGACTCAATTCAAACACTACGGCATTTATAAGGTAATCAATTCATTCCTTACCATTTAAATAACATAATATCTAAAATTTACGTACCTGGATGCGTTGTTTATACTCTAAACTTTTTAAAGTTCTTGAGCACTAACTTTTATGATTATGTGAGTGACGAATTTGGAACTGAAATGGTAAGAAAATGGTTGCCGTGGTGGTGTCTCATTCATAATAATTTTGCCAATTGATAACCATATTTTCTACTAAAAGTAGGCACAACACTAAAAAATATACGTTGTCGGTGGTATGAAAGGATTACCTTATGCACTCTGCTGGTGGCAAAGTCAGTAACCCTTGGCAAAGCTGCCAGACTTGACGGTATATAAAAATATAAACAATGAGTCCTTTTTGATCATCAGAGAAAAAATATCGTAAAAAGTTCTTGTCACTGTTAGGTTAGGTGCCCTTTACAACCAAAAACTGTAAGTCGCTGCTGAGACCACTTTGAACCCAGTCCGGCTACCATGAGTTTGACATTGACATTTTTCGTTAACGAGTAACGAATTTTCTATCTGTGCATTGGTTTACACTAATATCAGGGGGGTACAACTCAAAGTAAATCTGTCAAAAAATTTGAGTTTGACACGACGTATCCGATACGTTTGCATAAGTGCGAAAGAGAACTTGTCATGCGTTAAGAAGGGACAACATGATTCGTGACGTTACGTGACATTACAGAGGTCTCTCTGTATTATACTATTATTTACTCTGTGCTAATATGTTACAAGCAAGATGCACAGATAGAACACTCGATACTCGTTCTTGAAAACGTCAATGTCATAACTCATGGTAAGCGTACAGTACGTGTGTCAAACGTGTAGTGACAACGTATAGGGGCATGTCCAACTGTGTCACAGTTTGACATGTCGAATAGGATTCCTGCTCAATGGGTGCTGACCGACTTAATAACTAGCAAAAGCAGGATTTTATAGGTTATAACATAACACTGTCTACAACTTTACAATATCTTACAAACTTAAGATTGTTACACAGTTATGCTATTAATAAAAGTCGGCAAGTTTTCATCGCATTCGCCCTTTCCCTTTGTAACTAAATTTTAATTGGTACTCACTCACAGAGACCAGTTAAATTAAGGACTGCTGATTGCTGACCAAGTTGCGTTAGTTATTGTAACATTAGATGGTGTTACTGATGCACATGACGAGATCTTAGATAAACACATATTGATGAGTTTATTACAAAGAGGTATATATTTAAAAGAACGACATGATCTAAAAAGCGCTGGTAGCCTTGCGGTAAGACGTCCGACTTTCAATCCGGAGGTCTCGGGTTCAAACCCCGGCTCGTACCACTGAGTTTTTCGGAACTTATGTACGGAATATCATTTGATATTTACCAGTCGCTTTTCGGTGAAGGAAAACATCGTAAGGAAACCGGATCTAATCCCAAAAAGGCCTAGTTTCCCCTCTGGGTTGGAAGGTCAGATGGCAGTCGCTTTCGTAAAAACTAGTGTCTACGCCAATTCATGGGATTAGGTTGTCAAGCGGACCCCAAACCGGGATAAACGCTAGGATGAAGAAGAAGGAGACATGATCTAAGAACTTTAGAAGCTCCAAGTCAGAAGCGCCATCTGAACGAGAGCCAAACAAAGTTATCGTAGTACTGTAATAATAATAACGGAATCAATTACTAGAGGACGTTGTACTCTGCTCTACATTTACAGTAGTTTTAGGTTGCTCTCATCCAGGTGGCGCTTCAGACTTGGCAATTCAAACAATGACTGTGCTGCTCTATTACATATATGCTTCTTTGGATAATGATGATGTGTCGTTTCTATATAGACATAGATATTGGTGGCAAAGTGCTTCTACTATCGGGATACAATAATAAATGTGTTTCGGTCGCTAATAAGGCGTTACTGCCATATAAATTCATTTAGATATAAACTATATTAACAACCGACAATGATGTAAGTACCTTTTACTTGATAACGCCACAAATTAACCTTGCTGATCTGGTGAATTTTACCTAAACATGTTAAGAGTCGCCAGGACGCTCGCGTGAACTCGCGTCCCCATACAAACGTAGTTTTGCTCTCATTTTAAAACGACATGCTTTAGAACCAAGAAATTTGGCATGGGCATTCTAGCAGTACAGATCTATGTCGGTAATTCGTTTTCGTTGCTAAAAATTTTAACACAAAGAAAACATAGCAAAAATAAGTTTTGTATGTAAATCTGTAACTGGCTGTATTTTCCTTGTATTACAATTTTTAGCAACGAAAATGAATTACAGACATAGATCTGTACTACTAGAATGCCCATGCCAAAGTTCGTGGTTCTAAAGCATGTCGTTTTAAAATGAGATCTGAACTACGTTTGTATGGGGACGCGATTTCACGCGAGCGTCCTGGCGACTCTTAACATGTTTAGGTAAAATTCACCAGATTAGCAAGGTTAATTTGTGGCGTTATCAAGTAAAGGTACTTACATCATTTTCGGTTGTTCGTGGTTCTAAAGCATGTCGTTTTAAAATGAGAGCAAAACTACGTTTGTATGGGAACGCGAGCGTCCCGGCGACTCTTAAATACTTATTACCTGATGTAGCGCAGCTGTCTATGTCGTTGTCAAAAATATGTTTACACTTTTGCACCTTATTCCTTTGTAATAATGTGCAAAAGTGTAAACATATTTGGACGTGAACCGTACATAAAACCTACTTATTCATAAGAATATCTTTAGTAACTATTTGAAGTCTATACGTAGATTCAGATTACCAGTCTTAACCGTTAACTAGTCCCTACAACCAACTTTCTTCCTTCTCAACTATTTCCATAAAGTTGAAACTTTGCTGAAATCACGTCGTATTAAAAGGTGATATCTTAATTAAGGTGTAATGTCGCTTAAGACCTTTTGTATATAGAGAATGGAAGAAGTTTGAAACTTTAATTTACGCTTAAGTACTTAATTATTAATTCGTGAGTCTGTACTTTGTTCGTGAAACGGTTTATTTTGACACGAATAGAATAATGCGTTATGTTGCAATAAACGCGTCTTTTGTACGCAATAGATTTATGAAACAAGTGCGGAAATCATCTTTACGCACGTGTATCATACACGGTCTGTCTGTGGGTGGTCTATTTTATAATGCAATGTGCGGGTAAATCAATAAACATATGGCTAATAAGTTTAATTTTTAAAATTAAAAGTTATATTTGTACAATTTTCAATGTCATATTGCAATAGAGCACAAGCATTAGTTACATTAAACTAAAAAAATTAAACTATTAAAAGTTAAAAATTAAAAAAAAATTAAATAAAAAGCACTAGTGCGGAAAAGTACTACTTTCCGCATGATATGGCTCTGTAGAAAACAAAAAGCACTAGTTCGGAAAAGTACTACTTTCCGCATGATAATATGGCTCCGTATATGGAACGCACTTTTCGAACACATGCATTGTAAAGATTTCAAAAAAAAATAAAAAATAAACAATGGGTTCTAAAATATTGATTAGTTTGATTAATATTTAAATAAAAGACAATTCACTGCTTCCTGCGACTCACGAACTCGCGACTACGGAATACCAGCCCTACGCTCTACCAACTGAGCTACCGTGACTCAAATTTTCCCCTTAGTTCAAAACATTGATATCGTTACTAAGTTTTTGCTTAATACTAAATCAAAGTTATATTTCTGTTATTTTTGGTTTCATCAGAAAGCACAATCTTTCTCTTAGTCATATCTAAAATGAAATACTTAGATGTATTTTGCCTATGAAAAAGTGATCCAGCCCTCTAGTGTCCGAGACTGGATTCGGACAACGTAAATATTTAGAACAAATTTAATAGTGTTCATGTATTTAGTTGCAATTTTTCAGTGATACTGAATTTAAACTTTTGTGGGACAACACTAGAAAACTTTACAGTTTCATTGACATTTATTTGACTACGAGATATTTTTAGAGAGCCAAAGTCTCCATCTTCAGTCACAGAGTGCAAGTTGAACCGGTCGTGACTCGCCGCTGCGAGGCGCGTTACCGACTCAACCCGATTTCAAAGATTACATGTTCTGCGCTTCTTGGCTTGAGATAGGGCTTCTTAACAAAACTTCGGCAAACCGCCGACTACTTACATAGTTACTGCCACTGCAGTGCAGTTGCAGTATTTTATTTTAAACTTGCAAGACGAAGTCGGCTATGAGAAAATTGTATTTTAAAGTTCAGTAAAATATAAGCGCCAATTTTACGCTTGGAAAACTTTGTAACTAAATAAGATTTTGAGATTTTTGTGCCAAATTGGCAAAACGGACGGAAGGTACTTTTATAAGATTTCGTAGTGATGTATTAGGAGTGCTTATAGTTTCGATATGTCCGTCCGTCTGTCTGTCAGTGTGTAGCTTTGTAGTGATCGTTACCACTAGAGAGCTAAAATTCGGTATGAGTAAGTACGTGTATTAATCACGCCGAGAAAACAGTAGCAGTAGTTGGGGGTTGGGGTAGCTCATGTACGCGCAGGGGTGAATTTTACAGGCACTCGATTTGGTATAATGTATTTAAAACGTTGTCGGTCATTTTGCTTTACTTTACATTACAAAATCTCCATTTTGCCATGAACAAAAACGAGAAACAAATTTAGAAAGGGAAGTAATTAATAAGTCAGCAAAAAAAATATGATCAACAAGTGTAACCTAATCTACGTTACACATTGCTGACCACCTGATTTTTTCTTCTAAATCAGAACATCACTTTTTTGCTAACCAGTTAAATCATACCCATTTGGAAAGTTTTGCTCCTAAGTCAATGAAAAATACATAGGTTGCTTATGTTATGATTATGAATATACTAGTAGTCCGCCTCGAACTGAGAACTCGCGATTTACTTGCAAACGAGTTAACCAATATAACAAGACCCTAAGGAGGATTTTTTTTCTCCTTCTAGCTCCATAACCAGTTGATCGATCTTGCTCATATACGAGCTTACAAATTTTATGTATCTCTGCTACAGCCCCAAGAAATTTCATAAAGATCAGAAATACTTTACTAAAGTTATCGTCGGACAAACTATCTAAATCAAAAAGCCATCCAAATGCCGAGATGTCCCAGTAGCCAGGTGACAGTTCGGTCTGGAGTTGTTTGTAAGAATTCACTTCGCTTATGCTCCGCGAGTTCGATAAAGGTACTTTTTCTGATACTTTTATTTCTTTCTTACAGGGACCAAACTACACCATACCACAAACCCGGCCTCTATGCACCAATCGCTCCACCAAAACCAGACGACCGCACATACCTCCTCCCTCCAAACCAGAATGCTCCATACACCGTCATCCAGCCACAGAAAACAAACACAAACGAGCCTCTTCTCTCTATACACGAAGAAGAAGTCAAACCACTCATTGAACCGAGTCCAGAGTCTCACCTTTTACCACCACATTTCGAAGCTGATGTTGATAAAATATCTCGCTCTGACAGTTTGATGCTTGAAGATTGGGAGGAGAATCTTCAATATCTATCGCCAACTGTGAGAGACATGATAAGATTGGCGAATGATCCTGATGATGAGCGGCTTATTGAGGATGTCAGGGCTGGGCCTCAGACGAATAAGGGAGGGTCGAAGTTAAGTGCTTCAAATCTGAGGTTGTTGCTGTTGTATGATCTGCTGAGTAGAGAGGCGAAGAGACAGAGGCTTTCGGACTACTATGTAAGTATACTTTTTATTGTTTTCTATTTGTAAAGTGGTACGAGATGGGGTTTGAACCCGAGACCTGGGGGGTGATTTTTGAGAATCGAGCACTCTGAATAAAACGATGAAATTATGTTTTAAAAATAACAGCGATAGAAATTTAAAATCATGATTATTTAAACTATTAATTCCATGCGAAAAAATTGGCAACAAACTTTTGTGTGCTATTATTTTCGAATCTGAATTTTTTGAATTCGAGCGTCCGGCTGTCAAAAATCGGCCCCCTGTACTACGAGTAAGATTAATTTATCTAACAACGTAGAGTATCTATTTGTGCGAACTGAGGACTCCATACTCAGTTCGTCACGCCCAAGGTTATATAATGTGGTGACCCATAAATTAAATTCGATTTCCAACTTAAATATTGTTTTATTACGTGTTCACAATAATGATGCACGGATAAGAGTGTCCCGAGGAGGGGGCAGGAACATACATCGACGCTCGCGCCCCGCGCGTCTCAACCCGCTCACGGAATGTGCCGCGTCAATGAGATTTGCAATCGACGTGTGTTCCCACAGTAGTCCTCCCCTTTTTAAAAAAAAATAATTTTAAAAAAAACACAAAAAATATCATTGTCTGTATCCGTATGAAGTAAAAACGCTGGTTTTAAACGATCAATGGATACGCGAGACTGCCTACCAGGGAGTTGTATTAAAAATACCTTTTCACCCCTTTCGATGACCTTGTAAGGTCCGTCGTAAGGCGGTTTTAATGACTTGCGAACCGTGTCATCCCTGAGAAAAACATGCGTACAGGTAAATAAACTTTCGTGCACAAAAATTGACCTATCCCGCCTATCTCTTTTAACCGCGGGCTTAAGGCTAGAAATATGATTTCTAATTTTCTCTACTACACTGTACGGATCAACGGGATCTTTATCTCGCGAAGTTTCATAAAACGCTCCCGGCAGTCTGAGCGTGCGCCCGAACGTCATTTCCGCTGCGCTTATGCCACTATCACTCCTACCTGCGGCGCGTAAACCAAACATTACGCTGGGAAGTAAATCTATCCATGAGCTTCCATCCCCTAATTTTGCCATGAGCGCAGCCTTGATGGACCTATGAATCCGTTCTATGATGCCGTTCGACTGCGGTCTGTAAGGGGTAGTCCTAATCTTATCAACCCCTAACAACTTCATTAGTTCTGCAAATAACCTACTTTCAAATTGGCGTCCTTGATCGCTAGTTAGCCTTATCGGACAACCATAGCGAACAATCCAGCCCTCGTAAATAGTCTTAGCTACTATGTCGGCGGTTATTTCGGTTATTGGGAAGGCCTCTGGCCAACGCGTAAACCTATCTATTATTGTTAGGATATACCTATACCCATCTGAAGTTGTTGTTAACGGCCCTACGATGTCAACATGTATATGTTCGAAGGCGGCTGCGTCCGGGAACGTACCTAGGTCAGACACGGTATGTCGGTTGACCTTCGCCCTTTGACACTGAATACACGACTTAGCCCAGTTGCCCACGTCCTTGTTTATTTCGGGCCAAAAATATTTTTTACTAACCATCTTTCTAGTCGTTCGAACTCCGGGGTGGCTCAACGAGTGAATACTATCAAATATTTTCCTACGGAACTCTACAGGCAAATAAGGTCGAGCCTCCCGCGTGGACGTTTCGCAGAGTATAGGTTTATTGCAAGTAGGTATTGTTATCAATTTAAATTGTACGTTGCTCGCGTTGTTGATATGTCCCGCTTGCGACATACGTAATACATACTCGTCCTTAGCTTGTGCGTCGGCTAATTCTGAGAAATCAATTACTGTCGGACAGTCTATTGTTTCTACTCTAGACAGCGTGTCGGCGACCACATTGTCCTTGCCGCTAATATGACGTATGTCGGTGGTAAATTCGCTAATAAAGAGGAGTTGCCTTGCGCGTCTGGGGCTTTCTTTACTATCATCTCCTACTTTATTGAATACCGTACACAGGGGCTTATGGTCGGTATACAAAGTCAATTGGCGACCTTCAAATGACTTCCGGAAATGCCTAATTGATAAGTAAAGCGCAAGCAATTCACGGTCGTACGTACTGTATTTAGTTTGAGCCGTTGACAACTTTTTCGAGAAAAACCCTAAAGGCTCCCATGAGTTGTTTACCTTTTGTTGAAGGACACTTCCGACGGCAATGTCTGATGCGTCACACATCAAGGCCAGGACTGCGTCGGGCTTCGGGTGTGCGAGTGTAGCGGCCTGTTGAAGGCCTGCTTTACACTGCACAAATGCTTCTTCTGCCTTTGCCGTCCACTCGATCTTAGTTTTGTCCTTCTTTTTAGTATTTACTAAATACTTATCTAATTCGGCTTGTCTGACGGCTGCATCCGGAATGTGACTTCTGTAGAAGTTGAGCATTCCTAGGAACCTGCGGAGCTCCTCCACAGTTCCCGGCTTCGGGTAGTCGATTATGGCATGTACCTTATCCTCGAGCGGCTTAATACCTGCCGTCGAGACATGATGCCCTAGAAACTCGACCTCGGGGCGTCCGAAACAGCACTTATCCAGATTAATGGTTATACCGTACTTCGTGAATCTCTCGAACACAGTAGCTAGATGCCGTTCATGCTGCTCGCAGTTGTCGCTAGCAATGATGACATCGTCGAGATAATTGAATAAAAAATCCAAACCTTGAAGTACGGAGTTGCTCATGAAGCGCTGGAAGGTCTGGGCTGCGTTCCGGAGACCAAAACTCATCCGGGGAAATTCAAATAAGCCAAAAGGGGTGATAATGCTAGTTTTCTCAATATCCTCCGGTGCTACGCTAATACAGTGGTAGGCGCGGTTTATATCTAATTTAGTAAATACCTTTTTCCCTGCCAGAATGTAGGTAAAGTCATGCAGTCTCGGAATGGGGTACCTATCGGGCTTAGTTATAGCATTAAGCATCCGGTAGTCTCCACAAGGTCGTATATCGCCGTTCTTTTTGGCTACCACATGTAGCGGGCTGGCCCACGCACTTTTTGAAGGACGACAAATACCTAACTCTTGCATCACTTCAAATTCCTTCTTTACCTTTAAATACCTATCTGGGGGAAGGGGTCTAGCACGCGCAAATACCGGTGGCCCTGTAGTTTCAATATAATGTAGCACATTATGCGGTGCCGTCTCTTTAAACGAAGGGGGCTTAGTTATTTCCGGGTACTCGGACAACAGTTTACGAAAGGGATGCTCCTCGGCAACCACAAAAATAGAAGGTTGGTTAGTACTTACGATTTCCGCCTTGACCTTGAGGTAAGTAGTCAGGTCTATCAACCTACGTTCACTTAAATCAACGAGCAGCTTATGTTGGGCTAAAAAATCAGCTCCTAAAATAGGCTGCTTTACATCCGCTACCACGAATTCCCAACGGTACGGTCTGCGTAACTTGAGGTCCAACACCAACATTTTAGTCCCGTACGTCTTGATTTCACTTCCATTCGCGGCGTAAAGTTTATATTTCGCGCACTCGTGACTGTAAAGTCTATTTTTCGGCGGCAAAATCGACACATCCGAGCCCGTATCAACCAGAAATCTAAGTCCACTTTCCTTGTCCGTAACACATAAACGACGGCTAACCGATGTAGTGCAAACCTCCGTCGTAGATTGCACCATCGCCCTTAGTTTTCCGAACTCGACGCTTTCCACGCGCACGGTTGGTAGCAACTCCGTGCCCTCTCGCCGAATTTGAAGTGATAAGGGCAAAGCCAGTCGGGATTGTCCTTGGTGCGTCGCAGCGTCTCGCGTGAAGCACTCCTGGCGCGTGACCTTGATCTCCCAAAACTACGTTCTCGACGCTTTTCATTCGCGTGACGTGGCCTTGCTCGTTCCATGTTTGCCATTCTGGCAGTGAGCTTAGCTATCTGCTTTGAAAGGGCTGCGACTTCCTTTGAAGTGACCGGCGCAGCATCGCACAGTGATTTACTAGCAGAGCTTGACGGCTGTCTGACCTCGGAAACGTAGTTGCGACGTGTTGCCTCAGCAACGTTGTCGGCGATGATTGCCAATTTGTCAAGGTCGCTTGTTTCAGCTACCGCCAGCACTCCTCGTACACTCGTAGGGAGGCGACCTTGCCACAGGATCCGCAGCGTTTCATCGGGGAAATTTTCACGAGCCAGGTCCCTCATTTTGTTCAGTAGCTGGCTAGGCTTCATTTCCCCGAGCTCCATTTCACCAATTAATTTTTCGACTTGCCGAATCCGGGTGTCTTCGAACAAGGACAGGAGCTTGGCCTTGAGCGCGGCGAATTTATTCGTAGCCGGTGGACGGGATAAAAAATCCGTAAGCTGCATTATTACCTCTTTAGGCAGCTTCGCTACGACGAGGTCGAATCGCGCGTCGTCTCCCAATTTCTGCGGCGCAAGAATGGCCTCGATTCGTATGAACCAGACTCGCGGCTGGTCCACCCAAAACTCCGGCAACCTTGACGATAACGATATCGCCATTATATCGGGCTTGACGTCCGTAGCTTGCAGTGACGGTGGCGGGGCTGATGACGGCTGCGGCGGGACCGCGTAACCCCCAAACGCAGGTGGGGCCGCTGCAGCAAGTTGGCCTGGTGGTTCGCCTGGTTGGCCTTGTCCGGTGGCCATCCTCGAAACCTTGAGTCTTGAATCCTCTTGTGAAAATCTTTACGGAAAATC
The DNA here is from genome assembly GCA_911728535.1 of Pammene fasciana. Classification (NCBI taxonomy): domain Eukaryota; kingdom Metazoa; phylum Arthropoda; class Insecta; order Lepidoptera; family Tortricidae; genus Pammene; species Pammene fasciana. Next base: position 787,335 of record OU452292.1, read on the forward strand.
ACGTCGGGGTCACCACTGTGCGAACTGAGGACTCCATACTCAGTTCGTCACGCCCAAGGTTATATAATGTGGTGACCCATAAATTAAATTCGATTTCCAACTTAAATATTGTTTTATTACGTGTTCACAATAATGATGCACGGATAAGAGTGTCCCGAGGAGGGGGCAGGAACATACATCGACGCTCGCGCCCCGCGCGTCTCAACCCGCTCACGGAATGTGCCGCGTCAATGAGATTTGCAATCGACGTGTGTTCCCACATATTTAATAGCTCAGAATGCCTCAGAGGCAAACACAAAACTGTCTGAGATATCAATTAACTTGCAGGGAATATTCCAGATGGTGCAACATTCTATTTTATGCAAATATTCTTGTTTCTTGATGAATGTTATACACTAGCCAAATAACAGGTAAAAACTGTAAAAAAACGATATTAATTTAACATTTATAAGCACATTTGGACCTTACTAACTACGTTTCATTCATAGTTTGGTAATTACTTTACAATAAACAAAGTTATAAATACACGAAATCATTCCCGCACCAAAAACCCCGGGGTATGAATTAAGTACACATACGGGCTGTTCGGGAGACAAAGGAGAATTTCAGGATTAGATTATAGCTAAGGATACATGTCTATGATCGTCGTATTTCTGCAGATCTATCCAGGAGGGTGATTTTTGAGATTCGAGCACTCGAAAGTGACATTTAAAGCTCTCAATAAAACGATGAAATTATGTTTTAAAATTAACAGTGATAGAAATTTAAAATCATGATCATTTAAACTATTAATTCCATGCGAAAAACTTGGCGACAAACTTTTGTGTGCGATTATTTTCGAGCTTAAATTTTTTGAATTCGAGCGTCCGGCTGTCAAAAATCGGCCCCCTGAACATCTATATCCATAACCAATTTCCGCAAAAATATATATTGCCGGTTTTACTAGCCGGATATTTTTTTTCTACATATTTACTTTGGTGTACAAACGATTGTAGGTAACTTAGTTTTCTTTCTTTATCCGTATTTACAAAATAAACCGTATTTATATAAGTGAAACACGGGCACATTATTTAGTCCCAATGGCATGACCTTTCATTTCCAAATCTTCGTCATGTTTTCCGAAATACGATATTTATATATCGTTATGGATCCCTAAGGACACCTATTATATAAACCCAATTTCACGGTTGTCCAAATCCGCAGAGAATCGCGAAACGCCGTGTAGAATATTCAAAATACAAGTATTTGAATACATATTCCCTGATGAGAAAGCAAAGGGTCTAGCTAAAATATATATTTGGCGTATCAAAATTACACTGAAAATGTATTTGCGTACACACGCCTGCTTGGAAATGTCCAGTTGCCAGATTTAAATCGTCAGAGGCCAAAACCCATTGCTTGAAATCGCAGATCACCTCAACAACAAGATGAAATATAATGACAACTCATGGACACTACACATATTTAGGCGGTCTTGTACCATTTTGTACGAGAATACAAAATATTTATTTTGTATGGGAAGGCGATCGTCCTCTTCTTCCTTCATCAAATCATCCTTACTTGTTTTATGTCTCACTTTTTTTTGGGTATGGTCACTTAAAATGTTGTTATTTACTTAAGTGTCGCCAGGACGCTCGCGTTCCCATACAAACGTAGTTTAGCTCTCATTTTAAAACTACATGCTGTAGAACCACGAAATTTGGCATGGGCATTCTAGTAGTACAGATCTATGTTGGTAATTCATTTTCGTTGCAAAAAATTGTAATACAAAGAAAATACAGCCAGATACAGATTTACATACAAAACTTATTTTTGCTATCGTCGTAAAATGTCGTCGTTTTAAAATGAGAGCTGAACCACGTTTGTATGGGGACGCGAGTTCACGCGAGCGTCTTGGCGACTCATAAAGTATTCAGTTCAATCAAGTAATCACAGAAAAATATCATTTCTAATTAAATTTTCTTTAATAATCCAAGTAACGAATGAATACATTTTAAAATAAACGACATTACGACGTCTAGATTAAAACACGTTTGTTTACATGAAAAAATATAAAATAAACGTAAGTACAACATTTTACTTAGATAAATTGCGTCTGTGTTTGTTTATGTCGAAGTTTAACAAGCTCATTCCTCATATCATATTGGTATTAAATAATGCATTAAATATTTGTGTCTGAATAAAGACTAAAGAAGGTGTAGCATTTCTAAGTAAACATGAATAATAATTTATAGAGTATACATTTTAGCTATCCCGTCAAGATAAATACTTTATTGATATCGAAAAAGATAAAGTTCAGTAAATTAACAACCTTCCATTTTTCTGACCCTCTTCACTTTGTATTAGTATTCGAAATGATAGAACACAGGTATTTTATTCGAAAAACGTGAAAAGAGTAAGTTTAAAGAATAGATTATTAAGACATTAACATAACACCCAAGAGTATTATATTTTGTATGGATATTTGTTTCTCCTATATAAAACGGGTAAATGTACCTATTTGTATTTGTCCTATTTGGTGCAGTTTGCAAATTTATGTTATAACCTGAAGAGTTAAATGAGGGTTCAAAGTATGGAAGTACTAACCAATAGAGGCGGGTTAAGCAATTTCACTACATTTAGGCATGACAGACAAAGTCGCAGGCCGAAGCTAGTAAGAGAGAATAATATATTTTATTTATTTATTTTATTATTCAAATAAGTTACACAGCGTTACAGTTATACAACCAAGGCACTGATAACTACATACAATTAATATTACAGACATAATTAAAACTAGTTGGATTTAGGCGACGTAACTGCGTGGCCCCGTTGCGTCGTCTGATCTGGTGTAGGATTCGGCAGAGTGCCCCGGAACCGCCGAAAAACGACTCCCTTCGGCCAAAAGTCTGCACTCGCGATGGTTTCCTGCAGCGGCCGCGTACATATATATGAAGGGTACACGGAAAGAACATGTCTAGTCCCTTTTTTCGTAAAATGAGATTTTTGTATCAAAATGTAGAGCTTGCAATGAACTATTAGCAACAACTTCTGTAACAGCTGGAATTTTTAACATAAATCCACTTTTTTTACTCATAAAAACCATCTAGTTACGAAAATTGTATGGTTAATTGAATCGTTCCAAACTTTAAAACCGCTATAACTCAAAATGTTGTCAAAGTGACTAGACATGTTCTTTCCGTGTACCCTTCATATATATTATTGTATACAGGTTGTCCCTAAGACTAACGTCAAGACTTAAGCTTACAGGGCTGATTGAACAGCTGATGGGCTATCATATTAGAGCCAAATTTGCCTAATCTACTAGCCCATCTGTTCTATCAGCCCTATAAGTCTTCACGTTGGTTTAGGGACATCCTGTCTAACGTTAAAGGTCGTAACTGGACACCCTTCGTCTCAGAGTTACGTTTGTAATAAAATAGCATCGTATACGTCAAAGGGATCGATAAAAGTATAGTGGTTGTACTATACTACAGTGGTGACCGCCAGGGACCGGCACTTTTATAAGGGCATGACTCCATTGTTTGAGAACTATCTGAAAGGTTAATGGCGACTAGGTTCTGCTTAAAATCGTCAGAAAGGCAGCTAAGCCTTTGAATGTAAAATCTTGAGATTTGGAGGAAATTATGCTAAAATAAAATGTATATTAAACTATTGTTCCCCATTCCAAATACACTCGAGAGCAAAAATTTCGGGCCAGTATCATAAACTTTAATATATTAAAAAAAATTGACGACATATTTGTTTTATTCATATCATAAGTATCACGAACTAATTACAATATGTATAAATATACTTACAAAATTACCTATAAAACTAAATTAGAATTATAAATAAAACTAAATTAAAATAAAAACAAGAAAAATATACCTACCTACCAACCAGAGTCATAATAATAATTTTAAACAAAAAAAGAACCGACTTCACTTAGGATCCGCTATTCCAAGAGGAAGTGGCCGAGTTGCTGTAAAAAATAGTGAAATCACTATAGGTGTGCCTATAATAGTTGAAGAGTTCCCTCGATTTCTCCAGGATCCCATCATCAGATCCCGACTTGGTGATAATGGGACCATTTAGGGGTTATACCTGTTCGATTCAAAAAAAAATTTTGAAAATCGGTTCACGATTCACGGAGATATGGAGTAACATACATACAAAAAAAAAAAAATTATGATAAAAAAAAAATTCAGTCGAATTGAGAACCTCCTCCTTTTTTCTTCTTTCCCTAAGCCTTATCCCATTATCTGGGGTCGGCTCTGCTTGTCTGTCTTTTCCATTGTGCTCTGTCTTGAGCTACGGTGTTATCTACTCCTATCTCCTTCAGATCCTTCTGGACCGTCGTCAACCAGGTGGCGGGTCGTCTTCCAGCGCCTCGCGCTGTAGCTGTAGCTGGTAAGCTCGCACTATATGGTCTTCAGGGCGGCGGAGTACGTGTCCATACCATCGCAGGCGACGTTCTTTGACCTTGTCGATTATGGGCGCGACTTTATAACTCCCTCTGATGTGGACATTGCGCACTCTGTCCAGCAGTGTGACACCCGCTGACCAGCGTAACATGCGCATTTCTGTCGTGTGTAACTTAGACAGATGCTGTTTATTAGATGCCCAGCACTCGGTGCCATAAAGAATAGCGGGTCTAACGGCTGTTTTATACAGCTTTCCCTTGAGTTTGATGGGCATCTTCTGTCACACATTACGCCTGTGAGTTGTCTCCACTTCATCCATCCCGTAGTTGTTCTGTGAGTTACATCTCGGTCGATTTTCCCGTCACTGCTAATAACAGATCCCAAATATTTGAAATGGTTGACTGTTGGAATGGTTGTGTTATCAATGAGTAATTTTATGTTGTTTACGTCCGTGTGGCCATCAAATATACACGACATATGCTCCGTTTTTTTACGACTGATTTTAAGACCGTTGTTTTCCAGCGTTCTTAGCCAGTTATTGAAGTCGCATTGCAAGTCTTCTACCGAGTCTGATATCAGAGCAACGTCATCTGCGTACAATATATTCCATGGTACAGGTTTCTGACATTTACTGGTGAGGTAGTCCATGGTGACATTAAACAGAAGAGGGCTTAGCGCTGAACCTTGATGGACTCCAACTGCAATCTCAAACTTCCCACAGGTCCCTGCTGTCCTTACCACCTGGGTTGTAACACCTCTATACATATCTTGTATGAACGCTACATATTGTTCAGGGACTTGTTGCGATCTTAATGCATCCCAGATAAGGTCCCGCGGCACATGGTCGAAGGCCTTTTCAAGATCTATAAAAATCATATGTATATTGGTGCCACTTACTCGCGATTTCTCCAGCAGTATTCTGATAGTTTGGATTGCATCCGAGGTGCTTTTTCCGGCAACGAACCACATTGGTTAGGTGTAAGCTTTATGATCTCCAGTAATCTATTATTAATTATTCTCTCCCAGATTTTGAATGTGTGTGACATTAATTTTATAGCTCTGTAATTATTGCAGTCTCTAATGTCACCCTTGCCTTTGTAAAACGGCATCAGGAAACTATTACGCCAAGAGTCGGGGATACATGATCCTGTAATCAGTTTATGAAACAGCTCATACAACCAAGTCATTCCTTTTTCCCGTAGTTGTTTCCACACCTCAACCGGAATTTCATCAGGCCCTGTTGCCCTGCTGTTTTTCATTTGCATGATGGCCCTTTTAAGTTCCTGTGGTGTTAGGGCAGGCAACGGTCCATAGACAGGTTTAGGTTTATCGACGTCTGACTTTCTTGGATGGGTGACATTGAGTAGGTGTTGGTAATATTCTACCCATCTTTCTCTAATGTCATCATCTGATGTAAGAAGCTTATTGTTACTGTCTGTTATATATTTCACTTTGCTAAAATCTTTAGTACTGTTGTTTCTTATTTTTGCTATTTTATGTATATCAATTTCTGTTTTTGCTGACTCTAAATCTTCATATAGTTTACTATTTGCTTCTGCACGCGATATTGCGACTTCTTTCTTCGCATTTTTCTTTGCTGTTTTATAGTTTTCTCTGTCGCATTGATCTTGTGTTGACTGCCAGAGTTTGAATTGTTGTTTCTTAACTGAAATAGCGTTTTGGACGTTCTCTTGCCACCAGGTGGTCTCCTTGAATGGCCCTTTCCTGGGTTTCATTCTTCCAAGATGTTTCTCTGCGCTAATTTTACAAAACAGCTCAAACTCGTTCCACATTTCATTCGCAGTTGCTTGTTCTATGCCCATTGAACTTGTTTTCTCGGCCAGATCTTTCATCAAGGACTCACCACACGGTTCACGTAGTTTATTCCATTTCAATTTTGGCACCAGGTTTCGGTTGGGTTTTAACGGGCTCGGAAGTTTGTATACTGTAACTAATAGTCTGTGTTGTGCTGTTAGTGGTTCTCCCGGAATTACTTTACTGTCTTTGTAAAGACCTAAATGTTGTCGTCGGCAAAGTGAAAAATCGATTTGGGTTGAGTTTCTACCGCTTACATACGTTATTAAATGAGCGTCGTTCTTTTTGAAAAATGTGTTTATGATTGCAAGGTCGCATCCAGCAGAGAAGTCTAGAATTCTTGCTCCATCTTGATTGGGAGTTCCGTAGCCAAAACCGCCGTGCCACCTTTGGTAGTCCTCATTCTGTTTACCAACATGCCCGTTTAGATCTGCTCCAACGTGTATTGATTCTTCTTTTGGTATACTATTTACTAATAACAACATGTCATCCCAAAACTTCTCTTTGTCCCCATCCGAGCAGTTAGTTTGTGGTGCATATGCTGAAATAATATTAAAACATGGTCGTCCGTCTAGTGCAATTTTGACTGATACCAGTCTATCGCTGACTCTCTGTACGTCTACTAGTCTATTGCTTAGTTCCTCCGATAGTATGACACCTACGCCGTTCTTCTTAGTCTCCGTTCCGTAGTAAATGAGTTTGTACCCGTTTCCTATTGATTTAGATTTTGAACCCCGCCATCGGGTCTCCTGCACACAACAAGCGTCGATGCAACGTCGAGAAAGGACTTCGCTTAGCTCCAAGCTTCTGCTGGTCATAGAGCCCACGTTCCAGGTTGCTAGTCGAAGGACGCTTTTGCAGCCTCTGCCGTCGCTTCGGGGGAACGCCCTAGCATTAGCATTATTCGCATCCACGTCGCTTCTGGGGAACGCCCTAGCATTTATACTCTCTTTGTTCATGTGTACTTTCATTTCAGACAAGGATAGAAAATGGCTTTAATTTTTTTATACAGTCGGCTGCCGCCTGACACCAAGACGGTAACTTCCCTGGGAAGCTTGAGTGCCGCCGATGAATCTTACTACCAGAGTCTCGCCGCCAACTCTACTGCACCGTCCCGCCTAACCATGCAGCTCTAAAGTAGCCTGATACCCCATTATCTCAGGTCAGCCTGACTTTAGGATAATGTCTCTTCCGCTCACTTTGCCGTACCGATGGTCTCCATCTCCGCCTTAGTGACCGTTGAGGCCATTTGGTAGTTTTGGTCCGCGCCGGGTATTTGATTTCCCCGGTACCACTCATATCTGAGAAGCCTGCCCCTATCCGCCACCTGGGGACGCGTCCGATGGGAGGCTACCAACTCCACACGGACCTCCTCCTTTTTTGAAGTCGTTTAAAAAAGAATACCCCATCCAGCAGCTCCGATTGTGGCATAGTCCCCATCACGTTAGCGGCGTTTCCCCTTTGTATCGCAAGACTAAGTCGTATTTAAAATTAATATCTTTTGAAATATTCAAGAAAATGCTAGTGACCCGAAACCTTTACTCTCGAGTGTAGCTAGGGATATATGCACAGTTCTGCCCACAAGATCTGCCTGGCGAATATGCGCGGCGCTATGCTGTCCGCAGACACATACGTGTCCAATTTCAATATATTGACAGATTTGTCTTTAGGAAATATCCGCCAAACAGATGCGGCGGACAAATCTATATGCCTATGACTATACAGGGTAATTTCTGGGTCGTGATCCGGAATCACTTTTTCTGAGTCTGTAACTGATCAACACTATAGTATGATAATATTTGATCGAAACAGAATTAAATTCATTTTTCTTATTTTTAAAGTCACATTAATCTTAAATTATGTAAATCATGGTCACCCTATGACTTTTCACATACGCTGTATGGGAAACGACAAGATATATATGTCACTCGTGATAGGGGGCCAAATCGTATGCAAAATTTTCTTTTTCTACTTTTAATCTGGCGAAAAAATTATGTTGATGATAAAAAAAATTATCGACATCATTAGGTTCATCTTTAAGTTCTGTATCATGTCTTGTTTTCTTGCTACACCTAAAAATCATCATGTATAATGTATGTTGATGATGTTTACTGTTTAGTGGATTTTGGTGTTGTGGACACACTCGCTCTCTTAACGTGACGTGATAAAAGTTTAACAACGACACCGTAAAGCCGTTTCATTCCGCGCCGAGAATTCTGACACAACACATTTTAATCAGATCATTCAGTTCTCCTAAGAAATTGGCTACATTCCCGTGAAAATTAAATTGCTACATTGAAAAAAAAAAAACAGTGATCCCTACTGAAATCACAGTAAAGTTTACTGAATAATCCGTTAAGCTTACTGATTATTCAGTAAACCCTACCGTAATCTCAGTAGGTTCCCTGATTATATTTTCGGTGTACGGAGCTGTAGCACTCATAATCAAACTTACGAATTTTAATGCTTGTTCAAAGTCAAAATCGTTGATCGAGGGAAGCTGTTAAATAATAAATTGGTATCTGTTACAATATTTTTGGGAAATAAACGAATTTTATTTATTTATTTTTATTTTATACAAGGAAAACTAGCTTAGGTAAAATATATTTTTATTTTTACGCTTTTAATGATTTTAATATGAGCTTATAGTCAAATAAAATAAAGTGTGATCTACCCTACCATTGATTCCGCCAACAAAAACATTGTGTGGTTTTATGAAACCACGATGCAAGTGAAACTTTACTATGTTAGCATGACGTTTAGAAATTGGTGCCCAATTGGTTTGTCATACTAGACGTACAGAGCTGGAATGACTTGCCAAATGTAATTCATTAAATATGTATAATCGAAATATGTTTCTAAAATTTAGAAAAAAATAATTCGTCCCACGGGGTTTGAACCCTTGCCCATTCGTTCGTAAGTCTCATGCCATACCACAGTGCCAGCGCTGCAGTTACGCTAAGAAATATAGATTTGTATACCGCGGTTGACTGCCAACATGACATGAACCTTATTGCTTATGAAATAAGCCTCACCTTACTATAAACGAGAATCAGCGTTACATATGTAACGCATGTCGCGCAGAAGAGATACTTTAAAATTCGAGGCGATGGAATAAAAGTTTCACTTTAATAATAGTATTTTTATACAATCGTGACATAATTAAAGTAAGGTACGAGATTGAAAAACTTGATTATGTCACTATAGTATACAATACTTTTTCTACAAGTGCCCAATATAGGCGTTTGCCTATGGTAAGAATTGAGTTCGACGAAAGACCTCTGCCTGCTGCCTCTATACAATTTAGTAAATTCAATCTCACGGCGGATTGTGCCGATCCCCCCTGGTGACCGCGGCGCGACAATATTGTATGAAAAATCCTTTGTATGTACCATCGCTGGTGATGCTACAATATGCGACCATAAAAGCTCTATCGAAAAGTATGCTCTAGTAGTTCCGTCTACACAATCTCTATAACTTTTAAATGGACAATATTTTCTTATTTAGGCCTATATATATGCTTCAGCCTCGCGAGTTATGCCACTATTATATTAATGTACATTTACAACGTCGTGAAAGATTACAGATCCGGCATTCATGTGATTTTAAGGAGATCCTGTTTTATGTCTGTCTCGAATTTTATGTCCTTTTTACCCATTTATGTCCATTATGTGGGATATGATTTGGATTTATCGATGGTTATAATATTGTTATGGTTGTGTCGGTACTATATATATAGGTAACCAGATATATTAATATTTATTGGTAAACATGTTATTTTATTAGACGTGCTAACTTGTTTATTGTCTAACGAAATAAAACATGTTTGACACTCGACAACAAAGAAAACCTACTTACTTACCTATAGTTGGTAGCAAAGTTTTTAAGGAAAGGGAATATTAAATTTCATAATATTTCTCTTTCCGCATCTATATTTTCTTGTATCATACCATTTTAGTTTCTCATTTTATTAATTTACTTTTGCCATCCCTCTTCAAGTTCCTTTTTTCCTCGTTTTTTTCGTTTTTACCCAACTTAGATATACAGTGTGTAAATCTAATCTAATTTAATAAAAGGGCGAATGTTTTAACGGTGATTAGTATAGGACATAAGAAATGTAATTAGATAAGTTTTACTCAGAATTGCAACTTAAATTTTATCCATACAAAATAATTCGGCCCGCAATGTAATGCAAACACACGTTAAGGGGCTACTTTGAAAAATTATAGGTTTTTTCAAACGCTCTAGTGACTAAACGGGAAAAGGGACTGAGTTTTTTTTCGAATATATATTATTAGACTATATACTCTTGTTTTGGGCACAAGCCGAAACACGATTGCTAAAAGTTGCCTCGATAGAAAAAAAATCCAAACTTGGGTCCTATTCTCCCTTATTTTTCTTAGCTTACGTAAACTATAAGAGATTAAGCAATATAACTAAGTAAAAAATATTGTATTTTGGTTTATGTAAAAAGTCACAGAAGCAAAATTAGACAAAACTTTATAGATTCGCTTATTTATCGTAGTCAGGTCAAAGGCATCTCTTTCTTTCGTGCACGGGAGCCATAAACGTGTCTCTAACGGATGAGCGTGGCTTGTCCGAATCGAGGAATGGCCTTAAACACTCGTTGACCAGTTACTTTCAATACCATGTTTACAGTACATTACCTACTGCTGATAAAAATTTCAAAAACTAAGTGTAACATCTTAATTAATGATTACACTAATGAGTTCTATGTCTGGTTTAATTTATCGCCCGTATTAGATTAACACACTATTGATTTATACACTTTGTATTTTTCGTCCATTTTTGGTTCTTAGTACAAACTATCTCGTAATTTTTCCTCATAACATGAAACCCCTTAAATTCCAGGGTTTCTCCCCCGACGTCCTCCAGACCCTCTCCGAGTCCTCCAGCGGCGGTGCGCGGGCGCAACTCCGCCTCGCCTTATCCAAGATGGTAGAACGGAAGGACTGTCAGCACGAATATGCCAACAACCGAGCTCGTGAGATGGTCGAAGAGTTGGGGAAAGACGAGAGCAAGCTGTCGAGTGAGATTCGGTATCTGCAGCCGCTAGTGTATAATAGACTTTAGATTAAGATATTTTTTGAGTGTCTAATAAAGCCACATTCTTAAGAGCCTTGGAAACCATCATTGAACATGCTTAGCAGAAAATTGCACTGCCTTAGGCGAGATACATGCCCGTCGCTCTGAGCTCACGTGATGGCTGCGAATTTCGCCACCATATATTTTATTTATATGCGTCTTAGGCGGACAGGGCAGTGGATTTATCTGTTTTTCATTTTTATGTAGATTGTGGTATCGTTAGCAGACGTTTTGTATAATACCTACAAAATTATTTTATCATTGGAAAACTCATTCAGTTGCTGTATTACCATCTGCGCTCATACAGGACAGATAGGAATAGGTTTTTTCTCGGTATTAATTCCCACTTCCCCGCCATGCGAAAATGCACGCGACTGAAACGATGATAGATGGGAATACATCATACAATGGTTTATCGTATTTTTGCGCAATAGATTTTAAATGAGCAGTTAAGTTTAAAAAAATATATCAATGCAATTCTTTGGACAAAAATATACAAAAAAAGGTTGATTCATATATTTTTGTCCAATAAATCGCAGCATCTTGGAACTCAACTGTACATATGGCTCTTATATGTGGCGGGACAGTTAATACAATTAATTAAGCATTAAGTTCTGATATGATGGACGCATTTATCTTCGTGATAACGACACAACTGTTTCTTAATCGCACCGTCTTTTGCTCTATCACATGGATAACTTCGACCATCATACGCCCACAGCTAGTGTGGTAAAAAACGGCGTATGTAATCATTGGCATAACGATATTGTGCATGATTTATTGGTATTTCAAACGTATCATTATCTAATAATGTTGAACAATGACTTTCTACTATTGTTACCCGATTTACGATATTAATATTCTCGTGTTTCCTAAAAAAGACGTTTATAAGTATATATGCATAATAAGTTCTTGCATTCGTTAAACTATATGTATTACATGAAACAGCACTATTGAAATCGTTACGTTAGGTTGAAAAAAATGGAATTTGCTTAATTATTTAAAAATTACGTAACGTAACTTATTTAAACTAAATATATGCCATAACAATTTTTAATTACATAAGTATTTCGCTAGATGATCTTCATATATAAAGTTATTGTATTTGATACGTATAAAAAAGTTATTGTATTTGATACGTATAAAATTTGTATTAAATCTTTAATTTTAGATTAAGCATATAATATAGAAGTAACAGCCGGATCAGGGTACCATGCTGCATACTAATATATGTTACGCATACCTATAGGGTGCATACTATGATTTTTTTTTGATTCTATAGTATGTTTAAATCGTACCTATTAAGAATGCGTAAAATACGTCCTTTTAATTTTAGTAAGGATTTATTATAATACAAGATGCATTTAAGACTAGTACTTAAGTAAATAATGTATATTTATCGTTTTAAGTTACTTTTAGCACTCGTTAAATAAACACAGATTTTAATACAATAAAATATTATTGCCTAACTTAATTTTTATTTGTTAAAAGATGTTCGAATAGTTCATAAAAGGCAGTTTTATTTTTAAGTTACTTGTGCACCAGTAAAATTAAATATAAATAAATATTATTTGTTTTCATTTATTTGAATTAATAAATTCATAAAGGTCGCCGGAGGACGCTGGATGCAAGTCACTTCCGACCGATACTTATGGAGGTCCAAAGGGGAGGCCTATGTTCACCAGTGGACGTCTTATGGCTGAGATAATGTTGATGATGATGAATAAATTTAAACTTTCGTAAGACATCCTTACACTCCAAGCTCTCCGAAAATTGACTATTCGCTATGTGCGAAGTGCATGGTGGGGGTATCGTGAACGATCGCAGCGCACAATGTAACAAGAAATTGGGCTCTTGTCAATATCACATTTCAAAATATTTGACATCACCTGTAGGGTCAATTGTCAAAATAGTGAATCTGCCAGTGACATTTCATGTAAGCAAGGAGTTTATGCCATTAATAAAAAAGAAAAAACCCATTTAACCCCCTGCTCAATAGATGTCGCCACACTCATGCACACAGCGAATAAATAAACGCAAATCAATACAGCCGTTTGAATTTTATAAAGTATTTTTTATTTAATTGTTGAGATTCCATAATTTTAATATCTAATTTCTGATTCCCGTAACAAGAAATTAATGCCCCACTTTACAATTCATTGAGAACCAATTTAATGGTTGAATTGAAATTGAATGAATGAAAATATCCTTAATGGCGGCTAGCCAAACACGTTTAACATCAATTTACTCGAAACTGAAAGGGGCTTTCATTCCCTTCTGCTCCCTTCTGTTTATATATGTTAATCTGATTGGCCAGAAGACTAATTATTCAATTAAGTACTCAATTAAATTTATGGTTTGCTACTGGAGTTTATTTCTTAATTCAGATGAGTTTTATCGGAATATGGTAAAAACACGGGACAAGAATAGTAAAACGACTTATTTCGGTCGAGGTAGCGTGTTGGATTCCGAACGAAGCGAAGGATTCCAGAATAGAATTATATTCTAACGTGGAATCCTGAGCGTAGTGAAGGATTCAAGTGACCCGAGATCGAAATAATTTTGCTACCGCGTAGTACACTCTACTTTTCACTTCTTCTATGAGAAAAACGAAAACAAAGGTGCTAAACTAGCTATCTGTTAGAAAGATAAGTTATACAATGTTGTCTCATTTTAATCGGTTGCAAAGACAAGGAAAATTTAAAAAAAACGCAGAGGGATCAAAAGTCACTTTTGCTCCCTGTAAATGGGCAACAAACTACCGTTTTTCGAATAGTAGGGGTGAAAAGGTTATGTTTTAGTTTAATGTAGGCTTTTTAAATACACCGGCAATGGAATGGAATTTCGAATACACTAACTGCATGTGTGAAATTTAGTAGAACTAAGGAACTGAGAGACATTTAATAATTAAGTTACACAGTATGTTTATTTTATATTTATTAAATATAATTAGTTACTGAGTGAATTAAAACATGATGCTATTCATACAATAACACAAGATCAAACAAACAATTGTGAAATACAATGGCACAGAATCGTTAATAACACTGTTTTAGCTTATATCTATGAATGAGATATAAATAAATCTAGCAAATTTATACCAAAGCGATTGCAACATGAATACAACCTGTGGCTCAACATAACGATAGATGTAATAGATAAAACAAATAAAATAAACACGAATTTAAATAATACAAAAACTGAAAACAAGCAAATGATAAAGAAGAATTGTACCTTTAATCCTAACATTACTGAAATAATACAAAATATTAGTTTAATAATTATTAAAATACCTACATGAGAATGCATGTAAGTTTCAAATAATTAGAACGATCCTTTATACATTGTTTTTAAGTAGATAGTTTTTAAATATGACACTTGGAGAACAATGGTAACACTGGTAAAATCTCGACTTAATAAAAATGACTTACGCCGACTAGAACTTCTAAAAAACCTAATCTTACCTAATTTGAACCAGATCCTGAAGATTTAAATATCGCCATAATAGCACCTAAAGCTAGCTGGAAGAAACTACCTAGAAGCTCTAAATAGTAAACAAGTCCGCCTTCTCTAGGTTTAGTCGCAAAATCGTCATCATCATCATCATCGAATTCGAAAGGATCGTCTACTTCATTGACTGTATCATTTTGTAGTGTTTCTATTTTTGAAGGTAGATAGTTGGAATATAGTGTGATTTTCTCAGGTTTCTTATCATCTTTCCTCAAAGCTTCTACTGAGAGTTCTTCAACATCACGCTCTTCTAGCCCGTTGCCAAGAGGTTTCAGGTCTGTTTTGGCGACGTCTTCTGGTTCATCGAACGATTCAATGTTGAGCCAGGGTTTCTTGGTCGTTGGTTCAGTTTTGTTTGTACCAATGCCTAGGAACCTGGAATGATAAAATGTTTGTGATTACATTAATGTTAAAAAATATTCTTACCTATATCAAGTTCTACATGTCGCCACGAGTTTCACCAGCAATATCAAAAGCTGAGAACTATAGTATCCGCAGAATTAAGTGGCGACTGAGGTCATAAAACTTCTCTTTCACACTTGCACCGCCACGGCAAAAGAAAAGGAGACAACGTTATGAACTCAGTCGCCACTTTAATTCTGCGAACACTATAATAGATCACAGCATAGTATAGCTATTGCACGGTACGCTTTGTATTAAACTTTTCTTACTATAGGGCCAATACTGAATTTCAAAAGTACTTAAATGCCGTAAATTTGAAAATTATAACCGCGTAAAGCAACGCATAGAAAATCTTGTATGTTATTTTGATGTGGTGCTAAAAAGTTTTTGAACTAAACGTATGAAAGATTAGAAAAAAAAGAAGCAAAGTGGAGAAACCATAAATACAATCTATAAGTTTTTAATCGATAAGAGGAATAGACTAAATCAAAACTCTATTTTTACAAATATAAATATATACTGGTAAATATAAAATACCTATGTTCGTTATGTACAAAAGGTATAAACATGTCCAGGACTTATTGAAATATCGCGATGAAGCATAACGAAGAAATTCTGCGGGCTGTTTGTCGGAGCGAATATTGGCCGGAGCCTAATTCCTCAGACATATTTCCACGTGCCGGCGAGGGTTGGGCACAAATATTATTGTAGAGGGTTGTTTGGAGATTGTAATGGTATGTTTTTGCAGGGTGTGTCGTGTAACATAAGAAGTAAATAAACAGACACACAAATCATCCTGTATTATTATCGTATGCAAGTTATTTTTGTTGAACATAATTCGATTAGATTAGATTAATATTCTTTACTGCAGCTAACAACGAAAAATTATTGCATAAAACATTAAAAAGATAATAATGGTAGCAACAGGCGATTGTATAGCTATTAGGGATCTCTTCCAGATAACCTGAGGGTAGCAGGAGATAAAGAAGAGAATATCATAAACAGGGAGTGCTTAAACATTAAAGAGAGTTAAGGAAAAACTACTTACAAAATACAATACACCCAAAACTAAAATAAATAAAAATATATACATAAATATATCATGAATAATAGATAAACATATACATAAAGAGATAAGTAATGGTTATTTATAGATCTTTAAAACTTTGAAGAGACTTTGCACATCTGATGTTAATTGTATTGTATCTAAATCGAAAATTGTATGGTTGCGTCTTAACTTTTTTATGTTTGTACACAATAAAACTACAGAAACAATAAACCTATATATAAAACGAAAATAAACTTATAAATAAAAGATGCTCCCCAAGTCGCCTTCGTGGGTTATGGTACCCAGAAGGCTGGCAGCGTTACCTCTTTGGACGGCCAGGCTTATCTTTTGGCCGAAATAGCTGCCAGCCTTCACAATGTTTTATGTTTTAAGATTTCTTGTGGACAGAATTAGTACTAAACTCTGATTCGTAATTAAATTCCAAAAATATAACCTCACTTCTTCACCGGTTTCGTGCATTTATACGATCTTTTTTTTAAGAAATGCCACTAATATAATGTAATAATGGTTATTTTAATCCGCTGATGTAAAAAAGAAATTTCAGTTGCCCTTATTCAGAGAAAAAAAAGCGAAAAGTAAGCAAGTGAGGTTATGATTTTGGAATCTAATTATGAATCATAGTATAGTTTAGATTATTTACCTTTCAATTATTTACTTTTTTAGGTCAATATGGGTAAGACCGTCTCTATGGAGATCGCTGTTTAGCCAAAGACCGCTTATTGTTTACCACTCTCAGCATGTTTTCTTTTGGTGAACTATAAAGAATATTGTATTGTATATGTATATACCTGTATATAGGAGACGTGATTCTTTCAGCTATGTTGTTCGCTATCTGGTGGTAGACGTCCCCCTGTCCCGTGGAGTTGGAGGTGTACACACTGATGTTCTCTTCTGGAACAGCTCGGCTGCTGCACCAGCTGAGTTGCAGCAGCTGGAATAAAAAGCAGCACTTAATATACCTAATTATTTAATTATTAATTTTAAACAAAAAAGAACTGACTTCACTTAGGATCCGCTATTCCAAGAGGAAGTGACCGAGTTCTGTAAAAAATAGTGAAATCACTATAGGTGTGCCTGTAATAGTTGAAGAGTTCCCTCGATTTCTCCAGGATTCCATCATCAGATCTGGACCAGGTGACAATGGGACCAACTGTGAAGTATACTCTTTCAAACGAAAAAAGAATTCGGTCCAGCCGTCTTCGAATAATCGGTGAACATATATAAAAAAAAAAAACAAGAATTGTTAACCTCCTCCATCGAAATCTTGAAGTCGCTTGAAAAATGGGATTTGGTTGGGATTCTTCAGCTCACAAAGATTTTGTTCACCGAAAAGCGAATGATTTGATTTCGTACCTAAGTCCCAAAAAAACGGCTTAGTACATACAATTTAGTGGATCTGACATTGTCGAAAACCCGTGTCGGGTAAAGGTGGGGTCACACTGACGAGGGTGGCGTCAACGTCATTGATTCAAGCTAAAATAACCCTCCATTTTTATTCTACACATAGAACATCTCAAACAGAAGCTTGACTGCTATCTTTCAAAGTATCTAACATACGTAATTATAGACGCTGTTTTATGGATCAGATAAGTTGTCTATGATTTTATATTATAATATGAAATAGCTGGTGTTCAGGCAAAAGAACTCAAAATACTTGGATTAAATTAATTTAAAATACAAATATGTAACTTTTTTTTGTAGACAGTTTTATTGCTGACTGTACCTAGGATTGTCATGTAAACTACGGAAGTATACTAAATTTCAGATCAATCAGACACCGGGAAGTGGTTGAAATTTAACTTACAAGATTTGATTCACATAAATAAACAAAAAAAAAATATACGGGGTCAAGCTAAATAAAACTACGTAAAAACATAATAAACAAATTGCCCATCCTAACCCGCTTATTCATAAACGTTTTGCAAACCTCATATAACTAAATCATCTTTTGTCCTTATCTGTCACATTGACAGTTGTGTTTGTTAGAAACAGACAAAATACATTTTAACTAAATGAGGTTTGCAACACGTTTATGAATAAGCGGGTTACAGTTTAACCTACTTATAATTAGAGATAAATAATAGTTTAAGGATAGCTACATTTCTAAATGACTTACACGTTTGAGTAAGAAATACAGCCGATATTTTTTATAAGTAGTTTTTTTTTTAAATTGGTCACTGATTTCTAATACTTTAGGTTTGGCTAGTACCTTATACTGTTTTCTTAATAACTAGCCAAGCTATATTTATATAGAAGTGCTATCTTAATTATGTTTTAAATCTATAGCGATAAAAGCGTATTATCAATATCACATGCAATAATTCATGTATGTATTTTTAGCACTTGTGGGTGTAAAAAATCTTTAGGACAAATAGTAATGCAACTCACATTAACATAATAAAGTGAGAAAACATTTTTTAAACTGCAATATTTTTAAGTAGAAATTCGCGTTGAACGTCTAAAGATATTTATTTAGATTATAAAAGAAAATAGCTTGGATCGTAAATGGCTCAACAGTTAAAGCCCTTTACTGTAAATTGATTTTAAAACGAGACACAGTCCCCTAGATAACCTTCTCTTTCACCCTCACTTTTTAACTGAAGTGTTTGATGCACTTTGATATCCTTGGACTCGTAGGTACATTCTATGACATTTATCTTCCGGACATCATTGTCGTCGTTCGGACACCTGCCTTAGAACACCGATATAAGGAAGTTAATCTACTGTTATCGCACTTATCGCTCGTAATCTAGCAACGTCTCGCCACACGAAGTCAAAGTACTGCTCTGACCTCAGCCTGTGGCAGTGAAATTTGGGCAGACCTCAAAGAAACGTGTTTTCCGTACGTGAGATTTTTGTAAATTAGCCAAGCAAGTGTCGACAACAGTCCACTTTAAAATTGTTTTTACATCTCTGTTTTTTTTTTACTGGCCTGACTTTATGACTTTTTATTTTTTTATCAAGCAGAACGTCTGCTAATTATACCAACCACAATGTTTAGAAATAAAGGAAAAGTAGAAAAATCCACTGCCTCAGACGAGACTCGAACTCGCGACTCTGGGTAACATACACATCGCTCTGACCAACTGAGCTACTGAGACTTACCTATTGGCTGCGAATTTCTCCACCACATCTTTTATTTATATTATAGACTTAAATATATAGTAGACGGCCATAGCCTAAGAACTTTTTGAGGCTCCGAGTATTTAGCGCCATCTAGTTCAGAGCCACCTAAACAGAGCCAATATTTATGAGATAAAATCAGCGCCGCCTAGTAACGACTAGTGTACTACTAGTACGTTATTCCTTACTAGGTGGCGCTGATTTTATCTCATATATATTAGCTCTGTTTAGGTGGCTCTGAACTAGATGTCGCTAAATACTCGGAGCCTCAAAAAGTTCTTAGGCTATGGCCATCTACTATATATTTAAGTCTATGATTTATATATTATGCGTCTTACGACGACGCCTAGCGACATCTACCGAAGAAATCTTACACTTCTTAACCGGCCATCGGAGTCCCAAGTTGCATGCATTGAGAATTCACCGATAACGATGCGCTACCCCATGCAATTTATTTATATGACTTTTTTGTATTTTTTTTATCAAATGAGTGTAACTATAACATAGTTACGGGAAAAGGGAAACTGTGGAAATTCCATACAAGATTTTCTCTTTACCCAGTAGTTGTATTGAAAAAATAAGCTAGGGCTACTGTAGGTATTCATAAAAGTAGAAAGAGGCTTTATGAACTTTATGGAGAGAGAGAAGTGAACAAAACTTCAGATTTTCTGGACTATGTAAAAAACTATTCAAAAAATTTCAAGAAGGTGTGTTTAACTGCTAAGGCGAACTATACTAGTGCAAAAATAAAAATGTCGGACAACAAGGTGAAAACAGTGTGGAATATTATTAATAAGGAAGCTGGTAAATGTAAATCACGCGATTGTCAAGTCAACATTGTCTCGGAGGAACAACAGGTCATGTCAAATGACGATGTTGCCTCGGCATTCGAAGATTATTTTTCTAACATAGCATTAAATACCACAAAATGCCTACAATCATCTTCGTCTCAAGCTCATTCCTTACTTTGCGCTAATATTAAGAAATGTAATACGATCTTTGAATTTGACCTAGTGGATTCCGAAAAAATTGTAAAGTCATTCAAATCACTCAATTTAAAGAAAACTGAGGACTTATGGGGAATATCAGTTGTAGTCATCAGCAATATCATAGACGACATAGCGCCTTACTTAGCCATCATTTATAACAATTCAGTTTCACAAGGTGTTTTTCCAGATCTAATGAAATGTAGTAAAGTCATACCTCTATTTAAATCGGGTGATTCTAGTGATCTAAATAATTTCCGACCGATATCGATACTTCCTGTACTAAGTAAAGTCTTTGAAAAGATAATGTTAAATGATCTACTGGGGCACTTCAACAGACATGGACTGCTTACAAGCAATCAGTTTGGTTTCACAAAGGGACGTTCCACAACCGACGCTGCTGCAGAACTCATTAAACATATTTTCAATGCTTGGCGAGACAAACGTTATGATGCAATTGGTATATTCTGTGACCTTTCAAAAGCTTTTGATTGTGTAGATCATAGAACGCTCATTCTTAAATTAGAACACTATGGTCTTTCAGAAAATGCCGTGAGTCTCATGTCTTCTTACCTTAGCAATAGAACACAAACAGTTGTTGTAAATAAAACCCAGTCTAAAGGGACTTTAGTAACATTAGGAGTGCCACAGGGTTCCATTCTGGGCCCATTCCTGTTTTTGGTTTATATAAATGATTTACCTTGTGTAGTACAAAACCTTTGTGGTATGATTTTGTTTGCCGATGATACATCTTTAATTTTCAAAGTTGAACGGCAATCCAATGATTTATCTGTAATTAACAATACACTAGCTGGCGTACTAAACTGGTTTACTACTAACAATCTGTTACTTAATGCTAAGAAAACTAAATGTATTCGATTTGTTTTGCCAAACGTGGCACCAATGGACACTAATATAGTTATAAATGGTGAATGTTTAGATATAGTAGATAAAACTGTGTTCCTTGGTTCAACGTTGGACAAAAATTTACAATGGAGTCCTCATATAAAAAAACTCGCTCTTAGACTAAGTTCAGCCGCTCATGCCGTTAGAAAAATTAGACAACTGACTAATATTGAGACAGCTCGCTTAGTTTATTATAGTTATTTTCATAGTGTAATGTCATATGGAATTCTAGTTTGGGGCAAAGCAGCTGACATACAGACTATTTTTGTTTTACAGAAAAGAGCCATTCGCTTTATGTATAACTTAAAGGCAGGTACATCAATTAGAGAATTATTTAAAAAAATTAATATTTTAACTCTTGCGTCCCAATATATCTATGATAATATTATTTTTGTTGTAAAGAATATACACACATTCAAGAAGAATTCTGACATCCACAGCTATAACACTAGAAATAAAAACAAGCTTGCTACCAGACGATGTCGTGTCCGCAAAGCATATAAGTCATTTTTTGGCCAGGGTATTCATATTTATAACAAGTTACCCGTCGATGTTTTGAATCTATCATTTCCCGCTCTTAAGAAATACTTGAAAAAAACTTTAATGTCAAAGGGTTATTACAGGGTCGAGGACTATATGACAGCTAGACGTGTGCGCCGCGCCGGCGCGCCGCCGCCGCCGGGCTTTTTAGCCACGCCGCCGCCGCCGACTAATGATCGGCGTGAAATCGGCGTGGCCTTGACTGTAATTAAAGTAGCCAAATTGATATTTTTAAACAATTCGCTATTAACAGTGCTCCTTATAATAACGTGTTTCACAAACCATATTTGACAAGCAGACTAATTTAACCCAGTATAGTGCACGTAATAACGATTGTCGTCTTGTGTTGTGGGCTAGTTTTGGAGAATATGCTGAAGAATACACCACTACCCAATATGATTAAAGAAGACAAGATGTAGGTTATTCATGTTCTTATTAACAGCGCAAAAAGAGAGTCAAATGAAGTGGCGAAACTGGCGAACGATAAAAAAATCGATTTCAACAAATAGCATGAATTCGCATCTTAGTAATCGAGGCAGTGAGAACTGTAAGAAGTCACCTTCTTACTGATTTAACCCTTTACCAGGTTAAAAGAGATATATGCTTCCCACATAGTATATCACTTACTATAGTCCGGTTTAAAATCCAAATCTCCTACAAAACCTTATATCAATCCCTGAAAATATGATTTCATGATCTTCGTTCACAGCACACAGCTAAATCCAATAGTGCATGCCAAAGGGCAGCCGTTTAAATTCACTGAACCTGTAATTCAGGGATTTGTGTTAAAAAACGGAATGCCAGTTCATAACTCAGACAGGCAATAGGAATACCGTATCACATCTTATTTCTGGTTTAGAGGTTCAATACGATTGCAAATCAATATAAATAACTTATCAGAACACGCTTGTTCTTCGCGTTCTGGGTTAAACTTTCACGTTTAAATATAATTACTATATAATGTTTGTAATTTTAAAATTACCTTCGACGTTTCGAGGACGACATTGTTCCGTGGTTCCGAAGAAAGATTCTAATTATACGCGGTTAAATTCCATTTGCACAAATAGATAAGACATCTTTTATCATCAGATATAGGAAACATAACCTGCTACCCTAATATGGTCGGGTTTTTATCGCCTGTCACCATAGCTGTCACGTTCTAACAAGTATGTAAGTGCGAAAGTGACGCATGACGCGATAGGTGATAAAATGACAACCATGGTTGGATTTCTGGAGGCAAAAACTCCAGGGAATCCAGAAACCTTTCAAGTGTATCAACGGAATTAAAACAAGCTGTTATTAGGCCGCTCCTACATCCCTCAACCGTAGGACTCAATTGACTCGCAGATTGATTGACAGAATCGCGCAACCACTGTAGCATCATTCACGAGAGTGTATCTGTTCAAAAAATTTCAGCAAGCGTTAAGCACACCTATTAGTGATTTTCCTTAACAACGTCATTAGATTAGAATATTAATTAATACCTCTAAGAGGCATAATGTAAATGTAGTTTTGTACCGGCGGAACACTGATCATGTCAGCCATATTCAGAGTGGTACACGTAAAATCAATTGGCGTAAACCAGTTGCGTTTAGGAAAGTATTGGTGTCAGCAAAACCGAGTTTTACTATTTTATGTTGTTGTTTATTTTTTTCCAACTTTTACAAAAAAAACGTATGCCAAATCACCAGCAATCCGTACCACTTTAAATTAAACAGTTTGTCAACAAATAAAACGATTTACTTTGTTTTTTATATACATAAGCTGACAGTCAAGGTCACGCCGATTTCACGCCGAAAACACGCCGCCGCCGCCGATTTTTTGGCAAACGCCGCCGCCGATCATTTTTTAATCGGCGCACACGTCTATGACAGACATATATGCATGGCCCAAACCAGAATCTATAAAATCATCTAACATTTAGAGGACACAGTTCAAGTAAGAAAGAATATCAAACGTATTGCGAAGCAGTCAGATTTGGATTTTATTTTTATTTTTCATTTTAATTACACAATAGGCAGGTACATGTCTGTCTCTCAAGCTGTTTTGATATGCCTTCTTGAAGAACTACGCATTATTGTATATAGTATCTTTAATGTATTTGTAGTACTGTTTTGAAAAAATAAGTCCCGCCGAGTTTCTTGCCGGTAATAAGTAATACTTCTCGGGTCAGAGGTGTAGGGTTAGAACCGGTGGTAGTTTCTTTTCTCTCTGACGTTCATAAGTGCATTGTAATGTGCCTAAATTGAAGAATAAATATCTTTTATCTTTTATCTTTTTATCTTTTATTGGACATATGCCGAGCCACATAGGCCCCAATCGAGCCTAAGGTCAGCTAACTAGGCCCTACTGTACATGCCTACGATTTTCCGTACTTGATCCTTGACGCCAATGCCTACCATCAGCATTCGCATCACGTCTTGATACTTGAGCCGCTCGCGTCATGGCATTGTTTATTGAGTTGTGTAAGATCATATTGTATGTTTTGACGATCAATTTGAAATATATTTTAAGTATTGTTCCTTTTTTTGCTATGATGGTGGTAAACAAACATACAACCCGCCTTGTGGTACAGTCAGCATCAATAATACGAATTTGAGTCTTATCCCACAGACATAAGTGCCGAAATGTATACATATTTTTGATGCTGACTGTACAATCAGATGGGGTAACTTGAAACAGGTGAGGTTTAAAGCCAACAGTTTTAAAAGAAACCTAATATAAGTAGGTAGTACTTATTTAAAGCAGAGAATATAAATAATATAGACAGCCACAGTCTTAGAACTTTTTGAGGCTCCGAGTCTGTATGGTACGCTACTCGTTACTAGATGACACAGATACAGCGCAATGTCATTTCCTTCTACTTTTTTGTGTCTTTGGGTTGCTCTCGTTCAGATAGAGCTACAGAATCGGAGCTTCAAAAAGTTCTTAGACTGTGGCTGTCTATATTATTTATAGTCTCTGGTTAAAGGAATGAGTGGTTTCAAAATACAAAGATAAACTTCACAGTAATTGTTAATGCAACACTCTTGAAAGGGGCCTAAATTCCTTGTCTTTAGTTGTTACTCCTTTTTTGAAGAACCCCATACTTATGATAATGTCATTTTTGATAACAAAAAAGGCCATAATTTTTAAAAAACCAGCCGCAAATCACGACTTTAAATATGTATAGTAGATGGTAAGGATGGCTATCTCTATGTTACAAAAGTGTCCGTCAAAAGGCGTTAGATTGGTGGCGCCACAATAGCTAATAGAGTATATGGTAGCGCATATGCAGCGCACTTCACTCTGTCAATAACTGCTAAGTTGGTATAGCTATACTAGCGCCACTCAGAGAAATTTGGAACTATTATTTACAGTTTACAGCTGGACACTTTCGACCGTTCTCCTATAAGAGATACTTATCCTCCTTATACCATCAATAAAATAAAATAAAATAGGACAATCTTACACAAATCAATCAAGTTCCACAGTAAGCTCAATCTGCTCAATAAGGCTTGTGTTGTAGGTACTAGGCGACGATATATATAATAGATAGATCTAGATAAATACTTAAATACATAGAAAACAACTCAATCAATAACTCTAAAATTAGAATTTCGTTGCTCTCTGGTCGGCATTTATTTATCGTATGGCTGCACGTCACTGGATATAGATAGTCTCTTCTTTCAGATGGTAACAGTAGTGGGAAAGTAGATGGTGAAGAAAATCCAGTGAGTGCTGCGAGGTCCAGATGGGACAGTGCAGCTGCCAAGTTTGTAATTCTTTTAGCACCACCCAGGGATCACGTGTAGGGTTCTCTAAAGTGTTTTCCACGGACGCAGAGTAACATTGATCCCCAAATCTGATCGGCACAGAAACATCGCACATAGTAATCAGAGAACCACTTACTCGCTTGAAATTTTTAAGTAGACTCTATTGCCTGGGTAATAACGGTGTTCAAGAGCAGGTATTCGTTAATCGCGTGTTGATTATTGACAAACCTGTCCTCAGGTAATACTTTCCCATATTCAAGTCCAGTTTTAACTTCAATATACTACTCAAAAAGAAATTAAAGCACTTGCATTCAAAAGTAATTTTTAAACTTTTTAGGTAGGTACCATCGCCCACACTGTTAACTGCCCATACTTATGACTTTTGAAATAAGGTCCACCAATGTACAGTTAAAAGTGTTGCTGTGTGTACCTAAATATTTTCATGGGTAAACTAAAACCGTCACAAAATTGGTATTATTATATGTATGTTATATCACGGTCATTAAGAAGTCGTAAACACGATTTTAAAGCGCTTTTATGTCACATCAAACAACTGTTATAATTGAGTAGCGTTATAAATCGTCATCTTAAAATCGAATCCAGATTTGGATAACAAACTAGTTTTTATACAGTTAGTGAATTTTAGACAAATTATAGGTGGAAGTTTTTAAGTGTCGCCGCTACAGACGTAGGGTTCCCTCTATTTGGCATACTTTTATTTGTCCGAAACCCATGTCGCATAACAGACTTGGCATAATTTGTTTTAGACGAATGATAATGTGGCATAAACCTTATTTGGTATAATTCACAATAATGCGAATTTCTGTTTGTTCGAAAATTATTTTGCATACTACTGTTGTAGCCGAATTTTATTACGAATAAACTTAATAAGCATAAGTGTATTTGGCATATTGTTTAATATTCGAAAGTTTTTTGGCATACACCGAACCCAAAACGCATTGCTGCGAAAAAAGTGGCTCAGGTCAGGTTAGAACTGCGATCTTGAGAGGCAAGTAGGTACTACTACGCAGAAGTGGGTTAGAACTGCGACCTTAACAAGAAAAAGAAAGTAGGTTATGTTAGGTTAGAATTATGACCTCAATGGCACTTATGCGTAATAGTGGGTTAGTTTAGGTTAGAACTATGACCCTCTACAGAATACAACGGCTGCCAGAAAGTAGGTTTGGTTAGAACTATGACCCTCTACAAAATAAAACGGCTGTCAGAAAGTAGGTTAGGTTAGGTTAGAACTATGACCCTCTACAAAATAAAACGGCTGCCAGAAAGTAGGTTAGGTTAGCTTAGAACTATGACCCTCCAAAAAATAAAACGGCTGCCAGAAAGTAGGTTAGATTAGGTTAGAACTATGACCCTCTACAAAATAAAACGGCTGCCAGAAAGTAGCTTAGGTTAGGTTACAACTATGACCCTCCAATCCAAAAAAACGCATCACACCTTCATTGCTGCATTGACGTGACAGTAAGTAAATACTTATACAATATAACCTGCCTGTGATTTGACTGATGCAATTCGGCCCTAACACTGTTCTGCCGAATAAAATTCTGCAACAGGATTTTTCCGCAATAATTTTTCTGCACATACACTTTATGCCTAACTAGGATTCGGAATAACGACTTTATGACCAACTAATATTCGGACCAATAAAAATCTGCCAAAGCAAATTATGCTCAACATAAGTATGCCAAAACAGTTTATGGTTACAGCTAATTATGATCATAT
Organism: Pammene fasciana; assembly: GCA_911728535.1. NCBI lineage: Eukaryota > Metazoa > Arthropoda > Insecta > Lepidoptera > Tortricidae > Pammene > Pammene fasciana. The sequence goes on from OU452292.1 coordinate 814,693, forward strand.
AGATTATGAACAATATAATTATTACCACAATGATTATGCGAAAACAGGGTGAACCACAGACGTAAACAGGTTGATTCAGTAGACGTGAGCAGGATTAACACTGCGGATTCAGTCAATTGTTTGATACCAGTAGTAGTGTAATTAGCCCTATTTTTTTGTTTTTGTAGGGTGACCATGATTACACAGAACAAAATTTCTAAGTACCAAGTTCTCAGTTCGAGGCGAACTACTAGTTAGTTTTAATAGAATTTATTATCAATAATAAGCGTTGTAAGTAGGTACAATAATAAACAAAAACTTAAATATAAATTAAAAGCTATCTTAAGTCAAAACACTAAACTAAAAAATCCCCCCGCGGCATGGTACCGTAGATACTGGCAGCATTTCCCCTTTGTATGGCAATTCCAATACGTTGGGCAAGGAAGCTGCCAGCTCTACGGTCAATCAGTTTTAAATAGACCTTTTCTGTGATGTCTCTCGTATTTATTTAAGAATTCATTATCTTTATTTGTTCGTAAATATTTACAGGGATGTTCCTACGAGTAGAAATAGCGGAGGATAATTATAAAGTTCTCAAAGGAATATTTCCGTAATCATTTCACTTCACTCCACAAGACCCTTATGTTCGGAAAATAAGGGGAATTTGTAATTCATTGTAAAAAAATATGATAAACCCTTGTACTCTAATCATAGTCTAGTCAAACTAGATCAAATTTCACTAAAGTCAGGAACTAATTCTAAAGACTAATAAAATCACTTCGGATTGTTTTGTATGAGCTAAAAATCGAACTTTATACAACCCCTACTAAATTCACCCCCCCGGAAAGGGGTGAAATCGGTTGAAAACAATGTAATGGTTATAACTACGAAGAGAAAAGTGGTGTACTCGGCGTAATTTGGCGTACGTTTTAAAACACGTATATCTAAATTTGCACGTGTTACTTATATTAATTTAAGCTACGGAACAGGTAAAAAAAAAACAACATAACAAAAAATATTATTTTGGCCATTGCGGGTCTGGACTGGAGAAAGTATTGTACTCGGTGCAAATTGAGTAAATAATTAGAAAAAAATACTAAATCCAATATCAAATTCGCACCAGGGTGCGACACCCGGAAAGTAGTTTTTCATGTTTTTACTGTCGTTGTACTAAAAGGGAAATTTTAATACTTTTGGAATTTGACGCAATCATATTCATTTGATTTCGTTTACATTCGCACGCAATAAAAAATTGACATTTTTAAACGGAACATGCAGTTCTGTAATCAAGTACCAAAAACGTAGAGCAATAACAATAAATACACAGAAGCGACAACGGCGTGATTAATGGCAAGAGAAGGAAAGCGCGTAGACGTACTGACGAAGCACGGCTCTTGAGGCAAGAGTAGTGACATGTACTGCAAAAATAGTAGGGTTTCTGAGTATGCAGAAAGACATTCAACAAATTAAATACAGGTACGCCCAAAGTTTGTTAAATTCGTAAAAACGTTTTTCACCAGACTTACGAAGCAGTTCAATGAGGTGTGTGAAGTCCTAATCTGCACGCTCTATCATTCTGAGAGAAGGCCTCTGACTAGCAGTGGGGCGTATATATGCTGCTGATTTTGATGAGGTTTTTATTAGGAGAGACTTTAAATATTAAAACGACACCTATTTTTTATCAATAAGTTATATAAATGAAAAAAAAACAATAATTTATCTTAATATTAAATAACACCTATTTTTAACCGACTTCAAATAAGGAGGAGGTTCTCAATTGGACTGAATTTTTTTTTATATTTTTTTGTATGTATGTTACTCGATATCTCCGTGAATCGTGAACTGATTTTCAAAATCATTTTTTTAATCGAACGGGTATAATCCCTAGATGGTCCCATTGTCACCAAGTCGGGATCTTATGATGGGATCCTGGAGAAATCGAGGGAACTCTTCAACTATTATAGGCACGCCTATAGTGATTTCACTATTTTTTACAGCAACTCGGCCACTTCCTCTTGAAATAGCGGATCCTAAGTGAAGTCGGTTCTTTTTTTGTTTAAAATTATATTTTTTCTTAATAAGAATTATAATTGAAACAAAACAATAATATCTCTCCAGTATTTCAAATAGGTATTTAGCAAAATTTGACGTAATTTTAAATTTTAAAATAAATAATTATTAAACCAACTTAAGCGCTAAACCTTAACCCACATATTCATAAACTTACTTCAAACCTCATTTAACTAAATCATCTTTTGACCTTATCTGTCAATTTGACAGTAAAAGATAAAAGATATTTATTCTTCAATTTAGGCACATTACAATGCACTTATGAACGTCAGACAGAAAAAGAAACTACCACCGGTTCTAACTCTACACCTCTGACCCGAGAAGTATTACTTATTACCGGCAAGAAACTCGGCGTGACTTATTTTTTCAAAACAGTAATACAAATACATTAAAGATACTATATATAATAATGCGTAGTTTTTCAAAAAGGCATATCAAAACAGCTTGAAAGACAGACATGTGCCTGCCTATTGTGTAATTAAAATGAAAAATAAAATAAAATCCAAATCTGACTGCTTCGCAAAACGTTTGATATGCCTTCTTACCTGAACTGTGTCCTCTAAATGCTAGATGATTTTATAGTTTCTGGTTTGGGCCATGCATATATGTCTGTCATATAGTCCTCGACCCTGTAATAACCCTTTGACATTAAAGTTTTTTTTTGAAGTATTTCTTAAGAGCGGGAAATGATAGATTCAAAACATCGACGGGCAACTTGTTATAAATATGAATACCCTGACCAAAAAATGACTTATATGCTTTGCGGATACGACATCTTCTGACAGCAAGCTTGTTTTTATTTATAGTGTTATAGCTGTGTTTGTGTTTGTTAGAAACTAACAAAACATAATTTAACTAAATAAGGATTGGAACACGTTTATGAATAAGCGGGTAAGAGTCCGGTAACGATTTGAAATCAAAAATTGCTAATAATGACAATGCACATGGATCGCATTTGGTAAGATAGTTTGAAGTCTTGTTATTGCAATAAAAGTAATTTAGGTCTATATACATTTATTAATATTTCATAAACGAAAACTCAATTCTTACAGAGCTTATTTAGTGAGGACGTTAATTCGTGCAATTTTCGAGAACATCGAGATAATATATTAAAGAGGCCTAGACTCGAACAAGATTTTCCTAAAAGTAAAACATTGTGACCGGCCAGTGCGAATTATTTAACATCGTTAAGGTTGTATTACAGATTAAAAGAAAGATATGATAAAATTTTACCTTACGTTCAACTGACATTACAAAATCACATGGCAAATAAGAGCAATGGAGTCGCTCTTGGATGAACTTATTTATTATTTGTAATTTTTTGATTGATTTTGTAATAAATATTGATAACTTCATAATTATATCTACTTCGTTTATTAGTTGGTTTTAATCGATTTTTATAAAAATAGTCTTTAAAGACCTTCTCTCGATTTCAAATTGACGAAGATTCGCGTTTACAGATTTTAGAAAAAACATACAGGGTGCGAGAAAAAGGTAATTTTTGACACACTCTTTTTTTGATGCCATTTGATCTCATTCCTATCCAGGATCAAAAGCTTGTATAAGACCAAAAATAAATTCCAGCTAGAAAAGTCACAAATCGAGAAAAGCTTTCCCCATACATTTTGCATGAAAAAGAAAACTTTTTATTTTTCACATGCTATTTTTTTATGCCAATCGATCCCATTCCTGTTCAGTATTAATAGTTTCTATGGGGCCAACTTACAACTTAAGCCACAAATTGAAGAACAATTTTACATATATTTACTGCTTTGAAACCCTATTTTTTGATATTTTGAATGCTTTTACTGTAATGGCTGATTGGCGTGATAGAAAAATAAAAATAAATTTTCCATAGTAAATGTATGAAAAAAAAACATCTTCAATTTGTGGCTTTTTAGTACATTACCGCTAGTTGGCCCCTACGAAACTATTAATACTGGATAGGAATGAAATCGATTGGCATAAAAAAACAGCACGTTAAACATAAAAGTTTTCATTTTCATACAAAGCTGGTTAAGCCCCCTAGCCGCGAGTACGAGTGGTGACTACCCATTGAGGCATTGGCAGTCGGGTAATTTGCAGAAAAAATGTACCTTTACTTTTTTATTTTATTTCATATATATTTTGAGTCTGTCGCATGCAGAATCATGAGCTCTATCGAGTCTGGTAGAATAAAAAAAATGGCCCAACTGTCCCAAAATTAACATCCAAAAAATTCGTTACGTTCATAAAAAAATGTAACGAAACTGATAATTTGTCAGTTTCGTTACACTTTTTTTATGAACGTAACGAATTATTTTGTATGTAAATTTTGGGACAGTTGGGACTAAGTAAAGGTACATTTTTTCTGCAAATTACCCAGTCAGCCTTGATATAGCTAAGGCTTTAGATCGGGTCTGGCATCAGGGTCTTCTGTCGAAGTTCCCAGCTTACGGACTGCTTGAGGGATTGTGCAGATGGGTTGCCAGCTTTTTGTCCGGCAGAAGCATACGAGCCGTACTAGCTAAAATCTAATAATAAAATTATCATGAATAAGAAAGTGGTGGACCCTTGGAGGGGTTATGTAAATTTGATTTTGAAACGAAGAATACAGTTATCTTTCTCTTTAATTTTATTACCATATTTTTTAGTAATTTGTGTATATTTTTTAGTAAGTTTTAATTATTTTTTGACTTTCGTAATTGTTCCGTACGAAGCTCCCACGAGGACGAATACAAATAATCAATAACCTTCGATTGTAACCTTGAAATCAATACCTATGATTATGTACCTTATTTCATCATTTCAGCCGAAAGACGTCCACTGCTGGACATAGGCCTCCCCCACTGAACGCCACAATGACCGGTCCTGTGCCACCCGCATCCAGCGGACTCCAGCGACCTTCACCAGGTCATCAGTCCACCTTGTAGGGGGCCTACCAACTCTTCGCCTTCCGGTGTATGGTCGCCATTCGAGAACCTTAGTGCCCCAACGGCCATCGGTTCTCCGTGCAATGTGCCCTGCCCATTGCCACTTAAGTTTAGCGATCCGACGGGCTATGTCGGTTACTTTGGTTCTGCTACGGATAGTATCGTTTCTGATACGGTCACGCAAAGAAACTCCTAACATAGCCCTCTCCATTGCTCTTTGGGTGACTTTAAGCTTTTTAATGAGGCCCATTGTGAGCGACCACGTTTCAGAGCCATAGGTCATCACTGGCAACACACACTGGTCAAAGACTTTCGTCTTGAGACACTGCGGAATATTGGACGAAAAGATATGTTTCAGCTTCCCAAACGCTGCCCAACCGAGACGGATTCGACGATTGACCTCTTTCTCGAAATTGGACCTACCTAGCTGGACTGTCTGTCCGAGGTATACATAATCGTCTACAACTTCGAGCGTAAAGTCTCCGACTGTAATAGGGGTTGGTACTACATGGGCGTTAGACATGACTTTCGTCTTATCCATGTTCATCCTTAGACCAACCCTCTCAGAGCCTTTACTGAGGTCGTCGAGCATCGTACTTAAGTCCTCCATGGTCTCAGCCAGGACTACGATATCGTCGGCAAATCGAAGATGAGTGATGTACTCGCCGTTGATGTTGATGCCAAGCCTTCCCCAGTCCAAACCCTTGAAAATGTCCTCCAGGGCAGCGGTGAACAGTTTTGGAGAAATTACATCTCCTTGCCTGACTCCCCGCTGCAGCGGTATGGATCTCGAGTTCTGGTCCTGGAGTCGGACTGACATAGAGGCGTTCTCGTACAAACACTTCATTACCTCGATATAACGGTAGTCCACTTGGCACCTCTGGAGAGCCTGTAGTACAGCCCAAGTCTCGATCGAATCGAAGGCTTTCTCGTAGTCCACAAACGCTAAACAGAGGGGCAGGTTATACTCCTCAGTCTTCTGTATAACCTGACGCAGCGTATGAATGTGGTCTACGGTACTGAACCCTCTTCGGAAACCGGCTTGTTCGGGAGGCTGGAAGTCGTCTAACCTGTACGAGAGTCGATTTGTAATGACTCTAGAAAACAGCTTATAGACATGGCTCAGAAGTGTGATGGGTCGGTAGTTCTTCAGCAAGGTGCTATCACCTTTTTTGAAGAACAACACCACCACCCCTCTGTTCCATGCCTTTGGCGTTCTCCCTTCAAGTAAGACTGAATTAAACAGCTTCTGAAGGGCCATAAGGACCGGTTTTCCACCCGCCTTCAGGAGTTCGGCTGTAATTCCATCTTCACCTGGCGCCTTGTTATTTTTGAGCTGCTTCAGGGCCATTCTGATCTCGTACAAGCTGATGTCCGGGATGTCATCGGTATAGTGTCGGGTAAGCCTAGCTCTATGGTCATTCGCCAGGCTAACTTCGGGTCCACGAGTTGATCTATATAACTGCCCATAAAAGCGCTCTATCTCTCTCAGTAGCTCGGGTTTAGATGAAACCATTCTACCATCTTCAGTCCGTAATTTAGCGAGCTGGCTTTGCCCAATAGACAGATCTCTTGAAAATACTTTACAGCCCTTGTTCCGCTCGATAGCTTCGTGAATACGGTTCGTATTAAATAAGCGAAGATCGCAGGTAATGGACTTGGAGATCCGTCTATTAAGCTGCCGGAGTTGTATCGCACCTTATTTAGTATAAGTAATTTAAATACTATGTCCTTGTAAATAAATATTATATTGAGGTGTCTTTCACTTTCCCTAACACAAAGTGCAATAATATGTAAGCACAAAGTGCCACAATGGTTAGGATGCTCGGCATACCTAAACCTTCATTATTGTAAATAGAAATAACGTAAATCTGTATAATTTATAACGCTACTATATAAGCATATACGCTTGTTAACTAATTTTATAATAAATATAACGCATACGCTCTCTCGATCCCTATTGGCCGAGATAAGACTCTCTTATCTCGGCACATATTAGTCACTAGTTCGCTCACCTAATGAGCAGATATAATAAAGGCCATTTGCCGGCCCGACACAGTGCTGTCCCAACCACCGAGGTCGAGTGAGCTCCCTGCAACAACCTACAAACCAACAAGTGGTTTCATTACAAGGTCCCGGCCTTGCTGTCCTCCCTGCGTCCCCACAGTGGCCTTCGCTACAGTCTCCACTGATCCACCCAAGGCCGAGTAGCTGCGACCTCGCCGTCCAAGGCTACCCGGCCTGCTGCGCTATCGCGGCGCCGCGCGGGTCACCCGGGCAGTCCAGGGCCGGAGGCCTCGTCGTCATCATCATCATCGCCCGCCACACCGGCGGCGCTACCATAGCCTTTCTCAAGGCTGCCAGCCGGTGTGAGTGTGTGCATGCGCATGTGGCGCAGCAACCTTCGAGCCTGAGGCGGCCCGCACAGTAATTAAATAAAACAACAATTACTCCATGCTTATGCCTCAATGCTGTCAGTTCGGTTTATATTTATGAAACTTTTACTTCCTAACGCCAATTGTGCCCTAGTCTCACTTACACTGTTAATATTTTAACGAAACGTTTGTTAGTCCTGTGTGAATAGCGTCCCCGGAACGATCGGGCTTTGCTCGGCTCTCTTCGGCTCGTTTTACTGTGCCACATTTGGCGTGCTGATTGGGTATCTCTAACTTATATGAGATCTATGCTGGTTGCCCGTTAAAAGTGTCGAACGAACGGTCTCAACGTACGGCGGGAGTAAAACAATTGCTGCGCGCTGCGCTATCTCCCCGCCCCGCGCGCCACGCGCCGCGTGCTACCACCCACCGTTGCTTGCAGTTCGTTGCAATAAATTATATTTACTTTTTGACGAAATTCCGGTAAAAAAATCCTATTTTTTTATTTAGTGCAAATGTAGTGTCTTTAGATAAGTACTGTTCTTAAAATTTTCACGTGTCTCTTAATTTCCCTTTCCAATTTAAAATAACAAAATAATCAAAAATACATGTTCCATAATTTGCCCAGGCGTGCAAATTTAACTGAATGTTTATAATGCTTTAAAAAGCTTAACTTGAAGTCGCACCAACCGACTGACTTATCCTCGAGCCGCAATCGAAAAAAAATTTTTTTAAAGGGTGTCATACATCGCACATCTTTTTAATTAAGATACACTATGCACCAAGCTGTTCTCTATACACTACTAAGCTTGAACCCAATAGCTTTTAACTTACTCCAAAATTACAGCACTTTATAGTTTACACCTAAAATTTAACAGTCTTCCGTATATAACAGAAACGGTGCAACTCGGGGGAAACAATCTAGTTGCGCCCTCTAACGAATCCAAAAAGAACCACGACTACACGACTTACTTCCATACTTTTTTTTAATTAGACCATACTATCAGTTTTTGTTGTACTAAATAATTAAATAAGTTTAAAAAAAATCCATTTGATGTGTGTGATTGCGAGTGCTATTTCCACTAATTAAAATTTCATTTTCTTTCTGTGTGCATGTAAAATGCTTGTACAGTCGCCATCAAATATATTGGAGCGACCAGGGTACTCAAAAATATCTGAACATGCACTTTATCGCCCTGACAATAGAGGCGTTGTTCAGATATTTGTGACCACCTTGGCCGCTCCGAATGCTCCGATATATCTGATGGCGACTGTACCTACATTTTATGTTTAATTTAAATCTTTAGCAGCGTCGTTTAGTCCTCCTTTGACCAATTAAGACCAAAAAAAATATTATAAAAGTGAGGATTTTTTTCGGAGTGTAATTATAGTATGTTTATTCTGGTTTTTCTGTCATAAAAATATGTAAAGTCATTAGTTATTTTATACCTATTCGCTATCGGAGAATGTGTGAACGAAGTTGTTTGCGTAAATTGATTGTTTTTATAATACAAAAAAATCGTTTGTAATTATTGACCTTAGCTAAATGCTTCATGATAATGTCGTCACACTTGGAATCCTAAAGTGTTTAAGGCCTTTTATTACCGTAAAATGGGGTGAGTAGGGTCAAAACTGACATTCAAACCTCGATAACATTTTATTTTTACATATTCAAACTGAATGGTGTAGGTACTTATATTTATAATAATCCGGACGTTTGTATTTTAGTTCCCATTTTGTTTTGGGTAGTTCCATTTCATAGCTTTGACGATAAACAGGAAATCCCACCTCACCCCGTAGTCCCTCGTAATTGGGGTGAGCTGGGATTTCATACAAAGGTGATTTTGGAAGATTGTTCGATCGATTTTTTTTTATTATGAGGATTACTATAGCTCCATTTTAAATTGTAATAGTAGCAGTAGCGTTAAAATCCCCTCTCACCTCCCCCCCCCCCCCCTTCATCCCTACTCTCCCCGTTCATAACCCAACACTCCCCGCGAAACCTACTCACCCCATTGTACGGTAGGTACCAATTTTCCATGTTTTTCAGTGCGAAAACAAAAAATCTGTATAAGTCATTATGTCTTATTATTTTTAACCGACTTCAATTCCATTGAGGAAGGAGGTTCTGCATTCGGTTTGGTGTTTTTTTTTTTATGTATGTTCACCGATTACTCCGAGACCCGTGGTTCGATTTGGGTAATTCTTTTTTTGTTTGTAAGGATCTACATTCAAGGTGGTCCCATATTAATCTGGTGCTGTTCTGATGATGGGATCCATGAGGAATTGAGGGAACTCCTCAATTTTTAAAGGCACATGTATGGTGATTTGGGTGTTTTCTTAAGCTACTGAAGCATTTTCTCACGAAAACCACCAATTTGATGGAGTGGACCTGATGATGATGATTGTTTTGATGATAATGATGAAGATTTTTTTAAATGTAGGATGTTCAGCGATTACTCCAAGACCCGTGGTCCGATTCGAATGATTATTTTTTTGTATGGAAGGAACTACCTCGAAGATGTTCCCACAATAATCTGGTGCTGTTCTGATGATGGGATCGATGAGCAACTGAGGGACCTCCTCAATTTTTAAAGGCACATCTATGGTGATTTGGGTGTTTTCTAAAGTTACTCAAGCATTTTTTCACGAGAACCACCAATTTGATGGAGTGGACCTGATGATGATGATTGTTTTGATGATAATGACGATGTAGGATGTTCAGCGATTACGCCAAGACCCGTGGTCCGATTCGAGTAATTCTTTTTTTGTTTGGAAGAAGCTATTTTGACGATGGTCCCACATTAATCTGGTGCTGTTCTGATGATGGGATCGATGAGCAACTGAGGGAACTCCTCAATTTTTAAAGGCACGTGTATTTATTTCCTCTCGAAAACCACCAATTTGACGATGGAGTGGACTTAATGATGAAGTCCACATGTGAGACGTGGAACTTTCCTTAGATTGAATGGGTGTGTTACGAACTTTTTGATATATCTTTAGCGATGTTTCCGAGACTCGTTGTTCGATTTTTATAAATTACATAACCACCAAAAATTGAAAAATAAAAACTTTTTACAAAAAAAAGATAAACCGACTTCAAAAAGGATAAAATGAATCATTATATTATTTATATGCGTTACCAACTGATATGTTTGAAGTCGGTGCCAAGCCAAAAATTTAAATCAGCTTCAAGTATGAACATCACAAGACATCGGTAGGTACTTACTAATATGTACATAATGCAAAGGTGAATGTGATTCTATCTGTTACATTTTAATGTTTAAACAACTAATCCAATTATGATGAATTGTGGTACGTATATATACATATATACTCTCATACACGTTTACTTTGTCAATAATCAGAAAAGGCGGCAAATAGAAAAAAAAATGTACCTACATAGACGCTTAAGATTGACCTTCCATAGAAAATTCGAATATCGTGCCTTTTTCTACTGACACGGTGGATGTACTGGGTATATCTGAGTATAGAAAAATTAACCTAGCCATTGAATTCCTGTATACTTCGAATTATACCATAGATGAAGAAGGATGAATAATTCAAACAAACCACGGGCTTCGTTCGAGATACCGATAGTCCGAACAGTGTCCTAACAAACATAAGACGCATGGCTATACTTTCTGTACCTACTTGCTTAACAGTTAACGGTCGAAACGAATGTACCTATACCAAAGTGCAATCCATATCGTATTAGATTAGTTATATAGTAAGACTAACAACTCACTGAACACATCGCCTCGTGCGTATTAACTCTTCCAAATTTGGCTTGGCACCGACTTCAAACATATCAGTTGGTAACGCATATAAATAATATAATGATTCCTTTTATCCTTTTTGAAGTCGGTTTATCTTTTTTTTGTAAAAAGTTTTAAATTAATTGTGCTGGTGAGAGTGAGAGAGTCTTCAGCAAAAACTAGGTTAACTGTTGGGTGCGAGTCTTCAAACTTGCATCTATAATAATGCTTTGTAATTGACACTATTTTTTCCATAGCTATTATTTTTATTTAGTTAACCTCTATTTCATATAAGAAACGTTATCGTATAAAAGGTGAACTTAAAACGATAACGCCTTCTGTAACTTCCAGTCATCCTAAGGGCAAAACAGTGAAAGACAACAATATATTTTTTTATCAATACTTTTGGTTGTATTTCACACATGTAATCATAAATAATGCTGAAATAGAAAGGGGTATTTTTGTCACTAAAATCATTTGCAAGTATTCTTTTATGTCAGGTTTAACTGAATTAAAATCCAGCTAAGTTAGATCCTAAAGCTACCTAATTGGTCTAAGATTATTACAAATTTCTCTAGTATAGTCAGCATCAATAGTATCTTCGTGTAGGAAGAAAGCCGCAAAAATATGTGACACACTCCTATGGCTCTACAAATAAGAGCGTGTCACATATTTTTGCGGCCTCCATGTAGGAAGATACTATTGATGCTGACTGTACCTATAACATATTTACAAGTCACTTTTTATAATACTTGTACAGTCAGCGTCAAATATATTGTAACAGATGGAGTAGCCAAATAGTTCGTCACACCATACAAAATATATGGTGTGACGAACTAATTATTTCATCACTTTCGCTGTTACAATATATTTGACGCTGACTGTACTACGCCTCCTAGTCACAAGTGTCGCTTACGTCCTTCTACCTTAGTATTATCAATACCACGGAATCCACTGACCTGGAAAATCGTCTATCGTGACGCTGTTTTTGCGCCCGCGCATCTAATCCGCCGATTGATGGTGTTATTAACATGAACATGTTACGGATTAACAGGTTTGTATTAATATCTAGTGGCCTTTGACCTATGTGCAAATATTATTAGGAGTCTTTTGACCTATGGGTATGATTGGAACAAACTTTCTATACTTTTCATCATCATCATCATCTCAGCCATAAGACGTCCACTGCTGAACATAGGCGTCCCTTTTAGATCATCATTTTAAGGGGCTACTTTGAAAAATTATAGGTTTTTTCGAACGCTCTATTGACTAAACAAGAAAAGGGACTGAATTTATTTTCGAATATATATTATTAGACTATATACTCTTGTTTATGGCACAAGCCGAAACACGATTGCTGAAAGTTGCCTCGATAGAAAAAAAATCCGAAGTTGGGTCCTTTTTCTCCTTATTTTTCTTAGCTTACGTAAACTATAAGAGATTAAGCAATATTACTAAGTAAAAAGTATGGTATTCTGGTTTATCTAAAAAGTCACAGAAACAAAATTAGACAAAATTTTATAGATTCGCTTATTTATCGTAGTTTAGTCAAAAACTCTGATCCTTAAGAGCACTGCATCTCTTTCTTCCGTGCACGGGAGCCATAAACGTGTCTCTTACGGATGGGCGTGGCTTGTCCGAATCGAGGAACGGCCTTAAGGGGGGTTTGCCATACGCGCCACGCTTGGCAGGCGGGTTGGCGCGCGCAGTTTTTTTGTTTATTGTTTGTATGCTTTCGGAAGATGCTGCTGCCCATCTCCATCGATATTCCCTTAGCAGACTCCTACTGCAACCACGGGACGATATGGTGGGGGACAATTCTAAGGCCGGGCACCCCACGGCTTACTTTTATTTAAAACCAAAATTCTTTACTTTTATTTAAAACCAAAAAACAAGTTTCTTTTGAGGTTTTTATGGGTTATGTTGTCGCTTTACGCATAAAAACGGCAACAGTCATTGGAAAACAAATGGTTTTCCAATGTTTATACAGTTGTATACACATACAGTAGGTACAGTTTTAATAAAGGAGTGTGGAACTATTGTCACTGGGATCTTCACTGACTACTATTAGAAAAACGTTGTTTGGGCTCTTAAAATGTTTATTGTAAATTTAACTGAATTAAGCGAAAAAAAATCATTTTTCAAGCATTTTCAATTTCTAAAAACTATAATAAGTAGACCACGAAAAGGCTCAAACCACACCTAGCGGAATAGAGGCAGTAATGTATGGAGGCCATAGACAAAAAGCTACCATCGACAAAGCTCCATACAAAAACATGTTGAATTTGGTTAAAATGTAGCCTATTTACCCCGGTCTTAATAAAGAATCAATGGACATCTACATCTATATAATAAGATGAATAGTTTAGGCGCTACTGAAGAAAATTCGTGTATAAACATACATACACAGACTGCTGAAATCGTAACCCTGGCGTTTGTTTATTAGTAGATTACCATAGAACTCTTTGATCCGAACTCAACCTATGTAACCAAAAGTATTGAAAGTATATTTCAAAATTTTGGGAGTTTTATCTTTTTAGCAGACTGTACAGTCAGCAGCAGAAGTAGCTAAGCGGGTGAAGTGTTCAAAATGATCTTAACACAAAGTTATTGTTAACCGACCTGGTATTTTTCAAAACAAAACAACACAAACAACAATAGTGGAACGTAAGCTATAAAAAATATTAAGGAAGTATTAAAGCTTCCCAGCTTAAAAAATAACGACAACAGCTTCAAAGTAAAAATAAAAACAAAGAAAGAAGAAAAAAATAGAGAATACTATTTGGCAATAAGTCCTCCAATTACATTATATATTGTGAAACAAAGTTTAAATTAAAGTATAAAAATTAACATACCAAGACTCCATACACGAACCACCTCATATTCTTAATCTAAACAATCTCCGTATAACTTTGAACCTCTTGCGCCGGAGCTTCCACAGACGGTACAGACGGCCGACTCCTGCGCACATCCAGTCGCTAGTGCTACTGCAGTGGTGGGTGACCTATGCGCGCTGTGCTCGGATGTCCGTGGCGGGGTGACCATGTTGTATTGTAAAATGTGTCCATTTTTGTTACATTAGTAAGAATTTCTTGAGGATGACAATGTGGAATCGGGTTGTAACGGATAGCAACGAAAAACCTGACTGGAATGTTAAGCCAATGTCCCAGATACAAAAATACCTCATTAGATATTTAGACGAAGACACTTTATATTTTTGTTTTATATTGCTTTAATATCCTTATTAAATTTAACATATATTTTATACTATACCACATACCACCAATATTTGTGTTAATGTATTTTTTTGACAACAGTGTTTAAAAACGTTGTTCGATGCACATTGCACAGGCGAAAACGTCATTTCTCACTAGTCCCGAATCTAGCCCCACGCTTACAGCTCAAGGCAAGACATATACCTAGGGACTGTTGTAGTAATTACTTACATGTTTTCCGGCCCTTGTAGAGTCTATCTACAAAGAGAAGTCTCGTAGAATGTATGAGTTCCCATATAAACCATGACTCTTCTATCCGGACAGATTCTATCGAAATATACTAATGAAATGAATGAAATGAAATTGTTTATTTCAGACAGCATGTCCTGTCCATATCAGTACAATTAAAGGAACAAAACAAAAAATGTACAGATTAAAATTAAATTGAAATTAATTAATTAAAATTAAATTAAAATTAATTAATTATAATTAAATTAAAATTAATTAATTATAATTAAATTAAAATTAATTAATTAAAATTAATTAATTAAAATTAATTAATTATAATTAATTAATTTAAATTAAATTAAATTAAATCACATCAATTAAATTTAATTTAATCAAATGAACATTTAAATTGTGACAGTTATTAAGACAGTCATCATCATCATCATCATTGGCCTGTAACGTCTATGGCAGACGATTAGACGCAATGTCCAAAATCAACTTAGACACTTCCTTTGGTGACTGTACAAACCAATACGGGAGTGGCAAGCGCGCCCACAGTTTGCACAGTTAAATGTTGCAACTGATGTGCTGGTGTTACAACCCTGCCGTTTCGCCCTCTTATCGGCTAGTTTGTCAAACCAGATCCCATCATGCAGTTTCTGGCCTTCCCTGAGGATATTACGCCACTGGTCCCTGTCGTCAGCAAGCTTCTCCCAATCTCCATGGCCGATGTTAAATGAGATCAGGTCACGCTTAACGCAGTCCTTAAAGCGAAGCAGCGGTCGGCCAATACTCCTCTTTGCACCCGCCACTGCGCCAAGCATGACCTGCCTCGGAAGGCGATTAGAGTCCATGCGACGCACATGCCCCAGCCACCGCAACCGACGCTGTTTAAGTAGGCCGGTGAAACTGGGTAGCTGAGCTCTAGCAAGAACTGCCTCATTCGTGACTCTATCCCTCCACGTGAGGCCCAGTAAGCTGCGCACGCAGCGCATATGGAAGGAGTTAAGTCGACTTTCCTGTTTTGCATACGAAGTCCAGGTCTCGGCTCCGTACAAGAGTATACTGAGTATGCATGCTTGGTACACCAATACTTTGGTCCTTACAGTGAGATGATTATTGTTCCATACTCTTGTACGTAGCTTCCCGAACATGGTCGCCGCTTTTCCGATGCGAATGTCGATCTCTGCGTTTAGCGAGAGATTGCTCGTCACGGTCGACCCCAGGTAGCAAAATTTATCGACTACTTCCAATGGGGAGCCATACAGCAGGACAACTGGTCTTGCTGAACACCCTTGGGCAAGTAACACTGTTTTTTTGCCGTTTATCGACATGGAGAAAAGGTCACATGCATGAGAAAATCTATTCAACATGGTCTGAAGCTCGCATGGAGACGTTGCGATGAAAGCCGCATCATCGGCAAACAGGAGGCTGTCAGCATGAAAATCTTCGCGGTAACGCTTAGACTTTAACAGGGAGATATTAAATAGCTTCCCATCAGCTCTCGTGTGAAGGTGGATACCCTGTTGGTCATTGCCATTAAGACAGTATTATACATATAAAAACAGTGAAATTAAAACGGTTATTTATTTATCGTATGGCTTAGATACATGTCACTGGATATATAACACAAATTAGTACACGGTAATAACATTATTACCACAAGTTAAAATTACAATTAAAAATTTAAAATTTTGACCTTCCTAGGTAAGCAACTGCCTCTTCTGACAAGTTCTTAAAGTCGTCTATATGACCTGTGTATCTAGTTAGGGGGCACTCCAGAACGATGTGTTCGATAGTCTGGTCCGGGTGTCCACATTCACAGGCGGGAGAGGCGCTCCATCCCCACTTGAACCAGTGGTGGCCACAGTTGCCAACTCCTGTTCTTAGGCGGTTCAGCGCGGTCCACACTCGGCGTCGGAACTTGAAACCAGCTGGGGGTACTCGCAGCAGGAGATCAGAGAAGAGGTTGGAGTGGTCTCTGAGAACTTCCCATTCTGCACTCCATGACTCCTCTAAACTCCGTGGGTTAAGTTCAGTGGTCAGCAATGCAGGGGGGTTTCGAGATTTGAGCCTTTTTGTTCCAAAGTCCTTGAGGTCTTTTTGGATTGGCAGGTGGGGGCTCCAGTGCGCTTTATTCAGCTCACGTTGGAGGCATTTATCTCTTCGGAGATGTGCAGGGGCTATATGGCTAAGGGCGGGAAGCCAATGGGATGGAGTAGGCTTGAGGCAACCCGTTATTAGACGAAGAGTCTGGTTAAGCTGTGTGTCGACGGCCGACGTATGTACACTGTTCATCCAGACGGGAGCACAGTACTCGGCCGTCGAGTATACCAGAGATAGCGCTGTGGTTCGGAGGCAGGAGGCGGAAGCTCCCCAAGTTGTTCCAGTGAGCTTTTGCACAATACTATTCCTGGTCTTCAGTTTGGACGATAATTTTTGTAAGTGGCACTTATAGGCGAGGCTTCTATCCAACGTGACCCCGAGATACTTGGGGTGTGGGCTGTGTTTAAGTACTGCGCCCCTGAACTTGACGGTCAGCGTATTTTCTGCGAGCTTATTATTAAGATGGAAGCAGCAGACTTCCGTCTTATTCGGGTTAGGGCATAGGCGCCAGCGGGTGAAAAAGTCATCAAGAGCTTCCAGGTCATTTTGGAGGATTGGTTTGGTAGCATCCATGTTCTGATGTTGGGTGATGAGTGCCAGGTCGTCGGCGTATCCAAATTTACGTGACACAGTATCGGGAGATCATGTATGTAAAGGTTGAAGAGCAGAGGGGCGAGGACGGAGCCCTGTGGGAGGCCATTGTTTAGTACTCTGACTCTACTAGTTTCCTCGCCTAGGAACACCTGTATCGGCCTGTTCGTAAGGATGTTCTCAATAAGCCTGTAGGTTTTTAGGCATGGGATAATCGTTAAAAGCTTATAAAGCAGTCCCTGGCGCCAGACTGTGTCATATGCGGCAGTCAGGTCAACAAAAACAGCAGATGATTTGACCTTTTTATTGAATCCGTTTTCCACATGTGTTGTAAGAGCAAGCGCCTGATCACAGCAGCTTCGGTTGGGTCTAAAACCTGCCTGTTCCTGGGGAATGATTGCGTTCACGGCGTCATGGATACGATTGTGTATTAGTCTCTCCAGTAATTTATATACAACACTCAAAAGGGCAATTGGTCTATAGCTGTCTGCACTGTCGTCAGGTTTCCCTGGTTTAAGAATGGCGATTACTTTGGCTCTTTTTAGCGAAATAGGCATCCTCCCAGAGTCCATCAAAGCAGTGTAAAAACTTGCCAACCACTTGCGAGTCCTTGGTCCACTGTTAATAAGAAATTCCGGGAATATTCCGTCCTCTCCACACGCTTTATTCCCAGAAATGTGAGCCAGAGCCTTTGTAACCTCATCTGCCGTGAAAGATCTGCTGTATGTAGTGTCGGGTGCAGCATTGGATTTGAGTGCTGATAGTTTTTTACGGATATTCCTGGTGTGGCATTTGTGATTAGGCGCCTTTGACATCTTAATCATCCTATCAGCGATGGCGTTGGGGGATACGTTTGGTTTAGTCCCCTTCGTGCATGTACCGTCCGTTAGTTTTCTCACAAGGTGCCATGCCTTTTTGCTGGAGTGTGTAAAGTTCATGTTTTGAACCGTTTTTTCCCATTTGTCTTGGCGAGCTAGGTCGAGCGATTTGACAACTTTGTGGGCTGTGGAACGGTCACCAGTACTTTGGAAGTCCTGCCAATGAGCTTCTGTTTCACTGTTCCAGCATGGTATGTATCGCCGCCGGAAGCCTCTGGGTATAAACTCTTTAGCGGTGGCCAGGACTAGTTTTCGAAATCGGTCATAGTTATCGGGGACAGGAGGGATCCACCTGACGGTACTATCCAGTTTCTTCTTAAAATTGTCCCAGTTCGCTTTCTGGAAGTTCCAACGGGGTACGGGGTAAGATGGTACTATCGGTATTTTGAGGCCGACCTCTAGCACAACAGGACGATGTTGGCTATGGGGAAAATCTGCGAGTACCGTTCTATGGACTGAAACCGGGTTGTCTTCCGCATCTTTTGTGGCAAAGGCCAAATCGGGATTGTAATCTCTTCCCCAGCGTGCCGATCTGAAAGTTCCCTTACTCTTGCCGTCGTATACAAGGAAAGAATTCGTGGCGTCAGCCCATTGTATAACTTTCTCGCCGTTATAGTCATTTTCTTTATAACCCCAGCATGTGTGGTGACTGTTAAAATCGCCGATATACAGTGCGGGGTGGGTAAGTTGTGGGAGAATCGGGTCCGGCCATTTGCTATTTGGTGGTTTATAAACGTTGCAAATTTGGATTTCGCCAACTTGTACGATTGTGGTGGCGATGTTTTCATTGCTAATTTCGTTTGAAATTACGTGGCATGTGGGAGCAAGAGTTTGGCGTACATAGGTAGCCGTGCCGTACTGGCCATAGTATGTTGCTGCGACAGTTGTATAGTCCTGGAGCATTCCTCTCCGCAGTAGTTGGGCATCATCCTTTGTATGGGTTTCCTGGACAAGGGCAACGTCAATATCGTGGTCAAAAAGGATTTTTTGTAAACATTCGGTTTTTGCAAGACTCATAATTTCAATGTTTAAAGAGCAGACACGAACAGAAGGTTCTATGTCCATTGTCGTTCGCTTCTGTAATGCATTCATGGTAGCAGTTCCAGTTGGCATCTCGAAATATGAAAACGTGAGAAAATATGTGACAATAATCCAGTGAGGGCTGCGAGGTCGCGGGAGCGACAGTGCAGCAGCCAAATTTGTTACTCGTTTCGCACCACCCGGGGATCACGTGTAGGGTTATCTAAGGTAATTCCTACGGACGTAGAGTAACACGACCCCCGATTAAAACGGTAACCAATCATTAAATTATAATATTAAAAAATAAACAACAAAAATATAAATAATTACTAAAGACTGAGATAAAAATACAGAAAAAATTAGACACTGAACTTAAAATTAAAATTATAAAAGACTGTCCGCCATTTCCCTACAGCGTAGTCACCAGTACGCTGCGGCCTCAGCGCGTACGCATGAGTCGTGATTTGTTTCATCAAGCAGTCAATGACCATCCCGAACTCAGTAGTGTGGACTACCATTTTCCTTGTTTGGTCCTCCTGGTGTGCTCAGGGACTAGGTCCTCGAGGCTGTTGAGGCGGCGATGAGAGGAGACGTGTGGGAATCAACCACTACTGCCTTTCCACTGAGGCGGATGCTATTGGTTGTTTCCCGCAAGTCTCCTCTCATCTCCGCTCCTCGTCTTATTGAAAAGGTAAGGCAAATACTTGGAAGGTTACTTCAGCGTGCTTCAAATTTTACGATGACATAAAGTATAGGACTATTGCCATAAATAGTATTATAGTATTTTATACAATAGTGACATAATGAAAAGCTTATCAGTCGAGTACCGTGTTTGTAAGTAAGGTACGGGATTGAAAAGCTTAATTATGTCACAATTGTTTACAATAGCTTTTCTACGAGTGCTTAAAATGCTGCCTCTATACAATTTAGGAACTTCAATCTCCCGGCGGATTTTGTATGAAATGAATGCCTTTCATCCGAATTGAACACTCTACTTTTCTAAAATGTGAAACCAAAAATTATTTAAACTTGGAAAATGAAATACCCTAAGGCGGGAATAAATCATTTTCCGATCGTTACATACATAGATAAAGAATAAACAAAAGTTTCTGTTTTTTTATTGACTTATGCGTCAGATATACATATCTACATTTATTTTCACCAACGATCAGGGGATGGAACAAAGTGTGCGATTATTTACGAGCAGGGGGGTGATTTTTGAGATTCGAGCACTCGAAAGTGACATTTAAAACTCTGAATAAAACGATGAAATTATATTTTAAAAATAACAGCGATAGAAATTAAAAAAACATGATTATTTAAGCTATTAATTACATGCGAAAAAATTTGCAACATACTTTTGTGTGCGATTATTTTCGTGCTTGAATTTTTTTAATTCCAGCGTCCGGCTGTCAAAAATCGGCCCCCTGGGGGCTAAGTTTTGACTTTCGAGCGCCCGAATTCGAAAAGTTTAAGCTCGAAAATAATCGCACACAAAAGCTTACCGCCAATTTTTTCGCATGAAATTAATAGTTTAAATACTCATGATTTCAAATTCCTATTGCTGTTATTTTTAAAACATAATTTCATCGTTTTATTCTGAGTTGTAAATGTCACTTTCGAGTACTCGAATCTCAAAAATCACCCCTCTGAATTTTTTTCAATTCAAGCATTCGAATGTCAAAAATCGGGGCCCAGTTCGAGTAAACTACAACATAAATATATTATTTTATATTATATGTAGTGTAGTGTAACTATGGGAATTTTTGAAATAACACACATAACTATACATTTCTCAATAAAAAGAATAGAATTTTCTACGGCCACTTGTTAAAACAAATCGACTACCTATACGTTCATGTGCGTAACTAATATCGGCCATTTATGCAAATTAATTTTGTTATTACGAGTAAACACGGCAAATCTTTGAGCTCTAAACTATTACCAGTTGATGCCCCGTCAAGATTTATAAATTGGTATGAAGTATTTTCTCTTGACGGGGCATCAATTCAATTTCAAATTATTGACATCAACTGGTAATAGTTTCAAACTCAAAGATTCGGGGGCATTTTTTGTAGGGTTGTCCTGATACGGCCTTTCAAAGGCACTAGCTTATACCTCAAGGAGGTTTATCAGTTATGGAGGTTAGTAATCTAACTAATGTTAGTTATGGTTTCTTAAGAGTCGCCAAGACGGTCGCGTGAACTCGCGCCCCCATACAAACGTAGTTCAGCTCTCATTTTAAAACGACAAGCTTTAGAACCACGAAATTAGGCATGGGCATTCTACTCGTAGTAGTACAGGTCTAGGTCGAACATTCATTTTCGTTGCTAAAAATTTTTATACAAAGAAAATATAGCAAAAATAAGTTTTGTAAGTACCTTCACCCATTAAAAGCTGCCAGATGCCCGGATCTAGCAATAAGAATAGTACAGCCATCTAACCAGATGGATTTTGTTGTCATATTTGACGTGGCCAGCTCTTAGACTATTATGTTCTGTATTGCTGTTGTCTATTTAATGAAAGTTATCCGATAATAAATACATATTGTGATAAGGTACAGTCGGCCAAAAATGTAGTCTATCATCCTACGGTTGAGTTTGAACGTCATGAGACAACAAGGTCGTGCATGTTTTAAACTCCGTTAGAAAAGTCAACCTTAGCGATCGTTAGATCTCGCAGACACTTTTGTCAAAACTGGTAGACCACTTTCTTGGTCCACTGTACCATAAGATATTCCCAAATTAATATTAGTTACTGGACCTTACGGAACACGTGTTCCAAAACTTCCAAGGTAATTTGCCCTCCGTAAGAGGAATGTACACAATGTTCCCGTCGAGTTCGATATGAAACAACTTCGAGATGAATCAACTTTGAGCGGTAGTTGTGGTTCGACCGTCCGGTTCAACTTGATTACGGTCATAATACCTATTGCTAATATGGCACTGCAGCACTATTATAATCGAAGATCTGGTGTCCGAGCCGAACATCATTGGGGAAACAAAAGCCATTTTTATTTAATTACTAGCTGTACCCGCGCGGCTTCGCTCGCGTGTGTTGCAGTTGATTCTGTTACTTTTCGTTATCCTCAACAGTCCATTGCTGAACGCTTTCTACTTGTAAAATTTTATAAAGTCAGTTTAGCAGTTTAGCTAAAACCGACTTCTTCCATATAACTTCGACATCCCAAAAGATCGACGGAAAGCGTCTAAGATTGGACTGTGTCAGCCATGGTCAAGAGAAGCATGTGAGTGGGAAGATCTGGCGAGCTAAAAAGTCAGAGCTTCCTTTGTAGAGTCATGTAGAGTCGAACGGCCGAAGTATCTCAGAGGAAAGTGCAGCAGGAGGTCAGAGATCGAATACAAATTAATGATAAGTCTTAAAAGTAAACCGAAGGGTGGAAAGACCAATAATAAGGCAGCCCTTCCACTAAGGCGGAGATGAGAGGAGACGTGCGGGAATCAACCAATAGCCGGGAATTAACTAAGAACCGTCACCGTGATCATGACTGATGCCTTGCTGATGATCGATTCCCGCATGTCCCCTCTTATCTTTAATCGTATCCGTATCAATAGCAAGGCAGCTTTAGTGGTACGGTCTGCGTAGGCCGACAGCTAAACACTAATTAGAGTTGAAAACCCGAAGCATCCCAGAGAAAACAACCTTGATGTTAAAGTGTAAGCAAAATGGCCCCCAAGCAGCCTTTCACGTAGTAAACTCTATCAACTGTTATTGATTCCGTCTTAAATATTCAACTTAACCATTTTTGGTATTAATAGTGAAAGTGCTGTGTGTTTTTGGTTTATGCAAGCCTTCTGCCGCTTATGCCATAACGCAAACTCTATCAAAACATTATTCTTCCCATCTGAAATATTCAACCTTACCATTTTTGGTAAAAATAGCAATGGTACGGTGTTTTTGTCTAATGCGGGGGGCTCCGCCCCCGAGCCCCGCTTGTACCGTCTGCTGCATGGAAAACTCTGTCAAACTCTTGCTCCCATCTTAAACATTCAACCTTACCAATTTTGATAACAATAGCAATAGCGCAGTGTGTTTTTTCTTTATGCTGGTGGTCCCCCTTTAACCGCCTTTCACGTGCTAAAACCTATCAAAACTCTTTTTCTCCCATCTTAAATGTTTAACCTAACAATTTGTGGTATAATTAGCAATGGTATGGTGTTTTTTTATCTTCATGCGGGGAGCTCCGCCCCCTGAGCCTCCCTTTGTTTACCGCCCGTCACATGGTAAAACCTATCGAAACTCTTTTTCTCTCATGTTTAAATGTTCAACCTAAAATTTTTTGGTATAAGTAGCAATAGTGCGGTGTGTTTTTTCTTTATGCGGGGGCTCCGCCCCCCGGGGCCTCCTTTCTTTACTGCCTATTACGTGGTAAGCCCTATCAAAACTCTTTTTCTCCCATCTTGAATGTTTAACCTAAAAATTTTTGGTATCATTAGCAATACTACGGTGTTTTCTCTTTATGCCCGAGCCCCCCTTTAATTGCGGCCCGTCACGTGATACACCCTGTCAAAACTCTTTTTCTCCCATCTTGAATGTTTAACCTAACAATTCTTGCTATACTTAGCAATAGTGCGGGGTGTTTTTTCTTTATGCGGGGGGCTCCGCCCCCCGAGCCCCCCTTGTTTGCCGCCTATCCCGTGGTAAGCCCTATCAAAACTCTTTATCTCCCATCTTAAATGATTGACCTAACAATTTTTGGTATCATTAGCAATGCTACGGTGTTTTTTCTTTATGCGGGGGGCTCCGCCCCCCGAGCCCCCCTTGTTTACCGCCTATCCCGTGGTAAGCCCTATCAAAACTCTTTATCTCCCATCTTAAATGATTAACCTAACAATTTTTGGTATCATTAGCAATGCTACGGTGTTTTTTCTTTGTGCGGGGGGCTCCGCCCCCCGAGCCCCCCTTTCTTTGCCGCCCATCACGTGCTAAACCCTATCAAAACTCTTTTTCTCCCATCTTGAATGTTTAACCTAACAGTTCTTGGTATACTTAGCAATAGTACGGTGAATTTTTTCTTTGTGCGGGGGGCTCCGCCCCCCGAGCCCCCCTTTCTTTGCCGCCCATCACGTGCTAAACCCTATCAAAACTCTTTTTCTCCCATCTTGAATGTTTAACCTAACAGTTCTTGGTATACTTAGCAATAGTACGGTGAATTTTTTCTTTGTGCGGGGGGCTCCGCCCCCCGAGCCCCCCTTTCTTTGCCGCCCATCACGTGCTAAACCCTATCAAAACTCTTTTTCTCCCATCTTGATTGTTTAACCTAACAATTCTTGCTATACTTAGCAATAGTACGGGGTATTTTTTCTTTATGCGGGGGGCTCCGCCCCCCGAGCCCCCCTTTCTTTACGGCTTTCTCCCATCTTGAATGTTTAACCTGAAAATTTTTGATATACTTAGCAATAGTGCGGGGTGTTTTTTCTTTATGCGGGGGGCTCCGCCCCCCGAGCCCCCCTTGTTTACCGCCTATCCCGTGGTAAGCCCTATCAAAACTCTTTTTCTCCCATCTTGAATATTTAACCTAAAAATTTTTGGTAACAATAGCAATAGTAGTGTGTTTTTCTTTATGCGAGTCCCCTTTAACCATCTATTACGTAAATTCTATCAAAACTGATTTTTCTTCTGTCTTTAACATTCAACTTAACAGTTTGTTGAATTTTGTATTTCTAATTTATTTTTTCCCCTTGCATAGGCTTATATTAGCCCTATGGTTGACGACTGGTAGAGAATACAATTTGGTATTATACTTACACGCCATTTCGTGCAATATAGATGAAATAAATAAAATATTCTAAAGGGTAGGCAACGTGCATGTAAATCCTCTGAAGTTACAGGCGTCCATAGGCTACGCTAACTGCTTGGCATCAGGCGGCGGGCCGTATGCTTCAATGTCACCGTCGTGGTATAAAAAATATATAGTTAAAATACGATGGCATATATTCCCATATAAAGTTCAAATCTAAACAGACAAACAGACAAAAATTCTAAAAATCGTCGAAACGTGTCCTGTTATCGATTCTAAGAGCTACTAACTCATTTTTTTACTAATATCTCCAATGTACCTACAGATTTTCGACCCTTTTCAGCTTTATTATATGTAGGTATAGATAGAAGATTTACAAACTATTCACAAACATTTATAATACAGAGGTGATCGAGTAATTTTCCGATGAAAAGGAAAAATATACAAATTCGTATCCGCAGCAATCATTCGTCTTTTCAACCACAAACATCAGTGTTTTCAACAGCTCTGTTGATGAGATAGGCGTTGCTAAGCAACCGCGTGCTAGCGCGCCAGGCCTCAACACAGAAAGAAGGAAGAAAGAGGTAGCATAGATAGTACCTACCTACTATAGCCATCTAGGAAAATCTCTGCGAACTCGTGTTGCATTTAGTATGCACCTAAACTACATATGTAGTGGTCAGATTTTGCGTAAGGAGGACTCGGTTAGTGACAAAGTTCTGCGAGAGATAGCGTTACCTAATCGTATAGCCAAAGACATGTCTAGATACCCCTTTTGATGGTACGTATTTTTTAATTTTCCACTATATTTAACCAGTATATTATTATTTAACCCATTTATTTATTTATATATGAATGAATATAAACTAACCGAAAGTAGTAAATAAGTAGTTAAACAAATATCAATTTGCTGCTTGAGCTTAACACTAATATTCAAAGTTTAAACCCCCCTTAAACCCCCTTAAATCCAAAATGTTCGTATTTTTTATAGCCTATGTCCTGACCAGAGGTCTGTTGAACCTGCTAGTGAAGTTTTTATCGAAATCGGTTCAGGCGTTTTGACGCCAACTCTCCCCATCCAAACAGACAAACAGACAAACAGACAAAAATCCTAAAAATCGTCGAAACGTGTTCTGTTATCGATTCTAAGAGCTACTAACTCATTTTTTTACTAATATCTCCAATGTACAGATTTTTTACCCTCTTCACCTTTATTATATGTATAGATTAATACCTATTAATAATTAAATAAAAAGTACCTATATTATTATATACCTACAATTGTAATACGATTATTCTTTATTGATATGTCCAAACTATGACGTGTAACCTTGTGTTATTAATACATTTTTCATATCATTTTCATTTCATTTCATTTCATTTCATTCATTCATTTCCAGACAACCTTCAAAACTACAACACATTGTCTCCTTGATGCTTGTGACCGCCTAATCGTATATTGTACTATTAATGTATTGTATTGTAATAATGAACGATTAAACGAACTTATCTTGAGTCAAAATAGATAACATCTGAGTTGCTTTGTCGAATAGATTACGTATACATGTACAGTCAGTAGCAGAAGTAGCTAAGCGGATGAGCTGTTCAAAATGACCTTGACACGCTCTTATTCTCTTAACAATAAATTCATATCAAGCTGACTGTACACATTGTACAAAACCATCTAATTTGTGAATTCTTTAAAATATTGGTTTATCATTCTCCTAACGTTTATCTAGAATTTTATGCCACGGCTCAATTGAGCTTGGGATCCGGTCGGCAACCTAATCCCATGAATATGCGTAGGCACTAGTTTTAATGAATAAACCATTATTGGTTTAGGTAGGTATATCTTTGCCGTAAGAATATTTTATAACTGAATATTCTTAAAACTACTCCATTATAAGTATTCTATTTAGAATAATATTGTGCTGACGCCTTTAGTCTTTAAAATACCTACCTATTGTGTAAAGTAACTATGAACAAAACAATGGTAAAATACCTAATAGACGACACTTTTAACTAAGTATGGTACAGATCATAATATAGATTCGCTACATTATAGTCGAATGATACAAGTACTAGTACTTAATTAGTGCTAGACTTCTCGAATCCGACCATACTAAGTCGCCCGCCAAGTTTTACTCTTAGTACCTACTTGACGGCACAGCCAAAGTATGTATTTGTATGTATTTGCCAAGACAGACTATAATTACGTTGGACTATAATCTCACAACACAGACCCTTAACCACAAGCTATTCCGAGGATAGAAATGTCATTAATTTAAAGCGCCGAACCGCCTTGGGATAGCGTTTCTTCCTAATACAAATAAAATGAAGCTATTTCACTCATTAATACTCACAGTTTCTTCAGTTTATTGTCACACAATCACACAATATAACGAACCGATACGCAATTAACCATGTGTTCAAATGAATAGACACATTATCGTATTGAATAACAATGGGGTAGCAACAAGTGCGACAGCAGCGCCTCTTTTAGCAGAACGAGGAACTTTTCTTGAGTATGTAAGTTTCACTACTCACTACTAGATGGCGCGGTTATGCAATTTTTTCTTAAGTATATTTTACATTTATATTTTACTTCTAAATTGCACCTAGAAAATTACACTTAAATTGCTTTTAATATTATATAAACATTTATTTGATAAATTAATTAAAATGAAAACCATTAAATGGTATTAGCCGTATTAGCATACCGGAGCGGGGTGAGATTACAGCGCCTCTTTTAGCGAAACGAGAAAACTTTTGGCAGCAAATTGCGTTTGAGTTAGTTTTCTTACTCTACACTAGATGGCAAGAGCAATATTATTAATAATCATTAACAGTCTTTATACAATTCTTTCTTATTGCGTACCTTTATAACTTAGATTTTTGTTTTTGTGGTAAAATTGAATCATAGACGTCCATAGAGGTTTATTTCCAAACTTTGTGTTTGCGGTGTATAAGCTTATGTCGGTAACCATAGCAACGCTTTGTTTACCATTCTGTTAAAAGATAGTTGTGTGTAGTTTTTCGTATAAATGCCTTTAAAAACTTGTAAACCGAAGCCAACAAGTTCGTGTGATAAACATAAACGCAATATTTCACCAACTGAAATGGTTTCACCAAGAAAAATGCCGAAAAAAGTTATCATTTCGAAAAAATGGCACTCGACCTGTTCACGTGAAGTGAAATCTAAATCCGCTGGTGTTATTGACTCAACGGAAAGAAAAGAGACAAATAAAACATCAAATTCTTTGCCAGCTGTACTCAAACGCAGTAAGAAGCTGGATTTTTGCAAATCGTGTGGAGACACGGATGATATTGAAACCGCTGTAGCTATGTTTCCTAGTACACCCACAAGATCACATAGCGAAACTAGTCAACTGTCTTCTAAAAATAGAAATAAAACTATATCTACCGAAAATAGCCAACAGGAATTGAAAACGAATCCCCAGGAAGTAAAACTCGAAACTAAAGTTGTAAAACAATTTTACAAAAACGAAAAATATGATTCCAAGTCTACAATAGATTACGCAAAAACACCTAGCAAATGCGTCAAAAATAACTCGAAAAAGAATAAAAAAACATTGAAGAATAATAAAAAGGAATTGGAAAATGAACATGAAGTGATACAAGAGCATTTTTTGAATGAAAAATTCGCTGATTTGTATGATTCGATGCATGATTTTGATGCTATTGTCAGGAGTGGTCAAGTTTTAGACACTATAACTGAAGTGACTGAAAAACAAGCCTCCTCGAACAGTAAATCTAGTTTATCTAAAAAAAACTCATCTTCACATTCAAACGTATCTATTTTTCCAACTTTTGATGATGAGGCAAGCTTAAAAAGACTTAAAGAATTCAGAGAGAAGAACTATTTTGAATGTCATTCATCGAAAAACAGACTTGGAACTAAAGGTAGTGTCATTTCCTTGCCAGATCATAAATGTAGATACAGATTGTATTTGAATGATCGACTATTCCCTGTCGCTATAGACGATGATTACAATGATGATATACGATGCGTCGAGTGCCATTTGCCTTTAGATCAGGCTAAAACTGAGGAAGTTAACGGTACTATACAGGCTAAGGTAAAACTAGGTTCCGAAACACAAGACATGGTCTTACTACTGCCAATTAAGGAACCTTTGATAATTAAACAAAAGATAAAAGAAAATACCGATGATGATGATGATGTAGTGTACTTTGGTTTAGTAAAAATGGATCAAAATGGGAATTCAATGTTCAATCCAACTTTGCCCAGTGATTCTTTGGCGTTGAGGTATCAGAAAGGATATAGACAGTTTAACGACGTTCAAACCTATAGATATGATAAGATCGAGGATGCCGATGTTATCTATATTTAACAATAAATATATGTTACTAAATTACAATGTATTTTAATTAAACTAGTAGTCCGCCTCGAACTGAGAACTCGCGATTTACTTGCAAACGAGTTGACCAATATAACAAGACCCTAAGGAGGATTTTTATTCTCCCTCTAGCTCCATAACCACTTGATCGATCCTGCTCATATACGAACTTACAAATTTTATGTATCTCTGCTACAGCCCCAAGAAATTTCATAAAGATCAGAAAAACGTTACTAAAGTTATCGTCGGACAAACTATTGAAATCAAAAAGCCATCCAAATGCCGAGACGTCCCAGAAGCCAGATGACAGTTCGGTCTGGAGTTGTTTGTAAGAACTCACTTCGCTTACGCTCCGCGAGTTCGATAAAAATAAACAAGTATCTTTACAAAATAGAACTGAAAGCATATCTTCTGTCAACGTATATTTTTTATGCCTAGTCCAGACGGACATCATTTAAACTATAAGATAGGGCCTATTTCTAATGCAGTTGAGGCACCTTCATTAAATCTGCAAACCGACTGCAAGCTGGCTGCACGGTTGTAATAATTTGGCAGGCAACTGCACAAGAACGACAATAGAACTGTATTATAGTTGTATTGCGACTGCAATGGGCTTTCTATTAAAGTCTTATTGTAGTTGCTTTAACTGCAACAGGATTCAGCCACAACCATACAGCCAGCTTGCAGTTGGGGTGCAGTCTATAGTACTCCAAGCCAAGTGCGTAGATTATATTATTATGCTGACGCGTGTGTCAAAAGATCAAACCACCCATCATTATAATCGCGTACCGTCAAATATAACGTGTACAGTCGACCAAGAAAGTGGTCTACCAGTTTGCACAAAAGTTTCTGCGAGATCTAACGATCGCTAAGGTTGACATTTCTAACTGAGTTTAAAACATGCACGACCTTCTTGTCTAATGACGTTTAAACGAATCTCAACCGTAGGGTGGTAAACAACATGTTTGGTCGACTGTACCTCAATTATAATATAATATAATTAATGGAAAACTCCAGCATGTCTATTAAAAACCCCTTCAATACGATGTCGTAACGCCATACATAAAACCTGCGCCCGCGTCGCGCGGCGCGCAGTCGTAACCACGATCCGTCGATCGTCGCAGGAGCTTGTATCAGTGGCGGAGCGAACTCGATTTCCATCGGCGTGCCTAATTTACACACTTTTCTGGTTCAAGGACAGTGTAAGGCGTTATCGTGTACCTATAGTGAACAGACATGTGGAGAGTGATCGCAATTATCGTTGTTGGAGTGGCAGTCGGGAATGAACTGCGTAAGTTTTTTTTTTAATTTACTGGGAGACGAAAATACACACACCAATTAAAGTTTTCTTATTTAAATCCCTAAAATTAAACGGCATTTAAAAAACTAAAATAATATTTGCTTTGCTATATTATTGTAGTTTTAGTTTATAATATGGACTTCCGCAAAGTAACGCACGGTTCCATAACTTACAACGGCATTTCTAAAAATGAAAAAAAAGTACTTATATTTTTTTTAATAATGTGCCTAATTTTTAATTTGCCGGCGTATGTTATTTAATTGAGAAAATTATGGTATTTATTCAATAAGTTTTTTTACATAAACTAGTTCTAATTCATTATAAAGTGATCTTAAAAAAAAAGAACCGACTTCACTTAGGATCCGCTTTTCCAAGTTGCTGTAAAAAATAATGAAATCACTATTAGAGTTGAAGAGTTCCCTCGATTTCTCCAGGATCCCATCATCAGACCCCGACTTGGTGCCAACGGGACCATCTAGGGGTTATACCCGTTCGATTTAAAAAATATTTTGGAAAACAGTTCACGGTTAACGGAGATATGGAGTGACATACATACAAAAAAATAATGATAAAAAAAATTAAATAAAAAAAATTCAGTCGAATTGAGAACCTCCACCTATTTTTAAAGTCGGTTAATAAATAAATATTTGTAATAATAAAATACATAAAAAAACATCCATAACTCCGAAACAAGTATCCGTGATGATAAACACACAAATAAATGCCCGGGGGGTGATATTTGAGATTCGAGCACTCGAAAGTGACATTTAAAACTCCGAATAAAACTATGTTTTAAAAATAAAAGCGATAGAAATTTAAAATGATGATTATTTAAACTATTAATTCCATGCGAAAAATTGGCGACAAACTTTTGTGTGCGATTATTTTCGCGCTTGAATTTTTTGAATTCGAGCGTCCGGCTGTCAAAAATCGGCCCCCTGACCCGGGACCTCCGAAATCCCGGGAACTTAAAACGAAACACCTGAAATATTTTAAGACTGGTACTTCTTTACTATTTTGACTTTCGATTATGACTATATTTGGGGTCAATAGAAAAGTCCCTAAAATATTGTAAACAAACCCATTTAGTTACCTTCATTGCTTAACAATCACGTCAATCACGCACTAAAGAATAATAATGTAAAACAAAAAAAAGAACCGTTTTCACTTATTATAGGCTCCGCTTTTCCAAGAGGAAGTGTCTGAGTTGCTTCAACATTTCGAAGGAGGAGGTTTCTAATGGGGTTGGCAACTGTCAAAGTGACATCTTCAAAATTGGTCCCTAGAAAAGCTAAATTTGTATGGCGCGAAGTAGTTTTTATTTAGTTTCGCGAAAATGACTCAATGTTTTGTCTCGAATTGCTCCGAAATTGAAATCCATCCGTTTTTGGAATACACTAAAATTAAAATGATGTAGATTAACGCCACAGGGAAGGTTTTTGCCTAAGAAAGGCTTTATGCCTGCATACAAGTTAGGGACCATTCATCGTCTGTTTCTTTCTATCATTGTTTGTATCTCTTTCTCTTATTGTATGGAATCTGGAACAGCGCCCTCTGCAAAAGTTTTCACCGGCCAACCCCATTCGTCGGGAACTTTGTTTTTTTGCTATTTTTTTGTGTATGTTCACCGATTATTCGAAGACGGCTGGACCGATTTGGTTTTTTTTTTAAAGAGACACATCACAGTTGGTCTTATTGTCACCAGGTCTAGATCTGATGATGGGATCCTGGAGAAATCGAGGGAAATCTTATAGTGATACCTATAGTGTGTGTTCTATCGCTTGTACAATGGGTTGAGCTCTGAAGAACTGTTTGATACGATGCCCACGGCCACATTTTATCATCGCACCGCTCGCCGTCGGCAGGGTGTTCATCCTCACACCCTGGAGCCTAAAGGGTCGCGCACTGCACGGTTTAAGAGGAATTTCCTCCCGCGAACGCTCCGACTGTGGAATGAACTCTCTGCCGAGGTTTTCCCAGAGGGCTACAGTATGAGGTTCTTCAAAAAAGGAGTGTATAGGTTCTTAAAGGGTAGGCAACGCGCATGTGAATCCTCTGGGGTTGCAGGCGTCCATAGGCTGCGGTAGCTGCTTACCATCAGGCGGGCCGTATGCTTGTTTGCCGCCGTCGTGGTATAAAAAAAAGTGATTTCATTATTTTTTACAGCAACTCGGCCACTTCCTCTTGGAATAGTGGATCCTAAGTGAAGTCGGTTCTTTTTTTGTTTAAAATTATGTGTTATATCATACCTTTTTTTAGGTAGCCTTGTTACCTGACCTTGTACGATTGCAGCCGTTAAAATTCATGCATTCTTATGCACAAAATGTATTTAGAATGTGATTATCGACAGAAAACCTTGATGTAGATTTTTTAAACACGTATTAATCTCGGGAATCATTATCGACTGCAATATCTTTAATCAGCACGTAACATTTATTTAAAGAGAATATTTTAAACAACTCTGTTTTACAACAAGCAAAGAACCATTGTGTCTTATAAATAATAGATTTAGTTTTTAATGTATTATGTATAATATAGTATTTAAGGATTTTGTATATGTTTATTTTTATACTCGTGGAGTGTAATGCTTGAATTGAGATTGTGTAGGCGGAACTACTAGCGCATACTTTTCGATAGAGCTTTTATAGACGCATATTGTAGCATCCCCAAGCATGGCACAAAGGATTTCCATACAATATTGTAATACTGTTGCCGCTGCCCGCCCTGCGCCGCCGCCATCGCCGGGGGACCGGTACAATTTGCCGGGAGATTGAAGTTACTCAATTGTACAGAGACAGCAGGTCTTCCGTCGAACTCAATTCTTACCGGCTTGCCTATATCACTCAAAGAAAAACTATTCTATACAATAGTGACATAATCAAGCTTTTCAATTTGTACCTTATTTAGCCCACGAACTTTGTTGAGTGGCCTAAGCACGGTACTCGACTGAAAAGCTCTTAAGGTTCCTCGATTCGGACAAGCCGTTGCAAATGGTAGGTACGTTTTGACGTAGACTGTTACAAAATGTAGACACCGCTTTATTGAATACTAACTTCGGCTCGCGACCTTGTCTGCGTAGAATTTGTACTAAAAGCTATCCTTTCGCTAGGACTCAGATTATCGTCATACCTACTTTCATCTAAATTTAAACGGAGAATAAGAAGACTATTGATTAAATAGCTACGATTGTTGTAGCTGTGTGACAAGCAAGAAAGCACGGGAATACTTAGTCGAGAATTCTGGAGTCCCGAGAAATCAGAAACCCGTATTAAATAAATACAAACTCTGAAAACATTGAAAACAAAACCCTAGTTTACCTAGCAAGATAGTAAAGTTGGTCTTCAAGGTAAAAACCCAGTTTTAACCTTGAAGAGGTAACAGACAGACGGAGTTACTTTTGCATTTATAATATTAGTACGAGTAGGTAATATGTTATTTCTGCTAACAAATCACTAGTACAGTTCAATAATTAACGTAAACATTCACGCTTTTCATTTGTCCGTCTGTCTGTCACAGTGCTTTATTTCAAGTAAAGATCGGAATTGGTAAACAGCTGTCACAGAATGTATTCCTCTTGCCTACATGATGTTTTTGTCAGCAGAAAAAGTTAGTTCGTCAGCAAAAGCCTAACCTAACTCAAACCCAATTGCCGACCAGTTTTTTTTTGCTGACCAAAATATTATTATCTACCTACCATTTAATTAATTCCCGTATTAGATATGCTAAAAATACTTAACTTGGGTCAGTGTTATTTTCATAAATTCACACGTCAGAGACTATACATAAAGTCTGTACGTAAAAATACAAAATCCGGATAAAGAGAACCAGGAGTTCGATTTTTGAATCTCACCGGGTGACTTATTTGGTACTAAATAGTCATCGGCTGCATACAAAAAAAGGCACCGGTGAGATTCAAAAATCGAACTCCAGGGGGCCGATTTTTGACAGCCGGACGCTCGAATTCAAAAAATTCAGGCTCGAAAATAATCGCACACAAAAGTTTGTTGCCAATTTTTTCGCATGGAATTAATAGTTTAAATAATCATGATTTTCAATTTCTTACGCTGTTATTTTTAAAACATAATTTCATCGTTTTATTCAGAGTTTCAAATGTCACTTTCGAGTGCTCGATTCTCAAAAATCACCCCCCAGTTACTGCACATTTGCATCATTTTGCATTCATATTTTATAATATATTATCGAACGAGCGGAGCGTAAGCGAAGCGAATTCTTACAAACAACTTCTGGTTACTGGGATGTCTCGACATTTCGACGGCTTTTTGATTTTGAGAATTTGTTGGACGATAATTAGAGTAGCGTTTTCTTGATTTTTATGAAATTTGTTTGAGCTACAGCAAAGATACATACATATTTGAGAGTTCGTATATAATCTTCACAATGGGTCTTGTTATATTGGTCAGCTTTTTAAGAGATTCGCCCGTATTTGATTTACACACTGTATCTCTCTTCGGTTGTTCCCTCGTCATGACTGAGGATCGTGGTCATCACCGGATGATATGTTACTTCGTGTGTATGAAACTTCGCCATCGGCTTCTGTCCATGGCGTTTTGTACAACAGCGTAAAGTTTTGAGGAAGATGAGTCCTTTACTTGATCTGTCCATCTATTATGTATAAGTATTCATTAACCATGATACTTATACATACTGTATAAGTATTCATTAATCATACAAGTCATACACCCTTGGCATGTTAATATATCTTTTGTTGATCATAAAGTACTAATTGGAATTCCATTGTAGTACCGTTTTCGGAAGCTGAGAGGCATTGACCACAATATCCTTCAACTTTTCAAGGTGTTTTATTGATCAATTTGCCAATATATATTTTTTTTATACAACGACGGTGGCAAATAAGCATACGGCCCACCCGATGGTAAGCAGCTACCGTAGCCTATGGACGCCTGCAACTCCAGAGGTGTCACATGCGCGTTTCCGACCCTTTAAAAACAGGAGGATTCACTGTGTTGACGGCTAAAGGAACAAGATAGGTCCCTCGTCGTCAACACACTGGGTCCTCTTTGAGCTCTTTGGCAACCTTACTCACCAGCAGGAACACAACACTATTAGTAGGAGGAAATTACGTAGAGATTAAGTGGAATTAGTAATCCGCCCCCCTTTTAAGCTCGTTAGGGGATAAATTCGGGGATAAAAACTATTCTACATTCTATCCCAAAACTCAAACTATCTCCTTACCAAATTGCATTTAAATCGGTATTACAAGTTATGATCGAACCTTAGACCTCAGGAACCGCAAATTATGTAAAGAGTCGTGCCACACGAGCGTAGCCGCGGGCGTAACCAGTAGGAAGTGTTATTTAATCTGCCTACGTAATGTGCCTAACCTAACCCAACATAGGCTAGGAGTTACAACATAATTATGACAATAAAAACCTTGCGTCTTGGAACTTAAATGCCAATTTTACTACGTGGTACGTACGTTCGACGTTCGTCTACTTGTTTCTGTTTCGTTCGAATGAATAAGAGCGATAGAGGGGCAGAGAGTCACTTTTGAATTTCGATATTTGCTGTGTAGTGCCCTAAGTAATACAATTTCAAAATATTTAAATGACACCAATCACAATGCATTAAAGGTAAGCACGGCATCTTATGGCTCCTCTAAATGATGGGCCATCATAGGGACGCAGCTATGCGTTAGAGGGAGCTAACGATATTGCGATCTCGTTCCGTCGTATAGCTGCGTCCCTATGATGGCCCATCATGTAGAGCCAGCCTTAGACTATTCAACCAATCGGACCAGCCATGTCTGTCATTTTCTATACAAAAAAAGTCTGCCGATTTTTGCGGGGCAGGGGAACGTCAAATATATGCGAAACAATAAAATCGCCACGTCAGATAAACGTCAGTCCATACAATGAGTATGGTCACTGGTAAAATATTTTCGGCAGCCAATGGCCTGTCAATGGCCGCTCCGATTGAATAAATGCTCTAAGAACGGCATACCCTCAGATACACAAAATACGATTTTATATAAACTTAAAAGATTTATTGCTTATAGCCTGTAGATAAGTCAACTAATACATCCCTGATATATCATGTACTAGTGACCCGCCCCGGCTTCGCACGGGTGCAATTATACATATAAACCTTCCTCTTGAATCAATCTATCTATTAAAAAAACCGCATCAAAATCCGTTGCGTAGTTTTAAAGATCTAAGCATACATAGGGACAGACAGCAGGAAGCGCCTTTGTTTTATACTATGTAGTGTACGACAATTAGTACATTGTAACCTTCCCGTAAGTATACCGAGTGTTTCCTGTAATAGGAGCAATAAATTAAAACGTAGATTCTACTCCTCAAACCAGACAACGTTTGTTCAGCAACTTTTAAAAATAACTTATGGTTTGATTTTTATTTCACTTTAAAGATTATTCAAACACGCAATGTATTCCGAAATTGATTGTGTCTGTAGGGTGACAAGGCTGACAAGCAATGTCAATTGGACGGATTTTAACGTACATTGAAAATACTATTTAGTTTGTATGAAAAAGAGACAATCTAAAAAATGCATATTTTTTAAAAGTTGTTGAACAAAAATTTTATTGTTTGAGGAGTAGAATCTACGTTTTAATTTATTGCTCATGTTACAGGAAACACTCTGTATAGGGATTCTAATTGAATTCTTTTTTTTAGGATTTGATAAAAACGGTTGATTTCACCCATGTATCTTGATGTCTTTTATGGTTTAAGATATTTATTTCGCAAAAGATTGCAGGTAATCGCTACAAATAAATACAATATTACCTTTAATTAACACAATATAGCTAAATAGGGTAAAAATACAATTTCAATGGATATTATTATTGATACGCTTAGGACAACAAGAGGCAAAAATTGCTAGTTTTACATCGTTTTCACAGAAATTGCACGATTTTCCCGATAAAAAAACGAAGTATTATATTTAATAAAAAAATAATAAACTTACAACCATAATTGGTCCACGATTATTGTAATGGCTGCTCTATATGATGGGCCATCATAGGGACGCTGCTATACGATAGAACGAGATCGCAATATCGTTAGCTCCCTCTAAAGCGTAGCTGCGTCCCTTTATTGGCCCATCATGTAGAGCAGCCACCAGAGGCGGAGCGTCCATAGAACTCGATTCCCACCGGCTTGTCTAATTTGCAGTGACTTGAGCACTTTTACTACGGCTCGTGCAGAAAAGTCAAGCCATATTAACTCCGGCTTCCCTAAAAATATTTATGACGCGCCGCTACTGGCAGCCACAAAATCCACTGATTGATACCGATAAGCGTCAATGACTGCTTACACTTATTTATCCAAATAAAAAAAGATTCAACGTCGATCATTCAGACATTCACGCAATCTTCGTAACCGAAAGAAAGGAACGTAACTCTTAGCGAACTAAAGACGCAAGAGTACGTAACTTTGGCTGCGGTGGTAAGGCTGCATTCGTGGTGCAGCGCAAGCGGAACAGTATACATGGACTAGGTAGCGATACTTTGAAGGCTAGCCCCAAGCACGAAGGATTCCATGCACTCGTCACCAAAACAAGGTCAAGAAAGTCAAGATTTAAAAGTTTACGCGACGACGAAATTGCTTTTTGGTAGCCATAACAAATAACTAGTAACATTGCAAAATAATCATCATCACATCCCAAAAGTAGCACTTTTTTTGCAATGTTTTCAGCGTCAGTTAAAAAATGTTATGTTAGTACTTAATGGCTATTCTGAAAAGCCAAAGTATACAAAGGCAGTCAAATTGTGAAGTTACCTGTTTAGAAAAAAATCATGTGTTTGGTTTTTCTTAAACAAGTATCATAATATTAATAATATATTCTCATGTAATTGTCATTATTTAAAAATATATATTACCAGTGGATCTTCCGATCTTTATTATCATGTTACAGATGCTTAACCTAACCTACACGATACGTTAAACGGCTATTAGACATTGCAACCTGCAGGGCCCAATCTGTTGTGTACCCTGCCTCTCCCTTCCCCTCCTTCAGCTCCCTACAGGCCCTACATTTAATTACACCTACCATCAACCTGACAGATTGGGCCCTGCAGGTTGCAATGTCTAATAGCCATTTTAGCAAATCACATCATTTGTCCCGCTCCCGTTCCCGGCTGATCCCCGACCACCGCCTTAGCGGCGCCAGCGCACGTAACGTCGAAAGCTATTGCGAAAGAGAGCTATAAGCGAGAAATGTAGCGAGCTGTAGGTCAAGTTCACGGAAGTAGGCAATCGATTAACCGACTTTAAAAGATAGGTGTTTACATTATGTGCCGTAAAGCAAACTTAAATCCGTACTTAATATTATAAATGCGAAAGTGTGTCTGTCTGTCAGTCTACCTTTTCACGCTTGAACTGCTGAACTGATTTAAATGAAATTTTGTATAAAGATAGTTTAAGTCCCGGAAAAGGACACGTGATAGTTTTTATCCCGGAAATAATCCCTTAATGGGGTAAAAAAGGGGTTGGATTTTGTAGGGAATTGTTGCTCGCTAACGTTACCGTTGACTTGAAATTTTATATTTGCTCTTAGATTTTACCAAGGCGTTCCGTTAACTCCATATTGCGAATGTTAATTCCATGCAAACGAAATCGCGGGCTAAAGCTAGATTTATATTACGGCGGTAACTATCCGGAACTTGTTAAATTGAAAGTCTAAAGCATATGATAGTTTTTATCACAGAATTCATTCCCTCAGGGTGTGAAAAGGGAATTTACTATGAAATGATTCGCTTGTGGTTCATAATTCAGGTGTTTACTAATTTATATGTAGACAACGACGCCATAAGGAGCTAGTTTCATTAACTAGTTTCATAGATTTTCGTTGCTCTCATTATTGTGTCGTATCTGACTTGGCTAGGTCTTAGGCCAACTATTGCTACACGTCAATTCGCAGTCCACTCAGATGTACAAGCCATCGGCCACAAGCCACAAGGCCTAGTCTGGACCTTGTCACAAATAGACCCACCGCGGTAATTATGTGGGATTTCTACACCACACGGGTCAATCAACTCAAACGGTATGCTGCAATCTCATTTAAATAAGCCGAAGATAATTTGGTATATTTAAAGCGGCTTAAAGATGTATACTTATTACAAAATGAGCCCAACGTCCCTGAGTACTGACACTACAGACTACACAGACACCTCATTATTAAGCTTTTACAGGGAGCACGAGGTCGCCATACAACAGCGCATATTCATTCGTACATTTCTACTATTAGAACAGCACATCTCAATAGTATTATACACCAATATGTAGTATAACAATCCAGGTTCACCCCTGTAACGTGATATTTGTGGATATTTTTAATCCACATGAGTAATGATCAAAAACGTTAACTCAATTGAAATAAGCGATTGCGCTCTCATACAAACGGAACGGTATGTAAATATTAGTACGAGAGCACAGATGCGTGGTGACCCCGAGTTGTACCTATGATCTATCTAGTGGTTGAGGTTATCTGTGATTGACACTTATATTACATACAGTCAGCAGCAGAAGTAGCTAAGCGGGTAGGGTGTTCAAAATGACCTAAACACGCTCTTATTTTCTCAACAATAAAGTCGTGTCAAGCTTATTTTGAACACCCTACCCGCTTAGCTACTTCTGCTGCTGATTCTACATGTCGTATCCTCACTGGTTTACCTTCGTTTCGTCTAACGACTTTTCACCTAATTCCGGTTTGTCTAATTTCAGTTCATCTAAATTTAACAGAAATTCACTGCCTGTAAGGTACAGACAGACGTAGACGGACAATCTCGACTAGGGGACAATTTCAACTAAGTCGCAATATCTTACCTGTTTTACATAATTAATTAATTATAGTGCCATTAGCGTAAAAAAGTAGCTGTTCCGGTTTACGGATATAGATGGTAATACAGTTATTTAAGATATAAAAGACGACAGATATTGCGACTAAGGGTGGGTTGCACTACACGTTAAATATGGCGACGGAGCTGTCATCCCGTAGAAAATGGTCAAACTTTTCATACAAGATTTTTTTTACGATTACGTTTACGTTCACAGACAGTTTGGTGCAACCGGCCCTAAGTTGAAATTTTCCCCCGGTCGAGATTGTCCTCCTGTACCTTACCTGATTTAAATTGTTATAATGTAATTTATTTAATTTTATTTTATCTAATGTAAGCATGCAATCAAAGCATAGATTGCATGCGTTTATTAGGTCTAATTTAAGTGCTAACTTGTCCTAACCAAATCTATTTGTTTCTATACTTTCTATCGAGGTCGTAGTTTTAACCTAACCTATATTTATGACAGCATTTTGTTTTTGTTGAGGTCGCAGTTCTAACCTAACCTACTACCTAACTACTTGGCAACTCTTCGTATGCGGTCGCAGTTACGGCAGCTTCCTAAAGTAATAATCATAAGTTGAAAAGAAAATAGCTTTGCATGTTTGCTTCGTGAACATTTTGGGCCTATTTTTTTTCGTTTTTTTTTCTAAGAGATACTTTCTAATAGATTTCTAGAGTATCCATGACCCATTCATATCAGCAATGTCACGTAGGTAACGTGCCAGGCCAATAAAGTACCCTATTCACTTTGCAGATTCGCTTTATGACCTCACAGACCTTCGTCGTACGTGGGGCAAACGTTCATAGCTTTACTGACCCTCAGACAAAAGGGATTGTGTCCTAAGTAGTCCCTATATATATCAGGGCCAAGCTAGCCCGGGACTCCCGGGAGAGAGCAGACAACGTGGCCTATGGGCGCTTGGGACTTTAGACATATAATTTATACTTATAATGAATGTTATGTTGAATCAAAATTGTTGTACAAAACAAGTGCTGAAAGTTGCAATATTTGTTACACCATGGCAGTGACCAATAAGCAAACCTGGTAGTACAGTCGACTACAAAGAGATGTATCCACTTTTGGACCTTATTACAAAGCAATAAGGTGCAAAAAGCAATACATCTCTTAGTGGTGGTAGTCTATGTACGCCTGCAGCTCCAGGCCTATAACCGCGAAGCACTTCGTTCATCGAATTGTCTATTTGCATCACTTTCTTTCGTATATGTAAGAGCGATGGAGACGGGACCATTCTTTTGTCGATTTTCGAACATCCGGTAGGCTCTCAGATGTGTTACATGCTCGTTGCTCACCTCTGGAACCCCTTGCTGTAGTATCTGTAGAAAACCTCATTTGCATGTTTTTTTGCATAAAAAACTACATTTTAAATTAAACTTTAAAAGTTAACGCCCCCAGCGTAATGGGAACCATGCCGCAGGCGGACGTTTTCGGTATTCTTTTTGTAGTTGGGATTTTTATAGATTTATTTCTATTATACATCATTTTAAATTAGTTCTTCATACAAATAGTGTTATCTGTTATTATTATTTTTAAGTTATATACATATTGTGCATTATTTTCAGCGGCGAATTTCGTGCGGTGCCGGCAGAAGGACCCAAAACTGAACGAATGCCTGAAAGCTGCCGTGCCTGATGCCCTCAGGAAGATGAGAAAAGGTAACCATTTTAATCGATTCAACCAGTTAATATGTTAATGATATTACTTATTAACTGAGTATCTTTTTAGGGTTCCGTACCAAAATGGTAAAAAAGCAATCCTTATGGTGCGACTCTGCCTGCCTCTCTGTCTGTGTCACAAAGCAAATTTCCTCAGAAACTACTAGACCGATTGAGCTGAAATTTTGTACACATACCTATGTACGAGTATGTTAGTGACCCAAACTCAAGCATATAACGTGGATTTATAAATTGTATACAAGGGTGAAATTTTTGGGGAAAATGAGACAAAAAAAATTTGCTAACTATATTGTGTGACATCTATACATATAATAAAGCTGAAGAGGGTCGAAAATCTGTACATTGGAGATATTAGTAAGAAAATAAGTTAGTAGGTCTTAGAATCGATAACAGAACACGTTTCGACGATTTTTAGAATTTTTGTCTGTTTGTCTGTTTGTCTGTTTGGATGGGGAGAGTTGGCGTCAAAACGCCTGAACCGATTTCGATAAAAACTTCACTAGCAGGTTCAACAGACCTCTGGTCAGGACATAGGCTATAAAAAATACGAACTTTTTGGATTTAAGGGGGTTTAAGGGGGGTTTAAACTTTGTATGTGAAATGAATATGAGTGTTAAGCTCAAGCAGCAAATTGATATTTGTTTAACTACTTTCGGTTAGTTCATATTCATTCGTATAAATAAATAAATGTGTTAAATAATAATATACTGGTTAAATATAGTGGAAAAGTAAAAAATACGTACCATCAAAAGGGGTATCTAGACATGTCTTTGGCTATACGATTAGGTAACGCTATCTCTCGCAGAACTTTGTTACTACCGAGTCCTCTTTACGCAAAATCTGACTACTACATATGTAGTTTAGGTGCAAACTAAATGCAACACGAGTTCGCAGAGATATCCCTAGATGGCTATAGTAGGTAGGTACTATCTATGCTATGAGTATAATGGGAACCTATGCCTTTACCTCTTTCTTCCTTCTTTCTGCTGAGGCCTGACGCGCTAGCACGCGGTTGCTTAGCAACGCCTATAAAAACACTGATGTTTGTGTTTGAAAAGACGACTGACTGCTGCGGATACGAATTTGTATCACTATGTTTCCTTTTCATCGGAAAATTACTCGATCACCTACAACTACAAAACACACCGTACTACTACTTATTATACCAAAAATTGTTAGGTCGAACATTTGAGATAGGAGAAAAAGAATTTTGATAGAGTTTACTGCGCGATGGGCTGCAAAAAAAGAAAAAAATACACCAAACTATAGATAATTATACCAAAAATAGTTACTTACGTTGAATATTTAAGATGGGAGAATAAGAGTTTTTATAGAGTCAACCACGTGATGAGCGGGCAAAAAAGGGGGGCTCGGGGGGCGGAGCCCCCCGCATTAAGAAAAAACACACCGTAGTACTGTTTATTATACCAAAAATTGTTACGTCGAACATTTGAG
Source organism: Pammene fasciana (assembly GCA_911728535.1). NCBI lineage: Eukaryota > Metazoa > Arthropoda > Insecta > Lepidoptera > Tortricidae > Pammene > Pammene fasciana. The sequence goes on from OU452292.1 coordinate 858,253, forward strand.
ATAGGAGAAAAAGAATTTTGATAGAGGTTACCGCGCGATGGGCTGTGAAAAAAAGGGGGGCTCGGGGGGCGGAGCCCCCCGCAAAAAGAAAAAACCCCATACTATAGATAATTATACCAAAAACAGTTACTTACGTTGAACATTTAAGATGGGAGAAGAAGAGTTTTAATAGAGTCAACCACGTGATGAGCGGGTAAAAAAGGGGGGCTCGGGGGGCGGAGCCCCCCGCAAAAAGAAATAATACACCAAACTATAGATAATTATACCAAAAATAGTTACTTGCGTTGAACATTTAAGATGGGAGAAGAAGAGTTTTAATAGAGTCAACCACGTGATGAGCGGGGAAAAAAGGGGGGCTCGGGGGGCGGAGCCCCCCGCATTAAGAAAAACACACCGTAGTACTGCTTATTATACCAAAAATTGTTACGTCGAACATTTGAGATAGGAGAAAAAGAATTATGATAGAGTTTACCGCGCGATGGGCTGTAAAAAAAGGGGGGCTCGGGGGGCGGAGCCCCCCGCAAAAAGATAAAATACACCAAACTATAGATAATTATACCAAAAACAGTTACTTACGTTGAACATTTAAGATGGGAGAAGAAGAGTTTTAATAGAGTCAACCACGTGATGAGCGGGTAAAAAAGGGGGGCTCGGGGGGCGGAGCCCCCCGCATTAAGAAAAAACACAACGTAGTACTGTTTATTATACCAAAAATTGTTACGTCGAACATTTGAGATAGGAGAAAAAGAATTTTGATAGAGTTTACCGCGCGATGGGCTGTGAAAAAAAGGGGGGCTCGGGGGGCGGAGCCCCCCGCAAAAAGAAAAAACCCCATACTATAGATAATTATACCAAAAATAGTTACGTTGAACATTTAAGATGGGAGAAGAAGAGTTTTGATAGAGTCAACCACGTGATGGGCGGGGAAAAAAGGGGGGCTCGGGGGGCGGAGCCCCCCGCATTAAGAAAAACACACCTTAGTACTGCTTATTATACCAAAAATTGTTACGTCGAACATTTGAGATAGGAGAAAAAGAATTTTGATAGAGTTTACCGCGCCATAGGTTGTAAAAAGAGGGGGGCTCGAGGGGCGGAGCCCCCCGCAAAAAGAAAAAATACACCATACTATAGATAATTATACCAAAAACAGTTACGTTAAACATTTAAGATGGGAGAATAAGAGTTTTGATAGAGTCAACCACATGACGGGCGGGGAAAAAAGGGGGGCTCGGGGGGCGGAGCCCCCCGCATTAAGAAAATGACACCGTAGTACTGCTTATTATACCAAAAATTGTTACGTCGAACATTTGAGATAGGAGAAAAAAAGAATTTTGATAGAGTTTACCGCGCCATAGGTTGTAAAAAGAGGGGGGCTCGGGGGGCGGAGCCCCCCGCAAAAAGAAAAAAATAAACCATACTATAGATAATTATACCAAAAATAGTTACGTTGAACATTTAAGATGGGAGAAGAAGAGTTTTGATAGAGTCAACCACGTGATGGGCGGGGAAAAAATGGGGGCTCGGGGGGCGGAGCCCCCCGTATTAAGAAAAAACACACCGTAGTACTGCTTATTATACCACAAATTGTTACGTCAAACATTTGAGATAGGAGAAAAAGAATTTTGATAGAGTTTACCGCGCGATGGGCTGTAAAAGGAGGGGGGATCGGGGGACGGAGCCCCCCGCAAAAAGAAAAAAATACACCATACTATAGATAATTATACCAAAAATAGTTACGTTGAACATTTAAGATGGGAGAATAAGAGTTTTGATAGAGTCAACCACGTGATGGGCGGGGAAAAAAGGGGGGCTCGGGGGGCGGAGCCCCCCGCATTAAGAAAAAATACACCGTAGTACTGCTTTTTATACCAAAAATTGCTACGCCGAACATTTGAGATAAGAGAAAAAGATTTTTGATAGAGTTTACCGCGCGATGGGCCGTAAAAGAAGGGTGGCTCGGGGGGCTCCGCCCCCCGCAAAGAGAAAAAAAAACCATACTATAGATAATTATACCAAAAATAGTTACGTTGAACATTTAAGATGGGAGAAGAAGAGTTTTGATAGACGTAACCACGTGATGGGCGGGAAGAAAAGGGGGGCTCGGGGGCGGAGCCCCCCGCATAAAGAAAAAACACACCGTAGTACCGTTTATTATACCAAAAATTGTTACGTCGAACATTTGATATAGGAGAAAAAGATTTTTGATAGGGTTTACCGCGCGATGGGCCCCTAAAAAAAGGGGGGCTCGGGGGGCGGAGCCCCCCGTAAAAAGAAGAAAACACACCATACTATAGATAATTATACCAAAAATTGTTACGTCGAACATCTGAGATAGCAGAAAAAGATTTTTGATAGAGTTTACCGCGCGATGGGCTGCAAAAAAGGGGGGATTGGGGAGTGGAGCCCCCCGCAAAAAGAAATAAACACACCATACTATATATAATTATACCAAAAATTGTTACGTTGAACATTTGAGATGGGAGAAGAAAAGTTTTGATAAAGTTTACCGCGCGATGGGCTGTAAAAGAAAGGGGGGCTCGGGAGGCGGAGCCCCCCGCATAAAGAAAAAACACACCGTACTACTGCTTATTATACCAAAAATTGTTACGTCGAACATTTGAGATGGGAGAAAAAGAGTTTTGATAAAGTTTACCAAGAAAAAGAGTTGTGACGGGCGCCAAAGAAAGGGAGGCTCTAAAAAAACCCCGTTCTATTGCTTATGATACCAAAAATTGCTATGGTAAGGTTGAAAGTTCAAGATGGGAGCAAGAGTTTGACATAGATTTGCACGTGGCAGGCGGTAAAAGGCGGCTCGGGGGGTAGAGCCCACGCAAAAAGATAAACACACCGTACCATTGCTATTTTTACCAAAAAATGGTAAGGTTGAATATTTAAGATGTAGATAGAGTTGACCACTATTAATACCAAAAATGATTAAGTTGCATATTTAAAACGGAAGCAATAACAGTTTTGATAGAATTAACTATGTGAAAGGCGGCTCGGGGGCCATTTCGCGTACACTTTAACATCAAGTTGTGTTCGATATCTCCTTACATTGGTCTTTCCGCCCTCCGGTTTACTTTTAAGACTTAGTCATTAATTTGTGTTCGATCTCTGACCTCCTGCTGCATTTTCTACTGAGATGCTTCGGACATTCGACTCTACAGAGAGAGCTCTGCTTTTAGCTCTTCAGATCTTCCCGCTCACATGGTTCTCTGCCGCAGACGCTTTCGGTCGATCTTTTGGGATGTCGAAGTTATAACTGACTTTATGAAATTTGATATGTAGAAAGCGTTTAGCAGTGGACTGTTGAGGGATGAGTGTAACGAAAAGTGACAGAGCCTACTGCAATGCACGCGGGCGAAGCCGCGCGGGTACAGCTAGTATCAAATAAAAGTGCTTAATATGAGGATTACTCATGTATTTTTTATAATTTTAACATATTTAGTTTTAAAGTTATTTAGGTGAAAATTGACCATCCCCCCTCAAACTGCTCGACCGAAAACTTTGAAAAAATTACAATGTTGCATTCAACCACAATCAATGTTTGTGGTTGAATTTAACATACGGTCAAATGGTCTAAATGAGGAAAAATTACTGATACTGGAGAACCACCGCACCTTATCTGCACTGACCTAATCTGACATGATCTAATATCATCATCTCAGCCATCCACTGCTGAACATAGGCCTCCCCTTTGGACCTCCATAAGTATCGGTCGGAAGCGACTTGCATCCAGCGTCTTCCGGCGACCTTTATAAGGTCGTAAGGTCGTATCTAATATAGTTCAACTTAATCTTGTGTAACTCCTTGTATTCTATGAGTTTCAACATATTTAGTTCATAAATTCCAGGCATTCCCGAGCTCTCCGTGCCTTCAATAGAGCCATTAGACGTGGCCGCTATCAACATCCAATCAGGCGCTGGTCCCGTGGTGGTAGCCCAGAACTACAGGAAGATTCAGCTCCACGGACTGGCGGAGACTATACTTACCACTTACAAGTAAGTATAGTATAGGATACCGACAGCAAATATAATTCAATGCTAGTGATAGAGCGATCATCCTCATACTGAACCTATAGGGTCCAATATAATTGTGCTTTTTAGAGGAATTCCTCCCGTGTAACGCTTCAATATTTTCTTGATGACCTACAGTATTTTCCAAAAAGGAGTCAATTTTTTTAAACAAGGTCTGCCATGAGCATCATGCAATATTTTGTAATTTAGGTTATTACGATTAAAATGATCGATTCATTCATTCTTGTTTTATGTTCAAAGTCCTAGTTGCACATTATCTTGACAAAACCGGGACTTAATCGCGTATACAAACTTTTATTATTTTCCTGATATTTTCATCTGCCCCGCCTGCGCCTGCGTCTGCCTGCGACCACGAGCGTTAAAACACGGTCAAAACGTCGGGAAAAGCGATTTAGTCCCGTTTTTGTCAAAATAATGAGTGAAAATCGTGTGAATTTAAATCAGTACGTAGGTACTGATTCTGCCTGCAACTAGGACGTAGGTCCTAGTTGCAGGCGGACATATGCCAGGGTGACTTTACCATCATGCAAGCTGTAGGCTTGTTTTCTCCCGTTTGAAACAGTTTAAAAGCTATCGTTTCTATCCGCAGAGCTGACCTGAAGCACTACCGCCTGGTGACTAACTCCCTGACTCCCAAAATGGAGTTCATTGCCGACTACGTGATGAAGGGTAGGGTCCTGGTGCTACCTATCCAGGGGAAGGGTGTCGCCAATATTACTATGGGTAAGTCAAATATCTTCCTCATATCCTAACGAAGTGGTCCTTAGCTGCGGCCCGTGGACCACTGGTCCCAGAGAGTAGCTAAGTGGTCCACGAACTTATAAACCGAAAAATCCTTTATTTGCTTCATTCGTCATAGGTATTATAAGCATCTGGGTCCAAGCATAATATAACAAAAAAATTCTATTACCTGTTTTAAAATTTAGGAAAACTTCCGAAACGCCATCTGCGTGAAAGCGACCTAAAGATACCCAAAATGTAAGAGGAAATGTCACCTGCACTGCTACTCCATCTAGTAATGAATAGCGTACTAGTAGTACACTAGTAGCGCGATTGACTTGAGCTTCAAGAAGTTCTTAGGCTGTGCTGCTCTACTATATAAGTTACACCATGCTCTTAAATTATACATCATTATTCATTAATTTGCTTTAAAAAATGTACCTAATTACCAATTTTTCCATGCATTCCAGTGAACTTAGTAGTAAAGCACGACCTGATAGGCGAACCAGTGGAACGAGATGGACAGATATACATGCACATCAAGGACTACAAAGTGCGCTTCTTCCCAAAGCGGGTGCACCTGCACTTTACCAACCTCTTCAACGGTGACAAGCGGCTGGGCGATCAGATGAACTTGTAAGTTGTAAATACAGTCCGTGAGCTTTAAAAAGAACCTTTGGGTTTTAGAAAGAGACGTCGGGTATCAATCAACAGTGACACATGAAAAAGCAGAACAGCAATAATACCTTCGTGCGTCATCGCCGATTCCCGAAGGTTCTTCTTAAAGCTCACGGACTGTACCAAGGTTTCTTACTATCCTGTGTTGGGCTCTATGCTCTTAAAGAGTGACAGCTATCGAGCTGTATTCTATACCGCTAAATTCGCCGGGGGAGATCCAGGACCCTTAAGCTTCAGACTTGACTTCACTACAGTCAGCAAAAGCTCTAACCTAACCCTTGCTGACAATCAGATTTTACTGATAATTAAAACATTTTTAGCTGTCCATTTACTTACTTCCTCATCGCATAACATCGTTTCATTTTCTTCCAGATTCCTAAACGAGAACGCAGAGCTGGTGTTCAACGAACTAAAGGAATCCTATGAGAAGAGCCTCAGCTCCGTCTTCCAAAATGTAACCAACACCATCTTCGACAAAGTGCCCATGAACAAAATATTCTTAGAAGACTGAATTACTATTACCATAAGTTAGCTTAAGACTTACGGCTTACGATTTTACGGCGAGCAATGGCCATGGACGAAAAGGGGCAACTTTTCAACTGAGGCTGAAATGAGAGATGTGCAGGTATCAACCAATAGGCTGCCTTCAATACTTAGAAATAGGGGCGAGGGCGAGACTCGAACTCGCGACTCTGGGAAACATGCCCATCGCTCTGACCAACTGAGACCTGCTGCTCCAGCTGGCTGCGAATTTCTCCACCATATCCTTTATTTATAAATGCGCCAGGGTGAGCATTGTGGTATCGTTAGCAGACGTTCTGCTAAATACAAAAATAAAAATAAATAGGCTGCCTGTCCTCTGGTTTTCTATTTCTTTCTTTCTATTGGTTGATTCCAGCATGTCTCATCTCCGCTTATATCAGCCTCTCTGGAAAAGCAGCTTTATGCTAGAGATTGCCATTTTTAAAGTGGAATATCATAGCACAGGTACAATCTGCAGCAGAAGTAGCTAATTAGTCCACCTCATAGTGAGCAAAAGTGGCTGTAGATAATTTTAAACCGCTCACTTAAGTTCTGCTACTGACTTTACCCATTATTAGTATTATGTATTACCAGAGACTGTAGAGATATAGACGACCACAGCCTAAGAACTTTTTGAAGCTCATGTCGATTGCGACATCTATATCAAAGCCACTTAAAGATACCGAATATGTAAGAGAAATGTCAGCTGCACTGCTACTCCACCTAGTAACAAATAGCGTACTAGTAGTACACTAGTAGCTACTAGGTGGAGTAGCAGTGCAGGTGACATTTCTCTTACATTTTCGGCATCTTTAGGTGGCTTTGACAAAGATGGCGCGATTGACATGAGCTTCAAAAAGTTCTTAGGCTGTGGTGGTCTATATCTCTATAGTCTCTGGTATTACCTATTATCACAAAAGAATTATGTTCTATGTTTAGTATTTATCTTCTGTTCTAAAGTGCCAAGGTACTCACGAATTTATCTATTAGGTATATAGTTTTTTGAAGAATCGCATCAAAGAATCCTACGAACAATAATTATAATGTCAATATTTTGATTGATTGTGGTATAATTTGATTTATTGAAAAGAAACCAGTAAGAAACCAAAGTATTTTAAATGTTATGCTAATTTCACCTTGAAAATACTCTGTTTACTATAACATATAAAACTACTCCGTAGAAAACTATGACGAATTGTAAAAATAATAAAAACTAGATAAACTTGTACCTAACAAGAAAATGTAATTAAATAACTATTTATATTACGACAAATAGAGTAAAGGTAGGGTTTAAGTGGGTTTAGTATTAAGAAACGTCTGATTTTTATATTTATTTAATTGGTGATGTAAGATCGATTATAAATTAAACTTTTTTATGAACCGACAATTTCTTTAATTTCTTTAACCGCGCCATCTATCGATGAGTAGCGGAACTAATGGTGTGAACGCCACCTTTTGTCCGTTGATCAAACTATTTAGACGACATACATACAGTTATTTTGGTAGTAATGTTTCGGTAGGTCTCCACGGTCATGTCGCGACGGGTCTTTGGTTATGATCCCAGAGGATCTTTTCGCTTCTTTCGAAGGTTTTCTCTCGTTGATTTCTATGTCTTGTAGGTTTCCGTTGGCGACGCGACGCGCGTACTTCATGCAAGTCGCTTTGCAGAATGCCTCGTTGATTATAATAACTGCGGAAGAAGTTCTTTCTTTAGCGAGTAGATGGCGCTAATATCAATAGTTTCAGACTGATTGTTTAATAATGTAATATAATAATTATTACATAAAATGGGTACTTACGAAGTAATACCAGAATAAAATAAATCAGGAAGCCGAGTAGAATAGCATCTGATGTCTCTCCCATGCTAAAGTTAAACCCTAAAACAATACAGATAAAATTTTAAACAAAAAAAGAACTGACTTCACGTGCGATAGGATCCGCTATTCCAAGAAGAAGTGGCCGAGTTGTTGTAAAAATAGTGAAATCACTATAGGTGTGCCTATAATAGTCGAAGAGTTCCCTTGATTTCGCCAGGATCCCATCATCAGACCCCGACTTGGTGACAATGGGACCATCTAGCGGTTATACTTGTTCGATTAAAAAAAGTTCGAGTAACATACATACAAAAAAAATTATAAAAAAATCAGTTGAATTGAGAACCTCCTCCTTTTTTGAAGTCAACGTCAACGTGTAAACTTGCAAGGAAAACATTTTTGAAGAATTATTGCTATTTAAGTTCCCTAATTATTGATATCAGTGAGAAGAAATACTTAGTGATCAAAGTGGCAGTATTTATCTGCTACTTTAGCATATTACTTCACCGTGGGAAAAGTATTACGAACAAGAATCTTACAAACGCCCAAGAGCAAAGCCGAGAGCTTTTATGATTCAAGTTTGCTATACCGTCCACTGCTACAACTTTGCCTACGATTCGCAACTTCATGTGGCTTGTAAAGGATTACTGATGTATTACCAAAAATTATTTGCCAGATTTTCACTTCCCAAAGAATGTTTCCCAAAAACATAAATACCAAATAATCATTTCCCAACTAAATATTACGCAAACATTTTTTTGGCAACTCAACAATATGCAAATAAATGTTTCGGCAATACCTTATTTTGTCAATTTTCACTTCATCTATTCTTAACTAACCGAATGCATTAGTTGCCAAAACATACGAAACGCAAAACAAGTCATGGCAAACGTATCATTCAGCAAATATATTTTTAGCAAATGACCCGTTTGGTAATTTTTCATTTCACAAAATTTCATATGCCAAATCATCATTCAGTAAACTAATTTATCCCAAATCGTCATTATTTAGGCAAAATTTTTTAAACAAAAATCCGTTTGGTAGTTTTTCATGTTACAAAAAATTTTTCAATTTGAATTGATTGATGATTTCAAACAAATTACGGCAAATAATAAGACAGTTAATGTTATCGTTTACTAGGATTTATCACAGAAATTAGTTTCCGTGGGGTCGCGGTTCTAACCTAACCTAACCTACTTTTCTGACAGAAGTTCATTTCCGTGGGGTCGCGGTTCTAACCTAACCTACTTTTCTGACAGAAGTTCATTTCCGTGGGGTCGCAGTTCTAACCTAACCTAACCTACTTTTGTGACAGAAATTCATTTCCGTGGGGTCGCGGTTCTTATCTTACCTAACCTACTTTTCTGGCAGAGGTTTGTTTCCGTGGGGGTCGCGGGTTACTAGGATTTATGACAGAAATTAGTTTCCGTGGGGTCGCGGTTCTAACCTAACCTACTTTTCTGACAGAAGTTCATTTCCGTGGGGTCGCAGTTCTAACCTAACCTAACCTACTTTTGTGACAGAAATTCATTTCCGTGGGGTCGCAGTACTAACCTAACCTAACCTACTTTTCTTACAGAAGTTCATTTCCGTGGGGTCGCGGTTCTATCCTAACCTAATCTACTTCTCTGGCAGAAGTTCGTTTCGATGGGAGGTCACAGTTCTTATCTAACCTAACCTACTTTTCTGGCAGAGGTTTGTTTCCGTGGGGGTCGCGGGTCTAACCTAGCCTAACCTACTTTTCTGGCAGAAGTTCGCGGGCTTCTATTTCCGCTCTGAGAGGCAAAAGGTATCTAACAAATCTACATCGGTAATGGCAGGGACGTTTTTGTCTGCTTATGCCCGCCAATATGTCGACGAAGCCCCGCTTCGCGGGGTTCTATTTTCGCACTGAGGTACATATTAAAGCTAACACACCTACATCGGTAACCTAACTTAACCTACTATTCTGTGGGGGTACTTTTCCTTTAACCTTAAGGAACAAAATATTATGTGAGCATTGGTTTGGAATGTTTGGAGAGTGTTTGTTTTGTTACTGTTATTTATTTGCCAAAATAAAAGTTGCTTTTTCAAGCACTTTTGACAATCACCATTAGCTAGGGGATACACGCACAGATCTGCTCGCTGGATTTTTCCGGTAAATATGCTGGGCGGACAAATCCGTCCATGTATGGCGCTATTCAGATGCATCCGCAGACAAAGCCATGTCCAGTAAGCTATTTGACTAAACATTGCTTTAGATTTAAACCATTTGTCCAGTAATTTATTTGATAAAATAAAAGTTGAGTAAATATTTTCTGTCCAATTAAAACATTTAACAAACAATATTTTACTAAAGTATGCTTTGGATATTTATCATTTGTCCACTGATTTATTTGACAAAATGAGGGTTGAGGAAACATTTTTTGTCCAACTAATACTTTTGATAAACATTTTTTGTCTAAACATTTATTTGGATAAAAATCATTTGTGTAATCATCTATTTGACAAAATTAAAATTGTGAAACATTTTTTGTCCAAGTGAAACATTTGGCAAAACATCAGTTGGTCTATTGAATGTTGTTTGAGTAATAATTTGGGAAATAATCATTTGTCGAAACTTTAGATTGACAAATAAGTATATGGGAACGATTGGGTTGACAAATGTACGGTTGGGAAAGTTTGGTTGGGAAATGAAATTTGGTCAAAAATATTTTGGTCAAATGGCAGGATCCCGGCTTGTAAAATATGGTTTTATTCATCAAGCAGCTATTTTCATCTTATTCCCGAGATGGGAGAAAGGCGACCACCAAATGCAACAACTTTGCATCGTAAGTAAAGTTGTTGCATTTGACGGTATTATCTCCAAATTACACACAAAGCTTTTCATCGCACTTACGAAGAACGAAGGTATTTCACACAAAACAGAACTTTAAATAAAGTAATAGATTTTGGTAAAGATTTGAAACTTTTACACCTACCTTCCAAAACAACCAGCCAACAGTGTGATCTAATAAGGGACATACGAGTCATGTACCGAAAGCACCACACCGTGGCAAGGAACACAGCCGTAAAGAAGATGGCTCCTAGAAAATTCGCCGCAATCGGCTCATTCATTTCTGATTCCACACTGCATATTTTAGACTCACAGTAAGGACGTTCACGGAATGAATATTTATATAAAAATCACATAATTTTTAGGGTTTCATTTGACATTGTCAGATAGTTTTCTTTACTGACAGCCAGCTGACAGCGGACAGTTTTGTCCAGTTTTGTCGTTTGATGGCTTTGATGCGAGAAGTGTTGATTTCATTTTACAAAGGTACAGTAGGTATACTCATACTCTACACTTTTTAGAAATGATCATTTCCGGAAAACCTGTTCATTAGATCAGGTTAGACTAAGCTTTTCGATTGGGTAACCCATTTATTTTATAAGAAAGGTACCCTCATCATCATCATCATCTCAGCCATAAGACGTCCACTGCTGAACATAGGCCCCCTTTAAGGGGGGGTTTGCCATACGCCCCACGCTTGGCAGGCGGGTTGGCGCGCGCAGTTTTTTTTCTTTTTTTGTTTATTGTTAAAGGTACCCTATTTGGTCGGTATGTATCTTGCTGAAAATATACCTCTTTAATTATTGTATAATATCTACACAATTATAGCCCTACCAGAAATATATGAGTATTGTCAGGAGGGCGCTTTTTTCTCAATGTATATGGTGACAGTTCAGTTTAGTATGAAAAATTTAGTTCCAATGAAGTTCCGCAATATGGCGCGTGCTCATATATTTCTGTGGTAGTAGTATGTAGGTAATAGGTAAATAGGTTGGTCACAGTCTTTTCTTGAAACATATTTCTCAAATATGCCTGTTTTTATTTTTCTACATGTAACTATTGGTGAAAATTTACATGCCTTTTTTGTATCACTTGTCCTTAAAATGTACCTTGATGGTTGTATTATTAGTACAGTTGCCATCAAATATATCGGAGCAGCCAAGGTACTCAAAAATATCTGAACATGCACTTTAACATCTTGGCAGTACAGGCGTTATTTGGATATTTGGTGGCGCCGCTCCGATATATTTGATGGCGACTGTACCTACAGCGAAAAAGGTAAATTACTCAAATAAAAAATTACATAAACACAATTAATCTTGTATCAAGTTTATTCAGTGAAATAGAATAACAAATGTCTATGGCATTATCTGTGGTAACGACCATGAAGCAACTAAGTCTCACTTAGCCTCTAGTAATAAACTAACCAAAACCAGAGATTATAGAGTTATAATAAAAATCTAAGCTAAAAACATGTGCTCAAAATAAGATCCCATAGGTGGCAATTTAATTTAGACGCCATCTAGCGAGAGAAATCTATTCCATGCTAATTAGTTATATTTTTAGTAGTTTATAACTCTATGTTCTCATCCATAATTAAGTTATACCTAAACGATTTTTGTATCCGCTTATAACGACCATTTTTTGCATCCTATAATTTTCTAGTAAGATACACATATGACATAACATAAAGTAGCAGTATTTTAAAGTGCATTGTGAATAAAAGTAATGTAATATTAAGAGCCTGTTACACCTACCATTACTAAATGGTTGATATATATTATTATTGATCAACGTAACTCGGCATAGAAAACCATTTCTGTAGCATGGATCTATGAAATTCCATACCTACAATAAAACATTCTAAAAGTGACTGAATATATTTTCTAACACGTTAAGAGAAGTTCTATTATAAGGATGAAATATTGTGGTATAGATAATGATTTTGAAAAATTATTGCCTTTTACTTTGTTCTTAGTTACCATCATCATCCTCCTAGCGTTTGTCCCGTACTGTGACGGGGTCTTCGCTCTATCCTGGACATCGGTTTCCGCTAACCCACAGTTTAGATCTTTGGCGACTACATTACGCCACCGTTACCGTTGTTTGTTCTTAGTTACCGATTACGAATAAAGATTATAAAGATATTATATTACAAATTATATTTATAATTTTAAAGTATTTATGTATTATGATTTATGAATGTATTTTAAAGTCGTTATAAGCGGATTTAACACTGCAGAGAAATATGCTGTTTTAGTAGAAGCATAGAAGTGTTTGGTGGTTTTCTTAATTTAATATTTCGGCAGTTCGGATTCCAACCTAAGTCAATATTTTAATATAAGCATAATTTGCGAAAGCTTCTGTCTCTATCGCACGTTAAGCGATGCCTATAAATTGGACAGAGAGAAGCGATCTGTATCAAGCTTTTAGATAAGCATGATTTTAAGCAATAATTATACAATTAAAATAATAGTGACCAAAAAAAACGTTTATTTTTTACTTGTCACTATTTCATTAATTGTACAATAAAATTATTTAAAATATCTCCTATCAGTTAAAATCAAAACTACAATAATAAGCATAAGAAATAGCACTTTACATATTTATTACATTTCGTATTTTTGGTAAAAAAGGTTCTTCTTACAATATTGTAAGATAAGTCTTCATTAACCAAAAATACAATTTCCAGTTAAGTTCTTTTTTCCAAAAATATTTATTTTTTGGACGGTCTATGGCATGGCTACATTGCGTGACAAATATAAAAATATCTTATTACATTTCAGTGAGTTGTCATTTTGAGTCTTATCTCGACTATTAAGGATGATATTTCAATATAAACTTCAATGTAAATAGATCGTTTATATTTTAAAGTCACGACTAAGCTGTCTACTCTACAAGCGAGTAAAAAAATACTCTTTTTTTATTGGTATACTAGATGTAAGATGAGGTACGATTTTGGATGTTTTTGTTTAATGCCATATAACCTAACCACCAATCGCTAAGCTTCTTTCACGAGTTCCACAACCTATGTACAACCAGGCTGTAGTTTTTCTAAGCGACAAAAATAACAAACGACAAGTGACAACCCTTTAAAAAGCATCATAAGTGTTGCTGAAATGTCGCTTAGAAATACTACAGTTACAGACAAAAATGAGATTACTTTTTGAAAAACATCAAAAAATTCCCGGAAAATTGGAATGATCGCCGATAAATGCTTACCAAATGCTTTTTCTCAATAAATACTACGTTAATTTTGTTAATAAACCGGGTCCACTTTAGTCACAAATAAAAAACTTATAAACAAAAATGTCATTTCTAACTAAAAACTTAAAAATTGTCTTTTACAACTAATTTTATAGGGCGACGATTATCGTATACTTAGAACTAAAATAAAATCTCTGTTTTAATAATTTCCTAATTGAAAGTAAAATTACTTGATGTAGATTTAATATAAGTCGCATATAACATAACATACGGAGTATACGGACTTCACTTTACGTACTTGCACGAGTAGCACTGCACGTCTTCATTAAAACCATACACCTGCGAACAATGTCAGTATCGTGAAGCGTTATAGCAAATGCACATTTGTGCTTTAACGCCTCACTTCTACAGTGCCATATTTCAAGACACGAACACTGACATATTAGATCGTAGTTTATTTAGTCATTTGACAATCTTTTATGGATCTAATCTTTATGCGAACGAAAAATGACATAACTATTTTTAACATTAGGTAAGTATTTAAGTTTCGCATAGCATTACATAAATGATTGTCCCTTGACATATTGTATGCAAGTATTTCAAGTCCATTAAGCCGTTTTTGTCCGTATGTTTTGACATACTATAGGGATTCACTGGGATTTGCCATGTCATAATTAACCTAAAATTAATAATTAGCACCATCTCTTGTCGCTATTTGTGAAACAACCCGCGTAACGTTATCTTCGACCGTATTCAACACCAGAATTAAGTTTTATGTTTTAAATCGAAGACCGAAAAAGGCCTATTACTTTAATTTTCCTTTTTGACTTGACTCTCGTGCTGATATGGTCTTTAGCAAAAGTAGTTTGTTTTATTTATTTAGGTATAATCTAAAGTTAATTAATTACTCTAATGCCTCTAAACTTTAATCTGTTAAGTTACTTCTAATGTTATTTAAAATGTATACGTGTCTTTAAAGTATGTCATAGATGTTACAATTTGTAAAGATCAACTAAACGTGCTCAAACGTGTCACTTTTCACAAAGTTTATGAAAAAAAAAACTGACTGATTGCTAAAATAGCTACAGTTTATCTTCTCAAGATCTTAATTCAATGGAGTGATGATGGTGATCAAATAACGTGGTATGTAGATTGATTACACATCCAAATAATTATCTTAATAATTGTTCCACTTTAAACATTATTGTTAAAACATGGAAATAGGATCTTAATGCGAAATTTACACAATTTAAGGTTCAATTTGAACCTATGTCTAACACGAATCTTTTAATAAACTATGGTGTTAGTGTAAATTCACTACATTTAAATTGTAAAGATGAAGACGACATTAGAAAACATTCAAAAACACTACAATATCTAAACATTACTGATACAATCAATACACATAAAAGATATGGATATAGATAAGAATAACTCATATAGTACGCTATATTCGATAAATAGAAAAGATATATCTTAAACATAACAGGCAAGCCTGCTTAATTATATCTACTATGCCAGGCCGCTCAAAAACCTTCGAAATCGTCTTCCAAATACACTCTAATTATTGCCAAAAACGGAACTTTTTCTATCACTTGACATGAACCATCACAACCCCTTGCATCCGGCATTCAGTCTTTATTTTCCACTGAGCTCACTATCCTCGGACTCCTGTCATTGGAACTGGGACGTGGAGGTAGACCTCCGGCATCCTATCGACACTGGAGCCGGGATCCTGGAGGCGCCGTTCCGAGGATCCTTCCTGGGGGCCGCCAACTGCCTCGTACTGGTCGACCTTTCTAGCTTCCCATCAGACATGACCCATGCTGAAGTAAAATCAGCGTAATCTGAGTCTTTAGAACTCGTTCTGGATAGGGAATCTTCTCCTTTTGAATACGTTCTAATGATCTCCTTCATCTTTTCTAGAACTGCAGCGTCATCTTTAGCAGTTTCTGTAGACCTTAAAATGTGTTCTAGCAAAGGGCTTAGAGGTTTCTGACTGGGTGGAGACCGAAGAGTAACGCTGCTAGCTCTAAGTGGAGAATTCCTCTTGAAGGCCTCATTCTGAGGATTAGCTTTAGGTCTGGCTTTGGGAGATTTGTTAGGATTATCGAAAGTATCACCTCCGATGGTTGGTCTGGCTTTAGACTTGGTTTGGTTAGGGGCAGTGCGTCCGCTCCAAGTGTTTCTAGCTGTTGGTGGTAATTTGGGTGTTAGCTTGGGTGAAGTCTGTACGTTTGCTGTGTGCTTTGGGCTTGGAGTATTGCCGCGGCTTGGTGTTCTGGCACGGACGGGTGAGTGAGGGATCCTGCTTGGTGGTCGGCTACGGATTGGCTTCTTTGGTTCCACATCCCTGCTGGCTCTCAGGCTCATGCTTGGCGAGTTGTTGCTTTCTACGACAACTATTCGCTCAGGGCTGGCCCTGTTGGACTTGTCCTCGATGGAGGAGGGTTTCTTGCCGCCGTAGAAGGTGTCAGCGTAGCCGGTCTTGCGCAGACCGGTGTTCAGGCTGACGTAGGTGTCAACGCGATCGCGGTCCATGTGACAGCCGTCGTCTTGATCGAGACGCTCTGAAACGAGAGAAGATTAAGGTTAGATTTCTTGGAAATTAAAATGCGAGAAATTAAGACACCATTCACGATATAAAGGACATAAAAGTAAATATAATTTAGAGGGATACTTTCAGCATGATATGTGAATATCAAAAGCCTGAAGCATTAAGACCGCTATTTAAACTTAAGTATATTCATGTGCAATAAATTTTAAAAGATTAGGAGGGCAATGGTTTAGCTAAATCCAGATTTTACCACAGTTCACAGATAAAAAGGTCACACATTATATAACCACCATCACTAGACCGTTGACATTGCCAGTATTTTGGCGCACAATCGTGTAACGTATATATTAATTAATTAGCGGGGTCACTGACCTAAATAGTGCTGTGAATAAGTTTAATTACGCTTTGTTTCAGATGAGTAATTGTATAATGCGTATTTGATAACACGTGTCATCGGGTGACTAGGTATTTAGTTAACAGTAATGCTGATTGATACAAAACCTTGTAATGTAGAGGCTCAACGGAACCGACATATTTTATCGACAAAGGTTCCTCAAACAAAAAAGATTTAAAAAAAAGTATTTAGAAATTGGAGCGGTATAGATATGAACACTAAACTAAACTTTACTACTTTCAGGTTAATCTATAACAAAAATAAATTCACAGCCATCAGGTAGGTAAGTTTCAGTTGCTCAGTTGATCAGGGCGATGGGCATGTAACCCAAAGTCGTGAGTTCAAGTCTCGCCTAAGGCAGTGGATTTTTCAAATTTTCCTCTATTGCTATAGACAGAAATTTATAAGAGATGGAGCCGAACGTCTATGAATCAGTCAAAAAAAAATTATGATATTATTGTATATGTGTTGAAAAATTTACATTTCCTCTGAAATATAATAAGAGCGTCAAAAAGTCATATGGTGTCTTTTCTGTCCCTCCCTTCATTGATAAAAAGCCAATGTCTCCCATTACCAATTGACAATGACAAAAATAAGAGGTCTCCAACCAACTCCATTTCGTTGAAATGGAGTTCAAAAAATCGTTCCCAGAGACTGCTTTAAGTACGTTTTGTAATATTATTAATACAAATTGATTCTCAACAAAAGTATGACTTAAAATAACTTGCTTCTCACAAGTAATACAAAGTACTTCAAGCCACCTTGAAACAGCACTCGAATCAATAACAAATCGTAGCCTATTCACATTCAGACTCCACAAGAATCAAAATAATATTTGCATGCCCTTAAAAAGGTCGTTGACTCATCTATTTAAAATACTCTCACGTTCCCTGACCATATGAGAGCCCTTTACCAACTAAAGATTCCAAGACAAACGAATTTCAACTATATTTTCGAAGTCTATAAGAAATATTATCCAGTCGCAAAAGCAATTTTGCAGGATTAAAATACAAAGATTCAAAATCAGTTTCAATAATGAAGTTAAAACAATAATCGACGCTGTTTCTTGCAGAATAAGAGAGAGAATGCAGTTGTTGAAGTGCATGTTGAAGTTGGTACAGTGAAGTGCACTTCAAACGCTGCGATTTTCTTTTTGTTTGTCGCCTCGTGTGCTTGTTTCTTTGCCTTGAATGCAAAGACAAACATCATTAGGTTGCAAAATGAGTTGAAATGTTCTTACGTGTGTTTTTGAGTGTAAGTAAATACCTTTACTGAAGTTTTTTTAAGAAATTCTGAAACGATGAAAGACTTTTTGTTGCAAGTTTTCCAAGTATTATGTAGGTACATACACTTTTGTATGGGTATAATAGTAGTTTATGTAACTGTTACGTAATAGGGGTCCTTAATACACGAGTGTGGTTTTATGAAACGAACGAAGTGAGTTTAATAATAAGATCACACGAGTGTTTTAAGGCCTAATTACGTACAGTTGCATACACTGCTTTATCTACATACATATTATAAACCCTAAATGACGCGTTCTAAAACTGTTAAAATGGCTGCCATTTCACAGATTACACCGCCATGGCCAACTCGATTGTGTCGGCGGGGCGCGTGCCAGCGGTCAGAGGATCGCGCGGCGCGGCTGTCGAGGAGCAGGCCGGATTCATAATGATATCGAATTTTTGCTTATTATTTGATAATAATAACATCGTTACAGATAAGACATTTGTTCTAGCTTCTAACAAAACAGTCTCTTTTTATGGTGGTCGTAACGTGCGGTTTTTGAACGCATCATGGAGGGTTTATGATATGGGTGTAGATAAACATTTTTAACTAAGATATAGGCAGTTTTATTATAAAGATACCGCTAATTTTATTGCATTATGCGGTTAATAAATCATTTTTAAAGTTCATTCTAGTAATCAGTTCGCTTATTGCAGTAAACGCAACTAAACTTGTAGATTTATATACCTACTTTAGCCCAAAAACCTTTTCATGACGCTGAAAATACCAATTTATTTGAACTCTAAATTGAAGAGACAGCAGAACAGAAGAACTGACACGTAACCTCAAAACCCCAACCTTCAAAACGCGCCACCATTTCCCAACCAAGCCTTATAAATTCTGCCATTACCAACATAATAAACCCAACTGTCAATCACTGGTTAATAACACAGTTGTTACCATTTACCTCCCACGCCTGCTTTGATTTAATCGAGACATCTTTACCAAAGAAATATCTACCTTAACACGAAGGACATAAGTATGCTATGTCAAATGCTATTCATGCTGCAAACCTGGCCAGCCTTTTATGAGTGAAGAATGTGGTCTTACTGATATGGATTGAGTCGGATGATGTTTATTTTGGAACAGTTTAGATGTCAGTGCGCAGGTGTTACGGTCAAGCTGAAATGTCAAAAGAACAAGGTCGAGATTTTGGAGCAAATGAGTCTTTGTTTGACTGACCTTTTCATATTGAGAATCGTGTGAAGCTGGGAGAGATGGCTCCTATTATAGCCCCTGAGAGACGAGTTCAATCTCATTTCAGACTTATTGGATCGTACTTAAATTAATAAAATAAGCGAATATGTATATTTTATTTTGAGTGAAGTGTACAAGTTGTCTATGAGCATCAAAGTCCACAATTTAATTTGTATTTGTACTACCGAGAGAAGTATTATCATTGCCGGCTTGTATGGATTCTTCTGCTGGGCACAGAGCCATAGACTCAATAATATTTATTTCAATGTTCGTGTTTCCACAATAAGTTTTTTTGCACCTCCTATTAACTTTTCTACTTTATCTTCTCCGCTACCCCAAGGTTGTCTGGAAGAGATCGCTTTTTAGCGATAAGACCGCCTGTTGTTTGCCTCTTTTTTGTAAATATATCTTTTTCTACTGTGTTGTAATTTTTGAGGTGTGCAATAAAGCATTTATTCATTCATTCATTCATTCATTCATTCATTCATTCATTCATTCAATATTATTTTTTTATCATTTTTTATCTACTTCTTCTCTTCCTCCTAGCGTTTATCCCGGCTTGGGGTTCGCTTGGTAATCTAATCCCATGAATTGGCGCAGACGTAGACACTAGTTTTTACGAAAGCGACTGTCACCGGACCTTCTAACCCAGAGGCCTTTTTGGGATTAGGTCCGGTTTAATTACGATGTTTTCCTTCACCGAAAAGCGACTGGCAATATCAAATGGTATTCCGTACATACCGAAAAATTCAGTGGCACGAGCCGGGGTTTAATCCTGAGACCTCCAGATTGAAAGTCGGACGTCTTACCGCAAGGCTACCAGCGATTAATTATTAAATCTACACAGACAAAAATTGGACTAAGTACTACATCACGCAACAGAAAAAACTGCATGATTCAGAGTTAAAAAAAGTCAGCTATCATTCCTTATAAAACCATAAACATAACAGTAAACAAACTGTGAACTCGGAAAAGGAAACAGTTAAGGTAAGGTACAAATAAGGTAAAAAGCCATACTCGAGCCGTTTAAGGCATTCCAGGAAGCAAAGGCAAATTGTTCTATGATAGACTGTCTATGGTCTGATGGAGGTATTTTGCTTGATTTATAGCTTGTATTTTTTTTAATTGGATGAGGTTTATAAGGTAACGTGTCATGGGCAATTAGTGTTTATCAAGGCTGAGTGTGAATAAATAAATATGGTGCTAGATTTTACCGATTGTCACGCAGTGCATGCGATGTTGATGATAATCGTGAAGGGAATTATGAAGTATCGTTGTATCAGAATTTAACACATTATTATATATTAATATGTATAATATTGGCATCTCATACATTTATTGAAAAAAAAGGCAGTTATAGGGACTGCCGATAGAAGTGAAAACTTAGAATTGTTTGTTTTAGGAAATAAATGATTTAACTTTTCACTTTTAACTTTTTCTCTTCATTTCACTTTATTTTAGATTTACATTTTACACGTTGAAATAAATCTTTTGAAAGAAGTCTTTTTTTGCCAGTTAAGTTATCATTTAAAGAGAGACATCGAAAATCTAGGCTGAGTGCTAATATTAGAAAAATCGTTTGCAAAAAACATTGTGGTATTCTAGTAAAATGTTATGGCTCCTCTACATGATGAGGACGCAGCTATGCGTTAGAGAGAGCTAACGTTATTGCCATCTCGTTCCGTCGTGTAGCGTCCTGCGTCCCTATGATGGCCCATCATGTAGAGCCAGCCTTACGTTTTGAAGTTTTTAGTCGTAGGTACCCTACTATTCAATATATTCTGTGGACATATCATCATCATCATCTCCTAGCCGTTTTCGGCTACAGCGACAGCTTTGCTACAGCTGAGAGCGTATCGCTGATGCGCTCTCAGGTGACTGACGTATCCAATCTCTGCAATGCAATAGGTAAAACAGTTAAAATATTTCCTATTAAATATTACCCTTCTATAGATACAAGTAGTAACCAGTAGTTGTACCTATATTTGAAAGGTTGAAGTAAGTACGATTTGCCTACAAAACCATAGCTCGTCAATAACCTTTGCCGGTTGGCAACTGTATTCAATTACCCCCCACACCACAACACCGGACAATTACACGCAACAGCGCACGCGCCGATGCGCAGGAGTTGCGAAAACGCGCACGAGGCACGGGCGGTAGCGGGCGCGGAAGCGACAAATAGAATTAGTGAATCTTCAGTGTATTTTGACAAAGCTAACTATGAAAACGAATAAAAATATCAAAAATGTGAAAGTTCCATAGGGCATTGATATTATTTATCAGTAAAACTCGAGTCATCTTGAACATTAGTCAAAAAATTCCTGGCGCATGTATTTTGACTGAGCGCAACTGAAATCCACTCAACATTTGATGATGACCATAATAACGCTCTTTAGAGCATACTGCACTTCGCTGTACTCGAGTGCACTGTGGGCGAACTGTACGCAGCGGTCGCTCAGCTCTCTGCGCGTCCAGTACAACAACGCCTTCAGGGCGCTGTTGGGGTTGCCACGTTTCTGCAGTGCATCCACCATGTTTGCCGAAGCGCGAGTAGATAGCTTCAACTCAATCATGCGTAAAAAGATGGCATCACTGCTAAACAGAATACGTGACAGCTCAAACAGCCTCCTGAGGGCTTTAGCTGTAAGAAATGAGTGCTCAATTATGCAACACTTAATTAAAAATACTTTATCGTTAGCAAAGTATGAATACTAACATAGTTTTAAATAAAATACTAACTCAAAATGTGGATCATGTTGTCTGTAATAAATAAATAATAATAAAATAATAATAATAAAGTTGATTAAATTATCGTAAATTATCTTAAATAGTACCTTATTGACGTGTAAAATGTATATTTTATGAATAAACGATTGAATTGAATTGAATTGAATTATGTTATGGTCAAAATGGCTAAACATTATAATCACCTAACACCACGGTTATGGTTTGTTTTGTGGTTAAAAAGACATTGCACCGTCATTTATCGAAAAAGTAGGGAGTGACAACGGGTTTTTTGACAGAAAAACACGTGAACTTTTAGATGCGCAATTTCTGTACCTACATACCTACCTAGTGGTATATATTAGTGGCTGAACAACATTTTCTTGTAATAGTGGCAATTGCTGTCCAACCCCAATACTCAAAAGGACCTACTTATCATCAATGCAATACTAATCGCCCATATTACCAATCCAGCGAAATCGCTGTATCCTTCCTCTTTCACCACGCTCCGGAATCATCGCTACTGGGCTATCGCAAGCTGTGATTTAGAAGTCACGCATCACTGGCAACACATGTTTATGTAAAACTATGTTTTGTCGGATATGGAAATATTATTACATATTTTCTGTATGAAGTGTAGTGATTTTTTATATTCTTACTACTTTTCCAATTGTCAAGTAATATAGTGGATAAAATTACAATCTGTAGCTAAACTATTAATTTCTATAAATTTTTCTCTTTTATCTTTTTGGACCGTTGGCAAATAAAAGATTGATTGTGAAAATAATTAAAAATAGAGCCGCTTATACATATGTATATGTTTGAAGAGTTAAATATTTAGGACAATTTAATTAAAAATCAATAGATGTACCTACTAGTGTGTTCTCGAGTTCTAATTGTGTTTTAAACATAATTAGGCAATACTATTTACCAACTATATATTTTCACACTTCTAATTTTATTGTACTTACTGAAGTTTATATCATTTCCTGAAGTGTTTTTCTAAAATGTTATGTTCAACATCTAATATATGGATGGTATAAGTAAGATACACTTGTATTTCTTATAGGATAACGGTCGAAAAAGTGTCCAGCCGTAAACAATAAATATTACTTCCATATCTCTCCGAGTGGCGTTAGTATAGCTAGAGCAACTTAAATAGCAGTTATT
Source organism: Pammene fasciana (assembly GCA_911728535.1). Lineage (NCBI taxonomy): Eukaryota > Metazoa > Arthropoda > Insecta > Lepidoptera > Tortricidae > Pammene > Pammene fasciana. Next base: position 881,375 of record OU452292.1, read on the forward strand.
GACGGAGTGAAGTGCGCTGCCATATAATCTATAGCTTTTGTGGCTCAACCAATTTAACGCCATTTGACGGACACTTTAGTAACATAGAGATTGTCAGCCTTACCTTCTACCATCCAAAATCAAATACATTCTGAACTCGCTGCTATCGTATGACTTGGACCCTTCAACCAGCATCCATAGCATATAATGAATGAATGCGTTATGTATGTATGTATGCGTTCCGAACTCTATTCAATAAGTGCATAAGCAAACAATTTCCAGTGTGACAGTGTGTCGCCAGAGTATTGTGGAACGTTTTCATTTGACATTGTCATTTGTGTTCTTTCATAATGAAACGACAATTTTGTTGGACGAGTTGTTGCAAAATTGTCAAACTTTGAAAGGCAATTATTATGCCATCGGTATTTCAATATGTCTTCGAGGTTTTTAATTCAGGATCACTAAAATTAAAAAAATGCTACTTTAAAAAATGCTAATAAAATTAAAGCAAGTGACAACGGCGGCAGGGTACTCGTAAAAAAAAGTATACCGGTTGTTTATGAAAAAATGAAAAATGAAAAAAGCATATGTTTTTTTAACAAATAGTTTAGCAAGAAAGACATATGACCGTAATTATATATGTTTTCCATATCACCTTAAGACCTATTACAAGTGTTACAACTAACTTAATTCAGCATTCCGCGACTTGCTTATTTTTAGGATGCTCAATAAAATAAGGTGTAACCGGATTTTTAAACCTGACTTATCAACGTACTTTTGCAAGGAATTTACCTACACGTTTTAAAATAAATGCACTTAAGAGTTGATTGGCTAAACCCATTAAAAAACTATAAGCAACAAACGTATTTTTTTAAGTTCTCAAGCGAATTAATAAGACTTTACGATAGCCATTTTACTCTGCTGATATCAAAACATCCTTGTCGTGACATTAACATTAAATTGCCATGTAATGTAATACCGTCTAAAATCTTTTTTTTTTTCATCGCAGACATATTAATATTATACTTTTACAGCCGATACTTTTACGATAATGACCTGATTAACATTGAATCTTCCATTTTGTAAAGCTTTTAACATTTTTCGTAAAGTATATCTTATCGTTACATATTTATGGAAACAACTAAGTGAGACATTTACAACTTATTTGCATGTCCGCGTGAAATTGAGTATTTTATATTTTACGGCGTTTACAAACTTCCTTGTATCAATTTTAAGGTCTTCAGAAGACAAAAATGAAATGTAACTATATTGAAAACTTAAGTATTTATAATCTACAAAGAGAATTAAAAAAATAGTTGTGCTAATGTGGTGCTAATTCAAGAAAATAAAGAAATTTATGATCGGAGGAAATCGTAATTTTTTTTTCATTGATCAAATGAGAAGTGATGAAAAATTTAAAGTGTTCTCCACGACCAGTCGATTGATCAGAGATCCTTAAGATCCCTTATGTTAAGTTCGCCTTTGTAGTTGTTTTTTTGTGTACAATAAAGTGCTACTACTACTACCTACGTATACCTACCTACCTGCTACCTGGCTACCTGCGTATAGCAAACCTCCCCCTTTAATAAAGGGGAGGCCTATGTTCAGCAGTGGTCGTCTTATGGGTGAGATGATGATGATGACTACTACCTACTATCAATAAGTAAGGGAACTTCAAAATAAAAAGAAAACAAAGTCATACCACTACAAAAAAAATCGAATTAGTTAGAATGTTAACTATAAAAGCATATGCAAGACATCAGAATATTATTTAAAAACTTTTCCTAACATTCGGACGAATTAAAAATTCCAACCATAACAATAGCTAGAGCAAAGATCTTCAATGGAAATAAGAATTTACGATAAAAAAGTAACTCACCACTATATTCAGCTTCTTCATACGAATTCTGGCTGTGCATGGAGTACCGATTCGTGGTCTTCGTCGAAGGCGATCCTTGCGTGGACCCGGCCACCACTCCCAGACTCCTGTACCCTTCGTCCGACACCTCCGACCCATTGTCTGAAGCACTCTCAGCCGCTGGCGCTGGTGACACTGGCCTTGGGCTCTTATTCCTCACCGCATGAGGTGTAGGCACCAAATGATTCGTCGCTACTATCTTTGTTCTCCTGTCTGGTGAGGAGGACTTTCTGCCAGGACTGTTCGCGCGAGGAACTAAGTGCTTTCTGCTTGGAGATGCCGCTCTTTCCAATTCTCCTAAGTAAGGTAAGCTTGTTGGAGCATCTAGTCTGTTGTTGGAGTGATAGTGTGTCCTTGGTTCATCGTTGTAGAATTTATATTGCAAAGAGGTTGGCTCTTTGTGGTATGGGAGTGAGGCGGGCGCATCAGGTCGTTCGTATGTGACTGTGGCTCCGGCGAGGTCCTGCTTGGGACGAGCGAGGCGAGCGGAGAGCGAGGTCCTGTGCTGGGCGCGGCAGCGGCAGGGGTCGTGTTTGTCCAGGTAGTGGGCCAGGGTGTCCCAGCCGCCGCCGACGCGGACCATCACGTGGGAGCGGAGGATCTGTGGACAGAGGGTGATGTTTAATTATGTTTATGTCATTAACGTATTTCTAAATAGGCACCTTATGTATACTTATGAACAAAAAAATTATGTGGCCGACGATTATGGGAAAGACGTATACCTACAACTGCTACAACTTTGCCTACGATGCTCAACTTTGCCTGGCTTGAAAAACATGGTTTTCTTCACCAAACAGCTATTTGTATCTTATCTTATTCCTGAGATTGAAAAAAGGCAACCAAGTTTTTCAAGCCAGGCAAAGTTGTGCATCGTTGGTAAAGTTGTAGCAATTGACAATACAAGTTTTATAGGACTTGTTACATTTTTCACTAAGCCCTCACTCACTTATACCGTACGCCTTTTCATTAGAGTCACAGAATTGTAGATCAGGGGGGTGATTTTTGAGAATCGAGCACTCGAAAGTGTCATTTGAAACCCTGAATAAAACGATGAAATTATGTTTTAAAAATAACAGTGAAAGAAATTTAAAATCATGATTATTTAAACTATTGAACCCATGCGAAAAAATTGGCAACAAACTTTTGTGTGCGATTATTTTCGAGCTTGAATTTTTTGAATTCGAGCGTCCGGCTGTCAAAAATCGTTCCCCAGACATTAACCGGCAGAAATGACCTGACTATTGTCCTTCTTACATTCCATTGCAATTTCCTCAGTCGTGTTATTTTCTTCCCGTTCAAAGTATGCTAACAGTAAGTAATAACATAACTCAGAAGTACCAGTAATATCATTCTTACCTACTAATAATGTCTGCATAAACCTTCGTAAAATTTTAGAATCATAAAAGACCCAGTTGATTAGCAATTGTTAACTGCTTATTAAATTCGCTCTCTTAAACCCTTAGTTTGTTTTATTTTCTACTTGATTTGTTTCCCCACGATAAGCCACGCAAAATCAACAACGAAATCTCCAAGACTTTCAATTTGCCGCCCCGCTCGCAAAGGATGCCGCTTAAAAAAACTAGCAGTCTATAAAGATAAATTACCAACTACATTGTACGTTAAAGCATTTAACCGAAGTTAAAAATAACCGGCCATGTGTTTAATTAATCCCACATACCGGTCAGACCAAAACACGACTGTGACTCACAGGTTTTACCATTTTTGGTCAAATCAAATGCCCACTAGTTATTTGCAGAAAAACGTTAGTTACACGACCTTTGAATGACCAGTTGGAACTGGCCTTTAGTAGTAGACCATCTGTTGATAGCTACGGAGTTTTGTATCGGAGCTTTTTAATTTATTAACTGTATTGACGAATGTAAGGGTCCGGTTAGATTGGTGGTCGGCTGGACCATATAGAGTTGGCAAGGTTGGCTATATCGAGGCCGTTTAATAGACGAGTTTGGGAAAGCTATAGGTTACGGTGTAGCAGTTTAGGTAGTAAGTAAACCTATCTACTTACCTACTTAGAAGCAAGTATTATGATAGGACTTGAGCTGGTAGATAAGGCCACAACACAATATAAGTAACTCCCAAATATTTTTTGGTACACAGTTTCATTAATCATTACTGACTGTAGGTACCTAGTGGCATTGTCATGTAAACTACGGAAGTACATACACTGAGAGAAATTTGCTTTGTGAGTCTAACAAATTCGACTTGTTGCGTGTTTATCAGTTTGAAACTAAAGTATTTTAGTAAACGGAATCGATCACCAATATTGATAATACAAGTCGAATTTGTACGAACAACAAGGTTAAACTTGTTAAAAGATATTGGATTGAATCAGCCAAATATATGTTTAAAACAATATGTGCCATGTTGGTTTTATATAATCGAGTTGTTGATTTAAATAACACTTAAACTAAAATGACAAGTAACTTGTAGAATGAACTAATTAAACTTAACACAATCGAACTTGTAGGTTTAACCAAAGAGCTTGTAGGCGCTATTTTAAAATGAGAGTTTGGTTGAAAGAACGTGAATTCTGGTTGTTTTTCCTCTCAGTGTACATACCAAATTTCAGCTCAATCAGATACCGGGAAGTGGTTAAAATTTAACTTATAAGATTGGATGCACATAATGACATAAACAAATAAATAAACTAACAAATATACGGGGTCAAGCTGAATAAAACTGTGTAACAATACAATACAAAACAAATATTCTTAGGCCCATGTGAAAGTAAAATTTTTCTTTGCCAGATGTTTGTCTTTACTAAAGAGCATTAAAAACTTTAATATAGCAACAAGAGATAAACTTTTTCCAAAACTGTATTTGATGAGCAACTGAACTGTAATTTTAAACAAAAAAGAACCGACTTCACTAAGGATCCGCTATTCCAAGAGGAAGTGGCCGAGCTGCTGTAAAAAATAGTGAAATCACTATAGGTGTGCCTATAATAGTTGAAGAGTTCCCTCGATTTCTCCAGGATCCCAACATCAGACCCCGACTTGGTGACAATGGGACCATCTAGGGGTTATACCTGTTCGATTAAAAAAAAATGTTGAAAATCGGTTCGCGATTCACGGAGATATCGAGTAACATATATACAAAAAAATAATAACAAAAAAAAATGATAATAAAAAAAAACAGTAGAATTGAGAACCTCCTCCTTTTTTGAAGTCGGTTAAAAATGCAAATTTTCTGGAGTATTGGAGATTGGAGGTCAAAGGGAGAGGCCTTTGCCCATCAGTAGGCTCAGGCTAAGAAAAAAACATGGCTATGGCATGACATTAAAACAAAACATAATTAAATGGTTGATTTTCATTTCATATTAAATTTAGTCATAATATATTTTAGCCAAGCATCCATGTACGCGACATTTAAAACTCATAAACATATTTTAAAGCGTTAATGAATCGCGTTGGTGCGATATTCAAATTCAATTCAATTATAATCAATATGCACATAACATGCAAATAAGTAATGCACATGCAAGATCTTACTGCACCGACTACTGCAATAATCATACATTAAGCTTATCAATTTTATATCTACAAGTAGATTTTATTGATCAGTGCCAATGATATTACAACCTTGGAATATCCATGTGAATGCAAATATTGAAGTGTGAAATGTAAATTTTATGTCATCACGTTGAAATCGCCGTACCTATCTCCAAGATAATTTTGACATTACCTCAAGGGCACCTGTCAAATTAATTCAACGTTAGATGACAGGTAAATAAACAGCATGTACTGGGATAACCTTATAAACTATGGATAGTTAAAATAATACCAAAGACAACTATGACTGGGTGTGACTAGGAACGGGTAAACTATATATAGATAGGTAGTTTCATATGTTTTATGAAATTTTACGACATTTTTTGCCATTAAAAATAATTCAGCGCGCAATATGTCGCTATCTACATGGTTACTTCGCCTTTGAAACGTCACTGCCGCTCGAAAAAAAAATTGATTGCTGTACGTTAAAAAATAAATAACTAAATATTTATTGTGATATCGATTTATAGCTTCAAAATTTGCGTCTCGTTTCCATTTGTTGAATACTTTGATCAAAGAAACACGCGATACGTCTTCATCCGAATAACGGAGATGCAAACTCCATTCCTTGTGTTCCTAGATCAGTATTTTACTGATTATGCAGTGACATCTTTATTAATGTTATGTATAACTTTATGTAAATCAGAGCGCGTACTTCATCAGCTCAGATCAGGAAACAAAGAGCTAATATAAACATCTACTGAATATGTTGGATGGAATGTTGTAGCATAAACGACATGGTCATAAATAAAACAGTAAGTATCTAATATATTTACTATGTTTGCAATTACAATATCGAGATACTAGAAAAGACAAAAGCGTTGGAAATGTGATGTTTCTCAACTAGTTATGTTACTTTGGTAATCCTATGCCACATTAAATGAGTAATATATTTGTGTTTGTAATCGCGTTTAAACAGATCCAAGTATTTTAATGGACTTCAGTCTTCCTTTGCTCCTGGTTATGCTGATTTTAAGGTTATGTTGCTATTATGTGAATTTAAAGTGAATTTTAATTCAACATCAAGTATAAACCCTGAAGTGTTCCTAACTTGGGCGTTAAATAAGCTTGTTTGGGGATTTTAAAAGGTAGATATACCTCGTTTTATAACTTTGTATTATTCTTTGTTTACTAAGCTTACATGTTTCTGTGTGGCCCAATTGATAGGTGATAGAGAATTCCATATGGCATGCAGGTTACTGAGGTGAAAATTACGGGAAGTTTCAAAAAAGTTGGAAAAGTTCTCGGAAACTTCCAGAAACTTGCACAAGAAATAAAGGAAATTTAAATTGAAGAAACGGTTAGTCTCAATCTCCATACAAAATTATTGTCAGCTTCCAAAATTTTCCTGTGTAATAGATTCCGCCATTTTGGTATTAGATCAGTACATGTCAGTTAATTTATGGGCAATATTTAGAAGAACTACAATTTATAATTATATTCTACTCACCCTGACAAAGATCAGCAGCCTCGTGTCTCCAATCCTGTACTTCCCCTCCGAGACCCTGACCATAGGGAACTGTGTGGGACAGGAGCACCTCTCCACCAAATCCCTCACCCTCTCATCCAAACTCCTCAAATCATTGGTCACCAGCTGCGGCTGCGGCCCAACAGGGACCAACCCTAGCGCTGTATCATCAGGTCTTAGCTCCTCTCCAGCTAATTCTCTTTCTATCTGCTTCTCCATTTGTACTAGCAACGGAGCCGGCATTCCTAGAACCGCTCCCTTCCTCGCTACTTCCAACAGACATAAAACTACATGCTTCTCATTTTTTCTCAAGCATAAATCGTCGGTTTCGAAAAGGAGGCACTCCAAAATCCCAAGTGCTTTGCGGCACCAGTCGATAAAGTTGGAAAGATTGTCTCTAGCAAAGAAGGTGCCAGCTTTGGCAGCTGGCAGCATGTTGACTGGGGGTCTGGAGCGGAGTGCCCTGGCCAGAGTGAGGGCATCTTCGGATTCTGGGGCTGGGGAGTCGAGGATCAGACGGGCGGAGTCGCGGACTGCGTTGGCGTGCTGGAACAAAAGAAAAATAACTGTTAGTTATTGGAACTATTCTTTGATATTTGTAAAGAGAATATTGTATACACGCAGAAGTTCCTGAATGTCTGTGGAACTTTAATTTTCTTACGAAACTGAGTTTATGATAATTTGAAACAAAAAAAGAACCGACTTCACTTAGGATCCGCTATTCTAAGAGAAAGTAGCCGAGTTGCTTTAAAAAATAGTGAAATCACTATAGGTGTGCCTATAATAGTTGAAGAGTTCCCTCGATTTTTCCAGGATCCCATCATCAGACCCCGACTTGGTGACAATGGGACCATCTCGGATTAAAAAAATTTTTTTGAAAATCGGTTCACGATTCACGGAGACATCGAGCAACATACATACAAAAAAAAATATGGAAAAAAAAATTCAGTAACCACCTTTAATTGAATGGAACTCAGCGCTCCCTTCAGTAATGAAGATAATTATTATGTACAATGTAACTTAATTAGTCTACCTATATTTTTTTTAACGCAACTCTATTCATTATTTTAGATGATAGGATAGATTAATTACTTTACCCATTTCTTCTTTAATTAAGTATTTTCAGTACAAACCATCGGCTATTTACTGCGAAATTAACGATTTCGCAGTAAAATGATAATGCATTGATCACTTTCTACCGGGAAACACGAGATATCTACTAGATATTATCTGATATCTCTACTTGCACGCATCTATATGATTCACAAACCAATTAACCATCATAACTTGGTCTTCAGCTACTTAGAAACATGAATAATCGGAGCTGAAATTTAAGCTGGTTATAGTGGTTATACCTAAAATATTCACTATTGCAGGTAGCATCCACGTAATTCACAAACCAAATTACCATCATAACTTGACCTCCAGCTTCATATTGATTATAGATAATCATAGCTCATATTTAAGCTGGATTTGCCAGTGTTTATACCAGGTAAAATGGCTGTCCAACAGACTGGAAAGAATGCCAGTGACAAGCAATCAGCTATTAATAGAGAAAAATGGCGTTGTTTATTTCAATTTCATTTGGTCGTAAATTCATTAACTTGATGCACGGAGTGCAACAGATACAATCGTACAGGGCAAACACCAAACAGTTGTAATCAAATGAAGTGCATGTGTTTTATTAGTTTGTTGATGTTGTTTTACAACAAATTTGTATACCAGTTCTTTACCATTGAAAAAAGGTATCCTTTTTGTACAGTCGCCATCAAATATATAGGAGCGGTCAGGGTACTCAAAAATATCTGAACATGCACTTTATCGCCTTCACAATAAAGGCGTTGTTCAGATATTTGTGACCACCTTGGCCGCTCCGATATATTTGATGGCGACTGTATGTAACCGCAAAGTGCAAAGCAGCATATTAAGAAGTCGAAATGGGAGTACGAGTAAATGTAATCTTCATTGCTTTCCTAGTAATATTTTCTTTAATAACGAGGGAAGAAATACACATAAAAATCTGCTACTCTAACCCTTTTCAAGAAAACAAATGATTTATTTATAATTTTCTACAAGGAAATGCTTACAAAGGTACGTACTTAAGAGGGGATCCCTTTGTTTCCCATAAACTTGTTGTTTCGAATTTCGATAGTCAGAAATTGATATACATATAATTTATGGGCATAAACATCAATAGTCATAATTTTTGTAAAGCATAACGTTTCATAGTTCTAATAATAAAGATCTATAATATTAAACACTATAATCGCAAAAGGCATAAAATTTATGTGTATAACATTCGAAGGTCTATCAATAATTATTCAGAAATATTTTAAGGCATATATTTTATCGGACTAATAGTCGTTAATCATATCGTTTTAATGTCATCCCTTTGTTTTCCATAAACTTATTGTTGTCCCAGAGATAGGTAGGTTAGGGTTATTTTTTTATGGCCCTAAAAACGAAACTGCTGCCAGAGATAGGTAGGTTAGGGTTATTTTTTTATGGCCCTAAAAACGAAACTGCTCCCAGAGCAGAGATAGGTAGGTTAGGGTTATTTTTTTATGACCCTAAAAACGAAACTGCTCCCAGAGATAGGTAGGTTAGGGTTATTTTTTTTGATGACCCTAAAAACGAAACTGCTCCCAGAGATAGGTAGGTTAGGGTTATTTTTTTTTTGATGACCCTAAAAACAAAACTGCTGCCAGAGATAGGTAGGTTAGGGTTATTTTTTTTATGACCCTAAAAAAACTGCTGCCAGAGATAGGTAGGTTAGGGTTATTTTTTTTTGATGACCCTAAAAACGAAACTGCTCCCAGAGATAGGTAGGTTAGGGTTATTTTTTTTTTGATGACCCTAAAAACGAAACTGCTCCCAGAGATAAGTAGGTTAGGGTTATTTTTTTTTTGATGACCCTAAAAACGAAACTGCTCCCAGAGATAGGTAGGTTAGGGTTATTTTTTTTTGATGACCCTAAAAACGAAACTGCTCCCAGAGATAGGTAGGTTAGGGTTATTTTTTTTTTGATGACCCTAAAAACAAAACTGCTGCCAGAGATAGGTAGGTTAGGGTTATTTTTTTTATGACCCTAAAAAAACTGCTGCCAGAGATAGGTAGGTTAGGGTTATTTTTTTTTTGATGACCCTAAAAACGAAACTGCTCCCAGAGATAGGTAGGTTAGGGTTATTTTTTTGATGACCCTAAAAACAAAACTGCTCCCAGAGATAGGTAGGTTAGGGTTATTTTTTTTATGACCCTAAAAACGAAACTGCTCCCAGAGATAGATATGTTAGGGTTATTTTTTTTATGACCCTAAAAACGAAACTGCTCCCAGAGATAGGTAGGGTAAGGACTATAAAAAATCGGAACTTAAAATTTGTGCAAACCGATATACACCCCTAGTTATCATTATAATCTACGATTAAAGAACTTAAAACAATTATTATAAGCAAGTTTATTGCCTTCAACATTATGTAATAGACACCATTTGGACTTTGAATATTATGAGTAACAGAATTTATGACTAACAATTATTATGACCTGCAAAAATCGGACCAGCAATTTAGATTGTAAAATTTTATGACTATTGACAATATGACTAATAAAAATTATGATCGAAAACGTTATGGACTGACAAAAACGGAAGTTAAAAATTATGGGAACCAATAGAGACCCACTTAAGAGTCGCCAGGACGCTCGCGTTCCCATACAAACGTAGTTCAGCTCACATTTTAAAACGACATGCTTTAGAACCATGAAATTTGGCATGGGCATTCTAGTAGTACAGATCTAGGTCGGACATTCGTTTTCGTTGCTAAAAATTGTAATACGAAGAAAATACAGTCAGTTATAGATTTACATACAAAACTTATTTTTACTATAGTTTCTCTGTATTACAATTTTTAGCAACGAAAATGAAGGTCCGACCTAGATCTGTACTACTAGAATGCCCATGCCAAATTTCATGGTTCTAAAGCATGTCGTTTTAAAATGAGAGCTAAACTACGATTGTATGGAAACGCGAGTTCACGCGAGCGTCCTGGCGACTATTAATTGAAAACCAGTCACATACGTGAAATTCTAACTCTTCTTGCAAAAGCCAAATCAATAAAACTTTAGATAAAATCAATTAAATACCATTATTATGACAAAAGCGGGACTTACATACCATGTTTTAATACACTATAAACGCTATCTTAGTTCGATATGCCACGCACGTACCAATGAGGTAACACGAGCGAGGCGGCGGTTTCTATGCAAAGTGCAAATACCGCAGTGGCTTATATTACCCACTTAACATAAAGTTGAGTGTATGTATGTAGTGTTAAATACGATTACGGTATTGCATTTTTATGTAAATATGGTTATAAAGGAACAAATTACATATAAACTATACCTAATTTGGTAGGTAGGTACAGTCACGTGTATGTCTAAAAACTATACATTAATTGTGACAAAAAATATGCTCTATTGGAATGACCTAAACTCGTCATTTTAGTTACTTTGAAAAAAAAATCGTATCTCACACTTCTTCTCTAAGTTGAAAGTGTTGAAACGCAGTAACTCTATATATGCATTGCATACATAGTTACTACATTTTTCTTATGAGTGACAGAACAAGATACAAGTTTTCTTCAAAGTAGTGACGACATGTATCCATTTTCAAACGTACCTAATGCGGCTACCGTGAAAGTCGAAAATCGAAATTTTGTTATCTCCCTCTCATATTTGAAAACCGTTTGCCAATAGTGTTTTGCGGTTATAAGCCTGTACACAAACTAATTGTAAAGGAATACCATTATATTTTGGGTGCACTGGACTTCAATAATTTTACCCAAAACTAAAGAAGTAGTGTGTACGTGCCCTTATACTTTAATGTATATTATATTACCACACCGATGTTTGCAAGTATGTAATATGCATTGTATATAATATAAATACACATATCGTCCAACTGGCGCCTAACTTCTTGCACTATACATAAATAATTTATTTTATTTTAATTGATAATTAAAATGCAGCAAATAATTGAAATACTTTGGCGCAACAATAATCATTTATGCGTGCACTTACATTTATGTACAGTGTGTGGCCCATAACACGGGCGAAGGATTGAAACGTAGATTCTACTTCTCAAACTGAACAACGTTTGTTCAGCGACTTTTAAAAATAGCTTACGGTTTGATTTTAAGTACATGTTAAAGTTTACCTGAACACGCAATGTATTGCGAAATTGATTATGTCTGTAGGGTGACAAGACTGACAAGCAATGTCAATTAGACGGATTTTAACGTACATTGAAAATAATATTTAGTTCGTATGAAAAAGAGACAATCTAAAAACTACATATTTTTTAAAAGTTGTTGAACAATAGTTTTATTGTTTGAGGAGTACAATCTACGTTTGAATTTTTCGCTCGTGTTTTGGGCCACACACTGTATATTAAACTACGCATATTAATTAAAACTAGGTACTTAATTTTATTTAGTGACCGAAAATAACATCGAAAATACTTAGGTATAAGGAAATAAAAAGAGGGAAAAAAATTACTATAGAGAGAAATACCATGATTGAGATCTACGCGAGGAGGATCGATTTTCTTGTCGTAAAACATTAACAGCGTATACGTGTACCTGTATACGTGTACCTATAGGTACACGTAAGGACCGTATCCGTGTACCATCGCCAACACTGTTAACTGACCATTTAAAGGTCTATCGATGGTCAGTTCTTTTCTTTTCTTTTCTTAAGAAAAGAAAAGAAAAGAAAAGAAAAGAGAAATTTGTTGAGAACCATAGAAAATAGGAGAGGAAGGATGCTTGGACATGCATCTGCTACGACATGACGAATTTATTAAGAACATCATAGAAGGTAAAGTTGAAGCAGAAAGGAAGCCCGGAAAGCCAAGAATAGCGTACATGGATCAAGTCAAAGAAAAAAATAAACGTCGTGTCGTATCAGGCCATCAAGGAGAAGGCAAAGGACAGATATACATGGAAAATGCTCCACCGACAAGAGCCCAGCTCCTAAATAATTGATGATGATGATGATGATGGTCAGTTAAGTGTGTTGCTGTTTGTACCTAAGCTGTTACGCTACACTGTTTTGGTAGATAGTAGTATGTTATGTCTACCAAAATGACCACATCATTCGCTAAGCTCATATACTGCTGATTGTACACATATAGTTTAGAATACACATCGCTAAGCTACTACGCGGCCGACTATACAAGCCCACGCGCCCACCGCTGGGCCCACATCGTATGAAGCCATTAATAACTGTTAAAACACTAATCCCGGCGAGATGAATCATTATGCTCACGCGCCGATGCGTTACCACGGGTACTCGAATTACTTTCGAATTAATTGGTAACCTGGCTTAATCAATTTTTTCTGGTCACTCGTTGGCATGGTTACGTTTCTTTGGACAACAATGGAGAGCTGATTTACTTTTATGCACCAAGCACGCTCCACCGGGTTTCAAATTTAATATCTTCAAGATCAAAGCAATGATCTTAATTGAGTTTGGAATGTTAATGTTAACTTAACGCTTGTGTGAACTAATCTCCCGAATAGTTTCTTATAATCATGTTATTTTAAGACATTCTTTCAGATCATACACCCAAGTGAAGTCGTGACTGACATCTTAAAACGATAGTCTTTAGAGTTCAGTATAAATTATTATTATTCAAGGTGCAGATAAAAAGAAAACTCTTGTAAGTCTTAAGATTTTAAATTTACCCGATTTTTACTTGAAAGTGTTTTATTTCCTTATTTTATTAAATCGTATGACATTATTATGTTACAAAATTAACAAATACAGGAGGGCAAAAATATACTTAAATAATAAGGACTTCAAAATATTAAAAATATTTATAACGGGTCACTCACGTATGTAATTAATGCCGCAGTTAATTAGTAAGAAGGCCGCTCAGGACAAAGATCATCGTGAATTGATCGAAACATGTCGAACAAAAATGTAGCAAATTCCGTGAGTGACTTGTTATAAATATTTTTATCATATTAATTTACTCGTTGTAGAAACGTTAAATTAGTACCAGCAATATACAGTCGATTTGATAGGAATGTATCCACTTTTTCACCTTATTGCGTTATAATAAGGTCTCTAATACATCTATTTGCAGTCGCCTGTACGGTTCGAGAGCTTAGCAAGAATGAACCGAGTGAGGCGATTGCGTTTCGAGTTCCGTTAGTAGCGCCGCTGCGCTTGCGACACTGAACTGCGATTCAAACTGATCGATTGATTCATCTTCGCGAACGTTGGTTCATATTTTTATGAGTCACCCATTAATATTTTAATATAAGATTTTAATGAGGGGAAATGTTGTAACTCAATTTCTTTTGCAAAATGATGATCATAAGTAGTTATTAAACTGTCTTAATGTTAATTACTAAAGCGAAGTTTTTGCCACTTGTGTAGAAATGTTCATACAAATTGTTTGAACAAACAAATTTCTATTAGTTTGGAGATTGCTTTTGGTAACTTTCTTTCACTGTTTTCTCAGTAATAAAAACGTTAGCGTAAATTATTTTCACGCATTAGGCGATCAATTAAATACTAGCATTCGAACTTTTAATCATTAAAGACTAACTTCAGGTCTGCGACGTTGTCTGAACAGAATTAGCACATCCATTTTAAATTCAGCTCCAATCCCCTTTTTACCCTTTGATAAAAACATCCTATTCATAACGAACGCAAAGGAACTAAGTTCCTTGAAGAAATTATACCTATCCGTGAAAACACAAAAATTCCCTGACTAGGATTCGGACCCGGGTCCTCCTGTTTTGTAGGCAAAAGCATAGCTACGAGTATTAGATCACTACCGACTAGGGTGCGATGCAGTGCCTTTTCATTCGAATTCAGATGAAGCAGAATCCCTATAAGGGATAAGTTCGCTGCCATGTATTATTTCATTATGATTGTATTTTAAACTCCTTTATGTACAATACAACATAGTGTTTATGTTTACATACATAAAGTGGCTGCAAATTAGCGAAGCCATAAAGAACTTTAACGGGCACTTCATGACAGTGCCAAGTTCAGAGTCTGGCGCCGGGAGTTCGTTCGACATTGACTCGAGCAATCTCGCGTGATTTACGATTCATTTTTATTTTCATTTACACAAATTTAAGTTAAACCATGTTTATTTCGTAATCAAAAAACATTTATTTAGACAGAATAAAATTAACATTGATAATTTAAATCCACATCGCAGGCTTCGTCTAGATTCCCAACATAATAACTTCCACAACATGCTTCGTCAAATACACAGTTCAAATCCATAACAGGTTTCGTCAACAACACTAAAACTAAATACAAACACAAATTCACATTACATTTTAGACCCCACCCCGATACTCACCCGGTCCGAACGTTCCAAAGATACTGGCAGCATTACCCCGCTGAATAGCCAGCGAAATTCGTTGGACCAGGAAAGAACCAGAGCGAGGGTCGCAGCCCCTCTCTTTCAGACAGACCATGTTTATACCACGACCGTGGCAAACAAGCATACCTACCTACCTAATGCACTTTTTTAGCTTTCTGGCAACCTTACTCACCAGCAAAAATAACACTACGAGTAGGATCTAGTGCTGTTTGGCTGCAGTTTCCTGTAAGATGGAAGTAGGTACTACCCCAGAGGAATATTTAGAATAATTATATTAATTTTATCTGATGCGTTTGGTAACAGATTCGGTCTCACAAATCCATAACAGTACCAATTCATATTAAATGATATTAATATCAAATGTTTGCCATTTACTACATACATACTGATACAAACTTAATAAATGAATCTTTGATCTCAATTGAACATTTCAAAACATGCCCTTTGAGGATACGCTGCTTTACCATTGCCGTATGAAGGCCATGGTCACCGTCGTGTATGATCTGCTGAATCAAACTCTTATCGCATTTGGGCATGTCCGAAATGCAGCAGATCACAATACAACTATAAAATGAGGGCCAAGTTCATCGAGTGAACTCTTTCATTTTATTTGGCACAAGGAAATAAATCCTCTTCTTCCTTTAGCCGTCAACACAGTGAATCCATTATATTAAAGGGTCGGTAACGTGCATGTGTCGCTTTTGGAGTTGCAGGTATCCATAGGCTGAGGTAGCAGCATACCAACAGGCCGTATGCTTATTGCTAACGCCGTGATATAAAAAATGGCTCAATTTTTTTCTTCTACGTGCTAGATAAATAGGTTGAATCTATAAAACTCGCGTAAGACTCGAATATATTAAATATTAATTAACGGGTCACTCACGTAAGTTCTTTCAAAACATTTGCCTCGTAGTGGCTATGGATGGTCGCTCTTGAAAATTATCATAGTAAAACCAAGTTTAAACAAAATTCCACTAAAATAACGTGAGTGACTCGTTTTCAGTTTTATTACAAGTTTTTTAATTTATTTGGACACACCTGAAACGCAGCATAAGATCACATTGCCAATGTCGAACGAGGGCTTGCGCCGGCGCAGTATCAAAACCGGAAGATCGTTCAAGGCCGACTCTCGCTTTCGATTGGATCCCGATCGTTAGTGCCACCTGTTTGCCGACTTCGGAGGAGGGAAATTGTTTTGGTTTGTTTTTGGGTAGATTATTGTTTTCTTCTTCTTCTTAACGTTTGTCCCGGCTTGAGGTCCGTTTGACAACCTAATCCCATAAATTGGCGTAGGCTTTTCTATACGAGAGCAACTACATTATTCATAAAAAAATATAGCCACAATATAGATAATGAAAATAACGTGAGTGACCCGCTTCAAATATCATTCATAATTTTCTTCACCGATTTATTGTACAAAGTAACAATAAGCTGACCTTAACACGAAATTCAAAACAATTGCCGTAATTTTCATAACAATCATAACGCTATATTTTTGTGTCCAACAATTGCTAAACTATCAGAAGTGGATTTCTGGTTCACTGGGTTACTATTATGTGTTTAAAATTCTCAACATACAATGTTGTGAGTGTGACGCATCTCTGAGAATCTGTCTACCATTGATAATATTAAGAGTCGCCAGGACGCTCGCTTGAACTCGTGTTCCCATACAAACGTAGTTTAGCTCTTATTTTAAAACGACATGCTTAAATTTAGAACCATGACATTTGGTATGGGCATTATAGTAGTTACAAATCTAGGTCGGACATTCGTTTTCGTTTCTAAACATTGTAATACAATATTTTTTACGTGATTTATATCCTTTTCATATTTATATATTTATCTAATACGCTGATCACTAAATTTATTCTTCTAAAATGGTATTTCCCCTGATGAAAATATTTCGCCCTATTGTTAATTGTAATTTGATTTGATACAAATAAATAATATTGCCCCATTTGAACTTAGATTTCAAACAAAGAGTGTGTTATACCTTATTATCTACGTATATATATACGGTTGTATCATATGTTATGTTTTGTTATTTGTTACTTATTTAGGATATTATCAACATAATTATCAGTTCCTGTGTTATCATTTATATTGATAGATGTATGTCTCCTTCAAAAATAGTTATAAAGTTATTTGTTCGTGCAAATATATTTCCGCCTGCGCCATTACCATCGATACAACTTCATTTGTCACTATTATTACTAATTCTAGATCACTGATAAGGTGATGTTATCATTTGTAATGTCAGTGCAAATAGCCTTGCCGCTTGACAATCGATAAATATTGTAATAGTTATTGATTATCGTGCAAAGCTATGTTTATTAAGATTATACGTCGTGAGACTGAATCTAACACTTTTCACGCCCTGTTTATGGAATGAGGTAAAGATATGATTCAATATTTTATATTTTTACTAGCCTAGCCCGTGATTCCATCTTCATAGAAAAACTTTCAATCCTCGTTTTCTTCCTAAGAGGTTAAATAAAAAAGTACTATGCGTGGTACTAGTGGGTATCAAAAGTAAAGTAGTACTAGTGGGTATCAGTATTTTAGTTTTGATTATACATATCTCAAGTGATCATTTTGCTGATTAGCCATTTCGATTCTCCACTAATGAAGAGCGTGAGATACACAAATCAAGGAACAAAGATAATATGATACTACCTGGAAGGCCTATGCTCTATAAATTGAAATCTTTAACTAATAGCTAACCCTATGTACGTATATATATGCTAACGCTTATATTATACAATCAAAGCCACGACAAATCACTGCTACATTGGGAAAACTAACACAAGTTTTATGGTTTGCACCAAAACAAACATCGTATACAGGAAGTGTCGTTATCTTGCGTGATCAGCACGGGCCACGGGATCTGGCCGACTGAGCCGTGCTGACACTTGGAAGGTCAGCTAATCTATGACCACCTATGGTGTTTCAAAGTACTTGCTATTAATATGTGTACGGATTTTTATGACATAACCTATATATATCCGGAAAACATATTTTACCCCCAGGTTAGGAACCCTGCCTAGCTAAGGATGCTGCTATAGATTGATCAAGTTCATGTATTAGCTACGTGCTGTTAGTAGCAATAATAATGAACACACAAACACCAATCTATATGTAAACAAACAGGTCATCATTAACGACCGTGCTTGATCATTTCACTCTAAATTTTCACATATGTACCCCGTGACAGGAAGCTCCAAGTATCCCAAATAAAGCATAGAAAGCAAAAGGAGATCTAACACTACCCCTTTCGAAGAGAACTGGGTGCCGACTGCAATCTTCCGTTCATAATTTTTCAACCTTTAATAAGTACTTAGACATTATAATGGTGCGTGCCTCTAAACCTTACTAATTACCGACCATGCCTGACCATTTCACACTCAACTTAGATGAACCACGTGACAGGAAGCTCCGAGCGTCCCATATAAGGGCCGGAGCCGGCTGGCCTCGGCGCTCGCGCAAGGCCGCAGGGTGACTGACTCATGCGCAGCTCGTGCGAAACTAGAGAGGCATAAGTGTGATGACGTTGCATTTTTCAACCATATGTTTTACACGGTGTATTCCCTACTGCAGGAAAAAAGAAGGTTCGAGGAGTGTGAGAACGCAGCCGGGACCTACATCCCGGCAGAATTGGTCTAAAACGCAACCAGCAATTGACAGCCCGCCTGCGTTCAGCAGGGCGTTCCTGCACTGCTTCTGTATTTATCTAAACCCCCAAGTACAGAAGGAAATATGTTTTTCTGATGAATAGTTCTCATTTGTCCCTGCCATACCAAACGCCTTCAAGAGGAACAAGATAAAACCATCATCTTGTAAATAGCTTCTCCACATAAGCGGGTGTTAGAGGGTATCCCACCATAAAAGGGTGCTAGGAGCACTGAATCAACCGGTGGCCCACAGAGCCTTTAGCCTATCTGCGCTGATAGATAGATAGTAGTCGAGGAATCTCGCAAAAAAAAAAACACTGGTAGCCGGGTGGTGTACGACGCTCAACTTTCAATCCGAAGGTCTTGGGTACAAACCCAGGCGCACACCACTAAATTCTACACGAGATCAGGTTGCAAAGCCAGACCCTAGGCTCAAATTAGGCCGTGGACAAAAGCCGGGATAAACACTGGGGGGCGCCGAGGCGAAAAGGGATGCGTAAACGCATACTACTTACCAACGTAAAAAAAAGTTAAAACATGCAAACTCCATATGAGCTCTTAAATTATGTGCTAAATAAAGCAGCTGTAATTGAAAATTGTCGTAGACACGAGTATAAATATGTGGTGTTTAAAACATTGCGGTTCCAAGAATAAATTCACACTCGCAGTAGATTTATTGGTCAGATATCCCTAAAAGGGTGCAATACGGAAGAAAAAAGGTTTTTAATGTTAATCTGCTGATGCTGATACATATTCAGTTTGTGATGGAGTGCGGCCGGCGTGAAAGATGAGTGGCACATCCATCATCGAAAACAGTGAGTGTAGATCCATATGTATTAATAATCATTAACGCATGGTATTTCTACATATATGGTATAAACAGCATCGCTCTTAACTGTACATCGGTGGACCTTATTACAAAAGTCATAAGGTCCACCAGCAGAAGTATCTAAGCTGACGAGGTGTTCAAAATAAACTAGACAGTTATTTTTAGCGGAAATCAGAAATCAAGATCGTTTTGGGCATCCCGCCTGCTAATAGTGGCGCGTCCGTATATCACGGTTCCCGTCGGCTTGCCCAATTTTCAGGCATTTGAGCAGTTTTCTTCAGCTGGTGAAGAAATTTTAAGCAAGAAAAAGGTCCGGCTTGCTTAAGAAAAAAAAATTACCCACCGCCACTGCCGCCTGCATTACCATTACCATAGAATAAGTATCATAGTATGTAAATAAATCGTGTAGTACTAACACAATATGGACTACGGTCTACAATAAAACATTTCAATTTCAATTACCCGCTGCTGACTCTAAGCCGATCAGTAATTAGTAATTACCAAATCGCAAAGACACCTAATTAATTGAATTCTAGTTAAATAGAAAACTCATTACTCACGGATGTTTTTGACGTTTGCCGCCAGCTACTGCCATTAAACTATACACACATGACTTTTACTTTCTCACACAATCCATACTTATAATCAACTGAACAAACATGAGCCTTACAGCTAAGGAAATAGAGCCTACTACTGGTATTTTAAAAGTTCGTTTAACTTGTAATAACAGGCTCAATCAGATGGTCAAACATGAACCTTAAGGCAAGGAGATAAAGGTTATCAATAGTCAGATATTTTGTCAGTACTTTGATTTTACGGTCCGTTTAATTAGCACGTAATCGATCACGCTTGACAAGTCAATCTGCGCATTAGCAGGAAGAGAAACTGACTGACATCTGACACACGGTCATGAGAAGCAGTAGCTTGACTACTAGAAGCTAATGTAGAGCCATTACGAATTGAACGCCAGGGCCATAAAACCCGCTTTCAACAAGAATGAATGGTTTATTGACCCGGTGTTCAGTTCGTAATGGCTCTACAATAGTTGGCCAAACGTCTGGCAAAATACCTAGATTAATTAGCAAAACCATGCAAAACGACTGTTTATAATCGATCCGAATAAACATATTTTTTAATTGACATTAATGCATGTGATGATATTTTATCAATTCGTTTTTGAAGCTAGGTGATTGAAATAGGTATGAATGCTTTACTATCAACTTCTCTAATAACTGAAAATAAACCATTGATTTTTATAAATACCATGTAACAGTTTGTAACCATCACTAACACTAAGATTTTTATTTATTCACTCGAGATATCGAAAATACCTGACCTGAAAAACGATACAATTATAAGCTGAATTAAATAATTGAAGTACTTAGCTAAAAGACTAGGTGAAGTCAAAGTACTGCTTATAATATTTAACGCGAAGCCCACAAATGTTATTCATATTATAACAGGAAATTATGACAAGTCATATGATAAAATTACTTTTCTATTAGTCTACAATCAGTTGTTTGTGTTCATTTTACTACTTAAACAAATATAATTATGTAAATGCTACAAATAGTATCTCCAATTACAAGCTCTGCTTAGTTTTGGGGTAGGACTCTCCGTGTAAGATTTTTCCAAAAAAATAATGACTCGGATAGAAAAATGTTTTTTTTTTTTTTACTTACTGGATGACAGGATTAACTGGACAGGAAATGACGCAGACCAAATATCGCGTGGACGGAGCCGCAGGCGTAGTTAGTATCGCATAAATTATTAAAATGGTCATACTAAGGCCGATTAAATGACCTCAAAGCCACAATCATCGTTACCCTAAAAGCTCACTCTATAAAAGACAACCGGAACAATTCTAAGAGCTCACCTTGTCAAAATTTATGCCATTTTGAACGTTATTAACTTGGAGTTAAGCATCAATGATTAGATATGGTTTAACAATAACATATGTCATTACCAACCTTGTTCTGTAATAAGTACGACATGGTATAACAATATAAATTAATGACGGGTCCGAGATTGAACCTGCACCTTGACCGTTCTGCCTTGAGATTGAGGACCTTATGGGGTAGAGCAGTGGCGAGGTCTTTTAACATCAATCCGTTGCCTAATTTAGAGATTTTAACTACAATACTTTCTTGAGACTTGAACATATGTATTAGAAAATGATTAAAATGGGTTGGGTCACTCACGCACCGTTCGGCCGAGTTTCGTTCGAAATCGTGAGTGACCCGTTTAAAATATTAAGCAATATTTTAGAGATTTTTAAGTTATAAGGAAAATAATATCAGTAACGTATTCACACATTCTATCAATTGGTGTCCTAAAGCAGATATTTTACAAGCAAGTTGATTTTTGTTTGAATATTTTTCATAATATATTATTCGTTATTGTTAAGAATTATAGTGTCGTTTGAGGTGTGTAATAATAGTAGTTTATGTAACTGTTACGTAATAGGAGTCCTTAAAACACGAGTGGTTTTATGAAACGAACGAAGTGAGTTTCATAATAAGATCACACGAGTGTTTTAAGGCCTAATTACGTACAGTTGCATACACTGCTTTATCTACACACATATTATAAACCCGAAATGATGACTGAATGACTGCCATTGCACGGATTGCACGCCATCGCCATGGCCAACTCGATTGTGCCGGCAGTCGGCGGGGCGCGTGCCGTCGGGTAGGAGCATCCCGGATTTTCATAATGATATCGAATTTTTGCTTATTATTTAATAATAATAACATCGTTACAGATAAGACATTTGTTCCAACTTCTAACGAAACAATCTATTTTTATGGTGGTTATAACGTGCGGCTTTTGAACGCATCATGGAGGGTTTATGATATGGGTGTAGATAAAGAATTTTAATACTTTATCTTCACCAAAGTACTGCTAAGTCACTTAATTCTAGATACGAGTATCTAACCATAACATAATTTCTTTAATTTCAACACCGCAAACATAACCTCACTTAACCCCGAAACAAAACCCCTACTTGCTCCGCGGTCGAGTAAAAGCATGATTGAGTCGACAGCGGCGCCCGCGCATAATTCCGTTCCGTGAGTATAGATTCAATTAATTATACTTAGATACGTTTTAAAAAGTTCTATGTTTTGAATAATAGGTAACCCGCGACTTCATCGGTTTAAACTGTCAACTCGGTTTTGAAATTGTAAACTGCTTAGATGTTAAATAAAGAAAAAACATTTCTTGGCAGAACTATACAAACTTAAAAAAAGACGATGGCCGTCTCAAAGACACGTAGGCATCGTATCTCGGAATAAACCAATTCGTATTATGTATTCTAAGCCGGTTAATGATGAAGAACTTCAAGGAAATGTTCCCTTAAGAACCGGATTAAAAATAGCGGTTCCCGAACCAAGCGGAAATGAAAAAGGTTTTGTACCAAGTGATAAGTGACGCCAACATGATAAGTGATAACGGTTTGAAAATTTTACAGCTATACGAGCCTTGTCTACCACTGCTGTCTTTACATAGGTGAATTTATCTAAGGCTACCGCATCTATACTATAAAATGCATCAAAGTGGACAATGTTAACGATTATAATTACGCTATTGTGTTGTAGGGGTGACGACCTCTCGAAGTCATTACATGGCTCCAAATTATGTCAAAATAGGGCTTTGGGAAAATTGGGCTTTGTTTACCTAGGAGATCTTAGAGAAAATCGTTAATATTGTAACAATAATAATTTTTACTCCCCCTACCCTTTTCAAAATTCATAATATTTAAATCAGTTGTTTACTTAAGCCCGGCTGGCAAAATAATAGGATTCCACGGATAGAAGAAAAAGTATCATTTTATTTAGTGTTGCCATTTCCTTAACTTAATTGTCCTTGATCAACTCATATCGCATAGAATTATCCAAAATTAATTCGTTCGCCGTCGTGAATATATTGATAATACCCTTTTAATCTAGTTTTCCTTTAATTAATAAATCCAGGTTAAAATATACACATTTTAATTTGTTTCGTGTCGACGTCGTAATAGGGATCGAATCTTCTGCACTAGCAACTCTCAGAGGAGCTGTCACTTGCCGTAAACGTCATCAAGACTTGTCTAATTTTCGTCTCGGAGAGGACATTCGTTCCTTTCAAATTATTATCACGTTTCATACGTGCGATGAGTAAGTATTTTGAAATCGAAATGGTATTCGTGGTTGTAGAAAACCCAGTGTTAATTATTTGTGATATTATTTTTAGCGCCAATTTCCGTCGTTTGATGTAGCGGCTGCATCAGCGGTCCACAACCCCGCGATGTTGAAATGGAGACTCCAGGCTTCCCAAATATTAAGCTGGTTCCTTGTCCGTCGTGGGTATGTATTTGCAATTTACTTGCTTTCGTTTTATCTCAAAATTGTACAAGGAATTCTTGTTACTAGATATTAATTATGTTGTCCCTTTCAGGGTTGTGGTTTACCCCTACTACCCCGAGCCTTCGGTCTTCAGAGGCCGGGGCGGGCTTACTACATGGCCATCTTCTTCCTGGCGCTGCTGGCGGAGGCCGCAGCCCATTTATTTTACATAATCAGACTCTGGTCGGCGTGGATCTGAGACAGGATTGTTCAGTCCCCGTGGCAGCCTGACGTCGTAGTCGTAGGTTCACGTTCCGTTCAGGTCAGAAATACCCAATTTATTTACTTAAATGGCGCCCAATATCCTGGTTAATATAGTTTATTCATGTGGTCTAAGTTACAAATCCGTCCATACAAACATTTAGTCCCAGCCTACGCCCTGGTCTCATGCTACTACCAATTTAATTAAGAGCTTGCCTATATTATTTTAAGAAAGTTAATTTACCTAAATAAATACCTACATAAAGGATGTTATTGAAAGTGAAGCGTGGAAAGTTAAGTTAATATATTATAATTAAATGTACCCGGTTAGTTTTCTTCTAGGTTTACCCTAGATACCATAGCCCCTTTTTTTTTATATGTAACAATATTCAAATGATTCAGGTTTTTCCATTAGTTATCTATAAATACATATTTCTGACATTGTGTCATTCTCATTTTGTTGCTTGATTAAATAAAAACTTAAGAAAGATTAGTATATTTTCGTAATAAATATGTTTTATTAAATAGATCTTAGAAAAAGATACAATATTATAATATAGCAATATATTGCAAATTGGGGGAGGCCTTTGCCCAGCAGAGGGACAAAATAGTGGAGCCTATTTTTTTATTTATATTTAATTTAATTTTATTTATAATACAATTTTATAAATATAAACTAAAATTATGATGTTAACAAAAAGTGTGCGATGGCCGGGAATCGAACCCGGATCAACTGCTTGGAAGGCAACTATGCTGACCATTACACCACCATCGCAGCTGAGCAGCGGCGCGAAATACCTAATCATGTGGCAGTGGCGGTCGTTGACTTCTAATCGTGACGTATCGTCATAAATTTGATAAGTTAGTTGCTATCAATGTTCATCATCGCAATTAATGAGGCTTTTGATATGACAACATAATGATTATTTATAATTTACCAGTAGCGCGTCAGTAGAACTCGATTCCCGACTGCCTGCCTAATTTTTAAAAGCCAAATTAGCTCTGGCCTGCGTACGAAAATTTTAAGGCGCGGTACTTTAACTAATCATATACAGGGTGTCCCAGAAATCGACGTCAAGCCGTGAATGGATGATAGACCAAGTTATAACAGTTATCAGAAAAAAAAATCATTCACATGTTCTTCAAAAATTATGGTTACTTTAAAAATGTACTAGAAGTTAAGAGACCAGGGCGTGAATATTGTAGTAAATTTTTAAAGTGACCATAATTTTTGAAGAACATGTGATAGATTTTTTTTGTGTTTTTATTCGGGTTCAATATCGCGCTTCTTGTGCTCTAAACAATTTAGGCTAATATTATTGTCAATCCAATTTATCTAGTAATATTTATGTAATAAAGTTGAAAAAGTAGTTATAAAATTTCAACCCCTAGGGGGTTTAATTTTTTACCACTAACTTCAACTAGGACCAACGTAAGCCCGAGCGATGGTCCATAGCAAATACAATTTTACTAGACTTTGTTTGCCTTTAGTCTGTACTCCGAACTACTAGTATTACATAAAATACATAAGTAACTTCTTCTAATCTGATGGTATCTAAGACAAGAAACACACATGAAGATGAATATGTATAAACGTGACGCAACACGTCAAGAGGTCGTTTGATCGCAACCATCTTGGGCCCTAGGGCGACGGCTTCATACAAAGGATAAACTTGCAAAACAAATTGTACAAACAATTGTGAAAACTGTGAATAATTTCAAATTATAGTCACATTATATCGGGGTTTGAACCTGCGACCTGCTGCCGCAATGGTTATAAAATTAATTATTTATTTATTTTATTTATTTAAGTACTTATTTGTCTGATTTTAGATTATAAGATTTTCGCAAACTATTGTTGAGTTGTCAACTAAACTATAACTTTAAAAATATTATGAATGTAAGATTAATTTTTCTATTTCATGATTTTATTTCTCTATTACGAGGAAAAAGCATACTTATTTAATAATTTACTTTATGTGATTAAATATCAATTATCAGATCCGACTATCGTTGCTCTTCCAAAGGAACTATCGAGGTTCCACTCGAGTCAACGATTTTTTTAACAAGAAAATAATAGGTATATGTAATAAATAGGTATAGGTAATGTGAAAAAAACTAATTTTTTTGTAGCATAGGAAGATTGGAAAATAGTATTAAAATAACACCCACTAAATCAAAATCTAGATTCCAGGCAGAATATTTCACGTTGCTTCACAGTTTTGCAACATTACAAATGGCCATAGGCCCTATAATGTTGGCAATGCTGACAAATACTCCGGATTGCGATCTTGTGCTAAAACTAGCACAAATAAACATTCATAATGTAAACTTAGGATATTTCAGTACGTAACTAGAGTTATTGTGTTGAAAGTTTAATTTAATACGTTCCCTGTTCAGTTCCTCTTCTACTTCAATATTAATTGTATTTTATTTTTCATAATTTTTTGCTTAGTTAAATTTTCTTGCAATTCTAATGAGATTCATAGATTCCAGGGTAACACGGTATATGTATCCAAATGGATACACACGATGGTTACAAATGGTGCAAAATGCATACCCACATTATGAATGATTTCATTCATAAATTGGGTATGCAATTCAGCAGCTGATGGTACTTATAAGAAATTTTGAAAGTTGAAGTACCAACTTTTTACTGCAATCTGTCGAGCATAAAGTATTTAAATGGATATAGCTCTAGAATTTTCACAGGACACCGGTGCATCATACTCAATTACAAGAACTCACGTAAATTTGTGAGGCGACCATGCTTCAGGTTTATTTCAGGACAGTATTAAAACCACACTAAGTTTCTCACAGGGCTCGGTGCATCATTGTTACAGGACCTCACGTTAATTTGTCGCCGGAGCGTGCGGGTCGTGCCGCGGCCGATTACGCCGTCGGCTATCGCAGCGACAAACGAGGGTGACCATGCTTCAGGATTATTGCAGGACAGTATTAAAACCACACTAAGTTTCTCACAGGGCTCGGTGCATCATTGTTACAGGACCTCACGTTAATTTGTCGCCGGAGCGTGCGGGTCGTGCCGCGGCCGATTACGCCGTCGGCTATCGCAGCGACAAACGAGGGTGACCATGCTTCAGGATTATTGCAGGACAGTATTAAAACCACACTAAGTTTCTCCTAGGGCTCGGTGCATCATTGTTACAGGGCCTCACGTTAATTTGTCGCCGGAGCGTGCGGGTCGTGCCGCGGCCGATTACGCCGCTGGCTATCGCAGCGACAAACTAGGGTGGCCATGCTTTAGAATTATGCTAGATAGTTTCAACTAGGACACACAAGCTTCAGGCTTATAGTAGGCAGTGAACTGCATACGCACACTGAAGTTCTCACAGGACGTTTTAGTCAGTAACAGGAACTTAGGTACGTTATAGTCGCTGGAAAGTGATTGCAGCAACAAACGAGGGTAGCCATGCTTCAGAATTATGTAAGACAGTTAATGTTTTGAGTAGGACACATAAGCTTCATGTTTATTGTAGGCAGTGGACTGCATACGCACACTGTAGTTCTCATTCGATCCCATATTTAAAGGACCTTACGCTAAAATTTGTTGCAGGTCATGCCATGGCCAATTATTCCTCTGGACATCGTAGCAATGAATGACGAAGATGGCCATATTTAAGCAGGTTCTAAATACAGACAGTGCCGTTTGAGACTTCGAGTAGCGTGTTTTGCTCGATGGTTATATTTAAATGTAAATCTGGTACATAAATATTAAAGCCCCATCCAGTTCTTATATATTATATTCACATTTCTAAATATGATTTTAACAATTTCATTGCTTGAGTGATTAGTAACAAGCATGTGTTCTTTTAAATACTGAATTCAATGTTTTAAAACTTATGACATAATTCCATTTTCCAATAAGGCAAATGTCTTCTCTCAAAATTCTTCAACAACGTCATCATTTCAAAAATGAATCCCAAAAATTCCCGATAGTATCCCCCACATCACCGCGCACCATGGTCGCCCCACAACCGCCGTGTCACGACCGGCGCCCGCGCAGGACATTGTTTACTTCATTAATTGCCTAGTTATTGTGCCGGGTCCTTTGTCTATGCCATCGTTAAAGCTAGGAATAAGCTCGCCGTTTACAAGATGGGCAATTATGGGTTATGTTTCGTAATTTAGTGTATCGGGCCAAGCGGTATATTGCGCTTGATTTAATATTATGAGATCACCAAAAGTCCCTAGTTATAACGAATTTTTTTTTCATATTTGCTTAGTAGTTTTAGTTCAATTTAGAATTTTTGCGCCAAAAAATTTTTTCCATTTTTCTTAGTCATAATACGATACCAATTACGCCCTTAGACGGATCATCAGTATGTTTGTTACCTGTATATCCTCTTGTTTTACTCAATTAAGGTCGCACAACATTACTCGTTACCTCCTACATACCATCAGGATCTCCTTTTTTGAAATCGGTAATAAGCAAGTAACACACAGGCATAAACAACTTAATAACGATTCGCGATATGCTTGTTTGTTTTTTAAATGAACTTACATCAAAACTACTACAAAGGCTTGAAACCAGTTTTACTGTGACTCCAAGATCAGTGGAAACTATTTAAGATAGTATTTTATGTTTAAATTGGTTACAATAAACTTTCGCCTCAACAACTTGGCTATCTTGACCACGTGCGTGTCCTCTGTTGATCATTCTTATGATAGCTTGGCGTAGGTTTTGATGATTTCAGTGGATTCCGTATTACAGATGTAACAGGGTTTTTTGGTTTTTAAAAAGTTGAATTGTTTGTCAACACACACGGAAATAAAGAATGTTTTCAGCCAAGAATACCAATGCAAGAATATTTAAACATAAGTAAATATTTTCTTGGACTAATTATATATCTTTAGCCCATGATATATTTTACTTGATTAAATACATTTTACTTGAATCAAGACCAGTTTCTAGGCAAATTGTTTCCACATATACGAAACAATAATGTCTTTCTTGAACAAGGATTCGTCTTGGATCAAGATAATTTTTTTTCCGTGGCAATAAAAAAAGATAGGTTGGTCTTACGCTCTCAAGTAGTAGATATAATAGGTAATACATATTTTATTGACGAATTTTCTTAATGTGTAAAATCTAATCCACTTTGAACATGGATACATATTGTAAAACCATAAACTTAAATCGCTAGGCTATTTTATAAACACAGATTATACAGATGACTTTGATTCCGACGATATTTTTTGTCAGTCGGATTAGAAAATCACTAATCTCTGGATAGCTCTGACAAAGTCAAAATCTCTAACAACAATAAATCCACAAGTTATTGGTTCATGTTCATTCATGACAGTTGAACCGGGGAGCGAATCGCAATGCTGACCCCATTCCGCATCCTCAGTTTATCAACCAGTAATTGGGCTACAATTGCGATAGTTGATAGCGATACGACAGTTTTTTAAGTTGTTTAGTAACGATTTGCAGTTAAAATTGTACTTCAATATTAGTAATAAACAAAATGAATCAAGCTGTATTCCTGTATTTTTCCAAAAAAAAAAACTGCGCGCGCCAACCCGCCTGCCAAGCGTGGCGCGTATGGCAAACCCCCCCCTTTAAAGGGGAGGCCTATATTCAGCAGTGGACGTCTTAGGCTGAGATGATGATGATGATGATGAGTATTTTTTGTATCTTATTTAGTATAGCCAATACCGAAATTCCGGAATTGCAAGTCCTAATGGGTACGCACTAACGCAGTTTTTGCAGTTGACGGTGCAAGACACATTTTTTTTTTTTTTTACTTTAAGGCGATTATCTCTCTGACGTTCATAAGTGCATTGTAATGTGCCTAAATTGAAGAATAAATATCTTTTATCTTTTATCACACTGACGTTATAGACATATAGAGCGCTATCTCGCTCGCGCACCGACGCCGCATGCGGAAACCGCAGTAGTGTGAAAGCCGCCTTACCTTACTTTAACTATTAATGAGTGTATTGCTACAATATAATATCAAAGTCAACAACTAACTCCTTAAATACTTCACTGGACCTATAAATTTAACTCAACTGTAACAGGGCGCACGGAAATTAGCCGTAAATGGTCAAATACCTGCGCCACTAAAAGCACTTTATAGTATATATTAAGGTCTAGTTACCTGTCATTTTAACAAGGATATAGTCGTGACACTTAGCTTATTATTGGACCCTAGGACCTAAAATAAACCCACATTAGATGCGTTTAAAGACCCTGGATCTAGAGGGCAATAGTTCAATACATACCAAATGTATAAGGCCCGCATCATTGCATAGACACGTTTGTTCGGAAGCCCGTTCCAAGGAAAAATGCTAAAACAATCAGTTTTATTTTATAATAAAACCGTGAGGACAAAACTAGGATCGATATTTTGGAAACTTAAATATAGGAGATAATGATATAATGTTTAATTTCCAAAATATCGATACTAGAACAAAAATTGTAAGGACCAAACTTGTAGAAAATCAAATTTCCTAAAATTTTTGTCCTCACGGCTTTACTTTAAAATCAAAAATGGCCGAGTTATTCAAGAACACTCCTAGTGACCCCCCCCCCCCCTCCCCCCACCTACGAAACGAAAATCCAAGAAATTATTGACTGGTCAAAATCTATAATGACTGAACTATTAATACATAATTAATTGTATAACTACATGCTCCTGTATAAGTATCGAAACAAAAGAAAGTTGCATTTTGTGCGAAAATCATGAAAGGTAACATTTAATTTAATATGCGTTTGATGCTTGGATCATATATCAAATTAAAGTTTGTTATTAAATAAATACAAACTTTGAAAACACTGAAAAAATAATCAACCCAGCAGGACTTGAACCTGCATCGATACGCCTTGCCGGGGCTCGATCGCTTTACCAATTAAGCTATGGGTTCAGTTGCTAAGCTGACGAAATTTTCAATGTCTTCAAACATCTTTTTGCATTTATTTTACATCGGCTTTATAGCAGCCGTAAGCGACATCTAGGTGCTACCAGAAGTAAACACCTTTCCCGCCGACACTATCGCAAGTGTCACAACGGAAATTAGATGGCGCTGCTATCAACTCATAATTATTTTTATATGTTTTTAAAGTGGTGCATTCCACTCAAACTAAAGTTTGTTATTAAATAAATACAAACTTTGAAAACACTGAAAAAATAATCAACCCAGCAGGACTTGGACCTGCATCGATACGCCTTGCCGGGGCTCGATCGCTTTACCAATTAAGCTATGGGTTCAGTTGCTAAGCTGACGAAGTTTTCAATGTCTTCAAACATCTTTTTGCATTTATTTTACATCGGCTTTATAGCAGCCGTAAGCGACATCTAGGTGCTACCAGAAGTAAACACCTTTCCCGCCGACACTATCGCAAGTGTTCCTTTTAAGTTTAGCAGCATGGTTACCCCAGTAATTTGACACTGCGATAAATAAATTAGTACCGTCGCGTGCTACAACTTTGCCCACGATGCACAACTTTGCCTGGCTTGAAAAACATGGTTATCTTCACCAAACAGCTATTCATTCCTGAGGTGGGAGAAAGGCGGCCATCTCAGGAATAAGATATAAATAGCTGTTTGGAAGATAATCATGTTTTTCAAGCCAGGCAAAGTTGTAAAATATTTTTTTTATATATTTTTTTTTATTTCGTAGGAAAACTTACAGCTATAGAGTAACAAGATAGTTAGTGATGTAGAAACAGTGAGCCAATTAAAAGTTTCCACAGATAGATATGGCGGTAACAATTGGTTTTGTTTTGGCTGCAATCCGTGTAAAGACAATAAGAATTATTGTTGACTATTTTTATAACACACCAATAGAAATCAAGCATACAGCCCATCTGACGTGTAAAAGCATAGATCGGTGCAAATTTCGGTCAACAATAACATCAAATCGTTCCACTCATTATACGGCAAACTCATTATACATTATATTAAAGTTACCGACATAGCCCACAGGATTAGCAAGCTGAAGTGGCAATGGGCAGGCCACGTTGCACGCAGAGCAGATGGCCGATGGGGTCGAAAAGTGCTCGAGTGGAGACCACGAACTAGCAAGCGCAGCGTAGGACGTCCATTCACACGATGGACAGACGATCTTATAAAGGTCGCCGGAAGACGCTGGATGCAAGTCGCTTCCGACCGATACTTATGGAGGTCCAAAGGGGAGGCCTATGTTCAGCAGTGGACGTCTAATGGCTGAGATGATGATGATGATGATGATGATTATACGGCATCACTCACTCGGACACAGACCTGACTGCACATCATTTGTCAAACCAACGTGGCTTGTTGCTGTCGATCTATTCAAGGGCCACTATAACTCAATGGACGTGGCTACATTAATAATGGAAACTGATTTCGCAAAGGTCTAACTTAAAGGGACCATTCATAAAGGTTTATGAACTAGATGATCGGGCAACCAATAGAAATCTGGTCAAGATTCCATTATGTTTACAAGTGCACAACGTATTAAAAATGAAAATGAAATCTGACAAAATTATAATAGATCTAATATAAAATATTAACTATACTGTTGTGTAATTGGAAGCGCATCGGACCGGCAATCCGAAGGTCTCAGGTTCGAATCTGTCAGGCCCCAATATTTTCCATAGTTGATTTTTTTCATTATAATGGATATCCGTTTCCAATTTGTGGTGGTGATCTTACTACTTGATTTAATTGATCTAAAAACCATCACTGGTGTATCGCCTATATCATTTGCAGAAAACCGCATCCAAATTGAATTGTTTTGGAGATAATTACAGATGAACAGACAAATAGCCTCTTTGCCCTCAATCTTGACTACGGCGGGATTGAAAACAGCTTTTACCAATATCATGAAGAGCTTGCTCAAGCTTAGAGTATGAAAAAAGAAAAAACGTTTTTTAACAATTTCTTTTACTTCATATTGAGGTTCAGATCCAGTAGGTTCAAGTTTTACTGGTTGTTAGCTCGCTAGGGCATTTGTGAATAGGGCCTAGGGCGTCTGATAGATTGTCCGTAGGAATGTAAGATTTTGAAGACTTGGCAGCGTCGTGCCGGTTATAATGTCATATCAATTTGCGAAATATGATATTCTGTAATACCACTCCTTATATTCCTTATAATATCTGTAATTTTCTTATTAATAAGTTTAGATCAGATATATCGGAGCGGCCAAGGTGGTCAAACAACGCCTTGTCAAGGCGACAAAGTGCGTGTTCAGATATTTTTGAGTATCTTGGCTGTTCCGATACATTTGATGGCGACTGTATCATTGAAATAGAGGAAACATTTAGAAAAGGGTTCAAATGCCTCTCTCAAGATGTTAAATTGTGTTGCAAGGGAGCAAAAGGGAGTATGTGACAAATACTGCATTTCGGATACCTATGAGGCTAATAGCCGTGGGGTGCCCGGCCTTAGAATTGTCCCCCACCATATTAGCGTCCCGTGGTTGCAGTAGGAGTCTGCTAAGGGAATATACCGGGAGATGGGCAGCAGCATCTTCCGAAAGCCTAAACAACAATAAACAAAAAAAACTGCGCTCGCCAACCCGCCTGCCAAGCGTGGCGCGTATGGCAAACCCCCCTTTAATGATTCCAAAGAGGAGGCCGATGTTCAGCAGTGGACGTCTTATGGCTGAGATGGTGATACTGATGAGGCTAATATAGACTATTTCATATGCATGGCTATTTATTTCAACACCACAAAACATGCAACTAACATGCATTTCGCGATCTATTTAAAAACCTTTTCACCAACTAACAAAACGAACACCTGTCTCTGAAGACAAATTTGTCCGGCCCGGTTTCTGGCATAAATTAGGTGCCATGACAGACAGACGGCGTTACGCAAATAGTTAATATTAAACTAAATAGTTCACCCACGCGGACTGGTTGCTTGCATGTAATAGCCTTATTGGGTTGGTGGACTGGTCTGAGGACTTGGACAAAAATTGGGCAATCCGGAGTGTTGCAGGACTAACGGATCACCCTTGTCTCTTTATGTGTTCCCATTGATTTAATATGTATTCTACTGGATGTGACATCTAGAACATGTGCGCCTTGTAGTGATTAGATAGACTTGTTGTTGTTTGTAGACTTGAGCTGTTTTGATATGCCTTCTTTAAGAACTACGCATTATTGTATATAGTAATCTTTAATGTATTAGTATTACTGTTTTGAAAAAATAAGTCCCGCCGAGTTTCCTGCCGGTATTAAGTAATACTTCTCGGGTCAGAGGTGTAGGGTTAGAACCGGTGGTAGTTTCTTTTTCTCTCTGACGTTCATAAGTGCATTGTAATGTGCCTAAATTGAAGAATCTTTTATCTTTTTTTATCTTTTTTATCTTTTGTAGTGATTTTCACTGCAACTTTTGGGACGAAAACATTCTTAGGGATGTCGGATCATCTCCTGTTACTCAATGATTCTAACGCCTCTACAATGGGATATGCTCTGAAGAACTGTTTGATGCTCGATCCACACATCGGAACCAATACTGGCCAGTCTGGGACACGCGTTCGAGACCATTCTGCGTTCCTTAGATTGGCCAACGTTGGCCCAATATTGTTAATGTTGTTTATTAATTAATTTAATTTTCGTTTTAATACCACTAAGAAGCCAGTCTCAACCCTTGACCCAGTTGGCAGACGGGCTGTGACAGACGGACAAACAAACGGAGGAAGCACTATTGTCACCACTTGCGTCACTGTTACAAGGGAGGAAAAGGCGTAGTTTTATGGAGCTGTATTGTTATTAAAAATGACGACCTTAAGAAACCGTTCCAATTAATAGTTACATACAATAAACAACAGCAGTGGTTAATCGGGCAAGGTGCGAGTAAGCGGACACTTTAGCCTACGAATGCATGCGCATGCAACCTCAAAATTACCATAAATTCAATACTTTTCTACGTATAAGAGGAACAAAGATTTCTCTACTTTATATGTGCGCACGACAGTTGGCATAGCCAAGTTCTTTGGAAATTATAAACTGCCTCCTAGCCCAGTCGGTGGCTTAGTGGCCCTGCCTATGAAGCAGGAGGTCCCGGGTTCGAATCCTGGTGAGGACATTTATTTGTGTGTTTATCACATATATTATATTTGTTCCTGAGCTGAGGATGTTTTCTATGTATTTAAGCATTTACATAATATATAAATATCATAATATATTCTTCAGGATCAGTTTTTGATAAAGAAACCTGCTAAAAGATTACCCTAATTAAATGTAAATGCATGTAACTAATTCATCCACTGTCAAAATATGGCTACCTCGATGCTCCAGTAGAATCAACACCCACATGATTGATTCTAGATCAACATCTTTCCAAGACAAGGGCAGCGTGGGAGGTGACAGTTACTTGTTCTGTCAGGTGTGAGTGCCTCGTTTTAGGATGGTGTAACTGTGAATGGTCTTTTAAAAGACAGTTGCTTTTAAGACTTGGCTGAGGACGTAAAATTGCGGTCTGAGTCTCTATCGATACGAGTATCAATACGTTTTGGTAAATTTTAAGTGTTATTTTTTATAATAGAGGCAATTTTATCTTTGAACTACTGGGTCAAGAAATAATTAATAATTAAATCTGTTGTAATCATATTGTTATATATCAATAAATTCAGTTTCATCAAAATAATACCTTATAATACCTAATAAATTGAAAGAAATTGTTGAAAGTCTTAAGTTTACTTTTCAATTGAGCAGTTTTCAGAGTATTCCTCTCTCTCTCCTTAGCATGATTATTCTAATCTGATTGTGGTCTGCTTTTCTCGTTCTTTCTCTCCACTTCGCGCGATCGTACGTGTCGTCTACTGAAACTTCGCAGGCTCTCGTGTCTTTTGCGATGGTATCTGTCCGTCTCGTAAGTATTTGTTTTATTATATTCTAAGACTTTTTGTTCCTATGCGAATAGTAATCTCGGTTACACTATGAATAATACTTTTTTTCAAATCAAAGCAAACAAAAGTTAAGTACACGGAAAAAAAAGCTTCCGGGATATTCTCAATCCAAGACATTATTATTTTCTTGAAAATATTTCCTCGTGACAAGTATTTATTTCCCTTACCAAAAATATGATTCTTCGCTTAATAAAAACACGTTTTCTTCAAATAAAAATACAAAAATATATTGTTTCAAGAGTATATTGAGTAAATAAGAGAGATTGTACTTTAATCAAACAAATATTATCTTAGGTAAAAGAAAACTACAAAATCTGTAAGAATATATTCGCTTCGTTATATTTAAAACTTTAATTTATTTTCGTTAAAGGAAATAAATGCTTGTCACGAGGAAATATTTTCAACATAATATAATAATGTCTCAGATTGAGAATATCTCGGAAGCTTTTTTTTCCGTGTACGTTTGTTTGTATAACCGTTCTCTGTCCTCTAAATATTAAGTACTCAGATTGACTAACAACAACATTACCTGGATATGAAGTATAATGTTATTAGCATGGATTGAATGTGCTCGATCGTTTACCATATTAAGTAATTTAATCAGTTTCACGCGACTGACGTAAGCGAATCACCGGCGCCGGCGCACGTACCTCGGCATTTTCCTGCATGAGGTTATGTCCTATGGCTGTATATGCGAGAATGTTGAATACAGGACAGTATATTATTCACTTCATAATCAGCAGATATAAAATACTGTGATTTGGGCCTAGTAATGTTTTCCTATCAAGTATTAAAGTCATACCCTACATTTACTTTATTAAATAATACACAATATTTGCTTAATAACGTACGAAGAAATTACGTAAATTGTTATTTGACACTAAGCTTTTGATTTATTTATTTTTCGGTAACTTGTTACCAGTACTACAACTTGCACAATTTGGGACTAATACCCCAGTTTAATATATTTTTAACATAGTATGATTATTGATTAATAAGAGAAACGAATAAATTTAAGTAAGTAACATTAGATGTAGTAGCTCTTTATATTAAGCTTTAGACCTTTCGAGCAGTCTTAAGCTTTATAGACCATTGTGGCGCTTTCTGGCAATTTCTACCATTGAACTTTTACCAAAAAACTACACTACGAAAAACTAGGTAACTGCAAAAAAATCACGGGATTCGATTGAGAAATGTAGAGAGCAGCTGGATATATGAAGCTGAAACGGAGACCTTCGCTATCACTCGGTCAATCAACAAACATCAAAGCAAGCATTAACTAGAGGCACACGTGTCGGTGTACACCCGTAAGGGATAGATATATAGATGCCCATAATCACTTCTACAGCACAAAACAGAACAATTTACCATTGTTTTCCTTAGCCTACACAACTTTCTAGGAAAAATAACAGCTTTTCTAGTAGCAATCACAGAAATTCTTGAAAAAATCGCGAATTATATCTGTTTGTTACCCTCCACTGCTAGAAGCAACGCGTGGAGGGTAATATGAACTATAACAAGGACCAACGATAATAGCACCTCTCTGCCGTACCTATTGAAAGTGTAATAAGACCATCCCGTTCTGTCGTGGTAATACTATTACCATGCCCCGTCTATACCTTATATCCTATGTCTATGCAACAAACATAAAATAAACAATAAACAAACTATGAATCACAACAATAACAGTTACACTAATTACCAACTGTTTATTTTTTGTTACTCTTCCACACATGATCAAATTAGATAACATTATGATTATAACATCCCGTTACACGACTACTGTTTTTTTTCAATCGATCGAACAATTAAACAATTAATACCTGTTTTTATACTTCACATTGCGTACGCGCAGCGTTAAGGTCGGAGCGTTGCGGAGTCCAAAAGGCATTAAGCGGTCTCCATGGACAAAAGTTCTATAGCTTTTTGGTTTAAATAAGTGGGAGAGACACCTAAATTGTAAAGACTGGTTATATCAAACACAAGCATGCGTTACACGTCAATGTTGTAAATGTCGCTACATTAGTCATTAATGAAGCATCAGTTGCATATAATTTTGAAAGAGAGGCTACTTGAATATTAGTATGGGTTACTCTCAGTAAAAAAGTGAAAACAATTGTGCGCATCGAGAAAAAGTCGTGAATTTTTGACCATGGATAGAGTGCCCCAAGACGGAATATTTATTAGTATTGAAGGTCCGTAAAATTGTTAGACCTTCGAATTGTGGGTCCGTAAATATTATTCTGGTTAAGGCTGCTAGGGGTTGTGTGGTATCATTTTGGTATAAAACTGACATGCAGAATAAATTTTTGATATTCACAACTTTTTCTCGATGAGCACAATTTTTTCAATTTCGAGCTCTGCTATATCCCAGGTAGATCAAATAACTAGATAGCATTAATATACTACACGAAACACGAAGGTGAAATGAAGTAACTAAATAAAATAAATGAATTTAACATTTTGACACGCACAACACAAGCAATTTTTTATGAGATATGAGGGTTTGACGCTTGGAGTGACTCTACACCTCCAAATCTTATTATTTCAGATTAATTATGGAGTTTATACGTAAATAGAGGTGCCGCTAAATACCGACTAGTGCCATAACACAGTTGTATCAGAGGGCCTACCGCGAAGTTTGAAAATACCTACGCCCTTGCATATACCTACGAAAGAGGGTGAGGCAAATAGACGATTCGATGAACGAAGTGCTTCACGGTTATATGCCAGACGTTTACAGTATTTTTTACTAGTTTGTCTCTGGTAGGTGAACAATTACTGTAATTGCAAACGATGGCAACAATGGCCACGCGGGAGATCTCGAGGCCGGTGACTCACAGTGTATGGTGCGTCTGCGCAGCTCCACAGTAACAGGCACCGTCAAATATATCGGAGCTGTTCCTCCTAGCGTTTGTCCCAGCTTTTTGCTCTATTGAGCCTGGGGTCCACTCGGCAATGTAAACCCGGGAATCGGCGTAGGTACTAGTTTTTACGATAGCGACTGCTATCTGACCTTCCAACCCAAAGGGGAAACTAGGCCTCGTTGGGATTAGATCCGGTTTCCTTCCAATGTTTTCCTTCACCGAAAAATGACTGGCAAAAGTGGCAAATACATACATAAGTGCCGAAAAACTCAGTGGTAGGTACAGTCACAGGCAATAATATCTTCCGTATGAAGAACGCAAAAATATGTGACACGCTCTTATACGTAGGCCCATAAGAGCATGTCACATATTTTTGCGACCTTCATGTAGGAAGATACTATTGCCGGTGACTGTACGAGCCGGGGTTTGAACCCGAAACCTTCGGATTGAAAGTCTGACTTCTTACCGCCAGGCCACCAGCGCTTCTGCAAATATATTGGAGCAGTCAAGGTACTCAAATCTATCTATAAACATGGACTTTATCGCTTTGACAATAGAGGTGTTGTTCAGACATTTGCGACTAGCTTACGCCGATTTATCGGATGGCGGCAGTACATAGTCGAGTGTTATGATCAGATTATTTGATAATTCTCTATTTGGCATAAAGGTCTGGTAGAGAAAGATTTATAGCAAAAAGTCCTTCTTTGGTATCTGCAGGTATATATTTTTTACTTTTTATGAAATTGAAATTAAATATATACATTTAAAAATCATTGTATTTAATAATCAATTAATGAATGGATAGTTCAGGCATAACGAACATTTAATTGAATATTTACTGTAATTATACCATTTAAAGTTGTACGTTAATAAAATAATAAAAATTCATAATCAAATAACTTGGCTGTAATTTGCGTGCACAACTTTTCATGATTGAAAAAAAGTAAAAATATTGGAAACTAAGACTTTTTAAATTTATAATATTTCGAAGTAACTATGTATTTTTAGCATGCAAATTTGAAAAACGCTAATTTAGCATCGAAACTGGGCAAAAAGCTAAAAACATCTTGTCCAGCAATCAGCTCGCGGCACTCAGTCATAATCTTGCAAAATTATCAGCTCGCGTTTCTGACAATTATGAGCGTTAAGATTTAGTTGTAAACACGCAGTATTGATGTCAATGATTAACCTCTGGCTAGCCTCGAAGGCAAATCATCGAATCGCCACCAAAATGGCCGAAAAGA
The DNA here is from genome assembly GCA_911728535.1 of Pammene fasciana. NCBI lineage: Eukaryota > Metazoa > Arthropoda > Insecta > Lepidoptera > Tortricidae > Pammene > Pammene fasciana. The sequence continues at coordinate 921,784 of OU452292.1, forward strand.
CATCCTTATTAAGCCGGGTCGTTGACAGAAAGGCCAAGCATTCCTTCGGACGCAATCCGTGCGATTGTTATTTTTAAAATCCAGTGATATCACACCAATATGTATTGTGAATCACTTGCAAGAAAAATAATGAGGAGACCCGTGTTTCGCATTTTTGCTGGGTATTTGGAGGCCAATGGTATACAATGCTGTTTCGGACGTAAAAATTTTACGGCGACATTTTCGTTGAAAATAAGATTCACGTACATTTCTTTAGTTGAATTGCGAGTTTTCGAGGTTTGCTTTTATTACTGCCGCTCGAGAATCGCTACAAATATGATTAATATTTTGTTGGTAAAAACCGAACTTGGCCTTCAACTCTATCGTGTTCCTAAATAACCAAAACTAATTCAGCTCCATAGTCGACCGCAGCTCAATCGTAGGTATAATCGGCAAAAAAGATGTAAATTTAGATGTATAGTAATTGTGTTATTACTGAACAGTTTTACTGCATTAGCTTAGCTTTTTTTATATTGTAACAACGGCAGAACAATATTGATATTTACATAAAAACTATCATAAAATCTTCTACTACAGTCAAAACTGAACTTTATAATTTTACATTTAACAAAATACTTGTGATTATTATATTGAAATAAATTTATACAGAAGCCAAAATGATTATTGTCAATCGCGCCAGTTGGAAAATATACGTCATTTTTCGTTCGCAATCGCATCGATTGAATAATTTGTATCATTTGACAGCTGTCAGTTTTTCATTACCTCTTTCACAAAATAAAACACAAAATTGACGCGTATTTTTAAACCAAAACTAAGAGTTACCTAAGCATTTTGCTTAACTACTTACTATTTAGTAAGGTTTAACATTTATTTTTTGTTTTTTTTTTTATATCGATAATTTATTTCTCACTGTCTTAACTGCACAATAAACTCACATCCACACCCATGCCTGTCACACTCTCCTGAACAGATACTCCAAATCAACGACTTTTTAAACGTGCGTGTTCAGATGCTGGCAGAATGGCCACTTGTCACGCATCCGATTCGTGATTAAAAAAAAACAATAACTTTTTTATGGGAATTTACTGTATAAGGCTTGTGACCTGAATTATGTCTTTTCGTAATTAATTTCGTCCATGGGTTTTGTTGGTTAAATGAGTTTTTTGGTTTAAAGCGTTTTACCTGATGTATTATTTAATGTGTGTTGTGTCTCCATCAGTGAAATGTCAACTTACCTGTAAAAAATTAATAAGTTGGTTAATATAGCTACTGGTACATGAAATAAACATGAAATAATAAAATTAATAAATAATAGTAGATTGTACAACAAGTGCATAAAACGCACCATTTTACGCGAGGCGTTTATCCATACGAGCGAGCTTGCGAGCGAGGATGGATATAAAGTACGAGCGTAAAATGGGTTTTATGGACGAGTTATACACTCTACTTTTTACTTCGATTGTGAGGAAATAAAAAGAATAGGAATTTCTTTCATAAGAAGTTTCACTTTATGCTGGGTATAGGCGGACTAAAACTCAATTTTATGCACAAGTGCATAAAAAATTGACTTCTTCTAAGGCTATTTTGACAATGGCAATTTTTTATGCACTTGTGCATAAAATTGAGTTTTAGTCCGCCTATACCCAGCATAAAGTGAAACTTTACGAGCATGAGAAGTAAAAATATAATTATACTTCAATGTAAATTATATATCATAGGCCGGGAAATCTGGCGGTGCGTAGTATGGGGACCTCGCATTAATTCCTCAGTCGATGATTCTTTTGCTGGGATATAGTATAGATCATAACAAATACCAAACATAATTTTTCCAAAAAAAAAACATTTGCCAATTTTGGTATTTTCACCAAAATGTACAAAAAGCTTAATAATTTGTACTGGAATATTTCTCAGGCTATATTTTTTTCACCACACGATTTTTTTTGATCATTGCCAGATACTAGGAAAAGTTCCAAAAAAATGTCAATAAAAAGTATAAAAACTGTCATCTTTATTTAAAAATATCTGTTGACACTCGTCATTTTGTTTGGAAAATTTCTCAGTCAAGTTTGTAACAGTGGTTGTTATGTTAATCATATTTTAACATAATATTTACGAATTTCCAAAAAAAAAATATTAAAAGAAATAACTTATTGCAGTAAAAATAATACGGACATTTTTTTTTTGGAAAAACATTGATACACCATCTACTCATGACACTTTATCATACTGTAAAGGTTTTTTTGTCTGAGGAATTAATGCGAGGTCAACCTCCTTATTGCCTGGTCTATCAATGATGTCCAAATTTTGATGCCAACATCAATAATATAATTGAAATCTGATTGTTCAGAACGATTTTAGTCCAAACAAAAGTTAAGTTACATAGACGATAATATATAGAAGATATTAAAGATTTGAGTCAAAGTAAATATGGTCTAGTTAGTTACTAGTATATGTACAGAATTACAGAAGCTAATTTTAAATCTGTTAACATAAATAATTGATTGTATATGTCAAAATAAATAAAAACAGTAAATACAATTTACACATAGTACAAAAGTTTCGGGTCACTAGCATTTTCTTGAATATCTCAAAAGATATTAATTTTAAAGACATTAATTTTGAAGATTCAAGTTTATGTTACTGACCCGAAAGTTTTGCTCTCGAGTGTAAAAGTAGAAGTAAAACAGTGGCGGATGATAATTGGTAAATCCATATTTCAGCCCTAACAATTGCCTCTAATATTCAACTTTCAAACCGATAACAAACCGTAGTAATTTACCTAAATGCCACACATAGGTTATTACAATATTGTCGGCCTAGGACAAAGCAGTCACTATACAATGCACGCCGTGCGTATGTTTCTGTTACAAATTTCCTTTAATTTTTTACACAAGTCTATGAATGCGTCCGTTGCGGCAGAAATTTCCTGTATATATAAGCAGTCCAATGTTTACATCCTGTGTTGACAAACACTCTGCAGGGTTAGCACTAATGTGCAGCGCCAGTATCTCGAGGGCGAGATAGACATATGTCACTTATTGGTGAACACAGTTAGAAAGTGACATATAAATGAATGAAATAGTTTTATTTTGAGGCAACTAGTGGCCCATAGACAAATACCTTAAATACTAGCATACATAATATACCATAAACTATAACTATTGTTTTGGTGACACGACGGTTTTCTGTTGCGCCACATTGTCTGGTGTAATATTTGGCAGCGTCCCCCGGAATCGCCATATACCTTATGTTTATCTCGCCCGGTATTTTCTAGATCCAGATATATATAAATAAATAAATAAATGTTTATTCACGAAACAGCTTACAATTTTTCTTCACTCTTTACTTCTGCCAAACCACAGCGTGGTTTGTTGGCAGACGAGGCTCCAGTTTACAAATTATATAGTAAGCTATAGCTATATATGTTACACAGGTTACTTCCACCACCACCAACAAAAACAGTTACACCCGATTGACCATTGATAGACCCTATCCCAATGTAATAAAGTTCACAGACGGTCACCTACAATGAATACTATTTCTATATAATAATTATGTATCTATCGTTAATACAGTTGCAGCAAAATGAAGTAATAACTAATAAGAATATTTTTAATATTTTAGTCTCACAAGCGTTATACTTGCATACTTGTACAATCGACTTCAAAGATAAAATAGAATAAGGAAATAAAAAAGAATAAGATAAGATAAGGGAATAAGGGAATAGAATAGAATAAGGTGCAAAAGTGTGAACATATATTTGACGTCGACTGTACTAGCCCTGCCCTGCAGCAGTAGTGCAGTAACTTAGCATGTAAGGTATTAAAAAAGAATTATACTCTCGCTTAATTCGCTCCTACCTAATCGCTACTGCCTAATCTTGATAATAAGTCGTGTCAGGACCATTTTGAACAGGTAACCTCTTTACTCCAACTACCACACATCAGTCACCCAAAGATTCGACACATGAAAATGTCACTTTTGCCTTTGCTGTATAATTTTTTGCCAGTTGGTTAGTCTGATAACCATTTAGATTTTGTGTAGGTATATCTAGTAATTTTCTATTGCACGTTATCAGTACTTCACAAAAATACACAACCAATAAACACTCGTCGGCAAAACAAAGCGATTCGATGTTCGCATCGATTAACAATCGATTGTCGATCTTTAATCGATAAGGTCGCATTACTCACCTACGGAAACAGGTTTGTCGTTTATTTCACTAGAAATATTCCGTAACCAATCATATACTGTATTATATATATATTCCGACCAAAAAGTGTAGATATTAAAAAGTGGTAACATCGTAGTGTCGTCCCTTTCAAAACAATCTAAGGAAACGGGACGACACTACGATGTTGCCATTTTTTAATGTCTACGCTTTTTGGTCGGAATATACATCGCTATAAGATTCAAGAAAAGACAGTCTTGTTAATATTGCAATGTTACGCCGAAAAGTCGTTTTTTATATGAATTCATTAGTGACATAGGACTTTTTGGTTTAGTATTGGAAACTGCGTTTTCCGATTGGTTGATGTATTGGTTACAAGATTGCCTTTTAAATTAAGAAATTGGGTATTTATAGCTGTAATTAATTATTATTTTTAGAAAAGCTGCGGTTTCACTAATTAACGAACAAGCTATGAATAGATTTATTGACTTATAATAATATTAATAATGTATGTGTATATTTACAACAGGAAAAAATTAGTCAATCAATAATTATAAAAAAAAATTAAACTGTTTATTGCATTCAAAGATAAGGTCTAACAAACAAAACTCTTAATCTATTTCTATTTAGATTTTTAATGAGTTTGGTCTGTAAAAATTCAATGCCTTATATTTATGGTTAGTGTTAATCGTTATTTTAACTCACTTGTTACATTATTTTGTACGAATACGTAGTTAAACTAGTGGTTCTGTGAACCGTAAACTTCGGAGAATATAAATAACGCGACAGCAAACTTCCCCCCTTTTCCCCCTCATTTTCCCCCCAATCAAAAAAATGGCTCGACAATTTTCGGCAGATAAATCAAGGAACATACATGCCAAGTTTCATCGAAATCGAATGAAAAATGCGACCTCTAGACCAACACTGACCAACCAACCAACAAATACACACACATCAAACTGCCAAATCGTCGTACCAGTGAAAACGGAGACGTTCGTCGCCTCGCTACGCTCCTCAGTCAATTAAGGTACTCAAAAATATCTGAACGAGCACTTTATTGCCTTGATTATAGAGGCGTTGTTCAGATGTTTATAACCACCTTGGCCGCTCCGATATATCTGTCCGTCCGACTGTACGTAGTAAGTATGTGTTACAAAAACATTAAACCATTCTCAATAAATGTGTAACTATATTTAACTCCCATCAACATCCTTTTCTGTTTCAAAATGTTCAATATATAAAAACCCATTTAATCGCATATAAGTGGTGCCATATAAGTGTTTATAAAAATCATAAGCCGTCTCAAGGTTGGCTGGGCTGTGGGCTGGTGGTGGGTGGATGTCGCAACCGATATAGTTTGATTTGTTCGCGAAATGTTCATTTATACTTTAACCATTTAGGATCCTACAGTTTTTTTCTATATAAAGATGAGCCCGGAAAGATCGTGTCTTCAGTCACTTTATTGAATAATGAGTTTTTTTATTTCTAGAGAGCTCAAGGAGGATGCAGTTTGTTGAACACTTGTCTTGTAGCTTTAACCGCTAACACAGAGAATTTTCCTTTATATTAAAGGGTCGGCAACGCGCACGTGACACCACTGGAGTTGAATGAATGAATGAATGAATGAATGAATGAATGAATGAATCGTTTATTTGCATCAAACAAGCGTACATGAAGGTGTTATGTCAGTTATTGTTCGATTCTTGTTTTACCAAGACTGGCGTACAAAAAATTGTATTATTATTTCTAACTAAATTAACATACAGTTGCAGACTTCCATAGGCTATGGCAGCTGCTCACCATCAAGCGGGCCGCGAGCTTGTTTGCCCGTCATGGAATAAAAAAATTAAAGAGTCATGAAATTAATATCTTAAGTTATATTCACACAGTTAGGCGACTATGTCATAACTCCATGATGCAAACTTGTTTACATATTAATAACAGTTTTAATTGCCCCGCGCATGCGCAATAGATCGTCGATTTCTACCGTTTTCCCATATTGCGGTAATTATTGTCAAGTACTTAAGAGTCGCCATGACGCTCGCGTTCCCATACAAACGTAGTTTTGCTCTCATTTTAAAACGACATGCTTTAGAACCACGAACTTTGGCATGGGCATTCTAGTAGTGCAGATCTATGTCGGTAATTCGTTTTCGTTGCAAAAAAATTTAATACAAAGAAAATGCAGCCAGATACAGATTTACATACAAAACTTATTTTTGCTATGTTTTCTTTGTGTTACAATTTTTAGCAACGAAAACGAATTACCGACATAGATCTGTACTGCTAGAACTAGAATGCCCATGCCAAATTTCGTGGTTCTAAAGCATGTCGTTTTAAAATGAGATCTGAACTACGTTTGTATGGGGACGCGAGTTCACGCGAGCGTCCTGGCGACTCTTAAAGCCTCCAGTTCATCTTAAATCTAAATGTATTAGTATTTTGGTATTTTTTGTCGGCCAGCGATTACGATTCTTAACGAATATAATGTCGCAAATATTTTTAAACTGATTCCGTAGCCTAACTCGGTAGCTACCATGCCTGACGGAGCGGATATCCCGGAGCATATATTACAAGATAGATATTTAAGCCTGGTATACTAACACCATGATCCTTTGTTGATTCTGAATAAATATTTATTTATTTCTGTCATGACCACGAATCTGTGATAAGTACAGTTATTTCCCATGTACATATGTATATTATATTTATTATACAACGGACCAAGTGGCGCGCTTTATACGACTAACGACTGACGGCCAGGCAACCTTGGGGTTCGTTAATAAAAAAGTAAAAAAAATATTTCACTTCGGACAACCCATATAGAAACACACATTTCATTACAATAATTATCACGGAAATAAATTAAAAAGTAAATTAAATTAAATTAAAATCAATTCATGATTACATTAAAATTAAATCATAATTAAATTAAAATCAATCATAACTAAAAGTTACATTTGACAGCTGACAATTGAAAATTGTGATGCATGTTTACCACAAACCAGATTTCCATATCATTTTGAGCGACACTGGATATAAATCATCACTTTGAATGACCCTGAAATGATGATTTCCACCCAGTGTTTTGTCAAAATATGTTAAAAAAATACAAAGTCATACATTTAAAAAAAGTTACTAAATAATTTACTAATGGAAGACGACTACCATATGTAAATTATTTATTTAGGAACATACAAAGACTACCAACTACAAACTTAGATATAAAAATAAAACTAAATAAACTAACTAAAATAAACTTAAATATAAACTTACAATAAACTGATATATAAAACTAAAATAAACTTATATATAAAACTAAAATAAAGTTACAGATAATATAATACTACCATATTAATATAAACACCAAATTAAATAGAGTTCTCACTTTCCCCTTCAAAAGTAATCGTTTATCGTAGATTGGGTTTAACGAGCCGGCCCTATTACATGATTTTATTATTAATTTGGCCGATCGAAGGTCCAGCTCTAACCAATCATTATTTTATGGGTTTTAAACGATTGGCCTTCTGGTAATCAAGATGTCGTATTTTCAAGGCTTAAATAAATCGATTCGATTTAATGACAAGTGACATTACTATTGTCTGAAATTTCTTCTTCGAGTTAAGAAGTACTGAATATATAATAATTTTAAACAAAAAAAGAACCGACTTCACATGGAATCCGCTTTTCCGAGAGGAAATGCCCGAGTTGCTGTAAAAAATAGTGAAATCACTATAAGTAGGTGTGCCTATAATAGTTGATTTCTCCAGGATCCCATCATCAGATCCGGACCTGGTGACAATGGGATGGGACTAACTGTGAAGTATACTTTTTCAAACAAAAAAAAAATCCAAATTCGTCCAGCCATCTTCGAATAATCGGTGATCATAAATAAAACGTGTTATACCGCCTACAGTTTTTTGTATGAGCCTAATGTCGAAAAATAAAGAATTTTACGGGATTAGTTCGACTTTTTTTACAATAAGTTTTATTTTGGTTAAATAAACAATAATAGAATAAATAAGCGATTAAAAAACATCTGATATAATCGGATCTATAGATCCATGGATCAGTGGTCCACTCACGCGCAGCTAATTGCCGTAGCATCGATCGGACGCGCGCAGGCGCTGCCTGACCCGCGTAAAACATACTTTTTGCGAACTATACTTTTTAAGCTACTTCATTAGACGGTAGTTGAGGTAATATTGAAAACAAAAACTACAATACTTTATTGATTAAGGATCAAGGTCTGCAACTCTGCAATAGTTACTCATTTTCAATAAACTCAAACATTATTACACATGAAGCAGGCATGTGGCTGTGTATGGAAAAAGAGACCACTTTATCGATTGGAGTTACCATTAGTACTTCCTTAAACACACAATAGATATATAGAACGCTATTTGAAAATCGAAAAAGTGGGCTCTTTGACTAAACTCGTCCACAAATACATATACAAGTGACTGACTTAATGGCATTCTCTACCAGTCAACAGCTGCGCCAAAAAAGGCTTGATGATTTTTTTTTATTGAAACGACATCACCATTACTAAATAGGGCAGATGCCCCGGTTGTGGCCACTGTGCCGGTTTTGGCCATTTTCAACTTTATTCAGGTATAGACCTATTTACAAGTCTAAGGCTTATAGTTCATAGATGAGTAAATTATGCCAGTACAGATGAAACTGTCATCTGTCAAGTATCAGTTGTCATTCAGATATCAGGACCCATGGAAAAAAGTGGCTAAAACTGGCTCCTGGGCCCTTTTTTGACATCTCATTAAGAGGCTGACAAGACCCGATGACCTTCAAATTGACTTTACTTAAACAGTCATATAGCTATAACTACTTGTTTTGGAAAAGTAAAAAAAATATATGTTAATATTAATTATATTTAAAAGAACTTGGTTAATTCCAATACACGATTGGACGAAATCGGCTCGATAGAAAATAATTTCAAAGTTACATCTAAAATTAGCTTAAAACAATTGCACGTCTTTAGTTTCTTGGCTTATATGTCTGTAATTAAGGACAACATTCCACCACACTAATACTAAAAACTTCGTTGCCTTAAATTTCTCAATTAATGCATAGTTTTTTTTAATCCATCAATTTGCAAAATTTGCAATGAGCTCCCATACTAATCGTAACGCAGTGTTTCTCTTTCACTCGCGCTGAAAAAGATAGGGAGGGAATTTAGCTCTTATCATCCTCTTAAAGAATAAAATAAGTTCTAATGTCAGATTCTTAACAGCGAAGATTCATATAAATATAGTAATATATTAACAACGACTCAGTACATAAATAATGTCATAATTCCTTATTGATACAAAATGACGGACGTCTGAATACACGAACTCTCCTTAAAGTGGCCAAAACCGGGGCATCTGCCCTACATGGTGTAACAAAAATACTGGTGATCCGTTTAAGAGCATAATTGGTATCGTATTGCAAGTAAGAAAAAGTAGCAGAAAACATTTTTGGACGCAAAATATTTTTTTGTATAGGACACGTCGTCCGAGCCGGCCAACCCTCCATACAAAACCAAAAAATTTTTTCGCGTAAAAAAATGTGTCGCTTCATTTTTTATAATTAGAATACGATACCAATTGAGCGCTGGTAGCCTTGCGGTAAGACGTCCGACTTTCAATCCGGAGGTCTCGGGTTCAAACCCCGGCTCGTACCACTGAGTTTTTCGGAACTTATGTACGGAATATCATTTGATATTTACCAGTCGCTTTTCGATGAAGGAAAACATCGTAAGGAAACCGGATCTAATCCCAAAAAGGGCCTGGTTTCCCCTCTGGGTTGGAAGGTCAGATGGCAGTCGCTTTCTTAAAAACTAGTGTCTACGCCAAATCATGAGATTAGGTTGTCAAGCGGACCCCAAACCGGGATAAATGCTACGATGATGATGATGAGAATACGATACCAATTATGCTCTTAAAAGGATCACCAATATTTTTGTTACACCTTGTACAGTCAACGCCTCACTAGGTATACACTTTTGAACCTTATTCCGCTGTAATAACGTTCAAAAGTGTATACCTAGTAAGGCGTTGTGTGTACATAATAAGTGCTAATAGGTGCTCGGAAGAGTATCGAATACGCCTGGAAGAGTTTTTGGTTCATAAAAGCGCTTATTATCAAGGACCGGAATTCTTCATAGCAAAAATCAAACTGTCAGAGGGATTGACAATGATGTTTTATCGACTTATCGATAAATATGCTAAATAACGAAACAAAGCTAAAGTAGGTAATGATTGTAATGAAATCAGACCTTTGGATATTAGTGGAGTACAACAACGCCTTTTTAACCTATAAAAATCACAAAACTCACAAGTCCGATTTTGTATTGTGCCCCGTTAGAATACGTTAAGTACTAATAATGACAAATATTTTCTAACAATTGTGAGCATTGCGCTAGGTATAATACACGTATTTGTTTGCTACATAAAGAAAAGATTATGCAAGTTTTATTTTTCTCTACCAGACTATCGCTTTTTATTATTGCTACATAACTTCACATTTTATAACGGTTTTGTCAATAGCATTCGTCGTCTTAGCCATTTGTCGTTCGTTTAGAATTCAAGGTCACGCATATTTTTCCAAATTGTTTACGAATATGCTCACATAATCTATTGACCAAACTGTTATAAAGTGACAGGTGATATTGAAATAGTTGAATGCAATAGTGTGGTAAAGAAAAATGTAATTTGGATAATCTTTTCTTCGTGTTATTAACAAATATCTATATAATACCTAGAGCATCGTCAATAACTGTTAGAAAATATTTTTTACTATGACTAATCATATTATATTCTCTAACTAAAAATGAAAATCGCACTTGTGAATTATAAAAGTTCAAAACTCTTCCTGTACCGTACTATATACACACAACCAATTTGAATATCGTTTTTCTTTTAGGATTAACCATTTTAGTAGCACGGCAGCATGGGAACTCAAGTAACATATGTGACATTGATATAATTTATTTTAATATGGAGATGCAAGTTGCTTATCAAAGAGGTCAAATGTTACAGAATAATCTTTTAAGATGGTAATGGATACCTAATGTGATATTATTCCGTAACATCGATAAGTCGATAAAACATCATGGTCAATCCCTCTGACAGTTTGAGTTTTGCTATGAAGAATTCCGGTCCTTGCTTATTATGAAAGTTAGGAGCTGTATATCCTGTATATACCTGTATACCCTGTATATCATTCAAATGAAATAATCATTTGAAGGATATACAGGGTGTCCTTAAAACCAACGTCAAGACTTTAAGGGCTGATAGAACACCTTATGGGCTATTTGGCTTCGATGAAAATTAAACCAGCTATTAGTCCGCAGCCGCAATACAGACTTATTTATTTATTTATTTAATCTTTATTGCACATAAGAAAAACTTAACGTACAAAAGGCGAACTTAATGCCATAAGACATTCTCTACCAGTTAACCTTAGGGTGAAACAGAAAAGATTGTAGGCGGTGCATCTAACAAAATTAAAGATAATGCAAATCTATTTTCGACCGTATGCACATAAATATTATAAACGAATATATATAAAACACAGATATAAATAAACTACTACATATATAATAATATACATACACATAAATACTTATATACTATATATCTCACCAGGAAAAGGTACTCGGATAATATACAGAGATTGTAATTTAGATGCCACACACACACACACACACACACACACTGATTTATCACACTGCTGCGGTTCCCGCATGCGGCGCCAGTGCGTGAGCGAGATAGCGCTCTGCATGTGTATAGCGCTGTTATGCTTACACACCGTGGCCGCATGCGTTTCTACGTCTTGACATTAGTTTTAGAGGCACCCTGTATGTTCTCCCTCCAATAGTTTACGCTGTGCCACAATTTTATGTTTATAACCTTTGAAGCCTCTCGCCTGAAGCCAAACTTTCATGGGCATTGCCGCCGATAACCATCGATTATAACCAATCGATTCCATCCGATTATCGCGACCGCGACGAATGGAGAATCGATTCAATGGCCGTCCACACTTTCGCTCGATTGCGTAGCGATTAGTTAGTGTCGTGTACGGGTGTTTGTATTTTTAGTTTGTAATACTAAATAATTGGTATACTTTCGTTTAATCGAAGGTGATTAGGATTATATTTTCAATGGACACATAAAAATGTAAACATATACATACATACATACATACATACATACATACATACATACATACAATCACGCCTATATCCCAAACGGGGTAGGCAGAGATCACGGATTTCCATTTGCTACAATCAATGCAGCAAAACGGCTCTCCGTGTGCCACTTCTCGCCCCCGTGAAGAACGAGACGTGATGGGTGGCGAACCGCATCGCCGCCATGCGGATGACTATTAATTAAATAAATCACCACAGCGTTCTCACGAGCAGTAGGGATCAGAGGTTCCCTTATCCCTTAGTCGCCTCTTACGACACCCGCGGGAAGATACGGGGTGGCACTATTCTAAATCCGGAGCCACGCAGCAAACATATACTTATTAGAAATTGTAAATTGGTATCTTATTGTGCCAATTACAAGCTTTTAATGAAAGCCTTTTTGAACACACATACGCCATAGTGTAGCGCGGGTCTGTTCGCTGCCATTTAGGCTCAAAACACACCTAGCGAAATGGAGGTAGTAATGTATGGAGGCCATAGACAAATTTAAGCTACCATCGACAAATTTGTCTAATAATTTGTCTCCATTCCGCTAGGTGTGTTTTGAGCCTTAGGCTGCGTTTCCACCAGAGATGAGTTAGGATGTGTTGCGAGGGATGTGTTTGTTAAACACCAATAGCATCACTTCATTTGTTTGTCGTCGCACAGCGCAGCTCTAGGATTGGTTCTTAAGGCCGTTCCTCGATTCGGACAAGCCACGCCTATTCGTTAGAGACACGTTTATGGCTCCCATGACGAAAGAAAGAGATTCAGCGCTCTTAAGGATCAGACTTTTTGACTAAACTACGATAAATAAGCGAATCTATAAAGTTTTGTCTAATTTTGTTTCTGTGGCTTCTTAGATAAACTATAATACCATATTTTTTACTAAGTTATATTGCTTAATCTCTTATAGTTTACGTAAGCTAAGAAAAATAAGGGGAAAAGGACCCAACTTCAGATTTTTATTCTATCGAGGCAACTTTCAAATCAAATCAAAATCGTTTATTTCGTGTAACTTTGACACATATTATATATCTTATGTTAGTAAACAAACAAACAATAGTTATTAAAATTACAATAAGGGTTAGTACCTAATAATTAAATTAAATTAAATGTCACCATAAGAACACATTCATCATCACAATCATCGCTACCACTGTATAAAATGGGTAGGGGAGTGTAATCTCGCACAGTGTAGCATCATCGGACAATCAGGCTTATCCGCAATCATTTTCAGGACTTTCAGCAATCGTGTTTCGGCTTGTGACAAAAACTAGAGTATAATATAGTCTAATAATAATAACATATATTCGAAAATAAATTCCGTCCCTTTTCCCGTTTAGTTACTAGAGCGTTTGAAAAAAACCTTAAATTTTTCAAAGTAGCCCCTTAATAAACACATTTTTCGCAACACATCCTCACTCATCTCTGGTAGAAACGCAGCTTTAGGAGACTGCCTCCCATATTCTTTAGCTACCCAACATGAGCTATCTCAACTTTAATGCTTCTCCTGAGCCTATTAGGCCTTTTCAAGACTATAATTAAGTGTGTATTGTAGTACATGGTCTAGTAACTTCAGCCGATTAGCTCTGGTTTTCAATTAATTTCGAAACGTCATTAGACAATCATCATTAGGCGCGGTCTGAGGCAATCTTCGACCTTGAATTAATGCATAGAAACTAGAGGTCCGTAGTATCTTAATATAAATGTTTATTTCATGTGTTTTGTAAGTTTTTATAAATTTTACAATTGTCGTGTTTAGAATTTATAATGTAAGGTCTTTTGCGTGATTTCATAAATATTTTAACCATCTTATTGGTATTGGAGCCAAAATTAAGTAGGTATAAATAAATTACTCAAAACAGTCAAAAATATATCACATCAGAAAATTTGTACTACATAATTTTTCGAATGAAGGCGCCAAAATCGCGTATAAAGGCGTCATTTCCGACAATTTTTTTTTCATTTACGTGTAATTATATTACAAAAACTATCATAATTAGAACCCTTGACATTCCTTGATAATTTTAATTTCCAACCAAAACAAAGACCTGAAAGAACAAATCAAATTATTTATATCGAATATTTTGATTTGTTTATTTTAAGTAGTCACACTATGACTCATAATGTTGTACCTTAGAAGATTGGCCAAATGCGCCTTAGCATTTACAAAGATTGCATATACACGGGAAAATTCGACCGGTGCTTTCGTGGCCAGGTGGCGAAGTTGGTTAACGCGTCTGCCGCGAATGCAGAAGACGCTGGTTCGAATCCAGCCTTGGGCACCGGAGGCGTTGGTCACTTTTTCCTTTGTATATGACATCTATACAAGTTTATAATCAAAACAAAGACCCTGAACGGCCGCATTTTTGATATTAACAAATAACGTCAAAATTGCCAAAACGGTTCAACCTTACCGCCGACATCCGCTCGTTAACTTTTTCTACTTATTTTTAACCAAAAGACATGTTGTTAGACATATTTTGTACTCCAACCAACAACGACTGACTTCTATATTTAGGGGTTTACCTAATTCCACTACTACTATTGGCGTAGTCAGGCACTGGTCCTCGCTTCACTTAGGTTTAGGTACTAATGTAGTTATTTATATAGTATTTTCTTGTTACTAACAAATTATGGACACTTATGGGTCTGAAATAAATGCATTATATTTTTATTTTATTTTATTTTTTACTACTCTATTAAAAGGTAAACACGTATTATTTCTGGCAAGTAACTGTCCTAAAAATACATGTGTAAATTAAATTAATACAGGTGCACCAAAACAAATAATGGATGATGTGTTTATTGTTATTCTATCCCGTCAGCCAGGGCTAACCTTTCAATCCGGATATTCCGAATAGTAATTTGTATGGAATTATTCGGATAGCAGCCATATTATCCAGATACTATCTGGATAACTACAAGCCCCATAGCACAATAGTTACAAAGTTGTTTTAAAAATATATACGCCACTTTCTACTAAAATGCTTTACAGATATTTAGCACCTTGTATAAAGAATTAAAACGCGAGTTTAAAGAGTGCCCCAGGCCTATAGCCGCGAAGCACTTCGTCCATCGAATCGTCTATTTGCATCACTCTCTTTCGTATATGCAAGAGCGATAGAGACGGGGCCATCGTTTTGTCGATTTTCGAACTTCGCGGTAGGCCCTCAGGGTCCTTATTCAGAATGTACATATTGTACAATATAACTGGAAGAGATCCCTTAAAGGGATAAGTTTGCCTTTGTACTTGCGTTTTCCTATTATTATATTGATTTGACTTGTTTTTGTACAATAAAGAGTTTTATATTACATTACATAACATTACCTCGTTCACTGGGCTATTAGTACTTACATTGCTCTAAATGCGTGTTTAATTAGCTTAATTTCCTCCTAATGACGCATAATAGCCCTTCACAATTACAGCAAAAAGGACAAGGGACATTATGACAATACTGTTTAAATGTTTTGTAAATGTCCGTCCTGTCTACAATTTGTTCATTGCGTTTTCAGATTGGCCTTAAGAAGTGGTCATGAGTAAAAATTTAGGTACCTATTTAAAAAATCTATGATTTAAGTCCACTCTAGTATGAGCGACCGTGACTACTGCATTTTGAAAATATTATTGTTTTTTAATATATGTTGACATAATTTATTACAAAGAAAGGGCGGCTCAATAAAAGCAATAGGTAAAACAAATATAAATGAAATGAACACTATCAATCTTTTATGGTGTTACATTTTGTGAACTGTACAATACAGACTATAATGAGAGCTTAAGCAGGGACCGGAAAACCCCTCTTTAGGCTTAACCCTATCATTTCGGTAACCCAATCAATTTGGTAACCTCATGATACGGTTACCGTATCATGAGGTTACCGAATCATAGTGGTAACAGGTATTGAAGCGGTAACCGTAACCTCTAACACGGTTAACCTCAAAACCCCATCGCGATAGGGTTTTTGTTAAGGGTTTTTATTGGGTTATTCTAACCTGGGTTGTTTTTTCTTTCCTACATTTGAATACTATTGAAAGCTAATGTCGAGATTTAACATTTAATGAAACTAGCTAACTACCCGTATAGAGCTATTATCGTAGTAGTCGCGTTGCTCAAGCATGAAAAAAAAAGTAAAGTAAAAATAAAATAAAATAAAAATAAATGAAAATATCATAAGAATGAAAAAAAAAGGAAATTTTAAAGTAAAAAAAAAAAAAAAATTAAAAAAAAAAAAAAAAAAAAAAAAAATAAAAAAAAAAAAAAAAAAAAAAAAAAAAAAAATAAAAAAAAAAAAAAAAAATAAAAAAAAAAATAAAAAAAAAAAAATAAAAAAAAATAAAAAAAAATAAAATAAAATAAAATAAAAATAAAATAAAATTAAAATTAAAATTTTGTTTCTATTGCATGTCATTGAATATATTTTAATAAAATTTTATTATACAATATTTTATTTTTTACTTATTCTATTTTATTCTTTTTTTATATTATATTTTATTATTATTTTCTATTTTTATACTATTTTACTTTTATTTTATATTATTTTATTTTTATTTTTAATTTATTTTTATTCTATTTGAATTTTATTTTTATTCTATTTTTATTCTTTTTTTATTTTATTTTTATTCTATTTTTATTCTATTTTTACTCTATTTTTATTTCATTTTTGTTTTAATAAAAAAATAGTACATTATTGCAGAGGACGGGAAAGGGAAATTCGTGGATGAGCGATTTTTTCCGACGAAGCGCAGCTGAGTCCGAAAAAATAAGACGAGTCCACGAATTTCTATTCCCGCCGAGGCATATATAGTGCTTTTCTCTAAATGTGCGAGGAAATAAAGTAAAGTAAATGAAATAAATTACAGATTTTGGTTACGTTATTAGCGTGCAATGTCATGAATTAGCTTCCTTCTATAATTTTTTTTTAAGTATTAAGAACTATGTATACTGCCAATTTTCATTCAAATAATATTTAAAAAGAAATTTTCGTCAAAAGCTATTTCAGACAGTATTAAATATGCTCCTTTTATGCAACAGATACAAGATTAAACCTTAAAAATAGTTGTTTTGTCTATGATTGTATTAAGCCTCATTCGCACGATCAGACGCGGTGCTATGACAAAGAACGAGACAACCAAGGTTTTTGATCTAACTATCTCGCTCTATCCTAAAGTTTGAAGGGATTGCCGTTCAGACGGTGTATAGACGTCGCTTAAGTATTGGCTGTTTGAAATGATATTTCTTAGTCGGATGAAAAGTTTAAAAGGTAAAAAACAATACAGTAATGGATTTTACTAGTCAACGCCTAAAATATGTATACACTTTGAACCTTATTACAATGGAGTAAGGTGCAAAAGTGTATACATATTTATGGCGTTGACAAATTACTTCACGGCCGCTAAAACAGGTAAATAATGATTTTTTTTTATTCGTTTTGGTAAAAAATGAAGAACTTCACGTACTCATTTTGATACGGTAAGCTGAAAATTTCCGAGCACATTGGAGAAAAAAAATATATATTCATATATACATGTACATACTTGATAATTACAACAATACATTTTAATTCATATGCACATTATGCACGAATCCGTATCCGTAATTTCTCCAAAGTTAGTATAGTAATAATGTAAAAACAAAATAACCAAACGAAATGCAGCCGCGCTCCAATTTCAATTCAACCTAAAAGTACAAATATTGTTAAAGATGAACACAATAAACGACGCGCGACGTTTCCGGCAAAACCTGTTTGTTTGTACTGGGAGCTTAGTTGACCAGCCCCGTGCTCAAAGCCACTACAGCAATTTAATAATGAGCCTAATCTGAGTGTTCGTAAAGATCACATTCGTTTGAGCTGCCTCAATACCCTATGATTCGGTAACCGAATTGATTGGGTTTTTAATGCGGTTAGTGTTACCTTAGGTTAACCTGATCGATACGGTAACCGTATCAATACGGTTACCTCATCATAAGGTTACCGTTATATCAGGGTTTTTAAAACAACCTCAAAAATAACCTTATGAAATACCCAGGTTATGGTAACCGGTTCCGGTCCCTGAGCTTAAGGGTCAAATATTCACTTTAGTATCTAATCATTTATAAACAAAGCAGTAAATAATTGAAAAAACCTGCAAGTAAAAAACATACCACAATTATTATTTTAACATACAAGCTATTTTTATTGTTACTGATATAGATAAGTGTCGAACACCTGATCATTTAATTTAGTTATATTATGCTTCAATCTAAAGTATTGGTTAATTCACTGTAGTAATAAAATGATTAGCATTTTATAACAGGTCGCCGTAAAGGAAGTGCGTTGGATATTTCAAGCACGCCGCTTACTTCCGCAGGGGACCCCGGTGAAATGACCTCAGGGACCTTACTAAACGTACTCAGCTATAGAAATAACTTACTAGAATCGTTGATTTATTATTTATTCTACTAGATGGGCTATTTAGAACAAATTTTGTGTGCCATGTTTGCCAGTTGACAGCTGTCACTGAATCAAAAAGTAGCTTAGACTTATAGTGATTTTTATTTCAACTTTTGGCGTAAGGTGCGTTGGGGTAAGATAGAAGGTATTTTTTAGGGGTAAGACAAAAAATCGTCCATATTCCGGAGCATTACAGACTACTTTTTATCTCACCCCTAAAAAATACCTTTCTATCTTACCCCAACGCACCTTAAAGTTTGTTCTTAGGGATGTCATCTCCTGTTACGCAATGACTGGAATATCTTATGTAACACCTCTGAAGGTTGCGAGTCTGCAGAATTGTACATTTTAAAATTGAATGTGTTATAAATGAAATAACTATTTGCTATACAGTGTCTAATCACTATACAATAAATAAATATTAACCGACTAAGTATAACAACATTTTAAATATCATAGAAGTTCCAAACCAATAGCGATTTCCAAATTAGCAACTTAGTTATAGGTAATTAGAGAAACAAAAAAAAGACCGATATTTACCTACTTTAAAACTTGGCTGTTTTTTTGAGGGGCTTAACTTTTCCATTTATAAAAAAAAAAAGAAAAAATATATATATATGGGTGCTTGCTTGAAATAAATGATTTTTTTTTATAACAGGTAAAACTAAATAATTGATAGTACTTGAAATCGAAAGATTTAGCAAATATGTCTGTTTTCTAATAAATAAAAATTAGGGCGGATCTATCAAAGTTCGGTAATATTTATTTTCATTATCATTCAACTCTACTAGTGACCATCAATAAAAACTGTCAGTTTTCCAATTATGACATCAATCTGTGCCTTATTGAAACAAATCGAACACACACCATCAATCTAATATTCAATCTACGCGGCAACATCAAAGAATCTTAGAAAAAACGTAAGTAAGTATGAAGTTAGGCACATAAGTCTTTTTGAACATTGACATAGGTCAGGTCAATAGCCTTGACCTGTGGGTTGAAACAAGCGATCAAGATAATTATTACTTTTTGCTAGATTCATTACACTGTGATAGAAAAACAAGATGTCGAATTAAAAAATATATCATAAAGTTTTCGATGATTTTAGGGTACCTTACCAAATTAATTCATACTTAGCACTCACGTATTGCATTAAAGTACTTATTGACTATAAATATGACTTTTTCTCATTTCAAAAATAAAATAATTTAAGAAGAACCAATTTAATTTAAATAACTAATGTCTATCCTAACCTACACCTATCAACCACGCTATACAAGGTGGATTTTCTTTTTGGGTCAATGAGGGCAGCTACCAGATTCCGTGCTGCTACGTGAAAATGGTATTTGAAGATCTTCCCTCGATTTTAAATTAATGAAGGATCGCATTTACAGCTTTTGAAAAAAAAACATAGAAAAAGGTCATATTTCCAAACTTTGTTTTTGATGCAATTTGATCCCATTCCTATCCAGGATCAAAAGCTTAGCTAGAAAAGTCGGAAAATATTGTACAGTTGTTTCCACCCTGTATACAGGGTATTTTTTTTAATAACTACCCATATTGTGTGAGGTGATTAGGTAAGTCATACTGAACAACTCCGAAATCCCAAATTTTTTTTTTAAATAATTTCATAATGTTACAATCTCTTTAAAAGGAATTAATAATTACTAGCACATTAAATCTGACACTTAGCTTTACCCAAACTAAGTGGCACTAAAAACCGGTGAGAATGTATAACAATGGCGACTGGCAATTAACCAGATCGGACAGAGCGAGGTAATGTTCCATTAATCATTCTAGATCATCTTTGCAAAAATATTTGTACAATGTTCCGGGTTCCGTCGATTACGTTATTTATGAATTTTCATTTAAAAACAGGGTTCTTATTTAAATGTGGGTTCGAAGTACATAGATATTTTTTTGACGTTAGTCAATCGCGTTTTGTATTTGGTAATAATATTTTAATAATTATTATATAGCTCATAATTCAAGCATCAACTTATTTAATTTGACAACAGTACAATTCAAAAAACATAAAGGCCAATCTACCAAACATGGCTTAAATTTTCGTATAATTTTAGATGCCTATCAAACTACTAATATCAAATAAAGAACAATTAAAAATCTTTTAAGACTAGTAGAATGAAAATCATTTTTTAAAAGAAAAGTCGACGAAAAAGTTTTGTAAATCATATCACATGTGTAATATTATAAGCCTTTGCTGTAGGTGTAAAATAAATTAGTGATATGTCATTTGAAAAGTTTCTTCCTTTATTTAAAATACTCACAATGACTTGATAAGAAGTAAGTAATTATGCAATCTCAGACGGAACACTAAAACCGCAAACTCAAATTATCAAAGTGACTTGATGATCAGGCGAAATCAAGAGTCATTGTACGAAGATAACATCTACGGGAAAAGCACGCTTTTTAGCAAGTCGGAGTTTGCCATTAAAACAATCTCGAGATTCGTTATCAATTTTGGTCTTAAAGATACGATAATTTCATGTGAAAATACAGTTCTTGATGAAAAATATTCTTGTGATAAGCATACCTAGATTGGGTGGTTCAAATTTTCACGTCTAGTCTATGACTTGAAATAATAAATAATTTTAAACAAAAAAGAACCGACTTCACTTAGGATCCGCTATTCCAAGAGGAAGTGGCCGAGTTGCTGTAAAAAATAGTGAAATCACTTTAATAGTTGAAGAGTTCCCTCGATTTCTCCAGGATCCCATCATCAGACCCCGACTTGGTGACAATGGGACCATCTGTAGGGGATATACTCGTTCTATTAAAAAAACATTTTGAAAATCGGTTCACGATTCACGGAGATATCGAGTAACATACATACAAAAAATAATAATAATAATAATAGTCCGAAGGTTCTTCACTCTGCGGCCCTAACCACCGGCAGCCTGGGCCTTGCTCCGTTGCCGGCGGCACCCTAGGATAGGTTTTTTATAATGTTTTTATTGTTTCTGTGTGTTTTTGATGTATTTTTTTTGTATTTTACTTTTATAAAAATATTGTAAAAAACCTACACTAAGATGAAAAATGAATAAAGGGAATATAATAATGACAAAAAAAAAACAGTCGAATTGAGAACCTCCTCCTTTTTTGAAGTCGGTTAAAGAGTTGTTTTCTTTCAGAATTTTGAAGCATATTTTAGGGGGCTGTGTGGGCTTGCCACGCCTAAAAAATATGGCAACGCCATGCCAAGCCATTTTTTCTGTTTTTCCAGTCTATAAGAGTTCAAACTAACCCATATTGTCTTAGCCCTGAAATCGTTCCAAGCCCTATTTGACCAGCTGACTGTACATTCACCGGCAATAGTATCTTCCTACACGAAGGCCGCAAAAATATATGACACACTCTTATAGCCCTACAAATAAGACTGCGTCACATATTTTTACGGCCGGGTAGGAAGATACTATTGCCGGTAACTGGACAGTCGCCATCAAATATATCGGAGCGGCCAAGGTACTCAACAATATCTGTACATGCACTTTATCGCCTTGATGAGGCGTTGTTCAGATATTGCCACCACCTTAGCCGCTCCGATATATCTGATAGCCACTGTACCTAAGTGAGTAACTCCACACTTTCTCGTCCTGCAAAGAAAGTGATTGGCAAATTCGGTTTGTTTATGGCATAGCTCGGGGGCCTTCTACAGTTTACGACGCATTGTCTCTGCCTTTGTGCCACCTACCGGAGTCTAGAGAAACTTTCTTTTACGTTTTTGGGAGTGTTCATAAAGCTTTGTATCTCTTTAATATAGTGCTACATAAGTAACTAAAAGACACAAACAAAGTTTCGGGAGTAAACTAAGCAATAATAATCACCTTGACTACTCATAATAGGTAGGGACTAGTAGATTTAGGTACAGTCGACCAAAAATGTGGTCTACCACCTTAAGGTTGAGGTTCGTTTGTACGTCATGAGTATGAGACAACAAGGTCGTGCATATTTTAAACTCCGTTAGAAATGTCTACCTTACACGGAAAAAAAAGCTTCCGGGATATTCTCAATCCAAGACATTATTATTTTCTTGAAAATATTTCCTCGTGACAAGTATTTATTTCCTTTACCAAAAATATGATTCTTCGCTTAACGAAAACCACGTTCTCTTAAAATAGAAATACATAAATGTATTGTTTCAAGAGTATGTTGAGTAAATAAGAGAGATTGTACTTTAATCAAACAAGTATTATCTTAGGTAAAAGAAAACTAGAAAATCTGTAAGAATATATTCGCTTCGTTATATTTAAAACTTTATTTTATTTTCGTTAAAGGAAATAAATGCTTGTCACGAGGAAATATTTTCAACATAATATAATAATGTCTTACATTGAGAATATCCCGGAAACTTTTTTTTCCGTGTAGCGATCGTTCGATCTCGCAGAAACTTTTGTCAAAATTATTAAAAACACAGATACTTATTTTTAATGTGGTCACTTATTACTTTTTTGTGCTTAATTGGTGGTTTTTGTGGTGGTTTGTGGCCTAATTAGTAGTGACTCGATCTGCCTATGAAGCAAGAGGTCCCGGGTTCGAATCCCGATTATTAAGCTTACCGTGGGACTAGGTTGATTTGTGTAAGATTGTCCCATAATATTTATTTATTAATTTATTTTAAAATATGTTTCAAATATACCTAGTGTATATTGTCTTCATTTCCAAGAATTCCAAGCTTGTATGTACTTACTAAATTTGGCTACTGTGTAACAACTTACTTATTTATAAATAGATATGCATACTTGTAGCTTATACATACACATTATATACAAAGAAAATATCGGACAATATTCGCGATAATCGCACAAATGCCCCTATCAGGATTCAAACCCTAGACCTTACACATCGTCACTAGGCTAGGCCAATTTTATCCAAGTGTGACACAGTGAATAAAAAGATGATAGATAAACTCCAGTTACGCGCATGCGCGAACAGGATGCGCGCGACGCGCCACGAATCATTAAACAGACGGATTAGCATGCATTTGTTTTGTTAATTTGGTTGGGATTACCTGTGACCTGCGAGCCTCTGAGAGGCTGACAATGTTACATACTGAATGTCATTGGCAGTTATTGGCACTGTCCCCAGTGTACCCACTATGCAATGTCAACAAGTCAGTTGATCTCCAATTTATACGATCGATGCAACGATTTTAACCATAATCGTATATAATCTTGTGTGTCTTTTATGTGTAGTGTAGATAGCCTTTTCTAACCTCTCAAGCACATTGCATTCAATGCTGGTCGCATATACGTCGCATAGACTTACCTGGAAAGAAAAACAAAATATTAATTTTTATATCTAGAAAAAAAAAACATTTTCGTTACTTCATTAGTTAGTCAACTGTCAATCCCCACTATCCCGTTTAGAAATGCTGGGGTCTAAAGAGTCCTTTTTCCTATTTCAGAATTTTCGGAGACTCTTATAAATAGTCTCGATTTTTTTTTAATTATGTCCCCAGATTTCTAAAGACATCTGGCGGCTTAGCACGACATGCGTTGTCGCGCGCGACTCCATACTTCGAGTCGCGCCTGAAGTATGGGGAGTCGCGCGACAACGTAAATCATGCTAGACGTACTGGATTGACTTGGATTAGAATTTAGATCAAGTGGAACTGCTGATGATGACCATAAAATAATAAGATACTGTTAAATGAGGTTCTTTATTTAAAGGTTATTTTAAAAATGCCAGATGGATTAAGGCCATTCCTCGATTCGGACAAGCCACGCCCATCTGTTAGAGACACGTTTATGGCTCCCATGCGCGAAAGAAAGAGATGCAGCGCTCTTAAGGATCAGACTTTTTGACCAAACTACGATAAATAAGCGAATCTATAAAGTTTTGTCTAATTTTGCTTGTGTGACTTTTTAGATAAACCAGAATACCATATTTTTTACTTAGTTATATTGCTAAATCTCTTATAGTTTACGTAAGCTGAGAAAAATAATGGAAAAAAGGACCCAACTTTGGATTTTTTTTCTATCGAGGCAACTTTCAGCAATCGTGTTTCGGCTTGTGCCAAAAACAAGAGTATATAGTCTAGTAATACATATTCGAAAATAAATTCAGTCCCTTTTTCCGTTTAGTCACTAGAGCGTTTGAAAAAACCTATAATTTTTCAAAGTAGCCCCTTAACTAATCTCATTACCTATTAATATATTCGTTGTCATGTCTACAGTAACTAATCTATGCCCTCGTGACGCGCTTGTATTGAATGTGACATAATGCCACCCATACATACAATTACGGGCCGAGCCATACACGAATCGTCACTGTATTTGTATTGTTTTATTGTCAGTCTTATACGTAATCGGATTTAAAAAAACTAAACATATACGTCCGCTAACTTTATCATTATTAAAAAAAAAGAAAATTGACTGTCTAGAGCGAGTCTCGAACTCGCGGCTTCGGAATACCAGTCCGTCGCTCTACTAGCTACCGATTACCGAGATAAACACATTCTAATACAAGAGATGTACTTTCAATTATTGAAATACTTGAAATAGGTGTACCCCTAGTATTACCGACGGCCTGGCAATAGGCTGAGATTCTTATGTGAAGGGTACACGGAAAGAACATGTCTAGTCACTTTGACAACATTTTGAGTTATAGGGGTTTTAAAGTTTGGAACGATTCAATTAACCATACTATTTTCGTAACTAGATGGTTTTTATGAATTAAAAAGTGGATTTATGTTAAAAATTCCAGCTGTTACAGAAGTTGTTGTTAATAGTTCATTGCAAGTTCTACATTTTGATACAAAAATCTCATTTTACGAAAAAAGGGACTAGACATGTTCTTTCCGTGTACCCTTCACGTATTTTCTATTTTTCTTCAAATTAAAACATTGTTTACGTTCATGGCCTGTTTATTATTTTCATTACTAAAGCAACCAAAAACATCATAGTATATAAAACATTAAAAAAGAAAAATATTTCTAAAGAGTCCGCAACACCCAGTAAATAGTTAAGTACCCGATAACTAAACAGGTACTCTTTGCCTTAGCGGTCGGTTATACTTTGAGCAATCTGGCAGGAGTCTGACACAAGTCAGCAACAGAAGTAGTTAGCTACTAACGGGTGAGTTGCTTAAAATGAACCTCTCACGATCTTATTCCCTTAAGGCCGTTCCTCGATTCGGACAAACCACACCCATCCGTTAGAGACACGTTTATGGCTCCCGTGCACGAAAGAAAGAGATGCAGCGCTCTTAAGGATCAGACTTTTCGACCAAACTGCGATAAATAAGCGAATCTATAAAGTTTTGTCTAATTTTGCTTCTGTGACTTTCTAGATAAACCAGAATACCATATTTTTTACTTAGTTATATTGCTTAATCTCTTATAGTTTACATAAGCCAAGAAAAATAAGGGAAAAAAGGACCCAACTTCGGATTTTTTTTCTATCGAGGCAACTTTCAGCAATCGTGTTTTGGCTTGTGCCAAAAACAAGAGTATATAGTCTAATAATATATATTCGAAAATAAATTCAGTCCCTTTTCCCGTTTAGTCACTAGAGCGTTTGAAAAAACCTATAATTTTTTAAAGTAGTCCCTTAAAAATAAAGCCGTGTCAAGTTTATTATGAACACCTCAGCCGCTCAGCTCCTGCTGCTGACTGTACCTTGTTTACCAGGCTTGGTCAATTTATTATGGCAACTATTGAACATTGAACATTTCAAATTTGCATAGACTAACTCGATAGTGGTTCTGTAATGGTTTAATTTTTATGTCAATCTATAATACCTCAAAAAGCACTTAAAGTAAACTTAATTTAAACACGTATACGGGTACACGTCTGTCGCAATGTCGCCAGGGCGACAGGTACATGCGCCGCGCTGACGCGGAACCGACCATTTTCGTGTTTTAATTGCCATTGTTCTCTACTAAATACCTTTTATGATATACAATACCAAAATAAAAATATATTTATTTGTTAACTTAAGCTTAACTAGTAGTCCGCCTCGAACTGAGAACTAGCGATTTACTTGCAAACGAGTTGACCAATATAACAAGACCCTAAGGAGGATTTTTTTTCTCCTTTTAGCTCCATATCCACTTGATCGATCCTGCTCATATACGAACTCACAAATTTTATGTATCTCTGCTACGGCCCTAAGAAATTTCATAAAGATCAGAAAAACGTTACTAAAGTTATCGTCGGACAAACTATCGAAATCATAAAGCCACCAAATGCCGAGACGTCCCAGTAGCCAGGTGACAGTTCTGTCTGGAGTTGTTCGATAAGTACTTAAAGTTCACTTTAGCTTTAGCCAGCTATTGTACACGTCTGCGGCTTTGTCGTCAAAGTGACAGGTACACGCGCCGTGTTGACGAGAAAACAACGGTTTTCGCCTTTAGTGTGCTAGGGAGCTTTTAAATGTTGCATTAAATTAATATTTGTATCACATTGGTGGCCCTAAAGAGCTGTTTTTTTAGCACTTATACTTCAGGCCACTATCACACTATCACACGACTCCCGCTGTCGCCAAAGTGACAGGTACACGCACGGCTGACGCGAAAACGACGGTTTTCGATTCAATTCGATTTATTTTTGCCTTAACGGGTACCCTTACCTGCACGCCTAGCACATGATTGACACGTCAGTATCTCGCGCGCGAGATAGTCTAACCGTCCTTTTCTGACTGTGTCAATTAGAAAGAGTAGGGTAGTCTATCTCGCGCGCGAGATACTGTCGCATCAGTCATGTGATAGGCGTGCTGTTGCCATCAAATATATCGGAGCGGCCAAGGTACCCAAAAATATCTGAACATGCACTTTGTCGCCTTGACAATAGTTCAGATATTTATGACCACCTTCGCTGCTTCGATATATCTGATGGCGACTGTACGTGTGGAGTTTTTTTACGAAGTTTTTTTAACGAGAATATATGTAGTTTAGTTGCTATTGTTCACTATTTTAAAGGAAACTTTTAAGTAAACAAAGTTTATTGTTTCTCATAATGGTAAGTAATTACTTTATTGCAAGTTTTCTCCCTTCAATTTTCGTATATGCTAAAAAATCCTGTAATTCATTAATTGTCAATTGTCATATTATCGTTTTTAAGTCTTCAAACTACGAGTAAATTCATAATTGCTTTATCTAAAGACTGATCTTTAAAAAAAAATTGTTATAGCAACCAACTTTCTGTAATGCCTTAGCAGTGTTGTTTCAAGTTAATTAAAAAATAAAAACATAGACAATACTTTTTTTTTAGTTAAAACGAAACATTGACTCTGACACCAACATGGCTAGAAAAACGTTACGTTAAAACGATTAATTTACCTGTCAATGTGTTAGTTTTTGGTTTTTTGCACCATGATGTCATGTTGTTTAGCTTTAGGTCATTGATTGAAAAAAAAAACTTGTATGTTGATGTTACCATGTTAAATTTGTATATTGACTCACAAACGTAATTGGTTATATCTGGCAGTCCATATGAAAGGGAATTTGGCGGACAATTACGTCGTACAGTCGCCATCAGACATATCAGAGCGGCCAAGGTAGTCACAAATATCTGAGCAACGCCTCTATTGTCAAGGCGATAAAGTGCATGTTCAGATACTTTTGAGCAACCTGGCTGCTCCGATATACTTATAATAGTACCTAAATTTGGCGTCAATAGAAAAATACAACAAGGTAAACAAATATGGCTGCCTTTCTAGGCAAAAAAAGCATTTGACACATGACAAAATGTTATTAAAGAAATTCGTTTTTACTGAAATATAAGTAAGTAATCAACGGATATTTTTACTAAAAATTTCTATCTAACCGAAATCTATACCTACTTTAATATAGATCATCGATATTGGCGTGATGTTTAGAGCAGGCCATGTCCTGCAACGACCACAATCTGTCCAGGGCATTAAATTCTGGACTGGAAGAGGACCAATCATCTGACCTGATGAAGTCAGGAACATTAATTTCCAGTCGAAAACATAAATTTTCAACCATTTCAGCCGAGTCTGGGCACATGCGCGTTGCCAAACCTTTAACCAGCAACAATATTATAATTATATATGTACCTAAATACTCAAGTGCAACCGCATGAATTAACTAGTGTTGATATAAATTACGGCATAATTCGTGCGCGGTGACATTTACAGTCGCCTTTGAACTTTACATGCGCGCGCGCACCTCGTTTAGCTGTAACCAGCTTTATTTATTGATATCACTTTATTAAATTACCATAATGTCGGCAGCAGAATGAGAGAAGACTGACGTGATCTTATTTTAAAATCGTGAGAAAACCGAACTTAATCCTAAGAAGGCATAGTTTCCCTTCGATGGTAGTGATTTTTGCTATACGCCAATTATTGGGATTAGGTTGATTGGCCGACTCGAGGTTCTGATGAATCTGGACAAAAGACGGGAACATACGCTAGGAGGATGATGGCGCTCTTGATTTTAACCAACTTTAATATTTTGAAGTCGGTTATTTCGTCGTAATTTTTTTCCTGAATAAAGTCCATCGTCTTACACTGCCAAAGGTTATAAATACCAGTAAAAAATAACTGGTATTTCGACTCTAATTTCTATGTCTATCTTGGGCTATATTCTGTATTTACTTTGACCTGAAACTTTTCCTCTTTTATCCACTTTGCCAGAAGCCCATCTTTCCCGAACCTCCTCCTTGACACTCAAGTTGACAACTGAAAGCTTAATGGTCAATTACACCGAACTTGACATTAACGCCACTGTCAACTGCCATTTACGACAATTAAGGAGTTAAAAACATCTGTCAATGTCAAGAATCGAGATTCACATTTCCAGTAATCTGATTAAAATGTGCTCTTTACGTAAATTACTATGTTAATTTAATTTAACAAGTGTGTGAAAAATACTTTCTCAAACATGCAATGAAATATTATCTTTACGTTCCATATAATAGAGTCGGAAGTATCCTATATCAGGCGCAGGCGCAGCTACTCGAGGGGTCTGTAATGGGAATGTACATACCTTTTCAGGCCTAGGCCTTCAAAGTATTGACGTCATAAATGGTGGCAGTGGCAGGTTTTACGAACAGCTGCGATTTTTTCCCGTGAATAGATCGTTATCATTTCTGAAGTGAGAATAATACACGTATTAGAAGTTAACTAGTAGACTATCTGTAATTATATTCAATAAGTATTACAGAATAATCTCGTATATACATATTTTCAACTAGTTTCATTTATTTATTTATTTATATTTATTTATTTAATCAAACAACACGTTTACATGACATTAAAGTATAACTAATGCGCCATGAAACTAATATTCTAATGAGATCACAAAAACATTTTAAAATAACATTAGACAACAACATAATAACAGATTACATAACAGTTGAACATCTTTTATCCATCCCTTCACAGAATTTCTATCATTCACAATAAACAGTCGTCCATCGCCACGCAAACAGATCACACTCTGGTACTGATGCCAAGAACGCATTTAGTTGGATTCATCAAGAGACTATGACCACAGAATAAGTAATAGCAACAGCTAGGACCTAGTCGCTCTAACGAACTTCCTCTCGCCACACCCCTCTCACTATGTTTTCTAAGTTTGAATAAATAAGCATACACAATTTTTTACTCGTAGACATGTTTCACGAAAAAAGGCTCCGAACAATATTGATCTAATTTAAATCAATCGGTCGGAGTTTGAAACTACGCGTTTTGTCTCGGGCTCTTTTTTTTCGTGAAACAGGCATGAATTATATGATTAAGGCCGTTCCTCGATTCGGACAAGCCACGCCTATTCGTAAGAGACACGTTTATGGCTCCCGTGCACGAAAGAAAGAGATGCAGCGCTCTTAAGGATCAGACTTTTTGACTAAACTACGACAAATAAGCGAATCTATAAAGTTTTGTCTAATTTGGTTTCTGTGACTTTTTAGATAAACCAGAATACCATATTTTTTACTTAGTTATATTGCTTAATCTTTTATAGTTTACGTAAGCTAAGAAAAATAAGGGGAAAAAGGACCCAACTTCGGTTTTTTTTCTATCGAGGCAACTTTCAGCAATCGTGTTTCGGCTTGTGCCAAAAATAAGAGTATATAGTCTAATAATATATATTCGAAAATAAATTCAGTCCCTTTTCCCGTTTAGTCAATAGAGCGTTTGTAAAAAACCTATATTTTTTCAAAGTAGTCCCTTAATCAGGTATAGGTAATATTAATATTGACCGGTGTGATACCAGTGCACGAAACTTTGTTTTTGTAGCCAAGCTCATTTCACAGCCTATTAACCATAATTTTATAACATTCACATTTTCAAACATGTCATAATTACGTCCGTTTTGGCCGCAAACTAAAAAAGCCACTATAGGATGGCGCAATTCGCCCTTGTATATTAAAAGCTTGGCCAGTTTTTTGATACTATTATGACACAGGCAAGTCATATTGTAACTGCAACTCTATAACAATTAATTTTAAACTTAATTACGTGATAAATCAAAATTACTTTTTGTTATGGCGCGGTTAAGGCGAAGTGCCTCTGTAATGATTAAATTATGAAACAGTGGACGAGCTAGGTACTTTTTTGGGTTCGTAACTCAAAAAGGGTCAAAATAAACTCTTACCTTCACTATCCTACGTAAGTCCTGTGGATAGAAGGGATCCTCTTCGGATCCGGACCACTCAGGGTATAACTAGACGCACTATAGCTGGCTAACAAGTAAAAGTGGAACAGCTGACTGGTTTAAATTATTTTTAGCAATTCAAGTCACTGATTAAATTGATAATATTCTAATGATTAATATATTTCATTTAAATAACGCCAAGCTTTTTAGTTTTAAAATCGGCCTTGTTCAGCAGCAAGTATTCATGTTTCGAATTTTTTGACACTTTGTTTCTAACCTCTCTGTCTTAAAATATGGTGTCATCTGCCTAAAAAAGTTAGTTGCGGTTATTTTTAAGTCTTTGTTATAATAAAATGTTTTAATGCAAGTATCAGCCTTCATCTCCCACCAATTCCTCCCAAAAAAATACGTCCTATTTTTTAGAAAAAAAGAGAATTGAAAAATTGTGATCCTCCCCTTAATACGAAGCGTCTTAACAATTTACTCCGCTTTTCTGTCCGTCTCACTCAATTAAGGGGGTGAATAAAAATATTTAAAGCCCAATTAACCCTGATACCGACGTCATTAAGACCCATTAGGGATAATGGAACCTTCTTATTTGGATGATTAAGACTCATCAAGCCAGGGCTGATATATTTGTGACTGACGCTTTAAATGTTCGAAAATACATTTAATTACTGGTGATTTAAAAAATGGAGTATATCCTTGAATTTTATTGTAACTTACGGCATTTCGCTTAATGGTATATGATACCAGGGTAAAAAAAATTAAAGGCGATTAAATAAAGGAAGCCGTAGGGTGCCCGGCCATATAATTGTCCCCACCATATCGTCCCGTCGTTGCAGTAGGAGTCTGCTAAGGGAATATGCCGGGAGATGGGCAGCAGCATCTTCCGAAAGCCTAAACAACAATAAACAAAAAAACTGCGCGCGCCAACCCGCCTGCTAAGCGTGGCGCGTATTTTAACCCAAATTAAAGGGGAGGCCTATGTTCAGCAGTGGACGTCTTATGGCTGAGATGATGACGTAAAGGAAATCATGGGCTGGGAGGATTTCATAATTTCCCATATAACACTTTTGTTTTACCCGATTATGTCTGTAAACAGAGAGGTATGGGTATTGCGAATGTCATCTCGCTATGTATTGTGTGGTAGGGCACAGCACAGCGAATGTCATCTCGCTCAGGATCAGGATCTGGAGCAGAGTCCGACTGGGGAAGTACCTCCACCTTACAGAAAACCACAGCCAAATAGCACTAGACCATAGTGTTGTTCTCCTGCTGGTGAGTTAGGTTACCAGAAAGCTGCAACGCAATGTGTTGTAAAAAGGGACCTTCTTAGTCCCTTTAGCGGTCAATAAAATGAATGCTTCTTTATATTAAAGGGTAACGTGCATTTGTCACCTCTGGTGTGTTTATTAAAAAAACGCACAAAACATGGACATTATTGATACTCAACACGAACTGATTGTTATTCCGAATCGATACGGACCACAAAACATAAATAAATCATTGATTCTCACAATAACGATCAAACAATGGTGCAAAACATGCAAACATTCTCGTAAAGGTACGTAATAATACGAAATCAACTACAATAATATGCTACATTTTCGCACAGATAAGACAAAAACTTTGCTTCATATTTCTTCTTATTACTATATTACCAATGTTCATGTTCATGTTCATGTTCATGTTCATGTTCATGTTATTACTACACTACCATTTAACACAATATTTATAGTTGTTTCCAGAAACTTGTCGTTTACAGAAAATGAAATAATTAAGCGTAAGTAATCATAGTAATCATTATTCAGTATTTTATTCGGTATTAATTTGTATTACCATTATGGTCACATTCTTATTCATGAATACACGGTGTAACAAAAATATTGGTGATCCTTTTAAGGGCATAATTGGTATCGTATTATTATTGTGAAAAACTAAGAAAAAAAAATTTCTCGCGAAAAAAATTTTTGGTTTTGTATGGAGGGTTGGCCAGCTGGGACGACTCGCCCCATACAAAAAAAATTTTTTTTCGCGACCAAAAAATTTTTCTCCTACCATTTCCTACTCGCAATACGATACCAATTATGCCCTTAAACGGATCACCAGTATTTTTGTTACACCCTGTATATTCTTCATTTCTTGTATAAGGATAAATAATCACGTGATTTTGAGTGCAAATCACATTAAATTTTCCCAATAAAGTGTTGAGGATAACGTTTTAAAACAGCACCCATCAGGTATGCCTTTAGTATATATTATATTATAAAGGAAGGACTCCAGCTAGGTCAAATCACCAGCGGATATCCCACAACTACCGCAGAATATTAAAACTTGCACAGGTGGATTTCTTTCGCACAGCTTGCGTCGCTACGGGACCCACCCTGACTATATCGGCCTGTCAGAACAAAAATTTGACAGCTCCTGACCAAAATCTGACAGAAACTGACAGTCCTATATCGTCAGGCCGACTGATAGTGGGTGGGCCCCGTAAAAGTCGCGCGAGCTCTGTGAAATTAAAAAAAAATGAATTCCTTCAAAACGTTTTGGTTTTACCTATGTAATAAAAAGGCATGATAAAGTTTTGTTTATCCAACATACAAAGATTTACTTCCATCAATAAAATCTGCGAATATCTTTGCATTCCTTTGACTATTCATCCAACCGGACCGGCCAAGTCTGTCATTTTCTATACAAAAAAAGTCTGCCGATTTTTGCGGGGGAGGGGAACGTCAAATATATGCGAAACGCCAAAATAGCCACGTCAGATAAACGTCAGATAAACGTCAGTTCATACAATCAGTATGACCACTGGTCATATATTTTCGGCAGAGGGGAACGCCTGTCAATGGCCACTCCGGTTGGTTTAAAGCTCTAAGTTGCATTCCGTCCCATAGTTACTACATCGGTCACGTACTTGGAATAAATATGTAAGTTCCTTTGAAACGATCTGCTTTTCAAAAGCCCGTGTGTCTGGGAAAATGCAGGCGTGACCTCATTTCTAAAAGCAACGAACTTTTTATTGCAAAAAAATTTTTTTTTTGGGCTCCTAAACTTCATTCAATTCAACTTAAAGAAAATACATTTATTTACATAACTAAATATACAGAGGTACTACAGTACAAATACTAAACTAAATTAATAACTAGCTCAAATCTAAACTAGGCCCTTGCGGCATTGTACCAAGGATGCTGGCGGCATTTCCTCGTTGTATCGCAATGCTGATACGCTGTGCGAGGAAACCGCCAGTTCTTCGGTCACCAGTTACATCAACCAGACGCTTTGCGATTTCTGCAAAAAACTTGTGTGCGCTGGGACCCCATGGACCTAGAGTTTCAACTCCAAAAGGTACAAAATGGTACTCTCTACCGAGACTTTTATACTTGTTACGTTTTGAAATTTCGGCGCTTTCCGCCGCTGCGCCCGCTTTTACGTTAGTCCGTTGGAGGTGGGACGGTGCCAGTGTGTCTACGCAGGTAGCATCCCACACTAACATCCGTCCCAGGCTCCAAGGAACCAAAGACACCCCATCAGGCCTCTTGCCATCATCCCTGATAATGCCAGTCGGCTCAAGAAGAGCAGGCACATTGATGGTGGCAAGAGACCGACGGATTATGTCGTTAAGCGACGCGTGTCTTGAAAAACGGCCCGCACTTTTTTGACAAGATAGTCCATGGTGTCCTAGTCGGTCCACGTCTGTGCCACAAGAGCATATGTGTGGCGTACACACCGGAACCCCGAGTCGCAGACCAGTCGCCAGTCTAAGGGAGGTCGGATCCAAGAAAGTACCAGTATTAGGAGAAGGATGGGCATGTAGCCAGTGACCAGCTTCCCGGGCTCCGACCGCCAAAAGCCTCGCGCGATCTGGACCTGTACAGTTGTTTAGAAGAGTATTGTAGCTTAAATCACAATAGACATTATCCCAACTCCTTTGTGATTTTGGGTTGTCAGGGAATGTTTTGCCCGGGCAAGCAATTTTAAAAGCATTTTTAGCATCCTCAAAGCCCGCAATCTCATAGTTTGTGGGCAAAGCCCTTAAGATATTTCCTATGAGACCAGACGTGCTATGGGTGGATGCCAAAAAGGCTGGGCAAGCCACACTGGAAATTTTGCGGATTCCTAAACCCCCGAACCGAATAGGGAGGGACGCCTGAGACCAGGAAGGCTCACTTAGCTGAATATTTAGAATCGTCTCTAAACTAATTTTGATCAAATCATCTATAGGTGACAATAGATTTTGATGTTTCCAAAAAGGACAGCAGCGGAGCACATATGTAAATTTAGGGACAAAAAGACAGAATTTAAGAATCACAAGAGCATAATGAGGGCTAATTTCGATTAAGCGATTCGTGTGACTTTTGAATTTAGATATAGTATTAGAAATATAACCAGGAAAAGATTCTTCGAATATAGGAGAACCCAGGAGGCAAAGCGAATTTTTGTCTACTGATTTGATATTAGGGGCCAGATCGTCAAATTTGGGTTTTAAGTCGGCTAAAGTACAAGACGATTTTTGAATAAAGAGTTCGCATTTGCTGAAATTTAGATCTAAACCAATGTTTTCAAAGCTACTCTTAATAAAGGACAAATCAGAGAGCACAGTATTCACGTCGCCTCCTAGTGTTCCGTCATCTAAGTACCAGACATTAAATTTTGATTTCAAATTTTTGATAATTGGATTTATAGCCAAACTAAAAATTGCTGGCCCGAGGGGGTCACCCTGCTGACAGCCAACCTCAGAAGATAGTTCATGTGACTTGTACATTAATTTGGAAGAGTCTGAATAGCAAGAAAAAAGGTAATTGTACAGCTCCGGAATTTTTTCCTTAACTTCTGTCAGCAAAGTGTCCCTACTAACCGAATTAAAAGCATTGTATATTCAACTTAAATATAAACTAGATACGATATCTTTCTACATAGGTATTTTATGACTAGCTTATCAACGCGATTTTTCCGCTAACCCGTTGTCTTTTCTCAGGGAGGTACACGATTATTACTATTATTAGTGTAAACTGATCAGTTAAGATCTAAAAACATCGCTGCACTGTGGGTTTGTACAAAAATATTTGTGTACGGTCACGTTTGCAAACATGCATTTAATGTGACAAAAAACATTTATACAATACTTTACGCGTTGGTAATACAATCGTGGCTACATATTTTTGTCTCATTAACTCTATTCATCCGCATAGGCCGCATGCATCCGGATAGGTGGGCATGTGTAGCCACCAAGTGGATGCCGCAAAAGAGGCGCGGACGGGGCAGAGAGATGGCGGAATGATTTAGACGCTTTCCTCAGCACCTGGCCGGAAAAAGCGGGGGACCGAGAGTTATGGAAAACAGCGGGAGAGGCCTTTGCCCAGCAGTGGGACACTACTTTAGGCTAATTAAAAAAAAACTCTACTCATAGTTTCAGAAGTGACTGTAGCTCACAATTATTATTTCCTTAGCAGTTCAATCAAGCCTACTTTCCTCCAAAATTCTGTTTCTAGAAGCTTTTCGTCATAATGTCATCATTATGACGAAAAGCTTCTCTTATTCTAAAGGCATCATTGCCTTTCATTCAGGAATGTAAACAAATGTGTTTTTTTAACTTTAATATGATCTCACTACTGAGGTGAAAAGTTGTATGTGTCACACGAGAGGTTTTTTTTTACATCTCGTGTTCTTGAGATCCCACGCTACTCCTTGAGATTACTCGCTTCGCTCGTGATTCAATTATAGAATCTTTCGCTTACTCGGGACTCAAAATCAACACTCGCAAGAAAAACCAACTTTCCTCTCTTGTTGCACAAATAACTATTGTTTCCTTATAGCTTTCTATCATTTTCCCTCTAAACTGTAAGACCCATAAAGTATGTATAAAATTCACACTTCACTCGTCAAGAGCTCATTAAAATGCTACGACTTGAAACATTTTTAGGCCCTCAAAGCCGTGTATTCCCTGGAGCTCAGCCCTACTTAAGTTGAAGTTTTATTCAGTACTTATATTCATCATCATAATTTCAGCCTTTTTATCGCCCACTGCTGAGCATAGGCCTGTCTTCGTGTACGCCACATGTCCCGGTCCTGAGAACTTCATCCAAAAGTGACCCGCAACCTTCCGAACGTCGTCTACCAATCGAGCTAACGAACGCCAGGGGCTTCTTTCATCTGAAAGCGGCCACCACTCTGTCAACATTTTGGTCCACCTGTCATCACTCTGCCTTATATTATGACTAATTTATGAGTGCGAAAGTAATTGTCTGTTTGTTACCGCTTCACGTCTATACCGCTGAAATGAATGAGATGAAATTATAGAGATAGTTTGATTCCTGACACAGGATAGTTTTTATCCTTTGAGAAGGTGAAAAGAGGGGAGTAATTTTATGTGAAGTCAGGGGCAAAAGCCAGTCTAATTAAATAAAATGGCGGCGTTGTCTAAAATCAAACAGACAACGTACAGTCAAAGGTAGAACTTTCAAGTTTTGAACATTAGATGTCATGTATATTGGCTGTGTGCATGAGTGTGGCGCCATCTCTCGAGCAGGGGGTGAAAGGGTTCTTTTCTTTTTTATTAATGTCATATACTCCTTGCATATATGAAATGTCACTGGCTGATTCACTATTTTGACAGTTGACCCTACGGGTGATGTCAAATATTTTGAAATGTGATATTGACAAGAGCCCAATTTCTTGTTACATTGTGCACTGCGATCGTTCACGTTACCCCCACCATGCACTTCGCACATAGCCAATAGCTCCAGAAATAAATATTTGTTTGCAAATTCAATCCCTACCCTTAAATAGAAGTTGACAGCTTTAGGCTGCGCATGCGTTAGAAACGAACCAATCCTAGCTGTACGAAGATAGGTAAATGAAGTGATTCTATTGGTTATTTAAAAACACATCCCTCGCAACGCATCTTCGCTCATCTCTGGCAGCAACGCAGCCTTAAGAACGTCGCGGACAAAATTACGGAGTCTAATGTTTAATATCTGTAAATGTAACTCGCATCGAATTCTGCAATCGGCCTTGATCGGAGCCTATCGGGGGCGTTCGGCGATTTATCGCCCGTGGGCGGAGGCGCCGGCGCAGGTGACGTGCGATATGGACCGATGGAAATGACTGTGGGTTTGAATCCAGTAGAGTGAGCACTAGTATGCCCGCGAGATGGATTAGCCATTTATTCCTGATTATTAAAAGAATATGCAGTTAGAAAGAGATAGTTTATGTCACGCGCGATATACTGTCGCGGCACAATCATGCAAAGGTGACAACTATGAGAAATGTGATCTTTATATATTAATTCGTAATGCATCTGCAGTTATGTACAGTCAGCAGCAACAAATGTACGTTATTTCAAAATGAGCTGGACTCGACTTTATTTTTAAGAAAATAAGAGCGTGTATAGGTCATTTTGAACACCCTACCCGCTTAGCAACTTCTGCTGCTGACTGTACAATGAAGACTTTATTTTTAACTTGGAGCTTTCGGTTTTATAAATAACCTATATTTCTTTGCTTTTCTATGCAAAATAATTAAAAAATAGGAAAAAAATATATTGAGTTTTAATCGTCGATCGTTTTTGCATGAGTTGAATTTTACCGTCCGTGTGATTAAATAAACTACGTAATGTCATAAATAAATATGTAATTAATAGATAAATACTTTGCAAATAAAAGGTTGTAAAAATACTCATAAATCACATCAAGCTAATATTGTGTCATTTTTATAACAAGCAGTTATATTATAACACTAACCCACTAATTATAGCAAGGCCTAACAAAATAGTTATAAACTGCGAATCTATCATCGTAATTATTATTTTATTCAGTAAAATTAATAAATCAACGGATCTGCGCCGGCGCCTGTTGCACAGACTAGTTTACAGACAGCGCACTTTAATAAGTTATAAGGTATGGTTAACCTTTTCCAAAATAGCGTTCATTGGAGATCAGGAGATCACCTAAGGGATCGGAAGGCTTTTTTTATTTCACAATAACAATACAACTACCATAACAGTTTCCCAATGCGATAGCGTAAGGATCTTGGTATAAGACGTGTCATACCTATTCTTTCTGTCACCTGGATGATCTACTGAGGTAATCTTAGCGTAAATCATTATTCATTAGTTTGGGTTTAATGGAGGTCTCGGTTATCATCTTAGGCGCTTATTGACAGAACTATGTATAATCACGTCAAAGTGAGGATCTGTGATTTTTCCACGTGATACAATACAACACGCTTTCATTCAACATTGCTTATTTCGTAAACACTACCATCTGCTTGAAAAACTATGAAAATAATGTGGTACCTAATTGTCTTACCTAACATTAGCACTGCCCAGGGCTCAGAAACCGAATTTCGCTCCATAGTAAAAACCGTTTCTTTTTCGTTCTTTCGTTACTGTTTCATATTTAATCGAACAATCCTAAAATATGAAGTGAAAACATTTAGGTTACAATATTGGGTCTTACATTAAAACCATAAAATAATTAAATAAATATATTGGGTTATTTCGGGGTTTTTTGCTTTAACCGGTTACGAGCCCTGGCACCGCCCTTGTTAACTGTAACTCGTCTGGCCCTGCGTGTAATTCATCTTTCAATAAAATAAATATCGTGAAAGTTTGGTGTGCACCCTCTGTATGGAACGCTGTGGCGTTGCG
The DNA here is from genome assembly GCA_911728535.1 of Pammene fasciana. Lineage (NCBI taxonomy): Eukaryota > Metazoa > Arthropoda > Insecta > Lepidoptera > Tortricidae > Pammene > Pammene fasciana. The sequence continues at coordinate 961,821 of OU452292.1, forward strand.
CCCGCGCACGGCGCTAAGTCGCGATAATTACACACTATTTAATGATATGCTCGGTTATGCTAATCCGAGATAGTCGGCCCGACTGAAGGCTTTCCACATGCCTAACTGCAATTACGAAATTATCGTGTAAAACTTAATGATCATACATTTGCAAAACGTAGGTACATTCATTAATTAGTATAAATGTACATTTGTAAATTTAACATTCATATTCACTAGTGGTTCTGTGAACCGCAAACTTCGGAGAACATAAATAACGTGACAGCAAACTTCCCCTCTTTTCTCCCTCATTTTCCCCCCAATCAAAAAAATAAATCAAGGAACGTACATGCCAAGTTTCATCGAAATCGGATGAAAAATGCGACCTCTAGACCGACACTGACTAACCAACCAACCAACCAACCAACCAACCAACCAATACACACACATCAATCTGCCGAATCCTCGTACCAGTGAAAACGGAGACGTTCGTCGCCTCGCTACACTCGACTCCTCAGTCAATTACAAAATAAATGAAAGTAAAATATATTAAAGGTATTTTTTTACGTTCAAACAAAAAAAAATCATACTGGAACACCGTATTACTTAAGACACCCAGGCAAGGCAGGACAGGAGCAGGACAAACGTTAGTTATCAATCAAAAGAAAATACCTAATAAACAAATATTATTATTTAAAATATATATAACTCCGAATGATGTTAGCATCATATTTTTCCTAACTTAGTCGATAGATTACAATATTTTTTTCACGTATATTTTTTGTAATTTCCTACATCATTAAATCTCCCAAATTCACTCTACACAAGTTATCCACTATACTCAAAGATAATATAAACAGGTTATATCGTATAGAAACTTCCATATAAGGTGACCCGTGTCCATCATTGATACTAAATGTCTCACACTTCAAACACACAGTCAGACGAACATTCCAGGGCATTCCGCCGGATAGGCGTGATATTTGAGCGAAGATAGTGTTTCTACAAGTGCATATCTGTGAGTCAGATTACGCTGAAACTGTGAAACTCTGTCTGATTCATTTTACTAGCCCTTCTTGAGTCGTTGTTTAAAATTATTGTGGATTTATATTAAATTAACAGTAGTTTATATATATAGATATAACCTATTAAGGATCACGGTGTTACCTAGGACTTCCACCTACTATCAGTCCGTCGGACGATATCGGTCTGGCAGAACAAAAATTTAACAGCTCCGAACAACTGACAGACCGATGTCGTCCGACGGACTGATGGTGAGGGGGGGCCCTTACTTCAATGAATCGTAAGTCAGTTTTAATTGAAACAGTATCTGAGTTTTCTTACTGAATTTTTGAGATAAAACCTATTAAGGATTACGGCGTTACCTATTACCTAGTATCACTAGAGGGCTATATAGCCACGAACGCAAGTGTCGTTACCGGTATGCTACTTAAAACATCTGATATAGATGGAAAGGCCTATTATTATTATTAGTATCAGTACTATCAGTCCGTCGGACGATATCGGTCTGTCAGTTACAAAAATTTGACAGCTCCGAAAAACTGACAGATCGAAGTCGTCCGACGGACTCATAGTGGATGGGGGCCCTTACATCAATGAATAATTAGTAAGCCCGTTTTAATTGAAACAGTATTAGAATTTTCATTCTGAACCTATGAAACGTTCTTGTAAAGCATAAATTATATGTACATTTTAACGGTATCCGAAGCTGAAATGCTCTGGTTCAATCCTGCACAATTATTTGTTCCTTAATTTTTTAATATTAATAAGTTGTTTTCGTATTATATATATTATCTTGTAGGTACGTGTTGTGAGAACACAAGAATTATTGAGCTCACGGTTGGTACTAGGTCGATTTGTGTAGGGTGCATTAGGGTAATTTGATAAAGTGTGGAATTCCGAAAATCATTTAAATAAAGAATCAACTTTCGGAATTATCCGCTACTTTTTTCTATCGGAATTACCCCCAATGCACCTAATATATTTATTTTTAAACAGGCTTCTTAACAATAGAGAATGTAGAGTGACCGATTTCGGCCATTTCTATTGACACCCAGCTCAATGTAAATAACAGTAGCGTTGCGACCTTAACAGTAATTCTGTTGCAAAACAAAGATGGTATCTAACGTCTTCCATATCGGCTCGACCTTGGCGGACTTCGCAATAGTTGCAAATGCTCTATGTAAATAATAAGTTGGAATGCTGATTTTTAGGCGAATTCGAGTTTCGTGAGAAAGAGAATTTAAGGCAATTAAATAAAGTCTTGGCTCAATTTATAGGTATAGTTCAGTCATTATATCCAAGAAATCGACCCTACCCGTGAATAATTAGTTCTTGGATTTTTTTTCGAAGGCCCCTCGGGGGTGTCATTGGGAGTGTAAATTAAACAAAAAGTAGACTGAATGAGGCTCCTGCGTATATTCAAAAAACGGTTTTTCTTTAATAACTCGGCCATTTTTGATTTTACAGTAAAACCGCGAGGACAAAAATTGTAGGAAATATGATTATCTACAAGTTTCGTCCTTACAATTTTTCTTCTAGGATCGATATTGAAAATAAAGGCGTTATTCAGATATTTGTGACCACCTTGGCTGCTCCGATATATCTGATGGCGACTTTACCAATATAATTATTGACAAACTTATTAAAGTTTCCCGGTTAACATGTAACGTTTTTACAATTGCATAAATATTAGCTTTTGAATAATAAAATCTATTTCCATGGCTGTTTTTTCCCACATGGGCTGTCCCCAACATCCCCAGTGGGAACAATTCCTGAGAGAAAACCTATTACCACCTGTCCTCGGAGGGCACAGACGGGAATGCACCTTTATGAAAATGCAACATTTTGTCAAGCTAAACACTTTACTTAAACGGTTTACTGCTAAACAAATTACGATATAAAAACGGAAAACTACGACTTCTCCGCTATATGTTTTCAAATATAGATGTCGATTAAAAAGTTAGGTATGGTTTCCTTAGACTATTTTCACATTGCAACATGCATGGTGTCTGGTACACGGAAAAAAAGCTTCCGGGATATTCTCAATCTAAGACATTATTATATCATGTTGAAAATATTTCCTCGTGACAAGCATTTATTTCCTTTAACGAAAATAAATTAAAGTTTTAAATATAACGAAGCGAATATATTCTAACAGATTTTCTAGTTTTCTTTTACCTAAGGTAATACTTCTTTGATTAAAGTACAATCTCTCTGATTTACTCAATATACTCCTGAAAAAATACATTTTTGTATTTCTATTTTAAGAAATCCTGGTTTTATTAAGCGAAGAATCATATTTTTAGTAAAGGAAATAAATGCTTGTCACGAGGAAATATTTTTAAGAAAATAATAATGTCTTGGATTAAGAATATCCCGGAAGCTTTTTTTTTCGTGTAGCTACCCTCACTGACCTATTTTAAAAATCCTGTATATTAGAAAACCTTCAAATAACCGCTACATGTTAACGTTCGCGTTCCTTACATTTCCAAGCACATAATTATGCAAATGAACGATTACCCAATGACTGAACCCCACAAATCCGCCGGTCAGCCGCTCCGAGTACCGCCAGGTGCACGGTGACAGGTACACATCTAATTTAAATAACGTCTGGTTTCGTCAGACATTCTGCTAAACGCCTGTCGGATTATCGGGATTGTGATTAACTTATTACCCAATGGTTGAAGCTAGTGAGCTGAAAGCTCGTGTGAATTTAAAAGCGCTCTCAAACGAAGTATTTGGCATTATTGGTATTTTTTATGATAAATGTAGGTATATAAAAGTGATTCATTCACTCTTGGGACGTTTTACTTTCTCTCGTTTTACATTTTCGTAAATTTTATACGATTTTAAGCTAACATGGTCACTAACACTACAATAACTATTTAATACAACAAACTTACATGGTAAATATCCCGTATTAAATAGTTTTTGTAAATTTTTTCGACTTGCTATGAAAATGCTGTTCGAAATTTGATACTAATGATCTGAACTGAATCTTTCTGTTGATTCTGTTGTTATTCGAGGGTCAAAGTATTTATTCGGAAATGGTTTCGACCTACACGAAGGCCGCAAAAATATGTGACAGTGTGACACGCTCTTATAGGTAGGAAGATACTATTGGCGCTGGCTGTATATTTGCTAACTTATAGAAAATATAGAGTACATAAAGTCGATGTATAAAATTGTATTTTTTTTATAAAACTCATTTTTGCTAGAAATGTGTCAAATACAGACGCTAGTGTCACTTAAGTTTAAACTTAAGTTAATATCATAGTTAATAAATATATATTATGTATAACTTAGAGACTCTCACCTGCAGACAAACTGTGAAAACAGTTTTGCAGGAAACTGCCCTAAATTTAATTTCTGTACTGTGATGTAATAATAATAAATAATAAAAAAAAATAGTCAGTATAAATCTTATGTGATACTTAACTATAAATCTAATGTGTTATTTAACTGGTTTGAGAAAATTAATAGCAGTCACTAACATGGCGCTTTTAAAAAAAGTCCATAGACCTTAATTGTCATGATTCTCTGTCATTTTGCCACTTGTACCTTTTTAAGAAAACATTTGTTAATAATTCCTGTTTTAACTTCATTCTTTAAATTTTCTTAGTTTTACTCCTTGCTTCTTGCAAAGTGAATTTGCCGTTTACCAAATTGCCCACTATTCTAGCGGATATAACTCATATAACACATTTCCTTACGCTTCGCTACTTGAAAAAGGGGCCAAGAAAATATTATCATATTTATATTATCGATAAGATAGCTGGTATGTTTCATTAAGAGATAAACTGATAGAACCTATTGATTGGTTATCAGTTTTATTGATAACGATAATGGTGGGTTGCGATATTTATTTATTTACAAACATTAATAAAATGGATCGCGAGTATTTAGGCTGCGCTAATTAAAATGTTTCAATATGTGCTAACAGCAAGTATTTTATTTTATGTCTAGGACGTAGGTAACTTGACTGAAATGATCAATTAAGTATATTTACTCAGCAGAACCTGCAGCCCGGCTAGTTTAGCGAATGAGTTGTTCAAAGGGATGATCATTTTTTTTCTCTTAACAATTAAGTCGTACAGTCGTCTTCGGATATATCGGAGCGGCCAAGGTAGTCACAAATATCTGAACAAACAACTCTATTGTCAAGGCGACAAAGTGCATGTTCAGACATTTTTGAGTACCCTAGCCGCTCCGATATATTTGATAGCGACTGTAACTGGATTTTAACATATCAATTCCTTAACTATGCTTTTGCTGCTGACAGAGTGTACCTAAATAGTTAATATCTATAATAATACACCCACTGTTTTGTATTACACGCGCTAATATGGTTTGAGCATATCATAAAATAATTGTTACTTATACCTAAAAATCATCAATAAATTGTTCTGAATATTAATATTGTCTGTCAGATTAAATAGTCTGAAGAAACGTACATATTCTCGATAGTTTCGAATCAATCTTAAACACACGCCCTGCAAAAAGTGACACTGGTATGCAACCGATTAAAAGATTATTTAAGCATTGATCCTGAGCTCATAATTGAGGATGGTCAGCCAATCAGCCAGATCCTCACGGTAAAGTTACTCTTCCGATTAAAGTCTAAAGAAATGTGCACATTCCTCGACAGTCTCGAAACAATATTAAACATTCGCCCTGCAGAGAGCGACGCAAGTACCAAGCGAACCAAGACATTTTCAGAATTTATCTTGAGCAATGGTCAGTCACTTGGCCAAATCATCCTTCAGGATAAACAGGTAGTCTTCAGATTAAACGTTCCGACGAAATGTGTACATTTCTCGATAGTGTCGAACCAATCTTAAACACTCACCCTGCACAAAGCGACGCCTGTATCCAGCCGATCCAAGAAGTTATCAGCATTGATCCTGAGTTCGGGGTAGAGGATGGTCAGCCACTCGGCCAGATCCTCCTTCATGGCGTACAGGTACTCCTCGGAGGACTTGAACGGCCTGAACGGCCGCGCCTCGAGGAGGACGGCGCCCGCGGACGACATTTTAGATGGACATTGGCTCTGTAACAAGAGAAATCAGTATAAAGCATACATCCAAAGATTAAAAGAGCAGTTTACTGCAGCAATCTGACAATCTAATAAAATATAGACAGTAATAACGCTTCTAAATCAATTCAAAATAACGGCCATACCGGTTGTGTTTATGATACCATTAGAGAAAATTGTAAGGTGTAATCATTTTCAGCAATGGTAACATTTTTGTTTGTCTAAAAACTGGCCTTTATAATGGTGTTCCATTAGACGAAAACTACATCATTAGGATACTGATAAGTATTTTTAGACGTAAAGGATTGGTACGGTTGACCAAGAAAGTGGTCTACCAGTTTTGACAAAAGTTTCTGCGAGAACTAACGATCGCTAAGGTTGACTTTTCTAACGGAGTTTAAAACATGCACGACCTTGTTGTCTGACGACGTTCAAACGAACCTCAACCGTAGGGTGGTAGACCACGTTTTTAGCCGAATGTACCTACTGCTGGTTTGTTCAATAAATTACAGTTTATAAGCTAATTGTCTGACAAATACACCTCATTTGACAGCTACACGCAAGTGCTCCTGAGTATGACATACCGCGACATTTGCCACCCAAATGTTGTCAAACCAGCAATTACAGTGGACAGGAGCAATTGTCACTTCCATCAGATTCAAGGGTATCGTTTAAAAGTTAAACGACCAATTAAACTGTTAATTAATATCATCGTTTTGGCCCGTGATTCTATTGCCCGGGCAAAACATTTCAGTTTATACTACAGCAAAAACATTTCAAAGAATATGGTTCATAAACGTTTTTGTTCTACTAACTTTCTGACACTCCGCAACTTAAAAGGACATAAACACCGAACTAGAATAATTATGAAAACCTGACTAAAGTCAAAGAATGATGCTACGATTATTGTTAATGCTGATTAATTTGACACTATTATCAAATAATATTATTTACGTCACTCTGGGCGGTAAGTGAGATTTGCCGCCCACGGGCGCAGCGGCAAATCTCACTTCACACCCAGAAGAAGACCTAAAATTGTGTACTCACCACGGGCGGTAATAAAGAAGGCCTCAGATCACTTGTTTGTGGCCCTTACCTTCGGTTCGGGCCACAAATGCCCGCGATCTGAGCCGTTCTTTATTTTACCGGCCTAGGTACGTCATGTACTAATCTCGTATTGGGTAATATTCTCAACTAGAGGAAGGGGGGGAGGGGGGGGGGGGGGGTGAAAGAACTGTCAGCGAAATATCAGGACCATTTACAGAGGTAATTTTGGACTGAGAAAATTGATAAGTAATATATTTATGTTACGTCGCTGTCATGAAACGGTTGATATTTCTAGAAATATGAGGTTTAGTAAATAATTAATTTTTCACTTCTCATGCTCTTAAAATGTTACTTTAGTCCCTGCAGATCGGGACTAAAACTCTTTATTAATCTCTAGGGACTAAAACATTTTTTTTTTAATTTACTTTGGAAACCCCTAAACAGCCACTCACGGTGTTTATGAATGGACGATTACCGCCCTTTTTAGTGATTGTGCATAGACAATTTTGGACCACGCATATAACCTCAAAATGACAACTGTGCGAAAATATTAAACAAACTCGATTAAAAAAAAAAAAAATCCATTTTTGCCATTATAAATATTGAGATTTTGTGTAGAATGTCGTTATTTTTTCCTCGCATTTAAAGTGAAAAGTAGAGTGTTTAACGCGAGACTAAACAACCACAATGACTTTGCTTGTTTTAGTCCCTTGTTGAACAATCTACTATTAAACAAAACAGAAGATAACCTCATTATTACTACATGTTTTCGAGAATGCCCCTCATCTTTGTACTGACTCTAAAAGTAAGCGTTGGTCTGGCTACCTACAGTTCGTCCTCAGAAGAAAGTATCTAAAACAACTGGCGGTTTACGTATTTAGAAGTGTTTTCTATCTGTTTGTTTTAATTCTGACCATTGAAAAGCGTGCAAGCACTGAATAAGGAGACAATTCGACTCGGCCGAAACAGGAGCGCATGCGTCAGCCATTGTGCGCGGGAAAGTTGCGCAGGGGCATTTGGATGGATCCTACTTACATTGTAATTGTAACATTAGCCTTCACTAACTATATTATTTTTTTATTAATGTCCCGGGTACCTAAGGCACTCATGCCGTGGGGTGCCCGGCCTTAAAATTGTCCCCCACCATATCGTCCCGTGGTTGCAGTAGGAGTCTGCTAAGGGAATATACTGGGAGATCGGCAGCAGCATCTTCCGAAAGCCTAAACAACAATCAACAAAAAAAACTGCGCGCGTCAACCCGCCTGCCAAGCGTGGCGCGTATGGCAAACCCCCCCCCCCCCCTTTAATGATGTCCAAAGGGGAGGCCTATGTTCAGCAGTGGACGTCTTATGGCTGAGATGATGATGATAATGAAGGCACTTAGGCGAGTCAGACGGCCTAAAGGGTCTGTTCTATTCTTTAAAACAATCTGTTGTTCTGCTCTAAACGGAAGAATGTTTGAAAACAAATATTTTTATTTTTATTATATTTATATGAATTGAATAATATAGCTATTTAATACCTTTTTTACGCCAGTATCAATTGTGGCTGCATACTGAATAGTATTTTGCTTTTCATACCAGCACGTCTAACAATAAAGTATAAACACTTTTTTTTACAGTTGTTATGAAAAACATGTTGTGTTGAACGCGGGCGGTATTATAATTGTAAACTTAAGTCATAAAAACCCTCTAACTTTGCCCATCGTTTTCTTATAATATAAAAGGGTAATAGATAATTAAATTAATAAAGCCGCTCTTATGTAGAATCCTTGTCGTACATAATATAGGTATATTTACACATTTAGCAGTTATTATAGTAGACTGTACTGTTATTTAACCTTAAGTATACTGATATACGATTAGGTACAGTGGACAGCAAAGATATTATGTTCACAATTCAACTTATTACAAAAGAATAAGGTGCAAAAATATAAACATATCTTTGACGTGGACTGTACATCATGTGCTTTAACTACACAATATATAACTGACATAAAATGGCACGAACTTGCACTGTCAATATTATTTCAGTTCGTCGCCCTGCGCCATGTTTGTCAACTGTCACTGTCACAGCAGTTATCACATTACCTGTCTTATCTATGCTTTAAACTGTCATTCTAAAACGACTTATGTCCCCTTCTACTCTTACCCACTTACGATGTTTTGGAAATATCGTTGTATTTAAAAAAGGTATTAAGTGTTTATTAAAATGAAGGTGAGTAAGTCATTTTTAGAACAAAAGAGGGGCTGTTTAAATAAATGTTTATCTAGGCGCGAGTGGTGTGAATGACTAATGGGGGAAACTCTATACTTTTGCTTGTTCAAGTTTAGTTTGTACGATCTGTCAAATGGAGGAGAGTACAGAAACCATCAGATATACCAGAACGACTAAGGGGCAAAAAAAACATGCACTTTTGACGTTGGGCGCGTAGCGTCGCGACGCTAACGTTGCGTCTAGCATCGGCTATAGGCGTCTTTCGCACTGCTGCGGTTTCCGCATGCGACGCCGGTGCGCGAGTGAGATTTTGCGTGTGTATAGCGCCGTCACGCTTGAAGACCGTCGCCGCATGCGGTCGCCATAGAGTTGATAAGACGACGACGCTCGGGAGACGCTTGTGAGGGAGCACACTAACGCATTGGCTTAGGCGTGATCAGATATTAGTGAGCACTGTGCCGATCCGATTTATCTGATGCCAACTGTAAATAAGTGGGCATGTGCTAACATTTTTTTAATGCTGAAATTGTAGGGATAATGTTAAAAAATATCTAACCTTGCAAAGTGGTTCGTTGCTAAATGTTGTCTGCAAAAAATTCAAAGTTTTATATTATTTATTAAAATTCAACCCGTGAAATGCAACGACCACGATGCTTTATTTATTAAAAACTACTAATTAATTATTAAAAATCATCAACGATACGAAAAATAAGAAGCATTTTGCTTTTAGGGTAAAAGTAATCAGAATATTGATAATTATTTGTCAATAACGATCAATATTCTAAATTCAATGGGCAAAATTGATCAATGAATTATTTTGACACTTGACAGAATACATCAGTACACACAGTAGCTGTCAGCGCGGGCATCGGTCCACATTCGATTCGAGGCGTGACGACTTTCGCCATTAGTCGGAATTAGCAACATTGTCATTGAAGCAACTTAATGAAATGTTTTACATTACAGTCCATTTTTTGTATACTGAATAACGAGTAAGATTTGTACGTAGATAATTTCTTTAATTGGTTAGGTGTCTTAATTATAACTACAAAAACATCGCATTACCTTTTTTACAACGGTAAATAAATAATAAATAAATTAAATCGAATTATTCAATACAGCATAGGTCCAATACAAACACGTGATTTGTTTGACTGATAGTTCAACTATAATTATGTCAAAGATACACAAAAATATTATAGAGATACTATTTATAATTTCCTGCATCCATCATTTTGTATGAGATTATTGACCAGCCTAATGGCTACCTTGCACCCAGCGTTGACACGTGATTATGTCAAATGACCTCGCAATCTCGCATAATCTCATTATGCCTTAATAACCTCATTTTGATGTCTCATTACAGTCATTGTTTAGATTAGGTTACAAAATACAATACTTATTTTTTACTACCAGATTTGTGATTAAATTATGAATAAGTTGCGTTTCGCATGACAATTATTATTTTCTACTGAACAGTGGTCCAAAGGTAGCACAAATATGGAAAAAATAGCAATAAAATATTTTATAATTTTGTTTAGACTTCTTTTTCATAATTTACTCGTAAGGTTCATTAACGTGATGGCTAAAATACAGTTGAATAAATATAATAAATAAATAGATAAGTAAGTAACGTAATGTAACGTATAACTTTTTTTAATTTGTGTTTGAATTTAATATTATAATATTAACTTTTCAGCTGTAAAAGAGTAATAGGCAAATAAACAGTTGTTTAAGTATGTCATACAAAATTCCTTTTATGTCACATTATTTTATGACAGACAATTTTCCGCTAAGTTGACGCAGCGTCCAGCTATGCAAACTACTCATGGTGATGACACTTATATGTCAACATTATTTCAGCATTACTTGTGCAGAAAATATTTCAGACGTTCATCGCTTTAATTAGTTAATAACTAACAGCCGTATTCATAAAAAGTTAGAAGCTCGCTGATCGGTCGATCAGAGGTAGGTACCGAATTTCTTGATGCATAATCGCATATTAGCGATAATCTGTCCCTCATCGCCCTCCTATAAGGGCCGAAAGTTACGAGACCGTAGACCCTCCTTTATCCCCATATTAAGTCACAAGATGGCCGACACAACGTTGAACAGCTGATTTTGACAAGAGATTACTGTACACAAATCGACAAGAGTTCCAGCACATGTAGAGGTACTTTTATAAGTTTCTGTGTTTTGTTAAGTAAATAATTCTAATATCAATAAATAGTATAGTTTCGACCACGGAAATGGCAAAAAAGTAATCTCTTGTTTTTGTCGCCTGAATATCGTAATAAGACGCAAGAAATTTAAGTAATTTGGGCTATCGAACAATGCAAAAGTGAATCGCCGGCCATTCGCCGGCGTCGGAAGTTTCGAAGAGAAGAGAGAAGTATAGTGGTTTACAGACTATCTGAAAGAACCTGACCTATGAAGACCTCGTCACAGAAGAAGCGCAGCAATAAGAGAAGTAAGTAGTACCTATACCTATTATAAGCATATTGGTAACTATACTTATCGTTCGAGGACCTCATCGAACAATCACAACCTACGTATTGACCCCAATACCTATAGTGAAATACAATTATTTATTCTGTGCCTATAGGTAACTCTATTTTTAACCGACTTCAAAAAAGGAAGAGGTTCTCAATTCGACTGATTTTTTTAAATCATTTTTTTGTGTATGTATGTTACTCGATATCTCCGTGAATCGTGAACCGATTTTCAATTTTTTTTTTAATCAAACAGGTATAACCCCTAGATGGTCCCATTGTCACCAAGTCGGGGTCTGATGATGGGATCCTGGAGAAATCGAGGGAACTCTTCAACTATTATAGGCACACCTATAGTGATTTCACTATTTTTTACAGCAATTCGGCCACTTCCTCTGGGAATAGCGGATCCTAAGTGAAGTCGGTTCTTTTTTGTTTAAAATTATTTACCTTCCTTTTTATGCATTTTGTTAACCTTTCGACCGCCAAGCGTTGAACAAAAATAATTTTAACCAAAAAAAGAACCGACGGGCCTATAATAGTTGAAGAGTTCCCTCGATTTCTCCAGGATCCCATCATCAGACCCCGACTTGGTGACAATGGGACCATCTAGGGGTTATACCCGTTCGGGTAAAAAAAATTTTGAAAATCGGTTCACGATTCACGGAGATATCGAGTAACATACGAGTACATACAAAAAAAAATTATAATAAAAAAAAATCTGTCGAATTGAGAACCTCCTCCTTTTTTGAAGTCGGTTAATGGCGCGCCACCGACGCCACGTAATCGCGTTTTGTCAAGCGGAATTGAACTTTGCGGAAGCCCGCGTAGGTCCCTATTGCACTACAAATCCTGTCGGCTGTTGCCGTCGTTGGCGTCCATGGCACGACTTTTTGATGTCGGCCACAGCCGACTGTGGCGGTCAAAGGGTAATAAACAAATCTAGGTAAGTATGTAGGTAGAGGTAGGTAGTCGTATCGTAAGGAAGGCGATAGGTAACTTACGTACAGTCAGCAGCAAAAGTAACTAAGCGGGTAGGGTGTTCAAAATGAGCTGGACACGACTTTATTGTTTAGAAAATAAGAGCGTGTGTAGGTCATTTTGAACACCCTACCCGCTTAGCTACTTCTGCTACTGACTGTACTAAACTTACTATTATCACACTTGAAGTTTTGCATAATATTGCCAGAAAAACCCGCCTACAAGTAAAATATTGTTCTAAAATTCGATTATTTACCTACTCTTGTGTTTACATTTAAACAGAACCAAATGATTGCATATTAGTTGCGTGGTGGGTTTTTTGGGAATTACCTTAGCTTAGATTTTGTCAACCACTTGGAGAAGAAGTTGACCATAATGACTTTTTATCATCATATCCATTTCAGTAGTGGATCTCTACACCTTAATAGTGATTAATTTTCATGATGTCATGTAACACATCATACACTGAAAAAATAGTTTCGTTGATTTTACGAAATTTTTACGAAATTTATGGGTTAAATTGGGACCTACACACAAGTATTGTTGAATTTACCAAACATACTTTGGTTGGCTTTTTACAAAACTAGTTTAGTAAATTAATTTTACAAAACTACTTTAGTAACAACTTTTTACAAAACTACTTTAGTAAATAACTTTTTACAAAACTAGTTTAGTAAATAACTTTTTACAAAACTAGTTTAGTAAAACTAATTTGGTACGTTTGACAAAATATATTTAGTAAATTTTACGGACTTTGTGCGTACTTTTAACGAAATTGATTTAGTAATTCTCCGAAAGCTTTTGTATGCTTCACTAAATTATTGTCGTAGCGTGTACGAATTTACTTTCGTAATAATTACTACATTTCTTTAATATGTATGACCACTAAACTGTGATAGATATCACTAAACTTCTTTAGTGGAATCAAGTTATATACTTTTGTAATAATTACTAAGTTTCTTTCGTATGTATGACGCACTGAACTTTCGTAGATATCACTAAACTTCTTTAGTGGAATCAAGTAATATACTTTTGTAATAATTACTAAATTTCTTTCGTATGTATGACGCACTGAACTTTCGTAGATATCACTAAACTTCTTCAGTGGAATCAAGTAATATACTTTTGTAATAATTACTAAATTACTTTCGTATTTATGACGCACTGAACTTTCGTAGATATCACTAAATTAAGGAATGTATAGTTTACGAAATTTACTTGGGTTAATTCTACTAAACAACTCTAGTAAATTATACTACTTAACTTTTGTATATTTTACCTGGTTTATCTGAGTAAATTCTACTAAAGCGCTTTCGCATAGTTTACTGCAACTGATTTTGTACGATTTACTAAACTAATTTTGTAAGTTTTACTACTTTACTTAGGTGCAATTTACAAAATATCTCTAATAAATTCTACTAAACGGCTTTTGTGGATTTTAATATTTTACTTGCGTACAAATTACGAAACTTGATTTTGTTATATCAAATTACTATATTTCGTATATTAACCAATATTAATTTAGTAAGAAATACCAAATTATATTAGTATAATATAAAAATTAAAATGCAATACAGATGCAATAACCGTCCCATTACATGACCATATGCATTATACCTCTATATATGTATATAGGTTTATGGCATGCGGCCATATAATGGTATGGTTATTGGATCTGTAATGCATTTTAATTTGTACAATATACTAATATAATTTGGTATTTCTTACTAAATTAATATTGGCTTTGTATAATTATGATCACAATCGTTTTAAAACCAATATGCAATTACAAAGCAGTAGCATAAAAAGGAACAAACTTATCACTAAAATTTAAACCTAAATGATGTCAAAGCGAATAAAAAAGCTACTTAATCCAGTTCACCACAATGTACAATATAGCAAAAAATAACAAAAGCCACTTAGTTAGATTTGTAAAAGTAGACATAGAGTAAATTGGCACACAATAACAATATATGCTGTATGTATGTATACCTAGAATCTAGATATTTATTAGGTCCTAGATATATAGCAACCAGTAATTTAATGTGTAACTCGTGTAACTGTGCATAACTTGGCTTTGAAATAAATAAATGATACATAAATAAATGAAATCAAATGAAACAATCGTGTAACCTTAATGAAGCTGGCATTCAGCTTTCGGCTCATTTCATAAAATTATGCACAGTTGCATAAACACAACGATATATACAGGGTCTATCACATCTAAAATGACAGGGTAAACGAGAAATAAACAACAAATTGAGAAATTTAAAAAATATTTATTTTATTCTCATGGCAATACTTACTTACAAAAAAAATGTGTTTTGATATTTAAACGTATTACTTGTATGTATATACGCATGACAATAATAATTTGGCTTCAATTATTAATCTCTTTTAATTAAAACGAAACACAATATGCAAAAATTACGTGCTGTGTTTGGTTTTTTTTACATTATATTATTTACATGTATAGGAAGCCTCAATAAATATTTATTCAGCAATTTTACTATAAAACCTAGTAGCGGCACTCAAAACACAACCTTCCGTATACATTTCCTGGATATTTGCTTTATGGTTTACGAGTAAAATGCCTGTGACATACAGACGGAAAGACGGACATGAAGAAACAACACGGGTTCCATTTTGGCCTTGAAAACAATAAAAAAGGTAGTTTATGGGGTTTAAACTAAGTATGAAAAAGGACCGTATTAATGTATATTTGAAACTTTAAAACAATTGTTAGTATAATATTATTTTGAATCAATTATTAACCCTTTGGGCGCTTTTACCTATACGAGTACCTACCTACCTATCGTCCACTACACGGTAAAAGTTTCATGCAAAAAAAATTGTCTGAAGTCAAGCTTACGTCTATTAAAATAAGCCAATATCAATGAAATTTATACAAACAGGGTGTTTTAAGTGCCGCTACTTAGTTTTATAGTAAAACTGATGCAAAAAATAATATATATTTTAAGTTAAGTAAGAAACAAATGTGCCCAAGATGTATCTTTTTTTTTCATATTTTTGGATTTCTGGTTCAAAAGTTAAAGGACGGCCCGGCACATTTGTTTTCACATTCTGGGTGATTATTACTGAAAATATTAACTTTATCATAAAACGTTCAAACTTCAATGTTATTTTTCATGACCTATTGATTGACGTTACATGTTGGTATTTGGTAAAAAAAATCAGACCATTTATGTAAAAGCAAGACCAATAGGTACATTAAAAAAACCCGCAAGTGAGAAACTAATTGATCGCTATCGTAATCTAATTATTAAGCAATGTTCTAACTTTAACATCGTGTATCTAAATATATATAAATATAGTCTCTATTAGAGATAATATGACAAAAATTCGGTGTATTTGTAGAGAAATGACTCAACCGCTACGTGAAAATCCTTAAAGTCCTTGCTCGTTGGTCTGACGGCAATCACCAGCGGCGGATGGAAGGTGGTTCCTCTGGATAGATGCATTTTCGGGTACTGCTCCAGTTTATTTCACTCTGGTTCTGTAACAAACAACTGTATTTGGTACACCGCTACTAATATAACTACTACTACTATTATTACTACCACCAGAGATTATAGATAATATGGACAGACACAGGCCACAGTCATTTTTGAAGCTCAAGTCTGCAGCGCCATCTGCAGGAGAGCCACTTAAAGGTATAAAAATATTAGGAAATAATTACATTTACTACGGTACGCTACTCGTTACTAGATGTTGCTGCGATGCAATGTCATTTTTTCCTACTATTTTTATTATATCTTTAGGTTGCTCTCGTGCAGATGGCGCTGTAAACTTGAGCTTCAAAAAGTTCTTAGACTGGCTGTCTATATTATCCATAGTATCTGCTACTACACGTATTACGTGTACTCCTTAGTCAAAACGGGACGCAGCTCCCTCTATGACGCTCTCTTTCGCCGGCCTCACTTTTTAACCGAAGAGTATACTCGAGTTTGAAATAATAACTTTATGGACTCCAAGAAAGTTGTATATACTTAAGTAGTGTCAAAAATACCAATAAGTCAAATGCGCTTAATATACACGGTGCCCGTGAGCATTGCGAGAGATAGCGTATTCCTGATCGTAACTGGAGACTAAAATGTCGTAAAAACTTTTCTAGAATTTGCCTAGTTTCAGAGTGATTACCAATTAAATAAAAAAACATTGATTGTTGTTACTCAGTGAATAACGCCTTTTTCATAGAGATTTCAATCTTTATGGGGTCTAGTCTAGACATCCTTATTGACAGATATCAAAATTCCAAGGAATACTTTTCGTGAACCGTTTTTTACGAATAAAAATGAACCAATTTATTTTACTCGATAGTTTTACCAATAACATTAATTTTCTTATGTTCGCATTTAAAAAAGTAAAAAAAATTTTTTTTTGGTGAAATTAACCTAAAATTATATAACATTTATCACTCCTTATGACCTCAGGAATTCGTGGTTAAAATCTCTCGCAATGCTCACGGGCACCGTGTATGTTACTTTAAGTTTTACTTTCGTTCGACCAAGATAAAAAAAAAAAATGAGCTGAGAGGGATGGCAAGCAGGCGGACCTTAATCCCTTTCTAAAAGTTGCGTTCCAAAAAATGCATAGGTACTCTTTGGCAACAGATTATTTCATGCGAGGTGCGTTGGGATAAGATTGAACGTTAGCCGAGATAAGTACCTATTAGTATTATCTTGAAAAATCCCTTGTACAAACGACATGAGGACCAGGTACAGTCGACGTCAAAGATATTTGTAAATTTTTGCACCTCATACAATGGAGTCAGGTGGAAAAGTGTAAACATATTTTTGCCGCCGACTGTACATGAAACTATGTTTTTAGAATTTTTAGTAAAGAGGACGCGTTAAAAAAAAAACGCTTTTAACAATACTTTTAATATCTACTAGTTATTGAGAAAGTGTTATGATTCAAGATACGCGTTTTAAGATAAAACTGTAATTTATTATAAACTTATTATCGAGGTGAACCGTGGTACAGTCGACGTCAAAGATATGTTTACACTTTTTAGCCTTAAAGGAGTAAGGTGCAAAAGTGTAACCATATCTTTGACGTCGACTGTACAGGCTATATATAGCATGACGGAGCTTTTAGATTTTATTTTGTATTATTTTAATTTACTAAAATTTTTATTATTTGTATCATACTTACAAAGGTACAGTCGCCATCAAATATATCGGAGCGGCCAAGGTACTCAAAAATATCTGAACGTGCACTTTATCGCCTTGACAATAGAGGCGATGTTCAGATATTTGTGACCACCTTGGCCGCTCCGATATATCTGATAGCGACTGTACGTACAGGCTGGATTTTCTTTTTGGGTCAGTGACGGTCAAATACTACCAGATTCCGTGCTGCTACGTGAAAATGGGCTTAAAAGACCTTCCCTCTAACTATTTCAAATAAATGAAGGACCGCATTTACAGATTTTGGAAAAAACGTACAGGATGCGAGAAAAAGGTCATTCTTGGCGAACTTTTTTGTTGATGCCATTTGATCCCATTCCTAGGGTTGCCAGGTGTCCGGCTTTAGCCGGACATGTTTGGCTTTTTACGGGTGTGTCCGGCCAAATATTTGCTCGTCCGGCCTGTCCGGCTTTTGTTAGGCTTTTCGTTTGACTGACACGCGAGCGGTACGAGTCGAAAGTCGACCGCAAGTAAAGAAGCAACTGCTCCGAGGGCTGTGCACAAGTTGATAAAATTAACAATTTTTTTATGCCAATCGATTCCATTCCTGTTCAGTATTAATAGTTTCCATGGAGTCAACTTACGGTAATGTACCAAACAGCCACAAATTGAAAAAACCTTTTCCATACATTTACTATGGAAAAAATGAGAATTTTTACTGACATTTATCAATCACGCTAATAAGTCCTGTTACGGACAATAATACTGTATCAGGACATTACAGTGAAAGTCATTCAAAATATCAAAAAACGTGGATTTTAAAGCAGTTAATATACGGAAAAAGTTTCTTCAATTTCTAGCTGTTTGGTACATTACCGTACATGACCCCATGGAAACTATTGATACTGAATAGGATTGGAATCAACTGGTATAAAAAAAAATGCATGTGAAAAATAAAAGTTTTAATTTTCATACAAAATGTATGGGAAAATGTTTCCTCAGTTTGTGGCTTTTCTAGCCGGATTTTTTTTTGGTCCCGTACTAGCTTTTGATCCTGGATAGGAATGGGGTCAAAAAAAGTTCGTAAAAAATGACCTTTTTCTCGCAACCTGTATGATTTTTTAAAATCTGTAAATGCGATCCTTCATTAATTTGCAATGGAGGGAAGGTCTTCTAAGATCATTTTCACGTAGCAGCACGGGAACTGGTAGCTGCCCTC
This sequence comes from Pammene fasciana, assembly GCA_911728535.1. Lineage (NCBI taxonomy): Eukaryota > Metazoa > Arthropoda > Insecta > Lepidoptera > Tortricidae > Pammene > Pammene fasciana. The sequence continues at coordinate 980,967 of OU452292.1, forward strand.
ACTGACCCAAAAAGAAAATCCACTCTGTATATGCAAGCAATTTCTGGAATAAAACAAATTTCATTTCATTACTGTTCTATAATTGTTTCTAAATCAGATTGCAATTTTTTGACAATGTACGATTTTGTGGTAGACTGTACCTACTTTTCTTTAGACAATTATATAAGTAGGTATTAAATTGATTAGCAGGAATTGGTTCTAAATCAGCTTTTTTCTAAATGTTCTAAAGTTTCTAATTTTTTTACAGTAAACGATTTAGTGGCTGACTGTACTTTTCTTTAGATCAGGGGTTCTCAAACTATGAGCCGAGCCGTAGAAAGTACAGAGAGGCGCCGTGAGGCATTCCTCCTCATCATAGGTACTTTACCTATACAATACAACCTATTTCCAATAGCCTAGCTAGGTTAGGGCGTAGAGATAAAATTGTAAACTTGCAAGTGCGCCGCATTTATTTACCCGGATCACGAGCATTCGCTGGTTCGGAACTCAATTCCTCCCACTGTAGAATGGGACTTTAATAGAAACACTCACTACGCTTACGATTTTTATTTATTAACAGTTCGGTATGTACACTATGGCTTACTTTTACTGAAAATACTATATACACATATAACTCTTAGGTCCGCGAATAGGTACGTTAAAATTTACCCTATGAGCACTAAAACACTGGACACTATCTTGGTCGAAACTAATACATTGAGTACCTATTTCCAAAACACGGAACTAAAAACACTTGATAACTACATAGGTACAAAAGTCAAGCACTATAGGCATTAGGTATTGAACTAAGCACTAGACTTGAGCACTAAGCACATAGTAAGCCGGTACACTCTGATACAACACTACAACACGGAACACTTCGGGTAGTCGGATCCGCGATATGATAGATGCGTTTACCCTATGAGCACTAAAACACTGGACACTATCTAGGTCGGAAACTAAAAACACTTGATAACTACATAGGTACAAAATAGTCAAACACTATAGGCATTAGGTGTTGAACTAAGCACTAGACTTGAGCACTAAGCACATAGTAAGCCGGTACACTTTGATACAGCACTACAACATCTAGGCCCGAAACAACATGGAACACTTCGGGTAGTCGGGTCCGCGAATAGATGCGTTTACCCTATGAGCACTAAAACACTGGACACTATCTTGGTCCGAAACTAATACACTGAATACTTCTAAAACACGGAACTAAAAACACTTGAAAACTACATAGGTACAAAAGTCAAACACTATAGGCATTAGGTACTGAACGAAGCACTAGACTTGAGCACTAAGCACATAGTAAGCCGGTACACTCTGATACTGCACTTTATTTAAACTTTTTCTTCTTACTGGAACTGCTTCTTGATTTGAAGTAGAACATTGCCAAAAAGCCATGGAAAAAATTATGCTAGGCATCAGGGAACAACACAGGTTTCTGTCAAAATGTTCATTTTTTGTTGCAGGCTGTCTTTTTTAGCACAATCATGAACTTGTTGAGAGAATATTTGTGGCCATTTTCCATCTCCATCACCACTAACACCCGACCAGCTTTATGGTACAGTCAGTTATCCACTTTTGGATCTAGGTAAAAAAGTGGATACATGTCTTTGTATTCGACTGTACCTACCATCACATAATGCATCGACTGACAAAATTGTACGATCTTGTTAGTCCATGCATTATGTGACGTCTTATAATTTTTCATAATATTGGATCGAAGCCAGAACTCTAGAATTTGTTTTCTTCAAGTTATTTGCATTCTTTGACCTCCACCACTTTACAGCTGCTAGATGTCCGGATCTAGAAATAAGCATAGTATAGCAAACTAACTAGAGGGGTTTCGTTGCTCTCATTATTGTGTCGTATCTGACGTGGCCAGCTCTCCGTCTATTACGACCATCTGCGGCAGGTAAATTCGATTTAAAAAAATCAGACTCAAATCTGTTCATGCGCTTGGGTACTACAACGCCACAGACAGATACACAAAAATACATGACTGTTACACTTATAAGATCAAATATCAGAGAAAGGGTGAGCATCCACCAGAGATATACGAACCTGTGATACCATGACACAGCATTGAGCATCATGCAAGGTGTCAGATGTATGAAAACACAGCTTCTCACACAGCGTCTTATGTGTAAATATGCGGCCTGACATATTTACAGTCAGCAGCAATAGTATCTTCCTCTACGACGGCCGCAAAAATATGTGACACGCTCTTAAGAGCGAGCGTCTTATTTGTAAGACCTTAAGGTCTTACAAATAAGATTGTGTCAGATATTTTTGCGGCCGTCGTTGAGGAAAATACTATTGCCAGTGACGGCAGTGACTGTACAGTCGACGTCAAAGATATGTATACACTTTTGGATTATGTATATCACAAAGAAGCAAAGAACAAAAGTGTAAACATATCTTTGATGTCGACTGTACATGTAGTTCAGTCAAGTTAGAAATACGTGCACAGACAAAGTGGTTAGAAATATGTCAACACGCCTTAATAAAGTAGTTGCGTATTATTGCTCAAATATTTTTGAACCTTTGGGATGGTTCTTATAGGTAGGTACTTATAAATCCGATACATATAACAAGTATATTTCAGTGACGTGGCCACAGGAAACCCTCAGTGCGCGAGTCGGACTCGTCCGTAGCAAGTGTTATTAGAAGATAACATACAGGCCTCGCGTATAGAATACCTCTGTGCAAATAATTTCAACACGAGAAAATAATAATCGAGTCTGTTTACTTACCTACGTAACTTCACGAGACCTCTCTTGAATAATATTCTCTCTTAGAGATTTGGGATCAGCTCTTTCAGTCCTGGATTTCTTTCATATGTTTGAAAGTTATTTCATTATCTGAAAGAAAAAACAAGCGATGCCATTTTAATTTGGTAAAGGACTTACCTACTTACTTAAGTTGACTTTCGTAAAATTTTAATTTCTTGTTTCGTAAACGCCAAACGACACACATTAATTATTTTTTCTATAATATGATTCGTAGTATACGCGCATCTCGGGCATGTCAAAAATCCAGAATTTGTACATTATGAAAAAGAGAATTAATAAATAATTTGGTAAATACGGGATGATGATGCAATATTATAGGCAAGACTTACCCGCAAAATTATTGATGGTGGTGTTCGATAAACCCCAATCTTCTAAATACAGGCTGTCTCCATCTTCTTTAGGTGCCATTTTGTACACGAACATAGCACCTAGCACAGTTAAGTTAACACAAAAAGTAAAAGTAAACTAGAGAATCATAAACAGCGCAAAACTTGCGAGATGCAGCCGACTCGGCTCGCTGTTAGATCAAAATGGCCGCTGGCCATCCTCAGCTGCCAGAGCTGGCGCACGCGCGTCTTTCGCTGGTGGGGAGCGGGCGGGGCGGAAGAATGAGCGTAAGCGCTGTCTCGTGCGCGCACGTTTGTTTACATATCTCGCCCTCTCACTGCCACGCATTACCAAATTAAATTTTGTATAATTTACAAAACATTTTGGGTTAATTTTAGTAGTCTACTTTGGTAAATAATTGCGCAATACACATTATGCAGTTACTATTTCCAATAAATACCTTGTACGTTCCTACACAGAAAGAATACAAATAATTATTCCAAATGCTCGTTTAATAGCTTCTTCAAGTTTGTCTACTAGTTATACGAGTATTAGGTATATACCGGGGTGACCTGTAACGAGCAAAAAATTAAAACGTAGATTCTACTTCTCAAACTAAACGACGTTTTCAAATATTTATAACTGATCATTATCAAACAAGACAAAGTTTGTTCAGCGACTTTTAAAAATAACTTATTGTTTGATTTTTAGTATAGCTTACAGTTTATTCGAACACGCAATGTATTCCGAAATTGATTATGTATGTATGGTGACGAGACTGACAAGCAATGTCAATAAGATTTTAACGTACATTGAAAATACTATTAAGTTTGCATGAAAAAAATACAATCTTAAAAACACATGTTTTCAAAAAGTTGTTGAAACAGAAGTTACCAACCTGTTCTAATCTGTTCTGTTTGACTGTTCAATTTTAACACACTGAAAGCACCAAGAAATGATTAGTTAACACGATCAAAAGTTCACATTTGTGAATAAATAATGACAATTTGCAAACTAGAACTAACATAACAATAAAAACACAATATCGTTTTGATTTTCACATACGAGACAAGTGAAAATTGAAAAACTGACAGTGAAGCACGTACAGTCACCGGCAAAAGTATCTTCCTACATGAATGCTGCAAAAATATGTGACACGCTCTTATTTGTAGGGCCATAAGAGCGTGTCACATACTTTTGCGGCCTTCATGAAGGAAGATACTATTGCCGGTGACTGTACGTTTTAAATCGGAAACCATTTGTTTCGAACCTCTTTTTCTCTAGGTTTTTTATTGTGCAAACTTGATAAGAATAAATTATTTCGTACAAATGTCTACTATTATATTAAAATGCTGTTAAATAATTCATATTATTCTAATTAACATTTACATGGCTTTAATATACACACAAATAATTATATACACGGTGGGCACGAGTAGCCGACAGATTTTAATAGTGTATTCGTGATCATGTTTACAGACTAAAATGTCCTATAAACTTTTCTGGAATATGCCTAGTTTCAGAGTTAATACCAATTTAAAAAATCTTTATTATTATTATTACTCAGCACATAACGCCTTATTGATGGCGTTGTTGCCACTATTGGGCATACTAGTATTTTATACATCTTTATTGACAGACTATATCAAAGTGACAAGGAATACTTTGCATAAACTATATTTTATTTTGATAAAATGTATCATTTCGTTTTAGGCGTTCATTTTAAAAATAACATTCAATTTTCATGTGCACAGTTCTGTGCACATGAAAATGTCTAGTTCTAATTTAAAAAAAATAGATTTTTTTTGGCGAGATTCACCTAAACTCACATACCGGTACCGTTTTTTATTCCTTTTGGTCTCAGAAATGCGCGGGTAAGATCTGTCGGTTTCCTTGTGCCCACCCTGTATCATTATAGTTTTAAAGGCCACATATTTTTACGTTGACAGTTGTGACATGTATCGTGTCGTATCGTGCCTGATAAAGAAACCCTGTAAATCCTTCTTTCAACTTATTTCTAATCTAAAAAAACGAACTATAGTATATTCCAGCCGGCCAAAAACGGGATATCTGCCCTTTAACTCTTGTTATGCTTATTTTTTTATTGCGCATTTAAATTGAAATTATAGTGTGTCAAGACACATAACACACATAACTTATAAAAAAAACATTGTCCCTAACGTAGCTTATTTGAATATTTTAAGACCTCTATATTTTCATATATAAACATTAGGTTTAGGTACCATAAGCCGTGACCTAAATGTTTAATTCGTCTTATCAGGTAGGTATGTATTTTGATTAGGTTTTGTTTAAAAAACACATATTTTATACCAACTAAAATTTAGTATAAAATACGTCTAAGGGACATCAGTCATCACACACCTGATTTGAATTCAGAAATTCATAGACAAAATCAGACGGAAATGCTTAAATTTGTCTATGGTGGCTGAAATTTATCTATGGCCTCCATACAAAAATCAGATACCATAGACAAATTGAAGAAACCATAGAAAAAATTAAGCATTATGTCTACGAAGTTCTGAATTCAGATCAAGTGTGTGATGTCCCTTATCCGGTATTTCATAAATTATGGCTTGTAAATGTACCTAAGGCACAAGTAGTCCTAAGTCAGAATCTTAGAGATTCAAGCATTTTTTTGTCATGTTATGAATATCTATTAAAGTAATAAATTGGTTAGGGTTAGGGGACAATTTTACAGAAATCGAACTAGCTCCATTAATAAGCTCAATAAGCTATAACTCTCTTACTTTTGCCAGACATTCATATCATATAATTTCATTTGCCATAATTTTAGAATGCATATTTAATTATTTTTTCCTCAATACAATGTATATTCATTTAACATAACGTTATTTTTGATGTTGATGCCAGAATGTTACGTATGACGTATGCCACATCTTTTTTTCCATATTTTATTTTTAATAACCTTAGAGCTTTAAACCAAGCGGAATAGCCATTGACAGGCGTTCTGCCGAAAATGTATGACCAGTGGTCATTGTATGGACTGACGTTTATTTGACGTGACTATTTACATTATACATTTGATGATCCCCTCCCCCGCAAAAAACGGCAGACTTTTTCCGATAGAAATCAGAGCGAGTGTCACATCCGGTTGGGTGTCACAACATTAGGGACTTATTTATAGGAGATTTTTTATTCAATATGGCAATAAAATTGTATGGCAAGCATATGGCAAGTGACTATTATGGATAACACTGATAATGGCAAATTGGCTATTGTAGTAAAGTATAGTTATGAAATCACGTTAAATGAAATTCTGGCAAAGGTTGTTTCGCTGAAATGCTCAAAGAGATTTAGTATAATTGACTAAGGTATTAGTTTCGTAACTTTTACTTATGTAGTTTGGTAAGTTTACCAAACTGGTGTGCTGAAATTGTCAAAGAAATTTTGGTATTATTAACTAAAGTAACAGTTTTGTAACTTTTACTTATACAGTTTGGTAAGTTTACCAAACTGGTTTGCTAATATTCTCAAATAGATTTAGTATAATTTACTAAGGTAATAGTTTGTAACCTTTACTTATACAGTTTGGTAAGTTTTCCAAATTGTTTTGCTTAAAATCTCAAAGAGATTTAGTATAATTTACTAAGGTAATAGTTTCGTAACTTTTACTTATGCAGTTTGGTAAGTTTACCAAACTGGTGTGCTGAAATTCTCAATGAGATTTTGGTATTATTTACTAAAGTAACAGTTGGTAACTTTTACTTATGCAGTTTGGTAAGTTTACCAAACTGATTTTCTATAATTCTCAAAGAGATTTAGTATAATTTACTAATGAAATAGTTTCCTAACATTTACTTACACACTTTGGTAAGTTTACCAAACTGGTTTGTTAAAATTCTCAAAGAGATTTAGTACTATTTACTAAGGTAATAGTTTCGTAACTTTTACTTATACAGTTTGACGAGTTTACGAAACTGGTTTGCTAAAATTTTCAAAGATATTTTGTATTACTTACTAAAGTAATCGTTTTGTAAGTTTTACTTATATAGTTTGGTAAGTTTACCAAACTGGTTTGCTAAAATTCTCAAAGAGATTTAGTATAATTTACTAAGGTAATAGTTTTGTAAGTTTTACTAATACAGTTTGGTAAGTTTACCAAACTGGTTTGTTAAAAATTCTCAAAGAGATTTAGTATTATATACTAAAGTAATAGTTTTGTAAGTTTTACTTATATAGTTTGGTAATTTTACCAAACTGGTTTGCTAAAATTTTCAAAGAGATTTTGGTATTATTTACTAAAGTAACAGTTTTGTAACTTTTACTTATACAGTTTGGTAAGTTTACCAAACTGGTAAGTTAAAATTCTCAAAGAGATTTAGTAATATTTACTAAAGTAATAGTTTTGTAAGTTTTACTTATATAGTTTGGTAATTTTACCAAACTGGTTTTCTAAAAATCGCAAAAATATTTAGTATTATTCACTAAAGTAAAGGTTTTGTAAGTTTTACTAATACAGTTTGGTAAGTTTAACTAATTGTATTTACTAATGTCTACAAGAAAATATAGTATTATTTAATAAATCCATAGTTTTGTAAATTATATTTACACAGTTTGGTAATTATTACGTACTGTGTGTGCAAAATCTACAAATAGATTTTGTATTATTTACTAAACTTGACGTTTTGTAAAATATACTCCTACAGTTTGGTAAGTTTTACATATCGTGTAGCTTAAATCTACAAAAGTACTTGTTTACGACGTCAATCCAAGTATGTTTCGTAACTTCAATCTTGCAGGTTTTGTGATATTAACTAATTTTGTACTAAATTTTACAAAATCGAAATCAACCAATAAAAATTTCGTAAAATCAACCAAGGCATTTTTTCAGTGTAGCTAGCCTACATTATGCATCAGGGCACGGCAATAGGCGGCCCGCGAGCCTCCTATTAGAAGTCGTCGTTATTGACAACCGACAATGTGGTACATTTTGCCTTATAAAGTCACAAATTATTAACAAAGTGCGGCCCGCTTCAATTTCATTAGGTACCGTCAAGTCTGGCAACTTTGCCACTTTTCACAGGTGTTGAAAAGTCATAGTACATTTTTAACCAAAATTCATATGAAACCACTGAGGTATGAATGACGCGACACATAATATATTTATCAACGAGTGCATAAATAAGATGGTTTATAAATTAAATGACGGATAATAAGCTTTTACGAGTAAAAAAAAAAGTGGCAAAGTTACCTATACCATGTGGCAACTTTGCCAACTGCATTTTTACGTTGTATAGTAATTTAGTTGTATTTACAATATTAGTAAAGAATATTCAGTATTTAGGATACAATAGTATCGGAAGTTGATCCTTAATGATATATTATTCCATTAAGAAACACAGCAAAAGTGGCAAAGTTGATCACCCATTTAAGAAAATTTCATAGAAAGTCAGTGAATGTGGTCAGGGTTGACACAAATGAAAGAATATTAATTATTTAAGTACTTATTTATTTTCTTACATACGAGTAATCAGGTTACATAAGTACTCAGGAAAAACATAAAAGACACCTTAATTAAAATATTATCAAAAACGAAACATAGAAAACTCTTTAAGAGGCCTATCACAGGTCCACTCGTAAATAATTGTGATTACCTAGGTACCTATTTAAACTTGACGATAGATATTTAAAAATGATGTATAGTGTAATTTTTGGTTACTCGCCTACTGTTTTTGTTTCCCCAATAATACACAATGTTTTTTGTTCTAATGTTGAAATATAGGCCCTGTTCTCTATAAATGACACAACTTCAGCAGTTTTTACCTGTTTCGGTATTACTTTTTTCCAACTTAAAAACTTTGTTGGTCTGTCACTCTGTGCTCCACCCATTAAAAGCTGCCAGATGCCCGGATCTAGCAATAGGGATTGTTATGCAATCTGATTGGATTGGTTACAAAACTCTCATTATTGTGTCACATCGGACGTGGCCAGCTCTTAGACCATATCGAATAAATTATTATCGCAAGGTCGTATCTGCCTAAGTTCGTAGTTTTTTGGAGATAACTCAAAAATGCCTATACCGATAATGCTCAAAATATTTTTGGTTGAAAGAATATTAAAAGGTGTATCTTCTTGATTTTTTTCATAATTTTTATGACTTTCGGAGCGATTATTTCTGAAAATATCCACTTAATCAAAAAATGTTCAAAGAAACCTCAGTTATAATATTTGAACATTGTTATTTTTAGAAACCTATCGATTGATGTGCATCATGTTGATATTTGGCAAAAAAAAATGTTTTGACAATTACTTACACATATGGAGTGCCCCCCTAAAAATATTTTTTTTAGCAATTTCTCTACAAAACTAAGTAGCTGCACACACAATACACTTTATGTAAAAATTTTGTAATGATACGTCTTATAGTTTCCGAGTAAAATGGCTGTGACATACGGACGGACAGACAGACAGACAGACATGACGAATCTATAAGGGTTCCGTTTTTTGCCATTTGGCTACGGAACCCTATAAAGTATCTATCTTATGAAAAATGTAATTTAAATTTTTTGCTTGTGTACCAACCCTAGGCCGCTACAAAACATGGCAAAGATGCCACCCCATATTAGTCGGCGTGGTCTGGTAACTTTGCCAAAACAATTATGGGACTCAATTCAAACACTACGGCATTTATAAGGTAATCAATTCATTCCTTACCATTTAAATAACATAATATCTAAAATTTACGTACCTGGATGCGATGTTTATACTCTAAACTTGTTGAAGTTCTTGAGCACTAACTTTTATGATTATGTGAGTGACGAATTTGGAACTGAAATGGTAAGAAAATGGTTGCCGTGGTGTTGTCTCATTCATAATAATTTTGCCAATTGATAACCATATTTTCTACTAAAAGTAGGCACAACACTAAAAAATATACGTTGTCGGTGGTATGAAAGGATTACCTTATGCACTCTGCTGGTGGCAAAGTTAGTAACCCTTGGCAAAGTCGCCAGACTTGACGGTACGGTCAGCTGCAACGAAAAAGGCTCCCGCTGCATACAAACTTTGTATGCAGGGGGGTCCTTTTCTCTGCAGCTGACTGTACTATGTGGCCCTTGGCTGCTAAAAGGTTGCTGACCCGATTGTTGTTAGCCAAAATAAATAATCACAAACAGCTTAAGTTGTCAAACATAGGATAATAAATATTACAGAAACTTCATTAAAAAAAAAAAATTTTTATTTAATCAAACTAAATATCCCGTTGAATAAGAAAACAAAAAGCCAGAGCCTTTTGGGTTCGTTCAATTATAATGTATAACCACACCAAGTTATGTAGTTACTCATTTTATATATTTTTTTGTTTCAGTGTGATTGCAGCGACATTTCCTTGAAGTGTGTTGATGGTGTAAATAAGTAACTTGGCCTATCCTATCAGAATCTGGAATGAAAATAACAATTTCAATTAAAGATTTTTTAAACCTATAATGTAATTTTATTTTTAGTATACTTCGCTAACCATAAGTTCAACTTTTTTATTCAATAAGGTACATTGTTGATCACATCAATCAACTCAACAATGTAACTTCTTGATGGGAAAGGAATTAAGGTGGACGATAACGAATAATTGAGACTTGAGAGTATGACCCGCCACCAATACTCAGTAAGATACATACAAATTCAATAATAGGTTTCTCAGAGCCACATTTCAACCTAAATGATGGTTGACAGAGCTAAGACTCATACCTATGGTTATTCTGAATGCCAGTTGTGAGCATTAAATAAAATAATAATGTATATTTTGCACTAATAAAACTACTACTTTGGCAGTATGATCTGTCCGGAAAGAGAAGTGTCGTGGAATGTATGAGTTCCCATATAAACCATGAAACTTCTCTTTCCGGACAAACTAATGAAATATTTCTTAGACATGTAACCAATGCACGGGTATGTGGTGATAGGATATGCTTATAAATGTAAATGTTTGTGCATTTTAAGTACTACCTACTATTATCAATATTATCATGTATGTAGTCCTGTTATTAATATATTATATAAAACTCTGAGCCAACCAAGTAAATCACCAACCTGTTAAGACAGCAGCCGGCAGGTTCCATCTAATTTTCGGTAACATTCAGTGAACTCCTGTTTTTTTAGCTAAACAACCATTCTCTCAACGCCGTTATGGATGATATTGACACTGTAAATAGTAAGAAATAGGTAAGCACGCGAAATAATATTGTCTTCAATAATTCTAAAGTTAATGATCAACAATATTTTTCTATAATTATTTTTACTGAGAAATATATCAGACATAGGTAGTTACGTTTATAAATGGTCTAAACCTAGTTGTAAGTAAATGAATTAATTGTTTTTCTTACCTTAACACATCCAGTGGTTTCTCATACAAATAAACTTCTATTATTACATTTCAATGTTCACCGTTTCTCTTCATCTTCACTATAGGTAGGTACATTACTTTTATTCATGTGTTTTCGATACAGTACAAAGGCTTTTAATCTAAAATTTGTTACAAATATATTTATCCAAACCGCAGTAATATGCAAAAGTGACTTTGAACAAGCGTGTTCCCGATTCCCGCTATTACCGCTGACATGTGTCAAGTTCTGTCAAACTTTTTTTTTAATTGCGACAAAACCAGGTTTTTGTCTATGATTTTACCAGAAGTGCCAACATAACGTGTCTAATCTATCAATAAGCGGTGGATCAGATATGAGCAGGATAATTTGTGTTTATGAATCAAGTAAAGTTACAAGCCCGAATTAAGCCTAATCAGCGTATCAACTGGTTCAAATATCAGGCGCCGATTAAGGATTTTTTATGAATACGGCTGTAATTCCTTCCCTATACCTACTAAATGACGAATACCTTTTCTATGTGTGAAAATATTTATATAATACATACATACATACAATCACGCCTATATCCCAAAAGGGGTAGGCAGAGATCACGGATTTCCATTTGCTACGATCAATGCAGCAAAACGACTCTCCGTGAGCCACTTCTCGCCCCCGTGAAGAACGAGACGTGATGGGTGGTATAATACCAATGTAAAAGAGAATTTAATGAGAGTATTGGGTAAATGATCTTTACCCGCTCTTAGCCAAGCGCTGGTAGCCTGGGTCGGTCTCGGGTTCAAACCCCGGCTCGAACCATTGAATTTTAATAACATTTGATATTTACCAGGCGCTTTTCGGTGAAGGAAAACATCGTGAGGAAACCGGACATAATCCCAAAGCTTAGCTTAGTTTCCCGTCTGGTAGGAAAGCCGGATGGCGGACGTTTTAACCTTTTCGACGCCATGTCAAACGTAAAACCTACCACTCAGACGCCACGACATCTAAATGTCAAAAATGTGCATGTAGGTCTATTTTGCTCTGTGGTCGGTGACCGATATATCGGTCTTTGGCGTTGGACCTGTGGTGCCGATATATACGTCTTTGGCGTGGAAAAGGTTAAAAACTAGAGTCTACGTAAATTCATGGGATTCGGTTGTCAAGTGCACCTCAGGATCAATTGAGCCGCGGTAAATGTCGGGACAACCGCTAGGGTATTATAATAATTGATAAACTAGACCAGTTTTCTTTAAACAATAATGACATATTAAACTTATTTTACCTCACCCACTTAGCACATTTTGCTCCTGACTGTAAAGTTAAATTAATAAGTTAACTTTTGCTAAACCATAATCTCATTTGTCAAACTTTGCACTAATAACCCAGTCACATACGACATTACCCGCGCGAGACGAGTATTACGCGTGTGTTGACAGACGTAGGGTCAGCAAGACAATGGCCGCTTGCGCAATCGCACGGTTGGCTGACTTCCGTTGCCGCCTTAAGGAGCGTCAGCAAAAAAAAAAAATTACTTGCAAGAAAAAAGCTAAACTATATGAAAAGCTGTTTAGGATGAGAGTTATGTTTGTTTATGTATAAGTTTAATTTTCCAATTTATCTTGAAAACGACGATTTACTAGGATTTTGCTTTTGTAAAAGTGATAAATAAATTAGCGAACGTATTTTGCATTATTACATTTTTTGCGGCGTTTAAAATTATTTAATTTCTAGTGTCATTACAGCACCAACCGATTCTATTTTTAGAATGAAGTACCGAATTGAACAATTACGTTACAACTACTAATTATATTCCGACAAGGAATTATAGAAATTAAAAAGTGGCAACATCGTAGTGTCTTCCCTTTCAAATCAATCTAAGAAAACGAGACTACACTACGATTGTCACTTTTTAATTTCTTCAATCTTGTCGGAATCTATGTAAATTATCACACCGGATGTCTTATTGACAAATTAAAACACACGTGGTAACTAAATTAACGTCAGCATATCATACTCACAACGACACACGTCCAACATGCACATGATGATACTATTTACATAAGATTGAATAATGACAAACTGACGTGATAAAGATAAGGCATAGCTTTAAAGGTCATCCATATATTGGACATAAACATTAACGAGATGATACATGGACAAGACTTATATTAGACAGCGATAAATATTATACACAATATACGTGCTTTATCTTTATAAAATAACCTGTATGTCACAGAAAGTATATAAAAGTAAACAAAAAGTGACTTATCAATGATTGTGTAATTGTTGACATGTGAATGTTTTTCTAAGAAATATTACATATTAGACAATTACTATTACTAATGTCACTCATTGATAACGACACTGACTGTTTCCGAACTGCTGCAGTTAATCTCACGGTTCCATTGATTTGTCTACTTTTGGTATGAAAAATGTAGTAAAATAATAGGCTACTTTCCAATAGATAAACTTAACTGTTGCATTCATAAAATAAAAATCTCAAAAATACACAGGAAAATCCAGGTGTAACATGTGTTTGCGCTTTAAGTGATTTTATAATGGTTAAAACTTTTATAAAGGAGATGTATTTATCATATAGTATCGTGACGTCACAATATTAGTCTCCCGTAAGTCAAAATGATTTTTTCTATGGAGTTTTCCATAGAAAAAAACATTTTGACTTTTCCTGAAGAGAGCTGATGATTTGACTTAATAAAATAATGTTATCTGCATATACTAAATATTTGTGCTCTGTGGCAGAACGACTGGTGGTTTCTGTAACTAGAAATAAAGACCCGTCTTTTAAAATTACACTAAATCTTTTATGAGGCAGTTTTTTAAGCAAGTAAGTGTTCGTGTGTTAACTGTTAAGCCGGCTATAGAGGAGCACGCACTTTATAATAGAGTTTGTGTCTAAAAGCAATACGAATCTAACATAGTTTCAGTAAGTGTTGATCTTATTCCATAATAGTCTAATTAAAAATAACGAAATGCAACAACACTACATTTTTTTGTGTACTTACTTACACGGAATAAAAATATCTTCAGCCAAGAATACCAATAAAAGAATATTTTTGTTAAAATATAAGTAAATATTGTCTTGGAACAATTTTTATATATTAGCCGAAAATGGACTCGTGTCGGAGGCCAAGACTTACTTCGGATCGCTAAGCCAGAGGAGTTAGTTAGTTAGCCCAAAATATACTTTACTTGAATAAAGACAACATTGTTTCCACCTATATACGAAACTATATTTATTTTATTTATTTGTTTATTTGTTTATTTGTAAAAAAAACTTACAGGCTAACAGTTTACACCAAAACGCTTGTAAGATAAAATACATTAGTTACATAATATTATATACTGGTAATGTCCACTTAATGAATTAAATAATAAATTATATAATAATATATTGTCTTGACGAAGAGGATTTGTCTTCGATAAAGATTTTTTTTAATATCAAATGATTTATTTAACGTAAAATAGTGTTACAATTTGAATTAATCATTAGCCAACAACAAGAACGTGGCATTAGTGCAGGGCAGAGGTAGACGGGCTGGGTAGGGCAGCACCGTCGATGAAACTGAAGAAATGTTGGGTGGATTTGAATCTGTGCCGTGTCCCACGGATACACAGATAAAGATACTTTTTTTCGTGTAATATTTCGCACTGAAGTGCTACCATATGGCAAGCGTGCAAAACATCGACATTTAGGGTAAGCACAAATAGTATAAATCATAAAAACCACTCGGCTGATAAAAGCCTTGCTCAAACACCCATGCAACTTTAGCCCCCTACAGTAATAACTAATACAAATATATTAGAAATATATTGTTAATCTTATTCGTAACAATTGAAGAATCAATTTCAAATGGAGATTTTTTTCGGAAAATTATGCAGCATGTAATATTGTCTCTACACCAAAGGTCTTAACATTATTTTTATTACAATATTGTACTTTCAAAGCAAAGTAACAAGTTGTACCTATACCAAAGGGGACTAAACTTAAGGTTTTTAATGCCAATGTAGCTTATCGCAATTTTTTTGTTCTTACTGAAAAAAAGTTACCATTCAGATTTTTGTGGACTGTATTAGTTTTTTTCTCAGATTCAACCAACCGGAGTGGCCATTGACAGGCGTACTCCTCTGCCGAAAACATATGACCAGTGGTCATATTTATTGTATGGACTGACGATTATCTGACGTGGCTATTTGTACGAATACTACGAATAGGCATACTTTGACGTTCCGCTCCCCGCAAAAATCGGCAGACATTTTTTGTATAGATAATTTAAAACAAAAAAAGATCCGACTTCACTTAGGATCCGCTATTCCAAGAGGAAGTGGCCGAGTTGCTGTAAAAAATAGTGAAATCACTATAGGTGTGCCTATAATAGTTGAAGAGTTCCCTCGATTTCTCCAGGATCCCATCATCAGACCCTGACTTGGTGACAATGGGCCATCTAGGGGTTATACCTGTTCGATTAAAAAAAAATTGAAAATCGGTTCACGTTTCACGGAGATGTGGAGTAACATACATACAAAAAAAAACATAATAATGATAAAAAAAAAAATAATGCAGTCGAATTGAGAACCTCCTCCTTTTTTGAAGTCGGTTAAAAATAACAGACATGGCTACTCCATATTTTACACGTATTCTCAAAAAGAAAATATAATTAATTAAATTAACTTCAAGCACATTATATTTATTACATCAGTAACACTTTTCTGTGCACCGTACTCCTTTACTAGGCTAATCTGTTTACAGCGCATCACCCGCGCAGTCTATTTAAGTATACACCACAAACCATAAATTCATCCTTAGCCCCATCTTATAACGACTAAATTCTATTGGCCGGTGCATCTTCAAATTAAAAAACTATACACCATGTGTTAAACAGACCAACACTGAAGCCCTGTCAAGTGAAAATAGGTCTTGGTTTTTTTTTGGCAAACAAGCATACGGCCCAACTCCAGAGGTGTCACATGCGGGTTGCCGACCCTTTAAAAATAGGAGGATTCACTGTGTTGACGGCTGGAACAAGAGAGGTCCCTCGTCGAGTCGTCGTCAACACACTGGGTCCTCTTTGAGCTTGTTATAAACCCGAGATGGTCCCATTGTCACCAAGTCGGGGTCTGATGATGGGATCCTGGAGAAATCGAGGGAACTCTTCAACTATTATAGTCACACCTATAGTGATTTCACTATTTTTTACAGCAACTCGGCCACTTCCTCTTGGAATAGCGGATCCTAAGTGAAGTCGGTTCTTTTTTTGTTTAAAATTATAAATGTTTATCATAGCTTAGTTTGGTGCTTAGATATAAGGTCCTTATCATAGTATCTACTTTATACATATAGCGATACAGTAGCTCTAAGACATAGATAATAAATACAAAAAAGTAAGACGAATATAAATATCGTGGACAGTGGTTCAACCTACCCTAACGGTGCGACAAAATGTAAACAAATCAAAAGCACATTTATATGCTAAATCATAATTTTGAGGGCTTAAAAGTCCGTAATATTTAACATGGCGACCCTTAATGGGCCATTAAAGATTTATGCGATATTTATTTAGATTTCACTAAAGGGTGGTCCCGTTTGAGCTCATTATGGAGAGATCGTTATTTTTATTGGAACCAATATCGTTAGCTACGGTGCCATATGGGAAAGTAGTGTTACAGTGAATGACACTTTATTGTAGAAAATAAATGATGCGTGGAGATTGTAGTAGGGCTTTTTAGTTGAATTCTCTTGTTAAAAATCTATCTGTAGTTGCACGAAATTTTGTAGATTTATATATATTTTTAAATATAATACTACAAAATTTCGTAAATATATATTTTTTTTAATTTGTGAGTATATTTTAATTTATATTTATAATTCGATAATGAAAGTGTGTTGATTGCTTTAAATGTTTTTTTATAAATTACCATTATTTTTACTTTTTACTAATCTATGCAGTCTCAAACTACTATGCTGTATGGGGGGGTGTATTATGCTGACAGTCATCGTATTCAAATAAGTGACACCTCAGTGCGATAAGGCCCCAAAACGGTCAGTTCTATGACGTTTCCTATCGATCACTCAACATCTAAAAATATCAGTTCCGAAACGTGCGAAAAAACCTAACATACATCCGACAACATACAAATTAAATTAACAGTCTATCCTTCCGCGTTTGAAGCTAGCAAAAAGTTGTATGACTATATAAAAGGTAATACAGTTAGAACCTTTTCGTAGTGTCGTGTATGTATTTATTTACATAAGCAGAGAGCATGTAATGTGCGTGAAGTCAGCGTTATTGAGTGGATACGCGCGGGTGACTTTTAACAGGATTATTAGGTAAACAGTTTAATAATAGAGTACAAGTGGATGTACAATGTCGTTTATATTTACTTTAAGATGTAGGAAATATAGTCGATTCTCATATTTGTTTTTTTAATTTCTAAAACTATATATCAACATTTTGTTAAACCCTGACCAGAAATATAGCCATGCGCCATGTTGCGGAATTTCAGTTGAACTAGATTTTTCATACTAAACTGAACGGTCACTATATACATGAGAAAAAAAAGCGCCCTCTTGACAATAGTCATATATTTCTGGGCAGGCTTTGGATGCAAATGTGTTCATTTGTAGAGCGCCTAGCGACTATTCATTGTGTTGTCAAAATCTGGGGAATAAGTTCTGAAATAAAAATATCAATTTAATCATAATTTGACCTTGAAATTTTTAACATTCTACCCCCTATAAGACAAATCGTTTTGACAGTATACATTAAAACTTACAGACATACGTGTTATCGAGCACAGGCGACCTCGTGGCCCGGAAGCGAGCAGCAGCCTCGCGGTGACATTTGAGATATGGTTGTATCGGACCGTTTCTCTAGTTTACGACTTTACCAATTACAAAGGTTACTATTCTTTTATCAATCGGGAGTCATTACTACGAATTAAACATTTTGACTATAATTTTAAACACAAAACTTCCGTGAGACTCAGACATATTAAATAAATATACACGTCTTTTAACTCGAATATTGCTCGACATGTTTCGGTCCGTAACGAGGAGCTTATTCATGAGCCATTCGCGTTGGCTAACCGATGCAGACTGCCTCTGGTTGACTTTAATATCCAGAAATATTGATTAGGGTTTAAAAGTTTACTCCTGAGAATATATAGTTAGTCTAGTTATTTCATATATTTTTTTACTTTTATTACGGTCAATATACGTAAGATTTTTTTATTTTTAATACCATATATTTACACAAATAGTTATTTCAAATAAGTAATAGAGATATTTTATTTTTTTAATTATTTACTTTTAATAACAATACAACAATTGTCCGTAACAATCTTTTGTTTCAGCATAATACTTGTATTCAAAACTCACTTTTGTTTAAAATTAAAACAAACCTTTACTTCACCTTCAAGATACTATTATCTATTTAATGAATGAGATAATATTTAAATTGAATAAATTCGACCAATAAGACGCCTTTTATCGAACGAATTTTTCGCACTTATCAATCACTTATAAAGTTCTTGCAATAATTAAATTTAAACTTTCGTGACACATATTAACATTATAAAATAACACGGTTACACTCACGGCACTGTAGTCACGTCTCGCGACATGTTTCGGAGAGCCTAGGTCTCCATCTTCAAGCACTAGGATTCTTCTTAGGATTTCTTCTTGCAATAAATAGAGTCAAAGGTAATATCAAATTCCAAACGGATGTTAACGCATACCATTCAAGAAACAAACAACAATTTCTTTCTTATCATAACAATAGGCTGTTGTGCTAGTATCAGAAGTAATAAATAATCCAGTCGATAAGCAAATTCCATAATTATTTACCGAGGTAAATGGCTTCCAATCTACTGCATTTACGACTACATACACTAGTTTTATTTCCTTTTTACCGCGATATGAGTGCATAGATAGCAAGACAGACTTCTGTAAATTCATTTCTTTTTTATTTTAGCTTAGCGAAACCTTGACTAAAACTTGATTTGCATATTATTTTTGACTCAAGTATAAAAAATAACAAGGAATAAAAAACCGTTTAGCTCTTCTCATCGTATATTCAGCCTGAGTTTGTTTCTGCTACATTTACTGATGTCTAATGTTTTATTTCAGGAAGATAAGAAAATTTCATAAAATATTTTTAAGTATTCTATATCTTTCTTTTCAAATGACTTCAAGATTTCGAAGCAGGATGTTCTCAATTCGTCGGTATCTTTGTTTTTGCAATTTTTTTTTGATTATTCGAAGACGGCTGGTCCGATTTGGAATTTTTTTTTCTTGAAATAGGTTACTATAGTAGCTTGAGCATTTGCTTATGGAAAGGTGGAGGCCAAGTGAATTCGTTTTATTTTGTAACAGCTGCAACAGTGCCTGATATCTTTGAATATATTAACACTTGCACGAAATTAACTCAAATGGGCACAAATTGCAAAGTGAAGGTTTCATTTCCTTTCAGTGTCTTCAACAATTGTTTCTGAAGGTTAAACAAAACAACTGTTCCGTGTGATTATTAAACTTTTACGAGAATTATTCAGAGCCAAAATAATCACAAGAATTGCAAACAAACTAATGGGCTTCCTAGAAAATTATGACTCATTCTTATCAGTCCTTGATATCTTAATATTATTATTAGCACATGTGTTATACATTAGAAGTGGCAATATCCTTGAGAATTAGACTAAGTTTGAAGTAAAATTAGATAAATCAATCGTTTTTTTGTCCTAAAATGCAATTTTGCTGTTGCTAAAACAACATAAGTTAACTATATTATTATACTCAGAATTTTAGTTTTTTTGTCTACATTTTGCGCAAAATAATAATAAGTAATCATGCGACGCAATGACTCACAAACAAACATTACCATAATTTTATTTATGACCTCATTACTGTCCGTACTGTGTCATAATACCATTTTTGATGACCCTACGCTTACTTTATAAAATAACCTCTAAATTAAATTAGGATCCGTGACCCTTTTTATTGCTTATTGGATTATGTAAATTAATGTATAACAACTTTTTTATTAAATCAATGTACTGAGATCAATATTGATTTTTGGGTCACACGATTAGAAGGTCAATGGATTATTGTTGATTTATAATACTCTAAGGGATTATTCGTAGATTTATTCGTGGTTACACAATAAAAAGTAATATTGTTTACTAATGGTTCATGATTAAATAAAATAAAATTTATTTCTCGATGCCTCTTTTTGAATAAATGTTATTTTTTATTGAATGTAGAAGAAGTTATTGAACTTAGATCAATAGGTTATTGATCGATATGGATACATTTAATGAGCAATGAGTTTTTCGGAACTTATGTACGAAATATAATTTGATATTTACCAATCGCTATACGGTGAAGGAAAACATCGTGATGGAAACCTGCATACATCCGCGGAGAAATTCAAAGGTGTATGTGAAGTTCCCAACCCGCTTTGGGCTAGCGTGGGGACTATAGCCTGATCCCTCTCGTGCATGAGAGGAGGTCTGTGCCCAGCAGTGGGACGTATAGAGGCTAACATATTATTATGGATACATTTAACAAACTCGACTGTACTGTGACTTTAAGATTTTGGAAATGCATCATCTTAATCTTGCCAGCTATAAATGCCACTAACGTCTTCCTAAAAGTATTTTTACCGCTCGATGTCTCAACTCATAGCATTGATATATCCCATCGCTAAACCTCAACTATGAAGACCGTATCCCGACTATCCCGGAATAGCAGTAACGACACTTCCCGTGGGATTCCGTGTTTAATTATACACTAATGGCCGCTGGTTTAGACGCTGCATGTCTCCATCATGACAAATATTATGGTGCATTCCACCAGTGTCGCAGACGGCTAATTCTATTTCGTCTAAAAAAAATTAGGAAACATATTCTGCGGCTAGACCTAACATTTTGAGAGTCTTGGAAGTGGTGGAAAGTTCTTAGTTTTTTCAGAAAAAGAAAGAAGTAGCGCTTCTAATCTAAGCTTTACCCAGCATACGTTAGACATAGAGTGCATGAAGGGTACACGGAAAAAATATGTCTAGTCACTTTGACAACATTTTGAGTTATAGCGGTTTTAAAGTTGGGAACGATTCAATTAACCATACTATTTTCGTAACTAGATGGTTTTTATGAATTAAAAAGTGGATTTATGTTGAAAATTCCAGTTATTACAGAAGTTGTTGCTGATAGTTCATTGCAAGCTCTACAATTTGATACAAAAATCTCATTTTACGCTAAAAGGGACTAGACATGTTCTTTCCGTGTACCCTTCACATAACACAAGTCTTTTTATTTATTTTTTTGTAACATTTTAATATTTCCACGTAATGTATACAATTTCAAAACCGGTCAAGTGGAGTTGCCAGTAGTGAATGAATGACACCTGGAAATGTTGTTGTCACTAGTTAGGTTAAGAATAGCTAAGAATAGTTAAGTTTAGTATAGTTTTAAGTTTTGGTTGCCCTGAAAATCAGCGTTGTGGCTACTCTAAGCTGTCATGACACATGCTGAGTGGCAACCATTTTGGTGTAAACTTTTTAATTGTATGTCCTTGCTTTTGTTCTATTATGCTACACCAAATAAACATTTTTCATTTCATTTCATTTCATTTCACATATGACAATGAAATACTTATTTGTTTTTGACCGATGATTAATGATTTTAATAAAGCTCTACAATAAAGAAGTGTAACTTACAATTTTTACAGTAGCTGTGCTAGTATCTCTTTTTAAGTATATTTGATGCTTGTATCAAGAGAATGCTCTTCCTTAGATCGTATAAACAATAAATTAAAATGTAAAATTAAAATAATAGAATAAATTATATTAAATTGACTGATTCTATCATTAAAATGAGCTCAATATATCAGCTGATAGGAAATATAAAAACATTAGTATTTTAATATTTTAAAACAAATGTATTGAGTCAATAAACGCAAGCATGTAATTGACCGTAACGCTTTATATACATACCTATTAAAATTGTATTGGTATTGAGTTATTCATATTATTACAGCAGTATTTTCCTGTTATTAACTCCAGTATTCATGTCCTATAGCAACAGTACATTAATTAACAATAAAATGGTATTACTCTATTAAGAGAAAATAACTTTTCCACTACAATTATATTTGGTACTAAATAAGATAAATCTGTTTCTGAAAAACATTTTTTGCAGGAAAGGAAATAGCTGCTCACCAAAAATTTAATTAATAGAACTGAAAGAACAAATCAAATTATTCCTTTTCTTTTTGTTTCTTTTTCCTTTGTATATGACATCTATATACATTTATAATTTATAATTAAATTAATCTTAACCACTATCTACATATAAATGGTAAATACGATAAAGTGCAAATACAGGTAAGGTGTGGATTACAAAGATTAATTTTGTGACGTTAATAAAATCGATAACGTATCATTTATCACTCATGATAAATATTTTTGTGTCGTTTAGGGGACTTTTTGTCCTAAAAATCCTACGACGCAACCACTGTGCACGTAGTTTTTTGTGATTTTAATATTTAGCATGAAAATAACTATGTCGAATTGGCTTATTATACAAAAACTAAATGATAATATAAATAATCGATTTAAGCTTTGGTTCATTGTTGATATATTCAGTATAAAATCTGAATAAAACAACGGACAGTCGCCCTTTCTAATGAATTCCGTGAGTTAAAAAGTTTTTTTTACCATAAATTAGAATTTATTGGGTCCTTTTCGTGAGGGTTTAGTTTTTACTCTTATATAATACTAAACTTACTTTTGGAACGAATTTATATTCTTTTATTATACTAGTTTACTAAAACTCCTTTCGCAGAATCCTAATCTCTAAATCATGTCTTGCATTTTTTCTTTTGAGTTGAAAACCAGTGCTCTAAAAATGTCACAACTGGTCAAAAATATATATGCAGAGCACCGTTAATTATTACTTCATATAGAATATTTTCAAATAATTAGTACCTAAATAAACTAAAAAATATATAGTTTAACACTAAGCAAAACAATATTTTTATACACATTTCAGATATTTTGTTTAATGAAATCTACATAATTTTCTGAATTAAAATAACCACTTTTAATTTAAAATTGTCAACTTTAAATAAACTAAGTAATCATTGAGTAAGTAAAACTTAAATAAAAATTACCTTAAAAAAATTAAAAGTCCCACTGGTCCAGTGTCAAATAAAATCCGTCAAAAAGCACCACTGTCACAGTACAATATTTTTTAATTTATAAAATTTCGAAGTATTCGCGCGTCGATCGAACGTGCTGTATGCGCGGGAGTCGCGGAAAGACTGCCGGGAGTGCCGGGCCGCGGCGCCGGCGCACCGCGGATAGTGCTAGGGCTGGCAGGTCAGGGCTGCCACTTTGTTTATATATTTTTTTAAAGTTCATGTTTTTTTTCTGCATTTTCTTTACCTAAATGTACTTTCGAATTAAATAATTTATATTTGAATTTTAGGTTTAAGAAATTAAATAAGATGGTTCACCCTGCAGGCTTAAAAGCTGTTTTGTTTCATTTATATATTTAAACATAGACATAGAAAAAAATTCAGATTTATCACGATGTCCACATCTATAAGGGTAGATCTCCGTCTATTTTAGTTACATGTACATTTATTATGAAGTAGTTTTCCTTATGTATATATCATACCTTGAGCAATTGACGCGATTATTTCAAATGAAAGTTTCTGGAATTTTTAATGAGGTCAAGAGCACTGATTCAGAATTAATTATTCATGGGTTTTCTAAATAAAATCATTAAATGTAATATACCTACTTACTGGTAAATTGTTGCTCATAGCTATTCGCTATGTGCGAAGTGCATGGTATCGTGCACAATCGCAGCGCACAATGTAACAAGAAATTGGGCCCTTGTCAATATCACATTTCAAAATATTTGACGGCTCCTCTACATGATGGGCCATCATAGGGACGCAGCTATGTGTTAGAGGGAGCTAACGATATTGCGATCTCGTTCCGTCGTATAGCTGCGTCCCTATGATGGCCCACCATTTAGAGCCAGCCTGACATCGCCTGTAGGGTCAATTGTCAAAATAGTGAATCAGCCAATGACATTTCATGTAAGCAAGGAGTATATGCCATTAATAAAAAAGAAAAAACCCATTTGACCCCCTGCTCAAGAGATGGCGCCACTACTGACCCGGAATTTTTGCTCTCGACTGTATCTTTTCTAAGCATATATGTTTTAATCATATTTAAAAATACATTATACTTAAATAAACTGAAGTGAATTGAAGAACATCTCCTATTTCCAAGTCGGTTTAACCTCCTCCAACCAACCCTGCGCCGGCGCGGGTGACCTTGGCGCGTGCAGTTCCGAGATCAGTCTTAATGGCGTTTTTTTCGTTTACTTCATTTGGGCGCATCGCGCAGGTTAGCGTCCTTGGGGAATAATTATGGACGACTGCGTGGCCGCTGGTTTTTTTTTAATTGAAGTATTCTAGGGTTCTAATTCTAACAACAGTATGATTACGATTAATAATAATATGTTAAATCATATAGTTTGTAATCGTCAAGTGTACAGTCACCGGCAATAGCATCTTTCTACACGAAGGCCGCAAAAATATGTGGCACGTTCTTATTTCTCCGACCACAAGAGCGTGTCACATATTTTTGCGGCCTTCGTGTAGGAAGATACTATTGCCGGTGAATATATAAAACAGGCAAATATTCTGTAAAAAATATAAAAGATACCAGAAAACTTTTAATATCGAAACTAAGTACATTACCCAATGAAAAATATGTCATCAATGTCATTATATTATTAAAATTAAAAATAAGTTAGAAATATCCTAAAAAAAATGTAATCAGAAATAATGGCGGACTTGATGACTTGATGAGTTAATGTATTCTCTACCAATCATCATTAGCCCTAAAAAGAACCTTCGGGTTTTAGAAAGAGCATTCAACATTCAACAGTGACACATGAAAAAGCAGAACAGCTATATTACCTTCGTGTGTCATCGCCGATTCCCGAAGGGTCTTCTTAAAGCTCACGGACTGTATGTATCTTGCAAAGGTCTATTTCAAATCTTACCTATTATCTGTAGTTTCTTTTAGGTGGAAATTATCTATTGCACTACAAAGTATGCATAGAGTACAAGTAACGTCTTATGAAATATGTGACAATGAAGTTAATTGACAGGAACTGTAATATTTCACGCATATTAAGCTATTCACTAAACTAAATATAACAAAGAGTACGTTAACTTCATATAATCGCCCAAGATAATATGAAGGGTACACATAGAGAACATTTTGAGCTATCGCGCTTTTGAAGTTTTGATTGGAACGATTCCATTTAAGTAAATAGTAAATACGAAGTATTAACGGTATCCCAAAAATGTATACTACATTTTTACGAAAGCGACTGCCTTCTGATTATTAATCTAATTCTTATGATTATTTCTGGGGGCGTAGACAAGATGTCAGTCCTTAGTACGAAAAGCCAATCGAAAGACGATTAATGTACGGGAATGACAGATGTGAACGAAAAGTGTTCATGCATTGATTAACATCTTGTCTAGGCCCCCTGACCTTCCAAACCAGCGACCGAAAAGCGACTGATAAATATCTATACGTATAATGATAATGATAAAAAGTGGTACCTACTCGCACGAGCCGGGGTTCGAACCCGAGACCATCGGATTAAAAGTAACACACCTAATTGCTAGACTACCAAAGCTTCAAGAATTTCAATTGGCCTAAAAATGGAGCCTTACAAAAAATCAGAGGTAACAGTTCTGTCACAGCGTTTTCTCTCTAAGTCAACATACTGTCACACCTAAATTGTCGATATTCGAGGAACTTCCATTACACGGTGTTACTGTTACCTTCATAATTGCAACGTAAGACAGAGACAAAAACCAGGTTCCCACCAGATTTCCTTCAGACAATAGCTAACTGACTATAACTGACATCTTATAATAAAAAATACATTTCATACATCTTTCTAGTTCAAAAAGAACCTTCAGTCAGACTTAGAAGATACGGTTTTCATTTGAAGGCGTATAAAACGGGTATACGATCTTTTAACAGTTGGTCTTCGACTATAACTTAGATTTTCTTGTAAAACCTAATTGCAAAGAGCAAAAGAATGTCAGATGCGGTATTGGTAGGTGAAAACCTAGAAATATTTTATAACGAAACAGTTTCCACTGAAATGAGCTTCTCAGTTATTTATAATCATTACAATATAGTGCGTAGTGGTTTAAAAATGTTGACTAAGTCATTCATAACTCTGTTCATTTATACTTGACACGTAAAAAGAAATTCTATTGAAATTAATACAATACAATTTGCTAAAAGAGACTGACTGAAATACCAAAAGGATTAAAGGGCGTTTGCTACAAATACATTAAGAAACGTGCAATAAAAGAAATATTTTCAAAAGTAGCCTAAACTGATTCAAAAATTGTTTTTTATTAATAACAAGGAGGTACTTTTTGTCTTTACATGTCGAAATTATCGAATATATCAAATTATTATGATTCGTATATTTATTTCCTTTCTTAAGTTAGGCTTTTTACAATATGAATATAAAATTAAAATAAAATATACCATACAAAACAAAAACAATATAAAACATAAACACATTATAAAAAAACCTAACCTAGAGTGCCGCCGGCAGCAAGGCAAGGCCCAGGCTGCCGGTGGTCAGGGCCGCAGAGAAAGGAACCTTCGGACTATACGCGCCGTGTCCAGGATTACCGCCTTCTGAATCTGACCCTTGATCCAACCACAACCCCGTAGCGAAAGTCTCTCAAGATGTTGGTCGAGACTCTTCGCTATGAGACCGTTCGCAGAAACAACTATCGGCACAATGATCGCCGAATCGACCTCCCACATGGCGGTTACCTCGTGAGCCAAGTCTAGGTACTTGCTGGACTTGTCCTTCTCGGCTTTCACGAGGTTCACGTCACATGGGACGGTGATGTCAATGAGCATGGCCCGGCGTTGCGGTCGATCTATTACCACGATATCAGGTTTATTGGCTACAATAGTCCTGTCCGTGATTATAGATCGATCCCAATAGAGCGTGGCACGACCATTTTCGAGAACTGGCGCAGGTGTGTACTTGTAGTACGGCACTTCGTGGTCCACAAGACCGTATAGGAGAGCAAGCTGCTGGTGTATGATCCTGGCTACGAGGTTATGTCTGTGCAAGTACTCGCCGTTAGCAAGATGAGAACAACCGGAGATGATATGCCTGAGTGACTCTCCATTTATTTATTCAATAACAATATTTTACAATTTGTGTCTGAATGTTGAACTACAACTAACTAATAATATTCTTAAATCTATCATGCATCAAATCTATCACATATGTAGGTAAATAAACCTTTCATTTAGTAGCTGACTATAATTCATAATCATATTATAAGTACATACCTACCTACTACTAGAATTGCGTAGCGAAAGCGTAGTTGAAAAAAAAACAAAAACAAAACGAGCATAGGTATACTATGCTCGTTTTGTTTTTGTTTTTTTTTTGTATTTAAACGCTTATTGTTAAGCGTGAAACGTCTAAAAACAGTCAATAGTTTAATAGCATTTCTCTATGAATGGCACATTGTTATAAAATAGAAGTTTTAAAATAAAAAATGGTCAGGGTGCGATTGTACCCTTTTTTGCTTAAAACCAAAAAGTCACATGTCATAAAATGAAGGCACGAATTAACCGACTACGAACAGACCTTAAATCCATGCAATAAAGTTTATTTATGTTTAATTACTTGTTTTTTTTTTTATACATAAATAAGACTTATTGGGTAAGATCAACAGAAATTCCAGGTAGGTACGTAACTTTGTATCAAAACGAGGCAAAGAAATCAAATCAATGCCGACTCTACATTTTATAGGAATTAGAAAAAGTTAAGTACCTATATAAAAAGCTGTGTTTTTATTTCCAACAAATAATCTCTACTTTTACCTAAATTCAATTAAATAAAAATCCTGTAGGTACCTATGTTTTTGAAATAAGTTTTTTCCTTTTTTATCCGATTTTGCTCGTATACCGTTATAAGTTATAAATAATAATAACATTCTTATTATACTGTTTTATAACGTTATATGTACAGTGGGCCAAGAAAGTGGTCTACCAGTTTTGAGAAAAGTTTCTGCGAGATCTAACGATCGCTAAGGTTGACTTTTCTAACGGAGTTTAAAACATGCACAACCTTGTTGTCTCATGACGTTCAAACGAACCTCAACCGTAGGGTGGTAAACCACATTTTTGGCCGACTGTACATCATGTATTAACATCAATTCAGTGCAGCAACACCAGCAAATAGCGAAAAATTTCCGTATACCTTATATTATTCAATTCAAGATCATCCACCATACGGATTACCATAAAAATATCGTCCCAAGAAGCTACCTTTAACGCATAACAAAGCCACGATAAATAATAATCGGCCATGTTTAATAACATCTGACAGCACTCTAACGATACAAGGTCGTAACTCACAACGTTTGTATACGGAGATCCGTCTTTTCATAATTAGGTGAAGCCACTTATACCCTTGACCTAAATTGCCGTATCTATCGGCGAGTACATCTACTACTTATAGATACTATACTTTACCCGTGACTAGGGTATGCGATACCGTTATTTTTCCGGAATCCCGGAATTCCGGTATTGGTCTATACAAGCATTACCGGTTAGTGTTGGGTAACTCATTCGTGAGGTACCTCATTTGAGCCCCTCGTTCTGTTATTTTGTCGCAGTACTTCACACCGGGAAAATGTCTTACTTCATTTCTATTGAGCCCCCTCTACTCATTCCTTCACTCACTCACGCTAATCGCATACAAAAAATACACACACTGCACATTCTTCCAAACACTCTCAAACCGTCACACATTCATTCATTCATTCGCGGTACTCGCGCTCGCCGGCAATCAACACATTTTGTCACCTCGTTTGTGTACCTCACCTCATTTGAAGTAAGACATTGTACCACCTCATTTTTTTAAATGAGGTGCTCACTCAAACTCATTTTAAATTGATGTCCTACCCAACACTATTACCGGTATTGAAGGCCCTACCCATGACTGTTTGAGTAGAATTAGCACTTTTATACTAAATCCCTCCCCCCTTTTCACCCCTTAAAGGATATTTTCGTGATAAAACCATCTTATTTTGTCCTCTCAAATTTCAGTGGTTTACGCGTAAAGAGGTACCATGCAGAAAGTCGGATAGAGTAACGTTTGCATTAATAATATTAATAGGGATCACATAGGGTAGAATGAGGCGAATCAGATCGCCGGGCGAAACGGATCAATTTATTATATTTTGTTGATAATTAGATCGCGCCACTTTGGCGTGCAGGAAGGTCAAAACTAACACGGGACGATGATTGGCTGTCCGTGCCCACGATTTCATGAATTTAAAAAAAAGTTTCTTGATCCATTTTAGTCTGCGGTCCAATTCACCTAGGTCTACCCTAGTAGGAACAGGAACATTCACCTGCAATGCAAGAGAATGCAGTTTGCTGACGAATTGGTACCCTTTTATCCGTTTAACCGTCAACACATTGAATATTCCTTTATATTGATAGGTCGGCAACGCGCATGTGACACCTCTGGAGTTGCTTGCTACGATAGCTGCATACCACCAGGCGGCCCGTATACTTGTTTGCCACTACCACTAGCTTAGTATAAAAATCCTCTCTGCACGATACAGGGTGTTTTTTCAATAACTAGCCATATTGTAAGAGGTTAAGAACAACGTTCTCTATGGGACCAACCCCGAAATCGCAAAAAAAAATTGACCTCCCCATAGAATACGTCAGCGTCTGATCGACCGAAATGTATGAAAAGCCAAAATTGTTTCGAGATTTCGGAGTTGGCCCTTGGCCCCATAGTAAAAGTTGTTTAGTATTGGGCCTACCAAATCACCTCGCACAATATGGCTAGTTATTGATAAACACCCTGTATACTCCATAAGCATGCGCACGAGTGGATTTCTCCGCGATTTTCCTATTGTCATTGATTGGAAAATCTGAAAGCGCGGGAACAGTGAAGTGGGTAATAAAATTAACAAGGGTATTAGCGAGTGAAAGAGATAGGTTATTGGATAATTTTTAGTTTAATGAACTCGTTCACTCTTGCTTTTTCACTTTTACTCTTGTTTTATTGAAAGAAAAGCGACATGAAATACATATACCTCGTGTGTTCATAAGTTTTGAGACGACGATAAAGTCAAGTAATGAAAATTAAATAAATAATTATCAAATTGCTTCATATTATTTTTCTTCTTATTTTGCTTCTGTGGACCGAACAAATCGGCCGGGGCAGAGGCAGACCAAAAAGGAGATGGCGGGACGATCTGGAGTTCGATTTTTGAATCTCACCGGGTGACTTATTTCGTACTAAATAGTCATCGGCTGCATACAAAAAAGGCACCGGTGAGATTCAAAAATCGAACTCCTGGACGCATTTTGTAGCGAGTGGCGAGAGTATGCACTAGGCCGTGACGAGTGGCGGAAGCGAGGGGAGGCGTTTGCCCAGCAGTGGGACACAGTATAGGCTATGAAAAAAAAAAAAAAAAATTGCTTCATATTATTGATCAAAGATCAATGCCCATAACTTCTAAAAATAGTCTGTCCGACAGTTTTACACTTGGAATTGGGCAGTTGGGCACCTTTCCCCCGAAAATGAGGAAAAAATTACCTTCGTATGAAAATATCCTCCCTAACGCAATACAGGCATGGTAATAGAATAGAATATTTTGGTGTATAATTTAATATTTCAGTTTTATTATACTTCCGTTGCTTTCTCTCTACTAAACGTAAAATTTTAGGCGTCGTGCCTTCACCCCCTAAATACCAAAGTATTAAACGACTAGAATGATAAACACAGAAGAGCATTTTAAACAAAATTCAATATATTTAAACTACTTATAGCATGGTTGTTAATTTGAAATATTTATATAATCGTATTACATTTTAGTAACTGAACTGTTTGAGTTTACATTAGTCTCAAAACTTATGAACACACGAGGTATACGTATACATTTTATATGTTTGTTCAAACACTAGAAATAATGAAAACTGAATTAACTTTTTTTATCGTAGGTATAGCTCATCACTGGATATACCGAATTAGAAAAAAGTGGTTCCGGATCACGACCCAGTAATCATAGACTTGTATGTAAGTACAGTCGACCACAAGATGGACAGACGACCTCATAAAGGTCGCCGGAAGACGCTGGATGCAAGTCGCTTCCGACCGATACTTATGGATTATGGAGGTCCAAAAAGGAGGCCTATGTTCAGCAGTGGACGTCTTATGGCTGAGATGATGATGACAGTCGACCAAGAAAGTGGTCTACCAGTTTTGACAAAAGTCTCTGCGAGATCTAACGATCGCTAAGGTTGACATTTCTAACGGAGTTTAAAACACGCACGACCTTGTTGTCTCATGACGTTCAAACGAACCTCAACCGTAGGTGGTAAATCACATTTTTTGCCGACTGTACATCACAATACTAATCAAATCATCCTCAATCATTTTACGTGCTTTACCATTTCCATTGAACTCCATTCTTACTCATTATGTGTAATGTGTAGTTTGTGTGTAGTACTAACACAAAACGCCCTTTCCGTTTTTCTCCGAAGCCGTGAACTATCGCACTACTGATACAACCGTGATAACGCTGATAACTTATCAATAGATAGTGTGACATTTACTACGCTGTTTCCTTGCGTGCTATTTTTAGTTTCTAGTAAGTTGAGGCTTTTTATAATTGTTAATGAGTAATAAAATATATTGCAGTGACAAATGGATTAGAAACTTGTTGATAATATGTACTTGTAATTTTGTACAATTGTGACTTCTACATTTTTCAATAATAAAAAAAAACATCTCAATTAGTTTGAGTTTTAATTCTATCATTTTTAATTTAATGATTTACAACTGCGTATTCCTTTTGAAAATGGATAGATAATTTCATTTATTAATTCTGCTTTTTAGGTTATTCCTTTTTCTATATATTTTATAAAAGTAAAAAACAAAAATAAAACATACAAAAACCTAACAGATGATTTTATTTTATTAATATTGTGTTCATGATGATAACGATCATTATAGATCATCATCATCTCAGCCATAACACGTCCACTGCTGAAAATAGGCCTCCCCTTTAAGAGGGGGGGGGGGGGGGGGGGTTGCCGCGCGCAGTATTTTTTTTGTTTATTGTTGTTTATGCTTTCGGAAGATGCTGCTGCCCATCTCCCTACTGCAACCACGGGACGATATGGTGGGGGCCAATTCTAAGGCCGGGCACCCCTAGACATACGTGAAATATGTAAATACAACTAAATTAATTATGGGACTGTGCAACATTTTAAAATATAATTAATAACATTTCTAACTTTAGACCATTATGGTAGCATTCAACGAACCTTTTTATATATGACAAAGTATTGGGCAGAATTATATGTATTCAAACGTTGGGCGGGCGGCGAATTCGACTCGCCACTGGTGACACATACTGTGACTCATAGACTATTAACTATGAAGTTTACTACGGTGATTCAGGATTTTAGGAACACTGAAGTTTTGTTTATTTTGAGACCTTAGTCAGATGCCGGGAAAGATCTAGTGATAGTTTTTTTTTGTAGTGACAAAATTGTCAAGGCGTATCAATGAGTGATTATTTGATTTATACAGACACTATTAAATTGATTATAGAAGTTAACAATGATAAAAAAGTACTTTTTTATGATATGTTTAATATGTTTTCGTATGTGTTATTACATCTTACGCCATATACATATGCTAAAAACCCTTATCAAAAGGAAAATAAATTATGAAAAATTAGTTAATTAGTACATAAAATACAAAAAAAATTGGCAGTTATCCCTTTAACGAGCAAGACTGAAAAAAATCCTCGATTCTAGCCTCATCGCCAATCTATAGTCCAAAAAATTCTGTACAAGAAAAAAATACAAAAAGATAATGTTACAGGTGGTCTTTTTTGAGACCGGTGCCCTATAAAGGGTTATAGGGACTGCCGATAGAAGTGAAAACTTAGAACTTTATTTTAGGATAAAAATGATTTAAATTTTGACTTTAGACCTCACTTCACCTCACCTCACTTTATTTTACATTTACACTTTACATTTCATTTTACATGTTTCTCAATTGTATGGCTTGTGATGCGTTTTTGTTTTCGTAACGGTGTCGGTGACGCGAACCTAAAGAATTACCCCTACCAAAAAATTTCCAACGCGGCTAAAGTAGTTTTCACTTCAAAAATAAAGTAAATTAATTAATATCTATTACACACTTCGTTAATTTAGAAATATAACAGTTATTGTACCTAATAAACTGGAAAGTAAGTACTTAAGTTTCACACATCAGAAAATGAAGGTTTCTTTTCACAAATGCGGAACAATTCTTGTTATTTATTACAGTATAAACAATAATTAACAAATGAACTTTAAAATAATAATCAGTAATTGTTAATCAACAGTTATTATTTTCATTTTTTAATACACTCTTTGTCTATTGTACGTGTAATTCTTTCAAATGAAAGCATAAATGAAAATATTGCATCTTGCCTATTGGAAGCGCGTTGGACCAGCAATCCAAGAGACGCGAATTTGAATCCCGTCATGTTCTATAATTCTTCACAGTTTATTTTTAACCGACTTCAAAAAAGGAGGAGGTTCTCAATTCGACTCATTTTTTATTTTTTTTTATCATTTTTTTTTTTTTGTATGTATGTTACTCCATATCTCCGTGAATCGTGAACCGATTTTCAAAATTTTTTTTTGAATCGAACAGGTATAACCCCTAGATGGTTCCATTGTCACCAAGTCGGGATCTGATGATGGGATCCTGGAGAAATCGAGGGAACTCTTCAACTATTATAGGCACACCTATAGTGATTTCACTATTTTTACAGCAACTCGGCCACTTCCTCTTGGAATAGCGGATCCTAAGTGAAGTCGGTTCTTTTTTTGTTTAAAATTATTGTATTAAGCAGAACGTCTGCTAACGATACCACAATGTTTAGAAATAAAGGAAAAGTAGAAAAATCCACTGCCTCAGGCGAGACTCGAACTCGCGACTCTGGGAAACATGCCCATCGCTCTGCCAACTGAGCTACTGAGACTATACCTGAGGGATGAGGCGTCACCCTAAGGCGCGAATATAAAATACAGGATATGGTGGAGAAATTCGCAGCCATCAGGTATAGTCTCAGTAGCTCAGTTGGCAGAGCGATGGGCATGTTTCCCAGAGTCGCGAGTTCGAGTCTCGCCTGAGGCAGTGGATTTTTCTACTTCTTCACAGTTACTTACTTGATTGTAACGGACTCCTGCTTCCAATGTGTGGTACTCAGGTAATATAATGATCAGGTCATTGACCTATTATGCGATGCGACAGAATGCACCGTCCCGCGGAAACGCGACGCCATCGCGAACGCTGGCGCCCCGCCAGCATACCTTCGGGTAGCGTGCCAGCAACGGTACCAGTAAGTACTATAGTATCCTCAAACCAAACGGACGACTGAGGTCATAGCGCTGTCTCCTTCACTTTTGCTGCGGCTGTGCAAGTGTGAAAGAGAAGTTTTATGACCGCAGTCGTCCGTTTAGTTTGAGGATACTATAGCTATGTTGGCCTATCCACAGGGGCCGTATTCTAACTTCAAAACACTGTCTTCTAGCCTAGTCGGTAGTGACCCTGCCTATGAAGCAGGAGGTCCCGGGTTCGAATTCTGGTCAGAACCCAGTGTATTCGTTTCACTAACGTAACGTAACGATTGCGTTTGCGTTAGGTCTTAATTGTAATGTATCGAAAACTAAATCACCGAGTATCTAAAAAAGTATCTCTACTCGGTGGTTTAGTTTACGATTTTTAACCGACTTCAAAAAAGGAGGAGGTTCTCAATTCCACAGATTTTTTTTTATAATTTTTTTTGTATGTTACTCGATATCTCCGTGAATCGTGATTTCCAAATTTTTTTAATCGAACGGGTATAACCCCTAGATGGTCCCATTGTCACCAAGTCGGGGTCTGATGATGGGATCCTGGAGAAATCGAGGGAACTCTTCAACTATTATAGGCACACCTATAGTCACTATTTTTTACAGCAACTCGGCCACTTCCTCTTGGAATAACGGATCCTAAGTGAAGTCAATTCTTTTTTTGTTTAAAATGATTGAGACTAATCCTTCATTAGCTGTACACTTTTTTATTAGATCACCGCAGAATAAGCTATCAATATTACACACTGAACTACTTAAATGAGCAAAACAACAAAAAACTATTCCCATGACTTAGAAGTCATAGTTTAGAAACTACCCTGCGTCTCGAATAGAAATCCCCGGCGTAATTTAAAAAAAATCGTCACGTTTTGTGACATAAGACGTAACACATTTTGCTGCTATTATCACATACGTCCAAGCTCTTCCAAAGCTCTTCCTCTTGGAAGAGCTTGGAGGAGGGCTTTACCCTGTAGAGGGGTTCTCATCACCAAAGAACACCGCATATTTTTAATTTATTTTATCATTTCTGTCAGTTGCATGTGATCCAGAAATAAATGGCTTTTTGAACTGAAAGAACAAATTAAATTATTTTTAAGGAATAGTTTGTTTTTAGCTCAAGAATGGAGGTTATGACTTATATTATAATGTTGTACCTTAGATGATTGGCCAAATGCGCCTTAGCATTTACAAAGATTGCATATAGACGGGAAAATTCGACCGGTGCTTTCGTGGCCAGGTGGCGAAGTTGGTTAACGCGTCTGCCGCGAATGCAGAAGACGCTGGTTCGAATCCAGCCTTGGGCACCGGAGGCGTTGGTCACTTTTTCCTTTGTATATGACATCTATACAAGTTTATTAAATGGCTTTTTTATTTTATTATCACATAAGTAACCGCGTCCATCACACGCCCGCCGTTAATACCTATCTAATCTATAGTCAGATAGATCTATCACTATCTACACTATCAGCATCGGTATAGCACGTCAAACAGCAAACATGATGCGATCTATCGATCACTCGGCTTGTTAGATGATGCCCGCAGCGCTGGTGTAACCAGTGTAGCTGGATCTTTCGCGATTTAACTACGTTTTTAGGGTTCCGTGCTTAAGTCTCATAATAATCCTATAGCTTTTTGCTAAGGCTCCATCATCCTCCTAGCGTTCGTCCCGGCTTTGTGCCAGCTATGGGTCAGCTCGGTAACCTAATCTCTGGCCTAGGCACTAGTTTTTACGAAAGCGACTGCCATCTGACACAACCCAGAGGGGAAACTAGTCCTTGTTGGGCTTAGGTCCGGTTTCCTTACGAATCTTACGATGCTCGATTCTTTTTTTATATAGGATCCCTGAAAGAGAGAAAGTGTCGTTCGGCAATCGGTCTGCATAGTCATCGGAGACGCTGTGGGCATCCTGTCTGATGCATCATATGATTTCGATCGATATAGACTCTGCAACAATCATCTGTGAAGATGCTGTGGCCAATATATGTATATAGTAGTGCTACTTTTGCGTGCTACCTGGCCCACCCACTATCAGTCGGCCTGACGATATTGGCCTGTCAGTTGTTCGGAACTGTCAAATATTTGTTTTAACTGACAGACCGATATCGTCAAGTGGACTGGTAGTCGGTGGGCCCCTTTACGTTGTCGCCTGTCCTTCATACTTCGAGTCGCGCTTGAAGTATGAAGAGTCGCGCAACAACGTAAGATGTGCTAGCCGTGCTGCTGCTGAGTGCGTACTGCGTAGCCAACGTGGGAATCGTTAGCGAACGAAACGCAACTGTCACTGTCGCACTTATATGGAAGAGTGATAGAGAGAGATGACTACGATACGGAGCGTTAACGATTGGCTCGTTGGCTACGCACGCTGTAATTCTCAGTATAATATGAGTCAAATGACCATTACCGATATATTTCATGTGTATAGTTGAATTATCGAGAGCGTGGAATTGCATATGTAGTAGTATTGTTTGTTTACAGGCATTCTATATTTGAATCAGCACACAAAGAGGCACAACACGGTACAACCACTACATATGCAATTCCACGCTCTCGATAATTCAACTATAGTAAATAAATGATGCGAATATTATTAATAGTTCGGGGGCCTCTTTAAGATGGCGGATCTGTCAAAATAGTTACAATCAATTAATCCGGTGACCCGAAGCATTGCGATGACCCAAGCCATAGCCTTTATTACGTATTACTTATGTCGAACTATCCGAAGTATTATGGTGGGGATTTTTAACCGTAAGTCCAAAATATATGGACACGATTGAAAATATACGCCTTATCACATACTTTCTACGAAAAATGTTTTGATCATTATCAGTTCAGCTATTTTTTAGTTATCTCCAAATACTTCTTTCACGGGCATCAAATACCATCCTTTTGATATTAGTTTGGTTCTTATTCCATTGACGGTACGGAATCCTCCATTATGCATGCCCCGACACGCACTTGGCCGTATTTTTCCTTTTGAGGTACGGAACCCTAAAAATAATTTTAAACAAAAAAAGAACCGACTTCACTTAGGATCCGCTATTCCAAGAGGAAGTGGCCGAGTTGCTGTAAAAAATAGTGAAATCACTATAGGTGTGCCTATAATAGTTGAAGAGTTCCCTCGATTTCTCCAGGATCCCATCATCAGATCCCGACTTGGTGACAATGGGACCATCTAGGGGTTATACCTGTTCGATTCAAAAAAAAATTTTGAAAATCGGTTCACGATTCACGGAGATATGGAGTAACATACATACAAAAAAAAAAAAAATTATGATAAAAAAAAATAAAATAAAAAAAAATTCAGTCGAATTGAGAACCTCCTCCTTTTTTGAAGTCGGTTAATAAGGAATCCTATGGTGCGACTAACTCAGTCCGTTAGGGTCTTCCGTCTCACAAAGCCAATCTACTCCGAGATAGATTATTCAATTCTATTTAATTTTTACTACCTATTTTTTCGGAACTCAGAATCACTTGGAACTATCTTTGTATCATGTAACGTAGCAGATCTTGCGGTCCCCGCCGGTAGGTACTATTCCGGAAAAATGCATTATTATGTTATGATATACCTACACGGTAACAATAACAAATTCCTTTCGTAATTTCTATGAACAGTATGAACACACGTAATAAGTCACACATGTAACATATCTATCACTATAATGAGAACGAAAGTGACATCAATCATACATCCGCCTCCAAATGGGCCCAGGTTCGATTCCCGTTTTGGAAAGTGAAACTCATTACAGTGGCTTATTGGCAATTAATGACGTTATGAAAGAAATGACAGGTGGATGCGAATTGATTTTAAAATATAATTACTTTATCTAAAACAGGTTTCAACTTGTTTTGGACCATTTCGCTAGCTAAAAAGATATCTGAAAAAGATCGCTATTTGATCGTAAATAACTAGCAATCCGCGACAAACTAAAAACTCGCGAATCTTGTAAACGATTCGACCAGTATAACAAGACCCCTTATCATGTCAACAAATAGATCACACACAATGCGCATTGTCATGTCATGCGTCGCCATATCTAACAGCGGAGAACTTTTTGAGGCTCCAAATCTGAACCGCCACCTGTACGAGAGCAACCCAAAGTTACCTAAAATGTAGGAGGAACCGTAGTAACATAGAGTACTCGTAACTTATGGTCTAAGAGCTGGCCACGTCAGATGTGAAACAATAATGAGAGGTTTGTAATCAGTCCAGTTAGATTGCATAACCATCCTTATTGCTAGATCCGGGCATCTGGCAGCTTTTAACCGGTGGAGATCAGAGTGACAGACCAACAAAGTTTTTAAGTTGAAATAAAGTAATACCGAAATAAGTAAAAACTGCTGAAGTTGTGTGATTTATAGAGAACAGAGCCTATATTTTAACATTAGAACAATAGTTATTTGTTATACAAGTGGTGAAAGTTGTATTTTACGTGCGAGTGTTATTTGAAACACGAGCTAGCGAAAGGATTCTATTATTGACCACGAGCGAAGCGAGTGGTTCAAAAATAGAATCCTGAGCGTAGCGAGTGCTTTAATACACGAGACGTAAAATAACTTTCACCCGCGTATAACACAAAACTTTTCACCTCACTACAGCGAGGAAAATAAGAAAAAGGGTGCATTTTGCTCGGTTTCCCGTAATTCCTCAGGTGTTTAATACTTCTTCATCACTCGAATCACTAATTTTTAACAAAACAATCTAGAAAAACATGCGAATATTTAACGTTGATATGATGGATGAATTGAAATGAAAAGTTTTGACGTAAAAGATTTTAGTAAATGTCAGATGCGTTTTGTTCGTACGTAGACTTATTCGGCTGTCAGAACAATTTATCCGTTTTTACAAAAAGAATGAAGATTAATGTTGAATGCTGATATTTATGAATTAAAATAAAGTTGTCAGACTGTATTAAGTGGTTTTACTCGATGCAATTCATTAATTGCGATGTTAAAAATTCTGCACTTTTAACGTTTTACGTTTTGTTAGCTGTCAAATGTCACTTAAGCCACTTGTCACTTATGTCAAAACTCTTTCACCACATGTGGATAAAAAGCGATTTTCACAATAGATATTAAACAAACAAAAAGGGCTTTCCGAGCTAGTGAGGTGAAAAAAACATTGTGTATTATTGCGTAAACAAAAACAGTAGGCGAGTAACCAAAAATTACATTATACATCATTTGGCACTACTTCCCCTAAACGAAACTTTTGGATATGTATAATCTAATTAATTATATAATTTTTCATAATATTGGATCAAAACCAGAACTCTAGAATTTATTTTCTTCAAGTTATTTGCATTCTTTGACCTCCACCACTTTACAGCTGCCAGATGTCCGGATCTAGAAATAAGCATTGTATAGCAAACTAACTAGAGGGGTTTCGTTGCTCTCATTATTGTGTCATATCTGACGTGGCCAGCTCTCCGTCTATTATATAGTAGGTAGAGCAGCACAGCCTAAGAACTTTTTGAAGCTCAAGTCAACTGCGCCCTCTGGCCAAAAGCCCCCTAAATATACCGAAAATGCATGCTTACATTTTCGGTATCTTTAGGGGGCTTTCAGAGAGGGCGCAACGCAATTGACTTGAACTTCAAAAAGTTCTTAGGCTGTGCTGCTACTATACATATAACTTTGATTATTAAACCAACCGGATGCGAGACGCGCTCTCATTTCTATCGGAAAAAGTCTGCCGTTTTTGCGGGGGAGGGGAATGTCAAATGTATGCGAAACGTCAAAATAGCCACGTCAAATAAACGTCAGTCCATACAATGAGTATGACCACTGGTCATACTGATTCGGCAGTGGGGAACGTTTGTCAATGGCTACTCCGATTGGTTTAAAGCTCTAAGACATATAAGTTACTCTATGGTAGTAACAAGGAAGTCCCAGACATACGTGACATGTCAAATAAATGTCAACAGATAGATCACGCACAATGCGCATTGTCATACGTCGCCATACATCATACAGACAGACGGACAGACGGACTTTCTACGCCATTGTTTCATTAGTGTGCGCTTAGCTTTTGTTTACATATTTATGAGCGTTTTGTTCTGTTCGTTTCTGGTGAAAATTTCACATCATCATTATCATCTCAGCCATAAGACGTCCACTGCTGAACATAGGCCTCCCCTTTAAGGGGCGGTTTGCCATACGCGCCACGCTTGGCAGGCGGGTTGGCGCGCGCAGTTTTTTTGTTTATTGTTTGTAGGCTTTCGGAAGATACTGCTGCCCATCTCCCGGTATATTCCCTTAGCAGTCTCCTACTGCAACCTCGGGATGATAATATGGTGGGGGACAATTCTAAGGCCGGGCACCCCACGGCGGAAATTTCACATGACTTCAGTTATATGTATACGAATAGATCAAATACTTACATATTTATAATCCCTAAATTTTTTTTGAGACGAAACAAATCAGAAACCAGCTTTTCTATCTATCTAATAATAAATTTAGGGCTCCCTAATTATTCGTTATTGTTTCCTGACGTTTCGAGCGTTACTACACGCGCTTGAAACGTCAGGAAACTAATAAAAGTAAGTGTACGCGATTGAGTCTCGTTTTTGTCAAAATAATGAGTGAAAATCATGTGAGTTTTAATCAGTACACGGAAAAAAAAGCTTCCGGGATATTCTCAATCCAAGACATTATTATTTTCTTGAAAATATTTCCTTGTGACAGGTATTTATTTCCTTTACCAAAAATATGATTCTTCGCTTAATAAAACCACGTTTTCTTAAAATATAAATACAAAAATGTATTGTTTCAAGAGTATATTGAGTAAATAAGAGAGATTGTACTTTAATGAAACAAGTATTATCTTAGGTAAAAGAAAACTTGAAAATCTGTAAGAATATATTCGCTTCGTTATATTTAAAACTTTAATTTATTTTCGTTAAAGGATTTAAATGCTTGTCACGAGGAAATATTTTCAACATAATATAATAATGTCTTAGATTGAGAATCCCGGAAGCTTTTTTTCCGTGTAGGTACTTCGTAATACTTCGCTTTTCAAAAGGGTTTTGTCACCAAAAAAGTTTTAGAACCGTTGCCCCACAGAGCAACAATTAGTTTACTTATTTATCTGATATGATAATAGATATGAACCACTATTCGAACTACCATCGCCTGTAACGTCGTTTGCCTAAACAACTCGACTACCACTTCCTTAAAATTTAGAAATTATATGTGTGTATGGATGCTTCATTAGTTTTGTGGGAAACAAGCAGATGTTATCATTTGCATGTTTAGGCGGTAGAAGGGCGGGGGGGGGGACAAAGGCGGAAGTTTGCCTGTAGTCAATGTTGTCACTCATTGTTAACTTACTGTTTGAAACTCATCGAAGTAGGTTCGGGGTGAGTGCAATTCATAAGATAATTCATTTCCGTAAGAGTGGATTTGAAATGTAAATTATTTATGTATAAGTCATTAGAAAATATGCAAGCAATGTAGAAATTACGAATATATAATTTGAATAGTTACTAATTTTATGCTATAAAAAAATATCTCAGGCAAACCCGTGGTCGATCGGCATTATTTCTCTTTAAGAGCTGTGTAGAAAAAGTGTTCAATCGTTTGAAAATTAGGCACGCCGCTAGGTATTGAGTTGTAGGCACGCCCCGACACTAGTCTATATTTATTGTTATATTGGTTCTCACTGTGCGCTTGTGCTTTGGCCCCCACCACATAACGGCCAGGAGTCGTGGCATCGCTAATGCGTCCAATTCTCATATGTTTGTGAACACAAACATTGTCAACCCGCATAATTAGGTGCGTGTAAATAGAATGTTATTTTCTTTGTGAAATTAGCTATTGTAGAGTCAAAATTAACGTGCCGGTAGGGCAATGAAATACAAGAGAGTGAACGGAAAAAAAGGCTTCCGGGATATTCTCAATCCAAGAAATTATTATTATCTTGAAAACATTTCCTCGTGACAAGTATTTATTTCCTTTACCAAAAATATGATTCTTCGCTTAATAGAACCACGTTTTCTTAAAATAGAAATACAAAAATATATTGTTTCAAGAGTATAATATATTGAGTAAATAAGAGAGATTGTACTTTAATCAAACAACTATTATCTTAGGTAAAAGAAAACTAGAAAATCTGTAAGAATATATTTAAAACTATAGTTTATTTTCGTTAAGAGTCGCCAGGACGCTCGCGTGAACTCGCGTCCCCATACAAACGTAGTTCAGCTGTCATTTTAAAACGACATGCTTTAGAACCACAAAATTTGGCATGGGCATCCTAGCAGTACAGATCTATGTCGGTAATTCGTTTTCGTTGCTAAAAATTGTAACACAAAGAAAATATAGCAAAAATAAGTTTTGTTTGTATATCTGTATCTGGCTGTATTTTCTTTGGCTTTGGCGACTCTTAAAGGAAATAAATACTTGTCACGAGGAAATATTTTCAACATAACATAATCAGGGCTTGTAACCAGTTAACGCAAAAAACCCCGAAATGATCCAATATATTTAATTATTTTATGGTTTTAATGTAAAACCCGATGTTTAATTATGGTTTTCACTTCAAATTATAGGATTTTTGATTGAGTATAAAACAGTAACGAAAAGAACGAAAAAACAAACCGGTTTTTTAATATGGATTTCGGTTACGGTTACAAGCCCTGAACATAATATTGTCTTACATTGAGAATATCCCGGAAGCTTTTTTTTCCGTGTACAGTATGAAGTTTATAGAGGGTTTCTAAGTAGGTAAGTAACAGTGGCGGTGGGTCAAATTTTTTCTTAGGCAAGCTGGAGCTTAATCCGGCCTAAAATTTCTTCATAAGCTGTAAGAAAACTACTCAGGTGCCTGAAAAGTAGGCAAGCCGGCGGGAATCGTGTTCTATGGACACGCCGCCACTGGTAAGTAATAAATTACTATCATACAAAAATAACTTGCATTAATGCCATATTGCAATCGATCTATCCGGACTAACACACGCTTTCAATATTAAGTGCACTCACGAGAATGCAACAAGAGTTCCGACAGTGCTATTCCATCTGCTTAGCGAGTCGAACGCTCTACCAAACCAGTATATCTGGGCCCTTATTTGAGTCAGCCGATTATTCTACAAGTAAGGTAATGCAGTAATAAAGCTGGCAAATGATAATATTGACTACGGGGGCCCTCTTGACCCTGTAGCCGTCACCACAGTGAAATCGGTATGAAAGGGTTGGCAACGCGTATGTGACACCTCTGGTGTTGAAGACATTTGTAGGCTACGGTAGCGGCTTACCATCAGGCAGGTCGTATGCTTGTTGGCCACCGTCGTGCTATAAAAAAGTACCTAA
This sequence comes from Pammene fasciana, assembly GCA_911728535.1. Taxonomy (NCBI): domain Eukaryota; kingdom Metazoa; phylum Arthropoda; class Insecta; order Lepidoptera; family Tortricidae; genus Pammene; species Pammene fasciana. The sequence goes on from OU452292.1 coordinate 1,025,280, forward strand.
GAAAATGTGGAGTAGGTATTGGACCCACTTTTTTCCATGGCCCCTGATAGCTAAATGACAACTTATACATGACAAATGACAGTAGCAGCTGTACTGCCATATTTTACTCTTATATTAACCATAAACCATAGACATGTAAATTTGTCTATTCCTTAATAAAGTTGAAAATGGCCAAAACCGGCACAGTGGCCACAACCGGGGCATCTGCCCTATATGCAATTTAGCAGCTCACTATACACTGGTCACCTGAAATGTCTGCTTTGTGCAAAGGAAATAAACTAAACACACGTTCAAAAATAGACAGACGGACTGACGTATTAATAGGACGGCAGTTCAAGAGCAGGAATGCACTGAGGATAAACTAGGACCTGTACAGTCAGCAGCAGAAGTAGCTAAGCGAGTGAGGTGTTCAAAATGACCTACACAGGCTCTTATTCTCTTAACAATAAGGCTCATTTTGAAGACCTTGTCCGCTTTGCTACTTGTGCTGCTGACTGTACGTTCACGTCTGAAAATATGTATACATTTAATGTGACAAAACCATTCAAGACTTGGTAATAGAATCGTGGCTACATTTTGTCACATTAGACGTTTAGACATTAGAAGTTTAAACTTTGAAACTCTATCCAGACTTATCTTGCTGTTAAAAATGTGACCAATAGACATCAGATTCTACATGTTCAGTACCTATTTATTGTTTAATAATTTTAAACAAAAAGAACCGACTTCACTTAGGATCCGCTATTCCAAGAGGAAGTGGCCGAGTTGCTGTAAAAAATAGTGAAATCACTATAGGTGTGCCTATAATAGTTGAAGAGTTCCCTCGATTTCTCCTGGATCCCATCATCAGACCCTGACTTGGTGACAATGGGACCATCTAGGGGTTATACCTGTTCGATTAAAAAAAAAATTTTGAAAATCGGTTCACGATTCACGGAGATATGGAGTAACATACATACAAAAAAAAATATGATAAAAAAAATAAAAATAAAAATTCAGTCGAATTGAGAACCTCCTCCTTTTTTGAAGTCGGTTAAAAATGTGACCAATAGACATCAGATTTTACATGTTCGGTATTTATTGTTTAATAATTTTAAACAAAAAAGAACCGACTTCACTTAGGATCCGCTATTCCAAGAGGAAGTGGCCGAGTTGCTGTAAAAAATAGTGAAATCACTATAGGTGTGACTATAATAGTTGAAGAGTTCCCTCGATTTCTCCAGGATCCCATCATCAGACCAAGACTTGGTGACAATGGGACCATCTAGGGGTTATACCTGTTCGATTTAAAAAAAATTGAAAATCGGTTCTTGATTCAAGGAGATATCGAGTAACAAATACATACAAAAAAATAATAAAAATAATAATGATTAAAAAAAAATCAGTCCAATTGAGAACCTCCTCCTTAAAAATAAAGGAATACACTACCAATTAGCACCGGATCAACGCAGAGATTCTTGGTTTTTTTCAACATGTTAGGTACCTGAAACAAAAAAAGTAATTTATACATCGTAGCATAATTAAGAGCTTTTCAGTCGAGTACCGTAATTTATACATCGTAGCATAATTAACAGTTTTTCAGTCGAGTACCACCGTGTTTACAGGACTTAAGTGAGGTACAATATTGAAAAGCTTAATTATGTCACTATTATATAGTCTTACAATAGTTTTTCTACGACTGCTCAAAATAGGCAAGCCGATAAGAAATGAGTTCAACGAATGCCTTATGGTCTAAGAGCTGGCCACGTCAGATGTGACACAATAATGAGAGGTTTGTAACCAGTACAGTTAGATTGCATAACCATCCCTATTACTAGATGGGGGCATCTGGCAGCTTTTAATGGGTGGAGATCAGAGTGAATAACCAACAAAGTTTTTAAGTTGGAAAAAAGTAATACCGCAATACCTATAGGTAAAAACTGCAGAAGTTGTGTCATTTATAGAGAACAGGGCCTATATTTTATCATTAGAACAAAAAACATTGTGTATTATTGCGGAAACAAAAACAGTAGGCGAGTAACCAAAAATTACATTATACATCATTTGGCACTACTTCCCTCAAACGAAACTTTTAGATATTATATAATCTAATTAGTGACATAATTTTTCATAATATCGGATCAAATCCAGAACTCTAGAATTTGTTTTCTTAAAGTTATTTGCATTCTTTGACCTCCACCACTTTACAGCTGCCAGATGTCCGGATCTAGAAATAAGCATAGTATAGCAAACTAACTAGAGCGGTTTCGTTGCTCTCATTATTGTGTCATATCTGACGTGGCCAGCTCTCCGTCTATTACAACCTGCTGCCTCTATTCAATTTAGTAACTTCAATCTCCCTGTGGATTGTGCCGGCGCTCAAATAGGAGGACGTTGTTATAAAATATTGTATGAAAATCCATTTCAGCATTGTCGACGATGTTAAAATATGCCACAAAACCCATAAAACCAACCAACCAACCATAAAAGCTCCATCGAAAACTATACGCTAGTAGTTCGGTCTACACAAAGTCTCAATTTAAGCATTATAGTCGAAGAGTAGAAAAAATAATAACACATAACACCATACCTAGCATAGAATGAACTATAAAAGGCCACCCCAATTTAGCCCAACCAATAAGGTCGATTTAGTCCATCTTTGTCTCAAACGCCAGTCAACGGAGCATGAAAACGTCTATTCATTGCACACCCGATATCCTACATCCGTTCTCGCTTCTGGCACATAAAACTCAATATAACAGAGGTTTAACTAATTACACTTCATCATAACAAAATGTATCTTCTATTACATGGCGGTTGGTTAACAAACAATTATTTCATTTACAATAAAATTAACAAAATAATACATAACGGACATACAGTACACAAGTAGTAAAACTTCAGTCTTTGTCGCTCATTTCATTTATTTATTTATCGTCATCATCAATTGAAGGGATGTTTACAAAAACAACATAACTGACTACACTGGTTGACACCTGAAATGATTAACAATGTTCTTAAAAAAGTGTCAACCGCTCTAAGCAGTTATGTTGTTTTTGTAAACATCCCTTCAATTATTTAAGAGCTGGGCTCTTGTCCGCGGAGCAATTTCCATACATGTCTGTCCTTTGCCCTCACCTTGACTTGATCCATGTACGCTATTCTTGGCTTTCCTGACTTCCTTTCTGCTTTAACTCTACCTTCTATGATGTTCTTAATAAATTCGTCATGACGTAGCATGTGTCCAAGCATCTTCCTCTCCTATTTTCTATGGTTCTCAACAAATTTCTCTTTTCTTTTCTTAATTATGATACATATGGCTAATTATCACACCGTGTTATAAGTTAACGTTTGATTAAAATCTAGATTTACTTTATTTTATACCTTATTATTTAGATTAAAAACTATTCGCATTAATAAGTCAACGCAATAAAATCCCGTTTAAATAAAAATAATGAGGCAACTAACTAAGTACTGATAATGTGTTTTCTGTGCTCCTGGAGCCACCAGAAATGGGTCACGTATGGAACGCACGTGTTATCTAATCAGAGTCGACGAACTCTGTGCGTTCATAAAAATAAAAAAGGAGAAAGACTAGCCATCATAATATATGTGTCGGCGGCCGATCGTAAGATCAGGCATATCGTGAAATTCCTAGGCATATCGTGAAATTCTTAGGCATATCGTGAAACGTGAAAATCTTTGACTCGTCCCCTGAGTCGACAGAGCCCCGCTAAGCGGAACTCCTATATAGACATTTTGCCCTTCGAGCATCTGAAGCAACCTAACGAACCTAACTTTACCTATACATTAAAACGGCCTCCTAGCCAAGTTGGTAGTGACCCTGCCTATGAAGCAGGAGGTCCCGGGTTCGAATCCTGGTCAGGGCATTTATTTGTGTGTTTATCACAGATACTTGTTCCTGAGTTATGGATGTTTTCTATGTATTTAAGTATTTATCTATATCTATCTATTATATATATCGTCGCCTAGTACCCACAACACAAGCCTTATTGAGTTTACTGTGGGACTGGGTTGATTTGTGTAAGATTGTCCAATAATATTTATTTATTATTATTTATTATTTATTTATTTATTGGTTTAATGTGACTATCGTTAAAACATTACACGGGAACATTACGATCTGCCTGATTTTACGATCGGCCCTTTACATATGCAACATGTGCACAAGTGTGTTAAATTAACCATTGCAGCATTTTGCAGGGTTTTTTTAAAGAGGTAAGGCTGCAGCCAGCATTATGAGGACATTTCTACAAGGGCCGGACCTCGGTGACCTTACCTAAATAGTTTGTGGTTTCAGAATTATTTAGGTTTATATGAAGGGTACACGGAAAGAACATGTCTAGTCCTTTTTTTCGTAAAATGAGATTTCTGTATCAAAATGTAGAGCTTGCAATGAACTGTTAGCAACAACTTCTGTAACAGCTGGAATTTTTAACATAAATCCACTTTTTAATTCATAAAAACCATCTAGTTACGAAAATAGTATGGTTAATTGATTCGTTCCAAACTTTAAAACCGCTATAACTCGAAATGTTGTCAAAGTGACTAGACATGTTCTTTCCGTGTACCCTTCATATATTTTAGGTTTCTTTTTATGTATATGTTGTACTGTAATTTACATGTGAATAAAAACCCGAATGTCACGAGTTCAAACTTTGGCTGGTATACCTGAGTTTTTCGAAACTTAAGCACGAAATATCATTTACGTCTCTCTGGGCGGTAAGTGAGATTTGCCGCCCACGGGCGCTGCGGCAAATCGTCAGAATCAGGAGAGGACGTAAAATTATGTACGCCCCACAGGTGGTAATAAAGAAAGCCTCAGTTCGCTTGTTTATGGCCCTTACCTTCGGTTCGGGCCACAAATACAGCCGTTCTTTATTTTACCGCCCTAGGCGCGTAATGTACTATTTAGATTCTGTTCTACTAGTACAACTTCGTAAATAAAACCAGACCTAATACAGCTTACCATCCGATTGCCACCGCCCTTACCATATGAGGAACAAAATGGTCTAGATATCGCGAAACCTAAACTAAAAATAGACAGGTCAGTTGAAATATTAAATTACCCTAATCCTTAAGAGGACGAAGTAATAGTTTCTCTTTCTATATCCTAAGCAACTCTTAATTGCACCAATTTTCATCCAATGATTTTTTACTATAGATAGGTTTATTTATTAATATATGTACAAAGTTACATACTATCTAAAAAATAAAGCTAAAACTAAACTTAACAAATAAAAACTATACTAACAACTAATTTAAAATTATGTATAAAAGTGAACCTACCTATAAAAATCCCAACTACAAAAGAATACCCCGTCTAAAACGTCCGCCTGCGGCATGGTCCCCATTACGCTGGCGGCGTTACCTCTCTGCACAGCTAAGGATATCCGCTGGGAGAGGTACGCGCCAGCTCTATGGTCCCCTTCAGTCTCGACCAATCCGGCCGCCAGGGCCTTCATAAAGTGCTTCATGTCGGCCGACCAGGGGCCCAGTATCTCTACTGCGAGCGCCGTAAGGACGAGTATTTGCGGCGCTTGAGAACCTGGGCCTGGTCAGCCGCAGCGCCAGCCTTTGTGCGGGTCGCCTGGATGTGGGATAGCGCAAAGGTGTCGGTTAGGTTAGGTTATTTCATACTCTAATATAACTACTAACTAACTAGTAGTCCGCCTCGCAATGAGAACTCGCGACTTACTTGCAAACGAGTTGACCAATATAACAAGACCCGTGTGAAGATTTTTTTCGCCGTCTAACTCCACAAGCCTTTGATCGATCCAGCTCATAAACGAACTCTCAAATTGTATGTATCTCTGCTACAACCCCAACAAATTTCATAAGGGGTAATTCATTTATTTAACGTAAAATAGAGTTACAATTTTAATTAAACATTAACCAACAACAATAACGTGGCGCTAGTGCAGGGCAGAGGTAGACGGGCTGGGTAGGGCAGCACCGTCGATGAAACTGAAGAAATGTTCGGTGGATTTGAATCTGTGCCATGTCCCACGGATACACATGCTGGTGGCTCGGATTATCGAAATTATAATGTTTAGAAATAAAGGAAAAGTAGAAAAATCCACTACCTCAGGCGAGACTCGAACTCGCGACTCTGGGAAACATGCCCATCGCTCTGCCAACTGAGCTACTGAGACTATACCTGATGGCTGCGAATTTCTTCACCACATCCTTTATTTTATATTCGCGCCTTAGGGTGACGCCTAGCGACATCTGCCGACGAAGTCTTACACTTCTTAACCGGCCATATCGGAGTCCCAAGTTGTATTGAGAATTCACCGATAACGATACAGCAGACGTTCTGCTTAATACAAAAATAAATCGAAATTATAATTTTGGATCTTAGCCAGCCCAATAAAGATAAAAAAAAAACGTTACTAAAGTTATCGTCGAACAAGCTCTCAAAATCAAAAAGCCATCGAAATGCCAAGACGTCCCAGAAACCAGAAGTTGTTTATAAGAACTCGCTCGTTCGATTTGCACAAAATCTACTTCTAAATATATTTCACCACCTTATTTTGTTATGTATATTCACAATCCATACATTTCTGTCACTCTCTTTGTTAGTAAATTGAAGTTTGTCTCTTTCTCACGCAGTTAACGGGAGCTTATCAGCAATTCCACATATCTCGCTTGCATGTGCACAGCTAGAGACGAGTCAATTCTCTTGTTTCAGAGCGTCACTTTTAGACCGTGCATAACCTATCTATAGTTATTAAATTATCATTGGTTTAATCTGACTTACATTGGAATAAGGATGAAAATTGATCAAAAACTGTCAACGATGGAAGCAACTTAAATCATTTACTAAACACTAATAGCCCTTATATCATATATAATAAGGATGAAGACTGCTTAGCTGTGTGTATGGTATATCGATATGGTAGCGGTATGCGGCCCGTACCCATATATATGGTGGGTATTTGCAATTTGCAAAAAATCGAGCCTAATGATCTTGACTATTGGATAAGAGCGAATATAAGAATGACTGGTGCAGGGTTCCGTTAAATGAGAAGTAAATTAAAAATCTGTATCAGAAGGCCTGCCGCGAACTGATCAACGTTAAATATGGTGGCACAGCTGTAATACCATAGAAAACTGTCTAACCTTTTCATACATTTTTAACGATTACGTTGACGTTAACAGACGGTTTGGTGTAACCCAATCACTTAGCTCCTGACACGACCTTTAAACGTTCATTCTACAAGTAGGCCTCAAAGCACAGTGATTCTGTTGTCATAGTAATCACACCAGCATCATCTGCATCGTCACCATCGAATGTACACAACACAACACCTGCCCTTCTGGGTACACGGGTCCTATTCTAACTTTAAAACACGTATTGACACGATCCAACTTGAATACAACTCCAATGCAAATGCATTAACTGCGCAATACAGCTAGCGCCTGCAGTGCACGTCTGAATCAGAAATATCAGAATTTGCTTGAAAATTATTCCAATGCAACTCCAACACAACTTCAATATTGGTTGATTATTTGTTGTGTATTGGAGTTATGTTTTAGATAGATTGTGTTTTTAATGTACCTATTGTTCACGAATTTTAAAATTAGAGTACCTACGGCACCAGGCCTTCGCAAATTGTACAAGAGAGGTAGGTTTTAGTTATCATATTTAACGCCATAAGGATTAGAAACTTTTAAACGCTTGATTAACTGCATCAAAACTAGGGATGTCACGAATATTCGCATTCGCATTCGTATAATACGAATATTCGTATCATTTTGGACATTCGTATTAACATTGGCATTCGCATGAAATGATGCGAATATTTTCCGAATGCGAATGTGGACAGAACGCATCCTGTTTTGACCGCGCTGACCCGGCCGATGGTCATATGCTTGCTCATACACAGGAAGTGAAAACGACGGTATCACTTGTCTCCTTTTGATCAATAATATAGGACTCCATCACATATCATGTTCTGTATTTATGAACTATGGAAGCATAAAAATGATAAGCAAGATTAACTTTTTTGAATCTACTCCGTTACATTCGTATTCGCATTCGCATTCGGACATTCGCATCCTGAATATTCGCATTCGCATTCGCATTCGCGAATGTGAGAAAAACGACATTCGTGACATCCCTGAATTCAAAACCTGCATGAATTCCTAGCGATATTTTATCGAAGAGGCCAATCATTCTACGGAGCCGAATACTGGAAAGCTTGAGGAGAAAAAGAACCTGTAAAGATACTCGTACAGTATTACATTATAGTAAGGGAACCCTAAATAAAATCAGTTCTGGCGACACTTTTTTTTTAGTCTTCGTTAGTAATTTCAACTCTATTTATAGTTAACTAAGTAATTATTACATTATTCTTGGAAATCATTTAAGTATTTACTTATTTAATCAGACGACATCAGGGCGGCAGTCGTGCATAGTAAGTATACCTACTAGTAAAAACCATTTGGTTTTTTTACCACGACACAGTGGCCAAGAACATGGTGGCCCGCCATTACGTGAAGCGACCATCGTAGCCTGTGGCTGCTAGCAACTCAAGTTGTGTAATATTATTAGCTCCAGGTCCGACCTGCTTTGGACGCCCCACTCAGCAGCACCCCCCGAAAAAGGCGCCCTATGAGAAGCCCGGAGCGAGCGCGACCGCCCCCTTCGTTCATCCCTAAGACCGTTACTGATTAGCTCCTAAAAAAATAAAAAATCGGAACACCGAACTGTAAGACAAACGACGGAAACCCATTTTTCTATTAATTTTTCATTCCAGATCAGACGATACACCACATTAGATTTGAATGTCCCATCACCAAGTTTAGTGGGAAACCGGCGGATCTCAAATATCTTACGACGGATGCAATTGCATACTTAGACTCTAATATTTTAAAAATTTAAGTAGAGTACATGTCTATGCCCTACGATAAATAAATAAATATTCCAAAATTCATCATCATCATCATCATCTCAGCCATAAGACGTCCACTGCTGAATATAGGCCTCCCCTTTAAGGGGTGGGGGTTTGCCATACGCGCCACGCTTGGCAGGCGGGTTGGCACGCGGTTTATTTTTTGTTCCAAAATTAGTACCTACGTGCCAATCGAATTAACATAAAAGTTAGGATAAAGATTATGATCCTATCTAAGCTGACTTATCTGTCTGGTTGACTAGTACAGATTGCCATTTAGCATTAAGTCCGCCATTTGTAGGTAGTACATAGATTCTTGTATTGAGAGGTAGTGCCTGTCAGTCCTACCAATAGTGTAAAATACCTACTTGTTTTTTTTTCTGACCCTGTGCTAGCCCTTTAAGCCTAATCCCAAAGAACAACACTAGACAATCCCAAAATCCCAAAGAAAAATACTAAATAAGAAGACTTAGTGCCATAAAGAGAAAATTGTGATTCCATAATGAGCCGATTTCCTCGATTGATCGACGAACGGTGATTGGTTCCAACGTCAAAAGTGAGTGTGTGTGTACGAGATCGCGGCTTATTATGGAATCACAGTTTTATCTTCGTGGGATCACGTCTTCTTATTTTATCTTGAAATCTTGAAATCTTGAAATATTGAAACCATTGACATGCAGAATGGAACGGAACAAAGTCACCGAGCCACTTGTGACATAATTTAATACATAAACCAAAAACCTCGGCAATAAACGTAAAATTAATGCAGCCGCCGAAAAACTTAATTCAAAAGATTAACGTACACGTGTCAACTGCTAATTACTTGTTTATGTAAATGTTAATACATGTACATTCGATTAACGTTATTATGTAAGGAGTCGGCCGCCCACAAGCGGTGGCAAAAACTATTTACGCATCCAAACGATGGTTAACATCCACACAGGGTATGGAAGGATGTTGAACTAGCTTTTCCACGCGACTTTATCTTCTGCGTTACTACTAGAATTAGTACATCAACAGTAAACTTTACAGCCGTGCTTTTTACCCCCTTAAGCAATTATTTCCGTGGTAATAACCGTCCTATCTCCCACGGACTTCAGGGTCTAGTCATTCACGGGACTCTAACATCTCTATTCCTATCATCCAAATCAGCTTAGCAATTAATGCGAGAAAAGAGCTGACAGACAGGTAAAGCTGTCACATGTATAATACATACTAGTAGTCCGCCTCGAACTGAGAACTCGCGATTTATTTGCAAACGAGTTGACCAATATAACAAGACCCTAAGGAGGATTTTTATTCTCCTTCTAGCTCCATAACCACTTGATCAATCCTGCTCATATACGACCATACAAATTTTATGTATCTCTGCTACAGCCCCAAGAATTTTCATAAAGATCAGAAAAACGTTACTAAAGTTATCGTCGGACAAACTATCGAAATCAAAAAGCCATCCAAATGCCAAGACGTCCCAGTAACCAGGTGACAGTTCGGTCTGGACTTGTTTGTAAGAACTCACTTCGCTTTATACGCTCCGCGAGTTCGATAAAGGAAAAGCCAGTTCTAATAGACCTGTCAGAATCACAGGTGTTTAATTTTTAATAAATATATTTAAAAAATAGGAACGTTTATCATAAAAATCAACCATGGAGAACATTGGGGCCTGACAGGATTTGAACCTGAGACCTTCGGATTGCCAGTCCGACGTGCTTCCATTTTAAACCACAGTCACCACTTAAGGTACAAATGTCGCTGTGACTTGATCACTTATAATGATAAAATTCGCCAGGTTGAACTGGGTACACTGTGGTGTAATTGGATGCACGTCGGACCGGGATCCGAAGGTCTCAGGTTCGAATCCTGTCAAGCCCCAATGTACTCCATGGTTGATTTTTCCATTATACAAGATATCTGTTTCCAATTTGTGGCTTTTCTACATATCAAAAAGTCGACAACGTGTCACAAGACAGGAATCACAAGCGTATATCGTATGTGGTGTCCCGCTTATCGACAGGTGGGTCCAAAGCTTGTTTGTTAAAAAACGATTATTTCAGTTACCTGAGCTAGAATAGTACATTACGTACCTAGGGCGGTAAAATAAAGAACGGCTCAGATCGCGGACATTTGTGGCCCGAACCGAAGGTGAGGGCCATAAACAAGCGATCTGAGGCTTTCTCTATTACCGCCCGTGGTGCGTACACAATTTTACGTCTTCTCCTGGGTGTCAAGTGAGATTTGCTGTTGCGCCCGTGGGCGACAAATCTCACTTACCGCCCAGAGTGACGTAAATTATTTAAAGAATGCAAAGCAATCGGTTTGCATTCTTTCATACTCTGCAACCGTTTCAAAAACCGCTCTCAGCTGGAGATTTTACCTTAAACGACGCCAGTTTTTCTCCGTAATCCGCTAATAGTCAATTTGTAAGTTAACCGTAAACTCAAGTAGCTTTCAATTTCGACAGAGATCGTGCAAATTAATATGTTTGCCTTTTTGTGTCCAAGTTACTTTGTAAATCCACCTTTTATGTCGAAATTCTGTAGATGGATTTTTGACTATATTCAGTGGCTATTGACTTAATTTATCGTCCTGAACAATGAATGTATTCTCATAATTACTACAGTAATATTTTTAGCAGAGTATGCCCAATAATATTGCATCTAAAGAAAGTATTACAGTAGTAAAGAAAGATAAGATAAGATATTAATTAGCACAAGAACAAAAAAAACGTACTGAAAGTAATATCTAAAATTAATCGTTTGCTCTAAATGGTCTTCACCAGCAACTGATATTACCAGTCGCTGGTCTTCACTCATTGATAAGACAACTGTCAAAGTGACATCTTCAACAATGGTCCTTAGAAAAGCCAAATTTGTATGGCGCGAAGTAGTTTTTATTTATTTTCGCGAAAACGATTCAGGGTTTCGGATCGAATTGCTCCGAAATTGAAATCCACTGATTTTCTGAAATACACTAGAATTAAAATGCTGTAGATTAATGCCAAAGGGAGGGAGGTATTGGTCTTAGAAAAGCTTTTTCACTTCTCTTGCTCTAAAAGTTAGTCTTTTTACCCTTGCCTAGGCGACCAGTTCGCTTTTTATGCACTTGGAACTAAAGTAAAATCTTCGCCTAATATCAAGGCAGTCGGTCCAACAGCCGCACGCAATTGGTTGTCAATTGAAAATAAAAGTTAAGAGTCGCCAGGACGCTCGCGTGAACTCGCGTCCCCATACAAACGTAGTTCAGCTCTCATTTTAAAACGACATGCTTTAGAACCACGAAATTTGGCATGGGCATTCTAGTAGTATAGATCTATGCCGGCAATTTGTTTTCGTTGCTAAAAATTGTAATACAAAGAAAATACAGCAAGATACAGATTTACATACAAAATTATTTTTGCTATATTTTCTTTGTATTACAATTTTTAGCAACGAAAACGAATTACTGACATAGATCTGTACTGCTAGACTGCCCATGCCAAATTTCGTGGTTCTAAAGCATGTCGTTTTAACATGAGAGCTGAACTACTTTTGTATGGGGACGCGAGTTCACGCGAGCGTCCTGGCGACTCTTAACACACGGGAATTGCTTTATTTTCTGTCTCAGAATTCTGAAATTTGATTGCTTTCAAACATGCAATCAAAGGATGATGATGATGATGAGTGCTATGAGTCAGCCCATGTTGTATATGCGTGCAGTATGCGTGCGCACGAGTGCACGTGACAGAGGTCGCGCCTTGACCGCGCTGCCCGTTAGTTTGTAGCTACTGTGTCATTCACACTATCATATAGGAAAAGTTGTATTTAAAAATATTTATAACGGGTTACTCACGTAATTTTTGTCGATTTTTGCTCGACATGTTTCGATCAATTTACGATGATCATTCTCATGTTTTGATTCTTGATCGAAACATGTCGAGCAAAAATCGACAAAAATTACGTGAGTAACCCGTTATAAATATTTTTAATATGTTAGAGTCTCACGAAAGTTTTATAGTTAAAGTTGTATTTGTTTGTCAATAACTACAGTTTCGCTGAAATATTCGCATAAAAACTAAACGAACAGTTCAAATAGTCCTCAGAATTGGTAACCTTTTGATCAAACCTGGAGTAAGATGCAAAACAGCAGTAGCGGCGCGGAGCCTGCCAAATTTTCAGGGATTAAAGCAGTTTTCCTACCGCTCAGGAAGAAATACAAGCCAAATAAAGCACCGGCTTGTCTAAGATATTTTTTTATCCCCAGCCACTGCAAAACAGAAATACGAAATTTTTTCCGACGCTCCTAATTTCCGCTGAACATAAAAGTAACTCCAATCGGTAGCTCTTGAGGTCCTGGCTATCAGTGGGTTTCGTTTGATACATTCTGAACGTGACATTGTGGCCTACAGCTACAAATGCATACACTGAGTTCTTTTATTTCCAGTCTCACCATTCCCAATTCTACTTCAGTACAGCTTTTAAAAAATATGAAAAAAAATTGTTTGCTCTCTCCTACGTCTTTTTGAAGAGGGAAAATCCATGAAAATACCAAGACCTGCTAGGTAACACTAACAGTTACAACGGATTCCAGCACAAATCTCCATACATCTTCATGGTTCGCAGAACTGTGGGCGGCGTACCCAATCCACGCACGTACCGTGTCACTGTCCGAATAGCGACTGATCAACTCGATACGGCATGTCAATTCTCTTGCCGAATATTACAGGGTTCTATGCTACATTTTCAGGGTAGTTAAATTTAGACTTAAGTGTCATTATGATAATGTTGAAATTTCAATTCGATAAAAGTGAAACATAGAATCCTATGGCCTGTTGTTTTGGACCAGCGACTTTACGAGTATATACTAGAGGTCGATCCTGATGAGTTATGTCAATATTATAATAATTTGATGAGTTAACTAACGTATTTTCGAACTTATCACTACATAGTATAAAACAAAGTCGCTTCCTGCTGTCTGTCCCTATGTATGTTTAGATCTTTAAAACTACGCAACGGATTTTGATGCGGTTTTTTTTAATAGATAGAGTGATTCAAGAGGAAGGTTTATATGTATAATTGCACCCGTGCAAAGCCGGGGCGGGTCGCTAGTTCATAATAAAATGCCAAAAATGATTCATGTTTGGAAAATGCGAAGTAAGAACTGACTTTGCTTTTTTTCTATAAAGACATCCATTATTTTTTGAGTCAAAATCATTGAATGTCCTAAATCAAAATGTAGTAAAAGATATCTGATTTCTTGCTCTTTTGGCGAAAGAACAATTTCTTAACCCCGTTTTGTTTTTCGTGGGACTCCCTTGAGTCTGAACCTTGAAAGGCGATGAAATAGAATTGAGAAAAGATAATCAGCATTATCAAGATCCTGACAAACAAGTTGAAATCGGCACGAACTAACAAACAGTTTTGCGAAAACATTATCATTATGGTTTTAGCATGTGTACGCGAATGCTGTACAGTCGGTTTAGATTATCTGCAGTTGCTTTAATGACGATGGACGGGTTATGTTTTTCGAGTGTATGAAGGTACATATAGGTACTGGTACTACTGGTATTTGTTTGTTTTTTTCAAAAACAAACGCATATACTTACAACAGCAGAAGTGTAGCTAATAGCGGGTGGGTTCAGTTTAAAAAAGCTTAACATGACTTTGTTATTAAGACTTTCCAGGCCGCACCAAACCAGAGGATTTTTTCAAAAATTTCTTCAAAATGGTTATGTTTTGACGATTCATTTGAAGGAGAATTAAATTTTGTAATTTGAACCTTAAAAGCGATTTGAGGTTCAAATTAGTTAAAATCGAAGAGACTCATAATTCTTCAGTGTCAGAAAATCATTTCCAATCTTAACTCCAACTCAAATATACACAGTAACAGAAATAACTAAGCGGAGTCAGTGTTCAAAATGACGCGATCATGCTCTAATTTCATAAGAATAACTGCCATCAGGTCGCCGGAAGACGCTGGATGCAAGTCGCTTCCGACCGATACTTATGGAGGTCCAAAGGGGAGGCCTATGTTCAGCAGTGGACGTCTTATGGCTGAGATGATGATGATGATGATGAACTGCCATCAGATTAATTGAAAACTGCTATAGATAAATTTCATCGCCTGTACAGTCATCAGCAATAATATCTTCCTTCACGAAGGCCGCAAAAATATAGCACACGCTCTCATGGCCCCACGAATAAGAGGGTGTCACATATTTTTGCGGCCTTTGTGTAGGAAGATACGAGTACTGCCGGTGACTGTACCAGACAATTATTTCGCCAAACAATGCTGAATCTATACTATACAACTGTACTCTAATAAAGCTACTACGGATGACTAACATTGTTGATTATGCTAATAATCTAGCGTGACAGTTAGGTGACAGTTCACGGGGCCAACTGATTTATTAGGTATCTATGTCTTTGATCCTTATCTGTGTCTATAAAACTGTACCGTTACGGTTTTTGATGGTGACTGACGGACGGACAAATTAGGAAAGTCAAGAAATAAAACAACTTTGAACGCATTAGTTCGCGTATACTGAATTTATCGGGTTGACCCGTGACGGAACGCTGTAAAGTGTTCGAAACATCGGGATGTAATTTAAATTCGGTGTACGCGATATAATCCGTTCAAAGTTGTTTTATTTCATGAATAACTATCGCGGCAACCGTAGACAATATTAGGAAAATTAAGTTAGAGATAGATACTATACAGGGTGTCCCAGGAATCGACGTCAAGCCGTGAATGGATGATAGACCAAGTTATAACAGTTATCAGAAAAATACAAAAAAATATCTATTATATCACATGTTCTTCAACAATAATGGTCACTTTAAAAATTTACTAGAAGTTAAGAGACCAGGGCGCGTGAATATTCTAGTAAATTTTTTAAGTGACCATAATTTTTGAAGAACATGTGACAGATTCTTTTTTGTATTTTTCTGATAACTGTTATAACTTGGTCTATCATCCATTCACGACGGCTTGACGTCGATTTCTGGGACACCCTGTATAAGGCTGGCTTTTGCACCAGAGATGAACGAGGATGCGTGGTAGGAATGTGTTTGTTAAGCATTCATTTGTTTATCCTCGCACAGCGCAGCTCTAGGATTGGTTCTATACAAACACATTCTTCGCAACACATCCCTGCTCATCTCTGGTGGAAACGCAGCCTAAGGTTTCATCAAACAGGTGATTTTTTACACTTAATGAACTTAATCGATCAAGCTATTCACTTTCTAACATCTCTCTCGACATAACCGGCAAAGAAAGTCTAAAAAAAAACCCTTTCATAAGCACTGCTTGTTAACATTTAAGGACTTGACAAATGTAGCAAATGTCAAAAATCAGGGTAATAAATCCTGATTGAACTCTTGAGATAAAAACCTGTAAACTGTCGTCAATTTGTCAGGCATTTGCTCTCGCTACCCTGGGAGGGAGTTGCGACAGATCGCCCACGGAGGCCCAGCTGTGGGCGGAATGGCCGGCCAAAAGCCACTTGATTCGGCGTTTCCATTGCATTGGACGATACGTCACTAGATATACCCAAACTAATTAAGGACCGTATCAAAAAGAACATAGACAACTTTTTAACTGCATACTTAAGTTTGTCCATGAACGTCTAAGAGAAAACCTCCACTAAGTTATGTAATTTTCTTAAGTATTGTTTTAAATAAAAATACGTTTGACATTCCATCATATCTGTTAAAAATCAGAGTAAACCGGATGCATGAAATCTTGCTAAAAAGTATAATATATGCCCTGCACACAAATTGATAAATAAGTTTTTAGCACTATGACCTTACGAGGTCTGCCAAAACCTGAGCGAAAACAAGACCCTTCTGCAGAATAGAGAGTCGTTCAAATGTTCGAAAACCGATTGTATCTATCCGAGAAACTCGGAGCACCTAGTAAAGTAAAAACTATAAGAATTATTTAGTGAATCAAGACAAAAAAAAAACAGCCTGATCCTGACAACGTGACGCAAATTCTCAGTCGCCGTCGAGGTGGTTGCTGCTGCTGTTTTTTTCTTCATATCTACCTCATTTATTTGTCATTTAGCTACTTAGGCTGCGTTTCCACCAGAGATGAGCGAGGATGTGTTGCGATTAATGTGTTTTTGAAAACCAATAAAATCACTTCATTCGTTTATCCTCGCACAACGCAGCTCTGGGGGCCGATTTTTGACAGCCGGACGCTCGAATTCAAAAAATTCAAGCTCGAAAATAATCGCACACAAAAGTTTGTCGCTATTTTCTTCGCATGGAATTAATAGTTTAAATAATCATTATTTTAAATTTCTATCGCTTTTATTTTTAAAACATAATTTTCATCGTTTTATTCAGAGTTTTAAATGTCACTTTCGAGTGCTCGAATCTCAAAAATCACCCCCCTGGGATTGGTTCTTAACAAACACATTACTCACAACACATCCTCGCTCATCTCTGGTGGAATGCACCCTTATGCTTCCATATCAATTCACGTATGAGCAATGGAAACGCACACGCACGGTCGTAACTACTCACCTGGCCATAAACTGCGGCCGATCACCCAATTTGGCAAAAAGCTCTTTGCCGGCTCGGCCTAGCGGCTAAACTGAGATGACCTTTTATGAATTTTTAAATTTAATTAGGGCTGTCAATAATAGACAAGTGTTGATATGTGTTTAATTATAATGTAGGGGGCCCCGACTATCAGTACGCCTGACGATATCGGCCTGTCAGTTAGAACAAAAATTTGACAGCTCCGAACAACTGACAGGCCGATATCGTCAGGCCGACTGATAGCGGGTGGGCCCCATAAGTCAGGGCAGATAAGTCAGATTACTTTGCAGAGTGTGCGAGTTTGTAGATCAAGGTTACTATAGTACTATTTATCAGTTTGTTATGAAACTACCATAATTATTAGCTACGTCATAGTAAGCATCTATGAACGACTAGCCGTCAAGATTGTGGCAACTTTAAATATGTAAGTACTTATTTTTCGGAAAGTCAAATGCATTTTACGAAAGTCAGGAAAATGGGAAAATTGCAACTGTTTCACTTACTGAAGACAACCAAAATAAGACGAGTTCTTAATAGATTTACCTTCATAAACGTCTCTCAGGCCTTAATTAGTTAATTTATTTTTTGTCTGCTTCTAACTAGTGTCAAAGTGACAGATAAGGACAAAACAATAGTTAACTAATTGAGGCCTGAGAGACGTTTATGAACAAGGGGGTTAGATTATAATCTTACCTAGTTGAGTACTTGTAATAACGAGTAAAGTAGTGAGAGCTCTCAAGAAAAAAAAATGACAGTGAGAACTGTGAGGAGTCTAAGTTTATCCAACTAACAGTTCACCAGTCCAAGATACCTGCATGGATATATTATACATCAACAAACAATTTAGTAGAAAGTAGTAGTTGACTGAGGAGCCGAGCGTAGCGAGGCGACGAACGTCTCCGTTTTAACTCACAAGGAGAGGCCGCAAGGCGCGCGGGTGCGTGTTGGGTCTGGGGTCTCTCACTGGTACGACGATTTAGCAGATTGGTGTGTGTGTGTTGGTTGGTTGGTTGGTCAGTGTCGGTATAGAGGTCGCATTTTTCATCCGATTTCGATGAAATTTATTTGCCAAAAATTGTCGAGCCATTTTTTTGATTGGGGGGAAAAGGGGGGAAGTTTGCTGTCGCGTTATTTATGGAGGGATATCAGTTATTTTCGGGTAAAAGGTCAAGCCCACACTTCCTTACAGGTTGTTGTAAAAAAAAGGTTTGGAAGGAGGGGGGAAGGGGGGAAAAGGAGGGAAATGCTCCGAAGTCTACGGTTCACAGAACAACTAGTAGTAGCAGTACTAATAGTAGTAAAAATGTATCTATCGTTTCGACAACCCTATTTGAAAGGACAAAGGCAGCGCATTCCGGCCAAATATAGAGATTATTGCGATGTGGTCGGAAGTGGCACATACGGAACCGCTCAAATTCACACGAGAACAAATCCGGAGAGGTCATTAAACATATGGTATGTTTGGACGAACGGAAAAGGACGTAACTTTATATCTAACTTTGTTTATATACAGTCAGCATCAAATATATTGTAACAGCCAAAGTGATCAAAAATAGTTCTTCACACCATATATTTCGTATGGTGTGTCGAATTATTTGGCTACTCTAGCTGTTACAATATATTTGATGTTGACTGTACCCCGACGGTGACAAACAAGCATACGGTGACAAACGAGAGAAGGAAAGGAAGGAATATTCTTATTTTAAATAACTCCCAAAAATCTCAAAAATTTGGTGATCTTGGTGATCTAGATTATTTATTTTGGTGGCAGAACATAAAACACTGTGTTTGAGAACTTATAGGCTATGATGATCAATTACCACCAAAATAAATAATCTAGATGTTTGTTTTCGAAGTAAAACCCCTCAAAGACACTTACGACCTTTTACCCTAAAGTGGCAGAAATCGTTTGATACATTCTTATTCCTTTTTCGGCAACACTTACAGACACTTTCAACCTGTAGGCCGATCTCGTAAAACCGAGGTGATGCCTTAAACATTCAACAATATCATAACAATAAAAGGCTTGGAAAACGCTATTTTGTTGCCGGACATACTGCCAAGAGTGCTAAGTGTAAAAAAATAGGCTAAGAGCAATTCACATCTGTAACTCAAGGATTCCGTACCAATATATACCTATACAATTTTTTATTAAGTTTTCTCCTCTGACCGCCCAAAGACAAAAAGGCCTGCCATTCCATTGCGTGTTAAATATTAATTTTGACAGATCGAAATTCCATTTGAATTGGCAATTTTTTTGTGGGCGGCAGGACGTTCGTCTCACGCATAACCGGGTTTTTTTAAATGAACGTAACTTTGTCTCTATTATTACACCGAGTTTGAGGTTTGTTTGTTTTTACCCAGTATAGAGAGAGAAAAAAATAACAATTCAATTAATATTTCTTGTATGGGAGCCCAAGTTAATTATATGTGTATTGAATTTTGGTTTATTTTTATGTGTTTATGTAGAGCAAAAATTTCAGCTGTCCTCCTAATACGGCTCTTCAGATAGAGCCCTAGCTATGACAAACAGTAGAACATTAAGAGTCGCCAGGACGCTCGCGTTCCCATACAAACGTAGTTCAGCTCTCATTTTAAAACGACATGCTTTAGAACCACGAAATTTGGCATGGGCATTCTAGTAGTACAGATCTATGTTGGTAATTCATTTTCGTTGCTAAAAATTGTAACACAAAGAAAATACAGCCAGATACAGATTTACATACAAAACTTATTTTTGCTATATTTTATTTGTATTACAATATTTAGCAAAGAAAACAAATTACCGACACAGATCTTTACTACTAGAATGCCCATGCCAAATTTCGTGGTTCTAAAGCATGCCGTTTTAAAATGAGAGCTGAACTACGTTTGTATGGGAACGCGAGCTCACGCGAGCGTCCTGGCGACTCTTAATGTAGCAGTAATTGGGTTTCGATAATTATTTCAATTACGGAACCCAAATTCCAGCGCAATATTTATACCTAAGTATTCCTCTATAAGCGCATAATAAGAGGCCGATGGCTGCATATTTCTTTTACTTTATTAATATTACTACAAATCACCGAGTTTTATATAACCAATTCGCAATGACGGAACGTCATGAAAAAAAATGGTTAAGTGCGAGCGCAAAAATGTTGACAATATTTTTTTAAGTACCTAAGTGTCGATCTTGTGCATGTTTTTAAAATGTGTTTTTTTTTCTTTTAATATTCCCATTTGTTATTTTATTTTATTTACATTACCTACAGTCCGTAAGCTTTAAGAAGAACCTTCGAGTTTAAACCCCAGAAATAGTAAATACCAACGAAATAAATAAAAAACCGATACGTTTAGACTACGCAGTTAATATAATTGTATTAAGGAAGCTTCACCTATAAAAACTAATTTAATTAATTAGTATTGTATGTACCTCTCCTAATACAGAAGACAATATTAAAGTCGCGTTCAGTATAACGTGCAAAAAACGTAAACTATAAAATGTGCGCTGTAGATTATACAATGTTGAATTTTAACGTGAATGCAACAAGAGTCAATTTTTCTGAGAAACCTTCTATGATCGTTGACAAAGATATAAGTTAGTACCTTGTCATAGAAACTACTGTGGCATATTTCAACGTAGCAATATAGTCACGTTGTTACGATAAAGTTCTACATATAAAATAATCTGCAAAAAATCTTACTGCAACCAATTTAGTTGTACATCTTAGTCAAGCAATAATACACTTTATTGTTAATGTCATACGATTAAAGTTAAAACACATGTATATGTATAACACGTGTAGTTTTTCTATAGCGGGGGTGGCGTGGGCAAAGTTGAGTAACTTACAAGTCGCAAATAATGTTGCTAAGGAACATCAAGTTGTGTGATTTGTGAATTTTATAACGGTTAAGAGGATATTTAATGTTTTTATCTGAAGTCTAGATCCAGGTCTAGGTCCTGGAGAAATCGAGGGAACTCTTCAACTGTTATAGGCACACCTATAGTGATTCCACTATTTTTTTACAGCAACTCGGCCACTTCCTCTTGGAATAGCGGGTCCTAAGTAAAGTCGGTTCTCTTTTTGTTTAAAATTCTTAAAGCATCATGCTTGCATGTCAACGGCCTATCCTAGCTGGAGTGATAACAGTACACACAGTAAACACATGTGTGTGCTTGTGTGTGTCGCGCTTTACTTTGTGACTCATGTGCGCAGGGCTTTATTAGCTCAGGATCATAAGGGTGCAACCACATTATTCACTACACACAGCCTTAGGCGCATTTCCACTAAGGCGGGGATGAGAGGAGATGTGCGGAAACCCCCAAAGGTTGCCTTTCCTGAGCCGGAGATGAGAGGAGACGTGCGGGAAGCAATAGGTTGCTTTTCCACTAAGACCAAGATGAGCGGTGGATGTTGCTATTGGTTGATTCCCGTCTCCTCGTATCTCCACCTCAATGCGAAAAACAACCTTAGGTATTATGTTTACAGTGGGATTAGATCGATTTCCGTAAAATTGCCACATAAATATTTACTCAGCGAGCGAGCGTAAACTGAGTGAGTTCTTACATTTAACTTTAGACATCAGTTGGCTACCGGCACGTCCGGCAGAGATAGAAGTTATTTGATTTATGATACAAACTATCGGCAATAACCTGTATTACAATTGTTCGAATAGAAATAAAATTTGGTAAAAGTTTAGTTGAAGTAAATAAATGTTATTGATTATATGTAACATACGGTCGATCATGTGGACAGAACGCCCAGAAGCGACCATCAAAGGGGTCTAGATATAGATATACTTGGCTTGCCAGTGTAAAAACGCTAACGTATTTGTACAAGCTTTAGCGGATTTAAATAAGCGGTGGCGGGCCGTCAATGTAATCCAACCTTTTTTTTTAAATAAATAGAGCAGGAGCAAACCATGGGGGCATTAATGTTTAACGAACGTTAACTTATTTGTACAAGCTTTATTGCTGGATTAACGTTAACGAGGGTTGTTCCTGGAATGTAGATTAAGTTGTATCGTGTGCGGGCTTATTATCATTACTCCGTACAAGGAATATTCCCCCCTGTACCCGCCTGGGATAGATAGGAAGAGGATTTTTCATTGTAATAATTCCCACTTGTCCTCATCGCCATACTGCTGGACCGGCGGAGACAGATGGAAATGGAGTATAATAATTTCAATAATTTTAAACAAAAAAAGAACAGAGTTCATTTAGGCTCCAACTTTCGAAGAGCAAATGCCCGAGTTGTTGTAAAAATACTCAAATCACTATAGTAGTTGAAGAGTTCCCTCGGTTTCTCCAAGATCCCACCATCAGGTCAGATCCTGACGACAATGGAACCGACTATCAAGTATACCCTTTCAGTACCCGGAAAGCGTAAACCTGGAGGACGCAAGATGTCTTGGCTCCGTAATATCAGGGAATGGACGGGGATAAAAACCGTTGAAGAACTGTTCAGATTAGCACTCGACAAAGATAATTTTAAGAAGCTGACTGCCAACCTTCAGTAATGGAGAGGCACCTGAAGAAGAAGAAGATACCCTTTCAAACAAAAAAAAATGTAATCGGTCCAGCCGTCTTCGAATAATAATGCTGGCAGAATACCAGCGATGTGGCTTGCCGCACCACCATGCTGAGCCAGCGCCTATTCTCTGCCATGACACATGGCTTCCTGATGACGTGTTAGTTATATTATTTATTTAACTTGCATGCTTTTTAATCTTATTCTTGTAAATTGCTTTCTTTGTTCGCTTTTCATACAACTTTTATGTTGTGGGAATGAATAAAGAAATTATCTAATAATAGGTGAAAATACATTTATAAAAAACAAACAAAAACAAAGACCCCGAATTGAGAACCTCCTTCGAACTCTTGAAGTCGGTTGAAAATGAAATAATTGCATAATATTTACGTTACGCCATACACCATAAACTGCTGTTTATGCACACATGCTTTACTTACAAACCGATCCATCCCATGTTTGTTTGCTTTACTTTTTACTGCAATACTTAATCTTTTACTACCACACTTCCTTTCTTAGCAATATCAAGTTAACACGACAATTAAACCTTCTACAGAAATATACTCTAAACTTACTCCCACAAAATCCTATTTAGATTAACATGCAATGTATTTTTTTGATTTGTAAAATTACTCTTTAATGAGTTACTTTTAAAGCCTAGTTTAGATTATTTTACGGTGTAGTGTGTGATCTATTTTGGTGGTCGGTAAAACATATGTTTTAGTGATGCAAGACATTAGGTTTTATCGTATAAGGAATCTGTGTTTTGAAGTTTTTTATGATTTGGAGAAGGGAGGCGAAGAAAAAAAACATTGTGTGGTTTTATGAAACCACGATGCAAGTGAAACTTTACTGTGTTAGCATGGCGCTCAGAAATGGTGCCCAATTGGTTTGTCATGCAGGTCATGCTAGACGTACAGAGCTGGAATGACTTGCCAAATGTAAATCATTAAATAAAACGAAATATGTTTCTAAAATTTAGAAAAAAATAATTCGTCCCACGGGGTTTGAACCCTCGCCCATTCGTTCGTAAGTCTCATGCCATACCACAGTGCCAGCGCTGCAGATACGCTAAGACGCGAAATATAGATTTGTCTACCGCGGTTGACTGCCAACATGACATGAACTTTATTGCTTATGAAATAAGCCTTACTATAAACTAGAATCAGCGTTACAAATGTAACGCATGTCGCGCAATAGAGAGACTTTAAAATTCGAGGCGATGGAATAAAAGTTTCACTTTAATAAATGTTAAATTACTGACACTGATTTTGAGTTGCACAAAACAGATAAGTAGAGTAACTTGAATGCCTAAATAGTACAAATTTAATGCAGTGAATAATCTTTTTTCATCGCGAAAACTCGGAATCCACAAATATTACCGAAAGCTTTTGATTTTTCTCAATTGGTCGACGCAACTAAAGAATACGATTCCCGTCGGCTTGATTAATTTTTTAGACATTTAAACAGTTTTCCTATAGCGCATGAAGAAAAAAATGTACCCACCGCTACTGCTACACACAGCCCTACAAGTCTTGAAAGATAAATCGGGCTTTATTCTTATTTTGTACATATAATTACAGACCTAGGAATCGATGGGGCAAAATTTTATGACAAGTAGGGAGTTCCCATATCGATAAACTCAATTATCGATGCTTTTTACCATATCACTAGTATAGCATCACCCCCAGCATTGTATGTATTATTTGTAAGTATTGTTCTGAAGACGAGTATAATGTTCTAACAAAGCATATTTTAAATTATCGCTAGGTAATTAATACCATCGTACTATGAAATAGTTAATATTATATCTTTATCAAACCCTTTTCATATAATTAGATAAAGATAAGTTACCCTTATTATTTTATTTTATTTATATTTTTTAATAAAATCATATTTTGACAAACAAAACCAGGAGTGGTCACTAGTATGTGGAACAAATATCGATACTTAAGTTTATCGATATGGGAACTCCCTACCTGTCAATAAGTTTTGCCCCATCGATTCCTAGGTCTGCATATAAATAGCTCTCGACTCTCTCGAGGATGTATTTGTACCATGTGTTAGGTCTCTTAAACGTTTGGCTAAAGTTATCTTAGCTGATCAATCAACTTATGTTTACAAATCTCACACTGACGCACTCCGGTAAACGAGACAGCTCTATACACATGCAGAGCACTATCTCGCTCGCACACCGCCGCCGCATGCGGTAACCGCAGCAGTATGATAATCATTTCTGCGAACAGCAAATCTGACATAAAACAGAACCCTCCCCTTTGTTCTCGGTAACTAAACAGGATGTCGTAGCGGCGGGCGGTTAGTGTGGTCCGGGGAGGGGAGGGGGAGAAAGGCGGGATCGCTTTTTGGTTGCGCGTGCGCCGCATGCGGGTGCTAGGGTTGGCACGCCTGAAGATATTTAAAATTAGAATTTAAAAAGGCACGTATGATTTTTTTAAGGTTTATTTGGCAATTTAAAATAACATTTCATTTATAAGTATTACAAAAACATTAAACTATGTAGGTAACTTTAATGACAGCATTTCATGTATTAATTACAACTCAGCTAACTAAGCTTTCCAATGACAGTGTTAAAATGCAATCTCTTTTTTTTTTTCATTTATTAAGGAGCTTTTTCGATAAACGAATATGTCGCCCCGTTAGGAGAATACTTAATTAACAGAGTTTGAAAAAATAATAATATAAGATTTATATCACACATTTCTGTCCTTCAGACCGCACTTAACAATATTTAATATTTTTGATGCAGCTTACCTAAGAGTTCTCAATCTAAGAACCATTGCGGTGTATTACCTAATATTTTTGGAAAACGCCAACAAAATTGGATAAGCCGTATTGAAGATTTATGGGACCATTTAGCTAATAAATGGACTCTCAGTTAAACAACAAAACACTCAATGCATTTCCAATTCACACGTGTTTTTTTTTTACTTTTTAACTTGTTTAGCGAGTGGCAACCCTGGGTCAGTGTCACATTACGCAACCGAGTTATGGAGTGCAGATGGCCTGTACATTACTCCATGCACCACAACTTAAGGGGCGGATACAGGCCGAAGTCGTTTTAGACCTCATTTTGAACAATGAATTAGTATAGTTAATGTTACGTAATCGCGTTAATATGGCTATCTACTTATTCATAAAGAAGCCGTGCAGAGGCTCCAATTGATAGTTTATTTTTTATTAGATTTGATTATCCATAAACCGACTCCAAAAGTAGCGAAAAATCAAAAAATGGCGTTCCGTTTGAACACGTCGCATTGCGATTTTGTCTTCGACAGTAATTCGATCGTTTTGTTATTTTGGAAGCCAGATAACTGGACTAGTGCATCGGAGCATATTCATATTTTTCCTCATAAAGATCACAAAGAAATTCAATCGTAAACTTAAAATTTTGAAAAATTCCCATACATTCGCCATATTGTCAAATTGTCTTTGTGACTCAGATGCCCGCTGGGGCTCCTTGGAAGCAGACGTATGTTGGATTTTTAGCCGTGACATTTCATTTTGACAATTATTCTGACAGAAAATCGTATACGTACACGAAAGAGGATACCAGTAGCTAGATTGTATTCAACATAAATAGGGAAAACTAATAAAAGCCATGAGTCACTTTAAATTACATTTTTTCATATTTACACGTCGTAATACTAGAAACATACAACTAATGATTGAATAAAAGATACTTTTCTACAGAATCCTCATAATAAATTGCTTAAAAACCTGTTCAAAATTAAAAGAGTTTTTGGATTGATTTTTAATTAGTGGACTTTATTTTTATTACATTGGTCATAATATTACGACATTTTAACATGACTTTTAACGTCAAAATACTTGAATGACAATTTTATTTTAATTGCAATCTTTATTTACTTAATATTAAAAGACTTGATTCTTGAACAGGGGCGCGCAAGGCGCCTCGTAAAAGTCAGTGTGGTACTGCGGAACTGTGTGCGGGTCTACGGATTGCCACGTCGAATAAGGCGCTATACGTGCCGCGCCTGCATTTTTCCGCCACGGCAGCAGATTAAGATTTGAAGAAGACCGGCTACGAGTTGAGGGTGTTCCAGCTACGATCGCGCCATTACGTGCACTTCAGCTCGTTTGTGGTGCGCGTGCCGCGGCCGCTGCTGGAGACCATCGAGAGCGCGGGCTTTTGGCCGAAGGGAGTAGTGTTTCGGCGGTTCCGAGGGACGCTGCCAAATATTACACCGGAGCAGGTGGCACAACAAAAAACCATCGTACCAACCAAAATAATACTTTTAGTTTTATGATGTAAGTAATATGTATGCTAGTCTTTAAGGTATTTATCTATGGGCGACTAGTTGCATGAAAATACATGTTTTTTCATTTTTAACCGACTTCAATTCCATTGAGGAAGGAGGTTCTGCATTCGGTTTGGTGTTTTTTTTTATGTATGTTCACCGATTACTCCGAGACCCGTAGTCCGATTTGAGTAATTCTTTTTTTGTTTGAGAGGATCTACATCCAAGGTGGTCCCATATTAATATGGTGCTGTTCTGATAATGGGATCCAGGAGGAATTGAGGGAACTCCTCAATTTTTAAAGGCACATGTATGGTGATTTGGGTGTTTTCTTAAGCAATTCAAGCATTTTCTCACGAAAACCACCATTTCGATGCAGTGGACCTGATGATGATGATTGTTTTGATGATAATGATGAAGTTTTTTTTATGCAGGATGTTCAACGATTACTCCGAGACCCGTGGTCCAATTTGAATAATTATTTTTTTGTTTGAAAGAAACTACCTCGAAGATGGTCCGACATTTATCTGGTGCTATTCTGATGATGGGGTCCATGAGTAATTGAGGGAACTCCTCAATTTTTAAAGGCACATGTGTGGTGATTTGGGTGTTTTCTTAAGCAACTCAAGCATTTTCTCACGAAAACCACCATTTCGATGCAGTGGACCTGATGATGATGATTGTTTTGATGATAATGATGAAGATTTTTTTTATGCAGGATGTTCAGCGATTACTCCGAGACCCGTGGTCCAATTTGAATAATTATTTTTTTTATTTAAAAGGAACTACCTCGAAGATGGTCCCACATTTATCTGGTGCTGTTCTGATGATGGGATTCATGAGCAATTGAGGGAACTCCTCAATTTTTAAAGGCACGTGTATAGTTAGTTGAGTGTTTTCTTAAGCTACTCAAGCATTTTCTCACGAAAACCACCAATTTGATGTAGTGGAGTTGATGATGATGATTGTTTTGATTTTTGATGATAATGATGAAGATTTTTTAAATGTAGGATGTACAGCGATTACTCCGAGACCCGTGATCCAATTTGAATAATTCTTTTTTTGTTTGAAAGGAACTACCTCAAAGATGGTCCCACATTAATCTGGTCCTGTTCTGATGATGGAATCTATGAACAACTGAGGGAACTCCTCAATTTGTAAGGCACGTGTATGGTGATTTGGGTGTTTGCTTAAGCTACTCAAACATTTTCTCACGAAAACCGCCAATTTGATGGAGTGGTCCTGATGATGATGATTGTTTTCGTGATAATGATGAAGATTTTTTATGTAGGATGTTCAGCGATTACTCCGGGACCCGTGGTCCAATTTGGACAATTCCTTATTTTTGTTTGATAGAAACTACCTCGAAGATGGTCCCGTCCCACATTATGATGTAGGATGTTCACCGATTACTCCGAGACCCGTGGTCCCATTTGAGTAATTCTTTTTTGTTTGAAAGGATCTACATCCAAGGTGGTTCCATATTAATATGGTGCTGTTCTAATGATGGGATCCATGAGGAATTGAGGGAACTCCTCAATTTTTAAAGGCACATGTATGGTGATTTGGGTGTTTTCTTAAGCAGCTCAAGCATTTTCTCACGAAAACTACCAATTTGATGGAGTGGTCCTGATGATGATGATTGTTTTCGTGATAATGATGAAGATTTTTTATGTAGGATGTTCAGCGATTACTCCGGGACCCGTGGTCCAATTTGGACAATTCCTTATTTTTGTTTGATAGAAACTACCTCGAAGATGGTCCCGTCCCACATTATGATGTAGGATGTTCACCGATTACTCCGAGACCCGTGGTCCGATTTGAGTAATTCTTTTTTGTTTGAAAGGATCTACATCCAAGGTGGTTCCATATTAATATGGTGCTGTTCTAATGATGGGATCCATGAGGAATTGAGGGAACTCCTCAATTTTTAAAGGCACATGTATGGTGATTTGGGTGTTTGCTTAAGCTACTCAAACATTTTCTCACGAAAACCGCCAATTTGATGGAGCGGTCCTGATGATGATGATTGTTTTCGTGATAATGATGAAGATTTTTTAAATGTCGGATGTACAGCGATTGCTCCGAGACCCGTGGTCCGATTTGAATAATTCTTTTTTTGTTTGAAAGGAACTACCTCAAATATGGCCCCACATTAATCTGGTCCAGTTCTGATGATGGAATCTATGAGCAACTGAAAAACTCCTTAATTTTTAAAGGCACGTGTATGGTGATTTGGGCGTTTTCTTAAGCTACTCAAGCATTTTCTCACGAAAACCGCCAATGTGATGGAGTGGTCCTGATGATGATGATTGTTTTCGTGATAATGATGAAGATTTTTTTATGTAGGATGTTCAGCGATTACTCCGAGACCCGTGGTCCGATTTGGACAATTCCTTTTTTTCATAGGAACTACTTAGAAGATGGTCCCACATTAACCTGGTGCTGTTCTGATGATGGGATCCGTGAGGAATTGAGAGAACTCCTCTATTTTTAAAGGCACATGTATGTTGATTTGGGTGTTTTCTTAAGCAACTCGAGCATTCCCTCTTGAAAACCACCAATTTGATAGAGAGTACCTAATGATGAAGTCCACATATGATACGTGGACCTTTCCTTAGACAGAATTGGTGTATTATGAACTTTTTTATAAATCTTTACCGATTATTCTGAGACTTTTTGTCCGATTTTGATAAATATATAACCACTAAAAATAGAAAAATAAAAACTTTTTACAAAAAAAGAAAAACCGACTTCAAAAAGGATAAAATGAATCATTATATTATTTATATGCGTTACAAACTGATATGTTTGAAGTCGGTGCCAAGCCACAAATTACAAAACCGGTCAAATTAGCTTCAAGTGTTGACATCACAAAACATCGGTACTAATAATGCAAAGGTGAATGCGATTTCATGTGTTACATTTTCATGTTTAAACTACTAATCCTATTTTGATGAAATGCGACAACGATATATATATTCTGATACACGTCTGCTTTGTCAATAATCAGAAAAAGGCGGCAAATAGAAAAAAACCACGAGCTTCGTTCGACATACGGATAGTTCCAACAATGTGTTAACAAACAAACATAGGACGCATGATTATACTTTCTGTACCTACTTGCCTAACAGTTAACGCATGGTCGAAACGAATGTATGTGTACGTGCGATTCATACCGTATTAGATTAGTTATATAGTAAAAATAACAATTCACTGAACACATCGCCTCGTTCGTATTAACTCTTCCAAATTTGGCTTGACACCGACTTCTAACATATCAATTGGTAACGCATATAAATAATATAATGATTCATTTTATCCTTTTTGAAGTCGGTTTATCTTTTTTTTGTAAAAAGTTTTTAGTTACTTGTACAATAGTATTTTGTGCAACAGTTACATAATGAGGGTTCTTAAAATTCGAGGGTCGAAGTTACAAAATGAGGCGAAGCCGAATTTTGTAAAAACATACCCAAGAATTTTAAGAACCCTTTCTCTGTTTTTACAAAATTCGGCTTCCCCTCATTTTGTAACTTCGACCCTCGAATTTTAAGAACCCTTATTATGTACCGTTGCACACAATAGTTTTTATACGAGTGCTTAAGCAAGCCGGTAAGAATTGAGTTCGACGAAAGCCGTGGACAACCTACTGCTTCTATGTAATTGAGTAACTTCGATCTCCCGGTGGATTGTGCCGGCGGCGACACGCAATGCGGGGCCCGACAACAGTTTCACAATATTGTATGGAAATCCTTTCTGTGATTGTTATGGATGCTACAATATGCGACCATAGAAGCTCTATCAAAAAGTATGCGCTAGTAGTTCCGCCACCACAATCTCAATTCGAGTATTAGGTACAGTCGCCGAGTATAAAATACTATTTTGTGCAACAGTTACATAATAAGGGTTCTTAAGATTCGAGGGTCGAAGTTTCAAAATGAGGCGAAGCCGAATTTTGTAAAAACAGACCCGAGAATTTTAAGACCTAATTATGTACCGTTGCACACAATAGTTTTTCTACGAGTGCTAGGCAAGCCGGTAAGCATTGAGTTCGACGAATGACCTGCTGCCTCTATACAATTGTCTTCAGTCTCCCGGCGGATTGCATCTGCGCCCGCCTCGTCTACAGCGGCGGGCGGCGCCGGTGCGGGGCCCAACAGACCCATTATATCCCTAAGAGTCGACTTTTGAGTCATATTATGACAACGTTCATAAAGTATACGCTTTGAATTTACATGTCAGTCATTTTATTGGCAAATTAGAATGCAGGAGTAGAAAAACGATATAAGCTCACTCTATCTGGTGCGACTTTTGTGGTCATGGTTTACCTCTTATCGAATTCCGGGTAGATTGTGTGCCGGAACCTATTATAATTTTGCTTTACATTTATCTATAGATTCGTTACATTAATGTACTCTGGTCAAATAAATTATAATAATTGTATTACAAACAATGTTATTCACTGACTGATTTTTAATTCTCATCCACTTAGCATTTCGTCGCGATTTTTGTCATGGCTGAAGTATATACCTGGGCACTATAATCCCATGAATTGGCGTAGGCACTTACACGCAAGCCATTGTCGTCTGACCTTCCAACTCGGAGGGAAAAGTAGGCCTTATTGGAATTAGACATGGTTTCCTCACGATGTTTTCCTTCACCGAAAAACGACTGGTAAATATGAAATGATATTTTGAGATGTGATATATGTATGATTTTCATAACTGGTACGAGCCGGGGTTTGAATCCGAGACCTCCAGATTGATAATCGGATGTCTTACTGATAGGCCTATAGACGGAGAGCTAGCTACATCAGATATGACATAATAATGAGAGCAACTAAACCCCCCTAGCCTAGTCCGTTTGCTATACTATGCTTATTCATAGACCTGGACATCTGGCAGGTATAAAGTGGTGGAGGTCAAAGAATATAACTAAAGACTGGCCGTTTTTACCTATTTTGGTAGTACTATTTTCCAATTGAAAGATTTTGCTAGTCTGTAATTCTAATCTCCACTCATTAAAAGCTGCGAGATGCCCGGATCGAGCAATAAGGATAGTACAGCAATCTAACTAGATTGGTTTTGTTACTTTTGTTGCTCTCATTTTTGTGTCATATCTGACGTGGCCAGCTCTTAGTCCACTAGAACCAAGACATAATATACCGTTCAAAAAGTCAGCCGAAATAATTAAGTGAACCTGAATTAAAACATTGTATTACTTCATCAATGTTCTGTGAATTTATACTGGACCTAACGGAGCATGTAGATAATTAACCATAATTTTAGAGTAAAATATACTAGGTACTTAAATGTGGTATCTACAAATATTAGAGCCACTGGTATGTGTTAAATTTATCTAATCCTACCGATCGACTTCCATATTTGTACTATGTAGTACTGTAAAAACATATATTCTTTTAAAATTCCTAAAGACTCTAACCCGCCGAAACTATGCCTAGTGTATGTAATCCACATAGATAATTTAAGTCCATTTTAGCAGCCGGTTTGGATTTAAGACTATTTAAAATTCTGTCTTAAGTTTTATTTTTGAGGACCATTTCGAAATTCTTACATTACTTTTAAAAATATTATACTAACAGAACAATATTAAGTAAATTTTTTCAACAAAAAATAAGACCCTTCGGGCTAGTTTGGATTTTAAGACTGATTTTTAGAAATGGTTAGGTCATTCTGAAAACATCAATAGACGTCAGAGGGAAAAATATTATAACGGCATAAATAGTATACTAATATAATAATATTTAAAATCATAAAGCCTACGTCCTAAAGATGTGTATTAATTTCCTTTGACATAAACATCTCTCGGACGTCAATTAGTTAATTTGTGTTTGGTCCTTATTCATGGCCACTTTGACAGTTGTGTTTGTTAGAAAAAGGCAAAATATAAATTAAGTAATTGAGGCCTGAGAGACGTTTATATTCGACGCTGTACTAGAGGTCAAAACAAAAATTTTGATCCGCAGTTCTTTAAAAAAATTCCCTTAGGGGGGTGCTGATTTACATTTTTTTTGCATGGACATTTTTTTTCTCAAACTTATTGTGTGTGGTACCATATGAAAGGGCTAATAGAGGCAGTTCTAAAAATATACCACGTCATTACATTTCAGCCATTTTTTTTAAATTAAAACAAAAATAATTTTCAAAATAATAATAATGGCTAATATTTTTTAGCTATCGGCACATGCTGAGTGGCATCCTTTTTGGTGCTTTGTACTTTAGGATTAAGATGTAAATAGATTAAGTTTTATATTGTATTATTTTTCTGTACCACCAAACGATTTCTATTCTATTCAAAACATACCAAGTTTGGGCTCCTCCAGATACGATATGGCTAGTTTTTTTTTTTGGTACTTTATTTTCAAAATAGCTTTCTTGGGGTTAGGTATGAGGATATCAAGTATCATTTGTGATATATTGTACCAAAAAAAAACAGTCATGTCGTATCTGGAGGAGCTCAAACTTGGTATGTTTTGAAAATTAGTTTTGTTTTAATTTTAAAAAATCTGAAATGTAAAGATGTGGTATATTTTTAGAACCGCCTCTATTAGCCCTTTCATATGATACCACACACGATAGGTTTTTTAAAAGATTTTTTTTCCCATACAAAAAAATATGAATCAGCACCCTCCTAAGGGAATTTTTTCAAAGAACTGCGTGTCAAAAATTTGGTTGACCATCCATTTGCGTTTTTTTGTGTACAAGGGGCACTATTATGAATAAGAGGGTAAGTCGTGAAATTTATAAGGCGACAGCTCCTAACTAAAGCATAACACTTCAAGTAGGTAAATGAATTGTGATCGTCAAGGATAAAATAGTGAAAAATTGTAGAGATAATTTTCATTTTGCACGAAATATAAAATTATAAACAGGGAAAAATATATAATGGATTTCTATACACGTATGAATCCATATACATTTTTAAGTATATATATAAAAAGTATTTTTAAAATGTTTTTTTTACTTTAACTGATATATGAAAATAATATCAAGTTCAAAAATATGTATAGCACGGACTAGACCTTTTTGAAGGGGGCGCTCATGTACCTTATATCTTAGCAAGGGAGCTTGATCAGCTTAATTGACACGAGGGACAACCATGCAAAGTGGCGTGGCCTGATGTAGCTGAAATGCAGATTCAAAGTTCTAAAACGCCTCCAGTATAGTAGGTAACCTATTTTGTCTTATCAAAAGGCGTTAAGGTGGCAGTGTTTCCATTTTAAAACCAGGTGTAATCCTTTTTTACATTTTTACATCTGTCATTTATACTATTAGTCATACAAAATATTTTGAATATTTATGAATTAAAAACTTATAGTTTGGCCAGGGACTTTCTTAATTCGGGCATAGACAATGAAAATAATACTGCCATACTTCTAACGGTAGAACGGTACTGCAGATTTAGTTTGCCAGACTATACATTTTCTTTAAGACCGTTCCAGTGACCTTTATAAATTAAATTTTACAAATTAGAAATCTCTTCTGCCAGCAAATCATTTGCATGAAACAATCACCAAATTCAAGACCGTTTAAAGGATTTGTACTCCATAAAGCCACCATTATTTAACCTAAGTAGGTAAGTAACAATAGCAGCTGAAAAACGTATCTAAGCTTAATTCAAGAATTATGTCACCAAAAAAACGTAAGTAGATTTCATATTTTTTTACAAATTTAAATGAAATATTCAAAACATTATGTTTGGGCCATTTTATCATAATTAAAAACAATGTATTTGTTGACTTTAATAGGCCTTTAACTATATGTAGCAAAAAATTGGTACAGCCGCCATCTGATGTATTAGAGCGGCCAAGGTGATCACAGATATCTGAACAATGCTTCTATTGTCAAGGCGATAAGTGCATGTACAGATATTTTGAGCACCTTAGCCGCTCCGATATATTCGATGGCGACTGTATAGCAGGCTCAAAATTAATTTGGAGCTAGTTCGTGAGTTCAACTGGTCTTTAAATTCAAATTGGCCAAAATATTGGTTTTATATTTGATATGTTGGTTATTGAATGTGTTCCATAGGTACCTTGTGCCAGAGTTTGGAGCGATGGGATGGGATGGGATCAAAGACATGTTCTTATTGTGCAGTTAACTTGACGCTTATCTATTTGCGGTTATAAACAACGGTTAGTTTTTTTTATAGGCATTACGCCCGCCTATGTCTTCAGTAATATTATTATATTCGATTTATTATGGTCTAAATTTTACGGGATATGTTATATCAATGTACTTAAATACGTATGAGTCTGAAAGTGTGTTTGTGCCATTTATATACATTTTTGTAAGGGATTTAAAGTCATTTGCTATTTATTCATATGAAATCAATTATTTCTTAAAATGGTCTTAAAATTTAAGCACCTACCGGGTCTTAAAGTTGGCATTTACTTATGTAGGTTATGTAAAGTGCACCATAGCATGTGCTAAACATTTGGAACGGTAGGCTTAAAGATAAATCAATGTAATTTTTGTATATTTTCAAATTGACTCAATACAATAATATGAGTGAATCAACTTTTAGAAAAGTTTTTTTTAATGAATACATTGTTTAAAATTCGGCTACCAGATGTTTGATAAGTCATGCAACCAAGCCAACACTTCAGTGTGTAAATTTACGTGTTTTTATTTATATGTAACGCAGCAACGCTTCTATCATAAAAGATAATAAGTGTCTTAAGAGTTGATACCCACTCCTCTTGATCTCCAAGATATCCTCTACGTCTACAAAACTACTCGTTAAGAATTTTGATTTGACAGTATGGTGGGCTAACAGTACAGTACTAAAACTAAAATCATACGAAAGTATGCGAAACATTTAGTTAGTAAATAAAATGTATATAATTTAATATGGGATACAATTTTGGATTTATTTGCATAAAAGTTTATAGAGATACCTACCGAAACAACTCTTAAAACGTTATTCAAACATTATTTCCGTTCATTTCTACCTAAGGTTGTTCGGCTAGTTAACTTTCCAAAACACGTATCTCGATAATGCATTGCCAAAGTCATTTAATCATTTTAAATCAAACATAATAGGTACGTCATGTGACGTAATCAGGATAGACAAGGAAAGCAAGATATGATATGTTATTTCTCTGTCTTCTGACAAAGGAAAACATTACAGTTTAAATTTCTTAAGTGACACCTCCTTTGAGTTGTTTCCTTTGGTTAGTATATCGAACTAATAATGGCAACCTATAAAATATATTAACGGTCAATGACCTGGCCCCCAAAAGTGTGGTAGTGTGCGTGAAGTGTAGTTGTGTACGAATCAGGGTAATTTGACAGAATCTGAAAATTCTCCCACCTGTACCCGACCCTTAAGTATCAGCCCAGAATATTATTAACTACAATAATATGTATTGCTTTACCATTCCGCGGTATAATAATCAAATGAAAAATGAGAATGAAATGAAATACTTTTATTTTCAGCAAACTAGTGGCCCATAGACAAATAATAATACCTACTTTGAAAAATTATAGGTTTTTTCAAACGCTGTATTTACTAAACGGAAAAAGGGACTGAATTTATTTTTGAATATGTGTTATTAGACTATATACTCTAGTTTATGGCACACGCCGAAACACGATAGCTAAAAGTTGCTTCGATAGAAAAAAAATCCGAAGTTGGGTCCTTTTCCCCTTATTTTTCTTAGCTTACGTAAACTAAGTATAAGAGATTAAGTAATGTAACTAAGTAAAAAATATGGTTTTCTGGTTTATCTAAAAAGTCACAGAAGCAAAATTAGACAAAACTTTATAGATTCGCTTATTTATCGTAGTTTGGTCAAAAAGTCTGATCCTTAAGAGCGCTGCATCTCTTTCTATCGTGCACGGGAGCCATAAACGTGTCTCTAATGGATGGGCGTGGCTTGTCCGAATCGAAGAATGGCCAAAGACTAGCATACATAATATAGCACCATTTTGTCTGGTGTAATATTTGGCAGCGTCCCCCGGAACCGCCGAAACACTACACCCTTCGGCCAGAAGCCCGCGCTCTCGATGGTCTCCAGCAGCGGCCGCTAATGTGCTGGCTAGTTGATTACTGCAGAGCTCGGATTTTTCACGGCAAAACAAAACACTAGCGTAATTTAGCCAGTGCTTGAAATATTATTTTATCGACACCTATCGAGTCTTACTAGAGTATATGACAGGTATTGCCTCAGTACATTTTTTCTTTTTTTATTCGATGGTACACCTAAAATATTACCCGAACTGATAATGAATTCTATAAATTTGCTCCCTTGACGTCAACTGAAGTTGAACGTACATTTAGTGTACATAAATGGATTTATAGTGATAAACGCAACTGTTTACTCCCAGAGAATGTTGAAAAGATAATGATCATCTACTCCTATCACTATTACCCAAATAAAATGTCTTGTGCTGCTGTGTGTACTGACGTAGATTTTGAAGAAGAAATTGCGTCTGTTTCTAATATATAGTAACTTTATACAAATGTTTTTATTAGTTTTATTACATATTAATTTTATTTGGTGACTTTTATTTCTTCTAGTTCTGAATTATCGATATCGATAAAATAATATTTCAAGCACTGGCTAAATTACGCTAGTGTTTTGTTTTGCCGTGAAAAATCCGAGCTCTGTTGATTAGTGACAACCAGTTATACTAATTTGCGCATTTTTGCAGGCATTAATGTTCCCACCCTCCATAAATATAACACACTCGTTTCATTGCCGGATGTCAGACCGACAACATCTCCAGCAGCTCCTGAGGATGCCTTGTAGAGAGGCGAAACACGTGTCGAGTTTTGGTATTGGTGGTGGTTTGTTGTATTTGTTTGCGTATTTATTTTAATCATATTTAAGTCAGCGTACTGTTAGCAATATTTACACTTGCACTGTGCGGTACAGTTAGATGCACAAATGCACACGCCTTATCCCCTTTGTGCACACACGTGTCCGTGTTTAGATAACTTTGAATGACACGTCTAAAAACAGAAGCATTTACGTTTTTTAGATTTTCTTTTGAATATAGGGTGTCCCGTTGAACACTCATTTTGGAATTCAGCAACACAATAGGGCTAGAAAGTTGTGGAATTTTTTGTAGATTACAGTAATAGTACTTAAAAAAAACGAGTTACATATTTTAAGGGTTCTACCGGCAATTAAGTAGCAAAAAATATACATATTTTGAAAAAAAAAATTATTTTAGTATTAACTTGTAAACTATTTTATTCCTTAAATTAGACTATTTTGTTATATTAAAGCTTAATTTTTATTATTATTACTCATGGATAACTATTTTTCATGACTCACTTTAGACCATTAAGTAGCTATTTTTAAAAATTGATTTTTCTATGATTTCTATTCCTAAATTACAATTTAAAGACCTAGCACAGGGAATAGATTACATAAGCTTTATCAATTTTAGCAAAACTCTATGGGTAACCACGGGAGAGATATGGGATTACACCAAATTTGTAATATTGATTGAGCCATGAATAAAAAACATAAATATTGTCATAATTCTATAAAATACAAATTTTCCTAAATTTTCGTAGGACTCAGCAGATCCTCATTTCTAGTGTCAAGATAAACTTATGAACAAAGTTTCATTGATGTACATAATTTGCCGCCAAACTGGCATATATATGCTTATTTTGCCTGCACTATAGCCCCAACAGCCTTTTGAAAGTATTATATCGGACAGATATGACTGCCAAATATGGAGGTACTGGGTGTTAGCTCTGAACTGGCGCCCTATTAGCTTTTAGTGTAGATTTGAAGGATGTCTAGTTCATAAGTAAATACTAATACTAGGAATTAAGTAGCTAAGGTGAATTTTAACAAATTTTATACATTGTCAATTATCTGAAATAAATGATTATTTATTTATTTATTTAATGCACTCTAAATCAACTTGTCTATAAATCTTTCCGAGTCTAAAGTGATGACCGTTTAATAAAAAAAAGTAAGGCGTGAGTTTGTGACGTCATTGTTTTGGACAGATGGGAGGAGACAGTTACAGAGGAAGGGCGTGGCAGATCGGTTTGACAACAGGAAGGCTGTAATGACAGATTGTTGACTGCCCCACAAACCGACAATTGAAATGACAGTTGCGCAATTTTGGAGGTTCCGTGTCAAAAGCACTTGGACGAAATTTCAATGCAAATAGTATTTTACTGAGTATTTTAAATTGTGGGTCTTAATTCTGTTTAGCTGTTTTCATGTTACTGGTGGATAAAAATATCTAAACAAACATACCTATTCTCAACATTTCATTATCATATTAACTAGTTATAGAATAAGTGACCTAACAGAGTATGAATTTTTATAGTCTCAAACTAAATATTTGTACTTACCTATTTTCATATTTTGTAAACATAATAGATTTCGTATTTATATAACGTTTTTTCATGAACTCTGTTATTTTTAAAACTTTTTGCCTCAGTGCAATCAACAATGCAATTTAAATATAATATTAGTACTCATTTACTGGAAAATATACCGCAAGCCGTTATCTCCTGACAAGTTGTAGACAGACAGACAGATATAGTTTGCCTGTAATTGGTATTGTTATCTGGCACTTAAATTAGTCAAGCCGAAGGGCGGCTACAATCGCCTATTATTTTATTGTAATAAGAAATGTTGCTTATGACCATTTCATAGTTATTTGAAATAGAATGAGAGGAATATTACTATAAGATAAACTCTAAAACCAATAAGTAATAGAACTAATGCGCTATTATATTCAGGTTTAGCCCTAATGAAAATGGCATAGTTTTGAAAGTATTGTGCCGTTATAAATAACACGGTTACACTCACGGCACTTTAGTTCGTCTCGGAGAGCCTAGGTCTCCATCTTAAAAATTTTGAAAAACGGGTTACTTTGAAAAATTATAGGTTTTTTCAAACGCTGTATTTACTAAACGGAAAAAGGGGCTGAATTTATTTTTGAATATGTGCTATTACTGACTTATTAGACTATTATACTCTATAGCACAAGCTGAAACACGATAGCTAAAAGTTGCCTCGATAGCAAAAAAAAACCGAAGTTGGGTCCTTTTTCCCCTTATTTTTCTTAGCTTACGTAAACTTTAGAGATTAAGAAATGTAACTAAGTAAAAAATATGGTTTTCTGGTTTATCTAAAAAGTCACAGAAGCAAAATTAGACAAAACTTTATAGATTCGCTTATTTATCGTAGTTTGGTCAAAAAGTCTGATCCTTAAGAGCGCTGCATCTCTTTCTATCGTGCACGGGAGCCATAAACGTGTCTCTAATGGATGGGCGTGGCTTGTCCGAATCGAAGAATGGCCTTAAAGCACTAGGAGTGCTACTTGAACCGGCCCGTCGCGCACTGCTGCACGTCGCGTTGCCGACTGCCGACCTGTGTCCGGCGCGGATCGCGGAGCGTTTCGCAAGTTCCGCAAAACAAACACAAAGTTGTGCCGTATTCATTGAGTAATAGGAGATGACAATATGATAATGATAATGCTAACAACTTTTTTTCACATGAGTGTAAGTGATCGGCACTTACACTCATGGTAGTCATGGTACATTGGGCCTCTGCCTGTGTTCTTTTGTGTTCAAAATGAGCTTGACCCGGTTCTACCTGTAAGTATTGTTAAGAAAACGTCTGGGTATGATAATTTCGAAAAACTCATCCGCCTAGCTAATACTTTAGCTACTGAGTCATAAGTACCACCAATATTTTATGCATGAAATTCTAGAAGCGACTGGAACGTTCCACAAGGTCAACTAATTACCCTACGATTAAGGGTCCCAACATCAGCTACTGACGTATCCAACTCATTGATATTCAAGTAAGTATTCGATAGTCTATGGTCGGATTAATTAAATAATCCTCGCTTATGCATGGACGAGTCCATAATACATACTTAAGTATATAGCGACTTAATCATGTTATGTGTTGGATATACACATATAAATATTTGCATGCTTTGAATTTCAGGGCCCACCTAGTGTAGACCTAGAACAAGGTTCCGAGTTTTGGAATTCACGGGCCTTGACATCCTGGGGGGGGATTTTTGAGAATCGAGCACTCGAAAGTGACAATTGAAACTCTGAATAAAACGATGAAATTATGTTTTAAAAATAACAGTGATAGAAATTTAAAATCATGATTATTTAAACTATTAATTCCATGCGAAAAAATTGGCAACAAACTTTTGTGTGCGATTATTTTCGAGCATTATTTTTTTGAATTCGAGCGTCCGGCTGTCAAAAATCGGCCCCCAGCCCCCAGGTCTTTTGGTAGGCTTGCGTGGGGATTGTGGGGACTTCCCCACAATTTTGGCCAATCACCCTTTGGAGAATTTTAACATACACGCAACACTCACGTTATCTGATGGTTTGGACACATTTGCTGATCACTGGATCCACGAATATGCAATCCCCAGTCCCTAATTCTGGTAGATTTTAAAATCGTGTGAGTTTGAATCATTAGGGCCATCACACTTGAGCGATTTGAAAGCGATTTCTATACAAAACTCGTACGCGGCGAACTCGCGGCGTGTTCGCTTCGCTCCCATACAAAACTTGCTCGCAAATCGCAAGTGTGATAACGCTCTTACAGGGTTGGGCAGAGTAACTGTCCTATTGCAATACACCCGTTTATTTAAATCAATAATATAGATTTTCATTTCCTGCATATAATTTTAAAACGTCTATATTATCACCTTCATGACTTCCAAAAGACGCTTTGATTACACTATGTTATGTGTATTTTTAAAAACAAATGTTAAAAGTAGTGCAGTTGGAACATTGTACAGAAAACATTTAGAATTTAGCGCGATGTTCAGCTAACCAAAAAATGTAAAAATCATGGTAAGGTTTAATACTGCGCACCAAAAATCGTTTCAATGAATCTTCTTCTGCTGAAATCAAGTGAAAATTTGGTACATTTCTGATGGTTGTGTCGAGCAAGGTCGTTTACATGCACCTACGATTAACTATAATGTATGCGGCACGGCGGCTATTATGCAAAGAAAATACGTTTTAATTACAGGAGATCGACAAGCGACAGACTAATGGAGTGTATAGTGTCTTATTAAGAGATACCCTGGAGGATATATTAGCCATAAGATGATTCCAAAAAGCCAGGCAGTCAGGGTATAACTTCATGGGGAAATGTACCACATTAGTCGGAATTTGAGGCTGACTCTTTACATTACAAACTTACAAAGTACGCTATACGTATCCTTAGAGAACTAATTAACTATCGATATTTCGGTATGAGGATATATGCAGAGCTTTATTAAGATGACATAAGGCTAGTTATTGGGTTTATTCTAGGGTCGGGTAGTCAAATATGGGACGACTAGGCAGAAGAGGACGTGCGTGCCGCGTGAAATTCCTTTTATGGCAAGATGCTTAAAATTATACAAGCTAAGGAAGAGAGAATAAAACATATCAATTAATATGGAATATATAGAGTGTGTTAAATATAATTAATAACATAACATCTCATATTATATTGTTTATAAACTTTTATACAACTTTTAAACTAGGACAGTAACTCTGCCCAACCCTGTATAGTCGTTGTTCAAAGTACCTATCTGACTAAAGTGAATTGCTTATGAGTCTTCATTGTACAGATACTTATGACTTGTAAATTAATTTATTATCCACGTGTCTTATAGTTTGCATCTCACGTGTTTCATATGCATATAATGCTTCCTGGAATTGTCAGATTAAGTGTAATTCTAGAAGGCATAACGTGTGCTTGATAATATAATACATAATTTAATTTATAAATGCACACTTTATTTCTACAATTTGCACTCTTAGCAGACTCTTAATTGTTAAGCTTATTTTTTTCTCCTCGTGCTAACATTTGTTCTGCCTTTTGTTACGGCTAGGGGTCCGCTCGCGGCTCGGTAACGTTATCCCAAGAATTGGCGTAGGCACTAAGTCTTTACGAAATCGGCTTATATCTGACTTTCTAACCTAACGATAAACTAGACTTTTTTGATCTTGGTATCAGATTTATTTAGACTTTTTTAACAACCATAAATTAACAAATAGTAATGGACTCTTCCATTAGCAATGATTTATACATATTAATATTTGATAGACGTTTATAGCGGTCACTGAATTTTCTCGATTTTTTCCAATTGAATAAAACCACCCTAAATTAAGATTCAGACGAAAAATCGAATAGTGAAGTAAATTTATTTTCACCTCACTAGCTCGGAAAGCCCTTTTTGTTTGTTTAATATCTATTGTGAAAATCGCTTTTTATCCACATGTGGTGAAAGAGTTTTGACATAAGTGACAAGTGGCTTAAGTGACATTTGACAGCTAACAAAACGTAAAACGTTAAAAGTGCAGAATTTTTAACATCGCAATTAATGAATTGCATCGAGTAAAAACACTAAATATAGTCTTAGAACTTTATTTTAATTCATAAATATCAGCATTCAACATTAATCTTTATTCTTTTTGTAAAAACGGATAAAATGTTCTGACAGCCCAATAAGTCTACGTACGAACGAAACGCATCTGACATTTAATAAAACCTTTTACGTCAAAACTTTTCATTTCAATTCATCCATCATATCAACATTAAATATTCGCATGTTTTTCTAGGTTGTTTTGTTAAAAATGAGTGATTCGAGTGATGAAGAAGTATTAACACCTGAGGAATTACGGGAAACCGAGCAAAATGCACCCTTTTTCTTATTTTCCTCGCTGTAGTGAGGTGAAAAGTTTTGTGTTATACACGGGTGAAAGTTATTTTACGTCTCGTGTATTAAAGCACTCGCT
Organism: Pammene fasciana; assembly: GCA_911728535.1. Classification (NCBI taxonomy): domain Eukaryota; kingdom Metazoa; phylum Arthropoda; class Insecta; order Lepidoptera; family Tortricidae; genus Pammene; species Pammene fasciana. The sequence goes on from OU452292.1 coordinate 1,069,277, forward strand.
ACGCTCAGGATTCTATTTTTGAACCACTCGCTTCGCTCGTGGTCAATAATAGAATCCTTTCGCTAGCTCGTGTTTCAAATAACACTCGCCCGTAAAATACAACTTTCACCCCTTGTATAACAAATAACTATTTCACCTCAGCAGTTCGAACAAGCCTACTCCCTGGAGTGACGAAAGCGCGACTTTCATCACTCCAGGGAGTGACGAAAGTTGCGACTTTCCCTTACTCGGGACTCAAAATCGACACTCGCAAGAAAAACCAACTCTCCTCTCTTGTTGCACAAATAACTATTACAACACGACTTAATATTGTACCAGGATCGCATAAGATCTTAACAACTATAAATTAAGACGAATGTGACGCCCGTCGGAATGTTAGTTAGTGTCAATTACTAACTGCAGCACGTGCTAGCCGATAGTCGACAAAACTGCCCATAAGTGTACCTTATCGTATTGATATAAGGTCGAGTTTAGGTCAGCGTGTTGTCCAGTAATTGCAATAGGGATCTAGATGAAGATTTACGGGACCACGGGACCGCTCTGTTGGTAAACAAACTTATATTTGTAGATATATATTAGTTGACATCAAAGATATACTAACATTTTTGGACCTTACTCCTTTGTAATAAGGTTCAAGTTTGTCATATTGACGTAGTACAGTCGCCATCAGATGTATCGAAGCGGCCAAGGTGGTCACAAATATCTGAACGACGCCTCTACCGTCAACACGATAAAGTGTATATTCAGTTATTTTTAGTACCCAGGCCGCTCCGATATATCTTATGGTATCTGGCCTAAAACCGCGAAGCACTTCGTTCCTCGAATCGTCTATTTGCATCACTCTCTTTCGCATATGCAAGAGCGATAGAGACGAGGCCATCGTTTTGTCGATTTTCGAACTTCGCAGTAGGCCCTCTAAAATAATTGCTCCTTGATCGATTTGTTTTTATATTTAACCCACATCTTTTTCTTCACTATACAAAGTTTTTATGCATTTATGCCTTATTCCTTCGGATGGTCCGTCATCCGTCATCCGTAATAAGGTGTTACGAACCGTGTGCCTATTTGAAGAGTTCCCTCGATTTCTCCAGGATGCTATCACCAGATCCGGATCTGGTAACAATGGGATCAACTCTATCAAACAAAAAAAAAATATTTTCCAAATCGGTCCAGCCGTCTTCGAATAATCGGTGAACATACATAAAAAAAAACAAAGATCCCGACGAATTGAGAACCTCCTCCTTCGAAATCTTGAAGCGGTTGGTGGAATAATGGAAACAAGTACGTTATTTATCTCATCTGAAAAAAAATAGAAGTATACTTAGTTTCCCCTTTGGTTCGGAAGAACGTCGTTCTCGTTGAACTGAATATTTACGCAAATTACAACCGTGGCAATAAAAACTAAAGTTAGGAAGATGAAGATGATGATGATAAACCGTACAACCATGACAGTGCGACTGGAGTAGGTATACGTTAATAGGATGCATTTCGCTGATTGCTTTAAATGTAAGTAATGTCGGAATGCGGTCGGAATTGCATTTGACAGTCCGCCATATTGTTTCAACCACATTGTCTGGATCGGGTGACAGTTTATCGTGTCAATCAATTTTGCAAATTATAAATTTAGCATGATTTTAATGTGTCCGTGGAAAACAAGCATAACAAAATGTTGTTGTGTATGTATATGTATTTCATGTATTTGCGTTGGTCATGCTGTATTTACCTTCGTTCCTACTGCTTCAACGGATGCTGTCAAGCAACCGGACAAGTTTGACATTTACATGAAACGTATTTCCAGTCTTTCAGCACACGAAGCTTTCACCGCTGACGGAGAGGGTTGAAAGTTATTTTTGCAAAATACAGGATTTAACAAAAATGCTAGTGATCCGTTTAGTACGAAAAAGCAGCGAATTTTTTTTTGTATGGGAGACGACGTCCCAGCTGGCCAATCCTTCATACAAAACCTATTTTTACATACTTTTTCATAATAAGAATACGATACCAATTATGCCCTTAAAAGGATCACCAGTATTTTTGTTAAACCTTGCATAGACTCAATATAATATTGGTTGTCGCTAAGACAATCCTATACTAACGACGTTAGACCGTTCAAAGAACCGTGTTTTTTAAAAAAAATATTAATTTTTCGAGCGGAAATGCACAAGCTACTATAAAATCAACGTAATCGCTATAACTGCTGAATGTTTGAAGAAATCCCTAGATATTTCCAAAATTAGAGTCCCACCAGAACAACTTTACTATGCACCGACTTTTCAAGCTCAATATGTCATCGGACTTTAATGAATTTAAAATTAAAACGGTTGTCGCTGTGCACCTCTATACCCTTCATAAGCTAGTCCACACGCCCTACTTCCGTCACACGCGACCTTGTCTTTCTATAATTGAATTTATAATCGCCATACGAAATGGAATCAATTAAATCGTTGACAGCCCTACGTTGCGCGCCCGTGATCGATAGACGCGCGCGCAGGCTGACGAAACGATAAATACTTGATCTCGGTGTGATCGGTCAAGCGCGAGTGGTTTTTTGCTAGGGATGTCAAAAATAATAATTTTTGGCTGTTTAAATAACAAGTTCTGATAAGAGGTATTATGAAAAGCTTACTATATAACAATGAAACATAATTAAATAAGTAGGAATTTATTTATCCTGAAACTGAAAAGATTACGGTACAGATTCGATTTTCTAGAACTCAAATAAACGGTGTTTAAAAAAATCATCATTTATAATCTGTGGAATTTTATTCTCATTAACATGACAAAGATGAAGTTGAATAAGTTAATAACCTTTAGGTTTTTTTTAAAGTTTGATATAACCAATGTTTTCATTATACAATTGGTTGCTAGCGGAACCCTATCAAAACTGGATCATCCGGTCAACTAGACAGTTGACAAAGATACTGTTATCTTATCGCGTAGGAGTCGCGATTACGAGTAATGGTGACAAATACTGACGCCAGCTGACAATGCGATATACTGATCAATATAATTTGACATTTCGTCACCAAACGCCCTCTATTGTTGCCCACAGATTAGAAGTTCATTTAAAAACCTATCATTTAAACACTTATAAAATAACACGGTTACATTCACGGCACTTTAGTTAGGCGGTTATCACACTGGTGCGGATCCGCATGCGGCACCGGTGTGCGAGCGAGACAGCAGCGCTCTGCATGTGTATAGCGCTGTCTCGCTCGCACACCGGCGCCGCATGCGGATCCGCACCAGTGTGATAACCGCCTTAGGCACGTCTCGCGACATGTTTCGGTGACGACGGGCCGGTTCAAGTAGCGCTCCTAGTGCTTGAAGATGGAGACCTAGGCTCTCCGAAACATGTCGCGAGACGTGACTACAGTGCCGTGAGTGTTATTTTTTAATGTTAATATGTCTCACGAAAGTTTAAATTCAAACATTTCCTTTTCTTGACGGTATATAAATATGTATAACTCGTTTCATTTTTGTTAATTTGATCATGCAGATAACAGCGGGTGCATGCATGGTGACTGCAGATTTTATTCCCCAGACACATGTAATGATATCTCTGCCAATTTTTATATAAGTACATATACCAATTACCACGTAGGTGGAAAACAAATATACAGTCCACTTGATGATAGAATTTTAAAGCCGAGCTACTCGAGAATTTGCCGACCCTTTAAAAAAACTACCTACTTACTGTAATGGGGTTGGCCGGTCGAAAGTATTTACAGATGGCGCCAGCATAGCTGGGTCCCTGTCAGTCCTACAAATAGTGTCAAAATCACGTTTTTTTTTAATTTTTTTTGACCTGGATGGGCTAGCCTTTAAGCCAAATCCCATACAACAATACTAGTGAAAGGGACCTAGCTATGCTGGCGCCATCTGGCCAAACCGTTGACAGTTGCCAACCCCATTTTTAGACTATGCCTCAAGAAAATCTGGGTTAGGAGCTCATTCCAAAGGAGCATTTACGGGAGGAAATTCCTTTAGAATTTACGAAGTACCACCAATTTCCGATGTAACACAAAAGGTCATGGGTAAAGATATTTTACCACTGGAACTACTGGAACTACTGGAAGTAGACATATTAACATTATAAAATAACACGGTTACACTCACGGCACTTTAGTCACGTCTTGCGACATGTTTCGGAGAGCCTAGGTCTCCATCTTCAAGCACTAGGAGTGCTACTTGAACCGGCCCGTGGCTGAAGATGGAGACCTAGGCTCTCCGAAACATGTCGCAAAACGTGACTAAAGTGCCGTGAGTGTAACCGTGTTATTTTATAATGTTACTGGAAGTAGAGCTTAAACAGGCGATGTATGACTCAAATTTACAAAATGATTTTAGGCTATAAAATGTACTGAGATGACTGGTGTCAAAAACCGCTTCTTAGATTGCACAAGGTATACTTATCATGACGACCGACTTATTACATCGTGTAAAGTTCTGTCAGTGCCCACGCGCAACATTGACATTTACCAGGCATTTACTCACAAACATGTCAAATCAGTGTCACTCTGTCATTGACATCGAATGACCTATGTCACTCGCTTCCGCGCAGCGTTTTAATGTATTCTGACACTTAATTATTATAATTCGTAATTATTAAGGGGTAAGAATTATTATGGTTTTTGCATAGTTTAAAGAGCAATGTACTCGTAATAAATTGGGTTATCTTAGTACAGCACGGTTAGCACTTGAAAGGGTTACCTATACACGGTGGGCTCGAGTAACCAGACAGATTTTAACAGGGTATTCCTGATCATATTTAGAGACTAAAATGTCCTATAAACTTTTCTGGAATACCTATGCCTAGTTTCAGAGTTAATACCAATTAAAAAATATATATTATTATTACTCAGCACAAAACGACTTTTTGATGGCGTTGTTGCCACTATTGGGCATAGTTTATACATCCTTATTGATATATCAAAGTGACAAGGAACACTTTGCATAAACTATTTTTTTTTTTCGGAAAAAATGGATCATTTCGTTTTAGGCTATCATTTTATTAATAACATTTATTTTTCATGTGCATAAACTATTTAAAAAATGGAAAAAAAAAGAAAAATTTTTTTTTTGTGAGATTCACCTAGTCACATAACCTTTTTTACTCCTTTTGGTCTCAGAAATGCGTGGTTAAGATCTGTCGGTTTCCTTGTGCCCACCCTGTATACGTACGTACCGTACACCCTCCTTGCTTTCGACAGTTGGATAAAACATATCGTAATTAGGTCAATGATCGTAGGCCGTTGGAGGTCATCCATGGTTGTCATTTTATCGCCTATCGCGTCATGCGTCACTTTCGCACTTAAACACTTGTCAGAACGTGACAGCTATGGTGACAGGCGATAAAACCCGACTATATTAGGCTAGCGGCCGACATTAGCTAAACCAGATTAAATTTTTAATAGTTAGTAGTAAATCATTGTAAATAAATTGTAGTTTTATGGCAGTAGTAATAAAGGCTTGTTTATTTTATCTGTCACCTGTTTTTGTCTGTCACCAGGCTGAATCTCATGAACCGTGATAGTTACACAGTTAAAATTTTCAGAGATTATGTATTTCTATTGCCGCTATAACAACAAATACTAAAAAACAGAATAAAATAATTAGGTATTTAAGGGGGCTCCCGTACATCAGACATGATTTTTTTGCCGCTTTTGTAGATAATGGCACGAAACCCTTCGTGTGCGAGTCCGACGCGCACTTGGCCGGTTTTTTTTGTTAAAAGATTACCCGTTAATACCAAGTACAGTACAATAGGCCCCATTGCCTGGAGCGTGGGTTAAATACGACACACATAACTCTGCTGAATGTTAAGGACGACATACCGTATAATTAATTGAGAGTGCTCTCATTACATATCTCAATTTAAGAGTTTCAAAATGTCAATAACTGGACAAAATGCCTTTTAGGCTGAATCATGAAGGAAAATAAATTTTATTGAGGTATTTTTGCTGTTATCTGTTATTGTAAATCTTTTAAAGTGCATTAACGAAGCAAACCAAAATAAAATGAAATGTTTTAGTAGGGGCGGAGACCGTAAGATTTGCTACGTTACGTGATACAAAGATAAGCCCAATGGCACATGTTTATAAAAGTGATGCTGAGTTCCGAAAAAATTGTAAAAAAAATATTCGAATTGTCCGAAAGCACCAAAAAGTACTAGACGCCGTCCTGTCGGTCATCCTAAGTATCGCTGGGCAGACAGGGTAACCTGGCGTGAAATAGTGCAGGACCGAGCAAATTGGCGTGCTCTTGTGTCGGAGGCCAAGACTCGTTTTGTGTCGTTGCGCCAAATAAGTAAGTAGTAAGTATAGTATACGACTTTTTTTTTTTGGAGATCCAACAGCTGTGCAACATAAACATTATACATTGTAGTAAATACAGGAAGCCAATTATAGGAACTCACAGTTAGTGACAATATACTTAACTAATAGGTACTAGGCTACGCACTATCGCAACCACATATGCGAACAAACGAATACAAATTATACATAAATTGTTTTTTTTTAATTTCACTGAAACTGAAGTTGTTATAAACTATTACAACACAAACTAATTTACACATTAAAGTCTGTAATAAGAATAATTTGGCCATAACAATTAAGAATATAAACATAATAGATGTAATTAGGACTGGTAAAAATATGTATAACAATATGAAGTAAGTAGGTAATTAAAAAGGCGACAACACGCTCACTCAAAAGACTCAAAATATGTCTGCACTAAATTATGTCTCACGCTTGGGATTCTACAATTGAATACATCAATATCAAAATCGTCAAGTTATTGAACAAATAAGTGAGCAATAGAGAAATCTATTACTTATTTGTCTATGATTTTAGATGATATAACAGCCGTCAGTGAATTTGTAAGTAATGGTTCATTGCGAACTCTACGTTTTAAGCTAAAGATATAATTTCCGACAAAATTGACTGGACATGCTCTTTCCTAACTTACATGTCCTGTTTGTCAACCATAGAATTAAAAGGAGCTATTTCATTCCAAAACATATAAACCTAATTAGCTACGCCAATCTTATCAAAACTGGTCAGATCGGTTCACAATTAACGCAATACAATTAACATTTCTGTTTCACAATGCTAGTTGAAACGCAGAATTATTCACTGGGATCTGGTTCCTAGGTCTTGCCAAACTAGGGTGACCAGATACAAATTTCGAAAGGCCTGACAAAATTCCTGATTTTCGGCCAAAATTCCTGACACGAGCTTGAGCTAACGGGACTCACGGTTTTTTTAATACGTTGCGGCCGCCGCGGGGGGGGGGGGGGGGGGGGGGGTCGTTGGGGAAACGGAAACGGATCTCAATTGTAAACCAACGTTTACTTTAAGTGTTTAATTTTAAATTTAGCAAAAGTTCTATGCTCGTAAAACGAAATCTTCACATAGTTAAAAATTTTTATTTAAATAATAGTTTACAGTGTATAGAATTTTATTGTTTAGTCTATTTGTCGAAAATTCCTGACATTTCCGTTTTCCGGCCGCATTCCTGACATATATCTAAAATTCCTGACATGTCAGGAAAATTCCTGACGTCTGGTCACCCTATGCCAAACGGATTCCTAAACTGTAACTATAACGATAATTTATCGATAAGTATGTGTTTTCCTCAGATCTAGTAGCGTTCTAACTTTGCTTGTAATTAAAGTTGAAAACGATTAAGACTATTGAAGCGCGCATATCGTCCTTGTTATTGCCCGCGATCGTGTACAGCGCGAACGCCATCTATCGGAAATCGTGAAATTGAGGAACGTTCACGGGAATAAGCCCTCTTAACTTTGTTTGACCTAACAAACAACCGTGCCTAGGGCGTCGCCAGAGAGACAACTGTCCCATACATTTCTGAATCTTAGCTGGACGTACCTACTGCGTTTAAATAATGTTTTACTAAATGGGTCTTACTAAATACATTAAGAAAATCATAAACAGCCTCAATAAGTTTAACAACACATAGCACAGAATGCAATAATATAGAAAATAATTCCTCCGTATTCCTCGCGGGGTCTTATTTCCTAATATCAAAGGTAAAAAAAATGGGTCTGGTTCCCTGACACTTAAAAATAGGTACACACAACGCCTCACTAGGTATACACTTTTGAACCTTATTCCGCTGTAATAACGTTCAAAAGTGTATACCTAGTAAGGCGTTGTGTGTACCTAGGTATGATAAAGCAAAACAAAAAAATTTTGGAAATAATGAATGATAAGAATTGAAATAGTGTTTTTTTTATCTACTTATTTTATGCGAAAGTAATATCTAGTGAAAACCTTTGTGTGTCATGATTAGGTAAGGTAGCCGGTGAATTTATATGCAAATTACCGATAATTTACCGGTATACCGCTAATTTCTATAAAAATAATCATCATCATCAATTATTTAAGAGCTAAGCTCTTGTCGGTGGAGCAATTTCTATGTATGTCTGTCCTTTGCCTTTTCTTTGATAACCTGATACGACACGACGTTTATCTTTTCCTTGACTTGATCCATTATGCTCTCCTTGGCTTTCCTGACTTCCTTTCTGCTTCCACTTTACCTTCTATGATACTATTATCACTGCATGCGGCTGTACTCACTTGTGTTTAGTCACTACGCGCTACATGATTCGGATGCCGCATGCAGTGATAATAGTGTTATGTAATATGTCTCACGAAAGTTTAAATTCAGTACCTCCTATGATGTTCTTATTAAATAAAAAAATACTGGTTTGCATTCCTGAGTCACGATTAATTCCGACCTCCATTTCTTTGATTTCGGGCGCTCAAAGGTCAGGTAAGTCTGTGTCTTTGATATGCATTTAGTAAGTAATTAACAGCACTCCCATAAAACAACACGCGTGAATATCTTCCTCGTACACTATCAGTGATAACGAGCCAATAATAAGTTGTAAATTACTATCGGTCGATTCATCACACGGGCTACGTGAGTTGCCTCACATACGACCAAAATTACTTCAAAGAAAAATTAACAGTCGCCAGGACGCTCGCGTTCCCATACAAACGTAGTTTAGCTCTCATTTTAAAACGACATGCTTTTAGAACCACGAAATTTGGCATGGGCATTCTAGTAGTACAGATCTATGTCGGTAATTCGTTTTCGTTGCTAAGAATTGTAATACAAAGAAAATATTGCAAAAATAAGTTTTGTATGTAAATCTGTATCTGGCTGTATTTTCTTTGTATTACAATTTTTAGCAACGAAAACGAATTACCGACATAGATCTGTACTACTAGAATGCCCATGCCAAATTTCGTGGTTCTAAAGCATGTCGTTTTAAAATGAGAGCTGAACTACGTTTGTATGGGGACGTGAGTTCACGCTAGTGTCCTGGCGACTCTTAAATGTTTCTTTTTTCATGGTCGTCCGTAGCTAGTAGGTGATCAGATGTCCCGTATCTCATCATCGATTCTTGGGTTGTCCTGCGTATTTCAGGGACGAATTTTTCACTGTCCCGTAATTTGGCGAAACCAATACGGGATAGTCTGGACAGTATTTAACCTTGAATCCCGTATTTTCAACGCATTGTCCCGTAAAACCGAAAATCAGATCTGGTCACCCTATTTGTAGCAGTTACACTTCACCGAATCTAAAAGCAGTCTATTTAAAACCACAGTAATAACTTTCGACTTGTGTTTTTTTTTTACGTCGATCAACATCCCAGTTGTTAGTTCAATCATTCTTCAGAATCGGAATGTAAGTATGGAGACTACGGAGGCAATATTAATAAAGATTTTTTATTAACACCTATAGATAGGTACAGTCGCCATCCATATATCGGAGCGGTCAAGGTGGTGACAAATATCTAAGCAACTCCTCTATTGCCAAGGCGATAAAGTGCATGTTCAAATATTTTTGAGTACCGTGGCCGCTCCGATATATCTGATAGCGACTGTACTTACAAGAGCGTTTTACTGTCATTTTGAACATCTCGCCACCTTGCCTATTTCCGCCGCTACTAACTAGGTACTTATAGATGCGATGGCGATAATCATTACAACACTACAGCTTATACTTTAATGCTTATGAGACCCTGACTTTGGCCCTAATAGCTCATATTCAGGCCATTGACATACTACAAGCCCTTAACAATACACATAAAACATTTGAGACAATCATACAATTACAGCCCTCGGCGACAAAAACGTCATAACCGCCACGAATAACGTATGGAGATCGGGCATTTCGGATGCGATTGTAACTGGACCCTCGGATGCAGGAGACAAATGCAGTTGAGTGCATTAGAGTGCAGTTAACGAGTGACCCGGAGGGTGATAGGGAGGGGATGCTATCGATGCTTAGCTTTGAATTTATCGATTAATAATTAATAATTCAAAACCAGTTAGGTACTATCGGGTTCAGAATTGCATGGCCAATTTATCAATGAATTCATTCATAAAATGCATTCTGAACCCGATGTTACAGTCAGCAACAGAAGTAGCTAAGCGGATGAAGTAGTAAAAATGAGCTTGACACGACTTTATTTTTGTTAAGAGAATAAGAAGAGCGCGTGAAGATAATTTTGGACACTGTCTATTTCTGCTGCTGACTGCAGTTACGTATTTAAAAATAAAATTCCAGTGTCCATTTAGGTAATACTAATTGAAATAGCTCAACAGCTCAAATAGCTCAGCTAGCTTCATGGCCTAAGCACGGTACTAGACTATAGCTATTCATCACATCTCGATCGTATAAAATAGGTACTATACTATGACCGGCCAAAAGCAAATAGGAATCTGCATCGTGTACGGTTCATATTCGGTAAGATTTCAATCTAATTCGTTATCAGTACAAAACATTAAAAATCGAATTAACTTAAACAATGAAAAAGTTAATGAGTTTAATGACTCGTACAGTTATGATGCAATCATGTCACAAAAGGCCAATTGAATTTAAAATTGGCTTACATTTAATTATCGATTACAATGATAAGATAATTGATACCAATAATGAGTGCATAATTGCACAGCCAAAATGTCAGCATGAGATTTAAAACAAGGCAATTTTATGAAGTGTTTGAAGCCGTATATTTCATACTGAAAATATTGTTTACAGAGAATAGTAGCTCAGAAAAAATGTGGAACCAATAAATATTTAGCAGTTTATTTATTATTATAGTTATAGCATAACCTATCTAAAGCTTTGGGAGTGGGGAAACGGCTCCATCTTATAGACAAAAATGAATGAATAAATGCTTTATTGCACACCTCAAAAATTACAGCACAGTAGAAAAGTACAATGAACAAAAAAAGAGGCAAACAACAGGCGGTTCTATCGCTTATAAGCGATTTCTTCCAGAAAACCTTAGGGTAGCGGATAAGATAAAGTAGAAAAATTTATAATAAAATAAAATAAAAAGCCTTTTATTTCCTGTTATTTCTTACATTGGTGGTTAGTAGTTTATACTATTTATAGAAATGTATTTATTTGTTAGTTACTTTATATATATTTTTTTTTTAATTATTTATATTAGAACCCCTTAGGTGAAGGCCTCTTAATAGAAAAATTATTAAAAGAGGTGCAAAAAAACAAGGCTGTATGAGGCGACCTATTTGAAAAACACTCTCCCAGGGTAGCAAGTTATCGACATCCGGAACCACTCTAGTCCAGGGACTGAACGGAAGTGAGTGAATGAGCGAGTGATCGACTTAACGGCACAAAGTACGCCGGATGTGAATGAATGGGAATTATTGTTTCGTTCTTTGGGCACTTACTGTCAATACTTTTATTGTCGTGGTCTAGTGAATAAAATATTTGTATAATTGTTATTGAATGTGACTTGAATAGAGTTTGTTATTCTTATTGTTTCGTCAGCATCATAATTTATGATTACTTGTTCTTAATTTTGGGTTCTTCAATAATCAAATTTTGCAATTTTTTTACACACTTCCCGGTTTCCGTTTGAGCTGAAATTTCACGAATATGTATATATATCGCGTGACAATGCAGTACATATTATGATGACATGTCAGACTAACTCCATGTGACATGACATTTTGACATTTTAATTTGCTTTCGTTTTCTTATAAAAACATAAACTACTATTTAAAAAAAACTATAGACTGACATAGTCAAGTTTAGTCTTCTACAAGTATCTATAATTTTTAAGAGCTTAATGCAGACGCTTAATGCTGTGTACGGTACGTCTAATACGGGCGATATATTAAACCAGACATAGAACTCATTAGTGTAATCATTAAAATTAAGATTTTTTTAAGGTCCCAATAATTTATTTTTGAAAATTTTATCAGCATCAATGTACCGTAAACATGGGATTGAAAGTAACTGTCAACGACCGTTTAACGCGAGTGTGTTTGCATTACATTGCGGGCTGAATTATTTTGTATGGATAATGTTTTAATTGCAATTCTAAGTAAAAGTAATCTAATTACATTTCTTAGGCGGTTATCACACTGCTGCGGATCCGCATGCGGCGCCGGTGCGCGAGCGAGACAGCGCTCTGCATGTGTATAGCGCTATCTCGCTCGCGCACCGGCGCCGTATGCGGATCCGTCGCCAGTGTGATAATCGCCTAATGTCCTATACTAATCTCCGTTAATTAGGTTGTCAAGCGGACCCCAAAACCGGGATAAACGCTAGGATGATGACTGGCCCGCCGACTTGTCGAAGACCAGGGGCGTCCTATAATGTACCGCTGGAAAGACGAGGTGCTGAAGGACCTCACCGCGCTGGGCGCCTTTGACTGGACAGAGACGACTGTGAACAGAGAAGCCTGGCGATCTTTAGTGTCGGAGGCCAAGATCCACTTTGGGTGCTGCGCCACTGCAGTAAGTAAGTATAAGGGTAAATTGCAGAAAAAATGTACCTTTACTTTTTTTTTTTATTTGATAAATATTTTGAGTCTATCCTATGCAGAATCATGAGCTCTATCGAGTCTGATAGATTAAAAAAAATGTCCCAACTGTTCCAAAATTTTCATACAAAAAAATTTCGTTACGTTCATAAAAAAAGTGTAGCGTTATCAGTTTCGTTACATTTTTTATGAATGTAACGAAATTTTTTTTGTATGAAAATTTTGGAACAGTTGTGACATTTTTTTAAATCTATCAGACTCGATAGAGCTCATGATTCTGCATAGGATAGACTCAAAATATTTATCAAATTAAAAAAATAAGGAAAGGTACATTTTTTCTGCAATTTACCCATAAATCAACCTATTAAATTTCCCCTCACAAAGATACGTTACAAATACAAAAAAAAATACAAATAATTTATTACTAAAACTGAAACTAATTAAAGTGCCCATGTCATGTACAAAATACAAACTCATGTGGAGTTTCAGTAAATACCACACGATCTGATTATAAAACAAACCCACTATTCTTCATACTGTTCTCCGTCTTATGACGGTGTGGTAAAGTTGAGAATCGTATTGAAACTTTCGTGTGAGTTGCGACCTTTTTGTTTGCTGCAGTCAATCGCATGTCAAACGCTAGGCGCCGCTTCTACAAATGTTTCAGAAGTCTGAGCATAGAGTAGGCAATGATTTTTTTAAATTATTTACAGCCAGTACAAATTGAGCGTCCTGTACGAACTATTCGGGGGATCCCGGTATCTATTCACAAGCCCATCCCTAATTTACCCACAAATAAAAAAAAAACATTTGGTAGGTAGGCATTAATTTATGTAAAATTTAACAGGCAAATCAAAACGGCTAGAAACATATTCTCTTATGTTATGCTATGACTGCCATGAGAAAAACCGAAAGATTTTGACAGACTCCCATATTTCATTGAACTGTGACATTTCAATGTTCTCCTTCAGGGGCATATGTGCCTAAGTGTCAAAAAGGCTAAGGGTCATAATGCCTACTGTCAATAAGGCCGAAAGTTATAATGTCATGATGTCGGAAGGTCCAGGTGTAATAATATCAATTTGTCATAAAGTTACAATGTTATGTTACCCTAATGTCAAAATGTCTAGGTGTCACAATGTCCAATTTGTCACAAAGTCCACATGTTATATTTCCCACATGATACAAGGTCTTGGTGCCAAAATGTATACATATCATATTACCCTTGTGTCGAAAAGTCCGGGTGTCAAAATGTCCACCTGTCATATTAAGTACCTACCATTTACCTCGGGAAGTCTCATCTCATCTCGGGTGGTATATCAAAAGGTAGTCAATGAAAACACGGTTAGAAGTTGTATGTACAAGGGTTTGTTAATATTTTTTATTATTCTTTATTTGAAGTAGGGATGTAACTTATATTCGCATTCGCGAATACTGGCCGCAAATATTCGCATTCGCGAATGTTCAAAAAACAACATTCGTTACATTTCTAATTTGAAGCCAAATCATTATGTTTTCTAAGGCTGGCTCTACATGATGGACTATTATAGGGACGCAGCTATACGACGGAACGAGATTGTAATATCGTTAGCTCACTCTAACGCATTTTTTAAATTAAATTAATTAATTAAAAATCTGTTTATTTCAGTACCTTATGTAACTTACAATTAATTGAAACTTAGTTAAAATCTTTAACATTTAAGATTATTATTACTAAGTTGATATTGAGATCAGTGTTAGCTTATACAATAATTATAGTTATAGTATGTTTATGTATCTATGCATATAATTATATATTTATATGTTATATTCTGATGCTTGGCATTTTAATAATATTACATTTTGCTATTGAGTTCCTTCCTTATTATATATTTTATTTTATTAGGCTTACTTTCTATGTTTTGTAATATTTCTTTAGGAAAGCTGTTTAGACTACTAGGTAAGTATGAACTCCATCTCCTGTTTCCATATTCGTTGTTATTTATTGGGATTTTAAAGTGAGGCTCGTTTGGCAGGCGCCGGAGGTTGGACGGCCTATTGTGTCTAGCCAGCTTTCCTATTAGGTGCTTATATTCTAGGATCACAGCCAGTTTTACTTTATTAAATACGTTGAGCTGGGTCCATATGATGGCCCATGTAGAGGAGCCATAAAATAATAACTCCCTATAACTAAGACTCCGCCGTCCGTCTGCCTGTCCGTCCGTCCGTCTGTCTGTCTGTCTGTCTGTCTGTCTGTCTGTCTGTCCGTTTGTCTGTATGTTTGTCTGTTTGTCTGTCTGTCTGTCTGTCCGTCCATCTGTCACCAGGTTGTATCTCATGAACCGCGATAGTTAGACAGATAACTGCAAAGGGCTATTATCAATATCAAATTAAAAAAAATGTGTGACATCACCTATGTCACCACAACTAGGCCAACTGTGAAAATAATAAATCAGCTACAGACGTTTCATATACTTAAGCAAGGAGTATAAGCCATTCATAAAAGAAAAAGAAAAGATTGTACCCCTGCCCAAGAGATGGCGCCATAATCATGCACAGAGTGAAGTGTCATGTTGACATTATTGTCTGATGACGTCATAACTCCCGAGACAAAACGAGAAGCAGTCGCATCTACTACGCTCTCTTTCGGCCTCACTTTGAGGCCGAAGAGTATACTCCAGTATGAATTAATAACTTCATGGGTCGGGCATAATTATTGTGCCATCTTTTGTACTACAATACAAATAAAAATAGAACATTCGAACTATCTAATTGAAAAGTAGACATATCTAATTGAAAAGTAGACATTTTGACGCCTAGCCATTATGACACCTGAACTTAATGACAACTTAACATTTTGACCCATGGGGATTCTGCCAGAAGGGGATTATATCATTCGAACTATTTGACAGTTGGCATTGTGACACCTGGCTATTTTTACAATAGTCCAAAATAACAGTTTGACTTAATGACTCAGAAACATTTTTACATTTACACATTCTGACACCAGGGTATTATAACATACGGGTTTATTGACTAATGGAAATTATGACCCCTAGCCTTTCTGACACTTGGACACGTATGCCCCTAAAGGAAAATACCGGTATCACAAGCATCAATATTTTTAGCATATCTACACTAGGATTATCGAGATAAAAACGTTGATCTGACCAACGGTTGGTAAATATTGCATAAGTATTGCAGTTCAGCGTGGAAATGCTGCCATCGTCCTCGGCACGATGCCACAGGGGCCCATTTTAGAGATAGATTTTTAGTTTCTAACGGTTGGTTAGTTTGTTATACGTATGAAATAATCTGCAATAAACCTAACTTTACAAATCTTTTTAAATAACTTTGCCTACAGGGTAGTCTAGGGCAGCTAGGGCATATTCTGTGGGGGAGGCAGCCAGACAGGGGGGCGGCGCACGCAACATAATTCTACGATTGTGGACATCAAATTATACCATTGCCTTAATGTATAGGCTGCTAACTGTTTCGTGGTAACGGGGGACGTCGTGGAAGTCTGAATAATACAGTCTACTTTGAACGAAAAAGAGGACAAGGTCTTTATATTGTTTTCAAGCTATTGTCAGTCAAAAAGCTTACAGACTACACAGACACCTCATCTTTAAGCATTTACAGGGAGCACGAGGTCACCACATAAATATAAGCGCAATTTTATTCGTAAATTTCTACGATTCAAATAGCACATCTCAATAGCATTCTACACCAATTAATATATAATCCAGGTTCACCCCCGAAATTGTTTTTTGTGGATATTTTAAATTCACATGAGTAATGATCGGTCGCTCGCTCATACAAAATTAGTACGGGACCTCGTGTTGTACTTATGATCTAGGTATCTAGTGCTTGAGGTTAAGGTATCTGTGAGATAGCCTCAAAAGAAATATCCCTCTCTCATTCATTAAGGGGTTGATAGTTAATATATTAGGCATAGACAGCTAATGTATGTTTCAACTAACTTTTTAACTTTTATGTTTTATCTCTAAAATGTGTTAGGTTTAAACCACAGTAGCATACATACTCGTATAAACCTCAGTCTGAAAGCTCTATCTAATCCTGAATACGTTATTTTTAATGTCTACTTATTTCAATTGAATAGGTAACATTACTGTTCCATTGTGTTCTTGTGGATTTATTGAAATAGGAATTATAAAATTTATAAACGCGCGAATTCTACCAAACTAAACGTAACATTTTGTATAATTACTATAACATGTTAAACACAATGCCCAGGGGCTCTAAATTTTAAATATTCATTTATTCAAATCTCCGACAAAAATCTCAAGATTCACACACCATCAAGCCCCTTAATCATACCTTTGAAATGGATTCTCGACTTTATCCTAAAATACATAAAGGATATTATACAATGTTCCGTTTGACCGGTTTCTTAGACGGCTATAAAAAGGTGTTGCATTGTGTTTTCTTTGTTTTTTAGTCGAGGAGTAGCTATGTTGGCACGTTCTGTAGAAAAAAATTAGGGGCTCATTATTTTTAGAGAACCCTTAAGGAAAGCGTTCAGATGTAAGCATATTTTTAAAAATAACCTCTTACCTTTTTTGTCCAATACCAAATAAAAGTTGCATTCTTAAACCGATCTTGACCAAAATACAACATGAGAAGGATTTTTATGCATTTTTCTAAAAAAGGCCAACGCAGCTTAGAAAAGAAACATAGATAGGTTCTTTAGATTAGATTAGTGATTCTTGACCGGTGATCCGTGGACGACCGGTGGTCCCTAGAGCTGGATGCGTCTGAAATGGTCCTCTTTATGAACAGAACAACTTTTTGGTGACTTAATGCAATATATTATTAGCTTCTAAACAGTTGATGGACCCTGCCACAAAAGCAGATTTCGACAGGTGGTCCATAATTCCTGATAAGTTAATAAGCCCTGGGTTAGATTACTTAGATTAGATAACTTTCAGATTAAATATGAGACCTTAAAAAACGCCTGTAAGAATAAAATAGCAATACTATAAATGAACTTCTTAGCCGCGATGAAATCTGAGGCACATTTAAGTTTAATTTTAAGATATTTAAAACCAAATTACTTACGAAAAAGGAAGATTAATACATATTTGTATTTCTATTCCTTTATTTTACTTTATATAATGAATCTCATGCGCCTAAGGCTGCCTCTACATGAGGGGCCATCATAGGAACGCAGCTATACAACAGAGCGAGATCGCAATATCGTTAGCTCCCTCTAACTCATAGCTGCGTCCCTATGATGGCCCAGCATGTAGAGGAGCCATAAGCTAAAGGTAGTACCGTCCACGTCAAAAATATCTTTAAACTTTTAGACCTTAACTCCTTTGTAATAAGGTGCAAAGGTGTAAACATAACTTTGACATTGACTGTACCTATAAGTTTTAAGTAGGTAGTCTTATATTCCAAATATAAGATGTACACTTTAGGTTATTAAATGTAACAATCAAGGTAACAAGAACGATTTAATAAGTTAGGATTAAGGATAACCTACAGAACCCAATTCTTCGACAATTTTATTTAGGGCAGGTAGCCTCACCTTTCCATGGTCCCGATGGGAACCTATTATTTTGTAACCCTCGCACCCAAAGGTTGCTGATAATGTATTCGCGATTCGAAGCCGATTGATCGCGTATTTTATCGAACGAGCGGAGCGTAAGCGAAGCGAGTTCTTACAATCAACTTATGGCTACTGGGATGTGTCTGCTTTTTGATTTTGATCTTTATGAGATATGTGGGGGTTGTAGCAGAGATACATAAAATTTGAGAGTTCGTTTATGAGCTGGATCAATCAAGGGGGCGAATAAAAAACTTCATATTTATCTTGTTATATTGGTCAACTCGTTTGCAAGTAAATCGCGAGCTCTCAGTTCGAGGCCGACTACTTAGTTTTAAAATGGCACAATTAGTATCAAAGTGATATCATAGAAGCGAGTCTAAGTTTAGGTACTTGGTACGTGTTCTCGTGTATTTTTTTACTAAGCTGAAATTGAGTTTCAGTAGTAGGGTGTAAAAAAATGAAATGGTGTATGAGTCAATACAGCTGCAAGAGTCGTAGTACCTACATATTTAATAAATCAAATAAACTACCTGTATATAGTCTTTGCCATAATAATAAAGTTCATTCACATTTCTAGCGTTTGTCCCGCTCTTGCCACGGCTCAATTGAGCCTGGGGTCCGCTCGGCAACCTAATCTCGAAAGCGATTGCCATCTGACCTTCCAACCTAGAGGGGAAACTAAGCCTTGTGGGGATTAGGTCCGGTTTCCTTGCGATTTTTTCCTTCATCGAAAATCGACTGGTAAACATCAGATGGTATTTCGTACGTAAGTTATTTCCGATAATCCGAGAGCTATGGATCGAAATTCTAACGTTCTACCACCAGGCCAACAGCGACCGTCTGCAATAATAATTAAGTTATTTACTTATATGATATTTGACCTAGTACGATACGCGATTAATTCACGTAATCCCGAAACCCCACAATTCGCCTCCAATCCAGCGAATCTAACAGCAATTCAACTAACCAATCTAACCACGTATACTTAATGTCCTTGTTGATAAGGTTTACAATCAAATAATCGATGATGGTACAGTCAACGTCAAAGAGATCTTTACACTTTTGAACCTTATTACAAAGGAGTAAGGTGCAAAAGTGTAAACATATCTTTGACGTCGATTGTACTAAATGCTACTTAATGCCCCTATTCGGGGGATTCTGCTCGGTCAAGCGCGAAACTCCCGCGATTTCCTTCAAATTCCTAAAATAAAGCACAGGAATTGCTAACGACGGCATTTTGAAGCTATTCAGAGCCATAAATCAAAGTAAAATTGAATAAAATTGATTGAAATAATTTCGGATAGTGCTAATGAATGATACACAAATGTAATTCCATGATAAGCCGATTTTTTCATGTTTAGACGCGACATGCACTCATTTACAACTAAGGGAACGTACCCAAACTACGTGACCAGTTTAGGGGGGGAGGGGGGTCGTCAAAATACTACTCTAGGTCACAGGGGGGAGGGGGGAGTCTTAGGTTCTGTCACGTAGTCAATAATTATGCTCAAATATCGCGCTTCTAATGGTTTCCATGCACTTTTGGCGTCACGCGGCCAGTGTCGAGTAAATAAAAGGCAATAAGTAAGCAAAATTAGGTTTTTTTGCTTATTTCTATGTCCAAAACATCACTCTAAACTATATGTGTGTGCTGGCCATTCCATTCGTGCCTAAAAACCTTCTGCGGCCGCGAGATCAGGACCTTTTGGCTGTCCCTACTACGCGTACCGTGGCGCACAGTAATTCTCCAGCAATACGAGCTTTGCGGCTCTTAAACTCGCTTCTGTCATGGGCACCAGAGACTGATGTATTTGCGAATAATTGGGCGAGTGTTTGTAGAGCATGTCTGGTTTACTGTGAGTCGATGGATGTGAGTTGATGTTCCGGTTTGTTTAATTTAAAATATGTATCTGTTAGTTATTTGAATTGTGCAGTGTCTTGGTTTTACTGTTATGCTGTATAAATTTTGTATGCAATAAATAAATATAAATAAATATAATGTGCGAGTTTTACTACGTGACAACTAGGGGGGAGGGGGGGGGGGTCTTGGCAATTACTACGGATGGTCACCGAGGGGGGGAGGGGTATCAAAAACTGAAAAAAATGGGTCACGTAGTTTGGGTACGTTCCCTAATCGCTGAACGGTGATTGGTATAAACCTGCAAAATAAGTACAGTCACCGGCATTAGTATCTTCCTACATGAAGGCCGCAAAAATATCTGACACGCTCTTATGACCCTACAAATATGAGACAGTCACATATTTTTGCGGCCTTTGTGTTAGGAAGATACTATTGCCGGTGACTGTACGTGTGCGTTCGTAACGACATGGAATCACAGTTTTTATGCCACACCTGGCCATGAAGCGTCTTTTTCCGCACGCTGCACGTACATAAAATAGTACATTACACAACTAGGGTGGTAAAATAAACAAGCAACTTTCTTTATTACCTCTCGTGTTGTGTACATCATTTTATGTCTACACTTGGCCAGAAAGCGTCTTTTTCTGTACGCGCAGCGTGCGGAAAAAGCCACTTTATGGCCAGGTGTGGCATAAAGACACTTTCTGACCAAGTGTAGACATAAAACGATGTACACAACATGGGAGGTAATAAAGAAAGTCCTCGATCGCATATTTACGTAATGTACTATTTCTCAGCGGCATAATATCTGTAAGTAATTAAATCATTCATACTTTTCTTTACTTTACCTACTCTACTTTACTGTATTTACCTCAAAGTGATGATGATTACTCTCGACGTCCATCCGACTCATATTGGTCCCAGGAACCACATATATCTTATCACTTATCAGTACACGGGCAGGGTTATCCCAAGGCTGGAGTCAAGGCCGAATGTTCACACCAATCTCTTTTTATCACACACCACACACGGAATACACTAATGAGCAAAACGTGACCTTTAGAATTGATATTACAAGTTAAGAAGCATCCAGTACCTATTAAATTTCCGTTCCGGTTTAACTAGCACTTTTAGTGTTTGACGGCGGCGGGTCCATAGAACACGATTCCTGTCGGCTTGTCTAATTTTCAGGCATCTGAGTAATTTTCCTACAGTTCTTGAAGAAATTTTGAGCTAAATTAAGCTCCGGCTTGACTAAGAAATTTTTTGACCCGCCGCCACTGGTGTTTGAAGATGTCCTAGGCTCTACGAGTATACATATCGCGAGTAGTGACTAAAATACACGTGATGAGATTGTTATATTTTATAGTGAAACAACTCTACCTATTTCTGAACCCTTAGTACAATTGTTTCACTAACGAAACGTAACGACTGCGTTTGCGTTAAGTCTTAATTTGTATGGGATTTTTAACACAGCACACCAAGCGGAACGTATCGGAAACTAAATCACCGAGTAGAGATACTTCTATAGATACTCGGTGATTTAGTTTTCGGTATGCTCCGCTTACTGTGCTGTGTTAAAAATCCCATACAAATTAAGACCTAACGGAAACGCAATCGTTGCTTTACGTTAGTGAAACATTTATACTAAGGGTTCAGAAATAGGTAGAGTTATTTCACTATAAAATATAACAATCTCATCACGTGTATTTTAGTCCTACTCGCGATATGGTATACTCGTAGAGCCTAGGACATCTTCAAACACCAGTGGCGGCGGGTCAAAAAAATTTCTTAGTCAAGCCGGAGCTTAATTTAGCTCAAAATTTCTTCAAGAACTGTAGGAAAATTACTCAGATGCCTGAAAATTCAACAAGCCGACAGGAATCGTGTTCTATGGACCCGCCGCCGTCAAACACTAAAAGTGCTAGTTAAACCGGAACGGAAATTTAATAGGTAAAGTTATGTAGTTGAATTTTCTCGCCCGCGATTTGCGTAGAAATTGTAGATAAGGACTTTCAACCCAGTTCACATCTCCTTAAGAGGTTAAATTTAAAATAAAAATATGGAGGAGCTTCGCAACATTTGAAGAATACCTATACAGGGTGTCCCAGAAATCGACGTCAAGCCGTGAATGGATGATAGACCAAGTTATAACAGTTATCAGAAAAATACATAAAAATATATAACACATGTTCTTCAAAAATTATGGTCACTTTAAAAATTTACTAGAATATTCACGCCCTGGTCTCTTAACTTCTAGTAAATTTTTAAAGTGACCATAATTTTTGAAGAACATGTGATAGATTTTTTTTGTATTTTTCTGATAACTGTTATAACTTGGTCTATCATCCATTCACGGCTTGACGTCGATTTCTGGGACACCCTGTATGTATATGTTCTTTTTTATCCTGACTTCGGCTTTTTCATACTGGAGATGTAAAGAGCGAAAATTTAGGACCCATCTGCGACTAGACATTTCCTACACTGGAATGCTACATAGATTGCACTAAGGTCAGGTAAGTTCAACATGATGTAAGTGAGTAGATAGGAATCAAACTGATGAGGGTTTTTTTCTCTGGTTTGCTACTAGCCTATAATTAGGCTCTAAATATCTTGGTTCTTCAAAGGAACAGTTAAAGGAGCAGTTTAGGCCAACCAGTACACAATGCAGCAGTTTTAACTACTATAAAAGATTTTTAAAAAATCAATCCCAGGCAGCAGGGATGAAAAGGGGTTAAAGTTAGCGACTACCTACTACACGGAGTTGTGGGCGTAGGTTAGTCATCACGATCCATTCACGATCATGTTAATATTGAAAGAGATAAAGCAATTGACACGTCAGAACTTATATTACAACTACAACACTCTTAGTCCCCCGTAATAAGGTTAAAATTACATCTTTTTGAATTTAGATATTTAGAACCATCAGCCTAAAATACGATATTAGCTACACTTTAATTCGAATGTAGATAATGTAATATTTATTTACTAACTCTACCTTTAAAAAGATGCTTCAAATCTCCGTAAATCACATAAAATCGGCACAAATTCATACATTTAAATAATTAATAAGTAGTCACAGCTATAATCACAGCCCCTATCCGCACTTTACACCACAGAATATAATCAATAGCTCTTGTAATCCTTATCTATTTATCAGACACTACATTATAGCTAAATACAGAATATTTTATGGTATTTTCGATAAGATTCGCGACGTGCGAGCTGGGTTCGTGACAGCTGACTAGGCTAGATGACAGGCGGGAGGTCCGCGCATGCGTTTTGCGGTTTTGCTTGGGGTTGTTTTCGAGGGTGGCTAGAATAGGTTGTTTTCTTAACTTGCATCTCTTAAATGCATTTATTTAGAAGTTTGAGCGGAAAGAGAAGTGTCGTAGGTTGTAGGACTCGCAGGTTGTAGTATAGTTGAGTCGCTATCAAACTCTGATAAATCCATCAGATTATGCGATTGTGGTACTAAGCAAAGGTAATAGGGTAGATAATTGCTGAGAGGGTTGAATGGATTTATCCGAGTTTCAAATTAACCGGTACAGTTGTAGTTTATATGGAAAGCAAATAAAACACGGGATCGCCATCACTACATCTCCTGCTACCGTCTTTACTATTCAATATACTCTATGGCCATCTTCAGGAATATATTAACTCTCGTTTGCAATACATATTTAACTTGATGACAATTTGATTCACAATATAATATTTACATCCAGCGAACTTTTAAAGTGAAACTTTTATTCCATCGCCTCGAATTTTAAAGTCTCTCTTCTGCGCGACATGCGTTACATATGTAACGCTGATTCTCGTTTATAGTAAGGTGAGGCTTAGTTGGGATTGTTCATATTTTTTTACCCCCCATTTTGATAATTTATTCTGAAATTATAGGCCATTTTAAGATATCAATTTGATTTGTTTAGCTTAAAACAGCTTAGTTATTTTATTATAATTAAAATAAAAAATCTGATACGATGTCTTGTAAGTTACAGTCTACAGGCTGAATAGCATTGACAAAGTCAATAATTCGTATAAAAAAACCTTGCTTGTCGTCAACTGTCGCTGTCACGTGAAGATTGAAGTATTGGTACATCACTTCGCACTTCTCTTGACCGCGAAAAATATACAAATTAAAATTTTATTTGTAAAGCGCAAGAAATAATACACATGGCGTTTAATTTTGTAAAAGCCGACTCAAGAAACATACCCAAGTTGGATAATATCTGTATGCTGGAGTAAATCGCATCAAGTTCAAACTATAATTTGATTGAAATAAGATGAACCAAAGTACTTATGTGAGACAGGACAAGACGATTACTTGTAAGCTTTTATACATTTTAAAAGATTAGTCATTGATTATTATTGCACTTTTGGCTTAATTTTTGTAAGTAATACTTAGTTTTTCACTTAAATACGTAGGGTCAGTGTTTGTTTACTAATTTCTGTTTACATATTTGACAATGTCGTAGTGTATGACATTGATTTTATTTTTATAGGAATGCTTACAAAGGGTTTACAAAGAGGTTTTACATGGTGGTTGTGAGGACAAAGTCAAACAAAGGTCATTCATATTTTTGCGAAAATATCCGAATCCACACATTAATTTCGCGAAATATGAATCAAAAGATGATCGATAAACCTAGACCTCGAAATGGTTTTGGAAATATACATTTCTAAAAAAAAATGAACAATCCCAATTCATAAGCAATAAGGTTCATGTCATGTTGGCAGTCAACCGCGGTATACAAATCTATATTTCGCGTCTTAGTGTAACTGCAGCGCTGGCACTGTGGTATGGCATAAAACTTACGAACGAATGGGCGAAGGTTCAAACCCCGTGGGACGAATAATTTTTTTCTGAATTTTAGAAACATATTTCGACGTCATTCCAGCTCTGTACGTCTAGCATGACAAACCAATTAGGCACCAATTTCTAAGCGCCATGCTAACATAGTAAAGTTTCACTTGCATCGTGGTTTCATAAAACCACACAATGTTTTTTTATTTTATTATTTACGAACGCTCAAAATCAAAAAATCTCACATAAACGTTTGTCAACATAATTTTACCTTGTTACCCACCTAATTGATAGTGACTGATTTTAAATTATAATCGCTGATATTAAGTTATTATATTAACATAAAACACCATTTCATAGTTTTAGATGCCAAAGTCGAGTGCTCGAAGCCTCGAAACTCAAAAAAATCCCCCCTCACCCCCTTTTTTTAATACTTTAATTATTTCTCTTAACTAGTAGTCCGCCTTGAACTGAGAACTCGCGATTTACTTGCAAACGAGTTGACAAATATAACAAATAAACATTTTTTTCTCCTTCTAGCTATAGCTGCATTAACCACTTGATCGATCCTGCTCATATAAGAACTTACAAATTTTATGTACCTCTGCTACAGCTCCAAGAAATTTCATAAAGATCAGAAAAACTTTACTAAAGTTATCGTCAGACAAACTATCGAAATCAAAAAGCCATCCAAATGCCGAGACGTCCCGGTACCAGTAGCCAGGTGACAGTTCGGTTCGGTCTGGAGTTGTTTGTAAGAACTCAGTTCGCTTACGCTCCGCTAGTTCGAAAATGGTGGCAACCCAACCGCGTGCTGCCATGGTAGTAAGTCTCACCCAAATTTTTCGGTGTCTATTGAAGTTAAGATCAAAAAACCATCACTATCAACAGCTATACTCATGTTTTCATCCCTTCTATTGCTAATATTACCCTCGAAATAAAAAGTGACCCCGCGGGAGTGTTAACTATCACCTATGGGACCGATCAATTATTAATAACAACAAAAAATAATTGGATACTATTTTGTGGGGCAGTTTTCTTTGACTATGGTGAAATAATATTAGAGTAGGTACCTACTACAATATATTGGGTGAAGAAATAAAATAAAATTATAATTGGTCCATCAGTTAGATTATCGTATTATTCTTTTGTCAATCCAACAAAAAATACAAAAAATTACAACCCGAATCGGCAAAACATATCAGTTGGTCACATACACGGAAAAAAAATATCCGAGATATTCTCAATCCAAGACATTATTATTGTCTTGAAAATATTTCCTCGTGACAAGTATTTATTTCCTTTACCAAAAATATGATTCTTCGCTTAATAAAACCACGTTTTCTTAAAATAGAAATACAAAAATGTATTGTTCGAAGAGTATATTGAGTAAATAAGAGAGATTGTACTTTAATCAAACAAGTATTATCTTAGGTAAAAGAAAACTATGAAATCTGGAAGAATATATTCGTTTCGTTATATTTAAAACTTTAATTTATTTTCGTTAAAGGAAATAAATACTTGTCACGAGGAAATATTATCAACAAAATAAAATAATGTCTTAGATTGAGAATATCCCGGAAGCTTTTTTTTCCGTGTATGATGAAAGATATTTAACCGTTTCACCAATTTGAAGTCGGTTTTGTTTAATATTTTGCACCATCTTCGACCTTACTGCAATGAGATAAAGTATACCTGTAGGTATACTAATGTTTAGTTAAGATAGTTTGCACTAAAAGCATTACTTAGCGGAAATAGGTCAGTTAGTTTAAGATTGTCACCCAATATTTATTTAATTATCTTATTTATTTACTTTTATATATTAGCTGACCCGAATCGAGTGAATAGAAGTTTTCGAGATCGTATGTCACTTAATTTATTTAGTAGTAGGGATTCGCAGGCTGTTTTTCCCTAGCAGTATAGTTTTTTTTTTTTAATAATGGTAACAACAACCCGTTATTACTAATTATATACATATAATAAAGCTGAAGAGGGTCGAAAGTCTGTACATGGAAGATATTCGAAAAAAAATTGGCTGAGGATACTTAGAATCGATGACAGAACACGTTCCAACAGTTTTTAGAATTTTTGTCTGTTTGTCTGTTTATCTGTTTATCTGTTTGTCTGTTTATTTGACCGCGCATCACGTGAGAACGGCTGAAGGGATTATGATGAAATTTCGTATAGAGATAGTTTGAGTTCCGGGAAAGGACATAGGATAGTTTTCATCCCAAAAATCAACCCTGGAGGGGGTGAAAATGGGGTTGAAAGTTCGTATGGAGAATTTTCAACCGCTGAACCGATTTAGATGAAAATTAGTATGGAGATAATTTGAGTCCCGGGAAACGACATAGGATAGTTTTCATCCCGTAAATCAACCCTAAAAGGTGTGAAAAAGGAGTTGAAAGTTTGTATGGCGAATCAATAACCGTTGAACGCTGGAGATGCTCTGGGGAAGGATATAGAATAGTTGATATCCAGAATTCATTCCTTAAAGGGGGATTACTAATTCCACGCAGACGAAGTCGCGGGCAAAAGCTAGTTATCTATATGCTTATTGCTCACCCGACTCTGTTAACTATTCCTAGCTAATTGTTATCTAAAAAACATTCATATTTTATCACACTCGCATAAAAACTTTATAAAAATATGACGTAAATGATCTGAATAAATTACTTCCAAAAATGCTGGTTAAAATAATAAATAACACTTTTAGTTATATGGCCTAGTAGATAATAAGTAGACTCAGCGTTGTGTAAATGTATTTTATCATCATTTTAAGTTTTAAAACGCCATCGCACTTCTGTGTCAAAAAAGAATGTCAGAAAATTACATTGTATTACTTGATCTCCCCAACTAAGTACTTAATGAGCTATACAGGGTGTAACAAAAATACTGGTGATTCGTTTAAGGGCATAACTGATAAGGTAGTATTTCGAGTAAGATTATAATACGATCCGTACGATCCCAATTATGCCTTTAAAAGGACCACCATAGTACAGTCATTTTATTTTCACTTGTATGGGAAAATGTCAAATTTGGAAATAATTCAAAATAGCAGAAGTATTTAGTTGTATGGCTTAAAAATCATGTTAATCATTGCGTAGACAGAAAATCCTACAAAAATTTTACCTTGAAAAAATCCTCATTTAATTAATTTCTAAAAAATCGATTAAAAAAATATATACATATCTTATTATTTGTTATGGTTCCTTAAGACACGTTATTTATGATGACGGAAAATCAGACAAAACAAAGAAACCCTTGATATGTATTTTGATGAATATTTACTTCCCCATGGAAAGTTTGTAGGATTTTTCGTTCAGTCATCTTAGAATGACATTTTAAAACTATATAAACAAAAAAAATCGCTATTATAAATTAATGTTTGAAAAAAACGTATCTTTACGGGAGTACCAGTATTTTTGTTACATTTTGTGTAATGACTGGTCAGTGGTCACGCCTTCCCCTCGTTTAATCAGTAATATCATACAGATTGCTATGAAATAAAGATAATAAACTGCGAAAGGCGCCTTAAATATGATATGTAAAGAATGGGATATGCAATCAGCCCAAAAAGCAATGGTTGTCTGTAAAGTCGATTTACGGACGATAACCTTGCGTGACATCGTAGGAAACGAAACATTAATAAAACATTTCATAGGTACTTTTATTTATACCGTGAATTGAATTATCATTCACTGAAATTATTTAAGAAAAGAATCAAATAAAATGCAGTACCGTCGCCATCAAATATATCGGAGCGGCCAAGGTACTGATAAATATCTGAACATGCACTTTATCGCCTTTACAATATAGGTGTCGTTCAGATATACAGGTGGTAATTTTACATGTTTCTAAGGCTGGCTCTACATGATGGGCCATCATAGGGACGCAGCTATACAACGGAACGAGATCGCAATATCGCTAGCTCCCTCTAACGCATAGCTGCGTCCCTATGATGGCCCATCATGTAGAGGAGCCATCATCGTATGGCTTGTGGCCGTAACGTTACCACGGAGATCTGTCCACGTGGCCGCTTTTTGTTTCTTATAAATCGATGAACACGTGCATGCTACCGGTGTTCATCGATTTATAAGACGTTATCACGTCAAAAAATGACTCGTACGCCAATTTCTCGGTTAGTTTTATTCACACTTCTAAAATGGCGCTTACTTTTGTCAATGATATGGCTGGTTATAAATTTTCAGGAGCCATAATATTTTCGGTAAATCTTGTTTAAGACTGGCTCTATAATTATTCTAACTCAGTCAAAACTCAATGCCTTAAATAGTCTAAATTTTATGGTGCCCACCCACGTTACTATCAGTTGGCCTGATGATATTGGCCTGTGAGTTAATCGGAGCTGTCAATTTTTTTTTTCTAACTGGCCCCTTGGGCCCCCTTAAAGATAATCCGAGTTCTCATAGTCTGTGGTCCAGAGGATTCGGGTTCAAATTGTAACCATACAAACTTTGTATGCAGTGTGGGCCTTTTCTCTGGTGGGCATATAGGTACCACTGAGTTTTTCGGAACTTAAGTAAGAAATATCATTTGATATTTGCCAGATGCTTTTCGGTGAAGAATTTTTTTTTAACGGAACTGGACCCAATCTCAGCAAGACTGAATGAATCTTCTTGTTCGGAAGGCCGGAAATGTCTTTCTCTTTTAGATTTCAGAATGGACCTATACTTAGGCATCGTCCTAATAGAACGCGAATGGGCGACCATCGTAGGTTCGCGCGAATTTTACTCGTACGAACGCTCGATTAAACTCGAATAGGTGTCCTCAATGACAATCGCGCGATTGGGCGATTTTCATTCGCATTCTATTAGGAAGATGCCTTAGTTAAGCTTTGGTAAATCGGCTGGACATACGCTAGGAGGAGGATGATTTATTTATTTTATTTTATTATTTAAATAAGTAAGTAATATTATGGGGCCTTAAATTGTTTATAAAGACAGTTGTCTCGCAAATCCGCCTTTTTTGCAGTCAATTAAAATTAAATAATCGGGTTATCGCTAAAAGGCGGCAGATAACCTTTACCCAGTGGAGTTAAAATTATCAGACGGATATGTTAATTCTCGATAAAGAAAAACATCGTGTGGAAACCTGCATATATCCGCAGAAAAATCAAATAGTTATATCACGTTATATTGTGAAAATAAATGGCTCTGCCCATTGGGGCAATTTAGCCAATGTCAAAGTGTTGGCGATAAATGTACCGTAAATAGATAATTCAAATAGGTACTTATAGTTTGGCCAGAGTTTGTTCCACTTCAAGCATAGACAGGGAGAATCATACTGTCTTTTTCTAATGCTAGTACTCTCACTACTAAAAAAGGGATGGGTATAGCATGTTACTCTGACTGTTACTGCGCTTTTGGTTTGCCAGACTATAGTTATATTGTGAAAATAAATGGCTCTGCCCATTGGGGCAATTTAGCCAATGTCAAAGTGTTGGCGATAAATGTACCGTAAATAGATAATTCAAATAGGTACTTAGTAAACACTGCTGTCAAAAACGTCAAAATACTTATGTGTCAAACTTTCGCTCAATAGAAAATGTTATTTTGGTGCGGAATTTCGAAAAATTATTATAAGATAAATAATACTTAGTACGTGTATATTATGTTCTAATCCGCCTTAGGCTAACATGGCGACTTTAGCCCGATCCCTGTCGTTCATAAAAGTGGAGGTATAGACGAACATATGTATTTATTTTGGTTATTATACAATTATTTTTATAAATATATAAAGGCCATGGCAGGGTAAGGGAACATCTTGTGCCTTAATAGCTTTTCAGGCTGATTTTTTTTGTGATGATGGGCCCTGCTGTTAGTAACTCCTATACAAAATTACAGCATTCTCCTCTTCTTACTTTCCAAGAAAAAAAATTATTAAGAAAAATCATTTTTCGTGAATATTTCCGCTTCTGTAGATTGAATTAATTCGTGCTTTAAACATATAATATAATACACTTAGCCGAGACGGACAATATGTCACTATAAACCGCATAACATTCAATAGACAAAATTTTTTTTTCAAGGGTTAACATTTTTCATTATTTTTTTTTCATAAGTTCTGAGAGAGAGACACCTCCAATTTTTTAACACATAATAGCCTTTTTGACGGCCTATAACATAAATTAAATTCAAGCGTCTAGCATTGGTGCATCATAACAAAAGAAAGTCTTCACCTAATAGCCGTCGTCACTATTTTCGTTAATTACGATACTTAGGCCTTTTTTAAACAGACTGATCAGTTTTCCGGCTGTTCTAGGTATTTTAGTTAAAAATCTACCATGTGATAAATAATAAACTATTGCTGCAATATGGGAGCAGCAGCTGCCTGTACGTAATCCGCATGCACACTCGCAGAAGAAGTTTTTAATACCGTCAATTTCGTTGCAATATGGTATATATTCCACAAAACAACGATACCGTTTTCTGGACATGTGTCTAGACTGAACCTGTATTTTTAAGATGTTCGATTGAATTGATTGAAGATTCAAATTGCATGTCGATAGTACCATCCTCCACCAATAATAAGATACAGCCTGACCCATTTGATATGTACCACTAAAAAAAATATTAGCTAACATTCTCATCATGTCTTTTTTCATTCATTATTTGTAAAATCATTTCCGTAATATTTTTTTTAGTGGTACATATCAAATGGGTCAAGCTGTATCTTATTATTGGTGGAGGATGGTACTATCGACATGCAATTTGAATCTTCAATCAATTCAATCGAACATCTTAAAAATACAGGTTCAGTCTAGACACATGTCCAGAAAACGGTATCGTTGTTTTGTGGAATATATACCATATTGCAACGAAATTGACGGTATTAAAAACTTCTTCTGCGAGTGTGCATGCGGATTACGTACAGTCAGCTGCTGCTCCCATATTGCAGCAATAGTTTATTATTTATCACATGGTAGATTTTTAACTAAAATACCTAGAACAGCCGGAAAACTGATCAGTCTGTTTAAAATAGGCCTAACTATCGTAATTAACGAAAATAGTGACGACGACTATTAGGTGAAGACTTTCTTTTGTTATGATGCACCAATGCTAGACGCTTGAATTTAATTTATGTTATAGGCCGTCAAAAAGGCTATTATGTGTTAAAAAATTGCAGGTGTCTCTCTCTCAGAACTTATAAAAAAAAAAAAAAAAAATGTTAACCCTTGAAAAAAAATTTCTGTCTATGGAATGTTATGCGGTTTATAGTGACATATTGTCCGTCTCGGCTAAGTGTATTATATGTTTAAAGCACGAATTAATTCAATCTACAGAAGCGGAAATATTCACGAAAAATGATTTTTCTTAATAATTTTTTTTCTTGGAAAGTAAGAAGAGGAGAATGCTGTAATTTTGTATAGGAGTTACTAACAGCAGGGCCCATAATTACAAAAAAAATGAGCCTGAAAAGCTATTAAGGCACAAGATGTTCCCTTACCCTGCCATGGCCTTTTATATGTACAGTCGTCGTCAAATATATCGGCATGTATATAAACATGCACTTTATCGCCTTGACAATAGAGGTGTTCTTCAGATATTTATGATCACCTTGACTGCTCCAATATATTTGATGGCGACTGTACCCAGTAAGTCATTGTTTTATAAACCATTTACATATAATAAACACAGAAAGCGAAATCGCTATTTATGTTGCATAATTTCATTAACAACGTTAGGTACACAGCAAATACTATCATCTACATGTACATTATAATATAATTATAAATAATTTACATAGATAGATAGATATAGTATTTTATACAATAGTGACATAATCAAGAGCTTTTCAGTCGAGTACCGCGTTTAGGCCACGAAGCTTGCTGAGTGGCCTTGTGATGGGGTCACGCGCACCGGGGTGGGCGTGGCCTCATACAACTCCCTTAGTCCAGACGGGACCTCGGGTTTCCTAGTTAGCTCAGAGGAGAGAGGGAACGTCGGGTGATCAAAAGAAACACAAATCGGTACTGGTAACAAATCAACGGGCTTTTATGCCGGTTTATTTAAGTTCTAACTCTTAACTACTTATGTATACCTAAGGGTATGTCTAGATGCCCTAGGCTAGGTACGGCACGGGAGCGACTCGGGATAGTCGCGGCGGGACGGCGCGGATCCCTAATCTAGGTCGCGGCTTATGTCGGACGGTGTGTCAGGGTATCCTCAACCCTTACGACGGTCGTAAGGGGGGAGGGGGTGCGAGACGGGATAATGTAGGTGCTTACTCGAAACGACGAGCTGGCACTCTACAGGCGCAGGATCGGGACGCTCAGGATGATCTATGTGCTTACTCGAAACGACGAGCTGGCACTATAGGTCATCCGGGGCGATCGGGAAGAGTGAGCAGGAAGGGTTGGCGGGAAGCCGGGTGCCTACTCGAAACGACGGGCTGGCACACCGGGTACAGCGATCCTCACAGCGCGAGGCGGTGAGAACCACTGCCTCGATGTATGGCGCGCGCGCGTTTATATGCGAATCGGAGCGCGGGGACGCGGGAGGGGGCGGCTGCTCTCAGTCGGCCGCCGGCCGTGGTGAGGTGCGCTCGCGCGGCGCGCTGGCTCGGTGCGTCGCTCCGATGAATGCATTGCGGCGCCGGTGCGGTATTGTGTGCGCGCTGGGGCGCGTCATCACAGTCCCGTCGCCCGTCGGGAGATTTTTACCTATAGGGAAAAATCACCATATTAATACATGTTGTCCTTTTTTCTTATTCCCCTCCCCCCTTGTTTTTTTTTCTTTATATTTTTGTGTCTGATATCTTTTTTTTTCTTTTTTTTTTGATTCATTTTTTTTCCTTATTTTTTTTTAGATATCTTTTTTTTGTCTTTTTTTTTCGATAAAATTTCTTATATTTTTTTCTGATATCTTTTTTTTAATAACTTTTTTTTTTTAATATAATATCTTTTTTTTTTTCCTTTTCACTTTTACAATATTAACGTTATAAATATATATAGGTATAAGCAATTGTTTGGCGTCCTTCTTCATTTCTCTTGTCACGCTTTCTTCTTTTTTGTTCAAATATTTTTCTGCATCTTTATTTTGTTCATCTTCTTTAGTTTTTGTTGGATCTTTTTTTTTCTGGGTCTACATCTTTAGTAGAACCTGTAAGAGGTTCATATTGTTCAATAGTGCCGACTTTAACTGTTGGCGTATCAGCTGGCTTTTCTTTTTCAACTTCTTTCTCGGCCAGTTCTACCTTCTTAGCTTCTTCTAATCTCTTCTTTAGCTCTTTATTCTTCTTTCTAATAGCTTTTGAATTTTTCAATGTAGTCACCACTCGTTTAACCTTCTTACTTCGTAGATATCTATCTTTCCATGATACATTTTCCAGGTCACCAGTATCATTTTCCGTCGGTAAGTTTTCATTTGGTATGGGTATCGTTGTTTCGTCTTTATCTATGTCTATTTTATCCATTCTTGCGAAAAATGCTTCTGTTTCTTCGGCTGTAGGTTCTTTGTATGAAACGGATACTCCATCTACCTCGTAGCCTGATGAATAGTCAGAAATTTCTAGATATTGATATACGTCATCGTTGTCGTCGTCCATTTTTTTTTTCACAGTGGTAGAATTTTCTTTCGAGTTCTTTTCTTTATCTTTATACATGTTTTCATCAGTTTTGCCACGAAAACCCGATTTCTTTTTTCCTTTCTTAGATTTCTTGTCCTTTTTCTTTTTTTCCTTCTTCTTGCTTTCGTCATCGGATATACAAACTATTTCTGGTTGGACATCCGAAGCTTCAACTTGTGAACTCTCTCTATCCGATATTTTACTATCTGATTTTGTTTGTCCGCATGACAAGCTTTTAGTTTTATCGTCACTTTTTGCATTATTTGCACATTCATCAGTTTTCCCCACTTTGTCAACACTTTTTTCATAACTTACGTAACCTGTGTTTTGTATCGTATCATTTATATCTGTACTGTTACTAGCATTATCTGCTTTTTCTTCACTTGAATTCTGAGATGTCTCATCACCAACAACACATTTTTCATTAAGTTTTTGATCAATGTTCGATCCACTAGAATCATCCTCTTTATTATATTCCGAATTTATATTATCATCACTTATAACAGGTAGATCATTAATTTCCACTATTCCTTCATTTATTTTAGAGACATACCTTCTTATCTCATCATCTTTTTTACTATCTCCTTTTTCTTTAGGTTCAACTATTTCTGTTTCCGCATTAGTTTTTCCATCAATACTTTCTAAATTAGCTTCACTTTTTTCGTTGACAACTCGCTTATCGATATCATTTTCTTTTTCACTTTTTTCTTGGCTCACATCACTATCGTCAGAACTCTCAGAGCCGCTAGAGCTAACAGTGTCAAAGTTCTTTGCATCCAAATTTTCAAGCAGATCCATTTTCTCTGAATCGGACAATTGAATAGTGATTTCGTCTTCGTCGCTGGCTTTCTTTTCTTTATTCTTCTTGTTTTTCTTCTTATTCTTCTTATTTTTGTTCTTAGCTTCAACATTGTTAACTTTCTTAGTTTCTTTTTCGGAGGTTTTAGTTACAGCTGTAGTAGTACTTTTAACTGTAGTGGTTGCTTCAACAACTGGTTCTTCGGGTACTTTATTACGCTTTACTTCTTTATTGACAGTTTCTGTTGGGTTTTGATGCTCCTTGCCTTCCTGCGGTTCACTCCTGTCTCCCGACCAGTGTATTGACATCCCCAGGCGTTTGAGTACATCCATACCTATTATGATGTCGATTGCTGTTGGCATTACTCTTAACCAATGTTTTAATTTTATTTCTCCGATTTCCAAGTCGATTAATATGTTATTGTGCGCTTTAGTTCTGGTCCCGTTTGCGAGTACTATTTCCCTGGTCTTTGCTTTCTCTTCATATGCTATGTTCTTGCATTCGTCATATGTTTGTTGGTTAATATAAGAGTTTGTTGCCCCTGTGTCTATGAGGCCTCGGTATTCTTTTCCCATTATTTTTATGTCGGCGTATATTCTGTTGTCATCCCGTTGTGGGTTATCGGCTGCTCCTACTGTTTCGTGTCCTTGCCATGTTGTTTTTCTGCAACATGTTTTGCTAAGTACTCCTAGTTTCCCGCACTGGCTGCAAAAGATCTGGCGTCTGCCTCTGCAGACGTCTGCGTTATGTCCCGGTTTGCCACATGACCAGCAGCTGGTTTTGGGATCATATTTCGGGTGTACCGTTTGGAACTGTATCTCTTTTCCTTTTTCTCGTGCTTGTTGGCTATTTCGTGGCCTGCCATCTCCCCCTTGGCTTGTTTGCGGTTCTTTGCTGTAGGAGTAACTTGTGCTTCCCCATCTGTTATAGTTCGTGGTATATGGCTGGTTTTCTGTATTATAGGTACGTCTATTTATGTTTTCATACTCGGTCGCGAGTTTTATCAGTTCTGGTAGATTCTCGAAGTCTTGTTTCTTTATGTACAATTTATAGTTACGTAACATGTTTTCATGGATGCGGTGCAACTTTTCTGACTCTTTCAGGTTTCCGTACCTGCGCATTAGTGTTTGTATATCTGTTACGTAATCGGTGAACTTCTCTTGTACTCTTTGTTTTCTTGCTATTATTCTTGCCACGAGATTCTCTTCGTAATCTGCTGGGAAGTAGTAGGATTTGAATGCTTCGAGGAACTTATCCCAGTTAGTCCATGACTCCGCATTATTCCTGTACCAGAGCAAGGCCCTACCTTGTAAGATGCGTGGTAGCGCTGGTAATATGTCTTCTTTCTTAATGTGGCTCGCCTTGATGAGTTCCTCCAACCTTTCTATAAATTCTATGGCATTGTCTGTCGTTCTGAATGACAGGTTCCACTCTTTTATTAGTTTCGTTATTATTTTTGCGCTTCTTTCTTCCATGGTTTCGGTTTTTTCCTCTTTAATAATTTCCACTATCCCCTTCCGGATCTCGTCTACCGTTAACCCCTCTGTTGGAATGCCACGTTCTGTTGCCTCTTCCACCAGTTCTTGTTTCTTCAGACGGTATACCCAGCTGGTAGACATCTGGGTTAGTGGGTTTTCTGGATCGGTCACTTGTGTTGTTACCTCAAATGGGTTTTAGATCTGATAGGGTGGGTGGGAATTCGAATCCTGGTCTCTGGACTGGTTGACGGGGATATCTTCTATTATGGTTGGCTCTATTTTTTTTTTTTAATAAAGACCCTATTCCCTCTCGAGCAACGGTTCCTTTCGGGATACCGATAAGACTCCTGTGAGTTATTTCGTTGGGCGCCAGATGTGATGGGGTCACGCGCACCGGGGTGGGCGTGGCCTCATACAACTCCCTTAGTCCAGACGGGACCTCGGGTTTCCTAGTTAGCTCAGAGGAGAGAGGGAACGTCGGGTGATCAAAAGAAACACAAATCGGTACTGGTAACAAATCAACGGGCTTTTATGCCGGTTTATTTAAGTTCTAACTCTTAACTACTTATGTATACCTAAGGGTATGTCTAGATGCCCTAGGCTAGGTACGGCACGGGAGCGACTCGGGATAGTCGCGGCGGGACGGCGCGGATCCCTAATCTAGGTCGCGGCTTATGTCGGACGGTGTGTCAGGGTATCCTCAACCCTTACGACGGTCGTAAGGGGGGAGGGGGTGCGAGACGGGATAATGTAGGTGCTTACTCGAAACGACGAGCTGGCACTCTACAGGCGCAGGATCGGGACGCTCAGGATGATCTATGTGCTTACTCGAAACGACGAGCTGGCACTATAGGTCATCCGGGGCGATCGGGAAGAGTGAGCAGGAAGGGTTGGCGGGAAGCCGGGTGCCTACTCGAAACGACGGGCTGGCACACCGGGTACAGCGATCCTCACAGCGCGAGGCGGTGAGAACCACTGCCTCGATGTATGGCGCGCGCGCGTTTATATGCGAATCGGAGCGCGGGGACGCGGGAGGGGGCGGCTGCTCTCAGTCGGCCGCCGGCCGTGGTGAGGTGCGCTCGCGCGGCGCGCTGGCTCGGTGCGTCGCTCCGATGAATGCATTGCGGCGCCGGTGCGGTATTGTGTGCGCGCTGGGGCGCGTCATCACAGCCTAATTAAGGTACGAGATTCTTCTTCTTCTTCCTAGCGTTTATCCCGGCTTGGGGTCCGCTTGACAACCTAATCCCATGAATTGGCATAGACACTCGTTTTTACGAAAGCGACTGCCATCAGACCTTCCAACCCAGAGGGGAAACTAGGCCTTTTTGGGATTAGGTCCGGTTTCCTTACGATGTTTTCCTTCACCGAAAAGCGACTGGTAAATATCAAATGATAATACGTACATAAGTTCCGAAAAACTCAGTGGTACGAGCCGGGGTTTGAACCCGAGACCTCCGGATTGAAAGTCGGACGTCTTACCGCAAGGCTACCAGCGCTTCTAAATTAGGGTACGAGATTGAAAAGCTTAATTAGGTCACTATTGTATACAATACTTTTTCTACGAGTATTAAGTAAGAATTGATTTTCTTTCATTCTTTCTAAATTTTTCCCAATCAAACGTCAAACACTATTTTTGAAACCGGAAGTAATTGTATCTAAGCCTATTCGGTGGTACAGACACCACCGAAAAGAGATATACATATGATTGTGTGCGTAGTAGAAAGAGATGGATAGAATAAACTGTGTCTGCACTTACTTCCAAGATGTCGGTGTAGTTGTGATTGGTCTTTTTATAATCCAATCACAACGTAGAAGCAAGTTTAAGTAGAAGAAAATTTGACAGATTAAGTACGTTCGGAAATTATAAAGTTGAGTCTGTCCGAAAAGAAAAGTGTCGTACAATGTATGAGCTCCCATATAAACCATGACACTTTTCTTTCCGGACAAACTACACATTTTACCGAGATGTGAATGACATTCTCTTTTAAAAATTATTTTAGTTTAGGGGTGGGTTGTTTAATAAATCTATTTAATGATCCCGGAAGTGCCATAGACTATTCAACATTTAAATGTGTAAGGTTTAAGTCTGGTCTATAAAATCCTAATACACAAATTAAAGTCGACGAGTAGAAAAAAGAGTTTATTTGATTACTGCAACAACACACAATAGAAAAACAGTGAAAATGTAACAATAACACATAAAAGGAAAATAAATCTAAAATAATTTTAAACAAAAAAGAACCGACTTCACTTAGGATCCACTATTCCAAGAGGAAGTGGCCGAGTTGCTGTAAAAAATAGTGAAATCACTATAGGTGTGCCTATAATAGTTGAAGAGTTCCCTCGATTTCTCCAGGATCCCATCATCAGACCCCGACTTGGTGGCAATGGGACCATCTAGGGGTTATACCTGTTCGATAAAAAAAAATTGAAAATCGGTTCACGATTCACGGAGATATCGAGTAACATACATACTAAAAAAAAATGTTAAAAAAATCAGGTGAATTGAGAACCTCCTCCTTTTTTGAAGTCGGTTAATAAACAACAGATGAGGTACCCAGTTAGAAAGGTTGTGTGCGTTGCAGCACAAGAAAAGGGCACATAATCTAGCACAATAGTCTAACATAGCCTTAATATCTTTATTAATATTTGATGTAGGGTTGATAATGATAATTAAAATATGCTGTTGAGGGCGTGTGCGAAAAGTACTAAAAGCTAGTAAAGCTAAGCAAATTTAAAAAAAAAAACTGAGCTGAAATAACCCGCACTCAAAAGAATCAATTAACTTGAAAACTTACTGTATAAGCAGAATTACTATAATTTATTTTTCAAAAATATATTTTAGTGTAATATTACAGAACTTCTAAGTATATAAAGAGAAAAAAAGAAAATAAGACCAAACATTTATTGTAACAAAAAAAATGAATTAATATACAATTAATACTTTTATTAATAGTAATTTATTATTTTTTTGTAATTTATTTATTTATTGTAAACTGTGTACAGATCGATTGTCAAAATATAAATTTAGTATCAACAGTTGCTCTTTTCAAGCATACAATTTTCGGCCTTAAAAAATAAATAATAACACTATTTTATTTACAAAATATATATGTGTACCTATTTGAGTCTTGCCATCATTTCGAAGAGCTCATTTAGATTATAAAATACATTTTGAATCCTTTATTTCTCGGTGAAAAGGAACTCGATAACCCTAAAATAGGCTATCCATAATCAGCGTGTCTACAGCAGAGGGGGCACAAATTAGTATATTTCCGTTTTAAAATCCGGGTCTTTTCTACTTCGTTATCTACTCAGTACTTAAACATATGCTATTCCACCTACTAGCCAGATCTTTATTAACCATTGTAACATTGACCTTAAACTTATAATAACTTTATACAGCTTGTGGAGTATTTTTACCCTGGCTGATATGGGGCGTTGTTCATATGTCATATGTCCAGCTGCCGATAAGCTAACATTGCCTGCTATAAAGCACGTCGCTCGGCCTGGAACGGTCAGTTCTGATCTGTGGGAGGCAGTAAACAGTATTTCAAAATGGCCGCTAAATTTGTTGTTCTTGTCGCCCTCTTGGCTCTGGTAAGTTTCTGATAAATGATGTATTTTTATTGTGAAATCATACTCAGGTGTTAAAATTATCTTTAAAACCCGGCCTAACTTAAATAGTACATTACGCACCTAGGGCAGTAAAATAAAGAACGTCTCAGATCGCGGATATTTGTGGCCCGAACCGAAGGTAAGGGCCATAGACAAGCGATCTGAGGCCTTCTTTATTACCGCCCGTGGTGCGTACACAATTTTACGTCTTTTCCTGGGTGTGAAGTGAGATTTGCGGCTACGCCCGTGGGCGTAATATCTCACTTACCGCCCAGAGTGACGTAAAAAAAATTAAGTAGCAACATCAATTTTAAAGTTAGGTTAGGTTGTACAGTCAATATTTCCCCTCTGGTTTGTAAATCAATAGATATCCTAAAAACTAGTAGCTACACCAATTCATGAGATTAGGTTGCCAAACGGACCCCAGACTTAATTGAGCTGTTACAGAAAGCCGGGACAAACGCTAAGGGGATGATGACATTGATGATTGTCAATTAATAAGTAGGTACGGTAAACGCCAGCTGCCAGCTGCCAGCGGCCAGCTGGGTAATATTTCAATATGACATCGATCTGGACACGGATTAGTACTCAGACATTTACCTTAAGGACTATACAAAAATATATTTACGTCACTCTGGGCGGTAAGTGAGATTTGCCGCCCACGGGCGCCGCGGCAAAATCTCACTTTACACCCAGGAGCAGACGTAAAATTGTGTACGCACCACGGGCGGTAATAAAGAAGGCCTCAGGTCGCTTGTTTATGGCCCTTACCTTCGGTTCGGGCCACAAATACCCGCGATCTGAGCCATTCTTTATTTTACCGCCCTAGGTGCGTAATGTACTATTTTAACCTGGGTACCTATTGGTAAAAGTTTAAAATAATTTCTATACCTGTCATTATTCTGGCAAAGGTATCATTTTAGCGATAGACACTAACCTAAATCTGTGCACAAACAAAAAAGCGAACCTAAGTCTGTGTATGGCATAGAACTATGAAAGTTTAACTAATTACTGTGCCGTTTTCAAATAAAACATACATCATTGTCGATTGTCAATAATGCATTACTGCCATAATTTTAGAAATAAACTCTATTAACAACCGACAATGATGTAGGTACCTTTTATTGAAAACGTCACATTTTAACTCTGTAAGTTTGAATTCTGTTTCTCATGTCTGTCT
The DNA here is from genome assembly GCA_911728535.1 of Pammene fasciana. Taxonomy (NCBI): domain Eukaryota; kingdom Metazoa; phylum Arthropoda; class Insecta; order Lepidoptera; family Tortricidae; genus Pammene; species Pammene fasciana. The sequence goes on from OU452292.1 coordinate 1,110,997, forward strand.
TGGTTCTAGGCCAACGCCCGCATGGTCCGTCGTGAGACCGACCCCCTGGCTACAATCCAAAAGCAAGCCGCAGATTTCCAGAAGACCTTCAGCGAACAGTGGAACGCTTTAATCAGCAGCCCAAATGCTGAACAGTTCCAGAGAACCCTTAAGCAGGAATCCGACAACGTGCTGCAACAACTCTCTCAATATTCCAGCTCTCTACAGCGTGCTGTGAGTACTAAATGACTATGATATTAAGTTCAACTCGGCGAAGATATCCGATCTTCGCCGAGAGGAAGCAAGTACTTCCAGCAAATTCTGCATAGCTTTTTTATAAAATGGTAAAACTGTTCTAGAACAGTTCTACAACAATATTAGCATTTCGTAAAAGCTTTTCAGAATTTGCTGTAATTGCTTGCTATCCGATCTTCGCCGGCTGACGGTCTTCGCCGAGTTGGCCTTAGCCTGTAGGTAAATCTTTAGGCCGATTATCCGGCAGCCGGATATCCGTCTATCCGGCCAAAGGGTCCGCCGGATGTTCGGTATTTGGTATCCGGTATATTAATCAACTATTAACTGCATCTCTACTCTTAATACGAAAAAATATTAACACTTAGGGCGCCGTCGTATTACGAGAGCTACCCGAGTTTTCCCGATGGAAATACATTATTCACAATTTGTACTTCCCTTTTCAATACCTCATTAGTCTCATTACAGTTCGATATCAAAATATCTGGTTGATTTATAGATTGGTGATGCCAACGGTAAGGCTAAGGACGCTCTGGAGCAGTCCAAGCAGAACATCGACCGTCAAGTGGCCGAGCTTCGCAGGCAGCACCCCGACGTAGAACAGCAGGCCACACACCTGCGCCAGAAAGTGGAGCAAGCTGTGCAAACCGCAGCCCAGGAAAGCCAAAAGCTGGCCAAAGAGGTCGCCGCCAACGTTGAGACCACCAACCAGAAGCTGACCCCGCAGATCCAGCAAGCCTTCAATGACTTCGTAAAGGGGGCTCAGGATTTCCAAAAGAAATTGCAAGAATCTGTTAACAAGCAGTAAGCTGATCTGATGTTTAATAAATAATTGTATCACACTTTGTTGTTATTAATACCGTGACCTCGTTATCTCTGCCGAACTTGTAGATAGCGGTCAGTTGTAAGTTAGGTAAAATGTTGATAAGGTAACAATAATAACTCTCATTGCATCACCATATGCATAACCTAGAGTATTACCAGGACCTTAGAGCTTTAAACAAAGGGGAGTAGCCATTGACAGGCGTTCCCCTCTGCCGAATTATCGACTGACGTTTATTTGACGTGGCTATTTTGACGTTTCGCATACATTTGACGTTCCCCTCCCCCGCAAAAAACGGCAGACCTTTTCCGATAGAAATGAGAGCGCGTCTCGCATCCGGTTGGTTTAATAATCAAAGACCAGGACAGTCAAAACAGGTTAACGTGTATAGAAATTTCTTTTAGATATTTTAGTACTTGGTAGTCTGGGCCAAAGTGGAGCATTTTGTACAGTTAGAAAAACATGAGCCTATTTTTTTTTATGAAAGTGACATCATCGACTAGCAAGTGGGCACGTGGCCTCGATAGTGTTCATCGAGATTATATTTATGATAAAAATATAGACGTCTAATATTGAAATGGTCACAACAAAATGTTGTTAGTAAACTCCAGTGGGGATTGAGTTCTATGGACACCGGCTTGGTTTTTCTTTAGATCTTAATACTTTTCAGGGTTCCATAACCAAAATGGCAAAAACGGAACCCTTATAGTTTCACTCTTACACGCACCACTTACATCTATTTCGCAAGTTCAATCAATTCCACATTATTTGTCGTTGTTTTTATACCATCCAATATGAAATTAAGCGTCGCATGAAGTACGGTACACCGCAGAGAAAAGTAAAAAAAAATACCCAGAGTAATTTTTACAAAATATATTAAATCTAAAAACACCTAACTAAAAGAAAACAAGATGAGTTGTTTCTTTCCTGAGCTGGTATTAAATGCGTATGGTGTTTTATTCGATAACTAGTCATATTGTGAGAGGTGATTATGATTAGCTAACTCATACTGAATAACTTTTATGGGACCAACCCCGAAATCCCAAAAAAAATTTGGCCTCCCCGTAGAAAACGTCAACATCATCGAACGAAATGTATAAAACAGCCAAATGCTTTTTTGTGATTTCAGAGTTGCTCCCATAGTAAAAGTTGTTTAGTAAGGCCTACCAAATCACATCGCACAATATGGGTTGTCATTGAAAAAGCACCCTATTTACCATCACGTGCTACAACTTTGCCTACCATGCACAACTTTGCCTAGCTTGAAAAACATGGTTTTCTTCACCAAACAGCTATTTTTATCTTATTCCTGAGATGACTGCCTTTCTCCCATCTCAGAAAATAAGATATAGCTGTTTGGTGAAGAAAATCATGTTTTTCAAGCCAGGCAAAGTTGTAGCACGTGACGGTAAACGCCTAGTCATATTTAACTACATTTTTAATTTGAATTAGCTTAGTTCTATTTAACTTTGCCACCTTCCTCAAACTCGCCAACACCAATAAAAGATTCAGGGTTCATCAGATAAGTATGGCAGAGGGTTTTCTTCGCAAAGCATTCAACAGTTTCCTCGTCAAGGTACTGGTTGATGATAGCGGCGGCGCGCAAGTCGTCCGGCGCGTGAGCGGCGGGCGCGCGCAGCTCGTGCACTACGAGTGGCGCGCGCGTGTAGCGTTGGAGTTCTGGAACGTACAATATCAATTCAATACATCGCATACTTGGGCGGAATTCAGCCTACAATGTACCACACGGGACTGAATGTCGTCTACTGATTTTTTTATAAAGTTGCATTTCGCTGAGATTCCGCTAAGTGTGTGTTACGTCTTATTCAAATATTATCTATAGCTAATACGTAATTCAGAGCAATTTGTTGATGCAGTTAAATAGAATTATATACCAATATTTAAGTACCAGGTATGACCAGGTTCAGGTGGAGTAAGGGAAACACAGTTTATTTTATCCCGAGAAAGGGAAACAGTATAAAAATTCCATACGCGTGTTCCTCCTATCCCTTGGTTCCACTACCCCACTTGACCTGACCTTACGTTTGTATGATTTAAAATTAATGGTATCGTCACATCTTTGAAATGAAAAAAGTGTATAAAAATACTTCTACTAAGTATAAAATGTTTCTAGAAAAAAATGACAAAAATAAAAAACAAAAAAATAATAACCTAGAACATCCGAACTAAGCGCAGGTGAACGTAAGAGGACGATTCGGGAGTGAAACGCGCGGGGCGCGGGGTGGGTGTAGCGTCGCGCTCGCGTCACGCGCGCGTACGCAGCCTCGATCAGCAAGCGCGCGTACTGCGTCGAGTGCGCGACGCGCCCGCGAAGCGCGCACACGCTTGCTTCCACCTTTACAGAAATAAAGTCTGTGTTGTACATTAAGGAGAAAAAAGGGGTTAAAAATTAGTCGTAGTATATTTTAATCAATAGTAGCCGTGTTCACACCAGTCGCACCGCCTCGCGAGGAAATTACCGCGCGCAGCTCGGTTAGTGTGGACGTGCCTCGGCCGAGACAAACGCGCTGGCGGCCGGAATGCCTCGGGCGAGGCACGTCCACACTAGCCGAGCTGCCGCGCGCGGCAATTACCTCGCGAGGCGGTGTGTCAGATGTAGCCACGGCTATTGAAAAAAAAATTGGGGACCATCTTACACCAAACAACAGAGTCTACGTTTAATGCCTACCGATATCGATAGAGTAGTAGGTATGCCAAGGGCCACAGAAAAAACAGTCCAAGTGATATCGCTCGACACTACCCCGCACAATAATAATTTTAACAAATACATGGTGGACAGTGCAAGCGCCCGAGCGATCGAAGGCTTATTTCTTGTCAACCGTATAACCGTGAAGCACTTCGTTCATCGAATCGTCTATTTGCATCACTCTCTTTCGTATATGCAAGAGCGATAGAGACGGGGAAATCGTTTTGTCGATTTTCGAACTTCTCGGTACCGAACTCTGAGGCCTTATACCTTCTGTTGCCACGTGGGCGCGTCACGCAACGCGACGTCCAGCCGCGGTGACGTCACGCCCATGAGCGTGCACATGTGACGCGCCACCGCCTCCTGCAGCGCCGCCTCCGAGCCTGCGCCGGCGCACGCGGTATGTAGTTGAGCTTCCAGCTCGTGCAGGAAATCGCCCGGCCCGCCGCCCAGGCAGAACACTGTGCCTGTCATACCTGTGGTTCAAATATAAAGGTTAGTTCAGGTATATCGTCGCTGCGCGTGCAAAAGTCGCTATGTGAATTTTGACGATTTTTGGTTTTTAATGCCATTATGATCCTTATTTCAATACACATATGCTCAGAAAATCCTGTGAGGCTAATTTCAGTATTTCAGGATTTGACAAATCTAGCTATGTGATGTCCATACATTGAATGCGCCTACTATAATCGCTAAGTGAAATAAATCACATAGCGATTTTCGGTCGCCATAAAAACCATTTATAGAATGCGCCTGATATGTGATTCTTGACACATAGCGATATTTTTCGCATAAATTAACCAGAAATATTCACCCGCTATGTAGCATTTTGCACATAGCGATATTTTTGTACTAGTTTGGATCGCTATTATGTTCGTAGACGCGACGCGAGATGTTGTTTTACGGTACATAGCGAGATTTTTCTATAGTACCTATATTCAGTCTACCGCATGTTACACTTGTATCTGCTTGTATCTACCTTCAAGTAAAATAAACATGTTTTCTAGTAAACCATTAATGCCGTCACTGGCAGTTCAATCGAATTATTTTGGTAAATAAAAGGGTACTTTGACAATATAGTTGCTGTGGGTCTACGTTTAAAAGTGTTTGTTACTCGTAGCAGTTTAAGGTATAAGTGAATGGTAAATCACATTTTTTTAAATTTTATTTAGATTAAAATGTAATTTTCTTGAACTTATTTATCCAAACCTTACACTAAATAGTTATTCTTCTTCTTTCCATATGACGGGATCATAACTTTGAAACTAATTGTTTTTTACCAATTATGGTTAAATGGTTTGCCACCTCTTATCTCCGGGAAGTAGCTTTCATGAAATCTTCTATAGTACACATACTTGGATACAGGGAACATTGCATCTCTATGTTGCGTTGTTTGAAGGTCGTCATTTTGCATCTCTGTGTTCCGGGCTGATTCCCTATTTAAGAAGATTGCCTTTTGATCGGCCAACTCTCAACCTTAGTCTGTTTAGAGACTTCTACACCACCGTTGGATGTCGAGAATCCCGCCGTTTCTTTTCGCGTTCTACAGTTGTGTCAAGTCCTTATGTATGCGAGGAGGAGCTATTCCGCTCATTTGGTAATGATGATCGCATTTGGTAAGATTAATGCATCCGGTGATATGTCTACAGGCTTCGTTGAGAACAGTATGTATCTGATTCACGTGTGCAGAATTCTTTTTCACTGGGTGTGGATACTCTGCAACCGAGAAACTTGACGCAAGTGCGGTAGTGCTGAGGGTATATAGAGGTAAAACCCATGTGGTGTCAGTGATCCGAAAAATGATGTTATTTGTTGCCACCACTTTCTGTTTTGTATCAAGGCAGTATGATATTATAGTCAGGGATCTGTCTAGCGTTATGCCCTTGATATTTGGGAGCGAAGGTGATAATCCAGTCGGCAACCCTCCCAAACAATGCCTAATTATTTATTGCATGTTTTCAAAGTGGGGCATGCTACTCAGACAATCAATCGATCTCCCAAACAATGTTTAGCTGTCTCGTGCCTGTATATTTTTGAGTTGAAAAGTATATAATATACCTATGCCTAAGCTGGGTTTGGTCTGAGTTGATATCTCCTGGTAGTACGTAGAACGTCTCTGCCTCCTCGAAAGAGTAGGAAGGGTTCTCTGCCTTTTCGCCGAAAATTATATTGCCGAATTTCACTTGCCAACCAACTTTTCGCATAAGTTTCATTTGGCCGAATTTCATTTCCCAACATTACATAATCCAACTAACCTAACCCAACCTAGTAAGTAACTTCTGCGAAAAGTTGGTTGACAAATGAAATTATGTAATTAATACAACTTTCGGCGAAAAGGCAGGATACCAGAAGGGTTTGACGTTAGCCTTTATGGCATGACCGTTTCTAGAAATGTTGAATAATGCTGTTCAAACAATAATTCAATAGGGTGATTCAAGTAGGTATGAAACATATATATTAGGGCAAAAAAATCCTTTCGTACGTGTACACTAAAAGTCTTTCGGATTTAATTATTATTTGCCAGGCCAGAACGTATTGAAAACGTGTCTGGAAGGAGATGTTTCTATGTGATAAAAAAATACCTTTTAGCTACGGATTCGTTCTAATTATCGAAAGAGATAGGTAATGAAAGTAACAAGAAAATCCGAAGATTGATCGTACTTACTGATTTTTCATTATAACTATTTGTCTAACCATAACTTTCTGGTTTTTTTAAATACCTAATATCATTTCATAAAATAACTATGTGACAATAACGCATACAAATTGAATACGCTCCTAAATAATTTAATATAGCTATGTGATGGCAAGACACATAGAGATTATTATGACTCAAACAAAAATCGCTATGTGCCAGATTTATCAACATGTATTTATTATGATTTATTTAAACACGATTATTTTTCCAGAACAAACGTAAAGTATGTAAAAGAGTGCTTATTTTTACCAAAAAAATATTCATGTACTTATGTGAAAGCAGTATCGAAAAAAATCGTTTTTTGTGTCTCCTGTAAAGTAGGTTAAAAACACATGGCGACTTTTGCACGCGCAGCGACGATATGTAGATTGCTACATAACAAAATTTTAATTAATAGAGTTGGCCTGACATGTAACAAGTTTCAAATTACCTAGTCAAGAGCAGAGTGGTCGGATCCATCCAGCGTGTCGCTGCACCTATGTTTCATCATCCAAATAAAAAAAATCGAATTCTATTTTAATTTTGGTCGGTATTAGTGTTCGGTACGTTTCATTATATTTGTTTGCAGGATATAATATACAACATTTAGTTATAAGCACCTAAAAAAAATTGTGGAGTCCTTTTCAAATTACGTGTTTACTCTGTTATAGTAGGGTTTTGTCTCAGTACAAATGCGAAAAAAATTGTGCGCATCGAGAACAAGTTGTGAATTTTTGACCATAGATAGAGTGAGCAAAGATGAATATTTTTTAGTATCGGAGGTCTGTAAAATTTTTGGACCTTCACATCAAAATCAGGGGTCCCGTGCAATATATTATTACTCTCTGGTTAAGACTGCTAGGGGTTGTTTGGTATCGTTTCCGTGTAAAATAGACATGCAGAATTCATTTCTGATATTAAAAAAGTAAAAATCCGTATTAAAAAAAAAGAACTGGGGAGAGGAAAAACACGAAAAAATATTTTATTAATTAGAACGTTATATAACTAATAAATATCATTTATTTTTCAATAAAAAAATATCATAAGGAAGCATATTTAATGCAGTTTCTAAATATATACAGTTTAAAAGCGTTTACCATACACAAACTACGCGAAAAAAAATCATTCACGTCATGGTATATATGTTTTCTCATTTTCTCCATAGTAAGTATCGAAAATCAATGTGAAACGTGAGCATCCGTCGCATATTGACCTTCAAATGTATGTATTGCTTATTATTTGACAATCTTGCTCAGAGTAGGTACCTTCTACAAAATGCAGAAACTAAAAAAAAAGTAAAAACACTTGCTCGCAATTAATACTTAATTTAGTAAGGAAATATGTGTTTTTAATTCTTTTTTTTTTCATTTCGTAGAAGGTATTCTGAGCAAAATTTATTAATAATACGCAATACATACATTTTAAGGTCAATACGCTACGGATGTTCACGTTTCTCATTGATTTTCGATACTTACTATGGAGAAAACATATACACCATGACGCGAATGTTTTTTTTTCGCGTAGTTTTCATATGGTAAATGCTTTAAAAAAAATTATATTTACAAACTGCATTAAATATGCTTCCTTATGATATTTTTTTTATTGACATTTAAATGATATTTATTAGTTATATAACGTTCTAAAAAATAATATTTTTTTGAGTGTTTTTCCTCTCCGCAAAACTTTTTTTTAATACGGATTTTTTCTTTTTTAATATCAAAAATGAATTCTGCGTGTCTGTTTTATACGGAAATGACACCACACAACCCCTAGCAGCTTTAACCAGAAAGTAATAACTTATTGCACGGGGCCCCTGATTTTGACGTGAAGGTCCAAAAAATTTTCGGACCTCCAATACTAAAAAATATTTATCGTGGGCCATTCTATCCGTGGTCAAAAAATCACAACTTTTTCTCGATGCGCACAATTTTTACAAATTCGAGCTCAACTATTAGTCTTACGAGTAAGTAATATCTTCCTGTAGTATCCTTAAATTTATTTTCTATAGCCCTTTCTATTCAATTCAAACACTCAGATACTAAATAGGTAATATGGTATTTTCTTAGAGCATATTTTATACAATCGTGTCATAATGAAGAGCTATTTCTCAGACGCTCTACGCTACGCTAAACTAGCCTGTCACAATAAACAGATACAAGCAAAAATTGATGAATATTACCGTGATCTTCCAATATGGCAGCCATTTCAAGAACTGACAGTACACCCAGCTCGTGACCCAATAAGTAAAATTTATTTCTGTCGCCTCTTTTCTTCAAAAACATCTGGAAAGATATATTTGTGACGCTATAATTGTACTTATGTCAGCTAATAAAAATAAATACGACGACGAGACGATTTTACGTGCAGCACCAGTAGACTTGGCACTATGTACAGATCATACCGTGACGTATCTATCGGTCATCTCCTGGAGACTCTCCTCGGGGTGGTCTAGACCAGCTGCAGAACTACAGTAGCCAGTTTCAGACGTTCGCACAGCTCGACATAGCGCTGGTGCAGCCCTTGTAGACCTGGCACTATGTACAGATCATACCGTGATGTATATATCAGTCATCTACTGAAGACTCTCCTTGGGGTGGTCGAGACCTGACTGCAGAACTACAGCAGCCAGTTTCAGACATTCGTATAGCGCTGGTGCAGCCCTTGTAGACCTGGCACTATGTACAGATCATACCGTGACGTATCTATCAGTCATCTCTTGGAGACTCTCCTCGGGGTGGTCTAGACCTGGTTGCAGAACTACGGCAGCCAGTTTCAGACGTTCGCACAGCTCGACATAACGCTGGTGCAGCCCCTGAAGACCTGGCACTATGTACAGGCACGCTTCAGATGCGTTGAACTCGTCGTCTCTCTAACAAAAAATGAGGCAGTCATTTAGAATAGATGTTTAATAGAAGAGTGATCAAGCCGACACCGGAGCTCCATTGGACGATATTTCCATGATAATAATATAAAAATATATGTCTAATACCGTTTTAGAATACTAATCTAATACCGTTCTAGGCCCCGAATAACGGGATTTGGGTGATTGCAAATTTTTCTTTTCGACAGGATATCTAAAACTAAAAAAAACTAAAATAAAAAAAGAACATGTAAATTTTACGGTTGCGGTATGTGATAATTTGATAAATTGATAATCAGCTTATTATATTCAGAAAATTAATAATTTTAAAATTGAAAATGGCATTTTTAAAATATTACTTATTATAAAGATAAGAAAAGTCTAACAATTTTTTTTTTGCTCTGTGTCTTCTTAATCAAGTACTGGGGGCCGATTTTTGACAGCCGGACGCTCAAATTCAAACTCGAAAATAATCGCACACAAAAGTTTGTTGCTAATTTTTTCGCATGGAATTAATAGCTTAAATAATCATGATTTTAAATTTCTATCGCTGTTATTTTTAAAATGTAATTTCATCGTTTTATTCAGAGTTTTAAATGTCACTTTCGAGTGCTCGAATCTCAAAATCACCCCCCTGACCCTTATGTACTCGTAATTAAAACGTGGCAAAAAGCCAAGGCACATGCAGTGCTAGGAAAATAATGATTTGAGGTTTTACAAACCATGCCGCTCCCTTGTGTGAGCGTCGGCATCACCACGGTGTCGATCGTGGCCAAGAGCTCATCAGTGTCAACGAAGGGGAAGAAAGCTCCCAGTCCGTGCACCGGCGCGTAGTCTGCCTCTTGTAACGTAGCTACCATTACTTGTATCCTTGAAATACAAAATTATTGAAAGTAAAATATATTAATATACTGAAAACAACGTTAGCCAGTAAACCTACGAAGCAAGAGGTCCCGGATTTGAATCCTGGTAAGGTCATTTATCTGTGTAGTCACAGATATTTGTTCCTGAGCTATGGATGTTTTCTAATGTATTTATCTGTATCTATACAGGGTGGCTCATTCAAATCGGTCAGTATGGGAATGTCTGAAACCATAAGACATACGAAGATTTGTTCTTAGGAACCATGTCACCGATTTTGATAAAAAGAAAAACTGCATTCATACATTTGAAAAAAAACTGTACCCAGCTCGGGAATCGAACCCGGTTGTTTTGAAAAAATTAACTTACACTTTTTCTATTTAAATATCGATTGTATAGGTCTTAAGCTGTAAATGTCTCTAAGAAACATGATGTCTAAAATGAATAAAATGCATTGTTTTGACATATTTTAATTTATCATAGTATCAACAAAACTTCCTTAAAGATTTAATGCAATGCTAATGCCACATGATAAGGTGTATGTAACAATTAGAGAAGTACATACAAACAGCCATAGAGTCAATTTTACATGCCTGAACTATATACATATATTATAACATGTATATTATATACGTAATATATCATCGTCTAGTACCCACAAGTTCCACAACACAAGCCTTATTGAACTTTCTGTGGGAATAGGTCGATTTGTGTAAGGTTGTTCCGTAATATAGCTAACTAAACAAGCCAATAATAGTAGGTTTTTGTTACATACTTTCCTATACTTAGCATTGGCACTTCTTTTTCGCTGATTGTGATATTCTGTTGGTCTAAGAATATCCTAAGAGCTTGAGTTTTATCCGAGGTTAGGCCCAGATCTTGCAACGTCTGGCTAGTTGAAGTATTTCCAAATATATTGATCCCTGAAAATTAATTGTAATTAAACACAACCTATTTATTTATTTAATCGTATGGCGTGTTTTACATCGTAGGATTAATAGGTACTATTATAAATCGACATCCAGGTCGCACAGCCAGTCGATCACGACAGATGTTAAGTTAGTGTAGAGGTTCTCCGGGTCGCCTTGATAACGTCGCAGCTTGCTTGGCAACGCTATATAGCGCTCCACGGCGCCGACGCTGAGTGGTTTGGCTTTCAAGGCCGCAGTCGCACATCGGACTATGCTCCATCCCCATTTGTGCATCAAGTAATGGGGTTGGTTTACAGATGGCGCCAGCATAGTTGGTACCTGTCAGTCCTACCAATTGTGTCAAATACTTGTTTTTTTTTTTGAATTTTCTGACCTGGATGGGCTAGCCTTTAAGCCAGATCCCATACAACAATACTAGTGTCAGGTACCAGCTATGCTGGCGCCATCTGGCCAATCCGTTGACAGTTGCCAACCCCATTGCACCTGCCGTGATCCGTACGGATTCGGACCCGAACACAACCTATTATTAGAACCATAGGAGTATGCAACTTCTGTACCTGGTTAAGTCTAGTAATTAAGATTTGTTTAACTCACCAGCTATATTTTCTATTTGTTGTATAAAAGAGCCCTCACAATGAGAATACTGAGCGGAGATCACAGGTTGCATTGTATGTAAACCCTTCTCCGTTGCATTCACAATGGCATCGTACCTCGTCGGTAAATCTTCTTCCTGTAAGGTATAATATTAGTTGTAGACTACTCAGTAAAGTACTAGTTTAACTTTAAAATATGTGTAACAAAAATAGCGGCAAGAAAAAGGCGGCCGTAATGTGTTTATCAATTATCACGGACATTTAATTGTTCCTAAGTAATTGATGTTTTCTCTATATTTATTTATTCATAGCAATGCACCAACGAGAAGTTTCCAAAGTTACAAAATTTTCCATAAGGAAAGTTCTCAGAACGTTAATTTTACGAACAATAAAAATATTCAGAAAGTCGCTGGACACCGCCGTAACCGCCGTTATCGATTATTTTAACTGACTTTCTTATTTACGAGTTTATAATGATAAAAATAATACTAATTCCCATTATTATTTTTTGATAATTCCCATAGGGATTGTTCTCATTGGAAATTTAATTTAAATTGTATTCTAAGTTATCGGAAATTGCCGAGAATGCTACAGAATTTTTGAGAATGTTCGCCGCTTACCATCCACATCCACAAAAGTATTTGAGCTTCCTGAGAAACTAGGTCGATATGTGAATGTTTATCTCATATTCGTTTATTTATTATCGACTTATTTATAAGTATAAATATTCATACATTACTTTTGTTGTTTATATATAGTCTTACGTCCCACTACTCCCGCTCTACATGGCGACCCAGACAATGTTCAATGTTCTTCAAATTTTAGTACCTTTGTATCCATCGATAAGGATAGCATCATTGCTGGTAACTGGTATGCTGCCCTTGAGACGCAAATATGTTCTCCGACCGAGGTATTAAGACCAACCACTGCAAAGTGCCTGCAATAGTAATAAATAAATAACGGATAATAGTTTTTCATACACAATCGCCACGCTAAACGGAATTACCTCACCCCGCGACGGCCGATTGGTAGGGAACTAGTAGGCTAATGTGTCAGGTTGGCAGGGCATCGATAAAAAGCAAAATGGCGGTGTATTGTCAAAGGTCATTTACGACAGCGGAAACAGCGCCCTAAGACGCACGCACACATTGAAGCGTGTACAGATAAGTCGTGCACACAAAGGCGCTTAGACGAGTTTTGTAGTATGACGTGTCTGCCCTGTGTCATAGGCCTGGACTGTTTATATTGGAGACCCAACTTACTTGACAGATGGTATCATCCTAGCCCCTGCGTCCAAGTTGGCAAGTAGGGACGTATAAACGGCTTGTGTCTGTTCATCTTGCTGTTCCGTCATCACCACAAATATGCCCTCAACTGGCCCCAAGCTTGAACTCAGTTCCAGCAGCTTTGACGCGGAATCGTTCTGCACGAGGTTCAATGAGGATGTGGTGACTTTAACACCCGATTTTCGCCAGAATCTACAAAAAAAATACCGTATTTAATTTATTAAAGCTAGTTCGTTGTTGTTTAATACATTGCACAATGAAATAGAAATAATGCAGGAAGTCTAACAGGAGCTCAAGAGTAAATCCGAAAGCTTTTCTTGGCTGGAGTTTGAATTACACACAATATTTTCTCACTTCTGACTTGTGATAAAAAAGTATCTATGCTAAATCATGAGATTAGGTTACCGATCGGAGTACTACGCGAGCCGAGCTCGGGCCGTTTCGGGTCCGGGCGTTACGACACCGCCCGTTACATATTATAAGAGCTCACGAGTTGTCTCCGAGTGGTCGAGCCACATACGCGACGATCCGGGTCCGAGCGGTGCTGGTAGCTTGTAATGGCCGTCAAACAACAAAAAAATATCGTCCCGTCCATGGTCCGGGTACCTAACGAGCCGCTACCGATCCTCGGCGGTTAGGCGATGTTTTTCACTTTTCTATACAAAATGAAGTGCCGTGTCCGATGCGGAACGTTATAGCACGAGTCATCCTTTATTAATACGTATTTAGATATCGCCGGTTATACGTACCGTATTTGCCTACTGATGCGATGTGTGACGTCATCCAGTTGCAGATGCAGCGCCCGCGCACCCCGTTGTACCAATCGTGAGGCAAGGCGCGTAACGAGCCCCGACGAATCGCCTACCACCAACTGACATTGTGACTCTGTGCAGTGCAGTCTGCAAAACAACGAAGATGTAGGTTAAGCAATGTACAAGTTGCAGAACATTTTTTTTTTAATTTATTTAGAACATAAACAGTCATAATATAGTATTTTGTGCAACAGTTACATAATAAGGGTTCTTAAGATTCGAGGGTCGAAGTTACAAAATGAGGCGAAGCCGAATTTTGTAAAAACAGACCCGAGAATTTTAAGAACTCTTATTATGTACCGTTGCACACAATAGTTTTTTTCTACTCCTGCATTCTAATTTGCCAATATAATGACTGACATGTAAATTCAAAGCATATACTTATGAACGTTGTCATAATATGACTCAAAAGTCGACTCTTAGGGATATAATGGGTCTGTTGGGCCCCGCACCGGCGCCGCCCGCCGCTGTAGACGAGGCGGGCGCCGCGCGCCGATGCAATCCGCCGGGAGACTGAAGACAATTGTATAGAGGCAGCAGGTCATTCGTCGAACTCAATGCTTACCGGCTTGCCGAGCACTCGTAGAAAAACTATTGTGTGCAACGGTACATAATTAGGTCTTAAAATTCTCGGGTCTGTTTTTACAAAATTCGGCTTCGCCTCATTTTGTAACTTCGACCCTCGAATCTTAAGAACCCTTATTATGTAACTGTTGCACAAAATACTATTATACGAGTGCTTAAGCAAGCCGGTAAGAATTGAGTTCGACGAAAGCCGTGCACAACCTACTGCTTCTATGTAATCTCGTAACGTTCGATCTCCCGGTGGATTGTGCCGGCGGCGACACGCAATGCGGGGCCCGACAACAGTTTCACAATATTGTACGGAAATCCTTTCTGTGATTGTTATGGATGCTACAATATGCGACCATACAAGCTCTATCAAAAAGTATGCCCTAGTAGTTCCGCCACCACAATCTCAATTCGCGTATTACAGTCGCCGAGTATAAAAAACATTTTACATATGATGTACACAGTGTACAGAAAAAAGAGAAATTACTAAAAGACCTGGAGGTTCATTATTATACATAATGTTAACAAAGTAACCAATAAGGTTAAAAAAAACAAAAAAAAAACAATAATAATCTCGGAAATTTCCGGAAACTTACACGAGAATTTAAATTAAATTTCGAATGAGAACAATGTCTATGGGAATTATAAAAAAAATATTATTATATTAGTAAGTATTCTTTCTATTCACTTTTTACAATATTTTTAGATAAACTCGTAAATGAAGCAACCGACTTCGTGAATAATTTTTATTGTTCGTAAAATTTATGTTCTGAGAACATTCCGTATGGAAAATTTCGCAACTTTGGAAACTTCTCCTTGGTCCATTGCTAGGTGGGTTGCATCATGCATAACTAAGATCTGATTAACGTTAAATATGGCAACGGAGCTATCACCCCATAGAAAACTCAAACTTTTCGTACAAGATTTTTTAACGATGACATGACGTTGAAGTTAATAGCCGGTTTGCTGCAACCGGCCCTAAGAGTTTCGGAAAAGGGTACGCAATTTTGAGAGATTTTAAATCCTTATTACTAGATCCGAACTGGCAGATGTTCATCGGTGGATGTTAGAGGTAGATGTCAGCAAGCGAAAGGCACGCGACACGTTGCTCGGTGCGTATATACTTATACCTGTGTTCTACAGGTGTAGCGTCAACGCGTAGCAACACCCGACCGCGGTGGCGTCGACGCGCAAGCAGGCGGAGGGCGCGCGACGCGTCGCACGGCGCGTATACTGCGCGCGACAGCGGACGCACCCAGCCACCGCTGATGCCCTCCGCTAATAAGAGTTGAAGCCTCTGTTAGGGAAAACAAAGGATTTAAAATACCGCTTCATTCTCATGATCAAGATTCGATGAGTTTCAAACGACATGTTTGAAGAGGCATGCAGTGTTGTCAGTCTCATAAACAAGAGTGATAAGTTTCTAACGAACGAAAACGAGAGACATCCAGTGTTGCGTCATATCAAGCTTCTTATGTTAATGCTGCACCGCTCGGTCGGTTGAACTGTTTGCAAACTGGATAAGTACGGCCTATGTCGAGCGCCTAATCTGAGAGTATACTGAGGCCACTTGCATATTGATGCATTGGCTTAACAGAGACGTATCGTTCGAGCATCGACTTTTACACCCAAGCGAGTCGAATAACAACATTCAAATTTTAATATATCGTAAGGTACCGCTATAGCCTGTCAAACCTAAATATGACACATTCATACATACATAGGTATTTATTAAAATTAAATCTATTCATCGTACCTTGAAAGTTTCAACATCGTTATGTCGAAACAGTCCAGAGAAATCAATTCGGATGTAAGATCGTTCCTCCGACAAGGCGCTCATTCTGAAGGAGAACTCTTCATTGTTCTTCACTTGGTGAATGTCTAACGTGTAGCCAAAGTGCGTACAGCACTGTAAGTAGGCCTGATGAAAGAACAGTTTCTGGTTAGTTATTAAAAATTGGTTTCGTTTCGTACAAACCTCCGTATCACACATCTAATTTTCGCAAATGTTCCTGTCTACAGCAGATTATGTCATCACGACATCAGCTAAAATGTTTGGAAGCTCTACAGCTCTAGGAAGTTGCTATAGACATATTTGCGACCATTGGGGTTGAAATTTTGAGGCCTTGGGGGCCATGCGCGCGCTGACTGTGCAAAGGTCTTTCGGCGCATGTAATAGAGGCTTCTGGTAACCAGAGGGTTGGCTACTAAATGTGGATCACCATGGAATTTTTATTGTCTCTAATTTTAAGTAAGTAAGAACTGTTAGGATAGTAGGTAAGCAATTTATTTTTTATGTCTTTATTGTATTTTACTGGAAATCATAATTTATTAACATGAATTATTCACTTACATCCTTGTGATCGCCTCTACCGCATATTACATATTCGCAGCCCCAGCCGGCGGTAGCAGACAGCACGCGGTTCATGAAGGAGTCGTCTCGGCAGCAGATTATGTCGTTAACTAAATTTATTTGTAATCATTAATGTTGAGGTAGTTTTAAATGTCCGCCGTATTCCGATGTGCCGAAAGGAAAAGCAGTTAAAATTTTCAAAGAATATCATACGACATACTGTTTTAAAGAACATTGCGAATCTAATTTCATAGCATAACGTTAAAAAATACTCGCCGTCCAATTCAGGAAACATTTTCATCAAGAACTGTTTCTTGGCCGCGTCCCCAACGACGGCGAATACGCGACAGCCGCAGTGCAGCGCCATGGCGATGATGGCCTGTCCTGTTGCGCCGGCGCCGCCGCTGACCAGCACCTTGGTGCGCGGCATCAGACGCGTTCTGATGGCCTGGCGTTACAACCATGGTGTTAAAGGGGTCTACAAACGGTGACAGTTTATCTTGGCAACACATGACGACCTGTCCTGTTGCGCCGGCGCCGGTGCTCTTTCAAGCGCTGTATTAGACGCATTCTGATGGACGTTACATAAATTATTAAAGAATTCTAAACGGTGGGAGATGATGATGTGCCACTTGTACCAGTCTTCTTGCACTCGCGCCGCCCACTTTCTCGTAATTTTTTTGACAGATTACGACGTTGTATATGTTTATTAATGAAGTATTTCTATTGATATTTACTTACGAGGCAGTAGAGCGCTTGCGCATAGGGCAGAGGGACGGTTGCCGCGTCCTCGAGCGTCCAGTGCGTTGGTACCGGCCACAGCATCTCGGGACGCGTGCGCACTTGCGTGCGAGCAGAGCCTTGCGCCAGGCCCATCACACGTGTCCCGCTGGAAAGATAACATGATCAGGAATCCTGATTGAGTAAGCGACTCAAATTTTTTTAAAGCTCATGAGTAGTCGCCCCCAGAGCGCCAAAAGATCTATAAGTTTTGGCTAAATGCTGTCAAAGGCACCTTAACCCTTTTCCAATTCTATTGTGGGCAAGAGAGGGTAGCAATGTACAAGTTGCAGAACATTCTCAAAAATTCAGTAACATTCTCGGAAATTTCCGGAATTAAAATAAATTTCGAATGAAAAAATTCCCTATGGGAATTATCAAAAATGTATCATTGGTGTTATTTTTATAAACTCGTTAGTTAAAATAATTGATAACGGCGATGTCCATGTCCAGCGACTTTCTGAATAATTTTTATTGTTCGTAGGTACAACTTAAGTTCTGAGAACATTCCCTTTAGAAAATTTCGCAACTTTGGAAACTTAGGTCCCCATATTCTCGATCTAAAGGTACTTACTTTTCTAAATTGCCGCTAAAATCCATGCCATAATAACCTTCACAGTATGTGTGTCCATTCAAGATTGGTTCATTCACAGCCAATACATCGCTTGCATTCAATCCAGCAAAATGCACCTGCAATGTAGTCGATTGTTAAATAAGGGTTTATAATTTATTGCTTTTTCAAGACCAATACCAAAGGGACGAAAATGGTTTTTTGCACCCGTGTCTTACCGTCTATTTTCATTTCGACTACAAATGAGAAAAATGTATGCAATAGTACCTAAGGTAATACTAGTAATGTTATGATAATGATGTAATTGTAGGTATGTGTGAAATAAACGAAGAATTTTGTCTTACTATAAGTATGTTGAATTTTTAGGACTTTTATTTAAAGGTTAAAATCCTACCTCTACCGGGATCCCATCACGTTCACATACCGGGGCTGACACCCAACGCAAGGATTCTATATCTCCAACTCTCATGCTTTTTAACACATTGTCATCTTTAACATTACTGCCACTTTCACCCTGTATAAACAAAACAAAGGATTACAAAAAAAATATGTATATATATACAACAGTTTCATTATGTTGTTACCATATAGACATGTTTCTGGAATAAATTAATTTCATTTCATTACTTGAGGCTAGCATTGGAACCAAATTTTTTTTGAAATTCGGGCCTTGAAATAAAAATTGGAGAAAGTTTTTTTTTATATATAACCTGTAAGGGATTGAAAAAGTAATTTGAAGTTTTAATCAACTCAAATACAATAAACATTTTCAAAAATTCAAATATAATAAAGATATTAAATAAGTAATAGGTACAGAAATACCACAAAAAAACATACATTCAAAACTTTTTTGATTTGATATCTCGGGTCGATCTTGGATGTATCGAACACAAATTGTCCATTTGATTTGGCTATGTGACGAAATTTGATACCCTTGAGTGTTACACCGCCACATCTGTAATGAAATAATGAGTTAATAAGAATATATTCTACTCCGTAGACATATAAAAATAAACAATAAATATAGTAAGTATGAATACAAGAAAATAACCTGGTTTGGTCCTGTACCGCGCACACTTTGAACTTCAAATTCTTATCCAATTGCATAGATTTCGTATGCAAGTCTGTATTGATGGTCAGAGCCGTGATGAAGGCAGGCCTTGATATATGGTCATACGGCTGCTGGAGGACGTTCAGCTGCAGGAGAGCGTCGAGGAAGGTCTCCCAGCGCCCAGTCCAGGACACGTTGCCGGCAGTAAACGACTCGTTCGTGGAGCTTATGGCTTGGAATTCGTCCCTGATGATTCACAGTCCATAATGATCGATCTTTTCACGCTTTTAATAAGGAATTAGTAATGGACTGACTTTTGAGATGCGTTAGTAGCCTAGCATTCCTAGCAAGTAGCTTTTCTAAGTGAGCCATGGCAAAAACCAGAATCATGGTAGGTAAATCATTCAAATGAATGAATCTCAAAATGTTAATGGAAAACAAAGTTTTAAGAAGAAGCATTGACTCGTACATATTTTGTCATAGAATTATTGCGATACATACCGGTACGTATAGCCCCTCTCGTCTAAAATCTGATAAATTTCCTCTGTTTTTAATTTGTCTTCTCGTGAATCTTCGTATTCCGTACTGTCTGACGCAATAGTTCTCTTCAAGACGATAAAACCTGATGCTACTTTTGTGACTCCATCATCAATCTAAAAAAAATAGGTTTATAAATATTTGATAAATTGTATAGGCACCGTTCTGAAAATTCTACGGTTACAAAAATTCGCGTTCAGTATTTGGCAAGACTTCTGAAGGTGACATGTAATCTTAGGCGTAAGTATATTATCTTTGATTTGCGTTTGGAAAGACTAACCTCAAACCGTCCGTTCCCCTGGTGAACGGCCACAGTCAACCGGAGCAGCCGTGAATCATGCAGCGTCGGCTGTGAGTACAGCACCACGTCTCGGAGCTCCACGGGCAGCCCGTGGCGCGGCGCCTGCGCAACCATCGTCAAGGTATCCCATGCGCATACTAGTGCGGAGACGAAGGGGAACAGTGTCTTGTCTGAAAAAATCTTGTTTGGGGTACATTAAGTAAAAAGCAAAAACAAATATATCCATTTATATATACTTTTCGTACGGGTTTTAGGGTGTATTTATGCAATGATTAGATGTAATTGTTCATGACTATGTAAACAATTAGTGGAATATATTTAGTTCAGATAAGATTTTAATAATTAAATATAAAATCTTCCTCTCTTCCTCCTAGCGTTTATCCCGGCTTGGGGTCCGCTTGACAACCTAATCCCATGAATTGGCATAGACACTAGTTTTTACGAAAGCGACTGCCATCAGACCTTCCAACCCCGAGGGGAAACTAGGTCTTTTTGGGATTAGGTCCGGTTTCCTTACGATGTTTTCCTTCACCGAAAAGCGACTGGTAAATATCAAATGATATTCCGTACATAAGTTCCGAAAAACTCAGTGGTACGAGCCGGGGTTTGAACCCGAGACCTCCGGATTGAAAGTCGGACGTCTTACCGCAAGGCTACCAGCGCTTATTAATCTATACATATAATCTATACATATAATAAAGCTGAAGAGGGTCGAAAATCTGTACATTGGAGATATTAGTAAAAAAATAAGTTAGTAGGTCTTAGAATCGATAACAGAACACGTTTCGACGATTTTTAGAATTTTTGTCTGTTTGTCTGTTTGTCTGTTTGGATGGGGAGAGTTGGCGTCAAAACGCCTGAACCGATTTCAATAAAAACTTCACTAGCAGGTTCAACAGACCTCTGGTCAGGACATAGGCTATAAAAAATACGAACTTTTTGGATTTAAGGGGGTTTAAGGCGAGTTTAAACTTTGTATGGGAAATGAATATGAGTGTTAAGCTCAAGCAGCAAATTGATATTTGTTTAACTATTTTCGGTTAGTTCATATTCATTCGTATAAATAAATAAATGTGTTAAATAATAATATACCTACTGGTTAAATATAGTGGAAAAGTAAAAAATACGTACCATCAAAAGGGGTATCTAGACATGTCTTTGGCTATACGATTAGGTAACGCTATCTCTCGCAGAACTTTGTTACTAACCGAGTCCTCTTTACGCAAAATCTGACCATATGTAGTTTAGGTGCATACTAAATGCAACACGAGTTCGCAGAGATTTCCCTAGATGGCTATAGTAGGTAGGCTATATATACACCAAACTATAGATAATTATACCAAAAATAGTTACGTTGAACATTTAACATGGGAGAATAAGAGTTTTGATACTTTTGATAGAGTCAACCACGTGATGGGCGGGTAAAAAACGGGGGCTCGGGGGTCGGAGCCCCCCGCATTAAGAAAAAACACACCGTAGTACTGCTTATTATACCAAAAATTGTTACGTCAAACATTTGAGATAGGAGAAAAAGAATTTTGATAGAGTTTACCGCGCGACGAGCAGTAAAAAAAAGGGGGCTCGGGGGGCAGAGCCCCCCGCAAAAAGAAAAAAACACCAAACTATAGATGATTATACCAAAAATAGTTAGGTTGAACATTTAAGATGGGAGAACAAAAGTTTTGATCGAGTCAACCACGTGATGGGCGGAGAAAAAACACACCGTAGTACTGCTTATTATACCAAAAATTGCTACGTCGAACATTTGAGATAAGAGAAAAAGAATTTTGATAGAGTTCACCACGCGATGGGCTGTAAAAAAAGGGGGGCTCGGGGGGCGGAACCCCCCGCAAAAAGAAAAAAACACCATACTATAGATAATTATACCAAAAAAAGTTAAGTTGAACATTTAAGATGGGAGAATAAGAGTTTTGATAGAGTTAACCACGTGACAGGCGGGAAAAAAGGGGGGCTCTAGAGGCGGAGCCCCCCGCAAAAAGAAAAATATACACCATACTATAGATAATTATACCAAAAAAAGTTAAGTTGAACATTTAAGATGGGAGAATAAGAGTTTTGATAGAGTCAACCACGTGATGGGCGGAGAAAAAACACACCGTAGTACTGCTTATTATACCAAAAATTGCTACGTCGAACATTTGAGATAAGAGAAAAAGAATTTTGATAGAGTTCACCGCGCGATGGGCTGTAAAAAAAGGGGGGCTCGGGGGGCGGAACCCCCCGCAAAAAGAAAAAAACACCATACTATAGATAATTATACCAAAAAAAGTTAAGTTGAACATTTAATATGGGAGAATAAGAGTTTTGATAGAGTTAACCACGTGACAGGCGGGAAAAAAGGGGGGCTCTAGGGGCGGAGCCCCCCGCAAAAAGAAAAATATACACCATTCTATAGATAATTATACCAAAAAAAGTTAAGTTGAACATTTAAGATGGGAGAATAAGAGTTTTGATAGAGTCAACCACGTGATGGGCGGGTAAAAAACGGGGGCTCGGGGGGCGGAGCCCCCCGCATTAAGAAAAAACACACCGTAGTACTGCTTAATTGCTTATTATACCAAAAATTGTTACGTCGAACATTTGAGATAGGAGAAAAAGATTTTTGATAGAGTTTACCGCGCGATGGGCTGTAAAAAAAAAGGGGGGCTCGGGGGGCGGAGCCCCCCGCAAAAAGGAAAAAACACCAAACTATAGATAATTATACCAAAAATAGTTAGGTTGAACATTTAAGATGGGAGAATAAGAGTTTTGATAGAGTCAACCACGTGACAGGCGGGAAAAAAGGGGCGGAGCCCCCCGCAAAAAGAATAAAATACACCTACTATAGATAATTATACCAAAAATAGTTAAGTTGAACATTTAAGATGGGAGATTAAAAGTTTTGATAGAGTCAACCACGTGATGGACGGAGTAAAAGGGGGGGGCTCGGGGGGCGGAGCCCCCCGCATTAAAAAAAACACACCGTAGTACTGCTTATTATACCAAAAATTGCTACGTCGAACATTTGAGATAAGAGAAAAAGAATTTTGATAGTTTACCGCACGATGGGCTGTAAAAAAAAGGGGGGCTCGGGGGGCGGAACCCCCCGCAAAAAGAAAAAAAACACCATACTATAGATAATTATACCAAAAATAGTTATGTTGAACATTTAAGATGGGAGAAGAAGAGTTTTGATAGACGTAACCACGTGATGGGCGGGAAGAAAAGGGGGGCTCAGGGGGGCGGAGCCCCCCGCATAAAGAAAAAACACACCTTAGTACTGTTTATTATACAAAAAATTGTTACGTCGAACATTTGATATAGGAGAAAAAGATTTTTGATAGAGTTTACCGCGCGATGGGCTTCAAAAAAGGGGGGATTGGGGGGTGGAGCCCCCCGCAAAAAGAAATAAACACACTATACTATAGATAATTATACCAAAAATTGTTACGTTTAACATTTGACATGGGAAAAGAAGAGTTTTGATAGAGTCAATCACGTGTTGGGTGGGGAAAAAAGGGGGGCATAAAGAAAAAACACACCGTACTACTGATTTTTATACCAAAAATTGTTACGTCGAACATCTGAGATAGGAGAAAAAGATTTTTGGTAGGGTTTACCGCGCAATGGGCCTTAAAAAAGGGAGGCTCGGGGGGCTGAGCCCCCCGCATAAAGAAAAAACACACCGTACTACTGCTTATTATACCAAAAATTGTTACGTCGAACATTTGAGATAGGAGAAAAAGAATTTTGATAGAGTTTACCGCGCGATGGGTTGTAAAAGAAAGGGGGGCTCGGGGGGCGGAGCCCTCCGCAAAATGAAAAAAACACACCATACTATAGATAATTATACCAAAAATAGTTACGTTGAACATTTAAGATGGGAGAAGAAGAGTTTTGATAGAGATAACCACGTGATGGGCGGGAAGATCAGGGGGGCTCGGGGGGCGGAGCCCCCCGCATAAAGAAAAAACAGACCGTACTACTGCTTATTATACCAAAAATTGTTACGTCGAACATTTGAGATGGGAGAAAAAGAGTTTTGATAAAGTTTACCATGTGACGGGCGCCAAAGAAAGGGAGGCTCAGGGGGCGGAGCTCCCCGCATAAAAAAACCCCGTTCTATTGCTTATGATACCAAAAATTGCTATGGTAAGGTTGAAAGTTCAAGATGGGAGCAAGAGTTTGACAGAGATTTGCACGTGGCAGGCGGTAAAAGGCGGCTCGGGGGGTGGAGCCCACGCAAAAAGATAAACACACCGTACCATTGCTATTTTTACGATTTTAAGATGTAGATAGAGTTGACCACTATTAATACCAAAAATGATTAAGTTGCATATTTAAGACGGCAGCAATAACAGTTTTGATAGAATTAACTATGTGAAAGGCGGCTCGGGGCCCATTTCGCGTACACTTTAACATCAAATTGTGTTCGATATCTCCTTACTATTGGTCTTTCCGCCCTCCGGTTTACTTTTAAGACTTAGTCATTAATTTGTGTTCGATCTCTGACCTCCTGCTGCATTTTCTACTGAGATGCTTCGGACGTTCGACTCTACAGAGAGAGCTCTGCTATTAGCTCTTCAGATCTTCCCGCTCACATGGTTCTCTGCCGCAGACGCTTTCGGTCGATCTTTTGGGATGTCGAAGTTATAACTGACTTTATGAAATTTGATATGTAGAAAGCGTTTAGCAGTGGACTGTTGAGGGATGAGTGTAACGAAAAGTGACAGAGCCTACTGCAACGCACGCGGGCGAAGCCGCGCGGGTACAGCTAGTTAAATATAAAATCATCAGAAGAAAATAATTCAAACTAGTATTACGGATATTACAGATTACTATTGATGTGACGCGGAGGCGATAGGCACATTTAGATTTATTTAGCAGTTTTTGAGTATCTAAACATATTTTTAGTCGTACCTCCAACTCGATGCCCTTGTAAGTAAGCATACTCGGCGTCGTGTAGCGTTATCTTAAAAGTGCATGTTGAAGACGACACTCTTTCTGGACTCGCATACAACGCCAAATGCCTGTTGAATGATGATGAATAATTAATAGAACAATGAGCAATGTGAATGACTTCAATTTGCAATATTATTTCAATATGTATGGGCCGTTTTTCAAGATAGTACCTAAACTTTCCCTACAATTTTTTATTTTGTTGATAAGAAAAATTTTGTGAAATGAGTTTTGATGTCCTAAAATCTAAATTTTGCTCGAATGTAGTAATTTAAGTACTTTTTACCATTTTTGCTGTTGAGCCCATTCCACTAAGTGTGACAGATGAGGAGTCCCAGTGGAAACAGGGAACTCAACTTTTGGGTATAAAGGACTTATTTTGGGATAATACCCTTCCATGAACAACCTGGAAACATAACGCATTCTTAATTTCACCCTAAAATATAGTTCATATATTTTAGGGTGGCGGCTATATTATAAAAGTACTATCAATAAAAAATAAACTATTTTTAGCATAATATTCACACAAGCAATGTACAAGTTGTAGAACATTCTCAAAAATTCAGTAACATTCTCGGAAATTTCCGGAAACTTACACGAGAATTTAAATTATTTTCGAATGAGAACATTCTTTATGGGAATTAACAATAAAATATTATTTTCATAAACTCGTAAATGAGACAGTCAGTTAAAATAATCGATAACGGCGGTGTCCAGCGAATTCCTGAATAATTTTTATTGTTCGTAAAATTTTGCAAGTTTTGAAACTTCTCCTTGGTGCATTGCTTGTTAATGATCTCAACAAGCAGCGCGTTATAAGTTCTAGTTGTATCGCACTCACTGTCCAACAGCTTCGAGTAGGAATCTAGCATTATCAGGGTGCCCCCGGCGGGTAAGTGGTATGTGTGAACATGACGGCATTGCACGTTTGAGGATTGCCTGCAACAAACCATGCGGTGCCACCTCTACTAGCACTGCGTTCTTCGGAATCAGCCGTGTAGTCTCCTCGAAAAGCACTGGATTCTGCAAACACCCAATTACAGTCAGCAGCAGAAGCTTAGTGGGTAGGTTGGTCAAAATGAACTTCATCTTAACAATAAAGATATGACAAAATATGATCTGTATCCCTACGCAAGAGACCAAAATGAAAGAAAGAAAGAAAGAAAGAAACATTTATTCATGACAAACATATACAAAGGAAACAAACAGAAAAATATACACACTTTGTCACGAAATGGTTGCAACTCAGCGTTAATGCTACCAAAAACCTACCAAAATACCGAGATGATAGGCCTGAGATCCCGAAAAAGACCTGCTAAGATCATATTGACTACCTCATTTGCTTAACTACTTCTGCTGCTAACAGTGTAATTGTACATACCGTTTGTCGAACTTGATGGGTATTGCCTGATTCTAAGTGGAATATTGCTACCTACAACTGTTCATTAAGAATGGTGATCTCAATTTTACCAGGAGATTATTGGTATGGTACTCGGCCGAAGAGTACTTGGCTATTTCTTCATTCCACCTATCCTGCGGTACAGATGTTGACACCCAACGTTCACTGCGAAGTTTTGGAGTTTTAATCACTTCTTTTAAGTATTTCAGAAGCCCAGGACCTGAAAAAATCAAAAATAGGTAGCAAATTGTGACAAAGGATCTTTGACAAGTTATTTAACTTAATTTTATAATTGAAAGGAAAGGAAAAATGGAAAAATTCACCGCGTCGAGCAAGACTCGAACTTGCGACCTCTCGGAACACCGGTCCGATCGCACTGCCAACTGTGCTATCGACGCTTACTCAACCCCGGTGAATCTTTCCATCTGTTACTCCTTTTTTGCTTACGTCAGAGGGAGACGTGTAGCGACATCTACCGTAAGTGCATATACACATTAACGGCACCGAAGTTCCAAGTCATATTGCAATAACATCGATAACAATGCGCTAACCCGTACTAATTAATTGTTGTTATAAGCAGAAACGTCTGCAAACGATATTTCAATTTTATAATTGAAAGGAAAGGAAAAATGGAAAAATTCACCGCGTCGAGCAAGACTCGAACTTGCGACCTCTCGGAACACCGGTCCGATCGCACTGCCAACTGTGCTATCGACGCTTACTCAACCCCGGTGAATCTTTCCATCTGTTACTCCTTTTTTGCTTACGTCAGAGGGAGACGTGTAGCGACATCGACCGTAAGTGCATATACACATTAACGGCACCGAAGTTCCAAGTCATATTGGAATAACATCGATAACAATGCGCTAACCCGTACTAATTAATTGTTGTTATAAGCAGAAACGTCTGCAAACGATATTTCAATTTTATAATTGAAAGGTAAGGAAAAATGGAAAAATTCACCGCGTCGAGCAAGACTCGAACTTGCGACCTCTCGGAACACCGGTCCGATCGCACTGCCAACTGTGCTATCGACGCTTACTCAACCCCGGTGAATCTTTCCATCTGTTACTCCTTTTTTGCTTACGTCAGAGGGAGACGTGTAGCGACATCTACCGTAAGTGCATATACACATTAACGGCACCGAAGTTCCAAGTCATATTGGAATAACATCGATAACAATGCGCTAACCCGTACTAATTAATTGTTGTTATAAGCAGAAACGTCTGCAAACGATATTTCAATTTTATAATTGAAAGGAAAGGAAAAATGGAAAAATTCACCGCGTCGAGCAAGACTCGAACCTGCGACCTCTCGGAACACCGGTCCGATCGCACTGCCAACTGTGCTATCGACGCTTACTCAACCCCGGTGAATCTTTCCATCTGTTACTCCTTTTTTGCTTACGTCAGAGGGAGACGTGTAGCGACATCTACCGTAAGTGCATATACACATTAACATTATTATTATTATTTTTTTCCTTTCCTTTCAATTATAAAATTGAAATATCGTTTGCAGACGTTTCTGCTTATAACAACAATTAATTAGTACGGGTTAGCGCATTGTTATCGATGTTATTCCAATATGACTTGGAACTTCGGTGCCGTTAATGTGTATATGCACTTACGGTAGATGTCGCTACACGTCTCCCTCTGACGTAAGCAAAAAAGGAGTAACAGATGGAAAGATTCACCGGGGTTGAGTAAGCGTCGATAGCACAGTTGGCAGTGCGATCGGACCGGTGTTCCGAGAGGTCGCAAGTTCGAGTCTTGCTCGACGCGGTGAATTTTTCCATTTTTCCTTTCCTTTCAATTATAAAATTGAAATATCGTTTGCAGACGTTTCTGCTTATAACAACAATTAATTAGTACGGGTTAGCGCATTGTTATCGATGTTATTCCAATATGACTTGGAACTTCGGTGCCGTTAATGTGTATATGCACTTACGGTAGATGTCGCTACACGTCTCCCTCTGACGTAAGCAAAAAAGGAGTAACAGATGGAAAGATTCACCGGGGTTGAGTAAGCGTCGATAGCACAGTTGGCAGTGCGATCGGACCGGTGTTCCGAGAGGTCGCAAGTTCGAGTCTTGCTCGACGCGGTGAATTTTTCCATTTTTCCTTTCCTTTCAATTATAAAATTGAAATATCGTTTGCAGACGTTTCTGCTTATAACAACAATTAATTAGTACGGGTTAGCGGATTGTTATCGATGTTATTCCAATATGACTTGGAACTTCGGTGCCGTTAATGTGTATATGCACTTACGGTAGATGTCGCTACACGTCTCCCTCTGACGTAAGCAAAAAAGGAGTAACAGATGGAAAGATTCACCGGGGTTGAGTAAGCGTCGATAGCACAGTTGGCAGTGCGATCGGACCGGTGTTCCGAGAGGTCGCAAGTTCGAGTCTTGCTCGACGCGGTGAATTTTTCCATTTTTCCTTACCTTTCAATTATAAAATTGAAATATCGTTTGCAGACGTTTCTGCTTATAACAACAATTAATTAGTACGGGTTAGCGCATTGTTATCGATGTTATTCCAATATGACTTGGAACTTCGGTGCCGTTAATGTGTATATGCACTTACGGTCGATGTCGCTACACGTCTCCCTCTGACGTAAGCAAAAAAGGAGTAACAGATGGAAAGATTCACCGGGGTTGAGTAAGCGTCGATAGCACAGTTGGCAGTGCGATCGGACCGGTGTTCCGAGAGGTCGCAAGTTCGAGTCTTGCTCGACGCGGTGAATTTTTCCATTTTTCCTTTCCTTTCAATTATAAAATTGAAATATCGTTTGCAGACGTTTCTGCTTATAATAACAATTAATTATTTAACTTACTCATTAAGCGAAATGTAAATTTCTTTTGAGTAATAAAGTTCTTTAAACCTAAAGATAGGCAGCGCAACAAAATGTCAATCCTCTAAATAATCTGAAGCGGCTCAACTAGGTACCTCGGTACCTCCACCTTACGGCTCGGCCAGGGCTCCACGGCGGCAGCAGCGACCATAGGTAAGAACAAGAAATGTACCTACCTACTATGCTCCGACCTCTCACAATTAGATATGGGCGCCACTCCCCGCTGCCCCTGAACCGCGAAGTATTGAGCAAGACGTTACCAAAACAGAAGCTGTTAAAATTTTGGAAAGCGTCACCTGCTTCGGCAATATATCGTGAATGATACGCGATATTAGAGCATGGGACCTCCTTTGCAAAAATCCCCTTAGCAACCAACTGGGCAACGAATTCAGCCATAATTTCTGCAGGGCCCGAAATGGTGCTTGAGTCGCTTGCATTGTGGCAGGCCACCTCGATCTCTGGCGGACACATCTTGGACACCTGGCGATTTTATTTTGATTAAATAGGCGTGACATAATTTAAATGATACATTACATTAGCACAAAACAAGTAATAAGTAGGTCTAGGTAATACGGGTTTATTACCTATAATATACCTATGATCCGATGTAAATATGGCTATTATCTATGCTGCGATCTATGGCTAAAAGAATTAGGCATTAAGCATTGCATATTTACTTCAGTAAATCCTATTCCAACGGCAGCCATGGAGCCGCGTATGAGCGGCGTCTCAATGGAGACGAGCCCGCGACTGTACGCCGACAGGATCATCTCTTCGGCCGTCAGGCAGCCGTCTGCGTACGCGCAGCCTAGCTCGCCAACGCTGTGTCCTGGAGATTTAAAGTGTGTTAGTAAAAAATCGGTATGTCCGGAAAGAGAAGTGTCATAGAATGTACATATGAGCTTCCATATCACTCACGTATCCCATACCAACCACGACACTTTTCTTTCCGGACAAACTCTAACAACCCTATGGAACAAATCGGTCTGAAATAGATTTATTGTATTTTATTGAATTTGATGAATGTAAATGTCGGTTAATCAAGCAAAGAAAAAAACCTACCTATAATCTTATCCGGGACCAAACCCAATTGTAGAAGAATGTCAGTCAGACCAATCTGGACGGCAGCAATACCGACGAACGAGTGTAGAATATTGTCATAGATCGTTTTATCGGGCGACGTGATGATGTGTATAATATCGATCCCTTTTGGCTCCAATACTTGTCGACACCTATTTCAAAACGGAATCGAAATTATCTATTAGTATTGAATAAGGAGAAAGTGTAAAAGGAAATTTTGAGAGTATTGTTATGATTCTACTAACTATACTATGAAATACACGTGGGTAATACTAACATCAGCTGGTTAACTGTGATTAAATGTGTGAATGAAATGTGATAATACTTTGAATTTAGCCATAACTCAATCGGTGTAAGAGTGTCTCTAGGGACCACTGCGCTTGAGGGACTTCTCCGTGGACGATCTTTTGCGCCCATGGTGGACATCTTTAACGCTTTTGTGAGTGAAGATAAATACAAATTATTGACTCTACGTAACTTGCAAATCATATACAGACTGACCAAAAAAGAACTAAATTCCCTTGGTAGCGTCCAAAAACCTTACTGCCAACGGGAATTTAGTTCTTTTTTGGCCACCCTGTATGTATAGTAGTGTTGTATTAGAGGAGAGTTAAATTATACCGTTCTATAGCAGCAGCGAAGATCGGCATGCGCATGAGTTGCTTGCCCATGCCGGCCCACTGCGAGCCCATGCCGCTGTACACGAACCACAGCGGCCGCTCGCTCCCGTCGAAATACTCCGCCTTTTCGCTCAGGCTTGTGGTTTTTGATTCGTTGTCTGTATCTGTATAATAATATTTTATTTTATGTATTTAAAGAAACCTTATTTGATGTCGGATGGCAATATCCACATCGTCACGCCATCGTGAGCGCCATTGCAGTAGGCAAGTAACTAACTATGTTTTACCAAATCGTAAGGATGCATCAGGAGTATAAAAAAATAGCAAGGAATAGAACAAAATGGCAATTACTCCCTCGAAAAGACTATAATAAAAGCATACCTGTCGGTATTAATACTTACCTAAGATAGCAAATCCTCTGCCTAGATGACCATTGATTTTGTACGAGTGGATATTTTGAATCAACGCCAACTCTTCAGCATCTATAGGTCTCGATTTTAGATTATTGATCATATTTTGCACAGCTTCATCCGTCCGACCCGAGATCAAAACTAATCGAGGAATATCGCTGTGATATTTTGTTAAATCCTAAAAAAAGGAATTCGAATATGTAATATTTACAAAGTAAATGAAAGTTTATTGGAGCAATGTGACATATTACGGCGGGAGCATAATATTGGACCCTGGACATAGTGAGGGATTCGAGGATAAACGCCCAAGATGAAAATATGTGCATCTGTGCCCGGTTATTCACTGTAATCACCAATGCACCAACGAAAAGTTTCCAAAGTTGCGATATTTTCCATACGGAACGGAAACTTAAATTTTACGAACAAGAAAAAATATTCAGGAAATCGTTGGACACTTATTTTAACTGACTGTCTCATTAACGAGTTTATAAAAATAACACTAATAATACTTTTTTTTATAATTCCCATAGGGAATGATCTCATTGGAAATTTAATTTAAATTCTCGTGTAAGTTTCCGGAAATTACCGAGAATGTTACTGAATTTTTGAGAATGTTCTGCAACTTATGATTTTAAGCTAACATGGTCATTAACATTACAAAAACTATTTAAGACGGGATATTTACCATGTGAGTTTTTTATTATAAAAAACTCACATGGTAAATATCCCGTTTTAAATAGTTTTTGTAATGTTCTGCAACTTGTACATTGCTAACTGATCATTCCTATTCGTCCCCGCTATCGCCATTAGGAATTATTATTCATTTTTTGTCTTTATTATTATTATATTAGCTTTATTTCCAACCTAACTACTACATTAATTCGTATACAATTGTTTTTTTTATATTAGTTTGTCTAGGTGTAGTTGCTGTGGTCCCCTGCGGGTAAAAGAATTTTTGAGAATGTTCTGCAACTTGTAGGTACATTGCTAACTGATCATTCCTATTCGTCCCCGATATCGCCATTAGGACTAGACTGATGAAACTTATTCTCTACCATGTACGGTTATATAATATGGTTCTGATTGACATCATCTATTTATGAAGAAGGTAAGAGACCATGATACACGCCTGCTGGCTCCACAGAAAACCAGCGCCGTTGACCACGCTAGCCGTGCCAACTGCATTGCTGAGTGGAGACCATTTCGGCTTCACATCTAGATTTAGTTGTTTTATTATTTTACTGATGTATTATCCTGTAAGATGTGTTGTTTGAATAAATGTTTTCTATTCTATTCTATTCTATACAATACATAAGATCAAATTAATGTAATGTAATTGCCGCCTCTTCTAGCCCGAATAAAGGCCTTTTCTGAATGATTTACTGATTATAAAGATAAAGTTAATACCTTAGGCTTGTAATGTCCATGTAAAAGCACATGCGAGTTGACACCAGTCAACGATAACCCGTTGACTGCTACATAGCCTCTAGCTGTTGGCTTGTGGTCGGTCAGGATCCTGAGACGACCCTCGCGCAGTGCGTCCACGTCGTCGCGCGGTCGCTCGCAGTGCAGGTTGCCTGCTAACTGGCCAGTGTGGTAACCCAGGAGTACCTAAAGGTAGGAAGAATATCTGTCATTAAAGTTGTAACTAACAATCTACTTTAACTGTCTGTGAATAAATAATTTTTATTTTTATTTATTTATTAAAGATATCCTTACAATTATCACGAGCTATATTGAACCTTTGAGTGTAAAGAGACACTTTGCCTCCTTAGGAGTGTTTATCACTTGTACAATGGGTTGTGCTCTGAAAAACTATTTGACATGATGCCCACGGCTGCTTTTTATCACCACTGGCCTATAACCGCAAACCACTTCGTTCATCGAATCTATTTGCATCACTCTCGTATATGCAAGAGCGATAGAGACGGGGCCGACGTTTTGTCGATTTTCGAACTTCGCGGTAGGCTGGTCTACTGCGTCGAAGTCTATCTTGTATGTATCTCTCGAAATACAAAGGACAAACCTTGGTGACGCCCATAATTCCCGAGGCGGACTCGCAGTACCCAACGTTTGACATGACGCTACCGACGTAAAGAGGCTTGCACCGACCCTGACAAAAGACTGCGTCTATCGCGTCCAACTCTGTCTTATCACTCTCGAAATTGGCTGAAAACGTTCGTCAGTGATGTTAAAAAACCACAAATTGTAAATGATTCCTAAACTCCTATTTCAAATCTCAGGGAAATAATGTTAACTTAAGTGACAACGTTAGATAATCAAATTATAGGTACATATATGTATGTACAGTCGACGTCAAAGATATGTTTACACTTTTGTACCTTATTACAAAGGCGTAAGGTGAAACAGTGTAAACATATCTTTGACGTCGACTGTACAAAGAATATAAAAACTAACTCGAGAAACCGGACACTTATATTTATTGGTAGTAGATACTTAATTGATTTATTTAAATGTAACTTTAGTTCCTATTTAATTTATTTTAATGTATGAAATCCTTGAAAACATTTCACTATGTTTAGAAATTATTGACGTACTTACCTATAAGTACATACTATAGGCCTCCTTAATGAAAAAAAAATGCAATTAAAATACACTAAGTAACAGTTAAGTGAATAATAGGTAGGTAGGTACCTGATCCAAAGCCTTCAACAAATTCGACGTCGCTTGGCGATATTTTTATTTCATCGTAGAAGTTTTTTAGAAAACCCGTAATTTCTTCTGGTTTGCGCTCGAAACTTCCAGTATTTGCACAAGACGCATATTCTGTTTTAGCATAAACAACATCGGCATATATTCTGGAAGACAAGGAGACTACTGTATGGAGGTATTATTAACGTAATTCAACAAAATTTAACTAATTATACACGACCAGCAGCAGAAGTAGCGGATGAGCGGCTCAAAAGCACATTGGCACGTACGACTTCATTAAAGATAAGAGCGTGCCAATCGGCTAAGCTACTAATGCTGATTGAATATATATATATATTATACCGACAACTGCTACAACTTTGCCTGCGATGCACAACTTTGCCTGGCTTGAAAAACATAGTTTTCTTCACCAAACAGCTATTTATATTTTATTCCTGAGATGGGAGGAAAGCGGCCATCTCAGGGATAAGATGTAAATATAGTTTGGCCAGAGTTTGTTCCACTTCAAGCATAGACAGGGAGAATCATACTGGTTGGTTTGCCAGACTATAGCTGTTTGGTGAATAAAACCATATTTTTCAAGCCAAGCCAGGCAAAGTTGCGAATTGTCGACAAAGTTGTAGCAGTTGACGGTAGTGCTAATTGTCATCGTGTTACCTGTAAGCATCCTTAGCTTTTTGTAAGAACAGCACGGAAATTGCTTCAGACTTGACGCATCCGTCCGCTGCTTGGTCGTAGGATTTAGTTTTACCATCCATACATAATGTTATATTTCTGTATAGCAAAAAATTATATTAAACTGAGTTTTCACAAACTCGACTCTCCATACATCAATATAGAACTTGTTAAACTACTTAATATAAGTAAGTACGTTAGTGTAAATTTTTTCTTTATTTGTGATGGAATGAAACAACAAATTGCAAATTTCGGACTATTTCCTTTACAATTACTTTACAGGTCTTTCTTTCTTGGCAGATTTCATGATTCTAGGTGTATGGGGTGGGAAGTCCCCTATAACATTTCATTCCTCTGCGAAGTATTAGAAAATAAGGTTTGAATTGCTGTATCTTTGGATTACATGTACTTAGTAAGCTTGATTTTTACACCGTTTAGGGACAACAGACATAATTATATGTTAATTTCAACTTAATACTTCCGCGCGTTCCTATGAAAAAGCGTCTTTGTCCGACAGACGGGCGGACGGATGACAAAGTTATCTTACAAGGGTTCTGTTTTTCTTTTAGAGGTAAAATGTATAATAATATATAGCTGATCACATTCTGTTGCTGCAAAAATACCTCAGAGTGAGCATGGTCGGGCTGTAGAAATCTACAAAGCAGCCATACATGGTTCCATCATCAGATCATCACGGTGTGAAGCATTTTCATTCGAGGCGAGCGCGTGGCCATTTTGTATGAAATGCTAATACACACCAATGTACAAGTATCACAGAAATTTTTCAAAAATTCAGTAACGTTCTCGGAAATTTCCAGAAACTATCACGAGTATTTAAATTAAATTTCTAATTAGAATATTCCCCGTGGGAATTATCTAAAAATGTGTTCTTAGTATTATTTTTTATAAACTCGTACTCGTCGTTTTTTGCGACAGTCAGTTAAATCTATCTATACATATAATAAAGCTGAAGAGGGTCGAAAATCTGTACATTGGAGATATTAGTAAAAAAATAAGTTAGTAGGTCTTAGAATCGATAACAGAACACGTTTCGACGATTTTTAGAATTTTTGTCTGTTTGTCTGTTTGTCTGTTTGTCTGTTTGGATGGGGAGAGTTGGCGTCAAAACGCCTGAACCGATTTCGATAAAAACTTCACTAGCAGGTTCAACAGACCTCTGGTCAGGACATAGGCTATAAAAAATACGAACTTTTTGGATTTAAGGGGGTTTAAGGGGGGTTTAAAGTTTGTATGTGAAATGGATATGAGTGTTAAGCTCAAGCAGCAAATTGATATTTGTTTAACTACTTTCGGTTAGTTCATATTCATTCGTATAAATAAAAAAATGTGTTAAATAATAATATACTGGTTAAAAATAGTGGAAAAGTAAAAAATACGTACCATCAAAAGGGGTATCTAGACATGTCTTTGGCTATACGATTAGGTAACGCTATCTCTCGCAGAACTTTGTTACTACCGAGTCCTCTTTACGCAAAATCTGACCACTACATATGTAGTTAAGGTGCAAACTAAATGCAACACGAGTTCGCAGAGATATCCATAGATGGCTATAGTAGGTAGGTACTATCTATGCTATGAGTATAATGGGAACCTATGCCTTTACCTCTTTTTAACCGACTTCAAAAAAGGAGGAGGTTCTCAATTCGACTGTTTTTTTTTTTTATCATCATTATTTTTTTTTGTATGTATGTTACTCCATATCTCCGTGAATCGTGAACCGATTTTCAAATTTTTTTTTTAATCGAACAGGTATAACCCCTAGATGGTCCCATTATCACCAAGTCAGGGTCTGATGATGGGATCCAGGAGAAATCGAGGGAACTCTTCAACTATTATAGGCACACCTATAGTGATTTCACTATTTTCTACAGCAACTCGGCCACTTCCTCTTGGAATAGCAGATCCTAAGTGAAGTCGGTTCTTTTTTTGTTTTAAATTATTTCCTTCTTTCTGCTGAGGCCTGACGCGCCAGCACGCGGTTGCTTAGCAACGCCTATAAAAACACTGATGTTTGTGTTTGAAAAGACGACTGACTGCTGCGGATACGAATTTGTATATATGTTTCCTTTTCATCGGAAAATTACTCGATCACCTACCACTACAAAACACACCGTACTACTGCTTATTATACCAAAAATTGTTAGGTCGAACATTTGAGATAGGAGAAAAAGAATTTTGATAGAGTTTACTCCGCGATGGGCTGTAAAATAAAAAAGGGGCTCGGGGGGCGGAGCCCCCCGCAAAAAGAAAAAAACCCCATACAATAGATAATTATACCAAAAATAGTTACGTTGAACATTTAAGATGGGAGAAGAAGAGTTTTGATAGAGTCAACCACGTGATGAGCGGGTAAAAAAGGGGGGCTCGGGGGGCGGAGCCCCCCGCATTAAGAAAAAACACACCGTAGTACTGTTTATTATACCAAAAATTGTTACGTCGAACATTTGAGATAGGAGAAAAAGAATTTTGATAGAGTTTACCGCGCGATGGGCTGCAAAAAAAAGGGGGGCTCGGGGGGCGGAGCCCCCCGCAAAAAGAAAAAATACACAAAACTATAGATAATTATACCAAAAATAGTTATTTACGTTGAAGATTTAAGATGGGAGAATAAGAGTTTTAATAGAGTCAACCACGTGATGAGCGGGTAAAAAAGAGGGGCTCGGGGGGCAGAGCCCCCCGCATTAAGAAAAAACACACCGTAGTACTGTTTATTATACCAAAAATTGTTACGTCGAACATTTGAGATAGGAGAAAAAGAATTTTGATAGAGTTTACCGCGCGATGAACTGTAAAAAAAAAGGGGGGCTCGGGGGGCGGAGCCCCCCGCAAAAAAAAACCCCATACCATAGATAATTATACCAAAAATAGTTACGTTGAACATTTAAGATGGGAGAAGAGAAGAAGAGTTTTGATAGAGTCAACCACGTGATGGGCAGGAAAAAAGGGGGGCTCGGGGGGCGGAGCCCCCCGCATTAAAAATAACACACCGTAGTACTGCTTCTTATACCAAAAATTGTTACGTCGAACATTTGAGATAGGAGAAAAATAATTTTGATAGAGTTTACCGCGCCATAGGTTAAAAAGGAGGGGGGCTCGAGGGGCGGAGCTCCCCGCAAAACGAAAAAAATACACCATACTATAGATAATTATACCAAGCGAGTTTACCGCGCCATAGGTTGTAAAAAGAGGGGAACTCAGGGGGCGGAGCCCCCCGCAAAAAGGAAAAGTAAACCATACTATAGATAATTATACCAAAAATATATACGTAAACATTTAAGATGGGAGAAGAGTTTTGATAGAGTCAACCACGTGATGGGCGGGGAAAAAAGGGGGGCTCGGGGGGCGGAGCCCCCCGTATTAAGAAAAAACACCGTAGTACTGCTTATTATACCAAAAATTGTTACGTCGAACATTTGAGATAGGAGAAAAAGAATTTTGATAGAGTTAACCGCGCGACGGGCTGTAAAAAGAGGGGGGCTCGGGGGGTGGAGCCCCCCGCAAAAAGAAAAAACACCATACTTTAGATAATTATACCAAAAATAGTTACGTTGAACATTTAAGATGGGAGAAGAAGAGTTTTGATAGAGTTTACCGCGCGATGGGCTGCAAAAAAGGGGGGATTGGGGGGTGGAGCCCCCCGCAAAAAGAAATAAACACACCATACTATAGATAATTATACCAAAAATTGTTACGATGA
Source organism: Pammene fasciana (assembly GCA_911728535.1). Taxonomy (NCBI): domain Eukaryota; kingdom Metazoa; phylum Arthropoda; class Insecta; order Lepidoptera; family Tortricidae; genus Pammene; species Pammene fasciana. The sequence goes on from OU452292.1 coordinate 1,149,334, forward strand.
ACATTTGAGATAAGAGAAAAAGATTTTTGATAGAGTTTACCGCGCGATGGGCAGAAAAAGAAGGGGGGCTCGGGGGGCGGAGCCCCCCGCAAAAAGAAAAAAACACCATACTATAGATAATTATACCAAAAATAGTTACGTTGAACATTTAAGATGGGAGAAGAATAGTTTTGATAGACGTAACCACGTGATGGGCGGGAAGAAAAGGGGGGCTCGGGGGGCGGAGCCCCCCGCATAAAGAAAAAATACACCGTAGTACTGCTTTTTATACCAAACTTGCTACGCCGAACATTTGAGATAAGACAAAAAGATTTTTGATAGAGTTTACCGCGCGATGGGCCGAAAAAGAAGGGGGGCTCGGGGGGCGGAGCCCCCCGTTTTAAGAAAAAACACACCGTAGTACTGCTTATTATACCAAAAATTGTTACGTCGAACATTTGAGATAGGAGAAAAAGAAATTTGATAGAGTTAACCGCGCGATGGGCTGTAAAAAGAGGGGGGCTCGGGGGGCGGAGCCCCCCGCAAAAAGAAAAAAGTACACCATACTATAGATAATTATACCAAAAATAGTTACGTTGAACATTTAAGATGGGAGAATAAGAGTTTTGATAGAGTCAACCACGTGATGGGCGGGGAAAAAAGGGAAGCTCGGGGGGCGGAGACCCCGCATTAAGAAAAAATACTCCGTAGTACTGCTTTTTATACCAAAAATTGCTACGCCGAATATTTGAGATAAGAGAAAAAGATTTTTGATAGAGTTTACCGCGCGATGGGCCGAAAAAGAAGGGGGCTCGGGGGGCGGAGCCCCCCGCAAAAAGAAAAAAACACCATACTATAGATAATTACACCAAAAATAGTTACGTTGAACATTTAAGATGGGAGAAGAAGAGTTTTGATAGACGTAACCACGTGATGGGCGGGAAGAAAAGGGGGGCTCGGGGGGCGGAGCCCCCCGCATAAAGAAAAAACACACCGTAGTACTGTTTATTGTACCAAAAATTGTTACGTCGAACATTTGATATAGGAGAAAAAGATTTTTGATAGGGTTTACCGCGCGATGGGCCCAAAAAAAGGGGGGCTAGGGGGGCGGAGCCCCCCGCAAAAAGAAGAAAACACACCATACTATAGATAATTATACCAAAAATTGTTACGTCGAACATCTGAGATAGGAGAAAAAGATTTTTGATAGAGTTTACCGCGCGATGGGCTGCAAAAAAGGGGGGATTGGGGGGTGGAGCCCCCCGCAAAAAGAAATAAACACACCATACTATAGATAATTATACCAAAAATTGTTAAGTTGAACATTTGAGATGGGAGAAGATAAGTTTTGATAGAGTTTACCGCGCGATGGGCTGTAAAAGAAAGGGGGGCTCGGGAGGCGGAGCCCTCCGCAAAAAGAAAAAAACACACCATACTATAGATAATTATACCAAAAATAGTTACGTTTAACATTTAAGATGGGAGAAGAAGAGTTTTGATAGAGGTAACCACGTGATGGGCGGTAAGAAAAGGGGGGCTCGGGGGGCGGAGCCCCCGCATAAAGAAAAAACACACCGTACTACTGCTTATTATACCAAAAATTGTTACGTCGAACATTTGAGATGGGAGAAAAAGAGTTTTGATAAAGTTTACCAAGAAAAAGAGTTGTGACGGGCGCCAAAGAAAGGGAGGCTCAGGAGGCGGAGGTCCCCGCATAAAAAAAACCCCGTTCTATTGCTTATGATACCAAAAATTGCTATGGTAAGGTTGAAAGTTCAAGATGGGAGCAAGAGTTTGACATAGATTTGCACGTGGCAGGCGGTAAAAGGCGGCTCGGGGGGTAGAGCCCACGCAAAAAGATAAACACACCGTACCATTGCTATTTTTACCAAAAAATGGTAAGGTTGAATATTTAAGATGTAGATAGTGTTGACCACTATTAATACCAAAAATTATTAAGTTGCATATTTAAAACGGAAGCAATAACAGTTTTGATAGAATTAACTATGTGAAAGGCGGCTCGGGGGCCATTTCGCGTACACTTTAACATCAAGTTGTGTTCGATATCTCCTTACATTGGTCTTTCCGCCCTCTGGTTTACTTTTAAGACTTAGTCATTAATTTGTGTTCGATCTCTGACCTCGTGCTGCATTTTCTACTGAGATGCTTCGGACGTTCGACTCTACAGAGAGAGCTCTGCTTTTAGCTCTTCAGATCTTCCCGCTCACATGGTTCTCTGCCGCAGACGCTTTCGGTCGATCTTTTGGGATGTCGAAGTTATAACTGACTTTATGAAATTTGATATGTAGAAAGCGTTTAGCAGTGGACTGTTGAGGGATGAGTGTAACGAAAAGTGACAGAGCCTACTGCAATGCACGCGGGCGAAGCCGCGCGGGTACAGCTAGTAATTGATAAGGGCGCGCGCGGTGGTGTCCAAAGACTTCCTGAATATTTTTTGTTGATCGTAAATTTTAAGTCCTGAGAACATTCCGTATGGAAAATTTCGTAACTTTGGAAACTTCTCCTTGGTACATTACCTATTGATACACGCACAGATGTGTCCGCCGGATTTGTCCGACGGATATGCCCGGCGGACAGATCCGTTCGTGTATGGCGCTATTCGGATGTGTCCGCAGACAAATCCGTGTCCAATTCGCACCATACGCGCACGGATTTGTCCGCCGGGCATAACCGTCGGATAAATCCGGCGGACACATCTGTGTGTCCCTAGCTAATGCTAGTAATCCATGCCTTTCACATTACCTGCTGAAGTGTATGGAAGTCTGCGGGTGCATGCACAGGTTGCTGCCACCAACGATGGCGGCCTCGCAGTCGCCGCGTGCCAGCGCCTGGTAGTAGAGATATACAGAGATGGGTTGAGTAGGGTAGAGACAGGTTGTGGGTATTCACCAAATCTACCCACTCAAGTAATTACCGGGTAAATATTAAATAAGTTTTACACGGTATTTATCCAAATTGTCGCATAGATTCGTTTTTAGTAAGCATGTCGTTTTGGGTTATCGCGGAGTTTTATAGCGAGGTGGACTATTTTCAACATAAGCCTTCCAAGTAATTGCACCAAGCAAGCTACCAATTTTTACATTTGTATTATAAGACTCGAAAAAAGACAATTTTTAACACAGTTGCTCAAATCTAGTAGTAGTTTATAATGCGAGAAGTTGGATTTCTCGCACTAGCGCGTTTTACTTTTCCAGCCAATCACAGCTCAGCAGGCTTATGATGGCAGTAGTTGTCCGCCGATAACTTGATAAAAAGCTGACAACTTGACACATTCACACAGCAAAACATGACAATGTGTCAAGTTGTCAGCTTTTTATCAAGTTATCGGCGGACAACTACTGCCATCATAAGCCTGCAGGATTCATGATCACCGAACCGCATCGCACGGCGCGAGTGTTCGGATGAAGTAACCTCAAAGTGACATATTTAGGCGCGTTAAGTTACCCGTATTTTCCGTGATAAGTTTCGACAATTTTAAAGTTTGATTTGACATCATATATGTATAGGGGACCTATTTTGGAGCATATTTGTATATGACGGCAATTATGTAGCTAGGCTGCTTTAGGTATAAGGTAGGTATTTATGTTTTTTAGGTACAAAACTTTGAATATAGAATTAAAGTTTGAAATTTTATTTTCACTGTGTTTGAAATGTTAAGCGCTACATTTTATTAAATTTGTAGTCATTTTTCGAACGGGATAAACGGTTAAATTAAAATTCGCCCTTCAATCTGTTAATATTGAATTAAAGTTTGTAAAATACTCGATAATAAATCCTAGTCTCTATGCCAATATACATATCAAAAATGTAGAGCATCCTGAAATGTGCTTCAAGAGATATATGCTTTTATTTGTGCAGTAGCGTCAATATTGAATTAAAGTTTGTAAAGATAAGTTTACATCATCGTAAGATGAAATGTAACCAAATTCCAAAAATATAGAAAATTTAATTTATGGGTTTCACGTATAAATGGAAAATACTAGAAAATACTTCAATCCTAAAATCTAAAAATAACAACACGTACCGCGTTCATGTCGGCGCACGGTCGTGACCTTGAGCGCCTCTAGCAAGAGCTAAGTTATCACGAGTGCAAGCGAGAAGTGAAATCGTGGCATTTCACACTACGCTTACCTAGTTGCATTTTCACAGTTGACGCAGTTCGTGTGTTTGTATCCGAAGGCACAGTAGTACCGCCGTCAAATCGAGCAAAAACAATATTTGTGGTAGAAGTAATAAGCTGCAATTATTTATTTATTTCATTTCATCTGTATTATATTTTATAAATAGGATTTATTTGTTTTTCGGGTAAATTTAAAGGCAGATATGAATAGCTAACTAAGTCTCTGGCTTATAATATAAAATAGGTTAGTTTTAACTTATGATATGATAAAGATAAAAACTGATATAAACAACGAGATGTATCTTTTTTTTACAGTAAACACATGTCATAAAATATTTTAACCTATTAATATAAATAAATAGCTACATATATCGGCCATAGACAGTTATTTTTTTATTAAATAAAGTCTGGATTTAATCGCCTTTACTTTGATTGTTATCTTGACGCTTCAAACGTGCCGTAAGATCAGGAATAAAGTATACGCGATTAAAGAGGTGAAGTAAGGTCATTGCTGGCTGAGTTTTATGATTTAGATTTAGATTTATTTATTTCATAATAATAAATTATAGTACAAATGGTCTTAGCCTAATTTATACAAATTTATATTATGATCGTCAAAGTAGTGTAAATAAACATATTTTGTAGATTGCTTACATTTAAATTTCGCAAAATTTCAGATTGAAAAATACATATGTCAATTTGAGATATAATAATAATAAATATATGTTTTTAATACAAAGTTATAATTTAATAAGAAACCAGCAATGGCCCTCTGTGCTTAGACAACTATAGTGCTTTTTTCAAGAATGATGCAAAACAGCCAAATAACAGCACCTTGAGGATATTATTATTCAAGTATGTCCACAACAACAAACAATATTAACATAGATAATGTACGGTTTACATCAAAAATATGTTTACAGTTTTGCGCCTTACTCCTTTGTAATAAGGTCCAAAAGTGGAATTTTTTTTTGATGTCTACTGTAACTCGGGATAACCTCAAGTAGGCTAACCACGAGAGATGGGCAATAATTTATTTGAATACGAATAACGAATTAGAATAAATGACTTTATTCGCAAATGACTGAAATAATACTATTTTTTAGAGTACCTCGCGTACACATATATTATCGCGTGGAGTGTCGTTGGATAGGTCCAAAAAAAAAGGTTTTTTTAAAACAAGTTTTAGATAACACTAATACTTTCGTAAAAATAGCTCCGAAAGTTTAAAGAACGTCCCCCTCCCCTTTAACTTTTAAACCATGAGTTCAGAAAAAATCATGAAAGTGAAGTCAGATAATTAATCTGAACGCTAACTCTTTTGTATAAAATCGGTTAAGACATTTAAGAGCTATAACTCAAAAATATCTAGTAACATGCTCAGTGTAGGGTTCCGTAGTTGCCGACCTATTACCATACATCCGTTCAAAAAGGTCATTTGTTAAGGGATACTTGGCGGCGCTTACGTCATTTCACTTACGACCTTTCGCTATGCGTTTTTGAGCGATAACTCAAAAACGGCTCAACCGATGTTATTCAATATAGTTTTCGTTGAAAGTACTTATTAAGCCCCACTTTCATGATTTTTTTTTTCAAATTTTTTGGACTCACGGTTCAAAAGTTAGATGGGGAGGACGCCCCATTATGAACTTTCAGTGCTATTATTTACGAAACTATTCGGTTTATCCAAAATGTGTTACAACACCTCTACTATTTTTAAAAGACCTATCCAACGATACCCCACACGACAGGGATGGAGCGAAAAAAAATTCACCCCCTACGCATGTGTAGGGGAGGTACCCTAATAAAAATATTTTTCCAGTTTTTATTCTATCATTTTGTTGGCGTGATTAACGCACACTCATACCAAATTTCAGCTTTCTAGTGCTAACAGTCACTGAGCTAGACCGCGGACGGACGGACGGACGGACAGACGGACGGACATGGTGAAACTATAAGGGTTCTTAGTTGACTACGGAACCCTAAAAAGGACGTAAGTGCCGCATAGTAAAATGTGTAAGGGCCGCAAAATATCATATTAAAAACAACTTATTGAGTGGGTGCGTAGTGACACTAGTGACGGACTGGTAAGTATGGAACCCTACGCAATAAATATGTAAATTGAATACCATTTTCATAATGAACTGTATTTAAAAAAAACCGGCCAAGAGCATGTCGGGCCATGCTCAGTGTAGGGTTCCGTAGTTGCCGGCCTGTTACAATTCATTGATTTAAAAGGTCGGTTCTTACGGAAAATTTGGCGGCGCTTACGTCATTTCACTTACGTGCTTTCACTATGGGTTTCTGAGTGATAACTCAAAAACTGCTCAACCGATTTAATTCAATATAGTGTTAAGTACCGACAGATATCTTGTACCAAAATTCAAGGGCCATATATGATATAGAAAATAATATTATGAAAGGTGCCTAAACACGAAGTGAAAAACCGAATTTATCTAGGGATGTAAGCGGACACGTCACACGTGCTAATTTAGAAATCAAACCAAGAGGTTTGTTACTTACCTATGAGGACGAAACACTCCTTTTTTGGGGTCCGTAGTCAACTAGGAACCCTTATAGTTTCGCCATGTCCGTCTGTCTGTCCGTCAGTCTGTCCGCAGCTTAGCTCAGTGATCGTTAGCACTAGAAAACTCAATTTTTGTATGAGTATGTGAACTAATTACGCAGAAAAAGTGGTAGAATAAAAACTAGAAAAATATTTTTTATTAGAGTACCTCCCTCACGTACACATGAAGTGGGGGGTGATTTTTTTTTCGCTCCAACTCTATCATGTGGGGATACCCCATGGATTGGATAGGTCTTTACGTAACTAAAACCTAGGACAAATGTAACACGAATACAAATGAGAAAATGTAAGTAGTATGTAAAACTTCAGGTCAATCGGTCTAGCGATTTTGGAGCAAATAGTAATTGTGACTAAACAGAAAAGCACAGTGTTCCTTTTTTGGAATTTTGGTAGGGATCTCTAAAATAATTCCATATTTCTGAAATTTACTGCTCCCGTAATTAAAATGATACCTGCAAATTATATACAAAATGGTTAATTAGGCAAAAACAAATAGCTGGCAACGAATCTTTAAAACAATCCGGCTTTGAATAATAGTTGCCAGGTTAATATTTTTGTTGCCAACCTATTATTTCAAGTTCTCTGTTAATTTTTTGGTCAGCTATATATTGCTGCCGTTTTTCAATATTATGATGCCACATGTTTGAGGTTTATTTAAATTTATTGTCGCTTAAATATTAATACACAGCCAATTTATATTATTACAACTTACAAGCCTTAGAAAAGCTGCCGATTCATATTTTAGTTGCCCGAAAAATTATAAGCCTTTTTTAATTTCTGTTTGGCGAAACAAGGTACCCCCGAAATAAAAACCAGTGTAGGGTTCCGTAGTTGACGGCCAGTTATAATACAACATTTAAGGCCATTCCTCGATTCGGACAAGCCACGCCCATCCGTAACATACACGTTTATGGCTCCCGTGCACGAAAGAAAGAGATGCAGCGCTCTTAAGGATGAGACTTTTTGACCAAACTACGATAAATAAGCGAATCTATAAAGTTTTGTCTAATTTTGCTTCTGTGACTTTTTAGATAAACCAGAATACCATATTTTTTACTTAGTTATATTGCTCAATCTCTTATAGTTTACGTAAGCTAAGAAAAATAAGGGGAAAAAGGCCCCAACTTCGGATTTTTTTCTATCGAGGCAACTTTCAGCAATCGTGTTTCGACTTGTGCCAAAAACAAGAGTAAATATATAGTCTAGTAATATATTATCGAAAATAAATTCAGCCTTTTTCCCGTTTAGTAACTAGAGCGTTTGAAAAAACCTATAATTTTTATTTTATTTCAGGTTACTACTATTTATTTATTTCAGGCTCTAGGCCCATAAGCATGATAGTGATACAGTAATACCTTATTTCTAGTTGTTAGTGTTATTATCTAACTCACACAGAAAAATTAAGTTTATACTCAACAATAACTTTAGATAAATTAAATTAAATTATAAAATCAAATAAATAAATTTATTTAAACAAATAAGTTAAACAACTTAACAAATGAAAAAAAAGAATAACTTAGAATTCGATACCTACGTAAGTAATTAATATTCAAAATAACAGGCCTGTCACTCATGTGAACCTTATTCCAGTGCCTCACAATTGGACAGTCGTACTTGTTCAGCACGGCATTCAGGAGGCTGTTGGTACTGTCTCTCACTCTAAACAAGACTGAGGCAACACGTTTTCGCAATATAGTTTTAAAGCCATCCGTGTTCGCCTCAAGAAACATGACCGAGGCACTGCACCAGCGAGGCAGCCCCAACAGCACCCTAAAAGCAGCTAAAAGGTAATTTATTAAGGGATATTTGGCGGCGCTTACATCATTTTACTATCCAGCACTCGTTCTTTCACTACGCGTTTTGAGTGATAATTCAAAACCGGCTCAATCGATTTTTTCAATATAGTTTTCATTGAAAGTTCTTATCAGGCCTCACTTCCGTGTTTTTTTTTTTAAAGGCAAGATGAAATATTTTCATTTATGTTTTCATTTGAAAGAATTGCACGTAGAATAGACGACGAATGTTTAAAAAAATGAAAATACTATAATTTGTAGTCAAAAAATTACATTACAAACTGACAATTTAAATTTTCGCGCCGAAATGGATCTACAGTTCCTGTGACGTCAATCATGTTTGTCACTAGCCATATTTGTTCGTCCTTGGTTCGTCCCTGTTAAACCTGCTAACAGTGTCAAATTCTGTTTTTTTTTTTCCTTTAAACCAAATCCCATAGAACAAAACTAGTGACAGTTGCCAACCCCTTTAGTTTTCACAACAGGAGTGACTTAACCAGACGCTGATTGGTGGATTAAAACACGTTCCGTTTCACAAACTTCAAATCGTAATTATTGTTTGAAATTAGTATAAACTAAAGTAAAAACATTACAATAGCTATTAAATGTACCTTTTAGTTTTTTGATATATTTTTTTTGTAAATCGTATATCCAGCCAAATGTTTTAATCAGAATCCAACCCTGTGATTACCCGCCCCACTGGGAAAATTACAATTGCCTCCTAGGCGCTAACTAGCCATGCGCTCGGAGTACCAATGCTAGCGCGACCTCTAATTACGCATTATGTTTCGGATCACGGTGTCGAGTTACGCTGGTTCTAGAGCGTTTGAGTCGCTTGTCCTGGGCGCAACCGTAGAGAACAAAGCTTTTTTGTATTAGTTCATATTGAATCTTATTCCGTGGTGTTAATAGTAAAAATTCAATAAACGCTTACATGTGGCCACACCATTTTTTCATATTGGCACGTGCGCTTGCGGTTTTCCAACAAAAGATAAGACACTAAGTGGATGAGGTCAGTTCAAATTATTCGGAGTATACTGAGCTAGACCGCGAACGGACGGACGGACTGACAAGGCGAAACTATAAGGGCTCCTAGTTAACTACGGAATCCTCAAAAACGCTAAAATTTATAAAAATTTTAGCGTTTTTACTCTCAAATGCTTTGTATGAATAAGTGATGAAATTCAATCAGTATGAAATTCTATGAACATTTCAGTGGCCTTTTTTTATTTAAAATGTTTATTTCAAAAACGGTCAGTAATAACATCCTAGTAAAATAATAAAGAAAAATTCTAAAAATCATCGGTTTATGACCAACAAGATGCTAAAGGTATTAGTAACAACCAGATTTTTCATTTTAATAAGCAACATACACATTGCAAAAATTTTTCAGAATTACTGGTATGATTATACTATACGAATAATTAAATGCATGTTTAGTAACTTGTAAAGGTATTATCGGATAAAAGTATGACATTAATTAGCTCCAAGAAGAAGCTAATTAAAATAACAGTGCCTTTGGTAAATCAACTTAAGCGCAGAAATGAATTTATCATATAAATTTAAAAAAAAATACGGTGTTCACACATTAGTTGAACTAGTTGCGTAATTACGTTATCAAGCTACATACTGTGACACTATTCATTTATCAAACTCGGACGAACGCACTACCGTGCCTACATATTGCCCCCGCACTGCGCGGCCTTGTCGTCGCCCCGTGATATGCGACGCGCCGCGCGGTAAAGTATAATGGAACAGGTACTTACATGCAATACTTGCATATACCTAGTATTTTAGTGTTCCATTTATTTTATAGTTCTACATTTGTGCATGAAGGTTTAATTTATTACTATAAACATTCATTATGATTCTTTTGAACTTTAATTCAATATTGACTTAGATAAATGACAAAAAGTTAATATCTGAAGAAGCACGTAGCCCAGGTTTCTAACTTTTTTCCACCACACTAAGCAGTTGATTTTCAGTTTTGTTTTCTTGATAAAATAAACTTTAATTCAATATTCGAATAAAAATTAGCATTTTTTTATTTTGGCTGGTTCCAGGTGTTCCAGGAGGCTACAAAGTACAAATTAAAAAGATATTTACATCTCTTACGATATGCCACAGAATTTTTATACTTTAATTCTATATTGAATGATTTGTCAGCAAAAGATTCAAATACCTAAATAGTTTTCAAAGCACAATTTTAAAATTTCTACATTTTTAGATAATTGCTCTAGAGCATGAGTTACACAAGATATCAAATAATATCAAACTTTAATAATATCGAAACCTAATATCGTACCATTACCTGACTAATTGTCCATTTTTATAATTTTTTCGCAACTTTATTAAAAAACGTCGTTCGATACACGGACGGAATGTCATTCTTCACTCGTCCCGAGTTTTGGCACTCGCCTGCGGCTCGTGACCAAATGTCTCGGAACTCGTTGAATAATGACATCCTTTCCGACCTAGTATCGAAATGTACTATTTTATTATTTCACTCATGTCGTGTGTCGAAATCAAAAACCTTTTATTATTTTTCCCAATTCGTAATATTTTAAATTTGATAAAAATTATAATATGGAAACTAATATTGACAAAAATGTTTTTTGGACCTTAAATTTTTTACGAAACTTTAAATGTCATAAATTATGACTCATAATTGTAGATGCAGTAGGGTTTTGTCTCAGTACAAATGCGAAAAAAATTGTGCGCATCGAGAAAAAGTTGTGAATTTTTGACCATAGATAGAGTGAGCAAAGATAAATATTTTTTAGTATTGGCGGTCTGTAAAATTTTTGGACCTTCACGTCAAAATCAGGGGTCCCGTGCAATATGTTATTACTCTCTGGTTAAGTCTGCTAGGGATTGTTTGGTATCGTTTCCGTGTAAAACAGACATGCAGAATTCATTTCTGATATTAAAAATGTAAAATTTCATATTAAAAAAAAAGTTGTGCCGCGAGGAAAAACACAATTTTATTTTTATTTTTTTAGAACGTCATATAACTAATATATATCCTTTATTTCAAACAATAAAAAATATTATAAAGAAGCATATTTAATATAGATTATAGAAACATATACATTTTATACACCTTTAATACAAAAAACTTCTGGTTTTTTTTTTACTTAAGTTGAGTAACGGAAAACAGACGTCGCGTCGTTTGAATTGTGACGGTTTATTTATTTATTTATTTATTTATTTATTTAAACTTTATTGCACAATAAAAAGAGTACAAACGGCGAACTTAATGCCAAAAGGCATTCTCTACCAGTGAACCGTCGGGCCAAACAGAGATAAAAAGAAGGTAATAGGTGCGGGAAATTATTACAAACGTGGGAAATTCTAAACTGAATATAGCTGCTAATTCTAAATATATATGTTAAATATAAACTAATTCATAGATACATAACCGTAGCATTTGCATAAATAAAACAAATATATAATTAAAAATATAAACTTATATATATATATATACATATAAATATATACATAAACATATATATATACATATATACCTGCTACTAGACTGTCATGAGATCTAGCTATGAGATTTTTCTAGAAAATGTTTGCGCAACTTGCTCTTGAAAGAGGATTTGGTCTGAGCTTGGCGTATCTGAAGGGGGAGGGCGTTCCAAAGACGAATAGCGTTTATGGTGAAGGAATTAGACATAGAGCCAGAGTGATGAATAGGGATAGAGAGTATTAGTGTACGGGAGGAACGGAGCTCACGGCCTGGCTGTGCCGTAACAAATTGGAATTTAGACCGCAGGTACTCCGGTGCAGCTGGCTCCTTTAATATGCTAAAGAGCGTACACAGAACCCTGAGGCACCTACGTTCACGAATGCGAAGCCAATTGAGTTTTCGCCGAAAGGAAGAGACATGGTCATACTTGCGGAGGCCGTAGATAAATCGGATGCAGCTGTTTAGGAGCCTATCTAGCCTATCCAAGAGTCCTTGCGAGACGTTGGTAAGGCATACGTCGCTATAATCAATTATTGGCAGCACCAGGGCCTGAATGAGAAGAGTCTTTGTACTTGTCGGTAGAAAATGTTTAAATCTGTACAATGCCCTCAAGGTATTAGTGACTCTACGACACACGTCAGACACCTGGGGTTCCCAAGTTAAGCAGCGGTCAACAATCAGTCCCAAATTCTTTACCTGCGATGAGAGTGGTATAACGGCACCCTCAAAGAGAACCGGTTTTAGTAATGCACAGTCATAGAGAGAGTCTGAGCGTGGGCTCCCAAGAACGATAGCCTGGCACTTAGATGGGTTAACTGCGATCCCGAAATTTTTCGACCAAGATGAAATGCTGGAAAGGTCTTTGTTTATGCGTGCTATAGCCTCATCTATATCGTCAATCCCAGCCTGGGTGTATAGTTGTAAGTCGTCGGCGTACAGATGATATGTGCAGTCTATAAATGGAGTAATCAGATTTATAAAAATGGAGAACAAAAGGGGAGAAAGTATACCGCCCTGCGGGACACCAGAGGAAAGATCACACCAATCAGAAAATATCCGGTTGGCACGAACAGCCTGTCGACGACCAGAGAGGTAGGATGCGAACCACTTAGCCACCGATAATGAAATAAGAAGATGGTCTAGGGCGGCGAGGAGCTGCTCATGACTTACAGCAGTAAAGGCGTTTGAGAAATCTATTAGGACCAGGATAGTGACACGGGAGGCCTCAATTCCCAGTCGCACATCTTCAATGACCTTAAACAGAGCAGTGGTTGTACTATGCCCTGAACGGAAACCTGATTGCAATGGCGAGAGAATTCGGTTATTGAAGTTGTGTGTAGACAGTTGTTTATGCACTGTTGCTTCAAGTACTTTAGACAAAAACGGGAGGATTGAAATAGGGCGGAAATCTTTTGGTAATGAAGGGTTAGGAACTTTAGGAAGAGGGATCACAAATGCACTACACCACAAGGAAGGAAACACACCTGAATGCATGGAAAAGTTCACAATATGAGTAATTATAGGCACAATGCATTCCAGAATGCGTAAAATCATGACCCTGCTCAGGTCGTCATGTCCGATGGCATTAGATTTAACTGACAATATTATTTTACGAATTTCATCATCAGTGGCTGGTGTGAAAGCAAATATAGATTTAGAAGAAGAAGGTAGGGCACGGAGGTAAGAGATAGTCTTAGATGAAGTGGCAGGGTCCAAAGAAGAAGCTTTAGAGAAATGAGTATTTAAGTCATTTAAAGAGAAGGATGAGAAGTTACTTATATTACTAGATGATTTAGATGACTGACCCACGCCAATAGTCTTAAGGAATTTCCAAGTGTCCGCTGGTGAACTAGAAATAATATTGTGGTGAATATATTTACGCTTGGCATCTCTAATATATTTGTTGCATCGATTCCTAGCAATTTTAAAAGCGTCCCAGTTCTCCTCACAGCGGTCGCGTTTGTATTTGCGAAACGCCCGATCTCGCCTCGATCTAACTCGATCTTTATGTTAAAGTTAAGGAGGAAAAATATGTTTTTATTTATTGTATTTTTTTATTTCTGCATTTTGTGAAATTATTATGAATAAAATTTACTAATAACAAGCAATACATGCATTTTAAGGTCAATACGCTACGGATGTTCACGTTCACATTGATTATCGATACTTACTATGGAGAAAACATATACACCACGAAGCAAACATTTTTTTTCGCGTAGTTTTTGTATACTATAAGCCTAAAAATTGTATATATTTAGAAACTACATTAAATATGCTCCTTTATAATATTTTTTATTATTAGAAAAAAAATGATATATATTAGTTATATGACGTTCTAAAAAAAAATAAAAAATTGTGTTTTTCCTCGCCACACAACTTTTTTTTTAATAATAATTTTTACATTTTTAATATCACAAATGAATTCCGCATGTCTGTTTTACACGGAAATGATACCACACAACCCCTAGCAGCCTTAACCATAGAGTAATAACGTATTTAATAGGACCCCTGATTTTGACGTGAAGGTCCAAAAATGTTACGGACCTCTAATACTAAAAAATATTTATCGTGGGCCATTCTATCCATGGTCAAAAATTCACAACTTTTTCTCGATGCGCACAATTTTTACAAATTCGAGCTGGTTGTATTGTATAGGTTATTATTCCGCTGTCATCAAGTAGTGGGTCAGTAATATCTTTAAAATTAATTTAAATAAAATGACTAAAAATGTGTATGTAATATTGAAAAGATTTATTCAATTCAGGAGATTCGGGTATTATTTTAATTCGGGATCGCTTAACACCTATAAATTACACTAAACCGAAATATCTGCCTATTTACCCGAGGGTAAGTATCGGGTATATACCCGCTCGGGTACCCGGGTAGTACATCTACCTGGTAGGCCTGTTCCAACGCCACGGCTGAGCTGCAGCATCCCCCGTCGATGGCCTGCGAGGGACCCTTGGCGTTCAGCCAGTAGGAAACTCGATTAGCGAACATGGTTTTACTGCACCTGATTCACGATGAAAATAGGTTATTTAAATCGAACTGTATGACCTAAATTCAAGTTCAAAAAAACATCAGTCGCATAAAACGAGTTAATAATACAGCCGGCGAATGAGTGTGCTTTTATTTTTAGACTTGAATAATTTAAGAGTTAGATATAGGTAGGTACAGTCAGCATCAATAGTATCTTCCTACACGAAGGCCGCAAAAATATGTGACACGCTCTTATTTGTAGAGCCATAGGAGCGTGTCACATATTTTTGCGGCCATCGTGTAGGAAGATACAATTGACGCTGACTGTACAGCTTAGAGCTTTAAACCAAGGGGAGAGGCCATTGACAGGCGTTCCCCTCTGCCGAAAATTTATGACCAGTGGTCATACTCATTGTATGAACTGACGACTGACGTTTATTTGACGTGGCTAACATTTGACGTCGTCGTCGTCGTCGTCGTCGTCGTCGTCCCCCCCCCCCCGCCAAAAATGGCAGACTTTTTCCTATAGAAATGAGAGCGCGTCTCGCATCCGGTTGGGTTAATCAAAGAGGTACAGTGTGTAAATCAAAGAGAGGTTATTAGTGTAATAATAAATTAAGAGTCGCCAGGACGCTCGCGTTCCCATACAAACGTAGTTTAGCTCTCATTTTAAAATGACATGCTTTAGAACCACGAAATTTGGTATGGGCATTCTAATAATAACAGATCTATGTCGGTAATTCGTTTTCGTTGCAAAAAATTGTAATACAAAGAAAATACAACCAGATACAGACTTACATACAAACCTTATTTATGCTTTATTTGCTTTGTATTAAAATTTTTAGCAACGAAAACGTATTACCGACATAGATCTGTACTGCTAGAATGCCCATGCTAAATTTCGTGGTTCTAAAGCATGTCGTTTTAAAATGATAGCTGAACTACGTTTGTATGGGGACGCGAGTTCACGCGAGCGTCCTGGCGACTCTTAAGACGTTATTTTAAAGTAACACTTAAAACTTTATAATGTCAGGTAGGGTAGGTGGAACCCCCGGGTAAGGGGAACACGTGTATGGAATTTGTATACAGTTTCCCTGGCGGTGCAATGGTGGTCATTCTAAGGGTTTCCGAACGTGTCTTTTCGGATTTATAATACGTGTGTTGATAAAGCAGTGTATGCGACTGTACGTCATTAGACCTTATTATGTAAAATACATACCCAGCTATGCTAAAACCAGTCTTGCCAGCAAAAGCGGCGTAAAACAAAGCCTTTTCGGTCTCCGACAGGCAGCTTCCGATGTAAACACCAACTTTCTTCCCAGACAACTGATTGGGGTTAACTCCTGTTAAATACATTACAAACTAGTAAGTACTAATTATCTCATCATCATCATCCCAGCCATAAGACGGCGTCCACTGCTGAACATAGGCCTTCCCTTTAAAGGGGGCTTTGCCATACGCGCCACGCTTGGCAGGCGGGTTGGCGCGCGCAGTTTTTTTTGTTATAGATGTTTATGTTTAGGCTTTCGGAAGATGCTGCTGCCCATCTCCCGGTATATTCCCTTAGCAGACTCCTACTGCAACCACGGGACGATATGGTGGGGGACAATTCTAAGGCCAGGCACCCCACGGCTTACTAATTATCTAACTTTTGTTAAATGTCATGTAAATACGAAAGTACTGACACTAAATTTCAGTTCAATCAGACACTTGGAAGTGGTTGCAAAACTTACAAGATTTGAACCACATATAACGGACTACGGGGTCTAGCTAATTAAGTCTGTAAAAACACATAACCCTCCTTTCTTACGGCAGTCGGGTAAGAAGGGGTCCACGAGAACACGCCACCTGTCCCGATCTGGCACAACTGCCAGTTATTCATTTGAATCTGAGATCCTTTTCCACACTGTCTCCCCAACGCTATACCTGGACAGGTCCACTGGACAGCGTATAGTCTGTATTTCCAAGTACCTACGCTCTGTTGACAGCCTGATCCTTACCAAATTTGTGAGATTTTGTCTCGAAGATATGATAATGTTCAAAATACTTAATATTTACTTTAACTAATGCTGCATGGGTTTCTCAATCATGCCGTAGTTATGAAACTCTCGTAGGACTAAAACTTATGAAACAATATTTAAATCAGCTCACTTAGGTAACTTTTGATTGTTTTGAATTTCGCATGACATAATTATTTCGATTCATTCCAACAGGGATCGAAGCAAGGTTAATTAATCCATTCAGTAGTGAGTGACCGCTTTAAAATAAATGTTCATTAAAACATGTTTTATCTTCCAGTATTAAAAATTATTGATATTAAACCTGCATCATAAATGGCCTGGTAAGCATGTTCAAGGACTTTCCGCGACATCGGGTCCAAGTTGACCCCAAGATGGTAAGTTACTCTGAAGAACTGAGCGTCGAACGTGTCCAGGTCGGGAATCAAACCCACGTGCTGCGGCACTTCCGGGTGGTTGTAGTTCCAACGGGGTTTCTTTTCTGCTGCCGGGTTCACCTAAAGAAGCGTCAAATTTTATAACCGCGACATAATGTAAGTAGCTACCTTAATACACCATGACCGCCATGAGATATTACATATAATACGATCAAAATAGGAATAATCCAAAAATCTCTCGGACAGTCCTGAAATTTGTCCCGTTTTCATGTCCATCACCAGCACTTTGGAAAATGTCGTCCACGTTAACCTTCAATTTCGTACTCTATGGAAATATGATCTAGGACAACATTTAAGCTTATTAAATTCTGCACAATAAGTACAGTCCTACATCTGTTTGCGAATAAATTGCATTTTCTCAGAGAAAATCCTCGTACAAGTGATATATTTCGGCAGTACGCGTATTGATATGGAACTTTTAAAATTACGAATTTGACGATCTTCATCGGTCAGGATCACTTTTTAAGTGAGAGATATATTGCTAACAGAGCCAGTAGCTAGACTCACCTTATTGTAAAGAATGTCAGAGAGCTCCATGATGTGATGTGACTGAGGGTAGCAGCCAGACACCCCAGAGATGACCACACGGTCTCCATCGGTCAGGGTCACTTCTTGAGCCAAAGACATGATGTGTCCTGGACGGTTGATAGTAGAATAACAAGTCACTGGTGCATTGTACGTATTTTTTTTAATATTCATTATTTTGACGAAAATCCGAGGTTAAGGCAAGTCAAAGAATTAATTGATAAAAAGTATAAAAGTACCTATTTTACATGCAAATATTATTTACATAAAAAATTAGGTAAAGGCTATGCCAGGATAAGCTAAGTGATACTGCGTCAGCGAGTTTTGGCCTGTCGTTTAAATTATCGGTGGTGTCTATGTGGTGTGAATAGGACTGCCATCTCTAAATTCGCCGAACCCGGACAATAATTTAAAAAACCCGGATATTTGGCGTAAATCGCATTTTTTCTCCGGACATGTGCAAATCAGCACTAAATAATTAAATTCAATGGGTTGTTTCCTCACATAAAAAGTGTCCGGGTTTACCCTGGACACTTATTGAAAACCCCCCCGGACGCACCCCGGACGGCCTCCAAACTAGGACAAATCCGGGGAAACCCGGACAGATGGCAGCCCTAGGTGTGAGTTACTTATCTTATTGTATTGTATTCGGGGGCCCATATGGATACACTTCGACCCAGAGGGATCATTTGTGTAGTTACCCCCTAGTAGTACACCTACTCGAGAGCTTTCTCAACCATATCTCCATGTGTTGGATTATGGAGCTCAAATACAAATACAAATCGTTTATTTGTTGAAAACTGGGTTACCAACAGGTGTTATAAAGGATAGACGCTCCACTTTTTGCCGTATGAGGCATACACATATTAGCAGTGAGCGGGTGTGGTCTAATAACATTTCAATGGTCAAAGAATTATCGATTAAATGTCAACTTACATTCTATATACAATTCAATCTTACATTCCAAAAATAAATAAAATAATAATCCCGTAAATTAGAAAACTAAAAGAAAAAGCAAATGTCGTGTCTTACAGGGACCTAAAAAACCTAGCCGAGGACCGCGAAAACTGGCGCATACTCCACCGACAAGAGCCATGCTCTTAAATTTTGATGATGATGAAATTAGAAAAGTTTGCTGTCATTTAGATATTTATGTATGTCATAATAGTATTTTGCCTTTAAGAGAGACTTTATAGCGTTTCGAAATCGATTAGTTGGTAAATTTTGTACTGTGTCTGGAAGTTTATTGAAAAACTTTACCGCCATGGTAAAAATGCTTTTTTAGGGTTCCGTAGCCAAAATGGCAAAAACGGAACCCTTATAGTTTCGCCATGTCCGTCCGTCCGTCCGTCCATCCGTCCGCGGTCTAGCTCAGTGACCGTTAGCACTAGAAAGCTGAAATTTGGTTTGAATATGTGCATTAACCAAGCCAACAAAACGGTAGAATAAAAACGCGAAAAATATATTTTGTTAGGGTACCTCCCGTACACATGAAGTGGGGGGCGAAATTTTTTTTCATTCCAGCCAAGTTGTGTGGGGTATCGTTGGATAGGTCTTTTAAAAAGAATTAAGGACTTTTAAAACAGTTTTTGGATAAAACTAATACTTTCAGAAATAATAGCTCCGAAAGTTTAACACAGGGCGTCCCCCGTCCCCCCCTTCTAACTTTTGAATCGTGGCTCCTAAAATTTTGAAAAAATTCATGAAACTGAGGCCTAATGAGTACCTTCAATGATAACTATATTGAAATAAATCGGTTGAGCCGTTTTTGAGTTAGGGGCTATTCATAAATTAAAATTACGTCATTTCAAAATAGGGGGGGGGGGGTCTGGACATCGGATGATGGTAGCACAACGTAGGAGGAAACGGGGCCATTTGAAGCATAATTTTTGGATGATTTTAGGGGGGGGGGGGTCGAAAATCGTCAAAAATCGATGACGTAATTTATGAACAGCCCCTTATCATTCAAAAACCCATAGTAAAAGGACGTAAGTAAAAATGACGTAAGCGCCGCCAAATTTCCCGTAAGAAACGACCTTTTGAATTAATGGTCTCAGTTTACGGAACCCTACACTGAGCATGGCCCGACATGCTCTTGGCCGGTTTTTTTTAAGTGCGCAGTGTGCACGTGGAATTGAAAGTGGGCTTCTTTGGCGAATATTTCTAGATGGGTTGGGCTGATACTTTTTAAAACGACTGTAGGGAAGTGCTTTGAATTTCTGGATAACCGAAGTCCTTCATTCTCTGTCTGGCTAGAGCGTGACATTCACATATTAAGTGTTATATTGTCTCTTCCTCTTCGCCACACATCCTACAATCAGTATTATCTGACAATCCAATTCTAGCCAATACTCCTTTCACAGCGTAATCGCCTGTGAAAACCCCTGTTATAATTTGGAGCCTTCTGAGGCCAGTTTTATGAAGCTACAAGTTACAATTTTCAAGCGGAAGTCTCTTTCGAACACATAGGATAAGAAAGAGAGTTCCGCTTGTAAATTGTGACTTGTAGCTTTATAAAACTGGCCTCTGGGTTGAGTTACTAGTTCCAGTAGTTTCGGCTGCTTTAATGATCTGTCTGGACTTCTTCTGACAGATAGATGTATCCGAGTATTATCCGAGTTCGAAGTTAATAAGCGACCCATTTAACGTAGGTTACGTTTCAATAACTAACTGAAGCATGTACCTTTTTTAGGGTTCCGTAGCCAAAATTTTAAAAACGGAATCTTTATAGTTTCGTAATGTCCATATGGGGGCCGATTTTTGACAGCCGGACGATCGAATTCAAAAAATTCAAGCTCGAAAATAATCGCACACAAAAGTTTGTAGCCAATTTTTTCGCATGGAATTAATAGTTTAAATAATCATTATTTAAAATTTCTATCGCTTTTATTTTTAAAACATAATTTCATCGTTTTATTCAGAGTTTTAAATGTCACTTTCGAGTGCTCGAATCTCAAAAATCACCCCCCTGTCCATCCATCCGTCCGTCCGTCCGTATGTCATAGCCATTTTAATCGGAAACTATAAGACGTATCTTAATAAAATTTAGACATAAGGTGTATGTTGTATGCCGCTCTTTAGTTTAGTTATGTAGTTAAGTTGCAATAAAAAAATAC
This sequence comes from Pammene fasciana, assembly GCA_911728535.1. Classification (NCBI taxonomy): domain Eukaryota; kingdom Metazoa; phylum Arthropoda; class Insecta; order Lepidoptera; family Tortricidae; genus Pammene; species Pammene fasciana. The sequence goes on from OU452292.1 coordinate 1,170,384, forward strand.
CAAACACATTCCACTTAAATCGATAGGTTCTTAAATAAAGTATTCTGAATTCTCATACAAAAAAAATCGATAGGTCCTTAAAAATAACATCGAGGTTGTTTTAAACATTTTATGATTCAGTAAATATTTTAAACACTTATAAAATAATTAATAATTTTTTTTTGTTAATATTTTTTAACGGCGTCCTAGCCCAGTCGGTAGTGACCCTGCCTACGAAGCAGGAGGTCCCGGGTTCGAATCCTGGTCAGGGCATTTAATTGTGTGTTTATCACGAATATTTGTTCCTGAGTTATGGGTGTTTTCTATGTATCTAAGTATATATTTATCTATATAAATAAGTAAGTATATCGTCGCCTAGTACCCATAGTACAAGCTTTGCTTAGTTTGGGACTAGGTTGATTTGTGTAAGATTGTCCCCAAATATTTATTTATTTTTAGAAATAATAGCTTTGAAAGTAAAATTTCATCCCCCCCCCCCCTGTAACTTTTGAACCGTAAGTCCAAAAAAAATGAAAAAAAATGAGAAGATGCACCGATCACATACTTTCTATGAAAATTGTTTTGAACATTATTAGTTCAGCAATTTTTGAGTAATCTCTAAAAAACTTCTTCCATAGGCATAGCCATAGATAGATCAACGTGAGTTGCGTAATGTTTATATGACTAACCCAGACTACTAGTATTGGGTTAGGCTTTGGCAGTACCTAATTAATTATAAGATCACTGTCTATTCATTAACCTATGGTTAAACTCATTAACAATTACGTACAAAATGGCCGAATGATGTTAAGCTAGTTAGTTCCGATAGATCTTGCGTCCCAAGCATATCTTCAGTTTTTAGATACGTCGTCGCTAAAAAACTAAATTATTTTTAACTATTTCTGTTGAAAAATAAGTAGGTAGGTACATTTAAAATTTCGAGAATTTTCTTTATTTACGTATTCGTATTCGCATAATCGTATTGCAATGTCACGTCACTACATCGTACTTATAACGTTTTAGTTTAGTTAATATACAGTATGTTTTTTTTAAGTGGGCCAGTATGGGAAAATCCTAAAGTATAGGAGATACAGGGAAACTGTCTTAGGAAACATTTTTTTTTTGAGTTTTTTTTTGGTATAGTCAAAATTTTGGTCATGTGTGAGTTGTCCCTAAAAATTCATAATTTTGATGAATTTTTTTTGACGCAGATCTAGTCAGTTTCATGAGAGAATCATTGTATTGTATGGAAAAAAAATCGGAACAGTAGAAGTTAGTCAAATTTAAAAAAAAACGTTTTCACTATTACAACATGTGTAAATTGCCTAGGTACACTTGCAAGGTTCATAAAAAGTATTGCATATTCCAATATGACATTTGTTTTCGGAACACTTTATTTGATTTAAAAACCAAGTAAGAATACTGTTTGGTCTGAAATTTTTTTTTGTTTTTTTTTTAATTGTATTTAAGGTGCTCGCGTAAGAATGGAGGTCATTCATCACAATTATTAATATTTAGGGACAACTCACACTTGACCAAAATTTTAACTACCAAAAAAAATTTCTCAAAAAAATACCTAATGTTTCCTAAGACAGTTTCCCTGTATCTTCTATACTTTAGGATTTCCCCATACTGGCCCACTTAAAAAAACACACTGTATAGAAATCAACTAAGTTCAAAACCTCTAAATTTCACTATATTCAAGTCCAAAAATGCAAAGCTCTCTCGTATAAATAAAGGTAAATGAAACTGCTGTTTTACATCAAATGATTTAAAAAAGCAGTAAATAAATTACATTATATCAGTGTGGTTTCTTTAAAAAAGATACACGAAACTAGGCACCGTCAGCAGCAAAAGTAGCTAAGCGGGTAGGGTGCTCAAAATGAACAGGTCACGACTTTATTGTTAAGAGAATAAGAGCGTGTGTACGTCGTTTTGAACACCCTATCAGCTTAGTTACTTCTGCTGCTGACTGTACACGTACCTGTTGAATGAGTGACAAGTTCCAAGCTTCTGAGAAACCGGCACCTGGACCTTTACTTAGGGTTAAAGCAAACGTCCGGTTTCAGGTCACCGGATTCCAGATACGGTCACCGAATCAGATCGCCTGAAGGCGCACATCTCCTAACTAAAACCAGAATGCCTACCGCGAAGTTCGAAAACCGACAAAACGTTGGCCCCGTCTCTATCGCTCTTACATATACGAAAGAGAGTGATGCAAATAGACGATTCGATGAACGAAGTGGTTCGCGGTTATAGCACAGAGTAAAATAGTACTATACAGAACCTCTGTAACGTCACGAATCATGTTGTCCTGTCTTAACGCATGACAAGTTCTCTTTCGCACTTATGCAAACGTGTCGGATACACGTTAAACTCAATTTTTTTGACAGATTTCAACTGCACCCCCCTGGTTATGACGGGGCTCAGGCCTATAACCAGGGTGCACACACACGGTTCTACGCCGTGCGATTTCAGAACCTAACGACATGTCAACCGGATTTGCGCGTGTGTCCTACGGTCGGGTAACCGAATCAAGCAGCCGTACCGGCTACCGGATGTTTGCTTTGACCCTTTTACGCTCTTGTATATTTTAGGTCGCCTGTCGAAGAATGGCGTTAGAAGTACTGCAGTACCAGTACTCGACTGCCGTGCTGTCAGTTCTCGTGCTGGCCATCCTTTGGCTGCTGTACCAGTTGCAGACCAGCAGTAGGCTCCACCAGCTAGGAGACAAGCTGCCAGGGCCGTTGTCTCTTCCCCTCATCGGCAGCGCGTATTACGCTCTGTGGTTAAAACCTGATGGTAAGTTCGTAAGACTGAATCGTGACTCTAGTGAAAAGGAGTATAAGTGCCGTACATTTTATAGGACTTGTGGCGTTTTTCAGTGAGCCAATTTGACTCATATCTAGCAATGTATACGCTGCAGAACATTCTCAAAATATCAGTAAAATTCTCGGAATTTTCCGGAAATTTACACGAGAATTTAAATTGAATTTAAAATTTTCCCTATGGGAATATTTTTTTATTATTATTAGTATTGTTTTTATCTTAGAGCTTTAAACCAAGCGGAGTAGCCATTGACGGGCGTTCCCCTCTGCCGAATGAGTATGACCAGTGGTCATACTCATTGTATGGACTGACGTTTATTTGACGTGGCTATTTTGACATTTCGCATACATTTGACGTTCCCCTCCCCCGTAAAAAACGGCAGACTTTTTCCGATAGACATGAGAGCGCGTGTCGCATCCGGTTATTTTAATAATCAAAGGTTTTTATAAACTCGTAAATCTCGTCAGTTAAATAAAATAATTGATAACGGCGGTGTCCAGCAGGGATGTCACGAATGTCGTTTTTCTCACATTCGCGAATGCGAATGCAAATGCGAATATTCAGGATGCGAATGTCCGAATGCGAATGCGAATACGAATGTAACGGAATAGATTCAAAAAAGTTAATCTTGCTTATCATTTTTATGCTTCCATAGTTCATAAATACAGAACATGATATGTGATGGAGTCCTATATTATTGATCAAAAGGAGACAAGTGATACCGTCGTTTTCACTTCCTGTGTATGAGCAAGCATATGACCATCGGCCGGGTCAGCGCGGTTAAAACAGGATGCGTTCTGTCCACATTCGCATTCGGAAAATATTCGCATCATTTCATGCGAATGCGAATGTTGATACGAATGTCCAAAATGATACGAATATTCGTATTATACGAATGCGAATGCGAATATTCGTGACATCCCTAGTGTCCAGCGACTTCGTGAATAATTTTTTTTTTATTCTAATGGACTTATAATTTTTATAGTGTGTAAGTTCTGAGAACATTACGTATAGAAAATTTCGCAACTTTGGTAACTTCATTGCTACTCATACCCCTTTTTAGTGGATTCACAGCATTATTCATGCAACATGAATAATAGATAACAGGAAACAGACGCAAACAAAAATTCAAATACTAAGTCTAGTATAACTTAACCTTCATATTCGTAGCATTCGCTTTTCGGTAGTCTTGCAAATGTGATGTTCATTGGTGGAGGTCAAAGAATGCAAATAACTTGAATATCATTAAATTATATCATTTCCAGAAGTTTCTGTTACCTGGGGGGTGATTTTTGAGATTCGAGTACTTGAAAGTGACATTTGGGTCAATCAACTATTCTTTGTCAGCAAAATTTCGCATACCTCGACTAATAGTGATAAAAATAAATTATGCGGATTATATTTAACTAAGTTATGCACTTTATATAAAATACAGATAAACATGCTACGAATTGCAATCTCTTCTATCACATTTTAACACGTTATATCTTCGTTAATGCCAGTGACCCAGTGGACATAGGTGTCCCTCACTTTTGTATGAAAATAACGGCTCTTCCGCTGGGTCACCCATTTTTTAATGAATAATGTGTCGTTATTATTTATTTTCCTGATCTGGTATGCGTGTAAAGGATCTTGATTCATGTTGACATTGTTATAACCCACAAAAGTTAAACTAATAATGAATAAGGGCAATTCTCGCAAAAAACAAGAAAAAGTTGATTGACCCATTTACAACTCAGAATAAAACGATGAAATTACGTTTTAAAAATTAGAGCGATGGGAATTTAAAATCATGAGTATTTAAACTATTAATTTCATGCGAAAAAATTGGCGGTAAGCTTTTGTGTGCGATTATTTTCGAGCTAAAACTTAATGAATTCGGGGGCTCGAAAGTCAAAAATTGGCCCCCTGAAAATAGCGCCAAATGATGTAAGTATAATGCAATTTATAATTAGTCGCCTACTGCTTTTGTTTCAACAATAACACTTACGCAATGTTATTTTTTTTGTTTTCATGTATACAATTTTTTTTTGCGAATTTAGCCAAAAGTCATATGGCATTTTTTGCTTTATCCTTAGGAATGCGTGGTTACAGTTTGTCGGTATACTCCTTCCCACCGTGTATGTTTCATAGGCCTCTATAAATGACACAACTTCGGCAGTTTTTACCTATTTTGGTATTACTTTTTCCGACTAAAAAACTTCGTTGTTCTGTTCCTCTGACCGCCATTACAAGCTGCCAGATGCCCGGATCTATCAATAAGGCTAGTAAAGCAATATAATTAGACGGGTTTCGTTGCTCTCATTATTGTGTCATTATGACGTAGCTAGCTCTTTGTCTACAAGCTTTTGAAATTGCAATATAAGAATCGTGTTCCTCTAAAATTCAGTCCTCTGTTTATAGTATCAGATGCAGCAGCGCCATCTAATGAACGGAATTTTAAATTATTTTTGACCAGTTCAAATCGCCGATCAAAACGTATGAAATTAAAGTTATTCCGTGTTATTGATAGATCTCCTGAACTTCGGCTGGATGATGCGGAGGGCGTACGGTGACGTCGCTCGCGCCTGGATCGGCATGAATCTATACATTTTCATTGACGACGCTAAGGATGTAGAGGTAAAGCGCTTTACAAGGTGCGTAGCCAACCCCAACGTGCCAATCGAAGGGGCCATTTGAAAGTGGCCATCACTTCATTAAACATTTTAGTCCACCTGCCATCACTCTGCCTGGCAACATGTCCCGCCCAACTCCAGTTTAATTTGATGAAAAATGAAATGCTTACGACAGTTCTACAATAGAATTCTGACCGTAGAGAGGGATTCAGGTGGTACCAAGGAGAAGATAATTTTGCTACTATGTGTGTGTGAAATGCCTATTGCCTTTCGCTTTATGTACCTACTCTTTTCTATGAGCAATATACATATATTATGATGTGTTGCGATGCGTTAGCCACTTAATATTAACAGGTCCCCATGCTTGTTTGTAAACGTCCTGGAATAAAACACTAATCGGGAACTTCTTTCTTCAGGTGATCCTCAACAGCCCTCTGCATATCGACAAGGCTCCAGAGTACAGATTCTTCGAGCCCTGGCTTGGGGAAGGATTGCTTATCAGCTCAGGTACCTTCAGCATCATAATCTAGAACATTAGCGAACATACAATTTATACATACATACAACATACATACATACAATCACGCCTATATCCCAAAAGGGATAGGCAGAGATCACGGATTTCCATTTGCTACGATTAATGCAGCAGAACGGCTTTCCGTCAATTTATAAAGTTCTTCAAAAAGGAGTATACTGGGTTTTAAGGGGTTGACAGTTGACAGCGCCCATGTGACACGTCTGGAGTTGCAGGTGTCCATAGCTAGGTGACCACTGATGACCGAAGATGCATGCTTATTTGCCATCTACCACCAACTCGCTTCCAGTTCGTGACACATGTTGGGCCTCGAGAACTCCTATCTATTTCCAATGGGGGTTACGAGCATATACTTACTGTCCATAGCTAGATGACCACTGATGATCATCAGGATGTATGCTTATTTGCCACCTGCCTCCAACTCACTTCGAGTTCGTGACATATGTTGAGACTCGAGAACTCCTACGTAGTTCCAACGGGAGTTACGAGCATATACTTACTGTCCATAGCTAGGTGACCACTGATGAGTGATGACCGAGGATGTATGCTTATTTGCTATCTACCACCAACTCGCTTCCAGTTCGTGACATATGTTGAGGCTCGATGGGACTGTATGTATGTAGTTCCAATAGGAGTTGCGAGCATAAAGATAAGATAAAGATAAAGATATTTATTCTTCAATTTAGGCACATTACAATGCACTTATGAACGTCAGAGAGAAAAGAAACTACCACCGGTTCTAACCCTACACCTCTGACCCGAGAAGTATTACTTATTACCGGCAAGAAACTCGGCGGGACTTATTTTTTCAAAACAGTACTACAAATACATTAAAGATACTATATACAATAATGCGTAGTTCTTCAAGAAGGCATATCAAAACAGCTTGAGAGACAGACATGTCTATTGTGTAATTAAAATGAAAAATAAAAATAAAATCCAAATCTGACTGCTTCGCAATACGTTTGATATTCTTTCTTACTTGAACTGTGTCCTCTAAATGTTAGATGATTTTATAGATTCTGGTTTGGGCCATGCATATATGTCTGTCATATAGTCCTCGACCCTGTAATAACCCTTTGACATTAAAGTTTTTTTCAAGTATTTCTTAAGAGCGGGAAATGATAGATTCAAAACATCGACGGGTAACTTGTTATAAATATGAATACCCTGGCCAAAAAATGACTTATATGCTTTGCGGACACGACATCGTCTGGTAGCAAGCTTGTTTTTATTTCTAGTGTTATAGCTGTGGATGTCAGAATTCTTCTTGAATGTGTGTATATTCTTTACAACAAAAATAATATTATCATAGATATATTGGGACGCAAGAGTTAAAATATTATTATTTTTAAATAATTCTCTAATTGATGTACCTGCCTTTAAGTTATACATAAAGCGAATGGCTCTTTTCTGTAAAACAAAAATAGTCTGTATGTCAGCTGCTTTGCCCCAAACCAGAATTCCATATGACATTACACTATGAAAATAACTATAATAAACTAAGCGAGCTGTCTCAATATTAGTCAGTTGTCTAATTTTTCTAACGGCATGAGCGGCTGAACTTAGTCTAAGAGCGAGTTTTTTTATATGAGGACTCCATTGTAAATTTTTGTCCAACGTTGAACCAAGGAACACAGTTTTATCTACTATATCTAAACATTCACCATTTATAACTATATTAGTGTCCATTGGTGCCACGTTTGGCAAAACAAATCGAATACATTTAGTTTTCTTAGCATTAAGTAACAGATTGTTAGTAGTAAACCAGTTTAGTACGCCAGCTAGTGTATTGTTAATTACAGATAAATCATTGGATTGCCGTTCAACTTTGAAAATTAAAGATGTATCATCGGCAAACAAAATCATACCACAAAGGTTTTGTACTACATAAGGTAAATCATTTATATAAACCAAAAACAGGAATGGGCCCAGAATGGAACCCTGTGGCACTCCTAATTTTACTAAAGTCCCTTTAGACTGGGTTTTATTTACAACAACTGTTTGTGTTCTATTGTTCCACCTTAATCATATACTTACTGTTCCACCTTAAAGCCTTACAATGATTGCATACAAGCACACGGGAAAATCCGGTGCTGCTGTGACCCGGGTAACCTAGGGGTTAAGGTGTCTGGCGCAAATACAGAAGACGCTGGTTCGATTTCAGCCCTAGTCACTTAGTCGTGGTCACTTTTTCCTTTGTATGACTTCTATTTAAGTTTATGATTATTAATTTTGCAAACTGTTCCAGGAGATAAATGGCGGTCCCACCGCAAAATAATAGCGCCCACGTTCCACATCAACATCCTCAAGTCCTTCATACCGGTGTTCAACAGGAACAGCAGGAAACTGATCCAGAAGATGAGAGCGGAGATGTACAGGACCATAGATGTGCACGACTACATGAGTGAAGCCACTGTGGATATTCTTCTTGGTAATTTTTATTTTGTTATATTTATAATATAGATAGTCCTCCATATCGTATTCGTCAACGGTGACCCTTATATGTATGATGATGAAGAGCCCGTATGTCTCTGATAAGCCCGTATACCTACGACTAGCAATGTACAAGTTGAAGAACATTCTCAAAAATTCAGTAACATTCTCGGAAATTTCCGGAAATTTACACGAGAATTTAAATTAAACCAATAATTAAGAATATTCCCGAAGGGAATTATCAAAAAATGTATTACCTATGGGACAGTCAGTTGAAATAATTGATAACGGCGGCGTCCAGCGACTTCCTGAATATTTTTATTGTTCGTAAAATTTAAGTTCTGTGAACATTCCGTATCCGTATCGAAAATTTCGCAACTTTGGAAACTTCCGTGCATTGCTACCTCTTGACTCGCAAAGCCGAAATTCAATACCTTTATTTTTATTTTTCGGTTGGCGTTGTCGGTAAACAAATTTTGCTTGTTTACGACCAGGCGCGGTCACAGACGAAAATTTGGGGGGGGGGGGGGACACTAATGTAGAATTGTTTTCAAATTTTTGAGGAGGTCTGTAAAAATTTTTTTCTATTAGAAATGTAGGATTTTGGGGGGAGTCATGTCCCATGTGACCCTCCCCCCCCTGGGACTGCACCTGTTTACGACCTAGTTAATAGGATACTTATACTTATGCACAGAATGGCGAATATGCCCGGTGGGCAGATCCGATAATCAAAATTTCAAAACACTAAGGCTTCATAGAACAATACAATACAATTGACATAAATAAAATCTTCTTCTTCTTCCTAGCGTTTATCCCGGCTTGGGGTCCGCTTGACAACCTAATCCCATGAATTGGCATAGACACTAGTTTTTACGAAAGCGACTGCCATCAGACCTTCCAACCCAGAGGGGAAACTAGGCCTTTTTGGGATGAGGTCCGGTTTCCTTACGATGTTTTCCTTCACCGAAAAGCATAAGACAACATAAGTTCCGAAAAACTCAGTGGTACGAGCTGGAGTTTGAACCCGAGACCTCCGGATTGAAAGTCGGACGTCTTACCGCAAGGCTACCAGCGCTTTTTTTGACTTTAATTAAATAATAATTGACATTGTTAAATTATACGTTAACATTTACACATATCATGGTTAGTAATTGACTATTAATCATAGGTGTTAGTATACTTATTATTGAATGTCTATTTATTATAATGTATACTATTCAGATCCGTATAGTATAACATCCGTGCCCCAAACCCGCAATACATTCTCTGATCGCCGTTCTCCGTACGTGTACCGTAATTTACCTTAATGTTTCAAAATTTCACATCACAGAAACTGTTATGGGCATCTCAAAAACGGATCAAGAAGAGTCTGGGTACGAATACGCCATGGCGGTCATGAAGTAAGTAAAACGTCATCAATACGGGTAACGACGAATATTATTTTACGTCACTCTGGGCGGTAAGTGAGATTTGCAGCAGCGGCAAATCTCACTTCACACCCAGGAGAAGACGTAAAATTGTGTACACACCACGGGCGGTCATAAAAAAGGCCTCCGATCGCTTGTCAATGGCCCTTACCTTCGGTTCGGGCCACAAATATCCACGATCTGAGCCGTTCTTTATTTTACCGCCCTAGGTGCGTAATGTACTAATATCCCCTTTGCTTGTTTCTTTTAATTGTCTGTTTCTAACCACAACTATAGAAGTAACACATAAAGACAAACGCGTAAATGAGGTATAATTGAAACGTTTATGAATAAGGCGGCCTCTGCTCATAACAATGGGGTTGGCCGGTCGAAAGTTTTTACAGATGGCGCCAGCATAGCTGGTACCTGTCAGTCCTACCAATTGTGTCAAATTCTTGTTTTATTTTTTTGGAATTTTTTGATCTGGATTGGCTAGCCTTTAAGCCAAATCCCATACAACAATACTAGTGACAGGTACCAGCTATGCTGGCGCCATCTGGCCCAACCGTTGACAGTTGCCAACCCCATTACGCTAAGTCATATTTAAATCAATATCGAATCAAGTAAGTTACAGAGGGCCTACCGCGAAGTTCGAAAATCGACAAAACGATGGTACCGTCTCTATCGCTCTTGCATATACGAAAGAGAGGGATGCAAATAGACGATTCGATGAACGAAGTGCTTCGCGGTTATAGGCCAGGATTATCGAATCAAGTAAGTCTTGGACAGTGGTACCTAACTAAGCATGTATACGTTTCAGAATGTGTGACATCATCCACCAGAGACAATACAAACTGTGGTATCATTTCGACGTTTTCTTCAAATTAACTCCGTTTTGCAAGCTGCAAGCCAATCTTCTCAATACCATCCACGGCCTTACTAATAAGGTATATGTATACTGGGTGATTCCGGGGTCGTGGAGCAAGCGATCAAGGCATGATACACAAGCCCATACTGAACAACTTTTACTATGGGACCGGCATTTCGGCCGATCACATGTTGTCGTTTTCTATGGGAAGGCCAATTTTTTTTTCGCGATTTCGGAGTTGGTCCCATAGTAGGTAAAAGTTGTTCAGTGGGCTTGTGTAATATGCCTTGATCGCTGGCTCATGACCAGTGATCGGCGAAAAGGATTCCACACGGGGTGAATGACGTCAATCATTATGCAAGTATGGATATGCCGCGGCATTTGCGGGATAGATTAAGTATTTTAATGAAATTATTTATTTCGCATATTATTTTTTGTTGTTTTTGGTCTCTATAAAATTAAAATAATAAACCATTATTTTACTGGTCAACAAGCGAGTTCTTAGTTCGGGGCGGACTACTAGTTAATTCAAGTCGTAACCGACACTGATTCATTGTATTAAACATAATACAAACACGTATATTTTCGAGCAGTTTAATTGGTATCGCGGGCGAAACGGCACATCCATAATACTATGTCTAGTTGAATTCCCGCGGTGTGGCATTCTTTTCGCCGATCACTGCTCATGACCCCGGAATCACCCAGTATAGCATTAAAGCTTTTATTTTATACCACGACAGTGTCAAACAAGCATACGGCTTGTCTGATGGTAAGCAGTTACCGTAGCCTATGAACGCCTGCAGTCCCAGCGGATTCTCATGCGCGTTGCCTACCCTTTATGAACCTATACACTCCTTTTTTTAAAGAACCTCATACTGCAGTAGTACTTACCATAATAATAGACCAGCGTACTACGCTCAGTTCACTACATCAACTCTACAACGAGTCGACGCCGAGTTGATGTACCTATACTTTTTTGTTTTTAAATTCCGTAAATTTAACGGTTCCTTTTTTTAATCAAAGGTAATCAAAAAGAAGAAGCAAGCTCGTTTACAAAGTAAACTAATGGGCAACGGATTGACCTCAACTGAACAAGTAGCGCGTTCGAAACAAGGTTCCGAAGACTCCGAAGGAGCAGTTAATGGTGACACAACATTAGCTGATACTATTTTTAAAAGATATCGCGACGATTTGGACTTAATCGATGAAAACGATGTTGGTAAGGATTTCTTCAGATATTTTCTCAGGGGTATGTTTTATTTACTAAACTAAATTAAAATCATCCTCAACAGTATGAAAGCGCGCGTGCCCATTTGTTCATGCGTATTTAAATAGAAAAACGATCAGAAAACATTATCAAGCAAACATTTTGGGTGAATACTTATGTACTTGGAGGTTGCAACTATTTCGGCCTAACAGAATATTTCTTATTTAGAGATCAATGTAGGTACGTCAGTTAGAACATCACTAATTCATAATTTAATTTAGATTAATATATTTTCTTACAAAAGGTAGTTCGTACAAAAACTCATTTTAATCATTGTTTTGCAGGTGAAAAGAAACGACTAGCATTTCTGGATCTCATGTTAGAATTATCTGACACTGAAGAAAATAATTTGACTGATCATGAGATTAAGGAAGAAGTGGACACAATCATGTTTGAGGTTTGTATTTTTAATTGACTTTAGAGTTAAATGGCTGTAGTCCGACTGCGCCATCTCTACATGGAATGTAGCAGCAAAGTGTGGAATGAATGTTCAATATAAGACAATGGCCAACGATTGTTTTCATACAATATTTATCACGGCGTCGTCCTCCTCGACCGCCCGTTGTCCTACTGCCGGCACAATCCACCGGCAAATTGAGGTTACTTAATATTGTATGGAATCAGCAGGTTGTAAGGCGTTCTTCGAACTCATTCTTACCGGCTTGCTTATTTTGAGCACTCGTAAAAAAAATATTGTATACAATAGTGACGTAATAAGCCTTTCAATCTCGTACCTTACTTAAGGCGACTCAGCAAACTTTGTGGGCCTAAACACGGTGCTCTGCTGAAAAGCTCTCATTATGTCACGATTGTATAAAATACTATTTAAAAATTATTATTTATGATTTGTTTCAGATTGTCCCATAATATTATTTATTAATTTATTTATTATAAATGACTACTATAACTACCTCTTAGCCTAAAGTGAAACGATGAATAAAGAGATGCATCATAATTTAGACTGTTATTTTGATACAGGGCCACGACACCACAGCAGCCGGGTCCAGCTTCGTCCTCTGCCTTCTTGGGGTCCATCAGGACATTCAGGCCAAGGTGTATGAGGAGTTGTATGAGATTTTCGGGGACTCGGACAGACAAGTCACATTCTCAGATACTTTACGAATGAAGTATTTGGAGAGGGTCATATTTGAGACCCTTAGAATGTACCCACCAGTGCCGATGATTGGAAGATCGTTGAAACATGACGTGAAAATTGGTTTGTATAAGTCCTAAAGTACTGTTACGTACGTGTACGAGTCATTCTCAGTCAACTTTTTCTGCTAGAAGTGTGTAAAATCCGGCCGTTCCCGCATCGGTCTTTATAGCCACCAAAGAGTGTCTCCACGGTGTTCATGTTTAAATCGTGATGAAGTAAGTATATCATCAAGCATAGTAGGTATATAAGGAATAAGCGCTGGTGGGAAGATACGTGATGATACCAATCGCTATTTGGTGTAGGAAATTATTGTGAGGAAACCGGATCACTCACCGGATTGTCGCATACATCACTCACGATGTCCGATAGATCATAAATCTTCTATCACAGGTACCTCATATTTAGGGTCTATTGCATAACATCCAAACCGTCTGTTAACGTCAACGTCATCATTTAAAAAATCTTGTATGAATTGTTTGACAGTTTTCTATGGGACGACAGCTATGTTTAACGTTTATGAGTCCGTTAATGAAGGTGGAGCGTGGTGCAACCCACCCTTCGGCAGTTTTGGCACACCACACACCTGATCTGAATTCAGCAAATTCATAGACAAAATGCTTGCTTAAATTTGTCTATGGCCTCCATACGGCGTTTACTTACAGTAGCTCTATAATAAACAGTTAACCTAATGTCGGGATTTATAAAAACTTACATGTACATTTTTACCTAAGAACATTACATTAGCAACCAACAAACTGATTGTAATATTTTTTTGTCATAGTAACCAACGACTACGTTCTACCGGCCGGGGCAACCGTAGTCATCTGCTCAATTGGCGTCAACCGCAATTCCAAGTACATCAAGGACCCTGACGTGTTCAACCCTGACAACTTCCTACCAGAGAACGTCCAGGATCGGCCCTACCACAGCTACATTCCGTTTAGCGCCGGGCCCAGGGGCTGTGTGGGTAAGTTTACATCAACTCCACACATCAAGGACCCTGACGTGTTCAATCCTGACAACTTCCTGCCAGAGAACGTCCAGGAGCGGCACCACAGCTACATTCCGTTTAGCGCCGGGCCCAGGGGCTGTGTGGGTAAGTCTACATCAACTCCATACATCAAGGACCATGACGTGTTCAACTCTGACAACTTCCTGCCAGAGAACGTTCAGGAGCAGCACCACAGCTACATTCCGTTTAGCGCCGGGCCCAGGGGCTGTGTGGGTAAGTCTACATCAACTCCATACATCAAGGACCATGACGTGTTCAACCCTGACAACTTCCTGCCAGAGAACGTCCAGGAGCGGCACCACAGCTACATTCCGTTTAGCGCCGGGCCCAGGGGCTGTGTGGGTAAGTCTACATCAACTCCATACATCAAGGACCATGACGTGTTCACTGTTCAACCCTGACAACTTTGTACCAGATAACTTCCAGGAGCGGCACCTCAGCTACATCCCGCTGGGCCCAGGGGCTGTGTGGGTAAGTTGTCAATTTTCCAATATGTTAGCATATCCAGGCTTTATGCGCGTGCCAGTAGTAGAGCTATAAGCACTCTGTGATCTAAAGGTACGTGGGCAAAAATCCAGGACGCGTCCGAACCAGATTTAATTTACTACACTTGCTTCTTCTGAGTTTGCGTTTCCTGTGAGATCAGTTCACCTTCAAAATAAGATCAAATATTATTCTAATACCGCTTATGATGCTTCTCGTCTTGTGTAACGATTTAAAATATTAATGTTTGATTGCAGGTCGCAAATACGCCCTTTTGAAGCTCAAACTGTTGTTGGCGAATATTTTAAGGAACTTCAAGGTAATTTCGGAAATTCCTGAAGAAGAATTTAAGATGAAAATTGATATTATATTGAAAAGAATAGATGGTTTCAGGATTAAGATTGAACCCAGAATAAAAACTAAGACTAACTAAGGTAAAAAACCATTTTTTTTATACATTAACTTCGACACCTTTTTTGCCATTTGGCATCACTGTATGAGACAGCGAGGTACCTGTACGAGTATTTTAGTGTGGGGCAATGCTGCCAGCCTTCTGGGCGACTTGGGGCATCTACTTACTACTTATACTACTTACTAGTTTATTCTTAAGTTTATTTTGTAATTTTTAGCTTTTAATTTTTATTTTAGGTATAGTTATATTGTTCTTAGTGTGTAAGCGCTGGTAGCCTTGCGGTAAGACGTCCGACTTTCAATCCGGAGGTCTCGGGTTCAAACCCCGGCTCGTACCACTGAGTTTTTCGGAACTTATGTACGGAATATCATTTGATATTTACCAGTCGCTTTTCGGTGAAGGAAAACATCGTAAGGAAACCGGACCTAATCCCAAAAAGGCCTAGTTTCCCATCTGGGTTGGAAGGTCTGATGGCAGTCGCTTTCGTAAAAACTAGTGTCTATGCCAATTCATGGGATTAGGTTGTCAAGCGGACCCCAAGCCGGGATAAACGCTAGGAAGAAGAAGATAGTTATATTGTTCTTAGTGTAGTTTTAATATTAAATAAAATCAATTTTTAAGCAGTGTAATTTATTTCAATAAGTATCCACAGTTAATCGTCCTTATCTGAGTGTTATTTTTATTTTCGATATAAAACTTAAGTTAATTGAGAGATTGCAGATATGGTTATTAAATTATTATGGGAAATACTTACAGGTGAGTAATGAATAATAATAATGAAAAAAAATGACAGTATAATTGTTCGGTCGACGTCAAAAATATGTTTACAATTTTGCACTTACTCCTTTGTTATGAGGTCCAAAAGTGTAAAATATTATTGACGTCGACTGTACAGCTATCTTATCAATTATTTCATAATAACATTTCCATATTCATTCTCACTCTTGAGCCCTGGTGCCTTCACTAATACATTTAGAAAATCCACCCGGTATTCTTGACATTTAGAAGTATTTAGCTCTTGCCTGAAGGTGTATGTGAAGACCCAAGTCCCCAACCCGTATTTATGTTAGGTATATTAGGTACAGTCGACTACGAAGAGATGTATCCATTTTTGGACCTTATTTCAACGCAATAAGGTAAAAAAGTGGATACATGTCTTTAGAACTGTGGTGGATACTGAGGTTTTAGAAAACTATGAAATTTAAGTACAGTCACGGACTTTAATTGTTGAGGTTACGGTTCACTTTACATTGGACTATTCATAGAATGAGTACTAAACAAAAGAAAGTAGCTTGAACCGTAAATAGCTCAACAATTAAAATACGTGACTGTACCTATACCGAAAGTTAAATCAAAGCTTAAAAATGTGTATAATCCAACGTAACATACATATTCGATAAAAATAACCATAGCCAATCTGTTTTTCTCTCTCCACAAAAAATACACTAGTGAATATTTAAGTAAAATATTTTAACTTAAATCATATTTAAATCGTATTTTTTTTAGATAAAATCGTAATTAAAACAACACATCATATCAGTCTTACAATCTTTAATAAATATTGTAATTATTTTACATAAATCTCACTTACCTACAATCGACCCTAATAAGTATTAAATAACGAAATATGTGATTTTTCGTGATTTTACTTAATTGAGATCTCAGGTAGAGGTAAAAAACTCTTTAAATAAATTGGCTAGGTATCCAATATGGAAAGTTCTTGAAATATATATTCTTCAGTCTCGTCCGCGAAGATTGAGCGCCCTCGGCGTCGCTCGGTTGATTCGACTAACCTATGCGAATAAAAGAATATTAAATCCATATAATACAAAATATTCCATATTCTGATTTGGTATAGGCCTACCTATTATTGACTTTTTTACACAAATATACCCAGTTAGATGCATGGTAGGGGAGCCCAAGAGGGGATTTTTGCAGTTACTCGAGCGCGTCAGATTAAGAGGCGCCAGGACGCACGCGTTCAAATACAAACGTAGTGAAAGCTCTCATTTTAAAATGACATGCTTTAGAACCATGAAATTTGGATGGGCATTTTAGTAGTACAGATCTAGGTCGGACATTCGTTTCCATTGCTAAAAATTGTAATACATAGAAAATACAGATTTACATACAAATGATTTTTGCTATATTTTCTTTTACATAACATATACATTAAATAAACTGTTTTTTCTTTTTAAGATGTAGTCTTCAAATGGTCTAGATCCTGATGACGCTAGAGTGACTGCAAATTTAGCATCATGGGCTCCCCTACCAACAGTAAAGTTGAGCTTATGTCGTAGGTACAGTCAACTCAACGAACGCCAAAAATATGTTTACACTTACCTACTCCTTACTCCTTTGAATTAAGGTTCACAAAAGTATTCACATTTTTGTGGTTGACTGTACTCAGATCAATGAACAGATACGTATATTTTATTTTTATTTTACTTACCAGAATTTTATTTTACCACAACCAAACGATTTTTAGGTCTAGTTTGCATCTTTTTAGGTCTAAAATATAATTGTGTTTATAGGATAGGATATGGTCATAAGAGTGTACTAGAATATAAGGAAAGTTATAAAAATACATAAATTATGTCATATTTTTATTAATATTCAACATTATTTTAATCTAATGCATAAATTCTAGTATATACTATGTTTATAACGGGTTACTCACGTAATTTTTGTCGATTTTTGCTCGACATGTTTCGATCAATTTACGATGATCATTCTCACGAGCGGCCTTCCGCGACGCGTCGAGCAAAAATCGCCAAAAATTACGTGAGTAACCCGTTATAAATATTTTTAATATGTTAGAGTCTCACGAAAGTTTTATAGTTAAAATATACTATGTTGTAAGCAAATATTTGGCTACCTACTTTTAATATAATGTATAGCGACTTGACAGTTTTAACGATACCAGAGACTATAGAAATAAAGACGACCACAGCCTAAGAACTTTTTGAAGCTCATGTCAATCGCGCCATCTATGTCAAAGCCACCTAATGATACCGAAAATGTAAGAGAAATGTCACCTGCACTGCTACTCCTAGTGTACTACTAGTACGCCATTTGTTTCTAGGTGGAGTAGCAGTGCAGGTGACATTTCTCTTACATTTTCGGTATCTTTAGGGGTCTTTGACATAGATGGCGCAATTGACTTGATCTTCAAAAAGTTCTTAGGCTGTGGCGGTCTATATCTCTATAGTCTCTGGTAATATACATACAGAAACACATACACACATACAGAGCTACATAATCCAGACCAAAATACATAATACGCATATAATTACCAATATATCAGAAGCAGCTACAAGAGACCTTACAATTATTGTTTACGTACTAGCATATAATATATAAAAACCACTACAAAAATGTATATTTCGATTTACAGAAATTCATTCATAACAATAACAATATTTTTACCTATAGTCTGTATTTTTAGGTATTTAAATAAAAGTAAACTAAATCTACCCTCCAATGGCTCCTTAAGCCAGTTGAGGGTAGATGAAAACATTACATGATCAAATAATGTAGGATACAGTCAGGTCGTTCGTTCAGTGACAGATATAGGCGCTTTTGTATTTGGTTATATAATACTCTTTTTGGTTGGTTAACCAATGAATGTTATAACTACCCGAGAATGTACAAATTGTTTGTTTGCTTTTACTTAAATACCTAAAGATACATACTATATATTGTGCAATAATCATAATCTAAATACAATATTATTAATACTTAATTAAATATGGCTTATATTGTTATAACAATACCCAACTACATACTCTATTGATAGCTAGTGATCTACTCTATTAGTTTAAGGTTTTTTTCTACTCAATTTTTCTTTTCAAAAGTATTTTAGTTTAGTGGCGGGTTGTTTAATAAATCTATTCAATGATCCCGGAAGTGCCATAGACTATCCAACATTTAAATGTGTAAGGTTTAAGTCTGGTCTATAAAGTCCTAATACACAGATTACAGTCAACGAGTAAAAAAATGATATTAATTTTAAAGATATAAATTTTAAAGATATTCAAGAAAATGCTAGTGACCCGAAAGTTTTGCTCTCGAGTGTAAGTCATACTGGACAACTTTTTTAACAAATGCCAAAATAATTTTGGGTTCCCCATAGAAAACGCCTAGGTCTAATCGGGCGAAATTTAGTAAAAAACAATAAAAATTGAGATTTCGGAGTTAGTCCCATATAAAAGTTGTTCAGTATGACTTACTCGTACCTAATCAGAATCACCTCTCACAATTGCTGGTTATTAGAAAAACACCCTGCAGACAAATCGGTTCACCCTCTTGGAAACTATAACGCGACAGACAAACATACAAATACTCGTCATTTAAGCTTATAGTACCCCCTTAAACATAATCTTACTTTGATAAGCTTCTAGAAAATGCTGGCTGTACAATTGAATGGGAGTCCTTAGTCAGAACCACTTATAAATTATCGAATTATTACAAGTTCTCTCTGCCTACATACATCATTTGCCCGTCCCACTCACAATCGCGCCTTCTCACTCTCTCCATTCCCACCACACGTTTCATCTCGCCCAAACGTTTCAACTCCGTTAATTTCATCTCTGATTCAGGGTTGATTTCTAGCAAGCGAGTCACAACGGACTTCTTCTCACTTTCTATCCCTTTTTTTACATCTGGTATTGAGAAATTTGCTAATGAATTTGAATCTTCTTTTAGTTTTATCTCTTCCACTTTTTCAATCACATTTTGTTTGTCATCTGGCGAACTTAAATCTACCACAGACTTCGAATCTTCCTTAAGTCTCATCCCTGACACAAGTTCGATTTCAGCTTCATGTTTGATCCCTAGCTGTTTAACCTCCAATTGCTTCTCTTCTACGCGTTTAGCCTCTTTAGCATTCTCAGTCTCTGCCATTTGGCTCTTTTCTTTTTCCTCCAATCCACTTATTGCCACTTTCATCTCTCGTCCTAACTCTGCTACGCGTTTCATTTGCGCTACCCGTAGCTCTGCTATTCGTCTCTCAACATCCTTCTTTACAGCCATTCGCTCTTTTTTTGTCATTGACTCCTTATCTATTATAAGCTTTGGCATTTCTTCTACATTTTCAGGTTGAACTTCGATTTTACCCTCCGATTCTTTTTCATGTTTCATATCAACTACATTAGTCGTCTTTGTTGAATTGACTTTTTTATCTGCTTGTTTCAAATCTATCTCACTTTCCGTCTGTGTTACTCTCTTGTTTGACACAATACCTAATTGTTCAAGAACTTTCATGTCTTCTCTGTGTTTCTCTTCTGCTATTTGTTTTAAATCTGCCTGTTTCATGTCTGCAATAAGATCTAACTCTTCATTTGGCACCAACGCTACAACACGTTGCAAAGTCGCCACACGTTCGCGTTCTTCCCTACGTTTGATTTTTGACTCACGATTCGCTTTTGCATTACGTTCCATTTCTGCTGCACGTTTTATTTTAGCCTCCCTTTCTGATTCTACTACCACTGCCGTTTTTGTATCATTTTGCGGCTTGGCCGACTCACGTGTCAAGATATCGATATCTCCATTCACTTCTGTAACTGGATTCGTTGTTTTTCTGTAATTCAAGTCTTTGGTTTGATGTACTTGTGCTTCAAGATTAAGCTTTTCTGCTGCTTTCACATCTAGCGCTTTCTCTTTATGTATTTCTTGTTCTTTCGGCACAATGCCTAATTCTTTTAAAAGTTTTATCTCTTCTGCCCGTTTCAAATCGTTTATTTTCTCTAGCTCTGTATCTTTTTTAGTATGTGCGACGCCATCGGGCTCTGTATCGCGCACCATCGCTATTATGCGTTGCGTTGGTTTTCTCCCTACCTCGTTATCGGTTACTACTGGATTTTCTGCTACAAGATTTATCTTAGCGCCTTTTTGTGTTTCCGATCTTATTTCTGTCTTTGGCTCACTATCTTTCTTTGGCGGCTGATCTGCAATAGTCATTGTTTCTACTTCTAAAACTTCATTTAGTTTTGCCTTTTGATTCGTTTCTGTTACTGGCATAGTTCCTTTTACTGTATCCATATCTTCCTCTTTAACAACTGATATTGGTTTAACAACTTGAACTAGATTGAAATCTACCTCTGGTTTATATTTAGCTTTTTCCACAGGTTTTACCTCTGTAACACTATCCTTTTCAATTACTTGATGCTTTGGCAAAATACCTAATTCCTCCAACAATTTCATGTCGTCCCTACGCTTTTTCTCAGTAGATCGTTCCAACTCTACTTGTTTCATCTCTGCCACGCGGTCTGCCTCCGATGCGCGCACCATAACCAACACACGTTGCAACTTTGCCACGCGGTCTAATTCTTCCTTTCGTCTTATCTTTTCTTGGCGTCCCTTTTCTGCCAAATGTTCCTTCTCTGCCTTGTCTAGCTCAGTTTTAAGATGAAATCCTTTTAATTGCTTCATTTTTTCCTCGCGTTGTAACTCAGCTTCGCGGTCTAATTTCGCTATACGTTCCATATCGGCTTTCCGTTTCGTCTCAGCCTCAAGCTCTAAGTTAATCAAATGGTCAATCTCTAAAATGCGTTCCTTGGTCGACATGCGCTCCAACTTCTCTATTCCTTCATATTCTGCAATAAGTTTCATACTTGCTAATTTTGCCGCGTCTACCATTGGTTTTAGTTGGTTTGGTTTTAGGTCTGGTTTGGTTTGGTTTTCAGCTTGTTGCGTCTCTTTCACACCCAATGATTCACCTTTTGTATTTACTTCAGTGACTGCACCCAACTCTTTTAAAACATGTATGTCTTTGTTGGATTTTATTTTTTTCCCTACCTCCAAATCATCATATTGTTTTATCTTAGCTACGCTGTCCAATTCTGGTGCACGCACTAGAGCCAGTACACGTTGCAATCTTGCCACGCGATCTAATTCTTCCCTTCGTCGTATCTTTGCTTGGCGTTCATTTTCTGCTAAACGCTCCATTTCTGCTAATCTTTCCATTCCTACTCGTTCTAGGTCTACGCGTTTTGTTTGAGCAACATCTTTCATTGCCTCTACTTCCACATCTATTGGTGTATTCACTACTGCAACTTCAGTTGCCAATCGTACTGTTTCTTCCTCTAACTTTTCTAACACAACTTTGTTTTCTACACCATCTATTTCACCACTACTAGCTACGTTCTTATTTTCCATGCCATTTCGTTCTTTCTTCATCATCCCCAACTTACTCATCTCTTTTACACTATTCACTCCCGCTACCATTCCATCCTTAACTTCCATTTTATCTGAGTTCTTATCTCTTACAATGTCAGCCATGCTTGTAACATCCATCCTCCTTTTTCCACTCACCTTTTCCACATGTACCTCCATATTCACACTTTTTATTTCATCCTTCACTCCTTTCATATCTACATCATCAATTGCCTCTGTCATTGCATTATCAATTTCAACCCCACTCTCCACCCCTCTCCCCCCATTCTCCAACCCTCACCTGTCCAGCACATATCGTTCGAAGACATGCAGCAGTTCGAAGCAGACCTCCGCGAGAATGAGAGCGATGACCATCCATTCCAGTCGCACGTGGTGGCGGTCGGCCGCCCAGGATGACAGCAGCTCGAGGAGCTCCACGCAGTGGGACAGTCGCTCGTTCAGTACCTAGGGGTAGAAATCGGAATTTAACACATTCAGCACCGATGGCCCGACTGTCGGGTTCTCTGTTCGTAGCTACTACGTGCTACATACGAGGAATACCTGGCTACACGCTACGAGCGTAGGGCGTAGCGCTACGCGGTTGCGAAAGTGTTAAGAAAGCTACACATTAGGGTCCTTTGCAAAATGTCTTTGCTGATCGTACCTTTCACCTTTTGCTTTGCGGCCAATTCGAAAATTTTCTTTTACAGAATGTTCTGTTAGACGAAGAAAATGAAAATTGAAAAACGTTTATTTGCGGGGTGATTTTCCAAAGGACCACTTTGGAGATAAAGTATTGTTAAAATCGTGCCACTGACGCCAGAGCGCACAAGCGTACTTGGTTATATTTTGGACGTGATATCACACACGGCGCTGAGGGTGCCACTTTCCGAACGCGTGATTCGACGTCTTTGGCGGTCAAAGGGTTAAGATCATTTTGCGAAATGATTTACTTGGTGTTCCTTATGTACCCTAGCTAGAACCTATTTTTAAAATTAGAGAAAACATCGTAACAGCTATCTAACTTCAAATTACGCGATTTTAGCGTCATCTAGTTACCCGTGTCCTCCTAGGTATAGTGAAATAGGCTACGGTGTTAGAGTACAATCTCTCGAGCCTCTCTTCCTCCCAGTACACGTCAGGGGTGTCCAGGAGGTCAGATTCTACGTTGATGCGGTGCCGGAGGGAGAACAGCTCGCCAAGTTTACGGACCACCTAGAAAAAAAAATCATATTTATTCAAAGAAAAAATAAAGAAAATGCATTAATTATTTAATCGAATCACAGGATCCCCATTCAGCGCGTTCAGTGTATACCGGATATGTCCTAAACTTACGTCCAAACAAGAGGTATGGGCACTGCGAATATCATCTCGCTTTTTTGTGGTAAGACACAGCAAAGCGAATGTCATCTCGCTCAAATCTGGAGCAGAGCCCGACGGGAAGTACCTCCACCTTACAGAAAACCACGGCCAAATAGCACTAGACCCTAGAAAGTAAGTTACACATTTCTATATATTTAACCTTTTGACAACGTGAATGACACCTTCATAAATAATGACAGAGTTCAACATTGAAAGTTAATTTTTTGACGTAAGGCGGTTAAAAGGTTAAGATACAAGACCTTTTGTTTGTGAACCTCCAGTTGTGGAGGCTCCATACCTCTTTCTTGTCCAGATGCGTAGTGCCGTCCTGCTCCATGGTCCTGCTGTGAGCTCGCGCGGAGGCCGCCAGGGCCTCCAGCCTCGCCTCCCAGGCCCCGAGCCGGGCTGACTGTGCCATCGCATGGCTAAACAAAAAAAAACAATCATTAATAATTCTGTTCATACGCAAATTAGGCACACTGGATGTCGACTTGCGGAAAAACGCCCAGGATAACTAGTTAGTTATCCATTTCATTTCATATGGCCGGTTCAATTGTTCCTAAATATCGGAAACACCTAGACATTACAAAGGATTTTCTATTTAGTCATGAAGCAGTGATCTCCTAACTAGTCTAGAGATGCGCAAAACGCTTCACTGAACTGATAGGATTGATTCATATCTTTCGCTCGCAGTGATATGTATCACTCTTTTCGTTCATTTCACTCAGTCGCTCAGTGGATCTGTTCGCATATTCGCATCGTCTTACTCGTTTGACTCGGCCGGCTCATACGAATCATGAGTGAGAAAGAGCAAGCAAGCAACACACACAAGCAAGTAAACACTGAGATAGGTGAGCGACTGAGCGAGTTAAATCTTCAGTGAGTTGAAGAGTGAGTGAGTTGAATCAAAAGATATAGTTAATTTAAATCACTCACTCGCGAACGACCCATGTCTACTAACTACAGCCAGCGGAATTTCGCTCCGACACCATTGACAGGTGCAGAGGCCAGAGAAAAAAGCAAAACTCCACAGAAACAAGCTCGCGAAAAGTAGTATTTACAGGTTAACCAGTAGAGTCGACGTCAAAGATATGTTTACACTTTTGGACCTTTTTACAGAGGAGTAAGGTGCTAAAGTGTAAACATTATTTGAAGTCGACTGCACCGTTATAGAAATGCACAATAAAGGAAGCCTGCAAATGGGGCTGGCAACTGTCAATGGTCTGACCAGATGGCGCCAGCATAGCCTGTACCTGTCACTAGTATTGTTGTATGGGATTTGGCTTTAAAGCTAGCCTGACTACCTCAGACCGCTGATGTGAACAGACGTGTTATTTATTATTTTACAATTTAAAATCGTGCGCAATATTTACATTGACCTCGATCTTAACAAACTGTGTCACGCGTGTTAATGCAGTGCAAGTAAATATGACTTTATAGTTTTATTAAGTTAGACAAAATGGGTGATCCTAGTGATAGCCCTTCTAGACGAAGTCCTTCAAATACCGGAAAAGGAAGTACCAACTCGACGAGCGCCAGAGATCAGACCAGCCCCGATGCCGTATCAACACCAGAGATTCAGAACTGGATGAGCGCAATAGAGCAGTGTCTTAATGAAATATGCAGCATCTCGACGGAGGGAAAATTGAACTCTGACCAAAAACTAAGAGTCCACAACCTTTGCCGTAAGGTTTCCCATGGCACCGCAAACCTAGCAGTAAATTACCAGGCACTAAAGCAAAAAGCATTAATCAATCAATGCAATCTCCAAGCCCTTCAGGAACAACAAGACCTCTCCGAATGTATCCGAGCCCTAAAGAAATCAATTGATACCAGACCTACCACGGCCACCACAGATGCACTTTCCTTCGCTGATACGGTGAAAACTAAAAACAACATCCAGATCCGTCCTAGTAACTTGAGCTCAGTGGCAATTTACCCTAAAGACCAAACTAGAACAAGCGAACAGACAAAGAACTTAGTCCAAGAAATGATTAGACCCCAGCAACTGAAATTGCACGTCAGAGCACTGCGCAAAGTAAGAAATGGTGGCGTTATCATCAGCACGGAATCCAAGGACGACATTGAAAAATTAAAAGAGAAATTCAAGGATACATCTCCTGACCTCACAATTGACGAACCTTTTAAGCGAAGGCCGAGGATCGTAATAGTTGGCGTTCAGTCATCTCTACGAGAAGAAGAGTTTTATAAC
This sequence comes from Pammene fasciana, assembly GCA_911728535.1. Taxonomy (NCBI): domain Eukaryota; kingdom Metazoa; phylum Arthropoda; class Insecta; order Lepidoptera; family Tortricidae; genus Pammene; species Pammene fasciana. The sequence goes on from OU452292.1 coordinate 1,196,111, forward strand.
TGCTTATTTGAACAAAATCTTGCCGAAAAGCTGCCTAATTCAACACGCGATAAAATTTTGAGCAGTATTAAATTAAGTCACAAATCGGGTAAGAAAGAATCGGAAACTTGCAACTACATTATAGAAGTGCCAGCCCTTATACGCAAGATTCTAATAACCCAGAGCCGTGTTTACATCAATTGGTCATCTTGTCCAGTGAGGGACTTCACTATTGTCACTAGGTGCTTCAAATGCCAGCAGTACGGCCATGCCGCTAAGACCTGTAAACAACCAGACCAAACGTGCGGACATTGCTGTAGCATAGGACACGCAGACAAAATGTGTCCATCAAAAGACAACCTTCCCAAGTGCGCAACATGCAAGCTCTTCAAGAAGCCCAATGACCATAAGACTGGAGACCCTGACTGTCCCGCTAGGATAATGGCCGAACGACGCTACATTTACTCAATTGATTACGAGGGGATTTAAGTACTAGGATTGTACTATATATTCTTTGCCGTCAATTGTATAATTTTCATCCCATCATTAATTTTATTGTGCCCTACTATTCGTAAACAATTACAGTGCAAAGTCTACAATTATTAAAAATTACATATTTACTCGATTGACCTAGATTTGTAGATGTAGATGCTGACGATGTGATAGTTGCATTTAGTAAACACGGTAAACAGCATAATACGCAAATTTTATTTTCACGTGACACATAACTATTTTGTAATATTATACTACATACCTAAGTAATTACTTTGAATATTCTTTGTGTATGGTTTTAATTTGTATTATTGCTCTCTAAATTAGCATATGTTCTCTCTGCCTGAGATACAAGATTAGTTCTTAGTTCAGGCGCGTAAAACTATGTACGTTAAATGTAATATGTAAGCACAATGTAAAAATAGCAATAAGGATTTAATAAATAAATTATTATTATTATTATTTCTTCTTTATTTATTTTCATTCAAGTTAGGTTGTTTTATTATTATCTTCTTTATTTCTATTTTTAATCTTATGTTAGGTTTTTATAATATTTTTACAAAAGTAAAATATAAAAATACATCTAAAATATACAAAAACAATAAAAACATTATAAAAAACCTAACCTAGGGTGCCGCCGGCAACGGAGCAAGGCCCAGGCTGCCGGTGGTTAGGGCCGCAGAGTGAGGAACCTTCGGACTATGCGCGCCGTGTCCAGAATTACCGCCCTCTGTATCTGACCCTTGATCCAACCACAACCCCGTAGCGAAAGTCTCTCAAGATGTTGGTCGAGACTCTTCGCTATGAGACCGTTCGCAGAAACAACTATCGGCACAATGATCGCCGAATCAACCTCCCACATGGCGGTTACCTCGTGAGCTAAGTCTAGGTACTTGCTGGACTTGTCCTTCTCAGCCTTCACGAGGTTCACGTCACATGGGACGGTGATGTCGACGAGCATGGCCCGGCGTTGCGGTCGATCTATTACCACGATATCAGGCTTATTGGCTACAATAGTCCTGTCCGTGATTATAGATCGATCCCAATAGAGCGTGGCACGATCATTTTCGAGAACTGGCGCAGGTATGTACTTGTAGTACGGCACTTCGTGGGCCACAAGACCGTATAGGAGAGCAAGCTGCTGGTGTATAATCCTGGCTACGAGGTTATGTCTGTGCAAGTACTCGCCGTTAGCAAGATGAGAACAACCGGAGATGATATGCCTGAGTGACTCTCCGGGACGGCGGCATGCCCGACAAATGTCGACCGTACCGTCCTTCAGGATATATCTCCGGTAGTTATTCGTCATGATAACTTCGTCCGCAATTGCACAGGCAAAACCTTCGGTTTCTCCGAAGAGGTCCCCGAATCGTAGCCAGTTCACCGACGCGAGCAGGTCTACGTCGGGTCCCGTGAGGGCCCCGTAGAACCGCCCGTGTAGCTCCTTGCTCTTCCATACCGCCTTGCGATCCTCGGTGCTTAGTACCACAGGTTTGCGCCAGTTCTCGTTCGCCAAGGAGAGCGGCGTGAGGCCCTTATCTATTGCCACCACATCACGATGCATCCCACACTCGTTGTTAAGGAAATAATTCCTGAGATTGTACACCTCACGGTTGTGGAGATTTTTGGCATTTAAAAAGCCGCGACCTCCACACTTCCGTGGGATGTACAATCTCATAACGGACGAGCGTGGGTGAAGCATACGGTGTGTGGTGAGCATTAGACGGACCCTCCGATCCAGGGCATCCAGCTCGGTCTGTGTCCACCTTAGTATGCCAAAGGAGTATGTGAGTAGGGGCATCACCCAGGCGTTGAAGGCGCGCACCTTGTTGCCACCTGACAAAAGACTATTGAGTACTTTTGTCAGCCGACCGAAGAAGCGCTCCCTCAACGCCTGTTTAATACCCGCATCCGCAATACCCAACGACTGTGACATACCAAGGTATTTGTAGGTTTCTGATTCAGAGATAAATCTGAACGTCATTGTCTCAGAAAGCTGTAAATTTGTTGAATTTACTACTTTCCCCCGCTGTACATGCATAACCGCACATTTATCAACACCAAACTCCATCTGGATGGAATTACTGAAGACTTCAGTGGTTTTCAGTAGCTCCAACAAGTCCCGGTTATTTGGTGCAAATAATTTGAGATCGTCCATGTACAGAAGGTGAGATATGACTTCACCCTCTCTCCGAAGCCGACAACCTAGCCCCGAATCCTTCAGCAGGGTGCTGAGCGGATTTAGAGCTAGGCAGAACCACAGGGGACTCAGACTGTCGCCCTGAAATATTCCTCGCTCGATCCTTATAAAGTCCTGCGGGCCAGGGGGGTCATCCCCGCCTCCTGGTTGACGAAGGACTGTGGTCCACTGCCTCATACACGCGCCAAGGAAGGATCTTAAAGCTGCATCAACTTTATACAGCTCTAAGATCCTCTCCAGCCATGAATGAGGCACCGAATCATAGGCCTTCTTGTAGTCAATCCAAGCAGCAGAGAGGGCCCCCCTGTTCCGCCGGGCTCGTTGGCAAATGGTCATGTCTATGAGGAGAAGCTCTTTAGTACCACGGGACCCAACCCTACATCCATTTTGAGCGGAGGCCAAAATGTTGTTTGCGACCATATGCGCGTTTATTTTTGCTCTCAAAATGGATGTAAGGAGCTTGTAGAGTGTAGGCAAGCACGTGATGGGTCGATAGTTCTTCGCTTCCATGGTACTACCGGACTTATAGAGCAGAAAGGTTACACCAGTTGTTAAGGAGGGCGGGAGAGAGCCAAGTTCAAGGGCTTGCTGAAATTGCGTTGCCAGCCGCGAGTGTGAGCACCGAAACCATTTTAGCCAGAAGTTGTGCAATCCATCCGGGCCAGGACTTTTCCAGTTCTGAGCCGTACGGATTGCACAACTTACGTCATCGGGGCTGATGGTAATAGCCCCCATAGGTTCGATGGACTCGCACTCACGTTCGACAACGCTCATCCATTCGCCCTCCGTGTGTTCAACAGGCGCCGACCAGATGCTACGCCAAAAATCAGCCATGGCAGTAGCATCCGGCAGTCGCTCATCGGACACACGGGGGTCGGCTTTCTCCCACCTTCGGTATACCTTCCTTTGGTCACTTTGGAAAAGACGATTCTGCCTGAATCGGTCCACACGCTCTCTGTAGCGGCGAATACGGCTTGCCCATGCATAAACTTTCTGCTTCAGAAAGTCGATGCGCTCTATGACGTTGGCCATGTAGTCGCGGGGTTCGATACCCGTCCCCGCGAACGCCTGGTGCACAAAGCGCATTACTCGGGGGCGGTTGTTGCCCCCCCTGAAGCAGATCAGCTTTGCAATGAGAGTCCTAAATGAGTTGATACGACGCTCGATCCGCACCTGCCATGCAGGGACACCCCCGGCGGTCCTAGGTGCACGTTCAGCGTCCGGAAACTTGACTCGAGCAACACGGCACGCCGCGATGGCTCCGCAGTACATGATCGAGTGCGTATCATCTAAGTCTTTACTAATCCGCAGGAATGGAGCTAGTAAATCATTTAGGGCTCCCATTAACGCTAGATTGCGTCTATTCATAGGCAAGCGTGGTATTCGTGGCCTAGTGATGTTTGTGGAGCGATACTGCGTAATTGCCTCTTCCAAAGTCCTCCTCAGTTGCTCATTGGCTGTACTACTCACACTCTGATTCGCAATATCCACCTCATCGGCACTGGGATCAACCCGCGGCACCCCCGATGCCAGGTCGGGTGCGGGCATCGGATCCGGCGACGTGGCGGGCGGATCCCGCGCCGAGGTGGTGGCCGCGCGAACAGAGAGAGCCTCCAGGCGAAGCCGATCAAGTATCACGTCATCCAACCGCTTTAGCCGCTGAATGACGCGCACCTGATCCGATAATCGCTGCGCAGTCGTGTCAATAGTTGGTTCAAGGGCCTGAAACAGAGGAAGCATCCGGTCACGATACGCGCTCAGATTGGTTCCCCCCTCTGTAGCCCCATAATAGGCGCGCATGACGTTCTCGTTCATGGAAGGAGTCCATCTCATGCGACGCACTATACCACCGGCAGCGGGGGCCCTGGGCGGGGCAGGATGTCCCGCAAGCCCCAAGCGTGCCGGCAGCGGTGGCCGCCCTCGTCGCGCAGGTGGTCGTCGCGGCGGCGGCGGCGGCGGCCCGTAATCGTCGCTGGATCCATCTGTGTCAGGCGCTGTCTCGAACTTGTCGCCCGACGACGAAGTGGATGAAGAGCAGGATGATGCGGGCGAGGGTGGTGGTCGTGCGTGGGTAGTAGCCGCTCTTGCTTGACTTCTCGTTATCATTATATGCTAAAATTTACGCGTTTCGCCGGTATTGGGTTCGAGCACTAGCTGTCAATGTGCTATCTGTAGGTTTGTGAGCCGCTATCGTATTCACGGGCAATTATTTTATCAGCCCGCATATTGCCGTTATTTTAGGGTTCACTTGCGAGTAAATATGAACAAATATAGGCAATAATCGCGTATAAAAATAAATATTTAGCAAAATAAATTAACAAAGACGTGTGTCAGTGTCAGCGGTTGGTTTTTTATTATTATTATTATTATTATCTAGGTCAGAAAATTCAAAAAGAGAAACAAGTAGTTGATAGTACTGACAGGTACAAGCTATGCTGGCGCCATCTGTAAAAACTTTCGACCGGCCAACCCCATTAAAATCAGCTTAGTTTTCAAGTAATATGAATATCATACCTGAATGTATACTTTTCTAAAGAGTTGTCTCGGTTGGGTGCCAAGACGAAATATGACTCTTGCAAATTGCACCTCTTTCTGAAATTGAGAAAAGAAAAATAATTTTCTCTCCATATAAAATTCTGTACAGTCGCCATCAGATATATCTTAATATACCTTAAGTCAGTAATTTACAATTCAAAATACCTACGTCACATTTTATGTTCACAAATATTTAAATTTGGGAAGATATTTTTGACACATAGTTATAGCGTATTTATTGTTAACTGCAATGACATTGAATTGCACTTTAAGGTAACGACGTAAAATATATTTTCCTTTAATGTTCAGATATTTGTGACCCCTTTTGCTGCTTAGATATCTTTAACGCTTTATGCGTTCAGATGTTTTTCCTCGCTGTGTGTTCAGAACTTACTGAAAAATAGCTGCTCATATATTTATGAAAAACTGTACATACAGATGTTATATTTGAGAACCTCGCCCGCTACGATATATCTGATGGCGACTGTACTACCAACAAAAAATAAATATTTGATAAGTTTAAAATGAATGTCAAGACAACAAAGATAGGATGGGTACAGTGAAAATTATGCCTTGATAAGTAACTATACAGGGGGGTGATTTTTGAGATTCGAGCACTCGAAAGTGACATTTAAAACTCTGAATAAAACGATGAAATTACGTTTTAAAAATAAAAGCGATAGAAATTTAAAATAATGATTATTATTTAAACTATTAATTCCATGCGAAAAAATTGGCGACAAACTTTTGTGTGCGATTATTTTCGAGCTTGAATTTTTTGAATTCAATCGTCCGGCTGTCAAAAATCGGCCCCCAGGTAACTCCCAAAATAATTTTTTGGCATACACTTTAATTGCTGACTGCACCTAATAGATAGCATTTTCATGTAAATTAAGGAAGTATCAGCTCAAGCAGACACTCGAAAGTGGTTTAAATATATCTTAAAAAAACACAAATATACAGGGTCAAGCTAAATAAAAGTGTGTAAAAGTAAATTCAAGAGAGACAAAGAATACACATGTATTTTACATTAAGTTTAAAGATGACAAGAATCTCAAATATTGAAATTTCACTTACACATTAGGTTGATACACATATGTCATGATTTCTCTCTCCTTTTCCACCACCTCCCGAGGGTAACTCTCCACTTCATATCTGAGAAAGAAATAATGGGTTATAAGTCAGTTATGGCTAAAAACAAGATACATGAACATGAGAGGATAAAAATTAAACTATACCTATAAATAAAAACTATGATTAAAAATAAATGCTAATTAAAGTTAAACTTAACTAAAATCTAAAACTAAATAACCCTAAAAAATATCAAAAAAATTGGGTCCCTGCGGCATAGCAATGCTGCAGGCATTCCCCCGCTGTATAGCAATGCTGATGCGTTATGTCTATCTGCAGATTCTATATGAACCAGTGACCATGAACTCTTAGATTGCAATATGTTTGCAAGCAGTCATTCTGTTACGTGTTCTCATAATATATTTTAAATTAATAAATAAATACTCTAGGTCCATGGGGTCCCAGCGCACACAAGTTTTTTGCAGAAATCGTGAAGCGTCTGGTTGATGTAACTGGTGACCGAAGAGCGGGCGGTTTCCTCGCACAATGTATCAGCATTGCGATACAACGAGGAAATGCCGCCAGCATCCTTGGTACAATGCCGCAAGGGCCTAGTTTAGATTTGAGCTAGTTATTAATTTAGTTTAGTATTTGTACTGTAGTACCTCTGTATATTTAGTTATGTAAATAAATGTTATATTCCATAAATAAATCATAAGAAGTGTATGTTTGTTAATATTATTTCACTACCAATGTGTCTTAAAAAAAATTACAAATCATTTATTAACCATCTGCTAGGTTCTACAACTACTTTGTGGTAAAAGTGTGGCAAGTATGGTATGCATGCCACAGACACATGACTATCTCAAATGTAACACCAACCTCCTGACAAAGTCCAGCACATTGCTGGCCTCCAGCTCAGTGCAGTTCCAGAAGACGACCGCACCCTCCTTGAAGAAGATGATCTCTCTCGGCTCCGAGCCTACGGTGTACACCGCATTGGCTATCACCACATCACCATCTATCTCTTGAGCTTTTAACCTGGAATATTAAGATTTTCAGTGCTACACAAATATTTGTGGACGTATTTAGTGGAAGGACCTGCTTTTTCGGTTTACATGAACCCATACTTTTTTCTAATATATACCATAATTATTAGGTAGGTAAAGTTTAAGGGTAAAAACACACTATTCCCACGTACGCAACGCACGCAATGCAACGTCGGAGAGATTGTGTGCACACTTGTCCCACGTATACAACGTGTATTGACATCAGACGCTAGAAACACACTATACCTACGTACGCAACGTATGCATTACCACGTGGGAATGACGCGCTAGGAGCGTAAGATCTAGAAACACACTGATCGTACGCGTGCGAAAGCGTGTGATATCCCCTCCACGTTCCCACGCCGATCTGGCGCGACAGATCGAACGTTGCATGGGACGCGTGGCATAGCATCGCGTATGACAAGTATGTTACTAAGCATACAAATATCAGGGTCCAGATTTCATAATGCATTGCATACGTTGCGTACGTGGGATCAGTGTGTCCCTAACTTAATTCGTCCATCTTTACCATAAGGGCACACAGGCCCTGTGCCCATGGCCCCTCATCCTCAGAGGAGCCCAGAAATTTGTTAGACAACTTTTTTTTTACGGTCAAACATTGTCCCTAGTTGAGCGCCTGCGGGCCCTTGATTTCCAAGTGTCCAAAGGGCCCCACATTCTTACGAGCCCTAGGGCCCAATCAGGTATTAAGACGGTCTTGTTAGGAAGAACTAATTATATTAACAAAGTGGGGCCTTTTTTTCTTTTATTACATAAAATTAACAGAAGTTACGATGACCAATTGTATGAAACAATGGGCTATAAAACATCTTAAATGAGCACAATGAGAGCCATCAATAATTACATATTATTAATGATAAAAAAGCATGCAATGATAATAGCATCACTGTCATCATCATGCAAAGAATTTTTCTGTACAAAATCAAGCAGATTAAACATATTTTACATAATTTCCCCGATAAATATTTGCTAATATTTCACATACATAGTATGGAAGAAAAAATTACGAAATTTTAACTGAAACATGTGCCCTGACAAAATGACGAAATATGTGATATATTAATGAAAACTCAGAAAAAAATCTTACGTTCCCGGTTCATAGAGCTTCTGCTCAAGCAGAGCTGCCTTCAGACTCTTCAGGTCATAGGCATTAGCAGTCGCATACGCCAGCGCCAAGTAATGCCCCTCTTTCTTGCTAACATCCTCAAGGACTGCTTTCTTGTATACCGTCTTCTTTTTAACTGGACTTGTCGCGTTTTCTAAGGCGATCACCGGCTGAATGGAATCTGAACTGTAGCCTCTAACTGCTAGTTGCCGGGAGAGAGAAAATAAACCGCCTTGGCATAGTAAATTCTGGTGTTTCGACGACGATAGTTCTGCTAGTGTTTTTAGCGATATATTCTTTGCAAAGGCGCTCCGAGTCGGAATTAACACAATTCTTGACAAAAATACAGACATTCTGATGTTTCTTTACATTTGCGGATAATATAACTTAAGATTAAACGTAATTTATGAGAATATTACATAAAATATATGGTTATGTGCTTATTTTGAAGTTTATGGACTTTCTGACATTTGGAGTCATTATTGCCAGTTTATAAATTAGCTAAAGATGCCATTCATGATGCGACTAAACACTGATACCAGTAGAAAAAAAACGCGTACATAACGTAAAACAAGACAGTACTTTCAAACCTTTTACGAACATGCCATTTTATATAAAAATACAATAAAGTAGATAATATTTATTCTTTCACGATTTACATACAATAATAAATTATAACATAAATATTTAGTCTATTAGTACATCTCCGTCTTCGGCTGTAAATAATATTCGTAATTTTCTAGCAAACTCCGGTCCAACACGACGATTTTTTGATCCAGGGACTCCCGTTCTTGAAACTCCTATATCAGCTAAATCATTCACTCCATTCGGAAGTTGCAGGGCCTGTAACGACAAAAACAATTCGAATAATTCAAAAAACTACCATTTCTACTATCGCAATCAGCATTGGCAACACTTTGTAATTTTTTTTTAATATGTTGAAATAGGAATGGCAATAGAACTAGATTACCTGCCAAACAGCCAAAAATAATACCTGATAAAGAGCAAGAGGCGATTTGTACTGTCCGCAGACTGATCTCGATGTTTCTAAACTAGAACCAGGTAGAACAGCTATCATTTGCTGCCATAATCTACTCGCACCATTTCCTGTAAAAAAAAGTAACACTTATTTGTAGGTTTTTCTTTTCTCTAATTGTCCTAATCGACTTTGGGGCGGTATTGATTTGTTCTTATAATCTATTGCTTCTAACTCAAGGGTCCGATGGATGTCACACACGAGTTGCCAATCCTTTGGTCTATTAGGTTTTGGTGATATATTTTGATAATGCTCTCTTACTATTTATATTACAAAAAAAAAATTAATAGAGCTTACCATCTTTGTCGACAGGGACACATTTCTTGTTGTCTCCTCTCATGTAGAACTCGGCTTGCTCATCGAAGCTACGTTTTATTTTCCTTAAAAAATGTACAAATAATTAGGCGCAAAACGTGCTTGAGCTGAATTCAGCTATAATAGACAAAAATCTGTCAGAACGTAAATTGTCTTTGGTGACTGAATATATGGACAAAATTCAGCTGGTAGTTGGATTTTTCCGCCTTCTGGCAGATTTTTGTCTTTGATAGCTGAATTCTGCTCAAGTGTGTGTTGCCTTAGGCATGCAGAGATAACAAACATAGTTACTTTCGCATTAATCGAACGAGCGGGAGCATAAGCGAAGCGAGGTCCTACAAACAACTGCTGGCTACAGGGACGTCTCGGCATTTCGATGGCCTTTTGATTTAGAAAGTTCGTTCTTCGACTTTAGCTAACGTTTTTCTGATCTTTATGAAACGTATTGGGGTTGAATCAGAGATACATAAAATTGGAAGTTAGTTTATGAGCTAGATCTATCACGAGGCTGTGGTCTTAGAAGACGAAAAAAAATCTTCATATGGGTCTTGTTATATTGGTCAATTCGTTTGCAAGTAAATCGCGAGTTCTCAGTTCGAGGCGGACTGCTAGTAATAGCTCGGCATTTCGATGGCCTTTTGATTTAGAAAGTTCGTTCTTCGACTTTAGCTAACGTTTTTCTGATCTTTATGAAATGTATTGGGGTTGAATCAGAGATACATAAAATTTGAGAGTACGTTTATCAGCTAGATCTATCACGAGGCTGTGGTCTTAGAAGACGAAAAAAAATCTTCATATGGGTCTTGTTATATTGGTCAATTCGTTTGCAAGTAAATCGCGAGTTCTCAGTTCGAGGCGGACTGCTAGTAATAGTATGGATAGCTCCAAATAGTTACTTGTGTGGTTCCTCGGCTATCGCCTTCGTGAACTGCACGATAAGTAGGGCCAGCTCGTTGGGCGTATCTACCAATGCTGCGTCACATCCGGCCGTCACTATGAGGTCTGGAATAAGAAAGTTATTAGAACCAATGATATTTACTAAGGGTGAGTTATACTCTAACAAAATGTACACCTTATCGCCTTGAAAATAAAGGCGTTGTTCAGATATTTCAGACCATCTTGGCGGGTCCGATATATCTGATGGCGACTGTACCTGATCCACACATAGAGCCAATGTAGAGTAGACCAATCTAAAGGATAGGGCTTTGCGTTAGAGGGAGCAAGTGATATCGCGATCTCGTTCCGTCGTCTCGTATAGTTGCGTCCCTTAGGCGGCTTTCACACTGCTGCAGTTTCCCCATGCGGCGCCGGTGCGCAAGCGAGATAGCGCTCTGCATGTGTATAGCGCTGTCATGCTTGCACATCTTGGCCACAGATTGGCCAATGTGTGGATACGCCATTAGTAGTTGTATACTTTTCTTTAATACCACTACGATGGCAAACAAGCATGCGGCCTGATAGTAAGCAGCTACCGTAGCCTATGGACGCCTGGAACTTCGGAGGTGTAAGTTCTAACAGAGTAGTTTTTTTTGCATTTATAGTTACAGTAATTATTATGAGAAAGTACCTGTCAATGCCATCTCCAGCTCAATTTCCGTGATTAAGTTTCGGTTGCTGTTCTGAGTTCTGCGGTTTGACGACCTGTAAAATGAGATATTATAACTATTACAAAGTAAAGCTCCCGAAACGGCTGAACCGATTGTGATAAAAATATGTTTTAAGATTACTCACTAGAATACCTGCTTTCAAATAAAATATCATCATCATCATCATCTCAGCCATAAGACGTTCACTGCTGAACATAGCCCTCCCCTTTGGACCTCCATAAGTATCGGTCGGAAGCGACGTGCATCCAGCGTCTTCCGGCGACCTTTATAAGGTCGTCTGTCCATCTTGTGAGTGGACGTCCTACGCTGCTACATAAAATATACCGCATTTAAACAAGTTCTACCATTTCAGCGCTACTGGACTAAGAGCTGGTCACGTCTAATATGACACAATGATGAATGAACAACTAAACTCGTATGGAAAGATTGCAATACGGATAGGCAAGGGAAAAAGTAATACCAAAATAGGTAAAAACTGCCGAAGTTGCTTTAGTTATCATCATCATCATCATTAGTCGTTCCCTCAGAGCTGAGGATCGTGACATCATGTCCTTCTGTTGAAGATCAGGTTCCTCCATAGGCTTCTATCCCTCGCTAAGCGCATGGCTTCTTGCAGTTTTAATTGCATGGGTGCAGTGATTTGGGCACTCCATCTTGCGGGGGGAGGGCCTCTAAGTCTTGTGCCTTCAACTTTTCCCGTCATGATTATTCTCTCCAAGCTATCCGAGGCACGTCGTGAGAGGTGTCCGAAGTATGTGAGTATGCGGTCGTGGCACGTCGTCGACAGCCGGCGTTTTGTGCTTTATTTATAGAGGAGGCCTATATTTATAACATTAGAAAAAAAGAGCACTTTCCGAGCATATGCATTGTAAATATATTGTATTAATTACTTGAAATAATCCTTAACACCGTGCACGACCAGCGTGACGTCACACCCGGCGAGCTCGGCCGCTCGCTTGACATGCGGCGACAGTTTCCGCTCGTGCACCAGACGCGCCACGTCTGACATACCGCTGACATGCAGGGCGCGCTGGCAGCGCTGCCGGCCGGGGGACAGTTCTACCTGCAAACAAATAATAATTCATAATTGACGGCCTCCTAGCCTAGTTGGTAGTGACCCTGCCTATGAAGCAGGAGGTCCCGGGTTCGAATCCTGGTCAGGGCATTTATTTGTGTGTTTATCACAGATATTTGTTCCTGAGTTATGGATGTTTTCTATGTATTTTTAAGTATTTATCTATATCTATCTATTATATATATCGTCGCCTAGTACCCACAACACAAGCCTTATTGAGCTTACTGTGGGACTAGGTTGATTTGTGTAAGATTGTCCTAATATTTATTTATTTATTTATTTTATTTAATTGTTTGTAAGGGCCGTAGATAAGTAGGTAAGTCAATGCGGATTGCAGGTTTTCCCTAAGCAGAAACCTTACGAGGATGATAAGAGCTAAATTCCCTCCCTATCTTTTTCAGCGCGAGTGAAAGAGAAACACTGCGTTACGATTAGTATGGGAGTTCATTGCAAATTTTGCAAAAATGATGAATTTAAAAAAAAATGCATTAATTGAGAAATATAAGGCAACGAAGTTTTTAGTATTATTGTGGTGGAATTTTGTATTTAATTACAGACATATAAGCCAAGAAACTAAAGACGTGCAATTGTTTAAAGCTAATTTTAAGATGTAACTTTGGAATTATTTTCTATCGAGCCGATTTCGTCCAATAGTGTTATGTATTGGAATTAACCAAGTTCTTTTAAATATAATGAATATTAACATATATATTTTTTTAATTTTCCAAAACAAGTAGTTATAGCTATATGACTGTTTGTTGTTGTTGTTGTTGTTGTTGTTGTTGTTCCTAGGGCACCCCGGAGGTGCATAGGGCCCGCACAAGATCCTTCCACGCCTTTCTGTCCTGAGCAACGGTCTTGGCCTCTCTCCAGTTCATTCCTACGGCTCGTAGCTCGCTCTCAATGCTCCTCCGCCACGTGTGTACAGGGCGTCCGCTGGCCCTATATGACTGTTTAAGTAAAGTTAATTTGAAGGTCATCGGGTGTTGTCAGTCTCTTAATTCTCTTTGGTAAGGGCATATGCGTTACATAATCAGACCAAAAAATGGCCCCACGATAGTGCTGTAAGAATGACTCGTAGAGTCTGTACGGAAAAAATAGTGTACGTCGTAGAATGTATGAGCTCCCATATAAACCACGGCACTTTTCCGGACAAACTCTACAGCAGTTTCTCGGTGACTTTTGTTAGACTTTAGTCAGTGATAAGACTCGCAGGTTACAAATTTTCATGAGCCATATTTTCGGTAAATCTTGTTTGAGACAGACTAGATTCTAAGGCGATTATCACACTAGCGCCGCAACCGCATGCGGCGACGGCGTGCAAGCGTGACAGCGCTATACACAAACAGAGCGCTATCTCGCCCGCGCACCGGCGCCGCATGCAGAAACCGCAGCAGTGTGAAAGCCGCCTTACTCAATGTCGTATACTGATAATACGTAATGATGTAATAAAAAAAGCTATAGAATAAGTACTAACCTGTCCGTTGGCAGCCGTGAGCGCCCTGGGTACCCTCCGGCTCCACATGACTAGAGCCGGGTCGCACAGGTCTGTAGTTGCCTCTATCTTTGTACCTGCCGCACTCTGCTCACATCAGAACAATACCTGTCCATTGGCAGCCGTAACGTGAGCGCCCTGGGTACCCTTCGGCTCCACATGACTAGAGCCGGGTCGCACAGGTCTGTAGTAGCCTCTATCTTGGTACCTGCCGCACTCTGCTCACATCAGAACAATACCTGTCCGTTGACTGCCGTGAGCGCTCTGGGTACCCTCCGGCTCCACATGACTAGAGCCGGGTCGCACAGGTCTGTAGTTGCCTCTATCTTTGTACCTGCCGCACTCTGCTCACATCAGAACAATACCTGTCCATTGGCAGCCGTAACGTGAGCGCCCTGGGTACCCTCCGGCTCCACATGACTAGAGCCGGGTCGCACAGGTCTGTAGTAGCCTCTATCTTGGTACCTGCCGCACTCTGCTCACATCAGAACAATACCTGTCCGTTGACTGCCGTGAGCGCTCTGGGTACCCTCCGGCTCCACATGACTAGAGAGCCGGGTCGCACAGGTCTGTAGTTGCCTCTATCTTGGTACCTGCTGCCCTCGCCTGCTCACATCAGAACAATACCTGTCCGTTGGCTGCCGTGAGCGCCCTGGGTACCCTCCGGCTCCACATGACTATAGCCGGGTCGCACAGGTCTGTAGTTGCCTCTATCTTGGTACCTGCTGCCCTCGCCTGCTCACATCAGAACAATACCTGTCCGTTGGCTGCCGTGAGCGCCCTGGGTACCCTCCGGCTCCACATGACTAGAGCCGGGTCGCACAGGTCTGTAGTTGCCTCTATCTTGGTACCTGCTGCCCTCGCCTGCTCACATCAGAACAATACCTGTGCATTGGCTGCCGTGAGCGCCCTGGGTACCCTCCGGCTCCACATGACTAGAGCCGGGTCGCACAGGTCTGTAGTTGCCTCTATCTTGGTACCTGCTGCCCTCGCCTGCTCACATCAGAACAATACCTGTCCATTGGCTGCCGTGAGCGCCCTGGGTACCCTTCGGCTCCACATGACTAGAGCCGGGTCGCACAGGTATGTAGTTGCCTCTATCTTGGCACCTGCTGGCCTCGCCTACTCACATCAGAACAATACCTGTCCGTTGGCTGCCGTGAGCGCCCTGGGTACCCTCCGGCTCCACATGACTAGAGCCGGGTCGCACAGGTCTGTAGTTGCCTCTATCTTGGTACCTGCTGCCCTCGCCTGCTCACATCAGAACAATACCTGTGCATTGGCTGCCGTGAGCGCCCTGGGTACCCTCCGGCTCCACATGACTAGAGCCGGGTCGCACAGGTCTGTAGTTGCCTCTATCTTGGCGCCGGCGGCACCCGCTTCGCGGCTGATATCAGCGCAGTACCACTGCTCGAGCATTGATGGGTGTATTTCTATGTGCATATACTAGAACAAAAATCAACTTTTGAACATTTTCAACTTTTATTTTCGTACACATACATACCTAAGGGCCTTATCACACTTGAGGGGTTGAAACGATTTCTATACAAAACTCTTACGCGGCGAACTCGCGGCGGCGTGTTCGCTCCCATACAAAACTCGCTCGCAAATCGCAAGTGTGATAGCACTGTAATAGGTTTTGGAACTCTGTTTAAAATGTAATTTACGGTAACAAACTGATTGAAACTACATACTTCATTTATCAAAATCGGTTCAGTTGTTTTTAGGAGGAATTTTCTAGCCGAAAGTGTGGAGAGAGTCCGCTCAAATATCAAAATATGTGGTGTTTGGTGGATATCCACATTGTATTGTACTATCGGGTTCAGAATTGCACGGCCAATTTATCAATGAATTCATTCATGAATTATGATGGTCAATCCATGCTGAATAGGGGTTCATCTCTAGTTCAAGTACAGAGGCGTTATTTTGTAGAGTAGGAGCTACTGAAGCTAGTAAGTTAAATTCTACCTTCATGCACTCTCCCGGCTTGTAGACCTTGTTGGCTTCTGCTGCAGCAGCCTTGGCCGCCCGCTCCTGAGCCAACTTCTGCTTCTTAGCCTGGGCATCTGCTTTCTTCTTGCTTTTACCATCTGCTTTTTCTTAAAGGAAGGTTAAGATGATAAGAGTTGTTACTGTCTATCTTAACTTCTTAAGTTCAAAATCTATAGAACCTCAGAAGCAATTCACAGTATTTTGATATATTTTTTTATGAATTTTATGAATTGATTAATACTTAGTACATTTTCTTATGATTTTTAAATTAATTACTAATAGTTTATAAAACTTTTGAGATAAATAACCACTAACTAGTTGCTCAAATTTAATCCTTGTTTTACAACTATCTTAAATAATTCAGCTGTAAAAAATACAATAAAAATTGAATTCAAACTAAACCTACTTAATTCAAATCAAATCTACGAAATTATATCACCTTAATATAGAAAATAGTCGTTAAAAAAGTCCAATTTATTTTAACATTAACATTTAATCATTAAAATAGAACATATCATCCTCACCAACCCCCCGCTTTGTGCCAGAGCTCTGAGACCCTCCATACCCAGAACTAGCACTCGTCAGAGTACCAGCAGATATAGAAGTAGCAGTACTCCTACAGCTGCTGAGGGTGGCTACCGGCCCACTGAGCTGGACGGGGGGCAAGTCTTCAATGTCTCCATATGGATCCGAGTAGGGTGAATGATCTATAGATCAAAGAGGGTAAATTAATGCATATATTGCATTCATCATAACTTGATTTATCATGTAAACACACGTCTATCAATCTGGACATTGTAAGGTTATTTATTTTGCAGTTTACTTGTTTGTTACTTCGATTATTTAAAAAGAAATATTGGAAATCATATTTTGCTGTGGTTATTTGGTTAAATTCAATACTTTTTAGTTTCTCTAAGTTTATAACAACTTTTTAAGTTATAATCGCAGCAAAAGTGTGATAATGTATTTTAGAAGTATTTCTTTACATGATGTTTACAAGTAAGGATGCATTTGGTATAGATAGTGTAACAAGCATTAAAAACATCTCATCCACTAAAATTACATTTATATACTTTGATAAAAGGTAATTTTTTTCTTTTTATGGACTTTAGGCGGTATTGCCTGTAGCCAATTTTAAACTGTGTAATAAACACTTATGTCACTTATGTGATAGACTAGATAAAAAGGTACCATTTAGCAATTTTAGCAGCTGGTAGTTACACTTTTATTGCTTTGATGCAATATTGAATCTTTACAACATAAGCACCTCCCGACAAATGGTATCTTTCCAAAAATGTTTCACATATGTAGAGCTTAAAAAAATACAGGAGGAACCGTTTATCTGCGGTTAACCTTATTGTGAGTAGGAGTTGATAAAATATGGGGTTTCAGAAAATATTGCTTGGAGGAATACTTCTGGTAAAATAACACACTATTTTTTTTATTATATTTTTCCTTTCGATTTTTCTTAGCCCTTAAAAAGTAAAGCCTAAAAGGACAGTGGGAGATGATAGAAGGATCATTACCTCTTTTTAAAAACTTCTACATATACCCTTCTTCAATATCTTGACATTTTAAAAGAAGATATGCAAAGTCTAAGCTTACATGGTTCAGGATCAGGTTCCACATCTTCCTGGGTTAAATCCACACAAGCTTCTTTCGCGTCCTCCTCATACTTCTTCATAAAATCAAATTCTTCTGAAAAAAGTTTGAATATTATCTACAATATCTACCGGTAAAGATTTAAAGAAAAACTTTTAATAAACGACATTTGCCGCGTTCTCACCGTTGTTACTGTGGTCACTGTCGTCTGATAACACGTAAACACTCATTTTTAATTCGATTATTTGTTAGATATGCTTACAATTAACTTAAAGTTAGCTTAGCAATGAAATTACCGGTTGAAATAAAAATCATTCCAAACGTGATTGCTAATTGGACATAATTTGTTATGAATAATCGATTTAAAATTGTATCAAAAACACCTTTAAAACAAACAAGTAGAGTTCATTTTTAAACAATATTTTTGTATAATACACAATAATTTTGTCGCATTTTGCAGTATAAAAACAGACATTCTGAAATCTGACATGATCAAAACGGAGAGGGAGACGTCAAACTGACATCGTTTTGGTGTTGCCATGAATAAGAAAATATTTACCCTATAACATCTACGTATACTAAAACCAGGGTCGCGTTTTATAAAGTTACAATTTACAATTTCGCTGTTTGCCTCTCTTTCTATCCAATATGTGTGCTAGAAAGAGAGGCAAACAGCGAAATTGTAAATTGTAACTTTATAAAACGCGACCCAGGGGGGTACAACTCAGTGTAAATCTGTCAATAAATTTGAGTTTGACACGACGTATCCGATACGTTTGCATAAGTGCGAAAGAGAACTTGTCATGCGTTAAGAAGGGACAACATGATTCGTGACGTTATGTGACGTTACAGAGGTCTCTCTGTATTATACTATTACTAGCTGTACCCGCGCGGCTTCGCCCGCGTGCATTGCAGTAGGCTCTGTCACTTTTCGTTACACTCATCCCTCAACGTCCACTGCTAAACGCTTTCTACATATCAAATTTCATAAAGTCAGTTATAACTTCGACATCCCACAAGATCGACCGAAAGCGTCTGCGGCAGAGAACCATGTGAGCGGGAAGATCTGAAGAGCTAAAAGCAGAGCTCTCTCTGTAGAGTCGAACGTCCGAAGCATCTCAGTAGAAAATGCAGCAGGAGGTGACAACACAAATGAATGACTAAGTCTTAAAAGTAAACCGGAGGGCGGAAAGACCAATAGTACGGAGATATCGAACACAACTTGATGTTAAAGTGTACGCGAAATGGCCCCCGAGCCGCCTTTCACATAGTTAATTCTATCAAAACTGTTATTGCTTCCGTCTTAAATATGCAACTTAATCATTTTTGGTATTAATAGTGGTCAACTCTATCTACATCTTAAATATTCTACCTTACCATTTTTTGGTAAAAATAGCAATGGTACGGTGTGTTTATCTTTTTGCGTGGGCTCCACCCCCCGAGCCCGCGTTTTACCGCCTGCCACGTGCAAATCTCTGTCAAACTCTTGCTCCCATCTTGAACTTTCAACCTTACCATAGCAATTTTTGGTATCATAAGCAATAGAACGGGGTTTTTTTATGCGGGGAGCTCCGCCCCCTGAGCCTCCCTTTCTTTGGCGCCCGTCACATGGTAAACTTTATCAAAACTCTTTTTCTCCCATCTCAAATGTTCGACGTAACAATTTTTGGTATAATAAGCAGTAGTACGCTGTGTTTTTTCTTTATGTGGGGTGCCGCCCCCCGAGCCCCCCTTTTCTTCCCGCCCATCACGTGGTTACCTCTATCAAAACTCTTCTTCTCCCATCTTAAATGTTAAACGTAACTATATTTGGTATAATTATCTATAGTATGGTGTGTTTTTTTCTTTTTGCGGAGGGCTCCGCCCCCCGAGCCCCCTTTCTTTTACAGCCCATCGCGCGGTAAACTCTATCAAAATTCTTTTTCTCCTATCTCAAATGTTCGACGTAACCATTTTTGGTATAATAAGCAGTAGTGCGGTGTGTTTTTTCTTTATGCGGGGGGCTCCGCCCCCAAAGCCCCCCTTTTTTCCCCGCCCATCACGTGACTGACTCTATCAAAACTCTTATTCTCCCATCTTAAATGTTCAACGTAAATATTTTTGGTATAATTATCTACAGTATGGTGTATTTTTTTCTTTTTGCGGGGGGCTCCGCCCCTAGTGCCCCCCTTTTTTCCCGCCCGTCACGTGGTTAACTCTATCAAAACTTTTCTTCTCCCATCTCAAATGTTCAACGTAACAATTTTTGGTATAATTATCTATAGTATGGTGTGTTTATTTCTTTTTGCGGGGGGCTCCATCCCCCAATCCCCCCTTTTTTGCAGCCCATCACGCGGTAAACTCTATCAAAAATCTTTTTCTCCTATCTCAGATGTTCGACGTAACAATTTTTGGTATAATTATCTATAGTATGGTGTATTTTCTTCTTTTTGCGGGGGGCTCCACCCCCCGAGCCCCCCATTTTTTGAGGCCCGTCGCGCGGTAAACCCTATCAAAAATCCTTTTCTCCTATATCAAATGTTCGACGCAACAATTTTTGGCATAATAAACAGTACTACGGTGTGTTTTTTCTTTATGCGGGGGGCTCCGCCCCCCGAGCCCCCCTTTTCTTGCCGCCCATCACGTGGTTACGTCTATCAAAACTCTTCTTCTCCCATCTTAAATGTTCAACGTAACTATTTTTGGTATAATTATCTATAGTATGGTGTTTTTTTCTTTTTGCGGGGGGCTCCGCCCCCCGAGCCATCTTTTTTTCACAACCAGTCGCGCGGTAAACCCTATCAAAAATCCTTTTCTCCTATATCAAATGTTCGACGCAACAATTTTTGGCATAATAAACAGTACTACGGTGTGTTTTTTCTTTATGCGGGGGGCTCCGCCCCCCGAGCGCCCTTTTTTTCACCGCCCATCACGTGGTTGACTCTATCAAAAGTCTTATTCTCCCACCTTAAATGTTCAACGTAACTTATTTTGGTATAATAATTATCCATAATATGGTGTATTTTTTTCTTTTTGCGGGGGGCTCCGCTCCCCGAGCCCCCCTCTTTTTACAACCCATCGCGCGGTAAACTCTATCAAAATTCTTTTTCTCCTATCTCAAATATTCGACGTAACAATTTTTGGTATAATAAGCAGTACTACGGTATGTTTTTGTTTTTTCTTAATGCGGGGGGCTCCATCCCCCAATCCCCTTTTTTTTCAGCCCATCGCGCGGTAAACTCTATCAAAAATCTTTTTCTCCTATCTCAGATGTTCGACGTAACAATTTTTGGTATAATTATCTATAGTATGGTGTATTTTCTTCTTTTTGCGGGGGGCTCCGCCCCCCGAGCCCCCCATTTTTTGAGGCCCGTCGCGCGGTAAACCCTATCAATAATCCTTTTCTCCTATATCAAATGTTCGACCTAACACTTTTTGGTATAATAAACAGTACTACGGTGTGTTTTTTCTTTATGCGGGGGGCACCGCCCCCCGAGCCCCCCTTTTCTTCCCGCCCGTCACGTGGTTACGTCTACCAAAACTCTTCTTCTCCCATCTTGAATGTTCAACGTAACTATTTTTGGTATAATTATCTATTGTATGGTGTTTTTATCTTTTTGCGGGGGGCTCAGCCCCCCGAGCCCCCTTTTTTTCACAGCCCATCGTGCGGTAAATTCTATCAAAATTCTTTTTCTCTTATCTCAAATGTTCGACGTAGCAATTTGTGGTATAATAAGCAGTACTACGGTGTGTTTTTGCCCTGACCTGGAAGATGCCCGGCAAACGGAATAGGGGCCGCCCCAAACTTACTTGGCGCCGTACCGTGGAGCAAGAGATGGGTGTATTGGGGATGGGATGGGAGGAGGTGTCCCAGACCGCACTGGACCGAAGCCAGTGGAAGAATTTAATTCGAGCCCTACACCCCAGCAGTGGGTAAAAGGATGAAAAGAAGAAGAATAAGACGGTGTGTTTTTTCTTAATGCGGGGGGCTCCGCCCCCCGAGCCCCCCTTTTTTTGAGGCCCATCGCGCGGTAAACCCTATCAAAAATCTTTTTCTCCTATATCAAATGTTCGACGTAACAATTTTTGGTATAATAAACAGTACTACGGTGTATAAATTATAAACTCCTCCACGCACGCCTCCGGTGCCCAAGACTGGATATTAAAAAATTTTAATTTAAAAAAATAATTTGATTTGTTCTTTCAGTTCTAGTACTACGGTGTATTTTTTTCTTTATGCGGGGGGCTCCGCCCCCCGAGCCCCCCTTTTTTCCCCGCCCATCACGTGGTTGACTCTATCAAAACTCTTATTCTCCCATCTTAAATGTTCAACGTAACTATTTTTGGTATAATTATCTAAAGTATGGTGTATTTTTTCCTTTATGCGGGGGGCTCCGCCCCCCGAGCCCCCCTTTTTTCCCCGCCCATCACGTGGTTGACTCTATCAAAACTCTTATTCTCCCATCTTAAATGTTCAACGTAACTATTTTTGGTATAATTATCTAAAGTATGGTGTGTTTTTTTCTTTTTGCGGGGGCTCCGCCCCCCGAGCCCCCCTCTTTTTACAGCCCGTCGCGCGGTAAACTCTATCAAAATTCTTTTTCTCCTATCTCAAATGTTCGACGTAACAATTTTTGGTATAATAAGCAGTACTACGGTGTGTTTTTTCTTAATGCGGGGGGCTCCGCCCCGAGCCCCCATTTTTTCCCCGCCCATCACGTGGTTGACTCTATCAAAACTCTTCTTCTCCCATCTTAAATGTTCAACGTAACTATTTTTGGTATAATTATCTATAGTATAGTATTTTTTTCTTTTTGCGGGGGGCTCCGCCCCCCGAGCCCCCCTTTTTTTTACAGCCCATCGCGCGGTAAACTCTATCAAAATTCTTTTTCTCCTATCTCAAATGTTCGACGTAACAATTTTTGGTATAATAAGCAATTAAGCAGTACTACGGTGTGTTTTTTCTTAATGCGGGGGGCTCCGCCCCCCGAGCCCCCCTTTTTTCCCCGCCCATCACGTGGTTGACTCTATCAGAACTCTTATTCTCCCATCTTAAATGTTCAACGTAAGTAACTTTTTTTGGTATAATTATCTATAGTTTGGTGTATTTTTTTCTTTTCCCGAGCCCTCCTTTTTTTTACAGCCCATCGCGCAGTAAACTCTATCAAAATTCTTTTTCTCCTATCTCAAATGTTCGACCTAACAGTTTTTGGTATAATAAGCAGTAGTACGGTGTGTTTTGTAGTGGTAGGTGATCGAGTAATTTTCAGATGAAAAGGAAACATATACAAATTCGTATCCGCAGCAATCAGTCGTCTTTTCAACCACAAAATGACCACAAACATCAGTGTTTTTATAGGCGTTGCTAAGCAACCGCGTGCTGGCGCGTCAGGCCTCAGCAGAAAGAAGCCTCCCATTATACTCATAGCATAGATAGTACCTACCTACTATAGCCATCTAGGGAAATCTCTGCGAACTCGTGTTGCATTTAGTATGCACCTAAACTACACATGTAGTGGTCAGATTTTGCGTAAAGAGGACTCGGTTAGTAACAAAGTCCTGCGAGAGATAGCGTTACCTAATCGTATAGCCAAAGACATATCTAGATACCCATTTTGATGGTACGTATTTTTTACTTTTCCACTATATTTAACCAGTATATTATTATTTAACACATTTATTTATTTATACGAATGATTATGAACTAACCGAAAGTAGTTAAACAAATATCAATTTGCTGCTTGAGCTTAACACTCATATTCATTACCCATACAAAGTTTAAACCCCCCTTAAACCCCCTTAAATCCAAAAAGTTCGTATTTTTTATAGCCTATGTCCTGACCAGAGGTCTGTTGAACCTGCTAGTGAAGTTTTTATCGAAATCGGTTCAGGCGTTTTGACGCCAACTCTCCCCATCCAAACAGACAAACAGACAAACAGAAAAACAGACAAAAATTCTAAAAATCGCCGAAACGTGTTCTGTTATCGATTCTAAGAGCTACTAAATCATTTTTTTACTAATATCTCCAATGTACAGATTTTTGACCCTCTTCACCTTTATTATATGTATAGATTTACTCTGTGCTAAAACTATGTAGTATTATTTTATTATATTCTGGCTATTAGAAAAAAGGCGGAAAATGTAAAAAGTGTTTATAATACCTTGGCAAGTGTCCCAAGCCGTAGGGTGCCCGGCCTTAGAATTGTCCCCCACCATATCGTCCCGTGGTTGCAGTACGAGTGTGCTAAGGG
Organism: Pammene fasciana; assembly: GCA_911728535.1. Taxonomy (NCBI): domain Eukaryota; kingdom Metazoa; phylum Arthropoda; class Insecta; order Lepidoptera; family Tortricidae; genus Pammene; species Pammene fasciana. The sequence goes on from OU452292.1 coordinate 1,219,916, forward strand.
AATATACCGGGAGATGGACAGTAGCATCTTCCGAGGGCCTGTACAGCAATAAGCAAAACAAAAAAACTGCGCGCGCCAACCCACCTGCCAAGCGTGGCGCGTATGGCAAACCCCCCTTTTAAAGGGGAGGCCTATGTTCAGCAGTGAACGTCTTGTGGCTGGGATGATGATGATGATGAAGGGTCCCAAATCTTTCTGTTTTTAAATATTGTCGCCAAAATTTATTTTTATTTTTTGGAGAACAAAGTACTAGTATATTTAACTTGGTCAAAGTTTGGTTGGATTAAACACAAAACTTTACGGGAGACTCGCGTCTTTAAAGTCGAATATTGGTCGACATGTTACATGCATGCATGTTGCTCGGCATCTGTGTTATGTTGATGTGTGACTGTGTGTGCGTGTGTGTGTTGATTATACTTAGTTGAGGTACCTATATCCATTATCAGATTGAATATTAAGAATGTGACTTGTAAATATCTTATCAATAAATGAATCTGAATCTGAATCTGCACCTACATACCGTCAACTACTACAACTTTGCCTACAATGCACAACTTTGCTTGGCTTAAAAACATGGTTTTCTTCTTCAAATAGCTAGTTATATCTTATTCCTGAGATGGGAGAAACGCGGCCATCTCAGGAATATGAAAGCATAGCAATTGAAAATATTTATATTAAATATCATTATCATTACATATATAGGTATAAAACAAACTTTATAGAGCTAGTGTGGGTCTATTTGTGTAAGATTTTCCTTATAATATTTCAATAGTCGACGTTAGTCCAATATGTGTGAATCGGAAATCGGAAATTGTATTCATACAGCATCCTTCACAATAAGTTCTCACTTGACCCAAAAGTGCGGTCAGTCCGTCCCCAACTCTTCAGAAAAAGTCCGAATCTTAAGTATAAAGCGATAATAAAAAGGCTGATTTGACAGCGCGACAAAAGCGCGTATTGATTTCCCATAAGCTTTCATATAAATCATGCCTTAACCCCGCGCTTCGGTTTCAGAAATGGAGCGCTTACGGGGAGGAACGTAATAACGCCGCCTCAGTCAGCCCAAATTGGACTCTATATTGCTTCTAATAAGGTATTTAATACCCTGCATGTAACCAGTAAAAGTTGAAAATAATGACAATGTTAACTTTTTAATTTCGTAACGACACGAATTCGAAACATAAAGAGGGAAAACTTTTGCGTGTATCGTACCATATTAATTCGAAATTTTAACTGTGTTCCTACTGCTTTAGTGCCGTTTTTCCTACTAAATGGACGGCTAGAATGCTTGTTTGATGTTTTTGTAGGATTATCAGGTGTTTTCTCTGCATAATACATGCACGTCAAAGCATGAATATTTAAATACTGCACATGCGTATTCATGTAACATTTTTGTTTGGGCATTATAGCAAGGTCATATCTTTTACCATCAAATCGTTTTGATCTGAACTCTACTTAATGGCAATAAAGACTAATAACGGAAAGTATAGAAAGATTTAATGAGTGAAATTGTGGTTGGTGTAATTTATGAGCTGTCACTAATCTGTTAGTCATTGCGTTAGTGGGTGGGAGTAAATTCGAATTCACGAAAATCACGAATAGTTGATTGCTCATGAAATAGTGCACTTTGAAAGCTCTCCGCTTTTAAATTTAATGTACCAACTTACTTTTTTTAACAATCTGATAGCATTTATTTCTTTATAACCAATAAATTACAAAAATAAACTAAATTAAAATAAATTAAAACTAAATAACAACTAAAAACTAATTAAAAATATTAAAAAAAAAAAAAAAAAAAAAAAACTTACTTGGTAGTTAAATATCGTTTTTACTTCTCATGCTCGTAAAGTTTCACTTTATGCTGGGTATAGGCGGACTAAAACTCAATTTTATGCACAAGTGCATAAAAAATTGCCATTGTCAAAATAGCCTTAGAAGAAGTCAATTTTTTATGCACTTGTGCATAAAATTGAGTTTTAGTCCGCCTATACCCAGCATAAAGTGAAACTTCTTATGAAAGAAATTCCTATTCTTTTTATTTCCTCACAATCGAAGTAAAAAGTAGAGTGTATAACTCGTCCATAAAACCCATTTTACGCTCGTACTTTATATCCATCCTCGCTCGCAAGCTCGCTCGTATGGATAAACGCCTCGCGTAAAATGGTGCGTTTTATGCACATGTTGTACAATCTACTATTGCCTACCTCATAGTAGTTATTTATATAATTTATATGTAAAAAATGTAAGGAAAGCAGACTAAACACAATAAGATAGCATCTAGGAAGCTAAGCTAGGTCTTTAAAAGATATGTGCCTGCACGATTTCTTGAATAATAACGTAATGATTAAATTGATGTTTAAAAATATGTTAAAAACGAAGATTCATGATCCTATCAATACATCCATTTTTATCAAATTAATAAGTTTCTGAAGCAAAACTCAAACAGCAATATTAACTTAAGTTGTTCTATACTTTCTTTTGTAAACGAAGGGTTAACTTTGAAATACTTTTCATCTCAGAAAAGCTTTTTGGCACGATTCAAAACCAAACGAACAGAATTAATAAAGTCATCCATTCAGCCCCGGCCATAATTCCATTGATTCTTCTGTCGAATCCTGAAATTGAGCTACGCAATACCAACTTTTATGAGGTATAAAAGAGCTTTGTCAAAGAATAACGCAATACCTACCTAATTGTAATAAGACGAAGAACCTCTGAGAGACTTTGAAGAAACATAATATATTTGTACGTCTTCCAAAGTAAATCGAATTACAGTTATGTCCGTCATGTTGCTGGAAAATTCAGTTTGCTTATGCAGATTGTGTATGTATTGGCACGAGATTATCAAGATTTATTTTATGAGTAAATAAAGTTTAAATAGAAGTCACTCATGTCCAATCATCATCAGTATCACCATGTCATGTGAATCATACAGTAAATACAAATATTAAAACAACTATCTTATTGTTTGGGATTAGTATACACAATTAACATTCGCAAAGTTGGCCTAACTTCTGAAATTCTTCATTTTTGAAGTACTTATAAAAAGCGGAAGCTAATACCAAAAATATGGTCATCTATTATTATTCCATTCATACCGCTTCACAGCCATTCAGATTTCTAATTTATACATGGCCGTGTTGTTTGCACATGCATGGAACGAGTCCTCTCCATCCCAAATATTTACTCTATATCGGAGGGCGCCTGCCCTCCAGTCGCTCTTTGTCCTCCAACGTGGAGGGTCGTTGCCCGCACGAACGGCCATTTTTAAAAATAAAACTTTGCGTCACGCATCCGCTTTGAACCATAAACTAAAACAAATCAAGAGTGACACTTTTAAATTATAATTGCTTGGTGTAGTTGAAACGAGTGATAAATTAATAAAATTAATACTTTAATTATATTTTAACAGTGCGTGTAAACATTGTATTGTTTGTAATAAATAAATTAACTTTTATTTAGTGGAATTAGCATATTCAAGGTTAAAAGAATGACCAGTTAATTCAAATGCAAAACAATATCAATGCTTTAAGAAATTTGAAGATATCTAGGACTTATAAAATGGATTGGCGTGAGAAACTCTTTGGGAAAGTGTTGGTGAAGTGTTCTTCGGGGCAAAATGGACAATTTGAGACCATCCCAACTTTGGAAGCTTTGAACGACTGTGTGGAAGAAGGAGAAGGTGTTGTGTGTGGGATTTACTTCTCTTTTGCTAACATTAGTGAGGAAAGTGACGATTTCGGTGTGCGATTGGAAGAAGTGTATAAGAAAGTGTTCCCGAGACTGAAGGTTGTGGAGGTGGTGCTGTGGGCCCATGTGGGGACGCCGGAGGGCCCGGTGGAGAGAGAAGCTGGGTTTCGGAAGAGTCTGACCGGGAAGCCGTGGTTTGCCGTGCCCTTCCATGATGTGGATACTAAAGTGAGTTTTAATTATCTTATAAGCTAATGCCTATGCAAGTGGGTACCGTCCACTGATGGCCAGAAACCTCCTATAGCCGAAAAGCGGGTAGAGCTATAATATTAAATCTAGGCTTAATTCTGGTAAAAAAAAACACACTTCAGGGGTTTTTTTAGGATGATAGGTTTGATTTTTTTATAACAAAGCTTTAGCTTAAGTACCTACCACCAAGTATGATATTTCGCAGAGTTTCGAAAAAGTCATCGGAAAAAGTGTTAAATATGTTTATGTATTGGGAAAAAACCTGACAAATGGCAAAGTGTGAACACCTATTAAGACCACATATCAACATTCAATCTCTTTTTCCACATACCTACGTAAATGGTGCAAATCTACTGTCATCTTCATGTAAATCGGTACTGTACCTACTCGTACTGGCTCTATTTTCATTTAATTTCACTAGATCTCCATTCATCGCAAACCTCATAATTTTACTACATGTTAACTAAGCAGGTTTATAACGGCCGTAAACGGTTTATTGGTGAAAATTACTCTCTACCCATATGTTAGTATAAATTGAGGACTGAGCAAGATAGTACCTAGCTACCTACACACGTTTAGTATATAATATCTGTTTTATGGATAACTATGAAAGTCCCAATTAGGGTGTAAGTAGTGTGACAATTTTGTTGCTGAAGTATTTATCAGTAATTTTTGTCAGGCAAGCAGGTACTGAATTTGGCTTAAAATTTTTTTCATGAGCTGTAGGAAAACTGCTCAGGCACCTGAAACTTAGGCAAGCCGACGGGAATCTTGTTATATGGACGAGCCGCCACTTCATTTATAAGCGATTAAGCAACGACTGTCCGTGGCATAAATGTGTTTCAGAAATCTTGTGAAATCCGCCATAAATTATTGATTAAACGTTTTGAGGTAGGTAATTTCTACAGACGTAGTGGCACGTAGTCATGCAAAAATGAATAAAAGAAACATTGAAATATTTTAATACAAAACAGTAATGAGAAAAATGTTTGGTATAGAACCCGAAAATACCAAGTTTAATTAAAAACTTTACCAAGCCTTTGCAATCAGAACTCTCCTGTAACTTTAATTGTAAGTTCGTCCTAGAGTGTTCTGTGTTTTCCAAATAGGAAACAAGTTGGATAGTTTAATGCTTAGGTACCATCGAAACTTAAGTTGCATTTCTGCACATGTTTAGTTTAGCAAAGTATTACATCTTTTTTCAGTCTGAGGTTGCATAAAAAACTTGAGGTTGCACAAAATAAACGAGACCATTTTAATGTTTACCGCTTTTGTTTTACGATTAACAGCTCCTATAATATATTTTAGCGGTGTAGAATATTATATTACCACACACTTATCACAATCAACTGAAGTATCATAAATCTTAATTAAGAACCCAAAGTAACTCAACATGAACTCAACAAATCATAAACCGCAACTTGTGTTCAAAATTTAAATTGTAACGCCAAAAAATATACAACATTGAATCTTTAGTCTATGGGTATACGTTCCAAAACGGGTATAATTTATTGTACAGCAATTACGTGAAAGCGTGGGGTTCAATGTTGCCACCTCTACCGTGTATTACCCCATAATTACTTTCTTCCCCTTGCACCACAGTAAACCCGTCAGTATTCTAACTTCATGACCATAAATATCAAAGATTATTTCACTTCATCGATATAAATAAGTACAAATATGAGATAAATTTATTCGTACAAATATTCACGTGGTAGTGCAGATGTATCAATGAGTCACTGAACCACTAATAATACCTACAGATGTTAGAATTAGAAAGAACTTTAAATATAAAAGCAATAAATAAAATCCTTTTCCTCCATACCATCATAAATATCATAATATACTATTTTCTAGTAAGCCCATATAAAACATGATTGAAAATGAGTTTCAAAACAAATTCATTACAATTCTGTTTTAAGCACACAATTCTCGGTACGTACTTTTTTTGTTTAAATGTATAGATATAATCACATATATATTTTAAGCTTACCTTCATTATACATTGGAAGCCGGGATACTGCACAGTATCTGTAGGGTGCGGAAACCCTAGCGACCCTAGGGGGATCCAGGGAACCCTTGAGACAGGTGTACTGATGATACATTGATACGAAGGGGTGAAACAGCACTCGAACGTTTTCATGTAAAACAGGGGTGGCTACAGATATGGGAAATTAAAGTTACTTTCCGCTGTTGGCTGCATTCTTTAGAAATATTTTTGCAATATGAAGTAAAATGTCTTCAAGACTTACCTATACGTAAGATCGAATATTGTGAAATCTCTTGCATCACGGTAGGTTTTCCATATATGCCCTAGTGTATGTGTTCCATTTCAAATCGTAGCTTTTTGATTTACCCAACTCTGGCTACCCCAAAACTGGCGAAAATTTTCTTTTTTTATGTAGTATATTTTATCAATTAAATTACCATACGAAATTACAAACAGGTAGAGATATATAAACTGTAGACGCACTGCCAATATCTAAAGGTAATTTACACTAATTGAAGATAATGTTTTAATGAATACAATACCAATACGACCGCTAAACATATCTTTTAACGATAATATTATTGATATCATATGCCGTAATAGTCCCACAATTCGTTTAAACTTAAGCTTCAATTAAATTTAATAGCGCGAACGCTGCACGCTGCCCACACTAACTTACTGTATCACATCCCAGAAGGTCGTAACTCTATTAATTTAATACTTCGTGAGGCTCGTAATTAAAAAACCATTATGAAATTGACGCAAATTTTTGCTATCAAGTTCGATCTTGTAGAAGTTCTGCAGGAACAGGAGGCAAATATATTATCTGCTACCTAGTGAGAGTCGCAATCAACTAGAAAAAATCTTCTGCTTTTGTGAAGTTGCTAGCTCAAAAGTTGTTACTGGATTGAAATATAGAATAATAAAATATATAATACTTCCGAAATCGGTTAAGCTCCTGTAACTTAGTTGTTAGAGTGATATCCCAAAGCCGGTTTCTTCCAAATAGAAGAAGTGCAGAATACAAAATTAGTAAAATTACAATTGAAAAAAATCACTGCGAATATCACAAAATTAAATATTAAACGATCTCATACAGCCCATACTTTTGTTTCACCGCATACCACAGCTCTGCAAACCTAAAAGACGGAAACCTCCCCAATTTTTAGAGACTTAATCTCTTATGGTTTTGCGAAAAGTCCCGTGTTTGCATTCGCCCCGGTCTAAACGTCGGTATATTTTTAAGCAGTTTTGTAAGGAGTTATGCCGTTTTGGGTTCGGTGTTTGATTCGATTTGAATTTTATGCGTGCATCCGGAACGTACTGTTGCTGGTGTTGCTATGCGGGTGAGTTGAATGTACAGTCAGCACAAGTAGCTTGGCGAGTGAAGTGTTCAAAATGACCAATTGACCATACGCTCTTATGTTAATAAAGTTGTGTCAAGTGTCGTGTTGCTAAATCATTTTTAACACTTAGCTAATTATCCTTATGCATGAAGTAATGTGTAAATGTAGTACCTGTGCTTGAGTTCGCAACAACATTAAAAAGTGTATTTATTGTTATTTTAGTATTTAAATTGGCTTATATAGCAGAGGAATAATATTTTTGTAGGTAAATCACGAAAAATCTGTAAGTTAACAGCACTTAATAATTTTTTTTATGATAACGGAGCTTTGTTTCTTTATGCTAAGAAAGGATTAGGTACCTAAGCAACGTTCTATAAAGAGCACTTTATATGAGACATGCAATAGAGATGGCTCAAAGTGGCTCAAAGTAACTAAAATACCTTACTAACCTTACCCACACTAAACCCAAATTTTTAGTTTACCCAACTCCGACTACCCCAAAAATGGGGTAATTATTTTGCGGGTATTTCTTTTTTCAAACGAAAGCTTTTTTTTTTATTTTATACTTAAGAGTCGCCAGGACGCTCGCGTGAACTCGCGTCCCCATACAAACGTAGTTCAGCTCTCATTCAAAGAGAATATAACACTACTCTCATTTTAAAACGACATGCTTTAGAATCACGAAATTTGGCATGGACATTTTAGTAGTACAGAGCTATGTTGGTATAGTATTTTGTGCAACAGTTACATAATAAGGGTTCTTAAGATTCGAGGGTCAGTTAGAGGGAAGTTACAAAATGAGGCGAAGCCGAATTTTATAAAAACAGACCCGAGAATTTTAAGACCTAATTATGTACCGTTGCACACAATAGTTTTTCTACGAGTGCTTAAGCAAGCCGGTAAGAATTGAGTTCGACGAATGCCGTGCATAACCTGCTGCTTCATATAATTGAGTAACTTCGATCTCTTGGTGGATTGTGTCGGCGCGGCGGCGCCCGCCCGACACGCGGGGCGCGCAATGCGGCGCCCGACAACAGTTTTACAAAATTGTATGGAAATCCTTTCTGTGATTGTTATGGATGCTACAATATGCGACCATACAAGCTCTATCGAAAAGTATGCGCTAGTAGTTCCACCAACACAATCTCAATTCGAGTATTACAGTCGCCGAGTATAAAAATTAGTTTTCGTTGCTAAAAATTTTATAAAAATTTCATATTTCATAGTTCTATAGCATGTCGTTTTAAAATGAGAGCTGAACTACGTTTGTATGGGAACGCGAGCGTCCTGGCGACTCTTAATTCAAATAGTTTTACGTATTTACAATGACATATATACAATTCATAATCATACAACATACAACCAAGCACGCAAATATATCTGACCACATTTAATAACAGTAAGGTCTCAAAGGATATACATTCCCAGACAATGTTTGTCCCCACTTTGTCCCACTCGACATCGTTGTTATGATTGCACCGTCAGCTGCAAAATTATCTACACAACTTTCTACCTTATACTCCACACATAAAGTATAGAGTATAACTAAGTTCGTAGACGTCTGTACCATTGTTGCAGTTCACTGACCACTCGTATTCCTTATTTCAAGGACAAAAGGTCTTTTCTTTTAATGTTCTGTTATTTTAGTACTGCATCCAGCATTCTTACTGTCCTTGGTAACTGCAGAACCCTTATAGTATCCGCAGAATTAAGGGCGTCTGAGGTCATAAAAAGCTCTTTCACACTTGCACCGCCACGGCAAGAGAGAAGGAGACAGCGTTATGAACTCAGTCGCCACTTAATTCTGCGGAAACTATAGTGTAATCGTTTCACTAATGCAACGCAACGCAACGCTTGCGTTTGCGTTAGGTCTTAATTTGTATGGGATTTTTAACACAACACACCGACCGGAACGTATCGAAAACTAAATCACCGAGTAGAGATACATACTTCTATACAATGTGTAAATTTAATACGGGCGAACCTTGTAACGGTAGTTTATATAGGTCATACTGAAGAACTTTCACTATGGAGCCTACCCCGAAATCGCGGTTTTTTTTGCCAGACTCATATTTTGTCGCATGGGTGTTGATATTTTGTATGAGGAAGCCAATTTTTTTGAAATTTTGGGGTTACCTCTATAGTGAAACTTGTTCAGTATGACCTATGTAAACCACCGTTACAAGGTTCGCCCGTATTAGATTTACACACTGTAGATACTCGGTGATTGGTGACCTATGTTAAAAATCCCATACAAATTAAGACCTAACGCAAACGTAATCGTAAGTATACTAAGGGTTCAGATGATGCAAACGAAGTTAGTGCTTGAGTTTGATGTTCAGTTAGGATAAAAATACAGGTACGATGGAAACAGGAGGTCTTGTACGGAAAATTCTATGCTAAGGATCAATTGACCTCGCAACAAATTAACTGCAATTTTCAATACATTCCACAATTTCGACGCAAAACTCGCATGCAATGCAACTCGTATGCAACTACGATATATTGCCGTCTAGGTAGGTGCAACTAAATCAATCGATAGATCCAATGCCGCAATGTATTGAAAATCACAGGTTATTTGTTTCGAAAACCTTTACTATTCTGTGTCTCCTTAGTCCTTGCCCCTATGAGTTTTGCCGTTTGCAAACCGCAAAGTTGGAATGGCTGCTAAGTCTGGTTGCCGTTTGATGCGGGTTTCTGTCGCTCTTGACGGATACAAATGATACACGACTGATTTATGAAATAGGAAGGGACGACATTACTGTTAACTGTGATTTTGTTTCATACCATTTACAAGGTATAGTCGTCATCAGATATATCGGAGCGGCTAAGGTACTCAAAAATATCTGAACATGCAATTTATCGCCTTGGCATTAGAGGCGTTGTTCAGATATTTATGAGGTGGTCATAAATATCTGAACAATGTGGCGTATTATATTATCACCTCAACAAAAAACATGAAACTTTATTAGCGCTACTATAAATCAACTAAAAACGACTACATCGGTGAGTAAAATGCGGTATTTCTCACTAATTGTGCAAACCTATTCGAGGGCAGCGGAAAAACATCCAACGATTTCATAGAACTAAAACTGCTGAACAGAAAAACGCATTCCAGCATTTCCAGCGCAAAATCCTTTGCTAATAAATCCATAGTTCTGGAACAATCCAAATTCCAGCATACTGCATTATTAAACAATGAGCGGATTTGGACCGATGGAGTTTTCATTTCCTTTACCAGGTTAAAGAGTTGAAGACAGATTCACCTGAACTTTGTGCTTTGTCCCTTTCTGCAGAACGCGCATAACCATTCTGCACCAAACCGTCTGTTAACGTCAACGTCATAATCATTTTAATATTAAAGTGGTGCATCCCATGTAAACTTAAGTTTTTTATTAAATACCTAAATACAAATTTTGAAAGCATTGAAAAAATAGTCAACCCAGCAGGACTTGAACCTGTACGATACGCCTTGCCGGGGATCGATCGCTTTACCAATTAAGCTATGGGTTCTGTAACTAAGTTGACGAAATTTTCAATGCCTTCAGACATCTTTTTGCATTTATTTGGCGTATCAATGCAGGTTGAAGTCCTACTGGGTTGATTATTTTTTCAGTGTTTTCAAAGTTTTATATTTACTTATTAAGAAACTTTAACGTCAACGTCATCGTTAAAAATCCTGTATGATGACAGTTTTCTATGGGATGACAGCTCCGTCGCCATAGTTAACGTTGATGAGTCCATTAATTGTGCGTGGTGCAACCCACCCTAAGTTCTCTGGAGATGCACTAGATGCAGGCGTCGGTAGGCAGTTGCTTATCACTAGGCGCGCCGTATTTCGCTTCAATTCGCCCTCGTAGGACACCGCTTTTGAGAGTAAATGATGTCAAACGATCGCATTTCACGTTTCAGATTATGCTTCTGCGAGTTAACTCCATTGAATTTAATCTCCTTGGCACAGAACATGAAATGAAGCATTGAGCATAGCGTTCATTGTGTGCCGGACAAAAGGCGCCGATCATTGGCACCTAACCAGATTTCAACCTTATGCCTATCAGATAAGGACTACCAGTAGTCATGGATTTGTTAGTCGAGTTGGACAAGGACAACTTATTTGATAAATAGCTTTCCTATTGCTAATTAATCACGTTCGCTTCGTTTACCGACGCTCGATGAAAGGGGGTAATGTGTTTGTATTTTATGTAGAAGGTAGCATAGACAGGAGAGAAAGATGCAGTTAAGATGGGGTAGTGCTAATTTAAGGAAGGGCATAGCCAATTTTGAGGTCATTACTTTATTGACATAGTCAATGGTAGTATTTAATGGGCATTGCCCCATAATGTCCCCCCTAGCTTGCCTGAGTATAGGCACCTATATTTATTAATATGATCGTTTGTTATATCCGACTGAATAGGAGGGCTAAAATGTTTTAAATGACGGTAAAGGTTTAATTTGTCGAATATATATACATACCTATTTATTTGACTGACTTACTACACTACGGAGGCAACTACTTAAAACTTAATAACGAGTGTGTTATGTTCCCAACTTTCTCATTCCCAAGTATGTAAATGTTAAATTACCCCGAACGGTCGGAACAGACCCTCGCCCTGGCAACACTGAACTGACAGATGGGCGCCATTAATCGTCTACCCGCAGGTGCTTTTACGTTTATTGATGTTAAATATAAAGTACCGTGTCGGTGAATGCTTTATTATTTATTTATTATTCAATATATAAGTTACGTGTGGTCGAGAGGTATATTTACCATGAGAACCTGGAAACTATGAAGTTCCGAATCCTTGTAAGAGCATTTATTTATGTGCTCTTATTTATTTCTAAGTTAAGGATGATTTCTACGCAATCATCTATTTAGCACTTGTCCCGGTGTTTTAACATGGCTCAATTTGAGCCCGGGGTCTGCTCGGTAGCATATTTCAGCGTATGCATTAGTTTTTACGAAAATGAGTGCCATCTTATCTTCCTAAGGGGAAACCGGGCCTTTTCTGAATTAGGTTCGGTTCCCTCACCATGTTTTTCTTCACTGAGAAATACTGACTGGTACATATCAAACGTAAATATAAACATTTTGAACCTAGGACCTCCGGATTGAAAGTCGGACGTCTAAAGTCTTACCGCCTCAGGTGCCTTGAACGAGTCCCATTCTTCAGTATTGCCAGGAAAACGCGAGGGTAATTCAGGGTAAATGGGGTAATGAAATGCTTGGATTTCGTATTGTCTTCACAATGGGACATAGACAATGGATTACGCACTCTAGCTGGCATGTTTTCTTTATGCTTTCATTATCTCTGGAAAGCGGATAAAGTGATGATTCGGATCAAGAAAATATGGTTTTTGTAAAGGAATGATTTTTCGTTTATTTCTATAGATACTCGGTGGTTTAGTTTTCGATACGTTCAGCTGTGTGCTGTGTTATAAATCCCATACAAATTAAGACCTAACGCAAACGCAATCGTTACGTTAAGTTAGTGAAATGATTCTAAGGGTACAGTAGACAATTACTTATATTATATTATATCTTCAATTACTTAACAAACCTAAATCACAAACAATATTAAGCAACGTTTATCGTTACACAAAGCCATGTAATGTAATCCATTCCCCTAACTACAAGGATCCCAAGATTAAAGACTCCCTTAAGTGTCCATTTTCTTACCCCATAATTTTCACCACCAACCAAAGTATGATCTTAAGAACCATAACAACTATGCTTTGTCAGGGATCATACTTACGCTGGTTTTTGAAAGGCCTATACTCGATAATATTAGGGATTGGAATAGCAAGCAATGCTTGACCGCGCAAGCATTCTTCAGTTACATAACATCTTAAGAACCATTTGAACAACTTGAAGCTTATGTAACCTATAGGATACCGAAGGGCGTTTAGTAATCTTACTTTACATACTTCTTATCTCTTCCTATCCGGATAAGGCAAATGAGACCTTGTGTACTGTAAGTTAATTTCAAAATCGTTTTGAATATCAGATAAGCTTCCTTATTAGGTCGATTGTCCCAGCCGTTTATTTTGCAAACTTTGTCGTATCGTCAAACGTATCTGTCCTAATTAATTTAATGTAAAGGTAACCATACCGACTACAAAATAGGGTTAGTATTTGAATGCGCATTGATATTTAGATACACATTAGATAGTTGTAAGAAGATTGTTCCAGTAGAGTGAAGGGTAGATTACTCACGGATTATGGAGTCCTGGTAGGACGTTACAAGTTATGGGCCTATTATGCTTCGCTGCACCGTAAGTTTTAGTCCTTTGACCCCACAGACATACAGACGGGCGGACCGGATGTCCGGTCTGTTGATCTGTCTGGAAAGTTGAAAAGGCGATAATTATAATTAGTACTTCCGCTTTGCCTGTTAGTTAATACGTCTCGTTTTCAGAGATCTACTCGTGATGTCTCAACAGTCTCTTAAATAATAATTTCTTACTTTTAAAAATATGAAATCAGATAAAATTTCATATTTTATTAGATAAATCTACTACCTTGCAAGTGATACGCTTATTAAAAAAATGTTGACATTGAGATAGTTTCATTCAAATCCATTCCTTTTTCATGTAATTTTATGCTATTGATAGTATTGATAGTCTTCGCAAATTAATAAAAAAATATTTAAGAAAATACTTAATCCTATAATTCAATTTGAACACCATTTCCGCAAAGTTTCTACCCTGTATAATCCAAAACAAATGGTTTCTTAAATTAACCTTTTTATTTCTTTATAACAGACAGACTACTTTTTCAACACACTTGCTCTTAAATCATTGCATTCAGCGCTAACGTAGCGGGAGTTATTATTAGTAATATAATAAATAATATCTTGTTTCCTAGGGGGCTTTAGACTTAAATTATTTATTTTATATTACAATTAGGTACATTTAAAATTTTAGTCCAATATTTCTGGATTTTTAATTTTAAATAAGTTTAATTAAATGGACAGTATTTAAACACAAAAAATTTGATACCAATATCTTGCAAAAAAAACTAAACAGCTCCAACATCACGGGTTTTAGCTTAGCATTACCTACAATTCAATACAATATGAATTATTGAAATGTAAAGAAAAATAATCTCCCGAAAACTAGGGTGAATTAATTCAAGTGGCTACCCCACTACGCAACAGTCGATTTAAAAAGATACCCAATCACTTCGAAATACGGTTCAAAATTGTGCGGACATTGTATCGACCGCACCGTCACTTGTTATTTTGGTTTGACGTTAGCCAGACGCGATAGCTTTCACAAGTAGACGTTACCCTAAACATGGTAAACGTGCATGGAGAAATGATGAAAATAAACAATAATAAAGGTTACGTGTTTACCGATATTATACCTTGTGCAACCTAAGAAGCGGTTTTTGACACATCTCAGTACATTTTATAACCTAACATCGATTTTAGGTTATAAAATGTACTGAGATGACAGGTGTCAAAAACCGCTTCTTATGTTGCACAAGGTATACCAGTAAAGATACCATTGATTCGAGTAAATAATTTGGATTTAGACTTTTTTATACCACGACGGTGGCAAACAGTTACCGTAGCCTATGGACGCCTGCAACTCTAGAGTTGTAGACCCTAAAACTGCAACCCCTATTGTGCCCTTAATGAAAATGTGTACTTATGTTGTTTAGGTTATAAATAACTGTTTTTTGTAGCCATGAGAAACATACATATATACCTACATCCATATCAGAGACTTAAATAATATACTCTATGTCCATGATTACAATATTAGTAGAATTAACAGCCTATTTTGTGTCCCACTGCTGGTCAAAAGTCTCTCTTCTTAACTTCACTGGCTTTGGTAATCCCTGACTTTTTGAAGTAGGCCTCCTAAAACGTAGCTAAGCTGGCTTAGGTTCAGTTTTTCTAAGTGCACTTCGACTGAGCGTATCTCGCTGTTCCTATCTTTGCATTATCTTTAGTAAAGCCTACCCTACATACCTTTAGTATACCCTACCTAGGTACTAAGCCTGCACGTGTCTGTACGCACAATGACAAGCAATCACGCTAAAAGCCAGTCGGCTCGAGATATCGAAGCCAACCTCATATCGCGCGAGTGCAATCTCATTGGATGTGATTGTTTATCCAGTTAAGTGAGGTGTGTGATTCTTTAAATAAATGCTCACAAACAAATTATTATTTTGTTCTTATATTATGATTTATGAGGTTTCAGCCTGGAAAAATATTGTCTTAAAACAAGTATAATAAGATTTTCAGACAATATTTAGTATGATGTGCTGCCTGTAAAGACAGTCCCAGGAACAAATATGGACGATAATTATTCATTAGGGACGTCTTGAGCGCAATGTACCTACGTCGCCATCAGATACACTGGAGCGGCCAAGGTGGTCACAAATATCTGAACAACGCCTCTATTGTCAAGGCGATAAAGTGCATGTTCAGATATTTTTGAGTACCTTGGCCGCTCCGATATATTTGATGGCGACTATACAACCGAAATGTCAGATTTTGAAACTCGTAAATGATAAATATCTACTTAAAATAAGAAATGCTTCACCTCATTTTTATAATGAGGTTCAAGTTCATTCTATAAACAATTTAAGCATGTCTGAATATTGTTATTAAATAAATAAATCTAAACAAGGAAACTCGTAGCGAACTGTTAATTGAAAAAAACAAGCAAAGCAACGTTTTAAACCCAAAAAATTTCTCTTTCGACTCCGCTTACACACTGTGGAACAATAAAATCCGGAATTGCACGGACCAACCTAATATCAGAACAAAATACGGGCGAAAAAAATTAAAAAGATACTTTATGCTCTGGGGTGGGGGTGGGGAGTGGGGAGGCGCCCACGGATATAGAGCCTCAGGAAATGCTGATTGGCTGTTTAGATTGCCAAAATTGTGCTGTAATTATCATCCTAGTAGCGTTTGTCCCGGCTTCTTGTAGAGGTTAGATATGACACAATAATGAGAGCAACGAAACCCCTCTAGCCAGTTTGCTATGCTATGCTTATTTATGGATCTGGAAACCTGGCAGCTGTAAAGTGGTGGAGGTCAAATAATGAGAATTCCAATAAGAAAACAAATCTTAGAGTTTTGGTTTTGGTGCAATATTATGAGAAATTATATAAATATACTTATTATGATACTAGCTGTACCCGCGCGGCTTCGCTCGCGTGCGTTGCAGTAGGTTCTGTCACTTTTCGTTACCCTCAACAGTCCATTGCTAAACGCTTTCTACATGTCATATTTCATACAGTATGTTTAGCAGTTTAGCTAAAATTGACTTCTTGCATATAACTTCGACATCCCAAAAGATCGACTGAAAGCGTCTGAGATTTGACTGTGTCAGCCATGGCAAATTAGCAATAGTACAGTGTGTTTTTTGTTTATGCGGGGGGCTCCGCCCCCCGAGCCCCCGTTTTTTGCCGCCCATCACGTGATTAACTCTAGCAAAACTCTTCTTGTCCCATTTCAAATATTCACCGTAACAATTTTTGGTATAATTAGCAATAGTACAGTGTGTTTTTTGTTTATGCGGGGGGCTCTGCCCCCGAGCGCCCCTTTCTTTACAGCCCATTACGTGGTAAACTCTATCAAAACTCTTTTTCTCCCATCTCAAATGTTCAACGTATCAGTTTTTGGTATAATTTGCAGTATTTTATTTGCCCCCCGTTCTTTACCGCCCATCACGTAGTAAGCTCTCTCAAAACTCTTCTTCTCCCATCTCAAATGTCCAACCTAGAAATTTTTGGTATGATAAGCAATATTACGGTGTGTTTTTTCTTTCTTGGCCCCCCTTTCTATCCCGCCCATCACATGGTAATCTTAATCAAAACTCTTTTTCTCCCATCTCAAATGTCTAACCTAACAATTTTTGGTATAATAAGCAACAGTACGGTGTGTTTTTCTTTATGCGGGGGGAGGAGCCCCCTGAGCCGCCTACTTTTTGCCGCCCATAACGTGGTTAACTCTATCAAAACTCTTTTTCTCCCATTTCAAATGTTCAACGTAACCATGTTTGGTATAATAAGCAATAGTACGGTGTGTTTTTTCTTTATGCGAGGGGCTCCGCCCTCCGAGCCCCCCTTTCTTTGCAGCCCGTCACGTAGTAAACTCTATCAAAACTCTTTTTCCCCCATCTCAAATGTTCGACGTAACAATTTTTGGTATAATAAGCAATAGTACGGTGTGTTTTTTCTTTATGCGGGGGGCTCCGCCCCCCGAGCCCCCATTTCTTTACGGCCCGTCACGTAGTAAAGTCTACCAAAACTCTTTTTCCCCCATCTCAAATGTTCGACGTAACAATTTTTGGTATAATAAGCAATAGTACGGTGTGTTTTTTCTTTTTGCGGGGGGCTCCGCCCCCCGAGCCCCCCTTTCTTTGCGGCCCGTCACGTAGTAAAGTCTATCAAAACTGTTTTTTCCCTCATCTCAAATGTTCGACATAACAATTTTTGGTATAATAAGCAATAGTACGGTGTGTTTTTTCTTTATGCGGGGGGCTCCGCCCCCCGAGCCCCCCTTTCTTTGCGGCCCGTCACGTAGAAAACTCTATAGAAACTCTTTTTCCCCCATCTCAAATGTTCGACGGAACAATTTTTGGTATGATAAGCAATAGTGCGGTGTGTTTTTTCTTTATGCGGGGGCTCCGTCCCCTGAGCCCCCCTTTCTTTGCGGCCCGTCACGTAGGAAACTCTATCAAAACTCTTTTTCCCCCATCTCAAATGTTCGACGTAACAATTTTTGGTATAATAAGCAATAGTGCGGTGTGTTTTTTCTTTATGCGGGGGGCTCCGCCCCCCGAGCCCCCCTTTCTTTTCGGCCCATCATGAAGTAAACTCTAACAAAACTCTTTTTCTCCCATCTCAAATGTTCGACGGAACAATTTTTGGTATGATAAGCAATAGTGCGGTGTGTTTTTTCTTTATGCGGGGGGCTCCGTCCCCTGAGCCCCCCTTTCTTTGCGGCCCGTCACGTAGTAAACTCTATCAAAACTCTTTTTCCCCCATCTCAAATGTTCGACGTAACAATATTTGGTATAATAAGCGATAGTGCGGTATGTTTTTTCTTTATGCGGGGGGCTCCGCCCCCCGAGCCCCCCTTTCTTTTCAGCCCATCACGTAGTAAACTCTATCAAAACTCTTTTTCTCCCATCTCAAATGTTCGACGGAACAATTTTTGGTATAATAAGCAATAGTGCGGTGTGTTTTTTCTTTATGCGGGGGGCTCCGTCCCCCGAGCCCCGCTTTCTTTGCGGCCCATCACGTAGTAAACTCTATCAAACTCTTTTTCTCCCATCTCAAATGTTCGACGTAACAATTTTTGGTAAAATAAGCAATAGTGCGGTGTGTTTTTTCTTTATGCGGGGGGCTCCGCCCCCCGAGCCCCCCTTTCTTTTCGGCCCATCACGTAGTAAACTCTATCAAAACTCTTTTTCTCCCATCTCAAATGTTCGACGTAACAATTTTTGTTATAATAAGCAATAGTACAGTGTGTTTTTTCTTTATGCGGGGTCTCCGCCCCCCGAGCTCCCCTTTCTTTGCAGCCCGTCACGCGGCAAACTCTATCAAAACTCCCTTTCTCCCATCTCAAATGTTTGACGTAACAATTTTTGGTATAATAAGCAATAGTACGGTGTGTTTTTTCTTTATGCGGGGGGCTTCGCCATCGAAACTCTTTTTCTCCCATCTCCAATGTTCAACGTAGCAGGTTTTGGTATAATTTGCAATATTACCGTTTTTTTTAATGAGCCCCCCGTTCTTTACCGCCCGTCACGTAGTGAACTCTATCAAAACTCTTCTTCTCCCATCTCAAATGTTCAACGTAACAATTTTCGGTATATTTAGCTATAGTGTGGTGTCTTTTTTTCTTTTTGCGCCCCCCTCTCTTTGACGCCCATCACGCGGTGAACTCTATCTAAACTCTTTTTCGGTAGGGTGTGCCGGTACTTTTCGATTTCCGTGTTTCACTATGTTCCGTTTGTTTTTTTATAGTTAGTTAATTTAACTTTTATTCTTGCACCTTTTGTATAGTAGGACTCAACTGAGGTGAATTTTTCGTTTCGAGCCTTATCTTTCAAACAAAGGCCATTGTCTCTATTATCGCAAAGCCACTAGCTACCGAGGTAGCACGTGCCAGTACAACGTTCATATTGGAAAACAACCGGTATGGTCATAGTTTTAAGGTTCAAATTTAATGTCACTGATATTGTAGATATTACGTTTTGGTAGCGTAAGACGATAGACCGCTCCGAAGCGATACGGCACTCATATTATTTTGATACTTAGTGTGGTGTTAAAATTAAACGTGGTTATTTATTATTATTTGCGGTGGTAAGTGTAATTTACATAGATGCAGCTGCAGGCATTGCTATTTCTTCTTGTCTTTAAAATAACGATGCTATGAAATTAGCACCTCTGATGTGATGCCGACGCATAGTGACAATAAAAACACTGATAATGATTTGCGACCTGACCACTATTGTTTAGTATTAAAATAGGTTTATGAGAAGAGCGGTATGCATGATCCGTGTGCATGAGAAGTGGGGCACATTATTTTATCATTTAGCGACCCTAAATCAGGCTTTCTGTGTTTTTCTTGCTATCCCAACTTTATTTGCAACAAAAATCATTTTCACTTGTAATATATTATTTTTGATTGTTAAAGGTTTGTAATTATAAGAAAGAAATTAATTATATCTGATTTTTTATGACACAATTTTATCTAGTAGTACGTCTGTTTGTACACCTACACGGAAAAATGTTGATTATACCTATGTTAAACTTTTTAATCTTAAATTTACATTTTTACCTTAGATTTTGTTATATAACAAATATACAACGCTTTATCATAAATAACCGTGTTTCATTTTTAACACCACACTAAGTATCAAAATAATATGAGTGCCGTATCGCTTCGGAGCGGTCTATCGTCTTACACTACCAAAACGTAATATCTACAATATCAGTGACATTAAATTTGAACCTTAATACTATGACCATACCGGTTGTTTTCCAATATGAATGTTGTACTGGCACGTGCTACCTCGGTAGCTAGTGGCTTTGCGATAATAGAGACAATGGCCTTTGTTTGAAAGATAAGGCTCGAAACGAAAAATTCACCTCAGATGAGTCGTACTATACATGTCTGTTGTATAGACCCAATGGTTGACTGGTGGAAAATACCATTTGGTATGATGTCCGCCGTTTGGTCTCACAGTTTTGTATTTCGTGCAATATAGTGTAAATAAAAAATGATTCTTATAGGGAGGCAACGCGCGCATAAAACCTCTGGATTTACAGGCGTCCATTGGCTACCCTAAGTGCTTACCATCAGGCGGGTCGTATGATTGTTTGCCATCGCCGTGGTTTAAAAAATATATAGTTGAAATACAAATGCATAAGTATTTATTTACCATATAAAGGCATTTCCCATACAAAGTTTAAACCCCCCTTAAACTCCCTTAAATCCAAAAAGTTCGTATTTTTTATGAAGTTTTTATCGAAATCGGTTCAGGCGTTTTGACGCCAACTCTCCCCATCCAAACAGACAAACAGACAAACAGACAAACAGACAAAAATTCTAAAAATCGCCGAAACGTGTTCTGTTATCGATTCTAAGAGCTACTAACTAATTTTTTTGCTAATATCTCCAATGTACAGATTTTTGACCCTCTTCACCTTTATTATATGTATATTATGATATTGGCCTGTCAGTTGTTCGGAGCTGTCAAATTTTTGTTCTAACTGACAGGCCGATATCGTCAGGCGGACTGATAGTCTGTGGCCCTCTAAGGGTGCGAATGTATAGCGCAGAGGTTCCCAAACTTTTTTTACCGATCGCCCACTTGGCAAGAAAAAAATTTTTCAGCGCCCCCAATATTTAAAAAAAACCAGGCAAGTGCGAGCCGCACTCACGCCCCAAAGGGTTCTGCACCTATATTAATCAGAATAATGTGTTTTTTCTTAAGTCCGACTCACGCTTAACTGTTAACTTATCGTAGGTTTTGTAATCTATAGGCGAAGAAAATCAATATTTCACACAGTTAGAAATTATGAAATTAAGTTTAAAAAACAAATAAATGTTCGAGCGTGATTATATACAAGGTGGCCAAAAAATAACTGAAATCCCGTTGGCTGTAAGCTTTTGGGACGCTAGCAATCCTCCCTAGATTTTTTGGCCACCTTGTATATCATCGGATTTCGCATATTGTTATCACTGGGAGCCAAAATACATTGTACAGGTGCACTGTAACAATTTAATAGTTGTTTCAATAACTTTATTTTTTTATATTTTTGGAATAAATAAGCCAGCGCCCCCCAATTTATTGTAAGGGCTTTGCCGCCCCCTGGATGCCATCAGCGCCCCCTGGGGGGCGGTATGGACCACTTTGGGAACCTATGGTATAGCGCATCTATGAGTGCTAACTCCACGGTACACACAACGCCTTACTAGGTATACACTTTTGAACGTTATTACAGCGGAATAAGGTTCAAAAGTGTATACCTAGTGAGGCGTTGTGTGTACCACCCTCTGGAGAGGGTATAGTCTGCCTCACTTTCGCTCGGTTGTCGAAAGTGCTCGAGCGTTCGTTACTCGAGGTTTTGAGCCGATCGCTAATGGGACTCCAAATTGATTGCAAAAGTGGGGAAGAAGTGCACGTCCCGTTCTTTATTACAATCTCACATGCAATGGGGAAGGTGAAAATGAGGTGAAAAGTCATCATAGATGGCGCTGCGTACGATGGTAACGTCCTTTTTCAACCGACTTCAAGATTGCGAAGGAGGAGGTTATCAATTCGTCGGGATCTTTATTTTTTTTGCGTTTTTTTTATGTATGTTCACCGATTATTCGAAGACGGCTGGAAAATTCTTTTATTGTTTGAAAGAGTAGGTATACTTCACAGTTGGTCCCATTGTCACCAGGTCTGGATCTGATGATGTTATCCTGAAGAAATCGAGCACCTATAGTGATTTCAGAATTTTTTACAGCAACTCGGCCACTTCCTCCTGGAATAGCGGATCCTAAGTGAAGTCGGTTCATTTTTTGTTTAAAATTTATTCTGTATGAGATTTGACATATACCATAGACACACACATTGACAATTACCTTCCCCATTGACCGTAGCTGGTATACCTTGTACAATCTAAGAAGCGTTTTTTGACACCTGTCATCTCAGTACATTTTATAACCTAAAATCGATTTTAGGCTATAAAATGTACTGAGATGACAGGTGTCAAAAAACGCTTCTTAGATTGTACAAGGTATAGCTGTTTACATAGGTGTACATGTAGACATGCACGCTCACTAAGGAGACTGCATAAAATGTATGCGCGCCATGCTCGGCATACAAGGTGTAACAAAAATACTGGTGATCCTTTAAAGGGCATAATTGGTATCGTATTCTAATTACGAAAAAGAAAGAAAAACCTTTTTTCGCGCGAAAAAAAAATTTTGGTTTAGTATGGAGGGTCGGCCGGCTGGGACCACCTGTCCCATAGAAAAAAAAATTTCGCGTCCAAAATTTTTTTTCTTCTACTTTTTCTTAGTCGTAATACGATACCAATTATGCCCTTAAACGGATCACCAGTATTTTCGTTACACCCTGTATAAGCTTCAGGACCGAGTGAGGCGAGTGAGGAATTCTGAGATCCGGCGTCACACCAAGATGCAAGACGTGGGACGTCATTATCAAACTAAAATGGAGCTGGGTAGCATGTTGCTAGGCAGAAGACAGGTGGAGCAAAATGTTGAGGGAGTGGTGGCCGCTTTCAGATGAAAGAAGCCCCTGGCGTCCGTTAGCTCGATGGGTAGACGACGTTCGGAAGGTTGCGGGTCACTTCTGGATGATGTTGGCTCAGGACCGGGACAAGTGGCGTACACGAAGCCTATGCTCAGCAGTGGGCGATAAAAGGCTAAAATGATGATGATGATGATGATGATGATGATGATGATGATGATGATGATGATGATGAGGATGATGATGATGATGATGATGATGAGGATGATGATGATGATGAGGATGATGATGATGAGCTGCTTACCATCGTATACATGTTTGCCACTGTCGTGGTTTAACGTAGCCGAGGAGTGTCGATAGGGTCGAAAAGGAATTCATTGGATTTTGTATTACCTAAAAGTACAACATTTTTAGTTCTGCTTAGCCCAATCGTTGAACAGTCGCCATCAAATATATTGGAGCGGCCACGGTACTCAAAAATATCTGAACATGGGAGGTGTTGTTCAGATACTTGTGACCACCTTGGCCGCTCCGATATATGTGATGGCGACTGTACTCATGTAAGTCATGTAACTAATTTACTAAAAACTTTTTTCTATTGTATCAGCGTGTAATCTGGCGTGAGTTTCCGTGAATCACTGCCCCCCTCCGTGCCCCCTCCCATCCCTCTCGTGTTTTCTACTTTCATCCCCGCGACACTCGGTGGTACTTTCCGTTTTAAAACGCAGCATACTTTACTTCACTGCGTACCTATAATTTCACAATACAGTTAACGTCAGTATTTTGACTGCAGATTGTCCGAATTAAGATCTTATTCTTAGATAAAGCACATTTGAGTTTTAACCTTTCCGATGTCAACGATATGATATTTAGGTCATAAGATACCATACTTATTACTCTAAATGTATTATTGACTTGGCCACACAGTAAATAATAGTATTATACAGAGGTCTTAATGTGACGTCACGAATCATGTTGTCCCTTCTTAGCGCATGACAAGTTCACTTTTTCACTTATGCAAACGTATCGGATACGTGCTGTCAAACTCATTGATTCGACCTTGTGCGTACTGGCACTAACAATGTTAAAAACGGTCAAAATTCATGAAAAACCTGAATTTGGCAATAACTCGAAAACCGTGCTACTTTTACTGGGGTCATGTTACTGGTCTACCTCCAGTGTCACTGTGACGTGTCCTTTATGGGACACCCTGTATTGATACAATTGTAAAAAAAATATACATGTTGTAGATGTCAAAAATAATAATAACAAAAATTCACAATAAGATCGTCAAAACTTCAAAAAAAAATGTATTAAAATACTAGTCACTAATCATTCTAGAAAAAATTTAATGTCACAAGGAAAATCTCAATTGCAGTTTAATCCCACGGTCTTATATCATCCATGTAGTCTTGTATATTATAATAGGCTTTAGAAATAAGTTTACGTTTTACATAGTTTTTGAATTTGTTCATTGATAATTTGGTAATTTCTATCGGAAGTTTATTATAAGCGTATACAATTACCAATGAATGAATCTTTTATTTTATGGAGCCGAGTGGAGGGCACGGCTAGTTTATGCTTATTTCTTAAATTATAATTATGTATAGGAATAGGATTCCACATAGCCTAACTAAAGCTGATAAGGCTGTGTTTCCACCAGAGATGAGCGAGGATGCGTTGCGAGGAATGTGTTTGTGTGAAGCACCAATAGAATCACTTCATTTGTTTATCCTCGCCCAGCGCAGCTCTGGGCTTGGTCTTAAAAAACACATTCCACGCTTAAGGTGATTAATAACCTTATACAGTCGTCATCAAATACATCGGAGCGGCCACGGTACTCCAAAATATCTGAACATGCACTTTATCGCCTTGACAATAGAGGCGTTGTTCAGATATTTGTGACCACCATGGCCGCTCCGATATAATGGGGCGCACCCACTATCAGTCGGCTTGACGATATTGGCCTGTCAGTTGTTCGGAGCTGTCAAATTATTGTTGTAACTGACAGGCCGATATCGTCAGGCGGATTGATAGTGACTTGATGGCGACGTACTAGAATAGAATGGAAAAGATTTAAACTACTGGTGAAAAACTTTAACTGTGGCTAGGTCGACGCCTGCTGGAGGGCCCTTCCTTAATGCAGCCCTTTCACTGCGTTCTAAGGAGAAAAGAAACGCACACGTGCATTATGGTCTTTAAGTCCGTGGGCTAAGGCTCAAAATTGTTAAAGAGTTTTATGCGCTAGTTAAGGCTAAATACCGAACACGCTTTGCAAAAATACATGGAAATGCTTGTAAATTCTCTGTCAGCTTGAAGAGGAAACTGTAGACATGTGTGTCGAGAAGCGACAAAGGAGTACTTACTAGAGTATTTTCGGAAAGAGAAGTGTCGTAAAATGTATGGGAACCCATGTAAACCACGACACTTCTCTTTCAAAACAAAGTCTAAATGTGGAATGCAGTGCAATATCTATTTGTTATACATGGGGTGAAAGTTGTGTTTTACGTGCGAGTGTTTCAATACAGTACGAGACGTAAAATAACTTTCACCCGTGTATATCACAAAACTTTTCACCTCGCTATCTACTGTACTGAAGTATTGAGATAAAAAAAGTATGAGGCAACAAAATGTATGAGATGCCACACGGCCTTAATTTCTATAAGATCAGGCGCCTTAGCATGACATGCGTTGTCGCGCGCGACTCCATACTTCGAGTCGCGCCTGAAGTATGAAGAGTCGCGCCGTAACGTAAGTCATGCTAGACGTACAGCTCTTCGTTCTCACAGTAAAGAAAATAGGACAGTAAACTATCAGAACAATACAAAGCAGGTTAGGTCATACGGTGAACGGCCTGGGACTAGAAAGCTAGGTACTAAAAGGTTATCTGTTTTAACACACGAACCGTCTTATACATTTTCTCAACGCATTTAAATAATGATGTAAAATTACCTAAGTTTATACAAAATTGTAAAATAATCTAAGTATGGCAGAAGGGAATTAAATTCAAATCGATGTAGGTATCTGTCGAGCAGTGGCATTGGGTCAAAAATTTTCTTACGGAAGCCGGAGCTTAAATTGACTTAAAATTTCTTCATTAGCTGTAGGAAAACTGGTCAGGTGCCTGAGAATTAGGCAAGCCGACGCGTATCTATGAACGCGCCGCCGCTGTGGAGTTTTGCATGACACATATATAAGGTAAAATCCACAATTACACGGACTGATTTGACAGCTCCTGGCATACAAAGCGATTGTCAAATGTATGAAAAGAGCTGTCAAATCAGTCCGCGGATTTATGAATTCTACCTTAAATTAGGTATTCGCTTTAGTAATTTGAGTTTGCTGGAAGAACCAAAAACATTTTAACTAAAACTGGGAACATAGGAAAGGGCACTTTTTTGTATTACACAATAATACATTGCCTTTACGCTTTTACGTGCTTGTAATTGGTTTCTTGCTTCATTCTTAACTAATACGAATACTAGAGACCATGTAGAGATATATACCGCCACAGCCTAAGAACTTTTTGAAGCTCAAGTCAATTGCGCCAACAAATAGCGTACTAGTATACCTTGTGCAATCTAAGAAGCGGTTTTTGACACCGGTCATCTCCGTACATTTTATAGCCTAAAATCGATTTTAGGTTATAAAATGTACTGAGATGACAGGTGTCAAAAACCGCTTCTTAGATTGCACAAGGTATAGTACACTAGTAGCTACTAGGTGGAGTAGCAGTGCAGGTGACATTTTCTCTTACATTTTCGATATGTTTAGGTGGCTTTGACATAGATGGCGCAATTGACTTGAGCTTCAAAAAATTCTTAGGCTGTGGCGGTCTATATCTCTATAGTCTCTGCGAGTAGTAGCTAATTTGAATGCACGCCTACATTTATATTCACACTTTCCTCCATAACAACTGCTGTCTCCCCCCTGTCTGGCACGCTAGCTGGTAAACATAACATTCTACACGTGCAGACAATAATATTTACGCCCGCTGTGGATTGCGTGCGGTATGCTACACTTACCTATACTATAACTATAACTAAGAACATAATTATTAGGATCATTACTTGACTGCAGTTGTTAGAAAATAAACGTTCGATTAATTTTGTAGTTCATAATGTTGAGCTAATTGTAGAGTCGAATATGTAGAGCCATATTATGTAGACTTGCGCAAACGAACGCTTTAGTTTGTAATTACTAATTACCTTAAGTTAGTTTTAAGAAAGTGTCATTGTTTTATGTTAATAAATGTCTTTTCTTTCTTTCTTTCTTTCTTTTAGTTGATTATGGAGAGCCATTAATATAGTCATAGTTAATTAAGTAAATATTCGACGGTAGAGTAGTGTTTTCTGCGTGAAATTCGATGTTATTTTCTTTCTGAAACTTCTGAGAGGAATTCTAAACATTAATGTAACTTAATGTATAAAACAATAACACTAGTTACACAATAATACCTACCCACTACAAACAGTCAGCAGCAGAAGTAGCGAAGGTGTTCATATTAAGGGGCTACTTTGAAAAATTATAGGTTTTTTCAAACGCTGTATTGACTAAACGGGAAAAGGTACTGAATTTATTTTCGAATATATATTATTAGACTATATACTCTTATTTTTGGCACAAGCCGAAACACGATTGCTGAAAGTTGCCTCGATAGAAAAAAATCCGAAGTTGGGTCCTTTTTCCTCTTATTTTTCTTAGCTTACGTAAACTATAAGATATTAAGCAATATAACTAAGTAAAAAATATGGTATTCAGGTTTATCTAAAAAGTCACAGAAGCAAAATTAGACAAAACTTTATAGATTCGCTTATTTATCGTATTTCAGTCAAAAAGTCTGATACTTAAGAGCGCTGCATCTCTTTCTTTCGTGCACGGGAGCCATAAACGTGTCTCTAACGAATGGGTGTGGTTTGTCCGAATCGAAGAATGGCCTTAATCTTGACACGAATTTATTGCTAAGAAAATGAGAGCGTTTGAAGGTCATTTTGAACTTCTCATCAGCTAAGCTACTTATTCTCCTGACTGTATCCTGCTTTGCTCATAAGTCATAACCGTTTCGTCACCTAAAACGATGTAACCACAAACGGTCAATTACCAACTTTACTCGATTTCTGATCACGTCTTCCCTGTCACCCTGTATTACCATGTTACGGCATAAACAAAATATTTCGGTTGAGCGGTTATGAGGATCACGTAGCTCCCAAACGCTTCGAACAGCATACTAAGTCACTAAACATAGTTTAGAAAAGAGCGTAACTCTATATACATCAATGGCGTATACGTCTTTTTAATCACATAAACTGCTCGGCACTGAATGGAAGTAACTTGTATATGCGACTTTTACGGGGGAAATAAGAATTTAACGCGGCAGGCACATGCGTCGTAAAGTAGCGTATTAGTATTAATTCATTGGTAAAAACGACGTAAGTGCCTTTGACAATAAGGTGGCTACCTGAAAACGATACGTACCTTATATTGACTATAAAATAGCTAAAAAATGTCTTGAACGCTTGAGATATTCTGGGCGTAATCATGTGCTCAGGTTTGCGAATTTTGATAGCGTCATAGCGGAGATTGCTCCAGAGAATTCATGATACTTACCTACCTACTGAATAAAGCCTGTCACAGACAGAGCTACATTATATATTATAGCTCGGTATATCACGATATATTTTACGTACTAGATGACAGACCCCTCACACGGAGCTATAATATTTATTTTGGTATATTATAGCAAGCTCAATATAATACGATATATTTTGGTATATTGCGTTCCTTTTCTGGCGTGACGTTGTAACCAATATATCATATCTTTCTCTGTCTAGGACAGCAACGAGTTTTATGGTGGCAAAAATATATATTTTGATATCTTTCCCGTGTGTGGTGCCGAGCTATACGATAATAAGTATATATCTCGGTATCTTACATTATATTTTTTAAATTAATATTATAGCTCCGTCTGTGTTTTTTCTTTTTTTGAAATTCACACTAATTCTTTAATGAGGCTTATATTTTTTAATCTATTTTTAATTTTCTTTACAGCGCCGCCTCACCCAGAAATACAGCATCGCAGTAGGCGTACCCACCCTCATCATTCGAGGGCGGCCGGTCCGTGCAGCCCTGCTGTCTGATCCAACCGCCTCCGGTTTCCCCTGGCCAGCTCCGCCTTTACACGAGGTGTTGAGAGGAGTCCAGCTCCAGGGGTCTGATGGATGCAAGGCGTATGAGGATTTGGAGGAGGCTGTTAGAGTGTTTTATTTCGCTGCTCACTGGGTAAGTAGAGTAACTTAGCTGCAAAATGCTTATAAACCACCTGTAAAGTAGCTCTACTTTTATGTTACCTGAACTTCATGTATGAAGGTGGTTGAGTAATTAATTGACAGCATCATCAATGACCCGTCTGTAGAGTCCTCTATTTCGGTAAGTTAACGATCTTCCGATACACATCCAACTACTGATTTCTTCATCTATCTAGTCAGTTTTGCATGAAGTTGTAAGAATAGGGCTGCCATCTCTAAATTCGCCGAACCCGGACAATAAAAAAAAACCGGACTTTTGGCGTAAATCGCATTTTTCCCCCGGACGTGTCCAAATCAATAATGGCACTAAATAATTAAATTCAATAGGTTAATTGTTTCCTCACATAAATAGTGTCCGGGTTTTTCCCGGACACTTATTGAAAACCCCCCCGGACGCACCCCGGAAGGCCTCCAAACTAGGACAAATCCGGGGAAACCCGGACGGATGGCAGCCCTATGTAAGAAGAATCTTGCGACGACTTTTAGTGCAGTCTCGTAAAACTATTACTCAGATCAGAACTCTTACCCACTTAACATTAAAATCTCATCATCTTAAGTTTACATTGTGATTTGGTGTAAAAGACCCTAATTGTAATGTGTTTTTATACGTGGCAATAAATGATTTACTTACTTTACTTACTTACTTAACCTAATGTTAGCATATTGTTCACAGTGCCCACCATGCCGCGCATTCGCCCCCGGCCTATGCGCGGCGCTGTCCGCCGTGCGCAAGCGGCGCGCGAAATTCGCGAACACGCATCTCATACTCGTCTCCAGTGACAGGTACAACTGTATTGGTAGCTATAGTTGCCAACCGTTCATAATTGGTATCAGATTGTGATGAATCATTTGACATTCTGCCACTACTTATGCATATTAAAAAAAAAACAATAATCATCATAATATATTTTTTTGTTTTTTTTTGGGAAAAATTTTTTTTTGAATTTTTTTTTTTTGAAAATTATTTTTTTGCTCTTTTGAAATATTTTTTTAGCAAAAATTTTTTTGTTTTTTTTTTAATTTCCA
The DNA here is from genome assembly GCA_911728535.1 of Pammene fasciana. Lineage (NCBI taxonomy): Eukaryota > Metazoa > Arthropoda > Insecta > Lepidoptera > Tortricidae > Pammene > Pammene fasciana. The sequence goes on from OU452292.1 coordinate 1,250,266, forward strand.
TTCCACATATGTTTGTGGCACAGGATCATGGCATTCAGCCATTTAAGGTTATAGGCGATATTTACTTTTTGGTTCATTGATGAGGGAAAAGTATAAAAAATATTGAGGCGCGAAAAAAATGGTTTTGTATGAAAGGGTTGGCCTGTTGAGACGAGGTAGTAACATAAAAAAAATCTGACTTATTTACTAGTCCGAAAACGATACCAAGTATACCTTACGGTAGGTTATATGTTACAAGAGTAAGTTACAAAACTGTAATCATTTCTCTGACGTCAACTGTCCTTATTAATATGCAGATCCTACCGACTGCGCCATGTCGGGAAGATACTATAGACAAGCATTATCGAGCACAGAATGCTTTAGTCAACTCATACCTAGTCATACCGTACGTCTAGTATGACTTACGTTGCGGCGCGACTCTCCATACTTCAGGCGCGACTCGAAGTATGGACTCGCGCGCGACAACGCATGTCATGCTAAGGCCCCTGTAGCCTGCTGTTGCCTTTTTATTTCTTGATACAAGCTAACTTTGTTTTCGTCCTGACACGAAACGGACCGTCGAGTGCCAAATCACCCGTATGAGCAGTCTGACAGTTCGTAGAAAGGTTAGGTGATGTAGGCGGTAAAAAAACGTCACCCTGGGCGGTAATAGTTATTTGTTATACAAGGGGTGAAAGTTGTATTTTACGTGCGAGTGTTATTTGAAGCACGAGCTAGCGAAAGGATTCTATTATTGACCACGAGCGAAGCGAGTGGTTCAAAAATAGAATCCTGAGCGTAGCGAGTGCTTTAATACACGAGACGTAAAATAACTTTCACCCGCGTATAACACAAAACTTTTCACCTCACTACAGCGAGGAAAATAAGAAAAAGGGTGCATTTTGCTCGGTTTCCCGTAATTCCTCAGGTGTTTAATACTTCTTCATCACTCGAATCACTAATTTTTAACAAAACAACCTAGAAAAACATGCGAATATTTAACGTTGATATGATGGATGAATTGAAATGAAAAGTTTTGACGTAAAAGGTTTTATTAAATGTCAGATGCGTTTTGTTCGTACGTAGACTTATTCGGCTGTCAGAACAATTTATCCGTTTTTACAAAAAGAATGAAGATTAATGTTGAATGCTGATATTTATGAATTAAAATAAAGTTGTAAGACTGTATTAAGTGTTTTTACTCGATGCAATTCATTAATTGCGATGTTAAAAATTCTGCACTTTTAACGTTTTATGTTTTGTTAGCTGTCAAATGTCACTTAAGCCACTTGTCACTTATGTCAAAACTCTTTCACCACATGTGGATAAAAAGCGATTTTCACAATAGATATTAAACAAACAAAAAGGGCTTTCCGAGCTAGTGAGGTGAAAATGATATTTGCCGCCCACGGGGCAGCGGCAAATCACCTAGGAGAAGGCTTAAAATTGTGTAGGTACACACAACGGGCGGTAATAAAGAAGGCCTCAGATCGCTTATTTATGGCCCTTACCTTCAGTTCGGGCCAGAATATCCGCGATCTGAGCCGTTCTTTATTTTACCGACCGCCCAAGGTGCGTAATGTACTAGTACAAATTTTTTTTGATGGAGTGGAGGAGTGATAGTTTAAGTTAGTTTCTTTTGAAGTAGGGCTGAGTTGACAGGAATACGAAACGACACCGTAGAAGTTTCGAACAACAAACAGTTTTATTGAAACCCGACTCCTTAGAAAAACTTAGTACATTGAACAAGGTAAGCTAGGTTGTATAATATAAGGATAAACAAACAAACATCGTAATTTGTCATGGTCGACTTAGGGCCAGTTGAACCAACTACTTTTGACAGACTCATCAGCGTCAACCGGCAGATTACTATGAAAATTTCCATACAATAAAATTTAGCGTACGTTTAACGTTGACAGACAGTTTGGTGCAATCGGCCTTTAATTTGGGTTTTCGTTTCACGATGTTTTCAACTAATAATAAATGATCTTAGTTATTTTTTTTTTCAATTCGTTAAATAATTCCTAATTTACCTGGCGCTTTTATAAATAACATAGAATAGATAAGACTTCCACTGTGTTAACTTTAGCACCAAGCTTCATCGAAAGCCATAAACTTTAATTTGCTAGGCACCCTTCATCAAGCAATTCCTGCTAGCTCTTTCACTCCCACCAAGCTATTCTGAGCGTAGGCAAACCGACTACTCGAAGAAACCAGTCAACAAACCAATGTACACGTATCTATTTTTCACTATTCTACCTATGTCCATGGTTGCCCTTACACTGGTTGTCTCAATGCTCGATTTTGCCGCCCTCCGTGAGCGTTACAATAGCGACTATAGGAAAGGGACCGTTCTTATCTGAATGGCACAGGATGGCTCCGAATTGGGTACTTAGGGAAGGGAGGGTGTGTTGTTTACTACTACAAGGGAAATCACTGGGGTTTTTACTGAGATTCAGGGGAAAATACTTTTGTGCAATCGTTTTATTGGTCACTGAAAGAAATGAACTAACTGAAGTTGCCAACTATCGACTGAAAGAACTGGAACATGGGGTTTTCAAACTAAATCCGCGGCGAGCTTGGCAATCTAAAAATTTATCGCGGCGCCCTGAGGGCCGATTTTTGACAGCCGGACGCTCGAATTCAAAAAAATTAAGGTCGAAAATAATCGCACACAAAAGTTTGTCGCCAATTTTTTCGCATGGAATTAATAGTTTAAATGATCATGATTTGAAATTTCTATCACTGTTAATTTTAAAACATAATTTCATCGTTTTATTGAGAGTTTTAAATGTCACTTTCGAGTGCTCGAATCTCAAAAATCACCCCCCTGATCTAGCTAGGCTATTTGAAATAGATAGGTAATAGTATGGTGATGATGATTGCCTCACGGTGTCCCTCGGTATCTTCAATGGCACACCAGGGCGCCGCGGCGCATAGTTTGGAAACTACTGAAGTAGAAGATACTTCCAGCGTACAATCTTAATTATAATAATTATTAAAGTAGGAATGAGAGAAATAAATGAAAAGTAATGAAATCTATTCAGATTGCAAGACCTGGCGGACAGATCCGGATTGGTCTGCGGACACGTCTAAATAGCCCCATACACGGATGAATCTGTCCGCCGGGCATATCCGTCGGACAAATCCGGCGGACACATCTGTGCGTGTATCCCTAGCTAGTATATAATATACAGATACAAGTAATTTAATTAATACGGAAATTTAAAAAGCTTCAATATACTTCCATTATGATTAGCTTCGTTAAAAACTTCTACCTAAGGATTACTTATCTTCACCTCTACCTACCTTAATTCGCTCTGTAAGAATTTATTTTGTACTTCCATTCCTAGCTGTGTTTCCGTAACGAAGGTAATAAACCAGAATAAATGATCTAAGCCTGGGCATGAAATATTCAACAACTCGTTCCACCTTCATTGAATCTGCTTTAGTTTTATCAAACAGAATTAATGACTACGTTTCTTTTTAATCCCAATTTATTTTACTACTAGCTGTTTCCGCGACATAGATTCGATCTGTTTCAATTCCTCGCCCTGCCCTAGAAATTGGATAACGAAAATTAATGCACCTAGTACTTAGAGATTCGGGAAGAGGTTCTAACCTCAATCTATATCTGATTCAAGTCAAGATTGCTTGTTAGACAAAAACACACTAATTTACCTAATAAATTATAGATGTTTATTTAAAAAGTAAAAATAAATAACATAATTGAAAGAAATAGGAAACTTAAAAAGGAAAACTTCCAGGCAACGTAGTTATATTCTGGCAATGAATTATACGCTAATTCTTAATAGGTATATAATTTTTACCACTCATTAATTTGATACATTCAAAATGTACGAGTTCTGATAAAGTATATTTTCAGATATTTCAGAAGAAAATAAAAGCATCAACTTAATCCTCTTAACTTCTCAGGTATTCGAGCAATATGTAAAACAGTAGGGGGTGAATGCAAAATCTCGACGATTTATTGAAATAGGAACGTCCGATCGCGAGCTCCTTGAATGCTGATGAGCTAGTATCCGAACACGTAAAAAAATAACTGTTAAATTGTCTTTGGAGGGAAAATTGAAAATAATGTAGCTACTTTTAAATTAAGTTATATTTGTTTAAAATATTTTCCAAATTTATTAATAGAGATTTTATTTTTTCGTGGGGTATATAATATGATATCAATGGACGCGACTTGTTTTTACATTTCACGAATTTAAAAGGAATAAAAATGAGTGCAAAAAGTCGTAATTCAATCAAAGTTTGGCAAAGAATACCACATTTGCAAAATTATTGGAAGGTAAACGAAGGTCAAGATTAAAATCCACAAGCCGAGGGTCTTATAATTTTACCGAGCTTAAGAAGTATAATTAATAAGATTAAAAATAAGCACAGGCAGTTGAAAAGAGCAATTAACTTGAAAAGAAGATTAATTTGCTGAAAGTTAAAAAAAAGTTCAACGGGCATTTTTACGGTAATTTTCTTGCCTGGAGCGCTTTTATTTTTAATTTAAATACAAAAGGTCAGGTTCCGATACGCATTTTGCAGATTTTTTTGTGTTCAAAAGCGGTGTGAAATATGATGCTTGAATTTAGTTTTAAACTGCAAAAAGATTTATATAATAATATGTTAGCCTCTATACGTCCCACTGCTGGGCACAGGCCTCCTCTCATGCACGAGAGGGATCAGGCTATAGTCCCCACGCTAGCCCAAAGCGGGTTGGGAACTTCACATACACCTTTGAATTTCTCCGCGGATGTATGCAGGTTTCCTCACGATGTTTTCCTTCACCGTATAGCGATTTAAATAATTTAAAAATATGTCCCATTTATGTTTGTCAGTTTCGTGATGCGTTTTACATTCTGTATGGACCGTCATAAACCGAGTAATAATTTTTAAAAGGAAAATTGGCAATTTTGGATCAAAATTGGTAATTTTTTTCTGAAAACTCCCACCTAGGGTTTTTGAAGTGCAATTTGTATTGTTACGTTTAACTAGCCAACGCAAAAATATCTTACACAAACTTACAGGTATTTGATAAAGCCACGTCTAAATAGCGCCATACATGGACGGATCTGTCCGCCGGGCATATCCGTCGGAGAAATTCGGCGGACACATCTGTGCGTGTATCCCTAGCTATTAGGAGCGTGCCAAATACTTTTTCACTCTGGGCGCTAAGTGAGATTTACCGCCCTAGGGCGCCGCGGCAAATCTCACTTCACACCCAGGAGAAGACGTAAAATTATGTACGCACCACGGGCGGTAATAAAGAAGGCCTCAGATCGCTTGTTTATGGCCCTTACCTTCGGTTCGGGCCAGAAATGCCCGCGATCTGAGCCATTCTTTATTTTACCGCTCTAGGTACGTAATGTACTATTGCGGCCTTTATTGTGGAAGATATAACTGCAAGTGGCTATGCCTCGAGGGTACCGCATTTCATACCTTACCTATTCAATTCCAACATGCCCTGACAATTACCACTAAACGGAGAACACACCTATTTTGGTCCGGACCCCTGACGGAGGGGGTAGACAGGTAGCCGGCGCGACGATGACGTCACTTCCCCCTTGGCTACACTCATTCCTGCTGCTTAGAGAATATGAGTCAAAGGTAAAAACGTATAGAAGAAAAAAAAACATTGTGTGGTTTTATGAAACCACGATGCAAGTGAAACTTTACTATGTTAGCATGGCGCTTAGAAATTGGTGCCCAATTGGTACAGTGCTGGAATGACTTGCCAAATGTAATTCATTAAACATAATCGAAATAAGTTTCTAAAATTTAGAAAAAAATAATTCGTCCCACGGGGTTTGATCCCGATTCGATCGTAAGTCTCATGCCATACCACAGTGCCACCGCTGCAGTTACGCTAAGACGTGAAATATAGATTTGTATACCGCGGTTATCAGCGTTACAGCTTGTAACGCATGTCGCGCGGAAGACAGGCCTATGTTTTTGAGGCGATGGAATAAAAGTTTCACTTTAAAAAAGAAAATGGAAAAGGATTAGAAATCTGATACTGGATGACGGTTCAAAATGTCAATGGTCACTTATACCTACTTTACCGTTGACGTGGACAAAATCGTCATGTTTTACGGGTACAGCCGCCGCATCCTCAGATATATCGGAACAGCCAAGGTGATCACAAATATCTAAACAACGCCTCTATTTTCAAGGCGATATGGTGCATGCTTAGATATTTTTGAGTACCTTGCCCGCTCCGATATATTTGATGGCGACTGACGATATATGTTGCAGACGCTGTTAATTAATTATAGGCGTAATGATATTATCTATATGTAGTAGGCATATACTTCAGGTTTTAAACTTTAAAATAGTTACACTATTGTCTTTTTATACTCGGCGACTGTAATACTCGAATTGAGATTGTGGTGGCGGAACTACTAGCGCATACTTTTTGATAGAGCTTGTATGGTCGCATATTGTAGCATCCATAACAATCACAGAAAGGATTTCCATACAATATTGTGAAACTGTTGTCGGGCCCCGCATTGCGTGTCGCCGCCGGCACAATCCACCGGGAGATCGAACGTTACGAGATTACATAGAAGCAGTAGGTTGTGCACGGCTTTCGTCGAACTCAATTCTTACCGGCTTGCTTAAGCACTCGTATAAAAACTATTGTGTGCAACGGTACATAATAAGGGTTCTTAAAATTCTCGGGTCTGTTTTTACAAAATTCGGCTTCGCCTCATTTTGTAACTTCGACCCTCGAATCTTAAGAACCCTCATTATGTAACTGTTGCACAAAATACTATAGGCTTAGCACCTGTAAAAATAGTTGTAAGTGTGGAAAATAAATAAAATAAAAATTAAAAAAATTAAATAAATTTTCCGTTGATGATAACGGAATATCGTGGGCATGCATTTATTTATATTTGGTAAGGTTTACAAAGGTATCTGCGATGATTCTTACTACCCCTTACACTGGTTTCCATTTCGCTCAAACTCGCTTAGCCAGTAGAGAAAGGAATACACCGCCCACCATATCGGAACAACGAAGACAGGTGATACGATCTTGAGGTTGTACAATTTTAACCAGGACCAGTATTCTAACGTTTAAAAACATGATTTGTTATTGAAATAATGTTCTTGTGTTACCAAAATAACGTCTAAACAAAGTCAAATTCGAACGACCTAACTTTTACGTATTCTAAAAGCTAACTGTCGTATAACGTTTATAGTATCCTCAAACCAAACGGACGACTGAGGTCATAGCGCTGTCTCCTTCACTTTTGCTGCGGCTGTGCAAGTGTGAAAGAGAAGTTTTATGACCGCAGTCGTCCGTTTGGTTTGAGGATACTATAGCAATTTCATTTTGATATGTATTTGATTTATATGGATAACCTAAACTAAATAAGCTTAGCGTCACTTTTGATAAATACCGTTCAATATCAAATCAAAATTATTCTTATGACATATTTCATTGGGCATAATATATCTACCTTCTATTACGCCTTTTTAATCAGGCAGATTAGAGAGTATAAATAGGTTTTTATTTGATACCACGAAATAAATGGCATACTTTTAAAGAAGCAGCATTTAGAAAACATGTTTAAGTTACAATAATTTCTAGTTATTCAGTTGTTTGAAACCGTCCTTTTTTTCATCCAGCATTATTAGTAGAAGAGCCCATGACACTGAACCTAGTTCGATAAGTCTCCCGGATCATATATATATATATAATTAGACGCGTTTTTAATAGCAGAACACGAAATGCCTATGCTGCAATGCAAAAAAATGGGCGGCATATTAAAAATTATTTTTTTTTAAATTAAAAAAAAATCTGTCTCTAGTACGATAAATCTCCCAGGTTTCCTTTGTTCCTCGAAGCAGAGGAGAGTTAGGGCTATACGGTAATGCGGTGCTGCAAGCCCCCATGACAGGCCTTGTCAGTTGCTGCAGCATTATAAGGGATCGATTTTTTTAGGTATCTAGTACGATCGATCTCCTCTAGAAACCAATGCTCATCTGAAAGATCATTACTTTCTGTGTAAGAAAAACCACTGCTGCATTTCCCAAAAATGGGTGAAGGTGGTTGCTGCAGCGATTGAAGGTCGCCCTCCGAGCAGTTCCATACGGCGTTACAATTCAACCGATTTTATTCAATATAGTTTTCATTAAAAGTACTTATCAGGCCTCACTTCCATGACTTTTTTCAATTTTTTTGGACCCACGGTTCCAAAGTTAGATGGGGGAACGCTCTTTTTTTAACTTTCAGAGCGATTATTTAAGAAACTATTAGTTTTATCTAAAAACTGTTAATGAAAGCCTATATTGATTTTAAAAGACCTATCCAAAGATACCCTACACGATAGGGTTACAACGAGAAAAAAAAATCACACCCCACTTCATGTGCAAGGGAGGTACCCTAATAAAAAATATTTTTCCAGTTTTTATTATCCCACTTTTTCGGCGTGATTAATGCACACACTCATACGAAATTTCAGCTTTATAGTGCTAATGGTCACTGAGCTAGACCGCGGACATACGGACCGACGGACAGACTACGGAACCCTAAAAAGCGCTGGTAGCCTGGCGGTAAGACGTCTAGCTGACTTTCAATCTGGAGTTCTTGGGTTGAAACCCCGGCTACCACTACCACTGAGTTTTCCAGAACATAGAGAAATAATAAGCCTTATAGAGTGCTCACTCCATACAACTGGTTATTAGCCCGCAAGCTTGACATTTTGAAGGTAGACGACTAAGGGGTCGAGGGAGAAGCGGGCAGGAGGTGTGATTAGGGCACCCGTTGTAAACCCTTGGTATTCACGCCAGTTGTATGGAGTGAGCACTCTATAAGGCTTATTATTTCTCTATGTTCTGGAAAACTCAGTGGTAGTGGTAGTCGGGGTTTCAACCCAAGAACTCCAGATTGAAAGTCAGCTAGACGTCTTACCGCCAGGCTACCAGCGCTTTTTAGGGTTCCGTAGTCTGTCCGTCGGTCCGTCTGGCCGCGGTCTAGCTCAGTGACCATTAGCCAGCGACTGGTAATATACCTAGACTATGAACTCGAGCTGCAAAATGACCCCACAAAAAGTCTGCCGCGAGGGGCGGTGCTTGCAAACTCTGCCACGAGGCCCGTTAGTTAACAAATGGCGGTCCTATGACACGGTAGTAGTGACGTTTATGAAAAAAATCTAATAAATAATTAAAAATGCCTTCTTGCGCCGTAAAATGGTGCCAGAGTTGATCTGGTAAAAATAATAAAAAAGACGACAACACTTCGTACCCTTGGTAAAACAAAGCCACATCTGCAAAATGTCTACTTTACAGGAGAGAGGTTTTAAGATTGCGTGAGTGAATTTCACTGATAACTTTTTTACTTTCAAAGGAATTGTCTTGAAATTTAACATGTTTATCTATATATGTGCAACTAATTGAATGCGTTATATCCGATCTTATTTAATTAATTATTTTTGAAAATAGTACGACGGATGTGCACTTACGGCTTTGTTTTACCAAGCATCAGCCGACGTATCTGCAGATCCGTCGTTATTTCACGAAAGACTGCGTGTAGTATGTGCACATGTGTCTTTGTTTTATGAAGAACTCTATGAAACATGTGCATAAACGTCGTTATTTGACAAAAAAACTTCAATATTATGAGGTTGTATTTGAATAAAATTGTAGATTTCTTTAAATTATTAAATAATAGCTACAATAATATAATAAAACAATCATTTTTAAATCAATATCAGTATACAAATCAGAAAATACTTACTCTATTATATTAACAACACAATCATTTTAACGTTGACGAAGGTTGACGATAAACATAAATACCTATAAACAATTATGTTATTCAGAAGAAATAAAAAAAACATACAATTATAATAATTTTAACATGTCCAGAAAACAACAGTTCTCTGTCTGATACATTATCAAATGGAGATATTTTTTTGTTGTAAAAAGGTCACTAACAATGGTCTTAAAACCTAGACACTAACATTTATTTCATTAATAAAATAAAATAAAATAAATAACAAATAACACAGGATGCATTATCCAAAAAAATTATCTCGATCAATTAATCAGAATATTACTTGCAACAATTAATTTTGGCGCCTCGTTCGCTGTCATATTCATCAGTAGAGTTTGGGTCCAGGTCTTGAGCGGAAATATTACCAATAACGTTATTTTGGTACAGTTCTTCATGAAACGGTACATAAATATTAGGTGTAACCACGCTTTACCTGTATAGGCTTATGAGATTTACATAATACCTTACTCTTTTGTAATAATGTGTAAAAGTCAAACATATCTTTGACGTCGACTGTGCTTAACGCTACAGGGCCGATTTATGACTTTCGAGTGCTAGAAATCAAATAAATTAAGCTCAAATATACTCGCACACACATAAGTTTGTCATACTTATTTTGGCATGAAATCAATAGGTAATTTAGCTAAATTACACCAACCATGATCTTAAATTCCTATAGCTGATATTTTTGAAACACCATTATATCATTTTAAACTGAGTTTTAAGTGTCAGAGTCGAGTGCTAGAATATCAAATCGCCTCCAAGGCAAGGGTTTATTACTGTAGGCTTTTGCTAAAACTATAGGCGCCATTTGTAGTCTTTTTCTATAATATTTTTGTAATTTCCAATTAAATTTCAGTCCAAAGGTATCAGTTTTGGTAACAGCTACTAAATTTCTTTGACATTCAATTCAACCGGCTTATGTTTTCACCCTGAATATTCCTCTGCCAAAGACAATCATTAATTAGATCTGGAGTCATATTGTTCAACAAATTGGTATGGGTCATGGTCAGGTGGGCCACCACCTGAGAAGTTGTTTCTACTCTACACGGTATAAATAATCGTCAATGACGAGGCACTTTCAATTACCGAATGCACACTGTCATCTTCAATATCGGCATGCCGCATGCCCAACTTCGAGAAATGTCGTAGAGAAAGAGCACAATTTTGTTAGGTTTATTTACAACAGCAAAGACTAATAAATCATTTTCTTGATCTGTACAAGGCATTGATTGGGGTAACAGATTACTCAAATGAGGTTGGGGACATTTTCTGATAGTGGTGTGGGACGTTGATGAACCTGAACAAATGTACTCACAACGTTTCTGACGCATCTTCGTTTTAGATTAATCTGAGTTGTTTCTAGTCTCAAAACGTTTTAAAAAAACAGGCGTTGTATCAAAAGTCTGCTGGTCATGTTCTAAACTTCATTACTTACTATTATCTCCACAACGGCGATGGACAGAAGATGGCATTGGAGTAGAGTGTTAACTTTGTCTTGCAGAAAGTTTGCAATAGACGTAGCCGAAGAGCAGTCAAAGCTGGAACCTGGTTCGACATGTAAGGGAGTGCTGTCTGAACCTATACTACTACAAAGACTATTTTTTCACCTGGCTGGCGCGATAGAACTTAAATTGATACAGGAACTTTATTTCTTTCATCTGGCTGGCATGGCAGAACTGACTTTAACCTGGTACGTAGTCCCTGTACTTTTATCTGGTTGGTACGGTAGAATTGACCTGAAACTTCTAAATGTTATTTCTTATGCTGCTATTACACTATTGTTATATAACGTAAAAAAGCAGTGTGACATTAGGCATAGCGGCAACGGCATCCTTCTGTGTCGTATAACATTTGGTAACATCAGTGTAGCAGCAGCATTCATTACATCTGGCTGAACGGTATATATAACTTCCTATAAGAATAGGTTCTTTATCTTATCTTCCACCGAGTTGGTTTTACCGAAAATTACCTCATCAGTTGATATACCTGCTCCAAAAATCGATTAAGCAATAAAATTAGCCATTTATCCCTGAGTATCAGGCCATTAAAAAAAATATTTTAAGAGTAAAAAGTATCGTTAAAAGTTTTATCGACCACGTTTTTTGCTAAACTAAGTTTAATTCGTACTATGTCTGATACTGATAAAAAGAAACGTAAGCAAATAAATTCAGTGTAATATAATATTTTAATACGTAAATGTATGATGATATGTATCATATAAATAAAGAATTAAGTCATTGGTACATTTGGTACATAAAATACACCTTTTATGTGGATTTAAACTTTCTTATAACGACGTATCTCAGATTACTACCTAAAAAAACGACGCATGTGCACATATAGTACCCACCGTATACGTCAAATAACGCAACATATTGACATACGGCATTGAATAGTTCGTGCAACATAGTTGTAAGTTAACATACGACCATCAATTTGAGAAACGATAAAAATACTTCAAATTCGTAGTAGAACATTAAGATAATATCATTAACAGATTAGTAGAGTATTTTTATTATTACGTTAAAAATCAACAAAAAATATCGTATGTGATCATGCGACTGGCAATTTTATTGCAACATTGAAAATTTTATCAGCCGTATGTTCACATGTAACTTTCTTGTACAAAACTATATTTTTATTATTTTAAAAATACTAACCATTGTTATTTTGATTTCGGCATCTATTTTTGGCAATTTTGATCCAGTGTGCGACAATTTTTTATAGTCCGGGAACACTGACGCTACTGACTTTACGACGGCGCGCGCGCCGGACTGCGCTCGCGGGAACGCCATAAAAGAACGAAGCATACGCATTTGTTGCATTGTTTTACGTCCACTGATTACTTGTGTCGTTTTCCGCTTAAATTATCTCAGAAACTAACAATGTTAAAAATAAAATTATTTTTGTATGATGTAGAACGCACCATTTTAAGACTATTTCCGAAATAAAAGCACTTTTGACATATAGTCACATGTTGCATTATTTTACCAAGGGTGCGACTTATCATACGTAAGTAAAGCCGAAACCACATTATTATAAATTTCTTTTACCGGATAATTTTATATGGGGATGGTGCTATGCCCACTTTTGAACAACCATTGAAATGTCTTATGATTATGTAGTATACAATTGCTTCGGAGCAGGGATAGACTGGGAGCAAAATCTCAAATTCGCTCTCCTTCTCCATGCGACAGGCAAATGATATTACTTTTGGGCAACCGGGCTTTTTACGTGGTTTAGACCCTGCTGTATCAGAATCGCCGGTTGCCATCAAAGAAACTACAACCAGAAGTGAGATACGGCCAAAAAAAGGACCCGTTTTTTAGCTTTTCTTAAATAACTCGAAAACAGTAGCACCTACCGAAAAATATTCTTCCACTTAAGTAATTTACATAAAATTCTCTATAAAAAAGGTTCTATACAATTTTTTGCTGGGATCAATGTTTAATGAGATATTAAGGGACTAAGATAGACAATAAACATATATACTAATTAGCTTTTTCCCGCGAGTTTGTCTGCGTGGGATTAACATTCGCTATAATAAATTAATGAAATGCCGTAGTATAATCTTACAGCAAAAATAAATTTAACGTATAAGCTTTTTTACGTCTACAGTAAGCAACAATTCCATACCAACTTCAACCCCCCGTTTCATCCCTTTAAAAGATGATTACTGGGATAAAAACTATCTTATATCCTTCCCCACAACTCAAACTATCATCACACCAAATTTCATCTAAATTGGTTCAGCGGTTTAAGCGTGAAGAGGTAAGAGACCCACTGACTAGTCCAAAATTATTAAACTCTCTCTCCTTCTCGATGCGACAGGCAAAGCATATTACTTTTTGTTTACAGAAGGGTCCAAATAGGGTAAAAATCTATTTGGACCCTTCTGAGTTCGAAATTTAAAATATTTTTTTACCGGAAGTGAAATATTTAAGGTGGCGGCCAGTATAAACCTAAGCGTCGAAAAATCTATGTTCCTCGTATGGATACCCCCTCGTATGGATGGAGATATTCATTATGCTTTATTTTTAACGATTGTTATTTTTGGGAATAACAGTTGTAATTATAATATTTTGCAATTGCCATCAAATAATGTTAGACCGGAAGTAAGATATAGAAGATGGTGTCCAGGTCCAGCAAGGCTTCAAAAATGTACTATTCTTTTTTTGGACGGAAATCTCTCGTTTTTTTTAAATTATTGTAGTGAGCAAAATTAGTTGAAAGGGTAGTAGTAATAATACACATCTTATATGGAAGTTTCGACTTAGGGAGTCTTAGATTACAATACTCAGTCCTCCTTGACCCAAAAGGAGGCTGCGGAGTATATGCGCGAACATGACGTAAACTCACTCCTGCAGAAGACCAGGCATGCGGCGATGCTGCCGCCTTTACATTCTTTACACCCACTCTTTACACCTTTACAACAGCTCCATCATTCGCCTGAAAGGTTCCGAGCTAGAAGGCCCTCAAGTATTCCGAGGTGCCGTCAGCGGAGGAGATTGCACGAGCAGAATTACAATGGGCCCGTAAGAGCAACGACGACGGGGTACCGGAGGTCTGCAGACGTGTTCCCAAAACCCCGTCCACAAAGCGCGTGGTGGAATACAGTGTTGACGGCGATTTCTAACTTTAAAGACCAGTATATTTGGAACCATTGCAAATAGGTAATCTTTTTTTTTTTTAAATACGTGTCATTACAACTGTTATTCCCAAAAATAACAATCGTTAAAAATAAAGTATAATCAATGGGGGTATCCATACGAGGAACATAGATTTTTCGTCGCTTAGGTTTATACTGGCCGCCATCTTAAATATTCCACTTCCGGTAAAAAAATTATTTAAATTTCGAACTCAGAAGGGTCCAAATAGGGTAAAAATCCGTGTAAACAAAAAGTAATATGCTTTGCCTGTCGCATCGAGAAGGAGAGAGAGTTTAATAATTTTGGACTAGTCAGTGGGTCTCTTACCTCTTCACGCTTAAACCGCTGAACCAATTTAGATGAAATTTGGTGTGATGATAGTTTTAGTTGTGGGGAAGGATATAAGATAGTTTTTATCCCAGTAATCATCTTTTAAAGGGATGAAACGGGGGGTTGAAGTTGGTATGGAATTGTTGCTTACTGTAGACGTAAAAAAGCTTATACGTTAAATTTATTTTTGCTGTCAGATTAAACTACGGCATTTCATTAATTTATTATAGCGAATGTTAATCCCACGTAGACAAACTCGCGGGAAAAAGCTAATTAGTATATATGTTTATTGTCTATCTTAGTCCCTTAATATCTCATTAAACATTGGTCCCAGCAAAAAACTGTATAGAACCTTTTTTATAGAGAATTTTATGTAGATTACTTAAGTGGAAGAACATTTTTTGGTAGGTGCTACTGTTTTCGAGTTATTTAAGAAAAGCTAAAAAACGGGTCCTTTTTTTGGCCGTATCTCACTTCTGGTTGTAGTTTCTTTGATGGCAACCGGCAATTCAGATACAGCAGGGTCTAAACCAGGTAAAAAGCCCGGTTGCCCAAAAGTAATATCGTTTGCTTCTCGACAACGATTTCTTGAAAAAAAAAACCAGACTAGGATCGTTGTCGGTATCATTTAAAATCAAAATAGCCGACATTTGCATTGTTGACGTGATATTCTGAAATGTAATTTAGGTAAACGTAATAAATTATTAGATTAACCAAAAATATCCTAAAATATCAATTAGTAGGGGGAATACCGAAATTATTTACCGGCTCATTTGTATAAAAATAGTACCGCTATTCAATCCAACCGGCAAGAATCGATTTTGCTCATAAAACTGAATCAGAACTTTTAAAAATAACTGGATTTGTAAAATAATTCACAGTTCCAAACTTGTTTGAGCAAGCAATGTACAAAATCATCAAAATCATCTGTTGCTTTATTGGATGCAGTACAAGAAAAATAGTTTTTACTTTGTATGAAAAAAAATATAGCTCATATACGAACTCTCAAACTACATATATGTATCCCTACTATAACCCCAACAAATTTCATAAAATCAAGAAAACGTTACTCAAGTTCAGTCTTTCAATCGTCGATCGAACTCTCAAAATCAGAAAGTCATCGAAATGCAGAGACGTCCCAGGAGCCAGAAGCTGTTTGTAAGAACTCACTTCCGACGCTCCGCTCGTTCTATAATAATACTCACTGCGTGTGCACGCTTTTCAGTTATTAAGGTATGATATAGACGCACTCTGTGATAACATCATTTAACGCTACAGTAAAACAGGATAACGTTAGTATCAGCTTATTTCCTTAAAAATAAAATTCAAACCTATCAACTAAAAAGATACATTCGAATCGAAGATTGTTCTTTATTTTATGAGATCGTTCACTGATAATGCGTTTCCAATGACACCGCTGTCTTGTCATTTTCAAGTGTCAGTGCTACGACGAATAACAGCAAATTATTTTGACACAGACCAATCGTATTTTAAGTAATTGCTGTAATTGAAAACAGACTAATATTTTAACGCCTTTTGATTGGTAGTGTAGTGAGCATGCGTATATCGAGTTCTTTCCCAGTTTCAGGCTGACGGTTTGTTTGAAGCTCGCCGTCCATATTTATTATCAGTTGCTGCCATTAGCACTATAAAGCTGAAATTTCGTATAAGTGTGTGCTTTAATCACGCCGAAAAAGTGGGATAATAAAAACTGGAAAAATATTTTTTATTAGGGTACCTCCCTTACACATGAAGTGGGGTGTGATTTTTTTTTCTCGTTCTAACCCTATCGTGTAGGGTATCTTTGGATAGGTCTTTTAAAATCAATATAGGCTTTCATTAACAGTTTTTAGATAAAACTAATAGTTTCTTAAATAATCGCTCTGAAAGTTAAAAAAAGAGCGTTCCCCCATCTAACTTTGGAACCGTGGGTCCAAAAAAATTGAAAAAAGTCATGGAAGTGAGGCCTAATAAGTACTTTTAATGAAAACTATATTGAATAAAATCGGTTGAATTGTAACGCCGTATGGAACTGCTCGGAGGGCGACCTTCAATCGCTGCAGCAACCACCTTCACCCATTTTTGGGAAATGCAGCAGTGGTTTTTCTTACACAGAAAGTAATGATCTTTCAGATGAGCATTGGTTTCTAGAGGAGATCGATCGTACTAGATACCTAAAAAAATCGATCCCTTATAATGCTGCAGCAACTGACAACGCCTGTCATGGGGGCTTGCAGCACCGCATTATCGTATAGCCCTAACTCTCCTCTGCTTCGAGGAACAAAGGAAACCTGGGAGATTTATCGTACTAGAGACCGATTTTTTTTTTAATTTTTCAAAAAAATTTTTTTAATATGCCGCCCATTTTTTTGCATTGCAGCATAGGCATTTCGTGTTCTGCTATTAAAAACGCGTCTAATTATATATATATATATGATCCGGGAGACTTATCGAACTAGGTTCAGTGTCATGGGCTCTTCTACTATATGATTTCTGAAATAAAGTTTGTACGCTGTGTTGGCAGCAGGTAGGTACAGTTAACGCCAAAAATTAAGATTCAAAAGTACCTATCTGTACCTGCACCATCGCGACAATATGGCAGTGAGCAAGTTTACTCGATCTGTGGTTATTTCAAATTACGAATCCAGAATAATGTATGGAACGTCTAATGGCCGGTTAGACTCTGCATGGCACATCCCTAATCTACGAACGAATGAATGAAATCTTTGAATACAGATCTATACATATGTATAGTCCAGCTGGCCAAAAAGTGCAGTAACAGTGATAGTAATAAGCGACTCGTATACTCATCCATTTTTAGTAGCGAGGGTACTAGCGTAAGAAAGAGACAGTATGATTCTGTCTATGATTGAAGTAAAACAGTTCCTGGCCAAATTCAGCGCGGGATTCAGCCCAGACGTGGAATACAACAATCAGCACTCAACAATCGGTGCAATTTTGACCAAAATTGGGATTGTTCATATTTTTTTACCCCCCATTTTGATAATTTATTCTGAAATTATAGGCCATTTTAAGATATCAATTTGATTTGTTTAGCTTAAAACAGCTTAGTTATTTTATTATAATTAAAATAAAAAATCTGATACGATGTCTTGTAAGTTACAGTCTCAGGCTGAATAGCATTGACAAAGTCAAAAATTCGTATTAAAAAAACCCTTGCTTGTCGTCAACTGCCGCTGTCACGTCAAGATTGACGTATTGGTACATCACTTCGCACTTCTCTTGACCGCGGAAAATATACAAATTCAAATCTTATTTGTAAAGCGCAAGAAATAATACACATGGCGCTTAATTTTGTAAAAGCCGACTCAAGAAACATACCCAAGTTGGAAAATATCTGTATGCTGGAGTAAATCGAATCAAGTTCAAACTATAATTTGATTGAAATAAGATGAACCAAAATACTTATGTGAGACAGGACAATACGATTACTTGTAAGCTTTTATACATTTTAAAAGATTAGTCATTGATTATTATTGCACTTTTGGCTTAATTTCTGTAATTAATACTTACTTTTTCACTTAAATACGTTGGGGTAGTGTTTGTTTACAAATTTCTGTTTACATATTTGACAATGTCGTAGCGTATGACATTGATTTTATTTTTATAGGAATGCTTACAAAGGTTTTACAAAGAGGTTTTACATGGTGGTTGTGAGGACAAAGTCAAACAAAGGTCATTCATATTTTTGCGAAAATATCCGAATCCACACATTAATTTCGCGAAATATTAATCAAAAGATGATCGATAAACGTAGTAGACCTCGAAATGGTTTTGGAAATATACATTTCCAAAAAAAATGAACAATCCCAATTCGCGCGCGATTTCGAGACGTTGCCGTCTAGGTACAACGAAATCAATCGATGGATCAAAAACCGCAATGTATTAAAAATCGCAGGTGACTAGTCGCTTACGTCCGTAGAGAGCCAAACCCTACCATGCACCTTTTTCACACTTGGCAACACTGTGCGACTACTACTGCGGCCCGACATCAAAGCGCGTGAAATGGACCATAGGGTGAATATCTCAACGAGTTTTTTTTTACGGCAGAGCTGATAATGACAGTGTGGACTAATAGTTTCACAATGGTATATTTTTTTCTGAAAACCTTACACAAATTATTATCTTAAGCCAAGTCGGAAAATGTTATAAAAGTTATTGATATTTATTAAAAAAATTTTTTTCGCCGCAATTATAATTTTGGTGTAGTGTCCTGAATCCATTTTTCTTGAATAATTTCTATATTAGAACCATAACGTCCGTTGATTGAACTAAAACTTCACAAACTTTTACTCGTTATTAGTCTACGTATATTATAAGAAAATAAAAGTGAAGATTAGTACATGAATTCATACTCTAAACTAAACATTCATTGTTGTCCTGGTAAAATAGTAAATTTTGGTGGTAAATTTTGAAAATGATTTTATGGTCGAACGAAACGCAACAAGGCTAAAGGCCCCAGTACACAGTGGTGAAGGATGGGCCATGCTCCGCCATGCTTTGCAATGCGCTACCATCACGTAGGTGTTTACACAATGGTGCATAAACATATACATGCATTTACATATACAACAGCCAGCTGTCAAACTGACAGCGTATTTACGTCAGCTACATAGAAACTGCCAACTGTCAGTGTCAACATTGGCCACTGTGTACACACCACAGGCCACGGTACGCCACGATTCCTTTGAAGTGTGCCCAAAAAACCGACACCTTCCCGATTGCCCGCCACGCTCGACAACTGGCGGCCATTGTCCGCCATTGTCTACCATTACCCCCGTGTACACAGTGGCGTGGCGGAGCATGGGCCATCCTTCACCACTGTGTACTGGGGCCTTAACAAACGTATAGTAACATGTTAATTCGGTTCCACTCCGGCACTGAGCGATGAAGCACGTGTCGTACCTCACTAGATCTGTCCAGCAAAAGCATAAGTATCTAATTTTGGTGTATTAAAATACTTTTTAATGCAATTTTGGTGGTGTATCTAACTAATGACCGAAAAGTAGTTGTTTTTGTGTGAACTGTATTTAAAGCATGTTTATAATTTCTTTTTTAAAATATTCACTTGGAACTGAAGTGAATGACACGGTTTACTTTTAAAATGCACTTTTATGCAATGGTTCTAATTTTGGTGCATCAATTTTGGTGGTTTTGGTGGTAATTTGGAAACCAAAAATGATATTTATGAGCCTAAACTAAGTAATTTTGTATATACTGTCATATATTTATATTTTGTATTCACAGCATTACTGACTAAGTGCATTGATTACCAATTTACCACTATTACCAGTAAAAATATATATAACCAAATACAAAAGCGCCTGGATCTGTCACTGAACGACCTGACTTTAACCTACATTATTTGATCATGTAATGTTTGTCATCTACCCTCAACTGGCTGAAGGAGCCATTTGAGGGTAGATTTTGTTTACTTTTATTTAAATACCTAAAGATACAGACTATAATTATGTCAGTAGCGTAAGTATTGATTGCGAGTAAACTTATGTTTACTCTTAGAGTCAAAGATCTCAACTGTCGCCAGATTTAAGTTAAAGTGAAGTTGGTACAAATAAAATCTTCTAAACATACATATAACAAAGCTTGAAAAAAGCTGAAGAGGGTCGAAAGTCTTGCTGTACATTGAAGATATTCGAAAAAAAGTTGGCTGGGGGTACTTAAAGTCGATAACATAACACGTTCCAACAGTTTTTAGAATTTCTGTCTGTTTATCTGTTTGTCTTTTTGTCTGTTTATTCAACCGCGCATCACGTGAAAACAGTTAAACAGATTTTAATGAAATTTTGTATAGAGATAGTTTAAGTCGCGGGAAATGACGTTTTCATCCCGAAAATCAACCCAAGAGGGGGTGAAAAGGAGGTTGGAATTTTGTATGGCGAATTATTAATCACTGAACCGACAATTAAGATGAACTGGGTACATAGTTTTTCGGATAAAATCCGGATTGCAATCCCTACTCAAAGTTTGAGCCCCGGGAAATAATATACGTTAGTTTATATCCCGAAAATCAACCCTTTAGGGGATTAAAAACGGGGTTGAAAGTTTTTATGGGGAACCAATAACTGTTGAACGCTGGAGATAGTTTGAGCTCTGGGGAATGATATAGAGTAGTTGATATCCAGAATTCATTCCTTGGGTTGGGTTGGTTTCCTTCCCCCCTGGTTACTAATTCCACTCAGACGAAGTCGCGGGCAAAAGCTAGTATAAAAATATGTAAGCAATTCTGATCTGATTGTGACTGATGCTAACGATTGTAGTTTAATTGTATTTTTGTAGTATTTCTTACTGAGTTACGTTGTTTCTTGAAAGAAAAAGGATTAAGCATTGTTGATTAGCATTTTATACTTTACTTAATGTTTGATTTGATTGTTCAGTTTTTTGTACTTTGTTATAATAATATATTAAAACGGATGATAATACAATTGTCTTAGATTCATTTTCAGTTAATAACTAGTTAAATTTACTTTTAATTTGCAGAAATATCTAACTTTGGTGTGGATATACAATTTTGGTGGCCAGTAAATCTAATTTTGGTGGGTAGACGCAATTTTGGTGGCAACCAAATTATTAAAATCATAATATCTCTAAAACTACTATGCATAATGAAGGGCCATTACTACACAATATCGATTGTGACTAGTTACATATTATCGATACATAATTTAGACATAAACTACAAAAATAAAAAATCCCACCAAAATTAGGTAAATTTTGCACCTGTTGAAATTCAC
The DNA here is from genome assembly GCA_911728535.1 of Pammene fasciana. NCBI lineage: Eukaryota > Metazoa > Arthropoda > Insecta > Lepidoptera > Tortricidae > Pammene > Pammene fasciana. Next base: position 1,271,796 of record OU452292.1, read on the forward strand.
CACATAAGGCTGCAATTCGTCTTCAAACGTTGTAATCACGCAAGCTGCTTTTAATCCAATGTAGATTAGACGCGTCAGCATTCTGAGTAGACAGAGTTATTACGTCTGATTTTAAACGGCTTAAAAAGAGGCTTTCAATGTAACTTTGTACTATTTAAGTCGGAGTTAGGTACCTAACCTACTGCATTTCCACAAGAAATGTGTCAGGATTCATAGCAATGCATGTGTTTGTTAAGAACCAATAGAATAAGTTAATTTTAGCAAGAAAAGTTTTTAAATGACATGAAGGTCTTACCACTCTTACCTTAACATGGTCACAAAAAATTTCTGCATGTTCTATTTTTATCGTTATTTTTCTTTCATGCCCACTGCAAACACAACGTAATAAATTGCGCATTGCTTAATATATAAATAGCCACTTTAATTTTATTCTTAATTTTTATTACATTATTCCCTACCAATCAACCATAAACAACCTAGATACGATTCAAATTAGCTATTGCTACTGCTACCAAATATATTTTTATTATTAAAATTATTTACGTATTTTAAACGTCCTCATGTTCGTCATTACGAGTAAAGTTTTGAACCAATTCCAAGGTCCATTTAGGCTGGTCTATTGTCACGCCATGCCCCGCATTTCTGACCAACACCTCCACCAATTTCCCCCCCTGCTTGACATACCCCGCCACCTCCCCGTTGACGCGCCAGATCGAACGCTTCGCCGTTTTATACTCCTCTGCACCACTGAAGTTGAGCTTCTGCAAGTAGTTGAGCGTCAGAGTATACGCAACTATAATGTCTAATTGTCCACTGTAGATCAAACATTTGTAGTGCTCCAAGAGTTCAGATAGCCACGGGGCAACAGACTTCATTATATCTTGTTTTAAAGTATTAAACACAAAGGAACTCTCATGGAATGTTAGATTTCCCACGTGAATTGCTTTTCGAATAGAGTTTTTGGGCAACATAGACTGGTACTCCATTATTCCAGGTAAAAAATATACGTTAGGATCCAGGAATTTATAGTAACTATCAAACCCAGTGAAATTGTTGAAGTAAGAATGTGGTCGTTCAATAAGAGTGGCAAGGGTGTTGTATGCCTCTAGCCACTTCCCATTTCTAATATAATTCACAGCTTTAGCTTCATATTTTTCGAATAAAGATCGCTCATTTAGATCTATGAGACCTATTTGGTACAAATACTGACCATACAATAACTGGTTTTCAGGATCAGTTAAACCATTGCCGATAATTAAACCTTCTAGGTTGATTTTGGTTTCCGCTGTAGGGTTCTTCTTGTGAATAGCGTAGCCTAGAGCTGGAACATACTTTCCACCATAAGATTCTCCAGCGATGAAGAACTTATTCTGCTGTAGTTCTGGGAAGAGCTGAAAGAACTGCGTCAGGCTGGAGTACAGGTGTTCAGCGATTTGTGTCTGATCGGTGCAAAAACCTTCAGGGTATTTTGTGAAGCTAAATCCAGTACCGACTGGACTGTCTATATAGATCATATGATGGTTAAGAGCCCAATGGTAATCTCTTCGTCCAAAAGTGTGATTTTTTAAGGAAACTGGTCCATTTCCAAGGAATATATTGATCAACCCTGAAGATCCTGGTCCCCCCTCCAACCATATGACAACAGGATCGTTCTTTCTGTCTGCTGACATACTGGGAAAGTACCAGTAGAAGTGGTTGGAGTCGTGCGTTTTGTTGACGGTGAAGAAGCCGGCGTAGCTCTCGATGTGGAGATGATCAAGGAGCGGCACGCGCGCCAGCCGCCGCGCCTCGGCAACCTCGCCTCGCTCCAGGTACGGCGTCAGGAACAGCGGCTCACCGGGACCGCTGCTTTCATCCTCTAGTCGATCCTCCGAACTACAATGAAAAAAATGATACGTGTGATATTATTATTTTCAGAAAAATTACCGAATAAAGCTACTTTATCATTTTAACCGCTTGTTGTTGAAGTCTGTTAGTAAAATAAGGATCAGAAAGGTATTGAAGGGTTTTAAATACGCTAAATTTTATTACCAGAGCGTTCGTCACATATATAGGAACTAAAATAAGTCGGCGAAACAATATAGTAATATGATAAATACTTTAAAAAATATGGATTCTTTCAAAAAGCATTAAAACAAGTAGATTTCTTTAAATATTCGTCAAAGTAAGTATAAAACGTACTTAGTTTTAATCATAAAACAGTTCTCACCTATCCCAGAAGTTCTTATTATGGGTGAAACGTTGGATCATGTCCATGGCCCACTTAGGCTGGTCCCATATTACCGGATGCCCTGCGTTCCTAACCAGCACCTCCACCAAGTTTCCCCCCTGCTTGGCGTACCCCGCCAACTCCCCGTCCACGCGCCAGATCGAACGCTTCGCAGTTTTATACTCCTCTGCACCACTGAAGTTAAGCTTCTGCAAGTAGTTCAGTGTCAGAGGATAAGCTACTATAATGTCCAACTGTCCAGTGTAAACCAAGCAATGGTAGTGGTCTAGCAGCTCCGATAACCAGGGGGCTACTGATTTCATTATATCTGTTAGTAAAATCTTCTCCAATAAGGAACTGTCCTGGAACGTCAGATTCCCGACGTGAATTGCTTTGCGGAAAGCGTTTTGTTTTATTATATACTCGACTTTAGAATCATAATCAGATTCAATATCTTTAAAGTCAGTGTACAGGTAGTTGAAATATGCATCATATCCAGTGACATTGTTAAAGTAAGAGTTTTTTTCTAGAATAAGAGTTAAATAAGTGTTGGAGGCTTCAATCCACTGGCCGTTCCTAATATAACTTATTATTTTAGCTTCATATTCTTCAAATATTTTTCGTTCGTTTACATCTATGAGTCCTATTTCATATAAATATTGTCCGTACATTAACTGATTTTCAGGATCTGTCATACCATTACCAATAGCTAAACCTTGCAGGTTTATTTTGGTTTCCGCTGTAGGGTTCTTCTTGTGAATAACGTAGCCTAGAGCCGGGACATACTTCCCGGCGTATGATTCGCCGGTTATGAAGAACTTATTCTGCTCCAGCTCTGGGAAGAGCTGGAAGAACTGAGTAAGGCTGGAGTACAGGTGTTCAGCGATTTGCGCCTCGTCCGTGCAATAACCATCCTTGTGTTTGGTGAAGCTGAATCCAGCGCCTACTGGGTTATCTATATAAATCATATGGTGGTTCCGAACCCAATGATACTCTTTAGGAATAAACGTGTGATTCTTCAGATCAACCGGCCCATTTCCCAAAAACACACTAATAGTGGAGTACAACAACGCCTTTTTAACCTATAAAAATGACAAAACTCACAAGTCCGATTTTATATTGTGCCCCGTTAGAATACGTTAAGTACTAATAATGACAAATATTTTCTAACAATTGTGAGCATTGCGCTAGGTATAATACACGTATTTGTTTGCTACATAAAGAAAAGATTATGCAAGTTTTATTTTTCTCTACCAGACTATCGCTTTTTATTATTGCTACATAACTTCACATTTTAAAACGGTTTTGTCAATAGCATTCGTCATCTTAGCCATTTGTCGTTCGTTTATAATTCAAGGTCACGCATATTTTTACAAATTGTTTACGAATATGCTCACATAATCTATTGACCAAACTGTTATAAAATGACAGATGATATTGAAATAGTTGAATGCAATAGTGTGGTAAAGAAAAATGTAATTTGGATAATTTGTTCTTTGTGTTATTAACAAATATCTATATAATACCTAGTGCATCGTCAATAACTGTTAGAAAATATTTTTTACTATGACTAATCATATTATATTCTCTAACTAAAAATGAAAATCGCACTTGTGAATTATAAAAGTTCAAAACTGTTCCTGTACCGTACTATAAGCAAACTTGAACCACCTGGACCTCCCGCCAACCACACGACCACCGGGTCGTTCTTCCTGTCTGCTGACATACTAGGAATATACCAGTAGAAGTGGTTGGAGTCGTGGGTTTTGTTGACAGTGAAGAAGCCAGCGTAGCTCTCGATGTGCAGGTGGTCGAGGAGCGGCACGCGCGCCAGCCGACGCGCCTCGGCGACGTCGCCGCGTTCCAGGTACGGCGTCAGGAACAGCGGCTCACCGGGGTCGCTGTCTCCATCCTCCATTTTAACCTCCGAGCTACGGCGGAAACAGTATCCTTCCGATATTATAATATTCAGGACAAATATCAAATAAAGCTTCTTTATCATTTTTACCGCGCTTTGCTAATACTTGAAGGCAAAAGGAGGAGCAGATAGGTATTGTATTCGAGGATTTTTAAAGCACTGCATTTTTATTACCTGCGCCTTCGTCGCATACTTTATTTTATAGAAACTATTTACATGTACATGTGTGTGTGTATCGAAACACCATTATCCTATGATAACGACTCTTTAAACAATGAGTAAAATAAGTAGGTAGCTACTGCAGTGTCGGTGGGTCTAAATGTTTCTTAGGCAAGCCGGTGCTGAATTTGGATTTTAAAAAATTCACGAGATGTTTCTTCATGGAAAACTGCTCAGGCGTCTGAAACTTAGGCAAGCCGACGGGAATCGTGTTCTATGGACGCGCCGCCTAGGTACCTACCTATGTATAAATTTCCTAATACTCGTAAATTATGAAATGTGCTGAAGGTTAAATGAGTATGATACAGTTATTATTATTATTATTTGTATGTCTTTGCCATATCTCGGGACCATGGGGTCCCGGACCTTTGGTAGGCCTGCGTGGGGCCGAAGCCAACAGCGCAGTCGCCCTTTAAGACAATTTAATCTAAAAGCAAGGGATACACGTGGCGGATATCATCCCCGAGCGTACAATATGATACATCCGGAGATGGTCCCCGCCAGGTGCAAAGACTATTGTAGTGCAGCACTTTTGTGCTGCGATGGGAAGTAAGGTTATAGGCTATTCGTTTGAATGTTGGATGGACTGGATACTGGGTTATGGGAGGAGACTAGCGGACACCTGCCGTGACAATCAGTCTCAAAATTGTAGAAGACAGGGTCGCGTTTTATAAAGTTACAATTTACAATTTCGCTGTTTGCCTCTCTTTCTATCCAATATGTGTGCTAGAAAGAGAGGCAAACAGCGAAATTGTAAATTGTAACTTTATAAAACGCGACCCAGGTGGTGACTCGCCAACTCATAGAGTGGGCCCCGCAATGGCCGCACGCACGGTGCGACAACGGCGCAACACTTGAGAGTGGCTGTGAGGTTGTCGAGAGGTGAGTCTGCGGTAGCCAGACACCGGTGTTCCGTTCAGCAGGCCGCCGGCGTTATGACATTTTACACTTCCAACCTGGAGCATAGGTCCCGCTTTTGCGACTCCACTCTGGCCGGCCAGTTAAGGCAAGCACAGAGGCGAGGGCCAGATGGAAAGGGCCCTCTGGAATAGGGGTCCGCGGTGTCGCCACTCACCGTCAGCTCGCCACAAGCTGCCCCCGCGGGTTTATTATTATTATTATTTGTATGTCCTTTCCATATCTCGGGACCATGGGGTCCCGGACCTTTGGTAGGCTTGCGTAGGGCCGAAGCCAACAGCGCAGAAGCCCTTTAAGACAATTTAATCTAGAAGCAAGGGATACACGTTATTATTATTTATTGTATGGAAAACCAACAGCATAAAATATTTATAGAAATACAATAAAACTAGAAAGCCAATTACAGGTTCTCACTTATAGATCTAGATTACTTACAAAAATAAATTACAGCCCAACTTGAAACACATGCTAGTACCGATAACACAAAATAATAGAAGATACTACTCTAAAAATAACCATGCAATTTACTAGTTCAATTTTCTCGAATTCTAATAAACTGCACCCGCACCTACACCGGGAGTGCTGCCCATCAATACCTTAATCAATTTAGCCCTTATCGCTGGTATGCTGTCATTGTATAGTTCATACACTTTCTTACCTGTTCCAGAATGTAGTATTGTGGGTGAAACGTTGGATCATGTCCATGGCCCACTTAGGCTGGTCAATGGTCACTGCATGCCCCGCGTTCCTGACCAGGAGCTCTATCAGCCTCCCCCCCTGCTTGACATAACCCGCTACCTCCCCGTTGACGCGCCAGATCGAACGCTTCGCTATTTTGTACTCCTCTGCACCACTGAAGTTGAGCTTCTGCAAGTAGTTAAGCGTCAGAGGATACGCGACTATAATATCCAATTGTCCACTGTAGATTAAACAATCATAGTGCTCCAAGAGTTCAGATAGCCACGGTGCAACAGATTTCATTAAATCTGGTTTTAGAGCATTAAAGACTACAGATCCGTTATGGAATGTTAGATCTCCCACGTGAATTGCTTTTCGAATAGAGTTCTTGTGCAACATAGACTCGTACTCCATCATTCCAGGCAAAAAATATACGTTAGGATCCAGGAATTTATAGTAACTATCAAACCCAGTGAAATTGTTGAAGTAAGAATGTGATCCATGAATAAGAGTGGCACTAGTGTTGTATGCCTCTAGCCACTTCCCATTTCTAATATAATTTGCTGTTTTAGCTTCGTATTCCTCGAATATTTTTCGCTCATTTAGGTCTATAAGACCTATTTGATACAAATACTGACCATACGATAACTGGTTTTCAGGATCAGTTAAACCATTACCGATAACTAAACCTTTCAGGTTTATTTTCGTGTCTGCTGTAGGATTCTTCTTGTGAATAGCGTAGCCTAGACCTGGGGCATGCTTTCCCCCGTAAGATTCTCCTGCGATGAAGACCTTATTCTGCTGTAGCTCTGGGAAGAGCTGGAAGAACTGCGTCAGGCTGGAGTACAGGTGTTCAGAGATTTGCGTCTGATCGGTGCAAAAACCTTCTGGGTATTTTGTGAAGCTAAATCCAGTACCCACTGGATTGTCTATATAGATCATGTGATGGTTAAGAGCCCAATGGTAATCTCTTCGTCCAAAAGTGTGATTCTTCAAGGAAACTGGTCCATTTCCAAGGAATATATTGATCAATCCTGAAGATCCTGGTCCCCCCTCCAACCATACTACAACAGGATCGTTATTCCTATCAGCGGACATACTGGGAAAGTACCAGTAGAAGTGGTTGGAGTCATGGGTTTTGTTTACAGTGAAGAAACCGGCGTAGCTTTCAATGTGCAGGTGGTCGAGGAGCGGCACGCGCGCCAGCCGCCGCGCCTCGGCTACGTCGCCGCGCTGCAAGTACGGCGTCAGGAACAGAGGCTCACCAGGGCTGTCTTCATCTTCTAAATCTACCTCTGTGCTGCCATAGACTAAGCATTGCCAAGCTACTATTGCTTGAAGTATGATAATTGCGCTCAGACGCATAATGGTCTGTTTTCTGCCGATGACGGATAAGTAATGAAGCGTCAGGAATGTACCTTTAGCTATGTTAAATATTATATGCAATGTTTATTACTTACTTGTTTGGATTTTCTTTTGTTTTGGTGCCATTCATTTTACAGCCCAATACTGCATAATTTAAGAAAAATATAATACCTACTTATTTGTTTCTGGTTAGACAATAGATAGTTACATAAATATTCCTATTGTGTCTTTTACATTTATATATCATCTTTGTAAATTCATAATTTATCTATTTTACAGTTTTTCTACATGCATTGTATGTGCATGTATTCATTTATATCAGTACCTATTTTCATACATACTGCAATTTAATGTTCACAAGGCCCATTTAATGGCTGTTTAATTGTTTTACTAAGGATATATGGCAAAATATAAATCTCTGTGGAAAAATATTGTCCTCTGAAAAATTTAGTAAAAAAAGATAACTCTTTATACTAGTCTTCTAAGAACTCCCAAGCGAATGTGTGTAGGTAAAACAATTTTTTAATGTTTCAACTCAACGTAGCTTTATTAACATAAAAAAGTATGATGATGGCATTTAACGCCACAGGAAAAATAAAATAAATGAAGCGTAAATAAATGCACCTTCGTACTGCTTCATTATTTGTTTGGCTTCATCGAGAAACAGTCAATAAGTACGATACACACATTTCTTAATTTTATTATGGGTATAATGACGAAGCCTCTAGTAACGTTCATCCTTCTACAAGCCGTACTTTCACGCGGATGTTATGTTCTTTGCAACCCGGAGGTTAAACTAGAGGATGGAGACAGCTCTGGTGAGCCGTTGTTCCTGACGCCGTACCTGGAGCGCGGCGATCCTGAAAACCAGTTAATGTACGGACAATTTTTATATCAAATAGGTCTCATAGATCTAAATGCGCGAAAAATATTTGAAGAATATGAAGCTGAAATACTGAGTTATATCAGAAACAGCCAGTGGAACAGCCTTCAACACTTATGCCAATCTCATTCTAGAAGAGAATTCATACTTTAACAATGTTACTGGATTTGAGGATTACTTTAATTATTCAAATACTAGTATTAAAGAAAATGAAAAATTCTATTTTAAGGGTGAACTCCAGTTTATGTTAAAAGAAAAGGCTTTTCGAAAAGCTGTTCAAGTGGGAAATCTGACATTTCATGACAGTTCCTTGTTGCAGAAGATTTTACAAGCAGATGTATTAAAGTCAGTAGCACCTTGGTTATACGAGCTTTTAGACCACTACTATTGTTTGATTTACACTGGACAGTTGGACATTTTAATAGCTTATCCCCTGACACTGAACTACTTGCAAAAGCTTAACTTCAGTGGTGCAGAGGACTACAAAACAGCGAAGCGTTCGATCTGGCGCGTCGACGGGGAGGTAGCGGGGTATGTCAAGCTGGGGGGAAGTTGGTGGAGGTGCTGGTGAGAAACGCGGGGCATGCGGTGACAATGGACCAGCCTAAATGGGCTATGGACATGATCCAACGTTTCACCCGGAAATATGAATCCTGGGACAGTTAGAACCTGTTTATTTAAAAGATTTCGTAAAGAAAATCTTAATCGTACGAAACGCAACTTAATGCCAAGTAGCAATTGATATTTGTAAATAAATACCTAATTGGACTGGAGGTGTAAAAATTAATTAAAAAGGCGACTCCCCTCTAATATTTTTATTTATCGTTTCTATATATTGAGAGTGTTATCGTCATGGCATGCGTTCTATTTTTCTCAAATATGTACACGTTGTATTATCACTAAAACACGTGAAAATAACACACGCTACACAAAGTTTTTATGACTTGCGTGCAAACTATTAAAACTTTATGAAAATAGATAATCTAAATTACGGTAAATAATTCATAGACATTTTACCACGTGCCGTTAAGTGGGCACAGGCGCGACCAAACAGCCACAGCAATTTATGCTCAACATAAAGGGTAATAAAAACACACAGCGTTTCTTATCCGGGCACGTTCCCTGATAAAACCCCCCAGGCTTACCCCTATTTACCCGAAACGGATTCCATTACTTAAACTGAATTAGACTGTTCTACTTACTACGCAGCCAGTGTCGGCAGCTTACTACCATTGGTAGATTTATTTGTTTAGGAGTGCAACACTGGTTTTTTTTGTGATTTTTCACTAAGGGTCACCACATACCTAGCGGTTTTCCTCGCGGAATTACCGGAAGTAGCGGAAATTCATAGACAAAATGCTTAATTTGTCTATGGTAGCGGAAATTTGTCTATGGCTTCCATACAAAAAATCTGCTACCATAAACAAATTTCCGCTACCATAGACAAATTTCCGCTACTTCCGGTAATTCCGCGAGGAAAACCGCTAGGTGTGTGGCGACCCTAAGGAATTACGAGAATTAAAGCGGTATTACACATTGCAACCTGCAGGGCCCAATCTGTTGTGTACCCTGCCTCTTCCTACCCCTCCTTCAGCTCCCTACGGGCCCAACCTTCAATTACACCTTCCAACCTGACAGATTGGGCCCTGCAGGTTGCAATGTGTAATACCGCTTTTACGTACGGGACCCAACCAGGGCTAGCACATCTTACGTGTTCATCTGTCACATCATACTTCGAGTCGCGCTACAGGGGCTATTACCGCAACCTAATTTTTTTGAAAATATCCTGCTTAACTACTTCAAGTAGAGTTAGGTATAAGACGTATAAGTAACCCAATAAAATAAAAGCAGGACCCTTACTGAGCGTAGCCCGACACGCTGCTGGCTGGTTTTTGATTCTTTAATTTAGGCTATAGCGCAGAAAAGCCGCCCCGGGGTAAATGGTGCGTGCGAGAATTATGGCGATAATATTATCGTCCCCGGGAGCGGCGTCCCTGCAGTTTGTAAAAACCTGTTATCGATTTGATATTACCAGTATTCATAATTCTTGCGCTTTTTATTGGTGAGAGCTCGTTACATAGATAGTACACAATATCATATAGAGTCTGTCCGGAAAGAGAAGTGCCGTAGAATGTATGAGCTCCTATAAAACCACGACACTTCTCATTCATACAAACTCTATGAACATTTTTTTGGAATCTTGCATACATCTGGTTTGCATTTAATAAAATATTATGTAGATATTAGGCACCAGGCCACAACAATCTTACCTAAATAAATAAATACTTATCTGACGCGACAATTAGTTAATTTATGATTTGTTTGTTTCTAACAAACACAACTATTACAGTGACAGATAAGGACAAAACATAAATTAACAGATTAAAGACGACGACTAAAAGAGAAGTTTATGAATAAGGCGCTAGAAAACATTAATAAATGCCCTTAACGGGTTTCCAAGCCACAGGACCTCCAGTTTCAAAGGCAGAGTGATATAGAAGATAGATAGTCGTTTCGCTTAGTGACCCTATAGGACAGCATGAGTCGGTTTATAACAGATTTTTAAAATCGGAATGCCACCCCGGCATTGCTGCCATTTTCGGAGATTTGGCGAAAATCTCGACGCGTTGGATTACGGTCAGTTATAATTCACTTTTGCTGCCTTACTTATGTGACTGGCAATGCTGTTGGTTGGGCATACGGAAAAATTAGTTTCCTGCTCATTTGTATTTTCTATTCCTCAAAAGTCAATAGTTTTAGGGATACATCTTACACCAGAGAATTACATCGAGACGGATTTTTGGCTATAGTGATAGCCTATCTTCTAGCCAGAAAATTGTCTCCAATATTTTGGGTACGGAAGAGTTAAGTTTTGTTTTACGTTTAATTTGGTCCATCTCTAGTTTTAGTGACGGAAAAAGTTGACGCAAACTATTTAACAGAAAAACAAAAAACCGACCTAGTATAGTCAGCAGAAGTTCTCAAACCGGACGATCTACCCCCGACATCCGGCACCGGTCGGATGTTGTTGATCCTAAATGTTTATCCCATCACAAAACACTGTTAGTTATAGCTAGTACCTATCTAAAGTATCAACCCTGTGTCTCGTAAGAGCAAAGAGAATGTATAAATAAAGGAGCAGAGACTAAGAACTTTGTGAGGCTCCAACTTTGATAGCATACAAGCCCATGTCCAGACTTGGTTTATGGGACATTCATTGAAACAATAGACTGTGAAAAAAACACTGTAGGTACTCACTGGAGTATAATGTATCGGTCCCCCTGGACGTCCCTGATACGATTAGTACGCGGTAACTTTGGATCACCAAAGTTTCCGAAGGATATATCTATGTATACGGCTGTATCAGCGCTATCTAGTGCCTAAAGCTATCAAACTTATAAAGCTTCAAAAAAGAAAGATAGAAAGAAAGAAACAAAAAGTTCTTAGCGTGCGCTCCTCTCTTTATAAGTACATTATCTTTGGGAAAAGGGAGCAAATACAAAAAATCCAAAAAAGTATTTTAGTCTCCATCTTTGGCATTCCAATAATGTGAAAAAGGCAAGACATGAACAGAGGTGGTCTTCGAATAACGACATTCGCTGTAATCCCCGGCCTGTCAAACCTATTCTGGTTGGAAATTATGGTGTTTTCGGATAAGTTTGCACATTAAGGTATGTGATTCACATTGTTTGTGTACACATTGTTGTTTGGTATATATGAAGAGTTTTTCAGTAAAATGAGATTTTTGTATCAAAATGTAGAGCTTGCAATGACCATTTATTTGATTAGCAACAACTTCTGTAACAGCTGGAATTTTTAACATAAATCCACTTTTTAATTCATAAAAACCATCTAGTTACGAAAATAGTATGGTTGGTTAATTGAATCGTTCCAAACTTTAAAACCGCTATAACTCAAAATGTTGTCAAAGTGACTAGACATGTTCTTTCCGTGTACAGTCGCCATCAGATATATCGGAGCGGCCAAAGTGGTCACAAATATCTGAACAACGTCTCTATTCTCAAGGCGATAAAATCCATGCTTAGATATTTTTGCGACTGTACCCTTCATATGAAAGAGGTTCCATAGACAGAACAACACTCTTTTTATAGACATCAATGAAAAACGAATGGTGCTGCTTTACTGGTTTTAATAACGTTATAAAACACGGTGTAACAAGGATACCGTTATTATGACATTATAGCGGTATCCTTTTTACACTATGTAAATATATACAATTTTGTAACAGTGTAGCAACACCACAAAGTTTAAATTAAGGGTCGCCACATACCTAGCGGTTTTCCTCGCGGAATTACCGGAAGTAGCGGAAATTCATAGACAAAATGCTTAATTTGTCTATGGTAGGGGAAATTTGTCTATGGCTTCCATACAAAAAATCTGCTACCATAGACAAATTTCCGCTACCATAGACAAATTTCCGCTACTTCCGGTAATTCCGCGAGGAAAACCGCTAGGTGTGTGGCGACCCTTATAACTTAAACGGCTATTAGACATTGCAACCTGCAGGGCCCAATCTTTTGTGTACCCTAACTCTCCCTCCCTACGGCTACGGGCCCTACCTTTAATTACACCTTGCAATGTCTAATACCGCTTTTACTCACAGATCTAGAGCGAGCGCCATTTTATCTCTATGCTTTTACTAGTAAACTACCTGCGCTGAGGACGCAATCTCTCTCAAGTTTTTAATTTCGTCTCACAATTTTTCTTTGCTCTTACGATATAAGTACCTTAACAAGAGTCAGCAAATCTTCAAAATTAATATCAGACAATATCAGTAATACCCGCTCGTATATCCAAGGATTATGGCGAAAGTTTCCTCGTAAAAACCTCATCTTGCGACTTTATTGCGTATATTCTGTTATGTTTAGCTTAGTTTTAGTTTTAATTGGAATAGGCGAAAGTTAGTTTTAGTTTATAGTACATTTGGTATGGTAATGGAGCGATTGTAAACAGTTGGTCTGGTGTTGAAACAATGTTTTGAACACTTTAATAGGTTACAAAGTTGCAGATCGTTTTAACACGCTCACGGATGTCGGCGGTACCTCCGTTGAATTACAAAGTTTGAAGTGGAACTATTTCTGTACTGTTCTGGGAACTATACTGAATTAACGTGTTATATTATAACTGATGAAATATTGTTACATTATTCAAGTAGAAACTTAGGTGCTTAGCTTATTTCCTGTATATTAACTCTATAATCGCATTTTTTCATTACCTACGCGTCGCTCTTGTTATCTCTGCTGTAAATAAGAAATTGGCAAGGTCGCTGGAGGCCATAGACAAATTTAAGCAACTGTACACAAATGTAAGCATTTTGTCTATGAATTTGCTTAATTCAGCTCAGGTGTGTTTTGTCCCTTAGGCAGGAGTTTAATTACTTACACACTTTACACAGGTACCACGTATATTCCGACCAAAAAGTGTAGAAATTAAAAAGTGGCAACATCGTAGTAGTGCTCTCCCTTATGGGAATATAGTTCAGAGCTGGATACGGTTACCTTGTTTTAGTATGTTGTTGGGTACGACACCAGGACCCCAAAATTGCCGAGAGACGGGGACGTCGATGAATGTCTCCCGAGTAATGACGTCATAAAAATGGCTGCCGCTTCGTTGCGAAAAGTGTAAATTTCATCCAAACTGTGCATTGCACCTATACGTGTGTAGTATCAAACGAAAGAAGATTAAATGTGCTATATTGTTGTAATACATTATATACTACTGTATATTACAGTTTGACAGCTATAAACGAAAACCCAAAATCAGCCTAAAAAATAATTCGGATATTTGCATTTTACAACAAAATTATAAGTCCAACTTTAAAGCCGAGTACTACAATAACAAAACAGGCCATTTAAGCTATACATTGCTATAAAAATTATTAAAATCTGGTAATAATTGTGGCAGCTATGTTAAAAAACATGTCGGCACTGCCGAGCTATTTCCTTAGAGTGAAAAAATAACAATTTTCACAATTTACAGAATATCCGCAGAAGCTTCGAGTATATTTTAGGTCAAATAATTTGGAGCCCTTAAATGTCGGAAAAATATCTCTATAGTGACTGAGGTCCAAATAATGACGTCATGAACGTGACCGCTACCGAAATTTGTAAAACATAAATTAAAGCTATACCATGACACATACACACATGTGTGTAGCATCGATCGAAAGCTTATTGAATTTACTACAACACATACATACATTATTTGTGAAAATAATGTATGGTTTAGGAGTTGTTGACAAAATAAAATATTTTTTTAGGAAAATAAAATGTATATGTTAATTCTGTGGCCAAAGAAAATACAATACACTAATGTTTTGTATAGCATTAAAAACACCAACTATTCAGCTTTAAAACACAATTTGAATTTAAAAAATTTGATAAGAACTATAAAAGTTGTGCTTACAACTCTAAAGCACACTAACTATTTTACCTACAATGCACTCATACTATGAGAAGCTTGGGCCTAATTATTGATAAGTTTTTTCTAAATTTTGTAAGGATTTAGGGTTAAAAAAACACTAAAAGGCTGCGGTCAAGCGTAAGTTGGTCTTAAAAATACAAATTGTTAAAATTGTGTGATGTATATGGAACCCTCGGAGCGCGAGTCAACTCGCACTTGGCCGATTTTTTTATTTACTTTAATGACAAGGAACCCTAAATCCTTACAAAATTTATAAAAAACTTGTCAATAATTAGGCCCAAGCTTCTCATAGTATGAGTGCATTGTAGGTAAAATAGTTAGTGTGCTTTAGATTTGTAAGCACAACTTTTATAGTTCTTATCAAATTTTTTAAATTCAAACTGTGTTTTAAAGCTGAATAGTTGGTGTTTTTAATGCTATACAAAACATTAGTGTATTGTGTTTTCTTTGGCCACAGAATTAATATATACATTTTATTTTCCTAAAAAAATATTTTATTTTGTCAACAACTCCAATACTATACATTATTTTCACAAATAATGTATGTATATATTGTAGTAAATTCAATAAGCTTTCGATTGATGCTACACACATGTGTGTATGTGTCATGGTATAGCTTTAATTTATGTTTTACAAATTTCGGTAGCGGTCACGTTCATGACGTCATTATTTGGACCTCAGTCACTATAGAGATATTTTTCCGACATTTAAGGGCTCCAAATTATTTGACCTAAAATATACTCGAAGCTTCTGCGGATATTCTGTAAATTGTGAAAATTGTTATTTTTTCACTCTAAGGAAATAGCTCGGCAGTGCCGACATGTTTTTTAACATAGCTGCCACAATTATTACCAGATTTTAATAATTTTTATAGCAATGTATAGCTTAAATGGCCTGTTTTGTTATTGTAGTACTCGGCTTTAAAGTTGGACTTATAATTTTGTTGTAAAATGCAAATATCCGAATTATTTTTTAGGCTGATTTTGGGTTTTCGTTTATAGCTGTCAAACTGTAATATACAGTAGTATATAATGTATTACAACAATATAGCACATTTAATCTTCTTTCGTTTGATACTACACACGTATAGGTGCAATGCACAGTTTGGATGAAATTTACACTTTTCGCAACAAAGCGGCAGCCATTTTGATGGCGTCATTACTCGGGAGACACTGACCTACGTCCCCGTCTGTCGGCAGTTTTGGGGTCCCAGTGTCGTGCCCAACAACATACTAAAAGTTGGTAACCGTATCCAGATCTGAACTATCACTTAGGCCCTCTCCCATAACGGAGGGGACTAAGTGTCGTCCCTTTCAAATCAATCTAAAACGGCTATTAGACATTGCAACCTGCAGGGCCCAATCTGTTGTGTACCCTGCCTCTCCCTACCCTCCTTCAGCTCCCTACGGGCCCTACCTTTAATTACAACTTCCAACCTGACAGATTGGGCCCTGCAGGTTGCAATTTCTAATACCGCTTTAAGAAAACGGGACGACATCGACACTACGATGCTGCCACTTTTTAAGAGTCGCCAGGACGCTCGCGTGAACTCGCGTCCTCATACAAACGTAGTTCAGCTCTCATTTTAAAACGACAAGTTTAGCTCTCATTTTAAAACGACATAGATCTGTACTACTAAAATGGCCATGCCAAATTTCATGGTTCTAAAGCATGTCGTTTTAAAATGAGAGCTGAACTACGTTTGTATGGGAACGCGAGCGTCCTGGCGACTTAATTTCTACACTTTTGGTCGGAATATACCTACGTAGTAAAGTAATTGTCCGCGTGCCCAGCACATCTTCAAATCATTCGAATTTAAAGCATTCGCAATAAGGTAACAGATGCTGTGTATCAATTATTGGGCATTAGCGTTTCAAAGACTAGGACATTTTCCTTATTATTATTTATTCTGAGATGCGAGTTTATAACATAACATAAGTATTCATTCATATTACCTTCGGCTGTCTATCATTGAGTATCGGGTATAAGCGCGGGATATTGATACATCTCTTATTAAATCATGGCATGCAACCCCACCGGGACAACTCGTCACTCGACAATGGACCTTAATCCATGAGAAAGATTTTGTGATTTCAACTTTACGGGACGGTTCTAAGGCTCAAACTGGAATGGGTTTCTTGTTGATTTAGGGATGTTCAGATAGCGGATAATTCACGTACATCTTTGTATTCAGGTTAAACGAAGATTAGGAGAGATTGCCGGGACTGTATTATGGAGATTTGGCTTTTTAGGCTATACTTACATTTATCACAGAAGCCAAAACCGTCCATGACGTGAGTAAGTTAATGGGCCTTTGCCAAAAATCTAGATATTTATTTTACCTTTATCCATTGATGTGAATACTAAACTTTTGAAAAATCGATGAAAATAATTGAACTATCTAATTGGAAGTAAATACCTATCCTTCCAAACTATATACACAAGTTCTAGGTACGTGAAATTTGTATTTTAATCTCCAACGGAAAATCATTCTATTCATGCTCCTCGTAGCCTAGCGGATGTCCCTGCTTTTGCAAAGGGAATAGGTCTTATTCAGATTAACTCCAATATAGGATTAACTTCAAATTAGAAGTGCATTAAGTTTAACGTGTGTGGTGTGTGATAATATTGTAATCGACCGGACCCTAGAATACATAGCATAGACCCGTGGCAAAAAAAATGTTAATATTATGATCGTTTGTTCCAGGAGTGAACAGTCCTTTACCCGCACAGTGCAGTCCGTATCCTCAGTGGGGGCTCTAGCAGTGCCCTGGGACGCCGCCGAGGCGCGAGCGGCGCTCCCGGCTGCTCTAGGGGTCGCTGGAATCCCTGCCCTGGTCATCACGGACCCAGCAGGGAAGGTGCTGACTGCGAACGGGAGACAGCATCTCGCAGCTGATCCGTTAGGATTGGTAAGTTCCTCAGTGTGGGCTCTAGCAGTGCCCTGGGACGCCGCCGAGGCGCGAGCGGCGCTCCCGGCTGCTCTAGGAGTCGCTGGGATCCCTGCCCTGGTCATCACGGACCCAGCAGGGAAGGTGCTGACTGCGAATGGGAGACAGCACCTTGTTGTTGATTGTATCCTAGGACGGGACGGGACTCTCTTTCCTTGCGAAATTAAGTATAAAAATGCCGGTATTTTTCCTAACTATCATTCCCCTTAAAAGAAAAATATAAGTTTCTATTATATCTCCCTGATACTGATAATTGTTTCTATTCCAGAACTTCCCCTGGGCACAACGGCCGGTGTCCGTGCTCACAGAACAGGCGCTCTTGAAAATGGCGCGACATCCTGCTGTCGTCTTATTTATAGGTGAAACTATAGGAACACATACACAAACAGTAGATTATTTATTTTATTAGCATCATCTTCAACTAAAGTGGTACTTTATGCATGAAAGTCACCTTAAAATCTAACGTTCGATAAATGGTATATGCCTCACAACAGTGGCAGCGCGTAAAATTTTTTCGTACGTAAGGAACGCCGAGCTTATTTATTTGGCTTTCCTTTTCTTCATGAGTCCTGGTAAAATTACACAAATGCTAAGCTAAGCCCACTGGCTTAGCTTAGCTAACTGGATTCGAGGTGAATGAAAGCTCCGCCATTCAACCTGAAAAAATTTACTTTAACCGTATTTTTTACATTATTAATTTTAAAAAACCATATTTTTTCTCATATGATAAACCTAGGAGGACCGTACAGTCGCCATCAGATATATCGGAGCGGCAACAAATATTTGAACAACGCCTCTATTGTCAAGAATGTCAAGGCAATAAAGTGCACGTTCAGATATTTTGAGTGCCGTAGCCGCTCCGATATATTTGATGGCGACTGTACCAGAATGTGGAGCTCTTTGACTTCAAGTTTTAACCTCATTAGATTTTTTTCTCTCCACAGATGACGAAGACTCCGAGATAGAATTCGCGGAATCCGTCCTCACACCCTCAGCAGAATCCTACTACGAGGAGTGCAGCATCCAGTTCCCAGGGTTCTGCCCGTACCAGACCTCCTCCGACGATGAAACCATGGACTTCGACTATCCCACGTCACGGGCACACAAGATTAAGAAGAAGCCGTTTAAACATGTCATGTTCTACATAGGTAAATGCACAGACCTGACTTGTCTAGATATCCTACTACCAGAAGTCTATATTCCCCTGAGTTCTACCCGTATCAGACCTCCGCTAACGTCGAACCCGTGGACTACCTCACGCCAATCGCGTCACGTGTTAGTGAAAATAAAATTACCAGATCATTTTTTGGTGTCAACGTATCAATCATCCCATCAGTAGTTCAACATTTTCAGAAAGTAATCACTTGGTTCTCATACCTAAACCAACATTTTATAATTTTAAACAAAAAAGAACCGACTTCACTTACGATCCGCTATTCCAAGAGGAAGTGGCCGAGTTGCTGTAAAAAATGGTGAAATCACTATAGGTGTGCCTATAATAGTTGAAGAGTTCCCTCGATTTCTCCAGGATACCGTCATCAGACCCCCCCTTGGTGACAATGGGACCATCTAGGGGTTATAACGGTTCGATTAAAAAATAATTTTTGAAAATTGGTTTACGATTCACGGAGATATCGAGTAACATACATACAAAAAAGAAATTATAAAAAAAATATTCAGTCGAATTGAGAACCTCCTCCTTTTTTGAAGTCGGTTAAAAATACTGTTTATTTGCTTTTCTTAGGTATAGACGGCACCGAAGCCGCCGACATGCTTCGCGAGCACGTCGGGCTCGACGACGCCGTCCCGCTGCTCACCGCCGTCGACTTCCCGAAGCGGCGCGCCGCCACCATGCGAGTCGGCGCCGCCATCACCGCCGACTCCACGCAACACTTCTTGGATGCGTACTTGAGCGGCCAGGCGGCCTGCGTGCCGCTGCAGCCGCAAACCGACAAGTGTTAGAAGTTAGAACAAATATAGAAAAAAGATACAAAAAAAAGTAAAATAAATAAACGACAAAATGGCTCATAGGACGGTGTTAGCGACGAGACGAACAAAGATGTTAAATTAATGTAAGAAATCAATAAAAAAAATCCCAAATTTATAATAAAAATGGGACGTTCCATACCTAGAGGGCCCATATGCTCATTTATGGTTGCGGTATTTTTTTGTTAGGTAGTGTATTTAACGTAGACTTAGGATCCATACCAAATTCAGAATCGAGCATAAGGGCATTTTTAGGTATGGGACGCCAGCGCAACAAATCTACTACCGAACCCAATGAACGAAAAAGTGAACTTCTTTTTTAGAATTCAGTTAATATGAATAAAAAATGTTGATCAGAAAAAATAGGGGATGATGCCACTACGTGTTGAATTCTTGCACGTTTTGATAATAAAGCCGCTGCCCGTAGCCGTCGACTTCCCGAAGCGGCGCGCGCCGCCACCATGTGAATCGGCGCTGCCATCACCGGATCACCGCCGACTCCACGCAATCCCTACGTTACAAGAAAACTAGTAATGATAGACTTTTTAAATATACTTAATTGATTCAATCGTTTTAAATCAATTTAAAAAGTCTTGTTCATCCCTCAAAATTAACCATGGTGAAAGAGTATAGAAAAGATAACACAATTAAACAACTCATTACGCACAACCCTGGGCAAACCTAATCAAATAATCCCCTTTACACCCGGACAATCAGCCGGTGATGCATTCAGGCGCAGAAATAGGTTCCCAAATCACTCTCAAAGGGGGCTTTACCCTACAAACTTTTCTTCCCCAGTGGCCAAACATTGAACTAATGAATTTCCATACTGAATTTGAGCGGTTTTGCGACGACAGCGCCACTTTGAGTCCAACAGATAATTTTGTCCGAGTATGAAAGATCTTTCTTATTGTAGTTTAGCCCTAAGGGTTACAATTCCAATTTATCGCATTCAATTACAGTAATTTAGAATTCCATGCGGCCACTGGCTGTATTCAATTATGCATAAATAATGCAAGTTAAATGTTACATTCAAATTGAACGAATAAAATTAGCTAAGAATTATATTGAATTAAAAAGTAAGGCAAATTCGGCCTGTTAGAGTTGTAATTAATGAATCCAGTCAAATGCGCTAGAAATTATTTAATTAGGTAGTGTAGAAATAGCAGTGTTTCAAATAGTTAACTCAAAAATTTTACTCTAAACGGTATGGCGTAGGTGTGTAGAATATTATAGTTATCTTTAATGTTGTAGTTTTATTTCATAAGTTTTGTATTTTTGTAAAACTGTGATCATTTATTTTTATGAAAGTAAAATTATTTCACTTATGAACATGGTCTCTCATTTACCCAGAATTAGAGGTATGTTTTTTTACTATAGCCACACTGCAGGCATATGACATTTCCACGTAAAAGTTGCCACACTAAAATAATCATAAAAGTTACCATATGCTATTCACACGCCACCAAAAATTAGAAATGGATTTAATATATTAATAAGTCCTCTTCTTCTTCTTCCTAGCGTTTATCCCGGCTTGGGGTCCGCTTGACAACCTAATCCCATGAATTGGCATAGACACTAGTTTTTACGAAAGCGACTGCCATCAGACCTTCCAACCCAGAGGGGAAACTAGGCTTTTTTGGGATTAGGTCCGGTTTCCTTACGATGTTTTCCTTCACCGAAAAGCGACTGGTAAATATCAAATGATATTCCGTACATAAGTTCCGAAAAACTCAGTGGTACGAGCCGGGGTTTGAACCCGAGACCTCCGGATTGGAAGTCGGACGTCTTACCGCAAGGCTACCAGCGCTTGTTATATATTATATTAATAAGTCCTATTATGCAAATATAATTAATATGAATCAGATTATTATTATTAATATAATGTGATAATTCAAGTTAACAACTGCGTATATAAATATGACAAAATCTGTACGTGAATGGCTAGGTTTATTTCAAACAAAATAGTAGAAATCACAATTTTCATATGGCAACACTCTTCTCACGACGCCGCCGACGCCATTATTGTGAAATCACAAAATTGTGTTTTTGAAAATAAAATTCACGTGTATTTAGCGTGAAAAACTCACAAAGTTATAGTAATATAACAAATTAATAAATCATGGCTGACAATGACGATCTTTTGGACTACGAAGACGAGGAGCAGGCAGAGCAGCAAACCGCCGACGGAGCGACAGAAGCGGCGCCAAAGAAAGAGGTTAAGGGATCCTACGTATCTATCCACAGCTCCGGCTTCAGAGATTTCCTGCTAAAACCCGAAATATTGCGTGCTATAGTAGACTGCGGTTTCGAGCATCCATCAGAAGTGCAGCATGAGTGCATTCCGCAGGCCGTCCTTGGTATGGATATTCTTTGCCAAGCGAAGTCCGGTATGGGTAAGACAGCTGTGTTTGTCTTAGCGACGCTGCAACAGATCGAGCCCTCTGAAAACCATGTGTACGTACTTGTTATGTGCCACACTCGGGAGCTCGCTTTCCAAATTAGCAAAGAGTATGAGCGATTCTCGAAATACATGGCTGGCGTGCGAGTGTCGGTCTTCTTTGGTGGCATGCCGATCCAGAAGGACGAGGAAGTACTGAAGACTGCCTGCCCGCACATAGTCGTCGGTACTCCAGGCAGAATCCTGGCGCTAGTCAATAGCAAGAAGCTGAACTTGAAGCATTTGAAACATTTCATCTTGGATGAATGTGACAAAATGTTGGAGTCACTTGATATGAGAAGAGATGTGCAGGAGATATTCAGAAACACACCCCATGGGAAGCAAGTGATGATGTTCTCGGCTACTTTGAGCAAGGAAATAAGGCCGGTGTGCAAAAAGTTCATGCAAGACCCTATGGAGGTGTATGTAGATGACGAAGCCAAGCTGACGTTGCACGGTCTGCAGCAGCACTACGTCAAGCTAAAGGAGAACGAGAAGAACAAGAAGCTCTTTGAGCTTCTGGACGTATTGGAATTTAACCAAGTAGTGATATTTGTAAAGTCTGTACAGCGCTGCATAGCTCTCGCTCAACTGCTGACTGACCAGAACTTCCCTGCTATTGGAATCCATCGCAACATGACCCAGGATGAGCGTCTCTCCCGCTACCAACAGTTCAAGGACTTCCAGAAGAGAATCCTGGTTGCCACAAATCTTTTTGGACGCGGCATGGATATTGAGCGAGTCAACATTGTCTTCAATTATGACATGCCGGAAGATTCCGACACCTACCTGCATCGTGTGGCACGCGCCGGGCGTTTTGGTACCAAGGGCCTGGCCATCACCATGGTATCTGACGAAGGTGACGCTAAGATCCTGAATGAAGTGCAAGACCGCTTTGATGTCAACATTACCGAGCTGCCCGAAGAAATTGAGCTATCCACCTACATTGAAGGACGATAGATTAAGCTTTCCATTCCGTAATACCAATTTTGTAATTACCTAATCATAACGGTTTTCCTCACTACAGTGACTAGAATAAGTTGTTTGGTTTGTAAAAGTTACGTCTACCTGAGTGTAGGGCCCCCGGGTCTAATAGAATTAAAATTACTAATAGTAGAATTAAGTAAAGTTAATTAAAGTGACATTTAATATTGTGACTTTGGACTATTATTTATTGCCCTACTCATCAGTTGCATTTTGATATTTTGTTCCACGCCTGTTCATGAATTAGATAATTAATAAATAACTTGCACAATATTGTGTAACCATATTGATACCAAAATACAATAGGTATGTTCAGTTGTTTGACTGTAAATTAGACCAGAGGCCAGTTTTATAAAGCTATAAGTTACAATTTACAAGCAGAACTCTCTTTCTAACCCTGTGTTAGAAAGAGACTTCCAATTGTAACTTGTAGCTTTATAAAACTGGCCTCAGGAAGGTAATTATTAATAATGAAGTTACCACAAGTTTACACTTCTCCTCTCATTTTACGCTCTGTCTTGAGACTCCACTCTAGCCAGCAAGTTAGGGCAAGCATGGTAGAGGCGAGGGCCAGATGGAAAGGGGCTCCGCGCCTATTCCAGAGGTGTTCGCCACTCACCGTCAGCTCGCCACAAGCTGCCCCCGTGGGGTTATTATTATTACGCACTTATATTATCTATTCTCAGTCCATTATTTTTTTAAAGTAATAATTATACTTGCGATATCACTCAAAGTTATTTTAATGATAAAAGTTTATTACAAACATGTGTAGCTAATAATCTTCATTTGCCTCCATAATTATGCCTGAAAACCATAAAATAAAACAAGCATATTAAAACAGCTTTGGTATTTATTGTTATAAAAGTAGGTATTCAGTACAAAACGATAAATCAACATAAACTTAACATGAATATTTATGACTCATGGATGAGCAAGTAATTATAATCACAAAACACCTCAGCCTCATTACATTTTATACTTAAATTACAGTATAAAATTACTGCCCTTTGTACTCAATTTTCTTATCATAAAAGGTCTTCTCATGGGTGAACCTAGTAATCAGATCTAAAGCCCACTTGGGTTGATCCCCCGGGACCATATGACCAGCGTTCCGTACCATGATCTCCACAAGCTTCCCAGCCTGCTTCACATAGCCAGCTATCTCTCCATCCACCTGCCAGATGTAGCGTTTAGCTGTCTTGTACTCTTCAGCACCGGTGAAGTTCAGGTTTTTCAAGTAGTTGATTGTCAAAGGATATGCCACGATGATGTCTAGTTGTCCATTGTATATGACGCAGTAATAATTGTCTAGCAGTTCAGAAATCCATGGAGCAACTGATTTCATAACATCTTGTTTCAAATGCTTTTCTACTTCTTTTCCATCATTAAAAGGCATGTCTCCTACGTGGATTTGTTTGCGGACAGCACTCTTCTGGAGCATGGGCCCAAAGTCGTCTCCAGTCTCTGCGCTTTTGTATTCTTTGGCGTGCAAGTAGTTGAAATAAAAGCTAAATCCGGTGACATTGTAGAAGTAGCTTTTTCCATCAATTAAATCTCCGTTGAGAAGTGTATCAAAGGTATCAAAAGCTTGGTCCCACTGGTTGTTTTGAATGTAGCTTTTAGCTTGAGCTTCATAATCCTCAAAAACCTTCTGTGCGTTCCAGTCTATGAGGCCTATTTGGTACAAATATTTGCTGTAAACAAGCTGGTGTTCCGGGTCGCTCAGCCCGTTGCCAATAGCAACACCTTTTAGATTGATCTTGGTTTCAGCAGTAGGATTCTTCTTATGAATAGTATAAGCAAGCGCCGGGACATACTTCCCTCCATAAGACTCTCCGGTTACAAAGAATTTATTCTGCTGCAGCTCCGGGAATAGCTTGAAGAACTGAGTTAGAGTAGAGTATAATTGCTCACCAACTTGCGTCTCGTCAGTGCAGTAGCCTTCCGGGTGTTTAGTGAAACTAAACCCGGTTCCTACAGGGTTGTCGATATAAATGATATGGTGGTTTAAAGCCCAGTTGTACTTCCTGCGCTCGAACTTGTCGTTTCTCACGCGGATGGGGCCGTTTTCCGTGAACAAACCGTACAAGGAAGTCGCGCCGGGCCCGCCCTGCAGCCACACGATCACCGGCGCCAACTCCTTGTTCGGCGACATGCTCGGGAAGTACCAGAAGAACTGATTAGAATCATACGTCTTGTTGACAGTGAAGTAGCCGGCATAGCTCTTGATTCGCAGACTTTCTGTGAAGGGAACACGCGCCAACCTCTTGGCTTCAGTAATGTTCCCGCTCTCGATGTACGGTGTCAGGAACAAGGGATCGCCGGCATCCCCGCCATCCCTTTCGCCCAGTTTCAAGTCTGGATAACGATGGAAGAAGCATTGAGAATAAGCTATTGCTTGAACTATAAAAATTACCCCCAGGACCCTTACCATTGCGAATTAGTGTAAACTACTGACTGAGATAATTAATTAGCTCTTGCCCTCTGCACTGCCGCTAACAATGCCGCCGCTAATGTAATGAAATGATAACGCAAAACAAAACTTCAAGTTGAAGTTGACAATGTTGACATTGACATATGACCGGTTTAGAAACCATAGGTTATCCTTATCATTGTTTTGCCTGCAAGCAATGATAAGTTGATTATAATTTTATATTGGAACTTAAAATAATTTAAAATAATTAATGTATATTACGATTTACGATTACACTTGTAAAAGAGGGTCAACTGCGACTCCGACATCATATTGACGTTAAATCGCGGTATGTATAGATACCATGGGCAGTAGATGAAAGTTTAAGGCTCAAAAACACACCTAGCGGAATGGAGCCTAAGGGTCACAACACACCTAGCTGAATTCCTCGCGGAATTACCGGAAGTAGCGGAAATTTGTCTATGGTAGCGGAAATTTGTTTATGGTAGCAGATTGTTTGTATGGAAGCCATAGACAAATTACCGGAAGTAGCGGAAATTCATAGACAAAATGCTTAATTTGTCTATGAATTTCCGCTACTTCCGGTAATTCCGCGAGGAAAACCGCTAGGTATGTGGCGACCCTTAAGTATCTGACGGCGACTGTACAAACATTAAAGGGGTCTACTAACGTGTTAGTACTCAGTTAGTAGTAGTTAAATTATATTGCGTTGCGTCATGTATTATTTATTCTGTACCTAAGTAAAACTTTTGTAGTAGTTTCCATAGTAGTTAGTCCAAGTAGTGCTAGCGGTACACGCCGAAATTCAGTATAATGCTGCAAATGGTGTTAAAAGCATAAAAATCGGACCGATTGATCTTTAGGCCAAATGAATCGATTCGGCCCGTAGCAGTAAAAAAAAAAAAAACAGAGTGCAGTTATGACGTCATCTTTTTTTTGTATGGAAAAAAAAAATTTTTTGTTCCGAAACCTATCGTGTGTGGTATCAAATGAAAGGGCTTTCTGAGCTAATTCCAAAAATATGTCACATCATTACATTTCAGTCACATGTTTGAAATAAACATAAAAAACATTTTCAAAACATACCAAGTTTGGGCTCCTCGAGATACGACACCAAGCAATATTTTTTTGTAAAATATATCTCAAATAATGCCTAATATCCTCATATCTAACCCCAAGAATGCAATTTTGAAAATAATTACATTTAGTATTTTTTTCTGATTTTTAATGTTTACAAAGTGCGTCGTATTACTCAATACGAGTACGAGTACCGTAATATCCTCCAACTTTGCCCCCAGGCGAAACTTTGCCCAACATTTTGAACAAATTCATTAATTTACGTAATTTTATAGTATGTATTATGTATGTACTTTATTGCACATAAACAAGTTTAACAATATTACAACAGTAAAATAAAAAATAAAAAAGATATGCACAAAGGCGAGCTTATCCCTAAAAGGGATCTCTTCCAGCCAACCCATAGTATAGTATTCTGGTGCGGGCAAGTGTTGATGTGAATCTCACAAAATGGGAAAGCATGGTGAGTAAAACCCATACTTATACTTATACCTGTATATAATAAGGCAATGGGGAAAGCCAGTGAAACCTTATTGTAGAGGGTGCTCTTTTAGATTCCATACAATGAGGAAAAGAAACAAAAGATGAATGGTCCTTAACAATGTACGGGAACTATGTACAGTTAAAAGGCTTTTCTTATGCAATTGTTTCCCTATACCTTTTTGCTTCAGCATTTTCATTTTAGAGTATTGTGACAGTTGCCATTACTCTAGATTGTTTATATCGTAATTCGATTTCAAAAGGATAATGAATGAAGAAGTCTTGATGTGGGCAATGTTACGTTGTAATGTAACAACTAGTGATGGCCAACTTTGCCCAAGACAAAAAAAAATCTTAGGGCTATCGGCTTTTTGTATTAACCACTCGGCACAAAAAAAGGTGATTATTGTTTTTGAAATATATATATGACGTTTTGGAACTGTTTCTTTATTTTTTTAATGTAATTGTTAATGTGAAACCATAGTATTCAATATAAGTATACATAATTTTCTTTGGTCTGCCGATTTATTTGTAAACATTACTAAGATAGGTTCGTTATGATTTGTTTCTAATATAAATAATGAAATATAACTCATTTAATTATGTTTTGTTTAATATACATACTAATGCCTGAAAAATAAAAACATGACTAAATTAAAAAAATTAAGTCAAATGAGACAACCCTTGTACTTTGGAATGCTTGTATGCACCTTGTACCGTAAAGATCAAAAACGCGTACCTATCATTGCCCCCCTAATTTGTACAAAAGTTCACGTACTTATCGCTGAACTATTTAAAGGGAATGATAGGATTACCCTAGAGACTTGCTGTAATTCTTGTTTCAATACTATAATCGCATTATTTAAGCGCAAATCGACTTGAGCAATGTTGGGTAAAACTCGATATTACTTTACATACCCTCAAGTTCGCAAAAAATGGGATAAACTTAATTCGCTTTAAGTAAGAAAAATCCTGATATGTGCAACCCGGGTTCCTCGAGCTCACCTATCACGTTATATCAAAAGAACGTGTAAACAGAGTTTCATTACTCCGAGAATTATTAGATCCCACATTCGTAATAATGAAAAATTAAAAAAAAATACTTAGTGAAATTATTTTCAAAATTGCTTTCTTGGGGTTTGAAATGAGGATATCAGGTATCATTTAAGGTATGTTTTACAAAAAAATATTCAACCGTATCGTATTTGTAGGAGCCCAAACTTGGTATGTTTTGAAAATTATTTTTATTTTCATTTGAAACAAGTGACATAAATATAATGATATGATATATTTTTAGAATAGGCTCAAAAAGCCCTTTCATTTGATACCACACACGATAGGTTTCAGAACAAAATTTATTTTTTTTCCATACAAAAAAAAGATGACGTCATAACTGCACTCTGTTTTTTTTTTTTTTTTTTACTGCTTCGGGCCAAATCGATTAATTTGGCCTAAAGATCAATCGTTCCAATTTTCATGCTTTTAACACCGTTTGCAGCATGTTTAAGGCGTACCGCTAGTACTAAAGGTAGTTTCACATCACTCACATGCAGGGTGACAAAACACACAGCGGCCGGAGAGGGAACTTACCGGTAAGCAGTATTAGAAATAAAATAAACGGCAATTGTATTTTTAAGTATATTTATTTATTTTCCAAAAAATATTACATATGTCTAGGTAATATTAAAAAAATCAAATAACATACTTTAATAGGGAGGTTACTAATAAGTCAGTGTCCAAAATTTTATTAAGGATTGCATAAATTCCATTAAAATATGTGCCTAGATATTATAAATATACCTATATAACAAAGAAAAACAGAAACAATGCTGAATACCATACCATCACATAATTACGATGGTACCGGACAGATTTCCTTCTGATCAAACCCCTTTCCATGAGTGAGTCTGGTGATCATGTCCCAGGCTCGTTTGGGCTGATCTGCAGGTACAAAGTGGGTGGCGTCCAGCACGTAGATGTCGGTCAGCAAGCGCGCGCGCCGCACGCAGCCCGCCAGCTCGCCGTCCACTCGCCACGAGTACTGCTTCGCGGTCTTGTACTCATCGGCCCCTGAGAAGTTGAAATGGTTCCGCAAAAAGTCAACTATACCAGCGTAGGGTACTGTAGTGTCATTTTGTCCACCATAAAGCGTAACCGGGTAGTGGTCTAGTATTTTTGACAACCATGGTGCCATAGACTGGCAAAAATCAACATTCATGTAACCATATACAGTCCAATTTATTTCTTGGAATGACATATCCCCGACGTGGATTGCTTTCCTCACGGTATTTTGGGTCAATACTGCAACGTATTCGCTATTGTTCCATGTCTCTTTTTTAATGCTTTTCAGTGTCCACATTTGCCGCGCATGATTCGTAAGTGCTTCACTGTTATGAGTGTTATCGCAGATATGATCACGTAGAAAATGTTTCTGACTATCAGGATTTATCCAAGCTCCACCAATAATGAGACCTTTCAAGTTTACTTTACTTTTACTCGTAGATTCCTTCTTGATTATCGTGTGAGCGAGAGCGGGGACATATTTTCCGGCGTAAGATTCTCCTGTGATGTAGAAATTATTTTTCTGCAGCTCCGGGAACAGTTGGAAGAACTGAGTGAGTGTGGTGTAGAGTTGTTCGCCGACCTGTGTTTCGTCAGTAAGATACCCGTTTGGGTCCTTAGTGAAGCTGAATCCCGCGCCCACGGGGTTGTCGATGTAGATAACATGGTGATTAAGCGCCCAGTGATACTCCCTGCGCTCGAATTGTCCATTTCGTGCTGTGATCGGTCCGTTTTCAAGAAATAAACCAAAAAGCGAAGACCCTCCTGGACCACCTTGCAGCCACACCAGCACAGGTGCCTTATCCTTGTCTGAAGACATGCTAGGGAAGTACCACAAGAATTGGTTCGAGTCGTGGGTCTTATTGACGGTGAAGAAGCCCGCGTAGCTCTCCATGTTTAAGCTGTCGTTAAGCGTAACTCGTGCTAGTTGCCTCGCCTCGTTGATCTTCCCTTGTTCGATATACGGCGTTAGAAATAAGGGTTTTCCTGGGCCTTCGTCGGTGGGCGCTGGTACACGCGCTCCAGTGATATGTTGAAGTAGCCCACATAGTAATGTAGCCCATGCCAATATAACCCACCTTAAATCCGACATTTAGTCAATGGCTTGATCCAGTATTGTAAGGAAATGCATCAAAGAACTGGATCGTTCTATTTAAACGTTAGCATTTTATGATTTGCTATCTGTACTTTGCATACCTTAGTACGAATCGACTATAAAATAATAAAGTAGTGCTACGCACTTGTTATAGTTGCAGCATCTGGAATTTCTGCAGCTAACAAATAATTAAAATAATGAGTGAGTAATTGAGTATGGAATAATTACGAAAATCCAGTTGTAAAACCTTCGAAACTCTCAGCTTAGTTTACCGGACGAGGCATAAGTTATTCCATTACCTATTGATTCGTACGTTTTGAGTAATACCTACTATAGGACAATCGTACAGACAAACACTTGTTATCATAGTCGCATTCTTTGTCTTTGTTATTTTTTCAAAGGTATGCGATAATTACATTTAAAAGAAACAACTCAGCTTTTTAAGTAATTTTCTTTCAATATTGTATCATTACAATGACGGGTCTTCTGTGGAGAATTGTGTCTTTGGCTACACTCACACTGCTATGTGGTTTGCCTCAAACCTACAAAGCAGCGCTGGTAACTGTGTCTAACGATGAGAGCCCAGGAAAGCCCTTATTTCTAACGCCGTATATCGAACAAGGAAAAATCAGCGAGGCGAGGCAACTAGCACGTGTTACTCTCAACGACAGCTTAAACATCGAGAGCTACTCGGGCTTCTTCACCGTCAATAAGAGCTACGACTCGAACCAATTCTTATGGTACTTCCCTTGCATGTCCTCAGACAAGGATAAGGCACCTGTGCTGGTGTGGCTGCAAGGTGGTCCAGGAGGGTCTTCGCTTTTTGGTTTATTTCGTGAAAACGGACCGATTACAGTACTAAATGGACAATTCAAGCGCAGGGACTCGTATCACTGGGCACTTAATCACCATGTTATTTACATCGACAACCCCGTGGGCGCGGGATTCAGCTTCACTAAGGACCCAAACGGGTATCTTACTGACGAAACACAGGTCGGCGAACAACTCTATACCACACTTACTCAGTTCTTCCACCTGTTCCCGGAGCTGCAGAAAAATGCTTTTTACATCACAGGAGAATCTTACGCCGGAAAATTTGTGCCGGCTCTGGCTCACGCGATAATTAAGAAAGATTCCATGACAGGAACTAGAATTAACCTTAAAGGACTCATTATTGGTGGAGCTTGGATAAATCCCGACAGTCAGAAACATTTTGTAGATTACCATTGGTGCGAAAACCCTCACAATAGTCAAGTACTTATGAATCATCCTAAAACCACGTCCACCGTGAAAACCCTTAAAGATTCAGAATACGTTGCAGTACTGACCCAAAATGATGTGAGGAAAGCCATCCATGTTGGGGACTTCTCATACGAAGAAATGAATTGGAATGTGTTTAACATAATGAATGTTGATTTTTGTCAATCTATGGCACCATGGTTGTCAGAAATACTAGACCACTACCCGGTAACACTTTATGGAGGACAAAAGGACACTACAGTACCTTACCAAGGCATAGCTGACTTTTTGCGGAACCATTTCAACTTCTCAGGAGCCGATGAGTACAAGACTGCGAAGCAGTACTCGTGGCGAGTGGACGGCGAGCTGGCGGGCTGCGTGCGGCGCGCGCGCTTGCTGACCGACATCTACGTGCTGGACGCCACCCACTTCGTACCTGCAGACCAGCCCAAACGAGCCTGGGACATGATCACCAGACTCACTCACGGGAAGGGGTTTGATCAGAAAGAAATTTGCTCCATACCACCGCCAAATAAAACGTAAATATTATGGTGTAAGTTACTGACATAGCCCACAGGATTAGCAAGCTGAAGTGGCAATGGGCAGGCCACATTGCACGCACAGCAGATGGCCGATGGGGTCGAAAAGTGCTCGAGTGGAGACCACGGACTAGCAAGCGCAGCGTAGGACGTCCACCCACAAGATGGACAGACGACCTTATAAAGGTCGCCGGAAGACGCTGGATGCAAGTCGCTTCCGACCGATACTTATGGAGGTCCAAAGGGGAGGCCTATGTTCAGCAGTGGACGTCTTATGGCTGAGATGATGATGATGATGATGATGGTGGTGATAAATTGAAAATAAAGGTTTTCAACAATATCTTAGATTAAGAAAATGAACTCTACCCCAATCTGCCCGCCTGTTTTGTCCGGCGGATATGCCCGGCGCTCGTCGATGTTAGGTGATATTCAGTGTCCGCAGGCAAATTTGTATAATAAATAGCGCCATACACGGTCCGTGTATCTCTGTCCAGCGGAGTGTATCTAGCTAATAATATTTTAATAGGCTTCTGATTAGATTTACACATATAGTAGCATCTAGCATGCAATCAACGGTAGTTTTTTTTATCGTATAGCTACACGACACTGGAGATAGATAGGCTTTATTCTCACTGTTGGTAATAGTAGTGGGAAAGTAGATGGCGAGGAAAATCCAGTGAGTGGTGCCAGGTTCAGATGGGACAATGCAGCTACAAAGTTTGTAATTCTTTTAGCACCACGCAGGGATCACGTGTAGGGTTGTCTAAAGTGCTTCCTACGGACGCAGAGTAACATTGATCCCCCAGTGTTTCTTTTAAACAATCATTCAACGGTAGTATTTATTACGTATACAAATTAACTATTCACATAACATTTGTTCACACAAGTTGTATTACATTCCAAAGTTCAGTAATGCTTCAATTCAGATAAGAAGTGTGATGTGTGAACCGTTCGGCACCATATGACCAGCGTTCCTCACCAGCACCTCCGTCAGCTTCCCAGCTTGCTTCACGTACCCAGCCACTTCCCCATTCACTGTCCAAATATTTCGCTTAACAGTTTTATACTCCTCTGCCCCAGAAAACTCAAGGTTTCGCAAGTAGTTCACTGTATAAGGATAAACTAGTATTATGTCTAATTGTCCATTGTAAATGAGACAATTGTAGTTATTCAGCAGTTCAGACATCCAAGGTACAACTGACTGCATCATATCCTTTTTGAAACGTATTTCTGCTGTCGGGGAGTGGTCGGGGATGTGTCGTTGTATGAAGCTTGGCCCACGTGGATGCCTCTCCGAACAGAGCAGTTTTGCAGCACAGGACCAAAATCATCCCCATCGTTATAGTTCTATGTATGTACCTAAGTAATTAAACCACAAATTAAAGCCTGTAACATTTGTTAAGAAGATTACCTTCAATCATCTCTCTTCCAAGAATAGTGCTGAATACTACACTTGCTTCATCCCATTCATGGTTTTAGAATAGAATGTAATAGAAATAGTTTAAGGGTTAGGGGTTAGCTTCGTGGGTGTCGTGAGAGGCGACTAAGGGATAAGGGATAATAAGGGGACCTCTGATCCCTACTACTCGTGGGAACGCTGTGGTGATTCATTTAATTAATAATCATCCGCATGGCGGCGATGCGGTACGCCACCCATCACGTCTCGTTCTTCACGGGGGGCGAGAAGCGGCTCACGGAGAGCCGTTTTGCTACATTGATTGTAGCAAATGGAAATCCGTGATCTCTGCCTACCCCTTTTGGGAAATAGGCGTGATTGTATGTATGAATGTATGTATGTAGAAATAGATATATGTAGATGTAGAATAGTTTATTCGTAAAAATCGTAAACACATACATATAAAAGAAATCAAATGAAAAAATACATAAAACGAGAAAGTGCCACGAAATGGTCTCATCTCAACATGATGCTGGCGGTTCTCAGCGCTGATTTTCCGAAGAGACCATCAGGTGAAAACAATTCACGAAAGGTAAGGTAACACAAACTCCAGTGTTTTCTATATGCTTCTTAAGTTTTGTCTCGTAACCCTCAAGTGTGAGTGGTCCGTTCGTACCAGTCAATAAGCCCTATTTGGTACAAATATTCACTGTAAAGGATAATCTGGTGCACTGGATCGGTTAAACTATTTCCAATTCCAATGGCTAACCATTTAACGTTTATTTTGGTTTCCGCTGTAGGATTATTATTATGATTAGCCTAGAGCTGGGACTTGCTTTCCGGCGTAAGACTCTCCGCCTATAAAAAACTGAAGATCTGGAAACAGCTTGAAGAACTGAATCAACGTGAAATACAGCTGCTCTCCAACTTGAGTCTCATCGCTCAAATACCTCCCCCCTAAAACACATAAAAATCTTGGTGGCTCCACTTTTCAAATCCATCCTTGGGCCCTACACGGAAAAAAAAGCTTCTGGGATATTCTCAATCCAAGACATTATTATTTTCTTGAAAATATTTCCTCGTGACAAGTATTTATTTCCTTTACCAAAAATATGATTCTTCGCTTAATAAACCCAGGTTTTCTTAAAATAGAAACACACGAATGTATTGTTTCAAGAGTATATTGAGTAAATAAGAGATATTGTACTTTAATCATACAATTATTATCTTAGGTAAAAGAAAACTAGAAAATCTGTAAGAATATATTCGCTTCGTTATATTTAAAACTTTAATTTATTTTAGTTAAAGGAAATAAATGCTTGTCACGAGGAAATATTTTCAACATAATATAATAATGTCTTAGATTGAGAATATCCCGGAAGCTTTTTTTTCCGTGTAAGGAACAATCATGACGAGGGAAATCTTTTGTTCACGAAAAGCCGTAGGTATTTGACTTTTTTATGTCGTGTGCAAGGGCAACTGCAATTTTATAAGTTAGAAGACATAATATTGATTCTGAAGACGAATACATCTCGTTACGACTCAACTTAGAAGTTACCGAGACTAGAACGTGTGTAATATATGTATGTATACAAAACAGTAGTTCTGAAGTTGTACTCGTCTGCTTGAAAATAAATAATTTAAATTATTAATTATCTATCTATACATTAATCATTCATCCATTAAATATGTCCATGGGGTTAGTAGCTCTGGTCTGAAGTCTGAGGTCATTTGCGAATAGCTAGGGATATACGCACAGATCTGCCCGCTGGATATATGGACGGATCTGTCCGCCGGGCATATCCGCCGGATAAATCCGGCGGGCAGATCTGTGCGTGTGCCCCTAGCTAATATTTTAAGGCCCACTAATAAAATACGCGCCGAAGAGTTGTCCATATTTCGGCCATACCTACCTGATCTACTGGGTAATGTCTTTTGAACGGTGAATTTGGATAACCCAACTGGGTGACACAATTATACAGACAAACACGTGTTAGCCTGCTAATCGTAGTCACATTCTTTGTCTTTGGTATATTTGCAAAAGAATGTAAGTATAGGTAAAAAAATCAAGTATAAAAGTTAATATATAGAATAAAGTATTCAGTACTTTAAATCATTTCCAATATTGTATCACTTCAATGTCGGGCCTACTGAGGTTCATTTTGGCTTGGGCTCCACTACTATGTGGGCTCTTTCAAGATATCACTGGAGCGCGTGTACCAGCGCCCACCGACGAAGGCCCAGGAAAACCCTTATTTCTAACACCGTATATCGAACAAGGGAAGATCAACGAGGCGAGGCAACTAGCTCGAGTTACTCTCAACGACAGCTTAAACATAGAGAGCTACGCGGGCTTCTTCACCGTCAATAAGACCTACGACTCGAACCAATTCTTGTGGTACTTCCCTAGCATGTCTTCAGACAAGGATAAGGCACCTGTGCTGTTGTGGCTGCAGGGTGGGCCAGGAGCGTCTTCGCTTTTCGGTTTATTTCTTGAAAACGGGCCGATCACAGTACTTAATGGAAAATTCGAGAGCAGGAAGTATCACTGGGCGCTTAATCAACATCTTATCTACATCGACAACCCCGTGGGCGCGGGATTCAGCTTCACTAAGGACCCAAACGGGTATCTTACTGACGAAACACAGGTCGGCGAACAACTCTACACCACACTCACTCAGTTCTTCCAACTGTTCCCGGAGCTGCAGAAAAATGATTTCTACATCACAGGAGAATCTTACGCCGGAAAATATGTCCCCGCTCTCGCTCACACGATAATCAAGAAGGAATTTACAAGTACAAGTAAAGTAACCATGAAAGGTCTCATTATTGGTGGAGCTTGGATAAATCCTGATAGTCAGAAACATTTTATAGGTGGTAATATTTGTGATAACACTCACAACAGTCAAGCACTTACGAATCATGCGCGGCAAATGTGGACACTGAAAAGCCTTAAAAAAGAGAAATGGCAGCAATTGCAAGATTCAGACTACGTTGCAGTACTAACCCAAAATGCCATCAGGAAAGCAATCCACGTTGGGAACTTGTCATTCGACGATATGAACGGCACAGTAACGTCTAAACTGTGGGTTGATTTTTGTCAATCTATGGCACCATGGTTGTCAGAAATACTAGACCACTACCCGGTAACACTTTATGGAGGACAAAAGGACACTACAGTACCTTACCAAGGCATAGCTGACTTTTTGCGGAACCATTTCAACTTCTCAGGAGCCGATGAGTACAAGACTGCGAAGCAGTACTCGTGGCGAGTGGACGGCAAGCTGGCGGGCTGCGTGCGGCGCGCGCGCTTGCTGACCGACATCTACGTGCTGGACGCCACCCACTTCGTACCTGCAGACCAGCCCAAACGAGCCTGGGACATGATCACCAGACTCACTCACGGGAAGGGGTTTGATCAGAAAGAAATTTGCTCCGTACCACCGCCAAATAAAACGTAAATATTATGGTGGTGATAAATTGAAAATAAAGGTTTTCAACAATATCTTAGATTAAGAAAATGAACTCTACCCCAATCTGCCCGCCTGTTTTGTCCGGCGGATATGCCCGGCGCTCGTCGATGTAAGGCAATATTCAGATGTGTCCGCAGACAAATTTGCATGCGGACACACCTGAATAGCGCCATACACGGTCCTTGTATCTCTGTCCAGCGGACTGTATCCCTAGCTAATAATATTTTAGTAGGCTTGTGATTAGATTTACACATATAGTAGCATCTAGCATGCACTCAACGGTAGTTTTTTTTTATCGTAGTATAGCTACACGTCACTGGACATAGATAGGCTTTCTTCTCACCGTTGGTAATAGTAGTGGGAAAGTAGATGGTGAAGAAAATCCAGTGAGTGCTGCCAGGTTCAGATGGGACAATGCAGCTGCAAAGTTTGTAATTCTTTTAGCACCACGCAGGGATCACGTGTAGGGTTGTCTAAAGTGCTTCCTACGGACGCAGACATTGATCTGATTGATCCCCCAGGGTTTTTTTTAACAATCATTCAACGGTAGTATTTATTACGTATACAAATTAACTATTCACATAACATTTGTTCACACAAGTTGTATTACATTCCAAGTTCAGTAATGCTTCAATTCAGATAAGAAGTGTGATGTGTGAACCGTTCGCCAGCTTGCTTCACGTACCCAGCCACTTCCCCGTTCACTGTCCAAATATTGCGCTTAGCAGTTTTATACTCCTCTGCCCCAGAAAACTCAAGGTTTCGCAAGTAGTTCACTGTATAAGGATAAACTAGTATTATGTCTAATTCTCCATTGTAAATGAGACAATAGGGAAGATGCAGCTATAATATTGACCATTATTTTGTGATCAAAACGGTGAAAAAACATAAAATAATAGGCACTGTAATGTTTTTACTTTAGTTTATACAAATTTCAGACAATAATTACGATTTGAAGTCACGTGAAACGGAACGTGTTTTAATCCACCAATCAGCGTCTGGTGACGTCACACCTGTATGATGTCTAGAGGGGTTGGCAACTGTCACTAGTTTTGTTCTATGAGATTTGGCTTAAAGGGCTAGCATCCGGGTCAAAAAAAAAAAGAATTTGACACTGTTGACAGGTTTGACAGGGACGAACCAAGGACGAACAAATATGGCGAGTGACACATACATGAGTGACGTCACAGGAACTGTAGATCCGTTTAGGCGCGAAAATTTAAATTGTCAGTTTGTAACAGCATTTTTTGACTATAAATTATAGTATTTTCATTTTTTAACACACTCGTGGTCTATTCTACGTGCGATTCTTTCAAATGGAAGCATAAATGAAAACACTGCATCTTGCCTATTGTAGTTATTCAGCAGTTCAGACATCCAATGACTGCATCATATTCTTTTTGAAACGTATTTCTGCTGTCGGGGAGTGGTCGGGGATGTGTCGTTGTATGAAGCTTGGCCCACGTGGATGCCTCTCCGAACAGAGCAGTTTTGCAGCATAGGGCCAAAATCGTCCCCATCGTTATAGTCCTCTGTATGTACCTAAGTAATTAAACCACAAATTAAAGCCTGTGACATTTGTTAAGAAGATTACCTTCAAGCATGTCTCTTCCAAGAATAGTGCTGAATACTACACTTGCTTCATCCCATTCATGGTTTTAGAATAGAATGTAATAGAAATAGTTTAAGGGTTAGGGGTTAGTTTCGTGGGTGTCGTAAGAGGCGACTAAGGGATAAGGGATAATAAGGGGACCTCTGATCCCTACTACTCGTGGGAACGCTGTGGTGATTCATTTAATTAATAATCCGCCACCATAATAAATACGCCACCCATCACGTCTCGTTCTTCACGGGGGGCGAGAAGCGGCTCACGGAGAGCCGTTTTGCTACATTGATTGTAGCAAATGGAAATCCGTGATCTCTGCCTACCCCTTTTGGGAAATAGGCGTGATTGTATGTATGAATGTATGTATGTAGAAATAGATATATGTAGATGTAGAATATTTTATTCGTAAGCACATACACATAAAAGAAATCAAAGGAAAAAATACATAAAACGAGATAGTGCCACGAAATGGTCTCATCTCAACATGATGCTGGCGGTTCTCAGCGCTGAATTTCCGAAGAGACCATCAGGTGAAAACAATTCACGAAAGGTAAGGTAACACAAACTCCAGTGTTTTCTATATGCTTCTTAAGTTTTGTCTCGTAACCCTCAAGTGTGGGTGGTCCGTTCGTACCAGTCAATAGGCCCTATTTGGTACAAATATTCACTGTAAAGGATAATCTGTTGCACTGGATCGGTTAAACCATTTCCAATGGCTAACCCTTATAGGTTTATTTTGGTTTCCGCTGTAGGATTATTATTATGAATAGCCTAGAGCTGGGACTTGCTTTCCGGCATAAGACTCTCCGCTGATAAAAAACTGAAGATCTGGAAACAGCTTGAAGAACTGAATCAACGTGAAATACAGCTGCTCTCCAACTTGAGTCTCATCGCTCAAATACCTCCCCCCTAAAATACATAAAAATCTTGGTGGCTCCACTTCTCAAATCCATCCTTGGGTCCTAAGGAACAATCATGACGAGGGAAATCTTTTGTTCACGAAAAGCCGGAGGTATTTGAATTATCTATCTATACATTAATCATTCATCCATTAAATATGTCCATGGGGTTAGTAGCTCTGGTCTGAAGTCTGAGGTCATTTGCGAATAGCTAGGGATATACGCACAGATCTGCCCGCTGGATATATGGACGGATCTGTCCGCCGGATAAATCCGGCGGGCAGATCTGTGCGTGTACCCCTAGCTAATATTTTAAGGCCCACTAATAAAATACGCGCCGAAGAGTTGTCCATATTTCGGCCATACCTACCTGATCTACTGGGTAATGTCTTTTGAACGGTGAATTTGGATAACCCAACTGGGTGACACAATTATACAGACAAACACGTGTTAGCCTGCTAATCGTAGTCACATTCTTTGTCTTTGGTATTTTTGCAAAAGAATGTAAGTATAGGTAAAAAAATCAAGTATAAAAGTTAATATATAGAATAAAGTATTCAGTACTTTAAATCATTTCCAATATTGTATCACTTCAATGTCGGGCCTACTGAGGTTCATTTTGGCTTGGGCTCCACTACTATGTGGGCTCTTTCAAGGTATCACTGGAGCGCGTGTACCAGCGCCCACCGACGAAGGCCCAGGAAAACCCTTATTTCTAACACCGTATATCGAACAAGGGAAGATCAACGAGGCGAGGCAACTAGCTCGAGTTACTCTCAACGACAGCTTAAACATAGAGAGCTACGCGGGCTTCTTCACCGTCAATAAGACCTACGACTCGAACCAATTCTTGTGGTACTTCCCTAGCATGTCTTCAGACAAGGATAAGGCACCTGTGCTGTTGTGGCTGCAGGGTGGGCCAGGAGCGTCTTCGCTTTTCGGTTTATTTCTTGAAAACGGGCCGATCACAGTACTTAATGGAAAATTCGAGAGCAGGAAGTATCACTGGGCGCTTAATCACCATCTTATCTACATCGACAACCCCGTGGGCGCGGGATTCAGCTTCACTAAGGACCCAAACGGGTATCTTACTGACGAAACACAGGTCGGCGAACAACTCTACACCGCACTCACTCAGTTCTTCCAACTGTTCCCGGAGCTGCAGAAAAATGATTTCTACATCACAGGAGAATCTTACGCCGGAAAATATGTCCCCGCTCTCGCTCACACGATAATCAAGAAGGAATTTACAAGTACAAGTAAAGTAACCTTGAAAGGTCTCATTATTGGTGGAGCTTGGATAAATCCTGATAGTCAGAAACATTTTATAGGTGGTAATATTTGTGATAACACTCACAACAGTCAAGCACTTACGAATCATGCGCGGCAAATGTGGACACTGAAAAGCCTTAAAAAAGAGAAATGGCAGCAATTGCAAGATTCAGACTACGTTGCAGTACTAACCCAAAATGCCATCAGGAAAGCAATCCACGTTGGGAACTTGTCATTCGACGATATGAACGGCACAGTAACGTCTAAACTGTGGGTTGATTTTTGTCAATCTATGGCACCATGGTTGTCAGAAATACTAGACCACTACCCGGTAACACTTTATGGAGGACAAAAGGACACTACAGTACCTTACCAAGGCATAGCTGACTTTTTGCGGAACCATTTCAACTTCTCAGGAGCCGATGAGTACAAGACTGCGAAGCAGTACTCGTGGCGAGTGGACGGCAAGCTGGCGGGCTGCGTGCGGCGCGCGCGCTTGCTGACCGACATCTACGTGCTGGACGCCACCCACTTCGTACCTGCAGACCAGCCCACACGAGCCTGGGACATGATCACCAGACTCACTCACGGGAAGGGGTTTGATCAGAAAGAAATTTGCTCCGTACCACCGCCAAATAAAACGTAAATATTATGGTGGTGATAAATTGAAAATAAAGGTTTTCAACAATATCTTAGATTAAGAAAATGAACTCTACCCCAATCTGCCCGCCTGTTTTGTCCGGCGGATATGCCCGGCGCTCGTCGATGTAAGGCAATATTCAGATGTGTCCGCAGACAAATTTGCCTGCGGACACACCTGAATAGCGCCATACACGGTCCGTGTATCTCTGTCCAGCGGACTGTATCCCTAGCTAATAATATTTTAGTAGGCTTGTGATTAGATTTACACATATAGTAGCATCTAGCATGCACTCAACGGAAGTT
Source organism: Pammene fasciana (assembly GCA_911728535.1). Classification (NCBI taxonomy): domain Eukaryota; kingdom Metazoa; phylum Arthropoda; class Insecta; order Lepidoptera; family Tortricidae; genus Pammene; species Pammene fasciana. Next base: position 1,313,308 of record OU452292.1, read on the forward strand.
TTTTTTTATCGTAGTATAGCTACACGTCACTGGACATAGATAGGCTTTCTTCTCACCGTTGGTAATAGTAGTGGGAAAGTAGATGGTGAAGAAAATCCAGTGAGTGCTGCCAGGTTCAGATGGGACAATGCAGCTGCAAAGTTTGTAATTCTTTTAGCACCACGCAGGGATCACGTGTAGGGTTGTCTAAAGTGCTTCCTACGGACGCAGAGTAACATTGATGATTGATCCCCCAGGGTTTTTTTTTAACAATCATTCAACGGTAGTATTTATTACGTATACAAATTAACTATTCACATAACATTTGTTCACACAAGTTGTATTACATTCCAAGTTCAGTAATGCTTCAATTCAGGTAAGAAGTGTGATGTGTTAACCGTTCGGCACCATGTGACCAGCGTTCCTCACCAGCACCTCCGTCAGCTTCCCAGCTTGCTTCACGTACCCAGCCACTTCCCCATTCACTGTCCAAATATTGCGCTTAACAGTTTTATACTCCTCTGCCCCAGAAAACTCAAGGTTTCGCAAGTAGTTCACTGTATAAGGATAAACTAGTATTATGTCTAATTCTCCATTGTAAATGAGACAATTGTAGTTATTCAGCAGTTCAGACATCCAATGACTGCATCATATCCTTTTTGAAACGTATTTCTGCTGTCGGGGAGTGGTCGGGGATGTGTCGTTGTATGAAGCTTGGCCCACGTGGATGCCTCTCCGAACAGAGCAGTTTTGCAGCATAGGGCCAAAATCGTCCCCATCGTTATAGTCCTCTGTATGTACCTAAGTAATTAAACCACGAATTAAAGCCTATGACATTTGTTAAGAAGATTACCTTCAAGCATATATGTCTCTTCCAAGAATAGTGCTGAATACATCACTTGCTTCATCCCATTCATGGTTTTAGAATAGAATGTAATAGAAATAGTTTAAGGGTTAGGGGTTAGTTTGGTGGGTGTCGTAAGAGGCAACTAAGGGATAAGGGGACCTCTGATCCCTACTACTCGTGGGGACCATCAGGTGAAAACAATTCACGAAAGGTAACACAAACTCCAGTGTTTTCTATATGCTTCTTAAGTTTTGTCTCGTAACCCTCAAGTGTGGGTGGTCCGTTCGTACCAGTCAATAAGCCCTATTTGGTACAAATATTCACTGTAAAGGATGATCTGGTGCACTGGATATCGGATAAACCATTTCCAATGGCTAACCCTTTAAGGTTTATTTTGGTTTCCGCTGTAGGATTATTATTATGAATAGCCTAGAGCTGGGACTTGCTTTCCGGCATAAGACTCTCCGCTCATAAAAAACTGAAGATCTGGAAACAGCTTGAATAACTGAATCAATGTGAAATACAGCTGCTCTCCAACTTGAGTCTCATCGCTCAAATACCTCCCCCCTAAAATACATAAAAATCTTGGTGGCTCCACTTTTCAAATCCATCCTTGGGTCCTAAGGAACAATCATGACGAGGGAAATCTTTTGTTCACGAAAAGCCGTAGGTATTTGACTTTTTTATGTCGTGTGCAAGGGCAACTGTAATTTTATAAGTTAGAAGACATAATTATAAACTTGTATAGATGTCATATACAAAGGAAAAAGTGACCAACGCCTCCGATGCCCAAGGCTGAATCAAAATATTCATTAAAAAATAATTTGATTTGTTCTTTCAGTTCTAGAAGACATAATATGGATTCAGAAGACGTATACATCCCATTACGGCTCAACGTTGAAGTTACCGAGACTAGAACGTGTGTAATATATATATATTCATACAAAATAGTAGTTCTGAAGTTGTACTCGTCTGCTTGAAAATAAATAATTTATTAATTATCTATAAAAAAACCACATTTACTGTCGCAAAAAAATAGACACACAAAAAAGGCGGGTAACATACACTAGAAGTAAACAGAAAAAAACAATACACAAGAATGGAAAGGAAGACAAAAAAAACTAACAAGCAACTTAAGAACTATTAAACTACTAATTTCGCGACAATAGGCTCAGAGCTCAGCATTTGCTGCGAGCTTGGTCGGCTGCACAGCGCTGTTTTTCAGCCCGCGCCTGTCTCTTGGCTTCAAATCAAATCAATCAAAATATTCTTTATTGCACACCTCAATAAAATAGAACAGTACAGTACACAGATAAAAAGTAGAGGCAGTCAACAGGCGGTCTTATCGCTAGAGAGCGATCTCTTCCAGACAACCTTGGGGTAGCGAAAATCTAGTTGAACATAGTTGAATGAGTAGGTGCAAAACAGAAGAAACAGTGAAATAAACCAATACACTAAAACAAATAATAATAACTTAATTATACATACACATACTTACACAAATAAAATAATCCATAAACATACCTACATATACTACATACACAGGATAGATAAGTACTTAAATAAATAAAATAAAATACAATAAAATACAGTCAGCAAACATATGTGTCAAGGGAGAGAAAGGTAATACTCCTTAAGGAGATTCTTGAAGACAGTTATGGATTTTGGCTTATACAAAATTAAAAATTAAAAAGCTGGCTTTGGGAAGACATCGCAATTACAGCGTGCATTTAGTTTTTATTACATACTACCTTACATAGGAATAAACATTACGACTATTCATTAATCATTCATCCATTAAATATGTCCATGGGGCTAGTAGCTCAGACCAGAGCCTCAGATCATTTGCGAATAACTAGGGATATACGCACAGATCTGCCCGCTGGATATATGGACGGAGCTGTGCGTGTACCCCTAGCTAATATCTTAAGGCCCACTAATAAAATACGCGCCGACGAGTTGTCCATATTTCGGCCATACCTACCTGATCTACTGGGTAATGTCTTTTGAATGGTGAATTTGGATAACCCAACTGGGTGACACAATTATACAGACAAACACGTGTTAGCCTTCTAATCGTAGTCACATTCTTTGTCTTTGGTATTTTTACAAAAGAATGTAAGTTTAGATAAAAAATAAAGCATAAAAGTTAATATATAAAATAAAGTATTCCGTACTTTAAATCATTTCCAATATTGTATCACTTCAATGTCGGGCCTACTGAGGATCATTTTGGCTTGGGCTCCACTACTATGTGGGCTCTTTCAAGATATCACTGGAGCGCGTGTACCAGCGCCCACCGACGAAGGCCCAGGAAAACCCTTATTTCTAACACCGTATATCGAACAAGGGAAGATCAACGAGGCGAGGCAACTAGCACGAGTTACTCTCAACGACAGCTTAAACATAGAGAGCTACGCGGGCTTCTTCACCGTCAATGAGACCTACGACTCGAACCAATTCTTGTGGTACTTCCCTAGCATGTCTTCAGACAAGGATGAAGCACCTGTGCTGTTGTGGCTAGAGGGCGGGCCAGGAGCGTCTTCGCTTTTTAGTTCATTTTGTGAAAGCGGACCGATCACAGTACTAAATGGACAATTTAAGCGCAGGGAGTATCACTGGGCACTTAATCACCACGTTATCTACATCGACAACCCCGTGGGCGCAGGATTCAGCTTCACTAAGAACACAAACGGGTATCTTACTGACGAAACACAGGTCGGGGAACAACTCTACACCACACTCACTCAGTTCTTCCAACTGTTCCCGGAGCTGCAGAAAAATGCTTTCTACATCACAGGAGAATCTTACGCCGGAAAATATGTCCCCGCTCTCGCCCACATGATAATCAAGAAGGAATCTACGAGTAAAACTAAAGTAAACCTAAAAGGTCTCATTATTGGCGGAGCTTGGATAAATCCTGATAGTCAGCGACATTTTATAGGTAGTAATATCTGCGATAAGACTCACAACAGTGAAACACTTACGAATCATGCGCTGCAAGTGTGGACACTGAAAAGCCTTAATAAGAAGAAATGGCAGCAATCGCAAGATTCAGACTACGTTGCAGTACTAACCCAAAATGCTGTCAGGAAAGCAATGCACGTTGGGAACTTGTCATTCGACGAATGGAACATGATAGTGGTTCATAAACTGAGTGATGATATATGTCGATCTATGGCGCCATGGTTGTCAGAAATACTAGACCACTACCCGGTAACGCTTTATGGAGGACAAAATGACATTACAGTTCCCTACCCTAGTATAGTTGACTTTTTGCGGAACCATTTCAACTTCTCAGGGGCCAATGAGTACAAGACTGCGAAGCAGTACTCGTGGCGGGTGGACGGCGAGCTGGCGGGCTGCGTGCGGCGCGCGCGCTTGCTGACGGACATCTACGTGCTGGACGCCGCCCACATCGTACCTGCAGACCAGCCTAAACGAGCCTGGGACATGATCACCAGACTCACTCACGGGAAGGGGTTTGATCAGAAAGAAATTTGCCCCGTACCACCGCCAAATAAAACGTAAATATTTTGGTGGTGATAAATTGAAAATAAACTTTTTCAACAGTAACTAACCCCCAATAACCCCCAATTAACTCTTCCCCAATAACCATTAACATTTTATTGGTCGTTGAAAAATCTCTTAATAGGTAAATAAACACTAAAACAGGTTGCGGAAATTAGCTAGGGATACACACACAGATCTGCCCGCCGGAATTGTCCGGCGGATATGCCCGGCGCTCGTCGATATAAGGCACTATTCAGATGTGTCCGCAGACAAATTTGCCTGCGGACACATCTGAATATCGCCATACACGGTCCTTGTATCTCTGTCCAGCGGATATGCCTGGCGGGCAAATCTGTGCGTGTATCCCTAGCTAATAATATTTTAATAGGCTTGTGATTAGATTTATACATACCTATAGTAGCATCTAGCATGCATTCAACGGTAATATTTATTACGTATACAAATTAACTATTCACTTCACTTTTGTTCACACAAGTTGTATTACATTCCAAGTTCAGTAATGCTACAATTCAGATAAGAAGTGTGATGTGTGAACCGTGTGATCATGTCCCAGGCCCATTTAGGCTGGTCGCCCGGTACCATGTGACCAGCGTTCCTCACCAGCACCTCCGTCAGCTTCCCAGCATGCTTCACGTACCCAGCCACTTCCCCGTTCACTGTCCAAATATTGCGCTTAGCAGTTTTATATTCCTCTGCACCAGAAAACTCAAGGTTCCGCAAGTAGTTCACTGTATAAGGATAAGCTAGTATTATGTCTAATTGTCCATTGTAAATGAGACAATTGTAGTTATTTAGCAGTTCAGACATCCAAGGAGCAACTGACTGCATCATATCCTTTTTCAAACGTATTTCTACTGTCGGGGATGTGTCGTTGTATGAAGCTTGGCCCACGTGGATGCCTCTCCGAACAGAGCAGTTTTGCAGCATAGGGCCAAAATCGTCCCCATCGTTATAGTCCTCTGTATGTAAGTAATTAAACCACGAATTAAAGCCTGTGACATTTGTTAAGAAGCTATTACCTTCAAGCATGTCTCTTCCAAGAATAGTGCCGAAGACATCACTAGCTTCATCCCATTCGTGGTTTTCTATATGCTTCTTAAGTTTTGTCTCGTAACCCTCAAGTGTGGTTCGTGCGTTCCAGTCGATAAGCCCTATTTGGTACAAATATTCACTGTAAAGAATAACCTGGTGCACTGGATCGGTTAAACCATTTCCGATGGCTAACCCTTTAAGGTTTATTTTGGTTTCCGCTGTAGGATTATTCTTATAAATAGTGTAGCCTAGAGCTGGGACGTACTTCCCAGCATAAGACTCTCCGCTGATAAAAAACTCATTTAGCTGTAGTTCTGGAAACAGCTTGAAGAACTGAGTCAACGTGGAGTACAGCTGCTCTCCGACTTGTGTCTCATCGCTCAAATACCCTTCCTCGCTGTTAGTGAAACTGAATCCTGTGCCCACGGGATTGTCGATGTAAATGAGATGGTGATTCAACGCCCAATGGTATTTTCTGCGCTCGAAACTTCCATTCTTTACTCGTATTGGGCCATTTTCCATGAAAAGACCAAACATCGATGAACCCCCAGGGCCACCTTGCAGCCACAAAAGAACGGGCGAATTGTCTTTGTCTGGTGACATGCTCGGGAAGTACCAGAAGAATTGATTTGAGTCGAACGTTTTGTTGACCGTGAAAAAGCCAGCGTAGCTCTCGATGCCCATGGCATCGGTTATTGGAACTCGTGCTAGTTGCTTTGCGTTATCTATTTGACCATGTTCAAGATGTGGGCTAAGTAAAAGGGGCTCACCACAATCTCCGTCAGTCCCGACGTCTCTTTTACTCAAGTCTAGTTTTGGGTAAGGGTGCAGGCACTGTGAAGCTGCTACGACTTGCAAAATAACCCACGGAACAGCCTTCATTATTACAGCTGATAATCAACAACTCCAGTCAAATACACCTTGTCGGTGTTATTTATATAAGTTTAGTAGGTACTACCTATTAGGCAAAATAGTTACTCTTAAAAGCATGATTTACTGCTTCTATTGTCACAAAATATAAACTCAAAGTCAACAACGACTATCAATTATAATAAATTATTAGTGTTATGTACCTAATGTGTATTTTTAGGGTTCCGTAGCCAAAATAGCAAAAACGGAACCCTAGCTTATAGTTTCGCCATGTCCGTCCGTCCGTCCGTCCGTCCGTCCGTCCGCGGTCTAGCTCAGTGACGGTTAGCACTAGAAAGCTGAAATTTGGTTTGAATATGTGCATTAACCAAGCCGACAAAACGGTAGAATAAAAACGCGAAAAGTATATTTTGTTAGGGTACCTCCCGTACACGTGAAGTGGGGGGCGAATTTTTTTTTCGTTCCAACCAAGTTGTGTGGGATATCGTTGGATAGGTTTATTAAAAAGAATTTGGGTCTTTTAACACAGTTTTTGGATAAAACTAATTAATGCTTTCGGAAATAATAGCTCCAAAAGTTTAAAACAGGGCGTCCCATCTAACTTTTGAATCGTGGGTCCTAAAATTTTGAAAAAAATCATGAAACTGAGGCCTAATGAGTACCTTCAATGAAAACTATATTGAATTCAATTGGTTGAGCCGTTTTTGAGTTATCACTCAAAAACCCATAGTGAAAGGACGTAAGTAAAAATGACGTAAGCGCCGCCAAATTTCCCGTAAGAAACGACCTTTTGAATTAATGGTCTCAGTTTACGGAACCCTACACTGAGCATGGCCCGACATGCTCTTGGCCGGTTTTAATTACATACCACCAAATAAACAACAAATAAAGTAGGTAAACAAAGCAGCCAGTTTTCTTCGTTAATGCACTAAGTATAAATTTTATTATAAACTAGCTGTACCCGCGCGGCTTCGCCCGCGTGCATTGCAGTAGGCTCTGTCACTTTTCGAAACACTCATCCCTCAACAGTCCACTGCTAAACGCTCTCTACCTATCAAATTTCATAAAGTCAGTTATAACTTCGACATCCCAAAAGATCGACCGAAAGCGTCTGCGGCAGAGAACCATGTGAGCGGGAAGATCTGAAGAGCTAAAAGCAGTCAAAGCAGAGCTCTCTCTGTAGAGTCGAACGTCCGAAGCATCTCAGTAGAAAATGCAGCAGGAGGTCAGAGATCGAACACAAATTAATGACTAAGTCTTAAAAGTAAACCGGAGGGCGGAAAGACCAATGTAAGGAGATATCGAACACAACTTGTTGTTAAAGTGTACGCGAAATGGCCCCCGAGCCGCCTTTCACATAGTTAATTCTATCAAAACTGTTATTGCTTCCGTTTTAAATATGCAACTTAATCATTTTTGGTATTAATAGTGGTCAAATCTATCTACATCTTAAATATTCAACCTTACCATTTTTTGGTAAAAATAGCAATGGTATGGTGTGTTTATCTTTTTGCGTGGGCTATACCCCCCGAGCCGCCTTTTACCGCCTGCCACGTGCAAATCTATGTCAAACTCTTGCTCCCATCTTGAACTTTCAATCTTACCATAGCAATTTTTGGTATCATAAGCAATAGAACGGGGTTTTTTTATGCGGGGAGGTCCGCCCCCTGAGCCTCCCTTTCTTTGGCGCCCGTCACAACTCTTTTTCTTGGTAAACTTTATCAAAACTCTTTTTCTCCCATCTCAAATGTTCGACGTAACAATTTTTGGTATAATAAGCAGTAGTACGGTGTGTTTTTTCTTTATGCGGGGGGCTCCGCCTCCCGAGCCCCCCTTTCTTTTACAGCCCATCGCGCGGTAAACTCTATCAAAACTTTTCTTCTCCCATCTCAAATGTTCAACGTAACAATTTTTGGTATAATTATCTATAGTATGGCGTGTTTATTTATTTTTGCGGGGGGCTCCACCCCCCAATCCCCCCTTTTTTGCAGCCCATCGCGCGGTAAACTCTATCAAAAATCTTTTTCTCCTATCTCAGATGTTCGACGTAACAATTTTTGGTATAATTAATTATCTATAGTATGGTGTGTTTTCTTCTTTTTGCGGGGGGCTCCGCCCCCCGAGCCCCCCTTTTTTTGGGGCCCATTGCGCGGTAAACCCTATCAAAAATCTTTTTCTCCTATATCAAATGTTCGACGTAACAATTTTTGGTATAATAAACAGTACTACGGTGTGTTTTTTCTTTATGCGGGGGGCTCCGCCCCCCGAGCCCCCCTTTTCTTCCCGCCCATCACGTGGTTACGTCTATCAAAACTCTTCTTCTCCCATCTCAAATGTTCAACGTAACAATTTTTGGTATAATTATCTATAGTATGGCGTGTTTATTTATTTTTGCGGGGGGCTCCACCCCCAATCCCCCCTTTTTTACAGCCCATCGCGCGGTAAACTCTATCAAAAATCTTTTTCTCCTATCTCAGATGTTCGACGTAACAATTTTTGGTATAATTATCTATAGTATGGTGTGTTTTCTTCTTTTTGCGGGGGGCTCCGCCCCCCGAGCCCCCCCTTTTTTTGGGGCCCATCGCGCGGTAAACCCTATCAAAAATGTTTTTCTCCTATATCAAATGTTCGACGTAACAATTTTTGGTATAATAAACAGTACTACGGTGAGTTTTTTCTTTATGCGGGGGGCTCCGCCCCCCGAGCCCCCCTTTTCTTCCCGCCCATCACGTGGTTACGTCTATCAAAACTCTTCTTCTCCCATCTTAAATGTTCAACGTAACTATTTTTGGTATAATTATCTATGGTATGGTGTTTTTTTCTTTTTGCGGGGGGCTCCGCCCCCCGAGCCCCCCTTCTTTTACGGCCCATCGCGCGGTAAACTCTATCAAAAATCTTTTTCTCTTATCTCAAATGTTCGGCGTAGCAATCTTTGGTATAAAAAGCAGTACTACGGTGAATTTTTTCTTAATGCGGGGGGCTCCGCCCCCTGAGCCCCCCTTTTTTCCCCGCCCATCACGTGGTTGACTCTATCAAAACTCTTATTCTCCCATCTTAAATGTTCAACGTAACTATTTTTGGTATAATTATCTATAGTATGGTGTATTTTTTTCTTTTTGCGGGGGGCTCCGCCCCCCGAGCCCCCCTCTTTTTACAGCCCATCGCGCGGTAATCTCTATCAAAATTCTTTTTCTCCTATCTCAAATGTTCGACGTAACAATTTTTGGTATAATACGCAGTACTACGGGGTGTTTTTTCTTAATACGGGGGGCTCCGCCCCCCGAGCCGCCCTTTTTTCCCCGCCCATCACGTGGTTGACTCTATCAAAACTCTCCTTCTCCCATCTTAAATGTTTAACGTAACTATTTTTGGTATAATTATCTATAGTATGGTGTATTTTTTCTTTTTGCGGGGGGCTCCACCCCCCAATCCCCCCTTTTTTGCAGCCCATCGCGCGGTAAACTCTATCAAAAATCTTTTTCTTCTATCTCAGATGTTCGACGTAACAATTTTTGGTATAATTATCTATAGTATGGTGTGTTTTCTTCTTTTTGCGGGGGGCTCCGCCCCCCGAGCCCCCCTTTTTTTGGGGCCCATCGCGCGGTAAACCCTATCAAAAATCTTTTTCTCCTATATCAAATGTTCGACGTAACAATTTTTGGTATAATAAACAGTACTACGGTGTGTTTTTTCTTTATGCGGGGGGCTCCGCCCCCCGAGCCCCCCTTTTCTTCCCGCCCATCACGTGGTTACGTCTATCAAAACTCTTCTTCTCCCATCTTAAATGTTCAACGTAACTATTTTTGGTATAATTATCTATGGTATGGTGTTTTTTTCTTTTTGCGGGGGGCTCCGCCCCCCGAGCCCCCCTTCTTTTACGGCCCATCGCGCGGTAAACTCTATCAAAAATCTTTTTCTCTTATCTCAAATGTTCGGCGTAGCAATCTTTGGTATAAAAAGCAGTACTACGGTGAATTTTTTCTTAATGCGGGGGGCTCCGCCCCCCGAGCCCCCCCTTTTTTCCCCGCCCATCACGTGGTTGACTCTATCAAAACTCTTATTCTCCCATCTTAAATGTTCAACGTAACTATTTTTGGTATAATTATCTATAGTATGGTGTATTTTTTTCTTTTTGCGGGGGGCTCCGCCCCCCGAGCCCCCCTCTTTTTACAGCCCATCGCGCGGTAATCTCTATCAAAATTCTTTTTCTCCTATCTCAAATGTTCGACGTAACAAGTTTTGGTATAATAAGCAGTACTACGGGGTGTTTTTTCTTAATACGGGGGGCTCCGCCCCCCGAGCCGCCCTTTTTTCCCCGCCCATCACGTGGTTGACTCTATCAAAACTCTCCTTCTCCCATCTTAAATGTTTAACGTAACTATTTTTGGTATAATTATCTATAGTATGGTGTATTTTTTCTTTTTGCGGGGGGCTCCGCCCCTCGAGCCCCCCTCTTTTTACAACCTATGCCGCGGTAAACTCTATCAAAATTCTTTTTCTCCTATTTCAAATGTTCGACGTAACAATTTTTGGTATAATAAGCAGTACTACGGTGTGTTTTTCTTAATGCGGGGGGCTCCGCCCCCCGAGCCCCCCTTTTTTACCCGCTCATCACGTGGCTGACTCTATTAAAACTCTTATTCTCCCATCTTAAATGTTCAACGTAAGTAACTATTTTTGGTATAATTATCTATAGTTTGGTGTATTTTTTCTTTTTGCGGGGGGCTCCGCCCCCCGATTCCTCCTTTTTTTTACAGCCCATCGCGCAGTAAACTCTATCAAAATTCTTTTTCTCCTATCTCAAATGTTCGACGTAACAATTTTTGGTATAATAAACAGTACTACGGTGTGTTTTTTCTTTATGCGGGGGGCTCCGCCCCCCGAGCCGCCCTTTTTTACCCGCTCATCACGTGGTTGACTCTATGAAAACTCTTATTCTCCCATCTTAAATGTTCAACATAAGTAACTATTTTTGGTATAATTATCTATAATTTGGTGTTTTTTCTTTTTGCGGGGGGTTCCGCCCCCCGAGCCCCCCTTTTTTTACAGCCCATCGCGCAGTAAACTCTATCAAAATTCTTTTTCTCCTATCTCAAATGTTCGACGTAACAATTTTTGGTATAATAAACAGTACTACGGTGTGTTTTTTCTTAATGCGGGGGGCTCCGCCCCCCAAGCCCCCCTTTTTTACCCGCTCATTACGTGGTTGGCTCTATAAAAACTCTTATTCTCCCATCTTAAATGTTCAACGTAAGTAACTATTTTTGGTATAATTATCTATAGTTTGGTGTATTTTTTTCTTTTTGCGGGGGACTCCGCCCCCCGAACCCTCCTTTTTTTACAGCCCATCGCGCAGTAAACTCTATCAAAATTCTTATTCTCCTATCTCAAATGTTCGACCTAACAATTTTTGGTATAATAAGCAGTAGTACGGTATGTTTTGTAGTGGTAGGTGATCGAGTAATTTTCCGATGAAAAGGAAACATATACAAAGTCGTATCCGCAGCAGTCAGTCGTCTTTTCAAACACAAACATCAGTGTTTTTATAGGCGTTGCTAAGCAACCGCGTGCTGGCGCGTCAGGCCTCAACAGAAAGAAGGAAAAAAGAGGTATAGGTTCCCATTATACTCATAGCATAGATAGTACCTACCTACTATAGCCATCTAGGGATATCTCTGCGAACTCGTGTTGCATTTAGTTTGCACCTAAACTACATATGTAGTGGTCAGATTTTGCGTAAAGAGGACTCGGTAGTAACAAAGTTCTGCGAGAGATAGCGTTACCTAATCGTATAGCCAAAGGCATGTCTAAATACCCCTTTTGATGGTACGTATTTTTTACTTTTCCACTATATTTAACCAGTATATTATTATTTAACACATTTATTTATTTATACGAATGAATATGAACTAACCGAAAGTAGTTAAACAAATATCAATTTGCTGCTTGAGCTTAACACTCATATTCATTTCACATACAAAGTTTAAACCCCCCTTAAACCCCCTTAAATCCAAAAAGTTCGTATTTTTTATAGCCTATGTCCTGACCAGATGTCTGTTGAACCTGCTAGTGAAGTTTTTATCGAAATCGGTTCAGGCGTTTTGACGCCAACTCTCCCCATCCAAACAGACAAACAGACAAACAGACAAAAATTCTAAAAATCGCCGAAACGTGTTCTGTTATCGATTCTAAGAGCTACTAACTCATTTTTTTGCTAATATCTCCAATGTACAGATTTTTGACCCTCTTCACCTTTATTATATGTATAGATAGATATAACTATGTAAATACGTTTTGTCCGCCTCCTAAGATTAACATGTAAGTAATTTGGTGTTGTTAGGTACTTTTAACTAACGTGTTATTTGAATGAATTATTTAAAAATCAATAAGTACCTATACAATATTTTAGTCGTAAAAAGGTTGATTATAAGTGAAACGCGTAATCATATACCACAATCGCTCAGGTTGATCCAAATACACCAAGTGTCCAGCATTTCGGACCAAGATCTCCGTCAGGTTTCCTGCCTGCTTCACGTAACCAGCTAGCTTACCATCCACTCGCCACATGTTCCGCGCTGCCTTCTCATACTCTTCAGCCCCCGAGAAGTTGAGATGTCGCAAGAAGTTCAAAGTTCCAGTATACGGAACTATGATGTCTAATTGCCCGTTGAAGAATAATACGCGGTAGTGGTCCAGCAATTCTGAAATCCACGGTGCAACAGACTGCATTATGTCGTTTACTAAATGCATCTTCACTTCTCTCTCTCCGTTGAAAGGCTGGTTACCAACGCGAACGGATTTCCGGAATTCGCTTTTAGTTACAGTGGCATTCAGTTCTGATGTGAGGATTTCGTAAGATGAGTCAGAACTAGAATGCAAAAAGTTAAAAATGTTGGTGAAATGTGTGACGTTCTGAAAAAAGCTACCGTGAGTGTCGAAACTTGCCATGAACATTTTGGAATATGTAAGTAATGCATGTGCAAACTGCTGGCTTTTAATGTGTTTTATCATTTTTGACTCATAATCAGCCATAGTTATTGCAGCGTTTCTATCGATGAGCCCTATTTGATAAAAATATTTACTGTAGACTAATTGATGTTCAGGATCACAGAAACCACTTCCAATGGCGATACCTTGAAGATTTATTTTTGTTTCCGTTAGCGGGTTCTTCTTATAAATCGTATAAGATAGGGCGGTAGCAAATTTTCCACCATAAGATTGTCCAAAGACGTAGAATTTATTCTGCTGTAGTTCCGGGAAAAGTTTAAAGAACTGAGTCACGCAGGAGTAAAGGTGCTCGCCAATTTGCATCTGATCAGTGCAATATCCTTGCGGATGCTTTGTGAAGCTGAATCCCACGCCTACAGGATTATCTATGTAGATCATATGATGGTTTAGGGCCCAGTGGAATTTTCTGCGCTCAAAACTGCCATTTTCTATTGCTATTGGTCCGTTTGCCATGAACTGAGTAAAGAGTGACGAACTTCCAGGGCCCCCCGCCAGCCACACCACAACAGGTGCTTTCTCCTTGTCTTGGACGCTAGGAAAGTACCAGAAGAATTGATTCGAGTCGAAGGTTTTGTTGACCGTGAAGTAGCCTGCGTAACTCTCCACACCAAGTTCGTCAGTCATTTGGACTCGTGCCTGCTTTTTTGCTTCAAGAACTTCACCATCTTGAATGAGTGGTGTCAGAAACAGCGGCTCGCCACAATCCCCTGTGCCACTTTTTAATATGCTTTGGTGCAAACATTGGGAATAGGTTATAAGACTTATGAAGACCCAACTAATAACACATAAAACGATGTTCTTCATGATGGCTCCAGCAACCACTTAAAACTCTACTGATTCTTCAAAGTTGTACACCTCACGTATTGTTTTTATACTCTCTGATATGTAGTCTTTATGGTAGAAGATTTATTACTCCATTTATACCGTGAGACGAAGAGATCGTAAATTCAATGAATTTATTAGTTTTATGTTATGGCTCGACGATGACTAGCCAGCACATAACATATCTCATCATGATGGTAAGAAATAAATTCAATAGCAGATGACTGCTTCAAATTTTTGATTTATTTCATAATAATAGCTTCTGTAATAATAATAATGTACCTATAGTATGTATAAGACAAGTAACACAGGTTAGAAGCTCATAAACCCACCAATAAATTTGCATTTAGAGTTTGTCCGGCATTGTCGGCAGTGCTGCTCTACTATATAAGTTACTCTATGACAAAAGGCTATGCGCCTAAGAACTTTTTGAAGCTCAAGTCAATCGCGCCATCTGCCCGAAAGCGACTTATAAAAGATACCCAAAATAAACTGTCACCTGCACTACTACTGCATCTAGTAACGAATAGAGTACTAGTAGTACACTAGTAGCGCATAGGTGTACGCGTGTGCGGTCTCTAGTTAAATTCGTGCTTTGAGGTTTATCATCACGTTATGTGAAACACCCTGTATACTGAATGGAAAAATCATGAACAAAACTTCGCGAGCGTATCTGTTTTATTGTCTTATCTAATAATGTATTGAAAGACTTTAATTAATATAACAGTAAACAATAAACTTTCAACATGGGGCGACAGTACGGATGTACCAGACTTGTTTTTGGTACAAAAGGACTGTGTTCGGTCATTGGTGGGTATCCGTTTTTGGGATAGTTGCAAACCTTATTTCAAAAAACATGGCATCCTCACTCTCACATGTCTCTATATTCTAGAATTAGGCATGTATGTGAGAAAAAATAGGCATTTGTTTAAAGACCTCCCAAATAGAAGACTAAAATATAAGCTGGAACTTCCCGTACCAAATTTAGAAATATACCGAAAAAGTCCTCATTATGCAGCAGTCAAATTATATAATCACCTTCCAAATTATATAAAGGCAGAGGACAGAGAAGCAGCATATGCTAAGAAATTAAAATCATTCCTAGCAGAAAAAGCGTACTATTCTGTTACAGAATATCTCACAGATAGTTTTGTGAACTAAGATATGATGCTCTGGGTGCTTTAGGTTTAACATTATTAAGTATAATAAGTCTAACAATGTACATATTATAGTGTAAAATAACTGTTATGATTTATAATTATAACTAAATTGTCATATAAATATGCTTAGAAGTAGTTAATAATATAATTGCCATACCCTACTGGGGTCCATGAGACACTATTTTAATTGTAACAACTTGTATTTTACCATGGTGCAATAAAAGATATTATGATTATGATTATGGTATAAATAAAAACTAATCTTAAATAAATATATT
Source organism: Pammene fasciana (assembly GCA_911728535.1). Lineage (NCBI taxonomy): Eukaryota > Metazoa > Arthropoda > Insecta > Lepidoptera > Tortricidae > Pammene > Pammene fasciana. The sequence goes on from OU452292.1 coordinate 1,328,838, forward strand.
ATACTAAAATAACCAGTCCCCCCGCGGCATGGTGCCGTAGATGCTGGCAGCATTCCCTCTCTGTATGGCAATGCCAATACGTTGAGCCAGGAAGCTGCCAGCTCTACGGTCACCGGTGGAATCCAATAACCTCTTTGAAATCTCTTTGAAGAGAGCATGGGCATTAGGACCCCACGGGCCGAGGGTCTCGACGCCAAATGGAACAAAGTTGTATTCGACGCCGAGGCCCCCGTACTTAGTTTTTTTCTGTTTCTCAGCCGCTTCTGCAGCCGCGCCGGCTCTAGTGGAAGTTCCATGGAGATGGGAGGGGGCTAGTGTGTCTACACATGTGGCGTCCCACACCAGCACCCGACCCATCTTCCACGGAACTAACGACATCCCGTCCGGCCTCTTGCCATCGTCTCTGAGAATGCCGGTGGGCTCTAGAAGAGCCGGTACATTAACGCTGGCAAGAGACCGGCGTAGGATGTCATTGAGTGCGGCGTGCCTGGAGAAGCGCCCAGCGCTCCTCTGACAAGACAACCCGTGGTGTCCGAGGACGTCTACGTCTGTGCCGCAGGGGCACCTATGCGGTGCGCAAACCCGGACGCCGAGCCGCAGACAGGCCGCAACGCGAAGTGTGTGGGGTTCCAAAAATGTGCCAGTATGCACGGACGGAAAGGCGTGCAGCCAGGCACCGGCTTCTCTTGTTCCCACAGCCAGAAGTCTGGCACGTTCGGAACCTGTGCTGTGACTAAGAAGACTGTCATATGTAATTTTGCATGAAATGTCATCCCAGGTCCTTTGGGATGTCAAGTTATCGGGAAAATCCTTACCCGGGCAGGTAATAGACCAGGCGTTTTTGGCCTCCGTCAAGCCGGCAATCTCATAGTTTGAAGGGCAGGCCCTTAGGATTTTTCCTACGAGACTTGCCGAGCTATGGGCGGAAGACAAAAACGCCGGTGCAGAAACACTTGAAATTTTGCGTATCCCTATCCCACCATAGCGGATGGGAAGGGATGCTTGGGTCCGGGACTCTTCGCTTAGCTGTAAGTTCAAAATAGATTTCAATTCAATTTTTAAAATAAATGGCATTCTGTCCACAATATTGGGACAATTTTGCCAATGTCACAGTAGAGACGACAAGTGTACGGTTAATTAGTTAAAATTTTGCTCCAAGAGCTGGACGTTGTACGGTGAGGTTGTTAGAAAAATACTATTTGTTCTCTATTATTGTCTATGCTCCTTTCCTATAAAAGGCTCGGTGACCATAAACCTCTCTCTCATTTTCTATATCCGCCTGCCTCGTAAGTTAAGTAAATGTTTAATGTGTCGTCCATTTAATATGAAATAATATCTTACAGTCGTGTGAATTCGTAACCTCAAACTATTATCCAATATATAATCCTTGCATGAAGAGAAAGATGTTTGTTTGATTTGGCCGCCACCACAAAGAAAAACCTTCCTGCGCTCTCAGCCCTGCTAATAGGTTAGTGGTCCAGACCAGACAATAAAGGTGTATTTTTATTATCCCAGGAAGGGCTTAGACTGTTAGAATAACAGGACCTTTGTTCGTGTAACTAGTATAAAACTTAAGTGTTGTCGACTTACACGAGCACGAGGGATAACCTCAAAATGGCGGAATCACAATCGACAAATCATTTTGCTACTTCTACATCCATTGAAAAGTTGCAAGGATTGGATAATTATTTATCATGGAAATTTGCAATTAAGATGATGTTAATATTGGAGAATCTGTGGGGTTGCATCGATGGTTCTGTCACGGACGGCGGCAAGGACGCGAGGGCGCTGGCACGTATCTGTCTTTCTATTCAACCCAGCTTGTATCAGCTCGTGAGAAATTGTACCACATCTAAGGACGCCTGGAAAAAGGTCGCTGACGCCTTTGAAGACAAAGGACTTTATAGGAAAGTACTCCTACTTCGACAGTTAGGGGAAGACAGGGTAGATTCGTACACTGGGAGCCTTCGTACAGTGGTCATATCTCGGCTATCCAACACGCTGAAGCGTTCATATTTGTATGCAACACGGCTACTTACATGCATAGGCTACCTTCCAAAAGTAATGTCAGTGCGGTACAAGATTTCGCCAGAAAGAGCTGATATGTGTTTTCGCCACTCGCAAGTAATTTTGAGTTCTCCTTTGAATGCGTTTGTTTCCAAAAAGTTTGGATGGACTTAGAAAAAATGCTTTAGTATTGTTTGTAAATATATGCTAAATATTGTTATTCAAACAATACTTTTGGGATTATATTAACGATATTTTTTTTATTTTGATTTTTTTCTGGTCCGTTGGATTGGGGTACCTTCGTACACTAAAAATGTATGTAATTTCATACTGTACGAATGCACCCCATGTAAGTTAAAATCAAGAATAACATAATTGCAAAAACAGGTCAGTAAGATATGTTTAAAAAGTGATTGAAACTGGCGAAATAGCTGGTAAAATCATGAATCCCGGGGAGAAACGAAATGTGTACGGAGCTACCCCGCGTGGTGGGGTGCATTCGTACAGTTCCCATTTTTTGGAAAAATCGTTATAGCTTGGCCAAGATGCTTTGTATCAAGCCAGAAATGCGCGTTTATTATAGGCAGATAAATGGACAATAACATAGCATTCGTTTCATTGTAAAATATCTGTTAAATTTTGTTTTACAAGGCTCCGAAAAAAAAGTGTACGAAGCCTCCCCATCTTCCCCTACACCGAGTTGAGTACCATAATTTCTCCTGTATGTCTGACTACATAGAAGGTGTGATGAAGCTTGTTGCTCAGCTCTCTGATATTGGGAAGAATATTGAAGATGGCGAAGTAGCCGAAATATTGCTCTCCGGATTGCCAGAAGAATACAACGTGCTAGTCTGGTTTAGAAACTGCTGGATTAACGAACACACTTACCAGTGAAATCGTCCGTACTCGATTTTTACAAGAAGATCATCGGAAAAGCAACAATCAAACTAACAATGATACTTCAACTGCGTACATGATAAAGAAGAAGAACACCAAGCTTTTATGCTCATACTGTAAGCGCAATGGACACGTGGCCCGCAGATGTTTCAAGAGGAAGAGTGAGGAAGCAAAGGCAAATAAAGAAGATCACACACTGTATGCTGCAGCCTACTCCGCATGTACCTCTGAAGACTTCATCATTGATAGTGGCGCAACGGTTCACCTGGTCGGAAATCAAGAACCTCTTCAAGAAACCGAAAAGAAGGAATGTTTGATTTCTATTGCTAACAGAGAAGAGCTTAGTAATGAGCTGATAGGTAAAGTTTCTCTTAATATGAAGTTTTGTACAGATGATGTCATTTTTGTGCCACAGCTGGCAAGTAATTTGCTATCAGTAAATCAAATCACTGAAAAAGATTACATTGTTATTTTTGACAAAGATTTTTGTAATATGTATAATCAAGATTCTTGTAAAATCACAGGCAACTGTTTCTTATCTACTAGTAAAAATAATGAACTTTATAGACTTTTGCAAGAGCAGCCCATTCTCGAATTAGGTAATTCAACGCCCCTTCAATCAAGGCAGGGACCATTGAGTGCCAATGCTGCAGTGTCTGCGTCAATGTCAACCTGTCTTAAACGACTGGCACATTTGCATCGTGATAGCATGTACGTACTGGGTGGTGATGGTCAATGTGTTGGTGTCGTTTTTCAGAATGAAGATGATGTGCCAAGCTGTGTACCGTGCCTTACTGGGAAGATGTCTGATACATCTGTTCCTAGAGAAGGCGATGGACATGCTACCAGAACATTGGACCTGATCCATAGTGTCGTCTGCAGCCTGATGCAAGTCAGCACTTGGAATGGAGCCCGCTACTTGCTGATGCCCACTGATGACTGCACCAAGAGGAGCTTCAGTTATCTCATGAAGGCAAAGTCGGAAGTAAGTTCCCTTTTTATTACTTTTAAAATTGTAGAGAAACAGGCTTGTTTAAAATTTAAAATCTTATGCAGTGATTATGATAGTAATCTGTCAAATTTTCTCCAGTGTTATGACATAGTTCACGAAATGACTGTGCCTTATAATTTCTTGAAACGTCTTGACCAAATTATTTATGGAATAGCTAGTGCTATGTGCTGTGTATTTGTTTTGAGTGATCATTACTGGGCTGAGGCTGTAATGACAGCCATTTATTTGAAAAACAGTACCCTTAGTAGATCTTTGTCAGACAATATTTTAGAACGTGAGTGGACTGGATCAAAAATTGATTTAAGTTGCTTGAGTCTTTGGATGCATAGCATATGCCCATGTGTCATAAGAGGCGTAAACTTTATTCTAAGGTCAAACAATACACATTTGATGGTTATAGGGAAACTTTTAAATGACTGTAGATTAATTGATCCTAACAACATTCACAGGGTAATATTTTATTCCCGTAATGCAGTTTTATTTTGGAGGCTCAATTTATGGACTAGACACCAGTTAAGAGGCAGGCTTGAGAGCATTTTATTATACATGACCAATTTAATTTTAATAATAAATCTAATGAAAATTTTACCAAGCAATGGAAATGCTATTTTAAATGATTTTTTTTATAATGGTCATGTAGAACAAGACAACTGTAATAGTGATAATAATAACTGTGATACTAGTGATAAGTCTAATATAAGCTCTAAACATGTTTCAGATGCGGCAGTAGCGCAGGTGCGCAGTCTCCGCTGTCTAACTGCTCAGTATCTCTCGCTTGATGAAGATGGCGGTGATGAGGGTGATGTGACCCTGCACTCAGACACTCCAGCCTCTCTGCCGGGCCCTTCACTTCGAGGAGGAGATATGCCGATTACACCGGTGGTTGCCGATGCGTCGACGTCTCACTCCGTTCATAGTACGAGAGGTATTTTCTTAGAGATTTTATGATTTTAAAGGTCTTTACTAAATGTCACTAATAGTTATCAAAAATAAAAGTTAGATGCCGCAGGTAATCTGTATTAGGTACAATGTTTATTTAGTTGCCTGTGGTTACAGTCTAAAAGAGGGTAAAGTTCGTTTTCAGATATAATAATGTTGAATTGTTATAAGACATTAAACCCTCAAACTTTAGTTCAGCATTGCAAATCAGCTGGCGCTACATATGGATCATATAGACGTCACAACTTTTAATTTAGATGAAAATCTATATGGAGCTACCAGCAGGTTTCAAAAGCTATATTTAATCAAGCAAAAGCATTATACAGCTTCAAATAAGCTAGTCATTTATTTCAATGTAAAATGATTTAATTTTTATTTATGCATGAAAATGGCAATAAAAGATATTAAATGTAAGCCTTCTGTTTATGTTAAGAAAACCAAAGAGATTTAATATGTAAATGATTTTTTTGTCCTTCATAACGGCTGTATTGATAAATTGCTTTCACTTTTAAAGAATAATTTTGAAATTCGACACTTAGGAAAATTGAAAGATTGTCTCGGTATGAAAGTAACTCAAACCAAAAATATGATTATATTAGATCAATCAGATTACATTAGACGCATATTGGCTAAGTTTAATATGAGTAACTGTAAACCTGTATCAACTCCATTGCCAGTAAACTGCAAGCTTGATAAATCTGAAACGCCTTTACAGGATGACCAGTATCAATACAGACAACTTTTAGGGTCACTTATGTATTTATCAGTATGCACCCGTCCAGATATATCTTATGCTTGCAGTCAGCTGAGCCAGTATAGTACATGTTTCGATACAAGTCATTGGCGTGTTGCTAAAAGGGTACTTAGGTATTTAGCTGGAACTATAAATTATGGTCTTTGTTTTCAAAGAAGTAATGATTTAAGTATTGTAGCTTACGCAGATAGTGACTGGGCCAATGATTTGTCAGATCGTAGGTCATATACTGGCTATGTTATAAAAATTGGCGAAAATGTAATTAATTGGGAAGCTAAAAAGCAGAGATGTACAGCCCTGTCAACATGTGAATCTGAGTATATTGCCATAAGTGATGTATGTAAAGATATATGCTTTGTTAAGAATTTCTTGTCAGAAATAATTGACAAACATTTTGATGTTACCATATATAATGACAATCAGAGTGCTCAGAAATTGTTATTAGTCAAAGAGTATTCCCATAAGAGAACTAAACATATTGATTTGCGATACCATTATGTTAAACAATTGATACAGGAAAATAAAATCAATGTTGTTTATCTGCCTACAGATAAAATGCTTGCAGATATATTTACTAAGCCTTTGTGTATAGAAAAACATACATGTTTCGTAAAGGGTTTGAAATTGAAATGTATAGAATGTTAGTACATTCATTGACATTTGTAATTTTTGTTTCTTTTTATTTACATGTATGTACCAATAGTTGTATCACAAAGCTTTTTATTACAGGAGCATATAAGGAGGAGTGTTAGAAAAATACTATTTGTTCTCTATTATTGTCTATGCTCCTTTCCTATAAAAGGCTCGGTGACCATAAACCTCTCTCTCATTTTCTATATCCGCCTGCCTCGTAAGTTAAGTAAATGTTTAATGTGTCGTCCATTTAATATGAAATAATATCTTACAGTCGTGTGAATTCGTAACCTCAAACTATTATCCAATATATAATCCTTGCATGAAGAGAAAGATGTTTGTTTGATTTGGCCGCCACCACAAAGAAAAACCTTCCTGCGCTCTCAGCCCTGCTAATAGAGGTTATGCTTTTTATAAGGAGATAGCTACTCCCTACAAACAGCACGTGGACTAACGGATATCTAACTCAAACAGGGGTTACACCCGTCTCGAGATCAATTCTTCATTAGTTGCCCACTAGTTCGTTAAATCACTGCAGAATAAGCTATATATTACACACTGAATCACGAAAATGAACAAAAAATAAGAAGTTAATCACGAAACCTCACCACCTTGCTCGCCAAGATGGCCGCTAGTCCTCAAAATAGATTCTTGTCTTATCTATGTAGCGGTAGATTGACATTGACAGTTGACGACATGACGTGACGTGACGTGTGTCAAAGTAAATTTTGTTTACTGTTTAGACGATTTTTCGGATATTTATACTAACGCTAATGGCTCATTATATATTGTAAAAATGCGTTTAATTTTATTACTTTTGTTTACGTATGTGTGTTTTGGATCGGCGCTGTTTCCCTACGTGTACCCTAGGATTGAACTTGAAGTTTCGCTCAATGGAGACGCCGGTAAACCATTATTCCTCACTCCTTACCTGAAGAATGGCTCTATAGACACAGCGCAAGAACTCTCCCGAGTATCTTTGACTACTGAACTTGGGTTTGAAAGTCATGCCGGCTTTTTCACTGTAGAAGAAAACTATGAATCCAACCTTTACTTCTGGTACTTTCCTACGTTTTCTAAAGATCCTGACGCGCCAGTAATTTTGTGGCTACAAGGCGGGCCCGGTGGAAGCTCCTTATTCGGGCTTTTTACTGAAATAGGGCCTTTAATAGCTACCAATAAAGGATTTAAATTAAGGAAACACCACTGGGCGTTGAACAGCCATCTTATTTTCATTGACAACCCTGTGGGCACAGGGTTTAGTTTTACTAAAAAGGATGAAGGTTATTGTATCGATGAAAACTGTGTCGCAGAAGGGTTGTACAGTGCAATGCAACAATTTTTCACCCTATTTCCCGAGTTAAGAAGCAACAAGTTCTTTATTACTGGAGAATCTTACGCAGGGAAATATATACCGGCTTTAGGAATGGAGATACACCGGAAGAATCTAATTTCTGATAATAAAATCAACCTGCAGGGCATGGCAATGGGGAATGCTTACTGTGACCCAGTTAACCAGTTAGACTATGGCGACTACTTGTACCAACACGGACTCATAGATGACGCACAACTACAAACATTTGAAAAACTCCAATCAGTAATAGCAGACGAAATATACAAAGAAAATTGGGTTCAAGCGGATTTACTCATGGATTTAATGATGGACGGAGATGTGAGGAACTACTCGTACTTCAAGAACTTCACTGGTTTCAATAACTATTATAATTTTCTTAAAACAAGCAAACTAGATATTACTATATTTGCAAAGCTGCTACAGAACGACAAAGCTCGAAAGAGCATTCATGTTGGACAGTTGCCTTTCCACTCTGGAGTCCAAGTTCAGTTACATCTAGCATTAGATATGCTAAAATCCGTAGCACCGCTTGTTAAAGTACTGCTATCTCACTATAAAATACTGATATACAACGGACAGTTGGATATAATTGTTGCATACCCGTTAACAGAGAAGTTTCTCCGGAACTTAAAATTTAGTTTTGCTGCAGAGTATAGAACAGCGACGAGGAAAATATGGAGGGTAGGAAAGGAGGTGGCAGGGTATGTAAAGAAAGCTGGTAATTTGACAGAGCTGTTGGTCAGAAATGCTGGTCATATGGTGCCGTATGATCAACCCAAGTGGGCTTTTGATATGATCACCCGTTTCATTCAAGGCAAATTGTGAAGTGTTCATAATAATATGACCATACATAATATTATATGGAGATTTTCCATAGCATTTTAAGTATAATTATTATGGTAAAATGCATGGAACCGAAGTGAGTGCAGATATCTGTTGTTAGTTAGTAACATTCTAAGATCTGAAAACAAATTTGAGACTGCAAAAAGGTTGCATCGTTATTTTCGAAAATAAATTAGCTTTGTGTAAGGACTAAAACTAGTTTAGTAGATTAAAGAAACTAGTTAAGTATGGCATTTTAAGAGTAGCCAGGACGCTCGCGTGAACTCGCGCCCCATACAAACGTAGTTCAGCTCTCATTTTAAAACGACATGCTTTAGTACCACGAAATTTGGCATGGGCATTCTAGTAGTACAGATCTATGTCGGTAATTTGTTTTCGTTGCTAAAAATTGTAATACAAAGAAAATATAGCAAAAATAAGTTTTGTATGTAAATCTGTATCTGGCTGTATTTTCTTTGTATTACATTTTTTTGCAACGAAAATGAATTAACGACATAGATCTGTACTACTAGAATGCCCGTGGTTCTAAAACATGTCGTTTTAAAATGAGAGCTAAACTACGTTTGTATGGGAACGCGAGCGTCCTGGCGACTCTTAACTTTGCATTATTTTAATAAGCTACACACAGCCAAGGCTTCAAATACTCCACAGCTGGACCATATTTTCTTTCAACTTGGAAATTTTTTTGATGTTTTCGACTCAGAATCGCGAGCTTGTCGATTTTACAATACAATACAATACAAATACTCTTTATTGAACACCTCAAAAACAAAACCAGTACAGGAGAAAAATTATAAAATTAAATTATCGCGATTTTATTAGAATTATTAGGACTACAAATTGAAAAAAAAAGTGGAATATACAACTTTTAAATGAAATGGCCCAGCTGACCATAACTTTACTAACCACCTTAGTTAAGAATGTTAAGATCTACGATAGAACTTCATATTTTTATATGTACAATTTAATTTGGTGCTAATTCTAGAACAAATCTGCTGATCTAACTGCCTTGTCAATGTATTTGTGAAGTATTTTTTTTATAATTTTGTGGTGTACGTTTTATAAATAAAAGTCACTTTAATTTGTTTATGTTTTATTTTCATTATCTAATTAATAAATACATACTTACAATTAAACTTAAAGGAATGAGGTTATTGGCGGATATTTCCTGTTTCAATTGCAATTTATTTGTTATTAATGATTATTATATTTTGCAAATACATGGTATTACATTAATCATAAGTATTATAAGGATTCCATTTCAATAATCAGAGTAAATTGTCACGTTATTGAACTCATAATATTCATTACATTTAGAATTATATTTAGAATTTTAATTTGAAGTGTTGTTCATATAACCTGCTTATTTGGGAGGCACGTCTTTACTTTCAACCTTTTCGACGCCTACGACGCATATATCAGTCATACAGTCGCCATCAGATATATCGGAGCGGCCAAGGTCACAAATATGTGCACAACGCCTCTATTGTCAGTCAAGGTGTTAAAGTGTATGTTCAGATATTTTTGAGTACCCTGGCCGGTCCGATATATTTGATGGCGACTGTACAATGCCATACTCTAAACCAGGGATGTCACGAATGTCGTTTTTCTCACATTCGCGAATATTCAGGATGCGAATGTCCGAATGCGAATACGAATGTTACGGAGTAGATTTAAAAAGTTAATCTTGCTTATCATTTTTATGATTCCATAGTTTATAAATATAGAACATGATTATGTAAAGGAGTCCTATATTATTGATCAAAAGGAGACAAGTGATACCGTCGTTTTCACTTCCTGTGTATGAGCAAGCATATGACCATAAGCCGGGTCAGCGCGGTCAAAACAGGATGGGTTCTGTTCACATTCGCATTCAGAAAATATTCGCATCATTTCATGCGAATGCGAATGTTGATACGAATGTCAAAAATGATGCGAATATTCGCATTATACGAATGCGAATATTCGTGACATCCCAAACACATTATAGGTGTGGCAGATGAATGAGTGCATTGACATCAGAATTCTGTCATGGCATCGAAAAGTTTAATATAATAAACTTACAGTTGTGCTTTTTTTAACAAGTGGTACTGTCAGTAGTGCCAGTAAAGTCGCCATTAAATATATTGGATCGGCCAAGGTGTAAAAGGAAGTTCTTAAAGGGTAGGCAACACGCATGTGAATCCTCTGGTGTTACAGGTGTCCATAGGGGCTTCGGTAAATGCTTACAATCAGGCGGACCGTATGCTTTTTTGCCAGCGTCGTGGTATAAAATGAAAAAAGGTACTCAATAATATCCGAACATGCACTTTGATATCAATGTTACTCTGCATCCGCAGGAAACACCTTAGACGTGATCCCTCTGGGTGGTGATAAAAGAGTAACAAACTTGGCAGCTGCACTGTCCCATCTGGACTTCGCAGCACTCACTGGAATTTCTTCACCATCTATTTTCCCACTACTATTACCACCTGAAAGAAGAAATGCCTCTATATCCAGTGACGTGTAGCCATACGATAAAAAGAATTGTAACCTTGGTCGCTCCGATATATTTGATGGCGGTCATAACTGTCCCGCGGTCCATGTGTATGGTGTAGTGTAGGTTATTGTAGTGGCAGGGTCAGGTGTCGGTGTCGGCGAGGAGCGCGGTGAGCGCGTCGAGGAACTGCGCGCGCTGGGCGACGGGCAGCGTGGCGACGGAGGAGTCCACGTGGTCCAGCGACACCGACACGCCGCTCGCGGCCGCCGCTTGAGAAAACGCGGCGCCGAATAAGCTGCGGACAAACACGTTTTGTTTTTATTACGGGGCGGCGGCCGCCCCCGGCCGCCGCCCCGGCCGGGGGCGGCCGGTGCCGGTGAAACCTGGCGTGAAATAGCGCAGGACCGAGCAAATTGGCGTGCTCTTGTGTCGGAGGCCAAGACTCATTTTGGGTTGTTGCGCCAAATAAGTAAGTAAGTAAGTAAGTATGAAAATGGAAACTATTAGAAAAAGTTCTCGTGGTATAGAAGAGGTTATAAGCTTTTGAAAGCCAAGCATCGGACGGAATAATCGTACCCTCAGCGCCGGCGAGCGCATAAGACAAACCGGTTATGTTTTAGACGTCATATCACGTGCTGACGCTGAGGGCACGACTTTCCGTGCGCGTGATTTGACGTCTTTGGCAGTCAAAGGGTTAATTAGCTCAATATCACTTACAAGATAAGGTCTCATCAGGTTTCCAATGTTTAAAAAACAAAAAACATTATATATTATTGCGGCATTATGAATTTTACGTCGTTTAGCACTACTTTCCCCCAACAGAAACTTTTGACAATAATATAATCTAATTGTTTATGTAATTTCTTATAATGTTATAATAATAAATATTGCATCAAAACCAGAACTCTAGGATTTGTTTTTTTGAAGTGGTTTGCATTCTTTGACCTCCACCATTTTATAGCTGCCAGATGTCCAGATCCATAAATAAGCATAGTATAGCAAACTAACGGGAGGGGTTCCATCGTTATCATTATTATATCATATCTGATCAGTGGCGGCGCGTCCATAGAACCCGATTCCCGTCGGCTTGCCTAAGTTTCAGGCGCCTGAGCAATTTTCCTACGGCTCATGAACAAAGTTTAAGCCAAATTCAGCATCGGCTTGCCAAAGAAAAATGTTGACCCACCGTCATTGTATCCGATGTGGTTACTAGCTCTCCGTCTAGTTCGAGGCGGACCACTAGCACAGAGTAAATAATAGTATAATACAGAGAGACCTCTGTAATGTCACGTAACGTCACGAATCATGTTGTCCCTTATTAACGCATGACAAGTTCTCTTTCGCACTTATGCAAACGTATCGGATACGTCGTGACAAACTGAAATTTTTTGACAGATTTACTTTGAGTTGTACCCCCCTGCCACTAGTACGTATTAGTGTTGGGCAAGTTTCCTACTTTTGTATGGGGAATATTACGAAATGGAAACCCCATGTATTTGTATAATTAGGAAGGCTTTGACCAGTGGTACTCACTTGGCGGGCTCCTGCCTCCGCGGCGGTACCCCCAGCATGATGGCGCGCGCGGCGTCCAGGGGGGCGCTGGCCACCAGGGCCTTGGCCCCCGCCTGCACGTGTGGTACTCACTTGGCGGGCTCCTGCCTCCGCGGCGGTACCCCCAGCATGATGGCGCGCGCGGCGTCCAGGGGGGCGCTGGCCACCAGGGCCTTGGCCCCCGCCTGCACGTGTGGTACTCACTTGGCGGGCTCCTGCCTCCGCGGCGGTACCCCCAGCATGATGGCGCGCGCGGCGTCCAGGGGGGCGCTGGCCACCAGGGCCTTGGCCCCCGCCTGCACGTGTGGTACTCACTTGGCGGGCTCCTGCCTCCGCGGCGGTACCCCCAGCATGATGGCGCGCGCGGCGTCCAGGGGGGCGCTGGCCACCAGGGCCTTCGCCCCCGCCGCGTCGGCCGCCCAGCGCGCCGCCACGCCCAGCCAGATGGGGCCCGATACCCATGCTGCCTCTGGGGTACCCTAGAAGAGTTAATTTTTTTTCTCAATCAAACAAAAACTGTTATAATTTATTTATTATAACTACTTATGTTCTACATAAAATAAAATACATTTAACCTTATTCAATTCTACAACCGCCATCACATATATTAAAGCGAGCAAGGTGGTCACCAATATCTGAACAACAACTCTATATATCTGAGTATAGCTACTCTGATATATTTGTTGACAACTGCACTATACATTGTTAATTGGGCGAATCAACTTTTTAATGTTGTTTACTCTGTCCCCGTTGTCCGAGGGACATCCTCATACTATTTCATAGAAAATCTTTGGTTGTCCAAGGGACGTAACTATAGCAACCAGGCACTATAAAAAGTTGATTGACTCAATTATAGTCATAGTAATCTTTCTCACTCTGTATATCTAACTTATATAGTACTAATTGAAAGTAATATTACCTCGTAAACTATAAAGTATATAAAGAGACCAACCAAGTATAGACCATAGAGCTCTAGTAACTGTGATAGTGCTAGTTGTAATATTACCTCGTGAACTATGAAGTATGTGAAGGGGCCGGCCAGGTGCAGGGCTCTAGCGGAGAGCGTAGCGTTGACGAGCCTGGCCACGGCCTCTAGGCAGCGCTGCGCGGCCTGGATGCCCAGGCGCAGGCTAGTCTCCCTGTATATCTAGAATAGTGCTAGTTGGAATATTACCTCGTGAACTATGAAGTATGTGAAGGGGCCGGCCAGGTGCAGGGCTCTAGCGGAGAGCGTAGCGTTGACGAGCCTGGCCACGGCCTCTAGGCAGCGCTGCGCGGCCTGGATGCCCAGGCGCAGGCTAGTCTCCCTGTATATCTAGAATAGTGCTAGTTGGAATATTACCTCGTGAACTATGAAGTATGTGAAGGGGCCGGCCAGGTGCAGGGCTCTAGCGGAGAGCGTAGCGTTGACGAGCCTGGCCACGGCCTCTAGGCAGCGCTGCGCGGCCTGGATGCCCAGGCGCAGGCTAGTCTCCCTGTATATCTAGAATAGTGCTAGTTGGAATATTACCTCGTGAACTATGAAGTATGTGAAGGGGCCGGCCAGGTGCAGGGCTCTAGCGGAGAGCGTAGCGTTGACGAGCCTGGCCACGGCCTCTAGGCAGCGCTGCGCGGCCTGGATGCCCAGGCGCAGGCTAGTCTCCCTGTATATCTAGAATAGTGCTAGTTGGAATATTACCTCGTGAACTTGAAACGCCACGGCCAGGCAGAGCATGAGAAACCGGGATACTGGAGGCCTGAGGGTTGACTATAGTGTTGGGCGCCTAGAGATTACATTAAAAATAGTAGTCAACCACAAACAATAACAGTGCATAGGGTGGAATACAATAAAAGAGATAAGTATGTTTAACAAATGCGTTTTATTCCTATAGAAATCCGTACAACAAGGTTGACCATATAGGGTCTTTTATATCTAGTTAATTGCTACCAATATTTAACTCCAATTCTTAACCTAAGGTCTACTACCGTGGGCGTCCCCACTTGGTATCGAAAATAAAATTACTATGGATTTCTTAATGACCACGAGATACTAAATAAAACTCAATCGAGGGGTGCGTGTGTGTGGGTGTGTGTGCATCAACAAAATCTAATTTAAAGGCCACTGACCTGTTAACCACTGTTTGGTTTATAAAACTTAAAAAATGAAACCGTGACAAGAACGTTGTCCAGCCGCAGTCCCAGGTAGAGCGATGAACCATCCAGCCACAGCTTGACCCCGTGGTGGTGTGCCCTGCACCGCGACCCTCTTTAAACAGGAGGGACTGTTCCTAGTTTATAGTCATCTCGGACGTGAAGTTGGACTTTATAGGCGGTGCCGCTGCCTTTTGCCTCTCAACATAAGAGTAGCTTCCAGTTTTACGTCATTCGCAGACGGCCTTCACGGGCAGGCTCTATACCTCATGGCCTTGAAGCGGTTCACCTGAGCGCGTGGAAGGATTTATGCACGTCCTTCGGCGGTGCGAATCACAGGGAGTGGAGCCGAGTCGGCGACGTTGCTTATCATCAATTATTACATAATGCTGGACAAATCCGTGCGCTGTTCGATCGCCACTTTCCGTTTGAACAAGGGCGCAGCCCTGGACTTTAATTTGCTTACATCCGCTCCCGATCCAACCCGATTAGATTTCTCATCTATTCTTTCCAGCCCTTCCTACACGGCTCCTTCACTGTGATTGACAGATCTCTCTCTCTGCCGCTTGTTTTTTTTTTTTCTTTCTGACCAAAGACAACCTCCACATTCCAAATCTAGCAATACAGCATGTTGTTGATGTAGAAACATCCTAATCATCATTTTGTTAAATCAAAATTTTACTATTCTCGAACGTTTCCTAAAATAATACAGCCCCCGAAAACCCATAAAAAGATACATTAAAAGTATCATCCATTAGATGTATACAATTCCGAAAGTGTCTAAACAGCCTAAGTACACTCCGGGGTTGCACTTTAAAAAAAAATATATAATAAAGGCGAGATCGTGACTGACAGAAGACCATATACAGTGACAGTGTGGCAGACGTAAAAAAAAAACATTACAAACTATGAAGTATGTGAAGGGGCCGGCCAGGTGCAGGGCTCTAGCGGAGAGCGTAGCGTTGACGAGCCTGGCCACGGCCTCTAGGCAGCGCTGCGCGGCCTGGATGCCCAGGCGCAGGCTAGTCTCCCTGTATATCTAGAATAGTGCTAGTTGGAATATTACCTCGTGAACTATGAAGTATGTGAAGGGGCCGGCCAGGTGCAGGGCTCTAGCGGAGAGCGTAGCGTTGACGAGCCTGGCCACGGCCTCTAGGCAGCGCTGCGCGGCCTGGATGCCCAGGCGCAGGCTAGTCTCCCTGTATATCTAGAATAGTGCTAGTTGTAATATTACCTCGTGAACTATGAAGTATGTGAAGGGGCCGGCCAGGTGCAGGGCTCTAGCGGAGAGCGTAGCGTTGACGAGCCTGGCCACGGCCTCTAGGCAGCGCTGCGCGGCCTGGATGCCCAGGCGCAGGCTAGTCTCCCTGTATATCTAGAATAGTGCTAGTTGTAATATTACCTCGTGAACTATGAAGTATGTGAAGGGGCCGGCCAGGTGCAGGGCTCTAGCGGAGAGCGTAGCGTTGACGAGCCTGGCCACGGCCTCTAGGCAGCGCTGCGCGGCCTGGATGCCCAGGCGCAGGCTAGTCTCCCTGTATATCTAGAATAGTGCTAGTTGGAATATTACCTCGTGAACTATGAAGTATGTGAAGGGGCCGGCCAGGTGCAGGGCTCTAGCGGAGAGCGTAGCGTTGACGAGCCTGGCCACGGCCTCTAGGCAGCGCTGCGCGGCCTGGATGCCCAGGCGCAGGCTAGTCTCCCTGTATATCTAGAATAGTGCTAGTTGGAATATTACCTCGTGAACTATGAAGTATGTGAAGGGGCCGGCCAGGTGCAGGGCTCTAGCGGAGAGCGTAGCGTTGACGAGCCTGGCCACGGCCTCTAGGCAGCGCTGCGCGGCCTGGATGCCCAGGCGCAGGCTAGTCTCCCTGTATATCTAGAATAGTGCTAGTTGGAATATTACCTCGTGAACTATGAAGTATGTGAAGGGGCCGGCCAGGTGCAGGGCTCTAGCGGAGAGCGTAGCGTTGACGAGCCTGGCCACGGCCTCTAGGCAGCGCTGCGCGGCCTGGATGCCCAGGCGCAGGCTAGTCTCCCTGTATATCTAGAATAGTGCTAGTTGTAATATTACCTCGTGAACTATGAAGTATGTGAAGGGGCCGGCCAGGTGCAGGGCTCTAGCGGAGAGCGTAGCGTTGACGAGCCTGGCCACGGCCTCTAGGCAGCGCTGCGCGGCCTGGATGCCCAGGCGCAGGCTAGTCTCCCTGTATATCTAGAATAGTGCTAGTTGTAATATTACCTCGTGAACTATGAAGTATGTGAAGGGGCCGGCCAGGTGCAGGGCTCTAGCGGAGAGCGTAGCGTTGACGAGCCTGGCCACGGCCTCTAGGCAGCGCTGCGCGGCCTGGATGCCCAGGCGCAGGCTAGTCTCCCTGTATATCTAGAATAGTGCTAGTTGGAATATTACCTCGTGAACTATGAAGTATGTGAAGGGGCCGGCCAGGTGCAGGGCTCTAGCGGAGAGCGTAGCGTTGACGAGCCTGGCCACGGCCTCTAGGCAGCGCTGCGCGGCCTGGATGCCCAGGCGCAGGCTAGTCTCCCTGTATATCTAGAATAGTGCTAGTTGGAATATTACCTCGTGAACTATGAAGTATGTGAAGGGGCCGGCCAGGTGCAGGGCTCTAGCGGAGAGCGTAGCGTTGACGAGCCTGGCCACGGCCTCTAGGCAGCGCTGCGCGGCCTGGATGCCCAGGCGCAGGCTAGTCTCCCTGTATATCTAGAATAGTGCTAGTTGGAATATTACCTCGTGAACTATGAAGTATGTGAAGGGGCCGGCCAGGTGCAGGGCTCTAGCGGAGAGCGTAGCGTTGACGAGCCTGGCCACGGCCTCTAGGCAGCGCTGCGCGGCCTGGATGCCCAGGCGCAGGCTAGTCTCCCTGTATATCTAGAATAGTGCTAGTTGGAATATTACCTCGTGAACTATGAAGTATGTGAAGGGGCCGGCCAGGTGCAGGGCTCTAGCGGAGAGCGTAGCGTTGACGAGCCTGGCCACGGCCTCTAGGCAGCGCTGCGCGGCCTGGATGCCCAGGCGCAGGCTAGTCTCCCTGTATATCTAGAATAGTGCTAGTTGGAATATTACCTCGTGAACTATGAAGTATGTGAAGGGGCCGGCCAGGTGCAGGGCTCTAGCGGAGAGCGTAGCGTTGACGAGCCTGGCCACGGCCTCTAGGCAGCGCTGCGCGGCCTGGATGCCCAGGCGCAGGCTAGTCTCCCTGTATATCTAGAATAGTGCTAGTTGGAATATTACCTCGTGAACTATGAAGTATGTGAAGGGGCCGGCCAGGTGCAGGGCTCTAGCGGAGAGCGTAGCGTTGACGAGCCTGGCCACGGCCTCTAGGCAGCGCTGCGCGGCCTGGATGCCCAGGCGCAGGCTAGTCTCCCTGTATATCTAGAATAGTGCTAGTTGGAATATTACCTCGTGAACTATGAAGTATGTGAAGGGGCCGGCCAGGTGCAGGGCTCTAGCGGAGAGCGTAGCGTTGACGAGCCTGGCCACGGCCTCTAGGCAGCGCTGCGCGGCCTGGATGCCCAGGCGCAGGCTAGTCTCCCTGTATATCTAGAATAGTGCTAGTTGGAATATTACCTCGTGAACTATGAAGTATGTGAAGGGGCCGGCCAGGTGCAGGGCTCTAGCGGAGAGCGTAGCGTTGACGAGCCTGGCCACGGCCTCTAGGCAGCGCTGCGCGGCCTGGATGCCCAGGCGCAGGCTGGCGTTCTCACTCTCTATGTCTAGCGCTGATAATGCTAGCTGGAAGCCTTCGGAGCGGGGAATTGTTTCCTGACATTGAAAACAAAATGTAATCAGGCCATTTTTCTAGTCTCCTATGAATTAATAATTTGTAACACAAATACGTAAAACCGGTAGTTATGAACAGGGCCGTATTTAATAAACATTACAACCCGACAAATATGTCAAAAAACGACAAATTTGTCCAATTGTGCCCATATTGCGTTCAATAAACTTTACACAGGGTGACAGGTGAACTCGTGTCAATGTAGCTGGTGAATTTTGTTGTCGGGTTGTAATGTTTATTAAATAGGGCCCAGGTGTAATAAGGTTCAACTTTGGAAAAATAAACAGTAGCAGGGCTAACCAGATAAATATGTACCAGTGGCAGTGGGTCAAAATAATGTTTAGGCAAGCCTGAGCTCATTTGGCTCTAAATTTCTTAATAAGCAGTAGAAAAACTGCACTGCTGGCTGAAAATTAGGCAAGCCGATGCGATGGGCATCGAGATCTATTGACGCGCTATTGTTTGCAGTTTCATTTCATTTATTCCTTTATAAAACATAGTTTTACATGTCAATATTATAGTAGGAGTTAGGAGTAATGTAGGAATCATTCATTTTTAAGGGCCTCTAATAAAGGGTATGGATCCTTGGGGGAGGCTATTGTCCAGCAGTGAACGTCTTTCGGCTGAAATAATGATACTTAATCAACCGACTTCAAGATTTCGAAGGAGGAGGTTATCAATTCATCGGGATCTTTGTTTTTTATTTTTTTTATTTATGTTCACCTCACCGATTATTCGAAGACGGCTGGACCGATTTGGAAAATTCTTTTTTTGTTTGAAAGAGTATACTTCACAGTTGGTCCCATTGTCACCAGGTCCAGATCTGATGACAGGATCCTGGAGAAATCGAGGGAACTCTTCCAACTATTATAGGCACACCTATAGTGATTTCACTGTTTTTTACAGCAACTCGGCCACTTCCTCTTGGAATAGCGGATCCTAAGTGAAGTCGGGTTCTTTTTTTGTTAAAATTATTATACTTACATGTTCGAGCAGCGCGGCAGTGGCGTACACGGCGTCCAACGCCGACAGTGGCGGCGCGTGCGCACGTCTACAATCATACAAACATATCCCATATATATGTCATTCAAATCTGCCTCTGTGATCATCCACATACCACAAACAACGAACAATCATGGACGCAAGTAACTGACCGTTAGTAAACCTTATTGTGACGAAATAAAGTCTATAATATAATAAATGCATCTCTCTCTCTCTCTCTCTAATATGTATACACTTTTGAACCTTTCTATATTGTAATAAGGTTCAAAATTGCTTACATAATTTTAGCGTGGGCAGTATAAGAAACCAAGCTGAATACATTTTCAAAATAATAATGAGCACAGCAAAGGGTGTAGGCATCTGCCACATTTACCTAAGTATATACGCGGTCCGGGACACGTCGCGGAGCCCGAGGCGGCCGCCGGCTGTCTCCAGGGCTTCTAGCATGCCTCGTCGCAGTTCCACGTCCATAGAGCGGTACGCTTGCCGCGCCTGTTGCAGCGGGAATCTAAAATTACAACAATTTCATTTACTAGCAGCTAAAAACTAAGCGGGTGAGGTGTTCAAAATGACCTGCACACGCTCTTATTCTCTTAACGATAAAGTCGTGTCAAGCGCATTTGAATACCTCACCCGCTTAGCTAGTTCTGCTGCTGACTGTATACCTCGCGGCACGTAACTCTAGCGCTGACCTTGATTTCTGCGCATGTTCTTCCATAGCCCTTCCCCCCCTGTACCCCCCGCGCGACCTATTTTCCGACTTCTGCGCAATAACGGTCAGCGCTAGAATTACGTGCCGCGACCTGTACACACTTAATTGAATGGGGAAGGCAATAGGGAATAATACGCAAAACTCTGCGTAGGGGGCGGCACTACCACAAAAGGAGGGCCTACCGCGAAACACGAAAATAAAAGTTTCGTTACCTGGTTCTCTGTCACTCTTACATATTAGAGCGATAGAGAGGCAGTTGTCAAAATTTCGATTCTCTCGTTTCACGATAGGCCCTCTGTAAACAAACCGCCTTGGTGCACAAATGACATATTTATTCGTTATAAATTATCTGTGAAAACTTGTAAATAACTGTTTAAGGCCTAGTATGTATTAAAAACTCTATGGTTTACCGAAGTGCTAGTGCTGCACTCTGGTGGCAGAACATTGCAGTAATATCCCCTATTGTCAAAATGACATCTCGAACATTGGTCATTAGAAAAGCTAAATTTGTATGGCGCGAAGTTTTTATTTATTTTCGCGAAAATGACTTAATATTATGTCTTTAATTGCTCCGTAATTGTAATCCACCGGTTTCAGAAATACACTATAACTAGTAGTCCGCCTCGAACTGAGAACTCCCGATGTACTTGCAAACGAGTTGACTAATATAACAAGACCCCAAGGAGGATTTTTTTTCTCCTTCTAGCTCCGTAACCACTTGATCGATCCTGCTCATATACGAACTCTCAAATTTTATGTATCTCTGCTACAGCCCCAAGAAATTTCATAAAGATCAGAAAAACGTTAGTAAAGTTATCGTCAGACAAACTATCGAAATCAAAAAGCCATCCAAAAGCTGAGACGTCCCAGAAGCCAGGTGACAGTTCGGTCTGGAGTTGTTTGTAAGAACTCACTTCGCTTACGCTCCGCGGTCCCCAGGCCGATAAAAATGCTGTATATTAATGCCATAGGGAAGGTTTTTGCCCAAGAAAAGCTTTTTGACTGCATACTAGTTAAGAACCGTCTTCTAAGAGTCATCTTTTGTCTCTTTCTCTCATTATATGGAATCTGGAACAGCGCCCTCTACAAAAAGTTTTCACCGGCCTTACCCATTAGCCGTGTCTACACCTGGCGCACCGCCTCGCGAGGAAATTGCCGCGCGCGGCGGCTCGTGGACGACGTGGGAATGTGGACATGCCTCGGCCGAGACAAACGCACGCGCGGCCGCAATGCCTAGGGGGAGGCACGTCCACACTAGCCGAGCTGCCGCGCGCGACAGGTGTTTACCCAAAAAAAATTGTTGATGCCAATCGATTCTGTCTCTTACCCCATGTCGGCCAACAGTTGCCGCAGTCTGGAGACGCCAGCTAGAGAGTGCAGTTTGAGGAACGGGCCTATAGTTGGAGAATGCTTCAGTGCGCTTTCCAATGACCACCAGCGGTAGAGTGGTAAGGCGGCATCCTTCTCTAAAACCAGCTCCACTGACTGAAAAATCACATATTACTATGTTAATGATAATGGCAGATCTTAAAGGTATTTAATCGCTTTCACTTTCGTGGCATTTTAACTGGATTTTTTGTTATTTGACAAAGACTTCCGTAGGCTGTATTGAGGTAATTAAGAAAAAAAAAGTAAAAAAAGAAATGGAAGTGGGGTGGAAGTGGGTAGGAAAAATGTGGCGGGTAAATCCGAAAGTTGACTCTTTTTACAGTGGGATACGAGAGATAATTGAATGATTTTCGGAATTACCCGCTTTTCGAAATTACCCCAATACATCCTAAATAATCAGGAATGGTAACAAAATAAAAACTTGTTTAAACAAAAATAGTGATAGGAATGTCAGTGGTTACTTTTATAGTCAAGTTAAAAGTTAAATTGGCATTAATGTTAAAATTAAGATTAAATGAACGTCTATATTTAAAATTCGTAAATAGGCAGGTCCTCGCCTGACGCACAGCCTCGCGAGGAAATTGCCGCGCGAGGCAGCTCGGCTAGTGTGGACGTGCCTCGGCCGAGGCATTGCGGCCGCGCGTGCGTTTGCCTCGGGCGAGGCACGTTCACACTAGCAGAGCTGCCTCGCGAGGCAGTGCGTCAGGTGTGGAGCCGCTTAATGAAGCCGTTCCTTACATTGTCGCTGCTGTGTGTGCGCGCTTGGGCCAGCAGCGCGGCGTCGAGCAGGCAGGCGGCGGCCCCGCGCGCGCCCCACGCCTCGTGCGCCGCGCCCGCCACCGCGCCCGCCCACGCCGCGCGCGCGCCCAGCCGCGACACCAGCCGGGACAGCTCGAGCGCTACCAGCGCGCTCTAAAATCGTACATTACACGCTATATCCAATATAGAACACGATGGTATCGGTACAAATAACGTTATTCAATTTATGCCACACCTGGCCATAAAGTGGCTTTTTCCGCACGCTGCGCGTACGGAAAAAGACGCTTTCTGGCCAAGTGTAGACATAAAATGATGTACACAACACGGGAGGTAATAAAGAAAGCCCTCGATCGCATATTTACGTCCCTCGCTTGCAGCTCGGGCCGCAACTTCTGCGATCTCGGCCTTTCTTTGTTTTACCACCCTAGTTGTTTAATGTACTATTTCTTAATAGGCAAAAGAGTATAAATTTACTAGAAATTTTGAGGTAAAGGTGAATTTATAAGTTTTTGTATGTACATAAAGTGGTATCCTGCCTTTTCACCAAAAATTGTGTTGCCGAATTTAACTTGCCAACCAACTTTTTGCCAAATAACTTTTATTTACCAAAAAATTATTTATTTATGTTAAGGAGAACCAACAGCTTTAAAATTACAGTAATACAACCTAATGGATTATGTGAAGGGCCAAATAAAACTACTGCGAAAAGTTGGTTAGCAAGTGAAATTTGGCAATACAATTTTCGGCGAAAAGGCAAATTATGTTCATACAAATTAACCGGTATTCAAATTCGGTATCTCGGTTGTTAATGAATATTTTTCGAATAATCAGATAATTTATTGCCAAATTACATTTAAGAATGCCATGTTAATATTGCGATAGTTGGCGCCAAAGATGTCCAATCACACGGACGTCCTCAGCGCCACCGCGCATATTCACGTCCCAAATATAAGACAATTGTCTTGCGCGCTGGCGTTGAGGGCACGATTTTTCCGTCGGATACTTGACGATCAAAGGGTTAAGAAAATCCACTAAGTAACTATGTAGATATGGATCAGTGGCGGCGCGTCAATAGAACACGATTCCCGTCGGCTTGCCTAAGTTTCAGGCACCTGAGCAGTTTTCCTACAGCTCATGAAAAAATTTTAAGCCAAATCCAGCACTGGCTAGCCTAAGAAATTTTTTGACCCCCCGCCACTGATGTGGATACTCACAGGCTTGCCGTAATAAGAGAACTGCGTGTAGTTAAACATCAGGGTGTCTCTCCTCTCCTCCCAGGCGCGACGCGCCCGGCGCCGCTCCACGAGTGCTTCCAACCCTTCTCTTCCACCCGACGGCTCCTCTTCCTGGAATAACACCTTTATCACACATGGCTCGATGCAAGAGCCCACTTTCCTTCCCGGGCCCGGGGAGCGTTCTCGGGTCAGAGGTGTAGGGTTAGAACCGGTGATAGTTTCTTTTTTCTTTCTGACGTTCATAAGTGCATTGTAATGTGCCTAAATTGAAGAATAAACATCTTTATCTTTTTTGAAAAGCTCATACGTAAAGTTTTTGTATGGGTCTATAGGCGATTAATACACTGGCGCCGCAACCGCATGCGGCGACGGTGTGCAAGCGTGACAGCGCTATACACATGCAGAGCGCTATCTCACTCGCGCCGCATGTGGAAACCGCAGGAGTGTCAAAGCTGCCTTAGAGCAGTGGTCTATTTAATAAAGCTACAAGTGACAATTTACAAGCGGTAGACTCTTTCTAATATATAGGGTTAGAAAGAGAATTCCACTTGTAAATTGTCACCTGTTAGATTATTATTTTTACGTGTTTTTAAAGTGGTGCATTCCAGTCAAACAATAGTTTGTTATTAAATCAAATACAAACTTTGAAAACATTGAAAAAATAATCAACCCAGTGGGACTCGAACCCTACATCGATACGCCTTGCCGGGGCTCGATCGCTTTACCAATTAAGCTATGGGTTCAGTTACTAAGTTGACGAAATTTTCAATGCCTCCAAACATCTTTTTGTATTTATTTACTTTCGGCTTTACAGCAGCCGATAGCCGTTGTTTTTTCAATGTTTTCAAAGTTTGTATTTGATTTAATAACAAACTATTGTCACCTGTTAGCTTTATTAAATAGGCCTCAGGTCTCTAAACTTTTTTATCTAAGGATCAACCTGTATATTCTGCTTTCTCTATGTATGTATGTGTTTTTCGCTGGCTGGTTTGTGCCTGTGGGTCGTAGTTTGAAAACCCCTGTCTAAGAGGACTTTAAGAGGCAGTTTCTTATAGGCGGAGAGCTAGCCACATCAGATGACACAATAATGAGAGCTAAAATAATGCAAACTATTTGAAGAATACAAATAGAGTTCTGGGTTGCTTGGAATATTTTGGGAAATTATGTAATAAATTAAATTATCTCATTGCCAGAAGATTCTATTTATGTTAAGAGAAGCCATATGGTGCAATCACACGATATGTGTGTGTGAGTGACGAGTCGAATGATGATGCAAATAGCACACAACTTTTACACATGCGTGTTGGTACTCACGCTTGTGTGCGCAACGAATATGTGAACGAACATTCGTATTGGCACTCGTACGCGAATGATTTGTCGAACTATTCGACGAGCACTGACGCGAGTATGAACACGCTAGTGTGAACGCCATACTCCTGAGGGCCTACCGCGAAGTTCGAAAATCGACAAAACAATGGTCCCGTCTCCATCACTCTTGCATATACGAAAGAGAGTGATGGAAATATTCGATTCGATGAACGAAGTGCTTCGCGGTTATAGGCCTGAATTGATTTCAACTGACCTCCTCATCATCATCATCCCTGAAGATGTCATCAAAGTTGGGGATCTTCTCCTCTTCATCTTTGTACACTAATCTAACCTAAAAAAATATAAAAATAAGTGCCTGATACATTAATAAAATATCTACAAAATCTCACCCGTCAATAATATTGTGGGGAAATCTTACACAGATCTACCGTGCCCCAAACATAGCAAAGCTTGTATAATCTACTTCTTAATTAGTATACAAATTAGTATGGGAGCGCTCATCTCATTGACCTTGACACGAAAGGCCAGGCGCGTAAATCCCGGCCGAAACCCTCCTATAATTACACTTACAATAGTTCTGGTCAACTTTATTGTACCACATGCGAGCGAATATTCAAAAGTAAGTTTGGTTTCACTAGTCATATCAGAGCTCACGCTCGCAACAAGCCATAGGGTCGCCGTCGCCGGTAACGGCATGGATAGCTATATAGTATGGGAGTTCTATTTAAAAATATATTCAACAGACATTCATGATAAATCAGTTATTTCAACTAGCCTAGATAATCTAAATTTACTGGAAGACAATGCCTTATGGCAGTAAGTCCGCCTTTGTGCGTTAAGTTTTCTTAAAGATTAAATAAATAAATAAAATATTACAAAATAGACACATACCTGGCCGTCACTGTAAACATTGCACACATCAGTTGGCTTATGGCAATCCAGGACAAAGAACACCACGTCCTCCTCCGGCTGCAATATATCCACCAAATCTATAGTCCCCCCGCAGTTCACCAGGCACACGTACTTTATCTCCTCATTATTCTCCTCGTAAGCCTGCTTCAACTCCGCTATACCCCCCACAGGCACTAAAGTATACGAAATATTGTCGCATTTGAACAATCCCTGGAGTATTTTACACGTACATATCGCGTCGACGTCGTAGTGAACCAGTAATAACACCCTCTGCAAGAAACATTAAACGTTACAAGCGTGAAATGTGAGCGCATTCACGTAAATACGTATAATACCATTAACTTACGTTGCCTAAAAGTACGTTGTAGAAATCGTTCTTCAGGTCTTCGACGAACATTTTGAACCTACAGCGGCGAGGTTTTTGTTGGAAGCATTAGGAGTTCATGGTGACTTCGAAAAATAGATTCAATTATTTTATTTTCACCGTTATCGTAGGACCAAAACACGAACACCTGCCTCCTGTCTTGTCTAAATTATCTGTCATAAATGTCACCACTTCGCGCGTTTCGCGCCAAATATTGCGTTCGTTCAGAAATCTAGAAAAATAACAGATTAAGGGTGTTCATAGACGACGGGAATTAGTGTCAACACGATGCCGCAACATATCAAAGTTGCCTTAAAGCGGTATTACACATTGCAACCTGCAGGGCCCAATCTGTTGTGTACCCTGCCTCTCCCTACCCTCCTTCAGCTCCCTACAGGCCCTACCTTTAGGGTCGCCACACACCTAGCGGTTTTCCTCGCGGAATTACCGGAAGTAGCGGAAATTCATAGACAAATTAAGCATTTTGTCTATGAATTTCCTCTACTTCCGGTAATTTGTCTATGGCTTCCATACAAAAAATCTGCTACCATAGACAAATTTCCGCTACCATAGACAAATTTCCGCTACTTCCGGTAATTCCGCGAGGAAAACCGCTAGGTGTGTGGCGACCCTTAATTACACCTACCAACCTGACAGATTGGGCCCTGCAGGTTGCAATGTGTAATACCGCTTTTAAACGGCTATAAAACGGCTATTAGACATTGCAACCTGCAGGGCCCAACCTGTTGTGTACCCTGCCTCTCCCTAACCCTCCTTCAGCTCCCTACGGGCCCTACCTTTAATTACACCTTCCAACCTTACAGATTGGGCCCTGCAGGTTGCAATGACTAATACCGCTTTTAGACATTACAACCTGCAGGCAGGGGGGTACAACTCAAAGTAAATCTGTCAAAAAATTTGAGTTTGACACGACGTATCCGATACGTTTGCATAAGTGCGAAAAAGAACTTGTCATGCGTTAAGAAGGGACAACATGATTCGTGACATTACGTGACATTACAGAGGTCTCTCTGTTATACTATTATTTACTCTGTGCTGCAGGGCCCAATCTGTTGTGTACCCTGCCTCTCCCTTCCCTCCTTCAGCTCCCTACGGGTCCTACCTTTAAAGCGGTATTACACATTGCAACCTGCAGGGCCCAATCTGTCAGGTTGGAAGGTGTAATCGAAGGTAGGGCCCGTAGGGAGCTGAAGGAGGGGCAGGAAGAGGCAGGGTACACAACAGATTGGGCCCTGCAGGTTGCAATGTGTAATAGCGCTTTTAATTACACCTTCCAACCTGACAGATAGGGCCTTGCAGGTTGCAATGTCTAATACCGCTTTTAACTTGGACACATATAGCGCAAAATTTATGTAGTTCCGTCTCACATTGTTACGTTAACATGTCGCTTTCGTCTGTGGACAGGACACCTTAAGTTTTTAAAGCCCTATTTCATTTATAGCTTCCTAAATGGTTTAGACACTAAATTTAATCAAGTGTAACAGGCTAGGGAATTGGACCTAACGGACAGACTGAACATTTAAAGCGGTATTACACATTGCAACCTGCAGGGCCCAATCTGTTGTGTACCCTGCCTCTTCCTTCCCCTCCTTCAGCTCCCTACGGGCCCTACCTTCAATTACACATTCCAACCTGACAGATTGGGCCCTGCAGGTTGCAATGTGTAATACCGCTTTTAGGGAATTAGACCTAGCGGACCGATCCGTTATAGGTGAATCATAGGTGAAGTAATAAAACTGACTATACCATAGTTAATTATACATTCCCTCTCTTTAATTCGAAAATTTCTCTACTAAATTTATTCAGACAATTTTATATCCCAGTATATCAATATATTTACACAATATACTACTACAATTAAACATTATTTTATCTACATACTACAAATTAGCTTAATTTTTAACATTAACTAATACTTCAGTTGATGATGGTACTCCATTAGAAGGTTTAGGAAGCCCAGGCGGTTTCGGGTTTCCTGGAATAAAAAAAAATTCAAACGGAAATGTATTCGTCCCCAATTTAGCAAATTTAAGCGATTATCACACGCGCGCCGCAACCGCATGCGGCGACGGTGTGCAAGCGTGACAGCGCTATACACACGCAGAGCGCTATCTCGCTCGCGCACCGGCGCCGCATGCGGAAACCGCAGCAGTGTGAAAGACGCCTTAGATCTTTGGGGAGGTTCACACGGGGTTGGCTACTAAAAATAGAAAATTTTTAAATCTTATTCCATTTCAGGAGGTCCCGGGTTCGAATTCTGGTCAGGGCATTTATCTGTGTGTTCATCGCGAATATTTGTTCCTGAGTTATGGGTGTTTTCTATGTATCTAAGTATATATTTATCTATATAAGTAGGTATATCGTCGTCTAATACCCATAGTACAAGCTTTGCTTAGTTTGGGACTAGGTTGAGATGTGTAAGGTTGTCCCCAAATATTTATTTATTATTTATTTTATTTATTTATTTATTTTGTGGGCAAAGAAAATTAGCAGCAATAACAAGAGAATATTACCTTGTAGCAGAATTTTCTGTAAAGTGGAGAAAGGCGCATCTACCAGCACGCACAACGCAATTGCAACCATCAGTGAAAGTGAGATGTCCGTGTAAAACAGGTAAATCTGAAATATAACACATATTTTTACGTAATATTGTCTACGGTTGCCGCGTTAGTTATTCATGAAATAAAACAACTTTGAACGGATTATATCGCGTATACTGAATTTAAATTACATCCCGACGTTTCGAACACTTGACAGCGTTCGTGGTCACGGGTTGACTGAGGAAAACATATTTACCCCCATCTCAAATTACAATGTACAAAAAACTACCCACATGTATAACAAAATACAAACAATAAAGGTGAGTGTACATGCCAGAAGGGCCAATAAAGCTAGTTCTACAATACCTAATTAGTTGAGATGGGGGTAAATAAATATGTTCTAAACGGCAATGTCTCGAAATCGCGTCAAAATTTGTGTCAAAATTGCGCCGATTGTAGAGGCCATTAAATACATGTTCACCTACCAGCGACCTTAAGCTGAACATGAAAGGCAAGTCACTCTGCCCCCTGATGATAGTCTGGAGAGGGTAGTGGATCAAATACAGCGCGTAGGATATGCGCGACAGGAACTTCCACATCGTCCAGGACAGGAACCAGTTTATGGGGCCTGAAATAAGATTTAAAAATCGAATCAATCTACGATCTTATGATGCCGCTGCCACTGACAAGGCCAAGCACTTGGGCTTGCAGCACTACATTAACGTGCTAAACCTAGAAGTCTTCTCAGACTAGAAATCGGAGATTATTTTAAATTCCTACGTCGCCAGGTTTTTTGCATTGCAGTATTGCAGCATCGGCATTTCGTGTTCCCCCAATTAAAGACGTACATAACTAATCGAACGAGCTTTGCTTACGCTCCGCTCGTTCGAAAATATATATCATCTAGAGGAGACTGATCGAACTAGATTCAGTATGTCATGGGCTCTTATGCTAATACAGGTTGATTCAGTAGACGAGGACGGGAGCAGTGGGCCTATTGGTACCTTTTTAAAGGAATAACACTGCGGATTCAGTCAATAACAAGCTATTGTTTGATGTTTGTATTAGTGTAATTAGCGCTAATTTTTTTGGTTTTGTAGGGGTGACCATGACTACACAGAACAAAATTTCTACGTATAACAAAAAATAATAATTCGTTGTTATTTCACTTAAACATGACGGCGGCCGATTCACTATCGTTAACTAATAGTATGTACGGTTGTTCTTGCGCACGTCTCTTGAATCACCCTGCATTAAATGAAGCCGTTTAAAAAATAAAACAAATACTTATAAAATGTTTCACCTCCATATCCAGCGGCACACGCGAACACGACCCAGCCCACGGCTAGCGCCCAGAGCCCCCTCATGTAAGAGTTGAGGAAGTTCGCCCAGAACTGGCTGAACCTGGCCGCCGGGTTGTTCGCGTACACCATCCCAGCTCCGAGCGCGAGGGCGCACAGCCAACCAGCTGTTACGTACACCTAGAAAGCATAGTTTTAGGACGGTTTTATGAACCGAGTTCAAGATTTCGAAGGAGGAGGTTGTCAATTCGTCGGGAGCTTTGTTTTTGCATTTTTTTTTATGTTCACCGATTATTCGAAGACGATTTTGAAAATTATTTTTTTGATTGAAAGAGTACTTCACAGTTGGTCCCATTGTCACCAGGTCCTGATCTGATGATGGGATCCTGGAGAGATCGAGGGAAGTCTTCAACTATTATAGGCACACCTATAGTGATTTCAGTATTTTTTACAGCAACTCGGGCACTTCCTCTTGGAAAAGCGGAACTTAAGTGAAGTCGCGCGGTTCTTTCTTGTTTAAAATCATATAACTTGCAATGTGTGGCAGAGAGAGCTCTATTCTATTAAATTTAGAGGTACATAGTTTGTCTTTGTCATAGTCGCACGAGTCATGAAATACTTGACCGTTGATCCTATGTCTTCAGTTCAGGATCTGTTGTCAGGATGTTAGGATCCTGGAGAAATCAAGGCCATCAAGGGAACTCTTCAAATATTAAATATACAGCTATAGAGTGGTTTGAGTATTTTTTGTAGTAGCTCGGGCATTTCGTCGAATGATTTCCATTTGTTCCATAGAACAGTGACGTCATAATAGTGACGTCGATTGTGTGTTCAGATTAGTACCGTTGCGTATGTTCTGTGCTTCCTGGGCGTGGCGTGTGTAAGCAAAAAAATTGAAGATGTAGGCAATTAAGCTAGGTAGGTTAGGTACAGTCAGCTGCAGAGAAAAGGACCCCCCTGCATACAAAGTTTGTATGGCAGCGGGGGCCTATTTCGTTGCAGCTGACCGTACCTACAGCATTGCTGATTTTCAGTACATACTTAAACACGCCCCGGACATTCAGTCAGGACAAAATGTTTAAAAATACATTAGTTACCTTAGGTATCCTCCTCGGACGTTCTCGCCATAGATGTAGCAAGTATCCTACCACCATGCCGACGACAAATGGCGGCGACCTCGTCAGCGTGTTCACGTAGTAGTGCCTGAAGTAATCGGATAACCCGCCATGGCGTGCCATGCTACGATAAAACCGGGTTTTATTATTATTTTATACAGTCGTAACATAATGAATAGCGTTTCAGTCGATTACCATGTTTAGGCCACGGAACTTAATAATTTAAGTGGCCTAAGTAAAGTACGAGATTGAATTGCTTAATTATGTCGGTATTGTATTTATACAATACTTTCTACGAGTACCTATTCAAAGTAGGCCATATGACTACTATTTGGATACATAGTATATTTTTTGTTGCAGCCATTCTCAACGTGTGATCAGCGGAGCCCTAGAGCTCCGCAAAGCCTCTCTGGGGGCTCCGCGAGAATACTTATTAAAAGGTTGAGAAAAAAATAATCCAACACCAGCTTTTCTATGTGTCCAGAATCTACAGTGTGTAAATTTAATACGGACGAACCTTTTAACGGTGGTTTAGATAGGTCATACTGAACAAGTTTCACTATGGAGGTAACCCCAAAATCAAAAAAAAAATTGGCTTCCTCATACAAAATGTCGACACCCATGCGACAAAATGTATGCTGTTCTATTATTTAATTTGTTATGCACGGCGGGAAGGCTACCAGCGGCGGCACGTAATTGGTCGATGTTCATATCAGTACGGACAAGCATTTTTAATAAATATTAAGGTCCGTTAGACCACCCCTCTCCTACATCGAAAAGTTAGCACTTAGTTCGGTCTACAAGTCTTAATTCAAGCTTTAAAGTCTATGAAAAAGAAAATTCAGGATTTCAGAATAGCCTATACATTTCTTGGGCTTGTGCATTGTAAACCCTGAACAGAAATATATGACCATGCGCCACCATGTTGCGGAATTTTATTGGAACTAAATTTTTATACTTAACTGGACACACTTCACACACTTGAGAAAAAAAGCGAAGACGCTTTTTTTCTCATGTTTTTTGGTCGGGCTTTACCAAGGCTCGCAGATGCTAAGGCCGCATAGCCAAATATTGTCGGTAATTACTGACATAGCTTACCCCACTAACGATGTTTCTGGATAATTCTCGATATAGCAGTAAGTGGTGGCGCAGATGAGTGAGGCCAAGAGTCCAGCAGCCAGGCCGCACCAGGCGGAGCGGCGGCCCCGGAGCACCCAGAACAGCACCAGCGGCGACAGCACATGCAGTTGGGTGTCCACGGAGAGGTACCATGAGTGGCCAAGGCACTGGAATACAATTAATATGGTGATGGTAAATGGTAATGAGAGTAACAAGGGCTTTGGCGAAGAATGGTATCTACGAGCGTACATCATCAAAAAAGTTCGATTAGTGATTACATTTGCAATCTATTTTTATAATTGTTAAGGTAGAACAGGTGTTGACTCACAATCTCAGAGATGTTGACGTAGTTCTGCACATGCAGCAGGACGGACCACCACCAGTCGCGGCAGGTTTGTACGCCGGTCGCCAGCGCGGGCCAGTTGGGGCCGTCGGCGCTGTGCTGCAGCAGCGTCACTAGCCAACAGCAGGTAGAACAGGTGTTGACTCACAATCTCAGAGACGTTGACGTAGTTCTGCACATGTAACAGAACGGATCACCACCAGTCGTGGCAGGTTTGTATGCCAGGCGCCAGCGCGGGCCTGTTGGGGCCGTCGGCGCTGTGATGCAGTAGCGACACTAGCCAACAGTAGGTAGAACAGGTGTTGACTCACAATCTCAGAGAGGTTGACGTAGTTCTGTACATGCAGCAGGACGGTCCACCACCAGCCACGGCAGGTTTGTACGCCAGACGCCAGCGCGGGCCAGCCGGGGCCGTCGATGCTGTGCTGCAGCAGCGTCACCAGCCAACAGAAGGTAGAACAGGTGTTGACTCACAATCTCAGAGATGTTGACGTAGTTCTGCACATGCAGCAGGACGGACCACCACCAGTCGCGGCAGGTTTGTATGTCAGGCGCCAGCGCGGGCCAGTTGGGGCCGTCGGCGCTGTGATGTAGCAGCGACACTTGGAACAGCACCACGGCAGCCAGCATGGGGAACATGCGCAGCAGGCGGTGCAGGTAGAACAGGTGGATGTTCTTTACTAGCGACACTGAAATTGTACAATAAGTAGCTGAATATTGACGGATTTAAGAACTTAACTTAAAAAGCGCTGGTAGCCCGGCGGTAGAACTCGGGTTCAAACCTCGGCTCGTACCACTAAGTTTTTCGGAACTTATGTACGAATTATCATTTGATATTTTCCAGTCGCTTTTCGGTGAAGGTAAACATCGTAAGGAAACCGGACCTAATCCTAACAAAGCCTAGTTTCCCCTCTGGGTTGGAAGGTCAGATGGCAGTCGCTTTCGTAAAAACTAAGTCCCTTCGTCAATTCCTGCGATTAGGTTGCCAAGCGGACCCCAGGCTCAATTGAGCTGTGGCAAGACCGGAACAAACGCCAGGAGAATGATTGATTTCGTTGCACCTGCCTAGACAGTGATGCCTCGAAATCGCGCGCGAGTTTTGTTTCAAAATTGCGCCGATTGTAGATTGTAGAGGCCATAACTATTTCTTCTCTATAGGGCCCTACTTTTCAGAATAATAATTGAACTCGCGGAGCGTAAGCGAATTGAGTTCTTACAAACAACTCCAGACCGAACTGTCACCTGGCTACTGGGACGTCTCGGCATTTGGATGGCTTTTTGATTTCGATACTCCGGTTGCACCAAACCGTCTTGTAACGTCAACGTCATCGTTAAAAAATATCTTGTATGAAAATTTGACTTTTCTATGGTAGATATGACAGCTCCGCCGCTATATTTAACGTTGATCAGTGCCATAATCAGTGCGATAGTTTTGCGTGGTGCCCACCCTAAACGTTTCAAAATAATAGTATTTTATACAATCGTGACATAATAAAGAGCTTTTTAACACAGTTGCTCAAATCTAGTAGTAGTTTATAATGCGAGAAGTTGGATTTTTCGCACTGGCGCGTTTTACTTTTCCAGCCAATCACAGCTCAGGATTCATGATCACCGCCCCGCATCGCACGGCGCGAGTGTTCGGATGAAGTAACCTCAAAGTGACATAGTCCATTTTTATAATTTTTTCGCAACTTTATTAAAAAACGTCGTTCGATACACGGACGGAATGTCATTCTTCGCTCGTCCCGAGTTTTGCCACTCGCCTGCGGCTCGTGACCAAATGTCTCGGAACTCGTTGAATAATGACATCCTTTCCGACCTAGTATCGAAATGTACTATTACAGTCGAGTACCGTGTTTAGGCCACGAAGCTTGCTGAGTGGCCTAAGTAAAGTAGGTACGAGATTGAAAAGCTCAATTATGTCACTATTGTATACAATACTTTTTCTACGAGTACTCAAATTAGGCAAGTCGGTTAGAATAGAGTTCAATCAATGCGTTACAATCTGCTGCCTCTATATAATTGGGTAACTCCATCTGACCATCTCCCGGTGATAGCGCCGACACCCGCCCGACCGGCCGGGCGGGCTTCGACACCTGAGAGAACTAAAATATTAGTGTAGGAGCAAATTAAACAAAAGTCGTCTCCTTCACGATTTTCGTAGACATCTCTTCTAAATAACTAAAACTGGTATGGATGTGTTCCTCGTAGTCTCCTGAATACGAACTGACCGGTTTTAGTTTATGGAGGGGGGGACGGGTCGGTAAAAAGGGGGGGAAAGATGGCGGCTGACTGTTATCGAAATTTGTTTACAACTCGAGTCCTATGAGACCGATCGGTTTGTATGAGATGTCATTTGAAAGACTATTAAATGTACTACAATTGTTTATAGATAACTGTAGTCATCACTTTAGTCCTTTACAAAATATTTGAAAAAATATGATTTTTTTACCGTGCATGTTTGCGTAAGTACTGATAAAACATGCTTATAACTCAATATATTATAACTTTACCGCAATCAATGTTATTATAAAATATACAGGAAATTTTATGAGCTTTCGAAAAATATAAGCCTTATTAGTAAGTAATATTATATAACCGAGTATTGATGAATTTTGTTCAGCATGGGTCACTGCGATTCCTCGTAGAATGGCAGCCGACCGACATCGTATTTTTATTATTTCTCGGAATCTATTTTACGGATCAAATCGTAATTGGTATCATTTGAAAGCATTTTAAATGTACTTTAATCCCTTCTTTGAAGTCTAAGATGCAAAATTAACAGTTTATTATTATTTTTAGAAAATGTAACATTTTTACCTAATAGACTGGAAGAAACAGGCTTGTTTGGAGAAAAGTCATCGATATTCCATCTAAATACCTAAAACTGGTATGGATGTATTCCTCATTGTTTTCAGGACATGAATTGATCAGTTTTATTTTATATAGGGGGGGACGAGTCGAAAAAAAGTAGGGGGGAAAGATGGTGTCCGCCCGCCATCGAAATGTCATTGTAATTCGTTCACATCTCGAGTTCTATGGGACCGATATATTCGTGTGAGACGTCATTTTAAATATCATTAAACGTACTATAATTGTTTTTAAATAATTGTAGTCATCACTTTAGTCGTTTACAAAATATTTGAAAAAATATTACTTTTTACCGTGCATATTTGCGTTAGTACTGAAAAAACATGTTTATAACTCAATAAATTACAACTTTACTGCAATTAATGTTGTAACAAAATATACGTGAAATTTTATGAGCTTTCGAAAAATATAAGTTTTATTTATATATAATATTGTATAACCAAGTAATGATGAATTTTGTTCAGCATGGGTCACTGCGCATCATCATATGAATGGCGGCCGACCGTTGTCGTATTTTCATTATTGCTCGGAATCTATTTTACGGATCACATCGTGATAGGTATCATTTGAAAGCATTTTAAATTTACTATAATCGGTTTATTGAACTCTGAGATGTAAAATTATCCGTTTGTAGTTTTTTTTTAGAAAACGTAATATTTTTATCTAAAAGGCTGGAGGAAACAGATTTGTTTGGAGAAAAGTCGTTGACAGATCTTCCAAATACATAAAACTGATATGGTTTTGTTCCTCATTGTCTCCAGGATATGAATTGACCAAGTTTTTTTTGTAGAGGGGGGAGCGAGTCGAAAACAAGGAGGAGGGGGATAGATAGCGTCTGACCGTCATCGAAATGTCATCGAAATTTATGCACATCTCGAGTCCTATGGGACCGATCGGTTCGTGTGAGATGTCGTTTGAAAGGTTATTAAACGTTCTACAATTGCTTCTAAATAATTACAGTCATCACTTTAGTCGTTTACTTAATATTTGATCAAAATTGATTTTTTTTACCGTGCATGTTTGTATAAGTACTGATAAATCATGCTTATAACTCAATAAATTATGACTTGATCCTAGTTAATTTTATTATAAAACACATGGGAAAATTTATGATGTTTCTAAAAACGTAAGTTTTTTTATATTTAATGTTATATAACCAATTAATGATCAATCTTGTTGGCATGGGTCACTGCGCGTCGTCATATGAACGGCGGCTGACCGCCGTAGTATTTTCATTGAACTTTGATTTAATAGTCAATAGTCAATTCATATCCTGGAAAGAATGAGGAACACACCCATATCAGTTTAGATACTTGGAAGAGCTGTCGACGACTTTTCTCCAAACAATCTCGTTTCCACCAATGTATTAGGTAAAAATGTTGCGTTTTCTAAAAATAAAATATAAACGGATGATTTTACATCTCAGACTATAAAGAACCGATTATAGTACATTTGAAATGCTTTCAAATGATATCTATCACGATGTGATCCGTAAAATAGATTACGAGCAATAATGAAAATACGACAACGGTCGGCCGCCATTCATATGATGATGCGCAGTGACCCATGCTGAACAAAATTCATCATTACTTGGTTATACAATATTATATATAAATAAAACTTATATTTTTCGAAAGCTCATAAAATTTCACGTATATTTTATTACAACATTAATTGCAGTAAAGTTGTAATTTATTGAGTTATAAACATGTTTTTTCAGTACTAACGCAAATATGCACGGTAAAAAGTAATATTTTTTCAAATATTTTGTAAACGACTAAAGTGATGACTACAATTATTTAAAAACAATTATAGTACGTTTAATGATATTTAAAATGACGTCTCACACGAATATATCGGTCCCATAGAACTCGAGATGTGAACGAATTTCAATGACATTTCGATGGCGGGCGGACACCATCTTTCCCCCCTACTTTTTTTCGACTCGTCCCCCCCTTTATAAAATAAAACTGATCAATTCATGTCCTGAAAACAATGAGGAATACATCCATACCAGTTTTAGGTATTTAGATGGAATATCTATGACTTTTCTCCAAACAAGCCTGTTTCTTCCAGTCTATTAGGTAAAAATGTTACATTTTCTAAAAATAATAATAAACTGTTAATTTTGCATCTTAGACTTCAAAAAGGGATTAAAGTACATTTAAAATGCTTTCAAATGATACCAATTACGATTTGATCCGTAAAATAGATTCCGAGAAATAATAAAAATACGATGTCGGTCGGCTGCCATTCTACGAGGAATCGCAGTGACCCATGCTGAACAAAATTCATCAATACTCGGTTATATAATATTACTTACTAATAAGGCTTATATTTTTCGAAAGCTCATAAAATTTCCTGTATATTTTATAATAACATTGATTGCGGTAAAGTTATAATATATTGAGTTATAAGCATGTTTTATCAGTACTTACGCAAACATGCACGGTAAAAAAATCATATTTTTTCAAATATTTTGTAAAGGACTAAAGTGATGACTACAGTTATCTATAAACAATTGTAGTACATTTAATAGTCTTTCAAATGACATCTCATACAAACCGATCGGTCTCATAGGACTCGAGATGTAAACAAATATCGATAACAGTCAGCCGCCATCTTTCCCCCCCTTTTTACCGACCCGTCCCCCCCTCCATAAACTAAAACCGGTCAGTTCGTATTCAGGAGACTACGGGGAACACATCCATACCAGTTTTAGGTATTTAGAAGAGATGTCGACGACGTATCTCCAAACAGGCCAATTTCCGCCGTACTATATTGTATGAAAATCCATTTTAGTTTTGTCGACAAAACAAAATAGGTGCCGAAGCCCACCCGGCCACGCGGCGATTAATGCGACCATCGAAATGTACGCGCTACCAGTAGTTCTCTGTACAAAGTCTCAATTCAAGCATTATAGTCGGCGAGTACAAAATAGTACATTACGTACCTAGGGCGGTAAAATAAAGAAGGGCTCAGATCGCGGGTATTTGTGGCCCGAACCGAAGGTAAGGGCCATAAACAAGCGATCTGAGGCCTTCCTCATTACCGCCCGTGGTGCGTACATAATTTTACGTCTTTTCGTGGGTGTGAAGTGAGATTTGCTGCTGCGCTCTAGGGCGGTAAATCTCACTTAGCGCCCAGAATGACGTAAACGTAATTAAGATGTTCAGTAATATGACTTTAATAACGTACAGGGCGTCATTTTCTTTGCCGTGGTGTAGACGACTAAGAGACCGCTCATCATGAAAAACGTATCTACTGACAGAACTGCAGACATTAGCCATGTTGCCTCCGAACTGCTGGCCCACTAAAACATACAAAATTAATATGCGATAATTTAACACTGCTTTTGACAAATTACAAGTAACAATACAATAGAAAATTAATAACTAAAGACTATACCTACAAATAAAATATAGACTCTAATCGTAGAGTTACTTATAATAGATAATCATAATTTATATTTGTATTATCTACTTTTAGTTAAAAAACTTCCTTTCTTGGGATTAGTCCCAGAAACACAGTTTCTGGTACTAGCTTTTCAAGTAGTGCACTAAGACAGTTATGATATAATTTATAAAATGTTATTGTTGGTTTCAAGTAACCGATTTCATACGCCAAGAAATTTTAGCTCTTGGTGTGAAAATATCAAATTTTACATTAAGTAACACATACTCTCGAACTACTGCGTTTACTTGTTCCCGTGGAAAAATACAATTCTCAATTTAAATTTCGAGTCTTTACCCTGTATGACACATAAATAAAGTTCAATTAAAAAAAAAACAATACCTACAAAAACAAAATTCAAACGTTCTTCGTGAGAATATTAATTAGTATGTTACTAACGGGTAAGTAATAAAAGATATAAGCGTGTACATATCAAATCGCCTAAAACCAACTGGTCTACACGATTTTTTAAGTAGCAGCTCGTCTAATTAGCTATTCTAAAATTCTCAAAATGTTGAATCCTCAACTTAACTAGACGGAGCCCCGCTTCGCGGGGCTCCTATTTCCGGGCGGTTTGCCCTTCAGGCATCTGAAGCTACCTAACGAACCTAACCTACCTATTGATTTAGTTTGATATCCGTGAAAACATTACACTTTGGGGAAAAAGGTTGGAATGGAGTTATAACCTATTTAGTATATCATACGCTATTATATTTTATAATTATTACATTAAAAGATAGTATATATTATGATCTATATACGTTATGTATGTTATATTAACTAAATTTAGAGTATTTGAGTGTTATATGATAAGTTATTATACAAAATGAGTATTATATTAATTGACCGTTATTCCTAATAAAAATATTGATTTTGTTGTTATAGCAAACGTTCATATATTATATCTTGTGAACGTTATTAATATGAAATTATATATTTTGTAGTTATATCTTATGGGACGCACCCGTTACTAACACATTATGGACTTTTGTTCGAAATAAATGATTATTGATTGATTGATTGATTGATTAAGCTATTTAAAAAAAAGATTTTTATATATCGGATAAAATATTGAATTTTTTAGCTTAAGTAATAAACTTTGAAACATTTTATATCTTAAAGTAAGAAATTTATTCTCTCCTGATATAGGAAACACAAAATATCTTGAATCAAGAGTATTTACTTGGCTGGAGAACTATTTTCTATCTGTGTACTAACCTGAAAAGCGTCCAATAAATTGATAGTCACTCCATAAAATATATTTGTAAATGAATGTTTGATGACAATCCACAGGGTCGACAGAGAGCGAATGCCGTCCAAGCAGTCGATGGAGCCAGGAGTCTTGGAGAAGGTGAGCAGGCGACGGGTGTTGGTGAAGACGGAGAAGCTGGTGAGAAGCTCGCTGGTTTCAGCGGGAGCTGTACACGAACAATTAGGCCACTTGTAGGTTATATTCTTTCTAAGGCAAAAAGGTACTTTTTACTTTTGTCAATAAGGTAGTGGCGGTGGGTCAAAATATGTCTTAAGCAAGCCTGAGCTCAATTTGGCTTAAAATTTCTTCCAAGCGTTAGAAAAACTTCTCAGCTACCTCAAAGTTAGGCAAGCCGGCAGGAATCGAATTCTATGGACGCGCCGCTACTGTAAGGTGCAGTACCTATACACTTGAGCGGAATTGAGCAATCATTGGTCAAAAGCAGCCCAAAAACTTCCAGCTGAATTAAGCCACCATAGACCCGCTTTAGATTCCGCGATTAGTGGAATTCCGCTCAAGTGTGTGTTGCGCCTTATATCAAGACCAATTTTTTAAAAGAGGGATATTAATACCTTTTTCGAGTACAAACGCGTTGTATAGATCGTAACTTGTACTAAGCACAGTAAGTGCCCCCAAAAATCCAATTGTAATTCTGAAATTAATACAATATTATGTCAAAAACATATTTCTTTCGAATTGGCGTATTTTTTCAAACCTCAGCCATATTGTGTTAGGTGATTTGGAAACAGAGGGCCTACCGCGAAGTTCGAAAACTGACAAAACGTTGGCCCCGTCTCTATCGCTCTTGCATATACGAAAGAGAGTGATGCAAATAGACGATTCGATGACCGAAGTGGTTCGCGGTTAAAGGCCCAGGCCTATAACCGCGAAGCACTTCGTTCATCGAATCGTCTATTTGCATCACTCTCTTTCGTATATGCAAGAGCGATAGAGACGGGGCCATCGTTTTGTCGATTTTCGGACTTCGCGGTAGGCCCTCAGGCCTATAACCGCGAAGCACTTCGTTCATCGAATCGTCTATTGGCATCTCTCTCTTTCGTATATGCAAGAGCGATAGAGACGGGACCATCGTTTTGTCGATTTTCGAACTTCGCGGTAGGCCCTCAGGTGATACTGAACAACTTTTAATTACTATAGGATCAACTCCGAAATGGTAA
The DNA here is from genome assembly GCA_911728535.1 of Pammene fasciana. NCBI lineage: Eukaryota > Metazoa > Arthropoda > Insecta > Lepidoptera > Tortricidae > Pammene > Pammene fasciana. Next base: position 1,370,129 of record OU452292.1, read on the forward strand.
AAACATTTCGGGTAGTATTATTTAGTTTTAAGTCTAGATCTAGAAATCCGAGTTTTCTGATTTTTTTGAAAGTATTCCTTACACTGCAACGTAGTCCGCTGCCCCGAAGACCTTGTCACCAGGCAGTCGGCAGTACAAATCGGTGTACGACACGTTCAGCAAGTCCACGTACTGCCCAAATGCCTGATTTGTAGTGCAACTCCTGGGTATACACACCGCTAACTTTACTTGCGAACTACCTTGCATGTCTGGCATAATACCTCTGAAAAGGGTTGATAACTTTAATAGGTTAATTAAAAAGTTAATAACTTAATAACTAGTAGTCCGCCTCGAACTGAGAACTCGCGATTTACTTGCAAACAAGCTGACCAATATAACAAGACCCATGTGATGATACTTTCGCGCCTTCTAGCTCCATAACCCCTTGATCGATCCTACTCATATACGAATTTTATGTATCTCTGCTACAGCCCCAAGAAATTTCATAAAGATCAGAAAAACGTTACTAAAGTTATCGTCGTAAGTAAGTAAGTAAAATAAACGTTACTATAGTATACCTAAGCATGGGCAATTATGCGACAGTCTTCCAAGCGGAGACGTACGCCATTATTGCCTGCGCACAAGAGAATATAGATAGACAGATCCAAGGGAAGAATATCTATATACTCAGCGACAGTCAGGCTGCACTTAGAGCACTTATAGTGCCAAAAGTGGAGCCCAGACTGATATTCAATGGCATCCAAGGCCTTAACCAGCTTGGAAAGCACAACAAAGTGCAACTGGTGTGGATCCCAGGGCACGAGGGCTTTATCGGCAACGAAAATGCTGATGAATTTGCAAGAAGGGGCTCTATGAATATACTATATATCTAGGCCCGGAACCATTTGTGGGGCTCTCGAAGGGAACCATAATCACAGCCATAAAGGACCACACCAAACATAAACACCAACAAGAGTGGGGTAATTTGACAGGTCTAAGGCATTCGAAGCTCTTCATGCAAAAAGCTTTGGAAACTTAGCAGAAGAAGGCTCCAAATTATAAAAGGGGTTATCACAGGCCATTACGCTGTGAAAGGAGTATTGGCTAGAATGGGATTGTCAGATAATACTGATTGTAGGATGTGGTGAAGAGGAAGGGACAATGGAACACTTAATGTGTGAATGTCACGCTCTAGCCAGACAGAGAATGAAGGACTTTGGTACTCGCTATCCAGATCCAGAGGTATTCAAAGCACTGCCCTTGAGCTCCATCATCCAACACATGGAGATGGTTGAGAAAGCTCTCGAGTAGGTGTACTAGGGGGCAACTACACAAAAGATCCCTCTGGGTCGAAGCGTATCCATATGGGCCCCCGAATACATTAAGATAAGAAAAAGTAATCGTAGGACAAACTATATAAATCAAAAAGCCATCCAAATGGCGAGACGTCCCAGTAGCGAGGTGATAGTTGGGTTTGAAGTTGTTTGTAAGAAATTTTTATGAAATTTCTTGGGGCTGTAGCAGAGATACATGAAATTTGTAAGTTCGTATATGAGCAGGATCGATCAAGTGGTTATGGAGCTAGAAGGAGAATAAAAATTCTCCTTAGGGTCTTGTTATATTGGTCACCTTGTTTGCAAGTAAATCGCGAGTTCTCAGTTCGAGGCGGACTACTAGTTAATGTATACTCATTAAAAGGGGAGGTTGAAATGTGGTGTGCGACAGGGGGGTCTCAGCTCACCCAGGCTGTTCGACCTGTACATGGACGAGCTGATTGGTGGGCTAGTAGCACTGGTATTGGATGCTCAATTGGCGGTACCACGGTCAACAATATCAGTTATGCTGACGATATGGGGCTGCTGTATCAATCAGTGCGTTTGTCTCAAATTACTGAGGATGTGCGAGGAGTATGCTCGGACCCACGGACTAAGGTACAACAGCAAGAGTGAGCTTCTGGTTTTTAAGGCTGGTAGTAAGTACTATGATACGCTACCTGAGGTTTACCTATGCGGGGCTCCACTCAAACGAACGGATCGATTCAAGTACCTTGGTCACTGGGTCACTGAGAACCTCATGACCAGGATATGGAAAGGGAGCGCAGAGCATTGACTGTTCGCTGCAATATGTTGGCCCGCAGGTTTGCACGGTGTTATGGGGATGTCAAAGTAACGTTATTTAAGTCATTTTGCCAAACCTTCTACACATGCAGCCTGTGGACTGACTATACAAAGAGGACATTCAATGCTCTGCGGGTCCAGTACAACAACGGGTTCAGGTTACTGTTGGGGCTCCCACGCTATTGTAGCGCGTCAGGTATGTTCGCAGAGGCACGCGTCGACAGTTTCATATCTATAATACGCAAGAGAACAGCCTCCCTGAAGCGCCGCGTGCAAGAGAGTGCCAACAGTCTCCTGAACCTGGTGGCAGAGTACCCGGCTGGTCCAATATGGAAGCACTGGAACTCCATCCATATGGATTCTATATAGAGGCACTGTGTATGGGATATTTTAAGTAGGTACCCATGTATTTACTATGAAATTAGTTTTTAAGTATCTAACCTAGTAGGTATTTAAGATTTACGCATGTTATCTACTAACACTCTTTGGACATGTCTGAATTTAATAAATTGAATTGAATTGAATTAAAAGTCTGGATATTAATACTATTCAATATACTCTATGCTATTACCTATATCGGCGACATGATCGAATATTGTTTGTTACTAGAAGAACAATTGGGAGCATCCAATTATTTAGCTACGTGATGTGTTTGGGTGGGAGGGGGTCGAACATAATCACACCAAAACTCGCATGGGGGTGATCGGTCGGCGAATAAGACGTAAAAAAACGGAAGTTGTGCTTAATCTAGCTTAGATTAACGAATTATGTCTAAAATAAATATTATGTTATGAAGAAAGGAAAATATCGCCAGAAATAATAGACATACTTTATGAATGCCCCGTTTGTATGAATATCAAACAATACAATTTGTCCCATTGCGTATGGACTCCAAAAATACCGCGAACTCAGTCGCGGGTACAGCTAGTAATAACCTAATTAGAATTTTTGTCTGTCTGTAAATTTAAAACAGGTACTATGACAAGATTATGTTATTTCTGAAATAAGCAAGCATTAGCTAGTTTCCGCTAATAACAGAGACATCTAGCGGGCGATTCATTCAACAATACTTTGGCGTCGTCTGTTATCATGTGTATACTCGTTCAGAAAAATCCAGAGCTGTAAGGGATTAACGTCTTATCTATTGTGTGCGAACTGCCACCGCACGTGCCATAATGAAAAAAACGGTTTGGTTACACGTTAGCGTTGATTGAATTTCTACTATATAGACGACGCAATAAGATTCAATATGATCTAATACAAAAAAGCCCTAAATTCTTTACGGTTGCAACCAGCGCAGGCGACTCAAACGCTCTGGGACCAGCGTAACTTGAAATCGAGATCCCAAATAGATATGCGTAATGCGGAGAGCGCCCTTGCACAGGTACTACGAGCGCCCGGCTAGTCAGCTCTTAGGAGGCCAATGGAATTTTTCGCAACTCTCAGGTATAAACAGGGTCGGATTCTGATTGAAACATTTGAATTGATGTACGCTTTACTTTTCTTTATTAACAAATTAATAAACATGATTTAAATAAAACATTGGGTGAGTATAATTACAATAATAATCAGTCTTATAAATAAATAATAAAAAATAAAAAAATCCTTAATTTTATACCTTGAACATATAGCAAATTGCGTAATAATGATAACGAAATTCAAATAAGTATTTATTCATAAGACTGATTATTATTGTAATTATACTTACGCAATGTTTTATTTAAATCATGTTTATTAATTTGTTAATAAAGAAAAGTAAAGCGTACATCAATTCAAATGTTTCAATCAGAATCCGACCCTGTTTATACCTGAGAGTTGCGAAAAATTCCATTGGCCTCCTAAGAGCTGACTAGCCGGGCGCTCGTAGTACCTGTGCAAGGGCGCTCTCCGCATTACGCATATCTATTTGGGATCTCGATTTCAAGTTACGCTGGTCCCAGAGCGTTTGAGTCGCCTGCGCTGGTTGCAACCGTAAAGAATTTAGGGCTTTTTTGTATTAGTTCATATTGAATCTTATTGCGTCGTCTATATAGTAGAAATTCAATCAACGCTAACGTGTAACCAAACCATTTTTTTCATTATGGTACGTGCGGTGGCAGTTCGCACACAATAGATAAGACGTTAATCCCTTACAGCTCTGGATTTTTCTGAACGAGTATATCTCATACGCATGGTTTTTATTTGAATGGCAGTAAAGATGTGTGACGAAATTTTTACTTAGTCTTAGACTGCTACTAACTATATGATGCCGGCTGTACACTATTCCGGTAACTCAGTTGTGAAAGCTTAGTACTTAAACTAAAAACTGTCAAACTCTCGCAACCCAGTATCCGAAAGACTGGAGGTAGTAGGTAAGGTGTCGGAAGCAATTAACTAGGTATCTAATGCCCAAAATATACAATTCAGGTAAAATCTAGCATCTAAAAATTTGTAACCTATCCCATACCTGACATTACCGTGTCCCACCATGATACCTTCAGCTCTTTCAAGCTGAAATCCATGCTGAAACTCTGAGGCGCTCTCACTCATGTTAATTAACTCAAAAAGGGTTCCATTTAATTCTGGGTTTACCCCAGGATCGAATGCTGGAACGTTCTGGTGTAAGGGTACTCTGATCATGCAGTATTTTCCAATGATCGTGTCGTTTGAGACCTGCTGGGCAATCGAGAGACATTGCCGGTAGTTACCGAGACTTCCTTCACCACGGAGCGTCATGCTCTGGGGTATTCTGCCGCTGGCATCATAAACTAGAAAAAAAATTCTGATTTTCATTTGTTACTCAATCGGAAGTGTATATAGTTAGAGAATCTAAAAAGATCATTTTGGCAAAATCTGACGCCCTACTAAATAATTAGAAGACGGTTCGAAAGGAACTAAATACCTGAGTTAGACCATATTTTACTTTTGCCCTAGATGGCGATTTTTGAGATTCGAGCGCTCGAATCTGACATTTAAAACTCTGAATAAAACGAAGAAATTATGCTTTAAAAAATAACAGGAATCATGATTAATTATACTACTAAATTCATGCGAAAATAATGGCGACAAACGTCCGTGTGTAATTATTTTCGAGCTTGATTTCTTCGAATAATTCGAGCGCTCGAAAGTCAAAAATCAGCCCAGTAGGTAGATTTATTTCATACAGTAAGTTACAGTCAACTGAAAATAGAAGTTTATGTAACTGTTACATAATAGAGGTCCTAAACCACGAGTGAGGTTTTATGAAACGAACGCAGTGAGTTGCATAATAAGATCACACGAGTGTTTTAAGGCCTAAGTAATTACGTACAGTTGCATACACTGCTTTATCTACACACATATTATAAACCCTAAATGATGAATGAATGACTGCTATTGCACGGATTGCACCGCCATCGCCATGGCCAACTCGATTGTGTTGGCGTTGGCGCGGCGGTCGGGGAGGCGCGTGCCGGCGCCGGCGGTCCGAGGAGCGGGTGCCGGGGCGGCGGTCGAGGAGCAGGCCGGATTTTCATAATGAAATCGAATTTTTGATTATTATTTGATAATAATAATATAATAACATCGTTACATATAAGACATTTGTTTTAACTTCTAACAAAACAGTCTATTTTTATGGTGGTCACAACGTGCGGTTTTTGAACGCATCATGGAGGGTTTACGATATGATATGATATAGGTGTAAGTAGATAAAAATATTAACGATGTAGGTAAGGCTCGCTCTACATGATGGGCCATCATAGGGACGCAGCTATACAACGGAACGAGATCGCAATATTGTTAGCTCCCTCTAACGCATAGCTGCGTCCCTATGATGGCCCATCATGTAGAGGAGCCATAACAGCGTTCTTGGGACGACCGACTGGTCGCCGTCCGGTGGGTCGGCCCAGATATGGTAGGGGAGACAGTGTGGCGGCGGATCTGCTGCAGCTTCGCGTCGACAACTGGCAAGAAGTTGCGCAGAATCGGAATAGGTGGCGTGCTCTCATTTCGGAGGCCAAGATTATCTTTGGATCGTTGAGTCAAAATAGTAAGTTAGTTAAGACACTTACATTCGAAATATTCCATTTCCTCTAAATTCCGCTGGCAAGTCACATTATCCAACACACTCTCATATAAATTATCATCGTAAAGACTCTGGGACGAAGTCACACATTTTAAAACACCAACTATTAGCAATACGAAAACCCAGCGCACCATTTCGATAGTCTATTGAGCTGTAATTTACCTATAAACTAACTAACGCATTGATATGATAACACGGTTTGTACAAATAAATAATATTCCACTGCGTTTAATTTAAGGACATATATTTTACCTATAGGCAATGAACAGATTTGCAGTGTTATAGAGTGTTAGTGCCAGTGTTTAAGTACCATGCAATTTGCTTAGTCGTCTTTTTAATGACCTAATCTAATCTATAATCCTAATCCTGCGTCTGTGCCAAATCTACGTAGGTAATATAAAATAATAAATAAGACTAATATAAATTGTATATCTATTAATATCATTTTGATTATTTTTTGCTTCAATACTATACCTACTGATTGTTTATGCGAAAAGGGAGCAACTGTGGGAGCAGTTCCTTTAACGATTTCTTATTTAATATTTTAGAACTCTTTGATTCACAAGCTTGGAAAAATATGCGATACAAAAAAATATTACATGAGTATACAGCAACTCCTGGATTTGAGGGCCTGAAAATAAATGAAGAATTACTACATTTTAAACCTGCTAAAGATTATCTAGCGGGTACAGAATTTTTTTTGGCCGGCTTAACCAATGCACTATTACTCGTAGAACATCGGGAATTACTACAGAAAGGCTTACAAGAGATAATAGACTGGACAGAAAAAAATCCAACTGAGCTAAACCCTAATTGCATATTTGAAAAAAATATATCGCTTCAGGGACCTGGCTCCCCAGTTCACAAATGTTTAGAAAAAATGATGCAAATTATATGCGGCAAAAGAGCAGAATGTATTGACATAAGAAGAGAAAGTATACTGAAAGAAATTGGTAACAGCAATCTGAAAGCTACCTTGAGGGACATTCCACCAAGTACGGAGCACGTGTTTGACCGAGAAAAACTGATCCCAGTGGCCCAATCTTTGGAAGGCCTCCAGACATGGCTTAATAAACCAAATTATTTAAAAGAGAAAAATCAAAAAAGAGAAGGCTCCTCGACCTATAAACATGGGAAAAAATATTATAGTTACTCAAACAAGAACACCCCGTCGGAAAATATAAGAACAAAACATCAGAGGCAAATACTTTTCGTAAAAGAAAGAATTTTCGATACATGAAAAACGGATATCAAATGTTGTGTTTTCGAAACACATACAGGATGTAACAAAAATACTGGTGATCCGTTTAAGGGCATAATTGGTATCGTATTGCGAGTAGGAATAAGTAGAAGAAAAAAAAATTGGACGCGAAAAAAAATTTTTTTTGTATGGGGCTAGTCGTCCCAGCTGGCCAACCCTCCATACAAAACCAAAAATATTTTTCGCCAGAAAAATTTTTTTTCTTAGTTTTTCACAATAAGAATGCGATACCAATTATGCCCTTAAAAGGATCACCAGTATTTTTGTTACACCTTGTATAACTATTTACTTGCAAACGAGTTGACCAATATAACAAGACCCTAAGGAGGATTTTTTTTCTCTTCTAGCTCCATAACCACTTGGTCGATCATCAAAATCCGTTAAGCCGTTTTTCGCGTTATGACTACACTGACATGGCGGTCAAATAAACAGACAAATAGATAAATAGACAAACAGACAAAAAATCTAAAAACTGTTTGAACGTGTTCTGTTATCGATTCAAAGTATCCCCAGCCAACTTTTTTTCGAATATCTTCCATGTACAGACTTTTGACCCTCTTCAGCTTTATAATATGTAGGTAGGTACTAGGTATGTATACAGATATATATAGATATAAGTTTAGAAGATTAGTAGACTACATAAATTCATTACGCAATATAGCCGTTAATGCGCTTTGACATTATCCGATCCGATATCGTTCCTATCTAAATAGTTTTACAGCTCTTATAACAATTGTATTATGTGGACAAATCCAAGATGCAAAATATGTCTGATTCGTTTTAATGGCTTTTTCACCTCAGCAGCTCGAACAAGGGTTTTTTGCTGCCTAAATTCAGTGAGCAAAATCTGATTGAGTGAGATAAAATGACCTTGAAATTTCTGCAGTAAAAATAAAGAGAAACTAATATTTCAAACGTCATAATGTCGCTTTTTGAATAGCAGAACCCCGATGAACACTAAATTAGCTTGGAAAAATAATCACAAGATTTGGCGCAGGCACTAGTTTCTAATCAATGTGATTACAATGTTTTGGAACGAAGCTCCTCCTCTCTTATTAAGTCATAAATAATTAGTCAAAAAAAAAACAAAAAGTCAATAATTTCGAATAAGACAAAAATAGTAAAAAAAATTCAAGAGTTAAAATTTTTTTAAATTTCAGAAATGTCAAAAATATGAAATTTCAATGATCCTCTCATGAAACTGACTAGATCTGTGTCAAAAAAATTCATCAAAATTATTATTTTTTAGGGACAACTCACACTTGACCAAAATTTTGACTATACCAATTTTTTTTTCTCAAAGAAATACCTAATGTTTCCTAAGACAGTTTCCCTGTATCTCCTATACTTTAGGATTTAATAATGCAAATTATATTTGGAAGTAACTTTGAAATAAAATGTGCAAAACTTATTTTTATAACAAGATATCAAATCAAATTTTAATATTTAATAGCGCAAAATGTATGTAGTTCCATCTCACTATGAACTTTTTCCTTTCGTCTGTGAGCAGCTTAAGGGCCGGTTGCACCAAATTTACTGTGAACGTAAACGTAATCGTAAAAAAAATGTTGTATGAAAAGTTTGACAGTTTTCTATGGGATGACAGCTCCGTCGCCATATTTAACGTTGATGAGTCTGTTAATTGTGCGTGGTGCAACCCACCCTAAGTCTTTAAATCTGTAAGCTCTAGTTATTTGAATAACTACATGAAATAAGAACTTTAATTATAAGAGCTCGTGTTATATGAGTAAAAGAAATTGGAAGAATGCCTAGATTGACATAGACAATCCTTTTTTATGTGTTTTGCTGTCATTCATTAATTATACATAGGTTGCCGGGTACATGCGCACGCAGATTAGTGTATCGGCCGCAACAAAATCCTTGTTACCTACATTTGCCCTAGTTAGCTTCTTAATAGTATTTTGTGCAACAGTTACATAATAAGGGTTCTTAAGATTCGAGGGCCGAAGTTACAAAATGAGGCGAAACCGAATTTTGTAAAAACAGACCCGAGAATTTTAAGACCTAATTATGTACCGTTGCACACAATAGTTTTTCTACGAGTGCTAGGCAAGCCGGTAAGGATTGAGTTCGACGAATGACCTGCTGCCTCTATACAATTGTCTTCAATCTCCTGGCGGATTGTGCCGGCGCCTCCCTTGCCTACAGCGGCGGGCGGCGGCGCGCGGGGTCTACCCCGACAACAGACCCATTATATCCCTAACAATCGACTGTTGAGTCATATTATGACTACGTTCATATAGTATATGCTTTGAATATACCTGTCAGTCATTTTATTGGCAAATTAGAATGCAGGCAAATTAGAATAGTAGATTGTTAACCAAGGGTAGAAAGTCACCCATTTCCGACGAGGTAGTTTGGCGCTCGAACGAAGTGAGAGCGCCAATATTCCGAGTCGGAATGGGTGACTTTTACCCGAGTTAAACACTCTTCTTTTCATTTCGAAGTGAGGAAAGTAAAAAAAAAGCAAGGAGAAATTTTGATTTAGATAAATAAGTATTAATTATTGTTTGGCTGTAAAAGTTTCTGCCGTTGCCTACCAAGTAAAAAAAAAACGCTGAGTAGGTTTATTCCTCTTGTCACCGCTAAATGGAACTAAGACATTTACATTCAAACCGAAAAACCTTAACGATTGAATGAATTCACATCTTTAATGTATGATAATCGCTACAATAAATTCTAATAACTAGAAGGAATGAACTATTCTCACAGATTCGTTTCTGGCGTCGGCTAATAAGACTATTTTAGGCACTTTGTTCTACTCGGTGCTTACAAGGCGAGTCCTAATAGGAACATACCATTTTGCGGCCCTAGGGAATAAACGTATCATTTTCCTCCCGCTTCATAGATAAACAACGACCTACTTTCCGAGCATGAGAAATGAAAAAATAATTTATTATTCAAGTTTAGTGACTAAATTTAGTCAAATGTAGTGTAACCGCATTTAGAAAGTATAGTTTGGCCAGAGTCTGTTTTCCTTCAAGCATAGACCTCGAGAATCATACTATCTCTTTCTTACGGTAGCAACCTCGTTACTAAAATAGGGATGAGTATAGCTTATTCTTCCACTGTTACTGCACTTATTGGCCTGCCAGACTATAATTATAAAAAAGTTAGAATCCTAATTAAGATGCTAATTAGCACACTAAATAAAGTGTAATATGGCTTTTAATAGGTGAATCATAGTTGAAGGTAATAAAACTGACTAGACTATAATTATACATTCCCTCTCTTTAATTCGAAAATTTCTCTACTAAACTTAATCAGACAATCTTACACGGAAAAAAAAGCTTCCGGGATGTTCTCAATCCAAGACATTATTGTTATCTTGGAAATATTTCCTCGTGACAAGTATTTATTTCCTTTACTAAAAATATGTTTCTTCGCTTAATAGAACCACGTTTTCTTAAACGAGAAATACAAAAATTTATTGTTTCAAGAGTATATTGAGTAAATCAGAGAGATTGTGTACCTTAGGTAAAAGAAAAGTAGAAAATCTGTAAGAATATATTCGCTTCGTTATATTTAAAACTATAGTTTATTTTCGTTAAAGGAAATAAATACTTGTCACGAGAAAATATTTTCAACCTAATATAATAATGTCTTGGATTGAGAGTGTCCCGGAAGATTTTTTTCCGTGTATGTACCAGTATCACACCAGTATATCAATATATTAAACACCATATACACAACATACTACAATTATACATTGTTATATATACTATAAATTAACTTAGCTCAATTATTAACATTAACTAATACTTCAGTTGATGATGGTACTTCATTAGAAGGTGGAAGCCCAGGCGGTTTAGGGTTTCCTGGAATAAAAATCAAACGGAAATGTATTCGTCCCCAATTTAGCAAATTTAAGCATTTATCACACTCGCAACCGCATGCGGCGACGGTGTGCCAGCGAGACAGCGCTATACACACGCAGAGTGCATCACGCTCGCGCACCGGCGCTGCATGCGGAAACCGCAGCAGTCTGAAAGGTGCCTTAGATCTTTGGAGAGCTTCATACGGGTTCGGGTTGACTATTAAAAATAAAAATGTGTATATTTTTAAATCTTATTCCATTTTATGGCAAAGGAAATTAGCAGAAATAACAAGAGAAGATTACCTTGTAGCAGAATTTTCTGTAAAGTGGAGAAAGGCGCATCTACCAGTACGCACAACGCAATTGCAACCATCAGTGAAAGTGAGAAGTCCGTGTAAAACAGGTAAATCTGAAATATAACACATATTCATTTAATTTACATCGTAACTATCTAGTAATATGATTACCGACCGGGGCGATCGGTCACGCGGTATAGTGTTTTTCATAGAATGTGACGCGTTTTTATTGTTTTTGAGTGTATTATAGGCGAATTCTGCGTTGATTCAGCTTATGATGCAGCAGTGTATGATGCGCCGAAGAGTTTCATTTCATAAAGTATTTATTATAAAGTAGTATCTTTTGTACTGATTTAAACTCACACGATTTTCACTCATTATTTTGACAAACACGGGACTTAATCGCGTACACTTACTATTAATTTTCCTGACGTTTCGAGCGTGTCATAACGCTCGTGGTCGCAGGCAGACTGGCGAGGAATCGTATCAGCATCTCCTAGCCGCGCTGGTTTTCCGAACTACCCGCACTTGGTCTTGATTATTCACAGGTATCTTTTATTCAAGACGGCTCCTGCCATATACTTAATGCCATACATTGGAAACCACTTAGTATGGCAAGAGCTATCAGATTGAGGTAACTAATTTTTTTTTAAGAAATCTTACTAATTATTGATTTCTAACTACAACTCCGAAATCTTAAAAAATCTTACTGTAGGTACTGTCTTCAAAAAACTAGGGTTATAAAGAACTTGCACCTCTTTCTTTCATGCACCAGAGCCGTAAACATGTCTTCTACAGATGTACGTGGTTTAAGACAATTTCGGTGGAACTTACCAGCGATCTTAGGCTGAACATGAAAGGCAAGTCGCTCTGCCCCCTAATGATAGCCTGGAGGGGGTAGTGGACCAAATACAGCGCGTAGGATATGCGCGACAGGAACTTCCACATCGTCCAGGAGAGGAACCAGTTTATGGGGCCTGAAATAAAATAAGTACATTGCCAAATATGAAGTAGAAAACAATAAAGAAAATATGAAGTTCCTATTTCTGTTTAGTACAATAACTTTTTTTTATACCATATTCTATAAAATCACTGAAGTCATGTCTTAGCTGAAAATTGTCTGTGGTTCTATACAGAAAATCAGCTACTATAGACAATTTGGGACTGTTGTTTTCAGTGATGTCTATGATAGCTGAATTCCACTCAAATGTGTGATGCGCCTTAAGGTCCTTAAACCGTTTCAACGCACATACATGACACAAATTAAATGTTCCTTCGAGGGTCTATCAGACTTATCAGAGTGCTACACAATTCTGTATACGAAATTCGGCTTAAAACTTGTAAGTCGTTGCACATGTTTGCGTCTCCTTCCTGCGTAACTCGATCATACAACTAAAAGCCCTGTTACACTTCACTTTTTTTAGTATCCTAACTAGCATCCTAATTAGGATCCTAAATATATCTCCCAGTCACGCTTGTCCTAATTAGGATGCTAACTCTTTAAGTTTGTCAGTGACCATCCTAGCTTCCTAACTAGGTTACTGTTTAGGGAACTTATTGCTAAATGCGGTTACACTTGTTTAAATTTAGAAACGAACTCATTTAGGAAGCTAACTACTTAGGACAAGTGTAATAGGGCTTTAAGCGCTATGCTACGCGCGTAGCGATGCGTTCTGATAACATAGGTTTCGCGCTATGTAGCTAAAATTCTTCGTAGAGGCGTAACGACAACGTCCTTTGATTAAAATAAAATGAGGAACGACAATGTGTCGTGTTTAGTGCTGAATGGGGTCTATAGCTCTATAGAAAGCTGGTTATAAAAAAAAACAAATGTAAAAAAAGTTTCACCTCCATATCCAGCGGCACACGCGAACACGATCCAGCCCACGGCCAGCGCCCAGAGCCCCCTCATGTAAGAGTTGAGGAAGTTCGCCCAGAACTGGCTGAACCTGGCCGCCGGGTTGTTCGCGTACACCATCCCAGCTCCGAGCGCGAGGGCGCCCAGCCAACCAGCTGTTACGTACACCTAAAGCATCACTAGCATTAGGAATTGTTTTATGTAACTATCTATGTGTGTAGCAGAGAAAGCAATAGTATAGAGGTAGTTTGTCTTTGTCAGTCTCATTAAGATAAAGCTTGTTGCTTGAGTGTGATGCCTTTTGTACATCTTCGCAGCGAAATCTGTACCGCGGTACCCAGGGGCGGTTCCAGATTTTATTGCAATTTCCTTCACAAAAAATATTGCGGATCCGCAAGTATGGCCCCCGTTGCATACGAAGCTTTCATTTCCATAGTTCCGTCTCTCTACTCTCTCTAGTTATAAGATAAGCCACTGGAAAATCTAGGAAATTAAACTAGGTACACCATTGCTGATTTTCAGTACTTTCTGCCCTGCCCGGAAAACAGTGAGGACAAAATGTTTAAAAATCCTTTAGTCACCTTAGGTATCCTCCTCGGACGTTCTCGCCAGAGATGTAGCAAGTATCCGAACAGCATGCCGACGAGAAATGGCGGCGACCTCGTCAGCGTGTTCACGTAGTAGTGCTTGAAGTAATTCATTATTACGGAGACATCGCGCCCCATGCTACGATAAAACCGAGTTTTATTATTATTTTATACAGTCGTAACATAATGAATAGCGTTTCAGTCGAGTACCATGTTTAGGCCACGGAACTTAATAATTTAAGTGGCCTAAGTAAAGTACGAGATTTAATTGCTTAATTACCTATGCCGGTATTGTATACAATACTTTTTTCTACGAGTATTCAAAGTAGGCCATAACCATATGACATATATCTTCTGTTACAGCCATTCTCAACGGGTGATCAGCGGAGCCCTAGAGCTCAGCAAAGACTCTCTGGGGGCTCCGTGAGAATACTTAAAATGTTGAGAAAAAAATAACCCAACACCCGCTTTCTATGTGTCTAGAACATATAATTTATTTTTTAATTTTGGGGCTTCGTCTGTTAGACTTGACCCCTGCCATACGTTGAAAAGTATGCGCTTGTAGTTCAGTCTATAAGTCTTAATTCAAGCTTGAAAGTCGATGAAAAAGAAAATTCAGGATTCCAGAATAACCTATACATTTCTTGGGCTTGCGTATTGTACCAAGTCCGCATGCTAAGGGGGCCCACCCACTATCAGTCGACCTGACGATATTGGCTCGTCAGTTGTTCGGAACTGTCACATTTTTGTTCTGACATGCCGATATCGTCAGGCGGACTGATAGTCGGTGGGCCCCCTAAGGCGGCATAGCCAAATATTGTCGGTAATGACTGACATGACATAGCTTACCCCACTAACGATACTCCTGGATAATTCTCGATATAGCAGTAAGTGGTGGCGCAGATGAGTGAGGCCAAGAGTCCAGCAGCCAGGCCGCACCAGGCGGAGCGGCGGCCCCGGAGCACCCAGAACAGCACCAGCGGCGACAGCACATGCAGTTGTGTGTCCACGGAGAGGTACCATGTGTGGGCCAAGCACTGGAATACAATTAATATAGAGATGGCGAAGTCATAATATGGCACGAACAAATTTCATCAAAGAACTACGAGTATATACAGCGACTACATTCCTGTTTGAATCGTGAACCAATGGCGCAGCATAAAAAAACTGCTGAAAATCCGGGAACAAGGCGCGAAGTGAAGGTGTGACACATATGCGCTCGCTCCACATCCACACTTCACGCCTGGTTTTCGCACTAAATCTGAAGCGTCCTTTAGTTGTTTTTACAACCTCTCCCTCTCAGTCGCTCTTGCTGACACAAGCGAAAGAGATATAGATAACGAACATTCGATTTTGCAGCTCGCGGTAAGCCCTCTGGCCGGTATTCGTCATTGAATTCAGCACTGTGCTGAAAATTGCTATGTGTCTATTTACTGTTTTTTCTGTACCTATCCTGAATTCAGACTAGTGTGTGTCCCTGAGACGTCCAATTGGTGCATTATATGTAAGCTGATCGTACACTCAAGAAATAAGGGCAAAAATGAAATCGTTGTTAACTCACAATCTCAGAGATGTTGACGTAGTTCTGCACATGCAGCAGGACGGACCACCACCAATCACGGCAGTTTTGTATGCCGGTCGTCAGCACGGGCCAGTTGGGGCCATCGGCGCTGTGATGCAGCAGCGACACTTGGAACAGCACCACGGCAGCCAGCAGGGGGAACATGCGCAGCAGGCGGTGCAGGTAGAACAGGTGGATGTTCTTTACTAGCGACACTGAAATGGTACATAGCTCTGAATATTGACGGATTTTAGCAGTCTCTGTTATAAGCCGACCCCATAATTAGGCTCAAAACACACACCTGAGCGGAATTAACCAAATTAGTAGGCAAATTTGTCGATGGTAGCTTAAATTTGTCTGTGGCCTCCATACATTACTGCCTCCATTCCGCTAGGTGTGTTTTGAGCCTTAATGCGTGATCATGCGCGGAAGCTGCGGGCAAAGACGCATCGTGCCATGAACTATTCAAGTATTCAGGAGGCAAAGATAGTATAGATACCGCTCTCTTAGACGCGGCATAAAAAGTAGGTAAAAGTCATAGAATAAAGCGCGAAATTAAGGTGCGAAACTCCACTTACGATCGCGGCTTTACGCCTGGATATCGCATCAAAAGTGGAGCGGCCTTTAGGTTTTATTTTTTATCAGATCCTACTACTCTTATTTTTAGGCAACAGAGAGGTATAAATAAAAGTTAATAGGGGAAATTTAGTAGAGGGAGAGGCAGGCTTCACGCGTGAGATTGGGCCCAAAAAAGTGAGGCCTAGTGACCCACCTCCACCTTTCAATGAAATTGAACCTATGCGTAGCATCCTTTTTTAACCGACTTCAAAGAAAGGAGGTTCTCAGTTCAACCCGTATGTTTGTCGCGATTATCTCGCGTTTGGTTGAATCGATTTTGATGCGGTTTTCAGAAAAGTATTTATTACATTCTGGAGAAAAGGTATCGTATATAACAAATGGAAACGCCGTGACGTCGTCCGCATGCGCATGGATCCGTTATTTAACGCGACATATTAAGTAAGTACTTAGATGTTGATGCGGTTTATTAACCGACTTCAAAAAAGGAGGAGGTTGTCAATTCAACCGATTTTTTTTGTATGTATGTTACTCGATATCTCCGTGAATCGTGAACCCATTTTTTTTTCCATCGAACGGGAATATCCCCTAGTTGGTCCCATTGTCACCAAGTCGGGGTCTGATGATGGGATCCTGGAGAAATCGAGGGAACTCTTCAATTATTATAGGCACACCTAGTGATTTTACTATTTTTTACAGCAACTCGGCCACTTCCTCTTGGAATAGCGGATCCTAAGTGAAGTCGGTTCTTTTTTTGTTTAAAATTGTTTTATTTCCTTATAGATTTCCTATTAATTTAGATTATTTTAAATTACACGCTATTTTTACAGTATTTGAGTACTATGCGAATCAACTGTAAACGTTTATAAATCCCTTATTTGTTTTGTTCGGGATACCAAAAATACCGCAAATTAGTTGCGGACAAAAGCTAGTTCTGCTAACAGCGAAGCGAAAGTGGTCTGTTTGTCTACTTTGTCTGTAATTGTGAATGGTGTGATAAGATAAGAATTATAATACTTTCTGAAACAACCATGCATTACCTTGTCATAACGTAGTAACAGAGACATCTAGTGGATAATTTCGAAACAAATTATCCTTCCACTATTGGGCCCTCTTAGGGCTGATATCTTCCATTACGGAGCACCCTTTTAACTCGGTACTTAGCGGCTTAAAGCATAGCTAAGTACACACCCATTGACCCGTGCGCTCCCAGAAAGCACCGATCCCACTGACAACGGTTGCGGTTTACTTATCACGGTAAACCAAACCGTCCACGTCATAACATGGATTCACCGTTGCAGTCCCTTACACCGACGCATACGCATGAGGATGCGAAATCATGTCTCACTCACTCTACAGCGAATTGAGATAGTTGCGTCCTTGTCGGTACTGTTTCGCTAGCGATTTTTGCATGCGAATGCGTAGGTGGACTAACGCCTTAACGGACTACGGACTAGTCGCTTACGTTTGTCGTCTGCTAAGGCCTTAAATGTTTCACAATAAACGCAATTAAGCTGTTAAGTATTATTAATGATTTTAATAACTTACTGGGCGTCATTTTCTTTGCCGTGGTGTAGACGACTAAGAGGCCGCTCATCATGAAAAACGTATCAACTGACAGAACTGCAGACATTAGCCATGTTGCCTCTGAACTGGTAGCCCACTGAAACATAGGAAATATAATATCCGATAATTTAAGACTGCTTGGAGATTGATTTAAAATCGAAATGATTTACATTACAAAATAAGTTGATGAACTAAATAGTTATTTGTTATACAAGTGGTGAAAGTTGTATTTTACGTGCGAGTGTTATTTGAAACACGAGCTAGCGAAAGGATTCTATTATTGACCACGAGCGAAGCGAGTGGTTGAAAAATAGAATCCTGAGCGTAGCGAGTGCTTTAATACACGAGACGTAAAATAACTTTCACCCGCGTATAACACAAAACTTTTCACCTCACTACAGCGAGGAAAATAAGAAAAAGGGTGCATTTTGCTCGGTTTCCCGTAATTCCTCAGGTGTTTAATACTTCTTCATCACTCGAATCACTAATTTTTAACAAAACAATCTAGAAAAACATGCGAATATTTAACGTTGATATGATGGATGAATTGAAATGAAAAGTTTTGACGTAAAAGATTTTAGTAAATGTCAGATGCGTTTTGTTCGTACGTAGACTTATTCGGCTGTCAGAACAATTTATCCGTTTTTACAAAAAGAATGAAGATTAATGTTGAATGCTGATATTTATGAATTAAAATAAAGTTGTCAGACTGTATTAAGTGTTTTTACTCGATGCAATTCATTAATTGCGATGTTAAAAATTCTGCACTTTTAACGTTTTACGTTTTGTTAGCTGTCAAATGTCACTTAAGCCACTTGTCACTTATGTCAAAACTCTTTCACCACATGTGGATAAAAAGCGATTTTCACAATAGATATTAAACAAACAAAAAGGGCTTTCCGAGCTAGTGAGGTGAAAAATATTTTCCATAGATGGCGTCCTGTACCTAATTGACCGCGGGATTCGTTTCACTCTTACGCTGTGTGAGAATGTTAAAACTATTTATTATTTATTATTAGAGGTACAGTCGACGTCAAAGATATGTTTACACTTATTCACCTTACTCCTTTGTGATAAGGTTCAAAAGTGTGAACTATTGATGCCGACTGTACCATGTACACTCAAAGACGAGGCATATTGTTTTTTTTTTACATCCATTACACTTTCCATTATTTACATTGAATTAATAACTTAGTGCATCTACTCAACGCTAGATGGCGCTATTTGCGAATCAAAGTGTGACTGAGAAATGAGGCTTATGAACATCGGTTTGACTAGAAATAAAAAGAAGTTTTTGTTTTCATTGTTGAATATAACTACATAGCTACTAACCTCAAAAGCGTCCAATAAATTGATAGTCACTCCGGAAAACACATTTGTAAAAGAATGTCCGATGACAACCCACAGGATCGATAGGGAGCGAATGCCGTCCAAGCAGTCAATGGAGCCAGGAGAGTTGGAGAAGGTGAGCAGGCGACGGGTGTTGGTGAAGACGGAGAAGCTGGTGAAAAGCTTGCTGGTTTCAGCAGCAGCTGTACACATTCAACAATTAGGCCATAGGTATATATAGGTACAGTCACTGGCAAGTATCTTCCTACACGAGGGCCGCAAAAATATGTGACACGCTCTTGTTTGTAGGGCCATAAGAGCGTGTCACATATTTTTGCGGTATTCGTGTAGGAAGATACTATTGCCGGTGACTGTACTATTCTCAGGCAAAAAACTTTTTTACATTTGTCAATAAGGTGCAGTATACACTTGAGCGGAATACAGCAAACTTCCAGCTGAAATTTGTCTAAGGGCTGCATGCAAAAATTCAGCCAACATAGACAAATTTCCGCTTTAAAGTCCTGTTACACTTGTCCTAGATAGCTTCCTAAATGAGTTAGTTTCTAAATTTAGTCAAGTGTAACCGCATTTAGCATGTAAATTTTACTATTGAAAACAGTTAGGATGCTAATAGTTAGGACACTAAAAAACGTAAAGTGTAACATGGCTTTTAGGGACAAAACATACCTGAGCTGAATTCAGCAAATTCATAGACGAAATACTTTAATTTATCTATGGTTGCTTAAATTTGTATGGAGGCCATAGCAAATTTAAGCAACCATCGCTAAATTTAAGCATTTTGTCTATGAATTTGCTGAATTCAGCTCAGGTGTGTTTTGTCCCTTAGATTCATTTCAGCGCGATATCCGCTCAAGTGTGTGTTGCGCCTTAAGACCAGTTTATAAAAGGTGGTATTAATACCTTTTTCAAGCACGAACGCGTTGTACAGATCGTAACTAGTACTTAGCACAGTAAGTGCCCCCAAAATTCCTATTGTAACCCTGAAATCAAAAAATACAATATTTTAATCAAAAAAAGGACTGACTTCACTTAGGATCCACTATTCCAAGAGGAAGGGGCCGAGTTGCTGTAAAAAATTCTGAAATCACTGTAGGCGTGCCTATAATAGCAGAAGAGTTCCCTCGATTTCTCCAGGATCCCATCATCAGATCCAGACCTGGTGACAATGGGAAAAACTCTTTCAAACAAAAAAATAATTTTCCAATTCGGTCCGGCCGTCTTCGAATAATCGGTGAACATACATAAAAAAAAGATCCCGACGACTTGAGAACCTCCTCTTTCGAATCTTGAACTCGGTCGATTATGTCAAAAAAATATTTCACTCGAACTGGTGTTTACTGGCGTACAGAGTTTTTCCATACCTTAGACCTAGTGTGAGTTGATTTGGTAGGCGATACTGAACAACTTTTAATTACTATAGGATTAACTCCGAAATGGTGATAGATTTCAGGTAGTATTTTTGGGCCGTGGGTTCAAAAAATTGAGTATGGCCCGACATACTTTTGGACGGTTTTTTATTGGTAGAATAGTGAATGCTGCCGCTTCTGAGTAGAATAAACCCTCCATTCTGTTAGTCTAGATCTATAAAAACCGGCTTTCTATTTTTTTTAAGTATTCCTTACACTGCAACGTAGTCCGCTGCCGCAAAAACCTTGTCACCAGGCAGTCGGCAGTACAAATCGGTGTACGACACATTCAGCAAGTCCACGTACTGCCCAAACGCCTGCTTCGTGGTACAACTCCTGGGTATACACACCGCTAACTTTACTCGCAAACCAACTTGAATGTCTGGCATAGCTCTGAAAAAGATTAATAACTATAATAGGTTAATTACAAAGTAAATAACTAGGGTAACTGGCCACCTTTCAATAAGCGCTAGGTACCACAGACATTTTTTTTATATTTGCAGCGCCAGCTGAGCACAGCTGGCGCTGCAAATAAATTAATAAATGCAGTATAAATTAAATATGCAATGATAAGCATATCATTGCATATTTAATTTATACTCATTAACGAATAGGGGATATTACTGCAATGTTCTGCCACCAGAGTGCAGCACTAGCACACCGGTAAACTATAGAGTTCTTAATACATACTAGGCCTTAAATAGTTTTTACAAGTTTTCATAGATAATTTATAACGAATAAATATGTCATTTGTGAACCAAGGCGGTTTGTTTGCAGAGGGCCTATCGTGAAACAAAATAATCGAAATTTTGACTTTTGCCTCTCTATCGCTCTAATATGTAAGAGTGACAGAGAACCAGGTAACGAAACTTTTATTTTCGTATTTCGGGGTAGGCCCTCTTGTAGTGCTAGTGCCGCCCCCTACGCAGAGTTTTGCGGAATATTTCCTATTGTGACTAAAATAAATACTATGAAAAAACGAAAATATCGCCCAAAATGTTAGACGTACTTTATGAACGTCCCCTTTGTATGAATAAAATTTATTCATTAAATAACTCAATGATTAAATATCATATCAAATAATTCAATTTGTCCCATTGCGTAGGGACTCCAAAAATACCGCGAACTCAGTCGCGGGTACAGCTAGTATAACCTAATTAGAATTTTTGTCTGTCTGTAAATTTAAAACAGGTACTATGACAAGATTATGTTATTTCTGAAATAAGCAAGCGTTAGCTAGTTTCCGCTAATAACAGAGACATCTAGTGGACGATTCATTCAACAAAACTTTAACGTCTGTTCTCATGCTCATGGTACGGATCTTATATGGCAGTAAAGGATGAGTGACGAAATATTTGGCGATTTAGTATGCTACTAACTATATGATGCCGACTGTACACTATTCCGGTAACTCAGTTGTGAAAACGTAGTACTTCAGGGGGGTAACATTACGCACACATATACACTGATGAAAGAGATGTGCGCATACACAATCGTACGCGTGCAAATGAGAAGCAATGATAGATTTTTTGTCCCTCATCGCGTATGCGTTTTTTTTGCCTGCCATCGGGTGTCTGCCATCGAACTGTCACTGTCACTGGCCTAGTTTAGGGTGGCCAGTGCTTTTAAAGTGACTTTACCCATCAAGTTGGGTAATTATTGTGTTACGTTATATTGAAAGTTTAAACTTTAAGTGTGAGTGAAATTATTGAATTTCACGAAAACTCTGACGAACATTTAAATGAATATGTTTTACTAAAATAAGTGTTATGTTAGATAGTTTAGGTAGTAACTTAGACATATATCTAGCTTTTAATTACTTTGAAGGTCAGATTGGGCTGATTAAGTCAGATTGCCCATTGAGCTGTCATTTTAGTATCTGGAGAAAAAAATAATAATATTAAAACTAGAATTATGGGAATATAATGGGGGATTTTCTTTACATGTGGTATCACAAATCTTAGCTGTCAAAATATAGCTGTCCCTGTCGGGTATACGCTGATCCCCTGTCTATTCTATGGTAGGTCTATGTAGTACTTATACTAAAAACTGTCAAACTCTCGCAACCCAGTTTCCGAAAGACTTGCCAACAAGAAATAGGACATACATATAGGTGTCGGAACCAATTAACTAGGTACCTAATCCCAAAAATTTTCAATATAGGTAAAATGTAGCATCTAAAAATTAGTAATTATCCCATACCTGACATTACCGTGTCCCACCATGATGCCGACAGCTCTTTCAACCTGAAATCCACGCTGAAGCTCTGAGGCGTTCTCACTCATGTTAATTAACTCAAAAAGGGTTCCATTTAATTCTGGGTTTACCCCAGGATCGAATGCTGGAAAGTTCTGCTGTAAGGGTACTCTGATCATGCAGTATTTTCCAATGATCGTGTCGTTTGAGACCTGCTGGGCAATCGAGAGACATTGCCGGTAATTACCGAGACTTCCTTGACCACCGAGCTTGATGCTCTGGGGTATTCTGCCGCTAGCATCAAAAACTAGAACAAAAATTTTGATTTTCATTTGTTACTCAATCTGAAATGTAGTTAGAGAATCTAGAAAGATCGTTTTGGCAAAATCTGACGCCCTATTAATTAGAAGACGGTTTGAAAGGATCTAAATACCTGGGTTAGACCATATCTTAATTTTGTCCTAGATGGCAATACTAATTTCATGTGAAAATAATGGCGACAAACGTTTGTATGTGATTATTTACGAGCTTAATTTCTTTGAATTCGAGCGCTCGAAAGTCAAAAATCGGCCCACAGTAGGCAGACATCGTTCATACAGTTAAGTTACAGTCAACTGACAAAAGTATTAACGATGTAGGTAACAGCGTTCTTGGGACGACCGACTGGTCGCCGTCCAGTGGGTCGGCCCAGATATCGTTGAGTGTCGTGGCGGCTGATCTGCTGCAGCTTCACGTCATCAACTGGCAAGAAGTTGCGCAGAATCGGAATAGGTGGCGTGCTCTCATTTCGGAGGCCAAGATTCTCTTTGGATCGTTGAGTCAAAACAGTTAGTTAAGACACTTACATTCGAAATATTCCATTTCCTCTAAATTCCGCTGGCAAGTCACATTATCCAACACACTCTCGTATAAATTATCATCGTAAAGACTCTGGGACGAAGTCACACATTTTAAAACACCAACTATTAGCAATACGAAAACCCAGCGCACCATTTCGATAGTCTATTGCTGTGATTTATGAACTACCTAACTAACGCATTGATATGATAACACGGTTTGTACAAATAAATAATATTCCACTAAGTATATTTAATTGAGTACATATTTTATAGGCAATGAACAGATTTGAAGTGTTATAGAGTGTGAGTGTTTGCCAGTGTTTAAGTACCATGCAATGTGCTCAGTCATATTTTTAATGATTAATTTATTCCTTGTAATATTGATCATCATCACCTAATCTAATCCTGCACCTGTGTCAAATCTACGTAATCTAAAAATAGGTACGCATTAGTGATCCCCATATAAACTAAAAATACTTTTTTATAGTTATCATTATCAAATGTGTGAATCATCCCTTTATCTCGACAATTTTCTAGGTATTTAATTCATAAATTCTTACAAAAAAACATAACGTTTTTAAGCCACGATTTAGTTAGCCGCTGTACCTATCACGCCACTCTGTCACGTTTCACTTGTGACAGATGTGGCAAGAGATGTCGTGCTGCCATAGGACTACTAAGCCACAGAAGACGATGTACCGGCACCACCAACTGATCCAATCCACACACTGCAACAATCATCTGTCAAGATGTTGTGGCCAATGATGATGTACCTATAACGTGGAATAAATAATTCAGTTCAGAAACGGGCCTTGTCCTAATCCACCCTGTATACGTATGGAACTGATATCGTTACAAGATAAGTGTGAATGACTTCTAATCCTCTAATGATTTGAGAGTGTGACTCATGAATAAACCGAATGCCCTAGATAAAATGATACTCCTATTAAGGTGCTTCTTTGAAAAAATATAGGTTTTTTCAAACGCTCTATTGACTAAACGGGAAAAGGGACTGAATTTATTTTCGAATATATATTATTAGACTATATTATACTCTTGTTTTTGGCACAAGCCGAAACACGATTGCTGAAAGTTGCCTCGATAGAAAAAAAATCCGAAGTTGGTTCCTTTTTCCCCTTATTTTTCTTAGCTTACGTAAACTAT
This sequence comes from Pammene fasciana, assembly GCA_911728535.1. NCBI lineage: Eukaryota > Metazoa > Arthropoda > Insecta > Lepidoptera > Tortricidae > Pammene > Pammene fasciana. The sequence continues at coordinate 1,394,768 of OU452292.1, forward strand.
AAGAGATTAAGGAATATAACTAAGTAAAAAATATGGTATTTTGGTTTATCTAAAAAGTCACAGACACAAAATTACACAAAACTTTATAGATTCGCTTATTTATCGTATTTTAGTCAAAAAGTCTGATCCTTAAGAGCGCTGCATCTCTTTCTTTCGTGCACGGGAGCCATAAACGTGTCTCTAACGGATGGGCGTGGCTTGTCCGAATCGAGGAACGGCCTTAATAGAGAGGTAAGATAATGGTGGTGGCAAACTGCAGGCACACGGCCCGCCTGATATTAAAGGCGGCCACCGACTATCAATCCGCCTGAAGATCTCGGCCTGTCAGTCAGAACAAAAATCTGCCGGCTCCGGACAACTGACAGGCCGATATCATCAGGCGGACTGCAGGCGGACTGATAGTCGGTGGCCGCCCTAAGCAGCTACCGCAGCATACAGGGTGTAACAAAAATACTGGTGATCCGTACCTAATTACATACCATACCTAATTAGTATCGTATTGTAAGAAAAAGAAGGAGATTTTTTTATGGGACGCGTCGAAGCTGGTTAAGGGGCTACTTTGAAAAATTATAGGTTTTTTCAATCGCTCTAGTGACTAAACGGGAAAAGGGACTGAATTTATTTTCGAATATATATTATTAGACTATATACTCTTGTTTTTGGCACAAGCCGAAACACGATTGCCGAAAGTTGCCTCGGTAGAAAAAAAATCCGAAGTTGGGTCCTTTTTCCCCTTATTTTTCTTGGCTTGCATAAACTATAAGAGATTAAGCAATATAACTAAGTAAAAATATGGTATTCTGGTTTATCTAAAAAGTCACAGAAGTAAAATTAGACAAAACTTTATAGATTCGCTTATTTATCGTAGTTTGGTCGAAAAGCCTGATCCTTAAGAGCGCTGCATCTCTTTCTTTCGTGCACGGGAGCCATAAACGTGTCTCTAACGGATGGGCGTGGCTTGTCCGAATCGAGGAATGGCCTTAACCCCCCATACAAACCTGTTCGGTATTAGAACCTTATTTTCGTTATTGTTTTTGACGTAAAAAAGATATTATGTCAATGTCTAACTTTCTTTCCTTTTGTATGATTCTGTAAAAGCACAGTAACTTTAATAAATAAAGAACTAGTGAATTCTAATATAATGTTTCATTAATACGTATGTGATCGACATATATCACATACAAAACCCAAATACTTTTTCGTGAGAATTTTCTTAGTTATACGTAATTACTAATTACAATACGATATCAATCATGCGCTTAAAAGGATCACCAATATTTTTCAATTTTGGATACGAAAAAAAAATTTGTATGGGACATGTTGTCCCAGCCGGCCAACCCTCCATACAAAACAAACTTTTTTTGCCGCGATATTTTTTCTAGTTTTTCGTACTTAGAATACGATACCAATTATGCCCCAAAAAAGAATCACTAGCATTTTTGTTACACCTTGTATACTTGGTATTAGGTTGCCGAGCAGGCCAAGCAAGCCATGGAACCAAAGTGGAACAAATACAGCTGCGCTAGTCTAGGACTAGCCTACGACCACCCCCATAAAACAATACATTAATTAATTCACAGCTGCAAGAAAAGTATTAATTTGAGGGAGAAACCCTGCATGTGCGAAATGTGTAATGCTTAGTAATATTCTCTCTAAGTATAATTTTTGTAACATTGCTAAGAATAGAACTGCGTAAAAATAAACTTATATCAATATTAAGCAGTCGCATTATGTATTTCCTAGTGAAAGGCAACCTGACCTATTTTCTGAAACGGGTCTTCTTATCAAAATAAAGTAACAACAGTTTCGCAAAATGATTTTATTTAAAATTCCAGCTCCTTTTCTTACAATGCATCTTCAGCAATACAGTACCTGAGCGTTTTCACAAAAAGTTGTTAATTTTCATATTTTTGAAATTTTAAGAATTTTTTGCATATTCCTACTCAGAATCGTGAGTACTATCAACTCCACTATGAAATTAAAAGTGTCCTGTTCCTCTTACGCTACTTTTCTATGGGCACTTATATGAAAGTAGCGTAATGGAACATAAAAATTGTATGAAAATTTTGGGACACTTTTCATTTCCTAGCAGAATGAATAGTACTCTCGATTCTAAGGAGGAATATCCAAAAAATTCTTAAAATTTCAAAAACACGAAAACTAACAACGTTTTGTGAAAACGCCCACCTACTAACAATACCATTAACAAAAATAACCTTAGAGCTAGCTTTTCTCAAAAAAAAAAGAAATACTGCTAACTCTGCTTATCTTTCTGGCGATCCCAGGCTTCAGCATGGTGTCGCGCTATAACATATGCGGTAGTACCAGCTCTGACCAGATTCGAGGTCAAAGCCCTATGATAAGACTTTATCAGAGACACTTCAGTTTCTTCCGGGTGCAAGTAGTCTTTCATCTCGTAGCACAGGCGGTCCGCCGGGCAATCCAGAGCCCTCAAACAACCTGCGTACTCAGACCAAATCAATTTCCTCCATTTTACATCATGCCTTTGAGCCAGAGGCACTAAAACGCAAGCAGAGAAATTGCAATCCCCGTAACTAACTGACTGGAATTGCTCAAGAAACTGTGTGTAAAACCCTTGGAAATTACTCAATCCAGTAAGCTGTTGATCGAAGTTAAATTCGCTATTCCTCTTAAACAAAACTTCAAGACATTTGTGTAACAAACTCTTGATTTTTGTATCTAAGAATAAGGAATTATCACACAGGAACACGCACATCAACCGGCAGAATCTATCCGTTGCGTTTATATCTTTCAGGAGATCAGGAAAGCAGTACTCGTTGAATAAAATCCATTCTAAACTGCTCGTGATGACGAATTCTTTGGCCTTCGACTCTTTTACGTTTACGCTGAGAACTTTTTGAGGTAACGGCTCTTGACTCTTGCTGTACAAATGTAAAATCGGTAAATATATCCAGTCTCTTGGTAGAATCGGTTCTTGCCATTTCCTGAGTACGATATTAGCGCCAGTGTCTTTGTAATTCAGGTTTATAACCGTGCTGTAACACAGCTTTATCTCTTCTATAGATGTGAGCGCTTTTGAGAAGCCATCTGCGTCGGATAAAGACACTAAATTCATTAGCCTCTCCGCTGTGAACCATTGCTTATTAAACACGATGTTTCTAAACAAGAATTCCAGGTCACTACTCTTATCAACTCGAAGGATGTAGCATAGTTTGTTAGCCACCGTGTATAGCAAATCTTTCTTTGCTTCAGGCACTTCAATTTTCACGGCATTCTTTATTATACTGATCACGAGATCTGTCTCTGTTCTTGTGAACCAGTTGTCGCTCAAACTCGGCACTTTTCTGGCGAGTTTCTCGATATACGGTTCAAGGTTTTGAACGAAAGTCTGTGCCAATCTTTCGTCATTCACGGCTTCAAGAAGTTTGAACAAAGACGCTAGGAATGGTATTGGTGATAAACTGTTTAGTATTGGTAACGTTTTTAGTTCGGAATCAACTACTGACGCGCCGAGACTCATCAAGTTTTTAGAGAGATGCAAATCTTTAGTTTCTATTCCTGATAACAAATTTGAACTGGAATCAAGCTGCGATAGGATACTTGAAAATCCGGAGGAAGTTGATAATTTAGTCAAGGATTCTTTGAGGAATCCCATATCAACTTGATCAAATGTAATAATCGTTCTACAGCAATCTAGAGCAGAGCACAGCAGGCGTAAATGTCCACAAGTGTAACTTTGACTCTGAGATATCTGTGCTAGCCATTTTCTCGCTCCTTCTTTCAGTAAGATACACAGCTGCCCTTTATTGTTATCTGTAAGTTTTCCAGTGCACCATATCTTGCTGGCAAACTGTAGAATAACAGCAGCATGGGTGGCATTCAGTACTGATGATGCAACAAACACATCTGTGTTTTGGACATGTATGTACAAAGCTGATAGTAGAATGGGGAATATTGACAGAGCTTCTTCCTCTGCAAGCTCATTATGTAGCAAGTTAGTCACGATGCAGAAGGCTTCTACTTGAATGTGTAGATCACTCGTCATGTCTGCCACTTTGCTTATAAATTCCAGAACAGGTTCTAATATGGAGTATTTCGATAATAATGTCTGACCAATTTCCCTTGACTGTAAAGACAGAATTCTAAACAACCTCATGGCAAGCTGTGATAATTGGTTATTCTTGTTTTTAAAGATGTCTTTAACATTGTTCATCAAAAAATCCATTTTAACTATCGTTGTTGCAGTCTCTGGTGAATCTCTAGCAAGTCTGGTTAAAATTTGCAAGCAATATTGAACAGAATTGAAGCCCGGTTTAACATTTCCTAAAACATACTGTATTCTTGTTAGAATATCAGTTCTCAATAGAGCTGCTATGATGTCAACTTCAGCTAAATGATAATCTTTTAATTCTGACTCTTTTGATTCCAGTTCTTCAATTTCCGACTTATCATTCTCCAGGCAAGGTTGTTGTTGACCAGCTTCAAATCCTAATAAAGCATCGAGACTTGCTTCATCAATCCTGTTGTATATTAGGTTTCTTATTGCTTTCAGGGACGGTTCTATGATAGCTTCTGCCTTGTCATCTAATGCAAATCGTAATACAAAAAGTATTTTACTAAGTGGTATATCTATTACACCTTTATAAGTCCCTGCAGAGTAGTATTCTAGGATTCCTGCTAATGTGTTGAGAGCAAAGACTCTTTGTTGAGTTACCATGGAGCGAGTTAGTTCAAAGAGCTCTGTAAGAGTGTATCCCGGTCTGTGAGGCTCTTCACCGTGATGGAACAGGGTTTTGGTTTCTTCTGTGTACGGTATTGTGTATGGTAGGAGATAGCCTTTAAAGTCAAAGCGGGCTTCGTAAGGTTTGTCAGGTGTAATGTTACTGCTTTCCTTGATGCCTTTAATCCATTCTAGTTTATCTTTCTCTAATGAATCAAAATGCAACCATTTATTAACATTAGGGTGGGATAATATGTCATTGTCCCAAGTACTATCATCAGCCACTGATGATTCCATCGGAACATCTTGTGGTGTCATTTTCTGGCTCTTTGGCATATGTTTATCATCTGCTGAGATTGGGTTCTCATTTTTCCTCTTGGCTTTAATAAACTTGATCAAATTGGGATCCATTTCAGCAAGTAACTTTTGCTGTTCTTCCAAAATTTCCTTTTCAGACATTTTACTTAATAGATTAACATTTTCAGTATGGATGACGTCAGCATCTTTTGAAGATACAATGTAACTTTTGCCAGGAAAGTTTTTCTGTATATTAGTTACATTTGAGTTTGACGGCTCATCAATATCCATTTTTGTTGCCTTTTCTTGTTGTTTCTTTTGAATATACAGAGAATGAATGCTTTTTGAACCAGAAACAGCATTAAAATCGCATTTCATAGCAACAGGAAAGCCTTGAGTAGGCATAGGTGTAAAACTCAAATCTACATCTGAATTTGCATTTTTTTCTACAATACCGCTCATTACTGAAGGTAAGATTTTAGGGTAGTATACCTTGTCGTCGTCTGTTTCAGTTTCCTTGGGACCTTCTGCTATATTCTTCTCCAAAATGTCTCCCATGACGGCGCCAGTGCTGCTCTCGAACCGGACTTGCTTTTCATTTTTGAGGCCCTTGGACTGTGCGTATTTGGAGGGCTTTCGTCCACCAGGTGTGGTAGCCTTACTACTTGATGGTTTCGGACTTTCTGTGACTTGTGGTCGTAGATTTGTTACCGCCGCCGCCGAGCGAAAGTTTGCATCTTTGTTCTTTTCACGAAAGTATTCTTCTTGCATTCTAAGAATGTCTTCCTCATCTTCTTCAGGTTTGGGACGTTTCATCATTTTGTCTGGATAGTTTTAATCAGTTAGGCTGACAACAAATGCAATAATTTCTCTGTATAATACCAGGAAAGGATACCTGCAAACTCTGCGATTGTTTTCATTGTGTGACATTAGCTGATGGTTTGCGAAGATCGCACGATCTTGCAAAATCAAGGCATTCTTAATATACAATGCAAAGATAAACAAATATAACAAAATGAGTATTGTAATTTATTAAAATCAATTTAAGTATTGTATTTTAGGTAAAGATATCTTTATTAACTGCAATAAAGTATAAATTATTTCCTCTACCATTTGTTTGATTCGTTTAATAGCCCTATCCGTAAACGCAAAGACACGTGACATTATATTTTTAGAAATTTTAGGTTAGGATTTTATTTTGATATCACAACCGAGCCTTCGTTTTCGTGTTTTTCGTGAAATACAAACTAAAACTCCAAAATGCCTAACGTAAAGAAAAATATGGAGAAATTGAAACATCCAAACAGCAGGAAAACTCAAAAACTAGCATCGAAAATGAAGAGAAACGAAAGGAAAGACAACAATAAACTCGGTACTCACATCAAACAAAATCTAGTTGGTGAGAAAATCCTCTGGTTCAAGGAGAGGATTCCCGAAGATTGCTTAGTATTAACCAAGGAGCAGACTTTGGAGTTGATAGAAAATTATTTGTCTAGATTTGATGAAGAACTAGAGCAAATCGCATTGAAGAATTCTATAGGCCACCGAAAAAACCGTCAGCACGCGAGTAGGGAAGATATCATTAATATTACAAAGAAAAGGGAGCAGGATGAGTTTGACACGTGCGGCTTGGAGATGCCAGACCTCTTGGATGCGGAGCAAATGCAAGTTTTGAGGAACTGGAACGGGGAACTTAGGTTCCTACAGCATTTTAAGTTAAAAAGATTTGCTAGAAAGCATTTAATATAGTATTAAACGGAATATGGTCTTTTATTGGGTCATACTATTCCAATTTACTATAATGCACGTCTTTAGCCATGTCTACACCTGGCGCACCAGTGCAGTCCTTGCGAGGCAGTGCGTCTGGTGGAGACACGGCTTTTTGTGGATGTTTCTGTAGTAACTGCAAATTATACACTACCTTGCTCATTAGACTGCTCACTACATATAACTGTTTATTAGCTTAAAAGCTTTTTTATTTTAACAACAATGTATTCACCCCCCTGCCCCCTCCTCTCTTAGTCATCTAGCCTTCACAATGTTAACCCTTTGACCGCCAAGCATTGGATGGGAAAATCATGCCCTCAGCGCGAGCGCGCAAAGCAAACAGGTTATATTTTGCATGTGATATCACGTCCTGGCAACTCCGTGCGCGTGATTTGATGTCTTTGGCAGTCAAAGGTTTCGGGCTAATAACCAGTTGTATCGAGTGAGTTGAGCACTCTATGCTTACTTATGTCTCAGTATCTCACAGTAGTACATTTGATTGAGTGACTATTATAATTAGAATGAATAGTAATGGAAGCAGCAATCAGAAGGCCATTAATTTTCAATCTGTGACAATGGCAATCTTTTGTTAACATTTTAGTAACCCCATTTCTTATCATCTTGTTTGCGGTCATCATTTGTCCCAGATTCACTTTAAACATAAACAAACCTCATTTTTTCTATTGTTACACGCAAATACCTATTGTTACAATTCAGCAAACTCGGAGACAAAGAAAATCAATCATATTAGGTGACCCATTTTTATTGTTCTAGCTAGAATGTATTACCATTACCTTTAGCACAGGCAACACTCTCTTGAGGTTTGCTCTTGCCAAATAGAATAATCTTAAATATTGACAGCTTTCAGCCTAAGTTTATATAATACCAACTTTAATGACATGGAAATAAAACACATTTCAGCTTAAACATTTTTATTGCTTTTATACTAATGAGGAAAGGATGTAAATGATGCTTTTAGATCTCAAACATATGTCTAGGCACTTTGAATAGTCTATAATATTACTTAACTTATTCACATTAAATAGGCGTGGCTACACCTGGCGCACCGCCTCGCGAGGTAATTGCCGCGCGCGGCAGCTCGGTTAATGTGGACGTGCCTCGGCCGAGACAAACGCACGCGCGGCCGCAATTTCCTCGCGAGGCGGTGCGCCAGGTGTACACACGCCTAATACCTGCCTCCGCAAACTACACTCAGCTGCAAGAATGGTTGACTGCCCCTAGTCCTGCATATAAGTAAAAGGTTAACCTTTTCAACACTAACAATGGATATTTCCTCACCGCAGGTTCAACACCAACGGATATATCCGTTATAACATACCATATGTTTTACCCTAAGCTCATAATTGGTATGAGTGTACATATCAGTGGCGAAGCGTTCATAGAACTCGCTTCCCGCCGGCTTGCCTAATTTTTAGGCACCTGAGTAGTTTTCCTACAGCTCATAAGGAAATTTTAAGGCTTGCCTAAGATAAATCTTGACCCGTACACCGCATTCTTGACCGTCGCCACTGGTACATATTGACATTTGTCATGGCATCGAGTAGGTTAATCAGTGTATTCCCATTTGTGACCCGACCAATTATCAGGGACAGTCAACCATATTTGCAACTGTTTATTTATTTTTTGACATAGTGATAGTATAAAGTCAACATCATATCATATGAGAGGTTTTAGATTATTTAGATCAAGTAAACTGACCTAACAGCCAACCCCAAAATCAGCCACCTATTAGTAGTAGTAGTAGTAGTAGTAGTAAAACACTTTATTGCACAAAACCAATACCAACATGACCAACAAAAATATAGTAAGTGTGCTATTTTATAGATAGATGCTTCTAGAAATGAATATTAATGGATTGACTGCATTGTGGGTTGGCTCTTGACTATCAGGACAATTTACACAATGCAGCGAATATGCAATATAGTATAGTATATTGTAGTAAAAGCAATGGCGTAGTTACAGTGACCGAGACGCAACCGGATGGCGGTATTTAAGCTCCCTACGTGTTGTGGAAACGTGTTGCGGAGGATGTTTAACTAAGTCCAACGTGGGTTAGTTCGATTTGCACAGGGTGGGACAACACGTAGGGAGCTTCAATACCGTGAGCCATCCGGTTGCCTCTCGGTCACTGTAACTACTTATATTGTTTCTTCTCAATTGCCTACTATACTTTCAAATGACATAAAGGTACACGTATCCGCTCGGCACCGGACCGGTGCCGCCTCAGCGCCTCACTAGCTTTTTTCGAGGCGAGGCGCGGCGATGCCGATATGTGTGGGTTACAGTATGGAATTTCTTACAAAGATTACCGGACGGCTCGAGTTGAGATGGCGCCGGTCCTGTGCCTGTTACGTGTGCGACAACCCACCCACCCACACAGGCCCGGCAACCTCGCGAGGAAAATGCCGCCTAAAGCAGCCCGGGCAGTGCAGAGCCCCTCAACTGAAGTCGCTTGTACGATCCCGGCCAAAGCGGTTTTACATTGCCTGAGCTGCTTCGCGCAACAATTTCCTCGCAAGGCTACTCGGCCTGTGTAGATCCGCCTACTGGCGAAATTATGCCTACAGCATTAGAAATAAGTTTTCAATTAAATTCGTATATTTAAACTTCGAAAACAGAAGATCCAACTATTGTTTCCGGAGTCAATTCAAATATAATTAATCAATTGATTACACGCAAAATATTTCGAAAACAAATCGAATTGAATTGAACAGTTGGTCAAAAAAAATACTGATATTCTTGTCGTAAAGAACTCATGCTCATCATCAGTGATCGGCACGACCCGTGCCACAACGCTGAATTTTGGTTATATTTTTTTATACGTTATTATGAACATTTTATTCCGCAACCCTGTCCCAAAAAAATATTCAATTGAAATTTAATAGACTGTTCATGTCTATAATAAAAAAAAAATTATCTCTTTGGAGCCCCGCGGTGTGGCACGGGTCGTGCCGATCACTGCTCATCATTCCTTAAATATTTTGCGTGTAATATTTTTTTATTATTATAATAAGCATTAAGTCATCCAGTTTATCTTATTGTTAGATATTAAATAATTTAATGACATATTTACAAATGACGATTAAATACATACATTTAATTTTATTAGAATTTATACATATTAGTCGGACAGATTTGATTATAATTTATAAAATTAAAATTGTCACACAAAAAATTACACAACACAAAAACACTGACATAATTAACACACATTTATATTTATACATTTGTGGAGTTCTCAGACAAAAGGTACTTGGTCAGTGTCCATTAGCATCTAAATGGGAATAGACAAAGTGGTACGTTTTGCCTCAGAAGTACACATTTTACTCTATCATTAGGTGCCAATGAAATATGAATATTAACTTAAACAATGTGTCCTCTACGCCTCTAAGATGTGATTAAAATATCTAGCGCATGAAAAATGGATCGTTCCACTGAGATTATAATGAATTGATAAAAAACGTAGACTAGACAGTTATACAACCCTAATTTTTCCTAACAACATATCAGTAATTTTTATTTTTTTACATAGTTAAGATTATTTTAATTAATCTTTAATTGAGATTCGGTTGTGTAACGGTAACGAAAATTAATCGCTACACAAAGGAATCAATCAGTAGATTAACTAAGGTGCTTAAGTTTTAATTCGCCATACTACTCATTAAATTGTGGGCCAGTGCAAATCTATTTATAGAATTAATTTACTTTTTTTTTTCATTGCGTACCTAATCTTTCCGTATCTGTAACCGAATATAGAATATTACTGCATAGCGCATAATTTAAAGCGTTGTACATAGGTATAACAATTTAAATTAAAACTTAACGTTACAAAATAACTTTAACTTCGTCGTAAGTAATGTAGGTACAAGAAAGGTCACAATGCATAGAATTTTAAGCATTCTCTTAAAATAATAGTTGAAAATTTCATACATAGTTGTGAAATTAATATATTGTAAATTAAGTAGTAAGAAGAATATATACACATCTGTTACAGCAACATCATGCTGTAGTTAATTATTCATGGTTACAAAAACTTTTAAACAGACATGGCGCTCAACAATAAAAAAAACACAATACTAGTAGTATTTTGCCATTTTAGTACATCTTATTACAATAAGATATACAAATGGAGATTTCTTGTAATTCGGTTAGTATTTTAAATAGTGTATTTATTCCATATTTTATTTTATTCGTCGGAGATCAGGATGAATTTCAAAAAACTATACACAGTTTAGCACTTTAGTTTGTCTACAAATTAATTCCTAATTCCTTTATGTAACGAAAGTAAAATTTTAAATGTATCACTCGTGTCGTATCAGGCCATCAAGGAGAAGGCAAAGGACAGATATACATGGAAGATGCTCCACCGACAAGAGCCCAGCTCTTAAATAATTGATGATGATGATGATGATCACTTTACTTCGATACACAGTGAAATTATTAAATGATACATTATCTTTAACCATGTATAACTAATTGAAATTCACCCAACTCTTAAATGAACTCTTATTGGTTTGGAGATGAATGCAGTTCTTTCAATCTCCTTATTAAATAAATAAATATAAATAATAAATTATCATAATGTAATAACTGTAATTCTATTGCAGATTGCAATTTCACTCATACATATTATATTATATTTATTTTTTGTTGCTGGTTGCAATAAAATAATCACATAAATTATTGATTTCTTCAGCTATCGCAACATTCCCAAACACCTGTTTTAAATTATCCCTGTAATTACATAGGTTCATATACTTGCGATTTCATCAAATTTATGTAATATTTTCCTAATAACAAACTACGTTTATCTAAAAAATATATTGCAACAGAACATACTTACGTAGCTTTACCCCTGCGCTTTCTTACGATCTCTTAAATATATTTCAGTTTACAACCTGAAGTGTGAGAGAGAGGTAGAAACTGCATCCATCTCCAATACAAATCAACCTTAGAGAGCAAAATCCAGATATTTTTGAGTACCTTGACCGCTCCGATATATTTGATGGCGACTGTACGTGGCATGGCATAGTTCTTTTAGAACCCATATTTTACAAAACCAAACCAGTAAAGAACTAATTTTCAAAAACTGCTGACGTAACTTACAATAAACACAGATATGCCATAAACAGGAATTTTTCCAAGATGGTAATACGTTCCTAATATGGTAAACCAGTCACTTGTATAAAAAGGTTCCAACCAGATCACTCAGCCGAATAAGTGTTCAAAATGGGGAATAAAAATGGTAGGAGATCAAGACTAGAGTAATATTTTTAGGTAATTAGAGTAAACGGACATGCCGATGCCGATCAGTTTTTAATGAAATAAACCAAACTGAGTATTGGGGCACTAAATTCATACGAGCGAGGAAGAGAACCGGTGCGAGGTTGCCGTCATATTGGTGCATTTTTACTTGCACACAACTTTGCTACCTCACTTATCTCTGATGCATGGTGTTACCTTATGCCCCTTATGATATAAATATAATATTTATCTTAGAGAATTTAAAAATGTTTGTACACAATTACCCTTTGATATTTAAATGACTCCTTTGTGTTACGACAATTCGTCACATTTATATGAGTAACTATCGTTACACAAAGGAATCAATCAGTTTTAACGAATAATTTTTTCCTTTAATTTTTAAATTCATATTTTTTTGTAAAAAAGTAAATAAAAATACACGTTTTCAGAAGATTTATCAGTTGTCAGTTTACTATATCCAACTAAAAATACTACTGCAGATTCAAAACACAATTCTTAGAGACTGAGTGCAATAAGATCGATTCAGCTTACTTAAGGCGATCAGGTGAAGAGCGGCAGATGGTAGAAGTCGTAGCCGCGCTGGCCGCGCGCCGCCAGCCAGATGTACACCACGTGGTACGCGCCCGGGACGAAGCAGATCATACCTGCGGGAATATTGTTGAAATGTTGATTTAAACTCACACGATTTTCGCTCATTATTTTGACAAAAACCAGGACTTCATCGCGTACACTTACTTTTATTATTTTCCTGATGTTTCGAAAATGTCGTAACGCTGCTGGTCGCACGCAGACTACAGAAATGAAGTAAGGCCTTTCTAACTAGGTATACTTGTGTGTATAAGTCATGTTATAAAACTTATAAACCAACCTGCCACAAAGAACACGGCCCCCTGCAGCCCGTTCTCCGGCTCGGCGACGGCGAAGGCACCCATCCCCAGCAGCCCCACCCCCACTACCAGCAGCACCACCGCCGCGAACACCGTCTTCCAGTTCTCCCGGACCTTGGGGTTTGTTATTGATTTATATTACAAAATAAATAAAAATATAAAAGGTTTTTCAGCCGGCAGGCCTAAGATGTGCTGGCTGGACGTCGTGAAAGCGGACATGGCAGAAAATAAACTCACACCTTATAATAATTTAATTTAATAATAGCCTTTATTCACTGACTTTTATATGTATACTTTACATATTTGTTATTGCATGTATATGTATTATATATTTATTTATTTAAATTTTTGTTCTTGTTCTTTTTTTTCCTATTTTTTTCTTTCCTGTTTTTCTTTGTCAGGCTGTCTTTGACATAGGCCTCCTCCAGGCGACGCCATTCCTCGAGGTTTTTTTGTCAATATTCTCCAGTCATCAGGAAAATCATCTTCCCATCTTTTGTTGGGTCTTTTTCGTGGCCTTTTGTTTTCTCTTGGGTACCATTCTGTGACTTCTCTTGTCCATTTATCCTTTTTTGAACGCATCATGTGTCCCATCCATTTCCATTTGAGTGTTCTGATCTTCTGTGATACATCTGCTACTTTAGTTATATTTCGGATGTCTGTTAGTCTACGTCGGTCTCTTAGTTTTATGCCCAGCATACTTCGCTCCATGCTTTGTTGACTGGCTTTGACTCTATGCTCGTTTTTCTTAGTTAAGCTCCAAGTCTCGCATCCGTATGTTAACACTGGGAGTATACATGAATTGTATATTTTCCTCTTTGCACAAATTGGCATGGAGTTTGATTTCATTACTTCCTTTAGAGACCAGTACCTTGCCCAGCTATTGTTGATTCTTCTTTGTATTTCTTGGCTTTGCTGTTGTTTTGGGGATATCATTTGACCTAAGTATACATAGTCTTTTACATATTCTATCACATGGTCTCTTATTTTTATTGTTTCTTTATCTCCACTATTGGTCATGGCCTTGGTTTTGGATACATTCATGGTTAGGCCAACTTTTTCGCTTTCTCACACCTAAGGATGTCAAAGACCAGGCAAAGTGGAGAAGGTTAAGGAGGAAAGCGGACCCTGGCACTAGGCCGGGAAAACGCTAGCCGAAGAAGAAGATAAAAGGTTTTTCACTTTATCAGGATAAATACCTGTATTAATGTATAACATAATTTGTTGTGTTATACAAGTTTAATAGTAAAAGACTGTACTTAAAAAGTATTTAAAAGTTAACTAAGGTGTTATGCCTTCTTGAAGAACTATGCATTATTATATATACTATCTTTAATATTTAATGTATTACTGTTTTGAAAACATAAGTCCCGCCGAGTTTCTTGCTGGTAATAAGTAATACTTCTCGAGTCAGAGGTGTAGGATTAGAACCGGTGGTAGTTTTTTTTTTCTCTGACTTACATAAGTGCATTGTAATGTGCCTAAATTGAGGAATAAATATTTTTTATCTTTTATCTGTTAAACTTTAAAATACTAATAACTAAAGGGGTAAATGTATGTGAGGCTAGCACTACATATACCTTGGGGTGGTTCCAACAGTACGCCGACTGTGTGGCCTCTACATACTCGTGGATGAGCGAATCCGAGTCTCGGGAAGTCGTGTCGTCTGTGCATTTGTAGGACTTACTACTGCAATAAAGATAGGATAATTCATTAGTACAGACAAACATATAAAGTATGAATGCAACGGGTGCGCCAAAGTTAACATAAAATTTGTACTTCGATTATTGGAAGTCAAATGATAATTCTGATCACAAAACGGTATTACTGAAAAAATTATGGTAAGTAATTTTATGTGAGCCAATATGGACCCGAATGCAACTTAAGATTTCATTTTATTTGTCTACAATTTATCTGATTTAATTCCATTGTGTAACGAAAATTGTTTGTTACATAAAGGAATCAATCAAATTGTAAACAAATTAAATTGCTACACAAGTATATTATTTAAGAACTTAATATTTTTTTATGGCAGAATTTTGTTTAAATTGCTATAATAAAAGTGCATATAGAATCTACATTGCCTTAATGCAGCACTTCCAAATATGTATAGGTACTTTTTTTATTATTATTATGAGACTGACCAGCTTTAGAATCAATATTATAAATGCCAAAGTAACTCTGTTTGTATGTATGTATGTATGTATCACTTTATTGCACATAAACAAGTATAACATTAAAACATTAGTAAAATACAAAAAGATATGCACAAAGGCGAGCTTATCCCTAAAAGGGATCTCTTCCAGCCAACCAATGAGAAAATGAGAAAGGAGTACTACTATACAGTGAAAGGTTTGTCTGTGTGTTACTCTTCAAACTAAGACCGCTGAGCCAATCTGTGTATTCTTTGATAAATAATTTAATTGACTTGAATATCTAAATGAAATCAGCAATGGAGATAGTTTCAGTTCCTAGGAAAGGACAGTCTTTATAAAGAAAGGCCCTTAAAGAAGTGAAGGATTTTACTATAGATGCCGAATAAAAATATTACCTAAAAACTTATACTTAGTAGAAAAAGTTGTGTGCCAAGGATAGGTAGTTTCTAATAAAAATATATGTAAACACTAATAATTATTTTATAGTGATACATGTATGACAGATTATAAAATTCTTGATACCTAAGGACTAAAGATAATTTGTAGTAGCAGTAATTTAATAATAAATAATCGCTTGAAACAAATCTTTACAGGAAATATAAGGTATAAAATTAGGCATGAATCAGTAATACTTTGAATCTATCTGTGGAATTAAAGCCAGGTATCAATACAAATATTATGATTAATTTACAGGAAAACCACAACCGAAAATTAATGCAATTTCAAGTTATTTTGATAATAGTTCTTCTCTTCTTCAAGTGCCTTCTCCTTTCCGGAGGCTGGCGACCTTATGCCTATATGCCACTCTATCTGCAGTCATGCGTATTAGTTTTTCTGTACTGTCCACGTCTAACCAGTCTCTTACGTTCCTTGTCCATGATATTCTCCTTCTACCACGTCCTCGTTTCCCCTCAATCTTCCCTTCAATTATTAGTTTTAACAAATCGTATTTTGAGTTTCTATATATATGTCCGAAATATGCTGCTTTCCTTTCTTTAATAGTCGTTACGACTTCCACCTTTTTTTTCATTAATAACAAAACTTTTTCGTTACTAACTCTGTCGGTCCATTTTAGCCTCAGCATTCTACGATAGAGCCACATTTCAAACGCCTGTAATTTACTAATCAGCTTTTTTCTTAGCGTCCAGCTTTCGGAGCCATACATGAGGATTGGAAGAATATAGCATTTCGCCATTCGCCACCTTAAGTCTAATTTGATCTTCCTGTTTGTCAACAGTTTCTTCATATTTTGAAAGGCACTCTTGGCAATACCAATTCTAGTTTTAATTTCCTGTTCAGGGTCCCACGTTTCATTAAGCCAGCAGCTGAGGTATTTGTATTTACTAACCCTTTCCAAATGATTTGAACCTAGTCTTAAAGGGGAAGTTTGTGTACTTGTTTTACTAACAACCCTGTATTTTGTCTTTTTAGTGTTGATTTTTAGTCCATACTGTTGAAGTGCATCATTTAATTTATAATTTGATAATAGTGCTTATACATAATATGTATTAATTAGTATTGTATTGTGGTTAGTGATATCATTTTGAAATGATGCTATATAGATATAGCATTTTTAATATTTCTGTCTCATTTATGTGTAGACTTATCCTTCCTGTATTGGGTGTTTCTATCACTTTATATTTATGCCATAAACAACATAATATGTGACATGAAAATGAAAAATGAAAATGAAAAATGTTTATTGGTTACAATATTGTGTACAACAAATAAGGGTTGGAATCTCCCAGTAAGTAAAGTTATACTTGTGGCAGGAGATCCCGCTCTTCTTAACAAAGTTATATTCATAGTAACCGAAAATATACATAAATGACAACATATCATTAAACTAAATTGAAATTTACATTGTTTAAGAATATATTAAACTAAGGTGTGCGTGTGTGTGTGTGTGTGTGTGTGTGTGTGTGTGTGTGTGTGTGTGTGTGTGTGTGTGTGTGTGTGTGTGTGTGTGTGTGTGTGTGTGTGTGTGTGTGTGTGTGTGTGTGTGTGTGTGTGTGTGTGTGTGTGTGTGTGTGTGTGTGTGTGTGTGTTTGTTTCACATTCCACAAGAAAAGGTACCTTATGGCGGTTGAGACTTACGCTATTTGTAACGACGCTGCAATACTAATGCGATGCTTCGCAACGTAAGCACCAACTGCCATAAGGTACTTTCACCCGTGGGACGTCACATATTATAATACTAATGAGTTGAATGAGTTAAATTCATTTTTCCAACAATTGTGCGACATAAATAGTTTTCGATTAGTTCAAATTATACAATATACAATCACACAGACCACAGTCAGTCAGTCAGTTATACAGTCTGTCACATTAATGGCAATTATACTACTTTATTTATTCATTATTTTACAAAGATATTAACTTTGTTTTCAGTTTGTTTATTTTATTTTTCCATATCTTTTGTTTGTGGGGTCCTTCTGCTCTAGGCCTTTTCCGAATCACCTTCTTCTAAATTTATGTATTTATCTAACATCTTCCATTTTTGTCTGTCTGTTGCTATTTCTTTCTCCCATCTGGTTTTTGGTTTGCCCGCTTTTCTTTTGTATTACTTAACATAAAATAATTTTCATAGACAAGGAAACTGGCCTACAATTATACAGGCAGGATACAATGAATATTTTCAATATTTTCGTAGAACTTGCTACCAAAAGCACTATTTGCTACCTAAAGTAGCCTTTAACAACATACTTTCATTAGAGTTTTAACTTCTACATTTTACTGTTCCCTTCTTTAAGAAGTAAATGAAAACCTAACTCAAACATAAGGCTTTATAAATAAAATTATAAAAAATGCAATAAGTTTTGAGCTAGACACAATGTACCAACTTTTAAGTATCAGATATATTATTATCATGGAAAGCCTCCTAGCCTAGTTGGTAGTGTCCCTGCCTATGAAGCAGGAGGTCCCGGGTTTGAATCCTGGTCAGGGCATTTATTAGTGTTTCAGGGTTCGAAAGGATAATTATCAATGATATCTATCTTGATAATTATTGCGATAATTATCTTGATTTTTATGTCTGATAATTATTGATTTGATAATAACCCAAAATTTGTAAAGCCAGAACATACAAAAAAATATCAGGCTCGAATTTCGACACCAGTAGTTAAACCATATATAAGAGAAAAAGCCCATACCGGGGATAATTATCCGATAATTAGATAATAGATCATAATTATCTGGATAATTGCGAACCCTGTTGTGTTTATCACTGATATTTGTTCCTGAGTTATGGATGTTTTCTATGCATTTAAGTATTTATCTATATCTATCTATTGTATATATCGTCGCCTAGTACCCACAATGCAAGCCTTATTGAGCTTACTGTGGAACTGGGTTGATTTGTGAAAGATTGTCCCATAATATTTATTTATTTATTCATTATTTAAGTATATTTGTGCAGCAAAAATGTCGAAACATTATAAATTGTCTACATTAATATTGTTTCAAGATTTTGCAATAAACTGTGTACAATTCTTATCTAGCAAGTATCTGCAATGCTTTCATAACTGTGTCAACATAGCACATAATCTTATAATCAGACTGACTCGTGAAATTACTGTCACACAGTAATATAAACATAAAAGTTACTGCCCATTGAACAATCACCGATATTTTTAAATACTTGTTTTACTTTTCAAAACAATACTGTCAACAAGGAAATACAGGGTCTATGGGTTGAGCTCATCATGGTCGCAGCTCGTTAGGATTAATTATTTGTCTTTTGTTCATTTTCGTGGTTCAGTGTGTAATATAGATAGCTTATTGTGCGGTGATCTAACGAACAAGTGTGCGGATAATGAAGAATTAATCTTAAAAGGCGTGTAACCATTGATTGGTTCAGAACAACCTGTAGCCTCCTCGAGCCTTTTGTAGGGAGCTATCACTCTACAAATAGCAACTAACAAGGCTTATGCCACTTCTACCGAACAACGTTGCCTAAAACTTATTTGATTAAACAAAATACTTATCGATTGAAGACATTGTACCATGCATTGTACCTAAAGATTGAATCTTACAAGCTCTTATTTCCCGCCTTTTTATACTTGACATTGGCTACAGGCAATACCGCCTAAAGTCCATAAGAAGAAAAAAAAAAAAAAAAGGAAATACAGGTCATTGCACTAGTCAAATTAGCAGTAATTAGACAAATAATTAGCGTACAATGAAGTGCGATGTAGGTCTGCGGGGCGCGAGTAACGGCTACCTCGATTAGACCAGTTCAAAAGCCTTTTGCCCCATTAAGGCCAGCGTCTGACTCACGAAAGGTCAAGATCGCCAAAGTATGGTACAAAGAAATGCCCGGAAGCCCCGGAATGACTCCGAATTAAAGCCCCAGCTGCTGCTTTATAGAACAATAACGAAGTAAATAATTACCTGGACAAATATTCACTTCCATTCTTATATTTATTAGTCTGCAACGGCGACCTGTCGCCTGTAGCGCCGTACACTTTTATAGCTTCGTCCGTCTCCTCCTCGAACGCGTCGTCGATTGAAAATCGTTTATCACTATTACCGAATGGTCTCGTCATTGTTAAATTTTATTGTTCTTTAATTGGATATGTAAAAGAAACATTACACCGTATTACTAAGACAAAACAAAGCTGTCAATTTGTCATATCAACATGCGCCATATTGATTTCGATAAGTTCGAAAACTATAATTAATCAAAATTAAGTAAATTCTGACGTTTTTAAGTATTTTTGTGTATTTGTTTTTTGTAATACATTAAATTTCAACCTTGCACTTCATAGAAAATCAATTAAAATAATAAGAACGACTTCTTCACACAAGACTCTTTAAATAAATGGCGCGCAAGTGAACAACGCGCACTTTAATAACAGGATTCTGAACGTCACTGAAAGTACTGAAAAAAAAAACATTGCTACTTTTGCGGTGGCTTTTTTCTATTGTTGATATAAAATAACGATGAAGTCATAAACATAATTTTCTTTTCTTTAATGTTTAAAATTTTATTAATTTATTTATTTAATGAAAGTTTTAAATCTTTGAATACTTAATATTTTCGTAGCTTGTAACACTGAAAATGTCAAAATCAGCTGTATCATGTCAATGTCACGTTAACGTCAAACTTCAAACGCACATGGGATATGGGATGGGATTCCGTTGCGTTGCGATTATTTGTGTATTCCTCCGATTTTGATGTAAATATAGAAAAATGGTTAATAAAGACTGGTCAAGGGTGCAGCCTGGGCTGTCGGCACCCGTTTTAAACTGCATTAAAAAGCAGGGTTTCGTGTCTATGACGCCGATTCAAGCTGCCGTGATTCCGTTAATTTTGTCGTGTAAGGATGTGGTAGCCGAGGCTGTGACGGGGTCGGGCAAGACGCTGGCGTTCGTGGTGCCGCTGCTGGAGATGCTGCTGAAGAAGCAGAAGGAGGCGCCGCTGCGGAAGGACTTCGTTTATGGAGTTATAATTGCCCCGACGAGGGAACTTGCTACACAGATTTTAAGGGTGAATAAATGTACTGCTTTAACAATTTGTGTTTAATTTATTAAGATTCTTGATTATATTGTTGAGGCCAATAATCATCAGTACAAGTAATATTAGCTAACTGTGCAATAGTACCTAAGCATGGAATCTGCAATGGAATTACAATCCTTATTTTTAAATATACTCGCAGGCATAATCAAAGAAATGTTTATATTCAGGTTATAGAGTTATTCCTTGAAGAGCCAGAGTTGTGCCACATCACCCGCTGCCTGCTCGTCGGCGGCCGCTCTGTAGACATGGACATCTCCAGGCTACAGGAAGGCACACACATTATAGTGAGCACCCCGGGACGGTTAGAAGACTTGTTGGCCGAGCGGAAACAGGCTAATTTGGCTGGCAGACTTAAAGAGTTGGTGAGGATTACAAAAATATTCCAATACTTATATTAACACATTGTAACCCTAAAGACATCATCATCATCATCATCATCATCTCAGCCATAAGACGTCCACTGCTGAACATAGGCCTCCCCTTTAAAGGGGGGGTTTGCCACACACGCCACACTTGGCAGGCGGGTTGGCGCGCGCAGTTTTTTTTTGTTTATTGTTTGTAGGCTTTCGGAAGATGCTGCTGCCCATCTCCCGGTATATTCCCTTAGCAGACTCCTACTGCAACCACGGGACGATATGATGGGGGAAAATTCTAAGGCCGGGCACCCCACGGCAAAGATATATATTATATATTTACTAGTAGTCTGCCTTGAACTGAGAACTCGAGATTTACTTGCAAACAAACTGACCAATATAACAAGACCCATGTGATGAATTTTCGCGCGTTCTAGCACCATAACCTCTTGATCGATGCTGCTCATATACAAACTCTCAAATTATATGTATCTCTGCTACAACCGCAACAAATTTCATTAAGATCAAGAAAACACTACTCAAGTTATCGCCGAACAAACTCTCAAAGTCAAAAAGCCATCGAAATGCCAAGACGTCCCAGTAGCCAGAAGTTGTTTGTAAGAACTCACTTCGCTTGCGCTCCGCTCGCTCCATAAATAACAATTATGACTTTGCCATCATTTTGGCAGCAAACCATCCAATAATTTTATTGTCTTCAACTTATTACTGCGCTAAACTTAAATGAAAATACTACCCTGCTTAGCCAGATGACTGTAACGTTGTCCCCAGGAATTCCTAGTCCTGGATGAAGCAGATCGCCTCCTGGACCTGGGGTTCTCATCAGCACTGACCACCATCCTGCAGTACCTGCCGCGTCAGCGCCGCACCGGGCTGTTCTCGGCCACACAAACCAAACAACTACAGGTATACAATACAAAACAAATAGCCTATATTCACTGACTGCTGGTTTCATTGACTAATACCTAGAATCAGAATCAATTGTTTTATTCGTGATAAACCTAAACATAACCTAAATATAAGTATGTAACATTTAGTCTATTATTTAATTAGTTAGTCAGGTTGTCGGGATTTCCGACAAGGGCCTCCTCCAATATTTTCCACTCTTCTCTGTTGCGAATTGTTCTAATCCACATCTCTGGAAACTCATCTTCCCATATCATTAACAGATGTCCACTACTTCTCTTACTGTATTTTGGAAACCAGTCAGTAATTATTTTTGACCATTTTTTCCAGTTTTGTTCTTGCCATTTCCTCTTTCAGATTTCCTTGATGGAGTTTCTAACTTTGGTTTTCTTTCTGATTGTTGTTAGTCTCCATCTGTCATTTCTGCTTACACCTAACATCAGGGCTTGTAACCGGTTAATGCAAAAAACCCCGAAATGATCCAATATATTTAATTATTTTATGGTTTTTATGTAAAACCCGATGTTTTATTATAGTGTTCACTTCAAACTATAGGATTTTTCGATTGAGTATAAAACAGTAACGAGAAGAACGAAAAAACAAACCGGTTTTTACTATGGATTTCGGTTACGGTTACAAGCCCTTCCTAACATACTTCTCTCCATACGGTTTTTTATTTAAATATTTATGTTCACAGGATCTGGTGCGTGCCGGCCTAAGGAACCCAGTGGTGGTGAGCGTCAAAGAGAAATCCACGATCTCAACCCCTCTGTTGCTGGAAAACTATTACGTCATAGTGGAACCTCAGGATAAGTTCCTGTTTCTGCTCAACTTTATAAGGTATATTCATATACGATTGGCTCGTATTACTTAAGAGTCGCCAGGACGCTCGCGTTCCGATACAAACGTAGTTTTGCTCTCATTTTAAAACGACATGCTTTAGACCCACGAAATTTAGCATGGGCATTCTAGTAGTACAGATCTATGTCGGTAATTCGTTTTCGGTGCTAAAAATTGTAATACAAAGAAAATACAGCCAGATACAGATTTACATACAAAACTTATTTTTGCTATATTTTCTTTGTATTACAATTTTTTGCAACGAAAACGAATTACCGACATAGATCTGTACTGCTATAATGCTCATGCCAAATTTCGTGGTTCTAAAGCATGTAGTTTTAAAATGAGAGCAAAACTACGTTTGTATGGGGACGCGAGTTCACGCGAGCGTCCTGGCGGCTCTTAACATCAGTTAGAATCAGCGGGAGAGGCCTTTGCCCAGCAGTGGGACACTACTTTAGGCTAGTTAAAAAAAAAGTTAACATCATTTTATTTATGCATTATGGATGGTACAAAAGAAAAAGTAGAAAAACTTATTATAAATGAAAAGACGGTCTCAATACCGTGTTCATTATTCGACTGTCAGCAGTTAAACAATACAATACAGTTCCTTTTTCATTTTCCTTTTGATATTTTATAAAAGAGAATCAAAGGTTTGTAATTTTTTTTTAATTAGAGCAATTATCATGTACATCTAGAGTCTGTGTTTCTTTCTAGAGTAAATATGGTGATAGAACCTTGTCATAATAGCTAGATACACGTATCTACAGGCATCTGCCGCCATGCCAAAGCTCTATATCATTGACAGTACCCATTAATATTGTCTATTATCCAGAAACCGCAAGATAGTGAAAGGTCTGTTCTTCCTGCCGACCTGCGCGTGCGTCGACTACTGGGCGGACGTGCTGCCCGCCTTCCTGCCAGACGTCAAGGTGTTCGCTATACACGGCAAGATGAAGCAGAAACGGACCAAAATCCTGGAGAAGTTCCGAGAGAGTGACGGAACTATTCTACTGTGCACAGATTTACTAGCCAGGTAAGCTTTTCATTTGTTTTATTAAGGTGTGTCCACATTGTCTGCGCTTGGACCATATGTAAGGAAACACTGAACTAGCAACGCCATCTGTCGCGTGTTGTGAAGTACTAATTGCCTAACATTCGGCCTTCTTGATATATGTGAAAGTCTTCGTTATACACGGCAAGATGAAGCAGAAACGGAGTAAAATCCTGGAGAAGTTCCGAGAGAGTGACGGAACCATTCTACTGTGCCTTTATACGAGTACTTAAACGGAAAAGCTCCTTCAATTTTGCAAAGGACCCATAATCAGTTAAAAGCATTGAGTTGTATATATAAAATCATTGGTTAAAAGCCACTTCGGCTTTGTCAAATTTTGTCATGTAATTTTCTTTTACTTTTTTGTTCACCAATAAAGAATACTGTCTTGCATTATTCGTTTTATACACGGCGTAACTGATCTATCTTTCAGAGGGCTAGACATCCCGGAAGTAGAATGGGTGCTGCAATGGGAGCCCCCCACGCACCCCGCGTCCCTCGTGCACCGCGTGGGGCGCGCGGCGCGCGGGGGCGCGGCGGGCTGCTCCCTGCTGCCGCTGCTGCCGACGGAGGACACTTATGTGCCCTTCATAGCGGCCAATCAGAAGGTCGAGCTAAAGGATTGGCGGGCGTCCGCGGATGAGATTAAGATTACGCAAAAATTGAGGGACAAGGTAATAATAACCCCCGTCCCTCATCTTAGAAAATAGTGCTTTACCTATAAATTACAGGAAAAAAGACGTCTACGATCAAGCGTGAGTCGGACTGAAGAAAAAAAAATTTTTTTTTCACTAAACTATGTGATGTACGGAACCCTCGGGCGGCGAGTACGACTCGCACTTGGCTGATTATTTTACTTTGCAGGTGACTTTAATCTTCAACTATTAATTACTTAATCTGCAGTCTCAAATATACTCCGTCTATTATGAATTAAATGATCTATTTTTCTAGGTGACGTCGATTCTTCATGAGCACCAGAAGCGAGACCGCGGCATCTTGGACAAGGGGCAGAAAGCTTTCGTGTCGCACATGAGGGCATACAGCAAGCACGAGTGTAACCTGCTGCTGCAGTTCAAGCAGTTACCACTAGGTACGTAACCACGACAAGACCCGACCCGACTTAACCCGACTCGACCCGACACGAGTATCAGAAACGAGACCGCGGCATCTTGGACAAGGGGCAGAAAGCATTTCGTGTCGCACATGAGGGCATACAGCAAGCACGAGTGTAACCTGCTCCTGCAGTTCAAGCAGTTACCACTAGGTAAGGCACAACACACCCCCGAGGCCATATACAAATTTAAGCATTTTGTCTATGAATTTTCTTAGTTCAGCTCAGGTGTGTGGTGTGCCTAAATCTATTTATTTATGCTGAGATATAAATGATATAATATAACAGACACTTATTAGGTAAGCATGATCCATCCTCGATCTCATTTTCACTTACCATCAGATGAGCTTGTGGTCCAATGCTTACTTATTTTCTCTAAAAATAACTCAAATTTGTTCAAAATTAGTTTAAAAATTCTGTGTTTGCAAATAACCGTAAAAGTGAGTTTGGCCTGTTAGTTCCCAAATTACAAATCTAAAAAAATGCAACCTAACCTAAACGCCATGACATCAAGTATACAGAGTGTTTTGTCACATCTTAACTTTTTTGAGACTGGGGTTCGGTTCCATAGTAAAAGTTGTTCATAATGGCGTTAGTTGTGACCCAAAAGTTTCAAACCGTGTCAAGATTTTGAATACCTAGACTAATTTGCTACTGACTGTACTTAAAA
Organism: Pammene fasciana; assembly: GCA_911728535.1. Taxonomy (NCBI): domain Eukaryota; kingdom Metazoa; phylum Arthropoda; class Insecta; order Lepidoptera; family Tortricidae; genus Pammene; species Pammene fasciana. Next base: position 1,420,336 of record OU452292.1, read on the forward strand.
TGTTTTTATTTGGTTCCAGGCCACATAGCGACCAGCTACGGCCTCCTAAAGCTCCCACTCATGCCAGAACTGAAGCAGGAACACAAAGACCAATTCATAGGACCCAAGGAGGAGGTGGACCTTAACAGTATACCGTACCAGGATAAGCAGAAGGAAACCAGTCGGCTGATCAAGCTAGAAGAATATAAGAAGACTGGGGTCTGGCCGAGCAAGAAGAAAAAGAAAATGGTAATTAATAATTGAAATAAGGAAAGCGTAAAATACCACTTGAATAGGTGTCGGGGCTTACAGCGTCTGTGCGGGCGAAACAGACTGACCGACTGGCTGACTGACATACTCTTTTGGAACGGACTTTCGGAAATTCAAAATTAGACACTACGAAACAATAGACCTGACAACCGACATTCGACGATAGACTGCAGTGACACGGAAAACACTTAGACTCCTCGAACCTGACAGATGATTCGATAGGGATGGATCAGACTGGGTGGGCCCCTAGTATGTATGTCTTACATCACAACGCTGGACAATAAATTAAAGCGTTCTGAATAGTAAGTGGACGCCGCAGCAAATAGGTGCTTGGTACAGTCGACTACAAAGAGATGTATCCACTTTTTTTTCTTATTGCATTGTAATAAGGTCCAAAAGTGGATACACCTCTTTGTAGTCGACCCTACACAAAAACAATTCTACTCTGCTAAGCCGAATGGCGCTGTTTTAAAATCAAATACCCTCTGAGCTAAAGAATTTAAGATGTCAACTAGCATTGCAATTCGGCTTACAAAATTTAAAAAAAATATTTACTCGGCTCGCAGCAGTTCATATCGTTCCTAATGTTTTCAGATAAATTCACAACCCTGGGAGCAAGCGAAGCAAAACAAGCAAGAGAAGAAAGAGCGGCGAAAGAAGCGTCAAGCAGAGAAGCAAGAAGGCAAGAAAGGGAAGAAGCGGCGGGCGGTGACGCAGGAGGAGCTGGACGAGCTCGCGGCCGACGTGGCGCTCATGAAGAAGCTCAAGAAACGGAAGATCACTAGAGAACAGTTTGATGAGCAGATCGATGGAGACTAATAAACGGGAGAAAATATTTTTGTTGTTTTTTTTTAAACAGGGTACTTCAAACTACAGCTTGGATTTAAAATATCACCCACTCCAAATCTCAAAATTTCGTTATGGTCCTCTCCACAAATAATTATTTCCTTAAATGTCTCATCTTCAAAATACTCCATTCGCAAAATGTCCCGTTTTATTACAGTTAACGCGTTTTAAGATCAACCTCAATCCTAAAAGAATAAAGAACGGTGGACGAAGCGTCAAGCAGAGAAGCAAGAAGGCAAGAAGCGGCGGGCGGTGACGCAGGAGGAGCAGGACGAGCTGGCCGAGCGGCCGACGTGGCGCTCATGAAGAAACTCAAGAAACGGAAGATTACTAGAGAACAGTTTGATGAGCAGATCGATGGAGACTAATAAATGGGAGAAAATATTTATGTGTTTTTTTTCCTTAAAACAGGGTTCTTCAAGCTATAGCCTGGATTTAAAATATCACGTACTCCAAACCTCAAAATGTCCTTATGGTCATTTTCACAAACGTTAGTTCCCCAACCCATATAACCATTTCGGTCGCAGAATCGTCAAAGTAGTAACTAAATGTCAGATGTGTCGTAACAGTGTCGTAACAGTTACTACACTTTGCGACTGTGTTCAGTTTTGGTTACTTAGTGTGGTAACAGTGTGCACACAATGTGACCAAATTTGTTTCAGTAACTAAGTGTCGTCGCCGTGTGTACACTTTTCGGTAACAAGGTGTCGACACATTGTGTAGACTTTGCGACCACAATTTGTACACAATGTGTCGTAACGGTTACCGAACTGTTTCGAAACATTGTGACCGCAAATGACAATATAAAATACCTCTTGAAAGCCAAGGTTTGTCAAACTTTACCATTAGTGTCTCGTGTGCTCGGAATCCTAGTAAGTCATCATGAGCGATCCAAATGATAATAATCGACCAAAACCATATAAACACTCGTCAACATTTTATAGAAAAGTGGGAATATTTCACTTAAAAGTTCAGATTTCGTTCCGCCACTTTTTTTTTTCTGTAATAACGTTTATATAGTTTTTAACCACATCATTGTATTTATGAAGACCTGATTACCTACGGCCACTGAAGATATTTAAATAAAATGATATATTAGCAAAGTTATAAGACATTTAAAAAAAATACGAAATTTTCATGAAAAATGCAATTCCGCTTCGGTAGGGGTGCACTTTGCGCATCCATTAAAATTAAAAGAAGACAACATTTTCATTTAATTTCAAACAATAGTTACCTAGCACCCTTCTGAATATCGCATCGTGTTTCCTAAGAGAGTACCTACATTAAATTTCGTACATTAAATAAAAAAACGAAAACAGCCATTTCTCTGCGTTACGTTTTGCGCAACCATCATGCCGTTTTGTGGCCTTTAAGCTTTGGTAGTATTTGTATTTTGAATAGTGGCAATACCAAAGCAGCTTTGTCTATGGTCAAAAAGGCGGCAGCGGCTATATTTTTGTCAGACCGATGTCAACTTTATCCGGAGTGAAAAGTGCCACATTTTTCGCAGCGTGCAATTTTTGAGATTTCAAGATAAGTTTTAAATTAATGTCTGTCATTGACGTCATAGTTAGTGTGCACTATTAAGTAAGGCGTGTGTAATTTTCCTAGGTTATTTTAACTAAAAAAAGAGCTTATTCATAGAGTTATTATAGATTTTCTTTGCGCTACGGTCGCCATTATGCCACTTTGCGATACCAATGATATTGCGCTACCGAATAAAGGTTCATGCACACATAGGTTTGCGGTTTCCGGGTGTAAGTTTGCTATATAAAATCAACCAAATGGAACCGTGGATCACCATGGAACTATTTGAAAGTTACGTTTTCAGTCAAATCCTATGGAATCTCTTACTATTTGGCAATTTGACATGATTCTATAGTTCCATTTGGTAGACCGTTCAGCCTTTTGTCTGCAGTGATTAAAAATGTAACCTTACCATACCAAATCGTGTTTTTTTGTACCTAACTATGAACGCCAAAATATCTCGGCTGTGGTGGGTTCTTTCCATCCCTCGGTTAACAATCGAATGTTCATTTAAAATAAATCATACAATGTATGCGCAAACCTTAACTATTTTGCGTCACTCTGCGCGACCGACTCAACTATTCTGCGTCACTCTGCGCGACCGAATCGTTGAATATTTTACGTCACCTTTGCGCTATTTGTGGCAAAAACTACGGCCTGACCCTTAAATAAATATGTCAAATCAAACAGTAATTTAATAGTAATAGATATTATGTTAGGTACAGTAAATTCCAGATGTACGTATTCTAACCTAAATTCTTTTTAGGCAGAAATGACAAAGATGTTCACAGCGCTGAAATTCCTCGATCAACTGTTGATAATGCATCTAATTGTAATGTCAATAAAATGCTGACAGCAACAAACTCGAGTGACTTCGTGGTTGTGGGCCATAACAAAATATCGTGGTCGATTACCCAACAACTTGGTACCAACAAAATCATTTTTTTGCCATTCTCCTCCATCAACACTACTTACCACGGCATGGCTCTTACACTTTGAGAATATCTGGAAACAAATGAGTACAAGGAGCCATTTTACAAATCCGGTAACTTTGTTACTACTTTTGGTCGCGCGCCGACCTGTGTCTACACAGTGTCTACACAGAGTCGTAACATTGCGACTACTTTGTGACTGGAATTTTCCTCAGCCTTAAACCATATTTTTACATCCTAATTACCAAGTTTAGTACTAAGTAAAGCCTTATTTTTATTATTTAAGTATATCATATGCATTGGAGCACTAAAAATGTAACAAATAATGTAGTTATGAACACATGCACTGAGAAGTAAATAATTTCATTGCTGGCCAAACTAAAATAATGTGGCGGCGCGTTGATAAAATAACACTTAGATAATCAAATCCCTCGAGCAGTTTAATTTCCCATAGTATTTTAAGTCATAATATAATATAAATCCAAACAATAAATACTTATTTCTTATAAATCCTGTTTAGGGATGGCGTTTTAATGTACGTCACTTATGTTTATTATTTAAGTATTTTTCCATCTGACAGTTCCTATTTGAAACGAACAAAATGACCGAATGAACGAATGATTTTGGAATAACTAGTCGCAAACTGGTAACAATGTGTGCACACGGCGACGACACTTTATGTCAAAATGTGTCTGCGTCGACGCTTCCCCATTTCTGGTAGCGGTGTCGTAACGGCGACGACACTGCGACCGAAATTGTGACCGGAAAAGACGGTGTCGACGCAAGATGTGTCTACACTGTGTCGTAACGGCGACCGAAAATGGTTGTATGGGAAGTCTCATCTTCAAAATGATCCATTGGCAAAATGTCCCGTTTTATTACAGTTAACGCATTTTAAGATCAACCACAATCCTAAAAGAATAAAGAACGGTGGACGAAGCGTTAAGCAGAGAAGCAAGAAGGCAAATCAAGTGGACTTAAGAGGAATTTTAGAAGTATACCTACCAATATATGTTATTCTTGTTATAATATACCTATTACCTTTATAAGATAAAATGAAATTTTCGGCCAAGATTACAGCATTTATTTAGGCAACATAAGAGTTAATCGCCAGTAACTGGCCACCTCAAACTAAAAATGAGCTCTATTCTCCTACAAATAGAATTCATTTTAGCATGTTTTAATTACTGGCGACCCTTCAATAACTGGCCGCGTTATACTAAAATGAATTCTGTTTGTAGGTAAATAGAGCTCATTTTTAGTTTGAGGTGGCCAGTTACTGGCGGTTTACCCTACGTTGATAATATAAGGATAGTAAATAATACCAACAATGAAAATAGTAAAATAGACATTTATTTCTGCTCAACTCTTATAATTGCAACATGATTGAGTATTCACAACACAACAAGGCCTAACTACGGGGCCGGGGCCCATTTGACACTTTCTTGGCACTAGCACCGCACCGTCCAATCCAACCGCCTTGCTAAATACAACTTTAAGGTATACTCAATAACTCATATTTCTCGTCAACTTCTCAATTATTTACACATATTGTCGTACAATTTATGAGGTTTTTTATGAAATAAGTGATTGAGCTATTTTATACACTTAGGCAGTCGGGAAAGCACCATAATACAATGTTATATTTACTTAGCAGTATTTTGTCAAGAATCAATAAAAACAAGATACCTAATTAAAAAAGGGCACCACCACGCTCTACCATGGACAATTTTTAATCCACTTTTTTTAATAATTTAACCTAAATTTTATCAATTCTCGACAAAATAAAGGCGCCGGTAACACTTAAATTATTGTGCGTATCAATTATTTTACTATTTTCCATTTTGTAACATCACATTTTCTAATTAAAAAGAGGAGTAGATATTTACAAAATAATATAAAGATGAGCAGCTGTGTACACAGATTCATTGCACAAAGTTTTATTTAAAAAATCTTCAATAAAGTCACACAATGGGACTGTGCCTTTAAATTAATCTAGTAAATTTGTGACATTCACTTTTAATTATTTTTAAAGCGACGTTCAAATTAAATTTCAATTTATTATTTAAAAAAGTCAAGATCATGGTTTGCATTTGCGTTGAATAACGAAATGTAAATTATTAATTGTACACTACACACGTATTAAACATAGCTTCCCAATGTGCGACATAACATAACTATATTTAGTAGGAAAGCTTAAAGCGGTGGTAAAAAACACCAAATAGCAGCCAAAGTCGATATGGGGCCGCCATCGACACCTGCCAAGATCGTTGATTTTACTTTGATAATTATCATTTTTCTCACACTTATATTAGATTGATTTTACTTTGATAATTATCATTTTTCTCACACTTATATTAGATTGATTTTACTTTGATAATTATCATTTCCGTTTTTAGCATATTCTGATAGCCAAAAACTGCGAGTCAAACCCGGGCGCATCTTGTTTGAAAAGTAACTTATATTGTGTAGTCTTTCAAAAAATAAAATCGATATACTATAGCCACAAGTTTTTGGTGTACAGAATACAAAGACCGATGGCGGGCTCGTACCGCTCGGCTCCCAACTTACCCATCAAATGTCAACAGCGGCAAATGTACGTTATTGTTCAAAAGCGACGCAACTCCACTTACCACGATTTTGATCTTTATCTAAATGGCTTAAGGTATACAGTTTATTTATTTATTTACAGTTACACACGTCACGGAGATGTTTTTCAGCCCTTAGTCATACTCTGCAAGATGAATTGTATATTTATGTCAAAAGTATTCAACCATTTTTAACATAGGACCAACCCTGAAATCATTAAATAAATTGGCGGTCATCTGAAATGTATGAAACAGCCATTTTGATTAACGAATTCAAAGTGTGAAGTTAGATGTATCAGAGAATGATAAATAAAACTATTGTAGCAAAAATGTAACGTTAATTAGTACCCAATGTCGGCTCATTCGATCTTTAAAATCTTAAATAAGTCGTCTGCAGAGTTGCGCGGCTATTACAATTAACATCAGTTAATAATCAAAATAAAATTTAATAAATACAAAGCTCCATACAAAGATGAAATAATTTACACATATCATCAAATTAAAAAAGCATCATACAAAAAAAACACATACATTGCCTTGTCATGATCTTCTAAATCCTAAAATATACGCCATCTTAAATTAATAGAAAAAAAGAAAATCCTCATAATACTATTTAGCTATAATACTTACTGCCGAGTGACAGGACCTGTCAAGTGACAGTTGCTTAATTGACATGACTAGCTGTCAATAAGAACTGTTCATATCATTGAGTGATTTGTGATAGTGCTGGATTGGCTAAACTTGAGAGATCTCTAACATACCCCAAAATATGTTTTATTTATTTGTGATATGATATTCATGACAAAACACAATAAAATAAATATTGCAATTACTATAATAAGTACATTAGGTTCCGCTGTGTATGTATGTATGTACAACCTTATCAATGAAACATGAAAAGCCTCTTTTAAATGAAATCGTAAATCTTTTGTTCCTGTTTAACAAAGAACAATGTCGACGACTGAAATTTATTTCAAAGATAATAGATAGAAAAATTTCGATGAGAATTTATGAATGAATCTCGTACAATCTAGTTGTTAGAGTTAAGAGTGATAAAGGACGGAACCAATCCAGTACATATCAACTAGTAAATCCGTATCATTGTTACAGCATAATACACCTTATGTTAACAAGATAGGGGCCGGTTCAGTACTGTCAAAATCACAATAAAAATGACTGATTATAACTGTCAAACTAGTAAAAATGGCGGACGCCAGAATTCAAGTGTTATTTTAAAACAAACAGCAAACTTAGAATAAACTATAAGAATAATAGTATTATAATAGCGTAACAAATTAACAATACTCTTAGAAACCACTTATATATACTGAGTAGATCTCGTCAAGACTTTTATATAAGTCATTACATAATTTCTAAGAGTATTATTAACATAAAATAATAGTAATCATTAATAATGCATTGAGCCAGCAAATTAGAAGCGTAACGCCTTAGCAATAGGGTTTAGAATATAAGCACCGAGTTACTGGACTCTTAACACTAATATCGATCAATAAGTAACGCGGGGTATGATGACTAATTAAAAAGAATATTATAAAGTCCTATAAGCGCGGTTTCTTAAAGAAAAACGGGTGTTTGTACAATTAAAATGTATGTTATAGAGGCATTCTTCATATACTGAGTACAAACATAATAAGTTTTATTTTATTCCGTTTGGATTTCTAAAGTTACCAACCTAACCTTTATTATCATTCATTTACAATCATGAGGAATTGCTAACCAAGTTAATTACATTAAAATATTTAATCTCATATAAGTTTGCTTGAAAATCCGTTGCATATTATTTTATTATTCTTTTAAAAAGTCATCATACAACACGTACGAACACTAATCATAGTAAACGCAATAGCATACAAATTGAATAAATAAACTAATTATTTCAAATACTTTGACAATCTCTGATATCGACGACATTGCAACATGAACACTAAAAGTAAAATTCCTAAAATCAGAACGATACAAACAAGACCATCAAAATAAATTGACGTTTTCATAAGTGCATTTTTTTTACTACTATTAAGCTAGGTATCAAAGAATATTGTCCCAAAAACGGGACAGTTACGAAAATAGCATAAGATATATCATAAGAATTCGTTATCCAGGCTATTTAACAAAAATAGACTTAGTATTAAGCAATATTATAATATAACACAAATCTAATAAAATCCATAATGCAATGTCGACGGAATAGTAAAACTAAATACATGAATGATACAGGCGTCGAATAACGATATAAGAACCCTAGATGGACCAATTAGATGGATCATTAGAAAAGTAAATCTATTAGAAAATACAGATTTTTTTTAGAAGTGCCTCAGCGCCAAAAAGTGGCGAATTGTAAAACCTACGGAACACTAAATGCAAAAAAATCATCACCAATTGTTTTTCTTTTTAAAAATTTTGTGACGTCATCAAAATGGCTACTTTGTATAGTGTAAATAAGGCACATTATTGCGTATCACTCGCTAACCTTAATATTTACAATGTTATTAATAAATAAAACATACTCGATTCGGTTAAGTATAAAATATAATGATAACAAGTAAATTTTTCGTGTAAAACTACATTTATTTGAGTTTTTTTATGCATTGCTGTCCAAATAATCAGGAGTATAATTAATTTTAATTAGCATCTCATTTGTGTAACATTGATTAGTACTTTGATAATTATAAGTAAAATCTACTTCTTGACTGGTAACGATATGGACTTGTTAACTTTTATTTAATATACCTAACCGAATTGAGTAACTATATTTGATATGGAGTTCACATCTCATACTGCCATCTAATGAAAAAATCATCGTTTAAAGTTTAATGCACAAAATATGTGTAGTAAACAAAAAAAAACTAAAACCAAAAATTTCTATAAGAATTAATATTTTCAAAAGAACGTTTTTAAGTAAAACGGATAAAAAAAATGTTTTTACTTCATAAATTTAGTTTGAAAACCCTTTGGATGCTACAACAATATAGGACGATAGTTTCTGTATGAGATGTTGATCCCAACGTTTGGCATTGCTTCCAAACTAACGCCGAAAATACCGCCCTCGTAAACCTCAGTTATTGAAACAATGTCAAATATTTTAATAAAAACGCACGTTACTTTATAAAATCAAATACCAAACTTATTCCGAAATCCGCGAGATGTCACTAGCGTTTATCAAATATTAAATTTAAATCAGAAGCAACACTGTACCAGACAGGGCATCGCTTTTTGGTTCAATGTTTAAATGTCCCAAATATCAGAACCAAACTGTCAAATACATATAGTTTGTTACCGTATAAACGTCATTTATAGAAAAAAATACAATTATTAACTAAAATGTTCTGGTCAACCGTTATCTTGTTGTAGAGAATAAATGTGGTAAGCTAGCGACACCGTCAGTAACAGACCTCGCCTAGCTCGGCCGTGCAGTACTGCACTCAGACCTCGTCGGGCGCCATGCTCTCGGTGTGGTTGGGCTGCGGGGAGGGCTGCGGCGAGGGCTGCGGGGAGGGGGGCGCCTTCACGGTGGCCTCCAGCGCTCGGATGCGGTTCTCCTGTTTCACTATCACGGATTTCAGTTTCCGGATCTCGTCCATTAGGTCGGACAGTTGTTTCTCCTGTAGAAATAAGTTTTTTTTTAAATTGTTGTTTCATAATTCTACACAGTTGTTAGTCACTTGTCTATTTTTTCTCTGTTTGATCTATTTTGTCGAACGAGCGAACACAGTGAAGCGAAGTTCATACAGACACTTTCGGACATAACTATCCGTACCGGCCGTGTACCGGCACGCATTTCATTAGCTTTTTGATTTTAAATAGTTTTCCACCATAACTGATCTGATCTTTATGAAATTTTTTGGAGATGTGGCAGAGATTAATATAATTTGAGAGTTCTTATATGAGTAGGATCAATCATAGGGTTATGGAGCTAGAAGGCGCAAAAACGAAGTTTATAAGGGTCTTGTTATAATGGTCGACTCATTTGCAAGTGAATCACGAGTCAGTTCGGATCTACTAGTCTAAACCATTTTGGATCTGTAAAAATGTATACTTACAATAACCGCAGTGACGGCTGGTGGCGGCGTCGCACTAGCCGGAGTGACACACTGGCTGTCGTCCCTCTTGTGCGCGGGCGTGGGCGAGCGGTCCTTGTCGCGCTCCTTCTCCTTGGCGCCGGCCAGCGCGTTGGCCTTCTTGGTGACGTGCAGCTGCGTGGCCGCGCGCCCCGACACGTAGCCGCCCTGCACGACAAGAGCGCGCTCCTGTAGTTGGTTAGGGGACTCCCTAGCTTTAGCATCTGTCTGGGTTCATGTTCGTTGGCTGGGATGGCAAATTGCCGAGTGTGCGTGAAGTGTGAACTATTTAAGAGGACTCAACGTAGCATTCGCGATTAGAGAGTCTCTCCACTGTATACTGTATCTACACGGGTTTGTTTGATAAAAAAGTAAAAAGATGGTCTCATACTGTAATTTGTGTAGTCGCCATCAAATACATCGGAGCATCCAAGGTTCTCAAAAATGTCTGAATATGCATCGCCTTGATGATGGAGGCGTTGTTCAAATATTTATGACCACCTTCGCCGCTCCGATAAATCTGATGGCGACTGTACAACTGAAACTTTGATATTGACATGTTTAAGTCGACTAAGTATAGAGATTTACCCACGGGTCTTTAGCGTAATTACGGTTACATATTCATCATTTTAGTTATAACACCGACTTAACTTACATTATTTCGTATTATAAGACGCTAAATATGTTAAATACTTTGATTAAATCATTCGAAATAACATGTAAGGTTAAAAGAAAATTACAGACTCTACATATAAATCTGACATGGTATTGATTTTGAAAAAGAAATCGTGAGAAGGGTAATATTAGAAGACGTCAGCAACACGTTTGGCCGTATATTTCAAAATATTTATGTTGCATCTCTTCTTTTAAAGAATAAAAGGCAGCACAATATTTACGCAAATAAATCAAAATCAAATTATTTATTTGCTCGAATACAGACGGGTGGATTTTAATAACAATAAAATAAAGCCAAGTGTTTACTGGGCTAACGAACACGGCTGTTAATTCAAACTTATTATTATAAAATCCATAGTTATCACACAAACACACACACGGGAAGATTATAAGGTTAGAGGAAGCCAACAGGGTGAAACCAGACGGATGCTATTATAACAACAACTGTCTCTCTTCTTCTCAGTCATTGTATTGAACGGAAGAAAGAGATAATATCAGTAGAGCTTATTTATACAGAGAAGGTTGAGTGAATGATGATTGGCGGTATTTTTCCACTTAATTTTCCACCTTATCGTCATAATCACAAGGTTTGTAAACCTATCTAGGTTTACAAACTTTTCATCAACCTTTTCTATATAAAGCCATCAGTAACATTCGTTTTATTACGTAAAACAGTTAAGGATTTGATCATTTACTGTAAGCAGATTTTATTAACTCTTTAACCGCCAAGTATCGGACAGAAAAATCGCGACCTCAGCGCCAGCGCACGCGAGCGCGCGAGGCAACTCGCTTATATTTTGGACGTGATATCATGTGCTGGAGCTGACGGCACGACTTTCCGTGCACGGGAATCAACGTCCTTGGCGTTCAAAGGGTTAATAAATCATAAATCATCACTAAACGTCATACACATACAAACAAAACTCACTAAGAATGTATTTCAATATTGATTCGGAACTAAAATACGAGGTTCGTCGAAAAGTGATAAGTTTAGTCATTACAGATACATTTTTAAGGTAACATTAATAGATTATGGATTTATTCCAAGAAAGTGTAATGAATTTCATAATTATCATATAAAAATCATTGAGGTGATAATTATCAAACTAAAATCTGAAAAGATTTATTATGTCAAAGTAATGAATTAAGCAATACATTTATAAGAATGAACATAGTTAATATTTTTTTAAGTACACAACAGTAAAGTTAATTTTAATGCCCAAATTACAAAACTTACATTTCTAAAATTCGTTGTTAGGTTAGTAAAAAACCATGCCTACAAAGACAAACCTCTCACGTTGATGTGTATTGAAGTAAAAAACAATGGAACGAGAAAGACAAACAGTGGTTCCATGAAAGTCATATTCTTTGCCATTAATTAAATAAAACTCTAAGAAGTGTGACCGAAAATGGGTGTTTGAGGTAGCATCGTAATATATAATCCTTTACGAATAATGAAATAAAACACAAAAAATTATGTCCATATTGAGGCCTCGTCGCTGAGCGTGTCGGGTACAGGTCCTCCTGGACACAGGGCACGGGACCCCTGCACGGACATGTTGTGACCCTCGGGGTACCTTGAGCGACATGGTGCAGGGCTCGGCGTCCTCGCCGCCCGCCCACTCGTCGTCGGTGAGGCTGGCCTCGTCGCTGAGCGTGTCGGGTACAGGTCCTCCTGGACACGGGGCACGGAGACCCCTGCACGGACATGTTGTGACCCTCGGGGTACCTTGAGCGACATGGTGCAGGGCTCGGCGTCCTCGCCGCCCGCCCACTCGTCGTCGGTGAGGCTGGCCTCGTCGCTGAGCGTGTCGGGTACAGGTCCTCCTGGACACAGGGCACGGGACCCCTGCACGGACATGTTGTGACCCTCGGGGTACCTTGAGCGACATGGTGCAGGGCTCGGCGTCCTCGCCGCCCGCCCACTCGTCGTCGGTGAGGCTGGCCTCGTCGCTGAGCGTGTCGGGTACAGGTCCTCCTGGACACGGGGCACGGAGACCCCTGCACGGACATGTTGTGACCCTCGGGGTACCTTGAGCGACATGGTGCAGGGCTCGGCGTCCTCGCCGCCGGCCCACTCGTCGGCGGTGAGGCTGGCCTCGTCGCTGAGCGTGTCGGGTACAGGGCCTCCTGCACACGGGGCACGGAGACCCCTGCACGGACATGTTGTGACCCTCGGGGTACCTTGAGCGACATGGTGCAGGGCTCGGCGTCCTCGCCGCCGGCCCACTCGTCGGCGGTGAGGCTGGCCTCGTCGCTGAGCGTGTCGGGTACAGGTCCTCCTGGACACGGGGCACGGAGATCCCTGCACGGACATGTTGTGACCCTCGGGGTACCTTGAGCGACATGGTGCAGGGCTCTGCGTCCTCGCTGCCGGCCCACTCGTCGGCGGTGAGGCTGGCCTCGTCGCTGAGCGTGTCGGGGTACAGGGCCTCCTGCACACGGGGCACGGAGACCCCTGCACGGACATGTTGTGACCCTCGGGGTACCTTGAGCGACATGGTGCAGGGCTCGGCGTCCTCGCCGCCGGCCCACTCGTCGGCGGTGAGGCTGGCCTCGTCGCTGAGCGTGTCGGGTACAGGTCCTCCTGCACACGGGGCACGGAGACCCCTGCACGGACATGTTGTGACCCTCGGGGTACCTTGAGCGACATGGTGCAGGGCTCGGCGTCCTCGCCGCCGGCCCACTCGTCGGCGGTGAGGCTGGCCTCGTCGCTGAGCGTGTCGGGGTACAGGTCCTCTTGGAACAGCTCCGATTTGCGGGGTACGGTCATAGACACCACCTGAATGGGCATTTTTTTAGATAATTTACTCGTAGGTATTCGGGACATGGGGCAGTTGCCCCAGTTGTGGCCAGTTTGGGCATTTTCAACTTTAGTTGTAGTACGCCTGATATTTTAATCGATCGGCATGCGATGTGGACAGAATATCAGTGGAAGGATTAAAGTCATAAAACAGCTAAATCAGAAACAAGGGAAAAAGGAAAAGGTGTATTGGACAATAAAAAAGTAAATAAAAAAATCCCGACCTCGTTTAAAACACTGAATAGAAAAAACATGTCCAGTGCTCTACAAATGTGTCTTTCGTATAGCGTATTACTTTCACTGTACTGCACTTTTTGGTTAGCCAGACTATATCGTTGGAGGAAAAAGTTTTTTTTATTGTTACGATTGGTGTCTTACCTGGCAAAGGCCAGAGTTGTTCAGCCTGTAGAACTTGGCGATCTCACACGTCGCCACGTCGCAGCCTCTCTTCGGCATCATGCCGATACCTAAAATCGATACATTTTACGGTAGTTAGCAACCGTAACCTGCGAGTGAGTATTATTGAACCACGATCGAATAGGGCTAGAGTGGACAGATTTGCCATAGACTTACGTCGAAATTATTGACAGCTAAATATGTATTCTCATCGCGGTTCAGTTATATACCTACTCCGGAAAGGGTATTTAAAATAGGGATATTTTTAAGTTGCTAAGCAAAAAATACAATAGGCTACTTTCATATGAAGTCAAATCAGCTACTCTTTAGGAAACGTCAAAACGATTTGTTATATGGAGTTTATACGGGAGACTAATATTGTGATGTCACAATACTATATGATTAATACATCTCCTTTATAAAAGTTTTAACCATTATAAAATCATTTAAAGCCCAAACATGTTACACCTGGATTTTCCCGTGTATTTAGAAAAAAAAATTATGAATGCAACGAAACAATCATTATTATCTATTGGAAAGTAGCCTATTGTTGATCAAAACTTAAGTTAGATGATCGATTACACGTTTTATTGGTTTGAATTCAGTATTATAGTTAGATAATGGCAATTTTTGTAGGGCTGATAGATACAAGTACCTATTTAAATTTATAAAGGATAATAATATTGTAACATACCTCTTTGCGGGTCTGGCGTTTGGAAGGTGTTGATGTAGTGCACGAAGGGCGGTTCCGGTGTCACCTGCAAACATAACATTTAGTTAATTATTACATTTATTATAATAAAACACTTACGAAAAGATAGAAGTAAAAGTTTGGTGTGAATGTCAGCCGTGGTCATTAATAATTGTTACCAAGTGACTTCAATTTACTTATTTCCGATAGGAGGTATAAGCACAAACTTTTCTACCTCACAAAATTGGCCTAATGCGCCGTAGCATTTACAACGATGTGTGCAGTACTGCCGGTATTCACTCACCTCAAAGTACCGGATGACGGAGTCTCCTTTCCCACAGAGGTAGATGAGGTTGGTGTCCGGGTCGTAGAGCGGGAACATGACGCCGTTGCTGGTGTCAATCTCTACGGTCACTATGGGCTCATTGAGCGCGTCCGGCGTACGCAGAGAGTACTGCCGCTCGGACATGCGACTGAAACTGTTTATACAAAAAAATTGAACAATAGCGACGACGGAGCGATGAACCCGTCTAAGATCTAAAGGCCCCAGAAATATTCACTAGCGCGAAATGGTGAAAAGAAGAAATAGCGATTTGATCTTTGATTAGGCTATGCAAAGCACGATAAAACATGACTGTTTGAAATACATTTTAGAAATAGAAATGTTAATAAAAAGAAATAAAAGGAAAGAAGACATAAAACGAGAAAATGCCACGAAATGGTCTCATCTCGGCATGATGCTGGCGGTTGTCAGCGCTGATTTTCCGATGGCATCAGGTTAAAACATACATTATATCCATACTTTGCCACAAATATACTATGCGGTTCTTAGATTGACTATATTGTCATATCATTTGATGTTTTATAAACAGCATTACAGAAATATTTTGGACACCTTACCCGGTAGTAAAGACCAGTCCATGCTTGAGGAAGATGGCGCGCGAAGCCTTGCTGCCCTCGTGAGCTATCGCCTCCGACTCCACCTCGCCCTTGCGCGGGTCGATGATGCTGCAATAAACACAACAATTACACTGCAGTTACACAGTTTACACACACTGTAGATACACTACACGATACGAGAGACATAAATCATTAAAAAAAACCATAGAAACTTAGAGTGTGTTTGTAAATACATAGCGGATTTCCAAATGGATAAGTAAGGGCAGCTACCAGAACTTATTATTATTATTGTGAGCCTATAGTGTCCCACTGCTGGGCAAAGGCCTCTCAGACTTTTTCCATTCCTCCCTATCTTGACCAGTATCTGGCCATACTTTCAGAAAAGAGTCAAAGCTCGTCTCGCCACCGTCGGCGGGGTCTGCCGAATCCTCGATTTGAGTTATGCGCTACCAGAACTAAAAATGGTTTTAGGAGACCTTCCGTAACTTTTAAAATGATTTCATCCAAAATTTGTAATGTTTAATCCTTGTTAATTAAAAAGTTAGGTAAGCTCTTTTAAGACCATTTTCGCATAGCATCATGGGATCTGGTAGCTGCCTACACTGACTCATTTGCGAAATCCACACTATAGTACAGTTTGTGAATACAATGACATTGGCACCCAGATTTATTAAATCGCACCAGATATGGGAGACTACCTAAATGATAAGAAAGCACATTTAAATATTTTACGTCACTCTCGGCGGTAAGTGAGATTTGCCGCCCACGGGCCCAGTGGCAAATCTCACTTCACACCCAGGAGAAGACGTAAAATTGTGTACGCACCACGGTCGGTAATAAAGAAGGTCTCAGCTAGCTTGTTTATGGCCCTTACCTTTGGTTCGGGCCACAAATACCCGCGATCAGTGCCGTTCTTTATTTTACCGCCCTAAGTGCGTAATGTACTATTAACACATACCGAATCTTCTTATCCCGGCACGTGGTAAGGAGTTTGGAGCCAGTCCAGTTCCAGCAGGCCGAGTAGATGAGGTCGGGGTGGCAGTCCAGCGTGATCAGCACCTCGCCCGTGCCCACGTTCCATATCGCGATCTATAAAATAATTGAAACAAGGAATTTTAAATTCCATCTTCCTCGGAGAAATCACTAAATGTACGGCCTTGACGAACGTTCAGCTCCGCATCCTCTTCCAAGGCATTTGAGCAACGACCACTGAGGTGACTCCCATACGTTTTCATTTGTTTATCATTGTCGCTTCGCCGGTCGCGCTGTTGACCATCGCGGCTCGAACGGCTACCCAGTTTGCAAACTAAGGCCCTCGACTCGATTGACTCAAGAGACGGCAAAAAATTTATCTAACGCTTGTGCCGCCGCTTCGAGCGGCATAATCCAAAAGTAAGGAATTGAATAAATGAAATATCGAATAATAAATGTTTATGACTAATTTTGAAGAGAGTGGCGAGTGCACTAGGCCGTGACGAGTGGCGGAAGCGACGGGATACCTTGTTTGTGTGTAACACTAGGTTTGGGTTGACGACCATTTGCCACACAACTGTTTGGCAAATGGTAGAAGCAGATTTTGAAAGCTAGTTACACTTCCATGTATATTATTGTTCACCTGATTATCAGAGCCGGCAGTTAGCAAAACATTCTGCGCGGTGGGATGCCATAGGACCAGGCCGACGCGCCTCTGATGAAACACTAGGTCCACCACGGGCTCCGTAAGCGTTCGTGATAGACCACCATCGGGGATTTGCCACACCTGGAAACAAGAGGAATTATTTATCCATCATGTCCACACAGACAGAATGATACGATCGCCGAAAGCTGCGTTTCCACCAGAGATGAGCTAGGATGTGTTTGTTAGGTACCAATCAATGAAGTGATGCTATTGGTTATTAACAAACACAATTCTCGCAACGTGTTCTCGCTCTCTGGTGGAAGGAAAGTGGCTCAAGTCTAAATTGGGAAGGCAACTGTCAAAGGTTTTGCCAGGTAATGCCAGCATAGGTTGTTGTCAATTAGAGATGCAACGGATAGTGGTTTGGCCGGATACCGGATATTCGGCCTGACCCTCCGCCGAATATTCGGCCGGCGATACTATACCTACAATTTGAGTTTCGCAGGTGCGCGTCGTGCAGGTTTCGACCTGTTTCGTAGTGAACGTTCGCGCGGACACATTTCTAGGCAACAAAACGAGTTTTATTATGTCAGTACGGAGTAACTTCTTTCAAAAGTACACACGCGCTAGCGTATTTTGGTGTAAAAAAATAAGTTTGTAGTGTTATCGTGAGAAGTGAGTGACTCTGACTACATCCGGTATCCGGCCGGATACTAAAATAAGGGCCGGATAGGCCAGATACCGGATAGTAACCGGATATTCGGTGCATCTCTAGTTATCATACCTGTCGCTAATATTTTTCTCTAGGATTTGGCTTAAGGGCTAGGATCCACGCTAGATAATGAAAAAAAGACAAGAATTTCACACCATTGGAAGGACTGATAGGTACAACTTACGCTGGGGCCACCTGTAAATTACGACCGGCAAATCCTATAACGTGAGCGCCTCGTGGGGTATGGCAAGAAGTGCAGGCTATTTCGCTGTGGCATATTGGTAGGGCTGCCATCCGTCCAGGTTTCCCCGGATTTGTCCTAGTTTGGAGGCCGTCCGGGGTACGTCCGGGGGGGTTTTCAATAAGTGTCCGGGGAAAATCCGGACACTTTTTATGTGCGGAAACAACCCATTGAAAATAATTATTTAGTGCTGATTTCGACACGTCCGTGGAAAAAATGCGATTTACGCCAAATGTCCGGGTTTTTTAAAATTTTTGTTGGGTTCCGCGAATTTAGAGATGGCAGCCCTACATATTGGCTATGTTGTTGTGGCAGGCGATGTCCAACACTGGGCCTTTGTGCCCGTTACGTGGTCTACTAGGATAGGGTGCCCATCACTGCTTACCTTGACAACGCAATCTTCAGATCCACTAGAGATGACATTGTCATTGTGTGGACACCAGGTAATGTCCAACACTGGTTAATGCCCGTTACGTGGTCTACTAGGATAGGATGCCCATCACTGCTCACCTTGACAACGCAATCTTCAGATCCACTAGCGATGACATTGTCATTGTGTGGACACCAGGCGATGTCCAACACTGGGCCTTTATGCCCGTTACGTGGTCTACTAGGATAATATATGTCCATCCTTACCTTGACAACGCAATCTTCAGAGCCACTGGCGATGACATTGTCATTGTGTGGACACCAGGCGATGTCCAACACTGGGCCTTTATGCCCGTTACGTGGTCTACTAGGATAATATATGTCCATCCTTACCTTGACAACGCAATCTTCAGATCCACTGGCGATGACATTGTCATTGTGTGGACACCAGGCGATGTCCAACACTGGGCCTTTATGCCCATTACGTAGTCTACTATGATACGACATACGACATGTCCATCCTTACCTTGACAACGCAATCTTCAGATCCACTGGCGATGACATTGTCATTGTGTGGACACCAGGCAATGTCCAAGACTGGGCCTTTATGCCCACCAACCAGTGGGTGGTCTGCGGGGATCCGGCCAACCTGGAACAAGCAGCAACATCTTGTATGAAGGTCTTATGAGCCATTGATTTATTGTTACAAAAGTATACAGAACTAGGGTGACTGCTGTAGTTATTGGCCACTCTAGATAAAACAGATTTCTTATATGGTAATAATTAATAAAAGCATGGCAATGAAGTACCAGAGACTATAGAGATATAGACGACCACAGCCTAAGAACTTTTTGAAACTCAAGTCGATTGCGCCCTCTGTCCGAAAGCCGCCTAAAGATACCGAAATTGTAAGAGGAAATGTCACCTGCACTGCTACTCCACCTAGTAGCTACTAGTGTAGTACTAGACGCTAACAGCGTACTCGTACGCAATTTCGGTATCTTTAGGCGGCTTTCGGACAGGGGGCGCAATCGACTTGAGCTTCAAAAAGTTCTTAGGCTGTGGTCGTCTATATCTCTATAGTCTCTGGTAATATTCATAATATTTTCTGCAAGAAAAGCACCTACTTCTGATCTAACTTCTAATACCTTAACTACAATACCTTAACTTTTCTGTTAATTCAAACTGTTACGAAAAATATATTTTTAAGGTATACATCTGAAAAACTAAGTATAAAAGCTGGTGTGTCGGTATACTAAATCAAAATTAACATTTAACAGCGATAACTATATCCTAATTGCCGTGTAAATAAGTCACGCTTGAAGACGTCGTTATTATGCAGCGGCTGGAATTAACGCTTTAGTTATCTCCATTTGTAACCAACTTCAAAAAAGGAGGACTCTTCAACTATTATAGGCAGACCTATAGTGATTTCACTATTTTTTACAGCAACTCGGCCACTTCCTCTTGGAATAGCGGATCCAAAGTGAAGTCGGTTCTTTTTTTGTTTAAAATTATAGTATAATATCATCTTTTACTCGCAGATTGTGAGTCTACCACAGATAACCTCAACCACTAGATATATCATGAGTACTAGTCGAGATCACCACACATAGTTGCTCCCGTACTAATTTTGTATGAGAGCGCGACCGCTTATTTCAGTTGAGTTAACGTTTTTGATAATTACTCATGTGAATTAAAAATATCCACAAAAATCACGTTACAGGGGTGCACCTGGATTGTTATACTACAATTTTGTGTAGAATACTATTCAGATGTGCTGTTCAAATCGTAGAAATTTACGAAAAAAATTGCGCAAATGTGTGGTGACCTCGTGCTCCCTGTAAAAGCTTAATGATGAGGTGTCTGTGTAGTCTCCATTAAAAGGTACTATCTGGCCCAAGCGCGTCAAACTTTGTACAGGTGCAGTATAGTATTCGAGCTATGAAACTATAAGCGCCCGGCGCTAAATTGTACCTTTTGATTTACACAATCGCATTTTTTACCTACTGTAAAGAAATGTCTATCCTTGAGGAGGACACCTGCTGTTGAGACCGTTTCAAAAAGAATATATCTTTCATACTATAAAAAAAAAAAGTTATGCAATAAAACTCATGAAGCCTATGAAGACTATTATCACTACACGTGGCTGTACTCACTTGTGTTTAGTCACTATTCGCGACATGTTTCGGAGAGCTTAATAGTGTTAATATGTCTCACGAAAGTTCAATAAGCCTATGAAGATCTACAATTGGCGCGTCAAACTACTCAAAATATGACGTAGTTATTGTAGGCATTGCAGCTATTGTGGTTTTTTCCTCCAACAGCCTTAGTAAAAATCACAATAACTCAACAGACTGAAAAATAGGCAAACCGATGAAAAACGAGTTCTACAGACGCTCCCTACAAGTGTACACAGTCAAGTGCTAACCGTCGGCACAACAGCACCACCACTGAAGCATTATAGGCCGTATGTCGTCGAGATAAGGCTTACGACTGGTCACATAACAGAAGTTGCTAATTAGCGATCTGCTAATGAACTTTCGCTGTTTAGTCGAGAAAGTTATAACTGCACGGATCCTGTTTCCTAAATCAGGTGTTTTTGCTTTGACTCTGACTTTATCTTGATCTATGCAACGCCTGCGTGTAAAAAAGTTTTTAGCGTCAGTGGCGGCGCGTCCATATAACACAATTCCCGTCGGCTTCCCAAGTTTCAGGTCAGCAGTTTTCCTACAGCTCATGAAGAAAGCGAAATTCAGCACTGGCTTGCCTAAAAAAATTTTTGACCCACCACGACTGAGCGACATCCATCACCAGCAGTCATTCATAGGCAAGCTGGATTCTCTTTGTGACCGGTGAGCTCTATGAAAATGAGACAGGTCGGTAAGAAACGAGTTTTACGGGCCACCACTGTAAGATCACAGACTTTAATTAATACGGTTCACTTTACATTGGACCTTCCATAGATAGATAGATAGATAAAATCTTTATTCAACCACAACTTACATGCATAGCGAAAAATAAACAATCAAATTAGATCAAATAAATTACATTATACTTGGATGAAACTATTTATAGCTACATATTATATACATAGCTAACTTGGTCAAGGGTCATGTGTTGTGGTATAGAATTGGCGCTGACTCAGCATGCTTGCTACGGACTTAGTGGAGCCCGCAGCGCTGATCTTCCGTCAGAACCTTTAGCCTACACTTAGTGTAAAACGACGAGTGCAGCGCAAGTCAGTAAATAAATAAATAGATAAAATGTATCATGTATATTCATAGAGACAATTTTACAAAATAAATTAAAGGTCTTTTCGAGCATATTATATTGTACAAATTGAGATTTAGTATAAAGTCCAAAGTCCAATATTGAGAGTGTGAAAGATAGTGTTAGTTAAGAGGTTTTTAAAAAGTAAGTTTATAATTGAGAGGGGTGTGAGTAATACTATTAGATAATGGAATTTTAGGTACTTCGCTTTTGAATTTCTAATAAATTTAAAATACTAAACAAAAAAATTAGCTTGAACCGTGGATATATCTGATTTTTAGAAGCAGTGCGAATTTAAGTCACGCCGAGTGATTCAGGTCTTTGTAATATTAGCAGGAACGAGTATAGAATGTTGGCAGCCGCGTTTTGGGGTCACATCCAGAAGCAGGTACACTAAATACAAGGATATTTTTAAACCGGGAATAGGCTAGATGAATTTTTTTCATGCGTGGTATCATTCGATTCGTTTTGTTGTGAGGATCAAATGTCTATATGGGGCCAATTGCCTTTTATCAACATAAAAGACAGAAAAGAGACTTAAAGTCTGTGATTTTCTTTTGTTTCTCAAAACGCTCCTAACAAAATGATATAAAGCCGTGACGTCATGGCTTCATAGTTGCCCTGTTTAAAGTATGGAAAAATTATGAAATTGCTATTTTTACAGTGAAATATTGCGTTTATGTACATATATGGATGCCATACAATTTATTTCACAGTAAAATTTTAGAAATCGAATGGTATCATTGGTTTTTTTTTATTTGTACTTTCAAAATTCGAAAAAAATTGAAATTTCAATAGATTTTTTAAATGTTTACTTTATTTGTATGTTTTGATCATTTTGCATCCTATCAACTAAATTTCATTGCCTAATTCAACATGTGTCATCATCCCTATTAATAGCTCGCCAAACGAAGGAAAACTTAGGGGAAATAATTCGTGTATAGCTGAATTTTGGTGAAGTTGTAGATAAAGGTGTCTTACACAACATACTAAAAGTACTCATGGATAGGGGTGCCGCTAACGGGGAGAGGGGGGTGTAAAGGTCCCCTTTTTTGGCTTTTCGTAAATAACTCAGTAGCGGTGGCTCATACGAAAAAATGTTCTTCTACTTAATTAATCCACAAATGATTTTCTACAAAAAAGGTTCTTTACACTTTTTTGCTGAGATCAATGTATAATGAGATTTCGAGGAAATACGATAATCACTTTTAGAAACTTTCGGAGCTATTATTTACGAAACTATTAGTTTTGTCTAAAAATTGTTTTAGAAAACCCATATTTATATTAAAAGACCTATCCAACGACACCCCACACATTAGGCGTGGATTAAAATACAAAATTTACCTCCCACTTCATGTGTTCGGGAGGTACCCTAAAAAATAATATTTTTTCAGATTTTGTTTTAAAACTTTGTCTGCGTGTTCAAAACACATACTCATACGAAGTTTAAATATTCAAGTACTAACCATCACTGAGCAGGTTGAAGAGGGTATTTTTTTACTTTTTATTTTTTATGCCACGACGGTGGCAAACAAGCATACGACCTGTCTGATGGTAAGCAGTTCCCATAGCCTATGGACGCCTGCAATCAACTTCCTACCCTTATAGTTTCGCTGTCCGTTTGTCCCAGTCTGTCCGTTCACGGCTTTGCGCAGTGATGGTTAGTACTAGAATAGTTAAACTTCGTATGAGTATGTGTTTTGAACACGCAAACAAAGTTTTAAAACAAAATCTGAAAAAAGATTATTTTTTAGGGTACCTCCCGAACACATGAAGTGGGGAGTAAATTCTGTTTATTAATCCACCCCTAATGTGTGGGGTGTCGTTGGATAGGTCTTTTAATATAAATAAGGGTTTTCTAAAACAATTTTTAGACAAAACTCATAGTTTCGTAAATAATAGCTCCGAAAGTTTCTAAAAGTGATTATCGTATTTCCTCGAAATCTCATTATACATTTATCTCAGCAAAAAAGTGTAAAGAACCTTTTTTGTAGAAAATCATTTGTGGATTAATTAAGTAGAAGAACATTTTTTCGTATGAGCCACCGCTACTGAGTTATTTACGAAAAGCCAAAAAAGGGGACCTTTACACCCCCCTCTCCCCGTTAGCGGCACCCCTATCCATGAGTACTTTTAGTATGTTGTGTAAGACACCTTTATCTACAACTTCACCAAAATTCAGCTAATACACGAATTATTTCCCCTATCGAGCAGTTAGTGGGCTTCCTTCGGTGAGCTATAAATGCGCATGCATGTGATGCATGGGACGAAAAATAGTAATCCTTTAAACGTTCATTTAACTAAAGCGACACTTGATACGATGTTACTGATTTTAAAAAAAATCGTTTATTTCGGACCAAGATCCATAAAATAGGTTAGGTTAAATTCACACGATTTGGCGACATAAAATAGAATCAAGACCAAGTGCGAATAGTTCGATCCATGTTCGGCCCGACTTATTTAAGCTACACGTGCACCTTTATGCTTTTAGCCAAAAGCAGAGACTATAGAGATATATACCACCACAGCTACTAGTGTACTACTAGTACGCTATTTGTTACTAGGTGGAGTAGCAGTGCAGGCGACATTTCTCTTACATTTTCGGCATCTTTAGGTGGCTTTGACATAGATGGCGCAATCGACTTGAGCTTCAAAAAGTTCTTAGGCTGTGGTCGTCTATATCTCTATAGTCTCTGGCCAAAAGACAACTTATTTTTAAAATTTATTAAGACTGGGCACTCTCGGCAGGGGTTATAATTTCTAAATTATAAACATATTTTGGAATAAACGATTTGTATTAAATAGACCTAATAATTATTTGCTGACTGTAGTGACTGTACAATCATTAGCTTGAACAGTCGAGGTCATAAATATGTTTACACTTTTTTACCTAGTCGAATGCGTTTGCATACTAATTGTTAGCGACCGCATTCGAGTAGGTAAAAAAGTGTAAACATATTTATGACCTCGACTGAACAAGACTATAGTAAACAAGAGCATGTCAAGATCATTTTGAACACCTCATCCGCTTTGCCACTCCTGACTGTAAAAATAAAGTGATGGAAACGCTAGAAATTGTACACTCGCCATCAAATATATCAGAGCGGCCAAGGTACTCAAAAATAACTGAACACACACTTTATAGCGAGGCGTTGTTCAGATATTTGTAACCAACTTGGCCGCTCCGATATATCTGATGGAGACTGTGCAGTTAGTACTGCAATAATATTATCTTGCAAAGCGAAAACTGCAAAAATAAGTGACACACTCCTTTTGCCTCCACAAATAGGATTATCAGATATTTTTGCGCGCTGCGTTCTGCGAGATATCATTGCACTGATATCGCGCGATTTTTGCAGTGGTATGTAACGCGAAACCGCTGCACGCGTTACCCGCTTTTCTCGGCGCGCGTGGGCGCAGTTTCACAACATGCGACTATTTGTAGCTGTAGCGTAGCTTATGATATGATAGCGTAAGGGTCTCGCCGTATAGCATATCAACTCGTACTACTAGTGAAAAAAAAACGTTTATTAAAAGAAATAAATTACTTTAGGACAATAGGGTACTTTCCAGTGGATAAACTTAATTTTTTCGTTGCATTAATAAAATCAAAATCTCAAAAATACACGGGAAAATCCAGGTGTAATATGTGTTAGCGCTTTAAATGTTTTTATAATGGTTATAAAACTTTTATGAAGGAGATGTATTCATCATATAGTATTGTGACGTCACAATATTAGTCTCCCGTATAAACTTCATATAACAAATCGTTTTGACGTTTCCTAAAGAGTCGCTGATTTGACTTCAGGGGCATTTCATGTGAAGCGGACAGCTAAAAACATGTCAGGTTCTGGATTTCGTTTATAATTGGGTAAATTGAATCTATATGCGAGCAAAAAAATTTGGCATAATTACTTTTTTTTTTATATTGCTTTATTACAAATTTATAGGACTTTAAAAATTCTACAAAATCTGAGGCACGGATTTTTGACAAGGTATGAATGCAATTTATCAAATGGTTTTAATTTTAACTAAATAGTGTTTATTTGAGAATATTAGTTGCTTTTCTTGGAAATTCATAAAAAAATAAATTTTGATATTTTTTTCGTATAGTAAACCGGAAGTTAGTATTTGAAATCAATTTTTTTCCAACTTCGCATTTTTTTATTTTGTTTATTTTTACACAAAAATGTAGCTTATAGTATAGGAATGCTCCTTAAAAAATATTATAATGGCACCTTGATTAGTTTAGAAGATTCACGATTTAGAGTACGAAGGTGCCGCGAGACGCTCAGTACTGAGTGGTTCCTTAGCGCTAGTATTAGTCGTTACGTATGGCTTAATACCAATAAATATGGTCCAGTAACCATATCAAAGAACAAAATATATGATGTTAGTTTTCAATTATTATACGCAGCTATGTTCTTTAAAGTTCTAATAAATTAAATAAATTATACAACGTGCCCACGATGACCCGAAAGATTTAACTGTGTATTCTTGATCGTATTTAGACATTATAATGTGAATATTAATAAATAAAACGCCTTCGTTAATGTTGTTATCATAGTTGAATGTAGTTATCATAATAAAGTATTAACCAATCGAAAAATATACCTGTTTATGTAAACCAATATTATGTATTTTTCTTCTTTTTTGGCCACAAATGAGTGGTTATAATGTTTTGGTTTCCGCTTTACGCGTAGGTACTTCTTCAAAAAATATGTTCGTTTTACAATTACCTATACCTACTCTCGTTTGAAAAGCGTGAACCATTTTAGTCCATGGCAATTGGCAACGTTGTCAAGTCACGGTTGCAATAAAAGATTTTGTTGCTTAATTTCTTACTTTGATCAATAATAAACTGCAGTTTTCAATAAAGACGCTTTCGTTTAATACAGGTTCTTGCGAAAACAATGGCCCCGTTTCGTGTGAAATCGCTACGTTTATATAATTGGACGAACGAAGTTATTATAAGAAACATATTTGATGATAACTATGGTTCGCGCATTATTTTACTCCCTAATGGTGACAGCGTGGTCAAATTGCAGTTATAAATAAATACTTTGTTGCTAAATATCTTACTTGGAACAACACAAAACTATAGTTATCATCAAATATGTTTCTTATAATAACTTAGTTCGTCCAATTATATAAACGTAGCGATTTCACACGAAACGGGGCCATTGTTTTCACAAGAACCTGTATTAAATGAAAGCGTCTTTATTGAAAACTGCAGTTTATTATTGATCAAAGTAAGAAATTAAGCAACAAAATCTTTTATTGCAACCGTGACTTGACAACGTTGCCAATTGCCATGGACTAAAATGGTTCACGCTTTTCAAACGAGAGTATTATTGTAAAACGAACATATTTTTTGACGAAGTACCTACGCGTAAAGTGGAAACCGAAACATTATAACCACTCATTTGTGGCCAAAAAAAAGAAAAATACATAATATTGGTTTACATAAACAGGTATATTTTTCGATTGGTTAATACTTTACTATGATAACTACATTCAACTATGATAACAACATTAACGAAGGCGTTTTATTTATTAATATTCACATTATAATGTTTAAATACGATCAAGAATACACAGTTAAATCTTTTGGGTCATCGTGGGCACGTTGTATAATTTATTTAATTTATTAGAACTTTAAAGAACATAGCTGCGTATAATAATTGAAAACTAACATCATATATTTTGTTCTTCAATATGGTTACTGGACCATATTTATTGGTATTAAGCCATACGTAAGGACTAATATTAGCGCTGAGGAACCACTCAGTACTGAGCGTCGCGCGGCACCTTCGTACTCTAATTCGTGAATCTTCTAAACTAATCGAGGTGCCATTATAATATTTTTTAAGAAGCATTTTTATACTATAAGCTACATTTTTGTGTAAAAATAAAAAAAATAAAAAAATGCGAAGTTGGAAAAAAAATGATTTCAAATACTAACTTCCGGTTTACTATACGAAAAAAATATCAAAATTTATTTTTTTATAAATTTCCAAGAAAAGCAACTAATATTCTCAAATAAACACTATTTAGTTAAAATTAAAACCATTTGATAAATTGCATTCATACCTTGTCAAAAATCCGTGCCTCAGATTTTGTAGAATTTTCAAAGTCCTATAAATTTGTAATAAAGCAATATATAAAGAAAGTAATTATGCTAAATTTTTTTGCTCACATATAGATTCAATTTACCCAATTATAAACGAAATCCAGAACCTGACATGTTTTTAGCTGTCCGCTTCACATGAAATGCCCCAAACATAGGAAAGTAGCCTATTGCCCCTGACATGCAAGTTTTGTATGCTACGGGGGGCGTAGGTGAACAAAATCCTGGATCCTTGCCTGGTATATGTAGCCTATGAAAATCATGAATTATTATATGATAGTGTTACACAGTAAGGTGATCTTACTTGTATAAATGCTCACTAAGTCAAAAGAAATGTTTCAACTTGACTCATTCAGAATTTGATTGAACACGTGGGCACATGCCGACGTTATTAGTATGTTATATTTTTAAGACAATGATAGTCATTGTCATTCAGCCAAGCTGCTAATCGATTGGGCATTCTCCGCAATAAAGTGACTCACCCAACGTCGTAGTACATGAATTAATGCCGACGCAAAAATGATTTGCACTTGTTCTTTTAAACCGACTTCAAGATTTTGAAGGAGGTTCTCAATTCGTCGGGTTCTTTGTTCATCCTGAGTTGGGAGCTATGCTCTTGAAGCTGTAGAGCTAAAGAAAAGAGCTGTGCAGTAGCGGAAAGATAGCCGAGGGAATATCTTGGGCCCTCTGAGTTTACAGTTTGCACTTTTAGCGGAATCATTTAAAGTGAGTTCGACTTGGAGGAATGGAGCATTAAGGGGATATTGAACCAGTACGAGTTTCGGCGCTGCTTTGTTATCCCTAGCCTAGCTGAGATTTTAGCGAATTTAGCAAAAAACTTAGCTAGGACCGATAGATTTCGGAAAAACAGTTTTATTTGACAATTACTTATTTCAAAGATAGTTCTGTATTTTTCTTCCTTATCGTTATTGGTTTAAAACCCGGAACCGTAACTTCACAGGCCGGGTAACTATCACTATCAATGAAACTAAACTAAACATGTCAGCAAGTCAACACCAATATCACCCCCAACATTAGTTATCGCTTATAAGTAAACATGACCAATGAAAAATATTGTCTTCGTATGACCAACTGTTATTTTTAGACCATGACCAAGAGAATATCGCGTATTTTTAGATCATAATGCACGCCAACTTTGTAATAGACCGCGAATAAATAGATCATAAATACGCGATAAACTGGATTGCAGTTTACTCGTGAACTTGAAATTTGAAACGTAGTCTCATAATGATACCAACGCTGTCAAGCGTAAAATTAGTGTATTTTAGTGCAAATGCTTTGTGGTTTTATGGTACTTTTCTTTCTTTAGCCTTTTCGGAAGCCGGCTTGTTCGGGAGGCTGGAAGTCATCAAGTCTGTGTTCGAGACGGTTCGTGATGACCCTTGAAAAAAGCTTATAGTAGGCATGGTCTGTAGAGGTCTGTAGTTCTTCAATAGGGTGTTGTCAACATGGATGGCTTTGTGGTTAGCATCGTGGATGTAGGAACTGGGGAGTAAAATCCACTAATCCGTTGGGTCGACATAGTGAAGAAGGCATGCCGGCCTATCCGGAAGGTAAAAGAACTTGCAACTTGGAGAGACTTGATTATCAAAACAACGACTTCATGTGATCACAATATTTTTGACCCTCAGCCATGAGAAAATGAGGAAATAGAAGAATGGAAACGTCCATATAGGCCACATGAAAATTGTACAAAAATTTACATAGTCCCACATTAAGCTCTATTAGTCAACAAGATGTGGTTTGGGCGGGTCTAGGACCGACGATTTTCAACCTATATTCGTAATACCATTGTATTTTAATTACGATTTAGGTCACAAAAATGTTGCAGGGGTAAATTACCAAATGGCGGAAAACGAGCCTTTTGCCCAGAAGCGAGACTTTATACAAATAAATTAAGAATACTGAATTACAGTTTTGGGCCCAGAAATTTCTAGCACTAAGGATGGATGATCAAAATGTTCTAAAACCCGGATAGAGTGCTCGACATACAAAAAATAATAATTTAAAGTATAAAAAGTGAATATTGCTTCTAGAAAGAGGCGTGTCGATAGCACAGAGATCCTACATAAACAGACAGACGGAAATGGCATAACTATGTATTAGTTCCTTATTAATTACGGTGGGGTTCCGTCATCATAACATTCTTACAATTTTAGTGGTGCGAATGATATAATGTCCTGAAAACCGCGGGTCATCAATGACATCGGTCATTGATGACATGACGCATTAAGCACCTGCACTTTTACCACGCTACCCGGTCAAACTGCAAACGACAATCAGCTGTATTTCTAAAAGGATATGCTTGAAAATAGCTAACCGATATAGTTATGTATTGACATGATTTGGAAGCAGATGTGATATGAAATTTGTTGAGGCGGACTACTAGTATATTAGTTACTCCAGCATTACCTGCAATTATATACGGGTGCGTACAGTCGCCATCAGATATATCGGAGCCGGAGCGGCCAAGGTAGTCACAAATATCTGAACAACGCCTCTATAGTCAAGGCGATAAAGTGCGGATTCGAATATTTTTGAGTACCATGGCCGCTCCGATATATTTGATGGCGACTGTGTATATTAGGTACGTAGCGTACTGGGCAGGTATAGTATGTAACTGGCGTGTCGGAAATAGCCCAAGGCGAGCGCTACCTTAAATATTCCGCTTTATATATCCTGTCCTAAAATATCTGACACTTGGCCAAACGGAAAAGGGCAGTGTCATAGGGCCAAGGGAAGGGCCTGTATTACGTTTTATTTACTACTACACACGATGATGCGTAGTGTCATACGCTCTTATTTGTAGAGCCATAGGAGCGTGTCACATATTTTTGCGGCCTTCTTGTAGGAAGATACTATTGATGCTAACTGTACGATCACGGACATAGCCTGTACGTCTGGATATATAGATACATTTAATGTGACAAATATGTAGGAAATAAGTCTTGGATACACGTTGTCACATTAAATGTATCCATACTCATCAGGCGGGTCGTATGCTTGTTCGCCACTGTCGTGAGCAAAATCTTTACATTATGAATCCACTTAATATTACCGCTTCACTCTAAAACTACTGTCCCGATTTAAATGAAATGTGACATTTTCAAGTCAAAGGTACATCTTTGTTGGTTTACAATAAGGCGTTAATGCCATTAAAAATCATTTGGAAATAAACTCTATTAACAACCAACAAGGAAATACCTTTGACTTGAGATATCATCATATCACAAATATGGAGGTAATTGAGTATACTTGATATGCATACCCCGGGGTTTCGGTGTGGGAATGTTATACACTAGCCAAATAACAAGTAAAAACTGTAAAAAACTATACTAATTTAATATTTCTAAGCACATTTGGACCTTACTACCTACGTTTCATTCATAGTTTGGTAATTACTTTACAATAAACAAAGTTATAAATACACGAAATCATTCCCGCACCGAAAACCCCGGGGTATGTTGATATGATAGTTTTTATCACCAAAACCATCCCTTAAAGATACCAAATGGAGGTAGTAAGCTTAAGTGCTCTATTTAAATGTTTTATTTAGACGCATATGAAGTTAACGGGTAAACGCTAGTACGCTATAACTACACCATAATTAACATACATAATATACATATCATAGACACCATCAGCCACGCACATAATGACACAAACAGTGTGTATTACGACACCCCATTGTCAACCATATTGGTTGCACAATGCTCTTTCCCAGTATTGTGCTTTTTGCCGGGAACGCCTGCTAATAATCTAGGTTTCAATCTACTGAACACTAGTATTGGCCTAACTTCACTTAGGATCCGCTATTCCAAGAGGTAGTGGCCGAGTTGATGTAAAAAATAGTGAAATCACTATAGGTGTGCCTATAATAGTTGAAGAGTTCCCTCGATTTCTCCAGGATCCCATCATCAGACCCCGACTTGGTGACAATGGGACCATCTATCTAGGGAATACCCGTTCGATTAAAAAAAAAATTTGAAAATCGGTTCACGATTCACGGAGATATCGAGTAACATACAAAAAAAAATTATGATATTAAAAAATTCAGTCGAATTGAGAACCTCCTCCTTTTTTGAAGTCGGTTAAAAATTAATACGCGAAATCATACTACACTCGAGGTCAAATAATGAGTCAGTACGAAAAACTAAAAAATATCTTCTATAATAATAAAGCTAACGGCGTGAATTAAACAGTACATTGTAGATAAATTCATAGTTAATGAAACCAAACCAAAAGTTTGATGAATAATTATTATCAATTTAAAGAATATGAAAACCCCCAAACGATTTTGATAAAACATTTCTAAGATCACTCGCTAGAAATCCCGTTTCCAAAGAAGTTAACCGTTTTGCCATGACGTTTCCTTTCCAAAAAAATGGTTTAACCCCCAATGCAAAAAAGGGGTATTATAAGTCTGACCGCTATGCGTGTCTGTCTGTGCCAATGTAGCGCTAAAGTGGTTGAACAATATATTTATATATGTTTTTCTATATAATAATGTATGTCATTATTAGGTTACAATAATTATACAACAAATAACAATACTACAATGTCAATGTAGAAATCAAAGAAAATTTAACTGCCTTTATTTCTAAAGTAATTGTCAGATCGTAAATATTTAAATTATCTTGCTTTAAATAATTGTGGTTTAATTAGCAATTCAATAACATTAATTAAATTTATAATGTCAATAACATTTGAATATAATGAACTGTTATTGAATTTCCTTCCTGTTAAGAACATGGAAGTGGTTATCATAAATTAAAACCTGTATAATTGATCTATTTCTTTCTTTCAGAAGCTAAATGGGAATAGTTTAAAATAAATGTCTGATAAATTTCCATTTTATGTTTGAAAGAAAAATGGAAAAAAGATTAAATTTGAAATTAAAATTCCAAA
This sequence comes from Pammene fasciana, assembly GCA_911728535.1. NCBI lineage: Eukaryota > Metazoa > Arthropoda > Insecta > Lepidoptera > Tortricidae > Pammene > Pammene fasciana. Next base: position 1,453,291 of record OU452292.1, read on the forward strand.
GGGACATATTAGTATGAATTTATTTATCAAAGTATGTATTTGTCTATCACCCATAGTACAAGGTTTGCTTAGTTCCGGGTTGGGTTGATTTGTGTAAGATTGTCCCCAAAATATTTATTTATTTAAATGATGAACTATACCAGTCATCCCACAGTATGATTTTTCATACATTTCTGTGTACAGTACAACTGCAAGTAACAGTATTTACCAAAGATCAAACTAAATTCATGATTGTTAGTTAGTAGTTAGTTAGTTATCCTGGGCGTTTTCCGCTAGTCGACATCCAGTGTACCTATTTTGCGGGGTAGCTCTATTCCAACCACCATAGCTCACTATGGTTGTTAGGTATCGTAATAGTCTTGATAGTTACTAGTGGCGGCGGATCACTAGAACACGATTCCCGTCGGCTTTCCTAATTTTCAGGCACCTGAGTAGTTTTCCTAGATGTTAGTTAGTTATCATGGGCCTTTTTCCGCAAGTCGACACCAGTGTGCCTATTTTGCATAATAAACATAGTTTTCCTAGAGCTCATGAAGAAATTTTAAGCCAAATTAAGACACAAATTTTTGACCCGCTGCCACTGATAGTTACTAAGATTATTCTTATCATTTTAGAATGCTCAGCGTGGCATTCACCTTCACTGATTACATATTAATGAGCCAAATAAACAGTAGTCATCGTTTCAAGATAAGCTAATTGGTATGTCACGCCAAAATAGACCTTAAAAATGTACACCCATGGTGTCTACATTGATAACTGTATTGCCAAATCTTAAGGATCAAATTCAATTGGCAATTTGACTATAGCTGTTCATGCTGGCAAGCATATTATGAGTAACTGTGAGTAGGCTAACTTCATCTTTAATCTCACTTTTAAGTTAAGGGATCAATGTTATTCTGTGTCCGTAGGAAATACCTTAGACAACCCTACACATGATTGCTGGGTGATGCTAAAAGAGTAACAAACTTGGCAGCTGCACTGTCCCATCTGGACCTCGCAGCGCTCACTGGATTTTCTTAATAATTTGCTTTTCCACAACTACCCGAGAGAATAAATGCCTATCTATATTCAAAGACATGCAGCCATACGATAAATAAAATAAATCTCACTTTTAAATAACATGTCTCAAAATACAAAACAATATTTTAAAAAATATTGTCAATTCATAACTTTGGAATACATTTTAAATTGTGTAATTTTTTATCACTTTGCCTATTTCCTGAGTGAATTAGTATTCAGTGAGTCAAGATATGATAGGTTCGGTTCCTTTCATATTATTATTTTTTATTTCATTAATGTTCAATATAAAATGGAAGAATGTTTACAATAAATCAAACTGGCAATATTGGAGAATAAACAAAATTTAAGTATTATGATTTAAAAAAGCTATCGGAAAAACTTTTAATTAATAAAATAGAGCACCTCCTGCTGTGATAAAATATGGGTATATTATGTTTCTAGTGAGCATCTAAGTACACTTGTAGTGTAAAAATAAAGTTCCCAGAAGTGATGTTACATTTGTTTACAAATATTTTACCACTGCAAATCACATATTAGCCCATTTTGAATGGTAAAGTGATTTATTTATTAACATTTATATCTGTAATAAATGTACATACCGCTTTTACACCGTATACTGCCCACAACATATGATTTATTACTAGATGCTTCACGGATTACTATGTTATTTTTAGATTTAAAACAGTGATAGATAAATTAAAGTATGGACTCACCTTGTTGTGGGGCAGCACGATGAAGGCGCCGCCTCCCGCTGACTCCACAATGATGGCCAGGAACTTCGGGTTCACGGCACAGAACGTAGAGTCCCAAGAACTCTTCGACACCCTAATATTATCGTAACACTGCTCCCGCTTGAGGGCTTGCCCATACACATGGCGAAATTTAGAACTACGCACCACTCTAAACGACATCTGGAAAAGAAACACAGTCAGACTTCAGTCAACGAATTTGTTTAAGTAATTTCATCTGTAACATAACCTATACGTATGACCTATATTTTGACACTGTTAACTTGTAAATGTTTCCAACTCACTTTTATTTGTATATATCTATTATAGTATTTACACTAGAAAATGCAATGAAATCATTTGAATTTAACTCAATATCTAAAAGAAAATAAAATTGAGAGCTACTAAGGATCGAAGGGAGGACGGTTGGGAGAACGAGCGAACTCCATATTTGGTAATGCCTACTGCCACAACATTTACTAACTTTATATTTGCTTTTCTAATATGTTACCAATCTTGAAGGAAGGTTTTTATGGTTAATTGACTAGTTTAATTTATGCTAATATAATTCTTTTAATATTTTCGACCATATTAGAACCGAAAATCAAGTTTCCTTTTGGGTAAACTTTTCTTTATTTATGAACGCGCCTCCTGAATGTCAAATTGGTAAACTACTGGATGCGTTCAAAAAATAAAAGTTTAATCATTTGAATCGATATTAAAAATCGACTAAACTTATACTTTTGTTGGGTAAAAATGGGTTGAAATTAGGTTTTATTTTCAAAGCAAATATAACTCTAAATATCTTAGAACATTCAACCAACCAGAGAGTCATTTTCTATTCACAAAAAGTCTGCCGATTTTTGCGGCAGTGTGAACATCAAATGCATACATATTAACGTACAAATAGCCACGTCAGATAAACGTCACTCCATACAAAAGCCACTGATCAAATGTCGTTCCCCCCGATAGCGGGGAACGCCTGTCAATGGCTGCTCCGGTAGGTTGAATGCTCTAAGGTAAATATAGGAGTAGAACTTAGAAATATATTACCTTGGGCACTACTCTCGTAGGTGCACTTTTCCGAGCTAGATGCTTTTCAGCCTCAGGTGTTTGTGCGTGATAACTTCTACATCGTTCTCTTCCTAATCTCTTTGCGACCGGCGCACGAGAGATATTTGGGCTCGTAAAGCTATTGTGCCTTCGCACTTCCTGAAAAATAATACAAATATGTAAATAAGATAAGTATGATACCTATTGAAACATAATTGTGTGTATTGACAAACTTTTTTAGTGGAGACATTCAAAATAAAAAACAATCAGTCCCATTTGTTTGACTGTTAAGGAAAAATTAACAAACAGTTAAGATAAATAAATATTGAGGAAATACTCTAATTAACTAAGTATCTTAAAATTATTTCTCGAAAGAATACAGGAGCAATTGACTTTTATTAAATGTAGGTAATAGGTATTACATCAGTCTCAAAAACGATTTCTTTATCTGGCTATGATGTAGTACACTAAGTATTCTTACCCCATCCACTTCCATGTTCATATTCATCGTAAAATAATTTAAACTTCTCTCCTCTCACAAGTATTTATGTATAAGTACAGTCCAGATCTTTAAGATGATTATTAAAAATTAGAATTATTAGGCAGCTTTTAGAAACTATAACCATTTATCGGGAATAAACATAAAATACATCTGAGGGTAGTTCGCAAACACAACACTCATTCACTAATGGCTGTGTTCAGAACGGAATATTTGAAATTAAATGCTTTTATTAATTAAAAGCATTACATATTTATTAATTTTAATTAAAGACTTCATTTAAAAGCAAAATTGTTTCATTTTTGTATAAATTTAACTATCGATTCTCCTTTATTACAATTCGATAAAATGCTACAAGTCTCTAATGAGTGAACGCATCCTTTATTTTTGTGGTCGCACTTGACCAATGAGCAAATTTGTCAGATTTGACATTTGACAGCAGCCTGCGACGAAAAAAACGCACATTCGCTGAAAAATTTGAGAAATATTTTTATTATTTACTAAAACTAATTTCAGCTTATTTCTGTGTTTGTGTAAAATGATATAACTAGATGTTAACCGGATTTCGCATTTATTAAGGTTACGGGATATGGAGGCTACAGTTTCGAAGGTAATGTTATTATTTTCTTGTATTTTCCTTTGATTATACGCCTCGTTTAAGTTTTAAGATCAGTATATAATTATTGCAATACTTACACAGTAATTCATCCAAACAAATTATCAATAGAACTCAGAGTTGGTACTTGGTAACAGGGTTTATGACATATATAATTATAAATAATGTTTTTATTAGCAAATTAAAACATAATTCTAAATATTTTTTTATAAATATGTTTAATACGCGCTACACTCTTACACCCTTCACCTTTGCCCTTCACAATATACGTTGTGCTAATAAATATATATTTTACACTTTTTTTTTAAATGCAATACTTCAACATATTTTTTTTTTAATCCATTTTAAAATAACTTCATGATAATTTAGTTTCAGATATTTTAATCAAGGTTGCATGGTAGAACATTGTTTGACCATGAAACTTAATGACTGCTTTTGTGTCTGGATGTTTACAACAATTTCAATTTTGTATAACTATTAAAAAGCATTTAGTAATGGTGAACAAGTACAAATTTACCTGCTTATTTAAATGTCAACCCACACAAAGGTAGAAGAGAAGAATTAAAAAATAAAACCATTTTTACCTACCATTATTTATATTTTTTTTCCTATGTTTGTGATATGAGCAAGTGGGCACTATAGTCTGGCTGGCCAATAAGTGCAGGAACAGTGGAAGTAATAAGCTATACTCATCCATTTTTTAGAAATGAGGGTACTAGCGTAAGAAAGAGATAGTATGATTCTCTCTGTGTATACTTGAAGTAGAACAGACCCTGGCCATATTATAGTTACTAGCTTATCTGCGCTCCTGGTAAGAAAATAAAGGACAGTGCCTACCTTTTTTTTGTGTTAACATCATTTTTGAACCCTCTTCAATCTGTTGTATAACACACAAAATGGTGTTTATTTTTTTACCGACTTCAAAAAAGGAGGAGGTTCTCAATTCAACAGATTTTTTTTTATCATTATTTTATTTATTTATTTTTTGTATGTATGTTACTTGATATCTCCGTGAATCGTGAACCGATTTTCAATTTTTTTTTATCTAATGGGTATAACCCCTAGATGGTCCCATTGTCACCAAGTCGGGGTCTGATGATGGGATCCTGGAGAGATTGAGGGAACTCTTCAACTATTAGGCACACCTATAGTGAATTCACTATTTTTTACAGCAACTCAGCCACTTCCTCTTGGAATAGTGGATCCTAAGTGAAGTCGGTTCTTTTTTTGTTTAAAATTATTTTCAAATTCAATTAATTTATTTTCAGACCATGTCCATAGAGTTAATTGGATATGAATTTTCAACTCCATTTGTTAAGCCATTTTCAAGTTATTACCAAAAACTATTCTGTTAGGTATTAGAATGTAAATGTTTTTCAATTTGTAACAAATGAAATGAACCTTCCATAATGTGTATTCCGACATGTACTTGGCGTGTTTTTGGTCCAACTGATAAAAATGAAAAAATTGAGTGATATTTTAATGAGTAAGTATCAAGGTCTTTTCAAGAATCGGCAACGCGCATGTAACATCCCCTGGAGTTGCAGACGACCATAAACTATGGTGACACTTACCATGAGGGGACCTATTGGGACTGATAATGTTTAGATTTTTTTAACCTTATTTCAAAGGAGCTAGGTGCAAAATTGTAAATATATTGGCGATGACTGTACAGATAAATCAAAGTCAGTTGGAACTTGACAAATAGTTTTTATCCACTCAATATTCTACTTTAAGGCAAGCAAAATAAAGTCAATAATCAAAATATGGGATCAAATGGTGTGATGTTTTAAATGTGGGCTTTATAATTATGAGAAAAGGTAGAAATTCAAATGTATGAAAATGATCTGTTGATTCTGTCCTTAGCAAACTCCTCTACGGCAGTCTTGCATTTTATTGAGTCACTTGTGTTGTGACCAATCTGCTGACATCACCCACTTACCTTCTTACGTTATCTCATACTTTTAATATGCAATAACACGAAGTTTGTTACTGTATGACAGACTGAGAGTCCTAATATCATCCATCCGATCTCAACCAGACAGTGTACATGGAAAAACCGGCCAAGTGAGATTCAGACTCGCGCACGAAGGGTTCCGTACCATTCTCTGTTGTATGGGCTGGATTTACCTACTCACTGGACCTACGACGTGTAGGTTCACAATCTTATCATGTAGTCTGTTACAAATATTACAACTTCTGGTTGGTCAGTTATTAATTATCATTATCACCACCGTCGCTCCGCAATTCGCTGGTCGCCTGCATAGGCGGCCTATACTGCGAGAAATCGCATGCAATTGTCGATATATTGCGACATTTGTCCGATCTATCAATCGATTGAATCCGTTAAAGTTCACCTAATCTGCCATTGACAATCGCATGCTCTTCGTAACAATTATCAGTATCACAATTTTTGCCCCACTGTTTTATCGAATGTGTTGTCACTCCGTCTATTTTCGATGTGCCTCTGCCCTGGCTACGGCCATCGTGCAGGGCCCATTAGGTACCTAAACCTATTCCGTTTTTTCCGGGTGCATTGGGCAGATGTGTTCACTGTGTCCAGCCCAATCCTACTTAAGCTACCTTAAGACTTAAGGTTTAATTTATGTGATACTAACATACTGTGATACAGTTGCAAGCACCCATAGGCTACGTAATCTGTACTCTTGTATACAATATGATACGATACGAAATCGATGCAATATCGAAAGTGATAATTTACTCATCACCTACGCATATAATATGTTGTACGAGTAATACGGACACTTGTCCTTGACTCTAAACTATCATTATAATCTTGTAAATTTATCGACTCTCCGCCATTCTAATACAGCTCTTATCGAATTGAAATAAGAGTTATATTTTAACGTTCAGTTTTTCGAGATATATATAGTGATGCTTGCGTTCACGCTGTCCATCTCAATTCTAAATGAATGTTAGGTACAAATCAATGGTATTAAGTTGCATGATATCAATTATATCAAAGGTATTGTTCAAGGCTAACTTTCCTATTTATATCTGTTTATCTTTAGAGCAATATAAACCGCTGTTAGAATAAATAATAGGTAGTTAATTGTCATTGCAGACTATCCAGTATCTAGGTACGTAGCGAATACCTATGTTATTGTTGAGCTATCGTATTTTTAGTACAAGTGGACCTTACTTTCGACCATTTCTTCTGAATCGCGTTCATGGACGTGCTGTTATCTGTATAACAAATACCTATACTGGTGATCCGTTTAAGGGCGTAATTGAGCAGTTGGCTGGCCAGCCCTCCATACAAAACCAATTTTTTTTTTCACGAGAGTTTATTTTTTACGTTTCCGTAATAAGAATACGATACCAATTATGCCTTTAACTACCTATACCTAAATGGAAATAATCTTCTAAATCTAGAGTTAAATCTCAAAAAAACATTACGAAATAATTGCGGTTCATATTCTATTAAATAGATATAGTGACCAGATGAAATAAATAAAAACTCGAATTTTCGATAGGTTCAATAGGTTACCTTTCGCTTCGCATAAGTAATTGACGCAGTGACGCGTAGGTATGAGTACAACTCTTGGACGGACATGGCTAGCATAATGATTGTATGAATAACGATTTTGAAATTAGTTGATCCAGAGTGCTGATAGTAGTCGCTTTAAAGGCTTATTTTTGTACACGTATCTCTACACAAATCGGTGCGTTAAAACGTATTAGGTACTTATAATTGTGGGTGATGGAACGTTCCACCAATTATATATTATGGCGTTTCTAACGCCCAAAGTCACAGTTCTATGTATACGTTTTGCTTGACGCTTTTTTTCGATTTTGGTCTGGTTATTAAAATAGCGAAACTTTTGTTCAATAGATAACTCCGAAACTCGAACCCAAAGTAGAGGTCTAAGCTCCGAACAAAACGGGTGGAACCGAGGCCTGCAGCGTTAGTGACGCCATGTAGTAAATGCCTGCAAGACGTTCATGATTCCACTATTGAGCCTATGCTTTATTTATTTATTGTAAAAAACATTTACACAGCATGACAGTTAGTACTAATGCACTGTGAAATTTAACAAGAATATATATGTATAAATATATACCTTACAATAAGCTACTAGTATACAACATTAAACTATTTAAGGTGTAGTAACTAGTATAACAACAATAACAAGATAAAAATATAACAATAATAACAGACCTAGAATACAGAAGATTCACGTTTATCCATCGCCTCACAGAACCTCATACACGCTTCACGCAAAAACATCCAACAGTGATTCTGAGTTTTATATTCCTCTTCTCACTCTTTAAAGGCGGCCACCGACTATCAGTCCGCCTGCAGTCCGCCTGACGATCTCGGCCTGTCGAACAGAACAAAAATTTGCCGAACGAAAAATTCAGGCGGACTGATAGTCGGTGGCCGCCCTAACTCTATGACAGAACTTAAAAAAAACACAAATTAATACCTGAAACCGGTGAATGTGTGAGGTTATATTTCTGGACTCGAATTACGTCGCAGAGTATAGAAGGTTCTTACACACAGCACAGTTCTTAATCAGTATCATAACTTGCAGCAGGGCCGAGGAGGCGGGGTGACAGCCGTCCTCGGCGTGGCCAACGTCGGGTCTCTGCTCGCCGCGCTTAACCTGGTCGCCGACCTGCATCCTTCGGACACGTAAGTTCCTAGTGTAATGGTGAACTCTAAGGCTGCCTTTGAGAGACGTGAGACTCAACCAATAGGCTGCCTTTCCACTAAGTAGCCGATCTGATGGGGGCGACCGATTGAGCGTCTGCCCCGCGACAATGGACCATGGCGAACAAATGAAATCGTATATCTCTTGGGAGCTCGACTTAACACCGTATACTAAGGCAGCAGCAATCGAACATTAACCCTTAAGCTTATGGCTGCTCTACATGATGGGCCATCATAGGGACGCAGTTATGCGTTAGGGACCTAACGATATTGCGATCTCGTTTCATCGTATAGCTGCGTCTCTATGATGGCCCATCATGTAGCAGCCCTTAGGTTAACATTAAGGCAATGTAGGCAAATACCTCACTAAGAGCGGCCACCGACTATCAAGCCGCCTGACGATATCGGCCTTTCAGTTGTCCGGAGCCGGCGAATTTTTGTTTTAACTAACAGGCCGAGATCGTCTGGCGGAGTCGGTGGCCGCCTTAAGGATAAGTGTCGCTCAGAAGCCTCGCAGACAGCGCGAAAGTGTCGGAGCTCGTCAAGGTTTGTCGTCTATTCGGAGCTAATTTGACATTCGTTTTCTTCAAGAGTTGTAAGGAAATTTAGGCAACCGTGTGGAATTCGAGTTCTTAATCAGTACTTGCCTACTTATTACTTACACATTTTTCACAATTTACCTAATTTTCAAAAGTATTTGTCCACAAAGTGGGTTGCAGCTGCAGTCTGCAGACTTTATTGAACAAACAAGTACCAACTTAAATATTACACATTATACCTATGTACAGTAGCCATCAGATGTATTAGAGCTGCCAAGGTGGTCACAAATATCTGAACAACGCCTCTGTTTTCAAAATGCATGTTCAAATATTTTTATTTGTACCTTAGCCGCTCTATTTGATGGTGAGTATTTCTTAAATTAGGTATCCGATAGGTGTCTGGTTGTTGTATTATTTGCAAAACCTTGACCTGCTCCGCGATCACACTATTTTTCACAACAAACTGGCAGTCGGGCATGCATCATTAGTAGGTTTGATTAACAAACATACATACAGTAATCATCGCCCGGATCATTGAAACTCGGCGCCGCAAGGTCGTCGAGCGGGTTGGAGACTTGCAGTTATCAGTTGTTTAACGAACTTCAGGAAAAATCATGAACGCAAATAGTTAACTTTGAAATGACAAAAAAAACGGTTTTCTTCTCGATGTTTACTAAAGGTAGAGTAATCAATCATTAATCGAGGAAACTCGATGATAATGAGCTAATTTGTAACTGTTATGAGATGCAATTATCATCATCCTTCTAACGTTGGTTTCGATTTGCCACGCTCAATCGAATCCCATGAAATGACTTTGGCACAAGTTTTCTACGAAATCAATTGCCATCTGAGTCTGAGCACATGATTAATTTTTTTTTTCGCAATTTCACAACACGCACCATGCATTCTGTTGTATTTCGCTTTGTATAATCTATGTTTTGTATTGTTTTGTGTTTGTATTTTCGTGTCAATGGGTACACTGAAAACCAGCGTCGTAACACTTTAGTGCTGCGACACATGCTGAGTTACCTTTTCAGAAACCATTCATAGCATTGTAACCTCTACTTCACTAGTTTAAGTATAATCTTATATTGTTGTGTTTGTGTTTTGAATAAATACTTCATTCATTCATTCACACTAGACACTTTGGGGTATTATAATATGATAAGCCACAAGTTATAGCAGATAAAAAAAAGATAAAAAAAAGATAAAAGATATTTATTCTTCAATTTAGGCACATTACAATGCACTTATGAACGTCAGAGAGAAAAGAAACTACCACCGGTTCTAACCCTACACCTCTGACCCGAGAAGTATTACTTATTACCGGCAAGAAACTCGGCGGGACTTATTTTTTCAAAACAGTACTACAAATACATTAAAGATACTATATACAATAATGCGTAGTTCTTCAAGAAGACATATCAAAACAGCTTGAGAGACAGACATGTACCTGCCTATTGTGTAATTCAAACGAAAAATAAAAATAAAATCCAAATCTGACTGCTTCGCAATTCGTTTGATATTCTTTCTTACTTGAACTGTGTCCAATGATGAGATGCAAGTCCAATCGATCTTGGAGCGGTTTTAGTACAAACAGACGCAAAAGGTCCAAGAATTATTGCATATGGGAATATAACACTATCAGAATGTGAAAGAAGGTATAGCCAAACTGAAAAGGAAGCTTTGGCCCTGGTTTGGGCTATTAAACATTTTAACACATTTCTTTCTCACCTTCCAACCCAGAGGGAAAACTAGGTCTTATTGGCATTAGGTCTAGTTTATTCGCAATGTGTTCCTATAAGTACCGACAATTTAAGTGACTGGTAAATATAAAATGATATTTCGTACATAAGTTCCAAAAAACTAAGAAGTACAAATTGTGGTTTGAAGCCTGGAGGTTTAGGCTTCAAACCACAATTGAAATTTTTTAGAATACTTAAAATAGACGTATTTATTTCGAGTAAAGAAAAAGACTCATACAAATTGTTAGTGGAAGTTATATTACATTTGTATTTATATCTAGTATAATTTATTCTGTACCATTTTGTACCTTTTGGAGTTGAAACTCTAGGTCCATGGGGTCCCAGCGCACACAAGTTTTTTGCAGAAATCGCAAAGCGTCTGGTTGATGTAACTGGTGACCGAAGAGCTGGCGCTTTCCTCGCACAGCGTATCAGCATTGCGATACAACGAGGAAATGCCGCCAGCATCCTTGGTACAATGCCGCAAGGGCCTATTTTAGATTTGAGCTAGTTATTAATTTAGTTTAGTATTTGTACTGTAGTACCTCTGTATATTTAATTATGTAAATAAATGTATTAAAATTATTTATTCTTAAGTATTACAAAACATATTATACACTGCTGGAAATGTGTTTAAAATGCACTGTGGCCCTAATTCTGTGACGTTTTCAAGAAAAAGGTACATCATTGTCGGTTGTTAATAGAATTTATTTCTAAATGAGTTATTATGATATTAATGCCTTATTGACAACCGACAATGATGTACCTTTTACTTGAAAACGGCACATAAGTATAATGACATTACAAACTGACATAGTGTTGCTATGCGTCAATATAGCTTTTATTATACTTTTGACCCCGCTATTATAAGCTCGACCACAAGTGTTTGATAACGACCTATTTCAAGACTCAAATTGCAAACTTAATGTCACAACAACTTCGCGAAATTCACCGTTTAAACAATATCATTGCCATTCCATTTTCAACTTTTTCATATGTGTATTAAGATCTTTTCCTAGTTGTGTATGTATTACGCAATTGTTTAAGAATCACAATCGTAAAACAATAACATTCTTTAAGTATAACGTATAACAAATGCTCTGTATCTTAAGCACCTTCGTTATCTTTGACAGTTCAATTTTAAAAGAACGTAATTCACATAAATTTCTGTAAGACGTAAATCGTAGTAGAGCAAATTACGTGTTTAAACGTTTTTTAAATGCTTGAGCCAATTTTACGAGGCGCTGATAAAGTTTGTTTACATCTCACTCTTAACACGTTTCTTTGATCGACTAGGTAAAATCGGTAGACAGGTAAAAAGTGCCCGATTCGATATCTATCTATCTATTTATGTTCTTTTCTTCTTTCGTGTTACCTGTCGTGTTTGTTCTCACCTGAGGCCAGTTTTATATAGCTACAAGTTACAATTTACAAGCGGAAGTCTCTTTCTAATACATAGGGTCAGAAAGAGAGTTCCGCTTGTAAATTGTAACTTGTAGCTTTATAAAACTGGCCTCTGATGGCAGTCGCGGTCCCAGGAGGGGGGGGGGGGGGGTCACATGAGACATGACCCCCCCCCCAAAATCTTACATTTCAAATGGATATTGGAAATTTTACTGACCCCCTCAAAAATTGGAAAAAAAATTGCATTAGTGCCCCCCCCCAAAACTTCAGGGTGCGACCGCGCCTGTCTGATGGTCGCATCGCATCGGACGATCAGCGCTGGCAATTGCTAGCACCATGCTGAGATGAGGCCGTTTCGTGGTACTTTTTTTTCTGTATTTCGTTCGTGTATGTGTACTTCCTCCTAGCGTTTGTTCCGGCTTGGGGCCGCTTAACAACCTAATCCCGTGAATTGGCGTAGTTTGTGTATGTGTCTACGAATAAAGTTATTCTATTCTATTCTTCTATTCCTTGAAATCTGGTAGCAACCAAAACCATACAAGAATTCCCTTAAGTAGACCATTTTTTTAATGCCACGATGGTGGCAACTGGCAAACAAGCATATAACGACGGCTGAAGTGTCCCTTATTGTCAAAACACTGCATTATCTTTGAGCTCTCTCTGGCAACCTTACCTTGCTTAGTTTTACTCGGCGACTAAATATCATCAGTCGCTGGTTTTATGTATTTAAGAAACACTCTCTCATCGCATCATACGGGTCTTATCTTAGGAAGTTACGCAATATGTTTACTGTTATCCAACATAATTGCGGCATGGATGGTGGATTTTGGGTGATAGCGATTACGTAATGCGCATAATATTGCCTAATATTACGTACATTTTGAGCAGAATCAGTGGCAAATAACAAAACCAGCAGATGAGTAATTTGCATTTTTTTCTCGAAGCATATTTTTTCTTGCTTAGGGTTTTTGGCTTTTGCTCTTATAAAAATGGTCTTTGTTTAGCGAAAAGGACCTATCCTCAAAAACTTGTTGTTCGTAAAATACATCCTTACGATCCAAAGAAACCAAACTCAAGAAACAATATTCATGAATTTCATGATATGCACACAAATATTACCCTTGCCAAGATTGGAACTCAAGACCTCCTTCTTTAAGCAGGGTCACTGACAACTAGGCTACTCGAATTTTCTTCCTAACATCTTGGAAAAAATTTACTAGCAACGCTCTGCTCAATGATAAAATGGCCTAAACTTAGATCGCTTCGTCAAGTGTGTACTTCAGAACATTCGATAATGTCAGATAGTTATCCATATCTACCGTTTTCCTGCGTGACATACTATAGGTTTGAAAAAGTTAATTTATTAATGTATGCTTGCGCAACACCACTATATGCATGTTAATGTGTCTAAACGACCAAATTGAGGTAAAACGCATCGCCGAGCCAAGCATAGGTGGCCCTTTTGGAAGGTTAACTTGGTACAGTGCGAAACTAGTTTTTGTTCGTCGGATTCCTATTTATTTTAAACCATATTCATCAGTGAGAATAAACACATAAAACAATGCATAGAGAGATGGCGCTGTAGTCGTAAAAAACATATTATTAGCTATGTTTGGATATGCCAAAATCTATGGTAAAATGTATCTTCATATACGTATTTAGGGGGCCATATGAAATTTCTCACTATTTACAATTCATTGCTTTTTATCCTAATTCACTGTAGCGTTGGATTACGATGGTTTTCTATGCATCAGTCCACAAGAGATCCTTAAGGGCATCCGTTATCTGACAGGGTTCCACGGAGCAGGCGTATGTGAGTAGAAATACGAGAAATCGATTAAATAACTATGAGCGGCGCTAACTGACGCAGAAGCGTGGCGTGCGACGGATTTCCCTTGAGTTCTTCACTTGGCTTCGTGCAACCGAGCCAGCTAGGGTATGTCCTAAAACGTTTACTTAATACTTACTCTTTATTTCAGTATCACAGCAAGAAGAGGCTGCGTGCTAACTTTCCTCGGCCTCATATATTTCACGACACTGTTCGAGCTACTGAACACGCTCGCCTTGTCTACTAGCTTTCGGCAAAAGTACCGGCTCAGCTGTGGCGACGTGTTTGACGTTACTAACAAGTAAGTAACGTGTTATCGGTAAGTTTTCTGGTAAGAAAAACATGCTATTTTGGAGTCACATTGCCTTGAGAACGAACTTCTCGTTTTATCATTACTGGCCTCTTAGCAATCTGTCATAAATAACGCAAAATCAAACACGATGTAGGTATTCCGATGAACTCAGTGACAGACTTTCTCTTGCAGTAGGTATCTTCATAAATTTTGTACAGTCTCAGTGTACACAACCTTTATTGAGCTTATGTCGAGACAACCCTATTTATTTTCTCCAGAAAAACAGTTTCGTTACTGCGATTTGTCCAACCAATTTGTCATGTACAATGACAGGCTGGATAGACAGGTTTTGGGCAATTGCTCCATGTTGTACAGCCATCTTATTTTGAACAGATTAGTGTCAGCAATACAAGCAGCCTTCTCATGCATCGCGGGCTCCATCGTGTGTCTCTGGTCGTGCACGCGCGACTTTGCGCGCACCTCGCATTTCCTGTCAGAGGCCTACGCGTGGTTCGGCGCCGCTTACTTCTTCTACGACATCTGGTCCATGTACATGGTGAGTGCAGTCGTGTTGTAGTATACAGGCCAGCGTCGATACAAGCAGCCTTCAGCATCACGGGCGCCATCGTGTGTCTCTGCTCACTTCCTGTCGGAGGCCTACGCGTGGTTTGGCGCCGCTTACTTCTTCTACGACATCTGGTCCATGTACATGGTGAGTGCAGTCGTGTTGTAGTATACAGGCCAGCGTCGATACAAGCAGCCTTCAGCATCACGGGCGCCATCGTGTGTCTCTGCTCACTTCCTGTCGGAGGCCTACGCGTGGTTTGGCGCCGCCTACTTCTTCTACGACATCTGGTCCATGTACATGGTGAGTGCAGTCGTGTTGTAGTATACAGGCCAGCGTTGATACAAGCAGCTTTCAGCATCACGGGCGCCATCGTGTGTCTCTGCTCACTTCCTGTCGGAGGCCTACGCGTGGTTCGGCGCCGCCTACTTTTTCTACGACATCTGGTCCATGTACACGGTAATTACGTACTACTAATACTTGTTTCAGCTATATTCAATGTTGTTTCTTAATTACTACATCAGTTCTGTGGGTTAAATCAACAAATTCTTTGAAAAACTATGATTCTAGGTATTTCCAAAAACGAATTCTAATACCTAACCTTGAAAATTGTTAGTGGAGTTTGTTATAAATTAAAATTAAATTAAATTAAATAATCATTTATTTCAGATAATTGACAATCCATAAAATTTGTTAAAATTCACCTTAGCTACTTAATTCCTAGTGTTAGTATTTACTTATGAAGTAGACATCCTTACGACCTACACTAAAAGCTAATAGGGCGCCAGTTCAGAGCTAACACCCAGTACCTCCATATTTGGCAGTCATATCTGTCCGATATAATACTTTTGTATGATAAGGTTTTCTTTTGTGCAATAAAGTTTAAAAATAAATAAATAAATAAATACTTAAAGCCTAGCATTGGAAACTGTAATAGTAACTTCTTTATTGTACATATTATTTTTCTTTTATTTTAAAGGTACACGTCCAAATGACGATGGGCGACGCCAAAGGCAAGCGCAAGTCCAAGAACGGCTCAGTGACCTCCTTGCCCGTGAAGCAGGCGCCATCCTTCCTGGACTACTGCAAGTAAGGACATGTTTATATATAAAGTTGTGTCCAGATTACATGGCACGTATGTTCGCAGCAGCCGCGAGCAATGTGTACGAGTTTGCTGTGCGATGCAGTTTACACATATGTACATACATTTTCGCTAGTTTGCCGCGAATCATCTGGTGAGGGCGTTATGCTATTTAAAACTTATTTATTGGAAGTTTTGACAAAAAAAACATTGTGTGGTTTTATGAAACCACGATGCAAGTGAAACTTTACTATGTTAGCATGGCGCTTAGAAATTGGTGCCCAATTGGTTTGTCATGCTAGACGTACAGAGCTGGAATGACTTGCCAAATGTAATTCATTAAATATAATCGAAATATGTTTCTAAATTTTAGAAAACAATAATTCGTCCCACGGGGTTAAACCCTCGTCGCCCATTCGATCCTAAGTCTCATACCATACCACAGTGCCACCGCTGCAGTTACGCTAAGATGCGAAATATAGATTTGTATAGGTACCGCGGTTCACTGCCAACATGACATGAACCTTATTGCTTATGAAATAAGCCTCGCCTTACTATAAACGAGAATCAGCGTTACAGCTTGTAACGCCCGACATGCAGAAGAGAGGCTTTAAAATTTGAGGCGATGGAATAAAAGTTTCACTTTAAAAACATTAACAAGAAGTGTGAATTTTCAATTATAAATGATTAATTTCAGGCATGAACCCGTCATTCTGATGCACCATCTGTTTATCGGAGGTTTTGGTTTCCTAACTATTGTGGTGAGTCATTTTACTAGTAATCAAAACTTTACTTATTATTTCTTCAGCGAGTCCGCTTGTAGTGTTACCTCTACTTTTTAACCGACTTCAAAAAAGGAGGAGGTTCTCAATTCGACTGTTTTTTTTATCATATTTTTTTTGTATGTATGTTACTCGATATCGCCGTGAATCGTGAACCGTTTTTCATTTTTTTTTAACCGAACGGGTATAACCCCTAGATGGTCCCATTGTCACCAAG
The DNA here is from genome assembly GCA_911728535.1 of Pammene fasciana. Lineage (NCBI taxonomy): Eukaryota > Metazoa > Arthropoda > Insecta > Lepidoptera > Tortricidae > Pammene > Pammene fasciana. The sequence continues at coordinate 1,470,338 of OU452292.1, forward strand.
TCGGGGTCTGATGATGTGATCCTGGAGAAATCGAGGGATATCTTCAACTATTATAGGCACACCTATAGTGATTTCACTATTTTTTACAGCAATTCTGCAACTTTCTCTTGGAATAGCGGATCCTAAGTGAAGTCGGATCTTTTTTTGTTTAAAATTATAAGATCGGAATTTGTATTTATTTATATTATTGACATGATCAATCAGAATATTGCTGTTTTAAAGAAACCTAACCTTAAGGAGACAGAACAAAAGGTTGGTTTTAAGCTGTTGTCGGTGGAGCTATTTTCATGTATGTCTGTCCTTTTCCTTCTCCTTGACAGCCAAATACGACACGACTTTCTCTTTCTCCCTGGCTTCCTTAAGTTCCTCATTAATTTTACTCCCTAATTTCAGACGAAACTCTCAAAGATCTAAGCCCTAGGTATTTCCAATTGGCACGAAGGTTCGCAAAATAGGGCAGAGAAAGTGGCGTTCCCTAGTATCAGAGGCCAAGATTCTCCTTAGGTCTCTGACCTTGCGTCGTTAGTAAATCTTATAAGGCTGCCTTTCCACAAATTCGGAGATGAGAAGATATGTGAGCATCAACCAATAGGCTGTCTTTCTCTTGAAGCGGCGAATGATGATATTGGTTGATTCCGGTATCTGTCGTCTCCGCCTCAGTGGAACGGCAGCCTGAAGATATTAATGCCAAGCTAAAAAAAAGATGTTTACCTTCACAGTACTTCCGCGGAGGCCTCGGCGACTGTGTATTCGGGTTCATCTACCTCATGGAGCTCTCCACCCCCTTCGTCTCACTCCGCGGCATCCTCTCCCGACTCAAGATGAAGTCTACCCGAGTCTACCTGCTCAACGGCATACTGATGCTACTGACATTCCTCTTCTGTAGAGTACTGAGTCTGCCCTATGTCTTCTACATGTATAGCAAAGTGCTCGGCCTGTCTTACTTTGAGGTAAGTTCACTGAACAGTCGAGTCTACCTGTTCAACGGCATACTGAAGCTACTGACGTTCCTGTTCTGTAGAGTGCTGAGTCTGCCGTACGTGTTCTACATGTATAGCAAAGTGCTCGGCCTGTCTTACTTTGAGGTAAGTTCACTGAACAGTCGAGTCTACCTGCTCAACGGCATACTGTTGCTACTGTCATTCCTGTTCTATAGAGTTCTGAGTCTGCCGTACGAGTTCTACATGTATAGCAAAGTGCTCGGCCTGTCTTACTTTGAGGTAAGTTCACTGAACAGTCGAGTCTACCTGCTCAACGGCATACTGATGCTGCTGACATTCCTGTTCTGTAGAGTGCTGAGTCTGAAGTACGTGTTCTACATCTATAGTAACTGCTTGGCCTTATGAAACCAGTTTTTGACGTACGACCAGTTTGACGATTGAGCTAGTTTAGCATACCTGCGTAATATTTTGGTACCATGGATTTGGTCTGATAATGGAAACAGAAGGCGGTCAAGGTCATAAGATCTTTGTGATAAAATAATGGAAGCACATTGTGTGTGGGTTTTGTTGGAACTTTTGAAAGAAAAGTATACAGCACGGTTAGCACAAGACTAACGCGACAGTATCTATCTCAGTCAGAAAAGGACGGATAGACTATCTGGCGCGCAAGATACTGTCGCGTCACTCTTGTGCTAAAGGTGCGGCGTTAAAATCTTGCATTAAAAAAATTATAATTTTTTTAACAAACACTTATTTTCACCTGTATTTAACTCTTCCAGGCCATAAGCTCCCTCCCAACCACCTGCATGATCTCCATCGCGATCCTGCTGCTGCCCCAGCTGTACTGGTTCTACCTGATGTCGGCCGGAGCCGTCAAGGTGTTCTGCGCGGGCGCCGACAAGCGCAGTTGACCCAAACGCAGGCGCCGCCGGTAGGCCTCCCAACTGATACTGTGTGACGTTTTCTGTGAGGGTTTCCAATTTTTTTCACCAGGCAGCTCTGCGACTAGTCTAGCTGTCATAATCCAGTAATCATGTTTAACTTTTTTATTTGTGGATTTTGACAACTGCTGTCAAAAAGACTCGACACGGCGATTATCACACTGGCGACGGTGTGCAAGCGTGACAGCGCTATACACACGCAGAGCGCTATCTCGACCGGCGCCGCATGCGGAAACCGCAGCAGTGTGAAAGACGCCGCGCCGTAGAATCCCTCATTCTGTGGCTCAAGTGAAACGGGGTATAAAGCAAATCTTTTCACTTAAAAAAGCGCACAAGTCCTAAGAAATATACGGCACTTGTTACCTTTTTCGCTGAGACTATTTGTCTTATACCAATTTCACTAGTCACAGTATTAAAAAGTAACGGATTGTCGGTTGTTTAGGATTCATTACTATACCTTGTGCAATCTAAGAAGCGGTTTTTGACACCTGTCATCTCAGTACATTTTATAGCCTAAAATCGATTTTAGGTTATAAAATGTACTGAGATGACAGGTGTCAAAAACCGCTTCTTAGATTGAACAAGGTATAGTCTTGCGCCTTATTGACCATCGGCAATCCTACTTTGAATAGAAAACGGCACATACTTTATCCTTTTCTTGGCTATATTTTTTTAAATTATTGTACTGTTTTCGCAACATAACCCTTAATATATGTTAACCTAGACAAAATCGCGTTCCTCTAAAACTTAGAGGCAAAGGAATTTTAAACTTCTGCATTTACATTGCATATTTAAATAACAGACCGATCATTACCGCTGCCATTCGCATTTGCAATATATTCTCATCATTCGATGCGAACGCGAATCTCACAAATGATGCGAATATTCGGATTAGAAGAATGTAAAAACAAATATTCGTGATAGTTCTAGATAACAGAGACTATAGAGATATAGACGACCATAGCCTAAGAACTTTTTGGAGCTCATGTCGATTGCGCCATCTATGTCAAAGCCCCCTAAAGATATCGAATATGTAAGAGAAATGTCACCTGCACTGCTACTCCACCTAGTAGCTGCTAGTGTACTACTAGTACGCTATTTGTTACTAGGTGGAGTAGCTGTGCAGGTGACATTTCTCTTACATATTCGGTATCTTTAGGGGGCTTTGACATAGATGGCGCAATCGACATGAGCTTCAAAAAGTTCTTCTAACTAATAATAAAATAAATGTTTCACGATCTTTAGACGCGCATAAGTATAGTTACCATTATGTTTTCTACTATGGTACAGTCGCCATCAGAGATATCGGAGCGGTCATTGTACTCAAAAATATCTGAACATGCACTTTATCGCCTTGACAATAGAGGCGTTGTTCAGATATGTGTGGCGATTGTACTCGTACATCAGCTGAATTTAGAACCTTATTGTAAGGGGTTAAAGTTTACTAATGGTGATTTATATGCGTTACTTTTAGTATTGATTAAAAAGCGCTGGTAGCCTTACGGTAAGACGTCCGACTTTCAATCCGGAGGTCTCGGGTTCAAACCCCGGCTCGTACCACTGAGTTTTTCGTAACTTATGTACGGAATATCATTTGATATTTACCAGTCGCTTTTCGATGAAGGAAAACATCGTAAGGAAACCGGACCTAATCCCAAAAAGGCCTAGTTTCCCCTCTGGGTTGGAAGGTCAGATGGCAGTCGCTTTCGTAAAAACTAGTGTCTACGCCAATTCATGGGATTAGGTTGTCAAGCGGACCCCAAGCCGGGATAAACGCTAGCAGGAAGAGATACTTTTAGTACTAATTATGTTATTAATTTATTATCTTATATTAACCCAGCCTGCTTCTATAGAAAGTCTTCCTTCCCTTATTCTATTTTTTCATATATTTACTTTTTATGTTACCGATTTACTCAAGGGTAGAATAAATAGAACGATTTTTTACCAAAGATCTATAACTATACTTAAACTACTTCCCGCCTTCATCCAAATGTCATCTTGAACTGAGTATTTGAAAATGTGATGTTTTCGAGTCAAAGGTCCGTGATTGTCGGTTGTTAGTGGAGTTTATTTTTAAGGCACTTACGCCTTATTGACAACCGACAATGATGTACTATTGACTTGAAAACATCACAAATATGGATGGGATTATTGCGACTTCGATAGCTTTTTATACAATTGCTTGATATAGAATACACTCAAGAACTACTTACTGGTCAACTTGGATTGAGACTGCTATTACATTTTTTTATACCTTGACGGTGGCAAATAAGCATACGCCCCGCATAATGGTAAGCATCAGCTTTCGCCTATGGACGCCTCCAGAGATGTCATGGTTGCTGACCAGTTTTCATTGGCTCTGAGTTTATGTATCTATGTATAACGTAACTTTACTTTTGAGTTTTGCAAATATTTACGAATTGTTTATTAAAATGTAATTGTTATATGCCTTAGTGGTAATTATTAATTCACGAAATTCGTAGTGTTTTCAGAATTTTATTCAAATTAGAACTTTTATTGCACGTAATTGCGTGAATGCAAAATGAATAAAGAAAGTTTGTTTTTTTTTTTCATTTCTTCGTTATATACGATACTTCTTTTTATTCCATAAAATAAGAACATTGTCATTTTTGTATAATTTAATGGTAGTATATAAATACTTATACCAACACTATTGATATTGATTCTTGCATTATTTAAAATCATTATAAAGGATCGATAATGTCAATAATCTCATAATTTTTTTAGTTTTTGTAGTTCTCTGCATTTTCGCCGAAAATTGTATTGCCGAGTTTCACTTGCCAATCAACTTTTCGCAGAAGTTTCATTTGGCCAAATTTCATTTCCCAACTTTACATAATCCAACTTATCCAACCTAACCCAACCTAGTATGTAATTTTCATTTCTCGACTATGGGGTTGGGAAATGAAATGGTTGCGAAATAATTATTTGGTAAAAGTTATTCGGCCAAATGAAACCTGCGAAAAGTTGGTTGGCAAGTGAAATTCGGCAATACAATTTTCGGCGAAAAGGCAGGATACCAGTTTTTGCAATTTCTTGTTATTTATTGTCATCGTAAATATCTACGAAGCGCACTAATTTATGATTTCCGCACAAAATGTGCACTTCAGTGAGATATATGTCACAATGTATAGTTATCTATGTCTATAAATATGCGAAGTGGTATTTAGATATTGTAGACATAATTTATATTAACGTGCTTAAAAGGCAGCTCTGTACAACATAATTATTACTAAACTGTTAGATTGAAAATATTAAAACCACAACTCTGTATACAGAATAACTGACGCATGAATGTGCTTCTGTAATAGTCGCATAAGTACTATATACTAATGAATTTAGACACCATATACTCCGATATTTTTTTACAATTTTAATACTATAGAAATAGTGTTTCGGGTTTGTTTTAGAAAGTTTTAGCAGTTGTTTTTGTAATAGAACTGCGTGTAATTTCAAAGGCAAAATTGATGTAGTATCGGCCTATGTTCGATAAACTCCATTTTTATTAAAACTATCATTCCCTTTTTGATTTTAACGGGTATATTTTATTATTATATTAAGCTGTCCATATAAAACAAGTTACCGTGATTATAATGTAGATAACAGTGTTAATATACTTAGTATGCAATATGTAGGATGCAATAGCGAATACAAGAACATAGCTTAGAAATTTTTGACGGTGCTTATAGCCAACTGATTATAAATTAGTATAGGTCTTGGCTACGAATCTCTATTACAGTTAATATCTATATTCATTTATTTAATAAACCTTTCGAAATTTCGGATGTATTAATCGTTTCCACGCCAAACACTTATATATCGGCACCACAGGTCCAACGCCAAAGACCGATATATCGGTCACCGACCACAGAGCAAAATAGACCTACATGCACACGCATAAAGTTTAACTTCATTTTTGACATTTAGATGTCGTGGCGTCTGAGTGGTAGGTTTTGCGTTTGACATGGCGTCGAAAAGGTTAAAATTGATAAATATTAAAAGGATATTGATTCATTGTGACTTCATAACTTCATAGTAACCATAGGGACCGTGCGTGTTGGAGAGTCCGCCATCTTGTGGTCTAAATCAAAAATAGAAACTACTCCACGCCAATAGACAGTGCTGCCCCCAACATTTGACTCACGTATTGCACGTTGTAGGTTCTGCCATCTGGTTCAGTAATTTGGAAACTTTTTTGCTCATCGCGCCACTTATCAGGGGCCCCCTGTGTGCCTTCTAACTGTCCCACAAAAGACAGTCTGCAGAACCTGCCCATAACGTATGAGTAGCGAACTGATTCAGCTTCAGATGGGCCCAGTCCCAGCAGAAGCCTCCCCCACACCGAAAGAAAACGAAGGTGTAAAGTGAAAAAGACTGATGATGTGCTGCCCTCTTCAGTTTTCGCACGATCCCTATAGAAGACGTTACTTAAAGAGTAGCTCGTTTGACTCAATACCCTAAATCGTTGTATAAGTCGTGTTGGTCATTAATTAGCTAACTACCACTCATCAAATCTGATGTTCAAGTTCATCTCGTCACTAAAACCGATTCAAAACAGCGCCATTTTTGCTTCGATCTTTGCATTTGCATTTTTGTATTGTAGTATTTACAATACGCATTTAATTCGGTAAAGCATTTAATTGAATTTATATCAAGAATAAACCGAAGAGAACATTTTTTTTAAATTGATGTGGCGTTGAAAATATTATATATCTACGAACCTATTAATTACACTACCTTTGTATCGATAAATTACGCTAGAAACGATTTGTGTGCAAAGTTATTGGTGTTTATAAAATTAGGTTTAGGATTTGTTTGTGTTAATTGCCTTCGAAACACTTAAACATAATAATGTATACAGGGTGTAACAAAAATACTGGTGATCCATTTAAGGGCATAATTGGTATCGTATTTTTATTACGAAAAAGTGAGAAAAAAAATTTTTCGCGCGAAAAAAAATTTGGGTTTAGTATGGAGGGTCGGCCGGCTGGGACCACCTGTCCCATAGAAAAACAAAATTTTTTTTCGCGTCCAAAAATTTTTTCTCCTACTTTTTCTTAGTCGTAATACGATACCAATTATGCCCTTAAACGGATCACCAGTATTTTTGTTACACCCTGTATTTGCGGGGTTCTCTGCCTTTTCGCCGAAAATTGTATTGCCGAATTTCACTTGCCAACCAACTTTTCGCAGAAGTTTCATTTGGCCGAATTTCATTTCCCAACTTTACATAATCCAACCTAACTAATATAGGTACTTTTCATTTCCCAACTATGGGGTTGGGAAATGAAATGGTTGCGAAATAATTATTTGGTAAGAGTTATTCTGCCAAATGAAACTTGAAACTGCGAAAAGTTGGTTGGCAAGTGAAATTACGCAATACAATTTTGGTGAAAAGGCAGGAGCCATATTTTCAGATAAAGCAAATTTTGTGTTGTGATTTTTGGCACTTGTTATAGTAATTTTTGGTGTTTTTTTCTTGAGGACTTTAATTATTGGAGTGGCTAATTACTGTGTTGTTGATATTCTTTGATTTGGCTACTGTTTTATCGAATAATATTGTTTATCGCAACGGAGAATCTTTGAGCGACCTGTCGGAGTCACAATTGTTATAAAAATATTAGAAATTATTATGTTTGTTTTAGACATTTAAATTTTACTTATAAAAATTTAGTTTATAAAACTATAGATTGAATTTCGAAATACTTCACATATTATGTGATGTTTGAAACTGTTGATGTAACAAATACTTTTTTGAATAGATTTACAAAAACAGAAAACAGGCCGAGCTTTTATGCTGTACAGTCGCCAGCAAATATCTCGGCCAAGGTGGTCCCAAATATCCGAACAAAGACTATTGTTAAGGGGATAGAGTGCATGTTCAGATATTTTTGAATACCTACCCTGGTCGTTCCGAGATATTTGATGGCGACTGTACATGCTCGAAAATTAAAACACCCTATATTATCGAAATTCTTGGCTGTTGTATGCTTATTCTATTGTTGAAAAAAAGATAGCTTTTTTTTTACTTGTCGAAATTGGTCAATACCAAAGCACTTATCAGAATTTTGTAATGTCCGGCAAGTATGAGCGGGATTGTATATTTTTGGAATAAGATACAATAATGATTACCCATAGGTTGACTGGTAGAGATTGCCCCATTTAGTCCGCATTTTGTACAATCGACCAAAAATGTGGTTTACCACCCTACGGTTGAGGTTCGTTTGAACGTCATGAGACAACAAGGTCGTGCATGTTTTGAACTCCGTTAGAAATGTCAACCTTAGCGATCGTTAGATCCCGCAGAAACTTTTGTCAAAACTGGTAGACCACTTTCTTGGTCGACTGTACATTAAGTTTGGCTTTTGTGGAAATTCACACTGCTCTTTGAATTAAAACGGGGGTTTCCTGTAATTAAAGGTGTCTATCAAATCTATCTATGACACAGGGTGGACTCGACACGCCATACTACGAAACTCGTTTGAGCGCTTATGTGTGGACGGCACGTTAGTACGGTAAAAACTTCAATATGCGCGTGAGTTCTTAGACTCTCTACAGACGTAAGCGACTAGTCGACTGCGGTTTTTAATACATTGCGGTTTTTGATCCAACGATTGATTTCGTTGCACCTACCTAGACGGCAACGTCTCTAAATCGCGCGCGAGTTTTGTGTCAAAATTGCACCGATTGTAGTGTAGAGGCCACTACTTTCAACCTGACTGATAACCAGTGATCGGCGAAAAGGATTCCACACGGGGTGAATGACATCAATCATTATGCTAGTATGGATATGCCGCGGCATTTGCGGTATAGAAAAATAAAATTACAGTTAATTTTCACAAACATTTGTTTGTATTTTAATGAAATTATTTATTTCGCATATTATTTTTTTTTTTTTGGTCTCTATAAAATTAAAATAACATACCATTATTTTACTGGTCAACGAGCGAGTTCTTAGTTCGGGGCGGACTACTAGTTATTACAAGTCGTAACCGACACGGATTCATTGTATTAAACATAATACCAACACGTATATTTTCGAGCAGTTTAATTGGTATCGCGGGCGAAACGGCCCATCCATAATGCTATGTCTAGTTGAATTCCCGCGGTGTGGCATCCTTTTCGCCGATCACTGCTGATAACCTACTAGTTTACTACCAATCGGCCGCCGCGGGGTGAGGTAATTCCAATCGGGGCGGGGCGTAGCGTGGCCATTCTGTATGAAATACTATTATTTATTCTTTGTCTATGATAAAAAAAATTATACCCCATTTGATTCCTACAATAAAGTGATAAAAAAGTATACGTATTGACTCTGCTCTCATTCAAAATGAAATAAGGGTCGCAAAACACTGTTGTAATTAGCATGCTTCACCTCTATGTAACACTACATTTATTTAACTATCAAGAAAAATACAAGTGACGGACTTTAATCCTCAATGCCTTCTCTCCCAGTCGACCATCAAACTATATTGTATCTTGCTCCTAGCCTAGCTATCTATGCCTAATCTTAAGAGTCGCCAGGACGCTCGCGCGAACTCGCGTTCCGATACAAGCGTAGTTCAGCTCTCATTTTAAAACAACATGCTTTAGAACCATGAAATTTGGCATGGGCATTCTAGTAGTATAGATCTAGGTCGGCCATTCGTTTTCGAAAAATAAGTTTTGTATGTAAATCTGTAACTGGCTGTATTTTATTTGTATTACAATTTTTAGCAACGAAAACGAATGTCCGATCTAGATCTGTACTACTAGAGTGCAGAGTGCACATACCAAATTTAATGGTTCTAAGGCACTGGTCCCACCGCGAGCGAGTAACTATGAGCTATCGGCTATTTCAAGAGACAAAAGATACTCGCTCCCGTGTAAACAAAAGAGAAACAAATATATAGCTGGGCGAGTATTGTTCAGCGCCCAGCTATGATATTTGTGTCTCTTTTGTTTACACGGGAGCGATTATCTTTTGTCTCTTGAAATAGCCGATAGCTCATAGTTTACTCGCTCGCGGTGGGACCAGTGCCTAAAGCATGTCGTTTTAAAATGAGAGCTAAAATATGTTTGTATGGGAACGTGAAACTGTGATTAGATTTTGAAAAAACGGGACTTATAAGTCCCAAATTTCACATTTTATACACAAATTTTCACGAACCATAATTAGATTCAAGTAAACCTTGTTCGAGTGTATACCTCCTTTATCTTGTTTCTCGAAGCGCGGTATACGACTTTCTGTTTGGCCAGGGTTTGTTTAACTTCAAGCATAGACAGAGATAATCATACTGTTTCTTTCTTACGCTAGTACCCTCTCTACTGAAAAAGGGATGAGTATAGCTTATTACTTCTACTGTTACTGCACTATTTGGCCAGACTATAGTTGAATGTATTTTATTTTCTGTGGCTACAATGTTACTTTGGGCGTCTTCTTTCCTTTACTAGTCAAATATCCTATTTATAGCTTGCTATGGCTAAGATCTTGCTAAAATGATTTCGAAAAGTCTTTCCTCGATCAGTTGTTCATTGACCATATAAATATCTCTAGGCTTTTAATATTTAAATGTTAGGCCTAATGTCTGAATCTCTGTGCAAATTGAAGTTATCGAAATAACTTTGCGTGATGACTGTACAATGTACTAACGGTGTTACCAGTGTTAAAATAGTTGTATAAATTATTGATAGGAAGCTTTTCGAATAGCAACACAGATGGGACAAGAGAGCACGGACGCGCAATTACCGCCAAGCTCTCACTGCGGGTGGACGCTCTTGAAAATTATCATCGTGAATTGATTGAAACTTGTAGTGGATCTACTAAATTAACTTGATATGCATTAATTAACTTAATATCCATTTTTATGAATTTATTTGTAACAAAAAAAGGCAAAAAGTTTCCTAACAGATGATCCTCGAATAAATACTATGTTGCATAGATTCTGTACATATCTGTGTTGTTATTTGAAAAATAACATTCGTCTTTATAAACTAGTCACTGCGAATTGCCCCTAGACCTTCTGCAATCTAAGAAGCGGTTTTTGACACCTGTCATCTCAATACATTTTATAGCCTATAATTTTAAACAAAAAAAGAACCGACTTCACTTAGGATCCGCTATTCCAAGAGGAAGTGGCCGAGTTGCTGTAAAAAATAGTGAAATCACTATAGGTGTGCCTATAATAGTTGAAGAGTTCCCTCGATTTCTCCAGGATCCCACCATCAGATCCCGACTTGGTGACAATGGGACCATCTAGGGGTTATACCTGTTCGATTCAAAAAAAAATTTTGAAAATCGGTTCACGATTCACGGAGATATGTAGTAACATACATACAAAAAAAAAAATTGATAAAAAAAAAAATCAGTCGAATTGAGAACCTCCTCCTTTTTTAAAGTCGGTTAAAAATCGATTTTAGGTTATGAAATGTACTGAGATGACAGGTGTCAAAAACCGCTTCTTAGATTGCACAAGGTATAACTAGTGTTATTCTGTAGTCTTGATGGTCAAACTGTACGGCTAAGAGCAGGGTGTGCACTGTATCTATATTGTATATTTGTTTAATTAAAAAGGATCTCTCCTCTTCCTAGATTGGTAAGTATACCAGTTGTACAGTCGACGCCATAAATATGTATACACTTTTGCACCTTAATGACACTAATTCATTTTCATTTCATTTCATTTAAATCATTTATTTGTGACGCTCACTACACTACAAATACATTGAGAGACAATATATCAATATATAAAAATATGAATAAGGTCCAAAATCGTATACATATTTTTGGCGTTGACTTTACGTATACCTTTACCACTATTTCGTAGTCATTAGTACTGTTGTCCGCATTGAACTCTATTGCCTAAGCAGTAAGGGTGGGGTTCGCAGTGTGTTGTGGGGCGAGTGGTAGAATGTAACAAATAGATGTGATATGTCATCGGATAGTGACGGCGGGGCGCCGCGTGTTGTTGCACTGAGTGTTTTATAAATGTATAGACTATTCATATCTGTTTTATTTTACTTTCCCCATACAAAAAAATAACAAATAATCGCTGAACATCCTATATTTAAAAAAAATCTTCATCACTATCATCAAAACAATCATCATCATCATCAGATCCACTCTATCAAATTGGTGGTTTTCGTGAGAATATGCTGGAGTTGCTTAAGAAAACACCCAAATCACTAAAGGAATGAAAACTGGATTGACAGTTTTTCAATATTTCCAATCGGACGGACCCCGGGATTATTCCGTTTGCAAACAAAACAATAATCTGTTTATCGAATCTGCGACTTATTGAGTATATGATATGAAACTCTACATGCTTAGCTCATAGCCTCATAATGACGTCTACAATTTACCAAAGATACGTATATTGTTATCATAGAAACTAAATCATTTTGGCGAAAACAAAGTATTGTTGCTAATTATACAGGGTGTAATAAAACGAATGTCGATTTTATTATTGGGTTAGGAGTGTAATGTTATACTAATTTAGATTTTTAATATCATATAAGTATGGTATCCTAGTACTTAGTAGCGATTAAAAAAATATACTGTATAGAAAAAGTAAAAAAAAATATTTTTTATATTGTTCAGTCGCCATAGGAGCGCCATATCGCCATATCGGAGCGGCCAAGGTACTCAAAAATATCTGAACATGCACTTTATCGCCTTGACAATAGAGGCGTTGTTCAGACATTTGTGACCACCTTGGCCGCTCCGATATATCTGATGGCGACTGTTTATGTAGCACAAAGCTGACTGCCTGACTAAGAGGAGTATTTCCATTGGAACAGTCGCCATCAAATATATCGGAGCGGTCAGGGTACTCAAAAATATCTGAACATGCACTTTATCGCCTTGACAATAGAGGCGTTGTTCAGACATTTGTGACCACCTTGGCCGCTCCGATATATCTGATGGCGACTGTTCATGCAGCACAAAGCTGACTGCCTGACTAAGAGGAGTATTTCCATTGGAACAGTCGCCATCAAATATATCGGAGCGGCCAGGGTACTCAAAAATATCTGAACATGCACTTTATCGCCTTGACAATAGAGGCGTTGTTCAGACATTTGTGACCACCTTGGCCGCTCCGATATATCTGATGGCGACTGTTCATGTAGCACAAAGCTGACTGCCTGACTAAGAGGAGTATTTCCATTGGAACAGTCGCCATCAAATATATCGGAGCGGTCAGGGTACTCAAAAATATCTGAACATGCACTTTATCGCCTTGACAATAGAGGCGTTGTTCAGACATTTGTGACCACCTTGGCCGCTCCGATATATCTGATGGCGACTGTTCATGTAGCACAAAGCTGACTGCCTGACTAAGAGGAGTATTTCCATTGGAACAGTCGCCATCAAATATATCGGAGCGACCAGGGTACTCAAAAATATCTGAACATGCACTTTATTGACTTGACAATAGAGGCGTTGTTCAGATATTTGTGACCACCTAGGCCGCTCCGATATATCTGATGGCGACTGTACTCTCTGAATACGGATATAACTATAACTTATGGCTACTAAGTACCAAGTCGTATACATATAATACCTATTTAATCTACATGACGTCATCGTCAAGGCAGATACATTTTAATAAATGGTACCATAATAATCCAATATCACCAAAAAGCACTGGTAGCCTTGCGGTGAGACGTCCGACTTTCAATCCATAGGTCTCGGGTTCAAACCCCGACTCGTACCACTGAGTTTTTTGGAACTTATGTAAGGAATATCATTTGATATTTACCAGTCGCTTTTCGGTGAAGGAAAACATCGTAAGGAAACCGGACCTAATCCCAAAAAGGCATAGTTTCCCCTCTGGGTTGTAAGGTCAGATGGCAGTCGCTTTCGTAAAAACTAGTGTCTACGCCAATTTATGGGATTAGGTCAAGCGGACCCCAAGCCGGGATAAACGCTAGGAGGAAGAAGAGAAATAATCCAAATCACCCTGTATTGATTGTCGATATAAAATTAAACAAGTAAATCAATATTATCACAGCTGTCGACTTGATTATCATTATCAGGGATTACCCGTGATTTTTGTTATTATGGCTACCGTTTGCAGATATACTTATCAGTTATCATTAATAATGATTATGATACAGATTTATAATGATTTGGCGTCAGGTGATTAGTGGTATCCAAGATGCTCTTCAAAACGGTCCTCCTAATCGTGGGCTTAAGCCAGGTAAGAAAACGAAATTAATGATGAATAATTAATTACTAATTTAGGATTTTAATGATGAGTAGGTACAGTCGACCAAGAAAGTGGTCTACCAGTTTTGACAAAAGTTTCTGCGAGATCTAACGATCGCTAAGGTTGACATTTCTAACAGAGTTTCAAACATGCACGAGCTTGTTGTCTCATGACGCTCAAACGAACCTCAACCGTAGGGTGGTAATCCACATTTTTGGTCGACTGTACGTCAGGCACCATACACATACACTGGCGTAGCTACCAAAGGGCTAGGCGGGGCGCTGCCCTGCCCCGGGGCCCCCAAAACCTGATTAGCAAACCTCTTATTGGATGTAAAGAGCTGTATGTGTGTGTATAAATTGTTTAGGGGTCCCAGTTTGTTTTTTTGCCCCAGGCCCCAGGGCCCTTGGTCACCTAGCTACGCCACTGTACACATTGGCAGGTAAGTATTTACTTACAGTCGTGGACTGTAATTGATGTGCGGTTCAAGGTGTCTTCTTTTGTTTAATACTTTATGAAATCTTTATGTAAAGTGAACTCTAAATGGCTCAACAATTAAACTCCCTTACCGTACCTATCTATAGGTATATAGTCATGAACCAGATTTGTTTTGCTTGTTAGGTAGGGTGCATTGAGGTAATTACGCGAAGGATGTATAATTTGCGAAAATCATTCAAATTTCGCTCGTATCTCATTTTAGTCAGAGTCAAATTTCGGAATTACCCGCGTTTTCCTATCGGAATTACCCTAATGCACCTTATTAGTAAAACTTTCATGTCGAAATCGTGACGTCACGTTACGCCTCCCTAAGGGGGTATTAGACTAGAGATGCACCGAATATCCGGTTACTATCCGGTATCCGGCCTATCCGGCCCTTATTTTAGTATCCGGCCGGATACCGGATATCTTCGTACTATCCGGCCGGATACCGGATGTAGTCAGAGTCGCCCACTAGTCATACAAAATTTTTTTTTTACACAAAAATACGCGAGCGCGTGTGTACTTTTGAAAGAAGTTACTCCGTACTGACATAATAAAATTCGTTTTGTTGCCTAGAATTCCTAGGAATGTATCCGCGCGAACGTTCACTACGACACAGGTCGAAACCTGCACGACGCGCACCTGCGAAACTCAAATTGTAGGTATAGTACCGCCGGCCGAATATTCGGCGGCCGGATACCGAATATTCGGCGGAGGGTCAGGCCGAATATCCGGTATCCGGTATCCGGCCAATCCACTATCCGTTGCATCTCTATATTAGACACACCCTAAGCCTAGTTCAGATACTCCTGGTAGCCCTGGTACTGGTTGCTGTCGATCGTGTGCAACAAATAAGGCTCACGATCTCAGATTAGATTATGTAACATTCTTCAAGAAATCAAAAAAGAGGCACCGAGTATCTCCTCGGGCCCCATGCATCTAAAAACTTAGACTTGATGCCACGATATTATTCTTGTTCCGAAGAATGATTTTCAGACTTTAATAAAAGGTACAGTCTACTGCAAATCTATCCACTTTTTCAATTCAGTGCGTTGTAATAAGGTCTAAAAGTGGATACATCTTTTTGTTGTCGGCTGTAGATCAGATACTAGAGGTGATCAAATTACATTTTACTTTATGATGGTGTTTACCTACTCAATGGAATACGCGAAAACCGAAGCGCTTTGGTACAGTCAACAACAAAAATATTATAAGATTTTGAAATTTTGAACCTTATTACAACGAAGTAAGGTGTATACATAATTTGGCGTTGACTATATCTATCGGTCCTATCCTAATACAATATTTCGATTTTATTTCACCACCATTTACAATAGGTTCTGGCACTGCCCACGGAGCCCGAGTACACTGAGGCGGGTTTCATCGAACATGTCCTCCAAGCCGAAACCGAACTTGAAGCAGGTAAGGGTCCAAAGTTATCTCACACCAATGTGGCTGGTCTTTCCAAATTCGTAGACATACTAATACTATTAAATAAAACGGTTACACTTACGGCACTTCAGTCACTTCGCGCGACATGTTCCGGAGAGCCTAGGTCCCCTTCAAGCACTAGGAGTGCTACTTGAACCGGTCTGTAGCGAGCTGCTGCACGTCGCGTTGCCGACGGTCACGTGGTGCTTGAAGATAACCTAGGCTCTCCGAAACCTGTCGCAAGAAGTGACTAAAGTCCCGTTAATGTTGTTTATAAGCGTTTTAATAGGGAAAATCAGATGAAAAAGTGTAAGGCTTATTCCTTTACTTACGAATGCCATAAGAGGCTTATATGATTACCGCCTTTCGAAGTGCCTAAAAAGCCATATATAACGAGTAGCATCTTAGGCTCTGAGTGTTGTATTAGCGTGTTAGGCCATTGCGTACACGGAAAAAACGTTACCTTGATCGAAGACAAATCCTCTTGGTCAAGACAATACTGTTTCGTATAGGTATTAGATGGAAACAATTTGCCTAGAAAGTGGTCTTGATTCAAGTAAAATGTCTGTATTCAAGTAAAATATATCTTGGGCTGAAGATATATAATTAAATGATTTAGAAAAATTGTTTTTTGCAATTTTTTTTTGTATCTTTCTGTATTTATTCAGTCACCATAAAGATTAAAACTATAGTCACCATATACATTATTAAGTTTACGAGTAGACTTTTGGCTTACGTATGTCGGAAAAAAAATTGGAGTATTTTCATATTTATTTCATTGCATGTTTGAGAAAAGCACTATACATACCTCGGCGTGAAAAGGGGTTGCCAGCCTCGTAACTATCCGTCTATATAACTCAGCCGGCAATCCCCTACTTCCCAGCCTCTGTAGTAATGTACTATTTTTTCGTGTACTTCTAATTATACACCCTCAATAATTAACCCTGACTGTTTATCTGTCAACTAGATGTCTCAAGCTCCCGAATCGTGTCGGGCTGGCAGGCGTACCCCGGGCAACATCCCCATCAGATCTACCTCCGTATGGTGAATGCCGCCGGAACCATGAGCGCCTGCGGGGGCTCCGTGGTGCACAAGAACTGGTTCATCACCGCCGCGCATTGTACGGCCCTGTAAGTACCTAGTTGGGGTAGGTAGTTTTTAAAACATCAGGTGCTATCTGTACAGCCATTTTTAGCCACGCTTTTAATAGCATTACTACACCCACTTACCCAAAGGGTAAGTACTCTAGTGTGGTACCTACTACAAGGATGCGTCAATAGGGGATATTACTGCAATGTTCTGCCGCTAGAGTGCAGGACTAGCAGACCGGTAAACCATAAAGTTCTTAATACATACTAGGCGTAGGCCTTAAACAGTTTTTTACAAGTTTTCATAGAAAAATTATAACGAATAAATATGTCATTTGTGCACCAAGGCGGTTTGTTTACAGAGGTTCTATCGTGAAACGATAGAATCGAAATTTTGACATCTGCCTCTCTATCGCTCGAATATGTAAGAGTGACAGAGAACCAGGTAACTAAATTTTTATTTTCGTGTTTCGCGGTAGGCCCTTCGGTTGTGCTAGTGTCGTACCCTAACCAGGATTTTGCGTAATATTCCTCTTTTTTACATCCATCCCTATTGGATCAATTTTACATCCCTATCGGAAAGTATCGGACAATGGTTTATTCAAAATTTAACTCCGTTGATCACGTTTAATTTTTTTGAAGCTACAGTGTTTTATTTTGCTGTTTATTTCTCTTTCTAACAAATGCATTGGTTAGAAAGAGAGGCAAACAGTGAATTTGAAAATAGTATTTATTACCATTCCCTCAAAATACCCAAGCATGTTCCGAAGCCTCTTTATGATAACTAGTATACTACATGCCTAATAATAATTATCCCACACCCTAGACGAGTGAGGCTTCTGGTCCGCGCCGGTCTCGTCCACATCCTGCAGCCGCAGTACGACGCGGAGACCACGGTGTGGTACAACCACCCGACCTACGTGGACGGACTGGCGACCATCGTCCAGCCCAATGACATCGCCATTGCTCACGTCGACCAGCCGTTCGAGTTCAACCGTGAGTTGTCTACTGTTACATACCCCTGGCCAGTGAGCTGGTCCGGGGCTCGTCCACATCCTGCAGCCGCAGTACAATGCGGAGACCACGGTGTGGTACAACCACCCGACCTACGTGGACGGACTGGCGACCATCGTCCAGCCCAATGACATCGCCATAGCTCACGTCGACCAGCCGTTCGAGTTCAACCGTAAGTTGTCTACTGTTACACACCCCAGGCCAGTGAGCTGGTTCACACCCCGAGTGAAGCTCCTGGTCCAGGGCTCGTCCACATCCTGCAGCCGCAGTACGACGCGGAGACCACGGTGTGGTACAACCACCCGACCTACGTGGACGGACTGGCGACCATCGTCCAGCCCAATGACATCGCCATAGCTCACATCGACCAGCCGTTCCTAACTCTCCGAGTCTTCTGTCAGTCTCCTAGCTTAGAGCACCCCATCTCATCACTACTCCATCATGATGAAAGATAGAAAGAAAGACACAGTATGTAAGAAAGTACGAGCGGTAAACAAGCGAGAACTGATATGCAAGCGAAATAGATAAGGCAAAGGCCGACCATGTTGGAGGCAGGAAGGATTAAAAAAAAAAGAAAACCGTGAGTTGGTTCTAACTCTCTGAGTCGTCTGTCAGTCTCCTAGCTTAGTGCACCCAACAGCATAGGCTTCTAGGTAATGCGAATGTTTCATATATTTCGACGAGATTCATATTCATCAGATCTAAATTTGGCCTGAAGAACTTTTGAATTCATAACACAGTAGTAGAAACTGTGTTTTTATAATCCATCGCCCTATGTCACTACACCAAGTATTTGGCGGACGGCAGTTTCTCTCTTGTTACACAAATAATATTGAATTGTCTTTATTCAGACCTGCTGCAACCCATCAAGATGCAGTCGTCAGCGGACGCGTACAGGGACTACTCTGGGGAACAAGTCATAGCCAGTGGCTTCGGACGAGTCTGGACTGGAGGTAAATAGTCTAGGGCAGGGGTTTTCAAACTATACGCTGCGGCGCGCTGGAGCGCCGTTGAAGGTAGAGGAGCTATGGAATCAGGCGTTACTTTGCGGAAGTCCATATATTATCAACTACAATATTCCGCGCTATATTAACGTGCTAGTTAATTTAGGGACTACCCGTTATACTTATTTACGTATTTATGCATGCATTAATGTTCCCATCCTCTCACCGCAAAAATAAATACGGAAATAAATATAACAAACCACCACCAATAATACCAAAACTCGACACGTGTTTCGCCTCTCTACGAGTAGTGTGGTGAACGAGTGATTAGAATCACTCGTTCACATTTATAAGATTTATAGAGTGGCTTTTTATCTAGATTAACTTTTGCCAGTTAGTATGGCAAGAATTGTGGAGAATACCCCCCACTTTACAAAATCGTCCGTTTTTCGGAGCTCATATCTGGACAACCATTAGTGTTAGGTAAATAATAAGTTTATGAAAGTTGTAGAAAATTTTATCAGCTTTAATTATGTTCTACAACAAAATTGTCTATGACGCATGGTTTTAAAGAAATAAGCAAAAAACCAAAAAACGGGACCTTCTTTACCTCCCCCCTCCTCGGGCTCACCTCCGGGGGCTGGGGACTTTTAGTATGTTAGTCTCCTAACTAGTCTTAACAAAGTTCCAAAGTCAAAATTTCTGCTTTCGACTTTTACAGCTAGACCCGTTTTAGAGCATTCATTTACCAGGCTAGAGGCATGCTCAGGAGCTGCTGGGAATGTTGTCGGTCTGACGTGCCGTACGTCGAGAGGGGCGCCCTGAGGCAATCCTCCTCACCATACTATACCTGTCTATTTCAAATGACTCCTCAAAAATCCCTTCTTTATCGGCAAGATATACGTAGCAGACACTTGAAGGATCTTCTTGGTTTGCTTTTGATATTATTTGTGAATCACAGGTGACACATCGGAGAACTTAAACTGGGTGTACCTGACCGGGGTGTCGAACGCGCTGTGCTTCAGTACTTTCGGGGCTATCATCACTGACACCACCATCTGTGCACGGTTCTACAACGTCACCTCTCAGTCTACCTGCAGTGTAAGTCATAGTAATGGTTTCAGGAAACCATGTCATTTTAAACAGGTCTACACTCGGCGCAATTTTGACGCTAAAATCACCGGCGATTTCGATACGTTGCCGCTTCGGTAGGTGCAACGAAATCAATCGATGGTTTAAAGACCGCAATGTATGTACAAATCGCAGGTGAGAGATTGTTGCGAGTTCAGTAAGAGCGCCTTACTCTGACGCTTTCAGTAGAAAACAAAAAGCTTGTTATCTTATAGTCGTAAGGATGAATATTTATTAATATATGAACAAAGTTACATACTATCTAAAAATAAAGCTAAACTTAACAAATAAAAACTATACTAACAACTAATTTAAAATTATGTATAAAAGTAAAACAGCTATTAGACATTGCAACCTGCAGGGCCCAATCTGTCAGGTTGGTAGGTGTAATTAAAGGTAGGGTCCGTAGGGAGCTGAAGGAGGGGTAGGGAGAGGCAGAGTATACAACAGATTGGGCCCTGCAGGTTGCAATGTCTAATAGCCGTTTAAACCTACCTATAAAAATCCCAACTACAAAAAGAATACCCCGTCTAAAATGTATTGGATGAATTGCTTCTTTGTATCATTGTATCATATTAAGACCTTAATCTTATCTCGTTTTGATTGATTTCATTGGGCTACGTAAATTACCCGCATTAAAGTGACTCATTTTCGTAACACAATGAAACCAATAAAAAAATAGGCCGTTACAGGGTACTTTATTTTCTCTAAGGCGATTATAATCGCCTAAAATGATCTGTCACCGGTTTCCCCTTGAAAGTTCTTACCAAATTTCAAGCTTGATCAACACTTCTGCTGTTATGCGACTCGATCATAACTACTTGAACTTACCATGAACTAATAATAGAGGCGTTTTGCGGATATTTGTGACCAACTTGGCCGCTCCGATATTTCTGATTGCGATTGTACGTAGTCATCAGATGTGATTTCTCTTATCCTTAGTCGTTGTGCGCTTTGCAGAGTGTCGTGGTCAATTAGCAGTATCAGGTACAGATGTTGCTCGTTGCAAAGTTTTTTGCCATTCTGGCCAGTTGGAAGTCATTCTAACAAACTTGTTTAACGGTCCTCGTATAGCAGATGATCTGGTCAGTCCATCGCATTGGTCGCCTTTAACACGGTCTAGAAACTAGTCTACCCTGCAAATGTAGTTGGGCTTCAGCATTTTAATAAGCATTGATTGTTTAGGGTGACAGCGGCGGCCCCCTGGTCCATGTAGACGACGAGGGCGTCCCCATCCTCATCGGAGTAGCAGCGTTCGTGGCTGGTGGCGATTCCGGCTGCCACGCCGGGCATCCAGCAGGTAAACTTCACTGCCGACTTATATTCGTGGTAACATTTATAACTAAAAGCCAATAAGCAAAACGTGTTACCTATTCACGATAGCACGACCCGTCGTTAGCACAGAGTTGGTCACCTTGTGACCTAAATCGGAATTAATAACTTTACGCCAGCAAACTCCTGTACTGCCCAATAAGTTCCTGCTAGTTCCCCATACTGTTTGTTGCCAAGCTTAAAAGGTTAACATGATAAAGCACAAATACGTGAACGTGAAAGGGTTGTGCATTATCAAAATAACATTCGTAAAACTTCTATTCTGCATTTTTTAAATTACACCTTTTCACAGGTTTCACTCGCCCGGGACCCTTCCAAAGCTGGTTCACAGAGGTCACCGGCATCGACTTCGAGAACCTAGAAGAAAGTACCGAAGCACCCACCACGGAAGCACCAACAACCACCGAAGAACCGACTACCACCGAACAACCAACAACAACTGAAGCGCCTACTGAGCCACCCACGACCGAAGCCCCGGATTCCAACGAGTCAGGAGAAGAGGAGGATGAATCCACTGAAGCCCCGGAACCGGAAGACAGTTTAGAGGAGGATTCCGATGAATCTGATGATGGGGAACTGTCAGAGTTGCTGAAGAAGTTGGAAGTGCAAGTCAAGGTTAAAGTCAAGTTGAACAAATTTGGAAAGAAGAAGAAACATATCATAAAACATTAAATATAATATTCCAGTATTGATATTTGTATCAATTTTGTATAATTTTTATTTTGTATCATTTTTATTTTGTATAAAAAAGGGTAATTTATTTAAAAAGTTATAAATAAATAAACTTTTTAATATTAATAAACAACCTGAGCAATTTATTTTATTTTATTACAATAGAATCTCATGAGTGAAACGTAACGCGAGAACATTTTTTTAACTTGTCAATGTTGCCAGAAAAAATAGAAAGCTCTCAGCTGATATGAAAAGCGTTTATTTGAATATTTTTTTGTTTTCAAACAATTGAAGTAGCCCATATTTTAACTACTTTTATAATTAGTTGCTCTTTGCATACCGGTATGTCAAAATTAAATTGTTGAATAAGACTTTACTGTAAAAAAAACTTATTGGATTGTTGCACTGGCCACCCTAACTTGACATTTGCGTCATTGAAAGTATTCATGGGTGCAGGCAAAGTTACTATAATTTTAAGTTTTTTACAATAAATGCTAGTTTTTGAAATGAAATGGAGGGATCGAGTACCAAAGGCAAGTATTACTGAACAAAATTAACCATAAAAAGTTTTAAAAGCGTCAAGTTTCGTCTAGTTTTTGTGTATATTCGCTTGGGTATTTTTGTGTGGGCGAAATTCGTTTGAAGTCGTAAATTATCTTTTGTTTGCTACCTGCCTCACCTTTAGAACACTAACTCTTGTATATCTTGGTAATTTGAGACTTTAAAACTAGCAGGTCAAGTTTATTCTAAGCATGAAAGTACTAAGTATCTTTGGTAGTGCGTCGTAGGTACATACTTCCGTGTTATACTGCTCAAAAGTTAGCTGTGAAGGTTCAATGTTTTTGACTCATATCACGCTTTGGACCTTCATTTGAACGCTGCATTTTCCGCTAGAATAATTTAAATTCCAAAGTTCAACTAGGAATGGGCACTATCTTAAAATTAATGCATAAATCAGATATGGTATGACAATAATGTTTATTGGTATAATTGAATACTGAATAGTGTCTGTTGTTTTGTGTTATTCTTGATTAAATATTATTTATTGGTCATTGGTGTCTAATAAAATAGATCAGTATGTTAGTTTGTATGTCAAGTTGTTCAGAACAAAGTGGTTTTTGTAATTAAATTAATATTAAACTCGTGTACAAAAAAATGTGACTAAAATTTCAGTGGCAAATAATTGTGAAATAATACGAATACATGGGTTCAAAAGGTAGGATTTGGTTTAAACTGGACTCTGTTTGGTTAGTGTCTGCTATTGAGTTCAAAAACTACTTATTCGGATTTGTATGTGAAGGAAAAAGTGTTGGTATCCTGACAGTAAGATGTCTGACTTTCAATCTGCTGGTCCTGGGTTCAAACCCTGGCTCGTACCAATGAGTTTTGTCAAGTCTGAAAATATGGATACTTTTAATGTGACAAAAATATGTAGCCACAACTTTATTACCAAGGTGTCTTAAATAAATTATGTCACATGTCAAAATATATGTATGAGATAAAATCAGCGCCACCTAGTAACGAATAACGTACTAGTAGTACACTAGTCGTTACTAGGCGGCGCTGATTTTATCTCATACATATTGGCTCTGTTTAGGTGGCTCTGAACTAGATGGCGCTAAATACTTGGAGCCTCAAAAAGTTCTTAGGCTATGGCCGTCTACTATATATTTAAGTGTATATGTTCAGACATGACCGTACATATATTAATAAACGCATAAGGAGAAACCTGTTTGTTCCTTAAATATGCAAAAACGACTCCACAGAATTGAAATTTTAATATAGTAATAGTTTGTACCCTTGAGCAATCATTTAGGGTAGAGTTTCTTATAAGACACATGCTACGAAGCCGCGGGAACAGCTAGTAATGAATGCGTGTGCTGTTGCAGAATCCCTCAGCTGCGCCGGGTGCTTAAACAATATTGGTGAGGATGATTACGTGTCCGCACTGGAACAAGAATGGCATACAGACTGCTTCAGGTAATTATTACTATTCACTTTATTTATTTTCCTTCTCAGGCTAGACTTTTTACAATATTTTTAGAAGCTAATATAGGATGCCGCCGGCAATGGGGCAAGGCCCAGGCTGTGGGTGGTTAGGGCTGCAGAGAGAGGAACTGCAGGACTATCCGCACCATGTCCATGACTACCTTTTTCTGCATCTGTCCCTTGATTCAGCCGCCTAGCAAGAGTCTCTTGAGGTGTTGGTCGAGACTCTTCACTATGAGACCATCCACTGTCATTATTTTTGTTATTCATTTAATAACCAGCCAGGTAGTTATGACAGCTGATATTGCCTGTATCCAGTGATCATTAAGTTTTTTTTTACAATATTAGTTAAGTAGAGTGGTGCTGTTTTGCAGGTGCTCGGTATGTGACTGCCTGCTGTCCACATGGTACCACGAGAAGGGAGGCCTGCTGTTTTGTCAGCAGGACTACTGGGCGCGCTTTGGGGAGCCATGCCACCACTGTCAACAGGTAGACTAGCTATCTTGCTGTTATCACATTTTCTTGAAGTATACCTGTGGTTACCTTTACCTGCTAAACTCTATACCGAAGAACTCCACCGAACTTCAATTTGATTGATGATTTAATAGTGCTTCAAGATACAACTTGAATCATGGATTTTTTTATATTATGTTGTAATTGCTTTACAGTGGCGGTGAGTCAAAATTTTTCTTAGGCGAGCCAGTGCTGTATTTGGCTTAAGATTTCGTGAGCTGTAGGAAAACTGCTCCGGCGCCTGAAACTTAGGCAAGCCGACGTGAATCGTGTTCTATGGATGCGCCGCCACTGTTGCTTTATCAAGCATATATCAGCCTTTATGCTTCCGCCAGTGGTTGGATAAAACAAGGCCAGTACGATGTTTCCATGTCCTGTGATATATCGTGTTTTTATGAACTTTCGTATCGTAGGTGATGACGGGTCCCGTGATGGCGGCGGGTCCGCGTCACTACCACCCAGAGTGCTTCGCGTGCAACGCTTGCGGAGCACCCATCGATGACAAGGAGCCCTATGCCGTGCAGCAGGAGCGCTTGTATTGGTGAGTAGCTGAAGTCATGTCTCTAAATTTAATGCCTAAATGCGTAATGCGATATCAATCATATCTTGGTGTATTGAGGGTTTGTGGGTTTTGGTTTTTTAGAATCTTAATAATACTTTAAAAATGACTGATTTTTTAAAATTACTGTTGAAATAAAAGGATAGTTAGTATTAACACATTCAGCACCGAGAACCCGACTGTCGGGTTCTCCGTTCGTAGCTACTACGCGCTACATACGAGGAATACCTGGCTACGCGGTACGCGGTACGGAAAGTGTTAAGAGATTGTATCAATAAATTAAACAAAAAAAGAACCAACCTGACTTAGCTTCCATCTTTCCGAGAGCAAAAGCCCGAGATGCTGTAAAATTTACTGAAATCATTATAGGTGTGTCTAAAATTTAAATTTATCCAAATAGGTGCAGCCGTCTTGCAGCAAAAAAAATGAGAATATCTTTCGAAATGTTGAAGTCAATTGAAGGGATGTTTACAAAAACAACATAACTGACTATACTGGTTGACACCTGAAACGATTAACAATGTTCTTAAAAAAGTGTCAACCGCTCTAAGCAGTTATGTTGTTTTTGTAAACATCCCTTCAATTGAAAATGCGCTTTTTACTTATTTTTTTACATTATTTTGTCAAAAACAGGTCTTAATCGCATACACTTATTATTTTCCTGACGTTTCGAGCGTGTCGTGTTCCCATTTTTGTGAAAACCGCGTGAGCTTAAATGAGTTATTTTTGTACAGTTCGCCATGTTACGCGCGCTCCGAGCCGGCGTCGCGCGCGCTGCGAGTGGTGCGGGTGCCGGCCGCTGCGCTCAAAGATACCGAGTAAGTAGCGTTCACCAATTACGTATAGTATAAAATAAAATATAACTTATCGCTTGGTATTCTTTATAGGAGCATTTCAAGGAAAAGTCCATAGCTATCCCGAACGAATACGAATTTTCTGAAACATAGTAGCTTTTGGAGTTAATTGCGGGCGAGTTTAGTACATTCGCCATCAGATATATCGGAGCGGCCACGGTGGTCACAAATATCTGAACAACGCCTCTATTGTCAAAGCGATAAAGTGCTTGTTCAGATATTTGTGACCACCTTGGCCACTCCGATATATCTGATGGCGACTGTACCTATTAGAGGGCGCCCGCTTGTTTCAGTTACGTCACCATTGGTCTACATATACAAATTTCTCTAGATTTAATGTTAAAATACAAGCTTCTGCTAATCGTCGGGTGATAAGCAAAATAACAAAAAAATAAATTAAACGAAAATCAACCTTGTAATGTTGCCAGTATGGTTCATCATGGCTATGAATTTATGGTAGTACAATCGCCATCAGATATATCGGAGCTGCCAAGTTATATAGATATTTTTGGGTAGCCTGGCCGCTCCGACTGTACTTAGTGAGGTTTGCTTGTCACCTGACGATATAAAATAACGTCTTACTATTATATCCTGCTCCTTGCAGTTGTTCAGAAGAAAAGCCTTTGGGTCTTATGACACCTTATAACTTTAGCTCACTAACCATGCTAACTAACTAACTGTGTAGAGGGCGCTGCGTGAGCAACATGTCGGGAATGGCGGCCGTACTCCGAGCCGCCCTGGCCGCCTGCATACAACTCACCTGCCATAGGTACTAACATAACAGCCTAATTAAAGCCCTACCAGAAATATATGTGCACGCGCCATATTGCGGAACTTCATTGGAACTAAATTTTTCATACTAAACTGAACTGTCACCATATACATTGAGAAAAAAGCGCCCTCCTGACAATACTCATATATTTCTGGTAGGGCTATACCTAACCACAGCGATAACCACTAATGCGAAAATGCAACCTAACTCACTTATTATTCAGACACTTTAGAACGGTATCCTGCCTTTTCGCCGAAAATTGTATTGCCAAATTTCACTTGCCAACCAACTTTCCGCAGAAGTTTCATTTGGCCGAATAACTTTTACCAAATAATTATTACGCAACCATTTCATTTCCCAACCTCATAGTTGGCAAATGAAAATTACTTACTAGGTTGGGTTAGGTTAGGTTGGATTATGTAAAGTTGGGAAATTAAATTCGGCCAAATGATACTTCTGCGAAATGTTGGTTGGCAAATGAAATTCGGCAATACAATTTTCGACAAAAAGGCAGAGAACCCTTAACAACACCTAATAGACGGAGAGCTGGCCACGTCAGATATGACACAATAATGAGAGCAACGAAACCCCTCTAGCTAGTTTGCGATACTATGCTTATTTCTAGATCCGGACATCTGGCAGCTGTAAAGTGGTGGAGGTCAAAGAATGCAAATAACTTGAATAAAACAAATTCTAAAGTTCTGGGTTTGATCCAATATAATGAAAAATGATGTAATTAATTAGATTATATAATATCCAAAAGTTTCGGTTGGGGGAAGTAGTGCCAAATGATGTATAATGTAATTTTTGGTTACCCGCCTACTGTTTTTCTTACTGCAATAATACACAATGTTTTATGTTCAAATGTTAAAATATAGGCCCTGTTCTCAATAAATGACACACGTTCAGCAGTTTTTACCTATTTCTGTATTACTTTTTTCAACTTAAAAACTTTGTTGGTCTGTCACTCTGATCTCCACCCATTAAAAGCTGCCAGATGCCCGGATCTAGCAATAAGGATGGTTATGCAATCTAACTGGACTGGTTACATTACTCTCATTATTGTGTCACATTTGACGTGGCCAGCTCTTAGACCATAAAGCTAACCCCACACTAGCGTCTTCCGAGCGTCGACGCGGCGTCACATGCGCGTTGCTGACCCTTTAAAAACAGGAGGATTCACTGTGTTGACGGCTAAAGGAACAAGAGAGGTCCCTCGTCGTCAACACACTGGGTCCTCTTTGAGCTCTTTGGCAACCTTACTCATCAGCAGGAACAAAACACCATGAGTAGGGTACCACCAGTACCAGTATATATACCACGACGGCAGCAAACAAGCATACGGCCCGCCCGATGGTAAGCAGTTACCGTAGCCTATGGACACCTGCAACTCCAGAGGATTCACATTCGCGTTGCCTACCGTTTAAGAACCTATACAGTCCTTTTTTAAGAACCTATTTATAAATCCCACACATGTCACAAGTTAGTAAAGTGATTCGTCAAACTAAACTTTAAGTTTTATTTAGTGCTTATATTAGTACTTTCAGGAAACATGAGTCACCGCAAGTATTCCTACTGCAAACAGCGGTTTCCTGGCCGCTGTTATCTTAACTGGCCTACGTGACTGAACGGCCAGAAATATATTCATAATTAGCTGTTTATTACGTCATAATCCTGTTAGTAACAAAAAAAAAATTTATATGAGGAAAAACTGAATCAAATTTCCTTTTCGTGAGTAATTTATATTATGCTTGATTACTAAATACTTGCCTACCATAAAAAATACAATAGATCGATGTCGAAGTTCTACTTCGACCTGCTAGTTGACCTGAATTACTTCGGTAAAATTCAGCCATTTTCTATGACGCAATAAAAAAAATATCACGACGGTGGCAAACAAGCATGGGGCCCGTCTGATGCCCCTGCAACTCCAGAGGTGTTACATGCGCGGTGCCGACCCTTTAGGGCATAGGAGGATTCACTGTCTTGACGTCTAAAGAGACAAGAGGGTCCCCCATCGTCAACAAACTGGGTCCTTTTTGAGCTCTTTGGCAAACTTACTCACCAGCAGGAACACAACACTATGAGTAGGGTCTAGTGCTATTTGGCTGTGGTTTTCTGTAAGGTGGAGGTACTTCCCCAGTCAGGCTCTGCTCCAGATTTGAGCGAGATGACATTCGCTGTGCTGTGCCCTACCACACATAGCGAGATGACATTCGCAGTACCCATACCTCTTTTGGACGTAGTTTAAGGACATCCCCCGGATATCCTATCCAAAAAGTAAAAGTAAAAAAATACTTGCATACTTTGTGCAGAGACTATAGAGATATAGACGACCAGCCTAAGAACTTTTTGAAGCTCATGTCGATTGCGCCATCTATGTCAAAGCCGCCTAAAGATACCGAATATGTAAGAGAAATGTCAGCTGCACTGCTACTCCACCTAGTAACAAATAGCGTACTAGTAGTACACTAGTAGCTACTAGGTGCAGCTGACATTTCTCTTACATATTCGGTATCTTTAGGTGGCTTTGACATAAATAGATGGCGTAATCGACATGAGCTTCAAAAAGTTCTTAGGCTGGTCGTCTATGAAATGAAATGAAATGAAAATATTTATTTCAGACACCAGGTATCCATATTTTGACTATAGAACTAGGTTAGTAGGTAACAAAAAATAAAAATAGTAATAAAAACAATATTATGTTAGTAAAAAATATAATGCTCATTGGTTCGAACGTGCATGGACATCCAATGAGTAATAAGAGGGCTATCGACCCTCTCGGCAATCCCCTTCAGGAGAGTGTTGGTGCTGCCCCGTACGCGGTCCCACAGGGACGCCACCCTCTTTCTCAACACCGCGTGGAAGCCGTCGGTGCTCCACTCGGCGAACATTCCTGATGCGCTGCAGCGCCAGGGCAGCCCCAACAACCCCCTGAAGGCGTTGTTATACTGGACACGCAAAGCACTAAAGGTTTTTTTGGTGTAGTTGCTCCACAGGTTGCACGTGTACAGGTTTTGGCAATAGGTTTTAAATAATGTGATCTTCACTTCTTTGGAACAGCGCGCAAACCTGCGTGACAACATATTACCCCTAACCGATAGTGCTCTGCGTTCCCTTTCTAAATCGACATCATCTTTGAGGGTATCTGTGACCCAGTGGCCCAAATATTTGAATTTATTCACAGCTTGAAGAGGAGAACCATTTAGACTCATTGGTGGTACGGGATACGTTTTAGTACCAGACTTAAAGACTAAAATCTGACTCTTTTTGGCATTATATTTGAGCCCGTGGGCCACAGCAAATCTCTCACATATACCCAGCATGATCCTTAACGCGTTTATTGAGGGACTCAGCAGCACCATGTCGTCGGCATAGCTGATGTTATTAACAAAACAACCGTCCACCGAACAACCAACACCAGCGCTGCTGAGCTCCTCAATCAACCCATTAACGTAAACATTAAACAGTGTGGGAGACGTTAACCCCCCCTGTCTTACTCCACACTCCATTTTATAAGGATCTGAGTATCCCCCAGCCCATCTCACAATATTTATTTGATTTTCATACCAGTACTCAAACATATTTATAACTTCAACTGGTAAACTAGTCCCATTGCGTAACTTGTTCCATAACAACTTGTAAGATACCAGGTCAAAAGCCTTCGACAAGTCCAAAAAACAAGCAAAAACTGGCGTGTTCCGGTTAGTGTAGTATTGAACAGTGTGCTTAAGACATAGTATAGCCGACTCAGTTGAAAGTCCGGGCCGAAAACCGAACTGGGCGTCATGTAAGTTGATATCTCTACTCAAATACGTGTTAAGCACACTGTCCAGCACCTTCGCCAATATAGTTGCCAAAGAGATTGGTCTATAATTGGACCTGTCGGAGGCATCACCCGTCTTATCTTTTATAATTGGAATTACAATGGTCTTCATGAGGTCTTCAGGTAAATAATTGTGGCGAATACAAAGTGTATAGAACATCGCAAGAACCCTGGGGAGATGAGCACCCGCATGTTGCAGATGTTCGATGCTGAGACCATCGTGTCCGGGTGATTTACCCCTCGTCATTTGTCGTACAACCTTGGATATTTCTGCTGGTGTAATTCTGATTGAGGTGCCATCCACACGAGTCCGAGCATCGGACACCGGCAGTCGCCCATCCACCTCCAGAGGTTCCACTTTGAACTGATTCTTGAAGAGGTTGGCGATATCACTCGGCTCACTTACATTGTCAACACTTACTGGAAGGCTCACTTTGGGAGTCATCTTGTTAGTTGATTTCCAAAATTGTACAAAGTTCTTAGATTTATGGTGGGAGGCAATAATATCCATCTTGATTTGATCTTTATTATTTTGACAATATTTAAGTTTAGCTTTGAAATGTTTTCTAGAACGGCACATCTCCTCGTATATTCGGCCTGACTTAGGCTTACCGTACATGCACCAATTCTGAAAACATAACCTCGCCCTCTGATGAGCCTCCCTGACGTGTTTATTCCAGCCCGTGATATACCCTGCTCTTTGATGTCTTTTTTGGTAACTGGCAATTGAAGCATCTTTGAGTATCCCTATAATAGATTTATACATATTACTTATAATTATCCTATGATCAGTATTATTACAAACATTATCACAACACTGTATTAATTCACTAGGAAAATCGATATCTCTTAATTTACTGTTACACATATTTAAGTACTCGTTTATCAGAGGCTGCTCCCTTTCACCCCATATTCTATAGTCTCTGCTATAGACTATATCTCTATAGTCTCTGCTTTGTGTATGATATGCTAGTGAAAATGAGATCATTGCAATAGATAGAGCTGATCTCACTTCTTATCTAAGAATGCTTTTAATTAATTGTTTAATACAATAATAGTACGGGCGGGGACCGTAAGATCTGCTACGTTACGTGATACAAAGCTATAGCCCCATGGTACATGTTCATAAAAGTGATGCTGATCTCGGAAATAACAACACTTACCGTACCGCGTAGCGCTACGCGCTACGCTCGTAGCGCGTAGCCAGATATTCCTCGTATGTAGCGCGTAGTAGCTACGAACAGAGAACCCGACAGTCGGGTTCTCGGTGCTGAATGTGTTAAAGTTAAAAAAAATTGAGTTGGCCGAAAGCATAAAAAAGTACCACTTCCGGTTTAAAAACTAGATGGTATTTATATACTGCATGGTTCAAAAGTAACGTCAATTTGGAGTTAAATTCGTTACTTTTAAAGTAGTCTGCCGGGCACTTCCGACCATGCAGGAACTGCAGTAAAACTGGGTTTTTCTGTACCTAAAAACACATTACTATCTGTTGCCACAAGTGTCATCTTAATATCCAATGACGTAGGTAAATGTTATTCATTTACACCGGAAGTGGTACTTTTTTCTGCTTTTGGCCAATAGTATTTTTTGTTACAATTTTTTCGGAACTCAGCATCACGTTTATGAACATGTGCCATCGGGCTTATCTTTGTATCACGTAACGTAGCAGATCTTACGGTAGCCGCCCGTACTATAAATCCTAATTATAAAAGTACTGATGATAGCAGACAGGTCAATGATCAGAAACTATACCATTCATTATAGTAATTCATTCATTAAACTATGACTCGTTCTGTCACGGGCTCTACATTTTACACCTTATGTCTTTTCAATGAGGTCCAAAATAGAATATAATCGTTTTAGTCTTACCCCTACTAAACCCTACTAAAGTCAAGAGGCCTCTGATAATCGTTTGTCCCTTTCCGTCCAACTTATATGAGGGAAAGGGACGAACGATTATCAGCGATCTGTTAACTTTAGTGGTCGTTTATGAATAAGGGGATTACCTTCCACCTCATGTCTCTAGTCAGTGTCGTTAAGGACGTTTAATAGGACGGACGTGTATTTAATGATAATTTTTTATAATTATTTCATTCATTACGTTTGTAAATTAGTTCAACTAAAGTTTATAATAGTATTTTTTTTATTGATGGATGTTGAATGGGGTTTCATATTGTTGTGAATACGTGTGTGTCTGTTATGTGTGTGTGTTAAATAAATGTAAGTATTTTAATTTGTTCAAGGTGCAAAAGTGTAATATCTTTGATGTCGACTGTACAATAAATATATGTGGCGTTTTTAACTAAAAGGTACATCATTGTGGTTTGTTAATAGAGTTTATTTCTAAATGAATTATTATGGCAGTAATGCCTTATTGACGACCGACTACGATGTACCTTTTACTTGAAAACGTATTTGCGAAACAATTTAGTAAATTGATTGTACAGTCGACCAAGAAAGTGGTCTACCAGTTTTGACCAAAGTTTCTGCGAGATCTAACGATCGCTAAAATAAGAACCTCAACCGTAGGGTGGTAGACCACATTTTTGGTCGACTGTACCTTACTTTTTTCAATATGTAATGCATCTTAGAAATATTGGTTAATAAGAATAGTAATAGATGAATAACTAAACGGTTTTACCGGTGTATAAAGTAAATGAATAATAACTTAAGAATTTGATTGCTTTTCTTCATTCAAACCTCAAGAAGGTATTACACATATTTGTATGAATGGGCGGTATTTATCGTTGTTGACTCAGTTCAATGCAAATAGTAGATACTCCTTATTGTTATCTGTAATTAGTAATTTTACTTTCCCCCGACGGTACAGTCAGCAGCAGAAGTAACTAAGCTGGTAGGGTGTTCAAAATGACATACACACGCTCTTATTCTCTTAACAATAAAGTCTTGTCACTACTCGCTTAGCTACTTTTGCTGCTGACTGTACATCTCCCGTACCCCGATATTGTTGCGGTTTTCAGAAAAAGTTAAGTGATACACCGGGGATCGTTCTTAGATACGTTTTAACATGATATTGATATGTAAGAGGCAGTGTTACCATTTTGACGGCGTTTTAAACCCTTTGAAAAGTTTTGAACCCAATATTAGGGATCATCCATTAATTACATCACACCTCAAGGGGGGGGGGGGTTCCACAAAATGTGACATATCGTGACAGGGGGGAGGGAGGAGTTCCATGTTTGTGACCTCACAATCCTCACATAATTTTTTTTTACAAAATCTAAGTTTAAAAAAAATCATTTGTTAGCAAACATTGTACTAAACTAATTTTCTACACACTCGGATTTGTTTGAATACTTTCTTTCCCTATAAATTTGATACAATTTATCTGGCAATCCTCATAAGTTGTTTCAAAGTGATGTTGTAATTTTTACCCTACTAAACTAAAAATCTAAATGTGATGTCACACTAAGGGGGGAGGGTGCAGTTAATTGTGACGAAGTGTGACATGGGGGGAGGGAGGGGTCAAAAAATCATGAAATTGGTGTGACGTAATTAATGGATGATCCCTAATACCTAAAATAGTAGCGCAGCAAGGACAACTAACGCTAACCCCACACTAGCGTCTTCCGAGCGTCGTCGTCGCCCGAGCGCCCGCGCAGCAGCAACGTCGCGGCGACCCTGTTGAGACGCCGACGCTCGGACAACGTCGCGTCGGCGCTCGGGCGACGACGACGCTCGGAAGACGCTAGTGTGGGGTTAGCCTAAAAGTTGTGGTTTATTTACGGAATCAAAGTAACCTTTATACTTTCAAGTAAGTTTTATATTCGCTCGCTCGCGTCCTTGATTTTGGCGTGAGTAGCGTTTTTGTATTCGTCGAATGGCGTTCAAAGGTTACAATTTTCAATTTAGACTTGTACATTCGACTACAAAAAGATGTATACACTTTTGGGCCCTATTACAACGCAGTAAGGTGAGAAATTGATACATTTCTTTGTAGCCGATTGTATATGCTTTGTAGACGCTGGATGCAAGTCGCCTCCGTCCGATACTTGTGGAGGTCCAAAGGGGAGGCCTATGTTCAGCAGTGGACGTCTTATGGCTGAGATGATGATGACTGTATATAAATCGATACGTAACTAGAATTCTGAAGCACTGTCGTAGAAGGAAAATAGTCAGTAAATTCTTACACGCTTACGTTTCCTCAACAACTACATTATCTGACTGCATTAAACTGCAGTAAGATTCCATAAGCAATAGTAACTCTATGAATACTTACTTCAGATTCAAATTACAATAGCTATGCCGTTTTCATGAGCAAGTAAACGTCACTCTGGAATTTTGATATCATGTAATAACTTATTTAATCTATATTTGGTGTTAAAGAGTTTATTAATTAGTGTTTTTTCCCACCCGCAGTCATAGTGTCATATTTAATTGAATTAATAATCATTACTTCATTTTCACGATTAGACCATGCACTTACACGTCACGTTTCGTAAACTTACCGTCTATACCTAGTTCATAATAATGGAAGTCATAAATATTTCACAAATATTTCAGAAAATGAAAACTTCTATATACCAATTATTGTGATAAAGACTTTCAGGCGATCCACACACTTGGTTTCAAATACAAAATCAGAACAATGCTAAAAATTGGGATCTTGTTTTTTGTATACTCGTAGCGAACTCAGATTAAAGTGTGGTTGTACAGTCACCGGCAATATATCTTCCTAAACGAAGGCCGCAAAAATATGTGAGAGCGTGTCAGATATTTTTGCGGCCTTCATGTAGGAAGATAGTATTGCGGGCGACTGTAATAATTGTAGAAATCTTTTATTAGCACATATTGTTAATGAAATACTAAATAATTAAACAGACTGAAATGAATAAAAGTGAAACGTCTTCTGATTAGTTATTTTGGACATCAGGGTAGACTCGTCGTGCGGTCTTCTGACCCTCCACATCGGCGACCGCATCCTTGAGATCAACCCGCCGGCGCGACCCCCCGACGACCCGGATAAAGTGCGCACCCCTGACACGGTCATACAGGTAATACACTTATAACGAACTCTATGGCTTAGAGAATAAGGTCTACAACTGGAGTCGACAACCTTTTAGCAGACTAGGACCACATAGTAGCTAACAATATATAGAATAAGGTCGAAATTACCTTTGAGTTGAGACAGACTGGCTTAGCCGATATATTACTATGAGGGTCTACTGTTATTTGGTTGATGAAAAAATCCTTATTGTGTATTATTGTGCACGAAATCCCAACATTTATATTTTATCTTTGCAGCTCACCATAGAACGTAACCCAGAAACCATTCCAATGTGCAATATACAGACTGACACCCTAGAGCCGGAGAAAGAGGACGGCAAGAAGGAGCGCTTGTTCAAGAGGAAGGGAGACGGCGCTAACAAGAGAGTCATCAAGAGGAGACAGCCGAGCTCGCCGCTGCTGTGCGACAAGGAGAAGAGTAGCAGCATGTCCAAGTTGTTAGATGCGTGAGTATTGACATACAGACTGACACCCGGGAGTGAGCGGCAAGGTCGAGCGCTTGTTCAAGAGGAAGGGAGACGGCGCTAACAAGAGCGTCATCAAGAGGAGACAGCCGAGCTCGCCGCTGTTGTGCGACAAGGAGACGAGTAGCAGCATGTCCAAGTTGTTAGACGCGTGAGTATTGACATACAGACTGACACCCGGGAGTGAGCGGCAAGGTCGAGCGCTTGTTCAAGAGGAAGGGAGACGGCGCTAACAAGAGGGTCATCAGAGGAGACAGCCGAGCTCGCCGCTGCTGTGCGACAAGGAGAAGAGTAGCAGCATGTCCAAGTTGTTAGACGCGTGAGTATTGACATACAGACTGACACCCGGGAGTGAGCGGCAAGGTCGAGCGCTTGTTCAAGAGGAAGGGAGACGGCGCTAACAAGAGCGTCATCAAGAGGAGACAGCCGAGCTCGCCGCTGTTGTGCGACAAGGAGACGAGTAGCAGCATGTCCAAGTTGTTAGACGCGTGAGTATTGACATACAGACTGACACCCGGGAGTGAGCGGCAAGGTCGAGCGCTTGTTCAAGAGGAAGGGAGACGGCGCTAACAAGAGCGTCATCAAGAGGAGACAGCCGAGCTCGCCGCTGTTGTGCGACAAGGAGACGAGTAGCAGCATGTCCAAGTTGTTAGACGCGTGAGTATTGACATACAGACTGACACCCGGGAGTGAGCGGCAAGGTCGAGCGCTTGTTCAAGAGGAAGGGAGACGGCGCTAACAAGAGGGTCATCAAGAGGAGAAAGCCCGGTGTGTAGCTTGGAGACCCCTGTTTTATGCATACCTCTTGAAACCTTTTTTCTTGTTTCCTATAATTTATTATTTTTATCTACACCCATATCATAAACCCTCCATGATGCGTTCAAAAACCGCAAGTTATGACCACCATAAAAATAGACTGTTTTGTTAGAAGTTAGAACAAATGTTTTATCTGTAACGATGTTATTATCATCAAATAATAAGCAAAAATTCGATATCATTATGAAAATCAGGCCTGCTCCCCGACGGCCGGCACGCGCCCATCCAACCGCTGGCACGCGCCCCCCCCCCCCCGACCGACACAATCGAGTTGGCCATGGCGATGGCGGTGCAATCCGTGCAATGGCAGTCATTCATTCATCATTTAGCGTTTATAATATGTGTGTAGATAAAGCAGTGTATGCAACTGTACGTAATTAGGCCTTAAAACACTCGTGTGATCTTATAATGAGACTCACTTCGTTCGTTTCATAAAACCACACTCGTGTTTTAAGGACCCCTATTACGTAACAGTTGCATAAACTACTATTATGTTACAGTGTTGACGGTGACCCGGAACCCTCAGGTGTTCTATGTGACCTGTCCCGGGCGCGGTCGTTCAGAGCAGAACCGCGCGACGCCACGCAGAGAGTATTCCGGGCCTGCGATTTGCTACAGGTATATATATGTGAAATCAATATCTATTTACACATACATACATACATACAATCATGCCTATATCCCAAAAGGGGTAGGCAGAGATCACGGATTTCCATTTGCTACGATCAATGCAGCAAAACGGCTCTCCGTGAGCCGCTTCTCGCCCCCAAATATCTATTTGCTATTTGATATATGTAAGAATAATTCTTATTAATAGCCTCAGGGAGTTGACATTCATCATCAAGCATAACGCAAATTACTGTTCTTACCATCATTTGAACTCAGCAATACCACCTGTATAGGCAGGTTTACTAATACCGCGGCGTTAGAGGCAGTCCAAGCTTGCCTCTATTGTACTCTACCATATAAGCCTTATAGATTGCTCACTCCATACAACTGGTTATTAGACCGAAGGCTTGACATTTTGAAGGCTAGACGACTAAGGGGTTGAGGGAGGAGCGGGCAGGGGGCGTGAATAGGGCGCCCGTTGTAAAACCTTGGTATAACGGCCTCCTAGCCTAGTGGGTAGTGACCCTGCCTATGAAGCAGGAGGTCCCGGGTTCGAATCCTGGTCAGGGCATTTATTTGTGTGTTTATCACGGATATTTGTTCCTGAGTTATGGATGTTTTCTATGTATTTAAGTATTTATCTATATCTATCTATTATATATATCGTCGCCTAGTACCCACAACACAAACCTTATTATGCTTACTGTGGGACTAGGTTGATTTGTGTAAGATTGTCCCATTATATTTATTTATTTATTTATTCACGCCCCCTGCACGCTCCTCCCACAACCCCTTAGTCGTCTAGCCGTCAAAATGTCAAACTTGCGGGCTAATAACCAGTTGTATGGAGTGAGCACCCACTGACCTTATAGAGAAATAAGTCAGCTCTTGTTCCTTTAGCCGTCAACACAGTGAATCCACCTTTTTGTAAAGGGTCGGCAACGCGCATGTGACACCTCTAAAGTTGCAGGCATAGTTGCAACAGTTGTATAGAGTAAGCACTGTAAGCATACTAAACTTGGTAAATAATATTAGAATATGTCGTCACCAGGGTGAGCTGCTCGGGTCCGGGTTCTTCGGTGAAGTGTACAAGGTGACACACAGGGAGACGGGCGAGGTGATGGTGCTCAAGCAACTATACAGGCTGGACGAGGGCGCGCAGAGGAACTTCTTAAAAGAGGTATTTATATTCATATGCCTCTTCCTCCTTTTGACGACCTCCTAGCTTAGTCGGTAGTGACCCTGCCTATGAAGCAGGAGGTCCCTGCGAATCCTGGTCAAGGCATTTATTTGTGTGTTACTCACGGATGTTTGTTCCTGAGCTATGGATTCTATATGTTTAAGTATTTATATATATCTATCTAATATATATATCGTCGCCTAGTACCCACACCACAAGCCTTATTGAGCTTACTGTGGGACTGGGTTGATTTGTGTAAGATTTTCCCATTATATTTGTTTATATACATATTTATATGTTAGTTTGTCCAAAAGACAGTTAATACATTTTGTCAGGCGTTTTTTAATGCACGATGTAGGTAGTATTCAGTACCTTATTTTGCTCCTAAAAAAGCAATATGGTCTGCTGCAAAGGCCGACAAACAGAGATTAACAGCCGAACGTATAACCGCGCGAACATAGATAATAATTATATGAATTTATATCTTTAACCCTTTGACCGCCAAAGCCGTCAAATCACGTGCACGGAAAGTCGTGCCCTCAGCGCCAGGACGTGATATCACGTTCAAAATATAACCGATTTGGCTTGCGCGCGATGCTTGGCGTTCAAAAGGTTAATAACATATACAATTAGGTTTAACTATTGCAGTCTTATTGTGACCTTTGCCTTCCTGAATAAAAAATATTAATAATTGACTATGAATATTTTTAATCGATACTCAACCGCAATTTTGTCTTTGGATTTTCCTATCATGACACATGCAAAAAAAAATACTATTAATATTGTTCACCTCTCTAGGTAGCAGTGCTGCGTTCTCTGTCGCACCCCAACGTGTTACGTTTCATCGGTGTACTATATCGTGATAAGAGACTGCACTTGGTCACCGAGTACGTCGCCGGGGGCACTCTCTACAGTCTCATACAAGTGAGTTCAATTTGTACAGTCGCCATCAAATATATCGGAGCGGCCAGGGTACTCAAAAATATCTGAACATGCACTGTATCGCCTTGACAATAGAGGCGTTGTTCAGATATTTGTGACCACCTTGGCCGCTCCGATATATCTGATGGCGACTGTACAGTCGACCAAAAATGTGGTCTACCACCCTATGGTTGAGGTTCATGCATGTTTTAAACTCCGTTAGGAAAGTCAACTTTAGCGACCGTTAGATCTCACAGAAACTTTTGTCAAAACTGGTAGACCACTTTCTTGGTCGACTGTACCAACCAGAGACAACTACTAGCGAAACTATAATGATAGAAAATTAATAATATTGCGGAGTCACGAGTTCGATTCTCGCCCGAAGCAGTGATTTATTTTCTTCACTTATTTCCTTAGAGCATTCAACCCGGAGTGTTTATTTTGTTCACGGTATAATAATTTAGGGAGCATCAATATACTTCCACTCCCCTTTTTACCCACTTAAGGAATGATGGCATGATTTCTGAGATAAACTATCCTATGTCCTTCCCCGGGACTCTTAACTGTCTTCATACCAATATCATCTAAATAGATTCAGCGGTTTAAGAGTCAAGACTTAAGCCTTTATAAGGCAGAGGGATTAGTTACTATTACTATTACTAAGGCAGAGGGATTATATTTCCCACCATTATTTGAACTTTATTTCAAAGTGATAGGGTTCAATTTCGCGTAATTTCTGACACTCTTATGCCCGTTAAAGGGTTAACGGACAGGCAAACAGACACACTCATATTTATGATTTTAGTATGGATGGATGTAGTCCGAAACTTGAGTTTGTTTCATTGCAATTTGACGTGTAATGTTGCCGTGTTACACCGCGATCGTGGCCTACAAATGGTTCCGCCGGAAGATCAGCGCTGGGTTTCGGGTCAGCATTATGCTGAGGCACGTCCATTTCGTGGTAAACTCTGTATTAGAACTGAAAGAACAAATCAAATTATTTTTTAATGAATATTTTGATTTGTTTATTTTAAGTAGTCACACTACCATCCTTGCCTTGCATCCTTGAATCCAGCCTTGGGCACCGGAGGCGTTGGTCACTTTTTCCTTTGTATATGACATCTATACAAGTTTATAAACTCTGTATTGTTCTGAATTACTACTGTTTTTTTTTTGTTATACTTTTGTATGTAATTTAAGTTTATCAAGAATAAAACAATTGATTCTGAATCTGTAATCACTTGCTATCGCCGTTTTTGTTCAACTGTAGAACTTGCTTTGTTGGCTTTATTCAGGATAGCAGTACGGAGTTGTCATGGAGGGAGCGAGTGAGGCTGGCGCGGGACGTCGCGGGAGGAGTGGGGTACCTACATCGCATGAACGTCATACATCGGGACCTCAACTCTCACAACTGTCTAGTGCGGGAGGTAATCGGTCTTATTCCTTTGTACCCGACTGTCGAAGTCAGCCGAAGGAGGGTTATGTTTTTCGAGAGTATGTTTGTATGTCTATTTCTTTGGCATGTTCTACGTTTGAAGTATTATGTGATTCGTCTGAAAGCACAAAAAAATAAGCGTGAAAGCACAAAAAAATATGCGTGCATATAGGTTGCCAGTAACATAAAGTATACTACAATACGTAAAAATATAATTATAGAATAACACGGTTACACTCACGGCACTTAAGTCACGTCGCGCGACATGTTTCGGAGAGCCTAGGTCTCCATCTTCAAGCACTCAAGACGCGACTAAAGTGCCGTGAGTGTAACCGTGTTATTTTATAATGTGAATATGTCTCACGAAAGTTTAAATGTAATCATTTTAACATGTTTATAGATATATAAATGTATATTTTTTGTTTATCTTTAGGACAAAACAGTGATCGTAGCGGACTTCGGCTTGGCACGAATCGTGCAGCGCACGGCCAGCAGCTCGCTCGAACGACATTCCACTCTCAGAAGAAAGCGGTATACGGTACGTTTATTTTATACCGCCTTATGCACTTTAAATTCAAGAAGAAAACAATATATAAGAAGTTATCATAGCGATATCTTCTTCCTCCTAGCGTTTATCCCAGCTTTTTGCTCTATTGAGCCTTAGGTAACGGCAACCTAATCTCAGGAACTGGCGCAGGCACTAGTTTTTACGAGAGCGCCTCCAATCTGACGTCCTAACCCTAAGGGGAATGTAGGCCTTGTTGGGATTAGGTCAGATTTTCTCACGATGTTTTCCTTCATTCAATATATTGTAGCATTTGAACGCTGTGACTCTTGATATTTCTGGAAATATTCAGACTCGGAATTTCGCTTTCAGAAATAAGTGGCTTAAAAATATAAGTGTTACTCAGATGCACTATTTGATAGTATAGTGACTGTGACTGTGTGTGTCGCAGGTGGTGGGCAACCCGTACTGGATGGCGCCCGAGATGATGAACGGCAACGTGTACGACGAGAAAGTAGACGTCTTCTCCTTCGGAATCATACTGTGCGAGGTAACTACTTTATATACTACTTTATTTTTCCCAAGGGAGGTATGAGGCTTTTCAAAAAAGGAGTGTATAGGTTTTTAAAGAGCATATGAATCCTGTGGAATTAGAGGCGGCTATGGTAACCGCTTACTATCACGCGGTTTGTCACAATCGAGGTATATCAAAAATATCCGTGTGTTTTTGTCAGGTACCGAAAAACCCTATTTAATTAATCTTTATCTACACCCATATCGTAAACCCTCCATGATGCGTTCAAAAACCGCACGTTATGACCACCATAAAATAGACTGTTTTGTTAGAAGTTAGAACAAATGTCTTATCTGTAACGATGTTATTATTATCAAATAATAAGCAAAAATTCGTTATCATTATGAAAATCCGGCCTGCTCCCCGACAGCCGGCACGCGCCCATCCAACCGCCGGCACGCGCCCCCCCCCCGACCGACACAATCGAGTTGGCCATGGCGATGGCGGTTCAATCCGTGCAATGGCAGTCATTCATTCATCATTTAGGGTTTATAATATGTGTCTAGATAAAGCAGTCTATGCAACTGTACGTAATTAGGCCTTAAAACACTCGTGTGATCTTATTATTAAAACCACACTCGTGTTTTAAGGACCCCTATTACGTAACAGTTACATAAACTACTATTTTGATAGGGTAACCCTTTTAAATGGTTATCCAATGGTATGGTTTTATCATTGGGCATATGGTAACCGTTTTGAACGGGGTAAACCATATTCAATGTGGTTTCGATGTCGAACTACTTAGCAATAAATATTAAAACAGTTGGATCTCAAATGTCATTCAGGGTTTTGATTTCTGTAAGTGTTTATGCTTACCTTTGGGTAAATTAACGATGTGTTTATCAAATTAATAGGGTTCTTATAACAAATATTATCTAATACCCCTTTATTGGTAACCGGTTTCGGGTCCTGGTTTTTGCATTTAAGCACTAGCAGTTTTTTGTAGGCTGTTTGTTTGTTCCGGTATAAATTAAAAATAGTGTTCGAAAATATGACTGCATGCGGCTGTACTCACTTGTGTTTAGTCACTACGCGCGACATGTTTCGGAGAGCTTAGGTCTCCATTCTCAAGCACTAGGAGTGCTAGGCGAACCGATCCACGCTCGATTAGCAAGTGAGTACAGCCGTATGAAGTGAATACAGTATTAGTATGTCTCGCGAAAGTTTAAATTCAATAAATATGACAGACTGTTCCGTAGACATGGATTGAAAGTATCTAATATATATTTTTACGTCACTCTAGGCGATAAGTGAGATTTGCCGCCCACGGGCGCAGCGGCAAATCTCACTT
Organism: Pammene fasciana; assembly: GCA_911728535.1. Taxonomy (NCBI): domain Eukaryota; kingdom Metazoa; phylum Arthropoda; class Insecta; order Lepidoptera; family Tortricidae; genus Pammene; species Pammene fasciana. The sequence continues at coordinate 1,513,863 of OU452292.1, forward strand.
CACACCCAGGAGAAGACGTAAAATTGTGAACGCACCACGGGCGGTAATAAAGAAGGCCTCTGGTCGCTTGTTTATGGCCCTTACCTTCAGTTCGGGCCACAAATACCCGCGATCTGAGCCGTTCTTTATTTTACCGCCCTAGGTGCGTAATGTACTAAAGGGATGTAGCAAGTATAGGAGTTAGGATTAGCTTACATATTATAAACAATGGTATTATTTTTATTAGATAATCGGTCGCGTGTCGGCCGACCCGGACTTCCTCCCCCGGCGGCCGGACTTCGGGCTCAACGAGCCGTTGTTCTTGGAGCAGTTCTGCCGCTCCTGTCCGCCGCCGCTCTCCCGCGTGGCGCTGCTGGCCGCTCACCTCCGCCCTGGACACAGGTACACTCGACTACAAACAGATGTACCCACTTATGGACTTTATTACAACGCAATAAGGTGAAAAAGTGGATACATCTCTTTGGACTCGACCTTATATCACAGACTACACAGACTCCTCATCATTAAGCTTTTACAGGGAGCACGAGGTCACCACACATCAGCGCAATTTTATTCGTAAATTTCTACGATTCGAACAGCACATCTCAATAGCATTCTACACCAATTTGTAGTATAACAATCCAGGTTCACCCCTGTAACTTGATTTTTGTGGATATTTTTAATTCACATGAGTAATTATCAGAAACGTTAACACAATTGAAATAAGCGGTTGCGCTCTCGTACAAAATTAGTACGGGAGCACAGATGCGTGGTGGTTGAGGTTATCTGTGCCTTTTATATATAGCATTACAAATATTCTAACTGCCATGGTCGAAAAGAAAAGGTTATGTGGTTGGTTAAATGGTAAAAACGATTGGTTCCGTAAATAAAAAGTTCCAAATAACAACCAAGCTTTTTTCTACTTATAATTAAATTCGGTCAACTTATGGCTTCAAAAAAAAAAAGTTTGGCAAAAATGACCTTTTTCTCGCACCCTGTATGTTTTTCCAAAATCTGTAAACGCGAATCTTCATTAATTTGAAATCGAGGGAAGGTCTTCTAAGACCATTTTCGCGTAGCAGCACGGGATCTGGTAGCTGCCCTCACTGACCCAAAAAGAAAATCCACCCTGTAGACGTGTTTGCCGCACGAGGTAGCCCGAACATATTACATACGTTCACTTATATGTCCGCTGATTTTATGCCGCACATAATCTGGACACGGCTTAATTTTTGGACCCAAAAAATGCCATTAGATATTTTGTGTTTCTGACCCCTATATGCCTTACCAAACTTTACATTACAGACCGCCGTTCGAGGTGATCGAGATCTGGCTGGAGACCCTCCTCATGCACATGGGCAGTGTGGAGGCCCAAGCGCGGCTCCTGGCCGATATCGAGCAGTACGCGGCCGGCGGCGGAGCGCCCCGCCTGCAGAGGTCTCCCAGCAAAGTTACCACGGCGGAATTACAACATGAAGTGCTCAAGGTTAGCTTTCCTAACCAATGAACTGACAATTAGTGAATGCTCTGAACTGAATGTTTAACCTTTTGAACGCCAAGCATCGGACGGAAAAATCGTGCCCTCAGCGCCAGCGCGCGAGCGCGCAAGGCGAACCGGTTATATTTTGGACGTGATATCACGTCCTGGCGCTGACGGCACGATTTTCCGTGCACGTGATTTAACGGCTTTGGCGGTCAAAGGGTTAATGTATAGAATCGGACCAGGAACTAAAAAGTTCATAATGGCGCCCGTTTTGTAAATTCATATTGGTAAATATTTTTAAAGTATACTTACTAACTTTACTTACTCTTTGTTACGGTTTAATTGCACTATTAGCTTAAACTTTAAAGTGATTTTGATTAGGTAAAAGGTGATTCCAGGTCACAGATTTTAGTTAAGAATCTCGTGCATAACTTAAGGCGGCCATCGACTATCAGTCCGCCTGACGATCTCGGCCTGTCAGTTAGAACAAAAATTTGCCGGCTCCGGACAACTGACAGGCCGATATCGTCAGGCGGCCTGATAGCCGGTGACCGCCCTTACAATCAAAGTACCCCTAAACTACTATATACCTAGTAAATTTACAGTCTGATGTTTTCATGTTTCCAGTCGCCATCAACGGTGACCATCACATCGATCCCCGAAGTGCCAGGTCGGGCTCTAGGCAAGTGCGTGTCCGCGTCCCACATCGGCGCGCCCCCCCGGGTGGTCACCGTCACCAACCTCAGCAGGAGCCACAACGCTCTACACACGCCGGGGTACATCCTGAGGCAGAGGCCTGGCAACATCGACATCACCAAGGTATGACGTCATCAACGGTCACCATCATATCTAACTGAAGTGGTATTTGTTCTCGCCATATCAGTGACACACATCTTTTCCAAAAAACAAAGGAAAAATAGTTGAAATGTTTCTAGTAGTCCATTGTACAGTCGCCATCAAATATATCAGAGCGGCCAAGGTACTTAAAAACATCTGAATAAGCATTTTATCGCCTTGGCAATAGAGGCGTTGTTCAGATGTTTGTGACCACCTTGGCCGCTCCGATATATCTGATGGCGACTGTACAGAAGAAAATACCTGAAGAAAAATATTTATTTCTGATTAACTTCAACTAGTACCGCCTCGAACTGAGAACTCACATTTTCCTTGCAAACGATTTGACCAATATAACAAGACCCATTGGAGGTTTTTTTTTCTCCTTCTAGCTCCGTAACCACTTGATCGATCCTGCTGATATACGAACTTACAACTTTTATGTATCTCTGCTACAGCCCCACGAAATTTCATAAAGATCAGAAAAACGTTACTAAAGTTATCGTCGGACAAACTATCGAAATCAAAAAGCCATTCAAATGCCGAGACGTCCCAGTAGCCAGGTGACAGTTCGGTCTGGAGTTGTTTGTAAGAACTCACTTCGCTTACGCTCCGCGAGTTCGATAATATTTCTTTGCTATTCCGCGGGTGTTAGTTGATTAGTGACAACTTGTTATACTTATTTGCGTATTTTTGCATGCATTAATGTTCCCACCCTCCCGCCGCAAAATAAATACGCAAACAAATACAACAAACCACCACCAATAATACCAAAACTCGACACGTGTTTCGCCTCTCCACGAGACATCTTCAGAAGCTGCTGGAGATGTTCTGACGTGTGGGAATGAGATTCTGCTATTCATGATTTTATAACTTAACACTTCGTTTTATCCAGGTGGACGACATATCAGAATGGCTAGACCCACGGCCCAGCGACTCTCCCACCATGCCCGCCTTCCTCCGCAACCAGTCCGTCGAGGGTCTGGAGACCAGGGCCAAGCCAGACCCGCCGCTCCCCTTCTGCAGGCACCACAGCATCCCCGACCACTGCCAGGATGATAGACCACAGCTGAACGATGACTCGGACTCGTCGGATGATGATCTCACTGATATTACCAACTGGCACAGGTAACCATACTAATAGTCCGCCTCGAACTGAGAACTCGCGATTTACTTACAAACGAGTTAAAGCGGTATTAGACATTGCAACCTGCAGGGCCCAGTCTGTTGTGTACCCTGCCTCTCCCTGCCCCTCCTTCAGCTCCCTACGGGCCCTACCTTCAATTACACCTTCCAACCTGACAGATTGGGCCCTGCAGGTTGCAATGACTAATACCGCTTTTACTTTCTAGCTCCATAACCCCTTGATTGATACTCATATAAGGACTCGCAAATTTAAAGTTACCGAAGTTAGGTATCACAGAATAACTATTGAAAGCAAAAAGCTATCGAAATGCAGGGACGTACGGATGACAGTCCGTGAGCTTTAAAAAGACCCTTCGGGTTTTAGAAAGAGACGTCGGGTATCAATTGGCAGGTCACTGTGTGTCAACACGAAAAAGCAGAACAGCAATATTACCTTCGCGTGTCATCGCCGATTCCCGATGGTTTTTCTTGAAGCTCACGGACTGTAGTTCCGTTGTGTTCGTTGTTGTCTGCATGAACTGCGTGCACTCGTTCGACAATCAATTTCATCTTGAAGTAATATTTAGCGTTTTATAAAGACGAATTGATGACACTGAAATATCAACTCGAATCAGTAGTATTAAAGGTAGATCACAAGACACAGAAATACCCATAAAGGTACATACAAAACACTTCCGGTAGTGAAGAAAGACGCTGTGTCACAATTTGCCCCAATAAATGCTGTTACAGTTTGCCCCGCAATTCTGCCTTTAGAAAAAGCTGCATATCGTTCTTCACCGGTTTAAATTGGTTTGGTATTTGAAGATAACTCGCACATCACTCAGTATAAAAAACACATCTTTTCAGAAATGTCTTAAACGTCGGAACATCCTTCAAGAAACTCGAGAAAATGGAAGTAGACCAACCCAAAAACATTATATCGGGCATCGTGAAGAAAGGCGAAAATCTACTCAAGAAAAACAGCTATGACGTCACTAACGTCACCCTTAGAAACCCAGATTGCAACGAACGAAAGATTCCCGAAGTAGATTGTAGGAGATTTAACATAGATTACCTAAATAAAAGCCCAGTTATGGCCGTAGCTGTGAAAAATATTCAAAAAGAATCGAAACCTGTAGAAAAAACAGGATTTTTCACAAAAAAGTTGCTGTCACCAAAGTTGAGTAGGCTTTTCAAGCCGAACACGGCGGAGGTGGTGAGGAGTAAGGAGGTGAGGAGTAAGGAGGAGGATAAGGAGGAGAAGAGTCGCAGCAAGTTCTTCATCCAGCGGCCCGCGTCGCCCGGCACTCTGTACCGGGGGCATCGCGTGCGGCCCCTCGACGACTCCAAGGTGAGAACATTTCACGGCCTCCTAGTCTACTCGGCCTACGAAGCAAGAATTCCCGGGTTCGAATCCTGGTTAGGGCGTTTATTTGTACAGTCACCGGCAATAGTATCTTCCTACACCAAGGCCGCAAAAATATGTGACTCGCTCTTATTTGTAGGGCCATAAGAACGAGTCACATATTTTTGCGGCCTTGGTGTAGGAAGATACTATTGCCGGTGACAGTACATGTGTTTATCACAGATATTTGTTTATTAATTATGGATGTATTTAAGTACATATTTATCTATCTATTATGTGTGTCAGTCCAGGGAAAAAGGACACACTTTGGCGATATGGAGTTATTAGTACTTCCTAAATCTACACAATATAAATATAGTCTTCACGTGTACAGACAAAGTGGGTTCACTAAACTAAACGTCCATATTTATTTTTCTTAATGATTAAAGTAGATTTTTGAAGATTCACCGCCTCGAGCGAGATTGATGGTACTTCGTCACCGGTCCACCGCTCTGCCGACTAAGCTATCAAAACTTACCCGACTGCGGAGAATATTTCAAGCATTTTAACAAGTCTTAAGAAAAATGGTTATGTAAACAAATAGCTTTTAAGTATTTTTTTAATTTACAGGTTTTAGTTTTTTTTTTAATTTTAGCTTTATCGTTAACTTTTTTCTTTTGACAATCAGTTAATCACGATTAACATAAGCCTTATTGAGCTTATTGTAAGTGAAGATCGATCTGTGTAAGATTTTCCTACAATGCTTTTATTACAGGATAAGAAGGAGAATCACATATTGAAGAGTGACTTGAAGCTAGCGAGCATGGGCAAGCCGATGACACCGATATTCCGGCGGCATGCCGTCACGGAGCGACCCGACTTCGCGGACGGGAGGTTCAGCTACAGGAAGCCGAGAGACGACAAGTTCATAGGTGAGTGGAGAAAACATACGAATACCCATCTCACATCTCAAATACGAAAATAAAAAGTTTCCGAGTTCTCCAACTAATAATTTTGAACAAAAATGAACAGACTTCACTTAGGCTCCGCTTTTCCAAGAGAATGTGCCCGAGTTGCTGTAAAAAGTACTGAAATCACTATAGGTGTGCCTGTAATAGTTGAAGAGTTCCCTCGATTTCCCCAGGACCTGGTGACAATGGGAACAACTGCCAAGTATACTCTTTCGAACAAAAAAAAAAGATTTTTCCGATTCGGTCCTTGAATAATCGGTGAACATACACGATGCCGACGAATTGAAAACCTCCTTCTTCGAAATGTTGAAGTCGGTTGAAAACGTTTAAAATTTCAAAGCTTCTGTTGCATGAACAAAAAGTTCACTTTACAGTCTTTTTTATATGTTAGTTGTTTTAATTCTTGTACCATTATACGTTTTAGTTCGAATTAACAAAACCATTTGCCAACAGCGCTGCAATCATTAAAAAATATATACCTACCATAAAAAGTCCGTAACCTTGTGTATGCTTCCAGAACGATAAATACTTAATTATAGTTTTTGAATTAACTTCATATTTTTTTTGTTTCTGTTAAAAAAACTAATTTGAGAACATCCATCTAGTTGATTAAAATATCTATATCATTCCATTTGCATTAATATTTGTTTTTAATTTCAGAACTAGGCCGAAACAGAATCAAGACCCCCGCCAAGCCGCTCACCCGCTGCTCACCCACCAACAACGTGCCTCTAGAGGTCGACAAGCCCAGCAAGCCCGGCATCTCCCGCAGCAACTACGTCAGCCTCGCCAACCTCAAGATCAACAGCAAGAAGGAGTTCGACAAGAAGAGAGAAGACAGCTCGCCTCTGGAGCGGGTCATTTAGACAGGGTTAGTTTTACCCATTGGTGGGTAACTTTGACCCAGCGACGGGTAACTTTGACCCAATAGCGGGTAACATTAACCCATTGGCTCTCTCGCAGCAACTACGTCAGCCTCGCCAACCTAAAGATCAACAGCAAAAAGGAGTTCGACAAGAAGAGAGAAGACAGCTCGCCTCTGGAGCGGGTCATTTAGACAGGGTTAGTTTTACCCATTAGTGGGTAACTTTGACCCAGCGACGGGTAACTTTGGCCCATTGGCGGGAAACTTTGGTCTATTGACGGGCAACTTTTAGCCATTGGCGGCTAACTTTGAAAATTTTGTTTATTTCAATTCAAAAAACGTCATTATCTATGGAAGCTCGCCCTTGAAAATTCAATAAAACGCCCACTGAATGCCATCTTCACTCTACCCAATGCGGTGAGATCTACATGATAATGTAGTTGGCGTACGCTTTCTTGCGTTTCTAAATGTGTGATACTTAGTATGTGCAAGTCTAGCTCACTACACAGAAAAAAAAGATATCTTAATCCAAGATATTCATTCATGTATATAAGGAAAATCGATAATTTCTTGAACCAAGTATGATTTTGTTGAACCAAGTATGATTTTGTTGATCCTAGATAGAACTTACTTGGTTCAAGATATTTTTTACTTGATTTAAGAAATTATCGATTTTCCTTATATACAAGTATGAATATCTTGGATTAAGATATCCTTTTATCTGTGTACTACTGCCATTTATATGGTACATTGTGTACACAGACTATATCGACGTAATTTATTTGGACGTAAATAAATATGTGTACACGACCTAATTTATGGGATTAAACTCGTGTACAGTCCCCATCAGATATATCGGAGCTGCCAAGGCGGTCACAAATATTTGAACAACGCCTCTATTGTCAATGCGATAAAGTGCATTTTCAGATATTTTTGAGTACCCTGGCCGCTCCAATATATTTGATGGCATGTACAGATACATCTTTTGGTCAAAAAAAACACAACAATAATTACGATCTTGATGTTTATCAACGCAAGATAATAACTTGCAATTATTTTAGGTTTTCTCGCATTTTTTTACCATTCCCCGTATACTAGCCAATTCGCGGCATATAAATATAGTTAATATATTACCGTGGTTTCTGCTTGTGCGTAACCGAGATAGGAACGAGTTTGTATTGAAGCTTTTGCGTATATTAGGGTGTTTCTACAAAATCACGTAAAATAATCAAGCATTAAATGCGTATATCAATATGATATGAAGTTGTTTCGTCGTAGAATCACCCATTATAAAATATATTACACGTTTTTATGAATCGTAGGACAAATATACTTAAGACAGTAGCACATCATATAAAGCATTTGTACTTTTCTAAGAAAACGATGGATGTTTTATATGCTACTGTCTGGTTTTAACTACGGCTAAGCCGATAGACTTTTCTAGAATTTATACGTCAAGTTTTGATGCAGTTTATTCGTGGTTCTGTATACGTATGTTATCGTTACAATTTTTGACACTACGTAAGTTAATGCGGTCAATTGTTTGTACGCTTCGGTGTTATAATGTTAGTAAGCGTGTTTTGTTGTGTTATGATATGATGGCTTTTTATGGAAAGGACGGCGTTATATGTTTTTGTCTTTGTGCACTACCAGTAAATAGCCGTGTCTACATCTGACACACCGCGCGGCAATTTCCTCGCGAGGCGGTGCGACTGGTGTGGACACGGCTATTGTGACATTGTTGAAACAATGCAATACTCACAAGAATTCTCATACTTAAATCTCTATATACATAGTTATAAACAAAAAATCAAATGCATATAAAATGACGTATAGGGCAGATGCCCCGGTTTTGGCCACTTTAACACTTTCACGACCAGGAACCCGCTAGGCGGGCTCTCCTTTCGTAGGCGCTTTCCGCTACGAAGCGGGAAAACGCTAGGATCGGCTACGAGCGTAGCGCGTAGCGAAGTGTGGTACGGAAAGTGTTAAGGAGAGTTTGTCAATTCAGACGTCCGTCATATTGTGTCAATAAGGAAACACTTTTACTGAGTCATTGAAAATATATTATTGTGTTTATATGAATCTCCTCTGTTAAGATTGTGACCTTAGATCTGATTTTTTTTCTTAAATGTAATGGGCCCAGGAGCCAGTTTTGGCCACTTTTTTCCATGGCTCCTGACAACTGATACATGACAGACGACAGTACCACCTGGCCCCTAAATAATAAACATTACAATCCACAATTACAAATCACAAATCACAAATACAATTCAAAAATCTGTTTATTAAAAATTACAATCTACCCACAAATATGTCATTGTCACACTCGACAAATTTGTTTAATTGTAACTACAGTTGGACATAATCGTGTTTAATAAAGCGTTGTAATTGTCATATGTAATTGTAAATTGGCTCATTTTCTATAGAAATTCGTGACAAATTTTGAATTTTGTAACAGTCAGAATTTTATTAAACAAAATTCACCAGCTACATTGACACGAGTTCACCTGTCACCCTGTGACAAATCAGTAAAGTTTTTTGAACGCAATATGAGCACAATTGGACAAATTTGTAGTTTTTTGACATATTTGTCGGGTTGTAATGTTTATTAAATACGGCCCTGTGCTGCCATCATTTACTCTTATATTACTCGTAACTATAAACCATATAAATTTGTACCTTAATAAAGTTGAAAATGGCCAAAACCGGCACAGTGGCCACAACGGCGACATCTTCCCTACACACATTTTGGTATGAAATTTTACCAATGTCATTTTAATTTATTTATCACCTGTCAACTAGGGTAATATCACATCTTAGAGTGAAGATCTTATGGTAGTGCCCAGGCACGATACTGACGACGATGTATATTGAGAAGTGCTTTGTAATTAGTTAGTTGTGATTGGTGCCTTGGTACAACACTTCCAATTGCTAGCGGGGCCATATTTTATAGAGTTACATGTTGTAATCTTACAGAAGTTTCTCATTAGCGAGGCGAAATGTTAAAGTCAAGAACATGTGGGCGTCAAGACTGCTAAGCTAAAGTGGGACTGGGCCGGCCATGTTTGCCACATGCACCCTGAACGGTGGGCGTTAAAGTTTACAATTTGGGCCACTAGATGTCCAACCTTTCTGTGTGCATGGAAGTGCGCATTGACTTGAATTGTCAATGTCAAGATTAAGTTTTCTCTTTAGGTCAAAAGATAGCAGGGGCCCGTTTCTTAAATGGTTGTAACTTGAAATACAGTCGCCATCAAATATATCGAAGCGGCCACGGTATTCAAAAATATCTGGACATGCACTTTATCGACTCGACAATAGAGGCGTTGTTCAGATATTTGTGACTACCTTGGCCGCTCCGATATATCTGATGACGACTGTACAAGCGGATGTCACTTTTCGACATCTTTTGCTAGAAAGGGACTTCCGCTTGTATTACAAGATACAAGCTTTTGAGAAATGGGCCCCAGGTCCTCCAATGCAACATTAGTCGGAAGATATTTTTTTTGGTTAATCAATCACATCACATGAATATAGTTTGTAAACATGTAACTTATAAAATAGGGCCCAAACGTCATTGCATTTCGTAGCGTTCGCTTGTCGTATAATTAATTATTATACACAAGTTTTTATACCAATGTTCAACCGTTCTGTAAAGTGTTGGAACATATAGGTAGGATTGAAAAATGTTATACGCGATGTAGTTTCGTCGGCTATTGGCAATTTATATCGTTATCATGCTTCACAGACTAAACAGACACGTCATCATTAAGCTGTTACAGGGATCACGAGGTCACCACACATTAGCGCAATTTTATTCGTAAATTTCTACGATTCGACCAGCACATCTCAGTAGTATTCTACACCAATTTGTAGTACAACAATCCAGGTTCACCCCTGTAACTTAATTTTTTTGTGGATATTTTTAATTCACATGAGTAATGATCAAAAAACGTTAACTCAATTGAAATAAGCGGTTGCGCTCCCATACAAAATTAATACGGGAGCACAGATGCGTGGTGACCTCGAGTTGTACTTATGATCTATCTAGTGGTTGAGGTTATCTGAGTCATGCTTATTTTCTTATTAATAATTTAGATCAACGAAATTCTGTTACTGTACTTATACGTCTTATTGATGGGATATTATAGGATTTTTATTGCGGTTAAGTCCTATATTATATGTCGCATTCATTATTAATATTACAAATCTATTATCTAGTATTGTATTCGTATCTGTCCAATTTTCATAGCAATATTGTATTGATGGCCTTATTAGCGTTTTTTCTCTAGATAAATATTCTACGATGTTTGATTAGGTGCAAATATGGGTGCACTTGCAATAATAAATGTACCTTTTCTATATGTTTTGGCTTGCAAAAATATTAACTTATAGTGCCATCTAGTATTCTATATATGTATATCGAATAAAAAAATGTTTTTAATGGGATTGGCAACTGTCAACGGTTTGGCCAGATGGCGCCAGCATAGCTGGTACCTGTCACTAGTATTGTTGTATGGGATTTGGCTTAAACACTAGCCCATCCAGGTTAGAAAATTCCAAAAAAAAACAAGAATTTGACACAATTGGTAGGACTGACAGGTATCAGCTATGCTGGCGCCATCTGTAAAAGCTTTCGACCGGCCAACCCCATTGAACACAATCAATTAAATCTCAATAAAAGAGTCTCTAGCTAGTATTTATAATGTTGCACGAAGAATCTCGAAAAACTATCTCTGTTCGAATTCAATATGCATTGGTTTAATTTAATAATCGTAAATGTACCTATTCAATTTACCAATGAAAAAAATATGCTGCCTCTGTCAGTATATAGGATTCAAGTTTTTAGTTTCACCTTGGCTCTGTTGATGGCTTGGATCGCCATATTTCTCTGTGTCTGACGAATGCATAAGAATCATAAGTGCGAGAGAGATGGCCGTTTTATTAAGGCGCTGTAACCTGACTGAGCTGTTTGCATTCCGTTGTTTTATGATTAGGAATTTTGTTTTTATCTAAGACATAAAACACCACGAAAAGATTGTCATCTGTAATCAGTTTCTATTAAAATATTGTTTGGTATTTTTTGATGATATTAATATAAAATAGTATGGTTAAAGTGAATAAGTGCTCCCTGCGATGCGAACGTGTCAGCAGCGCACTCAAAAATAAATACAAACTATGTACGCATTTAAAACATGACATATATCATATACAGGCTGTCCCAGAAATCGACGTCAAGCCGTGAATGGATGATAGACCAAGTTATAACAGTAATCAGAAAAATACAAAAAAAAATCTATCACATGTTCTTCAAAAATTATGGTCACTTTAAAAATTTACTAGAAGATAAGAGACCAGGGCGTGAATATTCTAGTAAATTTTTAAAGTGACCACAATTTTTTAAGAACATGTGATAGATTTTTTTTTGTATTTTTCTGATAACTGTTATAACTTGGTCTATCATCCATTCATGGCTTGACGTCGATTTCTGGGACAACCTGTAAACTAAGAATGCAGAACCTCCTTCTTCTATGGAATTGAAGTCGGTTAATAATAAGTTTTCCATCGTATTTTCTCGCAAATGTTCGTTTTTATCGTGCTCTCTCAATTAGCTTCAGTAAATGGGTAGAAGCTAATTGAGAGAGCACGATACAACGAACGTATCCGAGAAAATCCGATGGAAAACTATTATGCACTATATCTGTACGAGTTAAACCCTTTGGTTTAACCATATCATATTATGTTGATGTTAATATAACTTAAGATTTGAATTTATCTTTCCACCCTGTATACCACGGAGTAGGATGGAGATGGCAAGTAGGCGTTCCCGTGTATCCGACAGTAAGTAGCGGCCGACTCAATTTGTGCACAGACTATGATCAGTTGTTTTGTAAACTTCATGCCCGAATGACTTTCACGTCATACGTACGCTCGTATAACAAAAAATGATTATTAAATTTAAAATGCCGTATTGTGCAATATTAAGCTGCACAAATCATAGTGGTTTAAAATATCTTTCAGGTGGATGTATTTCCTATCACCGTTAGGTATTTTTTTAAACATAATCCAAAAAAAACGAAATAACTGTTTGTTTTGCATTATTTGCGAATGTATTTAAACAAAACTATATTTTATTTGTCAGAACTTAGAGTTCATAATATTTTGTCACTGTTCTTTATGTTTATCTAGAAAATTCGCTATCCTAAATGTCAAATAACTTTCGCTACTCGAGTGCCGCGCAATGTCGATATTTATATCGATAAAGTTAAAGCTAGTCTTACGACATTTCAAGTTTGATGTTATTATTTTAGATAAGTTTTAAGTTCAATATATAATTTAGCGCATATTTGTATTTATCAAGACGGCGGTTGCCGTTTAATCCCCTAGAGGTGCGTGCAAACCATAATTAAAACAGTAAATAATAATAATAGGCGTGAAATTTCCCTAGAGCATAATTACAATAATAATTGATAACGTGACGAAAACCTAAGATCCCTCAAGTACAGATCACCTCAACATTTAATTCAAATCTCCCACAGTAATATTAAATTTCGCGTCTTTTAAAATGAGAAATTGGTTTATCAGACTACAAAATTCGCTTTTATCTAGGCGTAGAAAATTGTTCAGTTAATATTATATTAGTTGTTTATTCGTCGTTTTCATTTGTACGGTATCAGAAATTAAATTTACATACATCACATCTAGTCCATATCCACACGTACAAAACTTAATTAGCTATTTTGGATTTGTTAGTGGAAATAACCACGCAAACTAGCGTCAAATATTGGAGTTTTGCCGCCCCTTTCCTGATTTGATGGTCACAATTTTACAATAAAATCAAGTGGAATCGATCAGCCTTCATATGTATGCATTCACACAAAATTAATTTGACAGCTTAATCGGGTTGTCCCGTCTACACTGGCCTTAAATGCGTACTACATGTTGTTTTTCATACAATTACGATTAGCATTACCTAGCACCTACCTATATTATAAAAATTATAATCTTAAGTAAGGTGTAAATGGTGTAATATAATTGTTTTAAGTTATATATATAAATAAAGTGTGATCCCATTATTTTATCGATATGTTTGTGTTCGGATAGGTATTTAAATGCATATTTTATCACCTAACCGAACACACAAATATCGATAAAATACTCGGATCACACTTTCCCCTTCCTATATCGAATGGCAAATAGTCATATCATTATAAGAAGTTCATAGTCACATGGGACGTTTTGTTTTTGGATGTTATGGGTATGCAAAAAAAGTTCCCAACCTTTAGCTACTCGCAGGCAGGCACAGATCTCGAATATACCAGTATAACGTGACCGTAAGATCCGTAACAAATTATGCATAGTGAGACCTTACATACACTGGTTTCTTTAGCCCTTTTCTCGCCTATAATAAGAAAGTGATTTTAACTATTAAATTTATTTAAAATAGTGCCATCCAGTGTTAAGTAGTTGTATTAAGTGAATGTTGAGCGAGATTTTGTAAGATAATTAAATAGTCATATGTCTCATAATTTTGACATTATATTTTAGATTGTGGCTCATGTAGCCTACAGTTGAGATTCGTTCGAGAAATATCAATCAGTAACAGCCTATCGGTATGGAAAGTTGCTACGAATCAAAGCATTTTTGTAATTGTGTGACGTATTTTAACGTACCTATGAATGTCTTAGTTTGGCGACACTGGTTTTCATACTAAATAGCCGTCATTTCACATCCACTAGTTTATTAATTCGTGCTGTATACTCTCCGATGGTAATGATTTTGATAATTATTAACATTGATGAATTATTGTTTCCAAATGAATTTTACATAAACACATGTTAGGTTCGCTTTGAGCTGTATTATCGCACCTGGCTGCGTGGACTAGTATTAAAATATGACAATACATTAACTATATTAATTTATTAACATTTTAGCTAAGTCTTAATGTTGAAGTCTGAAGTTTATTTTGAAACAGGGTGCCATTTTATATTTTTCCAAATAATGCTTTTATCGAAACTGGGACAAAAAAAACATGTATTTGCACCTCGTATATTAATTTACAAAAATAAATATTAATGCTAGTGAAAATAATTTCATATGAATTGGTCGGTCGGTGATTCTTACCGTTTGACGTGTTGCTTTAAGAATCTCTATTCTGTTCCGTACGGTAAAAATCATTATGAGAATTAAAATAATGTGCGTTATATTTTGAGGTAATTTTCAATTGTTTATCTACACCCATATCATAAACCCTCCATGATGCGTTCAAAAATCGCAAGTTATGACCACCATAAAAATAGACGGTTTTGTTAGAAGTTAGAACAAATGTCTTATCTGTAACGATGTTATTATTATCAAATAATAAGCAAAAATTCGATATCATTATGAAAATCCGGCCTGCTCCCCGACAGCCGGCACGCGCCCATCCAACCGCCGGCACGCGCCCCCCGACCGAGACCGACACAATCGAGTTGGCCATGGCGATGGCGGTGCAATCCGTGCAATGGCAGTCATTCATTCATCATTTAGGGTTTATAATATGTGTGTAGATAAAGCAGTGTATGCAACTGTACGTAATTAGGCCTTAAAACACTCGTGTGATATTATTATGAAACTCACTTCGTTAGTTTCATAAAACCACACTCGTGTTTTAAGGACCCCTATTACGTAACAGTAACATAAACTACTATGTTTTGTTGTGTTATATCTATCTAAAAAACTACCCTTATTTTATTTCGATGAAAGCATTGTTTCTGTTATTTTCGTAGTGTAGAGTGCTCACATATGATTTATCTGTGATACATTTTGTTTGTAAAGTGTTGCAATAACGAGTATTATAGGTGTCTAGTTTATGGCCATAGTTACGTTAATGTAGAGTTCGGGTGGACCTAGTTACATACAAACCATAGATAAGAAAATCTACACATAAAGTAGGTAATGCAAAAGTAGCCGAAAATATAACGGCTAGTGTTTGTATGACAACTAGGCCATGTTAATTCCTTTTTACAGATATTTTAACACATTAACAGTGTAACAACGAGTATTTCCGTCTCCTGCATTCCAGATTTTATTGTCTTTGGTTAATTAAGTACAAATCAATAAAGGATTATATTCAAAGTTTTGTTTTCTTGCTATACAAACCCTTTTTGCCCTGAAGTTCGTTCAGTTACAATAAAAAGGCGAACATCTGAATTCGTCTCTATTGTTAAGGTATTTGGGAGCATTTTTCGTTTATTAACCGTAGTTCCACAATGAGTCCACGAGTAGGTACAATCAGCTTCAATAGTATGGTTCTACAAATAAGAGCGTGTCACATATTTTTGCGGCCGTCGTGTAGGAAGAACCTATTGATGCAGACTGTACATACTACCTAAAGGCACAACAAAAAAATACCAAAACCTACCTACCTTCTGCGGCGAAATTATATGAGCCCGTAGGCCTACGGAAACTGCGGAATTGGAGTAGTGGGGCCAAAAATGAGTACTCGTGGACCCTCTGTGGGTCATAGCAGTGGGACCACGGTTAATACCCCATAATTATCTTGTGATAGTAGGGTGGTCTACAAAGAGATGTATCCACTTTTGGACCTTATTAGAATGCAATAAGGTGAAAAACTGGATACATCTCTTTGTAGTCGACTGTACAGTGGCCATCAGGCGGCTTAGCATGCGTTGTCGCGCGCGACTCCATATGAAGTATGGCGAGTCGCGCCGCACGGCCGCCGACGTACAGATATATCAGTGGCAAAGGTGGTTACAAATATCTGAACAACGCCTCTATTGTCAACGCGATAAAGTGCATGTTCAGATATTTGAGTGAATATAATATTTGAATGAAACAACTAAAAACCATAAAATATATCTTTATTAAAAAACAAACAGGTCAACCGAAGGGGCACTCGACTACATACGTCTAAACCTAGATATAAATGAAACAGAAACAGTGCCAACACAATCATTGAAGTATTTGTCAGAAATCTAGGCGTAAATAGGAATACAGTGCATATTGTCTTCTTTGGACATCGAGGTTCGAATATTAGGCCCCTACAGACGAACAAATTTATTGACATCTTTAAACCACAGTAGTCGAAATCTTAGTATGCTATGCTGCTTGCCTGGTGATATGCTGACACCGTAATCAATGGATTACAGCTTGTACTCTTGTACAGTTGCCATCAAATACATCGGAGCGGTCAAGGTACTAAAAATATCTAACATGCACTTTATTACCATAAAAATAGAGGCGTTTTTCAGATATTTGTAACCGCCTTGGCAACTCCGATATATCTTGATGACTACGAGCTCCGATTGATGGCGACTACGAGCGGTGTCACGCGGTGGTTAGCAATTTTAGGATCTTTTAAAAATGATTTCCAATTCATCTTACTCTTAGAGGATTCAACCATGGAGCGGCCATTGACAAGCGCTCCCCTCATCCGAACACATATAACCAGTAGTTATACTCATTGTATGGACTGACGTTTATCTGACGTGGCTATTTGTTCGATACATATACATTTAACGTAATCCCCCGCATAAATCGGCAGACTTTTTTTGTATAGAAAATGACAAACATGGCCGCTCCGGTTGGTTGAATTCTCTAAGATCTTACTCACAAAAGTCTCACTTTACTCATAGCTAATATTGTACAATAAAATTGTCCGTCTATGATGGCCCTCATCTTAAATGAACGACACAAGTAGGAGGCTGTAAATGTAAGAAATGAGTGTAAAAAATTGACCAGAATAAAATGTATACATTTCATTATGTAAAGATAATTCAGAAATGTTTTTATAAATAATTTGGCTTGTTACTAGAAACAACCTTTTGTATATTAAAATTAAAATAATTTAAGCATATATTGTAAATATAAGAGTTTACATAGAGCCACATATATCATGACATAGCAAGAAGATAAAGTGCTGGACGTGCTGATATTAAAGTTATTTCAAATATCAATGGTGAAATCATTTACTTATTATGTACTAACGTATTAGAATTCGTTCTGGGAACTTCGGACACGTTTAGAGAATTTTCCATTATTGTCAAGGTTCAAAGAAGAGGAAATATTAAGATCTGGCCCCTTCAATATGACAACGAGAGCAACGAGACCCCTCTAGTTAGTTTGCTATATTATCATTATTGTTCCGGGCTTCTGGCAGCTATTCATGGGCGCATGTCAGAGTGACAGTTCAGCAAAACTTTTTCAAAAATTTCTTCAAATCGTCTGCATTATTTTACCTTTACCGATAAACCGCTGTCAGATGCTCTCGTTTCGTGTCACATTTTTGGTCTACAATTTTTACCTACGGTGACCGGAGACGCTATATTTCTTGATGACACAACAGCCATGGTTGTTAGATATCTTATTACTTAGATGCCGTTTTAAAATTAATATTTTCCATCACGCCTTTATTAGTTACTAATGCCCATTAGGTTTGGCCTTTTTAAAGATTTTTTAGTACATAATAAGTCAATGCGAAATATTTCCGAATTACGATCGTACTTTGAAAAAGTTTTGAATGACAGTGTAAAGTGTTTTAAGCGTAATAGATTATAGATTTACTAAGGACAAAGTCCTAACTATACTAATATTCGACTTTTATAGTTTTAGTCTAGTTTTTCATTATGTTTGTATTTAAGTTTCCTTGCACCACTATGATTGTAAACTTCCTGGAGTAAAGAGGTGTCACATGCATGTTGCCTCAGTGGTGCTTTATTATGAAAATTCTTTATCACTTTAATACAAACATATGATGCAATGTAATTAATGTAGGTACCGTTTGGAACTTGTAAAACATATCAAAAATCATATAGGACCTAAATCTAGCCTAGTCTATAAAACAGTAATCTAGATTTAGACCTTACTTACACATAGTATCAGACATGTATTTCCCTTAACTACTAGATTTAGACACAAAAACACCTCTAAGCAGTATATTGGCGTCATACATAAGTGATATTTCACTTCTAAGGTGCAAAATACTTGAGCAGAATTCAGCCAATTCATAGACAAAATGCTTAATTTGTCTATGGTAGCGGAAATTTGTCTATGGTAGCAGATTTTTTGTATGGCAGCCATAGACAAATTTCCGCTACCATAGACAAATTAAGCATTGTCTATGAATTGACTTAATTCCGCGAGGGATTCTGCTAGGTCTCTTTTGACCCTTAGACAAAATCAGCCGGAAGTCAGAGATTTGTCTATGGTGGCTATATTTTTGTATGGAGCCCATAGACAAAATTACAGCAAGAATTTATTAAAAAAATCAGCGGGAAGGATTTTTGAGAGTTTAGGCTGCCTTTTGTTAACGATATCTGAATTACGCTCACGTCTGTTTTGCACCTACATAAAAGTGACTGAGGCAGGTCCCTTTCTACTACAGTTTAAGACGTAAACGTAAACTTGCACTAACGTAATCACACTAATCACCTTAGAGCTTTAAACCAAGCGGAGCAGCCATTGACTGGCGGTCCCCTCTGGCCAGTGGTCATACTCATTGTAAGGACTGACGTTTATTTGACGTGGCTATTTTGACGTTTCGCATACATTTGACGCCCCCCCCCCCCTCCCCCCCCCCCGCAAAAATCGGCAGACTTTTTTTGTATAGAAATTGCCAGACGTGGCCGGTCCGGTTGGTTGAATAGTCAAAGCTAATCACACTTGTATTCATTAGTTTTTTTGTTTTTACAACACACCTTTTGTGAAATCAATAAACTGCTTAAAGATTATTTAATGCGATTTAGATATCGAAAAGGCAAATGTTTAAGTAGTTTCGACTGATTCTTATAATAAATGATTAGGTAGTCCATAAATAAATAAATAAAAATTACTCCATAAAAAAGGTTTAAAAAGGCTAACAAATTAAAAAGCGATTTTTATCTTGTTTCATATAATAAAATTTAAGTATTTTATAGAAATATCGTAAAAATAAAATATAATTTAAGTACTAAATACTTAAATGTTATTTTAGTACAGTCAAGCAAGAAAGTGGTCTACCAGTTTTTACATAAGTATCTGCGAGATCTAACGATCGC
Source organism: Pammene fasciana (assembly GCA_911728535.1). Lineage (NCBI taxonomy): Eukaryota > Metazoa > Arthropoda > Insecta > Lepidoptera > Tortricidae > Pammene > Pammene fasciana. The sequence goes on from OU452292.1 coordinate 1,533,505, forward strand.
TAAGGTCGACGTTTCTAACGGAGTTTAAAACATGCACGACCTTGTTGTCTCATGACGTTCAAACGAACCTCAACCGTAGGGTGGTAGACCACATTTTTATCCGATTGTACGTAAATGTTATTTTAGTAAATTTTGCCTCTTTCGATATCAATTAAAATATGACATTATAAGCATGCGGTGCATGATATGTGCATTAAGATAAATTAGACAAAACTATAGCTACCTTTGATATTATTAAATGTAAACTTTCGTGAGACATATTAACATTATAAAATAACACGGTTACACTCAAGGCACTTTAGTCACGTCTCGATTCTCGCGACGGGCCGGTTCAAGTAGCACTCCTAGTGCTTGAAGATGGAGACCTAGGCTCTCCGAAACATGTCGCGAGACGTGACAACAGTGCCGTGAGTATAACCGTGTTATTTTATAACCTTTGATATTATTTACCTACATTCATCTAACTACAAATAATAAATACTAGTAAATGCAACGTTTTTGGTTACGATAATGATAAACAATAATTATAAGCGACTACATAATAATCATGCATAAACAATTAAAGAACAACATCCCGGGCTGTAAGTAGAATTTTGGATTATTATTACACTCGCATCCAGCTCATGCCACAATCTGTGTAACGGTTATCACATAGCTTCGATTTCGCAGATAGTGTGTTAAATGCTCAATTCAACTAACACAGCGCATGTGTGCATATGCCTATACAATCCTGGTTATTAAAAATAATTCAATAACCCGTCTATCCTTCGTACTTTTATCCTATAGCACGCTAATATTAAATTCGATCCAATGCATTCACAAATTGACTACAATCAGAGTGTAAAATTTGAGAATGACAAAATCGTGCCATTGTTTACCTGCTCATCTTATGTCCTTTGAAAAGCACCCTTCCTTTCAAAACTCCTGTAAGGTCAATGAGGACAATTCCGTCTGCGGGATATTTCCGTACATCGGCTTTTACCCACTCAGTTGCCTTGGTAGCTCTAGCTACCAGCCGTCGCCCTTATTACCTAGGCAATAGAGTCCATTGGCAAATCTAAAACAAATGAGTGAGGCCAAACTAATAATTTTAACACACGGCAAATTTTGTCGGTTAGTATGACATACCTACTCCTCTGTATCGATCGGGTCAACAAGTGCGTATATAGTTGTTTGTTTAGACGTAAAATATCCCACAGACGGAATTGGCAGCATTGACTTGCAGTAAGCATCAATTTGATAGTGACAGCCTACGTATGGCGCCCGATAATCGCAACACATTCATTCCTACCCTAGCAACAGTAGCTTTCAAATTATTTTCATTTAATTGCTCCATTTTTACAATGCTACGTTTCAGGAAACTATTTTTGTCTTTGTCTAACTCCTTGATTATACATTTCTCTCTTATTCTCTCTGTCACAACGAATACCGAATATAATTAACTAATGCCACGTTCTTGTTGTTGGCTAATGATTTATTCAAATTGTATCACTATTTTACGTTAAATAAATAATTTGCATCATTAACTGCAATTAGTCATTCGAATTTGATTTTATAACAATGTTACAACATTTAAATTTGACACGCTATAGGGTAAATTGGGTTTCAATTTAATAACCGTATATGGCTTCGATTGCAGTAAAGGCCTAAAGCATATTGATAAAATAACGTTACAACCGTTAATAAAAAATCAGTAAAAATACATGAAATTATTGAAACATCAAAAGACGCAAGAGAGTACATTTTGGAATCAGAATAAAACAACACTTCCCAAAAAGCCTTAAGTGTTGTCAGTGTACAAAGTAGATATTTGCTGTTATCGGAATTAACCTGTTTCCGAACTTACCCCCATGCGCGTAAAATATCATTAATAAATAAACTACATGCATATATTGTTAGATACATATTTTGATATCACTTGCAAAATATACGTGTACTGGGTATGACTCGACATATTTACACTGCACTATACTGCTGCTATACTGCACACCACTACATGTACCAAGTATAACTCTAGATATTTGGTTCGACATACAACACAGTTATATTGCACTTCACACAATTTGTCTTAGCTCAGTTACTTGAGCAATTATTCCATTACCTATTACTCATTAGCATAACTTTCTCTCTTTGATCAATACAACGAAACATAAGAGCATTTATATTGTATACGTTTATAAGAAAACTTCTTGCGAGTTTTTGAACCAAGGCCGTAACGACACCAAATGGATCATCGTTCATAAAATAAAAAAAATATTAGTCCCCCTTAACCCTTTGACCGCCAAAGCCATCACGCGTACGGAAAGTCGTGACGTCAGCGCCAGGACGTTATATCACGTCCAAAATATAACCGGTTTCCATTTCGCGCTCACGCGCGCTGGCGCTGAGGGCACGATTTTTCCGTCCGATGCTTGGCGTTCAAAAGGTTAATAAAGTATAATGTTTGCACATTACTTTACGAAGCGGGAGTTATAACCGTTATAACATTATATAATAGTACCCAATAGTTTTATATTTAATTTAATATTTGATCAAAAAGGAAAGTTTCACAGTAATCTCCTACATTATTTTAACATAATAGCAACATCAGTCATTTCATCACTCACTCGTTTGAGATCATATCACTAATCTAATCTCATTCTCATATCTACCATGAATCAGGTCTACACTGTGAGCACTAAGTCTTATCACGTAAGGTACAATTTCGATTGGGGGCGTTAACTATACTAAAGTGCACATGGCCCATATGTTTTTAAATATTATTAAGTATCATATACCGTTTTATTAATAATTTATTATTTTAAGAGCGCTACACAATTGTGTATTTAGAAATGGGTGTTAAATTATGTAGGTTTTTAATAATGATAAGGCCTGAGGTATATTAGCACATAAAACAGTAAAATTAGAAGTCCATACGCACCAATAGGAACATATGTATGTATTTATGAACCTCTAACTCGATTGTTCATGCTACTAATATATCCCAGGTTTAGAAGTAGATATCTACAACCGTGCTTAATACTCTAAACTAAGTTATTGGCACATTGTTCTATTACATAATAAATTTGAGGTGAGTTATTGTTCTTAGTTAAATGTGATGCTGATGCTGATGAGTTGACTAGAAGTTCATAAGTGTAAACTCCTCAGGTTTCAATTCAGTGTTAAAGAGTCGCCAGGACGCTCGCGTGAACTCGCGTCCCCATTCAAACGTAGTTCAGCTCTCATTTTAAAACGACATGCTTTAGAACCACGAAATTTGGCATGGGCATTCTAGCAGTACAGATCTATGTCGGTAATTCGTATTCGTTGCTAAAAATTGTAACACAAAGAAAACATATCAAAAATAAGTTTTGTATGTAAATCTGTATCTGGCTGTATTTTCTTTGTATTACAATTTTTAGCAACGAAAACGAATTAACGACATAGATCTGTACTACTAGAATGCCCATGCCAAAGTTCGTGGTTCTAAAGCATGTCGTTTTAAAATGAGAGCAAAACTACGTTTGTATGGGAACGCGAGCGTCCTGGCGACTCTTAAGGAGTCCGGAAGAGGCATATGTATTTTGGCACTACTTATAAAATGAAATCTAAAATAGCTTGGGATGAAGTATGTGGTCTACCGCATGTGTGTCTGCATAAACTGGTTTTCTGACAAGTTTTTGACGTAGCTTTGCGAATATTACCGTTATTCTATTTTCTTGTAGACTTAAACAGTTTCCTCAAAAGTCTTCATGTGCATATATGCATTGGCAACCGCGATTCTCTTTGTCAAACGTTCAAACAACCAGCTTAAGTAAATTTCGAGGGTATACCAACCAGCTCCCAAAATAGAGATTGTCCAGTTTACAGGGTTATAGTTGATGTGCCTGCATATGCTGATCGTAACCGCTAGCCTCTGTAGAAACTTGGCATTTCCATGCACCAGTGTAAGCAGGTCCCGCAGGCAAAAGTTAAAATAAGTAGGTACTTAGTGTTGCGTGTTTATCGTTGATGTGCCTGCATATGCTGGTCGGCGACGGCTAGCCTCTGTCGTAGTTTCGCGAACTTTCCGTGCACCAGCCTGAGCTGAGCCCGGAGGCGCGCGGACAGCTCGCGCTGCAGCTGCTGCACCTCGACCAGCTCTCGGCGGAGCGCCGTGTAGTCCGACCGCACCTAGAACACCGCGCTGTCAGCTCGGGATCAGGACAGATGCTTTTATAGGCCTGTTTCAGAAATAATTCTCTAATACAAGTGTGACAGTTATCGTGAAGACCTGAGTAATTCCACGAGGCTGTAACGTCAGTTACTAATTCTTTCGTGTGTTCCTTGATTAAATAAGCAAATTAAGTGTCAATATACATGTAGGCATAGGGAAGATATATGAACACTTACATTTGCTGAATTAATCGAAGAACACACGAAAGAATTGGTAACTGACGTTAAATTCTTGTAGAATTATTCTCCTGATTTCATTGAATTGATAGAAATAATACAGACAACTAATATCGTATTTTTAATTCAAGGCAGTAATCTGACAGCTCCTGCCCTACATTGTAAATCACTTTGTATGGAGAGAACTGTCAGATTACAGTCTTGAATTAAATATAAGATATTAAAATCAAACAATTCGGTCGTCGCTCTTCGACAAATGGGGTCATATTAGGACCACTTTTTCGATGCCACTTTTGCGTAATTCTTTGTAATATATGACATCAATGGCTGACTGTAAAAAATCCGAGTAGTTTTAGTTGAAATAGAATTATTTGTGAAACAGTTCTTGGGATTAGTGGCATGCTTGCTGTACAAAAACATTCAAACAGAAATATATCTTGTTGCAATTTTGCACGAGTTTACATAAATTGTACTGACTCCAAAACTGTGCGAAATGTAAACTTTTTTCAGATATAAATAGAGTACTCGTAGCATGCCACTGTTCCGAAAAAAAGCATCTTTCCATAGCATTTTAATATATATTAAGAACATGACACAGATGGCGCCCGCACTGAAGTATCGTGGGCATGAGAAAAAATACATGAAGCTGTTGTTGAACTGGAATTACGAGATCACGGGAAATAAATTTAACGAAAACATTTCATTATTCAATTGAATACTTAATATTCTGTAAAACCATGTTTATGATGATTAACAACGTAAGAAATTTCTTGCGTTACGATAGTTAGTAAAAAATATCTTCAGTTTACTTATTTCCCATATTAAAATAGTTAAATTCAAAAGTCAGATGTACATATGTATACTATTCTTAATGTATTATAATACAAATGTCGTCAAGCGAGTTTTGATCAGCTTACACTGACTTTTGAAACCTAACATTTTTCGATAGTATTATGCAACATATAGTAAACATAACACCATCGATACTGAAGTTAACAGCTCTAGAGACTCTGACGTCTACCGAGACAAGTGTACTGCACATTCGAATTATATGAGTGGTGAAAGACACCTTTATTGAATCAAGTGTACAGTGTACAGTCGCCATCAAATATATAGGAGCGGCTAGGGTTCTCAATAATAAACTCTAAGAGGAAGAAAAAGGCGGCGTTTTTCAGGTATTTCCGGACTTCTTGGCAGCCCCGATATATCTGATGTACACATATGTCAATATACTTTGTAAATAAATATAAATCAGTAAGTCTATGGTAGCGGCATAGTTTTTAAAGCACGCTGCATCAAGAACAAAATAGGAATCCATGAAAGAGACGTCTAGCAGTGAACGCTAATATGTAGAGAATACAGAACATGTTATTTTTATTGTTATGACAATTGTTTCTAACTCTCAACACTATAGCCTCTTGTTGGCATCATTATTGAATAAATTGATGTACAATAACACACCTACCTACTAGGTTAAGACAGGCGAAATGCCCTGACTCGCATCAATGCGCTCGATTGAATGTGCAGTACACCTTGACAAGCGGTACAGCGCAATGTTCCGTAAAGCGGCGACCAGACATGTAGAACTCGCAGAGTGCCGAGGCGATAGTCTCTTTCTTAATTCATAAATAGAGATATCACACGAATATTGAAACAAATATTGAGCGAGCCCCACATGTCTGATCGCGCCTTTAGAGTACATTTTTAAGGCGGCTGGCTCGATGCATGCCACCGGCAGCGCGTACTGAGTCGCCATTCGTGGCGAGACGAGCCGCCGCTGCCATCCAAAACTAGTCTATTCAAATCGACACATTTTGATCGAGTCGCGCGGACCCACGGCTCGCGCCCTCCATTACGAGCGGCTCAATCAAAATGTATAGAATTTAATGGACCTTTTTTTGTATATCAGCGGCGGCCACTCGTCTCTCGGTTAAGTGCATCGAGTCGGCGGCCTCAACGATGCACAGTATCGCCAGCTCGAAGACGTCATAGCCATTATAATAAGTAAACGTATGTGCCCGCCGGAGCGGGGCGAAGCGGGCCCGTCTGCGGGCTTTGGTCGGCGCAACCGTATCATTGGGCCGAGGCTAATACCGATAAGCATGAATGCGGCTTGGGATCACTTGTTACTGGGGTACTGTGCTATAACAGCGAATATCAAAAGGGAAATTCGCCTATGAACAATTTGTGAGTATGGAAAAAATCGTCAAATTTGGCGTTCACGGTAGTTCCAAGTATTGACGAAGAAAATTATAGATTATAAAATTACACAGGCTGTTTGTCAGTCTGTCAGTAGGAATTTTTAACAATCAACGTGTTAAAGACCGTACTTAAATATCGCATATCGGCAGTATTACCGCCTATTCGTTACTGACTGGCGTAGTCGGTAGGATCGAAGTTTGCAATACTTTAAGCATAGAGTAACACTTACTTGTATAGTAGACAAGCACAGTCTAAGAACTTTATGAAGCTCTCTTGGAAGTTCTTAGACTGAGCACAGTCTAATATAGTATAGTAGAGCAGCAGCTCTACTATATAAGTTACTCTATGCTTTAAGGTAGAGGCAAGTGAGATGACTATTTTTTTAGTGAAGACTAGTAGAAGAAGTAATCTGCATTGAAAGACTATTAAAGTTGGATTTAAGATGTTTGATTTTCTGTGTTGGTCAGATTTTAAATACTATTTTTGTTGTAACAGAGAGATCCCAAGCCGCAGCAGAGACAGAACGCTAGTATTATCCTGACCTTCAGTCAGCGTAAGCGTAAGTGGCTGAAAACAAATGGTACCTCAGTTATTGTATTAGTAGACTTCACTACAAACACTCTGCGGAACTCATTACATGTTATTTACAAATATAAAATACTAATAATCATATAAATTCCATTTATAATTCTATATATCACTGATATAAAGATGCACATTTATTATTAAAATTAATCCGTAATCGTTTTAGTACTCATTAATAACAAAGCAAAGGAGTTACAACATAAAGATAGCATTTTTTTTTATTCAATATAATATATTTTTTTGTTAATGTACTACTTACAAACATGCTATTAATTTATTGTGCCTTACAATCCGTTTTGATTAGTGTAGAGTTATTTTTCAAGAGGCATACAATATTTATTCTTAAAAAAAATAGACATTGAATATAAAAAGAACAGATAGTTAGTGGGGCTCTATGTCAGATCTTTATTGAATCATAAATAAATTACTAGCATTGGTTTTGACAAGTGTATAAAGCTTTATTTACTTATATATTTTTGCATAACTTTAACCCTTTGAACGCCAAGCATCCATGCACGTGATATGACGGCTTTGGTGGCCAAAGAATTAAGTGTGTTTTCTGAGTACAAAACATTACAAGTCACTAACCTCGGACACTGATTTGAGCAGGGTCATGACACACATGTCCTGGCTGTTCACCGGCACCGCCAGCTCCTTGTCACCGTCCATCTTCCACGCTAGCAGATCCAGCTGCTCCTCGGTTTGCTGTGCCTGTAGGATAACAAAAGGTGTTCATTATGAACTCTAATCATCTAGAGCAGGGCTCTCAGAACCATGAGGAAATGCCCTAGTAGCTGTAAAAAATACAGAAATCACTATAGATGTGCCTATAATAGTTAAAGAGTTCCCCTGATTTCTCCAGGATCTCATCATCAGATCCGGACCTGGTGACAATGGGACCAACTGTGAAGTATACTCTTTCAAACAAAAAAAAAATTTAAATTGGTCCAGCCGTCTTTGAATAATCGGTGAACATACATAAAAAAATAACAAAAATCCCGACGAATTGATAATCTCCTCTTTCGAAATCTTGGAAGTTGATTGAAAAGAACTACAAAAATAAACCCTACCTACCTAAAACCTACCTAACCTACCTAAAAACCTACTAAAATCCTTACAATCCGGACTGCAAAGAGGAAGCCCACTGGTGGCCCTCGGGTTAAAGGTTTGGGGACTGATCCAGCCTTAACCTTTCAGTTTTAAAGGACTGCTTGTGAAATATCTCTTTACACACTGACCACCCACCTCAGATAAATAAAGTCAATATAATTTTAAAGATAAAAGTACCGACTTCACTTAGCCTCATTTCCACAAGCAAATGCTTGATTTCTTCAGGATCCCATCATCAGATCCTGACCTGGTGACAATAGGACCAACTGTGAAGCATACACTTTCAAACAAAAAAATATTTTTCCAGTTTAGTCCAGCCTTCTTCGAATAATCGGTGAACAAACATACTTCGAAATCTTGAAGTTGTTTGAAAAGGTTGTTCTCTTCATTAATATGTGGCTTGCTTTAAACAGACAATTGTGGCAAGTGCTTCTAGAGATCACCAATGGACAATAGAACACTGTTTAAGAATCAGTTAAGAGATTTTAAGGTTATTTTTTTATTAACAATTTAGGTTTTTTTTTAAGTGACAAAATTAATCATTGAACTTAATGTGTTTTATAATGACCAAATGACATAGGTACTATCCAAGGGCGAGACTTCTGCTTGCAGAATAAGAAAAAATTCTAAACCCTTGGTAAAGTGCTCTGAGCTCAAGACCCAACATTTAAAGTAAAGTAAAAGTAAAGTAAAGTAATATTTATTAATCAAACAAAGTTTAACAGATTACCGGGTTGTCTGGTGCATTCCAAACTAGGCTGAAGCCTGTATCTTGGAATGCACCATGTTTTGTAGTTATAAAACATGAAATTTGATTAGTAGAAAAACTTGAAAATGATTTACCTAAGATTAACCTAAGTGTTAATAATAGACGGATCTCCAAGTCCATTACCTGCGATCTTCGCTTATTTAATACGAACCGTATTCACGAAGCTATCGAGCGGAACAAGGGCTGTAAAGTATTTTCAAGAGATCTGTCTATTGGGCAAAGCCAGCTCGCTAAATTACGGACTGAAGATGGTAGAATGGTTTCATCTAAACCCGAGCTACTGAGAGAGATAGAGCGCTTTTATGGGCAGTTATATAGATCAACTCGTGGACCCGAAGTTAGCCTGGCGAATGACCATAGAGCTAGGCTTACCCGACACTATACCGATGACATCCCGGACATCAGCTTGTACGAGATCAGAATGGCCCTGAAGCAGCTCAAAAATAACAAGGCGCCAGGTGAAGATGGAATTACAGCCGAACTCCTGAAGGCGGGTGGAAAACCGGTCCTTATGGCCCTTCAGAAGCTGTTTAATTCAGTCTTACTTGAAGGGAGAACGCCAAAGGCATGGAACAGAGGGGTGGTGGTGTTGTTCTTCAAAAAAGGTGATAGCACCTTGCTGAAGAACTACCGACCCATCACACTTCTGAGCCATGTCTATAAGCTGTTTTCTAGAGTCATTACAAATCGACTCTCGTACAGGTTAGACGACTTCCAGCCTCCCGAACAAGCCGGTTTCCGAAGAGGGTTCAGTACCGTAGACCACATTCATACGCTGCGTCAGGTTATACAGAAGACTGAGGAGTATAACCTGCCCCTCTGTTTAGCGTTTGTGGACTACGAGAAAGCCTTCGATTCGATCGAGACTTGGGCTGTACTACAGGCTCTCCAGAGGTGCCAAGTGGACTACCGTTATATCGAGGTAATGAAGTGTTTGTACGAGAACGCCTCTATGTCAGTCCGACTCCAGGACCAGAACTCGAGATCCATACCGCTGCAGCGGGGAGTCAGGCAAGGAGATGTTATTTCTCCAAAACTGTTCACCGCTGCCCTGGAGGACATTTTCAAGGGTTTGGACTGGGGAAGGCTTGGCATCAACATCAACGGCGAGTACATCACTCATCTTCGATTTGCCGACGATATCGTAGTCCTGGCTGAGACCATGGAGGACTGGACTACGATGCTCGACGACCTCAGTAAAGGCTCTGAGAGGGTTGGTCTAAGGATGAACATGGATAAGACGAAAGTCATGTCTAACGCCCATGTAGTACCAACCCCTATTACAGTCGGAGACTTTACGCTCGAAGTTGTAGACGATTATGTATACCTCGGACAGACAGTCCAGCTAGGTAGGTCCAATTTCGAGAAAGAGGTCAATCGTCGAATCCGTCTCGGTTGGGCAGCGTTTGGGAAGCTGAAACATATCTTTTCGTCCAATATTCCGCAGTGTCTCAAGACGAAAGTCTTTGACCAGTGTGTGTTGCCAGTGATGACCTATGGCTCTGAAACGTGGTCGCTCACAATGGGCCTCATTAAAAAGCTTAAAGTCACCCAAAGAGCAATGGAGAGGGCTATGTTAGGAGTTTCTTTGCGTGACCGTATCAGAAACGATACTATCCGTAGCAGAACCAAAGTAACCGACATAGCCCGTCGGATCGCTAAACTTAAGTGGCAATGGGCAGGGCACATTGCACGGAGAACCGATGGCCGTTGGGGCACTAAGGTTCTCGAATGGCGACCATACACCGGAAGGCGAAGAGTTGGTAGGCCCCCTACAAGGTGGACTGATGACCTGGTGAAGGTCGCTGGAGTCCGCTGGATGCGGGTGGCACAGGACCGGTCATTGTGGCGTTCAGTGGGGGAGGCCTATGTCCAGCAGTGGACGTCTTTCGGCTGAAATGATGATGATGATGATGATGAACCTAAGTGTGTGTGTGTTCGTGTGTGTGTGTAAGTTGTGTGTGGGTATGTAAGTGTGTATGTGAGTAGGGGTATGTACCTGTGAGTCATGAATGAGTGTGAGTAGCTTAGCTGACCACAGGCCAAGTGTAAGTATGTATTATGTCTTTTGTGTCATTGTATGATAGAGTAGAAAACCATTTTTTTAATTTTGATTTGACTTTTAGCGAGGTGCATGTTTTTAGGTCAAGGGGTTTGCAAACAGCATTATATGTAAATGGGTGAATGTAGTAGTATAGTGTTTTGGCGGTTCCGGGGAACGCTGCCAAATATTACACCAGAGAAGGTAGCACAACAGAAAACCGTTGTGTCACCAAAATAATAGTTTTAATTTATAATGTAATAAGTATGCTAGTCTATAAGGTATTTATCTATGGGCCACTAGTTGCCTGAAAATAAACATTTTTCATTTCATTTCATTTCATAGTAGCCAGATCGTTGTGCGTGAGCCATTTCGACGGTAGGTACAGGGACTCTGTATGTACTCATAATTAAATCTTTTTGCGCTGATTTTCCAATATTTTTGTGAACCCTGATGACTGCATTGCGAATAAATAATTGCCTAACTCTGAGGAACTAATAATTTAATAAAAAACTTTAGAGGGTCATAATGAATTTAGCACAAGAGCCTCAAATAGTATGTTTACGGCACTCGTGTTTACTTGGCACTGTTTCATGACTAATGGTACTATTTAAATAATAAATGAATCACTCCTTAAACATGTGTAATTTGGACTGCTGCGAATGAACTTATTGTTAGAAACCTAAATCGAATTTTAACAAATCTTGGCACAATAATTTAAGACGTAAGAGGAAAATAAGTAAAGAAAATTCATCATGTCGTATATCTACAACAGTATTTGTTGCCGCATTTCCTGAAATAAAACTAGTACGTGATCTTTAAAACTGCAAGTTATCGATTGTTAGTGACATTAAAATCAGCAATATGCTAGTTCCAGTAGCCTTTGCCCTTTCGGCATCCTAGTATAATTTTATAGGCATATACGGGCGGCTATGTGACCCACTTCCGTAATACCGCTACAAACAGACGAAACCAACCAGAATAAAATAAGCTACTCACCGTTTCCTCCAAATCTTCCATTGTAATTTCTTTATCAGTCATCTTTAAGCCGTAATTTCGAATTTTTCAGTCAATGAATTAAAAATAAACACAAGCCAAAAGCAGCGAGGCGACCATTTTCAGGAAACTGACATTTATTATGGACTTGATAATTTCTTCCTGAACGATGCAAAACGTATTGAACTTTGTTGTAAACACCACAATACGACATGCTAATTACATATTTATGACTTATACAATAAAGTCTAATACGTTGGTCCTTTCGTAACTAGTAGAGGAAAATTTAACCAAATCGAACGATGTCATGTCATGAAATGAAACGTCAAATCAAATAATGCGTTTAGTTTTTGCAATAGGCATGCAACAATAATAGAAAAATATATAATAAACGTGAACCGGCAATTAAAATATAAATATTTGTTATTCATAGTCTGATTAAGTGATTATACGAAAATACATATCTTCCTCCATAGTGATTTATTTACGTATGCTATCTTTGCAATCACGAAACGTGCTACGCGGGAACAATTTTTTTGATCGTCAAACTACAGTAGTTGTTAAATATAATAACAAAAGTGAACGCTTTAATTTTAACTATGACATGATTATAGCGCGGAAAGAGAAGAGTCGTAGAATTCATTAGTTACTATATAAACCACCACACTTGCTACTGCATAAACTGCTGTTGTAGTCTAGTGGATATGGCGACGAGCCTTTGGCTTAAGTTCAGACATCGCAAGAGTTAAAAATAACTTTAGATCTGAAATTTCAAATAAAAAGCAGGTTCGTATTTATATACATTTATTTGTCTTTATTCTTGAAGACAGGAAATTTAGTACGTACCACGACACGGATACTCAGGCGCAGAGTAGGGAACAACAGAGCCATCACAAATCCTTCGCCTCATTCAAATGTGGCCTGAATTCATATTGCATCTGTTTTCATCCCTACTCTGTGAGCGGATTAATATTTAACATAATTACACCACATTGTCCTGTATTACCCGCAATCATTACGAGACTGACCTCATGAGGAAACCGTAATGACTTCAACAATTATTTCAACTATTAATTAAAGATATAGTATGTTGCAGATTTACATAGTAGGTCGTATTGTAAATAAATTCGTGTTAAAATGATCTATCGGCCAAGGAGATTAAGATTAAGCCTACAGACAAAGATGGATCTATAAGGCTTCACGGATATAAATATAAAATTAGAATTCCTGCTTATTACTAAGTGGTATTATCCTAAAACGTATACTATGTAAATCTGCAGCAAACCTAGTGATATAATCAGATATTTCGCAGTATTACAGACAGCTAACAACAAATTTAATCTTTACCATTAGTTGCCGGCTTCAGGGCCAGTTTTATAAATACTTAGGGTGGGTTGCACCACGCACAATTAACAGACTCATCAACGTTAAATATGGCGACGGAGCTGTCATCCCATAGAAAACTGTCAAACTTTTCATACAAGATTTTTTTACGATTACGTTTACGTTCAGACAGTTTGGTGCAACCGGCCCTTAGTCTTACCTAGCGAGCGCTTCTCTTACTGTCAAATATTTGGTTCATTCGATTCGATATCACTAATCAATGTTATATTTGAAATACACGGGATTTTAATCAGTTTAAGTAACAGAAAACTATTAATAATTGATATCCATATGATTGCGAATCCTCTATTAAACTTTTGACCGCTGTACGTCAAAAATTGAACTTTCAATTGTGAAGTCTGTCATAATTTATGAAGGTGTCATTCACGTTGTCACTTTGTCTGATATATCAGACGATGGCGGTCAAAAGGTTAATGCCCTTTTCATTAGTGAACCAGGTGTAATTCTCAAAGGAGGGGGATTTGGAGGTTTAGGCGCATACGTCGCGAGCTTCTAATTTATACCAAATTGAGTTTCCTTTTTCTGAGAACAACACATTAAAGTTAAATCGACATTATACAAATCAGAGCAAACATGTTAAAACTTGATAAATGAACTCCATGTATTTCGAATATAAGTTTTATATAATTGGCCCTAAGCCAACTCGTAGATCACTAAATCTAAATACAAAATATACTTCTCATTAAGTCCGCTCCGATGGGATACCTACCTTATCACTGCTCAATAGAGTTAGTTCATTTTCGTATTGCACGCGCTATGTAAATGTATTCGATACAATTTAAGTTATAGGCTATATGCCGCGTCAGAATTAAACAAATATATAAACAATTAACTGTTAAAACTAGTAAGAGCTTATTTCTTTTTAAAGCTACTTTTAATTATAGACTTTACAGTTTTATAAATAAGGTCTACATTACAGACAAAAAAACAGAAATAAGCACTTAGAAGTACATCAGAAGTATTCTAATAATCGATAAAGAAAATACAGTCCTTGAGCTTTAAGAAGAACCTTCGGGAATCGGCGATGACACACGAAGGTAATATTGCTGATCTGCTTTTTCATGTGTCACTGTTGATTGATACCCGACGTCTCTTTCTAAAGCCCGAAGGTTCTTTATAGAGCTCACGGACTGTAGACTAGATTTAGCCAGTAATAGCAACTACTAGATATCCAGTTAGTCCGATCAGCAGTAATTAGTCAAATTTGATTGTATATATACTTCGCGTTGTATACATTAAATACGCTGATTACCAGAATACTTTAATCAAATAGGATTAAAAATATAATTAAAATAATAACTCGCTACATTTTGTACAAATTAAACATTGATTTCAGTTCTTATAGACGCCGCCGGAGCTTCAGACGGCACGCGTCACAATTTGTTAGGTCCTATATAAAATTGTCAAAAAAAAACTACACATCAAGTTGTCTATTGGTGCCTCCACATCGACATATTTTATTCCTATGCAAATTCGACCAAAATTAATCCGATGCTAATTTGACATCGTTTTACGTCGATGTGGACGCACCATTACAAATCTATAAATAATTAAAATTATATAAACCTAATAATCGATGCATTAGCATGACATACATTAATTAATTATAATATAGGAAACTGAATGCCAGTTATCATCATATACCCTGCCCACCGTCGCTGGAAAACAGCCCT
Source organism: Pammene fasciana (assembly GCA_911728535.1). NCBI lineage: Eukaryota > Metazoa > Arthropoda > Insecta > Lepidoptera > Tortricidae > Pammene > Pammene fasciana. The sequence continues at coordinate 1,548,656 of OU452292.1, forward strand.
TAATACTTGGAAACAAGATACAATGAACAGGGTGCAGTAATTCGTCATTTATTACTATAATAGGTACAGACTAAGGGCGGGCACCCACTATCAGTCCGCCGGACGATATCGGCCTGTCAAATGTTTGTTCTACCTGACAGGCCGATATGGTCCGGCGGACTGATAGTGGTACCGCCCTAACGCCAGGCGGCGACTACATAAATAATATCATGTTGCTATATCAAATCTGAAATTATTTAATCCAAATCGGTACTTCTAGTTAGCCTAGGAATAAAGCAATTGCCGAAAACGTGTAAAAATATTGAGAAATTAGTATACATATTTTTATTTAACCAGCATCACATGTCAACCATATTCATCTTTTTTCAACACAGAGAACAACTGCTTTACTAATATGCAACTGTCAAAGCCAGTGTACAGGCGCCATCAAATATATCGGAGCGGCCATACTCAATATCTGAACATGCACTTTATCGCCTTGACAATAAAGGCGTTGTTCAGATATTTTTGACCACCTTGGCCGCTCCGATATATCTAATGACGACTGTACAAGCAATCGAAAGCGAAATTTGGCTTCGATAGAGGAAAATGTTGACTCATGAAGATCTTTATTGGCTACACTTGACCATCTTCGCCAAATTTTTTTGTCAATGTGATACCGCAGTTATACAAACACCCATTTGACTTTTACTTATTAGAAGTGTTCACTTTTTTTTGGAAAATAATTGTACCTTTACACTGGCGCCTTCGTTTTTAGAATGATTTATCTAATGCCTCAGTATGAGGTTAATATTTTTGAGAATTTGTGTATAGTCTGGCAAACTAATGAGTGCAGTAACAGTGGAAATAATAAGCTATACTCATCCCTTTTTTAGTAGCAAGGATACAAGCGTAAGAAAGGGACGGTATGATTCTTTCTGTCAAATGAAGTAAAACAGGCCATGGTCAAATATAGCTTTATAGTATTGCAATTTCTTACTTTGAGAAATGTAACTTCCTTTTAACTTAATTATAGTGAATAATAAGAGCTTTTTGCTTACTTAGGCCCTAACTAAGGTTGACAGGATAAATTTGGCAAAGATAGCCCCGTGTTTCCATTGAACACAACGGGAGAGAGAGAAATCAAAAGAATCATAATTGACTACACGAGCCAAAGCCGACGGCAAGGCCTATCACATCAGACCATGGCCCTCCGATCATGGTCCCGCTCCGAGAGGTCTGTCGAATGTCTCTGTCATTACAAAAACTGTGTATTTTATACAGAAGTTTTCATATATTGTAACCAACTCTTCTTGCCCTTGATTGTATATAGCATTTTAAAGTTGAAGATATAATGGGACCTGTAACTAAACTCTGTAAGGTTTTTTTAAGAGACCACACTGATATAATACATAACTGGATTAACTGGTATTTTTAATCCTCGGATGTAAAACAGCAATTTCATTTAAACTTATTCAGACAAATACAAGCTAAAAGTAAGCGAGTGAGGTTATATTTTTTGACTTGAATTAGGTCAAATAATATATGCATTTTCATAGGATATATTTACATATATTTATCACTCGCCTCTCATCTGTAAAACCAATTTTATATGCTTTTAATTCTGTTTCAATGCTGCTAACAAATCTTCGTAAAATTCTTGCTCACAGGGGATTGTAATATAGGTTACAGTGATAACATTAAAGTTAGGAACTATAGTGCTAGTATAACAGTAGTATGTATGACAGTGTTCACTGACAGCGCTCTCCGCCGCTCACTTGAGGTCGGTCTGCTCGAGCGACCGCTCACTTGAGGTCGGTCTGCTCGAACGACCGCTCATTTGAGGTTGGACTGCTCGATCAACTGCTCATTTGAGGTTGGTCTGCTCGAGCGACCGCTCACTTAAGTTCGGTCTGCTCGTGCGACCGCTCATTTGAGGTTGGTCTGCTCGATCAACCGCTCATTTGAGGTCGGTCTGCTCGAGCGACCGCTCACTTGAGGTCGGTCTGCTCGAGCGACCGCTCACTTGAGGTCGGTCTGCTCGAGCGACCGCTCACTTGAGGTCGGTCTGCTCAAGCGACCGCTCACTTGAGGTCGGTCTGCTCGAACGACCGCTCACTTGAGGTCGGTCTGCTCGAGCGACCGCTCACTTGAGGTCGGTCTGCTCGAAAGACCACTCACTTGAGGTCGGTCTGCTCGAACGACTGCTCGGAGACGTTCACGGCGTCCGACGACAGCGTCTCTTTCAGGGGGTCCACGCAGTTCTTAGGGATCACCGTGCCTAGACAAAAATATATTGTTAGTCGGGCAGTACGCTTTGGTCTTAATAGTACAATTACGAACCCGGATTGTTGGGCCACCTCCGGTTCAGGCCACAAACGCCCGCGATCTAAGCCATTCTTTATTATAGCCCTGGGTGCGTAATGTACAGTCATGAAACCGGATTGTTGAGCCACTTGCCATTGTTCGTAATTTAGCCGTGTAATAAATGACCGATGTAATTGACAGTTAACAGCTAGTCGGTAACATCGGTCATACATAACACGGCTAAATTACGAACAATGGTAAGTGGCTCAACAATTCGGTTTCATGACTGTACATTACGCACCGAGGGCTATAATAAAGAATGGCTTAGTCTCAATAAATATATTTTGATTTTTTTTTTAGATCGCGGGCGTTTGTGGCCTGAACCGGAGGTGAGGATCAAAAGAAGCGATCTGAGATTTTCTTTATTACCGGCCAGTGTGCGTACACAATTTCACGTCTTCTCCTGAGTGTGAATCGATATTTGCCAGTGCGCGTGACGGTAAAGCTCACTTACCGCCCGGAGTGACGTAAGATAATATAATTTGTTCGTCGATCGTCAGTAATATTATGATTATGAAGAAATATTTTTTCACAATATTCATTTATTTGACAATAAATTAAATAGTTGTGGACACATCGTAACTAGCTGTGCTACAGTGTAGAGTGTAGAGTGGGCTGTAAATCAAAGCTCAGACTGTATAGTACACCCTGTATAGACTAGACTAGTGTCGCTCACCGACAATCTTGAGCCCCTGGTCGGTCTTGATGCGCACGACCTGCATCTTGTTGAGCTGCGAGCGCTGCGCCAGCACGGCCTCCACGCGCGCCCACACCGCCAGCACCGACCCGGACAGCACGTGGTACGTGCGCCGCCTTAGTCCCACCTGAATACATCACAAAAAATATATTGACACATCAAGTTAAATCACGTTATTTAGAGCACAAACTTCCAAGAATCATCAACTCGAATCAAGAATCATCATTCAAATATATATCAAAAATCCTAATCCGACTAGGACACAATAACATAATCTCAAGAATTTGTGCGGAGTCCCCGGCCGCCACCCGCTTGTATATTGTCTCCGCTAGACTCTAGTCGGTGTCAGGTCACTGACCTCGCAGCTGCTGGCGTTCCTGCAGCTGCCGCGCCAGTAGGCGTGGCTGCACACGCGCAGGGAGGCGGCGTGCTGCGCGCGCCACGACGACTCCGCGTCCTCGGCCGCCACCCGCTTGTATATCTTGTCTCCGCTAGACTCTAGTCGGTGTCAGGTCACTGACCTCGCAGCTGCTGGCGTTCCTGCAGCTGCCGCGCCAGTAGGCGTGGCTGCACACGCGCAGGGAGGCGGCGTGCTGCGCGCGCCACGACGTCTCCGCGTCCTCGGCCGCCACCCGCTTGTATATCTTGTCTCCGCTAGACTCTAGTCGGTGTCAGGTCACTGACCTCGCAGCTGCTGGCGTTCCTGCAGCTGCCGCGCCAGTAGGCGTGGCTGCACACGCGCAGGGAGGCGGCGTGCTGCGCGCGCCACGACGTCTCCGCGTCCTCGGCCGCCACCCGCTTGTATATCTTGTCTCCGCTAGACTCTAGTCGGTGTCAGGTCACTGACCTCGCAGCTGCTGGCGTTCCTGCAGCTGCCGCGCCAGTAGGCGTGGCTGCACACGCGCAGGGAGGCGGCGTGCTGCGCGCGCCACGACGTCTCCGCGTCCTCGGCCGCCACCCGCTTGTATATCTTGTCTCCGCTAGACTCTAGTCGGTGTCAGGTCACTGACCTCGCAGCTGCTGGCGTTCCTGCAGCTGCCGCGCCAGTAGGCGTGGCTGCACACGCGCAGGGAGGCGGCGTGCTGCGCGCGCCACGACGTCTCCGCGTCCTCGGCCGCCACCCGCTTGTATATCTTGTCTCCGCTAGACTCTAGTCGGTGTCAGGTCACTGACCTCGCAGCTGCTGGCGTTCCTGCAGCTGCCGCGCCAGTAGGCGTGGCTGCACACGCGCAGGGAGGCGGCGTGCTGCGCGCGCCACGACGTCTCCGCGTCCTCGGCCGCCACCCGCTTGTATATCTTGTCTCCGCTAGACTCTAGTCGGTGTCAGGTCACTGACCTCGCAGCTGCTGGCGTTCCTGCAGCTGCCGCGCCAGTAGGCGTGGCTGCACACGCGCAGGGAGGCGGCGTGCTGCGCGCGCCACGACGTCTCCGCGTCCTCGGCCGCCACCCGCTTGTATATCTTGTCTCCGCTAGACTCTAGTCGGTGTCAGGTCACTGACCTCGCAGCTGCTGGCGTTCCTGCAGCTGCCGCGCCAGTAGGCGTGGCTGCACACGCGCAGGGAGGCGGCGTGCTGCGCGCGCCACGACGTCTCCGCGTCCTCGGCCGCCACCCGCTTGTATATCTTGTCTCCGCTAGACTCTAGTCGGTGTCAGGTCACTGACCTCGCAGCTGCTGGCGTTCCTGCAGCTGCCGCGCCAGTAGGCGTGGCTGCACACGCGCAGGGAGGCGGCGTGCTGCGCGCGCCATGACGTCTCCGCGTCCTCGGCCGCCACCCGCTTGTATTTCTTCTCGATCTCCGCCAGCGACTCTAGCCGTAGCTGGAGACCGGTGTTAGGCCTGTGAACATTTAACAATAACATCAAGCAATTGAAAGTTCGAAAAGAGCGTTAAATCCTTGTTTACAATACCTAGTACAAAGATAACTGTGTCCTAAAAAGCATACCTTTGGACACCACACGGCTAAGTGTGACCGTCACATTATGAACTTCACAAATAGTATCACAATAAAATAAAAACCATGAATTAGAACTATCGAAACAGTCGATTTTATATGCGATGGTTTCTTGTAGCGTGAGCGTGTGCCATATCCAAACTCTCCCAATAGTCCCAACCAACCATGAATCCTTAGGGTCTCCCCCCATCTATCGACGCGGAATCGGCTTTCGCCGATAGAAAAATCTTTATGTCGACGCATTAAGAGCTAACAAGGCACGATTCGGCTCGGCTCGGCTCGGCCGACGGCTGCCGACGCGTCGACGTCTTTTTCGCTCTTATTGCGTCGACATAAAGATTTTTTCTATCGGCGAAAGCCGATTCCGCGTCGATAGATGGGGGGAGACCCTTATTCATCAGAGCAAGCTCCACACACATCACAGGGCGACCCTGCCAAAGCTTCAAGTGCATTTGTTATCAGACTAGTGTTACTAACCTGTTTATTTTTATTTATCGTATGGCTACACGTCACTGGATATAGAGGCATTTCTTCCCTCAGATGGTAATAGTAGTGGGAAAGTAGATGGTGAAGAAATTCCAGTGAGTGGTGCAAGGTCCAGATAGGACGGTGCAGCTGCCAAGTTTGTTACTCTTTTACGTGGGCCACTAGGAAAGTTTTGAGATACTCCTAATTTATAAAGAGAACGAAAACGGTTTATACTTTTTTTTAAAGAAAATTTTTAGAGATTCAATCATAGACAATCATTTGTCCGAGCATTTAAAATAAAAAATAAAAAACCGTTATTTTTCACACATTTTCGCGAGCGTGTTCTGTCAACCATAGATTTTACGCAAGAACATTTCCGTGCGATGATTTTGTATGACTATAAGTTGGGACTTAATGAAATTGAGTGCCGAGAGCGATTAGTTTCAGCATTTGGTGACTGTGCACTATCGCGTGCAACAATTTTCAGATGGTTTCCACAATTTAAACGAGGAGTCTTCTCCTTGAATGATGACGAGAGAAGTGGTCGCCCTGTAAACTTCAGTTATAGAAGAAAACGTCTTAGCCGTAAAAAAAATATTAAAGAAGATCCAAAAGTGACTTATAAACAAATAGAAGCGGTCCTGAAGATTTCATCGCCAGCCATTAATGACATTTTGCACGACCAGCTTGGAGTCAGGAAACTGTGTTCACGATGGGTGCCTCTCGCATTGACTGCAGAACAAAAACAACGTCGCGTGCCGTGGTGCAAAAAAATGCTTAAAAAAATTTACCAGGGCGAGGGGCGGACCATTTTTAACATAATTACGAAAGACGAGTGTTGGATTTATCAATACGATCTACTGACTAAGCAGTAATTGACAGTTTGGGTGTTTCCAGACGATGAACCTCCAACGAAGGTGAAACGTGGGCGAAGTGTCGGAAGAAAAATGGTGGCCACATTTTTTCCGCAAGTGGTCATGGGGCTTTAATTTCTTTAGATGGCCAAAAAACTGTGAATGCTCAATTGTGCACCGAAGTGTGTTTACCTACTGTATTTAATAACTTGAAACAGAAACGACTTAAATCTGGTTTAAGGGGGCTATTTTTGCATCATGTCAATGCGTGGCCGCACAAGGCCATTCTCACCAAAGACTTTCTGGAGCGTACAGAGATCGAAGAGTTGTGTCATTCTCCATATAGTCCCGAATTAGCTCCTTGCGATTTCTTTCTCTTCCCGAAAATCAAAATTGGACTTAGTGACACGCCTTTCAATAGCCCCGAGGATGCTCGGAATTCCTACTTGCTGGGCGCAGAATACCTTCTTAAAGAAGAGTACCGGGAATGCTACAAAATCATGGTTTAGGCGGATCAACCGGTGCATACATGCTGAATGAGAATGTTTTGATTAACTGTAATAAAAATTATTTGAATAACATAACTACTTTTTTTGTATCTCAAAACTTTCGTAGTGACCTAAGGTAGCACCACCCAGGGATCACGTGTAGGGTTGTGGACTCTGCGTCCTTAGGAAACACCTTGGGGGATGGATCTTTAGTACATTTACCCCCATTACTGACCTGTATAACTGGTACATCTGCTCCTTCTTGCTAAGCTTGGCCTGCGACCTGGCGTGCTGGTTGCCGACCGCGATGCACAGCACGGCGGTGTACTTGCCGTTGCGTTGTGCTACTGAGAGGTAGAAGCCCTCCTTGGGCCCGTCGTGTTGCGAGTGCTTTTCGAGCGCCTCCGTCCAGTCCATGCCGCGCTGGAAGAAACGAAATAATTTAATGACGCGTCTATAATGCTATAGATCAAATAAGTTTTTTTTTTATTTAGAACACAAACAGTCATAATAAAATTTACATATGATGTACATCTAGTTTTCTGTTAAAAAAATAAACAAGTGTTAAGTACAGTCGACCAAAAATGTGGTCTGGTTGAGGTTGAGGTTCGTTTGAACGTCATGAGACAATAAGGTCGTGCATATTTTAAACTTCGTTAGAAATGTCAACCTTAGCGATCGTTAAATCTCGCAGAAACTTTTGTCTAAACTGGTAGACCACTTTCTTGGTCGACTATACCTTTGACCTTTTGCACTTTTTAATGTGCAATAAAGTTTATAGTACATTACGCACCTAGAGCGTTAAAATAAAGGACGGCTCCGATCGCGGGCTTTTGTGGTCTGAACTAAAGGTGAGGTTAGCATCCGTGGTGCGCACACAATTTAACGTCTTCTCCAGGGTGACGAGAGATTTATCGCTTATTTTATTTTGACCGCTGCACGCGGGCGGTAGACCTCACTTCCAGCCCGGAGTGACGTGACATACCTCAGAGTGCACGGTGTGCAGCTCGACGGGCGCGGTGCCGGTGGCGTGGCGGCGCAGGAAGCGCACGCAGCGCACGCGCCGCACGCACTCGCCCGCGCTGCCCAGGTCTCACGTACAGCCCGGAGTGACGTGACATACCTCAGAGTGCACGGTGTGCAGCTCGACGGGCGCGGTGCCGGTGGCGTGGCGGCGCAGGAAGCGCACGCAGCGCACGCGCCGCACGCACTCGCCCGCGCTGCCCAGGTCTCACGTACAGCCCGGAGTGACGTGACATACCTCAGAGTGCACGGTGTGCAGCTCGACGGGCGCGGTGCCGGTGGCGTGGCGGCGCAGGAAGCGCACGCAGCGCACGCGCCGCACGCACTCGCCCGCGCTGCCCAGGTCTCACGTACAGCCCGGAGTGACGTGACATACCTCAGAGTGCACGGTGTGCAGCTCGACGGGCGCGGTGCCGGTGGCGTGGCGGCGCAGGAAGCGCACGCAGCGCACGCGCCGCACGCACTCGCCCGCGCTGCCCAGGTCTCACGTACAGCCCGGAGTGACGTGACATACCTCAGAGTGCACGGTGTGCAGCTCGACGGGCGCGGTGCCGGTGGCGTGGCGGCGCAGGAAGCGCACGCAGCGCACGCGCCGCACGCACTCGCCCGCGCTGCCCAGGTCTCACGTACAGCCCGGAGTGACGTGACATACCTCAGAGTGCACGGTGTGCAGCTCGACGGGCGCGGTGCCGGTGGCGTGGCGGCGCAGGAAGCGCACGCAGCGCACGCGCCGCACGCACTCGCCCGCGCTGCCCAGGTCTCACGTACAGCCCGGAGTGACGTGACATACCTCAGAGTGCACGGTGTGCAGCTCGACGGGCGCGGTGCCGGTGGCGTGGCGGCGCAGGAAGCGCACGCAGCGCACGCGCCGCACGCACTCGCCCGCGCTGCCCAGGTCTCACGTACAGCCCGGAGTGACGTGACATACCTCAGAGTGCACGGTGTGCAGCTCGACGGGCGCGGTGCCGGTGGCGTGGCGGCGCAGGAAGCGCACGCAGCGCACGCGCCGCACGCACTCGCCCGCGCTGCCCAGGTCTCACGTACAGCCCGGAGTGACGTGACATACCTCAGAGTGCACGGTGTGCAGCTCGACGGGCGCGGTGCCGGTGGCGTGGCGGCGCAGGAAGCGCACGCAGCGCACGCGCCGCACGCACTCGCCCGCGCTGCCCAGGTCTCACGTACAGCCCGGAGTGACGTGACATACCTCAGAGTGCACGGTGTGCAGCTCGACGGGCGCGGTGCCGGTGGCGTGGCGGCGCAGGAAGCGCACGCAGCGCACGCGCCGCACGCACTCGCCCGCGCTGCCCAGGTCTCACGTACAGCCCGGAGTGACGTGACATACCTCAGAGTGCACGGTGTGCAGCTCGACGGGCGCGGTGCCGGTGGCGTGGCGGCGCAGGAAGCGCACGCAGCGCACGCGCCGCACGCACTCGCCCGCGCTGCCCAGATCTAGGATGCCTAGGTCGAACCGACCGCTCCGCTTAGCTGCAAAAACACACACCATTGTTACCAGGAGTAGGGCAGATGCCCCGGTTGTGGCCACTGTGCCGGTTTTGGCCATTTTCAAATTAATCAAGATATAGACAAATTTACAAGTCTATGGTTTATGGTTAATATAAGAGTAAAAAATGGCAGTACAGATGGCACTGTCATCTGTCATGTATAAGTTGTCATTCAGCTGTCAGGGGCCATGGAAAAAAGTGGCCAAAAATGGCTTCTGGACCCGTTTCTGACATTTTATTAAAGAAAAAAAATTGATCTAATGTCAGAATCTTAACAGCGGAGATTCATATAAATAAAATAATATATTTTCACTGATTTAGTACAAAAAAAGTGTCATAATTCCTTATTGACACAAAATGACGGACGTCTGAATAGGCAAACTCTCCTTAAAGTGGCCAAAACCGGGGCATCTGCCCTATATTTTTCTGTCTTGTTTTCGATTGTAACAAAACCACTATTAGTTATTACGTATTTAATAGACAGAGACAGTCTATTTTGCGAGTTGCGAGTGATGCTATTTCCTTTTTTCGCCCATGTGTTTTTTTTTAGCTATATCAGGTTTTTTTTAACACATTCAGCACCGAGGACCCGACAGTCGTATTCTCTGTTCGTAGCTACTACGCGCTACATACGAGGAATACCTGGCTACGCGCTACGAGCGTAGGGCGTAGCGCTACGCGGTTGCGAAAGTGTTAATAAGACTACTTGTTTCCATTACTAGTAATAAGTATGCTTAAGACATTAATAGACATTATGCAGTTTTGAAATTATTTTCTCAGAAATCGCACGATTTTTCTAATCATAAAAAAAAATAAGTATAGAAAGGTTACCTTGCTCCATGACAGCATTGAGCGTGTCCGTGAAGTACTTGAAGAGCCGGTTCTGCAGCTCCACCGGCATGCCCAATATCCTATTCAGGAACTTGGACATGTTGTTGTAGTCCTACAACGAAGGTTAAGACATATTTTATACAAACATGATGTTAAGCGACATATTAAGTAGATTATATTGAATATAGGCTCAGGAGTTGTACATACATTGGTCGACATATAACTCATATAAGGTACATAAGTAGAATCAGCTTTATAATTCAAGCTTCTTAAACTGTAATATATGCTCAAAGCAAGGATTAACTAGAGACCGCATACGCGACACACCCTAAAGGACAGAACATACGCAACGCGACTGATTTTAAAACACGTTTCAAGATGGCTGATAGCATACCGTAACTAACCTACATAATTTAGTCGGTTTCATTGTTACCCTTCAACGAGCGGTGAAGGGTAATAAACGTTTCTATTGTACTTAGGGCCTTTTGGAAGTAAGCAATAATCACAAGGGCGATGCTATGATAAAGACCAACGATAATAGCACCTTCTCTGTCATATCTATGGAAAGTGTAATAAGACCATCCCGTTCAATCTTGGTATTGTTATTTCCGTGTCAGGTCTATGGGTGGTATGTCTATGAATATATGAAACTAAAAGTGACCAGGACCTCCGGTGCCCAGAGCTGGATTTGAACCAGCTTTTTTTCGCTTCCCACCTTGTCCTATGTAAAAAGAGTTTTGGTTAAAAAATATCATGGAAAGTGTAAAGCAAAATCTACAATTTACCCATGATGTCCCCACGAGGTCGTGCACCTAGTAGTCACCAATCCTCAAGACAAGATGAATGGCCCCCAATATGCAAGGCTTCCTATGCTACTCTACCGCTTCCTCGCCTGGGAATAGGGGATATTACTGCAATGTACTGCCACCAGAGTACAGCACTAGCACATCGGTAAACCATAGAGTTCTTAATACATACTAGGCCTTAAACAGTTTTTTTACAAGTTTTCATAGATAATTTATAACGAATAAATATGTCATTTGTGCACCAAGGCGGTTTGTTTACAGAGGGCCTATCATGAACCGAAAGAATCGAAATTTTGACTTCTGCCTCTCTATCGCTCTAATATGTAAGAGTGACAGAGAACGAGGTAACGAAACTTTTATTTTCGTGTTTCGCGGTAGGCCCTCTGGTTGTGCTAGCGCCGCCCCCTACGCAGAGTTTTGCGTAATATTCCCTATTGTTAATGTTAGACTGTTGCGCTGCATGTGAACAGCTCAGATACGTACCTTGTCGAGCGTGAGCACGCCGGGCGCTGACTCGCTGTTGGTTATGAGACCCACTCCGACCAACGCGCTGGCGATATCCTGCCAAGCAAACACATCATTTTAGGAAATGAAATAGGATATAAAATTATAATATTTTTTTGAAATCTGTCTAAATGTTGAAATCGTCACAAAGGACCTAAGCGCCATTGGAGACTATGGCGCTTAGGATCATTGTGAGATCGCTGAAAGAAAGAACAAATAAGTAATAGTACATTTCGATATTAGTGCGGAAAGTATGTCATTACTTGACGAGTACCGAGATATCTTGCCACGAGCCGTAGGCGCGTGGCAAGACTCGGGACGAGTGAAGAATGACATTTACGCACGAGTATCGGACGACGTTTTTTAATACAGGTGCGAAAAAATTATAAAATTGACAATTATTCACTTTGAGGTTACTTTAGTACATGTATCCGAACACTCCGCGCGGTGCGGTGCGGCGCTGTGATTGGCTGTCTGTCACTGTCATTAGCTGTGATTGGCTGGAAAAGTAAAAAGCACTAGTGCGCGATACCAAACTTTCCGCACGCTAAACCACTACATGAAAAGCACTTTTTTGAGCAACTGTATTAAAAAATATTTTTATAAGTCTGCAGACTCGAGGTCTACAGGTCACAGAGCCATTAATATATCAAGAAGTAGTGATTGTACCTGGAAGAAGTCTCCATTGTAATCCCTCGGTGGGGGCACTAGGGGCGATTCGTATTTCATAATCGCTTTCATCACAGCCTCAAGCGCCGTACGACCTGTCGGCAACATTACAACCAAATGAATATTATTTTATGGCCGTACAATACACCTACCCTGACCCTACTTCGACTGTCAATGATGAAATGTGTAACTGCCGTTATAAACTAAAATTGCACGTTTATGCGACGACTTTATTGACGCGATTTATATAGAAAATATAGACATCGTCAGTCAAACTTAAAAAAACACATTTATTTACATTCCTGAATGAAAGGCAATGAATTTAATTGATTAATCTCTTACTTTTTTTTCTGCACCTTTTTGTCATGTATCTGTTTAGCCCAATGGTTGATTGGTAGAGAATGCCTTTAGGCATTAAGTCCGCCAGTTGTACATTTTTTTGTTATGTGCAATAAAGTTTAAATAAATAAATTAAGGCATCATCATTATGACGAAAAGCTTCTGGAAACAAAATTTCACTCCCTGGAGTGAGAAAAGTCGCAACTTTCGTCACTCCCTGGAGTGATGAAAGTCGCGCTTTCGTCACTCCAGGGAGTGAGGAAAGTAGGCTTGTTCGAACTGCTGAGGTGAAAATTAAAATGCAGGAGTAGAAAAATTGTTTTAGCCTGAGAATAGCTCCATATTCATATGCCTTTATTCCGACTAGGTACATAAGTAGGGAAACTAGAAAGATAAAACATATTTAAGTGTTTCACGTCCGCTCACCATATTTGTTGTCGATGTTGAACTGGCTAAGGTCCCTGGTCTCGGTGGCCCTCCGGTCGCCGTGCGTTAGGGCTCCGAGGGACTCCAGCCTCTTGGCCACGGTGGAGGCGAAGCGCCTTTCACCAGCCAGGTCGGAGATTAGGAAGATGTATTCGGGGGCGTTCACTTGGTTGGATCGATGTGTACGACCTGGATATACAATAAGATGAAGTTAAGAAGGCTTCAATGTGTTTTAATAGGACGGTCCACACCGGCCTTGCAGTTGCTTCGCGTGGTAATTTCCAAGCGTGTGGAGTGTGAACCCTCCTAATTACCACGATTCTTTAGACGCGGAAACAGTATTCATGATAAAGTTGTTTGTGTTTTTCTCCTCACAACACCTAATTCATTAATTCACCGTAGATCGCGAATAAAAAGCTAAGAAAAGAGATCGAAAAAATCTCGCTAAATCGGGTTGGCATCACGAAAAAGCTGGCATAGCGATACATTCGATACGTGGGTAACATAACACTTTGATCCCGGCTATAATTATATTCAGAAGATGTGATCTTACCAACTCTTTTTTTTTATCTTACCAAATTGCTGTATAGCTCTGTCGGCCGACCACGGCAGCTCCAGCGTGATGTGCACGCGCCGCCTTTGGTTCCGCGCCCTACAAACAATCTCATGTAAATAAGTAAAAATACTAATAGTATACCTCGCGGCACGTAACTCTAGCGCTGACCTTGATTTCTGCGCATGCTCTTCCATTGCCCTTCCCCCCCTGTACCTTTAATTAATTGGACCAACTTTTTATGAGCGTCTACCTACAGAGTTGCGAACTGAACCATCTGACGAAGCATTTGAACGCCGATTGAGAGACTTTTTATTGGAAAATCCATTATATTCTGTGAATGAATATATGATTTTAACATCCAATATTATAAATTAATTTTGAATAAGTATATCTATGAAATTGTATTTATTATTATTATATATCAAATTGACATATGTATTTTTCAATCTGAAATTTTGCGAAATTTAAATGTAATCAAACTACAAAATATGTTTATTACACTACTTTGACGATCATAATATAAATTTGTATAAATTAGGCTAAGACCATTTGTACTATAATTTATTATTATGAAATAAATAAATCTAAATCTAAATCTACCCCCCGCGCGACCTATTTTACGACTTCTGCGCAATAACGGTCAGCGCTAGAGTTACGTGCCGCGACCTGTAATAGTAGTAATAGTATTTTGTCTGCAAATAATTTATAATTTGTAACAGGACAGAATACTTTTAACGCCACAATAACTGGAATAAAAATAAATCAAGAGTGAATCGTGTGTTCAATAAGTGGAATCTTGAGCGTTGCGAGAGCCTCAAGACACAAGAAGCGAACAAATATTGCCGCAGCAGGAAATAAAATTAAGCAAGCTATAAAACCTTACAAATCGATTCCAAATTAATGCCATTAAGTATTCTTAAATACATAATACTCTCAATACACTCTTATGTCTTGTGAATAAAATGCGATATCGCCCACTGTTTTCAAATAATAAATAGTTACTTTCCAAGTGAGTAGCGTGTAAAATTGTATTAAACCTCACCTCCTGTCGCTCTGCAGTGAGATGCCACTAGAGGCCGCCTCAGAAATGATAGCGACGTCCTTCTCTCCGTCCATGAACCGCTGCTTCTCCGTCAGATTCAGTGTCTCTAGCGGCACGTCGGCTTCGGATCTGCTCTCGTATAGGATCTGCCCGTCTTCCGTTTGTACTACGCGTCCTTTGCGACCTGTCATCTGCAAAGGTAAAACATTATTATAAGTGCGATAAGATTCGTCTGAATCTAAAATCTAGCGTAATCGTTAGATTAATCGATAATCGCAAAAATATGTGACTCGCTCTTATTTGTAGGGCCATAAGAGCGTGTCACATATTTTTGCGGCCTTTGTGTAGGAAGATACTATTGCCGGTGACTGTACGTAAGACTTTAGTCTATTCTTTATTGTAGTTCTCGATGGCGGAGCGTGGTGGGGTGGATGGCTGGTTGTTACACTTATACACCTCCACATACTCACCTCGGCCACATTCTCAGTGCCGCCCAGCTCGTCGACCAGTTGGTCGAGCGTGTTGGGCGGGAGTCGTTTAGCTAGCCGCTCTATAGCGGCCAGGAGTTCCTCCTTCATGCTGCAGGCTCGCTCGATGGCGGAGCGTGGTGGGGTGGGGGGCTGGTTGTTACACTTGTACACCTCCACATACTCATCTCGGCCACATTCTCAGTGCCGCCCAGCTCGTCGACCAGTTGGTCGAGCGTGTTGGGCGGGAGTCGTTTAGCTAGCCGCTCTATAGCGGCCAGGAGTTCCTCCTTCATGCTGCAGGCTCGCTCGATGGCGGAGCGTGGTGGGGTGGGGGGCTGGTTGTTACACTTGTACACCTCCACATACTCATCTCGGCCACATTCTCAGTGCCGCCCAGCTCGTCGACCAGTTGGTCGAGCGTGTTGGGCGGGAGTCGTTTAGCTAGCCGCTCTATAGCGGCCAGGAGTTCCTCCTTCATGCTGCAGGCTCGCTCGATGGCGGAGCGTGGTGGGGTGGGGGGCTGGTTGTTACACTTGTACACCTCCACATACTCATCTCGGCCACATTCTCAGTGCCGCCCAGCTCGTCGACCAGTTGGTCGAGCGTGTTGGGCGGGAGTCGTTTAGCTAGCCGCTCTATAGCGGCCAGGAGTTCCTCCTTCATGCTGCAGGCTCGCTCGATGGCGGAGCGTGGTGGGGTGGGGGGCTGGTTGTTACACTTGTACACCTCCACATACTCACCTCGGCCACATTCTCAGTGCCGCCCAGCTCGTCGACCAGTTGGTCGAGCGTGTTGGGCGGGAGTCGTTTAGCTAGCCGCTCTATAGCGGCCAGGAGTTCCTCCTTCATGCTGCAGGCTCGCTCGATGGCGGAGCGTGGTGGGGGCTGGTTGTTCCGAGCCGGCCCTGCAAGATTAAGACACATGTTGAGATATAATGTTATAAAAAACTATTTTCACAATAGATATTAAACAAACAAAAAGGGCTTTCCGAGCTAAGGTGAAAAAGAACTTTCCAAATACGTCTAGCCATCTTCAAGTAACAAATGGACATACGTAAAATCCAAAACAAAGATCCCTACGAAGTGAGAACCTCCTTCTTCGAAATATTAAATTAAAGTCACCAAAATGAGTAATTATTTAATCATAGAGTAACTTATATTAGTAGAGCAGCACAGCTTAAGAACTTTTTGAAGCTCAAGTCGATTGCGCCCTCTGTCCGAAATGTAAGAGGAAATGTCAACTGCACTGTTACCCACCTAGTAACAAATAGCGTACTAGTAATACACTAGTAGCTACTGGGTGGAGTATAGTGATTTCACTATTTTTTACAGCTACTCGGCCACTTCCTCTTGGAATAGCGGATGCTAAGTGAAGTCGGTTCTTTTTTTGTTTAAAACTATTATATGATAGAACAGTGGCTTACCCAAGTAAAGGCCGTTGGTGCCGACCGGCGTCCCCGTGAGCACGCCGCCGGGCGCGGCCACGGTGACGGTCGGCGTGGTGGTCTTCCTGGAGAACATATTCTCAATCTTGTCCTGCGTGGTGGACGGCTTCTTCTTGGGCGACGCAGCTTTCTTCTTTTTGAGGGGTTTCTTCTTTCTCATCCAGGGTTCTATGGAAATAATTCTCACATTTAACATAGTAGAATGCGTGACAGAAATGTTTAATCCCCGACTCGTACCACTGAGGTTTCCGGTACTAATGCAAGTACGCAATTGCATTTGGTATATACCAGTCGCTTTTCGGTGAAGGAAAACATCGTGAGAAAACCGGATCTAATCCCAATAAGGGTCGCACTCGCTATGAAAACGACGGAGGTGTCCGCCGTTAGTTATTTTCTACTTATTGGTCGGATAACTTTCAGAGCGGACATCTAAGGCGGTTTCCGCATGTGCTGCCGGTGCGCGAACAAGATAGCGCTCTGCGTGTGTATATGTCACGTTTGCACACCGTCACCGCATGCGGTTGCGGCGTCAGAATGATAATCGCCTAAAGGTTAAGGTACAGTACGGACCGGTGTCGGAGTCGGTGCCGGAGCCGGCGCGGAACGGGTTCGAGTCGCTCTCGGAGTCGGATCGTCTCCGCTCGTCGCCCGACTCCGCCTCCGCCTCGTCTTCAGAGCCGCGGATGAATTCGTCGGAAGACGAGCCACCGCGAGCTCGCTTCGCCGCTATGTTGGCTTGTTGGCGTGACGTCACTGAAAAAAAAAGAAATTAATAAATTGTTCGGGATGTAGATATGGAACTCCACAAAAATCTGTCAATAAAATTTACTCTTTATATCAATATCGTAAGTTGTTAATATCAAAAACAATTTTTTGAGGATGGATCCTTTTCGCTTACGTCCTATGTCCATATGTAAAGAACACAAAATACTAATGTAACGTATTTCCATGAAAAGGATCATCGTCCGCAGCTATTGCCCCCCTTGAGGCCGAAAACCCGGTAGTTGGGTACTCACGTTTCCTCTTACTGTACCCCCCAGCCAACGCAGTGACAGGACAGTGTGAGAGCTGCCGTTGGTAAGGGCGCGAGAAGGGCCTCCTTAGGCTCCTCGAGGCCTAAGGCCGTTTGACTAATAACTCTAGTGTCCTCTTACTGGACTCCGCGGCCTACGCAGTGACAGTAGGAGTGCGAGCGCGGTTAGGGCCTTCTTAGGCCCCTGGAGGCCTAAAACCCGGTAGCTGGTACTCAAGTCTTCTCTTACTGTACACTCCCCAGCCAACGCGGTGACAGTAGGAGAGCGGCCGTTGGGTATCAAATCAAATCAAATCAAATAATTTATTCAAAAATAATTGTACAGATAATTCTTAGAACTATGCATTATTATTACAGAGCTGAGGTTCATATATGCCTGAACTAGGAAATCCTGTGTTTCAGGCTGAAAAGTACTGCTTCTTATTATATAATTATTCACTTATGCATATTTAAGTTAAATGTATGCGGTATGCGCGCGGGGAGTGCCTTTTTGGGCCCCTAGAGGCCTAACCACTAGAGGCCTAAAACCCGGTAGCGTGGTACTCACGTTTCCTCTTACTGGACTCCCCGGCCAACGCGGTGACGGTGACGGTAGGAGAGCAGCCGTTGGGTATGGGCGCGGGGAGGGCCTTCTTGGGCCCCTAGAGGCCTAAAACCCTGTAGTTGGTACTCACGTTTCCTCTTACTGGACTCCCCGGCCAACGCGGTGACGGTGACGGTAGGAGAGCGGCCGTTGGGTATGGGCGCGGGGAGGGCCTTCTTGGGCCCCTCGAGGCCTAGAAGCCGGTTGATGCGCTCGCGGTCGGGCGCGGGGAAGTGCTTCTCCACCAGGGATTGAAATACGCCCCTGGAGAAAAAATGCAGATTGTCAATATTATTAAAAAAAAGATAACAGCCGTAACTTAATTTTCAAGATTTTTCGTAAATTGACCAATTTTATAAAGTATAAAATATTATCAAAAAAGTATTTAGATGACACGATCTTTATGAAAGAAACCCGTAATTTTTTAAATTCGGGTATATTACATTTCACCAATACTTTCACAAAAGATTATGAAAATTTAAAAATCTCAGATAATTAAACTGGAAATTATAAAAAAGTAACGTTATATTTTTTTTGATCACCACCTTGAAAAGTGAAAACATTCTTTACCTACCATAAATAAGTTTGCAAACAACAACTGACCCTATTTCCATAACTATTTACTTTTTTTTTTTGATAAAAATATAACCTTACATAGTGACACATAACTGACACAAGTTTAAACTTTCGCGCCGTGCCGGCAGCGCGCCAGCAATCCCCGCAACAAACCGTACCGCGTCCCATCGCGCTCGTTACAGAGGCCCCGACCTTGACTTGCGCGCGACGGAACGTATCGATCGCCATCTTTGTGTTGTGTTGTGTGGAGGGAACCAAGTAGGGTTTGTCAGAGTCCGTGACAAGAGTTTAGTAATACGCGTTATTTACATTTGTGTTCGAAGTGACAACGTTTTTGTGTTTAGTTCGATATTAAGCGTTCGCACATGTTATATTAGATAATCACGGCATTTCAATGAGTGAACCGTAATATTTGTTTTGATATAAAATTGTTCGAGAGATATTAGAATAAGATTTCTTAACACAGTTCACAGATAAATCAAAATCAAATAGCATAAATAAAGCTCATAACTTATAATGATAAATAAAGGTAAGTTTCACAAAAAAAAGTAGAACGAATACTTTGTACAAGTGAGGTTATGTTTTGTTTACATCATGTATGTAAATAAAACAT
Organism: Pammene fasciana; assembly: GCA_911728535.1. NCBI lineage: Eukaryota > Metazoa > Arthropoda > Insecta > Lepidoptera > Tortricidae > Pammene > Pammene fasciana. Next base: position 1,567,878 of record OU452292.1, read on the forward strand.
AACCTCAAATAATTTGGATGAATACCAGTAATATTAAATGTTAGTTTATACGTAAAAAAATACATCTATGTATGTATATTCAACTTAATTCCTCGTTCAACGCATTAGCATTGCGATTCAGCGAGGAAATGCTGCCAGCGTCCTCGGCACTATGCCACAGGGGCCGGTTTTAGAAATAGATTTTTAGTTTTTAGTATTTTTAAGTTAGTTAAATAAATATGAAAATTCAACTTAATTACTGTTTAATATGCGGATGCAATACTTTCATAAAATATACTAAACAAATAAACTATATTTAATTTTGATTACAAAAGTGTTTTTTTTTTCATTTTCGATAATCTCCATTGAATCCCCTTGTATTCTACATTTTTCAGATAAAAAATGTGTACAAAAAGCCAGCTCAAGGAATTCTTAGAGGAGATATCAGCCGGGGCCAAATTTATCAAATTCAACTACATATCACATTCAGTAGATGGCGCTACTTGTCATCGTAAACAATGGCTCCGCGATTAATTGTATTTTAAAATTACAAAAAGTCTTGTGTTCAACCGTGAGTCATGGAAACATATAAAAGTTTAGAGGCAAACTCGCGATAAGAGTGTTATCCAACAAAAACATTTACCAAAAAAGAAGTATTAGCAACTTTAGTACGGTGCTCCAAATTAGTGTCGCCGGCGAACTATTCTATGTGTTCTTTCATGTTTTGGTGTCATGTGAATATACTTTAAAGAATATAAATCTATTGTAAACTACAATAACGATAAAAAGTGAGTGAGAAATTGTAAAAACAAGTGAAAAACATTAGAAAATATATAACCAACCGTCAAACACAAAAAAAAAGTTGTAAACAAAAGGTGACACATCAGCTGTTCGCTAACATTCCGTTACCAAACGAAATCACCCTATCGGCAATTATCAGAATCACTGACGAGCAATACAGAACATCAGACTATATCCATAATACGACGCCACCTGTTGTAATCACGGTGCACTAATGCAATAGTTGTAACATATGTCAACTTTACTGTCCGGCTAACCACTCAAGCGCATACCATCCCGCTTTGCGGTAGCACGCCATCTACTGCAAACTCATAAAACTCACTAACTTGCACATAGAAGTGCGACATAGCGCTAACCGCAACCCACTTAACCTTCTAGAGTGCAGTATTTTGCGGATGATCACAAGATGGCGCCCACATGCACTAAATGTAATGAACCACTACAAAACAAAGATGTATTAAAATGTTCAAAATGCAAGCAAATGTTCGACATACTATGCGCTGGAAGGTCACCAAAAAACTTTCAACTTATGAAACCGGAAAACAAAAAAAACTGGGTATGCGGGCCATGTCGGGAAAATAAGTGTACTCCAAAGTCAGTTACAACTAAAAAGCTAATAGAAAAAATAGCAAAAAATTCGGACCAAAGCAACATAACAATAAGAAGAAGAAAAACGGAATTAAAAACTTCGAACAGGCCGGCAATGCAGCCGTTAGGCCCTACTGTGACTGCCTCCGCGACTGAAAAAAAGCCTATTACAACCACCCCAACAAAGCAGTCATCGTCATTTCTTAAAAGCGATAAATCACCTCAAACACCGAGCCTACAAACGTCACCAGGGGGTTTTAATGTCCCTATTACGATAGAAAAACAACCTGATAAAAATTGTCAAACGTTGCTAGAGACATCTTCTGCTTCAAATATAACAAACACAACTCCAAAAACCACTGCCCCAAGCCTGCCGCCAGCGACACCGCCTGTTTCCCCCAATACTCATGAAAAAGTACTGAAAGATGGATCAACTTCTCCTACATCCACGCGTGAGGAAATCAAACCTCAAAAAATCACCAATGATAAAACATCTTCGCCTGAACGACTAGAAAAGACTATAAAACTATCAGGAAAAAACACGAAAAATCTAGACCAAAACAACATAACAATAAGAAGAAAAAAAACGGAATTAGAATCTTCAAATAGGCCGGAAACGCCGCCGTCGCCGCCGTCAGTGCCTCATGTGACTGCCTCCACGACAGAAAAAACCCCTAATACAACCACCCCAGCAAAGCGGTCATTAGCGTTCCTTAGATGCGATAAATCACCAGAAGCTCTAGCCCTACAAGCGTCACAAGAGGGTTTCAATATCTCTACTGCAATAGAAAATCAGCCTGATGATTGCCAAACGTCGCCAGCGCCATCTTCTGCTTCTAATTATAATTCACCATGCCTGCAAGGGTTCCTAATGAAAGCTAAGTCCATAGAATATCTCATACACTCCAATTCCATTGAAAACTCTTCTCTCTCTTCCGAGGACGAGCTATCAAAAAGCTTAGACATAACAAACGACTTAAATATCATATCAGACCTGAGAGCAGAAATAGAAAAATTAAAGCTAAACCTGGCTAGTACAGAACAAGAACTTCATAACTCAATCCTTGAAAAAAATGAACACATGCGCCAAATTGAAAAACTAACGCGCGAGATTTCTGCATTAAAAAATATATGTACTAGTCCCCGCCCCAGTAACAAAAAAGAACAACAAAAGAAAAACATATCATCGGACATATATATACTATCATCTAGTAAAACCCCTGCAAAAAACTCTTCCCATGTAATAACGGAAAGCTCGCAAAGAATTCTTCATATGGAAGCCCAGATTACGCAACTACAAAGTGAGCTATCCAACGCACGGCAAGAGACACGTACCCTAAATAACACTCTAAAAGGGCTGGAAATAGAGCTATCTCGTTCGGCTTTGTCAAAAGAAGAAAAAAATGAAGTAGGTACTATAAAAACCTATCAGCAAGCTGCGAAGACATTTAATACTGTAACTTCACATAAAATACAAAATAAACTGTGTATTATATCCAGTAACAAAAGATATAGGATACTAAATAATATTGAGAGAAACCCAGTACTGAACAACTACCAATACTGTCATTATATCACGGCTAATGTTGGGACTGAGATATTACTAAAAGGTCTAGAAACCAAGTTAATAGGGTATACAAAACAGGATTACTGTGTTATATTCATTAGCGAAGACGATTTTCACCGCAATAATGACTGGAATGCCCTAGTCGCACTCATTAGAGAAAAAATACTAGAAATTACGCATACAAACATAATATTAGCCGCGCCAACGTATACCTGTGGTATGCTCATATATAACCGCAGAGTGGAGCTTTTTAACTACCTACTATGTCAAGACATGTCAACATATAAATACGGGACTTTCCTAGACTCTAACCCATGGTTAACTCAAGAACTTTTCTCATTATACTCTGGAAAATTAAATAACAATGGAGTTCAACAAATTCTTCAAGACATAACTGATCTAATTGTAAATCATTTAGAAGAATTCAAAGCACAAAAAAAGGGTACTAACTGCACTGATGTTCCAGCTTTTTTTCGCAAAAGCCCACCACACAAAGGCAGAGTTCGGATGACACGACGATGACGCCTGTAGGACCTTCCTCCTACAAATGCCTTAACGCTACTACCCCCACACCTCTCCAAAATAATCATTTCATCAATATATGGCATCAAAACATAAATAGACTTGCGAACAAAACTAACAAACTTGAATGCGAGCTCCAGCTCAAAAAAGAGGTTGATGTGTTATGCTTGACGGAGCACTGGCTTAGAACTGACCAGATAACCTCTGTAAATGTGATGAATTACAGACTACGTGCCCACTACTCAAGATCTGATCGGCACGGAGGAGGGGCCTGTATATACGTAAAGTCTGACATCCTGACCTTGGAACGCACCGAGGTAAGGGACCTATCGGTGGAGATGCAATTTGAGACTTGTGCTGTAGAGTGCATCGGATTAGAACTCATTATTGTGTGTATTTATAGACCTCCTAGTGGAGATATCAAGATATACTTGTCGAAACTAGACAAATTACTAAATTTACAAGCTATTAAAAACTACAATATTGTAATAGTTGGGGATATGAATATAGATTTACTGGTAAAATGTAAAAATACAAAATCTTTAAATAATACACTAACTCAGTCTGGTTTTAAATCTATAGGCAGCTCTCCTACTAGAATAACTAACAAATCAAGAACCTGTATCGACCACGTATACTCAAATATGCAAAAACAGAGTGTAAAAGAGGTACGTCGACTTGATCTGAATCTCTCAGATCACTTGTGCATAAGTGTAACCGTACAAATAAAAAAGAGTAAACTTTCTACTAGGCATGCCTTGAGGCGAGTAGTAAGTGACTGTAACAAACGTAGTTTTACCTTAAGCCTTAATAATCATGATTGGGATAATTTGTTACACAAGTATAATTGCCCTCAAAAAAAACTTGATTCTATATTACATGTTATTAAACATTATTTCGATATCCACTTTCCAGTAAAAAAACAACAAATAAAGTCCCGTGCGAGTAGATGGGTTAACGAATCCATAAAGAAATTACGTAATGACATTCTAAACATCAAAAACAAATTGTCTCATATCGATATTGAATGTGACACTGTGCTGCGTTCCGAGTTATTAGCACATGAGTCTCAGTATTGGTCCGAACTAGCTGAGGCGCGCAGTTCTCACGTAAATGGCATTATTCAAAACAGCGATGATGACATCAGTCGCGGTATCTGGAGGGCTGTAGCGTCTGAAACATGTAGCGATAATAAAAAGAAAACTGGTGCGCTTGATGTACTTGTAAGTAGGTCAGCTGGCGATTGTGCCGATACCCGTGCTGCGTCGGCTGCCGCACTACTAAATCACTACTATATTGACACTAACATAAACAATAAAAAACCGAATCATAACGTAGCATTAGAGTACCTTACTAAATATCTATCGAAACCGCCCCAAAAGTTCGTATTCAGTCACTTTACCGTACCTGAAATGGTAAAAGCGTGCAAATGTATCAAACGTAAGGACTCAAAGGATATAAATGATATGTCCACGCGCGTACTCGACTATCTACCTCCAGTTGTGATATCATTATTATTAATGTTATTAAATGAATGCGCGGATATAGGTACCTACCCTGACATCTTAAAGCAAGTAAAAATTCAACCTGTGTATAAACGGAAAGGAGATATGCACGAGCCTAAAAACTATCGACCAATTTCGATAATTCCGGTCATATCAAAAGTTTTCGAAAGCTTAATGTGTAATAGAATTATGAATCACGTCAGAAGTAACAACCTGCTAAATCGTTGCCAATACGCGTACCAACGGGGTCGATCAACAACTGATGCCACCAGAGATGTTGTCTCGCGGGTGCTAACGCACCTTGTACGAAAAAAGCAGGTCGCAGCCGTCTTCTGTGACCTATCTCGAGCTTTCGAAATGATAGACCACTCCCTCCTCCTTAAAAAGTTGTCTCTGTACGGTTTCGATGGTAGCTTTCACAGTACAATAGCCGCCTTTTTAAAAAACCGTAAACAAAGCACTAGTGTCCTAAATGTGAGGTCAGAACTTGAACCCGTTGGTAGTTGTGCGGTACCCCAGGGGTCGAGCATGGGAAACAATCTCTTTCTCATGCTTGTAAATGATATTACCTCGGCCTCATCTGACCAGGAATATGTAATGTATGCGGATGATACATGTATCATAGTACACGCTGACAACATAGATACTCTAAAAGAAAAACTGAGTCAAACTATGTTGCAGATTGGCCAATGGTTCGCCTCAAATGGAATGCTCCTTAACCTGGATAAAACCAACATTATACACTTCCAATTAAGGCATACCGACACAGCCCCTCTCGATGTAAAAATAGATGATACATCAGTCCCCCAGGTCTATGAAACTAGATACTTAGGCTACGTGATCGACTCTGGGCTGACGTGGTCACTTCACATCGAACAGTTATGTAACACACTTTCGTCAGCGTGCTTTGCCTTGACCAGACTTGCGCCAACCCTCTCCGTAGACAACATTAAAAAAGCCTATTATGGATATTTCCATTCAATTTTAATCCGAGGTGTTGACTTATGGGGCTTGTCTGCGGATCGGGAAAGGGCATTCATAATACAAAAGCGAGCGATCCGTATAATCTCAAAAAAACCTTTAGATTACCCTGCTGAGGAACTCTTTAAAAAACATAAAATTCTAACGCTTCCCTCGGTCTATATACTAGCAGCGTGCCAGTATGTGAGATCAAACATCAAAAGTTACCAGACCAGTTCTATCCGGGGTGAAAACAGCCGCAGGAAGCCAATGCCGGTTGCTCCGTCAGCTAAATTCGATAAACTCCGAAAATCGCTCCGTGTCATTGGACCCAAGATCTATAATGCTGTCCCACCTGACATAAAGTCGGCTGAAAATGACGCTGCATTTTCTCGAAAGCTTAAAATGCTGCTAATTGAAAGAGTATGCTACAGCGTGGATGAGTTTGCGCAACTAAACCAATATAGCTGTAAGCCCTTAAAAGATTAATGTATCGACCACCTAGTTATTTTATTCTTAACATATTAGTATATTAGTGATGTCTTTAAATTATGTCTTGATTCATATTGTAATATCCAAACTATAAAACCTGATTATTATAATATTAAAATGCTCATGTTAACACTAATATGTAATAATAATACTGTAATACAATTGTATGCTTATTATGAATGTATGACCTGTAAATGAATTAATTTACCAATAAAGAATCTATCTATCTATCTATCTATATCAGCTGAAGTATTCACCATCTTTTTAAAATGTAAAGTAGAGGAAACCGACCACGAGAACCACAATAAATACACCAAGGAATGGATCAGGAAGTTCTCCGAATTTACCAACACTACCTGGATTGTACACGGATGCTTTCCAAACTTGAAACGCCTAGTATACAGAAAATCATTCTGGTGTCACCGGTCAGCCCAGAATAAAGTTAAAACCTCTGATCGGACTAAAAATCTAGAATGCAAAGCGAAAATCGATTTCAAAATCAGGATTATGAATAAGAATACTACGAAAAAGGACGCAGACTTGAGGCTCGGTCTGAATATGAATATAAACATTGATTTCAACCACAGTCACGTGATTCGAGCCCCGGAGTGTCTGAACCAGTTGAAATCTTCCAGCCAATCGGATTCTGCTTTTTACGAATATTTCAACGATGGATACACGCCGTCTATGGCTAAATGTTATCATGAACTGCTTTTGATAGAAAAATATGGACAAGACAGTGAATATATAGAGAATGCTAGCATCAATCCTAATCTACGTCACATTATATACATATTTCAAAAGAAAAGGAAGCGTAAAACTATGGATACGAATGAAGTGATTAATAGAAAGATCGAGAGTTTACAACAATGTGGTTATTCGATGAAATGCAATAAAAGCAATCAGTTTGTGGTTATTATAACCCCGCTAATGGGGCAAGTTGTGACAGAATATAGCATAGACAGTGTTTTGATAGATGTAACACCGATATATTCAGGACCTTTTGTAATGATGGTCTACGTGCCTACGCCGCTCGGTTCGCTACCGATTGCATGTGCTATATTCGCGGAGAGGAGTCAAGCTATCTATGAACAAATATTTTTTGGCTATATCCTCAGCTATAGAAAGAGATTTCCACAAATGTTTTGAGCCTAAAATAGTTTCACTTGGAAATACACTATTGAAGGATGCGTTGTCTTCAATGTTTCCAAGAATAGTTGTAAAACCAGACAGGGTTCAGATCTGTAGAGAATATTGGGAATTTGTTTGCGATGACAACAATAATGTAGAAAAAGTGAAACGGCATAAAATTATGCAGCTGTTCAAGTCGTTAATCTATGCTGATGATATAGAAGAAGCTATAAAAATCCATTATAGCTTAGTAAACGATGATATAATGAAACCGTGTTTACAAAAAATGGAAGATGTTTGGCACGACTGGGAGCAATGGATGGGGATAAAAGACTTTAACGGAAAACATATCGAAATGCCTATATTATTTATAAAAGAGTTCCTTATACAGAAATGCAAATCGTTTAGTTTCTGTGTCATGATGGACGTTGTTACGAATATTCTAGAAAGTCACTTTCATAAAATGACAGCTTGTAAAAACAATGAATTCATAGGCCTGCATACAAAGTTTTTACCAAAAATGGCGCTTACTTTTGAGTCTATACAAAGAGTGGAACCAAACGATTATATAATACCGAGTGAGGAACCAAACACAACCTACCGGCTGAATACTGATTCGCTTTGCTGCGATTGTAAAACTGGTGTTAAAGGAAGAATTTGTGAACATTTAACAAGCGTTTTAAATGCTATAAACTGCAAATACACGGACAATAGCGATTCAGAAGACACGGAAATAAAAACTGAAAACTCCGAAGCAAGTGAGATGCCCATTGGAATCACTGCAAATAGTCCCGTGTCAGCTTCATCAAATGAAATTGATTCTATAGAGATGAAGCAGGAAGTAGATCCTTTAGAAGAAAATAGTGACAATGAAGCTATGAAAAATTATGACAATGAAAGTATGGCGAATTCCGACAATGAAACTATGAAAAATTATGACAATGAAAGTATGGAAAATTATGACAATAAAAGTATGGCGAATTGTGACATTGAAACTACGAAAAATTATGACAATGAAAATATGGAGAATCATGACAATACTTTTGTAGCTATGGATTTAAAGGCACAGTACGAAACAACGATGAAGGGATTGAATGACGAGTTCAGAAGACTGAATAGATTGTTTAGAGATAATCCTAATAAAGCTAATATGGAGACTATGGCGCGATTAGCTAAAGAGCTGGCTAAAATAAGACCAACGGAAGAGGCTGATTTTTCAAATATGTTTGTGCAAAGGAACTGAAAGTGCGGCTTTGTGTAGTTGTTTTTGGATTACAATAATACATTACGCAGCTATATGAGGCGTTCTTTATTACCGCCCGTGGTGCGTACACAATTTTACGTCTTCTCCTGGGTGTGAAGTGAGAATTTCCACTGCGCCCGTGGGTGGCAAATCTCACTTACCGCCCAGAGTGACGTACAAGTATTTTAACACTAAATAAACAATATTTGGAAGTCCAAAAGGCATTTTATTAACTCGACACCGTTGAAGAGTTTTAGGGTAGCAAATGTAAAGAGTTTGTGTGGAAAGAGAAGTGTCATTGAAGAGATTTATATTTAGGATCCAGATCAACCTGCGACACTTCTCTGCGCGCACAGACTTTAACTAAAAGTGATAGCCCACTTTAACTAAAACTGACAACTCACTTGGCAGTGGAGACAAAGTCGCTGAGCTCCCCGTCGTCCCTCTCCAGCTGGTCCAGGGTTCGAGCCTCGCCCGTGCTCTGCAAGCCGATCACCACACACTTGCCTCCCTCGTCACTACTGCGTGGTGCTGCGACACATGTCAAACAACTCACTTGGCAGTGGAGACAAAGTCGCTGAGCTCCCCGTCGGCCCTCTCCAGCTGGTCCAGGGTTCGAGCCTCGCCCGTGCTCTGCAAGCCGATCACCACACACTTGCCTCCCTCGTCACTACTGCGTGGTGCTGCGACACATGTTAAACAACTCACTTGGCAGTGGAGACAAAGTCGCTGAGCTCCCCGTCGTCCCTCTCCAGCTGGTCCAGGGTTCGAGCCTCGCCCGTGCTCTGCAAGCCGATCACCACACACTTGCCTCCCTCGTCACTACTGCGTGGTGCTGCGACACATGTTAAACAACTCACTTGGCAGTGGAGACAAAGTCGCTGAGCTCCCCGTCGGCCCTCTCCAGCTGGTCCAGGGTTCGAGCCTCGCCCGTGCTCTGCAAGCCGATCACCACACACTTGCCTCCCTCGTCACTACTGCGTGGTGCTGCGACACATGTTAAACAACTCACTTGGCAGTGGAGACAAAGTCGCTGAGCTCCCCGTCGTCCCTCTCCAGCTGGTCCAGGGTTCGAGCCTCGCCCGTGCTCTGCAAGCCGATCACCACACACTTGCCTCCCTCGTCACTACTGCGTGGTGCTGCGACACATGTTAAACAACTCACTTGGCAGTGGAGACAAAGTCGCTGAGCTCCCCGTCGGCCCTCTCCAGCTGGTCCAGGGTTCGAGCCTCGCCCGTGCTCTGCAAGCCGATCACCACACACTTGCCTCCCTCGTCACTACTGCGTGGTGCTGCGACACATGTTAAACAACTCACTTGGCAGTGGAGACAAAGTCGCTGAGCTCCCCGTCGTCCCTCTCCAGCTGGTCCAGGGTTCGAGCCTCGCCCGTGCTCTGCAAGCCGACCACCACACACTTGCCTCCCTCGTCACTACTGCGTGGTGCTGCGACACATGTTAAACAACTCACTTGGCAGTGGAGACAAAGTCGCTGAGCTCCCCGTCGTCCCTCTCCAACTGGTCCAGGGTCCGAGCCTCGCCCGTGCTCTGCAAGCCGATCACCACACACTTGCCGCACTTCACCGCCTCTCTGGCGGTCACTACTGCGTGGTGGACCTACCAAAGATATCATATAATCAGTAATAATCGCTGATCGTATTGACTGAAAAATTTGACCCGTCAATAGTACATTACGCACCTACTTACTTACGCACATAGGTGACCTAGAGCGGTAAAATAAAGAACGGCTCAGATCGCGGGTATTTGTGGCCCGAACCGATGGTAAGGGCCATAAACAAGCTATCTGAGGCCTTCTTTATTGCCACCCGTGGTGCGTATACAATTTTTCGTCTTCTCCTGGGTGTGAAGTGAGAATTGCCACTGCGCTCGTGGACGGCAAATCTCACTTACCGCCTAGAGTGACGTAAAACTAATTATTTTCACGAGGTGATTTCTGGTCGCCGTTGAAAAGTTTTCCACTCTCTAGCTCCATCAGCGGATCATCTAGCTACCAAATGACTATTATAATTTGTATTCCATATTCTACGGAAGTTTCATATTGACACTGTTATTGTAGAATAGAAAGGTGGTGCTGTGCTTGAGGATGTGTTACCTTGGCAGCGATGCAGAGGTACTTGAAGAACCGCTGGTGCGCCGACCAGAACTGCCCCCACATGGTCTTCTTCATGCGAGCCTCGGCGTCGATCAGCTCGGCCGCCTCCGTGAACCGCTGCATGGCTTCCACCCACTACGACAACAGATCCGTTTTAACATCATCATCATTTATTGTGTCAATGCATATAAAAATTACTCGAGCCTAAGAAAAGTGGTAACTGAAAAATAATTAATTAAAAACATATATAGCCTACTTAGAGTCGGTTGCACCAAACCGTCTGCCACAATTGAAACGTCTGCTAAATTTTATTGCATGGATATTTTCATAGAACTGCTCTGGGTGACGCTGATGAGTGCGTCAAAAGTGGTTGGTGCAACTGTCATGCAAGTAGGAACTCCAAATAGAAAGTTAAAATGGTTGTTATATGTGCAGGCGCGGTCCGAAGGAGGGGTGAGGGAGGGGGGGACATGACCCCTCCCCAGAAACGTACATGTCCCGTAATTTCATATGTAGGTATATGTGTGATATTTTCATGGACACTAGATGTCAGTCATCTTACACTATAATCTTGGAAATAACAGTTCTAAACGAGTAGCGATATTCTAGACACGCGCGAAAATGTTGAACATTCCGTGCCTATATTGACGCACTACATGTAGTACTTACAAAACAGTTTATCAACTCACCAGCGCGACAGACTTGTCGTAAGTCTCACGGAAGGCCTCGGACAGAGGCACCTCCTCGATCTTGAACGAGACTCCGTGGAAGGAGAGCTGCCGCGCGATGTACATGCCTCGGAGCTTCATGTCCATCGCCACGATTTCCATGGCGCCGACACCCCTGTTGAAAACGAAGTTATTCAATAGTCACATACAAAGCTGTGCAAAATTCGTAAAGCAAGTCAGTCACTTGAACGCCAAGAATATTTAAAGGTGTCATGAGTAGTAGTTCCCACAGCGCCAAGAAAGCCTGTAAGTGTTATGGCGTACGCTGTCAAAGTAACCTTCAAGTAACTTGGCTTGCTTAGGTCAGTAATCCTGGCGTGTGAGTGACATTTTTGCACATGGCGTATGGTTTTCAAAGGGTTAAGTTTAGGCTCTGGAGATAAGCAACGCTATTGAGATAAATAAATAAATAAACATTTGGGGACAATCTTACACAAATCAATGTAGTCCCAAATGAAGCAAAGCTTGTACTATGGGTACTTAGTAGGCGGCGATATTATACCTACTTATATAGATAAATATATACTTAGATACATAGAAAAAACCCTATAGCTCAGCAACAAATATTCGTGATAAACACATAAATAAATGCCCATACCAGGATTTGAACCTGGGACCACCTGCTTCGTAGGCAGGGTCACTACCAACTGGGCTAGGAGGCCGTCACAGATGTTTCTAGATTCTGAAGCGGACATCGCTGAGGAGTACACTACTCGCTCGTCAGGGAGCGTGTTTTAAGGCTTAAAAGGGAGGCCTCTAGGACCACGAGGCAGGTCACCCACGTCTCTAGGTACCTATTAAGGTACATTATTTAAAGTATCTCACCTCTTTTCCACAGCATTAATAAAGTCCATGAACGTAGGGAACGGCGTGCCCTCGCCCCAGATCCCAAGCCGCACCATATACGCCATGTTCCTAGGTTCCGACGCTCCCGTGGCCGAAGCGTATACGACGCGCGCCTTGGGCAGTTTGTTTTGCAGCTCTAGGGCGGTAAGGCCGGTCTTTGTGGCCTTGCCTGAGCCCACGGGACACAGGTTCTTCGCTTTGTGGCACTCGTCGAATACGATCTAAGTGATGGTTTAAGGAGTTTTTGTGACAGTGACAGGAAACAGATCACTTTTTTCCTAAAGTTAACAGAATTCATCTACGCTAAGAACCGACATGGCAGTGACTATAGGATTGATAAATTAGTCGTAGCATTTGGCGTGAAAAACCAATATGGTTGGACTCTAAGGAGTAATTAGTCCGCCTAGAACTGAGAACTCGCGATTTCCTTGTAAACGAGAGAGATGACCAATATGACAAGACTCATTTGATGATTTTTTCGCGCCTTCTAGCTCCATGACCCCTTGATCGATCCTGCTCATATACGAATTCTCAAATTATATGTATCTCTGCTACAACCCCATAAAATTTCATCAAGATCAGAAAAACGTTACTAAAGTTATCGCGGAACAAACTCTCAAAATAAAAAAGCCGTCGATATATCGAGACGTCCCAGTAGCCAGAACTTGTTTGGAAGAACTCGCTCGCTTGCGCTCCGCTCGTTCGATTATACTAGTAGTCTTATAAATTGGTTGTTTCCACATATCTATCATCTATGCCTCAGTGGAAAGGCAGGCTGCCTTTGGTATTATTGTACATATATTCTATTGCAAAAGTTTCCATAAAGTTAGAAAGGATACGCATCCATCGAAGTCCTCCCCGCACCACTGCAGCAGCTGCTTCAGCCGCGTCCGGTACTTGGTGGTGTTCGACTGCGTCTCGCCGATCAGAGCCGAGTATGTACAGAATACCACGCCTTTCTTCACGTTGCCATTCACGGCGGATGAGATCTTTGCGTATTTGAACTGGGGACAAAATATATGATGGAAATAATAGGGTTTTATATCGATTCTTTGAACTTAGACGTTTTACAGAATTCCTGAAATCAATTATTGATAAAAAAGAATGTCGTATCTAGTATGTGCAGTTGCCATCAGATATATCGGAACGGCAAAGGTCACACATATCTGAACTACCCCTGTATTGTGAAGGCGATAAAGTGTATGTTCAGATATTTTTGTACCCTGGCCGCTCCGATATATTTGACGGCGACTGTACGTAAAAATCAAACATCATAATTTTGAATAAAATGTATTGATTCTATGTCATTACTCATTAGACGTGACGTCTCATTGTGATTCATATTCTATAGAAATTCGTTGACATTTTGGAATAAATTGCAACACATATTTTCAATTTTAGCTAAGATCCCGTCAAACCAAATAATACAAACACAGAAAATCGATTTGATTTACACTTAGGATTACTTATGACCTTATGACAGTTACTGCATCATTATAGAATGAAATACAAAATGAAGGACAAAAGTCTATTTGCAATTTTTTTAAATAAATAAAAGAAATCATGAATTTAATTCGTAGTAAACTTAGAGCATACAAAAGTCACACAACAAGAAGAATAGTACATTACGCACCTAGGGCGGTAACATAAAGAACGGCTCATAAACAAGCGATCTGAGGCCTTTATTACCGCCCGTGGTGCGTTCACAATTTGACGTCTTCCCCTGGGTGTAAAACGAGATTTGACGCAGCGCCCGTGGGCGGCAAATCTCACTTACCGCCAGAGATACGTAAATATTTTAAACATAAAACAGAGTTTACCATGAAATGGACCCGCCTCAGCATATACTGACCCGAAAGTCAGCGCTGATCCTCCAGCGAGACCATTTGCAAATATATTATAGATAAATTTACCTTATTTAGCGGATGAACTTCAATCTTGCCAGCACCGATGTCCCTCAGATCCCTCTCCGCGTCATACTTTAAGTCGTTGGAGACTGACACCCAGATGGCTCGCTTGCGGCCTTTCAGGTAGTTCTCGAAGATTATACCGGCGATAGTTCGGCCTTTGCCGACACCGGCGCCGTCACCTGACAACACGTTTATTGTGATCAACCTTTTGTCGAACGAGCGAAGCGTAAGTGAAGCGAAGTTCTTACAACCAACTGGCTACTGGGACGACTCGGCATTTCGATGGTTCAGTTCGAGGCAGACTAAGGTAAAATCCACAATTCCACGGACTGATTTGACAGCTCCTGGCACACAAAGCGATTGTCAAATGTATGAAAAGAGCTGTCAAATCAGTCCGCGGATTTATGAATTCTACCTTAGTTTAGAGCCGTGTCTAGAAATTTACAATAATAAATCTCAATGATAATTTTATCAAACCACACATACGACGGGACCCTACTCGTATATTCGCGTGAACAGATATTAAATGCCATACCTTTTTTCCGGATCCGTGTATCGGCATACGGTGATAGTAACTATTATACGGCACAGAAACCCGCACTTTAGGCTACATTTTCATTGAAGCGGAGACGAGAGGTATGAGAGAATCAACCAATAGCATCATCAATCAACCCCCGCATCAGTGAGATCCTATTACTGAGATAGCTGACGTGTAATAATGACAGCTGACGTATACAAACAGCAACACACTTATGTGACCTTCGATAGACCTTATGCCGTTGCAATAGGGACTACAAATGGTCACAGTGATGGTACCTATGAGGAAGCCGGCCCTCGTGCCGTCCGGGAGCGTGTGCTCGTGCGCCTGCGCCGCGTACACGACGGCCTCCAGCTGCAGCGCGGACAGCAGCCCGTTCCTAATGGGATGATGTAGCATAGACCTTATGCCGTTGCAATAGAGATTACAAATGGTCACAGCTATGGTACCTATGAGGAAGCCGGCCCTCGTGCCGTCCGGGAGCGTGTGCTCGTGCGCCTGCGCCGCGTACACGACGGCCTCCAGCTGCAGCGCAGACAGCAGCCCGTTCCTAATGGGATGATGTAGCATAGACCTTATGCCGTTGCAATAGAGATTACAAATGGTCACAGCGATGGTACCTATGAGGAAGCCGGCCCTCGTGCCGTCCGGGAGCGTGTGCTCGTGCGCCTGCGCCGCGTACACGACGGCCTCCAGCTGCAGCGCGGACAGCAGCCCGTTCCTAATGGGATGATGTAGCATAGACCTTATGCCGTTGCAATAGAGATTACAAATGGTCACAGCGATGGTACCTATGAGAAAGCCGGCCCTCGTGCCGTCCGGGAGCGTGTGCTCGTGCGCCTGCGCCGCGTACACGACGGCCTCCAGCTGCAGCGCGGACAGCAGCCCGTTCCTAATGGGATGATGTAGCATAGACCTTATGCCGTTGCAATAGAGATTACAAATGGTCACAGCGATGGTACCTATGAGGAAGCCGGGCCTCGTGCCGTCCGGGACTGTCTGCTCGTGCGCCTGCGCCGCGTACACGACGGCCTCCAGCTGCAGCGCGGACAGCAGCCCGTTCCTAATGGGATGATGTATCATAGACCTTGTGCCGTTGCAATAGGGACTACAAATGGTCACAGTGATGGTACCTATGAGGAAGCCGGCCCTCGTGCCGTCCGGGAGCGTGTGCTCGTGCGCCTGCGCCGCGTACACGACGGCCTCCAGCTGCAGCGCGGACAGCAGCCCGTTCCTAATGGGATGATGTATCTATTAATGTATGCTCTGGAAAAGGGATTTTATTTAAAGAAAAACAACTCGCGGCAGCGAAGTGGGATTGAGAGGACGTTATCTAACTCCTCTTTTACTCGTCGTGGCAACATTGGTAGCTCATTGACGTAATACGTGGCAAATACATGGTAGGGGCATTCCACGAGCTGTCCCATATGAACGCGTGTTTATCTCTGTTATTAGAGTTAACTTTGCTTTCAATTGGAAGATTATAATTATGAGCATATTTTGACTCTTTTGTCGCAGATAGGGGGATACTCAAAACCCTACAAAATACAAATTTTGAGAAAATTTGCGTTCGTACGGGACATCGTAACGTAAGACTCTTCCGTGGTATGCTCCGGTAAGGCCGTAATGGTGGAAAAACTAATTACCATCAATATTTTAAACTAGAAAAACTCTGCATAGAATAAAAAAAATTGGCTTCGTTACGTTTCTTGATAGAAACAGCCCGGGACAGATCAAACTACACTTAAGTATATAAAACGTTGTAAATACCGTATAGTCTCGTCTGGTAAGCTGACGCTGTAGTGCACGTCGATGGGTTCCACGGAGGAGAGGGAGGCCGTCTCCACGACGGGGTCGGGGTGCTTCCGTCCAAGTTTCACTGGGAACCAAACCATTGTTAGCAACTCTAAATCCTGTTGTCTATATATGTCCTGTTCTCTGTCTATATACACGCAAATAAACAGTTTTAATAGAATCTTGTATTAGGTAATGCAAAAAAAAGAACCCAATTCCTTGTTATTTTGTGAAATGAACTGCAAATTTCCAATCACAGTTTGAATTTCTTGCTGGATTCTTATGCCCCTTGGAGTGGTAGACCACGGGCATACCACATATTTTAAATTTAACATTTTAGGGGCCAATGACGGATACATCCGCACCCTAGGGTCAACGCAAACGACGGATATATGCGTCATAAAATACTATATGTTTCAATCTAAACTAATTATTGGTTTGACATATGAATGAGTGGATAGAATAGTTGGCTTACGTTTGGTAGGCATGTAGTCTGCATAGGTCTCGGCCACGCCCATCTCTTCGTCATCAACCTCTTCCTCGTCACCCGGCATCTGCGGTAACGAAACGCTTGAACAAACCACAACAGCAGGATGTGACACTTGCGTGTATGTTAAGGATACAAACATCCTGGTCACGGCACCAAGCTGTTATGTATAAGGAATGTATACATACATATATTGTAAGTAATACATATAATACATAAATAGTAGTGGTAAGTCTATTTTTTTCTGATCAGAATTGGATATTATTGCTAATAACGAACCACTACAATTTTTCGTACATCGTATTTATTTCATACATTTTAACGGAGACTAAGCGGCATTCAGTAACATGGAATTGGACGTATCATCTTCCAAGTCAATTGGTTACATTTCACTTTTTAATGCAAGTAGCAATACTAGCAATCTATTATAAACTAAGGTTCGTCAAAAATGCTATTCAGAATGGCCTTTTACCAGTCTCCTCCAGTCTGGTCTTCATCATCCTTTCTCCTATTTGGTTATTGAACACCTACCTTATCCTGAGGAAATAGAGCCGCCTTCGGCCCCCAATTAGGCGTAGTTAGCTGTGCAAACTGTCCCAGCATGCCAGCCAGAGGCCCGCCCATGCCCGACGCCAGAATCTGGTTGAGGTTCTGAAGTAGGTACGAGTTCATGCCCGGGATGCCCGCCATTTCCACTGCAGAAGTCAAGTAATACTTAATATTAGTTATGCGTATGGCCAGATTGTTAATTTTACACGGACCAAAAAATAAGGGAATTTTCAGATCTATATATAATTTTATATATATAGGTAGATCTTAAAACCACCATAGCGCCCTTGCACAAACAATGGTGAAATTCCTTCCTTAGTGTAGATTTTTTTTTAAATATGGATGGGGTAGAGGTGACCCCCAAGGTGCGGCGGCGGTCCGGTATCGGTGCGGGGCGGCATCGACAGGACCTTTTAAGCTTACATACATCAAATTTATGTCTGAAATCATTTCTCTATTTACATCCAGCATTACAACCATTGATCGGATGCAGTGGACTGAATACGAATTTAAATAAATATATTTGGGCCGTGTAAAATTCTATAACCAAAAATAGTTACAAGCAAAGCTCAATGCAAAAAAGAAGAGAAGAGAATCTAAATACATCTAACTACCAAAAAAATTAAAAGTACAAAATTAAAACATCTAGTAAGGAGATACAAAAACAATACATAACATTTTTATTCATTCGACATAAAAAAAAAACAGGAATAATTCAAGGACAGTCAATACTTCAAACAATTATACAATATTCATAGATATTGTGCTACGTTCCATTCCATGCTTTTTTCTACGTCGCCCAAATTGCAAAGCGGATCACTTTGTGTGGACTTTCGAACACAAGCGGACCCGTTTTCATTGCCCTTCAGTTTTGAGTATAGCAAAGGCGATCAGCGATTTCATACAAAACGAATGCTTTGACTTGTACTTTTACATACATACAAATTTGCGGTCCTTTTTCATGAAAGTCAAATAATGTCAGCAAGTTTTCTTGTTTTCATGGCAAGAGATATAGAAAGTATATTTCACTACTAGTTAAATTTCAGATCAGGATGTTATTATACTCATATTTGGCTCATGCCACAAATGCATGCTGTCATCCCACGTTTCATGTATGGTACATCAAACAATATACATACAGATGTGTATAGGTACTGACTACTAACTACTACACAATAAAATATAAACTATCAAAAAAAACTACTAAATAATCCGCCACAAGATTTCCACGCACTACAAAGGAACATTAGGACCCACAAAGTGATGAAAATGTAATTATAGTTTTTATAGTTGAAATAGATGGCGCTACTTTACGTTTTGTCGTACAGTCAGCAGCAGAAGCTAATGCGGGTAAGTTCAAAATGATCTACACACGCTCTTATTCTCTTAACAATAAAGTCGTGTGCAGCTCATTTTGAACATCCTACCCGCTTAGCTAATTTTGCTGCTGACTGTAATGGGGTTGGCAACTGTCTAAGTGACATATTCAAAATTGGTAGAAAAGCTAAATTTGTATGGCGCGAAGTAGTTTTTATTTATTTTCGGGAAAATGACTCAATGTTTTGTCTCGAATTGCTCCGAAATTGAAATCCATCCGTTTTTGGAATACACTAAAATTAAAATGATGTAGATTAACGCCATAGGGAAGGTTTTTGCCTAAGAAAAGCTTTATGCCTGCATACAAGTTGTTTGTATCTCTTTCTCTTATTGTATGGAATCTGGAACAGCGCCCTCTGCAAAAGTTTTCACCGGCCAACCCCATTGGACAACCGTTGTACCGAGCGATACCAATATCAACGAAGACACAAACGTAACTTACTGTACAGTCAGTAAGCATTTAAAGGTGCTCAAAAGTATAATGGAACTACTTTATTGTTACGATAATAAGAGCGGCCACTCACTATCAGTCCGCCGGACGATATCGGCCTGTCACAAGAACAATAATTTGTCATTTCCGAACAACTGACAGGCCGATATCGTTCGGCGGATTGATAGTGGATGGCCGCCCTAAGAGCAAATGAAGGTAATTTTGAACACCTCACCGCTCAACTTCTGCTGCTGATTGTACTTATAACAATTTCCAAACATAACAAGGTCTAAACTAAAAGGAACAAATTGTCTTCGTTTCTATAAGTTGCTCAAAGGAAATGTATGTGAAGCGTTAAATTAGTTGAAAAAGAATTTGATATAAGGGATTACGGTTGTTAATAAAAAATATGTTTTTATATTATGTACTTACATATCCGCGGATCAAATCCGGACAGGTCTTTATAAAATTACAGAAAACCAGGTTATTATAGTAATTGGTAATATGGGGATAGCTTGTATTAATTTAAATATTGCTATGCAAACTAGAGGAAGTAATACCGGGTGTTTCCTGTAATAGGAGCAATAAATTAAAACGTAGATTCTACTCCTCAAACCAGACAACGTTTTTTCAGCGACTTTTAAAAATAAATTGTGGTTTGATTTTTACGACACTTTAAAGTTTTTCCGAACAGGCAATGTATTCGACATTGATTACGTCTGTAGGGTGACAAGAAATGTCAAATAGACGGATTTTAACGTATAGGTACATTGAAAATACTATTTAGTTTGTATGAAAAAGAGGCAATCTACAAAATACATCTTTTTTAAAAGTTGTTGAACAAAAGTGTTGTTATTTGAGGAGTAGAAACTAAGTTTTAATTTATTGCTCGTATTACAGGAAACACTCTGTATATTCATTAATTATCTGTATTTAATAGCAAGTACAGAACTATATTTCATTCATTTATTTATGCAATCCATGGTACAGTCAGCAGCAGAAGTAGCTAAGCGGGTAGGGTGTTCAAAATGACCTACACACGCTCTTATTCTCTTAACAATAAAGTCGTGTCCAGCTTATTTTGAACACCCTACCCGCTTAGCTACTTTTGCTGCCGTCTGTACATAGTTGTTAGTTTTGTTTTGTTTCACATGGACCCGGTATAGGAACTTACGAAATATACTATATTGGCATAAAAATAGTGGAAATCTTATGGTGGGAGGTGTCAAACATAGGACGGAAAAACTAGCCCCGGAAAGTTTCAATTTACAGGGCAATGACATCTCTTCTGTATGTTTGCTATACTATCAAGTATGACATAGTACTGTCAACTGCTGTAACTTTGCCTACCGTGCTCAACTTTGCCTGGCTTAAAAACTGACTATCTCTACCATAGAGAAATAGCGCGCCCGATGTAATACGTGGTATACTTACTCCTTCTCCCCTTAGTCGTCATGCCTTCACGTCAAGCTTTTGGGCTAATAACCAGTAGTATGGAGTTAGGACTCTAAGCTTATTTCTCGATGCCTCCACTGAATATTTAAGTATTTAATTACTAATAATAAAAAAAGGTCGCCTAACCAGGATTCGAACTCGGGACCTCCTGCTTCATAGGCAGGGTCACTACACTCACTACAGACAGGCTAGGAGGCCGTTAAATGGCCGGCATTCCCCCATCTCAAGATTAAGATATAAACAGCTGTTTGGGCAAGAACACGATGTTTTTCAAGCCAGGCAGAGTTGAACATGATAGGCAATGTTACAGCAGTCGAACGCAACAAAAGACCTTTCGTTACTCTATAAATTGCATACAGTTCTCCGAGAGTAGCGTTACCGCTCGGTCACGAAACACACGCTCGGGGCTCGTCCAATGTACCATCGCCCACACTGTTACCTGCCCACCGGTGGACCTTATGCCTTTGGTTATAAGGTCCACCGGTGTACAGTCGACCAAGAAAGTGGTCTACCAGTTTTGACAAAAGTTTCCGCGAGATCTAACGATAGCTAAGGTTGACTTTTCTAACGGAGTTTAAAACATGCACGACCTTGTTGTCTCATGACGTTCAAACGAACCTCAATCGTAGGGTGGTAGACCACATTTTTGGCCGACTGTACAGTCAAGTGTGTTGCTGTTTGTATAACGGTCAGGTTCCGCCGACCACCATAAATGGGAACTATCGCGTATGAATTTGCCGCTAGAGGCGCTAGTGTAGATGGAGGTCTCTGAAACGTTAAATGCCACTGTTGTTACTTGGGCTTCGCGGATTTAATTCTAACTTAATAATGTTGCGAATATTTTGCTATACCTGAAATTAATTATGGCAAATATGAGTTATGGGTCAATGAATATAAATGCTTTTATGCCACACCTGGCCATAAAGTGGCTTTTTCCGCACGCTGCGCGTACGGAAAAAGACGCTTTCTGGCCAAGTGTAGACATAAAACGATGTACACAACACGGGAGGTAATAAAGAAAGCCCTCGATCGCATATTTACGTCCCTCGCTTGCAGCTCGGGCCGCAAACTTCTACGATCTCGGCCTTTCTTTGTTTTACCACCCTAGTTGTGTAATGTACTATTACGTCATTCTGGGCGGTAAGTGAGATTTGCCGCCCACGGGCGCAGAAGCAAATCTCAGTTCACACCCAGGAGAAGACGTAAAATTGTGTACGCACCACGGGCGGTAATAAAGAAGGCCTCAGATCGCTTGTTTATGGCCCTTACCTTCGGTTAGGGCCACAAATGTCCGCGATCTGAGCCGTTCTTTATTTTACCGCCCTAGGTACGTAATATACTATTACGACACTCTGGGCGCTAAGTGAGATTTACCGCCCTAGGGCGCAGCGGCAAATCTCACTTCATACCCAGGAGAAGACGTAAAATTATGTACGCACCACGAGCGGTAATAATGAAGGCCTCAGATCGCTTGTTTATGGCCCTTACCTTCGGTTCGGGCACAAATGCCAGCGATCTGAGCCCTTCTTTATTTTACCGCCCTAGGTACGTAATGTACTATAAAAGTGGAACTAAGGAGCTTGTTTTTAGAATAATTCGGAACAGCGAAACATTGCAGCATGTTCGATACTTTTACAGTACGGTTTAATACGTATTATTTATTAAACGTAATGTTTGTTTTCACGCCCGTACTAACATTTTTTTATAATTTTACTTCAGGACCCGCATCGACAGTGGCGCCAACTGGTAAATAAAAAAGCGATAGCCCTCATTGGTTGAGCGTGCTCGAAGAGTGCGTTCTGTGACCCCTCATGTACTATCCGGTCAAAGTATCTGTGCACCCCTTCCGCAATGACGTCACGAATCGGGGTGCACAGACAATGTGGCTGGGTAGCAATGTGTGTATGACCCTGCTACTAGATACGCGGGCATACTCACTCTGCGCGAGCAGCGAAGCGGCACTGTATGCGGCCGAGGAGCCCGCCGCGTAGGGCGACGGCGCAGCCGCCGCTATCCACAACCAATCATCATTTTAGGCCCAATGATGTTTTACTATATACAGGGTGTCCCAGAAATCGACGTCAAGCCGTGAATGGATGATAGACCAAGTTATAACAGTTATCAGAAAAATACAAAAAAAATCTATCACATGTTCTTCAAAAATTATGGTCACTTTAAAAATTTACTAGAAGTTAAGAGACCAGGGCGTGAAGATTCAAGTAAATTTTTAAAGTGACCATAATTTTTGAAGAACATGTGATAGATTTTTTTTTGTATTTTTCTGATAACTGTTATAACTTGGTCTATCATCCATTCACGGCTTGACGTCGATTTCTGGGACACCCCGTATAGGATTAGGGTGAACAGATCTGATTTCCGGTTTTACGGGACAATGCGTTGAAAATACGGGATTCGAGACGGGATACGGGACAGGGGGCAATATAATGTCCCGACTGTCCCGTATCGGTTTCACCAAATTACGGGACAGTGAAAAATTCGTCCCTGAAATACGGGACAACCCGAAAATCCGGGACATCTGGTCACCCTAGGTAGGATACAGTAGCGGCGCGTCAAAAGTACTCCCAGGAAAGATGGTGATAATTTGTCATTATTTTTCTTCTTGAGCCTTAGTGCAAATACCAAACTTAGGTAAGCTAGAATGAATTGATTTATATGGACGCTCCGCCACTGATAGGTTAGTGTAACATAATGAGGACAAAAACCGTAGAAATGCTGTGATGTTTATTTATGCAAGCCGTCGTTACATCGTTATAAGGAAGCTGATCTCTTGCACCTCTCGATTCAAGTGACTCGTTTTAAGTCTTCACTTTTGAAGCGTGCATTACCTATCTGTAGCTATTTGCCGCTGTACGGTGCAAACAGCGTCACAATTTTGTAAAATACGATATTGTACAGTCAGGATCAAATATATTGTAAGTATTCTATCAGCCAAAGTGATCAAATAGTTTTTCACACCATATATTTTGTATGGTGTTACGAACTATTTTGCTACTCTAGCGGTTACAATATATTTGATGTTGATTGTCCACAGCGTATACCTTCAGGTGAAAATAAGTCGCTCACTTAATAATGTGAGAATGGCTTAAATACGAGCAAACTACTTGGTTAACTCTTTTTCACCTCACTAGCTCGGAAAGCCCTTTTTGTTTGTTTAATATCTATTGTGAAAATCGCTTTTTATCCACATGTGGTGAAAGAGTTTTGACATAAGTGACAAGTGGCTTAAGTGACATTTGACAGCTAACAAAACGTAAAACGTTAAAAGTGCAGAATGTTTAACATCGCAATTAATGAATTGCATCGAGTAAAAACACTTAATACAGTCTTACAACTTTATTTTAATTCATAAATATCAGCATTCAACATTAATCTTCATTCTTTTTGTAAAAACGGATAAATTGTTCTGACAGCCGAATAAGTCTACGTACGAACAAAACGCATGTGACATTTAATAAAACCTTTTACGTCAAAACTTTTCATTTCAATTCATCCATCATATCAACGTTAAATGTTCGCATGTTTTTCTAGGTTGTTTTGTTAAAAATTAGTGATTCGAGTGATGAAGAACTATTAAACACCTGAGGAATTACGGGAAACCGAGCAAAATGCACCCTTTTTCTTATTTTCCTCGCTGTAGTGAGGTGAAAAGTTTTGTGTTATACACGGGTGAAAGTTATTTTACGTCTCGTGTATTAAAGCACTCGCTACGCTCAGGATTCTATTTTTGAACCACTCGCTTCGCTCGTGGTCAATAATAGAATCCTTTCGCTAGCTCGTGTTTCAAATAACACTCGCACGTAAAATACAACTTTCACCCCTTGTATAACAAATAACTATTCCAGGCATAGTACGATTAGTACGTATATTGACCACGTCCGTGACATTGAACTTAAACCTTAATCTTTGAAGTTAAGGTTCAAATAAGATTGGACTATCGCAAAATTTAGCACGCCTTTAAATTGATTACCAAAACGTAGCTATTTTGATAATATTTAGGATTGTATAATAGTGGGGCCTGGAAAATGGCTAATAATAACTATCGTCAAAAATGTTTACAGAGTAATTTATTTTTGTATTAAGCAGAACGTCTGCTAACGATACCACAATGTTTAGAAATAAAGGAAAAGTAGAAAAATCCACTGCCTCAGGCGAGACTCGAACTCGCGACTCTGGGAAACAAGCCCATCGCTCTGCCAACTGAGCTACTGAGACTATACCTGATGGCTGCGAATTTCTCCACCATATCCTTTATTTTATATTCGCGCCTTAGGCGCCTTAGGCTTAGGTTTTTTTTTTCTACTTTTCCTTTATTTCTAAACATTGTCGTATACAGAGTAGTCAGTTATATGAGCCAATACATTGTTTATTACTTTTTTACACATTAAATGATGTTATATTACCTAGATTTTCGGGTATTTTTCTTGTAAACTGTCAAAATGGACACTCTATTTGTAATAAACAGCTCAATAAACGCGCCGTAAACTTGCAAAGTTCATTGTATCGAGGTCACGCCGAGATAAAAACATTGGGAATCCCAATTCATAAAGGCTGGAAATGTAAAAGTAAAAACAACCGTATTCCTGAATAATTAAGGTCAACTATCCTTTAATGGGGAAGTTTTAGATGACACAGACGCACTGCTGTATGTCACCGGAAATGCTAGGATGGAAATACCAATGAAAAAGATGATTTCATTTGGGCAGTGGATTTAGATATGTGACTGAAATAGACAAGAAAACATTGCTTTGATTTATTTTGTACACCGAAGCGCAAAAGACCAAAGGGTATAGCCGGGTTAGTATGGCACAACTGCCCTTAGCGAAAAAAAGAATTTCCTTTTAGTGGATTATTAACCTTTACATATGTAGTGCTTTCACCAAAAATTAAGCCTCAAATCCTTAAGGTTACAAAAAAAACGCATAAATTGAAATATATATTTTATTTTATTTTAGCTAAAGTACTGATCCGATTTCTTTGTAATTTGGATATGTTGTAAGCAAAATTAAGGTCGCTTTTTAGAAAAAATAAAATAATATTTTTTAGAAAAAAAAAAGAAAAAAAATTGAGATAACAATATTCAAAAAATAAATAAATATAGGTACGAGATTGCGACAATTACCTAATTTATATATTTTATGTACAATTTAATAATCTTTAACATATATTTTTTTTAATAACTAAAATTGGGATTAACGATGTGAAAAATTCGAATTTGTAACATCCCATACTTTTATTCCCATACTTGTATTCCCAACAATCCCAATGTATTTTGAATTTGAATTTAGAATGTGACAAAATCAAAATCAAAGATTTATTCAGCAAATAGGCCACAAGGGCACTTTTACCGGTTAACCGGCAGTAATAGACATAAATCCTACGAATGCTGCTAAATCACAAAAGATTGCTTAGTTTAAAGTAAAACATTAACGAATTTAAGTACCTAATGATAAAACTTACATTTTCCGCCAAGGAGTAACGACTTTCTTCTTCGAAATACTCTGTCACGTATCTTCGTAGTTTTAGACAAAAATTATCATAAGCGAGACTATACAACGATTTTACGTGGTATTTTTTCGAAAATAGTACATTGTTGTAGAGGCTAGAAAGTAAGCTATAGGTGGATCGAGTTAGTTCGAGGGCCGCCGACCCGCCAGGGGAGGCCCTCGAAGATACGAGTCCACCTATAGCGCTTTCGGCCGAGACATTACATAGTGCTTTTCACGACTACTGTGAGGAAATAAAATAAAAAATGTATATTGACGGTTCATATGTTTTTCACAAGCACGATAAAGTAAACGAGCATGTAACTTTCTGCCAATAAATGCTTCTTTTCGCCATCCTTCCATAATATGAATTGTTCGTCGGATATTATATTGTATACAAAATATCACTGTTCATGGGCCTTCTTATTTAGGACGCGATTTCACTGGTAACAAATTTCTACGCCTGTGCAGTTTCTTGAATTTCGGTGGGCGCCAGCGTATTAATAACATTTTCTACACTTATTGAACTCATTTTTACTGCATAAATACAACTTTCTTGTTTTTCAGTCAAACATTATCCAATTCAATATGTATTTTTCTCGCTCCACCTTTATTACTTTTTTTTCACTTTTAAGAAGCGTTTTACGATGTTTGCTTCAATCCGACTCAAACGGCTATTAGACATTGCAACCTGCAGGGCCCAATCTGTCAGGTTGGTAGGTATAATTAAAGGTAGGGCCCGTAGGGAGCTGAAGGAGGGAGAGGGAGAGGCAGGGTACACAACAGATTGGGCCCTGCAAGTTGCCATGTCTAATAGCCGGTTCACTCCTTACCCACTTTTTGATAGAAAACCACAAACGGTTAAAAAGGTAAAAACGCCTTAAGGGTGATCTGAATGATTTTGACGTTTCTTTTTTTTAAACAAGTAAATTGGGTCGATAAACAACCTTATTTTATTTTAGAATGAAAAAGTGGTGCCAAAAAAGACCTTTTTAATGTTTTAAATGATTCTCATTGGCGGGTCCAATGCAATGACATCTGGATTTTACTTTTCTACTATGACATTTCATAGCTGCAAAATAGCAATTCTTGTAGTGGTTGTTCAGATGCTACAGCAATTGCTTACTTTCCAGCTTGGATTTTGATCTTCTTTTGCCACATTTCCGAGCAGGTGGCGTGAAAAAGTATTTTTAAAGTTTCATATTTATTCAAAGAAGGAACAGACATCTTGAAATCGATATTCGTTAACATTCATTATAAAATAAAGTTCTTACAATTCTCCCCTTCCCGCCTTTTTGTTCTTTTTTAAGCCCTAGCCGCATACAGCCACGGATTTTATTAAGGCCCGCACTCAGCACAATAAGTCGCGTTCCAAATTCAAAATGTATTGGGATTGTTGGGAATACAACTTCACACTGTAATACGTAGAAGTTATCTTGTTTGAAAATAATGTATGGGATGTTACAAATTCGATTTTTTTACATCGTTAATCCCGATTTTAGTTATTAAAAAAAATATATGATAAAGATTATTAAATTCTACATAAAATATATAAATTAGGTAATTGTCGCAATCTCGTACCTATATTTATTTATTTTTTGAATATTGTTATCTCAATTTTTTTTCTTTTTTTTTTCTAAAAATTATTATTTTATTTTTTCTATAAAGCGACCTTAATTTTGCTTACAACATATCCAAATTACAAAGAAATCGGATCAGTACTTTAGCTAAAATAAAATAAAATATATATTTCAATTTATGCGTTTTTTTTTGTAACCTGAAGGATTTGAGGCTTAATTTTTGGTGAAAGCACTACATATGTAAAGGTTAATAATCCACTAAAAGGAAATTCTTTTTTTCGCTAAGGGCAGTTGTGCCATACTAACCCGGCTATACCCTTTAAGGTTTGCCAAAGAGCTATAGAGCGCAGCATGCTAGGAGTAAAACGGATTGATCGAATCCGAAACTCTACGCTGCGCTCAAGAACAGGAATTGCGGATGTTGGATTCAAGACCGCTAAGCTGAAATGGGACTGGGCCGGCCATGTCTGTCGCATGTCACAGAGGTGGGCCAAAATAGCGACGGAGGTGCCACAAGACGGGCGGGGGCAGACAGGCCCAGACGGAGAAGGCCGGATGATCTGGACGCATTTCTTAACGACTGGCCAGAAATCCCACGGGATCGAGACGGATGGAAATCGAGGGGAGAGGCCTTTGCCCAGCAGTGGGACACACTACAGGCTAGTAATGACGTTTCTTACGAAGTTACGAAAGTTCAAAAAGTTTTAATTTGCCAGAGAACTGGCCTGATCTGTGCGAATGGGGCAATTGTGGAAGGTTTCCTTAAGCACAATAGCAAAGCGTCGCATCGGATCCCGCTGGTAAACATCGATTTTTTTTTAAAGAGTTACGCCTGCTAACATCGAGATGAGCTGTAGTGGCGTTAGGAGTGCTGCTGGAGATCGTGAGACGTGGCGTGAAGTCGTGAAGGCGCTTTGTACCTCTGGGGTACCATAGGATACGAGTTACGCCTGCTTACTACACCACAATTTTTAGAAATACAGGGAAATGTGGAAGTTGGTAACCGGAGTAGCATTTAATTTTTCTCTTTTTCTTTACTAAATTGAAATCTAGTTTTTGATTGTTATGAAGACTTACCAGTGCCGCGGTTGAGGCCCAAGTTGATGGGCTTGGACAGAGAGCTGGCTGAGATCTTGATCGGCTTCACCTGATTGGCCACCTGTCCGAAGGCCACGCCTGACGCGGCTGCAAACAAAACCATATCTTAGTGACTGAGCGAGTAAAACGAGCGATGCGTTTATATTTTGACTTGGCCAAAATAGTACATTACGTACCTAGGGCGGTAAAGAACGGCTCAGATTGCGGGCATTTGTGGCCCGAACCGAAGGCCACAAATGCCCATAAACAAGCGATCTGAGGCCTTCTTTATTACCGCCCGTAGTGCGTACACAATTTTACGTCTTCTGAGTGTGCAGTGAGATTTGCCGCTACGCTCGTGGGCGGCAAATCTCACTTACCGCCCAGAGTGACGTAAATGTAATTGTATGCCTGGTGGATGTTCGGCTATTCTCCTCAACAAGTTATGTTACTATCTAGGCCACTTAATGTATACGGGGTTAAGTAATATTGAGCCTTCTGTCGTTCCGTTACGGTGCACCACTTTTAATCGATAACTATAACCCCTGGTAGTGACAATTTATGATCAATACAAATAAAGAATATGAATAGTCCAGTCCAGTTTGCTATTCTTAACATATTTTCCTGAAATTTTGCGAGCAGATTCAACAATTACTTACAAAGATATTTTTTGTTGAATCAGTTCTTCAAAATGGCAGAATTAGGCCTTATCATATCACACTTGAGCGATTTCTATACAAAACTCGTACGCGGCGAACTCGCGGCGTGTTCGCTCCCAAACAGAACTCGCTCGCAAATCGCAAGTGTGATAACGCTCTAAGGTGGATGGATCTCACATTGGCGCCGCGTGCCGCTCCGGTGAACGAGACAACACTATACACATATACAGAGCGCTATCTTGCTCGCAAACCGTCGCCGCATGCGGAAAGCGTAGCAGTTTGATAACTGCCTTAGCACAAAGGACCTAAGTGCCATTGGGTTGTATGGAGTAGGCAAACAGGTTGACGGATGGTTAGAACTACTTTAAGTACTAAAGAGAAGTAATTCGTCAAATGAGCAGGTAATGTAGGTATAACTTACCAGCTAATGGGTTTGTGGTGGCTCTGACTGTGACTGGCATCGGTGCTGCTGTGACCTTGGGCTTATTGCCCAGCTGGGCTGCTGCTGCCAGGGTCTTGCCGCCGCCTTAACAACAATACATTCAATCATTGTTATTCTATTTTATAAATTTTTCTCTAGGCAATTTTATTAAAAGCGCGACGTTCTCGTTCTTGCTCCTGGTCTCAGTACGCCTAGCACATGATTGACACGTCAGTATCTCGCGCGCGGGATAGTCTATCCGTCCTTTTCTACGAGACGGGTAGTCTACATCGCGCGCGAGATACTGTCGCATCAGTCATGTGCTAGGCGTGCAGAGATAGTCTCTCTCTCTCTTCCTCCTAGCGTTTGTCCCGGCTTAGGGGCTGCTTGACAACCTAATCCCATAAATAAGTGTAGGCACTAGTTTGTGTCCAATGTCTCAGAGATAGTCAATAATAAAAAAAATTGTATGTGGAACGTGTGTTACAGAATTCGTGATTGCAAAAATTTTAACTATCATGTTACTTTTAATTTTTTTAATGACATAAGTAATAACAATAATAAGTAATGTTTTTGATATATTTTTGTATTTTACTTTTATATAAATATTGTAAATAAAATAACCTGAGAAAAAAGATCAATAAAGGAAATAATATGTAACAAAACCAGCCTCCTACCCTCTCCTCCCTCATAGTCGTCATGTTTTCATCATGTCAAGCTTTCGACCAATAACCAGTTTTATGGAGTGAGCACTCTAAGCTTACTTATTTCTCCGTGCCCAAGGTCTGGGGTTCATCCGAGACCTTGGTCAACCAAGCAACAACAGATCCAAGGCCCTTCAAATCACACTTGATCTTGGCCTTTTGCACAAGAGAGTACAATTCCTCCCTTTGTTAACTAGAATATAATAAATGACACAATAGGCAATAATATTACAAATGCTCTTTATTGCATTTTATAAAAGCATATTAAAATGCAAAAGTGCGTCCAGACTGCGGGAATGCGCCGCTCGCGCACTACACTTGCGCCCAGCGAGCAGGAAATTACAGTCAGCACTCAAAAGTGGCACAGGAGAAGGGGTCCTGATACAACACCTTTTGACGAAGGGTGCAGAGCGAATGCTGACTGACTTTAGGCGATAATCACGCGAGCGAGATAGCGCACATGCAGAGATATACACATGCAGAGCGGTATCTCGCTCGCGCACCGGCGCCGCATGCGGATCCGTCGCCAGTGTGATAATCGCCTTAGATTACGCGCTTTGTGCATAAGTTGCATAGAGTGTGCCGTTATCGAGAACCAATCATGTTTAATCACTTTTTTTTATTAGTGGACACTGCTGTCAAAAAGATCTCGTCACAGTGCCGCCACCTGGATTTGCGGAGACGCTCATTAGTATTAAGAGTCATAGGTTTACAAATGACTTAAGCATTTGCTACTCGAATAATCGTAAATCCTGAGAACAATAGATAACCCTTTAAAAGGGCTATCCAATCAAAACCATTTATACATTCAGAGACTATAGAGATATAGACGACCACAGCCTAAGAAATTATTGAAGCTCATATTGATTGCGCCATCTATGTCAAAGCCACCTAAACATACCGAATATGTAAGAGAAATGTCACCTGCACTGCTACTCCACCTAGTAACAAATAGCGTACTAGTAGTACACTAACTAGTAGCTACTAGGTGGAGTAGCAGTGCAGCTGGCATTTCTCTTACATATTGGATATCTTTAGGTGGCTTTGACATAGATGGCGCAATCGACATGAACTTCAAAAAGTTCTTACGCTGTGGTCGTCTATATCTCTATAGTCTCTGATACATTGACATTTTTATGTTGCCTAAGTGTTGATAAACAGTATTAAGTAGGTTCTTCTAAAAATAAAGATGCTGTTGATGGCATAAGCAATACCAATAGATCCGTTAACATTAATATTGGGGATCAATGTTACTCTGCATTAATAGGAAAAACCTTAGACAGCCCTACATGTGATCCCTGGGTGGTGCTAAAAGAGTAACAAACTTGGCAGCTGCATCTCGACCTCGCAGCACTCACTGGATTTTCTTCATCTTCTGCTTTCTCACTACTACTACCCCAGAGAAGAAATGCCTACCTATATCCAGTGACAAGTAGCCATACAATAAAAAAAATGTGTTGTCATATGTTAGCTTGGCTAACCAAAGAGTACAAGTACTCATTCCTTTTTTTAGTGGTGAGTGTACTAGCATAAGAAAAGGACAGTATGATTCTCTCCGCCTATGGTAGAAGTGAGACAGACCCTGGCCCTATAAACTTGATATTCCTTTACACTGAAATCTACACATAAAATAATTCATATGTAAACTGAATAAATAAAAAATCACCCAAAACAAAACTTAACAAACCTGTGATTATGTACATTGTCAAACACATAACGTCTCTATAATGAAGAATGCGTATGAAGCTTTCCTTAAAAACGCTAAAAACATACCTTTTTGTCGTTGATTACCGTGTTTTTCTCTATGGCCCAGCTGGGATGTCCGCTCGCGCTTGACCAAAAGCGAGCTGTCATCCTCTTCGTTTGACGTTTGACATAGCGTATGTTTTCCCGCTAAAAGTGACACTTTTTTTCGTGAAAACATTGAAAATAAATTGAAAATACAGAAAAACAAGGTGATTTTCGGTGAAAATGAGCTCTGATAACGGGAAGGATGCGGAATCCGCCCCGGAGAAAGTGAGGCACTCATTGACTTCGGAATCCTCGGAGGAGTCGTCGTCTTCCTCGGAGGATGAAACGTCGACGCAACCTCCTAACAAGCGACCGCGGAAAGCTCACGGCGGGCAGTATCCGCAGGTAGCTTATGACCCGAGGGTTGATACCATCATTAACCAGGTGAGTTACTTAACAAGTTTTTTAATGCACTCGCAAGCGGCCAGTGATGAGGGACCGTCAAATCATTGTGAGATATTTGATGATTCCTTGGTGCCGCAACGTCAAGTAAAAAAGATTATCGATCTAGGTGAAATTAATACGGAGATTAAAGAGGGTACGGTTATTCAGCCAGCAGAGCCAAAGAATTTGAAAGCTCTAGAAAAGCTACATAAATTTAATTCTCCGGCATGGCAGGCAGTTCGTTACAAGAACTCATTGAAAACAGTGCTAGCTACTCCTGGATTCGTTGAATTGAAAATTAATGAGGAGTTGATGCACTTCAATAAGGGTAAAGATTATCTTGCATCAACTGAGAATGTGTTAGCAGGCCTGACCAACGCAGTCCTTACAAATAGAAATATCTTAAAAGAAGGCTTACAAGAACTAGTTGACTGGTCGGGTAGCAATGAACTCAATGCTAATACCTTATATGAGAAGGTATCGTCAATTTTTGGACATGGCTCAGCGATCTACAAAAATTATGAGAATACATTACAAATAATATCTGGTAAGCGGACAGAATGCATTGAGGTGCGCCGTAATCGCATCCTCAATGAGGTAACAAACCCATACCTTAAGGCAAGTTTGAAGAATCTCCCACCAAGTAATGAGTTTCTTTTTAGTCGCGAAGCCATGGCACCTCTAATTCAGTCTCTGGGAGGTACTCAGGTGTGGCTAAATACTCCCACTTATATCAAAGAAAAAGAAAAGAAAGCGCCTTCAGGCTCTAACAATACAAGGCAGTCTGAAAAGCCAGCAAAGGAATATGAAAGTTCAAGCTCTAAGAGAGTTCACTCAGAAACTCAGAATTACTACAGTAATCAAAAGCGTGACAAAAAGAATAAGAAACAGGGCTACAAGCAAAATAAGCCCTTTCACTTTAACAACGCCTCCGCCAAGAAGAAG
The DNA here is from genome assembly GCA_911728535.1 of Pammene fasciana. Classification (NCBI taxonomy): domain Eukaryota; kingdom Metazoa; phylum Arthropoda; class Insecta; order Lepidoptera; family Tortricidae; genus Pammene; species Pammene fasciana. The sequence continues at coordinate 1,601,955 of OU452292.1, forward strand.
TGACAATCAGACCTTTCAGGGGGGAAGCCTACAATTTTACAAGGACACATGGAGGCAACTTGGAGCAAATCAGTTCATTTTGAAAACTGTAACTGGTTCAAGGATTCCTTTCAAGACCAAACCCCCCCTGACATTTCCAACACAATACCAACAACAAAGATTTTCAACAAAAGTATCCCCGGAAATGACAGAAGTGATAGAACAGCTAAAACACCAAAAGATCTTGGAGCTCCCACCGACCAAAAATCCAAGTTTTATTTCAAAGATGTTTTTGGTCAAGAAGGCAGATGGTGGGGTCCGACCAATTTTCGACCTGCGAGGTCTGAACTTGCATGTCTCAACCAAAAAGTTCAAGCTGATATCACACGCAACGGTTCCAGAATTTTTACAAGAACAGGATTACATGATCAAAATAGACCTGTCACAGGCTTACTTCCATGTCCCAATTTTGAACTCACACAGAAGATTCCTCAGAGTTTTCTACAAAGGGGAACTACTACAGCTAACTTCTTTGCCGTTCGGCCTCTCTTCGGCACCCCGAACATTTGCGGCCCTTTCAAACTGGACAGCGGAAGTCCTGCGGGCCAGAGGCTACCGAGTTCTAGTATATTTAGACGATTACCTGTTGGCAAACCAAAGCTGTTCAGAGTTGGAGTCTCAAACCGCGGAGGTTGTGACTCTTCTCGAGCAACTAGGTTGGAACATAAATTACTCAAAGTCAATTCTAAAACCAACTCAGAATCTAGAGTATTTGGGCCTGTATTGGAACACCCGGAAAAACAAAAAATCATTACCGGAGCAAAAAGTGTTAAAGATTCAACACAAACTAGTCCAATTAGAGAAGCGAGGCAGGTGTTCACTTCTAGAAACACAGACCCTTCTTGGCCATTTGAACTTCGCCAATATAGTTGTACACAGAGGTCAACTGAACAGTCGAAAAATGCAGATATTTCTCAGACAGTTTTGCCAAAACAGGCCAAGGCAGAAGAAGACGATTCCATCAGATGTTCTGGCCGAGATACAATGGTGGAAAAATGCTCTTTGCCATGCCTCAGTGCCTCTACAAAAGGACAACATAACTCACTTCTTGACCACAGACGCAGCGGATGCGGGATGGGGAGCCCAATTAAACGGGCTTCACCTGTCAGGAACGTGGAACAAAAAGCAGAGGTCATGGCACTCAAATCTCAAGGAGATGTACGCAGTATATGCTGCAATAAAGAGTCAAAAGGACCACCTCGGCGGTGCTCATATACTAGTCCAGACCGACAATCGCACCCTCGTTGCCTACATCAGGAAGGAGGGGGGCACGAAATCCTTACTACTATTGAGCCTAACAACCAGACTGCTGATACTTACCGACCAGCTGAAAGTTTCACTGTCGGCTTGCTACCTTCCGGGAAGGTACAACAGTATTGCAGACCGCTTGTCACGAGGAAAGTCTCTTCCAGAGTGGCATTTGCTCCCAGAGGCCACGGAGGCCATTTTCGAAAAATGGGGAGTTCCAGAAATCGATTTGTTCGCATCTGCAAGAACAAGAGTTGTACCAAGGTATGTAACACTAGACTCGAGGGATGGTTTAGCCGAATTCTGCAATGCGTTCAGTCGTCCGTGGAAGTACCGGCTAGGATGGATCTTTCCTCCTCCCAACATAATGCCACAGGTGCTGCAACACCTGAACAAAGCCTCGGGCACATACATACTGATTGTACCAATGTGGACACAATGCTACTGGATGCCGGATCTTCGGGCACGAAGCTTAGACAAGCCACTACCGATACCGAACCTAAGGAGAGTTCTGGTGGACAGGACCACAGGTTACCATCCTCCCCAAATAGATCAACTGGAGCTACAGGCCTGGAAGATTGGGGGTGGAGTAACCAAATATCCGGATGGAACACTCAAGAGAAAGAACTTCTAAAAAAGAGTTGGAGATCGTCAACCTTGACCACTTATGCTCCAGCAATAAGGAGATGGACAGAGTGGTGTACTGAGAATAATATAAATACCAAATCTCCAAGTGGAGATGATGTGGCAAGATTTCTAGCAAACTTACATCTGACGCACAAGCTGGCATATAATACAATACTATTACACAAATCAGCGATTGCAACCTATTGTGCTAATTCAGAGATGTTATCTAAAAATTTTCTAATTAAACAAATTTTAAAATCTATTTCTTCTGCTAAACCAATAGCTCAGAAACCCCCTATATGGGATACCAAGGTATTGTATGAATGGCTGCTGTTAACTACGACTAAAAATACCTTATTTGATATAGCTAGAAGAACCGCAATAATATTATTGTTAGCTTCAGGCAGAAGAGTACATGATTTGACTTTACTACAAATATCTAAAGAAAGTCTTATAGAGTCTGATGACAATATTATCTTGTGGCCGGCTTTCGGATCCAAGACCGACTCATCAACCCGAAGACAGTCTGGTTGGTGTTTAACTGCCCATTCTGAAGAAAAGATTTGTCCGGTCAAACACATAAGACTACTAATAACTTTATCAGAACCTAGACGTTCCACTGTACAAAATCTTAATGATTTATTTATAACGGTAACTGGAAGTGTTAAGTCAGCCTCTAAAACTAATATTGCAGGATGGATAAGAACTATATTCAAAGAGGCTGGTATTGATGCGCCACCAGGGAGTGTAAGATCAGCCGTTGCCTCAAAAGGCTGGCTAGATAATAGATCAATAGATGAGATATTAGAAAGAGGCAACTGGAAGTGTTTCCAGACTTTCAAGAACCACTACTATCGTGCAGTGCAAATGCCTGAAAATAATTTCAGCACTGATATGCTACATAATCATTTTACCAGTGTCTGAACATGGTTAATATTTGATTACAATTGATCTTTAATTTAGTGAGAAATATAATTTTATGTTTCATTATTTTATTTTGCAAAATGTTTGCTGCAATGTTCAATACTTATATTGATTGTTTTATGTTACCTATAAGCATCATAATTACATAACTAAGACTATGATGCTACTTATTGAAACTGATCTCAATTAGTAACTAGTGTGATTGTTGATCTCAATTTAACTGTTAATGGGCATGTGCCTTTTTGAGTCATTAATAGAGATTTATCTTAATATTATGTACATCTCATTCAATAGAGAATTCACATAGCGTATGGGTGTTTTTCTTTCAACCAGCAGATATCAAACACGTCTTCATTATAGAGACGTTATGTGTTTGACAATGTACATAATGTGAATGTTTTGCATTCCAACAAAACATATATTATGTACTAAACAAACACATAACGTCTCAGCAAGTGCCTTGCTGTTGAAGACGCTATGACAAACGTCAAACGAAGAGGATGACAGCTCGCTTTTGGTCAAGCGCGAGCGGACATCCCAGCTGGGCCATAGAGAAAAACACGGTAATCAACGACAAAAAGGTATGTTTTTAGCGTTTTTAAGGAAAGCTTCATACGCATTCTTCATTATAGAGACGTTATGTGTTTGTTTAGTACATAATATATGTTTTGTTGGAATGCAAAACATTCACATTATTTCAAAGTCAAGGTCCTATTAAAATATTTCCACCCACACATATTACTACAATGTAATAACAAATGAAACTCACCCGGAACTTCCAAGTTATCTGGGTCTTCATCATCATCAAAGTCCGAGTCATCAGACGGTGTGGGTGGATTATCCTCATCATCCCCATATGCGGCCCGTTTAGACTGAAAATTTAAAAAAATATCAATAGCCTGCACAACATCAATCACATCAATAAAAGGACTTGGTCTCCTTTAAAGAAAAAAAGTTAATATAGAGCAATGAACAAATCTTTGGCCATGGGAATGACAGGTCTGACAAAAAAACAAAACATTTTTCTATTTCTGCCTGCATATAATAAGCTAGTTTGATTGCATAACCGATAAGAATTGTTTGCTCGGCGATTTTATTGCTTTTATGCGTTTTCATCACAATTTTATGTTGGAAATTCGACGTCAATCTCTTACATGCTTTTCAGTGACATTGCAAGAAAACATGTTTCTTAAATTCACATTCAGAGTATTCTGGTAGTGTTCTGCAGTCAATAAGCAAAAATATATGATCTTTATTAATATTTGATGAACGACTGAGCAGCAAACATCGATCCCGCACTTCCGAACCGCATTGTTCGACTAGCCCCTGCATAGGCTAAGTGCAGCTAACAAGACCTATTCTAACGCTATACCTAGAACCTTCCAAGAAAATCAATACAGCCACACCCAAGCTTGCATAATTAAGATCCCAAATCTCCCAAGACATCCCCAGGATTTGGTCAAAAACATCCGAGAACAAGTAACATGTGAGATTGTCTTCACCTGATGACAGTTTTTTTTGGTTAGAATACTTGAAAACAAAGAAAAAAAAGGGAAAAAATACAGTTTTTGCGCCTATTCTTTAAAAAATAATTAGTAAACTATCCATATTTAACATTGTAACTGGCAAATATTGTATGATAATGTCTATAAACACATTTTTCTAGAGACTCAACTTCGTAAAAAAGTATCAAAACAAAAAACTATCATTACCATTTTTATAGGAGAACCAGCTTTTTCAGAGCACTTTAGGAATAATTATTCGATGTAAAGTAACACACTAGCTTCTAATAATCACTTTTGTATCACATAGACGCGAAATTATTGCGATAAAATGATTCGTAACTGAATAATGAAAAAATCAGACGTCCCGTCGGCGGTCAATGCTTCCGCCATATTAAATAAAAGAAAAAAAAAAGTTAGCAGAAAAAAAATGTTCGGATACTGTTACAAGGACAACTCAGGAGTTAATGTAAAGTTAATGACGAAATTAAGGAAAAAAATTAGGAATATAACAGCTCGACGCAAACAATATTAAAGTTCAAGAAATATAATTAATTTAAAAATGTTTGTTTAATTTAGTTAATTATATTTGAATTATTATCTAATAGTTTATCAAATGTAGAGCTAGTATTCGAATGTCCACGTTTCGTTCTACGTAAAAAAAAATATTTCTGGCGCATGCGCAATAGTAGTAACAGACAGGAAGATTCGGTTCTGTCCGGACAGCGAACTCGCACCGAACCATATCTGTCCGTCTGTAAAGTTGTCGTTGAAGCGAGTTGGGCGACTTGATTTGATTCGACGACATTATCATGACTAATCATGGGAATATGCTATGGCGTCGTACAGAGACCACAGAGCGTGCGGACGACTTCAAATTACAATGGACCGTAAACTCCTGACGGCTGTGGTGGTGTTTTGGTACCTAGTTAATAAATATTCATTGTGATTTTATTACTTGGCGACATGCGACATAGGTACAAGTACTACAAACTCGGGCTAAGGGCAAATGTGTCCAACTCCATGAAGTGATAGCTACGCTACGCTATCGAACGTATTAGGGTCAAAACAGACCTAGCGGAATTCCTCGCGGAATTAAGCCAATTCATAGACAAAATACTTAATTTTGTCCATGGTAGCGGAAATTTATCTATAGTAGCGGAAATTTGTGTATGGCTTCCATACAAAAAACAGCTACCATAGACAAATTTCCGCTACCATAGACATTTTGTCTATGAATTGGCTTAATTCCGCTGTGATTCCGCTAGGTGTGTTTTGACCCTTAGATACGTTTTCGGGGTGTCCAAATCCCCTTCGTTTATTTCTGGCATGACCATTTATAAAATAAAACATTTAAGTTGTAGTTTTGTTCCGAAATAACAGTTACCTACATTGGGCAATTTACGTAAAAAATCTGCCATTTATCTAGTTTTTATTAACATTACTGATAGATTAGGTAGATTGGGGCAGGTCCAGCGATAAAACTAATCGCGTATTTGTCAACCCTATAGACGGTCGAAAGGCAAAATTGTGTGGAGACGTCATTTGTCACCGTTCATCCGTGAAAGTTCTATCAAACACTGATTTTGTAGGGAATATAGCCTTCTGTATAAAATACTATTAAGTCTGTATTATTCTGTGTTACGGGTATTAAATGTGTATTATGTACACGGTGCTCTTGAGCTTTGCGAGAGATTTTAACCACGAATTTCTGAAGTTATAAGAAGTAAAAAATGTTTTACGTATTTAGGTCGACTACACAAAAAAAATTTTTTCGCTTTTTTCGATTTTTTGCATGCGTTTGAACATGAAAAAAGATATGTTAATGGTAAAACTATCGACTAAAATAAATTGATATATTTTTATGTATGATAAATGGTTTACGCAAAGTATTCCTTGGCATTTTGATATCTGTAAATAAGAATGTCTAGACTAAACCCCTTTAAGAGTGAAATCGCCATCAAAAATATGTTTTTCACTGAGTTACAATTTTTTTTGTGGCAGTAACTCTGAAACTAGGCGAAATCCAGAAAAGTTTATACGACATTTTAGTCTCCAATTATGATCGAATACACTGTTATTTATCTCTCACAATTCTCACGGGCACCGTGTATATTCTTTGCTACGGATACACCCAATGTACGACCATACCATAGAATGTCATGTTTTAATATTAGGTCGTACCATCCTTGGCCGCTCATTAAAGACGAAAGCGCAGCGAGCCGCCATATTGAATTGAATGAAATTTTTCAATATTTCTGTAGCTTGTTTGTCGTTTGCTGTATTGTGTAAAATATATTCTGAGAGTTTTAAACATTTCATCTTAAAGTAAGCTTGCGCGCCATGGATTCTTTAGTAGGCTACGGAAGTGACGATGAGCACGAAAACGATCGCTATGGTGGTCATCATCACTCATCGGTAAGTTTCAGTTTTTCATTTTTATATTCAATTATATTCGGTCATCTGATACCTAAAGAGTTTGTTTGCGATGTGTTTATTAAATAGGGATACCTTGTTGTTCAAGTACCCATAATAATACTTGTTACTACTCTTCCATACAAATATGTATTGTATACATTTTATATTATGTATGCCATTTTCTAAAATAGTAGATATTAGTATTTTACAATTTTTATTGTTTTTAACAAGTCCTAATTTAAATATCGCCTAAGTTGATATTGATCCTAACTATACCAGATTTATCCTATTACTAAAGCACTTAAAAACAATTATGTGTGTAAAGTTTATGCACTAATGTCATTGCTCATTAAATAATGAAGCCATCGGTTAAGCATTATCTTAAAACTCGTACTTATATTTTATTTTTTAACTTTACTATCATTTGTAATGTGGTTGAAAAATGAACTAAACCATTTTTTTTATTACCATATTGATAGTGTTGCAACATATTGAACAAACCCATATGTTTTTATTACCATAGTGATCATTTAAATATTTATTTCCACTTTAAAGTCAGCATTAAACATGTAAAACTAATATTACTATCCGTAAACTGAGATATAGTTATTAATCTGCCTTCTCTTGACGATAGAATGACTTTGTAGGGCGGGCGGCGGAGAGAGGACGACACCAACTACGAGGAAGTCAACATGGACATGAGCGAGGTAACTACCTTTGTGTTACTCTTCCGTTACGCTGTGTATTGTTAAGCGTCTCCGGTTGAGACGTGGTTAAATCGTTTAAAAAATGTCACGGTGAAGTCATAGTTAATTATCAATTTGATTTTCAATTAATCAACATTCAATGGATGTGGTCAACTATTAATTGAAGCATTCCTATTCCATAATACAAGCAATATTTGCATTAAACCTAATTTTACAAGTTAATGTAATTGGTAAATAAAAAGTAGGAATTCATTTGACTTCTACTTAGAAAGTCATATTAAATCAATTGACTAAGTACATTTTGTTGTAATTTACAACATATTTGGTTGTGATTGGAACTCAACCAGAGACCTCATCCATACCCAGCCATAGAATAGACTAAGCTAGCCAAAGTTTTTCACTATAGTATCTCTTACATATATCTCATAGATGTTTTCAAAGATGATATTAACACTTTTATTTTATATGGTTACCCATTTGTAAATTGACACAAAACCAAAGTCAAATCCCCCGGCTGAGGCTTCGCACGGACTGAGGGCTTCCCGCGCTTGCTCCGGCTCACGTAAGTACTTAGTGATAGCATACTGAGACAAGTAAAGAAGTTACATTGAAAAACTAACAACTCGTAAGTTGGAATTTTGTATGGTCAAAATAGTTAAGAATATAATGAATGAGGCAGCTAGCTAGGCCCACCGACTCAGTCTGCCTGAGGATATCGGCCTTGTCAGTTAGAACAAAAATTTGACAGCTAAAAAAAAAAAAAAGAATAAAGATATTTATTCTTCAATTTAGGCACATTACAATGCACTTATGAACGTCAGAGAGAAAAAGAAACTATCACCGGTTCTAACCCTACACCTCTAATATTGTCAGGCCGACCGATAGTGGGTGGGCCCCATTACAGTGGATCCAATTTCATCATAATCATAATAGCATTGCCGAAAACTAAAACAGTATAAATTACATTTATAAACCAATTTACTTAAAATCTAACACATCGGATTTTCCGGATTAGTGTTCAGCGTGTCTTCTGACACATAGGCCTCTTATGGATTTATATTTAATAATAACTTGCTTAGCCGGTGTAAATAAGCTTCGATAGGTGTATGAACAATTCTCAGAGACAAATCCTTGGTGGTGGCAAAATGGTAGCTTCTTCTGGTGGTCAATAATGAAATGTTTATATTTTATTTATAAATAGTTATGTAAAGCACAGTCAAATAAAATTATACAGAAGAAGGGTGTCTGTAAATATTATGGAAGTTTAGTTTAATGGCCAATTTATGAATGAATAAATTCATAAATTGGTGATGCGATTCTGAACCTGATGGTACAGTCACCGGCAATAGTATCTTCCTACTCGAAGGCCTCAAAAATGTGTGACTAGCTCTTATTTGTAGGGCCATAAGAACGTGTCACATATTTTTGCGGCCTTCATGTAGGAAGATACTATTGCTGGTGACTGTACATATTGATTTAATTGAATTACTTCCAATTTGTTGCAAATCTTATTAAAATCTTAGTAGTTGCCATAGATGAACAATACAGTCAACTATTTACTTATATCTAATTATTATTTTATTTATTATACTCACAGATAACCTCAACCACTAGATACATCATAAGTGCAACTCGGGGTCACCACGTATCAGTGCTCCCGTACTCATTTTGTATGAGAGCGCGACCGCTTATTTCAATTGAGTTAAAGTTTTTGATCATTACTCATGTGAATTAAAAATATCCACAAAAATCACGTTACAGGGGTGAACCTGGATTGTTATACTACAAATTGGTGTATAATACTATTGAGATGGGCTGTTCGAATCGTAGAAATTTACGAATTAATTTGCACTGATGTGTGGTGACATCGTGCTCCCTGTAAAAACTTAATGATGAGGTGTCTGTGTAGTCTGTGATTATACTTTACTCTTATTATGTATTCTCAATTTGTCACCGAAATATGGTGATAGTTAATAGTCTAATATTCAAAACTATTATAAATAATTCCAGGGCACAGTTGGGATGTAGAATACTGTCAGAAATCTTATTTTTTATTAGACGCATATATTTAAAATATAATATTATTCTACATTTATTTAGAAATATAATATGACAAGGATTGCAGAGATTCTCTTACTAGAACCTAGAACTCTACTCTTTAGATTGTTTTAAGGAAGCTGAGCGAAACGGGAGTTTGTTAGACACACAGATAACCTCAACCACTAGATAGATCGTACTAATTTTGTACGAGAGCGCGACCGCTTATTTTAGTTGAGTTAAAGTTTTTGATCATAACTCATGTGAATTAAAAATACCCACAAAAATCTAGTTACAGGGGTGAACCTGGATTGTTATACTACAAATTGGTGTAGAATGCTATTGAAATGTGCTGTTCGAATCGTAGAAATTTACGAATAAAATTGCGCTTATGTATGGTGACCTCGTGCTCCCTGTACAAGCTTAATGATGAGGTGTCTGTTTAGTCTGTGGTTAGACACTATCAAAATATCATTTTTGGTTTTTACTAGCCAAGCCCTAGGATTGGGGTTTTCAACTTTTTACCCTATGTGCCTTACCCAACATTATGCCAAAACCGTTCGTGCTGCGTTACAAGCCTTATACTTGGGTTATTCTACACTGAAAAAAAAGTGTACTGGTAACCAGAATCCGGTTATCTCTACAGTGTTGTCTTGCTGTATATGTGACGACTAAACACTTTGTAAACATAACAAAACTTTTCTGGTTATATCAAAATCGTGAGTACTCACGATATGAATTGTACTGATAACTTTAAAATATTGTACTGATAACTATAAAATATTGTAATTGACATGTATCCACTAGACAAAAGTTATGTGTGTATACATTGTTTTTTCTTTTTTTTTCTTTTTTTTTTGGGCCGCTCTGCAACCGAAACTCAGGATTTTCCAGGCTTAAGCTCAGTGGTACCCCAGCCGGGATTTGAACCCGAGACCTCCCGATTGAAAGTCTAACGTTCTACCCGCTGGGCCACGAGCGCCTTAGCCGTGTTCCGTGAAAATATTAATCAGTATTTCGAATTGTAATACAATGCGTCATTGTTCATATTACGATTATATATTGTAAATAACACAAATATTTTGTATTTATTACGATTGCGTTTAACCAGACTCGTCCAGTAACGTTTACAAACAAAATTTTACAAGATACAATATTTTTTGTTACCAGATTCTAGTAAAAATAACTATATTTTTCACAACAACATATTCTTGTAGTATTGTAGAAAAATATTTTTTTCGGTGTACGCCTCCCAAGGGGGGCACGCCAACTGCTTGGACCCTACCCTAGAATACAATCAAAAAACCAGTTTTTTGATTGTATTCTAGGCCAGCTTGCTAACTTTTCCAGAAGTATTTAAAGTTTAACATTTATCATCGACACTCAGGTGGGACCTCTAGTTTGACTACAAGTACAAGTAAAAAGGACTTTTCTCAAAATTAGGAAGTGTACTGTACCAAAGGAGACTTAAATCTCTAAAATAAAAATTGCGAGATTATAAAATAAACCCTAGTTATTGCTAGAGCGCCGTCTAGCGATAAATAAAACATCGTTACTCTTATCGCGGCTGCTGCTAAGGCAATTTCACGCGAATCCGCCGCATACACGTAGCCGTAACACGCCATCTGGGTGCGGTATGATTGATTTTCACATGGAAAATATTGCAATGATATAAGGTTTTTGCATTATATTCGCTTTACGGCGTTTCTTTCGTGAGGACGTAGCTGTAATAATCATAATTAAGTATTTATTTAATTAAGATTGTTAAATAGAAGGTAATATATGAATTCAAAATTTCTTTTGGATTAAAGCCATATTTATATGGTCTTGAAGACTAGGCTCTAGGATTTAATACTCGATAATCTAGATAGAAGCCAGAGCCAGGGCCGGACCTAGGGTAGAGCGAGTGGAGCGGGCGCTCTAGGCGCCGGATGGCAGGGGGGCGCCAAAATGGCCAAAGAGAAAAAAAAGTATTAAAGCAAATGTGGCGCAGGCGCAAAATATGTACGTTTGGAGTGGAGTGGTGCGACGGCGGATAGTACCTTTACCTTTTGGTATATATTTTTTTGGTATTTTTGTTATTTCAACTTGTTTTATCAGGCGTGACTTGCTACTTTTAATCATGAAGGGCGCGAATAAAGGCGCCAAAAAGATACGTTCTTTATATTTTTCTAAGCGATTGGGTTTATCAGGATTGCATTTTATTATTTAATTATTTAACTTTCTTTTTTAGATCTTTGCCTTTGATCTTGAAAGGCGCTAAATAAAACCTGATAAAGGCGCCGAAAAACCTTATAATTTTCTCAGCGATTGGCTCTATTAGGGTTACATTAATTATCTATTTTTTAAATCGCTGCTTTTGATCTTGACAGGCGGGAAATAAAGGCTGATAAAGGCGCCGAAAACGTAAAGAAGGCAAAACAAATATAAAGATGAATGACCCCTAGACGATGAACATTTGGCCTTAATATAGTTTTTTTTTAAATAAAACTGCATCACTTTCTTGTACTATTTAAACTTCTAAAATAATAAATCCAAGTTTGAGGTCGTGAGAGCTCGCCAAAATTGCCCTTTGTAATGGAAATCTTCTTAAGAATTGTGGTTCAAAATCGATATAATTGAGTATAAATTTATAAAATTGAAACTTACTTGATTTTGAAAAGCATATTTTAACTTATTTTATGAAATATTTATTGTTCAAGTCATGGCTCCAATATTGTGTGATTTTTGAACTTTTGGGCCTGGGTTAGTATTTTCAAATACTTTTATAAATTCTATTAAAAAGATACACCATTTATGTCTTAAATTGCTTTTTAGGGTTCCGTAGCTAAATGGCAAAAAACGGAACCCTTACAGATTCGTCATGTCTGTCTGTATGTCTGTCCGTCCGTATGTCACAGCCATTTTACTCGGAAACTATAAGACGTATAAACTTCTATATAAAGTGTATTGTGTGTTGTGCCCCCCCCCCCCCCCCCCCTGTAACTTTTGAACCGTAAGTCCAAAAAAAATCAAGAAGATGCACCTTTAAATATTCTTTCAACGAAAATTATTTTGAACATTATCGGTTTAGGCGTTTTTGAGTTATCTGCAAAAACTACGTACTTAGGCAGATACGCCCTTGCGATAATAATTTATTCGATAATATCCAATGTTATATTATAACTCAATGATAATATCATAGTAGCTACGGCTGGTTTTCATAAATAATGGTAAGGAACTCTTCATGCGCGAGTCCGACTCGCACTTGGCCGGTTTTGTTCCTTGATTTTATGACTAAATATGAAAAAAAAATGTATACCACTGTGATATTATCACGGGGTTTACTTTAATATGGAAACTGGACTGTTCACCTAACAACAACGAGAATTTACTAGTTCATCTTTTAAGCTGCATTCCAAAACATGAATTTTGCATGTTTTTTTTAACTTAAAATCATGAATATCGTGCTGAAAGCTTAATCTAACTAAATTCAGTTTATTAAATTCGAAAAAGTTGAAACCATTTTAAATTGAAACAGTTGAAATACCTTTATTTACTTCAATTATTGCACAAAGCTAAATCAACCCGATTTCCTAATTTTGCTTGTGCGTCAAATCATTCGTTTTTGGGTACTTGATTTTGCTTTTATACTGGTTCATCTTTTGAATCAAACCGTTCATAATAAGGGCACTTTGTTCATCTTCTGGGCGAATTGGCCTATTTTGGCACAAACATTGTTATAAGAATACTGTACAGTTCTAAGAGGGTTTGGAATAGCTTATTCTAAACTAGATTATATGCCAAATCATATTAAAAACTTGTTTAAAATTGGTTATAATTATAACATACATAAAAAAATATCTAAGTGGGGGTAATAGCTTATAAGTTCATTTATGACTTTACCCTATTTACTAACGCTTTGGTTAAAAAGCTTCAACGAAGGGCGCCAAAACCCGATTTCGCTCTACCCTGATCGAGGGCTCGGGCCGGCGCTGGCCAGAGCCACTGCCTTAGTTACTTCTTGCCAGAGTCTATTGTGTAATTTATGTAGGTACTTGTTAGGAAATACATAATCGTGTAAAATCATGTTGTTACCTCCCTTAACTTCAGGACATTTTAGCCAGAATAAGACGTAAGGGATTGAGGTAGGCTTCATCGTCACAGATATATAATAATCTTACAAGGTGACACATTTTCATTGTCCTTAAGTTTATTTTAAGTGCAGTTAAGTAAATATTACGATTACGATTATCACACTGGCGATGCAACCGCATGCGGCGACGGTGTGCAAGCGTGACAGCGCTATACACATGCAGAGCCCTATTTCGCTCGCGCACCGGCGCTGCATTCGGAAACCGCAGCAGTATGAAAGCCGCCATAGCGTCTCTAAACAATGAGCGTTTCGTTTTCATAGGGCTGACACTGCCTTCAAAATAAGGATAAAACAATTTATTAATTAAGTAGGTCACACTTAATATCGTCAAATAAACTGAGGTCTAGTAAAAAAAACTACACCGGTTCTAACCCTACACCTCTGACCAGAGAAGAATGGCCGAGAGGAATTAGTGACCTCCATGTATTTGTGATAGTGACATGATGTAGCGTGCTGTTTATTGTCGCAGGACTCGCAGGGACAGGAGTCGGAGCCCGAGCTGCCACAGGCGGAGCGCCCCACCGACCGGTCCGGCTCCGGTAAGGGTAATATATACGTGTCTTATTTTCATTAAAAATTGGCATTTTTATGTTTAGTTGAAGTTTTGCAGATCATTTCATTAGTCGTTGCAATGCGCAAAATGTATTTTCAGTTTTTGTTTTATAAAAGGAAACTTATTCAACCAACATGCGCGAATAGCCGTTCTACACCTGTCGCACTGCCTCGCGAGGAAACCGCCGCGCGCGGTAGATCGGCTACTGTGGAAGTGCCTCGCCCGAGCCATTACGGCATCGCTTGTCTCGGCCGAAGCACGTCCCTACTAGCCGAGCTGCGCGGCAATTTCCTCGCGAGGCCGTGCGCCAGGTGTAAACACGGCTAATGGTCAATTTTCTTTCATATAAACTTGTTAAGTTCAGAATAATTTACTATCTCGTAGAGATATCTAAACTTTGAACAATCTTCTTATTTTTGTAGTGACCTGCAATAATATTATTTACTACAAAGGCCATACAATTATGTGAAACGGTCTGTCACCAAACATAATATAATGTGAGATATTTATGGGGGCTTAGTTGTTTAGTATATTATTGCAGCATGTTAAGTAACATTCTGTACCGAAAAGTCCATAACAACACTTATGTTTTATAGTCCAAATAATTATTTAGAACACGTAATTATTTATTTTTAACAGCTGACAGTCGTGACCGCGAGAGATCTCGTGGCAGCTCCCGCGACCATCGCGATCGTCGGCGCGACTCCCCGCGCCGTGATCGCGACCGTGATCGTCGATCACCACGGCGCGATGATAGATCTAACAGGTAACCAGTTGTAGACCAGGTAAACACTTGTAGAGTTGACAGCCGTGATCGTAAGTGAACTCGAGGCAGCTCCCGCGACCACCGTAATCGTCGGCGCGACTCCTCGCGCCGTGATCGCCATCGTCGATCACCCCGGCTTGATGATAGATCCAGTGGGTAACCTACATTAAATTGGTAAATTGGACTAAAGAAAAGTTACATCAATACAGTTGAATGATACTAGCATAATATCGAGAAACAGAATCAGCACACAAGTTGCACAGTAAACCATGCGCAGGGTCACTTGCCGTAGATCTGATCATCCTTTTAAAATAACTCACAACTCACAGAGGACTGACAATGCGGTTCATTAAAATTTAAAGAAATGTTTTTATCGTCACACGTTAAGTTACATATCACACACGTGAAAATATAGTTGTTTTTTTTTTGTTTTTGCGTGTTTATGGACAATAGTATTAAGGAAGTTGATTGATTGTTGTTACAGATCGGACAGACCTGACCGTAACCGCGGATACGAAGGCTCTCGGCGCGGATTGCTGGGCGACAGGCCCGATGACAAACCTGACAAGGTAACTTTAAAGTTATTTTTATGTTGTTACACTACTTTCATCTCGTACAGATCATTTTAGGGGAGCATAGTTAGGTTAAACGGATCGTTATAGTCAAATCAATTAAAATTATTGATACAAGTTTATAATTTGTTGTCGATTTGTTTTGTCTCAGTTTAGGTAAAACATAGGTGACAGGAGACAAAATAGTTAATTGCATGACAATAAGCTACAAGAAACTGCTACTTTTTTGGTACAGTCACGTCTGAAAATATGGATACATTTAATGTGCCAAAAATATGTAGCTACGACTGTATTACCAGGGCGTATCCATGATTTCAGACGTGACCGTACTCTATGGGTAGAACAAAGGAGTAACTCTTTAGATTAAGAATAAGAATAATCTTTATTGACCTAATACAAGTATTAAGGGGCCGTCCATAAATTACGTCATTGATTTTTGGCGATTTTTGACCCTCCCCCCTAAAATCATCCAAAGATTATGCTTCGAATGGCCCCGTTTCCTCCTACGTTATGCTACCATCATCCGATGTTCAGACCCCCCCTCCCCTATTTTGAAATGACGTAATTTATGAATAGCCCCTAAGTAGTATTTCACTTTGTATACAAAAGTGTCCGTCAAAAGCTGATAAGGCTGCGTTTCCACCAGAGAGCGAGGATGCGCTGAGAGGAATGTGTTAAGAGCCAATGGATTCGCTTCATTTGTTTATCCTCGCACAGCGCAGCTCTAGTAAAGTTGGTTCTGTACAAACACATTCGTCACGACGCATCCTCGTTCATCTCTGGTTGAAACGCAACCTAAATATGGGTGGCTTTTTTTAAAGCTTGGTTTGAGGTTGGTTGTTCCGTTAGGTAGGTCAAGGTTTTGTAGTCAACAAAAATATTGAATTTTTCAATGCAGCGCACTTGACGTCAACAACACAACAACTGCTAAGTTCTTTTCATACTCTCTAGGAATACTAGCGCCACTCTGGAGAGAATTGTTGTTATTAGCTAGCAGCTAGACATTTTTGCGACTGTTCGAAGGTGCTTGTTGCTATGCCTACTTGAATAGCCGTGTTTACACCTGTCGCACCGCCTCGCGAGGATATTGCTGCGCGCGGCAGCTCGGCTAGTGTGGACGTGCCTCGGCCGAGGCATTGTGGACGTGCCTCGGCCGAGGCATTGCGGCCGCGCGTGCGTTTGTCTAGGCCGAGGCACGTCCACACTAGCCGAGTTGCCGGGCGCGGCAATTTCCTCGCGAGGCGGTACGCCAGGTGTAGCCACGGCTAATAAAGAAAATGTTGACTTTGGCTTTGACTGTTCCCCCATTCTGAGATGAGGTTTTCCTTACCTCTACTCTCGTTGCTTTGACATATCCAAATGCAATTTTTAAAGATTACAGCTTCATCAAACTCCATGCGTTGATCGCGCTTTTTTCCTCAATATCCTCATTATGTATGTTATACAATACAATAAAAATACTCTTTATTGAACACCTCAAAAACAAAACCAGTACAGGAAAAAAAATATAAAATGTTAATGTTATGTGCAGCCGCCGGCGCTCATGGACCTAAAGTTCGGCGACGGCGCGCCGCCGCCGCCGCCGCCGCGCTCGCACGACGCCCGCGACGCCGTGTCCCCCAGGTAACCTAACACATTAGCCGGCTTTCACTGCTGCGGTTTCCGCATGCGTCGCCGGTGCAAGAGCGAGATAGCGCTCTGCATGTGTATATCGCTGTCATGCTTGCACACCGTCGCCGCATGCGGTTGCGGCGACAGTGATAATCGCCTTACACGACTGCTATCATTATCAAGTAGTATCACAGAAACTTATTCGAATTTCCTGGAAAATTGCTGAAGAATTTGGAAATTTTTGAGTGCCAAAGTGCCAACCACTATAAAATTGAGGAGTTTCTGAAGTTTTCGTGTGTAGACATTTATGCGAATTTGGTAACTTACTATTATCAGCATATTAATAGGTAAGTAGCAGCTCGAGGAGTGGCATTTGGATTATGCCATTTTATTCTTATTCGCAATGGATTTGGACTAGTGAATTCAAATACGGATCCTAAAATAAAAAAGTTTGTGAACTGAACTCTCATTTTACTTTTAACGGCCTCCTAGCCTAGTTGGTAGTGACTCTGCCTATGAAGCAGGAGGTCCCGGGTTCGAATCCTGGTCAGGGCATTTATTTGTATGCTAATCACAGATATTTGTTCCTGAGTTATGGATGTTTTCTATGTATTTAAGTATTTATCTATATCTATCTATTATATATATCGTCGCCTAGTACCCACAACATAAGCCTTATTGAGCTTATCGTGGGACTAGGTTGATTTGTGTAAGATTGTCCAATATTTAATTTAATTTAATTTAATTCATACTTTTTTGTACAAAATCTCCTTATAGTTTAAGTTTAAAATTATAAGGATAGTATTCTTCATGATGATAATTTTTGTGTAGCAGTTGCGAATGTACAATCGAGTTCTAAAATATCGATGCGACCACTCGGACAAAAATATATAAGTACAGTTGCCATCAGATATATTGGAGCGGCCAAGTGGTCACAAGTATCTAAACAGCGCCTCTACTGTCAAGGCGAACATGCGCATGTTCAGATATATTTGAGTACCTAGGCCGCTCCGATATATTTGATGGCGACTGTACGCGATTGTAATCTATACAAATAAGGCCGTGTTCACATATTTTTGTTTAATTGGCTGCATCGATATTTTAGAACTCCGAACCCCTTAAAAACCGAATCATGTATAATCGATAATAGGGAATATTACGCAAAACTCTGCGTAGGGGGCGGCACTAGCATAACAAGAGCGCCTACCCCGAAACACGAAAATAAAAGTTTCGTTACCTGGTTCTCTGTCACTCTTACAGATTAGAGCGATAGAGAGGCAAAAGTCAAAATTTCGATTGTTTCGTTTCACGATAGGCCCTCTGTAAACAAACCGCCTTGGTGCACAAATGACATATTTATTCGTTATAAATTATCTATGAAAACTTGTAAATAAACTGTTTGAGGCCTAAGTATGTATTAAAAACTCTATGGTTTACCAGTGTGCTAGCGCTGCACTCTGGTGGCAGAATATTGCAGTAATATTCCCTATTTGGTTCATTTTGTAGATTCGTTGATCGCGACCGTCGCGACAGAGACAGAGGATCCCGGGAGCGCGAGCGTGACAGAGACAACAGAGAGAGTCGCTATCGTCGCGATGAAGACAGAAGGTATGCTGAGTTTTCGCCGATTAACACATTCACTGCCCCCGACGCACATGTGCGTCCAGCGTCATACAAGTTTGTTCCTAGGCCACGCCCCCTGGCAGTGAATGCGCTAATTTATATAGTTATAGGACCTGTAGGGTAGGGCTGTCATTATTAAGTAGCTAAAGACAAGCAAATAGTTTTATTTATACCCATATTATAAATTCTCTATTCTGTGTTTGGAAACCGTATATAATGACCACCATTATAGCAAGCAGTAATATAACATTTAGAGCATAAAAATACACGTGTGATATTATTATGAAACTCATGTTTTAAACCACATTCGGATTTAAATGTCCTTCATTAAGTCATTATGTAACAGTTAGAAAGTACTATAAGGATTTTCAAAATGTTGGTGTTATTGTGATTTTTGATACACCTTAGAATATTTGTTTGTCATTGAAATAGTAGTAATAAAACACAATATTGCATAAAACAAGTACACGACCATTAAATACTATAATAATCGTGTGCTATTTATTTAACGTAGTGTCATTACTTTAGGCTAGGTTCCAAAATATAAAGGCGGATATGAAGTCCTCCATAAATATGTTATTGTAAGTAAAAGCATATGAATGTGTTTGACATGTGTATGTTTGCGACAGGTCCCGCGAGCCGCGCGACTTGCGCGACACTCGCGAGCGGCACGAGGAGCGGCGGCCGCGGGCCGGCGCCGCGTTCCCGCCGCCGCCGCAGCACGCCGCCGCCGCCGGGTGAGTGCGGGCCCACACCGGCGTTGCGTCCAGAACATCTGTTGTTTCTAATCTGCCTTAAAACTGCGAACCACTCCGGGGCTAACGAAATTTCGATTTTCTAAGTTCGCGGTAGGCCCGCTAGTCCAAGGTTTTCATATCTACAAATCCAAGAAGGACTGGAATTCGGAGATCTTTTACCATTTTCTTGTACTGTCATCATCTTTTACCATCGTTGGTTGGACAGATCTGTAAAACTAAGATAATTAAATAAATAATTCTAAACAAAAACAGAACCGACTTCACTTAGGCTCCGCTTTTCCAAAAGGAAATGCCAGGGTTGCTGTAAAAACTACTGAAATCACTACCTGTCAAGTGTGCCTATAATAGTTGAAGAGTTCCCTCGATTTCTCAAGAATCCCATCATGAAATCCAGTCCAGACCTTGGTGACAATGGGACCAACTGTGAAATATACTCTTTCAAACAAAATACAATTTTCCAAATCAATCCAGCCGTCTTCAAATAATCGATAATCACACATTAAAAAAGTGTAGTCTTGTAGTCGATTGAAAATAGGCTCAACACTGAAAAACGTGGAAAAAGGAGAGACAGGCCTTTGCCCAGCAGTTGAGAAACTCTTGACTCTTAAATAAAATAAAAAATAAATAAGCATTCATTATTCAGTCCGCACATTAAAGGTACAAAGTTTGAAGCTCAACAAAATAACCAGAAAAAAAATCAAAATCTGATGATGATGGGATCCTGGAGAAATCGAGGGAACTCTTCAAATATTATAAGCACACCTATAGTGATTTAAGTACTTTTTACAGTAACTCAGGCAATTCATCTTGGAAAAGCGGAGCCTAAGTGAAGTCTGTTCTTTTTTTGTTTAAAATGACCTTTTAAATATTCTCAATAAAATCTTGTATTTATACAGGAGTTCCGGGTACAGCGAGCGGCGCGGCGACGGTGACTACAAACCTTCCTCGTTCAAAGTCAACAAGAAACTGGAGGTCATGGAGAAAATGGGTAAGTTTCACCATCAAGTCATCGTTAACTGCAATCTTTCTAAAAATTGAATACATACAAAAATATAGTATAAGTGTACTTCTGCAATTCCGGATTATTTCATATTTGGACAACTACAATACCATATGCAGGTTTATATAATATAAATCGTTTATTGCTATTTGCACTGGCAACGAGTACTATAGTCCTTAAGTCTGCCCATATTACCTACGTAACCTGACATCACTTTAAAATGCATGGCATCATAATGAAAAAGTTGCGCTGAGGCAGGATCAGTAGATAATTGCATACAAAATTGGCCGGAACTCCAAAAAACCACTTTCGGTTTCAAAATACATGGGGAAAAATTACGTCATATGTCATAGCCAAAATCCTAAGTGGCATTATGTAGGTGTTGCACTGTAGACCGAGAAAACATAAGTCTGCCAGAAGTGCTTGACAGACGGCGACAAAGGCGGCAATCTTTGTCGCCGTCTGTCAGGCACTTACGGCGATATCAGAACTTAGTTTTCTAGTTCTATTATTTAAGGCCTACAACAACAACATTTACAACAATATCCATATTGGTGAACCAACAAAACAAAATATTCAAATAATCCTACCATGTAGAATTATCATGTTTCTTCAACTCTAACTCAAAGTTATAAGGCTTAGTCACACACGAGCGCGATGCCGGCGTGGTGTGAGCGGGGCGCTATTCTGACGTCTCAATGTATCCATTATGCACAACGGTCTTGCATCGCGCTCGAGTGCAATGAAGCCTTTATTTTATTGTCACTACTACAGAAATACATAATCCATATATTTGTACTCGCAGGTCTACAGATCAAGACTCCTGACGGCTCCATGGCGACGGCGCAGCAGCTGCGCGCCGCGGCGCATGAGCCCGGCCAACAGGCACAGCTCCCTTCCTACTACAACCCTCAGGCGCCTTCCAATAAGATCCTCGACCAGGTAAGGGACCATTATCAAACTAAAATTCACAATTTGAACGCCATACTCAATGTCTTTACCATAAGGGCACGCGGGGCCCTTGTCCCCATCCTCAGGGGGGTCCCGAAAGATGTCAGACGACATTTTTTTACAGTTAACGTTGTCCCTAATTGAGCGTCACGGCCTTGGCCATACGTCACACACAAAAACGTCACTCATACGACAAGATCACGGACGTAAGCGAGTATAGACCTTACTTGAAATGATGGTTATTTTGACAGCGTACGCCATAACCCTTTTAGGTGTTTTTGGCGCTGTGGCTGGTGGTGGCGTTGAAAAGGTTATATCGACACCGTCAAATGTTACTTTTAATTTGTCTCCACTTCTTACTACAATACTCAGGCAGTCAGGACCCTTTGAATAGATACTTGACCAAGTAAAGGACCACAATCTACGTAAAATAAACTTCTAAAATGGCTACAATTTTTACCCTTGTTATAGTTACAATATTTGTTAACCAGACTCTAGAACTATTTTTGATTCGTCATCTGTTCTTGTAATTAAATACTCTTCTATGTAAAAGATCTTCGCTACAAGGTACCTACTTCAGTGTAATGAATTTACATCATTACTAATGATAGAGATTAAAGTTAGTATCATTACATAGTATATAAAACAAAGTCGCTTCCCGCTTTCTGTCCCTATTTATGCTTAGATCTTTAAAACTACGCAACGGATTTTGATACGGTTTTTTTAAATAGATAGAGTGATTCAAGAGGAAGGTTTATATGTATGTATAATTGCACCCGTGCGAAAGCCGGGGCGGGTCGCTAGTTTAATTATACAGTGTGTTTCTGTAATAGGAGCCACAGGAGATAAATTAAAACATAGATTCTACTCCTCAAACTACAAAATGTTTGTTCAACAAGTTTAAACAAATATGTATTTTGTAGATTGTCTCTTTTTCATACAAACTAAATAGTATTTTCAATTAACGTTAAAATCCGTCTAATTGACGCTGCTTGTCACCCTACAGACATAGTCAATTTCGGAATACATTGCGTGTTCGAAAAAACTTTAAAGTGTCCTAAAAATCAAACCATACGTTATTTTTAAAAGTCGCTGAACAAACGTTTCCTGGTTTGAGGAGTAGAATCTACGTTTTAATTTATTGCTCCTATTACAGAAACACACTGTATAACATGCAAGGACTCACATAGTCATGAACTCATGAAACTCTAAAACATTCTTCGTGTTTGCCCCTAGGTGGCGAAACGCAAGCTGCTATGGGCGCACAAGAAGGAAGAAAAGTCTGAAGCAGAGAAGGCGGCGCCCTGGACCGGCACGCGCTTCGCCGCCGACCAGGACGGCAAGCAGGCCTCCAAGTTCATGCGGCTCATGGGCATCAGAGACCCCGGTAAGATCAGGAATGAAATTTCAAATAAATTAGACTAGGGCATTTCAATCTTTTTCAGTCCGCGACGCACTTGCCAGTATAAATAATTTTAAACAGAAAAAAAAACTGACTTCACTTAGGATCCGGTATTCCAAGAGAAAGTGGCCGAGTTGCTTACTCAAGGAAAAAGTTGTTTGCAATTGTTTTTTCCCTTTTGTACGCTAGTAGGTATGTCCCACGTACACAGACATGTGTAAAACCTAACAACCTTGTTTTCGATGGAGTTGGTTAAAATGTTATTTGTTTTTTTTCCAGCTGAAAGTAACAAATTTTACATTTAATTCCAACTAGTTTATAAAATAATCGTAACTATTTGCGTGCGGGCGCGCGGCCAAGCGCGCTATGACGTGCGTTATGATTAACGTGACGTGTGACGTCAAGTTTAACACGCAATCATTTGTCCGACTGTCTGACTTCTAATCAGCTTCCTTCAAATGTCTAACAGCTTAAAGTGTTTGTTTATTTTGTGTTTGACAATAATTTTAGCGGAAGTATAATATACGCGATTGAAATGAGCGGAAGAGCTATCAAATTAAAGACCGTATTCGGACAAGCTAAGTGTTCTGTCCCCAACAAATTTAGTTTTGGCTTGTAATCTTTACAGGCTGCGTATCTGTTATCTGCTTCCTCAACAAAGATCCCAAAAATCTCTGAAACAGTCTTATTTGTAGGGCCATATCGTGCGAGTGTCACCTTTCATTGCAAGTAACTACTAAAAATTAAGGGCTCAATCCAATTCTAAAACTAAAGTATCTCCCACAGAAGCAGTAAAACAAGAAGTCCCCGAGAAAACAGTGGACCCGATCAAGAAGCAAGAGGAGCTGTTCCAAGCCATGCAGGCGCAGTACGAGGTCGCGCGCGCCACCACGCACACCATGCGCGGCGTCGGGCTCGGCTTCCAGCGCGGCCAGTACTAGTCTACTAGTGCTAGTGCTAGTCTAGTGTAGTGCCTCGGTGAAGTGATGGACTGAATCTAACGCTAGCGTAGTGTGACAGTGTATATAGTGGAACCATAGACACGGATATTAAGACATGTAGTGTCTGCTACTTTTGGCAGCTGAAGTTGATACACCCGGAATCCTAAAGGCTCTTACAGACGAGCGACAGTACGCGACACACTGTCGGCGAAGGTCGCCGGCCGACGGCCGGTCAAAAGTAGCAGAGTAGTAGAGTGTGTCAGTAAGAGCCCTAAATAGTCATGCGCAGTGCACGGTTTCAGAGGATTGTGCCCCCTGCCAAGGAACACACCTAGTGTTGCAGGCGTCCATAGGCTCCGGTGACCGTGTGGTTAGACGGGTTTACCACCAACATGATATTAAAAAGAATTCTAAATGCAGTGTACTGTGTCATATAACGCTATAAAGTTATGTATCAAAGGTGCCGTTATGACATAATAAAACGTTATTCCTAACGACTTAACGAGATGTTATGTAACATTTTATAACATAAGTGTGGGACTATACCGTATCCATCCTTACTTGTCTTATCATTTGTCATGTAAACAAACGTGTGTCAACCTAGAAGCTGAAATGTCAGAGTTTCGAGTTTATTCGCTCGTTACTTCGATTATTGAGGAAAATTTTATTAGTAATGGTATTTTTCAGGTGTAACTTGATTGAATTCAATACTAGGTGAGTTTCTTTAAGTATATAACAACATGAGGCCTCTGCAAACGTAAGCGACTAGTCACCTGCGATTTTTAATACATTGCGATTTTTGATCCATCAATAGGGGTTTTTACTGCAATGCTGCAATGTTCTGCCGCCAAAGTGCAGCACCAGCGCATCGGTAAACCATAGATTTTTTTTTACAACTTTTCATAGATAATTTATAATTAATAAATAAGTCATCTGTGCACCGAGGCGGTTTGTCTACATCTGCCTCTCTATAGCTCGAATATGTAAGAGTGTCAGAGAACCAGGTCACGAAATTTTTATTTTCGTGATTCGCGGTAGGCCCTATGTTTGTGCTAGTGCCGCCCCCTACGCAGAGTATTGCGTAATATTCCCTATTGATTACGTTGCACCTACTAAGACACCAATGTCAGAATGTGTGTAGAGGTCATTAAGTGATAATATTATGCCAGAGAAAAGTTTAATAATATCCTTAAGAAGTGTTTGTTAACATGATAAGACAAGTAAGGATGAAAAAGGCATTCCATAAGCGGTAATTATGTTGCCAACCTCTAACATTGTCAATCCAGTAACTACCGAACTTGTGGTGCTATACCTTAGAGCTTTAAACCAATCGGAGTAGCCATTGACAGGCGTTCCCCTCTGCCGAATCAGTATGACCAGTGGTCATACTCATTGTATGGACTGACGTTAATTTGACGTGGCTATTTTGACGTTTCGCATACATTTGACATTCCCCTCCCCCGCAAAAAAACGGCAGACTTTTTCCGATAGAAATGAGAGCGCGTCTCGCATCCGGTTGGTTTAATAATCAAAGTGCTATACAGTGTTTTATCCACAATATTTGGCACTACTGTATCTTAGTATTCATTTGTCTATGTGAGTGTGTATATATGGAAATGCTTTGACTGAGATCACAGATATTGATAGACTAGAAATGCAAGCAGTTTTTTTCTAATGAACGGTTTTCTGATTTTATTCACTGTGGCTTGATTGAATGAGAAGGATGATCTAAATGTCTTCCCTCTAGTCCCATGTTGTGCATTATATGGTAGTTATTAAATGTAATTTAATGTAAAACAAGTAACTGACAAAAACGTTTTTTTTTACACATATTGTATAATAAAAGCTAGTGCGTGAAACTGAAATCCAACTTTACCGCACTATAAGTATAAACTACTACTAGAAAACCACTTTTTTGAGCAACTGTGCTAAAAAAATTATGTCAATCAACTTATCAATATTGAATAACGATTACACTAATGAAAACAGCAGGCTGACAATAATGTTTAAAAATATTACTTAGTAATATTTATTTTCATATTCTAAACTGGTATTGTTTACTAAATTAGGCGCTAATAGCCTAAAGTCCTATCCCATTCTAAATTTTATAAAAATATTGTCTTTTAAAACAAGATATTGTTAAGAAATAGGTCTTTGTGTATATTTCACAAATTTTTTGATGTATGATTTTCTCACATAATATCTATAGATAATATGGCACTAATTATTATCCATTGTAAAGACATTTACCAAGATGTAAACTATTGTAAAAGTATGTATTAGTAGAAAACAGTACATTTTTACTGTATTTGGGAAGGCTGTGTAAATGCATTGTAGGTCTTCTGTACCTAAATATTTTATATGATGTGATTAATTGTCTATGATTCATTCCGATCCATAGTTTTGATAATTTCTCACATAATGTGTGAATTATGATTCGTCAATAAATTCACAATATTCAGAAGATGACTGAAAGATTTACCTGCCCATAAAAAATATTTATCAGACTCGGTCAGATATTTGTGGTCGAAACTATGGTTCACAATGAACCATTCCTGGCTTTGTACAGTCATCAGATATATCGGAGCGGCCAAGGTGGTC
This sequence comes from Pammene fasciana, assembly GCA_911728535.1. Taxonomy (NCBI): domain Eukaryota; kingdom Metazoa; phylum Arthropoda; class Insecta; order Lepidoptera; family Tortricidae; genus Pammene; species Pammene fasciana. The sequence goes on from OU452292.1 coordinate 1,628,370, forward strand.
ACAAATATCTGAACAACGCCTCTATTATCAAGGCGTGTTCAGATATTTTTGAGTACCGTGGCCGCTCCGATATATTTGATGGCGACTGTACCGCGAACTACTTAATTCGTGTGTTGGCCTCTGATCTATTACATGGTAGATGAAAACAAGGTATTGCCGTAACTACGTAACAGACACCACTGATTCTATACCAGGGGGTGATTTTTGAGATTCGAGCACTCGAAAGTGACATTTAAAACTCTGAATAAAACTATGAAGTTATGTTTTAAAAATAACAGCGATGGAAATTTTAAATCATGATGATTTAAACTATTAATTCCATGCAAAAAAATTGGAGACTAACTTTTGTGTGCGATTATTTTCGAGCTTAATTTATTTGAATTCGAGCGTTCGGCTGCCAAAAATCGCCCCCCCTGTGGCGGCGCGTCCATAGAACACGATTTCTGCCGGCTTGCCTAATTTTCAGGCACTTTTTTCTACAGCTCATGAAGAAATTTTAAGCCAAATTAAGAAAAAGTCACATACACTAAGTTAGTTGGGATCACCCCAAAATTCAAATTTTTAGGATCATTATGGTGTTTGTGAGATAGGACATAGTGATGGTGGTACATTTTTTTCTGCTACCATGACCTATTGATACTGCTAGCATAGATCCTACCTGCTATTTGTGTGATAAATTAATATTCTAGTGAGAAATAATTATTGTGTGGTTACAGATCTTCCTCCCATGCTGATATAGTTTTGTAATTCCTAATAGATATAGGAAGCGGTAGTCGTAGTCCATGCAATGATTATTATTTTTAATTTTATGTGTAAGGTAATAAATGTTATTATTAATTTATACGTTGTTTTATTCTGCTCTGTAGGTACCTTATTTTACCAATATCGTTAGCACAAGTACTAGGCCACCCTTGCTAGCGCGTCTGATACGTTATAGAGATGTTTTTAACGCATCTTGTAGATTGTACGAAAAGAGAAGTGTCGTGCTTTATATACATTTTATATATTCAGAGCAATGACGCGTAGTTTGTGTCCGCGAGGCAACCGGATGGCTCGCGGTATTTAAGCTCCCGACATGTTGGAACCACTCTGTGCAAATAGAACTGACCCACGTTGGACTTGGTTTTTCATCCTCTCCCTCCTCTATCTGTATGTGAACAAAAACAAGCATGTAAAATTGTAAATTGCTATTCACACATGCGGCCCATGAACCTTTATAATGGTGTCTATATATGACGCAATATTAACGTAATGGCTGCTCTACATGATGGGCCATCATAGGGACGCAGCTATACGACGGAACGAGATCCCAATATCGTTAGCTCGCTCTAACGCATAGCTGCGTCCCTATGATGGCCCATCATGTAGAGGAGCCCTAAGAATCGCATGCAACCTATGCAACAGATTCATGCCTAGATCAAATGCCGCAATGTACCACAAACGTAGATGATGTCAAATAGACGTTTAGAGAAATTCATAAAGGTTTTCAGTTTCACCAACATAAGAAAAAAATACTGCTACATCGTTATTTGATGTCTATGGTCGTTGTAAAAACGAGTTTTCTGATAATTGTTTGACAGATAACCGTTAAAACGTCGTTATCTTCGTCCCATCACTACTTTGACAACAACCATTTTCGTGGGATTCACCGAATATCAAAATATAAAATTATTCCTTTCGCTTTTTATGATAAGAGGGTACATAAACTAATGTGAGAATATTTGCCGCCCTCATGTGCATAATTTGCGTTGCAAGAAGCGGCTGGAACCGTGAGATTTCTAATTTATTTTGTTAATTATAGAAACTTGGACAGTTTTAAGAAGTTCGTTGGTTTAATAGTAATTAAAAAGTTATAAGTGTACGATGGAGGAGGAGGATACGAAACAATGTCCCAATTGGTAAGTACAGCGCCATTAGAGCGTGTTGTGTAAATTGTCCTATTTATACTAACATGCGCTCTCACAGTTTATTTTTAGCCGATGTAGAGCAATACAGCTGTTGTAACTGCTCTGGTTGTTTATCTTACGAAAAGAATCGCCGGAAAGAAATTGGAAACGGCGATCAAATATGCATAAACATACCTACTTTATTATGTACAGCCAGCAGCAAAAGTAGCTAAGCGGGTAGGGTGTTCAAAATGAGCTGGACACGATTTTATTGTTAAGAGAATAAGAGCGTGTGTAGGCATTTTGAACGCCCTACCAGCTTAGCTACTTCTGCTGCTGACTGTACTGATATATTTTATTTAAGCTGAAGAATAACATAACTATTATTTCAAATAAAATGAAATACCTTTGGTATATTATATATAAATGCACAAACTTTATCTATTTGTACAAAAGGGACTTAATCATAATCACCTATATTATTTTAAAATTACCTTCTACATTTCGAGGATAACATTGTCCCCGTGGTCCCGAAGAATGACAGTTTTTCTTCATGTAAAAACCGTGAAAGTTTAAATCGCTATTTGACAAACTTTGTTTCGGACTTCTGTTCGTAACGCAGGGTAGTTTGGACGTCTTGAGAAACATTTTTTATTTTTTGCTCATTTAAGTAGTTCAGTGTGTAATATTGATAGCTTATTGTGCGGTGATCTAATAAAAGTGTGCAGCTAATGAAGAATTAGTCTCAAAACGCGTGTAAACTCTCTGTAGTTTAATGGACAGTTGTCCTGGCCGCCACGTGTTGTTTGTAAGGAGCAGCTATCACCCTTACAAAGAGCAAGGCTAAAACCGAACAACGTTTCCTATATTTATTTAACAAATAAAATGTGATTAACGTTGTCAACTTGTCATTGGCAGAATTCCCATTGCTCATGTGCAAAGGGAGAAAGCCATTTATTTAAAAAAAAAAAAACTTTGTTTCTAAAATTTTTATTTTTATTTACAATTACATAAGTAGGTAGTTAATTGAAAGCAATAGTTGAAATTGCCATGTAATTTCTAATAAGTGATCCTAACCATAGCAGGCAAAGACCTATAGAGTAGGTGTAGAGTATCTGTAAAGCCTTTGAAGGGACTTGCACACCACCAGGCACCTGGAAGCTTTTTACCACGTGCCTGGTGGTGTGCAAAGGCTTCACAAAGATACTGCTGCATTCCTTTCATATATATTTTTTTTTATACACGCCAGACCAGCCCAGTTATTGGTAAGGTCAACTTTTCCTGTCAATCCAATCCTTGCGCCCCCCCCACACATTTCTACAGTTTCCATCAGTTTCCTTTGATTTTATTTCAAGTTTTATAAAAACTTTCTCATTGTATCTGAAAATAGTAATTAAATATTATGAATCAATTCTAATAAGAATCAGATTAGATATAGCATAATCTCTGGATATAGATAGCACATCACAGCAATATTACTGTAATCAGCTATACCTAACAATAGCAATTATGATAGCCTCTTTATCACATGTCCAGTTGTGTCCGTGTATAGATTCATTGTTCTTTGCAGAGTTCTTTATTCTGAATTCTGAGAATGTTATGAATGACTCAACTTCCTCTTGTAAAGTTATGCATGATATAAGTTATACAGTTTGGTGTAGCATAGTAAGATTATTGTGGCATTCATGAAAAACAATTGTTATACACGGTGCCCGTGAGCATTGCGAAAGATTTTAGCCACGAATTCCTGAGGTCATAAAGAGTGATAAATGTTATATGAATTTAGGGTAATATCGCCAAAAAAATTTTTTTAAAACTTTTTTTTCAATTTTTTAAATGCTTTCGAACATAAGAAAATTAATGTTATTGGTAAAACTATCGATTAAAATAAATTGGTATACTTTTATTTGTAAAAAATGGTTCACAAAAAGTATTCCTAGGCATTTTGATATCTGTCAATAAGGATGTCTAGACTAGACCCCATAAAGAGTGAAATTTCTATCAAAAAAGCGTTATTCACTGAGTTACAATATTCGTTGTTCTTTTATTTAATTGGTAATAAAATAACTCTGAAACTAGGCAAATCCCCGAAAAGTTTGTACGACATTTTAGTCTCCAATTACGATCAGGAATACGCTGTTAAAATCTCTCGCAATGCTCACGGGCACCGTGTATATTGACATGTGGGTAGACATGTCGAATCTGCCTGTACCCCCAGTTCCATCATCCAGCCAGCTCACGAACGTAACAACAATGTTTGGTAATAAATGAGTACCTACAGGCGATACTCGAACTCACAGCTCAGGGATACAAAACATGTTGTTGGCAGACATCTTTAAATAATAACAATAATGTTGTAGAGTATAGTCAGATTTTTGACGACGCCACAAAAAATATAGGATAGGATTATAAAGAATATCAGGTTAATTACTGCTTATGGAGTGAAGTTAATTTGTTCAAGGCATGCAGGTTCTTATAGTAACAACTTAGTATTACCTATCTAAAATAAAAATAAATAAATAAAATAAAAATAGCCTTTATTTCAGACATTTTTACATGCAGTCTTTCATTTATATGTTAGTTGACTGAGGAGCCGAGAGTAGCGAGGCGACGAACGTCTCCGTTTTCACTGGTACGACGATTTGGCAGATTGATGTGTGTGTATTGGTTGGTTGGTTGGTTGGTCAGTGTCGGTCTGGAGGTCGCATTTTTCATCCGTTTTCGATGAAACTTGGCATGTACGTTCCTTCATTTATTTGCCAAAAATTGTCGAGCCATTTTTTTGATTGGGAGGAAAATGAGGGGGAAAAGGGGGGAAGTTTGCTGTCGCGTTATTTATGTTCTCCGAAGTCTCCGGTTCACAGAACCACTAGTTTAATTTCATTTAAAAAAGAGTTATACTAAATGTACTAAAATGATTGAATTGAACTATTTATTGGTCTCTTGCCACTCAGTCCAAAATGAGTCAGTGCCAAATTGGCCTATTAATTAAATGCAAGCGCTTTTTACTGTTAAAACTAAAAATAAAGTAATTTCGTCGTATAATTCCGAAGTTCAGTGAAAATGTAGCAACATAAACATTATAACATTTAAAAAGGTATTTTTGACGCAATTTAATTATAAAACTTTTAAATGAGGTCTTAAAAGATGCAGCACGTAGGTATTTGTAATCTAAAAAATATTTTCGTGTTTAGTGTGTAGTGTACACTAGGTACCTTCGACGTCAAAAATATATTTACAATTTTGCACCTTACTCCTAATAAACATATTATTGACGTCGACTGTACATACTTGGGTGAGTTTCTTATTTCCGCGAGCGAATCTAAAGCTGGCAGCGGCTTTTTAACCGATGATTATTAAAAGGAAGGATTATGATTTTAGAGGATGATATATATCGTTTTTAATCGTTTACACTTTTGTACCTTATTACGAAAGATTAAAGAAAGTCTAGAACAATCTATGCTATCTTGCAGCAAGCGCGAGATTCCTTCTATCAACTTCACGACGCATTCTGTTCACTGCGCGCGTAACCTGCGCAACTGCCCCGTCTGCAAGGAGCCGGTGCCTGTGGCTCAACTGCAGGAGCACCACGATGCGCTGCATAAAGAGGGTAAGACTTCTGCGATCGCTATTTTATTATGCTACTGCTGGATGCCTAAACTAAGAGGGGCGCTGACATAATATCCAGCTGTGGACTGATACACATACAGGCTGATGATGACGGCGTTTAAGTCCTGTCGCAATTGTTCGTTTTTTCCTTAGTTTCCGATCTGTCGTTTACTCTGTAATGTAACCTGTGACACCGTGTATAGTGTCGTGTCGTGTCGTGTCGTGCTAGTATTCAGGAGCGTCACAAAACTGGGAGGATGGGCTCATACATTCCTATACTAAGCATTCAGACTTCATGTCATAACATGACGCTGTACGCCTCCTACGGCGTACTAGCGATCAAGCCAGATAACGATTTTTTTTATGAACAGTGCCGTGCAAGAAGTGTGGCGAGAGCGTCTGCGGGACGGACCTCGAGGATCACATCAGAGATTCCTGCGCACAAACCATCAAGCCATGCAGGTCAGTCATTCACATAGATAAAGGTGCCGAAATTAAACTAGAGAGACCGTTACGTAATGCAACCTCCTGGGAGCTTTACCAATGTTACTTACTATCAGAAACATAAAACTAGCTACAGAGTAAGTAGCAGTTCCATAAAGGATGTGGTCTTTTCGAAGGTGCTAGTTCTTCTGCACTGGGGCTGCTCTACTTTAAACACAAGCGAAATGAAACTTCATCTAAAGCTCCTAAAAATCCTGTGAAATCTATGCGCAAAATGTTTTCCTATTCCACACCTAACTTTATGTACGATATATCTTAACACGTTAACGGTCCCCATACATTATTTATGCGTTTCCTCGTACGTCCAAGGAAATTACTTCAATCACACATCCATACTCCACACATGGTGGGTCAGTAAGAAACAAACAAGCACGCTTTCGAATTAGTACAATATCTTTCTGTATGCTGTTGCCTAACTAGCCAAAAATATTATTATATCAGAATTATCCCTATTTTATCATGCAGTATGAAGTTATACTAATCTAAGTGCGTACCCGGTCGTATGTTAGTGACCCATCGGTGGGGCACGGACGTGTGGAGATAGTTCAGCGTGATCCATATATGGGGCACTGATGTACTGTGAACGTGTTAACAGAGGATCGCTTCACATTGTACCGTCATGCAGCTAAAGGAAGAGGAGCATATATCATTGTTTTGAACTTTTATGCATCGGACGGAAAAATCATGCCCTCAGCGCCAGCGCGCGCGAGCGCACAAGACAAACCGGTTATATTTTGGACGTGATATCACGTCCTGGCGCTGAGGGCACGACTTTCCGTACGCGTGATATGACGGCTTTGGCGGTCAAAGGGTTAAACACCCATTTTAACTCATCAAAATGTTAACAAGTATTCCGTGTCCCCAGATATTGCGAGCTGGAGCTCCCTCGGCACGCCCTGCCGCCGCACGAGACTTACTGCGGAGCGCGCAGCGAGCAGTGCCCGGAGTGCAAGGAATACGTCATGATAAAGTACCGCCAGCTGCATTTGGACTCCAATCATGGCTTTCTCCGGCTCTCTGACGGTAAGACTTGATAGCATTTACTATATAATTTAACCAAAATAATTTTATACAAAAAAAACCGACTTCACTTAGGATCCGCTATTTCAAGAGGAAGTGGCCGAGTTGCTGTAAAAAATAGTGAAATCATAGTGATTACACTATTTTTAACAGTAACTCTGCCACTTCTTTTGAGACACTTTATTTCTTCTTCACTCGGGCACACCTATAGAGGTGTGCCTATAATAGTTGAAGAGTTCCCTCGATTTCTCCTGGATCTCATCATCAGATCCTGACCCCGATGACAATAGGACCAACTGTCAAGTATACCATTTCAAACAAAAAATAATTTCCAAATCGGTCCAGCCGTCTTCGGATAATTGCTGAACATACATAAAAAAAAAACAAAAACGATTTGAGAATCTCCTCCTTCAAAATCTTGATGTCGGTTGAAAAGTACACTTTTTAGTGTGGTCTCATATACAGGATTTTTTTTTTTTACGAATTAACCATACATATGAAATATATATCTTTGTTTTGTATAAACCATGTAGGCATATATCTTATCACATTTGATACATAGAAAACAACTAACGACCAATTTTCGTGCTCATCATAAAAATAAATGCCTTTACCGAAATCCGAACTTAAGACCTCGAGCTTTGCAGGCAAAATCATTGTCAACCGACAAAGGGTCCCGATAATTTTTGTAATTATATTTCATGTTAAATTCATTTCAGATCCTGTTCCAGTAGAAGTGAAAGCTAAACCGAAACCCATTACCAACGGCTTCGCAAACCCTTCCACCAGCTCCCAAAACGGAACCAGAGACCTTAGAGCCAACAGACCTCAGACAGAGATGCGATATTACTCTCCAGGATCTAGTAATGAAGATCGAGTTACTAGCATTACAGTCAATGGAGTTGTTAAAAATGTTGACAGAAAAGGAGTTGTTAGCAGTAGTGTGGGCTCGAGAAATATTGACGAAGCTAGTAGCAGTGCTATAGATAGGGTTTCTAATGTGACGAGCGTGGATAAGAGGGTCGAGAGGAACGGGAAGGTGCCGATGAAGAGGACCAACGATCAGCCGCAGATTAATACTAGTGTGGAGCCGAGAGAGAAGGTCCATAAGCAATTGTAAGTTAATTTCATTGATAGATTTAGTTCACTCATAATAATTACAGGAAAAATTCCTTTCTTAGAGCTGCTCTTTCTTATAATAAGCTATGCCAAAATCACAATCTCATCGATCTGTTCTGTGATAGCCTTAGTTCAATACGTAAACTAATGACCCGAGACTTCTCCATTTAATGTCACTGTATGTAATTATGGTTTCTTTGTTTTTTATTTATTTTCTTGTTCTTCTCGTTCACTGTATAAGTTCATTCTTGCTGGTAAGAAACTTCATTATATCTAAGTAAGTTTGTTTATAAATGAATTTAGTACTTTTGCACACTTCGTATTTTTATGCTGTTTCTATCTGTGGAAACTATTAATTGGCTCACTGTTTCTACATCACTAACTATCTTGTTACTCTATAGCTGTAAGTTTTCCTACGAAATAAAATAAAATAAATAAATATTTTTTTTTTTTTGTAACATACCTTATGCACAAGAGTAGCGTCTTGGTACAAGTATCAAAATACTATAAAGGGATAACTACTGTAAAAACTATAGGGTCTGTCACTTCATCGACCGGAATCGGCAAAAGCCAATTTTTTTAATGTCCACTAAATAAAAACTTATAAGATATGGTTCGGCTCGAATCGGCTCGCCCGACACCTGCCGACGCGTAGACATCTATTTCGCTCTTATTGCGTTGACAAAGCTTTTTTCTTTCGGCTAATGGTGATTCCGCGTCGATAGGTTTGGGGAGACCCTAACTTTTTTTGTGCAGTGCAGTTTTTCTTATTAAACTTTGTAGCAAAATACTGTCTTTTGACTTAGTAGTCTTAGTTATACTAAGTGTACGACACATCCTGTCAAATAGGCAATATTCCTATTCCTTTATGAAACTGGTAATATTTAAATCTCATTGAAATGTATTCTCCTCCAGACCATCTCGTGGGGCAGTGAAGAAGCGCCCCGCGCCTCCGCCCCCCGCCCCCGCGCCCCCCGCGGACCCGCGCCGCGACCTGCCGTACTGGAGCGCGCACAAGCGAGCGCAGGACGAGGAGCGCCGGCGACAGGAGCAGACCGCTTACAATCTGTCCGTCGGTGAGACCAACTCTCTAGTCGAGATGTACTCTCCAGTAGACCTCGTGGGGCTGTGTAGAAGCCGAAAGCCAGTTGAAGCTCTATCGTTTTGGTCGAAGAGCTCAATCCACTATTTTATAACCTAGAAATTTAGGTATTATTCTTTACTATACCTATATTAGAAAAAAAGGGAGTTTAAATCTGACACAAACTATTATCTATTCTATCACGATTGCTTTATTTATGTCTCCGAAACATAATGTTGGGTTCAAATTAAAACGATCGCATTTTTCTACCAGGCCTCCCGCCCGTTCTATCGCCAGCCGCAAAGCTAGACAAACTTCGCAAAATGGACGCCCTCCACAACCGAGAAGTTGAAGAAGACTACAGTCACAAGCTACGAGGTCGCGTGTGGCAACCCATGGAGCCTGAGGGGCACAGGCTGGGGTCTGACGGACAGAGGATGGATGATCTGAGCCATCTCAGGCCTATGACCGCTCAGCAGTTCATGGACAGGTATTTTTACCAGACGGAATAGTACATTACGTACCTAGGGCGGTAAAATAAAGAAGGGCTCAGATCGCAGGCTTTTGTGGCCCGAACCGAAGGTAAGGGCCATAAACAAGCGGTATGAGGCCTTCTTTATTACCGCCCGTGGTGCGTACACAATTTTACGTCTTCTCCTGGGTGTGAAGTGAGATTTTCCGCTGCGCCCTAGGGCGGTAAATCTCACTTAGCGCCCAGAGTGACGTAAAAATATAAAGTTGTAGTTGTACTTGTGATGTAGCTTCTGAAATTCAGGGTGCTTTTTCATCCTTTATTGTTATTATATCTTACTAATCGTTATGAATTACTGTACCGATAAAAATATTATCGGTACAGTAATTCATAACGATTAACTTATGGCATATATAAAAATGTTTCATAGTTTTTAAGACTCACGGTAAAAAATGGCGAATGGTTGAAAAACCTTTAGGAGGGTCTGTAGTTATTTTTAGGATTCCGTACCTCTAAAGGGAAAAAAACCGTACCCTTAGAAGATCACTTGTGCCTTTACATAATAAACCCTTGCCTTTGTCTTTGTTTGTCCGTCTGCCATAGCCAATTTTCTTCAAATCTAATTGACCGATATTCGATAGAGTTGAAATTTAAAACATGTAAAAAAAAAAGTTTAATAATTTTAAAATTTAAACTGTTTATTTTAAATTTAGGGTTAGTAAGTACATTGTTCTGGACTCAGTTACAATCTCTAATTTCTAAGATTATCTTAACTAAGTAGGTATAGCCTTAATTATTTATGTAAGTTAGTGATCCATGTATGAACTCCAATCCAATTTCGATCAGAGTTACCGACTACGAGGCTAGGGAAGCCTTAACCTTTATATTTACCTCCAGGTTCCAAGAACTCCAACTGGGCGCAGACCGGCGAGCGAACGGGGCAACGTCGCCCGGCGCCCGGGGCTCCGTGTCCCCGGGGGCCCGGGGCTCCGTGTCCCCGGGAGCCCGGGGCTCCGTGTCCCCGGGGGCCGCGGGGGCGACGGCGGGGGCGGGGGACGCTACGGCGGCGGGGCGCTGCGCTGGCGGGGACCGCTTTAGTGAAATCAAGTCCTCATTACGGGAGCTGCGGCGTGGACTCAACGAGGTATTACGATTGTAGTCTACAGTGGGTCAGAAAGTGGTCTACCAGTTTTGACAAAAGTTTCTGCAAGATCTAACGATCGCTAAGGTTGACATTTCTAACGGAGTTTAAAACATGCACGACCTTGTTGTCTCATGACGTTCAAACGAACCTCAACCGTAGGGTGGTAAACCACATTTTTGGCCGACTGACTTTACATATCAGGATCTTATGGAATACTACCGTCTATCTCTGACTTCGTCGATAAAAATTCACTCCCTGTTCTTCCCTTAGGGAAGTAAATGTTTACTATTACAATTTACAGTCCTGAAAGGATTTATTACCTGACTTACAATATCCTATCCTATGTTCTTCCCCGGGACTATGAGATATGGCATGATCATGTTTATAGTAACGTTTCATTCCTCAGGTAACAGCACCATACAACTCCGCTTCAAATACCACCAACAATATCAACATGTAAGTATCAAGAACAGTTATTATTTATTTAATGTATTTATTCCTTATTAATTATTTACACAGCAGAAATAAAATAATACCTGAACTGTTCACTTTTGTCAATCTTCTTCCTTCTACACGGAAAAAAAAGCTTCCGGGATATTCTCAATCCAAGACATTATTATTTTCTTGAAAATATTTCCTCGTGACAAGTATTTATTTCCTTTACCAAAAATATGATTCTTCGCTTAATAAAACCAGGTTTTCTTAAAATAGAAATACAAAAATGTATTGTTTCAAGAGTATATTGAGTAAATAAGAGAGATTGTACTTTAATCAAACAAGTATTATCTTAGGTAAAAGAAAACTATTAATCTGTAAGAATATATTCGCTTTGTTATATTTAAAACTTTAATTTATTTTCGTTAAAGGAAATAAATGCTTGTCACGAGGAAATATTTTCAACACAAAAAAATTATGTCTTAGATTGAGAATAACCCGGAAGCTTTTTTTCCGTGTAGCGTTTGTCCTGGCTCGGGGTCCGCTTGACAACGTAATTCCATGAATTAGCGTAGGCACTAGTTTTCACGAAAGCTACTGACATCTGACCTTCAAACCCAGAGGGGAAACTAGGCCTTATCGGGATTAGCTCCGGTTTCCTTACGATGTTTTCCTTGCGAACAGCGACTGGTAAATATCAAATGATATTCCGTACATGAGTTCCGCTCAGCGGTACGAGCCGGGGTTTGAACCCGCGACCTCCGGATTGAAAGTCCGACGTCTTACCGCCAGGCTACCAGCGCTGTTCACTGTCAATATCTATATAAAATCAAGATCCTCCACATTTCTAACTATGTACCTGTTTTTCGTAGCATGTGGTTAATACATTCAATCAATCAATCATAGGTACAAAAGAAAGTTGACAGGTTTGTATTTTATGTGCAATGCTGTGATGAGCCCTTTGGGCATACGAAAATTAACAATTATTTCTTAAATCTAACACTTTTTTATCCTATTTTTATTATACAGTTTTTACAAAGGCACACTATTATCCTGTAGGTACTCTTCGATACTATAGTAGCACTTATCAGACAGAAATTTAAATAGTATGCCTTTGAGTCGGTTTACATTTAAAGTTTGCCATGCTTCTGGGAGTTTATTATATAGCTTTGGTTTTTCTTCCTCAATGCTGTTGAGCTTATATCTATAAGCGCCCTCGGTTTCCTATCCCGTAAGTTTGGTCGCTTTATAGACTGCATTTCAAGTAAGTCAGGATTACACTTAACAAATAGACAACATCAAAGATAATTAATGTTCATTGTATCCTCTTTGACAACATTCAAATATATATAAACAAGGATAGGTTAGTAACTTAAGAGTTTTAAAATGTGGTTGGCAGGCTGCTGAATAATGCAATCCTAGTATAGTTCTTATGCACCGCCTTTGTGCTTTAAACACTGTTTTCCGACATACGGAGTTACCCCAGAACACAATACCATATCGCAAAGTACTGTCTACGTATCCATGGTATGCCGTCAACACCGTGGGAAGGTCACAAATTTTTGACAATTTATGTAGCGCATGTGAAAAACTGTACATTTTTTTTAAACTTCCAAGGCGTGTGTCTCCAAGACATATTGTTATCTGTGTGCAATCCTAAAAATTTAGTAACATCTGTTTTAGCTATTTTCTTATTAATCCAGTCATCAGGGAATCATCTCCATACATTGCCCTACAAAAGGTGGTGTAGTTTTTTTGTTAACGGGTATTTGTAGGCTACAGGGTAGTTATTAAGAATCTCGATTTTAGACTTTGAGGGGGGGCCGCTTCGGCCGCCATCTTGGTTTAAAGGTGCCAAAATTCAGTTTCTTGACCATGGCGCTTAGACGGTTGTCAGTATGACTAAAATGGCTATGGAACATATAAAGAAGATGAAATTGTCTACAACTTTTCTATACACAATAGATCTGTAAGTCTTACAGGTATAAAGATACAGGGGATGTAAAAGTAGAATTTGTTGAAAATCATGAGAGTTTGATTTATTAGTTCCTAAATTATGTGCTCAAGATAAAGGAATGAAATCTCTACCACAGTTTTGTCATCTTACAATGATTCTTTTAAAATACATTCAAAAGTTGAATTCACCCCTAAAACGCTTATAGAGGGGATGAAAGTAGTGGGCTCATAAACAAAATCAATGTTCTATTACTCATCGTAAAATATTACTAGGCGTTGACAGGCAGAGTTATGGATCAATTCGGGTAAAATGAATTGAAATTTGAGAAAAAACTTATACGCTTCTATACAAAAAAAAAATTTTTTTTAGGTTTGCTCTCAAAAATTATATTTTAATTTTCAACCGACTTCAAGATTTCGAAGGAGGAGTTCACTATTCGTCGGATTATTGTTTTTTTTTTTCATTTTTTTAATTTTTTTTTTAAATTTATGTTCACCGATTATTCGAAAATGGCAGGACCGATTTGGAAAATTCTTTTTTTGTTTGTTAGAATAAAATACTCCACAGTTGGTCCCATTGTCACCAGGTCCCGATCTAATGATGGGATCCTGGAGACATCGAGGAGGACCTGGTAACAATGGGACCAACTGTGAAGTATTATACTCTTACAAACAAAAAAAGAATTTTCCAAATCGGTCCAGCCATTTTCGAATAATCGGTGAACATAAATTTAAAAAAAAAAATAAAAAAATGCAAAAAAAAAAACAATAATCCGACGAATAGTGAACTCCTCCTTCGAAATCTTGAAGTGGGTTGAAAATTAAAATAAAATTTTTGAGAGCAAACCTAAAAAAAATATTTTTTTTGTATAGAAGCGTATAAGTTTTTTCTCAAATTTCAATTCATTTTACCCGAATTGATCCATAACTCTGCCTGTCAACGCCTAGTAATATTTGACGATGAGTAATAGAACATTGATTTTGTTTATGAGCCCACTACTTTCATCCCCTCTATAAGCGTTTTAGGGGTGAATTCAACTTTTGAATGTATTTTAAAAGAATCATTGTAAGATGACAAAACTGTGGTAGAGATTTCATTCCTTTATCTTGAGCACATAATTTAGGAACTAATAAATCAAACTCTCATGATTTTCAACAAATTCTACTTTTACACCCCCTGTATCTTTATACCTGTAAGACTTACAGATCTATTGTGTATAGAAAAGTTGTAGACAATTTCATCTTCTTTATATGTTCCATAGACATTTTAGTCATACTGACAACCGTCTAAGCGCCATGGTCAAGAAACTGAATTTTGGCACCTTTAAACCAAGATGGCGGCCGAAGCGGCCCCCCCTCAAAGTCTAAAATCGAGATTCTTAATAACTACCCTGTAGCCTACAAATACCCGTTAACAAAAAAACTACACCACCTTTTGTAGGGCAAAATTCCCCACAGACTGGGCTATATGCCTAGGTATATACAATTTAGTCGTGGTGCTGCTTTTTGTTGTCTAATTTGCATCACGAATGTTTTATCAATATTTATCTTTAAGTTATTGTGCTCTAACCAACTAATGATATTTTTAATGCAAGTATTTACGTCATTTTCGTAATCGGAATTTGTATCATGTTCAATAAAGATGGTGCTATCGTCAGCGAATAAAATCATTGGATGTTGAATGGATTTGATAATGTCATTCAGAATGAAAGTTGAGTTATTTTGACAAAGTGAAATCCCTACCAAATTACTCGACTGAAAACCTACACATTATATCACGATTGTATAAAATACTATAGAGTTGCTACTACTATGTTGATACTATGACATATCGTAACACCGTTACTTTTCTATTTAGCGACAGCAACCGGCTGAGCTCGCCGAGCCCGCCAGCCGAGTCCGGGGACTCCGACGATGCTGATGGCGAACTCCGGCTCCCGTGCGAGTTCTGCGGCGTCCCTATACTGGCCGACGATCTCGTGTTGCACCAGGTATTTATACACCACAGGCAAAAGGCCTATACCATGATTTTTTCGCACTTTCCAGCTCCATGACCCCTTGATCGATCCTGCTATTCCTGCTCATATACGAACTCTCAAATTTTCTGTATCTCTGCTACAACTTCATCAAATTTCATGAAGATCAGAAAAACTTTATACTAAAGTTATCGTCGAACATACTATCAAAATCATAAAGCCATCGAAATGCCGAAACGCAGCCAAAAGCCAGAAGTTGTTTGTAAGAACTCGCTTCGCTTACGCTCCCGCTCGTTCGATTAAGATTTTACCATTCTTTGATCAAATTACCGGGTCTGAGGAGAGAAATCTGAGTTTTCGTTTTATTAGACTTAAACCTAATAATTAAAATTGTATATATACGAATGTAGGGGCGAGGCGGCTGCAGCGGCAGAGGTGACAAAGTGCCGCAAATATATTGATCTGACAGACCAGAATATACAGGTGCCCTTTCCTGTGACTTTTCTAGCCGGAAATTTTTTTGGTCCCATAAAAGCTTTTGATCCTGGATAGGAATGGGATCAAATGGCATCGAAAAAAAAACGTTCGTCAAAAATGACCTTTTTCTCGCACCAAAATCTGTAAATGCGATCCTTCATTAATTTGAAATAGAAGGAAGGTCTTCTAAGACCATTTTCACGTAGCAACACGGGATCTGGTAGCTGCCCTCACTGACCCAAAAAGAAAATCCTCCTGTATATGCGGCATTTACCGTTGAAACTCTAGGACCATGGTGCCCAGGCACCCTCGGACTAATCAGACTGTCGAAAATCTGTCACCGGGGCTCGTTCCTCGCCCAAAGGATTGGCATAACGACCCAGAGGGGGAACGCAAGCAGCCTTATGGGAACCCTTCCCCAGGGTTCAGACCTTGGTGAACTTACCTCATCATCATCCTAGCGTTTATCCCGGTTTGGGGTCCGCTTGACAACCTAATCCCATGAATTGGCGTAGACACTAGTTTAAAAGCGACTGCCATCTGATCTTCCAACCCAGAGGGGAAACTAGGCCTTTTTGGGATTAGATCCGGTTTCCTTACGATGTTTTCCTTCACCGAAAAGCGACTGGTAAATATCAAATGATATTCCGTACATACGTTCCGAAAAACTCAGTGGTACGAGCCGGGGTTTGAACCCGAGACCTTCGGATTGAAAGGCGGACGTCTTACCGCAAGGCTACCAGCGCTCTTTCTCAGCGATCTTACCTGAATCCTATTTTTCTATTAATTTTAATTTTGTTAATACTTTTTAGTTTTAAAACGAATGTTGACATGACATGAGGTGACACTGTAAAAGTTTCTAGTTACGGATTCAAATTACCACTTTATCAATGAAACTATATACAGTTTTGATATCGGCCAGTTCACTCACACATTTCATATTGACACCATTCGTTATTAGGCTGTATAGAAACGGCAGTTTCTAATGGAAATATTTATACTACCTTTAAATAAACAGAGCTTATATGAAGGTAGTATACAGAGTGATCAATCCTAAACGGTCAGTATGGACAGAGACTATAGAGATATAGACGACCACAGCCTAAGAACTTTTTGAAGCTCATGTCGATTGCGCCATCTATGTCAAAGCCCCCTAAAGATTCCGAATATGTAAGAGAAATGTCACCTGCACTGCTACTCCACCTAGTAGCTACTAGTGTACTACTAGTACGCTATTCGTTACTAGGTGGAGTAGCTTCAAAAAGTTCTTAGGCTGTAGTCGTACTATGGAGAAGTCAGAAACTACGAGAGATAGCCATATCTGTTCTTAGCAAACATGGCTTGGATTTTAAATTTAATAATAATGGCATTCAATCTATTTTTTAATCTCTCATACATAACTGGGAATCGAACCTGCTCGAAGTCATGTAAACAATGTTAGGTATAAATTCTGTTCTGCGTGTTTTTTCGTTGTTATTGTTGATTCGATTCCCGACTCGATTCGTTATGTATGAGAGATTAAAAAAATATTGAAATTATTAAAAAAAAATAAAAAAAAACATTAAAAATATTGAATGTTAATTACTGAATTTAAAATCGAAGCCATGTTTCCTAAGAACAGATGTGGCTATTTCTCATAGTTTCTGACTTCTCCATACTGATCGTTTCGGATTGATCACCCTGTATAGTCGACGTTTCTTCTAACAAAGCTGTGTGTGCCCGGCGAGATAACGAGACGGAAATTAATACATTATTAAAATAGCCACAACGTGGAGTGGTCTAGTCTTACAAAGGATAGTGATATTAGTGATCCATTCGAGAGTCAAAACTATTAAATTGTTCAGTGTGCTATTTGGCCGACGAATCAGGAGCAAGAATAATCAGGATTTGATTTTTTAAATAAGATTTATCATAATATGTTTTAAGCACGTGCGGCATTGTGCACCATTTACTTTATTTGTACGTTAGGATACATCATAAAAATCAATCATGAAAGGAATCGTGGTCGCCAGCATTTTGTGTTTGCTATTTCTTGATCAATTAAAAGCAGAAACCGACGCTGAATATATGCAAAGAAGAAAAAGATTGATAGACATCGACGCCCGACCCTCAACCGGGCACAGAATAACACTCACGGACCGAGAAATAGTCATCAACGATAAACTAATGCGTTGGAAAAATGTGGATGCACAACATTTAAATTTTTCTGGATCCTTCTTCTCATACCGGGACAGCATGAATCAATCTAAGTTGTACCAGATGATCCGACGAATGCCGAAGGGCGCGGCACTGCACGTGCACGGCTCCTTGATGCTGGACCCCGATGATTTGTTGAAGTTCACTTACGAAGACAACTTGTATGTGTGTCTTACGCAACAAATTTTGCAATTTTACTTCTCCGAATCCTCTCCGAACCGGCCCTGCCCTGTCCCCTGGTTGTACCTCGAAGATCTCAGAAACAATCATTCAGATCCTGCCCTATTTAACGCATTGCTTAAGGAGCGCTTAACTTTAGGCCCCGAAGATGATTTGGGACTTCATTCCGACGAAGATGAATCGTGGAACCAATTTCGATACACCATATCTGCAATCCTATCTTTGATAGAGTACCGACCGGTGCGCGAGAAAATGATTTATCAGTCCTTGAAGAATTTCTATGATGATAAAGTCATGTATGTCGAGATTAGGCTTGCGTTGTACCCTTTGTATGAATTAAACGGAACAGTCCACGACAAATTTTACATGGCAACGCTGCATGACAAGGTAGCGAGAAACTTCATGGACGCTTATCCTAACTTTGCCGGCTTAAAGATTATCCTTTCTCCAAGCAGAAAGCTTAGTCCAGAACAGATGCAGTATGAAGTGAGCGTCGCTCGTACAGCGAAAAAGATTCTGCCCAATATGATAGCAGGATTAGATATCGTGGGCCAAGAAAGTCAAAGACCCATTATAGAATTCTTACCTGTTCTTTTAGAAGCGAAAAAGGATCTGAATTTCTTCTTCCACGCCGGTGAAACAAACGAGTTCGGCACGGCAACGGACGATAATCTATTTGATGCTATAATGCTGGAATCAAAAAGGATAGGACACGCCAACTCTCTGATCAAGCATCCGGCTCTTATAAAGACAGTGTATCAGAATGACATAGGTATAGAAGTGAATGTGATATCGAACTCTGTGTTTTCACTAGTCCGTGACGTGCGGAGCCACCCCCTGGCGAGTTACTTGGCGCTGGGGCTGCCGGTGGTGCTGTCTAGCGACGACCCCGGCGTGTGGGGCGCGCGGCCGCTCTCTGATGACTTCTACGTGGCCCTCGTAGCGGTCGCCGGCCGACGAGCCGGGCTCACGATGCTGAAACAGCTGGCGATTAACTCCATCACATACAGCGCATTGGATGAAGGGGGAAAAGTCAAGTTGAGCTACACTTTTGAAAGGCAGTGGTCGGAGTTTATAGACTATGTTATTGAGGACACGTCAATTGACAGTAATGTATAATAAGGTCTGGTTGTAGAGATGGCAGACAGGTGGTCTCAGCCGGCCGACCCTCTATACAAAACAAAACATTTTTTTTCGCGCGAAACATTTTTTTCTTAGTTTTTCATACTTAGAATACGATACCAATTATGCCCTTAAAAGGATCGCCAGCATAATATTTGTTACACTTTGTATGTAGGTACTATTTCCTCTTACGCTTTAAATAAACGGTATGAAATATACATGAGACTCTTATTTTAGAAAAAAAAACCAGCCAAGTGCGTGTCGCTCCACGCATAATGGAGGGTTCCGTAGTTAATATCAAAAAAATCAGCCTATAAACGTAGTTTTTAATTTTTTTAATTATTTTTTTGTATGTATGTTACTCGATATCTCCGTGAATCGTGAACCGATTTTCAAATTTTTTTTTAATCGAACGGGTATAACCCCTAGATGGTCCCATTGTCACCAAGTCGGGGTCTGATGATGGGATCCTGGAGAAATATCAACAAAATGAAAAAAGAAAGGCATCCCACGTGTCGTTCACTTTACTCTTGTCTTAGTGGAACTCTGCAGCAGCAAAAGACAAAGTGAACAAGCGCGAGTCTCACGCGAGAGTGTGGTTCATTCCCTCGCCTCACACCCTCTCGTCCGAAAAACGAGGAAAGACGAGGGGACACGAGGGCACCGACCACACTCGTGTACTCGCGTTCCTTCCTGTAGCCTCGTAGAGAGATCGACCATTAAGGGCCTTAACACTTGAGCGATTTGAAAGCGGTTTCTATACAAAACTCGTACGCGGCGAACTCGCGGCGTGTTCGCTCCCATACAAAACTCGCTCGCAAATCGCAAGTGTGATAACGCTCTAAAGAAAAGATGGCTCTTCACATGTGTTATTATTATTTGGCCAGTTGTAGAACATTCGGTGGATACAATAGCGTAAGTAATCTCATTTCCAAGACAACTAGACAACGGAACTGTCAGCTGCCTACCGGGACGTCTCTGCAATTCGATAACTTTAGTGACGTTTTTTTTATCTTTATGAAATTGCGTATATTATTATACTCGTATATCGATATCTGAGGATTTCGAAAGGTTCTTATTATGAATCTGTTATTAATATTATTAAAAAAAAATATCAAAAAAAGAACCGACTTCACTTAGGATCCGCTTTTCCAAGTGGAAATGCCCGAGTTGCTGTAAAAAATACTCTGAAATCACTATAGGTGTGCTTATTATAGTACCTATACTCTTTCAAATAAAAAAAAGAATTTTCCAAATCGGTCTAGCCGTCTTCGAATAATCGGTGAACATACATAAAAAAATAGCAGAAAACCGGCCAAGAGCATGTCAGGCCATGCTCAGTGTAGGGTTCCGTAAACTGAGACCATTAATTCAAAAGGTCGTTTCTTACGGGAAATTTGGCGGCGCTTACGTCATTTTTACTTACGTCCTTTCACTTTGGGTTTTTGAATGATAACTCAAAAACGGCTCAACCGATTTATTTCAATATAGTTTTCATTGAAGGTACTCATTAGGCCTCAGTTTCATGATTTTTTTCATAATTAACCCTAACGAAATATATTTTTCGCGTCGTTATTCTACCGTTTTGTCGGCTTGGTTAATGCACATATTCAAACCAAATTTCAGTTTTCTAGTGCTAACGGTCACTGAGCTAGACCGCGGACGGACGGACGGACGGACGGACGGACGGACATGGCGAAACTATAAGGGTTCCGTTTTTGCCATTTGGGCTACGGAACCCTAAAAAGCAAGCAAAGATCCCGACGAATTGAGAATGAGAACATTCTTCTTTGAAATCTTGAAGTCGGTTGAAAACGGCCGCCATCTTGAATTTCTACATTTTTTATTTATTCGTGATGAAAATTTAAGATATTGCACGTTGTTGATGAATCGCGACTTTTCAGTACAGGGCAACTGCCTGCAGATAGTTAGGTACGCGTGAATATGTAAACTTGATATCCTTTGAAAACAGCGTCCGTGTTTGACGCAGTATGGGAGATAATTATGTTTAATACACAATATGATTCTGAGGACTATATAATGGAAGATTACACAATAACATAAAATATGAATAACATAAATGTATGTTATTTTATTAATTAACTTTGAAATGTACTGAAACAATAATACCTATAATTATAATACATGAGAAATTGTGTGTTCAATATGAGAATGGTCATTTAGTAGTGGAGCCACGGGGGTTTAAATTAATCATATTTCCTACCGATTCGTTTCCATGCAGTACCATCAAGCTGGAAACAAATTATCGGACGCGGCTCACAGCCACGACTTATAGGTATCTAGATAATGAATATACACTGAACTGTGCAAACTATCGGAGGTAAGCTGTGGACGTAACCTTGTGCTGACCTTGAGCGTTCGGACGTTTTGGTCAGCCGCACACTTATCAGTCGCGGCTGTGAGCCGCGGCCCTGCACGCACGTATAATCCTAAAAACAAGTCTTAAAGGTCCTAGATCTCGTAAATTTTATGTGTGTTACTATCAGACCGGCTGCCGTCCCGACCTGACGCAGTACCGTCCGAAGAAGTCTTCCCGCCCCCGCTCGCGCTCCCCGCGCCCCCCGCGCCCCCGCACTGTCTCGGAGATGGACGACCCCGTCATACCCTGCGAGTTCTGCACCGAGTCTCTCCCAGTCTACCTTATTAGTGACCATCAGGTAAGATGCCCATCTGTACAATACATAATAATTTAATTACTAAAATGGATGATCTGATCTGTCATAGCGTACCCTGCGAGTCTACCTATTATTGGTGAAAATTATATCAGGTAAAAAATCCTCACAATCTTCTTCCTCCTAGCGTTTATCCCGGCTTGGGGTCCGCTTGACAACCTAAACCCATAAATTGGCGTAGACACTAGTTTTTACGAAAGCGACTGCCATCTGACCTTACAACCCAGAGGGGAAACTAGGCCTTTTTGGGATTAGGTCCGGTTTCCTTACGATGTTTTCCTTCACCGAAAAGCGACTGGTAAATATCAAATGATATTCCGTACATAAGTTCCGAAAAACTCAGTGGTACGAGTCGGGGTTTGAACCCGAGACCTCCGGATTAAAAGTCGGACGTCTTACCGCAAGGCTACCAGCGCTTTAAAAAATCCTCACAATATCTTTGGAAAAAAGAAGAAAAAAAGAAGAGTGGCGATTACTCCAACGACAAGAGCATAGCTCTTAAATACTGATGATGATGATCTTTGGAAAATTTCAAGAAAACTAAGCAGTCTCATCCCTACATAGTATAAAACAAAGCCGCTTCCCGCTTTATGTCCCTATGTATGCTTAGATCTTTAAAACTACACAACGAATTTTGATGCGTTTTTTTTAAATAGATACAGTGATTCAAGAGGAAGGTTTATATGTATAATTGCACCCGTGCGAAGCCGGGGCGGGTCGCTAGTACATAATATAATAGCCTAGCCGGTAGTTCATGATTACTATATTTGCACTTTTAAGGGCCTGAAACAGGGTCGAAAGTTTTTATTCAACGCGAATGAGATTTTGGGGGAAGGCTAGTCTAATATCGAACTACCCACATGTGAAATTGTAATTTTATTTTTGACAGGAACGGTGCCGGCGGGACGCGAACGTATTGTATCCGGACTGAGACATCAATATCTTCACTTGAGTATTACTGAGGGTCTCCAAAAATCCAGGTGGCGGCACTGTGACGAGGGGTTGACAGCTGTCAAAATTCACCAATCAAAAAAAGTGATTAAACATGATTGGTGGATTATGACATGACAGCTGGACCCCACGCCAGAGTGCTGCTGTCTGGTGAAAAAATCTATTCATGAAACCCTCATTCGCATGGCAAATCTTCTTAAATTCTTCCAATATAGTAATCTGACTACAATTATTCGTCTGATTGATATTAGGCTGAATAAATAAAATAAAAAAATGTTTATTCAGCCATATACAGATATTTGTTTTTGTTAAATTTGAGTATATAACAGCTTTGCTTTGATATAAAATTTAGGTAAATAAGTGTTCAGTTCAACTATTAAAATGTTTCGCTCAAAGTATATTGAGACTTTTGTACATACCTACTTATTACTGTATTAGTTTATATTTGCTACAACACATATTAAATTACTTGTTATACAGATTATTTAAAAATTCATACATTATTTTGTTTAGGTTTTTAGTCTGTATTTTCTGACACCTTGTTTATGTTTGTGATTATTGTGATTATTTAAATATTTAGTCACTCTATTAATACTCACTATTATATGGATAAAAAGATCGAATCTAACGCGACATTATTTAAATAGTAGTACATAATTGCAAATTATGGCCTACATGATTCGATTCCAATTGGTAAATAAATATGACTTTGTCTCAAATCTTAATTCTTCCTGTCAATGTATACGTAAAAGATATTTAACAAAGTATATTAGTTAAGTTAGTCTGACAAACTATTGAGTCACTAGAAAATGGTTCGTAATTCAAAATTAGTTTGTACATATGACCTGTTACAGGCAGCGTCAAATATATTGTAACAGCCAAAGTGATCAAATAGTTCGTCACACCATATATTTTGTATGGTGTGACGAACTATTTGGCTACTCTAGCTGTTACAATATATTTGACGCTTACTGTACATGGTATAAGGAGGATAAGTATCTCTAATCGGAGAACGGTCGAAAGTGTCCAGCTGTAAACAGTAAACAGTCAATAATAGTTCCAAATCTCTCCGAGTGGCGCTAGTATAGATAAGCAACTTAGCAGTTATTGACGGAGTGAAGTGCGCTGCATATGCGCTACCATATACTCTGTAGCTATTGTGGCGCCACCAATTTTTACTCCTTTTGACGGACAGTTTTGTAACATAGAGATTGTTATCCTTACCTTCTACCATCCATACTTACTATTT
The DNA here is from genome assembly GCA_911728535.1 of Pammene fasciana. Classification (NCBI taxonomy): domain Eukaryota; kingdom Metazoa; phylum Arthropoda; class Insecta; order Lepidoptera; family Tortricidae; genus Pammene; species Pammene fasciana. The sequence continues at coordinate 1,652,440 of OU452292.1, forward strand.
TCAAATTTGCAGCCTTTTTTACCGGCAAATTGGTTATCCAGACTATTATTATGAAGTCAGCAGCAGAAGTAGCTAAGCGGGTAGGGTGTCCAAAATGAGCTGTACACGACTTTATTGTTAACCTTTTCGACGCCATGTCAAACGCAAAACCTACCACTCAGACGCCACGACATCTAAATGTCAAAAATGAAGTTAAACTTTATGCTTGTGTATGTAGGTCTATTTTGCTCTGTGGTCGGTGACCGATATATCGGTCTTTGGCGTTGGACCTGTGGTGCCGATATATATGTACGTCTTTGGCGTTGAAAAGGTTAAGTGAATAAGAGCGTGTGTAGATCATTTCGAACACCCCGCCCGCTCAGCTACTTTTGCTGCTGACATAGAAATATACCATTTTGGCGGCCGGAGCTTACGGTTTTACGCCACTTAAGCTTCTTGTCAAATGGTTCCTTTTAATGTATGCTAATATTACTTTAGAGGAGTGACTGTAAGCATTTATTCAAGAGTCATAAAAAAAATTAAAATGCCGTATATGTTTTGCAGCTTTTAAAACAAGGATATTTGCGACCAGTGTTGAAATGGGGGTACAGTTTTAGGATATTTAATAAAACCATAGAGTAACTTACTCGTATATAGTAGAGCAACACAGCCTAACAACTTTTTGAAGCTCTAGTCAATCGCGCCACCTACCCAAAAGCGACCTAAAGATACCCAAAATGTAAGAGGAAATGTCACCTGCATTGCTACTCCATCTATTAGCTAACTAGTGTACTACTGGTACGCTATCCGTTAGCTTCAAAAAGTTATTAGGCTATGTTGCTCTACTATATAAAAATAAATATTTGGGGACAATCTTACACAAATCAACCTAACCCCAAACTAAGCAAAGCTTTTACTATGGGTGCTAGGCGACAATATACAAACTTAGATATATAAATACATACTTATACATAGAAAACATCCATAACTCAGGAACAAATATTTGGGATAAGCACACAAATAAATGCCCTTACCAGGATTCGAACCCGGGACCTCCAGCTTCGTAGGCAGGGTCACTACCAACTAGGCTATGGAGGCCGTTAACATAAATAACTTACTCTATGATAAAAGTAATAGATTAATTACATTCATACACATTATTTTTGCATTGCGGTTGGTCAAATGACTATATTTTTTTGTAGGCTATATGTGACGTTCCACGGGTGAAAGTACCTTATGGCGGTTGGCGCTTACGTTGCGAAGTATCGCTTTAGTTTTGCCGCGTCGTTAAAAATAGCGTAAGCGTCAACCGCCATACGGTACCTTTTCTCGTGGAATGTCACATATTATTTAGTGTTAGTAAAAAAGTGCCAAGCGTAAAACGCATTTTATATTTGATGACTATAGGATATTGGGAGATATGTTTAGACATGTATAACGACTATTTTTCAAAACATAATATAAGAATGACTATTTTCTGTTAAAATATTTGTGATATGTATAATCAGTGTTGCTATTACTCTAATTGATAATTTCTGGTGTTGCTATTTAATTCCAAAATAAAATAATCAAGTTGTTTTGGCATGTTTTATTTTATTATAAATTATCTTAAAGAATTTTTACAATTTATTACTACAATTGTATTACTACAATTATAACCCCGACTATAGTCCACAAGTTAGTATACCTACTTAATAAAAATCCCAATTTAATTTTGGGGTTTGTCTATTTTTTTCCCCCTATTTATGAAATTATTTTACCTTAAATGTGAGCCATTCAAATAACAGACACCCCTAAACGAAGATATGTGACGTTATCTATGAAAAGGGACCTTATTGTCGATGGCGCCTACGCCATTGTTAACGACAACATATTGTTAACGATAAGGTCCCTTTTCATAGATACACATATCTGTAATTGTTTTGGACCATATAGTTGGAACCTTCTGGACTATAGTTGGGTTGTTTAATGGTCTGAAAATATGGATACATTTAATTTAACAAAAATATGTAGCCCCGACTCCATTACCAAGGCGTAGAGTCTTGGATACACGTTTTTGTGACAATATATCCATATTTTCTGACGCATAAAAAGTTTTTTTTTTCAAATTATGAAAACGCCTTCGGTGGGGATCTGACGAACAATGTCATATTAGTTACTGCAGTTGTAGTCTAGTTCCATTTTTCAAAAAATCCATGTCGAGAAGCAAACGATATTACTTTTGGGCAACCGGGCTTTTTACCTGATTTAGTTAGACCCTGCTGTATCCGAATCGCCGGTTGCCTTCAAAGAAAATTTGTCCGGAAGTGAGATATTCAAGATAGCGGCCAAAAAAATTACCCATTTTTTACTTTTTCTTAAATAACTCGTAAACCGTGACCCCTACCAAAAAATGTTCTTTTACTAAAATAATTCACATAAAATTCTCTATAAAAAAGGTTCTATACAGTTTTTTGCTGGGATCAAAGTTTAATGAGATATCGAGGGTATAAGATAGACCTTAAAAATATAGACTAATTACCCTTTTCCCGCGACTTCGTCTGCGTGGGATTAACATTCGCTATAATACATTTATGAAACACCTTAGTGAAATCTTATAGCAAATATAAATTTAACGTACATACTTTTTTACGTCTACAGTGAGCAACAATTCCATACAAAGTTTCACCCCCCTTTTCACCCTTTCAAAAGATGATTTCTGAGATAAAAACTATTTCATGTCCTTTTCCATAACTCAAACTATCATCATGCCAAATTTAATCTAAATCGGTTCAGCGGTTTAAGCGTGAAGAGGTAACAGACACACTAACTGTTTAAAGATAAATTATATTTTAAATACTCTGGTTGAGGCTGCTAGGGGTTGTGTGGTATCATTTCCGTATAAAACAGACATGCACAATTCATTTTTGATAGAAAAAAAAATATAAATCTATATTTAAAAAAAGTTTTGCGAAGAGGGAAAACTCTCAAATCACATCAGAGGGGATTTTGACGTGAACGTCCAAAAATTTTACGGACCTCCAACAGTAAAAAATATTCATCGTGGGGCACTCTATCCATGGTCAAAAATTTAAAACTATTTCTCAATGCGCACAATTTTTTCATACTAATATTATAAATGCAAAAGTGTGTCTGTTACCTCTTCACGCTTAAACCGCTGAACCGATTGAGGTGAAATTTGGTATGATGATAGTTTGAGTTATGGAAAAGGACATAAAATAGTTTTTATCCCTGAAATCATCTTTTGAAGGGGTGAAAAGGGGGGTGAAACTTTGTATGCAATTGTTGCTCACTGTAGACGTAAAAAAGTATATACGTTAAATTTATATTTGCTATAAGATTTCACTAAGGTGTTTCATAAATTTATTATGGCGAATGTTAATCCCACGCAGACAAAGTCGCGGGAAAAAGCTAATTAGTCTATATGTTTAATGGCTGTCTTATACCCTCGATATCTCATTAAACTTTGATCCCAGCAAAAAACTGTATAGAACCTTTTTAATAGAAAATTTTATGTGGATTACTTAAGTAGAAGAACATTTTTTGGTAGGCGTCACGGTTTACGATTTATTTAAGAAACAGTAAAAAATGGGTATTTTTTTGGCCGCCATCTTGAATATCTCACTTCCGGTCAAATTTTCTTTGAAGGCAACCGGCAATTCGGATACAGCTAAGTCTAAACCAGGTAAAAAGCCCGGTTGCCCAAAAGTAATATCGTTTGCCTGTCGCATCGAAAAGGAGAGCGATTTTGAAATTTTGTGCCCTGTCTATTGGGTCAATCAACTATTTATTGTCCGTCATTGTTATAGTTACGTCGCTTGGTATACCAAAAATTTTCTATAAAATAGTATAATTATGTCCCTCGGATAACGCGCGGGGACAGAGGCAATGTTAAAAAGTTGATTCGCCCAGTTGCCAATTTCGCGCAATCGTCAGATATATCTAAACAAATAAGGTGCTCAAAAATATCAAAAAGCATATTAGCACTAATACCTTGGCTGCTCCTAAGGTATGTGATGACTACAATCCGTGAGTTTTAAAAAGAACTTTCGGGAATCGGCGATGACTCTCGAAGGTAATATTGCTGTTCTGCTTTTTCGTGCGTCACTGCCGATTGATACCCGAAGTCTCTTCCTAAAAGGTTCTTTATAGAGCTCACGGACTGTAGGTACTGTCCTGTTTAAAAAATATTGATTTGCAGTTACACATTTTCAAAAGACAATGTTGCCTGTTTTTCAACGAGTAAATTTCCAAAATAGGGCAATTGATTTAAAGCTATAGGAATAGAAAGTTTCTTAGACTTATATTAGGGTTTTTTTTAGACACAAGATAGGAAAAAAATCCTTTTTGAAAGCCTTGATAGACTTTCTCGACTTACAGGGTCGCGTTTTATAAAGTTACAATTTACAATTTCGCTGTTTGCCTCTCTTTCTAGCACACATATTGGATAGAAAGAGAGGCAAACAGCGAAATTGTAAATTGTAACTTTATAAAACGCGACCCAGATATTTACTAATATTTTACAGTTTCTATACAATAAAGTCTTTGATAAATTTCACCTTTTCTGAAAGAACGAGTGAGTTAAATATTTCTTCACAGGCAGTTTTCGCCTACAATAGCAATAGGTATAGTACGATTTCTTTAAGATGTCAGAATTCTAGGTGGAAATCTCTAGTAGGATTTCGACCACTTAAAAAAATTTACCGTAACACGACCAAACGCAGTATTATCCTTTATTGTATCTTCTATTTCAATATTATAATTCTGACTCTATTTTGACTCTTTTGTCGTAGAAAAAGCAACTCCAAAACCTAATACTTCCAATAAAACCACGTTTGTACCTGGTTTACCTTTCAGTAGAATGATCCAAGTATACGTCTCTTATGAGAGTTATGAGCCTAGTTTTAATGCGTAGCAGCTTTTTCAGCGGCAATAGATTTGCCACAATTATTAATTTGAACAAATCGCCGAACAAAATGCATGGAACTTGTATTGGCTGCGTGAGTGACGGGAGAGATGGCGCTAGTGAGGTTTGGTGGTACCGCAGCGCCATCTCTTGAACGGAAATTGAAATTGACAGCATTCTATCGCCAAACAAAATGTGTTGATGACGCGATAGTGCACTGGCGCGTTTTCTCCATTTTGTGTAGACATATTGTCAGTCTTTTTAGAATCTTTCTCTTCAATGGTCTTAAGTACATTAGTTTTGAACAAAACTCGTGTATAACCTAAAAGCAGCACAGGAAGTACTCCTCGGGGCACCGCGGCACGGTGATCTGCAGTTTGGGGCAGTTGGAGATTCTCTCGCACCTGCAGTTCGACCGGAACCTCCGCTCTGGCCGGTCCACCAGGTTGGTGAGCACGGAGCTGGAGGCTGGCTTCTCGAAGTAGCTAAGCTTGGAGTAGAACCGCGGTGGGGCTTTTTTGGGCTGAAACTGAAAATGTTATAATTTAGAGTCTGTTCTAATCGTGAAAAAATATCAAAACGGGGTAAAATACTGGGCCGTAACACATTCGTTAGTAGGCTATCTGTAGCAGATGTAGCCCCTGTGGTCTTCGTTGACTCTTTATTAGTAATATCAGAGACTAGAGATATAGACGGCCACAGCCTAAGAACTTTTTGAAGATCTTGTCAATTGCGCCATCTATGTCAAAGATACCGAAATGTAAGAGAAATGTCACCTGCACTGCTACTCCACTTAGTAGCTACTAGTGTACTACTAGTACGCTATTTGCTACTAGGTGTAGCAGTGCAGGTGACATTTCTCTTACATCTTCGGTATCTTTAGGGGTCTTTGACATAGATGGCGCAATTGACAAGATCTTCAAAAAGTTCTTAGGCTGTGGCCGTCTATATCTCTATTAGTCTCTGGTAATATCCTATCCTTATATTATTATATGTGTATTAGTGTCATATATATGTATGTATTTTATGTAATATATATATTTTATGTGTATGGATAAGTTATAGAATTATTTCTAGTTATTACTTTCATTAGTCGCACCGCCTACAGTCTTTTCTGTTTTGCCCTAAGGTCGGCTAAGGTTGACTGGTAGAGAATGCCTTATGGCATTAAGTCCGCCTTTTGTACGTTAAGTTTTTTCTCCTGTGCAATAAAGATTAAATAAAATAAAATAAATCCTTCGTGGAACTCATGGTCTGGTCATCACTAATCGTGTACTCGTGTCGCGGAACTATCCCGAGGTGTAAATACAGGGTGTAACAAAAATACTGGTGATCCGTTTAAGGGCAGAATTGGTATCGTATTACGACTAAGAAAAAGTAGGAGAAAACATTTTTTTCTGGGCGCGAAAAAAATTTTTTTTTCTATGGGACAGGTGGTCCCAGCCGTCCGACCCTCCATACTACCACAAATTTTTTTTTAAATTTTTTTCTTACTTTTTCGTAATTAGAATACGATACCAATTATGCCCTTAAATAAAATAAAAATAAAATAAAATCATATATTTGGTGTCGTTTTGGGTTCGTATCTCTCCGTAACTGTTGTAGTCTCCATGTTGTCCGTGGACTCTTCCGTAGGTTTCTCCGTGGAATCCGTACTGCACTCATCTCTACCCGAGTCATAGATGTTTCGAGGTGTAAATATATTTTAAATCATACCTTTGGTGTGGTTTTGGGTTCGTACGAGTATCTCTCCATAACCGTTGTAGCCTCCGTTTTGTCCATGGACTCTTCCGTAGATTCCTCCATGGAATCCGAACTGCGCTCATCTCTACCCGAGTCATAAGATGTTTCGCGGTGTAAGTATATTTTAAATCATACCTTAGGTGTGGTTTTGGGTTCATATCTCTCTGTAACCGTTGTAGCCTCCGGTCTCCGTGGACTCTTCCGTATAGGTTTCTCCGTGGAATCCGTACTGCGGTCATCTCTACCCGAGTCATAGATGTTTCGCAGTGTAAGTATATTATAAATCATACCTTAGGTGTGGTTTTGGATTCGTATCTCTCCGTAACCGTTGTAGCCTCCGTGGTATCCGTGGACTCTTCCGTGGACTCCTCCGTGGAGTCCGTGGTCTGCTCATCTCTACTCGAGTCGGCCGAAGTATCAAGGTACTCCTGCTTGCTGCTGTCTTCTTCTGTCCTATCCAAATCAAAATAAAAAGTTGAAACCTTCTGCAAATAGGACAAATAGCATACAATAGTGGTACTTAGTTCTTATTTAACCAGATTTAAAAATAAAAAGGGTCGGCAAAGCGCATGTGACACTTCTGGAGTCGTAGGCGTCCTTAGACTAAGGTCGGCTGTAATATCAGGCGGGCCGTAAGCCTGTTTGCCACCGTCATGGTATAAAAAAAGAAGAAAAAGACTATTGACTCTAATTAATTTGAATATTAGTTATTCCAATTTAATACCTATGTATATGTACGTACTACAATAGTTCAGAAAGTTGGGTTTCTCGACTAACCTGTAGTCCGAGGCATCTTGGCTGGTCAGGGGCAGATTCTCGATGAGTAAGGAGGTATAGAAGGGCGCTGATAGAGGCTTCTCGGAGAGAGGTACATTCTTAATATATGTTGTACTGTTGTCCTGTGGTACTACAATAGTTCGACTCTAACCTGTAATCCGAGGCATCTTGGCTGGTCAGAGGCAGGTTCTCGATGAGTGAGGAGGTATAAAAGGGCGCTGATAGAGGCTTCTCGGAGAGAGGTACATTCTTAATGTAAGTTATGCTGTTGTCCTGTGGCTGTACTACAATAGTTTGACTCTAACCTGTAGTCCGAGGCATCTTGGCTGGTCAGAGGCAGGTTCTCGATGAGTGAAGAGGTATAGTAGGGCGCTGATAGAGGCTCCTCGGAGAGAGGTACGGTTTTAATGTAAGTTATGCTGTTGTCCTGTGGCTGTCTGTACAACAATAGTTCGACTCTAACCTGTAGTCCGAGGCATCTTGGCTGGTCAGAGGCAGGTTCTCGATGAGTGAAGAGGTATAAAGGGGCGCTGATAGAGGCTCATCAGAGAGAGGTACGGTTTTAATGTAGGTTATACTGTTGTCCTGTGGCTGTACTACAATAGTTCGACTCTAACCTGTAGTCCGAGGCATCTTGACTGGTCAGAGGCAGGTTCTCGATGAGTGAAGAGGTATAGAAGGGCGCTGATAGAGGCTCCTCGGAGAGAGGTACATTCTTAATGTAGGTTATACTGTTGTCCTGTGGCGCTGCCGCGGTGGCGGCAATGAAAAGGATCACTAGTCTGAAAAATAAATAATCTTAATATTAATTACTTTTTCGTTAGCCCATTTGGTGTACCACTGCTGGGAAGGGAAACGGCCTCCCCTCTTTATCGCCATCTCATAGAATTATAAAAAAGAAATTTTAATCCGATAACTATTTTTAGTACGAAAAGTTAGAGGTGAAAAATGTATATGTAAAAAAAAAGTTAAAAGTTTTTCTTTATTTTTACTTTGTACCACACAGGCGCGGAACAGCAGCAATAGGGAATATTTCGCAAAACTCTGCGTAGGGGGCGGCACGAGCACAACCAGAGGGCCTACCGCGAAACACGAAAATAAAAGTTTCGTTACCTGGTTCTCTGTCACTCTTACATATTAGAGCGATAGAGAGGCAGAAGTCAAAATTTCGATTCTTTCGTTTCACGATAGGCCCTCTGTAAACAAACCGCCTTGGTGCACAAATGACATATTTATTCGTTATAAATGATCTATGAAAACTTGTAAAAAACTGTTTAAGGCCTAGTATGTATTAAAAACTCTATGGTTTACCGGTGTGCTAGTGCTGCACTCTGGTGGCAGAACATTGCAGTAATATCCCCTATTGCCCTAGTACTACGGTACTACGGGGTCCATAGGTGCGGACCGAAAGATTTTTTGCGAAGGAATCCGCATGATACAACTCATCTTACAAAAGGCGGACTTATTGCTATATTGCATTCTTTATCAGTCAACCTCAAAGACAAACAGAAAACAGTTATGCCCGTCCTGCTGCTGTTCACTATACGAGTATGCTCCTCGTAATAATCAATATAATCATGTAGTTTCCTATCTACCTGATTTACTTATATTTTTTGTTGATTGCAGTTAAAATCAGTAAAAACGAATCGATGCTAATACCTATTAGCTAGGGATACACGCACAGATCTGCTCGCCGGATTTGTCTGGCAGATATGCCCGGCGGACAGATTCGCCCATTTATAGCGCGAATAGGACACGGATTTGTCTGCGGACACATCCGAATAGCGTCATACATGAACGAATCTGTCCGCTGGGCATATTCGCCGGACAAATCCGGCGGGCACATTTTGTGCGTGTATATTGAAGCTTCTCGGTAGGTTTGACTCATTGTGTACGTAGGTACTTTGTGTGTGGTCTGTTAGGTACAGTCTGATACATATCCTACACCTAGCTAGCTATTCCTGATTGCTTAGAAGTTGAGCCTATAATAAGACACAAGAATGAAGACAGATTAATATAACAATCATTAAGCTATTTTATTTATAACGTAGTAGAATGTTGCTAATAGGTATTAGGAGATTACTCGTATTATTAACTGTAATGGTTTTCCGTTAACCATGTTAATAACGTAAACAACCGGTAATATTAATTAATATTATGGTTAATTAAGTTCCAACTGGGTGGTTCTGATAAAATGCGGTTTTATTTTACGCCATTAGACGTACGTTTACCTTATAAATAGGTATATGTATGTCCTTGTTTTGAATTTTATTAATATATTATTTTGTTCTCTTGAATTTTCTCACCAATCTCTTTAATAGGATCCTCATAGACGGAATACCGAATGAATGGCGAAACAGTTACCTGGTCCCATTTTATAAAAATAAAGGCGACATTCGATTATGTGGAAACTACAGAGCCATAAAATTAATCCCTCACACCCTCAAAATTTGGGAAAGGGTAATTAGCAAAAGGCTGACGCAGCTTTTACCAACATCACTGAAAACCAATGTGGTTTCGTACCCGGAAAGTCCACAATCGATGCCATACACTCTACCCGAATCCTGATGGAGAAGCACAGGGATAACAAGACCGACCTGCATATGATATTCATAGACCTCGAAAAAGCATTCGACCGCGTACCAAGGAAACTCATCTGGCAGTCGCTGAGATCCCAAAATGTACCAGAATGGTATATCCACCTGGTGATGGACATGTACAAGGAGGTGAAAACGAGAGTAAGGAGCCCTGCAGGTACCAGTGAACAGTTCGACGTAAAAGTGGGTGTACACCAGGGTTCAGCCCTCAGCCCCCTTATTTTTAATCTCGTCATGAACTACCTCACTGCTGATATCCAAAAAAAGCCCCCTTGGAACATTCTGTATGCAGATGACATAGTACTTGTTAGTAAAGACCCCAAAGAACTAGAGTCAACACTAGAGCAGTGGCGAGAGGCTCTGGAGAATGCTGGACTGAAAATAAGCAGAAGTAAAACAGAGTATATGCACTGCAACTTTTCAAAGTCCCCGAGCAACGCAACTATACATATGCAAGACACCCCTCTATCAAAGGTTGCGTCCTTTAAATACCTCGGTTCTATCCTGGCAAGCGATGGAACCATAGAACCCGACGTCTCGAACCGCATCAGTACCGGATGGGTAAAATGGAGACAACTCACAGGCGTTTTATGCGACCCCAAGATGCCTATTCCGGTAAAAGGAAAAGTGTACAAGACTGCGGTCAGACCAGCCTTGCTATATGGTGCGGAATGTTGGCCACTTAAAAAGAAGCAGGAAGATCAACTGCACGTAGCAGAAATGAAAATGCTGCGATGGTCTGGAGGCGTCACGCTGCTCGACAAAGTTAGAAATGAGTACATACGCGGTACCTTCCGAGTAAGACCAATCCCGGACAAAATATGTGAGTCTAGACTGAGGTGGTATGGCCATGTAATGAGACGCCCGAAAGACCACATGACGAGAACAGTGCTTGACATTGAAACCGGACCGAGAGGACGTGGCAGGCCCCGAAATGCGTGGACATCTAAAGTAAACCAAGATCTAAAGTCAGCCCAATTAGATCCACAGACGACCCAGGACAGAATATCCTGGCGGAGATTGATTAGGAGAGCCGACCCCAACTGAAATGGGACAAGGCGAGGACAAAGAAGAAGATTATTTTGTTCTCTTCTGCCCAATATGTAATTCTAAATAACTAGTCCGATTCGAACTGAGAACTCTCGGTTTACTTGCAAACAAATTGACCAATATAACAAGAACCATGTGATAATTTTGTCGCGTCTTCTAGCTTCGTAACCCCTTGATCGATCCTGCTCATATACGAGCATACACATACATACATACAATCACGCCTATATCCCAAATGTGGTAGGCAGAGATCACGGATTTCCATTTGCTACGATCAACGCAGCAAAACGGCTATCCGTGAGCCACTTCTCGCCCCCGTGAAGAACGAGACGTGATGGGTGGCGAACCGCATCGCCGCCTTGCGGATGACTATTAATTAAATAAATCACCACAGCGTTCTCACGAGCAGTAGGGATCAGAAGTTCCCTTATCCCACGACCATTACGAACTCTGAAATTATATGTATCTCTCTCTACTATAACCCCAACAAATTTCATAAAGATCAAGAAAACGTTACTCAAGTTATGCTTCTGGTGAGCTTAGAGTTGAGGCATTTCATGCAAAAGTAACATGACATGAGTCACGTTCGGAGTTAAACAATATTAAAAGTAACGGCTAGTATTTAAAGGCACAAAAAAACCATAACCTAACTTTCACATCACATCAAAATTTATGTACACTCAATTTCAAGTCAGTATTTTTTGATATTTGGATTATTATTATAATTATATTATATCCCTAAGTAAAATTATACCTACCACATAATGTAAGTCTCATGGATGTAGTTTAATTATAGAATAAATTTAGGTACCTACCAGGAAAACACCAGAGGCCAGTTTTATAAAGCTACAAGTTACAATTTACAAGCGGAAGTCTCTTTCTAAAACATAGGGTTAGAAAGAGAGTTCCGCTTGTAAATTGTAACTTGTAGCTTTATAAAACTGGCCTCAGCTCGTATGTGCCGAAGTCAATATGAAACAGTATAATAGGTACCTATGTGTATTGTATGTAGGTAGGTTCTTATAATACTTACCGAAAGTTAGTAAATTTCCAAACTACTGGCGAAATAAGCGAAATTATACGATCGTGTACCATTGTTTATTGTGTACAGTCGCTATCAAATGTATCGGAGCGGCCAAGGTGGTCAGAAATATCTGAGCAACGCCTCTATTGCCATGGCAATAAAGTGCGTGTTCATCAGATACCTTGGCCGCTCTGAGATATTTGATGGCGACTTTACGTATTTATTTAACAGTACAAAATAATTATTTTGAATTTCAAAATCAATGATTCAATGAATATTCAAGGATAGGTAAATGACCACTTGTTAATTAGTTCATCGAACTTAAAATCCAGCAGGTGGTAAAACTGGAAAGTAAATAATATAGAGTTAAATAGATATTAATATGGTTGATTTTGAGGTCATTAGCACCTGTCTGCTAAAAACCAGCTTGGTTTTAAAATAATATGGGTTGATCCTATCTGATTTCGTTTCATGACCAATACGAAGAGGTAGGAAAAAGTTTGTGTTATTATTTAAAAAATCTATTAATTCTACAATTTTATTTAAAAAAAATCAAAAAGGCAATTCGATATTATTTACAGTATTTTCGAATATCATGACGTTAATTGCTACTTATGTATGATTTTAATGTGGATTTACATTTTATTTCAGCTTGTAAAATTATGAAACATTATTAAAATTCGCATCGAAATTGTAAACCATGCAAACTACTAATTAAAACTCCCTTAATTCAATTCAATTTCATTTATTTCAGATAAAAGAATTATCCATAGGTATTTAAGTATACAAATAAAAAATAAAATTAACTAATAACATAATAACTTGCTGAGTTGAGTTTCTGGTATCTGTTCGATTTTATTGCACAATTTTATTCGACTGTGTAGTGTTGTGTAGGTACTGTAGGTAAAGTAGGGTAATTGTGCTAGTTTTCTTGCACACTTTGTCAGTTTTCCGTCCATTCTTATTGAAATTGAAAAAAAAATAGAAAATTTGTTGACCCATATATTTGTAGCAGTTTGATGGGACGGTAAACTGGCACTGGACGGTAAAGTAGTACAATCACACTATGCACTTATACAAATAAATACATTGTAAATGGTCTGTATGCTCAAACAATTACGCAGTTAGTAAAAATGTCGGCCGCAAACATATTAGACCCTGACCGTTTTCCATGTCCACACTGGCAGTGTTTGACTTATTCAATGTGTAAATTGTAAATACGAAATCTTACGTAGGATCCATAGAAAATTATATAAGTAACGCACTCATAATTCATCATATAGTAAATATGAGATCACGAGCATTTAAATTCTCAACGAGTCAGGACTTATTGTGAACAGAATCTTTCGGGATTTTATGGGAGTATCCGAGCTGAACAGTTATTTATATATATACAAATGGTGGTAAGAATTTTTTAATATGTAAATTCAAAGAGTCAAAGATTCAAAGAATTTATTTGCATGGAACACAGTTAATATACAGTTCTTATAATTAAAATACAGTTCAGTGCATTCGGTCTGTATGCAAGCGTGCAAATATTTTCAAACAGGCAATGTATAAGTATACAGATTACATAAAAATAAAAAAAACATCATCAGTAGTCATGTAGTTGCAGCGACTGGTAATAGTTACTGTGTAGTTGCGATTCGTTTATAATTGAAATAAAACCATTCTAAAAGTAATATAATATTCAGGTAGAATAGAATAACAATTAGCTATTTTGGGGAACTAGCAGTCTGATGTTAACGGTACGTCAGCCAAAGTTATACCTCGTTTTTTTCAGATTAGAAAAATAACGGTCGATTTCGACACTTAAGCTGTATTTTTTTCAGCCATATCTGGGCAAAACATAAATGAAACTACTTTTTTCCACTATTAGTGATACGCTTAAGCCAATACGATGCAAAATACCAAATTTTTTTAATCTGAAAAAAAACGAAGTATAGGCGATTACCTCACAGGCGCCGCATGCGAATACCGAAGCAGTGTGAAAGACGCCTTAGGGACGTAGGTAAAGGGAGCCAGCGATATTTATGTCGATCGGGTCGAACGGTCATAAAATATCTGTAAACGTGGCATTAATCACACCACAATTGCAAGCATGGTTTCCTGAGAATGGACGGATACACAAACCGATAAGCTTACCTCATTAAAAATAACAAATCTTAGCAACTCCGACGATATGCCCATTAGTATTGTTTGGTAGTTGGAGGGTCACGTTCATGTTTACAAGCAGCCTTGTATGTTGTCAACAATCGTTCAAAGATTGAGACAACTTTGGTACAATGGAGATACATTTGTCTTTAATACCTTCACTTTCCTCAACATAACGTGAGTGACCTTTTTCATTTACTTGAAAATCAGAACACTGACCGCTTAAACTGATATATCTTTTACTAAGTAGTTCTTTAGCTATCTAACATAACTAGTAGTCCGCCCCGAACTGAAAACTCGCGATTTACTTGCAAACGAGTTGACCAATATAACAAGACCCCTAGGAGGATTTTTTTTCTCCATAACCACTTGATCGATCCTGCTCATATACGAACTTACAAATTTTATGTATCTCTGCTACAGCCCCAAGAAATTTCATAAAGATCAGAAAAACGTTACTAAAGTTATCGTCGGACAAACTATCGAAATCAAAAAGCCATCCAAATGCCGAGACGTCCCAGTAGCCAGGTGACAGTTCGGTCTGGAGTTGTTTGTAAGAACTCACTTCGCTTACGCTCCGCGAGTTCGATTAACATATACCAGAAATTGGAAACCAGATATTGAAATGCAATAAATAAAAAATTTACAGCCTTATAAGTTTGTTACGAATTTAAATTACTTATATGTATATAGGTACTCTACAAGTGTAGAGTTCGTAATTCGTAACTAAATGTTTTTTTTTATACAAAAATGGATATGGCTTTCTGCGTTCTTCGTTGCTCGATAAACAATACTGTGTGATGCATATACAAATATTTTAAATAAAAGCGCCTAAATTATGGCTTAAATATCCCTTGTAGGTGGAGTCAAGGGAGAGCTAGCAATGTAATAAATAAAAAACCATGTAAGTTTCTTTTACTAGGTACGGAACTCGTAACTATTCCGATTTTGACATCATTTTGCTCATATCTAGTATCTACACGGACATAGCAGTTTCTGCACGGGAATTTCGCATAAAGCCTAGTACTGTATATTTGTAAAATTTTGAAAACTTCCAAAGACCCATCCACATCGGTAAGGAATTGAAAATTACCCCAGGCCTATAACCGCGAAGCACTTCGTTCATCGAATCGTGTATTTGCATCACTCTCTTTCGTATATGCAAGAGCGATAGAGACGGGACCATCGTTTTGTCGATTTTCGAACTTCGCGGTAGGCCCTCAGACTACGTGATCAAGTAAGGCGATATCGCAGGCACAATGGGGTTGGCAACTGTCAACGGTTTGGCCAGATGGCGCCAGCATAGCTAGGTCCCTTTCACTAGTATTGTTGTATGGGATTTGGCTTAAAGGCTAGCCCATCCAGGTCAACAAAAAAATTAAAAAAAAAAAACGTGATTTTGACACTATTTGTAGGACTGACAGGGACCCAGCTATGCTGGCGCCATCTGTAAATACTTTCGACCGGCCAACCCCATTCGTTTAACTTTCTTCGGAGCGATCCGTAAATTCCTTAGCCCGTAAGTATGAATTACGTAGTGACGTCCAAAAATGCAGTAAGCAAAGTAACAATTACTTAAGCACTTATGAATATAACGTGTTGCGCAAGAGTTGCATGCGATGCACTTCCTCTGTTACTCGCACGGAACACGAATATCATTTAAAATACATATTAAGGTAACTGTACGTATTAACGCCCCCCTTAAGGCAATTTTAAATCGATCATAGTTTTTAAGTATATAGGTAATTCTTAAATTTTCTTTTCCATGTTTATATGTTAATGTTATGTTTATTAGGTATTTATTAAGTTATCTGCGAACGGTTTTTTGAACTTTTATAATTCACAAGTGTGATTTTCTTTTTTAGGGTCGCCACATACCTAGCGGTTTTCCTCGCGGAATTACCGGAAGTAGCGGAAATTCATAGACAAATTGAGCATTTTGTCTATGAATTTCCGCTACTTCCGGTAATTTGTCTATGGCTTCCATACAAAAAATCTGCTACCATAGACAAATTTCCGCTACCATAGACAAATTTCCGCTACTTCCGGTAATTCCGCGAGGAAAACCGCTAGGTGTGTGGCGACCCTTAGTTAGAGAATATACTTAATCTGATTACTTATAGTGAAAAATATTTTCTAATAGTTTTTGACGTTGCGCTAGGTATTAAACGGCTATTAGATATTGCAAACTGCAGGGCCCAATCTGTTGTGTACCCTTCCTTCAGCTCCCTACGGGCCCTACCGCCCCTACCTTTAATTACACCTACCAACCTGACAGATTGGGCCCTGCAGGTTGCAATGTCTAATAGCCGTTCTATATATATATGTTATTGACAATTGACCGTATAATCACAGTATAAGGAAGGTGCTCTTTTAGACCAGTAACCCGTCTAAAAGCAAATAGAAATTCGCAATTCTAACCCCTAATTTTATCATATCTAATCATGTCTATTTCGGTCGCGTAACTCACGTCGTCAGTTGTTTTTTTGCCCGCGGCCCGCTCAGTTTTTTTGTTCGTAGTTGGACCACTCGTTGTGTACTCTGGTATTACTAATAAGCGGTATAGTTGAATTATCGAGAGCGTGGAATTGCATATGTAGTGGTTGTACCGTGTTGTGCCTCTTTGTGTGCGGATTCAAATATAGAATGCCTGTAAACAAACAATACTACTACATATGCAATTCCACGCTCTCGATAATTCATCTATACACAATACCAGGGGGGTGCAACTCAGTTTAAATATGTAAAAAAAAATGAGTTTGACACGACGTATCCGATACGTTTGCCTAAGTGCGAAAGAGAATTTGTCATGCGTTAAGAAGGGACAACATGATTCGTAACGTTACAGAGGTCTCTCTGTATAGTACTATTATCGAACTCGCGGAGCGTAAGCGAAGTGAGTTCTTACAAACAACTCCAGACCGAACCGAACTGTCACCTGGCTACTGGGACGTCTCGGCATTTGAGTGGCTTTTTGATTTCGATAGTTTGTCTGACGATAACTTTAGTAACGTTTTTCTGATCTTTATGAAATTTCTTGGGGCTGTAGCAGAGGTACATACAATTTGTAAGTTCGTATATGAGCAGGATCGATCCAGTGGTTACGGAGCTAGAAGGAGAAAAAAAATTCTCCTTGGGGTCTTGTTATATTGGTCCACTCGTTTGCAAGTAAATCGCGAGTTCTTAGTTCGAGGCGGACTACTATAGTTTACTATGTGACAATACGAAGGCGGTCAGTCATTAAACGTTGCGCTGCGTCTGTGATGGGCGATACAGATAATCTTAATTATATCTAAGTATGACTAGATCTATTTTATGTACGAGTATGCGTTGCACATTGTCGTCGAGTCGTTGAACTCTAAAGTCTTGCTAATACCTACCTACCACTGGGTGCCGTATTCTAACTTTAGGCTGCGTTGCCAGAGATGAGCAAGGATGCGTTATTACGAGGAATGTGTTTAATAAGAGCCAATAGGTTCACTTCATTTGTTTATCCTCGCACAACGCAGCTCTAGGACACATTGGTTCTTTACCAACACATTCCTCGCAACACGTCCTCACTCATCTCTGGTGGTAACACAGCCTTAAAATGCATAAACAATAGGTAAGGTACCTACAAAGTGTAACAAAAATGCTGGTGATCCTTTTAAGGGCATAATTGGTATCGTATTCTTATTACGAAAAAGTAAGAAAAAAAAATTCTAGCGTGAAAAAAAAATTTTGATTTTGTATGGAGGATCGGCCGGCTGGGACCACCTGTCCCATTTTTTTCGTTACAATTTTTTTTTCTCCTACTTTTTATTAGTCTTAATACGATACCAATTATGCCCTTAAACGGATCACCAGTATTTTTGTTACATCCTGTATATTAAAAACACAATCTATCCCCAACACAAGTCCAATATACAACCAATAATCAAATCAATAATGTTGAAGTTGTATTGCTGTTGCATTGCATCGGAGCAATTTACAAGGAAATTCTGATTAACGGTACTAGTCTAGTACCGTTAATCAGAATACGATCCAACTCCAAATCAACATCTAGTACAGTCGCCATCAAATATATCGGAGCGGCCAGGGTACTCAAAAATATCTGAACATGCACTTTATCGCCTTGACAATAGAGGCGTAGGTCAGATGTTTGTGAACACCTTGGCCGCTCCGATATATCTGATGGCGACTGTACTACTAGATGTTGATTTGGAGTTGGATCGTATTTTACTCGTGAAGTTAGAATATGCCCCTATGAGAAATCACCATAATGGTCATGATATACTTAAGTCATAAACGGAAGTAGGTACTTACATACTTAGATTTTTACTTATTTTCCTGTTGTGGATGGAAGTAGGTACGATTTTGACGTAAATCGACAAAAAGTTGCGTAGCAAAGTAACTAGTTAGTAGAATTTTATTTAAGTTCGAATTTAAATTTAAGGGACTCTATTAATGTAAGTGATCTTCGACCTAGACCTACGTTTAAGGAAAAATATTGTTAGTTACGTAAATAAGGATCAACTAAAATTAGATTTCATACACGGTGTAACATGAGGAAACCGAATAATTTTAACAGCGTATTCCTGATTATAATTGAAGATTAAAATGTCATAAAAAATTTCCTAAATTTTGCCTGGTTTCCGAGTTACGACCAATTAAAAAAAACACATTTCTCATTGTTACTCAGCGAAACACGATTTTTAGATGGCGATTTCACCAGTATGGGGCGTAGTCTAAAGACATCTTTTATTGACAAGATGTCAACGTGACAATAAACATTTTGTATAAACTATTTTTTATAAAAAAAATATAGAAATTAATTTAAACCGATAATTTTACCTATGAGACTTACTTATTATGTACAAAAACATTAAAAAAAACGAAGAAAAAAACAAAAAAAATACTTTTTTTGTGTTTTTTGACATAAAGTCATATAATGTTTTTTTCTTCTATTGACTTCAGAAATGCATGGTTCAAATCTTTCTGTTTCCTCATGTTACACCGTGTATATACAGTGTATGGCCTGTAAGCCTAGCTGTAACACAAGCAAAACATTAAAACAATAAACTATTGTTCAACAACTTTAAAAAATATGTAGGTATTATAGTTTTTAGATTGTCTCTTTTTCATACAAACTAAATATTGTTTTTAATGTACGTTCAAATCTGTCTAATTGACATTGCTTGTCAGTATTGTCACCCTACAGACATAATAAATTTCGCAATACATTGCGTGTTCAGGTAAAGTTTAAAATGTAAGTACTAAAAATGAAACCGTAAGTTATTTTGAAAAGTCGCTGAACAAACGTGTTTAGTTTGAGGAGTAGAATCTACGTTTTTATTTTTTGCTCGTGTTACAGGCCAGACACGGTATAAAACAGCATTAAACAAATTTCACGAATATCAAAAAATATATAGATCTGTACATTACGTTGACAAACGTAAATATTTTAAAGTAAACTGAGTTGTGAGTCACGCAAAGCAGATACAGTTTATAACTAGTGGTTCTTTGAACCGTAGACTTCGGAGAACATAAAAAGCGCGACAGCAAACTTCTTCCCCCTTTCCCCCAATCAAAAAAATGGCTCGACAATTTTTGGCAAATAAATCAAGGAACGTATTTACATGCCAAGTTTCATCGAAATCGGATGAAAAATGCGACCTCTAGACCGACACGGACCAACCAACCAACCAATACACACACATTAATCTGCCAAATCGTCGTACCAGTGAAAACGGAGACGTTTGTCGCCTCGCTACGCTCGGCTCCTCAGTCAATGATGGAATAGAATGAAAAGGTTAAAGAAAATGTCTAGAAAATTGGTCAATTACTGAAGTAATAAATAAACAATTAGCCAGGCCAGTCATTACTTATTATTAATGAGTCACTGCCGTGTGAACGTGACTAGTTTTATTTTAAGTTGGTAAAGTTGTATTACAGGCACAATTTGACATGGTTTTTTGACAGTTCATGACATCGGCAATGAAGTGTAAATGTTAATTAAATTAATTCCTTATAGAAGTTATAGAATACGTTAGCTTCAGTTTCAGCATATCAAATTGGATTGTTAAGTGTCATGGTATTTTATGTTATGAATTATGATACATTTTAATTATTACCTAATAGTTTTTTCTAATAAATAAATAATTTATTTGTTTTAGACTTTCAAATTTAAAATTATTTTTAGCATTTTAGTTGTGTAGTTTTTTAGGAATATTTGATTTGAATAAATGTTATATTTTTTATATACCTAACTACAAAATTCCTTTCCAGCATTGGTTATTAAAAATTAAGTAAAAATACGGATTGATAAATAATAAATATAATAAACACGTTCCGTGATAAATTATTACTTTTTATTTCATATTTTGTATTTTTCGCGATAAAATATCGGAAATCAAATTAAATAAATTATATTCACGAGACACTCGTGTATTTTCGTTATGTAATACGTCTTTTCATTTATTTATTCATACTCAATAAATGTGACAGCAGGTTAACTATTGGGCATTAGCGCGTCGAGCATTAGGAGGTTAACTAATTAATTAACATCCTTGGCTAATTACAAACGTACATAGCAAAACGGATGTGAAAAACTTTAAGATAAAACTAACGACAATCCGATGATGTGAAACTGAATGTTATAAGCAGCTAATTTGGCATGACAGGATTTTAGTAAGCAGTATTTTAACAACGTACAGTTGCCATCAGATATATCCGAACGGCCAAGGTGATCAAATATTTGAACATCGCCTCTATTGTCCAGGATATAAAATGCATGTACAGATATTTTTGAGTACCTTGGCAGCTTCGATATATCTGTTGACTGAACAACAATAAAACAACACATAGTGACCCTTTAATAATTAACCCTTTTTGTTTTTTTTTGATAAATTGTTTTACTTTATGCTTAAGTCACAAGACAAACACATCTTAATATATATAAAATAAAGTCGTGTCGGTTACACCATTTATAACTCGAGAACGCCTGGGGGGTGATTTTTGAGATTCGAGCACTCGAAAGTGACATTAACAACTCAGAATAAAACGATGAAATTATGTTTTAAAAACAGCGATAGGAATTTAAAATCATGAGTATTGAAACTATTAATTTCATGCGAAAAAATTAGCGGTAAGCTTTTGCGTGCGATTCTTTTCGAGCTTAAACTTTTTGAATTTACGCTCTCGAAAGTCAAAAATTGGCCCCCTGGACCGATTTTAATGATTCATGATTTGTTGGATTTGTCTGCCTTCCGAATAGCAGAATAACTATTAAAATATTGGACAAATAAAAAAAAGGTACACTGTATGAAGTACAGCGGTCAGTTAGTTTTGAATAAAATAGGCGGAAAAACAGGTAAGCTAGGGATACACGCACACATGTGTCCGCCGGATTTGTCCGACGTATATACCCGGCGGACAAATCCGTCCGTTTATGGCGCGAATTGGACACGGATGTGTCCGCCAGATGTCTGTCCGCTGTCTGTCCGTTGTCCAATTCGCGCCATACACGGACGAATGTGTCCGCCAGGCATATGCGTCGGACAAATCCGGCGGACACATCTGTGCGTGTATCCCTAGCTATTCCTTTTCAATTACCAATAGATCAATAGCAACGTTAATTAATCAGAAATAAGTTAAAACATCAACACTAGAAAATAATTCAATAGGATCGGCTAATATGCGATACACGAACTTAAATTAAATAATTTACTTAAAATAAATAAAATAGTAAATTATCTAATTTTAAGTATGTAATAAGGCTTTTGAACGATTATACTCGTATGTTTTTATCGGAAAGTTAAGACAATCGTACACAAAAACCGCGCATTGTGCGTACACAATAGCGGTTTACATGCAGGAAATAAGTTCCTAGCAAAGACAATATAATAGCTATCTTACTGATAGTTCCTATTAGCTTTACTAAGCGGATAGTAAACATTACAAGGTACAATATGCATACGTATCTTAGATACTTAACCAAATCTAGACAATGCTCGAAAATGAAACGGCGTTTATTTATTGAAAACATTAACTATCGCAAAACCACGCAACTATACCCACTCTAGCACTGCATCTAATAGACCGGTATGATCCACAAGTTCAATATCTGGTATCTATATATTATTGATCGTACATTTTATAGCAAAACCGGTGCAATGAGGTTTTTTTGTGAAATTGTTAGGTATTTAATCATCAACCATCTCTACATTATTACTTAGTTCTAAATGACTTTGATTTTATTAGACTTGGTTTTACAATTTAATAGCCTTAAAATAATAACAATCCTAGTACTGCACCAAAAATGCTGGAAAATGTACGATCAATGATTATGTTATGAGTCACCGATATTGAACACTTAGTTGGTACCTAGTACCTGATTATGCTAGTTTCCCGACCAGATCCAGTTTACCGTCCACCTGGTTGTGATTAAACTGCTATAAATAAATGGAAAAAACTTTTTAAGGAGGTAAAATTTTTTTCTAAGTATTAGTAGTTTATATTCTGTAGTATAGATTTTTTTTAAATTTAAGCTTGTATTCTAGGAATAGCTTGAAAATATAAATATATAAATAAGTATAAACAGAATACTGACAAATGTGGACTGTAGTTTTTTTAACCTTAACATAAAGTTATTGAAAATACTTAATGGGATAAAAGGACTTTGTAATACTCGTAAAATCCTAGAGCATGTGTGCAAACATGTAAGCCGAATATAGATTTTATCATTTCATAGTAACTATTACAATAAAAAAAACCGCCAAACAACCATGAACTTGCCCGTAAACAGTAAACAATAAAAAAAGAAATGCACTAACCGGTACATGTCTCTGCGTCGCGTCTCTCACAGCGGCTCACGCGGAGAACATCCACTATTTATAATCTACGCTATTTAAAAATAAAACGAAACTTTTTAAATCGACGGACGCGTTTTTTCGCGGGCAACGGTAAAGGTACTGTGGCTGAATGGTAAGCGTGCGAGTCCCCACTCGTCTCTGGCGAGGCGATTAGTTTTCATTATCTATGATAATCGAAGTTTAGAAAAACATCGGACGAGAGCCATGTTACGTAACAACATGTGTCTGGGCATCGCCGGTTCGGCGATCAATAAACATTACGAAAAAGGAAAATAAATGATAACAGTGGATTGGTAAACATTTCATGGAAAATATAAAAGTTTTTAGGGTTCCTTAGTAAAAACGGTAAAATTGGAACCTTTTTAGTTTTGTCATGTTCGTCTAAGATGTCCCGTATTTCAGGCACGATTTTTGCACTGTCCCGTAATTTGACGAAACCAATACGGGACGGTACATTGTCTCTGTCCCGTATTTTAAGCTTAAAATCGTATTTTTAATGCAGTTGCCCCGTAAAACCGATCTAGTAACCCTAGTCGCAAATGTGTGTTTTGTAAGCCGCACCGCAACTTAGTTTTACAGCAAATAATAAATGGGCTAAGTAGTAGATAATATTTTATTTATTTAAAGTCATGTTTAATTTAAATATAGGACAAGACTGGACCTCAGCAGCCGACTATAACCCCCTCTTTTTGGACTGTAGACCGACACTTATTGATCTCAGGAACAATCGTGTCCAAAACACACAAATAAATGCCCTTACCAGGATTCAAACCTGCGACCTCCTGCTTCGTAGGAAGGGTCTACCAACTGGGCTAGGAGGCCGTTACATACAGCAATGTTCAATGATTAAAATAGTGTAATGTACAGAACCCTCAGGGCCTGAGTCCGGCATGAACTTGGCCGTTTTTTTATATAGTAGAAGACATACCAATTTGATTTTAAAATTTTGAGGAGAAAGGGGGTCTTGAAGGACAAACATACAGACGGACAACAAAGTGGACCTATAAGGGTCCTATATATTTCGCGTTTTTTTTTCTTTTGAGGTACGGAACGTCCTAAAAAAAACCAATATCCGTTCTCAATGCTCTTGATCTTGACTGCTTTGAGGGTCATAGTAAGCCGGTTTTATTTACATCGAAGTAAAATATTTCCTAATTATGATCGTATGAAATTACAATACATTTGCTATCATCCTATCAAATGTTTAACTAACAGTTTAATTTTGTTTTTATGGTATGACATATTTCCTTTATTTATCTTTTTCCTCAGGTTAGGTCTTTTTACAATATGAATATAAAGTATAAATACTGCATACAAATAACAAAATAAAACATAAACACATTATTAAAAAACCTAACCTAATAGGGTGCCGCCGGCAACGGAGCAAGGGTATGGCATATTTTTTTTATTATTATACCTTTTATTAGTGATGTCAGCTTCCTCTATGAAAGCCCGGTTTCTGATAAAAACTTCGTTAATTTTAACACTTTTTAATTTATATTTTTGAATCTATTTTTTACAAGATAATAAATGTAAGATGTAAAGTAAATCGCGGTTTTATTTTTAATTCAAGTGACCATGCCGGTCAATAGCTAGGCATACACGCACAGATGTGTCCGCTGGATTTGTCCGGCGGATATGCCTGGCGGCATAAATTCGTCCATGTATTTAGCTGTAACCGCGGACAAATCCGTGTCCAATTCGCGCCATACACGGACAGTTCTGTCCGCCGGGCATATCCGTCGGACAAATCCGGCGGGCACAACTATGCGTGCATCCTAGCTATTAATTTTTACGTCTTCTCCTGGGTGTGAGGTGAGATTTTCCGCTGCGCCCTAGGGCGGTAAATCTCACTTAGCGCCCAGAGTGACGTAAATATATTAAAATACATTACGTGCAATAATATGTTTTTGTTATTAGCCTCAGGTTTCTGATATTCGAAGTGCCAAATAAACTATCTGTACTAAATGGCTACCTAATGATTCCCCGAAATATTACTCGCAGATTTTCGATTCGCAGACAACGACTCGCCGAACAACGATTCGCAGAATGGTTTATTAGTAGATGTATCTTTTGGTCGAGTAACGTTTGGCAGCTCTACGGTTCGCAACCGATTCAGTTCGCATCTGTTTCAATTCGCAGAACTATTATTGGAAAAAAAATGTTTGTCAGAGTAATCATTTCGATTCCGTAACTTTTAGTAGAGTAATGTTTAGAATTTTACACAATTCATTTTTTAGGAACCAACTGGTAAAGGCCAAACACGTTCACGGTTCGAATATGGTGCGACACCTACGTGCAAGCGAAGTCTGCGCTAAAATCAGATCCCTAAAACTATATTTCAAATCGTCATTTCAAGTTTAATAAGTTACTATAAATTAAATTATTATTACGTTGCACTATTTCTTCAATGATGTATAATACTACGTAGTAGGCGATCCATGTTTTTAGTCTGACCATGATATTTAGAGTAAAAATATAAAATTCTCAAAGAGGGATTCTTCTAATGAGGGATAACAGGAAGAAATCATCATCATCATCATCATTCCTAAATAAAAAAAATACTGGTAACGGCCCTGACAATGGTTCACTCTATATGTATGAATAGTAATTACCCTACTTACGATATGGTTTGCCGTCAAGAGATGAACTTTCAACCATATGACGGATTTTAGTTATTAGGCATATCATATCATAAAATTTTGCCTAGGAAACAATACTTATTGATACCAAATGATCATTCTTCGAACCGTTGTTCGACTAATGGTTGGTCGGCTTATCGTGTCACTTACAAAACGATCATTCTACGAAAAGAAATTCTGCGAATCAATAATCTGCGCATTGACTGATCTTCGAAAAGATTACTCTGCGTAATGAAATTCTGCCAATCGTGTTTCTACCAAAAAACCCATCTGGGAATGGTTGTCTGCGAATCGATAATCGGCGAATCATATTTCGGACAATCAATAGGTCACCGTAATAAATGCGGCTTTGTCTCTAGTTCACACATTAGGGCCACCGTACACCTGAGGTGAATTTAAAAAATCATAGACTAAATGCTTAAAATTGTCTGTGGTAGCTGATTATTTGTATGGAGACCATAGACAACTTTAAGCATTTTGTCTATGAATTTTCTTAATTCAGCTCAAGTGTGTGGTGTGTCTTAAACGTGTAGTGGAACTGCCTTTGAATATACAAAGTTAAGTTGGCACACTTGGCACAATATAATTAAAGTATTAAATACTTACACAATTTTAAACTAACAAATATACATAAAACAAATATCAGTAAAAACTTTATTGCGAACCGAATTGTAAATACATACTTGGAACAAATTACCCTTCCAAGTTGTGATTGTGAACTCCAAAAGTGTTAATAAGTTTAATAATTTTAAACAAAAAAAGAACCGACTTCACTTAGGATCCGCTGTTCCAAGAGGAAGTGGCCGAGTTGCTGTAAAAAATAGTGAAATCACTATAGGTGTGCCTATAATAGTTGAAGAGTTCCCTCGATTTCTCGAGGATCCCATCATCAGACCCCGACTTGGTGACAATGGGACCATCTAGGGGTTATACCCGTTCGATTAATAAAAAAAAATTGAAAACCAGTTCACGATTCACGGAGATATCGAGTAACATTCATACAAAAAAAACAGTCGAATTGAGAACCTCCTCGTTTTTTAGAAGTCGGTTAAAAATAGACTCGACAAACTATCTCAAGCTGGGAACTATGATTTAGTTTAGACTTATCAGCGCGATGCCTGTCTAAAATGATATAATAATATAATATGAAGTTCATTACGAAAATCTTGCTTGCATTTATTCTGTGAGAAATGACATAAGAAGTTAATGAATGGCCGACCTTCGCGCGTTATGTCAATGCATCGTCGCCTGCGCAGGCACGGTGGCTATGCGGTTGTTAAATTGTTCCCAGGCTTCTGTGATTAGGTGCTAATTACCTATAGGTATCTAGGGGAAGAGGGTTATTCTCGTTCAGTAATTGGGCATACTAAGGGCATAGAAAAAAAATTGGGGACAATTTTACACAAATCGACCTAGTCCCAAACGAAACAAATCTTGTGCTATGGGTACCAAACAACGATATACAATTATAGGTACATACTTGTGTAACAAATAAGTACGTACTTTGATACTTACTTTTATAGAAAACACGCATAACACGGAAAAAATCGTGAAAAACACAGAAAATACCCCTGCCGGAATTCGAGCCCACGACCCCCTGCTTCGTAGGCAGGATCACTAACAACATTACCAAATATGCAACATTCGCCGTCAAAAATTCTTCTTTATATCTTAACAACATATTAAAATTAGAAACGAAGGTAACTAAGTAAAAATAACTTAATATTCGTTTATATTCATTTCTTTTCCCGATTAAAGGTAGTAAAAATGAGTATTATAGTTTTGCAGAATTGCTCCACAATATGACTCAATTGCGACATCGAAATCGCAGAATAAACTGTAGCTCATCAACAACCAGCTTTATATAAATTATATTATCTTAGGTACATTTCCTGCATTCTTAGATATCTTCATTGTGATCGATTCATCATCATCATCTCAGCCATAAGACGTGCACTGCTGAACAATTGAATATAGGCCCCCCTTTGGATTAAAGGCCCCCCTTGGTTTTGGTTGTGATCGATTGATAGTAGGTAAATCGATTCGATGATTATACCCATTACAATCTTCTAGATTCATCGACAATATTGTTAACTACTTCATTAATTTTCTTTTAAGCATTGTGGTGAATGAATCAGTATACGACTTTGATTACTCATTTTTACGATGACATTTTAAACTTAGTTTCTACCTATTCATGATTGATGAGTGGTAGGTAAGTATGACTTATAAAGGAATCGACTAGACTCTGTAAGTACAATTCTAGTCCTGCCTCCCTACAATTGTAGTATCTTTCTTTTTTTTTTCTAGTCAATTGTCTTAGATATTATATTACAAATGCGAAGAGTATTCGAGTAAAATTTTACACAACAATATATTGGTTACATTATAA
The DNA here is from genome assembly GCA_911728535.1 of Pammene fasciana. NCBI lineage: Eukaryota > Metazoa > Arthropoda > Insecta > Lepidoptera > Tortricidae > Pammene > Pammene fasciana. Next base: position 1,680,556 of record OU452292.1, read on the forward strand.
CTTATAAATATATAACTTAACCCTGCATAATCCTTAATAATGATTAACATATAAAATTTTCAATACTGTTACACTAAATTCGACTTTGGCATATGCTCTGGCCTACAGCCAAGAACTGTGCCTAACGTTGACGGGATTGAAGTGATCTAACGGGCATGTACAGTTTTTGGCGTAAAGCTCGTATGCCTAGGATGACTAGGATCGAGTGGAATGCGAATATATCTATCGGTGGACGGTGGGTCCAAGTGCGAATGAACAGGGTTACTTTATAGTACGGGCGGCGGCCGTAGGATCTGCTACGTAACGTGATACAAAGATAAGCCCTATGGCACATGTTCATAAAAGTGATGCTGAGTTCCGGAAAAATAGTAAAAAAAAAAATTGGCCGAAAGCACAAAAAAGTACCACTTCCGGTTTAAAAAATGGATGGTATTTACATACGGCATTTCATACTGAGATGATTGTTGTGGCAACAAATAGTAATTTGTATTTAGGTACAGAAAAACCCAGCTTGCCAGTTTCTGCATGGCTGGAAGTGCCCGGCAGACTGGTTCAAAAGTGACGTATATTTGGAGTCAAATTAGTTACTTTTAAACTTGTCTACCGGGCACTTCCGTCCATGCAGGAACTGGCAGACTGGGTTTTTCTATACCTAAAAATAAATTACTATTCGTTGCCACAAGTGTCATCTTTATATCCAATGACCGTAGGTAAATACCATCCATTTTTTAAACCGGAAGTGGTACTTTTTTGTGCTTTGAACTCAGCATCACTTATATGAACATGTGCCATGGGGCTTATCTTTGTATCACGTTACGTAGCAGATCCTACGGCCGCCGCCCGTACTATTATGACTTTAGTCAAAGTCTACAAATGAGGCGAAAACCTTTTGTGCACTTAAGATTTTTTGTTAACTCAATTATAATAAGGGCTTTCTCTAAAAAATCCTACAGAAACAGATTTGACTTATTATAGTATTATTATCCACGATACTATAACTCTTTCTTGTAAAATATATTTCTTGAGGGACTTCTAACACCTAAACCTAGGTATAACTTAATTAAGTAGGTACCTACTAAGATTTTAACCGTTTTGGAATAAACCAGATATATTTACTAGTAGGTAATTGTGTAATTAGACTAATTAGGTAGGTATCCCCTACCCAGCAAAAGTATTCTGTAAAGTTAAATTAATAATTACCTACCTAGTATGTCGGTACCAGGTATTTACAAGGTTTTTTTCACTTAAATGTCTGTAATGTGACTCATTTGCATGGTGCTTACTTAAATGTGACTTGAAATTAAACACAAGTGAAATTAAAATTGGATCTTTAACCGCCTCGTATGCATGCCCATTGCCCAGTCTTAAATGCTACGCGTAAATAATTTGTTATTTAACTTTGGACTTTAGATTAAGTGCATAAGATCATTTATTGTACATTTTAGTTACCTTCACATTCCAATGCTGCAAAATAAAAGGGCCTTAAAAATTCAAGACAATAATACGCTCGCATTGGTTTTCAGGGTTCTGTCCTGAAAAAAATCGCAAACCATCTTGAAGACTCGACTCTCTTTATTTTATTGCGGACTTTAAGTGCACGCTAAGAATTTTCCTGGGCCTGAATTATCAAAAAAAATAGAAATATTATTTTTTAATTAAAATAGTTAAATAAAACAACTTTGAACGGATTATATCGCGTATACTGAATTTTAAATTACATCCCGACGTTTCGAACACCGTTCACCGTTCGTTTTTACCACCGGCTTGGGATCCAGTGGTTCATTTGATCAAAGAGCAAGCAGGACACACGACTGTGAGGCCATAGCGTTGGATAGTGTTAACATATATTGCTCTATTTTGTAAAATAATGTAGACCTATTAATTTCTAAATTTAATCGTTTCTTTGCTACCTTTTAAAGTAATTAATTAAAGTTTGTAGTAGATCGATAATTAGCTATTGTAGAACTAGCTTTATTTGCCCTTCTGGCATGTACACTCACCTTTATTTGTTTGCATTTAAAGTTATACATGTGGGTAGTCTTTTGTACATTGTAATTTTAGATGTGGGTAAATACGTTTTCCTCAGTCGACCCGTGACCACGAACGCTGTAAAGTGTTCGAAACGTCGGGATGTAATTTAAAATTCAGTATACGCGATATAATCCGTTCAAAGTTGTTTTATTTCATGAATAACTATCGCGGCAACCGTAGAAGATATTAAAATAGTTAACTTGGAGAAATATTGTTTTTTTTAAGTTCTTTTTTTATTATTTGCTTAAATAAAACAGTGATAATTTGTAGGTACACGAACGGAGAAAAAAGTTAAATATACAAATAAGATTATACACCGGGAAGTGATTCAAGTTTAACTTACAAGATTTGAATCACATAAATATACTTAAGCTAAAAAATAAAACCGAGTAAAATGACATAAATACAAGTAATACTTAATTAATAATGACATAAATATAGTTAGGTAACGTGTTTTTGCCATGTTGTGAACAAAACCCTTAAAACATTATTCCAACTTGCACTTGATCAAGTTATAGTAGAATAATGGTTCTGATACATCGCTTGTTAAATTGAAAAACAGCACAATTACCTTGCTATTAAGATGTTATTGCGCCGTTTTTCTGTACTGCCTTCGTTATTTTTCGTTTAATTTTCGTTGACTGACCGCAGCTAGCTGGGCCTATAAAATCTTATAAAAGGAACATTTGGAAGGGATAATTGTTTGAGTTATGTCCTTCTGGGAGGAGTTTTAGTTTTACGAGCAGAGATGCGCTCGGCCTTCAAGTTTACTGCACTAGTTACTTTATTTTTTGTTATTTTCCATTTGTAAAGACGATCAATGTTGACTTGTACAGGCAGAATACGCAAACTCGAGATATCGACATGTTTTTGTGCAAACTTTTTGATAAAAGCACGTGGTGGTGTAACTAGACGTTGCATTTTCTGGAGGTACATAAATAATTAAGTTGCGCTGACTAGTTAATTCTATGAATAAGAAAAGAAAGGGGTCTTTAAAACGAGTTAACAGGGCAGTTCAATCATAAATCATAATCCCGTGACGCTACCCAAAAAAAAAAACTTTTTAATTTACTTTCAATAAGAAGGTACTCCATTTCTTTCTACTGCATTTTTTTTCTTTTTTATAAGCGTCAGTACGCGACTTTTTTTAAATTTCTCGAAAATAAAAAGGATAATAATTCTTCCAATGTTTATATGATTATAAACGGTACAGAGGAAGTGTTGCATCGAGTATTAACATTAAAGAGTTCGAGACGGTATGGTGGCGCAGAGCCGCAAAGCAAACCGTCCTTGTGAGTTCATGGCGCTCGGCAACCAGTTCAATGGCTACAATTTATATATTTATACACGTTTTTTAACTTATAAATGTCACTAATAAATAAACTGTAGGCTAGGTTTTTGAAGTGTTCGTAGAACATTTTATTTGAAATATTAGGTACTGTATTTTTTTGTTAAATATGTTATTATTTACTTAAAATAAATAATGAACGACTTAATATACCATTTATTTTTGTTTTAAAATTTAAAACAAACTAAATGAAAAAGTAAATAAGTTATTTTAAAATAAGCTTAGAAAATTAGACGTTGAAAAAATGACCAGAATAGATAAGAAAAGCTTGTAAAATTGAGAAATATGTACCTATAAGTAGTTTCCGTAACACCAAATATTATAAAGTAAATTTAAAATAAAATTAAGTCATATGTTACACATTAAATTCGGACGTTTAAGGGCCTTAATTTTTTAAAGTTATGTGTATTTGCAATTTTCAAAGGCTCCTTAAGAGGAAGCAGTCGACCATTTTCCCCTTTTTATGAAGATAGAAAACTGTATACTTTTTTAACTGTTTCGAATTCGTGATAAAGGTTCGATAAAATTGAGATGCACATCCACGCTTCCGATGCCATTATTCAGGCGCAAGCTATTTTATTTTAAGACAATAGCAAAAAAAAGAAATCTGAAATAATACGCATAGGCCAATAAAATTAAACTTTTTCGAAGAATTAATTCGCAGCAGGCTGGAAATTATTTTAATACCTTCATTTGGTCCTAAATTCGTGTCACCCGAGTCTGCCCAATCCCAGGAGGTGTGCATTATTTTTGGGAAATTTTTGCTCCTATGTTGATCATGAGGACCTCATTTCAGCATGTCGGCAATTCCTGGCAGCCTTATATTCACCTAAGCCCAATGATACCTCCTTGGACAAAATCCGCCACGAGATATTCTCAAAATTCCTCATAAAGCCGACTTTCAATTCAATTCAATTCAATTCTTTATTTCAGGCAGTTTGCCCATAGAGTGTTAGTATACAGACTTGCATTATTAGAGTTAGTACTTCTTCAATTCAATTCTATTCAATTTGGTGTCTCTACCCCCAACAAATGCAGCTGAATTTAACCCTCCTTAACATTGAATTGAGTGACTTTTTCCAACAAACCTATCGTGTTTGAGCTACAAGCAAACAACCGAAAAAAGAACAAATATTTAGCAGTTATTTTGCTGCCAAAAGTTACCTATGCACACCTCCTGGAACTGTGCAAACTCGGGTGACATGTTAGGACCACAGGGCGTATTAAAATGATTTCCAGCTTGCTGGGAATTCATTCCTCAAAACGCTTTTTATTGATCTTATTTTCTTGGCCTACACAGTGCAATACTTGGAAGTAAAAGCTAGCTATTTTACATCACACTTGCTCCTAAAGCATGGCATTTCACGTGTGCGCTGCGGGGGTAATAGCCTATTTCACTCCCTACGGGACTAAAGGACTTTTACAAATGATGTCACTAAGTCATAGGTACGAACAAAGAGAATGAATAAATCAAATATTTATTTAAAATGTAGCTCTAAATGAGTTTTTTATTACTACTTTTTTACGCATGTTTAGTTAAAAATTGCATTATGATCTGATCTGAATCAAATTAGTTTTATTTTAAGTATTAACCTAGGATGTAAGATTTACGCTTTGTTACCTACTAACACTATCTGGACTGGACATGTCTGAATTAAATAAATTGAATTGAACCAGTCAAAGAATTAACTAAATCTGTAATTTCACCGAATTTTAATTTTTTTCGTGAATAAAACATATTTAATATGCTTCTTTGGAAAAGATGTTTAGTTAGCCAAAGAAATAATAAATTTTTATCGTTGTTCCCGATAAAAAAACAACATGGCGGACTCCGGAACTCGCGATAAAAACCCTAATTATGCTGCTGTAAATGATTTGATAAACCAGGACCAGCTGATAGCTTACACGTGCGGTACAAATTATATTTCGGAAACTATGCATTGATCGGAAAATTGACGGCACAGACCTATAAAATAACAATTTAAAGTCGAAAATGAAAATAATTCATCAAAAATAACAAGAACGTAGAAACAAACACCAGAGTTCAGAACCTCGTTTAAAATTGTAAATCTAAACACCGTCACTGTACAAAGAATAATCATGAAGATCAAATTATACACGGTGGCCAAAAAAGAACTGAATTCCCGTTGGCTCTAAGGTTTTGGGACGCTACCAATCCTCCCTAGATAGTTTTGGAACCTCTCAGATCGATTTGATTTTTGGAGTTGTATGGCCGTTTACTCACCGCCGCCGCTCAATGGCCATACAAAAGTCCAAAAATCAAATCGATCTGAGAGGTTCCAAAACTATCTAGGGAGCATTGGTAGCGTCCCGAAACCTTAGAGCCAACGGGACTTCAGTTATTTTTGGTCACCTTGTATAAAACAGTCACTATCTGACAGAGAACTGTGCGACCTGAACCATTTAAGCTAGAACCCTGCAAATTTGAAATACAGATTCCTCAAATGTTTTAGAGTTCCACTAAAAATTATATGTATTTTTTTATTCAACCATTTCAACCCCTTAAGGGGTTGGGTTTACTGTTTAACATATTTTACGCGATAGTACCAAGCGAGGCTCATCTCTACACATCGCATGTCTTCTTGTATCTTCTATATATCTTCTGTTCCGTAGATCAGCTCTGTCTTTTGTTGCCCTTCGCTAGGCAGCTGGCAAACCACAAAAGCAAACTGCCATACGATGAGCCGCAACTGACTACGAGCTTTCTTCTCTTCTCTTCTTTCTTGAGTATCTTCTGTTCAGATACTTAATTGTTGGAGTTAATACCTACGATTAGTACACCTAAAGCGTCAAATCGAATTACCAAATTCAGACATTCCAGACTAAATGGGGAAAATTAAAGTTAACTTAGTATTTGGAAAATCAAGCCCATCATCCTATAATGTTTGGTCCAGGCTTTTTGCCACGGCTCAATCGAACCTGCTTGCCAACCTAGTCCCGGCGTAGGCACTGTTAGTTCTGACCTATTAGTAGTCCAGTGGGGAAACTAGGCCTTATTTGTAATTAGTTTCCTCCCGATGTTTTCCTTCAACGAAAAGCGGTTGGTAAATATTAAAATGTCAAAAAGCGGAAAAAGCCGGAGTTTTTAACCCTCCGGATTGGAGGCTACTACCGCTTTATTCAAAATCAAGTCGGTATTATTTAAATAATATTTAAATATCCAGAAAGTAATCGATAAATGCAGATAAAAATCTTGTAGTTGTAGCACACCAGTCACACCACACACACGCGCTTAATAATAAAAACAAAATTAGTAATCAAAGATGCACAAAAAAAATGGCGACATAAGAAAGTAAAGGTAAAAAAAGTGTGTATCATAATCATCGATTTTGGAAAGCAACGATCTAGCACTAATGCCAACGTTTAAGATTTAAATAAATTAACACTCTCGGTCATCTTGAAAACTAAATAAAATGTGTTCGTCCTTTGGCCATATTCCAAAACGAACCCCCCTTGCAAAAAAAACTAAAAATAAATCAAATATAAAGGACTCACCTTTTTCCTTGAACCTCCTCCGCAGCCACTAACAGGAATGATGGCGACTCTGCGGCCCCACGGATTATATACTGGGTTATCTACAAGGAAAGCCACGGGTTATTGTAACGGCTGTAGTTAATATAATATGAAATATCCTAATTAGGTGCGTTACCAATGTCATGTGCTACTGAAATGAGTTTATACTGTTGAATGTAAGGGACAGCGGATAGTGGGAGAGAGCCCTTGGCAATGGTTTCTATAAAGAAGTGATCCAACTTCACTTAGGCCCGCTTTTAGAGGAAATGCCCGTGTTGCTGTAAAATATACTTAAATCAATCACTATAATGTATGCCATAATAGTTGAAGAGTTCCCTCGATTTCTCCAGGATCACATCATCAGATCCGGACCTGAGGCCAGTTTTATAAAGCTACAAGTTACAATTTACAAGCGGAACCCTCTTTCTAACCCTATGTGTTAGAAAGAGACTTCCGCTTGTAAATTGTAACTTGTAGCTTTATAAAACTGGCCTCTGGTGACAATGGGACCAACTGTAATGTATACTTTTTCAAGCAAAAAAAGAGTTTTCCAAATCAGTCCAGCCAGCCGCCTACGAATATTCGGTGAACATATTTTTTTTTTACATATAACAAAAAAACAAAGATCCCGACGAATTGAGAACCTCCTCCTTCGAAATCTTGAGGTCAGTTGAAAAAAAATGCAAATAATAAAATAGAGAATGCTGACAATTTTGTGTAGAATGAGCCTAAGTAGAGGCAGAAACGGGTTTTCGGGATTTTTTCGAATAACACTAACGAATAAACTCGTACATAACTATATATGCCCTGGAGGGTAACTGTCTAGGTTTTGTTACTATTAGGTATTGTAATTAGTAATTACTAATTGCATTGAAATTATGGCACATAACAAAGTGTCATATATTTTTGCGGCCCTGGTTTTACAAAGTGTTGTTGCATTGCATTGCAGAATGCAGGTGACTGATTAACATTTTGTATTAAATAATATGTATTAATTAAAAAAAATGCAAAGCTTTATAGGTACTACTTGGTATTATTTCAGCACAATAGCATTTTTTTTAATGTTTTACGGGACTAAATGATAATATAAAAAAATGGGAATTCACCACTTCGGGCGAGATTTAAATAACTAGCAGCTCTGTGATCGGGATGAACAGATTGCGGCAAAAATGTTAGTTATTTTATTTGTAAAGTTTGGTCTGTTTCCCGAAATTGTTTTATTTTCATTTTATTTGTATTTTTGATTTGGGTAATAAAGATTTTTAAACCGTATATTTTGTGATTTGTTTTGCAACCCTACAGAAACGGGGACGAATAAATTCTAAAACAAATCAAAAATGTAAAAAATAAATTATTATAAACAAACTCAGTGTGCGAGGGTCCTTAAAACTAGCTTAATCACCCTGCCAATCAAAAATGGTTTTTATTAGTTGCGTTTAAAGTACTTATCATAAAAAAACAATACGTTTTACGTTAGGGATGTGACTCAGTTTGACCACATCTGATGCATAGTTTCCAGAAATATGAAAAAGCTTTTTTTCTACGCACATATATGACCAATTGAAAGAAATATATATGTCGATCATTTATCTACGAAACTAAGTGGTGGTAAAGTGGTCTCGGGTTCGAATCCTGCCACTGACAAATAACTGTACCCAGAGAGAACCTTATCTGTGCTTGTACTCAACCAACATGAATTGGAGTCATCCCTGAAAATCTGGATATACTGGATGTAGGTATATAGTAGCTTAAGCATTTGGTCGTAACCATAGCTTTTTGATTTATTTAGAACTTGGTTCGTGAAACTGTGTTTTAAAAGAGCAAAACTGAGCTTTGGTACGAGTGCTGATTTTGATTAGGTACTGACCAAGCGAAAGACGTCACGTCTTGTGTAAGTTGTTTCATCGTTTTTATATTATTGAATTTCTGTCGTTATATTGATAGAGTCTGTCCGGATTTGAGAAGTGTCGTAGAATGTATGAACTCCCATATAAACCGCGACACTTCTGTTTCTGGATAAACTCTATATATCATATTTACTATCATTTTTTTAAATTCAATAATGTAAAGAAATGAAATATTTATTTGGTGAAAACGATAAGCATAACAAAAGGACAATACATACAATTAAAAAGTTTACACCAAAATGGTTGCCACTCAGCATGAGTCATCATGACAGAGTAGTCACAACGCTGATTTTCAGGGCAACCAAAACTTAAAACTATACTTAACTATTCTTAGCTTCGATCGATTATAATTAATCGATCCAAGCTTGGAGGATCGGACGTCACTACGGGTTTTTATCGGCGGAAGCCACGCAGGAAGGCCCAGCTGGCCCTCCGATAACTGCGAACACGCTAAACCACTACAAATTGTATTTTCTGTGGCCAAAACAATGTGCCCCGGATTTCACACAAGTGTAAAAAAGCTTATGCTTGAAATAAAGGAAAAACCTGTGGTTACCTATAATTAGATAAGCATCAAACTCAATTGTAACATAGATTTAAGAGCATGTAAGATGTATTTATCTGTTGGTAATCCTAAGTAAATAAATTAATATTAAAATTAAAAATATTGCCTGCACAAGACGCGCACTCGTGACTCGGAGATACCAGCCCGCGAATCCCGGAGTTACAAGTTTGAGTCTCGCCAGTTAAAGTGGTGATTTATTTACATATTTCCTTCATTTCTAAACAGCGGGGACGCTAAGTGGGGCCTGTAGCAAATTCATCGTATGGGCCCCATACAGAAATGGTTAGGATCCTGCTTTAGTCGTGGCCTCTCAGACCTGAGGCATTCCTGCCACCCCATAGTTATTTATTTATCGTATGGCACCATTTCACTGGATACAGATAGGCATTTCTTCTGCCAGGCACTTAGTGGTAGTGAGAAAGTATTTGATGAAAAAAATCTAGTGAGTGGTGCGAGGTCCAGATGGGACAGTGCAGCTGCCAAGTTTGTTACTCTGTTAGCACCACCCAGGGACCACGTGTAGGGTTATCTAAGGAGTTTCCTATGGACGCAGAGTAACATTGATCCCCTATTAGGCTAACCCGTCGGCGATGTCGACGCTCAGAAGACGCTAGTGTGGGGTTAACATTAGTTACGCCTCTGTTTCTATAAACATGGTGGTATCGTTAACATTTCAATATTCTTTGTTCAGAAGGCTCAGAAGTCTGATTATCATCACAGCAGTGTGAAATCTGAATAAGCCCTTGGTTGGAAGTTCGCGACATAATTTATTATCAACCGACTTCATGATTTCGAAGGAGGTTCTCAATTAGTCGGAAAGTCGGAATCTTTATTTCTTTTTTACTATTTTTTTATGTATGTTCACCGATTATTTGAAGACGGCTGGAGTCCAAGCCGTCTTCAAATAAGGAGTCCAGCCGCTGGACCGATTTGGAAAATTCTCTTTTTGTTTGTACTTCACAACTGGTCCCATTGTCACCAGGTCCGGATCTAATGATGGGATCCTGGACAAATCGAGGGAACTCTTCAACTATTATAGGCACACCTATAGTGATTTCACTATTTTTTACAGCAACTCGGCCACTACCTCTTGGAATAGCGGATCCTAAGTGAAGTCGGTTCTTTTTTTGTTCAAAATTATTTTTATTACCTGTTTAAAGTTGTTTACTTACCAGTGTATTTAACCTACGAACATTAAGTTTGTTATGCATTTTTAAAATTAGGTACAGTTCCGTGAGCTTTAAAAAGAACCTTCGGGAATCGGCGATGACACACGAAGATAATATGGCTGTTCTGCTTTTTCACGTGTCACTGTTGATTGATACCCGAGGTCTCTTTCTAAAACCCGAAGGTTCTTCTGAGAGCTCACGGACTGTACCTAGCTAATATTGATAAGAGGGGTAGCCAAAATACAACAGCATTTATGGCATTTATTATCGGAGTGAGCATATAATTTTAACGAACTGGGGTTGTGGTTTTCCGCCCCGATACGAATGTTCCCTGTTTTAACAAAAAACAGGAAAAACCAGGCCACGTGTCTCAAAACTATTGCACAACACTTTTGTGATATGTGGCTTGTAGTTTATTAATAAGTAGGTACATATATACAACATATCTGGAGTTCGATTTTTGAATCTCACCGGTGCCTTTTTAGGGTTCCGTACCTCAAAAGGAAAAAAACGGAACCCTTATAGGATCACTTTGTTGTCCGTCTGTCTGTCTGTCTGTCTGTCTGTCTGTCTGTCTGTCTGTCTGTCTGTCTGTCTGTCAAGACCATTTTTCTCAGAAACGGGTGGAGGTATCAAGCTGAAATTTATACCAAATACTTAGGTCTATTGTCCCTTGAAGCTGTGAAAAAATCAAACTTAAAAGCCAACGCAATCAAAAGATACAGTCGTTTATGCTGCAAATTTTAGAGTTTTCAGCACTCGCAAAACCTACGGGGTACTTCCCATGAACTCAGAAACTTGAAATTTGGCACGAAGCAACGTCATATAGCATAGACAAAGGAAAAATTATAAAAAGTAGACATTTTTAGTAAAATCATACAAAAATATATATTTAAAATTTTAAACTTACTACCTTTTTCCTCGTAAACGCGTAAAGTTATTAAGTTGAAATTCATGTCAAATACTCAGGGCTATAGGACTTTTCAGATGTAGCAAAACCAAACTTTTATGTCAACGCAATCAAAAGAAATAGCAATTTAAGTTGCATATTTTGAAACGGAGTACTCGCAAGAAACTCAAAACCTAAAGGATAGGTACTTCCCATAAACTCAGAAACTTGAAACTTGGCACGAAGAAATTTCATGTAGCACAGACAAAGGAAAAATTACGAAAAGTAGATTTTTTTTGTAAAATCATACAAAAAAATATATTTTAAATTTTAAACTTACTACCATTTTCCTCGTAAACGTGTGAAGTTATTAAATTGAAATTCATGTCAAATACTCAGGGCTATAGTACCTTTTACATGTAGCAAAACCAAACTTTTATGTCACCGCAATCAAAAGGAATAGCAATTTAAGTTGCATATTTTGAAACTGAGTACTCGCGAGAAACTCAAAACCTAAAGGGTACTTCCCGCAAGCTCAGAATTTTTAAACTTGGCACGAAGCAATGTCATATAGCACAGACAAAGGAAAAATTATAAAAAGTAGACATTTTTAGTAGAATCATATCAAAGAATATTTTTTTAAATTTTAAACTTACTACCTTCTTCCTCGTAAACGCGTAAAGGTATTCAATTGAAATTCATATCAAATACTCAGGTCTATTATACCTTTCAGCTGTGGCAAAAACAAACTTTCATGTCAACGCAATCAAAAGAAATAGCAATTTAAGTTGCATATTTTGGAGATGAGTACTCGCAAGAAACTCAAAACCTAAAGGGTACTTCCCGTAAACTCAGAAACTTGAAACTTTGCACGAAGAAACTTCATATAGAAAAGACAAAGGAAAAATTACGAAAAGTAGTCATTTTTAGTAAATATTTTTTTAAATTTTAAACTTACTACCTGTTTCCTCGTAAACCCGTAGAGGTATTAAATTGAAATTCATATCATATACTCAGCTCTATAATATCTTTCTGCTGTAGCAAAACGAAACTTTCATGTCCACGCAATCATAAGAAATAGCAATTGTTTTAGGTTTTTACGGAACCCTCGGTGCGCGAGTCCGACTCGCACTTGGCCGGTTTTTTTTGTATGCAGCCGATGACTATTTAGTACGAAATAAGTCAAAGAGTGAGATTCAAAAATCGAACTCCTGGTATTGTTATGAGTAGATATATTAATTTCTCATAGTATTTGTCAAGGCAATAAAGTGCATGTTATACCCTGGCCGCTGATGATGGCGACTGTACCTTACTTAGGCCACTCAGCAAGCTTCGTGCCGCAGCACACGGTACTCGACTGAAAAGCTCTTAATTATGTCACGATTGTATAAAATACTATTCTCGTATTGTAAATTAATATTTGAGTGTTAAACGCGAGTAAAAGGATCCCATTCGCTTCACTTCGGCGGCATTTTTTTTTTAATTAGAATGTTTTATTCATTTTTATCTCTTTTTATTTCCTTTGCGCTTTCTTTCATTTAACATATGGTTACAGACCAAACCAACACAAAGGAAAATTGTACAATTAACATAATATGTAATGTAGGTACCTATTCTTAAAATACAATTATTTTAACGACTAACGGAGCGTAAAATAAGGATAAAAGCATATGTGGTACCTATATATGTGGCATGTGCCTACTCTGTACCTTATTTTCCTTAAAATTTCGTGTCTCTATACGAAATTTACAAATTATAATATTTATTCAGGAACAACTAAATAATGTTGTTATAATTTTTTAAATATTTAAAAATTATTTATAACTTAGTCTATAATACCTACCTAGGTTGTCTATCTACTATTGAATTTATTAATCAAATTGTGTTTACAATACAAACATGATTATAGTACCGTATTATAGGTATTATTAAATAAATATTTTTAGAAATGAATCTACTTAATTTATTGTGTGCAGAGATTGCAGACTATTTTGCGGCTCTAGTAACTTATATTTGCTCCGGCCAACTCTACGTTGATGGATGGTAGAAATTATTAATAATAACAGAGAATATTTAATTAAATAATAATAAAGTAATCAGTAGGTACTGTACAGTCAGCATCAATAGTATCTTTCTACACGAAGGCCGCAAAAATATGTGACACGCTCCTATGGCTCTGCAAATAAGAGCGTGTCACATATTTTTGCGGCCTTCGTGTAGGAAGATAGGTACTACTGATGCTGACTGTACCTACAGAAATCAAATATTATCGTTAAGTCATAGTTTTCGGTCCTATGGAATACTATTGACCTACTTAAAGTCCCAGGCATTCGACCAAGGTCTTGTGTTGAACTCCATCGCTTCAGCCCTGAAAAAGCTCATACAGTCCACTTTTCACCGTCATCCCACAAACAACGTAACATAACACTTTTCACTTACAAATTAGTGTTGAAACAGGGTCTTTATGAATTTTAGCAAACACCGGGATTCTCATTTTCGAGGTCATTTCCGACTGTCAATGTCAAGTACTGGGTCAAGGTCGGATACCGCGCAAGTCAGTCGAGTTCGAGGGTTGCCATAATCAGTGACACAAAAATATAACGCCTGTGGAAGTTTAATAGCAATGTGTTGCTATTTTGTTATATTAGGCGCTTTGTCATATTTAGCATTTTAATGATTTTATTTTGTGCATAAGCTCTTACCAATAGGGATTTTACAGGTGCTCTGAGGTTAAATTCTCAAAAACCTTTTCCGACAAACTGCCATCTCTCTATATCAGCCATTCTCCCTCTGTGGGGGCTCCGCGAAAATACTTTTAAATTTGAAAAAAATTGATAATCAGCACTTCTGTCTGACTAGCAAATATATATTTTTTTTATTTTGGGGCTACGTCAAATATTCCGCTTTCCAAAAGGGCTCAGTCACTAAAAAAGTTTGAGAGCCGGTGGTCTAGATAACAAAGTAACTAGAGATGTTTTGTTGCTCTTATAATCGTATAGGGTGATTGTGCTAGTTTCCCGTCCAGGTCCAGTTTACCGTCCACTTGATTAAACTGCTGCAAATAAATGGGAGAAACTATTTTAGGTCAACAAATTATTTATTTAAAGTTTATAACTTAGTATTTTTTTTTAATTTTAAGTTTTTTGTTTGGGGAAAACTTGAATATAAATGTGTGGACGGAAAACTGACAATAGTGGACGAAAGCTAGTACAATCACCCTACCATTTTTCAGAACTAGCTCCTAGTCTATTACATTCTGCCACCTTGGTGCCTACATCGAAGCATTAACTTGTCATTGATATTTTGAGCCTAATCCAATAAATGGGGGGCTTCGGTGGCCCTATACAGTTCTGCCTCCAATCCATCCAATAAATGGTGGGCTTCGGTGACCCTATACAGTTCTGCCTCCAATCCATCCAATAAATGGTGGGCTTCGGTGACCCTATACAGTTCTGCCTCTAATCCATCCAATAAATGGGGGGGCTTCGGTGGACCTATACAGTTCTGCCTCTAATCCATCCAATAAATGGGGGGCTTCGGTGACCGTAAACACAGTTCTGCCTCCAATCCATCCAATAAATGGGGGGCTTCGGTGGCCCTATACAGTTCTGCCTCTAATCCATCCAATAAATGGTGGGCTTCGGTGACCCTATACACAGTTCTGCCTCCAATCCTGGCTTCGATGGCAGTCTTCAATTCCCTTTAAAAGGTTTTGTATGAGTTATGCTTAAAGGTTCAGCTTAACCCATCACAATCAGTTCAATTATAAAAACTATATCGAAAAAGGCAACCCCTTCGATTATTTAGTATTTAATAATTTTATTTTTATTTTACCAGTGAAACGGAATATTTTAAGGAATTCAATAAAACACCCATGATATAGTAACGCTGTAATTACCATTTAAAATAACATTGTTAAAATAAAACAATATACATAAACTGTCACAAAAAAATGTAAACAAAGCGCATCAGCGCGCTGATCAAATAATTCTGTCTTTTAGGTTATAAGACATAAGGGACCAGTAGAATATTGAATCCCTCTCACATATTAACAAAAAAAAACTAAAGGCCATGTCCGTCATTCGTTAGGAGTCGCCAGGACGCTAGCGTTCCCATACAAACGTATTTAGTTTAGTTCTCATTTTAAAACGACATGCTTTAGAACCACGAAATTTGGCATGGGCATTCTAGTAGTACAGATCTATGTCGGTAATTTGTTTTTGTTGCTAAAAATTGTAATACAAAGAAAATACAGCCAGATACAGATTTACATACAAAACTTATTTTTGGTATAATTTCTTTGTATTACAATTTTTAGCAACGAAAACGAATTACCGACTTAGATCTGTAATGCTAGAATGCCCATGCCAAATTTCGTGGTTCTAAAGCATGTCGTTTTAAAATGAGAGCTGAACTACGTTTGTATGGGGACGCGAGTTTACGCGAGCGTCCTGGCGACTCGAAAGGGCGTCAAAATCTAAGAGTAAAATATAGTCTGGCTGGCATAGTGCAGAAACAATGGAAGTAATAACTTAATAAGCTATACTCATCCCTTTTATATAAAATTTGAATTAGTAGCGACAATTTTAAGCATTTTGTCTATGAATTTGCTGAATTCAGCTCAGGTGTGTATTGTCCCTAAGGGTGATGGTAAGATCTGGGGAATGCAAACTGGTTATTTTTAGCATAAATAACCGTTTTTTTTCGGGTTACAACTAGGATAAGCAACCGGTTTTTATTTGGTATAAGTAATAACCGGTTAAAAACCGGTTTCACATATAAAATAATAACCGGTTTGCTTTCTCCTGTAAGATCATTTTGTATTGAACCGAAACACACAACGCCGCAGATTTTATTTTGTTATTTCACAATTGTAAAAATACTGTTGAGTTTTCCTTCCCTTAAATAAAACATCGATATGAAATATATTTAAAGTATTATATTTTACAACCATATCTATGTTACCCCCTACAAAACTCCGAATACAAAATGCACTACCAACCGAGATCATGGCGCATTTACGGTGACACAGGACTGTTCGTATTTCTTCCGCTTACATACTTTGCCGGAATAAAATACGAATTCGGCTTTCACACTGCTGCAGTTTCCGCATGCGGCGCCGGTGCGCGAGCGCGATAGCGCTCTGCATGTGTGTAGCGCTGTCACGCTTGCACACCGTCGCCGCATCCGGTTGCGGCGCCAGTGTGATACTCGCTTTAGAAACAGGGCTCGAAATACCGGTAAAATTTCAAACCGTTAGGTAAAAATAAAGTTTATAAAACGTTCACGTTCTGAAGTAAACGAAACCAGAATTAACCGGTTACAATATAAACCGGTTCCGAACTTTACATAGTTTAAACGTAAATGCGCCATTTGCACACTCCTACGCGATTTTCGTATGATTTTGATAATTTTTCAATTGAGCAAAAATCACTGAACTTTTGGCATCGAAAATCGTGCTTTCGCAACCATATTTAAATTTATAATAAACAGAAACATTCGCACAATTGATCGTTATAGTCAGTCTCGCTCGTACAGTCACCATCAGATATATTGGAGCGGCCAAGGTGGTCACAAATATCTGAACAACGCCTCTATTATTGAGCATGCAGTTCATAACCAGATATTTCTGAGTACCTTGGCCGCTTCGATATATTTGATGGCGATTGTACTTTTAAAAATATCGTGATTTTATTTTATATTGTGACTAGACATTGATCAGTGCTAATGGTTCTGCATGTTGTGGTCTCTATTTTAGCTGCTCACGGCCAGTATGGGCACTCGGCGTCGTTTAAGCCTCGACGCTTAAAAATACAGATTATCAATGACAATATACCTTTACATTGTTTATAGTAATAATAGGTTTTTTTTTAAACAAGTCGTCTCGCGCTGTGGGCAATACAGATGGCTACGACTTTGCTTCATTGATGTTCTAATATGAATAAATCTCCCATAATTTTGCCGCATACAACCCCAATAGAAACTCTAATGGACCCTCGGTTACCGTCTCTTGAAGCTGCCTCCTTTACCAACTAAATCGATATAATCATTTATCTTAGGCCTTCAATATGCATACATTTTTCGTATCGTCCACAAACAAAAACTTTTGACACTTTTTTCTACGTCAAAAATAAAGAATTTTTAAGAGGTCCGAATTGGAAATGCTCCTTAGTATCATTCGCACTTCTCAACAAAAATTTTCTATTAGTTTTACAACATTCGAATTTAGAAATCAGTTCTTAAGACAACGGTATAAGACATTAATTTATACCAAGAGCGCCAGGTGAGAAAATACCTTTGAAAATTTAAAAACCCATAACTATAAAACAAACCGGTTTACAGTTCGGTTAACGACACAGTTACCAAAAAAATTACTTTACATTGCATTAATTTATGTAATTGTTATTATTAAACTAGTGTACAGCAGTTGAATCAATCAATAACCGTTTATTTTATACCGTTTTTTCGTATTTCCGAAAAGTAGGGTAAATAGCTAGTAAATGGCCCAATGAACTCTATTCAACTACAAACAGAATTCATTAACTTAGCCAGTTATTGAAGGGTGGCCAGTAATTAAAAACGTATACTAAAATGAATTTTGTTTGTAAGTGACAGAGTTAATTATAAGTACGAGACGAGGTGGCCAGTTACTGGCGATTTGCCTTAAGTTATATTCCGACCAAAAAGTGTAGAAATTAAAAAGTGGCAACATCGTAGTGTCGTCCCTTTTAAATCAATCTAAGAAAACGGGACGGCACTACGATGTTGCCACTTTTTAATTTCTATACTTTTTGGTCGGAATATAAGAGCCAAAATATGGAAAATTAAATTCCACACAAGATCCATTCAGTATTTACAGACACTTACCCTGCAATCCAGTTGATTATCTTTTCTCCACAATATTGAGCCTCATCCTAATACGGCAAGGTCTATTTTAATATGTGACAGTGTGTATAACTATGATCTAACCACATTATGTATATATGTGCAACGTTAAAATTAACGACAGTGTTAAGGGTGGTTGTCCTAGTTTCCCGTCCAGGTCCAGTTTACCGTCCACTTTATTAATTATTAAACTGCTGCAAATATATGGGGAAAACGTTATAACAACAAATTCTCTATTTATAGTTTATTCTTTAATACTTTTTTTTATATTTAAGCTTTTATTTTGGGAAAATCTTGAATATAAATGTGTATAGTATGAGTAAAACTAAAACTGTGCGCGCCAACCCGCCTGCCAAGCGTGGCGCGTATGGCAAACCCCCCTCCCTTAATGGGGAGGCCTATGTTCAGCAGTGGACGTCTTATGGCTGAGATGATGATGATGATGACGATGATGAGTAAAACTGACACATGTGGACGAAAACTAGCACAATCACCCTACTTATGTACAGTGAGCAACAAAAGTAACTACACAGCGTAATTATTTTCTCTGTTAGTAGGTACGTGGATATTTGGTTTGTTATTATAATAATTGCTTTGCTTTATTTGAGACCATGTTTTTTTTCTGAAACGGCAAAACTTTAAGAAAACATGGCATTTGCATTCTGCAACACGAATTGCCTGGGGGCCGATTTTTGACGTTCGAGCGCTCCAATGAAAAAAAATACCTCGAAAATAATCGCACACAAAAATTTCACATGAAATTGATAGTTTAAATAATCATGATTTAAATACATATCTCTGTTATTTTTAAAACATAATTTCATCGTTTTATTTAGAGTAAAAATGTCAGATTCGAGCGCTCGAATCTGAAAAATCACTACCGTGGTCGGCGTAAATAGGTATTGTTTTATTTTATGTCAAAATTAAGAAATAACCTGAATTATTTAATGATATATTTTTCCTTTTCTGCAGTCTATATTCCGCCCATCGCTAATTAAAACATATCATGTTTAAAAACTAAAGATATTTTCATTATACAGATTGTTAAAATCGTGAGCCACCCAAAAATCATACAAGTTTTATTTGTATATATTTCATTCACATGGTCATATGTGGACGAGTTTAGTGAAAGGTCCCACTTTGTCAGTTAAATAGACATTACTTCACTGATAGTGTATATGTCAGTGGTGGCGCGTCCATAGAACACAATTCCTATCGTCTTGCCTAATTGTCAGGCACCTGAGCAGTTGTTTTACAGCTAATGAAGAAATTTAAAGCCAAATTAAGCTTCGGCTTGCCTAAGAATTTTTTTTGACCCGCTGCCACAGAGGGCCTACCGCGAAGTTCGAAAATCGAGAAAACGATGGTCCCGTCTCTATCGCTCTTGCACATACGAAAGAGAGTGATGGAAATATTCGATTCGATGAACGAAGTGGTTCGCGGTTATAAGCCTGGTATATGTGTAGTTTTAGGGTGTACTAATAACTTCATATCGACAAAGTGAGCTTTTTCACTGCACTGATGCATATTTCCTTGTATGTACAATTTATTAAAATCATAGAGTAACTTAGAGTAGAGCAGCACAGCCTAAGAACTATTTGAAGCTCAAGTTAATTGCGCCATCTGCGTGAAAGCCCCCTAAAGATACCCAAAATGTAAGAGGAAATGTCACCTGCACTGCTACTCCATCTAGTAGATACTAGTGTAGTAGTGTGTAGTAGTAGTAATGGAAGTCCGTGATCTCTGCCTACCCCTTTTGGGATATAGGCGTGAATGTATGTATGTATATATGTATGTACTAGTACGCTATTTCCTACTAGGTGGAGTAGCAGTGCAGGTGACATTCCCTCTTACATTTTGGGTATCTTTAGGGGTCTTTCACGCAGATGGCGCAATTGACTTTAGCTTCAAATAGTTCTTAGGCTGTGCTGCTCTACTATGTAAGTTACTATATGATTAAAATGCTCCGTTCAAGTGACAATAATGGTAGTTCTACACACGTCAGGTCACCTGTCCTTGTTGCCAGGGTTGAGGTGGTTGGGGGCGTCCGCGAAGGCGAACTTGAGGCGGTAGGCCTCCGCCACCAGCACGCTGATGTTGGAGTCCGACCAGTTATGCGTGGGCACGTTCTGGAGGAGTATCATCAGGCCTTGGAAGTCGCGCTCCAGCATTAGACGCTCGCGCCAGTGCAGGAGGAACGCTGGAAAAGGATAGGAAATATTAACAGACTGATTCACAAACAAGCTAAATAATTCTGCTTCCCTCTAATTTTAGCAATTATGGATTGAGTATACAACATTGTTAACAAATATATTACATTTTATTTTTGTATTAAGCAGAACGTCTGCTTAGAAAAATAAAGGGCATGGTGGGTTAAATAAAGGATATGGTGTAGAAATTCGCAGCCATCAGGTAAGTCTCAGTAGCTCAGTTGGTCAGAGCGATGGGCATGTTTCCCAGAGTCGCGAGTTCGAGTCTTGCCTGAGGCAGTGGATTTTTCTTCTTTTCCTTCATTTCTAAACATTGCAATATATTACAGCCGCCAAAACTATATGATTACTGCAGTCTCCTTGATAAAGTTGTTCATTATATGCCTGTACAGAGTTTAATAATAGCACTGCACAAATATAAAGCTGGAAAGTAATAATAACTAGTAGCTCGCCTGTCGGCTCGTTTCATAAACCCACACTCGTATATTAATGTCTTTCATGGCGACCCTGTCAATACGACCTTGAACACATAAACTACCTGAGTTGGAGGTAGCCTTACTTGCACAAATATAAAACTGAAAGGTGGTAAACCTATCAGATTCCGCCAGATACGTGTCCCACAGCCTGATGGTGCATGGTAGTGGTATCTACCCTGGTGAGGAGGTTATTCATCCAACAGAAGACCTGGGGGTAATCTTACCTGCACAGACATAGAGCTGGAAGGTCGCAAACCCATCAGATTCAGCCAGATAAGTGTCCCACAGCCTGATGGTGCATGGTAGTGGTATCTCCCTGGTGAGGAGGTTGTTCATCCAGCGGAAGGAGAACTGCAGGTAGTCGACGCCGTGGTTCTGCAGGTGCGTGTGGAGGGGCAGGTCGATGCGGCGGATCAGGTCTTTCAGCTGGTTCACCTGGAATGGAAGAATTACGAGGTAGTTAACCCTTTGACCGCCAAAGCCGTTCTATCACGCGCACGGAAAGTCGTGCCGTCAGCGCCAGGACGTGATATCACGTCCAAAATATAACTGGTTGGCGTTCAAAAGGTTAATAGTTGTCAGAACACAAAATATTATCTGGAATCGTAATGCATCAATTATTTTAATCAAATCCGCAAAAATGCCGAAATCCAAGAACTGGTGGCCGAACCTAATATAATTGGTGAGACAAAAGCGCATCGTCTCCGCTGGCTCGGCCACCTCGAGAGGATGGGAGAAGATCGCTCAGTAAAAAGAGCATATTTGGATCGACCGACTGCCGTCCTGTCGGTCATCCTAAGTATCGCTGGGCAGACAGGGTAGGAGGTGATCTTCATGAGCTCGGTGCCAGTGATACCTGGCGTGAAATAGCACAGGACCGAGCAAATTGGCGTGCTCTTGTGTCGGAGGCCAAGACTCATCTTGGGTCGTTGCGCCAAATATATTTTAATCTAATACCGAAATGACGCGGCCATTTAGAATGTTATACCTATCTAAGAACCATTACTGGTTTTATCACTTATCCATAAAAACCGACAGACAAACAAACAGACTCTCACTCTAAGTGCATATACAGACTATATTCCATTGGATTGGGATTACGTACGTTTTCCAGTTAATACCTAATGAGTAATTTGTTCAGGACCAATGAAATCATCGAAATGTTTTTTCTTTGTCCTCAACCACTGACAAAGACAAATAATAGGTACGTATATAACGTTCTATAACACAGAAAAACTAAAATGGATGTTACTTAAAATCTATGTTATAAGTTATAAGGTGTGTATTTGTAAATAAACACGTATAAAAGAACAGTCAACCAATTGATGAGTATAGAACCTTGTTACACATCAAATTAGAGAAATCTTAAAGATAAATATAATACAGTTATTAGTCATAAATTGGGCATGTCTCTAAGAATAGAGCTCGAATAGGTACCTCGAAACTCACCTTATATTGAATCCCAAGCTGCGCAAATATATAATTATCCTGTATACTATCCAGAAACTTCGACAAGCACCAAAACGAGTCCGCCTCTATAACATCCCGCTGCCCCTCCTCCAGCTTGTCAAGCGGGTAGTTGTCGAGTTCCTCCCCCGGTATGGCCTCCTGGAGGAAGACCATGAAGAAGGGGGTGACCAGGTCGTTGATGCCCTGCACGTAGCCTGAGGCGGGGTGGCGGATCGCCCAGATGTAGAGGATGCGTTCAAACATCACCTGGAAAGTAGAGGATTGTTGTTTAACCCTTTGACCGCCAAAGCCGTCATATCACGCGCACGGAAAGACGTGCCGTCAGTGCCATGACGTGATATCATGTCCAAAATATAACCGGTTTGCCTTCGCGCGCTGGCGCTGAGGCCACGATTTTTCCGTCCGATGCTTGGCGATCAAAAGATTAAGGCTAATAGAAAAATATGCCGCGACAACAAATTAATTAATAAATGCCTGTGAGACATTCTAACATTATAAAATACATATAACGGTTTCACTTTAGTCACTTCGCGCTACATGTTTCGGAGAGCCTAGGTCTCCATCTTCAAGCACTACGAGTGCTATTCGCACCGGCCCGTAGCGCACTGCAGCACGTCGCGTTGCCGAGTGATTAAAGGTACGTGAGGACTGTCGTGACTCGACAAAATAGTGTTTCGCTCCTATAAAAGATCACGTCAAATGGCGACCCAGCCAGTGCGACCTTGAGTTTAACAACACTGAAAATGGTCTAGCAAGTGCTAGTACGTAAGGTAGTAGGTAAGTACCTGAACTCAATGTTTGGTGCTGCCTGTTTCACTCTAACAACTGATGGTTGTCTCGCTTTAGAAAGAGCATTGGAATCGGAACACCAAACTAATATTTCGCCCCTATAACACTGCACGTCAAATGGCGACCCAGCCAGTGCGACCTTGAGTTTAACAACACTGAAAATGGTCTAGCACTTACCTGAACGGTATATTGTTGTACAAGGCCACCAAGGGGCTCATCTTTGGGGCTAAGTATCGTCGTCTCTCAGCATCATAGTACTGTCTCACTAGGTGCTTGTAACCAGGTCGCTCCCTTGCGCTCCAGATTATCAATGTTTGGTGTTGCCTGTTTCACTCTAACAACTGATGGTTGTCTCGCTTTAGACAGAGCATTGGAATTGGAACAACAAACTAATATTTCGCTCCTATAACATCAAATGGCGACCCAGCCAGTGCGACCTTGAGCTAACTACACTGAAAATAGTCTAGCACTTACCCGAATAGTATGTTGTTGGAACAGGGCAACTAGAGGGCTCATCCTCGGTATATCAATATGTATCTGCCTGTAAGTATCGTCCACTCTCTCAGCATCATAGTACTGTCTCACTAGGTACTTGTAATCAGCTCGCTTGCGCCCCAGAGTCTCAATGTTCAGTGCTGGCTGTCTCACTCTAACACCCTAGCTTGATTGAAAGAGCATTACAATTGGAACAAGAAACTAGTATTACGCTCCTGTAACACCGCACGTCAAATGGCGACCCAGCCAGTGCGACCTTGAGTTTGACAACACTGAAAAGGGTATTAGTACTTACTTGAACAGTATGTTGTTGGAACAGGGCCACCAAGGGACTCATCCTCGGTATATCAATATGTATCTGCCTGTAAGTATCGTCATCTCTCTCAGCATCATAGTACTGTCTAACTAGGTGCTTGTAATCGGCTCGTTTCCGCTCGAGAGTTTCCGTGCGACGCTCGGTATTGGCGGGCAGGTAGCCAGCCAGGAGACGCCATGTGTTTGCACGGGCCTGCGGCAATAAAAATAATTTTCAATACGAATATTTTAACTTATTACAACTACTAACTTTTAACACACTTTAAATCCAGGTATTTGCTAGAAATATGTGCACCGTTTTTTGAAGCAATGTTTTTACTGAGGACGCCATTATTATTTTTTTATCGTAGATTTGTACATCCTTTAGAAAAAAAATTGTACATCCTGCTGGTGGCCTGGCGGTAAGACTTCAGACTTTCAATCCGGTGGTCTCGAGTTCAAACCCCGGCTCGTACCACTGAGTTTTTCGGAACTTACCTATGTCCGAAATATCATTTGATATTTAGCAGTGGCTTTTCGGTGAAGAAAAACATCGTGAGGAAACCGGACCTAATCCAATCAAGGCTGAGTTTCCCCTCTGGGTTGGAAGGTCAGATGGCAGTCGCTTTCGTAAAAACTGGTACTGCCTACGCCAATTCATGGGATTAGGTTGTCAAGCGGACCCCAAGCCGGAACAAACGCTAGGAGGAAGAAGAGATTTGTACATCCTAGAGTGCGTCACGTATTCTTGTGGAGTTCGTAGTTCAAGATATTATTTATTTATTTTAAACCTCATTACACAGTAATAACAAAAAAGTACAAAATAGACTTAGTACCTCAAGGCATCTTCTGCCAGTTAACCATTGAGCATAACTGAAATGTTACTGCTCATACAAACCAGCTTCCTTAAACCCGTCACATAATATGTATTATAGCTCGGTATCTTACGGTATATTACGATATACTTACGTACTAGTTGACAGAGTCCAGACACGCAGCTATAATATATATTATTTACTTACTTACTTACTTATTTGGCGCAACGACCCAAAATGAGTCTTGGCCTCCGACACAAGAGCACGCCAATTTGCTCGGTCCTGCGCTATTTCACTCCAGGTTTCACCGGCACCGAGCTCATGAAGATCAGCTCCTACCCTGTATCTGTGTGTGTGTATTATTTAATAGTGCGTAAAATATCTCGAGATATATTGTAAGATTAAACTTCATCTTGTAGGGCTATCAGTGTGCCGCTTCGACCAGATTTGATCTATTGTGGCAGCCCTTTATAATTCATTACTAATTCCCGTTGAGTCTAGAAACTTCCAGATTCTTTGGGCTGTAATGTGTTGTACCTCCTCGGGTTGCAGTACATGCCTCCCTAGGTGGGCACTTCTTTTAAGCATTAGTGGTCCGCAGGAGCAGAGAATGTGCATGGGCATATTGTAAGATACCGAGCTATAATATATATTTTAGCTCCGTCGTAACTTGGTACCTAGATATTCGTTTGAATATATACTACAAATCAGTGTTAAGTATGAATACATACGGAACTGATTTAATTTCACACTCAGACCGTCGTAATTTCACGGTTCTTCGTGCTTAAGCCTTGCTTTATACGACGTCAAAACTAAACCGTAGAGATTTGCGATAACGAGACTGAAAGATGTTGCTATGCTTTTGTATTATTTTACGATGATATTCTTTGTTACTATGCAGTGGTGATCAGATGTATTGGCAATATCAGACCAACCTAAGGCTGCATTTCCACCAGAGATGAGTGAGCAATGTGTTGCAAGTAATGTGTTTTTGAAAACCAATAGATTGGCTTCATTTGTTTATCCTCGCACAACGCAGATCCAGGATTGGTCTTTACCAAACGCATTCTCGCTCATTTATTGGTGGAAACGAAGTCTAAGCACTCTCAAATATCTAATCACATCTCTATTGTAATCTGACTGACCTCTACAGCCCTGGCTTTTTCTCTACATGCGGCTAAGTGCATTACTATTAATACCTATTAACCTGACTCTGTGTAACTTTACTTATTCTATATGCAATAAAGAAATTGTTATTGTTTTATCTTATCTTTTTTATAAGTTCCAAAAGTAACAAACATCAGATTGAGAGTGACCTTTAACTGCTGGGTTAATAAAACTTTTTCCGCTACATCACAGATTACTATAAACAATAATTTATCTTATATTTGCAGGCAGTAATCAGTACTCAATAAATAAACATCTTCACTTCACATGAAGTTAAAACAAAGTGTTTTATCATAGTAATGGTTTCATTACATAAGCAATTCCCCCTCATTAATATGTGTGTAACAATGACTGGACAAAGTATGTTAATTAGGTACTTTATTTGGAACTTACTGGTAAAAGACTTATCATAATAATGTTTGATAATCATCTTGGATTGCAATTTAAAATGCCACTATCTTGATGTTTTAAAATGAAATACAGCACTTACTTGTAACTATAAATAGAACCCTAGTTACTTTTTGAGTTTACTTAAAAGCCAATGCGCACAGAGAGCGTGGGACGGTAGCGGCGCGGCGGCGGAGCGTGCGCGGCGCACTGTATAACAGTGAAGTAAATATGGTGATTCACACTGCCATCGCGGCAGGCCCAGTGTGCATTGGCCTTAAATATACACTGAATGAGTTTTCAGGAATAATAACAATACATGATGTTCTTTTTTCCTTGTAAATGTATTAGTCCAGTGAATTAGATGATATAGGAATGACTCAAAGATTTCTTATTATTACATCAGAACACCAATGATTCCCCATTTAACTGTTACTAAAAAACCTTATCATATATTAAAAGAAGTTACTCTCTATGTGAATAACTCAAGCCCCGAGGCATTAACCTACTTTATTTTTAAGCATTGTGACAGACTGATTCCCACACGGGTGGATCCATAGGCACACACAACTCGTTATGTTGTATTACTGGACCGCAATTAGAATGGGATTCGAGTTGACAGATTTTCCATACGCTTACATCAAAATTTGTATGGGTTGACAGCTAACTCAATCCCATTCTCATCGCAATTCTGTAATAATGTATTGATGTATGTTGTAGCTGTAGCCAAACAGGCGGTGCTTTAAAGCTTATTATGCTAGTTTATTTATTGAATTGTATCAAAAGTTGTAATATAACTTAAGACCAATGCAGTCTTTGCTATAAGGGCCCATAGGGCTTCCTCAGGGAGGCCCTAAAAGATCTTAGACAAAGTTTTTTTACATTCATACTTTGTCCCTAATTGAGCGCCTGAGGGCCCCTGATTTTCAAGTGTCCAAGGGCCCCATAATCTTCTTGCTCTGGCTCCATCACTAAAATTAATAAAGTGATATTTTTAATTGAGTAAGCAATCTGACAGCTCCTTATATGACTTTGCAAACCAGTTTGTATGGCTGGAACTATTAGATTACCTTCCTCAATTAAAAATACCACTTTGTATTTGCATAAGACTTGCAATGAATTGTTATAGTGATACACTTACCTTCACTGGAATACCCGACCAGCTGAGCTGCTTCAGCTCATCCAGGTTAATTACAGCACTATCATGCAGCTGCTGGAACCTTTCCAGCTTCGACTCACTGCTCTCCTCGCGAGACGTGAGCGCCGACAGCTTTACAGCTTGCGCCGCCCCCGGGTAATACCTCAGCGGCCCCGCACTACCCCCGGGACCGCTCCTCCGCCCCTCACTCCTCCGCACTGGCACCGCATCCTCCTTATCCACCTCCTTTTCACTTTCCACCTTCACAGTCTTCACTACATTTTTAGTACTATTCCTATGTGAATTTATAACGTTCAAAGCGGCGGTTTGCGATATGGCTTTCGATATCTTGGTCTCCGCGATCCCTGATATGATCTCGTCGTCCCCCAGGTCCCAGGCGTCGTTCACCGACGCCTGGAACTGCTGGTACGAAGAGCCCGACATAACCTCCGCGCCCCGCTGGGGCCTGCCCGGAACGCGCTGTGGGGTTCTCCAGAATGTATCAGGTAACCCGTTCTTGTCATGTTCGGGTTGGTGACTTTCCATAATAAGATACAGCTAGGAACATTCTAAATAACTTTGTTCGACAACAAAATAATAGAAGGAAAATGTTTTTGATATGAATATGACATGACACTTGGGCATAGACAAAATAACTCTTGGTTACGTACCCCATGGGTGCGTTTTCTTTGCGCAGTTTTTGCAACATCAAGACAACAAAAGTTTGTAGAATTATTTAAACTTTTTCTTTGACACGGTTGACACAATTGACACATATTTGTCAAATTATTTCCGTCTTGGACATGGTATTCCGGTTGTTTTTTTGTAATTATTATCAAAAATTGTTTATTGATTAAACGTTACTTAGATGTCGAGACTACATTAACCAATTAGAATACAAAATTAACTAATATAAGTATTTATCTAAAAATCACATGATCAGTGGTATATTAAATTCCTTTAGAAAAACGTACATATTTTTGTTCAAAGATATTGTTTCTAAGGTTTCTAGGTGGCTTGTTAGATCAATATCAAAAACTGGACTATTTCAAGGAAATTAATTCCAAAATTAATGAAAGATGGCTAGCCCGAGCCCAGAAGGCGATGCCTCTTCAATGTTTATGGCCCGAAGAGCAAATATGTCGCCTAGTTCGGCACGATCAAACGAAAGCCCGACAAGAAAATCAAAAGAACAACCTCCAGCAGAAGTTATAACAGTTAAAGATTTCTTCGACTTCATGAAGACGGCATATCAAGTTTACGAGCATTTAGAAGGCGATGATGATGACGGAACGAAGATTGACTGGGAAGAATTAACGAAGTTAACGGTTATTAACCACGTTATCGAACAACAGGACAGGGACTTGTTGTACCAAACTGCTTATGCGGAACCAAAGCCCATCACTAGCAAGAGCGACACTACTTTGGAGAAGAGGGAAAATGAAAATAAAAGTATTGAAAAACGAATGAGTTGCAGTGAAATCCAGCGTAAGTTTTGATAATCTATATATTCGTTTACCTGCATTTGCATTACTTTTGTGAGAGGAAATATGCGTCAACCCAAGTAATCTTGTATATATTCAGAAGGTGGTCAGAGAAGAAAGTCTCCTCTTTTTCAAGCCCGGGTTGAGATGCTTGGAGTTTGGACTGAAGCCAATCTCAACTGCAAATTAAACGATGTAAGAAACGTAAAAAATAAATACTATTTCAACTGTACTTGACTGTACTGATCATTGTCAACAGATGGCGCTAATATTAAAATTGATTTCAGGTTATTAATGAAGGGATTTTAGATTCGATTTTACCATATTTGGTCGGTTATAAAAAACCTACGAAAACTACTAGTGAATATACACCAATTATAAAGAAGTCCTCGTCAAGTACTATCACTGAAGTGAAAAAGCCTGCAAGTTTTGGAAGTCAGTATGTTTCATGGTTATAATCAGCGCCGGCCCAAGCCCTCGATCAGGGTAGAGCGAAATCGGGTTTTGGCGCCCCTCGTCGAAGCTTTTTACCCAAAAGCGTTAGAGGAATAGGGTTAGGTCATAAATGAACGATTAAGGGACTACCCCAACTTAAGTATTTTTTTATGTATGTTATAACCAATTTTCTACAAGTTTTTTTTTAAATATGATTTGGCATATAATCTAGTTAGAATAAGCTATTCCAAACCCTCTTAGAACCGTACGTAGAATTTTTGTGCCAAAATATGCCAATTCGCCCAGAAGATGAACAAAGTGCCCTGAACGGTGTGATTCAAAAGATGAACCAGTACAAAAGCAAAATCAAGTACCCAAAAATTAATGATTTGACGCCAATAAATGAACAGTAGCCTCCTAAGGCCTATACAAGCAAAATAAGGAAATTTGATTGATTTAGCTTTGTGCAATAATTGAAGTGGTATCCTGCCTTGCTGCCGAAAATTGTATTGCCGAATTTCACTTGTCAACCAACTTTTCGCAGATGTTTCATTTGGCCGAATAACTTTTACCAAATAATTATCTCGCAACCATTTCATTTCCCAACCCCATAGTTTCGAAATGGAAATTCCTTACTAGGTTGGGTTAGGTTAGGTTAGGTTGGATTATGTAAAGTTGGGAAATGAAATTCGGCCAAATGAAACTTTGGTTGGCAAGTCAAATTCGGCAATACTATTTTCGTCAAAAATGCAGAGCACCAATTGAAGTAAACAAAGGTAAATCAAGTGTTTCAATTTAAAAAGGGTTCAACTTTTCAAATTTAATTTAATAAACACTATAATTAGGACCATGGGCCTTCAAAAATAGTATTATCAGTGGCGGTGGGTCAAAATTTTCTTAGGCAGCCGGAGTTTATTTTGGTTTAAATTTCTTCATGAGCTGTAGGAAAACTGGTCAGGTGCATGAAAATTAGGCAAGTAGCCGGGAATCATGTTCTATGGACGCACCGCCACTGATAGGTAGAAGATTTCTCTAAAATGTTCAGTTTTGAATTTGCTACCTAAAACATGAACAGATAAATTTAGTTAGTTCAAGTTTTGAGCATGATATTCATGAAATGAAGTAATAAAATTCATGCAAACTGCATGTTTTGGAATGCAGCCTAAAAGATAAACTAGTAAATTCTCGTAGTTCAAGTTTTAGGTATAGTTATAGTTCTGTTAGGTTGAGATATGATGATAGTCGGAGGTCGTGATAATAGAGTGACATA
Source organism: Pammene fasciana (assembly GCA_911728535.1). Classification (NCBI taxonomy): domain Eukaryota; kingdom Metazoa; phylum Arthropoda; class Insecta; order Lepidoptera; family Tortricidae; genus Pammene; species Pammene fasciana. The sequence goes on from OU452292.1 coordinate 1,711,314, forward strand.
AAAAAAAGTTTTGTTCATGTTTTAGTCATAAAATCAAGTAACAAAAAGCAATTTAAAACATAAATGGTGTGTTTTTTATGAGAGTAGGAATTTGAAAAAACTAACCCAGGCCCAAAAGTTGAACGCCATTAATCCATTGCAAGAATCACAAAATATTGGAACCATGACTTGAACAATGAATATTTCATAACATAAGTTAAAATATGCTATTCAAAGTCATGTAAGTTTCATCGTTAAAGTTTATAAATTTATACGCAATTATATCTTTAAATGTTGAACCATTCTTAATAAGATTTCCATACAAAGGGCGATTTTGGCGAGAGGTATAGATTTGGCGAGCTCTCGCGACCTCATACTTGGATTTATTATTTTAGAAGTTAAAAGTCAGTATCGGAAAAGTAATGCAGTTTTAATAAAATAAAAAAAAATACAATATTAAGGCCGAATGTTCATCTTCTAGAGATCGTTAAGCTTTATATTTGTTTTGCCTTCTTTACGTTTTCGGCGCCTTTATAAGCTGTAATTTTCCGCCTTTCGAGATCAAAAACAGCGATTAAAAAAAAGATAAAAAATCAAAAAATCAAATCAAAATATATTTATTTCATATTTCATAACAAATGTAACCCGTTTTTCGGCGCCTTTCATCAGGTTTCATTTCGCGCCTTTCAAGATTAAAAGCAGTAATTAAAAAAAATAGTCCTAAAATTCCCAATTGCTTGAAAAAATTACAAAGAACGTTACGTTTTCAGCGCCTATATCAGCCTCTATTTCGCGCCTTTCAAGATCAAAAGCAACGATTTAAAAAATAAATAATAGAATGCAATCCTGATAAACCAAATCGCTTAGAAAAATATAAAGAACGTATCTTTTTGGCGCCTTTATTTCGCGCCCTTCAAGATTAAAAGTAGCGAGTCACGTCTGATAAAACAAGTTGAAATAATAAAAATACCAAAAATTATATACCAAAAGTTTAAAACTTTTTTTCTTTTGCCATTTTGGCGCCCCCCTGCCATCCGGCGCCTAGAGCGCCCGCTCCACTCGCTCTACCCTAGGACCGGCCCTGGTTATAATATTTATTTAAAAGTAAAGTAATACTTCTAAATGATACGAGCAATTGATATTTTTAGATTTTGTATGTGAAAAGGAATCAAGAGATCGATTAGGGAGACGCAAGTCATCAGTAATAGCAGCGCAAGAAAAATTAAATCAAAAACAAGAGTGAGTTGTTACAAACTATGACTAGATGGCGCTTTTATCAAAACATCTTACTTCTGTTTTTATAGAATAAGTAGAATAACGGTAATGCTTTATATTATAACTTATAAGTATTCATTTTTAAGAATTTATTTATTTCGTCTTAGATATCATAAAACAACAACTACCTATGTATTACTAACTATTAGAATACAAACAGTATATTTGTATTTAAACGTAATGCATATTAATATAAGACCCTTGGGCATTACACTTTCCGCTCAATGCTTGGTTTGAAATAACTACACTATTATTTTATTTATTTATCTTATTACTCATTCGTATTTATATTCATTTATTAAATATATAACACATGTATGCTAATTTCGTTCTTAATTTCAATATCCGATATGGTCTAGTGGCTAGGATACCTGGCTCTCACCCAGGAGGCTCGGGTTCGATTCCCGGTATCGGAATAACTTTTTGCATTTTTTTTTTTCTTTAATTTCCCTTTATTTTGTAGAGGTGACGTGGAAATTCACGTATGTGACGAAGTAAAAGGCCTGAAGAAAGACTTCAGGTGTCCGCAAAAGCTGCTGGTGACGAAAATGGGTTACTTTGCTGACGTCACAGCAGGACAGAGGTTGGAGGACATGGATATATCGGTGCACTGCGATATTCAGGTTATACATTATTTAAAAAGTTTTAATTATAGAGTCTGTCCGGAAAGAGAAGTGTAGTAGAATGTATGCGCTCCCGTATTAACCACGACACTTCTCTTTCCGGACAAACTCTACAATCGGCAAAATTATGATGAAGATACGTACCTACGTACATTGGAAGCCCCGCCGGCGCTTATGTCGACTTATTTCAAAATAACGGTTTTTTTTACATATATTTTTTCCGCCTGGGCATCTACTTGACAGTTGACCGGATCACACCATATTGCTTAGGCGTCTTTCACACTGCTGCGGTTTCCGCATGCGGCGCCGGTGTGCGAGCGAGATAGCGCTCTGCATGTGTATAGCCCTATCACGCTTGCACAGCGCAGTGTGATAATCGTCCAATGTGTCCAATGTTACTCTGCGTCCGTAGGAAACACCTCAGACAACCCTATACATATACATGTGATCCCTGGGTCACCTGGGTGGTGCTAAAAGAGTAACAAACTTGGCAGCTGCACTGTCCCATCTGGATTTCGCAGCACTCACTAGATTTTTTTTACCATCTACTTTCCCAGTACTATTACCATATGAAAGAAGATATGCCTCGCTATATCCAGTGACGTGTAGCCATGCGATAAATAATAAATACGATGTGTCCCAGATTTTCGACTGGCTGATGCGCTGGGTGAAGCGAGACTCCATCCTGGTGGCTGACTGGCCACTCCTGGACCCTCACAACGTGGTGCCCATACTGGTCTCCGCGTCTTTTCTACAGGTTTGTATGGAAAATTTGTAAGACCATTGTAAAATATCCATAACCATGCAATAAATATTCTTGATTCTTGACGAAAGACCATTTTTGGAAACGCCTGTGATTATGGAGGTAGCAAAAATGGTGGCTCAAATATTTTGCGAACTTATTTTATTTTGTCATTAAAATCGCTCTTGAATTTTGCTATTGCGTGTGGTGCGATAACGTAAGTTATACTAGGGGTTCAGATATATATATAATAAATATCCCAGAACCACAGGTACTTACAAAAGTGAAATTTGCGTCTTTTTCCAATACCTTGGAGACTTTTTGATAACTTCACATTTGTTTTGACATGTTTCTTTTTCTAAATGTTGCAATCTCCCTGTAGTAAATAGATGCTGGGTCAAAAATAGGAAGTTTCTAAAATTTCGTTTTTTTTTTAACTTTCCGCAACCCAGTGATACATCCCTACTCATGGTGTTGTATGCCTGCTGATGAGTTAGGTCGCCAAAGAGGTTAAAGAGGACCCAGTGTGCTGACGACGGCCCTCTTGTTCCTTTAGCCGTCAACACAGTGAATCCTTTTTTGTAAAATGCCGGCAACGCGCATGTGACACCTCTGGAGAAAAACGAGACCAAACACCAAAAAAAAAAAGAACTGGTACATCAGCTAAACTATATACGTGTTGTGTTCACAAAGGCAGTCTTAATATGTGATGAAGCCCTTAGGGCACTTAAGATTCTTGAGAATTAAGAATGTGGGGTCCGGGCCCACTTGGAAATCAGGTGCCCTCAGCCGCTCAATTTAGGGACAACGTTGACTGTAAAAATCCTCGTCTACGACATTTCGGGGCCCCCTGAGGCACGGGCCCCGTGTGCCCTTATGGTAAAGACGGCATTGTGTGTTTAGATGGAGCCACTACTTCACGATTGCCTAATCTACTGTCACGCGCACATGAGTGAAATTGTAAAAACCTCCACCAACTTGGCCTGTCTCAGCGATGCTCTGCTCACAAGGTAACCTAATATACTCTAGCACTAATGCCCTGGTTACACCTACCGAGTACAGTGGCGAGTCAGTACTCTCGACCGAGTACTCGCAAGGTGTAAACACATCGCCGAGTACTGGGCCGGGCCATTTTACTCTCTCGGCCGAGTGGAATTTTGCTGTCTCGCCAGGCCTTAATCCATGGCACTCCCTACGTCACCAACATAACTTTAATTCTGAAACTTTCGATTTTAGGGTAATTTTAACTAACGTAGTGGATGAAGACAGGTATAGTGTTTATAATATGCACTAATCTAATATGCGTTACGGGAACATATATAGTTCATCAGAGCTGGAAAGCGTAACCAACTTTAGTTTAGTTAGGCATGACACTAATGGGACCCCAAAACTGCAGGGAGACGGATATATAGGTGAATGTGGCTACACGGAGAGAAATTTTTACTAGAAACAAGTAAAAAATAGTAATTCCCAGGACAAGTAAATAATTTACTAAAAACAAGTAAACGTTTACTAAAAACAAGAAGACGCTTTACCTGTTTTTAGTAAAGTTTACTTGTTTTTAGTAAACGTGTACTTGTTTTTAGTAAAAGTTTCCTTGTTTTTAGTAAACGTTTACTTGTCCTGGGAATGACTATTTTTTACTTATTTCTAGTAATTTTTTTCTCTCCGTGTAGCTTGTTAAGTTGTTACTTCGGCCAATGTATCAATTTAATTGCAGCCTAAAGCTTTGTAGGTACATATGGAAAGTTGCATTTGTATATAATATACGGTGGTTTACACAGACTGGCAGCAATGTACACGAACGCAGAATTAGAAGCAATACGGGACCGCAAAGACAAGATCCAGTCCCGCCTCTACTGCAAGATGATCCTTTCCCTCGCTGAGCCTGTACCCGAGACCCTGCGTGGCCACTACGCTACGTTAGCTACGTTGTTTAAGTGCTGCAAGTTAGTTGACTTCTGGATAATTCATATAATACCTAGATGATTCTCAATCAATAAGATAAGCTGGTGTAAAAGCCGTCGTACCGGTAGCGGCTTCCATATTTGTGGCGCCAAAGACGTCAAATCACGCGTACGGAAAGCCGTGCCCTCAGCGCCAGCACGTGATAGCACGTCGAAAATATAACCGGTTTGCCTTGTGCTCTCGCTCGCGCTGGCGCTGAGGGCACGATTTTTCCGTCCGATGATTGGCGGTCAAATGGCTAAACAAGTGACCACTGCACCCTTGAGTTATAAAGCCGAAGCTTGAAGATGCCCAGTAGGGCTTATAAATGTACTTACCTCTTAGGTTCGATGCAGTATCGTGTACTCCTACATAAGTAGGTACTTATTTACCTTGCAAAGTACCTATATTAACTAATAAGTTGCATGTTCAGATGCAACAAGTTGCTGGGACGCCAGATAGCTGAACAAGTTCCATGCCAGCCGGCCAACATGCGCATAGACCGACGAGGGAACGTCATCTCCTCGCACACTAAGTGAGTTGCCACCATCAGACTACTAAATTAACATTCTTTTCCGCCACGTCACACACACACGTATGACCTATTTCAATCATTCAAACGTAAACTTCGTTTTACTTAAATTCTAGTATCTTCTGAAAAGTTTTATGTCGAATATAAGAGATAGAACAACTATACTACTAATTAGAAAAGCTTATCAAAAGGACCGGTTAAGTGAGATATATCTTAAACTCGGATTTTTAATCCAACGGAAAAAATGTAAACAAAGTTACGTCAATTTCAGTGTGACATTTCAGGGGATGTTAAAGTGTGGGCCAGGAAAAAATATTAATTTATAGTTTTATAGTTTTAGTTCGTTATTGTTCATCGTTTCTTCCGTCCGAAATATAATAATAAATAAGCACATCAATGAGACATTATCAAACTTTACTCCTGTATTACTTAGTATTTATGATTTAAAATACTATTTCTAACAATAATTACTTAAAATATCAATGTGAACGTATCACAAATAAGTTGATATTATTAACATTATATCCGGGGGGCTATTCATAAATTACGTCAACAATTTTTGTCGATTTTTGACCCCCCCCCTAAAATCATCCAAACGTCATAATTCGCATGAAACGTTAATCCAATGCCTAATAGTTACCGCACGGCACCGAGGCGCGGCGCGAAAAACCTTATATGGAATTGAAGTCGGTTAAAAACAAGTTTAAACGGATTATATCGCGTATACTGAATTAAAATTACATCTCGAAGTTTCAAATGCTTTTTATTTTCTAAATTGAACATTTTAATTGCTACCTTTTTAAATTTACTTAATACAAGTTAATAACGTCACAACAAGATATGCACACAAGCGGCCCGCAGATTGGTAGCCCAGGCTTCTCGAAACAGTAATACCAGTGCAATAAATAATTTTTTCTTAGGAACACAGCTTTCTTTTCCTAAATCAATATTATGAAGTTTTAATATCTAAAAAATGTTAGTAATCAGCTAATTAAACAATTTGGCCTTGATTAAAATATATAAATTCATTTTAGAAAGTCGAATTCATTTAAATTAGTGTCCGACCGAAGTTTCGGTTTCGGTTTCGGTTTCGGCCAGTTTCGGCCAAAAAACCGTGTTTCGGCCCAAGTTTCGGTTTCGGCCAAAAAACGGCCGAAACTTTCGGCCGCGCCGAAACTTACAACATTGAGCTTAATCGGTCCACAAGTTCTGTCTCAGTAACGTTTTTAAGTGATCATATTATAATAAATAAATATCAAAAACGTGTACATATGTGTTTGGAAGATTATTTCATCAATTATAATATGATAATATTATTTAAGTATTAATTTTATCTAACATTAAACTCTCGAGTTCATGCAAGAGACTGCGCAAAGAACTGCGTGGGCCTACGCTGAAAATTATACACGAAGAAATCAAGTAAAAACACTTGATGATTTATTTGAAATACTGATTGTAAAATTAAAATAGTTCATGCAATCTTGGCGAATTATTTTATAGAGACTTGTTAACAGCATTGATGTCTCAGTCGATGAAACTTTGCTTGATGATCGACTTGTGACAATTGTACTTTCAATAAGGGGGGTAAAATTTTACGTTACAGTTGTTAAAAACTTACATAATTATGTTTATTCATATGAAACCTTTATTATAAAATATTTCGTGCTCTGCATTTATTTCGCGAAAAAAAAATTGAAAGAAGAAACGAATTTAGGGATCAAAATACGTCTTACACCGAAATAACTTGGAGTTGTGTACAAACTAGAAAAAATCATGGGATTAGGTTGCCAAGTGGACCTCGGGCTCCGTTGAGTCCGTGGGAAAACGCCAGCACAAACGCTAGGAGGATGATCAATCAAAACTTACTAACCTTGTCCTTCTTATACCACCTATACTGTACAAGTTACAACGGCTTATTGACATTTAACTCAACGATTTTAACGTGTCTATAAAAGTTTCGGTTTCGGTTTCGGTTTCGGCCGAAACTGCACCTAGAGCCGAACCTTCGGTTTCGGTTTCGGTTTCGGCAAAAAAACATGTTTCGGTCGGACACTAATTTAAATATCTATAGTATAAATATCTCAAATGCTGCTAATGTTTTTCATTAGCAGCCACACCTTTGTGTACATTTTCTCCGTTGGATTAAAAATCCGAGTTTAGATCAGGGCGTTAGCTGGGGAGGGGGAAATATGGGGCAATGCCGTACTTTAAAAACTACTATCGGCTCGAAGAACAGAAATACCCTACATTAAAATAGGCCATGCCAATATTCCTTACATTTGCACTGCTCTATCTTAACTGCAACTCTGGCTACATCAGCCTTGTCTTAGATTTATAGTTAAGTACATTGGGACTGACGGGAACGATTCTTGAAATTACACCTTAATAACGATCTTTCTCTCTGACTTAATGGGTTAAAAGTACCAGATTTTTCTTGACAGGGACCCGTCCTGGAGTCTGAACGAATACATCACATGGTTATACGGCGAGCTGCGTTCCTGGCGCCGCGTGTATTGGCGTTTGTGGGCCGACTGCCACTTCCTGCGCTGCCGGCTGTGTGACAGCTACTTCCCCAACTATCAGGTTTATAGCCAAACCTTGTACTGTAGATTACGAGCAAACTCCAAGAATGAACGGGACACAGTGACTGACTTTAAAAGAGTTCCCACAATCGTGGCACGTACCTATAATAGTCAACCGTAGAAATAATACTATTACTACTAAGGTCAACCAAGATGTTCAAGTATTTCAAGTAAGTGTCAGTGAGATGGCTTTTTTGCTATTTGGTAAAATAGCTTCTAATCACCGTAGATATATATTCTTGTACATTAATTTTAGATTCAATTTTATTTATTATTTTAATTCAACTTGACATTGTAAATTACTTTTAATGCAACATTGGATGACATTGTAAATATTTTTGTGACATAAGAATGCATGAATGTAAATATTTCTTATAAGTATGTAATTATGTAGTAAATTTAAATTTCTTAATATTTGTACGCCATAATTATGGTAAAATAAGGATTGAACTATAATGTTTGTAACACCTTTTTATACCCTTATTTATGCAAATAAAATTATTGAATTGAATTGAATTGTAATTCTAGAAAGAGCGCATATATGCCTCAACAGATACGTAAAATTTTTCATAGTTGATGGTATAATCGATTCTTTTGCAGATGGAATGGTGTTCCCACCATGAACAAGGGCCCCACATGTTCTCGGTGGACGACCAGCCCGCGCTGCCCGCCGGCCGCTACCCGTGTTGTGGGGAACGCGCCTACCGCTTCGAAACTCTGACTCGTAACACGGTAAGCCGATACCACGTCAACCGGAGTCTTAAGGTCTAGGTCTAGCTGAAACTTGCTGAGACTCTACTGTCTTGAATTAACAATTTTACCGTAGATATACTAACAGCTGGGATCGTGGCTGACAAATAGTTCCGCCGGAAGATCATCAGCGCTGGCTTTCGCTAGAGCGAATAAAAGGTTGTCAAAGCTTATGCTTAAGACGTGTTCCAGAAATTGTGCAAGTTTTGCCGTTTACACCTAGGTAAAAACTACTATAGTTTCTATGTTCCAGGGTTGTCAATTCCGCGAGCACGTGCCAGACGACCAGCTCCCCACAGACGCTGCCGTGATGGAGATATACACGCAGTTTCGAGAGATGATTGCCATGAGGCCGCCGCAGCTCATGTTCCCGGAGCGCCTCACCCGCCTAGTCCCGAGAGGTGAAATAATTAACACTAGCAAAAATACTGACTCTAAGTTGATTCATTCACTACATTCACAGGAGGTTCAGGAAAGCGAGATGAGTTGTTCGCCGGTAGCTGCTTTTCTATCAAACTATTTTTCAAGTCACGAATCTGTGAGCTGCGTGCACGAGCTGTTTTGTTTTTTTACTATAGGTAAAATGTTATACTTTCTGAGATCCTAGGCCATCGTGGTTTGTAGTTTGTATCCCAGCTCCATGCAATGCGTTTCTCGAGTCCTAGTAACGTATTATTTACCAATAGCTCTTCGATGCGATAAAGGAAATTTATCGAGAAAAAAAACCGATTTGCGTGAAATCTAAAATCATCCTGACCATAACAAGAACTTCTGTGTTCAGAGACAGGCGAAGACACCGCCGGTCGGCTGCAGTGCAAGGAGGTGTTCTGGTGGGAGGGCATCCAGCTGGTGCCCCCGCGCCCGACCCTGGGGCTCCTCGGGAAACTGTACACCAGCGACACTAAGTTTAATCGTGAGACTTTCTGATTACTTGATTAGCCTTCACAATACATGTTTCGCATGTTTGGAAGTTTCAAAACATGCGAAATTTTCTTTAAGAAAACAAAGTCGGATTTTTTCACATTATTATATTTCAATTGAAACTATTACGCTGCATTGATTTACAAAATGTATTTTTTTGCAATAATTATACAACATTTTTGGAGTAGGTACTATTTGGAGTTTTGGAAAATACTTTTCTCAACTCGTACAATTTAGTACTTAACCCTTTGACCGCCAAAGCCGTCATATCACGCGCACGGAAAGTCGTGGCGTCAGCGCCAGGACGTGATCACGTCCAGAATATAACCGGTTTGCCTTGGCGCTTAGGGCCCGTTTTTTCCGTCCGATGCTTGGTGTTCAAAAGGTTATTTAAAAGTTGAGCGCTGTATTTTGTTACGGAGTTGTAATCACGTTGTACGAATACGTCAGATACTTAATGGCGTCCAGCTCTCAAGGAAATTACACAGTCAGCATCAGAAGTAGCCAAGTGGCTGAGGTGTTCAAAATGAGTTTGACACGACTTTAATATTGTCAAGAGAATAAGAGCATAAAGGTCATTTTGAACACCTCACTCATTATATAAGCTACTTCTGCTGCTGATACAGTCATACATACATAGGTACTACAAAATTTAAAGTTAGAAGAAAACGAAAAATGTACCACAATGAAACCGAAACTACCAGGAAAACTACCGCTGTACATAAGCTTTGCCCCCTTCTAGACAACACGGTATATACACGTATTTGTCTACAAATTAAGTAGCTTGTAAAAAATATCATGGCGACTTTTGAAGATGACTGCATACGCGGTCACTTTTCAAAACTAGCCATAATTTTACCGATATCCCCGGCCTAATGTGGTCCACCCATTATCAGCCGGCCTGACGACATTGGCCTGTCAGTTTTTCGGAGCTATCAAATTTTTGTTCTAACTGACAGGCCGATATCGTCAGGTGAATCCCCTTATGTAGAAAAACACTTGTCGATAGCTCCGCCCTACCGTCTCTAACCATAGTATGAGCTATATGATAGTAGATAAACTGACATTTAACTATCATTTATCGTTTTATCCACGTGATAACTCTAACCATAATAGGCCTGCTGCACTGCTATCGATCTGAAATCTCCACAACCTGCTTTGAGCGTTTTCACATGATGGCTATCGGATGACTCAAAAAGAAATGCAGCTACTAGGAGTTACCCAATGGAATGAAATTCGCTTGCGTTGCGTTATTGGTTTATTTTGAACTATAAAGATATGGTATCCTTTTGAGCGCCAATGTCGGTCAGTCACGACATCGGTAAGCCGGGCCACTGACGCCGCCGACGTCAGTAGCCGTCAAAAACCAATAAATAGCCACTTCTAGAACTATAATTATGTAGCTTATGTATTTTTGGCTCTGGCGTACAAAACTGTAAAGTAATGCACATATTTTATATTTGACTGCTTCGTGCTCCTATCCTATGCGGCATCAGATATTGGATTGGATAATGTGAAAGCGCTCTTAAGCGCCCACTCAGTTCATACACTTATACAGGTGACCATTAACAAGTCATCCCAATTTGCATGAAGGCGATTGAGCTAAAAATACTAGTAGGTAATTTACCGGCTACCCACATATATAACATATGGTCACACATTTGAACTCTTTTTGTGCTTATTCTCAAGTGTGTGATCGCCTTATTCTAATAGTTATAAATAAGTCTATATCCACTGTATATACTAAACTAAAGGACACCGTTAACTGAGCATTCGTTACCATCACAGTCAGCGCACGAGCTCCGTGGAAGCTTAATGGGGTTGGCAATTGTCAACGGTTTGGCCAGATGGCGCCAGCATAGCTGTATCTGTCACTAGTATTGTTGTATGGGATTTGGCTTAAAGGCTAGCCCATCCGGGTCAAAACAATCCAAAAAAAAACAAGATTTTGACACTATTTGTAGGACTGATAGGTACAAGCTATGCTGGCGCCACCTGTAAATACTTTCGACCGGCCAACCCCATTGACTGGTTATAATATCTACCTACTAATTACCCGTACGTGTTCCTCGGAGCTCGCGCGCAGACTGTAGAGAGCGTACGAATGGTCAGTTGTTGTGTTGGCACGGTAGCGTCGGCCCGGCCCGGCTCGCCGGCGCTGATGGCGCACGCGTCGGCCACGTCGCTGGCGCCCGCGCCCGCGCCGGTCACGGACAAGAAGAGGCCGGCTAAGGATGACGCGCCGAAGAAGGTAAGATTGGGTGCTATGACCTATGTCGAAGGAAACTTGACAAAATAGAAAAATACTGGTGGCAAAACCTTTTTGATCAAAATCAAAAGTATACTCCTTATATTTTGTGGATTATTTTGACTTTTTGGTAAGTTTCCGAGACTGTAGCTGTAATAATTAGTTACTATAGTAGGTAGGTATCGGAAGTCGTAGAGACCTTTCACTACCTATACCTACTAGATACACATTAGAGTAGGTAGACTATTCTCAGCAAAGAATTACGCACAATTAAATTGCTTATTAAACAATTTGCTCTAGCGGTAGTGGTACACTAGATTAGGAAGCTTTCATGAGCACATATTTAGTAAAAATGTATAGGTACTTACTCTACTGTATGGGAACCTCTAAGTACATTTAAAACTTAAGAAAATTCTGTAGGCATTCTAAGTAGGTAGGTAAAATTAAGTAGCTAAGAAATATACACCACAACACAAACAGAGCTTATTAAATGTTCCTAGACTTCTTAGATAGGTACCTTCTTTTAATTTTAGACTACCTCTCTGCATTTAAAGGTAAAACTTGAAATGATTTAAATTAATTACCTCTACCACTTTTTTTAACGAATTAACGAATGCTTTAAACAAAGAAAGGCACCCCCGGCGGCGGCGATTCTCCCGGCTGCGAGCAAAGCAGCTCGTCAGACGAGAGTGAGCAGAGCAGCGACTCTGGCAGGAGCGACGAGGATGCCCCACGGAGGCAGCCGAGGCCGCAGCCCCCGCCCTCCAGAGCCAGGTGAGACTATCGTCCAGTACAGAGCACCCCAGACGAGCGAGCAGAGCAGCGACTCTGACAGAAGCGACGAAGATGCCCCACGGAGGCATAAGTCAACTCATACATTACTCACTAAGTTTAGCCATGCAGGGACTCACTTCAAGCATGAACAGAAAGAATCACACCACAGAAATAATATTTCTGTCAAACACACTGCCTTTTTCTTATGCTAGTACCCTTACCACTAAAAAACATAAGTATAGTAACGTTTGTTACTTTGAAGTTACTTAACAGTGAGTATTTATTTTGATAAAAATCACACAGCATTTACAACATGTCACCACAATAACAACTTAACAGTTGACTGTTACTGTAGTTTTTGGTTAGCCATATATTTGTATTTTTTTTTTCTCTAGTCGCCGCACCCGGGTAGTAGGGAGGCAGTGGGTGACGTCAGTCTCAGCGCGAAGCAACCAAGACGGACAGAGACGCTTCGAGGAGCGCGCGGGGCGGCAGATGCGTACGGCACTCGCCAGAAGAGGGAATACAACGACAGGAAAACCGAAGGCACCACCAGGTGGGTATCACGGGCAGGATGTCACAACTGGCATTCAGGATCAACCAGGATCATTTTAGGATCCAACTAGGTATACGAGTGATGTCGCCGCATTCATTTCCGTACAAAACGGGAAGAATTTAAGTTGATAACTCGATATATAAAATTGAAGAAATTTGAACCTTATGAATTTTTTTAGAGTTCAAATTTCATCAACTTTTCGCCGCGACTTGTCAACTTCTTTCCGCCTTGTACGGATTTGATAGTAAGTTACTTAAAAGCTGTTTCGTAGCTTTCAATGAATGTCGGAAACATTTTTCACCATGACGTCCATGACTATTTCAAGAAAAGTAAACGTATTTTATTTTACGTACGTATTGAGCGCCAACGACGGCTAGTCACGGCATCGGTAAGTAGCCACTGACGCCACCGACGTCAATAGCTGTCCGTTTAAAAACTATGAAATACGACTCCTAGAACCCTTTTATATGTTAGGAATTATTTATTACTCATCAATTTGGCTCTGGCGTTACGGGCATGGCGTATTACTTCGCTACTTGGCGGTAAATGGATTTGATTATTTTTTGAGGTAACAGCCAATAAAAATACGTAATGGAACAGCGGAGCGAGTTTTTACAAACAACTTCAGACCCAACTGTCACCTGGCTAGTACGTTTCGGCATTTCGATGGCTTTTTGATTTAGATAGTTTAGACCCAACTGTCACCTGGCTACTAGTACGTTTCGGCATTTCGATGGCATTTTGATTTACATTGTTTGTTCGATGATAACTTAAGTAACGATTTTCTGATATTTATGAAATTTGTTGGGGTTGTAGCAGAGATCAACAAAATTTGAGAGTTCGTATATGAGCAGGGTCGATCAAGGGGTCATGGAGCTGGAAGGCGCGAAAAAATCATCATATGGGTCTTGTTATATTGGTCATGTTCGCGAGTTCTCAGTTCTCGGCGGACTACTAGTTTACGATACATACTTATGTGTAGGTGGCGTGTACGCGCGGCTGGAGGCGGAGTGGCGCGAGCGGCACGGTGCGCGCGCGCGGGCCGCGTCGGGCGCGGGGCGCGCGCGCCTGCCGCCGCGGTACAAGTGAACAATATACTGCTGATGCTGATGCTCATGCTGACTACACAACACTCCTTTGTTTCATTTCTTATTGACATCCTATACGACTGCACACCCCTACCACATCCCCACCTCTTATAATTGGATAAGTGCGTAAAAATATTGATGGAAACGCATCTACAATAGTGAGTAGAGAAACCGGACAGTACTTCTTAGCAGAGACTATATAGACGACCACAGCCTAAGAACTTTTTGAAGCTCAAGTCCATTGCGCCCTCTGTCCGAAAGGCGCAATCGTCTTGAGCTTCAAAAAGTTCTTTAGCTGTGGTCGTCTATATCACTATAGTCTCTCTTATTAGTATTCGACTATTTCTCTAACCACAGTTGAACGTTATTACCAAGCAAAACAGTCATTCTCAGTCAGGTGACTTTGACTATAACCTTTTGAGACCCGTCGGCTCCCTAGGTCCTTCAAAACCTGTTTGCCATTTTCCGGATTTCGAGAGGTTAAAACGGTCCGATAGAGCATAATATAGGGATCAGTGCCTCGCACTCGTTACGAAATTGACACATATTGACATTTTGATTGCTTGATGAAGTCATTAAAATAAAATAAGAAGGTATCCTTAGTCAGAACGAGACGCAGCTCCCTCTAGTACGCTAGACCTACGCGAGGCCTCACTTTGTGGCCGAAGAGTATACTACAGTTTAAAATGATAACTTCGTGGTATAGTTCGATTCGAGATATATAATTTGGTACCTTCTTATCTACTTTGCGATCTTTTGTTCGGCGTAAACACTTACCGGACAATGAGAAGTCGAGCACCCACATTTATTGTTCATAACAGCACTAATCCTTACTTGGGAGCCGGAGTGACTAAAGTGCATTTTTTTACACGCGATTATACTGCTTATGTTCAAAGTCGTATAGCCTTGAATAGTGAAAACAAACGCTGAATTATGAGTCGCTCCGACACTCGGGTGCAGAAATGGCTACTACTCATGGATTGGAAAAAATATTGATTGTGTTGTTTGAAGAACGGTGGCACTTTTACAACTAGCTTTTGTTTGATATTTACAAAAAGATTTTAGTGGAAAAAGTAAATGTTCAATTCATATTTCCTAGGCTATATCTACAAATGAAGACAAAGATTACGTAGGGTTATTTAGGTATTTCCCCAAGAAATAAAAAGCCAGCATTGTATCAACGACGTATATTAGCCTAGAAGTTCATCCTGTGCGGGAAGTGCGAGGAGCGCAGGCCGAAGGCGGCCTTGAGGTACCCGCGCAGCGCCTTGCGGTCTGCGCGCGCGCTGATGGCCTTCACGATGGCGTCGTCCACCAGCTTCTGGTCCGACTTGCGCTGCTCGGATGGAACGTATTTCTGGAAAGTTCAAACACAGTTACAATTTGGATATGGCAGGGACTGTCTCACTTCAAGCATAGACAGACACCACCTATTCGTATACGAGCTTTTTCCTCCCTGCTAGGAAGGAACAAAGTGACACTTTTCTGTTCAAGTGCATCAGTTTATTTTTCAATCAGTTCGTCACTAAAAACATTTTATTAAATTAATCGATGCATTATAATATTTATAATCCGGAAGCACACTTAGCACATATTAAGTTAAAATAAATGTGATTCAACCATAACATTTTTTAATTTCTTCTAAAGTGGTGTGAAAAGCAGTATGTGTCACATAGGAACAAAACTATTTTCAGCTTGGGTGGAGTTTGAGAACGCAAACTCTATGTTCGGATTCATTTTTCTGTTCTTTATGACATGTGTTGTCATGTCACTTCTTAATATACTTCAATATAGAAAATACGATTGTGCATTTTCATTTACGTTTTATTTAACTCGTCCGATCTTACAAATATCCATCAGTTAGCACTTGAATCCCTCACTACGCTTCGTTTGGGATTCAAGGTACGCCCTCGCCGTAAATATTTCATTTTGCTCCCTTGTTACACAATCTACTATTAACCTTTTCCACGCCATATCGGCACCACAGGTCCAACGCCAAAGACCGATATATCAGTCACCGAACACAGAGCAAAATAGACCTACGTGCCCACGCATAAAGTTTAACTTAATTTTTGACATTTAGATGTCGTGGCGTCTGAGTGGTAGGTTTTGCGTTTGCCATGGCGTCGAAAAGGTTAAATATGTGTACACAACCTTAACCCAATAACAATAAGATGCACATATTTTTATCGAAAAGTAGCATTAATGAAGACCTTCATAGCACAGAATTTATATCGAGAAAAAATACACCGTTTTATAGCTAATGTAACACAAGAATGAACATTATTCCAAATTAAATAAATACAAAAAGATGTTTGAAGGCATTGGAAATTTCGTCAACTTAGTAACTGAACCCATAGCTTAATTGGTAAAGCGATCGAGCCCGGCAAGGCGTAGCGATGTAGGGTTCGAGTCTCACTGGGTTGATTATTTTTTCAATGTTTTCAAAGTTTGTATTTGATTTAATATCAAACTATTATTCCAAACACCCTGTACTTAATCATGCAGTTTTCTTCGCTCGTAAACTCGTCGCTCCACCAACGTTGCGCAGAAGCAGCTAGCTTTTCCAGGCAATATGGCTCGGTAGAGGGCACCAAGCCAACCATCTCTCCACCGAGCGATACCACCGGAAACTATAGCATGATGAAGCTCTCCGGTTAGATGTGGGTTGTGGTTAGTGCAAGCAGCTGGAGGTTAGTAAATATATGGACTAGACTTTGTTATAGGTTCTAGATAAAACATAGAATATTGAGGTTTAAGGTCTGCAGAGATCTGGGTCTTATTATCGAAAAATCGTAACGAGATTTGGTCTCGGCTCTCGGTTAAAATATGCCGAGATTTTTGGACGCCAGCGAGACTGTGTTGTGTATTGATTGTAATTAAAAATAGTTCTGAAATAACATTATTCTGAAAAGTGGACTTTTGAAATGTCTACTAAATTTATAAAAGCTATGGTTATTGGAAAAGATAAATGATTATGTTATTAAAATGAATTTACATAATACTTATGCTACTTGAAACCAAAATTGGTTTCAAAATTGGTTGGCCTAAATAGGCCCTATGAACAAAGTTTAGCTCTTCAATACATTTTAAGGTACGATCAAAGAAAAATATGTATACACTTTTGTATTTTTTACGCCACACCTGGCCATAAAGTGGCTTTTTCCGCACGCTGCGCGTACGGAAAAAGACGCTTTCTGGCCAAGTGTAAACATAAAATGATGTACACAACACGGGAGGTAATAAAGAAAGCCCTCGATCGCATATTTACGTCTCGCTTGCAGCTCGGGCCGCAAACTTCTGCGATCTCGGCCTTTCTTTGTTTTACCACCCTAATTGTGTAATGTACTAATCCTATATACGTCCCACTGCTGGGCACAGGCCTCTCATACTCATACACGAGAGGCATAGTCCCAAAGCGGGTTGCGGACTTCACAAACACCTTTGAATTTCTCCACAGATGTATGCTGGTTTCCTCGCGCTGTTTTCTTTCACCGTATAGCAATAGGTAAATATGAAATGATATTTCGCACATTTTGTTGTGTTGATTCCGCTGCGGAGATGTGCAAAGGCGTAACTTGAGTCGCCAGGACGCTCGCGTTCCCATACAAACGTAGTTCAGCTCTCATTTTAAAATGACATGCTTTAGAACCATGACATTTGGCATGGGCATTCTAGTAGTACAGATCTAGGTCGGACATTCGTTTTCGTTGCTAAAAATTGTAATACAAAGAAAATACAGCCAGTAACAGATTTACATACAAAACTTATTTTTGCTATATTTTCTTTGTATTACAATTTTTAGCAACGAAAACGAATTTCCGACCTAGATCTGTACTACTAGAATGCCCATGCCAAAATTCGTGGTTCTAAAGCATGTCGTTTTTATTTAAAATGAGAACTGAACTACGACTCAAACCTTAGTATTTTATCAATTCTTATCAAAAGTTACTTTAGTAATATATTAGTCAATGTATTTTTTATTCAATCAACCACCACCAGTCATCTGAAAGGACCAACCTCTTTCTTGGTGGCGAAGATGTCCTCTCCCTGCTTACGCTTGACGCTGCGCTTGGCGGACTTCTTGTTCTTCTTGAAGTAGGCGTCGTCCAGGTGCTCCGGCAGCTTGAAGGCGCCCAGGTCCAGCTTGGTGCTGGTCCCGATCACGTAGCGCTGCGGGATGCGGCGGAGCGGGCACGAGTTCAGCTGGAAATTTATAACAAAATTAGCCAAGTTTATAATTATTATAAAAACAAAGAAACAAAATGGTTGTAGAATAGGTAAAGGTAAGATTTTTGTTTGTCTTGGCAGATTAAGGTTTGAAAATGAGAATGGGCGTGACTACACTAGACGAGCCGCCTCGCGAGAAAATTGCCGCGTGAGGCAACTTTACTAGTGTGATCGTGCCTCCGCCGAGGCAAACGCACGCGCGGCCGCAATGCCTATCGTGGCAATTTCTAAATAGCTTGCAATTCAGCTTGTTTCTGTACTTTGTGTATTAGCAAGCTTATCATGTTTTTGTGCATTCTTACTCAATCACATGATTATAGTTCTTAACCAGAGAATACTTTACATGACCTAAGACAATCGGGTACTTATTTCTTTGAATAAGCAATAAGCAAGTGTAAACCAGCCTATTAAGAAACCTGCTGCCACACAAGGATAATTTCGCATTACTGTTAAGCTGAATAAACAACTCCCTGCTATTATGTGTTCGTAACATTCCTGAGTTTACAAGTGCAACCAGTCATGTTATACTCACTGCGAAGGGTCCAGAGACCAGCAGCAGGCCGCTGGGCAGGACTCCGACGAGCACCACCCTCTTGCCGGCGTGGCGCCCTGCCAGCAGGATGCACACGGTGCCGGGGGTGAGGTTGGGACGCG
Source organism: Pammene fasciana (assembly GCA_911728535.1). NCBI lineage: Eukaryota > Metazoa > Arthropoda > Insecta > Lepidoptera > Tortricidae > Pammene > Pammene fasciana. The sequence goes on from OU452292.1 coordinate 1,730,215, forward strand.
TCCGCCTCACATGCTTGCTGAAGGACTTGTGGTGGGGGCGGGTGCGGATCCTGGAAGGATACAAGTTGTTTACATGGATATTTGTTTGAATACAAACTTGTGTGCCTCGTCATAAACTTTAAAAGCTTTCCAATTAAAAAAAATATACACTTGAACTTAACTTTAATTGTAAGTATTAAATTATTTATCTATTTATTTAATATTTATTATTTACTAAGCATAACTAAATAAAAATAGCAACTAAGTAAATGGAAAACAATCATTGAAAGACAAATATCAATTAAATTATTGAATTTAAACTTTCGTGAGACATATTAACACTATTATCACAAGGCTGTACTCACTTGTGTTTAATCACTACGCACGACATGTTTCGGAGAGCTTAGGTCTCCATTCTCAAGCACTAAGAGTGCTAGGCGAACCGACAAGTGAGTACAGCCGCATGCAGTGATAATAGTATCAATTAAATTGCAATTATTTTATTTTATTAGACGTCTCTACACCTGGCGCACTGCCTCGCGAGGAAATTGCCGCGTGCGGCAGCTCGACTAGTGTGGACGTGCCTCGCCCGAGGCATTGCGGCCGCGCGTGCATTTGCCTCGGCCGAGACACGTCCACACTAGTCGAGCTGCTGCACGCGGCAATTTCCACGCGAGGCGGTGTACCAGGTGTAGGACGCCTAATTATCTTAAATACTTTAATTTGAGAATTTGATCTATTTGTTCATGGTACAAACCTTGTAAAATAGGGTCTACTTATATGCAAGAGAATTTTGGTTAGTGATAGAATTATACTACCTAATAAACTTCCAATTCCTCAATGATTACATTGATAAAAGCAAAATTTCAAACACTCAAGATAACTTACTTGTCCTGTGTGGGGTAGAAGGACCTCCTGCGCTTGAGCAGCACAGTACGGGAGCCTCCGTTCTTGTCACCACCGACCTGCTTCACCACCACTGAGGGCTTCTTGGGCTTCTCGGCTTTGGGGTTCTTCTTGCCCACAAACTTGTATAAGGCCTGGAAGATTTGAATGTGATGGTAATGTTAACATCTAAGGTCACTGTGAAGTGAGTAATGTTTCAGAGAATAGGTGAATTATTTATAACAATGTACGCAACAACATGTATAGTTCCTTCAATTTAAAATAACAACAATAATTATGAGAACTGTAAGCTAATAGCCTATACAACAGAATTTAAGTACATGAGCAGTCCATAATGTCTTGTTTTTATTAGCCTGGTAAGGTGTCCCACTGCTGAGCAAAGGCCTCCCCTCCTTCCCGCCATTTGGCCCTGGCCATTACAAGCAATTCATTTTAATATTCACCAGTACTGAGCAAAACTGCTAAAATACTTTTAGGTTATGTGTGATATGATCCAATGTCAATAAAATTCAATGAATCAAAACAATTTGCAAATTTAAGCTAAAACAATGATTACGAACTGTTGTACTATAAATATTCAGTGCAAAGAGCTGAAAGTACTAACCTTCTTGTGGTACATCTTCGACTTAGAGAATCTGACAACTCCATTGCCCAAATCGTAATTCCTGGGCTTGCCAACCTTGGCCTTCTTCACGCCGCCCGCGGGCGCCGCGGCGGGCTTGGCCGCCGCCTTGGGCTGTGGTGGAGCCATGACTTAACTGCACAAACAGAAACCAACCTCAATAACAACACACCACCTCAACAATTTTAGGTTACAATTGTTTTGACACGATATAGCAAGTATTTTAACTTGAAAGCAACAATGCTTCAGGCTTATTATGATCTGAATTACGCGTTTTAGCACTAAAGATAGCGATTAATCACGGCGGAAGCACTTTTTAGTCGTGAACGTCAAAATTTTAAGTTATTATTTTACACGAGAAACTTTAGTCTTTGAATACAAATACAGCACAATACCACTTATACCTAGCCTCGAGATTTATAATCATACACGGGGTTAAATAATTAACACAAATTCGATCGTATTCAAATGGATTTCTTTTCATAAAATATTATTTCAACTCACATATCGACCGGGCTCAAGCAAAAGAATTTGACAGAAAGAAAAATGCTTGTCTATGGTAGAATAGTGATGTATTTTTGACAGATACCGGTTTTTACGATTAATTTCCTTGGCCTATGAAAAACTTATTAACAGTATTAAAACAAAACTTAAATACAAATAAAAATTAAACTTATAAAATATATATTTCATTAAAGAACTATTCAATCTATAAAAAAATATTTAGATTCGAGTTATCCTAGCAGATGGTAACCCTATTCAAAACGTCAAACTATTTGAAATTAAAAAAATAATTAGTGATGAAAAATGGCTTCTCTGAGGAGCCCGTCTTCGCCGACCGACGGCTATAAAAGGTTCAGTGACGATTTCGCAAACACCAGCATCAACAATTACGGCTCGAACGTCACAAGTAAACCAGAAGCTATGATTTTACTATGCACTGTAGCCGCATAACCTGTGTACGCTTTCCTTGTACTTACAATACATATTGTTATGCATATTAACATTTGTTTTAATTTTCTGCGCTAATTTATCAGCATATTCTCATATATTACCAACTGTACCGCTACCCTTTCCGATCGATCAAGTGTTCCTGTAATACCTTAAATGGATAATGACGCAAATCTATGAGTCATAGGTGTCTAAAACCTAACTTATGTATATTATAAACAATGCACATTAGTTGACCCAAATTCTTTTTTGAGGCGTTTAGTATCTTTAAGAATCCTTTGCTAAGCTCTCGCATGGTTGTAGTCGCTTTTTGCATGCTCACAAATGTAGTAAATTTAGCAAAAATGGAATTAAGTATATTTTTAATTCATAAGTTAGCATATAACCTTGTAATAAGATTTGCAGTTAGCGGTAATCAATGTCTCTGTTACGCGTGTGTGTTGACCTCTAATATATCAAGTTAGATCTGACCTAGACTGCTTATAGTCACTTTTATCCACACCAAATCAGAGATCTGAAGAAGCATATGGATTTGGATAGTACTAAAAGTTGTATATTTTTCAAATTGTGCGATCTAAAATTCCTGGTGACTGACATGTAGAAAAGAAAATAGGCTAGTATGATGATATGACTAGGATTTAATGGATTTTTGGCCTGACCTGACACAACCTTGAGAGCTTAACACTTTTACTACCACCAGGAACATGCTATGTTTATTAATTTTGTATAGAATTTAGGGAGCTTAGTACTCAAAGTGCTAAACAAATAGGTCATTAAGATAATGGCGATGCAGCTAAACATTATAATTCGTAGGTTGTGCTGTAATTAGTGGTAAAGCTACTGGAACACAAATCATTAATCATACTAACACCTAGCACCTATTGTACAAACTTCACGTAGTTTGGGGCTAGGTTGATCTATGATCGAAGTAAAATTCTCCCCCAAATGTTTTTTGTGTGAATTCCTTAGCTATGCTAAGCAAACCAGCATATTAAAATCGAGGTCAAGTTTTCTATGACTACTGACATTCCTTGACTAATCAAGATTATAGGTTATCAGACATATTAACCTAGATCTTGTTATATTATGCTAGACAAGCAAGGGTGAGGAAATATAGTGGCCACCATTATTTGAACTCTATCTCAAAGTGATAGGGTTTAAGCATTTCTGTCAATCTTATGACTAAAGCTTTGTTTGCATGCTACTGTCCTGGTCCTTTATCTCGGCCATACTACACTCACATAGCCACATTCTTATCAAGCTTATCAGCGGCAGCTGACATCTCTTATCAGACAGGCGTACTGCACCTTTGGCTTGTTTTATTTAGAATATCAGTGTCTAAATATGAGTAACCAAATGTTTGTCTTCTTAAGTTTTTTATAAATATTTGTACACATCACTCAAACCATTTTTTTATAATCAAGTAGGTCTAATGAACAAACTGCCATAAATATGCTAGAAACCATAGAGAAAATAATATAGGACTGCAATGTCTATATGATATTGTGTTCATATAATTCGGTCAAACGCACTAGCGCCATCTATCGCGGTACTAACGCAGCAGGTGTCAGTTAAATACATTTTAGGCTGACATCACACCTAACGGAATGGAGGCAGTAATGTATGGAGCTTTGTCGATGATAGCTTAAATTTGTCATAGACCACCATACAATACTGCCTCCATTCCGCTAGGTGTGATTTGAGCCTAATATTCTATAATTCAACCTTGTCAAAATAAATCAACTTCCATTAAATAGATGGCGCTGCGGCACCTGATATCGAAAAGTCCGAAAACGAAAACAAAGGTATATCCTGAATTTTTAAGGACCGCGATTTTGTATACCTAGACATTTAGTCCAGGTACTTATTACTAGGTCCATGCTATAAAGTTAGTGACCTAATTGTCAGTGTTAGTCAGTATCTAAACATCGTAAAATGCGTCCAACCAAAGTAAAATGAATCTTATGTTTTGACCATCTGATTTAATATTTGAACCAGCTTTGTGAAACAATATTCTCATTTTTACGCCACGTTTGGAACCATTTTCAGATCTTTTTAGACTCTGTACAGTCACCGGCAAATCCGGCAATAGTATAGTCATAGTTTAGAAATGACAAATTCATTCAGTGTACGTACAGTCACCGGCAATAGTATCTTCCTACATGAAGGCCGCAAAAAATGTGACACGCTCTTATTTGTAGGGTCATTAGATCACAAATTTTTGCGGCCTGCATGTAGGATGATACTATTGCCGGTGACTGTACCTTACACTGTATGGATTTGACATTTCTAAGCTACAATAACCAACGCGATATAGGTATGTTTGTTTCTTTGCGATTGAGACGCCATCTGCGCATATCTTTGCGTATTTATCCTTATTTTATACGAAGCCAAATGTTGTAAACCCCTGATTTCCTCGAGGTACCGCTTCCCTCATATGATTCAGCGTTTGAAGTAGAAATTACCTGTAAAATGTGATGGTATTACTGAATTGAAGACTAAACAATGGCGAAAGTGAATTTGTCAGATCAAGTGTTTTATTATTTTAAAGACAAGTGGTATCAATTGAAAGCATGTGAGTTCACGATTATTACAAAATACTATCCTTGAAGCAGTTGAAGCTTACCCCATGTACAGTCGTCGTCAAAGATATGCTTACACTTTTTCACCTTACTCCATAGGTAATAAGGTGCAAAAGTGTAAACATATTTTTCACCTCACTAGCTCGGAAAGCCCTTTTTGTTTGTTTAATATCTATTGTGAAAATCGCTTTTTATCCACATGTGGTGAAAGAGTTTTGACATAAGTGACAAGTGGCTTAAGTGACATTTGACAGCTAACAAAACGTAAAACGTTAAAAGTGCAGAATTTTTAACATCGCAATTAATGAATTGCATCGAGTAAAAACACTTAATACAGTCTTACAACTTTATTTTAATTCATAAATATCAGCATTCAACATTAATCTTCATTCTTTTTGTAAAAACGGATAAATTGTTCTGACAGCCGAAGAAGTCTACGTACGAACAAAACGCATCTGACATTTAATAAAACCTTTTACGTCAAAACTTTTCATTTCATTCATTTCAATTCATCCATCGCATGTTTTTCTAGGTTGTTTTGTTAAAAATTAGTGATTCGAGTGATGAAGAAGTATTAAACACCTGAGGAATTACGGGAAACCGAGCAAAATGCACCCTTTTTCTTATTTTCCTCGCTGTAGTGAGGTGAAAAGTTTTGTGTTATACACGGGTGAAAGTTATTTTACGTCTCGTGTATTAAAGCACTCGCTACGCTCAGGATTCTATTTTTGAACCACTCGCTTCGCTCGTGGTCAATAATAGAATCCTTTCGCTAGCTCGTGTTTCAAATAACACTCGCACGTAAAATACAACTTTCACCCCTTGTATAACAAATAACTATTGACGTCGACTGTACTTATAAGTACTGCTTAATTTGAGTCACTTGAATTTGTGTTCCCTCAAATTCCATTACTTTTTTAAAGCCCTGTTTGTTACATTTGTCCTAAATCAGCTTCCTAAATGATTAGTGAAGTCAACATTTGAGAGTTACACTATACAGTAACCGCATTTCGCAATTGAAACTACTAAGTTAGGATCCTTATTAACTAGGATAGGATGCTGTTAGGGCACTGAAAAAAGTAAAGCGGGATAGGTCTTTATTTATAGCTCTGAAAATGTAAACTAGCAATCTAGCTGTTTCCAGTATTTATTTCGTGCGCTAAAACTCTGCAGTATGTAAATATATTATTGTCTTTTACATGTCGAACTACAATCCACAAACTCGCAGAATTTCGCGCCATTGAGCGAGGTCAACTCGTCACGGCCGTGCATTGTTACCGAAAGCGATTCGTTGCGAACTGTCGTAGCTATTGTAATGCAATATTAATGGCAGGGTTCGAAAGGAAAACTAATAATCATCGTGATAATTTCATAATTATTCCTGGTTAATTTCTGAAAATAATTTCCAGTTGCATAAATATTTTCATTTGGGTAAATGAAATTCTCTTCCTCCTAGCGTTGTTCCAGCTTTTTACTGTATTGAGCATGGAGTCCGCTCGGCTATTTTTAGGCATAGGCGCTAGTTTTTACGAAAGCGACTGCCATCAGACCTTCTAACCCAGGCCTCGTTGGGATTAGATCCGGTTTCCTCACCTTCCTTTAAATGAAATATGTTATGATATTAAATTACCCTTTATAACATATCTACTCTATACCTAACATGTTTTTTAATGCGTCTAGTTCTTTTGAAAATTTCAATTATACTGCCAACTTCGTCAAATTATTATGCAAGGGACTCCAATTTTTTAGATCGATATATTATAAAACTGCTAACTGAGCACATGCCATTACATGAATACGAGTACCTCGAACGGAACAGATTGTCTGCCTCACAATCCTAAACTATTCGCTCACGCTCGTCCGCATAATTACGCTTATTCGTTAATTCCTTGTTTTCCGGAAGAATGCAGACTCAAATACCTACAATCGTTGCTAATTTCCGTTTGCCGTTGTTTGTAAGATGTCCCATGAAGTTACGCAAACAAATCTAGATAAAAATGTACTTAGATGATTCTCTGAATCACTACTCTGATTAGTCAACAACATTGTTTAATTTTTACCCGACTTCAAAAAAGGAGAAGGTTCTCCATTTGACAGTTTTTTTATCATTATTTTTTTTTAGTTTTTTTTTATGTATGTTACTCGATATCTCCGTGAATCGTGAACCGATTTTCAATTTTTTTTGTTTTAAATCGACCTAGATGGTCCCATTGTCACCAAGTCGGGGTCTGATGATGGGACCTGGAGAAATCGAGGGAACTCTTCAACTATTATAGGCACACCTATAGTGATTTCACTATTTTTTACAGCAACTCGGCCACTTCCTCTTGGAATAGCGGATCCTAAGTGAAGTTGGTTCTTTTTTGTTTAAAATTATTCAGTAATTTCTCAAAATATAACAAAGGAAAATCCCCCTAAGTCCCTAACTGTAGTTCTGCAATAAAGTTGAAGTCTGATTGCAGATTGTTGATATTATAAAAGACTAAAAGTAAACATTTATGAAGTGTCAAGATCATTTAGATAGTCAATAGTCATGTAAGTGAGTTCTTATCTTTTAGTCTGAGATCGGCAATGGAATAGTGAACAGTGGTTATAATAAACTTTAATATTATTATAGTTTTAATTTGAATGATGGTGAGGTTCGATAGAATCTTGTATTCATCAAAAAGTGCAGTTCCTGATACGGTGTATTCCACGTTCTCTTATTTCATGAGTAAGTTGTCCCATTTCAATGGACTTATTAAGTGTATGTGTAGGATTTTACTGGGACACCCTTAAGGCAGGGCCGTAGTCAGAGTTGCAGTTAAGATAGCGTAGTGCTAATTTAAAGTAGGGTATAGCCGATTTTAAGGTAGGGCATTTACTTTATTTTCGTTGTCGATGATAGTTTTTACCGTAGAGGACTACTTTAAGCCCCACCCACCTAGCCACACGTAACAACTCCCGTCAGTAGCACCTTAAGACTTAAGGGGCTGATTTTCGTTAATCTATACCTATACTATGTGCCTGTTGTTGCACATATTACTTATTAGGGTGAGTATTAAATTGTACTAGCCAAGCCCCTCCCTCTAGCATGATTATCAATTAATTACAGGATATACGTGATTTGGTATTAGAGATAAACATTGCAGTTCCTTGACGTTAAGAAAAAAAAACTAATTATACGATTCTACTTCTGTAAATTTAAATAAATGAATTGTTAAAAACCATTACTCGAGGTTACCGATCTGCGCGCGAGCACAGTTTAACCAGCAGGCAGTTTCACAACTCCGCGCAAGCGCTTGAAATGGGGGGACAGTAAGTTAACACTTTCAGTGCCAAGAACTCCCCTAGGGTTCTCAGTAACTTGGCTCACGTGCAGGTCGGAGGGGGGGGATAGGGGGCAATGTCATTCCTTATTCCTTAAAAACCAAAATCGGGTCGATAGATATGAAAATAAAGTAAATACACTACCTTAAAATTGGTCATGCCCTGCCTTAAATTAGCACTGCCCTCTCTTAAGAGTCGCCAGGACGCTCGCGTGAACTCGCGTCCCCATACAAACGTAGTTCAGCTCTCATTTTAAAACGACATGCTTTAGAACCACGATTTTTGGCATAGGCATTCTAGTAGTAAAGATCTATGTCGGTAATTTGTTTTCGTTGCTAAATATTGTAATACAAATAAAATACAGCAAAAATAAGTTTTGTATGTAAATCTGTATCTGGCTGTATTTTCTTTGTATTACAATTTTTAGCAACGAAGATGAATTACCGAGATACCGACGTAGATCTGTACTACTAGAATGCCCATGCCAAATTTTGTGGTTCTAAAACATGTCGTTTTAAAATGAGAGCTGAACTACGTTTGTATAGGAACGCGAGCGTCCTGGCGACTCTTAACTGCATTTCAAGCATGACTCCCGAGAGGTAGTTCACACTAGCTATAGACGTCTAGAGGCTATAACACAATACTCCCCTAGCGAGTACTTTTTAGCATAATAGAATTAATAGATAAATGAACTCCCCAGGGTAGTTTTCGGCATGCAGCGTTGTTTACGCATTCAGTCCGCCTTTGGACTCTCATAGAGCGAGTCATATGTAGCTATTCGTCTTTACGCTGGCATTCAGCAATGCTCTTTGGATTTGGCGTGGCAATGAAAATGCTGTATGTGGCAATCGGATGCGTGTGCGCACTTCATGGTTCTCACTCCGGTAGATCGCTTCGATATAGACAAACACAATTTATTAAGCAAGTCTATAGGAACAGGTATTGCTTGCCTCGTTTTACTAAACTGCCCCGCCTGCGCTCGTCCGTTTATACATAGTGTACCAAAAATACTGGTGTTCCGTTTAAGGGCATAATTGGTATCGTAATACGAGTAAGAAAATGTAGGAGAAAATTTTTTTGGACGCGAAAAATTTTTTTTTGTATGGGGCACGTCGTCACAGCTGACCAACCTTCGATAGAAAACCAAAAATTTTGTGAGATTTTTTTCTCTTACTTTTTCATAATTAAAATACGATACCAATTATGCCCTTAAAAGGATCACCAGTATTTTTGTTACACCTTGTATCACACACGCATTAACTTCGCACGTTCGTTTAGTTATTTTCCTGTATTGTATGGACTGTGGTAGTGCGTGCGTGCTGGAGCGTAGCAATCGGATGCGTGTGCGCACTTCACGGTTCTCACTGCGGTAGATCGCTGCGATATGGATAAAGAAAATATTATTCAATTACAAGGTAGGTCTTATTTGTTGATATGGTTAGGAATTAGGTACCTACTCGTCCTAGATCTGATACATCTAGAACCAATTTTGTGCGCCATGTTTGGCGGTAGACAGCTGTGACAGAATTAAAAAGTAGTATAGACTGGTAGTGATTTTCACTAAAACTCTTGGTACAAAAAAGTCTTAGGGATGTCATCTTCTATTTTTCTGTCCGATGATTGGCGGTCAAAGGATTAAGCAAGATGTTTGGTTAACAGACACAAGAACCGGCGATGGCGGCGGCGACGGGACGCTGGACATGGGCAGCCGCTCCTCACTCCACACGGGGCTCCACATGTCCGAGGACGAGCATTGGGAGATGAACTACCATGAGGCTGCCATCTATCTAGAGGTAAATTAAATTCAGAGTGATAACAGAAAACCTGCGACTCCATAGTACCTACCCTATCGAAAATTAGACATCTTAAGACCCTATTAAATGTTACCCTGTTGATATGGTTACCCTATCATTAGCTAGGGATACACGCACAGATGTGTCCGCCAGATTTGTCCGACGGATGTGCCCGGCGGACAATCCGTGCGTGTATGGCGCGAATTGGACACGGGTTCGTCTGCGGCACAGACTACACCACTGACTTAGTAGATTTCTATGGACTACACAGACACCTCATCATTAAACTTTTACAGGGAGCACGAGGTCACCACACATCAGTGCAATTTTATTCGTAAATTTCTACGATCTGAACAGCAAATCTCAATAGTATTATACACCAATTTGTAGTATAACAATCCAGGTTCATCCCTGTAACTTGATTTTTGTGGATATTTTTAATCCACATGAGTAATGATCAAAAACGTTACCTCAATTGAAATACGCGATCGCGCTCTCATACAAAATTAGTACGGGAGCACTGATGCGTGGTGACCCCGAGTTGTACTTATGATCTATCTAGTGTTGAGGTTATCTGTGGTCTGCGGACACATCTGAATAGCGCCATACACGAACGGATCTGTCCGCCGGGCATATCCCTCGGACAAATCCAGCGGACACATCTGTGCGTGTGTCCCTAGCTAAAATGGAGACCGTTATGAACAAGGTTCACCATATTCTTTGTGGTTAATACCGTGATATCACAGTGTGTAACTTCAACTTTACATAACTTATATTGTCCCTCGCTACTCCTTATATCAAAATAAACAGGAAGATCGTCAAAAATTTAGACAGGAAAATAAATGCAGAAATGTTTGGAAAATAGGAGAAGCAGCTAAACGGGTGCTCAATATGATCTCCATGCACTTGCTTGTTTGTTCTCCTTGCCAAGATATTATCAACACTTGCCAAAATTATTTAAATATTCTCGCCCGCCTATTTTTTTTCGCTCCCTAGGAATAAATTTACCCTTAAATAATCATCATTCTACTAGCGTTTGTCACGGCTCAATAGATCCTGGGTCCCCTTGGCAACCTAATACCATGAATTACCGTAAGCACTAGTTTTTACGAAAGCGGCTGCCACCTGATCTAACTCAGAGGGGAAACTACCCCTATTGGGATCAAATCCTAATTCCTAACGATGTTTTCCTTCACATAAAAGCGACTGATAATACTGCTTATCAGGTATCTACGACGCGGGGTTTAAACCCGAGACCTCCAGATCGAAAGTCGGACGTCTTACCGCCAGGTTACCAGCGGTTCCTACTGCGGACTACCCCTACCGCCATATTACAGTGTAAATGATAACCAATAACTAACACGTGTTACCAGGAAGGCCTGAACAATGAGAAGTTCGACTCCCACCCGTCCAGCCCCGAGGAGCTGCCAGCATACCTGCGGGTCCACAATCCCTGGTACCACGGGCTGGACCTCCTGGCTTCACTAGTGTTAATACTGCTTGCCTTCACGGAAGACCCTGCGGTGCCGGCTTTTGAGGTAAACTACTCACAACCAGAAAGCCATGGTTGTCATTTTATCGCCTATCGTGTCATGCGTCACTGTCGCACTTACTTACTTGTTGGAACGCGATAAAAACTCGACCATATTGGCAGGCAGTGAACTTTTTGAACAGTACGTGCCCCGAAAGAGAGCACCAAAAAAGGCGTCATTACTCCCTAAATTAAAATGAATGCATCTTACTTCGACCTTTCTTTCGGCCTCACTTTTAGTCGAAGTCCGCCTTCCGAAGTGTTAATTCGTGCAAATCTTGCGGCCCAAAGACGTTTGAGTGATGAGGAATTCGACTCCGCCCTAACTTCCAAGTTTCGAGGCCCACAATTCAATTGATATATATACTATATATAGCAGTGGCGGTGGGTCAAATTTTTTCTTAGGCAAGCCGGTGTGCTTAAAATTTCTTCATGACCTGAAGAAAAATTGCTCAGTCGCCTGAAACTTAGGCAAGATAAAAAAAAAAAGATAAAAGATATTTATTCTTCAATTTAGGCACATTACAATGCACTTATGAACGTCAGAGAGAAAAGAAACTACCACCGGTTCTAACCCTACACCTCTGACCCGAGAAGTATTACTTATTACCGGCAAGAAACTCGGCGGGACTTATTTTTTCAAAACAGTACTACAAATACATTAAAGATACTATATACAATAATGCGTAGTTCTTCAAGAAGGCATATCAAAACAGCTTGAGAGACAGACATGTACCTGCCTATTGTGTAATTAAAATGAAAAATAAAAATAAAATCCAAATCTGACTGCTTCGCAATACGTTTGATATTCTTTCTTACTTGAACTGTCAAGCCGACGGGGATCGTGTTGAATGGACGCGCCGCCACTGATATATAGGAATATATGCCTGTTTTCTCTTTCTTTTTCTTGTCATTATTTCACTCTCTTTTAAAAATCTCGTTACAAGCAATTTTATTTTTAATTTTCAGTTTAAATTGCGTTTTTTGTAGTTACCAGTATGGGCGCACGGCACGATAGAACTTCTGGCGCTGGGGGTGATCGGCGTGGAGCTCCATCTCAAGCTGAAGTGGATCGGATGGAGCACCATCCTCAAGCATAAAAGGACCATGATTAAGGTATACTTATGCACTAGTGACGGCGTGTCAACATTTTTCTAGGGCAAGCAATTTAATTTCTCCGAGAGCTGTAGGAAAACTAATCTGCCTCAAAATTAGACAAGCCGGTAGAAATGAGTTCTATGGACCCGCCGCCACTGCTATGCACACGAGCTCCAAACAAAAGAAGATCGTGCTTGGGCTTTTGGGTCTTTGACTACACTGCCAGTCTTCTTAATCGATATTAGCTTATATTTTCTCTGAAGACTAATTTCATGCACGACCTTTGTTCTCAACTGTAGTGTATTTTAACAGATTCATAGTCACCGGCAACAGTATCTTCGTACACGAAGGCCGCAAAAATATGTGACACGCTCTTATTTGTAGGGCCATAAGAGCGTGTCTATTTCTGCAGCCTTCGTGTAAGAGGATACTTTGGCCGACTGTACCAGGAAATTTTGATAACATATTGATACCTACCCAAGCAAGGGCTGACTTGGCAAGCACCTGGAAAAAGGGGTAAAGGTCGCCCTCGTACCACCTGGAGGCGCACAGTTGAAACGGAGCCTGCATCAACTGGCCTCGGTTGGACGGAGTTGGAGGAGGCCGCACAGGACCGAGAACAATGGAAATCCCTTCTGAGAGCCCTATGTCCCTGATGAGGGATAACAGGATACCATCATCATCATCATCATCATCATTGATAGCAATCTGGTTACGGTTTCCACTTTCAAATTTTAAGAGAGAATACATTCGCCCACTACTAAAATTTTGCTGCCATTTTTGCTAGCCACACGTTGACTAGCATGACTCTACTTATTTTTCCAGGGTGTCACCCTACTCATAATGGTCCTGGAGGCAGTAGTGGTGCTGTGCAGACAATCTAGTCACTTCAGAGTGACGAGAGCCCTGCGGCCCATCTTCCTAGTTGACACGCGGCACTGCGGCGGCGTCCGCAGGTTTATAAGACAGATACTGCAGAGCTTGCCACCTATATTAGACATGTTAGGTGAGTTCTTTCATTGTATATGCTAGTTTTGAGGGTTACAGAGCTCACAACACTACTATTGATGAAATACAAATTGGAAACAGATGTGCATTACGAGTACAGTCACCAGCAGAAGTAGCTAATGGAACGTACCCAAAACTACGTGACCAGTTTAGGGGGGGAGGGGGGTCGTCAAAATACTACTCTAGGTCACAGGGAGGAGGGGGGGAGTCTTAGGTTCTGTCACGTAGTCAATAATTATGCTAATATCGCGCTTCTAATTATAGGTTTCCATGCACTTTTGGCGTCACGCGGCCAGTGTCGAGTAAATAAAAGGCAATAAGTAGGGGGGGGGGGGGGGGTGGTCTTGGCAGTTACTACGGATGGTCACGTACTTTGGGTACGTTCCCTAAGCAGGCGGGGTGGTCAAAATGACCTACACACGCTTTTATTATCTTAACAATAAAGTCGATTCAAGCTCATTTTGAGTACCCTGCCCACTTAGCTACTTCTGCTGTTGACTGTACATATGAATAAATGTGAAATGTGAAGGATTCTGGAATATCACGGGATTCGAACGCGTTTCCTTTGGCTTGCCGCTCCGACGCGCTTCCAATTACATCTCGAAACGCTCACAGCGAAGCTAGAATTTTTAAATTTGTTACCTACTTACTATTCAATTGTAGGTATTTGCTTTAAGAGTCCGGTAAACTTTTTTTTCGATTTTGCTCAACTTTTTGACGCTATTTTGCAGTAACTAACATAACCTCTATAATTTTGTATGCATATTATGAAAGATCGTTTATTTTTGGATGGAATAAATACAACGATTTTTTAATTTTATGCTTCATTTATAAATAATTCACCCTAATCTAACACCAGTTTCGCGATTTTTGCTTGGAGAGGTGAAAAGAGTAAGATTTTTATCGATTAAAATTAAGTTATACAAGTACGTCAAATATATAAATATATTGGAAAATGAGTCGCCTGAGGAATAAATGTAACAGTTTTTTTCATTTTCATATATATTTTTTAAGAGAGAGTATGTTTTGCTAGAGCAATTTTGCTAAAAATTGCCGAAGTTTAGGTGATATTTTTGGGAAGATATTAAAATATTTTACAAATATAATAAAACAAAAAAAAATTCGCTTCATGCTTTATTCAGATAATATAAAACATATTAGGGTCCATAGCAAATAATAATTAAAAATTATACGACAAAATTGCATGAGTCAACGTCCTCACTAAACAAGCTCTGTAAGAATCGAGTTTTAAGCAGGGACCGGAACCGGTTACCATAACCTGGGTATTTCATAGGGTTATTTTTGAGGTTGTTTTAAAAACCCTGATATAACGGTAACCTTATGATGAGGTAACCGTATTGATACGGTTACCGTATCGATCAGGTTAACCTAAGGTAACACTAACCGCATTAAAAACCCAATCAATTCGGTTACCGAATCATAGGGTATTGAGGCAGCTCAAAGGAATGTAATCTTTACGAACACTCAGATTAGGCTCATTATTAAATTGCTGTAGTGGCTTTGAGCACGGGGCTGGTCAACTAAGCTCCCAGTACAAACAAACAGGTTTTGCCGGAAACGTCGCGCGTCGTTTATTGTGTTCATCTTTAACAATATTTGTAGGTACTTTTAGGTTGAAATTGGAGCGCGGCTGCATTTCGTTTGGTTATTTTTGTTTTTACATTATTACTATACTAACTTTGGAGAAATTACGGATACGGATTCGTGGCATTCTAATAAAAATGTATTGTTGTAATTATGAAGTATGTACATGTATGTGTACAATAAAATATGAATATATTATTATTTTTTTTTATTAAAATAAAAATATAATAAAAATAGAATAAAAATAGAATAAAAATAGAAAAAAAATAGAAGAAAAATAGAAGAAAAATAGAATAAAATTAGAAAAAAAAAATAAAAAAAAATTAAAAAAAAATAAAAAATAAAAAATAAATAAAAAAAAAATAAAAAAAAATAAAAATAAAATAAAAATAAAAATAAAATAAAAATAAAATAAATATTTTAATTTTATTTTAATTTTATTTTTGTTTTATTTTTATTTTATTTTTATTTTATTTTTATTTTATTTTTATTTTATTTTTATTTTATTTTTATTTTATTTTTATTTTATTTTTATTTTATTTTTATTTTATTTTTATTTTATTTTTATTTTATTTTTATTTTATTTTTATTTTATTTTTATTTTATTTTTATTTTATTTTTATTTTATTTTTATTTTATTTTTATTTTATTTTTATTTTATTTTTATTTTATTTTTATTTTATTTTTATTTTATTTTTATTTTATTTTTATTTTATTTTTATTTTATTTTTATTTTATTTTTATTTTATTTTTATTTTATTTTTATTTTATTTTTATTTTATTTTTATTTTATTTTTATTTTATTTTTATTTTATTTTTATTTTACTTTTATTTTACTTTTATTTTATTTTTATTTTATTTTTATTTTATTTTTATTTTATTTTTATTTTATTTTTATTTTATTTTTATTTTATTTTTATTTTATTTTTATTTTATTTTTATTTTATTTTTATTTTATTTTTATTTTTTATTTTTATTTTATTTTTATTTTATTTTTATTTTATTTTTATTTTATTTTTATTTTATTTTTATTTTATTTTTATTTTATTTTTATTTTATTTTTATTTTATTTTTATTTTATTTTTATTTTATTTTTATTTTATTTTTATTTTATTTTTATTTTATTTTTATTTTATTTTTATTTTATTTTTATTTTATTTTTATTTTATTTTTATTTTATTTTTATTTTATTTTTATTTTATTTTTATTTTATTTTTATTTTATTTTTATTTTATTTTTATTTTATTTTTATTTTATTTTTATTTTATTTTTATTTTATTTTCATTTTTATTTTTATTTTTATTTTATTTTATTTTATTTTCATGCTTGAGCAACGCGACTACTACGATAACAGCTCTATATGGGTAGATAGCTAGTTTCATTAAATGCTAAATCTCAACATTTGCTTTCAATAGTATTCAAATGTAATGAAGAAAAAACAACCCAGGTTACAATAACCCAATGAAAACCCTTAACAAAAACCCTATCGCGATGGGGTTTTGAGGTTAACCGTGTTAGAGGTTACGGTTACCGCTTCAATACCTGTTACCACTATGATTCGGTAACCTCATGATACGGTAACCGTATCATGAGGTTACCAAATTGATTGGGTTACCGAAATGATAGGGTTAAGCCTAAAGAGGGGTTTTCCGGTCCCTGGTTTTAAGGTATTAAAACTATTAAACATTAATATATATCGACCTAAAGTACATTTTTGCAATAACAAGACTTCAAGCTATCTTACCAAATGCAATTCATGTGCATAATGTCATTATTAGCGATTTTCCTTTTCAAATCGTTACCGGACTCTTAATATAACATACAAAGAACAACCATATCTCAACTAGAACCCGATTCAATTTAGTACAATTCACAAAATTTAGCTTGACGTTATCATTTCTGCAAAAGGAGTCGCTGCGAATCATTTTACTGTGTACTGTGCCATTTTTGTGATTCTCGGGATTATATGAGTCCAATAGCCGTGTCCACACCAGTCGCACCGCCTCGCGAGGAAATTGCCGCGCGCGGCAGCTCGGTTAGTATGGACGTGCCTCGGCCGAGACAAACGCGCTGGCGGCCGCAATGCCAGAGAGGCACGTCCACACTAGCCGAGCTGCCGCGCGCGGCAATTTCCTCGCGAGGCAGTGTGTCAGATGTAGACACGGCTAATGACTGTTGGACTGTTTTGTAGTTCTCCTCTTAGTAAGTTAAGTACGGTATTACCAGAGACTATAAAGATATAGACCACCACAGCCTAAGAACTTTTTGAAGCTCATGTCGATTGCGCCATCTATGTCAAAGCCACCTAAAGATACCGAATATGTAAGTTCATTTCTATGTCAGCTGCACTGCTAATCCACCTAGTAGCTACTATTGTACTACTAGTACGCTATTTGTTACTAGGTGGAGTAGGAGTGCAGGTGACAGTTCTCTTACATTTTCGGTATATTTAGGCGGATTTCACATAGATGACGCAATCGACACGAGCTTCAAAAAGTTCTTAGGCTGTGGTCGTCTATATCTCTATAGTCTCTGAGTAAACTAAATGAATAAATTTGTTCGCAGGGCTACTAATGTTCTTCGTGGCCACGTACTCGCTGCTGGGCTACTACTTGTTCTCGGAGCATCTCGACAACGGCCACTTTTCCACCATCAGCGACTCGTTCGTCAGCATGTTCGTGCTGCTCACCACAGCCAAGTGAGTGAACTTCCTAAATTAAGAAAATATTGTTTTTTTTTATTGTTTTACTAGCGACCCGCCCCGGCTTTGCACGGGTGCAATTATACATATAAACCTTCCTCTTGAATCACTCTATCTATTTAAAAAAACGTATCCAAATCCGTTGCGTAGTTTTAAAAATCTAAGCATACATAGGGACAGACAGCAGGAAGCGACTTTGTTTTATACTATGTAGTGATGAACAGAACTTGTATATCTTTTATTAAACAGGGAATATGTAGAAATGTAGACATTAAATTAAATATGCTTTTTATCTACGTATTTTGGGATACGCTGGTGTAGGTACCGTTGCCGTATCCATACTTTTAATATTATACTTGCAAAAGTGTGTCTGTCTATCTGTCTGCCTGTTATCTCTTCACGCTTAAACCGCTAAACCGATTTAGATGAAATTTGGTATGAAGTTAGTTTGAGTCCCGGGGAAGGACATAGGATAGTTTTTATCCCAGAAATCATCCCTTAAGGGAGTTAAAAGGGGGTGGAAGTTTGTATGGAATTGTTGCTCCCTGTTGACGAAGACTGTCAGACGAAGTCGCTTGTTGTACCTATATTGTATTGAATATAACATACGGTTATATTGTTAATCATGTGTCTGCCAGTTTCCCGGATGTGATGATGCCGTCGTACGCCAAGTCCAAGTGGTACGCGCTCTTCTTCATCCTCTACATCATCACCGTGCTCTACGTGCTCATGAACTTGGTAAGTTTTACACTAAATTAGACGTTTTCTAACGATATTACATATACACTGACGGTAGATGTCGCTACGCGTCTCCTTGTGACGTAAATATCTAAAGAAGAAATTGATGGAAGAATTCTCCGAGGGTTCCGTAAGAGTCGACAGCTCAGTTCGTAAGAGCGATCGAACCGGTGTTTAGGATATAAGTATATGATAGATAGTAGTACTAACCTTAGATTAAGATCACAAATGTTACTAACAAAAATGATCCAAGTTGGTCGTGAATAAAAATGATTTATTTATTTATTTAACTCGTTTGAATATTTTCTATTTCGTTTCAGATGTTAGCCGTAGTGTACGAGACATTCACGCGCATAGAGCGCGAGAAATGCCGCGCGCTGCTGCTCCACAGACGACGCGCCGCGCGACACGCGTTCCGCCTGCTGGTGTCGCGGCGCGCGCCCGACGCCGTGCGGCTGCGGCACTTCGCCGGCCTCATGCGGCACTACGCGCCGCACTACAGTCAGTATTACATTACCTAAGGTGTTACTGAGTGGCCTAACTAAAGTACGAGTTTGAAATAGTGTTTTTCGTTCTCGTATTTAATCTACCATTTTGTATTGAGTTCTTTTAACACATTCAGCACCGAGAACCCGACAGTCGGGTTCTCTGTTCGTAGCTACTACGCGCTACATACGAGGAATACCTGGCTACGCGCTACGAGCGTAGCGCGTAGCGCTACGCGGTACGGGAAGTGTTAAGCCTTGGCCAAACAGACGGCGGGACGCAGCGCCGCGTAGACCGCGGCGTCCTTAAACACATGCTAACAGATTAGCGACGTCAAACAGACTGCGTCCCGCCGGCATCGCGCCCCGCTTCTGTCGCGTCCATATAGAAAAATGAATTAATCTCGTAATGATCGATGGCTTCGGAACGAATGAGCGACCCTCCGCGCGCGCATGCTGTATCCGGGCGCGAGTCACGCCCGCATCGCGTCACGAGCGCGAGGCCGGTGCGATCCACGCGCGCCCTGATGAAACAGGCATCGCGTCGGCATCACGCGCCGCGGACGTCGCGCTGCGCCCCGCCGTCTGTTTGGCCAAGCCTTTAAGCCAAGGGTATTAATTATTCTCCTTTCTTTCCTCAGTAATTTAATTTTGTTCGCAGGTGGACTGGACGTGTACCTAATGTTTAAGCAACTCAACCAGTCTGGGACCGGCGGCCTCTCCCGCTCTGAGTTCGCTAATCTATACGAGGTGAGGAAGTGTTTATATATTTAAGGCCGTTCCTCGATACGGACAAGCCACGCCCATCCGTTAGAGACACGTTTATGGCTCCCGTGCACGAAAGAAAGAGATGCAGCACCCTTAAGGATCAGATTTGACGATAAATAAGCGAATCTATAAAGTTTTGTCTAATTTTGTTTCTGTGACTTTTTAGATAAACCAGAATACCATATTTTTTATTTAGTTATATTGCTTAATCTCTTATAGTTTACATAAACTAAGAAAAATAAGGGGAAAAAGGACCCAACTTCGGATTTTTTTTCTATCGAGGCAACTTTCAGCAATCGTGTTTCGGCTTGTGCCATAAACAAGAGTATATAGTCTAATAATATATATTCGAAAAAAAATTCAGTCACTTTTCCCGTTTAGTCAACAGAGCGTTGGAAAAAACCTATAATTTTTCAAAGTAGCCCTTTAAGGGCCACGTAATACGGCAAACCGCACGCCCCTCTCCTGCATTAAGAGTTTCACCAGGGGGGCCTTAGCCAAAGTTGAATTTACGGTAGGGTGCTTTGTACTTTACCTGTAGTGTCATAGTGTATAGTATTTCCTCCGAACAACCTCATGCTCTACGCATTTTTGAAATTTTATCCTCTTATTGTACGACCTTTCTTTTTTTTTCTTAATTGAATTGTACGTAATCTAAGAGTGGCATCTGCAATAATCTTCCACCGGCCTACAATTGGTTTATTTTCGACCGATTACAAGATTTCGAAGGAGGAGGTTCTCAATTCGTCGGGATCTTTGTTTTTTTTGCTTTTTTTTTCTGTATGTTCACTGATTATTCGAAGACGGCTGGACCGATTTGGAAAATTATTTTTTTGTTGGAAAGAGTATACTTCATAGTTGGTCCCATTGTCACCAGGTCCAGATCTGATGACGGGATCCTGGAGAAATCGAGGGAACTCTTCAACTATTATAGGCACACCTATATGATTTCACTATTTTTTACAACAACTCGGCCACTTCCTCTTGGAATAGCGGATCCTAAGTGAAGTCGGTTCCTTTTTTGTTTTTAAATGATTGTTAAAATGATTTCGTGCGTTGTGCAGGTGTTCGCGCTGCGCTGGGCGCCGCAGACGGCGCGCGCGCCGTGGTACGCGGAGTCGTGGCTGGAGCCGTGCGCGCGCGCCGCCAGCCAGCTGGTACACAAGCCCTACTTCGAGTATGTCATCTGTAAGTTTATTGTACCATCTATCAGCGGCAGTGGGTGATCATTTTATTATATGAAAGGAGCTTAATATGGCTTTAATGTTCTTGACGAGCTGTAGAAAAACTGCTCAAGTGTCTGAAAATTTGGCAAGCCGGCTGGAATCGAGTTCTATGGACGTGTTGAAAGTTGGTTGATGAGGGTTTCTTTGATATCTTTTTTCAAATGGTATTTTTGACAGCAACTCTCAAAATCCACAAATAAAAAAAGATTAAACATGATTGGTGGTATGACTGCTACACCTCTTGCCGCGTTGCTGCCTCCTGGTGAAAAAATCTATCATAGAAACCCTCATTGATAAGATTGGAAGATGTACCGGGTTCTCAAACTACATAGATTGCTGCTTAATATAACATTTTATTGGTTATTCAGTTATTTATTGTTAAAGTTGAATTTTTTGAGATGAGATTTACCTACGGTTCTCTGCCTTTTCGCCGAAAATTGTATTGCCAAATTTCACTTGCCAACCAACTTTTCGCTTTCATTTGGCCAAATTTCATTTCCCAACTTTACATAATCCAACCTAACCTAACCCAACCTTGTAGATAATTTTCATTTCCCAACTCTGGGGTTGGGAAATGAAATGGTTGCGAAATAATTATTTGGTAAAAGTTATTCGGCCAAATGATACATCTGCGAAAAGTTGGTTGGCAAGTGAAATTCGGCATTACAATTTTCGGCGAAAAGGCAGGATACCTTTACCTACGTAAGTTGGATGACAACACATAATTTTGGTACCATCCAGCTAGTCTGATGATGAACACCTATGGTGGTCATACTGTGATAAAACAATTGAAGCTCATTGTGTTTGGGTTTTATTAGAATCATCACCTTGAGCTGTAGATAAAGTGGGTGATACCTTGCTCAGAATTTAAAAATGTTAAATGGTATTCAAAAGAGTTTGTGCAGGCCTCTTCATCATAAACTTAAGTGCTGAGCTCTTGTCGGTGAAGCAATCTCCATGTACCCCTTTCTCCAGCTTTCTCCTTGACAGCCTGACACGACGTTCACTTTCTCTTTCACTTGATCCATGTATGCCCTTCTTGGCTTGCCTCTCTTCCTTCTTCCTTCCACTTTCCCTTCTATGATTGTCTTGATGAATTCATCGTGTCGTAACAAGTGTCCCAACATGTTTCCTCTTATATTTTCAACTAGCGACCCGCCCCGGCTTCGCACGGGTGCTTATACATATAAACCTTCCTCTGGAATCACTCCTATTAAAAAAAACCTCATCAAAATCCGTTGCGTAGTTTTAAATATCTAAGCATACGTTGGGACAGACAGCAGGAAGCGACTTTGTTTTATACTATGTAGGGATGGTTCTCATTAGGCATCTTTCCTTAATTCTATCTCTATTCAGGTCTACTTGAGAGTCGCCAGGACGCTCGCGTTCCCATACAAACGTAGTTTAGCTCTCATTTTAAAACGACATGCTTTAGAACCACGAAATTTGGCATGGGCATTCTAGTAGTACAGATCTATGTCGGTAATTCGTTTTGGTCGCTAAAAATTGTAATACAAAGAAAATACAGCCAGATACAGATTTACATACAAAACTTATTTTTGCTCTATTTTCTTTGTATTACAATTTTTAGCAACGAAAACGAATTACCGACGTAGATCTGTACTGCTAGAATGCCCATGCCAAATTTCGTGGTTCTAAAGCATGTCGTTTTAAAATGAGAGCTGAACTACGTTTGTATGGGGACGCGAGTTCACGCGAGCGTCCTGGCGACTCTTAAGGTATTTTAACTTTGACTTGATTTTTTTTCAGACGCGCTGATAGTCGGCAATGGTCTAGCGATGATGCTGCGGGTGCTGGAAGGTGGTTCCGAGGGTCTGCAGCAGAGCGCCCAGCTCCTCTGCGCCTCCTGGGACACCTGGCTGTTCCTCTCACGTAAGTTTACTAAAGGTTTCATTTTAAACCCATTTTATTAGAGGTTCACGATATTTGAAGTATACGAGTATGTGCCCAATTTTAAGGTTCCAGTTTTAATGGTGTACGATGTGCGTTGTCCAGCGCGCAGCGGTCTCTACATAACGCGACTGTTTTACCCGAATATACAGGTGGTAACAAAAACACTGGTGATCCTTTTAAGGGCATAATTGGTATCGTATATTATGAAAAAGTATGAAAAAAAATGTATAGAGGGTTGGTCAGCTGGAACGAGACCCGTACAAAAAAAAATGTCCTACTTTTTCGTACTCGTAATACGATACCAATTATGCCCTTAAACGGATCACCAGTATTTTTGTTACACCCTGTATGTATTTAATAGTACATTACTACAGAGGGCGGGAAGTAGGGTGTCGCCGGCTGAGTTATATAGACGGCCGAGCGTAGCGAGGCCGGATAGTTACGAGGCTGGCAACCCCTTTTCACGCCGAGGTATGTATAGTGCTTTTCTCAAACATGCAACGAAATAAATATGAAGATTATCCATTTTTTTCCGATATACGTAAGGCAAAAGTCTACCCGTAAACTTGTATTAATAATGTATATGGTGACTGAATAATTTCAGAATGTGACAAACAAATTTTCAAAAAAATTAATACAAATAACCTCTCTCCTTTCCCGTAGTGTTCTTGCTCGAAGCAGCCCTCCGGATGATGGCGTCCGGTGTCGCGGCGTACCTCGAGAGCGGCTGGAACGTGTTCGACCTCAGTGTGACCCTGCTAGCACTGATGGGGGCTGTGATGCTCACTATAGCGCCCAAGCTGTATATCGTCGTTATATTCAGACCTCTAAGGTGAGACACCGTTATATGGATGATGGCGTCGCGGCGTACGAGAGCGGCTGGAACGTATTCGACCTCAGTGTGACCCTGCTAGCACTGATGGGGCCTGTGATGCTTACTATAGCGACCAAGCTGTATATCGTCGTTATATTCAGACCTCTAAGGTGAGACACCGTTATATGTATGATGGCGTCGCGGCGTATGAGAGCGGCTGGAACGTGCTCGACCTCAGTGTGACCCTGCTAGCACTGATGGGGGCTGTGATGCTCACTATAGCGCCCAAGCTGTATATCGTCGTTATATTCAGACCTCTAAGGTGAGATAACACCGTTATATGTATGATGGCGTCGCGGCGGACGAGAGCGGCTGGAACGTGTTCGACCTCAGTGTGACCCTGCTAGCACTGATGGGGGCTGTGATGCTTACTATAGCGCCCAAGCTGTATATCGTCGTTATATTCAGACCTCTAAGGTGAGACACCGTTATATGGATGATGGCGTCGCGGCGTACGAGAGCGGCTGGAACGTGTTCGACCTCAGTGTGACCCTGCTAGCACTGATGGGGGCTGTGATGCTCACTATAGCGCCCAAGCTGTATATCGTCGTTATATTCAGACCTCTAAGGTGAGACACCGTTATATGTATGATGGCGTCGCGGCGTATGAGAGCGGCTGGAACGTGCTCGACCTCAGTGTGACCCTGCTAGCACTGATGGGGGCTGTGATGCTCACTATAGCGCCCAAGCTGTATATCGTCGTTATATTCAGACCTCTAAGGTGAGATAACACCGTTATATGTATGATGGCGTCGCGGCGGACGAGAGCGGCTGGAACGTGTTCGACCTCAGTGTGACCCTGCTAGCACTGATGGGGGCTGTGATGCTTACTATAGCGCCCAAGCTGTATATCGTCGTTATATTCAGACCTCTAAGGTGAGACACCGTTATATGGATGATGGCGTCGCGGCGTACGAGAGCGGCTGGAACGTGTTCGACCTCAGTGTGACCCTGCTAGCACTGATGGGGGCTGTGATGCTCACTATAGCGCCCAAGCTGTATATCGTCGTTATATTTAGACCTCTAAGGTGAGATAACACCGTTATATATAAAATATGTTTACATCAGAAGCCGGGAAAAAATGTAGTATTACTCGTAAGACAGGTATTTTTTGACTGCAGCGGTCAAAAGCCACCAATCAAAAAGAATATGATTATGAGATTATAACAGTAGACCTCCCAGGCGAAAAATGATGTCCTACTTCAGAAACCGGGCGTGTATAGCTACGTACAAAACAACCCGCCCAGCGGGTTATCCGGCATCTGAGCAAAGTTTACGAGCGCCCGCGAGGCGGGTTCTTGGTAGTGAATGTGTTAATGAAACCATAATTACATATTTTGAAGCAATATTTATGGGAATTTTCATAAATATAATAAACGGCCATAGTCTACTTTTTGAGGCTTCAACTATTTAGCGTCATCTAGTTGAAAGCGACCTAAAGATAGCCAAAATATAAGAGGAAATAAATAATATCAGCTCCATCTAGTAACGAATAGCGTACTAGTAGTACACTATGCTATGATGGAGGCGATATTACCTCTTACATTTTGGGTTTCTTTAAGTGGCTCTCAACTAGATGGCGTGATAGATTTAAGCTTCAAAAAGTTCTTAGGCTGCTCTATTATATAAGTTACTCTATGCATTGGGAATACTCAAATCAAAACCTCTTCCAGATTAATGCGACTCTACAAGCTAAAGAAGCGGTACCGCGACGTCTTCGGCACCCTGGTGCTCCTGACGCCCCTCATGTCCTCAGCCGGCTGCGTGATGCTGGTCATGTACTACTTCTTCGCTATTATTGGAATGGAGCTCTTCGCTGGCTTGGATCTAAGAAACTGCTGCGTGTGAGTAGTCCCCCTACTAAACGTTAGATGGCGCCATAATAGTCTTTGCAATATTAGTTTGTAGTTCCGCTACTGCACGATAGATGACGCTACACTACAAGCTAAAGAAGCGCTATCGCGACATATTCGGTACCCTGGTACTCCTGACGCCTCTGATGTCTTATACTTCTTCGCCATTCTTGGCATGGAACTGTTCGCCAGCCTGGCCTTGAGGAACTGCTATGTGTAAGTTTGTAGTTCCACTAGTGCACGGTAGATGGCGTTAGCATGAACCATTAGGAATAAGCTCGTTGATAAATAGATAGCTTTGTTTTCTTTTACCAGCTTTTGATGCTATACGCTAGGTGGCATTAACAAAATTTTGAAACGATGTTTGCTATCTCAGGGGCTAGGTAGGTACTTTTATTTTATGTTTTATAATGATGTGAAAAAGTGCTATCGCTTTTTGACAATAGATGGCGTTGGTAGTTTGACGCTATTTCTTAAACAAAAAATGTTTTTCAATTAATGCGTGTAGAGGTTAGATAGATCCTTACTTTACAATAAACGGTAAATAAAACTAACATTTTTTTTTCCAGAAACACAACAGTAGAAGACTTCTACAAATACTCCGAAAACAGTTCTACGGCGCTGGGCTACTACTACTTAAATAACTTCGAGAACCTCATCACGAGTGGCGTGTCTCTGTTCGAGCTGACCGTCGTCAATAATTGGTTCATTCTCATGAATGCGTACGCGACCGTTGCGGGACAGTTTAGCAGGATATACTTTATGGTGAGTAGTTGTTAGTTTAGCTACTGATAGATAGATGGCGCTTTACTTTGAGAACAGATCTGAACAACGTCGAGAACTTGATCACGAGTGGCGTATCTCTGTTCGAGCTGACTGTCGTCAAGAACTGGTTCATTATTACGAATACGTACGCGACAGTAGCGGGACAGTTTAGCAGGATATATTTTATGGTGAGTAGTTGTTAGTTCAGCTATTGGTTGATAGATGGCGCTATTGTTAAAAAAATTACTATAGCGACTCTATTTTACTAGTATCAGCTAGTATCTGAACAACTTTGAGAACCTGATCACTTGTTTATTCTCGTGAACCGTGGGGCAGTATAGCAGAATCTTCTGCTTGATAAAAAAAAATGTACCTGATCCGTCTTATCTCCATAGCTTGCATCTGAATCTACGTTATTTTGTAGCCGCGATGAGAATATGATGACTGGACAGATTTGCCATATACTTAAGTCAAAATTTAATATCAATTTACTGCTATCATCTCAGTTCTATTCCAATCGCGGTTTAGCTGAGCAGCATAGCTTAAGAACTTTTTGAAGCTCAAGTCAATGGCGCCATCTGCGTGAAAGCGACTTAAAGATACCCAAAATGGAGCAGGTGACATTTCCTATTACATTTTGGGTATCTTTAAGTCGCTTTCACGCAGATGGCGCGATTGACTTGAGCTTCAAATAGTTCTTAGGCTGTGCTGCTCTACTATATAAGTTACTCTATGGCTATATCTATTTCTGGTTATAAAGTTTAGCTACTTACCAACAGATGGCGCTCAACACTAAAACGTTAACATCACTGCGACTTGTTTCAGGTGTTCTACCTATTCACGATGGTGGTGCTGACAATCGTGGTGGCCAGCGTGCTGGAAGCTTTCCGGTTCCGTATACAATACAAACGGTCTACCACCAAGCGAGACGGTCAGTATTACAACAAGTACTTTATGGCTGAGATTCAAATGTATTAAAAACCTACTTGTCGACTTTAATGCTTGGATCAAGATTTTGTAGACTCAACTAGATGGAGACATTTTGATGGAGCGTCCGAAAGACCTTTAATTATTTCTTTAAAACGCGCGAGAGAACTGTAATAAATATCGACCAATCACGTGCCGCGTTCACGAGCCTGCATGTTTAGTCGCGCCATTGATTATGAAAAAGCGTACCAGAGACTATAGAGATATATAGGCGACCACAGCCTAACTACTTTTTGAAGCTCAAGTCGATTGCGCCCTCTGTCCGAAAGCCGCCTAAAGATACCGAATTTGTAAGAAGAAATGTCACCTGCACTGCTACTCCACCTAGTAGTTGAAAATAGCGTACTAGTAGTACACTAGTAAGTGTACTACTAGTACGCTATTTTCAATCTCGTACCTTATTTAGGCCACTCAGCAAGCTTCATGGCCTAAACACAGTACTCGACTGCAAAGCTATTCATTATGCCACGACAGTATAAAGTATTGCGTTGTATGTGCAGAGGAGAAACTACTACATGAAGAGGTCCATACGAGCTGGGAGGAGGCCACGAGACTAGGAGCAGGCGGGGAGCTGGCCGACGAGCTTCGTCCGTTCCTGCCAAACGGGGTACGTGTCTTACACCATCACGTTTTAGTCTCAACTCAACTGATTTCATTTTGTAAGATAGCATCGTATCAATCGATAAGATATCGTAGGAAAAACTCGGACTATTTCAATGGGCCTTTTTAACCGAATTCAAAAAAGGAGGAGGTTCTCAATTCGACTGAATTTTTTTATAATTTTTTTGTATGTATGTTACTCGATATCTCCGTGAATCGTGAACCGATTTTCAATTTTTTTTAATCCAATAGGTATAACCCCTAGATGGTCCCATTGTCACCAAGTCGGGATCTGATGATGGGATCCTGGAGAAAACGAGGGAACTCTTCAACTATTATAGGCACACCTATAGTGATTTCACTATTTTTACAGCAACTCGGCCACTTCCTCTTGGAATAGCGGATCCTAAGTGAAGTCGGTTCTTTTGTTTAAAATTATTAATGAATACATTCTTCTTAACCATCAGTGGTTCGCGGACTACTAGTAGTGTTTCGCCTTTCTACTTTGTTTCTTCTTTTCTTCTTTTACCACGTTTGTATTGTTAGCTATTTTACGTACAGTCGCCATCAGATATATCGGAGAGGCCAAGGTGGTCATAAATGTATGAACAACGCCTCTATTGTCAAGGCGATAAAGTGCATATTGTGATATTTTTGAGTACCTTGGCCGCTCCGATATATTTGATGGCAACTGTACATTAAAATGTTTAAATACATACATAGATAGATACTAGGCACTGTTGGTCTCTGAAAAACACCTGAAGTGGTCCACAAATTAATAAAGACAATATCCCATTGGAATCAAAGGTATTTTTACTTTTAAATACAGTACGCTCGGTAAAACCGGTATTAGACATTGCAATTTCTAAGGCCCAATCTGTCGTGTAGCCTGCCTCTCCCCCTCCCTCAGGTCCCTAACTCTTATTACACCTCTCAGTCTGACAGATTGGGCCCTAGAAATTGCAATGTTTAATACCGGTTTAATATACCGATTTATTGGATATATTGCGTGTTATTGGAACTTCCGGATTATTGGATTTGTATGGGAAACAATAGCCGAGCGAGAGCGAAACTACAAGAACTAATAATGCCAGATTAACGAGCGCTTACTGTTTGATACCTGCAACAAAAATGGATGAAATTTTTATCACTTTAAAAATAAAAACCATTCTAAATAAATGTGTTAACAGACGGAAGTGACGTTCATCGGGTCTCGGCCCCGCACGAAGGAGGTGCTGCAGCGGCGGATGTACCACCAGGAGATACAGAAATGGCTCGCCGACGAGGAAGACAACGAAGGTACGTACTTCATTCATCAACCGACTTCAAGATTTCGAAGGAGGACGTTTTCAATTCGTCGGATCTTAGTTTTTTTTTATGTATGTTCACCGATTTTCCGAACATGGCTGGACCAATTTGGTAAATTCTTTTTTTGTTTGTATCACTTTACAGTTGGTCCCATTGTCACCAGGTCTGGATCTGATGATGGATCCTGGAGAAATCGAGGGAACTCTTCAACTATTAAAGGCAAACCTTTGATTTCAGTATTTTCTACAGCAACTCGGGCATTTCCTCTTGGAAAAGCGGAGCCTAAATGAAGTCGTTTCTTTTTTTGTTAATTTTGTTAAAATTATTAGTCAATCACTTCAATATATTATGTTATTTAATTCGGGGGTCTGTATGGACATACTTCAACCTAAGGGGATATTTTGTGTAAGTGCCCGTAATTATCTTACTAAGTTGGCAGATCATTGAATACTGTAGTCTATTTGTCTAAAAGAGAAGTCCAAAAGAAGCGAAAAGAAGCAGAAATAAGAATCCACGACTCCATATAAATCACGAAACTTTTTTTTCCGGGCAAACTCTTTAAGTGTCTAAAAGTGCCACAAGAAAACTAAACTCAGAATGGTACCTATGGGTCAAAAATATAAAAAAAATACAATAGGTATATCTTGCATTTGTAATATAAAACCCAATAAAAAATTGGTAATAAAAAATTTCCCACCATTTATAATTCATGTAAACTTGCCAGTTTACAATTCTAAATATAAAAAGAACCATATTTAAATTTACAGGTGTCCCACCCTCAACAACCCTCACATCAAACGACCCCCTCGCGCCCCCCCTGATCCAGCAACCGGAAGCGGACACCAACCACATCCGCCCCGGCTACCAGTTGTAGAACTTACTTATCTACGCCTTATACAACCGGATGGTCGCGCTGTTGGGTGTGATGCGGGCCTTATGATCCGGCGTGGCGCGGTGGCTGAATGACATGTTCCGGTGCCATTTGTGAAAAAAAAAGTGTCTATGGTTCTAAAGGCTACAACCGGAGTTAGACTTTACAATTTCTCGGGCCAATCTGTCAGCTTGGGACGTGTAATAAAAGTTACGGCACTTAGCTGAGGGGAGGGTAGGGAGAGGCAGGGTACATGATATATTGGACCCTAGAAATTGTAATGTCTAATACCGGTTTATAATAGACACATCAAAATCTGAAGGTTGAGTTTCGAGATTAAAAATACCCACAGATTATTTTGATTCAAACTGTCTAGGAAGGAATCAAACGGATTTGAACATTCAAAGATAGGTAAGATTTTTTTATGCAGCTCCAGCCACGCTTAGCTTATCATCATTTAGAACGACAAACTCATAAATATAGGAAAAATAAATCGTATAACTATAGCCTTTGTTAACGGATAACTGTCAGATAAAAAATTGAAATAACCGATTTTGAAAGACTGTTTTCAACATCGGTTAATTCTCTCTTTGTTTACCTTGACGAATTAATGACACAAATTGAGCTTAAATACGAAGTTATTAAATACCTACATACCTATATTACAAGAATATCTATCGCTCCGTTTCAAACGTTATGTTTAGTGCGACCATTCCATATATGTACAGTGGCCATCAAATATATCGGAGCGGCCAGGGTTTAAAAAAAATATCTGAACATGCACTTTATCGCGTTGACAATAGAGGTTCCGATATTTGTGACCACCTTGGCCGCTCCGATATATCTGATGGCGACATGTTCTTGACTTTAGTCCAAAAGCGGGTTTCTGTTTTATATCCCTTTACATTTTCGTCAATGTTGATTGAAAATAGTAACTTGTCACTATTTCTGATCGATTTTAGTTTTAAGGATAAAACTCTATACCCAGAATGCAAAATATTTGCATACTATCTCTGTCAAATCGTAAACGTTTGAAAATGATGGTATGATTGAGTTGGGTAATAAATGTGACACGTCTAGTATTATACTAAAGTCTATAAAACAAGTGACTTTAACGATAAAATAATCAAAATAATTATAATTTATTTTAACATATTGTATGAATGAACGTGTAATAATGAAATAATAATAATTACGTGTAACATCTGTGATAGAAAGGATTCAAAGCGAGATTTTATATTTTTCAGTTGAATTTTAAGGTTGTTCATTTTATAATTTTATTTTATTTAAATTAATCTAGACTTGAGCCAGTAGGAACAAAATGAGATTTTTAAATGGGTTGTGTCAAACCGTTTTGGAAATAAACAGAGTATTTCATTAATAAAGTATGACGGTAACACTTTTTATGCATCAGACACTCACATGTTTGAATTATGTTCTGTAATCGTCAGCTTAGGACTTAATGTTGACACGAGTCAAATAATTTTATTTTATAACCTATAAACTAAATACTTTTGAGGTTATAAATTTTAATGTATTATAAATGCAACCCGTAGTTGACACAGCCCGCTCTTTCTTTGGTTGTTATTCTACCAAAGCTTGATTTTATTATGTTGTAAGCGTATTTTGAAAGGCAGCTGCTCCTAATAAAGGATATTATTAATAAAATTATGATAGTGATTATTAGAGATTGCCTTCATAGAGATAGTATTATATGTGGATTAAAGTAACATTGTTTGTAGGTAGACAAATCATATTCATGTCAGTCGCCATCAAATATATCGGAGCGCCCAAGGTACTCAAAAATATCTGAACATGCACTTTATCACCTTGACAAAGAGGCGTTGTTCAAATATTTTTGACCACCTTGGCCGTTCCGATATATCTGACGGCGACTGTGCCTATATGTGCGCTGAAATTATTAGCTAATGATATTATTAATTTCTTATGAATTTACTTTTTTAATAGTTTTACTAAACGCGTGTATGAATGTAGCGAAAGTTATGGCGGGAATAGATTATTATAAAATGTTGCCAGTACATAACTTGCATAATATTATTTAAATATAGTTTAATTGAAAAAGTTGCATATAGTTAACATTATTACCATAAATATCAACCTTATGACCATCCTACATGTAAGTACACTCGTGTTCATAAATATCTACACAGCTGGATGCAAAATATGTAATTAAACATTTACAACTTATTGCCGATGTCATAAGGATGTGTAGATATTTTTGAAGCCTTGGTAATGCTAATATATTTATGAACTCGACTGTACATTAGAAAACTATCGTCATTCATACTAACATCAATAAAACGGTTAAACTGACATTCAAGTCAACTGAGTGAAGTCACTAAAGAGCTCAAAGATGCAGTGCTGACGACGGGGGACCCTCTTGTCGGGTTGATCGGCAACGTGCGTGTGACACTTGGTATTTAACCGTTATATTGGTATTAGGAAATACATTTCAATATTTTTTAGTAGATGGTAGTAGTGCGTAGTCATTTTGTGATAAGTGTGGACCATGTAGTGTTATGAATGTTTTAAGTTTAATTTCTTTGACCAAATGATATTTTTTGTATAATTTATTGCCTTAAATTATAAACAGTTATATTCAGTATTACACTTTATTTAATTTTGTAAATATGATTGATTAATCACGCCTTTCGTGATGTCGAATCATGTTTTGACAAAGGTGTCAAGTAAGGTTGACTGGTAGGCTTATTTAACTTTTTGTATTTTTTTTATAGCAGTCGACAAGAAAGGTTCATAGATAAATATAATAATTTTGCAGGTAGATCATTACATATTTGGTATGGTAATTTCAATGAATTATGTAATGACCTTATGACTATGTACAGTCGCCATCAAATATATCGAAGCGGCCAGGGTACTCAAAAATATCTGAACATGCACTTTATCGCCCTGACAATAGAGGCGTTGTTCCGATATTTGTGACCACCTTGGCCGCTCCGATATATCTGATGGCGACTGTACATAGTCATGAGGTTCAATTTTATAATCTGGTGTCATTTACAAATAATACTACTGTTTTTCTTGCCGACTGTGCTTATGGTTTTAATGTGATGTCTTCCACTCGTCTTTTGTTCGAGTCAGTTTAAAATATGCACACTTTTGAGGGATGAAGCGATAATACGCGGTCATCGTAGCCTACACACGCCTGTAACTTGAGTAGAGGCAGAGACTATAGATTACAGACGGCCACAGTCTATAAGAACTTTTTGAAACTCAAGTCTGAAAGGGCCATCTACTCGAGAGCAACCTAAAGGTATAAAAATAGAAGGAAAAAATCTAGCGTTACTACGGTACGCTACTCGTCACTAGATGTCGCTGCAACGGAATATAAAAATACTAGGAATAAATGACATTACATCGCAGCGACATCTATATTTAGTAACGCTAGATTTTAGGTTGCTCTCGAGTAGATGGCGCTTTCAGACTTGAACTTCAAAAAGTTCTTATCCATAGTCTCCGGTAGAGGTATTACATTTAGTTTATTCTACCTTAACATAAACAAAATGAAGTGTGCTTGTAATATGCTATGCATATGTAATCCTTTATGATAGTTATAGCAGATTATACAACAAAAATACTGGTGATCCGTTTATGGGCATAATAGGTATCGTATTACGACTAAGAAAAAGTAGGAGAAAAAATTTTTGGCGCGAAAAAGAATTTTTTTTTTCTATGGGACAGGTGCTCCTAGCCGGCCGACCCTCCATACTAAACCAATTTTTTTTTTCGCGCGAAATAATTTGTTTCTTGCTTTTTCGTAATTAGAATACGAAACCAATTATGCCCATAAAAGGATCACCAGTCCAGTATTTTTGTTACACCTTGTAGAGATATAGACGGCCACAGCCTAAGAACTTTCTGAAGCTCAAGTCAATTGTGCCCTCTGTCCGAAAGCCCCCTAAAGATACCGAAAATGTAAGAGGATATGTCACCTGCACTGCTACTCCACCTAGTAGCTGCTAGTGTACTACTAGTACGCTATTTGTTACAAGGTGGAGTAGCAGTGCAGGTGACATTTCCTCTTACATTTTCGGTATCTTTAGGCGGCTTTCGGACAGAGGGCTCAATTGACTTGAACTTCAAAAAGTTCTTAGGCTGTGGCCGTCTATATCTCTATAGTCTCTGTATATACATAGAAATATCTGTCAATCAAAATCAAACGGACCGTAACTTTTGGACTTGATTCATCAAACTAAAGTGTCCTACACAGTAGGGTCGAATATTGTATGTATACGCGAAGATTATTTCATGCATTAAATGTCAGTATTAGAACGAATTTCATCGACTTATTTATTAATTGTCACGTTGTTGAGTCGCATAATTGTAAATGAGGTGTTGATATTTATAAATAAAATGCACTTTTAGATATTGAGGTATTTTATTTTAATCCTACATTGAACTCATGTGATGAGACAAAGAATTCATAATTCGCTCGACTCTTTTTGGCAAAAGAGGTCTTATTAGGACCCGTTTTTCTGTACCAGTTTTCCATTACGATTCTTTTTCTCTAATGATGATGATGATCTATACTATATGGGTTCAATAAGTAGTCGTATTCATTGTGGTATAGTCGTCATCAGATATATCGAAGCGGCCAAGGTGATCACAAATATCTGAACCACGCCTCTATTGTCACGGCGATAAAGTGCATATTCAGATATTTTTGAGTACCGTGACCGCTCCAATATATTTATATGAACAACGCCTATATAGTCAAGGCTGTAAAGTGCATTTTCATATCTTTTTGAGTACCTTGGCCGCTCTGATATATTTATATGAACAACGCCTCTATTGTCAAGACGATAAAGTGCATATTCAGGTATTTTTGAGTACCGTGGCCACTCCGATATATATGATGGCAACTGTACAATTGTACATCGAAGCGAGCTCGTTCTTATATGGGCCGACAAGCCGTGCAAAAACAAGAGTTATTTATACAACTCTTAACACTTTCGCAACCGCGTAGCGCTACGCCCTACGCTCGTAGCGTGTAGCCAGGTATTCCTCGTATGTAGCGCGTAGTAGCTACGGACAGAGAACCCGACTGTCGGGTTCTCGGTGCTGAATGTGTTAAGCGAGGTTTAGACTAACAAGTTTACTTGTGGGAAATAGGGACGCAGCTATATACTACAGTACGCGAACAGTTTTGAACTTTTATAATTCACAAGTGCGATTTTCATTTTTAGTTAGAAAATATAATATGATTAGCTATAGTAAAAAATATTTTCTAACAGTTTTTGACGATGCGCTAGGTATCATATAGATATTTGTTAATAACACCAAGAAAAGATTATACAAGATATATTTTTCTTTAGCATACTATTGCATTCAACTATTTCTATATCATCTGTCATTTTATAACAGTTTGGTCAATAGATTATGTGAGCATATTCGAAAATAATTTGTAAACATATGCGTGACCTTGAATTCTAAACGAATGACAAATGGCTAAGACGACGAATGCTATTGACAAAACCGTTATAAAATGTCAAGTTATGTAGCAATAATAAAAAGCGATAGCCTGGTAGAGAAAAATAAAACTTGCATAATCTTTTCCTTGTGTAGCAAACAAATACGTGTATTATACCTAGCGCAACGCTAACAATTGTTAGAAAATATTTGTCATTTTTAGTACTTAGCACAATATAAAATCGGACTTGTAAGTTTTGTCATTTTTATAGGTTAAAAAGGCGTTGTTGTACTCCACTAATATGCTAGAATGAAATAGTGATATTTATGTCTCATTCTGAACTATAGCTGCGTAGTCTAAACCTCGCTTTAAGTTCATTTTCGAAATCAGGTATGGGTAAATACATTGAAAATAAAAGTCGATGCAAATACTTGAAACAATTTACTAATACAACTAAGTTCATAGTTTAACATTATAGTTATTCCACGTAGCACCGTATACCCTACTTCTGAGCACACCAATAAATAATACATACTGTAATTTAAAAAATAACCACATATTAGTTTTCATATTAAAAAAACCGTTTCCCAGGCATCGTGTCATATGTCGACCACATATTTTTAGAATTTAAACCTAAAAATTTGGGTTTAAGGTACAAATTATATTGTACTTTCACAAAAAGTGTCTTATGTCGTAATAAATCGGACGGAAAAATTGTGCCCTCAGCGCCAGCGCGCAAGGCAAACCGGTTATAGTTTGGACGTGATAACACGTCCTGGCGCTGAGGGCACGACTTTCCGTGCGCGGGATTTGACGGTTTTGGCGGTCAAAGGGTTTCCTGGAATCCAGGTGGCAGCGCTGTGACGAGGGGTCTTTTTGACAGCAGCTGTCAAAATCCAACAATAAAAAGTGATTAAACATGATTGGTGGATTATGACAGTTGGACCTGTCGCCACGGTGCTGCTATCTGGTGAAAAAATCGATTCAGGAAAAGCTCATTGTTTTGGAATTTTTGGAAATGTCCTTATGGATTGGTACGGCCTGGAAATAGGTAAATATTATAAGGAAAAAAGATGTGACGTCACTGGTTTATCAAATTCTGGTTAAAAATAGGAACAAAGGAGGATTAGTATTTTTTTAAGTTACGTTACGAAATGTAGTATGTACAGTCGACGTCAAAGATATGTTTACACTTTTTCACCTTATGCCTTTGTAATAAATTGACGTCGACTGTACACTTGTGAATTGGTACTGCTTAAAGAACACAAGAAATTTATCCCAATTTTCTTATAAGGAATGTTCTGCTGTTCTTTAAGGGTTACGGACAATTTTTTGACAACTAATGACGTCGCTCTATCGCCTTAGCACATTTTAGAAATTATAAAACATGAAAACTATACATAAGCTCAGGAACTAAAAATAACATACAATAAATACATTTCGACAGTCGTACAGTTAGCAACACATGTTTTTATGTACATATTTTACGCGTGAAAAAGTCAAAAAGTGTAACCACTAGAAACTCATTACCTCTGGGCTTTTAACCTCATTGCATCACAAAAGTTTTATTTTTGTGGTTAAAAGTCCAGAATGCTTGTCTGCTTTCGGTATAGTCGCCATCAGATATATCGGAGCGGCCAAGGTGGTCACAAATATCAGAACAACGCCTTGTCAAAGCGATAATGTGATTGGTCAGATATTTTTGGGTACCGTGGCCGCTCAGATATATTTGATGGCAACTGTACGTCCGGTTATTCTCACGGGTCGCATTTCTGAACCGGTTCCCGTGAAATATTGTGAGCAGATTCTGTAGTTACGTAGAATTTTCTTGTCGTTTCGTTTTAAGGATAAAATTCAAAATGGTGGAAATTGGCACAAAGGACTTAAGCGCCTAAATGATCTGTGTCGCTTAAGAGCATTGTGAGTTCGCTAAGATATTGCAGATTCATCAAATTAAAACTGATCCCTACTGCTCGTGAGAACGCTGTGGTGATTTATTTAATTAATAGTCATCCGCATGGCGGCGATGCGGTTCGCCACCCATCACGTCTCGTTCTTCACGGGGGCGAGAAGTGGCTCACGGAGAGCCGTTTTGCTGCATTGATCGTAGCAAATGGAAATCCGTGATCTCTGCCTACCCCTTTTGGGATATAGGCGTGATTGTATGTATGTATGTATATTTATTAAACTTCTCGAGAGCCATCTACGAATTGCTTCAAGCCTGTACTTATTATGACTATATATTGGTGCTAACTGTACAAAAGTTTTTGGAAGACGTTGCGTGACATGATTTCAACGTATTTGCACATGATTCTTACAAATTAAACTCAAGGCATATTACACCGTAATGTTAATAACGACATAAGTAAGAACTTTCCCATATTCTTTCTGCCATTGATACAAGGTTTAATTTCACCTTGCACTATTTAGTAAAATTTACCAAAAAAATAGTGAATGTTGCAAAAATTAAATAAGTTTATAAAATTAAGTTATCATGGCAATTTGACTGTTTAACGTAAAATACAGTCCGTGAGCTCTTAAAAGAACCTTCGGGTTTTAGAAAGAGACGTCGGGTATCAATCAACAGTGACACGTGAAAAAGCAGAACAGCAATATTACCTTCGTGTGTCATCGCCGATTCCCGAAGGTTCTTCTTAAAGCTCACCGACTGTAGGTACCTATTTAAATTTGATGTTTGACATTAGCCAAATAAAATATATTTAAAACGAAAGAATTTCATTGATACCTTTGTAAAGTAACCAAAATAATTATAATTTTATATACCTACCTACAAGATTTTATATTAAAGTAGCAAATATAATTTATAAACTTATAAATATTGCCAATATCATTAATTTTATTATAAATGATATATACAATTAATTTTACACTAGAGCAGTAACAACATAAAATCTTAGATCGCAGTTGTTTGACAATTAAACATTTTATTATTATTATCGCCATTTCAAAACTATATTTTATGCCACACCTGGCCATAAAGTGGCATTTTCCGTACGCGCAGCGCTTTCTGGCCAAGTGTAGACATAAAATGATGTACACAACACGGGAGGTAATAAAGAAAGCCCTCGATCGCATATTTACTTCCCTCGCTTGCAGCTCGGGCCGCAAACTTCTGCGATCTCGGCCTTTCTTTGTTTTACCACCCTAGTTGTGTAATGTACTATTCCCAAATAAATTTTGTAAATTAAGTTAAAGGTCTCAAGTAAATTATGTATACAGTGTGTAAATCTAATACGGGCGAATATCTTAACGGTGATTAGTATACGACATTGCAAGTAATATTAAATCCATACAAAATAATTCGGCCCGCAATGTAATGCAAACACACTCGCGTTAAACGCTCATTGACAGTTACTTTCAATACCATATTTACATTACATTGCTCCTGATAAAATTTTCAAAAAATATTATTTGCCATGCCAAATTTCGTGGTTCTAAAGCATGTCATTTTAAAATGAGAGCTGAACTACGTTTGTATGGGGACGCGAGTTCACGCGAGCGTCCTGGCGACTCTTAAAGCTCACGGATTGTAAGTGTAATATCTTAATTAATGATTACACTAATGAGTTCTATGTCTGGTTTAATTTATAGCACGTATTAGATTTACACACTATAGATAGTTATGAATAATCACTATTGGCTACAATAGTATTGTAGTAGCTGCCTAGCAGCAACGCGCTGTCCAACCCGTATATTGAAATTCTTAGGTGGGTAAAAAAATTAACTAAAAAAACATCAGCAATTACAAGCGATGCCAAATTTTGCTAGAGTTGCCATCTGATATATCGGAG
This sequence comes from Pammene fasciana, assembly GCA_911728535.1. Classification (NCBI taxonomy): domain Eukaryota; kingdom Metazoa; phylum Arthropoda; class Insecta; order Lepidoptera; family Tortricidae; genus Pammene; species Pammene fasciana. Next base: position 1,769,953 of record OU452292.1, read on the forward strand.
CGGCCAAGGTGGTTATAAATATCTGAACAACGCCCCTATTGTTAAGGCGATAAAGTGCATATTCAGATTTTGAGTCCCCTGGCCGCTCCGATATAATTGATGGCAACTGTACTTTAACCGCTACAGTAGACTATTTTTTTAACGTAGAAATGAGGTTTACTATAGCGTGTATGTTCTTTATATTACCATAGAGAATATAAATTTGATAATTTATCACAAATTGGAAACAAATGTCCATATTATTAAATATATCCATGGAGTTTGGTCCGCGTTCAAATTTGGCATCGCTTAGAATATTGGAGCTGATGTCAAAACATACATAATTAAAATAAATAACTAATTAAAAATATAATAATTAAATAAACAATAAGTAATTTAATGATATAGCATCGTTTTATGAATATCGTGATTCATATCATTCTTTTCAACATTCGTATTCTGATCGTAAATGTAGTCGCCGTCAGATATATCGGAGCGGCCAAGGTGGTCACAAATATCTGAACAACGCCTCTATTGTCAAGGCGGTAAAGTGCATGTTCAGATATTTTGAGTACCTTGGCAGCTCCGATATACAGGGTGGATTTTCTTTTTGGGTCAGTGAGGGCAGCAACCAGATCCCAGATCAGATTTGTGGCTTTTCTAGCCGGAAATTTTTTTTAGTCCCATACAAGCTTTTAATCCTGGATAGGAATAGGATCAAATGGTATCATAAAAAAAGTTCGCCAAAAATGACCTTTTTTCTCGCACCCTGTATGTTTTTTTCCAAAATCTGTAAATGCGATCCTTCATTAATTTGAAATAGAGGGAAGGTCTTCTAAGACCATTTTCACGTAGCAACATGGGATCTGGTAGCTGCCCTCACTGACCCAAAAAGAAAATCCACCCTGTATTTGATGGCGACTGTACCTACCTTCAATAATTGCGCACTTAATAATTGATTTTCTTTTACATTGAAGTCAATGTGTATTCGATTCATTCTTAGGAATGTTTTTAAAGATGCTTATAATTTGTTGCATTTATTTTATACTCAATTGAAGTATATTTTAACACAGTCGTACAGTCGCCATCACATATATCGGAGCTGCCTAGGTACTCAAAAATATCTGAACGTGCACTTTATCGCCTTCGACAATAGAGGCGTTGTTAAGATATTTATCACTCTGGCCGCTCCGATATATTTGATGGCGACTGTACACTGCTGAATCTTATTGAGTTAATGAATAACTGACCATATTGAGACTAAAGTATTTTAAATATTATGAGCATCTTTTATGATCATACAAAATGTAACTTTCAACATTAAATAGAGAGTTATAATACAATAACAATTTTCAATCATAGTTTACAGATTTGTTCTGTTGAAATACTGAACGAAATTGAGGTATTTTGTGTGGAAAATCTTTTGCAAGCCACTGTTGGACAGTGATGCTGAAGTCTTGTTAACCCTTTGAACGCCAAGAGCCACTAAAGTGGTCGTGTTGTCGTGCCCACCACGTCAACGACCACTGAAGTGGTCATGGCAGACGCTGTCAAAGCAATTTTACTGTTGACAGTTACGGATTAAATTAGTTTCTCACTAGTTGAGATTTTGGCGTGTATGTCACATTTTGATGCGAGAGAGAAAGCGTTCAAAAGGTTAACGAAAGTTGAAATACAGTTGGCAGCAGAAGTAGCTAAGCTGGTAGGGAGTTCAAAATGACCTACACACGCTCTTATTCTCTTAACAAAGAAGTCGTGTCCAGCTCATTTTGAACACTCTATGCGCTTAGCTACTTTTAAAAAATTAAATTAAATAATCATTTATTTCAGATAATTGACAATCCATAAAATTCTCATTCTTTTGTTGCGGTACGTTGAATTACCAACATTTTTGGTAAAAAGATAGCTTAAACTTTAGTTCACGATCTATCATTGTAATGTAATATTGTCTTTCACCATTCTTTGCAATCTTTACACTCAAATATCCATAGACTCCTCTGCAGCATAGACCATCATGGGCCAGTACGGGACGCAGCTATACGACGGAATGAGATCGCAATATCGTTTGCCCCCTCTAACTCATAGTTGCGTCCCTCTGATGGTGTACAGTCGCCATCAGATATATTGAAGCGGCTAAGGTGGTCACAAATATCTGAATAACGCCTCTATTGTCAAGACGATGCATGTTCAGATATTTTTGAGTACCTAGGCCGCTCCGATATATTTGATGGTGGCTGTACAGGAGTCAAAACACATGCTCTTTCTATTAAACATTGTGTTTTTTCAGTATTTCTTATCACTTGGATTTTATTTAGACTTTTCATCTGACACTAAATTTTTTCGTACAATTCCAAATAATGATCACTGCACATAAGATTATTTAATCTAGAATTGTACAGTGAATTGTTAGTGCTAAATGACAACCCTCAAGTCGAAAAAGCAGGATTTGTAATTCATACAATTAGCGTTGAACGCCAGCATACATGCTCTATACAATAACTGGTATTTTTAAAGCCACGTATGTGATATACACAAAAAGAGATGACAATACATCTCGGCATTCACGTTAAGTAGAGCACTACTTATTTAAAATATAATTCGTCTGTCCATCACCAACACACGATATAAACACACTAAGCTATTAGTCCGTTTTCTCTATATTGTCTTTTATATACCGTCTAGTCCTTGATAATTATAAAAATTGCAAGTTTTTGCATTTATCTGATATTTTTAAGCTACTCTTTTGGTAGCGAATACCAATCAAAATGTCAGCCATTCCGTAGCAAAATTCCAAGACGTTAGCTTGCACGGCGCGGCAAACAAGACACCGTTTAGATCTTTCATCTATTCTAAATTCTGTGGCACCTCGATATGGATGCTATTTATTGCAATGATTTTTGGGTGCGATTTCGTCCCAGAGTAACTTATCTTAGCTTTTAGTTGGGCGCCAATGTAACCTTAAAATAGTAATGTAACTTTCTGTAGCCTTGGTCTTTTGATTCAAATTTATTTGGACACTATTTGGATGATGTTTGTGGTTTTGGAAGCGGTATTGTTCCAAATAACCACCGGGTATGTTTTTCCTTGAATTTTCACAAGCAGTGTACCTGGGACTGACGGCTTTAGCCTTGTTCTCTGTGTCACATCTCCAGCTGGACCCCGGGGCCTCCGAGGCAGGTCTCGGTGACGCGGAAGCCGTTCTCGAGGAGTTGGCCGGAGAGGGAGTCCACGGTGGTGCGCGGTGTGGACGGTGGGATGAGGATCATTGCGTAGCTGGAAGAGAATTAAAATAGTACATTACACAACTAGGGTGGTAAAGCCTCGATCGCATATTTATGTCCCTCGCTTGCAGCTTGGGCCGCAAACTTCTGCGATCTCGGCCTTTCTTTATTACCTCCCGTGTTTTGTACATCATTTTATGTCTACACTTGGCCAGAAAGCGTCTTTTTCCGTACGCGCAGCGTGCGGAAAAATCCACTTTATGGCCAGGTGTGGCATAAAGGTAAGTTATTATATTATTAAACGGCCTCCTAGCCTAGTCGGTAGTGGTGGCCTATGAAGCAGGAGGTCCCGGGACCTGGTCAGGGCATTTATTTGTGTGGTTATCACAGGTATTTGTTCCTAAGTCATGGATGTTTTCTATGTATTTAAGTATTTATCTACATCTATCTATTATATATATCGTCATATTTTGAGAGGTGATTAGGTATATTCCGACCAAAAAGTTTTCTTAGATTGATTTGAAAGGGACGACACTACGATGTTGCCACTTTTTAATTCCTACACTTTTTGGTCGGAATTAAGTCACACTCAACAACAATTTATGTGACCAACCCCGAAATCCCAAAAAAAAAATATTAAGAATTTCGGAGTTGATTCTGTACTAAACTTGTTTGGTATGGCCTACCAAATCACCTTGCACAAATGGCTAGGTATTGAAAAAATATCCTGTATACGAACAATCAATTTTTTGGTTAAAAAGCCTCTCTAAAAAATCTCTGTGTCCTAGGACAGCTGCATGTGTCTGGAAAACCCCACTTTGCCGATCAAAGCCTTACTGAACGTATCCTGGTCACGGCACCAAAGTGTAAATACATGCATGAAGAGAAGTCATTTAAAGAAATGATAAATTTATCCCTTCTCTTTTAAAGGTAACCTTTAACCTTTTAACAGATAACCTTTAAACACTAAACCGATACAAAAAAAGAACGATTATTTATTATCAAATTCTCAAAAATAAATAAATAATGCCTACCCTCCGCCACCAGCGCCCGTTAGTTTGCAAGCGAGGTTGCGGGCCTTCGCTAGACCTCTGATAGCTTCTAAAGCCGGGTGCGACACGCCCAACGCCGCCAAAAGACAGTGGTTCATGTCCCACAGCTCCTGAAACACGTTTATTAATAACTTTAGCACATTTTTTTACTTGAAAAAATGTGTTTATGCACAGACCATTTATTTATTTATCGTATGGATACACGTCACTGGATATAGAATAGAGGCATTTCTTCTTTCAGATGGTAATAGTAGTGGAAAGTAGATGGTGACGAAATTCCAGTGAGTGCTGCGAGGTCCATAATGCATCTACACAACTAACCTTGAGTTAATTATTTCTATTTACAGTTCTGTACATTTGTTACTAATTAATCAATACTAGCGTATACATTTCGCTGAAAGTTGGGTATTAAGCAAAACTTACTCCTAAATGTTGATAATCCGCGTCCGTATCATTTGGACACTTGCCACCGGCGAGTTTTTCCAAAACCTGAAACAAAATTAAAGCTCTTGATAATTATCGTGATTTTATACATTTGATAATAACTTAAATTTTTTGGAAATAATAATGGAAATGAGGCTTGATAAGTACCTTCAATGAAAACTATATTGAATAAAATCGGTTGAGTCGTTTTTGAGTTATCACTGAAAATGACGTAAGCACCGCCAAATACCCGTTTTAAACGACCTTTTTCAATGGATGTATTGTAACAGGCCGACAACTACGGAACCCTACACTGAGCATGGCCCGACATGCACTTGGCCGGTTTTATATTTTGTCATATTTCCCTTATTCAATTTTTATTTATTTAAAGTTTTCAAGCCCATCTAAGTAACAAACCTGCGTGGCAGTGTGCGCGATATCGTCCAGCGCGTTCATGACATGGTCGACAGCGGCCGTGTTCCTCTGCCGCATGCCGGCCACCTTCACGAGCAGGGCGTGGGTCTCCCGGTTGACCCTCGAGTCCACCAGCAGGACTCGCAGGTTGAGCCGGATGTCGAGGTGGCGCGGCTTCGTGCCTTTCTTGAAGGATACTATGGAGCCGAATGTGCAGGTTTCGTTGTCTATGCCTGAAATAATTGTTTACTCGTGTTAAATTCACTCGGTAGCCCAGTGGTTACAAAAAAATACTAATTATATTTTTTATAAATCTTGTTGTCAAAAGTTGTCCGTCAAAAGACGTTAAATAAGGATGGCACCAAAATAGCTAGAGTATAAGGCTAAGCAGAGGTTGGTTGGTTAGGGAGGTTGAGGTATTGTGCCTACTCTAGTCATCAATACAAATAAGGAGACGAATACAAATAAACGTCAACAACGCAGTGCACTCTGTTAATAACTGCTAAGTTCATAATATTGTCTACGGTTGTCGTGATAGTTATTCATGAAATAAAACAATTTAAAACGGATTATATTGCGTATACAGAATTTAAATTACATCCCGACGTTTCAAACACTTTACAGCGTTCGTGGTCACGGGTTGACACTAAGACGGGCAAAGTTCATTTCATATTCTCTAGCTAACTAGCTATTTATACTAGCGACAGTTTAGAAAAATTTGGAACTGTAAGTTACAGCTTGTAGCTGCACACTTACGACTGTTCACCCTATGAGTTTTACCTCCTTACCTCTACACTCCATAATACTAACAATCACGATTGAAGCATTGAGTCGCGCGCTTTGCGCTGCTAGCATATAGCATCCGTATAATGCTTAACTTTCGAGAGGCTTAATATTTTTCAAGTGCTTTTCAATGTGTTTTCAACAAAGCAATACTTAATAAAACACTCTAAACTGACCGTCGGTATTACTAAATAAGCATAAACACAAGGTCTACATATTTTAAAGTGTGTTGCTACCAGTGCTAAAACCAACAAAATTAAACCGCACTGTAAGCCTTTAACTGGTTGCAATAAGGTGCATATTGCAAATAATTATGACAACGATACATTAAGAGAAGAGAAGTTCGGAAGCCAATTCATCTTCAATAAGTCATGAAGGTCAAATGATGCGCATTAGACAGTGCAAGGTCACGTACAGAGGTTCAGGGTTCGAATCTCACATGTGTGTCAAGGGCGTTGTTGCCAATTACCTAGATGGTCAATGGCAATATGATACATGCTTCTAGAATGTAGATGGTCCCGTGATCAGAGATTCTGACTCAGAATTGTAACCTCGTTTTTTGCAGGTTAAAAAAAGAACGGTCGGGCAAAATTTAAATGAGACTACTCTTATCCACTATTGGTGACACGCTTAAGCCAATAAGATGTAAAATGGCAAATTTTGAAATCGTTTTCCCAAATATCGCACAATTTTTAATCAGAAGCGTTGGTAGCCTGACGGTAACGACGTCTGACTTTCAATCCGAAGGTCCCGGGTTCAAACCCCGGCTCGTACCAATGAGTTTTTCGGAACTTATGTACGAAATATAATTTAATATTTACCAATCGCTATACGGTGTAGGAAAACATCGTGAGGAAACCTGCATATATCCGCGGAGAAATTCAAAGGTATATGTGAAGTTCCCAACCCGCTTTGGGCCAGCGTGGGGACTATAGCCTGATCCCTCTCGTGCATGAGAGGAGGCCTGTGCCCAGCAGTGGGACGTATAGAGGCTAACATATTATTATATTATATTATTTTTATTTTTTTAATCAGAAAAAAAAACGAAGTAAATATAGAAAAGTAAATGAGATTGAGTTTTTAGGTTATTGGCGGCCAAGAAGCCTATTAGTACGATAAAATGCATAATTATAACTTAAGTATACCTAATTCATTTTTAATTTCAATTTCATCATTATAATTATTATTAAAATTCAATTATCTAAATAAGATTCGTGCAGGTTGGGTTTTGGATAAGTATTAATGTATGTATTGGGACCGTATTTACATAATGATTGAAGAGCATGCAAATTCTTATTTGGTCATAATTAGTTAAATATAGAACCATAAAAGACGTGATAATAATTTTTTAAAGCGTTTAAGAATATTCACGGTCACCTTATATATTATGCACTTTATCACGCTGTAATATTCAATAGGGAATATTACGCAAAACTCTGCTAGCACATACAGAGGGCCTACCACGAAACACGAAAATAAAAATTTCGTTATCTGGTTCTCTGTCACTCTTTCATATTCGAGCAATAGAGGCACATGTCAAAATTTCGATTCTCTCGTTTCACGGTAGGCCCTTTGTAAACAAACCGCCTTGGTACACAAATGACATATTTATTCGTTATAAATTATCCATGAAACCTTGTAAATAACTGTTTAAGGCCTAGTATGTATTTCGAACTCTATGGTTTACCGGTGTGCTAGTGCTGCACTCTGGTGGCAGAATATTGCAGTAATATCCCCTATTGATCCTACATCATGCAACCACAGGATGGAATCCTTAACCTTTTGAACGCTTTCTCTCTCGCATCAAAATGTGGCATACACGCCAACATCTCAACTAGTGAGAAACTAATTTAAACCTTATTTGTCAACAGTAAATTTGCTTTGACAGCGTCTGCCATAGCCACTTTAGTGGTTGTTGGCGTGGTAGGCTCGACAGTACTCGACCACTTCAATGGCTCTTGGCGTTCAAAAGGTTAAATCGTTTTGACATTTCATAAAGAGTGATCTAACGCATCAAAGTTGCCAATAATTGTGTTATCATTCATGGGTAGACTGATGCAGACAAAAAAGTCATAGGACCACGATATAGGAAGATTGTGGACATAACCTCATCAACTGAAGTACGACTAACCTTACTACTTCGAACGCGTAGCCATGATCCATACTTAGAGCTCGCTGAAGTGCGCTCGCGAGGCAGATATCTTCGACCCAGCGCGTCAGATGACATTCTATATCAAGTCTCACCTGAAGGCGTCCCATGCATGATCCGCTCGCAGTTGTACAATGTACGCCCACGCGGAGATGGCTTCCGCCTCGCGCGGCTCGAAGTCGCCGGGCGGCTATAGTAGCTACCTCGCTAACGAGGCAGAACTCTTCGTTCCAACGCGTTACATGACATTCTATATCAAGTCTCACCTGATGGCGTCCCATGCATGATCCTCTCGCAGTTGTACGCCCAAGCGGAGATGGCTTCCGCCTCGCGCGGCTCGAAGTCACCGGGCGGCTCGAAGCTGCCGCGCGCCCGCAGAGCCATGAGTCGTAGTAGGGCGCCCGCGAGGCAGACGGCGAACGACGCGGAACTACCCGTGCCGGCGCCGATGGTCAGCTCTGAGCCCATGGAGATTTCCATGGATTTCACCTGGGGAGATTATAGAATGTCCTTATAGATAAAGGAAAACAAGGAGTTTTAAGCCTCACAGGGGCGGCGCGTCTATATAATTCGATTCCCGCCGGCTTGCCAAATTTTTTGGCACCTGATCAGTTTTCCTACAGCTTATTAAGCTCCTGCTTTTCTAAGATACATTTTAGGCCGCCGCCACTAAAGCCTCGATATGTGTAAGATATCACTTAAAACTGTAGATTATATTATGGAGTCCTTAAGGGAACGTACCCAAACTACGTGACCCGTTTAGGGGGGGGGAGGGGGGTCGTCAAAATACTACTCCAGGTCACAGGGGGGAGGGGGGGGAGGGGGGGGAGTCTTAGGTTCTGTCACGTAGTCAATAATTATGCTCAAATCTCGGCTTCTAAATATAGGTTTCCACGCACTTTTGGCGTCACGCGGCCAGTGTCGTGTTAATAAAAGGCAATAAGTATGCCAAAATATGTTTTTTTGCTTTCTATCTCCAAAACATCACTCTAAACCATATGTGTGAGTTTTACGTGAAAAATAGGGGGGAGGGGGGGGGGTCTTGGCAATTACTACGGATGGTCACCGAGGGGGGGAGGGGATCAAAAACTGAAAAAAATGGGTCACGTAGTTTGGGTACGTTCCCTAACCACATCAGTTTTTTCCGCCCTCGACACTCTCTACACATAGCTACTTGTAAACACAATCTAATGCAATGGTTGTTCTTTAAATAAATAGTAGTTTATTCCAACAAGCCGATGTATTAAATGAATGTGATTAGGGTCAAATTAGGTTCAAAAACTGTTTAAAATTACCTGCAAGTTCGTACTTCCAAAAATCCCAGAATACATATACAAGAAACTCCTCAAAGAATTCTTCTGGTTATTAGGCAGCTCATCAAAATTAGGTTTGATCTTGTGAAGGAACTCATTGACCTTCCGGAGGTGATTGTCATGGTCCAGATGGCCTGGTATCTTCCAGGAGAACTTGCCCGTAACGCCATGGCAGAGCTGGGGGTTGAAGAGGGCTTTCACGGTGGGGTTCAGGGGTATGGTCTCTTGGAGACCCACGCAGGGTAGGTGGATGTAGACCGCCGGTTCTCCGACGGTTTTTACTTCCTGTAAAGATGGAATGTTCGAGGTTTGGTTTGATGTGAGCACCGTGAATAGACCAAAAGGCATGCGTATGAAGTCATAAGGTCGCGAAGTGTTACAAACGCCGTTTTATATTACCAACATGCTAACTTCTACAAGCATTACTTTTGGTAAATGATTGTCCCGTAATATTTATTTATTACTTTTTGGTATATTATAACTGCGATTGTAAATGTTTTTTTCATTCTTGTATGATTAAGACAATACATAAAAGAAAAAACATAAAAACCATTGTTAAGTTTCAAGATCATGTTAACAATATATTATTTTTATTCGAACTATAATTATACTTTTGCATGTGAAATGGATATATTTTATCCTTTGACCTCGGAGAGCAGTCATTTTACAAGATTTCTGGTCTTATTATGCCTGCTGATGACTATACAAGGTGTAACAAAAATACTGGTGATCCTTTTAAGGGCATAATTCTAAGACAAAGTAAGAAAAAAAATTATCACGAAAAAAGAAATTGGTTTTGTATGTAAGGAGAGTTGGCCGCCTGGCACGACGTGTCCCATACAAAAAAATTTTTCGCGCCCAAAAATTTTTTCTTCTTTCTCTTACTCGCAATACGATACCAAATATGCCCTTAAACGGATTACCAATATTTTTGTTACACCTTGTATAGCAATTAAGAAAAACTGCACTTGAAACGTACGCGACCTTAAATGATGCTCCTCATCCTCATGCCATTAATCATGTAACTAAAGAAGCTCTAAAAGCCATCCAACACATATGACAGTAAAGTTACTGCAATAAACACACAAATCTAGCTATAGTCCTTGAGATCTCAAAAGAACCTTCAGGTTTTAGAAAGAGACTTCGGGTATCAATCAACAGTGACACATGAAAAAACAGAACAGCAATATTACCTTCGTGTTTCATCGCCAATTCCCGAAGGTTCTTCTTAAAGCTCACGGACTGTAAAAGCTCATTCGTTCTAAGCGGTAAGTAATTCGACAAAGCTATTAATTAATGTCGTAAAAATAATACATATTACCAGTTTTTCTATTGTAAAGATCTTCCGCCTCTAACATACAGTCGCCACTCGCCATCAAATATATCGGAGCCGCCAAGGTACTGAAAAATATCTGAACATGCATTGGAACATGCATTTATCGCCTTGACAATAGAGGCATTGTTTAGATATTTGTGAGCAGCTTGGCCGCTCAAATATATCTGATGGCGACTGTACAATGTTAGTAATTTGCTTCACCTTGAGTGTATTTAATATGCATTCGAATACTTTTTATACCCCAATAAAATAATAAGGTTTTGTAAGGGCCGTATAGATATTTTTGCATTTCTGGGTTACAGTAAACTGTTATTATAGGCATTAGAATTGACGTCATTCAAAAAAATAATGCATGTTGCTAATTACCTACGCCCAGACTGTGCAAAGTACAGTCGTCATCAGATATATCGGAGCGGCCAAGGTGGTCACAAATATCTAAACAACGACTCTATTGTCAAGGAGATAAAGTGCATGTTCAGATATTTTTGACTACCCTGGCTGCTCCGATATATTTGTTGGCGAATGTACGGTCACGGTCTTTAACTGTTAGGGTTCACATTACGTTGGACATTTCATAGAATGAGTACTAAACAAAAGAAAGTAGCATGATCCGTAAATGGCTCAACAATTAAAATACATGACTGTACATACATCTGACTGTGTGGGGGGTGTCGTTGGATAGGTCTTTTAATAAAAGTATGGGTTTTCTAAAACAATTTTTGGACAAAACTAATACTTTCGTAAATAATAGCTCCGAAAATTAAAAAAAGTGATTATCGTATTTCCTCGATATCTCATTAAGTCATTAAACATTGATCCCAGCAAAAAAGTGTAAAGAATCTTTTTTGTAGAAAATGATTTGTGGATTAATTAAGTAGAAGAACATTTTTTCGTATGAGCCACCGCTACTGAGTTATTTACGAAAAACCAAAAAAGGGACCTTTACACCCCCCTCCCCCTCCACGTTAGCGGTGCCCCAATCCACCGGTACTTTTAGTGTGTTGTGTAAGACACCTTTATCTTCAATTGCACCAAAATTCAGCTATACACCAATTTGTTCCCCTATCAAGCAGTTGGTCTTCCTTTGATGAGCTATAAATTTGGTTCAAAATAATTTTTTCGGACGAATTTCTTATGTTGAAATATATTTAAATTATGGACAATAATCATATATTTTTAGAGTAACACCAAATAAACAATTTCTATTCTTTCTATTCTATTATAATAAGGTCCTTTTTTAACCGACTTCAAAAAAGGAGGAGGTTCTCAATTCGACTGATTTTTTTAAATTATTTTTTTGTATGTATGTTACTCGATATCTCCGTGAATCGTGAACCGATTTTCAAATATTTTTTTTAATCGAACGTGTATAACCCCTATACCGGGTGTTTCCTGTAATAGGAGCAATAAATTAAAACGTAGATTCTAATCCTCAAACCAGACAACGTTTGTTCAGCGACTTTTAAAAATAACTTATGGTTTGATTTTTAGGACACTTTAAAGTTTTTCCGAACACGCAATGTATTCCGACATTGATTATGTTTGTAGGGTGACAAGCAATGTCAAATAGACGGATTTTAACGTACATTGAAAATACTATTTAGTTTGTATGAAAAAGAGGCAATCTACAAAATACACCTTTTTTAAAAGTTGTCGAACAAAAGTGTTGTTGTTTCAGGAGTAGAATCTACCTTTTAATTTATTGCTCGTGTTACAGGAAACACTCTGTATAGTGCCATTGTCACCAAGTCGAGGTCTGATGATGCGATCCTGGAGAAATCGAGGGAACTATTATAGGCACACCTATAGTGATTTCACTATTTTTTACAGCAACGCGGCCACTTCCTCTTGGAATAGCGGATCCTAAGTGAACTCGGTTCTTTTTTTGTTTAAAATTATTCTTATCATAAATAATGCTACAAAAAAAAACGTACCTTAATCACGATGGAACTTCTCAAACCAAGGCTGACAGCGATAGCCGTTTTCCCGTACACCACGGCATGCTCCCCATGCAGGATCACCTTCCCCGGCGCCGACACGCTGACAGTGTACAAGTTTTGCCCGCTCAACATTTTTAATTAAAAAAAACGACTTTTTAAATTCTCATTTTATTCTAGTGATTTTTTGATTATTGTTGAGACTTCCACTGTTCGGGGGTGAGGGTCTTCTGAGTGAACGCGTGTATATCCTTCAGCTCCTTGTGTAGAACTGAGTTGACGAGTCTGCGAACAACCGATATATAGGATATAATAAGCTTGAATTGTTTTTAAATGGAGTTCTGTATGTTTCAGAGGCTGCATACCTCACTAGACAACGCATTACAAAAGTTATAAAGCATTTTCGGAAAGTCTTGGCAGAGACTATAGAGATATAGACGACCACGGCCTATGCCAAAGCCACCTAAAGATACCGAATATGTAAGAGAAATATCAGCTGCACTGCTACTCCACCTAGTAGCTACTAGTTTACTACTAGTAGGTACGCTATTTGTTCGCGACAAAGACCACCAATGCGATGGACTGACCAGATCAAATCCGCTATGGAAGGACCCTTAACCTTTTCAACGCCATTAAAGTGGTCGACTACTGTCGTGCCTACCACGCCAACAACCACTAAAAAGGCTATGGCAGACGCTGTCAAATCAATTTTACTGTTGACAGATAAGGTTTAAATTAGTATCTCACTAGTTGAAATGTTGGCGTGTATGCCACATTTTGATGCGAGAGAGAAAGCGTTGAAAAGGTTAAACAAGTTTGTTAGAATGACTTCAAACCGGCCAGAATGGCGAAGAATTGTACAACAAGCAACATCTGTACCTGATACTGCTAATTGACCACGACACTCTGCAAAGAGTACAACGAATAAGAAGAAGACATAGATGGCGCAATCGACATGAGCTTCAAAAAGTTCTTAGGCTGTGGTCGTCTATCTCTATAGTCTCTGGTCTTGGTAAATATAACTTGAGGTTTGTTTGATGGTAATAATAATAATACAATGTTATAAGCTTCAGACATATGTGTGACCTTTTCAAGCAAAAGGTACATCATTGTGGTTTGTTAATAGAGTTTATTTCTAAATGAATTATTATGGCAGTAATGCCTTATTGACAACCGACAATGATGTACTTTTTACTTGAAAACGGCACATATATTTATTTTTTGTAACATTCTACATTAAAAGGTACCGGTTGGCGGCTTACGCTTTTACTGTTCGAATACAATATTGAATCTGCGAAACGTACGACGCAAGCGCTCTCCGTGGAATGGTACCTTTTCATATAGACTGTCACATTTTATACGTGCACAGACAGACAGTAAAGCGGCATCACACTGCTGCAGTTTGCGCATGCGGCCATGTGTGCAAACGAGAGAGCGCTCTGAATGGATATAGCGCTGTCTCGTTCACCCATATGGTTGCGGCGCCAGTGTGATAAACGTGGAAGTGACTGTAATGTATTAGTATGCTGTCATCTGTCATACTACTAAATAAGCTAAATGCCCACGAGAGTAAAATATACTTTCCGTAATAGAGCAAATTAAACAGAATTGTAGTGTTTCCATTCAAATTTTATATTGGGGGTTAACATAGTCATAAATGTCATAATGATAACGGAGAGGGGAATGTTAGAAACCAACGCTGTTAACCACTAATCATCTTTATGCTTCATCTGTCATGTAAGTAATCTATGAATTCAGTTAGGGATCAGTCGGGATTAAAAACATCTTTAGTTCAGCACAGACACGAAATAAATACATTAAGGCCATTCCTCGATTCGGACAAGCCACGCCCATCCGTTAGAGACACGTTTATGGCTCCCGTGCACGAAAGAAAGAGATGCAGCGCTCTTAAGGATCAGACTTTTTGACCAAACTACGATAAATAAGCGAATCTATAAAGTTTTGTCTAATTTTGCTTCTGTGACTTTTTAGATAAACCAGAATACCATATTTCTTACTAAATTATATTGCTTATTCTCTTATAGTTTACGTAAGCTAAGAAAAATAAGGAGAAAAAGGACCCAACTTCGGATTTTATTTTCTATCGAGGCAACTTTCAGCAATTGTGTTTCGGCTTGTGCCAACAACAAGAGTATATAGTCTAATAATATATATTCGAAAATAAATTCAGTCCCTTCTCCCGTTTAGTTACTTGAGCGTTTTAAAAAACCTATAATTTTTCAAAGTAGCCCCTTAACAATTGGAAATGGCAAATTAACGTATCTGAAATGGAATGTATGGGTTGCCTACACAGCCCAGGATATTCGGCATTTTATTATACAAGATGTAAAACTATTGGTGATCCGTTTAAGGGTACCTATATTAAGTATCGTATTGAAAAAAAAAATTGCGTATTTTTTTTGTATGGGGCACTTCGTCCCAGTCGGCCAACGCTCGTATTTTTTTACGCGTCAAAAAAAATTCTCGTACATTTTTTTAGTCGTAATACGATACCTAATATGCCCTTGAACGGATCACCAGTATTTTTGTTACACCCTGTATATAACATAACTAGTATTATAGGTTTTTTGTCCGTATTTGTATTTCTGAGCAACCGAGTAGTGAGGGTTTGGAACAGACTCCCAAAAGACGTGATTTCAGCACAGAATGTGAACCAGTTTAGGAATAAATTAGACAAACATACATCTAGCTGTTAACGATAACTGTCATATCATAATGATTACTGGACACAGGCAATATCAGTTGTCATAACTGCCTTCCTGCTTAGTAAATAATAAATAAATAAAATAAATAGTGTGTCTGATATTCTGTTTAAGTATGGCACTGGTCCCACCGCGAGCGAGTAACTATGAGCTATCGGCTATTTCAAGAGACAAAAGATACTCGCTCCCGTGTAAACAAAAGAGAAACAAATATATAGCTGGGCGAGTATAGTTCATCGCCCACCTATGATATTTGTGTCTCTTTTGTTTACACGGGAGCGATTATCTTTTGTCTCTTGAAATAGCCGATAGGTCATAGTTTACTCGCTCGCGGTGGGACCAGTGCCTATACCTCGTTTTTTTGTAGATTAGAAAAAAGTTGAAAGGCGCATGTACAGGGTTCTTTATCAGGCACGATACGGCATGATACATGTCACAAGTGTCAAAGTGCCTACCCGGCCAATAAAAAATATTTAAATATATTTGTATTTATAATAAAGCCAATGCGTAGGTATTTGTAAATGTTAAATTGAATAATATTAATTATTTTACAGTATTGTAATAGTAGTCATTATTACGAATTAATTTATTATTATCATTGTTAATGTTTTAGTGAATGTTGCACAATAAAAAACCTGAAGAAAAGGAGGTTCGAAACATATGGTTTTCGATTTATAACGTATGCGTGTGTCACTGTCAGTTTTTCAATTGTCATGTGTCTCTAACGTGATAATCAAAACGAAATTGTGTTTTTATTGCTGTTATGGATTATAATCTGCAAATTGTCATTATTTATTTACAAATGTGAACTCTTCATCATGTTAACTAATCGTTGGTTGGTGTGCTTGCAGTGTGTTTAAATTGAACATTCAAACAGAACAGGTTGGCAACTTCTGTTTCTATGTTTACTGAATTTCTAATCTCAAAAAAAAAACAAATATATGTGTGGAGCAAATTTTACGTAGGTATTTTATATGTATAAAAACATATATGATAGTAATCTATTATAAACGCCAAGGAAAACAGAACATTACGCGAGCAACGATAGGAATAAAAAGCTTTTGATATAACACGGGACCCTGGGTATGAATGCGACTCACACTTGGCCGGTTTTTTTTAAATAACCCTTCAAGTGTCAACTTAGCGATAGAATCAAGGAAAATGTTTAGAAAGGAATTTCTTGATCGTATCAATTTTTTTCAATGCATTGACGCAGTTTGTAACTACACAATGTTATCTTTTGATCACGAAGAATTATAATAACAATAACAATACAGTTTATTTATAATAATGATAACAAAGTATTGGTACAGTCACCGGCAATAGTATCTTCCTACACGAAGGCCGCATAAATATGTGACACGCTCTTATCTGTACGGCCATAAGCGCGTGTCACATATTTTTGCGGCCTTCGTGTAGGAAGATACTATTGCCGGTGACTGTACAGTTGTTTCGTAGGTACAGTCGCCATCAAGTATATCGGGGCGGCCAGGGCACTCAAAAATATCTGAACATGCACAAGATCGCCTTGACAATAGAGGCGTTGTTTATTTGTGACCACCTTGGCCGCGCCGATATATCTGATGGCGTCTGTACGTCAGCAGCAAAATTAGTTTGCTTGTATTTACACAATGGAGGTTTAGCTGTTATAATACACCAATCATGTTTAAAAAAAATTTATAGGTGAATTTTTCACAGCTGCTTTCAAAAAGTCCTCACAGTGCCATCTGGTGAAAAAATCGACCGGAAATCCTTATTCAATCAATAGCAAAACCACGGCTATTTTAAGCCTAATCAAGTAATTAGTAATCTAATGACCAAGGCCCAAACAGTCTAAAAAATAAATCTATATGAAGTCGGTTAAAAATCGAGTATCCCTGATTCAGACAAACACGCGTACTACCGCCATCTCTCAGTTTCCCTTCAATAAATAATACAGAAACGGATCCACCGGATTTATTAGACCCACAGACTACACAGACACCTCATCATTAAACTTTTACAGGGAGCACGAGGTCACCACACATCAGTGCAATTTTATTCGTAAATTTCTACGATCCGAACAGCAAATCTCAATAGTATTATACACCAATTTGTAGTATAACAATCCAGGTTCAACCCTGTAACTTGATTTTTGTGGATATTTTTAATCCACATGAGTAATGATCAAAAACGTTACCTCAATTGAAATACGCGGTCGCGCTCTCATACAAAATTAGTACGGGAGCACTGATGCGTGGTGACCCCGAGTTGTACTTATGATCTATCTAGTGTTGAGGTTATCTGTGATTAGACCAAACTTGGTACATTTGTACAGCTATATGTCTCTTCCTCCTAGCGTTTATCCCGGCTTGGGGTCCGCTTGACAACCTAATCCCATGAATTGGCGTAGACACTAGTTTTTACGAAAGCGACTGCCATCTGACCTTCCAACCCCGAGGGGAAACTAGGTCTTTTTGGGATTAGGTCCGGTTTCCTTACGATGTTTTCCTTCACCGAATAGCGACTGGTAAATATCAAATGATATTCCGTACATAAGTTCCGAAAAACTCAGTGGTACGAGCCGGGGTTTGAACCCGAGACCTCCGGATTGAAAGTCGGACGTCTTACCGCAAGGCTACCAGCGCTTCCTAACCATACCATACCATTTGTACAGCTATATGTATACAACCTTAACGGAATAAATAATATAAAAGTGCATATTTCTTTCCCTTATCCTACGGCCTTTACGGATATAAGGGTGTTTGTTACCCTACAGAATTCCATATTATTAATAACTAATAACCAATAACTATAATAATAACGCAACGCAATATTATTGTCGTTAAGACTGAGTCGACCGAATTGTATTTAGACATAGACATAGACATAGAAGACATAGAATTTTTTTATTTAACATCACATGGTATTACAATTTTACAGAAAATGCTACAATACTGAAAAGAGACTTAATAAAACTAAGATTAACAGAAAACGAGATTTACATGTAGGTAAAGAGTATTGATATAAGACGTTAAAAAGGATCTTGCCTCAGCATGATATTGTAGCGACCCTTGATATATTAACCCTTGCTTGCTGTTTGTCGAAAACAAAAGGCTAGTATGGGGTATTTTTATGTGTAAATAAATAAAATAAAATTCATTTATTTTTTAAATGAGTGTGTGATATAAATATATGTATATTTCATAATAAAAGAATCAATTTCTGTAAAATCCCTCATGTTAAGGCCGTTCCTCGATTCGGACAAGCCACGCCCATCCGTTAGAGACACGTTTATGGCTCCCGTGCTCGAAAGAAGATGCAGCGTTCGTAAGGATCAAACTTTTTGACTAAAATACGATAAATAAACGAATCTATAAAGTTTTGTGTAATTTTGTTTCTGTGACTTTTTAGATAAACCAGAATACCATATTTTTTACTCAGTTATATTGCTTAATCTCTTATAGTTTACGTAAGCCAAGAAAAATAAGGGAGGGAAAAAGGATCCAACTTTGGATTTTTTTTCTATCGAGGCAACTTTCAGCAATCGTGTTTCGGCTTGTGCCAAAAACAAGAGTATATAGTCTTATAATATACAGGGTGTCCCAGAAATCGACGTCAAGCCATAAATGGATGATAGACCAAGTTATAACAGTTATCAGAAAAATACAAAAAAAAATCTATCACATGTTCTTCAAAAATTATGGTCACTTTAAAAATTTACTAGAATATTCACGCCCTGGTCTCTTAACTTCTAGTAAATTTTTAAAGTGACCATAATTTTTGAAGAACATGTGATAGGTTTTTTTTTGTACTTTTCTGATAACTGTTATAACTTGGCCTATCATCCATTCATGGCTTGACGTCGATTTCTGGGACACCCTGTATGTATATTCGAAAATAAATTCAGTCCCTTTTCCCGTTTAGTCAATAGAGCGTTTGAAAAAGCCTATAATTTTTCAAAGTAGCCCTTTAAGTTGTAGTCCTACTAATTCCACAACTTATGATGTTTGTCACATAGTTTCATACTTCGTATTTTTGCTTCATTACCTAACCTACGGCAAATGGTGGCCACATGAGGGATTTTAAAGAAATTGATTCGTTTATTAGTGAAATACAATCCCCTAATGAAGGCGCCCCCCCTTTAAAGGGGAGGCCTATGTTCAGCAGTGGACGTCTTATGGCTGAGATGATGATGAGGATGATGAATGAAGGCACCACTGGACGGTCGACGCAGTGTTAATAAGAATAGAACACCTATAACAATTACATTTGTATTTAATTTACATGAAACCGTACTATTAATAAGAGCTTCTTTGTCCCGTCCATCCATATTAAACTGAGCCTCAGGTATTGTACAAAGACACGTATTTGGTCGTTGGCAAATATACCCTTATCTCAACGCGATAAGGTCTAAAGTGCCAGATAAATGGTATTATTTCTCGTGTCCTATATATTTTGGTCTGAGGCTGGTGTATGTGAGAGTCAACACGTAAGCATATTTAATATCAGAGATACCTAGATAAAAATTCAATTAAAATAAATACGTCTCATAAGGTTAGCTGTAAAAAAAACCCTTATATAGTTTGGCCAAAGTTTGTTCCACTTCAAGCATAGACAGGGAGAATCATACTGTCTTTTTCTAATGCTAGTACTCTCACTACTAAAAAAGGGATGGGTATAGCATGTTACTCTGACTGTTACTGCGCTTTTGGTTTGCCAGACTATAGCTTCGAGAAACAATATAAAGGAGGTTGAGTCTGTACAAGATTTACTGAAAATATTGCTCGTGAAAATTTGTATACGGCCAGTACCGTAATAAGACTGTCAGAGAAACTGTATAAGTCGTTCTTACGGCACATTTATGGGGCCATTTTTTTGGGCTGATTGTGTTTTGCTTGTTTATACTCATTAAGGGCTGTTTTAACTTGTTCAGATACTTCAGATCAGAGATGGGCAAAATTTAATCGACTAACGATTAACGATTAAGATTACAAGAATTAATTGCGACGGACGATTGAAAATGACGATTGATCAATCTTAGTTGTATAGAGTGCAACTAATTTAGTTGCAACTAAATTAGTTGCCGATTGATTTCGGACAACTAAATTTTGTAATCGAATCGAATATTTTCTCGCGACTAATGTTAGAAGCATATTGAATAGAAAACCTCGGTATGGCTATGTTGACAGACTTATTAGGACATCTTAACGGCTATTTGTCGTTACCAATACCAATATATCGTTATAATAATATTATGGCCCATAATATTACATTGTCATTCAAGCATTTCAAATAAAATGTGTATACACCATTTTAGCTCAATTTTTTTGTATTGCAACATAAAAAACGCAAAAACGGGTGACTACGTAGTTTTAATATAGATTTAATCGTGAAATTTAGTCGATTGAAACTAAAACTAATTTAGTTGTTAGTCGAACATTCTCACAACTAATTTAATCGCGATTAAAAAATGACGATTGATATTTTTAATCGATTGATTAGTTAACTAAAAGATTAATCGATTAATGCCCATCTCTGCTTCAGATATGTTACCTGTGGCGCGCCAGCAAGGGCTTCCCCTGGAACTTGTCGGAGACGATCAGCGCTGAGAACTTGGCGCCACAGCCGTCACTCTCGTCCGTCACTACCTGCAACAACAGTTTCCGTAAGTTACTCGCTAGATGGCGGTGGCGCAAGTCTAAAACGCGCTACCGAAGTGACGTAGACAATATAAACCTCGCTTATTATTTCTCTATGATATAATTATAGAGTTAGGATATATTTTGGTGGCATTGGGTGAACAAAGAGCAATGGAGTCGATGTTATCTTCCTCTTAGCGTTTATCCCGGCTTGGGGTCCGCTTGACAACCTAATCCCATAAATTGGCGTAGACACTAGTTTTTACGAAAGCGACTGCCATCTGACCTTACAACCCAGAGGGGAAACTAGGCCTTTTTTGGATTAGGTCCGGTTTCCTTACGATGTTTTCCTTCACCGAAAAGCGAATGGTAAATATCAAATGATATTCCGTACATAAGTTCCGAAAAACTCAGTGGTACGAGCCGGGGTTTGAACCCGAGACCTCCGGATTGAAAGTCGGACGTCTTACCGCAAGGCTACCAGCGCTTCAAGGAGTCGATGTTATATTTTTTTTATTGAATGCATGAATGAATAAATGATTGATAAATGATAAATCAATAATGCATAATTCACAAGTAAATTGATTCATTAAATTAAAACATAACATATGTTTTGTTAAAATTTGTAATTTTGTCTCTATTGATAATCTCAATTTTCCGTTGGAATAAGTTTCAGTATTCTACTGATAATTTAGATTACCAGTACTAATACAATGATAAGGTTAGGATGTTCGTGGCACTTTAGTTTTTTTTAGGGCGAAAAATTAGAATGTAACTTGTATTCCTTATATTCACTAACATTTGTTCAGCGACTTTTGAAAATAACGCGTATTTAGATTTTTACCACCCTTTTACCACCCAGCAGGCTTATGATGGCAGTAGTTGTCCGCCGATAACTTGATAAAAAGCTGACAACTTGACACATTCACACAGCAAAACATGACAATGTGTCAAGTTGTCAGCTTTTTATCAAGTTATCGGCGGACAACTACTGCCATCATAAGCCTGCAGATGAAGATAACATGCAAGATTTTGAAACTTTAATTCCAGTTGCAAGTTGTTCAAGGTCTGGAATACATAATCATTTTAGTTAAATAGTCAAATTTATTTACATGTAATATTTTGAAATGTACATAATATATGGCTTTATCATTCAGTTATTCATTTATTCAAATAAAAAAAATACAATGGCGACTCCACTGCACTACTTGTGCTAAAAATGCCACCAGAATCCTAACCCTAGATATAAATAAAGAAATGAAAACCACAATTAAACCACCCTAGCCCTAGTGCATTCTTTAGCTAAAGAATCGGCTTCCGTAGGCAACAGATATGAGAAATTTTGTTAGTTAAAAGTTTATACAATATTAGTGTGTTTGTAGGTTATAATTTAAAAAGTTGTAGCCGAGATACAGAAGTCAGTTTTGACATTCTATCAACTGGATTAATTTGCATTCAAATAATCTCGTAGTCATCATTCCACAAAAAACTATGAAGTCAGTTAGTTAAAAAGGGTTTAGTGGAGGCTCAAAGTAAATAAATAAAGTATTCCTACTTTATTTATTTACTTTGAGCCTCCATAGATCGGTAAAAAACCTAAGTTAGAAACAAAAGTTTTAAAGTTTTAAAGGTAGCTTAAGCCTAATAACTCATACCGTCATCACTAACGGAGTTTAAACCACGTAAAAACCGTCTAACTACAAGATTTACGATACAACCCGACCGATTCAAGCAGACCCTTATGGAGGAACACAACCTATATATTTCATGTCCTGTCCACACGGTCAGGTTAAATAATAGTTTGCCAACAGAATATGTAATCGTCTGACGACCCGACGTGTCAGGAATCCGTTCCGCGAATCGCGAATTGTGTATTGTATCCAATTTAAACAATTGGCGGACAATCAGACGACCCAAATTCGGTGTTACTGGGCCACGAGGTTCTGGAGGTGACCCCATAAATTGTTGATGGTTCTAGACGAGCCACATACCCATCAATATAAGAAAAACAGGACCGATATTGCCAAACCAGAGTGCATCAGACATTTGAACGAAATTCGGCTCGTAATTCAGCTATCATATTCTAAAATCAGCCGGAAATCGGAAATTTTACTATAGGCCTTGTTACACCCGAGTACAGTGGCGAGACAGCAAAATGCCACTCGGCCGAGAGAGTAAAATGGCCCGGCCCAGTACTCGGCGATGTGTTTACACCTTGCGAGTACTCGGTCGAGAGTACTGACTCGCCACTGTACTCGGTAGGTGTAGTGTAACCAGGGCATATGGTAGCTGAATTATTGTATGTTGCGAAAGACGATATTCACCCGAAACTGTCTTCAGGCTGATTTCTGAATTTCGCTAACTATGAGCACCGAATAATATGATTAAAAATAATGCGTTTTTCACATTAAGAGCCTAAAATATCTTTCCAAACCAATCGAGAACCTAGTGACAATTATAGATATTAGTAGTTTATGTAACTAATAGGGGTCCTTAACGACGTGAGTTTCATAATAAGATCACACGTTACGTACAGTTGCATACACTGCTTTATCTACACACATATTATAAACACTAAACGTTGCGTTCGGAAACCGTTAGAATGACCCCCATGGCCAATTCGATTTTGCTGGCGGGCGGGGGTATTTAGCAATAATAACATTGTTACAGATAAGACATTTGTTCTAACTTCTAACAAAACTGTCTATTTTGGTGGTCATAAAGTGCGGTTTTTGAACGCATCATGGAGGGTTTATGATATGGGTGTAAATAAACATTTTAAAAGACCTACTTATCAATGGTTTGGCTGCGCTCCTTCTATTACTATGAGGAAAGTTCTCTCCACAGTACAACTTATTTAAACGAGTGTTAAAAGAGGAAAGTGAGTCAGTTGGCGTGTTGGCAATGACTTTGACCAATCTCAAGGCCGGTAAGGCGATATCGGATGTGTGCGTTGTACAATGTACATATTGTACACTTTGAACAGGGCAGGGCTTTGCTCAGTTTCTATGAGTACAACAATTTTGCAGTTTTTTTGCCTTTATTTACCCGCAGTCAACTTCATAGGTATCACAATTTGTGTTAAAGTTATATGTTTATAAGTTTTATAAGGGCTTCCTTGTACTATCCGCAGAGCCATAGCCATAGCTAGGGGGGGCATTAGGGGGCAACGCCCTACCTTAAAAAGTATAATCGGGTCAAAAATATATAAAAATAAAGTTAATGCCCTATCTTAAATTCGCTATGCCCAACTTTAAATTACCACTGCCCTATCTTAACTGCAATTCTGGCTACGGCCCTGACTATACGCAAAACTGGCAGCTGAGGTCATAAAACTTCTCTTTCATACTTGCACGGCCGCAGTAAGAGTGAAGGAGACAGCGTTACGCCCTCAGTCGCCAATTAGTTTTGCGGCTAGTATAGCGTAGTCGGTAGTATAGTGACCCTGTCTAGTGCCTAGGGGCTGTTCATAAATTAAAAATTTTAGGTACTGAAATGTCGGTAAATCAGTACATGTCATAGATGTCTGAATCTTACTAGAGGTTTCTTCCTACAATTCGGACATCTTAAAAAATAACTTGTTACTGTAACTACCAATTTTACCGATTGCATCCCCTAGTTTGTTTCAGGGATTCTTGAGTGTTGACGGGGCTATTCATAAATTACGTAATTTCAAAATAGGGGGGGGGAGGGGTCTGGATATCGGATGATGGTAGCATGAAGTAGGAGGAAACGGGGCCATTCGAAGCATAATCTTTGGATGATTTTAGGGAGGGGGGGGAGGGTAAAAAATCGTCAAAAATCGAATTCTCCTGGTTTTCCCTGACTTTCCACGATCATTTACAGCTTCCCTGACTTTTCACTGACTTTCCCTGACTTTCCAGAAAGTGGACACCCTGATACAATAATCGGTTACTCACTATTGTTTTTACCTTTTAAATAATCTGCCGTCCAAGTTGGTCCAAGTACAGATTCCCTAGCTATTTATTTATTTACCATTCAACACACGGTATCTAGACTCCGCATCTGATTGGTCGAGTAACCCATAAGGAAACAATTGAATAAACTCTCAACGACACTGGTGCAGCTGCAAAGCATCTATTCAAGTATGTATAGGTATGCATACTTATGTAAAATCACAACGAATTCTTAAACGACGCATTGTTCTCATTCAGAATTCACAAGTGTTAAAAAAGATGAGTCTGGCATTGAACGTAGAGAATTATTAAAATTAGTTTTTTTTTTCAAACAAGCGTGAATAATGCTTGTGTTTGTCAAAAACCGGCAAAGTGCGAGTCTGAGTCGCGCACGAACAGTTCCGTGCAATTATCTTTAAAAACGGCAAAGAGATCGAGATCATGTCATTCATGTCTGTTGTACGAGAGTGAGAGCCCCCTTAAGAGGATGATAAGAGCTAAATTCCCTCCCTATCTTTTTCAGCGCGAGTGAAAGAGAAACACTGCGTTACGATTAGTATGGGAGCTCATTGCAAATTTTGCAAAATGATTAATTAAAAAAAAACTATGCATTAATTGAGAAATATAAGGCAACGAAGTTTTTAGTATTAGTGTGGTGGAATTTTGTCGTTAATTACAGACATATAAGCCAAGAAACTAAAGACGTGCAATTGTTTAAAGCTAATTTTAAGATGTAACTTTGGAATTATTTTCTATCGAGCCGATTACGTCCAATCGTGTATTGGAATTAACGAAGTTCTTTTAAATATAATGAATATAAATCTTTTTTTTTTTTACTTTTCCAAAACAAGTAGTTATAGCTACATGACTGTTTAAGTAAAGTCAATTAGAAGGTCATCGGGTGTTGTCAGCCTCTTAAACATTTATTTTATATCGGTTTTTAGTATTTGTTGTTATAGCAGCAACAGAAATACATGATCTGTGAAAATTTCAATTATCATCATGAGATACAGCCTGGTGACAGACTTAAACGGCAAAAAAATATGTCTGTTGTATGGGAGCCCCCTTAAATATTAATTTTATTCTGGTTTTTAGTATTTGTTGTTATAGCGGAAACAGAAATAGGTACATCAACTGTGAAAATTTCAACTGTCTAACTATCACGGTTCATAAGATACAGCTCGGTGACAGACGGACAGACAGACATACAGCGAAGTCTTAGTAATAGTGTCCCGTTTTTACCCTTTGGAAACGGAACCCTAATAAGACAGTAAAACTTTGTGCAGTGTATTGCCTGATTTTCGATTGAATTTCTTATCTATTATAACGTCTCGTAATATCGCCAGTTAAAGTTATGAACTAGCTACAGCGACATTACTAAATAAATGGTAACACGATTTTATTCTCAAAATCTATTTAGGAATCGGCTGAGCCAAATAAACATTATCCGTGAATTTGTGTATGTCAGCGTCAGCGCGGTATTTAAATATTAGTTACAGCCAGATACAGATTTACATACAAAACTTATTTTTGCTATATTTTCTTTGTATTACAATTTTTAGCAACGAAAACGAATTACCGACATAGATCTGTACTGCTAGAATGCCCATGCCAAATTTCGTGGTTCTAAAGCATGTCGTTTTAAAATGAGAGCTGAACTACGTTTGTATGGGGATGCGAGTTCACGCGAGCGTCCTGGCGACTCTTAAGGTTTACTTGATTTTTCCACTAAATCTAACAATACTGATACTATGACTAGGATACAGGTTGCATAATTAAGCTGAGAATGAGACAATAGGTGAAATTTCCAAAGAGAAATTACACGCACCATGTCAAGAGTTCAATATATTCGCGACGTAGCTATTTGCAATATTGATACTAGTATTGCTTATTTATTTCAGAGGTATCTCAAAAAGTTAACAAGGTGTCCCTTCCTTTGACAATAGAAACAATACTGACTGCAAAGTCAGCAGCAGAAGTAGGTAAGCTTGTAGGGTGTACCAAATGACCTACACACGCTCTTATTCTCTTAACAATAAAGTCGTGTCCAGCTCATTTTCAACACCCTACCCGCTTTAATACTTTTGCTACTGACTGTACATTCAGTTGTTTGTATATCTAATATCAGTAATATCGATTCCTCCTCTAGATCTTTCTAATGGGACCGACCTCATTGTAGTTGCGAGGTTTCGTCGAGGAGTTTCTTGGGTCATTTTCTGAGTGACTGCCTCATCAGATCACCATGTTTGCGTTATTGCATCGCCATAAAGTATACAGCCAATTTCAGCCTAACCACATACCGGGAAGAATGACATCATTTTATCCAACTATACGGACCGAACACTGAAAAAATGATACAGCTAGAAATAAACAAGTTTTTGCTATTTACAACCGAGTGACTCGCTTCGCATGGAGCCTGCAAAGTTCATTGTCATTGCTAAAATCAAAGAAGTCAACTTGGCTAACGTATGTATGTAAAACTATACCATTCAATTTGTGGTTATAATTTACTAGGACACTTATTTGGATTCAAACTAATTATTGGTTACAATAACCAAGAACGTTTATGCTTGTTTGTCATTAACAAAGCTTTTTCCGTGTTTTAAATATGTCTTGGTTGTATGCAACTAAAAATATCTTAACCGAGCCAAATTGGTACTTTGCTAACACTCAGTTTTTTCCGTGAAGCTAAATAAAAAAGTGTAAGAAAAACAAGCTTCACATAACAAAAAGTGTATAAAAGAGTAGGTACGTATTAAGGAACTGGTAGAGCTATAATCATAGTTTTATTTCACAACGGGTTGGCCAGTAAACCTGTCATTGCAAACAACACGCTCAACAAAAATCCCCTGTCGTCCGACCTTGGCATCTGGAGCCCTTGGTCTGCATTCCCAGATGCAAGTTTTCTTACATAAAACGAAAAATTATGTTTTAATGGTCAAAGTAACAGGCTTACCGTGAACCTAAAAAATTTCGAAACTGCGTCTGTTCCGCTCGAATTAGCAAGTGCCATAGAGTGAGAGATAATAATATGTCTAAGCGCCAAACGAAATGGTTGGAATTTAGATTTAGATCTGTGGCGTTAAACGACGCCAAGGTGCATTTTTAATCAATATTAATAATTAATTGATCAATAATCTGGCCTATATTGTATATATTATCTTTAAGATTTAATGTATTAGGTACTGTTTTTGTTTTGAAAAAATAAGTCCCGCCGAGTTTCTTGCCGGTAATAAGTAATACTTCTCGGGTCAGAGGTGTAGGGTTAGAACCGGTAGTGCCTAGTTACTTTTTTTCTCCCTGACGTTCATAAGTGCATTCTAATGTGCCTAAATCGAAGAATAAACATCTTTTATCTTTTTTATATTTTATAACCGTGAACCACTTCGTTCGATCGTCTATTACATCACTATTTTTCGAATATGCAAGAGCAATAAAGAGAGAGATAAGGAAATTTAGATTTTCGACGTTCACGGTGGCTCGCTATATTGTGGAGTGATGCGATTAGGTATACTGTCTCTTGTGCATGTCTTGCTTTTATAACGCTGGCAATATCTTCGAGATTGCACAACGTACTAATATTACTAAAATCGTGTCTGTCTCACACAATATTCTTGTCGTATGTGCACGATCTGAGCAATGCAACATGTAATAAATTTGTCGCAATATTACGTAAAGTAATGTAAAGAAAAATGATTTTATGACTGAAAAAAAATCTCCGGTCTTCATCTTCAGCAGATGGACTTGATGTCAATCCTCAGCTCTGATGGAACGACTATATAATGATGAAAAAATTCGTTGGATCAAGTAAATGAGTTTGTCATCCACGTAAAGCTGGGTCTACGCTAGACGAGCCGAGCACGAGCGGAGCACAAATTTGCATCACCCTTGCTCGCTCAGTTTGTTAATTTTATTTTAAGTCCACACTTGAGCCGCAAACTACGACACCCAGGACGATTCCGCTCGTGCTCGGCTCGCCTAGCGTAGACGCAACTTAAGCTACAATCTTCACTTTAAATAATTGTAGTTCGCTGCGATAGATGTGGATAGATCTGATGAACAATTGAACATCTAGTGTAAATAATTGGGCGCACGTCGGTCCGGCAAACCGAAGGAGGTGGGTCCGAATCCCAATGTTCAGAGTTCATCACAGTTCATTTTTTCATTGTAATGGACACCTGTTTCCAATGGGGTTGGCCGGTGAAAACTTTTGCAGAGGACGCTGTTCCAGATTCCATACAATAAGAGAAAGAGATACAAACAATGATAGAAAGAAACAGACGATGAATTGTCCCTAACTTGTATGCAGGCATACAGCTTTTCTTAGGCAAAAACCTTCCCTATGGCGTTAATCTACATCATTTTAATTTTAGTGTATTCCAAAAACGGATGGATTTCAATTTCGGAGCAATTCGAGACAAAAAATTGAGTCATTTTCGCGAAAATAAATAAAAACTGCTTCGCGCCATACAAATTTAGCTTTTCTAGGGACCAATTTTGAAGATGTCACTTTGACAGTTGCCAACCCCATTTGTGGGATTGTAGTATCGTAATCAGAATAATCGTCGATGCTCGACACGATGACTCATTAAACTTAGAAGGAAGGAATGTGAAAGTGTATCCGAATCTTAACTGCGGAGAAACTAAACATGACATTGATGTGACGCCAGTCCTTGAGGCGGTGACACTAAAAAACTATGACACTAAAAAAAAAATTCAGTCGAATTGAGATTTTTTGAAGTCGGTTAAAAAGTTGTATAATTGATGAAATTATGACATACAGAACCGGCCAATAATATATCACCGACATGTTTTTACAATATAACTACTGTTATCAACTTAGAGCTTTAACCCAAGGGGAGTAGCCATTGACAGGCGTTCCCCTCTGCCTAATGAGTATGACCAGTGGTCATACTCATTGTATGGACTGACGTTTATTTGACGTGGCTATTTTGACGTTTCGCGTACATTTGACGTTCCCCTCCCCCGCAAAACGGCAGGCTTTTTCCGATGGAAATGAGAGCGCGTCTCGGATCCGGTTGGTTTAATAATCAAAGGTTATCAACGTGGTTTGTATTGTTATAAAAAATTAGAAATTGTTATTTTCGAAGCAGTTACTTGGGCAAAACCACTGTTAGCTGTTATTATATGTAGCATTGTTTTGTGCCTATTTCCTTGGTTGTAAATAATTTTAGTTTTAGTTTTTTGGTTTATATAAATTTTGCTATGCACTCCTCTCTTGGAGTGCGATACGCTATCTGATTATGAGCCAAATGGTCCGGCATGAGACCAAGCTCAAACTATCAATTATCAAAAAAAAAAACAATATAACTTTTTTTATGTTTGTAAACGATTTTCACCTCACTACTTAAGGTAGTCTAGTAGTAGTCTTGTGAGAGCGATGAGAAAAATTGATCTCATGTAATGGTTTATTTTATAGACATTAAAAATAAATTACTTAGAGCTCTTTTAGTAATATTCTCAGTCTCCTATTGTAATTGTAAGTCACAGTATTGAAGAGTCACCAGGATGCTCGCGTTCCCATACAAACGTAGTTTAGCTCTCATTTTAAAACGACATGCTTTAGAACCATGAAATTTGGAATGGGCATTCTAGTAGTACAGATCTAGGTCGGACATTCGTTTTCGGTGCAAAAAATTGTAATACAAAGAAAATACAGCCAGTTACAGATTTACATACAAAACTTATTTTTGCTATAGTTTCTTTGTATTAAAATTTTTGGGAACGAAAACGAATGTCCGACATAGATCTGTAGTATCTGTACTATTAGAATGCCCATGCCAAATTTCATGGTTCTAAAGCATGTCGTTTTAAAATGAGGCCTAAACTACGTTTGTATGGGAACGCGATTTCACGCAAGCGTCCTGGCGACTCTTAATGTTATCTACAAAGTAACCTATATTGTTTTGTTTACTCTATACATGCTCATACAAAAAACAAACAAACAAAGAAGTGATATATTATTGGCCGGCACTGTAGCTGCACAGCTCTATGATAAGTCTGCATGGACTTGAAATGACATAGTAAATTAAATATAGCCGCGTCATTCTTGACGCAGCGACTAGTATTATTTATTTTTCACCTCACTAGCTCGGAAAGCCCTTTTTGTTTGTTTAATATCTATTGTGAAAATCGCTTTTTATCCACATGTGGTGAAAGAGTTTTGACATAAGTGACAAGTGGCTTAAGTGACATTTGACAGCTAACAAAACGTAAAACGTTAAAAGTGCAGAATTTTTAACATCGCAATTAATGAATTGCATCGAGTAAAAACACTTAATACAGTCTGACAACTTTATTTTAATTCATAAATATCAGCATTCAACATTAACCTTCATTCTTTTTGTAAAAACGGATAAATTGTTCTGACAGCCGAATAAGTCTACGTACGAACAAAACGCATCTGACATTTACTAAAATCTTTTACGTCAAAACTTTTCATTTCAATTCATCCATCATATCAACGTTAAATATTCGCATGTTTTTCTAGATTGTTTTGTTAAAAATTAGTGATTCGAGTGATGAAGAAGTATTAAACACCTGAGGAATTACGGGAAACCGAGCAAAATGCACCCTTTTTCTTATTTTCCTCGCTGTAGTGAGGTGAAAAGTTTTGTGTTATACGCGGGTGAAAGTTATTTTACGTCTCGTGTATTAAAGCACTCGCTACGCTCAGGATTCTATTTTTGAACCACTCGCTTCGCTCGTGGTCAATAATAGAATCCTTTCGCTAGCTCGTGTTTCAAATAACACTCGCACGTAAAATACAACTTTCACCACTTGTATAACAAATAACTATTTCATCACACTTGCTTACAAAGCGTGCCATTGCTGGCATACGTAGCGGGAGTTATAGAAAAGTGAGTCCCTAGGGAGTTATAAAAAATTGTATAGCTTTTTTTGTCTTAAAACTTTATTTTTAACCGACTTCAAAAAAGGAGGAGGTTCTCAATTCGACTGATTTTTTTTTTTTTTTATCATATTTTTTTTTTTTTTGTATGTATGTTACTCCATATCTCCGTGAATCGTGAACCGATTTTCAAATTTTTTTTTTTATCGAACAGGTATAACCCCTAGATGGTCCCATTGTCACCAAGTCGGGATCTGATGATGGGATCCTGGAGAAATCGAGGGAACTCTTCAACTATTATAGGCACACCTATAGTGATTTCACTATTTTTTACAGCAACTCGGCCACTTCCTCTTGGAATAGCGGATCCTAAGTGAAGTCGGTTCTTTTTTTGTTTAAAATTATTTGTTCTCAAGTGTGATGAAAAACATAGTGTGTAACTCGGAATGTAAGAATTTACCATAAAATCTACATAATCCTTATCAATTCTAAGGTCAATGACTGTCCACAGCTCTACAATATTGTGACACAATTACTAATTTTTCACCAAAGAAGCTTGCCTTTAGTTAACTCGTTTTAAAAGGGCGAGCCACCATTGACATACGAGATACATACGACCTTTTTCACATCATTTTTTGGGTTAACTTTCTTATTCACCTTGTATAGTGGACGATGGACGCTACCAAGTTTGCCCCTCAAGCTGACTTTAATTATTTCCAATATAAGCCTTAAAATAAGGGATTTACATTCGATTTTTACATGCACGAGTTTAATGGATTGGGTGGTAGCATACTTATACGCATTTTGATTAACATTTTAGGCCGTTTGATCTTGACCGAGATGTTAAGTATTTAATTCAAGTATAAACAAACGCATAAAATCTATTATTAAACCGGTTTTAAAAAGGTGTCTGTTATCTACCTTAAACATGTCAGAATCCTGTGCAGTTTAGCCGAAAGCTACATAATCATATAGGAAGGGCACACCGAACTATTAGTCGTAAATTCAATATGAATGGTACTGTAATTAAATTATTGAAAAGGTTACACATATACATGACTAAATTCGCTGTGATGGATAGAGGATCGTCTGGTCTGGTATTATTGGAAGTACGTCGGATCGGCAATCCGAATAATGGACATCTATCTGTTTCCAATTTGTGGTATTTTCAATTGAAAAGGTATTAACGGCAAAACAACCAGTATATAACATAAGGGAGAACTTAAATTTTATGTTGACACTGTTGGCAACTCCAACAGAAGTGAATGACCATTCGTTGTTCATTCCTAGTTGTTAATTCTCTACATTCGTTCAATGCCATTCACTAATTCACTGTCTTCACCCTGCCGCTCTACCGACTCTAATACGTAAGTTTTAGCTGTGTTTACTTAAAATATTATAACGTTTTGCGAAGCAGTCAGATTTGGATTTTATTTTTATTTTTCAGTTTAATTACATAATACGCAGGTACATGTCTGTCTCTCAAGCTGTTTTGATATGCCTTTTTGAAGAACTACGCATTATTGTATATAGTATCTTTAATGTATTAGTATTACTGTTTTGAAAAAATAAGTCCCGCCGAGTTTCTTGCCGGTAATAAGTAATACTTCTCGGGTAAGATAGATAGATAGATAGATAAAGAATTTATTTGAATACTGCAATAACACACAATATCAAAAGCAACAAAGTATAACAATAACACAGAATAAGTAGAGACAATCAAAAAAATAACAAAGCATAAGATAAGGTAGTTAGAATGAATGATTGTGTGTAAGAAGTGTAGGGTTAGAACTTAGAACCGGTGGTAGTTTCTTTTTCTCTCTGACGTTCATAAGTGCATTGTAATGTGCCTAAATTGAAGAATAAATATCTTTTATCTTTTTTTTATCTTTTATATAACGCGATTATAAACTGCCTTCTTATTCTTCGATCACAACTGCAACCAACCCCAGATGGGCTTGAACAGACATCAGCCAATCCTTTCAAAAATAAAAAATAGCATTACGTTTAGAAAAGTTCGAATACTCCGAATGTCGCATTTATGAATTCCGCTTGAATATTTCTTCATCTCTATTAGTCGATGTTACGTAAGTATACCGACAGACAAGCCGTCTGGTGTGTAAAGAAATTAATAGACATAGCTTCAGATGGATTTACCAAAGGTAATGTTAATCAATCACATAATAATTGTGAACTAAAAAAGAACCGACTCCACTTAGGTTCCGCTATTGCAAGAGGAAATGCTCGAGTTGCTGTAAAATATACTGAAATCACTACAGCAGGCTTATGATGGCAGTAGTTGTCCGCCGATAACTTGATAAAAAGCTGACAACTTGACACATTGTCATGTTTTGCTGTGTGAATGTGTCAATTTGTCAGCTTTTTATCAAGTTATCGGCGGACAACTACTGCCATCATAAGCCTGCAGGTGTGCCTATAATAGTTGAAGAGTTGGTCCCATTGTCACCAGGTCTGTATCTGATGATGGGGTCCTGGAGAAATCGAGGAAACTCTTCAACTATTATAGGCACACCTATAGTGATTTCAGTATTTTTGCAGGCACTTGCTCTTGGAAAAGCGGAGGGTAAGTGAAGTCGGTTCTTTTTTGTTTAAAATTATTTTAATTAAAAAGTCGTCGGCTGCGAGAACAGTGAAGTTTAAGAGAGGTGAAGTTACTTTGTAGCTTCAATATAATATGAAACATCCTTTGGCTATAGAGAAACGCGGATCTTTTTTTGCGCAGTTCATAGATTACCATAAATGCAGAATCTTGGTCGTTTTCTATTCTTCGCTTTCTATCTAGTTAATTAGATTTCTCTTCCACGTTAATCTATGATCTTTGGTCTATGTATACTTTCTTGTATTTATTTAAATACCATGTCGGTGGTAAATGAGCACACAGTCCGCCTGGTAGTAAGACGTCAACGTAGCCTAAGGACGCGGAGAACTCCAGGATTGTTAGAGGTATTATATGTATTCTAAAGATTGTAGATTTCTGAACACGTATGACCAGATGTTTAAGAAACCCATTCCTTAATCAAATTTATTATATTATTCTACGCCTATATATTAAATTCTATGTTATTATTATGCGATAATAAACATAACATAACATAACATAAATATTCTTTATTGCACACCTCAAATTAAAGAAACAGAGTATACACAAGTAAACCTTACTTGCGGGGTGTTTTTTTTTTTTTGTAAAAGCGGGGTATCGGTATCTGTCAGTTTTCCGTCTATACTTATTTATATTAAAGTTATTTCCATATATATTATGTACCAGCTTAGTCAGAAGGATAGCCAACTTAACCTGGACGGGGAACCGGACTATCCCATAATATGGAAAAATGTTACTCATTTCTAGGTAAAAACTGCTATCTATCATTAACATAATTTTAATTAGTCACTATAAAAAAAGGGATTAAAAATGTACCTAAATGTCGATCGTCAAATGCAAACACTTGACTCTATTTGGGTAGAGTTAGTCACGGTCAAGAGTTATAAGCACCAATGTTTATGTATTGAAGTATAGGTCAGTCAGTCTTTTTTGTGTGTGGCTGCTATTAAACTTATTAACTTTGGCCTTATGCACGTTTGCTAGAACTAAAGAGGTTGAGCAGTCAAGGTAGCGATAAGAAATAAACAAAACAAAGAACATTCACCAAACACTGCACCAAACGTAAACAAAAGAATCAAACACGTTTAAAAAAAAAACAAGTACCGATTTTATAATTTCACCTCACTATTCCATAGACAATGTATTTTTTTAATTCGCGCGGTAAGCGGCCAGTGCGGACCGGCGCGAGCCCGCGAACTGACTTCCCGCGATTGCGGAGGTGAGGCGAGTCGGTGTCGGTACAGACATGGAGGAACTTCGGAGAATTGATGGGTTTGTCCATGGAGCGCCGGCGCATCAAACATTTTTAATTGATGTTTGTGTTGAGAATACAGCTATTACAGTTTAGAAGAAAGAAAAGATTGCATGGATTTTGACGGAAACTTTCCATTTTTCTGTTTTACTTTTTCTTATAATATTTTTTTTTAAATTTAAACTTTATTGCGCAAAAAGTGAAAATGTACAAATGGCGGACTTAATGCCAAATGGCATTCTCTACCAGTCAACCATTGGGCCAAACAGAGACTTGTAAGTTGGTGCAGGAGGAAAATGTAATAGAGTAGAAAATAGTTATTATAAAGCCAAATTTATAAACATATATAATTACAATAAATAAAAGCCTACACATATATGGTTACATACTATTACTTATATAATATACGAGATATACTAATACATATTAATACAATACGTAGGTTGGAGAAATGGAGAATTATACAGTCGCCATCAGATATATCGGAGCGGCCAAGGTAAGTCACAAATATCTGAACACCTCTATTATCAAGGCGATAAAGTGCATGTTCAGATTTTGAGTACCTTGGCCGCTCTGATATATTTGATGGGGCCTGTACGTTACAATTATTTACTACGTTTAATATTCATAAGTTGATTGTTGTATGTAAAAGAAAAAAAACTGTTTATTTTGTTTTTAAGACATTGATTACATAACATAAGAATTATGAATTGTACTAGATATAGAGGGTGTAACAAAAATACTGGTGATCCGTTAAAGGGCATATTTGGTATCCTATTGCGAGTAGGAAAAAGCAGAAAAATGTTTTTGTATGGACACGTCGTCCCAGCCGGCCACGTCGCGAAAAAAATATTTTTTCTTAGTTTTTCATAATTAGAATACGATACTAATTATGCCCTTAAAAGGATCACCAGTATTCTTGTTACACCTTGTATGTGACATCTAGAACAAATTTTGACAACTATGACTGAATCAAAGAGTAGCATCAGGAAGTATAGACTTGTAGCATGGATATATATGAAGTGGATGAAATACTTCGGTCAAAAAGTGAGGCTGAAAGAGAAGGTTATCTAGGGGATTGTGTCTCGTTTTGACTAAGGAGGTAATGACGTCCTCAGACAATCAAAATGTCAATATGTGTCAAGTGTGAGTGAGACACCGCCCCCTAGTTTATGCTCTCTATCGGAACGTTTTTACTACTTTTTAATAGTCTCCTGTAAACAACTGTTTTGCTCGGTAATAAGGTTCAACTGTGGTTAGGAAAAAAGTGTGAGAATTAAATCCACTTCATATTATATCCATGACTTGTAGTGATTTTCACTACAACTTTTGGAACAAAAAAATTCTTAGGGTTGTTATCTCTTGTTACTGAATGTTTTAAGATGTGATCTTGTGTTAGCAAAAAAACGAATTTTAAATATTAAATAAAGATAATTCCAGTTTAAAAATTTCTTATTTACGATTAATAATGCCCAAATCTCCAGCGATATAAAACGCTCTCATAACTTTTAGTATCAAATATTAATCGATCATCGTGATGAAACAATTATGGAGCCGGCATGATGCAACGGACCATGTGGACTATTTTTATACCATAACCATAATTTATAGAACGCAGACAAACTCTTAAGATGCGCTCTGAATAGAATTTTAATGTAAATCCATAGCGTACGGACATAGACTTCAATATATAGTAGACGGCCATAGCTTAAGAACTTTTTGAGGCTCCGAGTATTTAGAGCCATCTAGTTCAGAGCCACCTAAACAGAGCCAATATGTATGAGATAAAATCAGCGCCACCTAGTAACGAATAACGTACTAGTAGTACACTAGTCGTTACTAGGTGGCACTGATTCTATCTCATACATATTGGCTCTGTTTAGGTGGCTCTGAATTAGATGGCGCTAAATACTCGGAGCCTCAAAAAGTTCTTATCTTAGGCTATGGCCGTCTACTATATATTTAAGTCTATGGTACGGAGTAGTGAAGTACGAAAGAGTAGACTTTTTTTAGTTTTTTACACACTTTTATTTAGCTTCATACAGTATGTTTATTTATTTATTTGCATCAAATCTTGTAAGTTAAATTTCAACCACTTCCCGCTGTCTGATTGAGCTAAAAAATTATATGAAACAGTGTTTTTTTGTGATTGCGGAGTTGTTACCAGTGTAGTGTGTGTGTGCGTGTGTATGGTAACTTACCATAGAAAAAGTTGTTCAGTCAGTATGGCCTACAGTCAGCAACAAAAGTAGCTAAGCGGATAGGGCTTTGATTATTAAACCAACCGGATGCGAGACGCGCTCTCATTTCTATCGGAAAAAGTCTGCCGTTTTTTGCGGGGGAGGGGAACGTCAAATGTATGCGAAACGTCAAAATAGCCACGTCACGACACTAAATGGAGCAAGAGATAGTTGACTTTACATATGTTGAAATATGGTTCATTATCGGATGCAGTCTTTAGCCTTGCGGTAAGACGTCCGACTTTCAATCCGGAGGTCTCGGGTTCAAAGTGTTCAAACCCCGGCTCGTACGTACCACTGAGTTTTTCGGAACTTATGTACGGAATATCATTTGATATTTACCAGTCGCTTCTCGGTGAAGGAAAACATCGTAAGGAAACCGGACCTAATCCCAAAAAGGCCTAGTTTCCCCTCTGGGTTGGAAGGTCAGATGGCAGTCGCTTTCGTAAAAACTAGTGTCTACGCCAATTCATGGGATTAGGTTGTCAAGCGGACCCCAAGCCGGGATAAACGCTAGGAGGAAGATCGGATGCAGTCTTTGCAAATGTCAAACAAAAAAGCCAAGGATAATTTTTGCTTGTATTTTCAAACAAAATATAGAAGGCAGTAATCCGTAGGGGCGTTAAATATGCATAAGTGTCAAACGTCAAAATAGTTACTGCCCGCAAGAAAATAAACGATTATCTTTGAATCGATTCTGTAAACG
The DNA here is from genome assembly GCA_911728535.1 of Pammene fasciana. Taxonomy (NCBI): domain Eukaryota; kingdom Metazoa; phylum Arthropoda; class Insecta; order Lepidoptera; family Tortricidae; genus Pammene; species Pammene fasciana. The sequence continues at coordinate 1,808,510 of OU452292.1, forward strand.
ACGCCGGATTTTCGATATGGATTAATTTTTTAATCATAATAGTAATGATAAAAAAAGTAAAACTATAATTACATGTGAAATTACATTTCATATTTTTGTAAACTAGACATAGTAGAACATTTTTTACACCTAAAAACAATACATAAAGGCATTTTCACGGAGCTCTTTACTCACTGAATACGATGAACGAAATGCGTGTAATCGATTTTTGAAATAGTTTTTATAAACGTATTAGATTTTCCTGCTAATAACGTTGACAGAGGGGAAATGTACCTAAGCTTACTCCATAGGTATATGCTCTAAGCCTGTATATAAACCCACTCATAATTTTTCATAGAATAATGATTGCTTCTTTGTTTTGTCATGCTTGGTGCAAATTAGTTTTTTTTATAGTTTGAAACTGTTAAAGAGTTGTGACAGACTAAAGCAAGGACATGTTACGAAATGCGAGACTGATAAACCTTGGCAGATGGGTGAAAATGTTTAGTTTTATTATATCATTTAAAATCGTAATATTGGTAATAGTGATGTGGTTAAGGTCATTCCTCGATTCGGACAAGCCACGCCCATACGTTAAAGACACGTTTATGGCTCCCGTGTACGAAAGAAAGAGATGCAGCGCTCTTGAGGATCAGACTTTGACCAAACTACGATAAATAAGCAAATCTATAAATTTTGTCTAATTTTGCTTCTGTGACTTTTTAGATAAATCAGAATACTATATTTTTTACTTGGTTATATTGCTTTATCTCTTATAGTTTACGCAAGCTAAGAAAAATAAGGGGAAAAGGACCGAACTTCTGGTTTCTACGAACCAAAAACTCTCGCTGAAAATTTTTGTTTTTATATTTTTACTTTATTATTTATGACAATAATTTAATTGCTACTTAATGGCATTTACTAATTAAATTGTTCTATGGACTTATGTATTCATTACTAATGCTAAATAATTGTATAACAATCATTAGTACAGTCAGCGTTAGTAAGGGCGTGTTACGATATATTTGGCTACTTAGACTGCTACTAACTATATGACGCTGATTGTACTTCTATTCCATAATTACGACACGATAAATGCATATTTTGAGTCATCAGGAATTCACGAAAGACTTTGGGATCCCCAAAACGGTAGGTGATGTCATTATAACTAGTGACGGTACTGCAGATATTGCTTATAATTATAATCTAATTTGCTAGAATATTAGAACATGCCTATGGGTGCAATTATTTACTAGTCGGTAACTGACGTTGGGGTAATGAGGTATTCCAGTCGATATTGGTGGAGCCCCCGTTTAAAAAAATATCCAAAAATTGTGTATAGTTTTTTTTAATATATATATGTAGTAATACTTGTAAAAAGTTTGTAACACAGAGCACCGACCTCTTTAGTGCGTCGCTCTTAGGATAGAGGCGCTCTTGTCTATGGTTTCTATAGGAATCGACCGTGTCAGTATATTTGACAAAGTAATAAGTATAGTTGCCGATCGGAGCCGTCTTGTTACATTTACAAAAGTTCCTTAAAAAATAAATATACTTATAAAAATTATATTCACACACTTCAACACGAAACATTTTTTTATGTCATTATTCTCTCTTGACTGACGATAAAAAATAAAAACGAACCAAACTGTATTTCTTTAATTCGAGTATGAATTAGTTTACATCGCGAACCGCGCAACTCGGCTGTTGCACGGAAGCAATCAGACCATCCTCGCCGGAAAGGAAAACGTTCCGATAGCCTTTCATTGAACTGGTTACTCTGCTTTGCAACAATGCACCTAATACATTTACTGAGAAAAATAAGCGGTGAATACCACATACAATAATACACATACATACATAACATATACATGGAAAATGCTCCACCGACAAGAGCCCAGAAGGCCATCCATGGTTGTCATTTTATCGACTATCGCATCATGCGTCACTTTCGCACTCACATACTTGTTAGAACGTGACAGGTATGGTGACAGGCGATAAAAACACGACCATATTAGGCTAGCTGCTCTTAAATAATTGATGATAATGATGATGATGACCACTGATAAACCCCTAACGTCTACTGCTTTAAGCAGTTCCAGGGGAGCGTAACGATCGATGCAGTAAATTTTACTGTTCCGTAAACATTAAAGAATGACAGTAAATTTTACTATTTTGACAGTAAATTTTCCTGTTTTGAGTAGCTAAAGCTATTGTTTTTCAATAATTAGTAATGTTCAATCAGTAATTTTTACTGTTTTGTATCCGATATTATCTGATGGCGACTGTGCCGGGTTTTGATTTCTTTTGGATTGGAAGCAAGCAAAAATCTGTTGTATATACCTTTTACGCTCAATTCATCCGTGTAGACACTGTAGACGTTTATCGGGTTTTTCTCCAACACCTCGAAATTTTCTATGCAGACATTAGATACCTAATTAACGCCTACGTCACCGTCATTATCTTAAAAGTAAACAGTAAGTAAACAAGCTAAACAAAACTCTATCAATTACGTATTTTATAACAACAATGGCTAATTCCGTCAAGAAAATATAACTGTGGCCCTAGTGCAAGAGGGTACAAGTCAAAATGGCTCAGCGTATAAGGGCACAAGTCCTATATAATTTTAAACAAAAAAAGAACCGACATAACTTAGGATCCGCTATTCTAAAAGGAAGTGGCCGAGTTGCTTTAAAAAATAGTATATAATTAATAATTTCTCCAGGATCCCATCATCGGAACCCGACTTGGTGACAATGGGACCATCTAGGTGTTATACCCGTTCGATTAAAATTTGAAAATCGGTTCACGATTCACGGAGATAGCGAGTAACATACATACAAAAAAATAAAAATGATAAAAAAAAATTCAGTCGAATTGGGAACCTCCTCCTTTTTTGAAGTCGGTTAAAAATGTACGACGTTTGTACCCTTATTCGATTCGATGAGCCATTTTGACTTGTACCCTTTTTCACTAGGGCCACAGGTATATTTTTTTTATTTTCAATCGTAGGGGGGAAATAACATTTGCTTTCGATTGCTGGAACTAAAAGCAATTGCTGCTTTGTCGATGAAATTATCAATTTTGTTAGTTATTCCAGATAAACGCAAATAGACGGAATAGTCCCTATGTCGGAATTAGCCACATTGACCTTATCATAAAAGTTGTCATTGCGTCGTCTATTAGCCCTAAACACTCCTAATTGAGTTGCCCAAAACATCGAATCTTTTAGCGACCAGAAAGGTCGAATTGCACAAACGTAGGTACATTGGTCATATGCGAAATGCTGAGGAATACGTCGCTTATAAATACCTACTAAATGGCATGTGAAGAAATGGCATTCCGGCATATATAGATAGAAAAATCTCAATAACTTGTTCGGTCTAGGTAAAAGTAACTTGTTTAGCAATTCTAGCATCTACACACTTACACACGTCTACACATTTGTAAAATGTTATACCCTCAATAGAATTTAGTCTCCATGTTTATCGAAGGTACAACATTTAAAAGAAATACAAAATACGCTAGAATAGCAGTCCGTCCTGTTTACGAAGAAAAATGGCGGATTAAAATGGCTTATACACTTGTAATACTTTACTCAGATCGCGCCTACTGACATAATGAAATGTAAGTCTAGTCCACCATTGAATTACTGAGCTGAGATATAACGGAGCGCAGTACAGCGAGAGGTACTTACAAAATTGGTCGGAATATAAAAACTCTAAAAAGTGCTGTGTAGTCAGCAGCAGAAGTGTAGGGTGTTCAAAATGAGCTTGACACGACTTTGTTGTTAAGAGAATAAGAGCGTGCGTAGTTCATTTTGAATACCCCACCCGCTTAGCTACTTCTGCTGCTGACTGTACAAAAAAATGACATTCTTGATACAAGATTGTTAAGCTCAAAGAGGTTGCGATGTTTTATCATTATCACATAGTTATTACATATAGCCATATTCCAATCTACCGTCTACACTACATCATCAGGTCAGCTAGATAAAAAGTTAACAAATCAATAGTTTTCTCATCGATTGTTCATATATTTACCATATTAGCCCTGTGGAACGATGGAAAGGAGAAATAATCTCCATTCTAGGTTCCAAAATTTGCTGTTTTACATTTGTCACTATCGTCAGTCATGAGTTATGTTATGAGGGAATAATGAAGAAGATAATATTAAGGTAGGTTTATTTTTCTTATAATAAATGGGTTTTGGTTATTAAAAATAAAATAAAAAATAAGGTATTAAAATGTCAAAAATTCTACATTTAAGCCGAACAAGAGAAAGTTGTCCAAGATATAGATCCATAGCACCTGTATCATAAAATGCGTAAAGATACAAAAATCTAGAACGTCTGATGGTCATTGGCAAGGTCAGCGTACGGCCAAGAGGTCAGTTCTTACTTTGGTCGGCACACGCTTTCACTATCCTTTAAGGATACCAAACTTGTTTGTCTCCTCACCAATCGGTTCATTTAATTTGTAATTTGATTAATGTAATAAATTATGAGCTCTACATATAATCTTTTATTTTTACGTGACAATTTTCAAAGGACGCTTAAGATAAAGTAGTTTGGGAACATTCACCCGCCAAAGTCGATCGAAAAGGCGATGACTATGTTGGCTGGGGTGCCTATAGAACAAGAAGCAACGCACCAGCTAGCCAAAATATTTCTGACAGTCGATAGCTCATAAAGAACTGGGGAGCTAAGCTAACTCCGGCTTGCATATGAAGGTTCTAGATGCCACACCTGCTACTGGCATTATAGAAAATAGACTGATAACGGAAGAAGACCACGACCAGAAGGAGCAGAAGCTTGCGAAATATAAAGGCACAACCTGTAAAAATCAGGACAAGACGATCGACAGCAAAAAACTAGGAACCCATAAGAAGAAACGACGCATCAGCTTCTGAAGACGACTTCATTCAACTTGAAAAATGTAACTCTCCACAAGTATAAATCATCGTAACCAGGACGTAATTACCCACTTAACCTCTTAAGCCTTCAGCAAACAGACAAACAGACGGAATTCCATATACATAATAGTGTTCAAACAGTACGTGCTAAAATAACGAGTTATCTTGTTACGCAACCGTGTCCGCCGCAAGGTTGTAGGACTTGTAGGACATGTGGCCGTAGTTGTAGGTTATGTGACTTTGTGAGGTGTTTGATCCGTGAGGCAGTGCTCACGAGTATTCCATCTTTTTTTATCGGAGAGGGAAAAGTGCTATGCATTCCCTCCAGCCTGCGAAACCATTTGGGGTATATGTGGGACTCTATCCTGTCACCACATCGCTCTAAGCAAGAGAGGGAAGGACTAACATTTCCTGTAACTCTACTGCTATCTATATCCTTGTTGGAAAGCCTACATCTTAGATCATCGGTTCTAAATTTGATCATAGACATGACAAGTTATATACGCGCGCTACAAGCAAGATCGAAGACGTAAAAATTGTTACTGGAATGTACATAATTCGATCCAAATGCCAGGTGCATGCTACAAACTACAAAGTTAAGTGGCTAAATAAACTCGTAAACAGCTAACAATCCGACCTAACCTGTACAGGCACAGGTTATAAATCCAAGTAAAGCAACGCAATGGTGGTTACGAAATCTGCTAATTAATGTATTACTTGTGTTGTGCGTCGCCAACCCGTACCGAAGACTCAACTGCAACTCTCAGAGCCTATAATTTTTGACAGGTTTTTTATTTATTGCAATAAGTAACAACCAAGCTCTAAAATAGCAATGAGATTTTATTAGACAAAACTCCGAGTAAACGACCATAATTCCACAACAATAAGGCGAATTTAAAGCATATAGTAGTAGTAATAAAAACTAATTTCATACAAATACAGTCATAACATTGCATTGCAACTTAAAATATGGAAAAGTAAAACACACCATTGCGCGAAAACGAACTTTTCGCACAACAGCAACAGCCAGGTAAAGTATCACCTTTTAAGCAACTATATCAAAAAATAAGGTAGTTCCGCGCAAGCAAATTATGAAATCCACAAATTTATGTCTAATGCGTCGGTGACCCCGTTGCGCGCATATACGGAAGACGATCGCAATTCTGCGCACACGCACGCCTTACTTGTTTTGTTTAGCTGTCATTGAAGTGGCTAATGCTTGTTGGTCTCACCACACAGTTGTAAAGTGCAGTGGCGGAGCATCAATAGAACTCGATTCCCACCGGCTTCCCTTATTTTCAGCCAGTTGAGTACTCTTACGACAGCTCATGGGGAAAGGAAGGCCAAATTTAGCCCCAGCTTCGAATTATTTTGACGCACCGCCGCTGGTAAAGTGATAAGATTGAACAAAACGGGCTTAAACAATTGCTACTTTACTTGCATTAACGACATTTGTTTGTGTAATAAGCGGAGAACGACAAAAGCATGGAAATCTCTGCAAAATTACCCATTTGCGGATGTACCTTATATGGAGAAGGGACTGGGCAATCTGAGCAATTTCAGATGATTTTTAGAAAATCTCGTATAGAATCATTCCGTAGAGCATTAGACGACTTTTGCAAGAAAAGTGGTCCGCGCTAAAAGTTTTTATTAAAAAGGTTTTTTTATTTGACAAAAACGGTTTATCAGTCTTCTCATCTCGGCATCTTTCTATCTATTTTACATTTCAAAACTCTAAATAGTGCCATTATTACATTTACTAGGTAACTCAATCAAGTGCTTATGCAAATATCTGTTAGTGTTTTTGATGTTGAAACATAATACTAAATAATAGGCACCTTTAGAAAAAAAAGGAAATCTTACTGCACTTACCTATCTCTATACTTCCGTGATCCGTCGGTCTCTAAATATGTTTAATGAAAAAATATTGTTTATTCCATTCAAAAACTTGAAAAACGTTATTATTTATTACATAAGTGTTTGCGAAACTACGTAACGTATCTAACTCTTGGCATTGAAACGTTGGCGTAAACGATAACGTTATCAGCTGAACTTATAAATCTTAGAATTGATTTTAGAATGTACAGTCCACGTCAAGGATATGTTAACATTTCAACAATCATATCCTCGACTTGACATCGACTTAAACTACGTATTATTACTTTCTAGATAATTCATGGGCAAAGGTTAGAACAGGAGTTTGATTCGGGACGACCTCTTTCCATTTTCAAAATTTGTTGTATTTTTTTACAGATTACGACATTTATGAAACTTTCAATCAGGGCCTATATGATTAAAAATGCATGATAATCGTTATACTCGTAGCACCTGTATGTATATATCATTGTTTTTATTTTATCTACGGATTACTAAAATAAGAATACTGCTTTAAAATATGCACAAAAAATCAGAAACTGCACGGCTATTTTATTTTAAGATCACTCCTTATTAACGTGTATGACCTCGACCCTACAAAAAATTTGAAATCGCTCATTATCAATATTACCTACTTATTTATCGTGATACTGACAGTACTGACACTGAAATTATCTTCGAATTGAATACTAAATTTTGCCATTTCATACTGATATGCGTATATCGCGTGATGATATAAGTAGTAATATAATACTTAGATTTATCCGTCCTATTTATTACCCTAAGTACATCCTACAATTATAAATGCTTATTAAGTACATCAATAAAAAGCGCAGTGGCCCATCCATCACAATTAGGACTATTAGGAGGATGTAATTTGCAACATAGTACACTTTCATTCCTTTTCAACCGACAGGAGGAGGTTATCAATTCGTCGGGATCTTTGTTTTTTTTTTATATGTACTTTCACCGATTATTCGAAGACGGCTGGATCTATTTGGAAAATTATTTTTTTGTTTGAAAGAGTGTACTTCACAGTAGGTCCCATTATCACCAGGTCCAGATCTGATGATGGGATCCTGGAGAAATCGAGGGAACTCTTCAACTATTATAGGCAGACCTATAGTGATTTCACTATTTTTTACAGCAACTCGGTCATTCCTTCTTGGAATATAGTGGCGTACAAATACAGAATTAACTTTTATAACTCACAAGTGCGCTATTTTTTGTAGTCTGTTAGAATACTCTGAGAACTACTCCTTATAAAAAAATATATCGGATCTTGACGTAGATTTAGGTATAAAGTAGGTATTTGTTAGCAGGCCTTATTAATTCAAGGTAAGATTATACAAGCGGTAAGTTTCTTCATGATATAATCCTATTTAATTGTTTGAACATCAACTGTCATTTACTAACGCATTTGTCAAGAGTTTGTTTCAGGATAATATAAAATGCTGAAAAAAAATTTTTTTTCACAAAAAGATTACTAAAGTGTTTTATGATTACTGAAATGTATTGAAAGCTATCAAAGATAACTATCAGTTTAATTTATAATAGATTCATCAATAGATCGATTTTATTTAAGCATTTGAATTTTAAAAAGCGTTGTCTTGACCATAAAAGAAATTTAGAAAATTTCCAAGTCAGAGTGTTTAGTTTATTATCGTTATTGTAATGTATACACACAAAAACTAACGAATTCATCAATAGCTTAACAGTGCACGAGCTTATCAGTTCAATTCGTCATTTGAACGCAAGGAGATTTGCGCGGCAGTCTAAAGCGCGGTCAGCAGGAGCGGGTCCACCAATCACGACGCGCCGTAGCTTGTCATTCACCTTTCATACAACATTATGATAAACCCTTAACCGGGCCAGGCAATGTTTTTACTTTTGAATACGAATTGCGGTAGCCCACAGTATTGAAATAAAAGTATTTTTTCCTTGGTTTACTTTTAATATTTTATCAGAAAATACTTTATTTAAAGTAAGTTTTGATCGAATGAAACAAGGTTATAAAGAGTGTCCCAAAAAGGACGCAAGATTTGAAATTGATGAAAAACACATTTTTTTCGTTATCGTTATAATATATTTGTATATAAAATCTTGAAATACATAAAATAGGGTTATTTGTGGAATAATACGTCAGGCAAATGTCCTCCTAGGCTTTGCTGGCACATACGCACTCTTATGTCAAAATTGTCTATGACCATTTTGCATAGATGCGGCTGAATTTCTCCAATGCAGCGTCGAATTTCCTCTTTTAAAGCATGAGTGTGCTTATTGGCATAGACTTTTCGGTTCACTGACTAACCGTCCCGCCGGCGGGTCGTGTCAGGCTCCGGCGCATAGGTATTTAACCGAGGCCGCGCGGGAGTTTCATAAGCCTGTCATAATAGTCTAGAGGCAAATTAAACAAAAGTCGTCTCCTTCACGATTTTCGTAGACATCTCTTCTAAATGCCTAAAACTGGTATGGATGTGTTCCTCGTAGTCTCCTGACTACGAATTGACGGGTTTTAGTTTATGGAGGGGGGGGGGGGGGGGGGGGGGCAAGTCGGTAAAAAAGGGGGGGAGGGCAGATGTAGGGAATGCAATACCCGGCCATTTTTGGTACCCGGGTACCGACTTTGATTTTCAAAAACCCGGGTAATACCCGGTTTTGAACAATTTTTTTATTAATTATTGGTTTTCATCGTTTTGTGCTGAGTTCGCATTTATTAATTGACAAACAATGATTTCGTACATGAAATATATAAATTTAACCACTTATACTATTAAAACAGCTGTAAATCACAATATTAATTTAGAGAGCATAAGACGTTAGGTTAGGTATACTTAATATTTTTGTTTATTAATCAGAAATATCAAAGTTAACGGGAAATATGGAATATTCAAATGTAACAATAGATCTTCTTCTTCTTCTTAGTCGTATACTCTTGTCAGAGTAGTCGTGGTCATTGAGGTCGTTGTACAGCATTTTGTGTAGTTCTCCGCCATCCTTCTCTACTTAGTGCATTTCGCACGCACAGATTTAAGCGTGATCCGGTGAGGGCCTTCACTTGATCAGTCCATCGCATTGAAGGGCGTAATCTGGGTCTTGTACCATCCACTCTACCCTGAGCAACAAGTCTCTCCATGGCGTCGTCTTCCTTGCGCGTCACGTGGCCGAAGTAACTAAGAATGCGAGAGTGCACGATTGCTGAAAGCCTTTGCTTAACCTTGAGCTCTTGGAGTATGGATATATTAGTGCGGCGATGAGTCCACGAAATCCGCAGCAATCTCCTCCAGCACCACATTTCCAAAGCATCAATGCGTTTTCGTTCACTTTCTCTTACTGTCCACGTTTCTGCACCGTAAAATAACACTGGGAAAACGAGAGATCTTACGAGGCGAGTCTTAGTTGCCCTTTTGATATTGTGGTCTCTCCAGATCTTCTAGAGTTTCTCCATTGCAGACCTAGTTATTGCAATATGAGAATCTGTTCTCTAGTTTCTTTTTCTCTAACAAATCCGGCTTGTTCTGGTGCGATTTATTTGCTGATATACGCTTTTTGTCTCTCATTTAGGTTGTGCAGTAAGATTTTACTGGAATGATTGATTAAAGCTATCAAGCGATAGTTAGAATTGAAGTGTAAAATATGTTCGGACCATTTATGCTATGCCTTTTAATTTTAATTTAATAGTTATAACACACACAGTAAGGTAGGGATACAGTTACAGAAGTAATAGAACATTTTGTTTTAAGTTTATTCACGTTTTCCTTATATTTCTACCGATTTCTAAATTACGGGTAAAACCCGGGTTATGAGTTAAAAACCCGGGTTTTACCCGACTCCAAATATAGATAGGTACCCGGGTACCCGGGTTTTCGGGTACCCGGGTTGCATTCCCTAGGCAGATGGCGGCGGAACGTCATCGATTATTTTTACTTCTGGAGTCCTATGAGACCAAACGATTCGTATGAGATGTCATTCGAAAGATTGTTAAATGTACTACAATTGTTTATAAATAACCGTAGTCATCACTTTAGTCTTTTACAAAATACTTATTTAACAAAAATATGTTTTTTTTTATCGTGCATGTTTGCGTAAATACTGACAAAACATGCTTATAACTCAATAAATTATAACTTTACCACAATTAATGTTATGACAAAATATACGGGAAATTTTATGAGCTTTCGTTTTGATAATGATTCATTTGATAAATAACATTTCGCAAATAATCACTGAACAAACAACAATTCGTTTCAACAAGTCATTGCTAAATATGTTCATTTTTATAAATCATTAAAAAAAAAAAAAAAAAAAAGATAAAAGATATTTATTCTTCAATTTAGGCACATTACAATGCACTTATGAACGTCAGAGAGAAAAGAAACTACCACCGGTTCTAACCCTACACCTCTGACCCGAGAAGTATTACTTATTACCGGCAAGAAACTCGGCGGGACTTATTTTTTCAAAACAGTACTACAAATACATTAAAGATACTATATACAATAATGCGTAGTTCTTCAAGAAGGCATATCAAAACAGCTTGAGAGACAGACATGTACCTGCCTATTGTGTAATTAAAATGAAAAATAAAAATAAAATCCAAATCTGACTGCTTCGCAATACGTTTGATATTCTTTCTTACTTGAACTGTGTCCTCTAAATGTTAGATGATTTTATAGATTCTGGTTTGGGCCATGCATATATGTCTGTCATATAGTCCTCGACCCTGTAATAACCCTTTGACATTAAAGTTTTTTTCAAGTATTTCTTAAGAGCGGGAAATGATAGATTCAAAACATCGACGGGTAACTTGTTATAAATATGAATACCCTGGCCAAAAAATGACTTATATGCTTTGCGGACACGACATCGTCTGGTAGCAAGCTTATTTTTATTTCTAGTGTTATAGCTGTGGATGTCAGAATTCTTCTTGAATGTGTGTATATTCTTTACAACAAAAATAATATTATCATAGATATATTGGGACGCAAGAGTTAAAATATTAATTTTTTTAAATAATTCTCTAATTGATGTACCTGCCTTTAAGTTATACATAAACATCATTATTAGACAAATATACATTTATTAACTTGGACGCTTTATAAACATATTGTAAGACAAATTATTATTTAACCAACGTTCATTTCGTGAATAAATCGTTTTTAAAATCCGTTATTATGCAAAATGTCAATAGATAAGTTATTGTTTTTTACTGAATATAATCAGTACAATAAATAAATGCAAACTAATTGAGAACTCCCTTAATTGAAGTCGGTTAATAAGTCGGTTCCGGATAAATTTAGGGACAATAGTAAAATAAGATAAACAAGAATGGCTGACTGACAACTGTATTTCTAAGCAAAAATAGCATTTGACACAAGACAAAATATTATAAAAGAATTTCGTTTTCACTGAAATATAAGTAATTCATGGATATTTTTACTAAAACTAAATGAAAATGGTAATTTTATGTGTAAAAATTGACAATAAAGCCGTGACTGTTTTTAAAAATAAGTGATTGCGAAGCAATTAAGATAAATGGGTATGTTGACATTACGGGTATTTTACATTTCTATTAACCTCGACATATGTAAGTTACAGAACTGTAAGGTCGCAGTTGATTAGCGTGGTAGATTTACCACGCTCTTCCTCGCTTTGCTCGTCGTCGCATCTATCTGGGCTCATAGTTGTCCGTGATAATATTCAACAAAAACAAACTTAACTTTTAAAGTACAAAATATATTTTTAAAATGTTGTACTCGTAGATAATACACGTATAAATGGCATACACACCATGAGATTATTAAACGAAGAATTTAGGTACCAAATAATGCATTTTACTAACGTTTTACCATGCGTTATTTTGTTAATTGCCCTGAATAGCAAATGAATAATTTACCAAATAATGTTTTGTAATATAGTGTTTTTGCAAGCAAATAATTTGTCTTTTGAACTATTTGTGAAACAATAATATATAAAATTATTTATGGGAATCATTGTGAAATGAATATTTTATTTTGTTTGTGATATGAATATTTTATGAAATGTTGTTTGCCAAATGATCCGACCGACCGTCGTCGTATTTTCATTATTTCTCAGAATCTATTTAACGGATCAATTCGTGATTTGTGTCATTTGAAATTATTTTAAATTTACTGAAATAATCAGTTCTTTGAAGTCTAAGTTGCAAAATTAACCATTTTTTTAGGATTGTAACATATGTATTTACTCTAATAGACTGGAAGAAACGGGCATATTTGAAGAAAAGTCATCATCGACATTTCTTCCAAATACCTAAAACTGGTATGGATATATTCCTCATTGTGATGGATGGACATGAATTGGCCAGTTTTATTTTATAGAACCGGACGCGGTAAAGATGGTGTCCGATCGTCATTGAAATATGTTCACATTTCGCTCTATGGGACCGATATATTCGTTTGAGATGCAATTTTAAAGATCATTAAACGTACTATAATTGTTTTTGAATAATTGTGTCATCACTTTAGCCCTATACAAAATATTTGAAAAAGTATGATTTTTTACCGTGCATGTTGGCGTAAGTACTGATAATACATGCTTATAGCTCAATAAATTGTAACTTTACCGCAATTAATGTTATTTTCAAATGTTTTGTTTTGTAAACGACTACATTGATGACTACGGTTATTTACAATCAATTATAGTACATTAAATATTATTTACACACAAATTTTTCGGTTCCATAGGACTCGAGATGTAAATAAATTTCGATGACGGTCGGCCACCATCTTTCCCCCCTCCTTTTTTCGACTCGCCCCCTCCTCTTAAAATAAAATTGATCAATTCATATCCTGGAGACAAGGAGGACCATATCCATACCCGTTTTAGGTATTTGGAAGAGATATCGACGACTTTTCTGCAAACAAGCCTGTTTCCACCAGTCTATTAGGTAAAAATGTTACGTTTTCAAAAAAAATCTAATAACTGTTAATTTTACATCTCAGACCTCAATTAACCTATTATAGTAAATTTAAAATGCATTCAAATGATACTCATCAGGATTTGATCCATAAAATAAATTCCGAGCAATAATGAAAATACGACGTCGATCGACCGCCACACGCTAGTTTTTTGAAAGCTCATACATTTTCCCGTCTACTTTATAATAATACATACTTTATTTATTGAGTTATAAGCATGTTTTATCACTACTTTATCTAAACAGGCACGGTAAAAAAATCATATTTTTTCAAATATTTCGTAAACGACTAATGTGATGACTGCCTCTATTTAGAAACAACTATAGTACTTTAATGGTCTTTCAGATGACATCTCACAAATCGATCGGTCCGATATGATTCGAGTTATGAACAAATTTCGATGATGGTCGTCCGCCATCTTTCCCTCACTTTTTTCGTATCCCCCCCCCCCCCTCCCCTCCTCCATAAACTAAAACCAGTCAATTCGTATTCTGAAGACCACGGGGAACACATGTATACCAGTTTTAGGTATTTAGAAGAGATGTCGACGATTTTTCTCCAAACAGGCCGATTGCCTCCAGGGTATACTATTTCCTACCGAATATGGAACAATACAACAATAATTTTGTATGCCAATAGGCAAAACACAGAGCACCTTTGTAAATTAAGACCCTATTTGTACCACCTGTGTTATACAAATAAACATTTCATTTCATTAAAAAAATACATTTTTCGGAAAATAGTAGATTGTTTGACAAGGGTCTAAAGTAAGCCATATTACCACTAGGTGGTTATTTTCCCGAACCAAGTGAGGAAAAATTGTTCTTGTGGTAATATGGGTTTTAGACCATAGTCATACATACTATACAGACTTTACGAAATTAGACTTAAAGGACATAACAATAAGAACTATGAGAAGTGAAATTATGTATACATATTAGCACTAGAGCTTAAATGTACGACAGACTTTTAGAGCATGAGAAGTGAAAAAGTAGGAATGTCCGCTTTTTCATTCATTCGCACCATAGAGGGGCATGCTCTCAACAAAAAAAACATCGCACTTTATAGTAATCATTATCAAACCAAGCTTCGCATTAGGCAGTCATATTATTCACTCTGTGGACCAAACGTAAAGATACAATATTCGCGTGCTTACTGGGTTACCATGGAAACAGCAGACAGGCAACGGCGCGCAGCGGTCAGGCAACAGCGCGCGGCGCGTCGTGATTGGCCCCGCCGCTAGCGCCATGCCATGACGCGATAGACTCCCGCTTTAATCTCCGCGCGTTTGGATTATGTTTAGAACTGATAAGTTCAGAAAACTTCGAGCGATTGATAAAATCGTTAGAATTTTGATGCAAGTTTTAGTATAAAGATAATGAACAGAATGCACCCACTTGAAAATTTCGGAGATTTCTTATATAGCTATTAGAACGCTTTAAAAATTCAATTGTTCATTAAAAAATAATCTATTGAATAATGTGTTATAAATCAAATCTATTACTCGCCTTAGATAGTTTTTAATATATTTCAGTTAACATATACCACTTAAATTATCTTTTGGAGGAAGTATATATTTTTTTATTTGTTTTAAATTTAAATAAATACGGCCATTGGTAAATCTGTTAGCAAATGTCAGGGTACATTCATATAGTTAAATCCGATAGTCGAATGAAAAGAAATACCACTCGAATTATCTTATCTTGAATTTACGAGTGTCGCAAACAAATACCTATATTATACCTACAACACCCTCGAAAACAGTTAGAAAAAAATTTTCGCCGTTAGTGCTCATTGTACTCTTACTGATAATAAAATAAAATCGGACTTGTGAGTTATAATTTTTTAAGGCCAAATTTAACGTTCCAGTATCGGCCTAATAACGGATCCTAAGTGAAGTCGCTTCTTTTTTTGTTTAAAATTATATATTATTGTAGTTATAGTAGCTTTTGTACAAATTGTTTAGTACGGTACAAAAAGTCAAGAACAGCTTGACCGCTCAAGTTTATAAAAAATCTGTGAAAGACATTATTAGGTAAGCTGCATTGAGTGCTTTTTCGGCACAAAAGTTAACAAAAATCCAAAAAAAAACACGTAACATTAGTGCATACCGAAAACTCAAAATAGACCGTGGTGCAATTGCAACCTGCGAATCATCGGATCTGTCATCGCGTGGACAATGGCCTCCAAGCAAGCAAGATTGCGCGAACACGATTTACCAAGCGTCGCGGGTCGTGACGTACCTCAAGCGAATTTTATGGATGCCACTCGAAAATTTGCCTACCCATTGTCATAATCCGAACTTTCCACTTTTCAACCGACTTTAAGATTTCGAAGGAGGTTCTCAATTCGTCGGGATCTTTTTTTTTACGTATCTTCACCGATTATTGGAAGACGCAGACGGTTGGACCGATTTCGGGTTTGCCATACGCGCCACGCTTGGCAGGCGGGTTGGCGCGCGCAGTTTTTTTTTTGTTTATTGTTGTTTAGGCTTTCGGAAGATGCTGCTCTGCTGCCCATCTCCCGGTATATTCCCTTAGCAGACTCCTACTGCAACCACAGGACGATATGGTGGGGGACAATTCTAAGGCAGGGTACCCCACGGCCAATCACATCCGGAATCACAGACTTCACATAGCCAATAGCTATGGAGCAAGTTAAACACAACTTAGCTCCAAGTGGACGACATCCCTAAAGGGGCACTGATGAAATTTAGATTCTAAATCACTCCTAGTTTAAGTAAATTGCCGTACCGAGGCCGATATGGTATACGGTCCGGTACTCTTTTCATCTTGAACCTTGTTATCATTAAGGCTAAGTGCAAAATTGTTTGCTAAAACATCATTACGGTACGTGTCAAAATCTTCATTAAGCCTAATAACGCTAATAAGTACAAATTCAGGACTTCAAACGTGACTTTAATTTTTTTCGCACTGGTAATTATCAAATTATATGAAACTCACCAGTAAGAGTAGGCATTAAACTCTCGTGAGACTCTAACATATTAAAATATATTTATAACGGGTCACTCGCGTAATTTTGGTGTCAACATGTTTCGATCAATTTACGATGATCATGATCACGAACGGCCTTCTGCGACGGCAGCGCGTCGGCTACAACACATGTCGAAAAAAAAATCGACCAAAATTACGTGAGTGACCCGTTATAAATATTTTTTTTTAAAGTAAGAGTAGGCGTTTGAATTTAACCAACAATCTTCGGTTTGGAAGCCGCACGCCTTACCGCTTGGAAGCAACGGCTTCCATATCAAAACTTTACTATACATTTATGGTTCTGTTCAGAGATTCATTAAGGGGTCCACCGACTATCAGTCCGTCTGATGATGTCGGTCTGTCTGTTAGAACAAAAATTTGACAGCTCCGAACAACTGACAGGCCAATATCGTCAGGCCGACTGATAGTGGGTGGGCCTCATCACCTATAAATGACTCAGATAGACGGCGGGCGATACATAAACCAAAATAGGTAGGTATAAAATATCCCGTTTTACCATTTATATTCGATGCATTTAATTTAACATCCGTTAAAGGCGCATTAAACTCCAAAACCTCCTAATTTGGGCACACGAAAGATGACATAAGTTAAATAACTCGCCGACGAGCCCAAAACAGGTCTCTCGATTACGTCTTTGATGCACAATGTATGCACACGCACACTAGCGACTATTTTAGGTGTGTTTGCTTTGGTATGACATGATCTTAAATAGTAAATACAGCTAGGAAATATAATATATAAGTGTATCCGTGGAACGTACATTGAATTTAGGACGGCAGTCCCGTCAGAAATAAGTAAGCTTGATATTATGAAGGCCAGACGACAAATAGCTCACCGAACGAAGACGGCTAACTGCCTGATAGGGGAAATAATTCGTGTATAACTGAATTTTGGTGTAGGTGTAGATACAGGTGTCTAACACAACATACTAAAAGTACCGGTGGATGGGGGCGCCGCTAACGGGTTGGGGGATGTAAAGGTCCCTTTTGGTTTTTCGTAAATAACTCAGAAACGGTGGCTCATATATCTATACGAAAAAATAAGCGCAACTTAATAGGGCGTCCATATATTTTAAAACTTGATTGTCTTTTAAAAGCATTTTAGACAGGCAGCTTCGCGCTGATAAGTCTAAATGATACTCATGTTCACTAAGCACTAGTTCACTGCTTTAGATATATTGTCGAGTCTATTTTTTTAACTGATTATCACTGCTGGAGTTCACAACTTGGTAGGGTCATTTGTTCCAAGTATTTACAATGCGGTTCGAATTTAAATACTTGGACCCGACCAGCTTGGGTATATAGCGCGACCCCTCCCCTCACACACATGCCCGTGCCCAGCAGTGGGAAGTATACAGGCTAGGGAACGTACCCAAACTACGTGACCCATTTTTTTCAGTTTTTGACCCCCCTCCCCCCTCGGTGACCATCCGTAGTAATTGCCAAGACCCCCCCCACCCGCCTATTTGTCACGTTGTAAAACTCACACATATGGTTTAGAGTGATGTTTTGGAGATAGAAAGCAAAAAAACATATTTTGGCATACTTATTGCCTTTTATTAACACGACACTGGCCGCGTGACGCCAAAAGTGCGTGGAAACCTATAATTAGAAGCACGAGATTTGAGCATAATTATTGACTACGAGACAGAACCTAAGACTCCCCCCCTCCCCCCTGTGACCTAGAGTAGTATTTTGACGACCCCCCTCCCCCCCCCCCCATAAACGGGTCACGTAGTTTGGGTACGTTCCCCTATATAATATTTTAGTATTAGTAGATTTAATTTGCTAAGCAACTTCTTATGCGTCAAACCGCACCGAACATTGTTTTACTTAACAATGACGATTTCCTATTAACATCGACACAGTTGACCAATATTGCTCTCTATTTTTGTAAAATTACGGTATATTTGTGCTTAGTCAAGGTATTGTTAGTATTCTCACCGCGTTGCGGTCTTTTATTATGTAAAAGTCAAAACGTAAATTTATTTAAAATAAATATGACTAATTTGAGCGGAGTAAAGTAAGTTGTGGTTGATTTGTTAAGGATTTATTATAGAAATGTGTCATACTGTCTAAAACTGACAGACGGACAGACGAGCTGAGCTGAGTAATAACCAGTGCCATACCTTTGTTAGTTGAAGCATTTGAATATATACGGATGACTCAAAAGTATGACTAAATATAAAATAAGTTAGTTTAAACGGATCTCCAATAAATGCACCAGACTGCGCGCAGATGTTGTTGCAACCGATTAAATTATAAAATACTCAAAACGCGCGAAAATCGATGCTTCAGTTAAGAGATGGAGCGATGCCGGAATATGGGGTATGCGGGAAAATCATAATTTCGTAATGGGATTAAAAAACCCACAGATTATATAGTTTAAAACTGACTAGAGATAAAATACTGCATCTTCTGGACGCGAAAAAAAATTTTTTTTTCTATGGGACAGGTGGTCCCAGGTCCCAGCCGGCCGACCCTCCATACTAAACCAAAATTTTTTTTCGCGCGAAATATTTTTTTTCTTACTTTTTCTTAATTAGAATACGACACCAATTATGCCCTTAAAAGGATCACCAGTATTTTTGTTACACCTTGTATACATACTTTATAATAAAGCTGAAGAGGAGGGTCGAATGTCTGTACATGGAAGATATTCGAAAAACAGTTGGCTGGGGATAGTTAGAATTGATAACAAAACACGTTCCAACAGTTTTTAGTTTCACGGGCAAAAGCTAGTAATCTATAGTTTAAGGTTTTTCTTTGCTTATATTTAATGCGATACTTTCCGCGTTTATCTATTCTCATTCGTGCTAGCAGTTCAAATTTTTCCTATCAGCTCCGTAAACATCTACGAAGTTACAGCTTGAGTACGGCATACATGTTTCTAAGGAATGGCACACATGACATCATATGCAAATCTCGCGTGCCGGCATGAATACTTACTATTAACAATCAGTGCATGACTAAAGTCGTTCTTGGAATTCCCAAATTTCCAGTGATCATTGCAAGTAGACTAACTAGTTATTTAAAGTTGTCTCTGATCAATATTTTTTTTTGTAAATGTTAATCTTAAATAATTTTAAACAAAAAAAGAACCGACTTCACTTAGGAGCCGCTATTTCAAGAGGAAGTGGCCGAGTTGCTGTAAAAAATAGTGAAATCACTATAGGTGTGCCTATAATAGTTGAAGAGTTCCCTCGATTTCTCCAAGATCCCATCATCAGATCCCGACTTGGTGACAATGGGACCAACTAGGGGATATACCCGTTCGATTAAAAAAAAAATTGAAAATCGGTTCACGATTCACGGAGATATCGAGTAAGGTGATTATCACACTGGCGACGGATCCGCATGCGCCGCCGGTGTGCGAGCGAGATACCGCTATACACATGCAGAGCGCTAACTCGCTCGCGCACCGGCGCCGCATGCGGATTAGGGCTCCTGATATCCGTGATACACGCCGATCCGTAGCTACGGGTTCTTAAGCCCGGCGGTACTAAGATCACGAATTTCACGAACACGGCAAGGTACGTACCTCGTACCTGCGTTCGCGTCCGGATTCACGTGACACGCCGTGACACGCCATGATACGTAGCCCGTACCTGCGTGAGCTTCGGGCTCGGTTCCGTTGGATACTTATATATTGCGGATCCGTCGCCAGTGTCATAATCGCCTAACATACATACAAAAAAAAATATAAAAATAACAGTCGAATTAAGAACCTCCGCCTTTTTTGAAGTCGGTTTAAAAGTTTCCCAAAGTGAATTTATAGAAAATATTTCTACAGTAGGTTTATTTTAGGTATTAGGTAGGTTAGGGATTAGTTACAAAAGCTTATTTGACTTTTGACGCTGCGTTTGTTTAACGCCACTTTTCATTATTAATTTAAAATTATAGTATACTTAATTATAAATTAGCATTTCGTAAGACTTTTATACTCTTAAGGGATCTCAGATTATTAAAATGCTGAGCAAAACCGGAAGTTAGTATATAATTTCTGTGCCAAGTTTGTAGTAAATAATTCTCGGAATTCATAACTTTTTTTGCACTCAACTTAAAACAATACTCACTAAGTGTTTTGTCATGTTATGTTTTATCTTTTCTACATGTTGGACAAATATCCTATTTATGAACTTCCAAATATGGATTCGATCGTTACGTACCTATTTTAAGCGATGCGCTGTGTTTTTTGTTGGCAAAAGACTGAAAAGTTAATATCCAACGAAAAAACTTAACTGCCAGCTATGGGATTTAGTTGTCAGATGTCAAACAATATAAAAAATATTGTGTTTCAGACTTGAAGATATAATATAATACAGTCACCGGCAATAGTATCTTCCTACACGAAGGCGGCAAAAATATGTGACACGCTCTTGTGGCCCTACAAATAAGAGCGTGTCACGTACTTTTGCGGCCTTCGTGTAGGAATATACTATTGCCGGTGACTGTACATAACTGGCCGATACTACAGTCTGTCCAGAAAAGAAGTGTCGTAGAATGTATGAGCACCCGTATAAATCACGACACTTCTCTTTCCGGACAAACACTACAGGATCTGCCAGGCATGGTATTTGTAACCACCATCATCGATACTATCTTAAACCTTATTAGAAAGAGATAAAGACCAAGTTGTTTGACAGATCGCGCGCGCATCTCAATCCAGATTTAGTTGATGACTCAACCCGCCATACATTCCTGGGAAGCCCAGATTCGGAAGCCATTGTTCTCATTCCCAGTTCCAAACGGGTGTAACAGGAACTATCCGATACGTCATTTCGTGGTATCTCTGAGCCATGGGTTTGTCACTGGACTTTGTTTTCATAAGATTAAATCGTAGTTAATAAAGTCGAGAGGCCAGTTCTTTTAATAAATGGGTATACATCGGAGTGACCAGTACTCAAAAATATATGAACATGCACTTTATCGCCTTGACAATAGAGGCGTTGTTCAGATATTTCAGACCACCTTGGCCGCTCCGATAGAACTGATGGCGACTGGACTTAACATTAACGATCAGTCCTAGTACCTTCCTCAACGGAGGCCGCAAAATATCAGAATCTGACACAATCATATTTGTAGGGCCATAAGAGCGGGTCTCATATTTTTGTACCCTATGTTAAGGAACGCGACGCACGGCAGGTCTTAAATTATCTTCATGACGTAACGTGATGCAATGAGCGACTGACGCAACGGGCACAGACAGACATCAAAAGAAATCTTTATGAAGTCCAAATCGTTCAATTCAATTTTCAATATCATATCATCATTTTTGAAAGAGATAGATATTATACAGGTTTACAAAGTTTTGTCCTTCAGAAATTAAATAATAGATGTTTTCTCAAGCAAGGTGACTTTTTAACACAGAAATATCATCTCATGGCTCCTCTACATGATGGGCCATCATAGGGACGCAGCTATGCGTTAGAGGGAGCTAACGATATAGCCATCTCGTTCCGTTGTATAGCTGCGTCCCTATGATGGCCCATCATGTAGAGCCAGCCTCAAATCTAAAACAGGTATAGTACGGTACAGGAACAGTTTTGAACTTTTATAATTCACAAGTGCGATTTTCATTTTTAGTTAAAGAATATAATATGATTAGTCATAGTAAAAAATCTTTTCTAACAGTTATTGACGATGCGCGATGACGATAATACCTATATTATATAGATGTTTGTTAATAACACAAAGAAAAGATTATCCAAATTACATTTTTCTTTACCACACTATTGCATTCAACTATTTCAATATCATCTGACATTTTATAACAGTTTGGTCATTAGATTATGTGAGCATATTCTTAAACAATTTGTAAAAATATGCGTGACCTTGAATTCTAAACGAACGACAAATGGCTAAGACGACAAATGCTATTGACAAAACCGTTATAAAATGTGAAGTTATGTAGCAATAATAAAAAGCGATAGTCTTGTAGAGAAAAATAAAACTTGCATAATCTTTTCTTTATGTAGCAAACAAATACGTGTATTATACCTAGCGCAATGCTCACAATTGTTAGAAAATGTTTGTCATTATTAGTACTTAAAGTATTCTAATGGGGCACAATATAAAATCGGACTTGTGAGTTTTGTCATTTATATAGGTTAAAAAGGCGTTGTTGTACTCCACTAGTAGGGAAGGTATAAATAAAACAGACGCGGTACCAAGGAGACTGGCAGACAGTGTACAGCCTAAACCCGTTTTAAGGGAAAATCTTGAAATTTGCATTAGATTTTTGGAATTTCCACCTTAGGCGGTGAAAAGGGGGTTGAAAGCCTCACAGTAGTAACTAGAATCACTAGCATATTTAGATAGACTAGTAGGCCGTTTCAAACTGAGAACTCGCTTGCGAGTTCCTTGCAAACGAGCTGACCAATATAACAAGACCCATATGATGATTTTTTCGCTTCTTCTAGCTCTATGACTATGAAAACTCTTAAAAATGACGTAGGTGTAAGGTATTAATAAGTACTTAAAAAGTAATGAGCTGCTAATGAAGTAACGAGAAATGACATCACCCAAACGGCGATGTGAGTTTAGTAAATGTTTTATGTGTTTTACTTTAACTACAGCATCCCCTTAAAAGATGCCTTAGATGGTATGGCCATGTCATGAGACGCAGCGAAGACCATGTAGTAAAAATCGCTCTAAACTTACCAGGCCTATAACCGCGAACCACTTCGTTCATCGAATCGAATATTTCCATCACTCTCTTTCGTATATGCAAGAGCGATAGAGACGGGACCATCGTTTTGTCGATTTTCGAACTTCGCGGTAGGCCCTCAGAACGCAAGAGAGGTGTAGGCCGCCCGCCATCGACCTGGTGGTCTAACGTCGAGAGAGATCTTAAGAAAGCCCAATTGCCAAAACCGACAATCCGGGACCGACAGGCCTGGCGCAAAAATGTGAGGAGACCCGACCCCAGATAACGGGAACAGGGACGGACAAAGAAGAAGAAGACTTTAACTACCGCATGAATTTATAAAATAGTTACAGATACCGCACAACCAAAAAAAAATCTAATCAATCTACATGCAGGATGTAACAAAAATACTGGTGATCCGTTTAAGGGCATAATTGGTATCGTATTGCGAGTAGGAAAAAGTAGGAAAAAAATTTTTTAGACGCGTAAAAAATTTATTTTTGTATGGGGCGAGTCGTCCCAGCTGGCCAACCGGAGGAGATACAAAACCAAAAATATTTTTCGCGAGATTTGTCAGTTGTTCGGAGCCGGCAAAAGTTTTGTTCCAACTGAAAGGCCGAGACCGTCAGGCGGACTGCAGGTGGACTGATAGTCGGTGACCGGCTGAACCTTTTGTTTATCGAAACGAAAAATAACAATTATGTATGCTAGATCTCGAGTTTATGGAGAAGGGGCTGTCCATAATTCCTCCTACGTTATACTACCATCATCCGATGTCCAACCCCCCCCCCCCCCCCTATTTTGAAATGACGTAATTTATGAATAGCCCCCGTCAAGAATCCCTGAAACAAACTAGGGGATGCAACCGGTAAAATTGGTAGTTATAGTAAGATTTTTTAAGATGTCCGAATTGTAGGCAGAAATCTCTAGTACAAATTCGGACATCTTAAAAAATTACTACCATACCTATGACCTATGACATGTACTGATTTACCGATATAAAAAGATTAAAAAAAAGATAAAAGATATTTATTCTTCAATTTAGGCACATTACAATGCACTTATGAACGTCAGAGAGAAATAGTTATTTGTTATACAAGGGGTGAAAGTTGTATTTTACGTGCGAGTGTTATTTGAAACACGAGCTAGCGAAAGGATTTTATTATTGACCACGAGCGAAGCGAGTGGTTCAAAAATAGAATCCTGAGCGTAGCGAGTGCTTTAATACACGAGACGTAAAATAACTTTCACCCGTGTATAACACAAAACTTTTCACCTCACTACAGCGAGGAAAATAAGAAAAAGGGTGCATTTTGCTCGGTTTCCCGTAATTCCTCAGGTGTTTAATACTTCTTCATCACTCGAATCACAAATTTTTAACAAAACAATCTAGAAAAACATGCGAATATTTAACGTTGATATGATGGATGAATTGAAATGAAAAGTTTTGACGTAAAAGGTTTTATTAAATGTCAGATGCGTTTTGTTCGTACGTAGACTTATTCGGCTGTCAGAACAATTTATCCGTTTTTACAAAAAGAATGAAGATTAATGTTGAATGCTGATATTTATGAATTAAAATAAAGTTGTAAGACTGTATTAAGTGTTTTTACTCGATGCAATTCATTAATTGCGATGTTAAAAATTCTGCATTTTTAACGTTTTACGTTTTGTTAGCTGTCAAATATCACTTAAGCCACTTGTCACTTATGTCAAAACTCTTTCACCACATGTGGATAAAAAGCGATTTTCACAATAGATATTAAACAAACAAAAAGGGCTTTCCGAGCTAGTGAGGTGAAAAGAAACTACCACCGGTTCTAACCCTACACCTCTGACCCGAGAAGTATTACTTATTACCGGCAAGAAACTCGGCGGGACTTATTTTTTCAAAACAGTACTACCAATACATTAAAGATACTATATACAATAATGCGTAGTTCTTCAAGAAGGCATATCAAAACAGCTTGAGAGACAGACATGTACCTGCCTATATTTTAGTAAAGTCGACCAAGAAAGTGGTCTACCATTTTTGACAAAAGTTTCTGCGAGATCTAACGTTCGCTTAGGTTGACATTTCTAACGGAGATTAAAACATGCACGACCTTGTTGTCTCATGAAGTTCAAACGAACCTCAACCGTAGGGTGGTAAACCACATTTACGGTCGACTGTACCTAGAATTTTTTACCGGTTTGCATCCTATCAAAATGTCGTCATCGATCGTCACTAAAGCTAAAGAGAACCGGATTCTCTAATTAGGCGCATGCTCATGCTGTCATTAGATCAGAAATCGACCTACTAATCCTCAGACAGGTCATACCGGTACTATGAGAAAGTACGGAGCCCTCAGTACAGTCGACCAAGAAAGTTTCTGCGAGATCTAACGATCGCTAAGGTTGACTTTTCTACATGCACGACCTTGTTGTCTCATGACGTTCAAACGAACCCCAACCTGTAGGGTGGTAAACGACATTTTTGGTCGACTGTACCATAGTCAAACTCAACTGACTGGTTTTAGACTTTATTAAAACGGCATAGAGGCTACAACCAGTTAAGGTGTAGCTTAAGGTACGTTGAGCAAGTGGAGTCAAATATAGACAAACTTGTCTGGCGAGTCGTTTCATTCATAAAATGCTGCATTCTATTTGAATCTTGTGAAGTTTAAGAGTCGCCAGGACGCTCGCGTTCCCATAAAAATTACAAACGTAGTTTAGCTCTCATTTTAAAACGACATGCTTTAGAACCACGAAATTTGGCATGGGCATTTTAGTAGTACAGATCTATGTCGGTAATTCGTTTTCGTTGCAAAAAATTGTAATACAAAGAAAATACAGCCAGACAGATTTACATACAAAACTTATTTTTGCTATATTTTCTTCGACGCGAGTTCACGCGAGCGTCCTGGCGACTATCTTGTTGAGCATTAACAGTTTTCAACCGACTTCAAGATTTCGAAGGAGGAGGTTATCAATTCGTCGGGATCTTTGATTTTTTTTAATGTATGTTCACCGATTATTCAATGACGGCTGGAACGATTTAAAAATTCTTTTTTTGTTTGAAAGAGTATACTTCACAGTCCCATTGTCACCAGGTCATGATCTGATGATGGGATCCTGGAGAAATCGAGGGAACTCTTCAACTCTTATAGGCACACCTATTTAGTGATTTCAGTATTTTTTGCAGCAACTCGGGCATTTCCTCCTTCCTCTTGGAAAAGCGAATCCTAAGTGAAGTCAGTTCTTTTTTTGTTTAAAACTAGTTGTCCGCCTCGAACTGAGAACTTGCGATTTACTTGCAAACGAGTTGACCAATATAACAAGACCCCTAGGAGGATTTTTTTTCTCCATAACCACTTGATCGATCCTGCTCATATACTAACTTACAAATTTTATGTATCTCTGCTACAGCCCCAAGAAATTTCATAAAGATCAGAAAAACGTTACTAAAGTTATCGTCGGACAAACTATCGAAATCAAAAAGCCATCCAAATGCCGAGACGTCCCAGTAGCCAGGTGATAGTTCGGTCTGGAGTTGTTTGTAAGAACTCACTTCGCTTACGCTCCGCGAGTTCGATTATATCGCGACGTTTTTACCTAATCTTATATTCTATTAAATGTTGGAAATATTCTATTATTAAAAGTTTATGAAGTTGTTATCCATAATACCTATTATATACATAATGGTTCCGGTGTTTTTTTAATGGCAGTAAACAATACTCGTCATTATGGGGTTATTGATAATGATAAGCACATACTGTTCTGATAAAGAGGTAGGTATGTTATTGTATGTACTTCGTAATACCAGTTTCATTTACAATGTGATCACGAAGGCGACATTCTGATTCTAGAAGTGTGTAATGGAAAAAAATGTGTAAAAATTTTTTAACGGACTCGTTAATTTCCATTTTTTTTCCATAAATCCGTCAATGGTTAAGAGCCGCCAGGACGCTCGCGTGAACTCGCGTCCCCATACAAACGTAGTTTTGCTCTCATTTTAAAACGACATGCTTTAGAACCACGAAATTTGGCATGGGCATTATAGCAGTACAGATCTATGTCGGTAATTCGTTTTCGTTGCTAAAAATTGTAATACAAAGAAAATATAGCAAAAATAAGTTTTGTATGTAAATCTGTATCTGGCTGTATTTTCTTTGTATTACAATTTTTAGCAACGATAACGAATTACCGACATAGATCTGTACTACTAGAATGCCCATGCTAAATTTCGTGGTTCTAAAGCATGTCGTTTTAAAATGAGAGCAAAACTACGTTTGTATGGGAACGCGAGCGTCCTGGCGACTCTTAATTCAATACTACGTATTTGCGGAAGATAGGTATACCGCTTGGCCTGAGCCGTTGCTGGTTTTACTGTATTTCTGATTTTTAGGGTTTGGTACCCAAAGGGTAAAAAACGGGACCGTATTAATAAAACGGCTATTAGACATTGCAACCTACAGGGCCCAATCTTTCAGGTTGGTAGGTGTAATTAAAGGTAGGGTCCGTCTGAAGGAGGGTAGGGAGAGGCAGGGTACACAACAGATTGGGCCCTGCAGGTTGCAATGTCTAATACCCGTTTAAGGCTTCGCTGTCCAACCGTCCGTCTGTCTGTCTGTCCGTCTGTCACCAGGTTGTATCTCATGAACCCTGATAGTTAGACAGTTGAAATTTTCACAGATGATGTATTTCTACCACTTCTGTGCCGTGGGGTGCCCGGCCTTAGAATTGTCCCCCACCATATCGTCCCGTGGTTGCAGTAGGAGTCTGCTAAGGGAATATACCGGGAGATGGGCAGCAGCATCTTCCGAAAGCCTAAACAACAATAAACAAAAAAAAATACTGCGCGCGCCAACCCGCCTGCCAAGCGTGGCGCGTATGGCAAACCCCCCCCCTTTATAGGGGAGGCCTATGTTCAGCAGTGGTCGTCTTATGGCTGAGATGATGATGATGTGATGATGTATTTCTATTGCCGCTATAACAACAAATACTAAGAAACGGAATAAAATAAAAATTTAAGGGGGCTCCTATCAGTGACGGCGGGTCAAACATTTTTTTAGGCAAGCCGGAGCTTAATATGGCTTAAAATTTCTTCATGATCTGTAGGAAGACTACTCAGATTCCTGAAAATTAGGCAAGCCGACGGGACTCGTGTTCTATGGACCCGCCACTGGCTCCTATACAAGAGACATGATTTTCTTGCCGTTTTTATAGATAATGGTTCGGAAGCCTTCGTGCGCGATTCGGACTCGCACTAGGCCGGTGTTTTTTTCTTCTAATGCTGAATTCGGCCTAAGCGTGGACGACTGAACCTCTTTGGGCATGAATACAGAAACTGAGGGCCTACCGCTAAGTTCGAAAAACGATGGTCCCGTCTCTATCGCTCTTGCATATACTAAAGAGAGTGATGCAAATAGACGATTCGATGAACGAAGTGCTCCGCGGTTATAGGCCAGACCCCAGTACCAGCGCACGCGCCGGGCTCACGTGTGCGCGGCGAAATCATGCGTAAAATTATGCAACAGAGAAAACGGCGCGCAACCATCTGCCCGAAACTTGATTTATTGCTGTACATATGTAGTTCTGTTGTCACACACGGTAGCTCGTAAGGGACTGCAAGGACTGTTACGGTGCCGACTACCCGACATACTATTCAATATACTCCATGTACAGTCAGCAGCAAAGCTGTATGGTGTTCAAAATGAGGTGGACACGACTTTATTGTTAAGAGAATAAGAGCGTGTTTAGGTCATGGACACCCTACCGACTTAGCTACTTCGGCTGCTGACTGTACCCAACTTATTCCAGTATTGCAACTATGGTACAGTCGACGTCAAAGATATGTTTACACTTTTTCACCTTACTCCATTGTAATAAGGTGCAAAAGTGTAAACATATCTTTGACGTCTACTATACAAGGTAAAACACAATCACAACTTTAAAACCGGTATTAGACATTGCAATTTCTCGGACCCAGTCTGTCAGATAGAGGTGAGGGCACTTAGAGACGGGAGACGAGGGAGAAGTTAGGTACACGACAGATTGGGCCCTAAAATTGCAGAGTCTAATACCGCTTTATAATTATACAGCCTTGGCCAGAAGTGTTGAGCACTAATGCGATTTTCATACAAAACTGGAAAGTTTAGTCCATCGTTTCCATCTTTGTTTAAGTTATTTTGTCAATTAATTTAGACTTATAGGCATGTTTTGTTGAAGTTAGTAGTAACTGCATAGAATATTTGCAATATGTCGCACCAACTTAAATTTACATTTTTGGTACCTTCTGTTTTCATATTTTTTAAGTACCTTGAAAGTGTTATTAAGTGAAGTTTTCTATATTTATAAATAAAATATAACATTTACCGTTACCGTACATTGTTAGGATAGGGAAATAATGCTTAACATCAAAATTGTAAACAAAAAACACCTATGCTCAACACTTCTGGCCAAGGCTGTATATCCCAATTTTTGATTTTAAATAAATTATTTGTGAAGATATTTTTCAAATAAAATGTGTCACATTAATAAAAGTAACACCTAAACCAAAAGGTATGCCAGTTAGTGTATGGATCACAGTTGGAAGGTTTGGCCTATTGTTACAGCAGTAAATTTAAAAACAATTTGATCTGAACTATACATACCTACATTGGTACAAAAATGTTTATATACCTAATATTACCTATGCATTATTTAGGAACATTTAGTTAAAGAATATGTGATAGTCTACATCAAAAGGTACCATTTGGCGACTGGCGCTTACAGTATCACATAGGCCAAAGAAACTAACCAACTGAGTAAACCAGTAATAAAACACTAAAAAAAATTCAAACATTTACTCTACAATTAAAATGGAATTTTAGGTAAGTACTATATTTACTTCTTAACCTTAACAGTAGTCGGCAGACATGTTGGCAAGTTGAACTGTGTATAATAGAAGTAGAAAAAGAATAACAGGAAATGGGAACAGGAATATACAGAAATAAGTAACGGGAATAAATCTGGAAACTTAGGTGGCGGAGCAACAAAAACTGAGGCAGCGGTTAAAACAATCATCCCGAGCACCGAAAATAAGAAGTTTACACTGAGAAGCTTGAGAAGCACCGAGTTTTCCATCTTCTCAGGCTGTATCGCTTTATAAACCTTTTTAGCATTGAAAAAAGTAAAAAACCCAGCATTTGGCATCGCTAGCTTCAAACTTATACTATAGAAACTAACATAGATCACATTTGTAGCTATAAACGGCAACAGCAAACCGTCTTTTAATAGAAGAGGAAGCATGCTGAATGTAGAAACCAGTAGGAACCAGAAACACATGAACGGGTCTTCGGGGAAATGTACTGCAACTGGAATTGCTGCTAGTAACACGGTTTTCTCGTGAACTTGGAAGGAAAATAGAAAGAAAGCAAGCGATACATTTATAAGGGAGAGGATGAATTTCTTTCGGTTCATTCTGAAAAACAAATCTATACAAGACGGAAACGCTGCTGCCGCTGTCGTTATAAGACATGTTTTAGCCATTTCTTCATTCGAATAATAAGTTTTTAGCTTAATAAATACATTGACTACACACCATACATTTGACACTTTATCTTCAAAAACTCCTCGGCTTAAAGGAAATAATCTACGGAATAACTGGAAAATATTCTCCCATGACCCGAAAAATGGATACCAGATAATAATAAAACAAGCTATTACAGATATGGCTAGCTTGTTAAAACGGTGCATGAGATGTGTTGTTCTACCCCTGTGCGGAAGATCTATAAATATCTTACGTAGTAAATAAAAGAAAAATGGCAATGCATGATACAGTTCCATTTGCTTATAGTTTAACGCTAGTACAAAAAACACAGTTGCTAGAACATCATTCTCTATTGCTATAATATAGAACGTGGCCCACAAAAACAAACCTAAAGACACACAGTTGTATTGAAAATGGCCATGATCTATGAGAATCAAACCAGGATACAATAAGAACAAGATGGTAGATAAGTCAGTCCGCTTGAATACATTAACAACCTCTTTAGGCTTCACGCGTTCAGCGTCTATACATATCACTAACACTGCAGACACAAAGAAATAAACATCACTCAAAAAAACAGTCCATCTCATGAACGTTTTGTGCGATTCGTTCTCATAACCTCTCGACGCGAACAACCGCACGGATTCCGGGTCGATCCAGTCTGCTACCTTCCCCATTAACAAGCTATGGTACGCCGTCAAGGGAGGATAATCCAACCCCCAATACTGAAGGTCATTCTGAGTCGTGTTAAAGTACCACGTCGCTGCCGGCGTGTGCACGGTTATCTCCTGCCAGTGTCTCTGAGCCTCGAAATCGCCGTACATGGGCGGTTTCTTGTATCCAGAGTAAGGATAAGAAGCAACGCACCATCGAACAAGTAGAGCGAAAAACACGCCCGGTAACAGCGCATCTTTCGTCACTGTAAACCTATCTGGATCCGCTCTTCTGCCCATCGTGGGAACGTTATCACTAGTTATCTAACGTTTCATTTATTGTAAATAATAAAATAATAGTTTAAATGTTAATTGATTTTCACGACAACACGACAGCTAGGAAATTTGACAGTACTTACGACGTGAACGGCGTCCAATTCCTTGGTCAGCTTTTCCTTCAAATATCCTTCCGTATACACCATATTCGTCAATAAAAGTCCAGAAATCGCAAAAATTATTACTTAAAAAACTCATCCACTAATCACAATAATAAGATTACACCGCACGCCTGAATATACAACGCGGATACCAAACTCGAACTGATACAGTATTTAGTGTTTTTTTCGAAAGTGAAATGAGAAAGTGGTACGAGAAAGTGAACTTGAATTGCGGACGATTGACTGGATCGGACGAATTTCACACCGGACGACTTCCGTAGGATAAAATCCGACTAATTTCTAATTGCCTTGTTGTCGGTCAAAGATCACATTACGTAGGCTTATCGCAATTCTGTTGCGTAGCCATGACCATGACCTTGAGAAAAACTAATAAAATGTATAATATTGTATTTATATTAAAATAAATGTTTTTAATTTTGTTATAATAACAAAGCAGATAATTATTTAAGTTAAATTAATAAATATGGATCAAGTAGATGACAATATGGCAACCCACTATTGACCTACCATAGACAAAGAAAAAACTTGCATGGCGGACAAATTTAAAATATTTCTGTCATACCGGACTCTTGGGCTCTCCCACTAAAACTTATATCCATCTCAGATATTTTAAAATTGTTTAACGATGAAGATGGAAGGAGAATTGACGGTTTTAAAGAAAAATTTAACCGAATGGAGATTTAGCCAATATCCCAAATACATATTATTGCCAATTGACGAAAACAATGATCAAATTTGTTCTAATGTAAAAAATGTTGTTTTTTCTGAGGTTAGTATAAGTAAGATTAATAATATATTGAGATGACTTTTTTAGACTTTCATTGCAAATAAACTGCTATTTGTAGGTAACGCCATCTCCCCTTGAACGCAACGTGCAACTAGTGTGTTACTCAGAGGATGCCCTTATAAGTATTTTGGATATGGATCCGGATATAGCTAATCGGCAGGAGTTTGCGGAATTTATTGCTGGTCGGAAGCTACCTTACGGCGCCTTACCTGTCGCTCATCGGTAAATGTTTAGCCATTGAGTTATTGACTGTACTATTAGTAACTAGTAGGCGTTAATTACACTATTACATTATTGCATTAAAAGCAAGCAGTACCAACCGTCCATTTATAATTCTGTTTATGGATGTATCCATGAAGGATCCACTATCAGTATCTGGACTGGAGTATTTATACAGTTACTTAATTCCGTAAATTTGTGAAGAACGCCTGTTGAAAATATTACCTAGTCACATGAATAAGTAACGTATATATTTGTGCTAAGCGAAAAGCATACGAGAACTTATTACTGCGTACTGACTTTGTGAACATAATTTGGATGCGAAAATGGAGTATGGAACAGAGGCAAATGTAAATTTTACAAAGACAATAATTTAACTTCTAGATACGGTGGCCATCAGTATGGACTGTGGGTTGGTCAGTTAGGAGATGGAAGAGCGCATATCCTTGGAGAATACATAAATAGGTAAGAATCATTCATACATAGAATATTATTATTATTTCAGTAACAAAAATTGTCTAGTCTTATTTTTTGTGTAGACTTGGTGTACGTTGGCAAATTCAACTGAAGGGTTCTGGGCTGACTCCATATTCGCGAATGCACGATGGCCGAGTAGTCCTCCGAGCTGCTTTGAGGGAGATGATTGCTTGTGAAGCTTGCCACTTCTTAGGCATACCCACTGTGAGAGCGGCAGGGCTTGTTGGTAATTAAAAAATCCTTATCAATTATACGACACAAGTATGGATTAGTAAATCACCACTGACTGGCCACCGTTCAATAACTGGCCACCTCATACTAATAATGAACTTTGTTCACATCTAACTAGAGTTCATTTTAGTATAAGGATTTCATTACTGGCCACCCTTCAATAACTGACTAAGTTATACTGAAATGAATTCTGTTTGTAGATGAATAGAGTTAATTATTCGTATGAGGGGGCCAGCTATTTAAAGGTGGCCAGTTACTAGCGATTTACCCTACTTACATAAATGTATTTACTAAGATGACTAAAATTATACTTTAATTCAAGACAGTAATCTGACAGCTATTGCCATACAAAGATTACTTACCTGGATTTCTGTATTTAATTAAAAATTCTACTTCAGACTGCGTAACGCGTAATAGAAATTATGCAGACAAATCAGACTGTCAGTTTTCAGCCGCTAATATTACATTTCTTAGTCTAATTTAAACATTAATCTAGTAAGTGACGAACCTGTGATCCGCGACGTGTATTTCACCGGTAATCCGGCACGAGAGCGCGCGGCCGTTGTTTTCCGGCTTGCCGAGTGCTGGTTCCGGTTCGGCTCGCTGGAGATTCTTGCAAGGAATGGGGAGCTGTCCGTGCTGAGGCAGCTCGCTGACTTTATTATAAAGGTAGGTACGATAAACATTCGTTATTTTATTCCACATTACTTAAAACTTCGCCTCAAAGTCTACCAGTAACTGATCGAAACCGCTAAGTAAGCAAGTAATGTTTAAGTAATGCAACTTATCATATCATTTTGCCTCCTCGGCTATTATAGTCTGTGTCTGAACTCTGAAACTATGCAAGAACACCACAGAGATAAAAAAATTCTATGCTTTGTTTTTAGGAGCATTACCCGGACATACAACTGTCAGATGAGAACCGATTCATAAGATTATTCTCTGAAGTCGCTCATCGGACATTGGATCTTGTAGCAAAATGGCAAGGTAATTTAAGAGAGTTATTTTTTCCTATCAGTCGTTGCCACAACAACATTATTTTCTGTAAATGTGTGGTAGGATTTCGTCCGTAATATGCTAAGCTACACCGGTTACATATTATGGTAATACAGTGAGAAACCGGTTAGGTACTTTACAAGCTAATAACCTGGTGAAGTTTGGTTCAATCGACCTTCATATTTCTTTATTCTCCAGGGTTCGGCTTCACCCACGGCCTCCTAAATACGGATAACATGAGCATCTTGGGCATCACATTAGACTATGGTCCGTTTGGCTTCGTGGACTCGTACGATGGCGGATTTGTGGCCAACTGCTCCGATGGCGAAGGAAGATATTCACTGGCTAAGCAACCTGATGTATGTATTCGGATATACAAACTTGTTGAAACCTATTTTATTTATTTCTTAAAAACACAAGATTTCAAATTTTATTATTTACAAGTATCCACAAACTACATTAAGTAAATTAAGTTTGACTGTGGAGTCACGTAGGAGTGAGAGTGCTTGCTTTATATTTTAGGTGGTTGTATGGAACGTTGGACAACTGGCAAATGCACTGAAGCCACTATTAACAACGTCCCAACAAGTTCATTTGGCGCATATATTGAAGACATTGGATACTTACTGCAAGAATAAAATTCTGTAAGAACCTAACAAGCAAATACTATTAACAATGACAGATTTCAAAATGTACAGTCGATATATCGAAGCGGCTAAGGAGGTCACAAATATCTGAACAACTCCTCTAATTTTAAGGCGATAAAGTGCATGTTCAGATATTTTTGAGTACCCTGGCCGTTCCGATATATTTGATAGCGGCTGTACTTAAACCTCTTATCATTTACTTTTAGAGAAACTTTCCTTTTGAAGATTGGTCTGAAAGAAGAAAAGTGGGGGGATGAACAACTTATCGAAAAATTGCTTGATATGATGCAGAAAACTGGGGCCGATTTTACAGCTACATTCAGACAACTTGCAGAGGTCAGTTCAAATCGTAGTTTCGAGTATGTACCTACTTACTTTTTTGAGAACGTTCATATACCTACATTAGCTGGAATATGAATTACCAGTCATGTGTTCCTATACGAGCATGCTTCCTCACCAGTTTGTAAAGCCCAACTACTTTAACTTTGCACCAACTTTCCAAGCGCAATGTGTCGACGAGTCATCATAAACATCAGAGTTATATGAAACTAAGACTTTTATAAGTAACGGAAGTTCCAATTTCGGCATTGAAAAGACAAAGAGTTAGCATAATCTGACTCTATGTAGCTTTAGCTTAGTCTGCGATTTCCTTTGTAATAATGGTTTTATTTTGGCAGCTGGAACCTAACGAACTGGTTAACGAAGCTAAACTGAATGATAAATGGTCTCTGAAACGTTTGTCCTCCCATGCTTCGTGGGGCTGCTGGTTGGACCAATACCGTGAAAGACTGGATAAGGAAGCAGGTTTGTATGTTATTCCTTAATTTTAAAAACTTTTAACGTTGTTTACGGTGATGGTGATCCATCATATTTATGCCATTTCAATTACTTGCCATCATAATGATATTCAAAAGCTACTTACTTACCTTAGGTACAACGAAGTGATGTTTTAAAAATATTTTAGAGTATTATTTTGAACTTTCTTACTTGTTCAAATATAATAAGCCATTTGGTAAAATGTAGTTTAAAATGATTTATTATGAATGCTTTGGACCCTCAGTCGACGCAAACACGCTAGGAGTATTCGAGGATGAGCGTCGCAGGCGCATGCTGAGCGTGAACCCAGTATACGTGCCTCGCAACTGGCTGCTGCAAGAAGCAGTGGTCGATGCCGAGAAGAATGACTTCCGAAAGGTAACGGGGCAGATGTAACCATGAATAATTGCGCTAGTCTACCAGCCAATTGTAACTAAAAAAAAAACATATTTTCGCGATATAGTGTAGTTTTCTTGCTAATCTATAAGAAACAACGTGCATGTGACGTCTGTGATTTTCTATTACATAGTTCAAACCAAGTCATCATCATTCAAAAATTCAACATTAGGCGCTGTTTGTTTCAGGCGCGTTTTCTTCTGGATGTGTTGCATCACCCTTACGAAGTACACCCTGAGGCCGAGGCCCGCGGTTTCTCTTCGCAGCCGCCGCAATGGGCGTACGCCCTCAAAATAAGCTGTTCTACTTAAGAAAAACCTGATTGATATCTAAAAATATATGAATAATAACTGCATATATGTGAAAACATATTTTTATTTCAATATTTTCAGTGCTATTTTTCGTCACAAGGCCACAGAAGGCCTCCAAGGCTCCAGTTTGACATCCATCAACAATTTGAGGACATCACTAGACATCCACATGGTTCTGTCATAGTTTTGTTCTCACTAGTGTCAATAGTGGCAAAGTCAATGTCACTGTCAAATGATGACAACCGATTCATTGCACAACATTTTACATTTCGTTCAACAAAACTTGTTTATAAAAATGTACTAATTAACATCAACTCAATATATCATCTCATGATGATAAGCAAGATATAATCGCTATTAAAAAAGCGGTCAATTAAAACCAGATAGTCTCATGAGGCGAGCATTTTGCGTGTTTGCCGCGCTGCTAAACGATAGTGCGCGAGCTGTTTCCAAGATGAAATTGATGAGTAACTTTAAAGATTGGAAGTTTAAACATCCGCCGAGTTATGCAGAGCTTCCTATTGATGAGAATCCGGCTTACAACGAGCCGGTGGCCGTCAAGAATGCTGTGTTTTCTAAGGTATACGTTTTCACTGTTTTATCATTCAATCGCACAGTAAATAAACCTTTGAACTGTATTTACATCATCATCGTTATCTCAGCCATAAGACGTCCACTGCTGAACATAGGCCTCCCCTTTGGACCTCCATAAGTATCGGTCGGAAGCGACTTGCATCCAGCGTCTTCCGGCGAGTTACACGGCGGCGGCGGTGTATTTACATCATTCAAGTGTTAAATTTCTATATGTTTTCAAGTAAAAAGTAGAGGACTTCTGTTCGTAACGCAGGGTAGTTTGGACGTCTTGAGAAACATTTTTTATTTTTTGCTCATTTAAGTAGTTCAGTGTGTAATATTGATAGCTTATTGTGCGGTGATCTAATAAAAGTATGCAGCTAATGAAGAATTAGTCTCAAAACGCGTGTAAACTCTCTGTAGTTTAATGGACAGTTGTCCTGGCATAGCCGCCACGTGTTGTTTGTAAGGAACAGCTATCACCCTTACAAAGAGCAAGGCTGAAACCGAACAACGTTGCCTATATTTATTTAACAAATAAAATGTGATTATCGTCGTCAACTTGTCATTGGCAGAATTCCCATTGCTCATGTGGAAAGGGAGAAAGCCACTTATATAAAAAAAAAAAAAGTTAAAAGTACATCACTGTCGGTCGCCAATAATGCGTTATTGACATAAAAATTCATTTAGAAATAAATTCTATTAACCCTGTTTCCTTTGACTGTTTTTTTGTGTTTATAGTTAAATACTGTATTTCGCTTTGTATAATCTATGTTTTGTATTGTTTTGTTTTTGTATTTTCGTGTCAATGGGTACACTGAAAACCAGCGTCGTAACACTTTAGTGCTGCGACACATGCTGAGTTACCTTTTCAGAAACCATTCATAGCATTGTAACCTCTATTTCACTAGTTTAAGTATAACCTTATATTGTTGTTTGAGTTTTGAATAAATACTTCATTCATTCATTCATTCATTCATTCATACTTACTTTTTCTTTTGCTACAATTTCAGGTACCAACCGAGCCTTTAACAGGCAACATCCGACTAGTGTGTGCGTCCGAGGATGCTCTGAGAGACCTGTTCGACCTAGACCCCAGTGTAGCGGAGTCTGAGGACTTCATCAACTTTGTGGCCGGGAAGTACCTGCCTCCGGGAGGGCTCACTGTTAGCCATAGGTTGTTTTCTCTTTACGATTTTCACTCATTATTTTGACAAAAACGGGACTTAGTGTCGCTCTGCTGGGCAAAGGTCTCTCTCCCTTTATAAATAAATAAATATTAGGACAATCTTACACAAATCAACCTAGTCCCACAGTAAGCTCAATAAGGCTTGTGTTGTAGGTACTAGGCGGCGATATTAATAATAGATAGATATACATAAATGAAGGGTACACGGAAAGAACATGTCTAGTCACTTTGACAACATTTTGAGTTATAGCAGTTTTAAAGTTTGGAACGATTCAATTAACCATACTATTTTCGTAACGAGCTGGTTTTCATGAATTAAAAGTGGACTTATGTTAAAAACTCGAGCTGTTACAGAAGTTGTTGCTAATAGTTCATTGCAAGCTCTACATTTTGATACAAAAATCACATTTTACGAAAAAAGGGACTAGACATGTTCTTTCCGTGTACCCTAACTTCAAATACTTAAATACATAGAAAACATCCATAACTCCGGTACAAATATCTGTGATAAACACACAAATAAAAGCCCTAACCAGGATTCGAACCCGGGACCTCCTGCTTCATAGGCAAGGTCACTACCAACTAGGCTAAGAGGCCGTTATTTGATTTCACAACTCTCGGTCTTTTGCTTTTTCTGGTCAGGTGCTAAGGAAATAATAAGGAGAATTTTCTTTTTGTTTTGTAGCAATTTTCTGTAAAATTGTAATTTCATGTGATTTTAAAGTAAAAAAAATTATGTCTATGTGTATGATTTTAATAATATTTAAATTATTCATTTATTACAGGTATGGAGGTTACCAATTTGGCTTCTGGGCTGACCAGTTGGGTGACGGCAGAGCTCATGTTCTTGGTGAATATGTTAACAGGTAACTAACAATATTATTACCAGTAGCTACAGAGTGGTATTTCTAATTGTTCTCAAAAATGATCTAAAACTCTTTAACACATTCAGCACCGAGAACCCGACAGTCGGGTTCTCTGTTCGTAGCTACTACGCGCTACATACGAGGAATACCTGGCTACACGCTACGAGCGTTGGGCGTAGCGTGTTACTACGCGGTTGCGAAAGTGTTAAAGCAAGAGTCAAAATGTGCTCTCTTGTCAATACCTCTGAAGTTGCTAGCATTCGCAGGCTACGTTAGCTGCTTACCATCAGAAAGGTCATATGCTTGTTTACCATTTTCGTGACTATATTTTTTTCTAGAAACAGCAGACAGATTTTTCCTAATATTATTATCAGAGCGGGCAAGGGCTATAGGGCTATTTCCCTTAATGACGTAAGACATGTCAAATTATAAGGTAAATTTTTTCAAACATGGTTTTTCGAACACATACAGAAAGACAGGTGTTGTATGGAATAGCTCACCCTTGATAATTATTGTTGTTTTCAGTAAAGGTGAAAGCTGGCAACCCCAGTTAAAGGGATCCGGTGAGACGCCATACTCGCGCTTCGGTGACGGACGAGCTGTAATCCGATCAAGCATCCGGGAAATGCTGGCTTCAGAGGCTATGCAGGCGCTCGGTGTACCCACCACCCGAGCCGCGGCTTTGGTGGGTAAGACTTGTTTACCATTACTGTGATAGCCATGAGTTAGAAACCAAAGCCCGATATTTCACTTATGACGTGAAATTTTCACTTTCCATTGGGCATTTTCAGAAAAAAGTGCACCATTTACTTTTTTCTTAAAACCTAACATATTTTGACCCAGGTTAAAAGGTGTCCCAGATTTTTTTGTCAGGTTTGTAACGCATTTTACCATACATTCTGTATGGGCCGTTACAAAACTGACTAATCATTTTTATATGGAAAAGTAGCGACTTTTCTTCAAAAATGGTGCACTTTTTTCTAAAAACTCCCTAATAAGGGTACGTCTCATTTTACCCAACTGCCGAAGGAAAGTTATATGTTACGCCCTATAGTCTATAACATTGTTAGACGGATTTAACCTGTGGGTTGTCATTCGATTTGTCTCAGTTGTGGGACTGGCATACTGACTGACTAACATATCACAAAAAAAAATTAAAATCTTTTTTTAAGCCAGTGAAAATGATGGATTTTTGTGTCAAAAATGAGATTGCTCGTAAAATTACTTCATAACCAAAATTTAAGGGGCTACTTTGAAAAATTATAGGTTTTTTCAAACGCTCTATTGACTAAACGGGAAAAGTGACTGAATTTATTTTCGAATATACAATATTATTAGACTATATACTCTTGTTTATGGCACAAGCCGAAACACGATTGCTGAAAGTGGCCTCGATAGAAAAAAAATCCGAAGTTGGGTCCTTTTTCCCCTTATTTTTCTTAGCTTACGTAAACTATAAGAGATTAAGCAATATAACTAAGTAAAAAATATGGTATTCTGGTTTATCTAAAAAGTCACAGAAACAAAATTAAACAAAACTTTATAGATTCGCTTATTTATCGTAGTTTAATCAAAAAGTCTGATCCTTAAGAGCGCTGCATCTCTTTCTTTCGTGCACGGGAGCCATAAACGTGTCTCTAACGGATGGGCGTGGCTTGTCCGAATCGAAGAACGGCCTTAAACCCATTCTCTTAAAAAAAGTCAAAAGTCTACACCCGACATTGACAGAATTCACCTCACTAAAACTAGAGTAAAAGCTATAGTTAAAAAAAAAAACCATTTCAGTCAGGTTTTAATTCAACTTTTCCTTTGTTCCAGTGAGTGACGACCATATGGTATGGCGAGACAAAACATACTCGGGCCGAGCGAAGCAAGAAAAAGCGGCGGTAGTCATGAGAGTGTGCCCCGCCTGGTACAGGCTCGGATCCTTCGAGATACTAGACAAAAGGAAGGAACCTGACACTATGAAGACACTTTTTGAATTCATTATTAAGGTAAGTACATTTTTACTACACAATATCATTCTTCAATTATAGATTTTTACGTACCTCGTTCAAAAAATAATTTTAGACAAAAGAACCGACTTCACTAAGGCTCCGCTTTTCCGAGAGGAAATGCCCGAGTTGCTGTTAAAAATACTGAAATCACTACAGGTGTGCCTATAATAGTTGAAGAGTTTCCTCGATTGCTCTAGGATCCCATCATCAGATATGAACCTGGTGACAATGGGACCAACTGTGAAGTATACTCGTACTCTTTCAAACAAAAAAAGAATTTTCCAAAGCGGTCCGGCTGGAACCGCAGAAATCCTTCCAAATCGCCGGTCTTCGAATAATCGGTGAAAATACATAAATAAATAGCAAAAAAAAAAACAAAGATCCTGGCCAATTGAGAGCCTCCTTCTTCGAAATCTTGAAGTCGGTTGAAAACAAATACTGTTCCCTGATAGAATGGAATGGCGTGAAAACGGATCATCGGCCTCGTATACCTTTTCGGCCTCGACACGCTCGGCCGTTTAAAACTACATGGCCCGTAATCCCTATTTTCCCAGCCTCTTCTGTACTATAACGCGCCCAAATTCGCGGACAGAAGCCAGTAAAAAATGATTGTTTTTGTTTCAGCACCATTTCCCATCGATAGACAGTAGTGACGAAGATAGGTTCGTCAAGTTTTATACAGAGGTCGCGCACAAGAATTTGGACATGGTGGCTACGTGGCAAGGTATTATGAAAATCAACATTAATAAATACTAAACACAATATATGTAGGGGGCTGTCCAGAAATTACGTCATCGATTTTTGACCCCCCCCTTCCCCCCCTAAAATCATCCAAAGATTATGCTTCGAATGGCCCCGTTTCCTCCTACGTTATGCTACCATCATCCGATGTCCAGACCCCCC
This sequence comes from Pammene fasciana, assembly GCA_911728535.1. Taxonomy (NCBI): domain Eukaryota; kingdom Metazoa; phylum Arthropoda; class Insecta; order Lepidoptera; family Tortricidae; genus Pammene; species Pammene fasciana. The sequence goes on from OU452292.1 coordinate 1,850,931, forward strand.
CCCCTATTTTGAAATGACGTAATTTATGAATAGCCCCTAGGCATCAGTGGCGGCGCGTCCAAATAATTCGTTTCCCGCTGGCTTGTCTGATTTTCAGGCACCTAAGCACTTTTCTTACAGTTTTAGCTCCTTAGTTTAGTAGACATTTTTAGCTCCAGCTTGCCTAAGAAAAAATTTGGCCCGCCGCCACTGGTAGAGGTATCCTCTTGACCATGCAGCAGTCATCACAGTGATTACTCCTTTATATTAAAGGGTAGTAACGCGCATGTGACACCTCTGAAACGGCGTTCATAGGCTACGGTAGCTGGTTACCATTAGGCGGGCCTTATGTTTCTGCTACCGTCGTGGTATATATATTATGATGCTGGAACCACACTTCGGGTATTCGGCCAAATATTCGTGTTGCGTCTCTTTCTATTTTTATCGTATAGAGAGAGATATAACACGAATATTCGGCCGAATAACCCGAAGTGTGGTGCCAGCATAAAATCCCTGGAATACCCACTGTATCGTGTATATAAACTTGCAATATACTTAATATAACCAGAGACTATAGAGATATAGACGACCACAGCGTAAGAACTTTTTGAAGCTCATGTCAATTGCGCCATCTATGTCAAAGCCGCCTAAAGATACCGAATATGTAAGAAGAAGTGTCACCTGCACTGCTACTCCACCTAGTAGCTACTAGTGTACCAGCTAGTACGCTATTTGTTACTAGGTGGAGTAGCTGTGCAGGTGACATTTCTCTTAGGCTGTGGTCGTCTATATCTCTATAGTCGCTAATATAACTTTATCCGCCAGGTGTGGGTTTCACCCACGGGGTCCTAAACACGGATAACGTGAGCATACTAGGTGTGACGATAGACTACGGACCGTATGGGTTCATAGACCACTATTACTCCAGTTACGTGCCTAACACTTCTGACGACCTTGGGCGGTATGCTTTTGATAAACAACCTCAGGTTAGTAGAATTAAAAAAACTGCCTATGTAAAAACGGCCTCCTAGCCTAGTTGGTAGTGACCCTGCCTATGAAGCAGGAGGTCCCGGGTTCGAATCCTGGTCAGGGCATTTATTTGTGTGCTTATCACAGATATTTGTTCCTGAGTTATGGATGTTTTCTATGTATTTAAGTATTTATCTATATTTATCTATTATATATATCGCGGCCTAGTACCTACAACACAAGCCTTATTGAGCTTACTGTGGGACTAGGTTGATTTGTGTAAGATTGTCCTAATATTTGTTTATTTATAAAAGAAAAAAAAGAAAAAAATACGGCTGAACAAATTTTGGTAAAACATGTCTAAGAACCATCGCTTGAAGAAATTCTGCTTTCAAATATAATAATAAAACACATTTAAGAGCTACGCTACGGTATTACAGACGGACACACAGACGGCACAGAATAAATAATAGTATTTCATACCGATTGGATGCTACGCCCCGCCCCGATCGGAATTACCTCACCCTACGGCGGCCGATTGGTAGGGAACACGAATTAATAAACTAGTGGATGTGAAATGACTGCTATTTAGTATGAAAACCAGTGTCGCCAAACTCAGACATTCATAGGTACGTTAAAATACGTCACACAATTACAAAAATGCTTTGATTCGTAGCAACTTTCCATACCGATAGGCTGTTACTGATTGACATTTCTCGAACGAATCTCAACTGTAGGCTACATGAGCCACAATCTAAAATATAATGTCAAAGTTATGAGACATATGACTATTTAATTATCTTACAAAATCTCGCTCAACATTCACTTAATACAACTACTTAACACTGGATGGCACTATTTTAAATAAATTTAATAGTCAAAATCACTTTCTTATTACTGGCGAGAAAAGGGCTAAAGAAACCAGTGTATGTAAGGTCTCACTATGCATAATTTGTTACGGATCTTACGGTCACGTTATACTGGTATATTCGAGATCTGTGCATGCTTGCGAGTAGCTAAAGGTTGGAAACTTTTTTTGCATACCCATAACATCCAAAAACAAAACGTCCCATGTGACTGTGAATTTCTTGTAACGATATGACTATTTGCCATTCGATATAGGAAGGGGAAAGTGTGATCCGAGTATTTTATCGATATTTGTGTGTTCGGTTAGGTATTAGGTTAGGTGATAAAATATGCATTTAAATACCTATTCGAACACAAAAATATCGATAAAATAATGGGATCACACTTTACTTATATATATATATATAACTTAAAACAATTATATTACACAATTTACACCTTACTTAAGATTATATTTTTTATAATATAGGTAATTGCTAGGTAATGCTAATCGTAATTGTATGAAAAACAACATGTAGTACGCATTTAAGGCCAGTGTAGACGGGACAACCCGATTAAGTTGTCAAATTAATTTTGTGTGAAAGCATACATATGAAGGCTGATCGATTCCACTTCATTTTATTGTAAAATTGTGACCATCAAATCAGGAAAGGGGCGGCAAAATTCCAATATTTGACGCTAGTTTGCGTGGTTATTTCCACTAACAAATCTAAAATAGCTAATTAAGTTTTGCACGTGTGGATATGGACTAGATGTGATGTATGTAAATTTAATTTCTGATACCGTACAAATGAAAACGACGATCAAACAACTAATATAATATTAACTGAGCAATTTTCTACGCTTAGATAAAAGCGAATTTTGTAGTCTGATAAACCAATTTCTCATTTTAAAAGACGCGAAATTTAATATTACTGTGGGAGATTTGAAGTAAATGTTGATGTGATCTGTACTTGTGGGATCTTAGGTTTTCGTCACGTTATCAATTATTATTGTAATTATGCTCTAGGGAAATCTCACGCCTTTTATTATTATTTACTGTTTTAATTATGGTTTGCACGCACCTCTAGGGGGTTAAACGGCAACCGCGGTCTTGATAAATACAAGTATGCGCTAAATTATATATTGAATTTAAAACTTATCTAAAATAATAACATCAAACTTGAAATGTCGTAAGACTAGCTTTAACTTTATCGATATAAATATCGACATTGCGCGGCACTCGAGTAGCGAAAGTTATTTGACATTTAGGATAGCGAATTTTCTAGATAAACATAAAGAACAGTGACAAAATATTATGAACTCTAAGTTCTTACAAATAAAATATAGTTTTGTTTAACGTACATTCGCAAATAATGCAAAACAAACAGTTATTTCTTTTTTTTTGGATTACGTTAAAAAAAATACCTAACGGTGATAGGAAATACATCCACCTGAAAGATATTTTAAACCACTATGATTTGTGCAGCTTAATATTGCACAATACAGCATTTTAAATTTAATAATCATTTTTTGCTACACGAGCGTACGTATGACGCGAAAGTCATTCGGGCATGAAATTTACAAAACAACTGATCATAGTCTGTGCACAAAGTGAGTCGGCCGCTACTTACTGTCGGATACACGGGAACGCCTACTTGCCATCTCCATCCTACTCCGTGGTAGGGAACTAGTAGGCTAATCCGTCAGGTTGGCAGCGCATCGATAAAAAACAAAATGGCGGAGTATTGTCAAACGTTATTTACGACAGCGAAACAGCGCCCTATGACGCACGCACACATTGAAGCGTGTAGGTACAGATGTGCCGTGCACACAAAGGCGCTCTAACGAGTTTTTAGTATGACGTGTCAGCCCTGTGCAGACACATATAGCAAGTCATTTTGAGTCGGCAGTCGGTAAAGAAATAATTAATTGTATTAAAATTGTATCATTACACAAATCATTTTAAATAACAGATTCTGCTGTGGAATTTGGAGAAATTCGCTCTCGCGCTAGAACCCATCCTACCAGAAGATCAGAAGCAGAAGATTAAAGAAGTTCAAACCACGTTAGAAGAGTATGTCAAGAGGAAAGTGCTGTAAGTAATAATTCGAAGAAAAAATATCACCGGATCACGGTAATTAGATGCAAAACGAATATTTCCAACTTTTTGCATCAGATGTAGCTCTGTTTTCAAATAATGACACTCTTAATGTCAAAGTAAAAAAAAGTCACACAATTGGTTAATAGCCCTGTTTTAATTGCAGAATAATATCATTAATATCTATTATTATTGCATATTTAATTGATAAAGTAAAGTAAAACCGTCTTTATTGCACACCTTAGAATGGAACAATAAACTTAACCTATATAATATTATTTTTAACCGACTTCAAAAAAGGAGGAGGTTATCAATTCGACTGAATTTTTTTTGTTACTCGATATCTCCGTGAATCGTGAACCAATTTTCAATTTTTTTTTGAAATCAAACGGGTGTAACTCCTAGATGATTCCATTGTCACCAAGTCGGGGTCTGATCATGGGAGAAATCGAGGGAACTCTTCAACTATTCTAGGCACACCTATAGTGATTTCACTATTTTTTACAGCAACTCGGCCACTTCCTCTTGGAATAGCGGATCCTAAGTGAAGTTGGTTCTTTTTTGTTTAAAATTATATTATTTAGTTTGGTTATGTCAAGAATCTTCAATTCTTAATTCACGAAAAAATATCGAAAGCGCGATATAGAACTTCATACAAGCGATTAAGTACAGCGCCCTCTGTTTGTTCAGGTCCACATACCTTCTCAAACTGGGCCTGAAAAAAATACAAGATGGCGATGGAGCTTTGGTTGACGACCTTCTAAATCTGATGCAGGATACTATGGCAGACTTCACTTGCACCTTCCGGCAGTTATCTGAGGTAAGTTCATGTCAGAGTGTTGTGTAAGTGACCTCAGCTCAGATCTGAAAGATCAAGACGACGATGGGGCCTTGATCGACGACGTTCCAAATCTGATGCAGGATACTATGGCAGTAAGCACTTGTACCTTCTGGCATATATCAGAGGTAAGTTCAGAGTGTTGTATAAGTGACCTTATGAGGCCTTGTTCGACTTGCTCAACCTTGATTATGGCAGACTTCACTTGCACCTTCCGGCAGAGAGTGTTGTATAACTGACCTGAAAGTTCTGAGGTACAAGACGATGGTGCCTTGTTCGACCTGATACAGCGTTATGGCAGACTTCACTTGCACCTTCCGGCAGGAAAATATTGTGCTACCACAGATTTTTTCTTAAAACCATGCAGAATATAACCTACTTTCTATAAACCTAGGGTATAGTCTACGTGTCTACTTTAGTGGGTCAAAAATAAGAATAACCTCCGTTCTATTCGCTATGTGCGAAGTGCATGGTGGGGGCACCGAGAACGATCGCAGTGCTCAATGTGTGCAAATCCCCTGTCTGCTGTCAAAATAGTGAATCAGCCAGTTACATTTCATATAAGCAAGGAATACAACCTATTTATAAAAAAGGAAAAAAAGAGATTGACCACCTGCCCAAGAGATGGCGCCACAATCATGCACACAGCGAATACATGTACATATGTACCTTTATATTCATAATCAAGATTATTAATAGTTGAGTATTAATAAACAATAAAATATGTGACATTCCTTTGAAAAGCAAGGTCGTCCAAATCTTACGCAATATACAACAAATATGACATGATTATCTATATTTGACATCTTATCGGATTAGCATAAAACGATCACCGTTGCAGTGACTAGTTGTCAAACTAGCCAGGCCGACAAGATTAAGGGCGGCCACCGGCTATCAGGCCGCCTGACGATATCGGCCTGTCAGTTGTTCGGAGCCGGCAAATTTTTGTCTTAACTGACAGGCCAAGGTCGTCAGGCGGACTGATAGTCGGTGGCCGCCCTTAAGGCTGCGTTTCCACCAGAGATGAGCGAGAATGTGTTTCGAGTAATGTGTTTTTGAAAACCAATAGAATCACTCCATTTGTTTATCCTCACACCAGGGATGTCACGAATGTCGCTTTTCTGCGAATATTCAGGATGCGAATGTCCGAATGCGAATGCGAATACGAATGTTAGGGAGTAGATTCAAAAAAGCTAATCTTGCTTATCATTTTTATGCTTACGTAGTTCATAAATACAGAAAATGGAGTCCTATATTATTGATCAAAAGGAGACAAGTGATACCGTCGTTTTCACTTCCTGTGTATGAGCAAGCATATGACCATCGGCCGGGACAGTGCGGTCAAAAAAGGATGCGTTCCGCCCACATTCGCATTCGGAAAATATTCGCATCATTTCATGCGAATGCGAATGTTGATACGAATGTCAAAAATGATGCGAATATTCGCATTATACGAATGCGAATGCGAATATTCGTGACATCCCTACTTCACACAACGCAGCTCTAGGATTAGTTCTTAACAAACACATTCCTCGAACACATCCTCGCTCATCTCTGGTGGAAACGCAGCCTAAATTTAGAGTAGGTGCAGTCGCCATCAAATATATCTGAGCGGCCAGGGTATTCAAAAACACACAACAACACAACTTGACAATGTCAAGGCAATAAAGTGCATGTTCAGATATTTTTGAGTATCCTGGCCGCTCCGATGTATTTGATGGCGACGGTAGACGATTCCGGCATTATACAGTGTGGAACACATCTTTGGGACCTTAAATAGTTGAAATAGCTTATGAAATGAAATATTTTTATTTCGAACATAAAAGTCCATATAGGGTTAGAGGTACTACAATAACTTATATATGTACAGTTAGTATTATAATTAATTAGACTTAGCTTATTTTACGCAAAGGAAACTAATATACCTACTTACAATAATTATTTTTTATTCGAGGCTAATCAAATATACTATACTTATTTTATTTTTCTATCGCTATTAGTTCTCCCGTTTAGTATATCGAAGTTAGACACCTCCTATGGGTTTGCCTTAGGATCCATTCCATGATTAGTTTTGAGTGTAGGTATGTTCGGCTATTTTACTATAATATACGGATATTACTTCTCTCTCTTAGTAAATCGTAACCTGACGCCTCCTATGGGTTGGGTGACGGTTGCCTTGGGTTCCATGACCAATTTGAGCGGCGTGTCTTCTGCCAGCGATACGCGGTACTTACGTAGTACCGCTATGAAACCGGGTATCACTTGCATCTTTGCTAGGAGGTACCCTGCGGAGAAAAATATAAATATATAAATATTTTGAACGTTTTAAAACTTACGTCAGACTACCGTATATGTTTCTTTGAAGTGAAGTTACTATTTTTAGGAAGTCGGTTAAATATCTCGCCTACTTAATTAACCCTTATAAAACAAATTGATAGGCATCAAATTTGGATTAATAGTTTTGATGTTGTAGCTCTAGTAGCCTTGCGGTAAGATGTCCGACTTTCAATCCGGAGGTCTCGGGTTCAAACCCCGGCTCGTACCACTGAGTTTTTCGGAACTTATGTACGGTAATATCATTTGGTATTTACCAGTCGCTTTTCGGTGAAGGAAAACATCGTAAGGAAACCGGACCTAATCCCAAAAAGGCCTAGTTTCTCCTCTGGGTTGGAAGGTCAGTTGGCAGTCGCTTTCGTAAAAACTAGTGTCTACGCCAATTCATGGGATTAGGTTGTCAGGCGGTCCACAAACCGGAACAAACGCTAGGAGGAAGAAGTTTTGATGTTGTAGTGGAAGTGCACTAAACTTTTAACCGCGCAATGAGCTCCGTCGTCATAATAACATTCCGTATATAAAATGCACCCGATCCGTGTCCGTCCGTCCGCGGCTTGATTCAGTGATGGTTAGTACAGTCGCCATCAGATATATCGGCCAAGGTAGTCACAAATATCTGAACAACGCCTCTATTGTCAAGGCGATAAAGTGCATGTTCTGATATTTTTGAGTACCTTGGCCGCTTCGATATATTTCATGGCGACTGTACATAAGAAAGTATATGCCTCCATTAGGTCGATAAATTGGTATAAAAAGTGCAAAAAAGTATAATCGCGCTGAATTTTCTTTTCATTTGAATCTTATGGCCTGTGGGATGTCATTAGATAGGTCGAACAAACATAAATGTCATTATGGAGTACAACTTGACAAACTAATTATAAAACGTAATTATAATGCTATAAATAACTCAATAAGTATATAGGGCAGATGCCCCGGTTGTGGCCACTGTGCCGGTTTTGGCCATTTTCAAATTTATTAAGGTATAGACCAATTTACAAGTCTATGGTTTATGGTTAATATAAGAGTAAAATATGGCAATACAGATGGCACTGTCATTTGTCATGTATAAGTTGTCATTTAGCTGTCAGGGGCTATGGAAAAAAGTGGCCAAAACTGGCTCCTGGACCCGTCTCTGACATTTCATTAAAGAAAAAAAATAGATCTATCGTCAGAATCTTAACAGTGGAGATTCATATAAATATAGTAATATATTTTCACCGACTTAGTACAAAAAGAGTGTCATAATTCCTTATTGACACAAAATGACGGACGTCTGAACAGACAAACTCTCCTTAAAGTGGCCAAAACCGGGGCATCTGCCCTACCCACGCCACTCTATACATAAACAATGTGCATGGATTACGTTTGTATACATTTATTACCAGCCGTGGGGTGCCCGGCCTTAGGATTGTCCCCCACCAGATCGTCCCGTGGTTGCAGTAGGAGTCTGCTAAGGGAATATACCGGGAGATGGGCAGCAGCATCTTCCGAAAGCCTACAAACAATAAACAAAAAAACTGCGCGCGCCAACCCGCCTGCCAAGCGTGGTGCTTATATCAAACCCCCCCCCCCCCCCCCCCCCTTAATGATAAGTTCCATTAGTACCAGGCCCCCAGTCCCCGGCAGCTCCGCTATTCCTGGCGCGGTTTTTTGGGAGGCCTATGTTCGTCAGCAGTGGACGTCTTATGGCTGAGATGATGATGATGATGATATTTATTACATTATTTAGATATCTCTACAACAATTAGGCCGAGGGCCGACATAAGGAAATAAATCATGTTTATGTAACTCACTTGTACAAGACAAGGCCAACGACTAATAGACGCAGTTAAAAACATAAATATTTGAACTGTATAGTTGTGTACTAAGACCAATAAATAAACAATGGCCGACTATACAAGGTGGCCAAAAAAGAACTGAATTCCCGTTGGCTGTAAGGTTTTGGGACGCTACCAATCCTCCCTAGATGGTTTTGGAACCTTTCAGATCGATTTTATTCAGTTCTTTTTTGGCCACCCTGTAAATTCAAAGAAAAACTCGCACGATATTAACTTATGGCTAAACCAAATCCAAACACAGTTTTTGCACAATTTAATTCTGGTACGACACAAGCTTTTATGACCGCTTTTATTTTTCAAGTAAACGGTTCTTAGTAGTCAAAACTAGAATGTTTTTTTAGTTATTATTTTCACTATAATGTAACACATTTGTATTGTCAAGTAGTACGTAAACAGCTTTAGGGTAACTTGACTTACCTATACAAATCCTCCGACCCTCTCCAAACGGCATAAACGTGCACGGCTTTACTTGCCCCTCCATCAGTCGCTCCGGCCTCCACGTCTCCGGGTCATCAAACCACGCCGGATTCCTGTTCAGGTGGTATATCGGTAGGTGCACCCTGCAACCTTTATCTAGCACCACTCCTGTCGGCAACGTATAGTCTGCTAGTACCTCCCTAGTTACTACTCCTAAGACGGGATATAGTCTAATAGTCTCCTCCATACAAGCCATGAGATACGGCATTTCTGTGATGCAATCATAAGTAATTTTACCATCAGTTTTCTTCAAATATTCATCTATTTCTTCATGCACTTTCGCTTGAGCTTCCTCATTCTTTGCAAGCTCGTACAAACCCATGCTTAATGTACTACTTGAAGTTTCAAATCCAGCAGCGAAAAATCCAACCGCCAAAGCAACTATCAAATCATCGTCAATTTCTAGATGAATTTTCTTGTCACCCCAAATACTGTCACCAGAAAAAGTTAGTTTACCATCTGTCTTCATTGCTAGTATCAAATCGATGATATCGTTTCTAGATGTAGGCTTATACTGTCTTTCCTTGCAAATTCCGTTCACTAATTTACTGAAAAAACTTTTAATTTCTAGTGGGAAATTAGCGAAACCTAGACCGTAGAAAACTCCAGGCCAAATAGCGCGAGCGGTTGCTTTTAAAGCTCTGTATGTAGATATCTCGAAGATCATATCACCCATGATTTGAAAGGGATTATTTTTCGAGTCTCTCTCCATAGTATTAGTATCGACGCCGAATGACACTGAACATATACAATCTAATGTATATCTTGTCATCAAAGAACGCACTTCAGCGACTTCAGACTCCGCTAATTCGTAGTCCATCATGTCTTCTAACATGTTGGAACATTTTTCTATCAAATGGAACATGTCCTTCATCTTTTTTATCGAGAATAATGGAGAAAGATTCTGTTTCAACACTTTCCATCTGTCTCCACCTGAGAAGAACAGATTCTCAGTAATAGTTTCTTTGTGATAATAATCCGTAATCTCTCTTCCACTAAAATACGAGAAATCTTTAGTTAGAATCAGCTTAATTATCTCAGGATCTTGCGGTATTAGTACTGGTTCCGTTCCGTAAAAGGCTCCAAAATAAGGTTCGTTTGGGAATTGTTTGCATAACTTTTGCACTTCCGCACCTATGTATTCCCTAGTCAGAATATAACCAGCATAATTTCCAAGTAAAGGTACCGGCTTAGCGTATGGGACTCCCTTTTTCTTCCAGTAGTTGAATTTCTTCGTTGACACATGGTACAAATATGCGACAAGTAATATTAGAGACGCGAGCAGGACAGTAGTGATCATTTTGTGGGCGTGAGACTAACTGGTTTGAGTGACCGATGTAAATATGTATATACCACGTTGTGGCCATGGTTTTAAAAGTTGTTTAGAGACTCGTGTTTTGATAATAGATCGGGTATCGATTTTTATGTCGTTGACCCATTGATTGGGTTACTTAGTGCCAAATCTGGGCTATCCGACAGCCTATTTAATTCTGCTTCGCGTTCTGGCAAATTTAGTTATTCGTGATTGCGAGTGACCATGCAAAAAATACTTATTGAATGCATTATATTAATCTATTTTTGACAATTTAAAAAACCTCTACTGCACTTAAGAAAAATTGAAGGGAGAATAGCAAAACGAAAAGGCCGAGGAACGAAAAGACCAAGACGTGCATTTTTAGACCAAGCCAAAGAAAATGCCAATATTATGACATTTATGACGTATCAAGAGCTAAAAATCATTAGTGGAGAACAGGACAGAATGGCTATTACTCCACCGACAAGAGCAAGGCTCTTGACATTATGATGATGATGACTTAAGAAAACGTACCTACGGAGTAAACAAGAATTTTGACTCAAAATACTTGTTTATCATACGATAACAGCCCTTTGCTTACATTATTTGCCATTTCTATTGACCTTCGGTATAGAGAATCTGGTCACTTGGTCACAATAGTGTTTGAACTTTGATAAGGTTCAATTAATAGTAATTGCTCCCTACGTCTCTCCCTTATCTAACAAGCAACAATGAATGCACCAGTATTAATAAGTTACCACTTTATCTATTCTTTATGCATTGGACACCATTGTGACACACACTTGTTGATATTGTACTGAAGAGACTAACGCGTAATAAACATTAAATGATGTTTGTTGCTGCTCTGGATGTAAATTCTCGTTAAAACGCTGGACAGTGCTCCCATTAGATAAAAAGATAAAGATAAAAGATTTATTCTTCAATTTAGGCACATTACAATGCACGTCAAAAAAAATCTACTTACCACCGGTTCTAACCCTACACCTATGCCCCGAGAAGTATTATGACCGGCAAAAAAGGGATTTTTTTACAAAACAGTAACACCGTAAATCTTAAAGATATACAATAATATGTTCTTCAAGAAGACCCATCAAAACAGTTTGAGAGACAGACAATGTACCTATTGTGATTAAAAAGAAAAAATAAATAATAAAATCCAATTCGGACTGCTTCACAAAACGTTTGATATGCTTTCTTACTTGAACTGTATCCTCTGAATGCATGCATTATGGTGAATCTAAATAATGGCATCTGAAAGTATGTGCGATGCGATTATATCGGCAGATGATGATATAGATTAAACGAATAAGTATTAGGGAGGATACTACCTGGACTGTAATATCTATACAAAATCGCATAGAAAACAAACGTCCATTGCAATGAAAAGATGAAGTATTCAACGATATGAATTCACCTCTGGTTTGGTTAGGTTTTAAACCATGCTTGACAATAACATTGGATTTTCTTTGCAGATGGACCTGAAAGACCTGGAAGACGTTATTAAACTGGAAACCAAATGGTCCCTGAACAAGATTAGAGAAGCCAAAGGCTGGGGCAAGTGGGTGGAGAGGTACAGGCAGAGGGTCGAGAAAGAAAATGGTGAGTTCCATCCATTATTTATTTATTTTAAGGGACAATCTTACACAAATCAACCTAGTCCCACAGTAAGCTCAATAAGGCTTGTGTTGTGGGTACTAGGCGACGATATATATAATAGATAGATATAGATAAATACTTAAATACATAGAAAACATCTATAACTGAAGAACAAATATCCGTGATAAACACACAAATAAATGCCCTGACCAGAATTCGAACCCGAATTCCATTGACCCCCCTTTTTCCCTTTCCCAGAACTGAAATAATCTCCAATAATCTCCATATCAAATTTCTAAATCGGTTCATTGGTTATTCATTCCCCATACAAACTTCCACCCCCCTTTTCACCATCTTAAGGCTTGATATCTGGGACAAAAAATATCCTATGTTTTTCCCGGGGACTCAAACTATAATCATATGTACCAAATTTCATCTAAATCGGTTCAGCGGTTTAAGCGTGAAGAGGTAACAGACATAAAGACACACTATTTATAATACGAGTATTAGTATAGTTTAGACATTACGATTTAATTTTAACTATATTTTTTTATTTAAAAGGCCACCTTGGCCTATGGTTGTTAGATGTTAGTTACATTCATGTCTTAAAAATATGTATGTGTTAGTAAAACTAAACTAAATAACACAAAACAACACAGAACGGTACATAAACACAATCACCTAGTAGCGGTCATGACACAAGCGACATGTCGCATAAATGGTGAGTCATATCGGCCTGTCACGGTAGCCAGGATGGGGTTGGAGCTGGCCCGCACTCTGCAGAGCAACGCTTCACATCATTTGCGCATTATGGCATAGAAGTCATCCGTTCGAGTTTACATAAACATGCCTGAAGCGCTGCAGAAACGGGGCAGCCCCAACAACATCCTGAAAGTCCTGAAACCATTATTATATTGGACGCGCAGGGAACTGATGGTCTTCTGCGTAAAACTAGTCCAGAGGCTGCACGTTTAGAAATGAAACTATAAAACTTTCATGAGACTCTATATCTTAAAATATTTATAACGGGGGTGTCGAGCAAAAATCGACCAAAATTACGTGAGTGACCCGTTATGAATATTTTTACTACGATTTAAATAAGTTGACTTAATTAGATTTAATTATACACGAAATGTTTTCAGTGAGCGAAGAGGAGCGTCGCTCGCGCATGACAGCTGTCAACCCGGTGTACGTGCCGAGAAACTGGATGATGCAGGAAGCCATTACCGACGCGGAGAACAACGATTTCACGAAGGTACGGCTTTTGCTACGGCTCGATTGAGCCTAGGGTCCGCTCAGCAACCTAATCCCATAAATTGGCGTAGGAACTAGTTTTTAGACCTTCTAACCCAGAACAAGACATTATCAGGATTAGATACGGTTTTCTCTTGATGTTTTCCTTCATCGAGAAGCGACTGGTAAAGTTCAAATCCGAAAACCTCAGTGGTGCGCCGGGGTTAGAACCAGAGACCTCCGGATTGAAGGTAAGGTACAGTCGCCATCAAATATATCGGACCGGCCAGGGTACTCGAAAATATCTGAACATGCACTTTATCGTGTTGACAATAGAGGCGTTGTTCAGATGTCTGTAACCAACTTGCCCGCTCTGATATAACTGATGGCGACTGTATGTATATTATTGATTTTAAATCTTGCGACGTATTAAAACTATAAGCCTAAGCGAAATTCAGCCAAGCATAGACAATATTATCGTGTATAGAAAATGTCGCTCCGTTATATCTGACGTTGACTATACTTTCAAACATGGTCTTCATAACTCCTAATTCCAGGTGAGGTTTCTGCTAGAGCTGTTCCGAAGACCGTTTGAGGTGAATGCAGAGGCCGAGGATTTGGGGTACTCCTCGCAGCCCCCCAGCTGGTCCTACGGACTCAAACTTAGCTGCTCTAGCTAATGCTATATTGTGATAAATATGATCAAATATTTTAATGGTGATGAGTTAAGTAACTTTAAATCTAACTAAATCCAAGTTAAGTATCTTTAAATTTAACTTTTAATCTTTTGAACGCTTTCTCTCTCGCATTAATATGTGGCATACACGTCAACATCTCAACTAGTGCAAAACGATCTATCTTATCTGTCAACAGTAAAATTGCTTTGACAGCGTCTGCCATGACCACTTTAGCGGTCGTTGGCGTGGTAGGTACGATAGCACACGACCACTTTAGTGGCTCTTGGCGTTCAAAGGGTTAATGGCGGTAAGTTATACCTCGTTTTTTCAGATTAGAAAAATAACGGTCGTTTTCGACAGTTTATCTTTTTTTGTCAGCCATCATCATCATCATCTCAGCCATAAGACGTCCGCTGCTAAACATAGGCCTCCTCTATCCAGCCATATCTGGGTAAAATTTAAATGAGACTACTTCTTTCCACTATTAGTGATACGCTTAAGCCAGTAAGATGCAAAATGGCAAATTTTGAAATCGTTTTCCCAAAAATCGCACGACGACAATCGCACGTTTTTTCTAATCTGAAAAAAAACGAAGTATAAGTAAGTTTATCTTTCAATAAGAAAAACGAATAATTGGTGAACATTATCTATCTAGTTTTAACGTGGTGGTTAAAACGCCTCTGTATGATATACATTTTTTTTTTATTTGAGCAATATTTAGAAATATGAACTAATAATATCATAATTTATGGACATATCAAGTGTTAAATTTTCTATTTAGACACATGGCAGACTCTTAGTACACATGGTCCCTAAAACCAGTTATTTTATATTAGTATAGTGCAATATTAGTAGCGAGTTAAGTTTTAATGAAATAAATTGTGACATTCCACGAGAAAAGGTACCTTATGGCGGTTGGGGCTTACGCTATTTCTAACGACGCTGCAATACTAATGCGATGCTTCGCAACGTAAGCGCCAACCGCCATAAGGTACTTTCACCCGTGGGACGTCACAATTGTTTACATATTATGCTAGAATTGTTAGGGGATTCGGATATAATTTTGCATTTCTTCGCAGACCTACCTAAGGTAGAAATAATAAGAATCGCTTAACTTCAAACTTGGATAAATCCCACATATCAGAATGCGATTTTGGTATTAAAAAAAGCAATAGGGTAGATATTTGCTGAGAGGGTCGAATGGATTTATCCGAGTTTGAAGTTAAGCGGCACATTATTGAGTGGAGTGATTTGATAGCACTTTGCATACAGTCCGTGAGCTCTCAGAAGAACCTTCGGGTTTTAGAAAGAGACGTCGGGTATCAATCAACAGTGACACGTGAAAAAACAGAACAGAAATATTACCTTCGTGTGTCATCGCCGATTCCCGAAGGTTCTTCTTAAAGCTCACGAACTGTACATCTGTAAACAGTTGTATGCCAGGAGCTGTCAAATTTCACCAATTATGAATTCTACCTTAATCTCCAAACATGCAGAAATTGTGATTCATTTACAATATGTATTTTTTGAATAAATGAATTTCATGACGGTACAATCGGTACATACCATAATCTACCGACGAAAAAGTAATACATGAACTTTCTTCAAGTGCAATAATATTGACGAACAGCATACATGTGACACTTTTACGGAGAAGGTACCATTTCACGGAGGGCGCTTACGCTTTTATTGAATCTGTATAAAGTACGGTCACGTCTGAAAATATGGATACATTTAATCTGACATAAACATGTATCCAAAACTTTACGCCTTGGCAATAGAGTCGTGGCTACATATTATTGTCACATTAAATGTATCCATATTTTCAGACGTGACTGTACAACATAAGGGCCTTCCGCCAAATAGTGCCTTTTCCAAATAAGTGTCACATATTTTTATGATCTTAAAGTCATCTATGCTGTTACTTGTTATGTAATATTTTGAAGTTATTTTATCTAAAATATATTTATTTTGTTTTGCTATATCTTGTTTTAATTCGAGCTCAACTATGTTATATTAAAGTTTTCTCTGCCTATGTTTAGATATCCTTAGCTTAGACAACAAATAATAATAAAGGGCTATCGACTATCTAGGGGGTTTAGTATATTGACATTTACGTAATAATGAAAACGACTATTTAATTCAACATGGTTTATTATATAAGTACAAACATTATTACGTACTAAGTATCACAATCACAATGTTTTTTTTATCTAAAATTAACAATATCTATAAATAAATTCATCAAATAACACTAACATTGTACATTCTCTTAAAAATATATATAGATAAAAAAAGGACCGACACGTGGCAACTTCACTGTTCTGAGTACTTTCAACTTAATAGTATTTGTAAACTATTTGTTCTGACAAAAACCTAATTATTATTTTTTATTAATACAAAAACTTAATCACTCTCACAAGATTATGAGCGGTCTTGAACCTACACCTAACGAGCCTACTTGTGACACCTTTAAGTGTTATTGGCGTGCAAAAGGTTAAAATCATGAAGGTTAGATTGACCACTTACGTCATAATTGGATATGAATGTAAAATTGCCGCACTATTTAACCTAATAAGTACACTCAATTAAATTTACCTCAAACTGTAAAAAATAAAACTCCAATCTAAGTACTCAAAAGTCAGAACTCAGAATTACTATGTTCCACTCGCCCAATCTAAAACCCGAACGGCTATCGAGCACCGAAGAGAGAAAACTTCACAAACGGTTAAAATTAAGGTAGTTTAATCCTGGTCACGGCACCAAATTGTAACTGCCATACGTTTTGTGATAACTGGGTAGTTTAATGTTAGCGCTTGAAAACTCAGTTCTTGCTACTGTACGGAGCATTTTGGTGAGATTTGCTTAACTTGTCAAAAAGTAGCTAACAACATTTTATACGGTGTATCTTATTATTTCTTTGTATACAGAGTGTGGAATTGTGTTGTAGAATTAATTAGTATTCAGTACATTAGATAATCATGTAATAAATGGTTTAGACGTTTGCGGTGGGCGGTAGCCGTAAGAGTAATAAAGTACAGTATTAATTTCACTGAAAATAATGGTTATACAATACAGCACCATTTGAAGTCGATTATCAAAACTTATCGCTAGCACAGCCGAGAGCTTTTACAGCAGTACCCCTAGCACATGATTGACACGTCAGTATCTCGCGCGCGAGATAGTCTATCCGTCCTTTTCTGACTGTGTCAATTAAAAAGAGACGGGTAGTCTATCTCGCGCGCGAGATACTGTCGCATCAGTCATGTGCTAGGCGTGCAGCTACGGTTATATAGTTAGACCACGCCAATTCTTCACTTACTGCATATGACAAAGTAGTGAAAGACCTCTTAAACGTCAATTTTATATGAAAACTACGTTTATGGCGGCAGTTTAGAATTTTGACGCTGTAAAACCCATGCAGAGTTAGTGTGGTCGCACTTTAATATTAAAAGCAAAAGGATAGGAAGAACGGTATCTAAAAGCTCTTATTTTATAATTTAATTATAATAAATATTGCTTGTTAAACGTTTAAATTAAAACTAAATTTACGTCATTCTGGGCGCTAAGTGAGATTTACCGCCCTAGAGCGCAGCGGCAAATCTCACTTCACACCCACGAAAAGACGTAAAATTATGTACGCACCACGGGCGGTAATAAGGAAGGCCTCAGATCGCTTGTTTATCGCCCTTACCTTCGGTTCGGGCCACAAATACCCGCGATCTGAGCCCTTCTTTATTTTACCGCCCTAGGTACGTAATGTACTATTATTAACAGCCGGACGGAGCTGTTTATCAATAATTAAAATACAAATCTGACAATATTATATCACTAGTATATTTGTAACTTATAGCACAAATATTTTGCATGTTTTTTTTGCCAAATTCATATTTTAGTTTTCCGCAAAAAAAAGGTGAACTTAAACTATTTAAATTCAAATTATTTGCACTTTAAGCCTGCTAAATATTACACTATCACATTTTTTAAAAATAAGAACAGATATAATTACGAATTTACTATGAATTATAGTCGATTCAAATAATATTTTTACAGATCACTATTGACTGACAGAAATTCATCAGAACTCTCGTCAATAATTGACTTAATACATATAATAATGCTCTGACAACGCTTAGATTGCAGATTACAAACGTGAACGTCATCTATACATATAATAAAGCTGAAGAGGGTCGAAAATCTGTACATTGGAGATATTAGTAAAAAAATAAGTTAGTAGGTCTTAGAATCGATAACAGAACACGTTTCGACGATTTTTAGAATTTTTGTCTGTTTGTCTGTTTGTCTGTTTGTCTGTTTGGATGGGGAGAGTTGGCGTCAAAACGCCTGAACCGATTTCGATAAAAACTTCACTAGCAGGTTCAACAGACCTCTGGTCAGGACATAGGCTATAAAAAATACGAACTTTTTGGATTTAAGGGGGTTTAAGGGGGGTTTAAACTTTGTATGTGAAATGAATATGAGTGTTAAGCTCAAGCAGCAAATTGATATTTGTTTAACTACTTTCGGTTAGTTCATATTCATTCGAATAAATAAATAAATGTGTTAAATAATAATATACTGGTTAAATATAGTGGAAGAGTAAAAAATACGTACCATCAAAACGGGTATCTAGACATGTCTTTGGCTATACTATTAGGTAACGCTATCTCTCGCAGAACTTTGTTACTACCGAGTCCTCTTTACGCAAAATCTGACCACTACATATGTAGTTTAGGTGCAAACTAAATGCAACACGAGTTCGCAGAGATATCCCTAGATGGCTATAGTAGGTAGGTACTATCTATGCTATGAGTATAATGGGAACCTATGCCTTTACCACAGAGTAAATAATAGTATAATACAGAGAGACCTCTGTAATGTCACGTAACGTCACGAATCATGTTGTCCCTTCTTAACGCATGACAAGTTCTTTTTCGCACTTATGCAAACGTATCGGATACGTCGTGTCAAACTCAAATTTTTTGACAGATTTACTTTGAGTTGTACCCCGCTGCCTTTACCTCTTTTTTCCTTCTTTCTGCTGAGGCCTGACGCGCCAGCACGCGGTTGTTTAGCAACGCCTATAAAAACACTGATGTTTATGTTTGAAAAGACGACTGACTGCTGCGGATACGAATTTGTATATGTTTCCTTTTCATCGGAAAATTACTCGATCACCTACCACTACAAAACACACCGTACTACTGCTTATTATACCAAAAAATGTTAGGTCGAACATTTGAGATAGGAGAAAAAGAATTTTGATAGAGTTAACTGCGCGATGGGCTGTAAAAAAAAGGAGGGCTCGGGGGGCGGAGCCCCCCGCAAAAAGAAAAAAATACACCAAACTATAGATAATTATACCAAAAATAGTTACTTACGTTGAACATTTAAGATGGGAGAATAAGAGTTTTGATAGAGTCAACCACGTGATGAGCGGGTAAAAAAGGGAAGCTCGGGGGGCGGATCCCCCCACATTAAGAAAAAACACACCGTAGTACTGTTTATTATACCAAAAATTGTTACGTCGAACATTTGAGATAGGAGAAAAAGAATTTTGATAGAGTTTACCGCGCGATGGGCTGTAAAAAAAAGTGGGGGCTTGGGGGGCGGAGCCCCCGCAAAAAGAAAAAACCCCACACTATAGATAATTATACCAAAAATAGTTACGTTGAACATTTAAGATGGGAGAAGAAGAGTTTTGATAGAGTCAACCACGTGATGGGCGGAGAAAAAGGGGGGCTCGGGGGGCGGAGCCCCCCGCATTAAGAAAAACACACCGTAGTACTGCTTATTATACCAAAAATTGTTACGTCGAACATTTGAGATAGGAGAAAAAGAATTTTGATAGAGTTTACCGCACCATAGGATGTAAAAAGAGGGGGGCTCGGGGGGCGGAGCCCCCCGCAAAAAGAAAAAAATACACCATACTAAAGATAATTATACCAAAAATAGTTACGTTAAACATTTAAGATGGGAGAATAAGAGTTTTGATAGAGTCAACCACATGATGGGCGGGGAAAAAAGGGGGGCTCGGGGGGCGGAGCCCCCCGCATTAAGAAAATCACACCGTAGTACTGCTTATTATACCAAAAATTGTTACGTCGAACATTTGAGATGGGAGTAAAAGAATTTTGATAGACTTTACCGCGCCATAGGCTGTAAAAAATATACCATACAATAGATAATTATACCAAAAATAGTTACGTTGAACATTTAAGATGGGAGAAGAAGAGTTTTGATAGACGTAACCACGTGATGGGCGGGACGAAAAGGGGGGCTCGGGGGGCGGAGCCCCCCGCATAAAGAAAAAACACACCGTAGTACTGTTTATTATACCAAAATTTGTTACGTCGAATATTTGAGATAGGAGAAAAAGAATTTTGATAGAGTTTACCGCACGATGGGCTGTAAAAAGAGGGGGGCTCGGGGGGCGGAGCCCCCCGCAAAAAGAAAGAAATACACCAAACTATAGATAATTATACCAAAAATAGTTACGTTGAACATTTAAGATGGGAGAATAAGAGTTTTGATAGAGTCAACCACGTGATGGGCGGCGACAAAAGGGGGGCTCGGGGGGCGGAGCCCCCCGCATTAAGAAAAAATACACCGTAGTACTGCTTTTTATACCAAAAATTGCTAAGCCGAACATTTGAGATAAGAGAAACCAAAAATAGTTACGTTGAACATTTAAGATGGGAGAAGAAGAGTTTTGATAGACGTAACCACGTGATGGGCGGGAAGATAAGGGGGGCTCGGGGGGCGGAGCTCCCCGCATAAAGAAAAAACACACCGTAGTACTGTTTATTATACCAAAAATTGTTACGTCGAACATTTGATATAGGAGAAAAAGATTTTTGACAGGGTTTACCGCGCGATGGGCCGTGAAAGAAGGGGGGCTCGGGGGGCGGAGCCCCCCGCAAAAAGAAAAATACACCATACTATAGATAATTATACCAAAAATAGTTACGTTGAACATTTAAGATGGGAGAAGAAGAGTTTTGATAGACGTAACCACGTGATGGGCGGGAAGATAAGGGGGGCTCGGGGGGCGGAGCCCCCCGCATAAAGAAAAAATACACCGTAGTACTGCTTTTTATACCAAAAATTGCTACGCCGAACATTTGAGATAAGAGAAAAAGATTTTTGATAGAGTTTACCGCGCGGTGGGCCGTAAAAGAAGGGGGGTTCGGGGGGCCGAGCCCCCCGCAAAAAGAAAAAAACACCATACTATAGATAATTATACCAAAAATAGTTACGTTGAACATTTAAGATGGGAGAAGAAGAGTTTTGATAGACGTAACCACGTGATGGGCGGGAAGATAAGGGGGCTCGGGGGGCGGAGCCCCCCGCATAAAGAAAAAACACACCGTACTACTGTTTATTATACCAAAAATTGTTACGTCGAACATTTGAGATGGGAGAAAAAGAGTTTTGATAAAGTTTACTAAGAAAAAGAGTTGTGACGGGCGCCAAAGAAAGGGAGGCTCAGGGGGCGGAGCTCCCCGCATAAAAAAACCCCGTTCTATTGCTTATGATTGCTATGGTAAGGTTGAAAGTTCAAGATGGGAGCAAGAGTTTGACAGAGATTTGCACGTGGCAGGCGGTAAAAGGCGGCTCGTGGGGTGGAGCCCACGCAAAAAGATAAACACACCGTACCATTGCTATTTTTACCAAAAAATGGTAAGGTTGAATATTTAAGATGTAGATAGAGTTGACCACTATTAATACCAAAAATGATTAAGTTGCATATTTAAGACGGAAGCAATAACAGTTTTGATAGAATTAACTATGTGAAAGGCGGCTCGGGGGCCATTTCGCGTACACTTTAACATCAAGTTGTGTTCGATATCTCCTTACATTGGTCTTTCCGCCCTCCGGTTTACTTTTAAGACTTAGGGTGGATTGCACCACGCACAATTAACGGACTCATCAACGTTAAATATGGCGACGGAGCTGTCATCCCATAGAAAACTGTCAAACTTTTCATACAAGATTTTTTTTACAGTTACGTTTACGTTCACAGACAGTTTGGTGCAACCGGCCCTTAGTCATTAATTTGTGTTCGATCTCTGACCTCGTGCTGCATTTTCTACTGAGATGCTTCGGACGTTCGACTCTACAGAGAGAGCTCTGCTTTTAGCTCTTCAGATCTTCCCGCTCACATGGTTCTCTGCCGCAGACGCTTTCGGTCGATCTTTTGGGATGTCGAAGTTATAACTGACTTTATGAAATTTGATATGTAGAAAGCGTTTAGCAGTGGACTGTTGAGGGATGAGTGTAACGAAAAGTGACAGAGCCTACTCCAATGCACGCGGGCGAAGCCGCGCGGGTACAGCTAGTATACAATAAAAAAAAAGAACCGACTTCATTTTGGCTCCGCTTTTCCTAAAGGAAATGGCCGAGTTGCTGTAAAAAATACTGAAATCACTATAGGTGTGGCTAGAATAGTTGAAGACTTCCCTCGATTTCTCCAGGATCCCATCATCAGATCCGGAGCTGGTGACAAGGGACCAACTGTGAATTAAACTCTTACAAAAAAAGAATTTTCCAAATCGGTCCAGTCGTCTTCAAATAATCGGTGAACATACATAAAAAAATTGCAAACAAAAAAAAAACAAAGATCCCGACGAATTGAGAACCTCCTCTTTCGAAATCTTGAAGTCGGTTGAAAACGCCAAGATTCCGGACGCAAGCGAGCCAAAATAAACCATACTTGAATGAAAGTATGAAGGTTATTTTGACGTCATAACACTTATAGGTGTCGTGGGCGCTGTGGGCATGACTACTTATATGACACATTTAGGTGTTATTGGCATACAAAAGGTTAAACAACGGTATTAAGTACATGGGTGCGAGCCAAGGCACTTTACTTAACATTTACGTCACTCTGGGCGCTAAGTGAAATTTACTGCCCTAGGGCGCAGCGGAAAATCTCACTTCACACCCAGGAGAAGACGTAATAGTACATTACGTACCTAGGGCGGTAAAATAAAGAAGGGCCCAGATCGCTGGCATTTGTGGCCCTTGCCTTCGGGCAAGGGCCATAAACGTGCGATCTGAGGCCTTCTTTATTACCGCCCGTGGTGCGTATATAATTTTACGTCTTCTCCTGGGTGTGAAGTGAGATTTGCCGCTGCGACCTAGGGCGGTAAATTTCACTTAGCGCCCAGAGTGACGTAAAATTATATACGGACCACGGTAATAAGGAAGGCGTCAGATCGCTTGTTAATGGTCCTTACCTTCGGTTCGGGCCACAAATGGCAGCGATCTGAGCCCTTCTTTATTTTACCGCCCTAGGTACGTAATGTACTATTTGAACGCCAAGCATCAGACTGAAAAATCGTGCCCTCAGCGCCAGCGCGCAAAGCAAACCGGTTATAATCACGTCCTGGCGCTGATGGCACAACTTTCCGTGCACGTGATATAACGGCTTTGGCGGTCAAAGGGTTAAGCATGTACAGTCGCCATCAATATATCGGAGCGGCAAAGGTAGGTACTCAAAAATATCTGAACATGCACTTTAACGCCTTGACAAACGTGGCGTTGTTGAGATATTTGTGACCATCTTGGCCGCTCCGATATATCTAATGGCGACTGTACACTTATAAAGGCGACGTCAAAGAAATGTTTACGCTTTTGCACCTTATTACAAAGGAGTTAATGTGCAAATATATAAACATGTGATAGTCTAAAAAAGGTACTAATTTGTCGACCGGCGCTTACATTTTTAATGCTCGAATAGAATATTGAAGCTGTCCAACCGAACGTACAGTAGCAGATGGAGCTAAGCGGGTAGGGTGTTCAAAATTACCTACACGTTTTTATTCTCTTAACAATAAAGTCGTGTCCAGGTCATTTTGAACACCCTACTCGCTTAGCTACTTTTGCTGCTGACTGTACCTAGAACAAGGGCCTCCCGCCAAATGATTCCTTTTCCAAAAATAGTCACATGTCTGACGCCGACTGTACATAAAACAGTATAATTTGTCTAAGTTTAAACTTTTCGAGGCTTTGACAAATGTAAATGCCCTTATTCTTTTTATGATTGTTCTGCGGTGCGGATATATCAGTCGTTGGCGTCGAAAGGGTCACCGCGTTGAGTAAGATCACGTAGAAATAGTAATGGGTGCAGTATTGTTCCGTGCTTTAGACTGGTTCACTTTGTAGTAGACCACGGCATCATGGACGGTGGGGAAGGTGTCTAGTTGGAGCTGGTTCGTGACTTCCAACTTATTGTAGCGGTGGATCATCTCTAGCATTGGCCCTGAGGAGATAAGTATGATTAAAAAAAATAATTAAAAAAAGTTACAGTTTTAGCGTTGAAACTTTCGCTTCATATTGGTGTAGACGGAGAGCTAGTCACGTCAGATATGACACAATAATGAGAGCAATGAAACCCCTCTAGTCAGTTTGCTATACTATGCTTATTTATAGATCTGGACAGCTGGCAGGTGCAAAGTGGTGGAGGTAAAAGAGTGCAAACCGCTTCATGAAAAAAAATCTGGTGACAATGGGACCAACTGTGAAGTATTCTGTTTCAAACAAAAAATAATAATTTTCCAAATCCGTCCAACCGTCTTTGAATAATCGGTGAACATACATACATACATAAAAAACAAAGATCCCGACGAATTGAGAACCTCGTCCTTCCAAATCTTGAAGTCGGTTGGAAAAGTCACTCGCACGCCAATAACATGGACGCAAAGGAGACTTTGAAAGCATACTTATTGCCATAACTTATAAGTGTTCTTGGCGCTATGGACACGTCAGGTCATCACTTTTAACCTTTTCTCCGCCATGTCAAACGCAAAACCTACCACTCAGACGCCACGACATGTAAATGTCAAAATGAAGTTAAACTTTATGCGTGTGCATGTAGGTCTATTTTGCTCTGTGGTCGGTGACCGATATATCGGTCTTTGGCGTTGGACCTGTGGTGCCGATATATACGTCTTTGGCGTGGAAAAGGTTAAGTATCCTAGGCGTTGAAAAGGTTAAAAATATTGTTAAGTATTACGTCACGAATAAACGTTTTTCTTTTCTTTCTTTCTTTAGTAGCTACTAGGTGGAGTAGCAGTGCAGGTGACATTTCCTCTTACATTTTGGATATCTTTGAGCTTACTTATTGTACTCTATGATCTTACCGTTGGCCCCCGCTAGCAGGACCATGATGTTACTCGCCTCCAACTCTCGAGACACCAGTACTAGCGTCTTGACTCCTGGCGCGTCCACATAAGACAGCGCAGATGCATCTATTATGACGCAGTGAACCTGCGCACAAGAGGGGTCGTCAGAACTGGAGCTAATTACGACACTGGTGTCTTTAAGGCGATTATCACACTGGCGACGGATCCGCATGCGGCGCCGGTGCGCGAGCGAGATAGCGCTCTGCATGTGTATAGCGCTATCTCGCTCGCGCACCGGCGCCGCATGCGGATCCGTCGCCAGTGTGATAATCGCCTTAAGAAATATACTTAATTTAAGCAGAGGAATGCACCCTTGCAATTACAGGAAAAAGAAATGTACTTATATTTGAACAGTCGAATGTCGTTTTGATAAGATTTAATTGATTTTACACTGTGAGTGATATGTTTGATATTAAGTAGTTTTAAGATAAATCATTTTATATAAGTATTAAATAGCTACAGACTGTCTATAGTTTTAAGTTAACGTTTGCATGCCTAACTGGCAAAATATGTCACTGTAATATCTAGTTAATACCATCTTATTATACCATATTTTATGCAAATAAAGAATTTATGATTATGATTATGATTAAGAAAGAGAAGAAATATACTTAAGAAATTTAAAACAAAATTGATTAAGGGGTTATAACCATACGTCGTTATCGCGGGTGCAACTACGATTTGACAGAACTCAAAGATTATGATAAACAAGAAATAACAGAAGTGTCAGTAGTATCAAATACGTTTGTACCTACGAGATCAAAATTATTCAATTTTTATTCTTGATCGATTTATGTAGACTTGTAGATAAAAGATTATTTCAAACTTAGGAACAATTGGTTCCCCCTAAAGTCACGGTTACTCGTTATTTTCATAAAAAAATGTGAAACGAAATTTCAACTCAAAAAGGCGCACTTTAAGGAACGTAGAAAAGGCGCAAGATTGAGAAGAGTTTGATTGATCATTTCCAGCAAAAACATTGTGCTAGATATGAAGAACTTCTTAGAGGCTAAGACGCGTAGGTAGAAATACTCTGTTTATATCAAACGGACACTCTGTTATATACATTCTTCAACACATTTGTTTTTGCACCCGCGCACATACGTCAATATTCAACATTTACGCGGCCAAAATTGGATTTTATAAACTAGCGATAAATACAAAAAGTACCACGTGGAAAGCTAGAAGACCCATTAGGGAATCTTATTTAACCCCCAACACCACCCTCAGATACACCCCGACCACATACAGTCAGTCGGTACTTGACCGTCATTCTCTACGCTCGTTTTCGTTGCTGTTGGTTTAAAAATTTGCACAAGTTACAACGTCAATATTGTCTTTTCTGTGTCAGTTTTGTCAGTGAAAGTGATGGATTCCGATAACCAAGGTATGATTCTTTATTGTTATTATTGTTTACTTAGTAGATATGCATAATTTGAATTATTTGGAAGTGTCAAAGCACGTGGTGTTTTTTGTTCATCTTTTTACCTAATTTTCAACTTTAAAGGTCAATTTGTTGTACACTTCCACAAGTTACCGCTATGATTTTTAATTTATTCTAAAGTAGAATCTCTGCACTAACCAAAAATATAAAAATTGGCTGCGGAAGAGTGCAGATGATCAAATAAGGAAGCTTTTTAAGCGATATGGATTTTACGTTGAAAAAAGTTTTATATTTATCTAGATGTGTATCATAGATTGCTACTGAGTTCGGATCAACTGATTAGCAGTCTGAGGCCCAAGAAGAGATCGATCCCAAGAATATATTGCCCAGAAACTATGCAGATGTTAATAGCGGCAGATTCGAACACTACCGAATCCGACTCCGATGGCGAACAGCAAGAAAATTCAATTACAGAATAATGTTTTTTTTCATTTAGTTAGTGGTTTGTATTGTTCATATCTTATCATTGTCATGTTTATATTTGTTATATACCATTATGAGAATAAAATAAAAATTGTCGAAAAATTTTTTTTTACCTGTATTAAAAATAAAAACATTACTAAATCAAAGTAAATACTCTCATCAAACATATAATACAACACAGAAATGATATAAACAGTGATCGGAATAGGTAGTGCCATTTCGGGTGAATGACCTTAAACATTAAACATAACATGGATAAGCCTTGGGATTTCGGGACACGTATTTTTTCACAGTGAATATTATTGACCTAAATTAAGAAGATGCAAAATAATAAAAATTGACATTATAAATACGTCAATTATTTATTCAACATAACTTTTAACAGTTACAAATTACAATCATAAAATAAATCGTCAAACATCAACATTACATACACATACATACATTACATACATACATTACATACATTATTACATTATATACATTACATATGTATTAAATCAACGTTATTAAAACATTCGTTATTTTTTACTATTACTAAACATAAACTTAAAATTTTTCATGCAACCCATGAAATCCCGGGGTTAAAAGCTATGTCCATACTAAGCTTACGCACCGAGTTCCCGTGAAATGGCACTACCTATTCCGATCACTGGATATAAGTGTAGAAATAGTTTTGGCCGCGTAAATGTTGAATATTGACCTATGTGCCGCGATCACGACGTATGGTTATAACCCTTAGTATAATTGTTTCACTAACTTAACGTAACGATTGTGTTTGCGTGAGATCTTAATTTGTATGGAATTTTTAACACAACACACCAAGCGGAAATCTAACGGCTTCATGTTACCGATTTTACGGAAGAGGTTTGAATGGTTCCTATCTATTACTTGCGGAAGGGGGTCAAAAATATAAGGATCCGTGAGCCACCTACCTTCTTCACAATTGTGGTGGAACTCACGGTCCCACACGTAACTATAGTTCTTGCTCGGAGTCCCATTATTGCTGTAATCCCCCGACACAGTATCTAACGGCTTCATGTTACCGATTTTACGGAAGAGGTTTGAATGGTTCCTATCTATTACTTGCGGAAGGGGGTCAAAAATATAAGGATCCGTGAGCCACCTACCTTCTTCACAATTGTGGTGGAACTCACGGTCCCACACGTAACTATAGTTCTTGCTCGGAGTCCCATTATTGCTGTAATCCCCCGACACAGTATCTAACGGCTTCATGTTACCGATTTTCGGAAGAGGTTTGAATGGTTCCTACCTTTAACTTGCGGAAGGTTGCTGTCGTTCTTGGTGAAAGTTCCATCATCGCTGTGGTCCTCTGGTGTACGGTATCTACGGGCTTCATGTAACCGACTTCACGTAAGAGGTTTGAATGTTTCCCACCTTCTTCCTAATACCACGCGCAGCTGTCGGGTCAGAGTACCATTATCGCTGTAATCCCCCGACAGTGTCTATCACCTTCATGTAACCGACTTCACGAAGGAGGTTGGAATGTTTCCTACCTTCTTCCTAATACCACGCGCAGCTGTCGGGTCAGAGTACCATTATCGCTGTAATCCCCCGACAGTGTCTATCACCTTCATGTAACCGACTTCACGAAGGAGGTTGGAATGTTTCCTACCTTCTTCCTAATACCACGCGCAGCTGTCGGGTCAGAGTACCATTATCGCTGTAATCCCCCGACAGTGTCTATCACCTTCATGTAACCGACTTCACGAAGGAGGTTGGAATGTTTCCTACCTTCTGCCCAATAGAGGGGTCCCACACGTAGCTGTCGCTCTTCGTCAGAGTCCCATCATCACTGCGATCCTCTGGTACGTTGTCTACGGGCTTCATGTAACCGACTTTGCGGAAGATAGTCTCTCGGAAGAGGTTCTTGGTGGCGAAGTTGAGGCCGCCACAGTAGTGGAAGATCTTGATGCCGGGGAGCTCTTCGGCCTGAAGTGGGGAAAAATATTAGCTTTGCAGCACATGCTGTCTCTAGTAAGTAAACATGAGTTCATTGCTTTTTTAACTCTATTTGCGCCAATGACGCCACCGACGTCCGATCAAATACTATCAGATATCACTCCTAGAAAGAATAACCTTTTTATGATTTAAATAAATAAATAAATATTATGGGACAATCTTACGCAAATCAACCTTTTCCCACAGTAAGCTCAATAAGGCTTGTGTTGTGGGTACTAGGCGACGATAAATACACGGTGGGAAAGAGTATACCGACAAACTATAACCACGCATTCCTAAGGATAAAATAAGCAAAAAATGCCATGACTTTTGGCAAAATTCGCAAAAAAAAAATTTTTTTTTTTGTTGTTTTTGAATGCTTTTCGACATGAAAAATCGATGTTTTTAAAACTTGCAAAATTTTGACTGATAATTTTTTTTTCTGATACTTTTTTTCGCAAGGTGTCTCTCACCACTTTGACGTCTGTGAATAAGGTTGTTTAAACTAAATCACATAATGCCAACATTGCAATCCAAATTCTGTGATGTACCGAGTTTAGAAGAATAAAAGAGTTTTTTTACATTGACATTATCTCTGAAACTACGCTGATTCCAGAAAAGTTCATACGACATTTTAGTTTCTAAATATGATCATTGATCAAGAAGGGTTCCCTCTATTTGGCATACTTTTATTTGTCCGAAACCCAGTTCGCATAACAGACTTGGCATAATTTGTTCTAGACGAATGATAATGTAGCATAAACCTTATTTGGTATAATTCACAATATTGCGAATTTCTCTTTGTCCGAAAATTTTTTTGCATACTACTGTTGTAGCCGAATGTTATTACGAATAAACTTAATAAGCATAAGTGTATTTGGCATATTTTTTTAAATTCGAAAGTTTTTTGGCATACACCGAACCCAAAATGTATTGCTGCGAAAAAATTGGCTCAGCACACCTGGCACATGACTGATGCGACAGTATCTCGCGCGCGAGATAGACTACCCGTCTCTTTCTAATTGACACAGTCAGAAAAGGACGGATAGACTATCTCGCGCGCGAGATACCGACGCGTCAATCATGTGCTAGGCGTGCAGGTCAGGTTAGAACTGCAACCTTGAGAGGCAAGTAGGTACTACTACGCAGAAGTGGGTTAGAACTGCGACCTCAACAAGAAAAAAATGCTACGAAAGTAGGTTAGGTTAGGTTAGAATTATGACCTCAATGTAAGGGCACTTATGCGTAATAGTGGGTTAGGTTAGGTTAGAACTATGACCCTCTACAAAATAAAACGGCTGCCAGAAAGTAGGTTAGGTTAGGTTAAAACTATGACCCTCCAATCCAAAGAAACGCATCACACCTTCATTGCTGCATTGACGTGACAGTAAGTACTTATACAATATGCCCTGGCTGTGATTTGAATGATGCAATTCGGCCCTAACACTTTTCTGTCAAATAAATTTCTGCAACAGAATTTTCGGCAATTAATTTTTCTGCACATACACTTTATGCGTAACTAGGATTCGGAATAATGACTTTATGACCAACTAATATTCGGACCAATAAAAATCTGCCAAAGCCAATTATGCTCAACATAAGTATGCCAAAACAGTTTATGGTTACAGCTAATTATGATCATATAGATTATGAACAATATAATTATTACCACAATGATTATGCGAAAACAGGGTGAACCGATCAAGAATACGCTGTTAGAGTCTGTCGGTATACTTGTTCCCACCGTGTATAATAGATGGTATTCTGCCTTTTCGCCGAAAATTGCATTGACGAATTTCACTTGCCAACCAACTTTTCGCAGAAGTTTCATTTGGCCGAACAACTTTTACCAAATAATTACTTCGCAACCTACTAGGTCGGGTTAGGTTAGGTTGGATTATGTAGAGTTGGGAAATGAAATTCGGCCAAATGAAACTTCTGCGAAAAGTTGGTTGGCAAGTGAAATTCGGCAATACAATTTTCGGCGAAAAGGCAGAGAATCATAATAGATAGATATAGATACTTAAATATATAGAAAACATCCGGAACAAACTCAGGAACAAATATCCGTGATAAACACACAAATAAATGCCCTGACCAGGATTCGAACCCGGGACCTCCTGCTTCATAGGCAGGGTCACTACCGACTAGGCTAGGAGGCTGTTAGGTTAGGAGGTATGATTTGGCATTATATATAAGTATTTTTTTTGTCTAGCGCTGGCGTCAGGGGTACGGCGTATTATTTACCACCTGAGTGTTAAGAGGTTAATCCTCCGAAAATCCACCGAAATCAAATCGAATTAGGTACATTATTAGCGGCATGCCAATTTTGCTCTATATTCATTATGTAAATTAATTAGCTCAATAAGAGTGACAAAAAGAGAGCCAGCAAGGAAGTTTTTCAATAACGCAACCTTTAAAAAAATATAGGATAGTGAAATCTATGAGTCAAATTCTCGTGAAACCATAGCGTGAAACCTATCAAATCTTTGAAGCGTGTCAAAGTCATATGCTAATATGCCATAAGTCAACAAAACCGAAAAATATCAACCATTTGCCTCTCTGTCTCATAAATATACAGAATTACCAACAAATATTCACCATACCTAACACCGATACCTCAATAATAATGATGATGATTTAGAAGACTAAAAGAACAAAAAACTAAGTGTAACTAGCAAAAAAAAATATCTTTAAGCATTCGTCATGCTTCATAAGAACATTAAATTAACTACAAGATGAAAGATCCAAGAAAATTGCAATTAAAAAGTACCCCTACGACTACGAGATAAATGTATTAGAACTGTCACCTATTCTTAAAAAAACACGCTAACTAACAAGAGAATAATATTTACAAGCATTCGCCATGCGTTTCTTCCCATATAAAAAGTACCCGTACTCTTTAGACTACGAGATCAGCGTGTTGGACATGTTCAGATGGGGCGTGTGTCTGGTGATATACTGGGCGGTCATGTATACGGTCGGGTTCCTGCTGGTGATGGTCAGGAGGGAAGAGGAGCTGGACATGGCTAGCAGAGGCTTGTTGGCCAATGATAAATGATGTAGACTACGAGATCAGCGTGTCATGTTCAGATGGGGCGTGTGTCGGGTGGTATACTGGGCGGTCATGTATACGGTCGGGTTCCTGCTGATGATGGTCAGGAGGGAAGAGGAGCTGGACATGGCTAGCAGGGGCTTGTTGGCCAATGATAAATGATGTAGACTACGAGATCAGCGTGTCATGTTCAGATGGGGCGTGTGTCGGGTGGTATACTGGGCGGTCATGAATACGGTCGGGTTCCTGCTGATGATGGTCAGGAGGGAGGAGGAGCTGGACATGGCTAGCAGAGGCTTGTTGGCCAATGATAAATGATGTAGACTACGAGATCAGCGTGTCATGTTCAGATGGAGCGACTGCCTGATGGTGTACTGGGCGGTCGGATTCCTGCTGATGATGGTCAAGAGAACTGCAAAAGTGCACATGGCTAGTAGAGCTTGTTGGCTAATGATAAATGATGATTTGACCAAAAATCTAAGCCTATAATCATACATAACAGTTTAATATAGTTGGTTGATTCGAAGTTGTCTTTTATTTTGTAATTTCTAAGTTTTAAAATCCTTTGCCACTCCTTTCTCGCGAGGGGAGGCCTTTGCCCAGCAGTGGGACACAGTATATATTTCGTTTTTTTTGAGATTAGAAATTCAGTAAACATAGAAACAGAAGTTGCCAACCTGTTCTAACCTGTTCTGTTTGAATGTTCAATTTAAACACACTGCAAGCACACCAACCAACGATTAGTTAACATGATGAAGAGTTCACATTTGTAAATAAATAATGACAATTTGCAGATTATAATCCATACCTAACAGCAATAAAAACACAATTTCGTTTTGATTATCACGTTAGAGACACATGACAATTGAAAAACTGACAGTGACACACGCATAGGTTATAAATCGAAAACCATATGTTTCGAACCTCCTTTTCTTCAGGTTTTTTATTGTGCAACATTCACTAAAACATTAAGAATGATAAGAATAAATTATTTCGTAATAATGACTACTATTACAATACTGTAAAATAATTAATATTATTCAATTTAACATTTACAAATACCTACGCATTGGCTTTATTATAAATACAAATATATTTAAATATTTTTTATTGGCCGCATTGACACTTTGACACTTGTGACATGTATCAAGCCGTATCGTGCCTGATAAAGAACCCTGTACATGCGCCTTTCAACTTTTTTCTAATTTACAAAAAAACGAGGTATAGGCTACGAAAAAAAAAATCCTTCGACTTTTGAGTGGTTTCTAGGTTAATAATCAACACATCTCCTTCTCCGATCAGCCACCGTAACCTATGGACGCCTGCAACTCTAGGTGTCACTTGCGCGTTGCGGACCTTTTATTATAAAGAAGGATTCGTTGTGACAGACTTTAGCTCCCTTTGTCGTCAATACACTGCATCAGCTTTGAAGCAGGGCTTGTAACCGGTTAATGCAAAAAACCCCGAAATGATCCAATATATTTAATTATTTTATGGTTTTTATGTAAAACCCGATGTTTTATTATAGATTTCACTTCAAATTATAGGATTTTTCGATTGAGTATAAAACAGTAACGAAAAGAACGAAAAAACAAACCGGTTTTTTTACTATGGATTTCGGTTACGGTTACAAGCCCTGCTTTGAAGTCTGCTAAAAACTAGATATGATATTGAATGATGTTACTTACCGCTCGGTACCGCTTGATGTCCAAGTATAGATCTGTCTCTAGTACGCGGCCTAGTAGACAGGTGTAGGGCTTCTGTGAGCGGATGAACAGCGCCCCTACGCTGGCTAGGAGACCTGCTGCTAACCTACAATATCAATAAAATGTATACCTATTCAAAAAATATTATGGGACAATCTTACACAATAAGGGGTTTGCGCGATGAGTTTTATACTAGATGGCAGCACGTGGCAAAAGCGCAAGGCGATGATGTAGGTACGTATATTATAGAAATATATCAATTTAAAATATATGAAATAAAAACATCCATAACTTAGGAACAAATATCAATGATAAAAACACAAATAAATGCCCTGACCTGGATTCGAACCCGGGACCTCCTGCTTCATAGGCAGGGTCACTACTGACTAGGATAGGATATAATTCATATAAAGCATCAGATTCGCCGCTTGCGCTCGTCGTTCCGATACGATTTAAATGTATATATATCAATAAGGGTCAGTTGTACCAAACCGTCTGTTAACATCAACGACATCGTTAAAAATATCTTGTATGAAAAGTTTGACAGTTTTCTATGGAATGACAGCTCCGTCGCCATATTTAACGTTGATCGGTTAGTTATGTAGTGCAACCCACCCTAAATATGTTTTAAAAACAGCGGTAACCAAGAACACGTACAGAGTACTATGGAAAAAGGAATTTAACGCATGCAGGAGTAAATAGTATTTTGTGCAATAGTTACATAATAAGGGTTCTTAAGATTCGAGGGTCGAAGTTACAAAATGAGGCGAAGCCGAATTTTGTAAAAACAGACCCGAGAATTTTAAGACCTAATTATGTACCGTTGCACACAATAGTTTTTCTACGAGTGCTTAAGCAAGCCGGTAAGAATTGAGTTCGACGAATGCCGTGCATAACCTGCTGCTTCATATAATTGAGTAACTTCGATCTCTTGGTGGATTGTGTCGGCGCGCGGCGGGGCGCGCAATGCGGGGCCCGACAACAGTTTCACAATATTGTATGGAAATCCTTTCTGTGATTGTTATGGATGCTACAATATGCGACTATAGAAGCTCTATCAAAAAGTATGCGCTAGTAGTTCCGCCAAAACACTCTCAATTCAAGTATTACAGTCGCCGAGTATAAAAACTATATAATGAGTTGCCTTTTAACATTAAAATATCTAATTCCATAAAAGTGTTCATAAAAAATCTTAAAGCACATGTATACAAAAATATTGCGATAGCATGATTTGATTGTAAATATTACTTATCACAAAAATACTTGTTTACTATAGTTGTATATAACGAATGAAAATATATTAACAATTTTATTTCACATCATTATTGCATGATATGATTATGAGAAATCCTTTTACAATAATTGAATTAAGCACCTATTATGTTTGTAAATAACTATACTGCTGACTTTTAATGCATGTTGCTTGTTGCTACAAATTGTTTATATCTACTATTAATTTGTAAGTTCTCATTTAAGTGAATATGTACTGTTATATTCTTATGAGAATAAAAATCTTTAAACCGAAACCGAACTGCTTGACTGGCCGCGCCGACAGGGCTCTATTTTGACGACAGGGCCATATTATTTTGTGACCTTGCTATGGAACTAAATTGATACTGAAGCTTACCCATAATCGATGTTGACGAGTGTAGTCATGAGGAAGGTGATGAGCCAAACGGACGCATCCAACTTACTTAGGTAACAGAACCTTAAACAAAAACATTAATAACTGTAGACATTCTCCAGTTAGTTAAGCTCTCAGTTAACGATTAAATAAATTATTATCTGATTTACGTAAAAAAATCCAATAAACGTGAATAATCGAGGCCAAGTGTGGGTAGTTCGGAAAACCCGCGTGGCTAGGAGATTGTCATACAATTCCACCCCTGACATATACACACCCCCATACCCCCCCCCCCCCAAAATAGTCGGGAGGTCGTATACCCCTCCTCCGACCCCCCGATCCCCTCCGACCCCCACACCCCCAGAAACCCATAGTCGGGAGGTCGACTGGTACAGTCAGGGTCAAATATATTGTAACAGCTAGAATAGCCAAATAGTTCGTCACACCATACAAAATATATGGTGTGACGAATTATTTGATGAATATATTTGACGCTGACTGTACCTAGTCTAATACTGGTTATCGGATCAAAGACATGATAGCGGTTCCAGAAAATAGCGATACTTCAAGCCCTGGGTACCGGTACCAAGTCTGGAATACCTGTACCTTGGAACCGGTATCAAGTCTAACACCGATTCTCGGATCAAAGCCGCAACACCGGTTCCGGAAAAAATTTAAAGCCCTGAATGTGGATTAAAAGCTGCATAATACAAAAGATAGGATTTAATAGAAGGTTCAATACAAGTATCCTGGTCACGGCACCAAAATGTAACTGCAGTTACGATTTTCATGTAATTTAAATTTTAAGGAAAAATTACGTTTATGGTCAGCATTTTGCAGCTCGAGCTCTACCAATTTTATATAAATGCGAACTAAAATGGTTATAAACACTAAGAATTATAAAAGGCATTAAAAATGTGACCGACCACAATATAAGTATTATATAAGTGTGTACATTTACCTCTTAAGGTCCAAAATTTGCATAAACATGCCCTTAAGAGATACAACGATGATCGAGGCGAGCACACAGCGCGGTAGGTCCTCAAAGAAAGGCCCCAGAAAGAGAAGGACGCACAATATCAGCGTCGCGCTCACTACTTGCGTCATACCAGTTTTGGCGCCCGCCTGAAAAAAAGTTCATAATGAAGACTTAAAAGCATTGCCACATATAGTTAGGTGACGATTAGAGTATTTATCAAACGAGCGCAGCGTAAGCGAAGCGAAGTTCTTACAAACAATTTCGGACACTCTCACGTACAATATTACACCTTATAGCTACTGGGACGTCTCGGCATTCTGATGGCTTTTAGATTTTGAGGGTATATTCCACGATAACTATAGTTACGTTTTTCTTATCTTCATGAAATTTGATGTGGTTGTAGCAGAAATAAATATAATTTGAAAGTTCGTATACGAGCAGGATCGATCAATGGATTATTGAGCTAGAAGGCGAAAAACTATCTTCAATCCCAATATAACCATACACAATATAATATAACGAGACCCTTAGGTCTGTTATAGGGTCTTGTTATATTGGTCAATTTGTTTGCAAGTAAATAGCGAGTTCTCAGTTCGAGGCGGACTACTAGTTTACCTGGTATTGAATGTACGATCTCGATAGACTTGCGCAGATTGGTGCGCAGCAGAAGAACGAACCCATTATATTGCTCGCACCCTGAAATTAAATTGTTATGTTAACCTTCATAGAACACGGCATGCTAAATCATTATCTACTACCAGATGGTACTATTCGTTAGCTTAGTTTTGCTAAGGTCTTGCATTCAACTTGAAGCACACCTGTCAGCTAGCCCCCTAGGTCCGAATCATGCTCACAGCGCTCAGAGCGCGCTTACGGTCGATCCGAATTACGCTCATGGTGCAAATACGAATTGTCATGACGTCAAAAATGGCACTCACGGTGCTCACACTTCGAGGTGTAAGCATCTTCAGCACAAACGTCAAGTTGATGTTGACATGTGTCACTTAGGAGCGAAATCTGTTGATGTTGACATTGATAGCGGCTGTCAAGTAGTCCGAATTGCGCCCACAGTACTCAGATCGCTTACGGTGGTCCGAAACACCACCTCCGTCAGCACTGTAAGCGTTGTGAGCATTATAAATTTCAATTCGGACCAGGGCACTTCGGTGCATGTAGCTTTATTTTTACACAGTTTTATTTAGCTTGACCCCGTATATTTGTTTGTTTATGTCATTATATGCATCAAATCTTGTAAGTTAAATTTCAACGACTTCCCGGTGTCTAATAGGGGATATTACTGCAATATTCTGCCACCAGAGTGCAGCACTAGCACACCGGTAAACCATAGAGTTTTTAATACATACTAGGCCTTAAACAGTTTTTTTTACAAGTTTTCATAGATAATTTATAACGAATAAATATGTCATTTGTGCACCAAGGCGGTTTGTTTACAAAGGGCCTATCGTGAACCGAGAGAATCGAAATTTTGACATGTGCCTCTCTATCGCTCGAATATGAAAGAGTGACAGAGAACCAGGTAACAAAATTTTTATTTTCGTGTTTCGTGGTAGGCCCTCTGGATGTGCTAGTGCCGCCCCCTACGCAGAGTTTTGCGTAATATTCCTATTGAGCTGAAATTTGGTATACTTCCGTAGTTTATATGACAATGCTACTAGGTATAGTCAGGAATAAAACTGTGTAGCAGTAACATTTTTGGTAGTTACTTGTTTATTGATTGTTTGTTCGTCGATAAATTAATTAAACTTTGGTAAGGTTATAATATAACATAACATAAATATTCTTTATTGCACACCTCAAATTAAAGAAACAGAGTATACACAAGTTACAAACAGAAAAGTAGAGGTAAAACAATTGGCGGTCTATGGTCTGGTGTTATAGTTAAGTTAAATATATTTTTTGAGTTCTAACATGAGCAGAATCGATCAAATATCTATGGATCAGAGGCACAAAAGCAGCCTTGCGAGATTTAATAAACTCAACTTACCAGAGCCAGTAACTCCTGGTTAGAGTCCACTTCATACTTGTCTCGTGCCGCGAATATGAGGGCCATGGACATGGAGATGGTGTAGGTAACCATGGTTATGGTGATCGAGTCTACGGCCACTGTAGGCATGAGCTCCAGTGGCGGCACGAAGGGTGTGGGGAACCTGAAAAATCAATTATTAGTAAAGACAGAAACTATGGAGATATAGACGACCACAGCCTAAGAACTTTTTGAAGCTCAAGTCAATTGCGCCCTCTGTCCGAAAGCCGCCTAAAGATACCGAAATTCTAAGAAGAAATGTCACCTGCACTGCTAGTTGCTACTCCACCCAGTAGCTACTAGTGTACTACTAGTACGCTATTTGTTACTAGGTGGAGTAGCAGTGCAGGTGACATTTCTTGTTACAATTTCGGTATCTTTAGGCGGCTTTCGGACAGAGGGCGCAATCGACTTGAGCTTCAAAAATTTCTTAGGCTGTGGTCGTCTATATCTCTATAGTCTCTGGTAAAGATAAAGATATTTTGAGAAAAACGGGACTTGATCGCGTCCACTTACTTTTATTATTTTCCTGACGTTAAATTAGTATGGTATTAGATAAGGGAACGTACCCAAACTACGTGACCAGTTTAGGGGGGAGGGGGGTCGTCAAAATACTACTCTAGGTCACAGGGGGGAGGGGGGGGAGTCTTAGGTTCTGTCACGTAGTCAATAATTATGCTCAAATATCGCGCTTCTAATTATAGGTTTCCATGCACTTTTGGCGTCACGCGGCCAGTGTCGAGTAAATACAAGGCAATAAGTAGGCAAAATTATGTTTTTTTGCTTTCTATGTCCAAAACATCACTCTAAACTATATGTGCGAGTTTTACTACGTGACAACTAGGGGTGAGGGGGGGGGGGGGGGTCTTGGCAATCACGGTCACTTGGTCACGTAGTTTGGGTACGTTCCCTAAGAAAGTTTTGGACCATTAAATTAGAAGTTATCGCACAATTTTTCGTGTCTCATAATATGGTCACATTAAATGATATACAGTCGCCATCATATTATATCGGAGCGACCATGGTACTCAAAAATATCTGAACATGCACTTTATCGCCTTGAGAGAGGCGTTGTTCAGATATTTGTGACCACCTCGGCCGCTGCAATATATTTGAGGGCGACTGTACAACTGTCTACGTCGTTAGAGTAAGGTGTATAGTCAATAAACCATTGTCCATCCGTGAGTATGTGATAGAGGATCATAGAGAAATAAAAGCTTAGCGAGAGGCAGCAGGAAGGAGGCGTGAAGAGAGCGCCCGTTGTAAAAATTGGTACTCACGCCCCTTGCCCGCTCCTCCCTCAGTCCCCTTAGTCGTCGCGCCTTCACAAATGTCAAGCTTTCGGGGTAAAATAATCAGTTGTATAGAGTAAGCACTCTAAGCTTACTTATTTATCTATAGTGTAGGTCATTAAGAGTCGCCAGGACGCTCGCGTGAACTCGCGTCCCCATACAAACGTAGTTCAGCTCTCATTTTAAAACGACATGTTTTTAGGAGCACGAAATTTGGCATGGGCATTCTAGCAGTATAGATCTATGTCGGTAATTCGTTTTCGTTGCTAAATATTGTAATATAAAGAAAACAGAGCAAAAATAAGTTTTGTATGTAAATCTGTATCTGGCTGTATTTTCTTTGTATTACAATTTTTAGCAACGAAAACAAATTACCGACATAGATCTGTACTACTAGAATGCCCATGCCAAATTTCGTGGTTATAAGGCATGTCGTTTTAAAATGAGTGCAAAACTACGTTTGTATGGGAACGCGAGCGTGCTGGCGACTCTTAAGTCGATGTCTCACTTACCCAGTGGGTATTTTTCCGACGAGTGACAAACCGAACTTTTCCTTCAGCCCTCCTAGTTTGGCGACGAGTGTGCCTACCACTATAGCTAGCAGCTCGATGGGGACTGGCACTCGGCAGCGTTTTGCTACCCACGGCTAAAAAAATATAACTTTTAAAAATACCTAATACTCGTAAAGTAATCGAATTCGCGGAGCGTAAGCGAAGTGAGCTCTTACAAACAACTCCAGACCGAACTGTCACCTGGCTACTGGGACGTCTCGGCATTTGGATGGCTTTTTGATTTACATAGTTTGTCCGACGATAACTTTAGTAACGTTTTTCTGATCTTTATGGAATTTCTTGGGGCTGTAGCAGAGATACATAAAATTTGTAAGTTCGTATATGAGCAGGATCGATCAAGTTGTTATGGAGCTAGAAGGAGAAAAAAAATCCTCCTTTGGGTCTTGGTATATTGGTCAACTCGTTTGCAAGTAAATCGCGAGTTCCTTCAAGGCGGACTACTAGTTAACCGAAAGTCGTACATTCGCTCTTGGACCACTGACATGGCAACTGACAGCTGTCAACCGCCAATCATGGCGCATAAAATATGTGCTAGATAGCCCATCTAGTAGAATACATATTAAATCAAAGGTTTAAACTGGGTTTACAACGTGCGATCAGATAAGATATAGTATTTTGTGCAACAGTTACATAATAAGGGTTCTTAAGATTCGAGGGTCGAAGTTACAAAATGAGGCGAAGCCGAATTTTGTAAAAACAGACCCGAGAATTTTAAGACCTAATTATGTACCGTTGCACACAATAGTTTTTCTACGAGTGCTAGGCAAGCCGGTAAACATTGAGTTCGACGAATGACCTGCTGCCTCTATACAATTGTCTTCAATCTCCCGGCGGGTTGTGCCGGCGCCCCCCTTGTCTACAGCGGCGGGCGGCGGCGCGGGGCCCGCCCCGGCAACAAACCCATTATATTCCTAAGAATCGACTTTTGAGTCATCTTATGACAACGTTCATAAAGTATACGCTTTGAATATACATGTCAGGCATTTTATTGGCAAATTAGAATGCCGGAGTAGAAAAAAAAAATGTTTCTTCTCGTGTTTTTTTATGATGTGACCTATGTTCAAAATGAACTTGACACGCCTTTATTATTGTAAAAAGCGCGTGAAGATAATTTTGAACACCTCACCCGCTTAGCTACTTCTGCCGCTGACTGTACAGTCGCCATCAAATATATCGGAGCGGCCACGGTACTCAAAAAAATCTGAACAAGCACCTTATCGCCTTGACAATAAAGGCGTTGTTCAGACATTTGAGCAGAGAGAGAGCAGAAGATAGTAAAAAAGTAAGAGGAAATGTCACCTTCTCTAGTACGCTAGTCGTTACTAGATGGAGTAGCAGAGCAGGTGAGATTTCCACTTACATTTTAGCTATCTTTAGGTAGCTCAAGGGATAATCGTTTGAGCTCAAGATGGCGGCGGCGTCTTTAGAGTATTTCTTTGTTTTTTGCTCATTTACGCAGTTCAGTGTGTAATATTGATAGCTTATTGTGCGGTGATCTAACGAACAAGTGGCAGCTAATGAAGAATTAGTCTCAAAACGCGCGTAACCACGCTTTAGTCGAACGAACGGTTATCCGGGGTCTCGCCCGCCCACGTGGTTGTAGGGAGGCTATCACCTTACAATCAGCAAGGCCTTTACCGAACAACGTTGCCTATATTTTATTGTACATAATAAAAAAGTGTGAAACGTCGTCATTGGCAGAATTCCCATTGCTATGACAAAGGGAGAAAGCCATAAAAAAAAAAAAGGTAGCTCTGGACTGGACGATGCTAAAGACTTGGAGCCTAAAAAAGTTCTTAAACTATGGCCGTCTATTATATCTTTAAGTCTATGTAATTTATTAGGTTACCTTTAGCAACTCGTTGTTGAGAGCTATCACCAGGCACATGACGAAGGAGATTGTCAGCGCCGCGAAATTGGTTTTGGGCAGCGCCTTCACCACCTCAATCACTGTCTTCAACAAACAACATTTATGCTATATTAGAATCCGGCCAAGCCGTGGGGTGCCCGGCCTTAGAATTGTCCCCCACCATATCGTCCCGTGGTTGCAGTAGGAGTCTGCTAAGGGAATATACCGGGAGATGGGCAGCAGCATCTTCCGAAAGCCTAAACAACAATAAACAAAAAAACTGCGCGCGCCAACCCGCCTGCCAAGCGTGGCGCGTATGGCAACCCCCCCCCCCCCCCTTAAAGGGGTGGCCTATGTTCAGCAGTGGACGTCTTATGGCTGAGATGATGATGATGAGAATCCGGCCCGGATTGTTAATCAATATTGGGTAAAAGTGCCCGTTAAATTTCGGTAAAAAACGACGTTACGTCACATCACGACCACGCCACTCCCGAATTTTGACGATTACCAACTGGTCCTTATTTGTGACGTTCATTTAATTAAGTTTTATGACAGTTACGCCTTATTGACAACTGACAATTATGTACCAAAGGAATTGAACTTTGATGTGACCGTTTTTAAACCGACTATGAGATCTCCAAGGAGGAGATTCTCAATGGGTCTCTGCCTTTTCGCCGAAAATTGCATTGCCGAATTTCACTTGCCAACCAACTTTTCGCAAAAGTTTCATTTGGCCGAATTTCATTTCCCAAGTTTACATAATCCAACCTAACCTAACCCAACCTAGTAGGCGAGTTTCATTTCCCAACTCTGGGGTCGGGAAATGAAATGGTTGCGAAATAATTATTTGGTAAAAGATATTCGGCCAAATGAAACTTCTGCGAAAAGTTGGTTGGCAAGTGAAATTCGGCAATGCAATTTTCGGCGAAAAGGAATTCTCAATTCATCGGGATCTTTGTTTTTTTTGACTATTTTTTTATGTATGTTCGGTTTACCGGTTATTCGAAGACGGCTGGACCGATTTGGAAAATTCTTTTTATGTTTGAAAGAATATACTTCACAGTTGGTCCCATTGCAACCAGTTCAGAATTGACGATGGGGTTCTGGAGAAATCGAGGGAACTGTTCAGATATTATAGGCACACCTATAGTGATTTAAATATTTTTTACAGTATTTCAGGCATTTCTTTTTGGAAAAGGAGTCTAAGGCGGTTCTTTTTTTGTTCAAAGTTTTTCATATTCGTTCACGGACTCATACTTACAAGTACAACTTTATGGTTCCCCGTCAGCTTGGGTATCCTGAGGCCGAAGAGGTCCTTCAGCTGGGAGGCCGTCACTATGAAGGCTGCGCCCGTCGTGAACCCGGACACCAGGGGCTCCGAGAGCAGACTGGACACCATGCCCAATCGGAACATCCACATGAAAGCCTGGAAATAAGGATACATGGTTCTAATCATTACAAATCTACTGTATATCACTTAAACGTTGCAATATTTCCGAGAAGGTCTGTTCTCAATATCCACCCTGTATACAGGTTGAAAAAAAAAAGGGCCCTGGAGGGAAAATACCTTAAAAGTCTTAAAACGTTGAGTTAGCTCAATTTACTGAAAGGAAACATTATTTTATTTTTATAAAGGGACATAGCTGCTACAAATTTTCGGGAAAATGTACATAAAAAAAACTTATTTTGTAATTTTTGCCAATTTTTTATTCCAATCGATCCTAATTCCAACAAG
Source organism: Pammene fasciana (assembly GCA_911728535.1). Classification (NCBI taxonomy): domain Eukaryota; kingdom Metazoa; phylum Arthropoda; class Insecta; order Lepidoptera; family Tortricidae; genus Pammene; species Pammene fasciana. Next base: position 1,895,008 of record OU452292.1, read on the forward strand.
AATAAAAATTTCTTATAACCAAGTTTATGGCACAAGAGAAGCCATAAATAATACAAAAATCATACTATTCGTATGGAAAAAAGGGAAAATTAAAGAAGGAAAAATAAAATAATATTTGCTGGCAGTGAAAAGCTATCTAGGCACATGTTTTTTTACCACCCCGTATATTAGATAGACAAAGATAAATACTTGAATACATAGAAAACATCTGTATCTTAAATACATAGACCAAGCCTTAATAAAGTATATCATTTATTAATATACAAATGTCAGTCAAATTATTACGCTGGAGTCGAAAAATAATATTTCATTCTAAGTGAGAATCTTCCTGCCCAGTAAGATCTGAGTATTTAACTAAGTACAGTCAGTCTGAAAATATGGATACATTGAATGTGACAAAAACATGTAACAGACTTTACGTCTCGGTAATAGAGTAGTGGCTTCATATTTTTGTCAGATTAAGGGTGGGTTGCACGACGCACAATTAACGGACTCATCAACGTTAAATATGGCGACGGTAGGCGCGGATCCAATCTTCCGGTACGCACCTATGGCAGGCCTATGAAACTCGCCCGCGCTCTCTTGTTAAATACCTACTTGCCGCTCGCCGCCCGATTACCGCCGGCGGGACAAACGAGCTAGCGATCGGGCGGCTGCGCGGCCGCGCGGGAGGTGCGGGGCGCGCGCGTCGACGGTCGCTCCATTGTATTTTTGCGTAGGTACTTAAAGCGGTAGGTATTTACTTTTTCTATGAGAGATTCATATCTGTTCGTAAGAACTATTATATAATCTGTGCCTATGGCCCCCGCAGTATACAAAACTTGCGTATCCACGCCTGGGCGACGGTGCCGTCATCCCTTAGAAAACTGTCAAACTTTTCACACAAGATTTTTTAACGATGACGTTGACGTTAACAGGCGGTGTGACTGTATACTAACCTGCATAATGCCGACAGTAAAACATAATATGCTGAGAACCTGCTCTGGGGTGTATGACATTCCGTCATCGAATGTCCCTGTATCTGCAAATAGATAAAAGATAAAGATAAAATATATTTATTAAAGTGAAACTTTTATTCGATCGCCTCAAAAATTTAGGCCTGTCTTCCGCGCGACATGCGTTACAAGCTGTAACGCTGATTCTCGTTTGTAGTAAGGTGAGGCTTATTGCATAAGCAATAAGGTTCATGTCATGTTGGCAGTCAACCGCGGTATACAAATCTATATTTCGCGTCTTAGCGTAACTGCAGCGGTGGCACTGTGGTATGTATGGCATGAGACTTACGATCGAATGGGCGAGGGTTTAAACCCCGTGGGACGAATTATTTTTTTCTAAATTTTAGAAACATATTTCGATTTGGCAAGTCATTCCAGCTCTGTACGTCTAGCATGACAAACCAATTGGGCACCAATTTGTAAGCGCCATGCTAACAATGTTTTTTCTTTAATTTAGGCACATTACAATGCACTTATGAACGTCAGAGAAATAAAAAAACTACCACCGGTTCCAGTGGCGATGGCGGTGAGTGGGTGAGGATGAAAAACCAAGTCCAACGTGAGTCAATTTGGGTTGCATAGAAGACCGGTTCCAGAAATACAATTAAAATGGTACTTACTCAATATTGTACTTCAATGTTTATTTACGATTGTATTTATGTAGGTTTGTCTTAGGTACTTTGCCTGATTGATGTACAGTCAACGTCAAAGATATGTTTACGTTTTTGCACCTTATTACAAGGGAGTACAAGGGAGTAAGGTACTTTTGACGTCGACTACACGAGAAAATGTGGCTTACCTGAAAATGTCGAATGATTTGTGATATTGCTAACATTATCGGATTCCGGCATCCTCGCATATGTGGTCACTACCTGCAAAAGAAAATCAACATTAAACATTTTTTCAGGAATTTAACAAGGACTACACAAATAATTATGATTATTACGTATGACGAGATAAACGCCATCTCCTAAAAAACCGGCCAAGTGCGAGTCGTACTCGCGCACGAAGGGTTCCGTACCAATATCTATAAAAACGGCAAGAAAATCATGTTTTTTAGTATTTGTTGTTATAGCGGTAATAGAAATACATCATCTGTGAGAATGTCAACTATTTAACTATCACGGTTCATGAGATACAGCCTGGTGACAGACAAAAACGGCAAAAAAATCAAGGGGAGCCCCCTTAAATATTTATTTTGTTATGTTTTTTAGTATTTGTTGCTATAGCGGCAACAGAAATACATCATCGGTGAAAATTTCAGCTGTTTAATTATCACGGTTTATAAAATTCAGCCTGGTGACAGGGGGACAGACAGACGGACAGGTTTTTGTAAACATCCCTTCAATTGAAAGTTACAAAAAAATCTTTACCTAAAAATAAGATAAAGATAAAAGATATTTATTCTTCAATTTAGGCACATTACAATGCACTTATGAACGTCAGAGAGAAAAAGAAACTACCACCGGTTCTAACCCTACACCTCTGATCCGAGAAGTATTACTTATTACCGGCAAGAAACTCGGCGGGACTTATTTTTTCAAAACAGTAATACTATTTAATACATTAAATATACTATATACAATAATGCGTTAGTTCTTAAGTCACCCCATAATCACGCAACTCACATCGGATTTGAACATTTGGTATCTCGACGACGGTACAATTGGCGGAAAGGTGTCAGTTCTTGCAGATTTAAAAACCAACACAGAAAGATTTGCAGACATTGGCCTCACAGTCAATTTTGACAAGTGTGAAGTATTCATTTCAGAAGCTATTTCACCCGACATCCGAGAGTTTGTCGTTCAGGGTATAAATAGCATAATGCACAATATTGCAGTACTCACTCGTGAGAGCCTCACGTTGTTAGGAGCCCCTATTTTCGAGGAATCCATTGTGGAGGCTGCTTAAATTGAAAAGTCAATTTTTTTTTCAGATCTACTCCTCAAAATAAACCCTCACGTGACCGTCTACATTCTTCGCCTATGTGTCTTTTCACCGAAACTGTTGTACATTCTCCGCTGTTCCCCAATTTTTAAATTCGCTTCTGTCACGGAGAGTGTAGTGAATTTTAAACCTAGTTTTTACGCCATCCAGTTGGTCGCAAGCGACTCCGCCTGTCAAATACGGCGGTCTCGGTATCCGTACGACGAGCAGTTTAGCACTCCCTGCCATTCTCTCGTCTGTCCACGGCACTCTCACCCTCATTGGCGGTATTTTACGCTTACCCTCAACCGCTGATGACCCGGTGGCGTGTCTGGCAGCCGCTGAATCGGCTTGGGTCGCGAGTCATTCCGTCGAAAGGTTACCTTCGGAGAAAGCCAGTCAAGCTTGGGATTCCGCGTACATCAAGTCTCAAAACGATTGCGAATTCGCAGAACGCCTGTGAACGTGCTAGACTGCTGGCTGTATCCGAGCCGGAATCGGGTCATTGGTTGCATGCGCTGCCTTCGCGTAACATTGGTTCTGCGCTGGATCCCTCGGCAATGCGTATTGCAGTATGCCTTTGCCTGGGTTTTAAAATCTGTGAGCCGCACTCGTGCAGCCGCTGTGGTGATCCTGTGGGCACACTGGGCCGTCATGGTTTACACTGTCTTCGGAGCGCGGGTTGGCTTTTCAGGCATGCTGCAATTAATGATTTAATAAGACGTGCCCTCTCCACTGCCTCTCTCCCTGCGACTCTGGAGCCATTGGGCCTCTCTGCAGTGGATGGCAAGAGACCTGATGGATGCACTCTCGTACCCTGGAGCCTGGGTTGCGCCTTGGCTTGGGATGCCACTTGCGTGGACACATTGGCTCCGTCCCACGTCGAGGGCTCGGCTCGGAAACCTGGGACTGCCGCTGACCTTAGCCCAAACGTTAAAGCGTCGCAAATACTCATTTTTAACAAATGACTATGAGTTTGCGGCGCTCGCGGTTGAAACCATGGGTCCATGGTCGTCCGACACTATTAAGTTTGTTAAAAAGGTGTCGGAACGTCTCATAGGCGTCTCGGGGGACTACAGGGCGGGCTCCTTCTTTGCCCAGAGGTTGAGTCTGGCGGTGCAGAGGGGTAACGCCGCCAGTATTTTGGGGTCTATGCCTGAGGGGGATTTTGCGAGGGGTTTTATATTTAGAGTTAGTGTTTAAGTTTCGGCTACTTATTTGAATTTTTAAGGTTTAGTTTTTAGGCATTTATGTGTTTTATTGTATTTTACTATTTTTGACAATGTAAATGATTTTGAAATTAAAATAAGTTACCATGTAATATGACAAGTACTTGTTTACGTGATATATTAGTTTTATATTTTCACTCAATCTGGCCAAAATATGTTTACACTATTTAATCCATGTAGTTTGCCACTTTTTCTGACTTATGTTCGTTTACATGACAAGTTACAGAATAATATTTACTCTTAATGTACAAAATTAAAATTCATGTTAAGATCTAAATATGTAATATTTACAATCAACCATACATTAACAGTTTCATACCTCCTGCTAAATAAATATCTTTACAAACAAATGAAAGCTGCATTCTAATTTCAAATAATGACAATCGTCGAAAAGAGTACCATACTGTCAAATGATCTGTTTGTCTCGTTCGTTTAGATGACGTCAATGCTATGTCGAGTATGTAATTCCAATGTTTACATTTAAACCATTATCAGTATTTTAGATTTTCAGGGTTTCGTACCCAAAGGTTAAAACCGACCCAATTACTAAACCTCTACTGTCCGTTCGTCTGTCTGTCTGTCACCAGACTGTATCTATCTAACAAATAGTAAAAACTTTCAGACGATGTATTTCCGTGCCGTTAAGTTTAATAACAAATACTAAAATCAGAACAAAACAGAACAAAATAAATATTTAAGTGAAGCTCCCAATTACAACAAACGTGATGTTTTGCCAATTATGCGGAACCCTTAATGGACGAATCTGACTCGCCCTTGGCCGGTTATTTTGTAAATGCATAGATACTGAAGAAGTTTAACCTTTTCGGCGCCATGTCAAACGCAAAAGCTAACGCTCCCACGCCACGTCATCGAAATGTCAAAGTTGAACTTTATGCGTGTGCACGTAGGTCTAATTTGCTCTGTGGTCGAGATATAATATAAATTGTTTAATATATCCTCGATAATTTTTTTTATATAGCCTATGTTGTGTCCCACTGCTGGGCAAAGGCCTCCCCTCTCTTCCGCGACTCGTCACGGCCTGGTGCATGTTCCCGCCAGTCGCTACAAAAGGTATCAAGGTCGTCCTGCCATCTCTTTTTCGGTCTGCCTCTGCTCCGTTCTTCCTGCGGGGCCCATTCAGTAGCCTTTTTGGCCCACCGTTCCGGGTGCATTCGGCATACGTGTCCAGCCCAGTCCCACTTGAGCTTGGCGGCCTTAGCACCCACATCCGCAATACCATTTCTGGAACGCAGTTCAGTGTTCCTTACACGATCGGTTCTGCGGACTCCGATTATGCTGCGCTCCATCGCTCGCTGACAAATCTTTAGTCGGGACTTCTGGGCTTCCGTCAGTGAGCAAGTTTGGGCGCCGTAGGTTAGGATAGGCAGGATACACATTACACATGTCGACGAGTTTGCGCTTTAGTACTAGTGGAAGGTTGCCCTTCATGGACCAGTAGCTCTTCCAGGCGTTCTCGATGCGTCGATCGATTTCCTTGGACTGCCTGTTGCCGAAGGAAAATATTATTAAACTTGACGTGTATCACGTTCGTCACATTGGGTGTAAATATTATTCTGTAACTTGTCATGTAAACGAACATAAGTCAGAAAAGTGGCAATCTACATGGATTAAATAGTGTAAACATATTTTAAGCACATTGAGTGAAAATATAAAACTGTAAATCACGTAAAAAAGTACTTGTCACATTACATGGCAACTTATTTTAATGTAAAGATTTTTTTGTAACTTTCAATTGTAAATTTTATATATCTTTGACGTCGAATGTACACCAACATTAACCTTTTGAACGCCAAGCATATCGGACGGAACAATCGTGCCCTGGTTATATTTTGGACGTGATATCACGCCCTGGCACGACTTGAATTGTAGTCGTTCTACAAATTATTCGCGAAGTTTACGATTTATATCAACCAAACTCGGGCGCCGTTGACTGCATAGAGACGGCTGGGAACAGAGAATCCTGGCCGGAGAAGCCGGAGGCCTAGATCCACTTTAGGTCGCTGCGCCACTGCAGTAAGTAGGGCATGCCGGTATTGGTATGGGCTAATACTGGAATTCCGGGATTACCCATACACATAATACTTAGTTATTTAAGCCGGAATTACATTACGAAACTAGTTGCATGACACTAATTTTACCAAAAAATCGCTCAGGGCACGAAACTCATTTGCATCCATGAAATTAATGCATGCATTACACGTGAAACTGTTGTTAAAAAGAATGTCAAGAAATTAATTTCATGCCACTAATTTCGTAATGTAGTTCCGGCTTTATACTGGGCGTTTTTCCGCAAGTCGACATCCAGTGTGCCTATTTTGCGTGAAACGGGGACACTATTCCAACCACCCCAGCAGGGCCGTAGCCAGAATTGCAGTTAAGATAGGGCAGTGCTAATTTAAGGTAGGGCATAGCGAATTTTAAGGTAGGGCATTAACCTTATTTTCATACATTTTTGACCCTATTGTAGTTTTTAAGGTAGGGCATTAGTATTTTAAGGTAGGGCATTGCCCCCTAATGCCCCCCCTAGCTACGGCCCTGCACCCCAGCTCCCCGAAGGCCAGCAGAGCTTTCAGGTTGCCTGCCGCCTCGCGGCAAGGTGCCTGGGGTCCCAAGGTGTTTAGGCCTATACTTCTCACTGTTTACAATCTAGTAGAATGTGTTTTGTAGTTTCTTCCGACTCCATGCATGCTCTGCACATGGGGCTGTCCTACCCATTGTGAAGAGGTGTTTGTTTACTGTGTTGTGTCCTGTTATCAGTCCCACTAGTTTGAGTAGTTTAGCTTACTTACTTACTGCTAAGCATAGACTTAAAGATATAATAAACGGCCAAAGCCTAAGAACTTTTTGAGGATCCAAGTCTTTAGCGCCATCTAGTCCAGAGCGACCTAAAGATGTCACCTGCTCTGCTACTCTATCTAGTAACGACTAGCGTACTAAAGCAGGTGACATTTCCTTTTACATTTTGGCTATCTTTAGGTCGCTCTGCAGCCTAGCACATGAGTGACACGTCAGTATCTCGCGCGCGAGATAGTCTATCCATCCTTTTCTTGCTGTGTCAATTAAAAAGTGACGGGTAGTCATGTGCTAGGCGTGCTGGACTAGATGGCGCTAAAGACTTGGATAATTTTAAGAGGCTGACAAGACCCGATGACCTTCAAATTGACTTTACTTAAACAGTCATATAGCTATAACTACTTGTTTTGGAAAAGTAAAAAAAATATATGTTAATATTCATTATATTTAAAAGAACTTGGTTAATTCCAATACACAATTGGACGAAATCGGCTCGATAGAAAATAATTCCAAAGTTACATCTAAAATTAGCTTAAAACAATCGCACGTCTTTAGTTTCTTGGCTTATATGTCTGTTATTAAGGGCAACATTCCACCACACTAATACTAAAAACTTCGTTGCCTTAAATTTCTCAATTAATGCATAGTTTTTTTTAAATTAATCATTTTCCAAAATTGGCAATGAGCTCCTATACTAATCGTAACGCAGTGTTTCTCTTTCACTCGCGCTGAAAATGATAGGGAGGGAATTTAGCTCTTATCATCCTCTTAAGACGCTGACTGCCAACCTTCAGTAATGGAGAGGCACCTGAAGAAGAAGAAGAAAGACTTGGAGCCACAAAAAGTTCTTAGACTATGGCCGTCTATTATATATTTAAGCCTATGCCGCTAAGGCATGCAATACCGGCCATTGCATGCCTTAGAAGTAAGTATAAGTAAGCTCAGTTCCTTCCGCTGCTGACAGTACGGAAATACAGGGGCCACTAGACATTACTGAAGACATACCTTTCCAGACATAAGGCAGGCGACGGCGAAGGTCCCCAGCGAGATGTGGGGCGAGGTCCCGAAGAGCACGTAAATTAGTACTGGGAAGAACGCCATGTACAGACCGGCTACTGGCGCCACTTCCGCTAACATTGCGTACGCCATTCCTGAAGAAATGTTTAAATTGTTAAGAGTCGCCAGGACGCTCGCGTGAACTCGCGTCCCCATACAAACGTAGTTCAGCTCTCATTTTAAAACGACAGGCTTTGGAAACCACGAAATTTGGCATGGGCATTCTAGCAGTACAGATCTATGTCGGTAATTCGTTTTCGTTGCTAAAAATTGTAATACCAAGAAAATATAGCAAAAATAAGTTTTGTATGTAAATCTGTATCTGGCTGTATTTTCTTTGTATTACAATTTTTTGCAACTAAAACGAATTACCGACATAGATCTGTACAACTAGAATGCCCATGCCAAATTTCGTGGTTCTAAAGCATGTCGTTTTAAAATGAGAGCTAAACTACGTTTGTATGGGAACGCGAGCGTCCTGGCGACTCTTAAAATCGGTTAAAAAGATGTATATCTTTTGATTCATGTAGATATGATACCAATGTACCAATTTGACACTGACAACAATAGGCTACTTTCCTATGAAGTCAAATCAGCTACTCTTTAGGAAACGTCAAAACGATTTGTTATATGAAGTTTATACGGGAGACTAATATTGCGACGTCACAGTCTAATATTGTTTCGTTACATTCATAAAATCAAAGTTTCAAAATTACACGGGATAATCCAGGTGTAACATGTGTTTGCGCTTTAAATGATTTTCTGATAGTTAAAACTTTTATAAAGGAGATGTATTGATCATATAGTATTGTGACGTCACAATATTAATCTCCCGTATAAACTTCATATAAGAAATCGTTTTGACGTTTCCTAAAGAGTAGCTGATTTGACTTCATAGGAAAGTAGTATATTGGTGAACAGTAAAGAATAGTGTATTGAAGGTATTATTATTATAAAAAAAGCACAATATTTAATTTAAACAACCAGTACAGTCACCGGCAATAGTATCGTCCTACACGAAAGCCGCAAAAATATGTGGCACGCTCTTATTTGTAGGGCCATAAGAGCGTGTCACATATTTTTGCGGCCTTCGTGTAGGGAGATACTATTGCTGGAGACTGTACAACCGCTAATATTTACACGCACATTTGCACAGGTGGTTTCACTCCTTTGATTTACTACATTAACTGCCACAATAACAAGATTTTATGACTAAAACATTATAATTTATAAACACCACTCAAAAATATACTATTTGTAATAATAAAGATTTATGAATACTTATTATGTTTAATTAAACAGACTGCCAGGCCCATCAAAAATGTAGTCGCCATCAAATATATCGGAGCGGTCAAGGTGGTCTGAAATATCTGAACAACGCCTCTATTGTCAAGACAATAAAGTGCATGATCAGATATTTTTGAGTATCTTGGCCGCTCCTATATATTTGATGGCGACTGTACAGTCAACGTCAAAAATATGTATACAATCTTGAACCTTATTACAATGGAGTAAGGTGCAAAAGTGTATACATATTTTGGCGTTGACAGTACAGTCAGTAGAAGCACCTAAGCGAACGAGGTGTTCAAAATGATTTGAACACGCTCTTATTCTCTGTGTCACAAAGGTCTTTGGTTGTTGTCTCCCTAATTATCTGTTTACTCACTCTATCCTTTATTAATTAAATGGATGTTTCCTTATAGACCAAGAGTAGGCCGTAAGCAACCCTATCTCATTGAGTAGCAGAATCGGCTTATATAGAGCAATGCTCAGTGAAAAGTTATGTATTTTGGTATCTGGTAACCTGAGTCAAACGTGGAGCATTTTGTACTGTCAGCACAATCATTATAAAATCTACCACATCGAGTTGCAAATTGAGCCTTATGCCAATCGAAAGTATTAACAACAAATTGTAGCCGACCTTAAACCTGTAGGAGAAGCAGTGGCGGCAGGTCCATACAATTCAATTTTTTCAATTCAAATAATTTATTTCAGGCAAAGCCCATAAAAGTGTTAGTATGAAAATTAAAACAAAAATGTAACTTATAGAACTAATGTTAATAAAATACAATAGTCATAAGCAAAAACACATACACAAAACACAGAACAGAGACATAAAACCGGATGAGCATAAAACTTATATATAAATTCTTTGAAATAAAACAACTTTGAACGGATTATATCGCGTATACTGAATTTAATTACATCCCGACGTTCAACCCAACCCGCAGTCAACCCGTGACCACGAACGCTGTAAAGTGTTCGAAACGTCGGGATGTAATTAAATTCAGTATACGCGATATAATCCGTTCAAAGTTGTTTTATTTCATGAATAACTATCGCGGCAACCGTAGTCAATATTATAAATTCTTTGGTTTGTTTTCAGACTATCAATCGAACCAAACATGTATATTAATTAAAGACAATAAGATAAAATGATAACAATGAAAATTAATTGGATTTGAAATGTCAATATAAGTGGATATAAAAATAAATTCATAATTGCGTAAATTAAATAATAATTGTAAAAATAAAACACATTAATTTAATTCAAATAACAAGGATATAGGTCGGCTTTTTCAGGCACCTGAGTAATTTTCCTACAGCTCCAGAAGAGATTTTAAACCAAATTAAGCTCTGGCTTGACTAAGAAAATTTATGACCCGCCAACACTGAGAAGTAGGCCACCCTACGTCATCGAGACGCAGAATTCGGCTTATACGAAGAAAGAAAGAAAAAAAAACGTTTATTTTCAGGCAACTAGTGGCCCATAGATAAATACCTTAAAGACTAGCATACATATTACATTATACACTAAAACTATTATTTTGGTGACACGACGGTTTTCTGTTGTGCCACCAACACACAATGTGTGTGTGTGTGTGTGTGTGTGTGTGTGTGTGTGTGTGTGTGTGTGTGTGTGTGTGTGTGTGTGTGTGTGTGTGTTGTGTGTTGTTGTGTTGTGTGTGTTGTGGTCTTATGTAGGGCGATCCCTAGATAAGCCGCATTTTGCTACTCGATGAGGTCGGGTGGCATACGGCCTAGTCTTGATCTATTACCTTGGGGAATGTGCATGACGGCAGTAGTCGCCCCCGCCGTGACGTCTCCTATCGCGTACTCCTTGAACTTGTACTGCGGGAGCCATTCGATGATTGGCAGGATCCCGGAGATGCACTTCACGAGGCCGCAGTCGCGAACACATTTCTTCACGTGGTACTTCCCTAGAAAGAGGACATTTAATATATCATAAAGATTCTCCTACAGTAGATAATATTGTTTTGCTATTCTGCGGTATATTTACGTGCTAGTTAATTAGTGACAACCCGTCATACTTGTTTGCGTATTTTTGCATGCATTAATGTTCCTGCCGCAAAAATAAATACATCAAACCACCACCAATATACCAAAACTCGACACGTGGTTCGCCTCTCAACAATCCGTTGCCGGACGTCAGACCGACAACATCTCCAGCAGCTCCTGAGGATGCCTCGTAAAGCCAGCGCACCACGTGGAACTGGTGGCTGGTGCACTCGCGCTGTAAACCCCCTTGTTACAACTCACTCGCAGTACTCACATGATCGGACGGGCTCGTGGTAGTCTGCGTCCTCGTTCAGCGCGTTTTGGTGGTACACGCGCCGCACCACGTTGAACTGCTGGCTGGTGCACTCGTGCTGTGAACACCCTCACTCGCAGTACTCACATAGTCGGACAGGCTCGTGATAGTCCGCGTCCTCGTTGAGCGCATCCTGTTGGTACACGCGCCGCACCAGCGCACCACGTTGAACTGCTGGCTGGTGCACTCGTGCTGTAAACACCCTCACTCGCAGTACTCACATGGTCGGACAGGCTCGTGGTAGTCCGCGTCCTCGTTCAGCGCGTCCTGTTGGTACACGCGCCGCACCAGCGCACCACGTTGAACTGCTGGCTGGTGCACTCGTGCTGTAAACCTCCTCACTCGCAGTACTCACATGGTCGGACAGGCTCGTGGTAGTCCGCGTCCTGGTTCAGCGCGTCTTGGTGGTACACGCGCCGCACCACGTTGAATTGCTGGCTGGGCCGCGCTCGTGGCCTGAGGAAAAAGTATTAGAGGATTGGTATAGTGGCAATATTACGAGGTCCTTCGTTCTTCCACCAGGTGGCAGCACCGTGGCGAGAGGTCCAGCTGTCATAATCCACCAATCAGGTTTAATCAAATCTTTTGACTTGCGGCCATCTTGTCGAGCAAAGTGGTTTGGTTTCGGGATAACTTCTTATTTTATGTTCATTTTCGTGATTCAATGTGTAATATATAGCTTATTCTGCAGTGATTTAACGAACTAGTGAGCAACTAATGAAGAATTAGTCTCGAAACATGTGTAACCCCTGTTTAAGTTAGATATCCGTTAGTCCACGTGCTGTTTGTAGGGAGTAGCTATCACCTTATAAAAAGCCTAACCTCACCGTACAACGTCCAGCTCTTGGAGCGAAATTTTAATTAATTAACCGTACACTTGTCGTATCTACTTCGACATTGGCAAAATTGTCCCAATATTGTGGACAGAATGCCATATTTGAAAAATTGAATTGAATCAAATCTTTTGATTGGTGGATTTTCACAGCTGATGTCAAAAATACCTCTCGTCACAGTGCCGCCACCTGGATTTCAGGAAACGCTCATTAGTCAGTAGGTGTCAGCAGCCCTTTTCTACTGACAAATAGATTTGGTAGCGTTTTTAACTACGTGATTGCACTCACTTGAATTGCTGCGCTAATGCAACGTAAAGCCCGGACTTATGTACCATTTATTTAGATAGGTATTGAGAGTAAATAGGTGAAAGATGAACATCGGTAGGTAAGGGTCATGAAACTATATGTTAACCTTTCAGGGAGGGAGCCACGTTGTAAAGTTATCGTAACATTTTTTTATCAATCTCAGTCTGTACTGATACATGTAGGGACATATACATACATAAAGTAAAAACAATGGTAGGTAATAGTTTATTGATAATAAAACGCTTCATGATGTATAGATCATAGAACATTAGACAAGTTGATAAATCACACTTAGTTTAAAAAAAAAACATGAGTCACTTATAATAATGCCTTTGTTATTACGCTCTTGTTTGCAAACATTTTAATTAGCACTTACTTAAAGAAACACTACAATCACTATGCATAAAAATTGCTAAATTTGTACATTTGGCGCTCAGACTATAAGTACTGTTATATAGTGTAGTACTGTTACTGTAGGTACTTGGGATTTTTTGATCCGGGATTTGATTTTATACCAAGAAGCCATCTACTCTTAAGAAATTACTTACAAAAGGCATTTATATATATATACAAGAAAACATTTAATTTGGTCAATAAAGCGACTGGACATTTCAGATGTTTGCGAGTTCAAATCTTACTTGTGGTGGTAAAATCTATTTTTCCCATTAATATTTTTTTACTCTTAATAATCTGTTTTGATACAAGCTTTTAATGTCGGTTGTAGGCACTTGTTTTTCAACAGTCATCTACTTCCCAACGAGATTCTATTCTGTCAAACTTAAACTAACCCATGGGTCAAATTTGACACAAGCCCTGCAAGTTAAATGATAGTTTTTTCACTTCTCATGCTCTTAAAATGTTACTTTAGTCTCTGCAGATCGGGACTAAAACTCTTTATTAATCTCTAGGGACTAAAACATTTTTTTTTTAATTTACTTTGGAAACCCCTAAACAGACACTCACGGTGTTTATGAATGGACGATTACCGCCCTTTTTAGTGATTGTGCATAGACAATTTTGGACCACGCATATAACCTCAAAATGACAACTGTGCGAAAATATTAAACAAACTCGATTTAAAAAAGTGTGTGAGATTTTTTGTAGAATGTCGTTATTTTTTCCTCGCATTCAAAGTAAAAAGTAGAGTGTTTAACGCATGACTAAACAACCATAATGACCCTCGAACTATATCCAAACTAAACATCTCGTGTCATTATGGCTTGTTTTAGTCCCTTGTTGAACAATCTACTAGTAATATTAAATGATCGTAAAGGCCATGCCAGGATAAGCTAAGTGAATCTGCCCCCAGTGAGTTTTGGCTTCAATTTTTTTTTATTGTTTGGCTTTATATTAGTAACAAGTATGCAAAATTTCAGCCACCTAAACTTTATAGTTTTTGGTAAAAAAAAAGAAAACGAAATATGATCTTTCTTCAATATCTTTATTTTTAGCCATCCGATTTTGACGTGCGTCACGTATATTGTGCATATAGTAAAGACAATTATATGACATCAACTATAGGTAATGTTGCCATACAAAAAAAGAAAAAAAATTACAATTTAATTTTTCAATTCTTTTTTTAAAGTACTTTAAAGTCAGCGACACCTCCAAATTTTTCACCAAAGCTAGGCTCTTTAATAAGCTATATAATTAATGTATTTACTTAATTTTATCTGTGGTATAACAAGGTGGTTTTTTAAATCGAATTTGAAAAACCGGCACAGAAGGAACATTACGTGTGTTTTTTTTTTAAAGTGGGACAGTATGGGGAAATCTTAAAGTATAGGAGATACAGGCAAACTGTCTTAGGAAATATTAGGTATTTTTTTGAGAAATAAAATTTAGTATAGTCAAAATTGTGGTCAAGTGTGAGTTGCCCTAAAAATTCATAATATTGAGGAATTTTTTTTGACGCAGATCTACTCAGTGTCATGACAGGATCATTTTGTTTTATGGAAAGAAAAAAATCGGAACAATAGAAGTCAGTCAAATTTTAGAAAATCATTTTTATTATTACCACCTGTGTAAATTGCCTAGGTACACTGCAAGGTTTATAAAACGTATTGCATATTACAATATGATGACATTTGTATTTTGAACACTTTATTTGATTTAAAAACCAAGTAGGAATACTGTTTGGTCAATTTTTTTGTTTTTTTTTTAATTGTTTTTAAGGTGCTCGCGTAAGAATGGAGGTCCTAATTAAATGATTTTGGACCGCCATTTTTACGCGAGCACCTTAAATTCAATTAAAAAAACATTTGTTTTATTTGGACCAAACAGTATTCTTACTTCCTTTTTATTAAATCAAATAAAGTGTTCCAAATTCAAATGTCATATTGGAATGTACAATACTTTTTATAAACCTTGCAGTGTACCTACCTAGGCAATTTACACAGGTTGTAATAATAAAAATGATTTTCTAAAATTTTGACTAACTTCTACTGTTCCGATTTTTTTCTTTCCATACAACAAAATGATCCTCTCATACAACTGAGTAGATTTGCGTCAAAAAAATTCATCAATATTATTAATTTTTAGGGACAACACACACTTGACCAAAATTTTGACTATACCAAATTTTATTTCTCGAAAAAATACCTAATATTTCCTAACACAGTTTGCCTGTATCTCCTATACTTTAGGATTTCCCCATACTGTCCCACTTTTAAAAAAAACACACGTATGTTCCTTCTGCGCCGGTTTTTCAAATTCAATTAAAAAAACCACCTTATTATACCACAGATAAAATTAAGTAAATACATTCATTTTGTAGCTTATTAAAGAGCCTAGCTTTGGTGAAAAATTTGGAGGTGTCGCTGACTTTAAAGTACATTAAAAAAAGAATTGAAAAATTAAATTGTATTTTTTTTTCTTTTTTTGTATGGCAACATTACCTATAGTTGATGTCATATAATTGTCTTTACTATATGCACAATATACGTGACGCACGCCAAAATCGGATGGCTAAAAATAAAGATATTGAAGAAAGGTCATATTTCGTTTTGTTTAATTTTTACCAAAAACTATAAAGTTTAGGTGGCTGAAATTTTGCATACTTGTTACTAATGTAAAGTCAAATCATCCAAAAAAATTACAAGCCAAAACTCGCTGGGGGCAGATTCTTTTAGCTTATCCTGGCATGGCCTTTTATCGATAACGTCAAGTGGAGAAAAATAGGGGACGCCTTTGCCCAGCAGTGGGATACTAGGCAGCCTACTAGGTGGTCAAAAATAAAATTTTAATATTTCGAAAATCGTTTTATAAACTTAGCTCAGCTATTGCCAGTCTAACTTAGTGTTGAAGTAACTTGTAACTTGCCAATCATCAGTGTCGCAATCCTGTAGCAGCGGCTCTCTCTCACCGAGATTCAGGTCCGAGTCGAAGAATACAAACGTCTTTCTCATACGCATTTTTAAAACTTCAAGTCAATTCAATTCAACAGATTTGGGAAAAATATCATTAATATGTAATCTTCTAACCACTGTACAGATTTAAGTGGTAAAAAATTCAACAGACTCTTTAGAGAGATTTTAGATAAAACGCGAGCTTAAAACATAATACGACTTATTTTTATTTCATTTAGTAAAAACACCCACAAATTCACATTTCGGTTAAGCACTCATTGATTGTTTATGTTCAAACATTTTTAATTTATGCACAACTTTTTCTTGAAGCACATTTTACAACATTTTTTTGGCAAAAAAAAATAATTATAATAAAAGTTTAATCGAATTTCACATTAGCTTCACGAGGAAACGATCACAACCCGTAATTTTTAACATAATTATACGTCACCAAAATAAAAAATATCAGTTGAATCAACGCAAACGAAGAAAAAAGCACATAATTCGGATTTTTTATTAATTTTCTGTTTTAGAATTAGAATTTTGTGACATTGTAATTAAAATAGAATAAAATATGTTGTAGTTAACTTGAGTAAAGTTCGGTGATAGACAAGAATGTTAGTATATAACTGGGACAGATTTGGCCGGTACTTGGTCAGTAAGGCGACGAAACGATAACGCAACGTCACGGTTGGGCGCGCAACTGTTGGTCCAGCTCATGACCAGCTAGTGACTGCTGTGATTTCGAGTACAGATTCAGATAAAGTTCAATGTTGTGTTTAAATTGGAGGAAAAAAATACCGATTACCGATTTAGATAAAATTAATGAGAACGAGATATGAAAACTTTTATGGGAGCCCTGTCGAAACGGCTGGTCGATGCTTGACAATGACATCCTATAGAGCTGGCACTTACCTCTGCCAGCGCATCGCTTTGGCAATACAGAGAGGTAGCTCGGCTAGCGGTATGGGTTCCCTGCCGCAGGTGGACCTCTTGGAGGGGGTGTTCTTTTTGTAACTGGGATTTTAGGTAAGCTTTTAGGTAGTTTTATATATTTATAGTTTTATTTAATTTTAATTTAGTTGATTTTAATATTAGTTTGGCTTACAATTTAATTTAAGTTTTGTTTCGTGTTACACATGATTTAGTCAGATTGAGCCCCTGATTTGATAATTTGGTAAATGGCTGGAAAAAAAATTCTCATGATCTGAAAGTGAGTCATTGTTTATGGAAGAAGCGTGTGGAAATTACCTAAGTAATTTATGTTCACTTTTTAAAAGTAAGTTAAGTATAAGTTATTATACATATACAATTATTAATAATGAAAATTCGGTTCAAAATGAATTTGTAATTTCTATTCCAATATTCAACTCTCTCAAAATAATATCTCTTCAGAAATGAGTGCCTTTCAATCTTGTAGGTGCAGTCGCCATCAGATATATCGGAGCGGCCAAGGTGGTCACAAACATCTAATAGTAATATATATTACTATTCGGCGATAAAGTGCTTGTTCAGATATTTTTGAGTACCTTGGCCGCTCCGATATATTTTATGGCGACTGTACTTTAACTTACCATTGTAGCGAAATTTGGAGTACGCAAGAGTAATAAAAATATTGTTAATGATTTAAAGAAAATAATGACTAAATAAAGTTGAACACAAACACTTTTTTTTTAGTGTTTTAGATTTCTTAGATCAATGTCTAGTTTATTTAGAACAGATTAGGTTAAAACGAAACTAGTTAAAAATAAGACCGGATTAAAAAAAACGGATAGTGATACTCACAGAATATATCAATGAAAGATATAAAAGTTTGCAAAAGTGTTAAATATTTTTTTTGAGATTCATATTTGGAGGTAAATATAATTAGAATGCCAGTCGCCAGTCGCGCAGATTTGGTAGGACAGTCGCCATCAAATACATCGGAGCGGCCAGGCTACTCAAAAACATCACAACATGGACTTTATGGCTATGGCATGGCTAACACCACCTATTATCTTTTATAACTACCACATAATTACTTTTACATTTATTTATTACTGTATTTGGAAGTAACTCCTATTTCATCCCATATGTTCGTTGTTTTGTTCTCTATGTTATCTGTTTCGCACTACCTTCCGTCTCTGGGCTCCACGGAAGACCAGCGCTGTGGCATCTTAGATGCCAGGGCACATGCTGAGTGGCGTCCTTTTGCACCCACTACAACGGCATCTATATTGTAATTATTTACTTTTTGATTTCTCCTCACTAGTGTTTTCTCTTTTCTATGTTTAAAATAATGTTAGTCTTAAGTATTTAAGTTTAAATTGTTGTGGTGCTGTCTGTAGTTTCTTTGCAATAAATGATTTTTCTTTCTTCTTTCTTTCTATATCGCCTTGACAATAGAGGCGTTGTATTTGTGACCACCTTGGTCGCTCCGATATATCTGATGGCGACTGAACCTTTAAGACACAACCAAAATCTTACCGAGAATATAACATGACAAAATCTATGGATTCTATCACGAGTCTATGACTAGTATAACTTGACCTCTATATTCGAAGCATTCACGTTAATCATCAAGTCTTGCTTACGTTGGTCGGATTTTAACGAAGCGCTTTGTCGGTCCATTGTGTCTAGCAATTTCCTTAGGACAATCGCTGTCTATGGCAAAAGTCGACTTGCGCGACGCTTTCTATTGCCAGTAGGTATTGCCACTTTTTAGGATTTCGTACCTTGAAAGGAAAAAACGGAACCCTTATAGGATCACTTTGTTGTCCGTCCGTCAGTCTGTCTGTCTATCAAGACTCTTTTTCTCAGGAACGCGTGGAGGTATCAAGCTGGAATTTATATAGCGGTCCAGACACTATCACTAATAATGTCATTACCTTCAAGTAATGACATTACTAATGACAGTGTAGTGATTGCAATGAAGTAATGACGGTAAGGAATGAAGTTATTCGAATATTTTAATATTGTAGTGTCAGTACTGGAGTAATGCCATTATACTGACAGTTTGTGGTGCGCGGTGCGCGTCATTCCATCATTACTTCAGTATTCGTGGAGCGATCGCCGAGAATGAACGCATTTGGAGCTAATCTATATTCTGCGGGGATTGATTCACTCAAATGAGTGTCTTTTTTGCTTATAATTGGAGTAAATGATTGTAATAGCTTCAAGTAATTTGCTTCGGTCATCCGAAAGTAATTCTTGAAATGCTTCAGTGATGCTGATATTTTTAAGAGGTACATGTAAATATTCCTCGAAAGACAGCCCCTTTCTGTATTTTTTTCTTTTAACCCGTTTTTATAAAGCAATTGCAATTATTATTGCCATTCAGGCTATCTTTTTTGCGTCCATTGTCGACCGCGACCACTGTCGTAATGATGAAAAATACTGACAAGTGTGGGGAGAGGTTTTGGAATGTCATTACTGAACGAAGGAATGACAGTATTAGTAATGTCATTACTAGTGATAGTGTCTGGACACTCTGGACCGCTTATCAAATACTCAGGTCTACTGTCCCTTGGAGTTGTGAAAAAATCAAACTTCTAAGACAACGCAATCAAAAGATACAACCGTTTATGCCGCAAATTTTCGCAAGCGAATCAAAACCTACACTACAGGGTGCTTCCCGTGAACCCACAATCTTGAAATTTGGTACGAAGCAACGTCTTATAGCACAAATAAAGGAAAAATTGCGAAAACCGTTTAGTTACATCATGTAATAAAAATATTTTTAATAATTTTAGACGTACTACCCCTTTCCTCTTGAACGCGTAAAGCCTATATTATATTATATTAAATTGAAATTTATATGACTCGATTGTCGTGATGGGTGAACTTTTACTTATATACCCACAGGTTTGTGCGGAACCCTCGGTGCGCGAGTCCGACTCGCACTTGGCCGGCTTTTGTGTGCGGAATTGCTGATAAATACCTACCTGCTGATCATGTTTCTCAATATATTTATGGCAAGTAAATGTAAAATTAATACACACAAAAATTGGTTCACGAAACACCAATGGAATAGAAAATTTATATTATTTTATTTGAATGAGCAATGTCCAGAAAATGATATTCCATCCCAGTTGTAGATCCCTGGCTTTATCTAGAAAATGCTCCATTTACTCAGTCATGTGATTTGATATCAACAAACACAAATAAATTACTCGTTAATAATTAACGTTGACGGCTAACCTTTGTGACGGCAGCGATTACAGTGTATTGATCAGGGGGACACGTTTCATTGAAGTTATAAAATACTAAATATAATGGCTGCTCTATATGATGGGCCATCATAGGGACGCAGCTATGCGTTAGAGGGAGCTAACGATATTGCGATCTCGTCCGTCGTATAGCTGCGTCCCTATGATGGCCCATCAGAGGCGGCGGCTCAAATTTTGTTTTAGTCAAGTTAAAGCTTAAGGGGCTACTTTGAAAAATTATAGGTTTCTTCAAACGCTCTAGTGATTAAACGGGAAAAAGGACTGAATTTATTTTCGAATATGTATTATTAGTCTATATACTCTTGTTTTTGGCACAAGCCGAAACACGATTGCTGAAAGTTGCCTCGATAGAAAAAAAAACCGAAGTTGGGTCCTTTTTTTTCCCCTTATTTTTCTTAGCTTACGTAAACTATAAGAGATTAAGCAATATAAGTAATTAAAAAATATGGTATTCTAGTTTATCTAAAAAGTTACAGAAGCAAAATTAGACAAAACTTTATAGATTTGCTTATTTATCGTAATTTGGTCAAAAAGTCTGATCCTTAAGAGCGCTCCATCTCTTTCTTTCGTGCACGGGAGTCATAAACGTGTCTCTATCGGATGGGCGTGGATTGTCCGAATCGAGGAATGGCCTTAATTTGCTGTAGGAAAACTGCTCAGACGGCCTACCGCGAAGTTCGAAAATCGACGATTCGTTGTCCCCCTCTCTATCTCTCTTGCATATTCGAAAGAGCTCGCGATTATATGCCAGGTGCCAGAAAGTTAGGCAAGCCGGCGGCAATCGGATTCTATGGACGCGCCACCACTGCTAAATATTTATAAAAGTACGTTAAACAAAAGTTTAACCTATCTTTTTTAGGGTTTAGTACCCGAAGGGTGACAAACGTACACAAGAAATGTATTTTAAGAGTCAAACAAGTTAATCAAGTGTCAATATTGAGTAAGTTACGCATGCAACTAGTGCTAGCACTGTTTTCATATTACAAAATGTTATGTTATGAAAACTTACTTAACTATATACATACAATCATTGTGACTTGTGACTAAGTATAAGTATTACAGCATTAGTATTATAACAACATTTTTATGTTTTAAAGTTATAAATTGTCCTGCGCTGACACCTGCCCCCTTAGAGCTTTAAACCAAGCGGAGTGGTCATTGACAGGCGTTCCCCTCTGCCGAAAATGTATGTGTGGTCATACTCATTGTATGGACTGACGTTTATTTGACGTGGCTATTTTGACGTTTCGCATACATTTGACGTTCCCCTCCCCCGCAAAAAACGGCAGACTTTTTCCGATACCAATAAGAGCGCGTGTCGCATCCGGTTGGTTTAATAATCAAAGCCTGCCCCAGTCGTTTAATAATTGTAAGAATAGATTATTATTAGATTGTTTTTTTTTCTTTTCTTTCATTTTTCTTTCAATTATAAAATTGTGTTTGCAATGTTTGCATACGTTTCTGTTTCTGCTTAGCACAAAATTAATAAATAGTGGGGTGGCCAAGTTGAAGCGGAGAATTCTTCGTAGGACTGAGAAGGTTGGTTTATACCAACAAGTGGTATCGTTGGAATCAGCATAAGCTACTGATTATTAAACTATCTCTTGTCACTTCATAAAGTGGTGGAATGAGTTTTTATGACGTCACAAAGATGGCGCGTGACTTAGGGTTAGATTTTGTCGATTATTTCAAAAACTATTTAGTAAATTTAAGCAGACAAGGTCATGTCATATGATTGATATTTTCATGCTTAATAAAATATGTAAATCTATCTTCAACCAAAAAGTTAAATAAAAGCCAAATTTTTTTTTATTTAAATTTCTAACACGCATTAATTTACATTATTAATTATGTTAAACTTTATTGCACAATAAAAAAAATAAGTCCAAAAGGCGCACTTAATGCTTTAAGGCATTCTGTTCCAGTCAACCATAGGGCAAAACAGAAATTTTCTATGGTGTGTGCAGTGAGATAAAAGGATTGTGTAATTATTAGTCTCATATTTAAGTCCTAATTTCTAACTACACGTTGTAAAGAAATATTTGTAGCTAATATATATGTATATGTAGTATATGTGTACCTATATGTAATAATCTTTACCTTTATTTAGCCATATCATTATACATTTTATCATTAAGTAGTGTATTTTACAGTGTGTTTTTAACATACTGTTTACGCTGTTGGGGCAGCTCTTGTAAAACAGTTATCATCGAGGCCAAAAGAGCACAGCGTGCTGTCCTTAAAACAATGTTAAAGAAACCCTTCCGGTATTCCACACTTTTACTATATAAAAAGTCCGAAGTGTTGACGGTTCGTCAATTTACCTACTCAAAATTGTTGTTGATAAGCACAAGCAAATACTTGAAACGAAGAGTGTATCGAACACAGGTTCCGTCCGTGAATAATGCCCTTGCAAAACGATTTGAACCGAATATATCTAGTTTTGTTTATAATTCCGTGACTAGACACTTAGACATTAAAGATAAATCCGTTTTTAAAGCCAAACAAGTCATTACAAAAGCAAAAGCAATGGCTAGCCACCTATGAATATACCTACTGAAGATATTATCCAAATCAGAAAAAGTTAGACCTTCGTGATAGTCAAAATAAGCTTAGAGTTAATTTGATGCACTTTTACTTAAGTATAGTTATAATAAATTAGCTTAAGTAATATGAATACTTATGTATTGTGTTGGTTGTAGACAACATCATACTTTAAAAAATAAATCTTTAATTTGTCAACCGGTTATAGCATATATTGTCATAACATGTGATATTGGTCTCCGCGATATAGGCATGCCTAGTGCGAGTATCAAGGTTAACTTATTTATTTATTTAAAGGGTATAGCCGGGTAAGTATGGCACAACTGCCCTTAGCGAAAAAAAGAATTTCCTTTTAGTGGATTATTAACCTTTACATATGTAGTTCTTTCACCAAAAATTAAGCCTCAAATTACAGGTTACAAAAAAAAACGCATAAATTGAAATATATATTTTATTTTATTTTAGCTAAAGTACTGATCCGATTTCTTTGTAATTTGGATATGTTGTAAGCAAAATTAAGATCGCTTTTTAGAAAAAATAAAAGAATTATTTTTAGAAAAAAAAATGAAAAAAAATTGAGATAACAATATTCAAGAAATAAATAAATATAGGTGCGAGATTGCGACAATTACCTAATTTATATATTTTATGTACAATTTAATAATCTTTAACATATATTTTTTTTAATAACTAAAATCGTGATTAACGATGTGAAAAATTCGAATTTGTAACATCCCATACTTTTATTCCCATACTTGTATTCCCAACAATCCCAATGCATTTTGAATTTGAACTTAGAATGTGACAAAATCAAAATCAAAGATTTATTCAGCAAATAGGCCACAAGGGCACTTTTACACGTCAAGTATTCAAGCAATTCATATGTATATATACCTAATATCAATAAAGCTACGCCGGCTCTGACCCTACACCTCTGACCCGAGAAGATTTAAATCCCACTAGATTGTAGGAAGGTATCCCAAATATGGGACTGGCAAGAAACTCGGACTTTGACGACTCTTGGCGTTTTGTACTATAAGTTGCTTTTGTGGCTATAGATACATATATATTGGAACAGACATCTTGAAATCGATATTCGTTAACATTCATTATAAAATAAAGTTCTTACAATTCTCCCCTTCCCGCCTTTTTTTTTTAAATCCTCTTAAAGCCTAAGCCTTAGCCGCATACAGCCACGGATTTTATTAAGGCCCGCACTCAGCACAATAAGTCGCGTTCCAAATTCAAAATGCATTGGGATTGTTGGGAATACAACTTCACAGTGTAATACGTAGAAGTTATCTTGTTTGAAAATAACGTATGGGATGTTACAAATTCGAATTTTTCACATCGTTAATCCCGATTTTAGTTATTAAAAAAAAGATATGTTAAAGATTATTAAATTGTACATAAAATATATAAATTAGGTAATTGTCGCAATCTCGCACCTATATTTATTTATTTTTTGAATATTGTTATCTCAATTTTTTTTCATTTTTTTTTCTAAAAATAATTATTTTATTTTTTCTAAAAAGCGATCTTAATTTTGCTTACAACATATCCAAATTACAAAGAAATCGGATCAGTACTTTAGCTAAAATAAAATAAAATATATATTTCAATTTATGCGTTTTTTTTTGTAACCTGAAGGATTTGAGGCTTAATTTTTGGTGAAAGCACTACATATGTAAAGGTTAATAATCCACTAAAAGGAAATTCTTTTTTTCGCTAAGGGCAGTTGTGCCATACTTACCCGGCTATACCCTTTAAGGAGTTCCAACAACTAATATACAAACAGAGAAGTTCGGAGTGAACGAATTATTCTTTTGCATTACATATGTCGAGCACCCAAAGGTTGTATGGAATAGAATGATCTGGCGTTCGCACAGCTAAAAATATGTATATCGTCGGGTAAATTAGGTACATAATCCGATATCGTTAGATAGTCTTTATTGCGTTTATATTTAATTGTCCTGTGCAAATGCGAAATCATTTTATTTATTATAAAAATAAAGACTTCTAATATTGGAACGGCCACAATGAACTGTTGTTAGTAAACTCCAGTCGGGATTGAGTTCTAAGGACACCGGCTTGGTTTTCTTTAGATATCAATACTTTTTCTGGTCTAAGAACAGTATTGCCAGTCTTGTGTTTTTTTCACATGTAATGTTTTTAATGGGATCTCATTCCTTTTTGTAAATAAGTATGGCTCCCTTTTCTCCTTCCACGATCTTGCCGTGCACATTCCCATACCTATTCTCACCCATGAACCCGTACGCATGCCCACATCCGAAGGTATTAATGGGCACCTAAAACTGCCTTTATTTTACTATCAACTACTATGGTCAAAAAAGATCAAAATTTTATCAACTGAAAATGTAACTTTGCAGTTCTTTATATGGGATTGCAATGTACTTGTAAGGTTTGTAAAACTAGGCAACCCGGCTGACATTGCAGTATGTTAAGATTTTCAGAGGCTTTATAGCTCTAATACTAGATGTATTCAAAATTTGGAGCTTGTGGATTAGCTAGAGTTAGAATTCGTATGATCTGTCATATAATGGTCATATAATAGTCAGTCAGTTACAAAACTAAGGAACTTTGACTTGCAATAATTCTTAAATTATAAGTTAAAATTAAATGATTTTGAGAATGTGTCTTCCTTGTGCTATGACTTCTTTTTCACTGAAAATTAAGACTTCTAGCTACCACCAAACACCAGTACGCTTACCATGAGTTATGACATTGACGTTTTCGAGAATGAGTATCGAGTATTCTATCTGTGCATCTTGCTTGTAACGTATTAGTGTAAACGAGATGCACAGATAGTAAATTCGTTACTCGTTAACGAAAAGTGACAAAGTCAAACTCATGGTAACCGTATAGAATACTAGAATTAGAGGGCGTCGAAAATAGCTTGAATGGCTACGGGAAAAGGATAGTACGGCCGTGAAAGAGACTAATAATTTCACAATCCTTTTATCTCACTGCACACACTATAGCAAATTTCTGTTTTGCCCTATGGTTGACTGGAACAGCATGCCTTAAAGCATTAAGTGCGCCTTTTGGACTTATTTTTTTATTATTGTGCAATAAAGTTTAACATAATTAATAATGTAAATTAATGCGTGTTAGAAATGTAAATAAAAATAAATTTGGCTTTTATTTAACTTTTTGGTTGAAGATAGATTTACATATTTTATTAAGCATGAAAATATCAATCATATGACAGGTGTCATATGATTGATCAATCTCACGCTTGTTTCACTTGAGCTGTCAACATTTGCCGATCGTGTTCTCGTAGTACCGCATCGTGAGTTTGTCGGAAAGTCTGTATATAATTCCATTCTGTCAGCGTTCAGCTAGTGACGTACCGTGCGCAAATGATTTATCGACTATAGTATCTAGATTGTTAATTTAAGGGACAAAAACATCCATTTAAGTACTGCTAGATATTTGAGCGCTCTAACGGACTATTACGTGTACCCTTGAACTGAGTTAAACACACAGCACTCATGCTTTTTTCTTTAGAGTATTTAAAATAATATATTTTATAAAACCAAAGTTAACTTTGTATTTAACTTGCAGTAAATATTTAAACAATTAAAGTATTTGTCATTTTTTCATTAAGAAACTGACAGAAATTCCAATTTTAATTTCGACAACCTTCTTCTCTTCAACAGGGTAAAGGAGTCAAAGGAGATGTCAAATCCTTGGGTTTCATCCGTTTATTTATAATATATAATTTATTTAACCTTTAACTACTTAGGGTAAACTGCATATTTGACTGTATAAGCATTTTTGTCGCGGGTATGTCGAACCCACTGCGGGACTTTAAATGGCTGTTAGTCGACCCTGTACAAGTCTGATTTTACAGAAATACCGCAAATCGATGTACAGTTTAAAGCGGTATTACACATTGCAACCTGCAGGGCCCAATCTGTTGTGTACCCTGCCTCTTCCTGCCCCTCCTTCAGCTCCCTACGGGCCCTACCTTCAATTACACCTTCCAACCTGACAGATTGGGCCCTGCAGGTTGCAATGTGTAATACCGCTTTTAGCCATTTGGCACACGCATACTAGAGGTCAAAACAAATTTTTTGATCCGCAGTTCTTTAAAAAAAATCCCTTAAGAGGGGGGTGCTGATTCATTGTTTTTTTCAAAAACCTATCGTGAGTGGTATCATATGAAAGATCTAATAGAGGCGGTTCTAAAAATATACCACATCATTACATTTCAGCCATTTTTTTTTAAATATTACTGAAATAATTTTCCAAACATACTTACCAAGTTTTGTACTGGCGGAGCCCAAACTTGGTATGTTTTGAAAATTATTTTTGTTTTAACGTTAAAATAATGGCTGAAATGTAATGATGTGGTATATTTTTAGAACTGCCTCTATTAGCCCTTTCATATGATACCACACACGATAGGTTTTTGAAAAAAAATTTTTTTTTCCATACAATGATGAATGAGCACCCCCCTCCTAAGGGAATTTTTTTAAAGATCTACGGATCAAAATTTTTGTTTTGACCCCGAGTATGTGTGTGCCAAACGGCTAAACTGTTTGCGGTTTTATTTTGTGTACAAGGGGCACTATGTCTGTGGCTACCCACAATTTTGTTTATTTGACAAAAAAAAATGTTTAACTTGATTCGTTTCACCCTTCGATGCATCACCTTGGTCTACCGTATAAAAATAAACGGTACCAATAACACTTGCTTGCGCATTAATTATTATATTAGTACAGACGACTACAAAGAGATGTATATGTGTGTATTGTGTGTAGATAATTTTTTTTAATTTAAAATTAAAATCTGTTTATTTCAGTACCTTATGTAACTTACAATTAATTCAAACTTAGTTAAAATCTTTAACATTTAAGATTATTATTACTAAGTTGATATTGAGATCAGTGTTAGCTTATACAATAATTATAAGTAGTATGTTTATGTATCTATGCATAAAATTATATATCTATATGTTATATTCTGACTCTGACGCTTGACATTTAAATTTTATTACATTTTGCTATTGAGTTCCTTCCTTAGTTTTGTAATTATTTGTTTAGGAAAGCTGTTTAGACTAATAGGTAAGTATGAACTCCATCTCCTGTTTCCATATTACATTTTAGACCTAATCACAACGCAATAAGGTGAAAAAGTCACATCTCTTTGTAGTCGACTGTACAGCACGTGCTCACGGGATGGATCACGCGAGCGATCACAATACAAAACGTGACGCACTTCACTTATCGTACAGTTCACACGTAATCAGGCACATGACATTGTACAGATTACTTGACAAGTGTCTTTGATTAAAAAAGTTTCCGACTACGTCTGAATTCTCGAGATAGTAGCATGAAGCATGAGTGTCTAGACTATCTTGGCTTGAGAGCTAGCCATGTCAGATATGACACAATAATGAGAGCAATGAAACCCCTTTAGTCAGTTTGCTATACTATGCTTATTTATAGATCTGGATCTGGCAGCTGTAAAGTGGTGGAGTTCAAAGAATGCAAACCACTTCAAGAAAACAAATTCCAGAGTTCTAGTTTTATTTGATGCAATGTTATGAGAAATTATAAATAGGGGGAAAGTAGTGCCAATAAACGACGTATAATGCAATTCATAGTTAGTCGCCTACCGTTTCTGTTTTCACAATAATATGCAATGTTTTTGTTGTGTGGCTTTGTCCTATAACTGAGTCAAATAATATCTATGTAAATATCGTATTTTTCTTCACGTATCACATGAAAAAAAGGATTTAAACAACGTAAGACGTAAACGCGCTGTTATGTAACAGCGCGTTTGTAAAGAAAGGAGCATAATTGATAATGGTGTAAGCGTGTGACAAAAAGAAATGCAACTCGGTTAGTTTTATGATAAAACTCGGTTTTAAATGACACTCAAGCTTCCATATTAACATATGTAACTCCCAAAAAATTGGCATTTGTTGTCATGTAAACTACGGAAGTATAGCAAATTTCAGCTCAACCAGACACCGGGAAGTAGTTGAAATTTAACTTACAAGATTTGATTGCACATAGTTAGTGACATAAACAAACAAATATATAGGGTCAAGCTATACCTTGTGCAACCTAAGGTTCTTAGATTGCACAAGGTATAGCTTGAGCCTGTATATTTGTTTGTTTGGACCTCAGTGCATTTTATAACCTAAAATAGATTTTAGGTTATAAAATGCACTGAGATGACAGGTGTCAAAAACCGCTTCTTAGGTTGCACAAGGTATAAATAGAACTATGTAAAAATAACCGGTTTGCATTAGCTGCTGATAAATGATGGATCTAATTTACTTTCACGTCAAAATTATGTTATTTTACTTACAATCCATTTTTTTCGGGATTCAGCACCTCTTTCTCTTCGTCCTTGCTGGGACGCTTGCCGTTCCTCATATTTGCTTGATATTAATTAAAAAATAAGTACTTTTCTTTTATTTAAACACATCAGTTTCACTGTCTGTTAACTAGCACTGAGTTTAGTTCTGTGTTATACAATTTTAATTGATGATATGTCAGAATTTTAATAAATATTTTTAACACAGTTGCTCAAAAAAGGGCTTTTTTGGTAGTGGTTTAGCGTGCGGAAAGTTATATTTCTCGCACTAGTGCTTTTTACTTTTCCAGCCAATGACAGCTAATGACAGCGACAGACAGCCAATCACCGCGCTGGCACCGCGCGGAAAGTTCGGATACATATACATGTACTAAAAGTAACCTCAAAGTGAGTATATTGTCAGTTTTATAATTTTTTTGCAACTGTATTAAAAAACGTCGTTCGATACTCGTGCGTAAATGTCATTCTTCACTCGTCCCGATATCTCGGTGCTCGTAAAGTAATGACATACTTTCCGCACTAGCATCGAAATGTACTAATAAGTGGTGGCTGAGTTTAGAGAAAAATTGCATTAGAATATGAGAAATTTAATACATAATTGTAAGTAAGTTACATCAGTCAGCAGTGTACCTAAGCGGATGACGTTTTCAAAAATTACCTTTACTCGCTCTTATTATCTTTGCAATTAAGTCGTGCCAAGATTATTTTGAAGTTATTACTTCTGCTGCTAACTGTACAGGGCCAAAGCAAAGTATATATTTTGTATCTACTTCAGATTTCGAAAAAATAACATGTGAATAATCCTACAAAGCAACTTATATTTAAAGTAGGTTCGCTACAAACTACACATAATCACGAGTTTGTGGGTAACAACAACAACCGTAAACGGATAATCTGCATATGAATACTTCACCTAAGTACACGTCTGCTTAAGTAAATATTTTAACATAAAGAATTACACATTGAACTATTAATAAAAGTTGAATGTAACGACATAAAGGACGGACCGACCGGTGCTTTCGTGGCCAGGTGGCGAAGTTGGTTAACGCGTCTGCCGCGAATGCAGAAGACGCTGGTTCGAATCCAGCCTTGGGCACCGGAGGCGTTGGTCACTTTTTCCTTTGTATATGACATCTACACAAGTTTATAATTTATACATATAGTAGTGTGACTACTTAAAATAAACAAATCAAAATATTCATTAAAAAAATAATTTGATCTGTTCTTTCAGTTATAAAGGACGGAATTAATATTGAAGGACTTAACGTTTGTCGAACTCACGGAGCGTCAGCGAAGCGAGTTCTTACAAACAACTCCAGGCCGATCTGTCACCTGGCTACTGGGACGTCTCGGCATTTGAATGGCTTTTTGATTTCGATAGTTTGTCTGACGATAACTTTAGTAACGTTTTTCTGATCTTTATGAAATTTCTTGGGGCTGTAGCAGAGATACATAAAATTTGTAAGTTCGTAAATGAGCAGGATCGATCAAGTGGTTATGGAGTTAAAAGGAGAAAAAATATCCTCCTTGGGGTCTTGTTATATTGGTCAACTCGTTTGCAAGTAAATCGCGAGTTCACTAGTTATTAAGTTTTGCGTGTTTTATAGTGGTGCATTCCACTCAAACAATAATGTAGGTTCAAGTCCTGCTGGGTTGATTAGTTTTCCAATGATTTCAAAGTTTAGTATTTGATTTAATAACAAATTAATGTTTTTTCTTAGATAAAAGCAAAAACGTACGAACCAAAATCTTAAATTAATTAAATACTAGTGTAATTATACAATTTCCAGTAATTTAGCCACAATACGACCTCTTAGCCTAATCGGTAGTGACCCTGCCTATCAAGCAGGAGGTCCCGGGTTCGAATCCTGGTCAGGGTATTTATTTGTGTGTTACTAACAGTTCAGATATTTGTTCCTGAGTTATGGATGTTTTCTACGTATTTAAGTATTTATCTATATCTATTTATTATATATATACAGAGTGGAAAGATAAGTCGGGCCCTAGAGGGAAACTACCTTAAAACGTTGAGATAGCTCAATACACTGAAAGGAAACATTCCTTTATTTTTCCTAAAAAGTAAAACTGCATTCACAGATTTTTTTCTAATTTTCCCTTTTTTCGATACTAAAATAGTATGATTTTTCTTTTTTCATTATTTATGGCTTCTCTTGTGTCGTAAATTTGGTTGGTATTAAGAAGTTTGTATTCTTGTTGAAAATAGGATCGTTTGTCATGAATTGTCATAAAAACAAAATGAGTAGTTTTTTTGTGAATTGTACATTTTCTCGAAAATTTGTAAATGCAGATATGTCTCTTTTTAAAAATTAAATAATGTTTCCTTTCAGTTAATTGAGCTATCTCAACGTTTTAAGGTAGTTTCCCTCCAGAGCCCGACTTATCTTTCCACCCTGTATATCGTCGCCTACTACCCACAACACAAGCCTTTTTGAGCTTACCGTGGGACTAAGTTGATTTGTGTAAGATTGTTCCATAATTTTTTTTTTTTAATAATATCTAAATTGCAGTTTACGGTTATTACGGAGCATAGGTATTTTTTTATTTAAAATTTTCAATTTATAAGAAAGAAGCACATTCAGAACATACTAAGGTAAAGCTATAATTTATTTTATTAGTATTTTTATCAATATTTCATTTCAATGAGACGAATACTGTTCCTTAAAAACAAGGACAGTAGTAATAGGTATCTATACTTGCATATAATTATACTTAGGTATTACCATTGCTCTACTTAATGAACATGACCTATCTGTTTAATTTATAACATGAATGTGGAATGTTAGAGTAATCAGCAAACAGTGAACCCAGGAAATGTAACGTGATTGCAAAACAATAATTATAAAATAGTTATATGTGTAAGTATAGAGTAATATTAAGATTAAGTATACAGGGTGTCCCAGAAATCGCCGTCAAGCCGTGAATGGATGATACACCAAGTTATAACTGTTATCAGAAAAATACAAAAAAAAATCTATCACATGTTCTTCAAAAATTATGGTCACTTTAAAATTTACTAGAATATTCACGCCCTGGTCACTTAACTTCTAGTAAATTTTTAAAGTGACCATAATTTTTGAAGAACATGTGATAGATTTTTTTTTGTATTTTTCCGATAACTGTTATAACTTGGTCTATCATCCATTCACGGCTTGACGTCGATTTCTGGGACACCTGTATATATATAGTATTAAGACTTATAAAATATTGTAAGCCCGCAACGGGTAGCTGTGTATACTTAAGTACTATTATGTCAACTATGTACAATTTACTTGCACAGTTATACAATAAAGATTTCCATTCTATTCTATTATATTCTATATATATGTTAATATAGGTATGCTGGAGCAATTATGTTTTTTTTGCCCTCAATTACCTTTGAGGAAAAACGTGTTCAAATCGTTAAAAAGATAACATATCCTTTACATTACAACAATGTCTGTTGATATATTATTGGTCACAAGACCGTTGTAGGTATAAACTGAGGGTTATTTAGTAACTTTTAGCTAGTAATCTGAAATCAAATGTATTTGCGACATAATCATAATCATAATCATAATCATTTATTCCTTGCAACCATGGGATTATAAAAGGTGTTCTTAGAGTTAAACCAGTACAGACATGGACCCTAGATACTAGGGCGTAGCAAGACTTTATACTTATACCTAATTTACTATAAACTAGACTACATATATGTTGAATTATCAACGACATTTTTCTATTATCTGCTAGGTATGTGCTTGCATCATTTATATCACCTATAATAAATATACAGGGTACATTTCGATCGGTCAATTTGGGCAAGTCAAGTCTGTTACTATGAGACATACAAAGAGCTGTTCTTGAAACCATGTAATCGATTTCAGGGTCAAGAAAAACCGTACGTAGATAAAAAAATCTTGTACTCAGTTCGGGAATCGAACCCAGTCGTTTTTAAAAATATAACTTACATTATTTCATATTTTTTATGAAATAGTGTAAGTATAAAATGCATTTAATGTCATACTTTTTAATTTAATTAAGTTTCCATAATATTTACCATGGTAATAGCTCCAGCGCCTGCTGGGACCGGTTCACGGGTATCTATTGATGTGTCCGTGAATGGGTTCCAGCAGGTGTAATACATAGCAAAATTCTCCAAAGGGCCTCTGCCTGTTGGTTCTATATCCCCAGGCAAGCCTATCAAAAGACCGGGATTTATAGGCCCGTGAATCTATAAACCAAGATTATAAATTCCCGAAAAGCACAAGTTTTTTTTAAATCTATGTATGCAGTTTTTCTTGTCTCTAAAATCGATGATATGTTCCTAAAAACAGATCTTTATGTCTTATAGTTACAAACTTGCCCATACCGATCTAAATTATTATTATTATTTATTGATATTATATTTGCAACTAACAGCTAGCATCATAGCGTCACAAAGTGGTAAATATTACCAATTAAATAATTATTAAATAATAATTATTAACCCATTTTGTAACTTCCTACTTTTGTGTTTATTTTAATAAATATATCCTAAGTCTATGTTTTTGCTACACAAATATTCTTCTTATTAGACGCCTAGACTATTTTTCAACGGATTGATTAAATAATATATTAATGTCTCTCAAACAAGATGTACCACCCTGTATAATGATCGGACACAAATAACGCATTACTGCAAAAATATGTACGTGTTGATGACGTCAATGCCTCTTTTGCCTTGATAGCAAAATATATGATATCTGAATATTTAGTCATAGTAGCTATGTTATCTAGGTAATTGAAATAGAGAAAAGCTATAAAAAGTACGATAATGCTAATAAAAATATTGCGAAATACTTAAGTTGAACGGACTTGAGCATTTATAAAATGGCATTATTCCCCGCTGAGAATTGTGTTTTCGCTTTTCATATTAAACTCTTAGGAAGATTGCGCATTGCATTTTTTGTAGGGAGTGTAGGGACACAGTCGCTCGGGTGGGTCGATTTAGTATGACGCATTTTTATTTATGAGTAATCAATCATATGGCCTGGTTACACCTAACGAGTACAGTGGCGAGACAGCAAAATGCCACTCGGCCGAGAGAGTAAAATGGCCCGGCCCTACTCGGCGATGTGTTTACACCTTGTGAGTACTCGGTCGAGAGTACTGACTCCTGTACTCGGTAGGTGTAACCAGGGCAATAATGGTGGGGCTAAATTGTGGGTTTTTATTTTTACTTTTTTATAATGATTTAATATTTTAATTTATTATATGTTTCAGTCCTCTACCGTCAGTTAAAGTTTGAAAATTAGACAGGTTTTTTTCATGGATAAATTAAGTAATTTAAAAAAGTAAGGCCCTGCAGCATTCTAAACACGTATTTTAACCGACTTCAAAAAAGGAGGAGGTTCTCAATTCGATTGTTTTTTTATCAGTATAATTTTTTTGTATGTATGTTACTCGATATCTTCGTGAATCGTGATTATCGTGAACCGATTTTCAATTTTTTTTAATCGGTTTATACCGGATAACCCCTAGATGGTCGCATTGTCACCAAGTCGGGGTCTGATGATGGGATCCTGGAGAAATCGAGGGAACTCTTCAACTATTATAGGCACACCTGTAGTGATTTCACTATTTTTTACGGCAACCGGCCACTTCCTCTTGGAATAGCGGATCCTTAGTGAAGTCGGTTCTTTTTTTGTTTAAAATTACATGATTTATATTGAATAATATAATTTTTATAAATAATCAAGGTTAAATATTTTTATCACATGTAACTTTTCCAAAACGCAACTTTTTAACACTACCCATATTGTGCATTTTCATGATTTTACAAAATCGACCCACCCCAATATGCAGGTATATTATATTACAAGCGACTGCATCGCGACTGTATCCCTACATAAAGTAGCAATGCGCGATCTCCCTTAAAGAAACGGGAAAATAACACAAAGCGAAATCTGTATTTGCACACGAAGGTTTAATAAAAAAGGCGTATAAGGAAAATCTCTGTAAAATTAATATCCTCAAAATAACATACGGGCATTCCTCGAAACAAGTGTATGTTACGTTCTCATTGGAATTCAATGCTGTATTGACGTATTGTGCGTATCAGTTCATGACAATGCCGTTTCTATTATGTTCCTCACTTACTCTATAATACATGTGATACTTTATTTTAAATTGTAACTTTGTATCGTGATCCACAAGTCTGTCATAGTAATTATAATTATAATGTGTTAGAATATGGACATTTTGTCATTTATATATAATATTTTTCGCCAAGAAAAACATGGGGCAGTATTTCTTGACGTGATAACGTTTTACAAATCGATGAAGTGCATATAGTTAGCATACACGAAAAAGTGTCACGTTGTAGACAGATCTCTACGATAACGTTACGGCCACGTTATGGCGCAAAATTATTGTCCGTTACCCGAGATTACAGACAACCTTTTTAAAGTCGACGTGGTCACTAACATATCATTACAATTGCCATTAAAAACGGGGTATTTACCATGTACTTACATTTGTTTTTGTTAGTTCCGATATTTCGGCACAGTTCGTAGTTACTCCGTGATGATAGCGCATTCAACTTACTTAGCTAATGTAATTTTTGGGTTTTTTGGGTCGCTGTATAGTAAATTTTTATAAAAAACATGAGAATACAGTTTGCCACCAGATCATTCAAATATTTAGATTAATATTAAATGAATAAAGTGAAATAATACAAAAAATTACGTATAACCAATATATAACCATAACTACACAGATAGAAAAAATCTCTTCAACCAAAGAAACCTATTTGAATCAAGAGATATCCAGTTTCCCATATAAGGAAAAAATAAAATTCTTTATTTCAAGATATAAACTGTTTCAAAGTTTATTACTTAACCTAATAAATTCAATACTTTATCCGAGATATAAAAATCTTCTCTTTAAAATAGCTTAATATTCTCACGAAGGGCGTTTGAATTTTGTTTTTGTATTGTATTTTTTTTAAATTGAACTTTATGTGTCTTAGTGCAATACATAAAGAACTTAAGCCAAGAAACTTTGTTTCTTGGATGAAGACTCATAGTTTAAATTGAGAATTGAATTTCTCCACGGAAACAAGAAAACGCATTAGTTCAAGAGCATGTGTTACTTGATGTAAAATTTGATATTTTCACACCAAGATCTAAAATTTCTTGGCGTATGAAATCGATTACTTGAAACAAACAATAACATTTTCTAAGGCGGTTATCACACTGGCGCGTATCCGCATGCGGCACCGGTGCGCGAGCGAGATAGCGCTCTGCATGTGTATAGCGCTATCTCGCTCGCACACCGGCGCCGCATGCGGATCCGTCGTCAGTGTGATAATCGCCTTAGTGTCTCAGTGCACTACTTAAAAAGCTAGTAGCAGAAACTGTGTTTCTCGGGACTAATCCCAAGAAAGGAAGTTTAACTAAAACTAGATAATACAAATATAAATTATGATTATTTATATACTCACAATTTATAATCGTATTAACTAGAGCTGAGATTGCTATTGTGAATCTCAAATAAGCCCGGGTAAAGCGCCGAGGGTCTTGAAGTTACGTCGAACAGACGTTCGCGTGTTCTAACCTACACGCAGAGACATCTATTGATGCGCAGGGTAACTAACGTCCAAGACTTAAATGTTTCAAAGCAAAAATTATGTGCTTCTTCTTTGGAATAGCTGTGGCTCTTGATTGTAGGTTGAAAACATCAAAGCAAAAATTAATCTCTCTTGGCTAAAACTTTTGGCGCTACTTCTTTGAATTAGCTTTGGCTCTTAGCTGTAGATTGAAAACATCAAACCAAGAACTAATCGCTTTTGACGTAAACACATAAAACTGTTAAAGGAAAATTTTGGTGCTTTTTTGCCGTAAATAATTATTATCTTAACTCAAATCATTACTATTCGCTTTAAAAATGGGTAAAGCTAAAGCTGAATAATTTTAATTCTTCTTTTAAAAATCATGATATTTTTAACTCAAGTCATGTTTATTGGTCTAAGGTATTTATTACTCTCTTTAAGAAACCGCGTGCAAGAGAGTTTTGCGTTTTGAATTAAGATATTATTTCTATCTGTGTAGTACTTATATATAATGCGAATCGGGAGAAAAAAATCATTTTTCACCTCAGCAGTTCGAACAAGCCTACTTTCTTCACTCCCTGGAGTGACGAAAGTGCGACTTTCATCACTCCAGGGAGTGCAATTTTGTTTCTAGTAGGTTCTCGTCATAATGATGATGCTTTCATTCGGGAATATAAATAAATGTGTTTTTTAACTTTAATATGTTCTCACTACTGAGGTGAAAAGTTGTATGTGTCACTCACGAGGAAAGTTTTTTTACATCTCGTGTTCTTGAGATCCCTCGCTACGCTCAAGATTCAAACTTAGAATCACTCGCTTCGCTCGTGATTCAATTATAGAATCTTTCGTTTACTCGGGACTCATAATCAACACTCGCAAGAAAAACCAACTTTCCTCTCTTGTTGCACAAATAACTTTTGTCAATTTTGTATACCTATATCACTATATGCACTGTGAATTCTGTATTGGACAACCATTGGTACCTAAAGTATGCGAATCGTTTAAAGAAAGTTGCATGAATTATAAAACAAATATTGAACAATCTAAGTATATGTATGGGGATTTCCATTGTGTAAAATGTGTAAATGTGAGTCATCGGCACAAAGGGTTATCCTTTTAGATATTGGACTTGTAAATTATGCATTTATTTCTAAACTCAGCCTTCATAGGGACGGGTTTTCACTTTTAGGGCACAGATTTTGCAAGATCTAGTACATTCACTTCACTAATTCCTTTTTCTAAGGTAGCGTCATTTAATATGCTTAATCAAGTAATTACACTCGAGAGCAAACGTTTCGGGTCAATAGCATTTTCTTGAATATCTTTAAAATTTATATCTTTTGTGATATTCAAGAAAATGCTAGTGACTCGAAACTTTTGCTCTCGAGTGTAGTATAGCATTTTTTACTTTTTGTCATATTTTTTTAACTATAGTATGTACTACAATCTAATAAAGTTATATAATTTTAATTAAACCGATATTAGAGTAATTTCTTCCCGGGTTATTTTATAATAAGACATTGGTATTATTTAAGTGTAGGTACTTAGTTATCTAAAAGTAAGAAATAACTAAAAGGAAACTATACCGCGTACACACTTTAGCTTTTAATTATTGTAACTTGAGTAAATGAATTCACTTAACAAAAAAGCGCGCGAAAATCAAGAATCGCGTAGTGATGTCCCGCGTCCGCGTCTCGCCTTATCGAGCGGCTGCCGTGTACTGTCAATATGAATGACATTTCTGCAATCTTCAAATCGACTAGTTGAAGTATCGATAACATGGGACAGATTTATGATAAAGCCAAATCTATATACAATATATATATTCAAGGATTTTCAAAGGGATCACATAGTTTTATTTAAGAATTTATTCTTTGTATAAAGTTTGATAAATGTAAAAATGTACTATGTTTAAAAAACTTGTTGATTGTTGATCGCCCTAGTGATACGAAAATATCACATGACTATTTCAGTAATGCCGCGTTGCCATTGCCACTTGACAACAGTACGAGAAATTAGTAAACATTTAGGCGGCATAGCAGCAGCGCATGCAGCATTATTATTTTTAACCGACTTCAAAAAAGGAGGAGGTTCTCAATTCGACTGAATGTTTTTTGTTTGTATGTTACTCGATATCTCCGTGAATAGTGAACCGATTTTCAATTTTTATTTTTATCGAACGGGTATAACCCTTAGATGGTCCCATTGTCATCAAGTCGGGATACTCGGGATCTGATGATGGGATCCTGGAGAAATCGAGGGAACTCTTCAACTATTATAGGCACACCTATAGTGATTTCACTATTTTTTACAGCAACTCGGCCACTTCCTCTTGGAGTAGCGGATCCTAAGTGAAGTCGGTTCTTTTTTTGTTTAAGAGTCGCCAGGACGCTCGCGTTTCCATACAAACGTAGTTTAGCTCTCATTTTAAAACGACATGCTTTAGAACCACGAAATTTGGCATGGGCATTCTAGTAGTACAGATCTATGTCGGTAATTCGTTTTCGTTGCTAAAAATTGTAATACAAAGAAAATACAGCCAGATACAGATTTACATACAAAACTTATTTTTGCTATATTTTCTTTGTGTTACAATTTTTAGCAACGAAAACGAATTACCGACATAGATCTGTACTGCTAGAATGCCCATACCAAATTTTGTGGTTCTAAAGCATGTCGTTTTAAAATGAGAGCTAAACTACGTTTGTATGGGAACGCGAGTTCACGCGAGCGTCCTGGCGACTCTTAAAATTATTTATTATAGTATTTGCCGCTGTTGAACACGTACAAATAAAATAAATGAATCAACAAAATTTTCTTTGCAAATGCGAATTAAGATAATGTATAAACATTAAACAACATTTGCATTGTTTGACCCATTTCCCGGTTTCCGATTTTGCACGTAAATTTAAATCGCGTGGCAGTGCAATATTATGATGACATGTAGCTGATCTGATGATGGAGCTGGAAGGTAAGCTTTTATTTAGTTTCACCTACGTTGTCTGACTTGTCAGTAATTAAATACCTATTGCAAGATAAATTGGACCCTCTTTCCGATTGAGCTGAAATTTTGCACGCATGTGTATAAAGCATGACAGTGCAATGTTATGATGACATGTTGCTGATCTGATGATGGAGCTGGAAGGTGGCCATAGGAATCTCTCAACTACTCAACTTCCCGTCGTGTTTGGGTTGGGCCCCTTCCATAGAAAACATCCACACCTGATCGACCGGTTTTTTTTATGACATAAGAGGCAAACGAGCAGACGAATCGCCTGATGGTAAGCAATTACCGCCGCCCATGGACGCCCGCAACACCAGGGGGGGGGGGGGGGGGGTCACAAGCGCGTTGCCGGCCTTTAAGATGGGAGTACGCTCTTTTTTAAAATTTATGAAGCAGGCAAAAAAACCGCAGTTTAGGAGTAATTGGAGTTGATCTCATTAGTAACAGTTGTTCAGTATGGCCTACGTAATCACCTCGCACATTATAGTTATAGGATGAAAAAACACCCTGTACGTATATGATGACTTGAAGGACAATCTATGACAACTATGATAAGTTTATCTAATAATGTTCAGCTCGAAATTCAGTTTAACATAAATATTATCTTTTCAGGAAAACGTGAACAGCGGAATTAAAGCTAGACACATTTTTGTCACAGTGTATGGACAAAGGGACTACTTTGTCGATATGGAGTTACTAGTACTTTCTAAAACTACGCAATATCTATGAATGAAAGAAAAAGTGTCCTTGTAAATCGACAAAGTGGTCCCTTGCACTAAACTCGTCCACATTTTATCAGTACTAAGTCAAGTCAATATTGTTTTTACTACTATTCTCAAAGCAAGGATTTAACTAGAGACAGCATACGCGACCCGCCCTAAAGGACAGAATACACGCAACGCGACTGATTTTAAAACACGTTTCAAGATGGCTGATACCACACCGTAACTAACCTACATAATTTAGTCGATTTCATTGTTACCCTTCAAAGAGCGGTGGACTTCAAAGAGCGGTGGAGGGTGATTAACGTTTCTATTGTACTTAGGGCCTTTTAGAAGTAAGCAATAATCACAAGGGTGAGGCTATGATAAGGACCAACGATAATAGCGCCTTCTCTGTCATATCTATGGAACGTGTAGGTAATAAGATCATTCCGTTCAATCTTGGCATTATTATTTCCGTGTCAGGTCTATGGGTGGTATGTCTATGCTACTACTACTTACGTCTACACTGTCAAAAGAACGGTATATTCACGAATGTTGGCGCGAGATTTCTACTGAGTGACAGCCATTTTCATAGAAATTCTGTCAAATCTCGCGCCAACTCTCGTGAATAGACCTGTACAACGCTTTCATTTTATTATCACGTTTAATACATTTAAAATATAGAAATGATTGCTGTATGAATTTGATCACGTGGTAAACTACTAGTAAGATCATCTGCAAATCTGTACAAGGAAAATACGCGACCAATTAACATGCTCACTAGGACAGACGTCACCGCAATAGCCACATATGACCTTGAGCGTCTTAAATAAGGAGAAATCTCTACTTTAGGTTGCCGTGACTAGATTATTCCAGAACAATCTTAAAAGTAAGTTCGAATAAATTTCTTATATGTACAGTCGCCATCAAATATATCGAAGCGGCCAAGGTGGTCACAAATATCTGAACAACGCCTCTATTGTCAAGGAGTGCATGTTCAGATATTTTTGAGTACTTGGCCGCTCCGATATATTTGATGGCGACTGTGACTGTGCCTTATGCCTTGGATGTACCTAATTGACATAAAAAATATCTAAGTATTGAATCAGTGTCTCATTGTAAGTATGTTTTATAATACCTATTGTTAGCAATTTTAAAATATGTTTGTATTGTATTAATTACGTCTAATCATAATAATTATAGCAAAGACATGTATCAACATTACCACCCCTTGAAAGTAGGCATCATGGCTGAGTATCGTCTAAGTCCGTTTAAAGTAAGCTTTTGGCGCGTTTTGATTAGTTTTCATTATCTGTGGTTCACTGTGAAAGATGTCATAATTGTCATACGAAGTATACTGTGTTGGTCATAGATATACCACCCATAGATCTGACACGGAACTAATAATACCAAGATAGAACGGGATGGTCTTATTACACTTTCAATAGATACGGCAGAGAGGTGCTATTATCGTTGGTCCTTGTCATAGTTTCTATTACCCTCCACGCGTTACTTCTAGCAGTGGAGGGTAACAAACAGATATAATGCGCGATTTCTTCAAGAATTTCTGTGATTGCTACGAGAAAAGCTGTTAGTTTTCCTAGAAAGTTGTGTCGGCTAAGGAAAAGATTGGTAAATTGTTCTGTTTTATGCTGTAGAAGTGATTATGGGCATCTATATATCTATCCCATACGGGGGTACACGTGTGCGGTCTCTAGTTAATGCTTGCTTTGAGGTGTTGGTTGATATTCATTTTTGCCAAGAGAAATATACGTCTATTGTTAAATATACTGCGTGTTTTAACTAGAAATCTACCCTGGATGCTCCCAAATGCTGGATTAGAAGGCGAAGCTTTCAATTCAGAAGTGTGATAAGGAGTACGAGAAGAACCAGCGTACGTCCAAAACCGACGCCCACCTGTTCGAGGATTTCATAAAGGGAACTAAAATACAGAACTTACTGTGATATGGCGTTGAACAAAGGTGTTTCTGCGTAATAAAAGAGTTGAAGAATGGATACAAGCTACATTAACAAGCCTTCCATACCTTTATCACTAACCGAGATCGCTGGCGTATTTGCACGAAGAAGAGCAGGATAATACGCGTGTTTGGTGTTTTTTGTGCGTGTTTGTGTGTGTTTTTTTTGCTTAAAAAGTGAAATTATAATGATGGCTTGGTGCTAATTGAGGTTAAAGTCTATATTTTTGTATATTGTGTACGTTTTCTTGTAAATGAACTCAGTGTCTAAATTGAGAATAATAATCATAAATATTTAGCAGAGAGTAGTGTCTAGACAGCATATTGTTGACACAGACTATGGACGGAGCAGCAAATCCTATGACAGAACCTACAAACATAAATGTAGACAGCAGAGTCAAAAGCATTCATGCATTCACTGCAAAATTTCAAACAATCCGGTAATGTCAGAGTCGCACCATGATAAGACTCGGACACCTCCAATGTCGGCATTATCTTTGTCAACACTAAGCAATAACTTCCCTGTCTCATATAGTGTAGAGTTCTCAGAAATAAATAACACCTTTTCAGTCGAATGAAAATTTGGAGAACTTTCGTTAAGTATGATAAAGTTTCATTACCGTGTTGGTATCAAATCAATCTGAAATCTGAAGCTGTTTAAAAATATGAATAGGTAATGCTAGTATTGAATAGTCCTAAAATAACAACTTCTTGTGTAACATGTCTTAATAGTTAGTGCAAGAACTGATTTATTTTGTAAACTTTTCATAAATGTTTAAAGTAAACCTTTAATTTGTTAAAAATAATAACTTTAAAATTTAAATCTGTCATGAATCTTGTGACTGGCCAGTGGTTATTTTTATTTGTTGAAATTATATCTCATAGATAAAGAAGTGTACAAGAGGCGGACATAATGATTAAAGGCAAACTAGGTACTAGCCAACTTTTGGATCAAATAATTTATGTCATTGTTTAAATGTTTATTAAAAAGTAATAGATATTTACTATATGAATAAAAAGGTGTCAGTCACCTTGTATGTATTAATTATTGAGAAGTTTATTGACAGAAAGTAAATTATTTTATCATATTTGCTTATACTCCGGTAGCATGAGTAAAATAAAAAAGAGATATTGTTTGAAAACTAAAGTGAAAATTATTCTCAAATTCAATTTGTTGTAGGATGTTTGAAAGGACCATTTATGTTATGATATGTTTATTATTAAGTTTTTGTTGTTGTTTGAAATTACTATGTGAATGTTAAAAGTGTAAAACTTTGATGTTGTTTCAAAAACTGTCTTATGGTATGATGATGTAATTTATAAATAAAATGCTTGTCTATGTTTATAGAAATTTGTTACGCTACTTATTTGATAAAATGTTACAGAGTGAAACAGTAGAGATATCTTGCCATTAATTATTTCATAAAATGTTGCAGAGTGAAACAATAGAGATGTATTGTCACAAATTATTTGATGAAATTTTACAGACTGA
This sequence comes from Pammene fasciana, assembly GCA_911728535.1. Classification (NCBI taxonomy): domain Eukaryota; kingdom Metazoa; phylum Arthropoda; class Insecta; order Lepidoptera; family Tortricidae; genus Pammene; species Pammene fasciana. Next base: position 1,939,003 of record OU452292.1, read on the forward strand.
AACAGTAGGGATGTCCTGCCATTATTTACTTCATAAAATGTTACAGAGTGAAACAGTAGAGATGTCTTGTCACTAATTATTTGATAAAATGTTACAGAGTTAAACAGTAGAGATGTCTTGTCACTAATTATTTGATAAAATGTTACATAGTGAAACAGTAGAGATATTTTGCCATTAACTATTTCATAAAATGTTGCAGAGTGAGACAGTAGAGATGTATTGTCACTAATTAATTGGTGAAATGTTACAGAGTGAAACAGTAGAGATATATTGCCATTAATTATTTCATAAAATGTTACATAGTGAAACAGTAGAGATATCTTGCCATTAACTATTTCATAAAATGTTGCAGAGTATGTACAGTAGAGATGTATTGTCACTAATTATTTGATGAAATGTTACAGAGTGAAAAAGTAGGGATGTCTTGTCACTAATTTGATAAAACGTTACAGAGTGAAACATGTCTTGCCACAATTTTTTTGATAAAAGTGTTATAGCGTAAAATAGTAGAGATGTCTTGTCACTTGATAGAGAAAACAGAGTGGAACCTGCATTAAGTATATATTCTTGTTGATTATATTTGTTGTTGCAGAAATCAATGCAATTGAGTCCTGGAACAGTAAAGAGAGCTACAGAGAAATTTCTGCAGTACAAAGTGAACCAGCTATACAGTCATTTACCTGCAATGAATGGCGAAAAGGAGAGAAAGAGAGAGATCCATTACCGACGAACACCTGTGATGAAGTAGTTCAATAAGAGTGAAGAGAATACCAATGCAATTGATTCCAGCGATGATAAAGAGAGCATTGTGAGACTTGTGTGGTACAAAGTGAGACAGCCATACAGTCAATTACCAATAAATAGTGAAAATGAGAGAAATAGAGAGAAATAGGGAGATAAAGAGAGAAATATAGAGAAAAAGAGAGAAATAGAGAGAAAAAGAGAAAATAGAGAGAGTCATTTACAGGTGAACGCCTGAGATGATCTAGTTTATAAGTAACAGTGAGTCAATGACATGTGAATGCATGCGTTGATCTAGTTTATAAGTAACAGTGAGTCAATGACATGTGAATGCATGCGTTGATCTAGTTTATAAGTAACAGTGAGTCAATGACATGTGAATGCATGCGTTGATCTAGTTTATAAGTAACAGTGAGTCAATGACATGTGAATGCATGCGTTGATCTAGTTTATAAGTAACAGAGAGTCAATAACATGTGAATGCATGCATTGATAACAGAGAGTCAATAACATGCGTATGCATTTATTGATTTAGTTATAAGAGTGAATTGTCAAAGGTATAGAAATAATGTCTGAAATGATGTAGTAAGTTCATAACCTTTTTTATTGTTATGTTATTTTACGGTAGATTAACCCTTTCAAAACGCAGAGGCGCATTTTAATGCCAGGATTAGCCGAATGTTAGCAATTTTAAAATATGTTTGTATTGTATTAATTACGTCTAATCATAATAATTATAGCAAAGACATGTATCAACATTACCACCCCTTGAAAGTAGGCATCATGGCTGAGTATCGTCTAAGTCCGTTTAAAGTAAGCTTTTGGCGCGTTTTGATTAGTTTTCATTATCTGTGGTTCACTGTGAAAGATGTCATAATTGTCATACGAAGTATACTGTGTTGGTTGATATTCATTTTTGCCAAGAGAAATATACGTCTATTGTTAAATATACTGCGTGTTTTAACTAGAAATCTACCCTGGATGCTCCCAAATGCTGGATTAGAAGGCGAAGCTTTCACTATGCATTGTTGAACACAAACTGTGTCTTCATAGCAATAATTTTATTTAAATATCATAAAAATATGAGAAGGTTTGACAATAACACACACACAACAATGTAGAATATGTTTTTATTATCTTACGTAATAGTTATAGTAGATATTAATATTAGGTCAAAAGTTAAGTTTTATCGAAGTGAGATCAGTGGAGGTCACTGTCAATGTCATATTTCATTTGAGAAAACAGTGCCGTTTCCTAATTCTTATAAAAGGCTTATGATTCCCTAATCTTTCCATTATTAAACCGGACTTAGTATGAAATTAATATCATTGAGTTTATTGTAAATAAAAAATCTAATAGCCGTAATTGCTATAACCCTCACAGACAATATTAGGCTCAATGGCAGCGACATTGCCCTTGCGCACTAATTATAGAACATTGGAAAGTGGCAGTGGATGGCGGTTCAATCTGAGGAGCATCACGCATTTCGCGACGACCGACGACGAGATGGAATTCTACTGTACTTATTGCCAAGGGAAAAGTAAATTAGATTAGACTATTATACATATCCATATAATTAATCTAAATACTTCCATTACATAGATCATAGTGCTTTTCGGACGTTTTCGGGTTTTCACAGATGTAAAAGTCCCTTTGTAGGCCAATAAATTAGACTTTTTCGAAGATTATTTCCCAGCAGGCTGGAAATCGTTTTAATTTGGTCCTAAATTCTTGTAATCCGAATTTGCCCAATCTCAGGAGGTGTACATTCATCATCATCATCAGTCGTTCCCTCAAAGCTGAGGATCGTGACATCATGATCACCGAGACTCATCATCGAGACTTAGAGGCCCTCCCCCTGCAAGATGGTGTGCCCAAATTACTGCACCCATGCAATTAAAACTGCACGAAGCCATGTGCGTAGCAAGGGATAGCAGCCTGTGGAGGTGTACATTATTTTTGGAATTTTTTTGCTCCTATGTTGATCCTGAGGACCTCATTTTAGCATGTCAGCAATTCCTGGCATCTCTATATTCACCTAAGCCCAATGAGACCTCCTTGAACAAAATCCGCCACGAAATATTCTTATAATTCCTCATAAAGCCAACTTTAAATTTGGTCTCTCTACCCCTAACAAATGCAGCCGAATTTCACCCTCTTTAACATTGAATGTAGTAACTTTTTCCGACGGACATTTTTGAGCTACAAGCAAATAACTGAAAAAAGAGCATACATTTAGCAGTTATTTGTTATTTTATGCTGCCAGTTATGCACACCTCCGGAACTGTGCAAACTCGGATGACATGCCTTTAGGACCACATGCAGGTATTAAAACGATTTCCAGCCTGTTGGGAATTAAATCCTCAAAACGCTTTTTATTGATCTTATTTTGTTGGTCTATTGTAGCCTACTTACTGAATAAATGAGTTTGAGTTTGTGCAGTACTGTGCATAAAATAAAGCGTGTTAAATGAGTTATTTCATGGTGGAATAAGAAGTAAGGTGTGTTCGTTTTTTGACAGCTCGTCCGAAAAGACCTCACTTACGTCACTAATGATACCATTCGTTGACATCTTCAAATCAGTCAGGGAGTTTTATGAATATACGATTCACGCTTAAAAAATGTTAGCGTGTTGTTGCTCATTTTATTTATGGTTTTTATTCATTTTATGTTGCAAATAAACATCATATCAATATATATATAATTAAATACAAGACTTTTAGTTAGCAAGTCATTTACGTCATGTAATTTAATGAGGACTTTTTTTAACCTAGTGGCAATACAAGGATTTGGCGAGCAATCACACTGACAGTCGGCCATATTGTATTATCTGTATTTCATTTTAACTTATCGCGCTGTTTCATATTTGACTGATATTCCCAAATATTTATGAGTTTTAATTTATACAATTATTAAGCACAAATGTGTGTACCTAATACGCCGTGGTATGTTGCTCCGTGATAAATTGTAAAAACCGGAGCGAAAAGAGCAGTCCTGTAATTTTTTTTAGTGTTTCAAAGGATGAGACAGCAGCTCATGAGTGGCTCAAGATTTGTAAATCTAAAAGAACGAAGCGAAGGTTATCTAATGACACATTAACATGTAGGAAGAGTGTGTTCAATACATTTCTTATCGTCCGACTTTCACAAATCACTAAGGCATGTTTTAATGAATCAAATGAATGGTATTGATACTTGGTTACAGCTGTCTTCTGTTTTGGAAGCTTCGTCTAGTTTACAGGCTCTTTTTGTCTATGGTACGAGTATATCGTTTCGTTTAGATATACCCAATGAGTTGTCTTTAATAGTACAGCATCACTCGCGCGTTCATTCGCATTCTTCTTATTATTATTATTTTTATACAACGACGGTGGCAAACAAGCATACGGCCCACCTGATGGTAAGCAGCTACCGAAGCCTATGGACGCCTGCAACACCAGAGGTGTCACATGCGCGTTGCCGACCCTTTAAAAACAGGAGGATTCACTGTGTTGACGGCTAAAGGAACAAGAGAGGTTCCTCGTCGTCAACACACTGGGTCCTCTTTGAGCTCTTAGGCAACCTTACTCACCAGCAGAAACACAACACTATTAATTACATATCAAATAATTTTCCCTATTTTTAAACTTTGAGAACCGCAGCGTTCCCCGATGACGTCAGTGAGGTCAGGGTAATCGTGACAAACCGTGAGCTGTCAAAAATTTACAATACCTTGTCTTCTTGTACCATGAGTTATTTCATGTCTAGGATGGGCGCTATTTTACAAGCTTTTATTTAACTCACAGTGTTTGTCAGTGTGTTAGATGTTTAGGTAGAATCTTGCGAGCCAGATTTGAACCAGTTCCTGATGTCCGATTGAGCTAAAATTTTGCATACCTGCGTAACTTGGATGACAATACAATATTTTGATACCATCGAGCTGGTCTGATGATGGAGACAGGAGGTGGCCATAAGAACTCTGCCATAAAATCCCTCAACCAGGTTGAGTTTAGGTTTGTTAGAAACGCCTCGATGAGTACTCCTTGATTTTCTAAAGAAAAGTACAGTCAGCCACAACATCAGAAGCTGATTTGGTTTGGTACCTATTTCTCCTAACCGCTACTAGAATCAGAAATATCAGAATCGTCTTAATAAGTCGCTGTTTGGGCTCATTTGACTTGTACTGGTAAGGAGTTGGGACCGATATCACAAGATGGAGCTCATGCTGAACCCTGAGGGCACCTACTGGATCTCAGGTTTGGGGCGACATAGACTCATGCTGTTTGAGCTCATTCGACTTGTACTGACGAGGAGTTGGGACCGGTATCACAAGATGGAGTTCATGCTGAACCCTGGGGGCACCTACTGGATCCCAGGTTTGGGGCAACATAGACTCATGCTGTTTGAGCTCATTCTACTTATACTGACGAGGAGTTGGGACCGGTACCACAAGATGGAGTTCATGCTGAACCCTGGGGGCACCTACTGGATCTCAGGTTTGGGGCGACATAGACACATGCTGTTTGAGGTCATTCGACTTGTCCTGACGAGGAGTTGGGACCGGTATCACAAGATGGAGTTCATGCTAAACCCTGGGGGCACCTACTGGATCTCAGGTTTGGGGTAACATAGACTCATGCTGTTTGAGCTCATTCGACTTGTACTGACGAGGAGTTGGGACCGGTATCACAAGATGGAGTTCATGCTGAACCCTGGGGGCACCTACTGGATCTCAGGTTTGGGGCAACATAGACTCATGCTGTTTGAGCTCATTCGACTTGTACTGACGAGGAGTTGGGACCGGTATCACAAGATGGAGTTCATGCTGAACCCTGGGGGCACCTACTGGATCCCAGGTTTGGGGCAACATAGACTCATGCTGTTTGAGCTCATTCTACTTATACTGACGAGGAGTTGGGACCGGTACCACAAGATGGAGTTCATGCTGAACCCTGGGGGCACCTACTGGATCTCAGGTTTGGGGCGACATAGACTCATGCTGTTTGAGGTCATTCGACTTGTACTGACGAGGAGTTGGGACCGGTATCACAGTTCATGCTGAACCCTGGGGGCACCTACTGGATCTCAGGTTTGGGGTAACATAGACTCATGCTGTTTGAGCTCATTCGACTTGTATTGACGAGGAGTTGGGACCGGTATCACAAGATGGAGTTCATGCTGAACCCTGGGGGCACCTACTGGATCTCAGGTTTGGGGCAACATAGACTCATGCTGTTTGAGCTCATTCGACTTGTACTGACGAGGAGTTGGGACCGGTATCACAAGATGGAGTTCATGCTGAACCCTGGGGGCACCTACTGGATCTCAGGTTTGGGGCAACATAGACTCATGCTGTTTGAGCTCATTCGACTTGTACTGACGAGGAGTTGGGACCGGTATCACAAGATGGAGTTCATGCTGAACCCTGGGGGCACCTACTGGATCTCAGGTTTGGGGCAACATAGACTCATGCTGTTTGAGCTCATTCGACTTGTACTGACGAGGAGTTGAGACCGGTATCACAAGATGGTGTTCATACTGAACCCTGGGGGCACCTACTGGATCTCAGGTTTGGGGAAACATAGACTCATGCTGTTTGAGCTCATTCGACTTGTACTGACGAGGAGTTGGGACTGGTATCACAAGATGGAGTTCATGCTGAACCCTGGGGGCACCTACTGGATCTCAGGTTTGGGGCGACATAGACTCATGCTGTTTGAGCTCATTCGACTTGTACTGACGAGGAGTTGGGACCGGTATCACAAGATAGAGTTCATGCTGAACCCTGGGGGCACCTACTGCATCTCAGGTTTGGGGCGACATAGACTCATGCTGTTTGAGGTCATTCGACTTGTACTGACGAGGAGTTGGGACCGGTATCACAAGATGGAGTTCATGCTGAACCCTGGGGGCACCTACTGCATCTCAGGTTTGGGGCGACATAGACTCATGCTGTTTGAGCTCATTCGACTTGTACTGACGAGGAGTTGGGACCGGTACCACAAGATGGAGTTCATGCTGAACCCTGGGGGCACCTACTGGATCTCAGGTTTGGGGCAACATAACTAGACTCATGCTGTTTGAGCTCATTCGACTTGTACTGACGAGGAGTTGAGACCGGTATCACAAGATGGTGTTCATACTGAACCCTGGGGGCACCTACTGCATCTCGGGTTTGGGGCAACATAGAGTCATGCTGTGTGAGCTTATTTGACTTGTACTGATGAGTAGTCGAGACCGGTATCAGAAAATATAGCTCATGCTGAACCCTGGGGGTACCTACTGGATCACGGGTTTAGGACAACAAAGACTCATGCTGTTGGGCTCATTCGACTTGTACTAGTATGCAGTCGGGACCGGTATCACGAGATAGATTTTATGCTGAAACCTAGGGGTACCTACTGGATCTCCGGTTTAGGACATCATAGGTTCATGCTGTTTGAGTCTACTGTGACATCCGATGGGTTTATAATTTTGAATGTTCGTTTCGCGAACATTTTAGTAACGTTTTTCTGGTCTTCATGAAATTTTTTGAGGTTGTATCGGTGGTATATAATAAGAGACTTCAATGAGCTGGAATGACCAGGGGGTTCTGGAATCAGAAGGCCTAAAACAGTTTTGTTGAGGGGTTTTATTATAATCGCAACTTCTTAATTCGAGGCGGACCACCAGTTCTGTTAGATTAGAATAGAACCGTCTAAATAAATAGTATATGATTGTCAAAAGAAAATTATACGTGCATAACTATTATCGAATGAGCGAGTGCAGCGACGCGAAGTTATATCATTCAACCTCGGACACAACTGTCAGTTTGGGTTTTTAGTAGCTGTTTCTCGAAATTATGAGGTCTATGTTAACTTAATTACGCTTATTGTTTTGCAACTTTAATGTGTCATTAGGGATTTTTCCGTAACATAATGTTCTTTTTGAAATATAACAAAAATGTTTGTTTTTCAAGAATTTTTAAATTACCTGATATGGTTTAGCGGTCAGAAATAGCATACCCGTAAGTGTTTCATCACTATTATGATAAAAAAAACTCAGCATGCCTACCTTGATGCCTATTGCCTACTTTGATATCAGGTAACACACCCAATGGCCATTTCTATTAGCTAAAATTAACAAGCAATAAGAAACCGTTCAACACAGCGAAACGATGTGTTAGTCGAAATGTACAGGCTACGGAACATGTCTCTTAAAAACTAAAAACATAAAAATAAATTTAAATAAAAAACTTTTAAAAACAAGCTTTTATGTGAATGCTCTAAAAAGAGAAAATAAGCTTTTGAGTCAATCAAACTTTTTTTATAGGAATTTTGTACAATTTTATGACATAAAAGCTTGTCGCGAGACTTTCCCGTGTAAAAGAGATTGCACATATTTTAGGTGAAACCATGTAGCCAAGTAATCCTATGACGGTAGTGTAAAATTAATTAAAATATGTAATGTGCCCAGCCCATTATTCATGAATTAAAATTATAATTATCAATGTATTTCTTAAAAAACAAATTCACGTCAAGTGTTATTTACGTGTTTTGGATGTAGTATATATAGTACATATAAGATAGTGCTACTTGGCGGTTTGTCATTTATCATTGAGTTAATGAGTTGTTTTTGTTACGCTAGCTGCATCTTTTTAATATGTCAAACGACACAAATTTGCAATACAATAACAAATCACGAAGTGAATTTTGAAGTCAATAACGAGTTATATGACAATATATTGGTATGTATCGAAGCCTGTGGTTGACCTACTGTTGTATCTGTCTGACGAAGTCTGCGGCGTGGATTATAAAATTGTAAATCAAATAATTTTTAATGACAATAATTAAATGTACCTACTCAACGAATAAGTACTCAACATCGGACTGAATGAAACCAATGATTTTGTTATAATATTCAATATTTACATAAGGTTTCCTCGATATAAATGAGCAATCTCTTTTACACGGGAAAGTCTCGCGACAAGCTTTTATGTCATAAAATTGTACAAAATTCCTATAAAAAAAGTTTGATTGACTCAAAAGCTTATTTTCTCTTTTTAGAGCATTCACATAAAAGCTTGTTTTTAAAAGTTTTTTATTTAAATTTATTATTATTACAAGCTTTTATTTAACTCACAGTGTTTGTCAGTATGTGTGTTAGATGTTTAGGTAGAATCTTGCGAGCCAGATTTGAATCAGTTCCTGATGTCCGATTGAGCTAAAATTTTGCATACCTGCGTAACTTGGATGACAATACAATATTTTGATACCATCGAGCTGGTCTGATGATGGAGACAGGAGGTGGCCATAAGAACTCTGCCATAAAATACCTCAACCAGGTTGAATTTAGGTTTGTTAGAAACGCCTCGATGAGTATTCCTTGATTTTCTAAAGAAAAGTACAGTCAGCCACAACATCAGAAGCTGATTTGGTACCTATTTCTCCTAACCGATACTAGAATTAGAATCGTCTTAATAAGTCGCTGTTTGGGCTCATTTGACTTGTACTGGTAACGAGTTGGGACCGATATCACAAGATGGAGCTCATGCTGAACCCTGGGGGTACCTACTGGATCTCAGGTTTGGGGCAACATAGACTCATGCTGTTTGAGGTCATTCGACTTGTACTGACGAGGAGTTGGGACTGGTATCACAAGATGGAGTTCATGCTGAACCCTGGGGGCACCTACTGGATCTCAGGTTTGGGGCAACGTAGACTCATGCTGTTTGAGGTCATTCGACTTGTACTGACGAGGAGTTGGGACTGGTATCACAAGATGGAGTTCATGCTGAACCCTGGGGGCACCTACTGGATCTCAGGTTTGGGGCAACGTAGACTCATGCTGTTTGAGCTCATTCGACTTGTACTGACGAGGAGTTGGGACCGGTATCACAAGATGGAGCTCATGCTGAACCCTGGGGGCACCTACTGGATCTCAGGTTTGGGGCAACATAGACTCATGCTGTTTGAGCTCATTCGACTTGTACCTACTGACGAGGAGTTGGGACCGGTATCACAAGATGGACTTCATGCTGAACCCTGGGGGCACCTACTGGATCTCAGGTTTGGGGCAGCATAGACTCATGCTGTTTGAGCTCATTCGACTTGTACTGATGAAGAGTTGAGACTGGTATCACAAGATGGAGTTCATGCTGAATCCTGGGGGCACCTACTGGATCTCAGGTTTGGGGCAACATAGACTCATGCTGTTTGAGCTCATTCGACTTGTACCTACTGACGAGGAGTTGGGACCGGTATCACAAGATGGACTTCATGCTGAACCCTGGGGGCACCTACTGGATCTCAGGTTTGGGGCAGCATAGACTCATGCTGTTTGAGCTCATTCGACTTGTACTGATGAAGAGTTGAGACTGGTATCACAAGATGGAGTTCATGCTGAATCCTGGGGGCACCTACTGGATCTCAGGTTTGGGGCAACATAGACTCATGCTGTTTGAGGTCATTCGACTTGTACTGACGAGGAGTTGGGACTGGTATCACAAGATGGAGTTCATACTGAATCCTGGGGGCACCTACTGGATCTCAGGTTTGGGGCAACATAGACTCATGCTGTTTGAGCTCATTCGACTTGTACTGATGAGCAGTTGGGACTGGTATCACAAGATGGAGCTCATGCTGAACCCTGGGGGCATCTACTGGATCTCGGGTTTGGGGCAACATAGACTCATGTTGTTTGAGCATATATGACTTGTACTGATGAGTAGTCGGGACCGGTATCAGAAAATATAGCTCATGCTGAACCCTGGGGGTACCTACTGGATCACGGGTTTAGGACAACAAAGACTCATGCTGTTGGGCTCATTCGAGCTGTGTGAACTTGGCACCCGACCTTGACGAATTTTTTTTTTATATTTTTTTTCTAATAGTGTTTCGTTTGTAGTTGATTGTAGAAAAACGGATTTTATTTGTAGTTGCTCCAAAAAAAAATAAGGGAGGGGGTGAAAAAGGCCAGCACCCCACTTACGATATTCAATACTTTTATGATTGATTCTTGTTCAGAATCGTTTGTAGTTGATTGTAGTTCCTTTATTTTCGTTTGTAGTAGCCAAATAACGCCAAAAAAAAATATAAAAAAAAAATTCTGTTCGTGAGCGCGTTGATGTCTTTTTCCAAAAATCGACGAAAATGCTTAAATATCGGTATTTATACTATTTACACTACGCTGATTGACAGAGTTTCGTGCAAACTAATTTCTGCTTAATTGTAATACCTTTTAAGTTGCTTAAAGTAGCAAAATAGCAAAATAAACTCCATATCGAGATCGCTCAAAAAAGGTACAGGTACCGTGACCGTGATACATTATGTAAATGTATTACTTTTTCAGGAGTATTTCGTTTGCAAACGATTGTAGTTTCTTTATTTTCATTTGTAGTAGCTCGAAATCGATTGTAGTAACTCAAAAACCTACGAAAGGCATCAAGGCAGCCTTATTCGCGTTTGTAGTGATTTCATTTCATTTGTAGTAGCGCGATATCGTTAGTAGTTTATCAAAAACCTACGCCAGGCATCAAGGCAGCGTTATTTTCGTTAGTAGTGCTTAAATTTCGTTTGTAGTAACTCAATATAGATTGTAGTAGTACAAAAACTTACGCCAGGCATATAGAAACCCTTATTCTCGTTTGTAGTTCTTTCACTTCGTATGTAGTAGTGCGATATCGTTAGTAGTTTATCAAAAACCTACGTCAGTCATCCCGGAGGCATTATTTTCGTTTGTAGTGCTTTCATTTCGTTTGTAGTAACTTAATATCGATTGTAGTAATTCAAAAACCTACCGCAGGCATCAAAGCAGCCTTATTTTCGTTTGTAGTAATTTCATTTTATTTGTAGTAACTCAATATCGATTGTAGTAGTTCAAAAACTTACGCCAGACATCGAGGCAGCCTTTTTTTCATTTGTAGTACTTTCATTTCGTTTGTAGTAACTCAGTATCGTTTGTAGTAGTTCAAAAAGCTACGTCAGGCATCAAGGCAGCCTTATTATCGTTTGTAGTTCTTTCATTTCGTTAGCAGTAACTCAATATCGATTGTAGTAGTTCAAAAACTTACGCCAGGCATCAAGGCATCCTTATTTTCGTTTGTAGTGCTTTCATTTCGTTTGTAGTAACTCAATGTCGATTGTAGTAGTTCAAAAACTTACGCCAGACAGCGAGGCAGCCTTATTTTTGTTTGTAGTACTTTCATTTCGTTTGTAGTAACTCAATATCGTTTGTAGTAGTTCAAAAAGCTACGTCATTCATCAAGGCAGCCTTCTTATCGTTTGTAGTTCTTTCATTTCGTTTGTAGTAACTCAATATCGATTGTAGTAGTACAAAAACTTACGCAAGGTATATAGAAACTCTTATTTTCGTTTGTAGTTCTTTCACTTCGTTTGTAGTAGTGCGATATCGTTAGTAGTTCATCAAAAACCTACGCCAGGCATCAAGGCAGCGTTATTTTCGTTTGTAGTTCTTTCACTTCGTATGTAGTAGTGCGATATCGTTAGTAGTTTATCAAAAACCTACGTCAGTCATCTAGGAGGCATTATTTTCATTTGTAGCGCTTTCATTTCGTTTGTAGTAACTTAATATCGATCGTAGTAGTTCAAAAACCTACGGCAGGCATCGAGGCAGCCCTATTTTCGTTTGTAGTGCTTTCATTTTATTTGAAGTAACTCAATATCGATTGTAGTAGTTCAGAAACTCACGCCAGACATCGAGGCAGCCTTATTTTCGTTTGTAGTACTTTCATTTCGTTTGTAGTAACTCATTATCGTTTGTAGTAGTTCAAAAAGCTACGTCAGGCATCAAGGCAGCCTTATTATCGTTTGTAGTTCTTTCATTTCGTTTGTAGTAACTTAATATAGATTGTAGTAATTCAAAAGCCTACGGCAGGCATCAAAGCAGCCTTATTTTTGTTTGTAGTACTTTCATTTCGTTTGTAGTAACACAATATCGATTGTAGTAGTTCAAAAACTTACGCCAGGCATCGAGGCAGCGCTATTTTCGTTTGTAATGCTTTCTTTTTATTTGTAGTAGCGCGATATCGTTTGTAGCTGTATAAAAATCTACGTCAGGCATCAAGGCAGCCTTATTATCGTTTGTAGTTCTTTCATTTCGTTTGTAGTAACTCACAATCGATTGTAGTAGTACAAAAACTTACGCCAGGCATATAGACACTCTTATTTTCGTTTGTAGTTCTTTCACTTCGTTTGTAGTAGTGCGATATCGTTAGTAGTTTATGAAAAACCTACGTCAGTCATCCCGGAGGCATTATTTTCGTTTGTAGTGCTTTCATTTCGTTTGTAGTAGTTCAAAAAGCTACGTCAGGCATCAAGGCAGCCTTATTATCGTTTGTAGTTCTTTGATTTCGTTTGTAGTAACTCAATATAGATTGTAGTAGTACAAAAACTTACGCAAGGCATATAGGAACTCTTATTTTCGTTTGTAGTTCTTTCATTTCGTTTGTAGTAGCGCGATTTCGATTGTAGTAGTACAAAAACTTACGCCAGGCATATAGGAACTCTTATTTTCGTTTGTAGTTCTTTCATTTCGTTTGTAGTAGCGCGATATCGATTGTAGTAGTTCAAGAAATTACGCCAGGCATCGAGGCAGCCATATTTTCGTTTGTAGTACTTTAATTTCGTTTGTAGTAACTCAGTATCGTTTGTAGTAGTTCAAAAAGCTACGTCAGGCATCAAGGCAGCCTTATTATCGTTTGTAGTTCTTTCATTTCGTTTGTAGTAACTCAATATCGATTGTAGTAGTACAAAAACTTACGCTAGGCATATAGAAACTCTTATTTTCGTTTGTAGTTCTTTCACTTCGTTTGTAGTAGTGCGAAATCGTTAGAAGTTTATCAAAAACCTACGTCAGTCAACTTGGAGGCATTATTTTCGTTTGTAGTGTTTTCATTTCGTTTGTAGTAACTTAATATCGATTGTAGTAATTCAAAAACCTACGGCAGGCATCAAAACAGCCTTATTATCGTTTGTAGTTCTTTAATTTCGTTTGTAGTAACTCAATATAGATTGTAGTAGTACAAAAACTTACGCCAGGCATATAGGAACTCTTATTTTCGTTTGTAGTTCTTTCATTTCGTTTGTAGTAGCACTATATCGATTGAAGTAGTTCAAAAACTTACGCCAGGCATCGAGGCAGCCTTATTTTCGTTTGTAGTACTTTTGTTTCCTTTGTAGTAATTCAGTAGCGTTTGTAGTAGTTCAAAAGCTTACGCCAGGCATCAAGGCAGCCTTATTTTCGTTTGTAGTACTTTCATTTCGTTTGTAGTAACTCATTATCGTTTGTAGTAGTTCAAAAAGCTACGTCAGGCATCAAGGCAGCCTTATTATCGTTTGTAGTTCTTTCATTTCGTTTGTAGTAACTCAATATCGATTGTAGTAGCACAAAAACTTACGCCAGGCATATAGAAACCCTTATTTTCGTTTGTAGTTCTTTCACTTCGTTTGTAGTAGTGCGATATCGTTAGAAGTTTATCAAAAACCTGCGTCAGTCATCCCGGAGGCATTATTTTCGTTTTTAGTGCTTTCATTTCGTTTGTAGTAACTTAATATCGATTGTAGTCATTCAAAAACCTACGGCAGGCATCAAAGTAGCCTTATTTTTGTTTGTGGTACTTTCATTTCGTTTGTAGTAACACAATATCGATTGTTGTAGTTCAAAAACTTACGCCAGGCATCGAGGCAAAGCTATTTTTGTTTGTAATGCTTTCTTTTTATTTGTAGTAGCGCGATATCGTTTGTAGCTGTATAAAAACCTACGTCAGGCATCAAGGCAGTCTTATTATCGTTTGTAGTTCTTTCATTTCGTTTGTAGTAACTCAATATCGATTGTAGTAGTACAAAAACTTACGCCAGGCATATAGACACTCTTATTTTCGTTTGTAGTTCTTTCACTTCGTTTGTAGTAGTGCGATATCGTTAGTAGTTTATGAAAAACCTACGTCAGTCATCCCGGAGGCATTATTTTCGTTTGTAGTGCTTTCATTTCGTTTGTAGTAGTTCAAAAAGCTACGTCAGACATCAAGGCAGCCTTATTATCGTTTGTAGTTCTTTGATTTCGTTTGTAGTAACTCAATATAGATTGTAGTAGTACAAAAACTTACGCCAGGCATATAGGAACTCTTATTTTCGTTTGTAGTTCTTTTATTTCGTTTGTAGTAGCGCGATTTCGATTGTAGTAGTACAAAACCTTACGCCAGGCATATACGAACTCTTATTTTCGTTTGTAGTTCTTTCATTTCGTTTGTAGTAGCGCGATATCGATTGTAGTAGTTCAAGAACTTACGCCAGGCATCGAGGCAGCCTTATTTTCGTTTGTAGTACTTTCATTTCGTTTGTAGTAACTCAGTATCGTTTGTAGTAGTTCAAAAAGCTACGTCAGGCATCAAGGCAGTCTTATTATCGTTTGTAGTTCTTTCATTTCGTTTGTAGTAACTCAATATCGATTGTAGTAGTACAAAAACTTACGCTAGGCATATAGAAACTCTTATTTTCGTTTGTAGTTCTTTCACTTCGTTTGTAGTAGTGCGATATCGTTAGAAGTTTATTAAAAACCTACGTCAGTCAACTTGGAGGCATTATTTTCGTTTGTAGTGCTTTCATTTCGTTTGTAGTAACTTAATATCGATTGTAGTAATTCAAAAACCTACGGCAGGCATCAAGGCAGACTTATTATCGTTTGTAGTTCTTCAATTTCGTTTGTAGTAACTCAATATAGATTGTAGTAGTACAAAAACTTACGCCAGGCATATAGGAACTCTTATTTTCGTTTGTAGTTCTTTCATTTCGTTTGTAGTAACTTAATATCGATTGTAGTAATTCAAAAACCTACGGCAGGCATCAAAGCAGCCTTATTTTCGTTTGTAGTACTTTCATTTTATTTGTAGTAACTCAATATCGATTGTAGTAGTTCAAAAACTTACGCCAGACATCGAGGCAGCCTTGTTTTCAATTGTAGTACTTTCATTTCGTTTGTAGTAACTCAGTATCGTTTGTAGTAGTTCAAAAAGCTACGTCAGGCATCAAGGCAGCCTTATTATCGTTTGTAGTTCTTTCATTTCGTTTGTAGTAACTCAATATCGATTGTAGTAGCACAAAAACTTACGCCAGGAATATAGAAACCCTTACTTTCGTTTGTAGTTCTTTCACTTGGTTTGTAGTAGTGCGATATCGTTAGTAGTTTACCAAAAACCTACGTCAGTCATCTAGGAGGCATTATTTTCGTTTGTAATGCTTTCATTTCGTTTGTAGTAACTTAATATCGATCGTAGTAGTTCAAAAACCTACGGCAGGCATCGAGGCAGCCCTATTTTCGTTTGTAGTGCTTTCATTTTATTTGTAGTAACTCAATATCGATTGCAGTAGTTCAGAAACTCACGCCAGACATCGAGGCAGCCTTATTCTCGTTTGAAGTACTTTCATTTCGTTTGTAGTAACTCATTATCGTTTGTAGTAGTTCAAAAAGCTACGTCAGGCATCAAGGCAGCCTTATTATCGTTTGTAGTTCTTTCATTTCGTTTGTAGTAACTTAATATAGATTGTCGTAATTCAAAAACCTACGGCAGGTATCAAAGCAGCCTTATTTTTGTTTGTAGTACTTTCATTTCGTTTGTAGTAACACAATATCGATTGTAGTAGTTCAAAAACTTACGCCAGGCATCGAGGCAGCGCTATTTTTGTTTGTAATGCTTTCTTTTTATTTGTAGTAGCGCGATATCGTTTGTAGCAGTATAAAAACCTACGTCAGGCATCAAGGCAGCCTTATTATCGTTTGTAGTTCTTTCATTTCGTTTGTAGTAAATCAATATTGATTGTAGTAGTACAAAAACTTACGCCAGGCATATAGACACTCTTATTTTCGTTTGTAGTTCTTTCACTTCGTTTGTAGTAGTGCGATATCGTTAGTAGTTTATGAAAAACCTACGTCAGTCATCCCGGAGGCATTATTTTCGTTCGTAGTGCTTTCATTTCGTTTGTAGTAGTTCAAAAAGCTACGTCAGGCATCAAGGCAGCCTTATTATCGTTTGTAGTTCTTTGATTTCGTTTGTAGTAACTCAATATAGATTGTAGTAGCACAAAAACTTACGCCAGGCATAAAGGAACTCTTATTTTCGTTTGTAGTTCTTTCATTTCGTTTGTAGTAGCGCGATTTCGATTGTAGTAGTACAAAAACTTACGCCAGGCATATAGGAACTCTTATTTTCGTTTGTAGTAGCGCGATATCGATTGTAGTAGTTCAAGAAATTACGCCAGGCATCGAGGCAGCCTTATTTTCGTTTGTAGTACTTTCATTTCGTTTGTAGTAACTCAGTATCGTTTGTAGTAGTTCAAAAAGCTACGTCAGGCATCAAGGCAGCCTTATTATCGTTTGTAGTTCTTTCATATCGTTTGTAGTAACTCAATATCGATTGTAGTAGCACAAAAACTTACGCCAGGAATATAGAAACCCTTACTTTCGTTTGTAGTTCTTTCACTTCGTTTGTAGTAGTGCGATATCGTTAGTAAATTACCAAAAACCTACGTCAGTCATCTAGGAGGCATTATTTTCGTTTGTAATGCTTTCATTTCGTTTGTAGTAACTTAATATCGATCATAGTAGTTCAAAAACTTACGCCAGGCATCGAGGCAGCCCTATTTTCGTTTGTAGTGCTTTCATTTTATTTGTAGTAACTCAATATCGATTGTAGTAGTTCAAAAACTCACGCCAGACATCGAGGCAGCCTTATTTTCGTTTGTAGTACTTTCATTTCGTTTGTAGTAACTCAATATCGATTGTAGTAGTTCAAAAACTTACGCCAGACATCGAGATAGTCTTATTTTCGTTTGTAGTACTTTCATTTCGTTTGTAGTAACTCAATATCATTAGTAGTAGTTCAAAAAGCTACGTCATTCATCAAAGCAGCCTTCTTATCGTTTGTAGTTATTTCATTTCGTTTGTAGTAACTCAATATCGATTGTAGTAGTTTAAAAACTTACGCCAGGCATCGAGGCAGCCTTATTTTCGTTTGTAGTACTTTTGTTTCCTTTGTAGTAATTCAGTATCGTTTGTAGTAGTTCAAAAACATACGCCAGGCATCAAGGCAGCGTTATTTTCGTTTGTAGTTCTTTCATTTCGTTTGTAGTAGCGCGAAATCGATTGTAGTAGTTCAAAAACTTACGCCAGGCATCGAGGCACCCTTATTTTTGTTTGTAGTTCTTTCATTTCGTTTGTAGTAACTCAATATCGATTGTAGTAGTTCAAAAACTTACGCCAGACATCGAGGCAGCCTTATTTTCGTTTGTAGTACTTTCACTTCGTTTGTAGTAACTCAATATCGTTTGTAGTAGTTCAAAAAGCTACGTCATTCATCAAGGCAGCCTTCTTATCGTTTGTATTTCTTTCATTTCGTTTGTAGTAACTCAATATCGATTATAGTAGTACAAAAACTTACGCAAGGCATATAGAAACTCTTATTTTCGTTTGTAGTTCTTTCACTTCGTTTGTAGTAGTGCGATATCGTTAGTAGTTCATCAAAAACCTACGCCAGGCATCAAGGCAGCGTTATTTTCGTTTGTAGTTCTTTCACTTCGTATGTAGTAGTGCGATATCGTTAGTAGTTTATCAAAAACCTACGTCAGTCATCTAGGAGGCATTATTTTCATTTATAGCGCTTTCATTTCGTTTGTAGTAACTTAATATCGATCGTAGTAGTTCAAAAACCTACGGCAGGCATCGAGGCAGCCCTATTTTCGTTTGTAGTGCATTCATTTTATTTGTAGTAACTCAATATCGATTGTAGTAGTTCAGAAATTCACGCCAGACATCGAGGCAGCCTTATTTTCGTTTGTAGTACTTTCATTTCGTTTGTAGTAACTCATTATCGTTTCTAGTAGTTCAAAAAGCTACGTCAGGCATCAAGGCAGCCTTATTATCGTTTGTAGTTCTTTCATTTCGTTTGTAGTAACTTAATATAGATTGTCGTAATTCAAAAACCTACGGCAGGCATCAAAGCAGCCTTATTTTTGTTTGTAGTACTTTCATTTCGTTTGTAGTAACACAATATCTATTGTAGTAAGTAAGTGTACGCGATTAAGTCCCGTGTTTTGTCAAAATAATGAGTGAAAATCGTGTGAGTTTAAATCAGTACATCTATTGTAGTAGTTCAAAAACTTACGCCAGGCATCGAGGCAGCGCTATTTTTGTTTGTAATGCTTTCTTTTTATTTGTAGTAGCGCGATATCGTTTGTAGCAGTATAAAAACCTACGTCAAGCATCAAGGCAGCCTTATTATCGTTTGTACTTTGTAGTTCTTTCATTTCGTTTGTAGTAACTCAATATCGATTGTAGTAGTACAAAAACTTACGCCATCAAACAAACAAAACAAAAGTACTACAAACGAAAATAAGGCTGCCTCGATGCCTGGCTTAAGTTTTTGAACTACTACAATCGATATAGTGCTACTACAAACGAAATGAAAGAACTACAAACGAAAATAAGAGTTCCTATATGCCTGGCGTAAGTTTTTGTACTACTACGATCTATATTGAGTTACTGCAAACGAAATGAAAGAACTACGAACGATAATAAGGCTGCCTTGATGCCTGACGTAGCTTTTTGAACTACTACAAACGATACTGAGTTACTACAAACGAAATGAAAGTATTACAATTGAAAACAAAGCTGCCTCGATGTCTGGCGTAAGTTTTTGAACTACTACAATCGATATTGAGTTACTACAAACGAAAATAAGGGTGCCTCGATGCCTGGCGTAAGTTTTTGAACTACTACAATCGATATCGCGCTACTACAAACGAAATGAAAGAACTACAAACGAAAATAACGCTACCTTGATGCCTGGCGTATGTTTTTGAACTACTATAAACGATACTGAATTACTACAAACGAAATGAAAAAACTACAAACGAAAATAAGGCTGCCTCGATGCCTGGCGTAAGTTTTGAACTACTACAATCGATATTGAGTTACTACAAACGAAATGAAAGAACTACAAACGATAAGAAGGCTGCCCTGATGAATGACGTAGCTTTTTGAACTACTACAAACGATATTGAGTTACTACAAACGAAATGAAAGTACTACAAACGAAAATAAGGCTGCCTCGATGTCTGGCGTAAGTTTTTGAACTACTACAATCGATATTGAGTTACTACAAACGAAATGAAAGAACTACAAACGATAATAAGGCTGCCTTGATGCCTGACGTAGCTTTTTGAACTACTACAAACGATACTGAGTTACTACAAACGAAATGAAAGTACTACAAACGAAAATAAGGCTGCCTCGATGTCTGGCGTGAGTTTTTTTAACTACTACAATCGATATTGAGTTACTACAAATAAAATGAAAGCACTACAAACGAAAATAGGGCTGCCTCGATGCCTGGCGTAAGTTTTTGAACTACTACGATCGATATTAAGTTACTACAAACGAAATGAAAGCATTACAAACGAAAATAATGCCTCCTAGATGACTGACGTAGGTTTGTGATAAACTTCTAACGATATCGCACTACTAAAAACGAAGTGAAAGAACTACAAACGAAAATAAGAGTTTCTATATTCCTGGCGTAAGTTTTTGTGCTACTACAATCGATATTGAGTTACTACAAACGAAATGAAAGAACTACAAACGATAATAAGGCTGCCTTGATGCCTGACGTAGCTTTTTGAACTACTACAAACGATACTGAGTTACTACCAACGAAATGAAAGTACTACAAACGAAAATAAGGCTGCCTCGCTGTCTGGCGTAAGTTTTTGAACTACTACAATCGACATTGAGTTACTACAAACGAAATGAAAGCACTACAAACGAAAATAAGGGTGCCTTGATGTCTGGCGTGAGTTTTTGAACTACTACAATCGATATTGAGTTACTACAAATAAAATGAAAGCACTACAAACGAAAATAGGGCTGCCTCGATGCCTGGCGTAAGTTTTTGAACTACTACGATCAATATTAAGTTACTACAAACGAAATGAAAGCATTACAAACGAAAATAATGCCTCCTAGATGACTGACGTAGGTTTTTGATAAACTACTAACGATATCGCACTACTACAAACGAAGTGAAAGAACTACAAACGAAAATAACGCTGCCTTGATGCCTGGCGTAGGTTTTTGATGAACTACTAACGATATCGCACTACTACAAACGAAGTGAAAGAACTACAAACGAAAATAAGAGTTTCTATATGCCTTGCGTAAGTTTTTGTACTACTACAATCGATATTGAGTTACTACAAACGAAATGAAAGAACTACAAACGATAAGAAGGCTGCCTTGATGAATGACGTAGCTTTTTGAACTACTACAGACGATATTGAGTTACTACAAACGAAATGAAAGTACTACAAACGAAAATAAGGCTGCCTCGATGTCTGGCGTAAGTTTTTGAACTACTACAATCGATATTGAATTACTACAAACGAAAATAAGGGTGCCTCGATGCCTGGCGTAAGTTTTTGAACTACTACAATCGATGTCGCGCTACTACAAACGAAATGAAAGAACTACAAACGAAAATAACGCTACCTTGATGCCTGGCGTATGTTTTTGAACTACTACAAACGATACTGAATTACTACAAACGAAATGAAAAAACTACAAACGAAAATAAGGCTGCCTCGATGCCTGGCGTAAGTTTTGAACTACTACAATCGATATTGAGTTACTACAAACGAAATGAAAGAACTACAAACGATAAGAAGGCTGCCCTGGTGAATGACGTAGCTTTTTGAACTACTACAAACGATATTGAGTTACTACAAACGAAATGAAAGTACTACAAACGAAAATAAGGCTGCCTCGATGTCTGGCGTAAGTTTTTGAACTACTACAATCGATATTGAGTTACTACAAACGAAATGAAAGAACTACAAACGATAATAAGGCTGCCTTGATGCCTGACGTAGCTTTTTGAACTACTACAAACGATACTGAGTTACTACAAACGAAATGAAAGTACTACAAACGAAAATAAGGCTGCCTCGATGTCTGGCGTGAGTTTTTTTAACTACTACAATCGATATTGAGTTACTACAAATAAAATGAAAGCACTACAAACGAAAATAGGGCTGCCTCGATGCCTGGCGTAAGTTTTTGAACTACTACGATCGATATTAAGTTACTACAAACGAAATGAAAGCATTACAAACGAAAATAATGCCTCCTAGATGACTGACGTAGGTTTTTGATAAACTACTAACGATATCGCACTACTACAAACGAAGTGAAAGAACTACAAACGAAAATAAGAGTTTCTATATTCCTGGCGTAAGTTTTTGTGCTACTACAATCGATATTGAGTTATTACAAACGAAATGAAAGAACTACAAACAATAATAAGGCTGCCTTGATGCCTGACGTAGCTTTTTGAACTACTACAAACGATACTGAGTTACTACCAACGAAATGAAAGTACTACAAACGAAAATAAGGCTGCCTCGCTGTCTGGCGTAAGTTTTTGAACTACTACAATCGACATTGAGTTACTACAAACGAAATGAAAGCACTACAAACGAAAATAAGGGTGCCTTGATGCCTGGCGTAAGTTTTTGAACTACTACAATCGATATTGAGTTACTGCTAACGAAATGAAAGAACTACAAACAATAATAAGGCTGCCTTGATGCCTGACGTAGCTTTTTGAACTACTACAAACGATACTGAGTTACTACAAACGAAATGAAAGTACTACAAACGAAAAAAAGGCTGCCTCGATGTCTGGTGTAAGTTTTTGAACTACTACAATCGATATTGAGTTACTACAAATAAAATGAAATTACTACAAACGAAAATAAGGCTGCTTTGATGCCTGCGGTAGGTTTTTGAATTACTACAATCGATATTAAGTTACTACAAACGAAATGAAAGCACTACAAACGAAAATAATGCCTCCGGGATGACTGACGTAGGTTTTTGATAAACTGCTAACGATATCGCACTACTACATACGAAGTGAAAGAACTACAAACGAAAATAAGGGTTTCTATATGCCTGGCGTAAGTTTTTGTACTACTACAATCTATATTGAGTTACTGCAAACGAAATTTAAGCACTACTAACGAAAATAACGCTGCCTTGATGCCTGGCGTAGGTTTTTGATAAACTACTAACGATATCGCGCTACTACAAATGAAATGAAATCACTACAAACGCGAATAAGGCTGCCTTGATGCCTTTCGTAGGTTTTTGAGTTACTACAATCGATTTCGAGCTACTACAAATGAAAATAAAGAAACTACAATCGTTTGCAAACGAAATACTCCTAAAAAAGTAATACATTTACATAATGTATCGCGGTCACGGTACCTGTACCTTTTTTGAGCGATCTCGATATGGAGTTTATTTTGCTATTTTGCTACTTTAAGCAACTTAAAAGGTATTACAATTAAGCAGAAATTAGTTTGCACGAAACTCTGTCAATCAGCGTAGTGTAAATAGTATAAATACCGATATTTAAGCATTTTCGTCGATTTTCGGAAAAAGACATCAACGCGCTCACGAACCGATTTTTTTTTTTGATTTTTTTTTGGCGTTATTTGGCTACTACAAACGAAAATAAAGGAACTACAATCAACTACAAACGATTCTGAACAAGAATCAATCATAAAAGTATTGAATATCGTAAGTGGGGTGCTGGCCTTTTTCACCCCCTCCCTTATTTTTTTTTTGGAGCAACTACAAATAAAATCCGTTTTACTACAATCAACTACAAACGAAACACTATTAGAAAAAAAATATTAAAAAAAAATTCGTCAAGGTCGGGTGCCAAGTTCACACAGCTGCTCATTCGACTTGTACTGGTAAGCAGTCGGGACCGGTATCACGAGATAGATTTTATGCTGAACCCTAGGGGTACCTACTGGATCTCTGGTTTAGGACATCATAGGTTCATGCTGTTTGGGCCTACTGTGACATACGATGGGTTTATAATTTTGAATGTTCGTTTCGCGAACATTTTAGTAGCGTTTTTCTGGTCTTCATGAAATTTGTTGAGGTTGTATCGGTGGTATATAATAAGAGACTTCAATGAGCTGGAATGACCAGGGGGTTCTGGAATCAGAAGGCCTAAAACAGTTTTGTTGAGGGGTTTTATTATAATCGCAAGTTCTTAATTCGAGGCGGACCACCAGTTCTGTTAGATTAGAATAGAACCGTCTAAATAAATAGTATATGATTGTCAAAAGAAAATTATACGTGCATAACTATTATCGAACGAGCGAGTGCAGCGACGCGAAGTTCTATCATTCAACCTCGGATACAACTGTCAGTTTGGGTTTTTAGTAGCTGTTTCTCGAAATTATGAGGTCTATGTTAACTTAATTAGGCTTATTGTTTTGCAACTTTAATGTGTCATTAGGGATTTTTCCGTAACATAATGTTCTTTTTGAAATATAACAAAAATGATTGTTTTTCAAGAATTTTTAAATTACCTGATATGGTTTAGCGGTCAGAAATAGCATACCCGTAAGTGTTTCATCACTATTATGATAAAAAAACTCAGCATGCCTACCTTGATGCCTATTGCCTACTTTGATATCAGATAACACACCCAATGGCCATTTCTATTAGCTAAAATTAACAAGCAATAAGAAACCGGTCAACACAGCGAAACGATGTGTTAGTCGAAATGTACAGGCTAAGGAACATGTCTCTTAAAAACTAAAAACATCAAAATAAATTTAAATAAAAAACTTTTAAAAACAAGCTTTTATGTGAATGCTCTAAAAAGAGAAAATAAGCTTTTGAGTCAATCAAACTTTTTTTATAGGAATTTTGTACAATTTTATGACATAAAAGCTTGTCGCGAGACTTTCCCGTGTAAATGAGATTGCACATATTTTAGGTGAAACCATGTAGCCAAGTAATCTTATGACGGTAGTGTAAAATTAATTAAAATATGTAATGTGCCCAGCCCATTATTCATGAATTAAAATTATAATTATCAATGTATTTCTTAAAAAACAAATTCACGTCAAGTGTTATTTACGTGTTTTGGATGTAGTAGATAGTACATATAAGATAGTGCTACTTGGCGGTTTGTCATTTGTCATTGAGTTAATGAGTTGTTTTTGTTACGCTAGTTGCATCTTTTTAATATGTCAAACGAAAGCGACACAAATTTGCAATGCAATAACAAATCACGAAGTGAATTTTGAAGTCAATAACGAGTTATATGACAATATATTGGTATGTGTCGAAGCCTGTTGACCTACTGTTGTATCTGTCTGACGAAGCCTGCGGCGTGGATTATAAAATTGTAAATCAAATAATTTTTAATGACAATAATTAAATGTACTCAAAGAATAAGTACTCAACATCGGACTGAATGAAACCAATGATTTTGTTATAATATTCAATATTTACATAAGGTTTCCTCGATATAAATGTGCAATCTCTTTTACACGGGAAAGTCTCGCGACAAGCTTTTATGTCATAAAATTGTACAAAATTCCTATAAAAAAAGTTTGATTGACTCAAAAGCTTATTTTCTCTTTTTAGAGCATTCACATAAAAGCTTGTTTTTAAAAGTTTTTTATTTAAATTTATTATTGCTAAGATAACTAGAAATTAGAATATATATATATACTGGTCAAGTAGGGTTAATTTACCCACTGGCGAGTAACTTTGGCCCACATAAAAATCACATTTGAAAAAGTCTAGTAAAATATAAGCGGTTAGATGAATCCCAAGGTAATGTGCCCTAAATTTAATGTATTTAT
Organism: Pammene fasciana; assembly: GCA_911728535.1. Classification (NCBI taxonomy): domain Eukaryota; kingdom Metazoa; phylum Arthropoda; class Insecta; order Lepidoptera; family Tortricidae; genus Pammene; species Pammene fasciana. Next base: position 1,964,450 of record OU452292.1, read on the forward strand.
AAAATCTAGACCAAATAAAAATCCCAAAGGCTTACTGTATTAAAAAATACAAAAATTAACCCCTCACCTGCTTAGCTACTTCTGCTGCCGGCTGTACTAAGGCGGTATAATATGATATGATACATATTTGATATCAGGAAATTATCACATTGGGTGACACTAACGTTTCCGTCAATTCTCACAGCTAGGCGCTAAAAATACTATTTATATCTATCGATAGGTACAAACAGCAACACTCTTACCTGTACATCAGTGAACCTTAATACAAGAACCATAAGGTCCACCGATGATCAGTTAACAGTGTGGACGATGGTACATCAATCAGCATCTTGTGTATGAGCAAGTTATTTTTAAGATATTAAGACGTCGCGTGACGGCAATTTTAGTATAACAATCGTGGCTTAAATCGTGAAAACGGTTCTCTGCCTTTTCGCCGAAAATTGTATTGCCGAATTTCACTTGCCAACCAACATTTCGCAGAAGTTTCGTTTGACCGAATTTCATTTCCCAACTTTACATACTTAATCCAACGTAACCTAACCCAACCTAGTAAGTTATTTTCATTTGCCAACTTTGGGGTTGGGAAATGAAATGATTCCGAAATAATTATTTGGTAAAAGTTATTCGGCCAAATGAAACTTCTGCGAAAAGTTGGTTGGCAAGTGAAATTCCGGAAATTCGGCAATAAATTTTTCAGCGAAAAGGCAGGATACCCATATTGTTCTCAATCGATACAATAACTACCAATACGCTTTTTATAATAAAGTTTGAATGCAAAGCAAAATTTAACAAGAAGCATACTATATGGATTGTGTCACACCGTCAATATGTACATTTTGATGTCGCAATAAGTAAGTCACACTTGTGCAAGCGGTTTATGTATTGTTCAGGCAGAAATAGTTTTTTTTTTCTATTATTTTTTTACATAAATACTAAATAGCATTTATATCTTCAGAGCCATATCAATATCAATCAGAGCATATTTGTAATGATAGGAAACAACTACAATACTAGTTAGTTGCTAAATTACTACATCTCACAACTATTTCATGTTATATATATTATATATAACATGAAATGAAGTCCGAATCTAAGTCATAATGTCTGGTCCCACCCCATCCAGAAGAAGACATGAAACTTTGCATTATATAAATAAGAAAAAAATTGAAGTAAAAACAGGTCGTCCAGTAGGTGTTTCCCCTCCTCCCTCTAATTTTGTGTCCCAATTTAAAGTTTTGATAGGATACGGTATGGATGAAGAATTACAACTAGATTGTGTTAACGTTGCGATAGCTTCTACGACTGAAAGGGATCATAATGATCATATATCGGTTTACGCTGTCACAACACCATATGTCACTGTAATTTGATACGGTTTGCTTCTTCAAATCAAACTGCATTGATCCTTCTACAGTCACCGGCAATAGTATCTTTCTACACGAAGGCAGGATAAATATGTGACACGCTTATAGCTCTACAAATAAGAGCGTGTCACATATTTTTGCGGCCTTCGTGTAGGGAGATACTATTGCCGGTGACTGTACTGTAGGGACCATCAATTGTTAACAGATTGTAAATTTTTGTTTCAAATCTAAGACTTGAATTATAATTATTAATTACTAGTAGTAACTCACAACGCAACGTGAAGTTTCACAATGATTAAATTGATTATGAGTGCCGAATGTATTTGAATAAAAAAAGGTATATCACCAGGATTTTCAAATATGATTTGCTTTTTTGCGTAAATGCGTATAGTGAAACATGTTTTTCCATAGGCTAGGCAATCTAAAATCAATGGCAAAAAACACGGAAATACCTTTCCCCACTGTAATTATAACATGTACAATTATTATCTATTTAATGAAATCAATAGTTTAATGTAATAGGTTGTATCTGATCTGATGAATAATCTAGACTACATTGACGATGACGCGTGTATACTCCAAGTAATACCTACATATGTATAAAGGAAACTTATATCATGATATTCATGATTGAAATAAAATAGGATTAAGATAGTCTGGTTCGTTCAGACAGATAAACGATGGAGTGTACGACAATGGATCTAACAATCGTTTGTTATACTTTAAATGTAAGCCTAGTTTTATGATATATAATGTACGTGTTATCCGCACTTAAATACGTTGAGAAATATCTAAGTAAATAATACTCAAATGGTTTACTCGTAAGTAGAGATAAACTATAAGAAGAATTATTAACTAGAAGAATAAGTAAATATTTGTTGTTTATTTTTTCATGTGCTGGTAAAAAGGATACGAGAATAAAATGGAGTGGTCGTACTGTTTTTTAGTTTGTTTCAAACTAATATTTTGTCTGTAGATTCAAAAGAAAATTGTTTGAGTCCATGCGCAAACTGTACGTTTAGACCTCTTAATCTAGATTTTTACGCATCAGTTAGAGTATATAATAATGAGTCTAATATCAGCTAACCTCTAAAGTAGGCATGGTTTGCCAGTTTTAATTTAAAGTCGTTAGTTTTCCTACTTGTTTCGTGTAGCTATATATAATTCTCGACTTGATAACTCTTAATACGTTATTAAAACGCAATATACCTAGTTGCAAAAATTGACAAAAAATACGACAGGTTTCTTGGCCTTTTTGCGATAGGTGTCTACATATGAAATATGAATCTTTGGAATGATACATATACCTACTCGTAAGTTTTTGTCAGGTTATTCAGCCTTGGTGGTAATGTAAAATCCTGCTAATCCTGTTTGGATGGAATGCAATTTTTTGTTGTTAAGGAAGTTTAATTAAGAGTCGCCAGGACGCTCGCGTTTCCATACAAACGTAGTTTATCTCTCATTTTAAAACGACATGCTTTAGAACCACGGAATTTGAGAAAGAAAATACCTAGGCATTCTGTAAAGTGTAATAAAGTTATGCGGATGCTGTTTCGTTGAGTTTGCGATCGTTAGAATTCAAATCATATTGACGAGCCGTTGATTATAGCTTTGAAAAGTGAGCAAAAAATATTTAACAATGACGATCGTAATTATGGATGTCACGAATATTCGCATTCATGTAATGCAAATATTCGCATCATTTTTGACATTCGCATCAAATGATGCGAATATTTTGCGAATGCGAATGTTGGCAGAACGCATCCTGATTTGACCGCGCGCCGCGCCCACCCGGCCGTTGGTCATTATGCTTATTCATACACAGGATGTGAAAACGACGGTATCACTTGACTCCTTTTTTGATCAATAATATAGGTAGGACCCCATCACATATCATTTCTGTATTTTTGAACTACGGAAGTATAAAAATGATAAGCAAGATTAACTTTTTCGAATCGACCCCATAAGTCATAACATTCGTATTCGCGTTCGCATTCGGACATTCGCATTCGCATTCGCGTAAGTGAAAAAAAACGACATTCGTGAAATCCCTAATCGTAATATATTACAATAGATATAATAATTACGGGTTAACATGTATGTACAAATATAAATTGTACATTATATAAGTAGATACCTATTATACTGCAACTCTAGTGTCATTTGCATTATAGATAGTCAGTGTAGCAATAAACAAGAATTATATCTATAACGCAGAAAAGTAGAGATGGTCGTGCTTATCAAGTTATCAGATCAGGTAAGCACTATTGTATTGCAAGTACTTTGTTTCACGAAAGTTTAAATTCAATAAGTAGGTACTTTGTTTTTTTTTATCGATATGTTTAAGAGATATCGACAAAATCGAGGCCATCACTAGGTTTTTACTTCTTCGGATTACTCATACATAACAAGTTTAATGCCTTATTAAAATACATCTATTAAAACGTTAAATTAAAATCCCTATCAAATTTTAATCGGAACAGAACATGCTTGTAATGCTGAACCAGACTTCGGGTATTCGGCCAAATATTCGTGTTGCGTCTCTTTCTATTTTTATCGTATAGAGAGAGATATAACACGAATATTCGGCCGAATAACCCGAAGTGTGGTGCCAGCATAAGTCTTGCAATAAAATAAAATATCGTAATGTAAATCTAATAGGTAATTACATGCTCGATGCATTATATTATTAGTTTGTATGTACAAGCTGAACTGGTTAATGTTAAATGTGGGTTTCGTAACAGAATATACCGAAAACGTATGGAAAACTCACCATAGAATAAAATCGAATGGACTACACTTACAACGAGATTTAATAAATAAATGATCGATGAATGGTCATGATCGTATACGCACAGAACTAAATTAAGAGAACACTCATTATCACTGGCACTAATCGTCTCTATTATTAGGTTTTTGATTCTCTAATTTATTTTGCTAATTAATAACATAACCTATGTCATTGTCACACGAGCACCTCCGTCAAGGGCGCACAAACAGCTGTTTTTGACTTTGCAAAACATCGATGCGCTACTACGATACGGTGCCAAACTCACTCATTTCTCGCTTCAATCTGAATAAAATATATACTTAATTTATTCTATAAATCTAAATATTGTTCAGTATATTTGTTATGAAGATTTTGATTAATAAAACACATATTATTAGTTAATGTTGTATACGACATTAAAATATTTTCATAATATTTTATTATATAATATTTCAAACCTGGCAATGCCCGCTTAATCAAACTGACAGTTAGATGCGGCTGGCGCTAGTTTTGTCTTTTTACTGATACTATATTGTATAAAATTACACCCTAAGTGACACGGTAATACAGTCTGTTTTAGATTTACTGGCCTCTAGTGAAAATAGTTTGAATATATTACGAGTTATCACTGATTAGATACGACATTATGACAGTACTATTTATCAAAATTCAAAATGATTTGCTTCAAAATTACAAAGTTTATAATATTTTTTATGTGAACTCATTCCATTATTATCGCATGCTTCGCTACTATCAATCGTTTGGTCACTTTCAAATCTAAAAATACCGTTTTCTTAAAGCCAAATATGGATCGAAAAGTGTTACCTAACATCTGTTAGCGTAAATGCTTTTGATAATAAATAAATTAGTGTATATCAGCCTTGAGGCCCGATGAATTGAACCATTGACTCTGGCAACGCAGTAGAGAAGTTGATTTGGTCCTGATATAATACCATTTAAGTATGGTTCACGATACGGACTTTTTCCGTGACACTAAAGTGCGATATTTAGGTAAGTTTAAGTAAGTTTACTAATTAAATAGCCGACCCCAAATGACATGGGATATGGCTAGGCAAAGAGAGAAGTGAGTTTACTAATTAAGGTACTGAGAAAACTGTATGTCAGTGGCGTAACTATAGGGTGGCGGAGCTGGCTTGTCTGTTAAATATGTTAAAGGTATTTGTTTTAAAATATAAATAATATTAAGTCATTTAGAATTAGGATAGCTGGGTAATTTATAGGGATTGCAACCCGGGTTTTTTTAGTATGTTGAAACCCAGATTTCCGGGTAATACCCGGGTATTTTCATACTAAAAAAACCCAGGTTGCATTCCCTAGTAATTTACTATGAAAATTTAATTATCGTAGGGCCTCCGCTATCTTACGGGTGCACAGAGTAGGTGTACAGTCACCATCAGATGTATCGGAGCGGCTATGGTGCTTACAAATATCTGAACAACACCTCTATTGTTAAGGCGACAAAGTGCATACTCAGATATTTTTGAATACCCAGGCCGCTCCAATATATTTGAATGTGACTACACCTGTGGGTAGGGATTGCGTAAAGTTGTAAACTACTATAAGCAGATCCAACTGGCGCGAATGCGGACTTTTATAATTATTATTTAATACACTAGCAGCTCTAGAGCTAATGCGTGTATATCTCAGCACTTGTGTTTTTTTTTGCACTTTATAATGTTTTAAAATGAGAGTCTAGTCTATTTTCGAATGAGTTCACAGATGATGATGATGATGATTTCTTCCTGTTATCCCTCATTAGGGACATAGGGCTCGCAGAAGAGTTTTCCATTTGTCGCGATCTTGAGCGGCTACTTCCAGCTCTTTCCAGTCGAGACCAATTGAGCCAGCCTCCGTCTCAACTGATCGCCTCCATGTAGTAAGGGGGCGTCCCGACCTTCTACTGCCAGTAGCTTGCCAGCGGAGACTCTGCTTGGGCAAGTGGTTGTCCGGTCTACGGAGTGCGTGTCCGATCCATCGCCATTTCCTCTCCAGGATTTCCTGCCTTATGGGCTTCTGGTCAGTCATCTCCCACAGCCTCACGTTTGAGATGGTTCGTGGCCAGTATATACCCAGGATACGCCGCAGGCACTTGTTGATAAACACCTGCAGCCGATTGGTGATATCTTGTCTTACTAGCCACGTCTCGCATCCGTACAGTAGGACTGACTTGACGTTGGAGTTGAACACTCTGATTTTTGTACGCCGCGTGATCACACTGGACGTCCAGACAGGTTTCAATTGCGCGTACGCTGCTCGTGCCTTGTTGATGCGCGCCTCTACATCGCTGTCTGCACCCTGAGTTCACAGATGGTGCACTAATAACAAATTCTGACAGAGAGTTCCACGTATTCACCACACGATTGGGTAGGAAGTGTTTCCTAGGGTTCAAATCACATAGAGGCTTGACAAGTTTTTTTAGAGTTTTCCTTGATTTGTACCTGCAGTGCAGGCTTGTACCATCTTCCATACTGTTAACTGCCTATTGGTGGACCTTATGCCTTGTGTAGTAAGGGCCATCTATGTACAGCTAAGAGTTTTGCTATTTGTATTCACTCTATACACCCGTGCAAGATAGCGGAGGCACTAAACAATTTCGATGCTGAGAATACTCTTAGGGTGGGTTGCACCACGCACAATTAACAGATCAACGTTAAATATGGCGACGGAGCTGTCATTCCACAGAAAACTGCCAAACTTTTCATACAAGATTTTTTTTTACGATTACGTTTACGGTCACAGACAGTTTGGTGCAACCGGCCCGTATTCGTTTTGTATCAAATTTACGGAGCTTGGCATTCAAAGTATGAAGTCTGATTTCAACGTCCAAAAGTAAGGTATGGGTAGTGTGAATGTCATCTCGCTATGTGTGGTAGGGCGCCAGCACAGCGAATGTCATCACGCTCAAATCTGGAGCAGAGCCCGATTGGGAAGTACCCCCTCCTTATAGAAAACCACAGCCAAATAGCTCTAGACCCTACTCATAGTGAGTTCCTGCTGGTGAGTGAGGTTGCCAAAGAGCTCAAAGAGGACCCAGTGTGTTGATGACGAGGCGAGGGACCCTCTTGTTCCTTTAGCTGTCAACACAGTGAATCCTCCTTTTTGTATAGGGTCGGCAACGCGCATGTGATACCTCTGGAGTTGCAGGCGTCCATAGGCTATGGTAGCTGATTACCATCAGGCGGGCCGTATGCTTGTTTGTCAACTTACTGTTCATCCCGGGTGATGTAGTAGTCGCTGAACAGGTCCATGTTTCAGGGTACGCCAACGAGGTGGGTGAGGCGTTCCGGCCGATGGTGTCGAAGAACCTGGTGACGCTGAGCTACAAGGTGGCTGGTGCTTATGTGCTCGCTGACACTGCGGAGAAGAGTATGAAGATGTTTTGGGTAAGTGGATAAGAAACATACACGCCAACATCTCAACTAGTGAGAAACTAATTTAAACCTTATCTGTCAACAGTAAAATTTTTTTGACAGCGTCTGCCATGACCACTTTAGTGGTCGTTGGCGTGGTAGGCACGACAGTACTCGACCACTTTAAAGGCTCTTGCCGTTCAAAAGGTTAACTGACTATATCACGTCCAAAATATAACCGGTTTGCCTTGCGCACTCGCGCGCGCTGGCGCTGAAGGCACGATTTTTCCATCTGATGCTTGGCGTTCAAAAGGTTAATTATGGATTCCAGAGGGAGGGGTTCACAGGCATGATCATCGGTACCGGAGATGCCCTTATTTGGCAGACCCTGGCCTCCATTGTGATCCCTGGAATCACTATCAACAGGTACTATGATTAATCATCTTGCTATAGGCATAGAGTAAGGGTAAAAACACACTATTCCCACGTACGCAACGCACGCAATGCAACGTGGGAGAGATTGTGTGCACACTTGTCCCACGTATACGACGTGTAATGACATCAGAATCTAGAAACACACTATACCCACGTATGTAACGTATGCAATACTACGTGGGAATGACGCGCTAGGAGCGTAAGATCTAGAAAGACACTGATCGTACACGTGGGAAAGCGTGTGATATCCCCTCCACGTTCCCACGCCGATCTGGCGCGACAGATCGAACGTTGCATGGGACGCGTGACATAGCATCGCGTATGACAAGTATGTTTCTAAGCATACAAATATCAGGGTCCAGATTTCATAATTCATTGCATACGTTGCGTACGTGGGATCAGTGTGTCCCTACCGATACTATAATAGCCGGCCATAGTCTAAGAACTTTTTTAGGGTCCAAGTATTTAGCGCCATCTAGTTGAGAGCGACCTAAAGATAGAGAGGAAATATCAGCTGCATCTAGTAACGACTGGTGGATTACTAGTACGCTATTCGTTACTAGATGGGAGTGACATTTCCTCTTACATTTTGGGTATCTTTAAGTGGCTCTCGGATAGATGGCGTGATAGACTTAAGTTTCAAAAAGTTCTTAGGCGGTGCTGCTCTATTATATAAGTTACTCTATGCGTATATGGTAGAGCAGCACAGTCTAAGAACTTTTTGAAGCTCATGTTTGATAGCGCCATCTATTCGAAATTCACCTATTATTAATAAATGACTATGACTATGACTACGCTATTCGTTCCTAGATGTCGCTGCGACGCAATGTAATTTTTTCTTACTATTTTTATATTGCATCGCAGCGACATGCTATAGCTATAGGTAGGGCTGCCATCTCTAACTTCGCCGAACCCGGACAATAATATAAAAAACCCGGACATTTGGCGTAAATCGCATTTTTTCCCCGGACGTGTCCAAATCAATAATGGCACTAAATAATTAAAATCAATGGGTTGTTTCCACACATAAAAAGTGTCCGGGTTTTCCCCGGACACTTATTGAAAACCCGACGACCTCCAAACGAAACGATCTCCAAACTGGGACAAATCCGGGGAAACCCGGACGGATGGCAGCCCTAGCTATAGGGAACCTATGTTAAAGTGCTAACTACTAACAGACCGTGAGATTTGGTTCGGACCGGACCACAGACCGATAAGGACGCTGCTATTTGTTAGAGTGAGATAACTATATTTAGGCTATACAAAGACCAAAAAAGAACTAAATTCGCGTTGGCTATAAGGTTTTGGGGCGCTACCAATCCTCCCTGGATAGTTTTGGAACCTCACAGATCGATTTGATTTCTGTATGGCGGCGGCATTGAGCGGGGGTGAGTAAAGGCCATACAAAAGTCCAAAAATCAAATCGATCTGAGAGGTTCCAAAATCATCTATTTTGTCGGGTTCTGATAATCGATGAAACTTTCAAAATTTTCAGAATCGTATTCTACACAGGCCGGGCTCTAAAGGGTAGACCGGTGCCTCCGGCAGTCACGCGATTCGCCCCAGTTGCCGTGGGGCTGGCCTGCATCCCTATCATCGTCACCCCCATCGACCGAGCCGTCTCTGGGTTGATGAATCTCACATACAGGCTGATTTTTGGACACCATTATTAGCCCTGCTCCCTACATTTAGTCCAGGTAACATGATTTTTTTGGCTTGTATGATACTTTGAACCAGGATCTTCATTACTCAAGCTCTCTACATTACTTAAGTTTCGTTAGGCGTTGTCGATAAAAGATTGTCATTTCGCTAAAGTAGGTATACTAGGTATTTACTAAAATGCTCTTATATTATAACAAGGACATTTTATAGTAACAAAATTAATAGTGATAATAGTTAGAATTAAATTTATAGCTAATATGTGTAGAACAAGCATCTAGAAAGAATATACTTTGCTTCAAAGCCTGAGTCAATGATTTTAGCTAGTATGCGCTACACATGAAAATGTTATTGGTACCTAAAGGTAGTAGGTGTTCCAAAGATATTTTAAAATCAACTATTTTGACGGACCACGACCACAATGTACAAAAAAAGAACAAAATTGTATTTTATACAATAGCTAATAATTTAATTACGTGCCATTTGTAAAAAAAATAACTGTTATGATTCTCGCATTCGAAGAAAGAGCCTGAAATTTTTGTGCTAGCAATCTCTACGCAATCAACATTAACTTTTTGAACGCCAAGCATCGGACGGAAAAGTCGTGCCCGCGACTCCAGCACGCGCGAGTGGCATAAGGTTATGGATATTTTGGACGTGATATCGACTTTCCGTGCGCGTGATAAATTCATACATCTGGGTTTTCGGTGCGGGAATGATTTCGTGTATTTATAACTTTGTTTATTGTAAAATAATTACCAAACTATGAATTAAACGTAGGTAGTAAGGCCCAAATGTGCTTAGAAATGTTAAATTGGTATCGTTTTTTTACAGTTTTTACCTGTTATTTGGCTAGGGTAAAACATTCCCGCACCGAAAACCCCGATGTATGGTGATAATACGGCTTTAGCGGTCAAAGGGTTAACGGCTGATTCAGTATTTTTTTTTTCTAATTTTTTTTTTGCGGTCAATTTATGTCAATATTGAATAACGCTTTGTTACTGCTGTTCCTATCTTAAATTTGTAAATTAATTTGTCTGTAATCTTACCAGTGGCGGCGACTAAAAATTGTAGCTAAGTCGGAGCTAATTTGACCTGTATAAAGCCACTGGGAAAAATATATACCCGCCTCTGATACAGTCAGCAGCAAAAGTAGCTAAGCGGGTAGGGTTGTACAGAATGAGCTGGACACGACTTTATTGTTAAGAGAATAAGAGCGTGTGTAGGTCATTTTGAACATTCTACCCGCTTAGCTACTTCTGGTGCTAACTGTACAAGTACCTAGCAAATCTACCTGTATTCTTATATAACAAATACCTTGCCATACTGTTTAACTTCACTCCCACCGGCCTTAAGTATAGTAACTTTGAAACTCTGATTTACATAGCATGCACTTAAAGATGTAATAGACGGCCATAGTCGTAGAACTTTTTGAGGCTCAAAGTCTTTAGCGCCATCTAGTTGAGAGCGATCTAAAGATAGCCAAAATGTAAGAGGAAATGTCGCTTGCTCTAGTACGCTAGTCGTTACTAGATGGAGTAGCAGAGCAGTTGAGATTTCCTCTGACATATTGGCTATCTTTAGGTCGCTCTGGACTAGATGGCGCTAAATACTTAGAGCCTCAAAAAGTTCTACGACTATGGCCGTCTATTATAACTTTAAGTCTATGCCTATAGTGTATTTTTTTAAATTTTGAGCTAACAAATTAGTTTACTAAAACACTGCCTTAGTTTTGTAATTAGTAATTAACTTTAGGCCTTTCAAATCGCTAAAAGCGATTGTAAAATTCAGCGACAGTAGCGCCACTGGCTGTGTGGTAAATTTAGGAACCATTTTAGGAGCAGAGTAGAAAGCTCGTCTAAACGAATACATATGACTATGAATTGAACCAAAATTATTTAGAAAATAGATTTGATTTAAATGCACTTTATAGCAACCACAAATGGTTTAAATTCCTTTACAAAAGAATGTTAATGCTATAGTACAGTCACGTCTGAAAATATCATAGACATACCACCCATAGGCCTGACACAGAAATAACAATACCAAGACTGAACGGGATGGTCTTATTACACTTTCCATAGATATGACAGAGAAGGCGCTATGATCGTTGATCCTTATCATAGACTCACCCTTGTGATTATTGCTTACTTCCAAAAGGACCTAAGTACAATATAAACGTTTATTACCCTCCACCGCTCTTTGAAGGGTAACAATGAAACGGACTAAATTATGTAGGTTAGTTACGGTATGCTATCAGCCATCTTGAAACGTGTTTTAAAATCAGTCGCGTTGCGTATGTTCTGTCCCTTAGGGTGTGTCGCGTATGCGGTCTCTAGTTAAATCCTTGCTTTGAGGAAAATATGGATACATTTAAAGTGTCAAAAATATGTAGCCACGACTCTATTACCCAGGCGTAAAGTCTTGGATACATATTTTTGTCTCATTCAATACATCCATATTTTCAGACGTGACCGTACATTAAGCGGCACAAGGATAGACATGAGTCCAGTTATCATATGGTCCCTACTCATAAGGGCTTGCAAGTCCGGAATCGTTTGTATGGGCTAACTCCGGAATTCTGGAATTGACTATACAAACAATTCCGGAGTTGCAAGCCCTACTGCTCATGGAGGATTCCGAAATCTCTAAAGCCAATAAATGGCCTGAAAAGCCATTTAGGTGTCAATTTCTTTCTACTCTCCTAGTAATTATTGCTGTGATAATTTTAATAATTCCATAGGATTAGAAAAGCTTGACTTCGTAAGTAGCTGCTCTCATTTTTTTTGTAGTTTGTAGATTTAGTCATTTTAAAAACCAGTTGGGTACTACAGTCGCCATCAGATATATCGGAGCAGCCAAGCCGAAAAACGCCTTTATTGTCAAGGCGATAAAGTGCAAGTTCAGATATATTTGAGTACCCTGGCCGCTCCGATATGATGGCGACTGTACCTAAATGTAGAATACTTATAACAGAGACTATAGAGATATAGACGACCACAGCCTCAGAACTTTTTGAAGCTCAAGTAAATTGCGCCCTCTGTCCGAAAGCCGCCTAAAGATACCGAATTTGTAAGAGAAATGTCACCTGCACTGCTACTCCAACTAGTTACAAATAGCGTACTAGTAGTACACTAGTAGCTACTAGGTGGAGTAGCAGTGCAGGTGACAAATTCGGTATCTTTAAGCGGCCTTCGGACAGAGGGCGCAATTTACTTGAACTTCAAAAAGTTCTGAGGCTGTGGTCGTCTATATCTCTATAGTCTCTGCTTATAATTAGAACATGAAAATTGTATAAAAGTTGTCCTACATTTGAAAAATACAACACAACTTTGACGGATAGGTATGATATTACAAATTTGTTGGAATTGAAATTGTCGAAAAAAACTGCTAATTATTAATTAAAATTATAGAAAATATACAGGTAATTATTTAAATGTAATAGTAGCTAATATTTTCTTGATAATATGCCAATGAATCTCATTCAAATGCCGTATTTTATTTATATTTACACATACACCTAGTTATAGTTATAAAACTAAGAATACTATTGTTATCGTTGAATAAATGTGCTGTTAAAATTGAGTTATTTATTAAATGTAATCCTAAAATTACTCCTTTGTAAATATTATAGCAAAGATTCTTTGAAAAGAAAATTAAGCGCGTGATTTAAGTATTTTTTCCTAAGGAGATAATTTTGTTAACCCTTTGACCGCCACAGTCGGCTTTGGCCGACATCAAAAAGTCGTGCCATGGACGCCAACGACGGCAACAGCCGACAAGCTTTGTAGTCCAATAGGGACCTACGCGGGCTTCCGCAAAGTTCAATTTCGCTTGATGAAACGCGATTACGTGGCGTCGGTGGCGCGTCATTTTTGTTCAACGCTTGGCGGTCAAAAGGTTAAGGCCTTGAACAGGCGCGGTCGCAGACGAAAATTTTGGGAGGGGACACTAATGTAGAATTTTTTTTTCAAATTTTTGAGGGGGTCTATAAAAAAAATTTTCTATTAGAAATGTAGGATTTTGGGGGGGTCATGTCCCATGTGACCCCCCCCCCCTGGGACCGCGCCTGGCCTTGAAGACATTTTAGAATTTTTATTTGTATAAACTATAGGCGCGTTAGGCTAAATTTTACGACATATGCAAAAAAGTGGTGATTCTGTCGGACAAATAGGCCTCTATACGATTTTTTTGAGTAAAACAAAATCTCCATTTTATTACTAATTGTAATACAATAATTTAATTAAGTTATTAAAACTTTCGTGAGACATACGAATACTATAAAACATTATGTCTAAACATTCTCATTATGTGTAATTTGAAAAAAAGTGACACTTTTAATCCAGATTGAATATTTTTTTTGGTCGGCAAAAACATCAAGTAAACGTATGAATTATTTTAGTTACCGTTTTTTAATGAAAAGATAAAGGTACGCAATGCGCTTGGTAAACAACAATGACTAGGTTTCAGGTTATTTACTTGTGAAATTACTGCGATAACGGTCATATTTAAATATGGTATAACTTAGGAGTCGCCAGGACGCTCGCGTTCACATACAAACGTAGTTTAGCTCTCATTTTAAAACGACATGCTTTAGAACCACGAAATTTGGCATGGGCATTCTAGTAGTACAGATCTATGCCGGTAATTCGTTTTCGTTGCTAAAAATTGTAATACAAAGAAAATACAGCCAGATACAGATTTACATACAAAACTTATTTTTACTATATTTTCTTTGTATTACAATTTTTTGCAACGAAAATGATTTACCGACATAGATCTGTACTGCTAGAATGGCCATGCCAAATTTCGTGGTTCTAAAGCATGTCGTTTTAAAATGAGAGCTGAACTACGTTTGTATGGGGACGCGACTTAACGCGAGCGTCCTGGCGACTCTTAACATAGGTACTTTATGGTACAGGGTGTTTTTTCAATAACTAATAGCCATATTTTGAGTGGTGATTATAGGTAAGTCATACTGAACATTTTTTTCTATGGAACCAACCTTTGATTACCGAGCTGTGCGCGTTGAAGATCCTGCCATCTAGTGGACCCATTTGGCAAACATGACATTAACAGTAACACTGCGCGCGCGCTCCAATGAGGTTACACGCGCAAAGCTCTGTGTAGATGGCGTCCTAATCGCAAAAAAACATCTTGTTGGTCACAGTTTGGAAATGTCAAGTCCATACCGTAGCGCTAAAACGGATGAACTGATTTTAATGCAGTTTTTTATTTGAAAGCAGATTTTATAACGAGTGCTCTTAGAGGTGTTTCTTCACAATCGGAGGGTTTTCATATTTTATGTATTTTTTATAGTTATTTAAGATTTGATTGACATATCGACCGGAACAAATGAAATACAAGTAAAATTTTTCCTTTTAGCATTGAATTGTGTTTCTTGTCATTTACGAGTAGGTTATTGACAAGAACTGAAGGTCAAGGTACTTTTTGAACGTTAATTCCAAGTTCGGGGCCGGAAGTAGACTGATAAGTGCAGTAACCTGCATTATGCACTTGTATTGCATAATGCTGTTGATAAACTTAACCGGTAAAATCTACTTTTAATTCGAAAGAAAAATAACAGATTGTGTTAACTTTTTGTCACCCCTATTTTTGCGAAGTGAATGTATGTAACTGTACCTACCTACCAGTGGGAAAGGATAGAAAAAAGGACCATGAAAAGCAGTGGCGGAGCGTCCATAGAACTCGATTCCCACCGGCTTCCCTTATTTTCAGCCGGTTGGGTACTTTTACAACAGCTCATGGAGTCTCGGCTTCCTTTAGAAATATCTTGACGCGCCGCCTTTGCTACCTACCTTTGAGTATACCCATATTTTAGTGACCAATTTTTTATATGGGACATGTAAGGAGCCAACCTGGCTCTTGTGTTCGTAACGCAGGGTAGTTTGGACGTCTTGAGAAACATTTTTTATTTTTTGCTCATTTAAGTAGTTCGTGTGTAATATTGATAGCTTATTGTGCGGTGATCTAATTAAAGTGTGCAGCTAATGAAGAATTAGTCTCAAAACGCGTGTATACTCTGTAGTTTAATAGACAGTTGTCCTGGCATGGTGGCCACGTGTTGTTTGTAAGGAGCAGCTATCACCCTTACAAAGAAGGCTAAAACCAAACAACGTTGCCTAATATATTTATTTAACAAATAAAATGTGATTAACGTCGTCAACTTGTCATTGGCAGAAACCTGAATACATCTAGAAAACCATGCGTCATAGATCATAGACAATTTTGTTGTACCACATAATCAAAGCTGATAAAATTCTTTACAAGTTTCATAAATTCACTTTTAGCAACGCTTTCCGCAAAGCAATTAACCGATAGGGAGAAGTGGATTCGAGAGGTGTCATTAAGAAAAGTCAGCGGAGTCAAAAGATCCTCAGCAGTGAGAGACCGACTTAGAAGAAGAAGATAGCTCATTAAAATGGTAAGACAAATTAAGGCTAACACACGAACTTTTTACGCGCTACCACTACCTATTTCAAAAATAGGGTTCTCAAGAAGGGGATTTTTTTAATTCATTTTTATCTCCCTAGCATTTGTGCAGGATTCTGCCACAGCTCAATCGAGCTTAGGGTCCGCTTGGTAAACTAATTTAATGAATTGGCGTGGGCAATAGTTTTTACGAATCAACTGTCATCTGACCTCCAATCGAGAGGGGAAACTAGGTCTTACTGGGATAAGGTCCGGTTTCTTCACTAAAGGAAAATATTTACAGACTGGTATTTTGTACAGTCGCCATTAGATATATCGGAGTGGTCACAAATATCTGAACAACGCCTCAAGGCGATAAAGTGCATGTTCAGATATTTTTAAGTACCTTGGCCGCTTCGATATATTTGATGGCGACTGTACCTAAGTACTGAAAAACTCAGAGGAAGCCGGGGTTTGATTCCGAGATCTCCGAAATAAAAGTCGGAAGTGTAACCGCCAGCCTACCAGCGCTTAAAAGTCTTAGAACCATGTTTTTTTTCGTGTAAAATTGTAAACTAAAATATGTAGTACTCACCTCTTAACACTACCACTTCCGCATTAGCATTCACATCAATTTCGATCTTTGTTTTTGCACTATCACTCGTATGCCGGTTATCGCTCATATGCCTCGGCGGCTGCGCTAGTACTGAGACTGAGCGATCACAAATATACGATAGCGGGCCGATACAGGAGATGGATCGCAAGCGATGAGCGGTGAGCGGATTTACGAATAAAATAGAAGAAATAAGATGAAAAGAGAAAGATAAAGAGGTGTAAATATAATGACGGTGGCAAACTAGTTTACAGCCCTGATTATAAGCGGTCACCATAGCTTATAGACGGCTGTAACTCCAGTAATCCAGTCATCAGGGAATCATCTCCATACATTGATTCATGATTCTGTAGCGCGTCAGGGATGTTTGCGGAAGCGCGGACAGACTGTTTCTACACCACTATGCGCAAACGAGCCACATCCCTGGTACGCAGAGTGCGGGCCAGCCCCAACAGCATCCTGTCCATGATTGCGGATCGGGTTGACTGCCTGTACATGAACAACTGCTGCATGATACATGTCCGTAGAAATGGATAGCTTTTCTTTAAATGTTTTGGGAAAAGCTATTTATTTCCGGGTAACAAAAGTGTTTAGGATATAAGTATATGATAGATAGTAGTACTAACCTTAGATTAAGATCACAAATGTTACTAACAAAAATGATCCAAGTTGGTCGTGAATAAAAATGATTTATTTATTTTATTGCCCTACAAAAGGTGGTGTAGTTTTTTTGTTAACGGGTATTTGTAGGCTACAGGGTAGTTATTAAGAATCTCGATTTTAGACTTTGAGGGGGGGCCGCTTCGGCCGCCATCTTGGTTTAAAGGTGCCAAAACTCAGTTTCTTGACCATGGCGCTTAGACGGTTGTCAGTATGACTAAAATGTCTATGGAACATATAAAGAAGATGAAATTGTCTACAACTTTTCTATACACAATAGATCTGTAAGTCTTACAGGTATAAAGATACAGGGGGTGTAAAAGTAGAATTTGTTGAAAATCATGAGAGTTTGATTTATTAGTTCCTAAATTATGTGCTCAAGATAAAGGAATGAAATCTCTACCACAGTTTTGTCATCTTACAATGATTCTTTTAAAATACATTCAAAAGTTGAATTCACCCCTAAAACGCTTATAGAGGGGATGAAAGTAACGCTCATAAACAAAATCAATGTTCTATTACTCATCGTAAAATATTACTAGGCGTTGACAGGCAGAGTTATGGATCAATTCGGGTAAAATGAATTGAAATTTGAGAAAAAACTTATACGCTTCTATACAAAAAAAATATTTTTTTTAGGTTTGCTCTCAAAAATTATATTTTAATTTTCAACCGACTTCAAGATTTCGAAGGAGGAGTTCACTATTCGTCGGATTATTGTTTTTTTTTTTAATTTTTTTAATTTTTTTTTTAATTTATGTTCACCGATTATTCGAAAATGGCTGGACCGATTTGGAAAATTCTTTTTTTGTTTGTTAGAATAAAATACTCCACAGTTGGTCCCATTGTCACCAGGTCCCGATCTAATGATGGGATCCTGGAGACATCGAGGAGGACCTGGTAACAATGGGACCAACTGTGGAGTATTAATTATACTCTTACAAACAAAAAAAGAATTTTCCAAATCGGTCCAGCCATTTTCGAATAATCGGTGAACATAAATTTTAAAAAAAAATTAAAAAAATGCAAAAAAAAAACAATAATCCGACGAATAGTGAACTTCTCCTTCGAAATCTTGAAGTGGGTTGAAAATTAAAATAAAATTTTTGAGAGCAAACCTAAAAAAAATATTTTTCTTGTATAGAAGCGTATAAGTTTTTTCTCAAATTTCAATTCATTATACCCGAATTGATCCATAACTCTGCCTGTCAACGCCTAGTAATATTTTACGATGAGTAATAGAACATTGATTTTGTTTATGAGCCCACTACTTTCATCCCCTCTATAAGCGTTTTAGGGGTGAATTCAACTTTTGAATGTATTTTAAAAGAATCATTGTAAGATGACAAAACTGTGGTAGAGATTTCATTCCTTTATCTTGAGCACATAATTTAGGAACTAATAAATCAAATTCTCATGATTTTCAACAAATTCTACTTTTACACCCCCTGTATCTTTATACCTGTAAGACTTACAGATCTATTGTGTATAGAAAAGTTGTAGACATTTTCATCTTCTTTATATGTTCCATAGACATTTTAGTCATACTGACAACCGTCTAAGCGCCATGGCCAAGAAACTGAATTTTGGCACCTTTAAACCAAGATGGCGGCCGAAGCGGCCCCCCCTCAAAGTCTAAAATCGAGATTCTTAATAACTACCCTGTAGCCTACCAATACCCGTTAACAAAAAAACTACACCACCTTTTGTAGGGCAAAATTCCCCACAGACTGGGCTACAGGGGTATTACAAGCACTTAAAGTGTCGGCACCCTTCTAAAAATACATACCTCTTTTAATAATATTTTTTTCGACACTTTACTTTCGATCTTAAATATGAGTTAAAGCACTAGGTATGCAACTGCTTGAGTCCATCTAGTTCGATTATCGCTAACAGGGACGAAAAAGGAGACAGTTTCTGGGCTAATTATTATACTTGCTCCACACAACATTTTAATTTACAGAATGCACTCACTTTCTAGGCCCCCCAGTCCACGGGAACAGTACGTGATGTACATTTCCAAAACTATTTTATTTAGTTTGGTATGGGTCAAACTTATCCTTCAACATCCATACGCGCTTCAACTTACAAAACGCTCCCGCCTATGATTTGTAGCCATTAGTAAACCGTTATATAAACCTGAGACGCGCGGAAAGGCTTCATCTATAGAACTTAGAACTTGAGCTAATTATATTGAAACTAGAATTTGAGTTAGCCGCCGTGAAGTAGCGTCAGTGGGTTAAGTAAGAACCAAGTTAAGGTCTAAAATGACACACGGGGTATAACAAAAATACTAATGATCTGTTTAAGGGCGGATTGGTATCATATTGTGACTAAAAAAACTAGGAGAAAAAGTTTTTGGACGCAATATTTTTTTTTGTATCGTACACGTCGTTCCGGTCGGCCAAACTTCCATACAAAACATTCTTCTTCATCACCACCACTCACCAGCATTTTTATTACCTACAACTATATAATTGTTCATCATCATTAGTCGTTCCCTCAGAGCTGAGGATCGTGACATCATGTCCTTGTGTTGAAGGCTCCTCCATAAGCTTCTATCCCTCGCTAAGCGCATGGCTTCTTGCAGTTTTAATTGGGTGCAGTGATTTGGGTACACCATATTGATATAATTGTTATTATTTGTATTTTACACACCACACACTTTTATTTAGCTTGACTTCGTATGTCGCTTGCCAAAAGCTCTACTCCGAGTTGGCGGTAGGGAAGCGAAAGCATGGCGGTCAGCATCTACGCTACAAGTATGTGCTCAAACGGCATCTGCATGCTTGCGCTATCGACCCTGAGCGTTGGGAGGAGCTCGCTGAACAAAGATAATTTTGGCGTTCCACCATCTATGACAGCGTCAAAGAATTCGAACATAAGCGTCTCACAACCTTAGAAGTAAAGAGGCAGCTACGTAAAGAGATACCTAACCCTCTTACGTGTACACCTACAACGCAACTGGCCAGCTCTACTGCCACATGTGTAAAAGGGTATTCAAGCAAGTTCGGCCTAGCCAGCCATATCAGGGCTCACAATATTTAGTCAACCTCCATAAGGCCCTGGTCCCACCGCGAGCTAGTAAGCTATGAGCTATCGGCTATAAACACGAATAAAAAATAAGCACTCCCGTGTCTCTTTTATTTACACGGGAGTGCTTATCTTTTGTTCGTGTTTATAGCCGATAGCTCATAGCTTACTAGCTCGCGGTGGGACCAGTGCCTAAGGTTTGCATTAGGGTCGCCGTCATCGAAATCGATGAGGAGGACTATATATTTATTTATTTATACGCATAAAATCTTGTAAGTAAAATTTCAACCATTGCTATTTCCCGGTGTCATGTACAAGCATTAAGCTTTGTGATGGATGATGGAAAGCGAATGTGGTATGTTGGTCATAAGAATTCTGAAATAAAACAATGGAAGCTCATTGTGTTTGAGTTTGTTGGAGTCATCTTGTTGGATTAAGATGCCTGTTGTATGAAAAGTACAGTTGGCGTTAAAAGCTTACCTATACAGTCGGCAGCAGAAGCGGTTAAGGTGTTCAAAATAAGCTTGACACGGCTTTACTGTTATGAGAATAACAGAGTGTCAAGATCATTTTGAACACCACACCCGCTTAACTACTTCTGCTGCTAACTGTATTAAAAATTTTTTTTGACAAAAACATGTAGTATGGGCGGGGACCATAGGATCTGCTACGGTACGTGATACAAAGATAAGCCCCATGGCACGTTCATAAAAGTGATGTTTGAGTTTCCTTGCATGTTTGAGAAATGAAAATCCACACGACCTCTTCGTATGTGGGCTTTTTCTTCCCCGCTAGAAGGGAACGAAGTGGTACTTTTCTGTTTTAGGATCTAGTCCGGCTTTACAAACAAATATTCTATTGTATTAATCGTTTTATTATAAAGAGGAAACACACTAAACACATATAAAGTGAAAATAAATATGATTCAACATGAACATTTTTTATTTTCCTCTACAGGCGGTGTGAAAAGCAGTATGTGTCACATAGGAACAAAATTATTTTCACCTTGGGCGTTAAAGCCCGTCACAGATGGAGCTATAATATATATTAATATACCGTAAGATACCGAGATATATATTATCGTATAGCTCGGCACCCCACACGGGAAAGATATCAAAAGAGATAAAGATATATCGGTTGTACGTCACGCCAGAGAAGGAAGACAATATACCCAAAATATATCGTAATATATCGAGTTATAAATATTCTTATTATAGCTCCGTGTGTGGAGTCTGCAAAATATGTAGTACGTAAAAAATATCTTTTCACCTCACTAGCTCGGAAAGCCCTTTTTG
This sequence comes from Pammene fasciana, assembly GCA_911728535.1. Classification (NCBI taxonomy): domain Eukaryota; kingdom Metazoa; phylum Arthropoda; class Insecta; order Lepidoptera; family Tortricidae; genus Pammene; species Pammene fasciana. Next base: position 1,986,082 of record OU452292.1, read on the forward strand.
TTTGTTCAATATCTATAGTGAAAATCGCTTTTTATCCACATGTGGTGAAAGAGTTTTGACATAAGTGACAAGTAGCTTAAGTGACATTTGACAGCTAACAAAACGTAAAACGTTAAAAGTGCAGAATTTTTAACATCGCAATTAATGAATTGCATCGAGTAAAAACACTTAATACAGTCTTACAACTTTATTTTAATTCATAAATATCAGCATTCAACATTAATCTTCATTCTTTTTGTAAAAACGGATAAATTGTTCTGACAGCCGAATAAGTCTACGTACGAACAAAACGCATCTGACATTTAATAAAACCTTTTACGTCAAAACTTTTCATTTCAATTCATCCATCATATCAACGTTAAATATTCGCATGTTTTTCTAGGTTGTTTTGTTAAAAATTAGTGATTCGAGTGATGAAGAAGTATTAAACACCTGAGGAATTACGGGAAACCGAGCAAAATGCACCCTTTTTCTTATTTTCCTCGCTGTAGTGAGGTGAAAAGTTTTGTGTTATACACGGGTGAAAGTTATTTTACGTCTCGTGTATTAAAGCACTCGCTACGCTCAGGATTCTATTTTTGAACCACTCGCTTCGCTCGTGGTCAATAATAGAATCCTTTCGCTAGCTCGTGTTTCAAATAACACTCGCACGTAAAATACAACTTTCACCCCTTGTATAACAAATAACTATAAGAGGCTGACAAGACCCAATGACCTTCAAATTGACTTTGCTTAAACAGTCATATAGCTATAAGTACTTGTTTTGGAAATGTAAAAAAAATATATGTTAATATTCATTATATTTAAAAGAACTTGGTTAATTCCAATACACGATTGGACGAAATCGGCTCGATAGAAAATAATTCATCATTTTGCAAAATTTGCAATGAGCTCCCATACTAATCGTAACGCAGTGTTTTTCTTTCACTCGCGCTGAAAAAGATAGGGAGGGAATTTAGGTCTTATCATCCTCTTAAGATACCGAGCTATAATATATATTACAGCTCCGCCTGTGACGGGCTTTATAATTGAATCCCTACATCCGGAGTCCAGACCTTAGAATTCAGAGCGAAGCTAATCTTATATACTCCATCGCTTCGTTTAGGATTCAACGCACGCCTTCGCTGTAAATATTTTATTTTGCTCCCTTGTTACACAATCTACCATTTCCATAAGAACACTGAAGGTGAAAGAGCCTTATCATAATGTAAGTGAGCGTAATTTCCATGTCATCAAGTCATCATATCGTAAATGGCTCCCGTGTGTTTGTTTGGTACACAGAAGGCTGCCATTCATAAAGATAAGACAGCGAAGCGGTGTGAGGTAGCAATGATACGTTTTTGGAAATTTAGTTATTACTTAGTTTGTCCCGGTCTTGCCACGGCTTAATTGAGCCTGGGGCCGCTTGGCAACCTAAATCCCAGGAATTGACGTAGGTACTACACTGAGAGAAATTTGCTTTGTGAGTCTAACAAATTCGACTTGTTGCGTGTTTATCAGTTTGAAACTAAAGTATTTTAGTAAACGGAATCGATCACCAATATTGATAATACAAGTCGAATTTGTACGAACAACAAGGTTAAACTTGTTAAAAGATTAGGATTGAATCAGCCAAATATATGTTTAAAACAATATGTGCCATGTTGGTTTTATATAATCGAGTTGTTAATTTAAATAACACTTTAACTAAAATGACAAGTAACTTGTAAAATGAACTAATTAAACTTAACAAAATCGAACTTGTAGTTTTAACCAAAGAGCTTGTAGGCGCTATTTTAAAATGAGAGTTTGGTTGAACGAACGTGAATTCTGGTTGTTTTTTCTCTCAGTGTAGTTTTTACGAAAGTGACTGCCATCTGACCTTCCAGAGGGAAAACTAGGTCTTGTTGGGATTAGGTCGGGTTTCCTAGCGATGTTTTCCTTCACCAAAAAGCGACTGGTAAATATCAGATGATATTTTGTTCCGAAAAACTCAGCGGTACGAGCCGGGGTTTGAGCCCGAGACCTCCGCATTGAAAGTCTAACGTTCTACCGCTTAATCTTAGTTGTTACTTAGTTCTGTTTTCTTAAGGTACAGTCAGCATCAGAAGTTGCTAAGCAGGCGGGTGTTCAGAATGAGCTTCATTCGCTCTTATTCTTTTAACAAGCTCATTTTGAACATCTCACCCACTTAACAATTTGTGCTGGTGTCTGTACATCCCGATACTTAAATTAATATAATAGAGGTCTGTACGATACTTAATTCTCTGTTTGGCCTTTATGTTGACTGGTAGAGAATGCCATACGGAATTAAATTCACCGTTTATTTCATAAGTTTTATAACCAAATATATATTTTTACTGTGCGTGTACGAATTGTAAAAATCAGTCGATACGGGAGTATCAATTATTAACCTATATGGTTCTACACGATGATTATAAAACAATCCTGAAAAGTTAACAGTTAAAAAAATGCAGAATGCCAAATGACGCTGTTGGCAAATGAAACGTTTGGGAAACGTTACTCGGCGAAAAGTCCGGATACCACGAAAACTCCCCACAAATAAGTGTATAGCTGGTACTTGGCACAATTGAGGATACTTGGCGGGGGTGCTAACATCACGTGGACGTGCTATTGTTATGGACGTAATACAAAAAATAGTCAAAAACTTTTTGTCCGAATGTTTCATTTGCCAAATTTTGATTTGCCCTAACAAGGCTTTCTTTAAAAAAACTACGATTTCAAAACGACGAAGGCCATTCTTGCTTAATCTAATGACTTCAAAGTACATAATATCTAATATATATCTTTACGAAAAATACCTATTGCCTAATTTTTTTGAAAAAAAAACACGTGAATATTGTTTTGGGAAAAGTTATTGATAAGTTCGGTTTTTATTACTTTCATTTAATCAGATATGACTTCAAAATAAACGATACATTTGCGTTGGAATTCATAACTCTATTGTTTGTAAAAATGTTACTCATTTGCTTGTATAATCCTTGACTTACAAGAACGTGCGTTTTCTTACATTTATTATTTAATATCAAATAGACGGAGAGATAGTCAGATGTATGTGACACAATAATGAGAGCAACGAAACCCCACTAGTTAGTTTGCTATATACTATGCTTATTTAATAGGCTAGATGATTTTTTTTCATGCATGGTATCAATCGCAGGCGCGGTCCCAGGGGGGGGGTCACGTAGGACATGACCCCCCCCAAAATCCTACATTTGTAATAGAAAAAAATTTTTACAGACCCCCTCAAAATTTGAAAAAAAAAATTCTACATTGTGTCCCCCCCCAAAATTTTCGTCTGCGACCGCGCCTAATCAATCGATTCGTTTTATTGTGAGGATCAAATGTCTATATGGGGCCAATTGCCTTAAATCAACGTAAAAGACAGGAAAGATACTTAAAGTCTGAGATTTGCATTTGTTTCTCAAAACGCATGAAGCAGTGACGTCACAGTTATCAACTATGAATAGTTGCACTGTTTAAAGTATGGAAAAATTATGAAATTGTTATTTTTACAGTGAAATGTTGCATTTATGTATGTGGTTGCTGTACAATTTATTTCACAATAAAATGTTAGAAATCGAATGGTATCATTGGTTTTTTAAATTTCGTACTTTCAAAAATCGAAAAAATTTGAACTTTTGAAGACTGATATCTTTGAACCATTTCAATAGATTTTTTTAATATTTACTTTATTTGGATATTTTGATCATTTTGCATCCTATCAACTAAATTTTATTGCATAATTCAACATGTGTCATCATCCCTATTATAGATCCGGAATTCCGGACATCCGGCTATAAAGTGGTGGAGGTCAAACAATACAAATGACCTGAACAAAAAAATCCCAGAGTTCTTGGTTTGATGCAATATTATGAAAAATTGTGTAATTAATTAGATTTTATCATATCTAGAAGTTTTTTTTTGGGGAAGTAGTGCCAAATGATGTAATATATGTTTTTGTTTCCGAAATAATACACAATGTTTTTTGTTCTAATGTTAAAATATAGGCCCTGGGGGGTGATTTTTGAGATTCGAGTACTCGAAAGTGACATTTACAACTCAGAATAAAACGATGAAATAGTGTTTTAATAAAAATAACAGCGATAGGAATTTGAAATAACGAGTATTTAAACTATTAATTTCATGCGAAAAAATTGGCGGTAAGCTTTTGTGTGCGATTATTTTCGAGCTTAAACTTTTTGAAATCGGGCGCTCGAGAGTCAAAAATTGGCCCCCTGTTCTCTATAAATGACACAATTTCCGTAGTTTTTACCTATTACTTTTTTCGTGATTTAAAACCCCTGACTTAAGTACCTACTGCTATGACGAATTTTCAAATTTTAAGACTTAGGTTGGGTTGCACCACGCACAATTAACAGACTCATCAACGTTAAATATGGCGACGGAGCTGACATCCCATAGAAAACTGTCAAACTTTTCATACAAGATTTTTTTACGATTACGTTTACGTTCACAGACAGTTTGGTGCAACCGGCCCTTAGTGTAAGTATACTTTTACGGCATATCTAACTATGAAACCCTTAAATATGAATATGCCGTTACGTTAAACCATTTAAATGAATTTTTGAACCGAATTTAAAGCTATTTGCTATTTTTCGTATGGAATAGATTACTTCTTAAAATATGGTCTTAAAATCTAGTGCGCCCACCGGAATGGTCTTAAATTTGGTATGTAGGTTATTTCAGGTGGGCTCTGCCGTGTGTCAAAATTTGGAGCGGTAAGCTCGTTGATAAATTAACGTCATTTTTTCCTATTTTCAACTTGACGCCATACATACTAGCGTCCATTTACGAGGGGTGATCCAAAAGTAATGATAATTGATATGTTCTAGCCATATTCTGATACGTTTTGAGTATTTGACATGTTATACCACTTTTTATTAATAAATTATAAAAGTAAAAACAAAAATTGATTAAGTTGTTTTTATGTAATTGTTGAAAAATACAGTAGGTAAGGTAGATATGTCGAAATTTCAGTAATATTCGCTCGTATTTTTGTGACGGCTAGAAACAATGTTGTTAAACAATTTACTACTGTAGTGGAAAAATTGTACTAGGATTTGAAATTTACGTCTATTATGATGGTGTAGGGTAAAAAAATACAACCCTGAAATCAATTTTTAAGGCACAAGTGCCCTGCTTAAGAACAAGTGGCTAGTTTTTCGTCTTTAGAGACGTTTATGTGTAAACCAGTAAATTTTGTAGACAAAGACTATAAAAATGTAAAAAAATAAAAGTAGATCATATACACATTATCCTATATCAATCACAAAAAGGTTGTCAACTAAAACGCAAATTTAAAAAAAAAATAGTTTTGATGGTTATGTTCTTCGGTTTTCTCGCAGATTATCAACATGCTGCTCAGTACCTGACGCTTGAACTTGTAAGTTGTATATTGCGTAATCAAGGCTTAGTATTTGGCAAAATCGCATTATACTTGGATTCAAAAAACTCTTCTCTAAATTTGTTATACTAGCAATGAAGTAAAAAACAAGGTAAATCGTGACCTACAAAAGTTTTTTTTATTTTTATTGAAGCTAGATGACAGGATTGTATCGAATAATATATGCACGCAATTTAATAAAGAGTTTATCTAATAGAAATAAAAAATATGATACTAAAAACTTCGCGAGATCTCGGTAATTATCATTACTTTTGGATCACCCCTTAAGACCTTTAAGACTTATGTTTTCGTGATCTCCGAGACGGGCTCTACAACCCTATATGGAAGCCAAGCGGTAATAAATCTGATAAATTAACAGTTCCGCCGGCTCCAGTACCACTCGCACAGTCACGTCTGAAAATATGGAGACATTTAATGTGTCAAAAATATGTTGCCAGGTCCTTGGGGCGTAGTCCCCCCTTATTCATAAACGCCGCTCAGGCCTATAACCGCGAAGCACTTCGTTCATCGAATCGTCTATTTCCATCACTCTCTTTCGTATATGCAAGAGCGATAGACGGGACGGGACCATCGTTTTGTCGATTTTCGAACTTCGCGGTAGGCCCTCAGGCCTCGATTAGTTATTGTATATTTTGTCCTTATCTGTCACTTTGACAGTTGTGTTTGTTAGAATAAGACAAATAAATAAATTAACTAATTAAGGCCTGAGAGATGTTAATGAATATGATTGGACACACGTTATTGTCCCATTAAATGTATTCATATTTCCAGACATGGCCGTAGACGTGACTAATTACGGGGAAATATTTGTAACACTATTGACTATTATTTTAGGTGATGGACATATTTTTTTATTATGGAATTTATAAAATATTTCGATCTAAAGATCTCTTGCACGGCCGTACTTATGTGTTTCTATGTAAACGCTTAATATAACAATAAGCTTTCATATAAGTATTCCAAAAAAATGCGTTAAATAAGGTAAGCTGAGATTTTAAATTTATAGTTATATCACACGGAGAGAAATTTTTACTAGAAACAAGTAAAAAATAGTAATTCCAAGGACAAGTAAACAATTTACTTAAAACAAGTAAACGTTTACTAAAAACATGTACGCGTTTCCTTGTTTTTAGTAAAGTTTACTTGTTTTTAGTAAACGTTTACTTGTTTTTGGTAAAAGTTTCCTTGTTTTTAGTAAACGTTTACTTGTCCTAGGAATTACTATTTTTTACTTATTTGTAGTAAAATTTTTCTCTCCGTGTACGATAATTCAAGTTTGGTCCTATTTAGCACGATGTTAACATGCCACGTGTCACGTGTACTCGTGTGTCGTAATCAATAAGGATATGGTTTACGATGTGCATTCTAATTTGCCAATAAGAGGACTAACAAGTATATTGAAAACGTATACTTTATATTATAAACGTTGTTATAAGATGATTGCTAAAGATGTTCTTAGGGATAATAGCACTGTTATCCTCCTCTCCGACCGCCGGCACAATCCTCCGGGAAATTGAGGTTACTAAATTGTATAGAATCAGCATGTTGTCATTCGTCAAACTCAATTCTTACCAGCTTGCCTATTTTGAGCACTCGTAGATAAACTATTGTATACAATAGTGACATAACAAAGTTTTTCAATCTCGTACCTTACTTAGGCCACCCAGTCGTGGCCTAAACACGGTACTCGACTGAAATACTTTTCATTATGTCACTATTTTTTTTTTTTTTAATATTTGGGGACAATCTTACACAAATCAACCTAACCCCAAACTAAGCAAAGCTTGTACTATGGGTGCTAGGCGATGATATACATACTTAGATAGATAAATACATACTTATATACATAGAAAACATCCATAACTCAGGAACAAATATTTGAGATTAGCACACAAATAAATGCCCTTACCAGCAGGCTTATGATGGACACTGTCGGCGGATATCTTGATAGTCTGATAAGCTGTCAAGTTATACGAATCTGATATAAGTTATCAGCAAAACATGACAATATGTCAAGTTGTCAGCTTGTTGCCGACAGTTTTCGGTAGTGTGTGTACGTAAGACACCTTAGAGCTTTAAGTCAAGCGGAGTGGCCATTGACAGGCGTTCCCCTCTGCCAAAAATGTATGACCAGTGGTCATACTCATTGTATGGACTGACGTTTATTTGACGTAGCTATTTCGACGTTTCGCATACATTTGACGTTCCCCTCCCCCGCAAAAAACGGCAGACTTTTTCCGATAGAAATGAGAGCGCGTGTCGCATCCGGTTGGTTTAATAATCAAAGTAAGACACGGACCAATAGAGAAACCGGATACATCTTTTACTCTATTTCCCTAACCACAGTTGAACCTTATTTTATTACAGAGCAAAACAGTCGTTCATGTCATGTGACTAGTAAAATTAGTAAAAAGGGTCCCATAGAGAGCATGATATGTGGACGAGTTTAGTGCAAGGGACCACTTTGTCGATTTACAAGGTCATTTTTTTCTTTCACTAATAGATAGTGCGTATTGCGTAGTTTTAGAAAGTACTAGTAACTCCATATCGACAAACTGGTCCCTTTGTACACTGACACATATAGGGGGCAGTGTCTCACTCGTATTCGTTACAAAATGTACACATATTAATTAATATTTTGATTGTCTGATGAGTGATGACGTCTCTACGTTCTTAGTCAAACGAGACATCAACATATAACCTTCTCTTTCGGGCTCACTTTGTGATCAAAGAGAATACTCCCGTTAAAAATGATAACTTCATGGAGGTAATACGATCAATGCACGATTGCTTTTGTATGTACTTGTCAATAATGACCAAAGTAGAAATAGGTGACGTTTTCAAGCCAAAGGTCATCGTCATTGGCAGTTGTTAATAGAGTACCTATATTTCTTAAGTGTTTTATGACAGTAACGCCTTATTGACAAACTGGCAATGATATACCTACCTTTGACTGCAAAACATCACATATAATGATAAATGTCATATTTTGCTGACGTTATGTATAAATTGTGATGAAAGTATCTGAAGTGCTTTTTATTTATTATTTAAAATAGCAAGAAACAAAATAAAACAACCCGAATATCAGGGTAAGTTTTTGTATTGGTTTTTTGATTAAGTATCTGTCTTATCACGGTTTTGCTTGATACCGTGGCTTCATATTTTGTTCTCTCATTAATCTCATTATCAATTTCTTTCATTTTCAGAGAATTGCACATAAAAATATAAACTTCTTGGGGCTTTGGCTACTAGAGTGCAACTAGAATGTCGTAAAAGAGTAAAACTAAGCAATGTTTATTAAAGTGAGTATTAAAGGCGCACCTACATTAGTATTATTAGGGACTTCGCTGGTAAACAAAAAAATCTCTTGTAAATACTTATATGCAAGCAATCAAAACGTCCGATGCATTTTAGTTTATACTACCGTCAACTGCTACAACTTTGCCTACTATGCACAACTTTGCCTGGCTATTCTGCATAAAAAAAAAAAAAAAACATGGTTTTCTTCACCTAACAGCTATTTATATATTATTCCGGAGTTGGGAGAAAGTCGGCCATCTCTAAAATAAGATATAAATAGCTGTTTGGTGAAGAAAATCATGTTCTGCAAGCCAGGCAAATTTGTGCATCGTAGGCAAAGTTGTAGCCATTGACTCTGCATCTACATCTTATCCAATGAATCTTAATGTCAACCGAGCTCTCCGGAAAACGATGACCGTTTCATGTAAATAAAATAGAAATAAATTATGTTTGTTGGATATTTAGACTCTTTAGAGTACCATATTTAAACAGAATATTATTTATTTCTAAGCTCTTGCTGTCTGTCTGCCCGTCCGTCTGTCCTTGCCTTCGACTTACAGCAGGTTTTTCTTACCCATCTCAAGAACCTGTGCAGTTGTATGTCCTTTTTTATTTACTTGGAAATAAATAAAAGTATTCATACGAGTAACTATGTAATATTTTATTATATTATATATTTTTCTTTTTCCACATGAACCAACTAACGAAATTCTGCGGGAATATAAAGGAATAATGATTTTTCGGAATTGTCGGCGATGTTTTCAAAGGTTGTCTATCCGTCTGTATGTAACGTAAGTAACTGTGTTATAAGGAAATATCAAAATATTAATTATAGAACTATATTATAATTTATAACAAGATATGTATGTATACCGAATGAAAGACAAGATTTTTCCATAGGTAGTTTTAAGACTTCAATATTTTAAAAGGAGGTTGGCTGTATGTTGTCGATATCATGTCGTGGATGTCTGTCTGTCTATCTGTCCGTCCGTCCGTCCGTCCGTTTGTTCGTTCTTCCGTTCATCTGTCCGTCTGTCTGTCCCTCCTCCGTAACTCAAAAAGAAAAAACGGAACCCTTATAGATTCATGTCCTGGATGTCTGACTATCTGTCTGTCTGTCTGTCCGTCCGTCCGTCCGTTAGTCCGTCTGTCCTTCCGTTATAGGTATGTAGTATGTAGTTTTTTTTAGAATATGTCGTAGTTTAAGTATCGTATTTTTATATAGATAGGAAGTTGTAGGGAAACTTGTTTCAACTTAAACCTCAGTTTTAGTAATAAGTATAATTTACTCACATATTAAAATGGTAAATTCTAGGTACAAATGAGATAATATATTAAGTATTATGGAAGTCTTATATTACAGTTAGTAGCATAATTAAATTAAAGTAGATGTCTGTAGATGTGTGTGTGGATGTGTGAAGTAGGTGTCTGAGGTAGATAGGAAGGCGTGGCGCGAGTTAGTGAAGCCCCTCTGCACCTCTGGGGTGCCTTAGGACAACAACAACAGATGTCTGTTTTATAATGCTGCCACAAAAACAAATAAAAAAAATTCAATTGAAAAAAGGGTTTCGTTCGACTGTATGTATATATCTGTCTGTATGTATTGTGTGAATATATGAGCTTGAAGATTTTCACCGAGGCACAATGTGCAAAACGTCAAGAGATAAAAGCACCTATTTGATAATTTCATTTGATCATAAGTATGTCTTTTCCGACCACGGAACAATGGTGTCCCGGACCTTTGGGACACGTATGCGGATCCGAAGCCAACGCGCATAGGCCCTTTCGTCAATTTGATGAAAAGTAAGGGGTACACTAGACGGATGCTGCCCCTGCCCGTGTCATGGGATGCACGCAGAGACAGCACCCACCATGGTGGAAGGATAAGAGTTAATAGAATTTAAAATGTACTAGGCTATTGGGTGAAAAGTGTGGTACTCAACTACAGGGTTATTAGATGATGGGCCGGACGCCTGCCTAATAAAACGGTATCGAATTTTATTTCCGGCAGACGGTGACTCGCCCTCTGCAAGATAGGCCCCCATAAAATGCGACATCAAAGATGCCCCAAGGAAAACACTGGTGCGGGGGCTGGAGGTACAGAGGTGTCACTGGACTTTAAACATATGACCAACTCGTCACTTATGTTTCCACATTTACCTTCGAGAACGCAGCTCTAGCGACCCCACTCTGTACAGCCGGCTAAGGCAAGCCAGAAGCAGGGGACCTGTCCCACCCATCCGGCAGGGCACCCCAGGGGCACTCAGGTTCGCGGAGACGCTACTCTCCAATAGCACGCCACAGGCTGATCATGTGTATTATTATTACTTTTACCATTAATTAAATGTTTTTCATTTCATATACGGCGGAGGATATATTGAGTGGCGAAGAAGTTACAACTACTAGTAGTCCACGCGATGTACTTGTAAACGAGTTGACCAATATAAGAAGACCCATATGAAGATTTTTTTTCGCCTTCTAAGTCCACAACCCCTTGATCGATCCAGCTCATAAACCAACTCTCAAATTTAACCTCAACAAATTTCATAAAGATCAGAAAAACTGAAAAACGTTATTAAAGTTATTAAATAAAAAATAAAAAATAAAAATCATTTATTTCAAGCTTTCGCTCATATCAAAAATTACATTTAAAATTAATTGGACACAAACATAATAATACAAATACTAAGAAAAAAGTCAAATAAAGAAAATACTAATCCAATAAATATAAATTACATTACGGAACAATAAAAATAAAAATAAAAACAAAACAGCCATTAATTATTAAATAAGAATATAAAAATAAAATTAATACAATCATCATCATCATCATCAATCATTATCATGTCTGAATATGTGTGTCATTTTAGGTAATTCACAAACGAAGCATGTGACTTTGCCCAGTTACCTAGTATGGGGCTGTCAGTAGCCTCCGCGATCGTGATCAGAAGACTGTTGGCGCTGCCGCGCACCCGTCGCATCAGAGACGCAACGCGCTTACGCATTATTGAATGGAAGTCGTCCGTGCGTGCTTCCGCGAACATCCCCGACGCACTGCAGTAGCGCGGCAGCCCCATCAGCCTCCTAAATGAGTTATTGTAGAGGACTCGCAGGGCGCCATAAGCTTTCTTTGTGTAGCTGATCCACAGGTTACAAGTGTAAAACGATTGGCAGTAAGCTCTGAACAAGGTTAACTTAACACTTGTTGTGCATTTTGCAAACCTGCGGATCAACATGTTACTTCTCACTGATAGCGCCCTGCGCTCCCTCTCCAAGTCCAGGTCATCATTTTGCGATGCGGTTACCCAATGCCCCAGGTATTTAAACTGAGTAACTAACTTTAACGGCACGCCCCCTATTTCGATCGGTGGTACTACGTTGTAGGTTTTTGTGCCCGCTTTAAAAATTAGTAACTCAGTCTTATTAGCATTATACCTGAGGCCGTGGACCCCCGCATAGCTCTCACACATTTTTAACAGAGTCTTAAGTGCACAGACTGATGGGCTCAGCAGCACCATGTCATCAGCATAGCTGATGTTATTAAAGCTCTGGCCTCCGACTTTACACCCGGCTCGGGTGCTGCTCAGCTCCTCAATCAGCTGATTAATATATAGACAGAAAAGTCTTGGTGAGGTCATTGTAGAAATAATTTTTTTTTGTTATTTTTGTTACTCTATAACTCCGTCATGTCCGTACCGATTATGGAAATCCTTTTTTTGGTTGTAAGTATATACTTATATATTGGTCCCGTTTTTGTCAAAACGCAGTTCTGATGATGGGATCCATAAGGAATCAAGGGAACTCTTCAAATCTTTAGGGCATACATATAGTGATTTTTGTGTTTGTATTTAGTAATCAAGCATTTTCACTTAAAAAGGTGACTTTTGATGAAGTAGAACTGTAGATGATGATCAATCAGTACAGAACTCTTCAACGACGCACACATTTCAAGTTTGACAAAAAGTTAGAGAGCGGTTCTGCCAGTGTTTCATTTATTAAATTTACCTATTTATTACCCACTATTCCATATTTGTGCAAATATTCCACCGCTTCTTCCTGAATTAATTGCAAAAAAAATATCGATACATCTCAGATTGACAAGTAGGTATTTTGTTAATTAACACATTTAGTAAAAGATTTTTTTTTCAGGATTATCTAAATATGTACCTGACAATAAAGAAACTCAATCTATATTGACTGATTCGTATATACGTACGAGCTAAAGATTGATCACTTACTTCGTGCCTTCGTGTGTAAAAAGCCAAAAACCACAGTTTCGTGTCAAGAAATCACGCCAATCAACAACAGCATTTTACATTATTCAATAATTTCTTATGTCCCCAAAAACATAATTTATGCTGTTAACAAAAAATACTTGAGGATGTCAGCCAGCACTCACGTATTAGGAGGATCATTAGGTTTCAATTAATAAATATTTTTTGTTGTGAATAATTGAATATGAACGATAATGTGAATAATTGAATATGTACCTACCCCAAGTTTTGGGCCAACTGTGCCAAATACGTGCATTACTTTCTCTAGTCTTTTATTTTGATATAAATCTGCTGTTAAAACGTACAATTGCACACACTTTGCACAATTTGCACACAACTTCATTGCCTTTATTATATCGAGTTCATCCTTACTTGTCTTATAGTGTAAACAAACATGTATCAATCTAGGCATCGTAATGTCGGTTATTTTTGAGATTATTTGTTCGTTACTGCGATTATTGAAGAAAGTTTTTATTAAAAGTGATACTTTTCAGTGGTTACTTGGTTGAATTCAGTATTTTGTAAATTTCTCCAGTATAAATCAAAATTTTAAGTGATAATCCCATAGAAAAGTGTCACAGAGTTGTGGTATTAGAGATATGTTTGTTTACATGATAAGACAAGTAAGGATGAATTCGGTATAAAATCATATACTAAGAGAGTGAACATTTTGATACAATAACGAGAGCAGTGAAACTCCTCTAATTAATTTGCTACATTATCCTTCTGACTAGATCCATACGGAGATTAGAATTACACGCCAGTTGGGAAGAAGGAATACCAAAGCAGTTAAAATCCACCGAAGGTGTCTGTTTCATATAGGACAGGGCCTATATATGTTTTTAAATGTTACAAAAAATAATTCGAAAAAGAGAGAGATTAACGGCCTCCATAGCCTAGTTGGTAGTGACCCTGCCTACGAAGCTGGAGGTCCCGGGTTCGAATCCTGGTAAGGGCATTTATTTGTGTGCTAATCTCAAATATTTGTTCCTGAGTTATGGATGTTTTCTATGTATATAAGTATGTATTTATATATCTAAGTATGTATATCGTCGCCTAGCACCCATAGTACAAGCTTTGCTTAGTTTGGGGTTAGGTTGATTTGTGTAAGATTGTCCCCAAATATTTATTTATTTATTTAATTTATTTCTTAAAAAGCTTATAGAATTATTTTTTTATCTACGCCTCTACCGATGAACATGACAGATGCTCGGATCTAAAAATAATGATAGAGTCATTTGGGGTAACTTCACGCACTTTTGTCTTTGACTTCACCTCGCAAAAAAAAAATAAGTATTACGAGTAGAAGAACTAGAAAATAATCATTGAATTGAGTACTTATAAGGGTACAAATTGAATAAACAATAAAAACATTAGCTATCTTATTTTCGAAGCAGAATAAAAATAATGAGAGAAAACCGGAATGCGCATACTTTGAACCATGCGGGTAAATGTGCACACCAATATAAAAGTCCCAATTTCAAACTAAAAATATATTCTTGTTAGAGTTTGTCCGGAAAGAAGAGTGTCGTGGTTTATGTGGGAACTCATATATTCTACGGCACTTCTTTCTCAGGACAGGCTTCTACTCCAAACTGTAAATAATTCCACAGTATGCAACGCAAAATAGGTATCTAGATACGGTTGGACCAGAGAGTATATATTTTATAGAGACGCACAGTCTGAAGAAATTTTTGAGGCTCTAAGTCTGAAGCGCCATTTGAACGAGAGCTACCCAAAGTTTAAGAGGAAATGACATCTGCCCTACATTGCCATCTAATAACGGGTATCTAGTAACGGGTAACGGGTACTTTCTTCTTTTTGACGAAAGACTACACGTAGTCCGTAAGGGACTGCAACGGCGGATCGGTGTCACGGTGTGATTTACCTTGGCAAACCTAGCGACCTTTGTGAGTGGGATCTAGTAACGAGTAGCTTGCCTTAGTAATGCTACTCGTTACTAGATGGCGCTAGATTAATTATTTGGTGTCAATGAAGTTTGCAGTCACTCTTTGTGCCAAACTGAAGCGCTGGTAGCCGGGCGGTAAAACGTCTGACTTTCAATACGTAGGTTTCGGGTTCAAACCACTGAGTTCTTTGGAACTTATGTACGAAATATCATTTTTTACCAGTCGCTTTTTGGTGAAGCAAAACATCTTGAGGAACCATACCTAATCCCAATGAGGAATAGTTTCTTCTTTGAGTAGCTTTCGTAAGAATACGTTTCGCACTGAATGACTATGATTATTCATGGGATTAGGGTCATTTGAGCCTTGGCAAAGCGCACCCCAGGCTCAAATGAGCCGCGGCCTATGCCGGGACTAACGCTATGGGAATGATGATATGTGCCAAACTCTTCGTCACACATTTCGAATGGATTACAGACATCCATATTAGCTCTGCTATGGAGTTCTCTCTTTTTTTTCTTCGGCAGCAGCAACTGCTCATAACATAAAATGAAATACCGCCACTCTACAAAACAATAACATGGTAAGCATAGAATCGTTCTACAAAGTAACTTTTATTACATTACAAAAACCAGTTACTTGCTAGAAATCAACGAAAAAAAAAAGAATTTTCATACGTTAAAGTTCCCGACAACTGTTATCGGGATCCGATGAGCACCTATATAAAGTTAACAAGTTTTGCTGTCATAAAAAGTACAAATTATCAAGTTATCCGCTAGCGCCGTCAAAGTGGAAAACCCGATTTTCATCGTGGATAACCATAGTGTAAACGATATTTTTTTACACACACACATTCAAAAAACATGCGTGCTTACAGTGGACAATATGTCAAATTATCAAAATATCATTCCACTATCAGATGTCAAATGGAAAATGGACAAAGTTATCAGATTAAGGATAAACATGGCGGTAACTCTTTATTTTAAACTGGTTTATACTGGTTTATATCAAGTTATCAGCTGACAACTTCTGCCATCATAAGCCTGCAGGATTCGAACCCGGGACCTCCTGCTTCGTAGGCAGGGTCACTACCAACTGGGCTATGGAGGCCGTTGGACTATGGAGGAGTATATATAAACTTTTAGTTACAGTCTAACTCTGATCAGGTGGCTTAGCATGACATGCGTTGTCGCGCGCGACTCCATACTTCGAGTCGCGCGAGCCTGAAGTATGGAGAGCCGCGCCGCAACGTAAGTCATGCTAGACGTACAGCGATTATGTACATTCTAAAAATAAGCGTTATTTTACTACGACAATTAGCTAGGTCTATAAAAATCGCGATAAAGTTTATTTTTTACGTAATTAACGTATTGTTTTAATATTAATCAACCTATTGTTCTCACGGTGCTGGATGGTACTTGCGTGTAAAAGTTGATTAAGTATCGCCATCAAATATATCGGAGCAGCCAAGGTACTCAAAAATATCTGAACAAGCACTTTATCGCCTTGACAATAGAGGCGTTGTTCAGATATTTGTGACCGCCTTGGCCGCTTCGATATATCTGATGTCCGAGGAGTTTATGAATGAAACGTGAGTAATACAAATAAACATACCTATACAACTCGGTGTTATTTTATATAACTTTTTAAGTTCGATGTCCTAGTTGTAGACACGCTATACCCAATAGTTAACAGCATGCTGTCATTTTTATTCTGAATGACATGTACCGGGGCAGTGACGATCATTGGAAGTTTACGTTATTTTACTCTAGGATGTGGCTGTTATTGCTAAATGTATAACAAGTTGTTACCTACTTTTATATAGGTTTGTCTAGGTCTTCTTCTTCTTCCTTGGGGTCCACTTGACAACCTAATCCCATGGATTGACTTAGGCACTAGTTTTTTACGAAAGCAACTGCCATCTGACCTTTCAACCTAGATGGAAAACTAAGTCATCCCATCCAAGACATTAAATATTATTATCTTGAAAATATTTCCTCTTGACAAGTATTTATTTCCTTTGCCAAAAATATGATTCTTCGCTTAATAAAACCACGTTTTAAAATAGAAATACAAAAATGTATTGTTTCAAGAGTATATTGAGTAAATCGAGAGATTGTACTTTAATCAAACAAGTATTATCTTAGGTAAAAGAAAACTAGAAAATCTGTAAGAATATATTCGCGTCGTTATATTTAATACTATAGTTTATTTTCGTTAAAGGAAATAAATACTTGTCACGAGGAAATATTCTCAACATAATACAATAATGTCTTAGATTGAGAATATCCCGGCAGCTTTTTTTCCGTGTAGTAAATATTTTTAATGAGTGTTATTGTGGGGTTTTTAATTAAAAGCAGAAATACGTGTCGGCTGTTTTATTCAATACTAAATTAATTGACTAAATTCACAAACCAAACTTAATGGGTACAATCAAGTGCACTTCTGTACAAACAAACTGCGTTTTTCAAAACTCATCTTTATACGATGGAACATTAACAGCATTTTTTTTCTTTTTAACCGACTTCAAAAAAGGAGGAGGTTCTCAATTCGACTGAATATTTTTTTTTTTTATCATTATTATGTTTTTTTTGTATGTATGTTACTCCATATCTCCGTGAATCGTGAACCGATTTTCAAAATTCTTTTTTTAATCGAACAGGTATAACCCCTAGATGGTCCCATTGTCACCAAGTCAGGGTCTGATGATGGGATCCTGGAGAAATCGAGGGAACTCTTCAACTATTATAGGCACACCTATAGTGATTTCACTATTTTTTACAGCAACTCGGCCACTTCCTCTTGGAATAGCGGATCCTAAGTGAAGTCGGTTCTTTTTTTGTTTTAAATTATTCTGTCTGCATACTAAAAAACTTGTAATACTACAACTTAAAAAAAATTGACCGGTGCTGTTGTGACTTGGGTAGCTTAGAGTTAGAGCGCCTGCTGCGAATGGAGAAGACGCTGGTTCTTTTCTAGCCCTGGGCACCGGAGGCCTTGGTCACTTTTTCCTTTGTATATGAAATGTAATGTTCCTATTTATCATGTACCGTCAACTGGTACACCTTTGCCTACGATGCACAACTTTGCCCGGCTTGAAAAACATGATTTTCTTCACCAAACAGCTATTTATATCTCTAATGAGAATAATGAGGTCGGTCGGGTCCGATTTTCAATCGGGGGTCGGCGCCTCATAAATGGTTTGGTTTTGGATGGTTCTCAATTTATATAGTAGTGTCTACTTAAAATATTTAAGGTTTTTACACATATTAAATTATTTTATAAATACATATAGGTATGAACAGAGTCTCTGGTATGACATTAATACAACTTTGCTGCCAGTGTCCCGTCGTATTGCCTATGAAAGACGAATAAACATATCAAATCAATTTTTATATCTGGACCAAGTATTTTTTTCACTCCATGTCTTTAACACAAGTAAAGACACCAGTTTAAATTGAATATTGCAAAAAAATGTCCAGTCACGAATTAAAAACATCTTTTATATTCTTCAGACCGCAAAAAGTGATAACAAATAACAAGAAATAAAGACAATTGTGATTTGTTACCTAGGTTAAAACAGACGAGATAACAGAAGTTAATAAAACAACTGTGTTGTCTACTTTTAAATTTAGTAATTTGATGATGAAAGATAATTACGTCACTACTTTGAAAAAAACTCGTATCTCCCACTTCTTCTCTAAGTTGAAACGCAGTAACTCTATATGCATCGCATACCTACATAGTTACCACATTTTTCTTTTGAGTGACAGAACAAGATACAAGTTTTTTCAAAGTTGTGACGATTTGAAATGTCGAGGACATTAAGAAAATTATTTTGTTACCGGACTCCTAAATACCTATTATTATTTACTATAAATAACAAATAAAAATCTACAAAGTAGCGTTAGAAGTCTCAAAATAACAATACCAAATTGTCATTAAAAATTGTTCCCGTACACGTTGAAATAATGTCGAATGCAAAGCCTAATTTCTGATCAACGATCTAGATCAAAGTCGCCACACTTATATAGCAAACCCTATATTTTATGTACTCAGTTTTCGGCACAGTTATTGATAAAACTATGACTTGCGTTCTTAGATTTAGATCGCCGGTTCAAAATTATCAACAGAGTGAAACGAGCATAAAAACCTTAGCTATCTTGTCAAGCACTTTATATACTTATCAACTATCTAATAACGTCCTTACATTTCCTCTTTTTCAACTTTCCAGCTTCATATAAATCTAAAGAAGCTATTTCAGGAAAATTTGTCGGAAAAAAAACCTTTTTTTTACTGTTTGCATAAGTAGGTACATATATTTCAGCATAATTTAGATTTACCCGAACTTTTGATTGTACTGCAAAGTTTTTTTCTGAAATGGCTTCTCTTGAGTTACTTATTAATTTTTTTTGAATCCAATTTATGGATTCGATATTTTTGGTTCACTTCAGAATAACTTATAATATAAGTTTTAAGTACAAATATTTTCTTAAACTCAGACGCGTAAAATAATTTATTATTTTATTAATGTTTATTTTTAATCCAATCAATTAATTTGTTTAAATTCTTCATCTTGATTATTTAATTTCACTGTTCTTCAAAAAATGGAATTGCGATGTTGCACTCACATGCTATAATATTTTTCACAAAGATGTGCGCAAAAATGCCTTAAGAATCTTACACTGAAAAAAAAAGGATAAGCGAACTACTTCGGCTCTTTCATCAATAACCAAAATTAGGTAAAAAGTTAATAAAGTTTATTTGATTATAACTCAAAGTTTACGTATAAATAACAAAACATTTTGGTAAGTAAGTAATAACTAACAGAGACTATAGAGATATAGACGACCACAGCCTAAGAACTTTTTGAAGCTCTTGTCAATTGCGCCGTCTATGTCAAAGCCACCTAAAGATACCGAATATGTAAGAGAAATGTCACCTGCACTGCTACTCCACCTAGAAGCTACTAGTGTACTATGTACGCTATTTGTTACTAGCTGAAGTAGCAGTGCAGGTGACATTTCTCTTACATATTCGGTATCTTTAGGTGGCTTTGACATAGACGGCGCAATTGACAAGAGCTTCAAAAAGTTCTTAGGCTGTGGTCGTCTATATCTCTATAGTCCCTGTAACTAATAAGCCTTAGTTCTGAAGTTACTAGTAGACGAAGTTTGATTGCTGGTAACAATTTTTTTTCAGTGTATGCGTAGAGAGAAGATCGAGTCACATATTTTTACGGCCTTCGTTGTGTAATATTATTGCAGGTGACTCGTTCAATGCACAGTCAACGCCAAAAATATCTATACAGTTTTGAAACTTATTACAATGGAGTAAAGTGTAAAAGTGTATACATATTTTGACGTTGACTGTACAGCCGTCATGAGATAAATCAGAGCGGCCACAAATATCTGAAATGCCTCTATTGTCAACGCGATAAAGTTCATGTTGAGGTACTTTTGAGTACCTTGGCCGCTCCGATATACTTGATGGCGACCACTAGTTGAAGCCTGTGATTGAAATGAAGTCAAGTACTTATTCAGTTGTTTCATTTCTTCAAACTCGCTAATATTTTATTAAAATTTTAGTACATTATGAAACAATTTGTTCTTTAAACATTTATCTACTGGGCTCCTCTATCACGTACAAATAAATACTTGCGAGCTTATGATAACTTTGTTAATTTCTAGCCTTATCACTCCTCGGTAGATTTTTCTATATTGATTTAAAGTGATAAACATGGGAAAATGTGATGTTGTAGAGTAGGTAAATATAGCAATAAAATGGTTTTTGTTTCCATAAAAATGGATAATATTTACTAAAATAATAACTAACTATTTATGTAACCATGAGAAATACTTTTCACAAAAAGGATAAAAAAAATCGTTGTCGCTCAAAAATATTTGACCCAGCACTAACTAAGCGATTTTCTCTTTTTTTTCTAAGTATAAAATAGATACATACTTAGTAATACTTCATCATCATCATCATCTCAGCCATAAGACGTCCACTGCTGAACATAGGCCTCCCCTTTGGACCTCCGTAAGTATCGGTCGGAAGCGACTTGCATCCAGCGTCTTCCGGCGACCTTTATAAGGTCATCTGTCCATCTAGTAATACTTGCCTAAAATAATTGGCCAACGTTTATATTTGAGTAAACTTTACAAAATCTGAGGCTAATAGAGTGTATAATTATCATCAGCTGATACTGATGATACTGATGATAATATACAGTGATTTGTTTGCATATTCTAAGTTTTAACGTGGTTTTAACTAATTGTCATAAATTAAATCTGCGCAAGACAGGAAGTCTTGATAAGATAATTACGTTATCTTCAGAGCATCACTCTCTACATATTTAAATAGGAAGGTCTTTAATTTTATTCAACTAAACTATTCAAATAATATACTTTTTTCTGGCATATAATAATGTACTTACAGCGCGCTGCTAAATTGCATACCCACATTATGAATGAATTCATTCATAAACTAGGTGGCCAATTTCTGCAGGTGATACCTAGTACCTAACAGCTATGGTGTCCATAGTCTATCAAAACAAGTTTTCAGTAGAAAAGGGGTAAATGTATGGAAGGTCAATTATAATTTTAATTCAAATTTTTTTCGCCTTTTTCTACTAACAAATTGGTTAGATAGACATACCTATTCCTATTACAGTTCAATCAAGACTTGATGTATAAAGATATTGTAAAGTTTTAAGATAGGTAGTTCCTAGATATTTCCCATCAAAATTCACCACGCAATTAAGTAAAATATCTATCCACGAAATTGATTCACTAAAAACGTCAAAATTATCGGTACCTTTTTGACCTCTACTCTCAAAACAACGCGAACAATTATCTTCATTTTGTTTTATTATTAAAGTATCTACATCATAGCATTTTCCCACATTTAATGCCGAACCTGCAGCTTTTATTGACTACATATGGCAACATTAAGCGCAGATAGGAGAAAAAGTTTAAAACACGCCGTCATACATTGGCCGCTTTTATACTTTATCGTGCCGTGGCACGACATGGCAACACTGTATGGTTTCATTCATAAATCGACCATAGACTATAGACTTTACGCTATTTATGAATGAAACCATAGTTTTCTCGTGCCGTGGACGTCCATGGAAAAGTATAAAAGGAACCATTCACTTGCTAAAAGCACTTGAAGTTTGGTGTCCGATTTTATATTCCTTACCTAATTATCAACCCAGTCATTCCTTTACATCATTGGAATAGTTTATTAACGTACCTATGGATTATAAGACAATTTCAACATTAGAAATATACATGATATCTGTGTAACACAAATATGAGAATGATTTTAGTCTGACTCGAAATATGTCGTTTTTACAAGTTAATTTATATCGCAAAGTACCAAAAAATGTTTGGGCCTTTTTTCCTGGTACTAAAATAGCATTTCGATTGATCAATTTGTCATTTCAATAGAAAATACACTTTGGCTGCTACTAAAATGAAATGACATATGGCTTGGGCATATCGGGGTAATACCATTCTTATTTTAGTAAGTACCTGGAAAAGACGTATTGTATTTTTTTGGTTACTTCGAAAATTACGAAAGCTGAATTATAGGTTACAGGTACTTTCCGATATATGTTAACTTGTATAACCTATATATTTCTCCAGACTTATCGGAATTATGTACATTAATTATATACAAAATTCCTGACTAGTAAACAACATCCCATTAAAATAAACATACTGGTGATGAACATTTATTTCAACTACATATACATTTAGCGCCAAAATATACAAACAATTGTATATGTTTGGGACTGACGAAAATGGTCATAGGCACTGTTAGACCGTATGTACTGGTGATATAATTTATATAAATATTTACATACACACTATATCTGTTTCATGTGACCAATGATTTAATCTATGCTGTGATACTCAGAAAGAGTCTCAAAAAATGTATTCAAGGAACATATTTTCCTCATCAAGAAAGCAGATTATCTATAACATTTGAATTAAAAAACATTTTTCTAAAAGTCACATAAAACAAAGATAATGCAACAAGTCTAAGTAATTTGTTATGTATAAAACTGGCTACTAAAAGTATTAAATTATAAAAAA
This sequence comes from Pammene fasciana, assembly GCA_911728535.1. NCBI lineage: Eukaryota > Metazoa > Arthropoda > Insecta > Lepidoptera > Tortricidae > Pammene > Pammene fasciana. The sequence goes on from OU452292.1 coordinate 2,009,099, forward strand.
AATCACAAGTCACTTCGACCTAGATATAACTAACACGACTAGATACAATATTCTCTCATCAAATGGAAACCTTTACAAAAAGCCTAAAAACACAATAAAAAAAAACATAAAAAAATATCTGAAGCATTTTTTATAATACAGTCGTTCAAAAGCACGAATACTTGAACTCTTATTTCTACCTTCAAAGCGTAAATAAAACTGTCATTTGTGTCACCTATTTCGAAGATTGTTTTTTATAAAATAAAATTTCTACTAAAAACTACTAAAATAACCTTATGAATACTTCCACGGATAATATCACATAAATATTACGATTTCCTTAAGGATAGTCGGCCACAAACAGCTTACAAATAAAATAAAGCTTTAACATCGCTCACCATCGCGCTTAGACTAATATTTATCCATATTAACACCAACCAATTTAAACAACTGGCAACACTAATTCGGAATAAACAAAATACATGTGTAACCTTTAGCCTAATGGCCTCTACAATCGGCGCAAAATTTGACACAAAACTCGCGCGCGATTTCAAGACATTGCTGCAACGAAACCAATCGATGGATCAAAATCAATGTATTAAAAATCGTAGATGACTCGCTTACGTTTGCAGAGGCCATAACAGATCATTTCTCCCACTAAGTAGGCAAATAAAAAAATTACACCCAAAAAAGTTTTGAGTTTCACGGCTTTTTAAAAAAAGGGAATTTGGTCTAACATTTTCATGATTTTTAATAATCTAGGTATCCAATTGTAAATATGGGATTTCCACTAAGTATAATAATTTCAAGACATACTTGTTTTACGTAATATTTGTTTGATATTAGCAGGATACATGATTTAACATGAACATAAATTGTTTCAAATTTTCATAATATTTAATTTAAAAGAATATAAACTACGTGTCCTTCGGCCAATACAATAATAGTACCTAGCAAGTTTTAACCTTTCGTATCATTACTGGCTGAAAGACCGAGTGTCTTAGCTTACATTTAGACAAGAGCAATAGATACAATAGCGTCAAATATAAATGTTGGTGGTACTTCCCCGACAAGCTCAGTGTTGCCAGTTGCCTTTCGGAAACTTCTATTCCTAATCTGCCTTTTGGTCTGAGTCTCTGTCGTGGCTCTCCGACTGCGCAAACTTTAGGAACACCTGTTCTAGCGTCGTTTGGCTGAAGCTGTACTCTACGATGTTGAGTTTTTCTTTCGCTGTAAAATGAAATTATCATTTAATGGTATTGGCAAATATCCTAAATATTTGACACAAGATAAAATATATCATTGGATAAAAGGGATATCTTATCTTTAAAATTTCTATACCTCTTTGTCCGTAAACATGCTAATTATACAATTAAAAATGTGATGGCGCCCAAGGTGGAACAAGACAAAATTTATCAGTCTGCGCACGAACTCTAAACAATTTTGGGCTCAGAAAGCGGAAGGGTATTCACCGTGCCAGCGTGCCGACAAGCTACCTATCTCAAAGGTCTCGGCTCGAAATTGCATTGCTCAAAATTGAGACCGTATGGCCCCACGTTGGGCGCCAATATTAATTTTTATAACTGGGTCGCCAATTAAATTGATTAGCATATTACGATACGGATCGACTAGCTTGAGGATGATTCATATTGTCCGAAAAGTGAAGCGATGACACTGCCCAATGATTCCACACTGACTACAAACGTGGCTTCGCTTTTAACCGCCATTTGCTACTTGAAGAAGAATTGCGGCACGGAGAAAACGGAATGGTCCACAATCAGCTAAAATAGCTGGATCTACTAGAACTGTACTTGGACTATCAAAGGTAACCTCACCCTCTTCAATCTGCTGGAAGCAGCGAGCCAAGCTGGAGGCCGAAGACTTTGGCACAGAGAATACTAAACGGTCCGCAAAGTTCTCGTCCCGAATTGCTACAGGGTGTTTGGGACAGCTGGACTAGGAGGTAACTCTTACCTTCCTCAATCTGCTGGAAGCAGCGAGCCAAGCTGGAGACCGAAGACTGCGGCACGGAGAAGACCAGACGATCCGCGAAGTTCTCCTCCAGAATGGCTGCAGGGAACAGCTGGTTGACCAGCGCCACGCAGGCGTCTGCGCTGACACCGCCTGAGGATTCCATCCTGAGAAAAAAAATCTTGTTAGTATCAAGTTAAGCGATCAGTTGAGACGGAGGTTGGCTCAATTGGTCTCGACTGGAAAGAGCTGGAAGTAGCCGCTCAAGATCGCGACAAATGGAAAACTCTTCTGCGAGCCCTATGTCCCTAATGAGGGATAACAGGAAGAAATCATCATCATTATCATCAAGTTAAGCCACACATTTTTCCTGCATTTTAACAAATTAATTTAAATAACTGATGTAGTACGGGTGGCTCAAGTGGGTTTGGGCTGTACATGTCCGGACCAAAAAAGAGATCTAGACATATTGTTTAGTGACTGGATGCATGCACAAATTTAAATTCATTTTTTTTTGCACTAAGCCGTGATATTGGTTATAAGTGGTGGAAGAGCCTTTGCCCAGCAGTGGGACACCGTAGGTGCGCAGAATAGTATAAGGAAGGTGGTTTATAGACCAGTAACCCATCTGCGAACAAATAAAAATTCACGTTCGCAATTCAGACTCCGGTCCGGACGCAGGGCTGTACCGAGCATATTTCGCGCAACGGTAGCACCGCAGTAGCACACCCCTTGTTTCGTCATGTCTAATTCGGTCGCGTCACTCGCGTCGTCAGTTGTTTTTTTACTCGCGGCCCGCTCAGTTTTTTTGTTCGAAGTTGGACTACTCGTTTTAAATGGGTGTACTCTGTCTGGTATTGGCTACGGGAAAAATGGACGGATTTTTAAGGCAGAGGATTGCCAAAAAAGTATCGGCGATTCTTTTAGGTTGCAACTGTAAAATAGGTAAGATGCAGAGGTTTAATCACCTATGGTGCGTCTGGTGCCGCATCGGCGTGCCAGCCACCAGTGGCGTGTGTATGCTGACGTCCACCGTTTCCGCCTCCGCCTCCGCTTCCGCTCCCTCTGCGCACATTGACCCCGTGTGCGAGTTGCCTAAAAAACATTTTTTTACATTATTTCCTTTTTACCCTCTTAGGAGAAGCAGGATAAGATTTAATTTTACTTACAATACAGATTATAAACAATTTCTGTGCCAAACTTCATCTGAATCGGTTCAGCTATATTTCCAAGCTTGAGACATATCTTAAGACTATCTGATTATCTATAATTAATGAATATTATTTAATTATTATCTATAACAATTAATTCTGCTGTCTGTGCTTGGTTAGGATGCGATTTTAGGTCATCTTTTTACATTTTTTTCTAAAAAGTTTTTTTGCTTACATATGAAATTGAAGATTAGTTACCTTCATCTGCTTCTCCCAACGAAGGCGAATTTTCTGTAGATCGTAGAGGTGATGGCGACATTGACTCTGATTCTAATACCTGAAATATAATGTTGTCCAGATTTACAATTACGCAATTACATATCTAAGCTCAGATAATTTTAATAATTTTAAACAAAAAAAGAACCGACTTTACTTAGAGAAAATGCCCGAGTTGCTGTAAAAAATACTGAAATCACTATAGGATCCCATCATCAGATCTGGACCTGATGACAATTTGAAGTAAGTATACTCTTTCAAACAAAAAAGAATTTTCCAAATAGGTCCAGCCGTCTTCGATAAAAAAAATATCAAAAATATAAAAAAAATCCCGACGAATTGAGAACCTCCTCCTTCGAAAGTCGGTAGGAAACCACGTCGTATGAGGAAATCAAAATGCTGCTTTAAATATAAGAGGATTGGTGATCACTCCATGTAATGTAATCCAAGTAAATGATGATAACCTTCAACATTTGAGGAACGAGTAAGAAGTAGAAAAACTAGGCATACAGTTCAATTTCATGAGCATTATGTTAAAATAAATACCGATTTCTGATACGGCTGTCCAATTTTCATTTCTAACGTGTATCCGGCTCCATACAAATTCTTTAGATGCTGCGTTGAACCAATACACCTGCAAAAAAAGTACATGATGTAGGATTTATAAGTATTATTTTATGTCAATCTAGGGCATCAAAAAAAGATACATATGCACAGTTCGTGAGCTCTAAAACGAACCTTCGGGTTTTAGAAAGAGACGTCGGGTATCAATCAACAGTGACACATGATAAAGCAGAACAGCAACGCCGATTCCCGAAGGTTCTTCTTAAAGCTCACGGATTGTATAACTTACCTAAGGCCACCTTTAACCATTATCCCAACTCTAGAACATAAAGCGTCAGCCTCTTCCATGGAATGTGTTGTCAGAATAGCACCCTTTTTACCCTGTGAAAACAATTGAATACATATTATTACGTCAGGTTACTCGTACAGTTAGCAGCAAAAGTAGCTAAGCGGGTAGGGTGTTCAAAATGAGCTGGACACGATTTTATTGTTAAGAGAATAAGAGCTTGTGTAGGTCATTTTGAACACCCTCCCCGCTTAGCTACTTCTGCTGCTGATTGTATATTCAGCAGCAGAAGTTGTTAAGCGGGTGAGTTGTTCGGAATTACCTTCACACATTCTTATTCTCTTAACAATAAGATCGTGTCCAGCTCATTTTGAACACCTCAGCTACTTAGCTACTTCTGTTGCTTACTTTGTTCTAAACATGGCATTCTCAGTTCGAAAGCTAGGATTGTATTTCAGAGAGAGAGCATCATGCCTTTGAGGTATACATATGTCCTTGAACGTAGCTCTCGCACAATCTCACGAGGAATATCATGAAATTAGGCTAAGCATCAATGATAATTTCGTTCTATATATGCACAAATTCCATGAGTTCCACGGATACCTATACAGAGTGACCAAAAAATAATTAATTTTTGGACTTTTGTATGGCCATTACTCACCGCCGCCGCTCAATGACCAACCATCTCTTCTTCTTCTTCTTCTTTTCATCCTTTTACCCACTGCTGTAGGGCTCGAATTAAATTCTTCCACTGGCTTCGGTCCAGTGCGGTCTGGGACACCTCCTCCCATCCCATCCCCAATACACCCATCTCTTGCTCCACGGTACGGCGCCAAGTAAGTTGAGTTGATACAAAAGTTCAAAAATTTAATCGATCTGAGAGGTTCCAAAACCATCTACGGAGGATTGATAGCGTCCCAAAACCTTATAGCCAACGCGAATTTAGTTCTTTTTTGGCCACCTGTATAATAAAGATTTAAGATCATAGTTTCTGCAGCTCTCACCTGGAAGCTAGCCAGGATGGTGTTCCACAGGAACCTCTTGGACCTGGGGTCCATGCCCGTGCTGGGCTCGTCCAGAAGCACCACCCTCGGCCCCCCGACCATGGCCAGTGCGAAGGACAGCTTCCTTCGCGTGCCACCCGAGCACTCTTCTGCGTTTTTGTTTGCGTGCTCCATTATTTGGAGACCGTTAAGGTAGGCGTCTACTATCCTGCAAGCAAATGTATGGTTTTAAGAGTCGCCATGACGCTCGCGTGAACTCGCGTCCCCATACAAACGTAGTTCAGCTCTCATTTTAAAACGACATGCTTTAGAACCACGAAATTCGGCATGGGCATTCTAGCAGTACAGATCTATGTCGGTAATACGTTTTCGTTGCTAAAAATTGTAATACAAAGAAAATATAGCAATAAGTTTTGTATGTAAATCTGTATCTGGCTGTATTTTCTTTGTATTACAATTTATTGCAACGAAAATAAATTACCGACATAGATCTGTACTACTAGAATGCCCATGCCAAATTTCGTGGTTCTAAAGCATGTTGTTTTAAAATGAGAGCTAAACTACGTTTGTATGAGAACGCGAGCGTCCTGGCGACTCTTAAGTCTTTGAGTCATCTATTAAGTATACAATGAAATCTTATAAGAATATGAATAGTGTAGACATTTAATGATCAAAGAGTCTCAATGACATATTGTTAGTAAGCTCCTATGGGGATTGAGATTTATGGAGATCGACTTAGGTTTATATTAGATCTCAGTACTTTTTACAGTAGAACTGCGTTGTGAGATTGGCATTTTTGAACATGTAATGTTTTTCATGGGATAGAATTCACAGTACAATTCGCTTCGGACCTTGGGACCTTGGTTTGGGGTTGACGTTATGTGGTACGTAAATCAACAAATTGTATGAGAAGACAGCACAATCATTGATATAGAACGTGGCGACCCAAAGACAATAAACAAACCCCATGAGACAACTTAATTACTTGCGTGTGGGCTTGCTGACGCCTATAATGACCGCGTAGCACTTGATGTGCTCGCGTATAGTAACGTTCTTCCACACCGCGTCGTGCTGTGGGCAGTAGCCCAGGACCTGGAAGACCTGGAGCTACTTACTTGGGTGTGTCAGACTTGCTGACGCCTCGAATGGCCGCGTAGCACTCTATGTGCTCGCGTATAGTGACGTTCTTCCACACCCCGTCGTGCTGTGGGCAGTATCCCAGCACCTGGAAGACCTGGAGCTACTTACTTGGGTGTGTCAGACTTGCTGACGCCTCGAATGGCCGCGTAGCACTCAATGTGCTCGCGTATAGTGACGTTCTTCCACAACGCGTCGTGCTGCAGACAATAGGCCGAGCACCTGGAAGACCTGGAGCTACTTACTTGGGTGTGTCAGACTTGCTGACGCCTCTAATGGCCGCGTAGCACTCGATGTGCTCGCGTATAGTGACGTTCTTCCACAACGCGTCGTGCTGCGGGCAGTAGCCGAGCACCTGGAACGCTGACGCTGCGTTATCGCAGACGCTTTGTCCGCCCAGCATCACCTGCAAAGACGAATTGTTCAAAAATTGTTCGTAACAGGAGGCAGGTAGGTACCAACATACAATTGGAGTTTAACCTTTTTTAGTGTACAGTCAACACCCTACCCGCTTAGTTACTTCTGCTGCTGACTGTACGTCGCTCATCGGGATAATTTTAAATTTAAAAAACACGCAAAACATCCTTTTTTTGGAAAATAAAATGTATGTTCATCGCGGCAACAGATTTTACCTTGATAAACCGCGATAGATGTTATTTTGATAATGAATGGGGTAAGAGATGTTTCACCTATGAGATTTCTATCCCAAATTTTACGTCATCTGACCTGATGTAATAATACCTAAAGCAAATAAATCATTCGGTTTTGATTGTGACCCGTTAACAGCTAGGCTGAGTAGCACTGTGCTGTCCTTGGGCTAGTGATCTCCTTGAGAGAGATTGAATGGCTTACATTAAGGATTAATTGACTACTTTTACCGAGCCACAAGTGGGCCTAATCTCGGCTGTGATGATCTTCATGGTGGTGGTCTTCCCGGCCCCGTTGTGCCCCAGCAGGCCGAACACCTCGCCGCCCTCCACCGCGAGGCTGAGGCGCGCCACGCCGGCCTTGCGCGCCGGCACGTCGCTGGCGCCGCAGCAGGAGGCTTCCCCCGTGCCGCGGACTTTGAACTCTTTGCGGAGATTCTAAAAAAAAATAGAATGATGATTGATTCCATTTGTTGTCTTGTTCATCTCATTGAGAATTGTTTAAAAGTTGAAAAAGTGTAAGACCTTAGATCTGGATACATCCTTAAACTTTACTTACATGCACGACAAGCGCGGGCGCAGCCTTGCCCTTGTTCTGCAAGATGGCGGCCACGCGGCGCCGCTCGCGCCTCACGTCCTCGTCCTCGCCCGCCTCGCCCCCCGCCTCTATCTCGGGGTCCGGGGGCTCATCAGGCTCACTGGCACGTTTCTGCAACAACAATAAGTTCTCACCTATTCAAAAAATTATTTCATGAGAGATTAACTTAATTAAGGGCATTGAAGAAATATTTAAGTCCATTTTTTTCGGAGATTTCCATAGTTATTCCCACTGTCAATTGCGCCATCTATGTCAAAGCCACCTAAGGATGCCGAAATTGTAAGAGAAATGTCACCTGCACTGGTACGTCACCTAGTAGCTACTAGTGTACTACTAGTACGCTATTTGTTACTAGGTGGAGTAGCTGTGCAGGTGACATTTCTCTTACAATTTCGGCATCCTTAGGTGGCTTTGACATAGATGGCGCAATTGACAGGAGCTTCAGAAAGTTCTTAGGCTGTGGTGGTCTATATCTCTATAGTCTCTGGTTATTCTTAGGACTACAATATCAAGGTTTGATAATGTCTGAAGCTTTCCGCGGGATCTAACAGACTCTAGAAACTTTGCGAAACACTTTATCAAGAGCTGCTATTGTTGATATTGCTGTTGCAAAGCAGCTGTAGTATAACAGCATCAAAAGAAAAACACACAATTTAGAAACATATACAATTTAAACAAACGCAAACTTAAGTCATTGTTTAACGATGCTCTGCTGCTGCTACTGTTTTGTTGCGTTTTCCATTCTGTCTCCAAAATTTGTTATGAAAAGTCACTAAATAATTTCCTTACCTTGCAGAGTCTCCCGCCGGACTTTAATTTGTCTGCTGCCAGTAAAGCAGCCCCACACACGGGCACATGAAACACCATGGCCACGATCAGCACCCATATTTCAGCCGTGAAGTAACTCCATAGCGCTGGTGTGGTGCACAGCCCCCGTAAGTTGCATGTTACGTACACCCTGCAAATATTAGAATATGGTCAACGAGAAGTTAAATAGAAAGATTATAAATCCAATTCGTCTGCTTTTACACTAAGAATCAGATATTTTTTCCATGTTTTCACCATTTGTATAATTGTGGCGCCATCTTCAGGGCTCAATCTTCTTTTATCTTTTTTATGCCTTGCTTAAGTATATGAAATGTCTCTGACTGATTCACTATTTTACAGTTGACCGAGTTGAGGTGACACAGATAATGTCCCTTTGCTTTGCAGTTTCATTTCTTGTCACATTGTGCACTGCGATCGTTCACGTTACCCCTACCATGCACTTCGCATATACTGAATATCAGTAGATACACGACCCTATATAGTTAATTCAATAATTGCTCTGCTGTTTGTATAAGTATGCTCTGAAACCATACAACATGTCATCTAAAGCAGTAGAGAGAACACCTAAACTAAATTAAACTGGTACTAAGTAAAAGTCTTACCTATCAACGTAATAGATGATGGCGTACGGTATGTACAAAACATTCAGGAAGCTGAATATTAAGTGCAGCCAAAACGCAATGTCGTTCCCTGAAACAGAATATACTTAATATTCAAGTAACAGCTTACTAATAACCATCCAAAATAGAAGAGGGAACATATTGGGACGCCTGATACGACACGATGAATTCATCAAGACCATGAAAGGAGGGAAAAAGGAAGAAGAAAAGAGAGAAAAGCCAAGAAGGGCATTTACAGATCAGATGAAAGAGAAAGTAAACTTCGTGTCGTATCAGTCTTCAGGCGTTCAAGGAGATGGCTAGAGAGAAAAAAAATATAGAAATTGCATCACCGAAAAGAACACGGCACCAGGTTATTACTCAATAATTAGAGAAAGGGGGAAAGAGGAAGAGAAGGGGGAGAGAGGACGAGAAAGCAAGAAAGGCGGAGAGAGGAAACAAAGGGAGAGAGAAATTAACAAAATGCGGCATTTGCGTTGGTATCGCGATAGATAGAGAGATTTGTGCGAGATAGACAGATAATTGTAATAAGATCCGTTTGGATCCCACATGGGCCCCCGAATTAGATAACAAGTAGGTAATTAGATACTAACCTCTGGTGAACTTCTCAACAACAGCAACAAGCACGAACGGCACTACGCCAACCCACGTAGTAATGTTGGGCATGATGCTCTGCGCGGAATCCATCTTGTCGAAGACGTATGAGAGACACGTGTTGAACAAGATGGCGGACGGCGCGTATAATGCCAGTAGGAAGGAGAGCATTGTGATGGCTGAGCCGTTGGTTAGGCTGGGGATGTCGTTGAGGATTACCTGGAACATACAAAAAAACAATATTTCTTTTAATGTTTGTGTTAGTATTGTTAACTATTCCAAATTAAGGCGTAAGGAACTCCCAAGTCTCAAGTCATTTAGCAATGTGAAAGACAGAGAGACAAAATCAGACAGACAAAGACGCATCATAAGTGTTATTTTTGTACCATTTTATCACTACGATCATTTAACAGGGCTTGATAGGATTAGACTCAAATGGAACTTGATTAGTCTCCACTAATGTAGTGGAGACTAATCAAGTAAAGGAGTGTAATAACATATTGAAAAATAGAATTTAAAAAAACTCACCAAGAGCAGGACTCCGATGCTCGTAACGATCATGATGAAGATCAGAATGGTGAAATACGTCAGGAAGTACATGCTCATAGACAACCCGTTCACACGGAGCTGATTCTTGGCTTTAATCTGAAAACGAAGGCAGCATTCAGTTATTCACTTCCCACTAAGCAGGTGTTTAAATATAATCCATCCTGTTATACCTACAACCTGAAACTCACCAGGCATTACCTATTCATATTTATTGAATAGTTAAGAACTCAGAATATCCCACATCCCTACTGGGTTAAGAACCTTTCTTTCTTCCAACTATTCCGATCTTAAACAATCTCTCACCAGACATCAAGAAGAGGTCAAGTTTATGTCTATATTTGGACGGAAAACGTGTAACGCAATAGGTAATGCGAAAATCATACCCATGAATATGGCGCACACCACATTGTCCAAGTGGAAATCCTGCTACTTTTCTAATTGAAACAAGTAAATTCACCTCTCTATCATACACGATGTCCACAGCCAACGTAACAGGAACCAAAGCGAAGATCATGCCCATGAATATGGCGCACACCAGGTTTCCCAGGTTGAATTCCTCTGGCTGTTCCGTCTGTTGAAAAGGGTGTGCGAACACCTCGATTGGTTTGAAGCTCTCTGGTTGCCCAGAAGTGTGCATTAGGATTCTGAAAGAAAAGTTTTTGAATAAAAAACCGTGCTATGTGGAGAAAAAATGGAAAAGCGTATGTGCAGCAGTGGGCGGTTATACGCTAAAAAGAAGAGAAGAATCTTCGAAAGATGTTGGGTTGTTTTTCTTATATGACTTCTTTGGACTTTTATATAATTGGCTGCAGCTTCGCCTTGATAAAGCGCCTGAGCATACGTGAATCGGTTCAACCGATCCTAATACTAAGAAGTAGGAAACTAATGAATCCTCAACAGAGGTGTGGATTATTTTAGGCTTCAAAGGCATACAACTAGCCCCTGAGTCGAGATACGAAAAAATAAAGACTTATTCATAGAATTACCCGACATAAGTGGCAATGGTCAGGGCAAATTGCTACTAGAAGTGATTACAACAGAGGCCATGTTCTTAAATTAAGGCCTCACCTAAATATACTATTGTCGAGCAGATTGATGATGATTGGCAAGCCATGTGTCAGTGTTGTGTTGTAGTAGGCCATAATCTTCCCGTACGGAATCACGCTGTCTCGCACGCTGAAAGCTCCGAAGTTCTCCATTTGCAGCAGGCTTGAGAAATTGCCATCGTACCCTGAAAATGCAAGGGTTGTGAAAATATCACCAAAAAATTCACAGTAGAAATTAACAGGGGGCCGTGTCATATCAAAAGCGCAAGAGCTCACTCAAGACAAGCAGGATTCGGGACCTCCTAAGATGAAGATAATGATGATGAAATTGTATTCATCTATTCGGATCCAGATATACTTAATCATGGACATAGAACGCTAGTTAACAACGTGGAACGCTGTAGAGATTTAAAATATCAATATGTTACGTCATATAGCCGGGATTAGCTAGGGATACAAACACAGGTCTGCCCGCCGGATTTGTCTGGCAGATATGCCCGGCGGACACATCCGTCCATGTATGGCGTTAATTGGACACGGACAAATCCGGCGGGCAAATCTATGCGTGTATCCCTAGCTTATACCCAACATCCGCTTTTAACGGCATCTCTAAATTGGAAAAAAAATCATCTATCTAGATATTTTAGTTCAACTGATCAATCCAAAGATGGCGCTACTAGCTGACCAATTTTCTACCCTCTAACTAAAATATTTATGTACCTCCAATTGGCGTAGCTCCTAAAACTTCTAAAGAACTCCTCAAATCCAGGAGGTCTCTGGTGTTGTTCTGTTCGCTGAACAAGGCAATTGGGGTCTTATTTTGGTACGCGTAAGGGTCCAATTTGAGTGGCTGCATCCGGAAGAATACTATCTGCTTCGACTTGATGTAGAGCCCAAGAGCGCAAGATACTGCAAAAAAAACGAGTAGGTATTTAATATACTTCATTGAATAAATAAAAAATAGCGCATGTGTCACCTCTGTAGATGCAGGCGTCCATAGGCTACTGTGCTGCATACCATCAGGCGGGCTGTGTGCTTGTTTGACACCGCCGTGGTATTAAAAAACCTCAATCCTGGTTAAATCTATCACATTACATCCCTCATTCAGATTTGAATTGAAGATAAAATATCGATGGCGGTGAAATGCTATCGGTTTTGTTTTTGCATGGCGAGAACCGCATTTTTTTATATCGCTACGGTGGCAAACAACTAAAAAGCATACGGCCCGCCTGATGGTAAGCAGTTACCTTAGCCTATGGATGCCTGCAACCCCAGAGGATTCACAAGCACGTTGCCTACCCTGAAAAGTCCAGGTTCCAGTACCTAATGGATTTATATAGAAAACGAGTACCGGGAACTCCTTCCTTAGGTGAATGGCGTGGAATGTTGTGTCTAGTGCACCTTGTAAATAAAATAAAATAAAAATTAGAGCACTCACTAATAGGCATGAAGATCATGACGTACAGCTTGTACGGGTCCCTGATCATGCGTACAGTCCTGATGTAGACCAGGGCGCAGAACGTTCGCCAGCACGAAGGGTTGGTCTTCACCACGTCGCCCAGGGTATCCACTGATATTGGGGTCTCGGGAGTCACCTATACAGACACAGCATTTAAAAATTAACTTTCTCGCCTAAGGCAATGGATTTTTCTACTTTTTCTTTATTAGTAAACATTACATTCAAATCGATGTCGTGTCACAGTTTCACGAAAAGAAAACAATGACTGCCGGAACGATTAGTAAAATAGATTTGTTGTAACCGATACTGCAATCTTATAAGGAAAACTACTCAATTTTTACGTTTACTTTATCTTGAATTCAATAGAACTATTCAAACATTTACACATTGGTTTAGTTATTTACACTATGTGAACAATTGTCCCAGAATTTAAAAGATTTTCTCATTCAGATTACGTATTTTGGTATCATGGACGAGACTTGTTGCCGTGTTAGCATGTCAAATATGGGTCCCGGATTAAGTATCTTCTACAAGGTTATGAGCAGTGATCGTAGATATTCCAGCATTTTTGGTGCACTACTAAGATTGTTATTATTTTAAGGCTATTAAATTGTTAAACCAAGTCTAATAAAATCAAAGCCATTTAGAACTAAGTAGTAATTTTGTTAACCAATTAATATGTCCGAGTCATACTAAAGTTTAGTTAGTAGGTAAATAATTTCTTCGTAATTTTATTCATCGCGGCCATTTAAGATACAGTAGTAATGTAGAGATGGTTGATAATTAATTAAATAACAATTTCATAAAAAAACGGCATTGCACCGGTTTTGCTGTAAAATGTACGATCACTGGTTATGAGTTTTTGAAGAATATTTCAAAAGGATCCGTACAAGCGTCAGTACCTTTACCTTGACATGTTCGACGCCATGTGTGGTCGAGTGTAGCGCGTGCGACGCCTGCGTCGGTAGAGATGTCGCTTTTTGGTTGTCCTTGTCGTTCAGTTCCTGAAAACACGGTTCTATAGTATTTTTCTTGGTTTATTCATATTCTTGGCAAACCCCGCCGGCGATGGCAGGATAAACTAAACTCCTTTTTGAAAGAGTGGCCAGACACAGCACAGGATAGAGATCGGTGGAAATATTTGTGGATACCTTCGCCTAGCAGAGGTTCACGATAGTCTTCGTATAATTATAATGATACTTCAAACTGCAAGCATATATTATGTATGTTTTCTTGTAAACTACGCATATTTTGAAATGTTTTACAGTAGAGCTACGTATTATATCATGTATCAAGTAGGTAAGTATAACTCTGTTATGAAAAAATGAGTCCCGCCGCGCCGCGTTTCTTGCCGGTCATAATTTCTTCTCGGGTCACAGCTAGAGTTAGAACCAGTGGGGTTTTATTCTTTTACTAGTTTCAATACTTGATGCGTAAAAGTGCCCCTTTGACCTACTTACTGAATAAATGTTTGACTTCGATTTCATTTTGGTTCATACCTGATAACTCAACGTTTTGCTCTGCAACGACAGACTTCTGGAGAGCGCACGAGCTCTCACCAACTTCACCGAAGACACGCCTTCCTCTGCCTCGATCTCTTCAGCATTCTCCCCTTCTAGGCTCAGGAACACCTCCTCGAGCGTCGTCATGGACACTCCGTAACTTGTGACTCCTAAGAATAAGAGATATTTATTTATTTACTGAAACTTTATTGCACAAGAAACTTGATGCTAAATGCCATTCTCTACTAGTCAAGCCAACACATCAGTTTAACCACACTTTTTAAAGCACTCCTCAAAGGAGGTGTATTACTAGTTTACAAGTTATACAATGTAATTCCAGTTTTATTCTGGTTCGCGTAAGTATCAAAACATAAGCTGTACCTAATCTGTTAGTCTTCTCCCGTATCTCCTGCTCAATGGCGAGGAAGAGTGGTGGGAACAGATGTACGGCGTAGTGGGGAAGGATGTAGGACAGCTCTCTGCCGTGCCTGCGCGCTTTCTCGGCGCGGGGCACGTGCCCGCGGACCAGCCGCGTTATTTGGTGCTCTCGACACGCTCCTAGAAAAACATATGTTATTAAGAATAAGTTCATTATAATTCAATTCAAAAGGTGCGCTGAGTGGCCGCTTAAGCGATGGCAACTGACCGCGCGTTTGCAAACAAATTAAAACGTATGGGAGATAAAAGTAGCCTCAGGACTTAAGAATACTTACCATCTAACACTAGTGTAAGGTGGTATCCAATACCGAATTTGTTCTTTAGGAATAATGATGTGCCAGCACATCTCACCTGAAAATAAATAAAATTCCTTAAGTATAAAACATGTCTCGAAATTGAATTAGATGGCTGTGGGCGGTCATTTTAAAATGATTCGGTAAGTCTAGTCGTAAAAGTCAACATTTGAGGATAAGGATAAAATCCGTAGGTGTAAATGGTTTCTACTGTCTTTTCATACTTAGGTATCTAAGTATTATTTACCATAGTATTCTAGTTTTAGTATTCTTTATTTATTTGAAGGTATGAAATTAAGAGAACGATTGTAGGTCCATATACGCATTACCTACTATAGGCTTAGATGAATGAGGATTCAGTCACTACGAAACATATAGCAGCATATGCACCATCTAGCTAATCTGTTTCAAGCTGGATTATTTTTAAGACGCTACTCATTTCTATACTCCATTCTGCCAACACTCACCCTGCCTTTACTAATGACTGCCTTCCGATCCCTTAATATGTCCGCCTCGTCCATGAAGTGTGTCGTCAGCAGCAGCACCGTCCCCTTCTTGGCCCGATGCAGGATCCGCCATGTTTGTCTCCGGGACACGGGATCCACGCCTGCCGTGGGCTCGTGGAGGATTATTATCTGCCAATACTAACCCTGCCTTTACTAATGACTGCCTTCCGATCCCCCAATATGTCCGCCTCGTCCATGAAGTGCGTAGTCAGCAGCAGCACCTTGCCCTTCTTGGCCCGCTGCAGGATCCGCCATGTTTGTCTCCGGGACACAGGATCCACGCCTGCCGTGGGCTCGTCCAGGATTATTATCTGGGAATTATCACGTGGTTAAGATATATAATGATCTTTAAGCTACTAAAAGCTACTAAAATCTGTAGTATATTCACTTATTTAATTTCATGAAGCTTTATCAACCCAAAATATATTTGTCTAAACCTCTTATATCGCATGGCGACCCTGCCAGGGCAGTATTGTACTTAAAATACTCATATATTCCTATACATCATGAAGTAATTTTGCTGGAGTGAACATTCTGAATAAGAGTTGTTCAGAATGGTATCTTCGTACTGGTGACGTAAAGAAACTTGACCTGGGTAATCATAATCAAACATAACCAGAAACTTGTATAAGTCCTTTGGGATTCGATATTAATTGATGACATAGAAAATAGCCCTGATCTGACCAGAAAGAATAGATGCCAGAAAAACAAAAACATAATAGCCTTATAGGTAAAATGTGTTAGGGATAGGGATGGTATAAAAAATTACTCCAAACTGTCCAGGAAGTAAATCATTAGAAGAATTATCTACTTACAACAAAAGCTAACAGGATAAATGAAAAGTGTAGGTAAAAATATTGTTACCTTGGGATCTCCTATGCAAGCTATTGCTATGCTGAGCTTTCTCTTCTGCCCTCCAGAAAGATGTTTGGAGAACACGTTGGCCTGATCCGAGAGACCAACGTCACTCATAGCTTTGCTGATCTCTTCGTTATGACGCTTGCGCGGTATACCCTGGTGAATACAGAAATTCATAGATTAGAAACACTTTAAACTTTTGAGCATTTTGGAATTAGCTGAAATCTTTGACACATCAAGGTCGCACCGTGAAATCTATGGATTATTCAGAAGAATCCTGAGCATCTAGGTAGACACAGATGGCAGAATTCAGCTAAATTTCCGGGTAAATATTGTTTATGCTAGTTGGATTCTGCACTGAAGTGCGCTTTAGACTCGCTAGACTCTCAACTGGCATTATTTATACAATGGTCCAAAATTTTAGGTACTTATGGGCTAACCGTAAAGCTGGAGCCCAAACACATAACATAACTATTGGACCATACGTAAATCCTATCAGAAACTTACCATCAATAATATCAGTATTGTAGTATGGATGGCAATAAAGCCTATAAAATGTTAGTTAATAGAGTGACTGATGGTTGATGCTACATAAGTCCCTGGTTGAAACTCTAGGTCCATGGGGTCCCAGCGCACACAAGTTTTTTGCAGAAATCGCGAAGCGTCTGGTTGACGTAACTGGTGACCGAAGAGCTGGCGGTTTCCTCGCACAACGTATCAGCATTGCGATACAACGAGAAAATGCCGCCAGCATCCTTGGTACAATGCCGCAAGGGCCTAGTTTAGATTTTAGCTAGTTATTAATTTAGTTT
Organism: Pammene fasciana; assembly: GCA_911728535.1. Lineage (NCBI taxonomy): Eukaryota > Metazoa > Arthropoda > Insecta > Lepidoptera > Tortricidae > Pammene > Pammene fasciana. The sequence continues at coordinate 2,026,217 of OU452292.1, forward strand.
AGTATTTGTACTGTAGTGCCTCTGTATATTTAGTTATGTAAATAAATGTATATTTATTTAATCCCTGGTGTTTGAATGGCTCACCTTAACGGCTGCGAAGAATTGCAGGTGTTCCCGAACTGTCAGCAGGTCAAACAGCACATCTTGCTGCGGACACACGCCGATCATCTGACGGATCTCGTGCATGTCGTTAGGATCCCTGAAAACGGTATTAGTTGTTAAAAAAAATTGGTACCGGTGCTTTTACATCTCTTAACTTAATCCAGGAGTCAGACACTATGAGAGAGAGAAAAATATTGATGGGATATCGAGATTTATGGGTCAGCACTAGGAATCTGCTCTAGATAAGTAAAGACTGATTACAACATTTAGATTATATCAAGTAAGTATTTACATTAAATCCAGAGGCAGTAAATGTACATCGTCTCAACGGTTACGCCGGTTAGTTTTTTTTGTAAATTTTTCTGTCAAAATTCATGTATCGAGGTGTGCAATAAAGAGTATTTTATTATTATTATTATTACGCCGTTTAGTGCACCCAAAATGTAGCCATGTTTAATTTCCAATATACCTTTCCTGGGCAAAACTTTGTCCATTTACTATTAATCGGCCGGTCATGATTAATATAGGATTACTAAAGAACTCAGCTTACCACATCTAATCCACAAGCATACGCAGTATGTTCCTGCCGCCGAAACAGTCAGCCCAGTATATATGAAACAGATTCCCAGCCCCATTATGCTCCAGGACTGCCGTGACCCTGCCCTTGCCCTTTCTAGTTGCTTATGCCCTTCGTAGATGCAGCTCTTACTAGATGAACCTGATCAATAATGCAGCTAAATGCAGCTTACCTGACATCCAATCCATACACATAAGCAGTTCCAGCCGTCGGGGCGGTCAACCCAGTCAGTATATTAAACAATGTAGATTTCCCCGCCCCATTATGCCCCAGGACCGCCGTGATCTGCCCCTCATAGATGCTCAGCTCTATGTTATCGATGGCCTTGATTTCTGGTCTGCGGCAGTGGCGGAAGGATTTCTGCAGACCAACGATGCGGATGGCTTCTTTATCTTGGAGTTCCCTGTTAAAACAAGTCGTTAAGTTTGAAGAGATTTTATATGAAGTAAAATGTACATATTTGGACAAATCAGCAGTACTTATGTGATGATTTGCGGGCTGGGTCAAACAGATTTAGGCAACAATCCTTAACTTTTCTATTTGTCCACAGAAAAGTCGCCCGTACCTTAACCTGTTTGACCCGGCTAGAACTTCCTCTATGATCCCATTTGGTAATGGGTTCCACAAAATCTAGATATGACAAGATAGTCCTTCACGTTATTGTCACCCTGACTAGTATCAGGGGCCGTTAAAAATGTTACCGACTTACCTAGGCACGGGCTCGATATCCTTATTATGCAGCGTGTCACCGTTGGAATGGAAGTGCACGGCAGACACTCGCCCGCGTCTGCTGCCGAGCCAGTAGGAGGGTAATAGGCAGAACCAGGGCTTCTGCTTTATACCGTATTCACCTGAAAAGATAAACGCTAATTTAGCATACCCTAATGAATCCGATTAACGGATAACAGGATCTACACACACAAAGTTAAGGATGATAGGCAGCCATTAGGCAGCTTAATTTTCTGCCCTGGCCTTGCATGTCACCAGAGCCTGATGACAGACAGTTGACTTACTGGGCATGACAGCATCCAACCAGTACGCGATGAGGGCATATAGCACGGTGTCCACTGCCATCATGATGAGGCTGCCGCCGAACGGCACGCCGGGCCCGCTCCACAGGCTGTCCCACGTCACGCCCTGCCCTTGCATGTCTAGTACTAGCGCCTGGAACACAAAGTTTTTGCAACAAACAGTAGGTAATTGGTGCTATGATAACTCCGGAGTTAAAGGAAATCGCATTCAAAAAACACGCTAACTTAAAACCGGTACCTAAGGTAGTTACGGACGTTAATGCTGGTCCCTCTTGCCATTCGTACAGTGGGCAAGGATTTTACTTTAGACGCACAAACCTACACGTATTGTTACCCTTGTTTATCACTAGAATTAGAAGTCCCCAAGCCAAAAACAATATAACCAATGGGGAGTTCGATCCGCTCGAAGCCAGAAAAACTGGAGCTTTCTGATTTAGTCCGTATTTATCACAAAACTGCCCCTCATTCTGTCTATAGGATTTACCTTGTCCATAGCGAGTGCGTAAGCGCTGGAGCTGATGAGAGAGACGAACCAGAAGGCGAGCGAGTCGGCGTTTTGCACAAACACTTGTATGAAGTAGAGACCACTCATCAGGTTCACTGCGAAGCTGCCCAGGATGCCGGCCGTCTGAGAACAAACAATGTTGCATTATACTGTGTCACATTATAACCCCTTCTTAGTTGGAAGGTCAGGTGGGATGGGAGTCACCTTCTTTGAAAACAATTTTTTTAATTCATGTCAGGTTAACGAGCGGAAGCAAGCCACTGTCAAGCTATTACCAGCTGTAACGGCTATTAGACATTGCAACCTGCAGGGCCCAATCTGTTGTGTACCCTGCCTCTCCCTTCCCCTCCTTCAGCTCCCTACGGGCCCTACCTTTAATTACACCTTCCAACCTGACAGGTTGGGCCCTGCAGGTTGTAATTTCTAATACCGCTTTTATACACGTCCTTCTATTTGACACACCCCTGCTTGAATAAGGTAACCTTGTTGGAAACTGTTACCATATCATTGGGTATCAATTTAATATTTAGATTCTATCGACAAAATTAATTTAATAGAGGGGTTTTCCACTCCCAGGATTCTGTTTAAAAGTATAATTTCTAGTCCAGTCAGTCCTACAGGCAATTGTTTAGTAGGGTGGATCGCTGAAGTATGGAAAATTTTTTTTTCCGAATTTCAAAATGGCGGTTCTTGGACATGATTATTTGACAAGATAGCATTTTATATTCCAAATATAATAATTGAACGAGTACAAGTACTACCGCAATCAATAATAAAAAATCGTATTTGTTCTAAAATTACAATTATAAAAAATATCACCACATAGTTTTAGTGGGTTTATTTTTAACTTTTATCACTTAGTTAAAATATACTATTATGTATAAAATATTAAAAATTACATATAGTGAAATATATAATTAAATTTAATTTTTACAAGTTGTTCTACACGTAAACCCTGATTTTGAAGGTTTTTTTTGATATTTTTGTTATAACATCAATACGACTTTACTTATATAATTGTAAGTACTTTTATTTGACGAACAATGAAGCCCACTCTTAATTTTTTTTGCAAAATATATCAAATTTGAAATTGTTGACTATGGTTGCGGCAGTACTTCCACTCAAAATTTTACAAAGTCTTCTGATAAAGTTTTGATTGTATACCTTTACAGCATCTTTCTGAAATACCGCCCCTTCTGATATCCAACAAAAAAAATTCGATCCACCCTATTGTTTAGTCGATTCAATATTGCTAAAGATTTTTCCTATTACTTATGGATTAGCTAAACTTACCCTAGCCTTATCGAAGAATGGAGTGAGCATAAAAGCAAAGGTGATGATTGTGAATCCGAACAGCAGCATCAGAAGAAAGATGAGGATATACGAAGAATGCTGGAACACCTGGAAATAATTACCAGAATTTTAGGAGCTTTTCCTACCTTTAAAAGAACTTTATCAGTTAACTGCACATAAAAGTATCTTTAGAAATTTACCTTTAGAGCAAACAGCAAAACGGTACTGAAGACTGATAGAATGGTCACGAAAACTGCGTAGATCAGGAACCAAGATGCCCTGAAAAATATCAAAATCTTTAATTAATCTTTCATCACATTTACGATCCAATTTCTTATTGAGAAACTCTTTGTTCAATAGTATTTATCATAGGTAGGTACTTATCCAAAATCTCCAGTAGAAAATTTTCAGATTTTGGCAAATAATGAATTGTCAGCAAGAAATAAAGTGAACAGGTGAGGTTCAAAAACGATCTACATACGTTTTTACTCTCCCTTCTCACAATATAGTTGTGCTTAGATAATTTTGAACGCTTCACCCGTTTACCTGCTTCTGCTGTTGACCGAACCTCAACTTCACCACATTGACTTAAGTGAGAACAGATCCGCATTTAAAAAAAAGTTAAACCGCGCCAGAAATACTCACCAGTAAACAGAATCCTTCAGCCCCATAATCCTCATCCCCTCCCTAATCTTCTTCTCCTTTTCCCCCACCACGAACATGAGCAGATACGTGATGAACTGGCTCAGCGTCATCACCATGTACATGGGCATGATGACGCGGAAGATCACCAGCCAGTCGCCCGTGTGCTGGCGTTTTGGGAACTGCGTGAGGTCTACTCGGGGTGGGGGGAAGGGGGTGCCGGTCTCCAGCTAAAATGTGATACAAAAGGAAGCTCATTACAAAATTCGTAAAGGTGTAGTACTTAAGTAATCTCAAAGAGACCAATATTTGTCTTTGTGTCAACTGTCCTCCGCGCGACCAGTCAGTCGACCAGTCGCCTTTCGTAGGCGCCTCGCGGCAGAAGGCGTCGGATGTGTAGAGCGTTCAGATTCCCAAGTTAGAGAAATGTTTCGCAAAGAAAACAAGTCAGTTTCTTAGAAAACTTACCTTAATTTTCGTGAAATCTATCAAAGTCTGCAACGCCAGGAACCCCGAGTAGTAATACTGTAAAACCGGACACGTATCCTCGCTATGCATCTCCGAGAGCGGTATCAACTGTCCTCCGCGCGACCAGTCGGTCGACCAGTCGCCTTTAGGAGGCGCCTCGCGGCAGAAGGCGTCGGATGTGTAGAGCGTTCGAGTTGACGGCGTCCCGAAGTTGGAGGGGTTGGTGCGGATCGTGTATCTAGAGAAAAAGCATTGCGATGTTGATACCTAATCAGCCGGATTTGATACTAACAACGCTAGAAATCGCTTTAAAAACATCTGACTTCTGAATGCCGAATGGAAAATTAAGTAATAACATAGTCCAAAGACGTAGGTTTTTTTAAATCTAAGTCTAGATTGTACTTCATTTCTGGTGGTGTCCTATCGCCTATGGGCCTGATAATAGTTGCACCAAAGTTACCGACATTCGTATATTCACAATGTTCCTTTGTAATGTCGCATCCGATTCCTTACCACACAGTTCAAAGGGTAAAGCCCTTGAGAGAAAAGTTACTAAAATGATTTTATATTTATACCATTCGAGAATAGTGTTTGAGAGATGTTTATTGGACGGAAGATACATAAATAGACACAAACAGTGAAAGGGAATCCCAGATGTTGCCAAACAAATACTTACATAAGTATCTACCGCTAAATACATACCAAGCTTCACCATATTAAAGAATTAGTTACTTATATTTCCAAGGAGAAGTTTCCAAAGTTGTGAAATATTTCATAATTATTCAAGTCGCCGACACGGCCGTTATCAATTATTTTAACTGATTGTCTCATTTATGAGTTAAGGGAATGTTCTGATTGGAAATTTAATTTAAATTCTCGTGTGACTTTCCGAAAATTTCCGAGAATGTTACTGAATTTTTGAGAATGTTCTGCAACTTGTACATTGTACATTGCTAGAATGTATATAGATGAGGTTCTAGCTACTTATTTAACTCTTCTGTACTAGCAAAGATTTTCCGTAACAAGAGGGTATTGTAGCGTAAACAGTAAGTATTCGCTGTGTGCATGATTGTGGCGCCATCGCTTGGGCAGGTGTTCAATCTCTTTTTTTTCTTTTTATAAATATGTTGTATTCCTTGCTTATATCATAGACTTAAATATATAGTAGACGGCCATAGCCTAACAACTTTTTGAGGCTCCGACTATTTAGCGCCATCTAATTCAGAGCCACCTAAACAGAGCCATCATGTATGAGATAAAATCAGCACCACCTAGTAACGAATAGCTAGTAGTACACTAGTCGTTACTAGGTGGCGCTGATTTTATCTCATACATATTTAAAAGTTCTTAGGCTATGGCCGTCTACTATACAGTGTGTAAATCTAATACGGGCGATAAATAAAACCAGACATAGAACTCATTAGTGTAATCATTAATTAAGATGTTTTTTTAAGTTACACTTAACTGTGACCCAATAATTAATTTTTGAAAATTTTATCATCAGCAATGTACTGTAAGCATGCTATTGAAAGTAACTGTCATTACTGTCAACGAGCGTTTAACGCGAGTGTGTGTTTGCATTACATTGCGGGCCGAATTATTTTGTATGGATAATTTTTTTATTGCAATTCTAAGTAAAAGTTATCTAATTACATTTCTTATGTCCTATACTAACCACTGTTAAGATATTCGCCCGTATTAGATTTACACACTGTATATTTAAGTCTATGCTTATATGAAATGTCACTGACTGATTCTCTATTTTGACAGCTAACAGTTTTTGCAGTTTCGTTCATTGCCACATTGTGCACTGCGATCGTTCTCGATACCCCCACCATGCACTTCGCACATAGCGAATAGTTTACCTGAGTGGCTCCCCGTAGCTAGTCGGGTCCGTGTGGAATATGACAGCAATGGGGAAGTTCCTGGCGTCGCTGTGGTAGGCGTCGTTCAGATCGGTAGTGTTGTTGTAACGCACCCAGCGGAGCGGCTGTTGATGGGACTCTAGTAACATCTCGTTCAGCTCTTCAAGGAACGCCTGTGGATAACAAATAATACCCATGACCCAATGAGAACTCAAGCAGACATAAGAAACCAGTACAACTGTTAACGTTATACTCGTAACTTAAATATATTTTCAAAAGATTTAGAATTTCTACAAGTTTGGTTTTTTTTTTTTTTTTTTTTTTTTCAAAATTTTAATTATTTATTTAGGAACATACAAAGACTAGCAACTACAAACTTAGATATAAAAATAAAACTAAATAAACTAACTAAAATAAACTTAAATATAAACTTACAATAAACTTATATATAAAACTAAAATAAACTTATATATAAAACTAAAATAAACTTACAGATAAAATATGCTCCCCAGGTCGCCTTCGTGAGTCATGGTACCCAGAAGGCTGGCAGCGTTGCCTCTTTGGATGGCCAGGCTTATCCTCTGACCAAAAAAGCTGCCAGCCCTCTGGTTGCCTGAGACATCCACGAGGCGCTTGGAGATCTCTTTGAAGAGAGATTTTGCACTGGGCCCCCACGGCCCTAGGGTTTCAACACCAAACGGCGCAAATATATAGCCCTCACCGAGGACGGAATATTTGCGCCGTTTGTGCTGCTCCGCAACTGTAGCCGCAGCTCCTGCCTTGGAGGAGGTCGCCTGTAAGTGGGACGGTGCGAGCGTGTCAACGCAGGTGGCGTCCCACACAAGCGTCCTCCCCAGCCTCCACGGAATGAGTGTCATCCCGTCGGGTCGCTTGCCGTCGTCGCGCACGATACCGTTCGGCTCGAGAATAGCCGGTACGCTAACGGAAGCAAGCGCCCTCCGGATAACATCGTTCAAGGAGGCGTGGCGGGAGATGCGGCCTGCGCTTCGTTGGCAAGACAGGCCATGGTGGCCCAGCTCATCAACTGTTTGGATTGTTTCATTAATCTGACAATGTCTTCAGAGAAATTATTGAGCATTTTTATATTTTATCACAACGAAATAAAAGCTAGGGATACACGCACAGATGTGGCAGATAGATCCGTCGGTGTATGGCACGAATTGGACACGGATTTGTCTGCGGACACATCTAAATAGCGCCATACACGAGCGGATCTGTGCGCCGGGTATATCCGTGATATCCGTCGGACAAATCTGTGCGTGTATCCCTAGCTAAAGTCTACCTTTTGTCAGTAAAGATCACTGTTAATACTCACCATAGTCCCGTTATCGTTGAGCCAATCAGCGACGACTGCGACGGAGTGGTTCGCTGGGAAAGCGTCGTAGTGGACCCGCACCGTTCGGCCCGGCTTCGTCACTTCAGGGAAGTTGGGGTTCGGCACTAGCATCTTCAGAAATATCAGGACGCCCAGTGAGTATAGTGGAACTAGCACCTCCTGTAAACAAACAATATCAATATGAGAGTCAATTCAAAATCTAAAATGATTTAAGTAATATTTGCAGTCAAATTGGATCGACTAGGTATTCTATTTGGCTTTGTCGTGAGTGTGTTTTAATTTGGTGCCATGAACAAACCACGATATTCTAAAGATACCTGTTTTATCCTGGATCTTTGCCTTGATTTGTATCCTTACTTGGAGTAAATACTGTTTAGGAACATATGTATAGCTAAGGAATTCCTTATGCTCATTTTCTTGAACGCCAGATTTCAAATCTTCCATTAAATCGTAAGTTCGTGCACATAAACACAGACCAAAGCAATTAGTATACCGTTACAATATCGTGCCATGGCCAGGACTCATATCTAACGGACCTTTGAGACCTTTTAAGCATGTTTCCGGGATCGTTGCCTTTGCAAATGTTGCTAGATAGAAGAAGACTCATATAGCCGAGGTTTCTCTCGTGCCTCTCTTCTTCAGCAGCAGGGAAGTTACTCGTCTTTTTATCATAACGAGATTATCAATGAAATTGCTAACCCGTTACAATCTGGTGCCGTGACCAGGATAATCTATTGGTTATCCGTTGGCTTGGACCTTTGCAATCTTGCTCGATACTTACAGCCAAGGTCTTCCTCGTGTCCCTCTTCTTGAGCAGCAGGTTTCTAACGGTGGTTGCCCAGAGCTGCGGCCAGAAGCGCGCCGGCGGCCGCGACCCCATGTTCCCGCGCAGGCGGCTGCCCGCCGCCACGCAGTCGGGTGTGCCGGCGCCTTTTTCGCATTTTCTGTAACAATAGACATTATTATTAACAACATTATCGTCGTGGAATGAAGTTAGTACCTATACTCATAGACAATGGTAGCCCGCAAAAAAATCAAATTACTTCACGGCTTTAATATTCATTTAAAAACTACTATAGTTTCGATAATTATTCGTACTTAGGTAGGTTATGTAATTTTTCAAAATCATCAAGGTAAGGGAAGCAGTTGAAAATTGAGTGATGAAAAGTGTAAAAATAAAATATCTATGTATAAGCTAAAACTACAACAACGGCAAAAGGTCACATTTCCCTGGCATTTGTAGTGAAGAAATATCATAGCTCCGCTATCCGCTATATCAAATGTGTATTACGGTAAAAGTCAAGTCGGTCAAAAGTCATAGTTTAAAGTAGTTTGCTAAAATGTTAGTTCCATAAACACCTTCTGTGTTAGTTCCATAAAGGTGACTCTCGCATTAAACTTTAATTAAACTTTATTTAGGTACCTGTTACAAGGTTATATATATAAAGTGTGCCGGAAAAATCAGATAATAAAGTTTGTCCGGAAATAATAGTGTCATAGAATGTATGAGCTCCCATATAAACCACGAAACTTTTCTTTTCAGACACACTGTAGTTACCCTTACCTCAAATTTTATTACAGACTTTAAATATTAAATAGATAAAAGAATTCTCTAAAATCAATTGGCATAAGGTAAAAAAAAGAAAACTCTTTTAAGTCATAATAATGCAAAATTGCGTGCGATAGGTAACCTAGTAATTTAACTCACACGTGCAGTAAAACTTTTACGTTACTTTTAGCGTGTTTGAGCCCCACCTTTATTGGCGAGTGATTATTAGGGCTCCCTAATGAGGGAGCCCCCCTGGCGCCTGTCATGCATTATAACAGGGGCTGTGTTCTCGCGCCGCGAAAATGTTATTGAAATTGAATACATTCTTATTGTGAATTCCATAAAAATGTTGTTATATACCATTAGTATTTTTAAGTTTTGGACATACATTTTACGTATGAATGTTTTATATCTATTCAGTATCTATTGACCCGCTGCAGTATCCACTAACACAAATAAATAAACCTGTAGGCAAATTATGTATGCATTTTCAAGTATTTTTTCAAACTTAGAACTTCACTAGTCAGGCATTCGAAGGTTCTTAGAAGTCATCCATGTCGTGTTTAGTTACAGCCGTAAGTAACTAGGTAACGGGAAAGTTACCTTGAAAAACAAAGCTCCAACAATTCCTGGTATGCACTGAACTCGCAGACGTAACTCACTCCTCACTCTTAACTCATTAATTAGCACTAATCCGGCTTCGAATTACACTACGGTGCGTTCTATCGTGCTTGCTTAGGCGATTATCACACTGGCGACGGATCCGCATGCGGCGCCGGTGCGCGAGCGAGATAGCCCATATCCGTCCGTATATATCCGTCGCCAGTGTGATAATCGCCTTAGCTACGCCAAACCAAAAAGTGGCACTAACATAATGGCGCAAATTCGTTCGTGTATAGTTCGTGTAGGGTTTGAGTAAGAAGTTTGATTTGGGTCAGTTTCGTTTGGTGATTTTCCCCAAAGAGTAATAGTATTTTGTGCAACAGTTACATAATAAGGGTTCTTAAGTTTCGAGGGTCGAAGTTACAAAATGAGGCGAAGCCGAATTTTGTAAAAACAGACCCGAGATTTTTAAGACCTAATTATGTACCGTTGCACACAATAGTTTTTCTACGAGTGCTAGGCAAGCCGGTAAGCATTGAGTTCGACGAATGACCTGCTGCCTCTATACAATTGTCTTCAGTCTCCCGGCGGATTGCATCGGCGCCCGCCTCGTCTACAGCGGCGGGCGGCGCCGGTGCGGGGCCCAACAGACCCATTATATCCCTAAGAGTCGACTTTTGAGTCATATTATGACAACGTTCATAAAGTATATGCTTTGAATTTACATGTCAGTCATTTTATTGGCAAATTAGAATGCAGGAGTAGAAAAAAGTAATTATGATTCTCCCACTAACGTTTTAAAACTTAATGTAACGAAGGTGCATTTCATTCCTAATGGTGTTCTCACATTGCTGTTATATAACTTTACTTTGTAGTCGTTGTACAAATTCAATATAATTTTCGAGTAATAAAGACGTTATTAGCGCCTGCCGCCATAAGTTCCCTTTTGATTTGGATTACCACATTTGTGGTATAGGTTATTCGGCAAACAAAAGTGTCCGTTTATTAACCGACTTCAAGATTTCGAAGGAGGAGGTTATCAATTCGTCGGGATTTTTGTTTTTTTTTTGCTTGTTTTTTTATTATACATGCTCACCGCTTATTCGAAGACGGATCGACTAATTTGGAAAATTCTTTTTTTTGTTCGAAAGAGTATTTCACAGTTGGTCCCATTGCCACCAGGTCCGGACCTGATGATGGGATCCTGGAGAAAACGAGGGAACTCTTCAACTATTATAGGCACACCTTTTTTTACAGCAAGTCGGTTCTTTTTTGTTTAAAATTATTTTAGTATTGGCTTTATTAAACTTTTAAAAGCTTTTGAAAGATGTTTATAGGCCGTCGCAGAATAGAGGCTCTGTCATACAATATGCACCGCGCCTCCGGACAGCACTTCCGGAGGGCGCCGAGGTGCCTCGGCAAGTTAAAATTAATGTGGGGTAGTAAACGATCGATTTGATTTCGTAATAAATATCCTACTGACTTTCAAACTGCATATTTTGTTTCGTAGGTAGTCGAACGAGCGGAGTGTAAGCGAAGCGAGTTCTTAAAAACAACTTCTGGCTACTGGGACGTCTCGGCATTTCGATGGCTTTTTACCCGACTGCGCGACGCACAAGGGGGTATAGTGTTTAACAGTCTATATATGTATGCTTGTTCCTTTGTGGCACTCTAGAAGCAAAACGAGTGGGCCGATTTAGATGACTCGTACGTCAATCGATTCGCCTTGATTGCGCGAGTGTCACTAAAGACAAAATAGCAATCCAAATTCAATATGGCGGCAATCAGACGCCATATTGTAAAAAATAAAAAATAAGAAAACGTGACTACGAGTATATCGTCGGCATCACGGCCAATAATTTTTGAAACTGTAGAAACAGAAATGAAATGAAATGAAATTTATTATTAATAACACATCGTTATAAGCCAATTTACAATATTATTAATATTATAATATATTTATGTATATGTTGTATAAATAATTTAATTTTATCACATATAATTGAAACCTCCGTGCACTGGTTTATTACAGGAGTACAGGTAATAATAATAAAAACAGTTAATACATTATGAAACGTTCAGTAAGTATCTATCTATCAAATTCCAAGGAAGTTTCCAAGCTTTCCATCTCTGAATCATAAAGGAAGTGAGCAATAAGAGAAATACTTGTATTTCTGGAATTCTGAGTTGGCAAAGTTTTGGGCTGAGTGAGTGGACTTGTAGAGCCAGTTATCGGAATTCTGTTCAGTCATTTACCCTATTTTATGTTTGAGAAATAATTTACAAATCTCGCAGTAATCTGAAAATTTTACTTTGCAATAACCTGCCCTAGGCAACAGCGGTTGACATCGATCTGCAGAAGGACTGATATCCGATACCACTATCGAAGCGGCTTCGGAAACCGATTCTTGATCTATTCGAGTTAACGACTAGGTCATTATCACGATAGTCCTAAAAATAATAGAGTTCCCTTCGGGATTGTTCCAAGTGACACACTTAATTATTTAACAGCGCAGCGGCGGTTATGAATCAAAAAACTTCAGCTTAATTTTTTTTAATCAAGAAAAGCTCATGAAATTGAGCCGGATTAGTCACAGTTCACATGTTTTAGTTAGATTAGTCACATGCGGACTTCATTTAATACTAGCTAGGTACAGTCACCGGCATTAGTATTCCTACACGAAGGCTGCAAAAATATGTCACACGCTCATATGGGCCTAAAAATAAGAAGGTTTGGTTTTGACGTCTCATAAATAGTCGAATTGACTAGTTTCCCCAGAAAGAGAAGTATCGTGTTACATATAATGTGAGCTCATACATTCTACGACACTTCTCTTTCCGAACAGACTTCAGTAAGGCTGCTTCTCTATTGTCGGCATTGTCAGTTGGTAACATTCTTTTAAAACCGACTTCAAAAAAGGAGGAGGTTCTCAATCCGACAGATTTTTTTTTGTATGTTACTCGATATCTCCGTGAATCGTGAACCGATTTTTATTTTAATCGAAATGGTATATATATATATATAACCCCTAGATGGTCCCATTGTCACCAAGTCGGGGTCTGATGATGGGATCCTGGAGAAATCGAGGGAACTCTTCAACTATTATAGGCACACCTATAGTGATTTCACTATTTTTTACAGCAACTCGGCCACTTCTTTTTGGAATAGCGGATCCTAAGATTCCTAAGTGAAGTCGGTTGTTTTTTGTTTAAAATAATTTTGTTTAAAATTATGTAGTTAACAATAAGTTCTAGGTTAGCTAAAAAGTCAAGGTAATCCTTGGTATAACCACTTGTAATAATAACAAATTTATTTATTTTATTTATCGAACGAGCGGAGCGTAAGCGAAGATCGTTCTTACAAACAACAACTGTCACCTGGCTACTGGGACGTCTCGGCATTTGGATGGCTTTTTGATTTAGATAGTTTGTCCGACGATAACTTTAGTAACGATTTTCCGATCTTTATGAAATTTGTTGGGGTTGTAGCAGAGACCAACAAAATTTGCGAGTTCGTATATGAGCTGGATTGAGACGGGGGTTCTGAAATTAGAAGGCCTAAAAAGGTTTTGTAAAGGGGTCCTGTTACATTGGTCATCTTATTTGCTACTTTTACGAGCAAGTATGGTTGAGCTTGGTATAAAACGAAACGTATTGATTAACACTCTCGTCAAATCCTTATTAACTGCTTACTGTTTCTTAACAATTAGCAACATAAAATTGATTTCAAAAATATTTTCAATTATATTTTGATTTTGGTGTAAATATTTTGACAACTGACTTTTTTTTTAATTTATTAGAGCTTTGGCTGCTAGGGCCATCAGCATACTGACTATGGTATTATTATTCTACCATCCATAATACTGACATTAACACATTAGCATAGATATACCACCCATAGATCTGACACGGAACTAATAATACCAAGATAGAACGGGATGGTCTTATTACACTTTCAATAGATACGGCAGAGAGGTGCTATTATCGTTGGTCCTTGTCATAGTTTCTATTACCCTCCACGCGTTACTTCTAGCAGTGGAGGGTAACAAACAGATATAATGCGCGATTTCTTCAAGAATTTATGTGATTGCTACGAGAAAAGCTGTTAGTTTTCCTAGAAAGTTGTGTCGGCTAAGGAAAAGATTGGTAAATTGTTCTGTTTTATGCTGTAGAAGTGATTATGGGCATCTATATATCTATCCCATACGGGGGTACACGTGTGCGGGCTCTAGTTAATACTTGCTTTGAGCACATTAGTTAGAGTATAGTTAGAGAGAGAGAGAGTTACCATAGACGCATAATGATGGTGACCGAAACCTATATAGGTGGTCCACAGATGAGAACGACATGTCAAAGCAACAGAGTGAGAGGCATGTGAGAGGTGGATTTAAATTTAGATGAGACAAAAACTGTCAAATCTGAAGCGATTTCGTCGCGGTAAAATTTTGCGCATCAATTAACCGCACAATTTAATATGGACGTTTAGTTTCACCGTGATGGTTAGTTGAGAAAAAATACCCGATACCTATTTTTGGTATTTGTAGTAATTCTACTATTGCACATTTATGGCGAAACACAAGATTCGCGAGTTCACAGTTCGGGGCGAACTACTAGTTTATTATTTGTTTTTACTTTTTTTTCCACATCGAAACAAGAGTCGGCCTATTCTTGCCAGGCCCTATTACTCTTAACCTATCAGTTAACAAAGTAGTATATGGAAAAACCTAGTTTCCAGCCTTTAATTAAAGGAATATACACTGGTAGATCTCATCATCATCATCTCAGCCATAAGACGAACACTGCTGAACATAGGCCTCTCCTTTGAGGGGGGGGTGCCATACACGCCACGCTATGCAGGCGGGTTGGCGCGCGCAGTCTTTATTGTTGTATATGTATAGGCTTTCGGAAGGTGCTGCTGCCCATCTCCCGGTATATTCCCTTAGCAGACTCCTACTGCAACCACGGGACGATATGGTGGGGGACAATTCTAAGACCGGGCACCCCACGGCAACATCTAGTTCATGGTAGATCTATTGAATACAATTTCGAAAAATAAATTCAATGAAATTTTACACAAATAATTTGTTTTTACTAAGCCCCGTCATCGTTTTCTACCAACGATCGTAATCGACGAGGTGAAGGGCGCGATGGCGTCCGCTCTTGGCGTGCGTCCATTTCCCTATTGGCTGTATGCGATGTGACGTGTAGGGCAAGCGACAACGCACAGCGCAAAAACGAGGTAGCTTATGAAAGATTTAATTACTATAAATCATAAATTCTTTATTTGCATAAAATATGGTACAATAAGATGGTATTGACTAGATATTTCTGTACAGTGACATATTTTGCCGGCATGCAAACGTTAACTTAAAACTATAGACAATCTGTAGTAGCTAATACTAATATGAAATGTTTTATCTTAAAACTACTTAAAACTAGTTACTAAACTTGACTAAAGTTAGTCAGATAACCAATGTTTTCTATACCGAGGCGGCTCTACAGTCTCGCTAAGGCGATTTTCAACCTTTATCAATAAGGGCCTAAGAATGAGTTGTTTCGAAGTACCTATACGATGTTAGGTTTCTAATCAGAAGGATGTAAGTGCCGTGGAATTGGCATAGTGTTATGTCGTTTTGAAATGAAGAGATTCTGCTCTATTATAAATTTATAATGAAACAGCTGAACGAGAATGTTATGATGACTATACGTATGATGATATCATTATCATCATTTTCTAGCTGTTTTCGACTACAGTGACTGCGTTCTACCGCTGAAAGTGACACTGGTGCGATCTTAGGTGTCTGACATAGCCAATTTTTAGTTAAAAAGCATTCATCATCATCATCATCTCAGCCATAAGACGTCCACTGCTGAACATAGGCCTCCCCTTGGACCTCCATAAGTATCGGTCGGAAGCGACTTGCATCCAGCGTCTTATCTCGCGAACTATTAAAATACATATAGTATAATGGCTCACGTAATTTAGGTCGAACTTTGCTCGACAATCGACAATTTCGATTCGTTACGAGAATCTTCGATAGCTCGCACACAAGGCTCTCCTTAGCAGGCCAAGGAGCGCCGTAGCTTCAAAACAAGTTATAAGGAGCGATATGTTACGTCATATACGAGTAGACTGTATAGGGAATATAGGCATACCATCCAGAAAGATCCAATTTCGCGAAACATTTGTTTGAAATCAACCATTATAAGTCTGAGGAAGTATTTCTTTGATCTTTTACATATTTGTGAGAAAGGATTGCGTTGAAGTGTTCAGTTAGAAATAACTTAGGTACAGCAGGAAGGCTTTTATGTTTTTTAAAAGATATTTTTACTACAAAAAATGTCATAAGGTTTATAAATAGTCAATAAGCTCGTGCTTGATTGTAAAGTGCAATGTTTTGTTATAATAAAATTAAATTGGTTTGTTGGCATTATTTTAAACTACAATCAGGGCAAGGTACCTACAGGGATTAGCAATATTTAATCCAAGTTTAATCTAACTCATTAGTACTAGTTAATTGTCAGCTGTCAATCATATTTATATGGATTGATTGCATCGAAGACGTGACTAGTTTCCTTGATTTTTGTCCTTACATGCAAGGTGTATGGGGAATATAATTATATAATAATCGATTCCAGCGCGCACCCTGATAGCGATACCTACCACCACTACTTGGACCTGGGTATCAGTGACGGCGCCATAGAACTCGATTCCCGCCGGCTTGCCTAATTTTCAGACACCTGAGCGGTTTTTCTACAATTCATCAAGAAAATTTAAGCCATATTAAGCTGGCTTGCCCAAGAAAATTTGTCACCTACCTCCATTGCTGCGTATGTCCTTTAACTATGTCCAAAAGCGAAGTACCTTTGAGCACTGAGATTGTTAATGTCCTTAAATATGGTAGGGCACAGCTCAGCCAAAGTCATCTCGCTCAAATCTGGAGCAGAGCCCGACTGGGGAAGTACCTCCACCTTACAGAAAACCACAGCCAAATAGCACTAGACCCTACTTATAGGGATATGTTCCTGTCGGTAAGTAAGGTCGCCAGAGATACTCAAAGGATGCAATGTATTGACGACAGGGGACCCCGTTGTCTCTTTAACCGTGAACACAGTGAATCCTTTATCATAAAGGGTCGGCAACACGCATGTATGTCTCGAGTTGCAGGCGTAGCTGCTGACCAAAAGGTTTTACCGTACATCCTTGATACGTAGACATAATAATGTTTAGAAATAGAGGGACAGAAGAAAACTCCACTGCGTTGAGGCGAGACGTTATAGATTTTCATACGTTTGAACAGAGTCTATAGAGATATAGACGACCACAGCCTAAGAACTTTTTGAAGCTCATGTCGATTGCGCCATCAATGTTAAAGCCACCTAAAGATACCGAGAATATGTAAGAGAAATGTCACCTGCACTGCTACTCCACCTAGTAACAAATAGCGTATTAGTAGTACGGTCAGCTGCAACGAAAAAGGCCCCCGCTGCCATACAAACTTTGTATGCAGGGGGGGTCCTTTTCTCTGCAGCTGACTGTACACTAGTAGCTACTAGGAGGAGTAGCAGTGCAGGTCACATTTCTCTTACATAGTTATTCGGTATCTTTAGGTGGTTTTGACATAGATGGCGCAATCGACATGAGCTTCAAAAAGTTCTTAGGCTGTGGTCGTCTGTATCTATATAGTATCTGGTTTAACCAAACGATCTCCCTTACACCCAAACCGGTTCAAGCCGGTTATTCCATCTTATGCCCGGGTAACCTAGATTTTCTGGGACAAATGCCAACCCCCGCCGCCGGGGAGTCTGCCCTTACTGCATTTCACCCCAAAAAAGAAAAGTGTAAGTTCCTATGAATTTAGTAGGCGTTTACGACGTTAGTGTTCTGAGGAGGTTTATTTGCTTAGAAAACGTGTTGTAAATTCAGATCTTAACCGGAGCTAAATAGGCTTTTTTCTGCGCCATTTGTCTGCTTAGTTGGTTGGGAAAATACTTACTGACTAAGTTAGATGCGGGGTTTTTTTTAAATAACTCCATGTACAAAATGTGTCTTCTAATCTGAGTGAGTAATATGTTTATAATGTTCATATAGTGTTCAGGGTTAAGGTACAGACTCAAGAGCAAAGGGTGGATGATGGATGCAAAATGGTTACGAAAGCATAAGATGGAGAAGACTTTTATTTAATTTCGAGTCACAGACTACACAGACACATCATCATTAAGCTTTTACAGGGAGCACGAGGTCACCACACATCAGTGCAATTTTATTCGTAAATTTCTACGATTCGAACAGCTCATCTCAATAGTATTCTACACCAATTTATAGTATAACAATCCAGGTTCACCCCTGTAACTTGATTTTTGTGGATATTTTTAATCCACATGAGTAATGATCAAAAACGTTACCTCAATTGAAATACGCACTCGCGCTCTCATACAAAATTAGTACGGGAGCACTGATGCGTGGTGACCCCGAGTTGTACTTATGATCTATCTAGTGTTGAGGTTATCTGTGTTTCGAGTATAATTTGTTGTGTAAAAATAAACTCAGTTTTTATTGTAACCCTCCTAACACCCACAGTGGTGAAATATCATTTTTTAAAACGTTCCTCTTACGCCTCAAGATGTTGAGAGGTAATTTTCCCTATACAAGTGGATACTGAACTATAAAACGAATGGACTGCAATAACTTAAAATATGACCATTTACTTACAATAATAAAATTCTATATTTTTTTGCAACGGTGTTTTCTTTTATTTCATAAATTGTAGTCATATCCATATTACGGATATAGTTTGACGTTATTTTGACGTAAATTGCATCCGTCAGCCGCCCACTGCTCAAGAGACAAGAGACTCGAATGATATGGACCTAAGCAGAAAAAAATAAAAATAAAAACGTTACGTACACCGAAATTCACTGATAAAAGTTAAAATGTACAAATTTTACTTGAAAACGTGAAGTTTATTAAGATTTATAAGCGCTCACTCACACGCATGAAAACTAGATTCAAAGTGTTAGATTTAACAATATCGCCTTGACAATAAACCCGTTGTTCAGATATTTGTGACCACCATGGCCGCTCCGATATATCTGATGGCGGCTGTACAAGGGTAAAGCTAAAGCTGTGCGTAGATATTAATACTCGTACATTCATTATTCAGAAATTATATTACATACATACATACAATCACGCCTATATCCCAAAAGGGGTAGGCAGAGATCACGGATTTCCATTTGCTACGATCAATGCAGCAAAACGGCTCTCCGTGAGCCACTTCTCGCCTCCGTTAAGAAATTATATTTTACGCTTTATAAGTAATACAAAAATTAATTACCAAAAACTGGAAACAGATGTCCATTACAATGAAAAAATTAACTGTGAAAAACTCTGGAACATCACGGGATTCGAACCCGCGTCCTTCGGATTGCCGGTCCGACGTGGTTCCAATTACACCAGACATCACAGCGAATTTAGTCATGTAATGGTGAACAAGTCACTAGCGACATCTCTAACCTGATGTTATTGAAGGTTTACAACCTTCAAAAATTAATTATCTTCCAGCTTTAAATCTAGGCTCTCAGACTTAGTTCACCCTGGAGGCTACTTGTCGCGATGTGAGCCAGTTTTACGGCAGGCTATACTGCCTGAAACGTCAGAATGCCAAGGCCGAGAAAATGTCTGCGCACAGTCTAAGTACTACCGCGGTACATTAACTACGGCTTTAAAAATAAGCGCTACCTATAGTTACACGCTACTGCAGTTGTCGTCTGGTTGACTTCATTACTATAATAGTAGTCCGCCTCGAACTTAGAACTCGCTTGCGATTTCCTTGCAAACGAGATGACCAATATAAGAAGCCCCATGTGATGATTTTTTCGCGCCTTCTAGCTCCATGACCCCTTTAATCGATCATGCTCATATACGAACTCTCAAATTATATGTATCCTGCTACAACAATAAAATTTCACGAAGATCAGAAAAACGTTACTAAAGTTATCGTCGAACAAACTCTCAAAATCAAAAAGCCATCGAAATGCCGGGACGATCCAGTAGCCAGTATTCTTTTGTAAAAACTCTCTACGCTTACGCTCCGCTCGTTCGATTCATATTTAAAGTACTTTGAACATTTTATTACAAAAAATTAAATGTTGACTGTACTTTACACCGCCAAATTTATTCAAGACTCTCACTGAAAAAAAGAACAAGCGAACTACTTCGGCTATTTCATCAATAATCAAAATTCAGTTAAGTGTTAATAAAGTTTATTTGATTATAACCCAAAGTTTACGCATCAATAACAAATGCCAAATAATTCTACACGTCATATCAAATTCTAAAGCTCCTTTTGCAAAAAAAAGCTTTCAGATATATTGTGGTTAGCTGCACATAAAATAATTGAAGGGATGTTTACAAAAACAACATAACTGACTACACTGGTTGACACGTGAAACGATTAACAATGTTCTTAAAAAAGTGTCAACCGCTCTAAGCAGTTATGTTCTTTTTGTAAACATCCCTTCAATTGTAGCAACTAAACTACTCTGCCCTTTATAAAAAGGTAACTAAGCACTTACGAGTATTAGAATACTTCGTAAATTAAGATACTGATTGTACAGTGTCTACTTATATTGTGGTGAAGGCACGCAGGGAATCCAAAATACAGGGCTTATGATTCCAAAGAGATTGCTGCTCGCGATGGACGATTGTAATTTCTTATTTTACAAACAAGTTAAGAAATATTATTAAATTTAAACTTTCGTGAGACATATTAACATTATAAAATAACACGGTTACACTCACGGCACTTTAGTCACGTCTTGCGACATGTTTCGGAGAGCCTAGGTCTCCATCTTCAAGCACTAGGAGTGCTACCGTGTGAGTGCCGTGAGTGTAAAGTAAAGTAAAGTAAAGTAATATTTATTAATCAAACAAAGTTTAACAGATTACCAGGTTGTCTGGTGCATTCCAAACTAGGCTGAAGCCTGTATCTTGGAATGCACCATGTTTTGTAGGTGTAACCGTGTTATTTTATAATGTTAAGAAATATTGTATAATTATACCGATTTTGTGAATAGAAATAATGTGATTTAACGAAAAAATTACTAACATAAACAATATGGCATATAATTTTTTAATATACGAGTACAGTGCCACTAAAATGAATAGAAATTAAAAAGTGGCAACATCGTAGTGTCGTCCCGTTTTTTTTAGATTGATTTGAAAGGGACGACACTACGATATTGCCACTTTTTAATTTCTACTCTTTTTGGTGGCACTGTATGTTTAGGTATAAGCTGTATTAGCAATATATACGTACAAGATCCAGAACATTCTCAAAAATTCAGTTCGGAATTTTCCGGATACCTACTTATACAAGAATTCAAATTAAATTTCCATTGAGAACATTCCCTATGGCAATTATTAAAAAAATGTATTTTTAGTGTTATTTTTATAAACTCATAAATTAGACAGTCAGTTATAATTATTGATAACGGCGGTGTGACTTCCTGAATATATTTTATTGCTCGTGAAATTTAAGTTCTGAGAACATTATGTATGGAAAATTTTCGCAACTTTAGAAACTTCTCCATGGTGCATTGCTAAGCTGTACCTAGTTGAGATGAAACAGCTAAGAGCCACTAGTTTGTATACCTATTGCAATATTGTGATAAGTCGTTCGAATATAAGTCAGCAATGGCTAAAACACGATACGGAGTAATATTAGCCATCTTTTACTCCGATATGCACACTAAACTTCCAAGAATTATAGGTTCATCACGTTCCAAATCGGCTCAATCCTCATCGAATGGACACGTCATCGGATCAAACGGCTTCCTAATCGGATAGTGCTTTAAAGTCTATACCTACTCGGCGCGATTTTGACGCAAAAATGGCAAAAATGTCGATCATATGTTACCGTCTAGGCACCATCGGGTTCATAACGGGCCGTGGGGTGCCCGGCCTTAGAATTGTCCCCCACCATATCGTCCCAGAGGGAGTCTGCTAAGGGAATATTCCGGGAGATGGGCAGCAGCATCTTCCGAAAGCCTACCAAGCGTGGCGCGTATGGCAACCCCCCCCCCCCCCCCTTTAATGATCACTTATGGAGGTCCAAAGGGGAGGCCTATGTTCAGCAGTGGACGTCTTATGGCTGAGATGATGATGATGATGATCGCAAACATAACTCCAACACACAACAAATAATCAACCAATATTGAAGTTGTATTCGAGTTGCATAGAAATAATTTTCAATCAAATTCTCATATTTCTGATGGACGACAGGGTTAACTGTATTGAGAAGTTAATTCATTGGAGTAACGTTATATTGAAGTTCGATCGTGTTTAAACGTTTTTAAAACTAGAATACGGCCCCAGAGGGCATCCATGGTTCTCATTTTATCGCTTATCACGTCATGCGTCACTTCTGCACTTACATACTAGTTAGAACATGACAGCTATGGTAACGGGCGATAAAAACCCAACCATATTAGACTAGCAGATCAGGTATAACTAGGATTTCAAACGGAGTGTGTGTCAACTTTTAGTCTGTTGTATCACGTTATTCGCACCGTTCCACGAATTAAAGCCTCACGTTCCAAATCGGCTCAACCCTCGTCACGTTCGAGTAAAACACGTCATCGAACAAAACGGCTTCCGAAATCCAATATAGCGCTTTACATTTTACAAGTGATCTTAATGCGTGATTCAAATAGTGCGCAAACGGTATACAAAACCGCGAATGTATGTGAAGACGTATTTAAATATTCACTTATCAGTTATTTTTGCGCTTCGGTATAGAAGTGTATACTCCAGACAGGGCCGTAGCTAGGAGGGGGGGGGGGGGCATTAGGGCGAAATGCCATACCTTAAAATACTTATGCCCTACCTTAAAAATTACAATCGGGTCAAAAATGTATGAAAATAAAGTGAATGCGCTACCTTAAAATTCGCTATGCCCTACCTTAAATTAGCACTGCCCCATCTTAACTGCAATTCTGGCTACGGCCCTGACTCCAAAAGGCCATCCATGATTGTCATTTATAAAAATAAATCGTCATATTTAATTTTATCTAACATTGGTTCAGTGGTTTAAACGTGAAGAGATAACAGACAGACAAAATTACCTACTTTCGCATTTATACTATAAGTACTTTATAAAGAGGTTTGCAAATTTGTATATAATTTCGTGACGAATTATTAATATTCGAAAAGAATTGGTAACTGGGTACACCTTTGCACCTTATTACCTACTAATAACTAAGGTACTAAAGTGTAAACATATCTCTGACGTCGACTGTACAGCATATCTATGTTGTCAAACTCGCCCTTAAATTTGAAATCAACTCGACCCTCGTCATGATCACGATAAAACACGTAATTAAATCCAGCGGCCTCCTAATCCGATGAGACTCTTCAGGTTCGGGCGCGTGACCTTCGACCTTTAACATCGATTACCTAAAGAGGCCTGATTTGTCATTATCTCCAATAATGTCGGGTGGATAACGTGACAAGGTGATAAAAGCAGTATGAACGATAAACTTGTCGACTAACATTTTATTTTAATTCCAAGATTATACTGTATATCACTTAATATAAACGAAAACTGCAGCCATATCAACGCGACGTTATGTCATTATCATATAGTGACAGTGAAACATCGATGTGATCTCCCATCTCCCATATACAAGTTTTATTTGTACTTATCGTTCGCGATATAACATGACGTATGGCTAAAATCGGAGCAATTTTGACACAAAACTCGCGCGCGATTTCGAGACATTGCCGTCTAGGTAGGTGCAACGAAACCAATCGGTGGATCAAAAACCGCAATGTATTAAAAATCGCAGGTGACTAGTCACTTACATTTGTTAAGGCCTTTTAGCAGTATCAGTATTAAACGGCTATTAGACATTGCAACCTGCAGGGCCCAATCTTTCAGGTTGGAAGGTGTAATTAAAGGTAGGGCCCGTAGGGAGCTGTAGGAGGGGTTGGGAGAGGCATGGTATATAACAGATTGGGCCCTGCAGGTTGCAATGTCTAATAGCCGTTTAAGTTTCAAGAACATGAAAGACAAATATGTAAGAAGCTATATCTATTAATGATCTATCACAATCTCACTCACTAGATGAATCATTACAAACTCGCGCTATATTCAAAACTTCCTTTTTCTCGCTAAAATCTCGCAAAGTGTAGGCGGAGCAGGAAAACAAAGTCCAGGGTTGCAGGGCGCGTCAGGGCCCCGGCCTCGAAACTTGATTGCTGTGACGCATTCACCCTTTAGATGGAGTATTTAAGGTGAGCTAACCACGCTACGACGTCCGCCGATAGGTTTTATAAACCTGGATATTTCGTTCCGGTTAGATTCATGAATTTCATCATCATCAACATCTCAGCCATAAGACGTCCACTGCTGGACACAGGCCTCCCCTTTAAGGGGGGGGTTTGCCATATGCGCCACGCTTTTTTTGATTTTTGTTTGTTGTTGTTTAGGCTTTCGGAATTTACTGGCTACTTTGCGTTTCTCTAGATACCTATACCTTGTGCAATCTAAGAAGCGGTTTTTGAGACCTGTCGTGTCGTCTCAGTACATTTTATAACTTAAAATTGATTTTAGGTTATAAAATGTACTGAGATGACAGCTGTCAAAAACCGCTTTTTAGATTGCACAAGGTATAGGTATCTATTCAATTCAATTTTTAAAATATGGCATTCTGTCCACAATATTGGGACAATTTTGCCAATGTCGAAGTCGCTCCAAGAGCTTGACGTTGTACGGTGAGGTTAGGCTTTTTATAAGGAGATAGCTACTCCCTACAAACAGCACGTGGACTAACGGATATCTAACTCAAACAGGGGTTACACATGTTTCGAGACTAATTCTTCATTAGTTGCTCACTAGTTCGTTAAATCACTGCAGAATAAGCTATATATTACACATTGAATCACGAAAATGAACATAAAATAAGAAGTTTTTCCCGAAACCAAACCACCTTGCTCGACAAGATGGCCGCAATAGGTATCTAGAGAAACACAAAGTTTTGCGGTTTTTGACACCTGTCATCTCAGTACATTTTATAACCTAAAATCGATTTTAGGTTATAAAATGTACTGAGATGACAGGTGTCAAAAACCGCTTCTTAGATTGCACACGGTATAAGTTTAGTTAGATGCTGAGTTCTAAGGTGATAAATAATATTAAATAAAAATTTAAACGCGTTATTCAAGTTTCAAACCAGTAGAATCCTGTTTATAATCGTTTGCTCAATTCCAATATTTTTGACATTTTCGTTTGTTAGATAGAGAAAAAACCGAGGGCGGCTAAATTTCCTGAATAAGAATATAAAGGTGGACAAACCTGTGAAACCGAATATCAGAGATTCAAATGTATCGATGATTCCCCAGAAATAAATATAATTTGATTAATTTGCAGTTAAATTTCGTACATGCTTTGCAAAAAAGGCGAGAAAAATTCAAGCGTCGAAGGTGTTACTCTACCCTACATGCGTCGTAATACGAAATCTATGAGACGTGATCTATGCCGTGACGTCTCAGTGGTCGTAAACCCGAGTTAATTAAAAGGTGTTTATATTGTGTGATCAGGGTATTGGCTTCGGTGACAGAGGGATGTTGTTCCAGCATAAATCGGCAAGGTCTGTCAGTGACGTGAGCCTATACTAAGTAATTGTGATAATCCATATTGAAAGGGCCCTTATGGCGATAGGCGCTTACATTGTAGTCCTTGTGCAGATTGTAATTTTCTAGCAATAAACCGCCGCCCGCCATAAGGGCCCTTTTGATATGCATTATTAAAATTTAATAGAATACATATAATATCAGTCGGCGTCCGCTTGGCTCAAAAGTATTGGGACCTTTTTTGTGCCAGTTTTTGCGCCTGATTATTAGAACCATCTAGATTGGAAGGTCAGATGGTAATCACTTCTGTAAAAACTAGTGCCAGCCATTGTTGGGATTAGGATGCCGAGCACACCTCATGCTCCCTCTTGAACCGTGGTAAAAAGCTTTACATTGACTTTTTACTAAGTAGATATTGCAATGTACCAAGAAAAGCCACCGTTAAAGACTACTAATGTGGTTATGTGTGATGTTACATTTTCGAGGAAAATTACGGAACAATTTTATTAAATTTGTTTCGTAGAATAACCTTAATTAAGATGTCTGTTGACAATTCATGCTTACTAATTAGATAACTCAATGAATTAATTTACATTGCTTTAGAAATGATAATTCTTGTACAACAGTCAGGTTTAATTGTTTACTTTATATTACGTTACTTTTTATATCCCTATAGAATTCAGTATACGCCTTGAGGTTATACCGTGAATATCCTGCGACACCCCCGACCACTTAGTATATTTGACAGCAAATAAATAAAACTGATGCGAGTCCCCCTCCTAATCAAATCGACGCTCCCTAAATCAGACCACGCCCTGACCCGGAAAGGAAGTAGTTAATCCACTTAAAAATGCATTTTTTGTAGCTTTATGGCACGAATTGTAATGAAGGTAGATTTGCCCAATTCGCTGTGTGCAAATTGTGCATGATTGTGGCGCCATCTCTTGGGCAAATGGGCAGATGTTCAATCTCTTTTTTTCCTTTTTAGGGTTCCGTACCTCAAAAGGCAAAAAAACGGAACCCTTATAGGATCACTTTGTTATCCGTCGGTCTGTCTGTCTGTCTGTCTGTCTGTCTGTCTGTCTGTCTGTCAAGACCATTTTTCTCAGGAACGCGTGGAGGTATCAAGCTGAAATTTATAACAAATACTTAGGTCTATTGTCCCTTGAAGCTGTGAAAAAATCAAACTTAAAAGCCTACGCAATCAAAAGATACAGTCATTTATTTATGCTGCAAATTTTAGAGTTTTCGGCACTCGCAAAACCTATGGGGTACTTCCCATGAACTCAGAAACTTGAAATTTGGCACGAAGCACCGTCATATAGCATAGACAAAGGAAAAATTATAAAAAGTAGAGATTTTTAGTAAAATCATACAAAAATATATATTTAAAATTTTAAACGTACTACCTTCTTCCTCGTAAACGCGTAAAGGTATTAAATTGAAATTCATACCAAATACTCAGGTCTATTATATCTTTCAGCTGTGGCAAAAACAAACTTTCATGTCAACGCAATCAAAAGAAATAGAAATTTAAGTTGCATATTTTGGAGATGAGTACTCGCAAGAAACTCAAAACCTAAAGGGTAATTTCCCGTAAACTCAGAAACTTGAAACTTGGCACGAAGAAACTTCATATAGCAAAGACAAAGGAAAAATTACGAAAAGTAGACATTTTTAGTAAAATAGTACTTAAAATATTTTTTTTAATTTTATACTTACTACCTGTTTCCTCGTAAACGCGTAGAGGTATTCAATTGAAATTCATATCATATACTCAGCTCTATAATATCTTTCTGCTGTAGCAAAACGAAACTTTCATGTCCACGCAATCATAAGAAATAGCAATTGTTTTAGGTTTTTACGGAACCCTCTGTGCGCGAGTCCGACTCGCACTTGGCCGGTTTTTTTATAAATAGGTTGTATTCCTTGCTTATATGAAATGTCACTGGCTGATTCACTATTTTGACAGCTGACAGGGAGTCTTTTGCAGTTTCATTTCTTCTCACATTGTGCACTGCAAACGTTCCCGTTACCTCCACCATGCACTTCGCACATAGTGAATAAGTTTACAAATTCACATAATAATGGTTTCTACAGCCGCCAAAGGCCAAAGTATGTCTAAGTTGATTTTGGACATTGCGTCTAATCGTCTGCCATAGACGTTACAGGTCATTGATGATTAGTGGCAAAGTACTTACTTTCTAACAGATTTTTAAACATATTATCTTTCACAAGTTTACGAACCTTTTTTGTCAATGATTGAACATACACAAAGCGATGGACAAAAGCTACTAAGAACAAGTTTTGCCGTCAACTTTAAAAACTCAATCAAGCTAGATCGACAGCACATCTGAGTTAACTCATACGTCTTCGCTCCACTCGGGTGATCAATAAATAACCTGGGCACATATACATCTTAAATAAATAATCATGATCTATTTGCGTCTGATTGATTTCATGACGTTTACAATCAGTTATGTCACAAATAATATTAAATATGATCCCCCTCCTTGCATTAGTTTCCTTATGACTGAGGATCATGGTTATTCAACAGCTTCTCTCTGATGATCTGGCGCCATCTTCCTCCATCTGTTGCCGAGAGAAGAGTTTGTCTAAAGCCACAACAATAAACTTACTTTAACACTAAGGAGCCAAGCCAAGTGACACTTGTTTAGCGAGAATCGAAAGTATTAACGAGAAAATGTTATAAATTGGCACCCAAACGTGGGGCTTATTAGGTACCATATTAGACTGTTTTCTAATTAAAAGCCATCAAGCTATTGGCATCTAATTACGATATTCTTAGCATAAACATAGCTAAGCTAAGCATGTTATTTATGCAAAATTGCAGATTCTGTCCTCATTTGTTTAACTAATAGGATTGTATGGATAATTTATTATTGATGTTAAGTTAATAATGGGTGAATGTCAGATGGTCAGATTAGTGGGTAGTTCATATCAAGATCAGAGAATATATATCAAGTCAGATGAATATATCAAGATAGCATCTACATTACACATTCGATTGGGGACGAGGTCATATTAAGGTCTAGCTATTAATTAGTAGACTAGACATATAGTTACAGAAAAAAATTAACTCCCTGGTTTGAAAATGTAACCAGACAGCGCTTCTAAAGAAGCCAAGCCAAGTGAAAATTATTTATTGACAGTCATAATTAGTTTTCCATGACGTCAACGCTCGACGTTGGGTGCCATGTTATAACATTTTCCAATAGAATGCCATAGATGATATTGGCATCTAATTTCAACATTCCTAGCTAAACAAGCCCTCGCCAATCATGCAGATTCTGTCCTCATTTGCGTACAAATAGTATTGGCTAGCTAATTTATTGTAAGTGTTAATAGTGGGTGAATGTTAGTAGGTCAGAAGTGTCAGACCATTGGGTAGTTTTTACGATTATATATCAAGATAGCATCTTTACTAGATATTCTATTGGGGATGAGGTCATACGAAGGTCTATTACTACACATATAATTACAGAAAAAAGAATGAGCTCCGAGTCTGAAAGCTAGTGCTTATAAAGTGGTCAAGCTAAGTAACAATCGAAACTTATTTTTTATGACGTCATTATACTCACGTTGGGCGCCATTTTATAATATTTTGTCATTGAATATTATATTGGCATCTGAATATGATACCCCTAACATGAACAGCCAAGTAAACCCGCTATTCAATTTATGCATTTTCCATCCACTTCATTTGCATAACTAATAGCATTGGCTAACTAAGTTATTATTAGTGTATGGTGGGTGAATGTCATAACAGTAGGTAATTTTACAAGTATACGAGTATAAGCATATACTGAACACATCGTTAATAAACTTTGTAAATTTATTCATCCACTTCGGAGACTCAACGAAGTGTCTTCAGAAAAGACTGCACTTCTAGCTTATCACTCCTATGTCATGTCAAATCTCCGATATGGGCTTGTGATATGGGGAAATTCCGCCAATCGGGCTATAGTGTTTAGACGACAAATCCGATGTCTTAAATCAATATATGGATTAAAACGAAGAGATTCGTGTTGGTCACTGTTTAAAAAACTAAAATTGTTAACCTTTCCTTGCCTGTACATACATGAACTTGCCGTATTTGTGAAGGCCAATAGTCACCTTTTTAAAAACAAACAACCAAGACTAAGATTGCTAGAAAAATATAGGTTTGATAAGATATGCCCAGATCATAAATATCCTTCGTATGGAAAAACTGCTGCGGCTATGAGTGTCAAAGTTTTTAATCATCTTCCTATCGATTTAAAGAAGTTGCCACTGGAAGCATTCAAAAAGAAACTGTATACATGGCTGACAGACAAGTGCTTTTATAGTCTGAACGAATATTTTGCATGTATTAACAATTAAGCTATACCTACCAGTATTTAATGCATGTTAGATGTAAGAATTATTGTACACCTCATGGAGGTAGAAAATGGAGATACTCTGTTATTATTTCAACATCTATGTAACCCGTTTTCGTTCAATAAATGAATTTTTACTTTTACTTTTTTACTTTACATTTGACGTTTGAGTCTACCTAAGGTCATATTGATTCGCCTAGTCCTGATCCAAAATTTTATGATTCTGTAGGTTTGATGTGTAGGTAGGTTAACTTATATGGGATTGTTAACTTGTTTTAAATTTCTAACTAAGCATATGTAATCCTATGTTTAAGTGGATTTTATTATATTATAATGTATACTCTTTTGATTTTAATAAGAGAAAATATTCTAAAATATGTATTTTACTGGCGCAGTCGGTAGAATTACTACTTTTCTTTGCTAAGATTTTATAATTAAATTGAATATTTATGCACGTAATTTTTTAGCATTAACATTGCACAAAAATATATAGGTATATGATGCTAACACTCGACTACTTTAATGCAGAAATGTATGGAAATGTTGTTTGTTCTATTAAATATATTGAAACGAAATGTCACCCATATGTTTTAAGTCGAATATGGTACGCGAGTTATCCGTATCAATTTGTTTAAAATATCAGTGTCTTATGTTATTATATTATGTTGAAAATATTTCCACGTGACAAGTATTTATTTCCTTTGCCAAAAATAAAGAATAGTTTTAAATATAACGAAGCGAATTATATTCTTACAGATTTTCTATTTTTCTATTATCTAAGACAATATTTGTTTGACTAAAGTACAATCTTCTCTTATTTACTCAATATGCTCTTGAATTAACACATTTTTGTTTTTCTAATTTAAGACGTGGTTTTATTAAGCGAAGAATCATATTTTTGGTAAAGGAAATAAATACTTATCACGAGGAAATATTTTCAAGATAATAATGTCTTGGATTGAGAATATTTCGGAATCTTTTTTTCCGTGCGGATGGTGATTTTTATCTTTTGTGTTTATAAGTATTTGTTGTTTCTAAAAGTGTAGTACCTACTACAGTGCCACCAAAAAGAGTAGAAATTAAAAAGTGGCAACATCGTAGTGTCGTCCCTTTCAAATCAATCTAAAAAAGCGGGATGACACTACGATGTTGCCACTTTTTAATTTCTACTCTTTTTGGTGGCACTGTACCTACAGACTTTAATCTAAGCTTTATAACTGTCAATGACCTCACATAAGCCCCATTTTACCTGTAATTGACTGTCAGTGCGGGTATTCCCATTGTATGAATTATAGAACAACCTTAGTGCACCCACAGACATATATCTAACAAGATCAAGCATGTGTCGTGATCTGAGTAGCCGCTAATTGCTAGATTGTGCAGTGGAATTTCCATCTTAAATTTCCTTTCGAAGGTTGACTGGTAAATAATGCTATATAGCATTAAGTCTGCCTGTTATACGATTGTTTGTTTCTTTTGTGCAATACAGATTGTTCTTCTTCTTCTTCTTGACCTAGCCTTTATCCCTTCTACTTGGGGTCGGCTCTCCTAGTATGGCGTCGCCAGGAGATTCTGTCCTGCTAGCCTAATATGGTCGGGTTTTTATCACCTGTCACGATAGCTGTCACGTTCTAACAAGTATGTAAGTGCGAAAGTGACGCATCACGCGATAGGCGATAAAATGACAACCATGGATGGCCTTCTTGTTCGTCTGCGTAGATATTTTTTGTGCAATACAGATTAAATTAATACATTAATTTAAAATTTTCATATAAAAATGTACTTTACGCTACTCACTTAATATCTGGCGCATCAGAGCTCGACTGGTTAACTATACCTACTACCTTACAGAAAAGTTTTCTTAGAATACCACATCCAAATAGCACTAGACTATACCCTACTTATTAGTGTTGTATTCCTGCCATCAACACAGGGAATCCACGATTATATCAAAGGATAGGCAACAAGCATGTGACACCTCTGAAGTTAAAGGCGTCCTCAATTATTGATTGAGGTTCGTACGTGCTCTACTTACATATCTGTGTATCTTTCTATCATAAAAACACCCTACAACCTTGCTTGCATACAATTATGGCCTTCGTAAGCGCGGCGCGGAGGTGTGCCCCCGACCTTTATTTAAGAATATGGTTCTTATGCTTGCTCGCCACGGAGTATTATGAACAATTTGATTAAGCTGGGTTGGGTAGAATAAATGTTTGTGAGGTCAGTTCTCAAAAATTAAAGTGAAAGATTTGTGTGTTTAAAAAAAACGTATTTTTTTAAAATTGTGATCGTTAGAATGCATATTAGACATTTCAAAAATGTCAAAGGGAAGGGAGTTTGATGATTATTTTAGGAGTTGTGGCCGTTTAAAATGCAGGTGAACGACGTCACATTCAGGTGAAAGACTAAATGTGCATAGGTTATTGACAATAGAAGCAGGTTAACGACAAATAAGTACAAATTTGTATGAAACATTTGACAAGTTAACGACAAACGTCGCTAATTTGTGTCCGTAGTTGATTACCTGACTATTTTTGGTCATTAACCTGACATGGCTATCATTCACCTGCCCACCAAAGACATATTTTAATTAAAAAATCATGTATTCACTTTTATTCACAAATAATTAAAAGAAACATAATAAAAATGCTTTAGTTGTTTAATTGAAAAAACATTTCATTTATAAACAAAAAATAAACTGTCTCGTCTCACGATAATATTTTTAAAATAAAAAATGAACAAAATGAATGAATGAATGAATGAATGAATGCATTTATTTCAAGTAACTTTGACTCATACATATTTGTAAAATGCCTTATTACAAAGTCACAATTATTTATAATTTCTAGTGATACTTACAATTATTTTGTATGTTTTTCCCGACCACGGAACAATGGTCCGGCCATTGGGAGGCGTATGCGGAGCCGAAGCCAACGCGCAGAGGCCCTTTCGACATTTTAATGAAAAGTGAGGGGTACACTAAGCGGATGCTGCCCCTGCCCGTGTCATGGGACGCACGCAGAGACAGCACCCGCTATGGTGTAATGACTATTGAGAATTAATGGAGTCTAAAATGTACTAGGCTATTGGGTGAAAAGTATCCAATATGGACTGAGTAATGGGCTATTGGATGAAGAACCGGACGTAATAAAACGGTATCTAATTTTATTTCCGGCAGACGGTGACTCGCCCTCCGCAAGATGGGCCCCCATAAAAAGCGACATCAAAGATGGCTCCAGGGCAACACTGGTGCGGGGGCTGGGGGTAGAAGGTGTAATCGCCATTTTTGTTTTTATTTATTTTAAAGTAAGTAAATACCTACGCAGTGTTGTACTAATAATGAAACAAAGAATATGCAATCAAACAAAAGGTGGATTTATTATAATATAACACATTTGGACAATTGTGATTGCGGGGAAATTCCAACTAATATAAGTAATATTTATCCAATAAATACAATAACTAATAATAGCCGCATTATACACAATGAAATACAACGTTAACTAATATTATTAACATCATTGTCGTCAAGATTACATAAAACTGCATTATAAGAGCAAGCATAAGAATCAATATTGTCGGTGTATCCTTTTACATACAACGACTCCTTAACTTGTTCGTTTAAGTCCACAGTCGGGCGGTAGTGCACGGAGCAGGCCGTGATGTTCCGGATCCTGCCCTGCTCCACCACCATCAGCCCCGCGCCGGCCACGGGGCTCCCCGCCAGCAGGCTCGACGTGTGCTTGTCACCTCTCTTGTGAACCTTCGAGAGCAGGAGCTGGCCGTCTGGACCCATAACAAATATGGCAGCCTTGACCGAGTGACTTTCGTCAGCATCGCTCGTATCTAGGAGAACCCCTTGGGAGTCGTACAACTTGCCATTTTTCACAGACACCTCCAACTGCGCCCGGCGGTGAACGTCGTAGTACGTAACTGTTGGAGGACAAGTGTAAAAACCTTCCCAAATGCACTTTTCGGACTCGATACGGTATTTATTTTGCATACCAAATGTAGCATATGCAAAGGAGATGCTCACGGCATTCTCGTTGCTGGCAAGAAGTTCTTTAGAAGTTGAACCTGGGTTAAGAACAAAGGTTCCATTTGACTTTTGCACAACATATAATTTCCGGTTATATAGAGCCATGCTACTATGTCCATTATTATTGCCGGTTATACTATACTCACCACATTGACCACCTTCCATATTTGAATACTGGATCAAACCATATTCTCTTAGTGCATAAATTTTCTCCTCTAGACGAACGATTCCGGTAAGATCCGAACCGCCATATTTATAAAAGTTCTTGCAATTTTGTTGTGACGTTAAAGAACAACGATCAACCTGCGCATATGAGCCGGCGTAAAGGAATGAGTCGAGAGCAGCCAAAGATGTAAGATTGTTATGGACGGCAGCGTAGTTCCAGTTCCAGCAGCTATGAGGCGTGTCCAGTTGGCATCGCAAGATCGTGCCATTCTTGAGCCCCGCGTGGATAAAACCGGCAGCTACCGCCAGACCGGCGATTTCAGCGCCTGCTTGGTTGAATTCGTAACAGGAATGTCTCTTGTGCCATAGACAACGGAGCATAGTCCCTGACGCCAGCGACGCGTACAAGTACTCCCCGTGAACCACGGTTGACGTCACAGCCACAGTGGATCCATAAGAATAATAGACTTCACAGGAGTTTGGCTCTGCGACCGGGCAGCGAGTTATACTTCCATTGTTGTTACCTATGATCATCATGGGCGGCATGTAGGGGACCTTGTTGGTGATCTCCTTCGATATTACGGTTTTAATCTCCTGAACCTTGCTGAAGATGGAGTCCTGGTCTGCTCTGTCGATGCTCGCTGCTCGGCACACGGTAACAACGAGCGCGGCCAGCGCCAGAAACGAACACTTGAGGAGCATGGCGGCTGTCACTTGCGACTAAGTGATCCCTCTTATCAGGTTGACTGGAGCTTTGTTCGGTGAAACCGTCGAATTGCGGAGTAAGCGGAAACCTTCACAACCACTTGAGCAATTACTACCCTGGAGTATTCTAGCCGACTATGATTTTTGCGACGACGAGCTCGGTATATATCGGGGTTTCGCGGACGTCTCCCAATTGTCACGGTCATGTTTGTCACTGAACTCTATCACAATGGCATAAGATCCACAGTGCAATGCAACGCGTGACGTTACTGATAAGAAAGTGTTTTGAGATACATTATCGCGGTATGACAGGGGTCAAGAAATTACGTTTCATCATGTTTCTTTGTCGTTATCCTCCTGACCGATTTCGGCCACAGCGACTGTGCTTCCTGGAGTGCGATAGATCCTTTATAATCCTTAATTATTTGTCATATAGTTTTTAAGGGAATCCCTATTTGTGCTTAGACATCAAATTATTTTTTTCCTAAACAGTTTAGGTAAACTTAATTTATTACTCGGAATTCTGTGTTTGTTTAAATATTTCTACTTCTGTCTTATGCATAAGAATTATACAAATAATACTATTTTAATATTTTATTTCCATAATTCACAAGGATAAGGTATACAAATATAACTAAATACTTATAAAATAAAACTATTAAAACTAAATCTTAATTTAAAAAATAAAATAAAACACACTTACCTAAAACCACCCCTCCATTTTAATTGGTTATTTCAGAATAAGTAATACATCAAATTATGCCGCCAAAATATATACATCTTTGAAACTTTGGTTTATAGTAGGGTGGCCAAGTTGAAGCGGAGAACTCTTCGTAGGACTGAAAAGGTTTATACCAACAAGTGGTATCGTTGGAATCAGCATAAGCTACTGATTATTAAACTATCTCTTGTCACTTCATAAAGTGGTGGAATGAGTTTTTATGACGTCACAAAGATGGCGCGCGACTTAGGGTTAGATTTTGTCGATTATTTCGAAAACTATTTAGTCGATTTAAGCAAACAAGGTGTCATATGATTAATATTTTCATGCTTAATAAAATATGTTAATCTACCTTCAACCAAAAAGTTAAATAAAAGCCAAATTTATTTTTATTTGCATTTCTAACACGCATTAATTTACATTATTAATTATGTTAAACTTTATTGCACAATAATAATAAAATAAGTCCAAAAGGCGTACTTAATGCTTCAAGGCATTCTGTTGCAGTCAACCATAGGACCAAACAGAAATTTGCTATGGTGTGTGCAGTGAGATAAAAGGATTGTGAAATTATTAATCTCATATGAGTATCCTAATTAGTAATTTCTAACTCTACATATTGTAAAGAAATATTTGTAGATAATATATATGTATAATTATGTATTATATGTAATAATCTTTATCTTTATTTAGCCTTATCATTATATATTTTATCATTAAGTAGTGTATTTTACAGTGTGTTTTAACATACTGTTTACGCTTTTGGGGCAGCTCCTGTAATACAGTTATCATCGAGGCCGAAAAAGCACAGCGTGCTGTCCTTAAAACAATGTTAAAGAAACCCTTCAGGTATTCCACACTTTTACTATATAAAAAGTCCGAAGTGTTGACGGTTCGTCAATTTATCTACTCAAAATTGTTGTTGATAAGCACAAGCAAATACTCGAAACGAAGAGTGTATCGAGCACAGGTTCCGTCCGTGAATACTGCCTTTGCAAAACGATTTCAACCGTATATATCTAGTTTTGTTTATAATTCCGTGACTAGACACTTAGACATTAAAGATAACCCGTTTTAAAGCCAAACAAGTCATTACAAAAGCAAAAGCAATGGCTAGCCAGCTTAACCTATGAATATGCTGAAAATATTATCCAAATCAGAAATAGTTAGACCTTCGTGATAGTCAAAATAAGCTTAGAGTTAATTTCATGCACTTTTACTTAAGTATAGTTATAATAAATTAGCTTAAGTAATATGTATACTTATGTATTGTGATGGTTGTAGACAACATCATACTTTTTAAAAAAAACTCTTTAATTTATCAATATGTAGCATATATTGTCATAACATGTGATATTGGTCCCCGCGATACAGGCATGCCTAGTGCGAGTATCAAGGTTAACTAACACGAATAGTATAGTAATGCTTATTAGTGAATTAATTAATATTTAACATTTTATATCATTTATGTTCAGTAATTAACAATTAAAATCTTGATTTGTTTCTTTAATTTAAAATCTAGCTTCGATTTGGCTGATATTAGATTATGGTTATATTTAAGTATTTATTCATATTTATATTTATTTAAGGAGTTCCAACAGCTAACATACAAACAGAAGTTCGGAGTGGACGAATTATTCTTTTGCATTATGTCGAGCACCCAAAGGTTGTATGGAATAAGTAGAATGACCCGGCGTTCGCACAGTAAATTAGGTACATAATCCGATATCGTTAGATAGATTTTATTGCGTTTCTATTTAATTGTCCTGTGCAACTGCGACATCATTTTATTTATTATAAAAATATAGACATCTTATATTGAAACGGCCACAATGAACTGTTGTTAGTAAACTCCAGTGACACCGGCTTGGTTTTCTTTAGATATCGATACTTTTTGCGGTCTAAGAACAGTATTACGAGTCTTGTGTTCTTTCACATGTAATGTTTTTAATGGGATCTCATTCCTTTTTGTAAGTAGGGCTCTCTTTTCTCGTTCCACGATCATGCCGTGCACATTCCCATACCTATCCTCACCCATGAACCCGTACGCATGCCCACATCTGAAGGTATTAATGGGCACCTAAAAACTGTCTTTATTTTACTATTAACTCTTCTATCTAATAAAGTGGTCAAAAATAGATCAAAATAATATCAACTGAAAATGTAACTTTGCAGTTCTTTGTATGGGATTGCAATGTACTTGTAAGGTTTGTAAAACCAGGCAACCCGGCTGTAATTGCAGTATGTTAAGATTTTCAGGGGCTTTATAGCTCCAATATTAGATGCATGTGTTTTTAAATTTGGAGCTTGTGTATTAGCTAGAGTTAGAATTCGTATGATCTGTCATATAATAGTCAGTCAGTAACAAAACTAAGGAACTTTGACTTGCAATAATTCTCAAATTATAAGTTAAAATTAAATGATTTTGAGAATATGTCTTCCTTGTGTAATGACTTCTTTTTCACTGAAAATTCAGACTTCTAGCTACCACCAAACACCAGAATACCAGAATTAGAGGGCGTCGGCCGTGCCTTTGTTGTTTGTTTTGCTCGACTTGGCAGGAGCACTGCCGTGCCCCCAGTATGTATGGCAGGATAGGACAATTAAATACCTATCACATGACACTTTGTTTGCGTCAATCGAATAAATAGTTTATGAAATAATCGACAAAATCTAACCCTAAGTCGCGCGCCATCTTTGTGACGTCATAAAAACTTATTCCACCACTTTATGACGTGACAAGAGATATTTTCATAATCAGTAGCTCTTGCTGATTCCAACGATACCACTTGTTGGTATAAACCTTTTGGGTCCTACGAACATCGAAAATAACATAGCTCCTACGATTTGGCCTTTCCTCTATTATAACTTTATCTTGACACTAGGAATAAGGATCTGCCGAGTGCTATCAGTGGTCCTACCCACATCGATCTACCCGCGGTCCGATTTGAATAATTCTCTTTTTGTTTGAAAGAAACTACCTCGAAAATAGTCCCACATTAATCTGGCGCTGTTCTGATGATGGAATCCATGAGCAACTGAGGGAACTCCTCAATTTTTAAAGGCACGTGTATGGTGATTTGGGTGTTTTCTTAAGCAACTCAAGCATTTCCTCTCGAAAACACCAATTTGATGGAGTGGATCTAATGATGAAGTCCACATATGATAATTTTCAAACATATCAGTTGGTAACGCATATAAAAAAATGATTCATTTTATCCTTTTTGAAGCCGGTTTATCTTTTTTTGTAAAAAGTTTTTTTTAATTTTATTACTTATGTTCACCGATTATTCGAAGGCGGCTTTGGAAAATTATTTTATTGTTTGAAAGGAAAGACTATATACTTCACAGGCGGTCTCTTTTCCATCAGGTCAGGATCTGATTATGGGATCCTCGAGAAAACGAGAGAACTCTTAAAATATTATGCCTATACAGACAGCGGACAGACGTCTGGCGGACACATCCGTGTCCAATTCGCGCCATACACGGACGGATCTGTCTGCCGGGCATATCCGTCGGACAAATCCGGCGGACACATCTGTGCGTGTATCCCTAGCTAAAGTAATAACAGAGTCCAACTTCGAACAAAAAAATTGAGCAAAAACAACTGACGACGTGAGTTACGCGACCGAAATAAACATGATAGACCTTCCTTATACTGTGGCAATAATCTGCAAAAATAAATAACTTCGTAGTAACAGCCCGAATACTTTCCCTAAAGTTTTACCAACCATATTGATTATTCCCCATAGCCAGTTCAAAGTCCTAAAACAATTCGTTTCCAATCGTTGAACTTTCGCAATCGATCTGTGTCAATCGATAACTTCTATGCCCTTGGAACTTCGCTCCGTCAAAATAATGGAACGGTCGTGAGCTGAAAGCCATTCGGTTTTATAGGAGTTTGAAGATAAGTTCAGACCAGGGATGTTCCAGAGCTCCGATTCCGCTTTCGTTAAGTCGGATCTTCCGATTGGTTTTAAACATCCGCTTCGGTTCCGGTTCTGCTATATCGGATATCATAGCAACGCAGCGGGGGGGAAATGAGTGGCGTACGTACTTAAGGGGCTCCGCACGTTTTTTACCGATTTTTGACCAGTTTTGAGTCGATATTCCTACATTTGCACTACAGATAGAATTATAAGACAAACGGCTATCGGTTCTTTAATCTTTTATCTCCATTGTGTAGAGCCAGATTTTGAAATAAATGAGCACTTATTTTTTAATGATTTTTGTAAACATGGTCTAAAAAGACACGTTTTTCGATATTCGAATACCGTGAAGACTCTTACATATACAAAATCTACATATTAGGGTTCCTCTTTGACGTCTCTAAAAACTGAAGAGAGATTTTAATTTTAAACTAATTAATACAAAAGTTATGACCAGAAAACCACTTTGCAGGCCTAAAATTGCTCGACTTTGATGTCAAATATCTCGATGACGATGAACATTGAGGTTAATATAGGATACTATATTGATTAAGGACGTTACTCATACTATGATAAGATATAAAACTCATTATAAAACTAAGTGGTTCAGATCGAAGGTCATTGGCGCCAGGGGCCCCTTAAAAAACAAACAGGTATATACCTGCCATTTACTAGTGTCCCGCTTGCCTTGCTACGTGTTGTACTATTGATAACATCACCCGAACTCGGGTTCTGGCCTGTAACCGCGAACCACTTCGTATCGAATCGTTTATTTGCATCACTCTCTTTCGTATATGCAAGAGGGATAGAGACGGGGCCAACGTTTTGTCGATTTTCGAACTTCGCGGTAGCCTCTGGTTCCTCTTCCGTTTTGGGTTCCGATTCCTTTTCTGGTTCCGATGAAATAAATTTAAAACATCTGATTCCGCTTTCGGGTTTCGATAAAACCATGTCTGTCACATCCCTGCTTCAGACGGTGACTACTACGCTACCCTAACGTTTAGAAATGATGGAACAATCACCGTCTCAGGCGAGACTAGGACTTAAGACTCCGGGATACCACTGATACCAGCCCACGACTTTACTAACCGAGCTACCCAGCCGTTGGATGCGAATGCGAATGTTTCCACCATGTCCTTCATAACTATTTTTTGTTATGATTTTACACTAGGGATTTTAGCGATATCTGCCGTATAAGTGTCACTTCTTCTTAACCACCCATTGGAGACTCAACTCGTAGTTTACTCGAATTTCGTTCGGTTGGAGTTAAGCAGAGACTATAGACATATAGACGGCCACAGCCTAAAAACTTTTTGAAGCTGTCGAGGCGCGAGGGCGCAATTGACTTGAGCTTCAAAAAGTTCTTAGGCTGCGGCCGTCTATATCTCTATAGTCTCTGGAATTAAGGTAGCATATAAATATTTCTTTAATGCTAAACTTTTTAATAGGTAGGTATATGTTTAGCAGACATCTCAACATCGTAAGTACAGTCACCAGCAAAAGTATCTTCCTACACGATGGCCGCAGAAATATGTGACACGCTTTTATTTGTGGGGCTATAAGAGCGTGTCACATATTTTTGCGGCCTTCGTGTAGGAAGATACTTTTGCCAGTGACTGTTCAAGCTATTTAGAGCCTCACCGTTCGTACTGATTTTTCCGCCGCCATTCGTCCACTTAGGGCACCAATATCAGGATAAAAGGTCTCATAATAATTAGAAGTTTCCCCATGGGATTCTAGTATGGGGTTCTTCAAAAAAGGAATACAGGATTCTGGGGGCCGATTTTTGACAGCCGGACGCTCGAATTCAAAAAATTTAAGGTCGAAAATAATCGCACACAAAAGTTTGTCGCCAATTTTTTCGCATGGAATTAGTAGTTTAAATGATCATGATTTTAAATTTCTATCACTGTTAATTTTAAAACATAATTTCATCGTTTTATTGAGAGTTTTAAATGTCACTTTCGAGTGCTCGAATCTCAAAAATCACCCCCCTGGTTGGTAATACGCTTCCGCATGTGACACCTCTTAAGTTGGAGGCGTCCATGGAACTCTTACCATCAGGCGGGCCATATACTTGTTTGCCACCGTGATCTTAAAAAAAGTCTTCATTATTATCCGTCTCTGCGAAGTTCGCAATCCTGAATCCTAGACGGTTCGGCGCTACACATGGCGCGCGGCCGAAGGTCGCTTGAATGCACTACAATCAATAATCTGATTTCCGGGCTTATTATTTGTTCATGTTTACTGTTATTAGGTAAAGATAAAGCTAAGCAACGTGACTAAAGTCCATAAGTAACAGAAATATATTTTGATAAAGCTTTAAATTCGATATTTTAGAAATTTTGTATTTGTCTGCTTTCCACTGCAAGTCGCTTTTCCCAACTGATTTCCCTGATGTAGGCAGGTTCCACAGCTTTCTATAGTTATGTGTGTTTTAGCTGTTTAGTTTATTGGTAAATTTTCTAATTGGTGGAAATAGGCTCAAAAGTCTTAAGTGCTATAATAGTCTATGGCATTTAAGACCATTGCGAGTTCGCTAAGACATTTTATATTTATCGAAATGGCAACGTTATACATCTATTCTGTTATAGCTACAAGGCCGTCTTAATATGTGATGGGGCCCTAGGGCACATAAGAATATGGGCCCTTGGACACTTAGAAATCAGACTCAGGCGCTCAATTAGGGACTGTAAAAAAAAGGTCGTCTACGATCTTTCGGGGCCCCCCTGAGCATGGGGGCCCTGGGCACGGGCCCCGTGTGCCCTTATGGTAAAGACGGGCATTGTATAGCTATACTCGCGAGTCCTACACAGACCACTCAACTAATCATTTAAAGTGTCCACACATTGCGCTTGAAAAGTCGGTGTAGATTTTACGTAGTTTGGCTCTAGTGTGGTTGGACTACACAAATCACATCAGTCACATCTCGCTACAGTCTGTGAGCTTTAAGAA
This sequence comes from Pammene fasciana, assembly GCA_911728535.1. Lineage (NCBI taxonomy): Eukaryota > Metazoa > Arthropoda > Insecta > Lepidoptera > Tortricidae > Pammene > Pammene fasciana. The sequence goes on from OU452292.1 coordinate 2,068,742, forward strand.
GAACCTTCGGGAATCGGCGATGACACACGAAGGTAATATTTCTGTTCTGCTTTTTATGTGTCACTGTTGATTGGATTGATACCCGACGTCTCTTTCTAAAACCCGAAGGTTCTTCTTAGAGCTCACGGACTGTATGAACTGTATCTACTAGTAAGTACCACTTATAGTACATTTCGTGCGTACGGAGTCGTCACAGCTCTCAATGACACCCGTGACGTCTAGCCTCAGTGTTATTTTGCCTTTGCCAGCGCATTTTACTCCTAATTCCAAATTGTAAATAAGTCCAATGCGTATAATGTTGGTGTGACGCAGACGGTGGGTGGAAGGGCACCTGTCTGGTTGTATTCCGAATCCTTTGCGAGTATTAGTGAAGATGGGGCCCACCCACTATCAGTCGGCCTGACGATATTGGCCTGTCAGTTGTTCGGAGCTGTCAAATTTTTGTTCTAACTGACAGGCCGTTATCGTCGGGCCGACTGATCGTGGGTCAGTCTTTGTTTGTACGAGGAACAAAGCTAACAAGTAGTTTTACCCTTTTCTTCGCCTAAAAATGTCGCATAATAGTCATTCGTATGCGTCATACTTGCTCCAAAACTTTATCGACCTCGCGGAGCGTAAGCGAAGTGAGTTCTTACAAACAATTCCAGCCGAACTGTCACCTGACTACTGGGACGTCTCGGCATTTGGATGGCTTTTTGATTTCGATAGTTTGTCCGACGATAACTTTAGTAACGTTTTTCTGATCTTTATGAAATTTCTTGGGGCTGTAGCAGAGATACATACAATATAATGGCTGTCTAGCCATATTACACGTTTAACAGCAACTTCATGGTTTGCTGCGACATAATGCGTATTGCTTGCGATGCACTAGCTCACACATGTATAAATAGGTACAATGATATTAAATAAAGGTTTCCATTCCGAGCATTGACTTCAGTTGTCTCTCTTTACCGTTACCCTGCCCGCCACCTCAACCAACCCAAATACTGTTATTACAAAAATTTGTAAGTTCGTATATGAGCAGGATCGAACAAGTGGTTATGGATTTAGAAGGAGAAAAAAATCCTCCTTGGGGTCTTGTTATATTGGTCAACTCGTTTGCAAGTAAATCGCGAGTTCACAGTTCGAGGCGGACTACTAGTATTAGAGCTTGAAGTTTACAACGACAGCGTATACCATAGGATGAACTGTAGAGGGCAGCTAATTAGTGTACTAGATAGTTAGCCCCACATCACGACACAGCGCCTTTACACTGAGGCGAGATGAGAGGACGTGTCGCTGTAGATAAATAAGTTAACCCTACAACGCGACACGATACGACGCGTGTACAGTCGCCATCAAATATATCGGAGCGGCCAGGGTACTTAAAAATATCTGAACATGCACTCGCCAAGACAATGAGGCGTTGTTCAGATGTCTGTGACCATATTGGCCGCTCTGATATATTTGATGGCGACTGCACACTGGGGTGAAGATGAGAGGCTACGGGCGGGAATCAACGGATATTCTACAAAGGGAGTGGCCGCTCGAGCGACGGCGAAACACGGCCATTGCAAACAAATGAAAAGGTATGCCAGTGAACTCAGTGAACGCTCAAATCCCTTCGAAACTCGATACAACGCTGGTTACTTCGCCAAACGAGCCGGTCACTTATACACTAATACTAGTGGAGCATTCGGAATAACAGTGGCCTGTCCAAACAGACGTGTCGCTAATACCGTCTTTGTTTATAGTTAGACTACATAGTACGATCAACGTCAAAGATATATATATGTCTCCATTGATGTTAAACCTTACTCCTTTCTAATAAGGTCCAAAAGTGTAGGTAAATACATATATCTGTGACGTCGACCGTACAACATAAATACGGGGTATTATCACACGGAGAATGGAAAAGGATTCAATGTCAAAGGAGCCAATAAGAATTTATTACATTGTCGTAGTTTATATTCAATCCGACATTTTTTTTATAGCGTCCATTTATGGAACAATATGTGGACATTCGTTATCTTAATTAAAAAAGATTGGGTTTGCATCACCATCATTTCTTTCTACATTTGCTGCGTGGCTCCAGCTTTAGAATAGTGCCACCCCATCTCTTCCCGCGGGTGTCGTAAGAGGCGACTAAGGGATAAGGGATAAGATCCCTACTGCTCGTGAGAACGCTGTTGTGATTTATTTAATTAGTAGTCATCCGCATGGCGGCGATGCGGTTCGCCACCCATCACGTCTCGTTCTTCACGGGGGCGAGAAGCGGCTCACGGAGAGCCGTTTTGCTGCATTGATTGTAGCAAATGGAAATCCGTGATCTCTGCCTACCCGTTTTGGGATATACTGTAGGTATCCGTAATTTCATACGTCCATGATTGTCACCATACGATGACGTGGAACTTGAAAACGGGTCGAAGTCCAACGCAGTCAAGCGTGAGCGGTATTTATAGACGTGAGACGTGAATGGCCCACAAGTACCTACTAGACTAAGAGTCTACGTCAGATATGATACAATAATGGGATTAATGAAACATGTCTAGTTAGATTGCTTTACCATCCTTACTGCTAGGTCCGGGCGTCTGGCAGCTTTTAATGGGTGGAAGTCAGAGTGAAAGAACAGCAAAGTTTTTCAGTTGGAAAAAAGTAATAACAAAATAGGTAGAAACTGCCGAAATTGTGTCATATATGAAGGACAGAGTTTAGTTTAACATTAGAAAAAAAAACATAGTGCATTATTACGGAAATAAAAACCGACAAACATAACTACATAAAAACATCATACATCATTTGGCACTAGTTTCCCTCAACAGAAACTTCTGGCTATGATTATATTCTAATTAATCACATAACTTCCAATAGTATTAAGGATTTGTTTTCTTCAAGTTATTTGCATTCTTTAACCTCCACTTCACAGTTGCCAGATGTCCGGATTTAGAAATAAGTATAGTATAGCAAACTAACTAGAGGGGTTTCGTTACTCTCATTATTGTATCATATCTGACGTGGCTAGCTCTCCGTCTATACGTTCCTATTTTTAGATCAAAGAGGACAGATATTTATAAATTTATAATTATTTATAAGGTTAAGTAACATGATTTTTCCAAGGACTTTGTCTCTGTCCTTGGCTCCCTTATCTGATTAAGGCGATTATCACAATGGCGCCGCAACCGCATGCGGCGACGGTGTGCGAGCGTGACAGCGCTATACACACGCAGAGCGCCATCTCGCTCGCGCACCGGCGGCGCATGCGGAAACCGCAGCAGTGTGAAAGACGACTATAGCGCAACTCATAAGCGGAATTTAGAAATCATAGACAAAAACTAGCCAACTTCCGACTTTTTAGGGTTCCGTAGCCAAAATGGCAAAAACGGAACCCTTATATAAAGTTTCGCCATGTCCGTCCGTCCGTCCGCGGTCTAGCTCAGTGACCGTTAGCACTAGAAAGCTGAAATTTGGTTTGAATATGTGCATTAACCAAGCCGACAAAACAGTAGAATAAAAACGCGAAAAATATATTTTGTTAGGGTACCTCCCGTACACGTGAAGTGGGGTGGCGAAATTTTTTTTCGTTCCAACCAAGTTGTATGGGATATCGTTGGATAGGTCTTTTAAAAAGAATTAGGATCTTTTAAAACAGTTTTTGGATAAAACTAATACTTTTGGAAATAATAGCTCCGAAAGTTTAAAACAGGGCGTCCCCCCCATCTAACTTTTGAATCGTGGGTCCTAAAATTTTGAAAAAAATCATGAAACTGAGGCCTAATGAGTACCTTCAATGAAAACTATATTGAAATAAATCGGTTGAGCCGTTTTTGAGTTATCATTCAAAAACCCATAGTGAAAGGACGTAAGTAAAAATGACGTAAGCGCCGCCAAATTTCCCGTAAGAAACGACCTTTTGAATGAATGGTATCAGAGTACGGAACCCTACACTGAGCATGGCCCGACATGCTCTTGGCCGGTTTTTGACTATGAGCTCTATTCAAATGTCATGTCAACATTCGTGTGAAGATACTATTGGACACCTTGCCCGCGTAGCTACTTAGGTATAGTACTTTGTGTATTAATAGTATTATTATATTTACATGTCTTTCCCGACCACGGAACAATGGTGCTCCGGACCTTTGGGAGGCGTATGCGGAGCCGAAGCCAACGCGCAGGGGCCCTTTCGACAATTTAATGAAAAGTGAAGGGTACACTAAGCGGATGCGGCCCCTGCCCGAGTCCACCGCCATGGTGCAAGGACTATGGAGTCTAAAATTTACTAGGCTCCTTCCTCCTAGCGTTTGTCCCGGTTTGGGGTCCGCTTGACAACCTAATCCCATGAATTGGCGTAGACACTAATTTTTACGAAAGCGACTGCCATCTGACCTTCCAGCCCAGAGGGAAAACTAGGCTCCTGGCATTAGGTCCGGTTTCCTTACGATGTTTTCCTTCACAGAAAAGCGACTGGTAAATATCAGATGATATTTCGTACAGTCACCGGCAATAGTATCTTCCCACACGAAGGCCGCAAAAATATGTGACACGCTCTTATGGCCCTACAAATAGAGCGTGTCACATATTTTTGCCCTCTTCGTGTAAGAAGATAATATTGCTGGTAACTGTACATACCTAAGTTCCGAAAAACTCAGTGGTACGAGCCGGGGTTTGAACCCGAGACCTACGGATTGAATTTCTTCTTCTGGGCGAATAATATGGACTAATTACTTTAACAGTATTATTTTTATTATCAACAAATTACAAATGGCCAGCATTATAGAAATGCCTAATTGCGTAAGGGTACTTTGGCCGAGCGCCAACACTATTCAAAACGCCATCGTTATTTGAACATACATGGACTTTGTATCTATGAGATAAGGCTTAAAATGGATCAGATAATACCATTGGTGTTAGTAAATACACCACCAGAATAAGTCTGACTCTGATTACTAATGATTCCTATGAATATATAGGTCAAGTAAAACTGGTGTTCAGAAAGTTGTACTTTTGAGCGGGATTTAATAACTCAACCCATTTTATTGATATGCATTTGTTTGATGTTTTAGAGTTAAAGGGCTGAGCTCTTACAGATTGGTTAACAATAGTTATTGGTACATTAGGTACAGTCGGCCAAAAATGTGGTCTACCACCCTACAGTTGAGGTTCGTTTGAACGTCATGAGACAACAAGGTCGTGCATGTTTTAAACTCCGTTAGAAAAGTCAACCTTAGCGAGAGAAACCCATGTTATCAGCTACGACGTAGCGCTACGCGCGTAGCATAGCGGTGAATGTGTTAAAATTTCTGCACAAGACTTATTGTGTATCATATGGTTGGCTGAATTCCGCTAAGTGTGTGTTCCCCCTTCTGAAACTGTCCCTCGTTAGCGCTTTGTTAACATTTTCGCGGACGCCCATAAACGCTACGAATTAGAATGACGTCACGCTACGGTGCTACGAGACCTCTACGCGTGTAGCCGTAGACTGCTACGAAACCTTTGTTTCAAAGAGTGGCGTATTTAATTATTTATAACCAAACATTTTATATTATATCAATACGGTGTTTCCTGTAATAAGAGCAATAAATTAAAACGTAGATTCTACTCCTCAAACATTAAAACTTTTGTTCAGCAACTTTTAAAAATATGTATTTTGTGGATTGTCTCTTTTTCATGCAAACTAAACAGTATTTTCAATATACGTTAAAATCCGTCTAACTGACGTTGCTTGTCAGTCTTGTCACCCTACAGACATAATCTTAGGACATAATCGATTGCCGAATACATTGCGTGTTCGAATAAACTTTAAAATGTCCTAAAAACCAAACCGTAAGTAATTTTTAAAAGTTACTGAACAAACGTTGTCTGGTTTGAGGAGTACAATCTACGTTTTAATTTATTGCTCCCATTACAGGAAACCCCCGGTATAACTAGTACTTAGTCCGCCTGTAACTGAGAAGTAGCGATTTCCTTGCAAATGAGTTGACCAATACAACAAGACCTTTATAATGATTATTTTGCAGAAAACCACAGCCAAATAGCACTAAACTACTCATAGTATTGTGTTCCTACCGGTGAGTACGGTTGCCACAGAGCTCATAGAGGATCCAATGTGGTGAAGACGGGGGAGCTTCTTGTCCAGTCACCATCAGATATATCGGAGCGGCCAAGGTGGTCACAAATATCTGGACAACGCCTCTATTGTGAAGCCGATAGAGTGCATGTTTAGATATTTATGAGTACCTTGGCAGTTCCGAATATATTGGATGGCGACTGTCTATTTCGCGGTCAACAGAGGGAATTCTCCTAAAGGGTCGGCAACGTGTATTCCTCACTTCAGGAGTTGTATGCGTCCATAGGCTACGGTAGGTAGGCAATCTTACTCACCAGTAGAGCAGCACAGCCTAAGAACTTTTTGAAGCTCAAGTCAATTGCGCCCTCTGTCCGAAAGCCCCCTAAAGATACCCAATTTGTAAGAGAAAATGTCACCTGCACTGCTCCTCCACCTAGTAACAAATAGCATACTAGTAGTACACTAGTAGCTACTAGGTGGAGTAGCAGTGCAGGTGACATTTTCTCTTACAAATTGGGTATCTTTAGGGGGCTTTCGGACAGAGGGCGCAATTGACTTGAGCTTCAAAAAGTTCTTAGGATGTGCTGTTCTACTATATTTATAAGTTACTCTATGCTATAAGTATAATAATAATAATAAATAACCCCTCACTTTTCATTAAATTGTCGAAAGGGCCTCTGCGCGTTGGCTTCGGCTCCGCATACGCCTCCCAAAGGTCCGGAACACCATTGTTCCGTGGTCGGGAAAGACATACAGATAATAATAAATAATAAAGCACTTTATTCCAAACGTTATACAGTTACGGTTGTACATTGATGTTTTACATATTACATATTTAGTTTTAATAATTATTTAATGTTAGTAAGTAAGATATATTCATTATATTTATGTTATTTGTGTTAGTGTACTTAGATAGGTAATCAACGTTAGTTGCGTTTGGACGCCCATTTTTGGGCAAAGGCCTCCTCCATTTCACCGGGCTTGCTATAAGTATGAGTAAATGCATTATACCTTGTGCAATCTAAGAAGCGGTTTTTAACACCTGTCATCTCAGTACATTTTATAACCTAAAATCGATTTTAGCTAATAGAAAATATAGTGCATTGCGCTCATATAGTCATGTGTCAAGTGCAAGCCGAGTTCATCCGATCCGATCAATACGATTCCAATACTTCAAGTATCAATTCGTCTGTCAAAGCCCTTGTGAATTGAAAATTGCATTTCAATTTTGTTGTGTTATTGACGCCTTTATATTACATTTCCAGTTTGATATCTAGAAGTATCTTATTGAATTTCAATTTTATAAACTCTATTTTTATTTTGTTGAGAAGACGAAATTTATTGGATACGCGTTTTACATAATTTTATAGTATCCCCACTTTTACTTCGGATATTCTCGAAAAATATATAACTAGTGTTATAAGTAATAAGATAGAGTAATACGCAAAATTAGAATTTCTAATAACGAATTCGTAATGTGTAAGATAAATATAAACCTTTATTCAAATATGTACACAATAAAACTACAGAAACAATAAACCTATATATAAAACTAAAATAATAGTAGTTTATGTAACTGTTACGTAATAGGGGTCCTTAAAACACGAGTGTGGTTTTATGAAACGAACGAAGCGAGTTTCATAATAAGATCACACGAGTGTTTTAAGGCGTAATTACGTACAGTTGCATACACTGCTTTATCTACACACATATTATGAACCCGAAATGATGATTGAATGACTGCAATTGCACGGATTGCACGCCATCGCCATGACCAACTCGATTGTGTCGGCGGTCGGGCGGCGCATGCCGGCGGGCGGATTTTCATAATGATATCGAATTTTTGCTTATTATTTGATAATAATAACATCGTTACAGATAAGACATTTGTTCTAACTACTAACGAAACAATCAATTTTTATGGTGGTTATAACGTGCGGGTTTTGAACGCATCATGGAGGGTTTATGATATGGGTGTAGATAAACTTATAAATAAAAGATGCTCCCCAAGTCGCCTTCGTGGGTTATGGTACCCAGAAGGCTGGCAGCGTTAACGAATTCTGATTATAGTTATAACCCTAGTAGCATTTACCGTTGGGGTATCGTTGCCACGGAATGCCAACGGTTGGCATTCCGTAGGGAGATGGTAGTGGCAACCCCAACAAAGCCCCAATGTTGGGCCAACCGCGTAGAGTTTGGGTTGTTTTGCCAACAAACTCACAACGTTGGGCCTACTATCTCTTCGGTTGGTTAACCAACCAGTAATTTGCGTGATATTGCCTACAAAACTCCATCACTGGGCCAACGGCACAAATTTTGGTTAATTTTCCCCACAAACTTATGACGTTGGGCCGACTGGCTCTGCGGTTGGCTAACCAACCAGGAAGTTTGTTTTTTTGCCAACAAACTTATATCATTGGGCCGACTGTCTATACGGTTGGCTAGCCAACCACGAAGTTTGAGATTTTGCCAACAAACTTGTATCATTGGGCCGACTGTCTATACGGTTGGCTAGCCAACCACGAAGTTTGAGATTTTGCCAACAAACTTGTATCACTGGGCCGACTGTCTATGCGGTTGGCTAGCCAACCACGAAGTTTGTGTTTTTGCCAACAAACTTATATCATAGGGCCGACTGTCTATACGGTTGGCTAGCCAACCACGAAGTTTGAGATTTTGCCAACAAACTTGTATCACTGGGCCGACTGTCTATACGGTTGGCTAGCCAACCACGAAGTTTGAGATTTTGCCAACAAACTTGTATCACTGGGCCGACTGTCTATACGGTTGGCTAGCCAACCACGAAGTTTGAGATTTTGCCAACAAACTTGTATCACTGGGCCGACTGTCTATGCGGTTGGCTAGCCAACCACGAAGTTTGTGTTTTTGCCAACAAACTTATATCATAGGGCCGACTGTCTATACGGTTGGCTAGCCAACCACCAAGTTTGAGATTTTGCCAACAAACTTGTATCACTGGGCCGACTGTCTATACGGTTGGCTAGCCAACCACGAAGTTTGAGATTTTGCCAACAAACTTGTATCACTGGGCCGACTGTCTATACGGTTGGCTAGCCAACCACGAAGTTTGAGATTTTGCCAACAAACTTGTATCATTGGGCCGACTGTCTATACGGTTGGCTAGCCAACCACGAAGTTTGAGATTTTGCCAACAAACTTGTATCACTGGGCCGACTGTCTATACGGTTGGCTAGCCAACCACGAAGTTTGAGATTTTGCCAACAAACTTGTATCACTGGGCCGACTGTCTATACGGTTGGCTAGCCAACCACGAAGTTTGAGATTTTGCCAACAAACTTGTATCACTGGGCCGACTGTCTATACGGTTGGCTAGCCAACCACGAAGTTTGTGTTTTTGCCAACAAACTTATATCATTGGGCCGACTGTCTATACGGTTGGCTAGCCAACCACGAAGTTTGAGATTTTGCCAACAAACTTGTATCACTGGGCCGACTGTCTATACGGTTGGCTAGCCAACCACGAAGTTTGAGATTTTGCCAACAAACTTGTATCACTGGGCCGACTGTCTATACGGTTGGCTAGCCAACCACGAAGTTTGTGTTTTTGCCAACAAACTTATATCATTGGGCCGACTGTCTATACGGTTGGCTAGCCAACCACGAAGTTTGAGATTTTGCCAACAAACTTGTATCACTGGGCCGACTGTCTATACGGTTGGCTAGCCAACCACGAAGTTTGTGTTTTTGCCAACAAACTTATATCATTGGGCCGACTGTCTATACGGTTGGCTAGCCAACCACGAAGTTTGAGATTTTGCCAACAAACTTGTATCACTGGGCCGACTGTCTATGCGGTTGGCTAGCCAACCACGAAGTTTGTGTTTTTGCCAACAAACTTATATCATTGGGCCGACTGTCTATACGGTTGGCTAGCCAACCACGAAGTTTGAGATTTTGCCAACAAACTTGTATCACTGGGCCGACTGTCTATACGGTTGGCTAGCCAACCACGAAGTTTGAGATTTTGCCAACAAACTTGTATCACTGGGCCGACTGTCTATACGGTTGGCTAGCCAACCACGAAGTTTGTTTTCTTGCCAACAAACTTATAACACTGGGCCGACTGTCTATACGGTTGACTAGCCAACCACAAAGTTTGTTTTCTTGCCAACAAACTTATATCCAAACATCGAAGACTCGTGGCATCTCAGGTAGCATTTGACGTTTATCACAGACTAGTGATGTAGCCAAGTCGATAAAGGACCCAAATTAAAAAAAAAAGATTGTTTTCAATTCAACCATTTAACATGTGACATTCGTGATACACAATTAATATTTGTTCTAAATTGTAAGAAGTTATTTATTTATTTATTTAAACTTTATTGCACAATAAAAAGAGTACAAACGGCGAACTTAATGCCAAAAGGCATTAAGTTATTCTACGTCTTCTATCTGTAAAAATCCACTTGGTGTACGAAAATGATCTCTCAACTTCGACTGACGTAATGGGTAAGAAAAACATTCTTCTGTAATGTTGCAGTGTATTTTTGTTAATGTTTTCCTTGATTTCAACTTCTTTGTTTTGTAACAAGTTATTGATATGTTTTATTGTTCGATATCCTGGATTTTTTGATAACACTATTTTTAGTTTTTGGTAAACCAGATTACCTTTATGGGTGCAGTCTAAGTAACGAAAATAATTTTTCAATTTTAAAAACGATGGTTATTTTATCGTATCGAAAATACCGCATGAAAAACGTTGTGTCGCATCACTATGCTACCTGAGATGCCACGAGCCTTCGATGTTTGCTTATATCATTGGGCCGACTATCTATACGGTTTGCTAGCCAACCACGAAGTTTGTTTTCTTGCCAACAAACTTGTATCACTGGGCCGACTGTCTATGCGGTTGGCTAGCCAACCACGAAGTTTGTGTTTTTGCCAACAAACTTATATCATTGGGCCGACTGTCTATACGGTTGGCTAGCCAACCACGAAGTTTGAGATTTTGCCAACAAACTTGTATCACTGGGCCGACTGTCTATACGGTTGGCTAGCCAACCACGAAGTTTGTTTTCTTGCCAACAAACTTATAACACTGGGCCGACTGTCTATACGGTTGACTAGCCAACCACAAAGTTTGTTTTCTTGCCAACAAACTTATATCCAAACATCGAAGACTCGTGGCATCTCAGGTAGCATTTGACGTTTATCACAGACTAGTGATGTAGCCAAGTCGATAAAGGACCCAAATTAAAAAAAAAGATTGTTTTCAATTCAACCATTTAACTGTGACATTCGTGATACACAATTAATATTTGTTCTAAATTGTAAGAAGTTATTTATTTATTTATTTATTTAAACTTTATTGCACAATAAAAAGAGTACAAACGGCGAACTTAATGCCAAAAGGCATTAAGTTATTCTACGTCTTCTATCTGTAAAAATCCACTTGGTGTACGAAAATGATCTCTCAACTTCGACTGACGTAATGGGTAAGAAAAACATTCTTCTGTAATGTTGCAGTGTATTTTTGTTAATGTTTTCCTTGATTTCAACTTCTTTGTTTTGTAACAAGTTATTGATATGTTTTATTGTTCGATATCCTGGATTTTTTGATAACACTATTTTTAGTTTTTGGTAAACCAGATTACCTTTATGGGTGCAGTCTAAGTAACGAAAATAATTTTTCAATTTTAAAAACGATGGTTATTTTATCGTATCGAAAATACCGCATGAAAAACGTTGTGTCGCATCACTATGCTACCTGAGATGCCACGAGCCTTCGATGTTTGCTTATATCATTGGGCCGACTATCTATACGGTTTGCTAGCCAACCACGAAGTTTGTTTTCTTGCCAACAAACTTGTATCACTGGGCCGACTGTCTATGCGGTTGGCTAGCCAACCACGAAGTTTGTGTTTTTGCCAACAAACTTATATCATTGGGCCGACTGTCTATACGGTTGGCTAGCCAACCACGAAGTTTGAGATTTTGCCAACAAACTTGTATCACTGGGCCGACTGTCTATACGGTTGGCTAGCCAACCACGAAGTTTGTGTTTTTGTCAACAAACTTATATCATTGGGCCGACTGTCTATACGGTTGGCTAGCCAACCACGATGTTTGAGATTTTGCCAACAAACTTGTATCACTGGGCCGACTGTCTATACGGTTGGCTAGCCAACCACGAAGTTTGAGATTTTGCCAACAAACTTGTATCACTGGGCCGACTGTCTATACGGTTGGCTAGCCAACCACGAAGTTTGAGATTTTGCCAACAAACTTGTATCACTGGGCCGACTGTCTATACGGTTGGCTAGCCAACCACGAAGTTTGTGTTTTTGCCAACAAACTTATAACTTGTCACTTTTTTTTCTATAACACTGGGCCGACTGTCTATAGAAAGGTGAAAATTGATGTGAAAAAAAAATATAAGGAAATGTAGATTCACCAGGGAATTCCCGTTGACTACAGCAAGAAGGGATATCATTATGTTATTTTAATGATAATCATTTTGATATTTCCCACAGAGAACACCATGAATTTGCTCTCCGAGAGCGAATTTGCCCTCTGCGGGAAATGCTTTGGAAAGCAGAATGTCAAAACCCACACTTTGCATACAAATTTGTATGGCGGAGTGCCTTTTAATACTCATTAACTTTGCCAACTGTACCTACTGTTCAAGCATTTGTGTTTGACCATTCACCAAATAAGCACTATATATTTTTGAAGTCGGGTCGCAGTTTTAGTACCTAAAATAATTACTTTGTTACCATCAAAAGTCCCTCAAACATAATATATTGCAATTTGAAAATCACATTTTTGGACTCTCCCAAAAACGACGCTCCCTACAATTTAATAACCGAAGCGATACTGCTAGGTATTATTAAATGTCAAAGGTTGCGACAAAATGTATGATTAGATGAATTTAGTAGTAGGTACTTATATTAATTTTCAAATAAGTAATTTCATACCATTTCATACTTTTAAAATGGACTTGCCCACCCGACATCACAAGTACAGCGAACGAAACCAATCAAATGCGCATCCAGAAATATTACATTTACATTCGGATACTTACTAATAGCAGCTGATAGTAGTAAATAAAAGAAATATTTTTTATAAGAAATTACTACGCAAATTTTAAGAATAACGTGAATGTATTTGTTTCATTTGTTTAATAAAACAGGTCATTGACTATTTGTTCGACTATTCGTTCGGCGCGGCAGTGTTGCCAAGGCTCCTGTTTTTACAGGAGATCTACTGGTTTCGAGGTATGTCTACTGTTCTACTGATATTGAAAGGAAATCTGCTGGATTATTGGATTTTACTTGTGGTTTTAAAAAATCTCCTGGTTAACAAAGATAACCGTATCGTGTAACAATATTCGAGTGGAAAGCATAAGTAAAGTTTGAAATGAAAGTTCTGGATGGTTAATCATATATATATATTCACTAGCTTTAGTAGCTTTTGTCCCGCGACTTCGAACAAAATTCAAAGCACAAAATCATAATGGCAGGCCTTGGTGGTAGAACCGGTAACTGTAGATAATAATAACTAGTAGTCCGCCTCTGAGAACTCGCGATTCACTTGCAAACGAGTTGACCAATATAACAACACCCTAAGGAGGATTTTTTTTTCTCATTCTAGCTCCATAACTACTTGATCGATCCTGCTCATATACGAACTTACAAATTTTATGTATCTCTGCTACAGCCCCAAGAAATTTCATAAAGATCAGAAAAACGTTACTAAAGTTATCGTCAGACAAACTATCGAAATCAAAAAGCCATCTAAATGCCGAGACGTCCCAGTAGCCAGGTGACAGTCCGGTCTGGAGTTGTTTGTAAGAACTCACTTCTCTTACGCTCCGCGAGTTCGACTATTGCTCTTATAATAGGTACCTACATAATTGTACCTTATATTTGTTGATATTCCATTTTATTAGGGCGATTATCGGTTGTTCAAAGTTGTCGGTTGTACTCGGGCGATCAAAAGGTAGTTTCTATTATTTCTAACATAATCTGTGTATGGCTATTGGCTATTTGATGTCAGAAATACATACCTAAATAATTTCATTTCAATTTCTTTCTGACTTTTGAGATTTGACCTGGGGAGTGAAAAACTGGCAACACTGAGTTCAATATGGCGACAGACTCGGTCCTGTGTGTGAAGTTTTGTTCTCGGTTCTCGCTGCTTTTATTATTTTGTGGTGTTTGAAAAGTGATGTGTGCTGTTAATTAAGCAACAGGTGAGCATGATATTACATATAATATGGATTAAATATTTAAAATGTAATACGAACGACCAAAACATAGTACCTAATTATGGGAAAATGTGAATTGTACCTGAACGCCAGAACCCATGCTAATTGAAATGAATTTATTATGCATGGTCCCACTTTGATTATTTGTATAAAAAAATGTCGTGCCAGATGGACCCAGTTTGACGGGTAGGCCCTTCTCTCACGAAGCTACTCTCAAGCGATTTGTGTTTCGTACGCTTATCCTAACGCGTTGCTTATTGGCACCCGCCATTACGCCATATTTATTCACTTAGTTCTGCACACGACGCGACCCTAGGACAAATACAAGGTGTAACAAAAATGCTGGTGATCCTTTTAAATTTAGCTGGTGATCCTTTTATATCCTTTTAATTTAAATTCTTAGGTTTAAGTTTAGATTTAATGTTCATGTATTTCTTTAAGATCCCCACGTCACAGGCTCAGCCTAGTGTGGGGATCACTGTATTGCCATTGTAAAACCAATATAATATGAAAAATGAATTTTTGATTTTTTTTGAATTTGATACCAATTATGCCCTTAAACGGATCACCAGTATTTTTGTTACACTTTGTATTAGCAGACTATTAGCCAGACTGACTTTTTTTTTACCTGAGGGATTAGCATTAAAGCTTTTTCACCCCCGTAATACAGACTATCACAAAGCGTAAGCTTTCGAACTAACTATATTCCTAACTTATTGACGTAAAATAAATGCTAAGTAGATCCGGTATCAACCGAGACTGACTGACTTCTGTTGTGATTTTCAATGATGCTCACGAGTTCCGTTCCAACTTGCTATTAAACAGGAATTTGTTATTTATATTTTCAGGTAACATATCTCAGCCTTGTAGGTGGAAACAAGATACCAGTTATAATAAGAAGAATTTTAGAAAAGCTATTTACTAACAATTTAGCAGTTATGTGTAACTGGACGGGGAAGAATGAAAAATTAAAATTAAAAGAGCTGCAACTAATTAATATAGTAAGAGGTAAAAACTGGATACACCATTCATCCGTTTGCGATGAAACTTAACTGATTAGTCGCACAACCATGATTTGTTTTTTTTTTGTAGAAGCAGTGCGCAGAAACCAAATTGCCGAAAAGGCAACAGATGCAGAAATTCATGAAGTTATTTCTAATTGGTTTAGATTTACCAAGGATCGAAACGGAGGCCGGGAATCCCGCAGGGTTAAAAAGTAACCCCTTCAGAGAATAAGGTATTTATTTAGTGATAACGGCTGTTTTAGACGGGAGAGCTGGCCACGTCAGATATGACACAATAATGAGAGCTACAAAACCCCTCTAGTTAGTTTGCTATACTATGTTTATTTCTAGATCCGGACATCTGGCAAAGAATGCAAATAACTTGAAGAAAACAAATCCTAGAGTTCTGGATTTGATCCAATATTATGGAAAATTATGTAATTAATTAGATTATATCATATCCAAAAGTTTCGGTTGGGGGAAGTAGTGCCAAATGATGTATAATGTAATTTTTGGTTACTCGCTTACTGTTTTTGTTTCCGCAATAATACACAATGTTTTTTGTTCAAATGTTAAAATATAGGCCCTGTTCTCTATAAATGACACAACTTCAGCAGTTTTTACCTATTTTGGTATTACTTTATCCAACTTAAAAACTTTGTTGGTCTGTCACTCTGATCTCCACCCATTAAAAGCTGCCAGATGCCAGGATCTAGCAATAAGGATGGTTATGCAATCTAACTGGACTAGATTACACTCATTATTGTGTCATATCTGACGTGGTCAGCTCTTAGACCATTTTGTATTAATATTGATTTATAATTTAATATACAAATATTTTAAAAACCTAATCCGTGTATGTACTTACAGTCGGCCCATGAATAAGTTGAGTTGCGAACTTAGAACCTTGATATCCAAATTTGGCTAGTTATTGAAAAAACACCCAACACATGA
Source organism: Pammene fasciana (assembly GCA_911728535.1). Taxonomy (NCBI): domain Eukaryota; kingdom Metazoa; phylum Arthropoda; class Insecta; order Lepidoptera; family Tortricidae; genus Pammene; species Pammene fasciana. The sequence continues at coordinate 2,084,994 of OU452292.1, forward strand.
AACACACTAAATATCATTATGTAACTTTTGATATTTTTCTGACCTTGACCGTACAGAAGTTTACTATAGTAGCCCTCAACCAATGTGACGACCGGGGCCATAAAACCCTTGAGCTCGCGTTATCAGTTATCCATTGTGTTGCTTTGTGGACTTTTATGGCCCCGGTCGTCACATTGGTTGAGGGCTACTATAGTGAATAATAAATATAAACACTGGAAGCCGTACAACGAAAGCTAGCGTTGCAGAATCTAAAATAAAATTTTCTATCGACCACTGATTACGTTTCATTCATGATGACTGCTCATTTTGTTTTGAAAAATTAATGTAGTCTTATAATTACTTTTTAGGTGCAGTGCCAAAATTTACGCAAAATGGATGCAGGGAAGCCAGGGTTAAGCAGCACTCTTTCAAAAGCTCAAAAAAACGACCGTCTGAATGTTAAAGAAATAATTTGATTTTCGAACCTAGCTATGTATAGGTTGAAATTACATTACATTTTATTGACTTATCGTTTTAGGGGTTAAATCGGCCACCCAGTCATTGATATGATCAAAGGATGCATTTAATATTTATGAGAAACAGGTCACTATTTACCTTTGAATCCAATTCCGTTTGATTAGCTTTTTCCCGGGCCTTAGTCGAGCATTCTGAAATATTTTACATACCTAGCCTACACACTTTTGAGCGTCATAATCATAATTATTTATAATTACACTCTGCATCCATCAATTTAAACCACAGTTCAGGGTGGCCGATTCAATCTTCTATCGATCGATTTCGGCCATTTGATTACTAATCTAATCGTATGATTTATATTGCTATTGTATTATCTGTCAATGTTACAAGTCACTGGACTCACAACAATTAAGTATAATACATAAATGTTTAATAAATAAGTTTGTTTCACTTTATATTATAGTACATTTCTGGAGGCCAAAGCAGCTTAGCTTTGCATGTGTGTTTGCACAGATATTGTAGAGCGACCTGACAACTTTGTGTCGGGATGTGAACTTGACACAAATGCAAAGCAAACTTGGTATCGAGAACTGTACTAACACTAACCCTTTGGACGCCAAGAACACCGCGCCTACCACGTCACCGACACGTGTGTATGTGATTAGAGTTCAAGTTGCCATTTTAAATTCTGATATGCTTCAAAGGGTTTGTGTGGATCACTTTTAAAAGATTTTTAGGTCAGATCGGATATTGATAACTGTAAATTTACGTTAGCGTTTCGTTAGGAAAAGGTGTAGCCATACCGGTGCATAAAAAACGGTGGATTATATAAATTATATTTTAACACCCGACAATTCAGAAGTTGTTGTGTGTTGACTAATAATCCACCGTTTTTTACACCGGTTTGGCTGCACCTTTTCCCAACGAAACGCCAACGTAGATTTACAGTTAACAATATTCGGTAGGGCCTATTAGGAAACGTACAATTGGGCCTTTAAAGAAAAAACATCATTGGCCCAACCAGGCTTAGATACTAGTAGCCAACGGTTGGACATCTGTAAGGAAACACGCCATTGGGCCGACGTAGAAAAAACAAATGAGGGCCTACGGTGGGAAGGCTATCATTGGGCCAACCAGGCTTAGGGACTAGCAGCCAACGGTTGGGAACCTGTAAGAAAAACGCCATTGGGCCGATATACAAAAAACAAATGAGGGCCTATGGTGGAAAGGCTATCATTGGGCCAACCAGGCTTAGGGACTAGCAGCCAACGGTTGGGCATCTGTAAGGAAAAAGGCCATTGGGCCGATGTAGAAAAAACAAACCCACCGTTGGGGAAGCTGCATTGGGCCAACTATACTTTGGGAACGAAAGGCCAACGGTTGGGCATCTGTAAGGAAACGCACAATTGGCCCAATGCAGTTGGCCCCATGACGGACCTCCATTGGGGTGCTGTGATGGGCTTTCGTTGGCAAGCATGGTGGGGCCAACGTGGGATGGCCTACGTTGACCCTACCGTTGGACCAACTATTTTTAGGGGTGACATTCCTCACGGTTGGCCAACCAAATGGTAGACGGAGGCCCAACATACAGCCAACCCAAAATGCTACTAGGGAATATATAGTGCTTGACTACTTATTTATTAAAATATTTGAGTAAATAAATACTATTTAAGTATGAACCTAATATATTTGACATAACTTTTGGGCAAAACTGCGTGATAGGGTAGGTTTTATGTGTACGCGACAAAATCCCGTTTTTTCAAATGAGTGAAAACCGTGTGAGTTTAAATCAGTATAAGCAAATTTATACGAAAATATGTGATAGTCTAGAATCTAGTTAACACCATTTGGCGGCCGGCATTTACGCTTTTATAGCTCAAATACTATAACATATTAAATCTGTACGACGAACAACGTAAGCGCCTTCAGTCAAATTTCAATTTATTTATTTCATGACCATCCTCAATTATTTCAGAGCTGGGCTCTTGTCGGTGGAGCATTTTCCATGTATATCTGTCCTTTGCCTTCTCCTTGATGGCCTGATACGACACGACGTTTAATTTTTCCTTGACTTGATCCATGAACGCTATTCTTGGCTTTACTTTGGCTTATTTATTTAATCAATTTCAATTTATTTATTTAATCTCTCATATAAGTTTAACAGTACAAACCAAAGCACTTATATATGGTAGGTGACACAAATACAATTTTATGGTACCTTTTCCAAAAAAGTGTCGCGTTTGTAACGGCAATTCCACATTGCTATTAAAACGTCCATGCAAATTTATCGAGGTCCTCCTCTACATCTAAGATGAAGGTATTTAATTGGGAAATAAGTTAGCTCCTTAGCTTACTTAGAACCACCATCCAACTAACACTCAGTAACAGTAACATCCAACAGGTTTACAAAGATTCACACTCGTCCTTTGTTTTTTTATTATATTTAAATATTTGACCTATATTTTCGTCAATACTTGGTAGCGAAAATATCTACGTTTCTTGAAGTATCTAAATAGTATACAAAATATACATGCCACATAGTTGGTAGGACGTAGATAAAGCGTTTTAAACAGTCATGTATTATTTGAATTATGAATATTTCAGTAATATTTCCATAGTACCTATTACACTCTTTTCTTTATAAAACCATATTGAAACAAAATCAGTCAAGCATGAGAAGCCGCGCAGGCCAACTAACCTAGAGACACAATCCTCTTTAGGTTAACCGAAAATTCACTTATTTTCTTGTACTTTTTATACCGCAAAATACCTCTTATACATAGACTTTGTAAGTAGAGACTTTTTTATGCTAGTAATTATGGTTATTTCCATTAAAAGTAGCTTTAATTGTAAGAAAAGTAAGTGAAACATGAAAAAAAAATTAAAGTATATTTTATGGTATAAAAACTGTTGCTCAAATACCTAGAACCCAATGCACCGGAACATCGCCCCCAAACCTTAACGACAAATTAAAAAAGCACGTAATTCGAAATACAAAAATCAATCGTTACGAACGTTAGCTGTTCGGTGCTGGCCGGCGAGTCTCGACCGTCGACGCCGACATGGTCAATCATGCAACAGAACTAAACGACACTTGAACTGGAACAAACGGACACTTGTGTGCACTATAACATTTTTGGGACACTGTTTTGTGGTTGAAACACAGTTATTGGGACGCGAGGCGCGCGGTGCGAACGGCGGCCATTGTGGAGAGACTTGGGGAGGCGATTCGCGCGCGCGCCAATTTTAATAAAGTGTTGCCAGGTTTGGGAGGGTTCCGGGAGTTCTAAAGTTTTATGGTATAAACGAAAGGGCGTGAAACTCTTGTTTGCTCAGTTTTATTATAGAACGAGCGAGCGTAGTGAAGTAACTTCTATCATTTAATTTCATTTGTCAGCCGGTAACGGCACGTCCCTGCATTATAACGTTTTTGATTTTTAGAGTTTTTTCCGCATTCACTTTACAATTAACACGCATTGTTAAAATGTAAACGAAGTTTAGTAAAAGCATTACAAGTGAGGGATCAATGTTACTCTGCGTCAGTAGGAAACACCTTAGACGAGCCAGACCACCCTACACGTGATCCCTGGGTGGTGCTAAAAGAGTAACAAACTTGGCAGCTGCACTGTCCCATCTGGACCTCGCAGCACGCACTGGAATTTCGTCACCATCTACTTACCCACTACTATTATCACCTAAAAGAAGAAATGCCTCTCTATATCCAGTGACGTGTAGCGATGCGATAAATAAATAAGCATTACAAGTTATTATTTTTTACTACTTCAAAAAATAATAACTAATAATTTAATTTTTTTTTTTTTTTTTTCCTTTACTGGTTTTGTTTTTGAGGTGTTTAATAAAGAGTATTTGTATTGTATTGTAATTCAAATAATGTGCAGAATCGATCAAGGCATAGTTTAGCTACAAGGCTCAAAAGCGATTATAATAAGGTTCTTGTTATACTTCATATACTTGTCAACTTGTTTGTTTTTATAAAACGCGAGTTCTTACTTCGAGACGGACTACTATAAATGAAGTCTGGGATTATTGATTGCCGCAGCTGGCAACCCCATCGCGCCTGCGCGCTACCGCCACTGCATTACGACGAGAGCGACATGCGCCTATTTTTATTTTCCGCGCGACCAAGGAGCCGTGTGTACGTCCATTATTGACACAATTAAATTGCAATCTTAACCTTATTACAAAGAAATAAGACCTAACAATGTTCAAAATGGTATAATACACGTGAACGCAAATTATTTTTACCGGGTTAGGGACCTTTTCCTTGGAAATAATAGAAATAAGAGTAATTTTCCGAGAGATTGATTCATTTGCATGGTACTTTTTCCTAATTACCGTTTGGCTGAACGTCCGGTTTCCGGTATGTCGCAAACCGGACACTATCAAAATATCGACTGAAGTGGGTAACTGGGTACCGTACCAATTGGCATTGTTATTCATATTCGAAAATAGTTTCATTGCTAGTTTTTAAGTTTAAGATATTAAATATGTATTAAAAATATTTATAACGGGTCACTCACATAATCTTTCGCGTTGTAGCCGGCACGCTACCGTCGCGGAAGGCCGCTTAAGATTATAACCATCGTAAATTGATCGAGTCATGTCGAGCAAAAAGCGACCAAAATTACGTGAGTGACCCGTTACAAATATTTTTAACATGCTAGAGTCTCACGAGAGTTTTATTATTAAATATACAATACAATACAATACAAATACTCTTTATTGAACACCTCAAACACAAAACCAGTACAGGAGAAAAAATATATAATTAAATTAGAGGTAAACAACAGGCGGTCTTATCGCTAAAAAGCGATTTCTTCCAGACAACCTTTAAGTAGCGGAAATTCATTAAATAAACTAAAACAGTAGGTGGTAGGTAGGTAGGTAAATATGTATGTTATTTTAAGGCATTTATCTATTTATGGGCCCTAATAGTTGCCTGAAATAAAGTTATTTCATATTCATATTCTTACGAAGAATTAATTAGTGTAATTTTTTTGGAAAAGGTACCATTTGGTTAGGCGTTTACGTTTTAGGTACAGATTCTATATTGTATTCGAAGTGACAATGTATGATTAATACAAATAAAGAATATGAATATGAATATTATGAATATGAATATTCGAACAATAGTGTAAACGCAAAGTTTTTTCCGTTTAGATGTCGGATTCAGCTGGATGCTTTACGACCATAATAATCATAATCATAATTCTTTACTACTCTCGTGGTATTCTAACAGTTGTTATAAATAGTCTTACAGCATCTCAAAGATCTACAAGGTTACAGCAAACATTACTAATTATCTACATCATCATTCTCCTAGCGTTTGTCCCGCCGTTTGCCACGGTTCATATTGAGCCTGGTACCCGCTTAGTAACCTAAACCTAAGAGACGTGACGGAGGGTCCAAAGAATTTACCACCGGCTTGCTTTAGTTGCCTTCAGCCCAACTATAATTTATGACCCGTAGAGAAAACGAAAGCCAAAATTTTGACCTCCCTAGGAATATTTTTTTACCACAGCTACTTACGAGGATGATAAGAGCTAAATTCCCTCCCTATCTTTTTCAGCGCGAGTGATAGAGAAACACTGCGTTACGATTAGTATGGGAGCTCATTGCAAATTTTGCAAAATGATGAATTAAAACAAAACTATGCATTAATTGAGAAATTTAAGGCAACTAAGTTTTTAGTATTAGTGTGGTGGAATGTTGTCCTTAATTACCGACATATAAGCCAAGAAACTAAAGACGTGCAATTGTTTTAAGCTAATTTTAGATGTAAATTTGGAATTATTTTCTATCGAGCCGATTTCGTCCAATCGTGTTTTGGAATTAACCAAGTTCTTTTTAATATAATGAATATTAACATATATTATTTTTACTTTTCCAAAACAAGTAGTTACAGCTATATGACTGTTTAAGTAAAGTCAATTTGAAGGTCATCGGGTGTTGTCAGCCTCTGTCTGTAGTTACAAAGATCTACAATATTATAATAACTAGGTATATATGTACGTCGTATGTGGCATCGGGGTCAGAATTGCATGACCAATTTATAAATGAATTCATTGATAAGTTGGCCATGCAATTCTGCCGTTATACGAAAGAAGACGCATGTAACATTTTTTTATAACTAAAGTAAAAAAAACGATTCCAAATATATATAAAACTCAGTTACAAAAATATGTACACTACATTTTTTTTCTTGTGACGGCAAAATTCTGAACCCGATCCGATAGTACCTAAAATGTAAGTTTTCTTTATTTCTTTATTGCCTATTGTGGTGGAAAAAGTTAAAAACACTCACAAATGACGTATAATATGGACCGATAATATTACAGCAGGTTTTGCCCATTGATTATGAGGATTATTTTAATAAATTTAATTTTCAATATAGGTAAACATGTAGGCCAAGTCTTAGCCAAGTCGCGCACTTAAGGATTTAGGATCAGCGATGCGAGGTTCAAGTTTAGCGGTTTTTTTTTTATAAATAAAATGTACAAAATTATATTTGGGGCACAATTTTCACCTGAAACTAACCCCGACATAAACAAAGCTTTTACTATCTTCTTCTTCATGTGCCATCTCCGTCCAGGAGGTCGGCGACCATATGTCTATGTGTCTCTCTATCTTTAGTCATGCGAATTAGTCTATCTATGCTCTTCACTTTTAACCAGTCTCTTATATTTTTAGTCCATGATGTCCGTATGTATTTTACTATGGGCATGAAATATTATTATTTATTCTATGTGCAATAAGCAACCAATGCGTGCTTACATAGAACTTTTTAACACACGCATTATGCAACGCATGTGCTAATGATGAATTTCATGAGAAATGAAAACAGGCGGTTAGGTACATACTCTTTGAGAGATCATACTTGGCGGGCGCACTGCCGTGCATCTAAATTATCTACGTACATACTTTATCTTCTAATCCATGATTATAATAATATTGATAATTTTCGACAAGTATGATTATTTCTAAATTAATTAATTCCACTCAATCCTCAAGATGAAGACGTGGGGAGTGATTGTGTGTTTGGCGGCTATAGCCGGAATCCAGGTATTTAGATATTTTTTTAATAAAAAAGAATTCTATTCGTTTGCGAAAAAAGAAATAACATGTTTATTTTAACTATAAAACTCTCGTGAGACTCTAACATATTAAAAATATTTATAACGGGTCACTCATGTAATTTTAAAAACCCTAAGTTACGTGAGTGATACCCGTTATAAAAAAACATGTATATTCTTTGTGAGAGTATACATATATTAAAAGATACTATTTCGCGGAAGGGCTTACGTCATACTTTGTACCGATTCTATGTTGCATTTAAGCAATAAAAGCCTAAGCGGTGACCGGCAAATGGTACCTTTTTAGGTAGATGGTCACATTTATCGAGAATGCATGGACAATAAACATTACTTCGTTTAGAAATTTCGATACGAGGTAACTATTCCAATGGTCTTTGAATATTTAAGATCGAATTCAGCCACATAAAATTTGATAACAATTTGATATCAGATTATCGCGCATACTCGTACAAGTATATTCATTTTAGTAGCATGATTGACAAGTCAGCAGCAAAAGAGGATAAGCGGACAAAGCGGTCAAAATGATCTTGACGCACTCTTATTTTCATGAAGTCGTATACACATACCTCAAAAACCATTTAAAAATTCGATGTGGTTAATAGGTAAGTCCTATAACTATGACGGGGCTATACTAATTTCTGTTGAGTTTTTTTCGATATTTAGGCGTCTATTACACCGCTGCGGTTTCCGCATGCGGCGCCGGTGCGCGAGCAAGATAGCGCTCTGCATGTGAACAGCGCTGTCACGCTTGCACACCGTCGCCGCATGCGGTTGCGGCGCCAGTGTCATAATCGGGTTAATTAGATGTAGTAATGCTTATACATTTTTTTTTACTGTTTAGACCTAACTTAGCCGATATGCGGATGCCACATTGACAAAGATTCTTAAAAAAAAGATTTATATAAAAATATAACATACCTATAGCCCCATATTATTTTGGTTTTTGCCTAAAACTTGAATGAAACCGGATAATCGTCACAGATAAGCTGGATTAACAAGTATTTTATCTCGTTAATTAGAGATTAATTGATATTGTTGTTGTAGGTATTCGCTGACGTGGTCGAGTTCCCTGAAAATGTGCGAAGTGAGTATTTGCTTTAAATAAGTAAGTTTCTCCCTCATCAAAAACATTACATGAAAATATGTACCTATCAATTTAAGGGGGGTCCGGCTCATGGCTGCAAGCGCTTCCTTCACGAAATCTTGGCACACTTCTCACGAGCCACTCATTTGAATTCGCCGTATCGTTTACGCTTGGGGGCGGCATGTTTGGTCTCCACGGTCTCTCGTGCTCTAGGAGCGCCGGCCGTATGTCGCGCCATGCCTGTCTTAATGACATCTTGCGCCGAGCCCTCGTCACCGCCGGAGCGCCGTCGGTTCTAGAACCGACGGGTCTAGCGCGTGACGATGGTAAAAGGCCAGATCCCCTGGAAGTTGGGACGGCCCTTGGTTTGGGATACCACATGTGTCGATACCCTCGCGGCGTCTCACCTTCCAGGGACATCAGCCAGGGCCGCGGCTGCCGCCGATGCTGCCGAACACCTCAAGGCCCTCAAGCGGCGCAAATATGTAGACATCGACACTCATCCCTGAAGTATATGGACTGGAGCGCCACCTACGCGTAGCTTTGCGCGTTTAACATCATTATTCAGAGCCATTAAAAGTCTGCAATACCTATACCGTCACCTCGGGGTACTTTGGCCAAATTCAGGATACTTTGGCCCATATAAAAATCACATATAGAAGAGTCTAATAAAAAAGATAAATACGTTATCGGTTAGTTTTAATCAGCCTCATGGCAATTTGCCATTAATTCAATTCTTTTATGAAGCCTGAACCAAGTAAATTCCAAAGGCCAAAGTTACCCTCCAGGGCTAAAGTACCCCGAGGTTACGGTACCCATCGGTAATACATGGGATCAATATTTTTATATAACAGTCTGACTTAATTTTCCCCGGTGACAATAAGATCCCATTTACAGGAAAAAACAAAAATCCTCGTGGATAAACCAATGCTGTAGATAGGGCGGTTTCACTAAACTGACATTAAAAGGTAGTGTGATAAAACACTTTATTTTATGGGCACTCGGAAGTGTAAAATGTAAACAGACAGTAGAACTCCCCCTTGGGACCTTGAGCGGCTCGTGTTTACACCATGTCTATTAACTAATGAAAACTAAAAGGACTTTAGGTCAAGTTCAAAAGTTGACACTCGGAAAGAGAAATGGCAATTTGATATTTGCAAATATGTTTTAATTAAGATATATATATATATGGGATAAAAATATTTATATTTTCTGCTTCTTCTCAATAATATTTTACGTCTCTTCCTTTTTTTAATCCAGTCTAAGTAACTTCATATTAAATTTCCCTTTACTATTTAGAACTAGCTTAGTCACGATGAGTACTTAAATATTAGGTAAACGTCAAAACTTTTGGTAGGTACTTCATCTTTTGGACACCAAAGCAATTATTCTAAACTTAAATGGATATCATATAAAGTTGATTACAAAGGAAAAAGTGATCAAAGCTTCCGATAACCATTTTTTTTATTGATTGGGTCTCTAGTTGCTAATTGTCTGTTTTAGGCCTCTCCGGTGCCCGTATCGTGTCCGGCTGGGAGGCCACAGAGGGCCAGATCCCGTGGCAGCTGTCTCTGCGTATGGTGAGCCCCATTGGCGCCGTCTCCTCGTGTGGTGGCTCCATCATTCACCCTGAATGGGGTCTAACTGCCGCTCACTGCACCGCTACGTATGTATTAATACAGAAAAGAAACAAGTATAGGCGCTTTTTACACCTGAACCGGGTCTTGAGTTTAATATTGTTTCAATCTTTACCAATAACGTGCTTGATGTTCGAAACACCACTTCTACTAACCCCAAAAAATCCTAGTTTTCCATCCAGATTGATAACTCATTAGCTAGGAATACGAATACAAGCACAGATCTACTCGCCGGATCTGTCTGGCAGATATGCCCAGCAGACCCAATTGTCAATATAATTGTACCAGTGTACGGAAAAGGGTCCACTTTGTCGATATGGAGTTACTAGTACTTTCTAAAACTACACAATTTACACTATCTATTGGTGAAAGAAAGAAGTGCCCTTGTAAATCGACAAAGTGGTCCCTTGCACTAAACTCGCCCACATATGGCGCTATACAGATCCGTCCACAGACACATCTGTGTTGAATTCCCGCCATGCATTGACGGGTGTGCCCGCCGGTCACATCTGCAAGACAGATCTGTACGTCTAGCATGACTTACGTTGCGGCGCGACTCGCCATACTTCAGGCGCGACTCGAAGTATGGAGTCGCGCGCAACAACACATGACATGCTAAGCCGCCAGTGCTTGTATCCGGAGGTTATTCGTTTTCGTAAAAACTTAGTCACCGCGCCAATTTAAGCGATCCGGCAGGGCTCGAAAATGGATCAAGAATTAAGCATTTCCAGTCCAACTAATGATTTTATATAGTCCAACCGAACAATGGGTTCCAGTTTTGGCAAATAATCATATAACGGTCGGGCGCTCCTTTTTTCTGGTAACAGATAGGGTTAATAATAAGGATCGCAGAAGACAAAGGCCTCATCTTTCCCCTTCTTCACAGCCGCGTGACCATGGTGATCCGCGCTGGAGCCGTCAGCCTGTGGCGTCCAGAGCTGATCTTCGAGACCTACGAGTACTTCAACCACCCCTTGTACATCGACGCCCTGCAGAGCATTGTGCAGCCTCATGACATCTCCATTCTGAAGTTCCAGCGTACCATCGCTTTATCTCGTAAGTAACCTTAGCATTGGTATATACTGATGATGATGATGATGATCACGTTTAACCTGCTGAACCGATTGGGATGAAATTAGTTTTGGAGATAGTTTTAATTTGGAGAAGGACGTAGGATATGTTTTCCTATGGAAATCATCTCTTTAGGGACTGAAATGTACTACAGAAGTGCTACGTCTATTGGGCACCTAAAGTTCAAAAGCACCCGGCTAGAAGCACACGTTTATATAAATTAATCTAAAATCAATGTATGTAGGTACTCAATGCAGACATTCGAATCAATTTTAAGTGATATTATAGGAAAAAACAACTATTTTACAAGATCGTACCTTTTTAAGAACATACCAAATTATCTATTCAGCTTAGTCAATATAGGTAGTGACGCTGTTAGCAAACCTGGCCTGTTGTTTAAATCCCATTAGTTTTGTGATGATTACGAACAGCGGAGTATCTTTTTGTGAAATGCTTCCTAAGATGAGGAATAATAATTTAAAACAAAAAAAGAACCGACTTCACTTAGGATCCGCTATTCCAAGAGGAAGTGGCCGAGTTGCTGTAAAAAATAGTGAAATCACTATAGGTGTGCGTATAATAGTTGAAGAGTTCCCTCGATTTCTCCAGGATCCCATCATCAGACCCTGACTTGGTGCCAATGGGACCATCTAGGGGTTATACATGTTCGATTAAAAAAAAATTTTTGATTATCGGTTCACGATTCACGGAGATATGGAGTAACATACATACAAAAAAAAAACATAATAATGATAAAAAAAAATATTCAGTCGAATTGAGAACCTCCTCCTTTTTTGAAGTCGGTTAAAAATAGTTACGTTTATTGACAGCCCGTATCCAGCCCATCCGCGTGCAATTGTCGGAGGAGAAGGACCGTAACTACGCAGGCGTCAGGCTCATCGCTTCCGGCTGGGGCCGTACCTGGACCCTCGGTAAGTACCTTGGAGCAGTAGAAGTTGTATAACATTTTATTTTACAAAAAACACAGCGAGAAACGTACAACACACGTTTAAGGAATTTATTCCAACAATAACAATGATTTGGTCGATGGCGCGGCGCCGTAACGTCGGGTCGTGAATCGGTTCGCCTAACACTCTTAGTGCTTGAGGATGGAGACCTAAGCTCTCCGAAACATGTCGTGCGTAGTGACTAAATACAAGTGAGTACAGCCGCATGCAGTGATAATAGTGTTATGATTTGTTCCAGTAAATATGTAGTAACTTAAATTAGCACTGTTATTCCAGAAATCCAGTTGATAGTTTTTAGTCGTTTTTAGAAATGGGTAACCTTGACCACCTACTAGCTTTATAGCTACTAAAACTAAAACCAACTAAGCCGTCGCTAATAATTGATAGCGAATCGACTCCACTTATTAACCGTACATATGTGACTAGCACCCAGCGCCCACCTACTGTTAACGGCCTAAATTTACACAATTAAACATATTATTTACCGAACCCTCTATCCATAGATAAAGATAATACAGTCAAATTGAAATAAACAACCCCTCGGACTTGATAAATACAGAGTAATAAGTATTTGGAGCCGCATGGGAGCCGCTTTCAAAGAATTAAAATCGTCAACTTCAGATTTATATCTAGTAGTTCCTACCAGTGTTTCCATCCATTTCAAGCTATCGGACTAATTTGTTAAGATAATGCATGCCGCTTACAAATGTAAGAAGTGCTTGGCGTAAGTTATTCAGTTGTGTGAACGACAATCGGAAGATTACGACTAGCTTCTATTTAGATCAGCTTAGGACTGGGATAGGTGACGCAGTCGAAGAAGAACCTATGCTAAGTAGTGTAAAGTAATGATGGTGCAAAAACGTTTTCACCGCCACCATTCTTTCCTAACAGTCTATTTCTGTCTGCAGGTGCCACTCCCGAGAACCTGCAATGGGTGTACCTGTCAGGAGACTCCAATGAGCGCTGCGGGTCAGCATACTCCGGCAGTTCTATAATCGTAGACTCCACCATCTGCGCCAGCTACTACAACGTTACCAGCCAGTCTACTTGCCAAGTAAGAATGGCAAACAAAGTACCATGATCTTCTTTTTATGAGGACAGATCTGAATAGCGCCTTACATTGATGAATCTGCCCTCCGTCCTCTGGTGTCTAGGACAAGCATACCAGGGTAAGGTGCTTAAGTCTACCGCGAATGCAGAAGACGCTGTTTTAATTCCAGCTCTGGGCAACAAAGCCCTTGATCATTCTTTCAGCAGCTGGCATTGTAGCAGTGATATTGTTATCACCTGCGCGGAGAGGGCTTAGTAATTATTTTTAAATATGTAATTTCACTTTATCATAAACAGGGTGACAGCGGTGGTCCCCTGGTTGAGTTGGAAGAAGACGGCCAACACACTCTGGTCGGTGTGACCTCCTTCGTGTCCTCGCTGGGTTGCCATGTCGACATGCCTGCTGGTAAGACTGTCAAACGACGCTTATCCGCAAATTATTGAGGGTACTACTTTCAAGAAAATCACTAGGTACCGAACGACGTTTTCGCATGACGTTCAAAGTCGTATAATGTACGTCGGCGTAGTTTAATTTAAATAGTAGTAGTAGTAGATCTGGGTAGGTAACACAGTGTATTACATTGTAACAAGATGCAGCACCTCTCTATTTGTTCGCGCATTCTAACGTCCCGAATAAGATTTTAAAAGATTACATCTCCCGAAAACCTACAAACATGGTTGCAAATAATGACGATGTAGCTCCTCACACCAGAATTTTTACTTTAAATAACTAAGTATTCTTCTTCCGAGCCTTGGCCATTTATTGCAGCCGTTTCATTGATTTAAGAACGCCACAGATGGTTGAAAAGAGAACCTACCGTGGTTCTCTTTTCATCCATCTGTGGCGTTCCAATTTGTCTTCCACGTGGCCTTAGGTCGTCCTTTACCTTTCTTCTGACCAAGAATTATATTTCTCTTCTCCGAGTAGGTAAACAAAGCTTTTATTTTTTCAGGATTCATCCGTCCCGGCCACTACCACGACTGGATTACCCAGATAACCGGCATCAACTTCGACAACTGGGTGCCCGTACCGCCCACCACCGAGAAACCAGATAGCTCGAGCGAATCCAGCGAATCCAGCGAATCCAGTGAATCAAGCGAGTCAAGCGAGTCCCAGTCCAGTGAGACCGAATCTAAGGAAACATCCGAGGAGACCTCTGAGGAGACCACTGAGGCCCCATCTGAGGAAACCACTGAGGCTCCGTCTGAAGAGTCCGCTGAAGCTGAATCAGAAGAAACCACTGAGGCCCCGTCTGAGGAGACCACTGAGGCTGAATCAGCAGAAACCACTGAGGCCCCGTCTGAGGAGACCACTGAGGCTGAATCAGCAGAAACCACTGAGGCCCCGTCTGAGGAGACCACTGAGGCTGAATCAGCAGAAACCACTGAGGCCCCGTCTGAGGAGACCACTGAGGCTGAATCAGCAGAAACCACTGAGGCCCCGTCCGAGGAGACCACTGAGGCTGAATCAGCAGAAACCACTGAGGCCCCGTCTGAGGAGACCACTGAGGCTGAATCAGCAGAAACCACTGAGGCCCCGTCTGAGGAGACCACTGAGGCTGAATCAGCAGAAACCACTGAGGCCCCGTCCGAGGAGACCACTGAGGCTGAATCAGCAGAAACCACTGAGGCCCCGTCTGAGGAGACCACTGAGGCTGAATCAGCAGAAACCACTGAGGCCCCGTCTGAGGAGACCACTGAGGCTGAATCAGAAGAAACCACTGAGGCCCCGTCTGAGGAGACCACTGAGGCCCAGCCCGAGGAGGCTACTGAGGCGGAATCAGAGGAGACAAGCGAGGAGCAACAGTCTCGCCTTTTCTGGTCGGTCTTCCGCAGCGCCTTTAGTGGAAATTAAGCTAAAACGTGAAACTAAATAAAATTTCTTTAAGTATATCTTATGTCTTTTATTTTAAATTTACTGTTTCATTCTTATCTGTTTCATTTTCTACTGTAAATTATCGTGTTTCGCAATAGTTAGCTGAGCTGAAGTCCTTAAACCCCCAAATCATCCAATAACCTATGCTAACTGCGTCTTGTACCTACACTTTTACATTTGTGCAATATAGTTTAAATTAATATTCTGTAATAAAGTGTTTCGAGTAGTTTCATCATCATTTCCTAGCCGTTTTCGGATACAGCGACTGCATTCTACCTCTGAGTGTGACGCTGGTACGCTAAGTGAAAGTAACTGATATAGCTATTTTGTGCAGCAAATGTGCGGCCACGCTGCAAATCAGCACCCCTCCGACATAACTAATTTATGACCACAGTTGGTCTGCTAGGTCGTCAAGTTCTGTGCGTCACTTGGTTTCAAACTCACACACCTGCGTGTGCACGGTATGCCTCCACTGTGCACAGTCACTAGCCAGAGGCCAGAGATGCAGCTATGCGTTAAAGGGAGCTAATGATATTGCGATCTCGTTCCGTTCTATAGCTGCGTCCTTACACTAGGCCATGATAGCCCATGGCCTAGAGCCTTGAGAGCAGTGGCCTTTTTAATAAAGCTACAATTGACAATTTACAAGCGGTAGTCTCTTTCTAATACATAGGGTTAGAAAGAGACTACCGCTTGCAAAATTTTCACTTGTAGCTTTATTAAATAGGCCCCAGCCTTACTTTTTATCTAGTGTTTATAACTATATACAGTATTGTGTACATGTACTTCCGGATATAAAATTGCCATGTGGTCCTAAATCATTATCTTTTAATCAATGTAGTATGATTATTAGATATACCAATATTAAAAATTATTCTCAATCGGCAAAATGAAGTTGTGGGGAGCAATAGTGTGTCTAGCAGCTATAGTGCAGGTTTGCTTTATTGTTTAACTTAATAGGTATCTTATTAGGTATCTTCAAACTGTTTTCAAACATTCCACGAAAAGGTCGGGGACGTGACGCTGATGGCAGCTACCTTAAAGAGCTGCATAAATCTGTAGAATATAACGTCGAACTTAAAGCCGAGTTATCAAATGCTAGGACGCCAAATATCAGCTTCTTCTCATTTCCAGAAGTAAGTACCTACTAAATCTGTAGCGTCACGTACCCGACACTTTCCGTGAAATGCACCTTGAGTACTCACTTAAATAATAGTTGTATCTAATTATTCATACTAGGTTTTCTTGTTTTTTTTTTGACTAGGTACCTACAGAAGATTTAGTTAGGCACCGCGTAATCAGACGCCCGGCAAGGAGCCACTGTTCATAATTTCTTATCTTGTCGATTATTGATTAATATGTAATAAGTTATTGTTATCAAATATTATTATTTGTAGGTATTCGCCAACCAGCCAACGTTTCCTGAAATTGTGCGTGGTATGTGTTACGTTTTGTCGCCTTACACGGTATTGCACCATAAGTACTGGCTGGGGATCAACATTACTCTGCGTCCGTAGGAAACACCTTCGACAATCCTACACGTGGTCCCTGCATGGTGCTAAAAGAGTAACAAACTTGGCAGCTGTACTGTCCCATCTGGAACTCGCTGCACTCACTGGATTTTCTTCATCATCTGCTTTCTCAGTACCTACTACTTACCCCAGAGAAGAAATACCTATATCCAGTGACATGTACACGGAAAAAAAAGCTTCCAGGATATTCTCAATCCAAGACATTATTATTTTCTTGAAAATATTTCCTCGTGACAAGTATTTATTTCCTTTACCAAAAATATGATTCTTCGCGTAATAAAACCACGTTTTCTTAAAATAGAAATACAAAAATATATTGTTTCAAGAGTATATTGAGTAAATAACAGAGATTGTACTTTAATCAAACAAGTATTATCTTAGGTAAAAGAAAACTAGAAAATCTGTAAGAAAATATTCGGTTCGGTATATTTAAAACTTTAATTTATTTTCGTTAAAGGAAATAAATGCTTGTCACGAGGAAATATTTTCAACATCTATACATATAATAAAGGTGAAGAGGGTAAAAAATCTGTACATTGGAGATATTAGTAAAAAAATGAGTTAGTAGCTCTTAGAATCGATAACAGAACACGTTTCGACGATTTTTAGAATTTTTGTCTGTTTGTCTGTTTGTCTGTTTGTCTGTTTGGATGGGGAGAGTTGGCGTCAAAACGCCTGAACCGATTTCGATAAAAACTTCACTAGCAGGTTCAACAGACCTCTGGTCAGGACATAGGCTATAAAAAATACGAACTTTTTGGATTTAAGGGGGTTTAAGGGGGGTTTAAACATTGTATGGGAAATGAATATGAGTGTTAAGCTCAAGCAGCAAACTGATATTTGTTTAACTACTTTCGGTTAGTTTATATTCATTCATATATAAATAAATAAATGGGTTAAATGATAATATACTGGTTAAATATAGTGGAAAAGTAAAAAATACGTACCATCAAAAGGGGTATCTAGACATGTCTTTGGCTATACGATTAGGTAACGCTATCTCTCGCAGAACTTTGTTACTACCGAGTCCTCTTTACGCAAAATCTGACCACTACATATGTAGTTTAGGTGCAAACTAAATGCAACACGAGTTCGCAGAGATATCCCTAGATGGCTATAGTAGGTAGGTACTATCTATGCTATGAGTATAATGGGAACTTTTCCTTCTTTCTGCTGAGGCCTGACGCGCCAGCACGCGGTTGCTTAGAAACGCCTATAAAAACACTGATGTTTGTGTTTGAAAAGACGACTGACCGCTGCGGATACGAATTTGTATATGTTTTCTTTTCATCGGAAAATTACTCGATCACCTACCACTACAAAACACACCGTACTACTGCTTATTATACCAAAAATTGTTAGGTCGAACATTTGAGATAGGAGAAAAAGAATTTTGATAGAGTTTACTGCGCGATGGGCTGTAAAAAAAAGGAGGGCTCGGGGGGCAGAGCCCCCCGCATTAAGAAAAACACACCGTAGTACTGCTTATTATACCAAAAATTGTTACGTCGAACATTTGAGATAGGAGAAAAAGAATTTTGATAGAGTTTACCGCGCCATAGGTCGTAAAAAAAGGGGGGCTCGGGGGGCGGAGCCCCCCGCAAAAAGAAAAAATACACCACACTATAGATAATTATACCAAAAATAGTTACGTTAAACATTTAAGATGGGACAATAAGAGTTTTGATAGAGTCAACCACATGATGGGCGGGGAAAAAAGGGGGGCTCGGGGGGAGGAGCCCCCCGCATTAAGAAAAACACACCGTAGTACTGCTTATTATACCAAAAATTGTTACGTCGAACATTTGAGATAGGAGAAAAAGAATTTTGATAGAGTTTACCGCGCCATAGATCGTAAAAAGAGGGGGGCTCGGGGTCGGAGCCCCCCGCAAAAAGAAAAAATACACCACACTATAGATAATTATACCAAAAATAGTTACGTTAAACATTTAAGATGGGAGAAGAAGAGTTTTGATAGAGTCAACCACGTGATGGGCGGGGAAAAACGGGGGGTTCGGGGGGCAGAGCCCCCCGCATTAAGCTCAAACACACCGTAGTACTGCTTTTTATACCAAAAATTGCTACGCCGAACATTTGAGATAAGAGAAAAAGATTTTTGATAGAGTTTACCGCGCGATGGGCCGTAAAAGAAGGGGGGCTCGGGGGGCGGAGCCCCCCGCAATAAGAAAAAAACACCATACTATAGATAATTATACCAAAAATAGTTAAGTTTAACATTTGACATGGGAAAAGAAGAGTTTTGATAGAGGTAATCACGTAATGGGCGGGGAAAAAAGGGGGGCTCGGGGGGCGGAGTCCCGCGCATAAAGAAAAAGCACACCGTACTACTGATTTATATACCAAAAATTGTTACGTCGAACATCTGAGATAGGAGAAAAAGATTTTTGATAGAGTTTACCGCGCGATGGGCTGCAAAAAAGGGGGGATTGGGGGGTGGAGCCCCCCGCAAAAAGAAATAAACACACCATACTATAGATAATTATACCAAAAATTGTTACGTTGTACATTTGAGATGGGAGAAGAAAAGTTTTGATAGAGTTTACCGCGCGATGGGCTGTAAAAGAAAGGGGGGCTCGGGAGGCGGAGCCCTCCGCAAAAAGAAAAAAACACACCATACTATAGATAATTATACCAAAAATAGTTACGTTTAACATTTAAGATGGGAGAAGAAGAGTTTCGATAGAGGTAACCACGTGATGGGCGGTAAGAAAAGGGGGGCTCGGGGGGCGGAGCCCCCCGCATAAAGAAAAAACACACCGTACTACTGCTTATTATACCAAAAATTGTTACGTCGAACATTTGAGATGGGAGAAAAAGAGTTTTGATAAAGTTTACCAAGAAAAAGAGTTGTGACGGGCGCCAAAGAAAGGGAGGCTCAGGGGGCGGAGCTCCCCGCATAAAAAAACCCCGTTCTATTGCTTATGATACCAAAAATTGCTATGGTAAGGTTGAAAGTTCAAGATGGGAGCATGAGTTTGACAGAGATTTGCACGTGGCAGGCGGTAAAAGGCGGCTCGGGGGGTGGAGCCCACGCAAAAAGATAAACACACCGTACCATTGCTATTTTTACCAAAAAATGGTAAGGTTGAATATTTAAGATGTAGATAGAGTTGACCACTATTAATACCAAAAATGATTAAGTTGCATATTTAAGACGGAAGCAATAACAGTTTTGATAGAATTAACTATGTGAAAGGCGGCTCGGGGGCCATTTCGCATACACTTTAACATCAAGTTGTGTTCGATATCTCCTTACATTGGTCTTTCCGCCCTCCGGATTACTTTTAAGACTTAGTCATTAATTTGTGTTCGATCTCTGACCTCCTGCTGCATTTTCTACTGAGATGCTTCGGACGTTCGACTCTACAGAGAGAGCTCTGCTTTTAGCTCTTCAGATCTTCCCGCTCACATGGTTCTCTGCCGCAGACGCTTTCGGTCGATCTTTTGGGATGTCGAAGTTATAACTGACTTTATGAAATTTGATATGTAGAAAGCGTTTAGCAGTCGACTGTTGAGGGATGAGTGTAACGAAATGTGAGGGTAAAATAGCCCCGAGAAAATTCCTAGAATGCTCCGCCTGCAACATCCGTTATTGTTTGGAGTGTCTAGACACTATCGGCGTTAGCTTCAAGCGTTATTCCCTTATGACCTTAGATAATCGCACAAATTGGAAATGCCGCTACTGCTGTGAAAAACCATCTCCAAACCCTATCACTGTGATGTCCGAAAAGACCACAAATAAGCAGAAGAAGATGTCGACTCCACTAAACAAACAATGCTCCCCGAGCGCTCTATATGGACCTACTCCACTCTCGTCTGTCCCAACCGTCACTGGTAAAAACAAAGTAGCACCTTGCAAAAAGACTCCTAATATGCCCGTAGTGCCACCAAACCCACCCACAACGGATAGCAATGATGGCGATGCTATCTCATTGCTCACCTCTGAAGTTAGACTTTTACGTAATGAAATGAACCTACAGCTTAATAAACTATCTGACCATATATCAAGATGCACCGATAGACTCAGTCAGTTCGAAAAAAGGCTGGACATGGCCGAATCTAAAATTAGAACCTTAAAACAACTGGAAACTGAGAATATATTTCTAAAACAAAAAATCGGTGAACTTACTGAACAACTTAACAACCAGGACCAAAAATCAACTCAAAATGAGATTGAGATCATGGGTGTCAATGAATTTCCTCAAGAAAACCCAGTCCATATAGCATTATATGCAGCCGCGAAGATAGGAATTTCTTTGAAAGAAGAGGACATTGACTACGTGTCCAGAGTAGGCCCCCCACGTAGGAATAACTACTCGTCAGGCGACTCCAACAATACAAAATCTCGACCCTTGGTGGTGCGTTTATTACGACGCACTAATCGAAACGCATTTCTACAAGCGGCAAAATCAAGACGCAACCTAACGTCGGCTGACTTCAACATAGCTGGTCCTGCACATAAGGTATTCTTTAATGAGAGGTTAACAAAGTCCAACCGGCTGTTATTTCGAGAAGCTCGAAATCGATCTAGTAAAGCCGGGTTCAAATACTGTTGGACAAAAAATGGAAATATATTTATCAGAAAACAAGAAGGGAGCGCTGCAATACGTATTCGTTCCGTCGCTGACCTCGACCGGTCGTTGGACACTTCTCCCTGTGCTAGCACCGAAAAATCACTTGATGTCTTCTGGTCTGAGACTGAAAATGACTAGCTCAAATACCCCTAGTTTTCTCTCTATTGTTGTATTTATTAGCCTGTTAATTAAGTATTTTTCTCTTTCAAAGTCAACACTCAGATATGCTTCTAAGCATGTCACATACACTCACTCAAAAACACTACACAAACTTTACACTACATCAAAGACGCTGACTGCGAGTAAAACACAAGTAAGCTATTTAGAAGCGATGACTAACAAGTATATGTTTATCCTAATCTTGTTCCACTTTTCAGCTCATATAGATGGCGTTACTTGAGCTTGACAATGACCTGGAAAACGACTTGGTAATTGAATGTCTCGCACTTGATGCTCTTGAAAACTGTCAACAATATCTTACTGCTAATCATAATCTAAAAGTGGCTACTCTAAATATAAGAAGTCTTCAGCGGAACTTTGATTCCTTTCTTGTGTCATTGAAAAGAATAAATATTGACTTTGACGTTATTATTCTTACAGAATGTTGGTTAAACGAGGCAACTGTCATTGATTTACTTCCTTGCTATCAAACCTTTCGTACTTCAAGGGTAATAAACAAAAGTGGAGGAGTTGTAGCATACGTCAATCAAATTTCATGTTTTATAACTACAAAACATGGTGCATTCCAAGATACAGGCTTCAGCCTAGTTTGGAATGCACCAGACAACCTGGTAATCTGTTAAACTTTGTTTGATTAATAAATATTACTTTACTTTACTTTACTTTACTTTACTTTGAGATTATGTTTATTACAAATTTGAAACATATCCATTATAATGAAAAAATCAACCATGGAGAACATTCGGACAGGATTCAAACCTGAGACCTTCGGATTGCCGGTCCGATGTGCTTCCAATTGGAAGCTCAGGTTGTGTAATTACACCGCAGTCTTCCCAGTTCAATCCGGCGAATTTTATCATTATAATGGTGAACAAGTCACAGCGACATCTGTACCTTAAGTTTAGAAGGTTTACAACCTTTGAGCCAGCTCTGAAGGTGCTAGCGCACACGCTAATTATGTTTATTAGTAATCCGCCCCGAACTGAGAACTCGTAATTCACTTGAAAACGAGTTTACCCATATGATAAGACGAAGATCGATTTTGCGGCTTCTATCTCCATAACCCCTTGATATCCAGCTTATATAAAATCTCTCAAATTATATTTATCTCTGCTACAACCTCAACAAACATAAAGATCAGAAAAACGTTCCTAATAAGTTATTCATTATCAAAAATCCATCGACCTCTAGGTAGCCGGCTGACAGTTTATTTAACCTTTATTGTACAAAAGAAAATCTTAAAGTACAAAAGGCGGACTTAATGCTATTAGACATTCTTTATCAGTGCTACAGTTCCGTTGTGTCCGAAGCAAAGTCGTCTGTAAATACTCCACCTCGTTTATGTCCCCCTCTTTCCATTATTTTTCTTAATTCTTCTTCAGCATTTTACACATCCTTAATTTTACAGCCGAATAACCATGGTCCTGCGAGCCGGGGCGGTCAGCTTGTGGCGACCTGAACTCGTCTTCGAGACCACAGAATACCACAACCACCCTTCGTATCTCGCGGCCTCGCAAGGGACTGTGCAACCACATGACATAGCTTTGCTGAAGTTTCCACGTGCCATTTCCTTCTCTGGTAAGTATTGTAAAGGTTCACTACCTGTACAACCTCTCTTCACACTGTCTGGCACAGTGTTATTTTAAATTAAGAATTCCCACGTTCTATGTCAGGCGAACGATTTCATTTCGGGAACAATCTGATGGTGGAAATCATCCGATCTGATCGTGTTGTACAGTCGCATGAATTTAAAAGAAGGGGATTAAATAATTATCATTGATCAGAAGCGTTTCTTTGGACAAGTACTACATTTGGTGGAGGTGCGGGGTGCCATCCTGTTTTAGGTAAACAATTGGTACGGTTTCCCCCTTTCACCCCTCTTTCCATTCCAAAGAAGATACATTTTAAAATAAAAATTGTTGTTTCACCTCCGCGAATAATTTCCGCTACATATGTAGACTTGATAATTGATATCGTATGTTTTGGTTGCGACGTACTGCTACAGCTACGACCGTAGCATAGCATGAATTAATAATTAATCCACTACAACGTGTCGTGATCGTAAACGTGTCGCATTTCGTAAAAGTATAGTAGGTACTAATGTGGTACTTAGTTCCAACTTTACTTGTAACTGCATGGAACCGCATTTAAACTAACATCGAAGAATCAAATTGAGATCAATATTTACAAGTTTGAATACCGCTCCTGGCCGATACATTAGGCCTGCACATTTGTACCAAACATTAGTTTCTGTTATTATTCTTTCAGTTCTGCATTATAGCAAAATTATTGTGACCTATGTATTTTTATTTGCTAGATCGAATTCAGCCGATCCGTGTACAGCGTTCGTCAGAGAAAGATCGCAATTACGACGGTGTGAGACTCGAGGCTTCAGGCTGGGGGCGCACTTGGACTGACGGTAAATCTAGCTAAATAGCGTCGGCAACGCGCATGTGGATCCTTTGGAGTTGCAGGCGTCCCTAGCTGCTTACCATCATCCATAGAGACCTGATGCTGAATTCCTTCCGCGAACGCTCCGGCTGTGGAATGAACTATGCCGCGGTTTCCCAAACGGACTACAGTATGTAATTCTTCAAGAAAGGAGTCTACAGGGTTGTAAAGGGTCGGGAACGTGCATTCGACACCTCTGGAGTTGCAGCCGTCCATCTGCTGCCTCCCATCAATCAAGCAGCAGGCTTATGATGGCAGAAGTTGTCAGCTGATAACTTGATATAAACCAGTATAAACCAGTTTAAAATAAGAGTTGCCGCCATGTTTATCCTTAATCTGATAACTTTGTCCATTTTCCATTTGACATCTGATAGTGGAATGATATTTTGATAATTTGACATATTGTCCGCTGTAAGCACACATGTTTTTTGAATGTGTGTGTGTAAAAAAATATCGTTTACACTATGGTTATCCACGATGAAAATCGGGTTTTTCACTTTGACGGCGCTAGCGGATAACTTGATAATTTGTACTTTTTATGACAGTAAAACTTGTTAACTTTATATAGGTGCCATCGGATCCCGATAACAATTGTCGGGAACTATAACGTATGAAAATTCTTTTTTTTGTCGTTGATTTCTAGCAAGTAACTGGTTTTTGTAATGTAACAAAAGTTACTTTGTAGAACGATTCTATGCTTACCATGTTATTGTTTTGTAGAGTGGCGGTATTTCATTTTATGTTATGAGCAGTTGCTGCTGCCGAAGAAAAAAAAGAGAAAACTCCATAGCAGAGCTAATATGGATGTCTGTTATCCATTCGAAATGTGTAACGAAGAGTTTGGCACATATCATCATCCTCATAGCGTTAGTCCCGGCATAGGCCGCGGCTCATTTGAGCCTGGGGTGCGCTTTGCCAAGGCTCAATGACCCTAATCCCATGAATAATCGTAGTCATTCAGTGCGAAACGTATTCTTACGAATTTTACTCCAAAAATTTGCAACAATTGGTTTCTCACCAAAGTTGATCAGTTTTTTCGCGTGCTATCTACGCAACCGTAGTCAGTTTGTCCGTCTTTCAGGTTACGATTCCCAATCTTATTTTACTCGTTCAGGAGTTAGCCAGGGAAGTACCTTAGGCCCAACACAGTTTTTAATAATGATTAACGACTTGCCGAAGGTTATCGGCGCCGCCAAATGCCTAATGTTTGCCGATGACTTAAAACTGTGTCTAGACATTAAATGTGATGTCGATTGCGAGCGTCTACAACACGACATTAACGCAGTAGCCAAATGGAGCGAGGCCAATCGGCTTCATTTCAATATTTCAAAATGTAAGGTGATCACCTTCACTAGGGCTAAACATCCAACCTATACCACCTACCACCTGAGTGGCACTGAGCTTGAGAGAGTGCATGATATAAGAGATCTTGGACTGACTTTGGACACTCAACTTGACTTCCGACTACACATTACGACAACGTGTAAAATTGCATGCAAAAACCTAGGTTTCACCATGAGAATAGCTTCCCAATTCAGTAGTCCAAAAATAGCATACAGACTATATTTTGCATATGTTCGCAGCCGATTAGAGTACGCAGCCACTGTATGGGATCCAAGCGAGGCAAAGTATACTCTCATGCTGGAAAAAGTACAGCGGAAATTTGCCAGACACATCTATAAAAGGACATACGGATATTATCCGTATCTTTTTCCTTCCCGATTCGTTCTAGGAATGGTCGGTCTTGATACCCTAGAGCTTAGACGCGATTTGCTCCTAATTGTGCATTACCACTCGCTGCTGCATGGTAGGATCGATAACCCTTCTGTTCTGGGACGAGTTGGTCTGGCGGTTCCGTCGCCGAGCTTTTCTTTAGCAGGTGCATGCTTAGGCGGTGCACGACCCGTACGGCGGTGTAGGCGCCTTTTAGCGGTCCCTGAGACACGAACTGTGCATGCTGCTAATGCACCCACCGCCCGCGCCATGTCCCTAATTAACGACTTGCTGACGCGGGTCCCGGATGCCGACATATTTGCCGATAAGTTAGGCAAGTTTGTTAGAGCCGTCATGCCGGCCTTGAACTTATCCCAGTAGTATTTGTGTATGAATTAGTTTTAATTAGAAATATTTGTATTACTATTATTGATCTCAAAATTGTTGCTAAATTTTATTGATATATATTTTATGGTGTCTGATCTCATTTTTGTTAATAGGTGTATTGTATAGATTTATTTCCGAATTTGTTGAATATGTTTGTTGTTATTTTTATTTACCGTGTAAGCGCTTTGGTCTTTACTGTAAGCTTATGTGTGAGAATAAACGAAATTGAAATTGAAATTGAAATTGAAAGCTACTCAAAGAAGAGACTATTCCTCATTGGGATTAGGTATGGTTTCCTCAAGATGTTTTGCTTCACCGAAAAGCAACTGGTAAAAAATGATATTTCGTACATAAGTTCCAAAGAACTCAGTGGTTTGAACCCGAAACCTACGTATTGAAAGTCAGACGTTTTACCGCCCGGCTACCAGCGCTTCAGTTTGGCACAATGAGTGACTGCAAACTTCATCGACACCAAATAATTAATCTAGTGCCATCTAGTAACGAGTAGCATTACCAAGGCAAAAGCTACTCGTTACTAGATCCCACTCACAAAGGTCGCTAGGTTTGCCAAGGTAAACTACACCGTGACACCGATCCGCCGTTGCAGTCCCTTACGGACTACGGTGTAGTCTTTCGTCGTCAAAAAGAAGAAAGTACGATACCCGTTATTAGATGGCAATGTAGCGCAGATGTCATTTCCTCTTACATTTTGGGTAGCTCTCGTTCAAATAGCGCTTCAGACTTAGAGCCTCAAAAATTTCTTCAGACTGTGCGTCTCTATAAAATATATACTCTCTGGTTCAACCGTATCTAGATACCTATTGTGCGTTGCATACTAGAAATTATTTACAGTTTGGAGTAGAAGCCTGTCCGGAGAAAGATGTGCCGTAGAATGTATGAGTTCCCACATAAACCACGACACTCTTCTTTCCGCACAAACTCTAACAAGAATATATTTTTAGTTTGAAATTGGGACTTTTATATTGGTGTGCACATTTACCCGCATGGTTCAAAGTATGCGCATTCCGGTTTTCCCTCATTATTTTTATTCTGCTTCGAAAATAAGATAGCTAATGTTTTTATTGTTTATTCAATTTGTACCCTTATAAGTACTCAATTCAATGATTATTTTCTAGTTCTTCTAATACTTATTTTTTGCGAGGTATGAAGTCAATGACAAAAGTGCGTGAAGTTACCCCAAATGACTCTATCATTATTTTTAGATCCGAGCATTTGTCATGTTCATCGGTAGCGGCGTAGATAAATAAATAATTCTATAAGCTTTTTAATATCTCTCTTTTTTTCGAATTATTTTTTGTACTAACATTTAAAAAAATATATAGGCCCTGTCCTATATGAAACAGACACCTTCGGTGGATTTTAACTGCTTTGGTATTCCTTCTTCCCAATTGGCGTGTAATTCTAATCTCCGTATGGATCTAGTCAGAAGGATAATGTAGCAAATTAATTAGAGGAGTATCACTGCTTTTTGTTATTGTGTCAAAATGTTCACTCTCTTAGTGTATGATTTAATACCGAATTCATCCTTACTTGTCTTATCATGTAAACAAACATATATCTAATACCACAACTCTATGACACTTTTCTTTGGTATTATCACTTAAAATGTTGATTTATACTTAATAAATTTACAAAATACTGAATTCAACCAAGTAACCACTGA
Source organism: Pammene fasciana (assembly GCA_911728535.1). NCBI lineage: Eukaryota > Metazoa > Arthropoda > Insecta > Lepidoptera > Tortricidae > Pammene > Pammene fasciana. The sequence goes on from OU452292.1 coordinate 2,112,793, forward strand.
AAAGTATCACTTATAATAAAACTTTCTTCAATAATCGCAGTAACGAACAAATAATCTCAAAAATAACCGACATTACGATGCCTAGATTGACACATGTTTGTTTACACAATAAGACAAGTAAGGATGAACTCGATATAATAAAGGCAATGAAGTTGTGTGCAAATTGTGCAAAGTGTGTGCAATTGTACGTTTTAACAGCAGATTTATATCAAAATAAAAGACAAGAGAAAGTAATGCACGTATTTGGCACAGTTGGCCCAAAACTTGGGGTAGGTACATATTCAATTATTCACATTATCGTTCATATTCAATTATTCACAACCAAAAATATTTATTAATTGGAATCTAATGATCCTCCTAATACGTGAGTGCTGGCTGACATCCTCAAGTATTTTTTGTTAACAGCATAAATTATGTTTTTGGGGACAAAATAAATTATTTAATAATATAAAATGCTGTTGTTGATTGGCGTGATTTCTTGACACGGAACTGTGGTTTTTGGCTTTTTACACACGAAGGCACGAAGTAGTGTGATAAATCTTTAGCTCGTACGTATATACGAATCAATCAATATAGATTGAGTTTCTTTTTTGTCAGGTACATATTTAGGTATTCCTGAAAAAAAATATTTTACTTAATGTGTTAATTAACAAAATACCTACTAGTCAATCTAAGCATGTATCGATATTTTTTTTTGTATTTAATTCAGGAAGAAGCGGTGCAATATTCGCACAAATATGGAATAGTAGGTAATAAATAGGTAAATTTAATAAATGAAACACTGGCAAAACCGCTCTCTAACTTTTAGTCAAACTTGAAATGTGTGCGTCGTTATGTCGTTGAAGAGTTCTGTACTTATTGATCATCATCTGCAGTTCTACTTCATCAAAAAACACCTTTTTAAGTGAAAATGCTTGATTATTAAATAAAAACACAAAAATCACTATATGTATGCCCTAAAGATTTGAAGAGTTCCCTTGATTCCTTATGGATCCCATCATCAGAACTGCGTTTTGACAAAAACGGGACCAATATATATGTATATACTTACAATCAAAAAAAGGATTTCCATAATCGGTACGGACATAACGGAGTTATAGAGTAACAAAAATAACAAAAAAAAGTTTGTTCGACAATAACTTCGTTTTTCAGTTTTTCTGATCTTTATGAAATTAGTTGGGGTTAAATTTGAGAGTTGGTTTATGAGCTGGATCGATCAAGGGGTTGTGGACTTAGAAGGCGAAAAAAAATCTTCATATGGGTCTTCTTATATTGGTCAACTCGTTTACAAGTAAATCGCGTGGACTACTCGTAGTTTTCATTTGATATTTTTAAACTGTTTTAACTTCTTCGCCACTCAATATATCCTTCGCCGTATATGAAATGAAAAACATTTAATTAATGGTAAAAGTAATAATAATACACATGATCAGCCTGTGGCGTGCTGTTGAAGAGTAGCGTCTCCGCGAACCTGAGTGCCCCTGGGGTGCCCTGCCGGATGAGTGGGACAGGTCCCCTGCCTCTGGCTTGCCTTAGCCGGCTGTACAGAGTGGGGTCGCTAGAGCTGCGTTCTCGAAGGTAAATGTGGAAACATAAGTGGCGAGTTGGCCATATGTTTAAAGTCCAGTGACACCTCTGTACCTCCAGCCCCCGCACCGGTGTTTTCCTTGGGGCATCTTTGATGTGGCATTTTATGGGGGCCTATTGGCTTCGGCTCCGCATACGTCTCCCAAAGGTCCGGGACACCATTGTTCCATGGTCGGAAAAGACATACATATGATCAAATGAAATTATCAAATAGGTGATTTTATCTCTTGAAGTTTTGCACATTATGTCTCGGTGAAAATCTTCAAGCTCATAATATATTCACACAATACATACAGAGAGATATATACATACAGTCGAACGAATCCCTTTTTTCAATTTAATTTATTTCATTTGTTTTTGTGGCAGCATTATAAAACAGACATCTGTTGTTGTTGTTGTCCTAAGGCACCCGAGAGGTGCAGAGGGCCTTCACTAACTCGCGCCACGCCTTCCTATCCACTTCAGGCACCTACTTCACACATCCACACACACATCTACAGACATCTACTTTAATTTAATTATGCTACAAACTGTAATATAAGACTTCCATAATACTTAATATATTATCTCATTTGTACCTAGAAATTACCATTTTAATATGTGAGTAAATTATACTTATTATTTGGCGCTGAATATTGTGCATGCATCTCTAAAACTGAGGTTTAAGTTGAAACAAGTTTCCTTTACAACTTCCTACCTATATAAACTTGTTCATAATCAGTGGAATGTCTTATTATGTAAATGTTGCTATTAGTATAGTATACTTTTAATAAATATATTTAGTTACTCGGCGCATTGGTGCACACTGTAATGCCGACTGTAATGATTTTGTTGTTAAATAAAAAAAATACGATACTTAAACTGCGACATATTCTAAGAAAAACTACATACCTATAACGGAAGGACAGACGGACTAACGGACGGACGGACGGACGGACAGACAGACAGATAGTCAGACATCCAGGACATGAATCTATAAGGGTTCCGTTTTTTCTTTGTGAGCTACGGAGGAGTGACAGACAGACGGATAGATGAACGGAAGGACGAACAAACGGACGGGGACAGATAGACAGACAGACATCCACGAAATGACATCGACAACATACAGCCATCCTCCTTTTAAAATATTGAAGTCTTAAAACTACCTATGGAAAAATCTTGCTTTTCATTCGGTATACCTACATATCTTGTTATAAATTATAATATAGTTCTATAATTAATATTTTGATATTTCCTTATAACACAGTTACTTACGTTTACATAAAGACGGATAGACAACCTTTGAAAACATCACCGACAATTCCGAAAAATCATTATTCCTTTATATTCCCGCAGAATTCGGTTAGTTGGTTCATGTGGAAAAAAAATATATAATAAAATATTACATAGTTACATATTGAATACTTTTATTTATTTCCAAGTAAATAAAAAAGGACATACAACTGCACAGGTTCTTGAGGTGGGTAAGAAAAACCTGCTGTAAGTCGAAGGCAAGGACAGACGGACGAGCAGACAGACAGCAAGAGCTTAGAAATAAATAATATTCTATTTAAATATGGTACTCTAAATATCCAACAAACATAATTGATTTCTATTTTATATTCATGAAACGGTCATCGTTTTTCGGAGAGTTCGGTTGACATGAAGATTCATTGGATAAGATGCAGATGCAGAGTACCTAGTATAAACTAAAATGCATCGGACGTTTTGATTGCTTGCATGATACGTAATAAGTATAGTAATTTACAAGAGATTTTTTTGTTTACCAGCGAAGTACCTAATAATACTAATGTACTCTTTTACGACATTCTAAATAGATGCACTCTAGTAGCCAAAGCCCCAAGAACTTTATATTTTTATGTGCAAATCTCTGAAAATGAAAGAAATTGATAATGAGATTAATGAGAGATCAAAATATGAAGCCACGGTATCAAGCAAAACCGTGATAAGACAGATACTTAATCAAAAAACCAATATAAAACTTACCCTCATATTCGGGTTGTTTTATTTTGTTTCTTGCTATTTTAAATAATAAATAAAAAGCACTTCAGATACTTTCATCACAATTTACACCAGCAAAATATGACATTTATCATTATATGTGATGTTTTCCAGTCAAAGGTACGTCATTGCCAGTTTGTCAATAAGGCGTTACTGCCATAAAACACTCAAGAAATATAGGTACTCTATTAACAACTGCCAATGACGTACCTTTGGCTTGAAAATGTCACCTATTTCTACTTTGGTCATTTTTGACAAGTACATACAAAAGCAATCGTGCATTGATCGTATTACCTCCATGAAGTTATCATTTTTAACGGGAGTATTCTCTTTGATCACAAAGTGAGCCCGAAAGAGAAGGTTATATGTTGATGTCTCGCTTTGACTAAGGAGGTAGAGACGTCATCACTCATCAGACAATCAAAATATTAACTAGTGGTTCTGTGAACCGTAGACTTCGGATAACATAATTAACGCGACAGCAAACTTTCCCCCTTTCCCCCCTCATTATCCCCCCAATCAAAAAAATGGCTCAACAATTTTTGGCAAATAGATCAAGGAACGTACATGCCAAGTTTCATCGAAATCGGATGAAAAATGCGACCTCTAGACCGACACTGACCAACCAACATACCAACCAACCAACCAATACACACACATCAAAATGCCAATACGTCGTACCAGTGAAAACGGAGACGTTCGTCGCCTCGCTACGCTCGGCTCCTCAGTCAGTTAATATGTGTACATTTTGTAACGAGTACGAGTAAGACACTGCCCCCTAATTATGCTCTCTATGGGACCCTTTTTACTAATTTTACTAGTCACATGAACGACTGTTTTGCTCGGTAATAAAATAAGGTTCAACTGTGGTTAGGGAAATAGAGTAAAAGTACTATGTATCCGGTTTCTCTGTTGGTCCGTGTCTTAATTTGATTATTAAACCAACCGGATGCGACACGCGCTCTCATTTCTATCAGAAAAAGTCGTTTTTTGCGGGGGAGGGGAACGTCAAATGTATGCGAAACGTCAAAATAGCCACGTCAAATAAACGTCAGTCCATACAATGAGTATGACCACTGGTCATACATTTTTGGCAGGGGGAACGCCTGTCAATGGCCACTCCGCTTGGTTTAAAGCTCTAAGGTGTCTTACGTACACACACTACCGTAAACTGTCGGCAACAAGCTGACAACTTGACATATTGTCATGTTTTGCTGATAACTTATATCAGATTCGTATAACTTGACAGCTTATCAGACTATCAAGATATCCGCCGACAGTGTCCATCATAAGCCTGCAGGCCGTAAAATCCCACTAAGATTAACTAGAACAGCGTAGGTACAATATGTTCCTCATGTTATATGATTTTAAGCTAACATAGTCATGAACATTACAAAAACTATTTAAAACGGGATATTTACCATGGATATGGATATTTATTTTTTATTTACGGGATTTTTAAACTCACATGGTAAATATCCCGTTTTAAATAGTTTTTGTAATGTTCCTCATGTTAACTAGGTAAGGATATTTCTAATGATTTTCCAATTAGGGGTCCAAGTATTTACCTGTAGTTTAGTTATAAATGACTATGACTATGACTATGTTTTTCACATTGTCTCAAGCGGAATTCATCCTTCTCTGCTATTAAAATAATTAACTAAAACGTTGTTAACTATGCATTGGCAGGAGATGCCCCGGAGAACCTGCAGTGGGTGTACCTCGTAGGAGACACGAATGAGCGCTGTCGGGAAGCGTACGTCGGATTCGACATCGTAGTGGACTCTACTATCTGCGCGAGCGCATACAACGTCACCGGCCAGTCCACGTGCTCGGTAAACACAGACTACACAGACACCTCATCATTAAGCTTTTAAGGTGCTCTTACACGGGCGATAGAAATTGCCGAATTGCCGCAATTTTGACGTCACGGCCATATCGAGCAATTTCAAGCAATTCGAAATATTGCTCAATATGGGGCAATTATTGCTCCAGTATGGCGCCATTCTGGCTCCATTCGAATTGCCCCATATAGCAGCAACTCGGGAAACTAGGCAATACGTTCATACACGAGAAATACAGTGGAGCAATACGACCGCGCCGTTTCCCCTCCCCTTGCACTGTACCAACTGGTCGCTTCACCCACGCCCGACCGGCGATCGCGCCGTTTCCCCTCCCCCTATGCCCGGACCGCGCTCGCCCTACTAGAAAAAGAATGGGACATGCATATATGTGCGTACGGGATAGAAATACAAATTGCCTTGAATTTTCCAATCGTCTGGATATACCGGCAATTGTAGTCGGCAATACAGAGCAACACTGAAATGAATGGAGCAATACGGGAAATGATTGCCGAAATAATTGCCGCAATATCTAGAAATTGCCTCGTATTGCTCAATTAATTGCTCCACTACTTTCGGCAACGTATCGCCGGGCAATAATTGCCCGAAAAATCGCCCGTGTAAGAGCACCTTTACAGGGAGCACGAGGTCACCACACATCGCGCAATTTTATTCGTAAACTTCTACGATTCGACCAGCACATCTCAATAGCATTCTTTTCTACACCAATTTGTAGTATAACAATCCAGGTACTTAACTAGATTTTTGTAGATATTTCTAATTCACATGAGTAATGATCAGAAACGTTAACTCAACTGAAATAAGCGGTTGCGCTCTCATACAAAATTTGTAATAAATACGGGAGCACCGATGTGTGGTGACCTCGAGTTGTACTTGTGATCTATCTAGTGGTTGAGGTTATCTGTGTCGGTAAATTATACTCTCAACTTTCTTATTTTGAAACGTCGGTCAGTGGCGAGCAGCGCTGCGTTGAGCTTCCAAAGAATTCAGCAACTGATAAACATCAGTACCTCCCATATGTCTGCATGCCAATACCATCACATACGCTCCAGCGCATTTCTGACCCTCGAAAGTTGGCTGATAAATAATACCATTGACTACGAAACTGTAACTGGGTGCAAATATATTATAGCTTAATGATTAAGACATAATTTACATACTTAGAAAATGCACGATGATCACCACTTTGTTTTCCAGTTCTCGTGATTTGTCTCCAAGGGTCTAAATCTTTCGTAGTCCTCATGGGTTGGTGGAGTTTCTCTAAGATGGCTTTCATAACATGGTCAGACAGTTCTGCTCAGTGGCTCACAAAATCACGTTTAATGTGGAGTAAATTATCATTCCCAGGGTGACAGCGGAGGACCTCTCGTGGAGCTGGAACAAGACGGCAGATATACGCTGGTCGGGGTCACCTCTTTCGTGTCCGTGAATGGCTGCCACGTCGACTCGCCTGCTGGTAATGCTGCTGATTAACTAAATCGCTCCAAGAGGATATACTTACAAATTACATACATAGATACATACATACAATCACGCCTATATCCCAAAAGGGATAGGCAGAGATCACGGATTTCCATTTGCTACGATCAATGCAGCAAAACGGCTCTCCGTGAGCCACTTCTCGCCCCCGTGACGCATCACGAGACGTGATGGGTGGCGAACCGCATCACCGCCATGCGGGTGACTATTAATTAAATAAATCACCACAGCGTTCTCACGAGCAGTAGGGATCAGAGGTTACCTTATCCCTTATCCCTTAGTCGCCTCTTACGACACCCGCGGGAAGAGACGGGGTGGCATTATTCTAATGCCGGGGCCACGCAGCATACTTACAAAATATGAGCTGAAATAAGGCCTTTATAACCTTTACCTACATCAAATTAAAAAGTTCATTTAGGATCTGACAGCATAAACATGTAGTTATATAATGTAGCATGGCGTCTCGAGCGCTCTCTCTTCTTGCTCTTCGTCTAGGTGCTATACAAGCAGATTTTACAGGCGTGATTCACTAAAGTACCTACCTACTTTTTTCTCGCAGGATTCATCCGCCCAGGCCACTACCACGACTGGATTGCCCAAGTGACCGGCATCAATTTCGACTGGGTGCCCGCATCCACCACCGATGCCTCCCACTAGACCGGTAGATCGGAAAAACCTGTTAGCGATTCTAGCTCCAGCGAATGAAATACTGAAGAAAGTAAAGATCAACCAGACCTGAAGCCTTCAGAATTAAGGCCAATAGGTACTTAAGCTTCTAATGTGTATTGCTTATGAAATAAATCTTGAATACAATCTCTCTATTACCTTAGCGCAAGGGTCAGCAACAGGCGGCCCGCGAACCTCTCGCTTACGGCCCCCGAGCCTCCTATTTAAATCACAGTCCATCTCGGTTGCAAGGAAATCGCGAGTTTTCAGTTCGAGGCGGAATACTAGTAAATTTAAATCTCCAACGCGGAAACAGCTGAAATGATTTTCATGAATTAGGGTCAAAACAGACCTAGCGGAATTCCTCGCGGAATTAAGCCAATTCATACCCAAAATGCTTAATTTTGTCCATGGTAGCGGAAATTTGTCTATGGTAGCGTAAATTTATCTATGGCTTCCATACAAAAAAACAGCTACCAGAGACAAATTTCCGCTACCATAGACATTTTGTCTATGAATTGGCTTAATTCCGCTGTGATTCCGCTAGGTTTGTTTTGACCCTAATATGTAAAAACTATCGCTATAAATTTATTTTTAACTAATTAAAAAAATACATTCATACTTATCCTTGTCAGTTAAGGCTCAAAACACACCTAGCGGAATGGAGGCAGTAATGTATGGAGGCCATAGACAAATTTAAGCTACCATCGACAAAGCTCCATACATTACTGCCAAAATTCCGCTAGGTGTGTTTTGAGCCTTAATCCGTTTAGTATTAGCACAGAGTAAATAATAGTATAAGGGTCGCCACACACCTAGCGGTTTTCCTCGCGGAATTACCGGAAGTAGCGGAAATTTGTCTATGGTAGCGGAAATTTGTCTATGGTAGCAGATTTTTTGTATGGAAGCCATAGACAAATTTCCGCTACCATAGACAAATTAAGCATTTTGTCTATGAATTTCCGCTACTTCCGGTAATTCCGCGAGGAAAACCGCTAGGTATGTTGTGACCCTAACAGAGAGACCTCTGTAATGTCACGTAACGTCACGAATCATGTTGTCCCTTCTTAAGGGTCGCCACACACCTAGCGGTTTTCCTCGCGGAATTACCGGAAGTAGCGGAAATTTGTCTATGGTAGCGGAAATTTGTCTATGGTAGCAGATTTTTTGTATGGAAGCCATAGACAAATTACCGGAAGTAGCGGAAATTCATAGACAAAATGCTTAATTTGTCTATGAATTTCCGCTACTTCCGGTAATTCCGCGAGGAAAACCGCTAGGTATGTGGCGACCCTAACGCATGACAAGTTCTTTTTCGCACTTATGCAAACGTATCGGATACGTCGTGTCAAACTCAAATTTTTTGACAGATTTACTTTTGGTATTAGCAGGGGGGTACAACCACAGAGTAAATAATAGTATAACAGAGAGACCTCTGTAATGTCACGTAACGTCACGAATCATGTTGTCCCTTCTTAACGCATGACAAGTTCTTTTTCGCACTTATGCAAACGTATCGGATACGTCGTGTCAAACTCAAATTTTTTGACAGATTTACTTTGAGTTGTACCCCCCTGGTACAACTCAGTGTAAATCTGTCAAAAAAATTATAGAATTAAATTTGAGTTTGACACGACGTATCCGATACGTTAAGTAATAGTATAAGGGTCGCCACACACCTAGCGGTTTTCCTCGCGGAATTACCGGAAGTAGCGGAAATTTGTCTATGGTAGCGGAAATTTGTCTATGGTAGCAGATTTTTTGTATGGAAGCCATAGACAAATTTCCGCTACCATAGACAAATTAAGCATTTTGTCTATGAATTTCCGCTACTTCCGGTAATTCCGCGAGGAAAACCGCTAGGTATGTTGTGACCCTAACAGAGAGACCTCTGTAATGTCACGTAACGTCACGAATCATGTTGTCCCTTCTTAAGGGTCGCCACACACCTAGCGGTTTTCCTCGCGGAATTACCGGAAGTAGCGGAAATTTGTCTATGGTAGCGGAAATTTGTCTATGGTAGCAGATTTTTTGTATGGAAGCCATAGACAAATTACCGGAAGTAGCGGAAATTCATAGACAAAATGCTTAATTTGTCTATGAATTTCCGCTACTTCCGGTAATTCCGCGAGGAAAACCGCTAGGTATGTGGCGACCCTAACGCATGACAAGTTCTTTTTCGCACTTAAAGCGGTATTACACATTGCAACCTGCAGGGCCCAATCTGTCAGGTTGGAAGGTGTAATTGAAGGTAGGGCCCGTAGGGAGCTGAAGGAGGGGTAGGAAGAGGCAGGGTACACAACAGATTGGGCCCTGCAGGTTGCAATGTGTAATACCGCTTTTATGCAAACGTATCGGATACGTCGTGTCAAACTCAAATTTTTTGACAGATTTACTTTTGGTATTAGCAGGGGGGTACAACCACAGAGTAAATAATAGTATAACAGAGAGACCTCTGTAATGTCACGTAACGTCACGAATCATGTTGTCCCTTCTTAACGCATGACAAGTTCTTTTTCGCACTTATGCAAACGTATCGGATACGTCGTGTCAAACTCAAATTTTTTGACAGATTTACTTTGAGTTGTACCCCCCTGGTACAACTCAGTGTAAATCTGTCAAAAAAATTATAGAATTAAATTTGAGTTTGACACGACGTATCCGATACGTTTGCATAAGTGCGAAAGAGAACTTGTCATGCGTTAAGAAGGGACAACATGATTCGTGACGTTATGTCAGGGGGGTACAACTCAAAGTAAATCTGTCAAAAAATTTGAGTTTGACACGACGTATCCGATACGTTTGCATAAGTGCGAAAGAGAACTTGTCATGCGTTAAGAAGGGACAACATGATTCGTGACGTTACGTGACATTACAGAGGTCTCTCTGTATTATACTATTATTTACTCTGTGGTTATGTGACGTTACAGAGGTCTCTCTGTATTATACTATTATTTACTCTGTGGTATTAGCGAGTAGGTATTAGGCCGCAATTAGACTATCATTTTTAAATGATCATACATATAGGACTCATTTATAAATGAAGAACCTATGATAGTGTAATAACAATAAATGATCCATTATGAATCATTTATTGTTATTACACTATCATAGGTTCTTCATTTATAAATGAGTCCTATATGTATGATCATTTAAAAATGATAGTCTAATTGCGGCCTTATCTGTAGAGTCGCGTTCTATAAAGTTAAAATGTTTGCCTCTTTTTCTCATTTCTTAGAAAGAGAGGCAAACATCGAAATATTTACTTAACATCCATTCCAGGTTTATAAAATGCGACCCAGATCGTGATCGTGACTGATCATTTATATTGATTGTGCATTCAGTTACTCAAACAGCTTCACAGTATTTTCGGGTATAGCAACACCTCATGTAGGGTCACCACACACCTAGCGGTTTTCCTCGCGGAATTAGCGGAAGTAGCGGAAATTCATAGACAAAATGCTTAATTTGTCTATGGTAGCGGAAATTTGTCTATGGCTTCCATACAAAAAATCTGCTACCATAGACAAATTTCCGCTACCATAGACAAATTTCCGCTAATTCCGCGAGGAAAACCGCTAGGTGTGTGGTGACCCGTAACCAAATTTCAATTTTATTTGTCAAATTGTCATTTTCAGTTTTCAGTTTGCTAACAGAAAGACGTGGTGTGTTTTATACAAAATTTTATCTAAATTTTAATATAAATCTCATCAGAAGCAATCAATATACAAAATGGGCGTTTGGCCAGAAGTGTTAACCGCGAAAACCGAGAACAGACACGAAATCAAGTTGTCTGGCAGAGAAATATCAAAACGAATCTCCGATGAAAATTTAGACAACAGTTTGTTCACGTTAACCAATTTAAACCTGCTAAATATTAGTGACACGTGCCTCACGATTCTTCCTGATGATATCAAGCGGTTAGTTAACCTGCAATCGCTATTATTGTTCGGGAACAAGCTGCAAGAGTTTAACGAAAACATAACCTCTCTGCCGAAGTTAAAAGTGCTCGATTTGTCCAGAAATAATATCGAAAGTATCCCAGACAGTCTGAATAACATGAAAGAATTGACAAGCATCAATTTCAGTTCGAACCAAATCGGAGCTATGCCGAAATTTGTTGATTTTCCTAACCTGATCATAGTTGATGTCTCGAATAACAAGTTGACCGAGTTTATAGATCTGGAAGGAGCTCAAATGCCTCATTTGACTGATATTAAGCTCAAAGGCAATGCTATTGAGACGATTCCTAGTTATTTACCACAAAGTGTACCATCACTTAAGAACTTTGATATGGGGGATAATAAAATCAAAGTTTTGCCCGGGGAGCTTGCCAATCTGCAGAAATTAAAAGGTAAAATTACTTTTATGTATTTTATTGAATAGTTACACTTCTTAATTTATATTTTTTCAGGTTGTAAGAGTAGCAATATTGTGAAATCTTTTTATATTTTGTAGGTATTGCATAATACAATATTACTCATACACATAATATTAGTTGTTAACTTAGTGTAATATAATAGTAACTGCTGACTTAGTGTCTTATAAAACATGATATTTTTTTAGATATTTCTCTAAAATACTATATAATCTAGGGTATTAGCATAGCCGGGTATTCATTAGGCAACACTTGTTAATAAACTGTTTATGAATTTGATCATCAGGTTTTGCAACAAGTTTACCGTAAACACTGTTTCTTGCTCTCCACCTAGAGTGGAGAACACAGCAACATGTTTATGCAACAATATTTCATCATCCTTGTTTATAAACATGTTTACAGACATGATGAAACATCATGCAACACTGTTTATAAACAGTTATTAAACAGTGTTTATTAACAAAAATTGCCTAATGAATACCCGGCTTAACACACCAGAACTCTTTTACTTAAATTGGATCATATCTTTCAGAATTAAACCTAAAAGGTAATAAGCTAGCCGACAAGCGTCTCATGAAGCTCGTAGACCAGTGCCGCACCAAGCAAGTCCTAGATTACGTAAGAGAACATTGCCCTAGGAGCGACGCTCAAGCCCCAACCAAAGGCAAAGGCAAAAAGGGCTCCAAAAAACAAGAAGACACGCCCATCGAGGAAGCTGTCTGCGATCTATGCCACTCAATGAAGATCCTTTACGTCGAAGATAACATCCCTAACGTACAAATCATTGAGTCTCAAGTGGGTTCAGTCCGTCCGTACATACTGTGTTGTATCGTTAACGATCTGAACTTTACGGAGGCGTCATTCAAGAAGTTCATTCAGATGCAAACAAAGCTCCATGACACGGTGTGTGATAAGAGGAACGTTGCAACTATAGCTACACATGATTTGAAGAAAATTGCACCAGGTGAGTTAGCTCAAGGACTATTTCATTACTAGACAATGCCTAAATAAAATGACATGATAGAATTCAGACAATTTAGAGCCTATGCACACTGTTTTTTTTAACGCGCGTTGTTTGTCTACAGTCTACACCTCACGCAGCGCGGCTAGTGTGAACGTACCTCGCCCGAGGCGTTACGGCCGCGCATGCGTTTGCCTCGGCCGAGGCACATCCACACTAGCCTAGCTGCTGCGCGCAGCAATTTCCTCGCGAGGCAATGCGGCAGGTGTACACAGGGCTATTTATTAGTTTATCTATGGACCCACTGGCTGTCAATAACCAACATATTATCTCATGCTGATTTTTGCTTCCATATTACCCAGGGAACCTAACCTACACAGCCAAGCCCCCGAACGTCCTGAAACTCACACCGCTGGGCCGCGCCAGGCACTACACCGGGGAACAGCTGTTCCAGCAGCTGGTGGCCGAAGCTGATGCGCTGAGGAAGGAGAAGAAGAGGAACGTCTACTCTGGGATTCATAAGTAAGTAGGTAGAATGTAATCAAATGTTCTACCTGCCCAAGGTTTTCTCAAGAAGCTACAATAAGGGGTTCTTCAAAAAGGAGTGTATTTATTCATATTTATTTAGTCAACGCGCATTTGACACCCCTGGAGTTGCAGACGTCCATAGCTTAATTAGCTTAAAAAAAATGTTTTAAAATAATTTACTTTATTTCAGGTACTTATACCTACTGGAGGGCAAGCCGAAGTACCCGTGCTTGCAGGACTCCAGCGGAACAGTCATCAGCTTCCCACCCATCACCAACTCTGAAATAACAAAGGTAATTCACTTGTGTATGAGAAATCATTTTTTATCCGCCCAGTGGCCTCTTTAATAAAGCTACAATTGACAATTTACAAGCGGAAGTCTCTTTCTAACCCCATGTATTAGAAAGAGACTTCCGCTTGTAAATTGTCATTTGTAGCTTTATTAAATAGGCCCCATGTACCAAGTCTGAACTTTGAAAAACATGATTTTTCTATAGTCAGCGGCAGCTCGGCTAGTGTGGACGTGGCTCGGCGAGGCAAACGCACGCGCGGCCGCAATGCCTCGCTCGAGGCATTGCGGCCGCGCTGTATTAAATATTATTTAAGTGTAAATTTGGTTTTTACAAACGTTATAAAAAAACTACAGCTGTATTTCCAGACGTCTACAGCGGCGCCTAATGGTGAGTAAAAAATCGGTAGTGGGGTTTGTTATTTCTAGAGCGCCCCACACACTTGAACGGAATTCAGTCGATCATACGCAAAAATCTTTAAAAATTGCGTTACTTAATACTTGAACGCTCCCTATGGTGATAGAATTTTTGTATAATTAGTAAAGGGCGGATGACGGATGCAAAATGCTGACGAAAGCATACGATGCATAAGACTTTTATTAAATTTGGAGTATAAATATTTAAAAAAATGGTTTAATGTGTTAAAATATACTCCGTTTTTATTGTAACCCTCCTAACACACACAGTGGTGAAATATCATTTAAAAAAACCGGCCAAGAGCATGTAGGACCATGCTCAGTGTAGGGTTCCGTAAACTGAGACCATTAATTCAAAAGGTCGTTTCTTACGGGAAATTTGGCGGCGCTTACGTCTTTTTTACTTACGTCCTTTCACTATGGGTTTTTGAATGATAACTCAAAAACGGCTCAACCGATTTATTTTAATATAGTTTTCATTGAAGGTACTCATTAGGCCTCAGTTTCATGTTTTTTTTCAAAATTTTAGGACCCACGATTCAAAAGTTAGATGGGGGGGGACGCCCTATTTTAAACTTTCGGAGCTATTATTTCCGAAAGTATTAGTTTTATCCAAAAACTGTTTTAGAAGACCCTAATTATTTTTAAAAGACCTATCCAACGATACCCCACACAACTTGGTAGGAACGAAAAAAAAATCGCCCCCCACTTCACGTGTACGGGAGGCACCCTAACAAAATATATTTTTCGCGTTTTTATTCTACCGTTTTGTCGGCTTAGTTAATGCACATATTTAAACCAAATTTCAGCTTTCTAGTGCTAACGGTCACTGAGCTAGACCGCGGACGGACGGACGGACGGACGGACGGACGGACGGACGGACGGACATGGCGAAACTATAAGGGTTCCGTTTTTGCCATTTTGGCTACGGAACCCTAAAAACGTTCCTCTTACGTCTGAAGATGTTGAGAGGTAATTTTCCAGATATAAGTGGATACTGAACTATAAAACGAATGGACTGCACTAACTTAAAATATGACCATTGACTTACAATAATAAAATTCTATATTTTTTTGCAACGATGTTTTCTTTTATTTAATAAATTGTAGTCATATCCATATTACGGATATCGTTTGACGTTATTTTGACGGAAATTGCATCCGCCAGCCGCCCACTGATAATTAAAACCACAGAACATTTTTATTTTATTTATTGTCACTTGGCCATTGATGCATTTGTGTGATTTCTACAGATGTCGCACGAGAGCACGAGCATGTTCGTGGAGGTGACGTCGCACGCGTCCCTCGGCTCCTGCAAGACTGTGCTGGACAAGTTCCTGCTGGAAACGCTGCTACTGCTGGATGCGCCCGACCAGGGCTACCACTCGCTGAATGTGCAGCAGGTATGTATAATATACTGAATGCAGGAGGTTAGGTTCTATATACTAGACCTGGAGACCTGGAGAGCTATTGGAAGGGCTGGATCAGAGCTAAAACTCGCTGAACGTGCAGAAGGTATGTATATGCTGGGGGTAGTTAAATTCGACTAGACCTGGAATACCTGGAGACCTGCTGGAAGGGCTCGAACAGGGTTATTACTCGGTGAACGTCCAGTATGTATGTTTAAGATGTAGATAGTTTAAATTTTACTAGACCCGGAAAACCTGGAGACCTGGAATGCTGCTTGTTACATCAGATCAAGTATAAAGTAACGGTAACGTCATGTCGTAGACGACAACGTCCACGATAAAGTGTAGAAGCAATGGGGTTAGCAAATGTCAACGGTTTGGCCAGATGGCGCCAGCATAGCGTGTACCTGTCACGAGTATTGTTGTATGAGATTTGGCTTAAAGGCTAGCCCATCCAGGTCAGAAAATTCACAATTGATAGGACTGACAGGTACAAGCTATGCTGGCGCCATCTGTAAAGACTTTCGACAGGCCAACCCCATTAAGTATTGTTAAAAATAATTCAGATAGAAAAATTAGCCAAGTTCTATATTGCCAGGGTTAACATTTTAGTTGTAATGTAACCAATAATTTCAACGTGAATATTTTCCAGGTGAAGATCGTGGACATGGAAGGTAACCTGAAGAGCGTGTACCCGTCCCGGACGGACTGCGTGTACGACGACGCGACTAACGTCAAAGTGTTCCGGCTGCCGAAGAAATAAACCTCAACCACACTGCCTTTGATTTACTAAATTCAGAATTTGCTCATGTTTATCATTAATGTATTCCATAAATAGGCGGAGCTACACTGAACGAGCCCCGCGAGGAAATTGCCGCGCGAAGCAGCTCGGCCAGTGTAGCGGGTAAACGCACGCGCGGCCGGAATTACTCGGGTAAGGCACGGCTATAGCCGAGTTGCTTCGCGCGGCAATTTTCTGGCGAGGCGCCCCGTTCGGTGTGGCGGGTCAAATGAATTAGGGATGTAGCGACTATTTGTATTCGCGTTCACGAATATGATTATCAAAGATTCGTATTCACAAATGTTCAAAATCTACATTCGTTACATCAAGTTTACATCAGCCGGAGATAGATGCTGAAAAGATCTCTTATCTGATTGTAAACTTCTAAATAATTAGTGTACGTTTTTGATTAAAGAAATATGAAGGTTACCAAATGAAACATGTATAACATGACAAATCTTTGAAACAAATTTGTTGTAACGATTTATTTTTGTAACTATCCTTTTTATTTAACATTTAAAATACCAAATTCTGAATTAAACTAATGTGTTGTAAGTATTTAATGGAAAACAATCAAGAGTATTGATTGTACACGTATTTTGATATAATAGAGAGCTAGAAGATTCACCTGGTAGAGTTTTCCGATAGAGATAATTGCAGTGTGTCAGTTGCTTACCCAGTTTTTTCCTTGCCTTGGATTATAAGATGGCGGTATTTATTTTTATTTTCTGAGATGATTACTTGTCATATTCGTGTTTGGGAGTTATTACTGTCACCCTTTCTCTAGTAAATTTAGAAGTGGATATATTATTTTGTTGATTGTTATCATTGAATATAATCACCGATTGTCGTAAGTATGCAAAATTATATCAAACGCCATGCCATAGACTGTTATCAATTGAAATTAACTAGTGTGCTATCTTTAAGATGTTTCTTAAAAACTCCTGTGATTAAACTACCAATTGTCGATGTGAAACATCAAATAACGTTACGGATAAGTGTCAACGCTTGTTTTTCTAATAAATATTTTTTCATTGTATTTTGCGTTTTGATTCTAGATCTTCTAATTAAACTCTCCGAAATTTCGACTCCTTATAGATCTTCTTAAAAGTAAATAAGTAAGTAAGTAGGTTTGCTTGAAATTCGTATTACATTTATCTTTAAATATCACCATAGATTACGAGTCAAAAAAACCCACCAAAAACATTCTGTAAAAACTAGCCAAGTCTCGATGGAGCTGGTTGTTTATCTCTAAAAAGTAATGAAATCTAGACAAAGTCCTACCAAGTCTAAGGTTCCTTACTGCGATTTCTTTATTATTATAGTTAATGGTGTGTGACTTGGCCGTTGAAGGGTACACAAGCGAGCCTGAAACAAACAGTATAAAAAATTATTTCCAGTACAGACGGACTTCTAATCATTGATAGAAGTCCGCCTGTACGTCTATTTTATGTTAGATCGATGGTCGATTTGGCGCTCCAAAAAGAAGTGTTTGTTTCAAGCTCGCCTATACATAAGTATTATTGAAATACGCAGCTTTATCAAGCCTACAATTGACTGGTCATTGAATCAACGTTTTCCAACTGGCAATGTTCCATCGTCAATGGGTAGCGGTTCTGGCGACAGACTGGTGCAATGGTGTCATGGAGCACCTGGTTGTGTACCCTTCAACGGCCAAGTCACACAACATTAACTATAATAATAAACAAATCGCAGTAAGGGACCTTAGACTTGGTAGGACTTTGTCTAGATTTCATTACTTTTTAGAGATAAACAACCAGCTCCATCGAGACTTGGCTAGTTTTTACAGAATGTTTTTGGTGGGATTTCACTTCTTTTTGCAGAAATGATTGAAATCCGTCCATAAATAACGCGACAGCAAACTTCCCCCCTTTTCCCCTTAATTTTTCCCCCAATTAAAAAATGGCTCGTGCGGCCTCTCCTTGTGAGTTAAAACGGAGACGTTCGTCGCCTCGCTACGCTCGGCTCCTCAGTCAAAGATTTGTCCCACTATACGCTGGATTTTTGCAATGACAGTCGATTTTTTTATGTATCAATAGTAGAAGGGGGCATTACCATCGGGGGGCACGGTAGTGCCCCCGCCAATATCTCTTACAGCTGAGACCAGCTGACGGTTCTTCATCAGATACTTCAGACCTTCGATTTTGACATCAAATGAAGCGGCCCACCATATTGAATATTTTTTGTAAAGGCGGTATCCGCGGTATATGTCGATCTCTAATAGTTTGGTTGGGCTCTTGTGTTTTCAAATGAGGGTCACCAGGTACTCCAGATCTGCGATTATCCTAGTTTTTATAGTTTTACCTTTATGTGGCCATTAAACCATAACTCTGTACCAAATTTCAGCTCTCTGAGTTTATGGGAAGTACTAGTTCTATTTTGATGATCATGAGTGAGTGAGTGAGTTTCATAAATGCGAAACTTTGCTTTCGCTTAACTTCGGAACTAAATGACCTACAAGCTTGAAATTTTGGATTTTAAGTATGTGATTATAGCTTACTGGATGACGAAAATTTCTGCGTTCTAGTCTTATCCAAAGGTTCTCAAATAGGGGCCTGAAAATGCGGCGAAATGGTTCCAGTAAAGGATGGTACGGCAGTGTTTGCTTCGCGCTCGACTTGGCGGGGGCACTGCCGTGCCCCCCGATCTGCACTTGGCCTTCGCTCTTCCGTACACGTTCCTTACTTATTCGACTGTTTAAGCTACATATTTTCACGCTGACAGTTATGACATTAGCATACCAAACTACAGCAACACTGTGACAAACGTCAAACAAGTCGCGATTTGTTTTGTTTCAAATTGGTTAATCTCCCTCAAATATAGTTTTCAAGATTTTACTATTTATTTCGTTATGGTGAACTAAAAACGACATCCCAAAATGCGGCGCAGTCTAGCGCCGAGCCAACTCGGCTCCGGGGACAGTGTTTTCAAGAGCCCTCTACTAAATACGTCCAAACGCAAGAAGCGGGAATGCACAAAGACAATTGCGCCTCGGACCCTCACTCAATCCATGTCTGCATCAGACCACGAGAACTTAATCAAGCAGATATTAAGTAAGCCCTTCAAAGTGCCAATCCCCAACTACGTTTCATCGTATTGTAGCAAAAGTTTAGGGTTAAAACGGACACAAGTTAGACGAGCATTGCACGACCCTGACGAGCCCAATGCTTTAGTCCTGTACCGTCCTCCTCACATCCCTGAGTATGAAAAGATGAAAATGAACCCGAAAGACATACTAGTAGCCGTTGTGGTCGATCCGGTACTAGGGAACGTACTAAGACCGCATCAAAGAGAAGGAGTTAAGTTTATGTACGACTGCGTGACTGGAAGTCAGATAGAAAACGCCTTTGGCTGCATTATGGCTGATGAAATGGGTCTCGGGAAGACTCTCCAGTGCATAACTTTGCTATGGACATTGTTAAGGCAGAGCCCGGAGTGCAAACCAACCATTTGCAAGGCAATCATCGTGTGTCCTAGCAGTTTAGTCAAGAACTGGTATAATGAGATACAGAAGTGGCTTGCGTCAAGGATTAACGCTTTAGCCATGGATGGAGGATCAAAAGCTGATATAACTTTGAAGTTACAGCAATTTATGAACACATACTCGGCTACGAGGGTGGCTACTCCAGTCCTGATTATATCCTATGAGACATTCAGGATATACTCTAAT
The DNA here is from genome assembly GCA_911728535.1 of Pammene fasciana. Classification (NCBI taxonomy): domain Eukaryota; kingdom Metazoa; phylum Arthropoda; class Insecta; order Lepidoptera; family Tortricidae; genus Pammene; species Pammene fasciana. The sequence continues at coordinate 2,132,841 of OU452292.1, forward strand.
ATACTGCACTCCTCGGAGGTTGGCTTGGTTCTCTGTGACGAGGGCCATAGATTAAAGAACAGTGAGAATCAGACGTACCAAGCACTGATGGGTTTGAAAGCTAAACGGAGGATTTTGATCTCAGGCACACCTATTCAGAACGACTTGACTGAATACTTCAGTTTAGTACACTTTGTCAATGAAGGAATCCTAGGAACGGCACAGGAGTTTAAAAAGAAATATGAAAACGCGATTTTAAGAGGCCAAGATGCCTTAGCCACAGCGCTAGAGAGAGAAAAGGCGCAAGAATGCCTCGCTACTCTCACAGGAATAGTAAATAAATGCATGATCCGACGAACAAGCAGTCTGCTCACCAAATACTTGCCGGTCAAGTTTGAACAGGTCATTTGCGTGAAAATGACGCCACTTCAGACACAGATCTACAAGAACTTTATCAATTCAGACGCAATACGTAACAAATTCTCCGGGAATGGAGAGAAGAATACTCTGAGCGCTTTATCTAGCATCACAAGTCTGAAGAAGCTTTGTAATCATCCCGACTTGATCTACGATAAGATCCTTGAAAGATCCGAAGGATTTGAGAAGGCTAAAGACCTGCTACCAAGCAACTATGACATTAAAGATGTAAAGCCCGAATACTCTGGGAAACTCATGATTCTAGATTGCATTCTAGCTAATCTGAAAACTAACACAGACGACAAGATAGTTCTCGTATCAAATTACACACAAACTTTAGATCTGTTCGAAAAGCTCTGCCGTAAACGATGCTACCAATACGTAAGGTTAGATGGCTCTATGACAATCAAAAAGCGAGCAAAAGTTGTAGAGAGCTTCAATAATAAGGAATCTAAAGAATGGATCTTCATGCTAAGCTCAAAAGCAGGAGGCTGCGGATTGAATCTCATCGGAGCCAACCGTTTAATCATGTTTGATCCGGACTGGAACCCGGCTAACGATGACCAAGCTATGGCACGAGTATGGCGCGACGGACAGAAGAAACCTTGCTACATCTACAGACTCCTAGCCACAGGAACGATAGAAGAGAAGATATTCCAACGGCAAGCCCACAAAAAAGCCCTGAGTGACACCGTTGTAGACCAAAACGAGGAATCTCTAAGGCATTTCACTTCAGAAGACTTAAAAGACTTGTTCCGACTTGAAGAGAACACATTATCTGATACTCACAGCAAGTTTAAATGCCGAAGATGTGTAAATAACATCCAAGTTACATTACCTCCGGAGAATTCTGATTGCACATCCGATTTGTCGAACTGGTATCACTGTGCCGATAAAAAGAACTTGGCTGATCTGGTTCTCAAGCAATGCTGGGATCTCGCTAAGAGCATCTCCTTTGTGTTCCATCACCGTTCAGCAAAAACTGAAGCGCAGAATGAGATAGAGGATAAGGAAAATGTACAGGAGAAGAAGAGAAGGAAGATTGAGATTGATGAAGATTATTCGGAGCCAGATGATAGTGCTGATGAAGATTATGCTTAAATTGAATCAAGCTTTTTGTGTTTTTCAGGCATAAGATTATGGAATTAATATAAACTAGCTGTACCCGCGCGGCTTCGCTCGCGTGTGTTGCAGTTGATTCTGTTACTTTTCGTTATCCTCAACAGTCCATTGCTGAACGCTTTCTACTTGTAAAATTTTATAAAGTCAGTTTAGCAGTTTAGCTAAAACCGACTTCTTCCATATAACTTCGACATCCCAAAAGATCGACGGAAAGCGTCTAAGATTGGACTGTGTCAGCCATGGTCAAGATAAGCATGTGAGTGGGAAGATCTGGCGAGCTAAAAAGTCTTTTTCTCCGAGCACCCCTTGTTTACCGCCTATACCGCGGTAAGCCCTATCAAAACTCTTTTACTCCCATCTTAAATGATTAACCTAACAATTTTTGGTATCATTAGCAATCTACGGTGTTTTTCATTTATGCGGGGGGCTCCGCCCCCCGAGCCCTTCTATCTTTGCGGCCCGTCACGTCGTAAACCCTATCAAAACTCTTTTTCTCCCATCTTGAATGTTTAACCTAACAATTCTTGCTATACTTAGCAATAGTACTGAGTGTTTTTTCTTTATGCGGGGGGCTCCGCCCCCCGAGCCCCCCTTGTTTACCGCCTATTCCGTGGTAAGCCCTATCAAAACTCTTTTTCTCCCATCTTAAATGATTAACCTAACAATTTTTGGTATCATTAGCAATCTACGGTGTTGCTTGTTTATGCGAGCCCCCCTTTCTTTACGGCCCGTCACGTGGTAAACCCTATCAAAACTCTTTTTCTCCCATCTTGAATGTTTAACCTAACAATTTTTGGTATACTTAGCAATAGTGCGGGGTGTTTTTTCTTGATGCGGGGGGCTCCGCCCCCCGAGCCCCCCTTGTTTACCGCCTATTCCGTGGTAAGCCCTATCAAAACTCTTTTTCTCCCATCTTAAATGATTAACCTAACAATTTTTGGTATAATTAGCAATACTACGGTGTTTTTTCTTTATGCCCGAGCCCCCCTTTAATTGCGGCCCGTCACGTGATACACCCTGTCAAAACTCTTTTTCTCCCATCTTGATTGTTTAACCTAACAGTTCTAGGTATACTTAGCAATAGTACAGTGAATTTTTTCTTTATGCGGGGGGCTCCGCCCCCCGAGCCCCCCTTTCTTTACCGCCCGTCACGTGCTAAACCCTATCAAAACTCTTTTTCTCCCATCTTGAATGTTTAACCTAACAATTCTTGCTATACTTAGCAATAGTACGGAGTATATTTTCTTTATGCGGGGGGCTCCGCCCCCCGAGCCCCCCTTGTTTACCGCCTATTCCGTGGTAAGCCCTATCAAAACTCTTTTTCTCCCATCTTAAATGATTAACCTAACAATTTTTGGTATAATTAGCAATACTACGGTGTTTTTTCTTTATGCCCGAGCCCCCCTTTAATTGCGGCCCGTCACGTGATACACCCTGTCAAAACTCTTTTTCTCCCATCTTGATTGTTTAACCTAACAGTTCTTGGTATACTTAGCAATAGTACAGTGAATTTTTTCTTTTTGCGGGGGGCTCCGCCCCCCGAGCCCCCCTTTCTTTGCCGCCCGCCACGTGCTAAACCCTATCAAAACTCTTTTTCTCCCATCTTGAATGTTTAACCTAACATTTCTTGCTATACTTAGCAATAGTACGGAGTATTTTTTCTTTATGCGGGGGGCTCCGCCCCCCGAGCCCCCCTTTCTTTGCCGCCTGTCACCTGCTAAACCCTATCAAAACTCTTTTTCTCCCATTTTTAATGTTTAACCTAACAATTCTTGGTATAATTAGCAATAGTACGGTGTAATTTTTTTATGCGTGGGGCTCTGCCCCCCGAGCCCCCCTTTGTTTGCGGCCCGGCACGTGATATACCCTGTCAAAATTCTTTTTCTCCCATCTTGATTGTTTAACCTAACAGTTCTTGGTATACTTAGCAATAGTTCAGTGGATTTTTTCTTTATGCGGGGGGCTCCGCCCCCCGAGCCCCCCTTTCTTTGCCGCGCGCTTGTCACGTGCTAAACCCTATCAAAACTCTTTTTCTCCCATTTTTAATGTTTAACCTAACAATTCTTGGTATAATTAGCAATAGTACGGTGTGTTTTTTTTATGCGGGGGGCTCCGCTTCCCGAGCCCCCCTTTGTTTGCGGCCCGGCACGTGATATACCCTGTCAAAACTCTTTTTCTCCCATCTTGATTGTTTAACCTAACAGATCTTGGTATACTTGGCAATAGTAAAGTGAATTTTTTCTTTATGCGGGGGCCTCCGCCCCTCGAGCACCCCTTTCTTTGCCGCCCGTCACGTGCTAAACCCTATCAAAACTCTTTTTCTCCCATCTTGAATGTTTAACCTAACAATTCTTGCTATACTTAGCAATAGTACGGAGTATAATTTCTTTATGCGGGGGGCTCCGCCCCCCGAGCCCCCCTTGTTTACCGCCTATTCCGTGGTAAGCCCTATCAAAACTCTTTTACTCCCATCTTAAATGATTAACCTAACAATTTTTGGTATAATTAGCAATACTACGGTGTTTTTTCTTTATGCCCGAGCCCCCCTTTAATTGCGGCCCGTCACGTGATACACCCTGTCAAAACTCTTTTTCTCCCATCTTGATTGTTTAACCTAACAGTTCTAGGTATACTTAGCAATAGTACAGTGAATTTTTTCTTTATGCGGGGGGCTCCGCCCCCCGAGCCCCCCTTTCTTTACCGCCCGTCACGTGCTAAACCCTATCAAAACTCTTTTTCTCCCATCTTGAATGTTTAACCTAACAATTCTTGCTATACTTAGCAATAGTACGGAGTATATTTTCTTTATGCGGGGGGCTCCGCCCCCCGAGCCCCCCTTGTTTACCGCCTATTCCGTGGTAAGCTCTATCAAAACTCTTTTTCTCCCATCTTAAATGATTAACCTAACAATTTTTGGTATAATTAGCAATACTACGGTGTTTTTTCTTTTTGCGGGGGGCTCCGCCCCCCGAGACCCCCTTTCTTTGCGGCCCGCCACGTGCTAAACCCTATCAAAACTCTTTTTCTCCCATGTTGAATGTTTAACCTAACATTTCTTGCTATACTTAGCAATAGTACGGAGTATTTTTTCTTTATGCGGGGGGCTCCGCCCCCCGAGCCCCCCTTTCTTTGCCGCCTGTCACCTGCTAAACCCTATCAAAACTCTTTTTCTCCCATTTTTAATGTTTAACCTAACAATTCTTGGTATAATTAGCAATAGTACGGTGTAATTTTTTTATGCGTGGGGCTCTGCCCCCCGAGCCCCCCTTTGTTTGCGGCCCGGCACGTGATATACCCTGTCAAAATTCTTTTTCTCCCATCTTGATTGCTTAACCTAACAGTTCTTGGTATACTTAGCAATAGTTCAGTGGATTTTTTCTTTATGCGGGGGGCTCCGCCCCCCGAGCCCCCCTTTCTTTGCCGCCTGTTACGTGCTAAACCCTATCAAAACTCTTTTTCTCCCATTTTTAATGTTTAACCTAACAATTCTTGGTATAATTAGCAATAGTACGGTGTGTTTTTTTTATGCGGGGGGCTCCGCTTCCAGAGCCCCCCTTTGTTTGCGGCCCGGCACGTGATATACCCTGTCAAAACTCTTTTTCTCCCATCTTGATTGTTTAACCTAACAGATCTTGGTATACTTAGCAATAGTAAAGTGAATTTTTTCTTTATGCGGGGGGCTCCGCCCCCCGAGCACCCCTTTCTTTGCCGCCCGTCACGTGCTAAACCCTATCAAAACTTTTTTTCTCCCATCTTGAATATTTAACCTAACAATTCTTGCTATACTTAGCAATAGTACGCAGTATTTTTTCTTTATGCGGGGGGCTCCGCCCCCCGAGCCCCCCTTTCTTTGCCGCCTGTCACGTGCTAAACCCTATCAAAACTCTTTTTCTCCCATTTTTAATGTTTAACCTAACAATTCTTGGCATAATTAGCAATAGTACGGTGTTTTTTTATGCGGGGGCTCCGCCCCCCGAGCCCCCCTTTGTTTGCGGCCCGGCACGTGATATACCCTGTCAAAACTCTTTTTCTCCCATCGTGAATGTTTAACCTAACAATTTTTGGTACAATTAGCAATAGTCCGGTGTGTTTTTTTTCCTTTTTCGCGGGGTGCTCCCCGACCCCCTCCCCCTTTTATCAACCACCTCGTGGAAAATTCTCCCATCTTGAACATTCAATCATATTTGGTAACAATAGCAATAGTAGTGTGTTTTTCTTTATGCGAGTCCCCTTTAACCATCTATTACGTAAATTCTATCAAAACTGATTTTTCTTCCGTCTTTAACATTCAACTTAACAGTTTGTGGAATTTTGTAATTCTAATGTATTTTTTCCCCTTGCATAGGCTTATATTGGCCCTATGGTTGACGACTGGTAGAGAATACAATTTGGCATTATACTTACTCGCCATTTCGTGCAATATCATCAGTGTTTTCAACAGCTCTGTTGATGAGATAGGCGTTGCTAAGCAACCGCGTGCTAGCGCGCCAGGCCTCAGCAAAAAGAAGGAATAAAGAGGTAGCATAGATAGATAGTACCTACCTACTATAGCCATCTAGGGAAATCTCTGCGAACTCGTGTTGCATTTAGTTTGCACCTAAACTACATATGTAGTGGTCAGATTTTGCGTAGGGAGGACTCGGTTAGTGACAAAGTCCTGCGAGAGATAGCGTTACTCGTATAGCCAAAGACATATCCCTTTTGATGGTACGTATTTTTTACTTTTCCACTATATTTAACCAGTATATTATTATTTAACCCATTTATTTATTTATATATGAATGAATATAAACTAACCGAAAGTGATTAAACAAATATCAATTTGCTGCTTGAGCTTAACACTCATATTCCTTTCCCATACAAAGTTTAAACCCCCCTTTAACCCCCTTAAATCCAAAATGTTCGTATTTTTTATAGCCTATGTCCTGACCAGAGGTCTGTTGAACCTGCTAGTGAAGTTTTTATCGAAATCGGTTCAGGCGTTTTGACGCCAACTCTCCCCATCCAAACAGACAAAAATTCTAAAAATCGTCGAAACGTGTTCTGTTATCGATTCTAAGAGCTACTAACTCATTTTTTTACTAATATCTCCAATGTACAGATTTTTTACCCTCTTCACCTTTATTATATGTATAGATGAGAAAGTGGACGTTATTGACAATATTTTGCCTGATTGAGTCAGAGTTTTAAAATATTTTTAGTTTGTTTTTGTTAAGGTTAGAAGAAGAAATTATGTTACACTGCAATATTTATGACATCCTTGTATTTCATAGTTTCTAGTTAAAAGTGTAAACAAGGAAACTGGTTATAACGACGGAAAAATCAGACTATGACGTAATGTGCACGTACAGATAAAATTTCTATATTTACAATTATTTCATGTAGTGTAGGAAAAAACTCCAAAAAGGTGTACAGTAGCCATCAAATATATCGGAGCGGTCAGGGTACTCGTAAATATCTGAACATGCACTTTATGGCCTTGACAATAGAGGCGTTGTTCAGATATTTGTGACCACCTTGGCCACTCTGATATATTTGATGGCGACTGTACAGTCGCCATCAGATATATCGGAGCGGCCAAGGTGGTGAAATATCCGAACAACGCCTCTATTGTTCAGGCAAGACATGTTCAGATATTTTTGAGTACCTTGGCCGCTCCGATATATTTGATGGCGACTGTACCTACCCCAAAATCGAAGCACGCTGTACACATTGGGCCAACGTCGGCCAGTCTAAGGGACGCAGCTATACGGCAGAACGAGATCGCGATATCCCTTGCTCCCTCTAACGCATAACTGCGTCCTTTAGATTGGCCAACGTTGGCCCAACGTGTACAGCGGAGAAAACTTGTTGGTAACTGTACAGTAGCCATCAGATATATCGGAGCGGCCAAGGTGGTGATATATCTGAACAACGCCTTTATTGTCAAGGCGATAAAGTGCATGTTCAAATATTTATGATGGCTGCTCCGATATATTTGATGGAGACTGTACTGAGAGATTTGTCAAATGTTTTATATGACACTCGTGAATTGCTTTGTATATAAATAATTGTGTGTTAAATTTAAATATTATAATGAGGAGTGATTATATGTTAAAATTAATAAGTTTGCATTTGATTTTTCCAAAAAAAGCAGCCTTCCTAACTAGGAGTCAGTTTTTTTTCTCCTGAGTGATAATGATCATCATGTGTGGTAGGTACCTTTGTGTTTTTTTTTTTTATATAAGTATCAACCATAAGTTTTGCAACATAATTCACCTTGTGTCAATTCAAGATTGATAATATTGAGCGTCATACTAATTATCGATAAACACTTCATAATCCCAGTATTATCTCAATTGACAATGACAATGATTATTTTATTTGAATTAATAAGTACATATAATAAGCTTGTAAGTATGTCAGTAATATTTTTTGTACCACAAAAGTGGTTAACAAGTTAACAACCGTACAGCCTGCTGCAAGATAAGTTGATAACGGACGATGCCACTTCAGCGTTACCACAAGCGCGTTGCCCATGATATGGCTCCTCCACATGATGAGCCATCATAGAGACGCAGCTATGCGTTAGAGGGAGCTAACGATATTGCGATCTCGTTCTGTTGTATAGCTGCGTCCCTATGATGGCCCATCATGTAGAGGCAGCCATAGGGATAGGGACATACAAAAGATTCACTTCGATGACCGGGACAAGGCGGTCTTGATTCGTGAATATTGAAAATGAGGCTATAAACACGCTTTTACCTATCTGAAAGTCACCTCCGAGTTGGTTCGTATGTTACACCTCACTAAATACAGTCGCCATAAAACTGTACTGGCGAAAGGCGACTGTACTAAGATGATCCAAGTGGTCTCACCAGCAACTGTCAGTTTTCGAAGCCCTGGAACTACCTAAATATTCAACATAGGCAAAGCCGCGGGTACATATGCCCTCTAAAAATGTGATAAAGGTTTATGAGAGATTAGCAATGTAATGAATAATTATAACAGCTCAATCACTTTCAGTCGATAAAAGAATGGCGGCCACGTATCTTGTGGGATTATTGGTCATCGTTGGATTGGTTCAGGTAACTAATTATATAATAAGAATTTTATTTCCCGCTTGATACCTACTAAAACTAGGGTTTTACCCGTGGTACCACGGTTTTTGTACCACGGGGGACCACGGGAATTTTTTTTCCTCGTATTTTCCCCGTAGACCCCACTGCTCCAGTTTTAAGTTATCTTTTTGAATACGAAACTGTCCGTGGGCCCACGGGTCATTCCTCGAAAATAAATATTTCCCGTAGTCCCACAGCAATAGATATGTCATAAATTACGCCTCTAAATACTATTCTTTTTTTAAGAGGCAAGGTAGGTTTTGGTTATTTTTTTTTGCTGTGCCTTTAAATACTAGCAAATGAATACCATTCTCGAGCAGTGGGTCTATGGGGACAAAATTAGTAATTAGTGGATCCACTGAGGGTCATAGCAGTGGGACCACGGTTAATACCCGGTTCTTTTCAATTACCCATAGTCCCATTTCGGTGTTGTGGGTCTACGGAGATTTTTTTTTACCCGTGGTCCCCCGTGGTACAAAGGCCGTGGTACCACGGTTAAAACCCGCTAAAACTCCTCTCCTGATCTGTTATTGTTGGGCTCCTCTCAATAAGTAGTTAGGGATACATACACAGATCTGCCTGACGGGCAGGTCTGTCAATATGCCGCTATACAAAGGCTATAAGTAGAATTATAAGTAGATTATAAGTAGATACACCTAACACTCTAATTATAAGTAGATACACCTATCTAGTTGTAATATAAATTTAATGTGATGTTAATATTTAAAAGTTTATTAACTATGTCTTATTAAATTTAAGATTGTTATGTATAATTAGGTATAGATATTATAAAACTACTGTTGCTATACCCTATCAGGGTCCACGATGTACCTAGCATAAGTACCTGGAAATGCAATAAAGATCTCTTATCTCTTATCTCTTAATAATATAAGGTAAGCTGCCCACCATACTACACCTACAGTACCTATTGCTCTCACGAGTCTCACGACCCATGCAAATTGACTGATCTCACCATTCCTACCGGTGATGCTCAAAGCATCGCTCTATCTGACATCACTCGCTTTTTTGATGCCACCGGTGATGCTCATAGCACAAAGAAAACATGATCCCAGCGGTGATGCTCATGTGGCAGCCAACGTGTTAACAAAATGTGACAATGGTGTTAATGGTAACCACGCATCTTCACTCCTCGCCTCACAGTTGTTGTAACAATAGATTATTATTACTAAATACTTATGCTTTTAGTACATTACGTACCTAGGGCGGTAAAATAAAGAACGGTTCAGGTCGCGGGCATTTGTGGCCCGAACCGAAGGTAAGGGCCATAAACAAGCGATCTGAGGCCCAGGAGAAGACGTAAAATTGTGTACGTACACAATTTCACGTCTTCTCCTGGGTGTGAAGTGAGATTTGCTACTGCGCCCGTGGGCGGCAAATCTCACTTACCGCCCAGAGTGACGTAAAAATATTTGTGTGTTATTTTTACAGTGTGAACCTCTCCAAAGAGATCATGACCCTGCCATCATCGAGGACTTGCGAATGGGTAAGAAATATGCTTCCTAAGTTGGCAATGTTGTTCCCATCATCTAGTGCAGTTGTGGATCCTTTAGTTATCCCAGCGGTATAAGCTTAATCTAGAAGTACATGACAGCGCCTTCCACGCGCCTTCACAAGCTCGCGCCACCTCGCTCAATCCCCTTACGTCACTCTAGCTCATCTCAACGTCATTAGCCGTTTACACCTGACGCACCGCCTCGCGAGGAAATTGCCTAGCTCGGTTAGTGTGGACGTGCCTCGGCTGAGACAAACGCACGCGCCGCCGCAATGCCTCGGGCGAGGCACCTCCACACTAGCCGTGCTGCCGCGCGCGGCAATTTCCTCGTAAGGCGGTGCGTCAGGTGTAATAAAAGCTAATCAGCTCCTAAACAGAGCACCGCACCGCCATGACTGCTCGGAGTGCTCGGGATCCGATCGTTCACCTCCCTCCCTCAGTTGTGAACAGTGCCCGTGATATTCCTCACCACGAATAGTGTGCCCGATACAGCTCCACTTTCGTTTTCTTCAAGCATCTATTAACCCTTTGACTGCCAAAGCTGTCATATCACGTGCACGGAAAGTCGTGCCGTCAGCGCCAGGACGTGATATCACGTCCAGAATATAACCGGTTTGCCTTGCGCGCTCGCGCGCGCTGGCGCTGAAGCCACGATTTTTCCGTCCAATGCTTGGCGTTCAAAAGGTTAATCTACTCAAGAACTGAATACTCAACCATTTCCATGTGTTGGAATGAATGGTATTCAAGGGCAATGCTTTGATTTCCCCTGAGCCAAGGTAACCAGAACCAAACTCCTTCCTTTTCTAGCGAGAGCGTGACATTCACAAAATGTTCTTTATCAATTATCATTTATAGCTGTCGGTGGCCGCATCGTGGCTGGCTGGGAGGCCGAAGACGGCCAGATTCCTCACCAGATCAGCCTCCGTATGGTTAGCAACGCCGGCGCCGTCTCCTCCTGTGGTGGCTCCATCATCCACCACGAGTGGGTCATTACGGCTGCCCATTGTGTTGCCAAGTGAGTAGACCTCTCTTTCAATTAGGTATGTACAAGTTCCCTAAGACTATTTTTGGATACCCTGGCTGCTCCGATATATTTGATGGCGACTGTACTGTACTCTTTGAATCCAATATTTTGTTTTTGATTTTGTATCCTATTTATGTCTCTTTTTTGCACCAAATAAACATTTTTGATTTCATTTAAGTCACTATACCAGACGATAAATCACAGATAAGAGAATTTAACAAATTCACCACACATAAGCTCATATTTTTACTACTTATCTAGTAAAAATGCTACCTACTATAATAATTATAAGCATAGTCGCCATAAAATATATCAGTGTGGCCAGGGTACTCAAAAATGATCATGCACTTTATCGCCTTAACGATAGAGGCGTTTTTCAGATATTTGTGACTACCTTAGCAACTCCGATATACTATCTGATAGCGATTCTACCTATACGAAATAAGCGGTCGCGCACAGCGACCTCAAGTTTTCTAATATGGCCCATCTTGTAGCAGAGGTCTACATGTGATCTGTCCCTTACTCCGAATGTAGAGCTTCAAAATTTACCCCTAACATGGCTCATATATCCACAGCCGCCCCACATTCGTGATCCGCCTGGGTCTGACCAACCTCACCAGACCCGAGTACCTGGTGGAGACTTCCCGCAAGTTCATCCACCCTGAGTACGATGAGCTCAGGGCTGGAGTGCAGACAGATGATATTGCGTTGCTGGGGCTGGAGCAGAGCATCCCTTATGGACGTGAGTAACTGGCTAGCCTACTGCCTCTGTGATTATGAGCGATTAGGCAAATAGACTATGTTATAACGAGCGAAGATAGGCTAGTCGACATTGACTTAGGGCCCATATAGCATATACACTCGAGAGCAAAAGTTTCGGGTCACTAGCATTTCCTTGAATATCTCAAAAGATATTCATTTTAAAAATATTAAAGTTTATACTGACCCGAAATTTTTGCTCTCGAGTGTAGATGGACTTAAAGATTTCGAAGGAGGAGGTTCTCAACTCGTCGGGAATAGCATAGAGTGCTGACTCTTTAGAACTGGTAATTATCCCGAAAGCTTTTGGTACCTACGTATATTATTGTAGAGATGGATAGGCTTGTGTAGTAGGTACAGTCGACCAAGAAAGTGGTCTACCAGTTTTGACAAAAGTTTCTGCGAGATCTAACGATCGCTAAGGTTGACTTTTCTAACGGAGTTTAAAACATGCACGACCTTGTTGTCTCATGACGTTCAAACGAACCTCAACCGTATAGGGTGGTAGACCACATTTTTGGCCCACTGTACCTAATTTTATACTGATGTTTGTTTCAGAATTTATCCAACCATGCCGTCTGCAGAACAGTGAAAACAAAAACAAGGTGTACACGCAAATCGTGCTCACCGTCAGCGGCTATGGCAGGACCGACGATCCCATCAACGGTTAGTATTCCAAGTCTTGGACCTCCACCGATGTACAGCTGCCAGACACCCGGATCTATTAATGTGTACACGGGAATTGTGCTTACCGTCAGCGGCTATGGCAGGACCGACGATCCCATCAACGGTTAGTATTCCAAGTCTTGGACCTCCACCGATGTACAGCTGCCAGACACCCGGATCTATTAATGTGTACACGGGAATTGTGCTTACCGTCAGCGGCTATGGCAGGACCGACGATCCCATCAACGGTTAGTATTCCAAGTCTTGGACCTCCACCGATGAACAGCTGCCAGAGACCCGAATCTAGTATTAAGGTGTATGCTGGAATTGTGCTCACCGTCAGTGGCTGTGGCAGGACCGACGATCCCAGTAACGGTTAGTATTCGAAGTCTTGGACCTCCACCGATGAATAGCTGCCAGACACCCGAATCTAGTAATGTGTACACGGGAATTGTGCTCACCGTCAGTGACTGTGGCAGGACCGACGATCCCATCAACGGTTAGTATTCGAAGTCTTGGACCTCCACCGATGAACAGCTGACAGACACCCGAATCTAGTAATGTGTACACGAGAATCGTGCTCACCGTCAGCGGCTATGGCAGGACCGACGATCCCATCAACGGTTAGTATTCCAAGTCTTGGACCTCCACCGATGTACAGCTGCCAGACACCCGGATCTAGTAATGTGTACACGGGAATTGTGCTTACCGTCAGCGGCTATGGCAGGACCGACGATCCCATCAACGGTTAGTATTCCAAGTCTTGGACCTCCACCGATGAACAGCTGCCAGAGACCCGAATCTAGTATTAAGGTGTATGCTGGAATTGTGCTCACCGTCAGTGGCTGTGGCAGGACCGACGATCCCAGTAACGGTTAGTATTCGAAGTCTTGGACCTCCACCGATGAATAGCTGCCAGACACCCGAATCTAGTAATGTGTACACGGGAATTGTGCTCACCGTCAGTGACTGTGGCAGGACCGACGATCCCATCAACGGTTAGTATTCGAAGTCTTGGACCTCCACCGATGAACAGCTGACAGACACCCGAATCTAGTAATGTGTACACGAGAATCGTGCTCACCGTCAGCGGCTATGGCAGGACCGACGACCGACGATCACATCAACGGTTAGTATTCGAAGTCTTGAAACTCCACCGATGGACAGCTGCCATACACCCGAATCTAGTAATAACGTGCACATCGGATGCTCACGTCAGCGGCTGATGGTCTCACCGAAAGATCATGCAGCGTTGTCAATCGGGGGCATCATATATGCTGAGATGAGGTCATATCGTGGCATTTTTATATATCTTAATTATTTCCCACTTCTGTATTATGTGTATGAGTTTACTAATAAACTATTTCTATTCTGTTCTACTCTCTTAATCTTCTTTTACCAGTGCAGGCATCCTATTGACACTGTATTTCTGTCACCAGGTGGTGTGGCCTCCGAGATCCTCCGCTGGGTACACCTCCGCGGCATTTCCAACGAGGAGTGCAAGCAGTGGTACAGCACCAGCACAGTGGTCCAGGACCAGACCATTTGTGCCGAATATTATAACGACACGGCTCAGTCGTCCTGCCAGGTGAGACTAGCTTTTGGCTGTAGGGGTTGTGGCTCCAAAGACGTCAAATCACGCGCACGGAAAGTCGTGGCCTCAGCGCCAGCGCGTGATATCACGTCCAAAATATAACAGGGTTGCCACGCGCGCTCGGAGCGGTCAAAGGGTTAATAAAGAGCCACCGACTAAAACTAAAGCAAAACAGCGCGGTTTTGGGCTGGACAAGGAAACTTCGTAAGTTTGTTTAAGACACTCGACGCTTCATGTTCCCAGAGGTATTCAGATAGCATCATATAGCATAGCATAGCTGAATAAGAAGGCGCTATACGTTTTCTGGCAATCTTTGTCAAACATTAGCTCTTCACTTGACTATGCCGTAACGTGCTTACCAAATAAGGCTCAAAACACACCTAGCGGAATTTTGGCAGTAATGTCTGGAGCTTTGTCGATGGTAGCGTAAATTTGTCTATGGCCTCCATACATTACTGCCTCCATTCCGCTAGGTGTGTTTTGAGCCTAAACGGGTCGTACAATGCCAGTTTCAGTTAGTACTTACCCACTTACTACACTCGAGAGCATAAGTTTCTAGGTCACTAGTATTTTCTTGAATATCTCAAAAGATATTAATTTTTAAGATATTCATTTTAAAGACATTAAAGTTTATGTTACTGACCCGAAATTTTGCTCTCGAGCAACTTGGTCAATTGATCCAATTGAGCAACTGGTGATGACATCCCTAAGAAATTCAATCACTACAAGTCTATACTGGTCCCGTTCCCGTTTCCCGTCTGCCCAGGCGCGGTCCCAGGGGGGGGGTCACAGGGGACATGACCCCCCCCCCCCAAAATCATACGTGTTGAATTGAAAAAAGACCCACTCAAAAATTGAAAAAATTTTTTTTTGCTTTAGTGACCCCCCCCCCCAAATTTCAGGCTGCGACCGCGCCTGCGTCTGTCAAATGAGTATGACCAGTGGTCATACTCATTGTATGGACTGACATTTATTTGACGTGGCTATTTTGACGTTTCCCATACATTTGGCGTTCCCCTCCCCCGCAAAAAACGGCAGACTTTTTCCGATAGAAATGAGAGCGCGTCTCGCATCCGGTTGGTTTAATAATCAAAGATACTAGTCCTACTCTTTAATTCAGTCACATCACAGCTGTCAACCACCAAACATGGCGCACAAACTTTGAAATAGAATTAATATATATGAATATATAATAAATCAATTATTGATCACCATAATGTTGATCACGTTCTGAAGTGACAGAAAAACCAAAAGAAGGAATTGAAAATGGGAAGTTATGATCATCAGTAAAATTGTTTTTTTTTGTCCAGGGTGACAGTGGCGGTCCTCTGACGGAGCTGGATCTGGACGGTAAGCCGACCATGGTGGGCATCGTCAGCTTCGGATCCTCTGCCGGCTGCAACAGTCCCTTCCCCTCTGGTGAGTATAATATAAACTCTTAACACGCCGCTAGATGGCGCTCAACTGTCTTTTTTATAATCGCTATGGACGTGGACGGCTTCCGACCATGGTGAGTATCGTCAGCGCTCGGTGGAAATTAAACAAATACATGAATAGATTCGGTTTAGGTTTTCTATGATATTTTACGCAAAATTCACGCTGTAACATCAGTCAACATCAAATTCGGAGCGTCCATCTCGTCCAGGCCAGGCGTTTGAATAGTCTGAAGATGAAAACAACCCGATGACAATTAATAGAGGCGATGTTCCGATATTTTTAGCTATTTTGCCGCTTTGTCTGTTGGCAACTGTGTCTATTATAGGTGCCTTTTTCTCCATATCCTACTGACTTCTTATCAGTCGCCCCAAACGTTTTTACCATCATTATCATTTGAGCATAGGTCTGTCTTCCTGTATGTCACTTGTCTCGGAGCCAACCTCATCTAGCAGTGACCCGCAACATTTCGAATGCCGTCTACCCATCAAGCTTTCATCATAATTATTAATTTACCTATATGTTTTCAGCGTACGTCCGCCCCGGCCACTACCACGACTGGTTCTTTGAAATCACGGGCATCAACTTCGACTGGGCCAGCGCCGACCTGCAGCCTTCATACAAGCCCATACAATTACCCGTAGACCTGAACTAGGATTTACAGAATTAGACGGGGACTTTAATAAAATAATATGTTTGTTTTGTGTGTTTTATTCAGTCTTTAGGGAAGAGCTGTAGTTATAGTAAGATTTTTTTAAGACCCCGTTCCTACTTGTCGGATGTCGGGCCCGGATTTTAATCGGGTTTCGGTGCCTCATACAAAATTGTGTCGTGCAAGTGGGAATAGCTTCATATAAAATGTTCTGCCGCTGTATTAACATCCGATTAAAATCCGGGCCCGACATCCAACAAGTGGGAACGGGGTCTTAAAATGTCTTAGGGGTCTTAACCTTAAGCCATCGAGACGTTCCGTTGCGTGCAAAGACTGCAAAGTTGTTTGTAAGAACTTCGCTTACGCTCCACTAATTCGATTTTTTCTAGCCATGGCGTAGCGTTGCGGGCGGCGAAGCGAAGACACATAGGGGTCTGCAATTTCTAACTTAGCCGAGTAGCAGGTTGGAAAAAAAATACGGCTACATGAAAAAACGTTATATTCAATATTTACATTCATCTCTTTCACTCACAAATAAGTTAATTGCCACCTTGTTCACAATGAAAATTTAAAAAGCTTAAAAATTCCATTTTTTATGTAAGATTGCAATTTGGGTTTAAGATTACATTATAAATGCGCACAGATAACCTCAACCACTAGATAGATCATAAGTACAACTCGGGGTCACCACGCATCTGTGCTCCCGTACTCATTTTGTATGAGAGCGCGACCGCTTATTTCAATTGAGTTTACGTTTTTGATCATTACTCATGGGAATTAAAAATATCCACAAAAATCAAGTTACAGGGGTGAACCTGGATTGTTATACTACAAATTGGTGTAAAATAAATACTATTGCGAAGTGCTGTTCGAATCGTAGAAATTTACGAATAAAATTGCGCTGATGTGTGGTGACCTCGTGCTCCCTGTAAAAGCTTAATGATGAGGTGTCTGTGTAGTCTGTGTAAATGCGATTACCCTTCACGGTTAAAGTGTGTTACCTATTAAATAGGCAACCAGAATTACTGGCAAAACTGCACGTATTCTTTCGAAAGACTTAAGTATATTCGATTCATATTTAATAAAATCTGCTATACATATAATAAACGCGTAAGAAATCTGTTTTTTAGCGAACTACGCAAAAATTACTACACAGAGCTTCATGAAAGTTTATACGAGGTGTAACAAAAATACTGGTGATCCTTTTAAGGGCATAATTGGCATGGTAATAATACCATGCCATTTTTTTTCTTTCTTTTTCGTAATTAGAATAATCTAATTACGAAAAAGAAAGAAAAAAAATGCTCGCGAAAACAATTTTTGGTTTTGAATGGAGGATTGATCAGCTGTGACGACGTGTCACATACAAAAAAAAATTTCGCGTCCAAAAAAACCTTTTCCTACTTTTACTTAATCTGAAGATAAAGATAAAAAAAAGATAAAAGATATTTATTCTTCAATTTAGGCACATTGCAATGAATACGATATACGATACCAATTATTATTTTTGTTACACCCTGTATAGTAGTAACAGTTTACACCCCGGAGAAAGATTTAGGGTAGCTCCTAATCGCACGCGGGCGACGCCGCGGGCACAGCTAGTGGTTATTAAATTTAAACTTTCGTGAGACATATTAACATTATAAAATAACACGGTTACACTCACGGCACTTTAGTCACGTCTCGCGACATGTTTCGGAGAGCCTAGGTCTCCATCTTCAAGCACTAGGAGTGCTACTTGAACCGGCCCGTCGTGCACTGCTGCACGTCGCATTGCCGACACATGACTAAAGTGCCGTGAGTGTAACCGTGTTATTTTATAACACAGCTAGTGGTGGATAAAGATGGACTATCTGTCTGCCTCTTCGTATGCCGGCACCACGTCTGGTCGGTTGAGGAACACCTTGCAAAGGATCTCCTGGCAGTAGTCCACCTCCTCTCTGAAGGTGTCGTCTCGGAGCTCGGGGCTTTTGAGGTGCCTCTCGAGGATACCTGTGGATTTTAAATTTAAATAGATTTGTTGCATATAATCAGAGACTATAGAGATATAGACGACCACAGCCTAAGAACTTATTGAAGCTCATGTCGATTGCGGCATCTAATGTCGAAGCCCCCTAAAAATACCGAATATGTAAGAGAAATGTCACCTGCACTGCTACTCCACCTAGTAGCTACTTGTGTACTACTAGTACGCTATTTGTTACTAGGTGGAGTAGCAGTGCAGGTGACATTTCCTCTTACATATTCGGTATCTTTAGGTGGCTTTGCCATAGATGCCGCAATCGACATGCGCTTCAAAAAGTTCTTAGGCTGTGGTCGTCTATATCTCTATAGTCTCTGATATAATTCTAGGGAATAATATGGCAATAGGTCGCCATACAACGTTGCCGCGAGTGTGATGGGTACTTTTATTTTAAACCGGGCATGACGCGGAATAGTTTTTTTTTTCTATATTGCATTTTATCAGAGACTATAGATAATATAGACGGCCACAGAATAAGAACTTTTTTGAAGCTGAAGTCTGAAAGCGCCATCTATTGGAGAGAAACGTAAAGGTATAAAAATAGAAGGAATACATATAGCGTTATTACGATACGCTACTCGTCACTAGATGTCGCTGCAACGCAATATAAAAATAGTTGGAAAAAATTACATTGCGTCGCAGCGACATCTAGTGACGACTAGCGTATCGTAGTAACGCTAGATTTTGAGATGATACAGGTTGCTCTCGAGTAGATGGCGCTTTCAGATTTGAGCAGGGCTTGTAACCGGTTAATGCAAAAAAACCCCGAAATGATCCAATATATTTAATTATTTTATGGTTATTATGTAAAACCCGATGTTTTATTATAGTTTTCACTTCAAATTATAGGATTTTTCGATTGAGTATAAAACAGTAACGAAAAGAACGAAAAATCAAACCGGTTTTTTACTATGGATTTCGGTTACGGTTACAAGCCCTGGATTTGAGCTTCAAAAAGTTCTTAGACTGTAGCTGTCTATATTATCTATAGTCTCTGATTTTATCAATAAACTTTATGCGTAGATTTGTCAGTGACAGTTCAACCAAAGATAATCCACCATAGATGGATGGGCAACTTATATTTATCTTTGAAAGACAGTGTAAGTCAAAAATGTCTAATTTGACAGCTAGATTAGAGCGCGCTGTACATTTTGCGGTAACTGTGAATATCAAAAGAAAACGTTAACACAGATAATTTTAAACAAAAAAATAACCGACTTCACTTAGGATCCGCTATTCCAAGAGGAAGTGGCCGAGTTGCTGTAAAAAATAGTGAAATCACTATAGGTGTGCCTATAATAGTTGAAGAGTTCCCTCGATTTCTCCAGGATCCCATCATCAGACCCCGACTTGGTGACAATGGGACCATGTAGGGGTTATACCGGTTCGATTAAAAAAAAATTGAAAATAGGTTCACGATGCACGGAGATATCGAGTAACATACATACAAAAAAATTATAATGATAAAAAAAAATTCAGTCGAATTGAGAACCTCCTCCTTTTTTGAAGTCGGTTAAAAATAAGTATGCACACTTTCGTTAAGTTCCATCCAACATTTAGTAATATAATCAGTAGTTTTCCTACGGTTGAATTTGGTTTTTATTTAAACTCTCAATACCACGTTTATGTATCTTACTTAGGGGTAGTGTAATGATACTAATGATAATGATAGTCTATCAAAGCATACCTTTAAGCCCTAAGCCTGGGTCCCGGCACTGCGCCAGTACTCTCTCATCCAAATCAGCTAACAGGGTCAGCAGTGTATTGAGCAGATGCTCCGATGACTGGTCCCTTCCATTTGACAGCTGTTCTGCGAGGGTCTTCACTATGTTCAGTTGAACGAATTTTTCTGGAAAAAAAAATTCAAAGTTATTCAAAAGCATATGCTAACAGAAAGCACATTCGCTATCAAATATACCAGAGCGGCCAGGGTACTCAAAATATCTGAACATGCATTTTATGGCAGTGGCAGTAGAGGCGTTGTTCAGGCGCGAAAAATTGGGCGTTCTCAAGTAAAAGGTACATCATTGTCAAATGTCAGTGGTGAATGATTTTTTATAGCAGAAACGCTTTAATGACACAAATACTGATGTGCTGAGATGTGCTGTTCGATTCGTAGAAATTTACGAATAAAATTGCGCTTATGTGTGGTGACCTCGTGCTCCCTGATTAAGCTTAATGATGAGCTCTGTGTGGTCTGTGCTCTATACTAACCTCTGGCATCTGGGTAGTGGTCGCACAGATGTCTGGCTAATAGTGTGGCTTTCGTCCTAGCTCGTACGTCTGTGGCCCCGCATACTGTGGCTACCGTCTCGCATCCGCCCTGGGCTAGCAATTCTTTACAAGATGGAGGGTATTCTCTGCAGGCACCTGGTAACAAATAAAATGCAGGGGGTAACATTTTGATTAGGGGGATCTGTACGTTTAGCATGACTTACGTTGTCGCGCGACTGCCCATACTTCAGGCTCGACTCGAAGTATGGAGTCGCGCGCGACAACGCATGTCATGCTAAGCCGCCAGATTGGTAAATCATTGGTAACTTAAGAACTATAGTAAAGTACACACAGCTTACTTATGTTTAGAGTCATAGCCCTCCAAACGAAGGAAAACTTAGGGGAAATAATTCGTGTATAGCTGAATTTTGGTATAGTTGTAGACAAAGGTGTCTTACACAACATACCAAAAGTACTCATGGATAGGGGTGCCGCTAACGGGGAGAGGGGGGTGTAAAGGTCCCCTTTTTTGGCTTTTCGTAAATAACTCAGTAGCGGTGGCTCATACGAAAAAATGTTCTTCTACTTAATTAATCCACAAATAATTTTCTACAAAAAAGGTTCTTTACACTTTTTTGCTGAGATCAATGTATAATGAGATTTCGAGGAAATACGATAATCACTTTTTGAAACTTTCGGAGCTATTTTTTACGAAACTATTAGTTTTGTCTAAAAGTTGTTTTAGAAAACCCATATTTATATTAAAAGACCTATCCAACGACAGCCCACACATTAGGCGTGGATTAAAATACAGAATTTACCTCCCACTTCATGTGTTCGGGAGGTACCCCAAAAAATAATATTTTTCAGATTTTGTTTTAAAACTTTGTCTGCGTATTCAAAACACATACTCATACGAAGTTTAACTATTCAAGTACTAACCATCACTGAGCAGGTTGAAGAGGGTATTTTTTTACTTTTTATTTTTTATGCCACGACTGTGGCAAACAAGCATACAACCCGTCTGATGGTAAGCAGTTCCCATAGCCTATGGACGCCTGCAATCAACTTCCTAACCTTATAGTTTCGCTGTCCGTTTGTGCCAGTTTGTCCGTTCACGGCTTTGCGCAGTGATGGTTAGTACTAGAATAGTTAAACTTCGTATGAGTATGTGTTTTAAACACGCAGACAAAGTTTTAAAATAAAATCTGAAAAAATATTATTTTTTAGGGTAACTCCCGAACACATGAAGTGGGAGGTAAATTATGTTTTTTAATTCACCCCTAATGTGTGGGGTGTCGTTAGATAGGTCTTTTAATATAAATATGGGTTTTCTAAAACAATTTTTAGACAAAACTAATAGTTTCGTAAATAAAAGCTCCGAAAGTTTTTAAAAGTGATTATCGTATTTCCTCGAAATCTCATTATACATTGATCTCAGCAAAAAAGTGTAAAGAACCTTTTTTGTGCAAAATCATTTGTGGATTAATTAAGTAGAAGAACATTTTTTCGTATGAGCCACCGCTACTGAGTTATTTACGAAAAGCCAAAAAAGGGGACCTTTACACCCCCCTCTCCCCGTTAGCGGCACCCCTATCCATGAGTACTTTTAGTATGTTGTGTAAGACACCTTTATCTACAACTTCACCAAAATTCAGCTATACACGAATTATTTCTCCTATCGAGCAGTTAGTGGGCTTCCTTCGGTGAGCTATCAGTTAAGTTACGGTCTGACATGTTTCCAACTCATGATACTTCTTTCTTCAGGGTGAGGGGGAGGGCTGATTAGTTCGATTTTTGGTCCGTTCCCGACTCGAGGTTCACTCACAGTGAACCAGTATGGTACACAGTGAATCAGCACTTACAAGAGATAGCAGCGACGCATTTAGCCAGAGCCTCTCCCCGCTCCGTCCTGGCTAAAGCCAGCAACACATTGAGCAGGCTGCTCTCCAGTGCCCGTGACTTGCAGAAGGGATCGTTCTAGCAGTTCTGCCAGTATGAAGGTTCACAGTGAACCAGTAGTACACAGTTAACCAGTACTTACAGGAGATAGCAGTGACGCATTTAGCCAGAGCCTCTCCCCGCTCCGTCCTGGCTAACGCCAGTAACACATTGAGCAGGCCGCTCTCCAGTGCCCGTGACTTGCAGAAGGGATCGTTCTAGCAGTTCTGCCAGTATGAAGGTTCACAGTGAACCAGTAGTACACAGTTAACCAGTACTTACAGGAGATAGCAGCGACGCATTTAGCCAGAGCCTCTCCCCGCTCCGTCCTGGCTAAGGCCAGCAACACATTGAGAAGGCCGCTCTCCAGTGCCCGTGACTGGCAGAATGTATTGTTCTGGCACAGTTCTGCCAGTATTCCGCTGGCTCGGGCGCGGATGTCTTCGTTTTCGCTGCCGTAGCAAACGGGGAAGATGGAGAAGCCGCCAAGCTTGTAGAAATCTGGAAAGGTAATAGTTTATGCTAGTTAAGTATACTGTGATAAAAATAAAACAAGAGTGTTCTCAGACTATCATTTAGATTTCATTGACAACTCAATAATACACGTGCCCACGTGGCTGTGTTTATTTTATGCGCTTTAAAAATGCATATGGAATACACTAAAGAAACTATAAACTAAACGTCATCAATTGTGAACATCTGCAACCTACTAATACTGCCTAATGCTCTTGATATGGCCCTAAATGATTTTGACTCAACAGTTGTAGCATTTTTATTTTTTAAACTCATAGCTGGATAAAGTTGCAGCAAGATGTATGCTTGTACCTTCAAGCTCTCCTAAATCAATTAATTTAAATGTATATATACATTTAAGTTGAAAAGGTAAAACGTAGACTTTTAACACTGGAAAAATCTTACCATTAGCAGTATCTATATCATCAATGAAGTCCATAATACTTGTGAAAGCCTGGTTGATGTCATCGGGTAGCGGCTGGCCTAGTTGCACACTATTTATTTTATCTGCGTCTGATAACACAGCTATGGCGTCTTGTAGCACCTTAGCCACGTCCACTGTAAGGCTTTTTAAAGCTTCTTCTAAGAATCGCTTGCGCTGGAATAATAAGAATAAGAATAAGAAATATTTATTAGCACAAAAACTTAAACCAGTTTTCATACAGAATGGCCACGCTACGCCCCGCCCCGAACAGAATTAGAGTTATTTACTTGATTGAATTCAATACTAGATGAGTTTTTTTAAAGTATATAACAACATTTTAAGTGATAATACCAGAGAAAAGTGTAACAATATTCTTAAGAATTGTTTGTTTACATGATAAGATCATGATAACATCTATTTTTAAGTAGTTTTTAATTTTGTTTAGCTTTATATTTAAAGGTGTTTAAGTATTTAGGGTGTACTGCCTTTTTGCCGAATTATGTTTCGTCAAATTTCATTTAGCAATCAACTTTTCGCCGAAGTTTAATTTCGCAAACCAATCCTTGGCATAATTTTACTTCGTAATTTTTTTATTTCGCAAAATGTTTATATTGCAGAATTTTATTACGTCAAATTTTATGTGGTAAATAATTGTGTAGCAAATGATTTGCTAAGGCAAATAACATATTGTCAAAGTTTATGCGGTAAATAATTGTGTAGCAATTAGTGCTGCTCCCAGAGATAGGTAGGTTAGGGTTATTTTTTTTATGACCCTAAAAACGGAACTGCTCCTAGAGATAGGTAGGTTAGGGTTATTTTTTTTATGACCCTAAAAACGAAACTGCTCCCAGAGATAAGTAGGTTAGGGTTATTTTTTTTATGACCCTAAAAACGAAACTGTTCCCAGATAACCCTAACCTACCTATCTCTGGGACCCAGAGATAGTAGGTTATGGTTATTTTTTTTATGACCCTAAAAACGGAACTGCTCCCAGAGATAGGTAGTTTAGGGTTATATTTATTATGACCCTAAAAACGAAACTGCTCCCAGAGATAGGTAGGTTAGGGTTATTTTTTTTTATGACCCTAAAAACGAAACTGTTCCCAGAGATAGGTAGGTTAGGGTTATATATAATACAATAAGGTATGCCAATCAATACGTTTGACGAAAACATAATTTACATCTTTAAAAAATCCCAGGTAATAATTGGTCTAACAATAATTTATCAAATCATTAGTTGGGAAATGATATCAGTGCGTAACGTTGAGTTGGGAAATAATAATTTGACCAAATAAAAATATGGGATATATAGTTCGGGGAGTTAAAAATTTGCTAAATAATTTTTGTCGAAACATTAGTAAACCGTATTTAGTGTTAGTTTAATTATGGTTTATATTACTTTATACATACACAAATATAATGAAGTATAATTTTTACCTCTTCATCCATAGGACCTAACTCTGAATGTCCGGGGGCATCTTCAGCCTTTGTTGCCTCCATGGCAAACCGGAGGAGGCCCTGAAATGAGTAATGCACAGTCAGCATAAAGGATATCCACTAGCTAGGAGGATTAGAGAATAAATTATATTTATTACAATAATAATAAATTCATAATTAATTATTACCACAATTCTGAGTACACAATGTTGAATACAACCTTCAAGTGGCATAAGTCATTTATAAGTTAGTGAAATATTGATTTTATTTAACCTTTTCCACGCCAAAGACGTATACATCGGCACCACAGGTCCAACGCCAAGGACCGATATATCAGTCACCAACCACAGAGCAAAATAAACCTACATGCACACGCACAAAGTTTAACTTCATTTTTGACATTTAGATGGCGTGGCGTCTGAGAGGTAGGTTTTGCGTTTGACATGGCATCGAAAAAGTTAAATCAATCAAATTTCAAATTTAAATGACAGCCGACTGCCTGCTACACCAATGGGTATAGTATAGAATTAAAAAAAATAGTGTACAAATTTTTAAAGCATTGATAACACTTGTGACATCCCTGGAGGGTCCTGCTATTGTTGATAGGCTATGGTAACTGCTTACCATCACGCAGGCTGTATGCTTTTTTGCCACCGATGTGGTATAAACAAAAAGCACAAAATGATACTACAAAAAGACATTTCTAATACCTACTACATTTTTTTGTTTTCACACAGTTTCAAAATCAACTCAAACATTACACCATTTTAAAAGTAA
Organism: Pammene fasciana; assembly: GCA_911728535.1. Taxonomy (NCBI): domain Eukaryota; kingdom Metazoa; phylum Arthropoda; class Insecta; order Lepidoptera; family Tortricidae; genus Pammene; species Pammene fasciana. The sequence goes on from OU452292.1 coordinate 2,158,430, forward strand.
GTTACCAAAGCTTAGCATGATCAAATTGATCAAAGTCTTAAGCAAATGTTACGGTAATGTAACTTAAATACGCGCCTGTAAATTCCGAGGCTGCCGCGGCTGCTCTGCCATACGCTGGACATCCTCACTCCTGCTGGGGAAGGTCAGGGCTCCGGCAATTGGATTGCTACCAGGATTACTCGAACCCATGTTTTGAAAACCACTTATTTGAGGTTAACCGATTAGGTAAACTTGTAAATATTGTGACACTGGTTATATTTGGATTAAAGTGTGGGATTTACGTTTGGAATGATTCACAATAGCTGATGTAAATTCTAGAAAGTTATGTGTTCTTCGAAGTTCTGGAAATGACGCCGAAAACACCGTGCTCTATTTTACAACTGTCAAAGTCAATGTCATGTCATGTCACTGTGACACTCACATGACACTTGATATCGGCTCCAAATCAAGCTAATGAAATAAAATACAAACAAAAGGACAAACAACAGTATACAGCCTGGGCTACGTACATCCTATACTGTATACCTCTCCTCTATAACTTGTCAAAATGATTTTCAAAGATAATTAGACTATTTGTTTGGTAGCTTTGAAACATTATATAGAATAGTACATTTCGATATTAGTGCGGAAAGTATGTCATTACTTCACGAGTACCGAGTTACTCAAAAAAGTGCTTTTCTTGTAGTGGTTTAGCGTGCGGAAAGTTTGATATCGCGCACTAGTGCTTTTTACTTTTCCAGCCAATCACAGCTAATGACAGTGACAGACAGCCAATCACAGCGCCGCACCGCACCGCGCGGAGCGTTCGGATACATGTACTAAAGTAACCTCAAAGTGAATAATTGACAATTTTATAATTTTTTCGCAACTGTATTAAAAAACGTCGTTCGATACTCGTGCGTAAATTTCCGCACTAATATCGAAATGTACTATTATTACAGGGTCAGTCCTCTCTGTTGCCTGAAATACAGGACTGTCATCATGTGCAGTTCATTTGTTAGAAAGGAAAAGGACATTCATTGTATGAACTTCCCTTGAACTTATGACCTTTGTCGTTGGTGGTTTTGTTCGCATCACATTTAATTAAGTAAATGACGCGCAACTCAATTACACATTCGTTTTAATTTTGGACCGATATCAAAGTACGATGATAATGTTTCATTAATCAGTTTTATAATACACTACACGTGCATAGGTACTAGCATGAGTTGTACCTATATGTAAGTAACTAAGTATACTACAGCCTGCGTAGGTACATTTTTTTGTCATGCAAAGAAAAATACCCCCATTTTCATTCAGTTCGTAGAAAAGGGATGGGTCATTGTGAGCTTAAATTATGGTTTATCTCTAGGTATATATATATATTTTTAATAAATGCCCTTCATTTACCCACTTACCAAGTTAGAACTGTTATTTCTTATGTATTGAGACAATTACAACAACTATATTATTTTTATACAATTATTAGGTACTTATAGTTAAACCAGAGACTACACATATCATAGACAGTCACTGTCTAAGAACTTTTTGAGGCTCCAAGTCTGAAGCGCCATCTGGACGAGAGCAACCAAAATATGCCCAAAATGTAAGAAGAAATGTCACCTGCGCTGCTACTCCATCTAGTAACAAGTAGCGTTACTAAGGTAATTTAACTACGTTATATAGTCTCTGGTTAAACCTTAAATTACTGGCATGCAATGCATTAAGCACGTAATAATTATGAAATTAATAGTATTGCAAAAATCACAGCTTATAAAAAAACCACATAACTGATCCTTATCTTAATATTTATCACACTCTAATCCTCAGATAACGATAACGTATCTGTCAGCTCTTGCAACGTTCAAAACAACAATCAAAGTGGTCACCGTCGCTCGAATACATAACAAGTTGTCAATATCATTATTATTTTTGTGCCGAAATAGCAAAATTTCGAAAGATTTACCTATTGGTAAGTGATCTGTTAGACCCCATTCCCACTTGTCAGATGTCGGGCCCAGATTTTAATCGGATGTTCCAGTGGCAGAACATTTTATATGAAGCTATTCTACTTGCACGAAACAATTTTGTATGAGGCGCTGACACCCGATTATAAACCTGGGTTGCGACATCGAACAAGTGGGAACAGGGTCTTATTTATTACCATTTAACAATGCGGTTCCTAACTTGGGGTAATTAGATCTTCTTCTTCTAGCGTTTGTTTGAGCTGGGGGCCCGCTTGACAACCTAATCCCATGCATTGGCACTAGTTTTTACGAAAGCGACTGTCGTCTCATCTGTTTCATATGTGTTTACTTAATGAGTTAGTTAGAGCAGAGACTATAGAGATATAGACGGCCACAGCCTTTAGAAGCTCAAGTCAATGGGGTTGGCCGGTGGAAAGTATTTACAGATGGCGCCAGCATAGCTAGTACCTGTCAGTCCTACAAATAGTGTCAAAATCTTGTTTTTTTTTTTAATTTTTTTTGACCTGGATGGGCTAGCCTTTAAGCCAAATCCTATACAACAATACTAGTGAAAGGGACCTAGCTATGCTGGCGCCATCTGGGCAAACCGTTGACAGTTGCCAACCCCATTGTGCCATGTATGTCAAAAACCCCTAAAGATACCAAATATGTAAGAGAAATGTCATCTGGACTGCTACTCCATCTAGTAGCTACTAGTGTACTACTAGTACGCTATTTGTTACTAGGTGGAGTAGCAGTGCAGGTGACATTTCTCTTACATTTTCGGTATCTTTAGGGGTCTTTGACATAGATGGCGCAATAGGGAATATTCCGCAAAACTCTGCGTAGGGGGCGGCACTAGCACAACCAGAGGGCATACCGCGAAACTTGAAAGTAAAAGTTTCGTTACCTGGTTCTCTGTCACTCTTACATATGAGAGCGATAGAGAGGCAGAAGGCAAAATTTCGATTCTTTCGTTTCACGATAGGCCCTCTGTCAACAAACCGCCTTGGTGCACAAATGACATATTTATTCGTTATAAATTGTCTATGAAAACTTGAATAAAACTGTTTAAGGCCTAGTATGTATTAAGAACTCTATGGTTTACCGGTGTGCTAGTGCTGCATTCTGGTGGCAGAACATTGCAGTAATATCCCCTATTGACTTGAGCTTCAAAAAGTTCTTAGGTTGTGGCCGTCCATATCTCTCTGATCTAGGTAACCTTTTGGTGCATGGGTGGATTTATTTAATCCAAACCATTCCAAACTGATATTGATGCATCCCACATTCTTGCTCTTAGGTTCTGCTGCCAACCTTAGATAGAGCAGCACAGTCTAAGAACTTTTTGAACCTTAAGTCTATCACGCTCACGCCATCTAGTTGAGAGCGACCTAAAGATACCCAAAATATAAGAGGAAATGTCACCTCCATCTAGTAACGAATAGCGTAGTCGCTGCTAGATGGAGCTGATATTTCCTCTTACATTTTGGCTATCTTTAGGTCGCTCTCAACTAGATGGCGCTAAATACTTGGAGCCTCAATAAGTTCTCAGACTATGGCCGTCTATTATATCTGTAAGTCTATGATTTAGACATAGGTAAGGTACTGTTTACTCACGACACTGCACTGCATTTACTACTATTCGTAATGAAACACTTCACTTGACATTAAACTCATATATTTGATGTTCTACTTATATTAAGATGTGGCGTACAGAAATCTCTATAGCGTGTTTAGCCGATAGTTCAGCGCCATCTACTGGCATATTGGGCAACTACGAAACAAAAATGATTACAACTTTACAGCGTTTAACACATACCTACCGTATTCATAAAAGTCACGTTGACAGTTAAGTTTGTTAGAAACATACCAAACTGAGGCTTGTAAGACCTTTATGAATGAGTAGGGTAGGATAAGTAAGCATTATTTTTTATTTTGGTCCATGGGATCTACTGAGCATTTGAAATGTCAATTCCAGACATGGCGCCCCGGGAAGAGATCATAACGCCGCCGCCAGAGCGCGCCCCAGTGCAAGAACACCCCCGCCCCCCGGCCCCGGGTCGATTGCAGCGCCCCCCGCACGACAATCCCACTACCTACATCCGACCGCAGACCGTCAGGCCTAACGTCGCTATCCGACGCTAGATGGCGCTGTTATCAATATGCATTTAAATGCCATTAATTTACACACATGCATTCTATTCATGATGTTATTAATGTTATTATTTAATATAAAGATAGTCTTAATATATAATTTTAGTCCCTAAGGTAATTGTAATGTAATTCTAGATGTATATATAAAAAAATAATTTAAATTTAGAATTATTTTTCTATTGAATTGATACGTAATCACGTGAATGTGGTCGCTGTCGCTCCCCAGCCCCAGCACCACACGCGTTGTCCAGCATACGGACGATTAAGGCTTGCAATTATCCGGATAATACGAATTTTTTGAATATTTTCCATACAAATTACTATTCGAAATATTCGGATTGCAAGCCCTAGCCACATTCCCATACTTTCTATACCTATTACTCCTATTAGGGATGTCACGAATGTCGTTTTTCTCAAATTCGCGAATGCGAATATTCAGAATGCAAATGTTCGAATCGTTTAATGCGAATGCGAATTTCGATACGATTCGTATCATACGAATGTCAAAAATGATACGAATATTCGCATTATACGTATGCGAATGTAAATATTCGTGACATCCCTCATACTAACTGACTACGGTCACTACGGTGTTTCCAAAAGTTCCGTACATCAGACGCTGTTTATGTTATCAAAGGAGTTATCAAACATTGAATCGAAACGCAACCCATTTTAAAATTTTACTGAATACAGGAACGATATCTTCAAATGTCAGAGCTCGTCGCTATCCGACGGTAGATGGCGCATTTATAAAAAATTTTAAGCCATTTCGTAAACCGTAAGCAATATTTATATGATAATTTGCTTTAATTTCGATTAAACAAAGTCAGAAAGGATGTTTAGGAAAAAAGGTACCTACTAGATGGCGCTATGATCGACGGATACTGACATTGAGTAAAATCAATGTTTTTCAATTAAAAGGTAGCACTTATTTTAAGGTAAGTGTTACTATATGAGGTACCAAATCTAAGGCAAACATACTTGAATTCGCAGTTAAATCCTCGGAATTAAACCATACCCAGCCGAGATAGCTACGTCCATAAAGTAACTGATTGTATGAGTTTATAGTTGTGACACTTGTGACGAAATTAGCTAAGAGTTAAATCCAAGATAGGTAGGTAACATGAATGTATTATTATATTACCTACGGAATTAGGTGTCATACCTACTCATATCTCGATCTAACCCACCCCGGTTGACCCGGATGTCCTGGTCTAAAAACCTACCTAAAGCCCAGCGCTATAAAGTCCCGGCTGACATGTAAAAACAAATGTTAACATCGCGGCAGGTGTCATTATTCCCTCATCACAATTGATTGGCAACAAATAATAAAAATAAACACGCACGGAGCGGCAACGTCGCATATCGATCGGCGAAAGCGGCCCGGCCTGAGCTGACTTCGTAAGAAGGGGGTAAACGCCATGTGCTTCTCGGGTACTTAAGACCTACTATTCAAAGAGAATAGTGTAGTTTCTTTGCCTAGCTAGGTTATAGTTATAACTACTTATAAAAATAGGTTTGTTACTACGCTTTTTGCTTTACTAGTTGCAATTTGTAATGGTATATAGAATGTTGTAGACGATTTCAGTTACTGTGATATGAGCTGTGGGTGTTTAAACGTTAAAACGTTAAAAGTTTAAACTTATTGTATTTTGAAGAAACGTGATGTAAATTAGACTCACCCAGGAATGTACGCAGTAGAATTAAAGCAGTATATTGTATAATTATGTTCCATACCTAACCTACGACATTATCTCATTATGCAGTAAAAGTTTCCTACATGATGGGCCATCATAGGGACGCAGCTATACAACGGAACGAGATCGAAATATCGTTAGCTCCCTCTAACGCATAGCTGCGTCCCTATGATGGGCCATGCCATCATGTAGAGGAGCCATAAAACATTTGCGTTTCTGTTCCGTGGTCCGCCATATTTGATAATCCTATCGACATTCGCATTCGCATCAAACGATGCGAATATTTTGCGAATGCGAATGTTTCATACAGCAATCGAATATTTGCATCCTGAATATTCGATTCGATTTAATCTTTTACTTTGGAAAAAACTAGTACCTGTACTAAGTAGAATTCATAAATCCGCGGACTGATTTGACAGCTCTTTTCATACATTTGACAATCGCTTTGTATGCCAGGAGCTGTCAAATCAGTCCGTGGAATTGTGGATTTTACCTTAGTACCTATATAAATAAGTATGGACGGGAAACTGACACTGACACATGTGGGTGATAACTAGCACATTTACCCTATTTTGCTTATTTTCAAAACGGAGGCACCACCAACCTCGATAATTAAATTTTTCGTTTGTGCCTCTTTCTTTCGTTCGAATCAGCAAGTTCGATAGAGAGGGAGACAACCAGATTTCGATTTTCAAGTTTCTCAGTAGGCCCTCTGTGATTGATTAGGTATTTTTCCATTGAGCAAACAGATATATATTGCCAATAAAAATAAAAAGACGCCTGGAGAGAACTTCCTACAAATACACCTTCCTACGCATAGGGCTGCCATCCGTCCGGGTTTCTCCGGATATGTCCTAGTTTGGAGGCCGTCCGGGGTGCGTCCGGGGGGGTCTTCAATAAGTGTCCAGGGAAAACCCGGACACTTTTTATGTGAGGAAACAACCCATAAAATTAAATTATTTAGTGCCATTATTGATTTTGACACGTCCGGGGAAAAAATGCGATTTACGCCAAATGTCCGGGTTTTTTGAATTCTTGTCCGGATTCGGTGAATTTAGAGATGGCAGCCCTACCTGCGCATTATGCATGTGCGTGTGACAGGTTTTTATAATATAAAACGTTTTTAATTTACATATAAAGTATATAAACATAGGCAACTCTATAAATAAAGGTATGGTTAGGTTAGAAAACGAAGAGACTAATGCCAAATAAACTGCAAAGCTCGGCATAAAAACCCACGGGACGGGTTATATATGATATGAATATGATGGGTTCAATCAAACTGTTTCGTTTTGGAATCATACCTAACTACGGGAAAGAACAGCAGCTAGATTTAGCAGATAAGGTGATTGTGCTAGTTTTCGTCTACATATGTCAGTACAAAGTTACAAAGTTTTCCCATATATTTGTAGCAGACATCAATTATCAAGTGGACGACAAACTGGACCTGGACGGGAAACTAGCACAAACACCATATACATACATATTATACATAACCGTCGTTATTAAAACTTCCACAATTATTTAAATCACATAAATTGAACACTCTCGATAAATAAGTACCTTTTATAATAATATTTTTACTAATCATTTTAGAATTAAATTGTATGAACGGAACGTTACTCATTTTAATATTTATAAATAGACGTAAACGGTCTTCACCGGCTAAAAAATGTATATAAAATGTGCGATGAGGGTATATTGATTGATTATCGTCAATAGGGCTTAGCCTTAGCAACCCTACCCTTAGCGATTTTTCATAAAATTATGCATGTAATTAACCTCTAATATTTGATAACTACAGGAACACCTTTTTCTTCCATAATATAATACTCTTATCTTATCTAGGTTTGCACGAGCATATATAGACATAGACTCGCTAAAAGATAAATAAAAATGAAAGCAGCTTGGCAAATATCGTCTATGGCATAGTAACTATGGTATAGCTATAGTATAGCTGTTTATACGAGCGACGTTGCCACTCCGTGCATGCCTTTCCAAGAGAACTACAAGTATCTTGACCGCATGTAGGCGTCTTATTTGAATTTAAATTATTATAAGAGACCACTCGATCAATTTTTAAATGCACGTTGGAATACAGTTTTTACCGTAGGTGTTCTAATACTTCTAATCATGAAGATAGGCACATTGAAAGTGTTTAATTTTTTTATTTTATCACAGTTTGTAACCAAAATGCCTACTATTATGATTTATGATATAAGCTATATGCTAGTTTCCTGTCCAAGTTGAGTTTTTTCGTCCACCTGATGAAACTGCTACAAATATATGGAAAAAAGTAAGGTCAAAAATTTTTTTTTCTCAAATTAAAAACCTACCATAGAATAAACAACGCTCATATTATGTTTATTTATTCTATCGTAGATTTTTAATTCGAGAAACATTTGAATATAAATATATAAATAAGTATGTAGGACGGAAACCTGACACAAAAGTCACATTTATAATATAACAAAATATTTATTTAGGAAAACTTGAAAAGCCCCGCAAGTATTATTTATTAATTATCATGTAATATTACAAAACAAAACCTAAACTAGATTATACATATATACTATACGATGATTATATATAGGTATATTTCAATAAGGGTACCTAAGTACTTCAAGATATTTGATTTTCCATTACCAAGCTAGCAAAAACGATGTGGACGAAAACTAGCACAATTACCCTATTTTTTTAAATATATTGCAAAAACCGACGCTGGCAAAGCCTTTTAAAACTTTTGAAATATGCATAAAGCTTTCCAGTTGGGGTAAAAGTTTCCGTTTATTACTTTTGGAGTTTTTACGGGTAAGCCATAAAACAACTATTGATTAATATACTAATACTAATGGTGGGAACGTAACATACATAAAAAAAAGTTTTTATTGATGTTTCTGTTTTCAAACCGGGGCAGTGTTGTTTACTGCTTAATAAATAATCCTAGCCAAGAAATTTATCCGATTTTACATAGGTATACATAATTACAGCAGATACACAAAAGTTTCTATATGGTAGGTTAGGTTATAAGCTTGTGGGATGATTTTGGTAAAGGTACCATTCTTTGCCAGGATATATGTCGTCGTTGTACAGATACAATATTGTATTCGAGCAATAGAAGCGTAAGCGCCGGGCGCCAAATGGCACATGTACCAAAATAATGCCACATTTATTACAAACGCACGTCGTACCTACACTTAAAAATCGGTGTACCAAAAAGTTTGGTACCTAATATCTAGTTTAACGATTGAAATGTTATCTTTTAATAACTAATATGAATAACGTAAAGGTCATAAGTTATTAAGAAAACATAAAAATAAAAGGAATGTTATGCCAAGACCTTTCTAGTAGGTACATAAAAAACCTATAAACATAAACTTAGGCATAGTATTCAGAACCTAGACCAGTGCCAAGATCACAAACAACTTTTTTCGACACAAAATATTGAAAAAGTTCAGTTCCAGCTGTCAACGGTTTTCTCTGGATTACTTCCAAAGTCTTATTAAGTTATTAGCGAGTTTCTGTTTTACTCGGTCAAACAGTTAACAAGATAATTTTGACCATCTTCTCTACTTACGTTGTCGTCTGTTACATAACATAAAACAAAAGAATGTGGATAGCCTATATTAAAAAGTACCATTTGGCAGCCCCATCTAACTTTTAGACCGTGGGTTCAATTTTTTTTTTAATTCTTTCATCATAATATTAAATAAAATCGGTTGAGCCGTTATCACTCAAAAATGTATAGTGAAAAGACGTAAGTGCCGCATAGTAAAAAAACGTAAGCGCCGCCAAATATCCCAAAACGACCTTTTGAAAGGATATATTGTAACAGGCCGGCAACTACGGAACCCTACATAGCCCGACATGCTCTTGGCCGGGTTTTTTAAATGTTTGAATATTCGAGTAATCGACTTCCAACGAATTGTACCTTATGTAGATTATCACAAATACCTACTGTACATATGGCGCATGACGAAAACGGAATTTTTATATCCATTTGCCCGCTTAAAACTTTGTGGAAGCCCGTTCAAAAGTCTACATACTACACATACTCGTATACGTAAGTATAAGCATTCTGAAAACGCACATACACGTAGAGCTACAACCCCGAGGGGAGGGTGGAGCGAGAACCCTCAGGGAGAGAGGGGGCGACCTTCGTGGACGCGACACATAATTACTGCCCTACCCTGTCAGGTAGGAATTCCATGCTTTGTTGAGAACGAGGATATCTTAGATATTTATTTTTATTTTTAGATTAACATACTACATCGACGGGGCTTTCCCAATCTCTGGGACGTGCCCCCCTTGGGGGGCGTAGAGTGGCCCGGGGGGAGTGCAGCGAGCGGTTCCAAATTTAAATTGTATAAGCCTCTAATCTAATGCGGCGGAGCGGTGCCCGGTTTTGACCCCCATTACAGTCCCTGGGGCGTAGTATTTTAGCATTATGTTGGGTGAGGCACATAGGGTAAAAGGTTGGGATCTACGATAATACTCGTCTCGATTAAGGCCATTCCTCGATTCGGACAAGCCACGCCCATCCGTTAGAGACACGTTTATGGCTCCCGTGCACGAAACAAAGAGATGCAGCGCTCTTAAGGATCAGACTTTTCGACCAAACTGCGATAAATAAGCGAATCTATAAAGTTTTGTCTAATTTTGCTTCTGTGACTTTTTAGATAAACCAGAATACCATATTTTTTACTTAGTTATATTGCTTAATCTCTTATAGTTTACGTAAGCCAAGAAAAATAAGGGAAAAAAGGACCCAACTTCGGATTTTTTTTCTATCGAGGCAACTTTCAGCAATCGTGTTTCGGCTTGTGCCAAAAACAAGAGTATATAGTCTAATAATATATATTCGAAAATAAATTCAGTCCCTTTTCCCGTTTAGTCACTAGAGCGTTTGAAAAAACCTATAATTTTTCAAAGTAGACCCTTAACGCACTGTTCTACTAGGTCTGTTCGATTATGAGCTATGACACTAGAAAGTTGCGATGGGCTGAATGTTGATTTAGAATAACGTCACAATTAAAGAACTTTCTGTAGAGACATGTAAATGGACATGTTTCTGGAATAAATTATTTTGATTTCATTTCAATTAAACTAGTGCTCGACACACATAATATCTATAATTTACTACGATTAGATACTTAACAAAAACCAGAACTGAGGAAAAGAAAATCACGTTTCTATTTCGTCACACACAAAGAAAAAACATACTGGTCATGATTAGAATTGAGTTGAATTGACACATCGCCTATATTACTACGACAATTCCTTCGCTATTGGCTAAAGACCGCCTACAGTCCGCCTGACGATCTCGGCCTGTTAGAACAAAAATTTGCCGGCTCGGAACATCTAACAGGCCGATATCATCAGGTGGACTGCAGGCGGACTGATAGTCAGTGGCCGCCCTAAAATAAACGAGACTGTTCCCTATTCTCCCGCAGCCTGGTCACCGTACTCCGGCACCGAGTCCGCGTCGATCACTCCGAAATGAAATTGTCATTTTTGTCATTTCGACGCGTAACGTCATTAATATTTGTACATAGAAGATATATAGGTATTAGGTAGGTAAATTACGTGAGTTCAATGTACATACAGTGTTTTAAAAAAAAAAACAGAATTTTATTTTTGAGTTCTGGTTTTTTGTATGGAACCGAATAGATAATTTTAAAGTTAGATAAATCCACTGATTAATTATAAATGGTTGCTATATCTTAGAGGCTACACGTCTTTTGATTTATACCCGTAGACTGTATGAATTCATATTCCATAGCGTAACCAACAAGATTTATTGATGAAAACACAGAATTCTAAGACAAAATAAATATACCTACCTAAAACTAAAAACTTACAAATAAAAAATCTGATCAACCAACAAGATGTTTTTACCGATCGAACAGACATCAATCTACACTTTGCATTGCATATAATCATTTAAAATGCTGCCGATAGTGATCGTTACTAAGGAAATTTCTAAATTTCTTTAACTTAAGATCTGCCAACAATGAACACAATGACGGGCCTACCTAATAATACATTCAATATACTCTATGGGCCTACCTACCTACACTACAGGCTACACTACGCTACACTGGGTGCACTGAGGTGACTGCGAAACAGGTTTCCTACAACTGGGGTCCCGGCACATCTGGCATTACAAGTACCTACTACGTTATAGGTAGGTGGTTATACTAGTTTCCCGTCCAGGTTCAGTTTACCGTCCACCTGATTAAACTGCTACAAAAACTTTTTAATGTCAACTAATTTTCTATTTGTCTAGAGAGATAGATTGTCTAGTTTATTCGTTAGTAGATTTTTTTATTATAAGCTTTTATTTTGGGAAAAACTTGAATATAATATAACACAAGTAGATATGGACGGAAAACTGACACGTGGACGACAACTAGCACATTTACCTTACGATACGAAATAGGTAGAAACCTACCTCTAGGTAGCTTAAGTAGTACCTTCGACATAACAAAATGTGGTACTTAGTTTCGATCAAAAGTTAACATTTGGCAGTTGGCGCCCACGATTTTTATTGCTCGAATGAATACAATAGTGAATCTGTCTCTGTACGACGTAACGCCTTCTGCCATTTGGTGCCTTTTCCAAAAATGTGTCACAAATCTTCTAGTTAATTGTTACATAGTAGGTATCTACTTACCTACCTATTTCAATACAAATAAGTAAATCTGATTGAATTGCATTTTTTTTAAGTATTCCGTTTGCCCAGGCATTTTTATCGGCGGCAAGTTCCAACGTAATTTTGCCTCAAAGTGCAATTTTTCATAAAAATTCCACGCGTGAAATGAAAACGACACCGTTGGGAAGGCTGGGTTCGTACGCCACACGATTTTAGCATAGTTCACGATTCTGCCAGCAACTATGTGGGTTAGGGCAATACGCGTATATGTCTAGATAGCTAGGATCTCTATATCTATACCAGAGTCAGGTATCAAAAGGCCCACGAGGGATTTCGCCCGTCCCAGCACTTTCGTAATCCGTGGAACGTGGTACCGAATGCCTGGGAGAGCTCGCAACGCCGCGCGTCGACCTCGCTATCGCCACCCGCAGTGACGCGATCTGAAAGGTCACCAGCCGCGGCGTCCACCGTCCGCTAATGTCTTCGTTTGGCTAAACAATCGCAGTTTCATAAAATTTTATTTTATCCCATAACTAAAAAAAATAATCTTACGACGTGGCGTCTTGTGTGTCTTCCGTCCCACTCGCTTCCGTCTCGCTCGGCCCCTCCCCCCGACGGTCGCGCCGCCTGGCGGTCGCGCCGCGCAACACGATCGTTTCTACGGCGTTGCCACTCCGTATAATTTCGCTCGACGTAAATTTCATACTAAACAGTTCAATGGACTTTCTGAAAACTAAAAACATGTCAGTATACGTAAAAAGGCATGTGTTAACTCGGAAATCGTCGTAAGTGTTGTTTAAAGCGTTCATTTGCGTTATTTTGTGTGTTTTCAAAGTGCGAAGTTCCGTTGTCGTGTCTTGTGTGGTGTCGCGATCTGCTTGGAGCCACCACGTTGGATTACAGCTTAAAAGGTACGTTTTAAACCGACTTCCTCCATCCCCAGCCCATTTACACTATTAGAAAAGTGATTATAGTTGACGTGGCTAGTGTAAAATGCACTTGGCATTTCTCTAAACTTTTACTATTTCGTCATAGTTTTCTAGTTCATTTTGCTGCGCATATAACGGTCCAGGCATCGCGTGAAGCAGGGTTACAGAACTAGAGCCTATGTGGTAGTATAACACGTGTTTTTAACCATTACATAAGGCACACGATAAGCTTATCTAGTGGCTAGAGACATTGTTATTTTCGTCCTCTCGCCCTTTGGCTTTGCAGAAATAGCACGGCGCTTCACACATCCGTTAATACACACGGAAATAGTAGTAAAAAGCGAATACTTCTGACTATTAATTACTCGTGTATTCTAGTTAACGTAATGCCAACGTGGACGATCATGTTATGTCGCAGGCCATGTCACGCCATGTGAAAAAAAAACTTAATATTTTTTTAAATCTTAATAGTGATGTTACTAATCGATTCTACATTAAAAACGATTCATTTTGACACCCTATATGCCAGGTCCGAAACTCTTATAAGCCGAAAAACTTATTTTTTCCCAAAATCCGAAATGTTGCGTGAAAGCAGTCTGGCACTAACCAGTTTTAGAATCGGGTTTTACGAGTTAAAATCGCATTCAATCATCTTAAAAGAAGGAATCAAGCCTTAATACCTACACAAATTCATAGTTTTTTTTTACAATTTTTTAGTTTTGGCCAAGTGATGTGATGGAAAAATGTGATTTAATTGGGATAATTATCTCTAATTTTGCCACGTAATAGAGCGAACCAGGTATATATTCCAATCAATTCGGAAACGTGGCTTTCAAAATTGATTCAAAAATTAAAATGACTAATGACTACCCATCCACAATCATAGGTATTAAAAATCATTCAATACCTACCTACTCCACGCTGAACTCAGGTTACAATACCTACTTATTGCGTGGCATTTGTTTTTTTAACCTAATTCATTCATTTATTCTTCAAGCGAAAATTAATACCTACCAGGCTGTAAAATTTTACCAATTTCATAATTACTACCTACGGGCTACCTACATAAATCCATAATACCTACCTAGTTACATTACATTTTCTGATAATAAAACTTGGCAGGTAAAAAATCTCCGTATTAGATGAAGAGGACATCGGTACTCCTAGTAGGTAGATTAGGTAGACCGTAGGGTCCGTAGGTGCCGTAGGGTAGGTGGCAGTTTTTTTCCTATCATACCAACCAACCTATCTTTTGATGGTAGGTACTGGTGGTAGAGTCGCCACCAGATATAGAATATAGTATAGGTCCCTGAGCGGCCAAGGTGGTTACTGGTTACAAATACCAACCGGAACAACGCCTCTATATAATGCTGGCACCACACTTCGGGTTATTCGGCCGAATATTCGTGTTATATCTCTCTCTATACGATAAAAATAGAAAGAGACGCAACACGAATATTTGGCCGAATACCCGAAGTGTGGTTCCAGCATAAGGCTATAAAGTGCCATGTTCCGATATTTTTGAGTGTACAAGTCCAACAAAAATGTCTTAGGTTCAAAAGTATTTAACCACATTGTTTTACTGAACAAGAGCGTGTACAGATAATTTTGGACACCCCGCCCGCTCGGCTATTTCTGCTGCTGACTGCAGCAATCGTTTCTACACATAATATGATTCATTTTGACACCCTAAATGCCAGGTCCAAAACTTTTAGATGCCGAGAAACAGATTTTTTTCTAAAATCCTTAAATTATACTTGTGTTTTGTTTTTCTCAAACGTGCAATGATTCTTTAAAAAAAAACATATGTTCCGTTCATTTCATAAGGCTCGTGCAACGAGAAAAAAAAGTAAAACCAGCTATTTGTAAATCGAGGCAACGCTCATGTGAATCCTCTGAAGTTGAAGGCGTCCATAGGCTAGGGTAACTGCTTAGCATCAGAGGGCCTACCGCGAAGTTCGAAAATCGACAAAACGATGGTCCCGTCTAGAGACGCGTCTCTATCGCTCTTGCATATACGAAAGAGAGGGATGCAAATAGACGATTCGATGAACGAAGTGCTTCGCGGTTATAGGCCTGGGCCGTATGCTAGTTTGCCATCGTCGTGGTATTTAAGAAAAACCTGGGGCCTGAAAAGTTGTATGATATCAATAGTGCACCCGAACAGGATACCTACTTCCGTACCCTATTATCTACAAGTACAGTCAGCATCAATAATATCAATAGTATCTCCCTACACGAAGGCCGCAAAAATATGTGACGCGCTCCTATTATATGGCGCTACAAATAAGAGCGTCAACAAGCGGTATTCGTGTAGGAAGATACTATTGATGCTGACTGTACGTACATATATATTGATTGAGATTCAGCAATTAGGAAGGTATACATAGGACGTCATTTCAAGGATAGGTATGCCATTGTGGTCCAGGTCCAGGGGTAACCAACCAGGGGTAGGTAGGTGAGGTAGGTATGCTTGAATACTTTACACGTGGCAACTAACCGAACTAACGCTACCCTAGTATCATAAATAAATCAAATAAAGTGTTCCAAAAACAAATGTCATATTGGAATATGCAATACTTTTTATGAACCTTGCAAGTGTACCTAGGCAATTTACACATGTTGCAATAATAAAAACATTTTTTTTAAATTTGACTTACTTCTACTGTTCCGATTTTTTTCTTTCCATACAATAAAATGATCCTCACATGAAACTGAATAGATCGACAACTCACACTTGACCAAAATTTTGACTATACCAAAAAAAAATTCTCAAAAAATACCTAATGTTTCCTAAGACAGTTTCCCTGTATCTCCTATACTTTAGGATATTCCCATACTGGCCCACTTAAAAAAAATCACACTGTACAGGTAAGTAGGGATATAAGGGCAGAGGGGCAAAATACTATTGTAGAATCCTTCCCTACATTCAGCATTAAGTTTAGGTGGACACGCCCTCGTAAATATGATTTTGCTCTCTAAGTCTAGTGACACAATCTATTTTTGGCGTGACAAGTGAGTGCCGAAAAGGTTTGTCATACCTGTCATACAGTATACCTAACCTAGTCGGTAGACAGATATCCGATCGCAAATTAAATATCGTGTTACGTTCATAAAATGATTACTGAGAGTGTCAGCAAAAACATGTAGGTACAGTCGCCATCAAATATATCAGAGCGGCCAGGGTACTCAAAAATATCTGAACATGCACATTATCGGCTAGACAATAGAGGCGTTGTTCAGATTGACAGATATTTGTATACCTTATACATAATATTTGATGGAGACTGTACTATTGCAGATGACTGTACAGGCGGCATCAGAGGGCCTACAGCGAAGTTCGAAAATCGACAAAACGATGATCCCGTCTCTATCGCTCTTGCATATACGAAAGAGAGTGATGGAAATATTCGATTCGATGAACGAAGTGCTTCGCGGTTATAGGCATCAGATATATCGGAGCGGCTAAGGCGGACACAAATATCTCTATTGTCATGGCGATAAAGTGAAAGTTCCGATATTTTTGAATACCTTGGCTGCTCCGATAATATTTGAAGGGTACACGGAAAGAACATGTCTAGTCACTTTGACAACATTTTGAGCCGTTTTAAAGTTTGGAACGATTCAATTAACCATACTATTTTCGTAACTAGATGGTTTTTATGAATTAAAAAGTGGACTTATGTTAAAAATTCGAGCTGTTACAGAAGTTGTTGCTAATAGTTCATTGCAAGCTCTACATTTTGATACAAAAATCACATTTTACGAAAAAAGGGACTAGACATGTTCTTTCCGTGTACCCTTCATTTGATGGTGGCTGTACGGTCGGCAACAACTAAGACTTTAGTTCTTAGGCTTTATTTCAAAGGGAACCACTACTATTTTCTTAACAACTACGTTAACCCTTTGACCGCAAAGGACGTCAAATCACGCGCACGGAAACTCATGCACTCAGCGCCAGGACGTGATATCACGTCCAAAATGACCGGTTTGCCTGCGCTCGCGCGCGCTGGCGCTGAGAGCTTGAGTTTTCCGTCCGATGCTTGGCGTTAAAAAGGTTAGAACAAAGGATGCCATGTAGCTACCTGTTGGTTGTTGGTTGAAGATGGGGACAGGGGACCCTCTTGTCCCTCTAGCCATCAACATAGTGAATCTTCCTTGATATTACATACATACACATACATACATACAATCACGCCTATATCCCAAATGGGGTAGGCAGAGATCACGGATTTCTTAGAGTAAAACGGCTCTCT
The DNA here is from genome assembly GCA_911728535.1 of Pammene fasciana. Taxonomy (NCBI): domain Eukaryota; kingdom Metazoa; phylum Arthropoda; class Insecta; order Lepidoptera; family Tortricidae; genus Pammene; species Pammene fasciana. The sequence goes on from OU452292.1 coordinate 2,176,067, forward strand.
GTGAGCCACTTCCTTGATATTAAAATATTAGATTTTTTTTTTCCTTGATAGACCGGGAGATGGGCAGCAGCATCTTACAAAAGCCTAAACAACTTCTTCCTCCTAGCGTTTATCCCGGCTTGGGGTCCGCTTGACAACCTAATTCCATGAATTGGCGTAGACACTAGTTTTTACAAAAGCGACTGCCATCTGACCTTCCAACCCAGAGGGGAAACTAGGCCTTTTTGGGATTAGGTCCGGATTCCTTACGATGTTTTCCTTCACTGAAAAGCGACTGGTAAATATCAAATGATATTCCGTACATAAGTTCCGAAAAACTCAGTGGTACGAGCCGGGGTTTGAACCCGAGACCTCCGGATTGAAAGTCGGACGTCTTACCGCAAGGCTACCAGCGCTTAGTGAATCTTCCTTGATATTACATACATACACATACATACATACAATCACGCCTATATCCCAAATGGGGTAGGCAGAGATCACGGATTTCTTAGAGTAAAACGGCTCTCTGTGAGCCACTTCCTTGATATTAAAATATTAGATTTTTTTTTCCTTGATAGACCGGGAGATGGGCAGCAGCATCTTACAAAAGCCTAAACAACTTCTTCCTCCTAGCGTTTATCCCGGCTTGGGGTCCGCTTGACAACCTAATTCCATGAATTGGCGTAGACACTAGTTTTTACAAAAGCGACTGCCATCTGACCTTCCAACCCAGAGGGGAAACTAGGCCTTTTTGGGATTAGGTCCGGATTCCTTACGATGTTTTCCTTCACTGAAAAGCGACTGGTAAATATCAAATGATATTCCGTACATAAGTTCCGAAAAACTCAGTGGTACGAGCCGGGGTTTGAACCCGAGACCTCCGGATTGAAAGTCGGACGTCTTACCGCAAGGCTACCAGCGCTTAGTGAATCTTCCTTGATATTACATACATACACATACATACATACAATCACGCCTATATCCCAAATGGGGTAGGCAGAGATCACGGATTTCTTAGAGTAAAACGGCTCTCTGTGAGCCACTTCCTTGATATTAAAATATTAGATTTTTTTTTCCTTGATAGACCGGGAGATGGGCAGCAGCATCTTACAAAAGCCTAAACAACTTCTTCCTCCTAGCGTTTATCCCGGCTTGGGGTCCGCTTGACAACCTAATTCCATGAATTGGCGTAGACACTAGTTTTTACAAAAGCGACTGCCATCTGACCTTCCAACCCAGAGGGGAAACTAGGCCTTTTTGGGATTAGGTCCGGATTCCTTACGATGTTTTCCTTCACTGAAAAGCGACTGGTAAATATCAAATGATATTCCGTACATAAGTTCCGAAAAACTCAGTGGTACGAGCCGGGGTTTGAACCCGAGACCTCCGGATTGAAAGTCGGACGTCTTACCGCAAGGCTACCAGCGCTTAGTGAATCTTCCTTGATATTACATACTACACACATACATACATACAATCACGCCTATATCCCAAATGGGGTAGGCAGAGATCACGGATTTCTTAGAGTAAAACGGCTCTCTGTGAGCCACTTCCTTGATATTAAAATATTAGATTTTTTTTTAACCGACTTCAAAAAAGGAGGAGGTTCACAATTCGACTGTTTTTTTTTATCATTTTTTTTGTATGTATGTTACTCCATATCTCCGTGAATCGTGAACCGATTTTCAAAATTTTTTTTTTAATCGAACAGGTATAACCCCTAGATGGTCCCATTGTCACCAAGTCGGGGTCTGATGATGGGATCTTGGAGAAATCGAGGGAACTCTTCAACTATTATAGGAACACCTATAGTGATTTCACTATTTTTTACAGCAACTCGGCCACTTCCTCTTGGAATAGCGGATCCTAAGTGAAGTTGGTTCTTTTTTTGTTTTAAATTATTCCTTGATATACCTACCGGGAGATGGGCAGCAGCATCTTCCAAAAGCCTAAACAACAATAAACAAAAAAAACTGCGCGCGCCAAGCGCCAACCCGCCTGCCAAGCGTGGCGCGTATGGCAAACCCCCCCTTTAAAGCGGAGGCCTTATGTTCAGCAGTGGACGTCTTATAGCTGAGATGATGATGCTGATTAAATTAAGGGTTAATTTAATAGGCTACGGTAGCTGATTACCATCAGAAGGCCATCCATGGTTGCCGTTTTATCACCTATCGCGTCATGCGTCACTTTCGCACCTACATACTTGTTAGATTAAAATTAGAACGTGACAGCTGTACTATGGTGACAGGCGAAAAAAATGGACCATCATAGGGACGCAGCTATACGACGGAACGAGATCGCAATATCGTTAGCTCCCTCTAACGCATAGCTGCGCTCTATGATGGGCCTGATGGCCTATCATGTGGAGGAGCCCTAAGGTTGCCTCTACATTATGGGCCATCATAGGGACGCAGCCATACAACAGAACGAGATCGCAATATCTTTAGCTCCCTCTAACGCATAGCTGCGTCCCTATGATGGCCCATCATGTAGAGGAGCCATAAGACTGGCAGGCGGGCCGTATTCCTGTTTGCCACTTATGTAGTGTAGAATTACAGGATTAAACGAACTTACCTGAAGTGAAGTTCTATCCTGATTATATGAAGTACTTGGTCCATGGTAGATTTGTAGTACCCTTAGTTCTGCCTAGAACGACGCGTTTTTCAAAGACTAAAAAAAAAATTCAAAATCCTGGCAACATAAATACCAATTGTCAGTAAGTTTAGAGCTAAATAAAACAAGTAATAGGGGAAGAAGTTAACAATAATAAATTATTACTATTAATGTTAACTTGGGAGGGAGGGAAGCTCCTACCATGGACCAAGTACTTCATATAATCAGGATAGAACTTCACTTCAGGTAAGTTCGTTTAATCCTGTAATTATATTCGTACTTGGTCCATGGTAGATTTGTAGATGTTTAGAGAGATCAACATCAAAAAACACTAACTATCCTTTTTAATTTACCTCCATGAGAAACTTGTAAGTATGTAAAGTTTAGCCCATAGTCACAGATTTGTAACAGTTGTGACCCGTATTCTTGGCAAACATTTAATGGCTTTCATCTTCAAAAATGAATATAAGTTAATAATATTCACATTGGAAATAGACGATTCAAATGCGGGCTTATGATTGACTAAAATTGACAATAGACTGATTTTTGTATTATAAATAAGATAACCAATATTTAATATATCATTCTTATAATAATATGGCTTCTTTATGCTCTAGGCACCTTCCTAAATCAGACTTATGTTGTTTGATAGGCCAAGTAGATAATGAGTAGGTTATATGTTTAGTATAGTATTATAGTAGGTACTTAATCAGGCAATTAGCATGATGTGCATAAATCCTAATCTGTTTGTACACGCTAAGAGAAGGTAAAAGAGTTCTGGAATAGTTGATTTACCTATATGTCCTATATCATTAGTAAGGTACGTCATAGGTAAGACCTTTTAATAAATGAAGTAGGTGGTCGGTACCTATGATTATTTTTTGGTGCTCAATTGAGTCTTTATATTTATTATATGACTTGTGAGCTAAAAACTATGCTTTTACTTTTAAAAAAGTCAATATTTTGGTGTCACAAGTTTCTTAGAAATAATTCTTATTATTATGGTATGGTAGCCTTACATCTAAGAAAATCTAAATATATTTATTATTTACTAAAATTGCTTCAATTTGAACTGTAAATATCATACACTATGCGATAGCCGCTCATTAATTTTGTTACAAGTGTATCAATAATTTGGATGCGTAGATGTGACAGAACCGTTGAATAAATAACTCTTAGCCCTTTACCGCCTGAATATTAAAAAGATTCTTTCAAATTTGAACTCTGATACATGTCGATAGAGTTGAAAATAATAACGGTCATATATGATTTCGTGTCGTATTCGGTAAAGGGTTAAGCTGCGTTAGACGCAATACCGGTATAAGTAAATTTTGTCCGTCTTGGCGGTGGCACTACCCTGCGAAATGCTACTAGCACAGTAGGTACCTACAAGTTGTTATGTGTATGGTAAAAATATATTATTTAAGCTAGAGTCAGGGTCGACTATTAGCTTATCTAACCTACCTATAAATAGATCAGTCAATATACAACATATATAAGTAAAGAAATGAAATTATGATACTTATAGGTATGGCCACTTTCTTTTACAGTATACCTTCATCCTAGTTGGTATATTATTTTAATGATACCTATAGTTATGAGTTATGAAAGTATATATCCATTTATCATAAAAAAAAAAATATATATATATTTAAAAAACCTTCTATCAATCTTTAATGATTATTCATATTCACTCTCCAGGTGGTTACCGCTACTAATAAATGTTTACCAGTTTAACAACTATCCTTAAAGAAGAGACGAAAGTCTAAACCAATCAGAGTGATGGATTTTCGATTTTGATTTTCGGTCAGATCAGCGATGATTTTGTTGACCATATTTATAATATGATCAGGCTTGAGTGCATCTATTTTAAAATGAGAGAGTATATTCAAAGAAAAGAACCATGTTCTCACTGTCTATAAGGTCATTTTTACATTTGACATATGTAGAATATCTATCATCATATCATCTGCTTATTATTTTACCATTTTTTCATTTTTATATCCATGTTATTTTAATGACAATTTTAAAATCCAGACAGTATGTAGAGGTTTTAGTCAGATTAAGGTTTATTATATTTTTCCAGTTTGTTATATTGTTGATATATCAACTTAATACATCCTGCTCATGATTGTGCAGGTACCTAGATCATTAATGTTAAGTAGGTACTTTTCTCAAGCCATTTTGACAACAGGTAATGATAATATGACACTCATTCATAATATATTTATGAAAAAAAATAGATAGTGAAGTTCATAAGTAACTTGCCCTCCATCAGCAATTCATTGTCCTTTCATAAGGTAGGTATAGGTATTTTATTTTTGAGTTAAGCAAGATACTTCTTATGTCAATTACTGAATCTAAATTTTAACTGGCCTTATCATCTGGGACCCGACCCCTCGCTGTAAGGGAGTGAGATTATTTAGGAATTCTAAGATTCTTTTACTAGGACAGTTATAAGGTTTCAATCCTCTTACTCATGTAACATGATAAAAATAAATAAATAGTGAATACACACTATTGATAGGTACCTACACTAGGTATTATATCCACACAACACCTCTCTTAGAAAAAAGCTTGATGACTTAAAATTTCCTTAGCATCTAAATATGTATGATATTTACACATATATTTAAAAATGTTTCTGTTACATAAAAAATAATGAACACAAAATTTTTTGGTACAATGTCGATTAAAAATGAACTGATAAAGTACATCAAATGGATATTTCTGTGTCTTGCAACAATAAAGGATAAACATTTTTTAATTTACCCACTTGTCAGTCATTATGGTTGTATATATTTTTGGATACTTGTGTATACCCACCTATGGATATAATTTATACCATAAAAGTTGATAAAGCTTTTAGATCCTCAATCCATACAAATCTCTAAAATCAGTGTAACTAAATAAATATATTGGATCTATCATTTTTTGATGACTATTGGAGTATTGACCACCATAATTATATAATTTTAGCAAGTAGGTACAGGTACACATATTATAAAATTGTTATTAAAATGTAGTTCTGTGATTACTTCAAGTTGATCAGTCATCAATTTTGTTTGCATTAAAAACTACCACATATTTCACCTGTTCTGTGACTGCTTCGGAATGTATTATTCATGTGAAATTGTTACAAGAGCTTGTTTTAATATTTCGCCTAACTTTCTTTAAAAAGTGGTGAAACAATTAGTTCTAAACTAATCTTGGTAGAAGAAGCGCATCAGAAGTCAGCATTTTTAAATAAAAAAGGCCAGAACAGGAGTAATCTCCATTTGACTTATTATTATTGACTACTAAATAGTATAAACATGTATGGATTTATTTATGATGACATGATTATAAAGATAATATGAATGTATGCATGTATTGCAAAACTTTTGTGACTTCACTGAAGTTGGTTCCGCTAGCGTCCATAGGCTAGGTCGTGATAGATTTGCACCACCAAATGGGTCAAGACCATTTAAAAATCAAGTAAGTACTTACCAAAAGAATGTACTATTCCATTTATTGTATAAACCACTTACATCAGTCCATATTTGAATAATATTAGGAATGTTTAAAAACAAGAGATCTTTTAACTCTCTTGAGCATTCATTTTACTTGTAGTTCACAATAGGGTATATACTGTAGTTCATACAAGAACATTAAGTACCTGTTCAAGGTCATTGACCTCAATATCCAAGAGTATAAAAAGTATAAAAACTACTCATATGAGGGACGGTAAAGTTTATCTGTGGAACTTCCTGTTGTGGTAAATACTTCAAAAAGGCTCATTATAATTCCAAGTCAATATAAGCTATGGTTACCTGACTGTCTTCTTGGATTAAATATAAATATATGTTACACATAGTGTAAAAGAGTCTAGGTAATCTGTTATTCGGGCCTCCTTATTTCTTCCTCTTCCATTCTCTTCTGCGTGTTCTTCTGGAGTAAACTTTCTTATGCACTTATAAGTCTGAAGTTCATTTCAGATCATAATAAGTAATTTTGAAAATCAAATTTATTCACATTAGTGAAAAGTAAGGTAATCCGGGATCCTCCAAATATGAGTGTTCATTCCAACCCAACTGTTTAGAGTTTCAACAACAATATTAAAATTGTTGCCATGGTATCACCTTGATTTAAACATATGTGTTGAAATATAAGTATCCTTGCCCAACGGGAGGAAGTCAAAAAACAAGTGATGAAAAGGTAATATATAGGTACCCCTGTAGTGATAATTTCCTTCTTCTAAGTCGAATCCTCATGACTGAGGGCTGTGTGGCCAATTTCTTGCTTGCTTGGGTGAAGCTTTCTCGATAATAATTTATAGGTAATATGTGGAAACCCTTCATTCTCTCCCAACGGGAGGAAAAACATAATATAACATATTATGTTATACAATTACACTTTTAGAAATTGTGTTATAGTTTCACACAAACGGGTAGTTCCCAACGGGAAAAAGATGAGATGTGTCTCACCATAACCCATTACGACACATAAATATGTGATAATGCTAATCTTCGTAATATTGAAAATTTTGGGTTATTTTCTCGTAAATATTGCCTTTCCAACGGGAAGGCTGACCAGTATAACATACTAGATCGTAAGTGACAGTGTTTAAAACAAATATTGCCTTTCCAACGGGAAGGCTGACCAGTATAACATACTAGATCGTAAGTGACAGTGTTTAAAACTGCAAAGTACTGCAACGCAGGTTTAGTGAGGTTATGATAAAAAAAAAATCTTATTCATCACCTTTTAAGTCCCTGTTATCTAGGTAACGTTTGTTTTTCTATCGAAAGCGCAGTATATAATGGGACGCAATAATATTATACGAGAAATAGTAATTTAAGTATGTGATATGCACTTTGTTTTGATGACACAAGCACGTCGTAGAATCACATAAACATTTCATTGTTTTTCGATTTTCATGATACGTATTCTTTTCGAAGTAAATCAAGGAGCTTCCATTTATTATTTTAGACATAATTCCTGGTCTAAATTCCTGAAATTCACTAAAAAACTGATATTTTCGGATTTCGCGTTACGTTCGTGACGGCGCGAAACTAAAGACTGACAATTGGTATTTATGTTGCCAGGATTTTGAATTTTTTTTTTAGTCTTTGAAAAACGCGTCGTTCTAGGCAGAACTAAGGGTACTACAAATCTACCATGGACCAAGTACGAATATAATAGGTACTGTACCTACTCCCAGTACTCCCTTTATCGAAATGTTATTTGAAAACGTCGCATTATTTAATGATGACTTGACTTTAACATACATTCCATTGCAAAGTAATTGTTTTCACTTCGTTATCGTATCGGTAACGGATCGCATTACGATTACGACGGCGTCGGTCATTAATCCGACTAGGTATTTACGGTACAGACAGCAGCAGAAGTAGCTGATGTAACTAATGTGACACGTTTTTAAAAAGGTACCATTTGTGAGAAGGCGCTTACGTTGTACGTTCAGTACGTTGTGCATTTTCAATGTTGTATTCGAGCAATAAATAGCGTAAGCGCCAGTCGCCTAATGGTATCTTTTGATCTAAAATACCACAAATATTGTATGTATTTATGTATGTATGTATATGTATATATCACTTTATTGCACATAATCAAGTTTAAAACTATTACAACAGTGAAATAAAAAAAAAGATATGCACAAAGGCGAGCTTATCCCTAAAAGGGATCTCTTCCAGCCAACCCATGAGAGAATGAGAAACGAATAAATATTCGTATTCGTATGATTTTAGTTTAGTAATTTTTTTTCTAAGCGTTTGAATAAGAAAAGAAAACGACGATCATTACAAAAATATGTAGGTATAAGCCGGTGGTAGTTAGTACTTAGAAGCTTTAAAAAAAATTGCTTACAGTACAGACATCGCCAAAAATATGTATACAATTTTGTACCTTATTACAATCGAGTATGGTTCAAAAGTGTTTTCATACTTTTTGCGTGGACTGTACTTAAACAATTTATTTAAATAAGCGTATTTGCCGGTAATCGTTTCATACAATGTAAGACCTATTTCAACTTGGTATTTATCGAATGTAAGGTAATGTTCTTTCTTACATTGTATTATTTGTATTTTAATTTAACCTAGTGCTCTCGTTCTGCACGGTCTGCACGACTTTACACTTATCATTAATTTTGAACTTATGATATGACATGAACTAAGGTAAATGCCCCAGTGCTCGTCTACATATGATTTGCCTCAGTCATGTCATTTTTAAACAAATCTATTGCAATAAAGGCGACTATAGCGTATTATATGAATGATTGTGGGCGTTTACCTCATCTGGGTATTTTTTTAACTTTTATTACATTTCCTACCCCATCCTGTACTGTATGTAATGCTGTTGCGAATGTTATCAGTTCATAACAAATGCGTTCCTCAGGCACATCTGTCATCTCGGAGGCGTATATCCTAAAAAGCGTGTCTATATAGGAAACACAAGCGACTTGATCCCTTTTGAGTGTGGGCTTACCAGGTAAGGTAGGCAGGTATGGAAAGGTCTTTTGTATACACAAAGAATTGGAATGAAAGAGGGACTCAATTTCGATATTATCTGTGACGCTACACAGGAAACAGTGCAAAATTGAGACCTTTATTGTCTACTTTACACAATTCTTAATTTTGTTAAGAGTCGCCTGGACGCTCGCGTGAACTCGCGTCCCCATACAAACGTAGTTCAGCTCTCATTTTAAAACGACATGCTTTAGAACCACGAAATTTAGCATGGGCATTCTAGCAGTACAGATCTATGTCGGTAATTCGTTTTCGTTGCTAAAAATTGTAATACAAAGAAAATATAGCAAAAATAAGTTTCGTATGTAAATCTGTATCTAGCTGTATTTTCTTTGTATTACAATTTTTAGCAACGAAAACGAATTACCGACATAGATCTGTACTACTAGAATGCCCATGCCAAATTTCGTGGTTCTAAAGCATGTCGTTTTAAAATGAGAGCCAAACTACGTTTGTATGGAAACGCGAGCGTCCTGGCGACTCTTAAAGCAAAAATTAGTGTCATTCTTTTTGCAAAAGTACTATTACTATGTGGATGTTGGCGCTTACATCGTACGGTGTACAGATTCTATATTGTATTCGATCAATAAAAACGTAAGCGCCGAGCTCTAAATGGTTCCTTTGCCAAAATAATGACACATTTACTGTTTAACTAAAATAATAACATGACGCAGTGTTAGTTTAGAAGCATGACCGCCCTTCTCCGATCTAGCCAAGGTCTTCAAATCGCTATTAAGACCTCAAGGTCTCATTCGATAATTCATGGTGCTGCAACTAAGACTAAGGTAGTAGTAGGTACAATCAGCAGCAGAAGTAGCTAAACGGGTGAGGTGTCAAAATGACCTTCACGCACTCTTATTCTCTTAACAATAAAGCTCATTTTGAACACCTGACCGGTGACTGTATCTAGACTGGAGAATAGTTTGAAGTCTGAAATATGAATTCGAATGAGTTTTCTACCACGACGATGTCCAAAAAGCGTACAGCTTGGAGGTAATCATAAACAGCCACCTGCAAATCCTGCAATAATAATTGATTAAATAAAAGACAAACAACACAAACAGACAAATTACTAAGTACCTACCTTAATTATTAATAGACATGTAATTTATTACCTCGTTCCAGTTTATTGTCTCAAAAATCATACATTAACATATAGATAGATTGAGTGAATCAACAATCTACGTTTGAGGAAACTGGTTAGCGGTTATCTTCTGGGTTTTTCCGTTGCGGTTGTCTTGGACTTGGCCCGTTATGAAAGAATCGAGAATGCGGCGGAGAATAAATAATGCAGTTTGCTGGCTAAATATAAATAACATATTTACATATAAAACAGTGACGACGTATAGATACTGACTGTAACACAGCCTTTGAAGGGAGCTGACATTTGGAACATGTGTCATTAGTTTGGCAAAGGTACCATTTGGATGTTGGCGCTTACATCATACGTTGTAGATTCAATATTATATTAGAGCAGTAAAAATCTGAAGGCCACTAGACACTGTCAGTAATAAATGTAATGTCATTCTTTCTATACCCGTCCTTTTCTATGTATATGTATGGAGGATGACAAGGATGAGTAGAGAAATAATGTCATTATTACTGACAGTGTCTGGTGGCCTTAACACCTACAAGCAACGTATTATACATTTGGTTTATGTATTTGCACTAGATATTTGCGCAAATATTTGCGCCTGGCCCCTTGAACCCCATCTAAATACAGATACATGGCCGAAATCAACCGTTAAAGAGGTATAGATCTAGAAATCTCTCAAAACTCGTATAATGACCAGTAATTCTTGCCCGCAGGTGCAGTGTGTGTGCAGTGATAGTGCGTTATGTGCGGAGTGTCGCAAGCGAGCAGCTAGCGCCAGCCTGCCCCGGCATGCGCTACCGCTAGCCATGCCCGCGTCGAGGTTATGGCGCAGTATACACAGAGACAGCCGATGCACAGGTAAGGACAGGATTTAAGATAATACAAAACAAAAAACTTCCCCTAACCATAGTATAACAAAAAGAAAACCCAGTTTTGACAATCTTTGTGTTACAATTAAACCCAACAGCTCAGTGATACTGAACTAACAAAAGGGAATGCAGGTATACGTTCATTACTCGTACACTCTTCTCACTTTATGTTTTTCTCTCAAATCATATATGATATACCGAGCGAGACGCGCTCTAGGTTCTGGTTTGGTTTAATTATTTTTAAAGCTAGTCATCGTTCTAGATATTATGAAAGTCTTTTATTTATTTACGTACTAGATAACTGATATTTATTTAGGAGTAAAGAATTGAAGCTGGTATATAGTCAACATTATTAGTATTATTACTAGACCCTTTTCACCAACGTCAAAAATGCAATAATATGAAACGCCTCCCAACCTTCCCTTTACCCTCCTATTTAACTAATTCCAACCTTTTCAGAACCTATCCTATCCACGAAGATTCCCAGTCCGTCCAGAATCCAAGAATCCCGAAGACCTATTTTATGGAAGAATGGGGAAGACATAGCTTAATAAAGGTCTTGCAAAATACTTGAATTTGATACTATTAGTATGACTGACAGATACAACCAATGCTAACGCCAATTTGTAAAAACTTTCGACCCGCCAACCCTATTAGGGAAATCATTAGATGGTGTATGAGGAACACAGAGGCAAGATGACTTGTATTGTATTCCTCTTTCTTAAGAGTCGCCAGAACGCTCGCGTGAACTCGCGTCCCCATACAAACGTAGTTCAGCTCTCATTTTAAAACGAAATGCTTTAGAACCATGAAATTTGGCATGGGCATTCTAGCAGTACAGATCTATGTCGGTAATTCGTTTTCGTTGCTAAAAATTGTAATACAAAGAAAATATAGCAAAAATAATTTTTGTATGTAAATCTGTATCTGGCTGTATTTTCTTTGTACTACAATTTTTTGCAACGAAAACGAATTACCGACATAGATCTGTACTACTAGAATGCCCAAGCCAAATTTCGTGGTTCTAAAGCACGTCGTTTTAAAATGAGAGCTAAACTACGTTTGTATGGGAACGCGAGCGTCCTGGCGACTCTTAAGGCAACAAAAACTACTTATAATATATATTAAATGTCGTTTATCTTAAATCTCGTCTTGCTAAAATAAAATTCTGTGTATCCAGTATAAGTATAAACAAGCCTTATTTATTTTAACAAGCAATTTTTTTCATAACGAGTGACATGATTTTGTCGTACTCCGAACCGAGCTCGAGGCAAACAGCTAGGTTACATTTGCAAATTAATATTATATTTGGATGGAGTTTTATTTATTTTTTGCCTTGGGCACGTCGCTCGTAATTAGTTAACATGACGACGACTTTTGAGGGGAAAATCTTGTGATAAAATAGAAATATGCTGTGAATTTTTAAATTTAATAACACTCTGTTAGCTCTCTACTAGTTTCTAAATCCCATTAAATGAGGATTATTTGTAAACTAGATGAAAACCCGGCTTCGCTCGGGTAAAATAAATTTTATGTATGTAAAAAAATAAATAATGAAAATATTATAATATATGTAAAAACAACCTGGTTTCCCGCAATCCAGGATTCCTAGGATTTCTAAAGTCCCGTAAGCCTGTACTTCTAAGTCCTGGCACACCCGGGACCCTAAAGTCCCGATTGTTTCAATTCCCGGAATCCCTGGTTTATAATATCTTAAAATCCCGGCCTCGCGCAGTTCCGAAATTACGATGTTTTTAAGTTTCGGAATCCTGGACCGCTGGGACCACTCCAGCAAGCCGCATTTTCAGAATCCCGGCCTCCTAAAGTTCCGGAATTCCGCATGCCCTTATGTCCGGGTTCGGGTGCACACGCACAGCAATCCAAAATCACGGTTTCACTATTTCCATAATTCGGGGTTTAGTGATTCCCAGATTTATAAAATCCTTGGCTCCTGGGACAGGAACACTAAAATTTCTGAGAGACACATTTTCGGAATCTAGGCTTTTAAAAATCTTGGAATCCTGCATCCCTAAAGTTCCAGATTCCTAAAACCCTAAAATTCCGGCGTCCGGCATTATACGGCCTTATATCCCGGCCCATATTGGCTCACATAAAATTACTTCGCATATTTTTTTCAGTAATACCGTTTTGTGATCAGAATTATCATTCGTCATAAAAAAATTGTCATAATTTTTATGGTTATAATATTTTTTCATATAACGACAGTGTTAATAATTGTTTGCTGTCCGAATTTTTTGAGACGTTTTTTGTTGATAGTAGTCATTTCTGTGACAGGGTCGACGAAGCCCCCGCTTCGCGGGGGCTTCTATTCTGGGTAGTTATGCCCTTCGGGCAGGATGACACACTAACCTAACCTAACCGAAATTATGTTGTGTTGTGATCGCAAGATACCTAACACTCCTCCTCGCTTCGCTCGTCGTCGTACCTAACGGTGACTCTGGAAAGTAATATTAGTATAATAGATATTTATATTGATTTAGATTATAAACTTAAATAATTCGGAGTAACGATAGTTATGAACAAAAAATACTTATAAGAAATGATCATTATGATTAAAAAAAATATGAACAACAATTTCGGACTTCCAATAATCGAAGTACAAATTTTATGTGAACTTTGGCGCACCCCCCGAAATCCCGTATTTTAAGTCTCCTAATCAAGGATATCAAAACTCCGGACTCCCTTGACTTTTAAATCCCGTCGGCCCGCATTTCTTCAATCCCGGCTTTCTAACGACTCGTAACACTGGCTTTTTAATCTCGGAATTCAAATATCTTGGTTTCCCGCATGGGTTTCTAAAACTCCGAATGCCGAAATCCTAAAACCCCAGAACGTCGCACTCCTGGTATATCGGGAACTCGGCTTTTTCATCCAAGAAACCCACCCGTTGCCTCCCGTCCCGGAGTCCCAGGATCCTTATATCTCGGTTTCTCGCATTCTCGGAATCCCTGGTTTTTCGGCTTCGTGCAGTTCAAAAATCCCGGTTTTTGAAAGTTCCAGTATCCCGGTATTCTTAAGTTACGGACTCCCAGGACCCTAAAATTCGGTTGTCCCGCATTTCCTAACCCCAGCTGTCTAAAATCCCGGAAGCCCGTTGAAGCATTTCCGGAATCCTGGATTTTAAAAAAGTCCCGAATATCCCGGGATCCTGAAATCCCGGCTTTTGAAAGTCCCGGGATTCCGTCCGTCCTACCTCGCTCGGGTAATACCTCTATATACTTTCGAAAAAACGTGGCCCTCCTTTTAGGTATTAGGTGGCATGTAATAAAAAAGATAAAAGATATTTATTATTAACCAACTTCAAAAAAGGAGGAGGTACTCAATTCAACTGTTTTTTATCATTATTATGTTCTTTATTTATTTTTGGTCTTAGCGATAGGTTTTTTACAATATTTTTATAAAAGTAAAGTACAAAAATACATCAAAAACAAAAAAACAATAAAAACATTATAAAAAACCTATCCTAGAGGGTATGGCAGGGGCCCAGGCTGCCGGTGGTTAGGGCCGCAGTGAGAGGAACCGGCGGACTATCCGCGTCGTATCCATGACCACCGCCTTCTGCATCTGACCCTTGATCCAGCCACCTAGCGAAAGTCTCTCGAGGTGTTGATCGAGACATTATTATTATAATTTTTTATGTATGTATGTTACTCGATATCTCCGTGAATCGTGAACCGATTTTCAATTTTTTTTTATCGAACGGGTAGGGCAGATGCCCCGGTTGTGGTCACTGTGCCGGTTTTGGCCATTTTCAAATTTATGAAGTTATAGACAAATTTACAACTCTATGGTTTATGGTTAATATAATAGTAAAATATGGAAGTACAGATGGCACTGTCATCTGTCCTGTATGAGTTGTCATTCAGCTGTCAGGGGCCATGGAAAAAAGTGGCCAAAACTGGCTCCTGGACCCCTTTCTGACATTTCATTAAAGAAAAAATATTGATCTAATGTCAGAATCTGAACAGTGGAGATTCATATAAATATAATAATATATTTTCACTGACTTAGTACAAAAAGAGTGTCATAATTCCTTATTGGCACAAAATGACGGATGTCTGAACAAACAAACTCTCCTTAAAGTTGTCTTGTCCCATTGTCACCAAGTCGGAGTCTGATGATGGGATCTTGGAGAAATCGAGGGAACTCTTCAACTATTATTGGCACGCCTATAGTGATTTCACTATTTTTTACAGCAACTCGGCCACTTCCTTTTGGAATAGCGGATCCTAAGTGAAGCCGGTTCTTTTTTGTTTAAAATTATTCAATTTAGGCACATTACAATGCACTTATGAACGTCAGAGACAAAAAGAAACTACTAATAAAAACTAAGCAAGTTGTGTTTTTTTTTCCTTTCCCTTCTTGAGTATTGTTTTTCTGTTTACTTTTAGTGTATATTACCACTCTTTTTTTTGTGTCTATTTTTGTGCAACAAATAATGCATTTTTAATTTAATTTTTTACCAGTTGGGTGATCCAATAATTAACTCCGGCTCAATGTAGTTGAAGTTAATTACAGCAGACAGAGACAGTAGCCATTAAATTTATTTACTTTGAAGTGAAGGAGGTTGTTGTGATTAAAAACCACAAAAACAGGACACTGCACACACGCTGCTTTAGGCCTGGATCAGACATCAGTGAAAACCGCGCGGATCAACTTTACATACATATGCACACTGTGTCATTAGAATAAGTGCGCCGTTTGCGCTGTCTGAGCAGTGCCGTAAGCTGTAGCCAAACAACACATTCATCTATCCAATTTCATTAACTCTCAGTGGCGGCTTGTGAATTTTTTCTTAGTAAAGCCATAGTGGCCAGGGTTTATTTAAAGGCCTTCAGCTTTAGTCTTCAGAATTCCAATTGCACACACTATTTACTATAATTATGACAGCATTTGGTCATACAATTCATGTTTATAAGCATATTTGTGAATACCTAGGATAAAAAATGAGCACCTCTAATTTTGACTACAGCCTATTTCATTAAACTATGATTAATTTGTATTCATTTTAGAAATAATCTTCTACATGCCTCATGACAACGTGATATCCTTTAGAACATTAATGTATTCATGGTTATTTACTCAAAGATATAACCAAATGTGCAATTTTTTACGCAAAGATTGACTTTACGTTTTAGTTAATTCAATATAACACATAATTTTGTCATACTTACAGTCATTTTAATAAAAGATTAGCCTTTACATTTGTAAACAAACTTTTGTTGCGCTCGGCACTACAATATCCGGCCTGAACATTTTAGAAAATGCATCAGTTTCTACACTGCACTCACAGAACCAACGGAGAACCAATATCTACAATAGTTTTCGAGACATATTTAGATAAAATACGTAGGTAAATAAACATAACCCGCGGGTCATTTCATTATTTTCATTGCATATGAATATGACAATCACAAAACATAATCAGGTAGTGTTCGAAAACTTGCAAACATCTTTACATTTTCCTTTAATAGTGCTAATAGACTTACTGTAAAATAATATTTTGTAAATCAGCCGTGTTTTATTACATTTATTCTCAGCATTTATTTACTTTTTACCTCCCTTTGTTTGACCACATAACCTGTCCGACACGCAATGCACGTCGGACCTATCCTATATGCGCCGAACGCAAACATGGTTCACAATTTCCGAACGCACCCGTCACTGACAACCAACAAAAATGGCCGGCGTTATGTAGTGAAATTAACACTTTTGAACGTAAAATACGCGACAATCCGAATTTTGCCGATATAAGTGTCCAATTCAAAAACTCTTTATTCTTTACGTTCTTTCGTTTGAGCATAGTCTCGTTCGACTTTTCCGTAGAGGCCCGCGAGATTATTAATATAGATAAGTAATTGGGTTTCCGAAAATAGCTCTAAACTATTTATAACATTCTCAATATTAGTAGGTATTTATTATTTTGAAGACGAAGATAATTTGCTTGGAAAATACGTAGGTATTTTTGAAATTTTTGGGCAATTAGATAGAGCTGGGTCAGGCCGTAGTTTTTGCCACAAATAGCGCAAAGGTGACGTAAAATATTCTACGATTCGGTCGCGCAGAAGGGCGCAAAATAGTTGAGTCGGTCGCGCAGAGTGACGCAAAATAGTTAAGGTTTGCGCATACATTGTATGATTTTGACATAATATATTTTAAATGAACATTCGATTGTTAACCGAGGGATGGAAAGAACCCACCACAGCCGAGATATTTTGGCGCTCATAGTTAGGTACAAAAAAAACACGATTTGGTATGGTAAGGTTACATTTTTAATCACTGCAGACAAAAGGCTGAACGGTCCACCAAATGGAACTATAGATACATGTCAAATTGCCAAATACTAAGAGATTCCATAGGATTTGACTGAAAACGTCACTTTCAAATAGTTCCATGGTGATCCACGGTTCCATTTGGTTGATTTTATATAGCAAACTTACACCCGGAAACCGCAAACCTATGTGTGCATGAACCTTTATTCGGTAGCGCATTATCACTGGTATCGCAAAGTGGCATAATGGCGACCGTGGCGCAAAGAAAATCTATAATAACTCTATGAATAAGCTCTTTTTTGTAGTTAAAATAACCTAGGAAGATTACACACGCCTTACTTAATAGTGCACAATAACAATGACAGACATTAATTTAAAACTTATCTTGAAATCTCAAAAAATGCACGCCGCGAAAAATGTGACACTTTTCACTCCGAACAAAGTTTACATCGGTCTGACAAAAATATAGCCGCTGCCGCCTTATTGACCATAGACAAAGCTGCTTTGGTGTTGCCACTATTAAGAATACAAATACTACCAAAGCTTAAAGGCCACAAAACGGGCATGATGGTTGCGCAAAAAATAGCGCAGAGAAATGGCTGTTTTCGTTTTTTTTATTTAATGTACGAAAATTAATGTACTTTCTTAGGAAACACGAAACGATATTCAAAAGGGGGCTAGGTAACTATTATTTGATAACGTCAAATCAAACAGATCATGAAAATGTTGTCTTTTTTCTAATTTTAATGGATGCGCAAAGTGCACCCGACCGAAGCGGATTTGCATTTTTTATGAAAATTTCGTTGTTTTCATTTTTTAAAGTCGTATAACTTTGTAAATATATCAATTTATTTAAATATCTCCAGTGGCCGTGGGTAAACAGGTCTTCAGAAATACAATGCTATGTTTAATTACTATATAAAATGATTACAGTAAAAAAAAAAGTAGCGGACCGAAATCTGAACTTTTTTCGGCAAAAACTACGGCCTGACCCAGCTGCGTTATTACTTACGCTTTTATTGCTTGATTATAATATTGAATCTGTACAATGTATGACGTAAGCGCCAACCGCCAAATGGTGCCTTTACCAAAATAATGTCACAAATAACTAGCACATACATTAACAACGGAATAATCCGTCAAGGAGTGAAGCGGCGTAACCTTCATGCAGTTAATAAGTGCAATTACATTGTTGCGACATGACAGTGAATGACATGACAATTTTATATTTGTCATGGCTCCCACACTAGCACTGTCATTTCAAGTAGAGTCAACGCCAAAAATATGTATACAATTTTGAACCCTTTCGCAATGGAGTAAGATGCAAACGTGTAACAAATACATATGTACTCATTTTAGAGTTGACGCAAGATAGACTTAATCTTAACCCTTTCAAAAACTGTGCGTAGTTGTCGTCGTCAGGAAAGTCGTGATCGTATCGTAGTCCCAGTAAGGCTAAATGTGGTATATTCCTAATATTCCCGTTCCCCGCTTCAGTGCACAAATAGGAATGATTCCTAAGAAACCTATTCCCAATTGTTCCCGGCGAGTACAGGTGGGAACACACAATATGTGACTATTTTGTGTGCATTATAGTGACGCTCACCTATTTGGCCCATATTCATCATATAGGGCTGCCATCCGTCCTATCCGGGTTTTCCCGGATTTGTCCTAGTTTGGAGGTTGTCCGGGGTGCGTCCGGGGAGGGTTTTCAATAAGTGTCCTAAAACCCGGACACTTTTTATATGAGGAAACAACCCATTGATATTAATTATTTAGTGCCATTATTGATTTGGACACGTCCGGGGAAAAAATGCGATTTACGCCAGATGTCCGTGATTTGTAAATAATTGTCCGGGTTCGGCGAATTTAGAGATGGCAGTCCTAATCATATATTGTCACTCAGTTTTTTAGCACTGGGCACCTACTATGCGATCACTAGTACATATACTTGATTCTAGTCATAACTTATAGTGAACCCTTGTGTCAACATCAATACCGTGGACCCTACATCCTGTTTATGTCAGTGACCTAACAACTTCAGCCTTGAGACGATCTAACAGGACGAACTGACTAAATCTGATAATAGACAGCTAATTGGGGTCAGTGAACCCTTATCTCTGCACGTTAAATACCTTTACGGGTCACTCGAGGACGTATGGTATACCTAAATAATTATTAATGGCAATTACCCCAACATTTGCGAATTTATTAAGTTTAAAAGGGATACGTAAGTTAAAAGCCTTATGACCTCCATTTTATAAGGCCTCTACAAACGTAAGCGACTAGTCACCTGCGATTTTTAATACATTGCGGTTTTTGATTCGTCGCGTCGATTAATTTCGTTGCACCTACATAGACGGCACTGTCTCGAAATCGCGCGCTAGTTTTGTGTCAAAATTGCGCCGATTGTAGAGGCCCATATCCATAAAATTTAATGTCACGCGTGTGATCACGACAATTGACATTGACAACTCACGACCGACGGCTTTAAAAGTTTTTGGCGTACGAAGTGTTAATGTGGCTGTTTGCGATTGCCTATAAATAAATAAAAATTAGAAAGGATACGATACGACATATAACCGCATGGTTTAAGAGTAGGTACGAGCCTTAAGAAAAATATCAGCAAAACATGTAGGTATGCCGCCATTTAGAATTCTCACATAAGTCACGTTGTCTTTTAAACACAGACGTGTCATGTTCGTCTTACTGTTGCAATTTTAAATATCGAACGGTCGTTGGCTTCATTAAATTAAAATATTATAATTAAATTATTAATGATTCTAGCAAGACTACACCTATACGAAGTGATCTAGATTGTGCTAACTGCTAACAAGCGATCGTTGATTGCGTTTCGTAACAACATCGGTCGGCCATGACTCTGCTTTGCCAAGGCGAAAAGAAACTCGCGTCCGATTCAATGTTACTAAAAACTCATTAATAATGCTCATTAAACACTGTTGAATGGGTATTTATCTTTTTCGTATTTTACAACTGTAGCATTTTTTTGAACAATCCTAAGAGTCCAAATCGCTTTGAAAATAATTTATATTTTCGAACAAAATAGGTACCTTACTAAGGTTTTTTTAACTCTGTAATTCACAAAAAAATGTTAAGTTTCCACTAGTTCAGTTCAGATACCAATGAAGCGTTTATTTTAACATTAAATCAATAAGGCTGTGCCGGGCTAGGAATAACTGTGACCCCGTCGAGTCTAGACTGGCTATATTAACTAGTTTTACCTTTCCTATGTGACCGCATAGTTAAAATTAAAAATATGTTATGTACCTACGTTGCCGCCCGGCGCATAAGCTATATTGATCGAATAGATACCTACAATATTGAATCTGTCTGTACAACTTACGAGGTAAGCGCCTTCCGCCTAATGGCACTTACCTTTTGATATAGAGTATATAGACTCAAAAAACATTTTGACTACTCTCGGCCTGAGAAAAGTAATAGAAAAACGTAGCAGCAAGTGCAGCAACCTAGACTGTTTTGATTTGAATTTATTTTTAGGGTAAAAAATGTAAGACAGATTTTTCATTATCGACATTATCGTAAAAACTTCGAGTGGTTTCCGTCCAGAGCTTTTACTGTCAAATAGATTCGTATTATATTATTATTATGGCACATTAAAAGAAAATGGATTTCCTGCAGAGTTGCGATCGACGAGAGCGCCGGTAGGTAGGTATTTAATTCGTTTCACATGACATGACGCATTGGGATGCTGTTTTTGTAATTAATACAATTACCTATACCTATTTTCTTATTATTTCTTGCTCGAATACGTACAATATTTGTGCAACGTAAACGCCTTCCACTAAATGGTACCTTTTCCAAAAAAGTGTCACATGTGTCATCAGGTGTAAAATAACTTACAAAATGTCCTCATTTCCAAGCAACCAAAATATTCATGTCCCGAGCCCTATTCACTAACACTTTGGTACAAAAGCAGCTGATCTTGTTCATACGGAGGCAACGTTGCCAGGCCGCGCGGAACGTGCCGCGTTGCCGCTCCGTGCACGCTCTGAGTAAATATTCGAATTTCGAACTTGTTTGGCAATGCGAATCGGCAAGTTCTCGAGCGGGTATCGTGGAAGTGATAGATGGGAGTGAATTTACGTATTTTCATCTCGGCCGAGCGACAAATGGAAATGCAAATTTATTGGCTTAAATAAAATTTCGCGTAGCACGTTTTTGACCTTCCGTCCTTGTTAGAAAGGGTTTCTTAATAATAGTAGGTAACTTTGTAATTTTAGAAATTCATTTGTATCCTGACCTTAAGCCTCTTTTCGAAGATTAATGGATTGAATGCAGACTTATTTCTGTGTCGCTCATAATAAATCCTACGCGAAGCCAAACGAGAGGAGACGCCCTTAATTTGGTACTTATTATATTAATATATAAGTATAAGTACCTACTTGCACCTCAAAATACACTTTTAATTTAGGGTAGATAGTTCTATTTTTAGAGGTAGGTAAACTTCTTACCGCCAATTATATTTATTTGATATTTTTTATAATATTTATTCTGCTAAAAATATGTTAATATCGGTTCAGCCGATTTAGAATAGTAATCTCTGAATAAGTTCATTTTAATTGTAATAAAACTAATAATAACACACAAAGGTAAGGAAATAAAATTAAAACTAATTAAAATCATTTATTAAAAAACAATCTTACTTATATTTGAAAATTACAATTACAACAATACAATCTAAAGATAATATCACAAAATGTCGCATATCACACATATGTATCAGAGAATTACAGTTTGCCTTACATTTTCATGCTTCTAAATTCCGACCAAAAAGTGTAGTAATTAAAAAGTGGCAACATCGTAGTGGCGTCCCTTTCAAATCAATCTAAAAAAACGGGACGACACTACGATGTTGCCATTGCCACTTTTTAATTTCTACACTTTTTGGTCGGAATATAAATAAAAGAGCATACGTTTTTAATCTTTTCTTTTTCTTTTATATGTTCTAACATTTTCATCAGTCTTTTCGAGATCGCGTCTCAAGTTGTTACCTGTCAATGCCTGCTCTAAAGCCGGTATATTCATTCTTAATTTAAATGTTAAATTAGGTACATTCACAGTTGGATCCAACCGCTGACTTCTTTCACGTTCAGAAATAGCATTAAAAACGTCGTCCAGTCCTAGAGCGGTTTCTTCAACTTTTATTTCTGGTGTATTTTCATTGGTGACAGGTTCAGTTTTGATTTCTGGCGATCTAATTTTTTTACGTTCTAAAATTGCATTAAAATCTAGAGGATGTTCTTCAATTGTTATTTCTGTGTCATCGGCAGGTTCCATTTTAATTTCTGGTGAATTCGTTTCACTGGCATTTCTATCATTTGTTTCTTCGTCTAGAACTTGAGTTGCTACATTAGATTTTGTAGGAATTTTTTGAACAGCTATTGTTGGCACTATGTTTTTCCTAAAATTTCTTAGGCTCGACGTTGTGGGGCGGATTTGTGTGTCATTGGATGTTACGGAGTTCTTCCAAATATCTGGTACGGGCATATGGCCAGGGCGGGGTGTATCAGATGGCACCTCTTTAGTCAGTGTAGAGCGGATTCGAGAGTCATAGGACGTTCCAGAATCCTTCCAAATGTCATCTGCTAAGCTACATCCAAGTGGACGTCTTTTAGGTGGCACTTTTGTCATTGCAGGAGGAATTCGGGTATTATTGGACGATAAAAGATTCTTCCAAATGTCATCTGATACCATAGATCCAAGATACGGTACAGAAGATGGCACTACTTTCGTTGTTGTAGGGTGAATTCGAGTATCATAGGACGATACGGAATTCTTCAAAATGTCATCTACTGCAACCATAGATTCAAGATGAGGTGTATTAGAATTAGATGGTACTACTTTCGTAGTTGTGGGGCGGATTCGAGTGTCATAGGACTTAAAAGAATTCTTCCAAATGTCATCTTTTTCCATGTTTCCAGGAACGGGAGCATTAGAAGGCGCCGCTTTCGTCGTAGAGCGGATTCGAGTGTCATAGGACTTAAAAGAATTCTTCCATTTTTCATTTAATGCCATATTTCCAGGACGGGCCGCATTATTAGGCGGCATGCCCAAAGATTTATCCGCCTTATTTATAATTCCAACACCGATAGTAGAATTAGGATTAGTAACTTTAGGTTCTGCAGCAATGGACACAGGAGTGGACGCATCAGTCATTAGAGGTTTCAGGCTAGTAGTAGGGTTTTCAGGGCCGTACGCAAAAAGTTTAGTAACATTAGCTGCGTTAACAAATCCCGGACTGGGTGCTTTGGCCACTGGAACTTCTGAAAGTATTGGTCCTGGAGTAGGTGCAGGGTCGTTAGCAAGAACATCCGTTTCTGCAGTATCAAATCCGGGACTGAGTGCTTTGGCCACTGGAACTCCTAAAGCTATTGATCTAGGAGTAGGTTTTGCAGGATCGTTAGCAGGAACATCAGTTTCTGCAGTATCTAATCCGGGACTGGGTGCTTTAGCCACTGTAACTGCTAGAGGTTTTGGGCTAGTAGTAGGTTTTTCAGGGACGTACTCAGGATCTCTAGTAACATTAGGTTCTGCAGTAGCTAATCCGGGACTAGGTGCATTCGTCACTGGAACTAAAGGTTCTGGGCTTGTAGGTTTTGTAGGCTCGTTGGACGCAGGAATGACTACAGATGGCGGCGGTTGTATATCTATAATATCTACAGGAGATAGACTAAGTCTCTTTAAACCCAGATCCACTGTAGATGTGCCTGTATCCTTCATCTTAGTTTTCTTTGTCCAGGTGCCTTTGTCATCCATATTTGTTTTCTCTGTATTTGTGCCTGTGTCTTCCATAATCGTTTCTTCTGTACATGTTCCCGTGTCCTCCATATTAGTAGATTTATTTGTAGATGTCGCTTTGCTGGCAACGAGCAGAGCCGGAGTGTCCTTGTTTTTTTTGAAATGTGCGTTGCAAACGTAGTAGAACTTCAGCAGATGATATTTGCCTCCGGAGATGTCGGCCAGGATGTCCGAGCGGTTTAGAGCTTGCAACCATTCTTTACAGCTGTAAAAAAAAAACAGGTAATACTTATTTCCCAAATGCAAAATCAACATAGTGTCCACGTGACTTTTTGACGTGATAACGTCTTATAAATCGATGAACACCGGGAGCACCGTGGGCAGATCTCCATGGTAACGACGGCCACAAGCGATACGATTGAGAAATATGTAAAATTACCCCCTGGTTATAAATATCTGAACAACGCCTCTATTGTCAAGGCGATAAAGTGCATGTTCAGATATTTTGGGGTACCTTGACCGCTCCGACACATATGATGGCGACGGCACTGCATTTTAATTGATTCTTTTCCTAAATAAATTCATTGATAATAATTCAATTCATAAATAAAAGTATGCAATTTTTCATCAATGTTTATATGATGACGTTATCACGCAAAATTATCGTCCTAAAACCGACTTTACAGGCAACCATTTTTTTTGTCTACATTTTATACAAACCCATTAATACATACCGTTCCCTACACTCCGGGAAACTATGGAATTTAGGATAGGCACCGGCTTTCGCTTTGCAACCGTACGCGCAGCAACGTTTCACAACCATTTTTTAAGAAAACACTAGATAGAAAACATTTAAAATAACGATTTCTTAGAATTTGCACAAACCGCACGTGACATACGTCCGCTCTTAGCAACGGCTCCACGCGGTATGCTTATGCTGTTCTACTCGCACACGCATATTCAAACGCGTCCGAGTATTGTCATCTCTTTCTTACCAAGCTTCGTTTATAACTATGTTAAGTTAAAAGCTAATAAGTGCAAAAACAACTTCAAACAAAATGAATCCTTTTGAGCGATAAAATAAGGTTCAAACTAAACTGCGAGACAGAGGTGTAAAGATCTTTCCATTTTACAACGTCATAGCTTGAAGCGCCGGTAGGATAGGACGCTCAAGACGACTTGATACTTGAACGGTTCTTTAACGGACTTACCCAATTTCACCAATTTGTAGATTTATGAAAAATCATTATTAATTAAAATTTATTAAATATCAAACAATTCATATGAATACATTAGTTTTATAACTTAATGTCGCAACGTATGTTATACATAATTTAATTAAATATCTTTAAACAAATTGGCTATTGTTTACATCCATACATGCAAATAATACCTAATGAAATAATTATTACCAATAATAAGATTTTAATACGGGGTGTTTTTTTCAATAACTAGCCATATTATGCGAAGTGATTTGGTAGTGATAATAAACAACTTTTACTATGGAACCAACTCCGAAATCACAGTTTATATTGGCTGCTACATACATTTCGGTCGATCAAACCTCGACGGTTTCTATGGGGAGATTTGGGAGGCCAATTTTTTTTAGATTTCGGGATTGGTCCCACAGAAAAAGCTGTTAGTATGACTTACCTAATCAGTCTAATGACTTCTTACAATATGGCTAGCAATTGAAAAAAACAGCCTGTATACAATTTAAACGTCCATAACTCCGGAACAAAATACATATGTAACAAAAATAATTTAATTAAGGCTGGATTTACACTTGTAAGTTTTACTTACGTAAGTAGGGACGAAGTTATTGGCAAGAATGAGATGGAGATATTCGTATCTCATTCTAACCCATAGCTGCGTCCCTACTTACGTAAGCAAAACTTACAAGTGTAAATCAGGCCTAATAGTACCTAAACAGGCGGTCATATCACTTTAAGCAATCTATTTCGGACAACCTAAAAACCCCCAGATGCTGTATTTTGTGTGCGTATGTGAACTTCTTACGATATTATCGAACGAGTATCAAGTTGTGTAGATCGTACTACGCGTTTAAGAGATCTGCTGTGTTTAAATTTGAACCTTATGGTTGAGTTTATAAATTCCATTTTCATGTGAAATTGGTTGAAGTTATTTCAAGGTGACGTGAGTTCCGCGAAAAATTGTAAGGTACAGTCAACGCTATAAATATGGAAACACTTTTACAACTAATAAGGTAAAATGTAAACATGTTTTTGGCCTTACTGTACTGAGGCGTGCGGGCCTTATTCATAAAATAACGGTGATTTTGCAATAGCAGACTTATGGAGAGATTATAAATCACACAATTCTTAAAACGTCATTTAGGCTTATATGTATAGCGTTTTAACTATATGATGGTTTAAACCCCATTTAAGGATTTTTTATGAATATGGCCGTTAGTATGTATGTATTTTCGTTTTTTTTATATAGAGTGAAAGTGTTCATTTTTTGAATCGCTATCAAGGATGTCACGAATATTCGCATTCGCATTCGTATAATGCGAATATTCGCATCATTTTTGACATTCGTATCAACATTCGCATGAAATGATGCGAATGTTTTCCGAATGCGAATGTGGGCAGAACGCATCCTTTTTTGTCCGCGCAAACCCGGCCGATGGTCACATGCTTGCTCATACACAGGAAGTGAAAACGACGGTATCACTTATCTCCTTGTGATCAATAATATAGGACTCCATCACATATCATGTTTTGTATTTATGAACTATGGAAGCATAAAAATTATAAGCAAGATTAACTTTTTTGAAACTACTTCGTAACATTCGTATTCGCATTCGCATTCGGACATTCGTATCCTGAATATTCGCATTCGCGAATGTGAGAAAAACGACATTCGTGACATCCCTGATCGCTATTCATTCGCAACAGACCTTAAAAAAAAAATTTTATGAATATATTTATAGGATTTTTTTAAAACGGTTACCAATGAACCAACTGCGCTTTAATCCAGGATTATTATTTATTTTAAATTAAATTATTACCTACTGAATTATTAAAATAAAGGCTACTAGTAAAAACCGGAACCGGAAACAGGTAGGTATTTGCTCCGTACTCAAAAACCGGTATTTTTATATTTCCGTTCTTTTGTCTACCGTATTTCATATTTAATCGATAAATCTTATAATATGAAGTGACTAAATACCTACAATATTGAGTTCTACATAAAAACCATAACATAATTAAACATTTTGGATTATTGCGGGGATATTTGCGAAAACCGGTTTTAAACCCTGGTACAAATAGCTTTCTCGGACAATTTTCCTCTTTCGAGGTTCCAAGTTTTCTAACCGCGTAGTAGACAATCGACCAAGGTCAGGGTGACCTTAGACCGTCGGAAGCCATATTGATGACCATGAACCCATGAACTCGTAAAGTATGTTTAAGTCTTAAAAATAACTCCATTGTTTTTTAATACCATATCATTTGTGGCAAATAACCATACGGCCCACTTGATGGTACGCGATAAGGGTGGCACGTACGTACACTACGTACTTCACGAAATAAAAATGCACCGTTATAAAACTCTTCAGGACTTTTATTGACAAGACTTCAAATGAATAGAAAAGTAATAAAATTTGATGGCCAGCGCGAAATGTAAGGCTGGCTCTACATGATGGGCCATCATAGGGACGCAGCTATACAACGGAACGAGATCGAAATATCGTTAGCTCCCTCTAACGCATAGCTGCGTCCCTATGATGGGCCATCATGTAGAGGAGCCATAAGGCTGGCTCTACATGATGGGCCATCATAGGGACGCGGCTACAAGACGGAACGAGATCGCAATATATATCGTTAGCTCCCTCTAACGCATAGCTGCGTCCCTATGATGGCCCATCATGTAGAGGAGCCGTAAAGAGGATGTCAGGAAATTATATTAACAGGAAATTATAAGAAAAAAGTAAGGTAAAGTCTTTCCGGAAAGATAAGTATGAGATCCCATATATACATATATATACCACGACACTTCTCTTTCCGGACAAACTATGTCCATGCCAAGAGTGACTTCGGTCGAACCTGACTATTTCACATACTTCACATATCCAGAGACACTTACGCGAATTGATAACAAGCTTCAAATAAGTTACCTACAATATCCATTCACATAACAAAACAGAAACACCTATATACCTACTACTCCATAGCAGAACGTAGCGCGTTATCACAATGTTATCACGGTACGTCTGGATCGATCGACGCGACGTTGCCGCTCCGTGCTTATTATTGTTGCCAGCGGGTTGCGTCACCGTTTTTTAACCATTGTCAGGATGCTTGTTCATAAATCAGTTGGGCATTGTTTTTGAGTCCGGTTAATTTGTTAGTTAATTTGAACTTTTTCGAGCACGGATGTTTGGCTTGGATACCTTTACCTTCAATGTACGTACACTACGTACCCGTAAACAGCACTAAAATTTAATTTATAATTCAATGAGATTAGGTTTTTAAACAGATCCCATTGAGCTGTCCCAAAAACCGGCACAAAGGATTAGTACTAGCGGTACGCCTTAAACATGCTGCAAACGGTGTTAAAAGCATGAAAATTGGAACGATTGATCTTTAGGCCAAATTAATCGATTTGGCCCGAAGCAGTAAAAAAAAAAAAAAAACAGAGTGCAGTTATGACGTCATCTTTTTTTTGTATGGAAAAAAAATAAATTTTGTTCTGAAACCTATCGTGTGTGGTATCAAATGAAAGGGCTTTTTGAGCCTATTCTAAAAATATATCATATCATTATATTTATGTCACTTGTTTCAAATGAAAATAAAAATAATTTTCAAAACATACCAAGTTTGGGCTCCTACAAATACGATACGGTTGAATATTTTTTTGTAAAATATACCTTAAATGATACCTGATATCCTCATTTCAAACCCCAAGAAAGCAATTTTGAAAATAATTTCACTAAGTATTTTTTTTTAATTTTTCATTATTACGAATGTGGGATCTAATAATTCTCGGAGTAATGAAACTCTGTTTACACGTTCTTTTGATATAACGTGATAGGT
The DNA here is from genome assembly GCA_911728535.1 of Pammene fasciana. Classification (NCBI taxonomy): domain Eukaryota; kingdom Metazoa; phylum Arthropoda; class Insecta; order Lepidoptera; family Tortricidae; genus Pammene; species Pammene fasciana. The sequence continues at coordinate 2,205,281 of OU452292.1, forward strand.
GAGCTCGAGGAACTCGGGTTGCACATATCAGGATTTTTCTTACTTAAAGCGAATTAAGTTTATCCCATTTTTTGCGAACTTGAGGGTGGGTAAAGTAATATCGAGTTTTACCCAACATTGCTCAAGTCGATTTGCGCTTAAATAATGCGATTATAGTATTGAAACAAGAATTACAGCAAATCTCTAGGGTAATCCTATCATTCTCTTTAAATAGTTCAGCGATAAGTACGTGAACTTTTGTACAAATTAGGTGGGCAATGATAGGTACGCGTTTTTGATCTTTACGGTACAAGGTGCATACAAGCATTCCAAAGTACAAGGGTTGTCTCATTTGACTTAATTTTTTTAATTTAGTCATGTTTTTATTTTTCAGGCATTAGTATGTATATTAAACAAAACATAATTAAATGAGTTATATTTCATTATTTATAATAGAAACAAATCATAACGAACCTATCTTAGTAATGTTTACAAATAAATCGGCAGACCAAAGAAAATTATGTATATATTGAATACTATGGTTTCACATTAACAATTACATTAAAAAAATAAAGAAACAGTTCCAAAACGTCATATATATATTTCAAAAACAATAATCACCTTTTTTTGTGCCGAGTGGTTAATACAAAAAGCCGATAGCCCTAAGATTTTTTTTTGTCTTGGGCAAAGTTGGCCATCACTAGTTGTTACATTACAACGTAACATTGCCCACATCAAGACTTTTTCATTCATTATCCTTTTGAAATCGAATTACGATATAAACAATCTAGAGTAATGGCAACTGTCACAATACTCTAAAATGAAAATGCTGAAGCAAAAAGGTATAGGGAAACAATTGCATAAGAAAAGCCTTTTAACTGTACATAGTTCCCGTACATTGTTAAGGACCATTCATCTTTTGTTTCTTTTCCTCATTGTATGGAATCTAAAAGAGCACCCTCTACAATAAGGTTTCACTGGCTTTCCCCATTGCCTTATTATATACAGGTATAAGTATAAGTATGGGTTTTACTCACCATGCTTTCCCATTTTGTGAGATTCACATCAACACTTGCCCGCACCAGAATACTATACTATGGGTTGGCTGGAAGAGATCCCTTTTAGGGATAAGCTCGCCTTTGTGCATATCTTTTTTATTTTTTATTTTACTGTTGTAATATTGTTAAACTTGTTTATGTGCAATGAAGTACATACATACATACATACTATAAAATTACGTAAATTAATGAATTTGTTCAAAATGTTGGGCAAAGTTTCGCCTGGGGGCAAAGTTGGAGGATATTACGGTACTCGTACTCGTATTGAGTAATACGACGCACTTTGTAAACATTAAAAATCAGAAAAAAATACTAAATGTAATTATTTTCAAAATTGCATTCTTGGGGTTAGATATGAGGATATTAGGTATCATTAGAGATATATTTTACAAAAAAATATTGCTTGGTGTCGTATCTCGAGGAGCCCAAACTTGGTATGTTTTGAAAATGTTTTTTATGTTTATTTCAAACATGTGACTGAAATGTAATGATGTGACATATTTTTGGAATAAGCTCAGAAAGCCCTTTCATTTGATACCACACACGATAGGTTTCAGAACAAAAAAATTTTTTTTTCCATACAAAAAAAAGATGACGTCATAACTGCACTCTGTTTTTTTTTTTTTTTTACTGCTACGGGCCGAATCGATTCATTTGGCCTAAAGATCAATCGGTCCGATTTTTATGCTTTTAACACCATTTGCAGCATTATACTGAATTTCGGCGTGTACCGCTAGCACTAGATAGGAAAATGAGCTAACTGAGCTTAATTAGCAATCCTGCGGCAGTGCTTTTATTCTCATTTTAAAAGTGGATTTACGTAGGTAGGTACCTTTGCTTACGCACGTGTGATTTCTATGTCCTTTATAACGGACACTACTTCCTCGAATGTCCTTTATAAAGGACTTGAATTTCGTTTTGTTGCTAGGCAATAAATATGCACACTAAAGGTACTGGTTCCAACGGACTTTTGTTTTGAAAATATACACAAGTTTAAATCTATTGTATGGATTAGACATAGGCGACATAGCCTACATAGGTATTCAAAGATATAGTTCTATCTAAATGATAGGGGCGCCATTTTGAAAAATGTACAACATTACTGAGCCTCGCCTCTCATTCTCTTCCACCCCCTATTGTACCGTTATCTGCAGATAGCTTGGTATTTTCCCAAGATATCTTAGATAATGTCCCTATCGCCCTCTAGGTGCCTTTTCTGTGAGCATTGTCTTTTATAGCCACTCTAATTTTGTGGTCTCTTACAGTTACAATGAAAAAAAGAAAATATTAACCGTATAGATTTTGGCCAACCTAAGAGAAGGTATAATTTAAAGTAATCGTTCACGAATGGTCCTTTCTCGGCTCGATGTCACGGAATACTCAATATGACACACTCGGCCATGCTGATTTTCGGTTAGACCCAGTCAGTGGCCTAGACAATCTGTTTTTAATAAAGTACGTGGGTATGGGTTACTGACGTTACTGTAGCCTATAGACGCCTACAACTCCATTTTTTTACTGTCCGAATGATACCTAAGGCTGCCTCTACATGATGGGCCATCATAGGGACGCAGCTATACAACAAAACGAGATCACAATATCGTTAGCTCCCTCTAACGTATAGCTGCGTCCCTATGATGGCCCATCATGTAGAGGAGCCATAAGGCTGGCTCTGAATGATGGGCCATCATAGGGACGCAGTTATACGACAGAACGAGATCGCAATATCGTTAGCTCCCTCTAACGCATAGCTGCGTCCCTATGATGGCCCATCATGTAGAGGAACCATAATACCTAATCGAGATCTCTTCATAAAGATTCAGACAGGAAAAAAATTTAATGTTTCTTTAAAGAGTACTCTATCACATATATATGCTCTACTATGCTCCTACGCCATGCGCCAGGATGACATAAATTTTCCGTCCGCCTAAACAGTAATTTGCAAATTACCACGTTATTCTGCAGAAAAGGACAAGGCATCAGGCAAGAAGGAGAAGCATAGGTATATTAAAACGGTACCTACCTGTCTGGGTAGGTATTTTAAGGTGCGGTGCGGTAATTCAAGTTTCGCGCAGCTGTAGCCGTTGCAGCTACATACGTGAAACTTAAATTTTGTACACATCTTGCTAATTTAATTTCTAAATAGAATAGGTACTTTCTTAAGTATGGTGCTTACCTATTTTGAACGACATACAGACATATAAATCATTAATTACTATTCTGACCAATTGGAATGTCTGGCGGACCCAAAACTGTTCTGAAAGGCATGCAATACCGGTATTGCTTATATGGGCTAATACCGGAATTCTGGGATTGCCCATATAACGAAAACCGGTATTGCATGCCCCCTAAACCCTGTAGGTATCTTAGATCCCCGGAGAATTGATTTTGAAGTCCTACAACAAGTTTAATCTCTCATCTTTATTATCGACGCTTTCTCGGTCTAATAATTATTTACATGCCAACAAAGTTTATCAATTACCTGAAAACCAAGGTCATCGTTCCTGCGCGGATCGTGGGATAAATAGAGAAATAGCTGCTCGTACCACGGTACTGGGAGCCGTTCTATCGATCGGCACTTTCGTGCGGCGTTGCCAGCTCGCACGGACTATTTAGAAAGATTATAACAAGTGTCAATGTAGTGAAGTGAATTTAGGATGCCTATCACTCCTAGTGCGTCGTGTGTTTTTACGAAAAAGGAATGCAATAAAAGTTAGTCGTTTTAAAATGTGAAAGTACCTACCAGAGACCGTTTTTGTGGTCCTTATATATATATTCGTCTTGTATATACTAAGGCTAGTGAGAAAGTGGCAATGTGAGAAATATTATATTAATTCAAACAATGTTTACAATGATATCGACAGTAAATCTAATATAAATCAAATCGGATTATGAAAATTGGCAAATTTCTCTCAAATACGCGTCAGCGACTAAAGAAATCAATTTTTTAACTCGTAGTTTTTTTGTAAAACTCGTGGTAAGTATGCGAGGATGACTCAATAGCGGATGTAGCCACGTTTGTTGTGTACACCTATAGAACCACGGGTGTAGTGTGTAACTGAGTCATTATAAGAATTCCTCATAATAGTTATAATATTTTAGTATTGTATGTAGGTACCCTAGCAGTAACAGTTATTCATAGGTCAATTATACGGGGTCTGGATCATACAAACAGTATGGTAACTGGACTAACTGGAGGTTCTCGCTCGCGTGAACTCGCGTCCCCATACAAACGTAGGGTAAACCACCCTAATATCGGCCCCGTCAACGTTTTTCTAACTTCAACTACACATAATATGTAAACCAGTTAAATTTCGTGTCATGTAATTTTTTTTCCTAGTGTGATATTTAATTGGCTTTCTTTTTGTTACATAATATTAAAAAATAACTTCGTCACATAATTATTATGATTTATTTTATCAAGCCACACCGCTTTTCCCTAACATCGGCCCACGTGTGCCTAAATCCGGCCAGATTTTTGCCTTATATCGGCATATGCAAACAGGATGGTGACACACTGGTTCCAATCAGTGGACAAAATTGGAGATTCAAATTAAAAAATGTGCGCTGTAAATACAATTGTTTATTTTTACGCTGTATATAAATCAGTCTTGAAAAATTCTTGGTATTATTGAGATAAAAAAAAATGTCAACAAAGTAATGTTTCTTAAATAAATCAACAAGAAAATAGCTTTACATTATTAATACAGAACACTAAGAAATAATATAGAATAATATAATTTTAAAATCAGCAACAAATAACCGGCTTTATATTCTAAAATGATTGAGATCAACAAAAATACGCATTAAAATTATAGGTACGCAGCATATGTTAAAATTATCGTTTTTCATAGGAACAAAATATGTCCCCTCTAAACCCAGGGGCCTCCTTTGATTTTCAGACTTTTTTTACCACACTGAACTACACTGGACAAATTTTTTGTCTAGCTTTGATTAAAATTTGAACACATAAATTATAAAATAAAGATACAGTACGATTATAATGAGTTTGGTCTTCGGCATTTCTCGTTTACCTTCGGGTGTGATCGGAAATGACACGGCCTACATTGTGCCACATTTTCTAGATGGTCGTTTTCACGTAACAGTTTCTAAGAGGCAATGAATATCACCTGCCATGATGACAGTTGTTTACAGTAGACCTTTTAAAAATCACACAGATTTGACTTTTGAATTTTATTGAGCCATTTTCAAATCTAACTAATATTATAAATCGTAAAATTTCAGAACATAACCTATGTATGGGGGCGGGGTCATGATTACAAGAAAAATCTTGATAGCGTGATGTAATGTAATTGATAGGCAGCGCCATCTATCGAAATTTAGAAGCAATGTTTGGATGTTTGATCCTCAATCACGCGATAACGGCTGAACGGATGTCGATGAAACTTGGCATACAGATAGACAATGATATGGATTGAAACAGGATACAACGCGGGCGAAGCCGCGAGCGGCATCTTGTCTTTAATAAATATACAATTGTTTGTTCTTAGTAGGTACCTAATTCAAGGTAAGGGACGGATCGGCAAGCGCAGCGTTACGTTAAGTGAAAACAAAAAAAAAAGTTGAAAACTTATATTAACCACAATTATCTATTTTTAATATTGTTTTTTAACGTTACCAAATAGTATTACTATTAAACAAAGATCTTGTTTTTATTATTTTATTTTACAGCTAAAGCATACAAATCAATATAATGTATCTAAATCAAATTCATTACATATTGTATTGTAACCCAAAAAACAGCAACGAAAGAAGAAAAATATGATTTTGTCCTCAAGTATTCACTTTGACCCACTGTGCATCACAGCTGATTATTATTGCTGTCAAATATCAAAGGAAGCCGCCCCTGCCGGTTTTAGGAATCGTGGGAAAAATATGAATTTCTAATACCGGCCGGGGCGGCCGATAATTAGATTTAGTACCAAAAACCGAGGCCTAAACCCGGCCCCTTAAAAATTACCATTTAGCATGAACATTTTAATGAATTTAGTATGTCAAATGATTATTTGTTTCAATATCTATCGAAAACAACCAATAAACACCACGTCAAAAGAATATAATACAGCCAAATCGCTTACCCAAGAATGTCCTGCGCAGTCGGGATAGAGGTAAAATTTTGGCGAATTATGACATGTACGCACCGGTCCACGTTCAACGGCCGACTGAAGTGTCGTAAGTGCACCGATCGGCCGCCGTGCCGGTATTGTCTATCGCGTATGAAATAAGGTCTATTTTGGTACATTAATAGCCTAACATTATTGGACCTTTTATAATTTATGCCACGATTTGTGAGACACGGCCGGTATTAGGAGGGGGCTGGATTTAGGGTGGTTTACCCTAGTTCAGCTCTCATTTTAAAACGACATGCTTTAGAACCACGAAATTTGGCATGGGCATTCTAGCAGTACAGATCTATGTCGGTAATTCGTTTTCGTTGCTTGACATTTTAAAATGAGAGCTAAACTACGTTTGTATGGGAACGCGAGCGTCCTGGCGACTCTTAAGGTGGAATTTAATTATTACAAATACATACATTCATCCCAATTTACGTAACTTCTGTTTTTTGCCCTGAGCCTACTAAAATGACAGCCTGTTCACTGTTTTATCTGCTGCTTAATCCGACCAGGCAGTTATCTTCACCAGATAAAACAGGTAGAGATTATGCAATCGAACAATTATTTCAGCATTAAGCAAGAATAATTTTAAACAAAAAAAGAACCGACTTCACTTAGGATCCGCTATTCCAAGAGGAAGTGGCCGAGTTGCTGTAAAAAATGGTGAAATCACTATAGGTGTGCCTATAATAGTTGAAGAGTTCCCTCGATTTCTCCAGGATCCCATCATCAGACCCCGACTTGGTGACAGTGGGAACATCTAGGAGTTATACCATTACGATTCACGGAGATATCGACTATCGAGTAACATACTTATATAAAAAAATTATTAAAAAAAATAGTCGAATGGAGAACCTCCTCCTTTTTTGAAGTCTGTTAAAAAGAGTTAGCATTTCATAACTACACATACCATAGTCTGTTTATCCCGATCCAATTTAGATACCCCACACGTAACGTGTATATGTTTACGTTATGTTATAGTATGAGAGTATGACGTAGAGTATGAACATTGTATGAATAATGAGTCATATTGCATCTACATGACTAGTAATCAGCAAACCTACAGAACCCACTTAAACTGTAAAATGGGTGTATACTATGGCTTAGATGAATGTCGACATTTGTCACTCTTATTCTCTTATAATAAAGTCATGTCCAGCTCATTATGAACACCTCACCCGCTTAGCTACTTCTACTGCTGACTGAACCTACCTACATCCATCAGCCATAGATGGCCACTGCAAAACTCAGATCAAAGGTTTATGTAAATGACATTAAGAAATATAGTTTGTTATTAAATCAAATACAAACTTTGAAAACATTGAAAAAATAATCAACCCAGTGGGACTCGAACCCTACATCGATACGCCTTGCCGGGGCTCGATCGCTTTACCAATTAAGCTATGGGTTCAGTTACTAAGTTGACGAACCACAACGAACGAGACACCCACCAGATAACATTGTTATTGTTTGAGTGGAATGCACCACTTTAAAAACAAGTAAAAATAATAATGTATTAAGAAATATGTTTTCTAATTTTTTTTCTATCATAAAATTGAAACTTCGCTGGCAGATCTTTTACTTTGTACATTTTTTATAATTGAGTGGATCATCACAGACACTCTGTAAATGTAGTTCTTACCTGGCTGTATGTTTATTTTAAAATGGCCTTGTTTGTGTCCCACTCCCACAGTTGGGCCTCCCATTTCCGTCATTTATCACTGCACTCGTCGCAGCCATATTAATTTAGTAAATTTATATGAGGAAAACAACTTAAGATTTTATTCTTATCATTTATTGGAATGAAACGTAAAGCTATAAGTATTTACATTACAAATAATTATTTAAAAACTGTAGTGATAGTAACTGTATCCAATCATAAAAACAGTCAAGTATCCTTAATTAACACTAGGTACATGAGCATGCTAAGTAGTTCTCTCTTATTTCCGACACTAGCTCGTCTGATTGTTCTGTGCATTTCTTATGTTTTTAATCACACTAATAACTTGACTTCGGAAATCCAATTTTTGATCCAAATTGAACCCCCGAACCGCTGGTAGGAGCGACTCGAAAAATGACCTATCATCGTCCTCTACAGTATAAGAGGACTCGGCGAATGGTGTGATCGGAGGCGGTGTGTCCACAAATTCTAAAGTGGGCTCAGCCTTGATGGTTGGGACCCGTTTTCTTTTTAAATTGTCTATCGTGGACGGCGGCTCGTCGTCACTCCAGTTGCAATCGTTCAACACGTGGAAGCGTCTTTTGTTTTTTAATCTACGATCATCGTCAGCGTCGCTCTCGCCCCACAGTTGATTGGAATTCGAATCATTCTCTTCGACTTCGCTCCCTGAGCCTACTTTATAGACCGCGTTTAAAAACGATAAATGTTTCGCATACATGTAGCCCTTCTTGCCGTCCGGTTTTTTGATGTTTCTTACGAAGGAGTCCCGTATGTTCCGCCATTTGCCGTGTAGTTTTCTGTCTGAAAGCAATAAAATTTTTAGTGGCCGGTTTGAGCGGATGTGGTTCTTGGAATTTGGGGATTTTTTCTGCTTATTTGGTTTAAGACCAGTGTTTGAAGTTGTCTAACCCTGTTATTTCTAACCACATTGTAACATTTGTAACTTTTAAACCTAATCATTGCCTGCTAAGCTCCATGTAGATAATAATCTTTTAAGTATTGCCTCTACCTTGTAACATTGTTATTTTCATTTCGTGAGTTGCAGAAGCAAATGTGAAACCACAAGAAATTCTAGTAACCGGTTTGAGTATTTAGGCGTAGGCCGCATGCCGCATGCCGTCTTGTATACGAGTAGCAAGCACGCTATATACCTACATACCTACCACCCTTTGTACAATCAAGGCTAACACAGCTGTGTATTGGAAGGAATTCATTACTGTATGGCAAAATACACAGACACAGTTAAATTAGTTAACTTAGCATTATGACATTAATGGTTGTTTCAGTTAATTTGTACAAAATTATGTTACACCGCGGATAGATGAAAATAAACCCATACGATAATAATATAAGCTAATTAAAATGTATAGACTATCGGTAGATAGGTATAAGCTGAATTAATTGTGACCTATAACAACAATCGCGTTGTTGTACCTATTACAAGTTTGAATCATAATAATGTCACATGTGCTTGTAGGACAATGCGCGCATAAAGTGTTACCGCGAATATAAAATCCAAGCGAAGCCATAGGTATGTTAAAGTTTACTTTGATAGCGCACGCGGCTGAAAAACGTCATTACAAATTACGATACGCAGTAAACTATCGTAAAAAAACAGTTTCAATTCGGCTTTGAATCTTTTCAGAGACAGATGCAAGGTATTTTAAACTAAATGAGTTCGTGACGACTTTTAAAATAAACGACATCGACTCACAAACATCGTTCTTGTCTATCTCCGGCATCTCGTCAAACTCTTCGATAAACAATCTAGCGACTTCACTCCACGCTCGATTCTTCCTGGTCTTATGACGGTTGTCTTCGCACGTCAAGTCCCATATCTCCGGATACTTCTTCACTTCGCTTATAAATTTCTCGACGTCGACGTCGAGACACGACATGGCGGTTGCGCTGCGTGGCCTGCGTACCGCGCGCGTCTCGCGACTGGCCCGCTGCGCGCGGCGGACTGACTCGACGAGCTGGCAACGTCGCGAGGGCTTTGAATGGAATTGATAAGTTCGTGTTTGTACTGCAGTTTGTTGGTTGTCGGTATGAATAGTTGGGACGTGATGCGACGGATTTGTAAAATGCAGTTGCGTGTGTGAGTGTGACACATTTCTAAACATACCCGATCGATACCCGTATTACCTATAGGTAAGTATAAATACAAACGTACTCGGTGTACGTAGTAGTCTGTTCTACAATACATATAATTATAACTGACTGAATTAGTAGCGAAAGATTTTTTTTTGAAACTTGTCTACTATGTGGCACTATGGTAAAACCACGCTAAGTGAACACCGACTTGGAAATTGACATAGTGTATAAAGCTGTCATAGCTTTGATTCATACTATAGCAACGTCAAAACTTTTTGCAGCTGAGCTCTACTTTTACTTTACCTAAGTACTTATTTATACAGATTACTTAAGTACAGATTTGGCCTAGCTCTCGAGTTCTAGACTGCGAGTAGATCCTTTCAAGTCTTTTCTTTCCATTTTCCGACTTTATTTTTTGTTTGTATATTTACTAGCAATTCTATTTCGCAATTTTCTAAAAATAGGTAAAGGATTTGCTGTCGGAACTGCACTCAATACTATCAAAAGGTCTTCCTAACAATTCGGGACATTTAGGCATCATACATACCATAGCCTTAATGATATAATAGACGGCCATAGTCGTAGTACTTTTTGAGGCTCCAAGTTTTTAGCGCCATCTAGTCCAAAGCGACCTAAAGATAGCCGGAATGTAAGAGGAAATTTCACCTGCTCTGCTACTCCATCTAGTACTAGAGCAGGTGACCTTTCCTCTCGCATTTTGGCTATCTAGGTCGCTCTGGACTAGATGGCGATGGCGCTAAACACTTGGAGCCTCAAAAACTTCTACAACTATGGCCGTCTATTATATCTTTTAGTCTATGTACATACCTAGACCAGTTTGAAGCTTGCATAAAGGCTTAGGGTGTTTATTACCCAACTAGCAAAATCATGGTGGAGTAAACGTTTCTGCCGCGACTTTTTGGTGTTTGTGTATTGTCGAATAAGAGTCGAATACACGTTTATACGACGGCGTTTGGGCACAATTATACTGCAATAAAGTGGAGTAGAAGTTCTATAAATGTCGCGCAATTACTAATTTCGTGTAGTAGTGGCTTTTATTGCAATATTTATTCGGCTTTTATGTCGAATTGCAGCAGCAAGAAATCCACTATGCAATTATTTGGTTCAATAGCGAAGTTTGGAGCAACGACAGTATCAACATGCGCAAAGTTCGTACAATTTAATTGTCACAAACCATAGACCGAACTTGAAAAAAAAAATATATGGAGAGACTTTACTTACGTAAAAGTGCATTTTGATTTTGTTAAATATTAAGTATAGTGACTTGAGGTTTATCGATTGTGGCAATATAACAGTGAATTTTACCTGCACTCTTATTTTTGTGACGAAACATATTATAGTTTATTCATAAAATTTTAATGCGCCTTCATGATATTTAGTTTTAAGTGATTTTTATTTAATTTATTTTATTATTATCTGAACAAATGGTATCAGTAAGCGACATTAAGCATCTTCGTAACACTTACGCGACCAGTATGCGATTTACAGACGCATACGAGTGCTCCGTTACTACATTATTCGACTATTGTTTCCGCCATAATGCAATCTTTAGGGTTCTCTGTAAAGAATATAAAAACCCTTGATTTCCACACAATATCAAAGAAATCCTGTGGTAATAGTTACACAGTTCCGTATGTATAATACAAGGTGTAACAAAAATGCTGGTGATCCTTTTAAGGGCATAATTGGTGTTATATTATAATTATGCAAAACTAAGAACTATGTTTTTCTCGCAAAAAAAGTTGGTTTTGTAGGAGAGTTGGCCGGCTGGGATGACGTGTCCATACAAAAAAATACACGTCGAAAAAATTTGCCTCCTACTTTTTCTTACTCGCAATAGGTACGATACCAATTATGTCCTTAAGCGGATCACCAGTATTTTTGTTACATCTTGTAGATCATGAAATATGAGGCTTAAAAATGCTATTTTTTGAGTTTTGCTTAATATTTACATCTAAATACGGTCACAGCCTTTCATTTAAAATTATGGGAACAAATTTTTTATACGTATACTTGCCTTTCATTTAAGCCCAAAACGAACTCTGTTAACCTTTTAGTATTCTTGTAATCGTAAAAAAAATGCAACAAATGGTGTCTGAAATACGCGTACCGTCGCGTGCTACAAGTATGCCTACGATGCACAACTTTGCCTGGCTTAAAAACATGTTTTCTTCACCAAACACCTATTTATATCTTATTCCTGATATGGCCGCCTTTTTCCCATCTTAGGAATAAGCCCACAGCTATTTTAGTTAAACTGTATTTTTTATGTCAAAAGTCTGAAAATTTCTTGCGTACTACGCAGCAGACACAACTTTTTTTGCATGAAAAATACATTTTTACATTCTTCTAATGGACCCTAATAAGATATAAAAATGTAGCTTTAAATCGCGCTTTCCGTGATAAATCGACAATTTGACTGCTGTATGGTTATGCTTTTCTGTAGAAATTTCCAAAAAAAAATTATGTACGGAACCAGTACTCGCATTGAAAGATTCTGGTTGACAAGTTTGCTGCTGAAAAGATGGCAGACATGCAATGGTTATACGAGTTGTGGATCAGTAAACGTTATATTTTGGCATCTTTATAACATACGCTGTGAAATAAAAGTGCTAAACAACTACACTTACACAGCATAAACAATTATTAGTCGGATAATTATCTCCAAAGCAACACTTATATCATTATACACTCTATAGAAATCAGTATGAAATCTATTACTCGATTGTGTAGTAATCGTATTTATTTACTACATTTACATTGCTACAAGTGGAGTAGAAATTACTTTAAACTCTTTTATACAACAGTTTCCTGAATAAAAGTTGCAACTAACCATGGCAATATGACTAGTCATATAATGGCAACATTAGAAACGTATAAAAGGCTGTTTGTAACATAGCTGAGGTATAATACGCTGTTACGTGATCAATGAGCTGTATAGAAGTAATATTGATGATGGCTACAAAACTGTAGTAAAACAATCGCATAACAAAGTCAAATAAACGTTTATTCCACTTACTATTTGACTGAATTGTTGTATAAGCCAAATTGTAATATAATCAGCTACTATACGACATATTATCGCCGCGACTACTGTTACATTACCTTTATCTGACTAAATAGCTCTATAACACCGAGCTTATTCGGCATTTTTGCTAGTTGGGTAGCTACCCACACCTAATAGGATATTTTTAGTTTAAACATATGGGTGTTACGTACGTATTATAACAATTGTGTAAATTCCCCAAAAAATGTATTTACAATAGGTATGGCCTAAATTCTAAAAATGATTCATGGCATTTTGTATTGTGCAACGCTGAGACGGCGCCAAGTAAAAATTCCACGACATTACTTTCGAAGTTCGCTTGCCAAGAGCGGGAAGTGAGAAATTTCGGAATAAATCTCTACCTAAACCTTGTTCTTTAGTAATATTTTCAGAAAAGATTTCATAAATCTCCTTTATTTCTTTAATTCTTCTATGCTGAAAAGTAGAATTTACGGTCTGTCATCACTCATCACTTTTTTTTTATGAGTGATGTCCATTATAATGGACATTAATAATTTTCTTGGTTGGCATTGGCAGTGAACGTGTTATGTTGTTATTTATTTATCGTATGGCGATTACACAGGTTAGCAAATAATTTTTCACTTAAAATTTACAATTGTGTAGATATAAGCTTGCATCATGAGGTCCTTAAAGTCCTCAGCTGGTCCTTTATGTGTTGTAATAATTACATAAAAAATGAAACTATGATGTAAACAAAATATCATTTAATTCTCTTGTCCTTCAGTTATCAACTACATTAATAGTAACTAATTAATAATTAAGTAATTGACCAACTTATGACAGTAATGACTGGTCGTCGGTATCTCTCCGACTCTTCATTTCTGGTTCTGCGCTAACGCCCGCCTCCCCGTACTGAGTTGCTACGGCTTCCTGCAAAATATTTTATAAATTGAAACCTATGTAAATGAAAATTTAAGAATGAGTGAAGTGGGTAAAAAAATTACGACTTGATCCCTTACGCACGTAGTAAAAAAATAGTAGATTGTGTAAAAAGAGAGCAAAATTAAATATTTACAGCGAGGGCGTGAATTGTATCCCAAACGAAGTGAAGGAGTCTATAATAGGCTCCCGAGCGTAGCCAGGAATTCTAAAGTAGACTCCTGAGTGTAGTGAGGGATTCAAGTGTTACGCCCAACAACGCCCAAGGTGAAAAAATTGCTCCTATGTGATGTGACAGTGACACACACCAACTTAGAGGAAAATAAAAAAATGTTAAAGTTGAATCATATTTATTTTAACTTTCTATGTGCTTAGTGTGCTTCCTGATTATAATTAAATAATCAATTAATTCAATAAGAAACTTGTTTTTAATGAATAATAATTTAATAATGATGGACTGGCTAAAAAAAACTAATGTAATGTCCTAGAACAGAAAAGTGGCACTTTGTTCCCTCCTAGCAGTGAAGAAAAAGCCCGTATACGAGTCGGTGGTGTGAAAAGTAATATTCAGTAGGTACCTAGGTACCTAGAGTGTCCAGAAAGAGAAGTCTGGTTTAGGAAAGGGACTTCTTTCCAGATTATACATCGGAATGGGTAATATTTACATAGATTAGGTATGTACAGTCGCCATCAAATATATCTGAGCGGCCAGGGTACTCAAAAATATCTGAACATGCACTTTATCGCCTTGACAATAGATGCGTTGTTCAGACATTTGTGACCACCTTGGCCGCTCCGATATATCTGATGGTGACTGTACTTAAACAAAGTTTCTAACCTCAATTTTTACGTTAGCGCATAACGTATAGTATAAGCCAATCTAAATGCAATATCAACATCACATTCAATATTGACTGATCCTTGAAAAATAATGTAACGTTCCTAACCTGCATGACTTTCGCGATCTGTGCTCTCGCCCACATCTTAATCTTCGGCGGCAGCTGCCGTATCTCCGGCAGGAACGATAGCAAGAACAATTTATCACTATCCTCCCCTGCTTCTATAGGGTATACTGGTAGTGGCATCTCAAACTCTTCAGCTGGCCCTTCGTCTGATGAGGACTCCTTGGGCGGGGGCGGGAGCTCCCGTTTATGGACCCGGGGTTTTTTGACCTTGGCTGGTGGAGAATCGAGCTCTTCGACTTCATCTCTGTGAAAAAGTGAGGTTATGTAAAAGAGATGACCAAGTGGACATTACGACGTTTTTTGTTATAAATGCACCTTTCACTGACTGTTACTTTGCACCTAATTAATGTAACGTCCAGTCAAGTCGTAATGTACTTTAAATTACTTAGTGATGCGGATAGGAGGTGCAAGCACGAAATGCATGCCCTTAGAGATGATTAACGGCGCCTAGCCGTTTCAAATTCAGTAGATTGCATATACTTGAGAAAATTCGACCAGTTCCGCCGTGACCGGGTGGTGTAGTGGTCAGCGCGTCAGCCGCGATAGCTGAAGACGCCAGTTCGAATCTGGCCTCGGACACCGCAGGACTTGGTCTCTTTTTCTGAAGTATATGACATCTATTTCAGTTGATAACTTACTACTACTACTTCTGACACACAGTGCCTGTTTACTAGTTTTACGTGACTGCACACGTGTAAAACTTACTCTTCGCTAAGCTCGCCCTCGAACCCTCCTAGAAAGCTCATCCGTTTGAAGTGCATGTACACCCTGTTGTTGATCCGGACACCTGTCTTCCGAGCCCGCAGCTCGCGGTTATATGCGTCGCGGAGAGACCGCCATTTTTTCTGTAGCTGCAACACTACAATTAAATTGGAGATGTACTTCTTAAAGGACATTCAATAAAATTGTATTATGGACATGACAGGAGTAATTATTGTCGGGATAATGTGGAATGTACTATCCGGTTCAGAATTGCATGGCCAATTTATCAATGAATTCATTCATAAATTGGTAGTGCAATTCTGAACCCGATGGTACACATGTAATACATGAGGCACAATAGACACTTGAGCTGAATTCCGCTATTGTACTCAAAAATCTGTCGGAGCTGTCGGAAGACGGGAAAATCCATTTCCAGATTTTGTCTATGGAAACCAAACAGAAATTCAGCTGCCATAGACAGATTTCCGACTTCCGGCCGATTATTGTCTATGAGTTCTATGATAGTGATAGCAAAGTTCCGCTTACTACAACTTAGACCGGTACAATTCCTTAAACTTATAAAATCATTAATGACGTTTTTCTATCGCATGAATAACCAAATAATTACACATTCATTTACTTTTTACACGAACGTTTTTACCATAATTTTACTTCATGCTGATATCCACATGTTTTCCTTAACGAACCCAAGAAATTAACCTCTAAGTATTCTTTTTTATCGTTAGGGGTTGTTTAACAGCCCCCGGCTGGTCTGGGGCCAGTTTTAGACCGAGTTTCCGTTGGCCCGTATTGTAATTGGAGGAATATTTTAGCATTTCATTAGAACTGGTCTGGTCAGTAATCAAAATGATAAAAGGGTTCTCTGAGGAGGTATCTTATCTATCATATTTACAACGACACGTTAAAATTATAGGTGTACAGCAAAAACAAGAATTTATTATGCAAAATGCTTTGTTTACAGCTAGGTAGAGATAGCACACACATTAAGTTAGTTTCAATTTATTATTTTTATATCACGAAATTCACGGCGGTGGCAATCAAGCGCCCAGTCTGCCTGATGGTAAGCGGTCACCGTAGTCTAAGGACGCTTATAATTTCAGGAACGACGTTACATGCGCGTTGCGTTATTTTTTAGAGAAAAGTCACTCGGCTGGTTTTGGAAGCTCATCCACACAGCCTGAGAATCTCATACCTATGGCTTTTCTATAAATCGATATAAAATACACGAACTGTAATCTACTCTCTGCTATACTCTGTCTATCTCTTTCCTATCTTATCTCTATCCTTCTTATTTCTTTTCTTACTTTACTTAGGCAGCCTCGCGTACGCGTCGTGACTGGCCCAAAACTGTGGCCAAACGACCATAATTATCAGCATAATTATCAGTCAAAAAAAAGTAATGTAGGAAATGAAAAGAATATCTAAATGACAATCAAGCTGCAGAGTGAGCATTGAGCAAACAAATCCAACAACAGCTGAGCTCTGTTATCGTTCATGAGTATGCGTCACTGATATCAATCAAAATCGTTCCCATACTCGATAAACGAAACCGGGTCACCACTCACCTCACGTGCTTCGTCATTATTTTGCCACAGCATAAAAACCGTATCTTACATTGTCCGGAAAGAGAAGTGTCGTAGAATGCATGAGCTCCTATATAAACCACGACACTACTCTTTCCGGACAAACCCATACTTATCTACATTGGAAAATTTGGAATAGGTACCTATGATATTCATTTATTTTTGTTGGGAGAGTTCATTCGTTTTTTTTTTAATTGACGCAGGTTTGTTACACAATTGCATATTTGCCTACAATTTTTATTTTACTGCTTCGTGAATCGTGACTGCCTAATGGTTTTCATGGAATCCTTGCGCCCTTTAATAAATTACTTTTACGCGATGTCCTTTTTAAGGGACATTGAACTTCGTGAGGGTTAGGTCTATTACAATTACTTTAATGTTCGTTTTAAAACGTTATTTTTTATATTTTAATTTCTTATAATATCGGATAAATGAGAGTGGAAATAAATGGACTTTTATCATGATTTAGGTACCCTAACCCGAATATACGGTAGTATACCTACAGTCTTTGATTATTAAACCAACCGGATGCGAGACGCGCTCTCATTTCTATCGGAAAAAGTCTGCCTTTTTTTGCGGGCGAGGGGAACGTCAAATGTATGCGAAACGTCAAAATAGCCACGTCAAATAAACGTCAGTCCATACAATGAGTATGACCACTGGTCATACTCATTCGGCAGAGGAGAACGCCTGTCAATGGCTACTCCGCTTGGTTTAAAGCTCTAAGCCTACAGTAGTGCAGCCTAACAATATTTCTTCCGATTATTGCAATGAGGGTTTCCTGAATCGATTTTTTCTCCAGGTGGCAGCACTGTGGCGAGAGCTCCAGCTGTCATAACATAATCCACCAATCATTTAATCACTTTTTTTTTGATTGGTGGATTTTGGCAGCAGCTGTCAAAAAGACCTCGTCAAAGTCCCGCCACCTGATTTTCAGGAAACCCTCGTAAGGGTACGTTCGAAAACTTAAATTCTTTACGTCTCAAGTAGCTTACGAATCTTATTACGCCAATCCCACGCCACGACGCTCATGAGACATAAACCTTCACAGCTTTGCACAGTTATAAAATTAGCTGATGTAAAAAAACACACCTCTATCGTAAGCCATAGCTTTGGTATAACTATCCCAATCTTCGAACAGAGCCGCACCAACTTGCTTCCATAATGTCAACTTCTCTTCCCTATCGGCCGGCTGATTTGGATTGTACAACGCTGGCCGAGCCTTCACCTCTTCTATCAATCTTGACGGATTCAAATTATGGAACTCGTACATGGTAGGTAAACTTTAAAACAAGTTTGTTATGTAAATTACATTTAATATAAACTTTAATCAGAGAAGAGAACTGTAATATGGAAATGAGATCGCCTATATTACTTTGATATAAAAGTGAGGTTAT
Source organism: Pammene fasciana (assembly GCA_911728535.1). Taxonomy (NCBI): domain Eukaryota; kingdom Metazoa; phylum Arthropoda; class Insecta; order Lepidoptera; family Tortricidae; genus Pammene; species Pammene fasciana. Next base: position 2,223,863 of record OU452292.1, read on the forward strand.
ACTTGAACTTGAAACGGAACGCAGTAATTTCGTTCGTTCAGAGAAAAATGAATCTTCGCGCGCTCAAAGTAAAGTTCAGAACTAAAAAGAGTCTTCAATCCAACTTTTTTTAAATCGTGATGTCAACGACAATCAGCGTTTTTTATCGTGCGTTTTTATGACGCGACAATCGCGTCCGCGGTCGGGCGTGCGACTGACGCGCGACCGTCTGCGCATGGCCGCGATAGTCGCAGCAGAGTCGGATTGATTACGGCGCTTTCAGTCGCTGGTCGCTGCTACGTGTTTTTGGCTTGTTTTTTCTGGGACTTGGACAAAAAGATAGGCTTGAGGTCTGACCGTGACCTTTATCATTATGGTAATGAATTTTAACAGCTCCTATGCGACTCGACTGCGACTAGAATCTGACAAACGAACGAAAGCTGGATTATAAAATCGAAATAGGTAATCATATAATTTATTTTAGCCTCTTTCATGACATGGAAGATATTGTTTTTCCTTCCAGTATTCTAGTATGTCTATCTTGCTGATCTTCTGCATGTCTGTTTGCCAATCGGCAAAATCATAGAATAGTCTCTAATGAATAATTAATATGAAAAATACACCGTTTTTTTTGCTGAAGTCTTGTCTCTTTCTTTTTGACATATTGCCAGAGTATCTAGACTAGATACCCCGGAATCTATTCATTCCGTTCCCTATTAACTCATTATAATTGGTAGGTAGGTAGGTACCTATAATATAACTAAATGGAGGTAGAGGATAAGAATAGGGTTGCCAACTTTTTTTGAGAGAAATATAGTATTTTCCAAACCTACATCAAAAAAATATAGTACACCTTGTTGTTACCTCATGAAACGTTCCAAAAATATAGTATTTTCGTCTTTTTTGCATATTTTCAACAGTACGCCAAGCCAAAATATAGTACGATACTATATATTATAGTACGGTTGGCAACCCTAGATAAGAAGCCAAATACCTATACAATAGATGTTATTAATTGTAGGACCAATTATTTGACACTCCCAAGTTTCCAACTATGCAACTCCTACAAATGAGCTTGTCGATATCTTGTTTTATTTTCCAGTTCCTAAACGTTCTCAAGTAACTCAACGCAAGTCGTTATTTTTCCGTTTCCTCGCCCAGTACCTAATGGCGTCCGGCTCAAATTACCGAAGCACTCAAACGCCTTTTTCTAGTGTTACTATCAATGCTTTTGTTTTTACGAATTCTAAATTTAAACGATGGAAAACCGATATTGACGGTTTTCTTGCTGACCGGTTGCAGAAAGCTGAAGACCGGATCGGATAAGTGGAAGAAAAAGATGGCCTTTGCCCTTGAGACCTATTGGATCGAGATAGAGAAAAAAATATATGAATTTGATTTGTCAAAAAGTACAAAGCAAACTCAATAACTTTATTATAATTTCTGCCAGTCAATTTTAAACCTAAACGCTGCATTTTAAAAACCTCTGTACGTAGGTTATTATTTTGTAAGCATCACAATAGTTTCATTCTGTCCGTAGCTTTATATAGTGAAATGTCGTAAGCACCCAGCCTATTAACTTTATGATTATATGTCTATGGTCATTGTAACTTTTTCTTAGAGATTGACAGATGAGATGTCAAATTTGGAGGGAAGGCTCTGACTTTTTCCATAATTTATATGAGTTTATTATTAAGACGATCATTTTAGTGTTGCCCCTTTGATTATTATTATCTCTTTATTTATTTTTCGTCTTAGGTTAGGTTTTATAATATTTTTACAAAAGTAAAATACAAAAATACATCAAAAACATACAAAAACAATAAAAACATTATAAAAAACCTAACCTAGGGTGCCGCCGGCAACGGAGCAAGGCCCAGGCTGCCGGTGGTCAGGGCCGCAGAGAGAGGAACCTTCGGACTATGCGCGCCGTGTCCAGGATTACCGCCTTCTGTATCTGACCCTTGATCCAACCACAACCACGTAGCGAAAGCCTCTCAAGATGTTGGTCGAGACTCTTCGCTATGAGACCGTTCGCAGAAACAACTATCGGCACAATGATCGCCGAATCAACCTCCCACATGGCGGTTACCTCGTGAGCTAAGTCTAGGTACTTGCTGGATTTGTCCTTCTCAGCCTTCACGAGGTTAACGTCACATGGAACGGTGATGTCGACGAGCATGGCCCGGCGTTGCGATCGGTCTATTATCACAATATCAGGCTTATTGGCTACAATAGTCCTGTCCGTGATAATAGATCGATCCCAATAGAGCGTGGCACGACCATTTTCGAGAACTGGCGCAGGTGTGTACTTGTAGTACGGCACTTCGTGGTCCACAAGACCGTATAGGAGAGCAAGCTGCTGGTGTATGATCCTGGCTACGAGGTTATGTCTGTGCAAGTACTCGCTAGACTTGTGCGCCGCCACGCCGCGCCGCCGCCGCCGGCCATTTTTACCCACGCCGCCGCCGCCGGCCAATGATCGGCGTGAAATCGGCGTGGAAAAACATGCTAACTCGCACTCGTTATTTACATGGTCCATTCTCATTACGTCAATTTTTTATGTTAAGATCCTTGGGAAATCGAAGGAACTAATTAAATATTCCAGTTACACCTACTGTAAATTGTAATTTGGGGTATTTTATAATAGCTCGCATGTTTCAGCTCTCCGCAGTGATATTGTAAACTGTAAAGTGCATGGCACTGTAGATAATTGCTACAAAAAGTACGAAATTTACAACTTAAACTATTTTGTTATATTGGTTTAATTTGAAAAGTAATCCTTTTAACGCAGACGCGGCGTGGACTATTGGACGAAATAACTAACCCAAACAATTTAAAATACTGAAACCAGTTAGTTAATCTGTTGATCAATGTATCAAATCGATGGAAGTACAATACTTTGGGCTGGTAAAAGGCTTACCATCTTTGTCTTTTAGAACCAACATACAATTTTCCCACCCTGTTGAGGTATTTTATTTACGCTGTTTATACTTTATTAACGCTGACGCATTCTCATTCTCACTGCTATCCTGTTCCAGTTGAGAATCTGGGCGCCCTAACACCCGACATAGTTGCCTGGCTTAACAACCTCAAAGCTGTACTCTGATTACCAAATTTTGCCTTTCGATAAATAACGTTCTCATCGCATGATTTAAAGCATGTTATATGTTTTGGATGGTCCAATAAATACTCAGTGGGCTTCAATTTAGAGGGTTTGTTGCCAAACTCCTCAATAATATTGAAATATATACCACGTCGAGGTCACGCCGATGACGCCGATTACGCCGCCGCCGCCGGTCGAAAAATGACCAGACGCCGCCGCCGATAATTTTGCTATCGGCGCACACCTCTAGTACTCGCCGTTAGCAAGATTATTATTATTATTATGATGATTACATTGACGACTAGAAACCTAGGTAGGCTAGTCCACATAGGTACCTACTCTATCTCTATAATGTATTAAAAAAATTTGCAATTGTATCAATATATTGCTCTTAATTATTTATTATTATTATTTTAAGATAAATTGTTACTGACGATTCGAAAGTGCTTGTTGCTATGCCTACTTGAATAAAGACAATATTGACTTTGACTTTATTAGGTACTTACCTACATTGTGCAACTCTGGTGCAACTAGATAATTTAGATGTCGTAGGTCAGGGATGTGCATGTGCATAGTCAATTACCTTGGGATGGAACATTCAAGGTCAGGTGCATAAATTAAAAGTAGACCTATTGGCTATTGTATACCTAGGTCACTGCTGCCTATAAGGATTTGCATAATAGTAAAAAATCTATCAGAGCTTTCTCGTGATGACGAGAGTTCCTAGAGCTAGGTACTTAAGTCATTTATGTAGTGTGGTAATTAAAAAGATAGGATAATCCACAAAAACATTCACTGCACATGGTACACTATATTACTTTTCGGATAACTAGGTCTATTGTTGAAATAAAGTAACTAAAGCTAATCAGTAATTAATTAATCACATCGTGCAAACTGACTTCAATTTTACATTATCTCCACTAGATAAATAGTCGTCAAATAAACGAAAACATTCGCCGTCTGATCTACAAATACATCGGCATTAATATGATAGCAATCAAAAATATCCGAACGCGACGTTGCCAGACTTATAACCACATCAATAATGTAGGTATCGAGCTGGCAGCGCGTTGCCTCTCCGCCCGGTACCGCTATGCGACGTTGCCGCGTCGACCCACTTCCAACCGGCAACAGGCGCGAACGCGATTTTTTAATGCGTTCGAATTGCACGTTTTCTTTTTTAAATTTCGGATTCCAATTATAAAAATCCTTCTCTGATCGCGACCTCAGCAATGATCGTCAATAGTATAGGTACTTTGGCAGTAGTAACTACCTACCTACCTGGTTTCATTTTTTTCTCTTTAATAACAACACATACGTGGTAATAACACCTTTTTATACCGGTTTAGCTTGAAACAAAAGCTAGTATTGAAAATAATATGTTTTTTTTTCTTCTAATGGACTTTGGGGAAAAAATATGTTATTTTTTTAGGTATTGGTAGGTCCAATGATTTATTCCAGGTAAACCTACTTTAACGAAATTTTAATAGTATTTTTTATTATTTACAGGTAAACATTTGACAACAACCTAGATTCTAGCCTGTCTGATGGTATGTAAATGAAGAAAGTCAGTGCAGAAACTGCAGAATTCCTGCTCCGTCTTCGCATTCGAAGGCTCTGATGCTTCTGGTGCCTCTCACCCTTATGGTGACTGCTCTTATTACTGAAATTTGTACTTTAACTTTTAGCCAGAATGTTATCTGTGATCTGTGAATATGTTTAGATACTATAGGTCCTAAACCATTTTTTAAACATTTAAAAAATAAACAAACGTCCGCTGCGTAAATAAACCCTAGTGCTAAAAGCATTTGCATATAATACGCATGCGTACAATGCACGTCCGGTGCATTGTCGATCTGCAGAATGCATCTTCACGGTGCCAGCGGCCATTAAGCTCGTCACACACGGAGCTATAATATATATTAACGCTCGGTATATTACGATATATTTTGCCTGCTATTTGACAGACCCCACACACGAAGCTATAATATATATTTTGGTATATTAACGCAAGGTATCTTAAGATACCGATACCGATATATTACGATATATTTTAGGTATATTGCCTTCCTTCTCTGGCGTGACGTACAACCGATATATCTGTCTCTCTTTTCATATCTTTGCCGTGTGGGGTGCCGAGCTATACGATAATATATATCTCGGTATCTTACGGTATATTAATATATATTATAGCTCCGTCTGTGACGGGCTTTATGTGGGAAAGTTACTATGACTCATCATAGATGGCGCTTACGTATGTTTTGAAATGGCGAAACTGTCAACGTCAACTACGTGTAGCGCAAAGCTGTCAAAATTACTATATTTTTGTAACCAATAGAAAATCGGGTTCCAAAATGTTCGCGTTTCGGACATCTATAAAAAATCTTACTATCTACCGACGGTACCGATTTACTTTCTCACTGGCAAAAATATATGTAGGTAATACCGTCTCAATACATATGTACAGTCGAACAATTACATTTTTAGGCCACTAGCCAGTATTAGATAGCTATAGAACCTTGGCACAATAGCTAGCTTAAGTAGTACCTATGGCACAGTTACGTTTATACGAATCCACGAGCAACTGACATTACGACAAGGTTCTACAGTGGCCTAGGAACTCCGAATCAAATTGACTGATCGAATGTTCATATAATACCATAATTATCTTCTCTATACATTCGTGTTTAACTACCTATCGTCTTTACATTAAATATGCTATTGAAATGAATCCACGGACTGAATTATTATTTATTTATACCTACTGTTTTTCCAATTATAGAGTTGTTTATGGCTTTTATAACTTACTAACTGACCCGGCGAACTTCGTACCGCCGACTACATGTTTTTTTTTTCAATATTTTAATAGTCATTCTACTATTCGGAAGGGTGACAAATCTAACAAACCATGAATCATTAAAATCGGTCCAGCCATTCTCGAGTTATACCTAAATGGTGTAACCGACACGACTAATGTAAAACTTATTTATTATTGAGATGTTTATTAATATCATCGTTATCTCCTTTCTTACGTAGGAAAGAAATAAATAAATACATATGTGTATTATGGTAATGGTATTTGATTACCTATATTGATTTGCTAATGCACTTAAAACCATTTGCTTTTCACGTCGAAGTAATATTTAATATTAATAACGTCTATTAAAATATATTTAATGATATAATATTTAAGGTAAAGCGGCCTAATGAGCTTCATTAGCTAAATGAATGCTTAAAGAAACTTCAACTTCAAGGGTTTCATTTGAAAAGTTTCTTAAAGACTTCTGTAAAAAATTTCGTCGTAATACAATTTAGTATTTAAAACTTCATTCATTAAATAGATAGAATTTGAACTCGAAATGAATCAGATTAAGATTAAACTGCTGTGACTATATGTGTCATTATTTTGGTAAAGGTACCATTTGTATGTTGGCGCTTACACTGTTATTGCACGTATACAAATAATACAATATTGAATTTGTACTGTGCGACGTAAACACCGGTCTTGAAATAGTACTTTTACCAAAATAATGTAATGACACATAAGTAAACATACTCTTATTAACATTTAGGCACTTATTTAAGTGACCTCGATAAAGGAGTAGGGTGCAAAATTGTTAACATAATTTCGACTTGTATTCTGTACTGTACTTCGTCTGGCAGGTATTTTGTAGCCAATAAGGCATTACTGCCTTAATTTTTAATTTAGAAATAAACAGTCTATTAACAACCGAGAATGATGTACCTTTTTCTTGCAAATGTCACATATGTTCCAACTGTCTTGTAAAGCCCGTCACAGACGTATAATACTAGTATAAGTACCGTAAGATACCGAGATATATATTATCGTATAGCTCGGCACCCCACACGGGAAAGATATCAAAAGAGAGAAAGATATATCGGTTGTACGTCACGCCAGAGAAGGAAGGCAATATACCTACCTAAAATATACCGAATATATATTATAGCTCCGTCTGTAACGGGCTTTACAATCAAAAGTCTGCAATGGACTGTTTATCTTTCTATTTCCAGTCAAAACGTTATTTGTAAACAATCGCAGCAAACACTCTGCGTGGACCACTACAAAGTGTAGTTGTAGCTTGATTTTAACACACTTTTACCTATCACAAACCGTAATTTAAACACAACAAGTCCAACAATTGTCGGAGACCTTGATTCCCCTGGTCTCATTTCACGGTGCCCGGCGACAGTAATGACGTCTTTGTCGGCGAGACGTGCTGACAGACCGACGAATTGTATGTATGAAATTACGACTGATATTAGTGATATTGGAGTGTAGGAGTTGCGGCGTTGTGAAATTAATAGGTCTATGGTATCTTTATAACTACTTATAACCTGCTGGTTTAATTTAAATATTACTACAAGGCCTTGGCCAACTTGAACAATATATTTCTGGCGAAGTTAGTACAAGTAAATAATATGATAATCAGTTCATAACTCAAACTACTTGGCGGCCGGGCGCTTACACATACACATTTACAGCCGAATATAATATTGAATACGACGTACAAATAACGACGACGATACGACGTAAATGTAAACGTCTTCCGCCAAATGGTGACTTTACTGAAGAAAAGTCACAAATAAATAAATTAAATAATATTAAAACTGAAGCCTGGAGTTCGATTTTTGAATCTCACCGGGTGACTTATTTCGTACTAAATAGTCATCGGCTGCATACAAAAAAAGGCACCGGTGAGATTCAAAAATCGAACTCCTGGGCTTCGGTTCGGATTATTTTAGCACAGTGCAGTGAGCTTGGAGACAATATTGAAATAACATGTAAACTTCCAAGGTATGAATTAAAAACTACTGGTTCCTATACCTATTACCGACATGTACAAAATATTATATAAATAATTGATTAGGTATAGTGATTTGTTTTCTAAAGAGTCGCTGATATCGAACTAAATAAGCTTCATAATTCATAACAATTGATTTCATTGAAAGATTGTTATTATCTCCTACACTATACAACCATAATATGCCATTGCTTCGTTTTTTTGCCATAATTATATTATATGATTGCAAACAAATAAAATTAGATACGAAATATGGATTTTGAATCACAGTAAAAGCTACTGTAGTATACTAAGTTAATTTTGACCACACATTCGGTCTATCCTGATACAAACGTGTCCCTAAACGAATCGATCCGCATATTTAGTAAACAGCTCTGATTTGCCAACCGCACGAACACTGTTTACCAATATTCATGCAACACGATTACTGATCACTGTTTTTTCTCGTCTACAAGAAAACAATGCGTGAATACGCGGCGGAAGAATGTGGAACGGTTTGATTAACGTTTTTGTTGGAGGAAACGAGCTATAAAATCTTGGAAAGAAACACGGGAATTTTTCACATTAGAATGAAATGTTATCTTATCTGTGGGATTTTTCCCATTCGTAATTTGAGTAGGTACTGTAGGTAGTAAGCATTACGAACTTCTTTAAAATAGGTATTTCTAAGTATACGTAAATTAAGTACTACTTACGCCCTCTACGCTATTACATATATGTACTACTTACTGTATAACTATCATACCTATAGGTAGTTAGGTACATACAATATGTATACATATATAATAACTCGTGTTCTTGTACAAATCGTTTTGACAGCTTGGTTTGATGATCACGTTTCATGATAAAATGAAAATTGCATAACTAAATAGGTTGGTAGCAAGTCGAGAAACTTGTGAAACGATTTATAATCGAAAGAAACCGGCAAACCACGTTTCAGTATTTCTATAGCTAGTCTGAGTAGTCGGACAGTCTAAAATAACAAAAAAAGAACTTTCTCGTTAGCCACAAGAGCGCTAAGCTAACCACATAGGTAGGTACCTACCTAGCAACTGTAGATTCAAAGAAGTCAGGTAGGCTAGGCACTTATAAGTGCCTGTTAGCCGTCATCAGTATGTTTACGTTAATTTAAAATGCTCAGTCGTCACGTTATTTGTGAAGTATTTTCCTAATGTACCTAAATGCAAAGCGCTTTTAAGCTACCACTCTCGATTTTAGTTAGTTCTCGTTTAGTTTCGTGATGATGGTTTGGTAGGTTAGCGTTTATTCCAGTATCTTTACCTTTTAGGAGCCTAGCCTAGGGAGGGTCCACTCATTCTTTGAAAATGGTCGCTCTGGTGGTTTTACTTTACTATTGTATAAAATACCTAAGTCGATTTTGTTCTGAATCTCATCTACACGTAAGTAACGTACGTAAGTATTTCACACACTTGCATAGTCCATACTCCATATCATACTACCTATTGAGAATACTTGGACAATTTCCGTGCTGTTTGTAACAAAACTTTTAGAATAGAACCCATTGCAACATTGTTTGTTACACGTGCAGACGAATTGAATTCCTAGTTCAAATCGCTCATTCACGAAAACCGATAACGATTACGTTGCCTTGAAAATGAAAAGTTACTCCATAAATAAAATATACTGCGAAGTGCTGAATCAGCGCGGCGTTGCCAGCTCGGCTCGCCGTAGCCGCAGCGCGTTGCCAGCTCGCCGCTGCGGGCGCCGCGACGTTGCCACGCCGCGCGACTAAACCGTAAATACATTCATTCAAATTAGCTGGCATACGCAATGTCACATTTTTGTGATTAATTGGAAGGTCGGGACGTTGAAAGATATGTCGTAAACATACCTACGTAAATAGTAAACAATATAGGTTGTCAACTTGTCAACCATATAGGGTTGTCAAATGAAGTCTTTCCATATTAGATACATAGGTAGGTAGGTATACAATACGATACGTTTACGTACTTATCGTATAATACAATGTAGCTTACTACTCTTAGTACGCCCCATAGTTAGATAATACATATTACCTATTTGGTGATACGAATATGAGCCAACTCCATCTTCTACATTCATTCAAACCCACACATTTATTTTTATTGGTTACTGCAATAAACTATTAGTGTCTGAACAGAAACACTGCAATGGGTGAAGATGAAGTTTTGATGGGTAAGAATAAGAAACAAAAGGTTGAAGGGAATTTTGTACAGAATTGGTATTCTAAAATCTAAATTGTTTTATTGCATAACTAATAAACCTGTTACCATGATTTTCTGCGGAGTAATCATGCGCTGCTTCAATATGTTGGACATTTAATTTGGAAATCTCAATAAACATCCGCTACTGTCATTCACATAATTTCATTTTGAAAATCTAGCCAAAATATGATTCTGCAATTACTTTCGCTGTCTCTGTCAATGCCTTATCTCTGGCTCTTGGCATTGGTTTTATTTATTTTTTGACGCAGCGCCATGCCATGACGTGTGTAGGTACCTACAGTATGTTATGAGGTATATATTATTACGTTAAATGCCAGTATGTACATTATGACGTCATATTTGGCGTGGCGATGAACATATTTTGTGAGAGATTTGTCTCAATTTTTCAAAGAGTTAATGTTAAATTAAGTAAAAAAAATGTGTTTTAGTTCCACAGTTAAAGTTTTTCAGTATGGCCAACATATTTCACCTTGCATAGTTTTATGTCTTCCTTCCATATTAAAACGACGTAGCTACTACCTACATCTACTTAGATTACTCACTGCTAACATAGAAATAGTTCTACAATGTCTCCATAAATCAAGGAAACACGATTTTTTGTTGGTCCTCCCAACCCGGATATTATGCTCGTCGTTATTTACGGGCTTTTCGGTACACATCGCTATGAAGTAAATAACATTACCTTTTACACGAAACTCTTCCATATTTAAAATGGCAGCCGTTCGGACTTCGGACACACCTTCATTCTTTTTACGGATTTTGTTCCACATTTGTGGATGTAGGGCATTTAGAAAAAAAATACATGACTTGTAACTTACTGACGACTGACTGACCGGTAATTTTCATCCTTTTTTAAACTAGGTACTCTTCATACAATGGGACCGCAACTGTTAAATAGTGTCCGACCGAAACATGTTTTTTTGCCGAAACCGAAACCGAAAACGAAGGTTCGGCTCTAGGTGCAGTTTCGACCGAAACCGAAACCGAAACTTTTATAGACATGTTAAAATCGTTGAGTTAAATGTCAATTAGCCGTGGTAACTTGTATAGGATAGGTGGTATAAAGAAGAACAGGGTGAATAAGTATTGATAGTTGATACTACTGAATTATCATTCTCCTAGCGTTTGTGCTGGCGTTTTCCCACGGACTCAACTGAGCCTGGGGTCCACTTGGCAACCTAATCCCATGATTTTGTTCTAGTTTGTACATAAATCCAAGTTAAATCGGTGTAAGTCGTATTTTGATCCCTAAATTCGTTTTGGTTTGTAGAAATTACTGCAACGCAAAATTTTATCCCCCTTATTGAAAGTATAATTGTCACAAGTCGACCATGTTTTCGTACATAGATATGTACGAAAACATGGGAAACAGACAGATGTCTGACATATTTTTTTTACTTTGGTATTTTTTTAGGATTTTGGATCTGCTACGTTAAAATTATCAATAAAATAACCCACACTATTTTAAACTTGACAGATGTATTTTCAGAGTAAAATTACACAAAATAAAAATATGACATTTTTGTTAGTGTCCGACCGAAGTTTCGGTTTCGGTTTCGGTTTCGGCCAGTTTCGGCCAAAAAACCGTGTTTCGGCTCAAGTTTCGGTTTCGGCCAAAAAACGGCCGAACCTTTCGGCCGCGCCGAAACTTACAAGTCTTACAACATTGTACTTAATCGGTCCACAAGTTCCGTCTCAGTAACGTTTTTAAATGATAAAAATATAATAAACAAATATCAAAAAAGTGTACATGTTATTTGGAAGATTATTTCATTAATTGTAATATGATAATATCATTTAGGTATTCATTTTATCTTACACTAAACTCTCGAGTTCATGCAAACGACTGCCCAAGGAACTGCGTCGGCCTATGCTGAAAATGATACACGAAGAAATCAAGTAAAAACACGAGACGATTTATTTTAAATACTGATTGTAAAACTAAAATAGTCCATGCAATCTTGGCGAATTATTTTATAGAGACTTGTTAAGAGCATTGATGTCTCAGTCGATGAAACTTTACTGTATAACTAACTGCAGTATAACTAATGAATAACGCTAAAATTTAAAAAATCGTATTTATAATTTAAAAGAAAACATACCAATTTTAATAAAGCACAAATGTTTGTTTTTCCGACTCATATATTCCTCAGTACTTTTTTTTTAACAAAACGTATTACTTTAACCATAGAGATAGATGCTAGAAATATTTAACTCCAAGTATCGAACAAAAATGTCATATTTTTATTTTGTGTAATTTTACTCTGAAAATACATCTGTCAAGTTTAAAATAGTGTGGGTTATTTTATTGATAATTTTAACGTAGCAGATCCAAAATCCTAAAAAAATACCAAAGTAAAAAAAAATATGTCAGACATCTGTCTGTTTCCCATGTTTTCGTACATATCTATGTACGAAAACATGGTCGACTTGTGACAATTATACTTTCAATAAGGGGGATAAAATTTTGCGTTGCAGTAATTTCTACAAACCAAAACGAATTTAGGGATCAAAATACGACTTACACCGATTTAACTTGGATTTATGTACAAACTAGAACAAAATCATGGGATTAGGTTGCCAAGTGGACCCCAGGCTCAGTTGAGTCCGTGGGAAAACGCCAGCACAAACGCTAGGAGAATGATAATTCAGTAGTATCAACTATCAATACTTATTCACCCTGTTCTTCTTTATACCACCTATCCTATACAAGTTACCACGGCTAATTGACATTTAACTCAACGATTTTAACATGTCTATAAAAGTTTCGGTTTCGGTTTCGGCTGAAACTGCACCTAGAGCCGAACCTTCGTTTTCGGTTTCGGTTTCGGCAAAAAAACATGTTTCGGTCGGACACTAATTTTTGTTCGATACTTGGAGTTAAATATTTCTAGCATCTATCTCTATGGTTAAAGTAATAGACTGGGAGCAAAATCTCAAATTCGCTCTCCTTCTCCATGCGACAGGCAAATGATATTACTTTTGGGCAACCGGGCTTTTTACGTGGTTTAGACCCTGCTGTATCCGAATCGCCGGTTGCCATCAAAGAAACTACAACCAGAAGTGAGATACGGCCAAAAAAAGGACCCGTTTTTTAGCTTTTCTTAAATAACTCGAAAACAGTAGCACCTACCAAAAAATGTTCTTCCACTTAAGTAATCTACATAAAATTCTATATAAAAAAGGTTCTATACAGTTTTTTGCTGGGATCAATGTTTAATGAGATATTAAGGGACTAAGATAGACAATAAACATATATACTAATTAGCTTTTTCCCGCGAGTTTGTCTGCGTGGGATTAACATTCGCTATAATAAATTAATGAAATGCCGTAGTATAATCTTACAGCAAAAATAAATTTAACGTATAAGCTTTTTTACGTCTACAGTAAGCAACAATTCCATACCAACTTCAACCCCCCGTTTCATCCCTTTAAAAGATGATTACTGGGATAAAAACTATCTTATATCCTTCCCCACAACTCAAACTATCATCACACCAAATTTCATCTAAATTGGTTCAGCGGTTTAAGCGTGAAGAGGTAAGAGACCCACTGACTAGTCCAAAATTATTAAACTCTCTCTCCTTCTCGATGCGACAGGCAAAGCATATTACTTTTTGTTTACAGAAGGGTCCAAATAGGGTAAAAATCTATTTGGACCCTTCTGAGTTCGAAATTTAAAATATTTTTTTACCGGAAGTGAAATATTTAAGGTGGCGGCCAGTATAAACCTAAGCGTCGAAAAATCTATGTTCCTCGTATGGATACCCCCCCATTCATTATGCTTTATTTTTAACGATTGTTATTTTTGGGAATAACAGTTGTAATTATAATATTTTGCAATTGCCATCAAATAATGTTAGACCGGAAGTAAGATATAGAAGATGGTGTCCAGGTCCAGCAAGGCTTCAAAAATGTACTATTCTTTTTTTGGACGGAAATCTCTCGTTTTTTTTATATTATTGTAGTGAGCAAAATTAGTTGAAAGGGTAGTAGTAATAATACACATCTTATATGGAAGTTTCGACTTAGGGAGTCTTAGATTACAATACTCAGTCCTCCTTGACCCAAAAGGAGGCTGCGGAGTATATGCGCGAACATGACGTAAACTCACTCCTGCAGAAGACCAGGCATGCGGCGATGCTGCCGCCTTTACATTCTTTACACCCACTCTTTACACCTTTACAACAGCTCCATCATTCGCCTGAAAGGTTCCGAGCTAGAAGGCCCTCAAGTATTCCGAGGTGCCGTCAGCGGAGGAGATTGCACGAGCAGAATTACAATGGGCCCGTAAGAGCAACGACGACGGGGTACCGGAGGTCTGCAGACGTGTTCCCAAAACCCCGTCCAAAAAGCGCGTGGTGGCATACAGTGTTGACGGCGATTTCTAACTTTAAAGACCAGTATATTTGGAACCATTGCAAATAGGTAATCTTTTTTTTTAAATACGTGTCATTACAACTGTTATTCCCAAAAATAACAATCGTTAAAAATAAAGTATAATCAATGGGGGTATCCATACGAGGAACATAGATTTTTCGTCGCTTAGGTTTATACTGGCCGCCATCTTAAATATTCCACTTCCGGTAAAAAAATTATTTAAATTTCGAACTCAGAAGGGTCCAAATAGGGTACAAATCCGTGTAAACAAAAAGTAATATGCTTTGCCTGTCGCATCGAGAAGGAGAGAGAGTTTAATAATTTTGGACTAGTCAGTGGGTCTCTTACCTCTTCACGCTTAAACTGCTGAACCAATTTAGATGAAATTTGGTGTGATGATAGTTTGAGTTGTGGGGAAGGATATAAGATAGTTTTTATCCCAGTAATCATCTTTTAAAGGGATGAAACGGGGGGTTGAAGTTGGTATGGAATTGTTGCTTACTGTAGACGTAAAAAAGCTTATACGTTAAATTTATTTTTGCTGTCAGATTAAACTACGGCATTTCATTAATTTATTATAGCGAATGTTAATCCCACGTAGACAAACTCGCGGGAAAAAGCTAATTAGTATATATGTTTATTGTCTATCTTAGTCCCTTAATATCTCATTAAACATTGATCCCAGCAAAAAACTGTATAGAACCTTTTTTATAGAGAATTTTATGTAGATTACTTAAGTGGAAGATTATTTTTTGGTACGTGCTACTGTTTTCGAGTTATTTAAGAAAAGCTAAAAAACGGGTCCTTTTTTTGGCCGTATCTCACTTCTGGTTGTAGTTTCTTTGATGGCAACCGGCAATTCAGATACAGCAGGGTCTAAACCAGGTAAAAAGCCCGGTTGCCCAAAAGTAATATCGTTTGCTTCTCGACAACGATTTCTTGAAAAAAAAAACCAGACTATAATACGTTTTGTTAAAAAAAAGTACTGAGGAATATATGAGTCGGAAAAACAAACATTTGTGCTTTATTAAAATTGGTATGTTTTCTTTTAAATTATAAATACGATTTTTTAAATTTTAGCGTTATTCATTAGTTATACTGCAGTTAGTTATACAGTAAAGTTTCATCGACTGAGACATCAATGCTCTTAACAAGTCTCTATAAAATAATTCGCCAAGATTGCATGGACTATTTTAGTTTTACAATCAGTATTTAAAATAAATCGTCTCGTGTTTTTACTTGATTTCTTCGTGTATCATTTTCAGCATAGGCCGACGCAGTTCCTTGGGCAGTCGTTTGCATGAACTCGAGAGTTTAGTGTAAGATAAAATGAATACCTAAATGATATTATCATATTACAATTAATGAAATAATCTTCCAAATAACATGTACACTTTTTTGATATTTGTTTATTATATTTTTATCATTTAAAAACGTTACTGAGACGGAACTTGTGGACCGATTAAGTACAATGTTGTAAGTTTCGGCGCGGCCGAAAGGTTCGGCCGTTTTTTGGCCGAAACCGAAACTTGAGCCGAAACACGGTTTTTTGGCCGAAACTGGCCGAAACCGAAACCGAAACCGAAACTTCGGTCGGACACTACTGTTAAATACGGGCACTCGTGTCGTGGTCGTGGCTGGCACGTTTGAGCTACAATGTTCTTGAATATTTTCCCTACAACCCAAAACTTGCGTATGCCTGTCCAAATTGAGCTTCTAATGAAAAACCCCTCGAGCAGAAATAACGTTCTGAAGGTCCGCCGTCTGTATTCCCATCGTTTTCCAACGTTATCAAATCCAAACCAGAAAAAATTGATCTCTCAAAGGACAGAACATCCACTGGCGAACAAGACCAATGTTTGACAACTCAAGGACACTTATTCCTGATGCGATGCACGACACGTCTTTCAGGTTAGGGTTGTCAACATTGTACCTACATCAGCGTCATAAAGCAATAATTAAGACACCGTACTTCGCGAATATTATAAGCATAAGTAGGGTTTCTGAAGCTGCAAAATCTAATCGCGACGGATCCTTGCATATTTAAGTCTCCTACGGGCTTGCTTTTTTATGAGACACTTGAGCAACTTACTCCAGCTTATGGATACAACGAAAACCAAAATAAACTCTGGCTTGTCTACTACAATTTTTGACACGCCTTCACTGGGTCCTGGTAACACTGCTCCTAAGTCGATCACTAACTTCTATAAGCTATCGGAACAAATGGCAATGGCGGAAATGGAGCAATCAAGGGGTTCCGGCCAGGACCAAATTGCAGGGACTGAATGGCTCCGGATAACGCCATGGCCTAAAGGATTTTGCAAGATCGATAACAATTTTTACAGTCCTCGGGTTATATAAACTCTTTGGAAGATTACGCCTCACATAGGGGTAAATTCAAGATCTACGCGGCCAAAAGTCTATTTATCAAAATAATAAATACCTCTGCGATAACAGCTACCCGCGGTAGAGGACCCTTTAGCGGCTAGAAAACAACCCCTCCCACCTAGGGTGACCAGACGTCAGGAATTTTCCTGACATGTCAGGAATTTTGGACATATGTCAGGAATGCGGCCGGAACAGGAAAATGTCAGGAATTTTGGACAAATAGGGAAAATTGTATATACTGTAAACTTTTATTTGAATAAAAAAAAAAATATGTAAAAATGTAGTTTTACGAGCATAGAACTTTTTAGTTGCTGGTGTAGCCATAAAAATACGGCTTTTCATAAACAAGAGATTTCTCTCGTCATGATTGTTCCTTAGGACCCAAGGATGGATTTGAGAAGTGGAGCCACCAAGATTTTTGATGTAAATTTTTAGGGGGGGGAGGCTCTCACCTTTATCTTGATATCAACATCAGTTAAGCTACTTGGCCAAGTTTGGTATCGTCATATGAATCGGTATCATTCTGATACCGATCAAAAACATGTAAAATAAACATATAGTATCGGGACTTTTTGATTAGGTTTTTAGTAGTAGTAATAGTAAAACACTTTGTACAAAGGCGAACATATCCCTATAAGGGATTTCTTCCAGTTAACCTTTGAGCAATAGAGAGAGAATAGGTTTCAACCCCCCCCCCCCCCCCCCCCCCGCTGCAACGTAATAAAATAAAACAAGCTCGTGTCAGGAATTTTGACCCAAAATCAGGAATGTTGTCAGGCCTTTTGAAATTTGTATCTGGTCACCCTACTCCCACCCTCGTATGAACTTTCTTATTCGTTTCACATCAATCGGAATCTGATCGTGTCACTTCGTGTGCGTTACTTGTTCTCGGCGCTCTTAGAAAAGCAAAACTTTGAAGGTGTGGTTTATTGTTTCTAAGTGATCAAGAGAGAAAAAAATCATGGATTCTAAAACAACAGGTTAGTTATTTATAAGCAAAAATAAAAATATGCTTTATTTATTTGTTTTTGAGCCTAGGTTAATGCTGTGAAAGAGAGACTGTTATTGAGCGTCATTTTTCGCAAAAAAAAAACTTCAGTCGTTAATAAGTAATACAATAGGGTGAGATCGAGCAGAATTGTTAATGACATCTTATAGTCTATTGTTTTGTTTATAAGATTTAAATAAAAAACCTTCCGCATGCTTCCGCCAAATCATATTTTTTATACTTTAAAATTAATACGCCATTTTACTCAAAAATATAACTTTTTTTTGTATTGAGTTTAATTGACATGTTTATTTGTTTTAGATGAACTAAATACGTCAGAAATGAAGATCGTGATTAGAAAACACATATTTGATCTCATCAAAAGTAAATTTTTTCCTACATTGGAAGAAAAACTGTGTTCCTTACTTTTTTCGAGTGAAGGCTGGACTAATGACCAAATAGAATTATTTAAAAGTAATTTTACTTATTTCAAGTCAGAATTTAAGACTAGATGGAGTAAAGCTCAGCATAAAAAAGACAGATTCATAAAAAAATTATCATTCTTGCCTAGAAGGCACTTTCGCGATTCCCGTTGCTGAACGCAAACCGACCAGACCGGCCGTGCAAACATTTTGAAGAATTAAGCAAAAGTAAAAGAAGAAAAACGGAGGATCTTTGGTCTAACTTTGCCAAGGAGGTCATAGTACATGCTGCACAAGTAGAATTAAGAAAATCTGGGAAACGTGACGCTTCTAATGTACTTAGAGAAATAATTAGTTCGCCAACTCGCGCAACAAAATATAAAAAAGCATTCTATCGGACCAAGATAAAATAAGACCTTTGACTACCCAGGGAGCAATGCAAATGTTCACTGATGCAGACTTATCGCGAGCACAATATGATATTATTACTACCCATTTGACAGCTGACTGAAGAAGCTGCAGATGCGCGTAACAAGAATTTCCGATCTTATCGACTTGATTTCGCAAGGAAGTTTACGAGAGAAAGCTGCAACACGGATATTTTTAATAGCTTACTTTTGAGTTCCGATCCCTTACTGAGCTGCAGGAGAAAAGTAAAAAAAGAAAGCGCAGTACTTTCCTGCAAGAGACGGTAGTATTGCTATTGCCTGCCCACCCGAACCCAGAGTGCTCTTCTGGAAGCGAAGAAGAAAACATCATAGCAGAGACTGTAGCTTAATATGGCAACTGATTTTATCTCAGTAATAAATTATTATACACATTTTACTATATTTTTAATTTTTTCCTCTTTTGTGCATATGTCGAAATTGTAAATATTAGTCAATTTTTGAAAAAAATAACCTATAAATAAATAAAAATATCATGAAACAGTTGTTTCAACTTCGTAAAACGTTAAAAAATACAAAAAACCGCAAAAATTATTTTGGCCCCGTAGATCGTGAATTTACCCCTATGTGCGCCTCTTTTTAAGTTAGTTGGGTCAAAGGAAATTCTTTGACGCATTAAATGGGTTGGGTTTTTTTCTTTTAAAAGGAGAAAGAAAAAGTCTCGAGTCTTTGAATTAAATTCATTAATTTCTTTAGCTAGTGTTTTTTTGCTCAATTTAATTTTTCAAACGTTGTTGCTTGTTGCTAGTAATAGTCTAGTAATAGTAGTAATCAGCATCATTCAAAAGATGTGTGAATGTCCTCTTATTGTAGAAATAAGTTAAATTTATAGCATTATGTATATGTTAATTTCGTTATAGGTACCCGGCTTATTTCTACTTTTATCGAGTACATACTTAATACTCGTATTATATAAAATGGTACAAGTCTTGTGCAATAGCTGAAATATTTTATTTGTGAAATGATAAATAGTTCTGTTAAGGCAATATTCTGTGTCTTAAAAGAGCCATTGGCGCATCGGTAAAAATAACTCTCTTAAAGAAAACAATATCTACCTAAATCTACCTATCTATCAAAGATTCTCAAACTATTATTTGGGTTTCGCTCGTTTTTACTTTTTAAGCCTGATTTTCGTGATGAAAGTCAAGCTTTAGCGTTGTGTATGAACATCTGCGCCCCCCCTCTCCTCTTTTCTACCTTAGAATAGATGATTATTTTTTATCACAGTCGTTGAATCTCTAAACTCCCAAGTTTATTACTGGTAACCGTACATGGACAAACAATGTAGTTTTTTGCTAGTCAAGGCATGCATATTTCATTAGTTTCGCGTACTATGAGCACATAAAATGAAAAATCTTATTAAACAACGCCGGATTTATGGCGCCATTTTGGATGCCCGCTTCATGTTCGGGTTTTTGCGAACTTTGCTCGCTACATCGTGAAAAATGTTAATAACTCAATTTGTAAGCGTAACGATTAAAAAGTTTTAACGAGATTGTAGAAAATGTTTTTAAAGGATTAGGTTATGTGTTGTGCGAGCATTCAGTATGTTACGTTTGCGTAAGAACTGGAGGCCCCCAAAAAAGGGAAGTAGGAAAAATATCGTTACAAATAGTAATTCAAAACGCTTAAAACAACGTCTTCCTCGAATTAATTGGGTGTTCTAGTTTAAGTGGCTATTGCGGAGGATTATTCAAATCGGACTCTTAAATTACATGGTGCTTTCTATTCCAGCAATTTTCGAACTCGCGGAGCGTAAGCGAAGTGAGTTCTTACAAACAACTCCAGACCGAACCGAACTGTCACCTGGCTACTGGGACGTCTCGGCATTTGGATGGCTTTTTGATTTCGATAGTTTGTCTGACGATAACTTTAGTAACGTTTTTCTGATCTTTATGAAATTTCTTGGGGCTGTAGCAGAGGTACATAAAATTTGTAAGTTCGTATATGAGCAGGATCCATCAAGTGGTTATGGAGCTAGAAGGAGAAAAAAAATCCTCCTTGGGGTCTTGTTATATTGGTCAACTCGTTTGCAAGTAAATCGCGAGTTCTTAGTTCGAGGCGGACTACTAGTTAAATATAATTTCTTATTTGTTAAGGAACTCGACAATGAAAAAGGCAGCTCTATTCTTAAAGCTGGACCTGTCTGACATTTAAGTGATTTAACAATCATCTGTTTTGTTCCAGGTAATTGCCGATTCCTACGACTGAGACTCCGCATCGTTGTTCGTAAATGACGCTTGTGGAACTGCGTTGAGGCTGCGTTTCCACCAGAGATGAGCGAGGATGTGTTGCCAGGAATGTGTTTGATGCGATGTCTGTGCTGTGCGAGGATAAACAGATGAAGTTATTCTATTGATTCTTAAAAACACAACACGCAGCACATCCTCGCTCATATCTGGTGGAAACGCAGTCTTAGGCGATTATCACACTGACGACGGATCCGCATGCGGCGCCGGTGCGCGAGAGAGATAGCGCTCTGCATGTGTATAGCGCTGTCTCGCTCGCACACCGGCGCCGCATGCGGATCCGCACCAGGTGGGTGATTTTTGAGAATCGAGCACTCGAAAGTGACATTTGAAACTCTGAATAAAACGATGAAATTATGTTTTAAAAATAACAGTGATAGAAATTTAAAATCATGATTATTTAAACTATTAGTTCCATGTGAAAAAATTGGCAACAAACTTTTGTGTGCGATTATTTTCGAGCTTGAATTTTTTGAATTCGAGCGTCCGGCTGTCAAAAATCGGCCCCCTGTGTGATAACCGCCTTAACAACCTATCCTATCCTACCTACTCCTTGCAGGTTTTGCACAGGTCTACTTAATCAATTCAATACAATATTTAAGTTACTGGTGTTAGTTACTACTCACTTTTTACTTTACGAGTATGTAGTTAAATTTTGAATTGAACATGTTGAGCAATATTCGACTTCAAAAACGAGAAATGTACACTTTTTATACGAATTGCACTTTTTAGGAGTCAGTTATTATCAGTTTATTCTTGCTAAAACGTTTGAATACTTATTTTTTAATGTTTTCGGAAGCACAAAAAGCTAAATACATAGATAGGAATTAGTTTCTAACTTAGCCCAGAAATAAAAGCACCATACATAATGTTCAACTCGACTTACCTTACATGTCTTGAGGGTAGGGTTTCAAGCAATGGGCGTCTATTCGAAACTAGTCCCTAACACGTTGACATAAGACACGACTGTCAATCACCGCCACAATACCCGTCCATCCACACATCCGGGCTGTTGCAATGTTTCACTTCATTCACCTGTGTGCCCGCTCCAGAAAAAAAGTGCAAACCATAGACAACATTCACATGCACCTGTCAGAACTTGCTCCACGACCTACTACTTTGTATAAACGATATAAGGTTCAGGATTGAAAGACAGTCTGTATAGACCCGCAAAAGAATTGTTGGCGATCCAGGAAGCTTCCAAGGCCATCACTGGCCGTCAAGCCCTGGTAGGGAATTCCCATCACTCCGCCCGTTGGGTTGGAGAACCACTATAATTATGACCTTGCGATTCTTAACAATGTATAAGTAACTAGATCGCTTTATACTGGTTCTTTTTAGCATTTGATTATCTTATCTTGGTATGCGTTTGGACTAATGCGTGACCAATACGGCAGATGTAGGAAACTTTTTTTTAACTTTCTACGTCTTGTTTACAATTTGCGCGCCAATCGGATACGAGGCAAATGGATTGGAATTTTTCGAGGACTGGATTCTTGTTTATGCTTTCGTATTTGTAGGTTTATTTTCGGCTTTATGGGGCTTAGTTATTCATAGCTAAAAGCTAATATCAGTCCGTTATTCAGCAGCATTTCCACCAGAGATGTGCGAGGATGCGTAGCGAAAGATGTGTTTCTGAACCAATAGAATCATTTCATTTAGGTAAATGAAGTGATTGGTCGTCTATGAGTTATGCTAATTGTTTTATCAAATCATTTCGTACCGAAAACCTTTCACTTAGTATTGATAGTTAGTTAATGAACGCAAACGTAAACCAGTTTTCAACTTGCAATGAACAGGCACTTTATTTAAAATTGCTAGCAATAACTTACAATTTTATTGAAGCTTTCATTAGTTTAGTGCTTCCTTTCTCTTCAATTAGCGATTAGCATTCTACCTCTGATAAGTGATATTATAAAAAATAAGGAAATACGAAGAAGGGGCTGTCCATAAATCACGTCATCGATTTTTGACGATTTTTGATCCCGAAAATCATCCAAAAATTATGCTTTAAATGGCCCCGTTTCCTCCTACGTTATGCTACCATCATCCGATGTCCAGACCCCCCTCTCTATTTTGAAATGACGTAATTTATGAATAGCCCCGAAGCTGTACGCGAGGACTATATAGGATAGGCTTGTTATAATCGCAACAACATAAGTTTGTTGGTTTTTGTACAGTCAGTAGGTACTCAGTAGCAGAAGTCAGGGAATGGACGGGATGAAGACCGTTGAGGAACTGTTCAGATTAGGACTCGACAAAGATAATTTTAAGAAGCTGACTGCCAACATTCATTAATGGAGAGGCACCTGAAGAAGAAGCAAAAGTAGCTAAGCGGGTGAGGGGATGAAGACGATCTTAACACGTTATTGTTGTCTTTGCAATAAAGAGCCAAAGTTTAGCCAAACTCCACCTCGAATATATACATAAAGCCACTTTTGTAAAGTAAAGACGGAGATTTTTTTATTAGAATTAAAAAATAGTAATTCCCAGGACAAGTAAACGTTTACTAAAAACAAGGGTTTACTTGTTTTTAGTAAAGTTTACTTGTTTTTAGTCAATGTTTACTTGTTTTTAGTTAAGTTTACTTGTTTTTAGTAAAGTTTACTTGTTTTTAGTAAACGTTTCCTTGTTTTTAGTAAACGTTTACTTGTCCTGGGAATAACTATTTTTTACTAGTTTGTAGTAAAAAAAAATCTCCGTGAACCCACGAATCACGTTTGCCAGTTATTTTTATCACTATACTGGTTATCTTGATATATATAGAACAAACAACAAAGTAATGCATAAACAGAGCATCAAACGGTCGGCCTAAAACGAGCCAACGTTTATGTAAATATGACGGCATGGCCATTGAAAGGGTTCAGTACAAGCCCCGTGGTTGTTGGCCAACAGCAATGCGTAAATATCGGAGAGATGCCAAAAATCCAACTTGGAAACCGAATAGGCTTATGTAACATGTATATTTGCTTGTGACTTGTAAACTAGAAAGTTGGTTGAGCTTCTTTCTTGTGAATTGCACATTTTAATATATTTAGTTTGGTCAATTTACGCTCATCTTTTGTGAAGCGTACGGCCATTATGGGTCATTAATCTGTTATTTATACTGCTGAGAGTGCTGAGCTCGTGTCCTATGTAAGCCTTTTTTTGTATTCATAGTTTGATACAAATTCCTAACTATTATCTTCATATCAAAAACCTAACTATTAGATTAGTAAAAGTACTTAGTTATATACATAACGCTGCAAACAAATTGTATCGCGTCATAAATACTTCGACCTTCGACGTACTTGTAAGGTACACAACATATCTACAAGCAAATTCTGGAATGCTTTAATTTATTCTAATTTAACTAAACGTTTTGTGCATGTAACCCGGATTTTAGCCGGAACTGAAAATTTACATTACTGTTACAGTATTTTTATTTTTGCATGAATGAACTTTAGATAGATCTTGAAACTATGAATATGAAACTATAATACATCGACATTGGACCATAGCTACAAATTTAATACTTACTACGATTATTTCGAACTATTAACCAATTCAAGTGCGTTTAAAAAAATCTAAAATTAAAGTTTCGGTTACGTTTTTATTAAACCGAAACTAGGTTTTTAATTTAACCGAAACTTTACCGAAACCCAATGTGCCGCACTAAAATCCTTTATAAACCCCAGAGACCCCAGAACACTCCTCAAGCGTGTCAACGGATGCAAATTAGCAACACACGCCGTAAGAGCTCTTTGCTTAATTGCTTGGAAAACTTGTTTTGTACCGTTAAGTTTTTGTTTCGTACATTTCCATTGGTCAATTAGTGCTAGATTCGCCCGAGTATTTGACAATTACAACTGGAAATTGGAAGATTTTTCAACTCTTCATTCACGTTGGTCATGTTCAGATAATTTCATTGGTTTAAGCTATAGATTGGTTGGCAAATGTGGCTTGTGATTTTAGCACAGATATTATGCCCTGTTTTTCTTACGCTGGTATATTTAACAATTTTAACAACACCCAAATATCACGTATACGTCGTGCAAACTAAGAAGCAATTTTTGACACCTTTCATTTCAGTACAAAAATCCGATTTTAGGTTATAAAATGTACTAAGATGACAGATGTCAAAAATTGCTTCTTAGGTTGCACGACGTATAAGTAGTTTCTTTTTACCTATTTTATTTACTTATGAATTTGCTGACTATAGAAATTTACTTATAAGGGGATGCAAACAAAGTTTGAGAATCCCTATTTCTCATTTTTACTTTTATTGACTGGTAAAAAAACTGACAACTAACAGACTGTCTGAAACGAAATTTAACCTGCCAGTACGATCGCACGGTCTGGCAACGTCGCCGCAATCGGCATAGCTACCCAGTAGGCCAGTATCTTCTCTTTATGCGATAAAATCAATGAAACTACAAAGTAACGCCGTTGTACTTGCTTTTAAATTATGCATACGCATTGATAAGATTTTATCTATGGTAATGAATGCCTATTATAAATATATACATAGGTACACCAATTACCTACATAGTCTTTATCGACGACGAGTGAATCTATGTATAACACGCCCAGGAAAACGACTGTTCAGCCTTTTTAATTTGTGGTAATTATACTAATTTTATCGTAAATACTTTTACCAACGCGTAGATTTATATTAATAGACGTTAATTGATTGCAATATTAAAGTTTCCTTTTTAATTTTTTATCTACCAATTAAACTGCCGAAAAAAAGCTCAATCCTACCTTCAATTGTTTATCTTATCGCAAAGGACGCAATTAAACCACGATTGTTGACTGAATTTATGCTTACGGAATTTGCAACTATACAGGAAAGGAAACGTAGTTAAACACATTCGACGAAAAAACATTTCTTCACAAACAAGAACTTTCTACTTATCTTGCCGTGTGCAAGTCAAAGTACTGACTTACTGATTAACCTCTACTGCGGCACGGAGCGGCAACGCCGCGCGTACAATTTTATCTGGTCCGAGTTTATCTTTTATCACTCCGTTTGTTTATTGTGGGATGCCATTGTTCTGCTGACGAAAGACGAAATGATATCAGCCTGAGCAAATTTTAGCGGCTGTATTTAATGAGGACAAAAAAATTTGGCATCCTACTTACTGCGTCCGTCTACTTGTAAAGCTTCTAATCTAAACGGGTTTTATTCTAAATTTGAATTTTTTTCCGCGCTAACTGTAAAAAAAGATGTGTGAGTGTGACAGTCGCGGATATAATTGTCTCGCTCTACTGTTTTTAGATTTCACCTTCAAAATTGAGTTCAAAATTCAAATGAAGTCGACTAATCTGTATTTCGTGATGCTAAAGACAATGAACATTTAATTCATTAGACTCGTTTCAAGCTCTTAGCTGGCCTTGGATCTTAAAGTTCACCTTTAAACCTTAACTGGTTTGTAATAAGGTGCAATAAGTGTAAACATCTTTGACGTCGACTGTACGTTTTATTCATTTGCAGGAAGGGCGTTCAAATATTACGTAACGCAATCAGGGGGAGGGGGAGTCAAATTATTTCAAAAATTGCGTTACAGATAAAGGAAATTACGCGTTACAGGGGGGGGGGGGCGGATCAAAAATCTTCAAAAATTGCGTTACGTAATACTTGAACTCCCCCAAAACTAAAACAAAATGGCGGGAGGCGGTTTTGTGTAAAAAAAGTAAATCCACTTACTTAAAATTTATGAATCCCAGAGGAATATCAACTATAATAAAATTAGTGATATTATCCATAAAATAAAATATCGTTTTATCTCCCAAATGTATGCACCGATTTGAGTTCAGTTCTATGTAAATATAATCCAAAAAGGAGTGCACACATTTTAAAAGGGTTGGCAACGCTCATGTAGCACCCCTGAAGTTGCAGACCTCGAGGCTACGTTATACGTGGTGTTTTTGTATATGACGTCCAAGGGTTAAGTAGATAATTACTAATTATTAATTATCTACTAACTAGTGATATTTTCAAGTCAAAGGTACATCTTTAGGCGGTTATCACACTGGTGCGGATCCGCATGCGGCGCCGGTGTGCGAGCGAGACAGCGATATACACATGCATAGCGCTATCTCTCTCGCGCACCGGCGCCGCATGCGGATCCGTCGTCAGTGTGATAATCGCCTTAGCGGTCCAGTCCAGACACTGTCAGCAATAATGTCATTATTTCTATACCCGTCCTTTTCTATGTATATGAAGAATGAAAAGGATGAGTAGAGAAATAATGTCATTATACCTACCTACTCATTATTACTGTCAGTGTCTGGTCAGCTTTCGACTTGAAAACGTCACATTTGTTTCTTCATGAGTCTTATAATAGTTATAACTAGTGGTTCTGTGAACCGTAGACTTCGGAGAACATAAATAACGCGACAGCAAACTTTTCCCCCCAATCTTTTGATTGGGGGGAAAAGGGGGGAAGTTTGCTGGCTCGACAATTTTTGGCAAATATCAAATAAATCAAGGAACGCACATGCCAAGTTTCATCGAAATCGGATGAAAAATGCGACCTCTAGTCTAGACCGACACTGACCAACCAACCAACCAATACACACATCAATCTGCCAAATCGTCGTACCAGTGAAAACGGAGACGTTCGTCGCCTCGCTACGCTCGGCTCCTCAGTCAATAAAAGGAATGCAGTAATATAAAAACTACCTATATTATAAAATTTATAAATTATAAACATCCGTGACTGAGTCAGCGCTATTTTCGCGAGATGTTTTGCACTTGGTAGGTATTTTCCTGTTTGTTTGAAACACATCCAACTGTATGACAAATATGTGCTTCAATATAATTTATGTGCTACTTCTGACCTATATTTTTGAAATGAGAGATCTCGTTCTTCATGGGGGCGAGAAGCGGCTCACGGAGAGCCGTTCTGCTACGTTGATCGTAGCAAATGGAAGTCCGTGATCTCTGCCTACCCCTTTTGGGATATAGCCGTGATTGTATGTATGTATGTATGTAGAGATGAGAAAATTATATACTTTTAATTTAATGGCTCCTCTACATGATGGGCCATCATAGGGACGCAGCTATGCGTTAGAGGGAGCTAGCGATATTGCTATCCCGTTCCGTCGTATAGCTGCGTCTCTATGATGGCCCATCATGTAGAGGAGCCATAATAGTGCCTGCTGTACATAGGTGAGAAATAAGATTATACTAAGGGTACTGTTCACTGTATTACTCTTGATTCATCTCGTGTAGTGTAGTAACTGTATTACCTACCAGCCCAACATATCCTATCTATAATGCTCCCTAACCGAAAACCCCCTGTACAGGGTACACCGGGGTGGGTAGTTACGGGGGCCGTTATCGACATTCCTCCCCCCGACTTTAAAGACCTTGGACCGCGAATCAGCTGTTCTAAGGTTTTTATTAGGATCCCAAGGGCACGAGTAAGTAAATCACGTGTCCTGAAAACCCCCACATTCATCTTGTTTTTTTTGGCCCGTATTAAATTTAACATGTCTCCCGGGAACGACCAACTTAGAATGACAGTGACGCATGCTACATTATTAAAAAAGACCGCAAACAAACTGAATCTATAAAATATTGTTTTTATAATAAAATTACTTCAGAATTTATCTTATTATTTAGTGATTTGGTTGTCTGGAAGTACCCTGACAAGGCAGCATGTTGTGTCCGAAGTCACGGACAGTAGACACAATTGGAACATTTGTTATACATTCTAGGTATATGTAGCTATTTTTGAGCGAGCAAGCCGTGTCAGATTATACGACTAACAACGGTAATGCGATCGTAAATACCGGTTTTACGTGCGCAGACCATACCTACCTTCCAGCTTTATAAATTTCCTTTACGATATACTTAGGCAGGCACATAGGTACCTTGGTACCTACCTAGCTATTAGTGTTATTTACTATACCGCTCTAGCGACCCTACATACTTACCTCGCATTTTAATAATCTCTTATAAACTCCATTGTAATATTAATATCGCCTGCCCAACGACCAAATAGTTTTAGGTAGGTAGTTCCCTAAAATGGTTCTCATTCAGCCCTTAACTTCCAAAACTTGGCTGGCATTCAATTTGGCCGGCCTTTCTGTTTGCGGGTAGGTAGTTCAGTTTTACTAAGCACCTACTTGAGCTTCTAATTCTAACATATTTATGTATTTTCCCATGTAAATACCTAAAATACCTACCTAACTTTAGCTGTTAGTTACTGGCTATTAGTATACTTACATAACTTTAGCGTATGCGTTCATATACATACCTACCTATTATGTTTTCCATGGATATTAACTACAGTGGATGAAGAGTTTGTCCAGAAAAAGAAGTGTTGTGGTTTATATATGGGAGGTCATTCATACATTCTACATCACTTCTCTATCCGGACAAACTGTGTTAGGAGATAGGAGGATGTGTAGAATTTTGGCACGAGGTATTTTTTTTCATGAGATAGGTAATTAATATTTACTATTTAGAATCATTGGAATAACCTGACCCAGTGTCTTTGCATGTCGGATATTTTACTTATTAATTAATTTTCCTTTCCAACGGATATTTTTTTGTTGTGAAGCACAATATCACTTCTATTTCCATTTAAACATTCTGCCCCAACAAATACTAAAACCGAATGTTCAAAAAATCGATCATGTACCTTGAAGTCATTAGTATGGGCGCCGGACTCAGATAAAATTAGTGCCACATTTCTAGGAATAGACATTATCTAAGTTGATGCACTTATATAGACGGTAATGGTTATTCCACACGCAAACTAGTCATTATGAGACTGATTTGACTTTTTTTTTCGTTACAGGTAACACGATACAGAGCCAAGATGTCTGCCGGTATCTAATAGATTTACGACTTGTTTTTATCACACAAATCACCACTAAATGCCTACGTCATTATTAATTTGCTTTCATTTCAAGACTAAAGTTTTGATGCTTTTTTTGGGATTGCACTAATCTAAACCACCATGGTCACAGCCTATTTAAATTAGAGATACTTCTGTGTACATTACCTTTGTTAACACTATTTCTATCGCTGTATGCAAACGGACCGGTCGTGTTCTCCGATCAATGTCCGTTCACATCCCAAGTTTTTCTCATACGTGCAGCACGCTCCGCAGCCCGGCCGCGACTGCCGGCGAGTTCATTCAACAGGCCGCTAGGATGTGGGCGGGGCGTGCGGGACGCGGCGTCATTGGGCGACCTCGCGCCGTGCCATGATGGCCGCCGGCACATTCGGCCAATGAGCGCTGCGCGGGCCGAACGCGCGTCCGTCCGGCGACAGCGCGACGTTGCCAGCTTTACCGTGAAAAAATATCAGATTCGACCTTCTTAGGACCCCCGTTTTTTTGTTTTGTGTGGTGGTGTTATCGTCCGTGTTTAGGATACCCAGTGATGTGTAGGAGGTGCAGTGTTGTGTGTTGATATGGTGTGGTCATCGCCGTCAGGGGAGGTCTTGATCGAGTTCTCAAGGTGGGTATTGGGCACAACGTGGCCGGCCTGGCAGGTGACATTTCCGTTATCTGTTCGACCATGTGTCAATATCATATGGCCCAACAACTGCTCTAATCTAATGCTCAGCTTAGATGTAACTACTAGCCATATCCTGCTGCAACTACACTACTACCTACTATGTATTTTGGAATTAGATATACCTAGTAGAAATCAGCATAGGAAGGATGATAGGTCCTTACTTACATCCCTTCCAGGGAACCTACGCGTCGTTTGTTCAGCTGTTTGTTTCAAGTTACTATAGGTACCTATTGTAAACAAATTTGTAATAGCCAGGTAGCTACACCCACACATTACTGCCGTCCATAGTACACGTTAGCAGGATATCCTTATCTCTTATCTGCGATCAGCCCAAGACGTAGGTGTAGGTACCTACTTATTATTGTTTGACTTGAATCTATCTACAACAGTAATATATCGTGACAGTCTGAGTCAAATAACTAGTCAAGCTAGGGGGGCGTGTCTAGTTCTGTCTAGTATACTTGACATGTGATGGAGTCGCACGACACTCATACTAAGGAATTGTACATTTAGCAAAAGAATGTCACGTTTTTTGACATTGTATCAAGTTGCCCCGGTCTCCCCTATCCCTATATCATATCTTCTGTCCCATTTGTTATCTTAGTATTAGTCAACAAGTGTGTTTTTTTATACCACGACGGTCACGGTGGCAAATAAGCATACGGCTCGCGTGACGGTAAGCATATTTCGTAGACCATGGACGCCTGCAATTCCAAAGGTGTCATACGCGCGTTGCCGACCTTGAATATAAAGGAGGATTCACTGTGTTGATGGCTAAAGGGACAAGAGGGTCCCTCGTCGTCAACACACTGGGTCCTCTCTGAGCTCTTTGGCAACCTTACTCACCAGCAGGAACACAACACTATGAGTAGGGTCTAGTGCTATTTGGCTGTGGTTTTCTGTAAGGCGGATGTACTTCCCCAGTCGGGCTCTGCTAACCACTACTTTCTTGCTATGATCAAGATCATTTTGATGAATTCACCCCATTACCAATTATGTTGCTGACTGTACAAGACGTATGCAGATAGGGTTGCCAAATGGAATGTCCTGATAAAAATCCGGACATCACCCCAAAAGTCCTGACATTTCGAATAACGACGATTTAGCGTACTCTTTCTAAACACTACGCCGGTGGCAAACAGCCTGCTTGATGGTAAGTAGCTACCGTAACATATGGACACTTGCAGCTCCAGGTGCCTCATGTGTGTTGCCGACCCGACTCCTTAGAAAAGAGCATTCACTGTGTTGACGGCTAAAGAGAAAATATAGTCCCTGTCGTCAACAA
Organism: Pammene fasciana; assembly: GCA_911728535.1. Classification (NCBI taxonomy): domain Eukaryota; kingdom Metazoa; phylum Arthropoda; class Insecta; order Lepidoptera; family Tortricidae; genus Pammene; species Pammene fasciana. The sequence goes on from OU452292.1 coordinate 2,255,676, forward strand.
ACTGCATCCTTTCAGACCTCTGTAAGGTCGCCAGAGAACACAACACTATGAGTAAGGTCTAGTGCTATTTTTCTGTAATGTGGAGGTACTTCCCCAGTCGGGCTCTGCTCCATATTTGATCGAGTTCACATTAGCTGAGCTGTGCCCTCACATGACATTTATACGCAGTACCCTCTTAAAGCTTGAGCTCATAATTATAAATAACATGACTCAGAGTTTATTGGTCAAAAAGTATTCGCGTTCTTTCCCACTTTTTTTTTACATTTAGAAACGTTATAGTTTTTGATATACCCAATATTTTTATATTTGTCATAAGAGCAGTTAATTAATGAGTTTGTTGAAGACATTCAACAGTTGTCAATAAGTTGTAGAGCGACTTATTTAACTTTCGGCTTTAAGCCTTCCAAAAAATGCTTAATACGTATTTTGCTAAACTGTTTGAAGTTATAATACGTACATATTTAATAAAGATTTTAATAACAAAATATTGTCAAATTCATTATTGATTTGTTGAAAATTGAATAGGTAGGTACTTACACTTTGTATGTACTTAAATTTTGTAATAAGCGTAGGTATAATGAGGTAATTTCTAAAAATCCTGACACTTGCCAAGTCCGGCCGCAATCCTGACAAAGGGTCAAAAATCCTGACATGTCCGGACAAATCCTGACGTATGGCAACCCTATATGCAGATAGCTATGCCTATGCAGATGAAGACAGACATCGAATTGAAACAGCTGTGCTATTAACCTTTCAAGACAATGTTGATTTGACATTTAATTATAGTGTCCGACGCAGTTATATAGGTAGTATAGGTACAGTCGCCATCAGATATATCTGAGCGGCCAAGGTGGTCACAAATATCTGAACAACGCCTCTATTGTCTACGCGATAAAGTGCATGTTTAGATATTTTTGAGTACCCCGGCCGCTCCGATATATATCATGCTTACGATATATTTTACGTACTAGGGGCTGTCCATAAATGACGTCATCGATTTTTGACACCCCCCCCCCCCCATCCTCCTAAAATCATCCAAAAATTATGCTTCGAATGGCCTCGTTTCCTCCCTATGTCATGCTACCATCATCCGATGTCCAGACCCCCCCCGTATTTTGAAATAACGTAATTTATGAATAACCCCCTAGTTGACACCCCGAAGTTATAATATATATTATAGATATATTTTGGTATACTGCGTTATTTTTCTGGCGTGGCGTTGTAACCAATATCTTTCTCTCTCTAGGACAGGACCGAGTTTTATGGTGGCAAAAATATATATTTTGATATCTTTCCCGTGTGTGGTGCCGAGCTATAAATAATAAATAATAATAAAGCCATTTATTCCGAACATAAAACGTTACATTTCATCTAACCTAATTACTTATATACTACAATATGTCTCTAAGTTTGGTGAGCCGCAAGGCATAGGCCTCCTCCAACTGTCTCCAGTATACTCTGTCTGTTGCAACCCTCATCCAGTATGGTCCCAGGGTCAGACTAATGTCATCTTTCCATCTTGTAACTGGATGGGCTTGTTTTCTGGTGCAGCCTCTGGGGTACCATAGAGTAACCTGTTTGCTCCATTTGTTTATTGGGCAGCGTAGCATGGTGCCGAGCTATACGATAATATATATATCTCGGTACCTTATGGTATTAATATACCGTAATATATTAATACATAGATAAAAGGATATCTTAATCCAAGATATTTCATTCTTATATAAGGAAAATCGATAATTTCTTGAACCAAGTATGATTTTGTTGAACCAAGTATGATTTTGTTGATCTAAGATAGAACTTACGTGGTTCAAGATATTTTTTACTTGATTTAAGAAATTATCGATTTTCCTTATATACAAGAATGAAATATCTTGGATTAAGATATCCTTTTATCTGTGTATAGGTATATAGCTCCGTCTGTGAAGGGCTTAAACCTGAAGGGGAAAAGTCAGGCTTCCTTCCACGAAAATCGTCTGAACCGTCTGGTAGGTAACTTACTTATTACAGAAAGTTTCTAGTTAGGTACCTAGCTAACCTAAATATCAAATAATAATTTAACGGCCTCCTAGCCTAGTTGGTAGTGACTGCCTATGAAGCAGGAGGTCCCGGGTTCGAATCCTGGTCAGGGCATTTATTTGTGTGCTAATCACAGGTATTTGTTCGTGAGGATGTTTTCTGTTTTCTTTTTTTCCAATCATTACCTATAATTAATATCTATATCTATCTACATATTATATATATCGTCGTCTAGTACCCACAACACAAGCCTTATTGAGCTTACCGTGGGACTAGGTTGATTTGTGTACGATCCCATAATATTTATTATTAAGAGGCCTTAGTCCCGTGAACGTTCCTCAATTTCACGATTTCTTACTCGATAGATGGCGTTAGCGCTCAGTACACGGCCGCTGGCAATAACAAGGACGATACGCACGCTCCAATAGTCTTGATCGTTTTCAACTTCAATTACAAGCAAAATTATTTTTACGCATAAGTTTTACAGACTTTTTATTTTCTTTTACATGGAAGAGAGAATTATACGCAACTAAAATCAATAGGCCTGTTGGAGGTACAGTCGCCATCAGATATATCGGAGCGGCCAAGGTGGTCACAAATATCTGAACAACGCCTCTATTGTCAAGGCGATAAAGTGCATGTTCAGATATTTTTGAGTACCTTGGCCGCTCCGATATATTTGATGGCGACTGTACAGTCGCCATCAAATATATCGGAGCGGCCAAGGTGGTCACAAATATCTGAACAACGCCTTTATTATCAAGGTGATAAGGTGCTTGTTCAGATATTTTTGAGTACCGTGGCCGCTCCGATATATTTGATGGCGACTGTACTCAAAAATATCTGAACAACGCTTCTATTGTCAAGGCGATAAAGTGCACGTTCAGATATTTTTGAGTACCTTGGCTGCTCCGTACTGTCACCATCGCGTGCATGTACAGTCGCCATCAAATATATCGGAGCGGCCAGGGTACTCAAAAATATCTGAACATGCACTTTATTGCCCTGATAATAGAGGCGTTGTTCAGATATTTCTGACCACCTTGGCCGCTCCGATATATTTGATGGCGACTGTACTGTCACCATCAGATATGATTGAGCGGCCCGACCAGTCATGTGCATTTTATCTAAGTTCGCCAGTATATCTGGAGTCGTTTTTTTTAATACATGGTGGAAAACTAGCGCACGGCCTGCCTTATGGTAAGAGGTGAGGGTAGGGACTGGTAGTTGTTTTCGGCTAATTTGAGGGTGTGAATTTTAAAAATGATATCTGTTTTAAAATCCAAGATGGCGGTCATACACTTTTTGTGAAAAATCGTCATGGTAGTCATTTTGTGCTAATTGATGGGTGCAGATTTCGAAAAAAATGTCTGTTTTCAAATCCAAGATGGCGGTCATACACTTTTTGTGAAAAATCGTCATGGTAGTCATTTTCTGCTAATTGATGGGTGCAGATTTCAAAAATAATGTCTGTTTTCAAATACAAGATGGCGGTCATACACTTTTTGTGAAAAATCGTCATGGTAGTCATTTTCTGCTAATTGATGGGTGCAGATTTCAAAAATAATGTCTGTTACATAAACTATTTAAAACGGGATATTTACCATGTGAGTTTTTTAATATCCCGTTTTAAATAGTTTTTGTAATGTTAATGACCATGTTAGCTTAAAATCATATATAATGTCTGTTTTCAAATCCAAGATGGCGGTCATACACTTTTTGTGAAAAATCGTCATGGTAGTCGTTTTCGGCTAATTAGGGGCTCTAGATTTCAAAAATAATGTCTGTTTCAAAATCAAAGATGGCGGTCATACACTTTTTGTGAAAAATCGTCATGGTAGTCATTTTGTGCTAATTGATGGGTGCAGATTTCGAAAATAATGTCGGTTTTCAAATCCAAGATGGCGGTCATACACTTTTTGTGAAAAATCGTCATGGTAGTCGTTTTCTGCTAATTGATGGGTGCAGATTTCGAAAAAAATGTCTGTTTTCAAATCCAAGATGGCGGTCATACACTTTTTGTGAAAAATCGTCATGGTAGTCATTTTGTGCTAATTGATGGGTGCAGATTTCGAAAATAATGTCGGTTTTCAAATCCAAGATGGCGGTCATACACTTTTTGTGAAAAATCGTCATGGTAGTCGTTTTCTGCTAATTGATGGGTGCAGATTTCGAAAAAAATGTCTGTTTTCAAATCCAAGATGGCGGTCATACACTTTTTGTGAAAAATCGTCATGGTAGTCATTTCCTGCTAATTGATGGGTGCAGATTTCAAAAATAATGTCTGTTTTCAAATCCAAGATGGCGGTCTTACACTTTTTGTGAAAAATCGTCATGGTAGTCGTTTTCGTCTAATTAGGGGCTCTAGATTTCAAAAATAATGTCTGTTTCAAAATCAAAGATGGCGGTCATACACTTTTTGTGAAAAATCGTCATGGTAGTCGTTTTCGGCTAATTAGGGGCTCTAGATTTCAAAAATAATGTCTGTTTCAAAATCAAAGATGGCGGTCATACACTTTTTGTGAAAAATCGTCTTGGTAGTCATTTTGTGCTAATTGATGGGTGCAGATTTCGAAAATAATGTCGGTTTTCAAATCCAAGATGGCGGTCATACACTTTTTGTGAAAAATCGTCATGGTAGTCGTTTGCTGCTAATTGATGGGTGCAGATTTCGAAAAAAATGTCTGTTTTCAAATCCAAGATGGCGGTCATACACTTTTTGTGAAAAATCGTCATGGTAGTCATTTTGTGCTAATTGATGGGTGCAGATTTCGAAAATAATGTCGGTTTTCAAATCCAAGATGGCGGTCATACACTTTTTGTGAAAAATCGTCATGGTAGTCGTTTTCTGCTAATTGATGGGTGCAGATTTCGAAAAAAATGTCTGTTTTCAAATCCAAGATGGCGGTCATACACTTTTTGTGAAAAATCGTCATGGTAGTCATTTCCTGCTAATTGATGGGTGCAGATTTCAAAAATAATGTCTGTTTTCAAATCCAAGATGGCGGTCATACACTTTTTGTGAAAAATCGTCATGGTAGTCGTTTTCGTCTAATTAGGGGCTCTAGATTTCAAAAATAATGTCTGTTTCAAAATCAAAGATGGCGGTCATACACTTTTTGTGAAAAATCGTCATGGTAGTCATTTTCTGCTAATTGATGGGTGCAGATTTCGAAAATAATGTTTGTTTTCAAATCCAAGATGGCGGTCATACACTTTTTGTGAAAAATCGTCATGGTAGTCGTTTTCGTCTAATTAGGGGCTCTAGATTTCAAAAATAATGTCTGTTTTCAAATCCAAGATGGCGGTCATACACTTTTTGTGAAAAATCGTCATGGTAGTCGTTTTCGTCTAATTAGGGGCTCTAGATTTCAAAAATAATGTCTGTTTCAAAATCAAAGATGGCGGTCATACACTTTTTGTGAAAAATCGTCATGGTAGTCATTTTCTGCTAATTGATGGGTGCAGATTTCGAAAATAATGTCGGTTTTTCAAATCCAAGATGGCGGTCATACACTTTTTGTGAAAAATCGTCATGGTAGTCATTTTCTGCTAATTGATGGGTGCAGATTTCGAAAATAATGTCGGTTTTCAAATCCAAGATGGCGGTCATACACTTTTTGTGAAAAATCGTCATGGTAGTCATTTTCTGCTAATTGATGGGTGCAGATTTCAAAAATAATGTCTGTTTTCAAATCCAAGATGGCGGTCATACACTTTTTGTGAAAAATCGTCATGGTAGTCGTTTTCGGATAATTAGGGGCTCTAGATTTCAAAAATAATGTCTGTTTCAAAATCAAAGATGGCGGTCATACAGTTTTGGAAAAATCATGACGGTAGTCATTTTCTGCTAATGGATGGGTGCAGATTTCGAAAATAATGTCGGTTTTCAAATCTAAGATGGCGGTCATACACTTTTTGTGAAAAATCGTCATGGTAGTCGTTTTCGGCTAATTAGGGGCACTTTTCTGCTAAACGACGCCTTGTACCGAAGACATTGCTAGTCACAAAAGGACCGACTAAGTGCTTCGTTAAAATAAGATCAGCTTAAGTAAGACTACCAGTATGAGCATGAATGTTACCAATATGAGATCAAGTTGTAGATACCATACATTTTACACGTTACACAAATAGATACTACAACCAAATAGTAAAAAGAAAAACCTAAGTACGATACATAACACAGGGTTCCGTACCCTCAATGTGAAATAAAGTGGACGGATGAACGGATAGACAGATGAATGGACGGATGGACACATAGACATAATTTTGACTATACACACGTAGGAATTTCTAGTGACCAAACCCTGACTCCATCATGAGACCCTGGACCCGATCTCAAGCGAAAGTGCTCGTCAAGCTAAGGCTAATGAGCCCAAACACGATGGAGTTGTGATGGTTACATAGACAGTTCTGGTGACCAACTCCTGGCTCCATCATGAGACCTTGGACTTCATCTCAAGCGGAAGTGCTCGTCAAGCTAAGTCTAATGAGCCCAAACACGATGGAGTTGTGATGAGTATATAGGCAGTTCTTGTGACCAAACCCTGACTCCATCATGAGACCCTGGACCTCATCTCAAGTGGGAGTGCCCGTCAAGCTAAGTCTAACGAGCCCAAACACGATGGAGTTGTGATGAGTAGATAGGCAGTTCCGGTGACCAACTCCTGGCTCCATCATGAGACCCTGGACCTCATCTCAAGTGGGAGCGCTCGTCAAGCTAAGTCTAACGAGCCCAAACACGATGGAGTTGTGATGAGTAGATAGGCAGTTCCGGTGACCAACTCCTGACTCCATCATGAGACCCTGGACCTCATCTCAAGTGGGAGTGCCCGTCAAGCTAAGTCTAACGAGCCCAAACACGATGGAGTTGTGATGAGTAGATAGGCAGTTCCGGTGACCAACTCCTGACTCCATCATGAGACCCTGGACCTCATCTCAAGTGGGAGCGCTCGTCAAGCTAAGTCTAACGAGCCCAAACACGATGGAGTTGTGATGAGTAGATAGGCAGTTCCGGTGACCAACTCCTGACTCCATCATGAGACCCTGGACCTCATCTCAAGTGGGAGTGCCCGTCAAGCTAAGTCTAACGAGCCCAAACACGATGGAGTTGTGATGAGTAGATAGGCAGTTCCGGTGACCAACTCCTGACTCCATCATGAGACCCTGGACCTCATCTCAAGTGGGAGCGCTCGTCAAGCTAAGTCTAACGAGCCCAAACACGATGGAGTTGTGATGAGTAGATAGGCAGTTCCGGTGACCAACTCCTGACTCCATCATGAGACCCTGGACCTCATCTCAAGTGGGAGCGCTCGTCAAGCTAAGTCTAACGAGCCCAAACACGATGGAGTTGTGATGAGTAGATAGGCAGTTCCGGTAACCAACTCCTGACTCCATCATGAGACCTTGGACCTCATCTCAAGTGGGAGTGCTCGTCAAGCTAAGTGTAACGAGCCCAAACACGATGGAGTTGTGATGAGTAGATAGGCAGTTCCGGTGACCAACTCCTGACTCCATCATGAGACCCTGGACCTCATCTCAAGTGGGAGCGCTCGTCAAGCTAAGTCTAACGAGCCCAAACACGATGGAGTTGTGATGAGTAGATAGGCAGTTCCGGTGACCAACTCCTGACTCCATCATGAGACCCTGGACCTCATCTCAAGTGGGAGCGCTCGTCAAGCTAAGTCTAACGAGCCCAAACACGATGGAGTTGTGATGAGTAGATAGGCAGTTCCGGTGACCAAATCCTGATTCCATCATGAGACCCTAGACCTCATCTCAAGTGGGAGCGCTCGTCAAGCTAAGTCTAACGAGCCTAAACACGATGGAGTTGTGATGAGTAGATAGGCAGCACCGGTGACCGACTCCTGACTCCATCATGAGACCCTGGACCTCATCTCAAGTGGGAGCGCTCGTCAAGCTAAGTCTAACGAGCCCAAACACGATGGAGTTGTGATGAGTAGATAGGCAGTTCCGGTGACCAACTCCTGACTCCATCATGAGACCCTGGACCTCATCTCAAGTGGGAGTGCCCGTCAAGCTAAGTCTAACGAGCCCAAACACGATGGAGTTGTGATGAGTAGATAGGCAGTTCCGGTGACCAACTCCTGACTCCATCATGAGACCCTGGACCTCATCTCAAGTGGGAGCGCTCGTCAAGCTAAGTCTAACGAGCCCAAACACGATGGAGTTGTGATGAGTAGATAGGCAGTTCCGGTGACCAACTCCTGACTCCATCATGAGACCCTGGACCTCATCTCAAGTGGGAGTGCCCGTCAAGCTAAGTCTAACGAGCCCAAACACGATGGAGTTGTGATGAGTAGATAGGCAGTTCCGGTGACCAACTCCTGACTCCATCATGAGACCCTGGACCTCATCTCAAGTGGGAGCGCTCGTTAAGCTAAGTCTAACGAGCCCAAACACGATGGAGTTGTGATGAGTAGATAGGCAGTTCCGGTGACCAACTCCTGACTCCATCATGAGACCCTGGACCTCATCTCAAGTGGGAGCGCTCGTCAAGCTAAGTCTAACGAGCCCAAACACGATGGAGTTGTGATGAGTAGATAGGCAGTTCCGGTGACCAACTCCTGACTCCATCATGAGACCCTGGACCTCATCTCAAGTGGGAGCGCTCGTCAAGCTAAGTCTAACGAGCCCAAACACGATGGAGTTGTGATGAGTAGATAGGCAGTTCCGGTAACCAACTCCTGACTCCATCATGAGACCTTGGACCTCATCTCAAGTGGGAGTGCTCGTCAAGCTAAGTGTAACGAGCCCAAACACGATGGAGTTGTGATGAGTAGATAGGCAGTTCCGGTGACCAACTCCTGACTCCATCATGAGACCCTGGACCTCATCTCAAGTGGGAGCGCTCGTCAAGCTAAGTCTAACGAGCCCAAACACGATGGAGTTGTGATGAGTAGATAGGCAGTTCCGGTAACCAACTCCTGACTCCATCATGAGACCCTGGACCTCATCTCAAGTGGGAGTGCTCGTCAAGCTAAGTCTAACGAGCCCAAACACGATGGAGTTGTGATGAGTAGATAGGCAGTGCCGGTGACCAACTCCTGGCTCCATCATGAGACCCTGAACCTCATCTAAAGTGGGAGTGCTCGTCAAGCTAAGTCTAACGAGCCCAAACACGATGGAGTTGTGATGAGTAAATAGGCAGTTCCGGTGACAAACTCCTGACTCCATCATGAGACCCTGGACCTCATCTCAAGTGGGAATGCTCGTCAAGCTAAGTCTAACGAGCCCAAACACGATGGAGTTGTGATGAGTATATAGGCAGTTCCGGTGACCAACTCCTGGCTCCATCATGAGACCCTGAACCTCATCTAAAGTTGGAGTGCTCGTCAAGCTAAGTCTAACGACCCCAAACACGTTGGGATGAGTAATTATGCCTAGTAGATAAGGAGTTTCGGTAACCAACTTCTATCCTCAGACCCTGGACTAAATCTGGGCTCAAAGTAATAATAAGAAAGTCAACTAAACATCAATAAATAAAGTAATAATAAAATAAAGAAATCCAAATATCCTTTCAATTATAAAATTAAAATAAAGAAAGTAAGGATCTTGGTAATTCATTCGCAGTGCTGCATACTTCTCGCAACTATAGGGCAATGGAAACAGGTCACTACGTGTTGTCAATACCATAGAAGGTTACCCGATTTAGGTGACCTCTGAGTGTAGCTATGTGGCAAACTTACGTAATGCGCGCGGGACGATTTAACACAGGTCCGTCGTCTACGAGCTCCCGTCCCATACTGAGCCAGAGACGGCGGCGCGGTGTGTTTTGTCAAGTTTTGAGGGGATTTAGAGTCATCTTTAAAAAATTCTACCATAAGTAAATTTAGGGATACAGTAATGATTTTTTTTTTCATGGTAGCTGCATAGTTGAACTTTGCAATGTTTATATTTTTAGGGCAGAATAATAATAGGACATCCGTGAATTTTTTTTTATGTAACCGTGTTTTGATCAATAATTTACAAGTATTCAGAAGGTATTTTCTCTATTATCCAAGATGAAATTTTAATTTTTTTTGCGGTGGCCGTCTTAAAAATTTTGTGCTGAATAAAATTGTATTCAAATTTTATAAGAAATGTTCTCTATGTTTGAGTTATCCTAAAACAAAACGACATGTATATGTGCAAATTCCGGAAAGGCCTTCCAAGAGAAGCCATGTTTTTCATAATTCTTGCTCAAAAATGTTATTTTTTTTGGCTGGCCGTCTAGATAAAGGTACGGACTATCATATACATAAAGAATTAAGTTAAAAGCACTAAGTATTTTTGCGATATCCTCAAAAGAAAATTGAGGTTTTCGCAAAATATGCGCGTATAGGGAATAAGGCCTCTTAACCGACTTCAATTCCATAGAAGAAGGAGGTTCTGTTCGGTCCACGGCTCAATTTAGCAAGAAGCTGAACTGCTTTTATTTTAATTAACATTCTAGGTTTCATGATCCTTAATACGCCACATTTAATTTAAATACCTATGTAAATTAGTCTAAACCCAGGTTAGGCAAAACGCTGAAGGTCAGACGGGACGGAACTGCGCAGATCTTGACCAAGAACACGACAAGGACGCATGCGGAGAATGGGGATCTCAGACTATACGTGATGTCACATAACCCAATAATTTTGTACGACGAAGCTAACATTTAACATTACAAAAACTCGAAAAAATAAGAATAAGCAAAAAACCTTGGTTTCAGAAATAATGACATTAATACTGACAGTGTATGGTGGTCTTTTGAAAATATTGTAGGCAAAGCTAACATTGAATTCGCTTGAAAGCAGCTGTTAAGCTTCTTTCAAGAAAATCAGCCATTTTCATTCATCATCAGAAAGATAAGCCAATTACAAATAGCCACATTTAACTTTTGCCCGCAACTTCGTCTGCGTAGAGTAATCCACCTTGCAATCTTTTTACCCCTTTGAGGGGTGATTTTGAGGATAAAAAGAAAAACTCTCCTTCCCGGGGCTCAAACTATTTTCATACTAAATTTCATCTTTGTCGGTTCAGCAGTTTAAGGCTCAAAACACACCTAGCGGAAATTTGGCAGTAATGTATGGAGCTTTGTCGATGGTAGCTTAAATTTGTCTATGGCCTCCATACATTACTGCCTCCATTCCGCTAGGTGTGTTTTGACCCTAAGCATGACGAGGAAACAGACAGACACAGTTTCACATTTATAATATTAGTATGGAGCAGTGGCGGCGCGTCCATAGAATACACTTCCCTTTGACTTGCCTAAGTTACGCCTGAGCAATTTTCCTACATCTCATGAAGAAATTTTAAAGGTGCTCTTACACGGGCGATTTTTCGGGCAATTATTGCCCGGCTATACCTACGTAGCCGAAACTATTGGAGCAATATGGAGCAATTAATTGAGCAATACGAGGCAATTTCTAGATATAGCGGCAATTATTTCGGCAATCATTGCTCCCGTCAGGTGCCTTTACACGGGCAATTTGCCTAGTTTCCCGAATTGCTGCATTTGGGCAATTAAAAGGAGCAAGAATGGCGCCATACTGGAGCAATGATTGCTCCATATTGAGCAATATTTCGTATTGCTTGAAATTGCTTGATATGGCCGTGACGTCAAAATTATGGCAATTCTGCAATTTTTATCGCCCGTGTAAAAGCACCTTAAGCCAAATTCAGCACTGGATTGCTTAATGGTGCTCTTACACGGGCGATTTATCGGGCAATTATTGCCCGGCGATACGTTGCCGAAACTAATGGAGCAATATGGAGCAATAAATTGAGCAATACGAGGCAATTTCCAGATATTGCGGCAATTATTTCGGCAATCATTGCTCCATTCAGGTGCCTTTACACGGGCAATATTTGGGCAATTTGCCTAGTTTCCCGAATTGCTGCAATGGGGCAATTAAATGGAGCAAGAATGGCGCCATACTGGAGAAATTATTGCTCCATATTGAGCAATATTTCGTATTGCATGAAATTGCTTGAAATGGCCGTGACGTCAAAATTGCGGCAATTCGGCAATTTTTATCGCCCGTGTAAGAGCACCTTAAGAAAAATTTTGACCCACCGCCGGCACCGCCACTGGCATAGAGCCAGTTTTTTCCTCATACGATGCGCCCTTCTTGACTTTACTGAGATCAATAAGTTCTAGGGTTTACGCTGCCTCCCGCCTCTTCTCTTCAATCCTGCCTAGTAGACATGTAACGAATATTCGCATTCGCATTCGCGAATATCCGCATGTTTTTAGATATTCGCATTCGCATTCGCACATTTGAATGCGAATATTTTGCGAATATTTTAGCACCTTATTTGTGCCGAAAATGGAAGAAAGTATCTCACTATCTACCGCTATGTCGGTTGGCTTACATTTAAAACCCTGCAATAGATAGATAGCGCTCTGTATGTGTATAGCGCTGTCTCGCTCGCGCACCGGCGCCGCATGCGGATCCGTCGCCAGTGTGATAATCGCCTAAGATACGCCCCCCGGTTATGAACTGCGTCAATAAAATGTTACCGCGATACAAGCAAAATGTGCTGAAATTACTAAATGTATGAAAACCCAAATATTCGCATTCGCATTCGCATTCGCGAATATTAATTACAAATATTCGCATTCGCATTCGCGAATGTTCCAAAACCGACATTCGTTACATGTCTACTGCCTAGGTATAGCGAAATTAATCTAGTCTCTAATATCGCTTGAAAGTATTATACTATTGAAATCTGAAGACTTTAACTTAAATTGAGCTATAAACTAGAAAATTCCCTCAGGAAATGTTTTTAAAGACAAATATATCAAGTTTCGCAACTTTGGTAATTTCTTGTCACTGCATTTATAGAACTTCTGCGTTTCTCAGAAACTTTGTTGATAAAAACTTTTGAAATTGTACAATTTTTGGCAACTTTTTTTTATGACTTTTAGCGCTTATGTAAGGGGGCCCACCGACTATCAGTCCGCCTGACGATATCGACCTGTCAGTTAGAACAAAAATTTGACAGCTGGGTAAATTGCAGAAAAAATGTACCTTTACTTTTTTTTTTATTTGATAAATATTTTGAGTCTATCCTATGCAGAATCATGAGCTCTATCGAGTCTGATAGATTAAAAAAAATGTCCCAACTGTTCCAAAATTTTCATACAAAAAAATTTCGTTACGTTCATAAAAAAGTGTAACGTTATCAGTTTCGTTACATTTTTTATGAACGCAACGAAATTTTTTTTGTATGAAATTTTTTTCTGCAATTTACCCAGCTCCGAACAACTGACAGGCCAATATCGTCAGGCCGACTGATAGTGGGTGGGCCCCATAAAGGGTTGTCATATAAATAAGTGGTAGAATGCAATTCCTGATTACGAAGAACTCTAACTGCACTGCCTGATGTCCGTTGTCATAATTTCATAAAACCGGTTTTCGACCAATATTTTTCGCTTCTGATAATAATCAACTATCGCTAAACAAAGAAGACCCATGACATTTTAACCGTCTTCAAAAAAGGAGGAGATTCTCAATTCGACTGTTTTTTTTTTCAATATGGAATTTGTGAATAATATGAATTTTTGGATAAATTTAACCTCGTCCTGCCCATTGTCCTTTTGAAATCACAAAATATATATATAATTTAAAGCCTGGGTAGGACGAGGTTAAAGTACCTACTACTCGTAACTAATTCCCATAAAATATGGCTGATAAAAATGTTAAAATAAAATGGTAGGTAAAAGAGGGTTAAACGATATGAATTATGACCGTTATATTGTTTAGTCTGACCTACATAGCGCAATAAGGAAAAAAATATCTATCACATGTAAATAATACTCCGAATTAAGAATAATAAGTACCTACTTCGTTCCTATTTACCTATACATTATATTACAATCAATAGTAGGTATTAATATCGGTCAGCATCTATAACCTAATTGCCCTATTAATTTGTTTATATAATTCAGTTTTATTTTATAGCATTCTTCTGTCTAATTAAATAGCGAGTCACGTTTTTCCGTAAACACTATTATTACGGTTCTCAAGCGTATTTCCTTCTTCTCAAGGTTTTACAAGAAATTAGCGTTGTAAGATGAAACAGCTGAATCCAGGCGCGGATCCCGGATTTCGTTCAGGGCACTTTCCTAGTTCCTACTCAAAAAATCTTGTTGTCAGGGGGGCAATACCCCTGTTCCCCCCCGTTATCCGCGCCTGACTAATTCTCTAGTAGTTTCGGGGTACAGTAAATAATTTTTGCTGTCTATTTGACCCAGGTAACTTTACCCACGTAAATACGAGACTTTGTACAGATTCAAATGATAATATAAGGTCACAGGTGTGTTAAAGGCCTCGAGAGATAAGATATTGACGATTCATTGTTTCCGAAGTGAAGTGACGAGTCGTCGAGTAGGTAAAAATACATTATCTAGGACGCCGAGTCGACGAACCGGGACTTTGCTCCGCTGTTTACTATTAGTAATGTACACATATCTATACCTACTGTGTACACGTGTGTCGTGTCGTTTCTGATCAAAATAAAGGGAAGTGCGTCGGATTTGCGTTTTAATATACGAAACTTGTTCTCATAACTAATTAACTGACGACTTGAGGGCTAAAAACAAGCGTTAAGGCCGTTCCTCGATTCGGCCAAGCCACGCCCATCCGTTAGAGACACGTTTATGGCTCCCGTGCACGAAAGAAAGAGATGCAGCGCTCTTAAGGATCAGACTTTTTGACCAAACTACGATAAATAAGCGAATCTATAAAGTTTTGTCCAATTTTGCTTCTGTGATTTTTTAGATAAACCAGAATACCATATTTTTTACTTAGTTATATTACCTAATCTTTTATAGTTTACGTAAGCAAAGAAAAATAAGGGGAAAAACCTTAAACCTAAAAAGGACCCAACTTCAATTTTTTTTTCTATCGAGGCAACTTTCAGCAATCGTGTTTCGGCTTGTGCCACAAACAAGAGTATATAGTCTAACCCGCTTATTCATAAACGTGTTTCAAACCTCATTTAGTTAAAATGTATTTTGTCTGTTTCTAACGAACACAACTGTCAATGTGACAGATAAGGACAAAAGATGATTTAGTTAAATGAGGTTTGCAATACGTTTATGAATAAGCGGGTAATAATATATATTCGAAAATAAATTCAGTCCCTTTTCCCGTTTGGTCACTAGAGCGTTTGAAAAAACCTATAATTTTTTAAATAGGTATGAAATTGTCCCAAAAGTTGTAGTGAAAATCACTACAAGTCTATACTACTCTTTGATTCGTCATAGCTGTCAAGCGCCAAACATGGCGCAAAATAGTACATTACGCACCTAGGGCGGTAAAATAAAGAACGGCTCAGATCGCGGATATTTGTGGCCCGAACCGAAGGTAAGGGCCATAGACAAGCGATCTGAGGCCTTCTTTATTACCGCCCGTGGTGCGTACACAATTTTACGTCTTCTCCTGGGTGTGAAGTGAGATTTTCCGCTGCGCCCGTGGGCGTAAATTCTCACTTACCGCCCAGGGTGACGTAAAATTTGTTCTTATGACATCTAGTAGAGTAGAATAGGTACATAATAAATCAATGAATCGGGGTTTTTAGAATACACCTACATATAAATTTGATTTCCGTGAAAACATAAGCGCAGACAAATACTGCTTTTATAAATAAATGTCTATGTATCTTGCTATAGATAAATAAACAATGTATTTTATACTAGCTCCTTAATCCTACAGCTTCCGACGTTACATAGATTTATCTATATACCGTCTTTATATAACCCAGCCCCATTTCACTCCTATATCCCGTCTGTATTAAGTTAAAAGTAGAATAGCGAGGGTACGTTGAAAATAAACTTATAATTCTACCATCCCCCGGCCGTTTCATGTTTTGGATGTTTGTGTGGGGACGCCATTTTGAATGTTTTCGCAAAAGTTAGAGTAATTATTTCTTTTCTCAAAGGTTCTGAAATGAATAAAAGATAAGTTTCGGAATAGGTACTGAACAAACGACCTAATAAAAGTTATTAGAGGACGTTACTGCTGAATTTTCAGAGCTGGAAAATAACTAGTGGCTAATAAATATTTGAATAGGCTGCTATTGCTTTTTCAATAGTCTTCTTCGCTGGTAACTGTACTTACTTACTTATAATGTCAGTTAGTATTTAGTATGGCAGCTTTATTGAACTAAATATCCATACCCATGTTAGGGACCGTATGTGTAGGATTATAGCTAGGCTTGTATAGCCTACATATTCTTAGAAAATACTTACGTAATGACTAATGATAATTAACTAATGATTGATTTTTCAATCCTTCCGTACACCGCGGGACGAGGCTCTGAATTGGTCCTACACTAATGTAATAGTCCTTTAGAATCGCGATAATTTTTTTTTGTCCTTTTGAATAAAAAAATTGATTAGGGCTGAAAAGTAGGTACCTAGTTCAGTATCACCTAAACTACAATACTTACTCTTTTTTTTTATAAGAGAAATCGTGCGATTTCGGCATTTTAACTGTTTTAAGCGTATCACTGATAATGGAAACATGTTACCTACCGGTAAAAATTTTCCCTGATGTCTGAAAAAAAATACCACATGGGGATGGAGACATGGGCGAAATCACCCGCAAATTTTTAATCGTGGTAATGGTTGAAAGATTTCCTGTACCTATATTCAGGCTGGCTCTACATGGTCGGCCATCATAGGGACGCATCTATACGACGGAACGAGATCGCAATATAGTTAGCTCCCTCTAACGCATAGCTGCGTCCCTATGATGGCCCATCATGCAGAGGAGCCATCAAACATGCAGTTTTGCCAGTTTTACAAGAACAATTTTATAATCTGTGTCTGTTTTACCTTACCGCTCAGCATCCTATACCAAAGTGGGGACCCCACGCCACGCGATCTCTGGCCACGTGGGGTGCCCACACGGAGCGACCTTGATGCTAACCCACGCTGGCAACGAAACGTGTTTTTACGCGCTTGTTTGCTTAAGACAATTGTGGACGAATTTAGTTAAAGGTCCCACTTTAGCGGTACACAAAGAGACCTCGTTATTTTACTTCATAAGATAGCTTATATTGTGTACCTAGTTTTGAGAAGTAGGTACTAATAACTGCCATTGACAAAGTGGTACCCTTTTTCCTTGCATCGTCACATTTATATATTCCACGTAGTAACTGTAAGGCTTCGTCTTATGTTCTAGAAGATCAATGAAAACGGGTCACTATGGAACATGTCCATAGAAAGTATCTGTTTTCATTGCTTAATTAATGCTTATGTTATGTGTATTTATTCTCTAGATATTAGAAAAGAATTACTGTTTTATAATTATAAAGAACAGTCAGGTATAATGTCCGTATATTTCCAGTTTCCACTCATCTCACTTTTTGAGTTGTGATTTCACCCAAAACCCATCTCAATATCAAGATCTGATTTATTCTATATTTATAAACATTTTTATACTTCTAAATAAATGTGCCTTTTTCAGTTAAAGGTACATCATTGTCGGTTGTCAATAACGCATTCCTGCCATAATTCATTTAGAAATTACTCAATTACCCACCGACAATGACCGACCGACCTTTTGATTAAAAACATTTTTTCTTGGTATGTAGGTTGCATCGTACAATATGCAGGGTTAATATAAGCTAACGTGACAATAATCTTGATAGTATTTTAATAAATTCATCGCGTGCGCAGGTCAGCGACCTCCGATCGATACCTAATGAAACCGTTAGTGCTAGAACAATACCTACATTACTAATAGCACTAATAGTGTTAACATGTGACTAAGAGACCCTGTTATTGTTACAATTTCCTTAGCTTTTTTGGTAAATAAAAGCAAGAAATAGTGGGTTTAGAATAACTTTACAGTCAACAACAAGTATATTACGACCAAAAAGTGTTGAAATTAAAAAGTGGCAACATCTTAGTGTCGTCCCGTTTTCTTAGATTGATTTGAAAGGGACGACACTACGATGTTGCCACTTTTTAATTTCTACACTTTTTGGTCGGAATATACTAGGTGCAGTCTTTTTAAGAAAAAAAAAAACAACAACACTCGTCCATCCTGATAATGTTTGTGTCCTCGCACGCTTTGTTCTTCTCTTTGATTTCTAATTCTAATGCAGAAAATAAAACTACTCGAGTGTTCAAAATAGTATTTTATGCAATAGTTGTATACTTAAGAGGGTTCAAGAAAGGCGTGTGTAACTTTTTGAGGCGAAGCCGAAAATTGTTAATAAAGACGCCATGAGCCTTTTTTGACCTACTTATACAACGTTGCATACATTACTTTTTCTACGACTAGTGATTAAATAAAACACAAAATTAAACGCAGTTTTCTTTAAGAAATAGCGAGAAGTTGAAAAGTGACAAATGACAGTTGAGAGAACGTAATCATAGACACGGTATTTTTTTTTTTCAACTGTCATCAACTTACTTGCTTTTTTCCTTATGTTGGCAGCAATTATTTTAGTTATGTTATTGTTCCAAACCATATGAATTCAGTTGTTTGTTAAGTTGGCAGTTTTGTTTTAAATTGAGTGTTGTTTTTCTTTTTTATCTGTTGGGTTCACAGGGCACCACTGTTAGTAGTTGCTTTTCATCACATAATAACCCTAGGGTCTTTATGAAGAATAGACTACATAGACTTTTTTGAAATTGCATAAGACATGCTTTTATATTTGTTGGCGGGATCATATAATTGACACATAAAAGTACCGGAGTAGAAAACAAACATACAAGCTTCTTTGTCATATTTTTTCCGATTGTTCAGTTAGAATGTTAGATCACACTTAATAAAACGACATTATAGATTTGTTTGCGAGTTGTGTTTGACGTTTTAAATTTAGCAACGGTTTGTTTAAGAAATCTGTTTTTACGTGGTTTTACTTCATCGTTGTTTGGCAAGTATAAGTATGAGCAATATATATTGTCACGCTAATCGTATTATTGACACAATTGTTGTTTCGTGGCTCTTTTTAATCAGACACAACTTAGGTATTTACTCGAAGTCAGACATGGATAACATTCATGACAAAATATGTAATTAGAGCACACGCTAGACGCCAAATATAGATCGCGAAACAGTTGATTTTCTATCAATTAAACCACGTTATCAGTAAATTAAGCAAAGCCGTCTGACTCACAATCATGTATGATTTGTATGATGCAATACTGCGTCGTTCGTTCGTGCACTATCGTTACACGTGGAACCATACAATTATACACAATGTTGGAGTGACGTTGATATTTGATATTGAATCAGTTGTGATTCTCGTGTTAAGTCTTGTGTTTTGAATGATTGACTGCGACAAGTAGGTAGGGAAGTTGGTCTTCAGTTTCATGGAACTAATTTATATCGCAAATATAAATGCTACGTAAATTTACAATTTCATGATCAACTAAATATCTACATTTCTACTGGTATCAAAGTATTGGAGGTGGTTGTAGTGTCTTTGATAGTATTATGTATACTTATTACTTGGACTTGATATCAAATTGTATCAATTTGTGTCTCTGTATGAGTCTGCAAATAATGTTTTGCAGCAATTGACTAACCTAAATAATGATTACTTGTAGTATCCGTTTTATTAGGCTGGCGTCCGGTTCTTCACCCAATAGCCCAGTAATTAGTCCATACTATTCACCCATTAGCCTAGTACATTTTAGACTCCATTAACTCTCAAAAGTCCTTACACTACGCCATGGTCGGTGCTGTCTCTGCGTGCGTCCCAAGACACGGGCAGGGGCAGCACATTAAATGGTCGAAAGGGCCTCTGCGCGTTGGCTTCGGCTCTGCATACGCCTACCAAAAGATCCGGAACACCATTGTTCCGTGGTCAGGAAAGACTTGTAGTGTTAAGGGTGTGACTGTACTTTAATCAGGGTCTGTAAAAATTAAATAAATGTTGCCAGCACGATGTTTTTTTCTAAATAAACCCTTGTTAAAACTGAAGACTTAACAAATGATGTGTTTGTTTCAGGTAGTCACGAGTGTCCGATGAGTCAGCGTTGTAAAGTTGTGCAACTGCAGTTTTCCAAAACAATAGGTATTCGTTACATAAAGAAGTGCCTGTCCTCTGTGTAATTGTGCATCCGTTTTTGTGAATTTCTGGTTAAAATAGTAATATGGCGCGTATTTCTTCTAGAAAGATCTGAAGATTTATTCCTAGGTTCTTCGGTTTCGATACCGGTTTGGAAAACGAAGTTAACGAACAACGTAATTATACTTTTTAATACAGTTGCTCAAAAAAGTGCTTTTCTTGTAGTGGTTTAGCGTGCGGAAAGTTTGATATCGCGCACTAGTGCTTTTTACTTTTCCAGCCAATCACAGCTAATGACAGTGACAGACAGCCAATCACAGCGCCGCACCGCACCGCGCGGAGCGTTCGGATACATGTACTACTAGTAAAGTAACCTCAAAGTGAATAATTGACAATTTTATAATTTTTTCGCAACTGTATTAAAAAACGTAGTTCGATACTCGTGCGTAAATGTCATTCTTCAGTAATGACATACTTTCCGCACTAATATCGAATATACTATTTCTTGAGCTCTATTATAATGTAAATATATTTTACGTCACGCCGGGCGGCAAGTGACATTTACCGCGCTCGCGCGCAGCGATAAAAGATGACTTAAATATATAGAGTTATAGACAGTTTAGGTCGGTAGGTACGTATAATAGGTAGGTAATACTTGATGGATCCTGAGTGACTTATCATTATCACAATTAAAAATATTCATAAGACGGTGTGTCTTTGCTTTTAAATCAAGGTCAGGTGGGGTAAGGGGATCACGTCTATGGAATTTCTATAGTGTTTCCCTTTCCCGGGATAAAATAAACTATGTTTCCCGTACCCCACCTGACCTCATACCATTGTTCTCATGAGTCGATCGTAGCTGGTAAAACTTTTATTTGCGATAACACATGTTTTGTTCGTTGTGCGACATTTTATCAGAAATCACAATCATTGACCTAAGTCTGAAAGTAAATAACCCACTATCTTGTTCACAACTCGATAACGAAGGTGCATGTGCTCAATTCTGAGTATTTAAACATGTAGTAATTGCGCCATTAACATGCAATTTTATGTATAGTTGCTTGTAATTAATAAATACGATCCATCCGTATCATTATGCATAATCATAATCACTATGAGGAAAATAAAAACTAAATAAATGCTGTTAATGTCATTAATACTAATGGGGAAGGCCGGTGAAAACTTTATGTAGAGGGCGCTGTTTCAGATTCCATACAATAAGAGAAAGAGACACATACAATGAGAGAAAGAGACAGAAGATGAGAATGATCTTTAACCTAGTATGCACTCAAAAAGCTTTTCTTAAACAAAAACCTTCCTATGGCGTTAATCTACAGCATTTTAATTTTAATGTAATTCCGAAACCGGTGGATTTCAATTTTGAAGCATTTCGAGGCAAACATTGGGCAATTTTCGCAAAAATAATTAAAAACTACTACTCGCCATACAAATTTAGCTTTTCTAAGGACCATTGTTGCAGATGTCACTTTGACAGTTGCCTTCCCCGTTTGTAAAATATTAAAAATTACAATTTTATTTACTAGACCGTAGAATATCAAGTTTGAATTGTGACCTTTTACTGACCGCGTAACTATAGCTACCTATACCTACCTCTAAAACCTTTTTATCGGTTGTGACTGTAGATATTTATTTGCGTAAACATTAGATAGCTACTTTTAACTTATTAAAAAAAATCAGGGGTATAACTTGATTCCGTTCCGAATCTTGATATATTTTAGAAATCCTGGTCACGGCACCAAACTGTAAATGTACGCTTTACAATCGATATAGTTAAATGAGGAACCCCTTTGCCAAACTTTTAAAAGATAACCTAGAAAAGAAAAGGCCACTTAAATATCACAAATTTCCATGTATTCAAATATTTCAAACTTTTCGTTTAACACGTAGTGAAAAACATTGTATAACCCGGCATTGTCACAAAACGTAACTTTCGACATATCGAATGACCTTCGAAGCCGGCTGGCAACGCCGCGCGGTAGACATCCCAAGCGCTATACATAGCACGTTTAGCACGATGACCCGCGCCGGCTGCCGTGACGCATCGCTCAACGAAATCAAAATGGCGGATGTCATTCATAGCGCATTTAAATTAAAACCTTATGTGTAAGATATTAAGCTGTGTTTCGATTGGATTAGGGTTGTTTTTACTCGGTAATTGAGTGAGATAAGCTTGGGAAAGTGGTTGTATTTATTTTTGAACGGTACAGCGCAAGTGCAATTCCGAGAAATTTTGTAACGCGTGGGGTATCTAGGCTGTTTTGATGCAGTGTGGTGTGACCTGGTAAAAAATGCAGACGACATACTTTCTCGTTTTTTTTTTTATATTTATGAGGTCATGAATATGGGCTGATAGTTGCTCTGATCTGATAAGGTCGCTTTGTAGATCGTGTCACGTGACATATTTGTCATCACTGTTGTGACTTTTATCGATGTTTAGAAAAGATGCATCTTGTTTTATATTATATAAAGAGGAAGTTATGTTCTTTGTCCTTTCCTTGCCTATTTTTACTAAACTGCCGAAAGAACGGAGGGTTATGTTTTTAAATTTAAGAGGCTGACAACACCCGATGAACTTCAAATTGACTTAAACAGTTTTTAAGCTATAACTACTTATTTTGGGAAAGTATTTTTTTTTAAATATTCATTATATTTGGAAGAACTTTGTTAATTCCGATACACGACTGGACGAAATCGGCTCGATAGAAAATTATTCCAAAAGTACTTACATCTTAAATTTACTTTAAACAGTTGTATAGTTTCTTGATTTATTCGTCTATAATAAAATTAAGGACAAAATTCCACCACACTCATATTAAAAACTTCGTTATTTTATGCGTAGTTTTTTTTTATCAGCCGAGGGGAGCGTAAGCGAAGCGAGATCTTACATCAACTTCTGGCTACTGACTGGTACTTCTCGGCATTTCGATAACTTTTTAATTCTGAGAGTTTGTTCGACGATAACTTTAGTAACGTTTTTCTGATCTTTATGAAATTTGTTGGGGTTGCAGCAGAGATACATAAAATTTGGAAGTTCGTTTATGAGCTAGATCGATCAAGGGGTCATGGGCTTAGAAGGCGGAAAAAATCTTCATATGGGCCGCGTTATATTGGTCAACTCGTTTGCCAGTAAATCGCAAGTTCTCAGTTCGAGGCGAACTACTAGTAGTAGGTAATTGTTTTGTTAGCATGCCTCAAAAGTTTTATTCTTACAAAGTGTACCCGTTTAACATTGCTTGACAACAATCTTACGTTTTCATTTCTGTTTTCCACACAGTAACGGTTCGCGAATATAAATGTTTCGCATGCACCGTTACGACCTAAAATGGCGGCCGGATTTCCTGCTCGATTCAGATGCGAACGGGATTTGGACATTTCACATGAATTTGGGTCGATTTCAGAATAGTGAAAAATTAAGTTCACGTCATGTAAATAAATTATTCGGATTGAACAAAATCCTACATTTTTTATACAGTTTGTAACAAAAATACTGGTGTTCCGTTAAAGGGCTTAATCGCATTGGGGTCCATAAATTACGTCATCGATTTTTCCCAAATCATACAAAGATTATGCTGAAAATGGCCCCGTTTCCTCCTACGATACGCTACCATTATCCGATGTCCAGACCCCCCTATTTTGAAATGACGTAATTTATGAATAGCCCCTTGCGAGTAAGAAAAAGAAACGAGAAATTTTTTTTTTGACGCGAATAAAATCTTTTTCTTGTATGGGACACGTCGTCACAGCTGGCAACAAAAAAAAAAAAATTCTTAGTTTTTAAAAATTTGAATACGATAAAAATTATGCTGTGAAAAGGATCACCAGTATACCATAATTAATTTATTGGAAATTGATTGTAACGTGTTGTGCAAAAATTAACTTGAATACTAAATAAATCAAAATTGTGACACTTTGGAATAGGTACCATTCTACCATTAGTCGGAAAGCGCATACATCTATTTAACGTTCGCAAGTAAAGCGTAAGCGCCGGTTGCCAAATGGTAGAGCGGCCAAGGTGGTCACAAATATCTGAACTACGCCTCTACTGTCCAGATAAAGTGCATGTTCAGATATTTTTGAGAACCCTAGCAACTCCGATATATTTAACGACTGTACCTTTAGTTTAGCAAAATCTAAATTAATGTAACGAATTACTCCACGAGCAGTAATAACATACCTATCCGATTTCTTATTATTATGCCCGACTTACCAAAGCCAAAAAGCTACAATTGTAGATTAGATTAATCTAGGATTCTAGGAATGAGACCTTAAATTACTGAAGTTATACCATACTTAGTAAAACATTCTGCATTACCATACTGATTAACTACTACACTTAAGAGAAATAAAATTAGATCCCTATACAAGGTGTAACAAAAATACTGATCCTTTTAAGGGCATAATTGGTATCGTATTCTTATTGTGAAAAACTAAGAAAAAATAATTTTCTCGCGAAAAACATTTTTGGTTTTGTATGGAGGGTTGGCCAGCTGGGACGACTCGCCCCATACAAAAAAATTTTTTTTTTCGCGTCAAAAAAATTTTTCTCCTACTTTTTCCTACTCGCTATACGATACCAATTATGCCCTTAAATGGATCACCAGTATTTTTGTTACACCCTGTATATAAAAAATTATATACAAAAAGCCCTTTTCATTGCTCTTCAGTGTACCACTCAATTTCACAATTGCGCAGTCTAGTAAACGTCCGTGGGTGTCATCAGAACTAATTTCAGCTGCTTAGAGTTAGCTCGAACGCCTGGGGACCTAGACATCCTTGACGTTCTAGACTTGTTCAGTTAACTAGGTAACCACGAGAAGTTGGGATGTTGAAGTTGTAACTTTTTTCTCTCGGTTATACAAGGTGTCTCAGAAGGGACACTAAAACATTTTTCATTTCATTTCATTTAAAATTCAATAACACAAATGTGCTTTCAAGAAAAAGGTACATCATTGTGGGCTGTCAATAAGGCATTACTGCCATAATAATTAATTTAGAAATAAACTATTAGTCTATTAACAAATGCAAATTTGCTTGAAAACATCACAAATAAAGTCCTTTAAAGCATCCAGTATGAGTATGACAAATATATTTTTACAGCTGTTAAGTACATGTAAATATTATTTATTTATTTATTACATGGAGAACCAACAGCTATACATAACATAATACATACATATTATACATATTAGCTATACATATTATAGTGGGTACCGTCACGTCTGTAAATATAGATACATGTGACAAAAACATGTATCCAAGAATTTACGCCTTGGTAATAGAGTCGTAGCTATGGCTACATATTTTTGTCACATCACATTAAGAGTCGCCAGGACGCTCGCGTTCCCATACAAACGTAGTTTAGCTCTCATTTTAAAACGACTTGCTTTAGAACCAAGAAATTTGGCATGGGCATTCTAGTAGCACAGATCTATGTCGGTAATTCGTTTTGGTTGCTAAAAATTGTAATACAAAGAAAATACAGCCAGATACAGATTTACATACAAAACTTATTTTTGCTATATTTTCTTTGCATTACAATTTTTAGCAACGAAAACGAATTACCGACATAGATCTGTACTGCTAGAATGCCCATGCCAAATTTCGCGGTTCTAAAGCGTGTCGTTTTAAAATGAGAGCTGAACTACGTTTGTATGGGGACGCGAGTTCACGCGAGCGTCCTGGCGACTCTTAAATGTATTCTCGTGACTTGACTGTAGAACTGTACATACAAGCATTTCTCACGCAATACCTATAAGCTATAAGCAAAACATGAATCAAAATATTGAGTGTTAGTAATATAAAATAGATAACCTGGTCGATGTTGGGATGTCACGTAATTCCCTGAAGATAGCGATGGTTATCGCGAAGGTCAATGTCGCTTGAAGTTTACACGAGCCGATCAAATTCCAACTGCATTTACTACTTTTCCAACAATAGCAGATCGAAACTGTCAGAGCAGTCGGTTTTGGCAAGGATAGGTACAATCTACAAACAAGGCTCTCAAACGGTTTTGATATTCCCTTGATATCACAATTCCCCGCTAATATTTGAAAAAAGTTATGAATGTCATGATTGGTCAATCAAAGTTTTCATTGGCTAAAATAAAATATTATAGTGTCTTCAACTATTGGGAACAGCGATGAAAGGTCAGACTTGAGAAGAAATAAAAGCCGAAATAAATATTATGCTTATTAGTCAATGATTTATAAATCGATGTTATTAGTTTATCCTTGAGACGTGAAGCTGAAGATTAATTAGGAACTAATAAGGTAATACTGGTTAATTGGATTTTTGGAATCAAGCGAGACAAGGTGTATAATGAAAGCTTAATTTGAACCTAACCTTAGATCACATTGCTTCTCAGTATTACCAACTAGACATGTGCGCCGCGCCGCCGCGCCGCCGCCGCCGACGATTTTTCCACGCCGCCGCCGCCGATTATTTTGACCGGCGTAAAATCGGCGTGGCATATTTTAAGTGTTTTAATGCCCGGTAACGGTAAATGACTAATGAGTGGCCAGTATACTACGTATTTTTGAAAGATCTATTGCTTCTTGACTTATCCTTTGCCAGTTACATCAAATGACGTCATTTAGATGTTTTTGGATTATAGGCTTTTATTTGTTTTGTCTATTGATTATCTATCTTCTTTAATTTATCTTTCGTCTTAGGTTAGGTTATTCACAATATTTTTATAAAAGTAAAATACAAAAATAGATCAAAAACATACAAAAACAATAAAAATATTATAAAAACCTAACCTAGGGTAGGGATCCGCCGACAACGGAGCAAGGCCCAGGCTGCCAGTGGTCAGGGCCGCATAGAGGGGAACCTTCGGGCTGTGCGCGCCGTGTCCAGGATTACCACCATCTGAATCTGACCCTTGAACCAATCTTAACCCCGAAACGAAAGTCTTTCGAGAAGTTGGCCGAGCGAGACTCTTCGCAATGAGAGCATACGCAAAAACTACTGTCGGTTCAATAATCGCCAAACCGAATCAACCTGGAACATGGCGGTTACCTCGTGAGCCAAGTCTAGGTACTTGCTGGATTTGTCTTTCTCAATTCTCCTTTCACGTGGTTCTCGTGACGGTGATGTCGACGAGCATTGCCCTGCGAGCGATCTATCAGCACGATATCAGGCTTATTGGTAGCAATAGTTCTGTCCGTGATGATATATTGATCTTAATAGAGTGTGGCTCGACCATTTTCGAGGACTGGCGCAGGTATGTACTTGTAGTACGGCACTTTGTGGTCGCAAACGCCGTACATAAAAGCAACCTGCTGGTTTATACCCCTAGCTACGAGATTATGTATATGCAAGTGCTCGCCGCTAGCAACATGAGAACAACCGGAGATGATATGCCTGAGTGACTCTCCGGGACGGCGACAGGATATATTATTGATTCGGGCATACAATACCGGTTTTACATGCCCTAGTCATCATTCCTTCGTCTGCAATTGCACAGGCGAAACCCTCGGTTTCTTCGAAGAGGTCCCCAAATCGTAACCAGTTCACCGACGCGAGCAGGTCTAGGTGTTCCGTGAGGGCTCTGTAGAACCGCCCGTGTAGCTCCTTACTCTTCTTTTTTTTTGTTAAATGCCCCTTAAGTCAAGTTTGATGTTGGAATCCTTGTTAAATCGAGGGAACTATTTAAGGCCACTACCTAACTTTGCGATACGGTATCGGTGCACTAAGGGATGTTCGATATATTTTTTTTACCAATTCCTTACCGATCGTCCATATTTGAATGCAGGCTTCCTGATTGGCGCGGGCTACACGGTGAGAGTGCGGCATATCGCAAGCAGGGTCACAGTGTAAAAACCTGCATGCCGAGCTCGCACCGCGTGAAATTTCGTGAACAGAATGGCGGCGGCAAGAGCCACGTGAATTATTTTGGTTGCCGATGTGAAAAAATATCCAATTTTATATAACTAGAACTGAACCAACTAAACTAGAATCACTAGAATGCATCTTC
Organism: Pammene fasciana; assembly: GCA_911728535.1. NCBI lineage: Eukaryota > Metazoa > Arthropoda > Insecta > Lepidoptera > Tortricidae > Pammene > Pammene fasciana. Next base: position 2,283,721 of record OU452292.1, read on the forward strand.
TTCATCTGACATCCCATCCTTGTCTTTTAGAACTCAACGTACAATTTTCTCTCACGAATTACAAATGCGAAATCAGTCGGTTTTGCACTTATTAACTTCAGGGCTTTTTGTGTTATCGTATTCGATGTTCAGGCAAGTGGTGTAGCCAGTTCTACATAGATAAAACAAATAAATATGTCTATATAACTAGTCTATCCTTTGTAAAATTGTCTAAAATCATGTCTTGTATTTAAAATATGCAAAATTTGGCTAGACAATACATTGTTAGAGATTCGGGGAGTTCTATTTATTCAGGTTATACTTAATAACTCAGTAGGCTTCGATTTAGAGGGTATTTTGTCAATTTCCCAAAAATATTAAAAATATATACCACGCCGATTTCACGCCGATCACGCCGCCGCCGCCGGTCAAAAAACGATCGGACGCCGCCGCCGATGATTTTGGCACCGGCGCACACCTCTATTACCAACTAAGCAATTTATTTGCTAAATTTAGCAAAATATTCGATACATTTTATCTAATTCTGAATTGAATTCTGAAGACAGATTTGGTAAAACTGGAGCTGTCTGACTAATTTTGTTAACAAAAAACAAAAGACGATTTTTTTTAGACATGGTGTCTGACATTCATAATTGAAGGTTGTCTCAAAATGAATTAATTAGTATAAAAGAATTACGTAATATCCTTACTCGGTCTGAGGGTGACCTGAGGTCACTAACGTTTACGTGATTCTAAAGATACACACTACACTAGCAGATGTATACAACCTGGCTTCTGCTTTCTGCAGACAAGCCATTGCAATATGACAGCTGTCACATAGCCTGCGTGTACGCTGCTTATAGATTGCGTATGAGTTGGACATGGCCATTGCACACCGACGAGCGCGCTCACACAAACACTTTTAAGAGTCGCCAGGACGCTCGCGTGAACTCGCGTTCCCATACAAACTAGGGAATGCGGTACCGGTACTGTTTCATAGAACCGGGATTTTCGGTACTAGCCAATAATGGAACCGGGATTTCCCGGTAATTTCGGTACTTTCGGGAAAAATCTTCTAAAACCTCTGACGCTGATGATTTAGGTAGTAAAAATGTCATCGCGTAATGTTTTAAATAAACGCGGGCCGTCCAACCGGCGGCCGTGGTCACGGCGGTCGCCCGCCAGGCGTCAAGCTACCTGGCGCTGAGGGCAGCTACCGGATCCCGTGCTGCCCTCAGCTACGCTATCATGGCCTTAGAAGACCTTCCCTCGATTTCAAATTTATGAAGATTGGCGTTTACAGATTTTAGAAAAAACATACAGGGTGCGAGAAAAAGATAATTTTTGACAACCTTTTTTTTATGCCTTTTTATCCCATTCCTATCCAAGATCAAAAGCTTGTATGAAACCAAAAATCCGGTTAGAAAAGCCACAAATCGAGGAAAGCTTTCCCCGTACACTTGGTATGAAAAAGAAAACTTTAATTATTCACATGCTATTTTTTTTATGTCAATCGATCCCATTTCTGTTCAGTATCAATAGTTTCTATAGGATCAACTTACGGTAATGTACCAAAAAGCCACAAATTGAAGAACAATTTTACATACATTTACTGCTTTAAAATCCCTGTTTGATATTTTAAATGCTTTTACTGTAATGAGGTCATACAGTATTATGGACCTTAAACGTGTGTATCTGCATGATAGAAAAAATATAAATTCACTTTTTGTCTATAGTAAATGTATGAAAAAAAAACTTTAATTTGTGGCTTTTTAGTACATTACCGTTAGTTGGCTCCTAGGAAACTATTGATAATGGATAGGAATGGAATCGATTGGCATAAAAAACAACACGTGAAAAAATAAAGTTTTCATTTTGATACAAAATGTATGGGAAAAAAAATCCTCGATTTGTGGCTCCTCTAGCCGGTTTTTTTTTGGGCCTATACAATCTTTTGATCCTGGATAGGAATGGGATCCAATGGCTACAAAAAAAAGTTATTTATTTATTTTATTTATTTAATAAAAGTAAAGTAAAGTAAGTTTGTCAAAAATGACTTATTTCTCACACCCTGAATGTTTTTTCCAAAATCTGTTAACGCAAATCCGGTAGCTGCCCTCAGCGCCAGGTAGCTTAACGCCTGGCGGGCGACCACCGCGACCACGGCCGCCGGTTGGACAGCCCGGATTTATTTAAAACATTACACGATGCAATATTTGAACTTCGGAGAATAAATGAACCCAAAAAAGGTATAAAATGTTTTTCCCGAAAATCCCGAAAGTACCGGGATTTTTATTTTCCAGTCCCGGTTCTTTACACGACTCGAAATCCCGGGAATTCCCGGTACTTTCGGTTCCGGTATTTCCCGGGAGCAAACCCAAACAATTTAGTAGTACAGATCTAGGTCGGACATTCGTTTTCGTTGCAAAAAATTGTAATGTCCGACCTAGATCTGTACTATTAGAATGCCCATGCCAAATTTCATGGTTCTAAAGCATGTCGTTTTAAAATGAGAGCTGAACTACGTTTGTATGGGAACGCAAGCGTCCTGGCGACTCTTAAGAACCCAAAGTGAAGTTTTTAGTGAAGTAGGAATCAAATTATAGTAAATTTGTCTGTACTTTGTTTGACCTATAGTTAGGAATCAAAAATGTATGATGATGTACTGATTTAAACTCACACGATTTTCACTCATTATTTTGACAAACCGTTTATACAAACCGTGTATATGCCGTTATCCAAGGTGTCTGGGCATTTAAGGTCAGCAAAGGATGTTATCCCTTATCAAACACCGGGCGTTTATAAGATTGATTGCAGCTGTGGTAGTTCCTATATTGGGGAAACCAAACGCACAATAGCGGAAAGGGTCAAGGAACATATCACAGCAGTCAAAAATCGGCAAGTTAACAAATCTGCGGTGGCTGAACATTTGTTAGAATCTGGACCAAACCACTGGATTGAGCTCCATAATCCAAAAGTGCTCTCCACGGAACCTCGTCGTTATAGCAGGAAACTACGAGAAGCAATTGAAATTAGAAAGTATAAAAACTTCAACCAGAACGAGGGGCAGGGGATTTCTTCTTCGTGGAATCCAGTGATCAGCAAATGTAAGCGTCGAAATACGTGCATTTCCAAACCATCGGATGTTGTGAGTGTCGTGTGTAGGCAAAGTGACAACCCTAACGTAAATGTGAATAATCAAGACCAAGTGCGGGTAGTTCGAAAAACCCGCGCGGCTAGGAGATGCTGATACGATTCCTCGCCAGTCTGCCTGCGACCACGAGCGTTATGACACGCTCGAAACGTCAGGAAAATTAAAAGTAAGTGTACGCGATTAAGTCCCGTGTTTTGTCAAAATAATGGATGTATGATGATGTCTGCCGGTCGCCCACGCCACGTCTGACAAGGATGTTAAACGTTATGGTATGGGACCAGAATAACTGAAATGACAATCGTATTTTAGTTCGTGTGTGATATGAGTCATAGACGTCATAGTATGCCATGCCACATGGTTAACGATCGGATTTCGTTCGTGTTGCCCGCGTGTCGTGTTTTCATTACATCTGTGATATCAAATTATCAATCCTCAACATTCTCAACTAAGCGTTGGTATTCTGAATAAGCTAGCGCCTATACCAATGCTTTTAGCGTAAAACCCAGTGCCTCCGCTAATTTTCAGTATTAGGTAACCGAACGGAAACGGAACCCAGATTTCTATTGAGCCGTGGCGCAGTGGCTAAAAGCTGAGAAAAACGTTAGGAAGATGATGATTGTGGTTTACAACTCCGAACAAATTTTTACTTTCTCTCGTTTTACGTGGTCACATTGGTACCTTTAATACCTCAGTACTACATGTCACACTTTGGCGGTGGTATCTTCTCTCCCTCTAAATAACTGTGACGTAATGATGAGGGTTTCCTGAAATCCAGGTGGCGGCACTGTGACGAGAGGTCTTCTTGACAGCAGCTGTCAGCTGTGTAATCATGATTGGTGGATTATGACAGTTGGTTTTTTTTTAAATTTTATGGCCTGGTTACGAGATCTTTAAGCCAAATGAATGACAGCTGAACCTCTCGCCACGGTGTTGCCATCTGGTGAAAAAATCGATTTAGGAAACCCTCATTAGATGAAAAACACATTCTTCGCAACGCATCCTTGCTCATCTCTAGTCGAAACGCAGCCTGAACCACCGAAAATCGTAAAAAATACTACAAAGTTATGCTTCTCAGGTATTCGCCGATAAACTTTGTACAAAGAATTTTCAGTTGCCTTAAAACTTATTTTAAAATAAAATAACTGCAAACATGGCGGGTTGTTCCCTACTTTGTTGGGAATGCCTCTGATCTAACTTTTCTAAACATCTTTTAGAAATATTCATACTTTTGCTGTTTGAGTTGTTTCTGTGTTGAAGTTATAATGACTGTTATTTTGTGAAAATATTTAAGGTGTTCAACCTTACTTTACACTTCAATTTTACTTTACACTTACTTAGCAATTAAAAGGGAAAACTAAGGCTCTTTGCACAAGTTGTCGTAGAGTAAGCGTATAGTAAGCGTAGCGTAGCGATACGTTTACGCTACGGCACCGTGTGCAAAGGGCCTTACTTAGACCCCGTTCCCATTTGTCGGATGTCGGGTCCAATTTTTAAGCGGGTGTCGGCGCCCCATACAAAATCGTGTCCGACAAGTGTGAATAGCTTCATATAAAATGTACTGCCACTGGAACGACCGATTAAAATCCGGATCCGACATCCGACAAGTGGGAACCAGGCCTTAGCAAAATGAAAGAAAACATAGGGGATTCACTATAACCATGGGCCTACCGCGAAGTTCGAAAATCGACAATTCGTCATGGCTCCTCTACATGACGGGCCATCATAGGGACGCAGCTATACGATGGAACGAGATCGCAATATCGTTAGCTCCGTCTAACGCATAGCTGCGTCCCTATGATGGCCCATCATGTAGAGGAGCTATGACGATTCTGTTTCCGTTTAACTTAAAGAGTTAAGAGTCGCCAGGACGCTCGCGTGAACTCGCGTCCCCATACAAACGTAGTTCAGCTCTCATTTTAAAACGACATGCTTTAGAACCATGAAATTTGGCATAGGCATTCTAGCAGTACAGATCTATGTCGGTAATTCGTTTTCGTTGCTAAAAATTGTAATACAAAGAAAATATAGCAAAAATAAGTTTTGTATATAAATCTGTATCTGGCTGTATTTTCTTTGTATTACAATTTTTCGCAACGAAAACGAATTACCGACATAGATCTGTACTACTAGAATGCCCTTGCCAAATTTCGTGGTTCTAAAGCATGTCGTTTTAAAATGAGATCTAAACTACGTTTGTATGGGAACGCGAGCGTCCTGGCGACTCTTAAGTAACTTAGACGTGCATAATTTAAATCATGGGTGGGCATTTTCACTTAATTGTGTAACATTATAATGGCCGATTAGCAATCGTCACAAAACTGACGATTAATCTCAATCCCATATATTTTGTCAGGAATGTGACGGTTAGACGTTACTGATTTTAAAGTAAGTGCAAGTTAAAACAAAAATGCCCAGGTAATGGGTTGTTAGAATAATATGTAATAGCAAGTCAGGTTTTTTTCGTTTTAGTCTGTAGCTTTGAACTGTAGGGTTGACACATTACCTGACTTGTACTTTACAATCCAATCAAAGCTAAATTCAAGTTTAGCTATGGTTTGTAGTCCACCTACTTACGTGCTCAAACGTATGATTCCAAGAATTCTGTGTTTTTCCTCTTTGAATTTTTTTAACTCGCCTCGGAACCCATTGGATTGGTCGCATCATCGCACGTCCAAAATATCCGTTCACTTTTGAACCCAAAAGGGCGATTATTAATACCTTGTTTGTGGAGATACGACCTTTTGTTAATGACGGTTTGTAACTGTGATGCTTACTTGAGGTTAAAATTGAGAAACCGGTTTAGATGTGTGAAATCGGTTTCCAATAAAAGTAAAATGATTGGATTGAGGTGTATCTTGCTGGCCAGCAGTATTCCAATTTTAAAAAACTTCTAGATTTAAATGTAAGAATGATTTTTACCGATTTGAAATTCGCAAAATATCCTGGTCACGGCACCAAAATGTAACAAAATGATTTTGAATATGTTGTATTCTGTAAATTTTAGGTACTAAACCTACGTTCTTTTACGTTATATTTTCATTGATTTACCTATATTTAAACTAGTTTTGGGTTTCACTTTCTGTTATTTCCTCTCCAATCTCCATCCCATATCATTTTCAATTTTTCATAAATAATATAAATCAGGCAAAATGTTATCAAAATCAGCTCAGTCAATTAGCCGCAAAAAGGCTACTGACCGAGAGTTACTTTGCTAATAAATAAGTCACTACAAAGAATAAGAAAAAAATATCATCGTAAAAGTACGCCAGACCGTAAAATGCAGGTAAATCTGAAGGACTTCAGTCAATGTTTAATTGTTTAGTCGGGCATTTTATACCTGTGACTTTGACATTCGCAGTTTATGAGGTTACTACTCTGTTTACAATGCGTCAACGTTAGTCATCCTAATCTATATGGCTTATACGCCTATTAGTATAGCATTGTTTGTTATGATTCATATGTTAGTATAGTCATAATGATGTTAACGATAGCTAATATGTTCAGATTTATTTTCTTCAGGGAGATTATTTGTAATTAGGTACAGTTACGTATAGTAAGATATAAGACGAGGAAGGGGAGGAAGGGAGATGGATAACAAAAGTTAGTCCCTCAACGGGACGACAGATTCGGCTGTTTCGCGCTGACTGAAATTCGTTCTCGATCCGCTCAGGTTTCGCTGTAAAAACCACGGCGTTGATTCCGCTGGTGAAGCTTCAATTTAGTTTGGCAAAAAAGGAGTCTCGACTCGACTTAGTTCTAGTTTTACATGGAGGACATTCTCGCTCGAATCGGAGAACTTTTTCGAGAAAGTACAACTCTAGGTTTGCGGTCTATGTTATCTATGTATTTTCAGTTCTTATGACCATATCTAACCTCGTTCTCTGTTGTTCCAGGCCCGGGCAGTCTGATCACGGGCACGGCGCGCTGGCGTTCGGCGGGAAGCCGGGCGCGGGGGCGGTGGTGCAGCCCCGCGCCCCCGCGGCGCCCTACCCCCCGCAGTACCCCGCGCTGCGACTCCACCAGCCCGGATATGGCTCGGCTGCGCTCACCTTCAGGTAACTATCTTTGCTGGTGCTTCGTGCTATTGACAGCGCAGTGAGGGCCTTTGCACACCTCCGCGGTGCAATTGACAGCGGCGCGGATCGAGAGCGAAACTAAAGCGAATTCGTGCGGCGCGGTGCCGCCGCGGAGATGTACAAAAGGCGAGAGACTCCTATAGTCATATACATAATTAACGGCTAAATTTACGTATGTAGTCAATATACTCTTTTAACGTTACGTTATTGAGTTTACGTTTACGTTATACTAAACTTAACTCTGATTTTAAGATGTTATAATCTTTCAACATGTAACAACATACATATATGATGCCAGTTTTTTATCCCATGCACTCATTTTATGCTACACGGAAAACATAAAATTGATATACTCGTGTCGTGTACGATTTCCAGCCATCGAGTGAAATCTAAACTCAAACTCACATATCAATGCAATTTGCAATGTTCACATAATATACAAACTAATAGAAAACAAAGAACTTAAAAGTCAAATACGTTTATTTAAAATTGAACCATAAATTGATATGTTTATGGTTGAACATGAATTATAACTTTTATCGGATTATGCTTTTATGTCAGCGAGCTTGAAAATGTTATCTTGTAAAAGAAAAATCCCATGCCTCATTGTTTCTACTTCAAAGTATACAAAATGGCTGAGTTTAATATATTATGATTGCCGGTTAAGTCCTTTTGGAAATAATTAGGTCCGCTGTTATGGGAAAATAGTTCTTATCGCTTGACAGTGAGCTTCAGTTGTAAATGGTGATTGTTGCACTAATTAATACGTGCTTATAATGCTTATCTGACAGTAATGGGTAGCTAACTGTAATTTAAGACTCGTACCTATATTGAAATCGAGATTAGTAGCATCGTGTGGGGCTATTTGGAATACGTGGGATTATTAGAACTAGTCGCTGTTAGAATAGAACCTATGTTATGGTAATAGTTATAAGGTCAATGCAATGATGTTTACTATGGATGGGTTCTGTTCATCATCAACCTCATCATCACACAAAAGTACTTCCAAAGTTATTTCATAATTCATAAATCATAACCTAGCGATGATTCCGTTATATTTATCTATTTTGACAATCATTCATTACATCTTTTTCACTCTCATTTAGAAAATTAAAGTTTGTCTCTTTCTCACGCTGGTGACAGCAGCTCATTTGGCACGTTTGCATATCTTGTTTGTCGGTGCGCGACTAGTGACAATTGTTTGAATTCACTCGTTTTAAGGGCTTCACTTTTGGAACGTGCATAACTAGGGTTTCTGGTTTCTCGGCCTTTTTTATTTCTCGAGGCACGGGAATTCTCGACCACGATTTCTCGAGTTTCTCGAGTATCTCGAGAAATTTTAGAAGGTCTCTTCCGACCACGGAACAATGGTGTTCCTGACCTTTGGAAGGCGTATGCGGAGCCAAAGCCAACGCGCAAAGGCCCTTTAGACAATTTAATGAAAAGTGAGGGATATACTAAAAGGATGCTGCCCTTGCCCGTGTCATGGGACGCACGCAGAGACAGCGCCCGCCATGGTGTAAGGACTATTCAGTTAATGGAGTCTAAAATGTACTAGGCTATTGGGTGAATAGTATGGGCTAATTACTGGGCTATTGGGTGAAGAACCGGACACCTGCTTAATAAAACGGTATCCAATTTTAATTCCGGCAGACGGTGACTCGCCCTCCGCAAGATGAGATCCCATAAAAAGCGACATCAAAGATGGCTCAAGGGCAACACCGGTGCGGGGCTGGGGGTAGAGAGGTGTCACTAGACTTTAAACATATAATATAGCCAACTCGCCACTTAGGTTTCCACATCTACCCTCGAGAACGCAGCTCTAGCGACCCCACTCTGGACTGGACAGCCGGTCCTACAGTCCCACTCATCCGACAGGTTAAGCACAGAGCACAGACGGCATAAGCTAGACGCATTAAGTGTTAAACACGTGTTTTTTTTACTTATCGCTCTTGCGATTTATTTCTCGAATTCTCGAGGCATTGCGGTTTTTTTTCCCGTCTCGACAAAGGACAAATTTCTCGAGATTTCTCGCCTCGAGAATTCTCGAGCAGAAACCCTATGCATAACCCATCTGGTCAATGTGGCTACTTCTGTCATAGGTTCTATTCCGTCTATTAGCGTTTATCTGGAACGACGAACAATATTGATAATTTCATTGATAAAACAGCGATTGCTTTTAGTTTCAGCAATACCACCGAATGGTTTTATTTTACTGCGATTGAAAATCAAAGAAATATACGCTCGTAAACGGAATAGTCTCTATGGCGGAATAAGCCACATTGACGTTACTTACTCTCTATTATTGCAATACCTACATGAACAAAAATTGTATCTATAACCGAAAAAACTCTTTACCCGAAAAGCGGAACAGTTTTATGTGGTTACATGGGCTCATGGGTAACTCAGCATTGAAAAGTTTGCTTTGGTCACTTACTAAAAACTTCCATACCCCGTACAATAATTTGTTTTTTTTTCTTCTTATGGACTTTAGGCGGTATTGCCTGTAGCCAATGTCAAGTATAAAAAGGCGGGAAATAAGAGCTTGTAAAATTCAATCTTTAGGTACAATGCATGGTACAATGTCTTCAATCGATAAGTATTTTGTTTAATCAAATAAGTTTTAGGCAACGTTGTTCGGTAGAAGTGGCATAAGCCTTGTTAGTTTGTAGAGTGATAGCTACTCCCTACAAAAGGCTCGAGGAGGCTACAGGTTGTTCTGAACCAATCAATGGTTACACGCCTTTTAAGACTAATTCTTCATTATCCGCACACTTGTTCGTTAGATCACCGCACAATAAGCTATCTATATTACACACTGAACCACGAAAATGAACAAAAGACAAATAATTAATCCCAACGAGCTGCGACCATGATGAGCTCAACCCATAGACTCTCAATAATATTATTATATTACGCGACATCTCTATGACGACCACACGCTCTTGGCGCCAACCTCGTGTCGCCAACATAACAGAATCATATATTCAAGGAATTACGCAGGCATACCAACATAGAAAGTTGGCGCCAAACCAGAAACAAGCTAGACCATTGACTCGTTTACGCGTGGATTATCTTAATTTATTCCAACGAAAGGACATCCTTCTTGATGAAGCTGAATCTATGCCTAAAACTAGTAGTCCGCTTCGAACTGAGAACTCGCGATTTACTTGCAAACGAGTTGACCAATATAACAAGACCCCAAGGAGGATTTTTTTTCTCCTTCTAGCTCCATAACCACTTGATCGATCCTGCTCATATACGAAATTACAAATGTTATGTATCTCTGCTACAGCCTCAAGAAATTTCATAAAGATCAGAAAAACGTTACTAAAGTTATCGTCAGACAAACTATCGAAATCAAAAAGCCATCCAAATGCCCAGACGTCCCAGTAGCCAGGTGACAGTTCGGTTCGGTCTGGAGTTGTTTGTAAGAACTCACTTCGCTTACGCTCCGCGAGTTCGATAATAGGAGAATCATTATTTATAGTACTTACATATCTAATAACGTATCGTGTTCGGATGCACTACACGCTTAGAGCTTTAAACCAAGCGGAGTGGCCATTGACAGGGGGCAACGCCTGTCTGCCAAAAATGTATGAAAAGTGGTCATACTCATTGTATTGACTGACGTTTATTTGATGTGACTATTTTGACGTTTCGCATACATTTGACGTTCCCCTCCCCCGCAAAAATCGGCAGACTTGTTTTGTCAGGGGGGTACAACTCAGTGTAAATCTGTCAAAAAATTTGAGTTTGACACAACGTATCCGATACGTTTGCATAAGTGCGAAAGAGAACTTGTCATGTGTTAAGAAGGGACAACATGATTCGTGACATTACGTGACATTACAGAGGTCTCTCTGTATTATACTATTACTTACTCTGTGGTTTTGTATAGAAATTGCCAGATATGGCCAGTCCGGTTGGTTGGTCAAAGACTACACGTGTATAAATTAAATATGTACCCACCAAAAATGTTTCATGTAAAGTTGACGGCCAAGACGGATGCTTATTTTATAAAAACACCACAAAAAATATAAAACAGCGATGGCGGCTGCATTTTAACGCCAAAGATATCTCAAATTGCGCTCATACGCGGGCTATATCCGTTACACGTAAGAATGTAAAAATAAAACGTTGTAAACTTGGCACAAATTGTATTTTCGCGCGCGTTACAAATAAATTGCGAGTACGCGTCGCACGTGATACGAGGCCATTACTGGTTTTACTATTTCTTTATTGCATGGTCCCGTTAATTAAATTTAAAATAGAGCTTCAGTTTACTGAACGCAACTTATTTATTGTAACACCGAGGTGTGAATAAGAATGTGACCTTAAACAGTGTGAGTGTGTATGTCTAGGTTTAAGTTATTAATTAACTTATTAAAGTAGGAAACATCTTTGCAGACTTGTACTCTAACTATCTGAGCATGCACTTTATCGCCTAGACAATAGAGGCGTTGTTCAAATATTTTTGACCACCTTGGCCGTTCCGATATATCTGATGGCGACTATACTAAGTTCTTAAGACATATTTTTATATCACGGCAGCGACATTACTATACGTAATATTATAGTGCCGTTTACCGATAAATATGGATAAATACTATCCCTTATCTACATGATTGTACGTTCCACCTCCACTGTATCAGAGCCATTAAGGATTGTATTTATGTAGGTACGACGTCGAAGATATGTTTACACTTTTGCACCTTATCACAAAAGGAGTAAGGCGCCAAAGTGTACATTTTTTTGACGTCGACTGTACCATCGCCCACAATGTTAACTGCCCATCGGTGTACCTTATGCCTTTTGTAATAAGGTGCACCGATGTACAGTTAGAAGTGTTGCTGTTTGTATGGTGATTTGTTTGTTAATCTATGTACTTAACACATGTTCATTGTTAAAATTTATTCTTAGGGACTAGTGAGTTCAGCCATACCTATTGAAATGGCATTTCACGCTCGCCACATAATTTTGGTTAATAATATGTGCGGTATTGACATAGAGTTGGTGTCAAAGGTACAAGCTAGCATCCAGGTCAAGAAATTCTTCAAAAAAAAAACAAGACTGATACTATTGGCAGGAGGGTACAACTCAAAGTAAATCTGTCAAAAAAATTGAGTTTGACACGACGTATCCGATACGTTTGCATAAGTGCGAAAAAGAACTTGTCATGCGTTAAGAAGGGACAACATGCTTCGTGACGTTACGTGACATTACAGAGGTCTCTCTGTTTTACTATTATTTACTCTGTGCTATTGGTAGGAGGACGCGCTATGCTGGCGCCATCTGTAAAGACTTTCGACCGGCTAGGCCATAGACCTACCATAGAATAGACAGAGGGTCAGCGTATACCCGACAGGGACAGCTATATTTTGACAGCTAAGATTTGTGATACCACATGTAAAGAAAATCCCCCATTATTTTACCATAAAACTAGTTTTCATATTATTATATTTTTCGCCAGATACTAAAATGACAGCTCAATCTGGGCAATCTGACTTAATCAGACTAATCCGACCTTCAAAGTAATTAAAAGCTACATATATGTCTAAGTTACTAACTAAACTACCTGACATAACAATTATTTTAGTAAAACATATTCATTAAATTCTTTGTCAGAGTTTTCGTGAAATTCAATAATTTTACTCACACTTAAAGTTTAAACACTTTAAACTTTCAATATTACGTAACCCAATAATTACCCAACTCGATGGGTAAAGTCACTTTAAAAGCACTGGCCACCCTAAACTAGGCCAGTGACAGTGACAGTTCGATGGCAGACACCCGATGGCAGGCAAAAAAAACGCATACGCGATGAGGGACAAAAAATCTATCATTGCTTCTCATTTGCACGCGTACGATTGTGTATGCGCACATCTCTTTCATCAGTGTATATGTGTGCGTGATGTTACCCCCCTGGGCTAGGCTAACCTCATTGAACCAATCTATCTAGACTGTTAAAATATAACCATCTATCTCGAAGTAGGCTAAATAACAAGAATCCGAACGCTTCCACACCTCCCGCGCGGTTGGTAGGCCCGGCCCGGCCCGGCCTTGGCCTTTACCCTTTTCCCGCCCATTTCACGAGCGCATCTGTCAAATGTCAAACGCAGAAGCGTGAATTACGAGTTTGTATTGTTGTTCGTTACGCGTTTTGATTATGTAACTTCCTGACTTTTTTTGTTTCAATCTGTTACCCAGCTACATATTTAGATGTAGAGGCGAATAATAGCGATATGCGAGTAGGAAAACTCTTTTCACCTTGCCACTCATTTTGTCAGGCCTTGCGAGTACAGTCAGCAGCATAAGTAGCTAAGTGGGTGGGGTGATCAGAATGAACTACATACCTACGCTCGTATTCTCTAAGCAATAAAGTCGTGTCAAGCTCATTTTAAACACCCCACCCGCTTAGCTACTTCTGCTGCTGACTGTACATAATTTATGAAGTCGCATTCAATTCAATAGTCACATTTTCATAGTTATTTTATAGATCAATTTTTATTTAAAATTTTGCCGCCCTTTTCTTTTGACAAATTAGTTTGCCAGTGTGCGAGTAATATTCTCTTGTAGAAGTAACTTTTTAATTTTGCCAAATCTATGGTCCGAGCTCCATAGACAATGTCATAACCGGACCGGATGCCATAAACACAATAAAAAGTTAAACAAAAACGTTGACATCTGTGTGGCTTCGTGTTATTTTGCGATGGAACACAAAAAAATATGTGTCGCGACGATATTACACAAGTTATACGTATTCAGGATATCGCTACTCTTGCTGCTAAGAGAATGGAAGTGAATGATGAAAGTCAAATAATATAATTATGGACAAGTTAGTATTATGTTCTATAGATTGTATTGAACGTTTCTTGGACAACGTAATTCTCAATAGACCTATAAAACTAGCGACCCGCTACGCTTTCGCACGGGTGCAATTATACACTTAATATATAAACATTCCTCTTGAATCACTCTATCTTAAAAAAAATCCGGCCAAGAGCATGTCGGGCCATGCTCAGTGTAGGGTTCCGTAAACTGAGACCATTAATTCAAAAGGTCGTTTCTTACGGGAAATTTGGCGGCGCTTACGTAATTTTTACTTACGTCCTTTCACTATGGGTTTTTGAATGATAACTCAAAAACGGCTCAACCGATATATTTCAATATAGTTTTCATTGAAGGTACTCATTAGGCCTCAGTTTCATGATTTTTTTCAAAATTTTAGGACCCACGATTCAAAAGATAGATGGGGGGGACGCCCTGTTTTAAACTTTCGGAGCTATTATTTTCGAGAGTATTAGTTTTATCCAAACTGTTTTAGAAGACCCTAATTCTTTTTAAAAGACCTATCCAACGATACCCCACACAACGTGGTTGGAACGAAAAAAATTTCGCCCCCCACTTCATGTGTACGGGAGGTACCCTAACAATAGTTATTTGTTATACAAGGGGTGAAAGTTGTATTTTACGTGCGAGTGTTATTTGAAACACGAGCTAGCGAAAGGATTCTATTATTGACCACGAGCGAAGCGAGTGGTTCAAAAATAGAATCCTGAGCGTAGCGAGTGCTTTAATACACGAGACGTAAAATAACTTTCACCCGTGTATAACACAAAACTTTTCACCTCACTACAGCGAGGAAAATAAGAAAAAGGGTGCATTTTGCTCGGTTTCCCGTAATTCCTCAGGTGTTTAATAGTTCTTCATCACTCGAATCACTAATTTTTAACAAAACAACCTAGAAAAACATGCGAATATTTAACGTTGATATGATGGATGAATTGAAATGAAAAGTTTTGACGTAAAAGGTTTTATTAAATGTCAGATGCGTTTTATTCGTACGTAGACTTATTCGGCTGTCAGAACAATTTATCCGTTTTTACAAAAAGAATGAAGATTAATGTTGAATGCTGATATTTATGAATTAAAATAAAGTTGTAAGACTGTATTAAGTGTTTTTACTCGATGCAATTCATTAATTGCGATGTTAAAAATTCTGCACTTTTAACGTTTTACGTTTTGTTAGCTGTCAAATGTCACTTAAGCCACTTGTCACTTATGTCAAAACTCTTTCACCACATGTGGATAAAAAGCGATTTTCACAATAGATATTAAACAAACAAAAAGGGCTTTCCGAGCTAGTGAGGTGAAAAATATATTTTTCGCGTTTTTATTCTACCGTTTTGTCGGCTTGGTTAATGCACATATTCAAACCAAATTTCAGCTTTCTAGTGCTAACGGTCACTGAGCTAGACCGCGGACGGACGGACGGACATGGCGAAACTATAAGGGTTCCGTTTTTGCCATTTTGGCTACGGAACCCTAAAAACCGCATCAAATTCAGTTGCGTAGTTTTAAAGATCTAAGCATACATACAGACAGACGGCAGGAAGCGACTTTGTTTTATACTATGTAGTGATTTGTGTTTAACGTTTTTAAGATGCTTCGAAAATAAATTTGCATTCTTGGGGGCTTAGAAAAGCCTGTTTGGCAAGGATTTTTAGCTTCGTTACCCAGTAAAATGTATCAGATTTGTTATCAGTTTTGCTACAATTTTATTAATAACAAAATAAACGAATCTGGTACATTTCTCACGTCCGCGTCCGATATTTTGTCATTACTTTGAAAACATTTTTTATATTATTCTGTCACTCAAAAGAAAAAGTGGTAACTATGTAATTATGCGGTGCATAGAGTTACTGCGTTTCAACTTAGAGAAGAAGTGTGAGATATGAGATTTTTTCAAAGTAGTGACAATTTGCCTTCGTGGGAAAAATCGTGTAATATATGCCGAATGTTAAATTTGGATATCTCTCGACCCCGTAATACGACCTGACACATTCAATGAACCGTTTATTGAGCACAAACAAATTATGAACACCACAATAAGTTGACGAGTTAATTTGAATCTTCTCGCTACAATGACTTAAGTTTTAATGGCGGCTTCTTAGAAATTCCGACAATCACGTAATTACGTGGCGTTACAAACTTATTGTTGTAGCTGTTTACTGCAATCGCATTGTTCCGCGGCTAGTTTAATGAGGTACTTAATTAATTACATTCTTGACTTGTTGAACCGACACAAATGCAATTTGAACTCTGTTCAGCTATGCAACATTCGTTTTTAACTTTTTAGTTTATACAATTTGCGCTATATTTTGTTCTATCTGTTTGCCACTTTCAATTCTGAATTATTTCGCTCTTGTAACTATTCGGAACGCACCCGACCACAGATTGTAACTAGTGGGCCGCCTCGAACTAGGAACCTGTAATTTTTGCAAACGAGCTGACCATTATAGCAAGATCCTTAACAAAACTCTTTGTTAATTCCAGAACCTTCTAGTCAATCCAGCTCATATAAGCACTCTCTATATTTATCTCTGCTACAACCCCAACAATTTTCATAAAGATAAGAAAACCGTTACTTAGTTATCGCTACTACTCGCTCGATGATAATAATTAACCTTTTTTTGTTGGCCCAAGGGAAATCTGTTAAAGATCCCAACCGGCCCGGGAGAAACCGAGTGGGTTAAGTCCGACTCGCACGGACTAAAACTCCAGGGTGTTCCATCGCTCGCTTCTTGGACGGGGCTTCGGGAACCCGGTTGCCAACTTCCAATACCCCGTCAGCGTTGCCTTTTCGTTGAACCTAGTGTAACGTAATTGTTTGTAGTTCCAGGGACAGCAACTACCGAGGCGGCGGCGCGGTGGGCGAGTACCGGGCGCCGCGCATGTCGCTGCTGGGCACCGCGTACCTGCCGCCCCCCGCGCCGCCCGCGCACCACCCCCCGCCCGCGGACCCGCCGCCCTTCAAGAAGATCCGCCTCACCGCCGACCGGAGCCCGCAGCAGCACCAGCCGCTTAGGGTTGATACTAGGGTGAGTGCCACTTAACTAGATCATGTGTGGGAGGTGCCTTACGCCTTTTGTACATCTCCGCAGCGGAATTGACACCGCAGTACAGTCGCCATCAAATATATCGGAGCGGCCAAGGTACTCAAAAACATCTGAACATGCACTTTATTGCCTTGAGCCGTTGTTCAGAATAGTTCAGATATTTGTGACAACTTTTGCCAGTCGGATTATATCTGATGGCGACTGTACCGCGACTACCGCGCTACACGTTCACCGCGAGACCTGAGAAGGTCGAGAGGTTCGAGAGCGAAACAACATCGAGTACGTGCGACGAGGCTCCGCGGTATCGTTTCCGCTCTTGATTCGCTCTCGATCCGCTCAGGTTACGCCAGTACGCCACGAGCTACACAGTACCACGGTTTCGATAATACACCGCGGAGATGTGATAAGGCCCTGATACAGAGACGGATAGAGCGATTCTTAGCCATCACAGCTCAATAGACGGTTAGACAGATAGGTATGTTAGGTACAGTCAGCGGCAGAAGTAGCTAAGCGGGTAGGGTGTTGAAAATAACCTACACACGCTCTTATTCTCTTAACAATTAAGTCGTGTCCAGCTCATTTTGAACACCCTACCGGCTTAGCTACTTTTGCTGCTACCTGTACTGATACTATTGATAGAAAGAAAAAGAAATATTTAGAAGTAAGCAACTCACTACGTATAATTTTCTGTTTTAAATGACTTAAATACGCTCGCTTGTTTTCGTGTTGTAGCTAAACACCAAAGCTTGACCAATAAACATAAGATTCGTATACCAATTTAAAACAATCAAACGACCTTCCAAACACCAATTGTACCCAATCTGGCAGACAACACAGTATACACCAGTTACTTAACCAAGGGCAGTTCCTGTTCTGACCGTGACCTCTGCCAACCGACCCTGAACGGGCACTACAAAAACGCGAATACTGACAATGACATAGAAGTTTGCGATAGGCGTAAGTTTTTTGTGAGGGACGGGATTCTTTTTTTAGACGCTTTAACCCATCAAGTGCTAAGGACGTGATGTTGCATGCACGGAATTCGTTCCTTTATCGATATCGATCTAATATCGAAGCCGTCTTAAAAGTGAAAGGGATAGATAGTCTATGGCACATCAGCATCACATAGGTATAGCCATGGTATAGCAAAGTCACTTGATGATGAGAAATTCCGAAGTTTTCTAACCTACGGCCCCAAATTTAAGCTGCCCGCAAATTTTAACCGAGACGAAAGGAGTGATCCTTTCCTCTCGGTTACCGGTAGTAGTTATTTTCTGACGTATTACATTGTAATGTGTTTGAAATGTAAACTACATTGAAGGATAAACATCATTTTAATTCTCATCATTTCATTCCTATCTCACTCCCTCCTTTTCTTTTTTTCCTTTCATCATTATCACACTGTTTGTTTCTTTTCCTTTTCTATAAAGTAAGAAAATATCCTGTTTTATTTTGTTGCTTTGTGCACGTCTTTTTCAACCGACTTTAAGAGTTCGAAGGAGTTTCGGCTGTGTTTCCAACAATTTTGGCGAGGTCGCATACTGTTCCAATCTAAGTAAATATCTACTGTGTGAGCAAAACCTCTCGTTTTTAATAATGTCAATGTCACGATGTCAACGGACATGTTAATGTAGTTATGTCACTCATGTGTGTAAACAACGCAAGGCCATTATAAAAACACATTGGCATTAATTATATTTATAAATAGCAGCTCGAGTGCTTAGTCGTGATTGCTTCAAGTATTTAGTTTTTGTGGCTAACACTTTTTCAAGAGGTTTTTAAAAAAGTGTGTACCGGCGACCGTACCGGGAGTACAGTTCGTGAGCTCTTAAAAGAACCTTCGGGATTTAGAAAGAGACGTCGGGTACCAATCAACAGTGACACATGAAAAAGCAGAACAGCAATATTACCTTCGTGTGTCATCGCCGATTCCCGAAGGTTCTTCTTAAAACTCAGGGACTGTACCTATTATATGGTTTTATTTTCTAATTAAAATAAGAGTGTTAATAAATAAATATTATAGTACTATCTTAATCAAGTTGACCTAATCCAACAGTGAGCTCAATAAGGCTTGTGTTCTACAGTCGCCATCAAATATATCTGAGCGGCCAGGGTACACAAAAATATCTGAACATGCATTTTATTGTCTTGACAATAGGGGCGTTGTTCAGAGATTTGTGACCACCTTGGCCGCTTCGATATATCTGATGTCGACTGTACCAGGCGACGATATATATGTACGTATATAATACATAGAAGAATATTTAAATATATAGAACACACTCAGAAAGAAATATCCGTGATAAACAGAAAAAAATCACACCAGGACTCGAACCCGGGACCTCCTGCTTCGTAGGCTAAGTCACTACTGAACTGATTACACCAACTACGCTAGGAGGCCGAATTTTTTTTAACTGAAATGTTACGTTGATGAGTTTTATGTATACAAATGGCTCTAATAATACAAATTTTGTTATAATTTTCAGGAGTCGGTGAATAGTTATGGGGCGGTGGAGGTGCTGTCTCCCAACCCCCCCTCCGAGCCCACGGTGGAGGAGCAAAGCTTCCGAACCACCAAGGATGAGCTCATACAGCAGATCTCAAAGGTGAGCACGTTATTAGAGATTTCCATAGATATATGTATTCACGATTCAATGAAATGAAATGAAAAATGAAATGAAAAACGTTTATTTTCAGGCAACTAGTGGCCCATAGATAAATACCTTAAAGACTAGCATACATATTATTATTTTGGTGACACGACGGTTTTCTGTTGTGCCACCTGCTCTGGTGTAATACCAACATATTCCCCAGATGAGCTTCAGGTTCCAAGCTTCCATTGTCAAAATCTTGATTCCTTGTTAGACATAACAGTTAAGTTGAGAGAAATACTTCAACATATTAACAATCTTCATGTGAGAAAAGTAACATGTGTCCCACAAGGTTCACGAAGAAAATGTTGGAGGCTCCATCTACTTCAATATTTATCGAAACGAATAATGAAATTGTTTCATTTTTACTGTCCAGTCGAAGAAAGAAAACCTACAAATGTTGTTATCTCATTTTCTATCTTTCGAACATGAAATTATTCATGTTTCTAGCCAGTCAAAATTGTGCATCGTAGGCAAAGTTGTAGCACGTGATCGTACCATAAAGAAGGCTAATAGTAAATTCTTTAGAGATATTCGCAGTGGGCCACCAACCAGACGTCCAACACTAGGCCTCCACTTCCCTTTGCTTGGGCTAAGTGTCAGAATGTATTGCCTTTGGGTCTCACCCAGGTTTTGTTACCATACTAATACTATAAATGCAATAGCATGTTTGTCTGTCTGTTACGTCTTTACGGTTAAACCGCTGAAGATAATTTGAGTCCCGGGGAAAAACATATGATAGTTTTTATCCCGGGATAGGGAAATTGGAAGTTCATATGGGGAGTCAATAACCGCTGAACCGATTTAGATGAAATTTAATAAGAAGATAGTGACTTCTTGGGTAGGATATAGAATAGTTTTCATCCCCGAAATTAGCCCTTATGGGGGTAAACAAGGGGGGTGGATTACATTAGTAATTTCACGCAAACGGAAGTCGTGAGAAAAAGCCAGAACTCCAATATTTTTTGTTGACTCCGCGCATTGTCTAACTTTTTAATTCTAATTCCAGGTGGACCGAGAGATGGCGTTATCAGAAGCGATGCTGGCGAAGCTGAAGAAGAAGCAGGAGGAGCTGGAGCAGGTCGCCACCAAGCCCGCGGCCGCGGCGGAGCCCGAGGAGGCGCCGCCGCGGCACCGGAGTCTCGCGCAGAACATATACGCGGAGAACAGGAAAAAGGTACACCACTTCTGTCGTCACACTGAGTACTGACATAACTGACTTAAAAATAAGGTAGAGCCGCTAGGAAGTAGCCAGTTACCAGCTCTGAAGGCTTCGGAAACATTGGGAAAGGTATGCCGTTAGCCACCGACCCAATTCACGTAAAACAAAAGCAAGAGAGTCTTAACACTTTCACGACCAGGAACCCGCTAGGCGGGCTCTCTGTTCGTAGGCGCTTTCCGCTACAAAGCGGGAAAACGCTAGGATCGACTACGAGCGTAGCGCGTAGCGAAATGCGGTACAGAAAGTGTTAAGTAAGCAGCTAATACACTGGCAATTTTTTGTACTCATGTTGAGCTGGGGCCCTCAAATAGCATAAATAGTTTAGCCACTAACACGCCCATAATGACGAATCAAGGACATCACCGACAGATCGAAGAATAACGGATCTTAGCCTATACAGAGTGACCAAAAAGAACCATGACTTACCGCCGCCGCTCAGTGGCCATACAAAAATCCAAAACTCAAATCGATTTGACAGGTTCCAAAACCATCTAGGGAGGATTGGTTGCGTTCCAAAACCTTATAGCCAACGGGAATTTAGTTATTTTTTGACCAGCCTGTATACAACTTTGCTGATGAATACAGAAAGTGTATGATCTATCAAGAGCTGTCCAGAGAGACTGCAGGCCGCATTAAAAGCTCATCATCATAATTTTAAGAGCCTTGCTCTTGTCGGTGGAGTAATCGCCATTCTGTTCTGTCCTGTTCTCCGCTAGTGATTTTAGCTCTTGATACGTCATAATGTTGGCTTTTTCTTTGGCTTGGTCTTCCTCGGCCTCTTCGTTTTGCTATTTTCCCTTCTATAATCGTTTTTATGTAATCATCATGACGTATCAGGTGCCCTAACATATTTCCCCTTCTGTTTTCAATTGTTTTGAGTAGGCATCTGTTCTCCCCTACCACATTCAGCACTTCTTCGTTCGTTCTTCTCTCTCTCCAGCATATTCCTTCAATTCTTCTCCATATCCACATTTCAAATGCGCTTAATCTATTCCTATCACGCTGGGTTAATGTCCATGTCTCGCTTCCATATAACGCTATACTCCAGACGTAGGTCTTAATAAATCGCTTTCTGATGTTACGTGATATGATATCTTTGAATGAAATATGTGTTGTGTGTGTGTGAATTTTTACTATAAAAAGTTATCTACCTATTCTTTTAATTTGTCAATTCATGTACTAACCAATATTGTGAAATTTCAGGCGGCGTCAGCACACGCCCTGCTAACGCACCTCGGTCCCCCAGTACTCTACCCTCTGTACAACCAGCCCCAGGACACAGAAGTCTACCACGAGAACATTCGCAAACACCGCGGCTTCAAGAAACGGCTCGTCGAACATGTTCGCCGGTTGCGGCTAGAGGCTGAAAAGGTTTGTTTTGCTCAATGGGAGATTTCAATTTTAAATTCTTAGATATGCCTATGAAGAATTGAAGACTCGCGGTTTCCTACCACACTTTGGCGATCCCATCTTTGGCACAATTTAGTAATTAAACTTCATATCGTCGTGAAATCTTCATAATAGGGGATATTACTGCAATGTTCTGCCGCCAGAGTGCAGCACTAGCGCATCGGTAAACCATAGAGTTATTAAGAGGGCGTCGTCCAAAATCAGCAAAACAGCAATCGCCGTTTAGGTTCCTGAGTTCACAATTCTTTACAAAAATCTATATAATTTATATCATTGTTATAACAAAGAGTGTGTCTACAATTTAAAGTAATTAGTACTCGATTATCATTTGTAGTTTCCTCAATACAATGAAGTAAAGTTGTACAAAAACTGAAAAATACGCTTGTGCGGTTTAGGAAAAACATGAATTAAAAATGCATATTCTTATTAAATAGTAATGATATTTTGAAAGCCAGATAAATGGACTAGAGAATAAAGTGTTATTCATATTTTTCCTCATAAATGCAACGAAGAAATTCAATCATAAACATAAACTTTCGTGAAATTCCCATACATTCGCCACATCAGTCAAATAATGTTTTTGACTCAGATGGCCGGTGGGCCTCATTGGAAGCACACGTGTCGTCAAATTTCGTCCTGTGACATTTCATTTTGACAATTATTCTGACAGAAAATCATATATGTACACGAAAAGGGATACCAGTAGCCAGAATGTATTCCAAATGAATAGGGAAAACAAATTAGAGACTGTGTGTCATATTAAATTATATTTTTTGATGTTTACAGGTCGTAATATTAGAAAAATACAACTAACGATTGAATAAAATAAACTTTTCTACCGAATCCTCATAATTCGTTTCGTCGCAAGCTATTTAATGCGAAAAGAGTTTTAGGATTACCTTTTATTTACTGGAGTTGAATGTTTATTATGCTGGTCATAATATTACGACATTAAAAAATGTAAGAATGTCAATAAACTTGATTGACAATTTTCTTATGACACAAATTTTGTATTTTTTATAAATAATTTTAATTATTTTGCTTAGTATATGCGAAATAATTACCTACCTGTAGGTATATAATATTTCCGCAGTATATGAAAAATGTGTTACCTATTATTTATTGGCCGTTTTACCGACTTATTTTTTGCTAAATTTGCTGTAAGAATATAAAAGATTGAGTGCACATGTGATGAGATAAGAAAATAAGATCAAGAAATTAAAATAATGACAAAGCCAGCAGATCTACCGAGTCATTGTACACCACATGCGTAATGAAGAATGTCTCCGCCTGTAGCACAAACAAATTGAGAGACGTTCTTATAGACAGAGGGGCTTCATGAGCTCACGCCAGTTACGCCATGCCTCTCGATCATCTGGAGCGCTCATAACATCACTCCAGGTCGTCTGAATAGTTTATTCTTAACAGAGTGCTGCGGAAGACGAGATCTAAGTTCGTCTCCTGGTAGGACCCAGTTGAGAGCAGTGAATTACGTGATAGTTTTCATCCCGGCGGATTGTGTGCCTGCTAAACTATCTGAAATCTACCTGTAATATTACCTTTATACAAAGTACCTATTTATAAAAAATAAAACAATAAACATAGTTGTTTTCTGATTTTAACTTACATACAGTTTATAGAGTTTGTCAGGAAACAGAAGTGTCGTGGTTTATATGGAAGCTCATACATTCTACGACACATTTCTTTCCGGACAGACTCTACGGGACAATTTAGTCATAGCTATGAGCCAGAAAGTAACTTCGCGTTCGGAACAGGCGAACTAATAAAAGTAGGTAGGCACCTAAGTGTACAGTCGACTACAAAGAGATGTATCCACTTTTGGACCTTTATTACAGCGCAATAAGTCGAAAAATTAGATACCTACATCTCTTTGTAGTCGACTGTACGAAAAATTTAGTTTTTATTTCATCAATATTCGGTGAAAATCGACATATTTACTGGACTGAACGAAGCAAGTATACTTACAACTAAAATTTTAAAAGGCAACTATTTAGTTCTGGAGCTAGCCATACTGTAAATTTATCAATCATCTTACCGGTTGGCTTCTTCATGGCGTTGTAAAGCCCATCTCTGTGGTGTAGTAGTGATATGCTGTTCTCGGGAATATTCCCCAGGTGGTACCTCGATGGAATATTCGGGAATTTTGAAATTATTGAATGAATACAAATTGTATTTTAAAACTAGGACCACAAAACTCTTTACTGGAACATCAAGTACAGGTAACTCCACCTAAAATGTTAATTCCTAATATTCCCGAGTAAATTCCCTAGGCTTATTCCTAATGTTCCCGGGAATATTTTTCCTCTCTCTTCTCTCTATAGGATATATCCATATTTGCTATGAATTATCGCGTAACCGAAAGCAAAATAGAGGTGATATAAATATTTTTCATGGTTAACCAAACAAAATGGCTAAAGGAAGCTTTTATAGTTGCTTCATACCTTTCTTTTCGTTTTAGCTCATCAGTCATCGGTCCATGAGTCCGTATGTTGCAGACATTGTATTCTTGAATTATAAAGTGTATTTAAATAATATTTTGACCGAAGGTGTGTTTTGTCCGCCACTACTTTTATTACCAGTTAAATTTCCAAAATAAATTGGTAAATGCAAACTTATCTTTGCCCTTGTTCCGATGTATAGCCAACCAACTGCTTGTCACCCAAATAAATAACAGTAACAATAAAGTCATATGAATTTACAGTATCTTTATTAGTTTAGGGTATATTGAGTGGTAAATAAAGGTAACTATGTATTACTTATAGTTTTCGATTTATTTGTCGCGCAAATCAAGAAAATCATAAACCTAGTAAGAGAATGTTAGGATGTTGGCTATGGACGAGCTATGTCCATAAAATAGTAACAAAAGGTGGCCTATTTATAGCCCTTAATTTGACTTATTAAACATTTTTTGATTGGCCAATGTCTCTCATGTTTCTCATGCGGCTAGTACTGTCTTGTATGATTTATATTATAGCATTAAATATCACCGTACCACAAAATGCGCGACAAATAACTGGAAACTGTACGTCCTAACAAAATACTTTTTTTTAAATACTGTAGAGAATTTTATAAAGATTATTTCGTTCATTGGAAGATTTGTTGTGAACTCAACCATTTCTGATAAAAATGTGAAAATCTACAAATCTGGATACAGAAACGGGGAAAGGAGGGTGAACAATCACATGATGACTTGTTTCTATTTCTACTCTTACTGTTAAAATACCAAAAATTTTGGTCGTAGCTTTTACTATGTAGTAGCCGGCACGTAGTGCATACTCCTGCTCAAAGGATACCTTTATGAAAACGTTCAAGGTTTCGCAAAAAAAAAGCGGTATCGATATATTTCAGTTCAGAAAATTTTGGTTTCACTACTGAAACCATATACCGAAGTAAACGGTATGAGGTACATCCCGTTTTAAAATTGTACCTTTATTTTTCGATTATACAGTCCCTGATTCTTTCGGCGAGTAAGGTCAATCCAGACAATTTAAGACTATAATTTTATAATATATCCGGTCTGAGACGCCCCCACCCCAAACCCCAACACTGTATGGGAGAAAATCGCTGAGAAATATGATAAATTTAAACAACCGTGGCTTCAATATTGTACTAAAATAAATCCACACGAAAGAAGTACTGTCAATCGCTACAACTTTGGCTATGATGCACAACTTTTCCTGGCTTGAAAAACACGGTTTTCTTCACCAAACAGCTATTTGTATCTTATTAGGAATAAAATATAAATCTGTTTGGGGAAGAAAACCATATTTTACAAGCCAGACAAAGTTGTGCATCGTAGGCAAACTTGTAACAGTTGGCGGTATACGAAACGTTAGTTAAAAATAAAATTTGAATTTATTGAAAGTCGAATTATTGTTTATTTCATGTTGCGTACTGCGTGTAGTTCGACATGCAGTGCCAAATAACCAATAACGAATATGTATAAATTAAAATAAACATTTTGAAAATATTGCATAGAAAAATAAAAACCGTAGCTGTAGATATTACGTAGAGTCGCCGTAAAATATATCTGAGTGATCAACGTACTCAAAATATCTGAACGTGCACTTTATTGCCTTGATAATAGAGGATTTGTTCAGATACTTGTGACCACCTTGGCTGCTCCGATATATCCGACATGGCGACTGTCCAATCCGTCCTATTCCTATTACAGGTATACATACAGGTCATTTGATTTTACGCCTTATAGAGAGCTGTATAGAGTGGTTATTGGCATTGTCAATCTGATTAAGTGACTTTTTAGGTAGCTTTACAAAAGTCGTATCTCAAACCGCATTAAAAAAGTACTAATCATTTCATCAAATCATTATCAAACCAAATCACATTTCAATACGTCATATGTGACATAAACAGGACAAACAAGGAAAGCAAGATAAAATTGATTATTTCTCTGTCTTCTTGGAATGCAACCTACGGGTTCAGTTTCTCAAAGGAGGTGTAGTCAAACCTATTATGCCAACTTAAAAAAAATAGAGGTGAATGACCTGTCCCCCCAAAAGTGTGGTAGTGTGCGTGAAGTCTGGACATGTGTGCATCGGGGTAATTTGACAGATTCTGAAAATTTACCCTCCTCGATACAGTCTTAATACATACTAGGCTTTAAACAGTTTATTGTATGTTTTTATAGATAATTTATAAGGAATAAATATGTCATATGTGCACCAAGGCGGTTTGTTTACAGAGGTGAGAGGGCCTATCGTGAAACAAGAAAATCGAAATTTTGACATCTGCCTCTCTATCGCTCGAATACGTAAGAGTGACAGAGAACCATGTAACGAAATTTTTTTTTTCGTGTTTCGTGAAGTCCCTCTTTTTGTGCTAGTGCCGCCCCCTACGCAGAGTTTTGCGTAATATTCCCTATTGGCATGTCTATAGCTAAAAAATATCTTAGTTTTTAGTGGAAGCACCAAACTTAAGTAGAAATTTCTCAAACCCTTACAAAATTTGCATTACACGAAAATGCAAGTAGCAGGCGACTCGACGTCTCAGACTGCATTAAAATGGTACCCTATGGTGCAGTTTCTAACAATAAACTCAACTGTCAAAGTGACAAATAAGGACAAAACATAAATTAACTAATTGAGGTCTGAGAGACGTTTATGAATGAGGGGGTTAGTAGATTATTGATTCGTATTTTTAACTTTAACGTTTTTATTCAGAGGGAAGACGCGTTAGCGGAAGAATACAGCAAGCGGGCGGTAGAGTGGGCGAGAAGAGTGGAGAGGATAGAACAGGGGCAGAAGAGGAAAGCGAAGGACGCGAGAAATAGAGAGTTCTTCGAGAAGGTAACTAACTTTCAGTGTTGCCAATTTGGCAACTTGGGTGTTAAATTTGGCAACTTTTGAACCCTACTCCGGCACCCTCAAAGCAAGGATTAATTAGAGACCGCCTACGCGACATACCCTAAAGGACAGAACATACGCAACGCGACTGATTTTAAAACACGTTTCAAGATGGCTGACAGCATACCGTAACTAACCTACATAATTTAGTCGGTTTCATTGTTACCCTTCAAGGAGCGGTGGAGGGTAATAAACGTTTCTATTGTACTTAGGGCCTTTTGAAAGTAAGCAATAATCACAAGGGTGAGTCTATGATAAGGACCAACGATAATAGCACCTTCTCTGTCATATCTATGGAAAGTGTAATAAGACCATCCCGTTCAATCTTGGTATTGTTATTTCCGTGTCAGGTCTATGGGTGGTATGTCTATGCCGGCACCCAAATAGTTCTTAAAATAGTAGAATAGAGTTGGCCGGCCGAAGGTTTTCACATATGTTGTACTTGTACCTGTCGGTCCATCCAATAGTGTCAACCTCTTGCTTCTTTTTTGGAATTTTCTAGCTGTATTCTAGTCTCTTCTTATTCCTAGCGTTTATCCCGGCTTGGGGTCCGCTTGACAATCTAATCCCATGAATTGGCATAGACACTAGTTTTTACGAAAGCGACTGCCATCAGACCTTCCAACCCAGAGGGGAAACTAGGCCTTTTTGGGAGTAGGTCCGGTTTCGGGAAAAGCGACTGGTAAATATCAAATGATATTCCGTACATAAGTTCCGAAAAACTCAGTGGTACGAGCCGGGGTTTGAACCCGAGACCTCCGGATTGAAAGTCGGACGTCTTACCGCAAGGCTACCAGCGCTCTAGCTGTATTCTAGTCTAAGCCAAAAAAATACTAGTGAAGGCTACGGTACAACCTACAGCCTTGGCCAGAAGTGTTGAGCATGGGTGTTTTTTGTTTACAATTTTGATGCTAAGCATTATTTCCCTATCCTAACAATGTACGGTAACGGTAAATGTTATATTTTATTTATAAATATAGAAAACTTCACCTAATAACACTTTCAAGGTACTTAAAAAATATGAAAACAGAAGGTACCAAAAATGTAAATTTAAGTCGGTGCGACATATTGCAAATATTCTATGCAGTTACTACTAACTTCAACAAAACATGCCTATTAGTTTAAATTAATTGACAAAATAACTTAAACAAAGATGGAAACGATGGACTAAACTTTCCAGTTTTGTATGAAAATCGCATTGGTGCTCAACACTTCTGACCAAGCCTGTATGTTGACCATCCGGCCTAACCATTGACGATTGCCTTCCCCAAATCTACATTTTTCACCTTTCTTTCTTCTTGGAACCTTACATGTGCGGTTCGAGAGTTGTTACCATGGGTTCGGCATAATCATATTCGATGTTCGTAGAATAGAAACACATTTTTTAAACGATTTCTGCGCTGTCTATATTGTGGCTAACGAAAAACCACAGTAACAGCAGAAGTAAGCTTATACTCATCCCTTTTTCAGTGGTGAGGGTACTAGAGCAAGAAAAAGACAGTATGATTCTCTCTGTCTATGCTTGAAGTGAGACAGTCCCTCGCCAAACTATCAGCGTTACTTTGCATATTTAACATTACTGTTTTATTTTTCCCAAGGTATTCCCCGAGCTCCGAAAGCAGAGAGAAGAGCGAGAGCGCTTCAACCGGCTAGGGGCCCGGGTCAAGTCCGAGGCGGAACTGGAAGAGATCGCCGACGGACTCCACGAGCAGGAGCACGAGGTCAAGAAGATGAGGTCCCTGACCGTCGTGCCCCCGCTCCTGAGGGATCCCAGGGACCCCGCGCCCGTCTACAAGGACACTAACCGTGAGTTTCACATGACAGCCTGACATGGCAATAGTCGTAATACTCTTAATAGCTCGTTACGACCACTGCCGAGTGCGTTTTAAACGGACGAGTGAAGCGAGGGCGTTTAATGATAGAAGTAGTACGGCCTCCTAGCCTAGTTGGTAGTGACCCTGCCTATGAAGCAGGAGGTCCCGGGTTCGAATCCTGGTCAGGGCATTTATTTGTGTGTTTATCACGGATATTTGTTCCTGAGTTATGGATGTTTTCTATGTATTTAAGTATTTATCTATATCTATCTATTATATATATCGTCGCCTAATACCCATAACACAAGCCTTATTGAGCTTACTGTGGGACTGGGTTGATTTGTGTAAGATTGTCCCATAATATTTATTTATTTATTATTATTTATTTAAGTAGTATAAGGCTCGGGCCTAAAATTTTAACATTCATCACTACCGAGTACTTAAAACTTAAAAATAACCGATTATTTGTTCAAACAAATATTTCTACTAAATTTTGAAGCCGAGCCAAAGAATATCAACGGACCAAAAACTGGTTTGTAGGATTTCAGAAGTCTTAACAAAGCAGATAAAGGACAATAACCGTCAAAAACTTATTTGACGGCAAAATTTTCGCGTAGAAACTACAGAATCACATAAAAAGATACTAAAGCCGATGAAATTACGATGACTTAATTATTTTGTTCCCAGGACGGTGTATGGACATGGAGGCGGAACACAAGGAGTTAGAACACAAAAACGTGTGGACGACGCCGGAGCGGGATTTATTTAAAGAGAAATATCTCCAGCATCCCAAGAACTTCGTCCAGATCGCGTCCTTTCTGCCGAGGAAGAGCGTCGGGGACTGTGTCAGGTGAGATATAGTTCAATCATAGACTTAAGTCGTAGAACTTTTTGAGGCTCCGAGTCTTTAGCGCCATCTAGTGGACTAAAGAAAGCCAAAATTTAAGAGGAAATATCACCTGTTATGCTACTCCATCTAGTAACGACTAGCGTACTAGAGTATCTTTAGGTCGCTCTAAAGACGCTAGATGGCGCTAAAGACTTGAAGCTTCAAAAAGTTCTACGACTATGGCCGTCTATTTTATCTTTAAGTCTATGGTACTATACATGAAAGTCAAAGGAGAAACAATTTTTATATAGTGTTTTCATCCTTACTTGTCCCATAATGTAAAAATTATCACTTCTCAGAGACATTGTCACAAAATCTGTGATTATCACTTAAAATGTTGTGTGTTTAAAAATACTTAAGGAACTCACAAAGTATTGAATTCAATCAAGTAACCACTGAAAAATATCGTTTCTAGTAAAAATTTCGTCATTTCTCAAAGTAACGAACGAACTAACTGACATTTCGATGCCTAGATTGACATTTTTGTTTGCAAGTAGCGGGTCCACTCGGTAACCATTTCCCACCTGTCTGGACTAGATGCATGCAGTTGCAGCAGACATGCACGGCCCCGCCCCAACTACGCCCTCTTCGCATCTTCGCAGGGAAATCGAAACCGCGGGACCGCGTTACGCCGCGAAACAAGAGCGGAAACGACACCGCGGAATCTCGCCGCACAATATATATTAGGGATGATGATACATGTTGAATTAGGCAATGAAATTTAGTTGATAGGATGCAAAATGATCAAAATATCCAGATACAGTAAACATTAAAAAAATTTATTGATGATTCAAAGAAGGCTTCAAAAAATTTTTTTTGTCGAATCTTGAAAGTAAGAAAGTTAAAAAACCAATACCATTCGATTTCTAACATTTTATTGTGAAATAAATAGTATATCTCTTCATAATTTTTCCGTACTTTAAACAGGGCAACTATGAAGCTGTGACGCGAACACGGCTTCATATCATTTTGTTAGGAGCGTTTTGAGAAACAAAAGCAAATCACAGACTTTAAGTCTCTTTTCTGTCTTTTGTGTTGATTTAAGGCAATTGGCCCCATATAGATATTTAATCCTCACAACAAAACGAATCGAATGATACCACGCATGAAAAAAATTCATCTAGCCTATTCGCTCTTGTTTCGCTCTCGATCCGCTAAGGTTTCGCGTGTAAACGTGTAGCGTCATACCGCGGTGTTGATTCCGCTGTGGTGATATGCAAAAACAGTCTTGACATTTAATCCAGTTCTGCGAATACCTAGCTAAAATGCTAATAGGAAATTGATCGTTTGTCCTTAGATTTTACTACCTATCCAAGAAACGGGAGAACTACAAGCAGCTGCTCCGGAAGCCGCGGCAGCGTCGCACCGCGCGCGGCAACCCGCCGCGCCCCGCGCCCGAGCCCGACCTGTCCGCCGGGGTGGTCACGCGGCTACAGCGGTCACAAGGTAACATTCCCATACTCTTGTAGTTCACGCCAGACCTCCGAGCCCGACCTGTCCGCCGGGGTGGTCACGCGGCTACAGCGGTCACAAGGTAACATTCCCATACTCTTGTAGTTCACGCCAGACCTCCGAGCCCGACCTGTCCGCCGGGGTGGTCACGCGGCTACAGCGGTCACAAGGTAACATTCCCATACTCTTGTAGTTCACGCCAGACCTCCGAGCCCGACCTGTCCGCCGGGGTGGTCACGCGGCTACAGCGGTCACAAGGTAACATTCCCATACTCTTGTAGTTCACGCCAGACCTCCGAGCCCGACCTGTCCGCCGGGGTGGTCACGCGGCTACAGCGGTCACAAGGTAACATTCCCATACTCTTGTGTACGCCAGAGCTCATAGCAATGTGATGACGATGACAATGAATCGTCCTTTTCTCGAAAGGGTTAGGCAAGGCTAAGGAAGTGTCTTACCATCAGGCGGTCCGTCTGTTGGCCAACGTCGTGGTATAAAAACCCTCTAGAAGACACTGATCAGACATTCCCCAATTAGTCATTAATCTTCCAATAACTGATTTTTAATTAGTTTTTTTTTTGTCTTAGGCACGGTGGCGCGACCAGCGGATAAGGAGCCGAGCATAGAAGAGCAGCAAGCGTTAGGGCCGGACGGGAGCTTACTGCCCGCGCAGCCCGCCGCGGCTCCGCTGCAGCCTGCCCCGTGAGTACACCTCCATACAGACTACACAGACCTCGCATCATTAAGCTTTTACAGGGAGCACGAGGTCACCACACATCCGTGCAATTTTATTCTTAAATTTCTACGAATCGAACAGCACATCTCAATAGTATTCTTCACCAATTTGTAGTGTAACAATCCAGGTTCACCCCTGTAACCTGATTTTTGTGGATATTTTTAATTCACATGAGTAATGATCAAAAACGTTAACTCAATTGAAATAAACGGCGCGCTCTCATACAAAATTAGTACGACAGCATAGATGCGTGGTGACCTCGAGTTGTACTTATGATCTTTCTAGTGGTTGAGGTTATCCGTGCCTACATAACCGGTACATTACAAAAATCGCGACGTCATCCAGCGTTTGTAGGCCGCGGCCGTTTGAAAAATACGTCTAGAGACCGCTTTTGTGGTGCTGGCCTCTTTCACCTGGCGCAGTATCCTTCCGACTTATTGCATCAAGTAGTTTTATGGTTAACCATGAAAACTAACCAGTCTAGCCCAAAGGGATGAACCAGCCTACTTCTAAAAAAGAAGTCGTTAAAATAAAATAGTACATCATGTTTTTAACAAACAATAACAAGTAGCTCGCAAAGATATTTTTTAAGGTACGCAGTTTATTGCTGACTGTACAGTACCCAGTGTAGATAGCATTATCGTGTAAATTACGGAACTACGGATTTTGGTATAGGGCAGATGTCCCGGTTTTGGCCACTTTGAGGAGAGTTTGTCTGTTCAGACGTCCGCCATTTTGCGCCAATAAGGAATCATGACACTCTTTTTGTACTAAGTCAGTGAAAATATATTACTATATTTATATGAATCTCCGCTGTTAAGATTCTGACATTAGATAATTTTTTTTTCTTTAATGAAATGTCAGAAAGGGGTCCAGGAGCCAGTTTTGGCCACTTTTTTCCATGGCCCCTGACAGCTGAATGACAACTTATACATGACAGATGACAGTGCCATCTGTACTGCCATATTTTACTCTAATAAATTTGAAAATGGCCAAAACCGGCACAGTGGCCACAAACCGGGGCATCTGCCCTACTTATACCAAAATCAGCCCAATCAGACACCGGAAAGTGGTTGAAATTTGACTTACAATATTTGAAGCACATAAATATACGTGGTCAAGCAAAGTTAAAGTGTGTCAAAATACTAAGTTCATGCCATCTATCGGACATTGAACGTATTCAACATGAATGAATCATAAGAATCCAGTTTCATAACATATCACTGAAACGGCTAATACGTTTTAATATACTACTAGATGGCGTTGCTCTCCATTCAACCGACTATTACAAGAATTTGAAAACACCCCAGCAACTTGAATGAGGCAGTGGGCGATAGATGGCAGTGTAACATGAAGCTCGAGGGTAGACGGGTTGGGAGACTTGACAACCGGTAGAGGTCGCCACTATAAGCAAAAAAGTGTGCTTTAGGTTTGTTTTTAACCGACTTCAAAAAAGGAGGAGGTTCTCAATTCGACTGAATATTTTTTATTTTTTTATCATTATTATGTTTTTTTTTGTATGTATGTTACTCCATATCTCCGTGAATCGTGAACCGATTTTCAAAAATTTTTTTTAATCGAACAGGTATAACCCCTAGATGGTCCCATTGTCACCAAGTCAGGGTCTGATGATGGGATCCTGGAGAAATCGAGGGAACTCTTCAACTATTATAGGCACACCTATAGTGATTTCACTATTTTTTACAGCAACTCGGCCACTTCCTCTTGGAAAAGCGGATCCTAAGTGAAGTCGGTTCTTTTTTTGTTTTAAATTATTATAAAATGTGCTCGAGGTTATCTTGAACGTTAAACTTAGCCATATTTCTGCTTTAAAGTCTTAATTATTTGGAATCCTAAGTATATTTCAATAATCTTGTAAATGTTTTAAGGATACCAGATATACTAATTTCGTCTGTGATGATAACCTGCCATGGCTACATCGCTTAAACTTTATTCGCCAGTGTATCCTATGTCTACACAAAGTATTTGTCCCGTAAATAACTGAAAAGAAACTTATTTGCATATCAGGTCAATGTGACCTTACATCAAAATGCTTAAATATTTAGTCAAGCCCGTGACAATGAAATTTACATACACAATGCATAAATAGATACACTAGAATAGTAGATTGTATTACAAGGGAGCAAAATGACTTATTTCGGTCGAGGGTAGCATGTTGAATCCCGAACGAAGCGAAGGATTCCAGAATAGAATTCCGAGCGTAGCGAGGGATTCTAACGTGGAATCCTGAGTGTAGTGAGGGATTCAAGTGACCCGAGATCGAAATAATTTTGCTACCGCGTAGTACACTCTACTTTTCACTCCTTCTATGATAAAAACGAAAACTGGAGGCACTAAACTAGCTATCTGCTAGAAAGAGAAGTTATATAATGTTGTCTCATTTTAATCGGTTGCAAAGACAAGGAAAATTAAAAAAAAACGCAGAGGGAGCAAAAGTCACTTTTGCTCCCTCTGTAAATGGGCAACAAATTACCCTTTTTCGAATAATAGGGGTGAAAAAGCATTATCCTCTTATCGTTAGTTAAGTAAAAAGTAACCCCAACCACTCACACCAGCCGCAAACAATTAAAAAAGAAACAATCCATCCAATCACCACCACAAATACTGGCAGCTAATAAACCCATACAGCCGCGAAATCCGCAGCTTTTTAATTACGACGAGTCAACAGCGCGAAATGAATTATTCATCTCCTCTCCCTCGCGAGGCCGAGGCAGCTAAAGTGGATCATAAGATGTATTGTAGTTTATTTTAAAAGGAAATCGACTTTCGGAGACGTAGTCTGCCTGGGAAAAGAAGTGCCGTAGAAAATATGAAGTCCCACACAAACCACTTTTCTTTCCGGACAAACTCTATATCTAGTAACTCGAAAGAACTATAAGTTATAGTACGAGAGCCCACGACCAAAAATTTTGTCTCATAGCAATACGGCCAAAACCGCATCAAATCGGTAGATACGATTATCCTGAACTCGAAAATACCAATATCAGACATTTTCCGCGTAGCGTTTGATCTGACCGAATTTTCAAAATTGTCAAAGAATTTTACCGAACTGCATCATAGCAATATGTCTGATATGCAGACTGTAGTTGAATGATAGTTCTGAGATACCGGAAACATATTTTTCAGACGTTAGTGGTGTAGCGCAAACCCGTAAAATCACTTAAAAAAATTAAAAATGAGACAAAAAAAATGTCTCATAGCAATACGTCTGAAAATCTTTTATATTAGTAAATTTTGGTTATTTGATGCGAACAAAACAATTTTCAGACGAAAATGTGAACGCATTATATTTTGAGACCGTTTTGAAAATGTTAACAAATTTTACCGATCGGTATCATAGCAATATGTCTGAAAATTGTTGGACATGATAAAATAAGTTGTCCACATGTTGAAAAAATTTATATCAGACAAATCAAGTGTATAGCACCTTCTCTATCAGACAACTTTTCGATACTCAGATATCATTTAGAAATCGTATTGAGGCATCTTGAATTCTCTGTTACAAACCAATGAATACGTTGCGACCCTGAATTTATTAGATGATAATTAACAAAGAATTTACCCGAAACCGTAACATTGAAGTTGAAGGACTGAAATAAATCGCACAAAAGCCGTACCCGCCGCAGGAGCGTAACAAGCGCTGAGGCGTCGGCCAGGCGACTCCGAAACGTTATTTTCGTTTTTGGGGGTATATGCTACACTTAAAGTGTCTGAAAACAGGTTTTTGGTAATCCTGGCAGCAATACGAAAAGTTTAATTTTTTTTATCCGTATTGCTATGATACAGGTCGGCTAAATTTGTTGACATTTTCAATAATGCGCTCAGGCTATATGCTACGCGCAAAATGTCTCAAAACAAACTTTTTCGTAATACAATTATAAAATCTATGTACATTTTCAATATCAGACGTATTGCTATAATACCGACTGCCTT
Source organism: Pammene fasciana (assembly GCA_911728535.1). Lineage (NCBI taxonomy): Eukaryota > Metazoa > Arthropoda > Insecta > Lepidoptera > Tortricidae > Pammene > Pammene fasciana. Next base: position 2,320,342 of record OU452292.1, read on the forward strand.
TTTTTTTTGACACAGCAGAAATGGCCTCCCACGCAGTTGCTACACTTTCGACCGTTACTACACACCTAGTCGGGTTCAGAATCATATAATCTAACGATTTTATAGGGTTTTTGCCGTATTGCTATGAGACATGGTTTTGGTCGTGGGCTCTCTAGTACTATTAGTCTTTTAGCTGAGGTTGGTAAGAAGTTATTGTAGTCAACCATGGACTAGTTGGCTGTAATCAACTGATTTGTATTATGTTTAGGTGAAAATGTAATACATAAACTACTTGCCTTTAAAAAGATTGTCATTGTCGTACGAAATCACGATACTCTGACAAGTATCAACTACTATGAACTGTTTTAAGATATACGTCGAGAATTTCTAAGACTGGTGTCGTATAATGATTAAGCTTTTCGTATTATGTGTCTTATAGCCGTGGAGACAAATTGTCTCAGACAATATAATGAAAATTATTCCTTAAACACGCTGCAAAAGATTACGTCATTATTCAGTCCCGCACCAGGCAATTTCCTTTCAATTATCGCGTGAGATAAAATTGATTTTTTGAAAATATAACAAGCAAGAAGATTTTTAAGATGCGTCTTATAAAATTGCTCTTTATGTCAAAACAATTTCATCCAAGCCCGTATTCAAAACACGTAAACCAATTTCATTTACCAAAAGTAGGGGCAGTAAGGCAGCGTTTCCACCAAAGATGAGCGAGATGTTGCGAGTAATGTGTTTTTGAAAACCAATAGAATCACTTCATTTGTTTATCCTCGCACAACGCAGCTCTAGGATTGGTTCTTCACAAACACATTCCTCGCATCGCATCTTCGCTCATCTCTGGTGGAAACGCAGCCTAAAAGCAGCCCCACTGTTCATATTTGCCTTCACTCGCGTTATGAGCTTCTACATAACTAGCTTTTTCATCTCCGTATTAATCGTTTCAGTCTTACTTTTATTTTAGAAAGAATGGATTTTTTGCGCTCCGCCTTTTGCGGGGTTTCATCGAATTCGCTTGGAATTTAAAAGAGTTCGTTTGGTTGCGGATTAATTCATTTGAAGTTATTAAATGTTGGAGATATGGATTAGTTTTGTAAGTTCGTCTTTTATTAATGAGATTATGAAATGAAGGTAGTTTGTTTAAAAAAAAATGTAAAGCAATATCCAGATACATACTTGAAAACACTTTGTACACTTGCTTCTTTTCTATTTCTCTATTAACTGCTTGATTAAAACTGATTTAAAATCAAAACTATAAACAAATCTTTCATTTATCAAAACTTTTAAGTATCTTTGTTCAAAATAAATTCTGTCGAACGATAATTCTTCTAAGCTAAGCCAATGTGAACTGATATGCAACAAAAACATAGGAAATAAAAGAAAAATCGAACATTTTATAAATCACTTTCTTTTACTTATTTTTTCTCCGTATCCACTTGGCGTCCCAAGACAAATCAAGTATGATTTTTATTTATAAATATATCAGGTATCAAACGCGCTCCCCGCGGCGCGGCGAGCAAATACAAGTAGGTAATCAGAGAAGTAATTGTCAACACGCACGATACATATCGTCTTTGACGGTTGTTAACAAGCTTTTCCTCTCTTGAGAAATTACTAAAAAAACCTTTTGGTAAAATTATCTTATCAAGGTTTCACAAATAATTATATAGCTTTTGCCCGTAGCGTTGCCCGCGGAAAAATAGTTGATTTGATAGTATAAAATATAACCGTCATCCCCTAATTTAGCTTCCTAGATTTTAGGTTATTTTATCTGAAATAAAAGCATGATAAATGTGTTACATAGTGTCTCTGTTAGTAAAAAGTTTAAACAGGCTATTAATAATTAGTACCTACGCCAAAATTCACCTTAAACCAATCCAATGTTTTGCTTTAGTTGAGAGTTGAGACACAGATACATATTCGAAAACACTTTGTTCGTGTGTCCACCCTTTAAAGCCGTAGTAATCCTTTAAAGCTGTAGTTTGCTGTATGCGTTTTATCCTCAAACATCTATAAATATTTTGTACCAAATAATATTTTTATTTCTATTTCTTTTTGTACCAAAATAAAAACTTAAAGGATACGCGCAATATGTTTTGGTTCTTTTAAAAACTATAAAAAAAGATAAAAAATATTTATTCTTCAATTTAGGCACATTACAATGCAGTTATGAACGTCAGAGAGAAAAAGAAACTACCACCGGTTCTAACCCTACACCTCTGACCCGAGAAGTATTACTTAATACCGGCAAGACACTCGGCGGGACTTATTTTTTCAAAACAGTAATGACTGTGTTAATTATAAAGAGTATTCCACCAGGATATCGCGGGTGTACGTTACATTTTGCTGCCGCGCACCAGGATCGCCAGATCTCCAAAATTCACCATTCAAAAACATCCGTACCCATACTTGTACAAACAAAAACACGTCGCAGTCAATCCAAGTTGGAATGGCTGGCAAAAACGTCTGTTTGCCAGTCGGTCGATCGGTTTAATTAATGCAATTAGAAAGATGGAGCAGTGTTTGCGTAAAAATCTAAACAAGAACGGTTGCGGACTTTCTGGTTTTTACGTCCGTTTTGATATTGCTTGGTATTTTGCGTGGAGTTTTATTGAATGTACTGTTTTACTCGTGACGTATAATTGATTCGTTAACCGAAAATCGTTTTAAAGTTTAAATCCTTCTATTTACAGTTTAGCGCAATCAATCAATAATTAAAGGTTGTTGTGGAATGTTTTTTTTTCTATTTTTGCTAGTAGCAAGGAGGCTAGACTAGAAAAGTATAAAAATTTTCACCTCACTAGCTCGGAAAGCCCTTTTTGTTTGTTTAATATCTATTGTGAAAATCGCTTTTTATCCACATGTGGTGAAAGAGTTTTGACATAAGTGACAAGTGGCTTAAGTGACATTTGACAGCTAACAAAACGTAAAACGTTAAAAGTGCAGAATTTTTAACATCGCAATTAATGAATTGCATCGAGTAAAAACACTTAATACAGTCTTACAACTTTATTTTAATTCATAAATATCAGCATTCAACATTAATCTTCATTCTTTTTGTAAAAACGGATAAATTGTTCTGACAGCCGAATAAGTCTACGTACGAACAAAACGCATCTGACATTTAATAAAACCTTTTACGTCAAAACTTTTCATTTCAATCAATTCATCCATCATATCAACGTTAAATATTCGCATGTTTTTCTAGGTTGTTTTGTTAAAAATTAGTGATTCGAGTGATGAAGAAGTATTAAACACCTGAGGAATTACTGGAAACCGAGCAAAATGCACCCTTTTTCTTATTTTCCTCGCTGTAGTGAGGTGAAAAGTTTTGTGTTATACACGGGTGAAAGTTATTTTACGTCTCGTGTATTAAAGCACTCGCTACGCTCAGGATTCTATTTTTGAACCACTCGCTTCGCTCGTGGTCAATAATAGAATCCTTTCGCTAGCTCGTGTTTCAAATAACACTCGCACGTAAAATACAACTTTCACCCCTTGTATAACAAATAACTATTACCATTTTTATAAAACCGGTCGCATAGACCGCAGATTCTTGGACGGTTCTCTATGTTTGTTATTAAATAAATACAAACTTTGAAAACATTGAAAAAATAATCAACCCAGCAGGACTTAATTATTTATTCAATAATTTCAAAGTTTGTATTTATTTAATAACAAACTTTAGTTTGAGTGGAATGCACCACTTTAAAAACATATAAAAATAATTATGGGTTCTCTATGTGATCTCTTTCATAAATGTTCAAAGTGTTCAACCACTTTAATGCCTTGATTGTCTTAGTCAAATATAATATGCAGCATAAAAGCAATACCAAAATGTAATTTTACTATCGATATTTCAATAATAGGGAACCCTAATTCTCGGTACGGGATTAATTTGATTGGCTCCACCCCCGTGATTACGTTATTAATTGGTCGGATTTTAATGATGTTCAAATACTCCGCGTCGATTGGCGGTGCCTGTTCAGCATTAAGTATTGTTGTGAAGATAAATCTTTGTTAAGCTAGACATTTCAGTTAAGTATACCCATATAAATGTCGTAACACATAACGAACACGTTAAAAAGTTACAGAAACTTCGAACAGAAAACGGTTGGTTTTTCCTTTTGCTAAGTTTTTAACTGATCACGGCAAAGCTGGAAAGATTTGGTATATTTCGTACATGAAACTGATGAAATAGTACATTACGTACCAAGAGCGGTAAAATAAAGAAGGGCTGAGATCGCTGGCATTTGTGGCCCGAACCGAAGGTGAGGGCCATAAACAAGCGATCTGAGGCCTTCCTTCTTGCCGCCCGTGGGGCGTACATAATTTTACGTCTTCTCCTGGGTGTGAAGTGAGATTTTCCGCTGCGCCCTAGGGCGGTAAATCTCACTTAGCGCCCAGAGTGAATGAAAGATTTTGATAGTTTTTAGGCTCTTATCGAATCGTTCTTTTTTACCGATGTAAAGGAGGATTATTTATTCAAAATTGATAAAAATCAGCTTCCTGCATTTATATCTCTAAGAACGAAGACCGCAAAATATATAACAGTTTCTTATAAGTTTCGACGTGTTATTTATTATTGTAGCTGACTGCACAACATAAATATTCGTAGTCGTAAGTTTATTCTTCAACCATAAATTTAACACTCCTCGACATGTGAGTCCAGCCTATTCCCGACCCCCAGCTAGAGGGGGTGAAGGGGTAATGAAAAGAGTGCCGGATCACGCTAATTATGTTTACCCTGCCGCGTTTGCCCACGGCCTTAATCATTCATTACGGGAGGCTAGCGGGTCGCGCGGCTTTGTCTGCTGTTTTTGTGAGATTTGCAGTGGTGTTTGGACACTTAGGTTACCACCAATCCTAGGGCTCCACTGAATGAAGTGAGTCGATTGGTTCTTGAAAAAACACATCCTTCGCTACGTCTCTTCACAGATCTCTGGTTGATGATTGTAGCCTTAGATGTGAAGAATTGAAATTAGCACTAAACTTTTATGGGAGAGGCGTTTTCTTTCCAAATAAGCCAACCACCTAAATATATTAGACTTAGACGTATTAAAAAATGACATACTTAATAAAATTGTAAATAACAAACAATCAAGACTGCGGTTGACACCATAACTTGAAAGGACAAGAACTGTTTAACTTTTAAGTCATTTTGTAATTTCAATATTTTTTTATTAACGTTTTCTCTTCTCAACAGCACGGAGATCACCCGCACGCCGCCTCTCCCGCCCTCGCCGCCGCCGGCGTCGTCGGCGCCACCCGCGCCGGTCACGTCGACGGCGGGCGGCGCCGTGCCCGCCGGCAGCCCCGCGCCGCCGGCGCCGACGCCGCCTCCGCAGCCTGAACAGACGCTGCCTGTAAGTAGCGCTTTCTACATACTTGTGGGCTTTATATTACTTACGTATACAGATCTATTATTGTTAGAAACTGTAGTTTCTGTCTGCCGTTAGTAGACTATTGTAAAAATTCAATAATCACATTTTTAGCAGATAATATAGTAAAATATTGAATTGTTAGATTATTATATAGGTAGACCTATGTATGAGGTGGGGAGTAGGATGATTTCTGAATACATTGTCTTAGCAATGCACTGTATGTACAGATGCCATCAGATATATCGGAGCGGCCAAGGTGGTCACAAATATCTGAACAACGCCACATATTTTTGAGTACTCTGGCTGCTCCAATAGCGATGGCGACTGTACCTTATATTATATGGCGCATTCGGTAGGATACAACTCTGCTTTCAATTCTCTCAAAAGGGAATCTGATTTCCTAACAGTTTTATTATAAGAACATATTCTTTCCCGAAACAAGTTATGTAATTTCCCAAACTTATGTACAAGTTATGTACTTAACCCACCATATTACTCAACAGACATCCTCAACACCTCCAACAACGTTAACAACGACGACAGCCTCCTCCTCGCCCTCCCCCTCGCCGACGGTGACGGTGACGGCGCCGCCGGCCGCCACGCCGCCGCCGACGGTCGCGCCGACGCCGCCGCCCGCCGCGCCGTCCAGCGCGCCGCCGACGCCGCAGCCGGCGCCACCCACGCCGACGCAGCCGCCGGCGACGCCGGAGACAGGTTAGTACCTAAATAGTAACTTTTATAATGCCTTTTTTCGTGATCTTACAGGTAGCGTACACATTTTATTGGTCCCGAACTCTTTATTTGTGGCCTGTGACCCTTGTGTTGACGGAATGGCTAGATTGTACTGTAGTAAATCAGAATATTGTTAAATATTTAAAACTTTTGTTTCTTACTTGCTCGATTCAAAGCTCGTGGTTTCGATCCCCACCGTCTAAATACTTGTTTGTTTTGAGGGTCTTATAGTTTGTTTATTTTTTACGGGTACAACATAAAAGGACTATTAATTAAGCTGACTTTTTAGTAAAATTTTTGAGACACGTGTCCGATATGGGTAATGTAAAAGCAAAGATTGTTTAAACTGAAAGATTTTTTTTATAATTGTTTTAGTTTAATTAGGGCCCCGCTCACTAAACTAGTTACTTACTAAGCTTTTTTTTACGATATGGTAAAATAGTTGTAGAACTTTTTTTTTTATATAACGTTGGTGGCAAACAAGCATACGGCCCACCTGATGGTAAGCAGCTACCGTAGCGTATGGACGTCTGCAACTCCAGAGGTGGACCCTTTAAAAACAGGAGTATTCACTGTGTTGACGGCTAAAGGAACAACACACTCTCGTCGTCAACACACTCTCGTCGTCAACACACTCTCGTCGTCAACACGCTGGGTCCTCTTTGAGCTCTTTGGCAACCTTATTCACCAGCAGGAACACAGCACTATGAGTAGGGTCTAGTGCTATACTGTTCTAGAACAGTTTTACTATTTCATAAAAAAAAATGCAGAATTTGCTGTGATTGCTTGCTATACGATCTTCATCGACGGATCCATCCTTATTTGTCTGATCGTGTAAACAAACATGTGTCAATCTGGACATCGTCATGTCATTTATTTTCCGGGTTATTTGTCCGTTACTTCGTTTATCGAAGTAAATTATATTAAAAATGATATTTTTCAGTGGTTACTAGGTTGAATTCAATACTTTGTGAGTTTCTATAAGTATATAACAACGTTTAAGAGATAATCCCAGTGACAAGAGTGATGATTTCTTTGAAAAGACTTTGTTTACACGGTATGACAAATTAAGGATGGCTAATATATACATAGTTTGTTTAAAAAAATAGTACATTACGTACCTAGGGCGGTAAAATAAAGAACGGCTCAGATCGCGGACATTTGTAGCCCGAACCGAAGGTAAGGGCCATAAACAAGCGATTTGAGGCCTTCTTTATTACCGCCCTTGGTGCGTACGCAATTTTACGTCTTCTCCTGGGTGTGAGGTGAGTTTTGCTGCTGCACCCGTGGGCGGCAAATCTCACTTACCGCCCAGAGTGACATAAAAGTCATTATGCATGTATTAAGTCACGTTATTTTGGAGGTATACATACAGTAAACTTTTAAAGTAAACCAACAAATTAGCCGCTCGTTTACTTTGCCGTTATGTAACTACGTCGGATTAATTAATATATTCGGCAACTAATTATGAGGTTTCGGCAGACTTTATATTGACAGAAGAATCGAGTACATAGCTTTTACTTTTAGTAGTATTTGGTTATGTTAATTAACTTTAAATAATGGGGCTAATATAAAATAGTAAGATAACCTTCTAGAGTCGTTAATCAACGTAATATTTCAGATAATTGTAACTATTTTTAGTAATCGGGCAAGTAAAATATTTGGCATTTGGTAAAAGCATAAAATATCGAGGCTGAATTTTATTCGCGGAATCCGTTAGTTTCCCAGAAAAGTTGTAAAACATGAAACTAATTTGAAATTCCGATGTTTATAAATAGACAAGTTACAAAATAAATGCAAGTTGCAAAACGAGAAATTGCCAAAAAACTTTTATTAGTACTAACACACTTTCATAGAAGCATTGTGATGTAATTACATCTATCTATCTATCTATAGCAGCCTTTAAAGCGCCCGTCTTCGGACATAGGCCTCCTCTCCATACTTCCATGCTTCTCGATCCATTGTCTTCATAACCAGATTCAAATTTAACTTACAAGCACATTAAGTTATGGGATCAAGCTAAATAAAAGTGTAATCAATCCATTACCGAAACCTCGAGCTATATAATATAACTAAACATTGATTCCAAAATGCTTACTCGAGACTTGTAACGTTATTTGAATAATAGTTATTATCTTATTATACAACAGTTATGTGAAAATTAGATAGATGCTGGACACATCCCCTAAGCAATTTTGCAGAGTGTAGATCTACGAACTCTATGAACGACACCACTTGACATTTAGAGATATTAAACATTTTTGCATCCACCAAATGAAATTGAATCAATCATTTTGAAATAGTGGATTTTTCGTTGTATGAAATTGCAAGGCACTCGTTGAAATATTGACACATTTCATGCCGTTTTCATGTATTTGATTTCGTAAATATTTAATTACACGTCAGAGGGAGTTTTATTTTCCTTGGAATTAAATATCAAAAATGCAGTAACACTGATAAAATCATCATGACTTCGATATAAATTATAATTTAAAACAAAAAAAGAACGAACTTCACTTAGGCTCCGCTTTTCCAAGAGGAAATGCCCGAGTTGCTGTAAATAATACTGAAATCACTATAGGTGTGCCTATAATAGTTGAAGAGTTCCCTCGATTTCTCCAGGATCCCATCATCAGATCCCGACCTGGTGACAATTGGACCAACTGTGAAGTATACTCTTTCAAACTAAAAAAATATTTTCCAAATAAGTCCTGCCGTCTTCGAATAATCGGTACACATACATTAAAAAAAACTAAGATCCCGTCGAATTAAGAACCTCCTCCTTCGAAATCTTGAAGTCGGTTGAAAGCGAATGAATAAAACAAACCATTGTCATTTAAACATATATTTAACAGTCACAATAAATTAATTTAACCTACGGCCTGTAAAATAAGCTCGTTCGATCACACGCGAATACTGATATGTCTCCTTAAAGTTTACTACCATCCTTGAGGATTGAAAAAACTATCACCCGACCACTGTCACGTGTGTTTCGTCTTGTCAAACACTTTAGAAAGAAACAATCACTTGGAAATCTTGAAGATGTATAGTCAAAAACTGAATTGTCTCTTGTTTTAACTACTTTAGATGCTTCTTTTTTTCACATTGCTGAAAGGAGCCGGCCTATCTCGCAAGGCCCTATTACTCCGAACACTTTAGATGCTTTTACTCATTTCAACACTGGACTTCGTTACCTTATGCCGTTTATCTGTCTTTGTCTGGGCAGCTTTCTTTCCATGACGTAAACGATCTTAACGGTCGGTATTTTGAGATACCATTTTCCCATGGATAGTCTTTTTTTCCACACATTGAATTTCAAAATGAAGCTTTTTTAAGTAGAAATGTAGTAGTTCAACCTTTAAATGTTGCGGTTTCAAAGATATAACAGACTTTGTTTTACAACACACTTCATAGGTGACACAGTCGGGTTTTTCAATAATCCTAATTAACACCAGAAGTCGACGGCTCCGGTTCGCCGGACAGATTCATGGCGGCCACCTCCTCAGCATGACATCTCTTCCTGTGCTTATGCACGAAATAGTAACTCGGGAATTTGGAGCCGCAAGTCTTGCAGGGATAGTACTGGATAGTCGTCCGCGTTTTGCGGTGTCTACATGGCCAGTTGCGGTCAGGTGAAGCTTCCCTCCAGGCGGTGTTTAGGACGCGACTGAACCGGACAGGACCGTCGCAAGATGCTATGTCTAAAACCGTGTTGGATGAACGCTTAGTGTCTGTCTCTGGTTCGATGCGTTCAACGTCTAGTTCACTAGAGGTGGTTGATGATGGCGATGGCGCTGGTGGTGTGACCGGGGATGGAGCGCGAGCGCGGCGCGGGACGGGGCGGTGCGCTCCGGGGGGCGGCGCGGGGCGCGCCACGCACGGGCTCGGGCCGAGCCACGCGCGGTACAGCGACAACATGCTCCGGCCGCAGCCGACAGCGGACTGCGAGCGCGAGTCCGCAGAGGAGGCTTTTATAGGGACGGCTAGGGATGCGTGGTTAGGATCCTGGTCACGGCACCAAGTGTTCCAGGAACGGCACTAACAGAAATTGTCCAAATCCGTAATAATTGCAGCGGAAAGTAAAATTTGCAAAAATGGAAGTTCAGAAATGTTTACGATGAAAGTAATTCATTGCTATGGTGATATTAATTCATACGTTAAACCTACAATTTCTACTTCTAAAGTTTCGTCTACAACTCATGATCAATCATGATCGAATTCATATAATTTACTAGATTTACTTTTACGCAAATGACCTAAATTATTTTGAAAAGTTCCAAACACGTTATTGATTAGCGTTAGAATAGAACCTAAGAGCGTTAGAACGTAAAGGTATCGGTTTCCTTTCGGAATTGTAGGTATATTACCTATTTATTCATGTTCGCTACTTAATAACCTGTGCCAGATATTTTTTACCCCAGGCAAATAAAGCGTCACTCAGGGGACAATCAGGCAAATAAAAGTTGATTGTTAGTCTATATCTCGATTAAAACGGGAGCCATCCTTAGATTTGTTCCCCAGGGACGTGTAGCGAGGGGACAGTTTGTTTAACCATCATGTTTGAGAGAAAACATGTTCTGAATATCAATTATTGGGGTTTTGGAAATTAGCTAGAGGGGTACTTTTTTATTGATTTTGCGGTTATGATTTGTTCTCAAGTCTTTTATGAGATCATATACATAATTGATTCATGATCTCATTTAGACGTTTTGTAGCTATGAATTTAGATTGAACTAATAATGTTTTTCGCGAGTTTTTTCATATTCAAAGATATCAGTGCAGTGTGTTAATCACTTTAATTGTTCTTCAAATATTAATCTGCAAAACATGTTAAAGTGTGTTGTTAATAACAAACAACATAGTGTATAACATAAACATATAAATACACTTTTACATCAAGCCTTAACTCGTATGTTGTCTTATGGGCCACCGAAATGTACTTTTGTTACTCCTGAGTACTCCTGACTTATTATAAACGTTGTTCTACGTCAAGTCAAGAGGTTAGTTTCGAAGTATAGAATTTGTCAAGAAGAGGTTCGATTACACCTATTACACTAAGGGTGGGTTGCACCACGCATAACTAACTAACTGATCAACGTTAAATATGGCGATGGACCTGTCATTCTATAGAAAACTGACAACTTTATATGAGATTTTTTTAACGATGACTTTGACGTTAACAGACGGGTCAACTATATACGATATTTTTTTAACGATGACGGTTTGGTGCAACCGACCCTTAGTTTCAAATTACACTTACTTTTTTTTATAAATCTTGTCTAGCTCCCGCATATCTCGGAGTCCCCTGAGGCTCCGCAGAACCACCCACGAATTGTTTAAACGCTGTCCTACGCAAAGAATCGCGACAGCGCATGAATATTTTACAAACGTACCGACTCCGTATTTATTTTACTATACATTTTTTTCTGTTAATATTTTGACAAATTGTGTCCCTAAGATGAGTAATGTGATATAAGAGCAAAATCCAAAAATACTCGTTTTTGGTCGCAGATATCGGGTTTTTTGTATTTCTCGCTGGAGTTATTCCTCTCATTTATGCAATTACTATCATTCATTTTCCAATCGAACGAGCGGAGCGGTAAGCGAAGCGAGTTCTTAACTTCTGGCTACTGCAAGTAAATCGTGAGTTCTCAGTTCGAAGCGGACTACTAGTGTTTAATTATTGTATTAGTTTAATATGAAGTTCAGGCGCCGTTAAAATTACTTGTTAGTAAAAAATCTTAGGATTTTTTTACTCGCCATAATTGCATCGTTTCGCACTTGCAAAAACTTTTTTCTCTTTAATTAGGAAAATTTAACTGACAATGAGAATATTCACAAACTATTAGGTAGGTACTTATTCTGTAGTTCCACGTTCAAGAAACTAATTAATATCCAATCACCAACCGATGATGTTTTAGGGTAACCAAAACCCCTTGCAACGTCACCAAACCCCAATTACCAGTAAGCAGTCGGACAAAGCGCCGGTTAATTGCCCAAATGGAGTGATTTGCTATTCCGTGTACGCGTTACACTGCCGGGATTACGGTGTGACGGCGGGATCAGCGATACATCGCCGCTTTTTGACGATTTTTACTCTTGGATATTATGCCTTGTTTGATTAAAAAGTTCTGTTGTGTAATCCTACTTTTAAGATGATTAAGGGCGGTCACATCAGCAGACCGTAATAATGACGATCGCTAAAGTTAAATTGTATATAAAAATATATATAGATGCGCAGCGTTAAAAAGCAGGCTGTCGAATGCGATTGCTCTATCTGAATGAGACAGAAAACTGGTGCTAAATATAATGATAATGCGATGTTTTTAGAAAAAAAATGTAAGTACGCGTATTCTAGAGAGCTGTAAAGTGAAAAAACAATTATACGAGAAAGTCGAAAACGAAAAAAGTTATGGTTGAAACAGTGAAACAAAAAATCAGTTTATTCCGAATTTTTGATAATGGCGCTCGATATTTTGGAAACGAAGAATGATATTATAAATTTAAGAAAAATTTCTGTTGGACAATTTAGTCTGCTACAATTTGAGCCTAAACAAAGACGACCGGGTTAAGGGTTTGCCCTGTGGTCTAACCTTTTTGAAAACTTTTTCGTCGCACAATATTTGTTCGAATTCCGTAGATTCATTTCCGATGTGACCAAATCTGTGATTTTTTCCTATTATATACCAGCCCGCACGGTTGCGGTTTAAAAATTGAACTATTTACTAAAAAAAATATGCCATGGGATATTTTTAGTATTAATTAATTAATTAATTCATTAATTATAGCAGAACCGACTATCAGTCCGCCTGACGATATCGGCCTGTCAGATAGAACAAAATATTGACAGCTCCGAACAACTGCATAGTATACAGTGATTCTTAAATTGCCAAGGACCAAGAGAATATAATCAGAAAACGACTCGAATTGGATGTAAAATTATAAATGAATGTATTCCAACAAAAGATAAACTGTAGCGAGTCGGCAAACACTTAATTCACTTAGAGCGTCCCGCGGGTCGCTGTTGGCTCGGTTTAACACATTCAAGCACTGAGCGGTTACAGTTACACGTTTACAATTATGAATAGTTATAAGTTATAACATTATGATGCATCTGATTTTGTAGTTAAATGCAATTTAGGAAGATATGGTCCACAAAAATCTGTCATTAAAGTAAGAACTTACTATCAAAAATATATTTCTAAAAGTCAATAAATGACAGTTTTCTGAGGATGAATCGTTTTTGTTAAACTACGTCTTAATATTGATTATCTATAGATCCTAACATGCGATAAAATTATGGTCTAAATGAGGAGATACCTCCAAAATTGTACTGATATTATTGATTGAAACAAGAACACTGCATGACTTAGACATTTTAATCATTTTTTATATCCAATACCGCTGTAAATTTGTGCAACTAACAATAGTTCTGGAACAGTAGCTATCAAATATGTACCTATATCAGAGCGGCCACGGTACTCAAAAGTATCTGAACATGCACTTTATCACCTTGACAATAGAGGCGTTGTTCAGATGTTTGTGACTACCGTGGCCGCTCCGATGTATCTGATGGCAACTGAACAAATACACAATTGCAGTTAACCCGTGCGCTGCAGCATAATGAGGCGAGTTGTCGGCGAAGTTAATTAACGCGCGTTAATATTGAAACTGCGGAGCCGGAGTTTAGCGCCAATTACCGAGTCCGAACGTTAACTGTGTCAATAACAGGGTTTTAATTACGTTTCTACAAATTCACCAATAATTTAATTGCTAACACTGCTTTGGCACTTGTAAAAACTATAAGTTTATTTAAATCTCGATAAAAGTTGTTAGAGTTTCCAGTTTATTAGCTATTACGTACAGTCAAGGAATTTGATACGCGTACCGTTTCGTTGATTTATTGCTTGAAATGTCAGAATATAATAAGGCTTATATTTCTTTAAGCAAGCGAAGAAACATAGCCCTTAGTACTATTAATTGTCATCAGTAATTTAGACTTAAGACGGTACGCGAATCAAATTCCTTGACTGTACATTGGCACTCACGGTTTTTAACACCTTGCTTATTCAGCTTATAAAAGTTCTAATATCTTGAAAAATATGCCATTTCCATATGTTCAAAATGGCTTAATCTGATAGCCCATCAGCTGTCCTATCAGCCCTTTAAGGCTGCGTTTCCACCAGAGAGGAGCGAAGATGTGTTGCGAGTAATGTGTTTTTGAAAACCAATAGAATTACTTCATTTGTTTATCCTCGCACAACGCAGCTCTAGGATTGGTTCTTATCCAAAACATTACTCGCAACATATCCTCGCTCATCTCTGGTGGAAACGCAGCTTTAGTCTTGACGTTGCTCTATTTTAGGGACACTCTGTATTTATTGTAGCTTCAAAATGGAACTGCTTATGTTGATTTTTGTTTGAATACGGAAAAAAACAGTAAAAATATTTAATTAATAAATAATAATTGCAGAGATCCCCAGATTTCTTCGGGATGATTGTAGAATTTTAACACATTTGGCATCTAGAGGGTAACTGGCTGGAGTGCTAGGGACTAATTCGTTTCAACATTCGCTCCCCACCCGGTATAGATGTAAAATAGAAATAGAAATAGAAATCATTTATTCGTGGCAAACGGGTATTAATTCTAATAAAATAACAGGTAAAGAATAAAAACACAAAAACTAATTATAAAATAAACACACACAGGGTGTACAGGGTGTTTTTTCAATAACTAGCCATATTGTGCGAGGTGATTTAGTAAGCCAAAGTAAACAACTTTTACTATGGGACCATTTCCAAAATGTGAAAAAAAAACTTTCGACCGATCAGATGTCGACGTTTTCTATGGGAAGGCCCAAATATTTTTGCGATTTAACCTTTTCCACGCCAAAGACGTATATATCGGCACCACAGGTACAACGCCAAAGACCGATATATCGGTCACCGACCACAGAGCAAAATAGACCTACATGCACACGCACAAAGTTTAACTTCATTTTTGACATTTAGATGGCGTGGCGTCTGTGTGGTAGGTTTTGCGTTTGACATAGCGTCAAAAAGGTTAAGGGTTGGTCGCATAGAAAAAGTTGTTCAGTATGACTTACCTAATCACCTCTCATTATCAATATGGCTAGTTATTAAGATACGTCGCACTCCAGCGGGCATTATGCGGGCACGTCATTTGGTAAAGTATACAATCTTTACAAAATAAAGAGTTTTCCACACTATGTAGACAATTTTAGATTGGTACATGATAACAGGTATGTTTTAAATACTAAGTACGTACTACGTAGTAAGTAGTTAAATACTTAGTAATAACAAATGACGTGCCCGCTGGAGTGCGACGTATGGTTATTAAAAACATCCTGTATATAAAAGTGTCCATCTACCGTGTAACATCAGATCGGCAAACGTGTAATCCCGAGATGTCCCTGTTTGCACGTCGTTAAACTGTCGCGCTCGGCTGGACGCAAACAGCGCGACACCGGCGGCCGGGGCGGGGAGCCAATTTTACAACGCAAACACTCGGCGAATCATCTGATTAGGTTATGTTTAAGTATTTGTTCGTGAAACACGTGTTAAAATATTTGTAGGGAAGCCGGAGTTAATTTGGCTTTCCTTTTTATAAAAGAGTTATAGGCAAAAGTGCTCAAATTTCAGAAAATCATGGCAGCTAATGGAGTTCTACGAAAGCTCCGCTACTGATGTTGTTGTACTTTTCTGCTCTAATTGAACATTATTTTGGTTTATTCTATTTATTACAGACATTTATTTTACTGATAAATTGCAAAGAAATTATCAATATTAAATGGCGCAGTCGGTAGGATCTATTTCCACCAAAATCGACACAGTCTACATAAACCTAGTAAGAAAAGTAAATAATTACTCATCATCATCTGCTCCTAACCGTTTTCGGCTACAGCGACTGCATTCTACCGCTGAGAGCAACTCTGGTGGTCAATTTTTGCAGCGAATGTGCCTCTCACTAAGTCAGCACCCCTCCGACATAACTGTTCCTTATGGCCACAGTTGGTCTGGCCTTTAGCTCGTCGCGCTTAGCATCAAGCTCTGCACGCCGCCTGGCTTCGAACTCATGCACCAGCGTGTACACTGTATGCACTGGTTTGACCGTGTCAGGAACACGGGGATCCATAGGCATGCCGATGTAACCGGAATAGAGGCCTATTTGAAGCGACAGTTGCGTTGGGCCGGACACGTCTCTCTCGCACTTACTCAAGTACTCATACTCAGTGAAATTAAATAGAAGGACTGCAGACTCGATAATTCACCAAGACTACCCCCTCGACAGTAAAACAGCTCAATTAGTGAATCCCACTGATCTGTGTGCATGCAGTAATTGCCCGCTCCGCAAACTCGCGTATTGATCTTAGCTAGACGCGCTGCGATATTATGAGGAACGTTTATCAAAGTTGGGCTAGCGTTGCTGGATAATTTACACGCTAAACTAGTACTACGAAATGTACACAATATCTTAACCCATTAGATACTAAAACTGTTTAAAGTCATTAGCGCCAAGAACGGTGATATACTATTGTTATATATCGTACGCTGTCAGCCTGAGAATATATGATGGTGTCATTTTAAATATGAAATGTCCTAAAAGTCTGGTATTTTTAGAATAAAAAACGTGTGCTTTGTCAATTTTTTAGCGAGTTAGCATTTTACAATTTTAGAACGTTATTGCTTTAGTTAAAAACTCAACAGTCTAATTTAATGATGCCAGAATTTAAATATACAAAATAATGCCTAGTGAAAGCCCCTTGCATTTTGATTGTATTTGATTTGTATCACTCTTATTTCATGTAACATAGGCACTTGTTGGGTTAATCGGCAAATCTGAATCATATCCTACAGCCGGCGTACAGTATTGAGCGCCAGCGTGCTTTGGCCGTCAATTTACTAGGATTTGCAATTCGTAACTGTGTCGGAAACTGCAACCAAAGTTTTTTAAATACTCGGGCGCCATTGTAAAGTGGCATGTCTATGACACTGATCTGTACATAAAGTATCAGTTTAGGAGCCAAAAACAACAATAAGATGACGATAAACAGAATGAACAGACGTAAAAAGTCAAAAACTGACACAAACTGTAAATTACTAATGTGCTTGTATCTCATAGTTACTACCATAGACAAATAAACTAGGAAGACGTGGCGTGGTGCCGTGAGGACGAAATTGTGATTCCAATAGTGAGCCGATTTCTTCGTGTTTATGCGCGAGACGCACTCATATACATCTCCAGACGAGCGGTGATTGGTTTAAACATAAAAAGTGAGTGTGTGTGCACGAGACCGCGGCTTACTATGGAATCACAGTTGTCTTCATGGGATCACGTCTTCTTATTTTATTTCTATGGTTGGTTACTACAAAATACAGTTAAAGTTTGAGTTTTCAACTAGCGACTCGTAAGAGTAATGTTTCTCTAGGTTAGTTGTGCCTTGTGCCGCTAACAATAGGTGGGTTCGATAATGTACAAACAAATCTGGCTTAATCCGTAAATCAGAATCAGCCGGGACGGGACGGGCAGCACATGCAATATTCACTGCTGCTATTCCAACGTTCGCCAAGCGAGCGAGGGTTCGCTTCAACATAATATAGTATCCTCAAACCAAACGGACGACTGCGGTCATAAAACTTCTCTTTCACACTTGCACAGCCGCAGCAAAAGTGAAGGAGACAGCGCTATGACATCAGTCGTCCGTTTGGTTTGAGGGTACTATAGTATGAGAAGAAAATGCCTTAAAAATCAATTTGAACGACTAAAATTACATGCAAAATTCCATAAGAAAAATAATGAGGTAGTTCAAGTTTCTCAGGACCGCGAAAGTGGTCTATCAGTTTCTACAAAAGTTTCTGCGAGATCTAACGATCGCTAAGGTTGACGTTTCTAACGGAGTTTAAAACATGCACGACCTTGTTGTCTCATGACGTTCAAACGAACCTCAACCGTAGGGTGGTAGACCACATTTTTGGTCGACTATACATGCATTTCATAATGCTAAGAGGCGCGGTAGCTGCCTTTGGAAGACATTAACTATTGTTTCTGTCATTGTTGTCAACTTTAAAGCAGTCCCATATTGACAAATGATCCTTACAAATAACGGGTTTTATCCACATTTGAAAATATTATTTTATTTGAGACAATATTGTGGGATCAAAAGTAAAGTGCTGCTCGAGTCGAAACTCTTTAAGCTGGACGTCTCACTCGCTCTCGCTGTAGAGTGATTCGCGGCGTAGCGTTCTTGCTTTATTTTCATTGCTCTACCATCACTTTGGTTCTGACTCTACAATAGCCTATTTACACTGGTTTATCCAAGATATTCGGCAAGTGATGGGAATCCATTCCGCGCCGCGCTGCGCTATTTGCAAGCCAAAGCAGATTAACTGAGCTTAGCTCTCATTATTTATAACAGCGCCGATTATCGGATACACGGGATTTAAAACTGTTGTTTAATATATCGGATGATACAACCAGGGGGAACAGTTGTTTAATATGTCAGAAGGATTAGTAAGTTGTTGGAAACGGAGTATAATTAATTATTGAGTTATATTAAGTGCGAAGCCGATATCAATATTATTAATAGGTCAATTGTAATGTAAAAATTTGTTGATTGTTTTTTTTTTACGGAATAATGAATTCATTGATAAATTCAATTCAATTATGAACCTGATGGTACATTGACATTGAAATCATTATCAAAATCTGCCTTGTCATTTCTCTTTGATTGTTAACTTGGTGAATTTCCTAATAACTGCGAAATTCAAAGGACT
This sequence comes from Pammene fasciana, assembly GCA_911728535.1. Taxonomy (NCBI): domain Eukaryota; kingdom Metazoa; phylum Arthropoda; class Insecta; order Lepidoptera; family Tortricidae; genus Pammene; species Pammene fasciana. Next base: position 2,339,244 of record OU452292.1, read on the forward strand.
TTTCCCTCTGTACAAAGCGAAGCACTGTTTTAACGTTATTTTCTCCATTGTCTGCAGCCGTTATCGAGCGCATCAGCACGCCGTCAACGCCCGCGGCGGCACCGACGCCGACGCCGGCCGCGTGCGCCGTGTGCGGCGCCGCCGGCGCCACGCGCGCCGTCTCCCGCTCGCGCGCGCTCTTCTACGGGCTGCGCGAGGACGCGACGGGCAGCCGGGTCTGCGACGCTTGCCACTCGAGGTGCGTCAGCTGCAGGTGAGCTATGGTCTCCGGCGTGATTAGCACGCTGCCGGCGCTACGCGCGCCGTTACTGGTCCGTGACGTGATCAGCCATTAGTCTACAGCAGCGCCGGCACAATGTGCAGGAAAGGTGAAATAGTTGTCGCAAATCTGCCAACAAATTCAAACAATGCGCATTTCAGCCTTTCTCCGCAGGAGAATCGAAAGCGGAAACGACGCTGCGGAAGCGCGCCGCACGAATTCGCTCTCAATCCGCTCAGGTAGCGCGGTACCGCGGCCTCGATTCCGCTGCAAAGTGCAAAAGGCGTTCATGGAGTCACGCCTAAATATGGGTACATTTAATGTGACATAAATATATAGCCATGACCCTATACCAAAGTCTTGGATACATGTTTTTGTCACATTAAATGTATCCGTATTTTCAGACGTGACTGTATCCTAATCCTTAGGTATGTGATAATGATACGAGTAGATGATGTATGAGATGATACATTTGTGTCGCAGGTACACATACTGTCCTGTGCCGTCCTGCCCCGGGCCCAAGGTGCGCGCGAAGCGGCTCCGGCACCTGCCGCCCAAGTGGCATGACCTCGCGCCAGAGGTCAAGAAGCCCATTTTGGAGGAGTGCCGTAAGTATATTTCCTAGGCTTTTTAAGACCACCAATAAATAAATATCATTTTGGTTTTCTTTGTTTTTAAGATGTAAGGCGTCAGTGAAAAAGTAATATGTTCTTTTTTAAATTGATTATATATTAAGCGAGCTGACTCGTCCGTGGAACACGCTTAGAATCATATTAAATCGTAGTTAGGTCGCCTCAAAAATCAATGTTGTATTCATACATTCTAGACTTGATGCAAATCAGATTTGTTAAATAAGTACAGTTGACAACACGGAGATGTATCCACTTTTTCACCTTATTGCGTTGTAATAAGGTCCAAAACTGGATACATCTCTTTGTAGTCGAATATACTTTCATTTCCTGAGCACCTAATTTAAACAAATTCTCTCCATTGATTACCTTTTGTCTGATTAACCGAACTTCCCACAGACATACCAGCCGACCTCAGCAAATGCTGTCTCGGGTGCTTCAAAAAAATCACGCGCTGGCTCGAGACCGTCGGCGAGCACCCGACCCCCGACCCGACCGAGGAGGAAGCTTCCAGATTCAGGACCTTACTACGGGATCACGGGACGGCCTGGGACAAGATGGCGGCCGGGAGCGGGAAGAGCCCGGCTAGCTTCAAGGCGTTCTACTTCACGTATAGGAAGAAGTTGCAGCTAGACGCTCTGGTGGCGGAACGACCGCCGCCGAAGGGCAGCGATACTGACGACAGGTAATATTATAGATGGAACAAGTTCAGGACGTTACTACAATAATACGACAGTCAAGATGGCGACCGGCAGTGGGTGCCCAGCTAGCTTCAAGGTGCTTTACGTAAGTTTCCTATTACAGGTGTAATGCAATTCCATCTTTGGTCCGAGGGCCTGTGGTTGTCGCAAATGAGGACTTCGCGCTTTCTTTCTGGTCGATGGTGGCTAGTTCGAAAAACCCTGTTATAGATCTAAAGAAAGAGTAAATACAGAGTAATAAGTGGTGGTACTTTTTACTAGATATCATACTTTTTATGTCGCTAGTTAGTAGTAATAGATAATAATAAGTACTACGAGTATTTAAGTACAAAATACTGTGAATATTCCCGTTAACCCTCAACACGGCCTGGCTTTTGTTTCTTTTCTTCTCCCCAATCAGCATCCGAACGGCTCGCGGGTCCGATTTGGCCCTTGGTCGTGGTTTGAAACCTTCTCCCTTACATTAATGTGTATATCTGTCGAACAGCATCCTAAGCTCCGGGGACACGGACACGGCGAGCGCGGAGAGCCCGCGGCCGCCGCCGCCGCCCGAGCCGGCGCCCGCGCGGCCGCGGCGCGACGAGTACGACTCCAGCGCCACCGAGACGGCCGACGAGGAGAACGACGCGCCGCAAGCCAAGGTTGGTTCACTAACAATAAAATACACTATTACCACTAGACTCCACTTTTCTAAGAGGAAATGAAATGAAAAAAATACTCACATTATTAGAAGCATATAATATTTGAATAGTTCCTTCGATTCCTGCAGGACCCTATCATCAGATCCTGACCTGCAAATGGGATCTGTCAAGTACCCTTTTAAATAAAAAAAGAAATTTACTTTCTTACATATATTTTAAGTTGATTTGTGAGTCGCGCTCCTCTATTAAATCTTTGCGTCCCCAGCAGGTCCCCCCGGCGGCCCCCGCGCCGGCCCCCGCCCCCGCCCCCGCGCCCGCGCCGCTGCTGAGGAACGGGCCGGGGGCGCCGCCCCTCACGGTGCGCGACGTGGTGCTCAACATGATCGAGATCAGCCTGCTCAAGAACAACCAGCCCGTACCGCCTAGCGTTAAACCCAAGGTCAGTAACTACTAATGAAGATTACTAAAGAGAATATATGGTGTCTTTTAAATTTAAATAATCTCTTCCTGTAAAAATGATACATGTAATGATCGCACGCAAGCGTCAATTACCGCAGGGTATTTTTTCATTAATTAGCATTACTCTGAAGTGAATTGTTAGGCAACCTTCCACTAAGGCAGAATGAAGTGGAGAACTACAAAATGAACCTTATCCGCCGCTTATGTCTGTCTCACTGGGAATGCAGTTTATTGGGTGCCGTAAGCCTCCGCTCCGCTCCCCCTCAGTAGAAAGGCAGCCTTATCTAAACTGCCGGGTATCACGCTATAAAGGTTGATTCCATTATAAAACTTGTTACCTACATAATCCTTACCTAATATGGATAATCATAGAAAAATTGCATGTTCGATAACTGTTTTCTCACACAGGTGGCAACCTCCCACGCGCCCCGCGAGTCCCTCGCCACGCTGAGCGTGGTGAACAGCGGCCACGTGAGCGCCCCGCCGCGCTCCCCCAACCGCCCCGCCACCATCACCCCCCTCGCGCAGCCCGCCCCGCCCGCCCCGCCCGCCCCGCACGCCCCGCACGCCCCGCACGCCCCGCACGCCCCGCCCGCCGACGGCAAGGAGGGCGTCGTGGTGCTGCACATAGAGCCCAGGGACACCAGGGAACGCCCCGAGCCGCTGTTGGACCTGAGCGTCAAGAAGCCGAGACATGATCACGCTTTTCCACAGCCTGGGAAAACGGTGAGTTTCCATATCGGTCCAGACGTCTTCGGATATTCTGTATATACATTAACAATTAGGCCGTGGTCTCCTATGAACGCCATCGGCCGCTTACAGCGTCTGCGTCACGATGCTTACTATAGAGATGTACTGTTGTGGTCTGTTTCAGACGTCGACGTTGGCGTCTTTTTTGTATAGGAACGTTGACGCTGACGTCAGACGTCGCGTAAGTATAGCATAAAATAGGAGACTACGGCCTTAGCAAAAACAAAAATCTCGACGAATGGGGAAGGCAACTATCAAAGTGACATCTCCAACATTGGTCCTTAGAAAAGCTAAATTTGTATGGGGCGAAGTAGTTACTATTTATTTTAAATGATTCGATGTTATGGCTCGAATTGCTTCGAAATTAAAATCCGCCGGTTTCAGAAATACACTAAAATTAAAATGCTGTAAATTAACGCCATAGGGAAGGTTTATGCCTAAGAAAAGCTTTTTTACTGCATACTAGTTAAGGACCATTCATATCCTGTCTCTTTCTCTGAGTGAATGTATGTATCTCTTTCTCTTATTGTATGGAATCTGGAACAGCGCCCTCTGCAAAAAGTTTTCACCGGCTTTCCTCATTGAGAACTTCCTTCTTGGAAATCTTGAAGTCAGATGAAAACAACCATTATTCTGTAAACCATAATAGCATAATCCAACTAGTAGTCCAATTTTTTTTTCGTTTGCCTATTTAGTGTCCCACTGCTGGGCAAAGGCCTCCCCTCTTTTTCCCCATTCGACCCTGTTGGTTGACATTTTCGACCACTCTTTAAAGTATATTAGTCCAATATTATTCAATTTAAGCAATTTCTTTACCAAACCTTATCGCCCACAGGTTTCAATATCACAGCCGCAATACCGCAACTCAGACTTCCAACAACAATACCGTCCTCTGGAGCGAGAATCTCCGACACTCTACAACTCCAAGCCAAAACCGGTAGCCGCCGCACCGCGGCCGACCCTCAAGCCCGCGCCCAACCCCAAGGGTTCCATAACTTTAGGAACCCCGCTAGAGTCGCGCTACGAGCCGCGGCGGACCCCCCCGGACACCAAGGCGGGGTCCATAACGGCGGGGACGCCGGTGCACGGGACCCATGGCCATCATATACCGGACAAGCAGCGGTTTCATGAGATGTACAATAAGAGGAAGAGTCCCGGAGGGGCGTATTATCCTGGAGCGCAGAATGCGCAGAGGCCGCAGAGCCCGCAGTCTTTCTCACCGGTGAGTCAATATTATTATGATACTTAAAAATAAAAACCAAAAAACAGAACCGACTTCACTTAGGAGCCGCTTTTTCAAGAGGAAATGCCCGAGTTGCTGTAAAAAACAGTGAAATCACTATAGGTGTGTATATAATAGTTGAAGAGTTCTTGCGGTTTCTCCAGGATCTCATCATCAGATTCGGACCTGGTGACAAACTCAAGTATTCTCTTTCAAACAAAAAAATAATTTTCCAAATCGGTCCAGCCGTCTTTGAATAATCGGTTAACATGCATAAAATAATTAAAAAAAAACAATAAAAACAAAGATCCCGACGAATTGAGAACCTCCTCCTTCGAAATCTTGAAGTCGGTTGAAAAGCCACTTAGAAGCACTTCTCGCTTCGCTCTTTATTAAGTTAGCTACAAAATACTGTGAGATTGAGAGATTTCGGTTGAGGGATTAAGTTTTTTTTAATGAAATGAATGTATTCTGCTTTAGTCTGAATTGAAGTCTAGATCACGTATTGTAAAATTTCAAATGTATGTTCTATATAACTTGACTCTGATTCCTGTTGTAACTGTCTTCAATATGCAATACATGCATTTTTTAATATATTTGTCAATAGGATTAGGTGGGGCCGGTCAGGTTTATATGGTCCATCTAAATATCCGTATCTTGCTACATTGTACATAACCAAATTTTATTTTTTAATACAGAACCCAGCATTCGGGCGGTACTCCGGCATGGACCAGCGCCAGATAATAATGGCGGACTTCATCACGTCGAAGCAGATGCCCGGCGGGGCGAGGCGGGAGCGCGAGCGGCCAGCCTCGCCCTACTCGCAACCCTCCGTCATCAGACACTCTTACCACGTCCACCCGCCCCCGCCACCAGGTCAGTCTCATACACCTTTAGAGATATTTATTCATCGCATGGCTGTAGGTCACTATATATAAATAGTCATTTCTTCCCTGGGGCAGTAGGAGTGGGAAAGCAAATAATGAAGTAAATCCAGTGAGTGCTGCGAGGTCCAGATGGGACAGTGCAGCTGCCAAGATTGTTACTCTTTTAGCACCACCCAGGGATCATGTGTAGGGTTGTCGAAGGTGTTTCCTACTGATGCAGAATAACGTTGATCTCCCATTTAGAGTACTAACTAAGTGCAGATGTTTCAAAGTGTTTTGCGCGAACAAATATTGTGCGCCATGTTTGGCGTTTAACAGCTATCACTGGCTTGATTTTCTCTATAACTTTTCTTAACAAAATTCTTAGGGATGTCATCTCAATGTGTATAACTGTATATTGGTAACAGGTCACGAAGCCTTCACGTCGCTGGTGGACGCGGCCGTGTCGGCGCCGGCGCTGCCCGTGCCGCGCGGACAGGCGCCCGACGCCAAGCCCGACGCCAAGCACGACATGAGGTCAGCTTATATCATTTTATCCCTAGACCTTGTAGCCCCGACCTATTGTAAAAACACCCAAAATTAAATGAATATTTATAAAATATTACAACAGTAGGTATAATCTCGTCTGAAAATGTTTCCACACATTTAGTGTGACAAAAACATGTATCCAAAAGTTAAGAGTCGCCAGGACGCTCGCGTTCCCATACAAACGTAGTTCAGCTCTCATTTTAAAACGACATGCTTTAGAACCACGAAATTTGGCATGGACATTCTAGTAGTACAGATCTATGTCGGTAATTCGTTTTCGTTGCTAAAATTTGTAATACAAAGAAAATACAGCCAGATACAGATTTACATACACAACTTATTTTTGCTATGTTTTCTTTGTGTTACAATTTTTAGCAACGAAAACGAATTACCGAGTTAGATCTGTACTACTAGAATGCCCATGCCAAATTTCGTGGTTCTAAAGCATGTTGTTTTAAAATGAGAGCTGAACTACGTGTGTATGGGGACGCGAGTTCACGCGAGCGTCCTGGCGACTCTTAACGCCTTGATAATAGAGTCGTGTCTACATATTTTTTCCACATTAAACCTTTATTTATTAAAGAAAATGAATTAATCACAGTTTGTTCATACGATGTTGTAACCTACATTACTCTAAAAAAATATTTAAAAAATAAAACCATTAAGGGTGGGTTGCACCACGCACAATTAACGGACTCATCAACGTTAAATATGGCGACGGAGCTGTCATCCCGTAGAAAACTGTCAAACTTTTCATACAAGATTTTTTCCACAATGACGTTGACGTTAACATACGGTTTGGTGCAACCAGCCCTCTAACGATAAATATTTTTATAAATTTTATATATGGCAAATCTTTAATGAACCCTAAGCGCCAAGTGAAAAAGTTAGAAAATCTTTGCTTTTCGTATAAGTTTAAACGACATATTAAATAAGTTGATATTTGCAGGATACACGAAAAAATGCAGCGTGAACGTGACATGAGCATCGTGCACAAATACCACCACCCGCAGCACCCGCACCACCCCCAGCACATGCAGTACCAGGTAACACCGCCAGCCTTTATGGGTTTCCTGAATCTTTCACCAGGTGGCACCACATCCAGCTGTCATAATCCAATCATGTTACAATACGTTCAAAGTAAGTTTGGACTTGACAGATAATCAATCAATCATTCAATAATCATTTATTTCGAACAAAAGTCCATAATGTGTTAGTAACATACTAATTCTTAAAATCTAGGGTTAGAACAAATAAATATTAAAACAAATTTTGACATACTGGGGCATGTAGCTGCACCCAGTGCTTCAGCCACGGTGAGTCGAATCCCACCGATCGGCCAACGTGAACAGGATGGCATTAGAGCTGGGGGGTGATTTTTGAGATTCGAGCACTCGAAAGTGACGTTTAAAACTCCGAATAAAACGATGAAATTATGTTTTAAAAATAAAAGCGATAGAAATTTAAAATGATGATTATTTAAACTATTAATTCCATGCGAAAAAATTGGCGACAAGCTTTTGTGTGCGATTATTTTCGAGCTAGAATTTTTTGAATTCGAGTGTCCGGCTGTCAAAAATCGGCCCCCTGGCGCGCCACCGCCTCAACAACGAGCTACACCGCTTCCTGATGATCGCGTGGAAGCCATCGATCCTTGCCTCCGTAAACATACCGGAGGCGCTACAGTGTCGCGTTAGCCCAAATACCACCCTGTACGCATTGTTGTACTGCACCCGCAGAGCGCGAATATTCATCCATTTGATATTCTACCTTAACATAAAGGAAATAAAGTCCATGTTCAAAACACGGCACCAAATGGTGTGATGCTTGTAATGATGACTTTATGATTATGACAACAAAATGGAGATTCAAGTGTATAAAACTCATCTGTCAATCGCAAACCGACTTTAATACACCTGTAAATCACATTTTTTGATTGGCGGATTTTGACAGCTGCTGTCAAAAGACATCTCGTCACAGCGCCGCCTGGATTTTAGAAAACAGAAGATATGGAGTGGGTCTATGGGTTGAGCTCATCATGGTCGCAGCTCGTTAGGATTAATTATTTGTCTTTTGTTCATTTTCGTGGTTCAGTGTGTAATATAGATAGCTTATTGTGCGGTGATCTAACGAACAAGTGTGCGGATAATGAAGAATTAATCTTAAAAGGCGTGTAACCATTGATTGGTTCAGAACAACCTGTAGCCTCCTCGAGCCTTTTGTAGGGAGTAGCTAATCACTCTACAAATAGCAACTAACAAGGCTTATGCCACTTCTACCGAACAACGTTGCCTAAAACTTATTTGATTAAACAAAATACTTATCGATTGAAGACATTGTACCATGCATTGTACCTAAAGATTGAATCTTACAAGCTCTTATTTCCCGCCTTTTTATACTTGACATTGGCTACAGGCAATACCGCCTAAAGTCCATAAGGAAAAAAAAAAAAAAAAAAAGATATGGAGTTATTCTTCATCTTCCTCGTTTCCTCATGGCTGAGGGTCGCGATCAGATGGAGTCGTCGCTTTAACCTAGGCTCTCCAAACTGCACGATCATCTACTGTTCGGATGATAGGCTCTTGTATGGAACCTTGGCAGAGGCGTTCACTATATCGATCCAACGTTATTAGTACTTAAAACTGTACAATATACTCTACGTACTTATTAGTGAGTGAACCTTGTAAATCAACAAAGTGGGCTCTTTCACTAAAGTCTTGCTCGTATATTTCACTGCTTGGCATAGGCGCTCCCAAGAGCACTCGAGCTCGGAATCGCCCCATATCGGCTAATATCTGTACTAATGTAATGAAATTTACACTTAATTACACTGCTGGTCAAATGATATTTCGTATTTTTGCTGTTCCTCATTAAAATAATCAAAGAATCCGTAAGGTGGTGAAAGAAAATGTTTCGTTAAGTTTTTCGGCATTTTCTAAGCATTGTCGTATCGTTAGCACACGTACCCCGCCTAGTAAAATATTTGTCATTTGTGTCGAACTGCTGTGGCCTAATTAATAAAGCTACAAGTGACAATTTATAAGCGGAAGTCTCTTTCTAACCCTATGTATTAGAAAGAGACTTCCGCTTGTAAATTGTCACTTGTAGCTAGATTAAATAGGCCCCTGGTGTCTAATGTAATTTTGTTGTTCGCAGTCGGTCATGGATCGGGAAAGGAGAGGAATGCAAGCGCAACTGATAGAGAGAGACAGACAGCTGGTATTACAGAGCAGAGAAAGGTAAGCACAAGTCATATTCACAAGTTTTCGCTGTGATTTTTGTAAAATTACTTATTATCTTTTTTGAAGAGTAATGCATGTTTTCTCACTGATTCCCCACAATTTTCTGTATCAAATGATTCATATGTACTTGAAATACCACTCTTATTTGAATCTAAGATCTCGCTTCGCTCGGTCAAATAAAAGGCTAATATTTAACTATGTGTGATGATGTGCAATCACTAATTTTTTGCTGAGCGACTTGAATATAAATACAAATCTTATTGTGGTATTCTTATAAGACACTCACATAATAATATGTAAAAAGAAATTTAACAATTATGCAATCCTAAATGTTGTGTGTCGTTCAGGGATCGCGTTATAGCAGCAATGCACGAGCGAGACAGACATATGGCGATAGAGCAGCACCAACAACAGCAGATGATGAGCGAGAGGCAAAACATGATGCAACAGGTACCCCTCTCTTTCACACGACTCGTTATCTCAAAACTTGTGGTTCTTAAACGAGGTGTCCTTTCTTTCATTATCTTCCCTCTTCTTCTGACCAGTTTTATCATGTTCTAGCAACAACAGCAGCAACAGGCTCAGCAACAGCACCAACAACAACAACAACACCAGCAGCAACAACAACACCAGCAACAACAACAACAACAACAACAACAACACCAGCAGCAACAACAACAGGCTCAGCAACAACAGCAACAGGCTCAACAACAACAGCCGGCGAGTTCCAACGCGGAGGGAGACAGGAGATTGCTGCAGCCTTACAAGCAGCAGCACCTTCGGCATCCAGCCTCACCGCACCTCGAGCCTTGGAAAGAAACGTAAGTATTCCAAATCGCGTATCAATGTTGAATAAGTAGTTGTGTTGTTTCACGGCCTCCTAGCCTAGTCGGTAGTGACTTTGCCTATGAAGCAGGAGGTCCCGGGTTCGAATCCTGGTCGGGGCATTTATTTATGTGTTTATCACGGATATTTGTTCCTGAGTTATGGATGTTTTCTATGTATTTAAGTATTCATATCTATAGGTATTATATATATCGTCGCCTAGTACCCACAACACAAGCCTGTAGCCTGTTGATTCGTGTAAGATTGTCCTATAATATTTATAATTTATTTATTTATTTAATAGTTCAACTAATCAAAAAAAAATGACATTATTTACCCTGGCGCTATCTATTTATCAGTTTGAATTTTGATATGGTATCAATTGGGGTTGAAAATTGAGAATTTTTATTGTCGAAGGGGGCGTCGTGAAGGAGTCACAGGATTGGTAGCTTTCAGTTGAACGTTGTGAGTTGTCGTTGGTGCGAGCTTAATGGAATATTCCCGAGGAGAGGCTTTGGCCTGACCATATAGTTGGTTGGGGTTCTTAGCTCTCGCGCCACCACTTCCACTTGTCGCCCGCAGCCAATAGGCAGACCTACACAGGCCGAGCAGCCTCGCGAGGGAATTGCCGCGCTAATCAGCTTTGGGAGTGTAGCCGCGTCTCGGGCGAGGCTGCTCGGCCTGTGTGGACCCGGCTAGTTAAGAGTCGCCAGCACGCTCGCGTGAATTCGCGTTCCCATACAAACGTAGTTCAGCTCCCATTTTACAATTTTTTAGCAACGAAAACGAATGTCCGATCTAGATCTGTACTACTAGAATGCGCATGGCAAATTTCGTGGTTCTAAAGCATGTCGTTTTAAAATGAGAGCTGAACTACGTTTGTATGGGAACGCGAGCGTCCTGGCGACTCTAAAGATGATTCTCTCAATAAGTAGAGACTGATATTTACGGTGTTTGTATCGCAGGCGACCAGCGCCGGCGCCGGCGCCAGCGACGCGCGAGGGCACGCTGACGGCCGCGTCGCTCATCGACGCCATCATCACGCACCAGATCAGCCAGTCCGCGACCGACCAGCGCTTCCCACCTGTAAGTACCAAAACCACAGCCAAATAGCACTAGACCCTACTCATAGTGTTGTGTTCCTGCTGGTGAGTAAGGTTGCCAAAGAGCTCAAAGAGGACCCAGTGTGTTGACGACGAGGGACCTCTTGTTCCTTTAGCCGTCAACACAGTGAATCCTCCTGTTTTAAAGGGTCTGCAACGGGCATGTGACACTGGCTTAGTTAAGCCCAATGTTTGCTATCTCTGTATTGTAAATAATTGGTGTGTTCCCAGACGATAATCCGCGAGTGCTCGCCGCCGCTGCGCCGCGAGGAGCGGCAGTCGCCGGCGCGCGACGAGGCCGCCGCCGCCGCCGCCGCCGCCCACACCGCCAGCATCAAGCTCGGCGACCTGGCCTCCAACATCATCACGAGGGACTTCTGCAGCCCCACGATGCAGCCGCATCATCAGAAGTAATTATCATTACATTCTAATTGAACACCATGTTTTCATTATCATCATCATCTCAGCCATAAGACGTCCACTGCTGAACATAGGCCTCCCCTTTAAAGGGGGGGTTTGCCATACGCGCCACGCTTGGCAGGCGGGTTGGCGCGCGCAGTTTTTTTTTGTTTATTGTTGTTTATGTTTGTGTGGCTTTCGGAAGATGCTGCCCATCTCCCGGTATATTCCCTTAGCAGACTCCTACTGCAACCACGGGACGATATGGTGGGGGACAAGTCTAAGGCCGGGCACCCCACGGCACCATGTTTTGTGTAGACCAAACCCTAGTCGATCTCTGTTATTCTGAGCCCTGCAGATCCGCTTTGGGCCTCGCACAAACTAGTATAGTTAGTAAGTGCTCTGGGCTTTTGGTCAACGTGCTCTCTTTTATGAAACCTCGAGTCATAGCTTCGAGCCTGCGGCCTTCATGTTGATCTTTCACAGTGAACGTGTTAAATAGGGCTCTTTATTTAAAAAAGAAAAATTAGAATCGTTATAGTATCACTTTGATTGTTTGTCACCGCCAATTTGCTTCGAAATCATAGGTGAAATGCATAAGACAGTTCGATACAAATCTCGCGCCAGTTTTCATAAACTAACTTATACTAGATCCATTTAGCTGTTCGGTTTAAATTAAACAAGAGTGCTTAGTTATCGTGTATTATGTTGCAGCAGTCGATACAACGTGGGCGCGGCGGTGGAGTACGGCGCGGGGGGTGGCGGAGGTGGGGGAGGCGCGGGAGGCGGCGGGGGAGGCGGGGGAGGAGGGGAGGAGTGGAAGCGCCGCGACGCGCCCAAGCACGCGCCCTACCTCGAGCCCGTTAGCCCGCCTGACAACCATCCCAACAGGTACACACACCATTGTTCTATGTCGCAGCGAAAATGTTAAACATATCGTAAAGCTACATAAATAAAAAATAAATATATATAAAAAATATGCGTGTTTCATAGTAAAGGTTGGAAGATAAAGCCATTAACTAATACTAACCCTTTTAATTTTAGAGCAAACAGCACGCGCCGTTTCTCCGGTTGCAACTCGTCGACCATGCTGACACCGTTCGACTACGTGACCAACCGCATCGTGGAAGTAATGAGGAGCGATGCCGACGAGCGCAAGCCGGCGCTGGCGTTCCCGGCCACCGCCTACGCCTACCCCTACTCCGCGCTCAACGTGCCCGCCACCACCGCCGCCGTGTCCGGCGCCAGCAGCACCGGCGACGGTGAGTGTACTGACCATGCGACCAGTCTTACAGCGAGCTTCAGGCTGCCCACCCGGCCGGAGGATCGTAGGCCCGGAGTCTTTACTGAGAGAGTTCCCGAGATATTCAACTAATTCAAAGCTGTGAGGTGAAGAGGTCTGGGAAAATAACGCTTTCGAGCGTTCTACCAAGTTTAGTGCCTGACAATGAAAAGGTATTCAAAGGTATACTCGATAACGAAGGCCTGTAGGTAAGAATGTGGTGAAGTATTTGGGCTTGTGAAGACCGAAGGGTTGTTTATAAATAGTTGTTAATTTAAAATACTCTTGATAATCGTTTGTCACATAAATTTCTGTATCTGGTAGAAATAGAGGTCTGCTAAGTTGTATGAATGACATGTTAATGATTGTCACACAGGTGGCAGCGGCGGCGGCGCGCCGGTGACGTCGGTGGCGTGCTCGGCGGCGGGGGTGGGGCCGGGGGGGGGCGGGGGCGGGGGCGGCGGCCCCGGAGCCGGCGCCGCTGATGTCGGCGCGGTACGAGCCGCTCTCCGACGAGGACTGACGGCGCCCCGCCCGCCTCCACGCCAGCGCCGTCTGCTGAACCCTCGTCCGCCACCCGCCACCCGCCACCCCGGCCTGTTGGAACCCTCGCACGGCCCAGAGACAGCCGAGTCCACCTAGGCCAGAGGTTTCAACGCTATTCTAAGCCGCTGTGGTTCTAGGCCGCTGTGGTCTACACCCGGGCTACAAAATTGCCAGTGAAACTCCATCCCGGATCGCAAACTTACATCGAGGCCTGAACTTAAAAACCACAAGGTGCGACTTTCAAGTGTATACTGAAACTGTATGATGGCTGAATTAAAAATTATGGGCCGCTGAAGTCAACACCGACCCCTAATGAAATAAACTTACAGGCTGGGGAGAAGCCAAACATAAACACCATCCGGGAGGAAGCAAAGATTGTTGACTCAACATAGAAACCAAGGGATATTTGCTGAGAGTGCTAAGTGAAAAGTGATTCTGAAACCAGTAGGAAATTAAACTTGGTCTTTGCTGGTGAAAGAAACAGACCAGACGAACTTCAGATCACTCGTAAAACATCATTTGAAGGTAGAATCTCTCACCAAATCGAGGGAAACAAAAATGAACTCTAGTAATGTATAAAACCAGACAGATTGAACTACTCATGAAGAAATACGACCATGAAAAGCTTATAAAGCTACAGTTTTATCGAAAGCAGTAACTACTGAAAGGGTTAAAAATACTCAGATTTTTACGGCTTTCGAAATGACTTATACTATGAAACTAACATAGAGGGCAAACTTAACCGGACTAGGACGTTAAAAAAACAGCCGTCCTAACAAGATTTTAAACTTTGACTATGCCAACCGGCTTGGCTTCTACGTAAGATAGAATATGCTGCGAGCGTCACGAACGTTAAGTGACAGTGAACACAAGTGACTTAGTGAACGGACAAGTGTAAATTAAAGTGTTAAAGCAGGGAATATATATCGAGTTGTGGCAAGCTTTAAGTGATCGAGGAATCTGCGGACGCTTCTAAGTGTATTTATTGTTTTTTTTAATCCATCGCTAGGGGCTTTCAAATTTTGTTGGTTATGTTTGAGATCGGTGTGATGTGTAAATTAGTGTTGCCCCCGTGTCATTGCCACTATAGTAAGATATTTTTAAGGTGTCGATTAAATAACTCTTCCTATTTTATGAGCATCTTAAAAAAATCTAACTATACCTCGATGTTTGTGGCATACGAATGAGCAGACCTGACGCTCCTATACCACCGCTATAATACGTATTAAATCAATATTTTATCAAATATATACTACCTACGTTAATATGTTAAAAAAACCGTACCGAGCGCCACCGTTTGTAAAATTTTATACCTTCATTTTACTAAAATACAAATTAATGAGTCATTTTTAAGCACACATCGTTAACACAGTCAAATATAAGCCTTATTGCAAATAAATAAGGCTATCCAAGTATCGATTGGTGAGTAGTTTCGGTGTTATTCGGCGGTGTAGGAGGTGAGGCTGCGGCCAGGTCTTCCGCTCCGGCCGCTAGCGCCCTCTAGCGGCTAACGTGTAGTGTACATGTATGTATGTATAGCGCAGATTCCTCGCGCTGCCGGGCCGCCGTAGCGTAGCCCCCTGTACATACTCGCACCCTGTATAGCGGCGCCGGCCCCTATTATAAATATTAGCGTACACGTCATCATGTATACATTCTGTGCATTTGTAATTATACTTAGGTAAGGTACTATAGAGATTTGTTTTTGTTAGCTAGGTCTGGCCCCCGGCTCCGTCGGGGGCTCCTCGGGGCCTCCGCGTCGCCCGCGCCGGCCGCAAATACAAAGTGTGTGAACCTGCGCTGTGCTCGCGATTCCCGATCCGCCCTCGCGTCGCTACCGCTGAACTAGGCTGAGCTCTGTTGGACAGATCTCATTGTATTCGTAACAGATTTCAAACTTTAAACTAGGAAATGAAAACCGGTAGTAACTTATAAAAATTACCGATAAATTACCGGTAATTTTAATTATTATTTATCGGTTGCATTTGCTTATTTGAGACCCGCTTGCTTCAGCTTAAGTCTAGAGTTAAATTAACTTTATGAAGTCGACGCAAGCGGGATATAAATTACATAGAAATTACTAAATACGCCTCAGTTTTGACCGTAGCTTCGCGAAGGCTAAGGCCCTACTAATCGACTTCTGTTTTTAAAAGTGTCGGTCAGCGGGCCGGGACGCGACGGCAGCTTAAATCAGACCGAGCTCGTCGGACTCCGCCACCATTTATTATAATTTACACTTTATTATTCCTTTTTGAAATATATAAATCGATTACGTATACATTTTTTACAATTCTTGTGAATTCGCTTAGAGTTAACATTTCTTTTTACCGTCAATATAAATTTGACAAATATTAACAAAATATGGATGCTATCGACTTAAAATATACTCTTATACACCAATATTTGCTTTATAATTTAATATGAATTAATAGCTTCAGAGGGTATCCTGCCTTTTCGCCGAAAATTGTATTGCCGAATTTCACTAACCAACTTTTCGCAGAAGTTTAATTTGACCGAATAATTTTACCAAATAATTCTTTCGCTACCATTTAATTTCCCAACCCCATAGTTGGGAAATGAAAATGACCTACTAGGTTGGGTAAGGTTAGGTTGGATTATGTAAAGTTGGGAAATGAAATTCGGCCAAATGAAACTTCTGCGAAAAGTTGATAGACAAATGAAATTCGGCAATACAATTTTCGGCGAAAAGGCAGAGAACCCTTCAGAGACAGAATCAAATCAGTTTTACTTTGAGGGTGAATGGAAGACCTATGAGAGGTCGCGTGTTATGTTTTGTATGTTGTATGTCTAGTTGTTTGTTTGTATATAAGCTGGGTGGCGCGGTCCGAGGCCGGCCAGTTGTAAATGTTTTATATTATGTAAAAACGACTGATTAAATTAAAGTTCTATTGGAGCCGGGCGGGCGACGCGGCGCGCGTCGACATTGTGATTTCTTTATAAATTGTAATATTAATAATGTAATTTAAGTAGCCGAAGGAAAAGATAATCCCTGTCCGAGTAAAGCGAAAACAAAGTTTTGGAGGACTCAATCAATAAATATGATGCAAATCGATGCTGGGTTTTATTTGTTTTGTAAGTGCTGTGTTCCCTGTTTTACCCGACTACGGCGAAGCGAAAAATTATGGTTTCAGCAGTCTATATGTATAGTTGTAGTGAGAAAAGTGTTTCCAAGTCAGTGTTTATGCCATAGATTTAAGATTGATTTTTGCTAGGCCTGTGGAACGACATTTTACACTATAAGTACCTATAAGTGGGAATGTTTCGTAGCCAATGCATTTTACTAGAACGGTTCCTAAACCGAGGCCAATACAGTAGGTAAATCTAAATTAGTACCGTAAAACTACACAACTATAGTCCAGTACTGCAACTATGGTCCACAGCTTCAATACGTTATCTAAATATCAATCCCAGTCTTCTTTTTAGTTTTATTTTTTTTAATTATTCATTTATGAACCTTTTTTTTTTAAATTAAACGCTTCATTCAAATAAAAGTAACACCTAATCGCAGATATTCGAGTTAGTTTCGGACCATGGTTGGGAGCTTTTGGACTATAGTTGTGTAGTTTTACGGTAGTAAATATAGTACTAGAGCCCACGACCAAAACCATGTCTCATAGCAATACGGCAAAAACCCTATAAAATCGTTAGATTATATGATTCTGAACCTGACTAGGTGTGTAGTAACGGTCGAAAGTGTAGCAACTGCCTGGGAGGCCATTTCTGCTGTGTCAAAAAAAAAAGGCAGTCGGTATTATAGCAATACGTCTGATATTGAAAATGTACATAGATTTTATAATTGTATTACGAAGAAGTTTGTTTTCAGACATTTTGCGCGTAGCATATAGCCTGAGCGCATTATTGAAAATGTCAACAAATTTAGCCGACCTGTATCATAGCAATACGGATATATTTTTTTTTTAACTTTTTGTATTGCTGCCAGGATTACCAAAAACCTGTTTTCAGACACTTTAAGTGTAGCATATACTCCCAAAAACGAAAATAACGTTTCGGAGTCGCCTGGCCGACGCCTTAGCGCTTGTTACGCTCCTGCGGCGGGTACGGCTTTTCGCGTGTTACCTACGCTCCTGCCCCTTTCTTACTATTATACAGCTCACTCGGCAGCTGCTCCAAACGTTGGAACGACGCTCACTTAGTTCAGTGGCGTGAGGGTTTTGAAATAGGGCAAGCCGAAAGCATGGCCTAAAAATTTAAGGACGTAATCCCGTGACAAAAAGATTGTACCTAATCCCAATGTTGAGTAGCGTTCATCGTGTTTTTCAAGACAATTACCGACACATAAACCACTACGAGTTGTGATTTGATTGATTAATGATCAAACCCGACAAATGTTTGTACTACGAGAATATTTTGTAACTTTGAATAAACCGTTTTTTTCAACTTCATCCCAGTTTTCTTTTGTGCGATTTATTTCAGTCCTTCAACTTCAATGTTACGGTTTCGGGTAAATTCTTTGTTAATTATCATCTAATAAATTCAGGGTCGCAACGTATTTACGATTCTCAAAACTCAATACGATTTTTAAATGATATCTGAGTATCGAAAAGTTGTCTGATAGAGAAGGTGCTACACTTAATTTGTCTGATATAAATTTTTTGCACATGTGGACAACTTATTTTATCATGTCCAACAATTTTCAGACATATTGCTATGATACCGATCGGTAAAATTTGTTAACATTTTCAAAACGGTCTCAAAATTTAATGCGTTCACATTTTCGTCTGAAAATTGTTTTGTTCGCATCAAATAACCAAAATTTACTAATATAAAAGATTTTCAGACGTATTGCTATGAGACATTTTTTTTGTCTCATTTTTAATTTTTTTAAGTGATTTTACGGGTTTGCGCTACACCACTAACGTCTGAAGAATATGTTTCCGGTATCTCAGAAGTATCATTCAACTACAGTCTGCAAATCAGACATATTGCTATGATGCAGTTCGGTAAAATTCTTTGACAATTTTGAAAATTCGGTCAGATCAAACGCTACGCGGAAAATGTCTGATATTGGTATTTTCGAGTTCAGGATAATCGTATCTATCGATTTGATGCGGTTTTGGCCGTATTGCTATGAGACAAAAATTTTGGTCGTGGGCTCTCTAACTAATAGTTCATTCACTTGACCACGGCTGTACGAGTAACATCTCTATTCTATAAATAAATCTTGGCTTGCTTTCAAATACACTACATCGTTCCACACTTCGTTTTGTTGACATGCTGAGGCGTAGTTTCATACTTTGTGTAACCTTATCTTAAAAAATGTTGTGAAAACGTTGATTCCATATTGAAGTCGGAAATTACTAATAACATGAATCCTTTGATCACAAGTGAGAACGCTGATATGTTGATAAGTGGTAACCAGAAGGCTAACTGTTAAACCATCAGATTTTCTCAAACAAATGGATTAGGAAGCTAGAAGAATGGAAAGGAGTGCCCGTTTTAGCTACAGCAACCCCAAGGCTCGCTCGTGGACGGGCGTGACAGTATTCTCGGCTTACCTGGTGCTACTTATGGTGGAGATATACATAGAATTCTTCGAAACCCGGTCGCATTTGAGGGTGTACAATGTGATCTGTGGACTCGTGAGGAACCAGTGACATTATAATATTCAGATATACAGGGTGTCCCAGAAATCGACGTCAAGCCGTGAATGGATGATAGACCAAGTTATAACAGTTATCAGAAAAATGCAAAAAAAAAATCTATCACATGTTCTTCAAAAATTATTTAAAACTTTACTTTACTTTACTTTAAAAATTTACTAGAAGTTAAGAGACCAGGGCGTGAATATTCTAGTAAATTTTTAAAGTGACCATAATTTTTGAAATGGTTAAGTATTTATTATTACAATTTGTTATTAAAATTACTTGAGGGGTAATTATTTATATTTTTTGTAGAATTGAAGTACGAAATCCTAAAGCCTTTGCATTGTTATATCAATATGTGATAATTTTTTTGGAAAAGGTACCATTTGCTGGAGACGCTTAAGTTGTACAGATTCAATATTGTATTCTAACAATAAAAAAAAGAGCAAGCGCCAGCAATGTGCCTAGCTTCAAAAACACGTATCCAAGACCTTGCGCCTTGGCTATTACCAAGTCGTGGCTACATATTTTCAGACGTGGCTGTAACTTTTAATGAGTGATAGTTTATTAAAAGTTACAGCATCAGTCACATATGCTCCACCTACACGCTACATTACACGTAAGGCTGGCTCTACATGATGGGCCATCATAGGGACGCAGCTATACGTCGGAACGTGATCGCAATATCGTTATCTTCCTCTAACGCAAAGCTGCGTCCCTATGATGGCCTATCATGTAGAGGAGCCATAAGGCCCTTATGGACGCTCGCTCGGCGGGGCGCGGGGCGTGCAGCGGGGCGGGCGAGCCAAGCGTCGGATGGAAAAATCGTGCCCTCAGCGCCAGCGCGCAAGGTAATCCGGTTATATTTTGGACGTGATATCACGTCCTGGCGCTGAGGGCACGATTTTTGGCGTGATTTGACGTCTTTGGCGGTCAAAGGCTAATATTATTGATATAAATATCAATTGAAGTTCCGAAAAACTCCGTAGGGGGTTTGAACTAGGGCTTGTGATATACGTGTTACACGCGGAACCGTAGCTATCTTGATATAGTGTTCCCGCGAATCTCGACTTCGGCTCCGCTCGGCTCCGCTCCGCTCGGCTCCGCTCCGCTCGGTTGTTGAAAGAGAGCTTGTGTCGAACGGACCCTTCGCATTATGTGTTATACTCGTGGTCTTTGCATTGATTTGATTCCAGATGTTTTTTTAAGTAATTACATATTGGTATTATTCTGTTCTCTGATAACCAGCCATTATGAGTTTGTACAAAAAAACCAGAGGTGGGATTGGTGTGATTTTTGAATTTCACCGGTGCCTTTTTTTGTATGCAGCCGATGACTACTTAGTACGAAATAAGCCACCCGATGAGAATCAAAAATCGCACCTCAGGTAGGTACACTAGGTACTAGGTACCTACTTGTCGATGTCGGTGAATATGAAAGTTCACCCAAATAAATATATTAATATCTCTAATTAATATTTACTCCCTTCTTTGCATGGTGATGTAAATTATAATTATAACATTGTCCTGTTAATTAAAGGTAGTTTTGCGGGTGTTTCATATTTATTTTAAGACTTTTATGTTTCAACAACAGTATAGCTTGAAATGGAACGTATTTGTGATTTTAAAAAATAAACAGAATTTTGACTAGGTATTAAACTTTTTTTTTGCGGACTCGCCGTTTCGCGCCATTTACGAAAATTGTTGACCTTGTATTCTGGATTTTGAACGATTGCACTACGAAAATATTGTAATTTGCGGAATAATTCATGTGTATCAGGTATGTAATTTAATATTATGTTACTTTTTGTGCATACATTTACGAAATTGGAAGGTAAATTAACTCGAAAGTAGGTACGAGTATATGATGGAAATTTACATCATTATATTCATTATGCAACAATGTCACTCGTAAACTATG
The DNA here is from genome assembly GCA_911728535.1 of Pammene fasciana. NCBI lineage: Eukaryota > Metazoa > Arthropoda > Insecta > Lepidoptera > Tortricidae > Pammene > Pammene fasciana. The sequence goes on from OU452292.1 coordinate 2,360,261, forward strand.
GCGAATCATTTAGCTTTTTAATTTAGAGTATGGCCAAAAAAACTTAGAAATGCCCGGATTTTCGGATTTCTGACTGTTAATATGGCATTTCTTGATCGATTCTTATGAAATGCTGTGAGCGCTGAAATTTATTTGAGTGATTTTAATTTTGAGACGGTTCGTAATTTCTAAAAGATATTTAAGATATTGTAGGTACTATGCTTAAGGTCAGAGTTTGCATAGTGATGGAAATTTCCATCATATCAAATAATAGAGATATTATGTTAAACTTACCTCATTTTTTTATATTTTTACCGTAATGTGGAGGTCAACTGACATTATCGTGATTTATTTCAAAAATAAATAAAAAACCATGCAAAGAAAGGGCTAACTACATGGGCGACAGCTGTTTGGTTGGAGCTTCTTCGCAATTACACTCAAAAGTTGTGACGCATGGAATGTGAATTAGCAAACCAAAGAGGTGGTATACCGACCGTAATTATTTGTAAGTTCAGGGTAAATAACTAGTAGTCCGCCTTGAACTGAGAACTCACGATTTACTTGCATACAAGCTGACCAATATAACAAGAGCCATGTGATGATTTTTTGGCGCCTTCTAGCTGCATTGATCGATCGTGCTCATATACGAACTCTCAAATTATTAATATCTCTGCTACAATCCCGTCATATTTCATAAAGATCAAGAGGACGCTTCTCAAGTTATCGTCGAACAAACTCTCAAAGTGAAAAAGCCATCGACATACCGGGACGTTCCAGTAGCCAGAAGTTGTTTGTAAGAACTCGCTCCGCTCATTCGATTAGTATTTTATAAGCTGAGTGGCCTAAGTAAGGTCAGAGATTGAAAAGCTAAATTATATCACTATTGTATACCTACAATAGTTTTTCTACCAGTGCTTAAAATAGGCAAGCCGGTAAGAATTGAGATCGCTGAATACCTTACACAACCTGCTAGAAGCACAAGGTGTTACACAAATACTACTGGTGATTCTTTTAAGGGCATAATTAGTATCGTATTCTAATTATGAGAAAGTAAGAAAAAGAGTTTTTCTCGCGAAAAACAATGTTGGTTTGTATTTGGCTGGCCAACCGTGGCGACATGTACAGTCAAGGAATTTGATTCGCGTACCGTCTTAAGTCTAAATTACTGATGACAATTAATAGTACTAAGGGCTATGTTTCTTCGCTTGCTTAAAGAAATATAAGCCTTATTATATTCTGACATTTCAAGCAATAAATCAACGAAACGGTACGCGAATCAAATTCCTTGACTGTACCTACCATACAAAAAAATTATTCGCGTCCAAAAAATTGTTCTCCTATTTTTTCTTACTCGCAGTACGATACCAATTATAACCAGTATTTTTGTTACAACACAACCTATAATTGAGTAACTTCGATCTCCCGGTGGATTGTGCCGGTGTCCTCCCGACGGCGGCGGCGCAGGGCGGGCAGCGACAACAGTGTTACAATATTGTATGAAAATCCTTGTTCCATCGTTGGCGATGCTACAATATGCAACCATAAAACTCTATCGAAAAGTATGTGTTAGTAGTTCGGTCTACACAGTCTGAAGTCAAGCGTTACAGGCGCCGAGTAGAAAATAGTATTTTTCTCTTTAATTTGTTTTTAAAAAAGCTGCGTTTATTTAGGTTGTACTAGCAATGTTAGGGGGTACTAGCAATTTATGCAGTTGTTAAGTGGTACTAGAAAAGTGAAATTTCGTATGTGTTTTAATCAGGCCGACAAAGTTTTAAAACAAAATCCGAAATTTTTGGGTAATTTTCTTTTTACTCCAACCCTAATGTGTGGTGTGCAACACTCGGGCATAGTGGGGTCTTTAAAAAAAATAAGGGTTACCTATTTTTTTTTCTTTTTTTTTATAAAACGAATAGGTACTTTCGTAAAAAATAGCTCCGGAAATTTAAAAAGTCGGGGGACCTTTTTATAGATATTGTATTAATACAGTTTAAAAGGTCCCCCGACTGCGATCGAACTAAAATAGTATTTTCAAAGATCCAGAATACATCAGGGTGTAGGTAGGCACAGTCTCAACCATAATAAGGTTTCAAAGACATTCTCAATCATGTTTAGAACTTATTTTTAACTTTTCAGTTCATTTAAAATTAACGCAGTCGTGTTTTTTAATTTTTAATTATTTCATTTATTAACTTTTCAGTTCATTTAAAACAAACGCAGTCGTGTTTTTTAATTTTTAATTATTTTATTTATTTTGTAGAAAGTTTTGTGTGAATGAATTAAGTAGAAGAACATTCTTTCGTATGAGCCATCGTTACTGAGTTATTTACGAAATTCCAAAAAAAATTACCTTCAAACCCCCCTCCCCCCGGCTCAAGGGCTACGACCGGGGACTTTTGATATGTTCACCTCGTAACTAGTGCAAACAAAGTAACGAAGTCAAAAATGGTGTTCCAAGCATTTCCCTCTATATCTTTTCGTTGCCCGACCTAGTACCTAAACAATAAGGATATTTTCCAAGTAAATAACTCTAACAGGTAACAGGGCGATCTTCTAATGAACACGTCATTGAGGAGTTAAAACATTTGTGAATATAAAGTAATGTAAGTATGTCTGCTGTACATCATTAATGAATTAGGCATTCAAACACTCAATGTGATATTATTAAAATATTATATAGGCTGAAAAATAATAATGTTTTAAAAGTCTCTATGGACGATAGGTAAAGTACCTACTCAATTTAATTTAAATCTAAGCGTTAATTATGTAAGTACTTTTATAATACATTTTTTTATATCACGATAACTGCGCAACTAATGAGATAAAACTAATGAGTTTAATTAAATAACTAACTAAATTGTGGTTTCGATTTTTTAACTAGCACCGTTAACTAGCAACGTTCGTTAATTAATCGTCTATTATTATAAATCGGCCAAGTATAAATAGGTGTAAAGAGTATTCCATGGTACATTCGGAAGCGCGTGCCACCATGGCTCTGTTGATCGTCTTCGCCCTCACTGTGTTGTTGCCTGCAACGTGGGGCTCTGGTAAGTTTAATTATATGTCCTTATTTTATTACTGGTAGATTTAAAAAAAATCTAAATTTATTAATTTTAATTCGTATATTTTTTGCGACCAAGACAACATGAGAAGAATTCAGAATACATTATCTAATGAAAAAAATATATGAAAATTCCCGATTACCTAACCAATTTTTAACGTTCCGTAGCCAAATTGGCAAAAACGGGACCCTTATAGTTTTGTCATGTCCGTCTGTCCGTCCGTCCATATGTCACAGCCATTTGACTAGGAAACTATAAGACGTATTTTAATCAAATTTTAACATAAGGTGTACCTATTTTATGTGCTGCCACTTAGTTTTGTGGAGAAATTGCTGAAAAAAATATTTTTAGGGGGGGGGGGGGCAGGGCTGGATCTAGGGTAGAGCGAGTGGAGCGACCGCTCTGGGGGCCCAAAAATGGCAAAAAAAGTTTTAAAGCGAGCGTGGCGCTGGCGCAAAATATGTACGGAGTGGCGCGACGGCGGGTAGTTAGTCCAGTCATTATATCCAAAACACCGACTCTACCCGTGTATAATCAGTTCTTGGATTTTTTTTCGTAGGTCCCTCGGTGGGGGGGGGGGGGGGTGTCACTGGGAGTGTAACTTCAAAAAGTAGACTGAATCAGGCTCCTGTGTATATTCGAAAAACGGTTATTCTTGAATAATTCGGCCATTTTTAGGGTTCCGTACCTCAAAAGGAAAAAAACGGAACCCTTATAGGATCACTTCGTTGTCCGTCTGTCTGTCTGTCTGTCAAGACCATTTTTCTCAGGAACACGTGGAGGTTTCAAGCTGAAATTAATATCAAATACTCAGGTCTATTGTCCCTTGAAGCTGTGAAAAAAATCACCTTTAGTCCGTTTTCATAATTAATGTTGCGTAATTGGCTACGTAAGAAGAATTATTTTTACTGTTTCATAATGAATTATCAAAGAAGAATTTATTTTCCGTTTTCGTAATCGAGTTTCGTAATTAACTACGAAATAAGAATTTTTTTCTGTGTACGTAGTGAATTGGATACGAATCAAGAATTATTTTTCACTGCTTGGTAACTAATTTTTTAAACAAGAATTTAATCACTGTTTTCGTAATCTTGTTTCGTAGTTAACTCCGATAAAAGATTTCTATTAGGTACCCAAACCAATGAATTGGCTACGAAAGAGGAATTATTTAGGACTGTTTCATCATTTTATTGATTTTTTTTTTGGTTACAGCTTCTACTTACGTACATGGTACGTGTATTATACCATGTTTCCGTTATTCCGCAGTGTTAATAAAATAAATAAAAAACCGGCCGCCGCCGGCCGAAAAGTGTGAGTCGGACTCGCGCATGAAAGGTTCCGTACTTACCATTACCTATAAAATGGCAAAAAAGTCATGTCTGTTGTATGGGACCCCTTTAAATATTTATTTTAACTTTTGAACCATAAGTCCAAAAATTATGAAAAAAATCAAGAAGATCTTTGAATGTTCTTTCCACAAAAATTGTTTTGAACATATCGGTTAAGGCATTTTTGAGTTATCTCCAAAAAACTACGTCTATAAGCAGATACGGCCTAGTGATAAAAATTTTTTCGATAGTAGCTACGGAACCCTCCATTATGCGTGGTCCGACACACACTTGGCCTTTTTTTTATAATTAAATTAAAATGTTCTAAACATACCAAGTTTGATCTCCTCCAGATACGATTTGGCTGTTTTTTTTTTGTACAATATACCACAAATCATACGTGACATTCTCATATCTAACGCAAAGAAAGCAATTATATAAATAATATCATCCTGTGTCTAAAACATCCAGTAAATTCTTGTTTGATAATTAACTATGAAACAAGAAGAAGGAATGACTTTTTAGTAATTAACTACGAAGGAAGAAAAAGTACTCATTACGAAAACGGAAAATAAATTCTTCTTTAATAATTAATCATGAAACAGTAAAAATAATTCCTCTTACGTAGCCAATTACGAAACCGTAACTATGAAAACGGACTAAAGGAAAAATCAAACTTAAAAGCCAACGCAATGAAAAGATACAGTCGTTTATGGTGCAAATTTAGTGTTTTCGGCACTCGCAAACCCTACGGGGTACATCCCGTGACCTCAGAAACTTGAAATTTGGCGCGAAGTAACGTCATATAGCATAGACAAAGGAAAAATTATAAAAAGTAGACATTTTTAGTAAAATCATACAAAAATATATATTTAAAATTTTAAACTTACTACCTTTTTCCTCGTAAACGCGTGAAGTTATTAAGTTGAAATTCATGTCAAATACTCAAGGCTATAGGATCTTTCAGATGTAGCAAAACCAAACTTTTATATCAACGCAATCAAAAGAAATAGCAATTTAAGTTGCATATTTTGAAACTGAGTACTCGCAAGAAACTCAAAACCTAAAGGGTACGTCCCGTAAACTCAGAAACTTGAAGCTTGGCACGAAGAAATTTCATATAGCACAGACAAAGGAAAAATTACGAAAAGTAGAAATTTTTAGTAAAATCATACAAAAAAAATATATTTTAAATTTTAAACTTTCTACCATTTTTCTCGTAAACGCGTGAAGTTATTAAATTGTAATTTATGTGAAATACTCAGGGCTATAGTACCTTTCAGATGTAGCAAAACCAAAAATTTATGTCAACGCAATCAAAAGAAATAGCAATTTAAGTTGCATATTTTGAAACTGAGTACTCGCGAGAAACTCAAAACCTAAAGGGTACTTCCCGTTAGGTCAGAATCTTGAAACCTGGCACGAAGCAACGTCATATATCACAGACAAAGGAAAAATTATAAAAAGTAGGCATTTTTAGTAGAATCATACAAAAAATATTTTTTATAATTTTAAACTTATCACCTTTTTCCTCGTAAACGCGTAAAGGTATTAAATTGAAATTCATATAAAATACTCAGGTCTATAATACCTTTCAGCTGTAGCAAAACCAAACTTTTATGTCAACGCAATCAAAAGAAATAGCAATTTAAGTTGCATATATGTATTTTGGAGCTGAGTAGGTACTCGCAAGAAACTCAAAACCTAAAGGGTACTTCCCGTAAACTCAGAAACTTGAAACTTGTCACGAAGGAACTGCATATAGCACAGACAAAGGAAAAATTACGAAAAGTAGACATTTTTAGTAAAATCGTACATAAAATATTCTTTTTGTAATTTAAACTTACTACCTGTTTCCTCGTAAACGCGTAGAGGTATTAAATTGAAATTCATATCATATACCTACTCAGCTCTATAATATCTTTCTGCTGTAGCAAAACGAAAATTTCATGTCCACGCAATCATAAGAAATAGCAATTGTTAGGTATAGGTTTTTACGGAACCCTCGGTGCGCGAGTCCGACTCGCACTTGGCCGGTTTTTTATTGATTTTACAGTAAAACCGTGAGGACAAAAACTGTAGGAAAGTTAATTCTCTACAAGTTTGGTCCTTACAATTTTTCTTCTAGGATCGATATTATGGAAATTAAATTTGAAAAAAAAGTGATGGTTAGTACTAGTATAGTTAAACTTCGTATGAGTATGTGTTTTGAACACGCAGACTAAGTTTTAAAACAAAATCTGAAAAAATATTATTTTTTAGCGTACCTACCTCCCGAACACATGAAGTGGGGGGGTGGGGGGGTAAATTCTGTTTTTCAATCCACCCCTAATGTGTGCGGTGTCGTTGGATAGGTCTTTAAATATAAATATGGGTTTTCTAAAACAATTTTTAGACAAAACTAATACAGTTTTCGTAAATAATAGCTCCGAAAGTTTCAAAAAGTGATTATCGTATTTCGTCGAAATCTCATTATACATTGATCCCAGCAAAAAATTGTAAAGAACCTTTTTTGTATAAAATCATTTGTGGATTGAAGAACATTTTTTCGTATGAGCCACCGCTACTGAGTTATTTACGAAAAGCTAAAAAAGGGACCTTTACACCCCCTACGGCGCCCCTATCTACCGGTACTTTTAGTATGTTGTGTAAGACACCTTTATCTACAACTATACCAAAATTCAGCTATACACGAGTTATTTCCCCTAAGTTTTCCTTCGTTTGGCGGGCTATAGGAGGTAATGATAATATTTTGAATTTGTCGCGTTTTTCAGGTTTAATTTCCAAAATATCGATCCTAGAAGAAAAATTGTGAAGATCAAACTCGTAGAAAATCAAATTTCCAACAATTTTTGTCCTCACGGTTTTACTGTATAATCCTGTATAATTTAATGTATGGCCGAGTTATTCAAGAAAAACCGTTTTTCGAACATACACAGGAGCCTGATTCAGTCTAGGGACCTACGAAAAATAACCGGCCAAGATCATGTCGGGCAATGTTCAGTGTAGGGTTCCGTAGTTGCCGGCCTGTTACAATTCATGAATTCAAAAGGTCGTTTCTTACGGGAAATTTGGCGGCGCTTACGTCATTTCACTTACGACCTTTCACTATGGGTTTTTGATAACTCAAAAACGGCTCAACTGATTTAATTCAATATAGTTCTCATTGAAGGTACTTATTAGGCCACACATTGCTAAAAAAAATTCTACATTTTTGTACCCACGGTTCAAAAGTTAGATGGGGGGGAGGGGCTTTCGGAGCTATTGTTTACGAAAATATTACTTTTATCCAAAAACTGTTTCAGAAAACCCTAATTCTTTTTAAAAGACCTATCCAACGATACCCCACACAAGTGGGTTGGAACGACAAAAAAATTTCGCCCCCCACTTCACGTGTACGAGAGGTACCCTAAATAAATTTATTTTTCCAGTTTTTATTCTACCATTTTGTCGGCTTGGTTAATGCACATATTCGAACCAAATTTCAGCTTTCTAGTGCTAACGGTCACTGAGCTAGACCGCGGACGGACGGACGGACATGGTGAAACTATAAGGGTTCCTAGTTGACTACGGAACGGAACCCTAAAAAATCCTAGAATTGATTATTCACGGGTCAAAATCCAGAATGACTGAACTAAGTAACCCACCTTTACCTTTTGGTATATATTTTTTTGGTATTTTTGTTATTTCAACTTGTTTTATCAGGCGTGACACGCTACTATTAATATTGAAGGGCGCGAAATAAAGGCGCCAAAAAGTTAAGTTACATCGCTGCTTTTGATTTCGAAAAGGCGCGAAATAAAGGCTGATAAAAGCGCCGAAAACGTAAAGAAGGCAAAACAAACATAAAGATGAACGAACTAGAAGATGACCATTTGGCCTTAACCTTTTCGACGCCATGTCAAACGCAAAACCTAGCTACCACTCAGACGCCACGACATCTAAATGTCAAAAATGAAGTTAAACCTTATGCGTGTGCATGTAGGTCTATTTTGCTCTGTGGTCGGTGACCGATATATCGGTCTTTGGCGTTGGACCTGTGGTGCCGATATATACCTACGTCTTTGGCGTGGAAAAGGTTAATATTGTAATAACTATTCTTTTAATGTTTGTGGCTTTTCTAGCCGGAATTTTTTTTTGGTCCCAAACAAGCTTTTGATCCTGGAATGGGATTGAATGGCATCAAAAAAAAAGTTTGTCAAAAATTACCTTTTTCTCGCACCCTGTATGTTTTTTCCAAATTCTGTAAACGCGAATCTTCATTAACTTAAAATCGAGGGAAGGTATTCTAAGACAATTTTCGCGTATCAGCACGGAATCTGGTAGCTGCCCTTACTGACCCAAAAATAAAATCCAAATGGCAGACTGGGTTTTTCTGTACCTTACAATAAAATAAATTACTATTTGTTACCACAAGTGTCATCTTTATATCCAATGACGTAGGTAAATACCATCCATTTTTCACACCGGAAGTGTTACTTTATTGTGCTTTTGGCCAATTCTAATTTGCCGGACTTGGCCGGTTTTTTGTATAAGAAACAAAGCTGATGTTTTCCTCCCATACAAAATTTTCTTAATGTTCTCGGGTATTATATAATATTCTTGCCCTTTGGAGTTCCTCTTTAGGCCACATTGTTTGCTGCGATCGTTCACGCTACCCTACCGTGCACTTCGCACACAGTGTACTTACTAGTACTTACTCTACTTTTTCATTGTAAAACTTTCTTTTCAGGGTTACGCTCCATTGACAACTTGGGTATTTACGGCGGAAACATAATCTCTATAAAAGAGGCACCCTTTGTTGTGGAAGTAGCGCTTGTTAACGAGACGTTACACGGTTATGTTCAGCATTGTACAGGTTCCATAATCCACGACAGGTTTATTCTAACTGCTGCTCATTGCGCCTGGTAAGTGACATGCACATATCGATGTATTGTATAGCACCTTACTCTATGCTATGGTATAGCCTATACATTCTGAGTGGGTGCGAAATAATTTTAAACAAAAAAGAACCGACTTCACTTAGGATCCGCTATTCCAAGAGGAAGTGGCCGAGTTGCTGTAAAAAATAGTGAAATCACTATAGGTGTGCCTATAATAGTTGAAGAGTTCCCTCGATTTCTCCAGGATCCCATCATCAGATCCCGACTTGGTGACAATGGGACCATCTAGGGGTTATACCTGTTCGATTCAAAAAAAAATTTTGTAAATCGGTTCACGATTCACGGAGATATGAAGTAACATACATACAAAAAAAAAAAATTATGATAAAAAAAAAAAAAAAATCTGTCGAATTGAGAACCTCCTCCTTTTTTGAAGTCGGTTAAAAAGACTCCAGAAATTGATACTGTTAACTTTGAGGTTCCTGAAACAATTTTTACCTTAAGTTCATAATTATCAAAAACATTTACTTCTAGAAAGTGTATGTGTACACACACATACCGTTTGTCCTTGTAATCAGTTGAGTAGGTAAGTACCTACCTACATGAAACAATATTGAGTACAAAACTATATATTTTATGCTTAATGTTAGGATTATAAAATTTCACAATTGTTACTAATAAAAATGTACTCTATTTAATACGATGTAGTTTATTTTAATTATTTATCTATTTTCGGAATTCGTGGGTTGCATGTGTACTTACGGCTTTATTGCTCCAAACTACATCAGCAAACGTAAGTAGACATGCGTCCTTATTGCATGAACAATGAACATCCGCGAGAACTATGCGCACATGAGTCTGTTTTTACACAAATATTATTTTAGTGGGAGGACGTTACTGCAATAATATCTGCTAATTAATTTGTATTTTTTATTTTAAGTTAGTAAAAGTTTTGACTTTACAAACGTAATTTAACCCCTGGACCGCTAAAGTCAGCGCCAGGACGTGATATCACGCGCAAAATTGACCCGGTTTGCCTGCTGGCGCGCCTGGCGCTCGTGCGCACTCGCGCTGAGGGCACGATTTTTCCGTCCGATGTTTGGCGGTCAAAGGGTTAGAAATAAAGTTAAGCAAGCCATTGTCTTTAGGTAAACAGCCAAAAAGTATAAATAAAAACACCTAAAACATAATTCAAGTTCTGTCCAACATAACCAAATTATCGCTCGAAAATATTCGTTTACTTTATTAGTTATAAGTTATCAGTGTAAAAGTACAACATACATACATACAATCACGCCTATATCCCAAAAGGGGTAGGCAGAGATCACGGATTTCCACCTGCTACGATCAATGCAGCAGAACGGCTCTCCGTGAGCCACTTCTCGCCCCCGTGAAGTAGAGACGTGATGGGTGGCGAACAGCATCGCCGCCATGCGGATGACTATTAAAAAAAGAAAAAAAGAGTACAAGTGCTAATATTTTCTATTTCTGAAATAATTTTAGTAGACTAGTAACTAATAGTAGCGCACTAATAAAAATAAAATATTGGTGTCGTTTGGCTGAATAGGTACATATATTAATTTTGTCATTCGGCAGATTAGAAAAAAACCTGACAAATCTTCTTGTATTATAAAATACTAATTTATGGTAATAGTAATAGTAATTCTTTATTGCAACTATGGTACTGGTACATAACAGTTATTATAAATATTAAAGTAACAGTATCTCATGGACCCTGACTAGGGTAGGGTGTAGCAGACCTTATATTAATAAACAAAACGAATTATACTTAGCCTATAGGTTCTTATAGATCATCGTCCATAAATTCTGATACCGAATAGTAACATTTTTCTGTTAGAAAACTTTTTAATGAGTTGGTAAAAAGACTATGTTTTTTTATTTCTTTTAGAGTGTTGGGTTAAATTATTATACATTTTAAATTAATTTATTTGGAAGTCACAGCAATAAGATATATAATTACCTCTATAATCTAAACCAATTGGGAAATTCTCATGAAATGATATTTTGTCACGAAAAATAGGAGCTAGCTCTAATTTTTTTGCAGAAGTAGGTAGAGGTACCTAGGTACCTACTTCTGCAAAAAAATTCTATTCCATTGTACCTACTCGAAAATACTCTTAAATATTTAGTTATTGTTAGCAGTTTTCTACGTAGAAATATTCTATTTTTAGAAATGAAACACTTCCAGATCAAACTTGGGTTCTATAATCAAAAGGTTTTACAATGAAATCAAGGAATTAGCTCTAAATAACTACATCAGAATATAAAACAATGTCCACAGCGTAATGTCGGCGTCCAAGCGAGTGACAGTCTACAGTTTCGCGCCTAAAATGACAGCTACTGTCATATTACTGTAAATGTCATGCTTAAGGCGTTCCTATACACTCTAAACATTAAAATTTGTCTACACGCTAATACTATAATAACGAATAAATGTTATGTTATTCTAGAACATGTGAAATCTATACATATAATAAAGGTGAAGAGGGTCAAAAATCTGTACATTGGAGATATTAGCAAAAAAATGAGTTAGTAGCTCTTAGAATCGATAACAGAACACGTTTCGGCGATTTTTAGAATTTTTGTCTGTTTGTCTGTTTGGATGGGGAGAGTTGGCGTCAAAACGCCTGAACCGATTTCGATAAAAACTTCACGAGCAGGTTCTACAGACCTCTGGTCAGGACATAGGCTATAAAAAATACGAACTTTTTGAATTTAAGGGGGTTTAAGGGGGGTTTAAACTTTGTATGGGAAATGCCTTTATATGGTAAATAAATACTTATGCATTTGTATTTCAACTATATATTTTTTAAACCACGGCGATGGCAAACAATCATACGACCCGCCTGATGGTAAGCACTTAGGGTAGCCAATGGACGCCTGTAAATCCAGAGGTTTAATGTGCGCATTGCCTCCCTATAAGGGTCGCCACACACCTAGCGGTTTTCCTCGCGGAATTACCGGAAGTAGCGGAAATTCATAGACAAATTAAGCATTTTGTCTATGAATTTCCTCTACTTCCGGTAATTTGTCTATGGCTTCCATACAAAAAATCTGCTACCATAGACAAATTTCCGCTACCATAGACAAATTTCCGCTACTTCCGGTAATTCCGCGAGGAAAACCGCTAGGTGTGTGGCGACCCTAAGAATCTTTTTTTATTTACACTATATTGCACGAAATACAAAACTGTGAGACCAAACGGCGGACATCATACCAAATGGTATTTTCCACCAGTCAACCATTGGGTCTATACAACAGACATGTACAAAAGGTGCAAGAATAAAAGTTAAATTAACTAACTATAAAAAAACAAACGGAACATAGTGAACCACGGAAATCGAAAAGTACCGGCACACCCTACCGAAAAAGAGTTTAGATAGAGTTCACCGCGTGATGGGCGTCAAAGAGAGGGGGGCGCAAAAAGAAAAAAAGACACCACACTATAGCTAAATATACCGAAAATTGTTACGTTGAACATTTGAGATGCGAAAAGAAGAGTTTTGATAGAGTTCACTACGTGACGGGCGGTAAAGAACGGGGGGCTCGCCTCAAAAAAAAAACGGTAATATTGCAAATTATACCAAAAATTGCTACGTTGAACATTTGAGATGGGAGAAAAAGAGTTTTGATAGAGTTTACTGCGTAATGGGCCGCAAAGAAAGGGGGGCTCGGGGGGCGGAGCCCCCCGCATAAAGAAAAAACACACCGTACTATTGCTTATTATACCAAAAATTGTTACGTCAAACATTTGAGATGGGAGAAAAAGAGTTTGATAGAGTTTACTACGTGATGGGCCGCAAAAAAAGGGGGGCTCGGGGGGCGGAGCCCCCCGCATAAAGAAAAAACACACAGTACTATTGCTTATTACACCAAAAATTGTTACGTCAAACATTTGAGATGGGAGAAAAAGAGTTTTGATAGAGTTTGCCGCGTGATGGGCCGCAAAGAAAGGGGGGCTCGGGGGGCGGAGCCCCCCGCATAAAGAAAAAACACACTGCAATATTGCTTATTATACCAAAAATTGTTACGTCGAACATTTGAGATGGGAGAAAAAGAGTTTGATAGAGTTTACTACGTGATGGGCCGCAAAGAAAGAGGGGCTCGGGGGGCGGAGCCCCCCGCATAAAGAAAAAACACACTGTACTATTGCTTATTATACCAAAAATTGTTACGTCAAACATTTGAGATGGGAGAAAAAGAGTTTGATAGAGTTTACTACGTGATGGGCCGCAAAAAAAGGGGGGCTCGGGGGGCGGAGCCCCCCGCATAAAGAAAAAACACACTGCACTATTGCTTATTATACCAAAAATTGTTACGTCGAACATTTGAGATGGGAGAAAAAGAGTTTGATAGAGTTTACTACGTGATGGGCCGCAAAGAAAGAGGGGCTCGGGGGGCGGAGCCCCCCGCATAAAGAAAAAACACACTGCACTATTGCTTATTATACCAAAAATTGTTACGTCGAACATTTGAGATGGGAGAAAAAGAGTTTGATAGAGTTTACTACGTGATGGGCGGCAAAGAAAGAGGGGCTCGGGGGGCGGAGCCCCCCGCATAAAGAAAAAACACACTGTACTATTGCTTATTATACCAAAAATTGTTACGTCGAACATTTGAGATGGGAGAAAAAGAGTTTGATAGAGTTTACTACTTGATGGGCCGCAAAGAAAGGGGAGCTCGGGGGTGGAGCCCCCCGTATAAAGAAAAAACACACCGCACTGTTGCTTATTATACCAAAAATTGTTACGTCGAACATTTGAGATGGGAGAAAAAGAGTTTTGATAGAGTTCACTACGTGATGGGCAGCAAAGAAAGGGGGGTTCGGGGGGCGGAGCCCCCCGCATAAAGAAAAAACACACCGTACTATTGCTTATTATACCAAAAATTGTTACGTCAAACATTTGAGATGGGAGAAAAAGAGTTTGATAGAGTTTACTACGTGATGGGCCGCAAAAAAAGGGGGGCTCGGGGGGCGGAGCCCCCCGCATAAAGAAAAAACACACAGTACTATTGCTTATTATACCAAAAATTGTTACGTCAAACATTTGAGATGGGAGAAAAAGAGTTTGATAGAGTTTACTACGTGATGGGCCGCAAAGAAAGGGGGGCTCGGAGGGCGGAGCCCCCCGCATAAAGAAAAAACACACCGTACTATTGCTTATTATACCAAAAATTGTTACGTCGAACATTTGAGATGAGGGGAAAAGAGTTTTGATAGAGTTTACTACGTGACGGGCCGCAAAGAAAGGGGGGCTCGGAGGGCGGAGCCCCCCGCATAAAGAAAAAACACACCGTACTATTGCTTATTATACCAAAAATTGTTACGTTGAACATTTGAGATGTGAGAAAAAGAGTTTTGATAGAGTTTACTACGTGATGGGCCGCAAAAAAAGGGGGGCTCGGGGGGCGGAGCCCCCCGCATAAAGAAAAAACACACCGTACTATTGCTTATTATACCAAAAATTGTTACGTCAAACATTTGAGATGGGAGAAAAAGAGTTTGATAGAGTTTACTACGTGATGGGCCGCAAAAAAAGGGGGGCTCGGGGGGCGGAGCCCCCCGCATAAAGAAAAAACACACTGTACTATTGCTAATTTGCCATGGCTGACACAGTCAAATCTCAGACGCTTTCAGTCGATCTTTTGGGATGTCGAAGTTATATGGGTAATTTGCAGAAAAAATGTACCTTTACTTTTTTTTTTATTTCATATATATTTTGAGTCTATCGCATGCAGAATCATGAGCTCTATCGAGTCTGATAGAATAAAAAAAATGACCCAACTGTCCCAAAATTTACATACAAAAAATTCGTTACGTTCATAAAAAAAGTGTAACGAAACTGATAATTTCTCAGTTTCGTTACACTTTTTTTATGAACGTAACGAATTTTTTGTATGTAAATTTTGGGACAGTTGGGACTAAGTAAAGGTACACATGCAAGAAGTCAATTTTGGCTAAACTGCTAAACATACTGTATGAAATATGACATGTAGAAAGCGTTTAGCAATGGACTGTTGAGGGTAACGAAAAGTGACAGAACCTACTGCAACGCACGCGAGCGAAGCCGCGCGGGTACAGCTAGTTCAACTATAAGTACATGTTATTGATTTTTTCGTTGTAACAGTTACTAATAAACTGTTCTAGTTTTTATTAATCTTTTGAGACTAATAGCTTTAGGTAATACCTACACATGTAATTCGGTTTTCGGTTTAAAGAAACTTTATTGTCTAAAGAAATTACAGGAATTTCACTTATAATACAACTTATAAATAGTTAACTTATCTAAAATTATTACAAGCTAACGCAATAAGCAAGCACTTTCGACTCCCTTGCTTTTAGATTAAATTGTCTTAAAGGGCGACTGCGCTGTTGGCTTCGGCTCCACGCAGGCCTACCAAAGGTCCGGGACCCCATGGTCCCGAGATATGGAAAAGACATACATATAAATAATTATGCATTAATAACAAATATTTCTTGATGATTATTACACTTAATTTTATTTGTAACGTCACGTAAGGATTCCCCGGTACAATGGGGAATTTCCGGAAACATTTAGGCATGTCCCCCAACTTTCCCGGGAAAGTTGGGGGACATGCCTTTGGGAAAGAGATATATTATATATTGTCATGCTAAATATTTATTGTTAATATTTATTTTATAATGGATAACATAAAAAATATAATGTAGACATACACAATTTGAATTTTCTCCAGTATTCCCCATAATGGGGCACGTTCCCGGGAAAGTTGAGGAATGGGGAACGTGCCCGGGAACGGCCCATCACTATGTATGGCGCCTTCGATTGATCAAGCTTTCTTCTAAAAGTACATTTGATGAAACGTGCTTTCGTCTAAAAGTACATTCGATGAAACATCTTCGACAAAACGACTATCGGCAAAACGTTTTTAGAAATTGCGTAGGTGCCTAGATAACACAATCTACATATTTTATGGGTGCAACGTTCCAACTGTATAAAATCGCTGTACCCAAACGTTACAATTTATTAAGTAGTGGTGTTAAAATACTCTTTCAATCAATAACAAATTGCAGGTCTCGAGACATCGAGGAATTAGCCATTGTAGTTGGTTCAGACAAGTTGGGGACCAACGGAGTAGCTTACACAGTGGTTGAGAAGTTTTGTCATGAGAATTACACTTATAAAAATAATACGGCAGGTGATAATGACATATGTCTGTTGAAACTGAGTAAGTCTCTGAAGTTCAGCAGCATGGTGGCTAAGGTGGAGCTGCCTGGAGAGGACTTTGAGTTAGAGGCTGGCACTCTAGTCAACTTCACTGGATTTGGCGATACTCAAAACTTGGTAGGTACCAAAACTTAACAACTAGAGTCTGTCCGGAAAAATAAGTGTCGTAGGATTTGAGGGCACCCCGCGCCTCGGTGCTGATTTAAGGTTCTTGTTATGCTGACAACACTGTCTAGTTCGACACTAAAGATCTTGTTAAGTACTTGAATATGAAAAAAAACCTGTAACAACTCGAAACATTTTTTATATTCGAATGTTAATCCTATAAACGAGTAGTATGCATATGATACGGCATCGAGTGTTAAATCACTATAATGGACTCGGTGCGAAGGGCCATTGCTGGCTTTGTTTCAAATTAATCGGATTCCCAAAGTCGTTCTAAATGGACGATACTTAGCTATCAATGTGCTACTTTGCCTGCTCGACAATAATGTAGGTACTATTATAGCCCTGCTGTTATGCTCAATCGTTTGGCGTTTCATTTGGTCTACTAGTCCTTAAGCCTGGGCCCGTATTACCTACGTAATAGGGGCCCAGGCTTTAAATAATAGAACTAAAAAACATAAGTCTGCTAGTTCTGATATGACAGGAAGTACCTGACAGACGGCGACAAACTTTGCCACCTTATTATGTTGCCATGCATTTTAAAGTGATGTCATGTCATGTAGGTAAGAGGCCCAGACTATACTGCTATTTCGCCGAAAATCATTTCGTCTAATCATCTAATGTCATTTCCCAAACAACTTAATCTCTAACTGCTAATTCATATATTTTTTTGTATGGAAAATAATTTTTTTTTTCAAAAACCTATCGTGTGCAGTGTGGTATCATATGAAAGGGCTAATAGAGGCGGTACTAAAAATAATACTACATCATTACATTACATTACAGCCATTTTTTTTATTAAAACAAAAATAATTTTCACAACTTTTTTTGGGCTCCTCCAGATACGATATGGCTGGGTTTTTTTGGTACTATATATCACAAACGATACTCGATATCCTCATATCATGAAAGCAATTTTGAAAATAATTTCATTTCGTTTTTTTTTTAATTTTTCTATATTACCAAGTACTGGAAATGTACTGGAGTAGGACTCTATTAGAACTCTACTACTTCAGTACATTTTGTACTGCGTTATTTTTCCCATACAAAAAAAAATTATGAATCAGCACCTCCTAATAGATTTTTTTTAAGAACTGCGGATCAAAAATTTTGTTTTGACCTCTAGTATGTGTGTACCAAACGGCTAAACTGTACATCGAATTGCGGTTTTTTTGTTTACCAAATGAATTATTTTGCATAGTTTTATTAGAGTGAATTTTCATTTGGCACAGGTTATTAACTTATTAGGTTCAGGCTACGTTAGTGTGCCAAATAAAATTATACGAAAAATAGGTACCTATGCGAAACGATATTATGCTATCTGATGTTTCTGCCAAATGAAACTATGGGAAAAATAGTTTGGGGAGTGATAATACTGATAATTTGCCATACAATTTTTGGTCACATATTAGTAAACCGTTTAATTTACCATGTATTCTGTCTAAACAGACTGACAATAAGCTGTTTCTTCACCAAGTGACGATCCCGATCGTGTCGAAAAAAGTCTGCACAAAACACTTCAGAGGACTAAATAACAGAATAATCTGTGCCGGAGCGGAAGGTCACAATGCTTGTTTCGTAAGTACCATAAATTAATGCTTTTTTACTGTGTAGAATTAAGTTAATCAAGTTAATAAATAGTGTTATATTTATTGGTACAAAATAGGTACATGAAAAAATTTCACTTTAACAGTTTTTTATTAAGAGCCTCACAGCAGCCTTGAAATTAACGTTAATTAAACAGTTTTTTAGTAATAATACTAATATAACAACTATTAAACTAATAACTATTTGGTTTGGGATAGTTAAAAAAAACATACATATATTCATAGTTTAATAATCTAATAATAATGATGTATATCAACGCAGGGCAGCTTGTGGCGAGCTGTTGGAGAGTAGCGACTCCACGTACCTGAGTGCCCCTGGGGTGCCCTGTCGGATGGTGGGACAGGTCCCCTGCCTCTGGCTTGCCTTAGCCGGCTGTCCAGAGTGGGGTCGTTAGAGCTGTGTTCTCGAGGGTAGATGTGGAAACCTAAGTGGCGAGTTGGCTATATGTTTAAAGTCCAGTGACACCTCTCTACCCCCAGCTCCCGCACCGGTGTTGCCCTTGAGCCATCTTTGATGTCGCTTTTTATGGGGGCCCATCTTGCGTACGGCGAGTCACCGTCTGCCGGAAATAAAATTGGATACCGTTTTATTAGGCAGGCGTCCGGTTCTTCATCCAATAGCCCATTAATCAGTCCATTACTTTTCAATAGCCTAGTACATTTTAGACTCCATTAATACTCAATAGTCCTTACACCATGGCGGGTGCTGTCTCTGCGTGCGTCCCATGACACGGGCAGGGGCAGCATCCGCTTAGTGTACCGCTGACTTTTCATTAAATTGTCGAAGGGGCCTCTGCGCGTTGGCTTCGGCTCCGCATACGCCTCCCAAAGGTCCGGAACACCATTGTTCCGTGGTCGGGAAAGACATACAAATGATGTATATAATTACTAACCAAAAATATGGATCTTTTATAATCTGAAATAAATATTATTCATTCATTCATTCATTCATTCATTCATTATACATATTTCGAAGAACTTTGTTAAGTTCGATATACGAAAGAAAACTATTCCTAAGTTACGTCTTAAAATTAAATTAAATTAATTGTAATTTTGTATTAAGCAGAACGTCTGCTAACGATACCACAATGTTTAGAAATAAAGGAAAAGTAGAAAAATCCACTGCCTCAGGCGAGACTCGAACTCGCGACTCTGGGAAACATGCCCATCGCTCTGACCAACTGAGCTACTGAGACTATACCTGATGGCTGTGAATTTCTCCACCATATCCTTTATTTATATATGCGCCTTAGGGTGACGCCTAGCGACATCTGCCGAAGAAGTCTTACACTTCTTAACCGGCCATCGGAGTCCCAAATTGTATTGAGAATTCACCGATAACGATGCGCTAAGTATAAGTATTAAGCAGAACGTCTGCTAACAATACCACAATGTTTAGAAATAAAGGAAAAGTAGAAAAAAAAATCGTTATCGGTGAATTCTCAATACAATTTGGGACTCCGATGGCCGGTTAAGAAGTGTAAGACTTCTTCGGCAGATGTCGCTAGGCGTCACCCTAAGGCGCATATATAAATAAAGGATATGGTGGAGAAATTCACAGCCATCAGGTATAGTCTCAGTAGCTCAGTTGGTCAGAGCGATGGGCATGTTTCCCAGAGTCGCGAGTTCGAGTCTCGCCTGAGGCAGTGGATTTTTCTACTTTTCCTTTATTACTAAACATTTAAATTAATTATGTTTTTTTTCTTTAGTTTCTTGACTTATACGTCTGTAATTAAGAACAAAATTCTAACAGACAAAACAGAACAAAATTAATATTATTATATTTAAAAAAATTGTTTTCTTGACAAACTTATTTTGTGTCCAAGGTACAGTCGGCTACAAAGACATGTACCCACTTTTGAACCTTATTGTGACACAATAAGGCGAAAAAGTGGATACATCTCTTTGTAGTCGACTGTACAGTCGAGTTCGTTAATATCGACGCGTCCAACTGAACAAAAATATGTGAACACAACCTTATTTGTATGGGTATAAGGTCGTGTTCACATATTTTTGTTCAGTTGGACCCGTCGATATTAACGAATTCGACTGTACAACGGCGAATGCCCAAGATACATTAGATACCTACATCACTAGTTTTGTACTATGGACACATACATACCTTTTTTTTCTCTATAGTTTATTTTACAGTGGAATAATGTAGCTTAGTCATACATTCGTAAGCTACGTTCTAAAAATCAAAAACAAGAAAGCCGTCCGAGATAGAACAGTTTCCCCTAAGCATATGCGAAATAGTAGAAGAGCCCATGACACTGAACCTAGTTCGATAAGTCTCCCGGATGATATATATATAATTAGTCGCGTTTTTAATAGGGGAACGAAATGCCTATGCTGCAATGCAAAAAAAAGGGCGGCATAAAAAAAATTTTTTTGAAAAATAAAAAAAATATCGGTCTCTAGTACGATAAGTCTCCCAGGTTTCCTTTGTTCCTCGAAGCAGAGGAGAGTTAGGGCCCTTATATGTACCATCGGGTCCAAAAATGCATGGGCAATTCATGAATGAATTCATTGATAAATTGGCCATGCAATTATGAACCCGATGGTACGTACTTGACATTCCATAAATCTTAAAGTGATATTCGATACATATTCAGTCTCTTTTTTTAGATTTTCGGAGGCGTTGTAGCAAGCGATATGCCGAATTTCTTCCAAAACAAAACATGAAACACATATGTTATTATTTTGATTAGTTATAACTAGATAACGGCGTAGCTCAGTTTAACCACCCGAAAACTAATTGACGGTACCTATGGTAACTACGAGTATTTTAGTAATAGATGTAGGGTATCTTTAGAGAGGTCTTTTAAAATCAATATAGGCTTTCATAAACAGTTTTTAGATAAAACTAATAGTTTCTTAAATAATCGCTCTGAAAGTTAAAAAAAGAGCGTTCCCCCGTCTAACTTTGGAACCGTGAGTCCAAAAAAATTGAAAAAATTCATGGAAGTGAGGCCTGATAAGTACTTTCAATGAAAACTATATTGAATAAAATCGGTTGAATTGTAACGCCGTATGGAACTGCTCGGAGGGCGACCTTCAATCGCTGCAGCAACCACCTTCTCCACTGTTTGGGAAATGCAGCAGTGGTTTTTCTTACACAGAAAGTAATGATCTTTCAGATGAGCATTGGTTTCTAAAGGAGACCGATCGTACTAGGTACCTAAAAAAACAGATCCCTTATAATGCTGCAGCAACTGACAAGGCCTGTCACGAGGGCGTGCAGCACCGCATTATCGTATAGCCCTAACTCTCCTCTGCTTCGAGGAACAAAGGAAACCTGGGAGACATATCGTACTAGAGACCGATATTTTTTTAATTAAAAACATTTTTTATTATGCCGCCCATTTTTTTGCATTGCAGCATAGGCATTTCGTGTTCTCCTATTAAAACGCGACTAATTATATACAGGGTGTCCCAGAAATCGACGTCAAGCCGTGAATGAATGATAGACCAAGTTATAACAGTTTTCAGAAAAATCCCAGACAGCCATTTTCGGTAGCAGATTTGTGAAAGTAGTTGCAAGTACAAAATGTTTCGTAACTGTTACGACACAATGTAACTGTGTTTGGTTTGGTTTCAATGTGTGGTAACAGTATACACACAATGTGACCGAGTGATTTTTAGTAATTAAGTGTGGTCATTGTGTCCACACATTACTGTAACTTTGCGTCGAAACATTTTATACACATTGCGTGTATATTGCGACTAGTGTACACTTTAGAAACAATGTTTAGTAACTGTGTAGACACTTTGTTACTAAAAGTCGACACAGTGTGTGGTAAAGTTACGTAAATGTTTCTACACTTTGTTACTAAAATAAATTGTAAACGTCACTAGAAACTCCAAAGTCTCCCAAACTTTGTTGTCAGTTCACATCTCACTCTGCTACATAAATCATGAGATTAGATTAATAAAATTTATTGCACAGTAGGGTGGTCCAAAAACATAAAGTTTTATAGTAGAAGAGCCCATGACACTGAACCTAGTTCGATAAGTCTCCTAGATGAGATATATATATATATATATAATTAGTCACGTATTTAATAGGAGAACACGAAATGCCTATGCTGCAATGCAAAAAAAGTGGCGGCATAATATATTTTTTTAAATAACAAATAAATCGGTTTCTAGTAGGTTAAGTCCCTCAGGTTTCCTCTGTTCCTCGAAGCAGAGGAGAGTTAGGATTATACGATAATGCGGTGCTGCAAGCCCCGGTGACTGGCCTTGTCAGTTGCTGCAGCATTATAAGGGATCGGTTTTATTAGGTGTCTAGTATGATCAGTCTCCTCTAGAAACCAATGCTCATCAGAAAGATCATAAATTTTTGTGTACAAAAAACCACTGCTGCATTTCCCAAACAGTGGAGAAGGTGGTTGCTGCATATCATACTAGGTACCTAAGAAAACCGTGTTGGAACTAGCTAAAAATCACGTTGGCGTGTGCGTAGGCTTATATTGCTGCACCAAATGACAAGGCCAGTCATGGGGGCTTGCAGCAACGCATTATCGAATAGTCCTAACTCTCCTCTGCTTCGAGGTACAAAGGAAACCTGGGAGACTTATCGTACTAGAAACCGTTTTTTTATATTAAAAAAAAAAAAATATTGTGCCGCCACTTTTTTGCATTGCAGCATAGGCATTTCGTGTTCCCCTATTAAAGACGTGACTAATTTTATATATCTCATCTGGGAGACTTATCGAACTAGGTTCAGTCAGTGTCATGGGCTCTTATACTATTACTGTTAGGATGTTAATATGTCCCCACGAAAGTTTAAATTTAATAACCTTAGGGTAGATTATGAGAATCGTGTACATGAAATAAAAATAAAGTTCGCTGTTTTATAGCCATTGGTAAAAAAATATGACTAAAATTATTATCAACAACCCACTTGCTGTAAACAAGCGATATCATAAGTGAAGTGCCTTCCATCATCGAAACTATACAAAATGGTATTTCCATAATTTTCCCGAAGTTTGAGAATCTCTGGAAACATAAAAGGACGGTCCACCATTTTACAAATTTGATAATGTTGGAGTTTTAAGTCGACACCGTGTCGACATAATGTGGTAACTTTGTGACCGATTGTAACTGAATTATGTATGTTCTTAAAATAGTTTCTATTTCAATATTTTAAAGTAAAATAGTTTTTTAATACCACAATAGCTTTTTTTGTTATTAGCAATCGTTGCTTTACCTTATAAGAGGCTTTTTAAGTCTGAAAATGTAAAATAAGTTTAGTAAAATCTATATTACACTTGTTTACAATCGTTAAATTCCAATTATTTTAAGGTAACTGTCCCAGTGGATGACACTATTAGGAAGAAATTAAAACATTTACTCAAATAACTACTTAACTATTAAACATAACGATTACAAGTGTGTGTAGATTTATGAACCAGTCCTCCCTTGCTATTAACGTGACATTACATTGTCTAATAGTAATACCATTTACTATTTATTTCAGTTTTTTTCGACATCTGAAATTGTACCAGTGGATAACTGGCCAAAATTTCGAATGTCCCATTGTATGACTATGAAAATAAAATGTCGATGTCCCAGTGTATGACAAGTTGTGTGTGAAGTTGAGTTGTGTTACTTGTGTTGGTGATCATGTAGACTTTCAAGAAAACAAGTAAATTTAAACAGTAGCAATTTATTAACTGTTTATTAGCATACTAACAATTTAATTTGTATTTGTCAACTTGCTGCATACGAAATTAAAAAAATGTTTTCATCGTCAGATGAAACGTGTTGATCACGAGTACTTCCTCTCGACTCGACTCTTGCCATTCGTCATATTCAGATTCACTTCTTGAAACAGATTGATTAGTTACCGATCTTTTTTCCATTTTTTTTTTTGGTTTTTTTTTTTGTAGGAAGGTGTACAAATTTTTGGCTAACATTTGAGAACACTGGCTTTGGACATTGAAATTATCCATTTAACGAGGGTTGTTTCTTATATCTGTCGTCAAATAACTACAGTCAATGGGATTTTTGCCTTGCATTTGTACAACACAGTAATACGGGGAATTCAGTACCATATAGCTGCTGTAGCAACATTGCCCTCGGTATTTCGTCTAACGCCTTTAATACGTCATTTTGACGAAATCTAGAAGATTTTGATGCATTCATCTTTGAAAAATATCTGTAACCAATGGATGACACTACAATTATGACCCAATTAATGACACTTCAATATGTAACTGTCATTCACTGGTTTTCATAGTAAAACAGTGTCTGACACCCATGTCAGATGCTACTCATATGGTTGACAGAAAATTGATTTTTACAGAGTATATTAACTATATGTCTTACTTCCTTACAATAAGGTTAAAATTAGAATTCATAAAATAACAATTTGTGCAAGTGAATGACATGAGTGTCATACACTACTAACCCTTATAATTTTGATCCAGTGTATGACATACCTTCAAAATACTAACGTATGGAAAATAACTTATTTTAAATATGAAATGTCAATCTAAGAGTTTTAATGATCACTTACTTATTACTCGTAATAGCCCGGTTTTTATTTACATTTTTAAGATGCAATGTCTTAATAGATTTACTAAGAAACCCGACGCACAACCGACTCGATGCACCTACTAGTAAAATATTCCTCACAAAGTGAAAAATGTTAAACGTATCAATGGCAGCTTCGGAACGCAAGTCATAGATACACTTACTATCGATCAAGTCCTTTTTTTGTTTTATATTATAAATCATTTTCTTATTTTATCAAATAAACTACGAAAATGTCATACACTGGGTCAGTGTCATCCATTGGGACGTTTACCTTAGTGGCGCGTTGGCAAATTTGAAATTTTTAAATAAAATAACACAGCGTACTTTTTTGCGCAATAATGTTAACATCCTGGAAACACGAAAAATGTCTGAAAACTTAAAATAAATACTTTCGTCCATAACAGCAATGGCGTTCACAAATATATTTAACAATTTTACTTACGTCAACTTTGTGGACTGATAGCAGTGACAGCAAATGAGTGAACGAATGAATGAATGATTTGCGCTATAAGTGGTTGCAAACTGGTAACAATGTTACGACACGGCGACGTAACAAAGTAACCAAAATGCGACTGTGTCGACTCGTCCCCACTTTTTAAAACTCATACAATAATTTAGTCGCCTCAACCGAACAGTATCGTAACGGCGACCAAAAATGGTAACAAATATTTTTGTGTCTACACAAAGTGTCGACAAAATGTGGTAACTGCGACTAAAATGGCTGTATGGGATACAATAAAAAATCTATCACATGTTCTTCAAAAATTATGGTCACTTTAAAAATGTACTAGAAGTTAAGAGACCAGGGCGTGAATATTCTAGTAAATTTTTAAAGTGCCCATAATTTTTGAAGAACATGTGATAGATTTTTTTTGTATTTTTCTGATAACTGTTATAACTTGGTCTATCATCCATTCACGGCTTGACGTCGACTTCTGGGACACCCTGTATATATCATCCGGGAGACTTATCGAACTAGGTTCAGTGTCATGGGCTCTTATACTAAAAGATTTAATTGACAAATGTGTCATTGGGAAAAGAAAATAGCGTCTTCCCCTCTTGAAAGTAACAACGAGAATATTATTGTACCAAGAAAAGTAAAAGCAGCATAAATAGCTTCACAGAAAAGTAATTCAGATAAGGACTAAATACTCTATTTATGATCTTATTTTTATGTTTTCGAAGGGTGACAGCGGAGGTCCTCTGACCTACAACAACACTGTTATCGTCGGAGTGGAGTCTTGTAGAAGAGGACTTAATTGCTCGAAATATGAAGCGGCCTTCTCCAAGGTCTCCAGTTACGTGAAGTGGATTAATGGTACAATCTACGATAATCTGTAACTTAGCGGAATTGTGCTCTTCCTGTAAACACGCATTGTTGTATTATTAAAACAATTTTATAAGCATAATGTGGTTCTTTTATTATGGTTCCATACCCAAAGGGTAAAAACGGGACTCTATTACTAATCTCGAAGCGAGAATTCCCGGGAAATCTAGCCTGTCTCGAGACGAGAATTAAAGCCTCGAGAAATCAAGAAATAGGTAAGTCACAAAATTTCTAGAAGTGAATTGTAGACTCTATTCGACTATCTTAACCATTCGCAACCTGCGTTACTATATTCCGTTTGTATATTTTTATTTTATTTTAACGATCTCATTGTGAAATTAGTATTATCTTGAAAACTTCACTTTACCGTAACTCAATATTTTTCTCGTAATCGCATGGATATAGTTATTCTATTTTCATGATCGCTTAGCTTAAAATGATGTTTATACCCAGGGATGTTGCGAATATTCGCATCCGCATCCGCAACCGCGGATCTTCCGCATCATTTTCAATATCCACATAAGCATCCACCTCCACATCAAATCGATGTGGATGTAGATGTGGAACAAGTCGGTACCAGGGATTTTACGGATGCTGATTTTTTGACATCCACGGATGCCGATGCGGATATTAAAAGGCTCAAATCCGCGGATACGGATGCGGACGCGGATGTAAGTACAAAAAAAACAAATATTAAAGTTTTTTTTCATAAACAAAACAAACTCGTCTTTTCTTACCGCTATCCGTCAAGGACGTAGAGCTCGGCCAACGAATCACAAAAATGTAACAATATTCCTATTTGGTCTAAGAGCTGGCCACGTCAGATGTGACACAATAATGAGAGTTTTGTAACCAGGCCAGTTAGATTGCATAACCATCCCATTGCTAGATCCGGGCATGTGGCAGCTTTTAATGGGTGGAGCACAGAGTGACAGACCAACAAAGTTTTTAAGTTGGAAAAAAGTAATACCGAAATAGGCAAAAACTGCTGAAGTTGTGTCATTTATAGAGAACAGGGCCTATATTTTAACATTATAACAAAAAACATTGTGTATTATTGCGGAAACAAAAACAGTAGGCGAGTATCCAAAAATTACATTCCGACCGACACTTATGGATATTATATAATCTAATTAATGACATAATTTTTCATAATATTGGATCGAAGCCAGAACTCTAGAATTTGGTTTCTTCAAGTTATTTGCATTCTTTGACCTCCATCACTTTAAAGCTGCCAGACGACCGGATCTAGAAATAAGCATAGTATAGCAAACTAACTAGAGGGGTTTCGTTGCTCTCATTATTGTGTCATATCTGACGTGGCCAGCTCTCCGTCTATATTAGGCTAATAAAATACGTGCGTTCCCATTGAGGGTGCACGGTTTATACATATATGGCCACGGCATATAATTTAAGTAAAACGGTACATTTGTTTTTATACTGCTCGGTGGAGCGATAGTTAGTATTTTTTTTAACTAACGAATAGAGTATAGCAATTGTCTAATTAACAACCAAATGATACGTAAATTGATTTATTTTTATGACAAACGTTTCAATTGAGGGACCAGCTTTGATCGATTGAAACTTTTGAATGGCTTCTTTTACAAACCAGAGATTGAATTTTCAATGATTCAAGTACTTTTACTAACTCTCAGTCACACTTATATTTTAAATAATACTATTGTTCTCACTTAATGTGAACTTATCGCGATCAATTGAGGGGCCATCTTCTGCATGCCACTTTTTCTTATTGAGTTAGCAGAAAGGAGTCACAATTAATGAAAAAAGTTTTACAAATCTTTTACTAAGATTAGTCATTTACAGCAGTTGTAAATTTAAATTGAACTCAAAACTATTTTGACACCTTTCATCTAAATCGATTTAGCGTTAATAATTTTCTATAATAACTTTTCAGCCCCTTAAAAGTTACTATTCTGGGATAATAACTAGTTTGTATAGCGCCGGCCCGAGCCCTCGATCAGGGTAGAGCGAAATCGGGTTTTGGCGCCCCTCGTCGAAGCTTTTTACTCAAAAGCGTTAGAGAAATAGGGTTAGGTTAGGTTAGTAGTAGGAAGATAAAGTATTAGCTGTTTATATTGATTGCTCGAAAAGCACTTAGTCTATTTCCGATATTTTTATGGTTATGTATGTTAAATAAATAGACAATTTATGAAAAAAAAAGATTCACTAGCGTAGGTATCAATAAAGTGATCGTATACGCTAAATAAAATTTAAAAAAATCTTATAATATGGATCTAAACGTGTCACCGTGGTGAAAAATTACTGTAACACTTAGATCCGTATTAGTACCATACTACCAAATTTTCGAATTGTGTTCGAATTTCTAAGTCACTTTTTTATAAATTAAAAGAAAAAAAGTCACTTAATGAAGCTTATCGACAAAAGCTCGGTTAAACAACTCGGGAAATCTTTAAGTTAGTCATCACTTATTTTAACAAATATAATAGTAATAGATCCCGAGCGTAGGATTTAGTCAGTGTAGTGTTCCAGACGTTGTCTAGAACGACTCCGATTTCCTGAAATGCACAATGACGTCACTGGGGAAAAATGTATAATGGGAATCTGAGGAACCTACTTAATAATCAGAAAAAGCTTCCAAAAGCGTACGATTTAATGTAAGGTATTTTTTTTCTTCCCCCGACTATTATAAGAATGTTTGTGCCAAAATATGCCAATTCGCCCAGAAGATGAACAAAGTGCCCTGATTATGAACGGTTTGATTCAAAAGATGAACCAGTACAAAAGCAAAATCAAGTATCCAAAAATTAATGATTTGATGCCAATAAATGAACAGTGGCCTCCTAAGGCCTATACAAGCAAAATTAGGAAATTTGATTGATTTAGCTTTGTGCAATAATTTAAGTGGTATCCTGCCTTTCTGTCGAAAATTGTATTGCCGAATTTCACTTGTCAACCAACTTTTCGCAGATGTTTCATTTGGCCGAATAACTTTTACCAAATAATAATCTCGCAACCATTTCATTTCCCAACCCAGTTGGGAAATGGAAATTACTTACTAAGTTGAGTTAGGTTAGGTTGGATTGTCTAGATATCTTAGCATAAGTTAGTTAAGTTTTCTAAGTCAATTTTATTTATAGGTATTTACCTACATAATATTATGTAATTTAAAAAAAAGATCTATAATAAAATAAAAAATGTAAAGTTGGGAAATGAAATTTGGCCAAATGAAACTTCTCCGAAAAGTTGGTTGGCAAGTGAAATTTGACAATGCTATTTTCGTCGAACAGGCAGAACACCAATTGAAGTAAACAAAGGTAAATCAACTGTTTCAATTTAAAATGGTTTAATTTTTTTTTAATTTAATAGACACTATAATTAGGACCGTGGCCTTCAAAAATAGTATTAGCAGTGGTGGTGGGTCAAAAAATTTCTTAGGCAGCCGGAGCTTAATTTGGTTTAAAATTCTTCATGAGCTGTAAAACTGGAAATGCTGGAAAACTGGTCAGGTGCATGAAAATTAGGCAAGCAGCCGGGAATCATGTTCTATGGACGCGCCGCCACTGATAGGTAGAAGATTTCTCTAAAAATGTTTAGTTTTGAAATTGTTACCTAAAACATGAACGGATAAATTTAGTTAGTTCAAGTTTTGAGCATGATATTCATGAAATGAAGTAATAAAATTCATGCAAACTGCATGTTTTGGAATGCAGCCTAAAAGATGAACTAGTAAATTCTCGTAGTTCAAGTTTTAGGTATAGTTATAGTTCTGTTAGGTGAACAGTCCCATTTCCATTACAGTCTGCCGGCCGAGCTCCTACCGAGCGGACGATATACTGATAACGCGCTGTGCTTATTATCTACCTACTCAACTACCTGTACACGGATTGCAGTGTTACTATTTATATTATACTGTTAAAGTGTTAAAGAAGACCAGACAATGGTGCAGTGTAAGGAGTGCAAATTATCGTTAGCTAGGGTAAAACCCGACGGTATTGTCCAATGCAAGGGCATGTGTGAGGGTGTTTTTCATAAAAAGTGCGCCGCAAAACTAAAAAGATTCAACGAGACGGAGCTGTGCGAGAGCTGCCAAACACCTGCTAAGCCACAATCGGACATTAACGCTGATGCCTCCAAAGCCAGCATGGAAAAAGTATTGAGAGAAGTCAACGAAAAACTGAGTGTCATATACAAAATGGAAAAAACCCTCGAAAGTATGTCTGAAGATATCAGCTTTTATTCTGAAAAATACCAAGAGCTTATCGAGGAGAAGGACAAAATGAACAATAGGATAAAGACCTTAGAGCATAGAAATAAACACCTAGAAACGTGCAACCGGGCCCTGGAAGATAGGGTAACATGGCTAGAAACTAAGGAGAAAGAAAAAAATGTGGAGGTTATAGGCCTGGAAGACAAAGACGACATAGTTTTGGAGAATGTTATACAGCAGTTAGCCCATAAACTTGGAGTTGACGCCCAGCATGTTTGCGAGGTCAAGCGGGTAGGCGAAAAACCCGCCGCCGTTAAATCATCTAGCGCCTATAAGCAAAGTGAGGGTCGCTCGAGCCGTCCCCGGCCCGTCGTTATCACCATGGCAACGCGGGCGGCTCGCGACCAGTGGCTGGCCGCTAGAAAAACAACAAAGTTAACCAATGATGACGTACTTGAGAATGCCAATAATGAAAGAATTTTCATAAATGAGGACTTGACAAAGTATACGCGAAACTTACTGTGGACGGCTAAAAATGAATTAAAACATATATATAAGTACGTATGGGTGCAGAGCGGCAAGGTATTGATAAGGAAAGATGATCCAAGTGACGGGAAGATAAAAGTGGTCCGTTCCCTAAATGATATAGACACTTTTTTAAATAATGAAAAGTGAGTGTCTTCTCAATATTACACTGTGTTTAGTTACAAAGTTATTTAAGTAAATAAAATTCAATGACGAAACTATACATATTAAGTCTAATATAAAATACAAAAAGTACGAAAATACAGAAGTGTGGAACAATGAAATAAAATCCTATACATCTAGTTTACATGTTATGCATATCAACATAAGATCTCTAAGAAAAAACTTTAATGAGCTACAATTATTATTAAGTGGTTGCATGGAGAAAATAGATATTATTGCACTTACAGAAATAAATATAAGAGAACAGGAGCTGCCAATGTATAAACTAGAGGACTACGATACGCATATAATGACAAGAGAGACATCAAGGGGCGGAGGAATATTGGTTTATGTGAGAAAGAGTTTCAGCTTCACGGCAGACATAATAAAATCTAATTACAGTGAAATAATACATGGAGAACTTTTTCAGGCTGGAAAAAAGTTGACACATTTATTCGTCGTATATAGACCGCCAAAAACAAATAAGCATGGATTTGTGACTGACATACACCGATTGCTATCTAAAATACCTACTGGTCAAGATATGGTAATAATTGGCGATACAAATATAGATCTCATGAATGAAGTCGGCTCCGGAAGCGTAATTAACCAGTATAAAAACAATATGTGTGAGCTAGGTCTGGAATGCGCCATCAACGACGTGACCCGCGAGGAGGTGTACGGCGGCCAGGTGACGCGCACGTGCATCGACCATGCGTGGGTGCGCACCCGGCGCGCGGTGTCCTCGTACGTCCTCACTACCAAGGTATCTGACCACTATCCTATCGGTGTCAACATCGCGACTGGGGTCCACGCACCGGCTGGTAAGCAAACGCCTGTGACTATTTTATGTGAAAAAACTCTTAAAAAACAATTTGAAAGTGTTGACTGGGAAGAACTATTACGATGCGAGTGTCCATTAGAACTGTATGATAAGCTATGCTCGATCTTTTCTTGTATCTATAATCAGTGTAAAAAACAAATAACGCCGCGTGCTAAGCGTAAGGAC
Source organism: Pammene fasciana (assembly GCA_911728535.1). Taxonomy (NCBI): domain Eukaryota; kingdom Metazoa; phylum Arthropoda; class Insecta; order Lepidoptera; family Tortricidae; genus Pammene; species Pammene fasciana. Next base: position 2,392,269 of record OU452292.1, read on the forward strand.
AAGCCGTGGATAAATAAAAGAATTAAAAAAATGTTAACAATAAGAGATATGTTGTTTAAAAAATGGAAAAGTAGTCCTAATAATATGAATTTAAGATTGCAATATAATAAATATAGAAATAGGGTCAATAAATGTATAAATAAAGTTAAAAATAAGTCCAGGCAACAAGAATTAAAACAATGTGGTAACAATAGTAGAAAAATATGGGAAAAAATTAATTTGTGGACAGGGACAGAAAAAATGGGCATAGATAGAATAATAAAAAAATATTTAGCAAAAAACGATAGCATGATAAATATTTGTAATAAATTTTCGGAAACTTTTACTAAGGAAATACTAGACATAAGACATAACTGTGACATTAAGTTCCTAGAAAGATCAAAGTATATAAAAAGCAGCCAAGTTTCATTAAGGTTTATTAAGGCGCAGCCTAACGATATAAGGAAAATTATTAATAGTTTAAGTGAAAAAAAATCCCCTGGATTAGACCAGATAAGGGTACGAGATGTAAAATATTTAAGTGACAAACTGAGCCCTATCTTAGCCAATTTTGTCAATCTCTGTGTAACAAAAGCTATGTACCCTAAATTATTAAAAACAGCTATAGTAAGGCCGATATATAAACAAGGTTCACACGCTGAATACACTAATTATCGACCTATCGCCATTTTATCAGTTATTAATAAAGTAGTGGAAAAGTACTTAACAGCCCAAATAAGCGGTTTTTTAGAAAGCAACAATATTCTAACTCAGTCGCAGCACGGGTTCCGTCGGGGCCGAAGCACGGCAACCGCGCTGGCTCGGTTCACTGACGAGGTTAACGAGGCTCTGGACCAGCGGAAGCAGGTGGTTGTGGTCTACATAGATTTCAAAAAAGCTTTTGACACACTGGGCCACAACCAGCTGCTTCAGGCAATGGAAGAATGTGGCATCGCGGGTCCACTTCATGGGTGGCTCCGTGCCTACCTCGAGGATCGAACCCTGCGCACGGCTGTGGCAGGCGAGTGCGGCGCGCCCGCGCGCGTCTCCTGCGGCGTGCCGACCGGCTCAGTGATCGGGCCAGTGGGGTACATAGTTCATGTTAACAGTATGTGTAATGTTGTCAAAAACTGTAATGTTTATATGTATGCAGACGATACATGTTTAATGTACGCAGAAAGAGATTTAACCATCATAGAAAACAAAATACAGGAAGATTTAACAAATATCATTAAATGGGCCCATGATAATGGCATCATAATTAATATTGTGAAAACCAAATGTATGTGTATAAGGTCGCCGTACTGTAGAGATAGTTATAGGCCACCGCGCATAGTGGGCCACAGCTTTGACTGCCTCCACAGTCGGCGGCCGGGCGGCGCCGCGTGCGCCTGCGCCTGCGCCGAGCTCCAAGTGGTGGAACAGTACAAGTACCTAGGTCTGCTTATAGATCACAAGTTCTCATGGCAGCCATATGTGATTAGCTTATGCAATAAATTAAGATCAGTACTTGTGAAATTCCACCACTTGAAGTTCATATTAAGCAGGGCTACTTTGTATGCGGTGTACTATGCTCTCGTGGATTCACTTTTGTCGTATGGATTGGCTAGCTATGGTCGTACGTTTAAAACTTATTTAGACAAATTAAAGGCTTTGCAGATTAGATTCATGAAGTTAATGGTCGATGCAAAAACTAAAAGTAAATGTAAGAATAGCACTTATGAAAATCTTTTTTTAGAATGTGAAATATTACCAATACATGAAAAGGTAGTGTTATTGTTGGCTACGGAGCAATTTTGTAACGACGAGTTTAAAAAATGTAGTGTAAATAAAAGGCTCATAAGAAATAGAGATAGTGACAAGTTATTATTACCTAGTTATACAAATTATTTTGGCCAGAGATGTAGAAAGTATATGGTTCCCAAAATCTATAACGAAATACCGTCAGACTTGAAAATCACATGCATAACAAAACAAACATTTAAAAAGAAACTAAGTAGTGTTCTATTAAGTAAATTAAAAGATAAGATACAACCTTTGTAAGTTAACATATTGCATTTTCATGTTATACTCCAATGTTCTAGTTAAGTAGATTAAGATTTAATATAGATGCAGTGAAATAACGAGTTCAAAATTCAAAGAAGAAAAAAGAAATATATTTATACATATAGAGAGAGATATACCCAAGTACCTATACAAATGAGCCATAAAACGCTCGTGAGACTAAAATATTAAAAATATTCTAATTAGTTATTACTTCATTTTGCTGCAACTGTATTAACGATAGATACATAATTATTATATAGAAATAGTATTCATTGTAGGTGACCGTCTGTGGACCTTATTACATTGGGATAGGGTCTATCAATGGTCAATCGGGTGTAACTGTTTTTGTTGGTGGTGGTGGAAGTAACCTGAGTAACATATATAGCTATAGCTTACTATATAATTTGTAAACTGGAGCCTCGTCTGCCAACAAACCACGCTGTGGTTTGGCAGAAGTAAAGAGCGAAGAAAAATTGTAAGCTGTTTCGTGAATAAACATTTATTTATTTTTTATTTTATTTTTTATATTAAAGTAATCCCCATGATAATAGAGTGAGACAAAAAAAAATTTGTTCATGTTTTAGTCATAAAATCAAGTAACAAAAAGCAATTTAAAACATAAATGGTGTATGTTTTTTATGAGAGTAAGAATTTGAAAAAAACTAACCCCGGCCCAAAAGTTGAACGCTATTAATCCATTGCAAGAATGACAAAATATTAGAACCATGACTTGAACAATGAATATTTCATAACATAAGTTAAAATATGCTATACAAAGTCATGTAAGTTCATCATTAAAATGTATTAATTTATACGCAATTATATCTTTAAATTTTGAACCATTCTTAATAAGATTTCCATACAAAAGGCGATTTTGGCGAGAGGTATATATTTTGGCGAGTTCTCACGACCTCATACTTGGATTTATTATTTTAGAAGTTAAAGTCAGTATCGGGAAAGTAATGCAGTTTCAATAAAATAAAATAAATACAATATTAAGGCCGCATGTTCATCTTCTAGGGGTCGTTAAGCTTTATATTTGTTTTGCCTTCTTTACGTTTTCGGCGCCTTTATAAGCCGTGATTTTCCGCCATTCGAGATCAAAAGTAGCGATTTAAAAAATACGAGTATATATATAATAAATATAACCCGTTTTTCGGCGCCTTTATCAGGTTTCATTTCGCGCCTTTCAAGATTAAAAGCAGTGATTAAAAAAATAGTCCTAAAGAAGATTACGTTTTCATCGCCTATATCAGCCCCTATTTCGCGCCTTTCAAGATCAAAAGCAACGATTTAAAAAAATCGCTTAGAAAAATATAAAGAACGTTTGTTTTTGGCGCTTTTATTTCGCGCCGTTCAAGATTAAAAGTAGCGAGTCACGTCTGATGAAACAAGTTGAAATAATAATAATACCAAAAATTATATACCAAAAGGTAAAGGTACCACCCGCCGTCGCACCACTCCACTCCAAACGTACATATTTTGCGCCCGCGCCACACTCGCTTTAAAACTTTTTTTTTTCTTTTGCCATTTTGGCGCCCCCCTGCCATCCGGCGCCTAGAGCGCCCGCTCGCAGTGTGTGATTTTGGCTTAGTTGCGGCCATCCCTATTTTTCGCGCTTTTTGGATAGATGATAACCAAAAAAAGCTTGCATTAAAACTCCAAAGGGTTTAAGTACCATAGATTTTGAGATATTAAAAAAATCGAGAAAAGTCCATAAAAACCAGAGAAACGTATTATATGCTCTGTCGAAGCAGATTAATCAATAAATGCTCCCTGGTATGCTAGACATGATTTAATAGCATCATTATACGCATATAAATATAAAGATATACGCTCACGTAGTCGTCAATTAATTAATTTCTATGATATGACAACTTTTTTTTCTGTCGCATTTTTTTTCACTGCATAAATGTTAAGCAAGGCTATAACTATTACCATAAAAAATATCAAACGCAACCAATGCAGGAATAGGGAGATACAATTTTTTCAAATTTTAGGTTAGGGTTGTCACATCTCTAGTCTAAGTACTACAACCTAATTATTTTGTTTTTAGGAAAAATGGGGCAGTGCTCCTTTCTCATCGTCTTCTCTAGCTCCTAGCGTTTATCCCAGCTTGGGGTCCGCTTGACAACCTAATGAATTGGCGTCGACACTAGGTTTTAAGAAAGCGACTGCCATCTGACCTTCCAACCCAGAGGGGAAACTAGGTCTTTTTGGGATTAGGTCCGGTTTCCTTACGATGTTTTCCTTCACCGAAAAGCGACTGGTAAATATCAAATGACTTTTCGTACATAAGTTACGAAAAACTCAGTGGTACGAGCCGGGGTTTGAACCCGAGTCCTCCGGATTTAAAGTCGGACGTCTTATCGCAAGGCTACCAGCACGCCTTTCTCAACATCACGTCATCAATAGTTTCCATCAACAATCCTCGATGAAAGATATTATGTGGAATTGGGAAAGGGTCCGCCCTCTTTAGACACTAGTCGAGAGGTCGAGACCCAATTCCTATACATAATATCTGGAGAAGCGGGGGTGAGGTGTCATGGAGCCGTTAAAGACCCATGGCACTGCTTTGCCTCAGCAGGCACTGACCCGTCCTGCTGAGGGATGTCCTTCTGGGCCCCGACCAGAGGACTTAATGCTAGGGGGGCATGAGGGCGCCAACTCCAACAACCGACGACCAAAGCACGAATAAGGATCAAAAGAAATCGCTCACAAAACTAGATATTTACAGAATTCTATTAGATAAGGCACATACACATGGGGTTAAGTTAAGACGAGACCATTGAATCTTGACAGTGACGAACGATGCCATACTGTATTAAAAGCTTTATATCTGAATAGAATTCCTAGCATTATTGACACCGAAAACAAAGGATTTAAAAACAGGATTACTAAGTTTTTAGACAAATGTGAAACCTTATACAAGGGGTGCGTAACGTAATGAATACGAACTTTTTGTATAATCTCAGTTTACTAACGCTCAAAACGTATAATAACGTTAAATATAATGCACTAAATGTCTATTTTCAATGAGTACTTATACGTTAAAAGTAATGTAACATAAATAAAATATACCGTTGTTTCATATAATAGATATTTTAACTAACTCCATTTTATATAATCTTCATTACATATATTAACAACCTGAATAAACCTCAGCATTACAACCCTCAGCTACCAAAAGCATTGCTACCAGCAGTAGGTTAGGTTAGGTTAGAACTGCGATCACTCACAGACATACTGCTACCAGAAAAGTAGGTTAGGTTAGATTAGAACTGCGACCTCCCACATACATACTGCTATCAGAAAAGTGGGTTAGGTTAGGATAGAACTGCGACCTCCCACAGACATACTGCTACCTACCACAAAAGTAGGTTAGGTTAGGTTAGAACTGCGACCCCTCACAGACATACTGCTACCAGAAAAATAGGTTAGGTTAGGTTAGAACTGCGACCCCTCACAGACATACTGCTACCAGAAAAGTAGGTAAGGTTAGGTTAGAACTGCGACCCCTTATAGATACTACTACTAGAAAAGTTCGTTAGGATAGATTAGAGCTGCGACCCCCACATAAATAAACACTTACCAGAAAAGTAGGTTAGTTTAGCACTGCGGCCCCCCAGAGATATAAACTGCTACCAGAAAAGTAGGTTAGGTTAAGTAGGAAGTGCACGGCTGCGACCCCTCACAAAAACAAATTATAACCAAAAAAACTTGGTTGGGCTTGAGTTGATTAGGATATGCCTTCGGAATAATTTGCCTCGTAGGTAGTCGCTTATAATATTTACAATATGTTAGTTGTTTTGTTTATTATATTATTTCAATTTATAATTATAGTAAACGATATTATATGCAAAGCACATTATACATTATGCAATTATACATTTTGATATTATACATTTCGTACGTTATACTTACTATAATTTATGCCTTACAGAATTATACAAATTGAGTTTATACTTCTTAAGCAATATAGCATAAGTTCGTATACGTTACATTACTTACCCTTATACAAGAATAGTAAAAGAAACTTTAACCGATTTTGCAATAAAAACAAAACCTGGCTATCCACCATTTTCAATATCGAAGTACCAAAATTGAACATCCAAGAAAGTCCTTTATCACAACCTTACCAGGGACCGGAACCGGTTACCATAACCTGGGAATTTCATATGGTTATTTTTGAGGTCGTTTTAAAAACCGGTTACCGTATCGATCGAGTTAACCTAAGGTATCACTAACCGCTTTAAAAACCCAATCAATTCGGTTACCGCATCATAGGGTATTGAGGCAGCTCAAACGAATGTAATCTTTACGAACACTCAGATTAGGCTTATTATTAAATGTAGCTATGGGCACGGGGCTTTCAGTATAAATCAAACAACTAATGGAATCAATTTTACATAAATTTTGTGACAACCCTATTTCCATAGAAATCGGCAAAAAACTTAGAAACGCAATATCTCCAAGTTCCTGCAAGATAATTTAACAGAATTTTCAGAGTTGAAAGGTACATTTATTAAGTTAATTTTACGAGTAAAAAAAAATGCGACCCTTTTGTAGTTAATTATTTATTAACACTTTTTTATGATTTTAAAATTAATTAATTTACCGTTATCCTTTGCCATCAGAGTCCTGAAACTGTCACAACTAATGTGTTTTAAACTGACAAACATTATGTATTTAATTTTAAACGGTAGTTGGATTTTTTAAGGAGATTTTGAACGAAACATTTTTTATGAAGGTCGTTGACCTCTCAGAAAAAAAATTATTATTACGAAACTAAGTAAAATATTGCAACGGGAGTTTCTTTCTAGGCTTACTTACAACTAAACACGTTATAATATTAAATAAATTAATGATGTCCGGAACTAAGCCAAAATCACACACTGTGGCGCTCCACTCGCTCTACCCTAGGACCGGCCCTAATTGTATGTACTTTTGCCGGACTCAAGCTATCTCTATAAGTTATTGATTTGATTGATTCCCGAATCGGTCCAATGTAAATAGGGTGTTAGAATATTATAATGGACTCAACCAAACAATTGAAAATGATGACATGTTAATGTAATTTCGCACAGTCCGAGATACAAAGGAAGCATAATATTGTAATTACTTAACACGCAAGTGTAGGTTTTTTTGATAAATAAAAAAATACACACCGGTGCATCATTTTGTAGTGACTTCTTAGAGTAAAATAATAATTTAATGTAGGTTTATACAATCAGAAAGACAGAAATGAAATATCTCAGAACTGTAGCTAATTAGGAAATTATGACACTAACGTCACAAAATTATTATTATTTATTAATTCATAAAACAATGTACATTGTGTCTGAATGTAAAGTCATACATAAAAATTCCTACATACAATTTAAGTTATAATTTACCATTTAAATTAAATATCCACATTACAATAAGATACATGATGTGAATACAAATTAATTTACAAAAATATAAAAGATTATAGTGCTAGTCAGAATGTAATTATTAATTATTAATATTAGCCATTATTATTATAAGATATAAAAACCAATTGTCATCCAAAAATAAAAATTAAATAATTTCCTAAAAGTCGTTAATATCGTACACACATTTGTCAAGTAAGTATTTTTTTAATCTGCAGCTAAAAACTTTGTGGTTTACAAGTTTCTTTAGTTCAATTGGCATTTTATTGAATAGCCTTACGGCCTTGCACTCTTGAGGTGTGCTCGACTACAGCAAGATTGGGATGTATGATTGAATGCAGATTTTTAGTCCGAGATTGTAGTCTTTTAGTCATCTGTTCTTCCGACTCAAAACGATAACTGTGTTTTACTGCATCTGTTAACAAGACTAAGACATATAAGGCTGGTACAGTCAGTATTTGAAGCTTTTTAAAATGCTCTTTACATTCTCCCCAAGGTGGAATACCGACTATAGCTCTTATTGCATTTCTCTGTGCAACAAAAGCATGGTAAATATTATATTTGTAGCTATTGCCCCAGAGCTTTATGCTGTACCGTAGCTTCGATTCAACAAGGGCAAAGTAAACTAACTTTAGCTGCTCTAATGTTAGTTCGTCTCTCAAACTGCGAAGGGCATAGCAAGCTGAGGCAAGTGAATTTTCAATTCCAAGTACTTCTTCTTTCCAGTTTAATAAGGCATCAATTTGTACACCGAGCATTTTAGTCACTTCTACACTCTCAATTTTATCATTATTAAGTGAAATGTTTAGTTGCGCGTTGTTCTTTGAAGTTGTCTTAAATAGTACCGCTAGTGTTTTTCCACTGTTTAGGTTAAGATGATTAATCGACAACCATTTGTGACAAGCTTGTATTGCAAGGTTTGCTTTGTAATTTAGGTCTTCAATGCTCACATCAGATAGAATAATACTTGTATCATCAGCAAAAATAACAACATTGGCACCACTTACTATACTTCTCAAATACTCTATAAAGTCATTTATATATATAATGAAAAGCATTGGACCAAGTATTGAGCCTTGCGGGACGCCTTTCGTTATTGCGGTTAGCTTCGATTTGTATACTCTTTCTATGGATTTTTCATCAACTTCCTTTATCTCGACAAATTGTTTACGGTTCCTTAAGTAGGATTTTATAAGATTTAGCGCATTACCTCTAACGCCATAAAACTCAAGTTTGTTTGTAAGGATTTCATGGTCGATTGTATCAAATGCAGATTTTAAGTCGAGGAAGATGCCCGCTACTTTCAACTTTCCATTTAATGCAAGTGTGATGTCGTATAAAATAGTATCAATGGCTTCTGAAGTACCAATGCCTTTCTGATATGCAAATTGTCTTGGATGCAATATTCTATTCAAGTAAAGGTGTTTGGTTAGCCTGATTTTAATGATGAAAAGAAATACTTAAGATAAGCTCAGGAATGTACCCTTAAAATTAACAGAATTTAAAAAACACGGTGTATATTTTTTTTCTTGGGTATTTTTAGAAATGTTCCTAGTTGTTCAGATGCATTAAGAGTCGCCAGGACGCTCGCGTGAACTCGCATCCCCATACAAACGTAGTTCAGGAGTTCGATTTTTGAATCTCACCACTGACTTATTTTTATTTCGTACTAAATAGTCATCGGCTGCATACAAAAAAAGGCACCGGTGAGATTCGAAAATCGAACTCCAGCTCTCATTTTAAAACGACATGCTTTAGAACCACGAAATTTGGCATGAGCATTCTAGTAGTACAGATCTAGGTCGGATAATAATTTTCGTTGCTAAAAATTTTAATACAAAGAAAATATAGCAAAAATAAGTTTTGTATGTAAATCTGTAACTGGCTGTATTTCCTTTGTATTACAATTTTTTGCAACGAAAACGAATGTCCGACCTAGATCTGTAGGTACTACTTACTAGAATGCCCCTGCCAAAATTCGTGGTTCTAAAGCATGTCGTTTTAAAATGAGAGCTGAACTACGTTTGTATGGGAACGCTCCTCACACCTCAGACCTCATATTTATGGAAAATATGCAACTAGAAGAATTTCCAAAAAAAATAACCATTTTGAATACATACCAAAAGTATTTAAAATGATTGAATTGGAAAATTAAAGTATCCATATAACGTGAAATTTTATTCTCTACACCTTTTTTTTATAAGTTTTTCAACAGGAGCATTCTATTTCAAAGATAGATGAGATTTTCAATAAAATTACACATTTTCCCGATTTATAACTTTTGATTTTGGCTGTACCGCTGAACCAAATGAGAAGTTTAATACACTCATTCGACGCAGAATTTAACCCTCTTTAATATCAAAATAACATTATTTCCATCGGACGTACCGTTTTTGAACTACAAGCAAAAAACTGAAAGAGAGCAAAAATTTCGCTAAAAAGTTATGCACACCTCCTGGAACCATGCGAACTCGGATGACAATGTCTTTAGGACCACATGCAGGTATTAAAACGATTTCCAGCCTGCTGGGAATTAATTCCTCAAAATGCTTTTTATTGATCTAATTTTATTGGCTACGAGTAATATTGGGTAATACTTTACCTAGCACGTGCGCCGTCGCCGAGACGTTCCTGTACCGACTTGTTCTACATCTGCATCCGCATAAGCTCCGCATCGAATTGATGCGGAGGTGGATGCGGATTTTGAAAAAGATGCGGATGCGGATGCGGATGCGAATATTCGCAACATCCCTGGTCGGTACAGGAACGTCTCGGCGACGGCGCAGGCGCACGTGCTAGGTAAAGTAGGTAATTTCACCATTATCCAATAGGAATATTGTAACATTTTCGTAATTCGTCGATCGAGCTCTATGTTCTTGACGGATAGCGACAGGAAATTACGATTTTGTTTGTGATACAAAACCTTAATATTAGTTTTTTCTTTGTGTACCTAATCTTACTATACATCCGCATCCGTATCCGCGGATGTGAGCCTTTAAACCTTTCCCACGCCAAAAACGTATACCTATATTATATTGGCACCACAGGTCCAACGCCAAAGACAGATATATCGGTCACCGACCACAGAGCAAAATAGACCTACATGCACACGCATAAAGTTTAACTTCATTTTTGACATTTAGATGTCGTGGCGTCTGAGTGGTAGGTTTTGCGTTTGACATGGCGTCGAAAAGGTTAATATCCGCATCCGCATTGTGTGTACCTATAGCACTGTCTTGCTTGCATACCGTGTGATAATCGCCTTAGATGTATTAGGTTAGGTTCGAACTGTATGTGTCACCATCAAATATAATATAATTATGTTTATTATTTTATTTTATTCATTTCCAAATGAAATTATTTTAGTACGACACGCTTTAATATAATATTATGTTTGTGTGAATTACTTTATTGTAATTTGTATACAGTGACGATGTATAATTAGCACAAATAAAAATCTATCTATCTATCGGACCGGCAAAAGTACTCAAAAATATCTGAACATGTATTTTGCCGACGTAGCCCGTAACGGATATTGTGATCACTGATCACCTTGGCCGCTCCGATTTATCTAATGGCGACTGTGCATGTTTTTTTAAATTGATCTAATGAGCCGAGCTTCACATGGCTCTTATGCTAATGAGTAATGATGTACAGTCACCATGCATCAAATATATCGGAGCGGCCAAGGTAGCTACAAATATCTGAACAACGCCTCTATTGTTAAGGCAATAAAGTGCATGTTCAGATATTTTTGAGTAGCCTGGCCGCTCCGATATATTTGAAGTCGAATGTACATGAAACGCGCACCTTTTTGTTCATGGAGAATATAAGTAACTTTTTAACAGTCTTCAAAAAAGGAGGAGGTTCGAATTGTCGACTGAATTTTTATTATAATTTTTTTGTATGTATGTTACTTGATATCTCCATGAATCGTGAACCGATTTTCAATTTTTTTTTAATCGAACGTGTATAACCCCTAGATGGTCCCGTTGGCACCAAGTCGGGGTCTGATGATGGAATCCTGGAGAAATCGAGGGAACTCTTCAACTATTATGGGCACACCTATAGTGATTTCACTATTTTTTTTACAGCAACTCGGCCACTTCCTCTTGGAATAGCGGATCCTAAGTGAAGTCGGTTCTTTTTTTGTTTAAAATTATTTCTTTACTATTTTTAATTAAAATCAGCGCCAATAGGTATACCGAAATCGTTTGTATGTGACAGGTAAATAACACATAATATAAGTGCAGTAACTTTTATTACCACATCAGGCACACATATGTATTTACAAACACTCGTCCTCTCATAAACATGGTAACTTTGGCAATAGGTGCTACGTAATACATCCACAATACTTAGTTCAACATATCGATACCCTTAGACTCTTACCCTTTTTTACCCTTAATAACCGTGATGGTCAAAAGGTTAAAACATTTTTATAAGGAAAGAGTCTTAGAGTACCATAATTATTGTTCGAAATGCTGATAATCAAAATACTAATGTATTTGTATGGGGTTTGTTTCGCTACCAAGCTACCAATGGCCAGACAGGATGCTAGGATGATACAATACTGTATTACGGTATATAAATATATGAATTTATAACAAAACCGGATAAAAAATGATTGAACTTTTTCAGTAAAAATAAAATAAAAAATAATATTAATAAATTAGCAGTCGACACTCAAACAATAGACTTAACACTTAAAACGATTTCTACCCACGTCTGGCCTTTACTTAATTTAAACGACACAAATACCATTGTAACTGATTAAAATCTCATTGATTACTTTGGTAAAAAGGTTAAGAAAATTTTACCTAATACCAAAATAATTACTATAACATCCGATAGTCGGTTATCCTTTAGCCTTTTTCTTTGACATTTTTAATACCACGATGGCGGCAAACAGGCATACGGCCCGTCTGATGGTAAGCGACTTCCGTAGCCTACGAATGCCTGCAACTCCAGAGTTCCAAAAATAAAACTTTTAAGACCACGACGGTGGCAAACAAGCATACAGCCCGCCTGATGGTAAGCAGTTACCGTAGCCTATGGACGCCTGCAACTCCAGAGGATTCACATGCGCGTTGCCTACCCATTAAGAACCTATACACTCCTTTTTGAAGAACCTACTACCATAATAAAACTTTTTTTTAACCGAGTTACAATGACATTTACATCAATCAACTACAATCAACTTGTTGTTGTTGTCAATCTACTTGTTGACGAACTTCTCTCCAGTGGTGATGTTCTTCTTCAGCTCGGGGATGGCTTCCTTGAGGAGCTGCTGCTCGTACTTGTTGAGGGAGCCGTAGCCGAGGTTCTTGGAGACGCCGCTCTTGCCGAAGACCAGGGGGTTGGCGAAGTAGGACGCTTCAGTCAGGTCGGACTTGATGTACGCGCACTCCACTACGTTGGACTCGCCCTGGGGATTTATTGAGATGAGATTAATTAATGACGTAGAAATATAATGGACGAAGAAAAAAATTGGCTTGTCGATAATGGTACGATAAGAATAGATAAAGTAAACTTACGTTGAGGCCGCGCAACACGGCGTTGGCGAGTCGCGCGCCGGCGTACGCCATGGACAGCGTCGCGGACCCGCCGCCGGCCTTCGCCTTCACCACCTGCGACCAGGGAATAAGCGTCATTATCACTATCTTGTGTCACAACCCTGTGTGTTTTACAACTTTTATCGTAGCAAGGTGAATATGAAAACCATCCTGAGCAACTTCGTATATGTATTTTGGTAGATAATATAATCCATTATTTTATGGGACAGCCAGTTCTTAACCTTTTCGACGCCATGTCAAACGCAAAACCTACCACTCAGACGCCACGCCATCTAAATGTCAAAAATGAAGTTAAACTTTATGCGTGTGCATGTAGGTCTATTGTGCTTTGTGGTCGGTGACCGATATATCGGTCTTTGGCGTTGGACCTGTGGTGCCTATATATACGTCTTTGGCGTGGAAAAGGTTAATAGCGATATCAAGGTTAGTTCCTTAGTTTTTTATATGGTCGCCTCACGTATAAACGTAATGTAAATTGTAATACGGAGTAAATATCAATATAGAAAAATCTAGTTCACAAACATATGAGCATTACCAAGGCTTCAAAGTTATCTATACACCCTTATGACATAGACAATAAGATGTAAATGTTTACATATTTTGCATCCGGCTGTATAAATATTTATGAACACGACTATACTAATATTGAGGTCTCACTGCGACGTCATGTATATTACTGTCCCTTCGTAACGCAGGACAAGCTCTATTTTTCATTTATACAAAAGTACCGAGTGCTATGTTGTAAATTTTTTTAGACAGTTGCAAACCCTTGGATTACCTTAGGTATTATTAACCATGCTCAAAATATTATAAGTATGGAACACAAATAGTTAGTCTATATCAAGCTTAAACACACTTTATCTGGGATTAGATACAGTCACCGGCAATAGTATCTTCCTACACGAAGGCCGCAAAAATATGTGACACACTCATATGTAGGAAGATACTATTGCCGTTGGCTGTATTTAAATTTAAATGCATATTAAGTTGACGACAGTTCCCTGATTAAGAATGTAAGGGGTCTCACCTCAGTACCAGCCTCCTGTATCCTCTTGGTCAATGCTTCAATCTTGCCCTGGTCGGTGAGCTTCACCGCAGGCTTGCTCTGACTCAGCACCGGGATGATGGTGACTCCGGAGTGTCCTCCGATGACGGGGATCTCCACACACTGGGGGTCGACGCCGTTGATCTCGCCGATGAAGGCGGCCGCGCGGACCACGTCGAGGGTGGTGACGCCCAGCACGCGGTTGGGGTCGTAGCAGCCGGCCTGGGGATGGAAAGTTACAATTTCATTTTCTACCGACTTCAAGATTTCGAAGGAGGTTATCAATTCGTCGGGATCTTTTTTTTTTGCTATTTTTATATGTATGTTCACCGATTATTCGAAGACGGCTGGACCGATTTGGTAAATTCTTTTTTTGTTTGAAAGAGTATGTCCACAGTTGGTCCCATTGTCACCAGGTCCGGATCTGATGCTGGGGTCCGGGAGAAATCGAGGAAACTCTTCAACTATTATAGGCACACCTATACAACTCGGCCACTTCCTCTTGGAATAGCGGATCCTAAGTGAAGTCGGTTCGTTTTTGTTTAAAATTATTAATTTATGTTCTGCGTAAATACTGTATTACTTTACTGCAACGTTCAATGAATAATAATTTGCATTGTGCTGTAACAACATGAATAACAAATTAGTAAGTATATAATAACATCATTGCTGTGAACAATGGAACATGTTTCTTTTTCATGGATCACAAACGTCTATGTTATGTCAGCAAATCAATTAGTTTCGACTCAAATGACAACTCAAGGAGTTCCTATCCGCAATTGGATATGATTGAATGCACATTTAGCTGCCCGGGAGTTGCAAATGAAACATGATCGCTTGATGACATGGTAGATACGCTATTTGTAACTTAGACGCCTATTATGTAGGTATCTTGTACGTATGTATCGATCATCGTTCTTTGAACGTTGCGGCAAGGTATGAAAATGAGCCTTATCGCAAGGCGCACCTAATTATATTTCGTACGAAAAACTATGTATAGAAATAAAAAATTACATTAGCTTAAAACTAATGAATTTTTAAAAGTTATTTCTAATAAAATCACTCTTCATAATAAGTCAGGCCATTGATAAATACCGTAGTATAATCGCAAATAGATTTATTATAGTAAACATACGATTATTACATCACATAATTATGACATGTTTACAATTTCACTAGGGTGCTGAGGCTGAGTGCAGCGTGATTGATAATAAGCTCGAAATAGCGTAAGAAAGTTTCACGATGCCCCCTCGTGCTTACATTGATAAGCGGCTTATCTATTTTGTGATAATAGGAGATATTTGCGTGCGTATTTAGATTAATCTGAACCGTTTATTGACACTCATAAAACACTGATTGGTTGTTAGAACCACTATTAACGTTTTTAATCGACTTCAAAAAAGGAGGAGGTTCTTAATTCGACTGTTTTTTTTTGTATGTTTGTTACTCGATATCTCCGAGAATAGTGAACCGATTTTCAATTTTTTTTAATCGTACGGGTATAACCCCTAGATGGTCCCATTGTCACCAAGTCGGGGTCTGATGATGGGATCCTGGAGAAATCGAGGGAACTCTTCAACTATTATAGGCACGGCACACCTATAGTGATTTCACTATTTTTTACAGCAACTCGGCCACTTCCTCTTGGAATAGCGGATCCTAAGTGAAGTCGGTTTGAAAATTTGTCAACTCTCATCTGTGAGTTGCTTCTAGTGTCCGACCGAAGTTTCGGTTTCGGTTTCGGTTTCGGCCAGTTTCGGCCAAAAAACCGTGTTTCGGCCCAAGTTTCGGTTTCGGCCAAAAAACGGCCGAACCTTTCGGCCGCGCCGAAACTTACAACATTGAGCTTAATCGGTCCACAAGTTCTGTCTCAGTAACGTTTTTAAGTGATAATATTATAATAAATAAATATCAAAAAAGTGTACATATGTGTTTGGAAGATTATTTCATCAATAATATGATAATAACATTTAAGTATTAATTTTATCGTACATTAAACTCTCGAGTTCATGCAAGAGACTGCCCAAAGAAGTGCGTCGGCCTACGCTGAAAATTATACACGAAGAAATCAAGTAAAAACACTTGACGATTTATTTGAAATACTGATTGTGAAATTAAAATAGTCCATGCAATCTTGGCGAAATATTTTATAGAGACTTGTTACCAGAATTGATGTCTCAGTCGATGAAACTTTGCTGTATAACTAACTGCAGTATAAGTAATGAATAACACACAAATTTAAAAAATCGTATTCATAATTTAAAAGAAAACATAACAATTTTAATAAAGCACAAATGTTTGTTTTTCCAACTCATATATTCTTCGTACTTTTTTTTAACAAAACATATTACTTTAACCATAGAGATAGATGCTATAAAAACTCCAAGTATCGAACAAAACTTTCATATTTTTATTTTGTTTACTGATCGTAATTCTACTCTGAAAATACATCTGTCAAGTTTAAAATCGTGTGAGTTATTTTATTGCTAATTTTAACGTAGCAGATCCTAAATCCTAAAAAATACCAAAGTAAAAAACTGATGTCAGACATCTGTCTGTTTCCCACGTTTGCGTACACATCTATGTACGAAAACATGGTCGACTTGTGACAATAGTACTTTCAATAAGGTGGGTAAAATTTTACGTTACAGTTGTTAAAAAGTTACATAATTATGTTTATTCATTCATATATTTCGTGCTCTGCATTTATTTCGCGAAAAAAAACTGAAAGAAGAAACGAATTTAGGGATCAAAATACGCCTTACACCGAAATAACTTGGAGTTGTGGACAAACTAGAAAAAATCATGGGATTAGGTTGCCAAGTGGACCTCAGGCTCCGTTGAGTCCGTGGGAAAACGCCAGCACAAACGCTAGGAGGATGATCAATCAAAACTTACTAACCTTGTTCTTCTTATACCACCTATCCTGCACAAGTTACAACGGCTTATTGACATTTAACTCAACGATTTTAACGTTTCTATAAAAGTTTCGGTTTCGGTTTCGGTTTCGGCCGAAACTGCACCTAGAGCCGAACCTTCGGTTTCGGTTTCGGCAAAAAAACATGTTTCGGTCGGACACTAGTTGCTTCCGACCTAGGGAGTCTCGCTTGTCATATACCTTTTTGATGCAAGATAAAGTATGTCATTTTATCACTGCATGCGGCTGTACTCACTTGTGTTTATTCACTACGCGCGACATGTTTCGGAGAGCTTAAGTCTCCATCCTCAAGCACTAAGAGTCTTGAGATCAGGGACGTCACAAATGTCGTTTTTCTCACATTCGCGAACGCGAATGCGAATATTCAGGATGCGAATGTCCGAATGCGAATACGAATGTAACGGAGTATATTCAAAAAAGTTAATCTTGCTTATCATTTTTATGCTTCCATAGTTCATAAATACAGAACATGATATGTGATGGAGTCCTATATTATTGATCAAAAGGAGACAAGTGATACCGTCGTTTTCACTTCCTGTGTATGAGCAAGCATATGACCATCGGCCGGGTCGGCGCGGTCAAAACAGGATGCGTTCTGCCCACATTCGCATTCGGCAAATATTCGCATCATTTCATGCGAATGCGAATGTTGATACGAATGTCCAAAATGATACGAATATTCGCATTATACGAATGCGAATATTCGTGACATCCCTACTTGAGATATGTTACGAGATGTAAGCAAGCTGCTCACTCCATTTGTTAATTTACATGTGACTCAATGGTGTGCCACCAGCCAATGGTAGTAATTTTTAAAAATGTCCGAATCTTACTGAAGATTTCTTCCTACAATTCGAACATCTCTTCTAAACATTTGGTATCAGATCACATGGTGGTTATGGAAGAACAAATAACACTATGACCCGAATTGACGTTGTTATCTGTATTACATGACATGACATGATTGACTTATTTACATGTACTTTTATTTACCATAAAAGTGATGTAATAATAGTACATTACACAACTAGGGTGGTAAAGAAAAGAAAGGCCGAGATCGCAGAAGTTTGCGGCCCGAGCTGCAAGCGAGGGAAGTAAATATGCGACCGAGGGCTTTCTTTATTACCTCCCGTGTTGTGTACATCATTTTATGTCCACACTTGGCCAGAAAGCGTCTTTCTCCGTACGCGCAGCGTGCGGAAAAAGCCACTTTATGGCCAGGTGTGGCATAAAATAGCTTTTTGATATTTGATAAAATTTCTTATTGATAAAATAATTTACGTAAATCTGTTGGCCCTATGGTCGACTGATAGAGAATGCCTAAAGGAGGCTAAAGGCATTAAGTCCGCCCTTTGTACTTTTTATTATGTGTAATAAAGTTTAAATAAATAAATAATTTTGATGTGAACATATTTTATATTAATAGTTTTCTTTTAGCAGTAAACACAATAAAATATGAGTAATGGGGCCAAGCTAATTGCAAAACAAAGGCAAGTCTCTTTGCGACTACTGATAATGAATAGCTTCTTCAAATGTGACGTTTTCAATAAAAGGTACATCAATGTCGTTTGTTAGTTTATTTCTAAATTATTTTTTATGGCAGTAACACCTTATTGACAACCTACAATGATGTACCTTTGTTCTGAAAACATCACCGTGTATGAAGTTATATGAATAGTTAATTTGCTGTTCAAGACGTTTAAGTCATATGTCATATATCCAAATAATACAAATCATTATTTTCCTAGTGTTTGTCCTGGTTTTCGATCACGGTTTCATGGAGCCTGGGGTCCGTTTAGCAACCTAATCCCAACAATTGAAGGCTGTAATTGGGAAAAGTTTTATGCAAATAAAATGTAGAACAGCTCACTGGTACAGTCGCCATCAGATATATCGGAGCGGCCAAGAGGGTCACAAATGTCTGAACGACGCCTCTATTGTCAAGGCGATAAAGTGCATGTTCAGATATTTTTCAGTACCTTGGCCGATGGTGATTATACAAGCTGGGCTTGTATTTTAATTCCTCTATCATTAACTTTAATGCTAGAATAGGCCGGCAACTTTTCTATAGCGGACTTTCCAGTAGATAAACTTAATTGTTTCGTCATAAAATTTAAATTTCAAAAATACACGGGAAAATCCAGATGTAACATGTGTTTGCGCTTCAAATAATTTTCAAAACTTTTATAAATAAGATGTATTCATCATATAGTATTGTGACGTCACAATGTTAGTCTCCCATATAGACACCATCAAATCGTTTTGACGTTTCCTAAATAGTAGCTGATTTGACTTCATAGGAAAGTAGCCTAATGCTGGTAGACCATTATGCACGATCACTCACCTTCTTCAGCACCTCAGAGGCAATAGGCACCATGGAGTTGACGGGGTTGGTGATGATAGCCATGATGGCTTTAGGGGACTGCTCGGCGACCACCTGCGCCAGGTCACGCACGATGGAGGCGTTGGTGTTGAACAGGTCGTCGCGGGTCATGCCGGGCTTGCGGGGCACACCGGCCGGGATCACTACTAGGTCGGCGCCTGAAAGAATAATGGTAATTGATTTAAGTCACAGTCTCCGTAGCCTGCGTAGTGACCCTGCCTACGAAGATGGATGGAACTGGTTTGAATCTTAGTAAGTATAAATTTGTGTTTGTCAATAATTACCAGAAGTTCTTAAGTTATGAGCATTTACAAAGTACCTAAATTATCTAAATATGTATATTGTTATTGAGTATCCCTAGTACAGTCGCCATCAAATATATCGGAGCGGCCACGGTACTCAAAAATATCTGAACAAACACCTTATCGCCTTGAAAATAGAGGCGTTGTTCAGATATTTGTGACCAATTTAGCCGCTCCGATATATCTGATGGCGACTGTACAAGCTTACTTAGTTTGGAGACCAAGGGATTTGAATCATTCATTTATAATTACTTATGTGTACATGTATGTATCATTTTAAGTACATAATTGGTTCGAGTAATTGGTCAGAACAGGGATACATGGAAAGCGAAGACGGAGGCCTTTGCCCAGCAGTGGGACACTCTAGGCTCATATAAATAAATAAATGCCTTAGGTTATTGGCCAAATGTGCCTTAGCATTTACAAAGATTACATGTGAAAATTCGACCCGTGCCGCTATGACTTAGTTATTCCGGGTAGTCTAGTGGTTACGGCATCTGCCCCAAATGCAAAAGAAGCTAGTTCAATCCCAGCCCTGGGTACTGGAGGCCTAGGTCACTTTTTCCTTTATATATGACATCTATGTAAGTTTATTTTTTTAAGTATTCAATGTAGATCCAATGCATAACTCTTGAATAACAACAATATTAACAAGTTTTGTTTTTTAATTTAACTACTATTTATTAAATTATGAAATTTGCATATAATATCCATTTGAACTCAGTAATTTTAAGGAAAAAAAATACATAGGTATGTTATACTGGCTACAACTGGCATATTTGGCCAACATAACATTGGATTTGGTCAATGTATAGGCATTTGTTATTCCTCAGGCGTACCTACTAACTAAATAGTACTTACATTATAAATTTAAATCTTTAGTTATTTCGTCAAGTGTTGATAATCCAACATGTTACAAAACACAGATAACAAAAATAACCTGTTATTTTCCACAGAGACAATGCCAAGGTCACTTCATTTAGGACAAGTCAACCATAAACCTATATTCAAATAAGAATATTTTATGACATTGTGCTATTTAAAAGCAAACAAGGTTAACATGTAGAAAAAACCCATTGATAATTATCATTTAAGTGGTCACCAAAAAAAAAAATAGGTTATAAAAGTTGTTATGTAACATGCAGTCATCATTCACAGATAACGGTTGGGTGGAGGTTAATGAATTCCAAATTCAAATTTACCCTTGATGGCGGCCGGGAGTTGCTCAGGGCCCTTGTGTCCGGTGACCTTGGCGCATGTGTTCATGTGGGACAGGTCCACGGCCACGCCAGGCGTGACCGGCGCCAGGTCGTACAGCGCTAGCTGGGTCACTAACGGGTTCTGTTTGATCAGCAGGGCCAGGGGCTGGCCGATACCACCAGCCGCACCCGCCACCACCACTTTGAAATTCCTCTAAAACATCACATTTCTGTTAGATATCTCGGTACTTTTGGAGGAAGGTGGAGAGGAATGAAAGAAAACGAGTTTATAACACCGCATTGAATAAATATTACACTAGAAATTTGAGAATCTTAGCACAAGAGGTATAGTAATGTACCTGAGGGGATGTGGAGAAGCTCTTGGCTCCATTTTGGACGGCGAGTGTGCCCACAGGCTTCAGGACGCGGGAGAACATCTTCGCGTGAGTATTAAACTGGAAGTGTCAGGATTTTATTAAAAATTAAAATATCCGCCGATCACTTCCACTGACCCTGCCGACCTTTCGAAGATAACTAGTGACGTGACGTAACGTAACGAACGTCAGTCGTCAGTGGCACGTCACGTCATTAGTGTCATTACATCGTAAATCATCGATGCAATGGAATAGAAAACCGGTGATTATTATACAATAGCTATTTTTTTATTTATATATATCAGATTATTATCTCTATCCGTACATTAATTATAAAATTAAAACTAATATCCATTTCCCACATAGTAACTAAACGTTGAAAAAACTTACGGCATAGTGGTAATACTAAACGCTATTATCAAATTGACACTGACAGTTCTGACAGTGACAGCGACAGCAAGGGGTGTCACCAAAATATTATTCCACTTCACAGATTTTATTTATTTGTGATTTAATTCGAATAAATAAAAGAAAATATACGTTTTATATCACTCGATATAAGAAAATTTAACAAAATGAACGTGATACAAGCTATTAAGATGTATATTACGAAAATGACGGAGGAAAGTGGGCCAGGAATGAAAGTTATTCTCATGGATAAAGAAACTGTGAGTATAATTCGTCTTAATTTAATAATAATAATGCATATTAGAAAAAAAAGAAATAAAGGAGATAATGCATATTATCTTAATTCTAATTGATTTACTCTTAATAACAAATGTAAAATAGTTTTAATATTTCTACTTATGTTTATTCACTATGTGTTTTTGATAAATTCAATAAATGATTCTATTCTATTCTCATCTATAACAATCAAATTAAATCTTACTTGTAATTCAATCATTTACAGTTAAATACAAAAAAAAATTGACCTAGTAATTTAAGAAAGCTAGATTACTTACCACGTTTTGTCTTACCAAGTTGTACAAATATTTATGGAAAAAGACGTTGGGAATATTTGCTACCAAATATTATCAACACACTACCAGCCGCAACCTACAAGAGTATCTGTGACCACCCACATAAATGTAAAAAAATAATGAAAACGGAATATTTAAAAGCACAACCACCGGATTCGGACACGTAAATCATACTTGGCTTTAGAACTTAACTCATATTTTTAGTTTCTTTTTTTTTCAATGTTTAGTCTAGATAAATATAAAAACATTTATTTACATAACTAAATATACAGAGGTACTACAACAGTACAAATACTAAACTAAATTAATAACTAGCTCAAATCTAAACTAGGCCCTTGATAAATAAGTTGAACTCGATTGTATGTAATGGGCAGCGGTGGGCGAAGTGAGGAAGACCAAATCGACCGGCATCAATATACATATATATAGATCTTACATAAATGAGTAATGCAGTTATTGTAGTACCTACTGTGCCGAGATGTCACAATCACGACAAATCTTCATTACTACGCCTACTTTAAAGCGAATTGAGCGGCAGTTAAGCCATAGAGCTTTGCTTGCTGGCATGTTTGTATTTTCTCATGTAAACTTCTATTTAATAAATAAAAATAAAAAAAAGTTCTTTCTGTAAAAATATAGATCTCTTTAAAAATGTCAAAAAAAATTGCCACAGAATATTGTGTAAAATTACTGTATAATTTAAATTATAGGTCACAGAGCAAATATTAATAAACAAGAACAAGCAATCATCGCTAACAGTATGAAATCGCGCGTGCCGAATTCTTCATACTTACTTGATAGGTATTTTTATAGCATAATGATAAGGAAACCTTGCCATTTACTCGGTCAACATTTTTGGTTGAATAATTAAAATATTTGCACTGTAATATACTATATTCTATTGTAGAGAGCAATGCCTGACAGTTTGAACATCACAAGTTCATGATTTGGAAAGGTGATTGCAATACTCCCCTGATTTTATAAAATCATAGACATCATTTATGAATTTTCCTCTACATTAACATTAACATTGTTTTGCAGACAAGTATAGTCAGCATGGTGTTCAGCCAATCCGAGATCCTGCAGAAGGAAGTATACTTGTTCGAGAGGATCGACAGCCATTCCAAATGGGACAACCTCAAGCACATGAAGTGCATCGCTTTCCTGAGGCCAACCTCGGAGAACATAGCTCTGCTGTCCCGGGAGCTGCGGTATCCCAAGTATGGGGTCTATTTTATATGTAAGTGGGTATATAATCATGTATCTTTTATTCATGGTATAGCATGAAATTATAATATTAATTCTAAAACACAATAATTTCTGGGTTACATTTTTTTAATATTTTTTTCTGTATGTTTATTTTGTGTTATTGAATATTACAAATATTAGAATACAATTTTTTTTTTAAATAGACCACTATGCATAATAACTTACTCTAATTATCTATCTTTAAAAGCTATATCCAGAAATCCACATATAACGCGGCACATACGTTCGCAGCAGCCGCGCTCAATATGAACGTGTTTGCGGCGCGAGGCAGCTCTTGAATTTAAAAAAATTGTCCCCAGATTTTAGCAACGTGATATCAAAGGCAGATATCAAGACCTTGGCAGAGTGTGACGAGCAGGAAGCAGTGAGGGAAGTGCAAGAAGTGTTCGCGGACTATCTCGCCGTCGACCGGCATTTGTTCTCCTTCAACATAGTGGGTTGCTTGCATGGTAAGTTTGAAATAACATTCATTTCATTCATTACATTCATTTCGCACCGCTCGCCGCGTCCAAGGCGTTCATCCTCAGACCCTGCAGCCAACAACAAAAGTTAGTTAAAATTACCCTAAAATTTAAAGTCTCTCTTAAAGTCGCCAGGACGCTTGCGTTCCCATACAAACGTAGTTTAGCTCTCATTTTAAAACGACATGGTTTAGAACCACGAAATTTGGCATGTGCATTTTAGTCGGTAATTCGTTTTCGTTGCAAAAAATTGTAATACAAAGAAAATACAGCCAGATACAGATTTACATACAAAACTTATTTTGCTATATTTTCTTTGTATTAAATTTTTTAGCAACGAAAACGAATTACCGACATAGATCTGTACTGCTAGAATGCCCATGCCAAATTTCGTGGTTCTAAAGCATGTCGTTTTAAAATGAGAGCTGAACTACGTTTGTATAGGGACGCGAGTTCACGCGAGCGTCATGGCGACTCTTAAGAGTCAGTCTTCAACCATGACTAAATAAATCTTTTCGTTTCAAAGTTTGACACTAGGCAACCACGGAATTCAAAAAAGTTTTGTTCCAGGCCGCTCCTGGAACCAGACCCACCTCCAGCGCTGCGCGCAGGGCCTGCTGTCAGTGCTGCTCTCCCTCAAGCGACGCTGCGCGGTCCGCTACGAGGCGGCGTCGGAGCCCTGCGCGCGGCTCGCGGAGCGCGTGCGCGACCTGCTGCGCCGGGAGGCTGCGCTGGTGGACAACAACGTGCCCATTAACGGGGACGTGCCGACGCCGCAGCTGCTGATTATTGACAGGAGGGATGACCCCGTCACGCCGCTCTTAAGCCAGGTATTCCTTTTACCATCATCCTTAGCGTTTTCCAGTTTTTGCCACAGCTCAATGAGGACTAACGCGTATGAAATTTCCGCTAGAGGCGCTAGTGTAGACGGTGGTCTTCGAAATGACAAATTCCATAGTAATTACGTGGGATTCGCCGAATTATTTCCAATTTCTCAATGTCGTGAATATTTTGCCATACCGGGATATTAATTATGGGAAATACGAGTAAAGAGTCATTGAATAGGAATGTTTTAAAAGCGGAATTAAGAAAATTCTCCTTTTTAGGGTTCCGTACCTCAAAGGGAAAAAAACGGAACCCTTATAGGATCACTTTGTTGTCCGTCTGTCTGTCTGTCTGTCTGTCTGTCTGTCTGTCTGTCTGTCTGTCTGTCAAGACCATTTTTCTCAGGAACGCGTGGATGTATCAAGCTGAAATTTATATCAAATACTCAGGTCTATTGTCCCTTGAAGCTGTAAAAAAATTAAACTTAAAAGCCAACGCAATCAAAAGATACCGTCGTTTATGCTGCAAATTTTAGAGTTTTCGGCACTCGCAAAACCTACGGGGTACTTCCCGTGAACTCAGAAACTTGAAATTTGGCACTAAGCAACGTCATGTAGCATAGACAAAGGAAAAATGATAAAAAGTAGACATTTTTAGTAAAATCATACAAAAATATATATTTAAAATTTTAAACTTACTACCTTTTTCCGCGTAAACGCGTGAAGTTATTAAGTTTAAATTCATGTCAAATACTCAGGGCTATAGGACATTTCAGATGTAGCAAAACCAAACTTTTATGTCAAAGCAATCAAAAGAAATAGCAATTTAAGTTGCATATTTTGAAACTGAGTACTCGCAAGAAACTCAAAACCTAAAGGGTACTTCCCGTAAACTCAGAAACTTGAAACGTGGCACGAAGAAACTTCATGTAGAACAGACAAAGGAAAAATTACGAAAAGTAGATTTTTTTTGTAAAATCATACAAAAAAATATATTTTAAATTTTAAACTTACTACCATTTTCCTCGTAAATTCGTGAAGTTATTAAATTGATATTTATGTCAAATACTCAGGGCTATAGTACCTTTCAGATGTAGCAAAACCAAATTTTTATGTCAACGCAATCAAAAGGAATAGCAATTTAAGTTGCATATTTTGAAACTGAGTAAGTACTCGCGAGAAACTCAAGACATAAAGGTACTTCCCGCAAGCTCAGAATCTTTAAACTTGGCACGAAGCAACGTCATATAGCACAGACAAAGGAAAAATTATAAAAAGTAGACATTTTTAGTAGAATCATACAAAAAATTTTTTTTTTTTAATTTAAACTTACTACCTTCTTCCTCGTAAACGCGTAAAGGTATTAAATTTAAATTCATATCAAATATTCAGGTCTATTATATCTTTCAGCTGTGGCAAAAACAAACTTTCATGTCAACGTAATCAAAAGAAATAGCAATTTAAGTTGCATATTTTGGAGATGAGTACTCGCAAGAAAGTCAAAACCTAAAGGGTACTTCCCGTAAACTCAGAAACTTGAAACGTGGCACGAAGAAACTTCATATAGCAAAGACAAAGGAAAAATTACGAAAAGTAGACATTTTTAGTAAAATAGTACTTAAAATATTTTTTTAAATTTTAAACTTACTACCTGTTTCCTCGTAAACGCGTAGAGGTATTAAATTGAAATTCATATCATATACTCAGCTCTATAATATCTTTCTGCTGTAGCAAAACGAAACTTTCATGTCCACGCAATCATAAGAAATAGCAATTGTTTTAGGTTTTTACGGAACCCTCGGTGCGCGAGTCCGACTCGCACTTGGCCGGTTTTTTTTCAAATAAAGCGGAACTGCGCAACACTGCGGCATCGTCGATATTTTTACAGTACGGTAATTGTATGAAATATTATTTAAGCGTAAATTTGGTTTTTACAAACGTAATAAAAATAACTACAACTGTATTTCCAGACCTGCGTCTACAGTGGCGCCAACTGGTGAGTAAAAAAACGGTAGCCCTCATTGAGCCTGAATTGCACTTGGCAGCTTAATCCTATGAAGAGGCGTAGGCACTAGTTTTTACGAATGTGACTGTCATCAGAACTTCCAACTCAGAAGGAACACTAGCACACTTATTGGGATTTCAAAATTCAAAACTAAAGTCCGGAGGAAGGATTAAGTCCGATTTCCTCACGAAGTGTTCCTTTACCGAAAAGAGACTAGTATCTGTAATGTCCAAGTCATCCTGCAATCTCCGCTTGGGGCTCCTGCCCACGCCCCGTGCCGACATCCACTTGGTGGCCATGTTAGCCCACTTCTCCCGGTGCACTGATGCATACGTAGACGTAAAAGAATATTCACATTGAATATGGTTGCAGTGGACGTACCAGGCGATGGTGCACGAGCTCCTGACGCTGCACAACCACCGCGTCAGCCTGGCGCACCTGCCCGACGTGCACAAAGACTTCAAGGAGGTGGTGCTGTCGGCCGAGCAAGACGAGTTCTACGCCAAGGTACGTGACGTTACAACCAGTCAGCCTGCACCTGCCCGACGTGCAGGACTTCAAGGAGGTGGTGCTGTCCGCCGAGCAAGACGAGTTCTACGCTAAGGTACGTGACGTCACAAGCAGTCAGCCTGGCGCACCTACCCGACGAAGAACTCTAGACTAGACCTCTTGAAGTTCTTGGGTCCGAACCCACTTATTGTATTTTTATACACCACTAGTTTCCGCATACGACGTCGTTTGTATAGAAATTGTGAGATTTCGAAACCACCGCTTCTCAGGGCTTGTGCACAAATCACGCGAGGTTCGAAAGGGGGGGGGAGGGGGTCCCGAAAAAATCACGATAGATCACGTGGGGGGTGGGGGGGTACATGGAGACCTCACGTGTATTTTCTATAATGAACGAAGCCGTGAAAAATATAAAAAACTAAGGGATCGTAATGACAAAATAGGCCGACCAACGCGCATTCTAACGCGGCGAACTATAGCGAGATCCCAAAGGGAAGTTCTTTGTGTAATGCGGGAAAACGACGACGTCGTGTCGTGTGGCAAGACGAAGACGATGTCGAAGGATGTATGCCCGCTACCTGCCTGCCTGAAGATGTGTGCCCTGTTGTAACGTTTAGAGACGAACCAGAACAATCCCTGGACCGACGAATGATTTAATTTCAAAACAGGTTTAATTATATTAATAAATATGTCTATTTTACTGCGCTATAAGCCAAACGGTAAAAAACGGAACCCTTATAGATTCGTCATGTCTGTCCGTCCGTATGTCACAGCCATTTTACTCGGAAACTATAAGACGTATCATTATCAAATTTTTACATAAAGTGTATTCTGTGTGCTGCTACTTAGATATGTAGTTAAATTTCTGAAAAAAAAATCATTTTAGAGGGGGCACTCCATACATGCAAGTAATTGTCAAAAAATATTTTTTTACCAAATATCAACATGATGCACATCAATCGATAGGTCTTTAGAAATAACATTGAGGTTTTTTTTAAAAAAAATTGATTAAGTGGATATATTCAGAAATAATGACTCCGAAAGTCAAAAAATTGAACCTTATTTAAGTCCAAATATTATGGAAAAATTCAAGAAGATACACTTTTGAATATTCTTTCAACGAACATTTTTGAGTTATCTCCAAAAAACTACCTACTTAGGCAGATACGACCTTGCGATATTAATTTATTCGATAGTAGCTACGGCCGGTTTTTATAGATAATGGTACGGAACCCTTCATGCGCGAGTCCGACTCGCACTTGGCCGGTTTTTTTTCTTGTACCCGTCAGTAGCACCTGTAATATAAATGTAATAAAAGCTAAAATTAAATCGGCGAATGTAGAACTTTGAAAAACCATACCTATTACCTCAAAATAAGAGTCAACTTTTCAGAGATAGTAGTAAAAATTACACAAATACATTTGTGCATCAACGGGTACTAAATATATGGCAAATATAACATCACATTAATTGCGAAAATAGAAAAATAAACAAGATTTTCGAATATTTAATTTCAAAATTAGGTCGAGTAAAAAAAATTCAATAAATATACGCGAGGTTAGGTGGGGGAGGGGGGGGGGGGCTTAGAACCTCACCAAAGATCACCAGGGGGGAGGGGGGGGTCAAAAAGTAGCCAAAAAAACCTCGCGTGATTTGTGCACAAGCCCTCACCCTCCGCTTGCTTAGTATTCCTATACTTAGAAAGTAAATCACAGTATTAAAATTATCCTACGTTATTATTTGTGACTGCTTAAAATCCTTTTAGGCGTATTCGCCTGACGGTGGAAGAAACATTCAAAAATACGCATTTGTAATATTATCGAACTCGCGGAGCGTAAGCGAAGCGAGTTCTTACAAACAACTCCAGACCCAACTGAACCAACTGTCACCTGGCTACTGGGACGTCTCGGCATATGGATGGCTTTTTGATTTAGATAGTTTGTCCGACGATAACTTTAGTAACGTTTTTCTGATCTTTATGAAATTTTTTGGGGCGGTAGGAGAGATACATAAAATTGGAGAGTTCGTATATGAGCAGGATCGATCAAGTGGTAGGAGAAAAAAAAATCCTCCTTAGGGTCTTGTTATATTGGTCAACTTGTTTGCAAATAAATAGCGAGTTCTCAGTTCGAGGCGGACTACTAGTTAGGATGAAGTAAATAAGATCTGAGACATTGTTTCATATTACCAGAACCGGTACTCCAACTTCGGTGAGATCGGGCAGACCATGAAGTCTCTGATGGAGGAATTCCAAAAGAAAGCCAAGAGCCACGAGAAGGTGGAGAGCATCGCCGACATGAAGAGCTTCGTGGAGGCTTACCCGCTCTTCAAGGTAAGAGGTTATGTAGATTTCAATGAAGTAATAGATTAAAGTCACTAGCAAACACTTGAGGATTTGAGTCACCCTGCATTATACCATAGAGTAACAAATAGCGTACTAGTAGTACACTAGTAGCTACTAAGTGGAGTAGCAGTGCGGGTGACATTTTCTCTTACAATTTGGGTATCTTTAGGGGGCTTTCGGACAGAGGGCGCAATTGACTTGAGCTTCAAAAAGTTCTTAGGCTGTGCTGCTCTATTATATGTATAAGTTACTCTATGGTATTAGCCGACACGAAACGTAAGACTAGAGCTATACAATCAGAGATTTGAAAAATATATGATTTGAACTGCCTAACAGCATCAAAAGCTTATGTCCGTTACAGAAAATGTCCGGCACAGTGACGAAGCACGTGACTGTGGTGGGCGAGTTGTCTTCTCTGGTGGCGAAGCGCTCGCTGCTGGCCGTCTCGGAGCTGGAGCAGGAGCTGGCCTGTCAGAGTGACCACGCCAAGCATCTGCAGGTAGGTTGCACATGTCACAATGTCCGGCACAGTGACGAAGCACGTGACTGTGGTGGGCGAGTTATCTTCTCTGGTGGCGAAGCGCTCGCTGCTGGCCGTCTCGGAGCTGGAGCAGGAGCTGGCCTGCCAGAGCGACCACGCCAAGCATCTGCAGGTAGGTTGCACATGTCACAATGTCCGGCACAGTGACGAAGAACGTCCGCCGTGGACAGACGGGAATAGGTTTTTGATATTAATCATTTCATCAGCATTTTGCCGAGTAGTGTCTGTTTCGTGGTGTTATACCAATATGTCTTTAATTTGTTTGTGTGTTAATATTGTGTACGTCTTGAATCTTCAATCCATTTGTCCTCGCCAACGCGATACTGCGTGTATCGAGGCGGGGATAGATGAAAATACATCACAACATGCCTTAACCTTTTGAACGCCAAGCGTTGATAAAAAAGGTTGCGTGACTGGCACCACGCAAGCGCATTGTTTAAGCGAAATTGAACTTTGCGGAATTCCGCGTAGGTCGCTATTGAATTAGCAAAACTGTCGGCCGTGGCCGTCGTTGGCGTCCATGGCACGACTTTCCGATATCGACCACACCATAGCTGAATGTAGCGGTCAAAAGGTTAATGTACAGCCGCCATCAGATATATCGGAGCGGCCGAGGCGGTCACAAATATCCGAATAACGCCTCTATTGTCAAGGCGACAAAGCGCATGTTCAGATATTTTTGAGTAGGGTACTCAATCTCGGCCGCTCCGATATATTTGATGGCGACTATAATAATCTTACAGTATTGCAATGTTACACTTCGTTATTCCCAGCGCCTTAAGGCTCTGCTAGCCAACGACTCAGTCCTTCACCACGACGCGGCGAAGCTGGTGGCTTTATACGCTCTCCGCTACGAGAAGCACGCGTCCAACGCCCTGGGGGCGCTGGTGGAGGCGCTGAAGGCGCGGGGCTGCCCGGAGCCGCTGGTGCGGAGCGCGCTGCTGGTGCTGGAGCACGGCGGCGCGCACGCGAGGCAGAGCGACCTGTTCGGCCTCCAGGACGCCGTCAAGATCACCAAGAGGCTCTTCAAGGTGAGCTTTATCATTCTAGACGATTTACTTTTTTGAAAATTAGGTAATAGTGTTTAGAATGAGATCATCGAACATGCGGAGCGTAAGCGAAGCTGGCTACTGGAACGTCTCGGCATTTCGATGGCTTTTTGACTAAACATAGTGTTTTAGCATAACCTCGTAAGGCCCAAGGTCCTACTTGTAGTACTCATTGTCTTCGATGAAATTTGAATCATCCATTCTATTTCCATAGAGTTGCATTTGTTTTGTAGCGTTCGATTTTGAAACAAAATAAAATCGACTCTGTTTCTTTGTGTTCTTGGTTTAAATTTCAGTGGCAAGTTTTCGATTTTTCATTTGTATGGCTGGGCCGCAGGAGGATAAGGAAGACGAGTTTGGAAAATATGTTTTTTTTTTTTTTTTTCTTATGGACTTTAGGCGGTATTGCCTGTAGCCAATGTCAAGTATAAAAAGGCGGGAAATAAGAGCTTGTAATATTCAATCTTTAGGTACAATGCATGGTACAATGTCTTCAATCGATAAGTATTTTGTTTAATCAAATAAGTTTTAGGCAACGTTGTTCGGTAGAAGTGGCATAAGCCTTGTTAGTTGCTATTTGTAGAGTGATAGCTCCCTACAAAAGTCTCGAGGAGGCTACAGGTTGTTCTGAACCAATCAATGGTTACACGCCTTTTAAGATTAATTCTTCATTATCCGCACACTTGTTCGTTAGATCACCGCACAATAAGCTATCTATATTACACACTGAACCACGAAAATGAACAAAAGACAAATAATTAATCCTAACGAGCTGCGACCATGATGAGCTCAACCCATAGACCAAAATATGTTTTGTACTACGTTTATCGTAACATGTATACCTAGTAAATGAGATAGTCCATATTGAAAGGGCCCTTATGGCGACCGGCGCTTACGACTTTATTTCTTGAAAATTATATTGAATCTGTACTACAACGTAAGCGCCGGCCGTCATAAGAGCCCTTTAAATATGTATTGTCACAATAGTACATTGTGTATCAAGGGCGGTAAACAAGAATTTACGAACAAGTGTGAATTGAAGCCCGAAGCCGAAGGCTTAATTCACACGAGTTCGTAATTCATGTACCGCCCGTGGTACACACGATGTTTTTCATCACACTTGTGAGGAAAAAATAAAAATTCTGCCTAATTTCGTACTTTTATTGAGTAAACACTTGTGGCAGTTTAGTGTACAGGTATATTCACGAAAGTTGGCGCGAGATTTCTACTGAGTGACAGCCATTTTCATAGAAATTCTGTCAAATCTCGAGCCAACTCTCGTGAATATACCTGTAGGTACGGTATCGAGCCCGCGCCCCCCGCGCTCCGGGCTCCGGCACCGGCCGTGCGGGGCGCGGGCGACACGGGCGAGCGAGTTGGGCTGTAAATATTTACAGCCCGCCTCGTCTGACCAAGACAGAGATGAGAATTACATTACAGCCCTAGGTCGAAATCAAGGATTTACGGCCCGCATCGCATACATGTAACAGCAGCTTTTACGAGCAAGTGTGATGAAAATTATAGTGTCGCCCATCCATAGGTAATGCCGATACCCCACTCGCACGTTCTGTACTGTTTCACTTACCATTACTAAGGGTACTTCACTATTTTACTAATGATTTATATATTGTTTCCAGGGTCTCAACGGCGTCGAAAACATCTACACACAGCACACGCCGCTCCTCAAAGACACCCTCGAGGACCTCATAAAGGGCAAGCTTCGAGAAAATCTCTATCCGACCCTAGGCGGAGACGAGACCTACGGCCGTAGACCCCAAGACATCATAGTGTTCATCGTAGGGGGCGCCACCTATGAGGAGTCTCTCTGCGTCCATCAGATCAACCAGGCGTACCCTGGGGTCAGGGTGGTGCTGGGTGGGACCACTATTCATAATTCTACGTCGTATTTCGAGGAGGTGAAGGCTGCGATGCAGGGGGTGCATAGGATACATACTAGGCATATTAGGAATGTGTAGGTATTTTGAAATTGTATGCTTGCCAAGGAGTGTAACGGATGTGTCTACTAAACACGGGCATGCTAAATCGAAGAATGAACGTTGAATTTTGAGGATTTGGATTTCTTTAATACATTGGGTAAATGCCGAAAGTCATTTAAAAATCATTCATATTCCATTGTAATTAGTCCATTTCCGTATTTTTTCTCTTTCGGAATTACCCTAATTCAGGATACATACATACAATTTAATTACACTTTGCCGCCTCAAAATTAATGGAGCAATTGTAAAATTGTATTCATGTCATTGTTCAGTCCCCATCAAATATATCGGAGCGGCCAAGGTACCTAAAATATCTGAACATGCACTTTATCGCCTTGACAATAGGGACGTTGTTCAGATGTGTGACCACCTTGGCCGCTCCGTGTGATGATGATATGTGATGGCGACTGTACGGTATTGCACGTGAATAATCTTACACCAATTTAAAATTTCTGACAGATTCGTGTATTTAGAGCCATCAGACTGTGTCACATATTTATGCGGATTTTGTTGTGTAAGATATGATGGTAGGTGACTGTACTTACCTATAAAATTTTTCGTGAAGTTGGTAACTGCCATCAAATATTCATCGCTTGTACAGTCAGCATCATATATATCGCTAGAGTAGCCAATAGTTCGTCATACCATACAAAATACATGGTGTGACGAACTATTTCATCACTTTGGCTGTTACAATATATTTGATGCTGACTGTACTGTCAACTATTGGTACAGTCGCCATCAAATATATCGGAGCGGCCACGGTACTCAAAAATATCTGAACAAGCACCTGATCGCCTTGAGAATAAAGGCGTTGTTCAGATATTTGTGACCACCTTGGCCGCTCCGATATATCTGATGGCGACTGTAATAACTTAATTCAATCTAGTATTTTTAAGCTTTATAATAATACGCAATTTATTTATTCCTCTAATCTTAAGTATTGTAACAACAAATAAACGAAAACTAAATAAAACACTCGACTGTTGTGTTCAAAACACTTTTTTTTTACTTTTTTATTGAAAAATAATTGCGGCCACAGATGTTCGTGCCCCAACAATTACAAGTTATTTAAAAAAACATTCTGCCATCCAGTTTGGCACAGAGTGCTTCACGCCTGTCCGTTACGAGCTTCGCTTTAAGCTTACAAATCAAGTAGGCGTGTCTTATAAAAACCAATTTACATCCTAAGCTTTATAGCTCTCCCCTCCTTTCAGTCTTTATACATAATTATACAATCATGGCCCCCTGGCATGGTAATGTTACACGTATCAAATTTAAGTATATCCCAGTTTAAGTTTGTCGATAAACTTTACCATGCTAGGGGGGCGAGCGGCGTGCTAGTGAGACTTTAGCTTTAAATTACTTGAAGTGCTAATATATATTCAAATGACCATCTAAGGTACACAAAATTAGGAGATTTATATACTTCAAATAATTTAAACTATGCAACGTTATTTGCAGAACATCAATAAAATTTACCGTTGAATTGGTTTTCGTTGTCTTGTAAAGAATAGTTAGTTCTTATTTCAAACTAGGTACAGTCGCCATCAAATATTATCGGAGCGGCCAAGGTACTCAATAATATCTGAGCATGCACTTTATCGCCTAGGCAATAGAGGCGTTGTTCAGATATTTGTGACCACCTTGGCCGCTCCGATATAACTATCTGATGGTGACTGTACTAGATATTAGACAATCCATCATGATAGACAAACAGCCGTATTTGAATTGCTACTGGACAAATAATTACATATTCAACAATTTCAGTAAAACGTATATCAAATTTCAAAAAAGATTTTATGTACGAAATATCATTTGATATTTACTAGGCGCTTTTCGAAGGAAAACATCGTGAGGAACCCGGACCTAATCCCAATTAGGTCTAGTTCCCTTCTGGGTTGGAAGAAGACTAAATACGTATTCTGAACACTATCATAAATGGTTTGATTGCTTGCAGTCTCACTTCAGTCGGGTGTAACATCCATCTCATTTTAAACAATGCAATAGCTAGGCTAACTGCTGTCTCTTTCATGCAAGCCTAGTCAGAAGGAGACGCGTTTTACCAGCTTTCTTTTCTCAGGCAAAAAATGTCAGTTAATACGCAGTATTTTTCACACCCAAATTGCTTTCGTATTTTATAAACTTGCTCATACAAGTCTGACACTATTTTTTATGAGAATTTATTGAAAGACTGAGCACGCCGCAAAACCATCTACACGTTGGTAACAAACATTCGAGGGCCGAGCCTGAAGTGGAGCGTAGCGAGTGTTTCACCCGCAAGGTATTAAAAGAAAACGGGTTATAGAGCCCTCACTCGCTCTCCACGCCAGTCGCCGCTCGCGATCGGGCACACACACACTTATAAGGCAATTTTATACATCTATATATAAAGTGTATATAGAGGTATATAAATAACGGCCGCCCACAATCCAGGCGGCCTATTTACATCGACAATATTAAATTGCCCAATTTACAAAAGCTGCTCCGATCTTTTTGCGTACAACTCGCGTTGTACGCTTAGCTCTCCGTCTGCGCACTCGAGAACGCGGTTGGCCCGTGACATGTCAAGGCACAACGATCCGATTTTCGGCCAACCGGTTTCTTCTTCGACGTGACATTACATATATATCGATATATATCAACTAAATGCTATCGAGAATGCGTTGCGATGTCAAACAGTAACTTGGCAGTACGGCATCGCACGCAGGTTCGCACGGTTGAGCATCCCTGTCTCAACAGACGGCTCAACCCGGCGAACTTTAAAGGAATCTGTGTTGTGTATTGTACACATCACACACACAAAGGAACAAACGTATCGAACAGAATACGCGGCATTACAAATAATTCCGAAGTTCTATTATTACTAGACAAAAGAAAAACAAAACCGCGCTGTCTACGCGGCAAATTATGGTATATAGTTATATATAATTTTATATGGCGCTTAACAATAACATACGCACATAGAATTTCTCATATCTTACTCTCATAGCAACAAACTTACACACGCGCTCACGCGATAATTAAACTTTCAATCAAAACAAAATGTGGAAAAAAAAACAATAATAAATGACCCGTACCGTGTTTACGAGCTTCCTCCCTATTCCCCACATAGTGAAAAGAAAAAAGAGATATTTTAAGTTAATTTCAAAATAATAACTAATTATTTAATGAGATGAGCCTTTCGTTTTTTAAACTGTAGTTATCCTTTCTTTAAACACGAGATGGCGCTACGGGCAAGTAACATTACAATTAAAGAATATTTGAATGTTTTCCTCGAGACTACTAAAAAAACGTTACAATGGCGCCCGAAGATTTTAATACCATTTTCCAAGACTTTTATCTTTCCACTATATCAGTTTAAGCTCCACCCAGGACAGGTCCAGTAGGCCCTCAGAGCAACTGCATAACGCAATCACAGCTTCAAGAGGATCCCCCTCAATATATCTTTATATACATATGTACAATACGTGGACTTCATTCGAGGCTAATTTGTAAATATCTATCTTGCTGGGAGGTCGCGGTAAATATATAGAGATATATTACAATAGTGATCGAATTGGCTTCCTAATGGGCAATGCGACGAAATTTAAGCTCGGCTTTTTACAAGAATTTAAAGTGCGATTTGCAAAATAGGTACACGCCAGCATGAACTTGGGCTATTTCTTAATAGAAAAATCAATTTTGTTTATTACAAACAATGCACAATTATCAATAAACATTAGGAGCAAAATAACTTTGATCAAAATGTTTTTTTTTTGTCAAGACATTTAACACTTTCATTGCCACACCGAAACCTAATACCATCGCCGTATGCCAGCGTAAAGACAAATAGCTACATACTTAGGACTCGCTAGGCGAGTCCAAAGGCACACTCGACGCGAAAACAACGCGGCACGCCGAGAACTCCCCTGGGGAGTTCATATATTTGTATGCTCCGAAAGGACTCGCTTGGGCAGTCGGTTGGCATGCCCTCTAGTCGTGCGGCATGCGAGCAAAGTTACTGAGAACTCCGTAGGGGAGTTCTCGGCACTGAATGTGTTAAAATTCGCAAAGAAAATTAAGATGTTCGAATGTTGACATATGAAAAACGTTCAAACTATAAATACATTTAGTTAATTTTAAAAATAAATCACTGTGTTTTATATACATGTTAGCTGTCAGCATTGCCCGGCGCTAACCTAAATCTATTTGTGTTTTTATTGTCTTGCTACCGCGATACCACCGGTTAAATTCCTTGAACGAGATGGAATCTGTCTCCTATAATAGTAGAAGTTATTTGAATAGAGAATTATTAGCGTAGATACGTTCTCACCGATACTATGTTACTCCATTGTAATACGGTTCAAAATAATATACATATTTTTAGCGTTCACTATCAATTTAAAGGACAGTCAGCAGCTAAAGTAGCTAAGCGGGTAGGGTGTTCAAAATGAGCTGGACACGACTTTATTGTTAAGAGAATAAGAGCGTGTATGGCATTTTGAACATCCTACCCGCTTAGCTACTTCTGCTCGCGGCACGTAACGCGGCTGACCTTGATTTCTGCGCATGTTCTTCCATAGCCCTTCACCCCCTGTACCCCCCGCGCGACCTATTTTCCGACTTCTGCGCAATAACGGTCAGCGCTTGAGTTACGTGCCGCGACCTGTACTTAAGTTGACAGTTATGAGTTATAACATATTTGCGGAATATTTTTACTGAGATGTGTGTAGTTCTGCTGTGTAAGTATTTTCATACATCTTTGTCAAATATCGATGAACACGCATCTTAGTAAACATTGGTAGCTAAAGTGAGTGCTTTTATGGATTATTTTACACAAATTTTAGTTTTAAAATGATTTGCTTTTTTGCACGCGACTGCTAAGAGTAGCAATAAAAAAAAATTAAATTTAACTGGCTAGAATCTGGCCTGCCAGCATTCTAATGGCCTGTTTTATAAAAAATCTTAGTTGTTACGAACCTTTCTCCTAAACCACTTATTTTCATATTTGGATGGCCCGCTCTGGTTTAACACATTCAGCACCGATGACCCGACAGTCGGGTTCTCTGTTCGTAGCGACTACGCGCTACATACGAGGAATACCTGGCTACGTGCTACGAGCGTAGGGCGTAGCGCTACGCGGTTGCGAAAGTGTTAAACAATTTTATGTTACTTCAATCAAAAAAAAGTCTAAAACGCCTCGTAAGATCATTACAAATAAGTCTTTTGCAAGATTAAAATTAGTAGTATCATAAGATTTTTAAAAAGATACGCTTCTTGCCAGAATCAATGATATCAAGATGAATTTATTCCAAATAGGAAGTAATAATATATAGACCAGGCTAACGCGTCTCACTTCAGCTACGATTGTCTGTCCGCCACCTACTTTATGTACAGCGACGCTACCGGCGCGCGCACGCGCACAACGGCTCTATAAAAGTATCAAAAACAAAGTCCACAGGCGGGCGCGGTCGCGGCTGCTACTATACTTAATATAAACCCATTTTATAAGCCCGTTACATTTCTAAGGCATATTGTCCACGTAAACCGCACGCTTTCGTCAATCGAAGATTGCAAGACGAACGCTTGCATCTTGCGTAGAAACCTTCAAAACTGTGTCCACGGAGCGGCAATGAGGCATGACGAACGCATGACGAGCGGCTGACGCGACGTTGCCGCTCCGTGGACACTGTTTTGAAGGTTTCTACGCAAGATGCAAGCGTTCGTCTTGCAATCGTCGATTGACGAAAGCGTGCGCATGACGTGCGGTTTACGTGGACAATAGGCCTTACATAAGTGTCAAAATGACGCAAGGACAAACGAATAGCAACGCCATTTTAGAAATGACATACGTTTATGAGACGAAATAATTAAATATACAATTTTATAGAAAGGAATGATGACCATACGTCAAATTCCGTCTATCCATTTAGGCTACACAGCAAACGATACCTATTTTTGTGACAGATAAACTTCTGCATTAAATGTGCATAACAATTTAGTTGTGAATATTACTACTGGAATAATTGACCCCCTTCCTTATCTTAGCGTTATCCTAGCACGCTCAGTTACTGAATTGCCGGGGTCAGGTTTCACTGGTCTCATATCATACAAAAAATAAAAAAATCTGGCTCATATTTAGGCGCCAAAATAGTTCATGTAAATACTCATTTACATCTAACTTGTCACTTTTAAGTTTATAAACGAATTGGCGTTTTTTTGAAGAGCATATGTATCTTCTCAAATTTAATTAAACGCTCTTATAATGACCGGAACACGGCTTAGACACTGTGTATATAAATTACATGTTCCCGATTTACAGTTCCAAATAGATAGCGGCAGTGAAAATAATTAAATATACCGCACACACCATTGTTACCACAGGAATAAGGTTATGTTGCGATATATAAATCTATTTTGTCGCTATCGCTAACTGTAATTAATATCCAGCCCGCGACCGCCTCCCGCCATAATTGACACGACCCACGCAAACAGAACGTACGGAGGACACTAACGTAGCACTAAATAAATATTGTTAAACGCCAAACCGTCGCGACGATTCGAGTTTAGAAAAACATGGCCGCCGCCAATCGAGCGACGATTCGCGACGGCCAACGGATATTATCTAACTATATTACAAGCCCTGGCTGGTCTAGTTCGTTGTAGCCAGGCCGTATACTTACAAACAAAGTTTACATTGATACATGTTTCCCGCCGTGCTAAACGAACCTATACTATTAGCACACTGGCATGGCAACACTGACTTCGCAAATAGTACAGAATTGCATCCCTCGCTTCGAACAGTGCGACGCGCCGTTGCGGCCAGTGTTGCCAACTGTGAATATCCGTGGATACACGCGAATTAATATTAATTATTGCAGTGACTGTATTGCCATTTGCAAAACAAATATTTAGGCAAATTAACTTTCAAGTTACTTTATATACAAGCTGCCAGTGCATTACTTGAAGGTTCTTGTGTGGGTAAACTTTTGAAAAGTATACAATATAAATCTTATATTATTTCAAAGTACATGAACTTAAGCTCATGGATAAATAATAACAGTAAATTGTATGAATCAACTGATCGTAATCACATATAATTCGATTCATAATTTTTGGTGCAAAGTATATAAAACAAGTATTAAAAGTAAAGTTTACCCACACTATACTTTTTATATACAGATCTTAGGTTCAAACTGACGTGTTTGTTTGATTATCCTAGCTCTTAAAATTCCGTTAGTGATACATTAGTATAGCTTTGCTAATATTTTGTTACGGAATTATACATAGGTACGAGAAATTAAAGCTCATGACGTACTTTAAAACCAATATTATAATAATATTTTGATGTAAAGATAATTTCTAATTATTTGTATAATTATTTATTTGTTGAGAAAAGTTGAATTTTACACGATATCACACAAAGCTATATCAAGATAAATTAATTTAATTTTGTTATTCTATAACGGATTAAGACTTTCGAGTTTGCGATAGAGTGTTACAAATGTCATGAGCTTTGATTTATACATATATACTTAAAAAGAACTTACTATAATCAAAATCAATGTGGCGGCGTGATCCACAGGCAAACCGGAACGTATACCTTATAGGCCGGTCCGATTTCCTAATGGGTCGCCACACATTTTGCTTACGTCAATAGCGCGGCATAAAAAGGTGACTTACTTAGGTGATAGTTCGTTACGTCGGTGGGTCA
The DNA here is from genome assembly GCA_911728535.1 of Pammene fasciana. Lineage (NCBI taxonomy): Eukaryota > Metazoa > Arthropoda > Insecta > Lepidoptera > Tortricidae > Pammene > Pammene fasciana. The sequence goes on from OU452292.1 coordinate 2,433,198, forward strand.
CGACTTTTATTGTAATTGTATGTAAAATTTAAATTTATCGTTATTTATCGAGACTGGCAACATTGTTGCTTCTCGTCTTTACTCTCTCGTTCGCAGTACACCTAGAACACTAGATAGAAGATAGTGTCAACCAGGGAACAAGTTATTGTTTTTAATTTGTAACTAGTGAAAAGACATATAAGTCAAAATGGTTTAGCGAAAAAGTCCAATAAAATGTACGGCACTTGTACCCTTTTTTTGCTGAGTCAGTTTGACATACCCTTTTTCACTAGGGCCACAGAAATTAAACGTATAGTTATATAATTTGACAATTTCATATCGCTAAAGGTGCCGTTGCGATCGACCGATATATCGAGCTATTACCTAAGCGGCTTACCTTTTCTTAGCCTGTATTTACACCTGTAAGGTAAGCTTGCGTAAGTAGGGACGAAGCTATTTGCTGAGAAAGTAATATTCTGGCTTACAGCTGCGTCCCTACGTACAAAACCTAGGTGTGTTAACCTGTTACGTCATGAACCTAAGAATCTGGCTGGCCGCCTTGTGTGTACACTGACACTGTAGTGTGTGGTACACGTGGTGGTGGTGGTGGTGGGGGGTACACGTGCGCCTAGCACGGCGGGCGCGTGTGTGCGGCGGGCGTGTGCGGGCGGGGGGGGGCGGGGGCGGGGGCGCGCGCGCGGGGGCACGCCTCACGGGTGCGCGTGCAGCCCCGGCGTGCTGGCGCCGCCCGCGCCGCCCACTCCGCCGGCGCCCGGCAGCAGCTGGAAACAATAGTACATTGTTGTAGAGGCTGGAAAGTAAGCTATAGGTGGATCGAGTTAGTTCGAGGGCCGACCCGCCAGGGGAGGTCCTCGAAGATACGAGTCCACCTATAGCGCTTTCGGCCGAGACATTACATATAGTCCCCTCCGTTATGGGAGAGGGCCTAAGTGATAGTTCAGATCTGGATACGGTTACCAACTTTTAGTATGTTGTTGGGCACGACACTAGGGCCCCAAAACTGCCGAGAGACCGGGACGTCGATGAATGTCTCCCGTGTAATGACGTCATCAAAATGGCTGCCGCTTTGTTGCGAAAAGTGTAAATTTCATCCAAACTGTGCATTGCACCTATACGTGTGTAGTATCAAACGAAAGAAGATTAAATGTGCTATATTGTTGTAATACATTTTATACTACTGTATAGTACAGTTTGACAGCTATAAACGAAAACCCAAAATCAGGCTAAAAAATAATTCGGATATTTGCATTTTACAAAAAAATTATAAGTCAAACTTTAAAGCAATGTACTACAATAACAAAACAGTCTAGTTAAGCTATACATTGCTATAAAAATTATTAAAATCTGGTAATAATTGTGGCAGCTATGTTAAAAAACATGTCGACACTGCCGAACTATTTCCTTAGAGTGAAAAAATTACAATTTTCACAATTTACAGAATATCCGCAAAAGCTTCGAGTATATTGTTGGTCAAATAATTTGGAGCCCGTAAATGTCGGAAAAATATCTCTATAGTGACTGAGGTCCAAATAATGACGTCATGAACGTGACCGCTACCGAAATTTGTAAAACATAAATTAAAGCTATACCATGACACATACACAAATGTCTGTGGCATCGATCGAAAGCTTATTGAATGTACTACAATACATACATACATTATTTGTGAAAATAATGTAAAGTTTAGGAGTTGTTGACAAAATAAAATATTTTTTTAGGAAAATAAAATGTTTATATTAATTCTGTGGCCAAAGAAAATACAATACACTAATGTTTTGTATAGCATTAAAAACACCAACTATTCAGCTTTAAAACACAGTTTGAATTTATAAAATTTGATAAGAACTATAAAAGTTGTGCTTACAACTCTAAAGCACACTAACTATTTTAGCTACAATGCACTCATACTATGAGAAGCTTGGGCCTAATTATTGACTAGTTTTTTCTAAATTTTGTGAGGATTTAGGGTTCCTTGCCATTAAAGTAAATAAAAAAACCGGCCAAGTGCAAGTTGGACTCGCGCTCCGAGGGTTCCATATACATCACACAATTTTAACAATTTATATTTTTAAGACCAACTTACGCTTGACCACAGAGTTTTTAGTGTTTTTTTCTTTAATGTACAGGTAAAAAACTATATTAGGTTTTTTTTTCTAAAATGTAGTTTCTTCGGTTTCCGAGAGACGGAGGGGAATGGTCAATTTTCGCCTTTAATCTTGAATAACTTCAAAACTATTAAAATTAAAATTATAAAAGTTATATATTTGTAGTTTTCACATCAAACCCTTTCATTTGATATATAACAAGGTATAGTTTGTAAGTAATTTAAGAAATAAGGCGAAAATTTTCCATTGCTCTCCGTCCCTCGGAAACCGACGAACCTACATTTTAGAAAAAAATACGTAATATAGTTCTTTACCTGTACATTACAGAAAAAAACACTAATAAGTCTGCGGTCAAGCGTAAGTTGGTCTTAAAAATACAAATTGTTAAAATTGTGTGATGTATATGGAACCCTCGGAGCGCGAGTCCAACTTGCACTTGGCCGGTTTTTTTATTTACTTTAATGGCAAGGAACCCTAAATCCTCACAAAATTTAGAAAAAACTAGTCAATAATTAGGCCCAAGCTTCTCATAGTATGAGTGCATTGTAGGTAAAATAGTTAGTGTGCTTTAGAGTTGTAAGCACAACTTTTATAGTTCTTATCAAATTTTATAAATTCAAACTGTGTTTTAAAGCTGAATAGTTGGTGTTTTTAATGCTATACAAAACATTAGTGTATTGTATTTTCTTTGGCCACAGAATTAATATAAACATTATATTTTCCTAAAAAAATATTTTATTTTGTCAACAACTCCTAAACTATACATTATTTTCACAAATAATGTATGTATGTATTGTAGTACATTTAATAAGCTTTCGATCGATGCTACAGGCATTTGTGTATGTGTCATGGTATAGCTTTAATTTATGTTTTACAAATTTCAGTAGCGGTCACGTTCATGACGTCATTATTTGGACCTCAGTCACTATAGAGATATTTTTCCGACATTTACGGGCTCCAAATTATTTGACCAACAATATACTCGAAGCTTTTGCGGATATTCTGTAAATTGTGAAAATTGTTATTTTTTCACTCTAAGGAAATAGCTCGGCAGTGCCGACATGTTTTTTAACATAGCTGCCACAATTATTACCAGATTTTAATATTTTTTATAGCAATGTATAGCTTAAATAGCCTGTTTTGTTATTGTAGTACTCGGCTTTAAAGTTGGACTTATAATTTTGTTGTAAAATGCAAATATCCGAATTATTTTTTAGCCTGATTTTGGGTTTTCGTTTATAGCTGTCAAACTGTAATATACAGTAGTATAAAATGTATTACAACAATATAGCACATTTAATCTTCTTTCGTTTGATACTACACACGTATAGGTGCAATGCACAGTTTGGATGAAATTTACACTTTTCGTAACGAAGCGGCAGCCATTTTTATGACGTCATTACTCGGGAGACATTCATCGACGTCCCCGTCTCTCGGCAGTTTTGAGGTCCTGGTGTCGTACCCAACAACATACTAAAAGAAGGTAACCGTATCCAGCTCTGAACTATATTCCCATAAGGGAGAGCACTAATAGTGCTTTTCACGACTACTGTGAGGAAATAAAATAAAAAATTAATTGGCATATACAAACACTTTAATAGATACTATTTATAGGTATATTGACGGTTCATATGCTTTTCACAAGCACGATAAAGTAAACGAGCATGTAACTTTCTACAAATAAATGCTTCTTTTCGCCATCCTTCCATAATATGAATTGTTCGTCGGATATTGTATGGTATACAAAATATCACTGTTCATGGGCCTTCTTATTTAGGACGCGATTTCACTGGTAACAAATTTCTACGCCTGTGCAGTTTCTTGAATTTCGGTGGGCGCCAGCGTATTAATAACATTTTCTACACTTATTGAACTCATTTTTACTGCATAAATACAACTTTCTTGTTTTTCAGTCAAACATTATCCAATTCAATATGTATTTTTCTCGCTCCACCTTTATTACTTTTTTTTTCACTTTCAAGAAGCGTTTTACGATGTTTGCTTTAATCCGACTCAAACGGCTATTAGACATTGTAACCTGCAGGGCCCAATCTGTCAGGTTGGTAGGTATAATTGAAGGTAGGGCCCGTAGGGAGCTGAAGGAGGGAGAGGGAGAGGCAGGGTACACAACAGATTGGGCCCTGCAAGTTGCCATGTCTAATAGCCGGTTCACTTCTTACCCACTTTTTGATAGAAAACCACAAACGGTTAAAAAGGTAAAAACGCCTTAAGGGTGATCTGAATGATTTTGACGTTTCTTTTTTTTAAACAAGTAAATTGGTTCGATAAACAACCTTATTTTATTTTAGAATGAAAAAGTGGTGCCAAAAAAGACCTTTTTAATGTTTTAAATGATTCTCATTGGCGGGTCATTTCATTCATGACATTTCATTGCTGCAAAATAGCAATTATTGTAGTGGTTGTTCAGATGCTACAGCAATTGCTTACTTTCCAGCTTGGATTTTGATCTTATTTTGCCACATTTCCGAGCAGGTGGCGTGAAAAACAAATTACTTGTTATATATACCTATGAAAACCCAGCAATTATGTCGAATAAAAATAAGGTTAGCTATAAAGTAATAGAAATTTAACGGATAGTTTGGGAGCTACTACAAAGACTCCTAAGTTGTCAACCTCGCAGACCTTATGTTCCTGGAGAGCGTAAAAAACCTTTCGAGCGGTACGATCAAAATCTATACACTGTATGAAGCAGTTTTGAATGAAAACGGCGGCCGTTCGTCTCGTCGTGTCGCCAGTCGCGTACATCGAGTCCACGTCCTAAGCCATACCTGCAGCTGGTGGGGGTGCGGCTGCGGCGGCGAGGCGGTGGGCGGCGCGTGGTTGAGATAGGCCACGTGGTGGTGGTGGTGGTGCTGCCCGCCCCCGGGACCCATCAGCGGGCACAGCACCTGCGGGACAATCTGGTGTTCAGAGGGCATTGAAGGCTACGAGTGAAGCGTGATACTAGCGACGCCAATAGGGTACTTTTCAGTAGATAAACTTAATTGTTTCGTTTCGTTGCATTCATAAAACCAACATTTCAAAAATACACGGGAAAATCCAGGTGTAACATGTGTTAGCGCTTTAAATGATTTTTTAACGCAGTTGCTCAAATCTAGTAGTAGTTTATAATGCGAGAAGTTGGATTTCTCGCACTAGCGCGTTTTACTTTTCCAGCCAATCACAGCTCAGGATTCATGATCACCGCCCCGCATCGCACGGCGCGAGTGTTCGGATGAAGTAACCTCAAAGTGACATATTGTCCATTTTTATAATTTTTTCGCAACTTTATTAAAAAACGTCGTTCGATACACGGACGGAATGTCATTCTTCACTCGTCCCGAGTTTTGCCACTCGCCTGCGGCTCGTGACCAAATGTCTCGGAACTCGTTGAATAATGACATCCTTTCCGACCTAGTATCGAAATGTACTATTATAACGGTTAAAACTTTTATAAAGGAGATGTATTGATCATATAGTAAGTATTGTAACGTCACAATGTTAGTCTCCCGTATAAACTTCATATAACAAATCGTTTTAACGTTTCCTAAAGAGAAAGTAGCCTATAGCCGTACACACTGTACACAGCTTTAATTACTGATATTTCGACTGTAAACGTTTAAAATTACATAATAATTTTTCACAATACATTTTTGGGGGATAAAAACTTGTTTCCAAAATGTACATTTTCTTTTATTTTTCCGGAAAAATGTCCAATTCTTCCATCAGCAATATCTTAGCTAATAATAGCTTAGAGCATGTTTTCTTTACATACTCAAGGCAAGAGCCACTTTTCAGAGGCATATAGGCTGCCATTTGGAACTTTTTTAGCTCGACCGATTGCTGTTGAAATTGATAAGTCCGTGATAATGCATTTGCGTTAATTACATTAGGCTTCTTGTTATGAATTCTTTTTTTTTTAGAGATAATTAGTTGAATGATCTATTAGACGTAAAATTTAAACTCATTTTAGTTTGCCTAAACCACTATTGTACAAAATATGAAGTAAAAGTATGAATACATCAATATAGACTAACCTGGAAAGGCGGCTGCTGGTAGTGATGGTGTGGATGCGGATGGGGATGCGGATGTGGATGCGGATGCTGCATGGGGTGCGTGTGCGTGTGCGAGTGTGTGTGCGTGTGCGCGTGCGAGTGGGGCGTGTGCGCGGGCGAGGGGGGCGGGTAGAGGGCGGGGCTGGCGGCGGCGGGGGAGGGCGCGGGCGGCGCGTAGTCCCCGCCCATGGAGCCCATGCTCCCCATCGACGGCATGGACGACACGCCCCCGCCGTGGTACATGCGCACTTGGAAGTTCGGCTGTAACAAAGGGTTATGTGTTAGTATTGGTGATCGATAATACAACTATATGTGATAGTCTTGATCAAAAGGTACCATTTAGGTCGTTTACGCTTTAATCGCTTTAAAACTTAACTTTCAGCGTAAGCGCCTAAGCCAAATGATACCTCTTCCAAAAAGGTGACACATATGATCCCGATAAAGTGTACGATACAGTTTATTCATGTAATAGGTTAAATTGAATAAGAAAATGAAAGGACACGTTACAGTGCATTAACTGAGTAACGATATTAACCTAGAAATTATCCCGAAGTAAAAACGACTCAAGTTAGTGGATGAGTGGTAAGGTCCTATTACAACTTATCTTTCAAGATTATGTATGGAAGCAGTATAGTTACTATGGTAACTCCACATAGACTTTGCAGCGGCGAAACGTAGATCCATCGCCATAACTCGTAAAAAATTGTGAAAATGATGTTGTATATCCAAGTGCTGCCCGATCGCTACCGGTATGACGACGCCGCTGCTGACACCAAATAGAGATGCGACCATATATATAAGGGCTGCATGGGGGTCGGCGTCAGCAACGGCTGCCCGGTGGCTGCTGCCACTAGGCTACACGGCAATCAGCAGCCTCACCATGTGTTGGTAGTGTAGCGCGGGCTGCTGCTGGTGGTGCGGCGGCGGGTACACGGCCGGCACGAAGGGCTGCATGGGGGCCGGCGTCAGCAACGGCTGCCCGGTGGCTGCTGCCACTAGGCTACACGGCAATCAGCAGCCTCACCATGTGTTGGTAGTGTAGCGCGGGCTGCTGCTGGTGGTGCGGCGGCGGGTACACGGCCGGCACGAAGGGCTGCATGGGGGCCGGCGTCAGCAACGGCTGCCCGGTGGCTGCTGCCACTAGGCTACACGGCAATCAGCAGCCTCACCATGTGTTGGTAGTGTAGCGCGGGCTGCTGCTGGTGGTGCGGCGGCGGGTACACGGCCGGCACGAAGGGCTGCATGGGGGCCGGCGTCAGCAACGGCTGCCCGGTGGCTGCTGCCACTAGGCTACACGGCAATCAGCAGCCTCACCATGTGTTGGTAGTGTAGCGCGGGCTGCTGCTGGTGGTGCGGCGGCGGGTACACGGCCGGCACGAAGGGCTGCATGGGGGCCGGCGTCAGCAACGGCTGCCCGGTGGCTGCTGCCACTAGGCTACACGGCAATCAGCAGCCTCACCATGTGTTGGTAGTGTAGCGCGGGCTGCTGCTGGTGGTGCGGCGGCGGGTACACGGCCGGCACGAAGGGCTGCATGGGGGCGGGCGTCAGCAACGGCTGCCCGGTGGCTGTTGCTACGCCTACGCCGCTGCCGACACCAACTGTGGAATAATATTACATGTCAATACACATTCTGAGTAAAATATTAACCAGCTCAATATGACAAGGCTGTCAAACAAGAGGGTACCTTTCCGGAAGTTCCTTTGCGGCTGCGCGGGCAGCGGGCCGTGCTGCCCCGCGCCCCCCGCCACCGCCTGCCCCCCCATGGCTCCGTAAGCAAGCTGCGAACACAACATTACGTTAGTACTTATAGCAACTATGCGTTGTCTATACGTTTACGTTCGTTATCTATACGATTAGGTTTCCCAACCTTTTACCCTATGCCCTTCACCTAACGTTGTACTGACACACGCCCCCCTAGGGGCTGAAATGGGGAGTCAAACCCGGGCACCGTCTGCACTGCGGTGCAGGCCTTATACTGTTTACATCTGGAGGCCTTATACTGTTTAAGTCTCGGTAGAAGAGCAGGAAGTATCAATAAACTTCACTACTAAAGTCCTCATTACCTGCATGATTACTAGTAGTAAACATATTGGTCGGCCCTAATTAACAACTAAATATTCAGAAATGTATACGTATTTCGCCATCACGTTGTTATTAGGCATATTGAAATAAATATACAATACGTTTCATCATTTTAATCTGCCCGTAAGTTATTACGGGCAGATTAAAATGATGAATGAATCGAAATCTATATGAAGCAAGAATGCAGTGGCGATAATTGAGTATATCTCAAATGACACTAATTAGAAGTACATTTTCCGCAAACAAATCAAATCTGATAGGACTTTGACATTGAAATACATGAAAACGTGTGCAAAATTCATTATTATATCAATGTTATAAGGTTTTTAATTGATTAAATGCTTGATTGCGCTATACGATATCAATTTAAGGTCACGCATAACTTCGCCACAGATAAAGACATACTCGATGACCTGATTATTAACACGCGGTCGATTAGATTATTGCTGTGTGTGTATGTGTGTTTGTATGTGATCGAGAGAGGAATTATTTGTGATAAATGCTGATATATTAGGAGGGATTACTTCAAGGGCAGATTTACAGTTAATATTATCGAAATTAACCCGCATATGTAAACGAGGAGTTTACAATTTAGAGTAAAATGATAATTCATTAATTTTTATTCATATGAGTATGAAGAAGCAACAGGCACAGGCACACTGACTAAATGACCAACTACTTTTAATAAAAGATTTGAATACAATGCATTTATGAAAGTATTTACATATATTATGCATGAAAAGTTGCCGAAAATGTTCATCGATATGGTCGTCAGTACATGCCGTAATAAGGTATCAAATGAAGTGTAGAACCTTCTTAAAATATTTACCTAAAAAAACGTCTTATTACTTTTTAAGCAAAGTAGCGCGAATAAATTAATACTAAATATTACATAAGATAACGAGTAAAGCCGTATCAAAACCCGTGTATCACTAGCGTTATTAAGCCTGACATTTGCTCCTAGATAGCACGGCAGTCACTCAACACACATCGTGACCAGTGCACGCTAACATGTGGTACTTCTGGCTTGGCGCGTTCTTCATGTTACTCAAGATCTATAATAGACTGTCTTCAGGAATATGTTACTCCGACACTGTCATGACTGGGAAAGTGGTGATCGTCACTGGTGCTAACAGTGGTATAGGATTCCAAACTGCTATGGAAATAGCCAAAAGAGGGGCTAAGGTGATATTAGCGTGCCGAGATGATGTGAAAGGCAAGCGAGCTGAAGCATCCATAAAGAAAGTTTCAAAGAATAATTTGGTTAGATACCAATATTTGGATCTAAGCTCATTGGATTCTATAAGGAAGTTTGTGGATGAGTTTAAAAAGAATGAAGCCAAATTAGATGTGTTGATCAACAATGCTGGTGCTAGCGGTAACAATGGAAAGAAGACTTCGGATGGTATAGTGCACGATATGCAAGTGAATCATTTCGGGCCGTTTCTGCTAACGATTCTTCTCGTACCGTGGTTGAAAAAGGGTGCTCCTAGCAGAATTGTCAACGTGTCTTCATACTTCCATAGATTCGGGACTATTGAGGATATAAATGAGGAAGGCAGGTATAGTTTCTACAGGATTTACGCTAATAGTAAATTATGTAATGTTTTGTTTAGTAACGAATTGTCTAGGAGATTAGAAGACACGGATGTAGCGGTTAACAGTTTGAATCCTGGGCAAGTTAATACATCATTTTACAAGAACGCGAAGTTCTTGGAAAAGCTAAGAAGTATGGTGCTTTTCACGTTTTTCAAGAGCCCCTGGGAAGGCGCGCAGACTTCAATATTTCTGGCGATATCTGACGACTGTGACTTCATGACGGGGAAGTATTTTATGGACTGTGAGGAGAGTAAGATGGCGTTCAAGGCCACGGATGAAGAGGATGCCATGAGGTTGTGGAAGATGTCTGAGGAGCTGGTTAAGTTGAAGCCGGAGGAAGCTATTTAAGTATGTGTTGTGATATAACCAAAAAAAGGGAACAAGATACGTGTGTAACATCGCCCGGCCTCCCAGGTTTTGTTATGGGCGGCCTCATAGCCTAGTCGGTAGTGATCGTACGACGTAAGATTGTCCTATAATATGTATTTATTTCGTTGAATGGAGACGTAGGTCATAGGTGTATTATATGGTAAATGGATTGTCGAGTGTTTAGTTTTAATTAACTGACCATAAAACAGTCATGTATGCTCTCTAGATCAGCACTCAAAACCAGGCCATGATAATTTGTGTATGTTTTTTTATGTGTTTTTTATTTGTATATCATTAATCATCAGAAGTGTAGAACCGATTTATTTCCTATTCACGACAAGTACATGTAAGAGTACATAATAGTGGTCTCAGTAGTCGTTGATTTTGTAACATTATTAGCTAGATATGAATGAGTTATTCCACGCGGAAAGTTTGTGAATTAAACAATTATATGTAAAACAATTGTTACAGTAAATTACTATGTAATGTTACGTTGTAACTGTAGAAGGTTTCCCTTTGTTTAATATGCTCGCTAAATGACTGTGGTAGTCCTAAAAGTGATATAATTATTATTTATTAAACAATTTTCATACATATTCCTGCGTTTTCATATTTTCTTTTTCCTTTCTTTTATAGAACATTTTATTTTACCAACCCGCCTAATAATACGCTTTCACCGTAGCCTATGGCACTCAAAGGATTGTAAGCACGATTCCGGCTATAGAGTTATGTTTAAAGTAGTTCAAATTAATCAAAATTTAAACGAGTATTATATTTTTCATATCCGTTAATAATTACACAACAAAAAATACATAGCAGAGAAAGGCGACAATAAATATGTAATCAATCATTTAACTCAATGGCATCGGTCTGACATAGGCCGTAGCGTAGCGAACTTTGGTCAGCAGGACGCATGGAATCTTATCACGGCATATCAGTTTATGACTTAAAATAACAAAATATGTCGGACGTAGCGACCTGTGTTCAATAAATAAACTGCTTCAGGCAAAAGTCGAACTCCCGTCTCCAGGATATCAGCCAGTACAACCAAACCAACCAATCGACCTTTGCTCAGCAGGATGCATCTCACGTTCTCGTGTTGCTATGACTATAGAAGCTAGACTGAGTCATTTTGTTAACCTTTAGGTAATGTCAATATGCGTTAGTTACTTATTAATTCTGTTCTTGTGTGTACTATTATTGTTTTTATTTCATTTCAACTATATAATTTGTAATGTAACTTAATACCTCTTCAATTAGCTGACCAAGGGCGGGTTTAAGTCCAACAAGCTGTACCCGTAGGCCGTACCTTTTTCATTACATGATTCTAAATTGTTACATGTTCTTAAATTGTTACCTAACTTTTTATACCTAACATTTGTAGACTACTAATCTACCTAATCTCCATCTTAAGGACAATTTGTAATGGGGTTGGCCGGTCGAAAGTTTTTACAGATGGTGCCAGCATAGTTGGTACCTGTCAGTCCTACCAATTGTGTCAAATACTTGTTTTTTTTTGGAATTTTCTGACCTGGATGGGCTAGCGTTTAAGCCAAATCCCATACAACAATACTAATGACAGGTACCAGCTATGCTGGCGCCATCTGGCCAAGCCGTTGACAGTTGCCAACCCCATTTGTAAAGTTCAGTATGATGCTCTCGGCTATCCACCAACTGTCGGACGAAGCAACCTTTCTCTGGTCAGTTATTTATGTGGTGCCTACAGTACAATTGTGAGACGTAATGACCTTAGTGTTGAATTAAGCAAAAATTTCCCTGTTCCCGGCGAGACTTGAATTCACGACTCGGAGATACAACACAAGCTAGTTCAACCAACCGATCGACCTTTGCTCAGCCGAAAGGAATCTTATCACGGCATATCTTGTGTTGCTAATGTTGCTATGACTATAGCTAGGCTTACTAATTACTATGAATAGTATGTATGTTATTCAATTTTCTTATAGAGATTCATTTATGTAATGTGGCTCGTAACAGTAATAAAATTCTCGTTAGTTAATTTTTTTTTAAGTTACTACTTAAATTATCAAACGACAGATATTAGCAAAAAAACACGGCAAACGGATTAGTGACATAAAAAAAGCTAAAAGTAAAGCATGGCATCTGACGTGACGCTTTAGTTTTTTTTTGCATTAATTGTGATCTTTTAAAGAAAATATATATTTATATTTTAAAAACTTCTCCAGATTTTGTAAAGCAATTATTATTTTTAGTTTTACACAGACATGTCAAAATAAACGGATCATAAAAAAAGCAAAAAGATCTGTCAGAAGTGGGATTCGAACCCACGCCCACAGAAGTGGACTGCGACCTGAACGCAGCGCCTTAGACCGCTCGGCCATCCTGACTTGTCCCAACCCAGCGAAAATAATGGCAGCTTGCAAAATGCTTGTCCCTAAAATAGATCACCAACATAAAAAATTCGTTGGTTTCGAGTTGGATTAAATACTTTGAGTTGACAAACTATAGGAATTAGTCATATCTCCTCTTAATGCATTCATGGTTAATAATTCATACCTGACTTTTTATCAAATATTTATATTATAGTGCATTCACCAGTGTAAAAACTAGAAAACACACGTGAAATGTGGTATATGTAAAAAAATACTAGAAAAAATATGAAATGTCCTTCGACTTGGTTAAAAATGATTTTCATTTCGTTGCTAGAGATTTTGATGGCACTTATGAAAACATTAGAAGTCGCCTTAAAACATTAAATTAAAGCAAGTTAATATGACTTGACTTATTATCCCCACTACTTTTTTCACCTACTATTTGACTTCGCGTCTTGAACCTTCAAAGGAATCACTGTGGAGAATGAGATAACTAACAATGACGCAATACAAGGTCATATTTTTGAACATAGCTTAGTATGTATCTACTGTTCGTTTGTTTATTTTTCTCTGTCACCTTTTATAGACCCTGCACCTAATTAATCTTTCTGTTTTGCCCATTGGTTGACTGGTAGAGAATGCCTTAAGGCGTTAAGTCCGCCATTTGTACCTTCTTGTATTGTGCAATAAAGTTTAAATAAATAAATAAATATTTTCATACGTCAATTTGTAGTTTTTCATGCAGCCTCCAGCGTTTTTACTACCCCGTATATTTGTTTGTGTCATTAAACGCATCAAATGTTGTAAGTTAAATTTCAACAACTTCCCGGTGTCTGATTGAGCTGAAATTTGTTATACTTCCGTAGTTTACTTGGCAATGCTACTACGTACAGTCAGCAATAAAACTGTGTACCAAAAAAAAATGGGAGTAACTTGTATAATCTTGTAATGTTTTGAAGGTTAGTACGGCACGGAGTATGCATGGTGTGACGAGTGGGCACCGGTAAATGGTTATGGGCACTCGCAGTGAGTTATAGATGAATTATCGAGAGCGTGGAATTGCTTATGTAGTAGTATTGTTTGTGTACAGGCATTCTTTATTTGAATCCGCACACAAAGAGGCACAACACGGTACAACCACTACATATGCAGTTCCACGCTCTCGATAATTCAACTATACGTCACAAGCCACTCACACGGTTACGAACACAGGTGCATTTCAAACTCGCACGCTTTTCAGGGACCACATACGCGAGAGAACTGACATGTCTCGCCACTTATTTTAGACATAGCGTATTACACACAGGGTATTTTCCAGCCTTTAGCATAGAATAACTTATATAGTAGAGCAGCACAACCTAAGAACTTTTTGAAGCTCAAAGCAAGTGCGCCCTCTGTCCGAAAGCCCCCTAAAGATACCCAAAATGTAAGGGGAAATATCACCTGCACTGCCACTCCACCTAGTAACAAATAGCGTACTAGTAGTACACTAGTAGCTACTAGGTGGAGTGCAGGTGACATTTCCTCTTACATTTTGGGTATCTTTAGGGGGCTTTCGGACAGATGGAGCGATTGACTTGAGCTTCAAAAAGTTCTTAAGCTGTGCTGCTCTACTATATACGTTACTAATATATATAATAGTAGCCTTTAGGCATATTATACGAGGTGATTACTGTGATTAGGTATGCCATACTGAACAACTTTTAGTACGGGATCAACTTCGAAATTACATTTCGTCCTACCTAATGTCGATGTTTTCTATGGCAAGGTAAATATTTTGGGATATCGGGGTTGGTCCCATAGAAAAAGTTATTCATTCTGATCTTATCATATATCACCTTTGTTCAATTTGCCTATGAGATGGGAAAACACCCTGCATACATACATTTTTAAAGAGTGTAAAAAAATACGCGACTAGGCTTAATGACTTAATTCCTTTGATATAAAATGTTGGGCCAAAAAGACACGTACGTTTACAGTGTTTAAAAATGTTATTGGAATACACTATATGTAGACAGGTGTCACACATAACGACAGTCACATAAAGATGTGCAACTGTGAGCGTCATTTGTGGACGAGTTTAGTGAAAGGTCCCACTTTGTCGGTACACATACACACTTCAGTCTTCCACTAATAGTGTGTTTAACGTAGTTTTCGGGTGTACTAATAACTCGATATGGACAAAATGGGACCTTCGCACTGAGACATGTCGGGACTATCGCGTGTGGTCCCCCGCGCTCACCGCGTCCCCGCGGTCCCGCTTGTCCACGACGAGGATGGGCGGGTACTGGCGGCACTCGCAGCTCATCTCCATCTGTTTACCATATCTCTATAATCCTCTTGAATTTACAAATAGGATAGGTAGAAAGTGAGATTTTAATATAGGCTTCCTTCCCACGTATAAAAAGATAAATAGTAAATAGACGTTATACACTAATTGTACAGTCAGCATGAATAGTATTTTACTACACGAAGGCGGAAAATATGTGACACGCTCATATGGCTCTACAAATAAAAGTGTGTCACATGTTTTGCGGCCTTCGTGTAGGAAGATACTATTCATGCTGACTGTACTATGATATTTTCGACGCCACCAATATATGAGTCATTTAACAGCAAACTCGGATAAATCCATCTGTTAGATTATGCGATTTTGGTAACTAAGAAAATGTAATGGGTAGATATTTGCTAAGACGGTCGAGTTTGAAGTTAAACGTCACATATAACATAAGGTGTTGTGTTATCAGAACTTACCGGATGCGGGTGCGGCAAGTAGGCGGGCGGCTGCTGCGCCGCGGCCGCGGCCGCCGCCACCATGGCGTAGGCCGGCATCGCCGCCACCTGCACATGCACACACGACTACTGTCAGCGGGCCGGATCACCGTAAAGTGAGGATTACGCTGTTTGCCTCTCTTTCTAGAAACGGCCTCCTAACCTACTTGGTAGTGACCCTGCCTATGAAACTGGTGGTCCCGGGTTCAAATCCTGGTCTCAGCATTTATTTGTGTGTTATCACAGATATTTGTTCCTGAGTTATGGATGTTTTCTACGTATTTAAGTATTTATCTATATCTATCTATTATATCGTCGCTTATAGAACCCACAACACAAGTCTTATTTGAGCTTACTGTAGGATTAGGTTGATTTGTGTAAGATTGTCCCATAATACTTATTTATTTATTATTATAACGCTGTCTCCTTCTCTCTTGCCGTGGCGGTGCAAGTGTGAAAGAGAAGTTTTATGACCTCAGTCGCCACTTAATTCTGCGGATAGTATAGCGGGGTGGGGTGGGATGAGCACAAAGTGAGAATGACGTACCATGTGCGGCGGCGGGTGCGGCGCGGGCACGTAGGACACGCCGGCGCCCACCACGCCCACGCCCAGCGCGCCCACCGGCGTGCCCGGCGTGTGCGGCCTGCGAGGGCAAACACACCACATACAACATTACTACATTACATATGTACGGGAAATGCTCAAAGATAGCAATAGCAGTAGATCCTACTCATAGGCTGTATTTCGAATCACACTACGCTAGCGAACGGACCGTATATTCGCTATCGCTAATTTTGTATGAGAGCGCGCCGCTATTTCAGTTGACTAACGTTTGTGATCATTACTTATGTAAACTAAAAATATCCAAAAATCAACTTAGGGCAGAACCTGGATTGTTATACTACAAATTGGAGTAGAATACTATTGAGATGTACTGTTCTAATCGTGGAAATCTTCGAATGAAATTGCGCTTATGTGTGGTGACCTCGTGCTCCCTGTAAACGCTTAATGATGAGGTGCATTACAGAGATATACACACACGTTTGTACGGGACACCTCAGGAATGCCCCCAAACGTCAACTTGACGCCGTTCATGACGTCACAACATCTCAAATAAGCGCTGAGCGTGAATCAGTCCGATGGTGAACCCGCTTTGAACGCTATAAACGTGATTCGGAACACGGCCAGTGTCGTGTCGATGAATAAGGTTGCCAGAGAACTCAAGAAATTTCAATATGTTGACAACGTGGGACACTTTTGTACTTCGAGCCCTCACACAGTGAATCTTTTTTTTCATCAAAGGTAGACAACGGGGGGCTGGAACTATATACATACCGGCTCGGGTTGGGCGTGGTGGGGCTCCTGGAAGCGAAACTCTTCGCGGCCGGGTTGAACTCCTTGGCGTTGGGGTTGAGCGTGGACTTCTTGAGCGTGGCCGCGCTGACGCTGACGCGCTCCAGGGCCCCCACGGGCGGGGAGCCCGAGGGGGCGCCGGGGGACGCGGGGGGCTCCACCGGGGCCACGGGGGGCTGGAATTATGTACATAATAGTGAGTTAACGGAACATGTTGCAATGACGGCCTCCGCAGTATAGTCGGAAGTGTGTAAACTCTGATTCGTAATTAAATTCCATAAATATAACCTCACTTCTTCACCGGATTCGTGTATTTATACGTTCTTTTTTTAAAGAAATGCCACTAATATAATGTAATAATGGTAATTTTAATCCTCTGATGTAAAAAAGTAATTTCAGTTGCCCTTATTCAGAGAAATAAAAGCAAAAAGTGAGCGAGTGGGGTTATATTTTTGAAATCTAATTATGAATCATAGTATAGACTTACGAAGCTGAGGTCTCAAGTTCTAATCCGAGTAATTGTATTAAGGAATGTTTCAAACAGTAATAAGTTCAAATGAGTTAAATTTCACCCTATTACTCAGGACCTTCAAGGTTCATCTTGAACAGTAGTAGCGCGCTTTTTGACTATCCAAATTGAATCCTCAGTATAAGATACCATTATATATATTTTTTTTTCTTTTTCTTGTTTTTAATTAGTGCGGTACTGATATACATATAAATATATTTTAATATACTGACCTAAGACCTTTCTAAATTTCTCTTTTTATTAAAAAAATTGCCCAGCTGTGGGAGACAGTATAGGCTATGAGAAAAAAAAAATATTACTGGTATGTACATTATTCTTATGTTTCTAATTTCTTTTGTGAAACTCGTGTTGTTGGCGTATGTGTCGCCACTGTTTACTAGTTTTAAGTTAGGTTAAGTAGTTTAAGTAGGTTCCCACTGAAAATCAGCGCCATGGCTTGCCGCGGCAACATGCTGAGTGGGTATCCTTTTTTAACGTCTCAATATGTAACTTGTATTTTTGCTACTTATATATTTTTGTAATGTATGATGTTGTGGCGTTAAATAAATGTATTTTCTTTCTTTCAAATTATAGGCATTGAGTGGTAGAGTTTAGTAGCAAAACATGACCTTGTAGTATAGTCACAGATAGCCTCACCCAATAGATAGATCATAAGTACAACTCGGGGTCACCACGCATCTGTGCTCCCGTACTAATTTTGTATGAGAGCGCAACCGCTTATTTCAATTGAGTTAACATTTTTGATCATTACTCATGTGAATTTAAAATATCCACAAAAAATCAAGTTACAGGGGTGAACCTGGATTGTTATACTACAAATTGGTGTAGAATACTATTGAGATGTGATGTTCGAATCGCAGAAATGTACGAATAAAATAGCGCTGATGTGTGGTGACCTCGTGGTCCGTGTAAAAGCTTAATGATGAGGTGTGTGTGTGTAGTCTGCGTAGTGTAGTATACCTTGTGGTGCACGGGCTCGTGCTTGGGCAGGCTGGGGCGCTTGGCGTGCGGCTCGGAGGGCGCGCCCGCGTTGGCCGACACCTCGGGCGTGGCCGGCGCCGGGGGAGGCACCGTCTGCAACCAGCACATACAACGTGAGGCTGGCGTATGAGTAGACGACCAACAAAACATAGGTCACCGCTGACGTCCAACCGGTCCAACATAGGTTCATAATGAATCTCGCTCAGTGCTCAAACCGCTAACGGTGGTCCGAAACGTAACACTACTCACGCGGCCTTGAGCGCGCTAACTGATTTGGACCACCGTCAGCGCTGTAAGCGTTGTGAGCACTATAATTTTGATTCGGAACATGGGTCTAGTCAGGATACCGACTAGACCTTTTCGCCGAATATTGTATTGCCGAATTTCATTTGCCAACCAACTTTTCGCAGAAGATTCATTTGGCCGAATAACTTTTACCAAATAAATATTTCACAACCATTTCATTTCCCATAGTTGGGAAATGAAAATTACCTACAAGGTTGGGTTAGGGTAGGTTGGATTATGTAATCGCGGAGAATGACTGACGGACCCGTGATGCCCCGAACGGTTAGGTGGTTAGCCCGGAGTGTTTTAGTGGGTATTCTCTTCACCCTCTCTTTGATAGAAGAGAGGCAGGAAGAGCGAGTCCCACATACCCCCCGCAAGACCCTTACCCCGGGGCTGGGGGGATGCGTAAACGCATTTCACTCCGTCAAAAAAAAAAGGTTGGATTATGTAAAGTTGGGATATAAAATTTGGCCAAATGAAACTTCTGCGAAAAGTTGGTTGGCAAGAATAGCAAGTGAAATTCGGCAGTACAATTTTCGGCGATAAAGCAGAGAACCGCTCTAGTCTCACATAATTTATATTTCTCAGACTACAAATCTTTTAAAACATTTTTAACGCTAAAGCGAGTCAATTTATTTCGGTTAGCTATACAAGTTAACAAACAAACAAATGTGTATTAGCTATTGCTAATACACTGTGTGTACTGCTATTGCTAATGTACTGTATATTTACAGGAAGTAATAGAGTTCATACCGGTTGCGGCTGCGGCGGCTGCGCGGCGGGCGGCGCGGGGGACGTCACCAGCTTGAACTCGGCGCCGAACTTGCGCAGCTCCTGGTACATAATCATCATCATTCGCTTGCCCTTGTCCCATTTACTTGGGGTCGGCGCAGCATGTCTTTTTTTCCACACATCTCTGTCACCCGTCATCTCATCACTCACCTCCTTTCTTTTCATATCATCTCTCACGCAATCCATCCATCTTTTCCTAGGTAGCTCTTGTTACATAATATAAGGCACATTTTGTACATCTCTAAAGATCACAAAGAGAAGATTCCAGCTTGACAATCCGGAAAAAAGAGGAAATAAAGAAGACCTGTGGCCTATTTAATAAAGCTACAATTGACAATTTACAAGCGATAGTCTCTTTCTAACACACGGGGTTAGAAAAAGACTTCTGAGTCCAACATTATTGGCGAGACTCTGTTGGATATCTAAAGAGAATGGCATGCAATAGGACAGCCAAAAGAGCATACGTTGGACGCCATATAGGCGACGCCCAACAGTCGTCCAGCAACCGGTACTTAGGACGTCATGCTGGGCGTCGAACTACACGGCATCCAACGTAGACCCTTTTAAGACCTGACTGAGAGAGACTCAGTTGAGAGATCTATGCGCCTAGAGAGCAAAAAACTGCACAAAACAGGATGCATTGGCGCCAACTAGTATCGAAGACCAAGACACACAATATAAATCGAGAAACAATATAATTGAGGTACAAACTCGAAAATGATTTACTGAAAATATGGCTCGTGGAAATTTGTAACCGGCAAGTCTTATACCTGCTGTAATAAGAAATCAGAGAAAGTGCTGTACAGTCGCCATCAGATATTTCGGAGCGGCCAAGTGGTTACAAATATCTGAAAAACGCCTCTATTGTCAAGGTGATAAAGTGCACGTTCAGATATTTTTGATCACCTTTGCCGCTTCGATGTATTTGATGGCGACTGTACGAGTCGTTTTTACAGCACTTCTATGGGGCCATTTTTTGGGCTGATTTTGTATGTGATTAGGCGTTTCTACACCTGGCGCACCGCTTTGCGAGGAAATTGTCGTGCGCGGCACCTTGGCTAGTGTGGGTGGACGTGCCTCGCCCTCGCCCGAGGCATTGCGGCCACGCGTGCGTATACCTCGGCCAAGGCAGATCCCTATTTTGAGTATGAAATCGTGAACAATGAATGTATATCTGACCTGCACCTCGTCCTGTCGCCGTGGTTCGGGCACGTGGCGTGGCCGCGGGCCCTCGGCCGGGGGTACGGGGTTCTGTCGACAATCAACGACATGATTATTGAACGAGCTAGCGCAGCTCTTACAGATTAAGATAACTTTGAATATAGCGGAACTGTTAGCTAGTAGGGCCTATTTCGATGCGTTTTTGAATAGTTATTCACGATAACTTTAGTAAAAATAAGTAAGTCCCAATTTTTTTTTGGTACACTGTTTTATTGTTTACTTTTACTTAGTAGCATTGTCATGTAAACTAGGGAAGTATACCAAATTTCAGTTTAATCAGACACCGGGAAGTGGTTGATATTTAACTCACAAGATTTGATGCATAATATAATGACCAGAGCTCGGATTTTTCACGGCAAAACAAAACACTAGCGTAATTTAGCGAGTGCTTGAAATATTATTTTATCGACACCTATCGAGTCTTACTAGAGTATATGACAGGTATTGTCTCAGTACATTTTTTCTTTTTTTATTCGATGGTACACCTATCAGTGTGAATGTCAAAATTTAAAAACTAACAAACGTGCGAAAATTTCGAAAAACAGGAGACTTACTAGAGCTCAAAATCAATATTTTTGACCAGTCTAAGGTGACCTACTGGGGGTTAGAAGGTTGTGCATTAATTACCGGACATCCTGTATAAGTAATAAAATAACTTTTCATTTTAGCTTTGCCATAGTCGAGCAACAAAGAGGTAGGTCTGCATGTACAACTTAGAACGAAGTAACTATACCACCTCATTTAAAATGATAGAAACGACTGCAAATTTCATCTCACATGACATATGACATTCACACTTTAACTGTCATTTCATTACGTATAAAACGTAAATTGCATCTAGGTATTATTTATTTCGCAACGCATTGAATCCGACGCGTTGGATATACGTATAATAACTTAATATTGCAAGGTATCAATTAATACAAAAATGAGTAATGTACAAGATCGGATCAAAACGTGGATTGAAAATCACCCTGAGTTAGTCTATAATGAAGTGACCTCCACTATATACTGCTCTATGTGCGATATGCATCTAAAACTGAAGAAATGCAATATTGAGAATCATGTGAAAAGCAACCGCCACAATTACCGTTCGGGGCAACCAAATAGGAAACATCAATTTTATTTCGATTTAATTATTTTTCTTATTTCATGCAACATACCATGGGCAACAGTCAACAACAATAATTTTCGTCATTTTTTTAACAAGTATTTATGTTGCGACTGCTCTATGACTTCTTTACCGGACGAATCGACCCTGCGAAAAATTTATTTAAATCTCGTGTACAAAAAAACTATACAGGGTATAAGAGAGGTAAACAAAACCAATTATTTGTGGATATCTATAGACGAAACACCAGATTTCATGGGAAAATGTGTGACAAACGTGGTGATTCGGTCTTTGCAAAAAAATTGTTCTAAGCAATTTTATCTTTTGGGGTCGAAGGTTTTAGAGAAGGTAAATGGGGAAACAATAGCAAACCTAATAATAAACCAATTAAAATTTTTGTTTCAAAATTCTTTCAATGATAACGTAAACAATTTGCTTTTACTTTGCACAGATAGTGCCGCATATATGCTTAAAGCCGGTCGTATTTTAAAAGCAACGTTTCCTCGTATGAAACACATTACGTGTTTAGCTCATGGTCTGCACCGGGTTGCCGAAGAAGTGCGAGATAATTTCAAAGGTGTGGATGGGTTGATATCGAATGTCAAAAAGATATTCCTAAAATCTCCAGAGCGTGTACGCCTTTTTAAGGCAAAATATCCGTCCATTCCCCTACCTCCCGAGCCAATTATCACCAGATGGGGAACTTGGATATCTGCTGCGGTATATTACGCTCAATACTATGAGCAAATACGTGATGTCGTCTCCATACTTGCTAATGACTCGGCAGCTATAAGAGCTGCAAAAAAATGTTTTCAAACACGCAAACTACGACCGGAGTTAAATTTCATTCGCGACAACTACGAAGTAATAGCCTCTTCAATAGAACAATTGCAATGTTCGACTTTATCCATTGCGGAATCCTTCCTCATTCTGGATACTGTTCGTTGCTACGTAAACTGGAGTAAACTGTTACCAGTGATACGTAAATTTGAAGCCGTGCTCGAACGAAATCCTGATTACGAAATTTTAAGAGACATATCTGAAAATATTACCCGAACTGATAATGAATTCTATAAATTTGCTCCCTTGACGTCAACTGAAGTTGAACGTACATTTAGTGTACATAAATGGATTTATAGTGATAAACGCAACTGTTTACTCCCAGAGAATGTTGAAAAGATAATGATCATCTACTCCTATCACTATTACCCAAATAAAATGTCTTGTGCTGCTGTGTGTACTGACGTAGATTTTGAAGAAGAAATTGCGTCTGTTTCTAATATATAGTAACTTTATACAAATGTTTTTATTAGTTTTATTACATATTAATTTTATTTGGTGACTTTTATTTCTTCTAGTTCTGAATTATCGATATCGATAAAATAATATTTAAAATTAACTAAATTACGCTAGTGTTTTGTTTTGCCGTGAAAAATCCGAGCTCTGATAATGACATAAACAAAGCTCACAGACTGTAGACTAGTTTCTGTCCTAGGCGGACTATTATAGTAGTGATATGATGGACAACCCGCAGATGCAGTACTCACGTGGTGGTGGTGCGGTGGGAAGGTGGCCCTGGGATGTGGTGCGTGTGGTGCGTGTGGTGCATGTGGTGCGTGCGGGGCGTGCGGCGCGCGCGGCTCGCCGTTGAGCTTGGCGGGCGGCGCCGCGCCGCCGCCGGGAGGGGCCCTGTAGGAACAATACCTCGTTATTACAGAAGCCAGGACATAATTCACACCATTTATAGACAACCGAGCTGATCGAAATCGGAAGTTATACGAAGCTGCCCAATATTATTACAAGGCTTTCTAAAAATAGCGTAGTAATACGACTTAACAAGATTCAATATTCTGTACATCTCTCAGTCTAATGTAAAGAGAAGCCGAAGGCAACGACGTAGTCACAGGTTCACTGCTAGCATTTGCACTGAAGTTCTCGCTAAATAGTTTCAAAATATAGTTATAAAAATTGTGTACATATCTAAAAAAATAGTATAGCACTCAAGTTTACAAGGGAATGATACACACTGATGTTGGTGTGGCGGAAAGGGCGGCGGCGCGTGGTACCCGCCCGCCTGCGCCGCGTAGCTCTTGCCGCCCGTCGCCGGCCCGACTACTGCCGCAGGCTGCAAACAAAATAATTACATTAAACAAGTGACGAGAAGTCTTTTTGACAGCAGCTGTCAGTCAAAAAGACCTATAAAAAATGATTTCAAACTTGATTAGTGGATTATGGCAGCTGAACCTTTCGCCACGTGCTGCCATCTGATAAAAAAAATTAATTCAAGAAACCCTCATTGCACTCATTATTAAAACAGCCCTCTTGATTGACAAAACAAGTAAGATAATTCAAATCGTACACTTACACCAAACATTTACAGATTTAAGCGTTTAAGTTTTTTTAAAGACTTATCAGACTCCAGAAACAAATACGTTTTGGGGCTATTCAAAGAAGGGCGCAGCACCCGCTTACAGAACACGCGAGTCTGACTCAGCCTTAGAGTCATTCAAGTATTATCAACCCCTCCCCCTCTCACATGTCAGCAAAAGTAAAGCAAGCTAAGCGAGTTTTTACAAAAAAAATTGGCTACTGGGACGTCTCGGCATTTAGATGACAAGATGACTTTTTTGTTTTAAGAATTTGTTCGACACGATAACTTTAGTAACGTTTTTCTGATCTTTATGAAATTTGTTGAGGTTGTAGCAAAGATACATAAGATTTGAGAATTCGTTTATGAGCTGGATCGATTAAGGGGCTGTGGACTTAGAAGGCGAAAAAAAATCTTCATATACATATGTCTTGTTATATTGGTCAACTCGTTTGCAAGTAAATCGCGAGTTCTCAGTTCGAGGCGGACTACTAATAAGTATTGTAACAGAGATAGACAAGTGAATAGCACGCGGTAATTCCCCTACCACGTTCTTGCGCACTTAGAGTAAGTACCTACATTCATATTATTCGGGGAATCGGTATCCTGCCTTTTCGCCGAAAATTATATTGCCGAATTTCACTTGCCAACCAACTTTTCGCAGGTGTTTCATTTGGCCGAATAACTTTTACCAAATAATTATTTCGCAACCATTTAATTTCCCAACCCCATAGTTGGCAAATGAAAATTACTTACTAGGTTGGGTTAGGTTAGGTTGGATTATGTAAAGTTGGGAAATGAAATTCGGCCAAATGAAACTTCTGCGAAATGTTGGTTGGCAAGTGAAATTCGGCAATACAATTTTCGGCGAAAAGGCAGAGAACCTGGGGAATCCCTGAAGGTGCGTGTTGTTAGCCATCGAACATAGATAATTAGGGTTGCCATGTGTTTAAATCAACATTCACTAAATGTAGATATTACGAAAAAGAAAGAAAAAATGCTGATGTAATTACCATCCAGATCCCCCCAATCCCCATGACATAAAAAATAAGCAAAGCAAATACATGAATGACCCCTTAAGCCATTTAAAGATTATTTTCTGGGATATAGTTGACTGGTTCTGGTGTGGTGCATGTAATTAGTCCTTAAGCCGTGTTGTTTTACTAACGTAGTCTGTAAAGGTGCAATAGGTCAACGTAGTATATCAGTAGCCTTGTTCTGAATAAAAATTATAGCGCTCACAACGCTTACAGCGCTGATGGCGGTCCAAATCAGTTAGCACGCTCAAGGCCGCGTGAGTAGTGTTTCGTTTCGGACCACCGTAAGCGTTCTGAGCACTGTGAGCGCGATTCGCAACACTTGATAGCCCGTCAATGTCAACGTCAACAGATTTCGCTCCTAAGTGACACATGTTTGTGCTCAAGCAAGGTGCTTACACTTCGAAGTGTGAGCACTGCGAGTGCCATCCATGACGTCATCAATGGTGTCATGACAATTCGTGTTAGCGCCATGAGCTTGATTCGGTCCGACCGTAAGCGCGCTCTGAGCGCTGCGAGCGTGATTCGCACCAGGGAGAGTATGTGAACCGTTCAAAGAATTACCATGCGATCAGCGACTCAACTAATCTCAAGTTTACAGGGCCTACAAGAAAGTATTTGTAAAATTGTGTGTAGTGTAATGTTACCGGGTCGTCGATGGGGCGTCGCTCCTCGGGCGTGAGGTGGTGGCGGGGCGGGCGCTCCTTGTCCTTGGGCGGCGCGTGGTAGCCCGCCCCCGCCCCCGCCCCCGCCGGCGCCGGCGCACCCGCCCCCGCGCCCGCCGGCTTGCCCACGCCGCCCCCGCCGTTGTTGCTCACCGCCGCCGGCTTGCCTGTCAGCTTGCCCGTCTAGAACAAAACCAAAAATAATTGGTACTTAAAATTGCCAGGTGTCTAACTTTCAACATACTTTTCCAAAGAAATCTACGACAACAAGAATTAATGCTGTCGTATCTTCTACACACCCGTCTATCTCTTTTATCTCCGCTCCCTAGTTCTATATACTTTTCACAGCTTCTGTTACCGTCAGTGCCACATACCTGCTGCACTCCCTTCCTCTTGTTGGGTATGACGTACTTGCCGCCGTCCGCGGCCGCTGGCCGCACTACGGCGGCGTATCTCTCCTCTTCGTCCCCGTTTTCTAATTCTATGCGAGCTTTGTATGAAGCCGCGTTCTCTATTTCAGCGGCTATCTCTTCCGCTTTAGCTTCTGCGTCTCTGTAAGATGAAATTAGATTTGTTGTTAGTAATAATTGAAAGTTTGTCCTTATGCCCTACAGTTTCCAAGATAAATAAGAAAAAGGGAAACGAAAAAAGCGGCAATCAGCAAAATTTTGGAAAAATTCATTCTCATTTAATATTTTAAAAACTGATATTACGTCTGAAGAACAAATGAAATTATTTTTAATAAATATTTTGATTTCTTTATTTTAGGTAGACACACTACTGTATAAAAATATAAATTATAAACTTATATAGATTTCATATACACGTGTATGTGCTGGTTAGTCTGCCGCTAATGCAGAAGACGCTGGTTCAATCCCAGCCTTGGGCACCGGAGGCCTAGGTCACTTTTTCCTTTGTATGCGACATCTATAGAAGTTCAAATATTACGTGTCGGAATTTAGTTTGAAAATTGATTTACGGCACCTTCAGAAAACTGAAACGTTGAAAACAAATGTTCCCCATCCTGAAGCCAGTGTGATATATGCAGACATCACACATGCGAGTCTTAGGTTGGAGGTACCGTGATCTAGCACACTTATGACTCAAGCGCCGCGCATTGATGGCGGGACGGATCTAAGGAGTGCGCGAATGGCTGAGTGGCCTAGGAGTTATGGCGAATGCATGAAAACGTCTGTACGAAGCATAGCCTATGGTATTTTGACTTATAAAACTCCCGTGAAACTCAGAAATATGAAAATATTAATACTGGGTATTTGTGGAACCTCTTGTCGAAAATCATCGAAAAGGATCAAAGCATGTCGAGCGAAATTCGACATAAATACGTGATTAGCTCGTTATAAATATATCTTATACGACATCAATGCTAGTTTACAAACAAATTGTTTACAAAACGGAAGGAAATACTAAGTCATCGCGCCTCATAAGACTTATCTAACATAGTTTTAAGTTAGGTTAAGCAGGGCCCCACTGAAAACCAGCGCCACGGCTTGCCGCGGCATAACGCTGAGTAGGGATCCTATTTTAACGTCTCATGGTGCCTGTTTGATTTATTCTTTCTACTCTATTAATGTTCAATTTTTGTGACGTTAAAATAAATGTATTTTCTTTCTTTCTTTCTTTATCTGTGCCTTTATTTCGCTCTGTACTATGGCTAATCAGTGTGAAAAAGAGATATGATGGCTCTTACCTGTAGTCTTGCGTGTCTTTCCTCTGTAGCGGCAGCGTGTAGCCAGCCAGCGAGTGGTCGTAGGTACTGTGTACCCCGTATACCTCCTCGTTTTTTCTAAACCAAACAAAAGCATAGCCATATGTACGTAAAGTTAAACGCAGCCGTACATTCGCCATCATATATACCGGAGCGGCCAAGGTGGTCACAAATATCTGAACAACGCCTCTATTGTCGAGGCGATAAAGTGCATGTTCAGATATTTTTGAGTACCCTGGCCGCTCCGATATATTTGATGGCGACTGTACACTTCTTCAGATATCTTCTTCTTCGTCGTTCCCTCATGACTGAGGATCGTGACCAACTGTGATATCCCTCCATGTGACGCGGTCGAGAGCCATACGGGCCGCGCTCTGCATGGAGCCACACGCCGTCCGGATGGTATTACACCATTTAATGGCTATCGGCCCTCTAGGACGTTCACCCTCTACTAGTCCCAGTATGATGCTTTTTTCGAGCTGATGCTGGTTAGAACGCATGATATGCCCGAAGAACTTGAGGATCTTTTCGCAGTAGATGGTTGAAAGGCGCTTGGAAACTTTTAGCTCACTCAATATGGACTTGTTTGTTCTCATTGCGGTCCATGGAATTCTGAGCATTTTCCTCCAGCACCACATCTCAAAAGCATCAATCTTGCATATATCTATGCTTTTCAGCGTCCACGTTTCTGCACCATATAAGAAGATGGAGAACACTAGTGCCCGCATCAGCCGTATCTTGGTTGCACGCCGAATACCTCGGTTCCTCCATAGTTTTTCGAGGTTCGACATTGCACTTTTGCCTATAGCAGCTCGCCGGCGTATCTCTACAGTGCTACCACCTTCGCTAGAGATTCTTCAGATATAGCAGCATAATAAGGTGGAAAATTGACAATCGTCAACGCACTTTGAACTTACAAAGCAGGTAAAGCAATACCCCAACTCTTCCCAGTCAGCGGGAATCTTTTTACCATAGACTGTATGGATCTGACATAACCAAATCATAACCAACAAAATGATACTTGGCACCCGCTTTTCAATACTTGGCTACAGGCAGTACCGCCTGGTATAGCCTGTAGCCAAGTATTGAAAGGCGGGAAATTCGTACACTTGTAAGTCAATCAATCTTTGGTTAATAATAAATTATAGGTAACATTATTCGGTAGAGGCCTTGCCATTTGTAAAGCGATAGCTGCTCCCTACAAACAGCACGAGACTATAGATTTTTCTGGCCCAAACAATAGTTACACGCGCTTCAAGACTAATGGGGAAGGCAACTGTCAAAGTGACATTTCCAACATTGGTCCTTAGAAAACCTAAATTTGTATGGCGCGAAGTAGTTTTTATTTATTTTCGCGATAATGAATCAATGTTTTGTCTCGAATTGCTCCGAAATTGAAATCCACCGTTTTCTGAAATACATTAAAATTAAAATGCTGTAGATTAACGCCATAGGGAAGGTTTTTGCCTAAGAAAAGCTATTTGACTGCAAACTAATTAAGGACCATTCATCTTCTGTCTCCTCTCATTGTATGTGTCTCTATCTCGTATTGTATGGAATCTGGAACAGCGCCCTCTACAAAAAGTTTTCACAGGCCTTCCTCATTGCGGCGCCATTTACGTATTGCTTTGCATGCTTGCTAACCGCATTCTTAAGAACATCTAATTAGACATTTGAGAAGCAGCTTGAAAGTACCTGAACATGTCGTTGGCGTCCCAGCCGTTGGCCCGGTGATCCAACTCGAGCTCCGAGAGCCTCGCCGAGCCGTTGACGGAGGGCGAGTCCCCGGCCTCGGCGTCGCAGTCCCAGGGCTCCAGCTGCCGCTCCTCGGCGCGCCCGTTGCCTGACAGAATTACTGAGTATCGGGTTAAAGCTGTCTCGTTAGGTTCAAATTTTATTTGTGAAAAAAGTAACTCCCAATAAAATTTTTTGGTACACAGTTTTATTGCCGACTGTACCTAGCACCATTGTCATGTAAACTACGGAAGTGTACCAAATTTCAGCTCAATCAGACACCGGGAAGTGGTTGAAATTTAACTTACAAGATTTGATGCACATAATGACTCTATACGGGGTCAAGCTAAATAAAACTCTAATATTTATTTATTTATTTATTTATAACAAACATACAACTATCCTTACAGCACACACAAACTTAATATACACATCATTCACATATTCGTGCGAGTGACAAGGCAAATAATTAGGTGAATAACTGTGTATTCAAATCATCATATAAGCTTCGCCTATTCGGCTCACAACTCGCACGAAACGTGGATTTAGGAAAAAATATATCAGTTGGGCGATTTTACAACTGGCCACCTGACCATATGCCAAGATTGGAAACTAGGAATATGTATTAGGAATTGAAATCACATTCGCATGCGTGTTGAAAAATAGCATAACATTCTGCCAATTCATATATAATGAAAATGGATAATAATTTGGGCGATTGTTCCGAACGACATTTGTGGACACATTTTTGTAAAGTGATTTTACATTATGATGGCATTTTGAGGAATCTGATGGAGGGTATGGCAGTGGAAGTGTCCACACCGAGACCCCAAGTACTCCATCAAAAACCAGGCAAATATAGAGTTGCCATTAAACTCGGTAAAGCCTCGTTCGTCTGAGACACGTCTGTGGTCGGAAATTCCAAGTCAGAATCCTTAGCGCTGCTGGAGACCACATCCTGGGGTTCGAAGACCAGCTCCACTCACCAAGGAGTCAGCCAAGACCAAGAAAATATAGACTTACCATTAAACTTGCTAGAGATAGCCCCATCAGTCTGAAACACGTCAGTGGTCGCGTACTCCAGGTCAGAGTCCTTGGCCCTGATGGAGACCACATCCTGGGGCTTGAAGATGAGCTTCTCGACCACTGAGTCCACCGCTACCACGCCCTCTTGATCGACGCGGTGAGCCACTTCTAATACAACCTGCAAGTAGAAAAACAAACGTTAGATCCACAGACTACACAGACACCTCATCATTAGGCTTTTACAGGGAGCACGAGGTCATCACACTTCAGCGCAATTTTATTCGTAAATTTCTACGATTCGAACAGCACATCTCAATAGTATTCTACACAAATTTGTAGTATAACAATCCAGGTTCACCCCTGTAACTCGATTTTTGTGGATATTTTTAATCGCATGAGTAATGATCAAAAACAAGCGGTTGCGCTCTCATACAAAATTAGTACGGGAGCACAGATGCGTGGTGACCCCGAGATATTATGCCATAAAAATACATATCAAGTATGAAGAAATCGGCATGAGCGGTATCATACTATTGGCGGTGCTTTCTTCTAGTTAAATAATTGTTCTGCAGGTTAGACATATCTGTCTCATCTCTTTTCTCAATCGTTAACTCTTGGTAGAGTGGTCGTGATTATGGCAATGGCACTTTACGCTCGTTGTCTGCGTCCTCTTCCACAACAGGCGAGTTTTCCAAACAAGTAGATATATAAATAGGTACATCTCACCTAAACTTAAATAGATGTCAAATACATATTTGTGGTCAACTCAGCTACGCATGTTTTAGAGATGAAGCAAAACTCGTCCAACTCAAGATGGTTTGACAACGCATTTAATGCGTCTGTAGTCTAGGATCCGCTACAGTGTAAAGCTCTGCTATTGAGGAAGTTCATTTAAGGCAAGGAATCGGCCAGAAAAGCCAGGATGGAGAGCAGTACAACATATGCTAGCCATACACGATCCTTCCTATCGTCCAATCGGCATGACGCTACCTATAGGATCAGTTAGAATTGACCGTGTGTGGGAGTGGATTGGCATGACAGATATAACTGTTACGCCAATCCACTTCCACACACGGTCAATTCTAACCGATCCAATGTAGCGTCATGCCGATTGGAAGATAGGAAGGATTGTGTATGGCCAGCAATAGAACGACGTATGGTGGTCACGACCTTCAGACATGAGAATTCGACTTTGAAGAAGAAAGTTCTGAAGCAACTTCCTTGCTGCCTTGGCAAATCCTTGCTGGAAATAAGTAACTTTGAACTCAGATTCTTCATGCCCCTGGTTTGTTATTAGCGCCCAAAGTAAACAGGCGCGGCGAGCGCCGCACGCGCATTGTTTTACTTCTGTTATTGTTCCGACCATTATTGTGTGGGACGCATGTTTGCCGCTTTGGGAGCGGGACTTATTGTACGATTCGCATAAATATTGGGGACAATGTGGACAATATTACACGGAACGAGCACTATGGGTACAAGGTGACGATATAAGTACAAATACGAGTACATAACGGCCGTGTTATGAATGACCACAGATATCTGTACGTCTAGCACTTAGAGATTTAAACCAAGCGGAGTAGCCATTGACAGGCGTTCCCCTCTGCCGAATGAGTATGACCAGTGGTCATAAGATTTTTCGACCACAAGGTGGCGCGCGGTCTCTATACAGTATTTTCTCTACTGAGAAATGCATAGTGACTCCACGCTGTATCAGTATTAGGGCTTGCAAATATTCGACGACTTCTGATATTCGAATATTCGACATTTTTTTTGGAGATATTCGAATTATTCGAATACTATTCGAATAGTTGGGGTTTTTCAAAAAACACATATAACGATTGGATTTGTGTATTTTAAGTCTTTTGAATCAAATAAAATCTTCTATAATTAACAAAATCGTCAATTTACCCATAATATATGTAAAAAAACCTCGTAAAATTATTGTATGGATGCGCAAGCAAAACAATCATCTTTTAATGCACAGCTTATATGATTTCGCCTCTTAGGGGATTCCAGTTCAGGGCAGTGCATGCGATATTATCATCGCCGCGGCGGATCGTATGCCCGAACCGTCTCCACTTTCGCTTTGCGATTTCTTGCCCCATCAGGATTTGTCTACACTGGGCCCACAGTTCCTCGTTGCGAATCCTATTTTGCCAGAAGATACGGAGGATCGATTTTAGGCACTTGTTAACAAAAACTTGAAGCTTGTTTTGTTAGCCTTGAGTTAGTCTGCAAGTCTCGCAACCAAAAAGTTGGACCGACTTCACGTTTGATTCAAAAAGGCCCAGTTTTATGCGGCGGGTAAATACGTTTGACTCCCACACTGGTTTGAGCTGAGCAAACTCGGCCTTCGCTTTGTTTATTCTAGCGGCAATATCTGCATCTGCTTCGCCCTGCATAGTTACTGTGCTTCCAAGATACGCAAAGGACAGAGTATTTTCAAGACAAGTACCCTGAAGCCTCAGAGTATTCGTGTTTTGTGACTTGATTCTCATTACACATACTCACACTCATTACATACACTCATTATATGATTTTTTTAGTATTAAAAGCTATCTCGGTCACAAAATCCGTCAAGAGTCAAAACTCAATTTAAAAAAACTAAACTTATTAACCTTTTGATAGTAGACCGAACTGAAAATCTAGGTGGACCATCGGTATGCAGGGATTGCAGGGGTATCGACGTTGTTAACAACTTCACATATCCTCGATTTATACATCTCTAACAACGGTAGCTGTGCCCAGACAAAAAAGTCTGATCGCCATGGGGAGAGACGCAATGGCACGTCAATAAATATGAAAAAGGTGGGGAATTACGATTAAGACGAAGATGAGACTTTTTCGAGTGCTCGTATTCCCCGTCGATCCCCGTGATTGATTGATTGATTCCCCGTAAATGGTATGGTGTAGAGACATGGGCTACTATCCTGGCAAAATAATGAATTAAAATCAATGCATTCAGAAATTGGTGCTTGAGGCGAATGTTACGTATAACGCGGACAGCTAGACGAACTAGTGCATCGATGCTTACAAGATTCCACGTTAAAGACTGCCTATCCACTATCTGACAACGCCGCATACTGTCATACTTCGGCCACATTACTAGACGCGAGGATAACAACCTTGAGAAAGTAGTCATAGTGGTGAAGGTGGAAGGCAAAAGCGAACGTAAACCTCCGACGCGGTGGAGTGATCAGGTCAAGAAGAAAACAAGTTGTGTGAAATAGCCAGGAAAAAAGGATTCATTACAAACAAGTCATACGATCCGGAAAGACGGCAGGTGATAACTGTCTTCAGGTGTGAAGGAGCGACTACAGAGAGAGATATTCAATACTGAAAAATATTTCAATCAAATGAAACAAGGATTAAATCGCGTATATTAAGGATTACAGGATGTAAAACCTGTGCTAATGGGCGCTGTAAAGTGCTCTAAATATTACGGATATAGCTATTTCGTTATGATACGCCATTCAAAATGTTTAAAAATATTTTATTTATTACAATTTTAATTGCAACAAATAGAAAAAAAATATTCGAATATTCGAATAATAACATGGAATTATTCGAATACCAAAATAGGGCGAATATTCGAATAATTCGAATATTCGAATTGCAAGCCCTAATCAGTATACAGCGTGAACCCCGACCTTTAACGAGATATTGGAATTCTTTCAGTAAAGGTCAACTGACTGGTTACACTATTAGGTAACACGTTATCATCGTAGGTACAGTCGCGATCAAATATATCGGAGCGGCCAAGGTGGTCACAAATATCTGAACAAAGCCTCTATCGTCAAGTCGATAGTGTATGTTCAGATATTTATGAGTACCCTGGCCGCTCCGATATATTTGATGGCGACTGTACTAAGAAAAGGTAATGGGGTAGATAATTGCTGAGTGGGTCAAATGGATTTATCCAAGTTTGAAATCTGATGGCGAGTGTACCAAAATCGTATAATCTGACAGATAGATTTATCCGAGTTTGAAATTAAGCGACTCATATTTAGTACTAAATCGCTTTGCCAACTGCGTACGATTTGATCTACCGTTTTCCCTCATTCCTCTACATTGAAATCTAATATTTTAGAATAGATGCTCTAACAACTTCATACAACTTTCGAGCAGGTTGCATTACATGGAATGCGATAGTGCATCCGCGGGAAATACCAGTTATATAATATAATACGTCCTTGTCCAGCAATGTGGCACTTTCACTAGCACAGCGTATCGCAGACCGCCCACTGCAGATTTCCTGCTGCTACAGTACAGACACAGTCAGCGGTGTCACTCTACAACTACAATATTATGTTAGTTACTTAGCAGGTAACGAAAGTAGTTAGAGAAAGTACGCAACAAATCTTATACCAAGATCGGACACAATCGGAAACATCGGCGCCTATTTTGCTCGTTTAAGAGTCGCCAGGACGCTCGCGTTCCCATACAAACGTAGTTTGTATTTAAAAAATTGTAATACAAAGAAAATACAGCCAGATACAGATTTACATACAAAACTTATTTTTGCTATGTTTTCTTTGTATTACAGTTTTTAGCAACGAAAACGAATTACCGACATAAATCTGTACTGCTAGAATGCCCATGCCAATTCGTGGTTCTAAAGCATGTCGTTTTTAAATGAGAGCTGAACTACGTTTGTATGGGGACGCGAGTTCACGCGAGCGTCCTGGCGACTCTTAAAATCGCATCGTATTTGCCCCGCAAATATAGGCCTTTTCCTGGGCCATCCTCTGGAGTCCAGTCGGTTTCCCTTTTACTCACCGAACCAAATGCATTGGGCCCAGTCCCACTTATGCTAATCCCACATTTGTGATACCATGCATACAAGATATATGAAGTAATTATCTCTAGTTATTTACAGAAGCTGTATCAGCGGCCTTGCTCGGTATGTAACTTTCACTAGTAAAGTTGACGTGGCGTACGCTCTTAACTTATTTCTTGTTGCCGCAGATCAAAATAGCAAAGTCATTGTCGATAATTACGATAAACGTGGATTTAGCACATCAATGATCAATGCTACTCTGCGTCCGTAGGAAACACCTTAGACAACCCTATTACACGTGCTAAAAAGTAATAAACTTGGCAGTTGCACCGTCTCATTTGACCCTCACAGCACTCACTGGATTTTCTTCAACTGCTTTCCTACTACTACTAAGTGCCTGGGAGAAGAAAATGCCTGTTCGTGTCCAGTAACATGGCACCCTACGATAAATAAAAACATTACATGAGTATACATTGCTTTTCTTTTTCAGTATTAAAATTTTAATTGAGATTTCTGTCTGCGCCATACACCATATGCGCCCGTGCGCCGTGTATATTATTATGTGTAGCTCTCAAAATTTAAATTGATCGCTCTAGCTTATGATATTTAAGTTACGCATCTGTCGATATAGTACTCACTTCCCGTTGCGTTTGAGCTGAATACATACTTTATCCACTTGACGTTAAAGTTCATTTTACTTTACAATGGCATGGATGTAAAGTAGATAATATTTTACATTTAAAATGATATAAAGAGGTGCGCTAACGGAAGTCGTATTATTTTTAATGGAAGTATTTTAGATAGACGTTATTTCCACGTTCACTACATAATATACTCATTTTGTATTATATGTACAGTCAGCAGCAGAAGTAGCTAAGCGGGTGAGGTGTTTAAAATGACCTACACGCGTTCTTATTGTCTTAACAATAAAGTCGTGTCCAGCTCATTTTGAACGACTCACCCGCTTAGCTACTTCTGCTGCTGACTGTACATGTTTAATGAATGATGACCGGTGAGTATCAATATATTTAACTCATGTATCTTAATTTTTAATTTTTTTTCTTTATTCATTTTTCGTCTTATTGGTAGGTTTTTTACAATATTTTTATAAAAGTAAAATACAAAAATACATCAAAAACACACAAAAACAATAAAAACATTATAAAAAAACCTATCCTAGGGTGCCGCCGGCAACGGAGCATTTATTTGTTATTATTAAAGAGAACGATGATTTTTAGGGCGGCCACCGTCTATCAGTTCGCCTGACGATATCGGCCTGTCAGTTGTTCGGAGCCGGCAATTTTTTGTTGTAACTGACAGACCGAGATCGTCAGGCGGACTGCAGGCGGACTGATAGTGACGGGGCCGGCTTTAGATCGTTATCCCGAAAATTGCCTGACAAAAATCGCACGATGTGTGCCTATGATAAAAATGTTAGTCTTATCTAAACTAGAAAGCCTAATATATCGGTTTATCCAACCCAAACGCGCACATAACAAACAAATCTTCAGCGGCCCGCTGCACGGAAACATCCGCATTCTGCACCAGCACAATGGCGAGGAAGACGCTACAGTACAGCGGCGTGCGACGATCATTGATTCGACCTACATTCGCGGCCCGGCGGATAACCAGATAACCCGACACGCGTTTCGGCGGCCAAGTGCACCTACACGCGCGTGAATACTGGTGTATTTACTTTTTACCCGACTACGGCGAAGCTTGTGGTCGTGATAAATGTTAATCTCTTACGAAAGCAACAGCCAAATATATCGGTTTATCCAACCCAAACGCGCACATAACAAACAAATCTTCAGCCGCCCGCTGCACGGAAACATCCGCATTCTGCACCAGAACAATGGCGAGGAAGACGCTACAGTACAGCGCCGTGCGACGATCATTGATTCGACCTACATTCGCGGCCCGGCGGATAACCAGATAACCCGACATGCGTTTCGGCGGCCAAGTGCACCTTACACGCGTGTGATTACTGGTGTATTTACTTTTTACCCGACTACGGCGAAGCTGGTTGTGATTTTAACAGTATGTTCCTATGTTCCTCGGAAGCGCCTAAACTATCCATCTGATTGTAATGAATAAGGTGTCAGTTTGGTTATTATGGCCAGGGTAATTTTGTAAAATGTAGGAATAAACTTTTTGCACTACGCAAGTGTCTAAAATTAGCACAAAATTAGTCTACATACATTTTAGCAATTTTTAGTTATCTGGGGGCACGGCAATTCTATTCTATATATTATAAAAATATCATCATCATCATTATCAATTATTTATGAGCTGGGCTCTTGTCGGTGTCATTTTCCATGTATATCTGTCCTTTGCCTTCTCCTTGATGGCCTGATACGACACGACGTTTATTTTAATAATTTAAAACAAAAAAAGAACCGACTTCACTTAGGATCCGCTATTCCAAGAGGAAGTGGCCGAGTTGCTGTAAAAAATAGTGAAATCACTATAGGTGTGCCTATAATAGTTGAAGAGTTCCCTCGATTTCTCCAGGATCCCATCATCAGACCCTGACTTGGTGACAATGGGACCATCTAGGGGTTATACCTGTTCGATTAAAAAAAAAATTTGAAAATCGGTTCACGATTCACGGAGATATGGGAGTAACATACATACAAAAAAAACATAATAATGATAAAAAAAAAACAGTCGAATTGAGCACCTCCTCCTTTTTTGAAGTCGGTTAAAAATATAGACATCTAATATTCAAAGAATCAAAATAGACATGTTGTTAGTATTTTCCACCGGCTTGGTTTTACATTAGATCTCAATACTTTTTGCAAGATAAGGGATAAGGAAACCTCTGATCCCTACTGCTCGTGAGAACGCTGTGGTGATTTATTTAATTAATAGTCATCCGCATGGCGGCGATGCGGTTCGCCACCCATCACGTCTCGTTCTTCACGGGGGCGAGAAGTGGCTCACGGAGAGCCGTTCTGCTGCATTGATCGTAGCAAATGGAAATCCGTGATCTCTGCCTACCCCTTTTGGGATATAGGCGTGATTGTATGTATGTATGTATGTGTACTTTTTGCAGTAGGAGAACTGTGTTGCGAGACTGGCATTTATGGACATGTAATGTTTTTGATGGGATTTTAATGTTTAGAAACATTGTGGTATCGTTGGTGGTCGTCTGTTTTCCAGTTGCCAACACTCTCGTATAGTTTTAAAGTTTATAGTTTGTTTTTGGTATATCCGTGCACCGGATATCACGTCAATACGCGTACGTCTGTAACCCCAAAATACTTATTTTTGTCTCCGTATCTGTAACCGGAAAATAAACGGAACCGGAAAAAGATGTAAAACTAAATCCGTTTACGAGCCGCCCTACCTTAATTGTCATCTCGTTGATTGTCTGCTTTAAAAATAGTCCTGACCCCAATTATCTTAAGGTGCTCTTATACGGGCGATAAAAATTGCCGAATTGCCGAATTGCCGCAATTTTGACGTCACGGCCATTTCGAGCAATTTCAAGAAATTCGAAATATTGCTCAATATGGGGCAATTATTGCTCCAGTATGGCGCCATTCAAATTGCCCCATATAGCAGCAACTCGGGAAACTAGGCAATACGTTCATACACGAGAAATACAGTGGAGCAATACGACCGCGTCGTTTCCCCTCCCCTTGCACTGTACCAACTGGTCGCTTCACCCACGCCCGACCGGCGATCGCGCCGTTTCCCCTCCCCCTACGCCCGGACCGCGCTCGCCCTACTAGAAAAAGAATGGGACATGCATATATGTGCGTACGGGATAGAAATACAAATTGCCTTGAATTTTCCAATCGTCTGGATATACCGGCAATTGTAGTCGGCAATATAGAGCAACACGGAAATGAATGGAGCAATACGGGAAATGATTGCCGAAATAATTGCCGCAATATCTAGAAATTGCCTCGTATTGCTCAATTAATTGCTCCATATTGCTCCAGTACTTTCGGCAACGTATCGCCGGGCAATAATTGCCCGAAAAATCGCCCGTGTAAGAGCACCTTTAGAGCTTTAAACCAACCGGAGTGGCCATTGACAGGCGTTCCCCTCTGCCGAAAATATATGACCAGCGGTCATACTTATTGTATGGACTGACGTTTATCTGTCGTGGCTATTTTGACGTTTCGCATACATTTGATGTTCCCCTCCCCCGCAAAAATTGGCAGACTTATTGTATAGAAAATGACAGACATGGCCGGTCCGGTTGATTGAATAGTCAAAACCAATTACTGTTCCTTTCTCTACAAATAGTTAGAGAAATAACTTTCTCCATATGTATTTTTAAAGAAATTTATTCTTCAATTTATACTTGAAACTGTAATTCAAGGCCAAAAAAGTTACTACAATGTTGCTACTGTAGTAAAATGTTTGTACAATGGTATATTCCCTTTTTTATTAAAAACACGCTAACATAATTTATTTGTTGGTAATTTGAATCCTATAACTTAAAGAAGTAATTGTATTTACTTATTTTACATAAATAAAAGACGGCCTAATAAAAAGTTAAACATCCGTGATTTTTGGTTGCAAAGCTGGTATTGCACTTGTATTACTTCGGGTATTCATAACATTTGGTACAATAATATACGACTAAGTTAAGAACTACATCAAGTCAAAAACGAAACCTTCTCGTGTTTAACATGTTCGTTAGAATTGTCTCCGTGTTAGTTTACTGTTGAAAGTAGAGTACAGTCGGCGACAAAAGTTCATACCTACGTTTTTTTACAAAAACCTTATTTTAACTAGTAGCCCGCTTCGAACCGAGAACTCGTGATTTACATGCAAACGAGTGGACCAATATAACAAGACACTTTACGATGATTTTTTCGCGCCTTCTAAGCTCCATAACGCCTTGATCAATCTGGTCATATTTGAACACTCAAATTATATTATTTATCTAAGCTGCATCCCCAAGAAATTTTATAAAGTTATCGTGGAACAATTATTTAAAATCAAAAATATATCGAAATGCAGAGACGTCTAGGTAGCCAGCTGACAGTTCCGTTGTATCCGTACGTCTGTAAGTACTTCACTTCGCTTACGCTCCACTCTTTAGATAATGTCACAGAATAAATAATATGATAATTTTGGCCAATATAAAGCAGCATATTATAAAAAGGTTGGCGAAACCTGAAAAGTTTACTTGACAGTGACATAAGCGACAATGATGGTTATGACACTAACGTATCTGTCGTAGATTTTTTGGCCTTGAATTCCAGTTTCGAGTATAGGCACATTACAATGCACTTATAAACGTCAGAGAAAAAAAAAGAATCTACCACCGGTTCTAACTTCTAACCCTACACCTCTGACCCGAGAAGTATTACTTATTACCAGCAAGAAACTCGGCGGGACTTATTTTTTCAAAACAGTAATACATTAAATCTTAACTATACAATAAACTCACCAATCTTCAAAGTTGGCGTTAGCAATCATAAATAATAAACAATAACAAAAATAGTATACACATACACAATAGAAATTATGATATAAGAATATTTTGTACAAACGCCGGCAAATGTATCGGAGCGGCCAAGCTACTCAAAACTATCTGAACATGCACTTTATCGCCTTGACAAAAGAGTGTTCTGATATTTGTGACCACCTTGGCCGCTCCGATATATCTGATGGCGCCTGTACACCATTTGTTTACAAACTGAACGCAGCGCGATCGATGTCTAGGCCAGCGTAGGTTGTCCAGGGCACTCGGAAACGTCTGTGCACTTGCCATGCGCCATAGTTTCCGAGTATTCTATATTTAGCTCGTAGGCATTGGGTGTTGTGACCTCTAAAGTAGGGGGTGGTTGGAC
Organism: Pammene fasciana; assembly: GCA_911728535.1. Taxonomy (NCBI): domain Eukaryota; kingdom Metazoa; phylum Arthropoda; class Insecta; order Lepidoptera; family Tortricidae; genus Pammene; species Pammene fasciana. The sequence continues at coordinate 2,473,966 of OU452292.1, forward strand.
CTCGGTAGGTTTTGTCTCACTGCTGAAGGAGATGAATGTGAAGAAATGCGTAAATTAAAAGAGGCCATCAATTTGCTTCGATTCTAAGTAATCGGGGTTTATTTAATCTTGAACGCCTACACAGCTAGACAAATAAAGAAAAATAAATGGGAAAGTATTTATAGTTAGCTTTTAGCTAATTAATACCAAATAGCTCGGCACTTTAACTATTTTCAATGATCAACTTTCATGATCTTATTAATGTATTTCCACTGCTTAATATTTCAACAACGCTCGGTATCTCAATTGTTCCCAGTTCTGTTTTAAACTTGTGGGGGACCTCCTTCCGTTGCTTCTTCAGTTACATGAGTCCCTCAAGAAACGATCCATTCATGCTACCATTGCTCTCTGTTTTACAATTTTCTATTTATTCGCATAACTTATCCCAAACAGTAATTCCAAGCGATTTCCGCTTGATGTCCCTCGTGTAGACTCTTGTATGAAACTGAATTCGTGACTGTGTAACGACCTACATGATGTATTTACTGCCCAGCATCAGGCTTTCACCTCAGACTGCGCGCGTTGAATCTTCAATTGGATTTCCTTTTCGATAAAATACCACAAACTGCGCGCTGCAATTCTTGAACACTCCGTCCTAGAGGCTTGCCGACGGTATGAGGTGAGGACCTACATGATATGTTTACTGTCCAGCATCAAGCTTTAACCTCAAAAAGCGCGCTAATGCCCTGGTTACACCTACCGAGTACAGTGGCGAGTCAGTACTCTCGACCGAGTACTCGCAAGGTGTAAACACATGGCCGAGTGCTGGGCCGGGCCATTTTACTCTCTCGGCCGAGTGGCATTTTGCTGTGTCGCCACTGTACTCGTTAGGTGTAACCAGGCCTTAAGTCTTGTATCTTTTATCGAACTCGACATGACTCACCTCAAACGGCACCCTGAAAGTCTTGAATGCCGCCTCCCAGATGCTTCCAAACTGTTTGAGGAATTACATGATGTGTTTACTGCCCAGCATCAGGTACTTACCTCAAACTGCGCGCTGAAAGTCTTGAACACCCCCTCCCAGAGGCTCCCCGACTGTGTGAGGACCTGCACGATGTCGCCGACGTGCGACGTGGCTGCGTGCATGAAGTGTGCGTTGTTATACACGCCCTCGGCCACCACCCGGCCTCGGGGCGACCTGCGACAAAAATGCATTCGTCAGGATAGGTAGCAAAGGGTCTACAAGAGGTCCCTCCCTGCCTCGATCGTGCGCTGTATGGCAACAGCGGGGACAAATGAGAAAGATTACTGTGAGAAACCTATAAAACTCCCTACAAAATACAACAAAGATCTGGGTGATCTACGGATGTATGTGGATGTAAAAAATAGCGATTGTTTTCCCATTTGCCGAACTTTTTAACAGAATTATAGGTACGGCAAATTCCTATTTAATAGATATAATAGACCCTGTTATATTCGTTGGGATCGGACATCAGGTCATGTTATATTACAGTAGTTACATAACAAGCTATATTCACTTCGTTTAAAACACCATTCCATGGTATTTTAAACAGATGTGACTAACACTGCTCAAGATTAAATCTGTCAAGTATCTAAATTAAAAGGACTATTAATTATTGTTAATTATGTTGTACAATTAGTGCATCCAGCAGCAAAATAGCATAGACAGTGAGAATAAATTCATTCATTATCTGTCAATGCAATTTATTTATGCAGCCAGCTGTCCTAGAAAAAGTATTTTATTGTATGTTCGATAGTATGGGTTAGCTGTAACATGGATTCAGTCAGTAATGCTTACGCACAAGGTGGGGTCTAATATTCCACACGTCACCGTGCGTATACCTTGACCCAATAGTCTTAAAACGTATACATATTCATGTAAAGTTCAAACAATGGTTTTCAGTCAAGAGTTACATTATACTTTAGACCTTATTCTTTAGTGCGTAAGATAAGAATTAGAGATAATGTAAGCGTTATGGGTAAGGGCCAATGTTTAAGTGGCAATACTTGAGACTAAACAACATACTTTCTTGTGGCAGTCATTTATTTTTATCACTACTTCAAAGTGTCAAAAAGAATTAGTTTATCGACCTAGAAACTACTCTAGAAACACGTTTTTTCGATACTGAAACAATCTATTACTCACAAAGTTTCGTGTCTGTAATAGCAATAGAAAAGAAAGCAAAATGAGAGTGGATTGCAAAAATAATGAACGAAGTTATCAATTCGCCTCTTGTAATTGACACTACTAATTTACGACAATTAGCCATATATTTATATGGGAAACTTAAGTAACACAAGCAAATTTATAAAATTAAGCGTTTTAAGACTCAATCTAATTCACACTGAACCAAGATTCCAAATATGTACATAGTGTATTTGTACTCAATATAGTAGTTAGAGAACTCTTTGATGTTGACCGCATTGTAACTATTCTTTATGATTATGACCCGTACTTGATAAATAGAAACTATACAATGAGAGCCACATTAGCCTACATGGGCACCGTGTTTGAAATGAATTAATTTCCATTCAGCGAGAATCTTAATGAAGTGTAATAGATGCACCCCGATTACATCCGCGTGTGCCCAATGTTACAAAGTTGGACATGTCTAGCCTTAGAGCTTTAAACCAAGCGGAGTAGCCATATGACCAGTGGTCATACTCATTGTATGGACTGACGTTTATTTGACGTGGCTATTTTGACGTTTCGCATACATTTGACGTTCCCCTCCCCAGCAAAAAATGGCAGACTTTTTCCGATAGAAATGAGAGCGCGTGTCGCATCCGGTTGGTTTAATAATCAAAGTGTCTAGCTTTCGTAAAGTCGCCATTTTAAAACCTTGAATCCTTATAGTCATAACATAATCATACGTCGCACTCTAGCGGGCATTTTGCGGGCACGTCATTTGGTAAGGATACAACCTTTGGAAAATATAGTGTTTTTACGACTATGTAGACAATTTAAGATTGGTACAATGATAACAGGTATGTTTTAAATACTAAGTACAGTCACCAGCAAATGTATCGTAGCGCCAAGGGTACACAATCTGAACATGCACTTGCCTTGACAATAGAGGCGTTGTTCAGATATTTGTGACCACCTTGGGCGTTCCGATATATTTGATGGCGACTGTACGTAGTAAGTAGTTTAATACTAAGTAATACCAAATGATGTGCCCATAATTCATAGATTGTACAAGTTAAACTAGGGAATCCTAAAAACACCCATGACTTAGGAACCAAATATCCGAGGTACCCACATATAATGCCCTTACCGCAAGGACCCCAGGGTCTCCAGATTCGTAGGGTCTCTAGTGTATCTACCAACTAGGCTGAGCAGGCTGTTTTCGTAGATAAACGTAAATCATTAGCTGTTCTTCAATAATTTTTTTACCGAACTAGTTATTACTGAATCGCGATGAGAATGGGATTGAGTTAGGGAACGTACCCAAACTACGTGACCAGTTTAGGGGGGGGGGAGGGGGGTCGTCAAAATACTACTCTAGGTCACAGGGGGGAGGGGGGGGAGTCTTAGGTTCTGTCACGTAGTCAATAATTATGCTCAAATATCGCGCTTCTAATTATAGGTTTCCATGCACTTTTGGCGTCACGCGGCCAGTGTCGAGTAAATAAAAGGCAATAAGTAGGCAAAATTATGTTTTTTTGCTTTCTAAGTCCAAAACATCACTCTAAACTATATGTGCGAGTTTTACTACGTGACAACTAGGGGTGAGGGGGGGGGGGGTCTTGGCAATTACTACGGATGGTCACCGAGGGGGGGAGGGGGGTCAAAAACTGAAAAAAATGGGTCACGTAGTTTGGGTACGTTCCCTTAGCTGTCAACCCATACAAATTTTGACGTAAGCATATGGAAAATCTGTCAACTCTAATCCCATTCTAATCGCCGTCCAGTAATAATGCACGTAGAATACACGAAAATAATAATTAACTCCTCACATCATATCCATCCAGATGTAACTACAATTAAGCTGTAATAACAAGTATTACAGCCATAAAGCGCGTAATACGTGCTATTACAGCACGCGTGGATCTGTATCCGAGATAGCTTATAATAGTAATTAGTGTAATGATAGATTAGACGCTGGCACTGGCAGCTTCACATCTGCTAGCCTAATATGGTCGGGTTTTTATCGCCTGTCACGTTCTAACAAGTACGTAAGTGCGAAAGTGACACATGACGCGATAGGCGATAGAATGGCAACGATGCTATACGTTCTAGTTCTAGGTAAGTAGTACGGTAAGCTGCATTTTTCACGGACCAAGAATGTATGCTTGTGTGTTTTGTGTCCTCCCACAGTCTTAGAGGGCCCATCGACTATCAGTCCGCCTGACGATATTGGCCTGTCAGAACAAAAATTTGACAGCTCCGAACAACTGGCAGGCCAATATCGTCGGGCCGACTGATAGTGGGTGGGCCCCATTAGTAGCCTAGTCGTTAAAAAAAACCCTGTCTACGAAGCTGGAGGTCCCGGGTTCGAATCCCAGTGAAGGCACTTGTTGGTAAGTTTTTTTTTCTCTAAAGTTATGGGGTTCAGTTAAGAGCTACATCGATCTGTGAAAGATAAGACTCTAATTCGTAGGAGTCAGAGTCGAAACCACGACCTCACAGCTAGGCTTCCCGCCCTAACATAATAGCAAAAGTATCAGTCAGGTGACAAGCGAAACTCATTAATTACTCTCGAGTTTCTTGCCGGTATTAAGTAATACTTCTCGGGTCAGAGGTGTAGGGTTAGAACCGGTGGTAGTTTCTTTTTCTCTCTGACGTTCAAAAGTGCATTGTAATGTGCCTAAATTGAAGAATAAATATCTTCTATCTTCTTCTTCTACAAATATACGAAAATCAACCTTCTTATGTTGCCAGTATGGTTCATTATGGCTATGAACTTGTGGTAGTACTAAGTGAGTCTTGCATGTCACTTGACGTGCTCATAATATGCGTTATCAAGAAGGCTATTCGTGCTTGTTAGTAATAGTTCGGGGAATCCAACACTTGAAACGGTATTGCTATATCTCTATCAGGCGTGATAGTAAGTAAATAGGTTAGTTGGTTTGACATGTCGTATGATAGCTAATTAAAGAAACTATTCTTATTCATTAACGCAATAACGTCATAACAAATTTCCATGATATTTAACAGGAAAAAGATTTAAAAAAATATTTTATCCCAAAATTCTACTTCTATATAATTTTAAACAAAAAAAGAACCGCCTTCACTTAGGATCCGCTATTCCAAGAGGAAGTGGCAGAGTTGCTGTAAAAAATAGTGAAATCACTATAGGTGTGCCTATAATAGTTGAAGAGTTCCCTCGATTTCTCCAGGATCCCATCATCAGACCCCGACTTGGTGACAATGAGACCATCTAGGGGTTATACCCGTTCGATTACAAAAAAGTTTGAAAATCGGTTCACGATTTACGGAGATATCGAGTAACGAGTCGAATAGAGAACCTCCTCCTTTTTTGAAGTCGGTTAAAAAGGGGTAGGGGTAAACAAAAAATAGTGCCAACTCATTAAAATGATTATTACTTGAAGGAAAATACGATACGGTTTCTCCCTATTAAATCCAGCCACGGTCTGAGTCACAAATGCATATCCGTCTGTCTGTCTATCAGCACGGATGCCTAGCTAATAGGGTAATGGGTAAAATGCTGTGACTCATCCTGCCATTATCATCTTAGTTTTCTGGAGTCTGTTTATGCCCCTGGTACAGTCGCCATCAAATATATCTAAGCGGCCAAGGTACAAAAATATCTGACATGCACTTTATCGCCTTGACAAGAGGCGTTGTTCATATATTTGTGGCCACCTTGGCCGCTCCGATATATCTGATGGCGACTCTACTGTCCATAATTCTTCTAATGTCGTTGCATTAATGATTAAGATTATACCAAAATTCTCTTAAACCACGACCATCAGTAAGAGACATGTTTATGACTCCCGTGTATGAAAAAAAGAGACGTAACACTCTTTTTAACCGGAGTTTTTGGACAAATCACGAATATAAATATGAAAATCTATCATGTTTATCGAAAATTCCTCTTCTAATGGTGCTGCTACACTGATGTTATATAAGTGCCTTTATTATGACATCATAGCAGCATCCTTGTTACACAGTGTTATATTATATTATATAACATTTTATAACACCAGTGTAAGCAGCAGCATTAGGCGCCGGCAGCATACAATGGAGCAAAATTCAGATATAGACAAAAATTCTGCCACTAGACATATTCCCGCTATCAGGCTGATTTTTGTCTATAATAGCTGAATTCTGCTCAAGTCTGTCTTGCGTCTTACTTATTACTATTAGTCCTCTCCCTTATGGGAATATAGTTCAGATCTGGATACGGTTACCAACTTTTAGTATGTTGTTGGGCACAACACCAGGACCCCAAAACTGCCGAAAGACGGGGACGTAGGTGAATGTCTCCCGAGTAATGACGTCATCAAAATGGCTGCCGCTTCGTTGCAAAAAGTGCAAATATCAACCAAACTGTGCACTGCACCTACACGTGTGTGGTATCAAACGAAAGAAGATTAAATGTGCTATATTGTTGTAATACATTATATACTACTGTATATTACAGTTTAACAGCTATAAACGAAAACCCAAAGTCAGGCTAAAAAATAATTCGGATATTTGCATTTTACAACAAAATTATAAGTCGAACTTTAAAGCAATGTACTACAATAACAAAACAGGCTAGTTAAGCTATACATTGCTATAAAAATTATTAAAATCTGGCTATAATTGTGGCAGTTATGGTAAAAAACATGTCGGCACTGCCGAACTATTCCCTTAGAGTGAAGAAATAAAAATTTTCTCAATTTACAGAATATCCACAGGAGCTTCGATTATATTATTTGTCAAATCATTTGGAGCCCCTAAATGTCAAAAAAACATCTCTATGGTGCCTGAGGTCCAAATAATGACGTCATGAACGTGACCATTACCGAAATTTGTAAAACGTAAATTAAAGCTATACCATGACACATACACACATGTGCGTAGCATCGATCGAAAGTTTATTAAATTTGCTACAATACATACATACATTATTTGTATAAATAATGTATAGTTTAGAAATTGTTGACAAATTAAGATTTTTTTTAGGAAAATAAAATGTATATGTTAATTCTGTAGCCAAAGGAAACACAATACACTAATGTTTTGTATAGCATTAAAAACACCAACTATTCAGCTTTACAACATAGGTTGAATTTATAAATTTTGATAACAACTATAAAAGTTGTGCTTAAAACTCTAAAGCACACTAACTATTTTACCTATCATACTATGAGAGGCATGAGCCTAATTATTGACTAGTTTTATATCAATTTTGTAAGGATTAAGGGTTCCTTGCCATTATAGTAAATATAAAAACCGGCCAAGTGTAAGTTTGACTTGCGCTCCGAGGGTTCCATATACATCACACAATTTTGACAATTTGTATTTTTAAGACCGACTTATGCTTGACCACAGACTTTTTTGAGTTTTTTTCTGTAATGTACAGGTAAAGAACTATATTATGTATTTTTTTCTAAAATGTAGATTCATCAGTTTCCGAGAGACGGAGGGGAATGGTCAATTTTCGCCTTGATTCTTGAATAACTTCAAAACTATTTATCTTAAAATTATAAAAGTTATATATTTTTAGTTTCCACATCAAACCCTTTCATTTGATATATAACAAGGTATAGTTCGTAAGTAATTTAAGTAAAAAGGCGAAAATTTTCCATTGCTCTCCGTCTCTCGGAAACCGATGAACCTACATTTTAGAAAAAAAATACATAATATAGTTCTTTATCTGTACATTACAGAAAAAAACTCAAAAAAGTCTGTGGTCAAGCATAAGTCGGTCTTAAAAATACAAATTGTCAAAATTGTGTGATGTATATGGAACCCTCGGAGCGCGAGTCAAACTTACACTTGGCCGGTTTTTATATTTACTATAATGGCAAGGAACCCCTAATCCTTACAAGTTAGTGTGCTTTAGAGTTTTAAGCACAACTTTTATAGTTGTTATCAAAATTTATAAATTCAAACTATGTTGTAAAGCTGAATAGTTGGTGTTTTTAATGCTATACAAAACATTAGTGTACTGTGTTTCCTTTGGCTACAGAATTAACATATACATTTTATTTTCCTAAAAAAAAATCTTAATTTGTCAACAATTTCTAAACTATACATTATTTATACAAATAATGTATGTATGTATTGTAGCAAATTTAATAAACTTTCGATCGATGCTACGCACATGTGTGTATGTGTCATGGTATAGCTTTAATTTACGTTTTACAAATTTCGGTAATGGTCACGTTTATGACGTCATTATTTGGACCTCAGGCACCATAGAGATGTTTTTTTGACATTTAGGGGCTCCAAATGATTTGACAAATAATATAATCGAAGCTCCTGTGGATATTCTATAAATTGAGAAAATTTTTATTTCTTCACTCTAAGGGAATAGTTCGGCAGTGCCGACATGTTTTTTACCATAACTGCCACAATTATAGCCAGATTTTAATAATTTTTATAGCAATGTATAGCTTAACTAGCCTGTTTTGTTATTGTAGTACATTGCTTTAAAGTTCGACTTATAATTTTGTTGTAAAATGCAAATATCCGAATTATTTTTTAGCCTGACTTTGGGTTTTCGTTTATAGCTGTTAAACTGTAATATACAGTAGTATATAATGTATTACAACAATATAGCACATTTAATCTTCTTTCGTTTGATACCACACACGTGTAGGTGCAGTGCACAGTTTGGTTGATATTTGCACTTTTTGCAACGAAGCGGCAGCCATTTTGATGACGTCATTACTCGGGAGACATTCACCTACGTCCCCGTCTCTCGGCAGTTTTGGGGTCCTGGTGTTGTGCCCAACAACATACTAAAAGTTGGAAACCGTATCCAGATCTGAACTATCACTTAGGCCCTCTCCCATAACGGAGAGGACTATATACATTTAAATAAAACCTAGAAAGAATTCTACTTACTTATAATTCAGTATCTCTCAGATATTTACTAGAAAACATGAACGAAATCGTTTTATGGCGTAACAGCAAAATGTACGAGCTATAAAGTTAACTGCGGTTAACGAGTACACAATAAAATCACATGACTACTATCATGGCAGGGCCCATATAACCGGCGAATGATTCAGACTAGGGCCCGAGACAAGGTACAAAACAATTCTAATCGAACGAGCGGAGCGTAAGCGAAGCGAGTTCTCATGACTCCTCTACATGATGGGCCATCATAGGGACGCAGCTATGCTAATGATATTGCGATCTCGTTCCGTCGTATGTCTGCGTCTCTATGATGGCCAATCATGTAGAGCAGCCATTACAAACAACTTCTGGCTACTGGGACGTCTCGGCATTTCGATGGCTTTTTGATTTTCAGTTTATTCGACGATAACTTTAGTATTTTCTGATCTTTATGAAATTTTTTGGGGTTGTAGCGGAGATACATAAAATTTGAGAGATCGTTTATGAGCTGGATCGATCAAGGGGTTGTGGACTTAGAAGGCGAACAAATCTTCATATGGGTCTTGTTATACTGGTCAACTCGTTTGCAATGCAAGTAAATCGCGTGTTCTCAGTTCGAGGCGTACTACTAGTGGATAGATAAACAAACAACTCCGGAATTTGGAACCGGAGACCTCCGGATTGAAAGTCGGACGTCTTACCTACCACCGCCAGTGCCAGGTTAGCAGCGCTAATAATATACGAGTCTGGGTATATAGAAAGTAAATGCCGTATCATATACAACTAGATATGTATAAACGAGAGGCACTTTTTTAGCTACGGGAAAAAACGTTTTCTCCTCGGCGGTTTCCCTGCTATGTACGGCGATTTCAAGGAAACGGCTGTGTCAAAAGTGCTCGCTGATAAACAAATATCTGTCTACTGTATCTTGGGTTATCCCGACAATAACAGTGATTTTTCTGGGTTTTTACAAAGCTTTTATTAAACTCAATGTATGTCAGCTATTGACGTTTAGGTAAAATCTTGCAAACCAGTTTTGAACTAGATACTTGCTTTTGATTGCGCTGAAATTTAGCATATTCCGACCAAAAAGTGTAGAAATTAAAAAAGTGGCAACATCGTAGTGTCGTTCCTTTTTTCTTAGATTGATTTGAAAGGGACGACACTCATAACTTGAGTGTGACAATATGGTACCATCGATCCGGTTTGACTATGGGGATCGTAAGAACTCTATGATAAAATAATGTAAGATCATTATGTTTGGGGTTGTTAGAAACATCTGTTCGAGCAGTAGCTTTTACAAGAAAAGTCGGCATTAAAAGATTGTATTTTTTTTTTTTCAAAAAACTAATATGAATGAATGAATGAATAATATTTATTTCAGATTTAACAATCCATATTTTTTTTGTTAGTATACATGTGAGATATATTGGTTAGTTAGTAAACAGTAATAAAAGAAAAGAATAAAATTAAACAAACTAAAACTATTATTTACATGATCCTATAATAATATTTTGGGAGTGATGCAACTATATGTTGTATGCACTTTTACCCAGAAAAATAGGATAGGATTGTCCCATCTCTCTGCAATAACTTTCAGGAAGCCGTTGGTGCTATTCCACACTCTGTGCATCAGAGAAGCGACTCGTTTACGGATTGTTGTATAAAAACAATCAGTTCGAGCCTCTGCAAACATTCCCGATGCACTGCAATGCTTTTTCAGCCCCATCAGCACCCTGAAAGCATTGTTGTACTGGACTCGGAGAGCACTGTAAGATCTCTGCGTATATCTGGTCCACAGGGCGCAAGTGTACATAGATTGACAGTAAGCCTTGAATAATGTAACTTTAACTTCATTGGTACACTTTGCGAACCTGCGTGCCAGCATATTGCAGCGAACTGCCAGCGCTCTCCGCTCCCTCTCCATGTCCAAATCATCTGTGAGATCATCCGTGACCCAGTGACCCAAGTACTTGAACTTTGTAACCCCAATGGTAATATAATACCAATTCCAATGTTTTGCATGCCAGAATTAAAAAAGCAAAGTGTTAATGGTAACTTAAAGTGCTAAGTGTGGCTTCAAATATTGCTAAATTTAGCACTTAAATTATCTTGTAGGGATGTCACGAATGCAATATTACTCACATTCGCGAATGCGAATATTCGGGATGCGAATGTCCGAATGCGAAAGCGAATGTTACGGATTAGATTCAAAAAAGTTAATCTTGCTTATCAGTTTTATACTTCCATAGTTCAAAAATACAGAACATGATATGTGATGGAGTCCTACATTATTCATAAAAAGGAGTCAAATGATACCGTCGTTTTCACTTCCTGCGTATGAGCAAGCAGATGACCATCGGCCGGGTTAGCGCGGTCTAAACAGGATGCGTTCTGCCAACATTCGCATTCGCAAAATATTCGCATCATTTGATGCGAATGTTGATACTAATGTCAAAAATTATGCGAATATTCGCATTATACGAATGCGAATACCCCTTTCTCCTTCCCTCACGAAATACGACACTGTCAAGGCATGTCAAGGTCGCAATTAAGGAGTTCCCGGAATTTCTCAGCACGCATCAATACCTACGGTCCTTCGTGAATTTAACAGTTCATTCAACGTTACGGCAATTATGCTTTTTAAACGGTTCGCGAGTTTTGATTGGCGGAGTCATTGACATCAAGAACGTCAACAAAGAGGGCAAAGAACAATATTATTAGTACGGGCGGGGACCGTAAGATCTGCTACGTTACGTGATACAAAGATAAGCCCTATGGCACATGTTCTTAAAAAGTGATGCTGAGTTCCGAAAAAATAGTAAAAAAATTGAATTGGCCGAAAGCACAAAAAAGTACCACTTTTGGTCCCCGCCCATACTATAGTGGTGTCCATTAGACAGCTCATTTTTTGAGTTTTATCATTGAGTAACAGGAGATGACATCCCTAAGATTTTTTTTGTCCCAAAAGTTGTATGAAAATCACTACAAGTCACTACTCTTTGATTCAGTCATAGCTGTCAACCGCCACACATGGCGCACAAAATTTGTTCTATATGTCACATGTATTAGGTTCTACGTACATAATAAATCAATGCATTGAATGTATGTCGTGAGAAGTGTTACTAAAAATAAAATATAGGTAAATTTTATGGCTAACATCTTTGCAAAATATACCTACCTACTATACCTACTTCGTTTTTTTATGGCATTGGCCTACTATACATTATTAATGGCTTTAAAACACGGTAGTACTGAAAAAATCTGAACATGCACTTTATCGCCTTGAGAATTTTCAATTCATTTCAGAATAGAGGTGTTGTTCCGATATTTGTAACCACCTTGGCCGCTCCGATATGTCTAATAGTGAATGTACAGTCGCCATCAAATATATCGGAGCGGCCAAGGTACTCAAAAATATCTGAACATGAACTTTATCGCCTTGACAGTATGACAGTGTAGAGCCATTGTTCAGATATTTGTGACCACCTTGGCTGCTCCGATATATCGAATAGTGACTGTACAGGGCATGTTTGACCCAATCTAACGATAGGTACCCTGATACTGTGTAACGATACCGCTTACCAGTCATATAAGCGTAAAAGAGTTAGTTGAACCAATAGGCGGCTTTCACACTGCTGCGGTTTCCGCATGCGGCGCCGGTGCGCGAGCGAGATAGCGCTCTGCAAGTGTATAGCGCTGTCACGCTTGCACACCGTCGCCGCATGCGGTTGCGGCGCCAGTGTGATAATCGCCTTAGGGGTCATCTTACATTGATTATTTTCGGTATTAAGAAAAGAACTGAACAACTTTAATTAAAATAATCTGCAATCCTAAACGTAGGTACACGTAAAAAATATGTAGATAAGTGATAGCTTGTACAGTCGAGGTCATAAATAAGTTTACACTTTTTTACCTAGTCGAATGCGTTTGCATACTAATTCGAGTAGGTAAAAAAGTGTAAACATATTTATGACCTCGACTGTACGAAGATATGGAACCCGCTGTCCGGTGCCTTGGCCGGTTTTTATTATTGGACAAAGGCGACTCTAGTAAGATTGGCATCAACAGACAGTGAGTCAGCTAAGGTCTGCAAATCACGGTATTATAGCCATTGTGTATGCAAATGCACTATGTGACGACAACGACAAATGTACAGTCAACAGCAAAGATGTAAAGCGGCAAATTTTTTTAAAATTAACATAACTTTAAAACATATTTAAAATAGTATACACCAGTAGGCGGGTCAAAAATCTTAGGCAATTTGGCTTCAAATTTCCTTATGAGCTGTTGGAAAACTGCTCAGGTGCCTAAAAATTTGGCAAGCCGGCGGGAACCGAGTTCTAGGGACGCGCCGTCACTGGTATACATGCTGCTATCTACCACTTGCATGTGGCACAGCTAGAATATCTTAAAATCTTAATTATAAGCACCTGCATCAGCAAACCCCCCCCCCCCCCCCCCCTCCCTTTAAAGGGAAGGCCTATGTTCAGCAGTGGACGTCGTCTTATGGCTGAGATGATGATGATGAAGCACCTGCTTCTAAGTTAAACACCAACAAGTCTCGTCTGATACCGCGACCTACTTCTTTCCTTCGTTTCTCTATTTGTCTCTCTGTCGCTCGAATAGGCATGCAAGAGTGTTAGAGGCAGGCAGTAAATAGGTATTCTTATTTCTATATTTGCGGTAGCGCTCCTGGCCTATAACCGCGAACCATTTCGTTCATCGAATCGTATATTTGAATCACTCTCTTTCGAATATGCAACAGCGATAGAGACGGGAACAACGAATTGTAGATTTTCGAACTTTGCGGTAGGTCCCCTGTTCATAGAGTACCTAATTACTAGACTGTAGACATTGATAAAATTTCAGACTTCAAATGGAATACCTCTATCAAGACGATCAATCATTCTATTTGTGGACATTGCCACTAGATGTCCAAAAATAATCAAGTCCATTATTATAGGCAATATCTATGAAACCGCTATCAATATCAATGAGTGCAAGTTCAATGACATTCCTAACATCATGCATCTATTTGTTTGTGAAAGATGTATTGAGCCATTTAGGTGTAACTAGTTTTGTTATTAATAGTTAAGCTATTAAAGTGTCCAGCATAAAGTGACAATTAAACAAACTACCGCCAACACAGTGAATCCTCTTGTTTTAAAGGGTCGGCAACGCGCATGTGACACCTCTGGAGTTGCAGGCGTCCATAGGCTACGGTAGCTGCTTACCATCAGGTGGGCCGTATGCTTGTTTGCCACCGTCGTGGTATAAAAAAAAACTGCTACAGGCAGTACATTTTGATGTATGGGCGGAAAATGTGTCATTACTTCCCGAATCCTGAGATATCTCGTGAGCCTCGCTTTCAGCTCGTGGCAAAACTCGGAACAAGTCAATGTTTACATTTTTACGTCACTCTGGGCGGTAAGTGAGATTTTCCGCCCACGGGCGCAGCGGCAAATCTCACTGTACACCCAGAAGAAGACGTAAAATTGTGTACACACCACGGGCGGTAACAAAGAAGGCCTCCGATCGCTTGTTTATTGCCTTTACTTTGGTTCGGGCCACAAATACCCGCGATCTGAGCCGTTCTTTATTTTACCGTCCTAGGTGCGTACTGTACTATTAAGACTTACGTTTCTGCTATGTTGCATTATGTATGAGTTAGCAACACCACAAAAAAGTTTAACTATTAGCGAATTGGTCTTCTTATAAACTATTGCTTCAGTAGGTGTAGGTACTAAAAAAACCCTTTTAAAACAGCCTTTTTTATTACTCTTAAAGAGCTACTTTTAAAACAGTATTTTTTTGGTACAACAAACTATTCATAAATATTGCAGTGTTAAAGAAATCATCATAAATTTTACGTCAAGTAGGTACCTCCAAAGAACGTTAAAGTCAAATGTATAAAAACTTAAAAACGTAGAGAATTGAACTGTTGTGCAACGAAAGTAAACGTCCCAAATGATAGATGGGAGCCCAGACCGTTATCAGCATGATTTTTATCGGCGCTGATAACGTTGACATACAAACAGGTCGCTTTGGGAATAGGGGCATGTTATAATTACAAAATACTAGCTGTTCCGGCGGATTCGCTCTCGTTTTTGAGGAAAACCTACCCTAAATGTGGCTCCGGGATAAAAATTGTTAGGTACATACTACACCGGCTTGTTCGGGAGGCTGGAAGTCATCAAGTCTGTGTTCGAGACGGTTCGAGATGACCCTTGAAAACAGCTTATAGACATGGCTCAGAAGCGTGATGGGTCTGTAGTTCTTCAAAAGGGTGTTGTCACCTTTTTTGAAGAACAGCACCACCTCGCCTCTGTTCCATGTTTCAGGCGTTTTGCCCTCGGATAAGACGGAGCTAAAGAGCTTCTGGAGGATTTTAAGTACCGGTGTTCCACCCGCTCTCAGAAGTTCTGAAGTGATTCCGTCTTCACCCGGTGCCTTGTTGTTTTTAAGCTGCTTCAGAGCCATCCTAATCTCGTACAGACTGATGTCCGGGATGTCTTCGGTATAATGTCGGGACAGCTTGGCTCTTGGATCTCCTACCAAGCTGTCAACAGGCTGTGCGACCGACGTGTATAACTGTCCATAGAACCTCTCGATCTCGCCTAAAACCTCTGCTTTGGTCGACGCTATGCTGCCATCTTCCCGTTTCAGCTTTGTCAGCTGGCTTTGCCCAAAAGACTTATCCTTTGCGAACACTTTGGAGCCTTGGTTACGCTCAATAGTCTCTTTAATACGGTTAGTATTAAAGAGACGTAGATCATGTCGCAAGGACTTAGATATACGTCTATTGAGCTGCCTATATGACTTCGCGTCATCGGGAGACTGCAACTGTAGCGAGCGTCGTTCAGCCATGAGGTTTAAGGTTTGCTCGGTCAATTTCTGAGGCCTATCTTTACGGCGGGGTCTAAAGAATTTTGACCCTACTGTGTGGGCAGTTTCCACTAGCCCGTCGTTGATCTCGTCCACTGAAGTTAAGTTCTCTAGGCAAGCAAAGCGGTTAGAGAGCTCAAGTTGAAAGCTTTCGGGGTTTTGAAGATGGGCTCGAGTAGGTCGGAGCGTAGACTTCATCAGGCTGGACCTTTCAAGTTTAACATTGATATTCAGTGAGCCTCTTACGATTCGGTGATCGCTACCGGTCTTTACCCTGTTGATCACAGAGACATCACTGAATATCCGTTTCTTGTCGGTCATGATGAAGTCTATCTCGTTTCTCGTGGAACCATCAGGACTCATCCAGGTCCATTTCCTGTTAGGCGGCTTCTGGAAGAAAGAGTTCATCATGAAGAGTTCCTCTCTCTCCAGAAAATCGGCCAGCCTCTGACCCCTAGGGTTCCGTTGCCCATACCCAAATTGCCCCACTCTCAACTCATCACCGTCTTTCTTGCCCAACTTTGCATTGAAGTCCCCCATAACAACAGTGAAGTACGTTTTCGAAGTATGTATGGCCCCACTTACGTCCTCATACATAGCATCTACTTCATCATCGGAGTGTGACGAGGTCGGTGCGTATACCTGAATGACCTTCAGCGAATATCTTTTCGATATTCTGAGTATTAGGTATACCACCCTGCTCGACACACTGTCGATGGTTATTATGTTGTTTACGAGGGACTTGTGAACGAGAAACCCGACACCACCTTGGGACTGTTGGTCGCCCTCCCGATGGTAGAGCAAGTTACCAGACTTCAGGGTTACGGTGTCCTCCCCCTCTCTACGGACTTCGCATAACCCTACAATGTCCCAGTGTAACCTGCTCAGTTCCTCTTCCAGCTCGCAGATCTTTTCGTCAGTCCTCATAGTGCGTATGTTGTGTGTTACCAGGGCCAGTCGTCGTCGTGGGGGTGGGTAGCCGGGCATCTGCCGGAGATTCTTAGCACCCCGTGCTCCGCCGTTACCATGACCGCTACCCGCGCCAGGAATAGCGGAGCTGCCGGGGACTGGGGGCCTGGTATTAATGGAACTTATCATTAAGGGGGGGTTTGCCATACGCGCCACGCTTGGCAGGCGGGTTGGCGCGCGCAGTTTTTTTGTTTATTGTTTGTAGGCTTTCGGAAGATGCTGCTGCCCATCTCCCGGTATATTCCCTTAGCAGACTCCTACTGCAACCACGGGACGATATGGTGGGGGACAATTCTAAGGCCGGGCACCCCACGGCATCCGATCGGCGGTTTCCGAAGAGGCTATAGTACCATAGACCACATACATACGCTGCGGCAAGTTATACAGAAGACTGAAGAGTATAACCTGCCATTATGCTTAGCGTTTGTGGACTATGAGAAAGCCTTCGATTCGGTGGAAACATGGGCGGTGCTTGAGTCTCTTCAGCGGTGCCATATTGACTATCGGTACATCGAAGTGTTGAAGTGCTTGTATAGTAACGCCACCATGTCGGTCCGAGTACAGGAGCAGAGTACGAGGGCGATTCCATTGCGAAGAGGCGTAAGACAGGGAGACGTTATCTCTCCGAAACTGTTTACTGCCGCAATGGAAGACGCCTTCAAGCTCCTGAAATGGCAAGGACTTGGCATCAACATCAATGGCGAATACATCACTCACCTTCGGTTTGCCGACGATATTGTAGTCATGGCAAAGTCGATGGAGGAAATCAGCATGATGCTCGATGACCTCAACCGAGTTTCACAACAGGTGGGCTTGAAAATGAACATGGATAAGACGAAACTTATGTCAAATTCCAGGGTTGTGCCCACCCCAGTCTCTGTTGGGAACTCGGTACTCGAAGCTGTTGACTCGTACATCTACCTAGGACAAGTAGTCCAATTAGGTAGGTCCAACTTCGAAAAAGAGGTCAACCGCCGAATTCAACTCGGTTGGGCAGCGTTCGGGAAACTACGTAATGTCTTTTCGTCCGACATACCTCAGTGCCTCAAGACGAAAGTCTTCAACCAATGTGTGTTACCAGTGATGACTTACGGCTCCGAAACGTGGTCTTTCACTATTGGCCTCATCACAAAGTTCAAAGTCGCTCAACGAGCTATGGAGAGGGCTATGCTCGGAGTTTCTCTACGTGATCGAATCAGAAATGAGGAGATCCGTAGACGAACTAAAGTTACTGACATAGCCCACAGGATTAGCAAGCTGAAGTGGCAATGGGCAGGCCACATTGCACGCACAGCAGATGGCCGATGGGGTCGAAAAGTGCTCGAGTGGAGACCACGGACTAGCAAGCGCAGCGTAGGACGTCCACCCACAAGATGGACAGACGACCTTATAAAGGTCGCCGGAAGACGCTGGATGCAAGTCGCTTCCGACCGATACTTATGGAGGTCTAAAGGGGAGGCCTATGTTCAGCAGTGGACGTCTTATGGCTGAGATGATGATGATGATGATGACATACTACACAAAATTTCTTGAGATTGTGTTCAGTAGTTTGCGAAAAAACAGATTTCTCCTGGCGTTTACTACAGGCGTCTGCGATTTCGCCTGCAAAGTAATTTCTCCTCCAAAGGAGTAGGTTTCCAAAAGTATAGTCGTAAAGCATGTCAGTGTTGAGCAAAATTGCTTTAGTAATTGTAAGGTAACAAACAGACTGACTTTTGTATTTATAATTTAGTATGGATTAATGTGTCATCACTTTCAAGTGCCCGCCAAGAGAGATTTCTCTCTATATTTTGGGATTATGAAAATGTTTTATTTTTTTTATTTTTAGAGTTCTTTAGTCTGTAGTATAGTAAGAATAGGACATTTACTGTGAGGCCTATTTACAACATTCTGTATACTAAGTTAATTAAAACTTTCACTTCTATTTAAAATTAATTCAAAAAACATGATTCGAACCATTCAAAACATGGGTACCTAAAACAAACTAAACGAAAGCTTTATCGCTTTATTTATATTTATTTAGCTAAATGTGATAAAAAAAATAGGAATAGGTTACTACACAGCGATTATGGACAATTTAGAGAATTGATAAGAGGGTCATGACCTTTAATCACAAGTTGTAAAACAGTGAAATGTAGAATCTAAACAAACATTGACCAAAAAAGAACTAGATTCCCAATGGCTGTGAGGTTTTAGGACACAACCAATCCTCCCTAGATGGTTTTGGAACCTCTCAGATCGATTTGATTTTTGGGTTTTTGTATGACTATTGAGCGGCTGTGGTGAGTTAATCGCCATACAAAAATCCAAAAATTAAATCAATCTGAGAGGTTCCAAAACCATCTAGGGAGGATTGGTAGCATCCCAAAACCACAGCCAATGGGAATTTAGTTCTTTTTTGGTCATCCTGTATAGATGATATATCCCGGTTGTTCTAGTGTATACCTATGCAATATTTGTAAATGCTAAGGCCATTTGGCCAATCATCAACGGTAGAACTTTTTGTGATCGAACCTCCAATTGGAACTATTTAGGAGTTCATTAAAAGCGAGACTTTTTGAGTCAGTCAGTCAGTTGTCAATAAGGCGTTGCTGCTATAAAAATTCATAAACTTTATTAACTATCGACAATGATGGGCCTTTGACTTGAAAATATCACATTTTTCGGGCTGATTGGCTTTAACCCTTTAACAAGCAAGACTGAAAAAAATCCTCAATTCAAGCCTCATTGCCAATCCTCCCTAGTCCTAAAAATTCTGTACAAGAAAAAAATACAAAAAGATGATGTTTCAGGTGGTCTTTTTTGAGACCGCTGCCCTATAAAGGGTTAAAGCCTAGTTGTCCTCCAACTCTTGTATACTAACTTTTCTGTACAATAATACCAACTTTTGTTAAATGCTGTTTGATTTCACCAACGCATTTACCCGCTTATTTGTAAATATAAAACTTATTAATTGCTTGCCCTTATCTGTCACTGTGACAGTTGTATTTGTTAGAAACAGAGAAAACATGATTTAACTAAATCAGGTTTGAAACAAGTTTATGAATAAGCAAGCCGGTAAGAATTATTTAACTTGGAAACAATTGGAAACCTAGAAAGTATTTGCACAAAAAAGTTGCTTTACAAAGTAAGTGTTTTGAATATTTTGCTGGAATCGTAACTTTTAACAGTTTACGTTGTTGTAGCACTAGATAAAATGACAAAAAAATCAATGACAAAGAAATATAATTAAAAGATAAGATAGGTACTTCATCCCTGGGAATGAGTGGACACAATTTTCTAAGAGTACAATAAATGCACTGCAATTATAAGAAATCCTGATAGTTTAATTCTTGTCTGATCTCTCTACTTCCTACAACTATGATTTATATACTAAATACAAATATAGAAACAAAGAAAAGGCAAAGGTAAAATGGGTAGTTACCTAAGAGAGATCTTGACGAGCAGACATGTCAATCACATCCTCCGACAAAACAAAAATAAACCTTTAAAACACTCCAAAGTTTAAATCTGACCAGCCCAAACTAGAGAAGAAAGTGATCTAATTAACATCTTTGGCAGTATGCCAAATACCATCATTTAGCTCCCACGGGCCTAAACAATAGTGAAAGGGGTTAATGACTACAATACATACTAGTTACACCCCAGAAAGTACTCCAAGGTATCCAGACACAACACTGCCACTACTAGCATAAAGAGGTCTTTAAACACACAATTTATTTACACTGAGTTTCGCTAACGCGTAATCTGCATGCAAAACGTGATTAATTAGCGAAATTATTATCCCAGGCTCGGGGATCAGCTGATCGCACGCGTCTATATTAATCAAGAGTACACGGTAAAGTAGGGCAAACATCTAGACTAGCGGCGTCCGACACGACTCGGTCGGCACGGCGCGCGGCCGCCCGACTGGCACGCCTCACGACACGCCGACTCCCCACGATACAAAACACCTCGCCACCGTGTTTACCACCAGCTCTACGTGCTCAGCAACCCAAAAACTGTCAATCTGACATCATCAAAACACAAAATTCGCAACGTGAGAACGGCGATATGAGCGAACAACAAAGACATGTCAAGTCGTTCGAACTGAACGTAAAACTATAGTTACCTCGGCGGCCCTTGGCGATTTTTACGTTTGTTGTTCATATCTCCTTCGCCCGACTGCCCCGGCGGGTAGGCACCTTCTCGTCTGCGCGTAGGGACCGGAATTTTGGCTAATTAATATCACTTCTTTTACAACACAGTCCTTTCAACTTTCGCGGATGCACAAAACTGCAGTAGAAACTAGGAGTTAGCGCTCGAAAGGAGACAACAAGGATTCATCGAATTCACTAATGTTGGTTTACATTTGCCAACAAATATAAATTAAAATATATTTGAGTACAAAATCGCGGTTCGATTTATTCTCGGGAACTAATCCCGAAAAATAAACGGGTTGGCAGATTTCTCGTGCCTGCAATCAGCGCAGGAATACAACATGGCGCTGTGACGTATATCAAACGAATTGCAAAAACACTAATTCACACTCTTACGATAACGTTTTACCACGCAACAATCACTTAAAATATATCTTAAATTTAAGATATTTTAAAAGAAAAATATTGTCACACGCTACTAAGAAATAAATTATAAGGTCAACGTTTGAGTGACTTCCACTTATAGCACTTCCAATATGGCGGACGAAAGGTATTTGACTTTTAGGGTTGCTATATATAAAGGAAAAAGTTCATAACCAAATAGGTTTGCAAATAGGTATACAATTTACTTTAAAAATCTTAAAAAAATGGGTTATAAAGTTAATTATTTTTAAGCTAAAAATATTAATTAATAGTATACACCAAAGTTTTATATGAATGAAGTACCATCTAGTGCAAAACTAAACTTTTTATTTACATTTGTTCGAAATACGTGTATCCGAACGGTAATATCATACAAATAAATATAATTTTTGGCTGAATTATTTGATACATGAATGTTATAAAATGTACTCACCTTTCTAGATGTATTCTCTGGATTCACGATCGTAGAAAGTAGCTCATAGTCGTACTCCCATGATTTACAGAAATATTTGCCATTCCTGCAATGTCATTGACTTCCACAAGTCAAGTTTGCAACATAGTAAAAAACGGCTACGTTCGCGCGCGCGCGAATTTCCACCCATCGATAAACGCGTCGCAAGTTTATATTGATCGTCGTGGGCGGATTTATAGGTCACCGTCAAAATGAGCCTAAAAAACGGGATAAATATGTCCCAGCGCGAGAAATTTGAGTTAATTAACTCTGAAGTGCGTTCTTTTTACGAGTACTGCAAAGAAGCGGGTATGACTGACGAGGAACTGGATATAATTTGCCGGCCACTGGTGAACGCAGTGCGGAAGGCGTCTATCAAAAGATGGACGAGGGTTTTTATGTTTCTGGTGATGGTATTAGCCATCGGTTATACTGTGAGCCAGACGGAAACGTTTCAATGGCACGCATCTGCCGTGGCGCGGATCGTGATGATCAAGATCCTGCCGATCTGGGACTGGACGCCCTTGTACTACAACAAGTGTCTGGTGGATCGCTCGCAGCCCCATAGCTTGGACAACCTTGTGTCTTCTACCGACTGCATCGCCTGCGAAGCTGTCAGTGAGTAACCTGTAGCCTTAAAATAGCATGGGAGCCATTTAGGCACTTGACCCAA
The DNA here is from genome assembly GCA_911728535.1 of Pammene fasciana. Taxonomy (NCBI): domain Eukaryota; kingdom Metazoa; phylum Arthropoda; class Insecta; order Lepidoptera; family Tortricidae; genus Pammene; species Pammene fasciana. Next base: position 2,496,531 of record OU452292.1, read on the forward strand.
TTTAGCTTTCTGCTTGACCTAGTAAGCTTTCTCTACGTAAAATTTTTCAAGGGAAGGGCTCATTGTTTCCGCGTAAGTGTAGGATGCAGATACACCTGAACTGGCTGTGGGTACTTCAAATGAAAAAAAACCGGATTCGGTCCTTGCATTAATTTATAAATTACCTACATTGTATCTAGGTAATGTAGGGTATCGATTTGTTTTTACCTCACTGTTCATCCGAACAGTCAGCTGCAAAAGTAGATAAGCGGGTGGGGTGGATATTTATGTACCTACGTCCGTCGTTGGCGTCAAAAAGATTAAAGCCTTGACGCTTGTTTTTGGGACGTCCTGTAAATCGATTCTCTGTGCGGTCTTAGCGAATCAAGGTTTTTACTTCGATCATCTGATATTTCTGAAGGAACCCACACTAGATATATCCATATTCCAAAATTTTCTTAAATATCGTGCTGGATATAGGTATGTACAAGTTTAACAAATTGAACTAATACATAGGTAGTATTATTAGGAAGGTACGCGGTGCGTACGAATTAATATTAGCCTAATCTAATCCAATGTGATAAGTTCAGTGATCAAATGGTGATCAACTCTGGTGTTCATAGTGGACATCCTGGTATTTTAATTGGTTCATGTTTTCACCCCTAATTTTGTTGACAAAGTTTAAGCCCTTGACACTCTTTTTGAACTTTAATTTACGTTACGTTACGTAGCAATCGTTCCGACGAATTACGGTCATGGTCGTGTTTTTCTTTTGTGATGATATCTTTTGTTTGTCAGAGCGAGTTTCGTAAAGTCCTTTTTTATTGTTTCATGTTTTTTCTCAGTTGTTTAATTCTTTCAGCATGAACTGAAAAATTATTTTGCATAGAGAATTTATTTTCTTTTCTTTTTCGGGGAAAAACAGACATAGGTAGATAATAGAAATCAAAAGTGAGAGCTTAAGACATAATAAGCACAGCCTACATCCTAAGATAATTCCTCCTAATTTAGAATAATAGAAACCCGTTTCCCTTAAGTTCTTCAGCTAGCGAGTTTATCCGCGCTCTTTCTCCGTAAAACAAACCACCACTGTATTAACTAACTTACCATTTTCAACTTCCAGGATCCATCGCCCGCGTATCCGAAACCAACTACAACGAGGTATTCAACCACCACCTCCTCCGCGGCGCGCCAGTGGTGGTCACTGACGCTCACTATGATTGGTCAGTCTCTCGCACCGAATTTAACTTGACCCATATGATCCAAGGAGATGACAGACTCCGAGATTCTGTACCATGCCGCGTCCTTACCAACATCAGACTCGGCCGACAACCCATGGATCTAGAAGAGATAGTCTCTCGAATCACCAACACTAATATCCCTAGTTGGTTCGTCCATTTTCAAAACTGCGATCTCAGGGTTGTCAAAACCTTCCGCATTCTCGCTCCAAGACCCTATTTCCTATCTCCACATATCCCTCCTTCCCATTTCAACTGGCTTCTACTCTCAAAGAACTACGACACGCATAGGTACAAGTATTTGGAGCTGGATAACGGCTTGATAGTAATGTCGCAGCTTAAAGGGAAGTCTTGGATTCAATTGAAGCCCAAAGCTCCTTGCGAGGATGATTGCTACACTCTCAACTTTGAGTTAAGTCAGGGAGAGACTCTGGTTCTTGGGAACGCGCTGTGGGAATTCGAATACTTGCCGGGCAAAGGCGATAATGTTGCCATGGTAACTGAGACCGACTGGCTGGAGTCGTAAACGAATTTCGTCTTGGTGTTGTTGTAGGGGTTTATGTTCAAATACTTTTTGGACTGAAGTATACAAGCTTTTGAATGTGCCAGTAGAAATTCCCTTGGGTAAAACTCGCAGTACATCTAATCTACACTCTATATACCTACCTACTTAAAGGCCTATTGTCATTTACGAATTTCGTCTTTTAACATAAAAAGTTTTAATGTTGTGGCATTTTATGGTTAAATAACTGTATATTACTGGACTGAAGTAGGTATGACAGTACTGAGGCGAGCTCATGCATGTTCCACACGGCTTTTCCCATCACTAAACTTCAAGCTGCATCGCTGCATCGCTGATTTCCACGAATCGCCCGTCGCGTCGCACCCAGTTCGACCGAGACGCTATGAAAGTATAGTGATGGGAAAAGCCGTGTAGAACATGAGCTCGCCTTAGTACTAATTATAAAACACGATAGTCATGACTGTAATAGATACAAATTGTAGTAGCTATCTGAATTCTTCATAAAGGACCGTTGTAAATTACGAATTTCATCTTTTTGATGTTGTAGCGGTTTGTTTTAATAATTACATTACACGAGGTATTTATTTGTAATATGTGGGACTGAAAAAACCTGTTAAGAGTGAAATGTGACACAATGGGATAAAAAATGCAATAAGTATCTACACTATAAAAAAGGACCTTTTATATTTGGTCAAAATATTGATAACACGCGGGTAAATAGACATACTATTAGAAATAAATATATAAAATATACCTATGCACTTAATAAACTCTCTACATTGAATGTTTACGATAGCTGAAATACGTATAACAATTTTCGAATAATATACTTAAATAATTACATATGATTAAATCATTGCAGCGTATATAGACTGAATTGTTGATACATATCGAATATCGACACATGTAGCATCACTACCATCCCACCACATTCCATGTTGTAATTTCATATAGAGGTAAGATTAAATGTTAAATAAAAGAGCTGCTTTAATACGACGTTTATTTGGCCTATAAGTCTGATGTGTAATCTGGCGGTGGGTCAAAAATTTTCTTGCTGAATTTGGCTTAAAATGTCTTCTTAAGCTGTAGGAAAACTGCTCAGGCGCCTGAAACTTAGGCAAGCCGACCGGAATCGTGTTCTATGGGCGCGCCGTCAGTTGGGGGAAGAGATCGTGACAACTACAGTCAGCAGCAGAAGTAGCTAAGCGGGTTTAAAATTACCTACACACGCTCTTATTCTCTTAACAATAAGGTCGTATCCAGCTTTTGAACACCCTACCCGCTTTATGCTGCTGACTGTACTTTGATCTGGGTCTGAGGAAAAATAAACGTGGTACTACTGCTATAATATAAAACAATACGATTTTCCAACCCTGACCTTCATCAATATTTCCTGCAGATGAACGACTATTTACTTATCTACTACATATACATACAGGTGTCCCAGAAATCGACGTCAAGCCGTGAATGGATGATAAACCAAGTTATAACAGTTATCAGAAAAATACAAAAAAATCTATCACATGTTCTTCAAAAAATATGGTCACTTTCAAAATTTACTAGAATATTCACGCCCTGGTCTCTTAACTTCTAGTATAGTATCCATTCATGGCTTTACGTCGATTTCTGGGACACCCTGTATGTACCTATGATTATGATTATAACATTGGATGGATTAAGATAATTAAACCTGACGGCACATGTCTTGAGCATCGATATATGTGCTGTTTTCAAGTAAAAGGTACATCATTGTCGATAAGGCATGACTGCCATAATAATTCATTTAAAAATAAACTGTATTAACAACCGACAATGATGTGCCGAGGTGCCCGGCCTTAGAATTGTCCCCCACCATATCGTCCCGTGGTTGCAGTAGGAGTCTGCTAAGGGAATATACCGGGAGATGGGCAGCAGCATCTTCCGGAAGCCTAAACAACAATAAACAAAAAAAACTGCGCGCGCCAACCCGCCTGCCAAGCGTGGCGCGTATGGCAAACCCCCCCTTTAAAGGAGAGGCCTATGTTCAGCAGTGGACGTCTTATGGCTGAGATGATGATGATGATGAATGATGTATCTTTTGCTTGAAAACGTCAACGTCACATATACCAAACATTACAGGGGGAGAAACAATTCTTAGGGTCAAAACACACCTGAGCTGAATTAAGCTAATTCATAGACAAAATGCTTAAATTTGTCTATGGTAGCTGATTTTTTTGTATGGAGGCCATTGACAAATTTAAGCATTTTGTAGCAGCCTTATGAGCATTACCCGAAAACCAGGAAGTTGTGCAATAATCAAAGAGACAGAGTTATTGGAGATAGATCATCTCCGATTATCGAATCCTCCTCCCCACCCTCAGTCCCCTTAGTCGTCATGCTAACACCCCCAGAACACTCAGTGACTGGGTATACAGGGTCGATCTTCCAAACGCGTAAGTGAGGGCAGCTACCAGATAGTTCTGCTATGATTGCTATGCGAAAATAGTCTTAGCTTCTGTAACTTTTTAATTAACGAACCTTAACTTTTGCAGATTTTAGAAAAAAAATGTTACTTAGAAAATCGCTATTTAAAAAATGCCAAACGAGGGTCCAAAGTCAGCTAAAGACCCTCCTAGGTTAGGGTATGAGAAAAGACACTAATAAGAGTAATAAGTATTAAGTATTACGTTTTCCATACATTTACTATTTACGCGTAGCATCATCGGATATAGATTGGTATAGTATGATTTTTTAAAGATTCGGAATCTCTAAACTCTAGTAAGATTCCATCTTAAAAATGACTACATTAGCTACCCACACTGACCCATTTTGGAAAATTCCCTATAAGAATATGCTGGTGACTCTGGTGAGTAAGGTTGCCAAAGGGCTCAAAGAGGACCCACTGTGTTGACGACGAGGGACCTCTCTTGTTCCTTTAGCCGTCAACACAGTGAATCCTCCTGTTTTTTAAAGGGTTGGCAACGCGCATGTGGCACCGCTGGAGTTACAGGCGTCCATAGGCTACGGTAGCTGCTTACTATCAGGTGGGCCGTATGCTTGTTTGCCACCGTTTTTGTATAAAAAAAATTCAAAAAAAAGGTCAAAATTTTCCAATTCAAGTCGTTGCTCGAGATGTTTGTTGTTTTTAAGCTGTTCGTTAAATTAAGCATTCACATAACACTTGTAACTGCACGATAGAATACATTTTGATTGTGACGGAAACCTCAGTATTACGTATTAAAATATTATAATGTGAAGCGACTCGCGTTTTATTTTCCTGTTCTACGTTAGTTTATGGAACTATGCAAAGGTTAGTATATATTTATCATAAATATAAATAATATGCGGAAAGTGAGTGTTCGACTTTTACTGTTTTCAGTGTTTTCATCGTGTCTTTAATAGCAGTTTACGTAACTGTTACGTAATAAGGGTCCTTAAAATACGAGTGTGGTTTTATGAAGCGAGCCGCAGTTAATTTCATAATAAGATCACGCGAGTGTTTTAAGGTCTAATTACGTACAGTTGCATACACTACTTTATCTACACAAATATAATAAAACCTAAATGACGCCTTCAAAAACCATTAGAATTGCCATTGCACCGCCATGGCCAACTGTAACAGATAATGCACTGATGTTATAGTTAGGGAGGCGAATAGGGGAATTTTCGGCAATACTCGAGCGTGGCAGTTTAAGATATGAGAGATACCTTAGACCTAATAGAACAACCTTGTAAAGTATTTAGCTCTATATGTAGTGACGCGCGCCTAGGATAGACGATCAGATTAGTAAAAAAAAATGGATAGTCTGAAATACTCCAGCGCGTCAGTTTAAGATATTGGGGGTTTATTTTAGTGTTTAAAGACTAAATTTAACTAATCTGACGATAAGTCCTTGACGCCGCCGAGTTATAGGGTCGCGAACTTGTAAAAAAAAAACGTTAATCCGGCATTCTCGAGCGCGATTTTTTTTAATTTTGTTTTGAAGAATATAATCTAAAACTTACTAAAAATACAAAATCTGCCGGTTTCCGCATGACCGGAAGTGTGGAGGAGCCATTTCGTCTTCCTAAGAACGCGTTACGGCATATAAGTCGCGAACGATACATTTTACAAAAAAAAGTTTAAATAAACAAAAAAGGTAATTTTATTTTACACAAAAAATGTGTCTTTACATTTTTGTCCAAAGTTAAAACTTTTTACTTGAAAGTTAAACCTTTTTCGGTCAGATTAAGAGAACCCACCAACATTTTTTTCAGATTAAAAAAATATGCTTTCAGGATACCGAGATAAACCTCCCCTATGAAAATCTGACGCGCTCGAGTATTTCAAAAAAACTTTTTTTTTTTGCATTTTCAAAAATTCACCGTAACTTATCGTCACGCCGAAATCGTCAGTTTTTTTAAAGGGAGCTTCCTTGGGGCCTACTTAACACCCCTTCCGAAAATCTGACGCGCTCGAGTAAATTTTTTTTTTTTGCATTTTTGACTACTTTATATGCCTACCCCCCTCCACGCAAACCGGCAGATTAGTATACCGTTGTTATCAGAGGCACTCGGGGCATACGTAGCATGAATATCTGACGCGCTCGAGAATGCCCAAGTAACTGTTTTTTTTAACATTTTTGAAAAACCGTACACGCCAAACCCACCGCTAAAATGGTTTTTGCCATACGAGCTTTTCTTTTCGAAATTATTTTATCTTTCGATTTTGATAGGTCTCGACGGCGCCGTTGAATTACGCCATTTAGCTACCTCGCCTCCCTAACTATTACAATAATGGCGGTAATTATATACTGTTTTCGAAAGCAGAATAGAGGATTTATGATATGGGTGTAGATAAAGTTCTATATCCTATTTAAAAAAATACTTAATAGAGAAAATGTAATACAGATGTCTATGATGAACCGTCAAATGAAAGGAATATGCACTGAAATAGTTCCAAATTTATGAATAACCAATTTTAAAAGATACTCTAATTGTCTAAGCTATAAGGTTCAAACTTCTGTAATATAGCTTCTGATTGATAATAACATCAAGCAAGCTATATGGTTATTCCAATACGGAGGGCAAGCCACAGGTTTAACCGATGGCGCCATCATAGGTTGTAGTTACCATCAGATATATCGGAGCGGCCAAGGTGGTCACAAATATCTGAATAACGCCTCTATTGTTAAGGCGATAAAGTGCATGTTGATGGCAACTGTACCTGTCAGTTTTGGATCTGGCTTAAAAAACTAGAATCCTCGCTAAAAAAAACAAGTACCTACGACACTATTGGTAGGCTTGACGGACGGGTACGACCTATGCCAGGCGCTATCTATACCCTCCTTCCACGAACAAAATTAGTGGAAAAAATATCATAAAGACAAAAAATTTTACAAACTTCCTCATTTATTCACTAGCACTAACACATATTAATAATACTTTGGTAGTTAATCAGCCTTCTCCTTATGTAGAGGTTTGCCTCGCAGCCACAGCAGCAGGGTTTTGAGAGACAGCACCACTGGGAACATTATTGGCAGGAACAGCGGGATGTAGATGGCGTATCTGAAAATGTACAGTTTTTCATTTAGCTTGATGATTTTTGTCGGAGATAAACTAAGTTTAACCCTTAAACGCCAAGAGCCATTAAAGTGGTCGAGTACTGTCGGGCCTACCACGCCAACGACCACTAAAGTGGTCATGGCTGACGCTGTCAAAGCAATTTTACTGTTGACAGATAAGGTTTAAATTCGTTTCTCACTCTTTGAGATTTTGGCGTGTATGCCACGTTTTGATGCGAGAGAGAAAGCATTCAAAAAGTTAAATAAGAAAATAATTACTGTAATATTGATTTAATAAGACATTACTCTGTAAACAGTTTAGTCTGTGGTTAAAGTTGGTAGGTACGTTTACCATCGAAAGCTAACAAAGCTTTTTTATCGGGTTTTGTATTTCATAGATCCTGGCCCGATTACGATACGATAATAAAAATTAATCATTACAAGAAATCATCATATTTAAGGTGCTTTATGTGGCATTAATTCCTTGAATCTGTGCCATACAGTTTTTAAGATATCATGGTACCAATTTGATCAGGCTGTCTCCGCGGCCTCGTGCGCAGCCCTAGGGCTCCTGTAGGCTTCCACGAGCTCGCCTTTGGCTAGCTGGTCCCGAGCCCGGCTGATGCCACTTGTATCGTACTTACTTCTGATCATCCGGGAAGTATAGCAACGCCAGCAGGCTCGGCTCCATGAAGGCTGTCTCCGCGGCCTCGTGCGCAGCCCTGGAGCTCCTGTAGGCCTCCACGAGCTCGCCTTTGGCTAGCTGGTCCCGAGCCAGGCTGATGCCGTCCACTGCCGCGTTTATGGACGCCCCCACTTCGTCGTTGATGACTATGTTGGAGATTTCACCTAGAACATACCAATACAATTTTAAACAAAAAAAAAACAGACTTCACTTAGGATCCGCTTTTCCAAGTGGAAATGCCTGAATTGCTGTAAAAAATACTGAAATCACTATAGGTGTGCTTATAATAGTTGAAGAGTTCCCTCGATTTCTCCAGGATCCCATCATCAGATCCGGACCTGTTGACAATGGGACCAACTGTGAAGTATACGCTTTCAAACAAAAAAAGAATTTTCCAAATCGGTCCAGGCCTCTTCGAATAATCGGTGAACTTACATAAAAAAAATTGCAAAAAAAAACAAGCGAAGATCCCGACGAATTGAGAACCTCCTCCTTCGAAATCTTGAAGTCGGTTATTAAATAATAGTATTTCATACATAATGGCCACGCTACGTCCCGACCCGATTGTAATGGAGGATTAATTTTCTGCTAGAGGCGCCACTGTAGAGGGAGGTCCTCGAAATGTCAAATCACGTAGTAATTATATTTCGTTTTTTTTGAGATTAGAAATTCAGTAAACATAGAAACAGAAGTTGCCAACCTGTTCTAACCTGTTCTGTTTGAATGTTCAATTTAAACACACTGCAAGCACACCAACAAACGATTAGTTAACATGATGAAGAGTTCACATTTGTAAATTAATAATGACAATTTGCAGATTATAATCCATAACAGCAATAAAAACACAATTTCGTTTTGATTATCATGTTAGAGACACATGACAATTGAAAAACTGACAGTGACACACGCATACGTTATAAATCGAAAACCATATGTTTCGAACCTCTTTTTCTCCAGGTTTTTTATTGTGCAACATTCACTAAAACATTAAGAATGATAAGAATAAATTATTTCGTAATAATGACTACTATTACAATACTGTAAAATAATTAATATTATTCAATTTAATATTTACAAATACCTGTAGGCATGGCTATATTATTAATACAAATATATTTAAATATTTTTTATTTGCCGCATTGGCGTTTTGACACTTGTGACATGTATCATGCCGTATCGTGCCTGATAAAGAACCCTGTACATGCGCTTTTCAACTTTCTTCTAATCTAAAAAAAACGAACTATAAGTGGAATACGCGGTTTTTTGTGTAATTTAACAATGTTGTGAATATTTTGCCGTATCAGAGTATTAACTATGGCAACTATGAGTTACGAATCATTGAATGTGAATATTTTAAAAGCAGAACTAAGAGAATCCTCCTTTTTCCAAATAAAACGGAACTGTGCATCACTGTGGCGTCGTCGATATTTATAAAGTACGGTCTATTGTATTAATATTAATTAAACATAAATTTGAGTTTCCCGAACTGCCAAAAGAATGAGTATGCCAAACTGATAATAGGCTAGATGAATTGCCAAGCATATAATAGGCTAGATGAATTTTTTTCATGCGTGGTATCATTCGATTCGTTTTGTTGTGAGGATCAAATATCTATATGGGGCCAATTGCCTTAAATCAACACAAAAGACAGAAAAGAGACTTAAAGTCTGTGATTTGCTTTTGTTTCTCAAAACGCTCCTAACAAAATGATATAAAGCCGTGACGTCATGGCTTCATAGTTGCCCTGTTTAAAGTATGGAAAAATTATGAAATTGCTATTTTTATAGTTTATGTATATGTTTGCCATACAATTTATTTCACAGTAAAATGTTAGAAATCGAATGGTATCATTGGTTTTTTTTAAATTATGTACTTTCAAAATTCGAAAAAACTTGAAATTTTGAAGCCCGATATCTTTGCACCATTTCAATAGATTTTTTGAATGTTTACTTTATTTGTATATTTTGATCATTTTGCATCCTATCAACTTAATTTCATTGCCTAATTCAACATGTGTCATCATCCCTATTGGCTTAACAACCCTCCCTCGCAAGTCGCAACGCAACCTCACTCATCTCCGGTGGAAACGCAGACTTATACCATAGAGTAACTTATATAATAGAGCAGCACAGCCTAAGAACTTTTTGAAGCTCACACCATCTATCCAAGAGCCACGAATAGCGTACTAGTAGTACACTAGTCGTTACTAGATGGAGCTGATATTTCCTCTTACATTTTGGCTATCTTTAGGTCGCTCTCAACTAGATGGCGCTAAAAACTTGGAGCCTCAAAAAGTTCTTAGACTATGGCCGTCTATTATATCTTTAAGTCTATGCTTATACTAAGATTATCAAAGGATTTATCCTCACCTAACAACTGTGCCAGCGACTGCAACGTCCTTTCCGCCGAGGTGATTTGCTCCAACACGCGCAGACGCAACAAAGCGTCCACCTCCCAACGACGCGGGGTCACTGACCTCAGAGGGTCTAGTTGGGCATCCGGAATGTTTGGCTGGAATCGAAATTCGAAACATTATAGCATAGAGTAACTTATAAAGTAGAGCAGCACAGCCTAAGAACTTTTTGAAGCTCAAGTCAATTGCGCCCTCTTTTCGAAAGCGCCCTAAAGATACCCAAAATGTAAGAGGAAATGTTACCTGCTTTCGACCGGCCAACCCCATTGCCATCCCGTTTGTTTTGGCCCCTCTGCTCTTAGTATTATACTATAATCTGACCACATCTCGTATTCTCAGCAGCGCCACGAGCACACGGGGGTCCATGACGTGTTACACGTTGAACTGTACCTCCCCCCCATTTCCACCCACCTCCCCCATTTAGGTATTGTCCTATAACCTCACCCACAGACTACACAGACACCTCATAAGCTTTTACACGGAGCATGAGGTCACCACACATCAGCGCAATTTAATTCGTAAATTTCTACGATTCGAACAGCACATCTCAATAGTATTCTACACCAATTAGTAGTATAACAATCCAGCCAATCCAGGTTCACCCCGTTACTTGATTTTTGTGGATATTTTTAATTGACATGAGTAATGATCAAAAACGTTAACTCAATTGAAATAAGCGCTTGCGCTCATACAAAATTAGTACGGGAGCACAGATGCGTGGTGACCCCGAGTTGTACTTATGATCTATCTAGAGGTTGAGGTTAGCTGTGATCTCACCATATCCGGTATCCCCAGCAGCGGTCTCAGCTGCGCCACGAATGCCCCCATGACGCGCTGCACGTTGGGTTCCACGTCCCCGTCGCCCCCCCTGCACTCGGCCTCCGTGGGGTTGGCCAGCACGACTCCCCCCCATTTTGGAGACATGAAGGCTTGGACGGGCGTGGGCACGCGGGTGTCTGAAATAGGTTAACAGCTGCTTATACAAAACTTCGATTATTATACTGAGTGATCTTAACATCCAAAGAAATAAATTAAAATTAGATCACTCCAACCCAGGGCTGTCAGAATGTTTGTAAGACGATTTTTTGTAATTTTAATTTTTTTTTGATATTCTGAAAGAATTATTGGATATCCACTTCTCTGTCAATTCAGTTAAAAAATTTAGGACCATTGTGAGCCTGACTAGATTGATGGTAGCTAAACATGGATGGCGGCGCTCTTCTAGACGAATCAGGAGGTGGCCGTATTACATAGTAAGAATACCTACCGTCATCATATATGACCAGGGGCGCCCTCTCGCACGGGACCGCGTATAGCACTAGGTTGATGTTCGGTAGCTCGGAGACATGGGTGGCAGCGCGTTCTTCTATACGAGTCAGTAGTAGGTGGAGACGGTCCTTGCGGACGGCGAAATGGCGGCCATATTCGCTTGTGTCTTTCACCTGGGTTGAAATAAAAAAGTGTGAATGTTTCTAATAGTGCTATTTTTTTACGAATATATATACCTTTGTATTAACTTATTGAGATAGCGCTATTCGGTTTAGTAGTTCACTATTAATTTTTGAATATGTTTGATTTTAACGTCTGTTGAGGCCTAGGCTCCTTTCTAGCTGCTGCAGGGATGCCTAAGTGGATCTTCAATGAAGACTTGATATTTAAACTTATATACAATGTATATTTCTAGAATAACTAAGGTCTAGTTTACAGCTTGATATGTGTTGGTCGTTCAATGGATTTGAAGTGATTGTCGTTGTTGGCTGTCTGCGGCGGTTATCCCGATTCGTCGCCGATCTTCAAATTTCGGAAGCAACGGCCGTCCGTGACGTCACATTGGATGCGTTCTGAACAACGTCTTTTGAAACGATTCCCGGGTGCGTAGCCAACGTGCCAATCGTTAGCGCTCCGTAGCGTATCGTAGTTCCCTCTCTCTATCACTCTTCCATATTAGTGCGACAGTGACAGTTGCGTTTCGTTCGCTACGAAGCGTTAAAGATTGGCAACGCACCCAGGGCTGATATTAATTTGCCCAGTGGGACATTAGACTAATAAACAAATAAAACTTTTATCTGAAAATAAGATCACAGTAATTGAGAAAAAATTAAGTAGCAAGAACTCGGAAAAGTTCTGATGATTGAATAGAGTTAAAGTAATTACCTGCACGCCTAGCACATGACTGATGCGACAATATCTCGCGCGCGAGATAGACTACCCGACTCTTTCTAGTTGACACAGTCAGAAAAGGACGGATAGACTATCTCGCGCGCGACATACTGACGTGTCAATCATGTGCTAGGCGTGCTGGCTACATCATCCATCATCAGAATGGTGCCGTCATATTGCATCACCTCGTCTGGGGCAGAGCCCGACTGAGGAAGTAATATTAGAGAAAACCACATCCAAATACCACTAGACTCCACACAGTGTTGTGTTCCTACCGGTGAGTAAGGTTGCCAGAGAGATGACCAGTGATCGGTTATTTGGATTAGACCGGAGTGAACGACCTCAGTCATTATGTTACTTAGATGTTTTAAAGTGTAATAAAATAAACACATTGCATTTTTTGCCTTTTCTAAAAACATAAAGCCCGGATTCTCGGGGCATATCGATACTAACATAATGATTGAGGCCGTGCCTAATCCAAATAACCGATCACTGGAGATGACTGCAGTGTGTTTACGACTGGGGACTTCATGTCCCTTTATTTACCCACTCAATTCCCACAGATTAGATAGGAGATTTAGTAATTTACCTCTTTAGCCTGGAAGTCAAAGTCCAGTAGATACAGCCACTGAGATTTGAGTGTGAAGTTGTGAAGCACGCTGAGCTCGTCCACAAACGTGCCGATGTAATCTGCAACCAAATATTCCTATATTAGAAGATAAAATATATTTATTCTTCAATTTAAGCACATTACAATGCATGATAAACGTCAGAAAGAAAAAAAGAAACTACCACCGGTTCTAACCCTACACCTCTGACCCGAGAAGTATAGATAGTTTCACGAGAGTTGAGGTGAATGATTACACACACAGCTACATGAAGTGCTGATTGCAAAAAAAGTGAATGAATGAATTTAAGTGAGTGAGTGAATGAAAGTAAATGTATAGGTATAAAAAACAGTAAAAAAATACTTTTATAAACCATCGTCACTTAGCATTATTCGTTATCTCCGTAGTAATTCTAATAAGAATCTGTAGGTTTTCTTACCTCTTAGAATGCAGTTGTCAATAGGTATGACAACCATGTAACAAGTGCCAGTTACTTTAGTCATCTTTGAAGAGGATTGAAATAACAAAGTAATGAAAATATAAGTAAAGACAATTTTAACAGGTATTACTTATTTAATATCTTTGGTTTCTGCGCTTAATTTTATATTCATTCGCCTACGCATATCTGATCAAAATATGGCATTTTTTTTAGGTCGATGAATTGTTTTTTATAATACTTAACAAAATAGGTTAAAGAAACTTTTTGGTCTATCTTGCAATTCTCTGTTGAACTTGCTATCGGTACAATAAAAGAACAGTAATTTCAAAATCCCGCTGTCATTACATAACAATGTTGTTGTGTGCGTGACTTCAACTCTCGTGAAAAGATCTATATTACTTATTAGTTATTACCGACAAGAAACTCGGCGGGACTTATTTTTTCAAAACAGTAATACTAATACATTAAAGATACTATATACAATAATGCGTAGTTCTTCAAGAAGGCATATCAAAACAGCTTTTGAGACAGACAATGTACCTGCCTATTGTGTAACTAAAATAAAAATAAAATCTGACTGCTTCGCAAAACGTTTGATATGCTTTCTTACCTGAACTGTGTCCTTTAAATGCTATTAGATCTCATACATCAATGATTAGCACATAAAACTCATAGCAAATGTTATGCAGTATTCAGGCCTATAACCGCGGACCACTTCGTTCATCGAATCTTCTATATGCATTACTCTCTTTCGAATACGCAAGAGCGATAGAGACGGGGCCAACGCATTGTCGATTTTAGAAGTTCGCGGTAGGCCCTCAGTTTCTTTTTACGCCCAACTCAAAATTAGCATTAAGAGCGCGACTCACTCCAAATCACAGATAGCCTCAACCACTAGATAGATCATAAGTACAACTCGGGGCCACCACGCATCTGTGCTCCCGTACTAATTTTGTATGAGAGCGCCGCCGCTTATTGCAATTGAGTTAACGTTTTTGATCATCACTCATGTGAATTAAAAATATCCACAAAAATCAAGTTACAGGGGTGCACCTGGATTGTTATGCTACAAATTGGTGTAGAATACTATTGGGATGTGCTGTTCGAATCGTAGAAATTTACGAATAAAATTGTGCTGATGTGTGGGTGACCTCCTGCTCCCTGTAAAAGCTAAATGATGAGTTGTCTGTGTAGTCTGTGCTCCAAATGTACCAGTAACTTTTAACTTTGTGCGCGAAGCGCATATATCATTAAGAGCGCAACGCACTGAAAATCTAGAGGAGCTTCTTTAGATGAGTGTTACCTTCCATAGCGTCTCGGGCCGGGAATAGAAGCTTGGTCGTCGGGGACGGCACGGCGACGGACAGAGTGACGTGATAGCCGCCGCCGGCCGGGAAGCGAGTGCGGCGCGCCTCGTCAGAGTCCGCCACCGCGCCACGTAGCACCGAGCTCTGGTATATCCAGTGTTTTAGTGCTTGGACGACGGTTGGGCCCGCTGGAACATAGAATAACATTGAACTCTATGATGCAGAGATATTCAGTCTGAATTCGGTCGGCTTTCTTCGGCAAAAGGGGTCGTAGTAGCCATTTAACCTCTGCACCACATGTAGCGCGTTAGGTCGCGATCGCGACACACCCACGCTATCTGCTACTTCTACCGCTTTTAGCTCGTGGCAACATACTCGAATGTATAGAAAGAGACGCACTAATGCTTTAGCGTAGCGAGAAAGAGACAGGATACCTGTAGTGTCCCTGAAGATAATACGCGCTCGGGGCCAAGCCAGGTCTGCTGGAACAATGGCATCCTCTGCAACACGTGTAGCGTGTTAGTTCGCGACAAACGCACGCTAGCCGCTACTTCTACCAGTGACTCATATACAATATCCTCGAATGTATAGAAAGAGACGCACTAATTCTTTAGCGTAGCGAGAAAGAGACAGGATACCTGTAGATGTAGAGTCCCTGAAGAACATAACGCGC
Source organism: Pammene fasciana (assembly GCA_911728535.1). Taxonomy (NCBI): domain Eukaryota; kingdom Metazoa; phylum Arthropoda; class Insecta; order Lepidoptera; family Tortricidae; genus Pammene; species Pammene fasciana. The sequence goes on from OU452292.1 coordinate 2,512,078, forward strand.
TCGGGCCAAGCCAGGCCTGCTGGAACAATGGCGTCCTCTGCACCACGAGTAGCGTGTTAGTTCGCGACAAACGCACGCTAGCCGCTACTTCTACCAGTGACTCATATACAACATCCTCGAATGTATAGAAAATACGATTCTGGCTCGTCGGCAATACACTCGAACGTATAGAAAGAGATACGCTACATGCTTAAGCGGTGCTAGAAAGAGACAGGATACCTGTAGAGTCCCTGAAGAACATAACGCGCTCGGGGCCAAGCCAGGCTTGCTGGAACAATGGCGTCCTCTGCACCACATGTAGCGTGTTAGGTCGCGACACACGCACGCTAGCCGCTACTTCCTCTATCGCTTCTGGCTCGTCGGCAACGGATTCGAGCGTGTTGCGAAGCCCGTCCGAGATTATGGTCTTACTCACTTTGAGTTTTAGGGTGGCTGAAAAGAGAGTGTGAACGGTTAAATGACCCTGCTATTAAAATTATTTTGATTAACATGTAGCTATAACGAAGGATGGATCGCTCACGGATTGTTATTGTTCAGCCAGTAAGGGTTTATTTTACGATGGACGTTACATAGAGTAAGTATTAAATAAAAAAAAATAGCTTGAACCATACAACAATTAAAGTCCTGTACTAACAATGTTCTGAAATATATATATTTTTTAAATACTTGGTCGAAATCGTTCGGCAATTTGAGGGGCACTGTAAAAACAGTATATCCCAAAACTGATAGAAAACACGACTCTGTTACCATTTCTTAGGGTTATATCAGACTGACTAAGTGTTTTGAGATAAAGCTGCGTTTCCACCAGAGATGAGCGAAGATTAGTTTTAAGTAATATGTCTGATAAGAACCAATCCTGAGCTGTGCTGTGCGAGGATATGTGAATGAAGTGATTATTGGTTCTTAACCACAGATAACCCCAAGCACTAGATAGATCATAAGTACAACTCGAGTTCACCAGACATAGGTGCTCCCGTACTAATTTTGTATGAGAGCGCGACCGCTATTTCAGTTGATCAACGTTTTTGATCATTACTCATGTAAATTAAAAATATCCACAAAAATCAAGTTACAGGGGTGAACCTGGATTGTTATACTACAAATTGGCGTAGAATAGTATTGAGATATGCTGTTCGAATCGTAGAAAATTACGAATAAAATTGCGCTTATGTGTGGTGACCTCGTGCTCCCTGTAAAAGCTTAATGATGAGGTGTCTGTGTAGTCTGCGTTCTTAACAAACGAATTCCTCGCGGATCCCTGGTGGAAAACTAGCCTAAATGGGGTTGAAAATTATAGCTTACTTGAATCCTCAAAGGACTTCTCAATAAGCCCGGCTATCTCCGCTGCCGTGGCTTCGTCATTCGCCATCACTGTCACCTCGGTAGCGATGGTGTGAGACAGCGAATCGAAAGCCGCGATTTTGTCGTACGGGAGGGATACCCTGGAAAAGCAGAAAGGAGTTCTATAGGCAGGGTGTTTTATTTAACAATTAGGAGTGGGTGTATTTTTATCAACATCAGAAAGAAAGATAAATTACCACCGGTATTAAGTCTGTAACCCTAAAGTATTAGGACCCGGCAAGAAACTTGGCGGGACTTGTTTTTTCAAAACAGTAATCTTCTGATGCCTTGATAATAATACATTACAAATGTTGGCTATGCGACGCAGACTGCGGGCCGCGGCTCTCGGCGACCGAGCGCTCGGCGCAGTCGGCGGCATTATTCGACTTAAAAGACGCGAGTTACCCGTTATTATTTATTTAATATTTTAATGTCTGTGTCTCACGAAACTTTTGGGTTTAAAACATTATAAATGCTACACTAAAAAAGGATTTCATCCCGTGTTTTCAGTAATTTAAATCTCCCGACGCCCATCGAGCCCTTTGCTTGTGGTCACGCTCATATTGTGTAAATTAAAGGAAAATAAATAATAAAATATAAATCTGCTTCACAAAATTGAAATCCAAAACTAAATAGCGGTGCACAATGAGATCAATCAGACTAGTTAAAACTTCATGAAAATATGCCTTTATCGTATACGAGTAAAATGGCTTTGACATACACACAGTTGGACATGACGAAACTACATTTCGTCAGATGACAAGCAAAACTCACAAATTCCAAAAAAATAAATAAACTAAAATCAACCTTGTTATGTTGCTAGAATGGTTCGTTATAGCTATGAACTTGTGGCAGACGCTGGATGCAAGTCGCTTCCGACCGATACTTATGGAGGTCCAAAGGGGAGGCCTATGTTCAGCAGTGGACGTCTTATGGCTGAGATGATGATGAACTTGTGGTTGTACTTAGTGAGTTTTGCTTGCCACCTGACGATATAAGGGTTCCGTATTTGCCATTCTGCTACGGAGCCCTAAAAACATTCAAATATTGTCACGTGCTTTATCTCGTGCTGACCTTATGGTGTCATCGCCAAACTGTAGTGTCAATTATAAGGACACAAATCTCACTTTCGGATAGCGATAACCTCCGACACCAATTTTATATGCACGCCATATCTAAGTATAAATAAGTTAAATTAAGTAATTATACGCAACTGAGGGTTAAGTAAATATTGTCGTTTATAAAACTTGCTTAGGAACTCATAAGTTACTACCTATTTATTGCTATATATTAGGTAATAAAAAACTAAGTGCGATCTTTTAAGAGTCGCCAGGACGCTCGCGTGAACTCGCGTCCCCATACAAACGTAGTTCAGCTCTCATTTTAAAACGACATGCTTTAGAACCACGAAATTTAGCATGGGCATTCTAGCGGTACAGATCTATGTCGGTAATTCGTTTTCGTTGCTAAAAATTGTAATACAAAGAAAATATAGCAAAAATAAGTTTTGTATGTAAATCTGTATCTGGTTGTATACAGATTTACATACAAAACTTATTTTTGCTACGAATTACCGACATAGATCTGTACTACTAGAATGCCCATGCCAAATTTCGTGGTTCTAAAGCATGTCATTTTAAAATGAGAGCTAAACTACGTTTGTATGGGAACACGAGCGTCCTGGCGAATCTTAATGCGATGTTTCTCCTATAGCTAGCTTTCTAAGAGTTGCTAGTTGGTTTACTGTAATATAAACGCATATTGCTCGTGTCAGCGACAACCTATTATGTGTATAAATCAATAGATAGGCATTGATTGAAAGTAAGATCAATAAAAAGCGTTTTGAGGAATTAATTCCAGCAGGTTGGAAATCCGTTTTTATACCTGCACGTGGTCCTAAAGGCATGTCATCCGAGTTTGCACAGTTCCAGGAGGTGTGCATAACTTTTGGCAGCAAAATAACTGCTAAATGTTTGCTCTTTTTTCAGTTGTTTGCTTGTAGCTCAAACACGATAGGTCTGTTGGAAAAAGTCTCTCCATTCAATGTTAAGGAGGGTTAAATTCGGCTGCATGTGTTGGGGGTGGAGAGACCAAATTGAAAGTCGGCTTTATGAGGAATTTTGAGGATATATCGTGGCGAATTTTGTCCAAGGAGGTCTCATTGGGCTTAGGTGAATATAGGGCTGCCAGGAATTGCCGACATGCTGAAATGAGTCCTCATGTTCAACATAGGAGCAAAAATTTCCCAAAAATAATGCACACCTCCTGGGATCGGGTAACCTCGGATGACGCGAATTTAGGACCAAATGAAGGTATTAAAACAATTTCCAGCCTGCTGGGAATAAATTCTTCGAAAAAGTCTAGTTTTGTTGGCCTAATAATCAGCTATTATGTAACGTGTCAATCACGTAACCACATCAAACTCTTTATTACATGAGACAGGCGTGCGCTGAAACACAGCGATGTGCAGCCGACCAAGCCCGCAGCTTCATGGCGACTTTACTTAGTAATTAGTGTAATTAGTAATTACTAATAAAATACGTTCAAAGATCAATATGAGAAGGGCCAAGATCGATGTGTCAAATGTTATCGCATGACCATATTGCAATGTCGTTTAGTTTTATACAGAATGATTATGTTTCTCTGATCTTTATGGAATTTTTCGGGGTTGTAGCAGAGATACATGAGAGTTCGTTTATGAGCTTGATCGACTACTAGTTTGAATGTGCTAGTTTACGTAAATTAAGATTAATCACCCATAATGATAATGTTAACAGACCAGGGGGGCGATTTTTGGCAGCCGAACGCTCGAATTCAAAAACATATTAAGCTCGAAAATAATCGCACACAAAAAATTTCTTGCATGGAATTAATAGTTTAAATAATCATGATTTCAAATTTCCATTGTATTTATTTTTAAAACATAATTTCATCGTTTTATTCAGAGTTTTAAATGTCACTTTCGAGTGTTCGATTCTCAAAAATCACTCCCCAGTTACTGAGTCAGAAAGAGTCCGAAAAGTAGTGGATCACGACCCAGAAATCATCCTTTATAGTGAAACCTTCGAGCGGCAGCCGCCACATTGTTATTTTCCACCATGTGGCAATCTCCGCCAGGGGGGGTATTTTTACTATATCTCTTTCCATTGAACAGTCGACGTCAAAGATATGTTTGCGCTTTTGTACCTCACTCCTTTGTAATAAGGTGCAAAAGTGTAAACATATCTTTCACGTCGACTGTACCTGTTTTTCCCGATGCGCTTACCGCACCGCATTTGACGTATATAAAGGAAAATAACATTAAAATAGTTTAATCTATACATATAATAAAGCTGATGAGGGTCGAAAATCTGTACATTGGAGATATTAGTTAAAAAATAAGTTAGTAGGTCTTAGAATCGATAACAGAACACGTTTCGACGATTTTTAGAATTTTTGTCTGTTTGTCTGTTTGTCTGTTTGTCTGTTTGGATGGGGAGAGTTGGCGTCAAAACGCCTGAACCGATTTCGATAAAAACTTCACTAGCAGGTTCAACAGACCTCTGGTCAGGACATAGGCTATAAAAAATACGAACTTTTTGGATTTAAGGGGGTTTAAGGGGGGTTTAAAGTTTGTATGTGAAATGAATATGAGTGTTAAGCTCAAGCAGCAAATTGATATTTGTTTAACTACTTTCGGTTAGTTCATATTCATTCGTATAAATAAAAAAATGTGTTAAATAATAATATACTGGTTAAAAATAGTGGAAAAGTAAAAAATACGTACCATCAAAAGGGGTATCTAGACATGTCTTTGGCTATACGATTAGGTAACGCTATCTCTCGCAGAACTTTGTTACTACCGAGTCCTCTTTACGCAAAATCTGACCACTACATATGTAGTTTAGGTGCAAACTAAATGCAACACGAGTTCGCAGAGATATCCATAGATGGCTATAGTAGGTAGGTACTATCTATGCTATGAGTATAATGGGAACCTATGCCTTTACCTCTTTTTAACCGACTTCAAAAAAGGAGGAGGTTCTCAATTCGACTGTTTTTTTTTATCATCATTATTTTTTTTTGTATGTATGTTACTCCATATCTCCGTGAATCGTGAACCGATTTTCAAATTTTTTTTTAATCAAACAGGTATAACCCCTAGATGGTCCCATTGTCACCAAGTCAGGGTCTGATGATGGGATCCAGGAGAAATCGAGGGAACTCTTCAACTATTATAGGCACACCTATAGTGATTTCACTATTTTTTACAGCAACTCGGCCACTTCCTCTTGGAATAGCAGATCCTAAGTGAAGTCGGTTCTTTTTTTGTTTTAAATTATTTCCTTCTTTCTGCTGAGGCCTGACGCGCCAGCACGCGGTTGCTTAGCAACGCCTATAAAAACACTGATGTTTGTGTTTGAAAAGACGACTGACTGCTGCGGATACGAATTTGTATATATGTTTCCTTTTCATCGGAAAATTACTCGATCACCTACCACTACAAAACACACCGTACTACTGCTTATTATACCAAAAATTGTTAGGTCGAACATTTGAGATAGGAGAAAAAGAATTTTGATAGAGTTTACTCCGCGATGGGCCATAAAATAAAAGGGGGGCTCGGGGGGCGGAGCCCCCCGCAAAAAGAAAAAATACACCAAACTATAGATAATTATACCAAAAATAGTTACTTACGTTGAAAATTTTAGATGGGAGAATAAGAGTTTTAATAGAGTCAACCACGTGATGAGCGGGTAAAAAAGGGGGGCTCGGGGGGCACAGCCCCCCGCATTAACAAAAAACTCACCGTAGTACTGTTTATTATACCAAAAATTGTTACGTCGAACATTTGAGATAGGAGAAAAAGAATTTTGATAGAGTTTACCGCGCGATGGGCTGTAAAAAAAAGGGGGGCTCGGGGGGCGGAGCCCCCCGCAAAAAGAAAAAAAACCCATACTATAGATAATTATACCAAAAATAGTTACGTTGAACATTTAAGATGGGAGAAGAAGAGTTTTGATAGAGTCAACCACGTGATGAGCGGGTAAAAAAGGGGGGCTCGGGGGGCGCAGCCCCCCGCATTAACAAAAAACTCACCGTAGTACTGTTTATTATACCAAAAATTGTTACGTCGAACATTTGAGATAGGAGAAAAAGAATTTTGATAGAGTTTACCGCGCGATGGGCTGTAAGGAAAAGGGGGGTTCGGGGGGCGGAGCCCCCCGCAAAAAGAAAAAATACACCAAACTATAGATAATTATACCAAAAATAGTTACTTACGTTGAAGATTTAAGATGGGAGAATAAGAGTTTTAATAGAGTCAACCACGTGATGAGCGGGTAAAAAAGGGGGGCTCGGGGGGCAGAGCCCCCCGCATTAAGAAAAAACACACCGTAGTACTGTTTATTATACCAAAAATTGTTACGTCGAACATTTTAGATAGGAGAAAAAGAATTTTGATAGAGTCTACCGCGCGATGGGCTGTAAAAAAAAAGGGGGGCTCGGGGGGCGGAGCCCCCCGCAAAAAGAAAAAACCACATACTATAGATAATTATACCAAAAATAGTTACGATGAACATTTAAGATGGGAGAAGAAGAGTTTTGATAGAGTCAACCACGTGATGGGCAGGAAAAAAGGGGGGCTCGGGGGGCGGAGCCCCCCGCATTAAGAAAAACACACCGTAGTACTGCTTCTTATACCAAAAATTGTTACGTCGAACATTTGAGATAGGAGAAAAATAATTTTGATAGAGTTAACCGCGCGATGGGCTGTAAAAAGAGGGGGGCTCGGGGGGCGGAGCCCACCGCAAAAAGAAAAAAGTACACCATACTATAGATAATTATACCAAAAATAGTTACGTTGAACATTTAAGATGGGAGAATAAGAGTTTTGATAGAGTCAACCACGTGATGGGCGGGGAAAAAAGGGAAGCTCGGGGTAAAAAAAAATACTCCGTAGTACTGCTTATTATACCAAAAATTGCTACGCCGAACATTTGAGATAAGAGAAAAAGATTTTTGATAGAGTTTACCGCGCGATGGGCCGAAAAAGAAGGGGGCTCGGGGGGCGGAGCCCCCCGCAAAAAGAAAAAAACACCATACTTTAGATAATTATACCAAAAATAGTTACGTTGAACATTTAAGATGGGAGAAGAAGAGTTTTGATAGACGTAACCACGTGGTGGGCGGGAAGAAAAGGGGGGCACGGGGGGCGGAACCCCCCGCATAAAGAAAAAACACACCGTAGTACTGTTTATTATACCAAAAATTGTTACGTCGAACATTTGATATAGGAGAAAAGATTTTTGATAGGGTTTACCGCGCGATGGGCCCCAAAAAAAGGGGGGCTCGGGGGGCGGAGCCCCCCGCAAAAAGAAGAAAACACACCATACTATAGATAATTATACCAAAAATTGTTACGTCGAACATCTGAGATAGGAAAAAAAGATTTTTGATAGAGTTTACCGCGCGATGGGCTGCAAAAAAGGGGGGATTGGGGGGTGGAGCCCCCCGCAAAAAGAAATAAACACACCATACTATAGATAATTATACCAAAAATTGTTACGTTGAACATTTGAGATAAGAGAAAAAGATTTTTGATAGAGTTTACCGCGCGATGGGGCGAAAAAGAAGGGGGGCTCGGGGGGCGGAGCCCCCCGCAAAAAGAAAAAAAACACCATACTATAGATAATTATACCAAAAATAGTTACGTTGAACATTTAAGATGGGAGAAGAATAGTTTTGATAGACGTAACCACGTGATGGGCGGGAAGAAAAGGGGGCTCGGGGGGCGGAGCCCCCCGCATAAAGAAAAAATACACCGTAGTACTGTTTATTATACCAAAAATTGTTACGTCGAACATTTTAGATAGGAGAAAAAGAATTTTGATAGAGTCTACCGCGCGATGGGCTGTAAAAAAAAGGGGGGCTCGGGGGGCGGAGCCCCCCGCAAAAAGAAAAAACCACATACTATAGATAATTATACCAAAAATAGTTACGATGGACATTTAAGATGGGAGAAGAAGAGTTTTGATAGAGTCAACCACGTGATGGGCAGGAAAAAAGGGGGGCTCGGGGGGCGGAGCCCCCCGCATTTAGAAAAACACACCGTAGTACTGCTTCTTATACCAAAAATTGTTACGTCGAACATTTGAGATAGGAGAAAAATAATTTTGATAGAGTTTACCGCGCCATAGGTTAAAAAGGAGGGGGCTCGAGGGGCGGAGCTCCCCGCAAAAAGAAAAAAATACACCATACTATAGATAATTATACCAAAAATAGTTACGTTAAACATTTAAGATGGGAGAATAAGAGTTTTGATAGAGTCAACCACATGATGGGCGGGAAAAAAAAGGGGGGTTTGGGGGGCGGAGCCCCCCGCATTAAGAAAAACACACCGTAGTACTGCTTATTATACCAAAAATTGTTACGTCGAACATTTGAGATAGGAGAAAAAAAGAATTTTGATAGAGTTTACCGCGCCATAGGTTGTAAAAAGAGGGGAACTCAGGGGGCGGAGCCCCCCGTAAAAAGAAAAAAATAAACCATACTATAGATAATTATACCAAAAATATATACGTAAACATTTAAGATGGGAGAAGAGTTTTGATAGAGTCAACCACGTGATGGGCGGGGAAAAAAGGGGGGCTCGGGGGGCGGAGCCCCCCGTATTAAGAAAAAACACACCGTAGTACTGCTTATTATACCAAAAATTGTTACGTCGAACATTTGAGATAGGAGAAAAATAATTTTGATAGAGTTAACCGCGCGATGGGCTGTAAAAAGAGGGGGGCTCGGGGGGCGGAGCCCACCGCAAAAAGAAAAAAGTACACCATACTATAGATAATTATACCAAAAATAGTTACGTTGAACATTTAAGATGGGAGAATAAGAGTTTTGATAGAGTCAACCACGTGATGGGCGGGGAAAAAAGGGAAGCTCGGGGTAAAAAAAAATACTCCGTAGTACTGCTTATTATACCAAAAATTGCTACGCCGAACATTTGAGATAAGAGAAAAAGATTTTTGATAGAGTTTACCGCGCGATGGGCCGAAAAAGAAGGGGGCTCGGGGGGCGGAGCCCCCCGCAAAAAGAAAAAAACACCATACTTTAGATAATTATACCAAAAATAGTTACGTTGAACATTTAAGATGGGAGAAGAAGAGTTTTGATAGACGTAACCACGTGGTGGGCGGGAAGAAAAGGGGGGCACGGGGGGCGGAACCCCCCGCATAAAGAAAAAACACACCGTAGTACTGTTTATTATACCAAAAATTGTTACGTCGAACATTTGATATAGGAGAAAAGATTTTTGATAGGGTTTACCGCGCGATGGGCCCCAAAAAAAGGGGGGCTCGGGGGGCGGAGCCCCCCGCAAAAAGAAGAAAACACACCATACTATAGATAATTATACCAAAAATTGTTACGTCGAACATCTGAGATAGGAAAAAAAGATTTTTGATAGAGTTTACCGCGCGATGGGCTGCAAAAAAGGGGGGATTGGGGGGTGGAGCCCCCCGCAAAAAGAAATAAACACACCATACTATAGATAATTATACCAAAAATTGTTACGTTGAACATTTGAGATAAGAGAAAAAGATTTTTGATAGAGTTTACCGCGCGATGGGGCGAAAAAGAAGGGGGGCTCGGGGGGCGGAGCCCCCCGCAAAAAGAAAAAAACACCATACTATAGATAATTATACCAAAAATAGTTACGTTGAACATTTAAGATGGGAGAAGAATAGTTTTGATAGACGTAACCACGTGATGGGCGGGAAGAAAAGGGGGCTCGGGGGGCGGAGCCCCCCGCATAAAGAAAAAATACACCGTAGTACTGCTTTTTATACCAAAAATTGCTACGCCGAACATTTGAGATAAGAGAAAAAGATTTTTGATAGAGTTTACCGCGCGATGGGCCGAAAAAGAAGGGGGGCTCGGGGGGCGGAGCCCCCCGCAAAAAGAAAAAAACACCATACTATAGATAATTACACCAAAAATAGTTACGTTGATCATTTAAGATGGGAGAAGAATAGTTTTGATAGACGTAACCACGTGATGGGCGGGAAGAAAAGGGGGCTCGGGAGGCGGAGCCCCCCGCATAAAGAAAAAATACACCGTAGTACTGCTTTTTGTACCAAAAATTGCTACGCCGAACATTTGAGATAAGAGAAAAAGATTTTTGATAGAGTTTACCGCGCGATGGGCCGAAAAAGAAGGGGGGCTCGGGGGGCGGAGCCCCCCGCAAAAAGAAAAAAACACCATACTATAGATAATTACACCAAAAATAGTTACGTTGAACATTTAAGATGGGAGAAGAAGAGTTTTGGTAGACGTAACCACGTGATGGGCGGGAAGAAAAGGGGGGCTCGGGGGGCGGAGCCCCCCGCATAAAGAAAAAACACACCGTAGTACTGTTTATTATACCAAAAATTGTTACGTCGAACATTTGATATAGGAGAAAAAGATTTTTGATAGGGTTTACCGCGCGAGGGGCCCAAAAAAAGGGGGGCTCGGGGGGCGGAGCCCCCCGCAAAAAGAAGAAAACACACCATACTATAGATAATTATACCAAAAATTGTTACGTCGAACATCTGAGATAGGAGAAAAAGATTTTTGATAGAGTTTACCGCGCGATGGGCTGCAAAAAAGGGGGGATTGTTGGGTGGAGCCCCCCGCAAAAAGAAATAAACACACCATACTATAGATAATTATACCAAAAATTGTTACGTTGAACATTTGAGATGGGAGAAGAAAAGTTTTGATAGAGTTTACCGCGCGATGGGCTGTAAAAGAAAGGGGGGCTCGGGAGGCGGAGCCCTCCGCAAAAAGAAAAAAACACACCATACTATAGATAATTATACCAAAAATAGTTACGTTTAACATTTAAGATGGGAGAAGAAGAGTTTTGATAGAGGTAACCACGTGATGGGCGGTAAGAAAAGGGGGGCTCGGGGGGCGGAGCCCCCGCATAAAGAAAAAACACACCGTACTACTGCTTATTATACCAAAAATTGTTACGTCGAACATTTGAGATGGGAGAAAAAGAGTTTTGATAAAGTTTACCAAGAAAAAGAGTTGTGACGGGCGCCAAAGAAAGGGAGGCTCAGGAGGCGGAGCTCCCCGCATAAAAAAAACCCCGTTCTATTGCTTATGATACCAAAAATTGCTATGGTAAAGTTGAAAGTTCAAGATGGGAGCAAGAGTTTGACATAGATTTGCACGTGGCAGGCGGTAAAAGGCGGCTCGGGGGGTAGAGCCCACGCAAAAAGATAAACACACCGTACCATTGCTATTTTTACCAAAAAATGGTAAGGTTGAATATTTAAGATGTAGATAGAGTTGACCACTATTAATACCAAAAATTATTAAGTTGCATATTTAAAACGGAAGCAATAACAGTTTTGATAGAATTAACTATGTGAAAGGCGGCTCGGGGGCCATTTCGCGTACACTTTAACATCAAGTTGTGTTCGATATCTCCTTACATTGGTCTTTCCGCCCTCTGGTTTACTTTTAAGACTTAGTCATTAATTTGTGTTCGATCTCTGACCTCGTGCTGCATTTTCTACTGAGATGCTTCGGACGTTCGACTCTACAGAGAGAGCTCTGCTTTTAGCTCTTCAGATCTTCCCGCTCACATGGTTCTCTGCCGCAGACGCTTTCGGTCGATCTTTTGGGATGTCGAAGTTATAACTGACTTTATGAAATTTGATATGTAGAAAGCGTTTAGCAGTGGACTGTTGAGGGATGAGTGTAACGAAAAGTGACAGAGCCTACTGCAATGCACGCGGGCGAAGCCGCGCGGGTACAGCTAGTACATAATATCGGGTTACAGCTTAATAAGGTAATCATAATAATATTAGTTTTAATGTCACGCAGGTAGTTATCTACTAATAAAGCTCCTGTTTTCCCTCAGGGAAATGTGACGTGTACCACACAACGTCATGTGAGATTTTCCTAATTAGAAAATATAAAAGGCTAGATGAATGTTTTTCATGCATGGTATCAATCGATTCGTTTTGATGTGAGGATCAAATGTCTATATGGGGCCAATTGCCTTAAATCAACATAAAAGACAGGAAAAAGACTTACCCGCTTATTCATAAACGTGTTTCAAACCTCATTTAGTTAAACTGTATTTTGTCTGTTTCTAACAAACACAACTGTCAATGTGACAGATAAGGACAAAACATGATTTAGTTAAATGAGGTTTGCAATACGTTTATGAATAAGCGGGTTAAAGTCTGAGATTTGCATTTGTTTCTCAAAACGCTCCTAACAAAATGATATAAAGCCTTGACGTCACGGCTTCATATTTGCCCTGTTTAAAGTATGGAAAAATTATGAAATTGCTACTTTTACAGTGAAATGTTGCGTTTATGTATATGGTTGCAATACAATTTATTTCACAATAAAATGTTGGAAATCGAATGGTATCATTGGTTTTTTAAATTTCGTACTTTCAAAAATCTAAATAATTGTAAACTTTGAACCATTTCAATAGATTTTTTTAATGTTTACTTTATTTGTATATTTTGATCATTTTGCATCCTATCAACTAAATTTCATTTTTCATTTCATTTCATTCATTGCATAATTCAACATGTGTCATCATCCCTATTATTGTTTTATCTAAATGTCAGATACTGCATCCAAAGGTTAACTACGTAATAACACTAGTATAAAAACCGGGCACATAGCGTATCACGCGCATGTAACGCTTTCAAGTCACACTTTCGGCTTCGCGCTCTCAACTATTTCTGCTGCTGAGTGTACAAGCAAATTCATGATGGATGAATATCCGGATGGGACCGGATTTTTTAAATTTGTTAGGAATGGGAGCCGCACTACAATCTGAAACGAAAACTTTTCGTTTTCCCTTTCCCATAAACACCGATAACCCACCATGGTTATCTGATATCCCACCATGGTTATCTGATAACCCCATGGTTTTGCGTATTCACCTTATCAACCACACCATGGTATCGGTTCATATCAGTGCCCAATAACTACAAGACCTCTTGTTTCGACTGATATCGTATGGCGCGAGGTGCGGAGATATTTTGGTTGTGATATTTACACGAACTGGCTATCACGCGATGCGTGAATGGTTGACCTTCTGGTCACCGAACATGTGAGGAGTTGATGTCAGATAGTATATTTTGAGTCGCCAGGACGCTCGCGTGAACTCGCGTTCCCATACAAACGTAGTTCAGCTCTCATTTTAAAAAGACATGCTTTAGAACCATGAAATTTGGCATGGACATTCTAGTAGTACAGATCTAGGTCGGACATTCGTTTTCGTTGCTAAAAATTGCCGACCTAGATCTGTACTACTAGAACGCCCATGTCAAATTTCATGGTTCTAAAGCATGTCGTTTTAAAATGAGAGCTGAACTGTAGTATGGGGACGCGAGCGTCCTGGCGACTCTTTAAGTTTTAACCATTCATTTTCCAGTGATGTTTAGAACTTTCCAAATATTAGGGGCCACCTCTTGCCGGCTCAACACAACGGAGAGTTGTGGGGTTGGAGGTTAACACGCGTAGAGCATAACTGCCTTTAGAATTTCTAAAGTAGAATTGGCTCCACCTTCAAAAACATCAGGTTACATCGCTAGCGACTTGTTCACCATTACATGACTAAATTCGCTGTGATGGATAGAGGATCGTCTGGTGTAATTGGAAGCACGTCGGACCGGCGATCCGAAGGAGGCGGGTTCGAATCCCGTGATGCTCCCGAGTTCTTCACAGTTATTTTTTTCATTGTAATGGACATCTGTTTCCAATTTGTGGGAAATATTCGGGTGGTTGGAAATACCCCACATTTCCAACCACCCGAATATATAGAAACTCTATTCGAAAAGTGGCAGTGTTCTGTTCCTGCCGGTAAGATTGTCAGAGCTCAATGGCGACGCAGTCTGTTGATGACGGGGTCCCTCTTGTCCTTTTAGCCGTCAACATAGTGAATCCTCCTTAATATTAATCGGTCGGCAACGCGCATGTGATACCATCTAGAGTGGCAGGCGTCCACAGGCTACGGTAGCTGCTTTGTATGTAGTATGCTTGTTTGCCACCATACCATCATAGTATAAAAAATAAATAAAAAAAACTTATACTTTTCTTGCAATAGCCATCTTGCTCGACATTATTTTATTACCAATATTATCACTGCATTCGGCTGCACTCACTTGTGTTTAGTCACTACGCGCGACATGTTTCGGAGAGCTTAAGTCTCCATCCTCAAGCATGCAGTCATAATAGTGTTAATATGTCTCACGAAAGTTTAAATTCAATTATTACCAATGTTCGGGACCGGAGCTTTTTCTTGGTCAGCCGTAATAACAGTACTTGATTGGCTAGAAATAAAAAGCCGGTGTGTATAGAGTTTTTAAACATTCGCTACTGTTACCTGTAAACCTCAGTTGTCTTCCACCATAGAGGCAGCCCTATGACGATTAGCACGCCGACGAAGGACGCGCTCGCCCACATGCGGCTCGACTCTGAAATTAAAAAAAAATACAAGTGAGTCATTTATCAATAAAAAATAATACCTACATACATACATACACGGACAGCAGCATCTTCCGAAAGCGAAATCTTCCGAAAAAAAAACTACGCGCGCCAACCCGCCTGTCAAGCGTGGCGCGTATGGTAAAGGGGAGGACTATGTTCAGCAGTGGACGTCTTATGGCTGAGATGATGATGATACATACATACAATCACGCCTATATCCCAAAAGGGGTAGGCAGAGATCACAGATTTCCATTTGCTACGATCAATGCAGCAAAACGGCTCTCCGTGAGCCGCTTCTCGCCCCTGTGAAGAACGAGACTTGATGGGTGGCGAACCGCATCGCCGCCATGCGGAAACACCACAGGGTTCTCACGAGCAGTAGGGATCAGAGGTCCCTTTATCCCTTATCAATTAGTCACCTCATACGACACCCGCAGGAAGAGACGGGGTAGCACTATTCCAAAGCCGGTGCCACACAGCACCAAAAAAATAATACCTACCATGAATAACTTAATAATCAAAATATTTACTAAACTTATTTAACTTATATAGATGACATACTAAGAAAAAGTGCCCTAGGTCCGGTGCCTACGGCTAGGATCGAACCAGTGTCTTCTGCATTCGCGGCAGTCGCGCTAACCCCTAGGGTCACAGTGGCACCTAACGGTTATTCCTGTTGTATATGCAATCTTCCTAAGGTGTACGTACAAGCGTATAATGTTATACCTTAGATCATTGGCCAAATGCGCCAATGATCTAAGGTATAACATTATATGCTTGTACAGTCGCCATATTTAAGACATATCTGATCGGACACGGTACTCAAAAATATGTGAACATGCACTTTATCGCCTTGACAATAGAGTCGTTGTTCAGATATTTGTGACCACCTTTGCCGCTCCGATATATCTGATGGCGACTGTACCTCTTATCGAAACTACTTATAAAAAATCAAAATATTTATTGAACATTTTACTTATAAAATAGATTACAATTAAATAAAACTAAGTTACAAGTCTTACAACTCACAATAATGGTCCCCCAAATCTGTGCCCTGCGGCAGGGTGCCTATAATACTGGTTACAATACCGCTCAATGGCAATGTAGATTATTTGGCTAAGGAATGACGGCTCTAGGCTTTATGGCGTATCTAGGAGCTTTTTCGACTTATAAAACTCTTTTTTTTAGATTAAAAGGGAGCTTTTCTACAACACTCAAGAAATATTGACGTTTTTAATGTTTTTTTTTTCTTTATTAGCGCTTTGGCTACCAGGACGTTTTTAATGTTCATGCTTTGAAAGGGAGTCATTGTTTGTCTATGAAAGTGGAAAGTTATCTTGTATAGTTTGGCCAGAGTTCGTTTCACTTCAAGCATAGACAGGGAGAATCATAGCGTCTTTTTCTAATGCAAGTTTTCTCACTACTAAATAAGGGATGGAAATAGCAAGTTACTCTGACTGTTACTGCACTTTTAGTTGGCCAGACTATATATACTATATCTATGTTTATTTCCATTATCAACCTGTTTCAAGATTTCGAAGGAAGAGGTTGTCAATTCGTCGGGTGTTTTTTTTGCCTTTTATTTTTATTTTTTAACCGACTTCAAACAAAAAAGGAGGAGGTTCTCAATTTGACTGAATTTTTCTTTTTTTTTATAATTTTTTTTTGTATGTGTGTTACTCCACATCTCCGTGAATCGTGAGCCGATTTTCAAAATTTTTTTTTAGTCGAACGGGTATAACCCCTATATGGTCCCATTGTCACCAAGTCGGGGTCTGATGATGGGATGCTGGAGAAATCGAGGGAACTCTTCAACAACGCTGGGAATGCTTCGAACACGGCTGGACCGATTTGGAAAATTCTTTTTTTGTTTCAAAGATACTTCACAGTTGGTCCCATTGTCACCAGGTCCAGATCTGGATCCTGGAGAAATCGAAAGAATTCTTCACCTTTCAATTTCACTATTTTTTACAGCAACTCGGCCACTTCCTCATGGAATAGCGGATCCTAAGTGAAGTCGGTTCTTTTTTTGTGTTTGAAATTATTTTTTATGTATGTTCAGTTTTCACCGATTATTCGAAGACGGCTACATCGATTTGGAAAATTCTTTTTTTGTTTGAAAGAGTATACCTACTTCACAGTTGGTCCCATTGTCACCAGGTCCAGATCTGATGATGGGATCCTGGCACACCTATAGTGATTTCAGCATTTATAACAGCAACTCGGGTATTTCCTCTTACAAAAGAAAAAAATTCATACATTTCTGTAAATTTTGATCTCAATACATATATTTTGTAAATGTACAGAAATAGTATATAGTTCTCGTGTGTGCGGCCTTACGGTTGACCATTTCATCATTCATTCATTCATAATTAAAAAAGTTTGTATAAGAAGTCTCACAATCATAATATTTTTTTATACGTGGATTCATATGCAGTTGCATAACGCACGTGTGTCATTGCACGGAGCTTCACTGTAATACTCAAAGTACTACAGCAAGTACAAACGGATACAATAATGTTTACAGATACTTTTGTATACATCCATTGTTACTGACATAGGAGGTCATATTTGCAAGATTTCGTTGAATAAAGGCGATGCTATTTATTTACCTAGTGTTCTTATTACAGAAAAACAATTTAAACAAAAAAAGAACCGACTTAACTTAGGCTCCGCTTCACCGAAAGGAAATGTTGTGAAATCACTATAGGTGTGCCTATAATAGTTGAAAAGTTCCCTCGATATCTCCGGGAATGGGACCAACTGTGAAGTCTTTCAAACAAAAAAAGAATTTTCCAAATCTGTTCAGCCGTCTTCGAATAATCGGTGAACATACATTAAAAAAAAACAAGCAAAAAAAAAACAAAGATCCCGACGAATTGATAACATCCTCCTTCGAAATCTTGAAGTCAGTTGAAAAACACAGTAAATAGCCTGCAAAGTTCCCGTGTACTTGTGCAAGTACAAATTTTATAGATTCGAATATTAAACTCTTGTAGACATAAAACAAGTAACTTCCGATAATAAGCGACGAACATATGTAGGTACTAAATCATAGAAAAAACAATTGAACTTTGTCTCTAGTACGCAAACAGGCGGGTAAATTGGTCTCAATTCGCACTCGTGTGGTCACTTGACTCCTGATCCTATCATGACACGTCATTGTACTGCGACATTCCACTCATACGTATGCACCTTTATCCTGTACACATAATCACTTTGACTGTAAGCGATGAACGCATGTATGTGTATAAAGTCGAAGTAAAGTAGGTCGAACATAGAGATCTCCTGTTCTGCAGGATAACAAGATTCGAAGATAATAGTGTGGGCTGTGTGGGAAGGCCGTCGGGACAGTAATCTGTAGCTCAAATACTAGAGAATTGGCTGATTGAAAGCGAGCTTAATTCCTCCGCCCCCATTTCACCATCGGACTACCATTCTATACAGCTTATCGCTTCAACATTCCTTATGCGAACTGACAAGGAGTGGAACGTCCTGCCGGAGTCTATTTCCGCATGAGTACAATTTGGGTCCCTTGAAAGCAAGAGTAAATAGGTATGTCATAGGCAAGCTCCACCGTAGACCGCATCACTTACCATGAGGTGAGACCGTGGTCGAATACCTGCCTATCCTCCATTAAAAAAAACAGCGATCAACAGCTTGCCTGCTTCCAGTGAGACGTTCCTAAACCTAACTCTAAACTAGAGTATAGATAAAACACTTTAACTTTATCTCCAGTACGTATCTTTTCTTCTTTGTCGAGACTCTTTACAGAGTGATCGTGGCCACTATGTTGGGGTCTGAATGACCCGTTTCACGACTCACCGCCACTCTTCCCGTATAGACGCTTTTCGGGAGCATTCGTTTAATGTAATCGACGCACATACGTCAATATTCAACATTTACGCGGCCAAAATTGGATTTTATAAACTAGCGATAAATACATAAAGTACCACGTGGAAAGCTAGAAGACCCATTAGGGAATCTTATCTAACCCCCACCACCACCCTCAGATACACCCCGACCACATACAGTCAGTCGGTACTTGACCGTCCTTCTCTAAGCTCGTTTTCGTTGCTAATGGTTTAAAAATTTGCACAAGTTACAAAGTCAATATTGTCTTTTTTGTGTCAGTTTTGTCAGTGAAAGTGATGGATTCCGATAATCAAGGTATGATTCTTTATTGTTATTATTGTTTACTTAGTAAAGATGCATAATTTGAATTATTTGGAAGTGTCAAAGCACGTGGTGTTTTTTGTTCATCTTTTTACCTAATTTTCAACTTTAAAGGTCAATTTGTTGTACACTTCCACAAGTTACCGCTATGATTTTTAATTTATTCTAAAGTAGAATCTCTGCACTAACCAAAAATATAAAAATTGGCTGCGGAAGAGTGCAGATGATCAAATAAGGAAGCTTTTTAAGCGATATGGATTTTACGTTGAAAATAGTTTTATATTTCTTAGTTGCGTAATCGTCGATTTTTGTTGTTGCAGGAACTTCGAGCACGTCAGGTGTGAAAATTGTCACCCGGAAATATCTGTATCAGATCATGAAAGACCAAAATTTAGCGAATTTCGATGCAAAATTGGAATACTTAGAAAGTCATTTATTATTAAACTATGGTACTACAGATGAGGACATGAACGCTTTAAAACAGAGACTTGCTGTGTTTAAATCCAAGTTGAAGGAAAAATGGTCAAAATGTCACAGAAAAGAAGAAGTATTCCTGAAAAACAACGAGACTTGGTTAAATAAAACATTTAACATAATATTGTCGATTTTTTTTTACCTGTATTAAAAATAAAAACATTACTAAATCAAAGTAAATACTCTCATCAAACATATAATACAACACAGAAATGATATAAGTGTAGAAATAGTTTTGGCCGCGTAAATGTTGATTATTGACGTATGTGCGACGTGCTGGCTTTGATCTGGTCGGTCCACCTTGGGGACCTGCCTCTACCTCTTGCGCCTTCTACTTCTCCTTGCACAACAAGATGCTCTATAGAGTAAGTATACATACTGGTAAATATGTTTCAATTTGCACTCATGTGGTCACTTGACTCCTGCCCCTATCATGACACGTCATTGTACTGCGACATAACACTCATTTCACGTATGCACCCTTAGATATGTTATGCATGTATGTATAGTAAGAATTTTTAAGATCTTTGAATGTTAAGTTCCGGTGGTTGGACGGCGTTCAGAAAGACCTCAAAACCTTAGGAGTTAGATGTTAGAGAAAACAATTAAGCCATGAACTGATCAGAATGGAAAAAGTTGCTCGACCAGATCGAAGCCCACCCCGGGATGTAGAGCCCCCCCTTATTCATAAACGTCTACTAAAATTAGGAGGCCTCTGATAATCGTTTGTGCCTTTCCGTCCAACCTATAGGAGGGAAAGGGACAAGCGATTATCGGCGATCTCTTAACTTTAGTGGCCGTTTATGAATAAGAGGATTAGATGATAATGAATGTTAATTACGATTATATTTTTAGTTGCCTGAGTTTTCCTCGTTGCGACAAAATTACAGGAAAATACAGGTCTATTCACGAGAGTTGGCGCGAGATTTGACAGAATTTCTATGAAAATGGCTGTCACTCAGTAGAAATCTCGCGCCAACTTTCGTGCATATACCTGTACCTACCCGTTCGTAATGAAAAGGAATATGACACGAGAAAATTCATCGTAAAACATAAAAAAAAGTCTTAATTAATCTGTATAAATAAATTAAACTGTGTGTTTTTAGGGTTCCGTACCCAAAGGGTAAACAGGACCCTATTACTAAGACTCCACTGTCCGTCCGTCCGTGTCTGTCACCAGACTGTATCTCACGAACCGTGATAGTTAGACAGTTGAATTGAAATTTTCACAGATGATGTATTTCTGTTGCCGCTATAACGACAAATAATCATAACCATACCATAACCATAACCATAAATAAATAAATAAATAATAAATAAATATTAGGACAATCTTACACAAATCAACCTAGTCCCACAGTAAGCTCAATAAGGCTTGTGTTGTAGGTACTAGGCGACGATATATATAATGGATATATAATATATAGATAAATACTTTAAATACATAGAAAACATCCATAACTCAGGAACAAATATCTGTGATAAGCACACAAATAAATGCCCTGACCAGGATTCGAACCCGGGACCTCCTGCTTCCTAGGCAGGGTCACTACCAACTAGGCTAGGAGGCCGTTAAAATAATAAAAAACAGAATATAATAAATATTTAAGGGGGCTCCCATACAACAGACATTTTGTAGAGGTGGTACGGAACCATTCGTGCGCGAGTCCGACTCGTACTTGTTTTATCGTTTATTGACTGCATTCCTAGTGTTTTTTATTTTCTACTGTAGTATTATATTTTTTCAATTTAGTGATAAGTTCAAAGGCAGGGCCCAACCCAACCTGTATATGTATTTACGTCACTCTGGGCGCTAAGTGAGATTTACCGCCCTAGGGCGCAGCGGCAAATCTCACTTCACACCCAGGAGAAGACGTAAAATTATGTACGCACCACGGGCGGTAATAAAGAAGGCCTCACATCGCTTGTTTATGGCCCTTACCTTCGGTTCGGGCCACAAATCCCAGCGATCTGAGCCCTTCTTTATTTTACCGCCCTAGGTACGTAATGTACTATTATAATGTATCATTTATAATTAGAATGAGCGTTTGTTACAATGCCACTTATGACCCATGCACTTATATTGCACACAAGGTGCCACTTGTAGCCTCAAGTGTTAGACGTCTAACGATGTAATTTATTAACATGTCACACGAATGTATAAACGGTGTTTTACTGGTTGTACAGTCAGCTGCAGAAGTATTCAGACCATCAGTACGTCAAAGCCTTAAACTTTGGCTAAAGGTGCTCTTACACGGGCGATTTTTCAGGCAATTATTGCCCGGCGATACGTTGCCGATACTAGTGGAGCAATTTGGAGCAATTAATTGAGCAATACGAGACAATTTCTAGATATTGCGGCAACTATTTCGGCAATCATTGCTCCTTTCAGGTGCCTTTACACGGGCAATATTTGGGCAATTTGCCTAGTTTCCGGAATTGCTGCATATGGGGCAATTGAGTGGAGCAAGAATGGCGCCATACTGGAGCAATAATTGCTCCATATTGAGCAATATTTTGTATTGCTTGAAATTGCTTGATATAGCCGTGACGTCAAAATTGCGGCAATTCGGCACTTTTTATCGCCCGTGTAAGAGCACCTTAAAAGAGAGGTATGGGCACATTGGGCACTACCAGGTCGTCCCCAAAAAGACGACGAGTGACCATCCCTCCGCAGTAGGACAGCGACCCGACACAGGAGCCATAGCAGAAATGCGGATGCTCCAGCCCCTGCCCCCATTCCCAGAAGAGGAGCAGCGGATGACACGACCATCCTATGGGCACTGCGAATGTCATCTCGCTTTGTGTGGTACGGCACAGCTTAGCAAATGTTATTTGGCGCAAATCTGGAACAGAGCCCGATTGGGGAAGTACCTCCAACTTACAGAAAACCACAGCCAAATAGCACTAGACTCCTTCCGGTGAGTTAGGTCACCAAAGAGCTCTGTAAGGATGTACCGTGTTGACGACGGGGGTTTTGTCTCTTTAGCCGTCAACACAGTGAATCTTCTTTTCTAAAACGCATGGCCAACGCATATGTGACGCCTCTGGAGTTTCAGACGTCCATAGGTTACGGTAGCTGATTACCATCAGGCGGGCCGCATGCTTTTTTGTCACCGTCGTATGTAGAGTCAGCAGCAGAAGTAGCTAAGCGAGTGGGGTGTTCAGAATGACCTACACGCGCTCTTATTCTCTTGACAACAAAGTCGTGTCCAGCTCATTTTGAACACCTCACCCGCTTAGCTACTTGCTGCTGACTGTATTAAAAACAAGGTTTACAAAACGACCTCGGCCATCTAGAGCGAATGGGAACTGAACGGGCGGCGAAAAGAGCGTATAAGGGGAAAACGGCAGGTCGTCGTCTGGTCGGTCGGCCTAGGTATAGATGGGCGGATGCGGTGAACGCGGATCTGTACGAGCTCCAGGCTGGCGACTGGCGAGAAACTGTGCAGGACCGGGATCAGTGGCGAGCAGTCGTGTTGGAGGCCAACACACACTTTGGGTCGCTGTGCCAGAGGAGTAAGTAAGTAAGTAAGTACAAAACGACCTTCAGACGCTCTTATTCTGAAAAGACACAATTCTTCGTCCGCTGCGCAACATGTGTTGCCGACTGTACAACGGGTGTGGTATTCATTTCATATGACACTGAAGACTTTATGTATAAGGAATATTATGATACACGTTAGAGGTATTATGATTATAATAGTGCGTTAAGCGATAAGGGAAAATTGTAGGTTAGCTGTGAAGGCAGGCGGACTGGAGCCTTCAATGTTTTACGACTGTAATTATTGTTATAAAAATGATAGGGTCACGTCACGATAAAAAATAGTAATAAAATGCAAGGAAATTGTTACAGAATAAAATAGAAAAAAAGCGTTAGCATTGGCATGTTAGAAATGTTATGATCGTTTTGATGATTGCCTAAAGAGAAAAGCACATTTCTTATTAATTTAAAATAATTTTAAACAAAAAACCGATTTCACTTAGGCTCCGCGTTTCCAAGAGGAAGTGGCCGAGTTGCTATTAAAAATAGTGAAATCACTATAGGTGAGTATAATAGTTGAAGAGATCCCTCGATTTCTCCAGGATCCCATCATCAGACAATGGTGACAATGGGACCAACTGTAAAGTTCTTTCAAACAAAAAAAGAAATTTTCAAGTCGGTCCAGCCGTCTTCGTTTATCGGTGAACATAAAAACAAAGATCCCGACGAATTCAAAACAAATAAATACCATATTTCATATATTATTACTTCTTAAGATTTTATCAGACTGGTTTTACTATTTTCCCCGTGTAAGCTCATAAAAAATCTTTAACAGAACGCGTGTGTTGTACACAGTTTTAATATACAAAATCCTATTAAAATATGGAAAATTACCATAAAAACAATGTAGGTTAACCGTATTTGTCTCGCTTCGACCGCAGTGCAGGACTATAAAGTGGATACAATAAAACCTCATTGTTTGTTGTGGATTAAATAATGTCAAACGATTGCAACAGACGGATTTCAGCTAAGTTTTATTGTGTGTTATCTAAGCAGAATGAGATAACACAGGCTACGTACGTTTGTTATGACTAGGCTTGTAAGGAATGTTGGTTAGTTTTTGATTTTTGCGACTAATAAGTTTTTGACTTTTTTTTAATACATGCTTTTAACGCCGACTTTACTTTTTCAACCGACTTCAAGATTTCGAAGGAGGAGGTTCTCAATTCGTCGGGATCTTTGCTTGTTCTATTTTGCATTTTATTTTATTTAATTTTTTTTATTTTTATGTGCCTATGTTCACCGATTATTCGAAGACGGCTTGACCGATTTGGAAAATTCTTTTTGTGATTGAAAGAGTAGACTTCACAGTTGGTCCCATTGTCACCAGGTACGAATCTGATGATGATATCCTGGAAATCGAGGGAACTCTTCAACTATTACAAGCACACCTATAGTGATTTCAGTAGTTTGTACAGCAACTCGGCCATTTGGAAAAGCGGAGCCTGAGTGAAATCGGTTCATTTTTTGTTTAAAATTATTGCAACTGCGCAACGAGATGCTTATAATGATCACATTCGGTGTTCAGACCAGCATGGCACCGAAATATAGAGTACCGGAGGTATGTATTATTTCAGCTCAATCAGACGTCAGGATCTGGTTCAAATGGCTTGCAAGATTCTACCTAAACAACAATCTAAATTACTGACAACCGGCATCATTACCGGACACAACACCCTCAACATACACCTAAAGGTTAGGTTTAAAAAAGGGATTCCTCCTGTCCACACTGCGGCCAGAAGGAAACCAGTAAACATTTACTAGCGGCATGTATTATCATAGACTTAAAGATATAGTAGACGGCCATAGTCTAAGAACTTTTTGAGGCTCCAAGTATTTAGTGCCATCTAGTTCAGAGCGACCTAAACAGAGCCAAAATGCATGAGGTAAAATCAGCGCCATCTAGTAACGACTAGTGTACTAGTACGTTATTCGTTACTAGGTTGCGCTTATTTCACCTCTGAACTAGATGGCGCTAAATACTTGGAGCCTCAAAAAGTTCTTAGACTATGGCCGTCTACTATATCTTTAGCCTATGGTATTATGTATGCGGCAACGAGATATAATGTATTCGGGAAAGATGAGAGGATTGTGTAATGTATCAATCTCAAGGATGTCCTTCTGTTCTGCAGGAAGACAAGAAGATTCGAGGAGAATAGTGAGGGAACGCAGCCTGGACAGAAACCTGCAGCTCCAACTCCAGGGAACTAGGCTGAATGAACGCGAACAGCGATCGACAGCCCGCCTGATCCGGCCGGGCGTCCCTACACTACATCTATATCGACAGGGCCCCGTCACGTAGGGCCACTTTAAGGAGAGTTTGTCTATTCAGTACGCCATTAGTTTTTTGTAAATAAGAAATTATGACACTCTGCATACACTGAGTCATTGAAAATATATTACTTTATTTATATGAATCACCGCTGTTAAGATTATGACATTAGATCTTATTTTTTTTCTTTAAGGAAATGTCAGAAAAGGGCCCAGGAGCCAGTTTTGGCCACTTTTTTCTATGGTTCCTGACAACTGAATGGCCACTGATACTTGAAAGATGACAGTGTCAAGGGTACTGCCATAATTAACTCTTATATTAAGTGTAAACCACAGATTTGTAAATTTTTCTATATCTGAATAAAGTTGAAAATGGCCAAAACCGGGGCATCTGCCCCAGTATAGCTTGACAACAACCGCTGTACCCCTCACGCCATACGCGAGCGTACCGTTACAGCGGTAGAGCGGTTGTGGTCAAGCTATAAGACGGCCTTGCTGACAAACACTGTGAGAGATGAGAATAAAAGCTTGTATAAGTATATTGACTGGTCAACTTAACCAGGGAGAGTTGGCAGATTCGTCAGTTTCTTCATCCAACGTCTAAGTATTGAGATTTGGATTTGGACTTGTTCATCCTTACTTGTTTTATCATGTAAACAAATAATTCTTAAGGATATTATTACACTTTTCTCTGGTTAAATCACATAAAATAGTGTTGAATACTTAAAGAAACTCATCTTTTATTGAATTCAATCAAGTAACACCTGAAAAATATCATTTCTGATAAAAGTTTCCTCAATAATCGAAGAAACGAACGAATAAACTCAACAATAAATGTCATTTACGTCACTCTGGGCGGTAAGTGCGATTTGCCGCCCACGGGCGCAGCAGCAAATCTCACTTCACACCCAGGAGAAGACGTAAAATTGTGTACGCACCATGGGCGGTAATAAGGAAGGCCTCAGATCGCTTGTTTATGGCCCTTACCTTCGGTTCGGGCCACAAATGCCAGCGATCTGAGCCTTTCTTTATTTTACCGCCCTAGGTACGTAATGTACTATTCAGCTTCTAGATTGACAGATGTGTGTTTAAATGATAAGACAAGTAAGGATGAATACGCTATAGTAAAAAAATTCAAGGGAATTATTTTCTTCTATTATCTGTTGTTCTGAATTATCAAACCATTTCTCTTGTACTTTAAAGAAAGCAATAAGCATATGTACAGTCACCGGCACTAGTATCTACCTACACGAAGGCCGCAAAAATATGTGACACGCTCTTATTTGTAGGGCCATAAAAGCGTGTCATATAATTTTGCGGCCTTCACGTAGGAGTAGGAAGATAATATTACCGGTGACGTATACGTAAATCGTGAGGGACCACTCAAAAGGTCAAAGACACCAATTAAATTAGGGATAGCTATAAATGCAACTTTCTCAACCTATGACTTCAGATGCATCGCACATTGCGTCATACTAAACCAACAGCAATAGTACCCATTGGAAGACCTTATTACGTTGCAATAGGGTTTAAAATAGGTCAGTCAACTGTGTTTATGATGACACAACTATGGTACAGTCGACCAAAAATGTGGTCTCCCACCCTACGGTTGAGGTTCGTTTGAACGTCAGGAGACAACAAGATCGTGCAAGTTTTAAACTCCGTTAGAAAATTCAACCTTAGCGATCGTTAGATCTAGCAGAAACTTTTGTCAAAACTGGTAGACCACTTTCTTGGTCGACTGTACCTACAGCGTTTCTAGCACCGCATCTTATTGAACTTACTGCGATTGCATTCAATGCAATCCATATTGTTCGAGTGGAGTATGCCATGTTGTTCAGCAGCAATAGCAGCTAAACGGACGAGACGATCAAGATTAGCTTAACACGACTATTGTTTACCTACTGGAAACAATCTACCTATCTTGTTTATCTATGGGCCACTAGTTGCCTAAAATTAAACGTTTTTCATTTCATTTCATTTCATAATTGTTTGAAGATTAAACGTGTCTCGTTTAAATATTAATATTTCCCTGATATGGCAGAAAAATAAAGACACGTGGTCAAAATCTATCGTTTTATTTTCTTTATCATAAAGCAAGTACCTAATTCCCAAAAAAAAATCGGTACACACTTTTGCTGACTCACTGTAGCTTTTTTTAAAAAAAATTTTTTAATAAATGGCTTTCTCCCTTTGCACATGAGCAATGGGAATTCTGCCAATGACAAGTTGACGACGTTAATCACATTTTATTTGTTAAATAAATATAGGCAACGTTGTTCGGTTTCAGCCTTGCTCTTTGTAAGGGTGATAGCTGCTCCTTACAAACAACACGTGGCGGCCATGCCAGGACAACTGTCCATTAAACTACAGAGAGTATACACGCGTTTTGAGACTAATTCTTCATTATCTGCACACTTTTCATTAGATCACCGCACAATAAGCTATCAATATTACACACTGAACTAGGTAAGTACTTAAATGAGCAAAAAATAAAAAAATGTTTCTCAAGACGTCCAAACAACCCTGCGTTACGAACAGAAGTTCCGACTGCAGCTAGTAGACAGCATTGTCATGTCAATGAGGGTCTCCTGACTCGATTTTTTCACCAGATGACAGCACCGTGGCTAGAGGTCCAGCTGTCATAAATGTCATAATCCATCAATCATGTTTAATCACTTTTTTTTTTTGACTTCTGTTCGTAACGCAGGGTAGTTTGGACTTTGGACGTCTTGAGAAACATTTTTTATTTTTTGCTCATTTAAGTAGTAGTTCAGTGTGTAATATTGATAGCTTATTGTGCGGTGATCTAATAAAAGTGTGCAGCTAATGAAGAATTAGTCTCAAACGCGTGTAAACTCTCTGTAGTTTAATGGACAGTAGTCCTGGCATGGCCGCCACGTGTTGTTTGTAAGGAACAGCTATCACCCTTACAAAGAGCAAGGCTAAAACCGAACAACGTTGTCTATATTTATTTAACAAATAAAATGTGATTAACGTCGTCAACTTGTCATTGGCAGAATTCCCATTGCTCATGTGCAAAGGGAGAAAGCCATTTATTAAAAATTGTGTTTCTTACTCGCAATACGATATATGTTTTGAAGTCACTTGCAGTTTATTTCAATAATTATTTTTTGTTTTATAATTACTTATAATGAAAACAATCCTCATTGCAAAACGTCGATTATAACGTAATGCTTATTTAAATTCAAACGCGGAAGTAGACGATAACACAACCACTGTCAAACAAAAATAACTCTTGACTGGTTGACATAAGGTCCCCGTAACTAGTAGATGCTTTGGCATTGAAATCTGCGCCGACGCAAGTCCTTGGCGGAGGACTTGCGGCCATCTTGGCGAGCAAGGTGGTTAGGTTTCGTGATTAACTTCTTATTTTTTGTTCATTTTCGTGATTCAGTGTGTAATATATAGCTTATTCTGCAGTGATTTAACGAACTAGTGGGCAACTAATGAAGAATTGATCTCGAAACGGGTGTAACCCCTGTTTGACTTAGATATCCGTTAGTCCACGTGCTGTTTGTAGGGAGTAGCTATCTCCTTATAAAAAGCATAACCTCACCGTACAACGTCCAGCTCTTGGAGCAAAATTTTAACTAATTAACCGTACACTTGTCGTCTCTACTGTGACATTGGCAAAATTGTCCCAATATTGTGGACAGAATGCCATTTATTTTAAAAATTGAATTGAAAGTCCTTGGCGGGTTTTTTTTTTTTAATTTATGCTTTATCTTAGTAATGGCGAGTATGGCGACGAAAATAGAACTAAAGCAAGTTGTATGACGTCTAACAATAACATTACCAGAGACAAGCCGGAGCCCATTTTCGGTCGGTTCACTTTTTCAAAGATAATTTTTTCGCCTTTTTCATCCGCCCAGTAAGGCAATGTAGTAATTTTTAGAAATCTTTAAATGCAGAATTACTGACTTTAAAAATAACATAAAGTTTTCATTCAGCAAAATATCCTATCTACGATATTTAAGGTACTTTCTTGATGTCCCATAGTCTTGGGTGGGACGCACTGTATAACGCTTAGTTTTCGTATCTTTTATCTTTGATTTATACATCTCTAGGTATTATCGAACCAGCGATTTACGTAGTTCGACAGTCCGGTCAGAATTGCAATGTCATTAATGTCACATACGTCCTTTTGACACCAACTGCGCGTGCGCCTTGGCCGTGACCGCGACGTTATCGCGCATACCAAGTGTCACTTACAGCTTTATTAATGTACAGTCAGATGCAGAAGCTGGTATACACGTGAACGGAATGGTTAATAAGAATTAGTCATACAGGGTGGAAAAACGTCGTTACGTGTATAAAGTGTAGCACGGCGTGACGTCACTTGGAACTTTTACGAATTATATGTCGTATTTTTTTGTTTCTTTGACAAAAATACATGTCATATACTTATGTTTTTTTACTTGAAATATTTCAGGTTTCATTGCAACTGCTAGTGCAATCTGTCATATAATTCGATATTTTATTTTATTTTAATTGCCACGAAACCATTATCAAGTGATTTTTATTACTCTTTGATAACACGGGGTACTCATATTTAATAGCTTTTTGCGATAAGTATTCGTGGCCGCTATAAAATATTATTTATTTTATTCATTGACCTTTTTTAAAATTTATATTTATATTTCCCGGGGTTCAAGATCACATAAAAGTGCTTTAACTTACGCATATAAAAATACTTAAACCCATATGATACTTCTCTTATTTAACTTACTAAGTAAGATATAACAGTAGTTTATGTAACTGTTACGTAATAGGGGTCCTTAAAACACGAGTGTTTAAGGCCTAATTACGTACAGTTGCCTACACTGCTTTATCTACACACATATTATAAACCCGAAATGATGATTGAATAACTGCCATTGCACGGATAGCACCGCCATCGCCATGGCCAACTCGATTGTGCCGGCGGTCGGGAGGGCGCGTGCCGGCGGGCGGGGCCCATCCCGGATTTTCATAATGAAATCGAATTTTTGATTATTATTTGATAATAATATCATCGTTACAGATAAGACATTTGTTCTAACTACTAACGAAACAATCTATTTTTATGGTGGTTATAACGTGCGGTTTTTGAACGCATCAAGGAGGGTTTATGATATGGATGTAGATAAAATAATTTTTTGTACCTAAATAACAGAACCGTCTGCTAATGATACCACAATTATTAATAAATAAAAATTTAAAGCAGAGCGAAAAAATTGAGCTTGCGATATTAACAAAAAATATTAATAATAATTTGTCAAAATTATGGTTAATGGTGGTAGTTTGATAGTTGGTCCCATTGTCACCAGGTCAGGATCTGATAATGGGATCCCTGAGAAATTGATGCATTTATTATAGGCACACCTATACGGGAAGAAAAAAATTACATCAATACTACCAGAACGATTTAATGTAACCGAAACTACAATCTTGTAAGGAAAACTACTCTATTTTTACGTTTGACTATATCTTGAATTCAATAGACCTATTCAAACATGAATATGCATGCACATTGGTTTAGTTTATTTACGCTATGTGAACAATTGTCCCAGAATTTACTAGACTTTTCTCGTTTCATTCATTCGTTTCGTGTCATTTTGGTATCACGAACTAGTTTTTTCTGCGTGTATAGTTTTTTTTTACAATAGCTGGGGCATTTACTCTAGTTAAGGTGTAGCCTAAGTCACCCTAAGTGAAGTCGGTTCTTTTTAACCGTCTTCAAAAAAGGAGGAGGTTCTCAATTCGACTGACTTTTTTGTATGTATGTTACTCGATACCTCCGTGAATCGTGAATCGATTTTCAAAAATATTTTTTAATCGAACGGGTATAACCCCTAGATGGCCCCGTTGGCACCAAGTCGGGGTCTGATGATGGGATCCTGGAGAAATCGAGGGAACTCTTCAACTATTATAGGCACACCTATAGTGATTTCACTATTTTTTACAGCAACTCGGCCACTTCCTCTTGGAATAGCGGATCCTAAGTGAAGTCGGTTCTTGTTTGTTTAAAATTATTATTGAATTAATTTTTTTAGGGTTTTTTTTACCATTAACTGGGGAGTAGGGGCAAGAAATTCTATCTCTACCGACATAAAATTATCTGTCACGGTTGCTGTATTGCCGTGCTATTTAGTTTACTTTGACAATGACCCAAGACAATTAATTCTGCCTCTAGTACCTATAATCTAGGCCACATGTGACACCTTGAATACAAGAAATGTTCTATATATTTCTAGACAAATAACCTTTAGCTGATTATTATCTTATAGAAATCAGGGATGTCACGAATGTCGTTTTTCTCACATTCGCGAATGCGAATGCGAATATTCAGGATACGAATGTCCGAATGCGAATACGAATGTTACGAAGTATATTCAAAAAAGTTAATCTTGCTCATAATTATTATGCTTCCATAGTTCATAAATACAGAACATGATATGTGATGGAGTCCTATATTATTGATCAAAAGGAGACAAGTGATACCGTCGTTTTCACTTCCTGTGTATGAGCAAGCATGTGACCATCGGCCGGGTCAGCGCGGTCAAAAAAGAATGCGTTCTGCCCACATTCGCATTCGGAAAATATTCGCATCATTTCATGCGAATGCGAATGTTCATACGAATGTCAAAAATTATGCGAATATTAGCATTATACGAATGCAATATTCGTGACATCTCTAATAGAAATGCTGTAGGCGATTTTGTGATATTGTTACACTATAGTTTCCGACTTCCGACTATGTCAAATGACAGGCTTGAAAGTCCAAAATATAATAAGGAATCAGGCGGCTTAGCATAACATGCGTTGTCGCGCGCGACTGCATACTTCGAGTCGCTTCTGCACGGTTGGCACAAGACTGACGCGACAGTATCTCGCGCGCGAGACAGACTACCCTTCTCTTTTTAATTGATACAGTCAAAAAAGGACGGATAGACATACTATCGCTTTACTCTTGTGCTAACGGTGCCGGTGCTGATGTATGGAGAGTCGCTCAACAACGTAAGATGTGCTAGCCGTGCTGATGTTGAGTCACTTTGTACAGACATTTGACTGCGATTTTCTGGCTGACTGTATACATTTTATCCATTGTACCAATCCTTATTCAATAAATAGGCAGGGCAGTTCTAAGCCCCCTGGGAAGCTGCCCTGACTGATTGAAAATCCACCCTTATCCAATAGAGGTCAACAATAAATATTAATCAAGAGACTGGATAAGAGATTTGACAATGTTTACGAATATTATCACTACATAGTATACAAGTACAAAGTCGCTTCCTTTTATTTTTGTATTAAGCAGAACGTCTGCAGAGCGATGGGCATGTTTCCCAGAGTCGCGAGTTCGAGTCTCGCCTGAGGCAGTGGATTTTTCTACTTTTCCTTTATATCTAAACAAAGTCGCTTCCTGCTGTCTGTCCCTATGTATGCTTAGATCTTTATAACTACGCAACGGATTTTGATGCGGTTTTTTTTAATAGAGTGATTAAAGAGGAAGGTTTATGTTTATAACTGCACCCGTGCGAAGCCGGGCGCGCCGCTAGTTGTGTATAAATAAGTATCGATCGTCGCCTACTTATAGTACCTACTCTCAAGCTTTATTGAGCTTACAATGGGTGGGAATAACTCTATTGTCTATAATTTAACTGAACTTTTTGAATAATCACTTGCCGACAATTAGACCTAATGATTATTATATTACATACTAATGATTAATGTCCGTTTTTACTTTCTTCGAATCAAATTATGAATCAAATGAATGATTTCTGCAGGTGTGCAATATTTTGGGTCACTTAATACAGTGTGAATAAAATCTATCGGCCCTGGAGGGGAACTAGTGCACAGTCGCCATCAGATGTATCGGAGCGGCCAAGGTGGTCACAAATATCTGAACAACGAATTAATTTCCCTAATCTGTCCATGTGTATTGGTCACACGTCCCAGGCGCGTGTCAAACAAGTTCATCTCGAACGCCTAAATTAGATTATTTTATTACCATGGTAAGTTTATTTTAAGATGAGATCCGCTCAGAGTTTATCGAAGGGAAATATGGAGTCGTGCAGCTAACCAGCGTCCAAATAAAGCGTATTTGTTTTTTTTATTAAGGATGCCATAAAGACGTTTTCTAGGTTTTTAGTCTAAGTACTCTAAGTACAAGCGTTGCATTTTTACTAAGGCAAGTTATTCAACTTTTTTAGAAAATTAAATTTATGACATATTTTACCTAATATGTAGAGTCGCAATCAAATTGCCCTAATTACCCAGAATCGTCCTCTACGTAGGTCAGTAAAAATACAAAAAAAAATGTGTCCGGTTTTGAACCCACAACCTTCCGCGACTTTGCTCTCACGTTATCACTACTCGCGCGACGTGTTGGTATTATTATCCGGTTATAAACCTAACCTGCAATCATTCACATTACCACACTTACATCACATTTGACCGATAATACCCACGCCGAATGCACACTATTATAAAAACAAACCTGTTGCCATCACGTGTTGGTTCACTTCACTAAATAAAAATTAAAAATAAAAAGCCAGAGACAACGCGCCTATGCGGGAACTATAGGAACGACTGGCGGGTCAGTCGACGGCCGCGGCGCGCGCAGAACGCGCGTGCTAAAATTCCCGCCAACCAGTGTTCGAATTTTGAAACTTTATTTTTTTTCTGTGCTGTGTGTTGTGATATTGAATCGAACGAAGGAATATTCGACAATATCCGTAAGTATTTTTCTAATACAATTTGAAACCAAAAAACCGCGTTACGATTTTATGAGCATTTATAAATATACACAGAAAAAAAAGATATCTTAATCCAAGATATTCATTCTTGTATATAAGGAAAATCGATAATTTCTTGAACCAAGTATGATTTTGTTGAACCAAGTATGATTTTGTTGATCCAAGATAGAACTTACTTGGTTCAAGATATTTTTTACTTGATTTAAGAAATTATCGATTTTCCTTATATACAAGAATGAATATCTTGTATTAAGATATCCTTTTATCTGTGTACGTTTGCTTTAGGGAATGCGAATACCAAAGTTCCCGAGATTTGACGAAGATAACGTATCGAAAACAAAAACTGTATCGAATATTTTCATGGTGAATTACTGCGCGCGTTAAAATCGATTAATACGCAATGGTTACACGCTTGATTATAACTGAAATAAGATTTAAACAGGTGTCCGCTTTATAAACATTAATAATTTAACAGCAATAAAACCGAATACATATTAAAATATGTAGTTAACCTGTATCCATGCACATCGTTAAAACTTTATGGATGCACCTATCATTTCAAGGGCTTGAAACTAGAAACACGTGGATTTTGCACTGATAAAACATTACACACAAGGAAAAATACCGTGATCAGGTCATTCAAGAACCATGAAGGTTCTTTATTAGGTATTATTGTAAACCATGTATGGTATAAGCCTATTACGGAAATGATGGCATGATATTTTAGAAATGTTGTATATAAATTAAGCAGATGCACTGATTTATGCTTTGGATGACTCAAGTTCATTTATTTATACTTGAGCATCCAGAAAAAAGAAGAGTAATCTTTTCAGGGTTCAATATGTATGTAAGTCATATAATTTTCATGGGTATAATGTTGGGGATATCACTAGGATGATGAAAATAAACGAATACTTTACCAGTAGTTACACTTATATTCGTTTGCTACAAGATTTGAACATGAACAAATTACATTATAAGACAATAATACTTTCAAGACGTCTTTACAACAACCTGGTCAAGAACGGAATGGCGGCCGCAGCTGTATACCCGCTATTTATAATATTACCAAAATGGCGGGAACGAACAAGAAGGAATAGTCAATTGACTCTCTTTTGACATGATGCTAAATACAAAGTAGTCATCCTTAAAACATAAAGTATTTATAAAATAATAATGCTTACAGCTCGGCCATCCTGTTCGAGGCGAGACCCTTCGCCAAAACTTAATGAAATAATAGTTCAAACAAAACAATTTACAGATCAACTCTGACAATGAAAAGTAATGAATACAAACTGTCCAAATAACATAAATATAAAATAGTTATCAATCTTAAGACATCGGATTTTATACATTTTTCTCTAGTTATACGTTAATGAAATAATAAATGATTACACACTGTAAAATGAACTATCATCGATAGTAAAGTATAGAACTTTAGTGTTCGCAAAGAGACGAGTACCCACCTCCTCTCTTTATGATTAAGTTAGCCTTTGTACATAAGTGCTTATTTGTAAAGGTAGTACAAGTTTATTTTATTCAGAGTAAACAACAACCAAAACAAATTATTAAACTTTGAACAAACCCAACTTCTTAATTTCGTAATATTATTCACTTTATAATATTAGTTATCAGAATTTAACCAATTAGAGTAATACGAATAAGGTATATCATTCGTTAAAATTATTGAATAGTGATAGAGTTTGACAAATCAATACAGCAAAGATCAAAGTAATACTTCTTCTTCATAACATTTAATTAACACGACTTTATGACCAAGTTTAAATAATACTAATATGGTTTATCATAGTCATTGAAATGCTTGAATAATGTTAGTTTGATATGTCGATACAGCAAAGATCAAACCAATAGTTTACGTAATATTTAATTATGATGACATTGATGACTTTATCATCAAGGTTCAATAATAAAAATAATTATGATCGATATATCAATACAGCACAGATCAACCCACCAGTTCTTAATGTTTAATTAAGATGACTTCATCATCAATTAATTGAGATAACTTTATCATCAAGTTTGAATAATAACAATTAGGTTTATCATAGTAGTTTCACATGAATATCGCACAACACCATATTTATAACAACACGATTGGTTAAGACCATTTTAATTAACACTCGAGACGTAGTTGAATGCATAAAGATGACGGGAAGTCGTGCAGAGTTGTGTCTCCTTCCGAAGACCGCTTATACATGACGTGACGACCATGACCGTCGAATCACCTCTCGAGTGTGTAGCGTCATAGAAGATGTAGTGATGCCTTTTTAGAGGAAGAAGAATAGCATAGCCCTCCCTGGCCATCTCACCTTGGCACTCCTGGGTCGCAAGTGTTCTACACCCCGACCCTCTCACCTGGGCACTCCTGGGTGGTAAACAAATACCAAACCCTGGCCCTTTCACCTGGACGCTCCTGGGTCATCAGTCTGAAACTTGTAACACTTTCTTTAGAAACGTGAATAATTCAGACGTTTTATTTTCTGATAAATATTAGTTTGGTTTTACATAAGAATCATACATACATTCTGCATCTGACTTTACATGTCATTTTATACATGTCATTTCATTTATATATTCGTCTCAACACGTTGAGTCTACATGGACCCCCAAATGCGACTTTATATTTAGTCTCTACACGTGGCTCTTACGCGGCTCTATACGCGAACCTATACGCGAACCTATACGCGACTCTATACGCGACTCTATACGCGACTCTATACGCGACTCTATACGCGACTCTATACGCGACTCTATACGCGACTCTATACGCGACTCTATACGCGACTCTATACGCGACTCTATACGCGACTCTATACGTGACTCTATACGCGACTCTATACGCGACTCTATACGCGACTCTACATTGAGACTCTACATTGAGACTCTACATTGAGACTCTACATTGAGACTCTACATTGAGACTCTACATTGAGACTCTACATTGAGACTCTACATTGAGACTCTACATTGAGACTCTACATTGAGACTCTACATTGAGACTCTACATTGAGACTCTACATTGAGACTCTACATTGAGACTCTACATTGAGACTCTACATTGAGACTCTACATTGAGACTCTACATTGAGACTCTACATTGAGACTCTACATTGAGACTCTACATTGAGACTCTACATTGAGACTCTACATTGAGACTCTACATTGAGACTCTACATTGAGACTCTACATTGAGACTCTACATTGAGACTCTACATTGAGACTCTACATTGAGACCCTACATTGAGACGCTACATCGACTATTAAGATACATAGTCAATCAAAAGTATTTTTGAATACAAGTAAGCGTTATCTCCACCTATTAAATACAGGGATAGCTTGAATTAACGTTTAAGATTTATCAAAAATAAATGTTATAAAATAACGATTATACTTGACTGATACTAGTATTAGGAAACTTTCGTTTTAGTTATTCGCATTTTGACTATTATTGGCGTAATGTTTTCACTGTATGATTAAATAACCCCCTTCGTTTCGACAGTCACATGAAAAGGGAGTAGAGTAATTCAGTTCGTAAATCTCTAAGCAATACTTTGCTCATTAGTCATTAGTGGACATAACACAATTTTGTCAATTATGATAGATCGTTAAATCATAATATCACATCGATTTTCCATCAACTTCCACTGTAATTAAAATCGGTAATATTTTGTTACTATGTCTATTGCCATCTAAACCTTTATATATATATATGTATATATAATACAATATGTTAGCCCCTATACGCCCCACTGCTGGGCACAGGCCTCCTCCCACGTACGAGAGGGATCAGGCCATAGTCCCCACGCTGGTCCAAACCTTTATCAGGCAAAAATGGAGACTAATACAAATTATAAGCGATTATATTATTTATGACCATAATATACATTGGTAACACAGAATACACACATGAAATTCTATGCCGATGATATACACGAGATACGTCGAGAGGCATTTCTCGACTATGTAGGCTCTGAGTTCTTAATTTTGTCACTTTATTTTGTATATAAACATATAACTATGTAAATATAACTTAAATAATTGATTGAGTCGAATACAATAAGGAAGTAAACAAGTCACAAATACTTCGGTCAGTCAGCGATGCCGAGATTTATAAATGAATTTAAAAAGGTAAGTACTACGTACTATGACATAGATAAACTTAATAGTACCGTTTATTAAGATGAAGTAAATAAGGGATATATAACTTTTACTTAGACAAAGATATGCAGACCATTTATTAGGTAAGTGTTGTAAATGACACTTTCTTTTCTTTACACACTTTGTTTAATCGCATTATGTCATCAGTCTGAAATTGATTCATAAACTAATTCCAACTTAGTACCCAGTCTTAAGCTGTGGCGAGAACGATCACGTTAACATGAAAACTTTACATTATATCCATACGTACTTGGTATTATCATTTAACCACAACTATTTTTAACAACAGTAATGTTTAACGACAAGCAATAGTAATTATAAACATTTTAATAATATGGTGTGATACAAAATCGTGAACCACTTCGAGACATTGTTCACACTACAGGCGTTAAGCAGTTTATTAAGGGGTTTCTAATAAATTATTGTTTTATTTTAATGATATTCATAAATTTCATTACTGAATATTCCGTTGTCGAATTTTTTTTATGGCAATGATGAAAAAGGAATGTAAATTAACTTTTCGTTAGATTATTATTGTTTCAACTTGTTTACATATTTACTTATTATAAAAGAACATAATAAAGTATTTTAATGCAGCCCGCTAATGGCGTGATATTCGTAATTTACGCAAAATTGTACTGAGTTTATGTTCTAAAATAATATGCTCTTTATTCAAAAAGGGTTTCATAATTGCATAACTAAATAATATCGTAAGACATTTATATGAAATAATTAAACCATTGAATTTAAATTAATTGCCAGCAAATCTTTGAACATAACTGACCAGGTAGTGTTCTTTTAAACGATTAATTTGACTACTTCAAAATATACGTAACATATATTGACCATCGAGACATACTGTAGGCGAATTTATTGATTAAATAAATACAATAATACCAACGTTATGTTATTCAAGATTCAAGCGAGTAATATTGAAAAGAAAGTGAAGGTAGGTCATAAAAGTTAATTTCAAAGCACAGAAATATATATATATATGGATTATGAAGTAGTCTTTATTAGGAATCATGACAAAAATATCTGACTTACTAATCTGTCTGATAATAGTTATATTGATTATGTAACAACATACCAACCATCTCCACCTAACATGTGCATATCCAAAAGAGCAACCTTTGGCAAAATGTCCATGTAAGGCTAACCATATTAACCTCCGGAAGTACTCCGTTACGGAAAATATAGTTTCATCTATCAAACTAATTTAACTAATCTATTATAAAAAAAAAATGAAAACCTTACGTTTTTGTGCGGCGTGGCAAAAATCCTATCGATTTTTGTTGGATCCCACTGACTGAAATGTTGGGGATATCACTAGGATGATGAAAATAAACGAATACTTTACAAGTAGTTACACTTATATTCGTTTGCTACAAGATTTGAACATGAACAAATTACATTATAAGACAATAATACTTTCAAGACGTCTTTACAACAACCTGGTCAAGAACGGAATGGCGGCCGCAGCTGTATACCCGCTATTTATAATATTACCAAAATGGCGGGAACGAACAAGAAGGAATAGTCAATTGACTCTCTTTTGACATGATGCTAAATACAAAGTAGTCATCCTTAAAACATAAAGTATTTATAAAATAATAATGCTTACAATACATACAAAGCTCCGGAAGCATTCTATGTGGCCAATCGAAATAACAAACTGTTCAGTTTTAACCTTTTCCACGCCAAAGACGTATATATCGGCACCACAGGTCCAACGCCAAAGACCGATATATCGGTCACCGACCACAGAGCAAAATAGACCTACATGCACACGCATAAAGTTAAACTTCATTTTTGACATTTAGATGTCGTGGCGTCTGAGTGGTAGGTTTTGCGTTTGACATGGCGTCGAAAAGGTTAACAACCTTCTTTTACTACAGTCAGCAGCAGAAGCAGATAAGCGGGTAGGGTGTTCAAAATTACATACACACGCTCTTATTCTCTTAACAATAAAGTAGTGGTCATTTTGAATACACTACCCGCCTAGCTACTTTGCTGCTGACTGTACAATGCCTCCAGTAATATTGGTATTGATAGCGCAAACGTCAGTAACGTCGGTATTACTAACATGACTAAAAATAGTGCTACATATATTACCATGACAATTTCTAAAACGAATCGAACTTATTAGCCACCATTATCCATAACGATCGTCGGATCGTATTGTACAATCGTAACCGGAGAACCGATCCAATATGCCATGATCCCGACTTGAAATCGGAGCTTGGAGACCAGATAAGGCCTTCGTAATTTACCTTGAACACGAGCTATTTGCAAAGCTAAAGCCGGGTCTTGGTGTTAGATAACACTGAATCATCAGAAAACCGTGTATGTTAACTCCCTTAATCATGTTACCTTGTCTTATAATTATAAATAAAGATTAGGAAGAAACTATTACCATCGTAATTTTAGTTATCCTATGGATAAGTGGCGGCGCGTCCATAGAACACGATTCCCGTCGGCTTGCCTAATTTACAGGGACCTGAGCAGTTTTCCTACAGCTCATGACGAAATTCTAAGCCGAATTAAGCTCTGGCTTGCCTAATAAAAATTATGACGCGCCGCCACTGCTATGAATATATCATCTTTTTTATCTATTTGAAGAAGCTGTTTGGAATTGCAGTCTTTCTCTTTTCTGATTCTCTTGAAAGTAGCACAAACAATTACCAAGCAAGAAAATAAGTTACAACAATTTTGAAGAGAATCCTCCAAAGAAAGAGACGGTAATTTCGTGGTAATTTCAACTTTTCAACTATCTTCTACAACCGGGTACATGACATGAAAACTCCATAGGTATTAATCTCTTTAGTTTTGATAAAAATGAATTAGGTAACGCTACAACACGATAACTATCGCCATTTTCCTCAACAATATTTAAGCTCTAAAATATTGCGTTCATTCTAAAACGTCAGCAATTTACCACACGCAAATAAGGTTTAATGTTTACGGAATCAAGTTAAGACGACTCCAATGTATCTTTTAACAATAACAATTAACGTCTATGTAACCTCCTTAGGTTACATAGTCAATTATATGGAAGTGCATCCTTATGCACTTCCATAAAAGCTACTAAAGCTAGCGATCGACAACGTCCTATCGAGTTGACAATGGACCAATAAATGCATCGGATGCCCTAACGATGCACCCGATACTTAGATAAGGCTAGACAACATACAATACTACACAGTACAAAAAAGTCCCCTTTTCATCCCTTTTGAAGATTATTTCCGTGACTTTACGTCCTTCTACTCTTTCTTTTTACCTAATTTTATCTAAATCGGTTCTGCGTAAAGGGGTAACAGACAGACAGGTAGAGTGAATTATGAGTATTTATAATAAATATTAGTAGGGATAGGATTTCCATAACTATATGTATGTAGTGTCAAAGGAACACTCCCTAAGAAGCCCGCAGTATTACACTGAAAAAATGAAACAGCTAGAAATAAATAAGTTTTTGCTATTTACAACTGAGTGACTCGCTTCGCATGGAGCCTG
Source organism: Pammene fasciana (assembly GCA_911728535.1). Lineage (NCBI taxonomy): Eukaryota > Metazoa > Arthropoda > Insecta > Lepidoptera > Tortricidae > Pammene > Pammene fasciana. The sequence goes on from OU452292.1 coordinate 2,553,832, forward strand.
CAAAGTTCGTTGCTAAAATCAAAGAAGTCAACTTGGCTAACATATGTAAAACTATAGAATTAAATTTGTTAAAAATAAATAAGGGAATCAGGTAAGGGTTATATTTACTAGGACACTTATTTGGATTCAAATTAGTTCTTCGTGAAAATAACCAAGAACGTTTAGCAATAATTGCTTGTTTATCATTAACTAAGCTTTATTCCGTGTTTTAAATACGTCTTGGTTGTATGAAACTAAAAATATCTTAACCAAGCCAAATTGCCAAGCTAACACTCTTTTTTTTCGTGTATAGGAGTGAAGCGAAATGATGCCGTTTTCTCCCTTTACCACTTAAACCTTGTATAGACTATTAGGGCTAAGACATAAAAGTATTAAATACTTTTTAACCATGTTCATCAAACCTAGTGGATTAGATCAAATAAGCAGAAAATGAAGACGTACACCCACGTAATGCGAAAGGCTATGAGCAAAAATATCAGTAAACACATATCTTGAAATCTAAATGGGTATATAAACATATCAGGCTGTTGAATATTTCATACAAATGCTGTTTACGTTTGTTTTGTATGCTGCAGAGTTGCAGACAATAATATTTTATTTCAAACTACGTTTACGTGGCGTATGAATATAAAACAACAGTAAATGCTTTTTTTATGGCGAATAGGCCAATCTGAAATCGAAATCTTAAGTCAATAATATACATATATGTACCATTTCTAATTACACGTTAGCTGTACGTATATGTATAGAGTTCATTAAGATTGTAAAAATCCCTTTAAAATCAAGCCTCAGAAGTTGTATAACTTAGTTGTGCAGGTAATTTTACAACTCTAACCATAGCTGTTTCGAAAGCTAACTGTACTAATTTATTGTAAGTAAATAATCAGTATTTTATTTCTCTAAGTCTGCTCAGTAACAATCGTCAGTCCATAAGTAGATTTGGTATTCTAAACAACATAACCCTCCTTTTATGCCACAAGTGTCACGGCGCAACAAAAATATTCCAATCCTTACAAGTCAACTATAGCCCTATGATGGCTATGATATGTAGTTGTTTATGTTATAACACTTCTGTCGTGTCATCATAAAAACAAGTATCAATGATTTCAAGCCTACTTAGGATGTCAGATACTCGTTAATTTGTAAAAATCTTTAACACCAGTTACATGGCAAAAAGTTAAAGATTTTCGACTTTATCTCAAAGAAATACAGTCAACATAGTATATATTTGTTTTAAAACGACAGGGGTTTAACCATACTGTCCACTTATCAAATTTGAACCATATTGCAATGGCATAAAGGTTACTTATGCTCAATGAATTTGCCGCTACTACAGTCGCCATCAGATATATCGAAGCGGCCAAGGTGGTCACAAATATCTGAACAACGCCTCTATTGTCAAGGCGATAAAGTGCATGTTCAGATATTTTTGAGAACCTTGGCTGCTCCGATATATTTGATGGCGATTGTACATATGACGGTTGGTTAGTGTATGTCCCGAATTGTTTTCCATACAATTAACACGGACGATGATTTCGGTTGCGTACGTCAATTGTCACTTACGTAGTTACGCTTCCGTGTTGTTTACGTTAGTAATATAACCTTTGGGGTACTATTTAGGTCCAGAAGATGTCACTTCACCACATGAAAAACTACTGACTCCAACAGAGAAAAAATGCAGTTTACTGAGCACTCTTTCAACTTGCATTACGTAGATAAGACGGGCAACCAAGGTTTTCTTAAGCGTCTGAACACGCTAATATTTTCAAAATGTCAGAGCGCATGTTTAGATATTTCTGAGCACATTTGCTGCTCCGGTATATCTTGGCGACTTATATTATTCGCTCAACTAATTTTTTTCGGACTGTATAGAAATTTGTGAACGAGAATATTAGCATGTTTATTTCGCCACCAATCGCTGACCAAAGACCTATCCCATCCTTCTCCACTCAAATTTTTACTGAATAAGATCTTGTCATCTCGCTGAAACGCATTTATAGGTCTTCCCTTAATCTCTTTCTCGGGTATATCTCTAAATAAAAATAAAACCTGACAAAACCAAACCTGTTTAGTCTCAAATACAGTTTGACAAATCGCAAGCGTTAACAATACAAATTTGCACTTTGGTTTAGTGGTAAAACACGTTACAGGCAATAACTTGAGCAGCGTATAACATTGCTTTGCGTCACGGAAAACGATCGCTACAAATGTTATTTTTCAATTTACATATACGCAGGCAACAACTAGTAGTATCACTATTGTGAAAAACGTTGAGTTGCTTGGTAAAAATCTGGTGTTGGTGTCAACCTTCGGCGTAGTTTTCGAATGGCATTAGATTTATGTTAGTTCAAAAAGATCGACTTCTTGGATGGGACGAGACTAGAAGGCAAACGTGGTTGCTGGGCAGAAGCTATAAGTAGAGAAAGTCAGGTAACTACTCAATATGTACAAGACCGTGAACGGTGGAAGCGATTGAAAGGTCCATGACCCAATAGAAGTACTAATTTTTATTAGTCTACCACAAACTGTGGATTACCATAGCAGCAAACTACTAAATATAGACGTCACAGTCCTGTAAATTAATCTTATGATGATAACAGGTACGTCAAACATGATCGTCACAAACCGTTCTTTATGTAGCAATACAATAATTTCAAACAAAAAATAACCGACTTCAATTAGCCTGACCTTTCCGAATGATTATGCCCGAATTACTGTCAAAGATACTGAAATCACTTAAGGTGTGCCTATAATAATTGAAGAGTTCTCTCGACCTGATGACAATGAGACCAACTGTGAAGTATACTCTTTCAAACAAAAAAAGAATTTCCCAAATCGGTCCAGCCGTCTTCAAAAAAAAAACAAGCAATAACAAAGATCCCGACGAACTGAGAACGTCCTCCGTCGAAATACTGAAGTCGGTTGAATTCAACATAAACAATAGTAGATTGTACAACAAGTGCATAAAACGCACCATTTTACGCGAGGCGTTTATCCATACGAGCGAGCTTGCGAGCGAGGATGCATATAAAGTACGAGCGTAAAATGGGTTTTATGGACGAGTTATACACTCTACTTTTTACTTCGATTGTGAGGAAATAAAAAGAATAGGAATTTCTTTCATAAGAAGTTTCACTTTATGCTGGGTATAGGCGGACTAAAACTCAATTTTATGCACAAGTGCATAAAAAATTGAGGTCTTCTAAGGCTATTTTGACAATGGCAATTTTTTATGCACTTGTGCATAAAATTGAGTTTTAGTCCGCCTATACCCAGCATAAAGTGAAACTTTACGAGCATGAGAAGTAAAAAACAAATTATTCTGGTAGGTAAGAACAAAGGACAAGAGTAAATGAACTGCCCGGTCAATGTTTGAACGAAACGAGCTGCAATGTTATGACTACACGCATTATACATGGGAGATTAGATATCAGTTTCCGGAGATACACCATTTTCGCAATCCATAATAGCCTTGCGGCTAACTTGGGCTCAAATCACACCTAGCGGAATGGAGGCAGTAATGTATGGAGCTTTGTCGATGGTAGCTTAAATTTGTCTATGGCCTCCATACATTACAGAGGGAGGCATCCATTCCGCTAGGTGTGTTTTGAGCCTTACAGGGCTGTAGCTAGGGGGTATTTATGTACAGTCAGCGTCACATATGTATATCGCATCAGCTAGAGTAGCCAAATAGACACACCATACAAAATATATGGTGTGACGAACTATTTGACCACTTTGGCTGCTATAATATATTTGACGCTGACTGGACCTTAAAATCCCAAAAGCCTAACAATAAATACAATCTACTAAAATTAATAATTGAAGGAAAAATTGAAGGGAAGCGAGGCCGCGGTAGAAGGCGTACATCATGGACTAAAAATATAAGAGACTGGTTAAAAGTGAAGAGCATAGATGGACTAATTCGCATGACTAAAGATAGAGAGACATATAGACATATGGTCGCCGACCTCCTGGACGGAGATGGCACATGAAGAAGAAGAAGAACAATAAATTATGACAACAAAGTATGCATTCTTTCTGTGTTTACCCAATGGTTGAGGTATTCTCTATCTTAAATTAATTTCTGACGATTTGCCTCTCTATCACTCTTGCATATTGCAGCGATAGAAAGGAAAATAGAAGAACGAAAGAAAGGACGAAGTGGTTCGCTGTTTCAATCCAAATACTATGTTATTCTGGTATTTTTTTGTCAGTTAATTATACAGTATAGCCAATGTCCAAGGGTTACTCGTAAATAAACCCCTGAACTCAAAAGCTAATCTGTTTACCAATTATCAAATCCCAAGGGCCGTGGGGTGCCCGGCCTTAGAATTGTCCCACACCATATCGTCCCGTGGTTGCAGTAGGAGTCTGCTAAGGGAATATACCGGGAGATGGGCAGCAGCATCTTCCGAAAGTCTAAACAACGATAAAGAAAAAAACTGCGCGCGCCAACCCGCCTGCCAAGCGTGGCGCTTATGGTAACCATAATGGGGATGCCTATGTTCAGCAGTGGACGTCTTATGGCTGAGATGAAGAAACCCCAAGGTAGACAGTTAATTGTTATCTTTACTTACTTATTTGTCATCCTTGCTTATTCACGTGGTTTATTTTTAGATAACTGTGCGATTAATTATTTAATTAGTATAAAAAGTAATTAAGCTATTTACGGATCCAATTTCTCATTAATGAGTACAATTAGCTGCAGTTGCAAGTACTGTTGATAAAATAAACTTGGAACAATGACAAGGAGTCATACTTAAATACATCAAACTTATATCAAGCAAATGTATGTCATTTAACATAATAACTTTTCCTATCCTTCCTGGTCAGGGAGTGGGCATTACGGTAAGCGATCACCGTAGCCTATGGCCGCATGGAACAATGTTACATGCTTAAACTTCGGCATCAGGAGGGAAGGCCCCAGGAGGTAATTCCTCTGAAACTCTTCTTCTTCTGTGGTTATTCAAAAATGAAAATAAAAATGTGTAGATTTGGCACCACAAAATGGCTCTACGTTCACAAGTCGTAAGCTACGTCATATCGCATTACTGAAATGACAAGCGATTGTACATGTTTTACATACATAAAATGTCGACATTGTACGAGCAGTGTTTATGGGTGTGTCTGTATTTAACCAATTGGCGTGCTGCAAACGAAGTCTATTGAGTAACGCACGTTTGGCTGCTCATATTTCGATAAATAAGTAATAAATAAAACTTTATTTTTAACTGCTGAGTAGGAAACACGAGCCTCGCGAAATTTGCTGATGAAAAAGATGAAAACTGGAGCAAATAAATAATTATTAAATATGTAGTTCTTTACTGTATGTATGGTGTGAGACTTGCACCGATCAATTCGATAATTTAATTCCGAGTAGTAGGTTAGGTATATTTAATAACAAGATCAATTTAAGCTATTTTGACTATGATCTCTTTTTTGTGGTGATATTGGAAATATAATTTTCAAACATACGTGAAGCAAACAGCATTGGACAACCAATTTCAAACTATTTGACAGATTTTTTTAACCCCGGCTAAGTTCAAAAATAGTTAACTAATTCACATGCAATAATATCGTACGACGAAGACTGCAAAAATATGTGATACGTCCTTTGGGCTCTACATAAGTATTAAAATATTGAGTCAGATATTTTTGCGCACTCTGTTGTGCGAGATATTTTGCAAGTGACGAAAGTCTTCAACAAGGCTTTGTCATCAAAATGATTCCATAACACACTATTTACCTGTAATTTGAGTGCAGTATGAATGATCACATAACCACAATTATGTACCTTCTTGCATTTGTCATACCTACAGGTACAGTCGCCAGCAGATATAACGGAGCGGCCAAGGTGGAAACAAATATCTGAACAACGCCTGTATTCCCAAGGCGAAGGCGACAGGCCCTGGGTTTTCTGACCAGAACGTCGCCGGCGACCGACGCCATACAAACATCCGATCGAATCCGATGTTTTGTATGGCGTCGGTCGCCGGCCGCCGGCGACGGGTGGTCAGAAAACCCAAGGCCACAAAGAGCATGTTCAGATATTTTTGAGTACCTTAGCCGCTCCGATGTATTTGATTGTGAGAGTACCTTACTTGAGACGGTATATTTATGTATGAAATTTAAGGTGTTGGGCTTGTTAGTTACAATACTAACAAATTAATGTTCCCATTTATATTCAAAAGTGCTTGATGGATTTGATTTAGGTTACCGGCAATGTTCACGTTTAACGAGTGATGGATCGTAGAGATAAGTTTTACCTCTAGATGGCGCTTTTATAACTGTTATAATTTTGTATTTTATATTTAGTGTATATTTAATAGGTACGTCGCTAAAGGCGCCATTCTAATCAAAACGTTTCCTAACGTTAATATACCTATACAAACAACAACAGAGCTGGATCGACTTTCGCATAAATATAATATGAAGCAATCAACAAAGAGTACTCCAAGAGAATGAAAACCACAATTATACCCTTCACAGAAAGTATAAAGTGTAATTTACACAACATCTAAAACTGAGCCTTATTAAATCTCCTTAGAAATCAAATCAACTTGTTTTTAATTGGGCACTAAGTTCCTTTTGCGATGTAAATTTTGCAGTAAGATTGGACATCCTCCAAGCCCTGAATCACTGAAATAAAGGGACAAAGAAATTGAGCACGAAGTCCTGATATTTAAATGTAAATTCAACTTTGTACGTTAAAAATAGACCCGTATTTACATCAGATTCTAAATAAATTTTTACACGGTCTATAGGACTTTTCCTCCCTCTCTATAGAAAGGATCAAAGTGGCACTTTTCTGTAATGTCAACCACCTGAAGTTATTCACGTTACGTTCCGTCATTTGTTATGCAGACAAATCCATCATAGCCGAGTTCAAATATTCAGAATATCAATTTTCAAATGTGTTCGTTGGCCGCTATGAGGGCGCCACAGTCGCACATAAAGCCATTTATAAAACACAATAATATGCACTTCGTCCACATTTTAGACGTGTAATTTTCTAGTTCTAGCCCGATGAGCATGTAATACTGGACTGAAAGTCTATACAAAATCGTGTTCCCGTATTTCAGGCGAATGCATTAGCTCCACCTATCGTACAACTGAAGAACAAATCAAATTATTTCCACCTATCGTGTCACAATAGGTCTCAGTTCAGGTATTGTGTTCCGCGAATGATGATTTCTGGAATTTATTTATTCAGCAGGTGGCAGCACTGGCGAGAGGTCTAACTGTCATATACATACCAATCATGTTAATTTTTTAATACATAATTTTCTTAATTGGTAGATTTTGAAAGCTGCTGTCATCGATTCCGGAAATCCTCATTGACGCTTTGAAAGAAACACATTATCCTTTAAACAGGTGGCGCTGCAGCACCTAATACAGAAAACAGTGGTATAGCCTGCGATTTTACATAGACTTTGTCAGTCTATGTATCAAATGGTCCCGGTTCTAGTGCAAGCTAATCTATGCCAAGTGATGCACTTTCCCTATTGCAACTTACGTGACTGCGTTTTCCTTAAGTTTAATGATGACAGGGAAAAAGAGGTTTATGAGTTAGCAGGAAAACTCTACACTAAAAATATAAAAAGAAAGAATGATGAACGAGAAGGTATAGCGGTAAAATTAAAGTAGACCGCTCCTGAGAACTATCGAGGTTAGGTGCGGAAAAATGATTGGACATTTGATAGACACGATCAATTCTTAGGGAGGATTCTTAGGGGTTAGGGTTGATTGTACAGCCTTGGCCAGAAGTGTTGAGCATTAATGCGATTTTCATACAAAACTGCAAAGTTTAGTCCATCGTTTCCATCTTTGTTTAAGTTATTTTGTCAATTAATTTAGACTAATAGGCATGTTTTGTTGAAGTTAGTAGTAACTGCATAGAATATTTGCAATATGTCGCACCGACTTAAATTTTCATTTTTGGTACCTTCTGTTTTCATATTTTTTAAGTACCTTGAAAGTGTTATTAAGTGAAGTTTTCTATATTTATAAATAAAATATTACATTTACCGTTACCGTACATTGTTAGGATAGGGAAATAATGCTTAACATCAAAATTGTAAACAAAAAACACCTATGCTCAAAACTTCTGGCCAAGGCTGTATTAAAGGCAAACCTAGACAGAGTCACATCGATCAAGAGAAAGCAAAAGCGGGGGCCGTGTCCTACCTAAAGGTCAAGAGGGGAGCTGCGACAGAATATTATTACAGGAAGATATATATATATTATTATCACCAAAGACAATACCTAAGTCTTGAGTTGATGATAACAATAACAATACAATTGATATCATGATGATATCCCTAAGAAATTATTTGCGATAAAAGTTATAGTGAAAATCACTAAAAGTCTACTAAGCTACTCTTTGGTTTTGGTGACAGCTGTTAACCGCCAAACATGGCGGACAAAATTTGTTCTAGATAGCCCATCCTCGCATACCATTCTAGTACTCGTAGAATGCATATTAATAAATCAATGGTCAATCTGGCTTTGTTTTTCTTTGAGACCCGTACAGTACATTACGCACCTAGGGCGGTATAATAAACGGTCAGATCGCGGGTATTTATGGACTGAACCGAAGGTAAGGGCCATAAACAAGCTATCTGAGGCCCTCTTTATTACCGCCCATGGTGCGTACATAATTTTACGTCTTCTCCTGGGTGTGAAGTGAGAATTACCACTGCGCCCGTGGGCGGCAAATCTCACTTACCGGCCAGAGTGACGTAAAGTATTAAACGCCTTTACTTATTTAATGCTCATCATTTCAGCTGTACTTACTGTTAATGTAAGCGTATCGTAATCAATTATATTTACTACTACTAGATACGAATGAATGAAACAAAAAGCTGTTACATTGTCATGTTTATTATCTGACAATATTTATTTTACGGGCAACACATAAACTTGTACATGAATAGTGTTGACACAAGGCTTTGTAGCACTAAGTTATTAAGTATTTATTCTGTTTATAATATTTATATATATTTACAAAGTAACACTATATTCAAGCGAGCACTTCATTCAAAAATGTGGGGTCATTTTGTAAAGTTATTTAATACTATTTCTGTGCTTTTGTCGTTCACCAAAACACATAATTTTGTTGTCTATATTTGTCTATAGTTTTATAATTTTAAAATGTTAATTTACACCTTTTTTCTTCAAATGACTTCCACGTTTTCTAGGATTAAAAAAATACTCTGTGCGATTTCGATGCACAGTTAGATGATGTGATATGTTAGATAACTATTTTCAAGATCACATACGAATCCGCTTTGCTTTTATTTTCGATCTGTGTAACCTCGGTCCAGAGAAAACGAGAATATAATAATATGAGTTTAGATATAAATATATCTTTTAGATGCCACCGGTGAAAAATCTAATGTCGCTTGCATACAGTTTCTGCGTAAAAATGTTATATGTGCTATGTTAATACATTTTGTGTTTTATTCGTGTCAACTGTCCTAGCATTAAGCCCGTCACAGACGGAGCTATAATTATAATATATATATATATTATAGCTCGGTATCTTACGATATATTTCGATATATTTTGGGTATATTTTCTTCCTTCTCTGGCGTGACGTACAACCGATATATCTTTCTCTCTTTTGATATCTTTCCCGTGTGGGGTGCCGAGCTATACGATAATATATATCTCGGTATCTTACGGTATATGAATATATATTATAGCTCCGTCTGTGACGAGCTTAACAAAATGGATCTTACCTCATGGGTAACGTTGGGTACGATTCGTGATGTTATACATCTTATTAGTATAAATATAAATACAATTTATATAATACCATCGTCTTTACTGGATTATACGTAGTGTTTAAATAAGTTTGATACAATTGTATTGTGCTTAGCTGCTCCACACCTCGCCCGGTTGGGTTTCGTTTCCGCCAGAGATGAGCGAGGATGTGGTTCGAGGAATGTTTTTAAAAACCAATAGAATCACTTATTTTTCCTATACTCGCACAGCGCAGCTCTAGGATTGGTTGTTAACAAACACATCCCTCGCAACGCAACGCATCCTCGCTCATCTCTGGTGAAAACGCAGCAAGCCATTTTCGGCTGCTGACTGTATAGGTATACCCATTGAACTGATCAAATAAAAATTAAAAAAATCATTCAGCATCACACGGATTGACGGATCTCTGCGGCAAAAGAGGTCGTCCTAGGATTTTTTGTGCTATAATTGCTGAGTGATCAAATGCTCTGTATACACATACACATACCAACGGTAAAAGGAAGTATGACACAGTCCAGTATAGATTGGTCATCAAGAAGGTCCTATTGTATCAACGAGAAAGACATAACTTTATATAAAATGTATTGCAATTATTCCTACACGTCATTTGCTAGCCAGCAAGGTCAAGCGATCGTAGTTTATATCACTTATAACAAGCACATAGGAAGTGATTAGAAATGCGTAGAGCTCTTCAAGAAAACAAACAAACAGTAACTTAATAATATCTACGTAATACTAGTATTCCGTTGCAAAATTATGATTATCGACAAATAGACGTACATAGAGAATATGTAGGCTACTTGATAATATACTATTTAGCGGAAGGCGCTTACGTTGTACAGATTTAATATTGCATTCAAGGTCCACCAAATGGTCCCTTTTGATGTATACTGACACTTATGTATGGAGAAGTAAAGTCCGTCTGCGCTAAGTTTGCACCCACAATAGTACTAGTTTCTACCCAATTTTCTACCCACATTCTACGATGGAGAACTGCATGGAAGAAGTGTTTAGGTGTATTTAATCTAAATCAGTTCAGTGATTTAAGGGTGATATTGTAATGGCTCCTCTACATGATGGGCCATCATAGGGACGCAGCTATGCGTTGGAGGGAGCTAACGATATTGCGATCTTGTTCCGTCGTATAGCTGCGTCTCTATGATGGCTCATCATGTAGAGGAGCCGTTACATACACATACAGAGAGACAGAAATAATTACTTTTGGTTTTATAATACTCGTATTAGTAGAAATTATTAGGGATAGTATATTGTCTACATCTCAATATAACATAGCGTGAATTTATAATTCAAATATAAATTCCGCCGTAACAATTCCGCTGCACTTTGCTTGACGCACCGTTCAAGTTGTTGTGCAATCGCACAGTAGGTCTTCGCAAATTGCATCCACTATGCAATTAGATGCATTCACGTAGCTGTACTAGGTAGAGGAACTACTGCAAATATTCGTAGTACGATACTAATGCTCTAGCAAAGTACAGTCGCTATCAGATATATCGGAGCGGCCGAGGCGGTCACAAATATCTGAACAGCGCCTCTATTATCAAGGCGATAAAGTGCATGTTCAGATATTTTTGAGTACCTTGACCACTCCGATATATTTGATGGCGACTGTACCATTAGAAAACAGAGCCAAATGGCGAAACATATTCATAGGGCCGACCCCAAATGAACCGGGAAGAGGCACGGAGAAAGAAGAGGATATTTGAAGGGTACACGGAAAGGTCTAGTCACTTTGACAACATTTTGAGTTATAGCGGTTTTAAAGTTTGGAACGATTCAATTAACCATACTATTTTCGCAACTAGATGGTTTTTATGAATTAAAAAGTGGATTTATGTAAAAAATTCCAGCTGTTACAGAAGTTGTTCCAGCTGTTGGAAGGTCATTGCAAGTTCTACATTTTGATACAAAAATCTCATTTTACGAAAAAAGGGACTAGACATGTTCTTTCCGTGTACCCTTCATTTCGACCACTGAAAAAAGTCGTACATCAATTTCACCATATAAAAAAAATGTTATTGAAGCTTAATAATATTCGAGAAAAGTCATATTATCATAAAGAATCCGGGTTTATTTTTTGACCACCGGAAAAATTTCAACGATGCTTGGCTGAATTACACTGCTTCACCTACATGTAATATAAAAAAAGTTATAATATCAAAGGGTATTTTTCCTTCCCTTATCCTGCAATTGCCTTTTTCTTTCACTCTTATGGACATAGCAGAGTTAATAAGATCCAATATAGCCCCGCGCGTCACTTTGGCTGACGGAAATTGTAGGGGACCAGCAAAATTGCTGGCAATATTGGCAATATAGCGAAATGCTGCGAATATATTGACACTTTTGTGCTTGCAATTTGACACTTGTAATGCCAACTTATCTCGGGATCTGTTGTGTAAAGAAAATTTCTATATTTCAGTCTTCATTCACGTTGAATAGGTAATGGTACAGCCGACGTCAAAGATATGTTTACACTTTTGCACCTTACACCATTGTAATAAGGTCCAAAAGTGTAAAGATATATTTGACGTCGACTGTACGTACTACTTCTGTAATATGTAAAAGAAACCTACAAGTCTCAGACAGAACCAAATGAAACTGACCGTTATTATAGAATTAGTTTAAAGTTACCAATACAAGCAAAGAAAGCCCGATGATGTATATGGATAACTAATATTACATCTTTAAGAACAGCAACGAATTAGATCAAGACTTTATATATTTGCAATACAGTTCATATTTGTTCAAACGTGTCTATGAGTAGGTACTAAGTTCTGAGAACTCACGTGAGTCCTAAGAGATTGTATTGTTTGTTCCCAGCAGTATCGTGATAGGCTACTATTACAGAAGATGTCCTTAGACAAGGTTTTTTTTTAATAATAGCCTGAGAAAAAAGTTAATTGAAAATATTGAAATAGACAATGCAACGATGCATTTACAGAAAGTAAAAAATACGTTGAATAAATAAAGGGCCTTGCTTATCATTGGGACACTAAAGGTTATTTTTAACCGACTTGAAAAATGGAGAAGGTTCTCAATTCGACTGAATTTTTTTTTATCATTTTTTTTTTGCATTTATGTTACTCGATATCTCCGTGAACCGATTTTCAATTTTTTTTAATCGAACGGGTATAACCCCTAGGTTGTCCCATTGTCACCAAGTCGGGGTCTGACTGATGATGGGATCCTGTAGAAATCGAGGGAGCTCTTCAACTATTATAGGCACACCTATAGTGATATCACTATTTTTTACAACAACTCGGCCACTTCCTCTTGAAATAGCGGATCCTAAGTGAAGTCGGTTCTTTTTTTGTTTAAAATTATTTATATTAAGCACAACGTCTGCTAACGATACCACAATGTTTAGAAATAAAGGCAAAAATAAAAATCCTCAGCCTCAGCTTAAATAAACTAGGGAGGGGTGAGTAAAAATTGGAATCCAACCTCAAATCCTCGAAAGTTGAAACCTACTAAAATATTATTGTTTAAGAAAACAATTGCCGCTCTTGAATTTGTTAAAATAGTAACAAGACGATCGTATCCGTGAATGTCGTGTTTTAGAACTAACCACGTATGGTGGAGAATCTAGATTAGACTTCGACCCCTTATCTCACATAAATGTTGCTTTGTTGCACCGATTTAAACCAGCTAGAGCTAAATACCTGGTACATGTGGGAACTGTAGGATAAAGCAGACATACCCCAATGGCAAGTATAATAGAATATAAATAGTTTATATGTAAACACATACACATAAAAAGATATAAAAGGAAAGAAGACATAAAACAAGAAAGTGCCACGAAATGGCCAAGAAGTAGGTTCTGATACATCTTTTTTTTATACCACGACGGTGGCAAACAAGCATACAGCCCGCCTGACGGTAAGCAGTTACCGTAGCCTATGGACGCCTGCAACCCCAGAGGATTCACATGCGCGTTGCCTACCCTTTAAGAACCTATACACTCCTTTTTTGAAGAACCTCATACTGCAGCCCTCTGGGAAAACCTCGGCAGGGAGTTCATTCAACAGTTGGAGCGTTCGCGGGAGGATAAGTACTCCATCTGTGAACGTTCAGAAAGTTTAGGCAACTTTTAGAATTTAGTCTTTAAGCCAGAATGTTTTAACGTTCATGTGTTCAACAACGTTAAACACTAGTGTATGAAGTTGTTTCACGCAAATGGAATAAAACATCACTGGCGCCAGAAACAAGTTAAGGCATCAGAAAATAAAATAAGCAATAAATCGCGACCAGGAAGAAAAGTGCTTAGTCGACAAGGCCGACCGGCCGCAAATGTTAGTGGACTATGTGACAATGTTAATAAAATGATAAGGAAGTGCGATACTGATAAGTGTAGGGAACTAGATAATGCAATTATGATAGAGGACCTTGCTTATGATTTTAATTTCCGCTTTCTTTGAGTGCAATGTATCGATGAAAGCGGTTGTTAAAATAAATATTGAAGAGGCCAGCTGAATAGTAACGATTGGATCTTATCGAAAATCTAATTAATTAGCAAGATTTATAGGAATAAATAAAGCTTTAGACTTACGGTCAGTTGCAAAAATATGTCACCGTTAAAATATTCGTAAACTTTTATTGTCATGTAAAGAAAGAGTCATAGATAGCAGGCATGGCAGGCATGAGTAACGTTGGTTAGTCCGTCAATTCATTCACCGTTTATCATCATCATCATCATCATCATCTCAGCCATAAGACGTCCACTGCTGAACATAAGCCTCCCCTTTGGACCTCCATAAGTATCGGTCGGAAGCGACTTGCATCCAGCGTCTTCCGAAATCAATGAGGGTTACCGGGATTGAATGAACCGAAATTGAAGAGGTTTTTTGACAGCTGCTGTCAAAAACACCTGTCGCTACAGTAGTGCCATCTGGTGAAAATCTCGATCGCGGAAACCCTCATTGCGATTGGTTTAAGAGTCGCCAGGACGCTCGCGTGAACTCGCGTCCCCATACAAACGTAGTTCAGCTCTCATTTTAAAACGACATGCAATGAAATTTGGCATGGGCATTCTAGCAGTACAGATCTATGTCGGTAATTCGTTTTCGTTGCAAAAAAATTTAATACAAAGAAAATATAGCAAAAATAAGTTTTGTATGTAAATCTGTATCTGTCTGTATTTTCTTTGTATTACAATTTTTTGCAACGAAAACGAATTACGGACATAGATCTGTACTGCTAGAATGCCCATGCCAAATTTCGTGGTTCTAAAGCATGTCGTTTTAAAATGAGAGCTGAACTACGTTTGTATGGGAACGCGAGCGTCCTGGCGACTCTTAACTGGTCTTTAGTCAAGACAAGTTAACCTAGAATAGAAGGCGAACCTTCTCAAGGCCTTGCAGAAAGACAGCCATCTTGATTCTTATTACTGAGATAAACTCCTGCCCTTGCAAGCCCGCCACCCTTAAAGGGGGGTCCAATCGTCAATAATAGGTAGGGGGTTTAGTTTTATGGGCCCATTATGGGTTTTATGAGTATAGCTCTGGGTTCTACACGCCGATGTCCTTTTACGTCAACTTTCAGCTTTACTGGAAGCTACAAGCTAGCGTTTCTATTAAATTACTCAGGACAATGTATATTTAAAATGATAACTATGAATATGCCCTTATCCTGTTTAGATTTTTTAGCTATAAGGAAAAAAATGCACGCTTGCTTGCAAGCAAAATACAATACTATAACAACTTTAGCAAATAAAATTGATTGACTTATACTGTTTTGAATTCACATTCCATATTTATTTTGATTTACAAAAAGATATTGCCATGACAATAAGTCATTTTAGGGACTTCAATTTATTTCAGAAGCGATATCGGATCAGTATTGAACTGGCCATCCGGTTGTAATGACAGGATAATTAATAATCATTTTGCAAAGTCAACTGAAGAAGCAAAGCGGACAAGATGTTCATAATAATCTTTGCACGACTTTATACAACAGTAAATCCGGGTATAGATCATTTTGAGCATCTAACCCGCTTAGCTAGTTCTGCCGCTCACTTCATTGACGTCAACATTACTGAATCAATCAGTCCAAAACTACATTTTATGTTATCCACATTCAAAGAATTCAGGCTACAATCCACACAATGAAACTCGATGCAAGTTTAGCATAATACAAAGTCCAACGATTAGCATACAAAATGTATTTAATTTTAATGTAATTAATATACGACGTCAGTTTACGGGGAATATAAAAAGTGGGGAAGAGTGTTGAACCCAGTTAACATTAAAACAACTTATGTAATACTGTAAATAATCCCAAACGACGTTTCTATTACTATAGAAACGTCGTTTGGGATTACTACAGGTAGGGACCTATAACTACTGTTATAGGTCCCTACCTATACCTACTACAGAAACATCGTTTGGGGGAAATGGGATGCGGGAAAAAGGTCTATTACTGATATACTGATTGGTGGTGACTTCGGCCCGAAGTACTTCAGAAAGGACTTTGAAAACGAGACGATACGAGAAGGAGGAAATGGACACACTCTTCTTCACTTTACAATATAGTAGTGTTGAGTTAATTTTGAACACCCCACTGGTTGAGCCACTTATGCTGCTGACGACTCGTATGCCATATTTATGTTTGTTATGATCAAAGACAAAACAAAACAACATCGTAACTATACTCGTTGTTGACTTGAACGACCTTACATACAAGTATTTCTAATCTATGAATATTCCAATCACGATTCCTATCATTATTGGCAAAACGTACGGAATCTCAAACGCAGATCCTATTTCCATCTTATGCCCACGAATGATGTAATGATGTTTTAGAGTGTGTTATTTGACTAGCTAATAATTCACTAAATAAACACATATTATAACTTAGCATATCAAACGTTTCGTGTGAAGCTGTCAGATTTGTAGTTGGTTGGAAAAATAAGGCCCGCCGAGTTTCATGCCGATCATAATTCTTTTCGGGTCAGAGGTGTAGTGTAGTGGTTAGAACTGGTGGTAGATTTTTTTATTTCTGATGTTCATAAGTTCATTGTAATGCACCTAAATTTAAGAATAAATATCTTTCTTTTTTATCTTTATCTTAATATTAACAAAGCTTTGCATTTTTTGCCTTTTTTTCTCCTCTATGACCTGTAGAAAAAGGGTCAGAAGCTTGTGAAGAAAGTTGGAACCGAGTTCTTCCCACTAGACCCCACTGTTACATAGCATCTATTCGATTTTAAGCTGTTTGTCAATTCTCAGTGAATCCAGTCATAACAGCCTGTCATTGGCAGTCAAGGAGACGACATTGACTCGTGTATTAATAGTATTTTTACAGCAGCGCGAACGAGTAACCTAATTCTTGTGACAGATATAGTTTTTTTGCGTCGGAAGTATGGGAGACGTCATATAAATTGTGTAGTAATTTCACTGCCCTTGACACATAATTTTACTACGCATTTTTATTGTCAATAGACTATAAAATTCGTGATTTAACTTTAAAAAGTTTAGTCCCACAGCGAGCTCAATAAGGATTGTGTTATGGTACAGTCGCCATCAGATATTTCGGAGTGGCCAAGATGGTCACAAATATGTTCAGATATTTTTGAGTACCCTGGCCGCTCAGATATATGTGATGGCGACTGAACACAGCGACAATATAAATAATAAACAGATAAATACTTAAATACACAGAAAACATCCATAATTTAGCAACAAATATCCATAATAAAACAAACAAATGAAAGCTCTGACCAGGACTCGAACCCAGGATGTTAAATTGTAAAATAAAACAACTCATTTTCCAATGTAGTGGCATTGCACTTAGGGGCGCTTCAAAAAAATCGCTTTCTTCTTCACTAGCTTTATGGAACAGTGTTAACATGTGTCAAGCCGGTGGCACCCGAGTTCTACGGGCGTGCCAGTATTGGAAAGTTTTGTAAACAAGTATATGCGAGCTTTTCGCGCTGCGCACATGAAACCTTGATTCGATGAGTTTATTTTTGGAATACGACAGGCGCCAATGTTAACTACCGATATTATAGACGATAGAGCTTTGTAAGAAGGACAAAGGAACTATCAGTTCCAATGAGAAAGTAAGAAAGAGAAACATGCCATGTGTTAAGAGTCGCCAGGACGCTCGCGTGAACTCGCGTCCCCATACAAACGTAGTTCAGCTCTCATTTTAAAACAACACGCTTTAGAACCACGAAATTTGGCATGGGCATTCTAGCGGTACAGATCTATGTCGGTAATTCGTTTTCGTTACTAAAAATTGTAACACAAAGAAAACATAGCAAAAATAAGTTGTATGTAAATCTGTATGTGGCTGTATTTTCTTTGTATTACAATTTTTAGCAACGAAAACGAAATACCGACATAGATCTGTACTACTAGAATGGCCATGCCAAAGTTCGTGGTTCTAAAGCATGTCGTTTTAAAATGAGAGCAAAACTACGTTTGTATGGGAACGCGAGCGTCCTGGCGACTCTTAAGCAGGGACAACATGATTATTGATTAGAGACTTCACAGTGGAAACTATTATATACTTTGTGACATAACATCGAAATGCGAAAGCTCCTAAGCTCTATCGCTCCTACAACTATTGCGATAAGTATACTAATTTTCCGTCTATCTAGAGCAGTGGTTCTTAACCGGTTGTCCGCGTATGACTGATGGTCCCTAGGAGTACCTGAAGCGATCCGCGAATTCATAAAAGAGAAAAACATTTTGTTGACTTTATCAGTATACACTTCCAAGTAACTAACTGGTGTTCCTTGCCGTGGAAAAAAATTTGTGTGGTCTCTTATCATTAAAAGGTTCAGATCCACTGACCTAGAGTATAGGTCTTGGGTGGACAGTATGCTTATTTGCTACAGACGTAGTGTAACACCCAGCGTTTGCATTTCAATGGATTGCATCAGCTTTAGGCGTCCTATTTCCGAAATAGTAACGTCCTTTGCATATCTCCGCAGCGAAATAGACACGCGATACCGAGCTAAACTTTTCGCTGCGAAACCTAAGGCCGTGTCCTTACGAATGGAAGCGTTTAATTCGCGCGCAAATATCAAATAAACTGATCGAGCTCCCTTCGTTTCGCGCCGCTCGACGCTCCGCTTCGCGTTCGCGTGTTGTTTAGCTACATAGGACACTTCAATCGCCGGTCGACTGTTTGCTTCTTTAGCGTCGCTTGGCGTCCGCGTTCGCTGACGTAGGACACGGCGTAAGCGAATCGAGAGCGAATTCGGACGGCGCCGCGGCGCGGTACCACGGTGTCGCCGGTATCGTTTCCACTCCTGATTCGCTCTCGATCCGCTTAGGTTTCGCGACGAAACGCGCGCGATACCGCGGTATCATTCCGCTTCGGAAAAGTGCAAAAGGCGTAAGCAAAGTCCATAAATAAATTGGTGTTCAGTTCGATGAATGGTGTGAAACATCCCAACGGAAATTGAGTTATTGTTATGTTTTTGACATCACGACTTGATAGATGATAGTATCGTCTTTAACATCCCGCAAGAACAAATACGTGCTCAAAATAAGAAGACAAATACAGAAAACCATCGCATGTTTATTTGAAAAGACAACTAATATATCGAACGCAACAGTACGCTCAAATCAACGTATTGCTAATTGATGAGACTAAATGATACCAATTGCATGAGAAAGCTTGCCACTTGCGCCAATTGTTTCAAGTATATAAACACAGACATATGTAAAGAGGTACTTATAGATATATAATGAAACAAGACTGTTTGACACTCAAGTCAAGAGCAATATAAAAGGATAGTATTGAAATACATATACCATACCAAGTGACCCGTTTTCATTGACGGACAACGCAAATTTAAACAATGAAAAACAAGTAGAGACGTCATTGGTCATAATTTGGTTAGAGAGTGTAGAGACCTCATCATACTACGTCACTAGTCATATTTTTTCGAGCAAATATTGTTATTGATTGTTTGATTTTTACGTATTTCTCCCTTTTCTCTAGTACAGTCACCGGCAACATCTTCCTACATGAAGGCCGCAAAAATATGTGACACTCTCTTATCTTGTAGGGCCATACGAGCGTGTCACATACTTTTGCGGCCTTCGTTCGTGCAGGAAGATACTATTGCCGGTGACTGTACAGTCGCCATCAAATATATCGGAGCGGCCAAGGTACTAAAAAATATCTGAACATGCACTTTATCGCCTTGACAATAGAGGCGTTGTTCAGATATTTGTGACCACCTTGGCCGCTCCGATATATCTGATGGCGACTGTACGTATCTACAGGAAAATCATCTAAAACGATGGCAGTTATTTCGGATGGTCGGAATACGTATTCTAATTCGTTTTTGGCCAGCAACACTTTATAAATAGACTGAGTAAGGAATGTCCGCATTCTGTATTAAATAAAGAAATATTGTAGGCGCTGACGACTCCATGACATTGTAATGGCTGATGTCTAGCCATATTACATGTTATTATTGTATTGCTTGCGATGCATGACCTTACACATGTATAAAATAGGTTGTTGACTTAATAAACCGAGCATTATTATACTGGACACCTCACCTCTCACTACATCTCCATACTGGCCCTCACCCTCTGAAGCTCCGCATGCTTCATGGCGACCTTGCCAGGATAGTAGCGTAAGGTCCTCATGCTTCATGGCGATCCTGCCAGGATAGCAGCGTAAGGTGCTCATGCTTCATGGCGATCCTGCCAAGATAGCAGCGTATGGTGCTCATGCTTCATGGCGATCCTGCCAGGATAGCAGCGTATGGTGCTCATGCTTCATGGCGATCCTGCCAGGATAGCAGCGTATGGTGCTCATGCTTCAACATAACGTATTAAACATGACTAATGTCCAGACTATATACCGTAATAAGACTGTCAAAGAAACTACCGCTATTGTTGGGACATTTTTTTGGGCTGATTGAGTACCCCTAGTATTATTTGATCGGTGTGTACATTCAACATTTAAATGTACAGCCTTGGCCAGAAGTGTTGAGCACCAATGCGATTTTCATACAAAACTGGCAAGTTTAGTCCATCGTTTCCATCTTTGTTTAAGTTATTTTGTCAATTAATTTAAACTAATAGGCATGTTTTGTTGAAGTTAGTAGTAACTGCATAGAATATTTGCAATATGTCGCACCGACTTAAATTTACATTTTTGGTACCTTCTGTTTTCATATTTTTTAAGTACCTTGAAAGTGTTATTAAGTGAAGTTTTCTATATTTATAACTAAAATATAACATTTACCGTTACCGTACATTGTTAGGATAGGGAAATAATGCTTAACATCAAAATTGTAAACAAAAAACACCTATGCTCAACACTTCTGGCCAAGGCTGTATAACTAAACCAAGTTTCTTTTGGCAACTTATGCGCGACATTACCACTTTGTGGAACAAACGGGGGGTCGTATTCTGCCTTTTACAGTTCACAGTCACCCTACAATACTAAAGTCCCTCATTAATTAAGTCAAACTCGCTATTTTAATGATAAATCGATCAATATCGCCCGTTAAACACATACTTATCAATAAAACAATAGTACATTGTGTATAAAGGGCGGTAAATAAGAATTTACGAACAAGTGTGAATTGAATTCATCACACTTGTGAGGAAAAAACAAAAATTCTGCATCGTACTCTTATTGAGTGGCAACAAGTTTAGTGTATGTACGGTATCGTTACCGCGCCCCCCGCGCTCAGGGCTCGCCCCCTGCGATGTAAGAGAGAGATGAAACTTACAGCCCTAGGTCGAAATAAAGGATGTACGGCCCGCATTGCCTACGTGTAACAACAGCTCTTACGAGTAAGTGTGATGAAACTGATGAAAAAGCGCATTTATCCTCGTTGCGAGCCAAGCCTCCTACCAGTTAGCCACACTATTCTATTAAAGTATTTTGCGTCAGCGACTAATTACTAGCGATGCGCGTTTCCCGTTATCATGGGTTTCAATGTCATTCGTAGGCCCGGAACTGGCGACTGCAATTAAATGATATTGCGATGTCGCTGTGACATCGAGGAACGAATAGCGTACCGTAGTAAAGCTAAGTTTTTTTCACAGAAAAGGGAGATTTCACTGTCTTTTATTTTTATACCTTTAGGTGGATTTCGAGTAGATGGCGCTTTTAGACATGAGCTTAAAAAAGTAGGAAAACTACTCAGCTGACTAAAAATAATACAGCTAGCCTTTTGTTAGTGTGTTATGTAATGTAGAGGTAGTCTAATTATCTCAATATATCGGCTTTCCGATGATAGTTTCAGAGTATTTTACATTGATTTATTATGTAAGAAGAACCTAGTAGATGTGACATCTAGAACAAATTTTGTGCACCATGTTTGTCGGTTGACAGCTATGACTGAGTCAAAGAATAGCTTGTCGTGATTTTCACTATACCTTGTGCAATCTAAGAAGCGGTTTTTGACACCTGTCATCTCAGTACATTTTATACCCTAAAATCGATTTTAGGTTATGAAATGTACTGAGATGACAGGCGTCAAAAACCGCTTCTTAGATTGCACAAGGTATACTCCTTTCGGCACAAACATTTTCTTAGGGGGCCCACCGACTTAGAGTCCGCCTGACGATATCGGCCTGTCGGCCTGTCAGTTAGAACAAAAATTTGACAGCTCCAAACAACTGACAGGCCGACTGATAGTGGGTGGGAGATGGGATGTGAGAATAGATGTCATCTCCTATTGCTCAATGGTATTTGAGAATCGTAAGAGAGCTATTGTCATATTAAAGAACTTCATTCGTACAAGCTCTACTGTAAAATAACGACGACGAACAATGATTACACATCGTTTACGTATAGAATAGTGTTTATGTATGGGCGATGTAAGACCTAACTGACCCGGAGGCTTGGCTCAGAGTCTGACACGTTTAGGATAAACGCTCCTTTGTTGTACTGATAAGTTTGTAGTTGTACAGTCACCATCAGATATATCGGAGCGGCCACGGTGCTCACAAATATCTGAACAACACCTCTATTAATTCAGTATACGCGATATAATCCGTTCAAAGTTGTTTTATTTCATGAATAACTATCGCGGCAACCGTAGAAGATATTAAACACCTCTATTGTCAAGGCGGTAAAGTGCATGTTCATATATTTTGAGTACAGTCACCGGCGATAGTATATTCCTACACGAAGGGCGCAAAAATATGTGACTCGCTTTTATGGTCCTACAAATAAGAGCGTGTCACATATTTTTGCGGCCTTCGTTTAGGAAGATGCTATTGCTGGTGACTGTACCTTGACCGCTTCGATATATTTGATGGCGACTGTACTTGGTATGCATAGAACCGAAGACCTATTTCCATTCATCGATTTAGGTATAACAACTCGCTCTTATGCCCCTAGAAATAAGAGCTTGTCACATATTTTTGCGGCCTTCGTCCAGGAAGATACTATTGCCGATGACTATATATGGTAAAATAAATACCCCGTTTCTATATAACGATAATAACCACGTTATTTTGAAATCGTATATTAATGTCTCAGTATGTGATATGTGAGACAATCTAAAAATATTTTAACTCCGTATTTGTCAGCCCCGGGGTATGTTTTCACTGTTCATTGCAAATAATATATGTAGTGACCTAGTGACGCAAATACTTATCTACGCATAAATAGAAAAGTGTACGGGTAATATAATATTAACAATATTAATAACATATAATTATAATTATGGACCTATGACCCGGAGACGGGGGCTCGACTTTATAAGTCTCACGGTAATCTTATGTTATATTTTATCATACAATACGTAACAGTTGGTACTTAATAATTTTGCCTATCTGTCTGGTTTTAAGTTCCAATTTTTATAAGTTCTAAAAAGTATTTGAAACTGTAAAGGGTTTAACTGATTAAGGGTTAAACGGTCTAACATGCAAATAAAATAATACATGATAGTTTTCATTTAGACATATTGTATGTCCACTATACACAACCTAATTGAAATAGGAACTAACAATATTCGTAATAATTATAGACTTCATTTGAATTTATAGATACATGCATTTGTGTAGAAAGGACGCATAGGTATCCCAATCGAATAGTCCTTGTGGCCTGAAGTATATAGTTTTCGATAAACCATAGTGCTGTGTATCATGTGATTCATGTGTATGACATGATGTTAATGGTGTATTTTCCTGTATTAGATAACCTGTTCCTATACCTGTATTTCCCTTGGCGTTTTCTGTAAATCTACTTTATAACTACTTCCGTACTGAGTTCAAATAAGTAATTTATAAATTGGTAATACGTATAGATTTCTATAAAATAAGTTTTAACCACCACCACCACCACCAAACAATAAGATAATAATAACAAAATATATAGAAATTTTCAATAACTTTAAACATTGGAAAATGTCCAACGAGGAAGACAAAATAATTCATTATTTGAAATAGAAATGTCTCACATGTGCCTAAGGCCAAGATCACCCATACAATTCTATTTTCGTGGAACAAAAAGTGACTGACGAGTAACATGGCGTCTATTTTGTGCCGCTTTTTTTGTTGTTTTTTAATAGTGCGCAAAAATATTAAAATAGATATCACACCTACTGTTGACAAAACTCACTAAAATAAAAGGCCAAAGTCTAGGCTATGTGGGAAACGTTCAAATATCTAATAGGTAATGTAACGAAGAAAAGCACTTAGGTATACTAGCCCCATGCATATGTTTTCGTCTACTCAGACCATTTTCTTAAGTTTTCCCATTTGTACAGAAAAGTAGTTTTAGACAAATATTCAACACTGTTTTATAATAATATTATAATATTTAGATTATTCATGAAAATATCCTACACAAATGCAATTATAGTACAAGTAATACAATTCTGAAAAACGTAAAAAAAAACGGATTTTTGTATGCCACATATTTTTATTACAAAAACATATGGTGAGACTAGGGTTATTCCTAGGGAAAGCAACATGGCCTAGATATATTGACCGTTCAATTTTGAGTCTACAAGAACAAATGTGCAAGAGGAGAGCCCAACTTTATTTGGGCAATGGTTTTGGAAAATCCATTTTTTCAGCAACAATACCGTCACCTCGGGGTACTTTGGCCAAATTCAGGATACTTTGGCCCATATAAAAATCACATATAGAAGAGTCTAATAAAAAAGATAAATACGTTATCGGTTAGTTTTAATTAGCCTCGTGGCAATTTGCCGTTAATTCAATTCTTTTATGAAGCCTGAACCAAGTAAATTCCAAAGGCCAAAGTTACCCTCCAGGGCTAAAGTACCCCGAGGTTACGGTAGTCTCTTAGTGTTTTCATGATACAATTAAAATAAACTACATTAAACACTACTATTATTGGCCCCATTCATTAATCAGAAGTATCCGTGTAAGAATTATGTAAAAAAATCTTCGTACTAGACGAATTTTGAACGACGACGAATGTTGAAATTATTTTAATTTAGTTGTACTGTATTTATATAATTCAAATGCAATGTATATTGTTCATGAATAAATAAATGAAATGAAATGAAATTCCATTGCATCGGGGCTAGTATCAGTACTAGGTGATATATAGATATAATATAACTAATATACCTGTATAGAAAACAACCATAAACCAGAAACAAATATCAAACACATAATATAAATAAATAAAATAAAATATATATACGGTGTCAAACTAAATAAAACTGTGTATTTATTTATTTATTGCTTTGTTTATTTATTTAAGTGCATCTTGTAAGTTCAATTCCAACCACTGAGCTGAAATTTGGTATACTTCCGTAGTTTACACGACAATGCTACTAGGTACAGTAAGAAATAAAACTGTGTACCTACCAAACAAAAATTTGGGAGTTTCTTGTTTTTATTTCAAATGCTCCTTAATCGTGTGGATGCGCAAACATTATCGATACAAAATATTAACATATTTATGATATTTAACACATTATTATGTGGAATCAGACACAAACTAAGGAACCGTGATTTGATGTTTCACACTCCAGTTTCGTTGCACATTTAAAGCATTCAAATTATATTTGCAAACTTAACGATCACGACTATTGGTGGAGTTAGGGGGCCCAGCCCACCTACTATCAGTCCGCCTGATGATATCGGCCCGTCAGTTAGAACAAAAATTTGACAGCTCCGAACAACTGACAGGCCAATATCGTCAGGCCGACTGATAGTGGGTGGGCCCCATAAGGCTTTTGTCAGACCGGCGGCGAGAAAGTAGGAAAAACACAAGGTTCAGGGGCTTGTTTTATAAAAGCTAAAGTTTAATATATTAGCAAGAATCTTTTTAACTGGTCATATTAGTTTAGTTGTTTTCATAAGCAGGAGAAGAGGCCTTAGTCCCGTGAACGTTCCTCAATTCCACGATTTCTTACTCGATAGATGGCGTTAGCGCTCAGTACACGGCCGCTGGCAATAACAAGGACGATACGCACGCTTCAATAGTCTTGATCGTTTTCAACTTCAATTACAAGCAAAATTATTTTTACGCATAAGTTTTACAGACTTTTTATTTTCTTTTACATGGAAGAGAGAATTATACGCAACTAAAATCAATAGGCCTGTTAGAGGTACAGTCGCCATCAGATATATCGGAGCGACCAAGGTGGTCACAAATATCTGAACAACGCCTCTATTGTCAAGTCGATAAAGTGCATGTTCAGGTATTTTTGAGTACCCTGGCCGCTCCGATATATTACAGTCGCCATCAGATAGATCGGAACGGTCAAGGTACAGTCGCCATCAAATATATCGGAGCGGCCAAGGTGGTCACAAATATCTGAACAACGCCTTTATTATCAAGGCGATAAGGTGCTTGTTCAGATATTTTTGAGTACCGTGGCCGCTCCGATATATTTGATGGCGACTGTACTCAAAAATATCTGAACAACGCCTTTATTGTCAAGGCGATAAAGTGCACGTTCAGATATTTTTGAGTACCTTGGCTGCTCCGTACTGTCACCATCGTGTGCATGTACAGTCGCCATCAAATATATCGGAGCGGCCAGGGTACTCAAAAATATCTGAACATGCAGTTTATCGTTCTGATAATAGAGGCGTTGTTCAGATATTTCTGACCACCTTGGCCGCTCCGATATATCTGATGGCGACTGTACTGTCACCATCAGATATGATTGAGCGGCCCGACCAGTCATGTGCATTTTATCTAAGTTCGCCATTATATCTGGAGTCGTTTTTTTTAAATATATGGTGGAAAACTAGCGCACGGCCTGCCTTATGGTAAGAGGTGAGGGTAGGGACTGGTAGTTGTTTTCGGCTAATTTGAGGGTGTGAATTTTAAAAATGATGTCTGTTTTAAAATCCAAGATGGCGGTAATACACTTTTTGTGAAAAATCGTCATGGTAGTCGTTTTCTGCTAATTGATGGGTGCAGATTTCGAAAATAATGTCTGTTTTCAAATCCAAGATGGCGGTCATACACTTTTTGTGAAAAATTGTCATGGTAGTCATTTTCTGCTAATTGATGGGTGCAGATTTCAATAATAATGTCTGTTTTCAAATCCAAGATGGCGGTCATACACTTTTTGTGAAAAATCGTCATGGTAGTCGTTTTCGGCTAATTAGGGGCTCTAGATTTCAAAAATAATGTCTGTTTCAAAATCAAAGATGGCGGTCATACACTTTTTGTGAAAAATCGTCATGGTACTCATTTTCTGCTAATTGATGGGTGCAGATTTCGAAAATAAAGTCGGTTTTCAAATCCAAGATGGCGGTCATACACTTTTTGTGAAAAATCGTCATGGTAGTCATTTTCTGCTAATTGATGGATGCAGATTTCGATAATAATGTCTGTTTTCAAATCCAAGATAGTGGTCATACAGTTTTTGTGAAAAATCGTCATGGTAGTCATTTTCTGCTAATTGATGGGTGCAGATTTCAAAAATAATGTCTGTTTTCAAATCCAAGATGGCGGTCATAGGTCATACACTTTTTGTGAAAAATCGTCATGGTAGTCATTTTCTGCTAATTGATGGGTGCAGATTTCAAAAATAATGTCTGTTTTCAAATCCAAGATGGGGGTCATACACTTTTTGTGAAAAATCGTCATGGTAGTCATTTTCTGCTAATTGATGGGTGCAGATTTCGAAAATAATGTCTGTTTTCAAATTCAAGATGGCGGTCATACACTTTTTGTGAAAAATCGTCATGGTAGTCATTTTCTGCTAATTGATGGGTGCAGATTTCAAAAATAATGTCTGTTTTCAAATCCAAGATGGCGGTCATACACTTTTTATGAAAAATCATCATGGTAGTCGTTTTCGGCTAATTAGGGGCTCTAGATTTCAAAAATTATGTCTGTTTCAAAATCAAAGATGGCAGTCATACACTTTTTGTGAAAAATCGTCATGGTAGTCATTTTCTGCTAATTGATGGGTGCAGATTTCAAAAATAATGTCTGTTTTCAAATACAAGATGGCGGTCATACACTTTTTGTGAAAAATCGTCATGGTAGTCATTTTCTGCTAATTGATGGGTGCAGATTTCGAAAATAATGTCTATTTTCAAATCCAAGATGGCGGTCATACAGTTTTGGAAAAAATCATCATGGTAGTCATTTTGTGCTAATGGATGGGTGCAGATTTCGAAAATAATGTCGGTTTTCAAATCCAAGATGGCGGTCATACACTTTTTGTGAAAAATCGTCATGGTAGTCTTTTTCGGCTAATTAGGGGCTCTTTTCTGCTAAACGACGCCTTATACCGAAGACATTGCTAGTCACAAAAGGACCGACTAAGTGCTTCGTTAAAATAAGATCAGCTTAAGTAAGACTACCAGTATGAGCATGAATGCTACAAATATGAGATCAAGTTGTAGATACCATACATTTTACACGTTACACAAATAGATACTACAACCAAATAGTAAAAAGAAAAACCTAAGTGTGAGTAGGATACATACTACAGGGTTCCGTACCCTCAATGTGAAATAAAGTGGACGGATGAACGGATATACAGATGACTGGACGGATGGACACATAGACATAATTTTGACTATACACACGTAGGTATTTCTAGTGACCAAACCCTGACTCCATCATGAGACCCTGGACCCGATCTCAAGCGAAAGTGCTCGTCAAGCTAAGGCTAATGAGACCAAACACGATGGAGTTGTGATGAGTAGATAGGCAGTTCTAGTGACCAACTCCTGACTCCATCATGAGACCCTGGACCTCATCTCAAGCGGAAGTACTCGTCAAGCTAAGTCTAATGAGCCCAAACACGATGGAGTTGTGTTGAGTAGATAGGCAGTTCTAGTGACCAACTCCTGACTCCATCATGAGACCCTGGACCTCATCTCAAGCGAAAGTGCTCGTCAAGCTAAGGCTGATGAGCCCAAACACGATGGAGTTGTGATGGGTATTTAGGCAGTTCTGGTGACCAACTCCTGACTCCATCATGAGACCTTGGACTTCATCTCAAGCGGAAGTGCTCGTCAAGAGAAGTCTAATGAGCCCAAACACGATGGAGTTGTGATGAGTATATAGGCAGTTCTAGTGACCAAACCCTGACTCCATCATGAGACCCTGGACCCGATCTCAAGCGAAAGTGCTCGTCAAGCTAAGGCTAATGAGCCCAAACACGATGGAGTTGTGATGGGTATATAGGCAGTTCTCGTGACCAAACCCTGACTCCATCATGAGACCCTGGACCCGATCTCAAGTGAAAGTGCTCGTCAAGCTAAGTCTAACGAGCCCAAACGCGATGGAGTTGAGTTGTGATGAGTAGATAGGCAGTTCCGGTGACCAACTCCTGGCTCCATCATGAGACCCTGAACCTCATCTCAAGTGGGAGCGCTCGTCAAGCTAAGTCTAACGAGCCCAAACACGATGGAGTTGTGATGAGTAGATAGGCAGTTCCGGTGACCAACTCCTGGCTCCATCATGAGACCGTGGACCTCATGTAAAGCGGGAGTGCTCGTCAAGCTAAGTGTAACGAACCCAAACACGATGGAGTTGTGATGAGTAGATAGGCAGTTCCGGTGACCAACTCCTGACTCCATCATGAGACCTTGGACCTCATCTCAAGTGGGAGTGCTCGTCAAGCTAAGTCTAACGAGCCCAAACACGATGGAGTTGTGATGAGTAGATAGGCAGTTCCGGTGACCAACTCCTGACTCCATCATGAGACCCTGGACCTCATCTCAAGCGGGAGTGCTCGTCAAGCTAAGTGTAACGAGCCCAAACACGATGGAGTTGTGATGAGTAGATAGGCAGTTCCGGTGACCAACTCCTGACTCCATCATGAGACCTTGGACCTCATCGCAAGTGGGAGTGCTCGTCAAGCTAAGTTTAACGGGCCCAAACACGATGGAGTTGTGATGAGTAGATAGGGAGTTCCGGTGACCAACTCCTGACTCCATCATGAGACCCTGGACCTCATCTCAAGTGGGACTGCTCGTCAAGCTAAGTCTAACGAGCCCAAACACGATGGAGTTGTGATGAGTAGATAGGCAGTTCCGGTGACCAACTCCTGACTCCATCATGAGACCCTGGACCTCATCTCAAGTGGGAGCGCTCGTCAAGCTAAGTCTAACGAGCCCAAACACGATGGAGTTGTGATGAGTATATAGGCAGTTCCGGTGACCAACTCCTGGCTCCATCATGAGACCCTGAACCTCATCTAAAGTGGGAGTGCTCGTCAAGCTAAGTCTAACGAGCCCAAACACGATGGAGTTGTGATGAATAGATAGGGAGTTCCGATGACCAACTCCTGACTCCATCATGAGACCCTGGACCTCATCTCAAGTGGGAGTGCTCGTCAAGCTAAGTCTAACGAGCCCAAACACGATGGAGTTGTGATGAGTAGATAGGCAGTTCCGGTGACCAACTCCTGACTCCATCATGAGACCCTGGACCTCATCTCAAGTGGGAGCGCTCGTCAAGCTAAGTCTAACGAGCCCAAACACGATGGAGTTGTGATGAGTACATAGGCAGTTCCGGTGACCAACTCCTGGCTCCATCATGAGACCCTGAACCTCATCTAAAGTGGGAGTGCTCGTCAAGCTAAGTCTAACGAGCCCAAACACGATGGAGTTGTGATAAGTAGATAGGCAGTTCCGGTGACCAACTCCTGACTCCATCATGAGACCCTGGACCTCATCTCAAGTGGGAGTGCTCGTCAAGCTAAGTCTAACGAGCCCAAACATGATGGAGTTGTGATGAGTAGATAGGCAGTACCGGTGACCAACTCCTGACTCCATCATGAGACCCTGGACCTCATCTCAAGTGGGAGTGCTCGTCAAGCTAAGTCTAACGAGCCCAAACACGATAGAGTTGTGATGAGTAGATAGGCAGTTCCGGTGACCAACTCCTGGCTCCATCATGAGACCCTGAACCTCATCTATAGTGGGAGTGCTCGTCAAGCTAAGTCTAACGAGCCCAAACACGATGGAGTTGTGATGAGTAAATAGGCAGTTCCGGTGACAAACTCCTGACTCCATCATGAGACCCTGGACCTCATCTCAAGTGGGAATGCTCGTCAAGCTAAGTCTAACGAGCCCAAACACGATGGAGTTGTGATGAGTATATAGGCAGTTCCGGTGACCAACTCCTGGCTCCATCATGAGACCCTGAACCTCATCTAAAGTTGGAGTGCTCGTCAAGCTAAGTCTAACGACCCCAAACACGTTGGGATGAGTAATTATGCCTAGTAGATAAGGAGTTTCGGTAACCAACTTCTATCCTCAGACCCTGGACTAAATCTGGGCTCAAAGTAATAATAAGAAAGTCAACTAAAGTAATAATAAAATAAAGAAATCCAAATATCCTTTCAATTATAAAATTAAAATAAAGAAAGTAAGGATCTTGGTAATTCATTCGCAGTGCTGCATACTTCTCGCAACTATAGGGCAATGGAAACAGGTCACTACGTGTTGTCAATACCATAGAAGGTTACCCGATTTAGGTGACCTCTGAGTGTAGCTATGTGGCAAACTTACGTAATGCGCGCGGGACGATTTAACACAGGTCCGTCGTCTACGAGCTCCCGTTCCATACTGAGCCAGAGACGGCGGCGCGGTGTGTTTTGTCAAGTTTTGAGGGGATTTAGAGTCATCTTTAAAAAATTCTACCATAAGTAAATTTAGGGATACAGTAATGATTTTTTTTTTCATGGTAGCTGCATAGTTGAACTTTGCTATGTTTATATTTTTAGGGCAGAATAATAATAGGACATCCGTGAATTTTTTTTTATGTAACCGTGTTTTGATCAAAAATTTTCAAGTATTCAGAAGGTATTTTCTCTATTATCCAAGATGAAATTTTAATTTTTTTTGCGGTGGCCGTCTTAAAAATTTTGTGCTGAATAAAATTGTATTCAAATTTTATAAGAAATGTTCTCTATGTTTGAGTTATCCTAAAACAAAACGACATGTATATCTGCAAATTCCGGAAAGGCCTTCCAAGAGAAGCCATGTTTTTCATAATTCTTGCTCAAAAATGTTATTTTTTTTCCGATGGCCGTCTAGATAAAGGTACGGACTATCATATACATAAAGAATTAAGTTAAAAGCACTAAGTATTTTTGCGATATCCTCAAAAGAAAATTGAGGTTTTCGCAAAATATGCGCGTATAGGGAATAAGGCCTCTTAAACGGGCCACAGTTTAATTTCAAGGTGTCACTAAGTTTTTTCATCAAATTGATATGAAACTTTGCAATTTTTTTTCTAAGTTTACACAAGTTTTAGCATACGTTCGTAAACAAAAGAGGTTTGCCCAGCCATTTACAACTCCGTAAAACAAACAACGTGAACATAAATAGTACACCGTAGCGAACTATGATCATTTTTTTTGGAAATTCTTCTGTACTTGACAAAAGGCTTATAATCGCTTGATTAAACTGAATTTTCACGGCATTTTATAACAATACGGAACAAATGAAGCGTGCTAAATGAGTGACCAATCTATACAAACTTATATTTACCGTCGCCTTTGAAATAATACTACAGATTTTAGGCCCATCATCGACTCTGTTATCTGACTATTCGCTATCCTTATTATAACCGCAGAAGGTCTATCTTAAGTCAATCAAATATGTTACTGTTAGTACGCAAATGCTCGTACGCAAACATAACAGCTGATGAGGCCTGCGCAGTAGCCGTTTTTTTGTAAAACAATGTTGGCTATAGTTCCGCTACGACCTTCAGATACAGAGTACGGTTAAGACTTTATGGGTTATGTATTGAGCAAATTGTCACGTATTGGCAGCGGAGAGCCTTTTCGTATCAACCGACTTCAATATTTCGAAGGAGGAGGTTCTCAATTCGTCGGGATCTTGGTTGTTCACCGATTTTTCGAAGACGGCTACACCGATTTGGAAAATATTTTTTTTGTTTGAAAGAGTATACTTCACAGTTGATCCCAGTGTGATCTGATGATGGGATCCTGGAGAAATCGAGGGAACTCTTCAACTATTACAGGCACACCTGTAGTGATTTCACTATTTATTACAACAACTCGGCCACTTCTTGGAATAGCGGATCCTAAGTGAAGTCGGTTCTTTTTTTGTTTACAATTATTTTAGTAACATTTTTTCATTACACTGTTCATAGCAACCATTGGCATAATGAGAGGAACACAGGTTCAAAGATAAAGGTAACATGTAAATTATTAGTAAACCTTAATGAGAATATGACGTCGAGATAGCTGTCACCCCATACTAATTTTGACGTAGGTAAATAAGTATATGGTAGATCTGCCAACCCTAAAGGATTAGGGTTGACAGATCACCGAATAGAATGGGAATCCTAATCGTGGTTCGGTAATATTTAATACGCCTTAGACTTCTATTCACTTAATATTGTCTATGGTTGCCGCGATAGTAATCATGAAATAAAACAACTTTAAACGGATTGTATCGCGTATACTGAATTTAAATTACATCCCGACGTTTCAAACACTTTACAGCGTTCGTGGTCACGGGTTGGGTCACCCGAAGAAAAGTAGGAAACTGACACGACACTTAAGTCCTACAGGTAAATAGATAGTAATGGTTATGAGATGCAAAAGCTCACTGAAGAATGCTATACAAAGACAAATATAACGTCTTGCCTAGTCTCTAAACAAAACTTTGTACCCTGTATGTGCGTCACAGTGCCGACAATTAACTCCGAATAGGTACTCATGTGTATTGATTCTATGGGGTAGACGAATACCAACATGCGATACTACGTTCTGCCTTTATTAGATACTTGTATGACCGAAAATAGAAAGATCAGCTAGACAACAAGACATATTTGGCTTTAGAAATTACAAAATGAATTTGGTAAGCCTGGAATATACTCTGATATGTAGCCTGATATTCCGAAAAAGTTTTCTAAATACGAACAGTCAGCAGCAGAAGTAGCTAAGCAGGTGGGGTGTTCAAAATTTTCAAAATGACCTACACACGCTCTTATTCTCTTAACAATAAATTCGTGTCCAGCTCATTTTGAACACCCTACCCGCTTAGTTACTTTTGCAGCTGACTGAACCAGAAAAATTCGACATTCGTTGACAAAATTTTATTTTGGACACACCACCCTTTAATTTTGTTGTCGTTAAATTATAATAACATTAATAATACTAAAGACTAGACTACACATACATATATACTCTAAAGAAATAACCCCTTTTCGACAGTTGGGTAAAAAACGCTACGAGCGATATCGATATCGCTCGGATTTAGAAGCTGTCGGCGCCTAGCGTGTGAAACGAACGTATGAGCTCCCTTAGTTCACGAAACTGCGGCAAACTGGAGCGTTTATTCATGAACGATGCGAAAAATGTTCATTATACTACAACTGCGCAGATAAATCTATACCCGAGACTATTACCTGAATCTCCCCAATCCCACCTCCAAAACCAGTTGTTTACGGAACCGATTGACGTACACCTCACGTGTTCCAAACTTTTAGTGACGTCACGCCACGCCTCTATATATACGTTCCAGAGTTACGTAACTCTCCTCTTCAAATCACCTTGGGCCTTGGACTTCGGCTCGTATGTTTTATGGTGGCGTTGCCAAGGAAATTAGGCTTGAAGTAAAAGTAATAATATAATAAGTTACAAGAAAATAACAATGATAAATCCTCAATTCTTCATCTCGCAAATTAGTGCCCTTACGTGGGTTTAATACTAAGGCAAGGCCGCCATACAGCCAGCCAGCGCTAGCTTAGGTCTTAGGTAAGTAGTGACTCTGGTAAGATTTCATGAGTCCGGTCTGGTGGTACAGTCGCCATCAAATATATCAGAGCGGCTAAAGTACTCAAATATATCTGAATATACACTTTATCGCCTTCACAATAAAGTCGTTGTTCAGATATATGTGACCACCTTTACCGCTCTGATATATCTGATGGCGACATTGGCGACTGTACAAAACATTTCCTATACCGATACATTTTTTCACGGAAAACTCGATAAGTGTAAACAGTTAAAATTGTCAAAGTATTTTATTAAATTTACTGTTTTAATCTCGTAGTGCTGCGCAGTTGTGAGTTTTCCATTTATTAATACTGACATTACTGACCTAGTTGGAATATTTCGCAATATTTTTCAAATTCTGCAGTTGTGACGTGATATGACACAATATTATAAAGGTGTTTGTTTTATACAAAACCTTATGAGTGTTTAGGATATGGCTTTAAATTCACAGTCAACATTGCGACCGCATGCGGCGACGGTGTGCAAGCGTGACAGTGCTATACACATGCAGAACGCATTCTCGCTCGCGCACCGGCGCCGCATACTGAAACCGCAGCACCGCAGCTGTGTGAAAGTCGCCTTGTAGCATTCACTGCTAAGCTACGCTTGTAAAGCCACGCAACGTCGTAGCCCGTAGCCTAGTATTCCCGTTATGTAGCCAAATTGCTGAGATGTGTAACGACTATGTGTCGTGATTGGCATTGGCACTGACTGGGCCATTTTTCCCTACAATGTTTTTTTCTGATTAATTCCCTAGATATGATGGCTTATATACGATTCTCGAAGAGTTATTGATGTCTAGCCTAAGAAAATATCGTGCTCGCGCTATAACAGCTTACAGCTGAAGTAGATGGCGTTTTGTTTTCTGGGAACTGTACTTTACAACCAGAACGTGTCTCAACGCCAAATTTTGACAACCAGTTATCATTAACGGAGCTGTACAGTCACCATCAAATGTATCGGAGCGGCCAAGGTACTCCAAAATATCTGAACATGCACTTTATCGCCTTGACAATAGCGGCGTTGTTCCGATATTGGTGACCATTTTGGCCGCTCCGATATATCTGATGGCGACTGTACTTCGCTTTTTTCATCAGCTGTCCAATTCGAAGCGCGATTTCTTTGACTTAAAAATTATTCTAGGATTTTTATACACTTTAGAAAGTTGTTCTTAAGAGTCGCCAGGACGCTCGCGTGAACTCGCGTCCCCATACAAACGTAGTTCAGCTCTTATTTTAAAACGACATGCTTTAGAACCACGAAATTTGGCAAGGGCATTCTAGCAGTACAGATCTATGTCGGTAATTCGTTTTCGTTGCTAAAAATTGTAATACAAAGAAAATATAGCAAAAATAAGTTTTGTATGTAAATCTGTATCTGGCTGTATTTTCTTTGTATTACAATTTTTTGCAACGAAAAAGAATTACCGACATAGAAATGTACTACTACAATGCCCATGCCAAATTTCGTGGTTCTAAACCAGGTCGTTTTAAAATGAGAGCTAAACTACGTTTGTATAGGAACGCGAGCGTCCTGGCGACGCTTAAGTCAAAACTAGTATTATAGTTAGTTCCTCAATTGTATAGGTAAACCATTCCAATGTACAAGTTGTCTTGTAGGTATGTCTACTTACGTCATTTTCTATTGTATGCTAACTAGCTAGTCCTGATTCCTATATCTTGGTTGTAAAATTAAATAATGTATTAACTTTTGGACACACTCTTTTGCAACTTTTGTATTTTAATTTTTAACTAGGGGAACGTACCTAAACTATGTGACCCATTTTTTTCAGTTTTTGACCCCCTTCCCCCCCCCCCTCGGTGATCATCCGTAGTAATTGCCAAGAACCCCCCCCCCCCTCCTCCCCCCTATTTGTCACGTAATCTCGAAACTGTAATTCAAGGCCAAAAAATCTACGACAGATACGTCAGTGTCATAACCATCATTGTCGCTTATGTCACTGTCAAGTAAACTTTTCAGGTTTCGCCAACCTTTTTATAATACGCTGCATTATATTGGCCAACATTATCATATTATTTATTCTGTGACATTATCTAAAGAGTGGAGCGTAAGCGAAGTGAAGTACTTACAGACGTACGGATACAACGGAACTGTCAGCTGGCTACCTAGACGTCTCTGCATTTCGATAGATTTTTGATTTTAAATAATTGTTCCACGATAACTTTATAAAATTTCTTGGGGATGATAAATAATATAATTTGAGTGTTCAAATATGACCAGATTGATCAAGGCGTTATGGAGCTTAGAAGGCGCGAAAAAATCATCATAAAGTGTCTTGTTATATTGGTCCACTCGTTTGCATGTAAATCACGAGTTCTCGGTTCGAAGCGGGCTACTAGTTAAAATAAGGTTTTTGTAAAAAAAAGGTAGGTATGAACTTTTGTCGCCGACTGTACTCTACTTTCAACAGTAAACTAACACGGAGACAATTCTAAAGAACATATTAAACACGATAAGGTTTCGTTTTTGACTTGATGTAGTTCTTAACTTAGTCGTAAATTATTGTACCAAATGTTATGAATACCCGAAGTAATACAAGTGCAATACCAGCTTTGCAGCCAAAAATCACGGATGTTTAACTTTTTATTAGGGCGTCTTTTATTTATGTAAAATAAGTAAATACAATTACTTCTTTAAATTATAGGATTGAAATTACCAACAAATAAATTATCTTAGCGTATTTTTAATAAAAAAGGGAATATACCATTGTACAAACATTTTACTGCAGTGGCAACATTGTAGTAACTTTTTTGGCCTTGAATTACAGTTTCGAGTATAGTAAAACTCACACATATGGTTTAGAGTGATGTTTTGGAGATAGAAAGCAAAAAAACATATTTTGGCATACTTATTGCCTTTTATTAACACGACATTGGCCGCGTGACGCCAAAAGTGCGTGGCAACCTATAATTAGAAGCGCGAGATTTGAGCATAATTATTGACTATGTGACAGAACCTAAGACTCCCCCCTCGCCCCTGTGAGCTAGAGTAGTAGTAGTTCAAATAATACAAAACGGGAAACATTCACAAGAATGCCACAACTCTAGGGTGTTTGTTCAATAAGTAGGCACATTGTGGGATTAGGTCAGTCATATTGGACCTTTTTTATGGGACCAACCCTGAAATACAAAATGATTTTATTACTTGACTGTCTTCAGTTCATACACTCCGAATATGATTTTTATGTTTAGTCATCTAGTGGCTTAAACAGAGTTTATTGATTTATGATAATCTTGTCTATTTTATTTATCCTACACAAATGGATGTGTTATTTGGTATAAGTAGGGCTGCCATCCGGCCGGGTTTCCCCGGATTTGTCCTAGTTTGGAGACCGTCCGGGGTGCGTCCGCGGTCCGGGGGGGTCTTCAATAAGTGCCCGGGGAAAACCCGGACACTTTTTATGTGAGGAAATAACCCATTATTATTTAGTACCATTATTGATTTGGACACGTCTGGGGAAAAAATGCGATTTACGCCAAATGTCCGGGTTTTTTGAATTATTGTCCGGGTTCGGCGAATTTAGAGGTGGGCCTAGGTATAAGAGGTATCTTTAGGACGTATTGCCTGAGAGGCTTGTCGGATATTTAGTATTGACTGAACCTAATAACATAACCTAAAAAAACGATTAGTTACTGACACTCTGATAGTAAAAAAACTGATGTAAATTAGCAGCTTAAAGCACCAATTGCATCATCAAGTTGTTTAAAGGGCTTCTCATAGATAATAAGCGCTGTGGAAAAAACTGGTGACAAATATAAAACCTGTTAACACTTTCGCGACCAGACAAAAAAGTGAGACATACTCCAAGGACCACTAGCACCCGGTAGCCGTGTTTGTGAGATTTTTTCATTCCCGCTCGCCATGCGCACGGCTGCCGGGCGCTAAGGGTTGGGCCAAGGAACTTTCGTAATACTTACGTGAAGTTAGGTTCCGAAGTACCTCTACAGATTTTTGTATACATAAGCATGCGAAACTTATGTGCGGACAGAGAAAATTTTCCATTATCTCGTTATTGGCTCTACGTTGTCTTTAAATTAACATTAGGTGGTTAAATCGATCAATGCCAATGGGGTTCGTTACCTACATTCGATTAGTATTGCATTGCCGGAACTTTTTCTTATTGATATCTGATTACAAATCAGTTTAAAACGTTTTACAAGTTCCATACTGTTAGCGGCAACCCTATCGCATCGCGATTATTATAGCGCCCGGTACCCGTGCTTTGTGGCAGGGCGTATGACTTTTAAAGCCTCAACACGGCTACCGTGTTTACCGGCATCTGAACAAAGTTTACGAGCGCACGGTAGCCGTGTTCTTGGTCGCGAAAGTGTTAAATGAGAGACTTACCATCCGCGTCGGTCTTCGCTTGTTTCCCCATAGCATCCACTCTTGTGCCGCACAATTTTCGTATATTTCACTTAACTTTGTGTTCGGTAAATAACGTTAAATTAACAAGTAACTATACTGTTATCAATTGTTTAATCAATTTTCTTCCATTTGGATTTGACATTGACTTTGACTTGACGTTTGTGTGTAAAGTTGTGGCACTATTGAGAGTGAGTGTGTAGAGATAGCTATTCTATTGTCTGTACATACTTTAAAAAAATTAAGTGATAAATAATTTATATTCGAAACAGTTCAATCACAAAACAATAAGAATAATAACTTTTGGCGTTATATTGTATACAATTGTACCTTAATATAAACCAAAAAACTGAATGTTGTTAACACTTACAGTTTCATAGCTATCTTTGTAAACAGCAGCAATAAAAGCGTTTAGTTAATGCAGTATGAAAAACGCACGCTCGTTAATTAATTTCGCTAGTTTCGTGTTAATAAAATAAATGGGGTCAATTACTTAGTTCTTTGTTTTATATTATTATGTTTTTCTATTTAAATCTTGTAACATAACATGTACCGATACCGAAATA
The DNA here is from genome assembly GCA_911728535.1 of Pammene fasciana. Classification (NCBI taxonomy): domain Eukaryota; kingdom Metazoa; phylum Arthropoda; class Insecta; order Lepidoptera; family Tortricidae; genus Pammene; species Pammene fasciana. The sequence goes on from OU452292.1 coordinate 2,593,741, forward strand.
AACAAAAGTAGAAACTGAATTATCACTGTGCCCAAACGCAATGCATGTAGCCAACATTATATATTTTTTTGTTTGGTTTTGACATTGACAAATAAAGATAAATATTTACCATGCTTGAATATGAAGTTTTTGATTAAAAAACGTTTCATTTAAATTTTGCGACAAGTAATATCTTGTTCGCACAAATTCGGACCATTTGTACATTTTATATAAATGTAATTAAATGACCACTAAACTATGTTTTACAGCTTATTAACACGGCACGATTTTTTAACGATTCTATCCTTTCTTTTCAGATGTTTGTGGGAATGTAACCGAAGATAAATCTACGTGTTTTCTGAATTAACTCTTCACATCTATTAATTAAAGCCGTAAAAATGTCGAACGGCAACGCAGGAGATGCCACGAATCACGTGGAAAATGGCGTCATTGATGAAAATCGGTAAGTTGAAAACTTTCGAAATACCTGCATAGATTATGAGAAATATATTTTTAGGAGTTCTTTTTCTTTATGGGTTATTTAAAGCATTACACTGCATTTGAAATCTGTCAGGTTATATAAAATAATACCCATCATTTTAAAATCTTTGTTGTGTCCCTATGAGCCCTATGACAAATATATTGTAAACCTGCCAAGTACTAACCAATATATTATTCTCTTTTTATTAAATATATTATTCTCTTTTTATTAATTACTACACAAACTAAAACTACTCAATAATATGCTAATATATTAAATATACTTAACAGCTTTCCTAAAAAAAATCTATGCACAGCATGATTTCAGAATTAATAGCATGGTTGCCATATCTGCTAAAATTAAATGTACCATCTTGGGTACTTAGGCTAAATTCAAGATACTTTGGTCCATATAAAAATATCATATAGAAAGGTCTAATAAAAAAGATAAAAACATTATTGGTTAGTTTTAATCAACCTCATGGCAATGTGCCATTAATTAATTCATTCATAAAACCTGAACCGCTGAATGCAATCTGCGCTGTGGTGTTGCCACAAGTGGATGCGTTCCGCTACATAAAGTAAGGTCGTGTCGTACAGCTGGGATCGTGACTCTCACAAATGGTTCCGCCGGAAGATCAGCGCTGGCTTCCGGGTCAGCATCATAATGCTGACCCAGAAGCCCATTTTTGCTGAGGCAGGCCCATTTCGTGGTAAACTCAGGATTGTTCTGAATTTATACTGTTTTTCTTTATACCTTTGTATGTAATTTAGGTTTATCACGAATAAAACAATTGATTCTGATTCTGATTCTGAACCAAGTAAATTTCAAAGGCCAAAGTTACCCTTCAGGGCTAAAGGCGGCTATCAAACTGGTGCGGTTTCCGCATGCGGCGCCAGGGCGCGAACGAGATAGTGCTCTGTATGTGTATAGCGCTGTCCCGCTTAAAACCGTCGCCGCATGCGGTTGCGGCGCCAGTGTGATAATCGCCTAAAGTACCCTGAGGTTACGGTACCCAGTCCATTTTTTTTTGCGTACTTTGATCAGTTTACCTTTTCACGTCTCATGCCCAATCGGATGCAATTCTAGTGTGCATGTTGGACATTATAATCTTACATCCCGCTCACAAACTGGAGTGGTGGCATGCGAATCCGCAAGGCTATCTATGATGCTTCATCTAAGCCATAAGACGTCCACTGCTGAACATAGGCCTCCCCTTTAAAGGGGGGCTTTGCCATACGCGTCACGGTTGGCAGGCGGGTTGGCGCGCGCAGTTTTTTTTGTTTATTGTTGTTTAGGCTTTCGGAAGATGCTGCTGCCTATCTCCCGGTATATTCCCTTAGCAGACTCCTATTGCAACCACGGGACGATATGGTGGGGGACAATTCTAAGGCCGGGCAGCCCACGGCACCAGGATGCTTATTTTCATATAATTAAATCTCTAACTCAGCGGTTCTCAAACTTTTTTGGTGACGGAACCCTTTTGGACAGAGAAATATTTTACGAAGCCTCAAGTTAAAAAATTAATTATATGTGCCAGATCTAGATAGAAGAGCTGGTTTAAATTTTTTTTTCTCAATATTAAAAGTCCGCGGAGCCCCCACAGAGTCTTTGCGGAGCCCTAGTGCTCCGCGGAGCACACTTTGAGAATGGCTGCTCTAACTACATCCTAGAGAACCCATAGCTTGCTCAGTACTCAGTACCTCTCAAGTTATCTTAAGCATCATCATCCCTCAAAATCTAGTGCCTACGCCAATTCATGGAATTAGCCTTATTTCCTACAATATAAGATCATATTGTTTTGCATGGTGGCTTGCAGGAGTTTCTATTTCACCAGCATATTTTTCCAGTGTTAACAGCATGTCGGCAGGTGTTATAATATGCTTTTCTTTTCCAGCGGCACCACCTACTTCTTTTCTAGACCAAGATCCAGCGCTACGCTGGGCCAGAGGATTCAGCTGTTCCTATCTATCTACTGGAAGTCTCTGCTGATTGTGCTCACACCTATTCTACTGTTGCCGATACCTATTATGAATAATGCGCCGGTAAGTTTTAGCATAGACTTAGGGCTGGTTGCACCAAACTGTCTGTGAACGTGAACGTAATCGTAAAAAAATCTTGTATGAAAAGTTTGACAGTTTTCTATGGGATGACAGCTCCGTCGCCATATTTAACGTTGATGAGTCTGTTAATTGTGCGTGGTGCAACCCACCCCCCTTAGGAGTAAAAAGCGCAAGGCAGCTTTTATACTGCTGCGGTTTCCGCATGCAATATTTTGCACTACTACGCGTCTTTATACTTAGGTTTTTTTAATAGTCGAACTCGCGGAGCGTAAGCGAAGTGAGTTCTTACAAACAACTCCAGACCGAACTGTCACCTGGCTACTGGGACGTCTCGGCATTTGGATGGCTTTTTGATTTCAATAGTTTGTCTGACGATAACTTTAGTAACGTTTTTCTGATCTTTATGAAATTTCTTGGGTCTGTAGCAGAGACACTTAAAATTTGTAAGTTCGTATATGAGCAGGATTGATCAAGTGGTTATGGAGCTAGAAGGAGAAAAAAAATCCTCCTTGGGATCTTGTTATATTGTCAACTCGTTTGCAAGTAAATCGCGAGTTCTCAGTTCGAGGCGGACTACTAGTATTATATACAAACGTGAGATAATGAATAGCTTTTCAGTAGAGTACCATGTTTGGAATTAAATTTCATATTTATTAAAAGCAAATAATCTCAATAAATTTTTCAATCACATTTCAGGCCTTCAAATGTATGTACGTGGTCCTCATAATGGCAACCTACTGGGTCCTGGAACTACTCCCTCTACCGGTCACATCCATGCTGCCTATAGTGCTCTTCCCGACCATGGGTATCCTGGACTCTGATAAAACCTGTGCAGCATACATGAAGGAGACTAACATGATGTTCATGGGTGGTCTGATGATTGCCGCTGGGGTCCAGCATTCGAAGTTGCCGAAGAGAGTTGCTTTGTGGACTGTGCAGGTGGTCGGATGTTCTCATAGAAGGTGAGTGTGTTGATTAAGGTTGTATAGACGGGTCCATGTTCTGACATACCGAGCAGCGTCGCGAGGAATTTGCCACGTGAAGCAATCTGTGTGGACCAGCCTGAAAATATGTTTGTTTACTTTACAAACCAAAAAAACTGATTGTGTCAGGATAGGGCATTGCCACCTAATGCATATCACGTCTGTATCGTATCGTATAGTATCCGTATGTGATATTGATATCAGGTCCAAAATATAAATTAAGTTGCCTCGCGTGCGCTGGCGCTCAGGGAACGATTATTTCGTCTGATGGTTGGCTGTGGCGCCGACATCAAAAAGTCGTGCCATCGACGTCAACGACGGCAACAGCCGACAGGCTTTGTAGTGCAATAGGGACCTACGCGGGCTTCCGCAAAGTTCAATTTCGCTTGACAAAACTCGATTACGTGGCGTCGGTGGCGCGTCATTTTTGTTCAACGCTTGGCGGTCAAAGGTTAAACACTATACTATACCTAAGGCGTCTTTCACACTGCAGCGGTTTTCGCATGCGGCGCCGGTGTGCGAGCGAAATAGCGCTCTGCGTTTGTATAGCGCTATCACACTTGCACACCGTCGCAGCATGCGGTTGCGGCGCCAGTGTGATAATCGCCTAAAGGTCTGGTACTGTAATAGTTTCAAAACATTTTTTTTGTCTACCCCATACACTGAAAAATAACGCACGCTGTGCGTACGGAAAAAGACGCTTTCTGGCCAAGTGTAGACATAAAACGATGTACACAACACGGGAGGTAATAAAGAAAGCCCTAGTTGTGTAATGTACTATTAACGTATCAGTGTAGGTACTTTTCAGCTCCTATTATCGAACTCGCGGAGCGTAAGCGAAGTGAGTTCTTACAAACAACTCCAGACCGAACTGTCACCTGGCTACTGGGACGTCTCGGCATTTGGATGGCTTTTTGATTTCGATAGTTTGTCTGACGATAACTTTAGTAACGTTTTTCTGATCTTTATGAAATTTCTTGGGGCTGTAGCAGAGATACATAAAATTTGTAAGTTCGTATATGAGCAGGATCGATCAAGTGGCTATGGAGCTAGAAGGAGAAAAAAAATCCTCCTTGGGGTCTTGTTATATTGGTCAACTCGTTTGCAAGTAAATCGCGAGTTCTCAGTTCGAGGCGGACTACTAATTAGATTGGTTTATTTAAGCAAGCCTTTTATTTCAGGCTAAACTTCGGCCTCACATTCGTCACCATGTTCATCTCAATGTGGGTATCCAACGCGGCCGCCACCACCATGATGGTACCCATCGTGGAAGCCATACTTGAGGTCCTGGAGTCCCAGGGTCTGGGCGAAGTTTATATAAACAGGAAGAAGCAGGAGAATGGCAAGGATGTGAAGGCGCCGAAAGATGAGAAGGTTGAAGAAGAGTGAGTATCAAAAATTTACAGGTACAGTAGCAATCAGATATATCGGAGCGGCCAAGGTGGTCACAAATATCTGAATAACGCCTCTATTGTCAAGGCGATAAAGTGCATGCTCAGATATTTTTTAGTACCTTGGCCGCTCCGATATGTTTGATGGCGACTCTACAATCACGTCTGAAAATATGGATACATTTAACGTGACAAAAATATGTATCCAGGATTTTACGCCTTGGTAAATATAGTCGTGTCATATTTTTGTTATATTAACCGGTTTTCCACCACTGTAATAACTAAATTCGGAAAGACAGCGGTCTGGTGTAAAGGAAGAGTATCCAACTTTATTTAGTTTTTTATATTGACACTGGAGTACCAATCGAAATTACCGAAAGAACTGGCTTTGTCAACTGCAGGTTAGCTGTGCCATGGAAGGTTAGTTCATCATCCAAGATTTTTAAAGTATCGTTATTCCTTGGGCGCCTGGCAGCTGTTCATAGGAATGAATAGCAGGCCATGCTACTCACTGCTAAGTTACCAGTTTAAATTCGATATGTAAAGGAGATTAATATGTTCCTGAACCATGATGATATGCCCAATGTAGATGCCAATTTTAAATTTCTCAAATAAGTATTACTACCTATTTTAGCTATTCACCATTCATCATCTGATTTACTGACCATTTATTTCAGAGCTCCAATTCCAAGCGACATCACAATCTGCTACTACCTGAGCATAGCTTACGCCTCGACACTTGGAGGTTGCGGTACTCTGGTCGGCACGGCTACCAACTCTGCCTTCAAGGGAATATTTGACAGGTAACTTTACAATATTACGATAATAATGGAGAAGAGGAGAGGCCTCTACCCAGCAGTGGAATGAAAAAAAACCATTACAACTCCTAGTACATACTTTTCGATGAAGCTTTTGTATTCACATATTTTAAATGTAGCATCACTGATTAGTGATTATGCTAAATAAAAATTTCATACAATATTATAGGCACAATCCACCGAGAGATTGAAGTTATAGAGGCAATAGATTGTGAGGCATTCATCGAATTATTACCGGCTTGACGATTTTGAGCATTCGCAGAAAAAGTATTGTACACAATAGTGACAAAAACTCTCCAATCTCGTGCCTTATATTTAAGGCACTCGGACTCGACTGAAAAGCTTTTCATTATGTCACTATTGTATAAAATACTATTTTAATCTTTATGACGGTGTTATGATATAATGTTGCTAGGGTTTTAAATTAAAAATGTAAGTAATACTTGTAAGTAAGTAATGTTGCTAGGGTTTTAAATTAAAATGTAAGTAATGCCGCAAAAGAGGCGCGGACGGGGCAGGCCCAAACAGAGATGGCGGAACGATTTGGATGCTTTCCTCAGCACCTGGCCGGAAAAAGCGGGGGACCGAGAGTTATGGAAAACAGCGGGAGAGGCCTTTGCCCAGCAGTGGGACACTACTTTAGGCTAATAAAAAAAAAATAAAAAAAAGTAATACTTGTTGTTTTCAGTGAGTTCCCAGAGGTAGCCCACGCAGTGAACTTCTTCTACTTCATGGCGTACAGCACACCGCCCATGCTTGTGATGCAGCTCTTTGTCTGGATTTCCCTGCAAGTCACCTTCATGGGCATGTTCAGGTGAGGTTCGAGGATAGCTTGGATAGTTGCCAGTCAATCCTGAAAGAGTATTGTACAGTCAGCGTCAAATAGTTAGTAGCAATCAAAGTGGCCAAAAATATCGGTACATATCTTTATTACTATGTCAGTAAGGAAGCGTTACAATATACGTCGTGTGTTCATAAGTTTTGAGACGACGATAAAGTCAAGTAATGAAAATTAAATAAATAATTATCGAATTGCTTCATATAATTGTTCTTCTTATTTTGCTTCATATTATTGATCAAAGATCAATGCCCATAACTTCTACAAATAGTCTGTCCGACAGTTTTACACTTGGGATTGGGCAGTTGGGCACCTTTCCTCGAAAATGAGGAAAAAAATTACTCCCTACTCCCTAACGCAATACAGGCATGGTAATAGAATATTGGTTATTCAGCATAGAACTCGATTTATTTCTCAATATTTTGGTGTATAATTTAATATTTCATCCATTACAGTTTTATTATACTTCCGTTGCTTTCTCTCTACTAAACGTAAAATTTTAGGCGTCGTGCCTTCACCCCCTAAATACCAAAGTATTAAACGACTAGAATGATAAACACAGAAGGGCATTTTAAATAAATTCAATATATTTTAACTACTTATAGTATGGTTGTTAATTTGAAATATTTATATAATCGTATTACATTTTAGTAACTGAACTGTTTGAGTTTACATTCGTCTCAAAACTTATGAACACACGAGGTATTTGGTGACTTAGACTGATTATAACTATATGATGCTGACTGTGGAATGTATGCTCCCATATAAACCACGACACTTCTCTTTCCGGACATTCTTTATGACTAGATGTCTAAAGTATGTATAAGGTACAGGGGGACAATGTCGACTGGGGGACAATTTCAACTAAGTCGCAATATCTTACGGGTTTTACATAATTAACTACAGTGCCATTTATAGAGCGAAAAACTAGCTTTTTCGCTAATCGGATATAGATGGCAATATAGTTATATATTTCTTTTCCGCCCCATAAATGGCACTGTAGTTAATTATGTAAAACACGTAAGATATTGCGACTTAGTTGAAATTGTCCCCCTGTCGAAATGGCCCCCCTGTACCTTACAAGAAATATTACCTACTCATTACATGCTTGTAAATATTAGGAAATGTATGGAAATTATCGGTAATTTCTATACATTTGTTTCCGGTGTGTACTCTCTAGTATAAATATTCAAGTAAATATGCAGAGAGAATACATTAACCTATTTTCAAAATAAATTATTGATGATTCGCTATACGATTTGAGAAGTCACTGCCCTTAAGTTATTGACCGCCAAACATTTTACAGAAAAATTGTGTCCCAAGAGCAAAATTTTTGCGAGCGCACTGTTATATTTTGGACTTGATATCACGCGCTGGCGCTGAGGGCACGACTTTCCGTGCGTGTGATTTGACGTCTATGGCGGTCAAAGGGTTAAGATAGTCTAGTAATAATAAAATATAATGTAGAAAAAATACAGTGGATCAGTTGACTATGGTTTCAAAAGAAGAAAAGGTTTTTTTTAGAATAAAAACGCTAGTAATAAATAAATGTGTTATATTTCAGGCCAAACAGCGAAGCAGCGAAGAAGGTGCAACTGGCCTCGGGCTCCAAAACCACCATGAAGGTCATTAATGAGAAGTACAAGAGTCTTGGACCCACCACTTTCCATGAAAAGGTATAGTTTCACGTCTATAATATATAAGTAAAATTAGTTCAAACCTGTGCTTTATTTCAAGTGCATAGGGTATACAATGGGGTTGGCAACTGTAAACGGTTTTGCCAGATGGCGCCAGCATAGCTTGTACCTGTCACTAGTATTGTTGGATGGGATTTGGCTTAAAGGCAGGGGCGGATCCAGGGGGGGGGGGGGGGGCAACAGGGCAATTGGGGACTATGGGGGGCATACGGGCGGACCGCAAGATTTTTTGTGAAGGAAGGGCCCCCCCCCCCCCCTGAACAAAATCCTGGATCCAGGCCTGCTTAAAGGCTAGCCCATCCAGGGCAGAAATTTCCAAAAAAAAAAGAATTTGACACTGACATGTACAAGCTATGCTGGCGCCATCTGTAAAGACTTTCGACCGGCCGTTTATATAACATGACATGTTTATACAAACCTTTTGATATATGGTCTGTTTTTTGAATAGTAAGAACGTGTGTTGCTCTTTTTGAGCAACTCGAACGCTTAGGTATTTCTGCTGCTAAACAGACAATAAATTTAAAAATATTAAAACCCTAAAAATATCATTGATATTGTTCTTTGGGAGTGTTTATGACCAAAAGGCTACTTTCCTATGGAGTCAAATCAGCTCTTTTATGCCCCTGTTATGCGCCTGAGAAGTCATTAAAAAAAAAAATTAAAATTGGGCGTTGACCCCTGGCCCAAAAGATGGCGCCTCATGCACACAGCGGTTGCACTACCCTCCCTAACATTATATATTATTCAGGTTTCAGGCGGTCTGTTCATCCTGGCTGTCTTCATGTATATCTTCAGGAAACCAGGCTTCATGCCAGGCTGGGCTGATGTACTCACCACCATGTAAGCATACAATGTACTATACTATTTGTGGCATTATCCACGAAAAGGGACCTCATTTTCGATGGCGCTTAAGTCGCGCGGCGTCATAATCGTATTGTGTTGTCGTTAACAATGGCGTAAGCGCCATCGACAAGGTCCCTTTTCATATATATAACGTCATATTTTATTTAAGCATTTTGTCAGCGTGAACAGAGAAATATGTAAGCATAGAGTGCTCACTCCTTATAACTGATTATTGGCCCGGAATTTTGACACAATGAAGGCTAAACGACGTGAATACCAACTTTCACGCCTCCTGCTCGCTCCTCCCTCAGCCCCTACCTCCAACCCTATCCTGCAGCTCTTGCCTTGAAGCCCTCGTACGCTCAAGATTCCTTTTTTTGAACCACTCGCTACGCTTGTGGCTCAATTTTGGAATCTTTTGCTCTGCTCTCAATAAAGGCACGAGAGGTTAAACATCAACTTTGCCGCTTTGCATAATAAGTAACTATTATTTTCCTCTTTGGTGGTGTGAAAAGCAGTAATACATTCACATATGAGCAAAACTATTTTCACCTTGGGCATCACTTGAATCCCTCACTACGCTCAGGAGTCTACTTTAGAATCCCTCGTTATGCTCGGAATTCTATTATGGACTATCGCTTCGCTTGGGATTCAATGCACGCCCTCGCCGTAAATATTTCATTTAGCTCTCTTGTTACACAATCTACTATTTCCGTTGCAGGAAGGTGAAGGACGGGGTGACGTCCATGTTCATCGTGGTGCTCATGTTCATCCTGCCCATGTCTATGGACTTCCTCAAATTCTTCTCGGCTTCGTCATCATGTAAGTCACAGTTATATATATGTCACTTGTGAACGGCCTCCTAGTCTAGTCGGTACGGTGGCGACGCGTCCGTAGAACACGATACCCGCCGGCTTGCCTAAGTTCCAGGCGTCTGAGTAGTTTTCCTACAGCTCATGAAGAAATTTTAAGCCAAAACAGCACCGGCTTCCGTAAGAAAATTTTAACCCACGGCCACTATTTGGTAGTGACCCTGCCTATGAAGAAGATGAAGCAGTAGGTCCCGGGTTAAAATCCTGGCAATCGAACGAACGGAGCGTAAGCGAAGCGAGTTCTTACAAACAATTTCTGGCTACTGGGACGTCTCGGCATTTCGATGGCTTTTTGATTTTGAGAATTTGTTCGACGATAAGTTCAGTTACGTTTTTCTGATATTTATGAAATATCTTGGGGTTGTAGCGGAGATACATAAAATTTGAGAGTTCGTTTATGAGCTGGATCGATCAAGGGGTTGCGGACTTAGAAGGCGAAAAAAAAATCTTCATATGGGTCTTGTTATATTGGTCAACTCGTTTGCAAGTAAATCGCGAGTTCTCAGTTCGAAGCGGACTACTAGTATCTTTTAATTTATAATTTGATATGTACATTTTTAGATGAAGAGCTGGCAGCTACCAAGCCTTCGGCCAGTGTGGTGACGTGGAACATCCTTAAAGAGAAGATTCCGTGGGGTCTGCTGTTCTTGCTGGGTAAGTTACTCAAAATCAACGGAATATAGGATGCTTTTAACCCTTTGACCTCCAAGCATGGGACGGAATTATCGCCAGTGCCAGAGCGCGCGAGGCAACTCGCTTGTATTTGGACGTGATATCACGCGCTGGCGTTGAGGGAACGGCTTTCCGTGCGCGTGATCTGAACAACTTTTCCTATAAAACCAACTACGTTATCGCAGAAAATAGTACATTACGTACCTAGGGCGGTAAAATAAAGAAGGACTCAGATCGCTGGCATTTGTGGCCCGAACCGAAGGTAAGGGCCATAAACAAGCGATCTGAGGCCTTCCTTATTACCGCCCGTGGTACGTACATAATTTTACGTCTTCTCCTGGGTGTGAAGTGAGATTTTCCGCTGCGCCCTAGGGCGGTAAATCTCACGTAGCGCCCAGAGTGACGTAAAAACAGTTTTATCTACACCCATATCATGAATCCCCTATTCTGTGTTCGGAAACCGTTAATAAAAACCACTATTATTGCGACCAATAATGTAACATCAGTGTATTATCTGTGCCAGTGTTAATGAAAATTTATTACGACATCGATCGTAATTAAAATCTAGTCCTCCCCGACCGCCCGCTCAATCCAGTTGGCGATGACGGTGCAATGGCGGCCATTCTAATGATATCCGAACGCGTCATTTAGGATTTATTATATGTGTGTAGATAAAGCACTGTATGTAACTATACATAATTGGGACGTCGACTCAGAGAGAGGGGTTGCGATCCTCTCGCTCCGGATTGTACCTGGTTCAACAGATTTCCTTGGCAATTCAGAGTGGCAACGCTGCTAGTGTCATGGGAACTTTTGGGCCAGCTACGTTCCGGGGTGATCTGTGTAATTAAGGTTTAGTGTGCACTTATTATTGACAAAGCCTGTGGCAGATTTCATCTTGTAAAGTTTGATTGTTATGCGACGAAGCCGGCGGTTGACCTATTTTTGTATCTATCATTAGTTAGGCATTATACTCGTGTGATATTACTATGAAACGCACGACTTGTGTCCAGGTGGTGGTTTCGCGCTGGCCGAGGGCAGCAAGGCCACCGGGCTGTCGTCCATGATCGGGCACTCGCTGAGCGGGCTGGCCGGCCTGCCGCCCTACGTGGTGCTGCTGGTCGTGGTGCTGGTCACGCAGTTCATCACCGAGTTCACCAGCAACGTGGCCATCGCGAACCTGATCCTGCCAGTGCTCGCTAACATGGTGAGTTATACTTAGACGACTTGTGTATAGGTGGGTTCGCGCTGGCCGAGGGCAGCAAGGCCACCGGGCTGTCGTCCATGATCGGGCACTCGCTGAGCGGGCTGGCCGGCCTGCCGCCCTACGTGGTGCTGCTGGTCGTGGTGCTGGTCACGCAGTTCATCACCGAGTTCACCAGCAACGTGGCCATCGCAAACCTGATCCTGCCAGTGCTCGCTAACATGGTGAGTTATACTTGTGTAAAGGTAGGTTCGCGCTGGCCGAGGGCAGCAAGGCCACCGGGCTGTCGTCCATGATCGGGCACTCGCTGAGCGGGCTGGCCGGCCTGCCGCCCTACGTGGTGCTGCTGGTCGTGGTGCTGGTCACGCAGTTCATCACCGAGTTCACCAGCAACGTGGCCATCGCAAACCTGATCCTGCCAGTGCTCGCTAACATGGTGAGTTATACTTGTGTAAAGGTAGGTTCGCGCTGGCCGAGGTCAGCAAGGCCACCGGGCTGTCGTCCATGATCGGGCACTCGCTGAGCGGGCTGGCCGGCCTGCCGCCCTACGTGGTGCTGCTGGTCGTGGTGCTGGTCACGCAGTTCATCACCGAGTTCACCAGCAACGTGGCCATCGCAAACCTGATCCTGCCAGTGCTCGCTAACATGGTGAGTTATACTTGTGTAAAGGTAGGTTCGCGCTGGCCGAGGGCAGCAAGGCCACCGGGCTGTCGTCCATGATCGGGCACTCGCTGAGCGGGCTGGCCGGCCTGCCGCCCTACGTGGTGCTGCTGGTCGTGGTGCTGGTCACGCAGTTCATCACCGAGTTCACCAGCAACGTGGCCATCGCCAACCTCATCCTGCCAGTGCTCGCTAACATGGTGGGTGCATTTGGATTTATCGGAGCGCCCAAAGTTTTAAATATCGGAACAAAGTTTAAATTTTTCAAGGTAAAAAGTGCATGTTGCGTTAGTTTTGAGTACATTAGCCGCTCCGATATATTTTGATGACGAATGTACATAGACATAAGATAAAAGACAGACTCAAATGAAAAAAAAATAAACCCCAGGATTGAATCTGGGGCCTCTGGATTACCGGTCTAACTTACTCCCAAGGCCTTCCTCTACAACCCATCACAGCGAATTTAGCCATTGTAATATCAAACCAAATCAATATTAAATAAGTATTCATTAACGAAATTATAGCTAACAAAGTCCAAAGACTGTATTTTAAATTTCAAATTGTCCTTTTATGTTCCAGGCGCGCACATTGAAGATGGACCCTCGCTACCTGATGATCCCAGCAACCCTGGCCTGCTCCATGGCCTTCCACATGCCCGTTGGAACTCCACCTAACGCCATCGTCGCCGGCGTCGCACACATACCCACCTCGAAAATGGTAAGTTTATAATATATATGTCACCGTAAAATTGACAAAAGGGTAATTCCACGAGACTGTAACGTCAGTTACCAATTCTTTCGTGTGTTCTTTGATTAATTCAGCAAATGTAAGTTTTTATATATCTTCCCTATGCCTACAGGTAGATAAATTGACGTTTAAATTTGCTTAATCAATCAAAGAATACACGAAAGAATTGGTAACTGACGTTACAGTCTCGTGGAATTACCCAAAACCGTTAGTTTATAATCTGACTAGAGAAATTGCAAACTATCGAAATCTTGTGAACTGTAACGTACTGGTTACAATTTAACGGATTATTTTTGAGAAACTAAAGTCCCATTAACAAAGAAGTTGGTTCTGGCACTCGCTGGCCGCTACTGCGGCACGCTCGCTTCGCTCGCTCGGCTTCGCGCTTTGTTAGTTAACCTAACACACTCCTCCTCGCTCCGCTCGTCGTTGTATCCATGTTGTACCTATCTAGACTCTGGAAACCGACCAATCAGTGTGCGAGGGGCTTTACGTTTGACAATATGACGGTTCCTAGTCGATAGTTTATAATCTAACGAAAAATAATCCGTTAAATTGTAAGCAGTACGTTAAGGTTCACAATTTTTCGATAGTTTACAATCTCGCTAGTTAGATTACTAACGGTATTTACAATATTACGGTGTCATTTAAAAACATTCACATTGTAATGTTTCGATCAATTTACGATCATTATCAAGAGCGCCCACCCGCGAGTGCGAGTCGAAAACTGCCCGCGCGTAAATAAGGTTAGATGGACCCTAATTATCTCCTGATTATAGCATCGCAAAACTTATTCCAACTCAAATGGTTTTACAGATAAAAATTGTGTCTAGTTCAAGCATTATAATTATTATAAAAAACGAAAAAAAAAGATATATTTAGCTAAATTGCCCTAAATTCCTCCCTCTCGTGGTATCTATTGTTTTGATTCGAATTTTTTATTTAATTTTGCTCTCTATCAATGATTATACCAGCCTTGGCCACGGGAGGAGATATTCTTTTGCTTGCTTAGGCCCAAATACAGTCCGTGAGCTCTTAAAAGAACCTTCGGGTTTTAGAAAGAGACGTCGGGTATCAATCAACAGTGACACATGAAAAAGCAGAACAGCAATATTACCTTCGTGTGTCATCGCCGATTCCCGATGGTTCTTCTTAAAACCCAAGGACTGTACGTACCTATCATTATCATTTCGATATTATAAACTGTATTTTTTTCCAGGCCATCGGCGGTATCGGCCCCAAAATCATCACCACCCTACTCGTCTGGGGCTCTTACCCTCTCTACGGAGACACCCTCATCTTCAAGCGGGAAGACATCAAAGAACTCAACCTCTTCGGCGAGAATTCCACCACTCTCACCCCCACTACCCCCCCTAATTTACCCCCTACAGCCCCGTTCAGTCTTGCCTGCAATACTTCAGCTGACGCCATTTTGAATGGTACTAACAGGTTCAGTTGTAGTTTACCTACTTTAGAAAACGTGGCGTTGAAGGGATTGGTAAACTGTGAGTATGTTTCTAAGAGATAATTTAGGACAAGAAACTTATAGCTGGAGTTTGCGCGTAAAGCGAAAGCTTGAGGAGCGTAAATATAACCTTAGATGAGTTTGTTGCTGTGTCCCTTTCTTCAGGATTACTCTTGTAAATCGTGATATGACACATGACATAAATAAAATAACTAGTTCGCATGTAGAAGCATTTGCAGCACTAAAAAAGAATCACACTTTGGAATAACCGTCCTTGAGTTAACCGTCGTTGAGCGCTGGTAGCCTTGCGGTAAGACGTCCGACTTTCAATCCGGAGGTCTCGGGTTCAAACCCCGGCTCGTACCACTGAGTTTTGCGGAACTTATGTACGGAATATCATTTGATATTTACCAGTCGCTTTTCGGTGAAGGAAAACATCGTAAGGAAACCGGACCTAATCCCAAAAAGGCCCAGTTTCCCCTCTGGGTTGGAAGGTCAGATGGCAGTCGCTTTCGTAAAAACTAGTGTCTACGCCAATTCATGGGAATAGGTTGTCAAGCGGACACCAAACCGGGATAAACGCTAGGATGATGATGATGATGACTTTGGAATAACCGTCCCTTTCTACAGATTTATGGTTTTGATACTAGCTCAACAGCCGCTGTCGAAAGAATTGAGGCATTATCTATGAAAATGCCTTGTTGATGGCGCTTACGTCGCGCGGTGTAATCGTATTGCGTTGTCGTTAACAATGGCGTGAGCGCCATCGACAATGAGGTCCCTTTTCATAAATAACGTCACAACGTTAACTTAAACGTTACTTCTCTACTGTTATAATATCACGCTGCAGAAAGAGACAAGAATAGGCATTTTGGATGGCGAATTAAATATTCGAAAAAGATTTAATTTATTTCGATTTTATAAAGTATTCTCTTTAACACTTTCCGTACCACGTAGCGCTACGCGCTACGCTCGTAGCGCGTAGCCAGGTATTCCTCGTATATAGCGCGTAGCCAGGTATTCCTCGCATGTAGCGCGTAGTAGCTACGAACAGAGAACCCGACTGTCGGGTTCTCGGTGCTGAATGTGTTAATTATGTACATATGTGTATGTAATGTAAACAAATATTTTTGTTAAATTTCCAAGGATACCAGCTAACATTTACATGAATGTAAAAAAGTAGTAGACAATTTTAACTAATATAAGAGAAAATTAATAGTGCATGATTGATATTATTATCTATGGCCTTTTGACCGCCAAGCGTTGAACAAAAATGACGCGCCACCGACGTCACGTAATCGCGCTTTGTCAAGCGAAATTGAACTTTGCGGAAGCCCGCGTAGGTCCCTATTGCACTACAAAGCCTGTCGGCTGTTGCCGTCGTTGGCGTCCATGGCACGACTTTTTAATGACGGCCACAGCCGACTGTGGCGGTCAAAGGGTTAAACAGCATTTACATCTCACGCCCACCGACACAGCGGTTAAATAAACAGTTACTGCCAGCAACGCGCATGTGCGTCCCTTTTTTCAATTTTCTCTAACCCATGAACTTTGCTTCATCAGAGGCCTCATTCGATTTCATTTCACGTTTGATTTTGAGCATTTTATAGCCTATATAATATACAGGGTGTTTTTTCAATCATGTATTTAAATATGCCTTTTGTAAACCGCTGTGATGGATTTCAAATACAATCCCATTTATCTATTTTCAAATGCTTTTTCTGTATTTCAACTGATCTGAAGGATTTATTTTTTATCTATGGTTTAACTCTATCAATATGGCATTCATTTATTACGTAAGGCTATTTAAGGGAGGGTGGTTGACCAATGACCATGTGTTACTTCTCAAGAGGAGGATTTTTATTCTTGGTTTTTCTAACATTGGGGGGAACAAAAGTATCAAGTGTCTGACGTAATAAATTAATGACCCCTATTAAGTTAACATTGTGAGTAGGTATTAGTGATATATTTATACGAGTTTTATGATTGGATGAGGTGGTAGGGATGGTGGACTGTTTCATAGTCATTTTATTGACGTTTTTATTTGGTGCCATAATCATGTTAAAGTGCTCAAAACGTTATTTAAATTTGAATTAGATTTTCTTCATGGCGTGCCTTACGCATGTAAAGGTTTTATTTCATAAATCTATAAAAGTTATGTAAGTTTTTTAATGCTAAAAAAGTGCTAATATTTGCTATATTTCTTAGCATAATTTGTATATATTTTAGGGATATACTACGAAAAAGGGTACAAATCAAAGTGGCTCAGCGTATAAGGGCACAAGTACTATAAAATGTACGGCACTTTTTTACTACTTTTTTCACTAGGGCCAAAGCATGGACTTAAAGATATAATAGACGGCCATAGTCGTAGAACTGTTTGAGGCTCCAAGTTTTTTACGCCATCTAGTTCAGAGCGACCTAAATATAGCCATAATGTAAGAGGAAATGTCACCTGCTCTGCTACTCCATCTAGTAACGACTAGCGTACTAGAGCAGGTGACATTTCCTCTTACATTTTGGCTATCTTTAGGTCGCTCTCAACTAGATGGCGCTAAAGACTTGGAGCCTCAAAAAGTTCTACGACTATGGCCGTCTATTATATCTTTATGGCCGAAGTATCTCACAGTCGAAGTATAACGAATTTACGAATATTGCAGTGAAATAAAGCCATACGATATGATGATGATGATATCTTTAAATGGCTATGGCCAAAGTATTGTGAAATGTAGCTTTTTCATTGAAAATGACCAGCCCAAGTAATAGTCATTAAAAATGAATATGTTATAGTGTGGTAGCATAATTGTGATACCTAAAACAATGCTGTTTTGTATAATAATTTTAAATATTAGGTGCCTTAAGTAAATCTCTATTTTTTTAACAAATCAGTTTTAAAATTGAGTTGGCTTATATTCAACACTGTTATTATTTAATTAAGGTGCGTTGGGGTAAGATAGAAAGGAATTTTTTTAGGGATAAGACAAAAAATCGTCCATATTCCGGAGCATTACAGACTACTTTTTATCTTACCCCTAAAAAAATACCTTTCTATCTTACCCCAACGCACCTTATATGTAAATTATTTCTTCATAAAATTGTAAATTTTAATAATTGTAATATTTTGTTGAATTTTTGGTTATCGGTCAACTCAATTATTTAAAAACCTGAAACTGCCAGAACAGGAAATCGTATTTCAGAAATACTAATAATATATTTAAATTGTTTTGTATAATGCAGAAAATTACAGTCAGGGTCCCTTTTTCTATGGCACTTTTGCATGTTGTAATTCACTGTATTATACGATATCATTTTTTCATTTTAAGTTTCAGACGCTGTTACGAATGTTGCCATAATAAATAAACATTTCAAGGCAAGAATATGTCGGACAATATTTGTAAGTTTATGTCTGAAAATATAGATACATTTAATGTGCCAAAAATATGTATCCAATACTTTACGCCTCGGTAATAGAGCCGTGGCTACATGTTTTTGACACATTAAATGTATTCATATTTTCGGACGTAACTGTACAGCGGTGCATCTCACTTGTATAGTCGCCGTCAGATTTATCGGAGCGGCCAAGGTGGTCACAAATATCTGAACAACGCCTCTATTGTATACCCACTTACACAGATGTGGGATTGACATCCCACTTAAATAGTCGTCATCAGATATATCGGGGCGCCCAAGGTGGTCACAAATATCTGAACAACGCCTCTATTGTATACCCACTTACACAGATGTGGGATTGACATCCCACTTAAATAGTCGTCATCAGATATATCGGGGCGCCCAAGGTGGTCACAAATATCTGAACAACGCCTCTATTGTCAAGACGATAATGCATGTTCAGATATTTTTGAGTACCTTGGCCGCTACGATATACTTCGGTGCGAGCGAAATGCAAGTGATGTCAGAATAAGATCAAATGTGTTTTAATACTGTTTTAGAATTTCTGGGTAAAAGCAAACAATCTGAAACTGGCAAACTATTCAAGTCTATGACAACTGCATTTTCATTAGACACTGAATTTATTTTATTTTATTTTTAGTAAGATAATAACTTTATAAGACGTCGGAATCTTAGATACCTAGAATTCTGACATCTTAAAAAATCTAAGTGCAGTGTGCATTGGGGTAATTTCGAAAATCATTTAAATTTCGCTCGTATCCCATTGTAATGAGAGTCAACTTTCGGAATTACCCGTCACTTTTTTCCTATCGAAATTACTCCAATGCACCCTATATGACGCGTGATGTGTGAGAGGTATGGATGCTGGAGGCGAGAAGTCTCAGAACTATTGTAGATAAATTGAGACGATAAATAAATATGTTTAGTTTTATACATGTATTTTCATTGACAATAATCAGAATCACCCTTTACATGGGTAAATATGTTTAAAAATAATCCAACTTAAGAACATATATTATAAACTTGGACTGACAATGTGTAGTTGTATACACAAGATTGATTCTCGTAATTCAGGCATTTGGACTAGCGCCATCTATCGCGTAAAAACGCAAGCCAAAAGAACGCCTCTATTGTCTAGGCGATAAAGTGCATGTTCAGGAGTACCCTGGCCGCTCCGATATATTTGATGGCGACTGTACTTGCAAACGTGATTCTCGAAAATGGAGGCTCTGTTTTTGGTATTAAGTACCGCCATCTATTGAACAGAGTTATTTTCAAATCAGAAATTCTATTTGCTTAAAACATGGTAAGTACAGTCGCCATCAAATATATCGGAGCGGCCAAGGTACTTAAAAATATCTGAACATGCACTTTATCGCCTTGACAATAGAGGCGTTGTTCAGATATTTGTGACGGATTTTGCAATAGAAGTTGGTGACTACTTATTTTTTTATAAAATTTAGGAGAGTATGTATACATATTTTGTAATATTGTATATAGATATATGTTCTCATATGTTATTTTATGTCTCAGGTGTAGATATATGTAGTTGAAATTATTTGGGGTGCGGACAAATAAAATAGGTTAACTCTTAGAAAATTTGATATTTCATGGGTTATTTTTTTAATTCGGCCACCTCAAATGATTTCAAATACTAAACTCAATGTGTAAATAGAAAAAAGCTTATTTGTATTGTTGTTATTTAAGAAATAAATGGTTGAAATATTTTATGTGTTTTTGGTTGTATATAAATTATATAATATAATAATTTTAAACTAAAATAATAAAGAACCGACTTCACTTAGGCTCCGCTTTTCCAAGAGGAAATGCCCGAGTTGCTGTAAAAAATAGTGACATAATTACTGTAGGTGTGCCTATAATAGCTGAAGAGTTCCCTCGATTTCTAGGATCCCATCATCAGATCTGGACCTGGTGACAACGGGACCAACTGATACTCTTTCAAACAATAAAAGAATTTTCCAAGTCGTTCAAGCCGTCTTCGAATAATCCGTGAACATACATAAAAAAAAAACAAAGTTCCCGACGTTTGAGAACTTCCTCTTTCGAAATCTTGAACTCGATTGAAAATGTTGCAGTGTACGCTGCTGTGTACGTGACTATTTTTTTCCACATCTGAACATAGAAAACATCTCTTAGATATATTTAATTTAATTAATTTTTATTTAATTAGGTATAAATAAACAGTATTATGTTATAAATTATCATACGGCTCTAGTGATGTGCCGTGGGAATGAGGTGGGAATATTCCTAGGAAGGGGGATATTGAAATACAGGTTAAGCAATTTGTACCGACATATACATGTACAAATAATAAAATTTACACATTTCTTCAAAAACTTAAACTATGAACAAAAAAATCTTACACAGGTAAAGTTTTAAATCTAAATATGGTTGGATGGATGTTATAAAACCTTGTGCACCTTAAACTTACACAAAAAAAAGTTTCGAATAAGTCCTTTACACGTGTTTACGTAATTAATATAACGCGTGAGAAGGTATATCAGGAGTTCGATTTTTGAATCTCACCGGGTGACTTATTTCATACTAAATAGTCATCGGCTGCATACAAAAAAAGTCACCGGTGAGATTCAAAAATCGAACTCCAGGTATTTCATAGGAACTAATTGGTCATTAAAAAACAACGCACTTCATGACGTGAAATACGAGTAGGCATAATCAAAGAAAATATTAAAATTGTATGTAGGTACCTATACTAGTTTTGTAAAATCGAATAAAGGATGATTCACGATGTCATGTTCCGGGTTCGCCACTTCGACGGGCCGACACCGGGCGTTCCGAGCACTACACGAGCAGCGACCGAGCGGTTCCGGGTCCCACCCTTCCAACTGTTTTAAGTAATTATAAGCTGATCGAGTAGCGAATTAGCTACGCCCACAATTTATTGACATTTTGCAACCTACATAATTTGGGCAAATAATAATATTCCGACATATCGTTGCAAAGGTCTAGTCGTATAGTCTCCGAGTGGTCAACGGGTCTTGCACGGGACAAGCCAGGTCCGAGCGTTGCTTGTAGCTGGGAACGACCGTCAAACAACAAAACATGACCGTCCCGTCGACGGTCCGGGTACGTTACGAGCCTCTTACGACACTCGGAGGTCACGTGATGTTTTCTATACAAAATGAAGGGTCAGAAGCAGTCATCGTTATCAACGTGCAGTTTTCGTAGCAAAGTATGGTTTGCAAAAAAATATTCAAGAGTATTTTAGCTGGTGACATTTTGACTTACGGACGTGTCTATAAGTATTGTGTTTTTTTCTCTTGACACTAACATTGCAAATCGTAAATCGCTTGCTTCCATCTGTCATTACAAAATCCGGGTATTGTATTAAATCCATCGTGTTCATTAAGACTCCACTATCAATTAAATAAATAAATAAGAATCCTGAATGGTTTATTTTTATGCACTCAGATAACGTAATATTTAGCCTGAGTTCATTTTTTGTGATATGAAATGAATGCATGTTATTTCACGGATTGACGTGTGACATTACATTGTTTTTTTTATACGGGGTGTTTTTTCAATAACTAGCCATAGTGCGAGGTGATTTGGTAGGCGATACTAAACAACTTTTATGGGGCCAACTCCAAAATTAAAAAAAAATATTCGGCTGTGTCATAAATTTCAGCTGATCAGACGTTGACGTTTTGTTTGGGGTGGGCAAAAATTTTTTTTTGGGATTTCGGGGTTGGTCCCATAGAAAAAGTTGTTCAGTATGACTTACCGAATCACCTCCCACAATATGGCTAGTTATTGAAAAAACACCCTGTATACTGGGTCGTGAAGAGTAAACTAATGTAAAAAAAAACATCCTGATATTAATATTTTGTAGTAAAAAATATTATTGGAATACATGAATACATTTTTCTGCCAACCATATACTTTGCTACGAAAACTGCACGCTGTAACGATCACTGGTCAGAAGTGTCGTATCGAACCCGGAACAAGATACCGGGAATCATCCTTACAGGGAACTTCAAAATAAAGAAGCTTTTACACCTTCTGATCAAGTAGTTAATTCTCTTCAGAAAGAAAACTTCGATAAATGTTGATTTTGTGGATACCAGTCTCATATTTAATCCCAATATGTCCCGCTATGAGTAAAACGTTGCATCATATCCATGGCCCACTTGGGCTGGTCCATGGGCACAAAATGCCCCGCGTTCCTGACCAACACTTCGACCAGGTTTCCCGCCTTCTTGACGTACCCCGCTATCTCCCCGTCGACACGCCAGATCGAACGCTTCGCCGTTTTGTACTCCTCAGAACCAGTGAAGTTGAGCTTCTGTAAGTAGTTGAGTGTCAGAGGATATGCGACTACGATATCCACTTGCCCATTGTAGATCAAACAATGATAGTGCTCCAAGAGTTCAGCTAACCACGGGGCGACAGACTTCATGATATCTTGTTTTAGAGTCTCGTGAATCATGGATGCATTATGGAACGGTAGATCTCCAACATGGATTGCTTTTCGAATAGAGTTTAGCTTTACTACAAATTCAACTTCGTCTATTAAAGAAGTGAACATTTTCGAATCCAGGAAATTATAGTAGGCTTCAAATCCAGTTATATTGGAAAAGTAAGAGTTAGGTCCAAGAATTAATGCGGCACAGCAATTAAATGCTTCCACCCATTGGCGGTTTTTTATAAAACTTATAGTGTTAGCTTCATACTCCTCGAATATTTTTCGTTCATTCAAATCTATGAGGCCTATTTGATGCAAATATTGACTGTATAATAATTGGTTTTCAGGGTCAGTCATACCATTACCTATCGCTAAACCTTTAAGGTTTATTTTGGTTTCCGCTGTAGGGTTCTTCTTGTGGATAGCGTAGCCTAGAGCTGGCACATACTTGCCTGCGTATGATACCCCAGCGATGAAGAACTTATTTTGCCGCAGTTCAGGTAAGAGCTGGAAGAACTGAGTCAGACTGGAATACAGGTGTTCAGCGATTTGCGTCTGATCTGTGCAATAACCATCCTTATGTTTAGTGAAACTGAATCCAGTACCCACTGGGCTGTCTATGTAGATCATATGATGATTCCGAGCCCAGTGGTATTCTCTACTCTCTATCGTGTGGTTCCTCAAGTAGACTGGCCCGTTCCCTAAGAACACATTGATCATCATCGAAGATCCTGGTCCTCCTTCCAACCACAGGACCACCGGGTCGTTCCTGTCAGCTGACATACTGGGAAAGTACCAGAAGAAGTGGTTGGAGTCGTGGGTTTTGTTGACGGTGAAGAAGCCAGCGTAGCTCTCGATGTGCAGATGCTCGAGGATCGGCACGCGCGCCAGCCGCCGCGCTTCTGTGACGTCTCCACGCTCAAGGTATGGCGTTAGGAACAGAGGCTCACCAGGGCTATCTTCATCTTCTAAATTCACCTCTGTGTTGCCTAATACCAAGCATTGCCAAGCTACTATTGTTTGAAGTATGAAAATTACGCTCATGCTCGTCATGACTACGTCTGTTTTCTACCGTAGACGAATAAGTAATGAACCGTCAGAAAAATAACTTAAATTACATTCTATATTTATTGCATGCTTATCCGCATTTTCTTTTGTTTTGGTTCCGTTCGTTTTACAGCCCAAGTAGTTAAATATATTGTTAGACAATAGGTAGTTACGTATATATATCCATACCTATTGTTTCTTTGATATGTATATGTCAACTAGTTACGTATACATATAAATTCATAATTTATCTTGTTAACCTATTGTTTTTATTCTTACTGTTATCTATTTGTTCATGTTTGGTTGCTATGGTTATTATATGAATTTGTTGCATATTAACTAAACTTATTCTTAAACAAACAGCAATTCCAATGTTCACTCGGTCCAATGTTTAAGATTAAGAAATATCATCAGATGGGTCTTGTTATATTGGACAGTTTGTTTGCAAGGAAATTTGAGGCGGACTACTAGTCGAACGAGCGGAGCGTAAGCGAAGCTCGTTCTTACAAACAACTTCAGACCCAACTGTCACCTGGCTACTTGGACGTCTCGGCATTTGGATGGCTTTTTGATTTACATAGTTTGTCCGACGATAACTTTAGTAACATTTTTCTGATCTTTATGAAATTTGTTAGGGTTGTGGCAGATACCAAGAAAATTTGCGAGTTCGTATATGAGCTGGATTGAGACGGGGGTTCTGAAATTAAAAGGCATAAAAAGGTTTTGGAAAGGGGTCTTGTTACGTTGGTCATCTTATTTGCTACTTTTACGAGCAAGTATGGTTGAGTTTGGTATCAAACGAAAGGTATTGATTTACCCTCTTATCAAATACTCATTAACTGCTTACTGTTTCATAATAATTAGCAACATAAAATAGATTTCAAAAATATTTTCAATTATATTTTGCTTTTGGTGTAAATATTTTGACAACTGACATTAACACATTAGAGAAAGTTACCATAGACGCAGAATGATTTAATGATGGTGTCCGAAACCTATAGGTGTCCACAGATGAGAACGACATGTCAAAG
The DNA here is from genome assembly GCA_911728535.1 of Pammene fasciana. Classification (NCBI taxonomy): domain Eukaryota; kingdom Metazoa; phylum Arthropoda; class Insecta; order Lepidoptera; family Tortricidae; genus Pammene; species Pammene fasciana. The sequence continues at coordinate 2,618,390 of OU452292.1, forward strand.
TAACAGAGTGAGAGGTGGATGTAAATTAAATGAGACAAAAACTGACAAATCTGAACAGATTTCGTCGCGGTAAAATTTTGAGCATCAACCACGCAATTTAATACGGACGTTTAATTTCACCAAGATGTTTAGAAAAAAAACATACTAATATAGTTTGGCCAGAGTTTGTTTCACTTCAAGCATAGACAGGGACAGGGTATAGAGCATGTTATTCTGACTGTTACTGCGCTTTTTGGTTTGCCGGACTATATTTACAAATTAATGTTATAGCTTGGCAAACCATTTCTGTCAGTAGTAACCGCGGCTGAAAAATTGTAGGTTGGCTGGCCGCCATTGGCCCCATTTTTGGTATTTTTTTAGTAGGTATTTCTACTTTTGCACGTGTATGCCGAAACACAAGATTCGCGAGTTCACAGTTCGGCGCGAACTACTAGTTTAATTAGTTTTAAAGTGGACTATCGTGTCCGCAGGCTAAAAAGCAGCTTTTTTTAGAAAGCTGAGGCTAGCGGGGACCATAATAGGCTAGCTCGTTCCTCGCCCAACGGATTGGCACAGCGATCCAGAGGGGGGACGCAGGCCTTATGGGAAATGGGAACCCTTCCCCAGGGTTCAGACCTCGGCGATCTCATCTTAATTTGTACATAAGTAGGGTTACTGTATTCACTGTATGTATGCTAGTTTTAGTCCACTTATCGATTTTGCCAGGTTTGGGATTCAAAAAGAATATCTTGAAATAGGTACAGTAGATGTCAAAGATAACACTTTTACACCTTTCTCTTTTGTAATAGGGTTTAAAAGTGTAAACACCCCGCTACGTACGGACGTCGACTGGTACGTAATACACTTATCGTATCTTTTAATAACTAAATAACATATCAATAAATTAATAATAATAAATTAATAACACTAAATGACAAAACTAAATATAAAATAACTCACCAAGTTCGCCCGCTTCTGGAAAGCTCCCTAAAATACTGGCGACATTTCCGCGCTGTACGGCCAGGCTTAACCTCTGTGCAAAAAATGAGCCCGCCCTATGGTCGCCTGAAGCACCCACTAGTCGGATCGACACTTCTTTAACGAACTTTTTTGTGTCGGTCGACCAAGGACCCAGTGTTTCCACTGCAAGTGCCGCAAAGTAGTATTCGTTCGTTAAAAACGCATACTTGCGGCGCTTGAGTGTCTGGGCCTTGTCCGCGGCTGTCCCAGGCTTACACTTATTAGTCTTATTACTTATTATATGAATGTATTTTTCATCACACCTGCTCGTAAATGGTGTTATTTCCTACCCGTATACAGAAGGACAATGGCCTAAATTGTTCCCGCGGGAGTATTGTCGAATTTTTTTCCCCACGGGAGTAATGACTCTCATTTTTTAGGGTTCCGTAGCCAAAATGGCAAAAACGGAACCCTTATAGTTTCGCCATGTCCGTCCGTCCGTCCGTCCGTCCGTCCGTCCGCGGTCTAGCTCAGTAGAAAGCTGAAATTTGGTTTGAATATGTGCATTAACCAAGCCGATAAAACGGTAGAATAAAAACGTAAAAAATATATTTTGTTAGGGTACCTCCCGTACATGTGAAGTGGGGGGCGAAATTTTTTTTCGCTCCAACCAAGTTGTGTGGGGTATCGTTGCATAGGTCTTTTAAAAAGAATTAGGGTCTTCTAAAACAGTTTTTGGATAAAACTAATACTCTCGGAATTAATAGCTCCGAAAGTTTAAAACAGGGCGTCCCCCCCATCTAACTTTTGAATCGTGGGTCCTAAAATTTTGAAAAAAATCATGAAACTGAGGCCTAATGAGTACCTTCAATGAAAACTATATTGAAATAAATCAGTTGAGCCGTTTTTGAGTTATCATTCAAAAACCCATAGTGAAAGGACGTAAGTAAAAATGACGTAAGCGCCGCCAAATTTCCCGTAAGAAACGACCTTTTGAATGAATGGTCTCAGTTTACGGAACCCTACACTGAGCATGGCCCGACATGCTCTTGGCCGGTTTTTTAAAAATTTGTTTAAAAATGTCGTGCATCATTTCTAACTAAGTAGGTTTCATGTTCAGCCAAAAATTCAAACAGTTTTTAATTTCATCTTAAATTAGGTTTATTTTGTAAATATTGACATTAATAATTTAATATTCTTGTTTCTGTTGCCGTTAAAAACATTTTAAACACAATTTTCAATTGTGGCTGAATGTCGTGTCTGATAATGGGATCCTGGAGAAATCAAGGGAACTCTTCAACTATTATAGGCACACCTATATATTGAAGTCGGATAAAAATAGTCATGGATTATAACAAAAAGGCTCCTAATAGGCTGCACTGCAGCGTCTAGTGATCCTTTCTAAGTACAGCTGTTTAGCAATTTAAAAATAAAACACATAAGTTACGTAATTGCTTTATTACTTATTTTATCTAAGGGTCACCAACCAAACCAAACCTCGCGGAATTACCGGAAGTAGCGGAAATTCATAGACAAAATGCTTAATTTGTCTATGGTAGCGGAAATTTGTCTATGGCTTCCATACAAAAAATCTGCTACCATAGACAAATTTCCGCTACCATAGACAAATTTCCGCTACTTCCGGTATTTCCACGAGGAAAACCGCTAGGTATGTGGTGACCCTAATAATGACAATGCTAACGAACTACTTTGGACAATTAGCAGGCGCTACACACTTCCCAGTGTCCAAGTTCCTGACAGTAGGCGCATCGCAGAAGCAGTCAGGGATGTCGCAAGCACCGAACTTGTCCTTCAAGTTGGGGTTGCTGCAGTCCGGTTCGGCTTTACGGGGGCAGTAGAGAACGGAGTGCTCGCCTGGTGGACATTTCTCTATAAAGAGGATTTTTTTAAAGAAATGGTGTACACGCGCAATATTGTCGTACCTTACCAATTTAGAAACCCTAATTTAGTTAAATGGATACAAAATGAGCAATACAATTTTCATAATTTATAAGTGAAAAAAAAACTATTGTACCACGACTTCAAAATTTGAATATATAAAATTTTTTTAAAGCCCGAAGTAAAATAAACAATGATACAGTCGATTTTTCACATTTCACCGCAAATAAATTGTATGGCAACTAATACATCAACATAAACGCAATATTTCACGGTAACAATCGCAATTTATTTTTTCTCGTACTTTAAAAAGGATGACGTCACAGTTTAGTATCATCAACTACAATAATTCTCAAAGTAACGTCTGATTCCATAACTTAGTTTAGTATCATCTTGTTAGGAGCGTTTTGAGCAGCAAGTGCTCTGAAATGTTGCTTATTTAACGTACTCGTAATTGGTTTCATATAGACATTTGATCCTCAAACAAATGAAAATCCTCTTACATAAAAGGTATCTACATTGGGCGGCACGGGGAGGTGTTTCCGGGTTTTCGGAAAGAGATGTGTCGTGTTTTATATGGCACTTCATTCATTCTACGATACTTCTCTTTCCGGACAGACAGTTTTTGTTTTCAGTTAGGGACAAAAGTTTGTTCTGGCTTCGGAATTTTTCGGCAGGAACCGTAAGAAGGGGTGACGTGGGCAGTTGAGTCATGAATGGGGAACTAGGGATGCTAGAGGCGAGTTGGTGTTTTTAGACCAGGGTTTTCAAATCGCCACGTAAATAAAATATTAATTTAACGTGTCAAGCTATAGTAATGTTCATAATCCGAAAATTTCAATTGCTATCCCTACCAACCCCAACTACGGGGTGTGGCGGGACTTACCACTGCCAATTTTATTTTGTATTTATTATTAAATTATAAAATGAATCGACAGATAATCAATGAAAAACTTAAATTCATACGGCCGGTCATTTTATTACGTATAAAATTCAACGTGCCACATGTTAAACTTTTATCTAGGTTTGAACTTCGGTTTTGTCCCTACTCACCCCATTTTACGGAACCAAATATAGGTACAAAATATTTTTATGGCTGGGCGTACGGAAAAAGACGCTTTCTGGCCAAGTGTAGACATAAAATGATGTACACAACATGGGAGGTAATAAAGAAAGCCCTCGATCGCATACTTACGTCCCTGGCTTGCAGCTCGAGCCGCAAACTTCTGCGATCTCGGCCTATCTTTGTTTTACCACCCTAGTTGTGTAATGTACTATTTTCACCTCAGCAGCTCGAACAAGCCTACTTACCTCACTCCCTGGAGTGACGAAAGTGCGCACTTTCGTCACTCCAGGGAGTGACGAAATCTTTTTCGCAGGGAAGCAGGCTTGTTCGAGCTGCTGAGGTGAAAATAAATGTGGTTAACTTTACTTGCTGATGAATTTTTTTTACCTTTCATATGTTCTCACTACTGAGGTGAAAAGTTGTATGTGTCACACGAGAGCAAAGTTATTTTACATCTCGTGTTTTTGAGTCCCTCGCTACGCTCAAGATTCTAACTTAGAATCACTCGCTTCGCTCGTGATTCAATTATAGATTCTTTCGCTTATTCGGGACTCAAAATTAACACTCGCAAGAAAAAACAACTTTCCTCTCTTGTTGCAGAAATAACTATTTTTAAGAAAACTTACTTGTAGGGAAGCCTTGCCCGGTAACACAGACTGCCACCAGAGCACACAGTAGCGTCACGCAGGTTAAGTATTTCATCTTGTATAGTTTTGATTGTGACTGCTGCTAGCCTCTTTGTTAGGTTGCCTCAGAATGCTCACTGTATGAGAAATCTGCGAGTTTTATAGTTTAGTGACTCTGTGTCCATATCCATTGTCACCAGGGATGTCACGAATGTCGTTTTTCTCACATTCGCGAATGCGAATATTCAGGATGCGAATGTCCGAATGCGAATGCCAATACGAATGTTGTGGAGTAAATTCAAAAAAGTTAATCTTGCTTATCATTGTTATGCTTCCATAGTTCATAAATACAGAACATGATATGTGATGGAGTCCTATATTATTGATCAAAAAGAGACAAGTGATAACGTCGTTTTCACTTCCTGTGTATGAGCAAGCATGTGACCATCGGCCGGGTCAGGGCGGTCAAAATAGGAAGCATTCTGCCCACATTCGCATTCGGAAAATATTCGCATCATTTCATGCGAATGCGAATGTTGATACGAATGTCAAAAATGATGCGAATATTCGCATTATACGAATGCGAATATTCGTGACATCCCTAATTGTTACATGTTTGCTCAAGTGCTTGCAAAAAATGAATTGAAATTCGATTTTATCGTATGTTTTCGATGACACATTCACATGTGTGTTTTGCAAAATATTTTTCATTAAGTAGGTACTTAAACTTCGCACAATAAGTAAACTCAAAGGATAATGAAAACGGATATATTTTTTATCACAACTGCTCACAAAGCATAGGTACCGTTGCTCGCATGCGTAGCGGGAGTTATAGAAAAGTGAAAGTCTCTAGGGAGTTCTATGGGCATTTTAGTGACTTACCTATTTTTTTGTCTTAAAACTTTGTTTTTTGTTTGCAAGTGTAATGCATCACAACTGTACCTACTTTAAATTTGGTACCTACTAATTTGCATATTGATCGTCGATCGTTTAACACTCAAAAGTATGTCGGATAGGAACTATAGGAAGACGAAGAAGTCAAATATAAATAAAAACATTTATGTACTTTCCCATTAAATTACTAAATCCTTATCGTTAAAAACGAAGCGATAAGCTAAAAGGCGGACTTAATGTCAAATGCACTTGCCTAAGATACTGGATCAGACAACGTGCACTCTGATATCTTAATTGACAAAAAGACTGAAACAAAAAAAATAATAGTATTTATATTATTTATGCGTAGAACGTGAACGCGCACTAAGGTGAATAATATTAGCATAAGAAGGGGAATAACTTCACACTAGGCGCGTCATCGGCTATTAAAACATACCTTTTCCTTATTTATTTTATAAAGAGATCCCCGATTTTATTATGATCGACTACGACCGTACCATCATCTGGATCTATGTCATAGTTATTGAGATCACATCATTCATGGGGCCCACCCGCTATCAGTCGGCCTAACGATATTGGCCTGTCGGTTGTTCGGAGCTGTCAAATCTTTGTTCTAAAGCGGCCCACAGATTAACAGTTCGCTGTACGATATTAATCTGTCAGTTTATCGCAACAGATCACACACTAACAGTTCCATTACAGGTTTCAGACTGACAACTAATACGAGCCGATAGTGTGTGGCCGATTTAAGATTCCAGCCGGACAGACATCGATCTGACAGATGTCGGCCGCACAGTCCACGGCCTTCAGGCTAAAATGAACACACACACAGCCGGCCTGACGACCGACTGTTATCTTCTGTTAGTCTCAGTGTTTCTCAGTCTAACACATAGGGTTAGAAAGAGAGTTCCGCTTGTAAATTGTAACTTGTAGCTTTATAAAGCTGGCCTCTGAACGTACTTACAAAAAAATATCGGGCTCGAATTTCGACACCAGTAGTTGAACTAAAGTATATGTATAAGAGAAAAAACCCATACCGGGGTTAATTATCGCGATATCTATCAATGATCTTAATTATCTTGATAATTTCGAACCCTGATTTTTATGGCAGTAGCACCTTATTCGTGACCAACAATGATGCTAGTCCTCTCCCTTATGGGAATATAGTTCAGATCTGGATACGGTTACCAACTTTTAGTATGTTGTTGGGCACGACACCAGGACCCCAAAACTGCCGAGAGACGGGGACGTAGGTGAATGTCTTCCGAGTAATGACGTCATCAAAATGGCTGCCGCTTCGTTTCAAAAAGTGCAAATATCAACCAAACTGTGCACTACACCTACACGTGTGTGGTATCAAACGAAAGAAGATTAAATGTGCTATATTGTTGTAATACATTATATACCACTGTATATTACAGTTTAACAGCTATAAACGAAAACCCAAAGTCAGGCTAAAAAATAATTCGGATATTTGCATTTTACAACAAAATTATAAGTCGAACTTTAAAGCAATGTACTACAATAACAAAACAGGCTAGTTAAGCTATACATTGCTATAAAAATTATTAAAATCTGGCTATAATTGTGGCAGTTATGGTAAAAAAAATGTCGGCACTGCCGAACTATTCCCTTAGAGTGAAGAAATAACAATTTTCTCAATTTACAGAATATCCACAAGAGCTTCGATTATATTATTTGTCAAATCATTTGGAGACCCTAAATGTTAAAAAAACATCTCTATGGTGCCTGAGGTCCAAATAATGACGTCATGAACGTGACCATTACCGAAATTTGTAAAACGTAAATTATAGCTATGCCATTACACATACACACATGTGCGTAGCATCGATCGAAAGCTTATTAAATTTGCTACAATACATACATACATTTTTTGTGAAAATTATGTATAGTTTAGAAATTGTTGACAAATTAAGATTTTTTTTAGGAAAATAAAATGTATATATTAATTCTGTAGCCAAAGGAAACACAATACACTAATGTTTTGTATAGCATTAAAAACACCAAATATTCAGCTTTACAACATAGTTTGAATTTATAAATTTTGATAACAACTATATAAGTTGTGCTTAAAACTCTAAAGCACACTAACTATTTTACCTACAATCCGCTCATACTATGAGAGGCATGAGCCTAATTATTGACTAGTTTTATATCAATTTTGTAAGGATTAAGGGTTCCTTGCCATTATAGTAAATATAAAAACCGGCCAAGTGTAAGTTTGACTCGCGCTCCGAGGGTTCCATATACATGCCACAATTTTGACAATTTGTATTTTTAAGACCGACTTATGCTTGACCACAGACTTTTTTGAGTTTTTTTCTGTAATGTACAGGTAAAGAACTATATTATGTAATTTTTTCTAAAATGTAGGTTCATCAGTTTCCGAGAGACGGAGGGGAATGATCAATTTTCGCCTTCATTCTTGAATAACTTCAAAACTATTTATCTTAAAATTATAAAAGTTATATATTTTTAGTTTCCACATCAAACCCTTTCATTTGATATATAACAAGGTATAGTTTGTAAGTAATTTAAGTAAAAAGGCGAAAATTTTTCATTGCTCTCCGTCTCTCGGAAACCGATGAACCTACATTTTAGAAAAAACATACATAATATAGTTCTTTACCTGTACATTACAGAAAAAAACTCATAAAAGTCTGTGGTCAAGCATAAGTCGGTCTTAAAAATACAAATTTTCAAAATTGTGGGATGTATATGGAACCCTCGGAGCGCGAGTCAAACTTACACTTGGCCGGTTTTTATATTTACTATAATGGCAAGGAACCCTTAATCCTTACAAAATTGATATAAAACTAGTCAATAATTAGGCTCATGCCTCTCATAGTATGAGCGGATTGTAGGTAAAATAGTTAGTGTGCTTTAGAGTTTTAAGCACAACTTTTATAGTTGTTATCAAAATTTATAAATTCAAACTATGTTGTAAAGCTGAATATTTGGTGTTTTTAATGCTATGCAAAACATTAGTGTATTGTGTTTCCTTTGGCTACAGAATTAACATATACATTTTATTTTCCTAAAAAAAAAATCTTAATTTGTCAACAATTTCTAAACTATACATTATTTTCACAAAAAATGTATGTATGTATTGTAGCAAATTTAATAAGCTTTCGATCGATGCTACGCACATGTGTGTATGTGTCATGGTATAGCTTTAATTTACGTTTTACAAATTTCGCTAATGGTCACGTTCATGACGTCATTATTTGGACCTCAGGCACTATAGAGATGTTTTTTTGACATTTAGGGTCTCAAAATTATTTGACAAATAATATAATCGAAGCTCTTGTGGATATTCTGTAAATTGAGAAAATTGTTATTTCTTCACTCTAAGGGAATAGTTCGGCAGTGCCGACATGTTTTTTACCATATCTGCCACAATTATAGCCAGATTTAAATAATTTTTACAGCAATGTATAGCTTAACTAGCCTGTTTTGTTATTGTAGTACATTGCTTTAAAGTTCGACTTATAATTTTGTTGTAAAATGCAAATATCCGAACTATTTTTTAGCCTGACTTTGGGTTTTCGTTTATAGCTGTTAAACTGTAATATACAGTGGTATATAATGTATTACAACAATATAGCACATTTAATCTTCTTTCGTTTGATACCACACACGTGTAGGTGCAGTGCACAGTTTGGTTGATATTTGCACTTTTTGAAACGAAGCGGCAGCCATTTTGATGACGTCATTACTCGGGAGACATTCACCTACGTCCCCGTCTCTCGGCAGTTTTGGGGTCCTAGTGTCTTGCCCAACAACATACTAAAAGTTGGAAACCGTATCCAGATCTGAACTATCTCTTAGGCCCTCTCCCATAACGGAGAGGACTATGCACCTTTTACTTGAAAATGACACAAGTTTGCTCCTATGAAACACACACTGCTTTTCACATAACCTTAGAGGAAAATAAAAGATGTTATTGTTGAATCTTATTTATTTTAACTTTCTATGTGCTTAGTGTGCCTCCTGGTATATTTAGGTGGATCCGCTCTTGGTTTTGTATCAGAAGAGTAGGTGCCGCAGGTGAATCCGGTCTTAGTTTTATATTTAAAAAGCATCCTAGCAAAAGTGAAGTTGGTCTTGATTTTTCAACGATGGAAAATCCTGGTAAAGGTGAAGCTGGTCTTTGACATTGTTAGAAGAAGTTAGTAGTCCATTCCATAGTCTAGCAGCCGTATTCATAAAAAGTTAGAAGCTCGCTGATCGGTCGATCAGAGGTAGGTACCGAATTTCCTGATGCATAATCGCATATTAGCGATAATCTGTCCCTCATCGCCCTCCTATAAGGGCCGAAAGTTACGAGACCGTAGACCCTCCTTTATCCCCATAGTGGGTGTGCTAAGCTTCGACACCTCGCACTTTGTGACTATGCGCTGACACTTGACACAGTTGGTCTCTAGTTGGCCCTAAGTGGATTAAGACCGAGTGGCGTCGAAAAGCTAGATGTATTTGGTGGGGGTAAGGGGGGAAATTTAACTCCGACTTTTTTCTAAAATCATACACAAAATTGTATGTAATATATCATTTACGGATAAAATAAGAACGAAAAATATAGTTGCGGTACAAACATAATGCACTTTAGAACAAAATAAACAAATAGACCAGATATAACTAATACACAATATATATTTTTTTACATTTACCTCACTATTTTTAAAACTACAACAAATACCTATATACAAAAAATACTGGCTTAAAGGTAAATTTATGTAGTTTTTAAAAATATATACATTAATATCTATATATGTTAATACATATGGAATAAAAAATAATATTTAGCGCGAGTCAGGATGATTTTCGAACTAGGTCGTGCTAGACCGTGAAGCACGGTTACGTACTGTTTAAAACACGCATTGAAATGAAGACTTGCGGCCATCTTGTCGAGCGAGGTGGTTTGGTTTCGGGAATAACTTCTTATTTTATGTTCATTTTCGTGATTCAATGTGTAATATACATTCAATGTATAGCTTATTCTGCAGTGATTTAACGAACTAGTGTGCAACTAATGAAGAATTAGTCTCGAAACATGTGTAACCCCTGTTTGAGTTAGATATCCGTTAGTCCACGTGCTGTTTGTAGGGAGTAGCTATCTCCTTATAAAAAGCCTAACCTCACCGTACAACGTCCAGCTCTTGGAGCGAAATTTTAACTAATTAACCGTACACTTGTCGTGTCTACTTCGACATTGGCAAAATTGTCCTAATATTGTGGACAGAATGCCATTTATTTTAAAGATTGAATTGAATTGAATTGATGCCCCGGTTGTGGCCACTGTGCCGGTTTTGGTCATTTTCAACTTTATTAAGATATTTACGAATTTACAAGTCTATGGTTTATAGTTTTTTTTTTTTTTTATAAATTAATGGCTTTCTCCCTTTGTCTTAGCAATGGGAATTCTGCCAATGACGACGTTTCACACTTTTTTATTAAGTACAATAAAATATAGGCAACGTTGTTCGGTAAAGGCCTTGCTGATTGTAAGGTGATAGCCTCCCTACAAACACGTGGGCGGCCGAGACCCCGGATAACCGTTCGTTCGACTAAAGAGTGGTTACGCGCGTTTTGAGACTAATTCTTCATTAGCTGCCAATTGTTCGTTAGATCACCGCACAATAAGCTATCAATATTACACACTGAACTACGTAAATGAGCAAAAAAAAAAGAACTACTCTAAAGACGCCGCCGCCATCTTTACCTCAAACCATGGTTTATAGTTAATGTAAGAGTAAATTATGGCAGAGCAGATAGCATTGTCATCTGTCATGTATCAGTTGTCATTCAGTTGTCAGGAGTCATGGAAAAAATTGGCCAAAACTGACCCCTGGGCCACTTTTTGATATTTCATAAAGGGAAATAATAAGATCTTATGTTAGAATCTTTACAGCGCAGACTCATATAAATATAGTATTATATTTTCAATGACACCAGTACACAAAGAATGTCATAATTCCTAACGCAAAATGACGGACGTCTGGACATTCAAAGTCTTCTTAAAGTAGCCAAAACCGGGGCATCTGCCCTATATGAAATGCAAAACTTGGCTTGTATTAAAAAAAGGGTTAGGGGAGTTACGGAAGGGGGTAAGTATATTTTTTACGTTAGTTAAAAACATTAAACTACTATGTGCTCGTTTAAACCCCCACGATTTTCACTCATTATTTTGACAAACACGGGACTTAATCATGTACACTCACATTTATCATTTTCCTGATGTCGTAACGCTCGTGGTCGCAGGCAGAGTCAACGTCAGGAAAATTATAAAAGTAAGTGTACGCGATTAAGTCCCTTTTTAGGGTTCCGTACATCGAAAGGAAAAAACGAAACCCTTATAGGATCACTTTGTTGTCCGTCTGTCTGTCTGTCTGTCTGTCGGTCAAGACCATTTTTGTCAGGAACGCGTGGAGGTATCAAGCTGAAATTTATATCAAATAATCAGGTCTATTTAAAATGCTCCCGTAAAATCAGAAACTTGAAATTTGGCACGAAGCAACGTCTTAAAGCATAGACAATGAAAAAATAACAAAAACTAGACAGTTTTGTAAAATCATACAAAAAATGTTTTTATTTATTTATAACTTACTACCTTTTTCCTGGTAAACGCGTAGAGGTATTAAATTTAAATTCATATCAAATACTGAGGTCTATAATACCTTTCAGCTGTAGCAAAACGAAACTTTTATGTCCACGTAATCATAAGAAATAGTAATAAAATTCGCATAATTTAAAAATGAGTATACCTACTCTCAAGGGTATCAAAACCTAAAGGTATTTCCCGTGAACTCAGTTTTATATCAGCGCAATAAAAAGAAACAGCAATTTAACCTTGTAATAGGTTTGTACGTTTGTTATTCCACGTTATTATTTTTTTGCTTTAAAGTGCGTTTTTGTGCTAAATATATATTCCTCATCTTTAGTTTATCCGAAAATGATATATTACATACCCTATTACGTATGGTTTAGGAAAAAAATGGTTTCAATCGAAGCGCCGCGGAGTTAAACTTCCCCCCCCTTACCCCCACCAAATACAACTCGCCTCTCGACGCCACTCGGTCTTAATCCAATGCAGACTACCTAAAGATCAACTGCAGCAAGTGCCAGCGCATAGTCACAAAATGCAAGGTTCCCATACAACATTTGAGCTAAGCACACCCACTACCATATTAAGTCACAAGATGGCCGACACAACGTTGAACAGCTGATTTTGACAAGAGCTCACTGTACACAAAACAAATCGAGATTATCGAGAAGATTTCTAGCACATGTAGAGTTACTTTTGTAAGTTTCTGTGTTTTGTTAAGTAAATAATTCTAATATCAATAAATAGTATAGTTTCGACCTCGGAAACGGCAAAAAAACTAATCTCTCGTTTTCGTCGCCTGAATATCGTAATAAAACGCAAGTAATTTAAGTAATTTGGGCTATCGAACAATGCAAGTGAATCGCCGGCCATTCGCCGGCGTCGAAAGTTACGGAGAGAGATATTTCGTGGTTTACAGACTAATTATCCGAAAGTACCTGACCTATGGAGACCTCGTCACAGAAGAAGCGCAGCAATAAGAGAAGTAAGTACCAATACCTATTATAAGTATATTGGTTAGTTACTTATCCTTCGAACCCATATTGGTTAGTTACTCATTGAACCCAATACTTATTATATAGTGAAATACTATTATTTATTCTGTGCCTATAGGTAACGTTATTTTTTACCTTCCTATATTTGTATTTTGTTAACCTTTTGACCGCCAAGCGTTGAACAAAAATGACGCGCCACCGACGCCAAGTAATCGCGTTTTGTCAAGCGAAATTGAACTTTGCGGAAGCCCGCGTAGGTGCACTTGCACATTGCAGTACAAAGCTTGTCGGTTGTTGCCGTCGTTGGCGTCCATGGCACGATTTTTTGATGTCGGCCACAGCCGACTGTGGCGGTCAAAGGGTAATAAACAAATCTAGGTAAGTATGTAGGTAGGTAGTCGTATCGTAAGGAAAACGATCGATAGGTAACTTACGTACAGTCAGCAGCAAAAGTAATTAAGCGGGTAGGGTGTTCAAAATGAGCTGGACACGACTTTATTGTTTAGAGAATAAGAGCGTGTGTAGGTCATTTTGAACACCCTACCCGCTTAGCTACTTCTGCTGCTGACTGTACTAAAGTGGTTACCGACAATGTGGTACATTTTGCCTTATAAAGTCACAAATTATTAACAAAGTGCGGCCCGCTTCAATTTCATTAGGTAAGGTCAGCTGCAACTAAAAAGGCCCCCGCTGCATACAAACTTTGTATGCACGGCCTTTTCTCTGCAGCTGACTGTACTATGTGGCCCTTGGTTGCTAAAAGGTTGCCGACCAGTGCTACATTATTAATTCAATTGTTGTTAACCAAAGTAAATAATCACAAACAGCTTAAGTTGCCAAAAGGAGGATAACAAATATTACAGAAACTTCATTCAAAAAAATAAGATTTTTATTTAATCAAAACATATCCCGTTGAATAAGAAAACAAAAAGCCAGAGCCTTTTGGGTTTGTTCAATTATATTTATAACCACACCAAGTTATGTAGTTACTCATTTTATATATTTTTTTGTTTCAGTGTGATTGCAGCGGTGAAGCTGGCGAGGCGAGGGCATGCTGGCCGACTGTGACATTTCCTTGAAGTGTGTTGATGGTGTAAATATGTCCATAAGTAACTTGGCCCATCAGAATCTGGAATGAAAATAACAATTTCAATTAAAGATTTTTTAAACCTATAATGTAATTTAATTTTTAGTATACTTCGCTAACCATAAGTTCAACTTTTTTATTCAATAAGGTACATTGTTGATTACATCAATCAATTCAACAATGTATCTGTTTGATGGGAAAGGAATGAAGATGGAAGATAACGAATAATTGAGACTGAGAGTATGACCCGCCACCAATACTCAGTAAGATACATACAAATTCAAAATCAAAAATAGCTTTCTCAGAGCCCCATTTCAATCTAAATGATGGTTGACATAGCTAAGACTCATAACTATGGTTATTCTGAATGCCAGTTGTGAGCATTAAATAAAATAATAATGTATATTTTGCACTAATAAAACTACTACTTTGGCAGTATGATCTGTCCGGAAAGAGAAGTTTCATAGAATGTATGAGTTCCCATATAAACCATGACACTTCTCTTTCCGGACAAACTAAAATAAAATATTTCTTAGACATGTAACCAATGCACAGGTATGTGGTGATAGGATATGCTTATAAATGTATAAATTTTAAGTACTACCTACTATTATCATGTATGTAGTCCTGTTATTGATATCTTATATGGAACTCTGCGCCAATCAAGTAAATCACCAACTTGTTGTGACATCAGCCGGCAGGCTTCAGCTAATTTTCGGTAACATTCAGTGAACTCCTGTTTTTTGAGCTAATCAATCATTCTCTCAATGCCGTTATGGATGATATTGACACTGTAAATAGTAAGAAATAGGTAAGCACGCTAAATAATATTATTTCTTTAATAATTCTAATTATACCGGGAGATGGGCAGCAGCATCTTCCGAAAGCCTAAACAATAATAAATAAAAAAAACTGCGCGCGCCAACTCGCCTGCCAAGCGTGGCGCGTATGGCAAACCCCCCTTTTTAAAGGGATGGCCTATGTTCAGCAGTGGACGTCTTATGGCTGAGATGTTGATGTTGAATAATTCTAAAGTTAATAATGATCAACAATTACTTGTCTATAATTATTTTTACTGAGAAATATATCAGACATAGGTAGTTACGATTATAAATGGTCTAAACCTAGTTATAAGTAAATGAATTAATTGTTTTTCTTAGCTTACCACATCCAGTGGTTTCTCGTACAAATAAACTTCTATGGCTGGCTCTACATGATGGGCCATCATAGGGACGCAGCTATACAACGGAACGAGATGGCTATATCGTTAGCTCCCTCTAACGCATAGCTGCGTCCCTATGATGGCCCATCATGTAGAGGCAGCCTATTATTACATTTCAATTGTTCACCGTTTCCGATATATTACCTATCTTATGTAAAAAAAAATCAATATCTGATGATTGCAGGCATTGTAAATTGTGATTGTATAAGCATAAAATGAGTCAATTTACTTACCTACTTTCAAGAACAGAAACAGCAATCAACTTCTGTGTTTTAGAAAGCTGTAATATTATTTGCAGTCAGAACTAAGACTTCTTTGGTTGGTGGCCGGCCTTCAGAAATGTTGTTGGTTTTGTTTAATTGTCGTTGTTTTTATTAACATGGAATACGTGCTCCAGAGTGTGGAAGTTTGCAAATTCTTGAAAATAAACCACAAACACTGATTCCAAAAACAATTTCACTCCTTTAACTTTAACCTCATTTTTAACGTGTTTTTGTATTCTTTTTGTCTTGATTTAATGGACAACAAACTGTCGACTTCGCACCAAAGTTGCATTTCTTTAATCTTTTAATTTTATAAATTCTGGAATCATGAGGTTTTGAGAAAGAGTAAATAAAGACATATGTGTTCTATCCGCCATATTGCACGATGGTCGAGTCGATGAAATGAAGGCGAAGACAGAAGGAGAATAGTATAGCTATAGCATCAATAGCATGCCCTCTCTCTCTAACGCGCGCCGTCATTGGTCAAAAATTAAACAAGTTGAAAAACGCAAAACTGAAGGCGCTCGACTGACACAAGATGACGATCGACAGGCCGCCGGCTGACAATCTGTTAATGTGTGTTCATTTGGACTATAGAACACGGACTGTCGGGCCGAAATCTGCGAGATCGATATCTGTCAGGCCCGAATTGTCAGTCAGCAACACACTCTTTATTCGTCAGTCTAAAACCTGCAACGGAACCGTATGTGTGTGGTCCTATTGCGATGAACTGCAGACTGATATCGCACGGCGAACTGTTAGGGCGGCCTCACACAACCGGAATGTCCCTGAATTAATAATCTAAATTCCGGCACCATGCCTCACACATGGCACTAATTCATAATCTGATTCCAGTATGTGTGTGCGGCTATATTCAAATGTATGGAGGCCATAGACAAATTTAATTTGCTTAATTAAGATCTGAATTCAGACCAAGTATGTGGTGTCCCTAATTCTACAGATCGATTTGAGAAATTTATAATCTGGAAACATCAAATTGTTTTTAAAACATAAATACATTGTATGGAATTCTGAATTAATAACATGACTAATTCAGAGAGACATTCCTGCTGTTTGAGGCCGGCCTTAATGTTTAAACTGATTTAGACCATTACCGGCGAACGATCCTATGATTTGAAACTGACGACTCTCAACTGCTAGTTTGTATTCGCGGAGGTGGCAGCAGGCCGATATCAGCAGGCAATAATCGTTTTAGTGTGCGGAGGTTATTGCCCTAGGACTGAAGGCCGTCTGATAGGATCAGAGACTGCAGGCGGACTGGTAATCTGTGGGCCGCTTAACTGACATTGACAGGCCGAAATCGTCAGGCGAACTCATATAGTCGCCATATGGTCGCCATCAGATATATTGGAGCGATCAAGGTGGTCGCAAATATCTGAACAATGCCTCTATTGTCAAGGCGATAAAGATCATGTTCAGATATTTTTGAGTCTTGGTCGCTCCGATATATTTGATACTTGTACACTTGTAATTCAGCCTATGAAATAGAAGAGAGCTGGAAGTTTCCGCTCAAGATCGCGACAAATGGAAAACTCTTCCCTACTAATGAGGGATAACAGGAAGACATCATCATCATCATCATCATCATGAAATAGATAAAAACCGTTACATTACCTAAGCTGAATGACATGAGCGCTATATTTCCTTACATTTTCTTAGGTAATGGCCATTCGGAAGCTTTTGTACCTACTCTAAAAAACTTAACATACTTAAACATTGCTTGAAGATCTGCAGAGTTCAGGTGTCTACTCCAAGATGATGACCTTCGACCACAGAGTAACGGTGAACCAGGTTACCACAACTGCGATGACTGACGGACCTACGCCAGCCGACATCTGGAAACATACAAATATTACAAATATCTAATTTAGGCTCCACAATATACCTACGCCTCATTAGCTAGGGATACACGACGGGCATATCCGTCGGACAAATCCGGCGGACACATCTGTGCGTGTATCCCTAGCTATTGCTAGGACTAGGCAGTGGGCACAGAGGGCTTACAGCGAACTTCGAAAATCGACGTTGTATGCATCAGTTTCGTTCGTATCAGCAAGTTTAAAAACCGCCTTAAAAGGTATCTCCTGGGTGCTCTATAGGGGAATCGTTCACCTATGGAGCATGGACATACCTACCACACATTTTATTTCATGTTATTTAATTTTAATTTAATATTATGTGCTTTTAAGAGTCGCCAGGACGCTCGCGTGAACTCGCGTCCCCATACAAACGTAGTTCAGCTCTCATTTTAAAATGAGAGCAAAACTACGTTTGTATGGGAACGCGAGCGTCCTGGCGACTCTTAATTAATGTGATATTACCCTGAATATTTACTGTAATATATGTATATAGGAAAACTTGAGACTGATACTTGACTCCACAGTCAAACTTAATGAAGTTTTGTGGAGCACCTTAAATAATTAAATTTGTGAACTTGTGTTTTTAATAAATTAAAAAAAAACCGGCCATGAGCATGTCGGGCCATGCTCAGTGTAGGGTTCCGTAAACTGAGACCATTAATTCAAAAGATCATTTCTTACGGGAAATTTGGCGGCGCTTACGTCATTTTTACTTACGTCCTTTCACTATGGGTTTTTGAGTGATAACTCAAAAACGGCTCAACCAATTGAATTCAATATAGTTTTCATTGAAGGTACTCATTAGGCCTCAGTTTCATGATTTTTTTCAAAATTTTAGGACCCACGATTCAAAAGTTAGATGGGGGGGGGGGGGGGGAAGCCTTGTTTTAAACTTTCGGAGCTATTATTTCCGAAAGTATTAGTTTTATCCAAAAATTGTTTTAAAAGACTCTAATTCTTTTTAAAAGACCTTTAGGTACGGGAGGTACCCTAACAAAATATATTTTTCGCGTTTTTATTCTACCGTTTTGTCGGCTTGGTTAATGCACATATTCAAACCAAATTTCAGCTTTCTAGTGCTAACGGTCACTGAGCTAGACCGCGGACGGACGGACGGACGGACGGACATGGCGAAACTATAAGGGTTCCGTTTTTGCCATTTTGGCTACGGAACCCTAAAAAGTGCGATAAAGACGGAAGTGTCGTTGAAGGTCAGTAAATTTTTGGCAGTTTCTTGGAACATGCACACTAAAGCATGTATAATGAGGGTTGGGCGATCGAGATTTTCACTAGATGGCAGCACCGTGGCGAGAGGTTTTTTCGATTTGACACCAGCTGTCAAAATCCACCAATCATTTTAAGTATTTTTTTTATTGGTGGATTCTGGCAGCTGCAGTAAAAAGACCAGTCGCCACGGTGGTGCCATCTAGTCAAAAATTCGATCGCAGAAACCCTCATAACGAAAATGCTGCTGCCCTTGATAGTTTTCGATTAATCAACGCCATTATCCTCCTCCTCCTACCTCTTTCTCCTAGCGTTTGTCCCAGCTTTCTGCTCTATTGAACCTCGGGTCCGCTCGGCAATCTAATCTCGGGAATCGGCGTAGGCACTAGTTTTTACGAAAGCGACTGCCATCTGACCTTCCAACCCAGAGGGGACTAGGCCTTGTTGGGATTAGATCCGGTTTCCTTACGATGTTTTCCTTCACCGAAAAGCGACTGGCAAATATTAAATAATACCTATTTCGTACATAAGTTCCAGAAAACTCGTGGTACGAGCCGGGGTTTGAACCGGAGACCTTCGGATTGAAAGTCCATAAAATTTTGGGGCGGGCACTAAAGCAAAAATGAAATGATTTCCAATTTTTTGAGGAGGTCAGTAAGATTTTTTTTCATATTGAAATGTACGATTTTGGGGGGGTGTCATGTCTCATGTGACCCCCCCCCCCCCCCCGGACCACGCCTGGGCCACCAGCGCTTTGGTTTTAAATTTACATTAGTTTGAAATAGGCATACTTATAGTATAGGATTGGAGAATTTGGACTAAGTAGTCTTATTATACCATGGTGTGGACGGCACACGGTAACCAGAGTCGCAGCATTCGCTAATGGTAACAATGTGGGCTTACCATCCTTCACGTGGAAATGTGGATGTACTGACGGTCATGGCCAGGCATGGTGTAGACGGCACCAGGTGGCCAGGGTCTCAGCATCAGTAGATATAACATGTAGACTTACCATCCTCCACGTAGAAATGTGGACATACTGGCTGGTCATAGCCAGGCATGGTGTGGACGTCACCAGGTGCGCTGCCATCGAGCTGGCCAGGGTCGCAGCCAGCATGAGGTAGTGCGGGTGCGTATGGGCTGAGATGCTCTACAAAAAGCAGGGAAGTTTGTACGGGAACCATTGAATTTAGACCTCTGGTTGAATGGACTTAAATCATAAAATATAATGGTTCAAAAGTCAAGGCAAGGATTTTGTAATGCGTGCCAATATAAGGTTCGGCCAGTTGTGCTAAAACCATAGATTATAGAACAGCGTTAATCTTCAATCATCAGAGGATGACCAGTTCTTGCATGAGCGGGATTTTAGGAAGCAACAATTGCCAGCTCTTTCATCTCATAGAATAAAGAATATCTTGTTATTTTGTCTGAAACTCGCAACACTTACCAGCTCCGCGATCTCCGGTAGCATCGCATAGACCACACACGAGTTGCTCGCGAACTCGGTCAGGACCTTGCAGAATATGATGATGACCAGCGCCAGCACAGGGCTAGGCCAGTTGCGCAGGAGTAGCAGAAACCTGCCGAATTCTGAGGTCATCCCGGAGCGCTTTAGGGCTTCGAATGCCATGCAGCTGCCGCCTGAGATATGAGGAAGGATTCATCGTTTGATATTTAAAATTCTCATAAGTCAATTTTAAGGATGCGGTGAAGCGAGATCGCAATTTCGCTAGTTCAAAGTATGCATATGCATGGCTGTGTCCCTTAGATTAGCCAACGTAGGTTTAAGTCTACGTCTATAGGTAGGGATACACGCACAGATTTGCCCGCCGGATTTGTCCGTCGGATACTCCTGGTGGACAGATTCGTTCGTGTATGGCGCTATTCAGATGTGTCCGCAGCCGTGTCCAATTCGCGCCATACACGCCATACACGGATTTTTCCGCCGGGCACATCTGTCGGACAAATCCGGCGGGCACATCTGTGCGTGTATCTCTAGCTTATGGGGATGGAAAAGGGCACCCTCATGTTATCATCACATTCAAGCGCAAACAAAATCATGTTCAATATAATAATTGTGGAATAAATAACCTTACAAGTTTTTGCTACTCTAAATTTTCGAAGTTATTTTATGGAACAGCTGACTCTTTGAAAGACTTGTTGAATACTCATTCATCACTTTTTGTCATTCTGGATCATGACCCCGAAATCATCAAGTAAATAAGGGTAGAAAGACGATAATAAACGAAGTGGTCTAACCAACTGTAAAGAGGACGCTCCACATCACGTTGTCCCGTACAATTGTCCAGTTGAGGCACGCCTTACTGGTCACAGTTGGCAAACGGCCATCTAATGCTGGGAAAGAGAAGACATATTAAACCAAGAGCCATCGGTCTGACAATGTCTATACAAAATTGTATTTCCAGAATTTAAGCAAACGCACTAGCGCCATCTATCGCGTCCCTAGCGGTGCAGGTTTCAATTCCATTCAGTTTTTGTCACATCATAGTTAGGAGCGCGTCAATCCTACTTACAACGGTTGCTGGCTTTACCATGGTAAACCACGCCGTTTACATGGATCCGCCGTTGCAGTCCCTTAAACCGGTATTAGACATTGCAACCTGCAGGGCCCAATCTGTTGTGTACCCTGCCTCTCCCTACCCTCCTTCAGTTCCCTACGGGCCCTACCTTTAATTACACCTTCCAACTTGACAGATTGGACCCTGCAGGTTGCAATGTCTAATACTGCTTTTACCTCTACGGACGACAGCGTTTGTCAATAGTCATACTTCTTCTCTTCTATTTGTTCGGCAATTTGATGCCGTGAAAATAACTAGACTTCCATTCGTACTTCAGCAACTGGTATCGTATCGTGAAACGCGATTTTGTATCTGGCACTTCAGATAACTCGATTTAAACAGTCTGTTGCTGTGCTGTGAGTTTCTATTGAGTCTGACCTGGGGCCCAGTGAGGGTTTCCTGAATCGATATTTCCACTAGGTGGCAGCACCGCGGCGAGAGGTCCAGCTGTTATCCACCAATCATGTTTAATCACATTTTTTTATTGGTGTATTTTGGATTGCCGGACCTGGATTCCCGGAAACCGGAAACCCTCATTCGACAATAGAAAACAAATGACTGTGCGAAATATTAGAATAGTAATATGGACTTACTGTTACGTTTCTTGAAATACTTCAGGAATTTCAAATCGGAGGGCATAACGAACAGAACTAGTGCACAGAAGATAGTTGGGGCCGTTACTCTGATATGCCTAGAAATTAGCCAATATCAATAAAATATTTCTTAGGTATCAATATGCGGATCAAAAGCGAAGGAAGAAAAATGCTTAGAATCATCAAATCAAGAACTTTCCGGCTAAGTGCGAGTCGGACTCGCGCACGAAGGGTTCCGTACCATTATGGTATATGGGAGCCCCCTAAAATATTTATTTTATTCTGGTTTTTAGTAATTGTTGTTATAGCGGCAACAGAAATATCATAACAATCATCTGTGAAAATTTCAACTGTCTGTCACGGTTCATAAGACACAGCCTGGTCACTGAGAGACAGACAGACGAACGGACGGACGGACATCGAAATCTCAGTAATAGGGTCCCGTTTTTACCCTTTGGGTACGGAACCCTAAAAAGACTTATCTCTGGAGTCAGTGCCGGATTGTCAGGCTGGCTCTACATGATGGGCCATCATAGGGACGCAGCTATACGACGAAACGAGATCGCAATATCGCTAGCTCCCTCTAACGCATAGCTGCATCCCTATGATGGCCCATCATGTAGAGGAGCCATCAGTCATTGTTCAGTCGCCATCAAATATATCGGAGCGGCCGGGTTACTCAAAAATATCTGAACAAGCACTTTATCGCCTTGACAATAGAGTCGTTGTTCAGATATTTGTGACCACCTTGACCGCTCCGATATATTTGATGGTGACTGTTCATAAATATCAAATCTGAATTTATCGCCCGGAATTCGAGTGTATTTTCGGAGGCTCAAGATTCACCGAATGGCAGGGTGGACAGGGGTTGGGTTATAATAAAGTATTAATTACATGTTAAGGTCTTTAGCATGTGGTCCAATGTCGAGCCGGAAGGAACTTGAGAAGATTTGGAGAGCCATGGCCAACAGCACAGCCATGGCTACAACCTGTTTAACATAATATTGATGAGTATGAGCGTTTGTTTAAAATGTTTCGTGGACTCATTTTGGAAACATCTCCGCATGGTCTCCACTCGGTTACCTAGACTAGAGGTATCTTTAATGTCCTTGAATAACACTGATGGAACAGAAGATGTGGCCTTAACGTGGTTGCCACTCGAAGATCTGGTTAACTAACTACTAACTGAACCAGTCTTGGCGGAACTAAGCTAGATCAAGCTTCTGGGTTGCTACGATTTTTATAGCGCCTACGTTACACGGTGATGTTGTGTTTGATTACAAAGAGGTTAACGTCCAAGCAATTCGCTGTGTGCATGATTGTGGCGCCATCTCTTGGGCAGGTGGTCAATCTCTTTTTTTCCTTTTTTATAAATAGGTTGTATTCCTTGCTTATATGAAATGTAACTGGCTGATTCACTATTTTGACAGCAGACGGGAATTGCAGTTTAATTTCTTGTCACACTGAGCACTGCGATCGTTCTCGTTACCCCCACCATGCACTTCGCACATAGCGAATACAGACTTCTCAGTCTTATTATGTCACATGTTACTCCTAGAAATGCGAACCACATCTTTAAACATTTTTCTAACGTACTCGTGCAAGCGAACCCTGTCGTCGACTGCTGTGCTTTTTCGGAAACCCGAGGGCCTACCGCGAAGCTCGAAAATCGACACAACGATGGTCCCGTCTCCATCGCTCTTGCAAATACGAAAGAGAGTGATGCAAATAGACGATTCGATGAACGAATTCGTGGTTATAGGCCTGTTCTTACTCCAGAGAGAATACGGAACATACTTACGATATCATGGAACTTGATCTGTCCTAGCTGGGTGTACTGGTTCTGCAGCAGAGTTTTGATGTAGCGGGCTTCTTCCTCGGTCACGCCAGTCGGTATCGCCACATCGGTGGACCTGAATGATATCAATTCGTAATCATCAACGGGGAAGACCGGTGAAAAGTCATCATAGATGGCGCTGCGTACGATGGTCCTTTTTTATATGGGATGTGACGTCTGGTTCCATAAGTTCTAGATGGCGCTGGGTACGATGATCCTTTTTTGTATGGGATTTGACATATACCATAGACAAACAAATTGACAGTTGCCTTTCCCATTCATGCCATTTCTACTTTCTAGGCACAGATCCAATGTCGCAAGGTCTGGGAACGATGATAGGCTTTAACCTGTACCTACGCTAGCTTCGGTTCGTATACCATACTAAAGTACACGTTTAAATTTCAGTGCAATTTTTGTTTTGTTGAATGATGGTTGAAGAAAAATGTGGAAATCGTCGTGTTTTCTTCTGCACCTCGGTAGTTTTGATTCTCTCGAAACTTAAAGGTCGTCAGAAAACAACTGTTTTGAGAGAAAGTTTCAAACTAATTATACACAAATTATGCACCTAAAGATTTTCAAGAAGAAAGAGTTCATCCAGATGTAGAGCAGCGTCTCCGTGACCAGCACTCCTGGCAGCGTCAGCAGCATGAACTGCGGGAAAATGATCTTGCCCAGCTTAGGGAATAGCCTGCAAGGACATACTAACATTAAGGATCATCAGCATCACAGGGTAAAACATATCTGAATTCAGAGCCAGATTGTTTATCACAGATATCGATAATAACTTTTCCATAAAGAATTAGGAGTACGAATTAGGTGAGACATATCTCTATGTCCGAATTTCGTAGAGATTACTAGAGAATCCCAAAAAGACGGTATCAGTTACCTATTACCGCACATTTTTTGGTTATCTAGTTATTGTGAATATTTAAAAAAAATCTGCGGCGTTTTTTTGGTACTTAACTTGATTTATACAAATTTTATTTATTTATTTATTATTATTAATACAAATACAGTAAAATAAAATATTAAATACTCGACAAAATTTAATCAAAACGGAATAGAACGACGATGACGGAAATCCGAACGTCTAAACATGGCTTAAGGGCCATAGACAACCTTTGTTTATTTTCTTGTCTATGTGCGGTAAAGTCCCGGTCCCGTCGTTTTCTAGAATTGTCATTCTCTCATTCTTGTGTTGAAACCAACGCGAACAAGTGGTCTCATCGTAATTGTTTTATATTATTTGTATTCAGTATTTAAACTTACTGTTCACTGTATACTTTGAAAATCTGATTCGCCTGACTCCCGTACAGTGTAGCCATGCCGCCTAAAAAGGACACGGTAAATATTTAACTTTTTTTGATTGTAGGTACCTATTTGTTATTGTTTCGTATCGTACTTTGGTCTATTATTATCGTGATTAATTACTATATAACATTCATGTGATTAACTGTATTTAAATACCAACTAATTAAGTAATGGTCTAAGAGCTGGCCACGTCAGATATGACACAATAATGAGAGTTTTGTAACCAGTCCAGTCCAGTTAGATTGCATAACCATCCTTATTGCTAGATCCGGGCATCTGGCAGCTTTTGATGGGTGGAGATCAGAGTGACAGACCAACACAGTTTTTAAGTTGGAAAAAAGTAATACCAAAATAGATAAAAACTGCTGAAGTTGTATAGAGAACAGGGCCTATATTTTAACATTAGAACAAAAAACGTTGTGTATTATTGCGGACACAAAAACAGTAGGCGAGTAACCAAAAATTACATTCATTCAAAAAACATCATTTGGCACTACTTCCCCCAATCGAAACTTTTGGATATGATACAATCTAATTAATTACATAATTTTTCATAATATTGCATTAATCCAGAAATCTATGATTTGTTTTCTTCAAGTTATTTGCATTCTTTTACCTCCACCACTTTACAGCTGCCAGGTGTCCAGATCTAAAAATAAGCATAGTATAGCAAACTCTAGAGGGGTTTCGTCGCTCTCATAATTGTGTCATATCTGGTGGCCAGGCCAGCTCTCCGTCTATAAGTATCTATACGTTTTAAAAGACGTGTAGATATACCTACGAGTATGCGTATGCTGAAATGTTTATTATATTTGAAATTTACACCGTGCATTCGGTTGTGCGTTTAAAAGGAACTCTAGGTAGTAAAGTCAGCAGCAAAAGTAGATAAGCGGGTAGGGTGTTCAAAATGAGCTAGACACGACTTTATTGTTAAGAGAATAAGAGCGTGTGTAGGTCATTTTGAACACCCTTACCGCTTAGTTACTTCTGCTGACTGTATCTACTCCAGATTTTTTGTAATATGTATTTTATTTAAAATTTGTATACATACTAAAGATCGTATGTCGTAGTATACTAGCCTAGCCTATCCCATTAATTATAACTTACCTATTGAGCACGAATAGGCGATTCCCAAAAAATAAAACACTGTAAAATCCGTAGGCTTCGGACGACTGAAATGTACAAAAAATTCGGTTTATTTTCAAATGGAGTTGATACCAGAATAATAAGTTACATTAATAATAAAAACCTTAACCTTACCTTAAAATTAAGTTTTTGACATCATTTGTTTTTTTTTCCAACAAAATTGAAACGAATCTAATAAATATTAAACATACACGCACACTTTCAAAATATATAAATATAACCATACTTCGGCAGCGTTAAAAATATAAGTAGGTAGATAATGGGTAGGTCTCTAGGTAGATAATAATTAAATAATAACCAAGAAACAAAATAATAGCACTACATTATGTGGTTCTTCAAAAAGGTATTTAGTGTAGTCTATGAAAGGCAGCAACGCATATTAGACCTTTGGGTTGCAACTTGCAGCCGTCCGGAGGCCATTTTTATAAGGCTACAAGTTACAATTTACAAGCGGAACTCTCTTTCTAACCCTATAATGTGTTAACCGTAGCTTTGTAACTTGTAGCTTTATAAAACTGGCCTCAGTTATCTCTTGCTATCAGGCGAGCTATAAGTAACGTGTTGTTACTATGTGGTATAAAAAAACCATTGTGTTCAAACTATTAGAAATACTTATTTTTATGAAATAAAATAACTTTGAACGGATTAAATATATCGTGTATACTGAATTTAAATTACATCCCGACGTTTCGAACACTTTACAGCGTTCGTGGTCACGACTCACGGGTTGACCCGTTCAATCCGTTAAAAGTTGTTTTATTTCATGAATAACTATCGCGGCAACCGTAGACAATACTTATTTTTAATTTAAATATTAAGAAAAATCTGTTGGTACCTCATTTCGTGCTTGTGCGACTTCTGTTCGTTCTTGTCAATGGTTCGATACATGTCCACTATACCCATCTGAATAAAAAAAGACAATCTGAAGCATTATCGGAATTATTTATGACTGTGTAGGTACTAAAATATGTGACACGCTCTTATTTCTAAAGCCATAGGAGCGTGTCACATATTTTTGCGGCCTTCGTGTAGGAAGATACTATTGATGCTGACTGTACTGGGTACTTTCTTCTCTGAGTTGGAAACTTTACTTGGAAGGTCAGATGACATTGCTTTCGAAAAAACTAGTACAATTAAATATCACTGAGCAAGCCTTTTCCGGCCTTGTAGACCTGTGCCTTTAATTCTTATCTTGCTATGGTTACTATTAGGAACTTACTACATTCCTATTATATTACTTACATAGGTAGGTAGGTAGGTACATACAGGGTGTATTACTGAGAGGTGAGACCTTACAACACGTTCACGCCTCAGTTAGATATTCAGTATTTGGGCGGATGTGTAGGTACTAAATGTTTTGTTATCGGACGGAATGTACAAGCTTGCGTTTGGATTTATGGGTTTAATGTTTATGTTAACATCAATCAAGACAAAGGATCAAGCTTGTTACACTGTGCTTCGGCACATTCAGTCTTTGTACTTTGTTTGTACCCAATAAATGTACTGTATGTAATGTGTGTATGTGTGATGTTTGTGTATTTGAATCTTAAAACGGGGCAGTGTTTAAAATATTTTGAAAAATTGTGGTTCTCGCCGGTACTAACTTACTACCGACTTTACAAAGTTGGTTCTCTATTTATAGGGATTTAGGAATCCTTGTGCCTGATTTAGCGGTGGGGTGGGCAGGTTACTAATGCTTTTTTTTAAAGATTATACCTGTTCTCAATTCAATCATATACGTATCTAATAACAGGAGCCATGAGAAATCAAAAGAACGAAGTGAATGGTCTATTCAATTTGATGTAGTGCAACTGCCAATGAGGACTATTCAATATTGCTACTTATAAACGGCACATAAGCGGTCCAGACACTGTCAGTAATAATGTCATTATTTCTGTACCCATCCTTCTCTTCTTCATATAATAGAGTGCAGACCTTATCGAGTTCCTGTAGAAGAGCCTTGACCAGCGGCATGAGGAGCCCACAGGCGACCGTGTTGGGCATCCACATCGACAGGAACATGGCGCTGAAGAACAGCACCAAGCTCAACCTGTAAATATAGTTTACTGTAGGATCAGGGAACGTGCGTAAACTAAAGAGAACACGTTAAAGTTGCCTAATTAGTCCACTAGATGGCAGTACCTACTTACAACGTGCAAGGGTACGTAAGTCAAATGTTGGAGGCAGCACTGTCTATTGGCGTGGAGTAACTAGTTTCTTATTTCGATTAGGACCAAAATATAGCAGACTCTCCAACGCGCATGGTCCCTAATGAATGACCAGCCACAAAGCATGTATATTCGGCCAAAAATGTGGTCTACCACCCAACGGTTGAGGTTCTGAAACACTGGTATATGATAACGAATGTAAAGGTGTGTCTACTTCTAACGAACGCACTCTTAAGAGTCGCCAGGACGCTCGCGTTCCCATACAAACGTAGTTTAGCTCTCATTTTAAAATGACATGCTTTAGAACCACGAAATTTGGCATGGGCATTCTAGTAGTACAGATCTATGTCGGTAATTCATTTTCGTTGCAAAAAATTGTAATACAAAGAAAATACAACCAGATACAGATTTACATACAAAACTTATTTTTGCTGTATTTTCTTTGTATTACAATTTTTAGCAACGAAAACAAATTATCGACATAGATCTGTGCTGCTAGAATGCCCATGCTAAATTTCGTGGTCCTAAAGCATGTCGTTTTAAAATGAGAGCTGAACTACGTTTGTATGGGGACGCGAGTTCACGCGAGCGTCCTGGCGACTCTTAACGTCTGCGTATCACGCTTTATGCTTCTGAAACTGAAGGTAGTTTTTTTTCTAGGACCAGACACCATACAAGGGCAACAGCCGTTGCTTCGGGGAGTACAGGTGCCCGCAGTGCAGCCGGAGCTGGATGTCTGCCAACTCCTGGGCCGGATACGGGCAGGAGTGCACGTCTTGCCGTATCAACGTGTTTCCTCATAAGCAGGTTCCTATTCCAGCAGACGTAGGGCTACAGCTGATGCTTAGGGGAGTACAGGTGCCCGCAGTGCCGCAGCTGGATGTCTGCCAACTCCTGGGCCGGCTACAGGCAGGAGCCTCGTGCCGTATCAACGTGTTTCCTCATAAGCAGGTTGCTAATATTCCAGCAGACGTAGGGCTACAGCTGATGCTTAGGGGAGTATAGGTGCCCGCAGTGCCGCAGCTGGATGTCTGCCAACTCCTGGGCCGGCTACAGGCAGGAGCCTCGTGCCGTATCAACGTGTTTCCTCATAAGCAGGTTGCTAATATTCCAGCAGACGTAGGGCTACAGCTGATGCTTAGGGGAGTACAGGTGCCCGCAGTGCCGCAGCTGGATGTCTGCCAACTCCTGGGCCGGCTACGGGCAGGACTGCACCTCGTGCCGAATCAACGTGTTTCCTCATAAGCAGGTTCCTAATATTCCAGCAGACGTAGGGCTACAGCTAATGCTTTGGGGAGTACAGGTGCCCGCAGAGCTGGATGTCTGCCAACTCCTGGGTCGGCTACAGGCAGAAGTGCACGTCTTGCCGTATCAACGTGTTTCCTCATAAGCAGGTTCCTATTCCAGCAGACGTAGGGCTACAGCTGATGCTTAGGGGAGTACAGGTGCCCGCAGTGCCGCAGCTGGATGTCTGCCAACTCCTGGGCCGGCTACAGGCAGGAGCCTCGTGCCGTATCAACGTGTTTCCTCATAAGCAGGTTGCTAATATTCCAGCAGACGTAGGGCTACAGCTGATGCTTAGGGGAGTACAGGTGCCCGCAGTGCCGCAGCTGGATGTCTGCCAACTCCTGGGCCGGCTACAGGCAGGAGTGCACCTCGTAGTGCCGCATCAACGTGTTCCCTCATAAGCAGGTTCCTATTCCAGCACACGTAGGGCTACAGCTGATGCTACGGGGAGTACAGGTGCCCGCAGAGCCGCAGCTGGATGTCTGCCAACTCCTGGGCCGGATACAGGCAGGAGCCTCGTGCCGTATCAACGTGTTTCCTCATAAGCAGGTTGCTAATATTCCAGCAGACGTAGGGCTACAGCTGATGCTTAGGGGAGTACAGGTGCCCGCAGTGCCGCAGCTGGATGTCTGCCAACTCCTGGGCCGGCTACGGGCAGGGCTGCACCTCGTGCCGAATCAACGTGTTTCCTCATAAGCAGGTTCCTAATATTCCAGCAGACGTAGGGCTACAGCTAATGCTTTGGGGAGTACAGGTGCCCGCAGAGCTGGATGTCTGCCAACTCCTGGGTCGGCTACAGGCAGAAGTGCACGTCTTGCCGTATCAACGTGTTTCCTCATAAGCAGGTTCCTATTCCAGCAGACGTAGGGCTACAGCTGATGCTTAGGGGAGTACAGGTGCCCGCAGTGCCGCAGCTGGATGTCTGCCAACTCCTGGGCCGGCTACAGGCAGGAGCCTCGTGCCGTATCAACGTGTTTCCTCATAAGCAGGTTGCTAATATTCCAGCAGACGTAGGGCTACAGCTGATGCTTAGGGGAGTATAGGTGCCCGCAGTGCCGCAGCTGGATGTCTGCCAACTCCTGGGCCGGCTACAGGCAGGAGTGCACCTCGTAGTGCCGCATCAACGTGTTCCCTCATAAGCAGGTTCCTATTCCAGCACACGTAGGGCTACCGCTGATGCTACGGGGAGTACAGGTGCCCGCAGAGCCGCAGCTGGATGTCTGCCAACTCCTGGGCCGGATACAGGCAGGAGCCTCGTGCCGTATCAACGTGTTTCCTCATAAGCAGGTTGCTAATATTCCAGCAGACGTAGGGCTACAGCTGATGCTTAGGGGAGTACAGGTGCCCGCAGTGCCGCAGCTGGATGTCTGCCAACTCCTGGGCCGGCTACAGGCAGGAGCCTCGTGCCGAATCAACGTGTTTCCTCATAAGCAGGTTGCTAATATTCCAGCAGACGTAGGGCTACAGCTGATGCTTAGGGGAGTACAGGTGCCCGCAGTGCCGCAGCTGGATGTCTGCCAACTCCTGGGCCGGCTACGCATTGTTTCCACACAAACATGGGAATACAGATGTCAAAGTAACTGCTGTAACTAGCCTAGGTAAGTTTTTAGTGAAGTAAGTCTACTTATAAAAAATCTTAGTAAGCACTACGTTCAGTGGCACGACAAGATTACAGTATGACATGCCTGCTAAATACCATAAAATGGTCTGATGATGTGATGGAAACGGCTGTCTGTGAACTGAAGGCGGCAAGCGCCAAAAGGACTTGGGGGATGCTATGCTCTTGTATGATTTTTGGTCTAAACTCGTAGGGAAATACTTCTTCTTGGTCTTTCATTGTCATTGGTCCGTTATTCACTATGTTATCTGTAATTTCAGAGGCCGCTTCAGAAGCCCGATGGTTTGGACAAGAGCGACATGGAGAAGGAACATCTGCAGTCCCTCTGTCAGAAGTGCAAGGCGCTCGGCCGCTGCTGCCGCGGTTATAGGCGCTACTAAATTATCTTTTAAAGAAAAAAAAAACTCATAATTATTTTTTTTAAATATCTTTTTTGTTTGAGGAACCTTTGTCGATAGATATGTCGGTTCCGTTGAGCCTCTACGTTACAAGGTTTTGTATCAATCAGCATTACTGTTAACTAACATCGAGAAAACTGTATACAAATTTGGCACTTTTGGACATGGGTTCCGCCAATATAGATTGGAATATCCCAATGTCAGTTACCGCATAGCCCCTCTCTTCAAATAATTGCACCCTCTTGGCTCGAGTCCGAACACATTCCATTAGGAAGTGTTGCACATCTTCGATAAAATCGCAAACTTCGCAGTTGGGCGACTCTGCTTTCCCCATCAGATGTGCAAACTTATTTGTTGGGATGTGACCGGACCGAAGCCTGTGTGCACGTACAATTTCTGCTCTTTTTAATTCACCCGCTTCCCACCAGGGTGTCCGCCGAGGCTGACATTGTATGGTTCTGTACCAGATGCCTTTCTCTTCAGATCTTACATCAAAATATTCCTTCCAGCGATCATACATTCTACTCCTATACCGGGCGACTACTTCTGAGAAATCTGGGACGACATCGAACTCAATTCCCTCAGAAAGGGAATTGAGTTCGGAAAGACCGATTCCCGTTGCCGTCAATCGGTCAGCCTCTTCGTTTCCTACCAAGCCGATATGTGATGGAACCCACTGAATTTTAGGCACCTTCCGTAATTTTGTAGTTTGATAATTTGCGTTAAAATTTTGTACGCCAGTGGAAAGCACCTTTCGCCCGAGCCACATCGGGGTAAATGTTGAATGGAGCTTTTAGTACTGTCCGTTAAAACCGTTATGAATCGGATTGTCTATTGGCTCTGTCTGTTATACGAGGTGTAGCAAAAATGCTGGTGTTTCTGTTCCAAAGAAATCTGACCGTTTTAGGGATATCATACAAGACCAGAAAAGTACAACAGAAGGACTCTGAACACTGATCAAAATCATTAGGTATCATAATTAATTGTTAAGTACAAATATTGCCATTATTGTGAAATGATTTCTGTGCCATTTGATGTAACTTACTAAGTACCTATATTTTTTTAAATTATTTACTAGAATAAGACATTGCAGTTTGTTGATAAAATATATTTTATATTTGTTTAATAGTTTTATGATTATGATAATAAGGTAGTCTCCGGACGACGAAGAATTTATTAATCACTTTATATAAGGTTATTCATTTGATTTTTTACTTTGTAACACTTTGAACGAGTTAGGTACTATTAAATAAAAACAATATTGCTTAATTTTTTGTCATCTTATAATAGGTACCTATAGCTAGGCTTATTTTTAGTTGGTTTACCTCCCTGTAGTTGACACTGTTAACTGACAAATTTAAGACTTTGTAAGCTAAATTCATGTACGTGATACTTACATTCATTTTAAATTAATTATCTTATATATGTATTTACTAAACTATAGAGTAACTTATATGATAGAGCAGTACAGTCTAAGAACTTTTTGAAGCTCATGTTTGAAAGCGCCATCTACTTGAGAGCCACCTAAAGGTAGTTCGTAAGTAGGAGAAAATCTAGCTTTGCTATGGTACGCTACTCGTCGCTAAATGTCGCTGCGACGCAATATAACAATAATAAGAAATAATGACGATATCTAATAACGAGTCTTGGTCTGCGACTCGGGGTTTCGGTGTGTACGCCACACATATGCTCTTGTGGCACAGACGTGGACCGACTAGGACACCATGGACTATCTTGTCAAAAAAGTGCGGGCCGTTTTTCAAGACACGCGTCGCTTAACGACATAATCCGTCGGTCTCTTGCCACCATCAATGTGCCTGCTCTTCTTGAGCCGACTGGCATTATCAGGGATGATGGCAAGAGGCCTGATGGGGTGTCTTTGGTTCCTTGGAGCCTGGGACGGATGTTAGTGTGGGATGCTACCTGCGTAGACACACTGGCACCGTCCCACCTCCAACGGACTAACGTAAAAGCGGGCGCAGCGGCGGAAAGCGCCGAAATTTCAAAACGTAACAAATATAAAAGTCTCGGTAGAGAGTACCATTTTGTACCTTTTGGAGTTGAAACTCTAGGTCCATGGGGTCCCAGCGCACACAAGTTTTTTGCAGAAATCGCAAAGCGTCTGGTTGATGTAACTGGTGACCGAAGAGCTGGCGGTTTCCTCGCACAGCGTATCAGCATTGCGATACAACGAGGAAATGCCGCCAGCATCCTTGGTACAATGCCGCAAGGGCCTAGTTTAGATTTGAGCTAGTTATTAATTTAGTTAAGTATTTGTACTGTAGTACCTCTGTATATTTAGTTATGTAAATAAAAATTTACATTTTAATTTAAAATTTGATAGTTGTTTATAACGAGTAGCGTACCGTAGTAAAGCTAGAATTTTTCGTAGGTACTTACGAGCTACCTGTAGATGGCGGTTTCGGACTTGAGCTTCAAATAGTTCTTAGACTGGGGCTGTCTATACGAGTATTATCAGAGACTATAGAGATATAGACGACCACAGCCTAAGAACTTTTTGAAGCGCAAGTCGATTGCGCGCCCTCTGTGCGAAAGCCGCCTAAAGATACCGAATTTGTAAGAAGAAATGTCAGCTGCACTGCTACTCCACCTAGTAACAAATAGCGTACTAGTAGTACATTAGTAGCTACTAGGTGGAGTAGCTGTGCAGCTGACATTTCTTCTTACAAATTCGGTATCTTTAGGCGGCTTTCAGACAGAGGGCGCGCAATCGACTTGAGCTTCAAAAAGTTCTTAGGCTGTGGTCGTCTATATCTCTATAGTCTCTGGTATTATCTATAGTCTCTGACTAAACGGTGCAGTACAGCGCCATCTAGCGGTAACTAGAGTACTACAAAACCGTCAAAGAGCATGTCGAGCCATGCTCGATGTAGGGTACCCACTGTACCTAGTGACCACTGCCACTATAGGGCTTGCAATACTAGCTACTAGTACAGTCAATGTTTCAGGTCCTTATTGCCCAAACAGAAATACCGTTCAATCATAGATATAGCACCCATAGATCTGACACGGAACTAATAATACCAAGATTGAACGGGATAGTCTTATTACACTTTCCATAGATATGACAGAGAAGGCGCTATTATCGTTAGTCCTTATCATAGACTCATCCTTGTGATTATTGCTTACTTCCATAAGGGCCTAATAACAATAGAAACGTTTATCACCCTCCACCGCTCTTTGAAGGGTAACAATGAAACCGACTAAATTATG
Source organism: Pammene fasciana (assembly GCA_911728535.1). Taxonomy (NCBI): domain Eukaryota; kingdom Metazoa; phylum Arthropoda; class Insecta; order Lepidoptera; family Tortricidae; genus Pammene; species Pammene fasciana. The sequence continues at coordinate 2,653,281 of OU452292.1, forward strand.
TAGGCTAGCTACAGTATGCTATCAGCCATCTTGAAATGCGTTTCCAAATTAGTCGCGTTGTGTGTGTTCTATTCCTTACGGTGATACGGGTGTTTTGCTTTTTGCGTTCAATACTTACCTGTAGTGCGAACAGCCAACGATGATGAGAAGTTTAAGGGCAGCTCTTTTGTGGACCAGGCTGTGCTCAACAGCCACCATCAATATCATCACACCCAAACAGTCCAGGATTTCATTGCAAATGTAGACCTGTTGACATAATAGGTACATGAGTTTAGCCCTCTGAAATACAAAATGATGCTTTTCGCGCTTGGGTATATAGTACTGTGACGATGTGTAGGTAAATGACAAAAACATTAAGCCATATGCACTTTATATATATAAGCAAAATGTTAAACGCGAAATGAAGGTATTTTAAGAGTCGCCAGGACGCTCGCGTGAACTCGCGTTCCCATACAAACGTAGTTTTGCTCTCATTTTAAAACGACATACTTTAGAACCATGATATTTGGCATGGGCATTCTAGTAGTAAAGATCTAGGTCGGACATTCGTTTTCGTTGCTAAAAATTGTATTACAAAGAAAATATAGCAAAAATAAGTTTTGTATGTAAATCTGTAACTGGCTGTATTTTCTTTGTATTACAATTTTTAGCAACGAAAATGAATGTCCGACCTAGATCTGTACTAATAGAATGCCCAACGGAAACGCGAGCGTCCTGGCGACTCTTAATGACGTCACATTGGGATAGAGTACATAACTCCACAGTTTTCTAACGAATTTGACGTCACTAGTCACTACGCTAATCTGTTGCACCTCTATGACATTGCGTTACATTTAATATGCTTGAACAGTGGTGTACGTTTCACCTCTTGGATGTACCGGGTTCCCATGACGCTGTAGCAAGCTAACGGAACGAGGGATACGGCTGCTGGAGGCAAAACATCCGTCATCCAGTACACACCCGTCACCAGGAACACGAAGAAACTGGGGTATGCCTGTAAATACGAGTACCAAAGGCGATTATCACACTGGCGCCGCAACCGCATGCGGTGACGGTTTTAAGCGGGACAGCGCTATACACATACAGAGCGCTATCTCGCTCGCGCACCGGCGCCGCATGCGGAAACCGCACCAGTGTGATAGCCGCCGCCGCCAAACATAAGTACGAGCAGAGACTATACAGTGTGTTTTTTTTAAGTGGGCCAGTATGGGGAAATCCTAAAGTATAGGAGATACAGGGAAACTGTCTTAAGAAACATTAGGTATTTTTTAAAAAACACACTGTATAGTCTCTGGTACGAGGTACGAGTGCACTCAAAAAAATTTGATGGTAGCTCCTGGGTTGAGTTCTTGGGTGACAAGTATATACCTTAGTATATATTAGAATAAAAGAATAATTTTATTATGATTCATATCACCAGAGACTATAGAGATATAGACTACCAGTACGACCACAGCCTAAGAACTTTTTGAAGCTTAAGTAAATTGCGCCCTCTGTCCGAAAGCCGCCTAAAAATACCGAATTTGTAAGAGAAATGTCACCTGCACTCCACCTAGTAGCTACTAGTGTACTACTAGTACGCTATTTGTTACTATACATATAGTGTCTGATATCACCACAGACTACACAGACACCTCATCATTAAGCTTGTACAGTTAGCACGAGGTCACCACACATAAGCGCAATTTTATTCGTAAATTTCTACGATTCGAACAGCACATCTCAATAGCATTCTACACCAATTTGTAGTATAACAATCCAGGTTCACCCCTATAACTAGATTTTTGTGAATATTTTTAATTCACATGAGTTATGATCAAAAACTTTAACCAATTCTTTACTTTATGCTTTAACTCAACTAAAATAAGCGGTCGCGCTCTCATACAAAATTAGTACGGGAGCACCTATGTGTGGTGACCTCGAGTTGTACTTATGATCTATCTAGTGGTTGAGGTTATCTGTGGATATCACATATCACTCAGTCTATCAGTTAAAAACTCTTAAGAGATTTATCTTCGGTCAGTTTGAAGTGTATCGCCATCTACACCGGGAAAGTGAAGTTGAGTTTTCGTTATGCTCTAATAGATGTCGTTACTATAGACAAGATAAACTACCAAAGTGATTAAAATAATGAATTATTAATAAAATGTACTTGATTTTCTCCAATAAGAGCAATCGGCAAGAGTAGGAGTGGCGTGATTACAATAATTATAGATCTCCAATATAACTTGCAAAATAATAAAGTCCGATGTTTCTTCGTCCATATTACGAGATTCGTTTCTCTGTAACAAAATATTGTTTAGTTGTGCATGCAGATTAAGATGTACTCATTTATAAATTAAAATATTTCTTACGAAGTTTCCAATTCCATAGCATAAACATTCAGTCTATTTGCCACAAAAAAATCGAGATGGCTTTGAATGATTTCTACTACGTTTAGTAGAAATAGTAGTTTTTAGTAGTATGCATTTTTTTACTGGCAATGTGCCGCACGTCAGTTCGACATTACAACCTTGAAATTTTCGCAATCACTAATCAGTTGTCAAATTACAGTTTTAGTGGTCGGTTGCTTGTTTCGTGTTTGATTATTCGATCGTATTTATTTACGACCGGTGCAGTGTTAATAACTAAATCATGTCGCTCGAAATGGAGTTTGATTATGAAGCGACAACAGCGTTAATGGACAAATTTTCTCAGGCAGATATCGATCATTTGCGCGAATGGATTTCCACTTTGGATACAAGTAAATGTGTACCGAAAGATCTTACAGACCAGCAGTTGGTGTTGTTTTATAACGCTTGCTACGGTAATATAGAAAACACTAAAACTTGTATAGAGAAATATTATGCACATAAGAAAAATTCGCCGGATATGTTCGATAACCGTATTGTTTTCTCTCACGAGCTGAAACCTTCAACTGAAGCACTGTAAGTACCTATAATAAATAATGCTTGCGTCTTGAAATTTCATGTTCGTGAAGCATAGCTAGAGTACACAGAAATACTCCATCCATCCATCTAAAAATAGCATATGTTATAGAAAAGGAATCAATGTCGGTATTATACACTCAGTGGGTAAGTAGGTATCCCCCGCTCTGTATATTTTTAATTTACTTTACAGTTTTTTAAACAGTTTTATCAACAATTAATGTCCATACTCCATATGCGGTTATGTACACAACGTCCATCGTAAGTTCACAGGAAAGAGCACCAAATACCTATCTATGAAATTGTTGAAATTCGATACAAATCTTGCGCCAACTTTCACGATACGTATCCGTGACTGGCTTAGGGGCACCACAGATTAGAGCAAAATTCAGCTATTCATAGACAAACGCGGAAATTTGTCTATAGTAGTTCATTTTTTTATGAATGCCTTAGGTAAGTATAGAAATTTCCGCTATTGCTCCCTTTAACCACGTTACTTAGAGGGGGATGCGAGCGGAAAAAGCCTAGAAGTACGAAAAAAAATGTCGACCCGCGCCTCTTCCCGGCCCATCACCCTTCAGGCTCAGTAAACAGCACCTAAAAATGAGGCCGCGTTTTCGAAAAGGTAAGTTTTTAATTCGATTCGGACTACTAGTATAAATCTTCATAGACGTATAGGACCCAAGGACCCTAATGTTGACGGAGGTTACAGAAGCCAGTAAGGGCTCTTACAGACGAGCTACAGTTCGCGACACACTTTCGCAGGCGGTCGGCGACAATTTTTTCGGACCTCAGTATCACTTTTAAGGACATGTGCCATAGGGCTTATCTTTGTATCACGTAACGTAGCAGATCCTACGGCCGCCGCCCGTACTATACCCAAAAGGTTTGAGTAAAACGTTAAGTCTGAATATTGTATGAATTGTATCCATTGAAGTATGGTAGGTATTGTCGCCATCAAATATATCGGGGCAAAAATATCTGCACATCGCCTTGAAAATAGAGGCGTTGTTCAGATATTTGTGACCACCTTGGCCGCTCCGAGATATATCATGGCGACTTTACCACCAGTATAACCACCCCTTAACAAAACTCTCTTAGAGGCTTTCCACAACCCCCGATACGAACTCTCTAATTATATTTGTAGGTCTCCTACAACTACAACCCCAACAAATTTCATGAATATCAGAAAAAAGCTACTGAAGTTATCGCGGAATAAACATTCAAAATTAAAAAGCTATTGAAATGCTCGGACGTCTCAGTAGCCAGCCGACAGTTCTGTTATGTCCGCCGTTGTCTGTATGAACTTCGCTTCGCTGCGCTCGCTTGTTTAAATATGAATCTACCTCGACCAAATAAATCGAATTATCGAACGAGCGGGAGCGTAAGCGAAGCGAGTTCTTGTTCTTACAAACAACTTCTTGCTACTGGCATTTCGATGGCGAGTTTGTTCGACGATAACTTTAGTAACGTTTTTATGATCTTTATGAAATTTGTTGGGGTTTGTAGCAAATATACATACAATTCGATAGTTCGTTTATGAGCTAGATCGTTCCAGGAGTTGTGGACTTAAGAGTCGCCAGGAAGCTCGCGTGAACTCGCGTTCCCATACAAACGTAGTTTAGCTCTCATTTTAAAACGACATGATTTAGACCCATGAAACTTGACATAGGTATTCTAGTAGTACAACAGGTCTAGGTCGGACATTCGTTTTCGTTGCTAAAAATTGTAACACAAAGAAACTATAGCAAAAATAAGTTTTGTATGTAAATCTGTAACTGGCTGTATTTTCTTTACAATTTTTAGCAACGAAAATGACTGTCCGACCTAGATATGTACTACTAGAATGCCCATGCCAAATTTCATGGTTCTAAAGCATGTCGTTTTAAAATGAGAGCTGAACTACGTTTGTATGGGAACGCGAGCGTCCTGGCGACTCTTAAAAGGCAAAAAAAATCTTCATAAGGGTCTTGTTATATTGGTCAACTCGTTTGCAATTAGTTCGCGAGTTCTCAGTTCGAAGCGGATTACTATAGTTATTCGCATTAAGTATACGAATGTTCCCGACATCCTTTAAATCAGTCCCGTGTAATCTATTTGATCTAACTGTAGAAAGAATGGTCATTATTTGTTTGTGTTTTTTTATCTAATCTGATTAAATGACGCTTGACATGCAACCGGGGATTGCAGATGCAGATATCAAGGCCACTGCTATCTAGGTCTCACTAATCGGATGCCGTTTATTATCCCAATCATTAGTTTTTTTTTGCAATATATCGACTAGTCCACCTCGAACTTAGAACTAGCGATTTACTTGTAACTTAGAGCATTCAACCAGAGCGGCCATTGACAAGCCCCTCTGCCGAAAATATATGACTAGTGGTCATATTTATTATATATGGACTGAAGTTTATCTGACGTGGCTATTTGTACGTTACGTATGAATAGCCATACATTTGACGTTCCCCTCCCCCGCCAAAATCGGACATGTATACTCTGAATACTTTAAGACTTGTAAACGATGACCAATATAACAAGGCCCTTATAGAAAATGCTTTTGGACCTTCTAGCTCCATAACCCCTTATAAAAGTGACAGAAGTGAAGAACTTCACTTTGCTTCTCATCTATTAAAAGCTGGGGGAAGCAAAGAATATCGGTTATTGACAACACTAAGTTTTTGTCAAGTGTAATAAGTACAAGCTACAAGTTTTGAACGCCAAACCTTTTCTAAGCAATACTTATTTATTCTTTGCAGAGAGTTCTCGTTTTTCCCGGAGAAGTCTGTGGACGGCTACGACATCATTTACCACCGACTGCACTACACGGAACCCTCCAAGTACCACTTGGAACCTGGGTGCAAGCTCCTCTTCATGACAGTTGGTAAGTCCTGGCCTCCAGGGTCCCCCTGTCCTGCTGTTAGTAAAAAAGTAAGTCAGTAAGTAAATCATTTATTGCCACGTATAAAAACACATTACAATTAGGGTCTTTTACACCAGATCACAATGTAAACTTAACCTATCTATCTATCTATCTATTTAGCCCTTTATTCTGAATTAGAGTATGTCCCTAATTTCAGTGTGCCGCTTGGCAAAGGCCTCCTCTAGCTCTTTCCAGTGAAGTCTGTCCTGGGCCGCTCTTCTCCACGAGGGCCCGCTGCAAGGACAAGTTCATCCTCCCATCGTCGTAAAGGCTTACCCTGACTTCGTTTAGAATCTCTGGGGTACCAATCAGTCACTATTTTGCTCCATTTATCTTGTTTTTCCCTTTGCATGTGGCCAGTCCACCTCCACTTCTGCTGATCTATTCTAGTCACTATGTCGGTCACTTTGGTTTTCTGTCTTAGGTGTTCGTTTCGTACTCTGTCTTGTTTTCTGGTACCTGTCATACTACGTTCCTTTGCTTTTTGATTATTGTGTATACAAAACTATAACCAAAATGCGTGACAAAAGGACAGTCTCAGCTGTACACCACCACTGACTTCCACTGAAACGAAGAACGGATGACAGCTGTCGGTTCTATATCGATATCGCATAAACCTTCCTCTTGAATCACTCTATTAAAAAAAACCGCATCAAAATCCGTTGCGTAGTTTTAAAGATCTAAGCATACATAGGGACAGACGACAGGAAGCGACTTTGTTTTATACAATGTAGTGATACATATATCAATATAATTATGGTCCGTCTAAGTAATATAATTTAATCATACTTATATTCTAGTATTTGTTTTTCTGTCCATTCCACAGTACAAAGTATAAATAAACAGTGGCAACTAGATTATAAATCTGCAATTTACGACCTCACTTTAGCTTTATGCAGTATACTATCTGAAGGGTACACGGAAAGAACATGTCTAGTCACTTTGACAACATTTTGAGTTATAGCGGTTTTAAAGTTTGGAACGATTCAATTACCCATACTATTTTCGTAACTAGATGGTTTTTATGAATTAAAAAGTGGATTTATGTTAAAAATTCCAACTGTTACAGAAGTTGTTGCTAATAGTTCATTGCAAGCTCTACATTTTGATACAAAAACAGACAGTAGACATGTTCTTTCCGTGTACACTGAAAAAATGCCTTGGTTGATTTTACGAAATTTTTATTGGTTGATTTCGATTTTGTAAAATTTAGTACAAAATTAGTTAATATCACAAAACCTGCAAGATTGAAGTTACGAAACATACTTGGATTGACGTCGTAAACAAGTACTTTTGTAGATTTAAGCTACACGATATGTAAAACTTACCAAACTGTAGGAGTATATTTTACAAAACGTCAAGTTTAGTAAATAATACAAAATCTATTTGTAGATTTTGCACACACAGTACGTAATAATTACCAAACTGTGTAAATATAATTTACAAAACTATGGATTTATTAAATAATACTATATTTTCTTGTAGACATTAGTAAATACAATTAGTTAAACTTACCAAACTGTATTAGTAAAACTTACAAAACCTTTACTTTAGTGAATAATACTAAATATTTTTGCGATTTTTAGAAAACCAGTTTGGTAAAATTACCAAACTATATAAGTAAAACTTACAAAACTATTACTTTAGTAAATATTACTAAATCTCTTTGAGAATTTTAACTTACCAGTTTGGTAAACTTACCAAACTGTATAAGTAAAAGTTACAAAACTGTTACTTTAGTAAATAATACCAAAATCTCTTTGAAAATTTTAGCAAACCAGTTTGGTAAAATTACCAAACTATATAAGTAAAACTTACAAAACTATTACTTTAGTATATAATACTAAATCTCTTTGAGAATTTTTAACAAACCAGTTTGGTAAACTTACCAAACTGTATTAGTAAAACTTACAAAACTATTACCTTAGTAAATTATACTAAATCTCTTTGAGAATTTTAGCAAACCAGTTTGGTAAACTTACCAAACTATATAAGTAAAACTTACAAAACGATTACTTTAGTAAGTAATACAAAATATCTTTGAAAATTTTAGCAAACCAGTTTCGTAAACTCGTCAAACTGTATAAGTAAAAGTTACGAAACTATTACCTTAGTAAATAGTACTAAATCTCTTTGAGAATTTTAACAAACCAGTTTGGTAAACTTACCAAAGTGTGTAAGTAAATGTTAGGAAACTATTTCATTAGTAAATTATACTAAATCTCTTTGAGAATTATAGAAAATCAGTTTGGTAAACTTACCAAACTGCATAAGTAAAAGTTACCAACTGTTACTTTAGTAAATAATACCAAAATCTCATTGAGAATTTCAGCACACCAGTTTGGTAAACTTACCAAACTGCATAAGTAAAAGTTACGAAACTATTACCTTAGTAAATTATACTAAATCTCTTTGAGATTTTAAGCAAAACAATTTGGAAAACTTACCAAACTGTATAAGTAAAGGTTACAAACTATTACCTTAGTAAATTATACTAAATCTATTTGAGAATATTAGCAAACCAGTTTGGTAAACTTACCAAACTGTATAAGTAAAAGTTACAAAACTGTTACTTTAGTTAATAATACCAAAATTTCTTTGACAATTTCAGCACACCAGTTTGGTAAACTTACCAAACTACATAAGTAAAAGTTACGAAACTAATACCTTAGTCAATTATACTAAATCTCTTTGAGCATTTCAGCGAAACAACCTTTGCCAGAATTTCATTTAACGTGATTTCATAACTATACTTTACTACAATAGCCAATTTGCCATTATCAGTGTTATCCATAATAGTCACTTGCCATATGCTTGCCATACAATTTTATTGCCATATTGAATAAAAAATCTCCTATAAATAAGTCCCTAATGTTGTGACACCCAACCGGATGTGACACTCGCTCTGATTTCTATCGGAAAAAGTCTGCCGTTTTTTGCGGGGGAGGGGATCATCAAATGTATAATGTAAATAGTCACGTCAAATAAACGTCAGTCCATACAATGACCACTGGTCATACATTTTCGGCAGAACGCCTGTCAATGGCTATTCCGCTTGGTTTAAAGCTCTAAGGTTATTAAAAATAAAATATGGAAAAAAAGATGTGGCATACGTCATACGTAACATTCTGGCATCAACATCAAAAATAACGTTATGTTAAATGAATATACATTGTATTGAGGAAAAAATAATTAAATATGCATTCTAAAATTATGGCAAATGAAATTATATGATATGAATGTCTGGCAAAAGTAAGAGAGTTATAGCTTATTGAGCTTATTAATGGAGCTAGTTCGATTTCTGTAAAATTGTCCCCTAACCCTAACCAATTTATTACTTTAATAGATATTCATAACATGACAAAAAAATGCTTGAATCTCTAAGATTCTGACTTAGGACTACTTGTGCCTTAGGTACATTTACAAGCCATAATTTATGAAATACCGGATAAGGGACATCACACACTTGATCTGAATTCAGAACTTCGTAGACATAATGCTTAATTTTTTCTATGGTTTCTTCAATTTGTCTATGGTATCTGATTTTTGTATGGAGGCCATAGATAAATTTCAGCCACCATAGACAAATTTAAGCATTTCCGTCTGATTTTGTCTATGAATTTCTGAATTCAAATCAGGTGTGTGATGACTGATGTCCCTTAGACGTATTTTATACTAAATTTTAGTTGGTATAAAATATGTGTTTTTTAAACAAAACCTAATCAAAATACATACCTACCTGATAAGACGAATTAAACATTTAGGTCACGGCTTATGGTACCTAAACCTAATGTTTATATATGAAAATATAGAGGTCTTAAAATATTCAAATAAGCTACGTTAGGGACAATGTTTTTTTTATAAGTTATGTGTGTTATGTGTCTTGACACACTATAATTTCAATTTAAATGCGCAATAAAAAAATAAGCATAACAAGAGTTAAAGGGCAGATATCCCGTTTTTGGCCGGCTGGAATATACTATAGTTCGTTTTTTTAGATTAGAAATAAGTTGAAAGAAGGATTTACAGGGTTTCTTTATCAGGCACGATACGACACGATACATGTCACAACTGTCAACGTAAAAATATGTGGCCTTTAAAACTATAATGATACAGGGTGGGCACAAGGAAACCGACAGATCTTACCCGCGCATTTCTGAGACCAAAAGGAATAAAAAACGGTACCGGTATGTGAGTTTAGGTGAATCTCGCCAAAAAAAATCTATTTTTTTTAAATTAGAACTAGACATTTTCATGTGCACAGAACTGTGCACATGAAAATTGAATGTTATTTTTAAAATGAACGCCTAAAACGAAATGATACATTTTATCAAAATAAAATATAGTTTATGCAAAGTATTCCTTGTCACTTTGATATAGTCTGTCAATAAAGATGTATAAAATACTAGTATGCCCAATAGTGGCAACAACGCCATCAATAAGGCGTTATGTGCTGAGTAATAATAATAATAAAGATTTTTTAAATTGGTATTAACTCTGAAACTAGGCATATTCCAGAAAAGTTTATAGGACATTTTAGTCTGTAAACATGATCACGAATACACTATTAAAATCTGTCGGCTACTCGTGCCCACCGTGTATATAATTATTTGTGTGTATATTAAAGCCATGTAAATGTTAATTAGAATAATATGAATTATTTAACAGCATTTTAATATAATAGTAGACATTTGTACGAAATAATTTATTCTTATCAAGTTTGCACAATAAAAAACCTAGAGAAAAAGAGGTTCGAAACAAATGGTTTCCGATTTAAAACGTACAGTCACCGGCAATAGTATCTTCCTTCATGAAGGCCGCAAAAGTATGTGACACGCTCTTATGGCCCTACAAATAAGAGCGTGTCACATATTTTTGCAGCATTCATGTAGGAAGATACTTTTGCCGGTGACTGTACGTGCTTCACTGTCAGTTTTTCAATTTTCACTTGTCTCGTATGTGAAAATCAAAACGATATTGTGTTTTTATTGTTATGTTAGTTCTAGTTTGCAAATTGTCATTATTTATTCACAAATGTGAACTTTTGATCGTGTTAACTAATCATTTCTTGGTGCTTTCAGTGTGTTAAAATTGAACAGTCAAACAGAACAGATTAGAACAGGTTGGTAACTTCTGTTTCAACAACTTTTTGAAAACATGTGTTTTTAAGATTGTATTTTTTTCATGCAAACTTAATAGTATTTTCAATGTACGTTAAAATCTTATTGACATTGCTTGTCAGTCTCGTCACCATACATACATAATCAATTTCGGAATACATTGCGTGTTCGAATAAACTGTAAGCTATACTAAAAATCAAACAATAAGTTATTTTTAAAAGTCGCTGAACAAACTTTGTCTTGTTTGATAATGATCAGTTATAAATATTTGAAAACGTCGTTTAGTTTGAGAAGTAGAATCTACGTTTTAATTTTTTGCTCGTTACAGGTCACCCCGGTATATACCTAATACTCGTATAACTAGTAGACAAACTTGAAGAAGCTATTAAACGAGCATTTGGAATAATTATTTGTATTCTTTCTGTGTAGGAACGTACAAGGTATTTATTGGAAATAGTAACTGCATAATGTGTATTGCGCAATTATTTACCAAAGTAGACTACTAAAATTAACCCAAAATGTTTTGTAAATTATACAAAATTTAATTTGGTAATGCGTGGCAGTGAGAGGGCGAGATATGTAAACAAACGTGCGCGCACGAGACAGCGCTTACGCTCATTCTTCCGCCCCGCCCGCTCCCCACCAGCGAAAGACGCGCGTGCGCCAGCTCTGGCAGCTGAGGATGGCCAGCGGCCATTTTGATCTAACAGCGAGCCGAGTCGGCTGCATCTCGCAAGTTTTGCGCTGTTTATGATTCTCTAGTTTACTTTTACTTTTTGTGTTAACTTAACTGTGCTAGGTGCTATGTTCGTGTACAAAATGGCACCTAAAGAAGATGGAGACAGCCTGTATTTAGAAGATTGGGGTTTATCGAACACCACCATCAATAATTTTGCGGGTAAGTCTTGCCTATAATATTGCATCATCATCCCGTATTTACCAAATTATTTATTAATTCTCTTTTTCATAATGTACAAATTCTGGATTTTTGACATGCCCGAGATGCGCGTATACTACGAATCATATTATAGAAAAAATAATTAATGTGTGTCGTTTGGCGTTTACGAAACAAGAAATTAAAATTTTACGAAAGTCAACTTAAGTAAGTAGGTAAGTCCTTTACCAAATTAAAATGGCATCGCTTGTTTTTTCTTTCAGATAATGAAATAACTTTCAAACATATGAAAGAAATCCAGGACTGAAAGAGCTGATCCCAAATCTCTAAGAGAGAATATTATTCAAGAGAGGTCTCGTGAAGTTACGTAGGTAAGTAAACAGACTCGATTATTATTTTCTCGTGTTGAAATTATTTGCACAGAGGTATTCTATACGCGAGGCCTGTATGTTATCTTCTAATAACACTTGCTACGGACGAGTCCGACTCGCGCACTGAGGGTTTCCTGTGGCCACGTCACTGAAATATACTTGTTATATGTATCGGATTTATAAGTACCTACCTATAAGAACCATCCCAAAGGTTCAAAAATATTTGAGCAATAATACGCAACTACTTTATTAAGGCGTGTTGACATATTTCTAACCACTTTGTCTGTGCACGTATTTCTAACTTGACTGAACTACATGTACAGTCGACATCAAAGATATGTTTACACTTTTGTTCTTTGCTTCTTTGTGATATACATAATCCAAAAGTGTATACATATCTTTGACGTCGACTGTACAGTCACTGCCGTCACTGGCAATAGTATTTTCCTCAACGACGGCCGCAAAAATATCTGACACAATCTTATTTGTAAGACCTTAAGGTCTTACAAATAAGACGCTCGCTCTTAAGAGCGTGTCACATATTTTTGCGGCCGTCGTAGAGGAAGATACTATTGCTGCTGACTGTAAATATGTCAGGCCGCATATTTACACATAAGACGCTGTGTGAGAAGCTGTGTTTTCATACATCTGACACCTTGCATGATGCTCAATGCTGTGTCATGGTATCACAGGTTCGTATATCTCTGGTGGATGCTCACCCTTTCTCTGATATTTGATCTTATAAGTGTAACAGTCATGTATTTTTGTGTATCTGTCTGTGGCGTTGTAGTACCCAAGCGCATGAACAGATTTGAGTCTGATTTTTTTAAATCGAATTTACCTGCCGCAGATGGTCGTAATAGACGGAGAGCTGGCCACGTCAGATACGACACAATAATGAGAGCAACGAAACCCCTCTAGTTAGTTTGCTATACTATGCTTATTTCTAGATCCGGACATCTAGCAGCTGTAAAGTGGTGGAGGTCAAAGAATGCAAATAACTTGAAGAAAACAAATTCTAGAGTTCTGGCTTCGATCCAATATTATGAAAAATTATAAGACGTCACATAATGCATGGACTAACAAGATCGTACAATTTTGTCAGTCGATGCATTATGTGATGGTAGGTACAGTCGAATACAAAGACATGTATCCACTTTTTTACCTAGATCCAAAAGTGGATAACTGACTGTACCATAAAGCTGGTCGGGTGTTAGTGGTGATGGAGATGGAAAATGGCCACAAATATTCTCTCAACAAGTTCATGATTGTGCTAAAAAAGACAGCCTGCAACAAAAAATGAACATTTTGACAGAAACCTGTGTTGTTCCCTGATGCCTAGCATAATTTTTTCCATGGCTTTTTGGCAATGTTCTACTTCAAATCAAGAAGCAGTTCCAGTAAGAAGAAAAAGTTTAAATAAAGTGCAGTATCAGAGTGTACCGGCTTACTATGTGCTTAGTGCTCAAGTCTAGTGCTTCGTTCAGTACCTAATGCCTATAGTGTTTGACTTTTGTACCTATGTAGTTTTCAAGTGTTTTTAGTTCCGTGTTTTAGAAGTATTCAGTGTATTAGTTTCGGACCAAGATAGTGTCCAGTGTTTTAGTGCTCATAGGGTAAACGCATCTATTCGCGGACCCGACTACCCGAAGTGTTCCATGTTGTTTCGGGCCTAGATGTTGTAGTGCTGTATCAAAGTGTACCGGCTTACTATGTGCTTAGTGCTCAAGTCTAGTGCTTAGTTCAACACCTAATGCCTATAGTGTTTGACTATTTTGTACCTATGTAGTTATCAAGTGTTTTTAGTTTCCGACCTAGATAGTGTCCAGTGTTTTAGTGCTCATAGGGTAAACGCATCTATCATATCGCGGATCCGACTACCCGAAGTGTTCCGTGTTGTAGTGTTGTATCAGAGTGTACCGGCTTACTATGTGCTTAGTGCTCAAGTCTAGTGCTTAGTTCAATACCTAATGCCTATAGTGCTTGACTTTTGTACCTATGTAGTTATCAAGTGTTTTTAGTTCCGTGTTTTGGAAATAGGTACTCAATGTATTAGTTTCGACCAAGATAGTGTCCAGTGTTTTAGTGCTCATAGGGTAAATTTTAACGTACCTATTCGCGGACCTAAGAGTTATATGTGTATATAGTATTTTCAGTAAAAGTAAGCCATAGTGTACATACCGAACTGTTAATAAATAAAAATCGTAAGCGTAGTGAGTGTTTCTATTAAAGTCCCATTCTACAGTGGGAGGAATTGAGTTCCGAACCAGCGAATGCTCGTGATCCGGGTAAATAAATGCGGCGCACTTGCAAGTTTACAATTTTATCTCTACGCCCTAACCTAGCTAGGCTATTGGAAATAGGTTGTATTGTATAGGTAAAGTACCTATGATGAGGAGGAATGCCTCACGGCGCCTCTCTGTACTTTCTACGGCTCGGCTCATAGTTTGAGAACCCCTGATCTAAAGAAAAGTACAGTCAGCCACTAAATCGTTTACTGTAAAAAAATTAGAAACTTTAGAACATTTAGAAAAAAGCTGATTTAGAACCAATTCCTGCTAATCAATTTAATACCTACTTATATAATTGTCTAAAGAAAAGTAGGTACAGTCTACCACAAAATCGTACATTGTCAAAAAATTGCAATCTGATTTAGAAACAATTATAGAACAGTAATGAAATGAAATTTGTTTTATTCCAGAAATTGCTTGCATATACAGAGTGGATTTTCTTTTTGGGTCAGTGAGGGCAGCTACCAGTTCCCGTGCTGCTACGTGAAAATGATCTTAGAAGACCTTCCCTCCATTGCAAATTAATGAAGGATCGCATTTACAGATTTTAAAAAATCATACAGGTTGCGAGAAAAAGGTCATTTTTTACGAACTTTTTTTGACCCCATTCCTATCCAGGATCAAAAGCTAGTACGGGACCAAAAAAAAATCCGGCTAGAAAAGCCACAAACTGAGGAAACATTTTCCCATACATTTTGTATGAAAATTAAAACTTTTATTTTTCACATGCATTTTTTTTTATACCAGTTGATTCCAATCCTATTCAGTATCAATAGTTTCCATGGGGTCATGTACGGTAATGTACCAAACAGCTAGAAATTGAAGAAACTTTTTCCGTATATTAACTGCTTTAAAATCCACGTTTTTTGATATTTTGAATGACTTTCACTGTAATCTCCTGATACAGTATTATTGTCCGTAACAGGACTTATTAGCGTGATTGATAAATGTCAGTAAAAATTCTCATTTTTTCCATAGTAAATGTATGGAAAAGGTTTTTTCAATTTGTGGCTGTTTGGTACATTACCGTAAGTTGACTCCATGGAAACTATTAATACTGAACAGGAATGGAATCGATTGGCATAAAAAAATTGTTAATTTTATCAACTTGTGCACAGCCCTCGGAGCAGTTGCTTCTTTACTTGCGGTCGACTTTCGACTCGTACCGCTCGCGTGTCAGTCAAACGAAAAGCCTAACAAAAGCCGGACAGGCCGGACGAGCAAATATTTGGCCGGACACACCCGTAAAAAGCCAAACATGTCCGGCTAAAGCCGGACACCTGGCAACCCTAGGAATGGGATCAAATGGCATCAACAAAAAAGTTCGCCAAGAATGACCTTTTTCTCGCATCCTGTACGTTTTTTCCAAAATCTGTAAATGCGGTCCTTCATTTATTTGAAATAGTTAGAGGGAAGGTCTTTTAAGCCCATTTTCACGTAGCAGCACGGAATCTGGTAGTATTTGACCGTCACTGACCCAAAAAGAAAATCCAGCCTGTACGTACAGTCGCTATCAGATATATCGGAGCGGCCAAGGTGGTCACAAATATCTGAACATCGCCTCTATTGTCAAGGCGATAAAGTGCACGTTCAGATATTTTTGAGTACCTTGGCCGCTCCGATATATTTGATGGCGACTGTACCTTTGTAAGTATGATACAAATAATAAAAATTTTAGTAAATTAAAATAATACAAAATAAAATCTAAAAGCTCCGTCATGCTATATATAGCCTGTACAGTCGACGTCAAAGATATGGTTACACTTTTGCACCTTACTCCTTTAAGGCTAAAAAGTGTAAACATATCTTTGACGTCGACTGTACCACGGTTCACCTCGATAATAAGTTTATAATAAATTACAGTTTTATCTTAAAACGCGTATCTTGAATCATAACACTTTCTCAATAACTAGTAGATATTAAAAGTATTGTTAAAAGCGTTTTTTTTTTAACGCGTCCTCTTTACTAAAAATTCTAAAAACATAGTTTCATGTACAGTCGGCGGCAAAAATATGTTTACACTTTTCCACCTGACTCCATTGTATGAGGTGCAAAAATTTACAAATATCTTTGACGTCGACTGTACCTGGTCCTCATGTCGTTTGTACAAGGGATTTTTCAAGATAATACTAATAGGTACTTATCTCGGCTAACGTTCAATCTTATCCCAACGCACCTCGCATGAAATAATCTGTTGCCAAAGAGTACCTATGCATTTTTTGGAACGCAACTTTTAGAAAGGGATTAAGGTCCGCCTGCTTGCCATCCCTCTCAGCTCATTTTTTTTTTTCATCTTGGTCGAACGAAAGTAAAACTTAAAGTAACATACACGGTGCCCGTGAGCATTGCGAGAGATTTTAACCACGAATTCCTGAGGTCATAAGGAGTGATAAATGTTATATAATTTTAGGTTAATTTCACCAAAAAAAAATTTTTTTTACTTTTTTAAATGCGAACATAAGAAAATTAATGTTATTGGTAAAACTATCGAGTAAAATAAATTGGTTCATTTTTATTCGTAAAAAACGGTTCACGAAAAGTATTCCTTGGAATTTTGATATCTGTCAATAAGGATGTCTAGACTAGACCCCATAAAGATTGAAATCTCTATGAAAAAGGCGTTATTCACTGAGTAACAACAATCAATGTTTTTTTATTTAATTGGTAATCACTCTGAAACTAGGCAAATTCTAGAAAAGTTTTTACGACATTTTAGTCTCCAGTTACGATCAGGAATACGCTATCTCTCGCAATGCTCACGGGCACCGTGTATATTAAGCGCATTTGACTTATTGGTATTTTTGACACTACTTAAGTATATACAACTTTCTTGGAGTCCATAAAGTTATTATTTCAAACTCGAGTATACTCTTCGGTTAAAAAGTGAGGCCGGCGAAAGAGAGCGTCATAGAGGGAGCTGCGTCCCGTTTTGACTAAGGAGTACACGTAATACGTGTAGTAGCAGATACTATGGATAATATAGACAGCCAGTCTAAGAACTTTTTGAAGCTCAAGTTTACAGCGCCATCTGCACGAGAGCAACCTAAAGATATAATAAAAATAGTAGGAAAAAATGACATTGCATCGCAGCAACATCTAGTAACGAGTAGCGTACCGTAGTAAATGTAATTATTTCCTAATATTTTTATACCTTTAAGTGGCTCTCCTGCAGATGGCGCTGCAGACTTGAGCTTCAAAAATGACTGTGGCCTGTGTCTGTCCATATTATCTATAATCTCTGGTGGTAGTAATAATAGTAGTAGTAGTTATATTAGTAGCGGTGTACCAAATACAGTTGTTTGTTACAGAACCAGAGTGAAATAAACTGGAGCAGTACCCGAAAATGCATCTATCCAGAGGAACCACCTTCCATCCGCCGCTGGTGATTGCCGTCAGACCAACGAGCAAGGACTTTAAGGATTTTCACGTAGCGGTTGAGTCATTTCTCTACAAATACACCGAATTTTTGTCATATTATCTCTAATAGAGACTATATTTATATATATTTAGATACACGATGTTAAAGTTAGAACATTGCTTAATAATTAGATTACGATAGCGATCAATTAGTTTCTCACTTGCGGGTTTTTTTAATGTACCTATTGGTCTTGCTTTTACATAAATGGTCTGATTTTTTTTACCAAATACCAACATGTAACGTCAATCAATAGGTCATGAAAAATAACATTGAAGTTTGAACGTTTTATGATAAAGTTAATATTTTCAGTAATAATCACCCAGAATGTGAAAACAAATGTGCCGGGCCGTCCTTTAACTTTTGAACCAGAAATCCAAAAATATGAAAAAAAAAGATACATCTTGGGCACATTTGTTTCTTACTTAACTTAAAATATATATTATTTTTTGCATCAGTTTTACTATAAAACTAAGTAGCGGCACTTAAAACACCCTGTTTGTATAAATTTCATTGATATTGGCTTATTTTAATAGACGTAAGCTTGACTTCAGACAATTTTTTTTGCATGAAACTTTTACCGTGTAGTGGACGATAGGTAGGTAGGTACTCGTATAGGTAAAAGCGCCCAAAGGGTTAATAATTGATTCAAAATAATATTATACTAACAATTGTTTTAAAGTTTCAAATATACATTAATACGGTCCTTTTTCATACTTAGTTTAAACCCCATAAACTACCTTTTTTATTGTTTTCAAGGCCAAAATGGAACCCGTGTTGTTTCTTCATGTCCGTCTTTCCGTCTGTATGTCACAGGCATTTTACTCGTAAACCATAAAGCAAATATCCAGGAAATGTATACGGAAGGTTGTGTTTTGAGTGCCGCTACTAGGTTTTATAGTAAAATTGCTGAATAAATATTTATTGAGGCTTCCTATACATGTAAATAATATAATGTAAAAAAAACCAAACACAGCACGTAATTTTTGCATATTGTGTTTCGTTTTAATTAAAAGAGATTAATAATTGAAGCCAAATTATTATTGTCATGCGTATATACATACAAGTAATACGTTTAAATATCAAAACACATTTTTTTTGTAAGTATTGCCATGAGAATAAAATAAATATTTTTTTAATTTCTCAATTTGTTGTTTATTTCTCGTTTACCCTGTCATTTTAGATGTGATAGACCCTGTATATATCGTTGTGTTTATGCAACTGTGCATAATTTTATGAAATGAGCCGAAAGCTGAATGCCAGCTTCATTAAGGTTACACGATTGTTTCATTTGATTTCATTTATTTATGTATCATTTATTTATTTCAAAGCCAAGTTATGCACAGTTACACGAGTTACACATTAAATTACTGGTTGCTATATATCTAGGACCTAATAAATATCTAGATTCTAGGTATACATACATACAGCATATATTGTTATTGTGTGCCAATTTACTCTATGTCTACTTTTACAAATCTAACTAAGTGGCTTTTGTTATTTTTTGCTATATTGTACATTGTGGTGAACTGGATTAAGTAGCTTTTTTATTCGCTTTGACATCATTTAGGTTTAAATTTTAGTGATAAGTTTGTTCCTTTTTATGCTACTGCTTTGTAATTGCATATTGGTTTTAAAACGATTGTGATCATAATTATACAAAGCCAATATTAATTTAGTAAGAAATACCAAATTATATTAGTATATTGTACAAATTAAAATGCATTACAGATCCAATAACCATACCATTATATGGCCGCATGCCATAAACCTATATACATATATAGAGGTATAATGCATATGGTCATGTAATGGGACGGTTATTGCATCTGTATTGCATTTTAATTTTTATATTATACTAATATAATTTGGTATTTCTTACTAAATTAATATTGGTTAATATACGAAATATAGTAATTTGATATAACAAAATCAAGTTTCGTAATTTGTACGCAAGTAAAATATTAAAATCCACAAAAGCCGTTTAGTAGAATTTATTAGAGATATTTTGTAAATTGCACCTAAGTAAAGTAGTAAAACTTACAAAATTAGTTTAGTAAATCGTACAAAATCAGTTGCAGTAAACTATGCGAAAGCGCTTTAGTAGAATTTACTCAGATAAACCAGGTAAAATATACAAAAGTTAAGTAGTATAATTTACTAGAGTTGTTTAGTAGAATTAACCCAAGTAAATTTCGTAAACTATACATTCCTTAATTTAGTGATATCTACGAAAGTTCAGTGCGTCATAAATACGAAAGTAATTTAGTAATTATTACAAAAGTATATTACTTGATTCCACTGAAGAAGTTTAGTGATATCTACGAAAGTTCAGTGCGTCATACATACGAAAGAAATTTAGTAATTATTACAAAAGTATATTACTTGATTCCACTAAAGAAGTTTAGTGATATCTACGAAAGTTCAGTGCGTCATACATACGAAAGAAACTTAGTAATTATTACAAAAGTATATAACTTGATTCCACTAAAGAAGTTTAGTGATATCTATCACAGTTTAGTGGTCATACATATTAAAGAAATGTAGTAATTATTACGAAAGTAAATTCGTACACGCTACGACAATAATTTAGTGAAGCATACAAAAGCTTTCGGAGAATTACTAAATCAATTTCGTTAAAAGTACGCACAAAGTCCGTAAAATTTACTAAATATATTTTGTCAAACGTACCAAATTAGTTTTACTAAACTAGTTTTGTAAAAAGTTATTTACTAAACTAGTTTTGTAAAAAGTTATTTACTAAAGTAGTTTTGTAAAAAGTTGTTACTAAAGTAGTTTTGTAAAATTAATTTACTAAACTAGTTTTGTAAAAAGCCAACCAAAGTATGTTTGGTAAATTCAACAATACTTGTGTGTAGGTCCCAATTTAACCCATAAATTTCGTAAAAATTTCGTAAAATCAACGAAACTATTTTTTCAGTGTACCCTTCATCTGTTAATTTATGAATGTATGTTATTGAATATTGAGTAAGCAGTAAATTGACATACCTATTACCGGTTTTACGATCTGGTAAACTATTAGTTACTAGCTGTACATTCAGTAATATGTATATATCGGCGGTCGATCATAAAATCAGGCATATCGTGAAATTCCTAAGGCATATCGTGAAACGTGAAAATGCTTGCTCTGACGCTTTGCGGGGCTACTATTTCTGGGCAGTTTGCCCTTCGGGCATCTGAAGCAACCTAACGAACCTAACCTACCTATACAGTGGTTGAATGTGACTATCGTTAAAGCATTATACAGGAACATTACGATCTGACTGATTTTACGATCGGCCGCCGACATATATAAGATAGGTTTGTGCGGCTTCGCTGTACATTTGTATGTTACCGAATATATCGTGATGAGAACATTTTATAGTCATCCGCATGGCGGCGATGCGGTGCGCCACCCATCACGTCTCGTTCTTCACGGGGGCGAGAAGTGGCTCACGGAGAGCCGTTTTGCTTCATTGATCGTAGCAAATGGAAATCCGTGATCTCTGCCTACCCCTTTTGGGATATAGGCGTGATTGTATGTATGTATGTATGTATGTATGTGTGAGAACATTTTATATGGGAAATCATCTCCCATAAGAGGTGGTTAAAATCTGCTCAGTTCAGTGAACTGATGGGCAATTGTCCCTGTTGCCCCCCCTCCCCCCTGTATCCCAGCCTGCGAAGACGTGGCAAACTTAGTGTCGTCGGATGTAACTATGTCATATCATAAGGTCATACAAGAACATAACCCCGAAACATTCATCTGCGCAAATATTGCACAGATAGTGACGCAACAACGCAGTGCTGCAAATTCAGGGACCTAGAAAAGTATACTTTGTTGCCAGTGGACACGGTGTATAATTGAATAAATTAAATATAAATAAATAAGAATTATTTTCTTATGTTACATGCAGTAAACTTGTAACCTCACTGAGAATGAATAAGTTATTCAGTTTTATGAATTTTCTAATTTAACATATGTCATCATGATAAAATCTGACCTTTGTAATGAAGGTTCTTATTAGTTATACCAGAGACTATAAATAATATAGACAGTCACAGTCTGAGAAGGTTCAAGCTTTTGAGGCTGCAAGTCTGAATCGCCATCTGAATGAGACCAAGCAAAGCTGCCGTCTATAAGGGGGCCCACCGACTATCAGTCGGCCTGACGATATCGGCCTGTTGGTTAGACCAAAAATTTGACAGCTCCGAACAACTGACAGGCCAATATCGTTAGGCCGACTGATAGTGGGTGGGCCGCATAAATAAAGTAGCGCCATCTAATAATTGATACCGTTACTATTATTACGGTACTACAGTAACTTTGGGTTGCTCTCGTTCAGATGGCGCTTCAGACTTGTAGTTTAAAAAAGTTCTTAGACTGTGTAGCTCTATTAAATGTAATACTCTCTGGAGTCTCTGGTTATACTTATCAGGTGGCTTTAGATATCACAAAAAAAAATACATTAAGCATAAAATTTATCAGAAAAACAGGTTATAGCGACATCGCTGTGTAGTATTTGGGATCAGCCATTAATTACATCACACCTCAAAGGGGGGGGGGGGGTCCACAAAATGTGACATATCGTGACAGGGGGAAGGGAGGAGTTCCATATTTGTGACCTCACAATCCTCACATTATTTTTTTTTACAAAATCTTTGGTTTAAAAAAAATAATTTCAATTGTTAACAAACATTGTACTAAACTAATTTTCTACATACTCGGATTTGTTTGACTACTTAAGTTCCCTATAAATTTGATACTATATTTCTGGCCGAGTTTAACGATTTATTGTTTTCAAAATAGCTAATTATTATTATTACTAAGACGAAAAGGCTCATTTTACAACGCCTTCCCAAACTAATAATCTAAATGTGACGTCACACGGGGGGAGGGTGCAGTTAATTGTGACGAAGTGTGACAAGGGGGTAGGGAGGGGTCAAAAAATCATGAAATTAGTGTGACGTAATTAATGGATGATCCCTTTTGGTAAATGTAGCCAATGTAGGTATGTAGATGACACCGTAAAATTGTAAATACCGTTAGTTTATAATCTAACTAGCGAGATTGTAAAGTATCGAAAAATTGTGAACAGTAACGTACTGCTTACAATCTAACGGATTATTTTTCGTTAGATTATAAACTATCGGCTAGGAACCGTCGTATTGTCAAACGTAAA
Source organism: Pammene fasciana (assembly GCA_911728535.1). Taxonomy (NCBI): domain Eukaryota; kingdom Metazoa; phylum Arthropoda; class Insecta; order Lepidoptera; family Tortricidae; genus Pammene; species Pammene fasciana. The sequence continues at coordinate 2,676,403 of OU452292.1, forward strand.
GGCCCTCGCACGCTGATTGGTTGGTTTCCTGCACGCCTAGCACATGAGTGACGCGACAGTATCTCGCGCGCGAGATAGTCTATCCGTCCTTTTCTGACTATATCAATTAAAAAGAGACGGGTAGCATATCTCGCGCGCGAGATACTGTCGCATCAGTCATGTGCTAGGCGTGCAGAGTCTAGATAGGTGCGACGACGAGCGAAGCGAGGAGGAGTATGTTAGGTTAACTGCGACCAAACAACGCGCGAAGCAAGTGTTTGATTGCTAAGTTTATGAAAACTTAACGACCTACTGTAAGACCGACCAATTAGCGCGAGAAGCTTTACTTTTGACAATATGACGGTTTTTTTTTTATATTGGTAACAGTAGTTACAGGTCGTATAGGAACCAACATTGGTTGTTTGTACTTTGTTGTACAAGACCGTTACGTTGCTATTCACGTGTTTTAATTATAATTAAATAAGGTGCCTTTCAAGCTTAATAGTTGGTAAAGCGATCGAGCCCCGGCAAGGCGTATCGATGCAGGTTCAAGTCCTGCTGGGTTGATTATTTTTTCAATGTTTTCAAAGTTTGTATTTATTTAATAATTAACAAGAAGACTCGATTAATTTTTTTCATGATGATGCTATAAAAAATAAGGATACATGGGTAAATTTGTAATAAAAAAAATCACAACACCTTTTAAATAATGCAATACGAGACGTTTCTTTGGCAAACACTTTTTGGTACAAGTTTTTATTGCCACTCGTAAGTTAGACTTTTTTGTCGATTTATCGGTACCTAAATGCAGTTTTTTTGTAGTCCTAGTGAATAAGAACTTCCGATTAAACAAACACGAAATTATCTTAGTTTTAGAACTAGCATTTACTATTGCAGCGATAGCATTGTTCTAACTTTATCTTTCTAAAGGGTCGGCAATACGCATGTGACACCTCTGGAGTTGCAGGCGTCCATAGGCTACGGTATCTGCTTACCAACAGGCCGTGTGCTTGTTTGCCACCGTCGTTGTATTAAAATAAACTTTAAAGAGTAACTGTACACTTTAGTTTACTGTATAATGTGATTATCTCACCCCCTTGATGAAGACTTACAATAGAGATAGACGTGAAAGGGTCGATATCCCTCACCCCTTTAGGCTGTCACCTAGTTTTAGACTAACCCCACACTAGAGTAAAATCCACAATTCCACGGACTGATTTGACAGCTCCTGGCATACAAAGCGATTGTCAAATGTATGAAAAGAGCTGTCAAATCAGTCCGCGGATTTATGAATTCTACCTTAGCGTCTTCTGAGCGTCGACCTCGCCCGAGCGCCGGCGCAGCGGCGACGCGGCGTCGACGCGAGGTCGACGCGACATTAGATTAAGCTCCCATTGCATGAAACCTTACCTCACACGGTGGCAGAGCAGACACATACTACAGCGATAGATAATACTTAGGAACACTGGACTATAGTAGGTTGCCATGGCACAGCCTGGAAGAACATAGTTTTTTTTGAATTTTAAAACGTCAATTTTTACCAAAATTTACATCATAAGGTGGCAGATTGAAACCTTTACCCATCGAAAGAGACCCCTTTGGTGACCCGAACCCGCATAGGTTGCCAGCCCTAAACCTGGTAGATTTCCAGGTCAGCCATGTTTTATGAGGCTAAAAAATGGGGTAATTTACCTCATCAGGTGGCAAGCTGAAATTGATGCAGATCGATAGCCCTTGGCGTGCCATTCACGAATATATAGGGTTGCCTGCCATCAGCCTGGTAGTTTTTCTGGTCAGCCTCCTCAAAGTATCGATTTAGTAACTTGGACCAACGAGAAATTCATGTACAGACGCTAAAATTCGAGGAATATTTTAGTGCTAACCGTGATATTTAATTAAAATCTATATATTGACAGTCTTGCAATGCATACGTGTTGAAATAATAGGGTAAATGAACCAGTTCTGGTCATTTCTTACTAATCATATAGATGACTACCGGAAAACTTAAACTGTGGGTAATATTGAGGACGCCGTGACAATAAATCATCAGTGTGTGACGTAAAATTGGTTAATCACCTCATTTCTGCAATCTCCTATTACTGCTTCGCTTAAATATGCTCAATCTGTGGGTGAAAAAACACCCTGACTTGGGTGCTTTGATTATACTTTGATACTTTGATGCGTGAAGTCAATATATACGACCGACGCCTACCAGAGCACTCCTACTACTGAAGGGTAAGCATCCTTCATGCGCATAGACTATAGGGCTGCTATCCGCTGGAAATAGGCCGCGCCCGTGCATCCCGTATCCGTCATGACAGTATTTTCAAATACAGTTAGTTGCATAACTGAGTCAATGTGCATCACTTCGATATAGTTCTTTTATTATTTCACAAAAGGATAGTTATTCAGTTACTATTTTAGTATGAATGTTTCACAACGCTTATAAACTAACTAAACCATTACGTTATTACAGATAAATATAATAATTTTATCCATTACATACTATTTAGTACTGAATCAGTTTTGCACCGTTATCGTTAACTGAAGATTAGTTTGATAAATCTACAGAGAAATATTGAACTTTTAGGTGATATTTGTTTATCTCGGTATCAGCAACGTATCCATATGTCAAACTGATTCCTATTAATTGCATACACGAACTTGATTTTTTCGTTCGCCATATATTTCGAAGCAAAAACTGTTAAATTTCCTTTTTTTGAACCACCCTAAAATTTATATTTTTTCTTAGACACGTTCATTTAAGGTAAATAGTTGTAATAGTACATTACATGCTCTTTATGATGTGGTAAATGACTTTTATGTCAATGACATATTTTTATAGTTATCCCAGAATGTATTTCACTCCAAAAATGAATTAACGACAAATTTGTTAGGCGATTTGCCTTGACTCAGTTTTGCACCGGGTACATCGCCAATAACAACTACAAAAATAAGCCTGATTGGAATGATTATTTTTAACTATAATAATGGTCATATAACTCCTTACTTTAAATGAGATACTGAATCGGGAATGCCTAAGATAAAAATAAATAATCCGAAAAATAAGTTCGGTCAAATTTAACAGTTTTCAGTACAAAATTAAGAAGAATGTATAAGACAGAAGAAAATCATTTGTAAGAAAGTTTTGTAGCCGCACTTAAAGAGTAATATTCTGCGAGTAGCTTTTTCAGGAAAATTTATTTGTCATCGAGCTATGTAAATTTTACTGAGGTACTGATATTGACTCAGTTATGCAACTAACTGTATGGGAAATAAATGTTTCCGTTTAAGTTCAACGTTAACTTAATGTTAAACGTGACATATACCTAAGATCTACGTACGGTCATGCTGGATATTATAATTATGTAGAAATCATAGGACATCATTAATCACTAAGTATTTTGTTCTTACCTCTTTTCCATTTCAATTGGGATTGGGCCTCTTCGTATGTAGGCACCAGGACTTTCAGTCTTGGGTATTCGATGGTTCGTTATTCAGGGCCGAACCCGCATAGGTCGCCAGCCCCAAGCCTGAGAGATTTCAAGGTCAACCATGTTCCATGAGGCCAGTAAATGGGATAATTTACCCCATCAGATGGCAAGATGAAACTGATGTAGATCGATAGCTCTAGGCGTTCCATTCACGAGAATATAGGTTTGCCTGCCATCAGCCTGGCAGTTTTTTTGGTTAGCCTCCCTAAACTATCGATGTTAATATCTTGGAAACAAGAGAAATTCGCGTAGAGATACTAACATTCAAATTATATTTAAATGCAAACCTTAATATTTAATTAAATCTACACATTGTGAGTCTTGCACTTCATACGTGTTGAAATAATAGGGCAAATGAATCAGTCGAGGGCATTTCTCATTGGTATTTTCGGTTTTTAGGGTTCCGTAGCCGAAATGGCAAAAACGGAACCCTTATTCGCCATGTCCGTCCGTCCGCGGTCTAGCTTAGTGAGTGAGTAATGCTTACCCTTCAGTAGTAGGAGTGCTCTGGTAGGCGTCGGTCGTATATATTATGACTTCACGCAGTAATCAAAGTACCCAAGTCAGGGTGTTTTTTCACCCACAGATTGAGCATATTTAAGCGAAGCAGTAATAGGAGATTGCGGAAATGAGGTGATTAACCAATTTTACGTCACACACTGATGATTTATTGTCGCGGCGTCCTCAATATTACCCGCAGTCTAAGTTTTCCGGTAGTCATCTATATAATTAGTAAGAAATGACCAGAACTGGTTCATTTACCCTATTATTTCAACACGTATGCATTGCAAGACTGTCAATATATAGATTTTAATTAAATATCACGGTTAGCACTAAAATATTCCTCGAATTTTAGCGTCTGTACATGAATTTCTCGTTGGTCCAAGTTACTAAATCGATACTTTGAGGAGGCTGACCAGAAAAACTACCAGGCTGATGGCAGGCAACCCTATATATTCGTGAATGGCACGCCAAGGGCTATCGATCTGCATCAATTTCAGCTTGCCACCTGATGAGGTAAATCACCCCAATTTTTGGCCTCATAAAACATGGCTGACCTGGAAATCTACCAGGTTTAGGGCTGGCAACCTATGCGGGTTCGGGTCACCAAAGGGGTCTCTTTCGATGGGTAAAGGTTTCAATCTGCCACCTTATGATGTAAATTTTGGTAAAAATTGACGTTTTAAAATTCAAAAAAAACTATGTTCTTCCAGGCTGTGCCATGGCAACCTACTATAGTCCAGTCTTCCTAAGTATTATCTATCGCTGTAGTATGTGTCTGCTCTGCCACCGTGTGAGGTAAGGTTTCATGCAATGGGAGCTTAATCTACATTGCCCGGGCGTCGTCGACGCTCAGAAGACGCTAGTGTGGGCTTAGCCTTAGACCGTTCCCCAATAAAAAATGTGCTAAAAGGTCGTCCGAGGATTTTATAACGCTGATACCTTTTTGGCTGACTCATAAAAGTGAAGAAGGTCATGTTTTCAACCGACTTCAAGATTTCGAAGGAGGAGGTTATCAATTTGTCGGGATCTTTGTTTTTTTTTATGTATGTTTACCGATTATTCGAAGACGGCTGGACCGATTTGGAAAATTCTTTTTTTTGTTTGAAAGTATACTTCACAGTTGATCCCATTGTCACCAGGTCTCTGGACCTGGTGATGGGATCTTTTTGATGAAGGTTCTGATGATGGGATCCTGGAGAAATCGAGGGAACTCTTCAACTATTATAGGAACACCTATAGTGATTTCACTATTTTTTTTTACAGCAACTCAGCCACTTCCTCTTGGAATAGCGGATCCTAAGTGAAGCCGGTTCTTTTTTTGTTTTAAATTATTTAAAGTTAATTCGTCACATGTTTTCCTTCCCCGAAAAGCTACTGGTAAATATCAAATGATATTAAGTTAAGTATATAAGTTCCAGAAAACTCAAGGTACGAGCCTGGGTGAACCCAAGATCTCCAGATTGAAAGTCGAACACCTTTAATTACCGAAAAGTTACCAGCAGGGCTTGAAATCGGTTTTTGCAAAGACCCCAAAAAAACCTAAAATGTTAAATTATTTTATGGTTTTTATGTATAACTTAATATTGTATTTAGCAGAGGCAAGCCGGTGCTGAATTTGGCTTAAAATTTCTTAATGGGCTGTATGAAAACTGCTCAGGCGCCTGAAACTTAGGCAAGCCGACGGAAATCGTGTTCTATGGACGCGCCGCCACTGGTATTTAGGTAATGACTTCATATTATAAGGTTTTTCGATTAAATATTAAATAGTAGACGAAAGAACGAATAAAATACCCGTTATTTAGTATGGAGCAAAGTTTCCGAGCCCTGGTTACCAGGCTCTCAAAAACCATGTAAATATAAATATATATCCTTTAAGTTACAGTCAAAGAAGGTTGTATTGAAAGCGTAATTAAATGGACTCAAAAAATATAAAAGAATTACCCTATATAGCGACATGCTCGAAAAGGTCCAACCGTCTTTGAGGTCGCATGTAATATATGTAACGTTCCTTTGATAGTTGTATATTGCAGGGATGTCACGAATGTCGTTTTTCTCACATTCGCGAATGCAAATGCGAATATTCAGGATGCGAATGTCCGAATGCGAATGCGAATACGAATGTAACGGAGTAGATTTAAAAAAAGTTAATCTTGCTTATCATTTTTATGCTTCCATAGTTCATAAATACAGAACATGATATGTGATGGATTATTGATCAAAAGGAGACAAGAGATACCGTCGTTTTCACTTCCTGTGTATGAGCAAGCATATGACCATCGATCGCCCGGGTCGGCGCGGTCAAAACAGGATGCGGAATTCGGAAAATATTCGTATCTTTTCATGCGAATGCGAATGTTGATACGAATGTCCAAAATGATACGAATATTCGCATTATACGAATGCGAATGCGAATATTCGTGACATCCCTAGTATATTGTAACATTCGCTGCGTGCCATTCTTTGTTGTTTCGCCGCGTACCGACCTCTCTTTGTGAGGGATTTTAAGGTACAAAAAATGCTTGTTTTGGTAGAAAAATAAAAATAACTTCAGCCTTGTCAGCCTTGGCAAGAAGTATTGGGCACCAATGCGATTTTCATACAAAACTCGAAAGTTTAGTCCATCGTTTGCGGTTACAAGGTGGCCAAAAATAACTAAATTCCTAATTAAGTTCTTTATGTGCTTTTAATTTTTATATAAAGTGGTACCTATCTAGTTATTTACCAATTTACCTTAAATAAGTACCTACTATTGAATATTTTGTCTAGATTGTTGACCCGCAGAGAGTGCCCTCTGATATTATATTATCAATCTACCTAACCTTTAAAAAATATGTTTGTTTACCAGCATAGCTGGGCAGCGTTAATGAAATAGTTAACTTCGTTAATCGTTAATCCGTTACAAAAAAAGTTAGCTTTGTTAAACGTTAAAACGTTACATTTCGGAAGAATTAACGCAAGTTAACGTTAATCGTTAATCCGTTAATATGTGTAAAATTCCATCTTTATATCGTTGCGTTAGTGAACTTATAAAACCCGTTGGTTTAGGTTCTGGAATTTAACAGGTTAGGAACAAAACAAAATACTTGTATAATTCAAATGTGTAATTTTAATTTAATCGTCGGGCATACGGTGCATATTCACATAACACTCGCCACTCTATGACTCTAAGCACCGGCGCTAAGTAATGAAATGATCAAACGAAACAAATCTCTTCGCAGTTTTCTTTCTCAATCGCACGCGCCAGCAAAATATATCTAGTTTTGGTTTTGTTTCACTCGCTGCCACGCGCCGCCCGGTACTTGTCGTTTCATTTGTCTGAACCTGTTTTTCGCGCCGCGTCGCGATGTCATGCGGTAACTATTAGGCATTGGATTAACGATTAACGGACTTCTGCAAATTAACGTAAGTTAACGTGTCCGTTAACATTTTTAGAAGTTAACTTAAGTTAATCCGTTATATTACTAATATGTTAACTTCGTTAATTAACGATTAACGGATTAACGAGTTAATGCCCAGCTATGTGTACCAGCTACATAGATATTATTAAAATTCATGTACTTCGCAAGTAACCAATACAATCACAGATATTCTATAAATACGAGAATACCAGTACCGGTCCAGTCAAGCATTGCAACACAAGCCCTTCCCTGCAGCATATATATCTACACAATTATAACCTCTATCCCCCAGTCATAAGTGTTATACACGTGTTAACTCAACGCGGCAGATCCGTGCTCAAGGGCGACCGGCAGGTTGTAGAGAAATACGCACTTAGGTAAACTTCGTTTAGTGAGGTTCACGACGTAGGTTCAGAAAATATGGTAGGATGTCAGCTCGGTTTTGGAAAACTATATAAAAATGGTTTTAAGGATTCCGCAATCAACTAGGAGCCTTATAGTTTCGTGGCCTATGTCTGATTATTCGTGTCTTATAGCAAATATCAAGGAACAGTGCTCTAAGCAGCCTTAACCACATAACAAAAGTGAATTTCACTCCAACATGGCCAGAGAACTGTGACTAATGGATGAAGAGTCAGAAACAAATAATATAATATGTAATAAAATTATTTAGGCTGTCTTTTCAACCGGTATCCATATTCTGCGAGGTGACTACGTAAGTCATACTGAACAACTTTTTCTATGGAATCACCTTCAAAATCTCAAAAAGATGGTCTTCCCATAGAAAACGTCGACATTTGATCTACCGAAATGTAATATGAAACGGCCAAAAACATTTTCGGGATTTCAGGCTGGCTCTACATGATGGGCCATCATAGGGACGCAGCTATGCGTTAGAGGGAGCTAACGATATTGCGATCTTGTTCCGTCGTATAGCTGCGTCCCTATGATGGCCCATCATGTAGAGGAGCCATCAGAGTTGATCCAATAGTAAAAGTTGTTCAGTATAAGGGCAGTAATCATTACACTAATCACCTCGCACAATAATAAAAAAAAAAGTATTGGAACAATAGCTTGTATAGGTACTAGGTTACCCACTACCCACGGCTCGGTGACTGTTGCATTGTTTTATCCCATAGATAGATAAATAATAGTACATTTCGATGCTTGTGCGGAAAGTATGTCATTAATTACTCCACGAGTACCGAGATATCTTAATGACATTCACGCATTTACGACGTTTTTTAATACCGTTGCGAAAAAGTGATAAAATTGACAATTAGTCATTTTGCGGTTATTTTAGTACTTTATATCCGAACACTCGCGCGGTGCGGTGCGACGCATCCTGAGATTCCTGAGCTTAGATTGGCTGGAAAAGTAAAACGCGCTAGTGCGAGAAATCCAACTTCCCGCACTATAAACTACAGTAGTATAGTAATTTTTTAACACAGTTGCTCAAAAAAGTGCTTTTCTAGTAAGAAAAGCACTTTTTTGAGCAACTGTGTTAAAAAATTGTTTATCCACATCGAGAAACGAGTTGACATTGACACATCGCGACGCGCTTCGGCCGATTTACCCAGATTTTGCAAAATTAATTCCACACAAACGTGATGAATACATAAATGTCAAACAACATGTGACCCAGAACTGGTTTCCCTATGATTGTGACTATTATGATGAACTTAGTAAAACATTGCGTAAGCAAAACTAGTTTACAATGTGCCAGAATTTCGGTTCTGCCTCTAAATACGAAACTTCCGTGTCACTAAGGAATCCTTGAAGAAAATAAAAGCCAAGGTAACTCCGTCTGTCCGTCTGTCTTTTACATATTCATGCTTGAGAGTCGCCAGGACGCTCGCGTTCCCGTACAAACGTAGTTTTGCTCTCACTTTAAAACGACATGCTTTAGAACCACGAACTTTGGCATGGGCATTCTAGTAGTACAGATCTATGTCGGTAATTCGTTTTCGTTGCTAAAAATTGTAATACAAAGAAAATACAGCCAGATACAGATTTACATACAAAACTTATTTTTGCTATGTTTTCTTTGTGTTACAATTTTTAGCAACGAAAACGAATTACCGACATAGATCTGTACTGCTAGAATGCCCATGCCATATTTCGTGGTTCTAAAGCATGTCGTTTTAAAATGAGATCTGAACTACGTTTGTATGGGGACGCGAGTTCACGCGAGCGTCCTGGCGACTCTTAAATCGCTGAATCGATTTACTTAGATGAAAATAGGTACGAAGTCGAGTTCCGGGCTTTATCGTTTTTGCCACAGATATTTCGAAGAGGATCGCGACTTTGTCTGCGTTGAATAGGCTAGATGAATTTTTTTCATGCGTGGTATCATTCGATTCGTTTTGTTGTGAGGATCAAATGTCTATATGGGGTCAATTGCCTTAAATCAACATAAAAGACAGAAAAGAGACTTAAAGTCTGTGATTTGCTTTTGTTTCTCAAAACGCTCCTAACAAAATGATATAAAGCCGTGACGTCATGGCTTCATAGTTGCCCTGTTTAAAGTATGGAAAAATTATGAAATTGCTATTTTTACAGTGAAATATTGCGTTTATGTAGGTATATGGTTGCCATACAATTTATTTCACAGTAAAATGTTAGAAATCGAATGGTATCATTGGTTTTATTAAATTTTGTACTTTCAAAATTCGAAAAAAATTGAAATTTTGAAGCCATGATATCTTTGCACCATTTCAATAGATTTTTTAAATGTTTACTTTATTTGTATATTTTGATCATTTAGCATCCTATCAACTAAATTTCATTGCCTAATTCAACATGTGTCATCATCCCTAACACGAAGGTGGCAAACAACGGCCCGCCTGATGGTAAGAAGCTACCGTAGCCTATGGACGCCTGCAACTTCTGAGGTGTCACATGCGACAAAGGGAGAAAGGTGCGATTTTCAAAATTAGAGCGTTCGAATCGGACGTTTAAAACTCTGAATAAAAAGATGAAATGATGTTCTAACAATAATAGCGATAGGAATTTAATCATTACTATTTAAACTATTCATTTCACTCGCAAATAATGGCAACTTTTCGAGCTTAATTTCATTGAATTCGAGCGCACACACGGTTTTTTTTTCTAAAAATTACAAATCGCTTGTAAACGCTGTGACAACAATTTTTTTTATCCTTAACACTAGATTTTAGTTGTCATTACAGGTGCTAGCTATATTTAACAACACTTTGGTAGTTATATTTAATAAAACTTTGTAATTTCCACAAATGAGCTTCTTGCGATTACAAAAAGTTTGTTGTCCCGGGATTTACAAAAATTTAGTAATTATTACTATTTTTTTAAATGATTTTTTTTTCGTGCAAAAGTCAAAAATCGGCTCCAAGCACTCGTCGTCGACACACTGCTCATACTCACAACTCACAAATCTGGCGATTTTACTCACCAGCAGGAACACAACACTTTGAGAGGTTACGTTAAATTAATTTATTTTTTAAATAGTGGAAAATACCAAAAATTGCGAAGAACTCTAAAACATCACGGGATTCGAACCCGCATCCTTCGGATTGCCGGTCCGACGTGCTTCCAATTACACCAAACGATCATCCATCACAGCGAATTTAGTCATGTAATGGTGAACAAGTCACTAGCGACATCTGTAGCCTGATGTTATTGAAGGTTTACAACCTTGAGCCAACTCTAAAGGCAGTTATGGACTATGATAGATACATAGATAGATAAATAATTTATTTGAATACTGCAATAACACACAATATCAAAAGCAACAAAGTATAACAATAACACAGAATAAGTAGAGACAATCAAAAAAATAACAAAGCATAAGATAAGGTAGTTAGAATGAATGATTGTGTGCGTTGCAGCAAAACAAAAGGGTTCACTATGAGAGGTATTTTTGCGATGTGTAACTTGAGTTTTGTTGACAGATGCGTGTCTATGCAAGCGGGGACCCACGCCCGGCTACATTTTCCTGTTCGACATGAAAGGCGTACGGCTCGGCCATCTCACGCGAGTCAGTCTATCGTGAGTATACTACACCTATGGTCTTTGATAATGTTCAATACATTATATACGTTTATGTTAGGGTTGCCACCTTTTTTTGAGAAAAATATAGTATTTTCCAAACCTACATCAAACGGACGGACGGTTGCTCAGGACAGAAAGGCGTGGAAGGATCTTGTGCGGGCCCTATGCAGGATAACAACAACAACATCAAAAAAATATAGTACACCTTGTTGTTACCTCATGAAACGTTCCAAAAATATAGTTTTTTCGTGTTTTTTGCATATTTTCAACAGTACACCAAGCCAAAATATAGTACGATACTATATATTATAGTATGGGTGGCAACCCTAGTTTATGTATGCCTTACAAGGTGTAATAAAAATACTGGTGATCCTTTTAAGGGCATAAGTGGTATAGTATTGTAATTATGAAAAACTTAGCGCGAGAAAAAAAAATAGTTCTGTATGGAGGGTTGGCCAACAGGGACGACGCGTCCAAAAAAATTTTTCTTTTACATTTTTTTACTCGCAATACGATATCAATTATGCGCTTAAACGGATCGAACGGGACCGGGGTATGGGCGGTCTGCGAATTGGCTAATTGAGCGAAACTTCTAAATCTGACTTAGAAGTAAGTCAAGTCAAGTGACTTAGTAAACTAAGTCAGATTTAGAAGTTTCGCTCAATTAGCCAAAATCAAAATTAAAACACCCAATACTGCCAGATATATATATCTGGCAGTATTGGGTGTTTTAATTTTGAAGATTTCTCCACAATCGTAATGTTACAAGGTACTAAAATAATCAGCTATTTTGATGACAACATTCATATGAAGTCGTTATATTTGAATTCCAATTTCTTCAGTTTTTAATCAAACCGAGTTTAGTATTAAAATACCTTCTAGTCTGTTATTTTTTACAAATTTTCGTAATGAAAATGTTATACTGGTAGAGATGGTTTAACAATATTACTACAATAGCAATAACAAGTGTCACGGGCTTGACTACTATTTAGTGTGAATTATTACTTTGAATGCCACGGGTTTCACTTCAAACAATACACTGATACTACTGTCGCCATCAAATATATCGGAGCGGCCAGGGTTTAAAAATATATAAATAAAGGATATGGTGGAGAGATTCGCAGCCATCAGGTGTAGTCTCAGTAGCTCAGTTGGTCAGAGCGATGGGCATGTTTCCCAGAGTCGCCAGTACGAGTTTCGCCTGAGGCAGTGGATTTTTCTACTTTTCCTTTATTTTTAAACATTATTTAAAAATATCTGTACAAGCACTTTATCGCCTTGACAGGCGTTGTTCAGATATTTGTGACCACCTTGGCCGCTCCGATATATTTGATGGCGACTGTACTATACTTTATTATGTATACTTTAAATGTTTTAGCTTTCAAAAGGATAAGCAAAGGTAAAGAATCATATAAAGCCATCATCATTGTCATTATAATATCATCCACATACAAAAAATGTAAACCTGTCATCTATAATTGTAAATATAGGGATCGTGCGTGTTGGACAACCTGCCACCTGGCAGGTATAAGTAGTAAAATTTAAAATACTTCATCTTCACTTTAATAGCACATTCCGTGTACAGTCACCGGCAATAGCATCTTCCGACACGAAGGCCGCTAAAATACAATATGTGACACGCACTTATGGCCCTACAAATAAGAGTGTGTCACATATTTTTGCGGCCTTCGTATAGGAATATAAGAACACATTGTTGCGCATTGTCGAGTCTGCCATCTAGTGGAGTAATTTGGCGACTTACTCGTTATGGGGCCAAGCCACTATGAGTCGGCCTGAGGATATTGGTCTGTAAATTTTTCGTAGCTGTAATTTTTGTTCTAACTGACAGGCCGATATCGTCAGCCGGATTGATAGTCGGTGGGCCCCCTTAGTGTCACACGATTGCTGGGTTTACCACGGTAAACCGCGCCGTAACTCGGGATTCGCCGTTGTAGTCCCTCACGGACAACGATGTAGTCACTAGCCACATTAGCAGTAGCAAAATTCATAGACTTATCGGGCTGTATGGTAGGAAGGTATCCGTAAGAAAATCCAAGACCCTTATTGCTTATTCAGCTTTATTATGATGCCCTGAAATTTGTTCAGTGTTTGGCTCGCCATTAGTCAAACTAGCTGCTAATTTTAGTACCTTGTCCATACAGTCTGCATCAGCGCATGTGAATCCTCAGGAGTTACAGGCATCCTTAGGTTGCGGTAGCTGCTTACCATGAGGTGAGCCGTATGCTTGTATGCCACCGTCTTGGTGTTTATTTATTTATTTAAGATTACCAACAGATAAAACATCTTACATGCTCTTAAATCTATTGTATCTGTTTGATGCTTATCTAATTATAGGTAACCACAACTTAAGCCAATATCTTTTACGTACGAACATGCAGAACCTTACTTTATAATTAAATTACAATTAAAATTAAAATATAATTATGACTAACGAAAGACATTACATTGTTTTACATACTAACACTAGTGCCTAAATGGGAAGACAATGTTTTTTTTACAATTCAAAAAGTAAGTTGTTAAAAGAGTAGCTGAGCGGGCCAGCTTAAAACGATTCAGAACCGACTCTATTTTCAAGGGATTTAGAGCGTTTGATGACTTAAGGCCATTCCTCGATTCGGACCAGCCACGCCCATCTGTAAGAGACACGTTTATGGCTCCCGTGCACGAAAGAAAGAGATGCAGCGCTCCTAAGGATCAGACTTTTTGACCAAACTACGATAATTAAGCGAATCTATAAAGTTTTGTTTATTTTTGCTTCTGTGACTTTTTAGATAAACCAGAATACCATATTTTTTATTTAGTTATATTGCTTAATCTCCTATAGTTTACGTAAGCTAAGAAAACTAAGGGGGAAAAGAACCCAACTTCGGATTTTTTTTCTATCGAGGCAACTTTCAGCAATCGTGTTTGGGCTTGTGCCAAAAACAAGAGTATATAGTCTAATAATATATATTCGAAAATAAATTCAGTCCCTTTTCCCGTTTAGTCACTAGAGCGTTTGAAAAAACCTATAATTTTTCAAACCCCTTAAAACAACTCGCCCGTTAATCCACTTCTGCTGCTGACTGTACAGTCGCCATCAGATATATCGGAGCGGCCAAGATGGTCACAAATATCTGAACAACGCCTCTATTGTCAAGGCGATAAAGTGCATGTTCAGATATTCTTGAGTACCCTGGCCGCGCGCATATATTTGATGGCGACTATACTAGACATTTTGTACACAGTTGTTTACAGGAAACCTATTTACCTAACCATTAGTGGTAGTGGTTTATCGCGGTTTGGACAAACCGACCAGAACATACGTATTTCCATCATGCTACAAATAATGCTCTAAACGGTTTGATTACGTTTTAATGCGATCGATAACGGAGGCATTTTAAATTGCTTTTTCCGTTAGTAGTTATATTAGGTACAGGTACCCTATGGTTATCTGAACATGATAATTTTAAACAAAAAAAGAACCGACTTCACTTAGGATCCGCTATTCCAAGAGGAAGTGGCCGAGTTGCTGAAAAAATAGTGAAATCACTATAGGTGTGCCTATAATAGTTGAAGAGTTCCCTCGATTTCTCCAGGATTCCATCATCAGACCCCGACTTGGTGACAATGGGACCATCTAGGGGTTATACCCATTCGATTAAAAAAAATATTGAAAATCGGTTCACGATTCACGGAGATATCGAGTAATATACATACAAAAAAATAATAAGTATAATAAAAAAAATCAGTCGAATTGAGAACCTCCTCCTTTTTTGAAGTCGGTTCAAAAGAATATAGTCGGATCTAGATTTACCTTATATTTATAGATCCGACCTTATGCCGACCGAATTTTCGTATGTGTATTTGGAGATAGATAGAGCACAGCCAGCAGCAAAAGCAGTTAAGCGGGTAGGGTGCTCAAAATGAGTCTTTATTGTTAAGATAATAAGAGCGTGTCTAGATCATTTTGGACACCTCATCCGTTTATATAAGGGTAGATTATTCATGATTACAATTTCATAATTAACAAAGTGACTCATAGCATAGATATTACAAAATAAAATAAAGAAGAATGTCAAACATTATGTCACAAATACCAAGAACAATGACCGACCTGTAATGATTAAATTCTAAATATTTGTAAAAACACTTGTCAAGAAGCCAGCTAGAAAGATTTCAACTGAATTTGTTTCCTTCTAGGTTTTTCAAGTGCTGAACAAGGCTAGGGCCTTGTACAGTGACCTCCAGGCATCTATTTACGATATAATACTAATTACGTTACGTAGTCCGGTGGTCTGCATTTTATATTGCCATACCATCGGGGACGACTTTCTTGCAGCTTATCTGCTACGTCACGAACTCTCGAGTCTAAGAATAAGAATAAGTTCATTGCAAAAATAACAAATTACAGGATGTGTCAGGGTTCTCCGCACTAGGCTTCTATCGCGGTAAACCATCAGTTACAGTTAAACTTAAGAACTAAGTTACACAATCAAAAAATGCACACTTTTTCACATTTTCAACCGACTTCAAGATTTCGAGGAGGGGGTTATCAATTCGTCGGGATCTTTAATTCTTGCTATTTTTTTTAAATGTATTTTCACCGATTATTCGAAGACGGCTGGACCGATTTGGAAAATTCTTTTTTTGTTTGAAAGAGTATACTTCACAGTTGGTCCCATTGTCACTAGGTCCAGCTCTGATGATGGGATCCTGGAGAAATCGAGGGAACTCTTCTACTATAGGCACATCCATAGTGATTTCAGTTTTTTTACAGCAACTCGGCCACTTCCTCTTGGAATAGCGGATCCTAAGAGAAGTCGTTTTTTTTGTTTAAAATTATTATAACTTTAGATATCGATTATGTTTGACCATGACAGTCAAACATAAAGGTAATTATGTAAATCGAGTCAAATACAATAAAATAAACTTAAATTAAAACTAAGTATATCACGGATGTTCGTTACGGATGCGATCTAATCGGCTACCGAGTTATGTGACAATTAAAATGTACGTAAATCGTCACTTATAAAATCAGAGTTACACACGTCATTACCTGCATATTAATATATTTTTACGTGTATATGACGCAGGCTAGTTGAAATATGGAAAACAGGTTATACCGACTGGGTTCAATGATTAATGTGCTCGTAGATGTAGATATAGTATGTAAAGTATAGGTAATTTATGCTGCGTTGATAGAACAATGTGAAAATAACGAATTAATTTAGCCTCAATAATAACTAAGCGACGTGACGAGAGGCGGAAGCGAGGCCTTTGCCCAGCATTGGGACACAGTATAGGCTACGAAAAGAAAAACTAAGACCGTGGTCTTCCATAAACGCCATCGGCCGCTTACAGCGTCTGCATCACGGTGCTTACTATAGAGATGTACTGTTGTGGTCTGTTTCAGACGTCGACGTTGGCGTCTTTTTGTATGGCCCAGGTCGTACTGCACATGCCGCACGCAGCCGACAACGTCACGTCGCAGTGCCGCGTCGCACGCAGCGTCTGAATGGTGTGTTCGAGAATGCTCGGGAGTGGTCGTTTTCGCTCGCTGCGTGCGGCGTCCCCCCGCCACACACCATTCAGACGCTGCGTGCGACGTGACGTTGTCGGCTGCGTGCGGCGTGTGCAGTACGACCTGGGCCTATAGGAACGTTAACGCTGACGTCAGACGTCGCGTATAGCATAAAATAGGAGACCACGGCCTAAGTGAGTATTTACACTGGTGGGACGCCGACGCTTGGGCCACGTCGCGTCGACGGTGCGCGGGCGCTCGGGCGACGTCG
Organism: Pammene fasciana; assembly: GCA_911728535.1. Classification (NCBI taxonomy): domain Eukaryota; kingdom Metazoa; phylum Arthropoda; class Insecta; order Lepidoptera; family Tortricidae; genus Pammene; species Pammene fasciana. The sequence continues at coordinate 2,693,602 of OU452292.1, forward strand.
ATGCTCGAAAGACGCTAGTGTGGGGTTAGCCTAATGTTAGTGGTTATACCACGAGCTAACCCCGGAAAATGTGACACAATAATGAAAGCAACGAAACGTGGCAGCTGTTCATCTGTGCAGAGTGACGGCCTAGCAAAACTTTTCATTTTGAAAAAAGTAATATTAAGTAGGTACGTTCAAACTGCCGAGTTGTCTCATAGAGGTCTTATATTTTAACATCAGGACAAAAAACACTTCTTATTAATGCAGAAACAAAAAAAGCGACAAACTATAAGATATAAAAGTCACTTGGTACAGTCGCCATCAGATATATAGGAGCGGCCAAGATGCTCACAGATCTGAACGACGCCTCTATTAACAAGGCTATAAAGTCCATGTTCAGATATTTTTGAGTGCCTTGGCCGCTCCGATATATTTGATGGCGACTGTACTACCTAATTACAATTATACATTATAATTACTTTAATACTACATCAAACTCATAATACTACATCAAACTCAGAACTCTAGGAAATGTATTTTTCAAGTGATTTGCTTTCGCTACCCTCCACCGATGAGCGGCCAGATGCCCGGTTCTAGAAATAAGGATATCATCTACTAGAGGGATTCGTTGCTCTCTATATTGTTTATCCGGGGCCAGCTCTCCGTCTGTAAACAACACGTAAAGTTTTCCACGAGACAATTGGAGGTCAGCAAGTAATCAAATGTAAATACAATCTGTTTGTTTAGGTATTTAGTACCTAAGTGTCGGCACTGTTCAAACTTCTAAGCTTCCCATTCTATTCAGTCATCTCGCCTTGATGAGTTCAGATGTTGGAGGTCAGATGGCAGTCGCTCTCGTAAAAACTAGTGCCTGCGTTAATTCCTGGGATTAGGTTGCCTGGCGGCTCCAGGCTTAATTTCTGTAGAATTATTAAAACAAAAAGGAAAGTAGCTTATGTAACATTGAATTCGCTTGGAAGCATATTTAACCTTTTGACCGCCGTCATCTGATATATGAAACAAAGTTACAACGTGAATGACACCTTCATAAATTATGACAGTGACAGTTCAACATAAGAAGTAGGGTGACCATGAGACTCAAATTTAAAACAATCTTTTTATTAATTAATTAACAAAATACGTTTACATATTCTTGCATTTTATTACGTCCACGTATTTTCACTAAACGTACAAAGTAGAAAAAACAAATTTCCATTCACGACTGTTTTTTTTATGTTTCACCCTGTAATAATTTACCACTCAAATTTCAAGATTTTCACGTTACCTTCCAGGGCCCTGCGCAGATTCTTCCAGTTCATCCAAGAGGCCTGGCCGATCCGCATGAAGGCAATCCATGTGCTCAACTCTGAGTCCATCGTTGACAAGCTACTGATCCTCATCAGGCCTTTTATGGAGAAGAAGTTCTATGATATGGTGAGGTGATATCATTATTTGACAATTGACAAGGTCAGGGTCTTCTTAATACAAATGGCCTTCTTAATACCTTATAGATAATATGATATGCTGGTGGAAATTTTTCGGAAATTGCAAAATTATCCATTAATGGATAGAAAATTCTCACGTTTTGGATCGAAAATGAAAGATTCTTTACGATTATATGTATGTACATATTTCAAAATGTACTTTCACATATGAACTTCTAAAGCAGTAGGTAACGACTTGTAAAACTTTTCTACAGATTACTTAAGTATAAAAAACTTGTATTTAAAATACTTATAATATAACGCAATAAGGTTAACGGCCTCCTAGCCTAGTTGGTAGTGACCCTGCCTATGAAGCAGGAGGTCCCGGGTTCGAATCCTGGTCAGGGCATTTATTTGTGTGTTTATCACAGATATTTTCTATGTATTTTAAGTATTTATATCTATCTATTATATATATCGTCGCTTAGTACCCACAACACAAGCCTTATTGAGCTTACTGTGGGGCTAGGTGGATTTGTGTAAGATTGTCCCATAATATTAATTTATTATTTATTTGTATGTAACCACGAAAAATTAAACTTTTATTTTGCTCTGGCACTCCAAAAGAAAAATGTGGTAACTATGTATGCGATGCATATACAGTTACTGCGTTTTAACTTAGAGTAGCAGTGTGAGATACGAGATTTTTCCAAAGTAGTGACGATATTGGCCGGGTGCAGAGACTGGGCGGGAAAAGCGAAAACGATCGCAGCGCTTGACGTGGCCAAAAGTGGCAACTGCGACGGCTGTATTTTTTGAAACGTCATACGTTTTAGTTATTTTGCACACGCTTTCTACTTTAATTTGCTATTAAATAATAAATTGAGGTAAAATAGGTAACGTTAGAATACAGGATACACGTATAAAGAAATATGTAAAGACTAGCTTCTGTCCGCAACTCCTTCTGCGTAGAATAACACTTACAATAAGTATATAAAACGCCTGCATACAATTTTACGGCACACATTTTCAATTAGAGCATATACTATATTATGTACTCTCTGTGGACGAGTAAGGATAAGGATTCAGGCTTTATCAGATTCTACATAAAAATGCTACGGACTTTTTTCATGTATGCATATGCATTAGGTACGTGCTGCGTTTTGGTAAAGGATTTCGGGCCACTTTGTATGGATCGTGTTCCAATTCCAAAAACCATCAGAGAAGAGGTAATAAAATAGGTATCTCTATCGGCTTTAGTTCTATGAGCACCAAGTTGAATTCCACAGCAGAACTGAGATTTTCATATTTTAGTCGCAGTACAAATAAAGCATTGCAGCTGGACTGCGTTCACAACCGCTCGGCGGACGTGTTGGCCACTGAGGTCTAACAGTAACCAGTCCGTCTAGGCATAGGCGCACTTCCTAGTAATTACTGTGACAGACTAAATCATGAATATCTTAGTTATGCAATGAAATTCAACTTGGTGTCTCCATAACGAAATTAAGTAGATAAAACGAACGAACTTTTAAATGAAATAATTCATAGCTCTGTTTTTTGTTTTTGGATCCCTTTTACGCATGATCTTTACAGACTTCTATATTTTCAAAAGAAATAAAACCTCACAAGACTTTCTCAATTAGTTTCTATAATTTAAAACACAGTACAACAATAATGAAATTTCAGAAGAGATCTTTGAAAATACACAACAAATATAATTTGTTATAACTTTTGTTTGTATTTCACAAATAGTGCCTGACTTTCCCCGCTGCTGCTCCTGCTTGTTTAAGTCTGTCTTTCACCATTTTCAATTTATATAATAGGTATATAAATGCGGCCACATACGAAGGTACATTTGCCATTATATGAACGCACACTGGTATCTGTAAAAAAAAACAGAAATCTTGTCTGTATTATAAAAAACTAACCAAGTGCGAGTCGGACTTTATTCGTAAGTTTTGCTTCCCTGCGAAGTGTTAGAAAATAAGGCTCAAATGACCAACCATATCTTTGGGTTCCGTCGAGTTAGAAGCTTCAAGGAGCCGCAGATATAAATAAGTATTTGATGTTATATTTCAACTTGATACCTCCACACCTTCTTGAGAAAAAGGGTTTTGACAGACAGACCAAATTAAATTGCTTAAAACAAGAGTGGCGATTCAAAACCAAAAATTTTTTCCCAGTAAAATGAATGAATTGTTTTTGCACTATTTCTAAAGATACTTACACCGGGGCTCCCTTTGCTTCAGGCCAACCAAGAAGTGTGTCTAATTATGTCCGACTGTTGCAATGCACCGTTACTCTTCCATATTTCTAACGTGATGTGGTTAAACTAACAGCTTCCCTTTACTTTCGATTTAAGACCGGTGTTTAAAAAAGTAGTCATTTTTCAATTATCTGGAAGCAAACATAAAAAAACATAATTTTTTTCCTTTAAATTGTAAGAAACCAACAATGAAGTAACTTGACATAATAATATGAATAATACTTAATACACGCACAATAGTTACTTTTATCAATAAAGCACAAAACCAAATGTGTTTCACATTAAAAACAAACAGATTTTGCATTTGTTAATTGCTCTACAATCAATATTTTAAAATAATTTACCTTTATTTTGTTGCATCCATTAGTCGACACTTTTGACAGAGCCGTCAAAGTTGCGAACGCTAGGCGGCGCTTCGTCGTGCACCCGGCCAATAGTGATTGAGTGGATATTGAGCCAAATGAGCCACATTTTAAACCCAAGTGATTTAGAATATTCTGCCATAAACTGGCTACAAATATAATTAATTATGAATTCAAAACGCGAGTTTAAAAATAGGCCTGATTATAATATTGAATGTCACATTTCGTCCTGTCGTGTTTTTTCCACATTCGACGTTATGGAATTCGAGTCATGACATCATTTCTTCCTCCTAGCGTCCCGGCTTTGGGGACCGCTTGACAACCTAATCCCATGAATTGGCTAGTCACTAGTTTTTACAAAAGCGACTGCCATCTGATCTTCCAACCCAGAGGGGATACTAGGCCTTATCGGGATTAGGTCCGGTCTCCTTATGATGTTTTCCTTCACTGAAAAGCGACTGGTAAATATCAAATACTCAATTTCAATTTTATAATTGAAAGAAAAATGGAAAAACCGCGTCGAGTAAGACTCGAACTTGCGACCTCTCGGAACACCGGTCCGATCGCACTACTAACTGTGCTATCGACGCTCACTCAACCTCGGTGAATCTTACCATCGGTTCCTTCATTGCTTACGTCAGAGGGAGACGTGTAGCGACATCTACCGTATTGCAGACGATATTTCGCTTGCAGACCTGCTACAAAAATTAACATACCTACTCAGTTTCGTCATGTTACCTAATCTTAGAGCATATACCTATGGAGTAAGCTTAGGTACATTTCCCCTCTGTCAACGTTATTAGCAGGAAAATCTAATACGTTTATAAAAACTATTTCAAAAATCGATTACACGCATTTCGTTCATCGTTTTCAGTGAGTAAAGAGCTCCGTGAAAATGCCTTTGTATTGTTTTTAGGTGTAAAAAATGTTCTACTATGTCTAGTTCACAAAAATATGAAATATAATTTCACATGTAATTATAGTTTAACTTTTTTTTTATCATTACTATTATGATTAAAAAATTAATCCATATCGAAAATCCAGCGTCGTTTACAGAATCGATTCAAAGGTAATCGTTTATTTTCTGACGGGCAGTAACTATTTTGACGTTTGACACTTATGCATATTTAACGCCCCTAAGGATTGCTGCCTTCTATATTTTGTTTGAAAATACAAGCAAAAATGATCCTTGGCTTTTTTGTTTGACATTTGCAAGGACTGCATCCAATAATGAACCATATTTCAACATATGTAAAGTCAACTATCTGTTGCTCCATTTAGTGTCGTGACTTACTGTCAAACATGCGTGATATTTTCAAGTCAAAGGTACATCATTGTCCGTTATCAATAAGGCGATGCTGCTATAAAAAATCATTTAGAAATAAACTTTATTAACAACCGACAATGATGTACCTTTAAATTGAAAACGCCATACGTCTGCTACCTCGCCCCCCTCAGATTTTGGCAGACTTATTTGTTTGGAAAGATGAGGCGATGCGTCCTCCAGGTATAGAGCTTTATGTACCTAATTTACTAAAATTGTTTATTGACATTGTTTATTGTAACAAGTTAACAATCGTTCATTGTTTGCAAAGGACAATAAGATTTTTTTGCTGGAATAATAAGAGTTGCAGTACCTAATTGTATTTAGAGATTAAGGTTAATTTATTTCAATTGAAATAAAACAACTTTGAACGGATTATATCGCGTATCGCGTAACGTCGGGATGTAATTTAAAATTCAGTATACGCGATATAATCCGTTCAAAGTTGTTTTATTTCATGAATAACTATCGCGGCAACCGTAGAAGATATTATTTCAATTGATTCCTGCTGATGATTAAGTAACTGGTTTCATATGATTATTGATTATACACAATTAAGTCAATAATCCATGCAAAAAATGATGAGTTTTCTGTGATCTTAGGATATAAATATATAGCATTGTACAGTCGCCATCAAATATATCGGAGCGGCCAGGGTACAAAAAAATATCTAAACAAGCACTTTATCGCCTCGACAATAGAGGCGGTGTTCAGATATTTGTGACCACCTTGGCCGCTCCGATATATTTGATGTCGATAACTAAGTGTTAGACGTTTTCCGTCTTTTCTTTTTTACTCAATAACTAACTAAAGGTGGAATTTATAATTCAGTGGAGTATTTTGACAGCTTATGCCATTCGCAGCGGTTATCGAATGTAGGTAAGGTGCTGTCAAGTTACTCCACTGAATTGTGTATTCCACCTTATCATCGTGTGACGTTCTTGGCCAAAATGTACCCCTTCAATTTCGTTTATTCCCACATATATAAGCTTACAGTACCTAAAGACCAAAGCGCTTACGCCGTAAATAAAAAAATAACAGATTTAACTAATTCGGAAGCGAAACTATAGGTACATACATTAATCATTATACATCTGCTAGCAAATTTAAACCACAGACAATAAACAAATTGAAGGTTACTTGTTAAGGCCGTTCCTCGATTCGGACAAGCCACGCCCTAACGAATGTTAGAGACACATTTATGGCTCCCTTGCACGAAAGAAAGAGATGCAGCGTTCTTAAGGATCAGACTTTTTGACTAAACTACGATAAATAAGCGAATCTATAAAGTTTTGTCTAATTTTGTTTCTGTGACTTTTTAGATAATATATTGCTTAATCTCTTATAGTTTACGTAAGCTAAAAAAAATAAGGGGAAAAAGGACCCAACTTCGGTTTTTTTTTCTATCGAGGTAACTTTCAGCAATCGTAATTCGGCTTGTGCCAAAAACAAGAGTATATAGTCTAATAACATAAATTCGAAAATAAATTCAGTCCCTTTTCCCGTTTAGTCACTAGAGCGTTTGAAAAAACCTAACCTTACCTTACCTAACCTTAAGGCGGGCTAGCATATCTTACGTTGTTGCCTGTCATTTCATACTTCGAGTCGCGCTTGAAGTCTGAAGAGTCGCGCAATAATGTAACTAGACCGTAAGCCAGGAACTAATTTTGTCGGTCATCGTAGTACGGGCAGGGGCCGTAGGTTTTGTTACGTTACGTGATACAAAGATAAGCCCTACGGCACATGTTCATAAAAGTGATGCTGAGTTCCGAAAAAATTGTTAAAAAAATAGAATTGGCCGAAAGCACAAAAAAGTACAACTTCTGGTTTAAAAAATGGATGGTATTTAGATTTACCTACGGCATTGGATACTAAGAATTTGACTCCAAATTTACGTCATTTTTGAACCAGTCTGCCGGGCACATCCGGCCGTGCAGAAACTGGCAGACTGAGTTTTTCTGTATCTAAATACAAATTACTATTTGTTGCCACAAGTGTCATCTTTATATTCAAGGACGTAGATAAATACCATCCATTATTAACACCGGAAGTGGTACTTTTTTGTGCTTTCGGCCAATTCTATTTTTATTTCACTATTTTTCCGGAACTCAGTATCACTTTTATGAACATGTGCCGTAGGGCTTATCTTTGTATCACGTAACGTAACAAAACCTACGGCCCCTGCCCGTACTACTATGACCGACAAAATCTCGTAGTTAAATCTGTTATTTTTTTATTCTCTACTTTTATGAACATGTGTCATGGGGCTTATCTTTGTATCACGTAACGTAGCAAAAAATACGGCCGCCGCCCGTACTATCGCGTCCCAGGCGATAACTTGTGAATTAAAAGGGCGATGTATAATGAAGGGTATTTAATCAATCGGTCACGAAATTTGTTCCTGGCTTACGGTCCATAAGATGTGCTAGCCGTGCAGATTGACTTGAAAGTGGCAGCATGTAATGGGCCGACTTGTCAATTTTATTATGTTTGTATTTATGCGTGTTTTATTAGCGCCTGAATGTGACTTGTTTGCTTGTAGATGGGTGGTTGTGTGCCGTGAATGCTTGAAGTTTTGTGAGTTGATGGATGATAGGTTATCCAGCACTTGTTCATAATCAGTGGAATGTCGTTAGTCTTATTATGTAAATGTTGCTATTAGTATACTTTTAATATATTTAGTTACTCGGCGCATTGGTGCACACTGTAATGCCGACTGTAATGATTTTGTTGTTAAATAAATTAGGTCCTTAAAAACGTTTTTTTTAAACAGACGTGACTCAGTCTCACAAATTTTCCGATGGCACCATTGATACCGAAAAAGGTTGATTATGTGAGCAATGGCCGTGATGTTTCTGTTTGTAGCCAATTATTGATTTTATCTTGATGATTCATAATGATTTCCTTCATTATTATGAATAGAGACAACTATTTCAAACATTTTAACCTTTTGACCGCCGTCGTCTGATATAAAATATACAAAGTGAAGCGTGAATGACACCTTCATAAATTATGACCGAGTTCAAAATTGAAAGTTCAATTTTTGACGTATGGCGGTCAAAAGGTTAATGCATTTATTCAGTAGGTAACTGCAGTTCTTATGTATTGTTTACATTTTAAACTTTCACAGCGTTTTAAAGTAAAATTAATTAGATTTTTTTATACTACAACGGTGGCAGCAAACAAGCATACGGCCCGCCTGATGGTAAGCAGATACCGTAGCCTATGGACGCCTGCATCTCTAGAGGTATCACATGCGCGTTGCCGTCCCTTTACAAAAAAGGAGGAGGATTTAGAATTTTATCTACGTTACTTTAATACTAAGCGCATAAAGTGACTTAAGTAGATCCATTCTCCGACCGAATCTATCAATTAAAATTCGTATTTCCACGTTCATTAAAAAAAAAATTATTATAGGTACAGTCGGCCAAAAATGTGGTCTACCACCCTACAGTTGAGGTTCGTTTGAACGTCATGAGACAACAAGGTCATGCTTGTTTTAAACTCCGTTAGAAAAGTTAACCTTAGCGATCGTTAGATCTCGCAGAAACTTTTGTCAAAACTGGTCGACCACTTTCTTGGCCTACTGTATCAAGTACCTACTTAATGACAGACATTATTTTCAAAGGTTTTATTAGCCATGTTTGCTTGAAATATAGATATATACAATAATAATTATGTCAATAGAAGTCAGAACCTATTAGTGATACCTGTAGGTAATTAATAACTGCTTATCACGGATGCTTGACACAGGTACCAATTTATACGTGGATTGATTAAGTAAACAATGAAGATGTGTTTTCCATTTATCATTTACCTGTTATGACAGCACGTTTCGTGATTCTTAAAGGGTCTTGAAATCTCTTGACCTCTGGGTATCCTTTTTTTAATGGCCAGTTTGGCAAGTAATCAGGCCGGGTACAGTCAAAGTACCTAATGTGGATAATAAATAAATAAAAATGCGTTTATTTCGGACGAAAGAATCCATATAGTTTAGTTTTTTTTAAATCTCTGCCACGACGGTCAGCGTCGCGGCGCTGCGCTTCCGCAGCGTGACGTGAATCCCATCCACTTGCGCGTCGGCGAACATGCCCGACGCACTATAGTACCGAGGCAGCCTATGTTGAGGGTACCACCGAGTAAATAATCGTACTATACAGAGAGACCTCTGTAACGTCACGAATCATGTTGATTCTTAACGCATGACAAGTTCTCTTTCGCACTTATGCAAACGTATCGGATACGTCGTGTCAAACTCAATTTTTTTGACAGCTTTACCCTGAGTTACACACCCTTGACAGTACCCTGAACGCGTAATATAATTATCAATCTTTGAAGATGGAAATAATTTGTTTAGAATAAGATTTTTTAGCATATACCGAGAGTTAGTTCCAACAGACACAAAATCTAAAATTTCTAAATGAGACTTGAGGTCTTCTATCAGTGGTTTACTTTTAATCCGCATTTGAACGTGACGCTGTATACACCTACATTACATAATTAGATTACTGATAGCTTTTTTCCTCAGACGTTTTGTCTGGTTGCCTTTGGCATAGGCTCTCCCATAATTCTCCAGTTACGTCTATCCAGAGTCTCTCTCCTCCATAAACCTCCGGCTACGGCTCTGAAATCGTCTTCCCATCTCATCCTCTGACCTCCTTCATTTCTTTTACCATCTCTTGGGTACCATAGGGTAATAATATATCTTTAGACCATTTCTCTTTGTTGACCCGAAACATGTGACCAGTCCATTTCCATTTCAGTTTTTTCATTAAGTAATTAACATCAATTGTTTTTTTCCTCTTTATAATGTAACAAATGTAACCATCTTGCATCCTTTTTATCAACAAAGCTATTAACCCTAAACTATTTTTTCCAGATAAAATTCCACAGCAAAACCGAGGATCTAGAGAAGTTCTACGAGACCGTGGTCCCTCGCTCGGCCCTCCCGCCCGACTACGGAGGCACTCTCCCTGACACTCAGACACTCCACAAGAAGTGCATGCAGCAACTGCAGGCTACGGAGCCTTACTTTGCAGCTGAGGAGGAACAGAGGGCCAGGGCGTACCCGGATAAAAAACGGGATAAGGCACTGAATAAGAATTTTAAGAAGCTCGATATAGATTAATAAGGTTTTATGTGGAATTTAGGATCTGAGAAAATGATATGGTGTGGTATTTTTAGCTAAAGTGCTCAAAAGATGTAGTCTGGCTATGCTTCTAATATTACGGTAGTGCCAGACTACAAATAAACTTACTTTTATTGTTGCGCTTCACAAAAAGATTCTTAATCTCACTCAGATTTTTTCATTAAAAAATAATTGTAAACAAAAAAAAACGATTTTACTTAGGATTCGCTATTCCAAGAGGAAGTGGCGAGTTGCTGTAAAAAATAGTGAAATCACTATAGGTGTGCCTGTAATAGTTGAAGAATTCCCTCGATTTTTCCAGGATTCTATCATCAGATCTGGACCTGTTGACAATGAGACCAACTGTGAAGTATGCTCTTTCAAACAAAAATTAATTTTCCAAATCGCTCCAGCCGTCTTTGAATAATCGGTGAACATATGTAGGTACATAAAAAAATAGCAACCAAAAAAAAACCTTTGTTTTTCCCGATATTGATAACCTCCTCCTTCGAAATCTTGAAGTCGGTTGAAAAGACTAGAGTATTTTTCAACAACAAATTATCATATCGATCGAGTATGTAAGTAGTCAAAAACTGTAATAATGCTGTGCCTTTTTCTAAATCTTCAGAATTTAAGAGTCTCCAGGACGCTCGCGTTCCCATACAAACGTAGTTCAGCTCTCATTTTAAAACAACATGCTTTAGAACCACGAAATTTGACATGGGCATTCTAGTAGTACAGATCTATGTCGGTAATTCGTTTTCGTTGCTAAAAATTGTAATACAAAGAAAATACAGCCAGATACAGATTTACATACAAAACTTATTTTTGCTATATTTTCTTTGTATTACAATTTTTAGCAACGAAAACGAATTACCGACATAGATCTGTACTACTAAAATGCCCGTGCCAAATTTCGTGGTTCTAAAGCATGTCGTTTAAAAATGAGAGCTGAACTACGTTTGTATGGGGACGCGAGTTTACGCGAGCATCCTGGCGACTCTTAACACCACTGATTGGTTAAAACTTTGAAATGTAATAAAATCCATGCCCTCAAGAAGTGCATGCAACAAATATATATGAAATAGAAGAGGTGTAGAGGGCTACGGTGTACCCGGTTAAAAAATAGGATTGAATAAATGTTAATGGGGTTGGCCGGTGAAAACTTTTGCAGACGGCGCTGTTCCAGATTCCATACAATAAGAGAAAGAGATACAAACAATGATAGAAAGAAACAGACGATGAATGTTCCCAAATTGTATGCAGGCATAAAGCTTTTCTTAGGCAAAAACCTTCCCTATGGCGTTAATCTACATCATTTAAATTTTAGTGTATTCCAAAAACGGATGGATTTCAATTTCGGAGCAATTCGAGACAAAACATTGAGTCATTTTCGCGAAAATAAATAAAAAGTACTTCGCGCCATACAAAGTTAGCTTTTCTAGGTACCAATTTTGAAGATGTCACTTTGACAGTTGCCAACCCCATTAACTTGATATGGATAAGTAAAGTTTTAAGGTGGATTATTGGACTGATTTAAACTCACACGATTTTCACTCATTATTTTGACAAAACACGGGACTTAATCTGTCTGCCTGCGACCACGAGCGTTATGACACGCTCGAAACGTCAGGAAAATTAAAAGTAAGTGTACGCGATTAAGTCCCGTGTTTTGTCAAAATAATGGATTATTGGACTTGAGAAAAGGTTTTGATGTGGCATATTACGTGTTTTTAGCTATATGCTCAACAGTTGAATTAGTCTGGCTAAGTTTTTGTGAATAGTTCTATAGTTGGCCAGACTTAATTGTACCGTCTATTGTTAATTCATTATTATGTTTGAATATTGTAGTAAATGTATGATTAGGTCGATTACCGTGGACATAATGCAATCTCTGTCTCGTACTTACATAGTTGAGGGAAAGGGACGAAAGATTTACGTTGGCGTATTGTAGTACAGTCGCCATCAGATATATCGGAGCGGCCAAGGTGGTCACAAATATCTGAACAATATCCCTATTGTCAAGGCGATAAAGTGTATATTCAGATATTTTTGATTACCGTGGCCGCTATTTTATGCCGCGATATAAAGCTTGAACACAGTAAAATGTGGGCACATAAAGTAACAAAAATAAAAATGTTAGGGAACATATTTCAAGGAAATTTTTATTGCATTTATTTACTAGACTAATAACCATTTTTACAAATATATACAATTATTAAATTTGCTTTCTATATGCCATGCTGCGGGCTTTGCGTCGAATCCGGCTCATTAAGTCTTGCACAGCACTCTCAGGATATCTTTTGCAAGACCATCTCCATTTGTTTTGCAATTCAGCTGCCGATTTAACTTCTCCGCCTCCTTTTTTAGAATCCCTTTCATAATTGCCCAATATTCTTCAATCGGCCTTAGTTCAGGACAATTTGGAGGATTACACTCTTTAGGTACCACTGCGACATCGTTATGTTTATACCACTCAAGTACTGCTTTAGAGTAGTGACAGCTCGCAAGGTCTGGCCAAAATAATGGCTGTGAGCTATGACTGCGTAAAAAGGGCAGTAGACGCTTTTGCAAACATTCTTTTTTGTAGATTTCACCGTTTACTGTACCTGTTGTTACGAATGAACTACTTCTTTTACCACAACTACAAATAGCTTGCCATAAAATAATTTTTTTGGGAAACTTCGTTCTCTTTTTTATCTTGCAATCTTTTGGGGCATCCTTACGATTCTTAGAAGTATAAAATTCTTGCCCCGGGATCTGCTTGAAGTCTGATTTGATGTATGTTTCATCATCCAATACGACGCATCCAAATTTTGTCAAGTTATTGTCGTACAACTTTCGTGATCTCTGTTTTGCAGACAGATTTTGCTTAACGTCGCGATTGGGTGCAGCTTGTGCTTTGAACGACTTTAATCCAGCTCTAGACTTAGTTTTCTGTTCATATGACTGCGACATTTTAACCTTTTTTGCGACATCACGGGACGATAACTTCGGATTCGCTGTAAAAAGTCGCAAGACATGGGCTTCTTTTTTTTAATCCTTTGCGCCTTGCTTACCTGCACTTCCCGGCTTGCGATCTACTGTCAATCGTTCTCGGAACCTTTTTAAAACAAAACATACGGAAGATTGCGGTAATTTTAAGTTTTGCTAATGCCCTATAACTTAAATGGGGATTTTCAGTATGTTTGCGCAAAATAATTTCACGTTTCTTGTGTTCAGAGCTCGCCACCGTGAAACCATATGATCAAAGTGGAACGCTGTCATAATAGTTTTTATTCATGATATCAAATAGTTTTTATTTATAATACTAAGAAGTTTCCATATTGTATAAATAAAAATATATAAGCATTTACTTGTGCCCACATTTTACTGTGTTCAAGCTTTATTTGATGGCGACTGTACGTGAAAAAAATGTATGAAATTATTAATGTTACATAAGGTACATATTCAAAAAATCGCTTGAAACAATTAAGTTATTTAATTTTTAAGAACTTATTAGGACGCCCTTGGCGGAAAGAAAGAATGAAAATACATTTATTTTGCTATTGAGAGTATTCGAGAGGCCTTCCCTGTCAACTTAAAGTAGTTTTTTTTTTTAAATTTAAGACAGTAATGTAACAGCCTTTGTCATGCAAAGTGGTTAACAATATTTTTTTTCACCTCAGCAGTTCGAACAAGCCTACTTTCCTCGCTCCCTGGAGTGACGAAAGTGCGACTTTCATCACTCCAGGGAGTGAAATTTTGTTTCTAGAAGGTTTTCGTTATAACTATGATGCCTTTCATTCGGGAATGTAAATAAATGTGTTTTTTTAACTTTAATATGTTCTCACTACTGAGGTGAAAAGTTGTATGTGTCACACGAGAGGATTTTTTTTTTACATCTCGTGTTCTTGAGATCCCTCGCTACGCTCAAGATTCAAACCTAGAATCACTCGCTTCGCTCGTGATTCAATTATAGAATCTTTCGGTTTTCGCATGAAAAACCAACTTTCCTCTCTTGTTGCACAAATAACTATTTAACTTATTCATGACTATGGATACATGTCCTTCAGTCGGTGGTTAACAATCATTGTCAGGGGTTGTCATGTCATACTGCCTTGAATTAAAAATACTATTCAGTGGATTCTTATATAAGTCTAATGTATAAATGGCACCTAAAAAGGTTGACAACGCCACTTAAATTTGGGCTGATTGCTTGTTTGCCATCGTGTTGGTATAAAAATCCTGTAGTACAAAATGTTTTTATTCCAAATGTTCTATGTCAATTGTATTAGGTAGGTTTTGTATATAAAAGAAAATGTGGAAAAAGTGTAAAGAGTAATTAAGAGTCGCCAGGACGCTCGCGTGAACTCGCGTTCCCATACAAACGTAGTTTATCTCTCATTTCAAAACGACATGCTTTAGAACCACGAAATTTGGCATGGGCATTCTAGTAGTACAGATCTAAGTCGGACATTCATTTCGGTTGCTAAAAATTTTAATACAAAGAAAATATAGCAAAAATAAGTTTTGTATGTAAATCTGTAACTGACTGTATTTTCTTTGTATTACAATTTTTAGCAACCGAAATGAATGTCCGACCTAGATCTGTACTACTAGAATGCCCATGCCAAATTTCATGGTTCTAAAGCATGTCGTTTTGAAATGAGAGATGAACTACGTTTGTATGGGAACGCGAGTTCACGCGAGCGTCCTGGCGACTCTTAAATCGTTTAGTAGGTAGGTACCTAACATGGTAAGACCATAGATTATTTTGTAGGTATATTTTACCTTGCACCAAGCTTGAATTTAATTAGTATTTATATAATATAATAAGAATATATCTGCCTTGAAATATAAATTAGGTGACCTCGTAACAAAATTTCATAACCTATGATATGTTAAATATTGAAGGAAGAATTAGACCCGGGGTATGTCCTTAAACTACGTCCAAAAGCTCTCTTTTACCGTGTATGGGTACCGCGAATGTCTGTGTGGTAGGGCACAACACAGCGAATGTCATCTCGCTCAAATCTGGAGCAGAGCCGGACTGGGGAAGTACCTCCACCTTACAGAAAACCATAGCCAAATAGCACTAGACCCTACTCATGGTGTTGTGTTCCTGCTGGTGAGTAAGGTTGCCAAAGAGCTCAAAGAGGACCCAGTGTGTTGACGACGAGGGACCTCTCTTGTTCCTTTAGCCGTCAACACAGTGAATTCTCCTGTTTTTAAAGGGTCGGCAACGCGCATGTGACACCTCTGGAGTTACAGGCGTCCATAGGCTACGGTAGCTGCTTACCATCAGGTGGGCTGTATGCTTGTTTGCCACCGTCGTTGTATAAAAAAAATCAAACGAGATTTTTTGTCGGTATTTTTTCCGTTCTAGATAAAAATTATGTAGTTACCAGATTTTCATATCAAGATACTATTTTCCTCGAAGATCCAAATGCATGCTGTTTATAGGTACTGATATTTCATCAGAGTACAAATATGTAGTTTATAAATTGTAAATATGATATAATTAGGCAGATGCCCCGGTTGTGGCCACTGCGCCGGTTTTGGCCATTTTCAAATTTATCAAGGTATAGACAAATTTACAAGTCTATGGTTTATGGTTAATATAAGAGTAAAAAATGGCAGTACAGATGGCACTGTCATCTGTCATGTATAAGTTGTCATTCAGCTGTCAGGGGCCATGGAAAAAAGTGGCCAAAACTGGCTCCTGGACCCGTTTCTGAGATTTCATTAAAGAAAAAAAAAATAGATCTAATGTCAGAATCTTAACAGCGGAGATTCATATAAATAAAGTAATATATTTTCACTGACTTAGTACAAAAAAGTGTCATAATTCCTTATTGACACAAAATGACGGACGTCTGAATAGACAAACTCTCCTTAAAGTGGCCAAAACCGGGGCATCTGCCTTATATTTTTATCTTTATTTAATTGTTCTAAATAATCTCTTTCGTTTTGTGACATCCATACACTCCATAGTAAAATTAGTAAAACGTTTATAAATGTGTGTAAGACTCCAAAAAAATAGAGTAGGAACCATTGAGTAACAGGAGATGACATCCCTAACAAATGTTTTGTCCCAAAAGTTGTGAAAATCACGATTATGATTCAGTAACAGCTGTAAACCGCCAAAGATGGCGCACAAACTTTGTCCTAGATGTCACATCTGGTAGGGTAGACCCTACAAAATCAATGATAGGAACAAGAACCATGAATAATATGTGGCTTTTGATCCTCATTCCTTAGAGTTAGATTTCTATTTTGGTGTTTAGGCGCATATTTCATGTAAATACTTAATTGTTTTTGTAGTTTTGTGCTGTGTATTGAAAATTGTATATGAAGAGTTTATTAGCATTTAATAAAGGGAATCTACTTGAAAGTACAGATAAATCGGAGTAGTAAACTATTATCAAAGCTTTAGATTGTATGTTCAGATATTTTTGAGTATAATAATTATACCTTAGTCTTCCCGATATATTCGGTGACAAACTACACAAATTCTTCTAAGGGCTTCATGTGACGGTAGTTTTTTTGTTATTTTCTCATATTTTGTACTTAATAATTATTATCGATGTCGTTAGTTTGTTAGTAAGTCCAGGAGGTGATGGTTAAAATGTACTTAATTAGTTTAATTACATATTTTCTACGTAGGGCTTGAATTTTGATGTTCCATTGATTGGACAGTTTGTGATAATTTTCATTGGTTACCGTTACCAATGTCGTGAATTATTAGAAATATAACTTACGGAGCGTTTTAAGTAGTTTTATTTCTTTAAAACTAAGTACTTGTTATAAATAATGCAAAAATCTCTATTGATTTTGCTGTCTTGCAGACATTTAGTCTAGTCAAACTAGATCAAATTTCACTAAAGTCAGGAACTAATTCTAAAGACTAATAAAATCACTTCGCATTGTTTTGTATGGGCTAAAAATCGAACTTTATACAACCCCTACTAAATTCACCCCCCCGGAAAGGGGTGAAATCGGTTGAAAACAATGTAATGGTTATAACTACGAAGAGAAAAGTGGTGTACTCGGCGTAATTTGGCGTACGTTTTAAAACACGTATATCTAAATTTGCACGTGTTACTTATATTAATTTAAGCTACGGAACAGGTAAAAAAAAAACAACATAACAAAGAATCTTATTTTGGCCATTGCGGGTCTGGAGAAAGTATTGTACTCGGTGCAAATTGAGTAAATAATTAGAAAAAAATACTAAATCCAATATCAAATTCGCACCAGGGTGCGACACCCGGAAAGTAGTTTTTCATGTTTTTACTGTCGTTGTACTAAAAGGGAAATTTTAATACTTTTGGAATTTGACGCAATCATATTCATTTGATTTCGTTTACATTCGCACGCAATAAAAAATTGACATTTTTAAACGGAACATGCAGTTCTGTAATCAAGTACCAAAAACGTAGAGCAATAACAATAAATACACAGAAGCGACAACGGCGTGATTAATGGCAAGAGAAGGAAAGCGCGTAGACGTACTGACGAGAAGCACGGCTCTTGAGGCAAGAGTAGTGACATGTACTGCAAAAATAGTAGGGTTTCTGAGTATGCAGAAAGACATTCAACAAATTAAATACAGGTACGCCCAAAGTTTGTTAAATTCGTAAAAACGTTTTTCACCAGACTTACGAAGCAGTTCAATGAGGTGTGTGAAGTCCTAATCTGCACGCTCTATCATTCTGAGAGAAGGCCTCTCACTAGCAGTGGGGCGTATATATGCTGCTGATGTTGATGAGGTTTTTATTATGAGAGACTTTAAATATTAAAACGACACCTATTTTTTATCAATAACAATTATAATTGAAACAAAACAATTATTTCTCTTAATAGAAAAACGACACCTATTTTTATCAATAAGTTACATAAATGAAAAAAAAAACAATAATTTATCTTAATATTAAAACAACACCTATTTTTAACCGACTTCAAATAAGGAGGAGGTTCTCAATTGGACTGATTTTTTTTTATATTTTTTTTGTATGTATGTTACTCGATATCTCCGTGAATCGAGAACCGATTTTCAAAATCATTTTTTTAATCGAACGGGTATAACCCCTAGACTAGATGGCCCCATTGTCACCAAGTCGGGATCTTATGATGGGATCCTGGAGAAATCGAGGGAACTCTTCAACTATTATAGGCACGCCTATAGTGATTTCACTATTTTTTACAGCAACTCGGCCACTTCCTCTTGAAATAGCGGATCCTAAGTGAAGTCGGTTCTTTTTTTGTTTAAAATTATATTTTTTCTCAATAAGAATTATAATTGAAACAAAACAGTAATATCTCTCCAGTATTTCAAATAGGTATTTAGCAAAATTTGACGTAATTTTAAATTTTAAAATAAATAATTATTAAACCAACTTAAGCGCTAAACCTTAACCCACATATTCATAAACTTACTTCAAACCTCATTTAACTAAATCATGTTTTGACCTTATCTGTCAATTTGACAGTAAAAGATAAAAGATATTTATTCTTCAATTTAGGCACATTACAATGCACTTATGAACGTCAGACAGAAAAAGAAACTACCACCGGTTCTAACTCTACACCTCTGACCCGAGAAGTATTACTTATTACCGGCAAGAAACTCGGCGTGACTTATTTTTTCAAAACAGTAATACAAATACATTCAAGATACTATATACAATAATGCGTAGTTCTTCAAAAAGGCATATCAAAACAGCTTGAAAGACAGACATGTGCCTGCCTATTGTGTAATTAAAATGAAAAATAAAATAAAATCCAAATCTGACTGCTTTACAAAACGTTTCATATGCCTTCTTACCTGAACTGTGTCCTCTAAATGCTAGATGATTTTATAGTTTCTGGTTTGGGCCATGCATATATGTCTGTCATATAGTCCTCGACCCTGTAATAACCCTTTGACATTAAAGTTTTTTTTGAAGTATTTCTTAAGAGCGGGAAATGATAGATTCAAAACATCGACGGGTAACTTGTTATAAATATGAATACCCTGACCAAAAAATGACTTATATGCTTTGCGGATACGACATCTTCTGACAGCAAGCTTGTTTTTATTAACTGTGTTTGTGTTTGTTAGAAACTAACAAAACAATTTAACTAAATAAGGATTGGAACACGTTTATGAATAAGCGGGTAAGAGTCCGGTAACGATTTGAAATCAAAAATTGCTAATAATGACAATGCACATGGATCGCATTTGGTGAGATAGTTTGAAGTCTTGTTATTGCAATAAAAGTACCTTTAGGTCTATATATATTTATTAATATTTCATAAACGAAAACTCAATTCTTACGGAGCTTATTTAGTGAGGACGTTAATTCGTGCAATTTTCGAGAACATCGAGATAATATATCAAAGAGGCCTAGACTCGAACAAGATTTTCCTAAAAGTAAAACATTGTAACCGGCCAGTGCGAATTATTTAACATCGTTAAGGTTGTGTTACAGATTAAAAGAAAGATATGATAAAATTTTACCTGTCATTTATCTGGCGTTCAAAAATCACATGGCACATAAGAGCACAGAGTCGCTCTTGGATCAATTACTTTATTATTTGTAATTTTTTGATTGATTTTGTAATAAATATTGATAACTTCATAATTATATCTATTTCGTTTATTAGTTGGTTTTAATCGATTTTTATAGTGTGTATTTTATTAAATTGCCTCCATGTGGTAGTTAAAAATATTATGAAATTATTAACTATACAGGATGGATTTTCTTTTTGGGTCAGTGAGGGCAGCTACCAGATCCCGTGCTGCTACGCGAAAATGGTCTTTAAAGACCTTCCCTCGATTTCAAATTGACGAAGATTCGCGTTTACAGATTTTAGAAAAAACATATAGGGTGCGAGAAAAAGGTAATTTTTGACACACTCTTTTTTTGATGCCATTTGATCCCATTCCTATCCAGGATCAAAAGCTTGTATAAGACCAAAAATAAATTCCAGCTAGAAAAGTCACAAATCGAGAAAAGCTTTCCCCATACATTTTGCATGAAAAAGAAAACTTTTTATTTTTCACATGCTTATTTTTTTATGCCAATCGATCCCATTCCTGTTCAGTATTAATAGTTTCTATGGGGCCAACTTACTACTTAAGCCACAAATTGAAGAAAATTTTTACATATATTTACTGCTTTGAAACCCTATTTTTTGATATTTTGAATGCTTTTACTGTAATGGCTGATTGGCGTGATAGAAAAATGAAAATAAATTCTCCATAGTAAATGTATGAAAAAAAAAACATCTTCAATTTGTGGCTTTTTATACATTACCGCTAGTTGGCCCCTACGAAACTATTAATACTGGATAGGAATGAAATCGATTGGCATAAAAAAACAGCACGTTAAACATAAAAGTTTTCATTTTCATACAAAGCTGGTTAAGAGGCTGACAAGACCCGATGACCTTCAAATTGACTTTACTTAAACAGTCATAGCTATAACTACTTGTTTTGGAAATGTAAAAAAAATATATGTTAATATTCATTATATTTAAAAGAACTTGGTTAATTCCAATACACGATTGGACGAAATCGGCTCGATAGAAAATAATTCCAAAGTTACATCTAAAATTAGCTTAAAACAATCGCACGTCTTTAGTTTCTTGGCTTATATGTCTGTAATTAAGAACAACATTCCACCACACTAATACTAAAAACTTCGTTGCCTTAAATTTCTCAATTAATGCATAGTTATTTTTTTATTAATCATTTTGTAAAATTTGCAATGAGCTCCCATACTAATCGTAACGCAGTGTTTCTCTTTCACTCGCGCTGAAAAAGATAGGGAGGGAATTTAGCTCTTATCATCCTCTTAAGCCCCCTAGCCGCGAGTACGAGTGGTGACTACCCATTGAGGCATTGGCAGTCAGCCTTGATATAGCTAAGGCTTTAGATCGGGTCTGGCATCAGGGTTTTCTGTCGAAGTTCCCAGCTTACGGACTGCTTGAGGGATTGTGCAGATGGGTTGCCAGCTTTTTGTCCGGCAGAAGCATACGAGCCGTACTAGCTAAAATCTAATAATAAAATTATCATGAATAAGAAAGTGGTGGACCCTTGGAGGGGTTATGTAAATTTGATTTTGAAACGAAGAATAGGTACAGTTATCTTTCTCTTTAATTTTATTACCATATTTTTTAGTAATTTGTGTATATTTTTTTGTAAGTTTTAATTATTTTCTGACTTTCGTAATTAAATAAAACAACAATTACTCCACTAGGCTTATGCCTCAATGCTGTCAGTTCGGTTTATATTTATGAAACTTTTACTTCCTAACGCCAATTGTGCCCTAGTCTCACTTACACTGTTAATATTTTAACGAAACGTTTGTTAGTCCTGTGTGAATAGCCTCCCCGGAACGATCGGGCTTTGCTCGGCTCTCTTCGGCTCGTTTTACTGTGCCACATTTGGCGTGCTGATTGGGTATCTCTAACTTATATGAGATCTATGCTGGTTGCCCGTTAAAAGTGTCGAACGAACGGTCTCAACGTACGGCGGGAGTAAAACAATTGCTGCGCGCTGCGCTATCTCCCCGCCCCGCGCGCCCCGCGCCGCGTGCTACCACCCACCGTTGCTTGCAGTTCGTTGCAATAAATTATATTTACTTTTTGACAAACTTCCGGTAAAAAAATCCTATTTTTTATTTAGTGCAAATGTAGTGTCTTTAGATAAGTACTGTTCTTAAAATTTTCACGTGTCTCTTAATTTCCCTTTCCAATTTAAAATAACAAAATAATCAAAAATACATGTTCCATAATTTGCCCAGGCGTGCAAATTTAACTGAATGTTTATAATGCTTTAAAAAGCTTAACTTGAAGTCGCACTAACCGACTGACTTATCCTCGAGCCGCAATCGAAAAAAATTTTTTTTAAAGGGTGTCATACATCGCACATCTTTTTAATTAAGATACACTATGCACCAAGCTGTTCTCTATACACTACTAAGCTTGAACCCAATAGCTTTTAACTTACTCCAAAATTACAGCACTTTATAGTTTACACCTAAAATTTAACAGTCTTCCGTATATAACAGAAACGGTGCAACTCGGGCGAAACAATCTAGTTGCGCCCTCTAACGAATCCAAAAAGAACCACGACTACACGACTTACTTCCATACTTTTTTTTAATTAGACCATACTAATTGCATATTTTCATTTAATAATAACTTTTGATTACAGCGCCATCTATGTTTGCTTAGAGAAACTAATGTTGCAACGGCATTTGGTAGAAATATTAAATCGTATACTGGCAACACTAGGTAGCGCAGCTGTCAAAAAAGTAACCGCCATGCACGCACCATTGAACACCTGCCGATTTTTTGTTTACATATTTCAAACGGAAAATCATGAATGAAAGTTATTGTTTTACTGCAATCTGTGAATGCAAATCGGGTGTGGAGTAACTGATAAGTTATACTGTGTATTTGTTTGTGATATTTTACTGGATTTGCTAGTGTTTGACGGTAAGTTTTTGGTAAATTTATTTCTTTATGTGTTCCGTATGTTATTAAGAGATAGATGAATGAGTAGTGGTTATTTAGTACTAAATAATAGCGCTTAGAGTTCCCTTATATCCTTGGATATTATATATTGGCTGGAATAAGAGTCAATCGGCAATAATTTTCTTGAATTATGCAACCTATTATGGTACCTATACTAAATAATTTTTGCGATTAAAAATGATCCTATTTACTATTTGTTTTTAGTGTACTATTGTTACATCATAAAATAATTAAGGGCATAGCTTCATTTGTTTAGTGATGGTGCAATTACAAACAATAATTAGCACAAAAAACATATATATAATTTTTTATATGACAAAGAACTCTTGTAATGAATAGACTTATTGACCAAATCTCAAATTTTCTAATATTTCAGTTTTCTATCTATGATACTCATTGATGAAATAAAATTGTAATATGGATAGTAAATGTTCTTGTTCTATATTAAAATAAAGACCAAACAGAATCCCTTCAAAGTATTTTTGGTTGGTATTTTATAAATCAACTTCTGTTCCAGTACAATGGACTCCGTCAACAACAACCAGTTTGAGGTAATACCGAACACTAAGGCAAAACGGAAGCTCACCACACCAAGCAACAACGTCTACCTCAACCCAGCGCTGGACCTCCTGGCCAATGAAGACCCCATGTGCAACACAGCCATGGAAATTGTCCCGAAGAAGCGTAAGAGAACCAAGAGTTGTGATATCACGGCTTTTGAAAACACTGCATTGGACCTCGGCATCAGTAAGGCAGCGGTAAATGAGTTCCTAGCTAGAGAACTCCAGAATGTTAAGAGAAATACAAGGAATTATGATGTTTGTATGTTAGGGTCCGTTGAAGAACCAATTTATGCTAACATGACTGATTTCAATATGCCGCAGAATCTAAAAAAGACTTTAACACATGAAACATTAAATGTGCCTCAAAAACTGCATGGTAGTCTTAATGATGATACTTTAATGAATGTGACCACTAATGTACAAAGTAATTTTAATAATTTACAGTCCAATTTAGTAGTCCCAGTTACTGAGGTGTCACATATATCTCCGAATTTGAGAGAATTTACAAAAGGAATGTTGAATGTACCTCAAGAAGCTAATACATTGAATGTTCAGCCTTATATACAAGGCACATCTACTAGTGCAGTAAATAAGCCACAAATATTAGAAACAACTTTTAACAGAGAATCATTCTTAAATGTGCAACCAAATTTACAAGAACCTGATGAAACTTTAGATATATCGGAAATAAAAAATGATGTATTCGATTCTGGTGTATCTGATATGAAACATAAATCATTAAATGCTCTCAATACTGAAATGCAAGAAATGTCATCTATTAGTAACATCACTAATATACAAACTAACATAACTAACCAAATATTTTTAAACAACCCCAGTAACCTTAGTCTAAGTTTCATAGATAGACTGGCTTTAGATTCCCCAAATGCATCAAATCAATCAATCTACTTTGATGATGATTTAAATGAAAGCAACATAATGGAGATAAAAACAATCACTATAATAACTAAAAAGAAAAAGTTACCTGATCAAAATAGCACAAACCCATTTCTTAACCCTAACATTGCCAATGAAGTTGTACCTACAGCGAATCCATTTTTGGATGTGAATGAAACAAGAGCCGAATCTGAATATAATGCGGAAGCAAATATTCTACAAAATAACATTCAATCCAATGAAATTATGCCAAGGAGACTATTCACATGTGACACTAACAGCACAATATCTACTGTAAATGAATCCAATGTTGAGAATCAATATGAAAATATCGATGGATATCGATCAGACAGCCCCATCTATGAAAACTCTGATGAAACTTTAAATAAACAGAGCAAAATACTTGGTTGTGATGTCTCGCAATTTAGCGCGATAGATATTATGAATTTAAATAAAATCAGCCAAGGTAATACCTCTAATGAATCAAATGAAGCTAAGAAAGATCTCAAACATCAAATATTAAAAGCGAGCAATAAGCTCTCTTCAAGACTGTTCAAAACATTAAAAAAGACTTTTAAAGGTGAAAAAGAGAAAACAGATCACAACATGACTTTGAACCCTTATGAAGTCCCTAGGAAACCTCCTAAGGGAAAAACTGTTGTTAAAGACTCTGGCTTTGAAAATCAAGCCCTAAATCTAGACATTTCAGATGACATCGAGATTGAAGAAATAGATGGAATAGAACATACATACGAGACTATAAAGACTCTTAGAAATACCCGTTTAAATATGAATGTAACTCCACTCAGAGAAAGAAATTGTGAGGCTGAGACATCGCATAATAGAACTAATACTCCAGGTAAAAAGGTCCGTTTTGACTCGACACTTAATCAAGAGAAGATTATTACTGGAAACAGTTTTGAGTGTGATATTCAAAGTCCAGGATTCGATTCTAAGATTGATAAATATCATGATGAGTTGGAGAATTGTATGAATGAGAGGAAGTTTTTGCAGCAAAACATGTGAAATTATATTATTATTATTTAAGACAATAATGTTTGAGTACTATTTATTTATCGTGTGGCTACACGTCACTGGATATAGATATGCATTTCATCTCTCAGGTGGTAATAGTAGTGGGAAAGTAGATGGTGAAGAAAATCCAGTGAGTGCTGCGAGGTCCAGATGGGACAGTGCAGCTGCCAAGGTTAAACCATTAAGTACTTACTTAATCTATATTATGTTTACATAGGAGTAGAATTTAAGACAAATATTTATAAAGACTACAGAATCGCGTTCTTCGTCAGTTGTAAAGGACGCCACTACCACTTAGCGAGGTAACTTATGCCCATATTATCACCTCATTACCTCTGCCTATCACCGTTGCTTTATTTAGGTCACGGGACGGGAGTTGGCAAAATGCCCTTTTGATTGAAGCTGAAACCCACCATTACTGTCAGCACAGTACAGTCGCCGTCAGATATATCGGAGCCGCCAAGGTGGTCACAAATATCTCAATAACGCTTCTATTTTCGCGGCGATAAAGTACATGTTCAGATATTTTCGAGTACCTTGGCCACTCCGATATATCTGATTGCAACTGTACAACGACGATGAACGCTACTTTCTACGAGGACTTCCTGTCTTTACCGTATACTTGTCTCTGGTATTAGAGGAAGTAATATTTAGGTATGGTATGTGCTAATTTTATTTATAACAATGATTCATAATATGTAAGTACTATACGTACCTAATTTTAAATAACTGAATGAATTTATACACATGTGTCTATATAAAATCCTATATTGCCAAAGTATTGTAAATTCCAAAATTTAAGTTATGAATTCCTATTTATATTTTTTTTCTCAGAACTTAGAACTTTTATTTAAATACAAACGTCTGTAATTTGCAACAGGAAGTACACTCAAGAGCAATGAAAAAAAGGGGTAATTTTGTTTTGAATTAATAAAAAATTACAAGATATTTACTATGAAAATTTTAGCAAATAAATATCGCTGACATGTATTGCTAAATATGTTCATAAAAACCTGATTTATCATCCCCTTGTTAGCTTTGCGTCTAGGTACCAAATACCCTGTATACCAAAGCAGTATTTAAACTTTTATTATTTATGTGTCATGTCATAAGTTATTTCGCTTGTGATTTATTAATCTAACTTATTTATTTAATAGCTGTATATCTTGCCAAATAAAAACGTTTTAGGCTATTATGCGGTTTTATTGTAAACTTCATCAATAATTATTAAATTAATTAAATAAAACCAATTTGCAGTCGCCATCAAATAACGGCCAGGGTACTCATAAATTTCTGAACATGCACTTTATCGACTTAGCAATAGAGGCGTTGATTAGATATTTGTGACCACCTGGGCCTCTCCGATATATCTGATGGCGAATGTACCAGAAATTAGGGGCCTAATTCGACAAGTGAAGTCGCTAGTGAGACCACTTTGACACATTCTAGTCTTTCACACTGCTGCGGTTTCCGCATGCGGTGCCGGTGCGCGCGCGAGATAGCGCTCTGCGTGTGTATAGCGCTGTCACGCTTGCACACCGTCGCTACATGCGGTTGCGATAATCGGCTTATACTCAGACTCCACTTGGAACGCGATCAAATTTTTGGCTTCCCCATACTCATATAAAACGACAACACCTGATCGACCGAAATGCATGAAATAGCCAATAGTACATTTCGATATTAGTGCGGAAAGTATGTCATTACTTCACGAGTACCGAGGTATCTTGCAGTACGAGCCGTAGGCGAGTGGCAAGACTCGGGACGAGTGAAGAATGACATTTACGCACGAGTATCGAACGACGTTTTTTAATACAGTTGGGAAAAAATTATAAAATTCCAATTATTCACTTTGGAGGTTACTTTACTACATGTATCCGAACGCTCCGCGCGGTGCGGTGCGGCGCTGTGATTGGCTGTCTGTCACTGTCATTAGCTGTGATTGGCTGGAAAAGTAAAAAGCACTAGTGCGCGATATCAAACTTTCCGCACGCTAAACCACTACAAGAAAAGCACTTTTTTGAGCAACTGTATTAAAAAAAATATTTCGCGATTTCGAAGTTGGTACAGTCAGCATCAACTATAGTGTAACAGCTAAAATAGCCAATAGTTCGTGACACCATACAAAATATATGGTGTGACGAACTATTTGATCACTTAAGCTGTTACAATATATTTGATGCTAACTGTACCTTAATAAAAGATTCTATGGCTTACCTAATCACCTCTCGCTTAATATGAACGGTGATTATTATTTCACCCTGTATAGATGCGTCTATTCCGAGTCTCCTGCGCAGCCTTGGATGCAATTGCATGTGACTGCAGAATTATTGGATAATCGCGGCCACAGTATAAAGATTATCTACAGTATCAACAGGGGTACACAGTACTTACTTCCAACTGCAAAAGTCAATGTAAAGTATAAGCAGAGATTACATTGCGTCGCAGCGATATCAAGCGTTACGACGGTACGCTACTCGGTACTAGATGTCGCGGCGACGCACTGTAATTTTTTCCTACTATTTTTATATCTTTAGGTCGCTCTCGTGTTCTTAAGTTCTTAGACCGTTGCTGTCTATATTATTTATAGTCTCTGGTATAAGTAAGTAGACTTCTTGATCGGATCGGATTTTCATACACGGTTTTATTGCTCCTGAATTTATTAAAACTTAAAGCTTAATAATATTTCCGTAGTATAAATTAGCCTGTCTCAACGAAACTTTGCTATAAAATACATTCTGTACATAGCAATTCTCCTCAAGACTTCAAACTTTGACAAAGGCAAATCCACCTTGCTTAAAACAGCTTACTCACAAGAACAAAAAATGCCCTACAATAGATTTCAGCACGTAAATCTTTCACGCTACTCATGGGATTTAAACGCTACGCACTACGGGCGTAGCAGCAGGACCATTCAAGCTATAAAAATCTGACTTCCTTTTGATTATTATATGTTTACTAGCACTAGCTACGAGTACACCCCCTTGGAGCTGGAGCTCGTTACGTAAGCAGGTGGATCTATCCGCATTTGTCGCGCATGAATACGGTAAACAACCAAGCAAACGAACTTTCCGGTGTTTTTAAAGCGTGGTGGGACAGTCTTCGGAGTACCTACTTCTGCCATTCTTTGGGCTTAGCTTGTTTCTAACGTTGCGATCTTACTGCGATATTCAGTGGACTGTGACCGTTGCACGCAGCCGATCTTCCCACGTGGGTAATGGACTAGTTTGCATACCGTGCGAATGTCCTCAACTCCTCAGCGATTATTGTCCCTCCCAACTATACATGTAGATGATTCTGTAAACCATTAGGTAGTGGATAGGTATCCAGAGAATCCGGTTCCAACTCTAAGTAGATCATATGTTGTTGTCCTAAGGCACCCCAGAGGTGCAGAGGGCCTTCACTAACTCGCGCCACGCCTTCCTATCCTCAGCGACCCTTCTAGCCTCCACCCAGCTCAGTCCCGCCGCTCGCAATTCACTCTCGACTGACCGACGCCATGTATGAACTGGGCGCCCAGAACTGCGCTTCTTATTTGGCGGTTTCCAACCGAAAGCGATGCTTGCCATATTCGCTTCTCCTCTTCGTATGGTATGACCTATCCATCTCCATTTCCGTGTCGCAATCTCAACGGCAATGGGTGTTTGCTGGCATATACTCCACAGGTCAAGTAGATCATATACTTTAAGATTATCTACATAATTAGGTCTTCGTTGGAAAAAGAGAATACAGATGGAGGTTTCCTTTCTGATCGTGAACACTCGGAATCCACGAATACTTCCGAACGTAATTGGCATGTTCGTAAATTAGATTACAACATCAATTGTTGAAATTTTATTTTTTATTTGATTCCCTTCATTTTATGATTTATTTCCCGAAAGTTGAAAATTAATTTATTTACCTGCGTTACACCTCCGCCTTTGGGTCGCTAACTTTCATATGTACAGCCTTGGCCAGAAGTGTTGAGCATAGGTGTTTTTTGTTTACAATTTTGATGTTAAGCATTATTTCCCTATCCTAACAATGTACGGTAACGGTAAATGTTATATTTTATTTATAAATATTGAAAACTTCACTTAATAACACTTTCAAGGTACTTACTTAAAAAATACGAAAACAGAAGGTACCAAAAATGTAAATTTAAGTCGGTGCGACATATTGCAAATATTCTATGCAGTTATTACCTACTAACTTCAACAAAACATGCCTATTAGTTTAAATTAATTGACAAAATAACTTATACAAAGATGGAAACGATGGACTAAACTTTCCAGTTTTGTATGAAAATCGCATTGGTGCTCAACACTTCTGGCCAAGGCTGTATCTTCAAAATTGCAGCTCAATCGGTCTAATAGTCTCGCATCCAATTGGCTGAGCGACAGACGGACAGACAGATAGACCAGACTCGTACCATAATGTTTCCTTTTTTACCATTTCACAAAAATGCTTTATGAGCTCAGAAAAACGAAGATAGCTGATTGCTCTGATGAATGGAATGACTCTTTAATTGAAAACCATTTTTATTGACTCTGCAGTGACGTTTCAATTTATGATGAAATCCAAGTAAATAAGTGTCGACATTTAGATGCAGTAAAATCTAGAAAAGGAGAGGAACAATATTTATTGGTAAATATTGGGTAACAAAAGCGCTGGTAGCCTTGTTGCGGTAATACGTCCGACTTTCAATCCGGAGGTCTCGGGGTCAAACATCAAACCCCGGCTCGTACCACTGAGTTTTTTTGGAACTTATGTACGGAATATCATTTGATATTTACCAGTCGCTTTTCGGTGAAGGAAAACATCGTATGGAAACCGGATCTAATCCGGATAAGGCTTAGTTTCCCCTCTGGGTTGGAAGGTCAGATGGCAGTCGCTTTCGTAAAAACTAGTGTCCAATTCATGGGATTAGGTTGTCAAGCGGATCCCAAGCCGGGCCAAACGCTAGGACGAAGAAGGCTAATGCCCTGGTCCTACCGAGTACAGTGACGACGAGTCAGTACTCTCGACCGAGTACTCGCAAGGTGTAAACACATCGCCGAGTACTGGGCCGGGCCATTTTACTCTCTCGGCCGAGTGGCATTTTGTTGTCTCGCCAGTCTCGCCACTGTACAGTCAAGGAATTTGATTCGCGTACCGTTTCGTTGATTTATTGCTTGAAATGTCAGAATATCATAAGGCTTATATTTCTTTAAGCAAGCGAAGAAACATAGCCCTTAGTACTATTAATTGTCATCAGTAATTTAGACTTAGGACGGTACGCGAATCAAATTCCTTGACTGTACCTACTCGTTAGGTGTAACCAGGCCTAAAAGCTCATTTACTCGTACATTTCTCATATATGTTTTTACGAACGATTCTATATTTTTATTGCGTCTGAGCTCTTTATTGTTTGAATAGCTATTTTATTGGCGGCTATCAAAACTTGTTTGTATAAGCACTTGTACTATTCACAGAAATTGACAGTTGTTTATTTAGGTATCTATTAATGTGCTCTACGAAAATGGGTTTTTAGGAGATGACAATCTTTCGCAGGGTTTCCCAGTCAGTGGGGTGCGCCCCCTTGGGGGGCGTAGAGTGAACCAAGAGGGGGCGCAGCGAGCGGCTCCAAATTTAATAAATATTATGGGACAATCTTACACAAATCGACCTAGTCCCACAGTAAGCTCAATAAGGTTTGTGTTGTGGGTACTAGACGACGATATATGTAATAGATAAATACTTAATATACATAGAAAACATCCAAAACTCAAGAACAAGTCCGTGATAAACACACAAATAAATGCCTTGACCAGAATTCGAACCCGGGACCTCCTGCTTCGTAGGCAGGGTCACTACCGACTGGGCTAGGAGGCCGTGGATAAGGCCTGTATCGCGGCACAGACTGTGCCCAGTTTTGAACTTTTGACTCTTCATATCAGCCCCCTAGGGGGGCGTAGTATTCTAGCAAAAGCATAGCGTTGGGTAACGCGCACAGGGAAAAAGGTTGGAAACTTTGATGTATGGTATTATAGTTAACTTAGTAAATTCTACATTTGCGGTAATCCTAACGGCGAAAACGGGTACAAACAATAAAGACGCATAATGAAACCCTTTTCACTAACGCACTAGGTCTCAGTTTCGTATATTTTGTGTGGCAATTAATACCGCCGATACAGCGTGTATTTTTGATATTACCTCATATGCCAAGGGTAGTTAGTATAGACCCTAACAAACATACTTCCATGTTTTATTAAAATTTTACGACTTTTATTGTTCCATATAAAATATTTCAGCACGCAATGTATCGCTACATACATGATTACTTTGCCCTAAAATGCCACATTTGATGATGTGTAAAATAAGTGTATACGCAATACATTGCGTACCGAAGAAATCAATTGCTCTATGTTAACTAAGAGTTAACTCAATATTTATTATTTAATTAATTATTTACAGAGTCAATTGACGTAGAAACGACCTGTACAGTCGACATCAGATACATCGGAGCAGCCAAGGTGGACACAAATATTTAGGCGATAAAGTGCATGTTAGGATATTTTTGAGTACCTCGGCCGCTCCGATATATTTGAATTTGTTTGCGACTGGACATTCTGAATTGTTTCGGCTCTTATCCCTTCGTAACTAAATGCAGAACTATTTGAAATTAGCTGAACTGTTCGAACGGACTAAGTTTAGGGTCCAAAGTTAACATATTTGATCACAGGACCTACTGTTTGAGTTGGGAATTAATCAGATGTTTTAAACAAAAACAAGCGAAGTATAAATATATGCCAAGTGGATTAAAATCATTGAAGTAAGTACCTACACTTCTAAGTAGGTATCCGAAATGCCTACACAAAAGACAAGGCTTTACTATAAAAAGTTATGTGTATTTAGGATTATAAATTTACTATTATTCAAATACTAGTACAGGTGCCACTTTAGTTAATTAGGTAATGTAGGTAAGAAAATAGTTAAATAATTACCTACAAAGCTGGTTTATGTGTTACCTTCTACTGGTGTGGGTGTTTTTTCAATATTAGCCATATTCTGCGAGGTGATTTGGTTGGCCACACTGAACAACTTTTACTACTTATAGAGCCAACTCCGAATACTCAAAATGTTTTGACTGTTTCATACACTGTTGACATTTTCTATGAGGGGGGGGGGGGGGATGGCAAAGTTATGCAGTATGACTTACCTAATAACCTCCCACAATATGGCTAGTTATTAGCTAGGGATACTCGCACAGATCTGCCTGCCGGATTCGTCCGGTGGGGTGGATATTCCCGGCGAACAGATCCGTCCATGTATGTAATAATACATTTTCGTTGGATTTTCCTGACGTCCAACATCATTTACTCACTGTATTTATATTATTATATTTCCGGCATATCACTCTGGCTTAGCGCTGACAAGTGTTGACAATGTGTAGCGACAAATATTTGTGGTTGTGTAGATAGAAAATATAAGTACACAAGTTAGTAGGTTTAACTAGTCAGGTAGGTACTTGTATTTAAGGTAGGTACGAGTAGAGGTAGGATATTTATGACGAATACGCTAACGTGCAAGACTTAATAACTTGAATTAATACTAATCCGATAGACGTAAAAAGAAATCTTAGCCTGTTATTCATGGACATAGAAAATATAGGGTAGGGACGCCGTAATCCCGTGAAGATGAAACCACATGAAACTGTGATTTCATGATTAGATAGGCCACGGTCTCGTGCACATAACTACACACAAAGTTGTCGGGTTTGAACCAATCAATGCTCGTTCACGAGTTGTTACTTGTTATATATATGTAAAGGTACGTGCCATGCGTAAACGCAAGGAAATCGCCTTAGTTACGTTATGGTGGTATGGAATCACAATATTGCCTTTATTGGATTGCGTATATTTTCTAAGTCCATAGATAGGCGTTTGTATTTCCCGGCCGTTGACGCCAGATAAAGTTAAGACGTATGTAAATTAATGCCGTAAATGCATTGTGTAAATAAGTACATATTATTTACTTCAATCCATTCCAACAAGTCTGACAAAGTTTTTGCGTTAACTCAATTAATTGAGGCCTGATTGTGTGCTGTTAGCAAATACATCTACTAATGAGTATTTGAATTCCGAATTCAAGTAACTAGCTAGGTTATAACATCATTTTCTTTACGAATGTAAGGTTGGCAATGTAGAAATTGCAGAACATTCTCAAAAATTCAGTAACATTCTCGTATGTTTTTTGCAGTCATAATTGGAATCCAACCTGGGGGCCGTTTTTAGGGTTCCGTAGCCAAATGGCAAAAAACGGAACCCTTGTAGATGTCTGTCTGTCTGTCTGTCCGTCCGTATGTCACAGCCATTTTACTCGGAAACTATAAGACGTATCATTATCAAATTTTTTCATAAAGTGTATTGTGTGTGCAGCTACTTAGTTTTGTAGAGAAATTGCTAAAAAAAATATTTTTAGGGGGGGGCAACATCAATATGATGCACATAGTTCTCCAAAAATAATATTGAGGTTTTTTTGAACAGTTTTTGATTAAGTGGATATTTTCAGAAATAATCGCTCCGAAAGTCATAAAAATTGTGTCCCCCCCTGTAACTTTTGAACCGTAAGTCCTAAATTATGAAAAAAATCAAGAAGATACACCTTTAAATATTCTTTCAACGAAAATTATTTTGAACATTATCGGTTTAGGTGTTTTTGAGTTATCTCCAAAAACCTACGCACTTAGGCAGATACGATCTTGCGATAATAATTTATTCGATAGTAGCTACTACGGCTGGTTTTTATAAATAATGGTACGGTACCTTCATGCGCGAGTTCGACTCGCACTTGGCCGGTTTTTCGTCTTTCGAGCCCTCGAATTCGAAAAAATCAACCCCGAAAATAAAGGCACACGAAAGTTTGTCGATATTATTATCGCAGGAAATTAATAGTTTAAGCAAGTGTTTAAATTCCTATCGCTATTATTTTTAAATATCATTTCATCTATTAATTCAGAGTTGTAAATGTCAGATTCGAGCGCTTGAACCTCAAAAATGACCCCATCTGGTAAATTTTTGATGTTGAAATTCACACAACGTTTTTTAACGGCCGGCCTAGAAAAGTAACTGAAGAATTGAACTGAGGCTTCAGGTAGCCTAATATACTGAAAATTTCAGGGAACCTAACATATTCAGGCGCCACAGTGCCTGCAGAATTGACTACAGAAAGCTTTTAGAGTTCATGGAATAACTTAAGATCAACCTAGGATCTATAAGGATCAACCTAGGCTGATGCCTAGTTACTAGAAAGATCTGTGTGTGTATAAATACTAGGCACTAGTATAGCTGCCCTCTGGATCTGTCTGGTGGATGAGCCGGCGGGCAGGTCCACACACACATAAAAACCATCAATCAACATGTGCATCAATGAAATATAAATATTTAATTGTTTGCTCGCTAATCACCTACGTAAAACGGAGCGCAAAATCGCGGCTTTTTTTTAATTTGACAGCTTGACTTGCCAAACGAAAACATAGTGTCTCCCAAGTGTGTTATACCTAATTTCATTAGTGTGAGAAAAAATAAAATAAAATATGGGAAATGCAAAAAAATGGCAGTTGCAGAAAATAACTTATCCCTTCGTAGCTCAAAAAGCGCGCTTATCGCGCTGTTGGAAGTCGATGATGAGTTGCGGCGGGGCAAGTTTTCCCCCACCTTTACTAAAAAGGAAGGCGAAAGACGGTGGGGCATCATAGCCGGGGAGCTAAACAGCATACCCGGTTCCAAGAGGGAGTGGAAGGAGTGGCGTAAGGTAAGATTATTTTGACGTAGGTATTACTTTCAGTCGTGCAGTCTTGAAAATTTCACTAAATGAGAGCCTCATTTATACAAATCCAATGACAACAGAATGATGTATATATTTACAGTTTTATACAGTAGATAAAATTTTTGGTAAATAAGTAATTGTTTATTTTAGACATGGCAAGATATGAAGGCCGCAGCAAAAAAAAGAAGTGCTGCATGCCGCTTCTCAGCGGCATCTACGCAAGGAGGACCTCCGGCAGCACCCGTGTCAAAGGAACATATTGCGGTGCTGAAAACGATTAGCTCGAGTGCAGTGTACGGGCGACCTTTCTAATGTTTTCAACTAACTCCATGGCGTAGATCGACATATTTTAATAAAATATTTATGTTACGTTGTTTCATTTCTCTTTCGGCCAACTATTAACCTCTCAAAACTTCCCGCAACTCGCAGATCAAATGTCATAAAATCAGTGATAACACCATCTCGATCGGTAACGACCACTCGTTGCATCTCGAACGCTGGGAGTAGACATATCTCGAGTGTGAGATTTCGAGAATACACAAATTAGTTTTCGTTCGACATCCGCCATTTTTTTTCGAGATATGTCTAATAGACATCATCTCGAACGGCCCGAGAATTGGCCCCCTGGACCCGGGTATGTCACGCCTCTGGATGTCACGTCACGTGCATAGACTACGGTACAGTAGGTGCTTTACCATCAGGCGGGCCTTATGCTTGTTAGCCACCGTCGTGGTATTACAAAATATTATTCAATTTACCTCTCACATACGTAGTTCCACGAAATAATAAAACAATTAATAAGAATTGCTTTCCAAAATAAATTCCCGATACATACAGTTATCTACATCTGAAAATAAGGATACATTTAATGTGTCAAAAATATGTAGCCACGACTCTATTATCAATTCGTATACATGTTTTTGTCACATTAAATGTATCCATATTTTCAGACGAGACCGTAGTCGAGTTCACAAATAGTAAAATATATGAGCATTACAATAAGGTGACATAGACAATAAGATGTAAATGTTTACATATTTAGCATCCAGCTGTATAGATATTTATGAGCACGACTGTACAGTCGCCATCAGATATATCGGAGCGGCCAAGGCGGTCACAAATATCTGAACAACGCCTCTATTGTCATGGCGATAAAGTGCATGTTCAGATATTTTTGAGTACCGTGGCTGCTCCGATATATTTGATGGCGACTGTACCTACCTACATTATAGCTTAACATAGCAGGAAAGAGTTCATTACTCGGACATCTATATCTATTCTCTAATAACTATTGCCAAGCAACATGATACGGCAATCTTGGCTCATAATCTTTAGTAGACTTAGAGCTGGCCACGTAAAATGTGACACAATAACGAGAGCAACGACACCGCTTAAGTTAGTTTGCCATACTATCGTTATTACTAGATATGGCCCGTGGCAGTTATTTATCGGTGGAGGTCAATGTAACAGGTCCGAAAAACGTTTAGTGGGTATAAGAAAAACTGCCAAAGTTGGCTCATTTATAGAGGGTAGGGGCTATATTATTACAAAAAAAAAACACGTATTTTACAGAAACAAAAACAGTAGGCGATAAACTATGAATAACGTATACTCGTAGATCTCTTGGCACTACTTTCCCCCAACAGAAACTTAATTATCCATGTTACCGACTGCATCAAATCCAAAACTGTATTCTTCAAGTGATTTGCATTTTCTAATCTCCACCGATGAATAGCTGCCAGATCCCTGGATCTAGAAATAAAGATAGAAGCAAACTAACGTTACTAGAGTGCTTTCTTTGTTCGCTTAATTTTGTCATATTTTCCGGGGCTATCTCTCCGGCTATAAGGAAAAGTAGTATCATTTTCTTGATACCTACATTATTTAGTTGATCCTTTTCAGTCTTAGTACAGCAAGATAGAATTAGATGAGAATTTTCTATATTTATAAAATATCATATAATTCTAAAAAATAAAATGACCTTTAAAACTTATCGAACTCCCGGAGCGTAAGCGAAGTGAGTTCTTACAAACAACTCCAGACCGAACTGTCACCTGACTACTGGGACGTCTCGGCATTTGGATGGCTTTTTGATTTCGATAGTTTGTCCGACGATAACTTTAGTAACGTTTTTCTGATCTTTATGAAATTTCTCGGGGCTGTAGCAGAGATACATAAAATTTGTAAGTTCGTATATGAGCAGGATCGATCAAGTGGTTATGGAGTAAGAAGAAGAAAAAAATCCTCCTTAGGGTCTTGTTAAATTGGTCAACTCGTTTGCAAGTAAATCGCGAGTTCTCAGTTCGAGGCGGACTACTAGTTATAGTTAATTATAGTTAAAGTTAAATAAGGTGGTATATCGTGTCCGATATAGCAATGCACCAAGGAGAAGTTTCCAAAGTTACGAAATTTTCAGAACTTTAATATTACGAACAATAAAAAATATTCAGTCGCTGGACACTGCCGTTATCAATTATTTTAACTAACTGTCTCATTTACGATTAAAAAATTTTTTTTTTAAAGTGAAACTTTTATTCCATCGCCTTGAATTTTAAAGTCTCTCTTCTGCGCGACATGCGTTACATATGTAACGCTGATTCTCGTTTATAGTAAGGTGAGGCTTATTTCATAAGCAATAAGGTTCATATCATGTTGGCAGTCAACCGCCGTATACAAATCTATATTTCGCGTCTTATTTTTTTTGATAATTCCCATAGGGAATGTTCTCATTGGAAATTTAATTTAAATTCTAGTGTAAGTTTCCAGAAATTTCAGAGAATGTTACTGAATTTTTGAGAATGTTTTGCAACTTTTACATTGCTAGTCCAATATAAATACATAGTCTAAATAAATACAGGCGCAGTCCCAGCAGGGTCACATGAGACATACATATGACCCTCTCGCAAAATCGTACATTTCAAATTGAAAAAAAATTTTACTCACCCCCTCAAAAATTGAAAAAACTCATTTCTGTATTAGTGCCCCCCCCAAATGTTAGGCTGCGACCGCACCTGAAATAAAACTAATAACTAGACATAATAGGTAATCGGTACCCACGTTGGCGATAAAAGAGAGGGGAGAACAACCTACGCCATAAAAATCAGTAAAACCAGGAAGCCATATTCTTGGCACCAACGTTGTCTGGTGCGGCAACCCGACTAAATCGAAATTCAGCTCGGGTCATTCTTAGTTTTACTTATTTTATTTTGTATTAGGGTGAGACCGTCTGCTAACTATACCACAATGTTTAGAAATGAAGGATAAACGGCCAACGGGTTGGGTTGCACCACGCACAATTAACAGACTCATCAACGATAAATATGGCGACGAAGCTGTCATCCCATAACTTTTCATACAA
This sequence comes from Pammene fasciana, assembly GCA_911728535.1. Classification (NCBI taxonomy): domain Eukaryota; kingdom Metazoa; phylum Arthropoda; class Insecta; order Lepidoptera; family Tortricidae; genus Pammene; species Pammene fasciana. The sequence goes on from OU452292.1 coordinate 2,732,240, forward strand.
GATTTTTTTACGGTTACATTTACGTTCACAGACAGTTTGGTGCAACCGGCCCTAAGTCTCGATACTCGTGTCAATTTTATTTTATAGGTATTCTATTTCAGAGTTCACTTGGTAGAGCGGCGGGGTATCCCTGAGTCGCAACGCAAATTGGAATCTCGCTCGATGCAGTGTTTTTATTTTTCTTTAGGGTCGGTAACGCGCAGGTGATAGCTCTGGATTGCAGGCGTCCATAGGCTAGTAGGGCGGGTAGTACAGTATGCTTGTTTGCCACCGTAAAAAATCTACACATTATTCGTTTTACTTGCTGTGGCTTCGGGTTAGAAGCGGATCTTGACTCCCAACATCAAAGACCGCCAGGATCCCAGTCCACTGTATTTTTGCATTCTATCTTTTGCTAACCCCTTTTCTTTTTCAAAAATGAAACATGATATGTGTTAGTATATAATTGGTTTAAAACTAAACAAAAACCTAACTGACAAACATTGACTTAAATAAAAGCTTGTAATAATTTTAAACAATAAAAGAACCGACTTCGCTTAGGCTACGCTTTTCCAATAGGAAATGCCCGAGTTGCTGTAAAAAATACTGAAATCACTATAGGTGTGTCTATAATAGTTGAAGAGTTCCTTCGATTTCTCCAGGATCCCATCATCAGATCCGGACCTGGTGACAATGGGTCCAACTGTGAAGTTTACTCTCTCAAACAAAAAAAAATGTTTTCCAAATCGGTCCAGCCGACTTCGAATAATCGGTGAACATACATAAAAAAATAGCAAAAAAACAAAGATCCCGACGAATTGATAACCTCTTCCTTGGAAATCTTGAAGTCTGTTGAAAAAGTGGAATGGCCCTGTTTCCATGGTGTGTGTTGGTAGTATTGTATTTGGTCGGTTAGCCAGGGTTGATAACCGGGGCACAGAGGTTAGTGGGTTTACTAGTAAATGATGGAGGGTATGTTACGCAAGTAGAGTCCTAACCTAAGGAGGGTTAGGTCGTTCAGTTAGAGATTTGCCGGTTAGTTTTGACATTCAATCACTATTCCGTATTAACTGTTTTAAAATATGTTTTGTACTCTCTAACATTCAACATATTTAGAAAATCTTTTGTTGTCATATTTTTTTATATATCCGATTGTAACTAACAAGCTCTTCCCAGTACAGTTGCCTCTCGTTAATTCGAACACGCGGTAATTCGAATATCTACCGGGTGTTTCCTGTTATAGGAGCAATAAATTAAAACGTAGATTCTACTCCTCAAACCAGACAACGTTTGTTCAGCGACTTTTAAAAATAACTTATGGTTTAATTTTTAGGACACTTTAAAGTTTTTCCGGACCCGCAATGTATTCCGACATTGATTATGTCTGTAGGATGACAAGCAATGTCAAATAGACGGATTTTAACGTACAATGAAAATACTATTTAGTTTGTATGAAAAAGAGGCAATCTACAAAATACATCTTTTTTTAAAGTTGTTGAACAAAAGTGTTGTTGTTTGAGGAGTAGAATCTACGTTTTAATTTATTGCTCGTATTACAGGAAAAACTCTGTATATCATTGGAAGTTATCATGGGTTCCCTAGAAAAACTCTTAATATTTCGAATAAAATCTATATATTTTTAAACCCTTGGTAATTTTTGGAAATTCGAACAAAAAACTCATCGTTGCGTAACAAAACCACGCGTTAATTCGAACTCATTGGCATCAACCACCCGACAATCGAAGCTTTTAGATTGCATATGTATACCTCTGATAACTTTGAATTATCGATTATTTTAGTAAGTGACTTTTATGGTGGTTGTAGGTACGTATACTTACAGATAAAAAGTTATGAAAAAACGTAGATAGAAGTTAGACCTTTATATTTTAACAACACCAGCATAATAGCGGCACGGAGTTTATTTTCCCAACAACAGTCCATCTCGGCTTCCATATTTGTTCGGAAACATGATGGGAAAAGTTGCGGACAATATTAAAAGTTCCGAGGACAACTCGCTACAAAGTTGCGGAATGCACGGACATTTCTGTCCTTTATCGAAATATACATCTATCATTATTAGGACACAGTCACGTCTGAAATATGGATACATTTAATGTAACAAAAATATGTAGACACAACTCTATTACCAATGTTTTTGTCACATGAAATGTATCCATTTTCAGACGTGACCGTACACAGTTGCGTTACTTAAAAAGACAAAGATAAAATCTTGAATTTAAAATTACTGTAAAACGGGTTAAATTTGGAAATTTTGAGATTACTTTGATAGATTTGAAAAGACCTAAGCTCTCCGAAACATGTTGAGTAAGTAATTATAAAATTTGTGCGACTGAGGCATTGAGTTATAATATAATAGAGGCGCAGACACAAACGAGATTTTCCGTAAATATAGCACAAAAAAATGTGTAGCCGGCCAGTGCGAATTATTTAACATCGTTAAGGTTGTATTACAAATTAGAAGAAAGATATGATAAAATTTCACCTGTCATTCATCTGGCGTTCAAAAATCACATGGCACATAAGAGCAATGGAGTCGCTCTTGTATTAATTAATTTATTATTTATAATAAAAAAAATTATGAAACTTTTGTAATAAATATTGATAACTTCATAATTATACCTATTTCGCGTATTAGTTCGTTTTAATAGATTTGTATAGTGTGTATTGTATTATATTGCCTTCATATTGTTGATAAAAATAGGAAATTATTAACTATATATATATTTATGTATGTTTGTGCTTTCCAAAGCTAAGGGTTCATATATCTCCATAATAGTTATTTTCGCGTAGGTTGACAACATCAGCATAAAAATAAAACTATTTGTGATTATGTATTAGTGTTTAATTCTGAACAAATAATAATCGATTAAAGATCGACATAATATTTATAATAACATATTTAAAATGACGTATCGGACGGATTTTCTACCTAAGTTTGTGAGGCGAATGTTAAAAGTTGGAGGCAAACGTCAGGTACCTAGACCGGTTGCCTGATTCGACTCCAGAATGGAATGAAAACTGCACACGGTCGGTTATGTTTACTTGTTAGCATTCTGACCTAACGTATTCCTGACGGTGTAAACCGTACGGGCACAATGGGTGGCGGGTGAGGGTTGAGTTTTTTGGCCGCCGAGCGAGCAGAAAGGGAAGCAGGCATGCGGCCCATGCGGGGGCGAAGTACATGCTCAAGACAAATTTAGAATCAAAAGCAACACAATAGCTCGGTAAACATAGTATTTCATGCTTTCTTTTTAAATCTTTAATTCCAAAATTGATAGATCACACTTTGAAATAATGAAAAAATAATAAACGAAAATATTTTATAATTGCTTTCTTGGGATTAGATATGAGGATATTACGGTATCATTTGAGGTATATTTTACAAAAACCGGCTAAAGTTCGTGTCGGACCACGCATAACAGAGAATTATTTAAAAAAATCACAAGTCACAAGGTCGTATCTGCCTATGTACGTAGTTTTTTGGAGATCACTCGAAAACTCCTTAACCGATAATGTTCAAATATTTTTTTTAGCAATTTCACTAGTGGCGCATTAAATACACCTTGTGTTAAAATGTTATAAGGATACGTCTCAAAATGTCTGTGACATACTTACGGAGGGACGGAATATGACGAAACTATAAGGGTTCCGTTTTTGCCAATTGAGCCACGGAACCATAAAAAACTATTCAACATTATAAAATATAATATAATAATAAAATTTACTAAATAAGTTTTAATTATTTTCTGAGTTTCGTAATTTAAAAAAAACAACAACTACTCCACTAGCCTTATGCCTCAATGCTGTCAGTTCGGTTGAAATTTACGAAACCTTTACTTCCTATCGCCAATTGTGCCTATAGTACGTTGACCTTCATGCTGTAGCATTTAAGCTTAATCCCTAGTCTCACTTACACTGGTAATATTTTAACGAAACGTTTGTTAGTCCTTTGTAAATATACTCGTCGGGACGATCGGGCTTCGCTCGGCTCGGGCTCGGCTCTCTTCGGCAAAATCTGTCGCGTTGCACCCGCTTTTACTGTGCCACATTTGGAGTGCTGATTTCTTATCTAGTATATATAAAATCATTGGACTGAGGCGATAGTCACTGGTCATATTTTCTAGGGTATACGACCTCTATTTCCATGATAAATAATTTGCACCTACACCTACAGCTTTGATTATTAAACCAACCGGATGCGAGACGCGCTCTCATTTCTATCGGAAAAAGTCTACCGTTTTTTGCGGGGGAGGGGAACGTCAAATGTATGCGAAACGTCAAAATAGCCACGTCAAATAAACGTCAGTCCATACAATGAGTATGACCACTGGTCATACTCATTCGGCAGAGGGGAACGCCTGTCAATGGCTACTCCCCTTGGTTTAAAGCTCTAAGACCTACAGTGTCTCTAGGTACAGTCGACCAAGAAAGTTTTGACAAACGTTTCTGCGAGATCTAACGATCGCTAAGGTTGACATTTCTAACGGAGTTTAAAACATGCACGACGTTGTTGTCTCATGACGTTCAAACGAACCTCAACCACATTTTTGGTCGACTGTACCTAAAATAATAACAATAATAAATAAAGTAACTTGATTATTCTCCATTATATATTCGTAATTGTAATCAGCAATTGCCACGCAAACAAAGCAACCAGTTTATTTAGATCCCTGATATCGAACAATCGTCAAGTGTATGAGGCTCAAACAAAATCTAAGGGGTTTGTTGTAGCTTTCAATTTTCGTAAATTACTTCTCAGATGTTATCGCTATTTGATATCAGGTCAAGGTTCCGAATTAATTAAAGTTACGTAACTATTATAATGTAACTCTGTTTACGTTTGTACCTCCCCTTCCCTATTTGGGTTTCCGCATAGATATAGCACCCATAGATCTGACACGGAACTAATAATACCAAGATTGAACGGGATAGTCTTATTACACTTTCCATAGATATGACAGAGAAGGCGCTATTATCGTTAGTCCTTATCATAGACTCACCCTTGTGATTATTGCTTACTTCCAAAAGGACCTAAGTACAATAGAAACGTTTATCACCCTCCACTGCTCTTTGAAGGGTAACAATGAAACCGACTAAATTATGTAGGCTAGCTACAGTATGCTATCAGCCATCTTGAAATGCGTTTCCAAATTAGTCGCGTTGTGTGTATTCTATCCCTTACGGTGATACGGGTGTTTCAGCTCTATGAGATACTTGCTTTTTGGGTTTCCGCGATCGAGAGTTTCACTAGATGGTAGCACTGTGGCGAGAGGTCTAGCTAGTCATAATCCACCAATCATGTTTAATCATCTAACGTTAGCGACTAGTCACCTGTCCACCTATTTTTAATAGGTACATTGCGGTTTTTGATCCATCGATTGATTTCGTTGCAGCTACATAGACGGCAATGTCTCGAAATCACGCGCGAGTTTTGCAATGAAATGAAATGAAAAACGTTTATTTTCAGGCAACTAGTGGCCAGGGCCGTAGCGTAGCCCGTAGCCAGAATTGCAGTTAAGATAGGGCAGTGCTAATTTAAGGTAGGGCATAGCGAATTTTAAGGTAGGGCATTAACTTTATTTTCATAAATTTTTGACCCGATTGTAGTTTTTAAGGTAGGGCATTAGTATTTTAAGGTAGGGCATTGCCCCCTAATGCCCCCCCCCCCCCTAGTTACGGCGCTGCTAGTGGCCCATAGATAAATACCTTAAAGACTAGCATACATATTACATTTATTTGATTCCTATTTCATTCAATGTTTAACTATACAGCGCAATGGCGCTTAGCTGTAAGGCTGTATTGTATTTAACTAAATAAATAAAATAAAATAAATAAATAAATAAACTAAAACTATTATTTTGGTGACATGACAGTTTTCTGTTGTGCCACCTGCTCTGGTGTAGGTAATATTTGGCAGCGTTCCTCGGAACCCGGAGTTTTGTGTCAAAATGGGGTCGGCAACTGTCAACGGTTTGCCCAGATGGCGCCAGCATAGCTAGGTCCCTTTCACTAGTATTGTTGTATGGGATTTGGCTTAAAGGCTAGCCCATCCAGGTCAAAAAAAAATTTAAAAAAAACAAGGTTTTGACACTATTTGTAGGACTGACAGGTGCCAGCTATGCTGGCGCCATCTGTAAATACTTTCCACCGGCCAACCCCATTGCGCCGAAATGTAGAGGCCATGTTTTTTTATTGGTGGATTTTGACAGCTGCTGTCAAATAGACCTCTTGCCACGATGCTGCCATCTTGTGAAAAATTCGATTGCGGAAACCCTCATTGAAGTGGGGGTGATTTAGTATATTTAAGGAGTTGGAGTTAGGCTGCATTCTGGGATGTAAATATTATCAATTAAATTAATTAGGATTCATTGAATTAAGTAGGTGGAAATGCAATTTAAACTTATTCTTATGTTCAATACATTTAATGTAATAATTTAGATATTTCACATTCACTGCTATGCTACGCGCGTAGCGCTACGCCGTAGCCGATAACATGGGTTTCCCGCTATGTAGCGGAAATGCTTCGTAGAGCCGTGACGACGTGTTGACATTAGCAGTGAATGGGTTTAACGATTATTCGTGTTTCATTCGGTCCTTTATGAGTGAAGTAGGTAGATAAATAATATGTGTATTAATTTGAGTATTTTATGAAATACCAAATCATATGTACAGTCGACGTCAAAGACATGCACCTTATTACAATGGAGTAAGGTGAAACAGAGTAAACATATCTTTGACGTCGACTGTACGTATTAACTTACGTTAAAATTATTACTATTGTTTGATATGATGAGTAAAAAACCGAGAAAAAAAGAAGAAAAGAGTTCAATGTTTATATTGTTTGCAAATGTCGAAATGACAAACATAATTATCTCTTTATTTCTATTTACTATAAAGACATTATCACAGCACATTAATTATAAAACAAAGTAAAACTAACAGCTAACAAAACATGTCGCCATATTTGTTTTTCTTATCTGACGTCTAAAGATGTCACCCGCGGTCATCTTAAAAAAAACAAACTGTCAGATTTGCCGCGATTCTGAGTCTGCGCTACGCATGCCCGAGCCTCAGTATTGAATGGATACGCGGACAGACTTGTTCTATAACCGCCTATTGATTTTGTAACGCAACAGTGTCTTAATTTTGTACAGAACTACGTATCGTCCGGTTAATACGTGTTGTGGGTTTGTACTTATAGTAATTGTTAGTAAAAACAGTGCCTTTGCGAAGTGTTAATAGTTGTACGCCGAAATATAAAAGGTGGGTAAAGTAGGTCAGTTCATTGATAATGTTTTTCCATTTTCAGCTCATTTTAAATTTGGAACGATTCATAGACAGTTTTCGGCGTTTACGCATTGTTTTTTTTGACAAAAAGGTTTTGGAGGTTGAATGGGTAAAATGTTATTGTTTACAGAAAAAGGTATTGATTCCCGGCAAATCGGTGCTTGGCACGGTGATATACCATTTTATTGTGCATCACGTGGCTTGATAAATTACTAATATGATAGTCGATTAAAGCTCCATTTTGATTAAATGACTTTGCGGTTTATTTTAAAGAGGATGTCTTGACGCGAATGGATGACAATGTTAACGTATTGGTACTAGGAAAACATAAATATGACAGGTTATTTGATGGCTTCTACGATACTGCTACGATGCTACGCATCCGTAGCCCTTATCAGAATGACACTAATTGACAGCTTTTCAATATCGTATCCTTGAGATATAAATGGCGCATTCTAGAATCGTATAGTGCCCTCTATATTCATAAGTTTTGGATAGGTAATAATTAGTTTTGTAATAATAGTCCGTAGTTCCACTGATACGAACTTAATAATATATATGTATACAATTATAAACCTGCTACTTTTAAATTAATTAATAAGTGATTTGTGTCCTGATTTTTCAGTTTATATTTAAGTTTAACCCGAAATAAAAGCTAATAAAATTAAAAGAATCTACTAATTAATAAAGTGTAAATATAAAATTTGTTGAGCTTAAAAAATACCAGTTTACCGTGTGGACGGCAAACTGGATCTGGACGGGAAACTAGCACAACCACACATTGATAAAGAGTTTCAGTATACGACGTTTTTTGACACTATACTTAAAAAGGCCAAGTGCGTGCCGGACCACGCATAATGGAGGGTTCCGTCTTCCGTAGCTACTATCGAAAAAAATATTATCGCAAGGTCATATCTGCCTATGTACATTGTACGTAGTTTTTTGGAGATAACTTAATATAAAACCTTAACCGATAATGTTCTAAATATTTTTTGTGGAAAATATTACATGTATACATAACCTAATCAGCAATCTTTTTCATATATTTTTTTTTACCATAACGTAATCAAAAACAACTATGGGATAGCTATGGTAATCAAAAACATGCAAAAACTCTAATACAAAATAAATATTTGACGCCCCAACGAAATGTTGTTTTTCCAATACTTTTAATTTACCGCAAAATTCGACCCCAACCTCACATATTTTATGTAAATAATCTGCTTGTTTAAAAACATGTTTGATGAATAATGGATTACCTTTTAAATATGTATTTTGTTTTGCATGTTATTCGATATCGATATTGTTGTTTGGAGAATAAAAAGCGGTTTCTAACAATTCTAACGCGCATGGCGTGCGTAGTAGCTATGAACTAATACGTATGTAAACATTTTGAATGGAAACGAAGCCGTAGTTAAATAAAAATGTCAAACATGTATGAGTAAGATTGTTTCCGAATATTAAAAAAAATCGTACCTACCAATCAATAATCAGTACCTAGGTAGTTACTATGTACCCATATATATCTCCCAAAACAATTAGCAAATCCGCAACTAAATCGGTCAATCTACTTTGGAGTGTATGTATCTTACCCCAGCATATCCTCTAAAATCGTGTAATCACTGACACATATATGTATGTGTCAGTGATTACACGTGTGTGTGTTCATACAGATAATAAAAAAAAAATTTTAGAATCTTAATTGTATACGCCGTAAATATATTAACTTAGGTCCTCATTAGTAAGTAATATAACTGTATTTATAATCGTTAATGAGACTTGTAAGATGATCGATGTTGTCAACTGACTATTGTTTTCGATATCAAATTGCGAAATAAACTGGCCAAGCAGTCAAAACATGTTTACCATGTAGTGATACGCGCACACAGGCTATCAAAATATTATTATGCGTATTCAGTATATTTTTATAGCGCGAGCGCATATAGTTCAAGATCATCGCGCAGCGGAGAGGCAATTCATCAAGAAGCGAACGCGTAATTTTTTAGGAGATTTTTCTTAACTATGAAACTGCATCTTTAAAAAATATTGCAGAAATACGATAGAGTTTAGCCGGAAAGAAAAGTGTCGTGGTTTATATGGGAGGTCATACATTCTACGACACTATGCTTTACGGAAACACTCTATAAGGAACTTATAAGAATTAGTCATGTAAATAATATAAACAAAAAAGGAAACGACTTCACTTAGGATCCGCTATTCCAAGAGGAAGTGACCGAGTTGCTGTAAAAAATAGTGAAATCACTATAGGTGTGCCTATAATAGTTGAAGAGTTCCCTCGATTTCTCCAGGATCCCATCATCAGAACTGGGCCTGGTGACAATGGGACCAACTGTGAAGTATACTCTTTGAAACAAAAAAACAATTTTCCAAATCGGTCCAGCCGTCTTCGAATAATCGGTAAACATACATACAAATAAGCTAATACAAAGAAACTGACGTATTGAGGAACTTCCTCCTTCGAAATCTTCAACTCTGTTGAAAAGGTGTGATTTGTCAAAGTTTTCATTGGCTAAAATTAAATTATATACGTCATAACGTCATGCGCAGTTGATCTAAAATAAACTGCTTGTTGTCATAGTTTGTATGCCACGTTTCCGATCGATGCCGTATGCACTTACTATAATTTTTTAGGGTTCCGTACCTACCCAAAGAGTAAAAACGGAACCCTATTACTAAGATTTCGCTGTCTAGCCTAATTAATTTACAAGTTGTTATTGGTAGCCTATAAATATCTTCTTGTTCTTGCATTTTGTGCTTGTTAGGTAAGTATACAGTTGGTAATGTAACGTCTGTCTGTATGTTTGTCTGTCTGTCTGTCGGTCTGTCCGGCTGTCCGTCTGTCCGTCTGTCCATCTGTCACCAGGCTGTATCTCATGAACCGTGACAGTTAGACAGTTGAAATTTTCACAGATGATGTATTTCTGTTGCCGCTATAATAAAAAATACTGGAAACCAGAATAAAATGAATATTTAAGGGGGCTCCCGTATGGGATGTTGTATAACAGCCACGATTTTTTTGCCGTTTTTATAGATAATGTTACCGAACCCTTCGTGCGCGAGTCCGACTCGCTCTTGGCCGGTTTTTTAGTGATAATACGATTTCCATGTCTCTACCCTTCACTGGAATCCATCAATGCTAGCTTCGGCAAAATATATAAAAACGTAAAATATGGGATCTATAATAGTTTGGTCAGGGTTTGTTTTACTTCAAGCATAGACATAGACAGAGAATCACACTGTCTTTTTCTCACGCTCCTACCTTCACTACTGTGGCTGAAAATGGGGCTATCTGACTCCTGATTCAATTTGCTTATGTATTCTACTTAAACATGCTCGACCTTTCCTTGTTTCCTTCCTTGTTCTGTTTTCCTGTTCTATTTAATTCCCTCATTTTTCTAGTGAAATTTTTATATAGGTACCTACTATACTTTTTGTATGCTGTCTTTCTTGCACCTTATTGTACATGTTGCTTTATTTGTCTGCTTTTTCTCAACCTTCCCATCTCATCCACTCAAAGGTTAACTGGAAGAGATCCCTTTAAAGGGATAAGTTTGCCTACCTACAATTTCGTTGTAATATTTATTTTTATTTGCTATGTTGTGTACAATAAAGTGTTTACTACTACTACACTACTACTACTACCTACTGTGAAAAGGGATGAGTATAGCTACTATAGCTTATTTCTTTCACTGTTACCGCTCGTTCAGGCCAGCCAGGCAGGATTTAGGCAGGTTAGTTTTGTAAATCTATACATATAATAAAGGTGAAGAGGGTCAAAAATCTGTACATTGGAGAGATTAGCAAAAAAATGAGTTAGTAGCTCTTAGAATCGATAACAGAACACGTTTCGGCGATTTTTAGAATTTTTGTCTGTTTGTCTGTTTGTCTGTTTGTCTGTTTGGATGTGAGTTGGCGTCAAAATGCCAGAACCGATTTCGATAAAAACTTCACTAGCAGGTTCTACAGACCTCTGGTCAGGACATAGGCTATAAAAAATACGAACTTTTTGGATTTAAGCGGGTTTAAGGGAGGTTTAAACTTTGTATGGGAAATGCCTTTATATGGTAAATAAATACTTATGCATTTGTATTTCAACTATATATTTTTTAAACCACGGCGATGGCAAACAATCATACGACCCGCCTGATGGTAAGCACTTAGGGTAGCCAATGGACGCCTGTAAATCCAGAGGTTTTATGTGCGCGTTGCCTCCCTATAAGAATCTTTTTTTATTTACACTATATTGCACGAAATACAAAACTGTGAGACCAAACGGCGGACATCATACCAAATGGTAGTTTCCACCAGTCAACCATTGGGTCTATACAACAGACATGTACAAAAGGTGCAAGAATAAAAGTTAAATTAACTAACTATAAAAAAACAAACGAAACATAGTGAAACACGGAAATCGAAAAGTACCGGCACACCCTACCGAAAAAGAGTTTAGATAGAGTTCACCGCGTGATGGGCGTCAAAGAGAGGGGGGCGCAAAAAGAAAAAAAGACACCACACTATAGCTAAATATACCGAAAATTGTTACGTTGAACATTTGAGATGGAAGAAGAAGAGTTTTGATAGAGTTTACTACGTGATGGGCCGTAAAGTAAGGGGGGCTCGGGGGGCGGAGCCCCCCGCATAAAGAAAAAACACACCGTACTATTGCTTATTATACCAAAAATTGTTACGTCAAACATTTGAGATGGGAGAAAAAGAGTTTTGATAGAGTTTGCCGCGTGACGGGCTGCAAAGAAAGGGGGGATCGGGGGGCGGAGCCCCCCGCATAAAGAAAAAACACACTGTACTATTGCTTATTATACCAAAAATTGTTACGTCGAACATTTGAGATGGGAGAAAAAGAGCTTGATAGAGATTACTACGTGACGGGCCGCAAAGAAAGGGGGGCTCGGGGAGCGGAGCCCCCCGCATAAAGAAAAACCACACCGTACTATTGCTTATTATACCAAAAATTGTTACGTCGAACATTTGAGATGGGAGAAAAAGAGTTTTGATAGAGTTTACTACGTGATGGGCCGCAAAGAAAGGGGGGCTCGGGGGGCGGAGCCCCCCGCATACAGAAAAAACACATCGTACTATTGCTTATTATACCAAAAATTGTTACATCGAACATTTGAGATGGGAGAAAAAGAGCTTGATAGAGTTTACTACGTGATGGGCCGCAAAGAAAGGGGGGCTCGGGGGGCGGAGCCCCCCGCATAAAGAAAAACCACACCGTACTATTGCTTATTATACCAAAAATTGTTACGTCGAACATTTGAGATGGGAGAAAAAGAGTTTTGATAGAGTTTACTACGTGATGGGCCGCAAAGAAAGGGAGGCTCGGGGGGCGGAGCCCCCCGCATAAAGAAAACACACATCGTACTATTGATTATTATACCAAAAATTGTTACGTCGAACATTTGATAGAGTTTACTACATCATGGGCCGCAAAGAAAGGGGGGCTCGGGGGGCGGAGCCCCCCGCATAAAGAAAAAGCGCACCACATAAAGAAAAAACACATCGTACTATTGCTTATTATACCAAAAATTGTTACATCGAACATTTGAGATGGGAGAAAAAGAGCTTGATAGAGTTTACTACGTGATGGGCCGCAAAGAAAGGGGGGCTCGGGGGGCGGAGCCCCCCGCATAAAGAAAAACCACACCGTACTATTGCTTATTATACCAAAAATTGTTACGTCGAACATTTGAGATGGGAGAAAAAGAGTTTTGATAGAGTTTACTACGTGAAGGGCCGCAAAGAAAGGGGGGCTCGGGGGGCGGAGCCCCCCGCATAAAGAAAACACACATCGTACTATTGCTTATTATACCAAAAATTGTTACGTCGAACATTTGAGATGGGAGAAAAAGAGTTTTGATAGAGTTTACTACGTCATGGGCCGCAAAGAAAGGGGGGCTCGGGGGGCGGAGCCCCCCGCATAAAGAAAAAGCCCACCACACTATAGCTAAATATACCGAAAATTGTTACGTTGAACATTTGAGATGGAAGAAGAAGAGTTTTGATAGAGTTTACTACGAGATGGGCCGCAAAGTAAGGGGGGCTCGGGGGGCGGAGCCCCCCGCATAAAGAAAAAACACACCGTACTATTACTTATTATACCAAAAATTGTTACGTCAAACATTTGAGATAGGAGAAAAAGAGTTTTGATTAGAGTTTGCCGCGTGACGGGCTGCAAAGAAAGGGGGGATCGGGGGGCGGAGCCCCCCGCATAAAGAAAAAACACACTGTACTATTGCTTATTATACCAAAAATTGTTGCTTATTATACCAAAAATTGTTACGTCGAACATTTGAGATGGGAGAAAAAGAGCTTGATAGAGTTTACTACGTGATGGGCCGCAAAGACAGGGGGGCTCGGGGGGCGGAGCCCCCCTCATAAAGAAAAAACACATCGTACTATTGCTTATTATACCAAAAATTGATACGTCGTACATTTGAGATGGGAGAAAAAGAGTTTTGATAGAGTTTACTACGTCATGGGCCGCAAAGAAAGGGGGGCTCGGGGGGCGGAGCCCCTCGCATAAAGAAAAAGCACACAGTACTATAGCTTATTATACCAAAAATTGTTACGTCGAACATTTGAGATGGGAGAAAAAGACTTTTGATAGAGTTTACTACGTCATGGGCCGCAAAGAAAGGGGGGCTCGGGGGGCGCATAAAGAAAAAGCACACCGCACTATTGCTTATAATACCAAAAATTGTTCCGTCGAACATTTGAGATGGGAGAAAAAGAGTTTTGATAGAGTTTACTACGTGATGGGCCGCAAAGAAAGGGGGGCTCGGGGGCGGAGCCCCCCGCATAAAGAAAAAACACACCGTACTATTGCTTATTATACCAAAAATTGTTACGTCGAACATTTGAGATGGGGGAAAAAGAGTTTTTATAGAGTTTACTACGTTACGGGCCGGAAAAAAAGGGGGGCTCGGGGGGCAGTGCCCCCCGCATAAAGAAAAAACACACCGTACTATTGCTTATTATACCAACAATTGTTATGTCGAACATTTGAGATGGGGGAAAAAGAGCTTTGATAGAGTTTACTACGTGACGGGCCGCAAAGAAAGGGGGGCTCGGGGGGCAGAGCCCCCCGCATAAAGAAAAAACACATCGTACTATTGCTTATTATACCAAAAATTGTTACGTCGAACATTTGAGATGGGGGAAAAAGAGTTTTGATAGAGTTTACTACGTGACGGGCCGCAAAGTAAGGGGGGCTCAGGGGGCGGAGCCCCTCGCATAAAGAAAAAACACACCGTACTATTGCTTATTATACCAAAAATTGTTACGTCGAACATTTGAGATGGGAGAAAAAGAGTTTTGATAGAGTTTACTACGTGATGGGCCGCAAAGAAAGGGTGGCTCGGGGGGCGGAGCTTCCCGCATAAAGAAAAAACACACCGTACTATTGCTTATTATACCAAAAATGGTTACGTTGAACATTTGAAATGGGAGAAAAAGAGTTTTGATAGAGTTAACCACGTTATGGGCGGCAAAAAGTAGGGGGCTCAGGGGGCTCCTCCCCCCGCCTACAGAAGAAACACACCGTACTATTGCTTATTATACCAAAAATTGTTAGGTTAGACATTTGAGATGGGAGAAAAAGAGTTTTGATAAAGATTACCATGTGATGGGCGGGATAGAAAGGGGGGCCAAGAAAGAAAAAACACACCGCAATATTGCTTATCATACCAAAAATTTCTAGGTTGGACATTTGAGATGGGAGAAGAAGAGTTTTGAGAGAGTTTACTACGTGATGGGCGGTAAAGAACGGGGGGCAAATAAAATACTGCAAATTATACCAAAAACTGATACGGTGAACATTTGAGATGGGAGAAAAAGAGTTTTGATAGAGTTTACCACGTGATGGGCTGTAAAGAAAGGGGCGCTCGGGGGGCAGAGCCCCCCGCAATAACAAAAAACACACTGTACTATTGCTAATTATACCAAAAATTGTTACGGTGAATATTTGAAATGGGAGAAGAAGAGTTTTGCTAGAGTTAATCACGTGATGGGCGGCAAAAAACGGGGGCTCGGGGGGCGGAGCAACCCGCATAAACAAAAAACACACTGTACTATTGCTAATTTGCCATGGCTGACACAGTCAAATCTCAGACGCTTTCAGTCGATCTTTTGGGATGTCGAAGTTATATGCAAGAAGTCAATTTTAGCTAAACTGCTAAACATACTGTATGAAATATGACATGTAGAAAGCGTTTAGCAATGGACTGTTGAGGGTAACGAAAAGTGACAGAACCTACTGCAACGCACGCGAGCGAAGCCGCGCGGGTACAGCTAGTAAATAATAATAAGCTTTGGTATAGTCAGCAGCAAAGGTAGCTAAGCGGGTAGGGTGTTCAAAATGAGCTGGACACGACTTTATTGTTAAGAGAATAAGAGCGTGTGTAGGTCATTTTGAACACCCTACCCGCTTAGCTACTTCTGCTGCTGACAATACCTAAACCTATTACTTAGTACGTATTTATCAAACTCTACCCAGTAACAAGCTAAATAAGCAAGGTCAAACCTGTTGTCAGTTCGCGAGAGCCTATTTCGGGGCCTGATATTTTGCGCAGTTGTCTGCTAACTTTATATCATCAATAAACAGCAATAAACGTGTTCAATATCGCGATCGCCATCAGTAAAAATAAATATCCTTCGAGTTGATTCCGAATCCGGCAGCTGCTAACGTTTTTATGAGTGCTTCTCATAATAGTAGTATAGTCGCCGTCAGATATATCGGAGCGGCCAGGGTACTCAAAAATATCTGAACATGCACTTTATCGCCTTGGCAATAGAGGCGATTTAGATATTTGTGACCACCTTGGCCGCTCCGATATACCTGATGGCGACTATACAATCAAAATAATCTATGAACTCTTGCACGTTACTTAATTGTAATAAGGTTCAAGGCGTTGACTGTACACGTACAGTCAGCAGCAGAAGTAACTAAGCGGGTGAGCCGCTCATAATAATCTCGGCACGATTTTATTGTTCCCTGCCTTTTCGCCGAAAATTGTATTGCCGAATTTCACTGCCCAACGAACTTTTCGCA
Organism: Pammene fasciana; assembly: GCA_911728535.1. Classification (NCBI taxonomy): domain Eukaryota; kingdom Metazoa; phylum Arthropoda; class Insecta; order Lepidoptera; family Tortricidae; genus Pammene; species Pammene fasciana. Next base: position 2,748,618 of record OU452292.1, read on the forward strand.
GAAGTTTCATTTGGACGAATATCATTTCGCAACTTTACATGACCCAACCTAGTAGTAATTTTCATTTCTCAATTATAGGGTTGGGAAATGAAATGGTTGCGAAATAATTATTTGGCAAAAACTTTTGCACTGCCATCTAGTGAAAAAAGTCTATCACGGACACCCTCATTATCATTATCTTCCAGTGATTTTGGGACAGTAAAACTATAATAAGAATATGGCGTCACTGGTGGGTCGGTACCAATATATTTTATAGCGGTACTCTACCAAATAACAGTGTGTTTACAACCCATACACTTCCATTCGCAATAAATTTACTGAAAATACAACTATGCACATGTTTAATGACCGTCCTGCTATTAAAACTGTTAATCTTGTTTTCAACAATTCGTTCTTGGATAATCATCTACGTAGATTATTACAGGGTGCTTTTAAACGTGGGGTTGATTCAAGTGGTTTTATTAGACTTGGGTTAACCTTGAGCAAATACCTTATATTATAGATAACAACGATAATAAATAATATTTAGATGACCCACCATTTCTGTACCTATGCAACGAAAAACGAACCTACCTAAATAAATTGAAAAACGTAAGTATTTATTCATTTATAACCAATAAATTACAAAAATAAACTAAATTAAAATAAATTAAAACTAAATTAAAACTAAATAACAACTAAAAACTAATTAAAAATATTAAAAAAAAAAAAAAAAAAACGTAAGTTAGTAATACACCGAGCCCCCTTTTCTTCACTGACTAAAAAAAAAAAAAAATTAAAAAAAAGTAATACACCAAGGAGAAGTTTCTAAAGTTGCGAATTTTTCCACACGAAATGTACGCAGAACCATAAAATTATTCAGGAACTCCCTGGACACCGCCATTATCAATTATTTTAACTGAAAGACAGTCAGTTTCAACGAGTTTATTAATATAATACTAATAATACATTTTTTGATAATTCTCATAGGGAATGTTCCAATTTTAATGAATAAATGTTTGATGTTGAATTGGAAATTTAATTTAAAATCTCGTGTAAGTTTCCGGAAATTTCCGAGTAAGTTACTGAATTTTTGAGAATGTTCTGCAACTTGTACATTGCTAGGTAAATTACGAAAGATTCAAATATATCTAGACCTTTGAGTATTCTATGATCTACGATAGTAATAGGTACCTAAGTTCGTACCATAAAAACTTTAAATAAATTGTAATTGTATTGAAAATAATATTGCTCTCTTTATAGTAAAATCATAGCTCTCTTCTTCGCCAGTCAGTAGGTAGAAAAGTATCGTTCAATCAATCTAAACTATGAAATTTAAATCACACAGATCGATGGAGACAAACAAGCTATATTTAGAATAATCTTTTATTCAGTTCTTTGTCTGTCGCACTATACCTAATTATTTTGTTTTTAATAAATAATTTATAGTTTTAATAATAGGTCTTTCCCGACCACGGAACAATGGTGTTCCGGACCTTTGGGAGGCGTATGCGGAGCCGAAGCTAATAATAGGTTATCATTACAATATTTAAATTGATCTGAGGCTTGTTGGGGGCCAATTTTTGACTTCGAGCGCCCGAATTCAAAAAGTTTAAGCTCGAAAATAAACGCAACACAAAAGCTTACCGCCTATTTTTTCACATGAAATAAATAGTTTAAATACTCATGATTTTAAATTCCTATGGCTGCTATTTTTAAAAGATAATTTCATCGTTTTATTCTGAGTTGTAAATGTCACTTTCGAGTACTCGAATCACAAAAATCACCTCAATGAGCTCTACTTTGTGATTTTTTTAGTATAAGTACTTTGCAAATTAGAATGAGATGACTAACGAAAATATGTGAATTATAAACTCAAATAGATTTTATTATTGCACAAGAAAGTAATCAAACAAAAGTCATCAGAGTATTGGGCTGGAATTGAACCCGCATCTTCTGCACTCGCGGCAGACATCATTACCCGCAGTCTTAATTAAAAATGTAATTTAAACATTCACCCCGTATATACTTCGTTTTTTTTCTTCTGTACTTCTGAACATATTTCAGATTCGATTTGCAGTCTAGTCATTCTAGGAAACAAGCTTTTCTATATTGCCTGTGATTCAAAATTAACTTCGTACAGTCACCTGCACAATTAAGGCCACTAAGGGGGCCAAAATTAGAACAAAAAGACAGCTCCGAACAACAGACCGATGTCGTCCGACGGACTGATAGCGGGCGGGCCCCTTAAAATATGTGACGCGCTCTCAGGGCCCTACAAATACGATTGTATCAGATATTGTATATGGTTAGTACTAGGAAAATGAAATTTTGTGTGAGTATGTGATTTAATCACGCCAACAAAGTCTTAAAACAAAATCTGAAAAAATATGATTTTTTAGGGTATCTCCCGTACACATGAAGTAGGGGGTAATTTTTTTTGGCTCTAACCCTAATGTGTAGGGTATCATTGGATAGGTCTTTTAAAAAAAATAAGAGTTTTCTAAAACAGTTTTTGGTTAAAACGATTACTTTTGTAAATAATAACTCCGAAAGTTTAAACAAGTGTTTATGGTATTTTCTCGATATCTCATTAAATATTGATACCAGCAGAAAAGTGAAAATAATCTTTTTTGTAGAAAATTTGATGTGGATGATATTAGTAAAAGAACATCTTTTCGTATGACCCACCGTTACTGAGTTATCTACAAAAATCCAAAAAATGGGACCTTCTAACCCCCCTCTCCCCCCCAGCTCAAGGGCTACGCCCGAGGACTTTGGATATGTTTACCTGCTAACTAGTCCAAACAAAGTTACGAAGTCAAAAATTGTGTTCCAAGCGTTTCCCTCTATACCTTTTTTCGAGCATTCAATGACTGACCTATTATTGCGGCCTTCGTTGTGAAAGATATTCTCTCAGTCTTTCAGTCAGTAAGTACCTGATAACCTTTCAGATCGCCCCATTGGAGTATAATTATTTATTAAAATGATTTATATTTTTATAGAACAGTCGTTTTACTTAGAGATACTGACATACGCACAGCCTTAGCCGATCGATGTTAAACCTTGGAATATACAGGCTGGACAAATAAGGGCGCTATTTGTTTAATTGTATGAAATGGTAAGGTTAAGGTTGAATATTTAAGATGGGAAGAAAAGTGTTTTGATAGGGTTTATCACGTAATGGACGGTAAAGAAAAGGGGGCTCGGAGAGCGGGGGTCGCATAAAGAAAAACCACCGCACTATTGCTAATTATACCAAAAATTGTTAGGTTGAACATTTAAGATGAGAAAAAAAGAGTTTTGATAGAGTAAATCAAGTGAAAGGCGGCTCGGGGGCCATTTTAAAATCAAGTTGTGTTCGATATTGTATGAATAATAAATAATGTCTAATGTTTTCACAATTATTTACAGCAATGCATTAATATTTACAGATCTAACAGCTATTAGCTAGGGATACACGCACAGATGTGTCCACCGGATTTGTCCGACGGATATGCCCGGACAGATCCGTCCGTGTATGGCGCGAATTGGACATGGATGTGTCCGCCAGACGTCTGTCCGCTGTCTGTCCGTTGTCCAATTCGCGCCATACACGGACGGATGTGTCCGCCGGGCATATCCGGTGGACACATCTGTGCGTATATCCCTAGCTATTGATAGCTCTACTTTTTAGAGATAAAAATCTCATTATCCTTGTATTCTTCACTTTTTACTAACCATCTGAGTTAAGTAGGCACCTCAACCCCGTAATCGACATCCGTATTCCATATCACAATGGTTACCTCATTACTAATTCAATCAAGTTACGTAGGCACAGCATTAACGTTTCAAGCTAGGGCCAATCAATAGAAATTGGTTCCATTGTAGATGAAGAGCTAGCTCCGGAAAAAGGTACTATTTATAGAGTGAAAAAAGTTTTGTAATGAGTTGGTTTGTTATACTCAGTGATCGGAATTACCGGAGTGAAACGATAACAAAACTTGTCAACTGACATAAAAGAGTGCTTAACAGCCATAAAAATATTCATATCCACACATACCCACACATTATAAATTAGAGATTCCAGTTTGATTCGAGATTCTAGACCAGTTTGCTAAAATATTCGTATTTTTCTTGGTTGATTCCGATCACTGGTACGACCCTTACTACTACGACGATTTACTACGTTTGCTGGATATTATCCTTGTTACCTAACAAGGCTCGCAAGCAAGGGTCGCAAGGGTCGCTAGAGGCAGAGTACCTAACTCGGCCTCTAGCGACTGATGTTCGTCGATGAAGGTTTCAAAATTTATAGAAAATTTACGGTCTATAAGTATGTTTCTTGAGTTTCATGGTATGAAGACGGTTATAGATATAGACGAACGCAAATATAGACGGTTAAAATAATCCATCCTTTAATCATTGCCATAGTTGAGTAAAAATAAATCTAAACTCTAGAGCTTAATTTATTGCACAAAATCATTGATTTTTTAGCCCTTTGAAATGAAACCTGTAACACTAGCATACAAAAATACGCCGTACGTCCAGAAATTATAATATTGTCAATTTTGACGGTTTAATTGAATCTGGTTACACTCAGCAACCCAATCCCATGATTTGACGTGATCACTAGTTTTTACGAAAGCCACTGCCATCTGACTAGTAATAAAAATACTATAGCTGACTTTCTACAGGGATTTCATGCCCTAAAAATTGTATACATTTTCCTGAGCCAGCTCTTGGTCTATAACTAGCCATGTATCGTGTATATGAGTGCTACTCCATTATACACTTTAACAACCATTGAGAAACAAATTCAATTGTTTACTGTATTCCATTGCAATAAAGTCCTAATTCGAATGGTTTTTTAATGGTTGTTCTGGCCTTTATGTTTGGGGTAGTTAATGTGGGAGGAGTGGGGGGAAATCATAACCATGAATTATTGATTCTAACGATAGCTTTTAAATATAACTGGACTCAAATAATAGGAAACGTAGGTACTAAATATGTCACGTGTCACGAAAATTAGTTACATATTTAAATACTTAAGTTACTCATTTTAGTTAGTTACACAATGGAAAATGATATAACTATTTGATTAATTAATTCATTTATTCATGATTAAGGTCGGTATTCTGACTTTAAAATATGATTTGAATCCTATTTAAATCCAATTCATATGCTATAGATCTTTTGACAACAAAATTATAATAATATTCAAACAAAATAGGGTTTTCACAGCCACTAAAAGGTTTAACGTAACACATTAGAAACTGGAGGACATCAGTTTTTGATATCAATACTACTCCAATAATCATCATCTCAGCCATAAGACGTCCACTGCTGAACATAGGCGTCCCCTTTGGACCATCATTAAAGGGGGGGGTTTGCCATACGCGCCACGTCTGGCAGGCGGGTTATCGAGCGCAGTTTTTTTTTTGTTTATTGTTATTTAGGCTTTCGGAAGATGCTGCTGCTCATCTCCCGGTATATTCCCTTAGCAGACTCCTACTGCAACCACGGGACGATATGGCGGGGGACAATTCTAAGGCCGGGCACCCCACTCCAATAATTAGAAATTTTTTTCGTTTGAATGTCAAAAAAAGGTACCTTTTTATTAAAATCGAAAATTTTCAATCCGCCCACACCCGATTTTAATTTTTATAAAAAAGATGACGTACGTACCTAATGGATTACAATTACTGTGATTTACTAAGAAAAATAAAATTAAAATAGCCCGTAAATTTTTAATTCTATGTTCTGGGTGTTTTATTAAACTACGACTTTTTCTGGCACTCCATCGTCTCTTTCTCACGCGGATGACGGGAGCTCATTAGCACGTCCGCATTACTCGCTTGCTGGTGCACTACCAGAGACAATTGTTTGAATTAACTAATTTACAGCGCTTCACTTTTCGGTCATTATTATTATTATTATACATATATCATAGAGAGGAACCATTAGTTTTATCGGCCATAAAGTCATAAACCATGACCATGAAACAACACTACAAATTAAAATCAACACGAAATTCAAGTTCAGAGCTTACCAACTGATTAATATTGAACACGCACACCACCAAGGATCCCACCATCGTATCTCTTATTACTATCCATTGGAATTTCACATCTAACAGCAAGGCATAAGGGCGCTTTTTGAGAATCTTGACTGAGTGAGATACGAGGTTTAAGAAGTTAGTGAGCTTGTAGTTTGACAAATGGAATCGCAAATGAGTGGTTTGAATAGTTCGCACCTGCTTAAATGATTTAGTACATGAATTAGATCCAGTACAGTCATTAGCAGAAGTAGCTAAGCCGCCGAGATGTTCAGAATGATCTGTACACGCTCTTATGTTAATGTTAATGTCTTATGTTAATGTTCTACAAATATCAATTTGAACTCGCAGCCAGCAGGTTAACTGTTAAATTTGTAATCATTTTAGAGTTGCAGAGAAGAGAAAAGTTATATTTATGTTTAGCCTTTTTCGGATAAATGCTTTATTTTAAAATTCAAATTAATACTAGGTATGTACGAGGTTAGGTAACTACTTAACTGTCTGTTTTTATTTCTTGCCCTTAGCAATATATGAAAATGTAGAAAGTTTGATGGTCTAGTTAAAAACACTCGTTTGTACCATATTTATTACGAAATGGGAGTACCTAAATAATTCATGATATCTATACTTATGGCGCGATCAACTAAAACTTTTATAATGGTAAAAAGTTGAAGTTGTATGTCAAGGTACCTTTGCACCGACGGTACTGTCTGATATTCACGTCAGAAAAATTCATAGCATTGTCATCCTCACGTGCAGCCAAGGACATTTGGCAAATTTTATGCGCATCTTTATTTAGGCGGTCCGGAATCGATCGAGTTACCCCCCAGTATTGTACAAGAGCTTAAGTACATCGCCACTCCACCACCCATACGATGTTTGAACCGAGTAGCGCCTCAACATGCCACAACGATAAATTAACTTTTTACCGATGCGAAAACGAAACAGTTCACCGAAGTTGCTCAAGGAGTGCGCTTGCTTCCACCAGCTCTCAGCCTCTCTCAAACTGGCTGCATACCCTCGAGAGAGGTCCGAAATACTCTTTCGAGCCAAAAGTGTCAGTTTATCTGAGCGCCCCAAATCTAACTATGCACGCACGGTTCGCAGTGCAGACCCTACCAGACTTAGGTCCGGCAGACAATTCTTCCCACACCGACCTCCATCCGTCGATAAAACAAAACCAAAACCGAGCAAAGTCATGGTCAAACAGCAAAAGCGGAAAATTATCGAAAAAATCCCGTGCGCGATTTCCGTTCAAACCCTATCTATACCAATGAAATACGCCGATACCCATTCAACCTCCACGCAAAACAGAATCGATAGTCACAACAAAACTAAGTCTTCTAATCCTCCTAAACAGGTCGGTGAGAAGAGGCTGTGTGAAGCGAGAAGCGGGAAAGAGACGGAGAACAAGCTGCTGGTGCAGATCAGCGAAGCCGAACAAGTGTCGGACTTTGAAAGGATTCTTAATTCTAATGCAATATTGTCCGAGCGAGCCCGCGGGCACGTGTGGCGCAGTGTCGCCGCGCCGACGCCGGCAGCCTCAGCCCTGCGGCCTCGGTCCTCATACTCCCTGCACACCGTGAGCCAGGCCTACCATTACCTCTTCAGGCAGCACGAAGACTCCCTTCAGCCGCTCATCGACCATTACCGGCAAACTCTCGCCGCCGACAACGAAAGCTTAGGGAACAATTTGGACAATCTTAACGACTTGCAAGAGTTTTATGAGGACGACCACTCCTTAAAGAAAGAAATCGAAACTGCAGCAGACCAATTCATTACAGAGGAAATCAAAGAAGAACCGCGTGGAAAGCGACAGAAGAACTTCAATGTCAACTTGGCCGGTCTTATCGATCTTCACGTGACCGGGGAAGCGTGCTCGCCGGTGCCACACGAGATCGATCCGTCGCCAGACGTCGACCGGCCCGGGACCGACGACGAGGAGGAATGGCTCGCGCCGATTATGAGCGCGACCGATGACCAAGAGGAGAACCGCGACTCTGTCGACTGTCTCGCACAAAATTTGAACAGTGTTAAGCTGGGCGATGCTAATGTACCGACGATAACGCTAAGCAACTGTTCAGACGGAGCTAGAAGCGAGTTGCCGAATAATAACGACGTCGTCATCCATCTGGCCGTGCCCTCCATTGATTGCATTGATGAGACCCGCCCGCCAATGTGACCTTAGCCCCGTCGTTTGATTAAATCGTTGCCGACGCTCGCGCTCGACGCGCGTTTCAATTAATCATGATTGCGATAGAGTCCGAGCAGCCGATCAAAGAGGTGCCGAAGCCTGAATCAACGGGCACGCAAAGAACGCTGACGAGATCCAGTGCCGTCAGCCAGAAATCTGTGGAAATCGTGGTGCATCCAGAAGGTTCGAACAATCCTCTACACAGATCTAAACTCGCGCCGCAGCGTTCAACGTCTGAGACTCAATCTTCGGGTAAAAAGATTCTAAATCTTCGAAAGACGAAGAACTCTTCTTTAGAGTCAACGATGAGTCTGCCAAATCAGAAGAGTTTAGAGAAGAAACAAGGGAGTCTTCGGCATCAGAAGTCGATCGTGGCGCATTCTGACATTACGTTGACTAGTCAACCGTCGATGTCAGACGACCGGAAGGCGCTGAGAGAAGCGCTGTACCAGGGTATCTTCCATAGGCACAGAAGGACAATTTTCGCCGTCGGCTCGTTCCTCAGGATGCTAAAAAGTAAAACGTCCAATTATGACTCTATAAGGTCAGATTCTGACGAGATATAGCACCAGTAGTGATCGTAGACTAGTGAACATTGGTGCCACGAACTGATAGAACGCTTTTGTAACCAAATTGGAGTTACTAATGTTGATAGAGTACTTTGTAAGATTTTTATTTTGTATTAAAATGTTCCTAATTATTTCTGTTGGTTTATTGTGATCCCGCCTGGAATCTTTAGGACTGTTATATACACGGATGAATTTCAAAACATGTACTAAAAGAGGACATTATTACTTGAGTTTGTTCGGATAGAGAAGTGTCGTGGTTTAGAAGGGATCATCCTACTTCTCTTTCCGAACAGACTCTACACCTTCATCATCATCAAAATTTAAGAGCATGGCTCTTGTCGGTGCAGTATGCGCCAGTTTTCGCGGTCCTCGGCTACACCTTAATTTGTCAATAGTTTATTTGATTCAATCATGTAAGGACATTCTTTTACACACATATGTCTTTCGTTACACAATGGAATTAATTGAATTAATGACGAATTAAAAAAAACCTCAATTACGTGCAACCGTTTGAAATTTATCCGTAAGGGTTTTATTCTGCTTTTGATGAAGTGAATTATTAATATATTGCCTAAAAATCAACCATAAAATTATGTGAACCAAAATAAAGTTCGCAATCGGAGGTGTTTTAGAAACATTTTTTATAAGAAAGATTATAAAGTCTTGCACAAGGCTTAATGCATTCTATTTAAACTTTAAAGTAACATTACTTACCTACGACTTACACCAGTGTTAGTCACAAACAACAAAGAACTGTATTCTACAGAGAAATAAACTTGACTAGTACTTACTTATGAATCTTAGGACGTAGGATTTCACCTTGAAGAAAATATGCTATGAATTTCCATTTAGTTCAGACGTGTAAAAATATTCTTATTATTTTCTAACGAACAAGACGACGAGGTAATGAGGGTAAGAAGCTCAAAAGACCTCGTTATTTTATTGGAAATACACTTAGCATTTAATGATAACTTTTTCATATTTCTAAAATCCTACTCGCTAGCTATGACAGAATTACACTTAATTTAATATTTCAGAATTTTATCGCAGTGCTTGTAAGGTATTCAACAATGTTGTACTAAAAATGTAAATTTATTTTTTACGTGTCATATTACATTGCTTGATATTCTTACGAAAGCCATACCTCTTAACTTACATGTCAGCTCTAAACGCATGCATGCGTGGCACACGCAATCCGCAAAAAGTATGCAAAAAGTTGACATGTCATGTCATGTCAGCAGCGACACGCGACTGTCACATGTCCACACATGATTCTCGATGTTTACAGTCATCAAGGACGAGCGCACGCGAAAATGTCGTTAGTTCCTTTGACAACATGAAAATGTTGCAAGAAATAATCGTTCATTGGAACAAAGCACTATGGGCCTCATGGAATAATGTCCAAAATGTCCTCAATGAGATAAGAATTGAATGCAATAAAGTCGTTCATAATAGTTAAGGATTCATTAACATCAATTCAATTGAATCCATTGTGTAACGAAAGCTACTTATACTTTATAATACTTATACGTATATGAATCTTCTTCGTTACAAGTATTACAACCAGAAAACAAAATATTTTGTTTATGATATATTTGGTGAGTCTGATTGCGAAAACTTACAGCGAAAAACACTTTAGCGGTTGATAATTGAGGGTGAAAGGGGAAATATTGGCCTTGACACGCGATGCAAAGTTGAACGTTAACACTTCATTTGCAAAATTAGTTTTTGTTTATTATGGTTCTTCAGAGTGCAAATGGGACGTTTATAAAAACTTTTAGACGCTGCAATATTTTTGTTAAAACTGTTTTTGAATTATTACATTTTGTTACGATAATTACCTAATCATAATTTTATTGTAATTCAAATGAAGAAATGAAATATTTTGTGTTAAGAATCTCATCTTTCGTGCGTAACATCTTGTTACGCAAATACCTGCGTATAATGTAGTAGTTAATGCATTGATTAGGTAACTATTTTTTAATTTATACCTTCGTGTAACGGTAGGTAATTAGTCATAACTTTTATACTCATTTTCGTTACATAGTGGAACCAATTTTGCAAACAAACTAATATCCTCAAGTAAGTAATTGCTTCTATTAATTCGTCTTTATAGAAAGGTATACGATGTCATATTTATATTTATAACTTGCAACTTATTCTTTTGTAATAAGGAATGTCCTATAACTGTATGAAAAAGTAATAGCTTAAGGTATGATGTTACTTTAAAGTTCAACAACTAATAGGTATTAAGGTAGTTGTACAGTCAACAGCAGATAGCTAGCTAGAACTATACGTAGCTTTTTTTGTCAGAAAACAAGAAATAGTTTGGTTTTAAATACATCCCGCTGTTGACTGTATTAATACTATTATTTTTAATACATATTCCGTCATTCAGGTTGTTTACTCTTAAAATATATAAAACTATATTATGCACCTCCGCTATCCAAATTAATTAAAACAGTTTTTGAAAGTTTTTAATGTGGTATACATACGTATATAAAGCTGTTGTGTATATATCCAGTATTTGGTATGGTTATACAATTCCTTTAGGAAAGTGATGCTTCGATAAATCGAATAGTGAGCTTAAGTAGGTAGTTGACTTTTTAATTAATTTGCAGAATACTTTGTGTCCTTACATTTAGGCAAATCGTTTACGTAGAACATTGCCACTTTTGTACCAAGTTTTAATTCGTCAATTTAATTGTGCTACTGTGTAACGCTTCATTGTTGGTTACGTAGTGGAGTTATTTAAATTTAAGGTGAATTAAAGCCTAACCTACCTTGCCCATATTTAAATAATTACAATGTAAAACACTTTGGTCAATGTTCAACGTCATGACTAAAATAAATGTGTGGACATGCCTTTACTTGAAAGTAGTCATTTTAAACCAGAGTAGTCAATTTAGGGGCTAAATAAGGGGCTGCAGCTGCACGTTTTCCTCCGAGGATACCGCATGGAACATATTTGTTTTATTATATCTACCTTTTCCCACTGTTGGAAACTTTTTAGTGAGAGAAACAGAAAAATAACATATAATTTTCCTTGTCTTCTTCACTAGATAGTGTCAGAAAAACATGAAATATCGTTCTAGCTAGATTTACCACTTCTAAGGGGAAAAAGTAAGTTCTAGCGGTCTTGCCCGCGCCTACACCGGCTTGACTACGATTATATACGTCATTGAATGACTACTTTTTTGTAAACTGTAATGATAGAAGTAGATGATTAGGCGAAATGGATTATTGATACACGTTTTGGAACATTTTATGCACTTTTTATATATTTGTACATCCAAAGGTTATTATAAAAACGTGCTGTTGTGACGTAGATACCAAATAAACCATTTTACGTAAAAAATATATGAAACATGAGCTTCGTAATATTATTGTATAGATAGCTTTTTATAACAATAGTCATTTAGAGTTTTACTTTAAATCATTATTTTAATTTTATAAGCATTTAAATGTTTAGTCAGCTATTTTGGTAATAAAAGGTTAAGTCATTGTAAAAATAGGAGGTTTAAGAAAAAAAGTACGAATTTCACTATAAAAACTGGGAATAAATGTCATATATTATTTTATATTTGCAAGTTACAGATTAATACGGTGACTCTGTTAAATTGCCTTTAATACATATATCCCTAAAAAATATATGTATCTACTTACATTAACTAATTATATTGTAATTTTACTTATGTTATTTTGTTTTAGTTTATTAACAGTTGTTATCAAAGTTTGAACATTTCTGAAACTGAATTTCTTAAGTGGAATGAATGTTTTGATTTCCAAGTACTTCATTAAGGCAGGACACATAATTAATACCTTATTAGTTAACAATTTAGTTAATTCCTTTGTGTGACGAAAAGTAATCATGAAATCGTTACACAATGGAATGCACTTAAATGAAGTAGCCGAATGAAGCTCTAAAAATGATCTTTTGATTTTTAAAATGTACCTACCTATTTTACTAGACTCGTTCTCGTTATCTATATCGCTACTTAATATAATTTTGGAATAAAAAAAAAGTATGTTTAATTTTTTATCGTTAAATGTAAAATGTAGGCATGATGCATGTGGAAACATTGTTCACTTAATTTTTTATGATGTTAAATCGAAATGTTGTTGTTTTAATAATTTGTGGGCGGTATTTTGAATAAGCTATTGTGTTGGTGACGGGATACGCGAACACATAAAATTGAAGTGTTTTTGTGCCAATTGAGGCTCTCTACAGACGTAAGCGACTAGTCACCTGCGATTTTTAATACATTGCGTTTTTTGATCCATCGATTGATTTCGTTGCACTTACCGAGACGGTAATGTCTCGAAAACGCGCGAGTTTTGTGTCAAAATTGCGCCGATTGTAGAGGCCATTAGTGATGAAATCAAAGGACTTGGGAGCGTGGGTGTGGCATGATCTGAAGGGACATATAGCCAGGTTTCATGTCAAGATAATAGTTTTCTCCTGTATATCATAATTAGGTTTATACAGGGGTATAAAGTGAAGGGATATTTTAACCAGTGTGTAGGGCAGCAACTAGATCCCGTGCCGCTACTCAAAAATGGCTTTTTTGAAAATTTTACTTGATTTAATCACAAAATTAGCAATAAAATACCGTAATTTTACGTGTTTGCGTATCTCGTCACCTTAAGTTAGTAAGTTAATAATTTGTTATTTGATAACGAAGAGTAGTGATAAATACTTAGATATTATTTTGTAAGCAATATTATTTGTTAATCGTTATGTTAATTAATAATCATTATTATTTTTATTTGAACAAAAAAAACTTTTTTCATGATCATTTAAAACGTACCGACTCTAACTTTTCACGAGAGGAATAATTGTTTTAGAAATAACTGCTTTTTATAACTGTATAATAATAAGTTTTGAACATTATAATGAATACATTCCTATAATTTTGTGTACAAATATAACTATATAAATCTAAAGAAAAAAGACTGCGGAAGTTAAAAATAGCTGACGACAATTTTATATGTTCTGTGAAAATAAACAATGTTTCTTAGTACTGACATGCTGAAGTTTGTCTAGCCCCTTATCGAACTCGCGGAGCGTAAGCGAAGTGAGTTCTTACAAACAACTCCAGACCCAACTGTCACCTGGCTACTGGGACGTATCGGCATTTGGATGGCTTTTTGATTTCGATAGTTTGTCTGACGATAACTTTAGAAACGTTTTTCTGATCTTTATGAAATTTCTTGGGGATGTAGCAGAGATACATAAAATTTGTAAGTTCGTATATGAGCAGGATCGATCAAGTGGTTATGTTATGGAGCTAGAAGGAAAAAATCCTCCGAAGGGTCTTGTTATATTGGTCAAACGAGTTGACCAATATAACAAGACCCTTCGGCAAGTAAATCGCGAGTTCTCAGTTCGAGGCGGACTACTGGTATATATATAAAACAAAAAAATGACGTGCATGATTGACAGCTTGTTTTCATACACTTAATTTTTAAAGTCGGTCCTAAAAACCCGCCTCCCAAAAGTTTAGCTTGGCAGTATACCGACTTTGTAACTTTTTTATGTACAATAAAGTGTTTACATACATACATACATACATACTTTTGTACTATGTCGTAGCCTGTATAGTAGTAATTTTTTAAGATAGGTACTGACCGAATCTTACTAGAGATTTCTTACTACAATTCGGACATCTTAAAAAAATCTTACTATACCGTAAAGTTGGGTCAAAACAAAACAGACATTCAACCCTCGACAAAAATGTATTTTTACATGTGGCACGTTGATTTTTGTGCATAAAAAATGTTCCGGGCGTATATCGTATCATATTTGTTTTTTAACCTTTTCCACGCCAAAGACGTATATATCGGCACCACAGGTCCAACGCCAAAGACCGATATATCGGTCACCGACCACAGAGCAAAATAGACCTACATGCACACACATAAAGTTTAACTTCATTTTTGACGTTTAGATGTCGTGGCGTCTGAGTGGTAGGTTTTGCGTTTGACATGGCGTCGAAAAGGTTAATGATTTTGTTTACTTCAATTTCATAACTTTAACGATAAATACAATATCCCGCCTCTACCCGCAATTGAGTGACTACGGTGTGACGTGGGATTTCCTACTAATGAGAATTCGGACTTTACGATCATGAAAATTACCTACTAAAACTTAATTTTGTAAAAATAATATATTATTTTCGTAGCAGTGGCCTATACAACCCAGCTCCCCCTTCTGTCATCCCTACTCTCCCCTTTCATGACCAAATTGCCCTCGTCATTCCTTCTCCCCCCATTTTACGGGACAGTCACTGGCAATAGTATCTTCCTACACGAAGGCCGCAAAAATATGTGACACGCTCTTATAGCCTCACAAATAAGAGTGTGTCACATATTTTTGCGGCCTTCCTGGTGACTTTACCTCCATGTAGTATGTTGTAAGTATATGTATGTTTCTCCATAATAGCAAGCTGAATTGACCGGCGCGCCCTGCCTGATAATGGTATTGTATACACAGGTAATGGATTATATCATTATTACTTTGCTTCTAACGTTCCTTGTGTACGACTTGATTTCCTATGGGTAACCTATTATAGTTATGAAGATAAAATAAAATCGCTGTGTAATAAATAATACTGTTACATACAAGTATTGGCTAATTACTTACGTTATGAAATGAAATACGTTTATTTCAGGCAACTAGGGGCCAACTAGATAAATACCTTAACATAAAGACTTAGCATACATAAATAACATATTAAGTATAAACTAATCCCCTTATATTATGCATAAACAACCACTTAAATTAAGAGATCGCTGATAATCGTTTGGCCCTTTCCCTCACATATGTTGGACGGAAAGGGACAAACGATTATCAGAGGCCTCTTAACTTTAGTAGACGTTTATGAATAAGGGGTTAAAACTATTATTTTGGTGACAAGACGGTTTTCAGTTGTGCCACCTGCTCTGGTGTAATATTTGGCAGCTTCTCTCGGAACCGCCGAAACACTACACCCTTCGGCCAGAAGCCCGCGCTCTCGATGGTCTCCAGCAGCGGCCGCGGCACGCTCACCACAAACGAGCTGAAGTGCACGTAATGGCGCGATCGCAGCTGTCACCTTCAACTCGTAGCCGGTCCTCTTGAGAACGTAATTCAACACATCTGCTGACGTGGTGGAAAAATGCAGGCGCGACACGTATAGCGCCTTATTCGGCGTGGCAGCCCATAGACCCGGGGTAGCACCCGGCTCCGCAGTTCAGTTCCACACTGGCTTTTACGAGATGCCTTGCACGCCCTCGTTTTCTTCGACACCGGGATATAACAGTTGTAGGTCTTCCTAAGTACGTACGAGTAAGATCATCTACTGAAGGGTCAGGTCAACGTGGGTCAGTTCGGTTTGCACAAGGCGGTTCCACAACACGCAGGGAGCTTAAATACCGCGAGCCATCCGGTTGCCTCACGGACACTGAAACTACGCGTGATTGCTCTGAATAATAGGCTGTCTGATTAAGCAAATTTGACCCTAATGAAAATGATGTAGTTTTCGATAAATTGTCACTTTTATAATCAAGCTTAAAGTAGTAATTTTGCCAATATATCGAATAAATAGTTATTTGTGCAACAAGAGAGGAAAGTTGGTTTTTCTTGCGAGTGTTGATTTTGAGTCCCGAGTAAGCGAATGAATCTATAATTGAATCACCAGCGAAGCTAGTGATTCAAAGTTTGAATCTTGAGCGTAGCGAGATATCAAGAAAACGAGATGTAAAAAACTTTCCTCTCGTGTGACACGTACAACTTTTCACCTCAGTAGTGAGAATATATAAAAGTTAAAAAAAACACATTTATTTACATTCGTGAATGAAAGGCATCAGCATTATGACGAAAAGCTTCTGGAAACAAAATTTCACTCCCTGGAGTGAGGAAAGTCGCAACTTTCGTCACTCCTTGGAGTGAGGAAAGTAGGCTTGTTCGAACTGCTGAGGTGAAAATATTATTTACATTAGGGTAAAATTTTCTTCATCTGATGGCATATTGTTTATTCTATCATCATTCATCAGCCCCATTAAGTCTTGACGTTGGATTTCGGGACATTCTGTACAGTCGCAATCAGATATATAGAAGCGGCCAAGGTGGTCGCAAATATCTGAAGGACGACTCTATTGTCAAGGCGATAAAGTGCATGTTCAGGTATTTTTCAGTACCCTGGTCGCTCCGATATAATTTATGGTGACTGTACCTATATAAGCAGTTTCAGGAAGGGTGACAATGTTTACCATCGCTGCAAGTTTAGCGTCAGAGTCCTGGCAGGTATAATTTTCCGACGGCAAACACAACACGGGAGGTAATAAAGAAAGCCCTCGATCGCATATTTACGTCCCTCGCTTGCAACTCGGGCCGCAAACTTCTGCGATCTCGGCCTTTCTTTGTTTTACCGCCCTAGTTGTGTAATGTACTAATACAGTCAGCAGCAGAAGTAGCTAAGCGGGTAGGGTGTTCAAAATGACCTACACACGCTCTTATTTTCTTCACAATAAAGTCGTGTCCAGCTCATTTTGAACACCCTACCCGCTTAGCAACTTTTGATGCTGACTGTACATAATAATGGTAAATAACTGGTTACCCAACAAATGTTCGTCGACGTAATCTAATAGTTCAAGGTTAGTCTGGTTTAAACCGTTTAGTTAGGTATAAGTTATTTATTATGCAAGAGGCCAAAAGCTTTGTCGGTAGTAAATTGAATATTGGTTGATGTTGACTAAAATTAAAATACTTATTACCTACTTGTACAAATGTGTAGGTACTTAGTGTACAGTCGCCATCAAATATACCTGAGCGGCCAGGGTACTCAAAAGTATCTGAGGCTCCTAGTTTAAAAATATTTCACTCTGGACCACATATGATGTGTATTAAAAATACACTTCTGAACGAAAAAAAACATAAATATATACAACTTATAACGCCACCTAGACCTAACTTAGGTTTAGGTACTATCGACAAAATTGAATCCTGACCCAGCATGGAACCTTGTTACAATTAACTGCGTATGAACGTCATATGATCGAGCGTATGTTCGTTAATTGTAACAAGGTTCTATGGTGGGTCACGATTCAGTTGGTTCGATAGTACCAATAGTTTTTAAGTTAGGTCTAGGTAGCGTTATAAGTTGTATATTTATGTTTTTTTTCGTATTAAAATATTTAATAAAATACCGACATCAATACGAACGATAGAAAACCCAAAAATATTTAAGAAAAACCTGTATAAATATTTAATGGGAAAATCTTTTTATACACTACAGGAGTTTTACGAGGATGAGCTAAGCTCTAAAGTAGTTAATAGAAGTGTTGGATCTCATAGTTATTATTTAGTGCATAGAATTATTGTTATCTCATACTACTATATTAAGTTAGTAATTATTAATATTATATAACATATAAACAAATTGTACTTTTACGAGTATATACATATACTGTTGTATACTTATTATTGCTGTGCCCTTGCAGGGTTAATATTCGTGTAATGTTTTATGCAATAAAGTTCCAAGTTCTGAGTTCTGGGCGTTGTTCAGATATTTGTGACCCCCTTGGCCGCTCCGATATATCTGATGGTGCTTGTACTAGTAGTGACTTTTTTTATGAAACTATTAGCAAATGAGCAGACGAGCCGCCTGATGGGAAGCGGTCAACGTCGCCCATGAACATAAGCAACATCAAGGGAGCCACTTACAAGCGTTGCCGACCTTTGAGAGCCCTGTACGCCCGCTTCTTGAAGAACCCCATGTCAAAGCGCAATGAAAACACCTCAGGAGGCAGCTCATTCCACATTCCACACGTTCAAGAGTCTTGAACGTGTGGAATGTGGAATCTTGTCACGGGCATCAACTTGAAGCCTGTTTATTTTTAGTAAGTATACCAACCTGTTACGATTGCAATGATAAATTCGCTGTGTGGAGTCTGAATATATTTTAAATACCTTTGGGGTGGTTTTGGGTTCATATCGTATATCTCCGACGCTATTGTATCCTGACAACTGTTCAGCTGAATCCTCCGTGAAAGTCTGGTCATCTCCACTATGTCATAGTCGTCATAGAATTAATTTATCACCTGCAGGCTTATGATGGCAGTAGTTGTCCGCCGATAACTTGATAAAAAGCTGACAACTTGACACATTGTCATGTTTTGCTGTGTGAATGTGTCAAGTTGTCAGCTTTTTATCAAGTTATCGGCGGACAACTACTGCCATCATAAGCCTGCTGGCGGTTTAGCGTAGGTAATATATATGCGTTGTCGCGCATGACTGCATACTTATAGAGTCGCTCCTGAAGTATGGAGAGTCGCGCGACAACATAAGTCATTAGCAGGGCAGGTGTAAATATTTTGAATCATACCTTTGGTGTGGTTTTGGGTTCGTACGAGTATCTCTCCGTAACCGCTGTAGCCTCCGGTCTCCGTGGACTCTTCCGTATAGGTTTCTCCGTGGAATCCGAACTGCGCTCATCTCTACCCGAGTCATAGATGTTTGGAGATGTAAGTATATTTTAAATCGTACCGTGGTTTTGGGTTCGTATTAGAGATGGGCCGACTAGTCGCCGACTAGTCGGGAAAGCCGACTATTCGGCATCATTTGTAGTCGGCGATTAGTCGGCGACTAGTCGGCAAAAAATGCCGAATATTCGGCACTTTAATACCTACAGGAAAATATGAACTTGGCAGAAGTTTAACCCTTTTCTTAGTTATGAATATCTAAATTTTATTATAGTGTTTGTTTTCTTTTTCCCTTCAAACACGCCAGCGCTGGTCATGAACGCGTGATAGACAATGGCACGGCGGACGAAGCGAAATGAGCGTTTCCGATTGCTCCCGAACTTAGCTAGTAAAACCTACGATCGGCATTGCCGACTAGTCGGCCGATTAATCGGCAATTTGAAAACTGATTAGTCGGCCGATTGTGTAGTCGGCAAAAACCCTAGTCGGCCCATCTCTAGTTCGTATCTCTCCGTAACCGTTTGTAGCCTCCGTGGTATCCGTGGGCTCTTCGTAAGTTTCTAGTGTAATTGGTAACTCGTTGTTCAAGCAATCCAGAGGTGTAGAAGGTTCGACACCGATTTCCAGATTTCATAGTTATTTTCAACCGACTTCAAGATTTCGAAGGTGGAGGTTCTCAATTCGTCGGGATCATGGTTTTTTTTGCAAATTTTTGTTTCCTATGTATGTTCACCGATTATTCGAAGACGGCTGGACCGATTTAGAAAATCGATTTTTGTTTGAAAGAGTATATATATACTTCCCAGTTGGTCCCATTGCCACAAGGTCCGGATTTGATGATGGAATTCTGGAGAAATTGAGGGAACTCTTCAACTATTATAGGCACACCTATAGTGATTTCAATATTTTTTACAGCAACTCGGGCATTTCCTCTTGGAAAAGCGGATCCTAAATGAAGTCGGTACTTTTTTTGTTTAAAATTATTCAATTGTAATGGACATTTGTATCCAATACGTGGTAAGTATGATTTATTAAAATAAAACAAATAAATAAAATATGTGATTTTTTATTATATGTAACTCCATTCTCTATTTCAAGCATTGGCTTTCTAACATAGTCAATATACTCATATATTACCTATCGGCCGAAAATATAAAACTTTGGTACCTAGCTTACTTCATTATTCGATCTACATTGGTGTTACATTTCTGAGTATTTCAGATTTACAATCACTTGACAAATAACCTTAAATATATAATATACTCATATACATGACAGTGTCAGTTCATAACGGATCAGACTACTGTAAAATTGCCAAATTGACATTTCATATTTACAACTCTGACTGATCCTTATATGCCTTCAAAAAGGTATATCTTTTGGAAAAATAAACATAACATATTTAAAAGGATGAATTTGAATATTAAAATCATTATATCTATAATTTAATTAACTTTTGGAGCATTTCACGGAAAAGTCCACCATTGTCCCGTACGAACACGGTCAGAAAATTGGTAGGTTTTGTAGATCCTTTATGTGCGTCAATAGAGTCAAATTATGGTCAGAATTATAATATTCCAATTAAAATTCCAAAGATAACTCTAATGACAGAGATACAGACGCGTTTGTACGGGACAGCTCGTGGAATGCCCCTTTTGAATTGTTACATAAGGATCAAATAATTTCTCAAAATTAAATGAAAATCTTAAAGACGACTTTATCGACAATGTATAGCGAAATACTTTTTAACTTTTACTCCACCCAATTTAAAACAATTTAAGGCAATAAATAAAGTATAATTTTAATGTATTCAGATAAAAATAAAGATATGGAATAATTTATCGTTTATTACTAATCAATTAAAAATGATCAGCAATAACAATTATCTTAACAAACTTTTTACACAAATTATCTGAATCATAGTACAGGGTGTAACAAAAATACTGGTGATCCGTTTAAGGGCATAATTGGTATCGTATTACGACTAAGAAAAAGTAGAAGAATAAATTTTTAGACGCGAAAAAAATTTTTTTTTCTATGGGACAAGTGGTCCCAGACGGCCGACCCTCCAAGTATCATATGTCATACTAAACCAAAAAAAATTTCCTGCGAAAAAATTTTTTTCTCACTTTTTCGTAATTAAAATACGATACCAATTATGCCCTTTAAATGATCGCCAGTATTTTTGTTACACCTTGTATAGTTAATTTGCTATAAATGACTTAGACTAGTTAACACTCCCCCTGGAAAGTAAACAAGAGGGTTAAAACATAACCTTTCCAAATTAAACAACACTCCATTTATCACATAAGGTTTCATCCAGGATGAATATTTACATATGCAGCTTAAGGCACACGATACAGATTGGCTTCAAGCCTACAACTATTTTCAAGGTCATAAATACGTATTAACATTTTAGCCTTATAATTAAGCCTTATTGATCTTAGGGAACGTACCCAAACTAATTGCCAAGACCCCCCCCCCCCCACCCCTAGTTGTCACGTAGTAAAACTCGCACATATAGTTTAGAGTGATGTTTTGGACATAGAATCAAAAGAACATAATTTTGCCTACTTATTGCCTTTTATTTACTTGACACTGGCCGCGTGACACCAAAAGTGCATGGAAACCTATAATTAGAAGCGCGATATTTGAGCATAATTATTGACTACGTGACAGAACCTAAGACTCCCCCCCTCCCCCCTGTGACCTAGAGTAGTATTTTGACGACCCCCCTCCCCCCCCCTAAACTGGTCACGTAGTTTGGGTACGTTCCCTTACTGTGGGCATAGGCTTAAAGATTATAACGGCCATATTTTAAGAACTTTTTGAGGCTCCAAGTCTTTAGCATCATCTAGTCCAGAGCGACCTAAAGATAGCCAAAATGTAAGAGGAAATGTCACCTGCTCTGCTACTCCATCTAGTAATGACTAGCGTACTAGAGCAGGTGACATTTTCTTCTTACATTTTGGCTATTTTAGGTCGCTCTGGACTAGATGGCGTTAAAGACTTGGAGCCTCAAAAAGTTCTTAGACTGTGGCCGTCTAATATATCTTTAAGTCTATGCCGTGGGACTAGGTTTGTGTAAGATTGTCCCATAAATATTTATTTATTTTTCACCATATATTGAAATTTTTACGTAAATGTATAAGAACACATTTTATGACCTTGCATGCTGAGAGATAGTGGTTAAAAAGCAATTTACCAAATACAAGCTTGGCTTGTGAACGCTTAAATTTACCATTTGTAGTTTGTAGAGTTTTTTCATAAGTTTACAAACAGTGAATGAATGAAAGAAAAATATAGTTGTGGCCTTAAGAGTCGCCAGGACGCTCGCGTGAACTCGCGTCTCCATACAAACGTAGTTCAGCTCTCATTTTAAAACGACATGCTTTAGAACCACGAAATTTGGCATGGGCATTCTAGCAGTACAGATCTATGTCGGTAATTCGTTTTCGTTGCTAAAAATTGTAATAGGTACAAAGAAAATAAAGCAAAAATACGTTTTGTATCTAAATCTGTAACTGGCTGTATTTTCTTTGTATTATAATTTTTAGCAACGAAAACAAATTTCCGACCTAGATCTGTACTACTAGAATGCCCATGCCAAATTTCATGGTTCTAAAGCATGTCGTTTTAAAATGAGAGCAAAACTACGTTTGTATGGGAACGCTAGCGTCCTGGCGACTCTTAATAACCCTTCATTTAATATTGTCTACGGTTGCCGCGATAGTTATTCCTGAAATAAAACAATTTCGAACGGATTGACTCAACCCGTGACCACGAACGCTGTAAAGTGTTCGAAACGTCGGGATATAATTCAAATTCAGTATACGCGATATAATCCGTTCAAAGTGGTTTTACTTCATGAACCCTTCATTTCTTTACAATTTACTAATTCCAATAGTAACGAAAATGTTTACCTGTAGGCAACTGTTGAGATAAAATGAAAAAAAAACTGTTATGCAACTTGTTTTCTACCACTAGCTCTATTTGTATGAGGGCTATTTACAGAGTTTTCCCAAATATAGATACATAATCTGTTAAATATAATATTTTCAAGCTCCAGTCTTTGAAACAAAAATTATTGATCTCACCACACCTTAGTAGAATGAAACTTACCTTGACTTATTATTATAAACTTACATTCCATACAATATATATTTTTGTTCATATCTATTATAACATTCTTTTCCAAAACTATATTTTCATGACTTATCTATGTTTACATATTGTGATTGCGAATGTGAAAACTATGATGGACCTATAAAATTCTATCTCGTTTCAACAAGTCTTGTGGAAAAAGGATAGAAGCTTACAACTCCATAATTTCAAATTACATATCCCTGTTATCGAACCTTCAAGCGGAGATCAATTTAATTTAGTATAAATCTTTTTAATATACTTATCTACACAAAGTTGATCTTATACTTTGGTGTATCGATATATATAGTTTTTTTTCAAGGCCAACATCTAGTACTCAGCATATAGTTACATATCACATCTATATACATGTTTACACTACGTAGAGTTATCTACATGCATTAAATACTTTATAAGTCAAAACTATTGATATCAACGCCAACTAGAGATATTTTATTCATAAATAAGTATGACGTTATGGCTAATATATATATAAAATCTACGAATAATATATAAGTAGTTTCAATTAAATCAACAATTAATTTTATCACAAATTGGAAAGTGATGTCCATTCTAATGAAAAAATGAACTGTGAAGAACTCTGGAACATGACGGGATTCGAACCCGCGTCCTTCGGATTGCCGATCCGACGTGCTTCCAATCACACAAGACGATCCTCTATCCATGACAGCGAATTTAGTCATGTCATTAATTTTATCACTTTCGTATTTTGACATGCATTACAATTATAATAAATTTTCACATTTTTTGTAATTTTGGACGGCTAGCAATCGATAGAGAATTCAATAAAATTATCACAAATTAGCCATAACGCCATCTTGATCGATCGCTTTGGTCATCAGACAACATTTTGGCACTATATTGACCAAAAGCAAACACCTCTCGAGCAAATCGTATAAACTATACCAGCCCAACTTCAGTTCACAACACATATCTTCTAATACAATGTGTTTATGAGAGCCTAGTACTTTTTCTTGAACGGAAGAATCTCTAAGTTTGAAAATCCTCTTAAACACTTTATTTTGTCTTTTTTTTACGAAACGTAGTCCATCTGAGCATCTATAGTTTGGCCAGGTTTTGTTTAGCTTCAAGCACAGACAGAGAGAATCATACTGTCTCTTTCTCACGATCGTACCCTCGCTACTGAACAAGGGATAGCATAATTACTTCTAAGGTCCGACCGAGATCTCGGTCTCGGTCTCGGTCTCGGCCTTCTCGGCCATAAATCAAGGCCGAGATCTCGGTCTCGGTTCTCGGTCAAAAAGGGCCGAGATTCTCGGCCGCAGCCGAGACTATGAAACGAGTTCTGATTGGTCACTTGGGGAGTTGTTGTGACCCTTTATACGATTTCAATTGAGTCGACTAAGTCATCTCCCCACATTCAATCGTTTTTTTTTATTTTAGTTGCAAATCGTGCTAAAAATTAATGACACGATAAAAATTAATAGATACATAGTAGTTGATTTGAAAATTACGTGTTTTATTCTCAATTTTTTAAATTCTCGGTCTCGGTCTCGGTCTCGGCCGAGAATACCATTTAGTCTCGGTCTCGGTCTCGTTCTCGGCCGAGACAAAAAAAGTGTTCTCGGTCGGACCTTAATTACTTCCACTTGGCCAGCCAGACTATAATTTCAAATGTGTGCCTTAGACTCGTTTCCTGTAAAGTCCGAGTCACGATTTCCTCCTGACCTTGCCTTCCTCGAAGATCTCATTGAAGTCCGTGAGCAGCGTGTCGACGACATTGTTCTGTTGGATGCAGTCTATCGCGATGTTGTGGGCCTGCTCCGCGGGCGCCCAGAGTAACGTGGGTCCGAAGACAATTGCGAGGTTCGCTGTGTGCATGCGGTTTCGCTCGCTGTATTTTGTTACCCTGAAATTTGAGAATTATGGATTAGACAGAGGTCAAATTATGAGCCGCAATGAAAAACTGAGAGGCAAATTTTAATAAAAATATTAAAAAGTGAGTCTTATCGACATAAAGGGACAGACGTTTTTAGACAATAAATCCAACAAAACAGACAGCAAATAAAAATAAAATGACAATAATAAACGAATTAGTTACCTTAATAGATGTTCCAGAAGATATTTCAAAGTGTCGCGGTTGCACGGCGGCAATGAGTTCACTATTTCGCGGAACTCTTTAATTTTCGCTTCTCTTGGTTTTATGGCTGTAAAAGATAAATTACAATTAAATTAATTCCATTGTGTAACGAATCTTATCGACATGGTTAATTATTTTCGCAACACAAATGAATCGATTCAAGTGGAGAGGAATTATGGCACAATATGACTAAATATTTACCGAAAAAGGTAAAATGACACTAACCTCTGTACAAAGCGTTTGAAATTGGTTTTTTAAAGGTTTGTAAATATTAGTCTATAAAGTTAGTTTTCATGGAAATGGTTGGCTTGAAAAAGTTTTTCTTAATGTTACTTGTATCTTGTACAAACCAACTTTACTATCCATGAACATCTAATTTATTAAAACCCACCACTTACTGCTTTTAACAGTGATGTTATTTATATGTATTTCATTTTGATGGCTCCTCTACATGATGGGCCATCATAGGGACGCAGCTATGCGTTAGAGGGAGCTATAACGATATTGCGATCTCGTTCTGTTGTATAGCTGCGTCCCTATGATGGCCCATCATGTAGAGGCAGCCTGAGACGTCGGTATGGCTGTCTTTTTTGGGCGATTGTTATTTCTTCTAGACGGTACTCACAGCAAGCAACCTGTCAAAGATGCTGCAGGGTATGAGAGGCTCCTTCAGCTCTCTGAAGAAGACCTTCAACGAGCCGGTCAGCACGTGGATTTCGGCGTTCTCTTCGATAGAGGAGAGCTTGTTCTGATCGATCTCAAACAGGAAAGTATGATACTTACAACAAGCTACTAGCACCCCGTCGAACATGCTGCAGGGTATGAGCGGCTCCTTCAGCTCTTTGAAGAAGAGCTTCAACGAGCCGGTCAGCACGTGGATTTCGGCGTTCTCTTCGATAGACGAGAGCTTGTTCTGATCGATCTCAAACAGGAGAGTGTGATACTTACAGCAAGGTGCTAGTACCCTGTCGAACATGCTGCAGGGTATGAGCGGCTCCTTCAGCTCTCTGAAGAAGAGCTTCAATGAGCCGGTGAGCACGTGGATGTCGGCGTTCTCTTCTATCGACGAGAGCTTGTTCTGATCGAACTCAAACAGGAGAGTGTGATACTTACAGCAAGCTGCTAGCACCCTGTCGAACATGCTGCAGGGTATAAGCGGCTCCTTCAGCTCTCTGAAGAAGAGCTTTAACGAGCCGGTCAGCACATGGATGTCGGCGTTCTCTTCTATCGACGACAGCTTGTTCTGATCGATCTGTAATCGATCGATCGATACGTAAAACATTTGGGTCAAACACATATGTTTAAGGATAAACAATATAATTAACGCCTTAATCTAATATTTCTTAATGTATTCATTTGTGTTACGAGAATTAGTCACACATTTGTAAGGGGAATTCTCATAACACAAATTAATTAAGAGAAGATTAGCTCGTGGTTTTTATTACGTATATAACAGCTAAAGAACAAATAAAAAGATTTTAATAAATATTTTGAAGGCGTTGTGAGCGATGTGACTCGGGTAGCCTAGGGGCAGGGCGTCTGCCACGAATACAGAAGATGCTGCTTCGATCCCAGCCCTAGGCATCGAAGGCCTTGGTCACTTTTTCCTTTGTATATGAAATCTATGTATTTAAGTAACATATTCGCAATTCTCCAATTACACCAGAAACCATATCCATCCATCCACAGCGAATTTAGTAACAGCAATCGTGTCATCTGTACTCGATATTCTGAAGTTCTACCTTTGCCCAATCCTATAGGCAATATAAAAAATTGTAAAACTTACATCCAGACGTATCTTCTGCACCTGGCTCAGGTTACCACTCGCCCGGTACAGTCCATCAGTGCACATGTTCTCTTCGTTGCTCTCGATCTCCTTGATGCAGGCCACCACGAACGGCGGCACCCGAGGGTTCGCATCAGCAGGCACCACTTCAGAGAGGTTCCGGCCGAAGACAGGCTCATCTGAGGGAATACAAGGAAATTAAGTTGGGTGCTATTTTTGATCATCAGCGGTTTCTGTGAATTCGGCGTGCATGAAAAATTTACATGATTATTTAATCTTCTTCCTCTTTCTCCGAGCGTTTGTCCCGTCTTGGGGTCCGCTTGACAACTTAATCCCATGAATTGGCGTAGACACTAGTTTTAACGAAAACGACTGCCATCTGACTTTCCAACCCAGAGGGGAAACTAGGCTTTTTTGGGATTAGGTTTCCGGTTTCCTTACGATGTTTTCCTTCACCGAAAAGCGACTGGTAAATATCAAATGATATTCCGTACAAATGATTATTTAATGTTAACCAATTATATTTTATTCTAGTCTGTAACGTATGTTACTCATATAAATAAAAGACTATTTTTTGTTATATTATGGAATGATTTATAAGCCAGGATTACATTCAGGGAGGTATATCTTCTTTTCCAATTTTTTTTTTCTATTTAGGTACATTTCCTTTTCAGGGGATTGCACCCTGTTGCATGCGACTGTGGAATGATTTTAATAAAAATCGAAATTTAATGAAATTATGCATACACCAATTTTTTTCATTTGTCAAATGTGTTTATTCAACTATAACCCGTGTACAATTTAACATGTGTGTATATTTTGTGTGAAATCTTTATTTCTGTAATGAACAATAGTTGCACTGGAATCGGAGAAATTTATATTATTATTTATAGAATTGATTTATTATTTATATTATGTAATAAATCAATTATAAATGAGTATTGTTAGATTATAGGAAATGAAGTAAAAGTCAAGTGATGATAGCATGGTGGCATTTGGTGGCATACATTTATGTAAGTACTTGAAAAAATTTACCGTCTTGGCAATGAACAAATCAGGTAAGCAGAAAAGTGGGGCAGGGAAACCGAAACAACTACAATAAACAATAAAATATAAATAAAATATATTAGTATTGTATAAGAAATATTTTATCAAATAAACTCATGACACAATAAAATATTTACAATTATGCATGCAGTTGGACCAGGGGAAACGATTTTTTTCGTCCGAAAAAACGTTAATTTGTTACATATATAGATAATTTACTAAACAAACTAAAAATCAACCACTCACCGGAGTACCAAGGATTATTAGTCCTTAGTAAAATAAGGTTTTGGGTTAAAAAATAAAACACTTTCACCATCAAATGCTCTTCTTTACATTCCAACTTAAAATACAAATAAAACTGTTATAAAAATACACCCAAAACTGGTTAAAAAAAAGCTCTCTACTGCTGTCTTGTTCTAAACTGAACCATTCGATTAGATAATAAAAAATGTGTATCATACATTCTTAATTATAAAAAATTACATAAATGAAATACAATATGAAGAAGTAATTAGAGAGTATGGAATAACTATGTAGAGTTTATAGAATCATACAGTAAATTTTATTTTGTAAATAAATATAATTAATTAATATAAATATCTACTATTATTTAATAAACTTTTGTAAGGTTTTCTATCTTAAAGGTTTTTTAATAAATTCATTAACTTCTTCATATTCTGCTTCTACAAAACCAACAACATTTAGCATCCTAATAAAGACTATCTTTTTAATAATGACTTGTTATAGTATTCGTAAACATTTTAATTTAATTTTTATAATTAAGTTGCATTTCCGGTATCATAAAGTTATTATTAGGATGTCAACAAAATACTACAGCATGTCCATCTACCACTAAAACCATTAAAATTTACACTAGGTAACCTAAAACTTCACCTGTAATGCTTCTCAGTTGATAAATTTAAAAACATCCATAACAGTTAAAAAAATATCAACCGAGATACAAAAAAGCGTTTTAAAGTGCGATCTAATTAAAAAAAAAAGTGCAAGCTCCTCACACCAATTTAATAATTTTGTTTCCAACCTTTGTAGATCCCTTTTTTGACAAGTTGCTCCATGGACGGACGTTTGAGGAAGAACTTCTTAAGTCTGCTTCGAACGTAACTCTTGTTCGGTGCCTCTGTGCAATCGCTGAGATCCTCGTTACTGCTGCCACCGGCTGAAAACAAGGAGCCAAAGCCGTGTAAAAGAAAAAAAGAAAGCATAGACATAAATGGCGGGAAGATTGACATTTCTGTTCGCAAAGTTATAGGTTATAATGCATGAACAGAAAGTGTTAAAGCAAAATGTTGTCTAGAAGATTAACTTAAGCTGATGAATGAAGATGCGGAAAGTAAATATGTAAGACAGAGCCCAGCGTTACTTAGAATTTCATAATCACCTGCCTAATAAGTTCAAGATATTGCAGACACTTGAGTTTCTGAAGAAGATACGTAAGAAAAAATTGTGTGTAAAGACATAATAATTATATGTATTTTTTACTGTCAGATATTGATTATTGATAGTTTAGTAATTTTCTTAATAGGAAATAAAAACAATTATTCACGTCGACTTTCTAAGCTATGACAGCCAGTACAAAGAACTATACTCTGTAACATTAATTTTGAGCCATAATATTGGTATTTGTAAACCAGTAGTTATTTTGTCCATAAACATAAGCTTTGAAAAATAGTTAATTAATTCCTTTGTATAACGAAAAATAGTAAATTAATATTTTTTGTTACAAAATGGAGTGAATGAAGTTGTTATAAATGTCCTTAATTTAATTATGTACCTACGTTAATTTAAATCATCGTCAAAGAGTACGTTACATAGTTAAATAAGTATTAACGTACGAGTATAAATGGAGGAGGACGGAAGAGAAATTAATAAAATTTTACATGGTGTTATTCTAGATTCCCATCATAAAAAGGAACCATCGTCGGCAAAAGTCTTTTTTTGTACGAAAATTAACAAAGCCAGAGACAATCAAATCGATTAAGTTAAAAACCTCTTTCCCCATCCCTATTTTTTTAGCCCCGGAAAGGAGATACTTCAACTATAAATCATAATATATAATTGATACAATGTTTTAGACAGAGATATCAAGGAAATAACCTTCAATTAATCATTGTCGTAAAGATAAACAATTCAGTAAAGTTAGCAAGTCAAATGAAGAAACCACCACCAATAAAGATGTGAAAGGGACAATGTTAGAACAAGATACAGCATTGGGAGATGTTTCCGACGACAAAGATATATTAGATACAAACAACAGACTGGAGATGGGACGTACACATTATCCAGAAATATCTGTAATCATTTACCTTATTTACAATCCTGAAAACACTAGTATAATTGGAAACTGATGACATTTATAATTTTCTTTCTAAAATATTCAGGCACTTGTTTTACGAAATGCAGTAAGATATTAATTTAGAAACTGTAACTTTATATGAAAAGAGGGAATCAATATAAATTGCCAAAATGTTAACTTGGCAATTGAACTGATGGTTGTCCCAAAATGATCTGATTCTCTAACGTCTTTGAAGATAGCGTGGCAATTGATAAAGTAGTGATAGACGATAAGTTAATCTTGTATTTGAGTGTGACGATCGTAATACTAGGATAATCAAAGAGTAACATTTTAACTGATCACTATAAAAAAATATTTATCTGGTTATTATAAAGATTACGAACAGTCGGTTTGATAATACAGTAAATTCAGTAAATGCAATATTCAGTATCCTAACTTTTAAGGGCAGACTGATTGTGGCAACACTAGATAATAATTATCACAGCTGTTATATGTAGTCAACGATATTATGCAGTCTCTATCGCGCGTGGATAAAAATATCCAATCAAATAACGACAACTAATCAGAATACAAAAGTAAAGTTCATTACGAATTTTAGCGAATGACCCTGGCCTATGATATGTATAAAATTGCGCATATTATATTTAACAAAAAACGAAGTAGTACTTGCCTCGTTTACATTGTAAAACCTGTACACTAACATGAATGCAATAAAGTTCTATTCTATTCTAAGAACATTAAAATTTATCATAGTTGTTATGATTCTAACGTCTGATGTCGCCATTTGCCAATATACTTGGCCTTGTTTTTCTTTGCTATAGGATAGGAATGAGAAGCTATACAAATATTTTGGAGAGCTGTCTAGTCCGCATGAAGACTAACTACTCTATTTCTCACTCTATATTAGTTATTACCTAAAATAGGTTTTCTCAAGAATGGAGCCAACCTTAAAAACATAAACATTGTCTTCAGTTTGTAGCGTCTGTCTGTTTTAAAAGTCGATTAAGAGACACATTAACAGACCACAATGATTTTTTAATGATTTTTATACCTATGTGCTCCTTAAAGTTTGGTTAAAGATTGATTTTGTGTAAATAATAAAAGAACATACGCGATGAACGCTTGCTGTCACGTCCTTTGTTGTCTTTGTTCTTCTTTTCTATTTTATCGTGCTTATCATGTTTCTCGCTCAAATTGTGGGAGGATCCGAAAAAATCCTTGATTTTTGAATAGCTCCCTTTATGCTCCTGCTGCTTTTCCGTAGGGCTTTTTTGCTTCTTGTCCGTTGGGCTCTTTTGGTTCTTTTCCGTTGGACTCTTTTGGTTCTTTTCCTTTGGGCTATGTTGGTTCTTCTCGATTGTAATTTTTTGGTTATTGCTTGTCAAACTCATTTGGTTATTTATGTTTAGATTTGCTAAGTTATTTTCCCTTAAATGATTTTGGTTATGTTCCGTTGGATTCTTTTGATGGTTATCTGTTAGAATCTTTGCCGTAGGTTTCTTTTCTGTATGACTTTTTTTAATTGTACTCATAACAACATTTGAACCTCCACTGTCCACGTACCCTACTGCTAACATGACTTCACACTCCATCTCACTACCCACTTTTAAGAATTAGGTTTTAAAGTTATTAGAGTATTTTTTTTATTAAACTAAAACACAAAACCGTATTTTTGGATTAAAGCCTTTCTATCAAACGTTACAGAAACTACGCACAATTGTATGATCAGATCGAACCATATATCATCAGTCCTGTAGAATTAATTCTATGTAATATCGAAATCTCAACTTGAATTTTAGTTGCATCTACGCTTCACCTCACTAATAGAATTTTAATATCACTATGTCATTCAATTCTCTTCACTACAATCTGCTTCTGCACTTGACAGACCACAAATATGTCAGTCATCTAAATAGAAACAAAATGGGTTTTGAAATTAATTGCCCAGTTGTCAAAAAGGACTGTGAATATCAGGTTTAGCGCAGGATCTATTTGCTATCAGAACGATAACGGCCTGATAATGGCCGCGATAAAGGTAATTGATTCGTAATATGTATATCAATGAATTGATAAGAGAAACGATATTGGTTCTGCAGAAACACGTAAGTAATTGGGGAGTAAATGCAGAAGTACTTGTTAATAATCCTATGTTATATTCAACTACTGCTGTAACTGAGTACTAGACTGTTTTGAATCTAGTTAATTCATTTTCAAATCTGAGTTGCCAAGTTAAATAAAATCTAGATTAAGGATATCATGTATACATGCATATATCTTAAGTGGCCTGTTACAATGTAGCAAAAAAAGGACTAATAAATATCTTACAAGATTCAGTCCACAAAAGCCCATCCGTCGGAATACAACTGCACATTTTCACACCACATCGAGTTTAAAAACGATAGAACACTGACTTTAACGCTATAGGTAGTTATTTTTGATTCAGGAAAATGTAAACATTCGTAGGCATTGGTCACAATTGACGCCAATACACAAAACAACAACAATGAAATTACAAAAATGTGATAATATTTATGAAGAAAACTATAACAATGAAGCCAATTCAGTACGTTCAGACGAAGTAAGTTCTGTTAGAGAACTACTAGTTAACTCAGTAAATGACGTTCCGTTTTCATAAGTTAAATTCAAACAAATAGACAGTTAAATAACAATTAAAGACTCAGATAATTTAGAGTTCAAAGAATCGTTCACTCTATGTGGAACTGAGTTGTAATCCGAATGTAAAAATTGGCAAACCGCTAGTATTCACGAGAATTATACAATAACAACTGAACTAGAGAGTGACTAAAGACGTGAATTAAATTGAAACTGCTCACTGCATGAGGAAAAGCTAGTTGACTCATTCGACCACAGAACTATAATGGCACCATAATCATTCGGCACATAGATGTGTACCAAGTACCAAACGAACAACAACGAGCCAGCTAATATCTTTTTTCCGGTATGCTCTGGAGATTAGTAGAGGAAAATAATGAATTCACACTTCACAGTACCTACCTTGGCATGAATTGCAGAAATCTGGATAGTGTGTATATATTTTTGCATAACTAGTTAAGTAATCGAAAAGGTTATTGATTATATTAAAATATATTTACACATGTATATGTGTGCATGTATATGGTAATACAAAACTAAATAAATTATACAAAATAATATTAAAAATCACCCCGGAACCTCCTATTTTCCAATGAGTATACATAAACTAGTACGATTTTGAGGCAACTTTAGATATAAGAAGTAGGTTTTTGAAAACGAATTTTGTATGGGGCACGTGGTCGCAGTACCAAACCTCTATGTATAGAAAACCTTATTTTGCACGTAAAATTTTTTTTCTTACTCTTTCGTAATTAAAATACGATACCAATTATGCTCTGAAAAGGATCACATTTTTTTTACACCTTGTACACTTGTACAGTCAGCATCAATAGTATCTTCCTACACGAAGGCCGCAAAAATATGTGACACGCTACGATTTGTAGAGCCATAGAAGCGTGTCACATATTTTTGCGGCCTTCGTGTAGGAAGATACTATTGATGCTGATTGTATGCCAAACGTTTCATTTTGTCGAAAAAATCCGGTTCGTTTGATCAAAGTCTGTTCTGTCAAGCCAAATCCGAACAAAGGGCAGTTCTCGACGTCATATAAGTAGATCGATTACTATCATAAGGATGCATTTATCGCGGTTGATCCTGACACTAAATAATAGTGTAGGTAAATTTCATCATTTTATTAAGTACCTAAATTACGAGTAATATCGGTGAACAAGATTAATCGAAATTAATAGTTTCCCTAAGATTTAATATAAACTCAATTGGTTTCTCGTCTGCGTAAGTTAATTGTATTCATGTTGTTATGATTAGATGGGCCATACAGATTTTTTAGTACGAGTATGAGTTAAGGTTATGCGTCTTTTCTTTTTTATAAAATTAATGAACTTTAAAGCTTAATTTTCTTGTTAAACCAATCTTTTTTTTTCTCGTTTTCCTAAATCTGTTTGACCCGTACACTACTTGCATTTCTTTACTCAATATGTCAAATTAAAGTGACACAGCGACGCGACAATAGTATAATGGGGTTAAAACCAACATGGTTTCTATTTTCTTCTTTTTTGGATCTCTATACGATTAGAGACTTTTTCATAGATTTACATATGGATAAGACATGATCAAAGTATTTTTTTAACCGCCAGGTACACTCGTTATATTTTGGATGTGATATCACGCGCTGCCTTGACTTTCCGTGTGCATGATTTGAGGTCTTTGGCGGTCAAAGGATCGCAGTGCTATCCCCGTATCTTTGTGCTTGTACCCTCATTGGAGGACAATTAAAAAGATTTCATTATAAAATACCTTTCTGTTTGCTCCTGTTGGAGTGCCTCGAAGCGGGCGGCGTGCGGCCCAGGCTCTCAAGGTCCGTGTTGCTGCTTTGGTTCATGATTGAGAGGTTGTCATCGGTGGGTGGGCCCTGAGAAGAAGTCAGTGTTACTCCATACGATCTAAATTAAATAGGTAAGTTGATATGGGATAGTGCGGTACAGGATAATCTTTAAAACCCACCACAACCCAGGTCGTCTTAAGCTCCAAATGGTTACGAAGGTTTATGGCTGATCCGATCCCAAAAACATTAAAATAATTTAAATTTAGACCAGACGACTTACGATAAGACAAGTAAAAATGGAAAGCTAATTTTGATGATAACTGTTAATTGATATTAATCGCACTTGAGGCGTTCGTATTTTCCGTAACGAAGCACGTATGCAGTATACATTTGTGTGACAGCCTGCATGGAGAACGTGAAACATTTGGTGCCTGTGAGAATAACAGGCAGTTAATAATAAAATTTGGCGAAGGTTTTGCACTCATCTGAAGATGCTTACAAGTTTGTATATGACGTTCTGAATCTCCCTGAGCCACCGTTTGGCGCCATCTTCGCTGTCATCTTGGAGTAGGAAGCGGTCGTGGCTGACCGTCAACTCGATTGACTTGTTGTACCTGAAACGTGAGGATAGTTAGAGCTTTTTCGGGGCCATATTCTGGAACAATAACATCATAACCTCTGATTTAAGAAGAATATGTATAAGAGAACATTTTATATTATGTCTACAAGCGCATTAGCCACCGTCTGCGCATTTGTGGCATCTGAAGTAGGGGATCATGTCGTCGACATTCTATGAAAAAAAATTTTGGCGCGCTTATGTGGACCCCCTGGCACTTCTTGCATGTTAGAGCGATAGAAAGGGCAATATAAATTTTCTCTTTTCAGTCAGCATTCTCTGAGAGTAATTCCCAAAGTTAGCAGAAATATTTTCAATATGCATTACCAAGTATTTTCCCAAACTTACCGGTAACATTACCCACTATCATGTCATGAAAAGGAGAGTAATTTTGATTAAGTTATAATATTGAATCAAGGCCGATTTATTACGGTTTCGAAGTCTCCTAAGAACCCTTCTAGTTTCGCCATGTCCGTCCAAATTTTTGCTCAGTGATCATTAGTACTAGAAAGCTGGGTATGAGTATGTGTAGAAAAAACACCGCAGAGATGTGTAAAACCCCTGAATCTTAGGTTATGGTGATCATGACACTTACCTTCTGGTCTGCGTCTGTACGCATTGTATGACGTGTGCGTTCTTGAGGGGGAGGATGAGATCCGGTCGCGGCGCGGTCGGGCTGGGCGGCGTGCCGGGGGGCTTTATATATTTCTGTGGATAAAATAGTGTATTAGCATTATAGCCCCGTCATACAGAACATTAAAATCGAAAGCTAACGGTTACTCGGCTAGTTCTGATTTTTTTATATATTGTAAGGATCCTCCCTACCAGCACCGGCCGTATATCCAAGTTTGCAGATTCGAAAGACCTGTGCTAACGTGTCAAATCTCTGACGAGGTAGACTGATCGAGAAGTCAAGAACATCAACAGGTTTTATCTACGAAAAGCAGCGAGTGGGTTCATCATCATCATCATCATCTGAGCCATAAGACGTCCACTGCTGAACTAGAGGTGTGCGCCGATGCCAAAATCATCGGCGGCGGCGTCCGATCGTTTTTTGACCGGCGGCGGCGGCGTGATCGGCGTGAAATCGGCGTGGTATATATTTTTGATATATTTGGGGAAATTGACAAAATACCCTCTAAATCGAAGCCTACTGAGTTATTAAGTATAACCTGCGTAAATATAACTCCCCAAATCTCTAACAATGTATGATTGTCTAGCAAACTTTGCATATTTTAAATACAAGACATGATTTTAGAGAATTTTACAAAGGATAGACTAGTGTTATATACATATTTATTTGCTTTATCTATGTAGAACTGGCTACACCACTTGCCTGAACATCGAATACGATAACACAAAAAGCCTCAAAGTTAATAAGTGCAAAACCGACTGATTTCGCATTTGTAATTCGTGATAGAAAATTGTACGTTGAGTTCTAAAAGACAAGGATGGGATGTCAGATGAAGAGGATGAATTCTAGTGATTCTAGTTTAGTTCGTTCAGTTCTAGTTTTATAAAAGTGGATATTTTTCCACATCGGCAACCAAAATAATACACGTGGCTCTTGCCGCCGCTATTTTGTTCACAAAATTTCACGCGGTGCGAGCTCGGCTTGCAGGTTTTTACACCGTGACCGTGCCTGCGATATGCCGCACTCTTACCGCGTAGCCCGCGCCGGTCAGGAAGCCTGCATTCAAATATAGATGCTCGGTAAGGAATCGGTAAAAAAAACATCGAACATCCTTTAGTGCACCGATACCGTATCGCCAAGTTAGGTAGTGGCCTTAAATAGTTCCCTCGATTTATCAAGGATCCCAACATCAAACTTGACTTAAGGGGCATTTAACAAAAAAAAAGAAGAGTAAGGAGCTACACGGGCGGTTCTACAGAGCACTCACGGGACACCTAGACCTGCTCGCGTGGGTGAACTGGTTACGATTTGGGGACCTCTTCGAAGAAACCGAGGGTTTCGCCTGTGCAATTGCAGACGAAGGAATGATGACTAGGGCATGTAAAACCGGTATTGTATGCCCGAATCAATAATATATCCTGTCACCGTCCCGGAGAGTCACTCGGGCATATCATCTCCGGTTGTTCTCATCTTGCTAGCGGCGAGCACTTGCACATACATAATCTCGTAGCTAGGGTTCTAAACCAGCAGGTTGCTTTTATGTACGGCGTTCGGGACCACAAAGTCCACACCTGCGCCAGTCCTAGAAAATGGTCGAGCCACGCTCTATTAAGATCAATCTATCATCACGGACAGAACTATTGCTACCAATAAGCCTGATACCGTGCTGATAGATCGCTCACAGGGCAATGCTCGTCGACATCACCGTCACGAGAACCAAATGAAAGGAGAATTGAGAAAGACAAATCCAGCAAGTACCTAGACTTGGCTCACGAGGTAATCGCCATGTTCCAGGTTGATTCGGTTCGGCGATTATTGAACCGACAGTAGTTGTTGCGTATGCTCCCATTGCGAAGAGTCTCGGCCAACTTCTTGAAAGACTTTAGTTTCGGGGTTGAGGTTGGTTCAAGGGTCAGATTCAGATGGCGGTAATACTGGACACGGCGCGCACAGCCCGAAGGTTCCCCTCTATGCGGCCCTGACCACTGGCAGCCTGGGCCTTGCTCCGTTGCCGGCGGATCCCTAGGTTAGGTTTTTATAATATTTTTATTGTTTTTGATATATTTTTGTATTTTACTTTTATTAAAATATTGTGAATAAACTAACCTAAGACGAAAGATAAATTAAAGAAGATAGATAACCAATAGACAAAACAAATAAAAGTCTATAATCCAAAAACCAGCCGTCATAAATCACAGATAAGACGTTGACGTAAATCTAACAATAGCATCTAAATGAGGTCATTTGATGTAACTGGCAAAGGATAAGTCAAGAAGCAAAAGATCTTTGAAAAATACGTAGTATACTGGCCACTCATTAGTCATTTACCGTTTCCGGGCATTAAAACACTTAAAACTTGCCACGCCGATTTTACGCCGGTCAAAATCATCGGCGGCGGCGGCGTGGAAAAATCGTCGGCGGCGGCGGCGCGGCGGCGCGGCGCACATGTCTATGCTGAACATAGGCCTCCCCTTTACCAAACCCCCCCTGTTTGCCATACTACGCGCCACGCTTGGCAGGCGGGTTGGCGCGCGCAGTTTTTTTGTTTATTGTTTGTAGGTTTTCGGAAGATGCTGCTGCCCATCTCCCGGTATATTCCCTTAGCAGACTCCTACTGCAACCACGGGACGATATGGTGGGGGACAATTCTAAGGCCGGGCACCCCACGGCTGTGGCGAGTGGGTTAAAGTGATTTATTAAAAGTATAATTTAAAAGATGGTTACCTACGCTTTTGGTTTTGTCGTCTATCTCGCAATTGAACATTACTAGATTTGTGTTATTGTCCCAAAATTACCTAAAATAGCAACGCTCTTCAGACATGACATGACACTACAGAGGAATAAGGTTGCGAGGAATGAGTTTCT
Source organism: Pammene fasciana (assembly GCA_911728535.1). NCBI lineage: Eukaryota > Metazoa > Arthropoda > Insecta > Lepidoptera > Tortricidae > Pammene > Pammene fasciana. The sequence continues at coordinate 2,787,784 of OU452292.1, forward strand.
TAAGAACCAATCTGCGAAGCTGCGTTATGCGAGGATAAACAAATGAAGTGATTCTAATAGTGCTTGACAAACACATTCCACGCAACGCATGGGCTCATCTCTGGTGGAAAAGCAGCCTATATAGACGACCACTTACTGAAGCCTGATACGTCCTGAGATCCTTGTAGCTGACCAGCGCCGACGGCGTGAGCACCATGAAACAGTCCACCCAGTTCTTCTTGCTCTTCTTACCGCCCTCGAAGTACTTCGTACGCTTCACTGGACCCTCGTGGATTACCGTCAACTGGGGAGGAAATTGGGCCTGTAACAAATAAAATATCATATACAGGATGTAACAAAAATACTGGTCATCCGTTGAAGGGCATTAGTATCGTGTTGCGAGTAAGAAAAAGTAGGCAAAAGTATTTTTTGAAGCAAAACTAATTTTTGTAAGTATATTGGTTTCCCTCTCTTTCTTTTTCCTGCTTTGACGATTCGATAACATTATATTTGAATAACTCAATCTTTTAGGATTGGCATGTAAGATTCTCATTATATAACTTTAAATAAAAAATAACCGACTTCACATAGCCTCCACCATTCCTCAAGAAAATGCCTAATCTACTCAAATCACTATAGGTGTGCCTATAATATTTGGAGAGTTCCCTCGATTTCTCCCGGATCTCATCATCTTTCAAACAAAAAAAAGAATTTCCCAAATCTATCCAGCCGTCTTTGAATAATCGGTGAAAATAAATAAAACAAAAAACAGACAGACAGACGTACAACAAAGTGATTCTATAAGGGTTCCGTTTTTTCCTTTCGAGGTACGGAACCCTAACAAGCAATAACAAAGATCTCGGCGAATTGAGAACCTCCTTTGAAATCTTGAAGTCGGTTGACACACAGTGATTCTCAAAAACATGTCTTACCCCATCATTGATCATCTCCGGCAGCATAGTCCTCGGTGCCGGCACGGGCGACCTCAGCCCCCTCTTCGAAGGCACCAGGCTCTTCGACTTCCTGGACCTGCCATAGCCGGAGCCCCCCCTGACTTCCACGTCCAGACTGTCTCCGGAGGAGGCTGAGGAGGCGGGGAGAGGCAGATGGACTGGGCGACGAGCGGCGAGGAGATTCTCGGAGGAGCCGCCTGGAACAAAGGTAAATTTAGTGTTTGTGCAAATCAGGGTTAGGATATCGCTATTTTTCATAATGTAATAATAAAAATATGCAATCATATTTTTTTTGGGTTCTTGGGGTTTTTTTACAAAACTCGGTATTCTGCAAATTCCAATGTCTTAAAACTGTGTCGACCGTCCAGTAGCGCCGCGGCGCGTCGAAGTTCCAGTCCTGCAGGCGTTCATGCTGCCATAAGATAAGGTAAGATAAGATAGCCTCTGGAACGGTGGGCTGTCGGAGGCATAGCGATCCTCCCGCGCGGCGCGTCGAAGGTCCAGTCCTGCAGGCGCTCATATTGAAAATATAAGATAAGATAAGATACGTACTCATCTTTTTATGTAGCCTCTGGAACGGTGGGCTGTCGGAGGCATAGCGATCCCCCCTCCGCGGCGCTCCGAAGCTCCAGTCTTGTAGTCGTGCATGCTGTCATAATATAAGATAAGATAAGATAAGATACTTACTCATCTTTTTATGTAGCCTCTGGAACGGTGGGCTGTCGGAGGCATAGCGATCCTCCCGCCGCGGCGCGTCGAAGTTCCAATCCTGCAGGCGCTCATATTGACGTACCGAAGACTTTACTGTTACTGATTTGGGTTCGCACTCCTGAAAATTAAGAAAATTGATATTTTAAACTTTGTTCTTAAATATGAATAAATAATATGTTGAATGGTAAACAAATAAGCGTTTTTAAATATCCTAAGGACTTAAGATTTTTTGGATTTTCTTTTAATCAGATAACTCGAATTCCTTAGTGTTTTGGATGTTGTTGGGAGACTTGGGAGTCGGAAGATTTTTATTTGTAAAACTGTTACTGTTTACTGAATAATCTTACTGATTATTCAGTAAACTTTACCGTAAACTCAGTAGCTCCCCGATTTATTTTTGTCAGTGTACGTAGTAATAAAAATTGAGACAAGTACGGGCCCAAATTTTAAAAGATATTTTGTGTTTTCTCACACACACAATCTGTGCAATAAGATGGCCTTCTAATATATTATAACTACGCATCCATAATCGCTTTTTAATTTGTTAGTCAATAAAATTATTCTAGTTTCTTTATTGGTACATTTTTATTATAAGGTTTGCTAAACAAAAAAAGCTTGATTATATATTATATATTATGTATGATTCGTACATTAATTACTGGAGATGCATACTTATTCTGAAATATACTAGTAGTCCGCCTCGAACTGAGAACTCGAGTTTTACTTGCAAAAGGTTGACCAATATAACAAGACCCATATGAAGACTTTTTTTCGCTTTCTAAGTTCACAACTTCTTGATCGATCCAGCTCATAAACGAACTCTCAAATTTTATGTCTCTCTGCTACAACCCCAACATATTTCATAAAGATCAGAAAAACGTTACTAAAGGTATCGTCGAACAAACACTCAGAATCAAAAAGCGATCGAAATGCCGAATCGTCCCAGTAGCCAGAAGTCGTTTGTTTGTAAGAACTCGCTTCGCTTACGCTTCCGCTCGTTCGATAATAACAACAATATTCTCATTTAGGTATTTAAGGAAAATCAAGTTTGTAATTCTTCAGTAAATGCCTATTTTAAGGTTGATTTGATGCTATATTATGCAGGGAATAAGTACTTACCTACTATGTTTAAAAATATCTATAAGGTTGTTAAGGAAAAATAAGTAGTTGTCTGACATCAGTTTTTAAATTGAATTATGACTTCAATAGTTAAGAGTTGCCAGGACGCTCGCGTGAACTCGCGTTCCCATACAAACGTAGTTTAGCTCTCATTTTAAAACGACATGGTTTAGAACCATGAAATTTGGCATGGGCATTCTAGTAGTACAGATCTAGGTCGGACATTCGTTTTCGTTGCTAAAAATTGTAATACAAAGAAAATACAGCTAGTTACAGATTTACATACAAAACTTATTTTTGCTATAGTTTCTTTGTATTACAATTTTTAGCAACGCAAACGAATTTCCGACCTAGATCTGAACTACTAGAATGCCCATGCCCAAATTCATGGTTCTAAAGCATGTCGTTTTAAGATGAGAACTAAACTACGTTTGTATGGGAACGCGATTTCACGCGAGCGTCCTGGCGACTCTTAATACCATAGGCACAATAACAAATAAATAAATAAAATTTAAGACACTAGGTAGTTTAGCCGGAAACACAGTGGATCTTCCTTTATACCAAAGGGTCGGCAACGCGCATGTGACACCTCTGGAGTTACCGGCGTCCTTAAGCTACGATAGTTGCTTACTGGTATAAAAAAAAACTACCAATGTTTATCTATAGAAAATCGCATTATTCCACAGTTCAGGCTATTGCTCCATCGCCACCTAATCGTTACTCAGCAGGTCTCGGTTCCATCCATTCTGTTAGACGCTTTGACCTCTGGTCAAAATAACTTCCGTTCAATAGATGGCAAAGCCAAGCATTTAAATGGATAGAACTAGTTTGCTGATTGATATTTGAACTAGAAATATGATATATTAACTATTCATATTTAAATATAGGCTACAAAGGTGTAGCTGTATTCATTAGACAATACTGTTAATTTATTGTCAGCTATACAAAATGTTTTAGAGGGGTGCACTCCAAGGGACTCTGTTGGGGCCTCTCCTATTTTTTAACTTTGTTATGCTTACAAATGATTAATTCACTCAGCAAACACATAGATCAAGAACTAATATTATTGAAGGTGAACTGCATTACAAAATGATTGTAAATAAATGCTTGTCCGGTTGACTGACATATTAACAAGGTTTTAGAAATTATTTAGCCGCCCATGTCCGAAACACCTTCCTTTTACGAATACAGCCACCTTTATTCATAGATTAAAATACCTAAAAAATACAATACAATACTCTAAATATAATTTCAATAAACATACCCCAGCATACCACGTTTTCTCTCTTTTAAACCTAAACATATTCACTACACTTCACGACAAATCCATGATTAAACTGTTCTAACACTGCTTCACCAAACTATATAGTTATGAGGTAAAATATAAAGGAAATCGAACTGAAATGTATCATAGAGTGACGAACGCTTCGAGCTACAGTGGAGAATATTGGTTACAACAACATTATTATAGTGAGGTTAAACTATCGATAAACAAGTGAATAAATATCGATGAAGCTGATGCGTTGACAGGTTCAGCCGATGCATGCGCTGTCAGACGACTGTGCTAACATTAGTATGCGTAGCCGTATGGGCATGAACTATTAGTCATTATGGCCGTGAACCTATTACAATTGACGATTAGTTTGAGATGTGCTTTGTTAAAGCTGGTTAACAGAACAAGGAGCTGCAATTTATACGAGTAGTATTCGTCTTATAAAAAAATACTACACCGTACCTTACTTAACTACTATACGACTTTCTAACATACATAACCGCTCGTGTATGTAGCATATCACTGACGACAACTAGGTAAATAAATGCACGAATATAAAGTGTAACAAAAAGGTTAGTGAACCTTTTAAGGGTACCTATAATTGGTATTGTCTCATTTCGAAAGAGTAAGAAATTATTTGGATGTATGGAGGGTTGGCCGGCTGGGACCTCATGCCCCAGACAAAAAAAATTTCGCGTTTAAATATTTTTCTTCTACTTTTTATTAGTCGCAATACGATACCAATTGTGCCCTTTAACGGATGACCAGTATTCTTTTTCACCATGTGTAAGATAAAAGATTTTGGCCAATTAAATAAACTCTTTTAATTATTTTTTCTTAATAAAACAATTTTAGCTATTAAATCAGTAGTCATTGTAATTAACTACCAACTTATTACAGTTTGTTTTCATCGACAATTTCATCGACTCATCAACTCAGGCACAACATAACCGTTATCAGGGCCGACACAACGCGCTGTTATCTCCTTTGTAATAATTATACAAGCTACATGTAACTATACATTTGCCCCCAGGCTCCTCAACTCGAAATTTACGAAAAGGACACGAAAATTGGTTTAATTTTTAATTTTTTAAACGGTATTTCATGGAATAACTTTTTGCAGCGGAACTGTGGAAATTCTAGGAAAAAAGTCTGTGGTTAGGTAGAGTTATGAACTGTAGAGTTCAAATATACAGTGTATTAGGATATGTACAGTTTGAAAAATTATTCATTATATTTATTTCAAAATCATTTACATTGTCAAAAATAGTAAAATAAAATAAAAGATAATAAGAAGAAAATAAAGTAGCCTAAACTTAAACCCTAACTCTAAATATAAAACCTCGCCAAAATCCCCCTCAGACATAGACCCCAAAATACTGGCGGCGTTATCCCTCTGCACCGCCAGACTCAAAAATTATTACAGTTTGTCTTTAAGTGATTTAAGTGGTTAAGGCGGGGCTACAACAGTTACGTCAAGCAGCATTGTTGCAGCTGCTTAGACGTAGATGTCTAAACGTACAGTCAGCAGCAGAAGTAGCTAAGCGGGCGAGGCGGTCAAAATGAGCTTGACACGACTTTAGGCGATTATCACACGGCGCCGCAACCGCACGCGACGGTGTGCACGCGTGACAGCGCTATCTATACACATGATCTCGTCTCGATCGCTCACCGGCGCCGCATGCGGTAACCGCAGCGAACTTCTGCTGCTGAATGTACAAGCTTGAATACACCGGTTGTAGTTTATGGATTTCTATGTAAGGTGGCACATCGCTTGCGTTGCGTCAATTCTGTTTGACCATAATACTGGCCATGCACTGACATATAGGATTAAAAAATATAGGATGTAACAAAAATTATTGGTGATCCATTTAAGGGCATAATTCGTATCGTATTGCAAAGAAAAGGTAGGAGAAAAAAATTTTGAACACGAATTTTTTTTTGTATAGGACGCGTATGGCAAACCCTCCATACAAAACCAATAATTTTTTTCACAGATTTATTTTTTATAATAAAAATGCGATACCAAGTATGCCCTTAAAAGGATCACCAGCATTTTTGTTACATACTATAGTGGTGTTTAAATGCACATTACTTTATATGGTAGTATTGGTACTTTTAACCATGAGTCAGATTCACTATATTTTAATTATTGCGAAAAATATGTTTGTCATTATTTAATACGTAATTACGTATTTTACGTAAAACATTGTAATTTTTGAGTTTATTGAGTAGGATTTTGAAATAAAAAGTAAGTTTTTTTAGACTTGTCATTATAAGGTACCTAACCGTTATATTCATTATAATTATACGACCCAAAGCTGAAAATTAATGCTTCTGTAAGACAAGAAAAAAAATAAACTAAGAGCTCACACGGGAAAACGTATACAAATTTGAATGCAACAAGGCCCTTTAAGTAGTTAGTTTACTAAATACAGATCCGAGACTATACAGATATAGACCGCCACAGCCTAAGAAGCTACTAGTGTACTAGTAGTAGTACGCTATTTGTTACTAAGTGGAGTAGCAGTGCAGGTGACATTCCTGTTACATTTTCGGTATCTTTAGGGGTCTTTGACATACTCGTAGATGGCGCAATTGACTTGAGCTTCAAAAAGTTCTCTATAGTCTCTGCTAATATAAATATAAACAATACTGACCCAAAGCTCAAATGCTTCCGTAAAACAAGAAAAAAGATAGACTAAGAGCTCACACGGGAAAAACGTATACAAATTTGAATGCAACAAATCCCTTTAAGTAGTTAGTTTACTAAATATAACATTCCGAGCAACTTGTTATTCATAGGTGGATTTCAGAGTGGCAGATTTCCGGGCGAGCTCTCAGTCTAAGAGAGATGTAAAAAAACTGTAGTATTTTATTATAGATTTTTTGGATAGGCAACGCCATCTGTACGTGACACCGAGTAACCAATTCGATTAGCCTCGCGAGTGTACAAATAAACAATGGACTATTGACTCATCATTATTACTGACACATTTTACATACACAATTTCCACAACGCATTTGAATACGAAGACAGGGGGTTTCGCTAGATGGCGTTGAAATAAATAAAGGAAACGTTTCAAAATGTTAGGCGTTTTCTCGATTTCGGTATTGAAAGAGAGTATGAAACCCGTCTAGTTACTTTGTTTATTTCTAAATCCGGACATCTGGCAGCTGTAAACAAAATTTTTGAAACAGAAAATGAAAACCTCCGTAGGTTTTCATTTTCTGTTTGAAAAATTTTGATTTTTGAATTACTAACCTACAATTTGTTAGTAGGTAGTAAAGTTTTTATTATAAATCAATATCCAAGACCAAGAACAATTCAACCAACTATGTGACATAAGTACATCTGAATGGATTAGTCGCAACACTTACAACCAATCAGGCGTTAAACAATGCGATTTCACTCCCATAACGAGTGTTTCACAAATTCGCGAGTCAAATTGCTGATTTACCTCATTCGCTCATTGCACGGATGAGCGGCGCCGGATGCGTATTGGTGGCCATTTTGTTTTTATTAGGGTTGGCAACGGAACATTTTAAAACAAATGTCATTTAAAACTGGGGATCAATGTTACTCTGTGTCCGTAGGAAACACCTTAGACTAACCTACACGAGATCCCTGGGTGCTAAAAGATTAACAAACTTGGCAGCGGCACTGTCCCATCTGGACCTCGCAGCACTCACTGGAATTTCTTCACCACCTATTTGCCCACTACTATTACCACCTGAAAGAATAAATGCCTCTCTATGTCCAGTGACGTGTAGCCGTACGATATATAAATATATTTAGAACTAAACTAGTAGTCCACCTCGAACTGAGAACTCGCGATTTACTTGCAAACAAGCTGACCAATATAACAAGACCCATATGATGATTTTTTCGCGCCTTCTAGTTCCATAACCCCGATCGAACCTGCTCATATACGAACTCACAAATGATATATAGGTATGTATCTCTGCTACAACCTTAACAAATTCATAAAGATCAAGAGAACGCTATAGGTATAAGAACTCGCTTCGCTTACGCTCCACTCGTTCGAATATAAACAACAGTGAACATTAAAAACGGACCTGATGGTACATTTGACATTAATGATATTATACGTTTCAGATTTTTTGGCGTATAACCTTTCTCATATTTCGGGGTCAGTTAAAAAGTAGCCTGTTGTCCAGTTGGTATCTTTAGTTGATATCCTGGCATAGACAGAAAGCTACCTATAAAAAATGGATTAAGTACAGTTCAGAGATGAAAAGTAAGCAAAAAAAAGTTTTTTTAGTCTTGTGTTTATTTTATTAGACAGACGGCATTAAAATAATTTGAAATTGCTATTGAACTATCTTCTCCTACTCAACGAATTCTATTCATTCTTTTTTTTATTCCGGAAGCAAAAAAGTTTCTCAAGACAACCCTAAAAACAGCGCATACAATGTGCGCAGCGCGGGCGCATAAATTAAGACGTTCAATGCAAATTCACCGTTGACTGGCCACCGTCTTGACTCACGCGCCCAATACAGAGACAGACAAATTTGGTGCTGAACAGTACTATACGTACCTTGAAGAGTCAGTGGGGAAAATGATGAACACTGCCGAAAAACTCAATGCCTTCAACTGAACATCAGAAAAGACCGAGGACAGAAAAACATGTAGGTAGGTCTTGCTTCAGTGCTGAAGATCCTAAATAATAGGGAATAATACGCAAAACTCTGCGTAGGGGGCGGCACTACCACAAAAGGAGGGCCTACCGCGAAACACGAAAATAAAAGTTTCGTTACCTGGTTCTCTGTCACTCTTACATATTAGAGCGATAGAGAGGCAGTTGTCAAAATTTCGATTCTCTCGTTTCACGATAGGCCCTCTGTAAACAAACCGCCTTGGTGCACAAATGACATATTTATTCGTTATAAATTATCTATGAAAACTTGTAAATAACTGTTTAAGGCCTAGTATGTATTAAGAACTCTATGGTTTACCGAAGTGCTAGTGTTGCACTCTGGTGGCAGAACATTGCAGTAATATCCCCTATTGAAAAGCCAGTGACAATGATTCTTTTTCCAAAAGGTGGATTTAGTTTATGCAAGAACAAAAGTAACTAAAAAAAAGACTTAAAAATTGCTTCGCTAGTTCAAAACTTAAACGACATGATATTTTATGTAAATAAATAATTTGAATATTCCTCTGTATCAGAGTTTTTTAAACAAGTTTCGTTTGGATTGTTTATCGCAAATAAAATTGCATAAGGTATAATTTAAACTCACTTTATCACTAATTGACGGCTGCTTGTCTGCTAGTACAAACCAGGGATGTCACGAATGTCGTTTTTCTCACATTCGCGAATGCGACTGCGAATGCGAATATTCAGGATACGAATGTCCGAATGCGAATGCGAATACAAATGTTACGGAGTAGATTCAAAAAGTTAATCTTGCTTATCATTTTTATGATTCCATAGTTTATAAATACAGAACATGATTATGTAAAGGAGTCTTATATTATTGATCAAAAGGAGACAAGTGATACCGTCGTTTTCACTTCCTGTCTCTGAGCAAGCATATGACCATAAGCCGGGTCAGCGCGGTCAAAACAGGATGGGTTCTGTCCACATTCGCATTCGGAAAATATTCGCATCATTTCATGCGAATGCGAATGTTGATACGAATGTCAAAAATGATGCGAATATTCGCATTATACGAATGCGAATGCGAATATTCGTGACATCCCTACTACAAACCCTGCTAACTAAAGTAATTCGAATTTATTATCCCTAAGCAAGTAATTAAACACGTTATATCCTAGCTTATGCAATTGAAGGGTGTGGCTGGCTGGCTGCTAGCCGCCGATCGGACACAGTCAATTGATTTACCTGCATACCAAGCTTGTCATGACTTTAATTATAGTCACTTGAGGACAAAGATTTGGAGACTATAGTTACATGAGTTACATTATGTTCGTTTTTGTAGGCTTAGTGTGGTTTTAAAACACATTAATCCCTCTTACCTATACGTTTTAAACTGGATGCTTGTCTAGTAGAAATAAAATCTCAATGCAAGGATTTCAAGGAAGGAAAGATCCTTAGCTTTTTTAGACACTGCCGTCCAGGCGCGGTCGCAGCCTGAAATTTTGGGGGGGACACTAATGCAATTTTTTTTTTCCAATTTTTGAGGGGGTCAGTAAAGTTGTTTTTTCCATTTTAAATGTACGATTTTGGGGGGGTCATGTCCCATGTGACCCCCCCCCCTGGGACCGCGCCTGCTGCGGTCAAAGAATTCTTCTCTACACCAAGCGGTAAAAAGAATGGATGTTTTTAATCTTGAAGATCAAGTTTTCTAGCGGCTAGAATCTAGCCTAATGGATTACAACACATGTTTTCTGGCATGGGGCTCTACGAAATGAGCTGACGCTAAAATACGTACACACAATACCTATAGTCTAGGATATATGCACAGATCTGCCCTTCTGACTTTCTGGTGAGCAGGTAATCTTACCTTGGAGATCTGCAGGTACAGTCAGTCGCCTTCTGATATATCGTAGCAGCCAAGGTGGTCACAAATATCTGAACAACGCCCTATTTTCAAGGTGATAAAGTGCATGTTAAGATATTTTTGAGTACCTTGGCCGCTCCGCCTCCGATATATTTGATAGCGACTGTACTGCATTACGCAAGAGATGACCAACAGAGGTTCCCGTACTATGATGAATTTTTCCCGCATTGATAGTTTGATTGGCGTAATAAATATGTGAACTTCCTCTTCATGTGAACTTATCAAGTTTAAGCATACCTCATAGGTAGCGGCGGCGGTGCGTATGTCCCTCCTCGGGGCTCGGTACTGCGTGATACGAGGGATGACCAGTGGTGGTCGAATCTCGCGGGAGTACTCCACGGATTTCTCTGGGCTGATCCACTGCAACAATAGAAAGGGCTGTTAGAAAATTTAGGGTAATGAAGTATCTTACTATAAATACCTATGATAGGTTCCAAAGTTCGGATATATGGATCTTTGTTCCTCTTTTACACGAAAACTGTTGAATCGATATGAATGACATTTGGTACAGAGGTAAATTATAACCTATAAAAGGTCATAAGATACTTTTTATCCTTGAATAAATTCCCTAGGGAGGTGAAATACGAGTTCAAAGTACGAGTACTAAGCGATAATATAAAAGTTTCGCTAATATTACAATCACAACTGATGGGCGAGGCTATTTTTATAGCAAGCAAGCATACGGCCCGCCTGATAGCAAGCATCTACTGTAAGCCTATGGACGTATGCAACTGCACGTGTGTCAATTGCGCGTTGCAGACCCTTTTGGAAATCCGTACACTTCTTTTTGAAGAACCCCATAGTGTATTATACGGACACGGGTGGTAGGTGGTATTTTAGACTAAGCTTAGGTAGCAAGTAACCAACTGGTCACCCTACCTGCTTTTTGATACCTCATCTGGTCACCCTAAAAGTTGGCTGTATTCCGAATGCTCCAGGTTTATAGCCCATCAAATCCCTTACCAAAAACGCATAACTATTTAAGGTGCACCCCCTGTATATGCCGAATCTTGCTACTCGATGAGGTAGGACGACCAGCTACCTAAGCTTAGTCTATTTACTAATCTATTTCAGATATTTTCAGGCATATACATATATTCGTATCGGTGCCTTGTACATTAGTAAATCTGCACGGTTGAATGCGCGCGCGGCGCCATGTTTCAGGATGCGCGCGCATAATGCGCACTGTGCGCTGAAACCTGAGCAGAGGAAGCGGATTTGCAATGCGCAAATGTTGATGTCTGATGCGCTGATGTGCGCGCCAGGAACTTGATTTCAAGATTGTTCCAATCTTGGTAAAACGATATAGTCGTTAACTAGCTAATTCCGATGTTTTGACAAAGTTTTCACTAGTACTTTCCGCGAACAACAAAGCTAAAGACAGACTTAAAGATATAATAGACGGCCATAGTCTAAGAACTTTTTGAGGGTCCAAGTATTTAGCGCCATCTAGTTGAGAGCGACCTAACGATAGCAAAAAAAAAAAGACTAGTGTACTACTCGTTCGCTATTCGTTACTAGATGGAGGTGACATTTTCTCTTACATTTTGGGTATGTTTAAGTGGCTCTCAACTAGATGGCGTGATAGACTTAAGCTTCAATAAGTTCTTAGGCTGTGCTGCTCTATTTTATAAGTTACTCTATGCTAAAGGTAAATGTAACCGTACCGTCACGATCTCCTTTGATTTTATGCTCTACCAGTTAGTATTTGTTTAAAACGCCAAAGTATTCATCGTAAAATTGTGATGTACTTATTATTTATTGAACTTATTCTATGGTTATTATTGAAGGTTCTAAGTCCAAGCGATCATCGTGTTGCTTGTGATAGACGGAGGAAAAAAGCGTTGAAGGTTTTGCACATCTATTTTTTTATAGCGGCTAAGAACTAAAATTTAAAGAACCCAAATAGGCCAAAAAGTGTAAAATAAATTAAAAATATCACTTGTTTATATTTATAAAAACGAATCTTTATATAAACAACAGCGATTCTAACTACTTATATATTTATATCAGTCACTTAAATTAAGTCCCTAAATTCGAAATAGGCACTATTACCCACCACGAATGTCATAAGTAACCACATCTTTTACGCACAAGTATTGCATAATAACAATTGACATTTAAATCTGCATACCAACAGAAACTACTACCATAAGACTTCACATTACTTAGTCGCCAATGTTAAAGAAAATACCGCCGTTTGTATGAAAATATTTCTGTTCACTTTTTATCCGACCGCAATATACAAGTTTGTAAACGGTAATGATACAGCCTAGTGAAAACATGTGATTACTTGCAAAAAATATTTAAGGTTAAAGGTTATAAGAACTGTTATGTATGCTTTGTGTAACGAGTGTGGTTTTATTGGTTTACTGTCGTAAGATCCAAAACGTAGTAATTTTACGTGTAACTTTTCCGACTTGCTTATTTCATGCTTACTTTCTACAGACAAGTTCAATCTACACAGTTTTAGCAGAGACTATAGAGATATAGACGACCACAGCCTAAGAACTTTTTGAAGCTCATGTCGATTGCGCCATCTATGTCAAAGCCCCCTAGATACCGAATATGTAAGAGAAATGCCAGATGCACTGCTATTCCACCTAGTAGCTACTAGTGTACTACTAGTACGCTATTGTTACTAGGTGGAGTAGCAGTGCAGGTGACATTTCTCTTACATATTCGGTATCTTTAGGGGGCTTTGACATAGATGGCGCAATCGACATGAGCTTCAAAAAGTTCTTAGGCTGTGGTCGTCTATATCTCTATAGTCTCTGGTTTTAGTGATCGGTTTATACTGCTACCTCAGTATCATTCATCATTGTTATTTGATATTTAGCAGTGAAATCCCTTGATTTCTTGATTTGAATCAAAACTACCTAGTTACAGCCTTGGCCAGAAGTGTTGAGCACTAATGCGATTTTCATACAAAACTGGAAAGTTTAGTCCATCGTTTCCATCTTTGTTTAAGTTATTTTGTCATTTAATTTAGACTAATAGGCATGTTTTGTTGAAGTTAATAGTAACTGCATAGAATATTTGCAATATGTCGAACCGACTTAAATTTACATTTTTGGTACCTTCTGTTTTCATATTTTTTAAGTGTTATTAAGTGAAGTTTTCTATATTTATAAATAAAATATAACATTTACCGTTACCGTACATTGTTAGGATAGGGAAATAATGCTTAACATCAAAATTGTAAACAAAAAACACCTATGCTCAATACTTCTGGCCAAGGCTGTAGTTACTACCTAGTACTAGCCCCGATGCAATGGAATTCGTCTAGTACGAAGAATTTTTTACATTTATCGGAATAATTCTTACACGGATGCTTCTGATGATTAATTAATGGGGCCAATAATAGTAGTGTTTAATGTAGTTTATTTTAATTGTATCATGAAAACACTAAGAGACTTTTGTTGCTGAAAAAATGGATTTTCCAAAGCCATTGCCCAAATAAAGTTGGTCTCTCCTCTTGCACATTTGATTTGGTAGACTCATAATTAAACGGTCAATATATAGCTATGCCACGTTGCTTTCCCTAGGAATGACCCTAGTCTCACCATATGTTTTTGTAATAAAAATATTTGGCATACAAAAATCAGTTTTTTTTTGCGTTTTTCAGAATGGTATTACTTGTACTTTAATTGCATTTGTGTAGGATATTTCCATGAATAATCTAAATATTATCATTTTATTATAAAACGGTGTCGAATATTGGTCTAAAACTACTTTTCTGTACAAACGGGAAAACTTAAGAAAATGGTCTGTGTAGACGAAAACACATATGCATCGGGGCTAGTACCTACCTAGTAGTACTTAAGTTTACTAAGTAACTATGAAACCCATACGGGTATTTTACTTTGATTAGGCAGCGCTATTGCGAAATTGTAATGTGCCTATTTATTAATACAAAACATTTCTACTGTAACTGTAGATAAAATAAAAACTGGAAGCTTTATATTTCGAAACCGTTAAAACAATACTAACTTTATGACAGATAAGTCCGGGAAGGACGCATAACGGTCCACAAAAAAACCGAACGTGATTCATTCATTCACTAAATGAGTGAACTGTTTCGCAACCCGTTCACCTTGCGCGGGCGACGCTCCTTGACCATCACAAGCATCATCTTGCTTAACAAACTAATAATCGAACTTGATTATCAACTCAATAGACCTTGTTATAAGGTACTTTATTACAGATTTTGTGTAGGTTTTCTCACTTTTTAAATCTATTGTTTACTTTTTTTTGTTTCAGGCAATTGGTGTTTGAGAAATAGTTCTTAATAGTAATATAATCAGGTATATCGGTAAGTTTATAGAGTTTTTGGTTGTGAATGAATGAGGATTTTCACTTAATGGGTATTTCCGTCCAATTCCGGTTTACGACGCGACGACACGTTACGGTCGTTATGGTGGCCGGCGTGACGTCATTCATTGTTTTTTCTTTGTTGTAGATTTGCGTCATAGACACGCCTATCGATATGGTCAGGTAAGGTTAGGTCACAGAAAACCTCTGTGAGATTGATGATACTCATGTTTTAAGTTGAAAATAATTTATTACAATGTAGCACTGGGGGGTGATTTTTGAGATTCGAGTACTCGAAACTGACATTTACAACTCTGAATAAAATTATGTTTTAAAAATAACAGCGATAGGAATTTAAAATCATGATTATTTAAACTATTAATTTCATGCGAAAAAATTGGCGGTAAGCTTTTGTGTGCGATTATTCTCTAGAATTCATTTGTTTCAGAGCGCAGCTCTAGGATTGATTCCTAAATAAAAAACACATTCCACGCATCTTCGCTCATATCTGGTGGAAAAAGTGTTTTTTTTTTATACAGAACCCTAAAACCGTATACATATACGCTGTAATAACCATTGAAAACCTCATTTTATTGTTTTTCATATTTTCACGGAAAAAATCTCGCATTAAAACTATTTTTACGACTCTCTGGGCGGTATGTGAGATTTGCCGCCCACGGGCGCTGTGGCAAATCTCACTTCACACCCAGCAGAAGACGTAAAATTGTGTACACACCACGGGCGGCAATAAAGAAGGCCTCAGATCGCTTGTTTATGGTCCTTACCTTCGGTTCGGGCCACAAATACCCGCAATCTGAGCCGTTTTTTATTTTACCGCCCTAGGTGCGTAATGTATTATTCTGTTCCGCAACCCTAGCTTTCCCTTCACTATAGGAACAAGCATGCAATTACTCTTCATCGGAGACCAAAGTATCAATTATAAGGGAAAGTGTCTGTGCGTCTGTCATCGAACGTGCGCGGGCGCCGACCTAGGGCATTGTTTCAGCGATGAATGCCGGCATTAGCATTTTAGAATCGTTTTCACTATTATTTATTGCAGAGACTTGTATCAAAGTAGCAGGCCTTAGATTTTTTAACCACGGCGGTGGCAAACTACCATACGGTCCGCTGAATTTAGCGCTGAATTCCGCTGAAATGTGTTGTGCCCCTAAGGGGGATCGGCCATAGCTACTTTTTGTAGAGATACAGACGGTCGCGCTACTGTCACGATACAGTTTTTTGTCACATACATACATATGACGGCTTCATATGCGGGAATGTGACAAGAAACTGCATCGCGACTGTATCTTTTTTTTTAATACAACGACGGTGGCAAACAAGCATACAGCCCACCTGATGGTAAGCAGCTACCGTAGCCTATGGACGCCTGTAACTCCAGAGGTGTCACATGCGCGTTGCCGATCCTTTAAAAACAGGAGTATTCACTGTGTTGACGGCTAAAGGGACAAGATAGGTCCCTTGTCGTCAACACACTGCAGCACTGGGTCCTCTATGAGTTCTTTGGCAACATTACTCACCAGCAGGAACACAACACCAACACCTTTTTGTATTTCTACAAAAAGTACTTAGCATTGCGCGATCTCCTTATTTAAATCTTATGAGTATGAGTATGCGTTCCAAAACGTGTAGGTACCTACATTCTTACCCACCGTTGTTCGGAACTATTTACCTACCGTCCCATTAACACAGGAAGGTCAGTTTCGTTAACGTATGTAGGTCGACGCCCTGAGCACATACCTACTGACTCACAGATTAGATAACTTGTGTCTTACAATACCGTAAAACGAGAGTACCATTGAGCATACGTTTCAGATTGAGGAGTCTATTTGAAAGTGATTGATTGATGAAAAACTTTTCCTTTCATATCCTACCTAGCAAATAAAGTACATACTCATTGACTAAAACGCGACTAAAACGAGTATAAAATAAACTTGAAATTACCTTGACGTTTTGAGCGAGACACGGTCCTTCTGACCCTAACTGCCGAACGTGTTTAAAACCTGGAGTAAGTAAGTAAGTAAATATTCTTTATTGCACCAAAATACAAGAGTAATAAAAGAAATATTACAATAAACTTAAAATTAGGTAACAACAGGCAGGCGGGTGGAGTTTGCATGAAGAACAGTTATCGCAACCGTCAATTTTGTTTTATTGAAATATGTACAATCCAAAACTCTCTCCAACCGAGTAAAGATGGTGAAATATCCATTGTTGGTAATCTTCTTGAGATAAACAAACTATTGCACGTTGCGTTTAGTTAGCGCTATCAACGATATGCTAACAACCGCTACCGTTAGCGCATCGAACAACAAGCATGTTCTTGTAGTGTTAGCGTTTTGTTACTAATCAGTTGTTACAAGTACGCGTACGCTACTACGCTAGACTTGCTGACTAAGTATTATCTGACACAACGTGTACTTACCTACCACCGGGTTCATAATTACATGCCCAATTTATGAATGAATTCATTGATAAACGCCTCTATTGTAAAGATGATAAAGTGCATGTTCAGATATTTTTAAGTACCCTGGCCGCTGCGATATATTTGATTGTGAATTTTTATTAAGTAGTTTTAAGTATCCTAACAATTTTAAACGAACATGTGAATGAGTGATTAAATGAAGCGTAATTGAGTTTAAAGTAGGTAGGTAAATATGTAATAGGTAGGTACCTGCCGACCCCTTACCTATATGTATCGGAACACCACACACCTGAGCTGAATTAAGAAAATTCATAGACAAAATGCTTAAATTTGTCTATGGTTTCTTAAATTTGTATGGAGGCCATAGACAAATTGGACCATTTTGTCTATGAATTTTCTTAATTTAGCTCAGGTGCGTGGTGTCCCTAAGCTGACAATAAAACCATGGTTGTTCTTCAAAAGTATCTATACGTGATTGAGAAGTAGTGAAGCTAAAGTTTGTTTACATAATTTTCTTTTTCTATTGACCCCGAATATACATAGATAGCGATAACGACCAATTCAATTCCGTCATAAGGGACAGACTTTATTGTAAGAATTAAATACATGTTTATATTTACTAAGTTGAGTCTATGAAACTTAAACTAGTCCGGGGCATCGTCCCAGCACACTAGCCGCACTCCCCTGCTAGATGGCTAAGCTCAGGCTTTGGGCGAAGCAAGAACCTGCCCGTACGTCGCCAGACACACCGACCAAAATTCCGTCATTAATGTGATATAGTTTGGTTTCGCAATGTACGGCGCCATATACGTCACTATTCAAACTGTCCAGCAAGATAACTTATGATTCAATAATTGTAGGAACCGGAACTGTTGATCACAACACTGATTCACGGCATATGACGTTGCAATTATAGGCATTTGTGCCTTTTGCGGTTATCTTTCATCATCACGACGCGTTACAATATTTTTAACTCGGTAGCAGATTGGCCTTTTATAAATGATAAATATAAACGCATTTTAAAATAAATACAGGCTGGTCCAAACCTTGACGTAATTTTTTTTTTTATTCCTTACGGCTTGGGCTATCAGAATTTTATACCCCATGTAGGTATGTTAGCCGATTTTTCGTAGTTATCGAAGTTATGATTTTTTTAACTTCTAATTTTGTGTGAAGAAATTCCGGGGTGAAGCAATTAATTTAAATGCTTTTTCACCCCTACAATTCACCCCTATTCGAAAAAAGGTAATTAGTTGCCCATTTACAGGGAGCAAAAGTGACTTTTGATCCCTCTGCGATTTGTTGCCCATTTACACGAAGCAAAAGTGACTTTTGATCCCTCTGCGTTTTTTTTTAATTTTCCTTGTCTTTGCAACCGATTAAAATGAGACAGATATATAACTCCTCTTTCTAGCAGATAGTTAGTTTATTATGTACCTTTGTTTTCGTTTTTCTCATAGAAGGAGTGAAAAGTAGAGTGTACTACGCGGTAGCAAAATTATTTCGATCCTGGTTAACTTGAATCCCTCACTACGCTCAGGATTCCACGTTAGAATTCTATGCTGGAATCCTTCGCTTCGTTCGGGATTCAACACGCTACCCTCGACCGAAATAAGTCATTTTGCTCCCTTGTAATACAATCTACTATTATGGCTACTACTGACGATTATTGCCTAACCAATACTAACGTTTCGAAAGTTATTATTTACTTTTTTATACTCGGCGACTGTAATACTCGAATTGAGATTGTGGTGGCGGAACTACTAGCGCATACTTTTCGATAGAGCTTCTATGGTCGCATATTGTAGCATATATAACAATCACAGAAAGGATTTCCATACAATATTGTGAAACTGTTGTCGGGCCCCGCATTGCGTGTCGCCGCCGGCACACTCCACCGGGAGATCGAAGTTACTCAATTACATATAGAAGCAGTAGGTTGTGCACGGCTTTCGTCGAACTCAATTCTTACCGGCTTGCTTAAGCACTCGTATAAAAACTATTGTGTGCAACGGTACATAATAATAATAAGGGTTCTTAAAATTCTCGGGTCTGTTTTTACAAAATTCGGCTTCGCCTCATTTTGTAACTTCGACCCTCGAATCTTAAGAACCCTCATTATGTAACTGTTGCACAAAATACTATATAAGTACCATAGTTTCTTAGTTTGACATCCGAGATCTCGCCGCTAAATAGGTATATTATAATATTAAAACGGTTATATTAGTAATATACAGAATAACAACTAACATTGTCACCATCTACCTAACCTGACTTATCACGAGTTGATTCACCTAATTAACCCCTGGCTCAATGAATGAGATCCATTCATCTCCTCACCCATCTGTCCTACTCTTACTGAACTGAAGTGAGTAAGACGGACGATTTGAGTCAATGAAGCAATTATGATTTAGAATCCTCATAGTGAGATGCAGCTAAAGTTGTATTAATCGACTCATACTAGAACTTTCTGCGTATTTATTATTTATCGTATGACTACACGTCACTGGATATAGAGAGGCATTTCTTGTCTCAGATGGTAATAGTAGTGGGAAAGTAGATGGTGAAGAAAATCCAGTGAGTGGTGCGAGGTCCAGATGGGACAGTGCAGCTGCCAAGTTTGTTACTCTTTTAGCACCACCCAGGGATCACGTGTAGGGTTGTCTAAGGTGTTAACTTTCTAGCGTTAGCACAAGTTTTTACGAAATTAACAGTCATACTAAAGGGAAACCTACTCTTGCAATCTTTTTGTTTGTTTTTAAGGTAGAAATGCTTTCTTGACCTCATTGTTTACCACCAGGTAAGATTGTGATCAACTGCATTCCTATTTTCGATAAAATAACTAAGTAAACGACTAATCGTAAAATTATTGCGCTTTACCGTGCCAAAACCTATTAATATTAACATTAATTTGATTTACAAAGAGAAAAAACAAAAACCAGACACGCGTTCATGCAAAAAACAATAGTTAGTTGCACGGTAAACAATTCCAATATACATTCCTTGCTTAATAACAAAAGATGTTTAAGCGATTTAGCTGGAATCTGGTGGAAATAATCGCTCACTTTGTAAACACGATTCTTCTCTTCACCATTAGCATTAGAGCGTTAACTGTTAGTTAAATTTTCTTTGTTATCTGTAATGCGTTGGTATAGTTGTAAAGAAAAATACTATTGTGTCCTTTGATTTATTATGTAGGCAGAACCTACTAGATGTGATCTAGAACAAATGTGCGCCATGTTTGGTGGTTGACAGCTATGTCTGAATCGAAGATTACTATGGATATGTAGTCATTTTCACTACAACTTTTCGGACAAACATAGGGATGTCGTCTCCTGTTACTCAATGATTGTGTCTAAATGTCAAGGATGGAGTTGAATAATTAAGCTATACCATAAACTAGAATGTTATGTTATGGCTATTGGCTAAGTGCGAAGTGCATGGTGTGGGAAACGAGAACCATTGCAGTGCAGATTGTGATGAGAAATAAATGAACAAAGGGACATCACCTATGTCATGCATGAAGTTATTATAAGAGGAGTGATCTCAGCCAGAAATATCAATAAGTAAAATGTACTCCTCTATCTTCATTACTCTTCTTCTTAGTTGTTCCCTCGTGCCTGAGGATCGTGACCATATACAATTGTCCTCCATGCAGTCCGGTTTTAGGCTAAGTTTACTGCCTTGTAGAGGCTGCCATTATCAGCCCTCTTTATAGCGTCGCTCCAATGCACTGGAATGGGACCTTTACTACGCCCTCCACGTGTCCAAGAATAATTTGTTTCTCCAGACAGTGTAGGTGCATGACCTCATAATGTGTCCGAAGAAACAAAGGATCCTCTCTTGACAGATATCCGCAAGTCGCTTTGTGATGAGTTCCTCTAATATGGATTTATTTGTCCATCTGGCCGTCCATGGGATCCCTAATAGTCTCCTCCAGCACTACATCTCGAAAGCGTTTAAACGGGTATTAGACATTGCAACCTGCAGGGCCCAATCTGTTGTGTACCCTGCCTCTCCCTACCCTCCTTCAGCTCCCTACGGACCGTACCTTTAATTACACCTACCAACTTGACAGATTGGGCCCTGTAGGTTGCAATGTCTAATAGCCGTTTTATTCTGCTGTACTCTTGATGCACCAAGATCTCTTCCAAGATGTCTTGATCTTCATTAATTTAAGGTTAATTTCCGCACATAGGTGAAGAAAGAAAACGAGCCGAGAGAGATGTTTACGGGACTGCTGTCTCTTTCTAAAAGTTGCCATTCATATCATGATACCTCTAGCTCTGGAGTTGCAGGCGTCCATGGGCTACAATAGCTGCTTGCTACCAGATGGGCCGTATGCTTTTTTCAAATCGGAGTATAAAAAAGCCAACTAACAAACTGTCTAATTCCACTCATCCTATCATCACAAATCACCCTGAAATCTTCTTATTTATTGATTGGAATTCTTTCGTTCGTCTCTCAGTTACGAAGAGCATTATCCTAACACAATAACACAAACATACATACATCACATACATGCATACACTGTCATAAACAGTCGGACGGAAGCCACAAAGTGGTTAAAATTAAAGTCTACCTACCTATGTACGATGTACAGTCGCCATCAGATATATCGGAGCGGCCAAGATACCTACTCGAAAATATATGAATCTGCACTTTGACAATGTTCAGATATTAGTGACCACCTTGGCCGCTCCGATATGTCTGATAGCGATAGCGACTGTACGGGTTGTAGATTGTAAACTTAAGAGTCACGTAACTACAGTTAGGTTAGGTAGAAGTAGAATCAAGCGGGTGAGTTGTTTAAAATGATTATAATACGACTTTATGGTTGCAAAAATAGAGCATGTAAACTGATTGTTAATGCGTATATTATTATATGTATAGTAATGTAACATGCGTAGTAATTGTAAGTGACCAATGTTAGGGTTGTTAGGTTAACCTTATCTTATTGAATATTATGTGTAGTTTTATATGTAGTAGATGTTTTATGGGAACATACGGTAGAGCATATCAAAACGGTCAGCTACTAAAAATAGCTTCCGATAATCCGGCTAAACACACTTTTATTACCCGAATACGGCTATAAATAGGCGTTTAAGAGATCCTCGCTAACTAGCTGGATAGCTGCATTAAAAACCTTTATAGCCACTGTTGTTGCGTAAGTGTTACAAACTAGGTAGGTAGGTTCTATAAGAGTTGATTATGATTACGCACAGCAAAGTACGGAAGCTATTCATATTACGGGAACCTTAGCCAAATTGGAAATATAATGCTAATTCAAGTTTTCGGTTTGATCCAAAGGTGACTGTAGAGAATGCCTTAAGGCATTAAGTCCGCCTCTTGTACACTTTTTGTTTGTGCAATAAAGTTTAAATAAATAAATAAATAAATAAATGCTGCTTGGGTAACTTTATACCACGACGGTGGCAATCAAGCATACGGCCCGCCTGTTGGTAAGCAGTTACCGTATCTTATAGACGCCGGCAATTTCAGAGGATTCACATACGCGTTGTCGACCCTAAAACACTTGGAATTCGAACGCCAAAAAATGAATAAGTAGGTACATATTACTGATGAAACTATTTTTAATCTAGGTTATTAATTAATACCCGTTATGAAGTAAGTTATAATTGTAGTATAATTGTTCATTCATATAAAGATTATTTCAATATTACTTAAAACATTGATTGTACGAATGTACGTACATACATACACGCGGACATAAATATTTAACTCCAAAAAGGTAAATTGTTCAAACGCAAACAACAAAACATATGAAACTAAATATGTAAGTATGTAACAATATTTATATATTGCGATAAAGCTATTCGTGTCATATTATCATATTTATCATACATTTCTCCAATTACGAGGAACGTGTTACCCGAGCTAGTAAACACTAACATCCTATCTTTGTTTGTATTGTTGAATGAATGGTTTCGTTCACTTCATTCACAGACTAAATGAAGATAATTTAATTCTGATTTTATTTCTACCTTATTGAATGTTCTAGAAATATTATAAAAATATAACAAACTGTATTAGATTAACTGTTACTTGTTTTGTACTAACAAAACACTAGAATTTAGTAAATTGTAAGACTTTGTTTACTTTCTCGAGAAAACTTATATAGGACTAGTTATTAAAGGACTTAAAAAGGACTATGTTGTCGCAAAATAATTGCAAATATTTAAAATACTCATAATACTAAACTACAATTAGTCAAACTTATATATGTATGTGTAGAGTGGTTAAGCTATCATTTTAACGAGTTTAAATGTCCTAACTAATATCGACTAATACAGGTAAACATTATATAAATACAACTTTTAATGATTAATGATATGCACGTATGTCATCCTCATAACATCATATTATTTACGCACAATGTATCTGCAAACAGTCACGTAGCCCCTCAGACAGACAGACGGACGCCCTAACTAGCTGTTAGGCATAAAAAGAAGCCCGTATACCACCTTTATAAGGCCATGCTCAGGCGCAACCTGTCATGCAACCCAAACAAAGAGGATTCAACTACAAACTATTTTGATTCCTATCGCATTAAGCTAAGATTGAAATTTAATTAAACAATATATTGTTGATAGATTCATTTAATTGTAGGCAATGGATATGACAATTAGACTCCCTTTTTGAATACTAAGTCGTATAAGTGTTATGTAAATGAGTTATATTAGCGTTATAGTCTTCCTGAACATTGGGACCTAAATATTTGAATGAGTTGAATGTCCGAAGTTTTAGGGATTTGTTAAGAGTCGCCAGGACGCTCGCGTGAACTCGCGTTCCCATACAACCGTAGTTCAGCTCTCATTTTAAAACGACATGCTTTAGAAACATGAAATTTGGTATGGGCATTCAAGTAGTACAGATCTAGGTCGGACATTCGTTTTCGTTGCAAAAAATTGTAACACAAAGAAATTATAGCAAAAATAAATTTTGTATGTGAATCTGTAAATGGCTTGGTTTTCATTAATTTAGGTTTAGAAGGTTTCATTAATTTAGGTAACCATGATACTCCTCACCCTCCCCTACGTAAAACTTGTGTTTCAAACATTTCAATACAAAGTTCTGTCAAGTTTACATTCTTTTCGTAAGATTTGAAATACATAGTTACGAATGTAATTATATTTAGGTAAATCCGAAATTCGAATAATTCCAAAAATTACTCAGTAAGTACTTACATGTACATATTTCGTTATAATATAATAAGAGTACGCTTTTAGAATTATCCGTCATTTTTATTCGGAATCAGCCTTTTACCTTACTTACGTACCTAAATAATTTGAGCTAGGTATGTCAAAAAATATTTATGCACTTACCTACGATCTATTCTGAATTCTGAAAGAAAGGGAGGGTCTCAGCTCTCTTTCTTATTTTTTGTGTTGTCTTTTTATCGTCGTTTTTATTAATCATATCGTGACTACTTTGAAAAAAACTTGCTTGTTCTGGCACTCGAAAGAAAAATGTGGTAAGTATGTATGTGATGCTTAGAGTTACTGCGTTTTAGCTTAGATAAGCAGTGTGAGATACGAGATTTTTTCAAAGTAGTGACGATATGTAGTTGGTATAAACTTCGTGCAATTCTTCGTTTTTTCGATCGACACTGCACATGTCACCAGGCGAAGTGAGGACTTGATTCCGCGAAAGGAAGAAGTCCCCGCTCCACAATCAGACCGGGGAATCTCGCAGTGCATGATGATATCTTAGTTCCAGAGAGTTCCGTACAATGACACTCGTTAATTAAGTTAAGAAAATTAACGTATGCTTATTCAAGCTTAAAGCTTAGTTTCTAGTATTTTTAAGTAAGGTATAGGTAAGTTTTTTTCATGTACTTATTTTGTACCATTAAATAAAAAGCTTAAAGCTTAATATGTAATGGCCTCTATAATCAGCCCAATTTTGACACACAAATCGCGCGCGATTTAAAAACATTGCCGTCTACTTAAGTGCAACGAAATCAATCAATGGATCAAAAACCGCAATTCATTAAAATTCGCAGGTGACTATTTTGTTTTATGTTAGGCAATAGGTTCGGCCTGGTTAGGCCCTTACCTTACGGTGGGCCTGCATTTTAATAAAAGTTTTTTTTTAATCTTTATTTAATTTATAAAGGGGTTTTATCACACAGTGATTATGTAACCCTTAATAAAAGTTATCTACACATTTTTTTTTATTTGGAAAATTGTATGTGATTTCGACTTAGAAATTTCAATATCACGAGCTCTTTCGATCCTATAAAAAATAGTTCGAGAGTATAAAAAAGGACAAAAAACAGATCCCGAAAACTACAGACCTAGTTGTTTATCAAGTATTTTATATACTGTAAATAGCGTTGCATGTATGTACTGTACCTTTGAGAGTCATGGCAAATTGCCTGATAAAAATTACTAGAGAAATCTATAGAATCTTTCGTTATACACTGCACTTAACCAGTCATTTTCCGCCAGCCATTTGTATGTACGTCAGTCAACAATTTTCTCAAAGGTGAACTGGATGGGATGCCTTTAAGCGATAATTTCGTTTTTAAACGTGTTCACCTGCACAATGCACTTTATACAAGCATTGTATGGAAGTAAATGTAGTAATTACCGTAGCGAGTAAAACCTGCTTTAAATACGAGTTCAAAGAGAATAATAACATGGTTATTAACATTAACATTGCATTGCTACCGGCAGAGTCATCCTTGTGAATATCATAGTGTCACAGCTTAAAACAAAATTAACACTTGGCTACATTTATACTTTTATGTATTTGTATCGTTTTTGTTTATATATTGTGTACTTTGTTGTACATGTTGCTGTAATTGCGTACCTTATTCTTATTTCAATTTCACTCATTCACTCAAAGGTTAATTGGAAGAGAGCCCTTGAGGGGATAAGTTCGCCTTTGTAATTTACATCTTTTATTTAAATGATTATTTACTTAATCCTTCTAACTGACACTGGTTATTTACTTAAGTAGTATTTTTGACATCTTTGTCTCGTTTTGTCATGTAACATAATAAACTCAGAAAAGACAATAAGTTTTTTTTTTTGAGGACTTTTTTGTTCGGTCCAGTCCCCGCGAAGTGTACGGGCGGCTGGATCCGTAGTGCCTGTGTTTTTTTTTTACTATGATGAAATGATTGATCTGTTATTATAATTATAATATTGGTGAATATTAATGAAATGTGCTGGAGGGTGAATGAAGCTATATGAATGACAATGTTATGTGTTGTTGAACTTTTTTAAACTGTTAATTATAGAGCTAGTTAGTTTGCAGAATGAGGTCAAGGTGCTTTGTTTGGTGATAAGATCCTGGAAAGACAATAAGTTAACATAAAGTTGTAACCACGTAACACATAAAGATATTCGTTTTTAGACAATTTAAAGTAAGAACACAGATAAAAACGGGCGAAACTGAAAGACACCGAGGGTTTTCTCACAATAAGGGCTTTCCTCATTTACTTTTACTAATGATGATTAGCGTTAGGTTTTTATTCAGTAGATGACTAATATAAGTTAAATAAGGTTGAATAATTAGCACTGAATATGCATTAAACATATTAGCCATCTGGCAAGCCTGACTTTGGTGTTTTTACTCAGGGCTTGTTGAATAAGTGTCTAATTGTCTTTAATTATCCTCGATTATAGAACTCCTCGGCGCTAATAAGTACACGCATGTAGGTATGTAGTTATTTTATTGAATAAAACATTTATCTCGTCATATCAGCGTTTAATAATGAAACGAACCAGTCTGTTCTACTCTGCGCGAGCTAAACAGCTGCGCCTACACATGCCCGGTATGGTATAATCTTTATGTGCATATCTGTCCATTCAACACGTGTTTCTTTATTTATTCATCTGACATCTGCATGGTATTTGCGCGAAATTCTGGCGCAAAGGTCATGCACTGTCTAGTTTTTATGAGAGACTTTATTAAATAAATACCTAAAGTAAGTTATTAAAAGACAATTTTTTTTTCAATTTAAATAAATGAATCTTGTGCTAGTGTAGGCTCAATAAGGCTTGTGTTGTGAGTCGATAACTACAAGACGACTTTACTTAGCCTGCACATTCTTTCTAATTGTAACGTAGTTACAGTGAGTTTCAAAATTGCATCACCAATTTATGAATGAATTCATTCATAATGAGTCCATGCAGTTTTGAATCTGGGTGTACTTACTTGTTATTTTGTTAAAAAATATTTTCACAATAAAAGCATAACTTATTTAGGCTAAAAGAACTTTATATAGCCTATATAGTCGAACTCGCGGAGCGTAAGCGAAGTGAGTTCTTACAAACAACTCCAGACTGAAGTGTCACCTGGCTACTGGGACGTCTCGGCATTTGGATGGCTTTTTGATTTCGATAGTTTGTCTGGCGATAACTTTAGTAACGTTTTACTGATCTTTATGAAATTTCTTGGGGCTGTAGCAGAGGTACATAAAAGTTGTAAGTTCGTATATGAGCAGGATCGATCAGGTGGTTATGGAGCTAGAAAGAGAAAAAAATCCTCCTTAGGGTCTTCTTATATTGGTCAATTCGTTTCCAAGTAAATCGTGAGTTCTCAGTTCGAGGCGGACTACTAGTTAAGGTACAGTCACCGGCAATAGTATCTTCCTACACGCTCTTATTTGTAGGGCCATAAGAGCGTGTCACATATTTTTGCGGCCTTCGTGTAGGAAGATACTATTGCCGGTGACTGAATCCGCGATTTCGTCCGCCTAGAAAAAGTTTTCAACTTTCCACTCCGTTTTCAAAAGTTAAATGCATAGTCACATACGTCGAAAAACAGGTCAATCGCTATAAAATAAAACACAAGGTAAAGGTGTCCCGTTTTCATTTTATTCCAGTGTTTTATTCTGCTAATTTAATTTAAGATCGCTACACTACTGGATTGCACAATCTCAAGGCCCTGCATCTAAAATATGGCCGAAATGCAAGCACAAATAGAACCATTACAAATTACGATCAATAGACCAAGTGGACTGTATGGAACGACGACACCACTTATCGGATCTAGGACGCATCTGGGCCCTATCGCCAGAGCCATGTGTGTAACGTTACATATAGCATATAAATAACATGATAATATAGTTTCAATTTACAAATAGTTATAGATTACTAAATAATTACGATTACGAACGAGAAAACTCATAATTTTACGTCACTCTGGGCGCTAAGTGAGATTTACCGCCCTAGAGCGCAGCGGCAAATCTCACTTCACACCCACGAGAAGACGTAAAATTATGTACGTACCACGGGCGGTAATAAGGAAGCCCTCAGATCGCTTGTTTATGGCCCTTACCTTCGGTTCGGGCCACAAATACCCGCGATCTGAGCCCTTCTTTATTTTACCGCCCTAGGTACGTAATGTACTATTAAAGCGATCTGTCAGATTGGTAAATATACGGAATGGACTCTTGAAGTTTAAGGCGATTTTCACATTGGCGCCGCAACCGCATGCAGCGGCGGTATGCAAGCGTGACAGCGCTATACACATGCAGAGCGCTATCCCGCTTGCGCACTGCGGAAACCGTGTGTGAGAGCTCCCTTGAAAACCCCCTCTACCTGTGAAATCGCTTTAATTGACTACTAAAGCTACGTTAGCTACGTATGAATCATTTCCAAAATAAGTTACAAATACTTCATTTCTAACCCCGTTAATAAAAGAAAAAATGTCAACGACAATCGCCAATATATCTTTTAAAATCAAACCTAACATACACATCACTATGTCGCCACTGTCTTTGAAAACCACAATTAAACTACAGAATATTTTTAGTTCCGTATTTACTCACTAGCAGATGACAAGTTGTTGAGAGGAAGAACAGGAGTTCGATTTTTGAATCTCACCGGGTGACTTATTTCGTACTAAATAGTCATCGGCTGCATACAAAAAAAGGCACCGGTGAGATTCAAAAATCGAACTCCAGAATATCACAAATCACTTGTTATCGACTATCGTTGTCGTATCGCTGCGAGTTGAAATATTGCTGTTTTAAAGAAATTACAACCGCTAAGCTAATGTGCTTATTGATTATGAATTAATAGGGTTGTCTATGTCTACACTGGTTTTTTTTTATAAAGAAAAACCATGCGATTTCTGGGGATTTTTTTTTCGGATATTGGGGGCAGAAATTATTTCGTTTGTTTATTGTAGTTACCAAACTTCGAATAAAAAATAGCTAGGAAGGATTAGAGATCTCTTTTGTGCCTAAGTATTGTATGGAGGCTAAAATACTTAAGAGGTGCGGTTTAGTAGGCGTGGTATGATTAATTACGAACAAAATAGTGTGTAGGTAGCAAAGTAAGAATTCGAAATTGAAAACATGATATCATAGAAGTACCTATTACCAGAGACTATAGAGATATAGACGACCAGAGAAATGTCACCTGTACTGCTACTCCACCTAGTAACAAATAGCGTACTAGTAGTACACTAGTAGCTACTAGGCGGAGTAGCAGTGCAGGTGATAATTTATCTTACATATTCGGTATCTTTAGGGGGCTTTGACATAGATGGCGCAATCGACATGAGCTTCAAAAAGTTCTTAGGCTGTGGTCGTCTATATCTCTATAGTCTCTGCTATTACAGATATATCTTGGCCATATGTCCACTACAACATTACCTACATTTTTTTATTTATTTAAACTTTATTGCAATGTAAAAAACAAAAACGAAAAAACAAAACAAAAAAAAATAAAAAACAAAACAAAAATCAAAACCGAAACAAAAAAAAAACAAAAATCAAAACTGAAACAAAAACGAATCTGTAATGATAATTTAATTTAATTTCTTTTTAAAAAAAAAGGGAACCGCCTTCAAAAAAAACAACCCACTGAAAAGTATAAAATAATTTTTATATAAGTACCTACCTACACTATCTACCCCACCCCTCACCCCTATCCTTAACCAGTCCCTATCCCGTCTCTATTCCTACCCCGTAAAGCAAATTTCTGCAAAAAAGTAATTAACACCTAATAATATGAAAATTAGTAATGATCTGGGTATTTACTTCATTTTTGAAGTCGGCGCCAAACCAAAATTTTAGGACAACAAAGAACACTGCACTTACTTGCATTAAGAAAACATAGTTTACTCATTAATGAAGCTCTTGCAGTACAGTCCCGCTCCAAAGTGACAGTGAAGTGGTTTGGCACCGACTTCAAAAATGAAGTAAATACCCAGATCATTACTAATTTTCATATTATTAGGTGTTAATTACTTTTTTGCAGAAATTTGCTTTACGGGGTAGGAATAGAGACGGGATAGGGACTGGTTAAGGATAGGGGTGAGGGGTGGGGTAGATAGTGTAGGTAGGTACTTATATAAAAATTATTTTATACTTTTCAGTGGGTTGTTTTTTTTGAAGGCGGTTCCCTTTTTTTTTAAAAAGAAATTAAATTAAATTATCATTACAGATTCGTTTTTGTTTCAGTTTTGATTTTTGTTTTTTTTTTGTTTCGGTTTTGATTTTTGTTTTGTTTTTTTTTTTTTTTGTTTTGTTTTTTCGTTTTTGTTTTTTTTTTATTTCATACTTTTTAGTGATATGAATTATTTTATTTACGTTATTTTTTAGGTTTATTAACTACTAGTTTTTTTTAGGTTTAGTTTGTTACTTGTTACTAGTTTGTTAATTGTTTTATTTAGGTTCTCCTTTTTTTTAGTAGGTAGGTTTTTACTTTTAGTGATATGATAAGTGATAATGTTACCGACAGCCAACCACTACGACGACTACGACGAGACTTATAAGTTATCTCGTTACTGAGCGACTTCTACATAGTTAGGTTTAGGTATCTATTAGATTTCGTTGCACAGTTTATTTAGCACAGAATAAATAATAGTAAGTACCTATTTCATACAGAACGGTCACGCTACGCCCCGCCCCGGAATGGAATGACACTAACCTAACCCTGCGGTGGACGACTGGTAGGAAACTAGTAGGCTATCAGTCAGGTCAGGACAGTCAGGTTGAAGGTAACTCACGCACACATTAAAGTTTGTACTGTACAAGACGCGCCGTGCACACGTAAGTGTAAGGCCTGAGTGGACGCTCGTGGCGGGGCGTGCAGCGGGGCGGGGCGGGCGGCGTGCATGTCAAACAAAGGACACTCGTACTGGTGTCCTGAGTCGACGCTGCACAAAGTGTATGGACGCTCGCCCGCCCCGCTGCACGCCCCGCCACGAGCGTCCACTCAGGCCTTACACTAAGCGCTCAAACGAATTTTGTAGTAGGTATGGCGTGTCCGTCCTGGTATTTAGTCTGCCTATTAGCACAGGGTTAAAAGGCTGTTTATAATGGAGAAATATATACCCATAGTAAATACAGATAGATAGTGTATGTACTTTACCAGTTTACCTAATAATATAAAGCTAGCATTCGAAAGTTCAAGATGATACTTACTAGTAAAAAGTATGTCAATGGTAGACCCTAGTGTGGAGGACATAAGGACGACAATTGAATACGTTATAATATACCTGACTAGAAAAGTCCAGATAAAATTAAGTAAGTAGTAACTAAAGATAAGTGTGTGATGTGAGAATTTAAGCTTTGTTATGATTTTAGCTTTAAAACTTGCTTTTATGAAAGCATTCGTACAGTCACCGGCAATAGTATCTTCCTACACGAAGGCCGCAAAAATATGTGTCAAGCTCTTTTTTTGATACCTAAGCTAACCCTTGTGATCAGGCACAGTCACACACAGCATTAACTACATTGCCAAATGGCACGATACCTTTGCTAGCCGTTTTCTGATGCATGATGCTGGTAGCCGGCTCCACCGATGGCCAGGGGCGGCAGCCCCAGCTGCTCTGGTGTATAACAACTACACTGAAGGTTCTTCTTACAAGCACAACAAACAACAGCGTCCCAAAATCACAATTAACACATAAAATTAGTTTTTTATCAACCTTTAACCTTTACCGCCATCACACGCACGCGCTGCCCGGCTTTCATTTTGTTTAACTGCTGTTTTCTGCCACACACTTTCAAACGGCCCACACCGTAGGAAATACACGGGCTAGTGGCGCTAGTGTCGCGTGATCTTTGCGCGGCGTGGCATTCTCTGGCGCCATCGCCATTTGAAGTACCTATGTTTTGCATTGTATTTAAAAGTGAATTACTTCCTAAGTAGAATTGCTCTGAAAATATAAACAGCAGGGTAAATAAATAAAATACCTAATATAATAGATAATTCCCGTAAGGAGCCTTCCAGAAAAATCCCGCGCGCTTTCGGTTTCAATACTTTAGATGTAAAACAACTGCCAATTTAGAACCTTAGGCGGTTTTCACACGGTTGCGGTTTCCGCATGCGGCGCCGGTGCGTGAGCGAGATAGCGCTCCGCATGTGTATAGCGCTGTCACGCTTGCACACCGTCGCAGACTAGAACAGAACAGGGGTTTCCAAACCACGGCCCACTTCCTTTTCGTCACACGTACGGACAGCCAACGCGAGAACTCATGGTCCGGCCTGAGGTGGCTGTTGATGAAACATACTTAATAAATCATAAATAGAAACTTATTTAAATTTTATCAATAGTACAATCGGTTTGAAACATATTTTATTACTGGTCATTTCGTACGTGGTACTTTTTAGGTTTAGAATTATGGTGGCAAATAAACTTACGGCCGCCTGACGTTAAGCAGTTACCGTATCCTATGGACGACTGCAACTCCAGAGGATTCACATGCGCATTACCTACCCTTTAAGAACTTATTTTGAAGAGTCTCATACTGTAGCCCCCTGGAAAAACCTTGGCAGGGAGTTCATTCCATACCCGGAGCGTTCGCAGGAGGAAATTTTTCTTAAACCGCACAGCGCGCGACCCTTTACGCTCCAGGTTGTGAGGAATAAGCCAGGAAGCGTTGATGCCCAGGCGGTAAGACGTCCGACTTTCAATCCAGATGTCTCAGGTTCAAACCCACTGAATTTCTCGGATCTTATATACGAAGCAACTAATCAACAATTGTGAGGAAACCTGTCCTAACCCCACCAAAGTCCGCCAAGTATTGGGAGTAGGTTTCCAAACGGACCCCAGGCTCCAATATACAGGGTGATCGAGTAGATTGCGGATTCAGTTAATAATTAAGAACAAGCTATTGTAAGATTATGTAATTTCATTTACGACACGCATGGTCACTCTATATTAGAATATTCCGTCAAGTACGGATACTCTCTTGTTTTCTTTGATAATATGTATGAGGCATTGAGAGTTGAACTGCCTCTACTTAACACGCAAAATCACCCCCCTCCCCCCGCTAATGCCCGAATAAAAACGGTGGTGGCCCGCGCACAAGTTTCTGAGGTGCCCTTGGGTAAAAATGTTTGGATACCCCTGGACTAAAACATAGCGATAAGCACAAGAACGAGATAGCAATACGAATTACGCACAAGTGCGAAAGAGACCGCGTGCAAGACAGAGATAGGGCGATGTTTTTATGTGTTCTCCAATAGATTAGGTGTACCTAGAGATTTCTAGAAATTGTAAGATCATTCGATTTGATCGATTTCTGCGAATATATGGGGTGGAAATTACTAGATTCGATTATTGAATGATATAAAAACGGGCTTGTGGGTCCCATCGAACAGTTCTAACTAAGATCCCAGATAATAAATACCTAACTAACAAGAACAAGAAGTGAAAAAAAAAATTGTACCATTCAGTAACGAGTGAAAGTGTAGACGTCCTAGTGTTCAAGTTAAGACCTAAGTGTGTTTTTCATAGTAAAATAGTGTCAGCTTCAGTGTCAATTCAGTTTGTGTGAGTAATTTAAACAAGTTAGAGTTTAGACGCCCTAGTGCTCAAGTTAAGACCTAAGTGTGATTTTTATAGTAAAATAGTGTCAGTTTCCGTGTGAATTCAGTTTGTGTGAGTAATTTAAACAAGTTAGAGTTTAGACGCCCTAGTGCTCAAGTTAAGACCTAAGTGTGATTTTTATAGTAAAATAGTGTCAGTTTCCGTGTGAATTCAGTTTGTGTGAGTAATTTAATCAAGTTAGAGTGTAGACGTCCTAGTGCACAAGTTAAGACCTAAGTGTGTTTTTATAGTAAAATAGTGTCAGCTTCAGTGTGAATTCAGATTGTGTGAGTAATTTAATCAAGTTAGAGTTTAGACATCCTAGTGCTCAAGTTAAGACCTAAGTGTGATTTTTATAGTAAAATAGTGTCAGTTTCCGTGTGAATTCAGTTTGTGTGAGTAATTTAATCAAGTTAGAGTTTAGACGTCCTAGTGCTCAAGTTAAGACCTAAGTGTGTATTTTTTAGTAAAATTGTGTAAATTTCAGTGTAAATTCGGTTTGCGTGAGTAAGATAATCAAGTCTAATGGGTCTAGGAAGAAAAACTAAGGATGCTTCAAGGATGTGTCGCGCAAGGGAAAATGAAACTCCTGACGAAAAAAAGCGACGACTTGCAGCAGCAAGAGATCGTCAGCATGCTGCTCGTGTAACAGAAACCGAGGAGCAAAGAGAGGTTCGCCTATCCAAACTTCGTAACATCACCCATTCTATTAGAGCCTCCGAATCCGAAGAACAAACTAGTCAGCGCTTGTCGTCTATGCGTGAACATGCTCGTCAGAGTAGAGCTAATGAAACTGACGAGCAAACTTCTCAGCGCTTATCATCCGTGCGTGACCATGTTCGTCAGACGAGAGCTAATGAAACTGAGGAGCAAACTACTCGGCGCTTATCATCCGTGCGTGAGCATGTTCGTCAGACGAGAGCTAATGAAACTGAAGAGCAAACTACTCAGCGCTTGTTGTCTATGCGTGAACATGCTCGTCAGAGTAGAGCTAATGAAGTTGAGGAGCAAACTGCTCAGCGCTTATCAACCGTGCGTGAGCGTGTTCGTCAGACGAGAGCTAATGAAACTGAGGAGCAAACTACTCAGCGCTTGTTGTCTATGCGTGAACATGCTCGTCAGAGTAGAGCTAATGAAACTGACGAGCAAACTGCTCAGCGCTTATCAACCGTGCGTGAGCATATTCGTCAGACGAGAGCTAATGAAACTGAGGAGCAAACTACTCAGCGCTTGTTGTCTATGCGTGAACATGCTCGTCAGAGTAGAGCTAATGAAACTGACGAGCAAACTTCTCAGCGGTTATCATCCGTGCGTGAGCATGTTCGTCGGACGAGAGCTAATGAAACTGAAGAACAGCGGGAAAACAGACTAGCTCAGATGCGACAGGCGGCAGTAAATAAGCGGAAATGTGATTCCGAACTTTTCAAAGCAACTATTAATCAGTTTGCTGATGTACCCTGTACGCTTTGCCATAAAATGCTGTATCCGCAGCAGCGTAATGATTTGAAGCTCACAGATCAGATAAAGAACTTGCTACCACCTGAATTACAACACATAGATAAAGTGATAACTTGCTCGAGATGCTCCTCGAATTTCAGAAAAGGTAAAGTACCTCCGCAGGTTTATTGGAACTGCTTGGTTGTACCGGAAATCCCCTCTGTTATCGAATGTTTGTCTGGTTTTGAAAAGAAATTGCTTTCACGTATCGTGCCTTTTATAAAAATAGTTAGACTCACTGATAAGTTTAGTCAACAATGGTGCAAAGGCCAGGCTATATTATTTGCTCAAGACGTGGAAGAGCTGGCGGAGCAACTGCCTTTACCGATGGATAGGATAGGGCTAGTTATTGTCGCCGAATCCTTGGAAAACGTTCGAGCTCGAAGAGAGTTTTCAGTTAATATGGAAAAACTGAAACGTGCTTTATTCTGGCTCTTAGAAAATAATCCTTTATATAGGAACGTTCGGGCAACTTTCTCTGATGTAGGCATGGACATAGCTTATATTGTTCAAATCTCAAATGAAGAAACTAACCAAAATTTACCAGAAGTTTTGCAACCGGTGCCGTGCCAAAACGTAGATAAAAGACAATTTTCTGTTATTTCTGAGCACAGTTCAATCTTACGAGGGTCATTCCATCAAGCAGACGCTACAAAATTCACTGAACAAACTCGAGGGCGACAATGCACTGCTATGGCAACCATCGCAAATGTTGCTGCAACCGTTACAAACGTCGATCATTGGACAAGCAGCGATATAGACTTTATTCTATTGGCTGGAGATCGTTACTACAGAGAATGCATTACAGCTAGGGTCGAACCCTTTCAACAAGAGGCAAATATTGATTTCTTGGCTATTAGAGAACTTTTACCGAATGTGACATATGGTGGAGTAGTAGCTAAAATTCTTGCTCGAGAAGAGGAGTCGTTCAATGGCCACTTGGAAGTAGATAACTCAGTTGATGGTTTTCCTAACCTTTACAGTGCATTGTCAACATTTTTTGAAACTAGAAGCCATGGTATCCTAACTGCCAATTCTGTAAGTGTAGGCATATGGAAACAGGACAATCATTATTACTTATTTGACTCGCATTCACGGGGGCCGAAAGGTTTTCAAGCTCCTTTAAGAGGCACGGCTTGTTTGATGAAATTTTCAAATATGGATGAGCTTAAACGTGTATTTCTGAGAAATATACAAATTAAAAAGTCTGTTTCCCTACAAGATAATCAATACACCTTGACGCCTATCATAATTGTATTTGACCAACATAGTCCAAACAATGTAATTGAAACTAGCCCGGAAAATCTAAGCATACAAATTGCAATTAACCAACAAAGTTCGAGCAATCTAATTACAAGCAACCGCACAAACGTGGATCCATCTTTATCCAATGCGAGCAAACATAATAATTCGACTCAACCATTGGAGATCGATATTTTAACTGCTGCATCTACGAGTCTACTGATGCCTATTGATGAAACAGTTCCTGAAATCGAATCTGTATTGCGATTCAACAATGAAAATCGCAGTCAGGAGTCACGTGAAAACCGCAGTGTGCCGATTTTTGATATTCGCAGAAAGACTGCTCCTCCGCTGAACGTCGAAAGAGAAAAAAGATCTGAAGAATTGGCGTGGTGGTTCTTATATCCGCATGGTGTCAATGGTTTTGGAGAAAGTAGACCAATACCAATAACACCACTGGACTATTTCCAGGCCAGGGTTATGGGTAGTGACAGGCGCTTTTACAATAATGATTATATATTCTTCGCCTTATCGGTGGTAGAATACTACAGAGCCAAATCAAGTGTAAGCGTCGCATGCCGTCTTCGCCAAGGAGATCACACACCCCAGAATTTAGTAGACAACATACATATTGCAATGAGAAACATAAGAGGGTCAGCGGCATATTGGCGTAGAGCTTGCTCAGAGCTCATTGCTATGGTACGTAGTATCGGTCCACCGACTTGGTTCCTAACTTTGTCTTGCAACGATATTAATTGGAATGATATGCAAAAGGCGTTGCTGATTGCTGATAATCGTGAGTCCGAAAATCCTGCTGAGTTATCATTTGAAGAGAGAGTACATCTTGTAGAAAAATATCCCATTACCGTTGCTCGTCAGTTCATGTTGAAAGTCAACGCTATAATTAAATACATAAAAAGTGACAGTGAACTGCTAGGTGGAAAAACAGTCGATTGGTGGTACAGAATAGAATATCAAAATCGGGGCAGCCCCCACCTTCATATGTTGTTGTGGTGTCAATCAGTGCCTGATTTTTTTACCGAAGCTGGGAAAAAATGCATTGAACAAGTAATATCTTGCTCAATCAGTAATGAAAATCAAGAATTAAATGAACTTGTTTTAAAAGTTCAACAACATAAGCACAGTAACACTTGCCACAAGAACCGGGAAATATCTATTTGTTGCCGATTTGGGTTTCCGCGACCTTTAAGGACAGAAACTGAACTATTAGGCCCTGATGAAACTGTGACAAATCAAGGACGGTTTTGCAATCTAAAAAGGACAGAGAACGAACGCATGATAAATAATTATAACCCATGTCTACTCGAACTTTGGCAGGGTAACATGGACTTGCAGCCTTGCGGAAGTGTGACAGCAGTTGCTTACTATGTAGCCAAGTATGTAAGCAAGTGCGAACCAACGGATGCTGGAGATGTTGTTCGTGAAGCTGTTAATAATGCAAAGCGTCAAGGAGGTGAAATATGGAAACAGTTATTTTCGATTTCCATGACAATATTATCTCAAAGATTAGTCAGTGCACCAGAATGTGCGTATAGATTATGCCATTTACCTCTGAAGGTGTGTTCTAGAAAAGCTGTTTTTATAAATAGCTGCAGACCCGACCAAAGGTTTCGCTTGCTACGCTTGGAAGATGATGAAAATTCAATATATAACAACATATTTGACAAATATCAACAAAGACCAGAGAATCTAGAAGAACTTTCGCTAGCTGAATTTGCCGTTAGGTATGAATCAATAGGTGGAGATAAATGGACTGAAGAGGATGGAGACCATGAACTACGGCATGAAGAAACTGCAAACCCGAGATACATTAAACTCAGAAATGGCACGAGGATGAAAGTCCGAAACCAACCGGCAATTCTGAGGACGAGATATTATACAATTAACTCTGATAAGGAAGGATTTTTCTATAGTCTTCTTGTATGCCATGTACCATTTAGAGACGAACGAAATTTGTTAATGGACAGAGAAACTGCAGAAAATGGTTTTCTCAGGCGCCAAAATGAGCTACGACCTCTCATGCCGAATGTGTCAGCAGAAGAGTTTATGCACGCAGAACAGGTTATTCAACAGGCATTGGCCCAAGCTGCAGCTCTACAACTTATTCGGAACACCGATAACCCCGAACAGGACTTAGTTGAACGTCTTCATGCAGACGATGTGATTATGGGTGAAATAGATTGCGAGGACAGAGCTGATGTACAAACTACGTTGATGCCAGATGAATTATTTCACCAAAATGTTAACAGTTTAAACGTAGATCAGCGGGATCTATTTAAAACCGTTGGTGAATCTATAAAAAAAGACTTACAGAATGAAAACAACACTGACCAACTTTTACTATTTATAACGGGAGGTGCCGGGTCAGGTAAGTCCTTTTTATTAAAATTGATCGTAGAATTAATCATCAGATGCTATTCACCAACGGTTGATAGTTTACTTAAACCCATGTTCGTGGAAGTCACATCTTTAACAGGTGTTGCTGCTCGCCTTGTGGGTGGAAAAACTTTGCATTCTGTATTTTCACTACCTATAGAAAAAGGTAGATCCTCGACTTACAAGGCTGTCACGGGTCACAGGCTCGAGCAAGAGCGACGAAAATGGCGCACCATTCGATGGCTCATAATTGACGAGATAAGCATGGTGTCATACGAAAACTTGCGTCAAATACACCTGCGACTGCAAGAATTCAAAAACAACAGACAGTTGTTTGGTGGCATCAATGTGTTGGTATTTGGTGACCTGATGCAACTTCCACCTGTAAACGGCCATTGGTGTTTCGAACGACCAGCATGGTGTGATGCCGAAGTACATCTGTGGCACCAATTCCGTCTATGTGAGCTGACCGTGAACATGCGGCAACGGGATGATAGCGAATTTATTGACATCCTCAATAATTTGCGAGTCGGTCAGCTCACAACGAACCAGTTAGAGTTACTAATTGAACGCAAACAAGTACCCAAAACGGGTCAATTCGCAGACGGTGTCGCTGTTAGGATTTATCCTACGATTAAACAGGTTGACACTTATAACAGTATGATGACTGAAATTATAGCTACTCGCAGTCACTTATACACAATCAGCGCAGTAGATGAGTCTAGGGAATCGGCCACATACGGGAAGACACCCCCCGCGAGCGCTGTTCCGGCTGACCCAAACAAATGCGGCGGACTTTTACAAACTATTGAACTGGCTGTGGGTTCTCGTGTTATGCTTCGGAGAAACATATCAATAACGGACGGCTTAGTGAACGGGGCCATGGGTATTCTTAAAGGATTTAAATGGCCGGCACTAAGAAGAGACCAACTTGAGCCAGGTGAACTCCCTGATGGCATTTTGATATTATTTGATGATCCATCAATAGGAATGCGCCTTAAAGATAATGATGGATACGTTTCTATAGCTCCAGTGACGGCGACTTATCAAGGCAATCGCGGTTACGGTGATATCGAGAGGCGTATGTTGC
This sequence comes from Pammene fasciana, assembly GCA_911728535.1. Classification (NCBI taxonomy): domain Eukaryota; kingdom Metazoa; phylum Arthropoda; class Insecta; order Lepidoptera; family Tortricidae; genus Pammene; species Pammene fasciana. The sequence goes on from OU452292.1 coordinate 2,828,160, forward strand.
CAGTCATACTGAGCTGGGCTGTGACGGTACACAAGTTGCAAGGGTGTACACTAAGTTCCGCAGTAATCGACCTAGGGCCTAAAATGTTTGCAAAAGGTCAATGTTACGTTGCTTTGAGTCGAGTGAAATCCTTACAAGGCATGGCTTTATGTGATATAGACTCAAAGAAGTTACTTAACCATCCCCACGATAACAAAGCCTTAAGGTATGCGTCGGCAAGAGGCTGCCGCGACCCGGCAGTCGCTGCCCGGCAGTCACTGCCCGGCAGTCGCCCTACTGCTTTATAGGGATTTGTATGACACACCGTCCGCAGCAGGCGGCTGAGCGGCGCGGCCGTGGTCGCGCGACCTCGGCAGCGCCGCCGAGCCGCTCCCGTAGCAGTACGGCAGCGCTGCTCGCTCGCAGCGGACGCAAAAATGGTGTCTTTTAACAGTTTTAACGAAGAAAACGACGAGTATTTAGTGGAGCTTATTGCTAAACATCCAGCGCTTTATGATTTTCGACTGAAAGCTTCTACTCCTCTTTGATGAAAGTAAAATCAACATTATTTCATCAATTTCATCATCTTATTCTTCGTCTTTAAATTGTCAAACATCGTTATTTTTAATAATACGCAACCGAATCGCACAACTGCTAGCACTGACTCCTATGTGACTACTGCGCGTGGCAGTCGGCAGCCGCCGCCCGGTCGCGCCTATCCGAATGCTTACGGCGGCGCTGCCCAGCAGTCACGTTCGGCGGCGGCGGTCGGTCGCGGCGGTCGGGTCGCGGCAGCGTCTTGCCGAATGCCATCTTTATCCGAAATGACCAGGATGAGAAATGTGCTTTCGCATTAAATTGGATAGGTACTGCATCTAATAATAAAGAAGAAGAAAAACTACGAAGGTGAAGAATAAGTAGAAGAAGATGATGAAGAAGAAATAAAAGAAGACGATAAATTAAGAAAAAACAACTATGAGGTTGAAGAAGATAATGATGATGAATAAGAAGCAGATGAAGATGTAGTAATTGAAGAAGAAGAGTAGAGGAGATAAAGAAGATGACAATGATAAAGATGAAGATGTTGATGAAGATGAAGGTAAAGAAGAATTAGATGAAGGTGATTAATAAGAATGAGAAGATGAGAATTAAGAAGATGAACAAGATGCAGAAGACAACGATGTATAAGATACAAAAGAAAACGACGAAGAAAAAGACGACGATTAAATTGAAGACGAGGAAGATAATTATAATGAATAAGACACAGATGAAGATGGAGAAATTGAAGAGGAAGATACAGAAAAAGACAATGATAAAGATAAGGATGTTGATAAAGATGAAGACGAAGGTAAATAAGAAGAATAAGAAGAAGGAGGTGAAGAGGAAGGTGCAGAAGACAACGATAATTAAGATACAAAAGAAGACGATAGCGAAAAAGACAACGATGACATTGGAGAAGCGGAAGATAATGATGATGAATAAGACGCAGATGAAGATGGAGAAACTGAAGAAGAAGAAGGTAAAGATGAAGTGGTCGATAAAGATGAAGGTAAAGAAGAATAATTAGATGAAGGTGATAAAGAAGATGGTGATGAAGATGAAGGAAGATGCAGAAGACAACGAGAAAGAAGATACTTAACAAGAAGATGATGAAGAAGAAGAAAAAGCGGAAGAGGAAAAAGACGGAGCAAATGATGAAGATTCTTTAAGCTAATATGAATTTTCCTTATAGTTATTAATGCGGTTAAAACTTGAACTAATATATGGCTTAATAACGGATCCATGCGAACGACGTCACGGGTATACTTTTGGGTGCCATTCATTTATTACGTATGACAATTTGGGGGGGGGGGGGGGGGGGGTTGATCATGTCTTACTGCTACTTACAAGAGTAGGATCTTTTTTCTTGCGTAGGGGCGGAAGGGGGTCATAAGTTGCAAAAACTACCTTACGTAATAAATGGACGACCCCTTTTTCTATTCTAAAACCTTCTCCAAAGTGTAACAAATACTTTTCTGAAAACCGCATCAAAATCGATTCAGCCGAACGCGAGATAATCGCGAACAAACATACATACAAACAAACATACAAACATACAAACATACAAACATACGGGTCGAACTGAGAACCTCCTTTTTTTTTTGAAGTCGGTTAAAAAGAGTACAAACGGCGCACTTAATGCCAAAAGGCATTCTCTACCAGTTAACCGTCGGGCCATACAAAGCAATGCCATTGCGTACCTCTTTATATTAGATATATTCATGTATGTACACCGCCATCAGATCTATCGGAGCGGCCAAGATGGTCACAAATATCTGAACAACTCCTTTATTGTCAAGGCGATAAGGTGCTTGGTCAGATATTTTTGAGTACCGTGGCCGCTCCGATATATCTGATGGCGACTGTACTGGAAGCGGTGCGTCAAATATATTTGTAGGCAAGTCGGAGCTAATACGATTTTCCTAGTGGCCTGTAGCGAAAGGGTTCACCTTTCAGAAAACTAGGTAAGTAAGCCGATGGGAATCGAGTGCTACATAACTCTGATTTTATTCTCTGTGTGTGCCTGTGTGTTCTTATTTATATTTGAATTAAAAAAACTATAAGTAACTACATAACCAACTATGTTCAACTATGTTCAACTAGATTTCCGCTACCCCAAGGTTGTCTGGAAGAGATCGCTCTCTAGCGATAAGACCGCCTGTTGACTGCCTCTACTTTTTATCTGTGTACTGTACTGTTCTATTTTATTGAGGTGTGCAATAAAGAATATTTTGATTTGATTTGATTTGATAACCACACATTACTAATACACAATCACGATTACCATCCCTAATCACTCTGTGCAATTGTTCGCTACCGTGTTTTGAAGTGATTAGCAATGGTAATGGAAAAGAAAACCGTATATTTACATGGCCACACATGGACGGTTTCGGTAAAAAAAACTATTGTGATATTCCAAACACTTCATGAATCGAATACTAAGGAAAACCAGTATAAATGCGCTCTTACATTACTGTACTGTGCTGTGCTTTTTAGTCAGTTCTTTTCGTCTCGTAGACTCGCTTTCTCATTTTAATGTTAATGGCACTTGCTTTACTTGTATCTCCGAGGGCCTCAAACTAACTCGCCCATCTATGGCCAGCTTTCCGGCTTCTGCCCCAACGTACTGTAGTAACGTATAGCTACAGGTCCCGATAAACTGGCTGGTTTGATCACTGGACTCACTGCTGCACGCTGTTGTTTAGCTGCGCACGCGTCGTATTTGCAATAAGCTTTTTGTTCGCGATATCTCGGAGTTACATAATAACAGGTGTAGTACAGTACAGTACCCCTGTAGGGGTCGGTAAACCGTGGCTTCACGAGGAAAATCCTGGCAAGTGCGAGTCGGTCTTGCGCAGCTAAGGTTTTTTACAATATTTTTCATATAATACCGACTCACGCTTAACCATTTTGTATGCAGTAATCACTTAAGTAGCTCTACCATAAATCCCATTAGCTACTCTACCACTTCTCAAATGGTCGGTAATTTGGTAGTTGGGTGTGGCTCGTTAAATTTAGTAAATAAACGCTGAAATTTAAGTTGATTCAAAAATAAAATAATAATAACATTTTAAATGTAATTTAATAAGTTAAGGTTGTCTGGAAGAGATCGCTTTTTAGCGATCCTCCTCCTTAAGTCGGTCCCTCGCTGCTGTGGATCGTGGCTTCGAGGGAAACGTTGCAATAAACCCCTCTATTTGTTGCAGTCTTCTGCTTGGTGAAGGGCCTCTGCCATTTTTAGCATTAAGACCGCCTATTTAATTGTTTACCGCCTAATTACCTTATATATATATATATTTTTTTTTATGAAGTTATTTTAATTTAAGAGCTCTTTTATTACTCTTGTATTTTCTTGCTATAAAGAATATTTACTTACACGTACGTATTGAATGTAACACGAATCGGAATGAAAGCGTTTTGATTAGGGCATGCAAACAGTACGAAAATAACCGGTTTTATCCGAAAAACCGTTTATTTCAAACTAAAATAAACGGTTTAACTTCCCTAGTTCCGATATTTCAAAATGGTGTCATCGTTCTTAAATTAAAGATTAAACTATTTATACAGCGTGTAAGATATCCTCAATAAATTATCAATTTTAGGTTAACACACCATTGCAACACGAATGCAGCGTTGGTCAACGTTTCCACATTGCCACAAAAAGGAGGGTAATGTTCGCGTGTAATGTGTGAATTTAGCTAGTTATTGCAACTACGAATATTAAGTGATAGCATCAGTAATGTTATTTAGGCTCTAGAATACATAAATGGACGTATAATTTCCTGTCAGTTTACGAAATTTTAGTTTTGTAAACTACATTTACAAGGTTTATTTTACGATCCTGCCTAATTATTGACGTTTACAAAACTCTGTGCTAGTTAAGCGTTGATTCCGAGAATTTTTGTGTAATCTCTACTCATAATAGTTACTTTTTAAATCGGCGCACACGTCTAATGGTGCCCTATTTTTGGGACATAAATAGATTAAATAGAGTCCCAGTACTTTCGAAGGCACTACGCAATTGTCACTGCACCTATGGAAGTAGCCTTAGACGTAATTTAAGTAAATTTATAAATCACAGTTTTAGGAATGCGGAATGTTTAGAAATAAAGGAAAAGTAGAAAAATCCACTGCCTCAGGCTATTTTATTTGTATTACAATTTTTAGCAACGAAAACGAATGTCCGACCTAGATCTGTACTACTAGAATGCCCATGCCAAATTTCATGGTTCTAAAGCATGTCGTTTTAAAATGAGAGCTAAACTACGTTTGTATGGGAACTCGAGTCCACGCGAGCGTCCAAAGTATCAAATTAAAATGTACCTACTTGAAATAAAATCGTGTAGCTAAATAAAATAATTACTGAAATCCGGTATATGATAAAACTTCATGGCGGTTTTTTTCCTGTAAACAATTCAGGAAATATATTTAACAGCAAAATAATTGAAGTTAATCGCTCTCAACGTGGGTTTTTCAGGAGTACTATTTAGTTGTTTATTTCAGAATTTCCTGATACAACATTAGTACCTATATTTATTCTGATAATTATAATAAATAAATAACTAATTTTCCTTTTAGCACGCACATTCTAAATTATTTTTGTTTGTCTGTATTTCTGTATTTTTTTTTACTTTATTTGATATATTTTTACGATTACCGTCAAAAAAAATTTATTTAATTAAGCTCCATATTATTTAAAAATAAGAATCATGTACGTATTGCCTCAAACAAAAAACACAAACTACCTAAATTAGGACCAAGAGTCCAAAAAAGTATTATAGTAACTCTCCTGCCTAACATGATCGTCATACTATAGTTACCCACTAAATAGTTGTTAAAAATCTATTGTAATTGTAGAGTATGGTAATGACAATAAAAATAGAAAACCGGTTAACGAGTCGGTAATGACCGTAAATCTCTTCCTAATTACCGCTTTCACGACCAGAATCATATGGACGTAAGTACTTATATAATTCATATACAGTTAAGTCGTTTTAAGTTATACTTTTAAGTCAAATATACCCAATTAGCTTCGTTAAGACATAGTTTTTTTGCGACTTATTTGGCAATAAAGTGCACTAGTGCGCAGACGTCAGATTGTATGCAATATTCTACATACTAGACATAGGTATATAAGTATATATAGTCTGGCTAGCCAAAAAGAGCACTGCTTTATAATATTAGGTTAGGGGGGTTAAAGGGCATGTTTAAGTGTCTACATATTGTAAAATACTGTTATGGAGGACCGGATTGCACTTCAATAATCTTATTAGACAGTATTTTCGGCTCTTTTGGCCCTAAATGATTACACATTTTTTTGCCTCATTCTCTTAATAACACGGTCGCTGCCAAGAAATATATCATCGTCATAGATGATTTACGAATAGGTTATTATAAAAAAGATCAGCGAATTCTGCGGTTTAACTAAACAATTTTCTCTGCGACGGTTCAAAGAACTGTTAAGTAGGTCAGATATTTTCTATTGTTAATTTTTTACATTATATTTATACTTTATGCAATCTTAACCTCAAAACATTGATGTTAAGGAATTTGATTGGCTGTCTATTGTTTCCTTTGCTACTTAATTGTCATGGTTGAATGACCATAAACAAAAACTCGGATAAAAAAGTTTCATTGCGTTTATGAATGAATCGACTTTTGCCTTCCTGGTAAAACGGAAACAAAAATTTAAAACAACATACTTAACTCAACTGGAATGGAAATCCGTGACCTCTGCCTACCCTTTTTGGGATATAGGCCTGATTGTATATACTTAACTCAACTTACAACTGCCAAATCGAAATCAAAATTCATTAAACTATCATTGAGTAACATGACATCCCTAGAATTTTTTTGTCCCAAAAGTTGTTGTGAAAATCACCAAACATAGCACAAAAAAATTGTTCTAAATGTCGCATCTAGTAGAATACATATAATAAATCAATGGAAATTATACTAAAATATAAGTCGAATTATTAAACGCGTGTAAAATTACATTTGAATGTTTCATTAAGAATCATTCATTTGATATTTAGGACACAACACTGTAGACTATTAGGTATTCGAAAAACCTAATCGCTCGTTGATTCTCGGAATAACGTTCTAAAAAATCCAGACGGTTATCCGTTAAGTCCTTCTGGTTTTTATTATCTTTTTGTTTAGAAAGGATAATGACCTAATTTAAGGCTATTGAGTGTTGGCTGTGTTGGCCATCGCTCTATCTTTTACTACCTACCTACTTTTAAACTAGTGGTTCTGTGAATCGTAGACTTCGGAGAACATAAATAACGCGACAGCAAACTTCCCGCCTTTTCCCCTCATTTTCCCCCCAATCAAAAAAATGGCTCGATAATTTTTGGCAAATAAATCAAGGAACGCACATGCCAATATATCGGAGCGGCCAGGGCACTAAAAATATCTGAACATGCACTTAAGCGCGTTGTTCAAATTTGTGACCGCCTTGGCCGCTCCGATATATCTGATGGCGACTGTACCAGCGTAAGAAAAATACAGTATTTCTCTCTGTTTATGCTCTAAGTAAAAAACTTCCTGGTCAAACTATACCAAATTACCGACACAATGAAATACGTAGGTACTTACATTATTTTCTTACTAAACTAAGTTCAAACACGGAAAGTAAATACGATTCACGTGGTATTTAGTGTATTTACATTTACTATCGTCCAGACAGACACCTAAATCAATTTAAAAGTCATTTCAATTTGGTCACTTGAGCGCATGAATGGAGTTATGAAGTTAAATTTAGAACGAAATAGTGAATGGAAACGCAATGGCGCCGTAAAAGAGTTTTCTGTTTCAAAGACGTGTGAATAAAATTATAGAGGAAGCGATAACCGTTCTTTTACGATTGAGAGGCCATCACTAGTTCCTGACTTCCTGTGTCTATGGTATTGACATTGGCGTTTTCGCGCCGAAACGAAACGTCGGAACTTTGTGCGAGCACTTTTTAACTTTCAATAAGCGTAAGGTTTCCGAAGCAAATAATGCAAATTGATTGATTCCTGTTAGTCATTTGATTTGTTATGCCAATGACGTTTGGTTGGCAAGTGATCTAGCCGTATAAGTAAGTCAGGATGGTAACATTGTAGTATATAGTAGGTATAAGTGGGTTTTACATTATGTCATGAGAGAGACAGACCTTGAGACTCAAAATCAATGCAATGCCTCAACATAACAAAGTTTTCTAGAATTATAAGTTTTTTTATAATAATTTAACAGCAATGCACCTTGTGGTTGTGGTTAGTTGTTTTCAATTTACAATAATGTAATAATGTGCTGTTGTATCGATCTATTTATTTGCATTTAGTAATTAGCTACAATATTATTGTTTATGTTATAATGTTTACAGGGACCTTACTGTTGTTCTCAATTAGTCATTGTTTCCGTTTAATTAAAACTAAATTGCTCACTCTTAACGTTAACCGGGATCAATTTATTTAACGAAACTAATGACACACACAGCAGGAAACGTTCATATAAGAGGTGTAGACGCAAGCCGCCTTATGTACTTATAATTAATTCAACACGCATTGCAATGATCTAACCACTTACCTCATCTTCTTCGTCTTCGTTGTAATACGGGTCCAGTAGCAAAACATTCCTCCAGTAAAGGACGTCTGCAGACACTGCATAGGCGTCATTATCAGTCAAATTAGCGTACACGGGGCTATCCCTTCCGACTCCCTCGGAGCTCGCACTGATGGAACAACTCTCGACCTCAACACTGCCGCCGCAAGAGCACCCTTCATCCGTAAAACTGTATCCGTACTCAATCTCCTCGTAAATATTTTCGTCCGTTGTTATCGCGTCACGGACCGGCTCGTAGCCACCGTCGTCAGGCTTGTCCGGCGTCATGGCGTCGACTGCCTCGCACCTGTCTCCCACCTCGTGCAGCGCGTACACCGAGTATTGCGTCGGCGTAAAGTCACTGGCCGTGTCGAAAGACAATCGCGATATAGTCGCGTGGTTCTGCGATAACACCTTACGCAAAATCTCATCGGAGTTGTGGAAGCCGGTGGACTGCGACCAGACTGTGGCGTACCTGTCTTTAGGATCGTCGGCATCGCTGCATTCTTTATAGCTCCAGCAGGTGCTTTCAGAATCGCTGTCACTGTCACGTTTCACGCCGTTGTTTACACTAGTCTTCATTTCCATATTGTCATAACAAGATGAACTAGACGATGGTGTTTTTAACCTAGACCGCCGTGGCGGGACCGGCGTGCCTTCACCTTGACAAAAAATAGTGTTTACTCCATTCACTTTCTCACACTTAGCGGGCGTGCTAGTAACGAAAGACACGTTAGATAAAGTCGATTCGCAGTCGCTACACTCCTCACCGTTTTCCTTGACCCTGGTTACACCGTTTTCTTTCACTATAACATCACAATTTTCACTCGGCGTGCTTATTTTTACCGGAGTCACTTCAAAACCGTTCCCTACTTCCTTCACTTCGAAACCGTTTTCAAAACCCTCCAAACACTCGTCAAAGATATTCAAAATGCTTAAAGACACTTCCTGTTCCTCTGGTCCCAAAATCTTTTGGTATTCGTCTAATTTATAAATCTCTTTCCCTAATTGCGAGAGTATTTCGTCAAACGCGCTATCCGGGGTTGTAGTTGTGGCAGAGGAATCGTCTTCCGAGTCTGATACATCTGTTTTCACTGTCACCAGAGGGTCGTATTCTTCTGTAGAATCGCGTATAGTTGTCAACCAAGCGATTATTGGCTGCGCCGTGTTGTCGGACCGTAGTATTGTCGCGACGGCGTGCGGAATCCAACTCGCGGCCTGACACGCCATCCTGCATTGATAACCGCTTAATGATTCACTGTTTGTTTACTTATTTCCACTATTCCCAGTAACCGTGTGCTTCGCTCGCAGTTACGAGCAACTCTGTCTTTGGAGACATTTGCACCCGTTATCTGACTGAACGAAACAGCGGAGATCTCTGACCTTACTGATTAGTTATTTTTGCACGAGTTTTATCTCGCAACCACTAAAAGATTCACAACTTTTAAACATTAAATTTAATTACAATATAACGCACATTTTAAACTCAAACAACAACTAATAAAATTAAAAAAAAAACGCATTTATTTAAAAAAAGGTAACCATAAACAATTTAAGAACATTTCCCGCCTTCCCGTTCGCGGGCTTTTCGTTCGAAAATCGAACGGATGCGTCCGCGCGCGCCGCGGCCGGTGCGATAGTGCTGCAATTAATTCAGAGTCCATGATGTGAGTCGAGTCTGTGGTGACCGATATTCTGCGTTATTTCCGACACGAATCCCGCTCGATCTGAAACGATGCTACGTTCCTGTCATTACATAGCTCATACGCCGTTGTTTGCTCAGGAGCGCCGTGGCGTAACCGCACTAAAAACTAAAAGCAAATGCAGTAGATAAATGAAGCAGATCGGCGCCACGTTACCTACATGCACACAGATAGCCAATCATGCACTGCAGACGCGAGACCACCGCGGCGGAATCGATTAATGATTGTTTAAATCGAGTTTTTGTGTTGCTTCGGCTCTGTGGACGTATTTATTAATGCATTACTTTCAGATAAGACCCGCGAGCTAGGCTATCAGCAATGACCTCAGATCTCATACATCCGTTAAAAACAAGACCTAACTTGTTGATTTTACGTTAGCACTGCGTTCAATTCAAAATGACAATCTAATAGCATGACACACGCAAATAAACCTATTGTAATTTTTATAATTTGGATTTCATTATTTGACGCCATAAACCCATCATAAGTAGCTGTAATCTATTTATGAATCACCCGAATAGGTAATTAAAAAACCCAGTTCTAACCTTCTAACCAACTAAACAAGGAAAAATCAGGTCGCAAAACGTATTGAAGTTTACAGCGAAACCGAACTCAAACGATCCCAACCTTTCATGTGGCATGCGGACTATGCACGCAGCAATTTTAGCTCCCATAATGAATGAGCAAACTCAACATACATTCCTGTAGACCAAATTAACTTCGTAGCGGACTTCTTTCAAGTTAAATGCCAAAAAGACTAGTTTTCCGTAACACAAGTCACAGATAAGTTGGTATTTTGCATAACGCTCTTATTCAGAATGCACTATTTTCACGCTGCAAACGTCAAATGTAGACTTTAAATTTCGAACCACAGATACGGTATTCATTTAGTTCCCGTGCATTTTGTTACTCTATGGTTTCGCAATAGCTGTCAATGGACAGTGTTCAGTTTGAAGTTACTTATAAAAGCTCGTATATTAAGAATGTAGTTTTGCAATTTAAACTTTATTCTTGACTTTATAAGACTGTTTTAGAAGTCGCACGAGTTAAGGTAAATGTTGACGATGTTGGGTAATAATGTATTTGTGTTTGTGAATATGTTTGTGTTGTTAAATATGGCGGTTACAAGGAAATCGAGCAAAATGTGTTTAAAAACTAATTAACAGATAATCTAGAAGCTTTTGCTAATTAAACGATATTAGGTAAAATATTAACATGATGTTTACAACCAATGCTTATTGCTTACCAACTTAAAATAAACTAGTTAAGGATAAAGATTGCAGTTCTCGTAAATTAAGAACAGCTAGGCGAACAGAACGAATGGACCATGTACCTAATACGCAGGTTAAAAAGTACCGGCCAGCTTTCTGACAGAAAGACAGACGGACCTTTTTACGTTTTTCGCGCGTACCTAACACTAAAAGTTTTGAATAAACTTTATGATCTTTAAATAGGTATCATGGAGCCCCACTGAGAAAGAAATTTTAGAAATTCAACCAATAAAAGGGGGAAAAGAAGTTTTTTACGATTTCCACACAATGACATGACATGACATGACATCTTCTGCGTAGGTACAGTCACGTCTGAAAATATGGATAGGGTGATCGTGCTAGTTTTCGTCCACTCTTGTCAGTTTTCCGTCCACACTTATTTATATGGGTCAATCAACTTTTTCTTGTTTTTTGCGAGAATTGCCCTTATTCATTATTAGTTTAACTTTTGTGGGTTATAACAATGTCAACATGAATCAAGATCCTTTACACGCATACCAGATCAGGAAAATAAATAATAACGACACATTATTCATTAAAAAAATGGGTGACCCAGCGGAAGAGCCGTTATTTTCATACAAAAGTGAGGGACACCTATGTCCACTGGGTCACTGGCATTAACGAAGATATAACGTGTTAAAATGTGATAGAAGAGATTGCAATTCGTAGCATGTTTATCTGTATTTTATATAAAGTGCATAACTTAAAGGTTGAGTACCCCAAAATCGGGGCACACATTTATTGTTATGCTTCTTAACTTGGGCAGTATAGATTTTTTTGTGTACTAAAATTATAATCGCTACAACATTACCAATAAAAAGTATGACAATAGTTATTAAATCTATAATTGGTTTTCATGAAAATGAGCTCTAAACATTAAAGGACTGAAGTCAATTTGCACGAAAACCCTTAGAAAAATCGTGTTGGTTATAAAGATGTGCAAAAAAACGTCTATAGCCTAAAATAAGTTGCCTATTTGGTATTAAAATATTGCAGAGGGGCTATTTAACAGGATGATAGCCGAAAAAATAAATAAAGAGATATTAAGTAACGGCAAAAAGCGAAGCATGTGGCAGTACAGCTTTCTTATGTAAAATCGAGACCTTTCTCGGTTTATTTTGCAAAAAGATACAAAAATCGCAAACTTACACAAAAAAGTGAAGTCAACTTAAATTAGGAGCTTACAATGCTGTATTTGCTGCCAAGGGAGATGCTAAACCAAATTTATTTTGTTCAAAACGTGGCGCAGAAATGATGTACAATAATTTTGACCAAAGTTTGAGTGCGTTCAATGAATGATGATTGAACCTGCACAAAAACAAATTTAAACTAATACCAAATAAAAAAACTTTGCGTGTAATGACTTAATAATATATTCTTAAAGATTATGAGCTAAAAATAATGCTTAGTGTCCTCATTATTTATAGGTCTAGCTAGGTATTGATAATCATGGCATGAGTAGGCGATAATTTACATACGAGAGGAAGAATGATCAAAGAAGCGTAATATAAATAGATCGTTGAGAACGATTAGAACTTATGATCTGAAGCCACAGCTCATTGTTACTGTTTTGGTGGCATTAGTAAGTAGTCACTTCTCTATAGCAGTATCTGAGGGGTAGGATCATAATTGAGTCGCTGACAGTGCCTGTAGGGTACTATTCGCGGATCAGCCTAAACTAAGGCAAATCGAAATGATTTGTCTATACTAAAAGTTATTCCACAAAAAATATCCTGTTAGAGGTATATTAGCAGCTAATCATCGAATAACAGGGTATTGTGCCACTAAAATATACGATAATAATGTCGTGCAAAGTGTCACGTGTCCTGGTTACCAAAAGCTTGTATGATTCGTTCCATTCTGAAGTTGAACTGAAATTCGAGTATTATTATAAATAAAGAGTAAATTTGCAACTATATTCAATAGGTAATTCGCTACAGTTGACCTTGTAATTTTTTTTATTTGTCCTTTTGTGTGCCCCATTTTTGGGGTACTCAACCTTTAGTTAAATATAATCCGCATAATTTATTTTTATCACTATTAGTCGAGGTATGCGAAATTTTGCTGACAAAGAATAGTTGATTGACCCATATGTTTATATACAAGTTTATCCCATAATCAAGCTTAAAATAAAACAAAATCGACTGAAGAATAAACTATAAATTAAAAAAATATTGACTTTAAAAAGTTTTTCCCATTTATTTGCAGTAATTTAATGAAGTGGACGGTAAACTGGATCTGGACGGAAAACTAGCATAATCACCCTACGATACATTTAATGTGACAAACATAGGTAGCCACGACTCTATTTCCAAGTCGTAAAGTGACACATGTTTTTGTCACAATGTATCCATACAGACGTGACACGCTCACGTTGCAGAATCTTTCCTCATTAACTAATTCTGGCTGGTCAATAAGTGCAGTAACAGTGAAATTAATAAGCTATACTCATCCCTTTCAGTAGCGGGGGTAGGTACTAGCGTGGGAAAGAGACAGTATGATTCTCTCTATGCTTGAAGTAAAACAAACCTTGGCCAAACCTATACCTACCTCTTCCCCTAATTCATTTCTGTACGTTTTGTCTTGTCATTAATGTCATTATACTGTCTCCACACAAAAGTGATAAACAGCGTCAATGAGCCGCGGCACATGTGGCGGTGAATGCACTAATTGGTCCACATTGAGCCAATGGGCCACAATTAGCCATGATTAGGCCAATTGCCTGAATTGGCCGTGACTGGCGCACAGCTGTCTTGTCTGCCTTGCTGTCAAAAAACTAGATGCCTGTACACCTACATACGTTTCGCATTATGACAATGATATTAAATGCACTATAACAGCACTATAAATACTTTAAGATTTATTTCATGAATTACCTAGTTCCACAATGATTTTGTTACCGTAATCTCGGGGTACTTTAGGGCTGGGGGTAACTTTGGCCTTTGAAATATACTTGGTTCAGGTTTTATTAATTTAATTTAGGTTGATTAATACTAGCCCATAACGTTTTTATCTTAGACCCTTCTATATGTGATTTTTATATGGGCCGAAGCATCTTGAATTTGGCCAAAGTACCCCGAGATGACGGTATGTTACTTTCTTTTTCACTCTCGTTAGAAAATTTAAGGGTGTATCTTTTAGGATCAAGAAACTATCAGTAATAATGTAAATATTTCTGTAGGTAACCGTCCTTTCCTGTGTATCCAGAATGTAACAAAAATACTGGTGATCCGTTTAAGGGCACAATTGGTATCGCATTGCGTTTAAGAAAAAGTAGAACAAAAAATTTTTGATACGAAAAAAAAATTTCCCAACGTCGTCTCAGCCTGCCAACCATCCATACAAAACCATTTTCTTTTCTCGTATTTTTTTTTTCCTTATTGTCAACCGACAATGATGTACCTTTTACTTAATACTAGGTCGATTATAGATATTAGGTGGATTATCGCGATTTTATTCATCATAATATGTAGATTTTTACTTCCAAAGAGTTGGTGATCCCTGCCAAAAAAAAATGTCAAGGAACCCTTATCACTGAAAGGTTAAGAACCTCTGACCTATGTAAACGGCAACAAAGAAAAGATAAGATAGAGGCATGTTTATGCCAAAAGTAGGTAATATTTTCAACGAAAATAATTACAAAATCTTGGGATTAATTTACAGTAACATAATGCAAATAAAAAACTACCTATCGTTAAGCATCTGCAAATAATCATACTTAAAGATAAAGAAATTTTTATTTGGCATAATTTACGCACAGTCACCGGCAGTATCTTCCTACACGAAGGCCGCAAAAATATGTGACACGCTCCTATGGCCCTACAAATAAGGGCGTGTCACATATTTTTGCGGCCTTCGTGTAGAAGATACTATTGCCGGTGACTGTACAGTCGCCATAAGATTGATCAGATATATCAGAGCGGCCAAGGTGGTTACAAATATTTGAACAACGCCTCTATTGCCAAGGCGATAAAGTGCATGTTTAGATATGTTTAAGTGCCCTGGCCGCTTTGATACATTTGATGTCAACTGTAAGGCAATAGGCAAGATGCAGTGTTTTCATTTATGCTTCCATTTGAAAGAATTGCACGTAGAATAGACCACGAGTGTGTTAAAAAATTAATATACTATAATTTATAGTCAAAAAATGCTGTTACAAACTGACAATTTAAATTTTCGCGCCTAAACTGATCTACAGTTCCTGTGACGTCACTCATATATGTGTCACTCGCCATATTTGTTCGTCCTTGGTTTGTCCCTGTCAAACCTGCCAACAGTGTTAAATTCTGTTTTTTTTGACCCGGATGCTAGCCCTTTAAGCCAAATCTCATAGAACAAAACTAGTGCAGCAGTTGTCAACTATTAGCCGTCATACAGGTGTGACGTCACCAGACGCTGATTGGTGGATTAAAACATGTTCCGTTTCACGTGACTTCAAATCGTAATTATTGTTTGAAATTTGTATAAACTAAAGTAAAAACGTTACAATACCTTTTATTTTATGTATTTTCATCGTTTGATCACAATATAATGGTAAATATTATAGCTGCATCTTCCCTATTGTATAATAGGATATTTCAAGTACCTTTTTAAATTATATCTTTGTAATAAACTTAACATCGGACTGTCCTCCAATAAGGGTCATTGGCCTTATTGGTAACAGCGAATATTAATAATTTTTTAACCATTGTTATTGCAAATACTTACCTAGGACGCGGCTCTATCTACAGGGTGTCCCGGAAATCGACGTCAAGCCGTGAATGGATGATAGACCAAGTTATAACATTTATCAGAAAAATACAAAAAAAAATCTATCACATGTTCTTCAAAAATTATGGTCACTTTAAAAATGTACTACAATATTCACGCCCTGGTCTCTTAATTTCTAGTAAATTTTTAAAGTGACCATAATTTTTGAAGAACATGTGATAGAATTTTTTTTGTATTTTTCTGATAACTGTTATAACTTGGTCTATCATCCATTCACGGCTTGACGTCGATTTCTGGGACACCCTGTATAATGGTCTAAATCAAAGGACTATCAAGTCTAGAAAAACGTTTGCAGATTTTAGAAGAACTATATACCTATATAACCCTCTAGCAAGCATACCACAGCCGTATTGTTATTATTACTTGATTCAGGCGCCTGGCAGCTGTTCATACGTGAAGGAATTCAGAGTCGTCAGTTAGATAAACAGCAAAGGGATTATAAAACCGCTTGGATGTGTATGTGTAAAGAGATAAAGGTACAGGTTTCTTATGAATATTATGTATTATAATTCGAATATAAAATTGCCATGAATTTCATTACCGCATTAGTAACGTTAGAGTGGTTTGTGTGAAAAAAAATTGAAGAAAAAAAGAACCGACTTCATATATGATCCGCTTTTCCAAGAGGAAATGCCCGGGTTGCTGTAAAAAATACTGCAATCACTGAGGGTGTGCCTATAATAGTCGAAGAATTCCCTCGATTTCTCCAGGATCCCATGATCAGATGCCGGACCTGGTACCAACGGGACCAACTGAGAAGTATACTCTTTGAAACAAAAAAAAGAATTTTCCAAATTGGTCCAGCCGTTTTCAAATAATCGGTGAACATGCATAAAAAAAATGCATAAAAAAACAAAGATCCCGACGATTGACGTCCTCCTTCGAAATCTTGAAGTCGGTTGTATTGAAAACAACTTGCGCTGGCGCAACCAAAGGGCATACGCGACCAGACACAAACAAGGTCAAGTCATTCATTCACTTCCTCGTTCACTCGCGAATGAACGGCTTTGGCGACCTTAAATACTAACAATTAAATTTTGACAGTAGTTGAGTTGGAATATTAATTAAAGAAAACCAAAATATTATAATTTTATATTAATTAAGTTCATAAGTTTGATACAGAACGAGAAACCTGAATTTTGACACAATAATGCGGTACTTTAGTAACCAATAAAATCAAAATTTAACGTTTTTAAGAATAAGTAAAATGTAACTTTATAAAACTCTTATTGTGAATATTAAACATGCATTTTTTGCTACTAATAAAGGTCTTAAATTTAAAAAAGTCGTAGCTACTATAAACCCCATCACTCATAAATTAAAACCCTTTTATTATTTCAATCAATTTTTAACGCCGCCATAATAATATTCAAACACTTTATAATCAAGCAAAAATACACCTTTTTACACTGGTATAAGAGCTTTGACTGGTGGCATAGACAATAAAAAATTAAAAAGTATAAATAAAGGCAGTTACACACGCGCGCCCGCATATTCAAATCGAGTGATTCAGGTAGCATAATCGAGGTGGCCCCCTCCCTAGTGCACTAGCATGTTCTTATTTATTTACTACAAAGCGCGTGTAGTTATAAAAAAAAGTTTATAAAGAACTATAATCGTGTAATGAAATAAAATATCAGTAACAATTAACAACTTACTTAATAGGCCCTGATTATCACAAGTGGGAATTTCATACTATTTAAAACTAAAGTTAAAGTGGGATATACATCAGTATGTCCCAGTTTTTAAACTTTATTTTTAAATAATGTGAATATATATTTTAATTTATTAATGCACAAGCTCCTGTTTCTTTTTATACTTTCGTGTTAAAACAAAAAGAGTGTACAAATATGAAGATGACAGCTGTTGCATGAGCTGTCACTCCTAGAGCACCGAAGTTCAACGCATACATCCAATTTTATGAACGTTACTTTGAAGTGAAACTTGATAAATATAGTGAAGTGTTCTGTTACCACAATCAGATTGATTCCCTCGGTAAATACCAAATCATAACAAGTCAACACACACGTTTAAAGGGGTCTATACTCGTCGCAATTTAGACGCAAAAATCGCCGCAATTTCGTCACGTTGCCGTCTAGGCAGGTGCAACGAAATCAATCTATGTATCAAAAACCGCAATGTATTGAAAATCGCAGATGATTAGTTGCGAGGTTAGTAGAGTGCCTAAGTTTTCAGTTCAATCCAGTCTAGTTCAGGTCGTTGGAAAGAAATAGATATTTAAATACATACAAAAATAACATTCAGCTCTTTTTTCACCAGTCGGGTGAAAATAAAAATAAAATGACAAGAACTGCCATGCTAGTGGCTTCTCATTGACTCTTTACAGTCTTTTATTGACCTATTGACACGTCAATTCGATGCGCCGCTGGACTTTTATTGCAATCACTCGTCGACATACACACACACACTCACAAACACAAATACGTTTTAGACGGAAGGCAGGTCTAATTGGTATACGTCTTAATAATTCCTTTAATTTTGTTGATACCATCGCTTACTTACGATTTAAAAACTCAAAAAAAGTAGATAATATGTTTTAAAAACTCAAAAAAAGCTTCAATTCTCTACTAACAATTTTTTTCTCAGTAGAGTAAAACTTTTGAACTTCCATTCTTTTAAGTGACGATGTCAACGTCAAACTAGAAAATATTCGTCGCTCACGTCATAAAATTCAGCAAATATTCAAAATAATGTACACTACACTTACAATCTCGTAGAATTACTTATTTCATGAACATATCCCTTCATTCCCTTCAAGGGATCTCTTCCAATCAACCTTGTCATCGACATTCAATCGCACCGCACAACGTCTAATGGCCTCTACAATCGGCGCAATTTTGACATAAAACTCGCGCGCGATTTCGAGACATTGCCGTCTAGGTTGGTGCAACGAAATCAATCGATGGATCAAAAACTGCAATGTATTAAAAATCGCAGGTGACTAGTCGCTTGCGTTTGTAGAGGCCTTAAGAATCACATTGACAGTTAATTTCGTAACGATCTCTTTCGTTAACAAGTTTCACGTAAGATCTAGCGAATGATTAAATCATAGAATTGGTGTTGTGGTTAGCTTTGCAAAATTACCCTACTTTGTGGTTGTAATATGCCATCGGAGGTGGAGCATAAAAGCTATGACACCAAACTTTTTTTTCTAAGTAGTATTAACCGCGTGCATTAGGTTTGACAAATAAAGTTTTATTTCAAACTGTGATTGACCAATCAACACTTTTGTAAACAGCAGGTTTGCTTATTGGGTCATACTCGTATTCAAAGCCAGGGAAGTGAAGGGATAACTGTCAGAGTTACACGTGCCCGTTTTTGGGAGCCATGTTTGAATTGTTTGAGAACGCCGTGTATATCTATTTCGTCGTAGGTAAGAGCAGATACGGTACCGCACCCCTATTACCGTGCCCGTATACTAGGAATGTACAAACATACAACACTGTACGTATATGAATTATGTATGGTAAAATCACAGTTCAAGTATGGCTAGTATATTAACTCCAAATTAGCGGCTGCATCAGCCTGATATGTCTAAACTCTAAACAACTGAGAATCTAAGTAAATCTCAAAAAAAATACCACGAAACCAGTATGGTTGTTGTAAACAGTAGGTCGCACGAGCAGTGAAGCAAACTCCCACAGTCTAACTTATTATAGTTTTGTGGGACAATGTAATATTTTTTAAGCTTAACATCATCATCATCGGCCCTTACGTCTCTAGCAGACGATTCATGGTGTAAAATTGGGGAGTTTTTGGTGGCTGAACAGCCCGATGCGAGAGTTTAACATTGTGCAAAAAAAAAAGGAAAAAAAGAAAAGCGAGTGTCCTAAGAATAGGGCTGCCATCCGTCCGGGTTTCCCCGGATTTGTCCTAGTTTGGAGGCCGTCCGGGGTGCGTCCGGGGGGGTTTTTAATAAGTGTCCGGACGCTTTTTATGTGACCAAACCATTGAATTTAATTATTTAGTGCCATTATTGATTTGGACACGTCCGGGGAAAAAATGCGAATTACGCCAAATGTCCGGGTTTTTTTAATTATTGTCCGGGTTCGGCGAATTTAGAGATGGCAGCCCTACCTAAGAATGAAGTGCCTCGATCAATTTGAATACCTACCTTGCCCGCTTACCAACTTGTGTTGATGACTGTAAGTAGCGGAAAACCTGCTAGTTTCTTTTCACATCATCAAGTTTAGTGTCACCTTTAGGAAATCAGCGGGCAGAGCGAGGACAATTGAAGGGATGTTTACAAAAACAACATAACTGACTGCACTGGTTGACACCTGAAACGATTAACAATGTTCTTAAAAAAGTGTCAACCACTAAGCAGTTATGTTGTTTTTGTAAACATCCCTTCAATTTGTTATAATAACCTGTAATAAGTAGTAATAACTTAAAGTGATGTGATGTTCTTTTGTTTTGAATAAACAAGATGTCCAATTATCAAATGATAACCACGCCCCATGTCCAGTCAGCAGCAGAAGTAGCTAAGCTGGTAAGGTGTTCAAAAAGACCTACACACACACGTCTCTTAGCAATAAAGTCGTGTCCAGCTCATTTTGAACACCCTACCCGCTTAGCTACTTTTGCTGCCGACTGTCCGTACACTTGAGGGCGAATTTAGACGTTTTTGCCAAGTCAAGATACTGAGCTGTCTACCCATACTGCGCCCGCGCTGGACCGAGGAACATCCATATTTATTGACCGGGAACCAACGCATCCGCGACTATAATTAGATGCATATGTATGCACGTATGGACTTGTTGCAAGATGCATTTGTGATAAACGGGTTTAGCTAATGCCTTTTTTTACACGCATACTTTCGTTTCGACGTACAAATTTACCTGTCAGATCTGTCCGGCAGATGCGTCTTGGTATGTGAAATTGTGGAAGATAGAGTGGTTATATGTATGTGACTTTTTCAAGCAAAAGGTAGATCATTGTCGGTTGTTAATAAAGTTTATTTCTAAATTAATTATTATGCCATTAATGCCTTATTGCCTATAGACAATGATGTACCTTTTACTTGAAAACGGCACATACTTGTCTATATTGACGTGTTCTACAGATTCGGAAAGTAAGTACTTGTCTTATTGCTTTCATTTGGTTGGAATAAATTTTCTAAAATGAAAAAAAACCTTACTAAATGAACGGAAATACCAGACCTTTTCTTTGGGGTCAAAATTGTTGACACTATACTGGAATTAATAAATAATAGAACTTACATTTTCTTCAGCATATGTACATTATCAGGATTCTGGACTTACCTGAAATAAAAAAAAACATTTCATTAAGTCGAGTTTTTGGAGTAACTATTAAGATATTATAACATGTATACGTACTTATACCTAACCTAAGGCCAATCATTTAATATCAAGGTCCCTCGAGATTTCACTTGAGATGGTTATTAGGTAATACTAGGATTATGTACTTAGTTATATGATAAATAACAAAATGCGGTGTGTTTAAAATATTGACACGTGGCAATTCAGAATAGGTAAATACTTACATACTTTACATACTTAATAATTAATAACCAATTCTCCGTAGGAAACCATATCTATTCCAAACATTTTTATTTCATCGCGTTATTAGGTACCTAATTATTGATTGATAAACAAATTAGGTTATAATAAGCCGGCCGTGTTACGAGGCGTTGCGGTTTCTAAATTAAGCTGTGGAGTTATAGAGATAGGTGGGTGGCCATTTTGTCAGTGGTCTGGTTCTTATTCGGTGGTCCGTGGACCACTGGTGGTGCCTGGAAATACCAGGAAATGGTCGCGAATTATTAAATACCCGTTGTTGATTATAATTCACTTGTTGAGAAAAAGTATTTCATCGATTATCAAGACGGGCATTATTGCACTGGGCAATAGAGGCGAGCATTGTTGAACTATGTAGCATGCAGGTTGATGATAGGGTGATTGATAATACCATAGACTTAGATAGCCAAGATGTAAGAGGAAATGTCACCTGCTCTGCTACTCCATCTAGTAACGACTAGCTTACTAAATCATGTGACATTTCCTCTTACAATCTTTAGGTCGTTCGGGACTAGATGGCGCCAAAGATTTGGAACCTCAAAAAGTTCTTAGACCATTGCCGTCAATTATATCTTTAAGTCTATGATGATAATAATACTGATAATTTTAATGACCTGGGGGCCAATTTTTGACTTTCGTGCGCCTGAATTCAAAAAGTTTAAGCTAGCTAATAAACGCACACAAAAGCTTACCGCCAATTTTTCGCATGAAATTAATAGTTTCAATAATCATGATTTTAAATTCCTATCGCTACATAATTTCATCGTTTTAATCTGAGTTGTAAATGTCACTTTCGAGTACACTCGAATCTCAAAAATCACCCCCCAGCCTAATAATCCAATCTAGGTCTTTAAACTTGGACGCGGATTAACTGGCTGTCTGTCTGTCTGTACCGAGGTATATCATTTGGCACACTCGCCTTATAATGTAGGAGATGACAAATAT
Organism: Pammene fasciana; assembly: GCA_911728535.1. Taxonomy (NCBI): domain Eukaryota; kingdom Metazoa; phylum Arthropoda; class Insecta; order Lepidoptera; family Tortricidae; genus Pammene; species Pammene fasciana. The sequence continues at coordinate 2,850,516 of OU452292.1, forward strand.
GTCGAACACAATTTGATGACGCATTTACCACAGGAATGCGAGACATAAATAATAATAATATAATTATGAATATTCATTACCTACAAGTGCCATCTATCTAAAAATATTACAACTAACTAACTAACATACAAAAATCCCTTTACGGACTACGGTCAAGCGTCCATAAAAAGAAGAAAAATATAGGACACATACATACACAGATGAATAATTATTATTACCATTATTTCAGTTTTGGTGTATACAATTATACAGTAATATATTAAATATATTTTGTAAAAAAAATTATTTCTTGTTGCTACCATGTACCGCCATCTAGTGGACAATAGCTAAACTACGACAAGATGTAGTTTCGCGAGTCGACAAACGAAACGCCCGAATAGAGGACGTGATGCTGTTTCAATGAACCACTAGGTGGCGCTACAAGTCTAGAATAGTAATCATACCAGAAATATTTTGATGTACCATAAAGTGGAAACGAAATTACATTTTTATCGTTGCAATAATGGAATTGACGTCATAACTAATGAAATTACGATTTATGACCAACAGTGTAGTTTATAAGTGAAATTGTTTTAGTACAAACTTAACATTTGCGGATGGCGAAATGTGGAACTAATGCCGCTGTATACTAGCTTTAGATGTATGTTTAGATAGTAGCGACATTGTTTACAACTTCGATAACTTTGTAACATTAATGTTATGGGAGGTTATGGTACTTTTATTAGTTTTATTACCGAATAGCACGGTCAGTGGTTGCAAATAATTGGTTTGAATGTAACTACCGTGTTGTGATACCGATTTTCGCCATTGAATAAGAATAACTCTGACCTCAATGTAACAAGATTGCGAAGAGTTTTCCAATTTTTTTCGTTTGAATGCAAAGTCCGAGTTTGAAATGAAGTGTCATCGGTGAGCTCGTTTCGTAAAGGAGGATAAAACCCCAAATTAAAATTAGTTCCAAATGTCTTAACTTTGGAACCTTTTTGGAATATTTTCATTTGCAAATGGTATATGGATTATTATGGATATAACATATTTAAAGGTATATTTTTTTAATGTTTGCAGCGCCATCTTCTATGTTGTTTCGCGCGTTAAGTCTTGGGGGAACTGGAAGCGAAAAACGCACGGAGTGGAAAAACTGTGGACATTTTGTGCCAATTTTAACACTTTCCGTACCGCAGTTCGCTACGCGCTACGCTCGTAGCCGGTTCTAGTGTTTTCCCGCTTTGTAGCGGAAAGCGCCTACGAACAGAAGCCCGCCTAGCGGGTTCCTGGAGTTCGATTTTTGAATCTCACCGGTGCGAATTTAGTACGAAATAAGTCACCCGGTGAGATTCAAAAATCGAACTCCGTCGTGAAAGTGTAGATTTGATAGCAGGGCTTGAAAACGATTTTTTTTAACCCCGAAATTATCCATAATATTTAATTATTTTATGGTCTTTAGTTAGAATTAGAACTTAGGTTATGACTTCGTATTATAAGATTGTTCGATTAAATATGAAATAGTAATCGAAAGAACAATAAGAACGGAATAAATACCGGTATTTTTGTACTCATGGACCAAATACCGATCTCCGAGCCCTCTAGCTGACAGTTGGAACATCACGAGTTTATCGTTTTGGATAGTGATTCGTTGTGATTTGTGTAAGATTGTCCCAGAATTTTTTTTTTTTTTTTTATAACACACGGAGTACGAGTATTTATAGCTTAATATATTTTCTGTCGAAACAATAAGTGATGAATAGAATAGAATAGAATAGAAAATAGTTTATTCGTAGACACAGATACAAACATAATACATAGAAGAATAAGCAAGAAGAAAAAAAAAAGAAAGTGTATGTCCAAATGATGGATAAGTGTATGTCCAAGTCATTTAATTAATAAATACACTTAATACTTTAAAAATCCCGAAAACAAATGACAACTCTTTAGCTAACTCGGTTATTTGTTAACAAGAACTTTTTGAGGCTCCGAGTAATTAGCGCCATCTAGTTCAGAGCCACCTAAACAGAGCCAATATGTATGAGATAAAATCAGCGCCACGTCGCGCGTAGTACACTAGTCGTTACTAGGTGGTGCTGATTTGATCTCATACATATTGGCTCTGATTAGGTGGCTCTGAACTAGATGGCGCTAAATACTCGGAGCCTCAAAAAGTTCTTAGGCTATGGCCGTCTACTATATATTCAAGTCTATGACAATATAAACGACCGATCCAAAATGTTAAACGTAAATGCTAATAGCTCATTAGTCAACTTTCTTCGGCCTAGATCCGAGTCCTTTCCAAATAAATAAATCACCGACCTTGCGGGGTCAGCTCAACAATGGTCTAGTGGCTTTATTCTGATAGGAATAACTGCATTGGAACTGCACTCTGATTGTTTCAAGCTTAGTTCTGTAAGAAATAGTTATAAATAAATCATCAGTGGCTCTGTGAGCTATAAGTATGTAATACGAGTAACGAGTATGGCTAGTGTGCCAGTTTTGGCCATTTTCAACGTTCTTAAGGTATAATACAAATTTACAAGTCTATGTTTTATAGTTAGTATAGGAGTAAATTATGACAGCACAGATGACACTGTCATCTGACATGTATACCTAAGTTGTCGTTTACTTTTCACGAGCAATGGAAAAAAGTGACCCAAAGTGTGGCTTCTCCTCTGGGCTGCTTGCTGACATTTCATTAACGGAAAAAAAGATCTAATGTAAAAATCTAAACAGCGGAGATTTATATAAATATAGTATATACTTTCAATGACTCAGTACATAACGGATGTCTATAAAGTAGGTGTGCACTAGATAAAGCCAAGTGTCGGGAAGGAGACCTCTCCTCTTTGAGTAGGTATATCATTGAATGTCAACCTTCGAAAACAATCTTTCTGATACATACAGTTAGAAAGTGACAGATATGTCTCGCCAGCGAGATACCTACTGTCATTGCACACTTGTCGCTAACCGTGCTGGCTCACTTTGAAATGAGATAAATTATAATCTGAGATCCAGAATAAGGACATGCGCTAAATGCGATCCGCTACGCATTCATTAGTAGCATTGCGCAACACTGTTTGTGTCTAAAGTCTATTGAATACCAACAATAGCACAGTAACATACTGACATATTGACAGGAGGCTTGCTAATCTGACAAGCTTTTATTTAACTCACAGTATTTGTCTATTACTGGTCGTTTAGGTAAAATCACGCGTGCCAGATTTGAACCAGTTCCTGATGTCCGATTGAGCTGAAATTTTGCATACCCAAGATCGGTACCATTGACCTGGTTCGATGATGGAGTTGGAGACCGAATATGGTCATAATGCACTATCAGGGGCCTATTTCTCAAAAGCATATAACTTGAAATACAAGTGGAAGTCCCTTTCTAACAAAAGATGTCTTGAAGTGACATCCGCTTGTATTACAAGTTACAAGCTTATTTTGAGAAACGGGCCCCAGGTACTAAAACAAATGAAGCTCTTTTTGTTAGTTTTAGTGATAAGTGTCCGAAAACGGAACGGACCAGGTTGTGCCCAGGCCGATCAAGTGATTTGTGACCTACAAACTTAAAATATATGGTTCCAAACTGCTCCTCAATGAGGTAAGTGATCATACTGATCATACTGTGGTCGCCCGGTCCAAGAGCATTATTACAATAATTATTGATTACGTGACGAAATCTAACCCCCCCCCCCCCCTTATGACCAAGAGTAGTAATTTGACGACCCCCCTTACCCCTCTAAACGGGTCACGTAGTATGGGTACGATCCGTAATGGCTCCTCTACATGATGGGCCATCATAGGGACGCAGCTATGCGTTAGAGGGAGCTAACGATATTGCGATCTCGTTCCGTCGTATAGCTGCGTCCCTATGATGGCCCATCATGTAGAGCCAGCCTAACGATAAACGAAACCACGAAACCTATTAAGGCTCAAAACACACCTAGCGGAATGGAGGCAGTATTGTATGGAGGCCATAGGCTTTAAGCTACCATCGACAAAGCTCCATACATTACTGCCTCCATTCCGCTAGGTGTGTTTTGAGCCTAAAATTTGTTAAAATGTCAAACACCTAGCGGAATGGAGGCAGTATTGTATGGAGGCCATAGGCAAATTTAAGCTACCATCGACAAAGCTCCATACATTACTGCCTCCATTCCGCTAGGTGTGTTTTGAGCCTAAAATTTGTTAAAATGTCAAACACCTAGCGGAATGGAGGCAGTATTGTATGGAGGCCATAGGCAAATTTAAGCTACCATCGACAAAGCTCCATACATTACTGCCTCCATTCCGCTAGGTGTGTTTTGAACCTAAAGCGGTCCAGACACTGTCAGTAATAATGTCATTATTTCTGTACCCGTCCTTTTCTATTATATGAAGAAGAGAAGGATGGGTACAGAAATAATGACATTATTACTGACAGTGTCTGGACCGCTTAAAAGTCGTTAAAATGTCAACTCGAGAGATTGCGATATCATTGGGCACCCGCAGTAGAACAATAGCAAGGTAAATATAGGTGGGAGATGGCCACAACACAGCCGAAGCAAACCAGATTATTTCCCTAGAGATATTAAAGTTAGGCAATCTATTTCAGACTTAGAGCTTTAAACCAAGCGGAGCAGCCATTGACAGGCGTTCCCCTCTGCCGAAAATGTATGACCAGTGGTCATACTCATTGTATGGACTGACGATTATTTGACGTGGCTATTATGACGTTTCGCATACATTTGACGTTCTCCTCCCCGCAAAAATCGGCAGACTTTTTTTGTATAGAAATTGCTAGACGTGGCCAGTCCGGTTCCAGCCAAAAATTTCAGGCGCTTTATTTAATTATTCACGAGTACTGGAAAAAGGACAAACTACTTCGGCTATTTCATTAATAACCAAAGTTCGATAAGGAGTTAATACAGTTTATTTGCTTAAGTCCAAGTTTACTTATAAATAACTAAACACTTTGGTAAGTAATAATAACCTCCTGCGGCCCAGCCATACAAATGAAAAATCGAAAACTTGCCACTGAAATTTAAACCAAGAACGCAAAGAAACAGAGTCGATTTTATTTTGTTTCAAAGTCGAACGCTACAAAACAAATGCAACTCTATGGAAATAGAATGGATGATTCAAATTTCATCGAAGACAATAAGTACTACAAGTAGGACCTTGGGCCTTACGAGGATAAGCCTTAGTTTTGAAGTCTCAAAACTTAAGTTACTTAGTAGACGAAGTTTGGTTGCTGGTATTTTTTTTCAGTGAGTGAGTACTTTTAATTTCCAAATGATTATTTTCCTCTTTTGTGAAAATTCCCTGAAATTTACAAAAACATGTATGTAAGCATTTTGGAAAATAGTTGAACAGCTTGAACATTTGTATAGTGTAGTAGAAAGAGAACGTGACGTGTAGAACGTGGATTATGACATGACTTGAACGTGATAGGGAGCGGTTAGAGGCTTTTGAGATGTGGTGTTGGCGTCGCATGGAAAAGATCAGTTGGAAAGAAAAGAAAACCAACCAATAAGTTTTAAGTATGGTAAAAGAGAAGAGAAGTTTGTTGAGAACCATAGATAACAGGAGAGGGAAGATGCTTGGACACCTGCTACGGCACGATGAGTTTATAAGAAACATCATAGAAGGTAGAGTTGAAGCAGAAAGCAAGTCAAGAAAGCCAAGGAGAGCATACATGGATCAAGTAAAGGAAAAATAAACGTCGTGTCGTATTAGGCTGTAAAGGAGAAGGCAAATGACAGACAAGCATGGAAATTGCTCCACCGACACCAGCCTATAGCTTTTAAATATATGAAGATGATCATGATGAGTAGAAATAAATATTTTCACCCAATTGCCAACAAATTAACTAAATCGCCGATCAAAGTCAGATTCTAATTGTAGAACAATGTAATCGGATACACGGTCAGATGAGTGACGCACAATATACAGGGTCATTAGGCCATTAGTGCATTCGCAAGTCATTAGAATGAGGGGCGAAATGTTACGGCTTCATTTTTACATTGTCAAATATACGCAAACAACACAAATGGTCTCGCCGGAAGATGAGCGCTGGCTTTCGTGTCAGCATTATGCTGATGCGGGCCCATTTCGTGGTACACTCTGTTTTATGTTTAAAATGTTTCTTGTCATGTCTACTTTTGTATGCTCTAAATTTAGTACGAATAAAATTTATGATTTGAGTTGATAAACACTATTATTCAGTGAACATCTCGTATAAATACGTTATTTTTTGTTTATTTGAGTTTTTTGTTCAGTCAAGTTAAGAGTCCGGTAGTGTTTTTTTTCGATTTCGCTCAACTTTTTGATGCGATTTTGCAGTAACTAACATAACTTCTATAATTTTGTATACATATTATGAAAGATCGTTTCTTTTTGGATGGAATAAATACAACGATTTTTTAATTTTATGCTTTATTTATAAATAATTCACCCTAATCTAACACCTGTTTCGCGATTTTTGCTTGGAGAGGTGAAAAGAGTAAGGTTTTTATTGGTTTAAATAAAGTTATATAAGTACGTAAAATATATAAATACATTGGAAAATGAGTCGCCTGAGGAATAAGTGTAACAGTTTTTTTCATTTTCATATATATTTTTTGAGAGAGAGTGTGTTTTGCTAGAGCAATTTTGCTAAAAATTGCCGAATTTTAGGTGATATTTTTGGAAAGATACTAAAGTATTTTACAAACATAAAAATACAAACTTCATTTCATGTTTTATTCAGATAATATAAAACATATTAGGGTCCATAACAAATAATAATTAAAAATCTTACGACAAAATTACACGAAACAACGTCCTCACTAAACATGCTCTGTAAGAATCGAGTTTTAAGGTATTAAATATTAATATATATAGACCTAAAGTACTTTTTTGCATTAACAAGACTTCAAGCTATCGTACCAAATGCAATTCATGTGCATAATGTCATTATTAGCGATTTTCGTTTTCAAATCGTTACCGGACTCTTAATGATTATTTTTAAAACCACTCTTTTTACTAGTTTGTCACAAACAAAAGTGTTTGTTTCAACCTAAAGCCCTGCCAGAAATATACGAGCACGCGCCATATTGCGGAACTTCATTGGAACTAAATTTTTCATACTAAACTGAACTGTCACCATATACATTGAGAAAAAAGCGCCCTCCTGACAATACTCATATATTTCTGGTATATACCAATTTCCAGAAAAAATGGCAACCAGGGATATAGAGTTCTTTTGACTGCCCAATGGTAGAGGTAGTACAATATTGTACAGATTATACAACTATACATATGACCTACCTCTGGTTAATGTAGGAAGTTGATGTATAAAATAGCTTAATTCTGTACCTATTTAAGTTTTTACTTAGCATAATATAATTAAATATGTTCCAAGTTCCTAATAAAGTATCTACTAAGTCAGTTTCATACAGTCAAGCCTTTAACTAGTCCATATAATACTAATAGCACCAACCTATAACTGCTTACCATCAGGCGGGCCGTAAGCTTGTTTGCCGCCGTCGTGGTATTAAAAAAACCATACTAACTGCATAATTTAAACAGTAACCCCATAATTTACCCTATAACCGATCCATCAAACAATTCAAATAGCAAAACTATTCACCATTGCGAATACCCTAAGTCGATCTAACGGCCCGATTGAACTTTCGTCTGCGTAACGGACCTGCGCCAGCGCATTGAAAACGACAAAACTGCGAATGCTGCGTGCGACGTTAGGACCTTCTGGTTTTAAGTGCGAGTTCAATGAATGCAAGTGTGAAATTTATTCAGTCAGTGGGCTTATGATGCATGTTTTGGTGGTTGTTGGCTTTGCATCACTCTCTTTCGAGTATGCAAGAGCGATAGAGACGGGGATAGCGAAATTTAGATTTTCGAAGTTTGCGGTAGGCCTTCTGGAATCGTAGTTAGTAGATGTGTAAGAACAATAGAAGAACAGGAGGGAATTCTCTAATTTATTTAAAGTCAAATTTTTGGATCCTTTTGGCTTTTACTCTATCTGGAATTATAGCGAATGTTTCAACCCGAAAATTTTCCCTTCTATAGGTATATATCTATACCCTCAGCCCTACCACTAATATTTTACACAAAAGTCATCTGCTAAGTACTAAGTTAGTACTTCTAACAAACCAATATTCCAATTTTATTACAAGCTTTTATAATAATACAATATTTAGGTACGGCGTTAAAAACTTGTGCTTATTAAAAAATCACAAAAAAAAATTGGAAAAAAAGGAAAAATAATAGGGTCCTAAATAGTCCTAATCCTGACTTCCCAAATCACTGCACCCATGCAATTAGAACTGCAAGAAACCATGCACTTAACGAGGGATAGAAGCCTGTGGAAGAACCTGGTCTTTAACAGAAGGACATGTCACTATCCTCAGCTCTGAGGGAACGACTAAATAATGAAAAGCGGTTATTTTCAGACGACTAGGAGCCCATAGATAAATACCTTAAAGCCTAGCATACATATTACATTATGTATAAACTAAAACTATTTTGGCGACACTACACCCTTCGGCCAGAAGCCCGCTCTCTCGATGGTCTCTAGCAGCGGCCGCGGCACGCGCACCACAAACGAGCTGAAGTGTGCGTAATGGCGCGATCGTAGCTGGAACACCCTCAGCTGGTAGCTGGTCTTCTTGCTAATATAATCCACCACATCTGCTGCCGTGGCGGAAACATGAAGGCGCGACACGTATAGTGGGCCCAGAAAGTGGTCTACCAGTTTTGACAAAAGTTTCTGCGAGATCGAACGATCGCTAAGGTTGATTTTTCTAACGGAGTTTAAAACATGCACGACCTTGTTGTCTCATGACGTTTAAACGAACCTCAACCGTAGGGTGGTAGACCGTATTTAAGGCCGACTGTAGGTACCTACTCGTACAGCGCCTTGTTCGGCGTGGTAGCCCGTAGAACCCAAGTACCATCCGGCAATGATGATGATGATGAATTCTAACTTTACTTTGTTTACTTTGTTATTTATGCAAATACCAAATGCTATAGTCGATATATTTCTACAGAGGCGCGATACGCGACCTCGTATTCTGAAACCTTATCAACGTAATGTATTGAAAAGTAATGAAACGTGGGCCGTAGCCTTCGTCGGAATGAATGAATCACCGAAAATCGAACTTTCGTACATTTAATAATAACTCTGTCTCTATCAGTCTCGACTCCAACGATAGGGATAGACATAGACTAGACTTCAGTTATCGACATGAACGAATTAAACAAGAGGACTGACCATGTCTACACAAATCAGAATGCAGATTATTACGCCATCTATTGGCGCCGTAACGCAGCAGGTTTCTGTTCCATTCATTATGTTCAGCGCTTTGACTTCTGGTTGACACAATTTCAACTTTCATTTAACTATAAGCGGACAGAGGGAAAGTGGTTAATTTTTGAGATCTGAGCGCTCGACTTTGACACTTAAAATAATAGCGATAGGATTATGAAATCGCGGTTAAATTATCAATTTCATGCAAAAATAATTGTGATAAACTATTATTTTCGAGTTTAATTTCTAGCAACAAATCACCCATGTGCCTCATTGGCCTCATGTGACCATCTAGCAATGGCCTTAATTTTGGAAGAACGCGATTGTCAACCAACCTCTGGTCTTCCACACTTTCATTCTGAAGGTGGGGGAGCTGTATCAGAGCTGAGCTCTCTTCAGCGGTTTTCAATTCGGCTTTGTGGAGAACCGAACTCCTTAAAAGTTATCTATTCTTTGGCAAACATTGTAAGCCTCCAGTTATTGTCTATATGTATATTCCAGTCCTCTTATTATATCCGTCCGTGGTTATCGATGATCGCGAAGGCGGCTGAATCATGGCCGATGAATATCGGAAGCCTTCTAAATGTTAATCAATCACGGGAACTTTAATTAATTTTGCTAAGGATTCCCATCCGTTTGCATGACACCTACCTCTAGATCGTAAATAAGTAGTACCGAGAATAAATAGAAAGTTGAATGGAGCCTTGAACTTTGAAATACAGGGTGGAATTTATTTTTGGGTCAGTGAGGGCAGCTACCAGATCCCGTGCTGCTACGCGAAAATGGTCTTAGAGGACCTTCCCTAGATTTCATATTAATGAAGATTCGCATTTTCAGCTTTTGGAAAAAACATACAGGGTGCGAGAAAGAGGTAATTTTTGACAAACTTTTTTTTATGCCATTTCACCCCATTCCTATTCAGGATCAAAAGCTTGGACGGGGCCAAAAAAATTTCCGGCTAGAAAAGCCACAAATCGAGGAAAGCTTTCCCGATACCTACCTAAATAAGCAAAAATATAAATATAATAAAATGAAATCTGAATGTTGTTTACTTTACTAGTAAATTTAAATAAAAAAGCCCTCTGAATGTACATTCCCTTTGACAATATTTTTAGCTATTCGAGTGTGCAATTGGTGTGAACTGTACTGTGCACAGTTGTAGAACGATTCAATCAACCATACTTTATTCGTAATTAGATGATTTTTGTCATCATTTATAGATACTTAAGAGTTATGATACTTATGATCTTGCCGGTGGAGTAATCGACATTTTTTTCTTTTTTGAGCCAGCCTTTTTTTTGTAGCCATAGATTGTACCTGTCAGTTCCTACAAATAGTGTCAAATTCTTGTTTCTTTTGAATTTTCTGGCGTAGATAGCCTTTTAAGCAAATCCCGTAGAACAACACTAGTGACAGAACCTTTGCCGGCGCCATTTTGCAAAACTTTTGACAATTGCCTTTCCCATAGACAATTGCCAAAAAATGGTGGTGAACGAAAGACTGGTGTTACTCGTAAAAAAAGTCACCACCAATCCGTTGCTATATTTAGCTTTTCCAGCCTGAGACTGCAATGACCAGCTACTTTTGTCTATTTTAGCCGCAGGGCGTGCTCGTCGGACCGGACGGAAGTGCCGGTTTTAGCCGTCTATTCCAGCTTTGTTTATGGTTAGCTGAAAAGTTATAGGCCGTGTCGTTGGCGTGACACGCTTGATTTTCTGTTGTATAAATAACGATATGATTAATGATAATGATCATAAAGGTAAACAAAGTCATTCAGCCATGGTAAGCATGTGATATCGACTTGAGATCAATTTGTGAACTTCGAATCTTGCTCGTATGTAGAAGTCGTGAGTTATCTGTCCCAGTCAGATAGTATCAAAAATAATCTAGGAATTTACGTAGGTAGAAAGAAGGTTTTTATTTTTAAATCTCTGTTTTGATCTGAGTTGGAACTGAAAATGTCGGGGTTGCATTTTATAAAGCAACAATTTATAACCTCGCTGTTTGTTTCTGAGAAATATATGTTGGAAAAGAACTTGTGTACCAGTCACTCATCATCATCATCAATGTACCGCAGTATTACTATAAAACAACAGCCCAGTGTTGTTTGGTCTATGGTTTTGTTTGGTTGGTTTGGTCTTTTCTGGTGCGGACTGCCAAGGTATGGAATATGCTGCCGTCATCTGTATTTCTGAAAAATACGATGTCGGTCTCTTTAAAGCAAGAGTGAATAGGCTATTACTGAACCGGTAAGCTCCATCTTGGGCTGTCTTCACTTTCCATCAGGTGAGACTAGGGTCAGTCGCTGGTCTCAGAATAAAAAAAAATGGTTACAAAACTTATGACCTATTTTGTACCCTGGCTTGGCTCTTTATATTATTTAAAACTTCTATTATGCTGCCAAAGATTACTCGTGAGTCTCATGTTACTATTCTAAGGTTTCGGTACCTACTTGGCTCGTCAGACATACTTACCTAGTCTACCTACAACAATAAGGAATTTCGAAAGAACCCGTTTCAATTTGACTTGGCGCCAAACAGTCTGTCCTACATACAGTTTTATTTATGTCGTTTCATTACCCTCCTATCCCAAATTAGCCCCTATTTTTATAACTGTTGAGTCTATTTTTTATTTTCATATTTATGTAGTAAAAATACTAAAATTGCAATAGTTATTACGAGTAATACACATCCGTAGGAATTTTCTACTTAGAGGGGCAATTGCGAATACAAGAGCGTAAGATATGTTGTCTAAAATATACTTTGTTGCTAGGATTTTTATGGAATGCTACTTATAAAACGGAAAGAAAAATGTGTCTATAGTTCGTTTTTTTTAGATTTTTTTAGAAAAAAGTTGAAAAGCGCATGTACAGGGTTCTTTATCAGGCACGATACGGCATGATACATGTCACAAGTGTCAAAGTGTCAATACGGCCAATAAAAAATATTTTAATATATTTGTATTTATAATAAAGCCATGCGTAGGTATTTGTAAATGTTAAATTGAATAATATAAATTATTTTACGGTATTGTAATAGTAGTGATTATTACGAAATGTTTTAGTGAATGTTGCACAATAAAAAACCTGGAGAAAAGGAGGTTCGAAACAATGGTTTTCGATTTATAACGTATGCGTGTGTCACTGTCAGTTTTTCAATTGTCATGTGTCTCTAACGTGATAATCAAAACGAAATTGTGTTTTTATTGCTGTTATGGATTAAAATCTGCAAATTGTCATTATTTATTTACAAATGTGAACTCTTCATCATGTTAATGTTAAGTTTCACTAATCGTTTGTTGGTGTGCTTGCAGTGTGTTTAAATTGAACATTCAAACAGAACAGGTTAGAACAGGTTGGCAACTTCTGTTTCTATGTTTACTGAATTTCTAATCTCAAAAAAAACGAAATATATGTCTAGTCAGTTTTTCTAGAAAATTAGATTTTTATTTCAAATCGTAGAACTATTTACCCGTAGTATAGGTATATACCTACTATATACATAACATAAATCCGTTTCCTGACACATAAAATACATCTAAGTAGGTTTATAATTTAGTAAAATAATATGGTTAATGAAATCACTCCAAATAACTTTAAATATTGAAACTGAGTCACTAGACATGTTATTTTCATTTCATCTATTACCTTGAACATGAACATTGCAGGATATTTATTGTGTCATTAATTTTATTTACTATCATGTCTATCATTTATTTAGAAGAAGCAATTTCTCATAAAATTTCTGGCTCGCGGCCAAATATAGTTTTCACATTTTTAGATTCATCTAAAGTCATGGAAGAACTCTAGTTTGAATTTAAAATTCATAAATGGCATCTTGACTTTTAATAGTGCAGGTTAAAATAAGAAAAACTATTTTTGAAACAAGAGACATTTTGACATAAGTAGCTGGGGGGTGATTTTTGAGATTCGAGCACTCGAAAATGACATTTACACCTCAGAATAAAACGATGAAATTATGTTTTAAAAATAACAGCGATAGAAATTTAAAATCATGAGTATTTAAACTATTAATTTTTAACCGACTTCAAAAAAGGAGGAGGTTCTCAATTCGACTGAATTTTTTTTTTTTTTTATCATTATTATGTTTTTTTTGTATGTATGTTACTCCATATCTCCGTGAATCGTGAACCGATTTTCAAAATTTTTTTTTTAAATCGAACAGGTATAACCCTTAAATGGTCCCATTGTCACCAAGTCAGGGTCTGATGATGGGATCCTGGAGAAATCGAGGGAACTCTTCAACTATTATAGGCACACCTATAGTGATTTCACTATTTTTTACAGCAACTCGGCCACTTCCTCTTGGAATAGCGGATCCTAAGTGAAGTCGGTTCTTTTTTTGTTTTAAATTATATGTGAAAAAATTGGCGGTAAGCTTTTGTGTGCGATTATTTTCGAGCTTAAACTTTTTGAATTCGGGCGCTCGAAAGTCAAAAATTGGCCCCCTGGTAGTGAAACCAATAGGTATTATTTTAAATTGAACCATCTCTCTCTCTCTTCATGTCGGTCCCTCATTACTGAGGATCGTGACCACTTGGTTTAGCAGCTTTGGTGATGTCTCCATCGGTCTCGATCTCTCGTAACCCTCACCGCTTCATGGAGTTTGCCTGAGGTGGCTTTTTTAACTTGGTCAGACCATCTAGTTGGGCCCCCCACCAACTTTAGACAGCTTTAGGTCTTTTGCCTTCCACTTTTCCGACCAAAATTACTTTTTCCAAGCTTGAACCATCATCTCATCTGTATTTTAGTTGAAAAAGACGTTTATTATAAAGAAATATAACCAATTTCCAAATACCTATTGCCCGTTGGCAAATTCTATAGTTAATAGAGCCTATCAGACTGCGATAACCTAACACCAGCCGATATTACAGACCAAATATTTTATTGGCAACTAAAACATAGACAATATCATATAGTAGTCATACTACATACATACAATCACGCCTATATCCCAAAAGGGGTAGGCAGAGATCACGGATTTCCATTTGCTTCAAACAATGCAGCAAAACGGCTCTCCGTGAGCCACTTCTCGCCCCCGTGAAGAACGAGACGTGATGAGTGGCGAACCGCATCGCCGCCATGCGGATGACTATTAATTAAATAAATCACCACAGCGTTTTCACGAGCAGTAGGGATCAGAGGTTCCCTTATCCCTTAGTCGCCTCTTACGACAACCGCGGGAAGAGACGGGGTGGCACTATTCTAAAGCCGGAGCCATAGCCACGCAGCAACAGTAGTCATACTAGGCATCTAAATCTATAGAATAGTGCGCTTGCGTGATCTATTAAACATATAAGTCTGCACATAACCAGTTTAAATTAATAAGCAAATCATTTCCAAATAAACCAATACCAATCTCCATGAGAACGTATTGGCATTATTCGGCCTAGTTCCCAGCCGTCTGTCTGTCAGTCTGCAGCCTAAACACGACACTCGAAACGTGGGTTTGTGTGGGCCTTAATGCGGTTAAGATGTTAATTAATATTGTATTGTTATGCTGGTATTGTATTTAGTAATTTGGATTTAATTTTTACAATAAGGTTATTGAATATGAATATGAATATGAATATGAAGAAGGCGGGTTTTTTAGCAGTATCTACAGTCGCCGTCAAATATATCGAAGCGGCCAGGTTACTCAAAAATATCTGAACATGCACTTTATCGCCTTGACAATAGAGGTGTTGTTCAGATACTTCTGACTACCTTGGCCGCTCCGATATATTTGATGGCGACTATACATGAATAAACAATGTGTACTCTTATTTTGATTTTGTTGGCAAATTTTAAGATCTTATAAAATCAGATATATTAAACCACATACCGAACTGCGGCAGTTATTGATTCGTTCACTTACCTGCAAATAAAAATATTAATTAATGCATAATAAATTTTAAGTTTGACTTAAACTATTAAAAACTCTAATAACAGTATATTTTTTTATGTTGCAATTTGTTTAAGTATTGATTAAGAATTTGATATCAAATTTATATCAATTACATACACATTCGAATCATTTTCAAATCATGAAGAGTCCCTTTGTCACGTCTTACGCTTATAGACTAACCCGCTTAATCATAAACGTGCTTCAAACCTCATTTAGTTAAATTATGTTTTGTCTGTTTCTATCAAACACAACTGTCAAAGTGACAGATAAGGACAAAAGATGATTTAGTTAAATGAGGTTTGAAATACGTTTATGAATAAGAGGGTAAGAGTAGGTACTTAGGCAGTTGGCAACCCTACCTCATTGAGTAGCAGGATTCGTCCTATCTAGGGCAATGTACGGTAAAAAGTAATGTATTTCTACTCGATAGCCAGAGCCAAACTTGGAGCATTTTGTACAGTGAGTAAACATGACCCTATTGTTTGCAAAATCTACCTCATCGAGTAACAAGCAGGCACATGGCACAATGATAAACTACTAATTATTGTATCTTTAAGATTTAATACTATTTTGGAAAAATTAGTCCGGCCGTGTTTCTTGCCGCCTGCCGGTAATAAATAAGTAATACTTCTCGGGTCAGAGGTGTAGGGTTAGAACCGGTGGTAGTTTATTTTTCTCCCTGACGTTCTTAGTGCATTGTGCTCCTACAACTCAATAGTACTCCACCTGCACACTACAGCTCCAGCACACTAAACACGAAGCGGGGGAGGGTTTAGTCCGTAGGCGACTGGGACCCCAGTTGAGTCGGACATAACCATTTAGTACGGGCTAAATGGTATACATGAGTTACCTCCCTCGCCGAAAAAAAAGTGCATATGTGCCTAAATTGAAGAATAAATATCTTTTATCTCTTTATCTTTTATTTTTTTATCAATATAGTGCTAACCAAGACAGCAGTGATAGGTAATCCAAGGCCCAACACAAACCTGGCACTTTAAGAAATAGACTAATTTTATTATAGTGTCGAAAAATATTAAAATATACCACATCGATATTATATTTAATACTTAAACGCGAAACATGCCTTACTCACATACAAATCGCGCATACAAACAGCAAGTGGATCGTATTACAAAAAGCATTAGGTCCACCGATGGGCAGATAACAATGTGGGCGGTGGTAACATCCATTCCATGCCCTTTGTCCTTTGTCACGTCTTACCGCCATACTCGTAAACGAACTCGCGACAACCATTTAGCCCCACTAATTGTCACCGTTACTGCAGAACAGGTTGCGCCGGCGCAAGTACCGTTGCGCGCGAAAGCGATAGATGTCACTCGCCGCGGTCTTTTATTGCGTGGGTCATCTGCCCCTTGCAGTCGTTAAGAGGATGACACGAGCCGGTGGCCTTGAAATATACTTTTTACAGTTTTTTGGCAACAACTATTTGTTTTGGAAAAGTAAGTCATTATATTTTAATGAACTTTGTTAAGTTCGATACACGATTGAATGGAATCGGCGCGATAGAAAATTATTTCGAAGTTACGTCTTAAAATTAGCTTGAAACAGTTTTAATGTCTGAGTGAGACAAATTTCAATATTATGTGATTGTACAAAATTACACGGTTCTACTTCAGTACATATTCTAAGGGACTTATGTATGGAACTGTTGTTGCAGAAAATTGAAAAAGTAAGAAAAGGTACCTACTAAGTGATATTATTTTTAAAATTGCTTTCTTCGCGTTAGATATGAGAATATGGTATATTGTACAAAAAAAAACTACCAAATCGTATCCGGAGGAGCTCAAACTTGGTATATATGTTTTGAAAAAAATGGCTATAATGTAATGATGTGGTATTTTTTAGCACTTTCATATGATACTACCATACACAATAGGTTTCTAATTATGACTCAGCACTGTGTCCTAAGGGACTTTTTTAAAGAAATGGCGCCAAATGGCTAAACTGTACATCGGCTTTTTGCGGTTTTTTCTTGGAAATTGGGCTTATACACGTCCAATACTAAGGCGCACGCTTACAATTAGGCAGGCTGAATGCTTGTTTCCCATTGACATGGTATAAAAAGAATATTAGAGAGCGGTAAAACATTGTCAGCATTTTCCGTACGTAATACAATCTTTTAAATCTTATTTTCTGTGTGGAGGTCTGGAGCACCCTTGTATAGCTAGGGTTGTCAATCGTGATAATTATAACTAACTGAAGAACAAATCAATATTTTTTATAGTTTATTTTAATTGGACACACTACTAGGTATATAAAATATAAACCTATACAAATAATCATATACGTGATAATTAATATTTTTTACGTCACTCTGGGCGGTAAGTGACACTTCCATCCGGGACATCCAGACAGGACAAGACCTAAAATTGTGTACGCACCACGGACGGTAATAAAGAAGGCCTCAGATCGCTTGTTTATGGCCTTTACCTTCGGTTCGGGTTACAAATACCCTCGATCTGAGCCTTTCTCTATTATACCGCCCTAGGTGCGTAACGTACTATGTCTTCAAGATATTTACCCGTAGTTATTTTTGGTTACTATGTGACTATATCACTGAGTACTCTTTGGATAGATTACATCGTTAATAAGAAAATCGGTAGTACCGATATTTATTAATTATTCAATTCAGTTAGGGTTGATCACATTATGTGATTTCTTTTTTTATTGACTCAAACTTTAAGTTACATTTGTTAACTGATGAAGAAGCTAGATTTAGTTGTTCGGAAGTCTGACAATTGTATTAATAAAACCACAAACAACAAGTTAACAACCCTATAACCTCCCCACAGGGTTGCTGCTGTGACCTTGATACCCTCTGGCAAGCACCCAAATACCTCTAAGTGTCCGTGTCGTCCGTGACCAAGTAGAATAGGCTAAGATGAATGGATGCTGGCTTATATTCCTTCTTGAATTTTACAGATAGTCTAAAAGGTTCGTAAATTCAGAGCCAATAGAAAAATAAAATAAGGTAAACAAATATGGCTGACTGACAGCTGCGATTCTAGGCAAAAAAGAATTTGACACACGCCATGACGAAATATTATTAAGAGGCTGAGAAGACCCGATGACCTTCAAATTGACTTTACTTAAACAGTCATATAGCTATAACTACTTGTTTTGGAAAAGTAAAAAAAATATATGTTAATATTCATTATATTTAAAAGAACTTGGTTAATTCCAATACACAATTGGACGAAATCGGCTCGATAGAAAATAATTCCAAAGTTACATCTAAAACTAGCTTAAAACAATGGCACGTCTTTAGTTTCTTGGCTTATATGTCTGTAATTAAGGACAACATTCCACCACACTAATACTAAAAACTTCGTTGCCTTAAATTTCTCAATTAATGCATAGTTTTTTTTAATCCATCAATTTGCAAAATTTGCACTGAGCTCCCATACTAATCGTAACGCAGTGTTTCTCTTTCACTCGCGCTGAAAACGATAGGGAGGGAATTTAGCTCTTACCATCCTCTTAAAGAAATTCGTGTCACTGAAAGTAATTAATGGATATTTTAACTAAAAACTGATATAAATAACAAGTCTAAGTGTCTAAATTGACAATAAAACCATGATTGTTCCTTAAAATAATTTTATTGCGAAGAAAAGCAGGCTAATGTTTGCATTATTTATATTTTTCTATTGACCCCGAATATAGGTAGGTAATTTAGTTCTAAATTAACTACGGAAATGTTTCATAATCACTAACGATAACGGGGCCATTCGAAGCATTATCTTTGGATGATTTTAGGGGGGGTCAAAAATCGTCAAAAATCGATGACGTAATTTATGGACAGCCCCTTGGGCACCGGAGGCCTAGGTCACTTTTTCCTTTGTAGAAATATGACATCTGTATAAGTTTATCATCAACTACTTATTTCTAGATCGCTACTTCAAATGACAAATCTATTAGCTACCAATTCGTCATCCCCTGAACTGTAATCAACCCACTGCTGCTAAAAAACTGTCAGCTGACAACCCTAAAACCTCCCCCAAGGAGGGGGGGGGGGTGACCTTGACTCCCCCCTGGCGCGCGCCCAAATAGCTACCTACATACGTACGCCCTTGACCTAGTGGAACGAGGCTTGGCTGAGATGCTGA
Source organism: Pammene fasciana (assembly GCA_911728535.1). Taxonomy (NCBI): domain Eukaryota; kingdom Metazoa; phylum Arthropoda; class Insecta; order Lepidoptera; family Tortricidae; genus Pammene; species Pammene fasciana. The sequence goes on from OU452292.1 coordinate 2,869,832, forward strand.
GTTAGATTTTATGGATACAATCTCTCAGTATCGTAATGATATTGGGATTTTTTAAATTCCCAATGTAACGCAGACATATAGTTTGGCCAGAGTTTGTTCCACTTCAAGCATAGACAGGAAGAATCATACTGTCTTTGTCTAATGCTAGTATTCTCACGCTAGCGCTTTTTGGTTTGCCAGACTATATAAGGTAGTAAGACGTGGTGACGTGAGGACAAAATCCAATAGTGTTTACGCACGGAAAAAAAGCTTCCGGGATATTCTCAATCCAAGACATTATTATTATCTTGTAAATATTATTTCCTCGTGACATATATTATATTTATTTCCTTTACCAAAAATATGATTTTTCGCTTAATAAAATCACGTATTCTTAAAATAGAAATACAAAAATGTATTGTTTCAAGAGTATATTGAGTAAATAAGAGAGATTGTACTTTAATCAAACAAGTATTATCTTAGGTAAAAGAAAACTAGAAAATCTGTAAGAATATATTCGCTTCGTTATATTTAAAACTAGTTATAGTTTATTTTCGTTAAAGGAAATAAATACTTGTCACGAGGAAATATTTTCAACATAATATAATAATGTCTTTGATTGAGAATATCCTGGAAGCTTTTTTTTCCGTGCGCGCGACACGCACACATAAATAAATACAAAACTCTTCACTATGCCAATTTTTAGCAACAATTTCTATGGACGGAGAGTCTGGTCGAGTTACCTGCCACACATCCTAAATAGTTTTCCTGGATATGTCCTTAACAGACAACCTAGGGTTTAAAATAATTGTTAAAAAAGCTTTGTATGAACAACTGCAATTAAGTACGTACTAATAGTTATTTGTTATACAAGGGGTGAAAGTTGTATTTTACGTGCGAGTGTTATTTGAAACACGAGCTAGCGAAAGGATTCTATTATTGACCACGAGCGAAGCGAGTGGTTCAAAAATAGAATCCTGAGCGTAGCGAGTGCTTTAATACACGAGACGTAAAATAACTTTCACGCGTGTATAACACAAAACTTTTCACCTCACTACAGCGAGGAAAATAAGAAAAAGGGTGCATTTTGCTCGGTTTCCCGTAATTCCTCAGGTGTTTAATACTTCTTCATCACTCGAATCACTAATTTTTAACAAAACAACCTAGAAAACATGCGAATATTTAACGTTGATATGATGGATGAATTGAAATGAAAAGTTTTGACGTAAAAGGTTTTATTAAATGTCAGATGCGTTTTGTTCGTACGTAGACTTATTCGGCTGTCAGAACAATTTATCCGTTTTTACAAAAAGAATGAAGATTAATGTTGAATGCTGATATTTATGAATTAAAATAAAGTTGTAAGACTGTATTAAGTGTTTTTACTCGATGCAATTCATTAATTGCGATGTTAAAAATTCTGCACTTTTAACGTTTTACGTTTTGTTAGCTGTCAAATGTCACTTAAGCCATTTGTCACTTATGTCAAAACTCTTTCACCACATGTGGATAAAAAGCGATTTTCACAATAGATATTAAACAAACAAAAAGGGCTTTCCGAGCTAGTGAGGTGAAAAAATATAATCTAATTAAACAAAATTATGTAACTTATGTAAAAAATTATCAATAATATATTGTAATGCTAAGATTGTTATAAACTCTATTTCGCTTAGCAAAAAATCTCTACAAGTTGAGATTATGCTGAGCTTGAAATAAGTAAAAAAATGTGTTCTTTTTAATAAACAGATTTTTTTAATGATGATGATGACACTGTTACTTATTTTTCTTTAGCCAGAGTTGGCCAGACTATAAAAAAGTCTACTCTATGTGGTCCAGATGTAGAAAAGGTCAAATTCGCAAAACCGGTTTTCGTAAACTTTTCTTTTTAAATTAATTGTGAGGCCACGGAAGCTCATTAAAACTTCAAGTCCCGTTATCCAGCCAGTGACATTTATTGACATTTTTATGTTTTTTTTTTATACTACGACGGCGGCAAACAAGCATACGGCCCGCCTGAAGTTAAGCAGTTACCGTAGCCTATGGACGCCTGCAACCCCAGAGGATTCACGCGAGAACTTTAAGAACCTATACACTCCTTTCTAGAAGTCTAAATTAATGCTGAATAACTTAATGTCACATCCTCCTAGCCTTTGTCCCAGGTTTTACCATGGCGTAGGCTCTAGTTTTTAAGAAAGCGAGGCTATAAGACCGTGTATGCTTTAGAAACGTTGAGGCACACCACACACCTGAGCTGAATTAAGAAAATTCATAGACAAAATGTTTAAATTTGTCTATCCATACAAATTTAAGCAACCATAGACAAATTTAGGCATTTTGTCTATGAATTTTCTTAAATCAGCTCATGTGGTATCCCTAATACAACCAAGGCCGTCTTAATACGTGACCGTAGGGCACGTAATAATGTGGGGCCCTTGGGCACTTGAAAATCCGGGCCCGGAAGCGCTCAATTAGGAACAAGTTAGCTGTAAAAAGAATATGGTATGTATCATAAGAATACATTACAGTGCATTAACGTTACCATGGAGATCTGTCCACGTGACCGGAACGGAACGTGACACATTTTCGTGCATACTACCGGTGTTTATCAATTTATAAGACGTTATCACGTCAAAAAAGCGTCGTCTGACGTCTTTCGTGTTTGGCCCGGGATTTTCAAACCGAACTCTTGTAGCTTCCAACCTTGACGCTGGCAAAATTGTCCCAACGGACAGAAGCCATAATGTTTCTTAATAGTAGTTTATATAACTGTTACGTAATAGGGGTGTTTTAAGGCCTAATTACGTACAGTTGCATACACTGCTTTATCTACACACATATTATAAACCCGAAATGATGATTTAATGACTGCCATTGCACGGATTGCACCGCCATCGCCATGGCCAACTCGATTGTGCCGGCGGTCGGGGGGGCGCGTGCCGGCGGGCGGGGCCCACCCGGATTTTCATAATGAAATCGAATTTTTGAATATTTTTTGATAATAATAACATCGTTACAGATAAGACATTTGTTCTAACTAGACTACTAACGAAACAATCTATTTTTATGGTGGTTATAACGTGCGGTTTTTGAACGCATCATGGAGGGTTTATGATATGGGTGTAGATAAAGAACTGAACTGAACTGCCTTTATGGCGAAGACGGCATTGAATACAACATTTTGTAAAAGTAAAGCAAGGGCCAAATCCTTGAAATATCGCGCTATTTACATTTACAATTGCAACATTTCGCTTCCTTATCTATTTATTTACTCGGCTATTGTTAAACCTTTGTCTATTGAGAAATACTTTTGTCGCTTTCTCGGATGCTATTGTTCAATTTATTCGGGTAGCTCACATTTTGCGTTGTATTCTATTGTCTTTCATTAAAAACTTTAACGAGATACTGAATTATTTATTTCGTCAGCTTACACAATCGTTTTATGTTGTTCAATATTATTAGCGAATCACATAATTAATGGAGTTATTTAATGATAAAGAGATCCTGGCAAGCGCTGCACGTTCCATTATCAAAACGCAATTTGGTACTGCATAAACAAAACGACAGACTGGACTGAGAGAAACGTCAAATGTGAGATGTCAAAGGAAAAATATCGCGGGGATGGTGTATTTGATTTTAACATGTTATTCTGATATACATCAGATGATGTTGTTATTCTGATATACATGACATGTTAAAATCAAACGCGAATTACTAAAACTATGAGGTAACCAATAAATCATATCAAGAAACAAGAAGCTTTTTAATAATATGAAATAGAAATATGTGCTAGATAAATGAACTACAGGAATTAAGTACAATTATCGACCTCTCCGCTTTCAAGGAAAATTAGTATGATTAAGTTGTTAGCGTAATTTTCTGTTTCAAATTATAAAGTTTTAACTTGGTAAGTATCTTGACACGGCCTATAAACTTTAAGTTACGATCTTAATTCGTACAAATATTTTGACATTTAACTTTTCTAATTAGGATAATCTTGATTACAAAAATTATAATATAAACAGTTAACTAAAAGTTTCGTCATAAAGTAAGGTGTATTTAAGTAAAATAAAATAGCCACTTATTATATAATTACGCACCTTAAACCATGTCAATTGAACGTAAATGCCTACTTAATTATACAACTGGTGTCAGAAATACTTCCATAATTACGTCGCCGATTATATCAAAGATACCAAATTGAATGCAATAAAAGTAATAATTACTACCTGTTTTTACTATAGCTATATATATGTTATATATATATATATATACAAAGGCAATGACATTGACTTGAACGCTGTTCGCCTTTCCCGTCGCTAACAATCGAAACAATATTGTATAAAATTATAATAATATTTGAATGTAAACAAGGATTAGTGTTCACGTATATGTAGTACCTACTGTCAGAAATGATATTATACTATTTTATAAATAGATATACGCTACGTGGTACTGCTGGTAGGTAGGTAAGGTACATAACATACATACCGGATTAGGAAACAATTTTATTATTAGTAGCTACTGCAGTGAAAGGCAAAAACCAAGTTATTGACCCTACTACACGAAAAAAATGAGCTTTAGCAAAGTACCAATTTGGCTCGGTAAAGATATGAATAGTTGCATATAACCAAGACATATTTAAAACACGGAATAAAGCTTTGTTAATGACAAACAAGCAATTATTGCTAAACTTGTTTGAATCACTAATTTGAATCCTAATAAGTGTCGTAGTAAATAGGTATAACCCTTACCTGATTCCGTTATTTATTTTTAACTTTAATAGTATAGTTTTACATACATACGTTAGCCTAGTTAACTTGATTTTAGCAACAAACTTTGCAGGCTGCATGCGAAGCGAGTCACTCGGTTGTAAATAGCAAAAACTTACCTATTTATTTCTAGCTGTTTCATTTTATAAGTGTAGATTTTTGTTAGGTTCTAACACTTCTAACTTGTCTCTAGTTCCCATTGACAGATATAAGAGCAGTATCTTCTACGTAACATGTTAAAATGTAAAGATTGACAATCAACGCAAACCTATAAAGAAAATTATAAAATATATTCATTAAATTTTGATGCGGACGAAACTGCGGGCGGAGGCTAGTACAGTTCAAGCAATAGTGTAACTACAGGATATTTTTTCCAACACTTAGCTATAGTGTGCGAGGTGATTAAATAGACCTTGCTGAACAACTTTTTCTATAAAAGCATCCTGAAAATCCAAAAAAAAATGTTGGTGTTCTTCCCATAGAAAATATCAACATCAAGCAAAAGATATTAAAATCACGATCTCGAATCAGTAAAAGTTGTTCAGTATCAGCCTACTCATTCACCTCATAAAAAATGGGTAAAGCTTGAAAAACACCCTGTAATTTATCAGATAAACATGAAGGTTATTAAAAAACTTGGCGTGCCTATTTACAATTATAAAATGCCACTCAATAATATCCCACACAACCGGTACTTCAACTACCAATAAATAGTACCTATATATTTTTAATTTATACAAAAACGTTTACTTTTTATAATGACTGGAATACCATACCTACATCTTGAAGGTACACCATGGAATTGGAATATATCGGAGCGGCCAGGGTACTCAAAAATATCTGAACAAGCACCTTATCACGTTGGAAATAAAGGCGTTGTTCAGATATTTGTGACCACCTTGGCCGCTCCGATATATCTAATTGCGAACTGTACTATGGTCCACATTACATTGAGGTCCGTCCAGAAATCACGTGATCACATTTGTTTTTACTATTTTCAGAAAGGGGGAGGAAGTTCTCCACTCGTAATTAGTGAGTTTAATGCTAAACCTGCCTCACCCCAAGCAATTAGGTTTAGGCGTCATGACTTCATGAGTTATCATATAAATTATGTGGCAAGTACTTAAGTAGGTAGATAATGTAACAATCAAAGCAATTTAGCGACCGACTAATAAGTCAAATCTATTTAATGTGATAATCTGTTTAATTTATTTTTAGGTAGTTTTTAATTTTTAACTTTTTATTGTTGTTTAAGTTCGTGTTTTTTTTTATTAAATATTAGTACTTATAGTGTAATTTATAATTGCTAACCATGAATAAAATTAATTTCATGTGATAATGATAATATCACATGAAATACCTATGGGTTGATAACTTAAAATTCGTGATATTTTTTTCACACTAGTGCCCACCCGACCTTTTATCATTCGTGATATATAAAAAGATAAAAAAGATATTTATTCTCCAATTTAGGCACATTATTAAATACAATGACCATATACACATATTTGACCCGCTTCCTCCCCTTAAGACTCACATGATTTCTGGACGATCCCTCGCAGTTAATACTGATTACCTATAAATAGATAGTCGCATCCGCTCTTCGCCCGGTTTCGTATTTCTTGCAGCGTGGGAAAGTTTTTTCCGTCCCCTAGATATCTGGGGTTATTTCTGGCTGACCAGTGTAAACTGCCCTCTAATGACGCTATGTTGTTATGGTTATCGAAGGTGAATTTAAACTGGTTGGTAAGTAGAAATACGAGGTCTAGTTTGTTTTAGTTTAGTGGTCTGGTGTCGGATGACTTTATGAGTATAACATATAACATAAACAAAGATTTGTAAACATACTTTTTATTTTATTTACAGTAGACAAGAGATAACGTTGAGATTACTAAGTCTGTGCTAAATGTATTTTAAATTGCTATACTTAATGTTCGATAGATAAAAGAAACATTTGCATACCGTCAACTTTGCCTACGATGCTCAACTTTGCCTGGCTTTAATACATGGTTTTCATCACCAAACATGGCAGAAAGGCGGCTATCTCAGGAATAAGATATAAATAGCTGTTTGGTGAAGAAAACCATGTTTTCAAGCCAGGCAAAGTTGAGCTTCGTAGGCAAAGTTGTAGCAGTTGACTACCGTCGAAGGTAGTAATTGTAATAAAATTTATTATTTTTATGTTTAGCGTTATGAATAAAACTAATCAATACACGTAGATTCAGTATTATTGTTTTGTGAAATTTAATTTTTACGCACTTAGGTATACATACGTACAGTCGACGTTTAGACATATTTACACTTTTTCACCTTACAACTTTGTATTAAGGTGCAAAAGTGTAAATATGTCTTTGACGTTGACTGTACAATCGTATACAGTTCGTGAGCTTTAAGAAGCACCTTCGGGAATCGGCGATGACACACGAAGGTAATATTGCTGTTCTGCTTTTTCATGTGTCACTGTTGATTGATACCCGACGTCTCTTTCTAAAACCCGAAGGTTCTTTTTAGAGCTCACGGACTGTAATAAGTTTACTACCTACGACTAGGGCTGCCATCTCTAAATTCGCCGAACCCGAACAGTAATTTAAAAAACCCGGACATTTGGTGTAAATAGCATTTTTTCCGCGGGAGTGTCCAAATCAATAATGGCACTAAAAAATTCAATAGGTTGTTTCCTCACATAAAAAGTGTGGGTTTTCCCCGGACACTTATTGAAAACCCCCCCGGACGCACCCCGGACGGCCTCCACACTAGGACAAATCAGTGGAAACCCGGACGGATGGCAGCCCTACTTACGACAATGAACTAAAACAAAAGACATTCATCCTACATTTTAACTTCTTCAACCGAAAACACGACAAAAAAAACCATTGAGTAACAGGAGATGGCATCCCTAAGAAAGTTGTCCCAAAAGTTGTAGTGAAAATCACTACAAGTCTATACAGTCGGTGAGCTTTAAGAAGAACCTTCGGGAATCGGCGATGACACACGAAGGTAATATTGCTGTTCTGCTTTGTCATGTGTCACTGTTGATTGATACCCGACGTCTCTACTACTACTCTTTGATTCAGTCATAGTTGTCAACCGCCAAACATGGCGCACAAAATTTGTTCTCGATTTCACGTCTAGTAGAATATCTAGGTACATCTACATAATAAATCAAAGCAAAAAACAAACACAACAATAGTACATATATCTAAACAAAGTTATAAACGTATGCATTGAGGTTAAAGTATTGTAGCCAAGATGCTGACCTAGTGGCTTACTTAGATGACTAGATACTATTGATGACGAGTTTGACAAATCATATTAGATATTTTTACTGGCATTTTTTTGGCTAGTAAATGTTTTTTCCTATGAGTAACTACATATTGTGTTATCCTAATCGGAATCATTAGCCCCACCCTGCACCCCCATCTAACTTAGGCTTCGTTTTCTCCAGAGATGACGATGCGTTGCGAGACTTGCAAAGAATGTGGTTGATAAAAAAGATATAAGATATTTATTATTTAATTTAGAAAGACAGAAAGAAAAGCTTTATTCAGGACGCTAATAACAATAAAATAAATTTTAAATATAGCGTCACTGAAAAGGTTTCCGCTCTAAAAATCTTATCTCTAATGGAACTTATTATTTACGGTTACTTATAAGTGAGTTATACATATAAAATCTGAGATCAGTTACGAAGATAGATTATATTTAGGCATTACATGCACTTATGCACGTCTGAGAGAAAAAAGAAACTACACTGGTTCTAACCCTACACCTCTGACCCGAGAAGTAGGAACCCTATTACTTATTAGTTATTACCTACCGGCAAGAGACTTGGCGGGACTTATTTTTTCAGCCAGAATCTATAAAATCATCTAACATTTAGAGGACACAGTTCAAGTAAGAAAGAATATCAAACGTATTGCGAAGCAGTCAGATTTGGATTTTATTTTTATTTTTCATTTTAATTACACAATAGGCAGGTACATGTCTGTCTCTCAAGTTGTTTTGATATGCCTTCTTGAAGAACTACGCATTATTGTATATAGTATCTTTAATGTATTTGTAGTACTGTTTTGAAAAAATACGTCCCGCCGAGTTTCTTGCTGGTAATAAGTAATACTTCTCGGGTCAGAGGTGTAGGGTTAGAACCGGTGGTAGTTTCTTTTCTCTCTGACGTTCAGAAGTGCATTGTAATGTGCCTAAATTGAAGAATAAATATCTTTTATCTTTTGTAAAGAACCAATAGAATCACTTCGTTTACCTAAACATCCTCGAACATTCTTAAACTCATTCGTCGTTATGAAAACAATAACTTCATATTTTTGTAAGGCAAATAGATTTTTCGAAACAATTATTTACTAATTTAAAGATATAAAAAAAAACAAAAAAATATTTATAACGGGTTACTCACGTAATTTTTGTCGATTTTTGCTCGACATGTTTCGATCAATTTACGATGATCATTTTCACGAGCAAAAAAAAATCACGAGAATCGACAAAAATTACGTGAGTAGGTAACCCGTTATAATTTTTTTTTAATATGATAGAGTCTCACGGAAGTTTTATAATTTGACGATCCGTATTTTTTTTTGTACCTACAAACTGTAACAAGCTCGATCGGAATCGAAAATCACTGTTGTATTTTAAAATAACCTGAAAATATAAAAGACTAACTAAAAAACGCATACAAAAATGAAATTGTAAGTAGTTCCAATTATAGCTTAGCTTCTACGGAAGCTGATTGGTCAGATGAATCTAATTTGACATAGATAACCCATTGACCGGTGGCATTGCCCCCGCGGCCTACTTGCCGATTTTACGAACTTCGCCCGCCTTTTATATAGTGAACTTTCATTCAATTATGTTGGGATTTTTAGATCTTTTTATATGGAAAGAATAGTGGCATTCTTAGGCTTTTTATATGAAATTAATTATATAGATGTATTATTATGAGCTGGGACTTCTTCCATTTTGTGTAAGAATGTCTTTTAAGTATTGATTTTGCTATTTTTTTATTTATATGTTTGTTGACCGATTATTTGAAGACGGCGATTTGTAAAATTTTTCTTTTGTTGAAAGAGTATAACTTCACAATTGGTCCTGTTGTCACCAGGTCCAGATCTGATAATGTGATCCTGGATAAATCGAGGGAACTCTTCAACTATTATAGGCACACTATAGGTATAGATTTCACTATTTTTTTTACAGCAACTCAGCCATTTCCTCTAGAAAAAGGGGAACCTCAGTGACGTCGGTTCTTTTTTTATTTTTTATTTTTTTATTTCAACTGGTGACTTTCACTAAAAGAATCTTAGTGCTCTCCCTTATGGGAATATAGTTCAGAGCTGGATACGGTTACCTTCTTTTAGTATGTTGTTGGGTACGACACCAGGACCCTAAAACTGCCGAGAGACCGGGACGTCGATGAATGTCTCTCGAGTAATGACGTCATAAAAATGGCTGCCGCTTCGTTACGAAAAGTGTAAATTTCATCCAAACTGTGCATTGCACCTATACGCGTGTAGTATCAAACGAAAGAAAATTAAATGTGCTATATTGTTGTAATACATTATATACTACTGTATATTACAGTTTGACAGCTATAAACGAAAACCCAAAATCAGGCTAAAAAATAATTCGGATATTTGCATTTTACAACAAAATTATAAGTCCAACTTTAAAGCTGAGTACTACAATAACAAAACAGGCTATTTAAGCTATACATTGCTATAAAAATTATTAAAATCTGGTAATAATTGTGGCAGCTATGTTAAAAAACATGTCGGCAGTGCCGAGCTATTTCCTTAGAGTGAAAAAATAACAATTTTCACAATTTACAGAATATCCGCAGAAGCTTCGAGTATATAAATAGGTCAAATAATTTGGAGCCCTTAAATGTCAGAAAAATATCTCTATAGTGATTGAGGTCCAAATAATGACGTTATGAACGTGACCACTACCGAAATTTGTAAAACATAAATTAAAGCTATACCATGACACATACACACATGTGTGTAGCATCGATCGAAAGCTTATTGAATTTACTATAATACATACATACATTATTTGTGAAAATAATGTATAGTTTAGGAGTTGTTGACAAAATAAAATATTTTGTTAGGAAAATAAAATGTATATGTTAATTCTGTGGCCAAAGAAAATACAATACACGAATGTTTTGTATAACATTACAAACACCAACTATTCAGCTTTAAAACACAGTTTGAATTTATAAAATTTGATAAGAACTATAAAAGTTGTGCTTACAACTCTAAAGCACACTAACTATTTTACCTACAATGCACTCATACTATGAGAAGCTTGGGCCTAATTATTGACTAGTTTTTTCTAAATTTTGTAAGGATTTAGGGTTCCTTGTCATTAAAGTAAATAAAAAAATCGGCCAAGTGCGAGTTGACTCGCGCTCCGAGGGTTCCATATACATCACACAATTTTAACAATTTGTATTTTTAAGACCAACTTACGCTTGACCGCAGACTTTTTAGTGTTTTTTTCTTTAATGTACAGGCAAAAAACTATATTAGGTTTTTTTTTCTAAAATGTAGGTTCGTCGGTTTCCGGGGGATGGAGAGCAATGGAAAATTTTCGCCTTATTTCTTAAATAACTTCAAAACTATTAAAATTTAAATTATAAAAGTTATATATTTGTAGTTTTCACATCAAATCCTTTCATTTGATATATAACAAGGTATAGTTTGTAAGTAATTTAAGAAATAAGGCAAAAATTTTCCATTGCTCTCTGTCCCCCGGAAACCGACGAACCTACATTTTAGAAAAAAATACGTAATATAGTTCTTTACCTGTACATTACAGAAAAAAACACTAATAAGTCTGCGGTCAAGCGTAAGTTGGTCTTAAAAATACAAATTGTTAAAATTGTGTGATGTATATGGAACCCTCGGAGCGCGAGTCAACTCGCACTTTACCGATTTTTTTATTTACTTTAATGACAAGGAACCCTAAATCCTTACAAAATTTAGAAAAAAACTAGTCAATAATTAGGCCCAAGCTTCTCATAGTATGAGTGCATTGTAGGTAAAATAGTTAGTGTGCTTTAGAGTTGTAAGCACAACTTTTATAGTTCTTATCAAATTTTATAAATTCAAACTGTGTTTTAAAGCTGAATAGTTAGTGTTTTTAATGCTATACAAAACATTCGTGTATTGTATTTTATTTGGCCACAGAATTAACATATACATTTTATTTTCCTAAAAGAATATTTTATTTTGTCAACAACTCCTAAACTATACATTATTTTCACAAATAATGTATGTATGTATTGTAGTAAATTCAATAAGCTTTCGATCGATGCTACACACATGTGTGTATGTGTCATGGTATAGCTTTAATTTATGTTTTACAAATTTCGGTAGCGGTCACGTTCATGACGTCATTATTTGGACCTCAGTCACTATAGAGATATTTTTCCGACATTTAGGGGCTCCAAATTATTTGACCAACAATATACTCGAAGCTTCTGCGGATATTCTTTAAATTGTGAAAATTGTTATTTTTTCACTCTAAGGAAATAACTCGGCAGTGCCGACATGTTTTTTAACATAGCTGCCACAATTATTACCAGATTTTAATAATTTTTATAGCAATGTATAGCCTAAATAGCCTGTTTTGTTATTGTAGTACTCAGCTTTAAAGTTGGACTTATAATTTTGTTGTAAAATGCAAATATCCGAATTATTTTTTAGCCTGATTTTGGGTTTTCGTTTATAGCTGTCAAACTGTAATATACAGTAGTATATAATGTATTACAACAATATAGCACATTTAATTTTCTTTCGTTTGATACTACACACGCATAGGTGCAATGCACAGTTTGGATGAAATTTACACTTTTCGCAACAAAGCGGCAGCCATTTTGATGACGTCATTACACGGGAGACATTCATCGACGTCCCCGTCTCTCGGCAGTTTTGGGGTCCTAGTGTCGTGCCCAACAACATACTAAAAGTTGGTAACCGTATCCAGATCTGAACTATCACTTAGGCCCCCTCCCATAACGGAGGGGACTATCTAAATTATAATAAGATATGATTACTAAATATTTACATCTAAATTAGAGTAAAGCTTATATTGTTTGGTTATTTATTACTATTTTAAGCTACAGGATAATAGGCATATGTAAATAATATGTACAATATACATACACTATATTAATAATAATGGTATAATTAGCCTAACTAGAGAAGGCTAGGTTTTGTAAACTCTTAAACCTAAGCAATTAACAACTAACTACATACTTAGTATAATTAAGAGTCCGGTAATGTTTTTTTTCGATTTCGCTCAACTTTTTGATGCGATTTTGCAGTAACTAACATAACTTCTATAATTTTGTATACATATTATGAAAGATCGTTTCTTTTTGGATGGAATAAATACAACGATTTTTTAATTTTATGCTTTATTTATAAATAATTCACCCTAATCTAACACCTGTTTCGCGATTTTTGCTTGGAGAGGTGAAAAGAGTAAGGTTTTTATTGATTTAAATTAAGTTATATAAGTATGTAAAATATATAAATACATTGGAAAATGAGTCGTCTGAGGAATAAGTGTAACAGTTTTTTTCATTTTCATATATATTTTTTGAGAGAGAGTGTGTTTTGCTCGAGCAATTTTGCTAAAAATTGCCGAAGTTTAGGTGATATTTTTGGAAAGATACTAAAGTATTTTGCAAACATAAAAATACAAAAATAAACTTCATTTTATGCTTTATTCAGATAGTATAAAACATATTAGGATCCATAACAAATAATAATTAAAAATCGTACGACAAAATTACATGAATCAACGTCCTCACTAAACATGCTCTGTAAGAATCGAGTTTTAAGGTATTAAATATTAATATAAATAGACCTAAAGTACTTTTTTGCAATAACAAGACTTCAAGCTATCGTACCAAATGCAATTCATGTGTATAATGTTATTATTAGCGATTTTCGTTTTCAAATCGTTACCGGACTCTTAATAACAATATAGACAGGATTACACGAGGGTAAACTCGGCTAGTTTCGTGGTATCACAAAAAAATACCTACGTCGAAACGAAACTAATCAAAAATATCTATCAGCTCGTCAAAAATATTCCTAGACAAGCCGGAGCTGAATTCGACTTTCCTTTTCTTGATGATCTCTAGGAAAAGTGCTCTACTGTTAAGCCGATGGGCATCGGGTTCTATCCCTTCTATTGACTCTCCGCCTCGCTCGCCTGATTCACCTCTAATGCTGACTGTCTCTATGCAAAACGCATCATGTGATGTCAGGACCGGCGGTAGCTAGGGGAGCATTATGTGGAAATGCCTTTCCATAAAAATTACCATCGTCTATGATATGTACAGTAAATGCCCTACCTTAAAAAGGCCATGCCCTACCTTAAATTAGCAGTTAGCTGCTGGCAGTCTCTATGAAAAACGCATTATGTGGAGTCAGGACCGGCGGTAGCTAGGGGGACCGTTATATGAAAATGCCCTACCTTAAATTATTTTTAGTTTTAATACATTTAATTACAAACTTTAAAATGGTACATATAACGACTTAAAAATATCACTAAAAATATAACTAAAATTATTAACCTTAAAAATTACCATCGACTATGATAAAGTAAATGCCCTACCTTAAAATAGGCCATGCCCTACCTTAAATTAACACTGGTTATCTTAACTACATTTCTGACTACAACACAGCCCTTGTGAGGTCACAAAAAATTTAACGTTCATTTTAAATAAGTACTTTGAAATTATTCTTTCGGTATTTCCTTGTAGAACCTAATTACCCGAGTTTACCCTGCCTGCGCTGCATTACCAAGTCATTATCCATGTTAATAGATACATACTAATTATTTACAATCTGATCAAGGTCTGTGCTACCTTGGTCTGATCTTAAACATGGCTGGTTTGTTACGCAATAGATTCTTTATGCAGTCGATAACTCGTTCGATTATTTCATCGATTTAAAACCGGTTTTTGTACATCACTATTCATTAGCCCTTTGGTGGAGTTCAACGAACTTGAAAAGAGAAAGTTAAGGACACTTGTGGATGCATTTTGTATGTTACACTTTTGATAAAAAGTGATCCTGTTTTTTTTGTCGTGTATTTTTTACGTTTTGCGCGGTGAATCAATTAAATATCGATTCCTTTCTATAAAGTGTATATGTATTTATAATTGTCTTGCGTCCATGTTTTAGTGCATTGAAGCGTTTTCTGTAACTATTACTACTATATTATATTATTAGTGTTTTTTTTAATACGTACAGTCGACGTCAAAAATACGTTTACACTTTTGGACCTTATTACAAAGGACTAAGGTGCCATTGGCAGTATAATTTGTAAGAATAAGGCCACTGAAAATGATGCAGCAGCAACCCTCAAGAGCAGGCGTAATTTATTTAAAAATAATTTATCAATGCATTAACTACTTTACAGTCTATATAATAAGATCGGTTTTTACGTAAAAACAGTCCCTAAAGGTCATAGTTCAGGAAGGTCGGCTGTGTGGAAGTAATTGGGCTTCGCTGTCAGGGGCGCATTCGGATAAAAAAATATGATCACCTCCTTTGCGTTGTATTTGATTTTTACTTTGGGTGTCTCGCTAATAGCCTGTGGTTCGTTTGGCAACCATATCGAAGTAGGTAATCTAATTACTAATCTATATTTACACAATGAAAACCGGAACATTTTTTTTTTGAGAATTTACGGTTTATTCTACCAGTTACTAACGTCTATACCGGGGCTGAAATAGTACATTACACAACTAGGGTGGTAAAACAAAGAAAGGCCGAGATCGCAGAAGTTTACGGCCCGAGCTGCAAGCGAGGGACGTAAATATGCGATCGAGAGCTTTCTTTATTACCTCCCGTGTTGTGTACATCGTTTTATGTCTACACTCGGCCAGAAAGCGAAAAAGCCACTTTATGGCCAGGTGTGGCATAATAGTAGGTACATTACGCACCTAGGGCGGTAAAATAAAGAACGGCTCAGATCGCGGATATTTGTGGCCCGAACCGAAGGTAAGGGACATAGACAAGCGATCTGAGGCCTTCTTTATTACCGCCCGTGGTGCGTACACAATTTTACGTCTTCTCCTGGGTGTGAAGTGAGATTTTCCGCTACGCCCGTGGGCGTAATATCTCACTTACCGCCCAGAGTGACGTAAAGAGTATTTTTCTACTCGTCGACTATAATGGTTGAATTGAGACTTTGTAGACTGAACTACTAGCGCATACTTTTCGATGGAGCTTTTATGGTTGCATATTTTGATTTTGGCATCATCGACTATGCTGAAATGGATTTTCAAACAATTTTATAGCAAGTTTAGGGAGCAGGACGTGTCCTTATAGACAACTAACATTTTATAGTTCCTAATTTTTAAAACCAAAACCAAGTACCAAATTTTATAAAAATATGGTTTAAAAAAGTTTTATCCATATCCAATCAATATCTATGTATTATATTTTTAAGACCTGAATACGCCTGCTATGTCACTCTGCGTCCGTAGGAAATACCATTGATAAAATGTGGATGTATACATAGGAGTTGTATTCTTACGCTGGCACACAGTTGAGAGCTATTTCCGTGGGAAAATAGACGTTATTGTAGATGCGACAACGCATTTTATTCCTTGGCAAATACCTATGGGATGAACTCAATACTGGGGCATTCGTAAAAATACTGGATTATGAAAAATAGACTGTCGAAAAGTAGGTACAGCCGCCATCATCAATATCGCAACGGCCAGGGTACTCAAAAATATCTGGACATGCACTGTATCGCTTTGTCAATAGAGGCGTTGTTCAGATATTTGTGACCACCTTGGCCGCTCCGGTATATCTGATGGCGACTGGTACCTAATAAATGGACATATGCATTTGCTCCAATTATATCGAGAGAACGATTCGAATAATATTCATGTTTTCTACCAACTTCACGATTTTGAAGGAGGTTCTCAATTCGTCGGGATCTTTGTATTTTTTTGCAAATTTTTTTAAATGTATGTTCACCGATTATACGAAGGCATTGTCCTAATGTAACACGAATGCCCGATCATCGCCAGTTCGCGCGAATTTTACTCGTACGAACGCACGATCAAACAATATGCACTCGAATAGGTGTCCTCACTGACAATCGTACAATCGCGCGATTCGCGCGTTCGTATTACGAGTAAAATTCGCGTGAACTGGCGACGATAGCGCATTCGCGTTTCATTAGGACAATGCCGAAGACGGCTGGGCTTTGGAAAATTCTTTTTTTTGTTTGAAAGAGTATACACAGTTGAGTAGTCAAAGTTGGTCTCATTTTCACCAGGTCTAGATCTGATGATGGGATCCTGGAGAAATCGAGGGAACTCTTCAACTATTATAGACACACATAGTGATTTCAGTATTATTTCCACTAACTTGTGCATTTCCTCTTGGAAAAGCGGAGCCTAAGTAAAGTCGGTTCTTTTTTTTATTTTTATTATATTGATTTAGAATACTTAGTACTAGATGACCTGTTTCCATTGATATTAATATAGATTGGTACAGTGTGTGGTGAAATCGTACAAAGCAGGTGAGCGGTGGCCTCGGCGCACGCGCGTGAAGAAAGGCATTGTTCAGGACCTATGTTGTGGCTACAAGACCCAGCCATACCTACACAATAAGGCTCCTTTCCTATGAAATCAAATCAGCTACTCTTTAAGAAACGTCAAAACGATTTGTTTATATTATATGTAGATTATACGCACATGATACGGGAGACTATATTGTGACGTCACAATACTATATGATGAATCTCCTTTATAAAAGTTTTAACCATTATAAAATCATTTGAAGCGCAAACACATGTTACACCTGGATTTTCCCGTGTATTTTTGAAATTTTGATTTTATGAATGCAACGAAACAATCAAGTTTATCCATTGGAAAGTAGCCTATATTCGAAGCTAAAGTGTTTTTTTTTTATAAAATAAAACAACTTTGAACGGATTATATCGCATATACTGAATTTAAATTACATCCCGACGTTTCGAACACTTATAGTATGACGGTAATTAACAAGCTTGCAGCCTGCCTGATGGTTAGCCGCTACCGTAGCCCATGAATTTTTGCAACTCTAAAGGTGTCACATGCGCGTTGCCGAGCCTTTTGTATGAAGGAGGATTCACTGTGATGATTGGCTAAGGGCACAAGAGAGTCCGTCGTCAATATACTGAATCTTCCTTGAGCTTTTTGGCAACCATAGTCACCGGCATCGGCAGGAACATAACAGTATGAGTTGAGTAGGGTCTATATAGTCCTATTTGGCTATGGTTCTGTAAGGTGGAAATCTGTGGCCCTAGTGAAAAAGAGTACAAATCAAAATGGCTCAGCGGGTGGGACACGCTCTTATTTGTAGGGCCATAAAAGCGTGCCACATATATTTTTGCGGCCTTCGTGTAGGAAGATACTATTGCCGGTGACTGTACATTATATAGGACTTGTGTCCTTATTCGCTGAGCCATTTTGACTTGTACCCATTTCCCTAGGGCCAGAGAAATGCTTCCCCGGTCGGACTCTGCTCCAGATTTGAGCGAGATGACCTTTGCTATTAATGTTATAACTAAGCGAATATTAATTGAAATGACATTTTATCAAAACAGACATTATTATTTTTCGTTACAACAATTTTGAATATTATTTCTAATTTATATTTAACCAGTATTATTATCATTATTATCTTAAATTACTGTAGGCTTGATAAAATGTAATTTCTATTTAGTGTACATTTTTATTATGACTTGGAATAATTGACTACTTATATTTTATTATTATTAGCTGTGAATGTGTATATTTATATTGTGATAGACTAACGATAGTTGTAGAAATATAGATGTAAGTGACATACTAACAAAAATTGATCCAAGTTGGTCCTTTAATAAATGAATTTATTTATTTATTTAAGCTATGCCTTACCTCACCCAGCGAGATGACATTCGCAGTGCCTCTCTCTTCTAATTTGAAATAAATATCCTGCCTGCTTTTCCTTCATTACGAATAAGAACGAGACACAACATGCCCCAGAGTAGCTGTTCAAATAAACATCAGAGGCAATAAGGCAGTGTGAAAGTAAACAATATAATTATATGCTCCGTCGTGACGTCACGACGCAAAAACAAAGGAAAGGTAATTACTTTATAATTTATGCTATGACGTAGAACCTTGTCGGTTTAACAGTGTTCACGAAATAATGATGGCGTGAATACTCGAACAGGAACAGTCTTTGCTGGTGATTCTTATTGTGTGTGTATTAAGATTCAAGATTGTTCAGTAGAAAGTGAGGTAGTACAAAAGTTGACAAGTGGCTTTTAGAGACAATAGCCAGCAAAGACGTGATACACCGGTTTTCTAAATGCGTCAATTGCAGAAGACACTAAAAAGATTAATGAAATTTTCAATATCTATGTAAAAGGAGATACAAATTTAAAATCTACGGAGCTTGCATGAATCAGGAAAAGATGTAAAAATAAAAAATACCACCCTTTATGGTTTCATTATAAATATTCATTATCACGGAAATCGCAATGGTTTTAAGCGCCATAGACCGAATTACGCAAAATGCTTAAAAACTTATCGACTAAAAATCCATATAATTAACCAATTCTCTGAAAAAAACGACCTGTAGATGAGAACCTTCAGAATTCCGGATATCATCTAAGTTTTAACTTTGGTAAAAATTATTGAGTTTGCCGTTCGGTCAACTGTGAAACGACTATTACATGATGGACTCGGGAGACCTAATGAATGAATGAATGATTACCGGCTTTTCCAGCTAATCATTCACTTACTGACAAATTGGGGCCTCGCTCGTTTAGTCCATCCTGCCACTCGTGAATAATACTTTCAAGTAAGTAATGAATTTTACGTTGCGTTTTAGTAGTCCGACTACAGTAAATGTGCACTTTGCAACTGACAAATTGTGCAGAGGCAGCTAATAAACGACTAAAGAATATTTGTAAAAAAACTAAAAAACGCACTGCGAAGCTTAGGCAGAGTTAGCATGGCCGCATTCTGCTGAGATTAGCCGCAATAGGAAATATGCGCTAGGATTATTTAGATGTGTGTATTAATTCTAGTTGATGGTGATTCAAGGTCCTATTGAATCTTCAATCTGTCCTCAAAGCAATAAAAGAACTCAATTGGCACGATTCAGCGAAGAAATTCACCTGGCGTCGCTTTTGAAATGATACCACAATGCTATCACGGCGTGGGAAGCCGGCACAATGGGGTAAAAAGAACTCCATAATACGCCACGGTGACTGTAGTACAGTATTATGAGTCTAGACGCCAAAGTCGTTGGGCGTTATCTACTGAAAGGATGCAATGCTGATGCAATGCTGTCATGGCGTTGGAGGTGGTCCAATAACACTGTCGCAAAATGAATGCCATAATACGCCACGGTGGCAGTACAGACAGTTTCTAAGTCCATATGTAAATAATGTTATTCCAAATAAAAACTATGTACAATTGTACATACCCGGCATCATTCGTAAACTTGTTGATATAATCGATCAGAGCATCCGCAGCTCTGCCGTAGAGACAGTACATGTATTTGTACTCGTAAGTTACAATTTTTAACCCTACCCAGCTGTCAATTCAACTAACTACTTTTGAAAAGATCTAGGAATATTCACAAATTGTTGTAAATTCAAGTGTTGCTAAAATTCCGAAAAAATTGTTAGCTCCACTCAGAGTTGCTTCCCATTGTAATTAGTACGAAAAATTATTTCACACATACCAAATATACATCGTTACTTGTAATTTCACTTCGTTGCTGTGTAACTTACCTGAAATGAGAAAAATATTTATGAATAGATTGCCTTAGTGGGTATGACAGATTATTACATAAAAACGTGTTAATACCTGTGTAATAGCGATCACCAACTATCAGTCCGCCGGACGATATCAGCGTCTTAGTTGTTCGGAACTGTCAAACTTTTGTTCTAACTGACAGGCCAATATCGTCCGGCGGGCTGATAGTGAGTGGCCCTAACAATCAAATTGTCAAACCGTCTGGTTTGCAGGATTGTCTAAATATTCTAAATAGTAATACAATAAAACAGACAGATAGACAGATGACTCACGAGCCAAACTGTTGAAAGGAGAACATGGAAATGTATAACATGTTTATGTGTTTTTCAAATTTCGCAAACCTTTTAAATTTAAGCCGTATCTAACAACTTCTATATTTACGGACGCAGCTAGGGCCAAATAAATGAACAACAAACTGTATTGACATTAGCTAGGGATATACGCACAGATCATCCTGCCGGATTTGTCTGGCGGATATGCCCGGCGCATATATCCGTCCGTGTATAGCGCGAATTGGACACGGACAAATCCGGCGGGCAGATCTGTGCGTGTAAGCTAATG
Organism: Pammene fasciana; assembly: GCA_911728535.1. Classification (NCBI taxonomy): domain Eukaryota; kingdom Metazoa; phylum Arthropoda; class Insecta; order Lepidoptera; family Tortricidae; genus Pammene; species Pammene fasciana. Next base: position 2,890,997 of record OU452292.1, read on the forward strand.
TTAAAGTTTGTACAAGTCTGTATACTGCAAGTAATAGCAGTATTCTGCGCTTGCACCGTTGTTTTCATTACAATTACTTCAAATCACAGTGGGGTCGTTATGGTAGGTGAGAGGTTGTTATGTCACTTTAATTAAGTGTTTGTATAATTTAGTAAAGTTCTGATTAAAAATGAATTAAAATCGATGTTTTACACAGTAAAACACACACGCTTAACAAAAATACAGTTTAGAGAAAGAGCTTTATTTCAGAATGTGAGTACGGTAATCATCTCCTCTTGAAATTACTACTAGGTACTAAACTAAACTACTCAGCTCATCTTAACAATCGGACATCTGAATAATCTGAATTAAATCTAACTATACCTAGCTGCCAGTATTCATCAGTACGGTCAAATGGCGTAAAAACTGCGAGCCGTGGGATAACTTAAGACAAGGAATTTAAGCCCATTTCAGAATGCTGAGTTGGCAATTAATTACTGTGATGTTATTTATTTTTGCAGTAGTTTTAGACTCTTTCCTATAACTTTTAACATTAGTTACCCCGTTTGTCTCAAGTTATCCCATTAGACGGTCGTTTATTTATTATATGTTATTTATTAGTATTTGTCTATAAGTTTATTTATAACAACGGATACGATTTAGCAAGTCACTGGTCAATTCAAACTACACTAATCGGATTGTACAAGCACCGGCAATAGTATCTTCCTACACGAAGGCCGCAAAAATATGTGACATGCTTTTATTTGTAGGGCCATAAGAGTGTGTCATATATTTTTGCGGCCTTCGTGTACTGACTGTATTACAAGAAAACTTCAGCTTTAAAGTTAAATTCAAACGTATTACAATTTTTTTAGTTTAACGGCCTCCATAGCCTAGTTGGTAGTGACCCTGCCTACGAAGCTGGAGGTCCCGGGTTCGAATCCTGGTAAGGGCATTTATTTGTGTGCTAATCTCAAATATTTGTTCCTGAGTTATGGATGTGTTCTATGTATATAAGTATGTATTTATATATCTAAGTAAATATATCGTCGCCTAGCACCCATAGTACAAGCTTTGCTTAGTTTGGGGTTAGGTTGATTTGTGTAAGATTGTCCCCAAATATTTATTTTATTTATTTATTTATAATTTAATTGACAGAATGTTACACTTAAAGGTAAACAGTTACACTTGATCGACCGCCTTCCTCTCCATCGCGGAAGATAATTACAATAATTACATTCGGAATTACTGTCATTCCGATGTCTCCGAGAGAAATGACGGGCAGGCGGATTCCGACACGTCTGTCCGTTGTCGGTAAAAACATATAGACGAAGAGACGGAAAATGTGACAGAATAACAAGAGCAAAAGGAAGCCCTCTACAGTTAATCTGATGTCAAAGTATTTTTATTTCTAAATAGATCCTAGCCACCTCTGACTGTTCATCAGTGGAGAAACCATTCAAAGAATACAATTCACTGACCCCATCGATGAATAGCTGCCACACACCAAGCTTTAGTGATCCCATCCTCGTCGCCAATGTAATAGGCTAAGTAAAACACCCGCTTGGTTGGTAGATTTATTCCGACTGACAGGCGCACAAGAATATGTATCTACCTACATAAGTAAGTACATATATAACAGATAGTATAGCAAACTAACCAGCGATATTTGCACTCGTTATTGTGTCACATTTCCGGAGCTATTTCTTAGTCTGATAATGAGAAGTGGAAGGTTATTTTAATCTCTGTTTGGTCTGATGGTCACCTAATAGAGAATGTCTTTTAGTGGCGAGAATAATCTCACACTTGAGACCTGAGGATGCCAAAGACACCAATCAGACAACAGAGACGTTGTTCAGATATTTGTGACTCCCTTGGCTGTCCAGAGTTTGTCCCGGTACCCGTTGCTTTTTCCCACGGGATACTCAATTCTATATACGTAGTTGCAATATTTACGTTCCTAAAGTAATCGTTAAGAAAACTCACTAAAAGTCGATAAGGACCCTCATTCAACAAATTGTAGTTTGTACACATTAAATTATCATAATTATCACAATTTAGTGTCAATAATGAGTAATACACGATAGGCGCTCTCATTCTCGTGAGCTCGTGACCATGTGCTCGAAATGATAGCAATTGATTAAACTTTATAAATAAACATGAATCGATCAATGCACATTTGGTGCAATATTTAGGTATTAGTCAGATTATTATTGCGATTATTAAGTTACTTTAAGAGTTAGACTTTTAGGTTAAATTCGAAGATTTAATAGTGTTTGAATTTATGTGTGAAGTTTTATTAGATTTTTTTAAATATCTATATCGAGTTTAGATCCTCCAGATGTTTTCTAATTTAAGTCGTAAGTACCTAAGCAAAGACACTTTATTACACATAACAAGTATTTACATGACAATTAAAAACTACTGTAAGTGTGTTCCACCTAACATTTAAGCAACTGAGAGAAATCGGTCTATCATGATACTCATGATAGACAAAAGATTTGTTCATTACTTGTACATAACTATTTTATTTTGTACGAGTAAATGTCTTCTAGGTGACTCGAAAAGATACCATTTTAACTGTCTTAACATTGCGAATCATCCTGAACAATATCATGTAAAATCATACACATTTTGAGGACTAAGTAAACAATATGTTATTTTAAGCATGCATCGGCACAATTTTTGTAGGTACATTGGTACATAAAATGAACACAATACCAACGATATTTCAATACAAACAAAATGTCACACTTCCGTCTCTCGGTTGAGCGAGCAGCGATCGCCGAGCAACTGAAACTCTATACACATTTGGTTGCGCCGGCGCAGTCGACCTTCAAAGAGAACCAGAGTAACATGAAACTTTATCATCAATTTAGAGGACTTTTGAGCCAGATACGATTCGAGACGGGTCCGTTAGAAAGCTCCTGTAGTGAATAAGTTTAATGATGCCTGTTGCAGATTTCATCAGTGGTTTGTATGAGACGAATCCTGTTGCGGATTTCATCATTGGTTTGTATGAGACGAAGCCTGTTGCGGATTTCATCATTGGTTTTTATGAGACGAAGCCTGTTGCAGATTTCATCATTGGTTTGTATGAGACGAAGCCTGTTGCGGATTTCATCATTGGTTTGTATGAGACGAAACCTGTTGCGGATTACATTTGTAGCCATCTCACGAAGCTTGTGTTTCGGATATTTATTAATATTTATTTGTAAGTAAATGAGCAAATAAAATTATAATCTAATATGTTAGAGGTCACATAGTAAGGAAATTTTAGAAATCTTTGCTTTGGAAGACTGTGTGAACAATGAACTTAAATAATATTGTAAAATTGTTGTAAAAAATTTGGATCTCGGTAAAATATAGGCAGATTACTCTAAATGGGTTGAAAAATATACAGCTATTCTTCAAGAAACAGATATTTATATCTTATTCCTGAGATGGGAAAAGGCAGAAATTATTAAGAATAAAATATATACCCTGCAGACATAAGAGAATCATTGTTTTGCAAGCCAGGCAATGTTGAGCATGTTAGGCAATGTTCAAGCGGTAGACGGGACTCACACTGGTTCAGCTGAGGCGACTCTTTCTTTGATGTTGGAATGACTGCAGGTTGACATTCCGGTGTAGCAGACCATGCGATTATGATCGACTACGCTGAATTCGACGATCGATACATTGAACTCACAATGACTACTACACAACACACATTTCATTGTTTTGTGTTTCATTCATTTGATGCATTTGTTTAAGTCGTGATAATGAATAATTTTAAACAAAAAAGAACAAGAGGAAGTGGCCGAGTTGCTGTAAAAAATAGTGAAATCACTATAGGTGTGCCTATAATAGTTGAAGAGTTCCCTCGATTTCTCCAGGATCCCGTAATCAGACCCCGACTTGGTGACAATGGGACCATCTAGGGGTTATACCTGTTCGATAAAAATTTTTTTTTGAAAATCGGTTCACGATTTACGGAGATATCGAGTAACATACATACAAAAAAATAAAAATTCAGTCGAATTGAGAACCTCCTCCTTTTTTGAAGTCGGTTAAAAATAAAGTAACTTCGCAAACCGTTATTCCTAAACCAGTGAAGTCGTTTAAATACTGCCCAGCTGCTGCATTGTTTTACTAAGAAAGATCTCATGGCAATCTTCGATCATCATTAGACCAGCTCCGTTGTAGAAATTTCCATAAAATAATACCGGCATTACATATCTTGAAATTTTTCGTCTTGAATTCTGATAAGTGAGTAAGCGTGTACAAAAAAAGTAGTCCACTAGCAATAAAAAACGTATAGAAAGTGAAAATTTGAACATATCACGCTAAGAGAAGTGTAAACTCATACGCAGCTATTATATTCAAATCTAGATCACGGACCGTGACAATACAGCGGTCAGGTATTCCCGTTCCTTAGCGAGTCTTACACCCTGATTCGTAATTGAAGTCCTAAAAAAGAAAAAAGGTACGCTTACATTTCGCTTGTATTTCTCTGAAAACTTAAAGGTAAATGAAATTGCTTTTAGGGTTCCGTACCCAAAGGGTGAAAACGGGGACCCTATTACTAAGACGCTGTTTGTCCGTCTGTCACCACTGTATCTCATGAACCGTGCTAGTTAGACAAATGTCACACATATTTCTATATAATAACAACAGATACTAAAAAACAGAATTAAAAAAAAAAAAAACATTTATTGCTGAAAAATTACACGATTAGAGTTTTTACTGACCTCCACACTAGACAAAGACTGTGGAGGACAAACTTCTTGAGATACACGGAGTTTATCTTATTAGTATAAGTACTACATACATTTAGAGCATCATCATAATAAAATTAGGAACTAAAATAAATATTTACTTTGAAAAATTATAGGTTTTTTCAAACGCTCTAGTGACTAAAGGGGAAAAGGGACTGAATTTATTTTCGAATATACATATATTATTAGACTATACACTCTTGTTTTTGGCACAAGCCGAAACAAAAAAGCCAGGTTTGCTGAAAGTTGCCTCGATAGAAAAAAAATCCGAAGTTGGGTCCTTTTTCCCCTTATTTTTCTTAGCATACGTAAACTAAAGGAGATTAAGCAATATAACTAAGTAAAAAATATGGTATTCTGGTTGATCTAAAAAGTCACAGAAGCAAAATTAGACAAAACTTTATAGATTCGCTTATTTATCATAGTTTGGGCAAAAAGTCTAATCCTTAAGAGCGCTGCATCTCTTTCTTTCGTGCACGGGAGCCATAAACGTGTCTCTAACGGATGGGAGTGGCTTGTCCGAATCGAGGAATGGCCTTAAGGGGCTCCCATACAAGTGATACAACAGACATGATTTTTTTGCCGTCTTTATATATACTTACGGCCGGTTTTTTACATCACAGGATTAAAAACTTTATATCATAGTGGTTTATTATACTGGTATTTGTGTATTATACATTATAATGAACAGTTAGAAATAGCATTCAAGTATCAAATTGTATTATTGTAGCGAGAAAGTCTTGGTCAGTCGAAATAGAAATCATATCGCTTTATATACGGCACACGCCACCAACCAATCAAACGAATATCACCCTTATTAACACTGCACAAAGTTCAATCAAGTCAAAGTGCGTATGATACAGCGCGCGCGCATCTTAAGTCCTTATGACTGTATTTCTAATTGAGACCTTATTGCCATGAATATTAAGATGAGTTTTGATAAACATGGTTTAGAGATACGGCAGTTTGGAATGTACGTTGTAAATTGGAAGGAACAATAGGTTAATATTCATTGTATTAGAATCACACCATAGTGTAAGTTGCCATTAACACGCTATCAAATTGTAGTATGGTCTAATTAAAAAAAAGTATGGAAGTAAGTCGTGTAGTCGTGGTTCTTTTTGGATTCGTTAGAGGGCGCAACTAGATTGTTTCCCCCGAGTTGCACCGTTTCTGTTATATACGGAAGACTGTTAAATTTTAGGTGTAAACTATAAAGTGCTGTAATTTTGGAGTAAGTTAAAAGCTATTGGGTTCAAGCTTAGTAGTGTATAGAGAACAGCTTGGTGCATAGTGTATCTTAATTAAAAAGATGTGCGATGTATGACACCCTTTAAAAATTTTTTTTTTCGATTGCGGCTCGAGGATAAGTCAGTCGGTTGGTGCGACTTCAAGTTAAGCTTTTTAAAGCATTATAAACATTCAGTTAAATTTGCACGCCTGGGCAAATTATGGAACATGTATTTTTGATTATTTTGTTATTTTAAATTGGAAAGGGAAATTAAGAGACACGTGAAAATTTTAAGAACAGTACTTATCTAAAGACACTACATTTGCACTAAATAAAAAATAGGATTTTTTTACCGGAAGTTTGTCAAAAAGTAAATATAATTTATTGCAACGAACTGCAAGCAACGGTGGGTGGTAGCACGCGGCGCGGGGCGCGCGGGGCGGGGAGATAGCGCAGCGCGCAGCAATTGTTTTACTCCCGCCGTACGTTGAGACCGTTCGTTCGACACTTTTAACGGGCAACCAGCATAGATCTCATATAAGTTAGAGATACCCAATCAGCACGCCAAATGTGGCACAGTAAAACGAGCCGAAGAGAGCCGAGCAAAGCCCGATCGTTCCGGGGACGCTATTCACACAGGACTAACAAACGTTTCGTTAAAATATTAACAGTGTAAGTGAGACTAGGGCACAATTGGCGTTAGGAAGTAAAAGTTTCATAAATATAAACCGAACTGACAGCATTGAGGCATAAGCCTAGTGGAGTAATTGTTGTTTTATTTAATTACGAAAGTCAGAAAATAATTAAAACTTACTAAAAAATATACACAAATTACTAAAAAATATGGTAATAAAATTAAAGAGAAAGATAACTGTATTCTTCGTTTCAAAATCAAATTTACATAACCCCTCCAAGGGTCCACCACTTAGTCTTTCTTATTCATGATAATTTTATTATTAGATTTTAGCTAGTACGGCTCGTATGCTTCTGCCGGACAAAAAGCTGGCAACCCATCTGCACAATCCCTCAAGCAGTCCGTAAGCTGGGAACTTCGACAGAAGACCCTGATGCCAGACCCGATCTAAAGCCTTAGCTATATCAAGGCTGACTGGGTAATTTGCAGAAAAAATGTACCTTTACTTAGTCCCAACTGTCCCAAAATTTACATACAAAATAATTCGTTACGTTCATAAAAAAAGTGTAACGAAACTGACAAATTATCAGTTTCGTTACATTTTTTTATGAACGTAACGAATTTTTTGGATGTTAATTTTGGGACAGTTGGGCCATTTTTTTTATTCTACCAGACTCGATAGAGCTCATGATTCTGCATGTGACAGACTCAAAATATATATGAAATAAAATAAAAAAGTAAAGGTACATTTTTTCTGCAAATTACCCGACTGCAAATGCCTCAATGGGTAGTCACCACTCGTACTCGCGGCTAGGGGGCTTAACCAGCTTTGTATGAAAATGAAAACTTTTATGTTTAACGTGCTGTTTTTTTATGCCAATCGATTTCATTCCTATCCAGTATTAATAGTTTCGTAGGGGCCAACTAGCGGTAATGTACTAAAAAGCCACAAATTGAAGATGTTTTTTTTTCATACATTTACTATGGAGAATTTATTTTCATTTTTCTATCACGCCAATCAGCCATTACAGTAAAAGCATTCAAAATATCAAAAAATAGGGTTTCAAAGCAGTAAATATATGTAAAATTGTTCTTCAATTTGTGGCTTAAGTAGTAAGTTGGCCCCATAGAAACTATTAATACTGAACAGGAATGGGATCGATTGGCATAAAAAAATAGCATGTGAAAAATAAAAAGTTTTCTTGTTCATGCAAAATGTATGGGGAAAGCTTTTCTCGATTTGTGACTTTTCTAGCTGGAATTTATTTTTGGTCTTATACAAGCTTTTGATCCTGGATAGGAATGGGATCAAATGGCATCAAAAAAAGACTGTGTCAAAAATTACCTTTTTCTCGCACCCTGTATGTTTTTTCTAAAATCTGTAAACGCGAATCTTCGTCAATTTGAAATCGAGGGAAGGTCTTTAAAGACCATTTTCGCGTAGCAGCACGGGATCTGGTAGCTGCCCTCACTGACCCAAAAAGAAAATCCATCCTGTATAGTTAATAATTTCATAATATTTTTTAACTACCTACCATATGAAGGCAATTTAATAAAATACACACTATAAAAATCGATTAAAACCAACTAATAAACGAAATAGATATAATTATGATATTATCAATATTTATTACAAAATCAATCAAAAAATTACAAATAATAAAGTAATTGATCCAAGAGCGACTCCATTGCTCTTATTTGCCATGTGATTTTGTAATGTCAGTTGAACGTAAGGTAAAATTTTATCATATCTTTCTTTTAATCTGTAATACAACCTTAACGATGTTAAATAATTCGCACTGGCCGGTCACAATGTTTTACTTTTAGGAAAATCTTGTTCGAGTCTAGGCCTCTTTAATATATTATCTCGATGTTCTCGAAAATTGCACGAATTAACGTCCTCACTAAATAAGCTCTGTAAGAATTGAGTTTTCGTTTATGAAATATTAATAAATGTATATAGACCTAAAGTACTTTTATTGCAATAACAAGACTTCAAACTATCTTACCAAATGCGATCCATGTGCATTGTCATTACTAGCAATTTTTGATTTCAAATCGTTACCGGACTCTTACCCGCTTATTCATAAACGTGTTCCAATCCTTATTTAGTTAAATTATGTTTTGTTAGTTTCTAACAAACACAAACACAGCTATAAAAAAAAAAAAAAAAAAATAAAAATCTTTTATTTCAGAATTAAGATTCCATAATTCAGTTAGTAAACTTAATAACACTATAAATAAAAACAAGCTTGCTGTCAGAAGATGTCGTATCCGCAAAGCATATAAGTCATTTTTTGGTCAGGGTATTCATATTTATAACAAGTTACCCGTCGATGTTTTGAATCTATCATTTCCCGCTCTTAAGAAATACTTCAAAAAAAACTTTAATGTCAAAGGGTTATTACAGGGTCGAGGACTATATGACAGACATATATGCATGGCCCAAACCAGAAACTATAAAATCATCTAGCATTTAGAGGACACAGTTCAGGTAAGAAGGCATATCAAACGTTTTGCGAAGCAGTCAGATTTGGATTTTATTTTATTTTTCATTTTAATTACACAATAGGCAGGCACATGTCTGTCTTTCAAGCTGTTTTGATATGCCTTTTTGAAGAACTACGCATTATTGTATATAGTATCTTTAATGTATTTGTATTACTGTTTTGAAAAAATAAGTCACGCCGAGTTTCTTGCCGGTAATAAGTAATACTTCTCGGGTCAGAGGTGTAGAGTTAGAACCGGTGGTAGTTTCTTTTTCTGTCTGACGTTCATAAGTGCATTGTAATGTGCCTAAATTGAAGAATAAATATCTTTTATCTTTTACTGTCAAATTGACAGATAAGGTCAAAAGATGATTTAGTTAAATGAGGTTTGAAGTAAGTTTATGAATATGTGGGTTAAGGTTTAGCGCTTAAGTTGGTTTAATAATTATTTATTTTAAAATTACGTCAAATTTTGCTAAATACCTATTTGAAATACTGGAGAGATATTATTGTTTTGTTTCAATTATAATTCTTATTGAGAAAAAATATAATTTTAAACAAAAAAAGAACCGACTTCACTTAGGATCCGCTATTTCAAGAGGAAGTGGCCGAGTTGCTGTAAAAAATAGTGAAATCACTATAGGCGTGCCTATAATAGTTGAAGAGTTCCCTCGATTTCTCCAGGATCCCATCATAAGATCCCGACTTGGTGACAATGGGACCATCTAGGGGTTATACCCGTTCGATTAAAAAAATGATTTTGAAAATCGGTTCACGATTCACGGAGATATCGAGTAACATACATACAAAAAAATATAAAAAAAATTCAGTCCAATTGAGAACCTCCTCCTTATTTGAAGTCGGTTAAAAATAGGTGTTGTTTTAATATTAAGATAAATTATTGTTTTTTTTTTTTCATTGATATAACTTATTGATAAAAAATAGGTGTCGTTTTAATATTTAAAGTCTCTCATAATAAAAACCTCATCAACACCAGCAGCATATATACGCCCCACTGCTAGTCAGAGGCCTTCTCTCAGAATGATAGAGCGTGCAGATTAGGACTTCACACACCTCATTGAACTGCTTCGTAAGTCTGGTGAAAAACGTTTTTACGAATTTAACAAACTTTGGGCGTACCTGTATTTAATTTGTTGAATGTCTTTCTGCATACTCAGAAACCCTACTATTTTTGCAGTACATGTCACTACTCTTGCCTTGCTTTCTCCAGACCCGCAATGGCCAAAATAATATTTTTTGTTATGTTGTTTTTTTTTACCTGTTCCGTAGCTTAAATTAATATAAGTAACACGTGCAAATTTAGATATACGTGTTTTAAAACGCCGAGTACACCACTTTTCTCTTCGTAGTTATAACCATTACATTGTTTTCAACCGATTTCACCCCTTTCCGGGGGGGTGAATTTAGTAGGGGTTGTATAAAGTTCGATTTTTAGCCCATACAAAACAATCCGAAGTGATTTTATTAGTCTTTAGAATTAGTTCCTGACTTTAGTGAAATTTGATCTAGTTTGACTAGACTATTGAGGCTTATGATTAGTATGGGTCTCGAAAGTGAAATATACAATTCATATGTAAAAAAAAAATTAAAAAAATTAGAACAATGGTTGGCACTTTCAACCTTTTAACGAGTTTTTATTTAATTTGTCAAATCTTATAAAAGGTTAGCTATAAGAACTATATCATAAAACAACGAAATATCATGACTTTGCGTTTGTAGAATTATTACGAAATGCAAACTAAGGCACTATAGGTACCTAGGGCTGCCATCCGTCCGGGTTTCCCCGGATTTGTCCTAGTTTGGAGGCCGTCCGGGGTGCGTCCGGGGGGGTTTTCAATAAGTGTCCGGGGAAAACAAGGACACTTTTTATGTAAGGAAACAACCCATTGAATTTAATTACCTATTTAGTGCTATTATTAATTTGAACACGTCCGGGGAAAAAATGCGATTTACGCCAAATGTCCGGGTTTTTTAAATTATTGTCCGGGCTCGGCGAATTTAGAGATGGCAGCCCTAACTATACCTACTTACTTGTAGACCTTGTAGTCTAAGTAGGTACTTAGTTTAAGTACCTATGTACCTTGTCGAATTGGGAATATTTAGCATAAAATAAAGAGTAACTGGAATATCCAGGTGTAACATGCTTTAAATGATTTTATAATGGTTAAAACTTTCATAAAGGAGATGTATTTAGTATTTATCCTATAGTATTGTAACATCACAATATTAGGCTCCCATATAAACTCCATAGTTACAATCGTTTTGAAGTTTCTTAAGAGTCGCCAGGACGCTTGCGTTTCCATACAAACGTAGTTTAGCTCTCATTTTAAAACGACATGCTTTAGAACCACGAAATTTGGCATGGGCATTCTAGTAGTACAGATCTATGTCGGTAATTGCAAAAAATTGTAATACAAAGAAAATACAGCCTGATACAGATTTACATACAAAACTTATTTTTGCTATATTTTCTTTGTATTACAATTTTTAGCAACGAAAACAAATTACCGACATAGATCTGTACTACTAGAATGCCCATGCTAAATTTCGTGGTTCTTAAGCATGTCGTTTTAAAATGAGAGCTGAACTACGTCTGTATGGGGACGCGAGTTCACGCGAGCGTCTTGGCGACTCTTAAAGAGTAGCTGATTTGACTTCAGAGGAAATAAGCCTATATAAAAAAATACAAAAAAACGTAAATTAATATAACAAGGAAACCAATGGATCGCATTTATCGTAAGCTATTGACCGCAACACACAGTTACATAAAAACTTTATTCCGATCCGATACTATATGATTGCAAAAACATAGTTAATATGCACCGCAGTACATCTTTAACGCTTGCAAAAACCTCGTTAATATGCCACATGTAAAGTACGTTACCGTGTACCGTAGTTCACATTACAATACAATTTGTAAGTGTTTTTATTCGAGAAAACTGTAAATTTATATTACATGACTGCTAAAAATTAATTAAATTTATCTAACTTAGTAGTCCGCCTCGAACTGAGAACTCGCTCGCGATTTCCTTGCAAACGAGATGATCAATATCACAATAATATAATATAGGTATGATGATTTTTTCGCACCTTCTAGCTCTATGACATGACCCCGGGATCGATCCTGCTCATATACAAACTGTCAAATTATATGTATGTCTGCTACAACCCCATCAAATTTCGTGAAGATCAGAAAAACGTTACTAAAGTTATCGTCGCACAAACTCTTAAAATCAAAAAAACCATTGAAATGCCGCGACGTCCCAGTAGCGAGTTGTTTGTAAAAACTCGCTTCGCTTACGCTCCGCTCTTTCGATTATCTACTATAAGATGTAGCAAATTCACCTACATATCGTAAACCACGTCATTGGCGTTTTCATGTGAAAGATAAAAACCGATCCAAGGACTTTATCTACCGAATTATGACCTCTACTAGCTTTGTTTGGCTTCCGCTGTTTTTTCCGGTACAGAAAATAGCAGTTCAGCAACCGAAATTCAATGTAATCATTGGTTACGTAATTTATTTATGGTATATGGCTTATATCACTGGATATGTATAGGCATTTCTAATCTCGGGTGGTAGTAGTGAAAAAGCAGATGATGAAGAAAATCCGGTGAGTGCTGCGAGGTCCAGATGGGACAGTGCAGCTGCCAAGTTTGTTACTCTTTTAGCACCAACGCGACAGCTAACTAGTAGGAAAATAAATAAAAAATCCTCCTAAAACTCTGTCTACTTACTAATTGAAAACCATAGCTAATGTATACTTAAACGTAAAAGAAATAAAGAAACCAAATCACGTAAACCTCGGACAGCATTTAAGACGATTTCAAGACCTAAGCCAATATTAGACACTTAACTAAATTGTTCTCGAGATTGGACCCTATAGTATAATTCCACTCATGTACTCAATCTAAATATAATTTTATAACCTCGTATTCAGAGTATAGTGTCGCTCGAGTTTCAATCTTATTTCAATTATATAAAGTGTATTTTGGGTTTAATAAGTCTGTGAGATAGGAGCTTGGGAAAGTGAAGAGTAATGCAAACGATATTTAAATGGCAATTTGTTGGTAACGACCGCCATTTTGTTTGCAGATTCTTTGATCAGCAAGTATTGTGAGAAAATCCTTTTAGAAAAATCTATTATTTTTAAATAGCTATTTTACTTAGGTTTGAGAAAACACGTGTAAATAGACTAAGAGATAACACTAAAAATGGTATACGTTTTAAAGAGTAACATCGCAGTTTGCTTTGCTATGCTTTTTGCTAGATCCAGGCATCAGCGGAGAATAGAAAATGCAGACCGCTTGTTATTAGTGATTCGCTATCAATACCTACATTATATTATTTTAATATTAATATTAATATTATTTTACGTCACTCTGGAAGCTAAGTGAAATTTACCGCCCTAGAGCGCAGCGGCAAATCTCACTTCACACCCAGGAGAAGACGTAAAATTATGTACGCACCACGGGCGGTAATAAAGAAGGCCTCAGATCGCTTGTTTATGGCCTTTACCTTCGGTTCGGGCCACAAATACCCGCGATCTGAGACGTTCTTTATTTTACCGCCCTAGGTGCGTAATGTATTATTAGAAATCCACTAAGAAATATTTTCATAAGGAATAAGGAAGTCAAGGACAGTAATAAGTTTTCTACATTAATAATAAATTATTACGATAATTCTAGATTTATGTACCTATAAGCCTGGAAACCGCAAGTATTTCGATTTAGCTTCCTTGTGGTTTTATGACAACCATTTTTCCTGTTGTAGTCATGACCATGACATACCACGATAAGAACGTTCATTTTGATCCATACACAATAAGATTAAATAAGTATTCTAAACTTGAAAAAATGTTGACAAAGCCATCGATTGAATAAAAGCTACCCAGGAACCATTACAGGTGCATCAGCATCACCCATTTGCCGAACAATAACCAAATCGGAAAACAGTATTAGAATATTTTACTTTGAAACTCTGGGGTTTTACAATTTTATTATTTCTGTAACTCGAGTGAAAAGGGGTATAAGTTCAACTCGGCGAAGATCGTCAGTCGGCGAAGATCGGATACCAAGCAATTAAAGCAAATTTTGCATAGCTCTTTTTTACGAAATGCAGGCAGATGATGGCAGGGTCGCCATGTGATGTGTGGCGTTAATGAGACAACTGTTAGCTTAGAAGTTGCGATATAATTATGAGTCAAATGATACATGTATGACCTTATATACTAAGCCTTATGTATATGTATGAGTGAGGCATAGCATACACATTACAGGTAAAACTAACTTTAATTTGAGCAGGACAAAGAAAGCTATGCAGAATTTGCTGTAAATGCTTGCTAGCCGATCTTCGCTGACTGATGGTATTCGCCGAGTTGACGTTAAGTCAAATTGGTTATTTATACTTGAGCTTTTAAAATATGAGTAGGTTAAGTATGAAGTATTTTTACTTTAACCACTAGACCTCTAAACAAATACATATAGGTCTTATAATTCATAAATATTGTAGGTACATTACCCTAAGTATAAACAAACGTATAACCACAAACTGGCTTCAGTCGTAACGTAACCGCATACCGATAATGGCGTGGTTTAGTGTTAACCACATCTATGGTAAAATAATATTGCACATTGATAATACAAAATATTAAAAATACACAGGAATAAAACCTTCACCCACTGTAATGTGATAACCCCGGGTTTCTGGAGCAGAAATAATTAACACTAGCCAAATAATAGGTAAAAGAAAAACTGTAAAAATATGGCATTTATTATTACACTTATAAACTTAGAACTTTTAGGAAATAAATGTTTTAAATTTTCACTTTTAACTTTGGACTTCACTTTATTTCACATTTCATTTTACATGTTTCTCAATCGTATGGGTTGTGACGGTGTCCGTGATGCGAACTCAAAAGATTTTCACCTACTAAAAAGTGCCCAACGCGGCTAAAGAAGTTTTCACTTCAAAAAATATTTGAACACATCTAAGCCCGTTTGGATTTACTACCTATTTTTGAAGTGAAAACTTCTTTAGCCGCGTTAGGCATTTTTTGGTAGGGGGAAATCTTATGAGTTCGCGACACCGTCACGAAAACAAAAACGCATCACAAGATTTTCCTTGGGTTGGAAGAGTCGTTCGATAGTTAAACTTATAACTGTTCAAATAATAGTAGTTTATGTAACTGTTACGTAATAGGGGTGCTTAAAACACGAGTGATATTTCATAATAAGATCACACGAGTGTTTTAAGGCCTATATTACGTACAGTTGCATACACTGCTTTATCTACATACATATTATAAACCCGAAATGATGATTGAATGACTGCAATTGCACGGATTGCACGCCATCGCCATGACCAACTCGATTGTGTCGGCGGTCGGGCGGCGCATGCCCGCACCCGGATTTTCATAATGATATCGAATTTTTGCTTATTATTTGATAATAATAACATCGTTACAGATAACATATTTGTTCTAACTACTAAGAAGACGTTCGAAATTTGAACGTAATTAAGGTATCGGCGGTTACCGATACTAAAATGTAAACATTAAGATGCAGCCACAGATACTCATATCTAAATATAGGGCGTTTGCTCATCGATCCTGACCATAAAATAGACATATTAGGGTATGGATGTAGATAAAGTTTATTTTGTAAGTACTAATTTTCTCTTATGCTTTTTTTAATTTATTATTTTAAAAGTTTTCACTTCTATCGGCAGTCCCTATAACTGCCAATTTTTTTTTCATAGTTTGGTAACTATTTTACAATAAACAAAGTTATAAACACACAGACATGAACATTAACATAACATTAGTTAGAAAATTGCGATTCAATATTTTGACATGCCACATAACATAATGTCAATTACACTGATTTCGCTCTTTGCTACGGCATATTACTGAACATTTACCGTGAAGTAAAAATAATGTTGATTTTGGTGATGGCAACCATTACTGTTAATTCAATGTCACCACAAGGCTAAGGTTGTTTTGTCAGTCCATCATTTTACTGATTTCATGGGTTTTATGATAAGTTAAGAATCAGAGGAGTGATTTGACATGTGTTAACATTATTGACCTTCAGCAATCCTGGCAAAAACTGACTTCCCCTTTGCGCCCCTTCGACATTTTGGCAACTAGAGCTACTCAATTCGCCCTGCGAGTAACGGTAAAAATTTATATAAGTACATGTATATTTAATTACCTATTTATATTAAATATACATGTACTATATATTATATATCGAATCAGCTAGTATAGTCAAATAGTTCGTCACACCATACAAAATACATGGTGTGACGAACTATTTGATCACTTTGGCTGTTACAATCTATTTGACGCTGTCCGTACGTATATTATTAACTTATATTTAACGTTAATCATTAGCTTGCCCTTATCCCATTTATTAGAAGATTTAGAAGTCGGCGCAGCATGTCTTTAAATATTAAAATGAAAGACATTTCACTGAATTTTTTCTTTTTGTAAGCATGTTACTCGATATGTCCGTGAATCGTGAACCGATTTTCAAATTTTTTTTTTATCGAACAGGTTTATACCTATATACCCTAGATGGTCCCATTGTCACCAAGTCGGGGTCTGGTGATGGGATCCTGGAGAAATCGAGGGAACTCTTTAACTATTATAGGCACACCTATAGTGATTTCACAATTTTTTACAGCAACTCGGCCACTTCCTTTTGGAATAGCGGATCCTAAGTGAAGTCGGTTCTTTTTTTGCTTAAAATTATCGTCACGGCACATCAATGCACCCACATATTGCAGCAAGATCATCCCGACAAGGACAAAACCAAGTACATTGATACAATTGACATCATCCTGTATCTGTCCCCGTTTCCTGTCATTCACAAACCTCTACACCGATTCTGCACTTTATATTTAAGGTTTTAAGGTTGGTATTCCAGTAGCAGAGGGTGTGTACTGTCAATCTCAAACCTCTACACTGATTTTCGACTTTATTTGAATATGTTAAAGGTTGGTATTGCAGTAGCAGAGGGTATGAGGGTAATAAATCTCAGGATGTTACGGTGTTCAATGCTGATTTGATTTAAATATAGTTTTCAGGGTTCCGTATGATTTGGGCGTTCAAGGATTTGCTATTGTCATGTGGTATTCGATAATTGGATAAATAAGTGTATTGAAGGATAACTAAAGTGATGCTGATGATTTGATCTTCAGGGTAGCGTAGGTATAGTCACAGACCACTAGAGGTCAAAACAAATTTTTTTTTTCAAAAACCTATCGTGTGTGGTATATGAAAGGGCTAATAGAGGCGGTTCTAAAAATATACAACATCATTACATTTCAGGCATTTTTTTAAAATTAAGACACAAATAATTTTCAAAACATACCAAGTTTGGCCAATTTACAATATATCACAAATGATACTTGATATCCTCATATCTAACCCCAGGAAAGCAATTTTGAAAATAATAGCAGTAAGTACTTATTTTTTATTTTTCCCCTCCTAAGGGAATTTTTTTAAAGAACTGCGGATCAAAAATTTTGTTTTGACCTCTAGTATGTGTGTGCCAAATGGCTAAACTGTACATCGATTTGCGGTATTACTGTAAAATTAGACTCGTGCAGCGTCGACTAGTAGTTTAACTAGTTACTACAATTCCTTGGTACCTGTACAGTCAGCATCAAAAGTAACTACGTAAATGAAGGCGTCAAAAGTCTTTATTTAAAGGCAATAAGGACTTTTGACACCTTCATTTGCGTAGTTACTTTTGATGCTGACTGTACCTACCATTAATTTAAAACGTAAGACGATTGTGGGGGGGGGGGGGGGTAGGTCAGCTATTTCTTATTTTTTCTTAAATAGTGGTAGAGGGAGGGGATAAAAAGTGCCAAAAAATGTCTTAAGTAACTAATAAAAATGAATGGCGCATTACAAAAAAATAACGCGATCGCTCGCATAATTATCTACACTACGTCTCTGTAATTACAAATATTGGTCGGCTATTTTGCTAATTTTGGAAAGGTCCATGGAACACAGAAGAAAAATGCTCCCGGAGGAATAACAGGTATATATGTGTGTTGTATGTATGTTACTTGATATCTCCGTGAATCGTGAACCGATTTTCAAATTTTTCTTTTAATCGAACGAGTATAACCCCTAGATGGTCCCATTGTCACATGTGTGTGTGTATATATAGTCCATTATACCCGCTACACCTGCGTGAAAATCCGTGCTTTATCAGCAAGTGTTATAAAATAATTTTACTTCGAGCCAAATGCCAACTTAAAAGTCAAAAGCAATGTTTAAAGCCGTACAATGCATAATTACAATATTTTATTATTTAATATTCGTCGTGTACGAGAATATGCTAAAACAATGCATCTATAGGTATTAACCCACTTAATCTGAAACAAAGTCCACTAACTAACCGCATGTATCTGCGACCTACATGCATAATAATATATATGTATGTTGATTAAATGTTTTGTTTAAATATAAATAATATTCTGATTGTCTGAACTATACAAGGTGTAACTGATCCTTTTAGGGTATATTGGTATCGTATTCTTATTATGAAGTAATAAAAAAAAAATCCTCGCGAAAAAAATTGGTTTTGTATGGAGGGTTGTGGGCCAGCTAGGACGTGTCCCAAACAAAATAAAATTTTCGCGTCCAAAAATTGTTTGTTCAAATTTTTCGTACTCGTAATACGATACCAATTATCACCAGTATTTTTGTTACGCATGGGTTGGAGTTTACTTTCTAAATGAATTATTATGGCAGTACCTATAATGCCTTATTGACAACCGACATTGATGTACCTACCTTTTGTTTGAAATGTAAATAGCACACATGCTTATTTAGCGGCTAAACTATGGAAATCAATAACACTGTCAGTGACATTTGTGCCACTATCTCTACACATGTATTTCTAAATAAAACCGTTAACATTTTAGATCGTCTTCTGTATCTAAACTACTTGCTGGGACCTGTCTTTCTAGTCTAGCCACTCAACTGTGTAATTAATTGTGCAATTAATAAACTTTTGACATTAACGTCTTAATGGAAGTGAATTGAGTGGTCGCGGAAGTGAATGTGCTAAATTCACATTTCTAATTCGTGTCCCGTTAAAAAAAACCGAAAAAAAACCCGTATAAAAATAATCTAGTTTTAGGGTGTGTTGCACCACGCACAATTAACAGACTCATCAACGTCAAATATGGCGACGGAGCTGTCATCCCATAGAAAACTGTCAAACTTTTCATACAAGATTTTTTTTATGATTACGTTTACGTTCACAGACAGTTTGGTGCAACCGGCCCTTAGACTACGATGTTTTTTAACAGATAGGTACGGTTTACAAGTTCCAAAACGAGAAAATGGACACATGACAGCTCTCTAGTCGAGAGATGTGGATGTGCTGACAAGCTGAGCCAACCGCGTGAGGCCGAGACCAACTATAATAGGTATAATTTCCTACAGAGATGTAAATACACAAGTCATCCGTACTTGTTTTATGATGTAAACAAAACATCTCAATACATTATCACTCTCTTCTGGGATTATCACTTATTCAACCAAGTAACCGCTGAAAAATATCATTTCTAATGAAAATTTCTTCAACAATCGAAGCAACGAGCAAATATCCTCAAAAATAAATGACATTACGAGGTCTAGATTGACACACGTTTGTTTTCATGATAAGATAAGTAAAGCTGAATGCTGTATAGTGAATGATGATTGCGCACTTAATATAAATTAATTGATGTTTAGGTGCCACAGTATGTTCCAATGGATAAGCAAAGTCCATAAAGTCCATATACGATGGACAGAGCAGGCTTTTGAACTCACAGCCACTGGACCGCGACTGTTCCGGTCTCCGCCACTGGGCTCACCTCAGGAGAAAAAACTAGTAGTCTACGAGCCAGCACCGAGTATATGATTAACTTTTTCAACGCCAGAGACGCTTCAAAGCGTCTTTAGCTCACATCGACAAAAACGCTTTATAAGGCCCTTTGCACATCTTCGCGGCAGAATCGACACCGCGGCATCGTGCTACACGTTTCGCTGCGAAACCTGAGCGAAAATATATTCTGGTATTACTTTTTCCCAATAGAAACACCTGGCAATGATTATACATAAGTGATTTTACCCATAATACTGCAACAAACCGATAAATACCTGCCATACATGCGGATCTACCAATATTTTATTACGTAGGTAGTTACAAAAATATGTTTACGCGACTTTATGGCTAAGACAATAAAGTCGTGTAAACATATTTTTGTAACTTTGTCCGTAACGATATCTTTGACGTCGACTGTACCTATCTATAGGTAAGAGCAAAGTTTCTTCACTCGAAATCGAATATTTTTTTCGGAACTAGCTCTTCGTATAAGACGTTCCATGCAATTTTCTAAGAGATATTTTTTATTGGCTATGTGCAAATAGTGTAAAGTAAATGTAAACGATTATAGAGCAACAAAAAACGAAACCTTACCAGTGCAGTGGTGAGGTTTACAACTCGTGTGCCATCGGCTTGCCTTATTCTCAGGATGTTCAGCACTTTTTCTACCTATGAAGCCTCAAGGAACCTGAATGCCAATTAGCTCAAACTTACCAACTAATATTTTTACCGTACCACCACTGCTCACTGTTAATTCCAAAAACTATTCGATTCTTGTGGGTTAATCACTAAACATTTACATAAATATCATCATATTTTAGTCTATGGGTTTTTATATGTATCTAATAGTTAGGTAAGAATTAAGAATTTTCAATCTTGTATTACTATTTTATTTATTGCCGCTTTGTACAGCCAGGTATGTCTACCAGTTCCAATTCTCCCTCAACTGCTCAAAGGTTGACTGGAAGAGATCCCTTAAGGGATAAGTGCGCCTTTGTACACATTACGTATTCTTCCTATTGTATTTTTATTTGTTGTACAATAAAGTGCTATACTACTACTACTACTACTAAATATATTAAAAGTTAAATAGTAATTTAAACTTCACTATAGATACTGTAGGTAATACGTTAGCAATAGTGAGAGCTAAAGAAATACTTTAACAACAAAACTATCAATAAATTATTACAAAATGACGTTTCGTAACTTTCAACATGCCATGAAATCTATGAAATAGCTCGTAAGGTAAGGATATTTTACATTCTCTTTCAAACAATAGATAGCCTGACCAGAAATATTCGACCATTATCAAGAGGGCGCTTTTCTTCTCATGTATATGGTGACTTCGTGGTGACAGTTCAGTTTAGTATGAAAAATTTTGTTCCAAAGTAATTCCGCAACATGGCGCATGGTCATTCTGGTCAGGGTTTACTTTCAAGAGATTTTCCAAGTTTTTTAAAAAGGTTATGATATATTATTTTCTCTTTATCAGACTACTAGAGTCTGGCTAATCGAACGAGCGGAGCATAAGCGAAGCGAGTTCTTTCAAACAACTTCTGGCTACTGGGACGACTCGGCATTTCGATTGGCTTTTTCATTTTGATAGTTTGTTCGACGATTACTTGAGTAACGTTTTCTTGATCTTTATGAAATTTGTTGGGGTTATAGCAGAGGTACATATAATTTGAGAGTTCGTATATGAGCAGAATCGATCAAGGGGTTATAGAGCTAGAAGGTGCGAAATAATCATCACATGGGTCTTGTTATATTGGTCAGATTGCTTGCAAGTAAATCGCGAGTTCTCAGTTCGAGGCGGGCTACTAGTGAATATTCAGACAAGAATAGCAAATTTTAAAGTCTGTATACTACAAAACCGTGTTGCTTAAGTTTTAAAAATCACTTCCTGCTCTTCTTGTTTTTTTTTTTTAATTAGTACTTATGAATTATGAATAATCTTATAACTGTTCAAAGGATCACTGGATGAGATCCCTCAAAGAGATAAGTCCACCTTTGTATTATTCTTTTACTATTTTAATAATAGTTTTACTCATGATCATGATTTACATAAATATTAACCATTTGACTGCCATACGTCAAAAACTGAACTTTCGATTTCGAACACTGTCATTATTTATGAAAGTGTCATTCACGTTGTCACTTTGTCTCTTATAGCAGACGACGGCGGTCAAAAGGTTCAAAAAATCAGTCTTAACTTCCAAGCCACATTCTACCACCGTAACCATAGTCTTGCAAATAAAAAGATTCAAAACTTTTTAAATAAACGTCGCCTTGACATCTCGCCTTTGCGGGCCATTGTTTTGGCAGATCATATTCTAAATTACAAATTTCGCTATTTATGCACATTAAATTAATTAGTTTTATCGAATTTAAATACAATTGCAGTATGGTGACATCAGGATACTTAAATTATATCAATGTTTAGTAACAAGCGGATGATGGACGATCCTATTGCATCAATATTGGTTCCACCATTGAAACATCATTGAAGAACCAATTTGGTAAGTATTCCAGCATACCTCTCTTCTTCTTCCTAGCGTTTATCCCGGCTTGGGGTCCGCTTGACAACCTAATCCCATAAATTGGCGTAGACACTAGTTTTTACGAAAGCGACTGCCATCTGACCTTACTAGGCCTTTTTGGGATTAGGTCCGGTTTCCTTACGATGTTTTCCTTCACCGAAAAGCGACTGGTAAATATCAAATGATATTCCGTAGGTACATAAGTTCCGAAAAACTCAGTGGTACGAGCCGGGGTTTGAACCCGAGACCTCCGGATTGAAAGTCGGACGTCTTACCGCAAGGCTACCAGCGCTTTTTTATTCCAGCGTACCTATCCGTAGGAAACACCTTAGATAACCCTACACGAGATCCCTGGGTGGTGCTAAAAGAGTAACAAACTTGGCAGCTGCGCTGCCCCACCTGGACCTCGCAGCACTCACTGGAATTTCTTCACCATCTACTTTCCCACTACTATTTACCACCTGAGAGAAGAAATGCCTCTCTATATCCAGAGACGTGTAGCCATACGATAACTAGTGGTTCTGTGAACCGTAGACTTCGGAGAACATAAATAACGTGACAGCAAACTTCCCCCCTTTTCCCCCTCATTTTCCCCCCAATCAAAAAAATGGCTCGACAGTTTTTGGCAAATAAATCAAGGAACGCACATGCCAAGTTTCATCGAAATCGGATAAACTACGTTTGTATGGGAACGCGATTTCACGCGAGCGTCCTGGCGACTCTTAATTACTCAGGAACAAAAATCCGTGATAAGCAGACAAATATATGCCCAGGATATGAACCCTTAATTATTTTTTTAGTCCAGGCATTTTATTTTCACTTGTATGGGGAAAATGTCATATTTGGAAATAATTCATAACAGCAGAAGTATTTAGTTGTATGGCTTAAAAGTCATGTTAATCATTGCCTAGACAGAAAATCCTACAAAAATTTAAACATGAAAAAATCGTCATTTAATTAATTTCTAAATAATCGCCTAAATAAATAAATAAATATTTTATTATTTATTATGGTTCCTTAAGACAGGTTATTTATGGATGACGGAAAATCAGCCAAAAAAAAAAGAAACGCTTCGTATATATTTTGATGAATATTTACTTCCTGATGGAAAGTTTGTAGGATTTTTCGTTCAGTCATCTTAGAATGACATTTTAAAACTATATAAACAAAAAAATCGCTGTTATAAATTAATGTTTGAAAAAAACGTAGTATTTTCTCTGTTAGTTTAACTTGGTTTGTTTATTAAAAACAAACAAGGCTGATTTTTTCACTGTAAGCTCCAAAATAATTGGTTAATTGATAAATAGGTTATGGGAAAACCAAATAGGTACTTACTGAACATTCTGCGGTTGTCTACCGGGAAAAAATAATCCTGTGTATCATTTGGTTAAAATGGGAAAATATATTCCTCGTAGTATAAAAGTTATAAAACTTTTTAATCTACGTAGAAGAAACGCGTTCGAAATGTCGAGGTAAATAAACAAAACTGAACGCATTTTTTTAATACTATGATCAACTTTTTTGTAGTAAAATGTAAATAAAGTTTCAATAAGAATTTGTATGTGCGTAGATGGTGCTACAATAGAAAAAAAATCTTTTTCTTGGTTATACTTTTGAGCGGTCGGACAAATACAGTCTATCGTAAAAAACTGTAAACGTAAAAAATATAGATAATTATATCTATTGGTTTTATCCTCATTAAAAATCGTCCTTATAGACAACTTAAAAAGAAAAATGTGACACTTTTTTGATAAGGTCCCATTTGGCGCCCGGCACCTACGCTCTTGTTGTTCAAATACAATACTAAATCTGTGAAACGTACGACGTAATCCCCCGCCAAATGGTACCTTTTCCGCAAAACCATCACAAATATTATCCACTGTATTTACCGGCGAATATCTCTCATCATCAGCATTCAGCAGATCGCCAACAGAAGAAGCCCTGGTCTGCTGCGACAGGCCGCGTCTGCTGTTCAGCACATACGATAGCTCATCCAAATACTGCAACGTGAGGTTAGCCATGGTCACAACACTAGCACAAGTCACAACACTAGCAGCACAACACTAGCGCGCGTGAGCTCGCGGCCATCGTTGAGGCGCAACTGAACTGAGCTGCGGAGCGGCAAAGATGGGGGGTGTAGATGGGATGGTGATTCTGCCTACGCGTTGTGACGATGCGTGTGTGCTTCACAAAATGGTAACGGATTTTGATTAATAACAGCGAGTAAAAATAGTATATAAATTTAAAAAGAACTATCAATGAGGTAATTTAGAAATGAATTAAATTTGTTTGTAAGTAGAAGTACTTAATGCTTTACGTGTTTAATTAAGGATATGTTGAAAAGATAAAAGCAGTACCTAAGTATGTTTTAATTTCATGGGTAATTATTATAGTAATACTATGAAACTATTTATTTAAAAGGTATAGGTATTTGTAATAAAACGTTATTAATTTACAACACGTTAAACAAAATAGATAAATAAAGACACTAGACGTAAAACAAAACTTAAATGTGATTTGTTTGTAAATTTTACTAACATGCGAGTGCAAGATCTGCTTGCATAGGAAAAATTCCATGCCTAAATTAGTTATGTCACGCGTATTCCTAATGGCAAAAAAGGTATGTTTTCATTATACTATGTTTGGTTCCCAGGGTTTCAGCGATAACCTGATGCGAGTCAACTTTCATCCTTCGCTGTGGCGTTAATGCTTCAGAACCATTATTATCATCTTCTATGGCAGGTATGTTTAGCATTAGCAGGTAGAAACATTACACCATAATGTTGACTCTGCATGTCTACAGTGTAGAGTGTAGACAAGACAAGACTAAAAAAGTCTGTTCATAATGCATCAAACTGCATTTTAAGCTAATTTTATTAACGTGGACGTAAACGTGAAATAAAGAAACACGTAGTACACGTACATCGGGTTCAAAAATGCATGGACAATAAATGAATGAATTCATTGATAAGTTGGCCATGCAATTATGAACCCGATGGTACGTCTAAATCCGTTTTATTAATAAGCCACATTCAAAATAACGTGTCGTTAAATAACAGTTATCTTGATTACGTTGACAGATTATTGTGGTAACACATATTTATTTAGGAACATACAAAGACTACCAACAACAAAGTTAGATATAAAAATAAAACTAAATAAACTAACTAACTTGTGGTAACTATATTGTAATATATATTATTATATCAAATTACTGAGCCCGTTTTATGAAAGTCGTTTTCTGACAAACGACTCTCTAACACATATATTTTCGAGGTACACCGACTCTGCCTGCATTTGCATTATTATAATATTTAAAAAATCGATTACTCGTATCTATTACTTTCATTACAAAATCTATTACACAACCATTAATACATTTATAATATTCAGTTAATTCGGTTATTAAAAATATTTTATTTTAGAAGTCACCCATCATGCTTCCGTCCGTATCTGCACTCTCCGTTTACCTGCATCTCCATTCACGATTGCATCTTTACCGTTTTCAAAACGTCACATTATCCTTCGTGTCTCTCTGAGCCACACCTATTCTATCTGCACTATCGGTTGCATTGCATCGCTACCCTTTTTTATGCGTCACATAACTATCCAACCATCTCTCTGAGGCACACCTATTCTGCCTACGTCCGCGTCTACTCTCTCCTTAATATACTTGCATCTCCACTGTTGGTTGCATTGTATCGCTACTGTTTTCAAAGCGTTACACCATCCTTCTTGTATCTCTGAGGCACACCTATTCTGCCTACGTCCGCGTCTGCTCTCTCTCTGCTCTACTTGCATCTGCACTGTCGGTTGCACCGTTTCCTAGCGTTACGTAAACAATCAGGCTTTGTAACAGAAAGGTGCCAGGAGACAGAGACAGAAATGTAATCCACATCTGACACCTACATTCCAATTTCAACCTTAACCCCTACAATTTAAGATCTAAAAAAGAAATAGACTTATTTCGAAGTTTAATAAAATTCTGAAGTTTAAAGGGATGTGTGTAAATTAATTTCAGCCGTAATGTTATTAAGATAAGGTTCAAAAAGGAAATAAAGTACTTAAAAGACGTGTGTGACGGGTCTCACGTGTTTTAAGGATTGTATTTCGGAACTATAGGCCTAGATTACACTGTTGAAAACCAGAGCTCACAAATATCAGTAATACTTTATTGAACCACAACTAAAACTACTTAGAAATATACTAATATTAAAACTAAATTAAAAACTAAATATTAATAAAAACCTTATGTAAACCAATTAAAACTAACTTAAAAATACTAAAAACTAAAAATCTATTTCTAAAAACAGCCCCTGTGGCATAGTGCCGAGGACGCTGGCTGCATTTCATCAGTTGCGAGTCAATAGAACTCGATTCTCACCGGCTTCTCTATTTTTCAGCGAGTTGTGTTAGCCGAGTTATTTTTTTTGTAATAGTAATTTGGCTTAGAAATATTCACATTTCTAAGTGACCCATTTTCGTTACTTGAACTTAAGTGTATTTTTTGAACTGTGTTAAATTAAACCATTCAATACAATAATATACCCTAAAATACAAAAAAAACTTTTAGGTACCTACATACTTGCATAGATACACAAACACACACTAGACACACTCCCCTTTCGGTAGATGGCTACAAAAAATGTACAGTCGCCATCAAATATACAGGCCAGGGTACTCAAAAATAACTGAACATGCACTTTATTACCTTGGCAACAGAGGCGTTGTTCAGATATTTGTGACTACCTTGGCCGCTCCGATATATCTGATGGCGACTGTATCACAAAGATACTATACATATGTAACACACTACCAAAAATATCGTCATATTAAGAACCATTTCAAAGTAAGCTAATATAAGGGTACTCCAAATCCGGTAGCAATTGTTTCCATACTTTCACTCGTGTGCAATTAATATGCGCGTTATGATCTTATGTTCGCTTACGTCACGGTGCGTAACACCATGTATAACGGTTGTGAACAGTGAACACCATGTATAGTGAACATGTTGTAGCCAGTAGAAAGCTGATTAAAAAGATTTTAGGTTATATAATTTTAAGGGGCTACTTTGAAAAAATTATAGGTTTTTTCAAACGCTCTAGTGACTAAACGGGAAAAGGGGCTGAGTTTATTTTCGTATATATATTATTAGACTATATACTCTTGTTTTTGGCACAAGCCGAAACACGATTGCTGAAAGTTGCCTCGATAGAAAAAAAATCCGAAGTTGGGTCCTTTTTCCCCTTATTTTTCTTAGCTTACGTAAAATATAAGAGATTAAGCAATATAACTAAGTAAAAAATATGGTATTCTGGTTTATCTAAAAAGTCACAGAAGCAAAATTAGACAAAGCTTTATAGATTCGCTTATTTATCGTAGTTTAGTCAAAAAGTCTGATCCTTAAGAGCGCTGCATCTTTTTCTTTCGTGCACGGGAGCCATAAACGTGTCTCTAACGAATGGGTGTGGCATGTCTGAATCGAGGAACGGCCTTAAACAAAAAAGAACCGACTTCACATAGTCTCCACCTTTCAAAAAGCAAATACGCGAGCTACTGTCAAAAATACTCAAATCACTATAGATGTGCTATAATAGTTCAATGATCCCGACCTGATGAAGCGATGACAATGGGACCAACTGTGAAGTATATTCTTTCGAACAAAAAATAGTACATTTCGATACTAGGTCGGAAAGGATGTCATTATTCAACGAGTTCCGAGACATTTGGTCACGAGCCGCAGGCGAGTGGCAAAACTCGGGACGAGTGAAGAATGACATTCCGTCCGTGTATCGAACGACGTTTTTTAATAAAGTTGCGAAAAAATTATAAAAATGGGCAATATGTCACTTTGAGGTTACTTCATCCGAACACTCGCGCCGTGCGATGTGGGGCGGTGATCATGAATCCTGAGCTGTGATTGGCTGGAAAAGTAAAACGCGCTAGTGCGAGAAATCCAACTTCTCGCATTATAAACTACTACTAGATATGAGCAACTGTGTTAAAATAGTACATTACACAACTAGGGCTTTCTTTATTACCTCCCGTGTTGTGTACACCGTTTTATGTTCACATTTGGCCAGAAAGCGTCTTTTTCCGTACGCGCAGCGTGCGAAAAAAGCCACTTTATGGCCAGGTGTGGCATAAAATATTTTTCCAAATCGGTCGGCCCGTCTTCGAATAACCGGTGAATACATTAAAAAAAAAACAAGCATAAACAAGGATCCCGAATTGAGAACCTCCTCCTTCGAAATGTTGAACTCAGTTGATAATTCAAAATAAACTAGTTATCCAAAACAATCATCTCGTTAAGTTTGGCTCATCAGCGAATGTCATCTCGCTCAAATCTGGAGCAGAGCCTGACTGGGGAAGTATTACGGAAAACCACAGCTAAATAGCAAATAACACTAGAATGTTTAGCATTGCTTGAATGCTATGCATTGTGGTATCGTTAGCAGACGTTCTGCTTAATACAATAATTTTAAACAAACAGAACCGACTTCGCTTAGGATCCGCTATTCCAAGAGGAAATGGCCGAGTTGGTGTTAAAACTTTAAAAGGGCTATTTATTTTCAACCGACTTCTAAATTCCGAAGGAGGTTCTCAATTCTTTTGTATCTTTGTTTTTTTTTTGCATTTTTTTGTATGTTCACCGATTGTTCGAAGACGGCTGGATTGATTTGGAAAATTATTTTTTGTTTGAAAGAGCTTAACAGTTAGCCCCATTGTCACCAAGTCCGGATCTGATGATGGGATCCTGGAGAAATTGAGGGAACTCTTCAACTATTGTAAGCACACCTATAGTGATTTCAGTATTTTTTATAGCAACTCGGAAATTTCCTCTGGGAAAATACTAAGCCTAAATGAAGTCGGTTCTTTTTTTAACCGACTTCAAAAACGGAGGAGGAGGTTCTCAATTCGACTGAATTTTTTTTATCATTATTATTTTATTTTTTATTTTTTTGTATGTATGTTACTCGATATCTCCGTGAATCGTGAACCGATTACCAAAAAGTTTTTTTTTAATCGAACAGGTATAATAACCCCTAGATGGTCCTATTGTCACCAAGTCGGGGTCTGATGATGGGATCCTGGAGAAATCGAGGGAACTCTTCAACTATTATAGGCACACCTATAGTGATTTCACTATTTTTAACAGCAACTCGTTCTCTTGGAATAGCGGATCCTAAGTGAAGTCGGTTCTTTTTTGTTTAAAATTATGTTATAGTACATTGTGCAACATGGGGGGTAAGAGGAATATTACTAACGAGAGTCTAGTTAAATCGCGACGGCTTGCCGGAGCGATTTAAAGACTCGAGTTTGTAATATTCTTACGCCCCGAGTTACACACAATGTTTTTCATCACACTTGCGAGGAAAAAAATAAAAGTTAAGCGAAATAATTCTTAAATACGGTGACGTTTCAAATAGGTATTCGATCGCCATTTTGCTTGCGCCGTTGCTTAGCAACGCGGTACAAACATTCCGTGCGTTTTTTATTACGACATAGTTTTCGAACTAGATTTTGCAAAATTATTATAACAATATTTACCAAAATTAATGATAAATACTTTTAAATATTAAAAATAATGAAGAAATATACCGTATTAGTTTTATATACTTTAAAATTTGCTTGTAGTCAAGTTTGGGTGACATAACAAAAAACCCTGGCTGAATATAAATGTCCTGAGTCTGAAGTAATGTACGAGTGGGTCAACATTTTTAAAACTAAACCTATAACTCCACACTGTGGAGTTATAAGAATTCCTAACTCCCGCGGGATCAAAGTAGGCCTTTGTCCTTCAGTACACCCGCATGAAATAACACCATTTACGAGCAGGTGTGATGAAAAAATTATTTGTTTAATTATTATATACTTAAGTACTTACTTACCAGACCCAAATGGACCCTTGCCATGTCATGTCATTCAAGGGATGCGGGCGCAGGACTCACGTTGAATACATAAAGAACTTTTGAGTATGAAAGGACTGGATTGCAAGATAAGTCCCTAAAATTACCCTAATTTAAATAATAAGCATGATAGGTTACACTCACAAGATGGACAGACGGAAGACGCTGGATGCAAGTCGCTTCCGGCCGATACTTATGGAGGTCCAAAGGGGAGGCCTATGTTCAGCAGTGGACGTCTTATGGCTGAGATGATGATGATGATGATACGAGGTTATGGCCTTATGGGTCAATACACAAATCGATCGTCTTTCAGTGACCTCAATAAGTTTGTGTTGAGCGTTAGGTACTGGGAGCATTGATTTAGGTACATATTATGTATTCTAGTAAATGACATCTACATCAAATTTTGTTCGCCATGTTTAGTTGACAGCTGTCACTGAATCAAAGAGTTGTAGGGGCTTTGATTTTCACTATAACTTTTAGAAAAAAAAATCTTAGGGATGTCATATAATCTCCCTGTTATTATATTCAAAAACACTTGTAATCAAAAATGATATTTTCGGAAATAATCGCACACAACAGTTAGTCACCATTATTTTAAGCATGAAGTTGATACTCTAAATAACCACCGCTGTTATTTCTGAAATACCACTTCATAGTTTCCTGAGTTTTAAATATCCGACTTGAGCCCTTGAATTCCAAAAACTGCCCTCCGACCCATGCACCAACATGTCTCTTTAGCCGATCCGCTTGTCTTCTTATCTACAGGGTGTAACAAAAATACAGATCCTTTTAAGGGCATAATTGGTATCGTATTGTTATTGTGAAAAACTAAGAAAAAAAATTTTTCACGCAAAATAATTTTTTTGTTTTGTATGAAGGGTTGGCCAGCTGTGTGGACTCGACCCATACAAAAAAAAATATTTTTTTAGCGTCCAAAATTTTATCGCCTACTTTTTCCTACTCGCAATACCAATTATGCCCTTAAACGGATCACCACTATTTTTCTTACACCCTGTATAATATCTATGGGTTTCGACCAACGACGATTTGAAAGAAAAATATATCTATATCGATAGTGTCAATCTTTCTGCGTATAACCAATTAAACGTAACAATATCATATCAATACGCATAATAAATACCAAAGTAGATTCTCAGATTACAAAGTATTGCACACAGTTGCGCTGTCAACGGGGGAACGTTCCGATTTACGTAACCTGGACACGATTCTATTACTATAATCGATTGAGATACGATAAGCGAGAATAGTGGCGTAATATAATCTATATTGTCTGGTGGTCTTCGGAAGATTTGTAATACAATTAAGGTTAAAAACCCACTAGGCTATAGTTAATTGGTAGGTACTTACATCTAAAGATGTCATGAATATTGTTTTTTGAACATTTGCGAATACGACACTCGAAGCGTCAGGAAAATAACAAAAGTAAGTGTACGCGATTAAATCTCGTTTTTGTCGAAATAATGAGCGAAAATCGTGTGAGTTTAAATCAGTACATTTGAGAATACGAATGCGAATATCCATTAACATGCGGATATTTGCGAATGCGAATACAAATATTCGTTACATCCCTATTAATTACCTAACTGCTGTGTTTTTTTTTTGAAATTTGTTTCTCTTCTAACCCCCGACGCAAAAAGCGGGGTGTTACAATTAAAAGTTTGACCGCTATGTGTGTCTGTCTGTTTATCTGCCTCGGTTCCACTGACGGAGTATGGATTTCATATACTTAGGTATCTATCTAAAGATTTTTTTTAAACTATTGCAGCGCCATCGGTTCGTTCATTTGTGCATTTGTGTGTTGACATGTCTGAGTAGGTACTATAATAACGTAATATTCCCATATACTTAGGTATTTCGATGATCATCATCATCATCATTTATTTAAGAGCTTTGCTCTTGTCGGCGGAGTAACCGCCATTCATTTCGTCTCTCCGCAATTGTTTTAAAGCCCCCGTTAAGACACTACATTAGCCTTTTCCTTAGCCTTAGTTATAAACGCCCGTCTAGGCCTCCCACGGCGCCTTTTTAACCGACTTCAAAAAGGAGGAGGTTCTCAATTCGACAGAATTTTTTTTTTAGCATTTTTTTTGTACTCGATGGCGGGACGACCTGGACACATATCTTGAAGAATGGCGGGAGTGTGCATTAGATAGGGCTAAATGGCGGGAAGGAGGGGAGGCCTTTGCCCAGCAGTGGGACACCTTAACAGGCTAATAAAAAAATAAAAATAAAAATGTTACTCGATATCTCCGTGAATCGTGAACCGATTTTCAAAATATTTTTTTAATCGAACGGGTATATCCCCTAGATGGTCCCATTGTCACTAAGTCGGGGTCTGATGATGAGGTCCTGTAGAAATCGAGGGAACTCTTCAACTATTATAGGCACACCTATAGTGATTTCACTATTTTTACAGCAACTCGGCCACTTCCTGTTGGAATAGCAGATTGGGTGAAGTAGGTTCTTTTTTTGTTTAAAATTATTCCTTTTTTATTTCGATGATAATAATTGGAATATGCATAGTTAATCGCATGCAGGAAGGTAATCCGTTCAATGACAACATCCGCTCTTTTTAAAATACTGGGACCGTATTTAAACTGCTGATAACCGACAGTCGATCTGAAGTTCTACTAGTTAAGATTGAGTTTCGATTGGAAAAGTATGTCGCATGGCTGATAGGGAACTGTACAGGAAATATCGAATTTCTGGTTATTATTAATATATATAGTTGTAAGGTTTGGAACTTAATCGACAAATAATAACGTTTCTAAGTTAATTAACAAATGTAACTATCTCTAAATAATAAGCTTTAGGGGCTACTTTGAAAAATTATAGGTTTTTTCAAACGCTCTAGTGACTAAACGGGAAAAGGGACTGAATTTATTTTCGAATATATATTATTAGACTACTCTTGTTTTTGGCACAAGCCGAAACACAATTGCTGAAAGTTGCCTCGATAGAAAAAAATACCGAAGTTGGGTCCTTTTTTCCCTTATTTTTCTTGGCTTACGTAAACTATAAGAGATTAAGCAATATAACTAAGTAAAAAATATGGTATTCTGGTTTATCTAAAAAGTCACAGAAGCAAAATTAGACAAAACTTTATAGATTCGCTTATTTATCGCAGTTTGGTCGAAAAGTCTAATCCTTAAGAGCGCTGCATCTCTTTCTTTCGTGCACGGGAGCCATAAACGTGTCTCTAACGGATGGGCGTGGCTTGTCCGAATCGAGGAACGGCCTTAGGTTCAGGCCCCAAGGGTTTTCCGTAACATCACCTATATTTTTTTTATTTTCAAGTTTGTGAAAAAAAAGGCTCAATAGGTATGCGCCCTCGTAACCAAAAGCCGAGACGAACGCTATGCGGATGAAGATGAATAAAAATATTTATAAACAGGTTTTTTTTGACACATCCGTAATTCCGT
Organism: Pammene fasciana; assembly: GCA_911728535.1. Taxonomy (NCBI): domain Eukaryota; kingdom Metazoa; phylum Arthropoda; class Insecta; order Lepidoptera; family Tortricidae; genus Pammene; species Pammene fasciana. The sequence goes on from OU452292.1 coordinate 2,924,906, forward strand.
AAAGGAAACAACTACCTATCTACCTACTTGTCAAAAAAAAATTCAAAATTAAGCTACCGGTTTCAGTATAAAATAAGTACATTTCGTTCGCTAATTTGACGCTGCAGAGGTATATACTTATCCTGAATTTTGGAACATCGTGGTTTTGTATAAACATTATCAGAACAGTACCATATAAGTACTAATTTACCTACTGGTACCATATGTACTGAGCATAATAACGTTTCACAAATATAAAATAAAATGTACCAACGGCTGCACAATAAACATATAAAGCATTTCGCAAATACATTCATATCATATTGGTACATTAGAACATTGGAAACAATAAAACATCTTTCCATTACATTAAGAGCCTGCAATATCTTACCCAATTCATTATAACTTATTGCTTATTGCGAGGATACTTTTATAAACTTATTCAATTTTCTTACTTTCAGTTTGAAGCAATTTCGTATTATTGGGCAATTATTTTATAGAATTTGTAATGTACAATGTTTCGAAAAGAATCTCATTTAAATTACTTCATTGCAAATTTGAAAATGGAACAGTAATTCATTAGCTGAGACTCGATTCCACATTTTTGTACAGCGCGAAATATCCAAACGGACTTATAATTGGTTCTCTGACTGTAGGTAGTTTGTTCTGGAACCTACAAAGTCTGGTGGCCTTTTCAACTTCAAGATTTCGAAAGAGGAGGTTCTTAATTCGTCGGGATTCGGGATCTTTGTTTTTTTGCAATTTTTTTTAATGTATGTTCACCGATTATTCGAAGACTGCTGGATCGATTTGGAAAATTCTTTTTTTGTTTGATAGAGTATACTTCACAGTTTGTCCCATTGTCACCAGGTCCAGATCTGATGATGGGATCCTAGAGAAATTGAAGGAACTCTTCAACGATTATAGGCATACCTACCTATAGTGAATTCATTATTTTTTACTGCAACTAGGCCACTTCCTCTTGGAATAGCGGATCCTAAGTGAAGTCGGTTCTTTTTTTGTTTAAAATTATTTGTCTATAAGTAGTATTTACGGCCTCCTAGCCTAGTTGGTAGTGACCCTGCCTATGAAGCAGGAGGTCCCGGGTTCGAATCCTGGTCAGGGCATTTATTTGTGTGTTTATCACGGATATTTGTGCCTGAGTTATGGATGTTTTCTATGTATTTAAGTATTTATCTATATCTATCTATTATGTATATCGTCGCCTAGTACCCACAACACAAGCCTTATTGAGCTTACTGTGGGACTAGGTTGATTTGTGTAAGATTGTCCCATAATATTTATTTATTTATTTATTTATTTGATTTGAAGTATCTAAAGTTATGTTCTTGAAAGTAGGTACAGTCAGCATCAAATATATTGTAACAGCTAAAGCTATTTGTAAAAGCTAACAAATAAAGGCTACTCTTAGCTGTTACAATATATTTGATGTTGACTGTACAAAGGCGAACTTATCCCTAAAGTAATCTCTTCGAAATTCTTTAAATTTAAATAAAATTACGTCTTAACACATAACATAATGGATCCTTTATTTAAATGCTAATGTTTCACAATTTACATGAACAATTGAACACAGAGTTAATGAACTAAATAAGTATGGATGCAGTCATTTAAACAAATGGTTGGTATAACGTTACATCTCCATTACTTAGGGCAATGGCTTGCTCAATTTCACTATTACTGCGATTGTATAGCGAAACTAGGTATAAACAGAGACCAGTTAACAATTCAGACTGCTACACAGATAAACGGGGGCAAAAAGTACCTACTCGTGTCAAGGCTTGACTTGCAAGTGTCTTCCAGGTAGAGCTAAAGAGTATCTAACCTTTGCTATTCTATTACACTGCTCTTAAAGAGCCTCATAGGCTGTCATCAAATGCAGAGATTTAAATGCATTTCCAGCCAGACCAAGCCAAAGAAAAAGCCAACATTATGATTATGACGTATCAAGAGCTAAAAACATTAGCGGAGAACAGGACAGAATGTCAATTACTCCACCGACAAGAGCCAGGCTCTTAAAATTATGATGATTATGAAATGCTTGCGATCTCACTGTATTTATTAATTTTGTGAATGTGATACGCCATATGATTATTAAATAAATATTTAACAGTCTCGGGCTTTGCAAAATAAATTATTTACTCGCTAATTGACAATTTAGAGAGATCTTGTTCGTAGTGTGCAATTTATAACGTTTTGACCCGTTTGAACCCTACTATTTCCCATATTTATGTTATAGAAAGATGACATTAGTCAGTTTCTTACGATAGAAGTTAATTGCTATGCGCATTTCGAAAACACGATGGAAAAAATTTTACACGACTTGGCCGGTATGTCAGAATGTTTGCACTTGCAGTTCAAATCCCAGTCAATTTCTCTATTTTTCCTTTAATATGGAGTTAAAGTGTAAGGAAACCTCATCCACTAATGTCACCTACGACAAACTTCGTTTCAAAACAACACAACTTTGTTTCAAGATTGACAGTCTTATTTCTACACGTCGTTGGCATACAGCCTGACCTGGTTACATTCACGTTAGTTCACGATAATGGTTAGAAATGTTACATTACTGCTATTTTATCCGTTTGTAATCATTGCAAAAAATATTGAATAATAGGTAACTATAACTATTTATCTTTAAATGAAATGAGAGGCTGGACCCGTATGCTTTCTGTTGCGTGTCTATTTAATAAAGGGCCCAGTTTTGTGATTTATAATAGGTCATCCTCGTAGCGTCCCGGCTTTGGCATGGATCAATTGAGCCTGGGATCCGCTTAGCAACTTACGATATCCCATGAATTGGCGTTAGTTAGGCAATAGTTCTTATAAAAGCGATTACCATCTGACCCGAAGGATAAACTAGGCCTTACTAGGTTTAGATCCGGTTTCCTCACGATGTTTTCCTTCACCGTGGTAAATATCAAATGATACTTCGTACATAAAAGTCCCAAAAACTCAGTATACGAGCCGGGTCGGGGTTTCAACCAGACACCACAGGATTGAAAGTCGGACATCTTACCGCCAGGCTATATACCAACGCTTCTAGCCATTTACAATATTGCGTTAATATATCACATTAAATGTCACCGAAATTTTACTAAATGAACGAATTACTTAGGTGCATAAGGTGAGTTTTATCTTCTACAGCTTCCCTGTAATATATTATCCGGAAAATAAGATAAAATCATAAAACCCTGTTAAATCCCCCACATTCCAGTCATAACGATCCAACTAAATTCAATCGGGATTGGCATTCATGTTTCCCGAGAAACGGGTTTAACTACGACATAAAAGCTATAAGCTTTCTCCAATAAAATACTGCATTTTATTTGTAAGGAAGTCTGGATACAACAATAAGCCGAACTTTTAGATTTGTTAATACCGTGGGTTAACTGTGTTAAAAGAAATGTTTTTATTCCGGGAATTCGAGCGTGTTGAAAAAACAATAATGTACTATTTTTCAGTCAACTATTTTCAGGATTATTCAACTTTCGTTGTTTCACTTTGCTTTGGTTCCATTACTTGGTTTATTAACTTTTGCTATTCTATAACTCTATAAAATATAACGGTTACACTAAATCCTATCACGTCCCTTTGGTAAACTGTTTTTACAAGTACCTACCTAGGTGGCGAATCGAGTATCGTGTACAAAATTGTATCTCTAAAACTCTCTTACTGTTGTCTCTTGAATGACACGACTAAATAGCAACTAGATACCTATCTATCTATATGCTAGGTTGACATATGTAAGGTTTCCAAATTATTATGTTAATTCCACCCCACGTGCCGATGTCTAAGCCGCCTGAACGTCACTCTGACGAGATTGCTGCATTCAAATCGATATCAGCTGTCTGACCTTGTAGTTCAATGGTCACGGCACCACGACGATAGCTATATCACTATAACGTCACTTGCATAGATAGACTGGTTCATATATGTAGTTTTTTCTCAAGTGCTTTAAGACTGCATCGACCGTCCAGTCGCGCCCTCAGATAGGTCTACCTATCTATATGCTATTAAGATATGTAAGGTTTCCAGATTATTATGTTAATTTCACCCTACGTGCCGATGTCTAAGCCGCCTGAACGTCACTCTGACGAGATTGCTGCATTCAAATCGATATCAGCTGTCTGACCTTGTGGTTCAATGGTCACGGCACCACGACGATAGCTATATAACTATAACGTCACTTGCATAGATAGACTGGTTCATATATGTAGTTTTTTCTCAAGTGCTTTAAGACTGCATCGACCGTCCAGTCGCGCCCTCAGATAGGTCTACCTATCTATATGCTATTAAGATATGTAAAGTTTCCAGATTATTATGTTAATTTCACCCTACGTGCCGATGTCTAAGCCGCCTGAACGTCACTCTGACGAGATTACTGCATTCAAATCGATATCAGCTGTCTGACCTTGTGGTTACGGCACCACGACGGTAGCCATATCACCATAATTTTAAACAACAAAAAAACCGACTTCACTTAGGATCCGCTATTCCAAGAGGAAGTGGCCGAGTTGCTGTAAAAAATAGTGAAATCACTATAGGTGTGCCTATAATAGTTGAAGAGTTCCCTCGATTTCTCCAGGATCCCATCATCAGATCCCGACTTGGTGACAATGGGACCATCTAGGGGTTATACCTGTTCGATTCAAAAAAAAAATTTGAAAATCGGTTCACGATTCACGGAGATATGGAGTAACATACATACAAAAAAAAAATGATAAAAAAAAAAAATTCAGTCGAATTGAAAACCTCCTCCTTTTTTGAAGTCGGTTAAAGAAGTCGGTTAAATAAATACACCTGCATAGATAGATTGGTTGATATAGTGCTCAGATCGTTTGTTTCTTGATCATGTAGTTTTCTCTCAAGTGCTTTAAGACTGCGTCGACCGTCCAACGGCGCCCTCATTAGGCGTATTGTGTTTCCTAATAAAAGAACCAATTTCTGTATCCCTCATGTTAAGTAGTCTAGTCCTACTAAGTCCTACAGTCCTACTAATTCCGCAACTTATGATCTAAATATGCCATACAGTTTTATATTACTTAATTTTGACTTCATCATATGCTCCCAAGTATGTACCGTGTCGTGTAGTTTCTCCCTATTTATATTTTCCCATAGTTGGTTATTTGCTTATTTTTCACATAATCATCATATGTGACGTTTCCAAATGAAAAACGTACATCATTGTCGGTTGTTAATAGAGTTTATTACTAAATGAATTATTATGGCAGTAATGCCTTAATTATTGACAACCGATAATGTACCTTTTACTTGAACGTTTTCAAGTTACAGTTTCACATATTATTATGATAGCTATTATTTATATATTTTCCTTTTAGACTTGTCAATTGCCACTAACTATACACAGTGGTAGAGTCGACGTCAAAGATATGTTTACACTTTTTCACCTTACTCCTTCGTAAAAGGTGCAAATCTGTAAACATATCTTTGACGTCGACTGTACAAAGCATGTATAACTAGATAAAATTAGTAAGTATAGATTTGCACCTGTGATAACAGGTAATTGACTGATAACAAGGCGAATAAACGTAGAATTATATGTATGTGTCATCGCCAACTCGCCATGGCTTCCAGCTGCGACATAAGCAATTCTCAATGCCGGTCCAGTGGGACAGTTCATTCATAGCTTGTAATAAATCTTATGCAAACACGAATCAACTATATTATATCTATTTCAATATACCTTTTTCTATTTCAATATAATGAAATAGGCTTTTATTTATTGTAAATATTTGGCTTTAGAATAACGATTCTCTACTCAATCATATTTTCCTCCTGTACCAACTTACAAGTCCCTGTTTGGCCCAATGTCGGTTGTCAATAAGGCATTAGGTACTGCTATAATAATTCATTTAACCCTTTATAAGGCAATGGTCTCAAAAAAGACCACCTTTAACATCATCTTTTTGTATTTTTTCTTGTACAGAATTTTTAGGACTATAAATTGGTGATGAGGCTTGAATTGAGGATTTTTTTCAGTCTTGCCCGTTAAAGGGTTAAGTAGTAATAAACTCTATTAAGAGGATGATAAGAGCTAAATTCCCTCCCTATCTTTTTCAGCGCGAGTGAAAGAGAAACACTGCGTTACGATTAGTATGGGTGTTCATTGCAAATTTTGCAAAATGATGAATTAAAAAAAAACTATGCATTAATTGAGAAATATAAGGCAACGAAGTTTTTAGTATTAGTGTGGTGGAATTTTGTCCTTAATTACAGACATATGAGCCAAGAAACTAAAGAAGTGCAATTGTTTTAAGCTAATTTTAAGATGTAACTTTGGAATTATTTTCTATCGAGCCGATTTCGTCCAATCGTGTATTGGAATTAACGAAGTACTTTTAAATATAATGAATATTAACATATATTTTTTTTTAGTTTTCCAAAACAAGTAGTTATAGCTATATAACTGATTAAGTAAAGTCAATTTGAAGGTCATCGGGTGTTCTCAGCCTCTTAACAACCGACAATGATGTACCTTTTGCTTGAAAACGTCACATTTTTTTTTAATTTTTTTTTTATATGATGGCCAACAAACATAAAATTTGAAGGTTTAGGCCAACGAAGCCATATTTGTTTAATATTTTTTTTTGTATTTCTATTTTCAATGAAGCCTTTATAAGGCAAATGGAAGATATTTCCCACCATTTTTAACCTTATTTCAGAGTGATAGGGTACAATTTCGCGTAATTCCTGACACCCTTGATAAAAAGGGTAAACTTGGGTCGAGGAGGTACAGTCGAGCACACGTGTTGTGCCGGCTTCCGACCACGTGTGTCCGGTGTATTGTGCGTAGGGCTTGCAATTCGAATATTCGAATATTCGAATTATTCGAATATTCGCCCTATTTTGGTATTCGAATAATTCCATGTTATTATTCGAATATTCGAATTTTTTTTTTCTATTTGTTGCAATTAAAATTGTAATAAATAAAATATTTTTAAACATTTTGGAATCGCGTATCATAACGAAATAGCTATATCCGTAATGTTTAGAGCACTTTACAGCGCCCATTAGCACAGGTTTTACATCCTGTAATCCTTAATATACGCGATTTAATCCTTGTTTCATTTGATTGGAATATTTTTAAGTATTTAATATCTCTCTTTGTAGTCACTCCTTCACACCTGAACAGTTATCACCTGCCGTCTTTCCGGATCGTATGACTTGTTTGTAATGAATCCTTTTTTCCTGGCTATTTCTCACAACTTGTTTTCTTCTTGACCTGATCACTCCACCGCGTCGGAGGTTTCCGTTCGCTGTTGCCTTCCACCTTCACCACTACTTCATGACTACTTTCTCAAGGTTGTTATCCTCGCGTCTAGTAATGTGGCCGAAGTATGAGAGTATGCGGCGATGTCAGATAGTGGATAGGCAGTCTTTAACGTGGAATCTAGTAAGCATCGATGCACTAGTTCGTCTAGCTGTCCGCGTTATACGTAACATTCGCCTCAAGCACCAATTTCTGAATGCATTGATTTTAATTCATTATTTTGCCAGGATAGTAGCCCACGTCTCTACACCATACCATTTACGGGGAATACGAGCACTCGAACCAGTCTCATCCTCGTCTTAATCGTAATTCCCCACCTTTTTCATATTTATTGACGTGCATTGCGTCTCTCCCCATGGCGATCAGACTTTTTTTTCTGGGCACAGCTACCGTTGTTAGAGATGTAAAATTCGAGGATATGTGAAGTTGTTCACTACGTCGATACCCCTGCAATCCCTGCATACCGATGGTCCACCTAGATTTTCAGTTCGGTCTACTATCAAAAGGTTAATAAGTTTAGTTTTTTTAAATTGAGTTTTTACTCTTGACGGATTTTGTGACCGAGATAGCTTTTAATACTAAACAAATCATATAATGAGTGTATGTAATGAGTGTGAGTATGTGTAATGAGAATCAAGTCACAAAACACGAATACTCTGAGGCTTCAGGGTAATTGTCTTGAAAATACTCTGTCCTTTGCGTATCTTGGAAGCACAGTAACTATGCAGGGCGGAGCAGATGCAGATATTGCCGCTAGAATAAACAAAGCGAAGGCCGAGTTTGCTCAGCTCAAACCAGTGTGGGAGTCAAACGTATTTACCCGCCGCATAAAACTGGGCCTTTTTGAATCAATCGTGAAGTCGGTCCAACTTTTTGGTTGCGAGACTTGGAGACTAACTCAAGGCTAACAAAACAAGCTTCAAGTTTTTGTTAACAAGTGCCTAAGATCGATCCTCCGTATCTTCTGGCAAAATAGGATTCGCAACGAGGACCTGTGGGCCCAGTGTAGACAAATCCCGATCGGGCAAGAAATCGCAAAGCGAAAGTGGAGACGGTTCGGGCATACGATCCGCCGCGGCGATGATAATATCGCATGCACTGCCCTGATCTGGAAACCCCTAAGAGGCGAAATCATATAAGCTGTGCATTAAAAGATGATTGTTTTGTTCTTTTGATTTGCTTGCGTTGCGCATCCATACAATAATTTGTCGAGGTTTTTTTACATATATTATGAGTAAATTGACGATTTTGTTAATTATAGAAGATTTTATTTGATTAAAAAGACTTAAAATACACAAATTCAATCGTTATGTGTTTTTTTGAAAAACCCCAACTATTCGAATAGTATTCGAATAATTCGAATATCTCCAAAAAAAATGTCGAATATTCGAATATCTGAAGTCGTCGAATATTTGCAAGCCCTAATTGTGCGCGATCCACTTGGGGTGCGCGGGAGCATGCCGAGTGATTCAATTCAATCAAGGCTAAATACTGGAGTCAACAAAAAATATGATCACGCCGTTTTTAAATAAATTTTCTTCTTCCTAGCGTTTATCCCGGCTTGCGGTGGGCTTGACAACCTAATCCCGTGAATTGGCGTAGACACTAGTTTTTACGAAAGCAACTGCCATCTGACCTTCCAACCCAGAGGGGAACTAGGCCTTTGGGATTAGGTCCGGTTTCCTTACGATGTTTTCCTCCACGGAAAAGCGACTGGTAAATATCAAATGATATTCCGTACATAAATTCCGAAAAACTCAGTGGTACGAGCCGGGGTTTGAACCCGAGACATCCGGATTGAAAGTCGGACGTCTTACCGCAAGGCTACCAGCGCTTCTGCCGTTTTTAAATAAATAAATAAAAGTAAAATAAAATAAAAAAGCCTTTATTTCCAGTCCTTAAAAGAAATGTAAGTAGGTAAGTACATCAAATTTTATAATCTTATCCATATATTTCGTACTATTTTGTCATTTTTGTATCGTTTCTTTGTCAAAATTACTATATGTGAATATGTCAAAAAAATATCACTCACATTTTATTTACAATTACATATAGGTATTATTAAGCACGTACTTTATCTTCGTAACGGACCAGAACCTCTCATCGGATGAAGGCTTCCTCCAAGGACTTCCAAGTTTCTCTATTTAAAGCTGTAGATTTCCAGTTTTTACATGCTTTAAAATATTTCGCTTCACTCCGAATATTTGAAATACCTATTACCTCGTGTGTTCATAAGTTTTTAGACGACGATAAAGTCAAGTAATGAAAATTAAATAAATAATTATGGAATTGCTTCATATAATTTTTCTTCTTATTTTGCTTCATATTATTGATCAAAGATCAATGCCAATAACTTCTACAAATAGTCTGTCCGACAGTTTTACACTTGGAATTGGGCAGTTGGGCACCTTTCCTCGAAAATGAGGAAAAAATTTACCTTCGTATGAAAATGTCCTCCCTAACGGAATACAAGCATGGTAATAGAATATTGGTTATTCAGCATAGAACTCGATTTATTTCTCAATATTTTGCTGTATAATTTAATATTTCATCCATTACAGTTTTATTATACTTCCGTTGCTTTCTCTCTACTAAACGTAAAATTTTAGGCGTCGTGCCTTCACCCCCTAAATACCAAAGTATTAAACGACTAGAATGATAAACACAGAAGGCCATTTTAAATAAATTCAATATATTTTAACTACTTATAGCATGGTTGTTAATTTGAAATATTTATATAATCGTATTACATTTTAGTAACTAACTGTTTGAGTTTACATTCGTCTCAAAACTTATGAACACACGAGGTAAAATAGGCACGAACAGAAATCTTCCGATTAGATTACGGTTACTACGGCAAAATGAGATCAGCTAAAGACAGACAGAATCTTCGTCAATGCTTGCTTGCTGTATAGTGTTACGATAAAAAGAATAGATATGAACGCCTGAAATTCTAATTTTAGGGGTGTGGCCGACGAATTATGGTGACCAGAGGTATTGTGCCTAGTCTAGTATTTTTTTTTCTTTTTAATTACGCAATAGTACTCTCTGTCTCTCAAGCTGTTTTGAGATGTCTTCTTGAAGAACGGGGATTTTAAACGTTTGAACATCTTTAACCTTTTTACCGCCGTCGTCTGATATATTTATAAGACAAAAAGGCAACGTGCATGACACCTCCATAATTTATGATAGAGTTCAAAATTTAAAGCGGTTAAAAGGTGAAACACCGTAAATGAATGCTAAATGGTCAATAATCGCGATTGTTTGGCGTGGGACCTACATCATCATTCGGTGACACATGTATGTGAACAATGTGCACATCGTATCGTAGAAAGCTGACAAATGTCTCGCCGCCATATTTGTATCTAGCACGGGTGTTTGACATAACGGACCGTAATTATGGGACACTTTTTTGGAAAAGATAACATTTACCATTGGGGAATGCAACCGGTTTTTACTTTGTATGAGAATAAGTAAGTAAATCATTTATTGCCACGTATAAAAACACATTACAATTAGGGTCTTTTATACCAAATCACAAAAGACAATATCACTATTAATGGGTAATAATTTATTTTTACACCGTAAACCGGTAATTTTTCATACATAACGAAATCGGTTTCATTCCCTAGTTACTGTGTGTCGTACAGATTCAATAAGTATCGTATTTGTACCTTTTGATCTAGCTAGATTGTCACATATCTTAAAAATTTGGGGCTAAGAAGTTCAAATTATTTTTTGTATTTATTTTAGACTAATTTCCTCCCATAACACTCTACTCTTGCTGTGACTAACCAACAAATCCATAAGAAATACCATTATTATTGTTATGCGAAAAAGAAATTGATTTTTTTTTACGAGTATCTGTGGTTTCGGCATCGTTCTCAGAACATACATTCAAGTTATTATATCTGAATTGTTGACCGTTACTTTAATTTTTCACGTCACCGGGGTCACGTTCATGTAGGCGGACCCGTGGGTGTAGCTAGTGTAATCTCACAAATCCGTAAAGTTGAAACCATAGCGGTATTTCCCGCACTTCTATGGTCTCTTCCATTTTCAAAACCAAACAGTAATATCAACCTTTTATAAAATGATGGAGTTATGACACTTTTAAAATAGTGCCTGTTCATTAATAAAATGAAACAGGTTGCTTTGCCAATGTCGCTTAATAATTTTGTGTGTGAACCTTCAAGATTTTGTTGGATCAATCAATACCTTCGTCCTTAATAGGGACGTAGTAGGTGTTCCTTATCTTGGAAATAAATAATATTGCACACACTACACACAAGAATACAGTACATACGATACAGGCGCCATCAAATATGAGTGGCCAGAGGTTACTCAAAAATATCTAAACATAAACTTTATCGCCTTGACAATAGAGGCGTTGTTATAAATATTTTTGACCACCTTGCCCGCTGCGATATATCTGATGGCGACTGTACAATACAATAATTATTTATTACACTCATAAAACAGCATATACAGATAGACACATTACATGAGAGTAGAGGCAAAAAATATAGGCAGTATTAACGCTAAAGAGCGATCTCTCCCAGACAATCTTTGAACAGTGAAGAGAAGAATGTAATGATAACGTAAAGGCCAAGATACGTGATATTTTTGTCGACTAAAATAAAGTTTTTGAGGGTGGTGTATCTAAGAACGCTTGCAAATTCTAGAGGAGTATCACATGCGTGTTACCGACCGTATGCAAAATTACTATAAATAAATAAATAAATATTATATTATGGGACAATCTTACACAAATCAACCTAGTCCCACGATAAGCTCAATAAGGCTTGTGTTGTGGGTACTAGGCGACGATATATATAATAGATAAATACTTAAATACATAGAAAACATCCATAACTCAGGAACAAATATCTGTGATTAGCACACAAATAAATGCCCTGACCAGGATTCGAACCCGGGACCTCCTGCGTCATAGGCAGGGTCACTACCAATGCTAGGAGGCCGTCAATATAGCCATTGAACACGCCTTTTAACTAAACAAAAACTTAAAATAAGCGTTTGTTATTAGTGTCGAACGATTTACGTCACAGACACCACAGATGGTTGTCTACACTAGTACCTACTTGTTATTCCCCGACTGCGCGACGCAAAAGAGGGGATAGTGTTTAACAGTCTATATATGTATGTTTGTTCCTTTGTGGCACTCTAGAAGCAAAACGAGTGGGCCGATTTAGATGATTCGTACGTCAATCGATTCGTCTTGATTGCGCGAGTGCCACTAAAGACAAAATAGCAATCCAAATTCAATATGACGGCAGTCAGACGTCATATTGTAAAAAATTCAAAAATGAAAATTGATGTACTATGCCGAGTAGGGTATCATTGTTTAGAACTTTGAAAAGTATTATGAGGTTTCATTCATCATTTTTGATTTTGAATGACCGTTTAGGAATTATTATAATTTAAAATTGTTCAGCAACCATCTTACTTACATTTCCATTTTATTAGGTATTTAGTTATAACAAAAATACGACGAACATATTATAAAGGTTGTTATTATTAACGTGAACATAATAATATGTGAATTTCAAGTAAAAGGTACGGTCGACATCAAAAATATGTTTACACTTTTGCACCTTACTCCTTTCTAATAAGGTCCAAAAGTATAAACATTTTATGTGAATTTCAAGTAATAGGTACGGTCGACGTCAAAAATATGTTTACACTTTTGCATTTTACTCCTTTCTAATAAGGTCCAAAAGTGTAAACATTTTTTTAACTTCGACTGTACATCAAGTTAATATTTTGTTCAACTAAGAGTGAAGGAGCTGGTATGTATCCTCTGATATGGAGACTATGACTTGTCGATGATTAATCAATGACGTGCGTCAGAAAATTGTCATATCTATACATATAATAAAGGTAAAGAGGGTCAAAAATCTGTACATTGGAGATATTAGTAAAAAAATGAGTTAGTAGCTCTTAGAATCGATAACAGAACACGTTTCGACGATTTTTAGAATTTTTGTCTGTTTGTCTGTTTGGATGGGGAGAGTTGGCGTCAAAACGCCTGAACCGATTTCGATAAAAACTTCACTAGCCGGTTCAACAGACCTCTGGTCAGGACATAGGCTATAAAAATTACGAACTTTTTGGAATTAAGGGGGTTTAAGGGGGGTTTAAACTTTGTATGGGAAATAAATACTTATGCCTTTGTATTTCCACTATATAATTTTATACCACGGCGGTGGCAAACATTCATACAACGCGCCTGATGGTAAGCAGTTAGGGTTAGCCAATGGACGCCTGTAATTCCAGAGGTTTCACATGCGCGTTGCCTCCCTATAAGAATCTTTTTTTTTTATTTCAACTATAGTGCACGAAATACAAAACTGTGAGACCTAATGGTGGACATCATACCAAATGGTATTTTCTATCAGTCAACCATGGGGCCTATACAAAAAACATGTACAAAAGCAAAAGGTGCAAAAATAAAACACACCGTACTATTGCTAATTATATCAAAAACTGTTACGTTGAAAGGGGGGCTCGGGGGCGGAGCCCCACGCAATAAGAAATAACACACCGTACTATTGCTTATTATACCAAAAATTTTTAGGTTGGACATTTAAGATGGGAGAAAAAGAGGTTTGAAAGAGTCTAGCACGTAATGGACGGTAATAAGGGGGGCTCGGGGGGCGGAGCCCCCCGCATAAAGAAATAACACACCGTACTATTGCCAATTATACAAAAATTGTGAAGTGGAACATTCAAGATGGGAGAAAAAGAGTTTTGATAGAGTTTACCAAATGATGGGCGGCAAAAAAAGGGGGCTCGGGCGGCGGAGCCCCCCGCAAAAAGAAAAAACACTCCGTACTATTGCTAATTATACCAAAAATTGTTACGTGGAATACCAAAAATTTTTAGGTCGGACATTTAAGATGGGACAAAAAGAGTTTTGATAGAGCTTACCACGTTATGGGCGGCAGAGAAAGGGGTGCTGAGGGGGCGGAGCCCCCCGCGATAAGAAAAAACACACCGTACTATTGCTTATTATACCAAAAATTTTTAGGTTGGACATTTAAGATGGGAGAAAAAGAGGTTTGAAAGAGTCTAGCACGTAATGGACGGTAAAAAAGGGGAGCTCGGGGGGCCGAGCTCCCCGCATAAAGAAATAACCCACCGTACTATTGCTAATTATACCAAAAATTGTGAAGTGGAACATTCAAGATGGGAGAAAAAGAGTTTTGATAGAGTTTACCAAATGATGGGCGGCAAAAAAAGGGGGGCTCGGGGGGCGGAGCCCCCCGCAAAAAGAAAAAACACTCCGTACTATTGCTAATTATACCAAAAATTGTTACGTGGAATACCAAAAATTTTTAGGTTGGACATTTAAGATGGGAGAAAAAGAGGTTTGATTGAGTCTAGCACGTAATGAACGGTAAAAAAGGGGGGCTCGGGGGGCGGAGCCCCCCGCATAAAGAAATAACACACCGTACTATTGCTAATTATACCAAAAATTGTTACGTGGAATACCAAAACTTTTTAGGTTGGACATTTAAAATGGGAGAAAAAGAGGTTTGATAGAGTTTAACACGTGATGGACGGCGAAATAAGGGGGGCTCGAGGGGCGGAGCCCCCCGCATAAAGAAAAGACATACCGTACTTTTGCTAATTATACCAAACATTGTTACGTTGAACATTTACGATGGGAGAAAAAGAGTTTTGATAGAGCTTACCACGTGAAGGGCGGCAGAGAAAGGGGGCTCGGGGGGCGGAGCTCCCCGCAAAAATAATTACATGTAGGTACTTTTCATGATACTAAAAAGTAGGAAATAAAAAATAAATTAAAAAATTAAAAAAACCCGCCTGCGTAAAATACTAAAAGGCCGTAAACAAGGCCAATATACGTTACGAATTTGTTATGTAGTATTGAAAAGCATAAGATACATATTAAATTCTAATGTGGAACATAGCGGCATTAAACAGTCGGGACCCATTTTAGGGAAGGTTTGCGCCAACTCAAATGGGTCCCGACTGTTTAATGTCGCTATGTTCCACATTAGAATTTAATATGTATCTTATACTTTTCAATACTACATAACAAATTCGTAACGTATATTGGCCTTGTTTACGGCCTTTTAGTATTTTACGCAGGCGGGTTTTTTTAATTTTTTAATTTATTTTTTATAAACATAACACAGAAATGGAAGGTTTTACAATAACAAAAACCTAGTTTATACACATTTTAGTCTGTAATTTGTCTGTCATAGGCCACATAAAGGGGATCCAATGTGTTGACGACCAGGGGACATTTTTGAGATTCGAGCGCCTGAATTCAAGAAAATTAAACTCCAAAATAATCGCACACAAAAGTTTGTCGCTATTGTTTTCACATTAAATTAATAGTTTAAATAATCATGATTTTAAATTCCTATCACTGTTATTTTTAAAACACCATTTCATCGTTTTACACGGAGTTTTAAATGTCATATTCGAGCGCTCGAATCTCAGAAATCACCCCCCTGGAAACCTCTTGTTCCTTTAGTTGTCAACACAGAGAATCCTCCCTTATTGTAAAGAGTAGGCAACGCGCATGCGACACTTCTGGAGTTGTAAGCGATAGACTACGGTAGCAGCTTACCATCAGGCGAGTCGTAAACTTGTTTGCTACCGTAGTGATATAAATTAATAAATGTAGGTATAAAGCAATTGTACCGCTTCGACACTCGTGATGAAAGTTTAACTTTGTAGAGGAAATTGATTTAAATTGCTAAAGAGCTCCATAATTCGGTTTCAGAGTCCATTTAGCTGACAAAAAGGACTTCTAATATTGTCACGTTAAAACAGTTAGCTTATAGTGTACGCAGATACTTTGTTAACGTAAAAAATACCTACATTGTTACTAATCTCTGTTTTGTAGGTTCCGTACTTGGATATTAAAGAACGGCGCCTTAATAAATAAATAAGAGTCACGAATAGTATTAAAAAAATCTCGATTACATTTTAAAACCAAATATAAGATAGTAGACCCTGAACTTCATCTGAAAAAAAATCCACCGGGACCCAAATGACCATTTATTTAAAGTGATTTAATATACCGTTCCTTATATTATAAGTAAGAGTAAAGTAAGTAAGTAAGTAAATCTTAAAAATATTTATAACGGGTTACTCACGTAATTTTTGTCGATTTTTGCTCGACATGTTTCGATCAATTTACGATGAAAATGATCATCGTAAATTGATCGAAACATGTCGGTAAATTACGAAGACAAAAATTACGTGAGTAACCCGTTATAAATATTTTTAATATGCTAGAGTCTCACGAAAGTTTTATAGTTTAAAAAGTAAGTAAATCATTTATTTCCACGTATAAATCGAAATTAATTATGTCGAATCTACGGTATGGGATAATATTATGGGGATACGCGAGTACTATGAAAAAAGTTTTTCTGCTGCAAAAAAAGTGCATAAGAGCAGTATGCGGTGCTCATTTCATTGCCCCCTGCAGACCTCTATTCCGGAAGCACAGAGTCCTCACTTTGCCCTCTCTCTATGTGTATGAGACCTGCATGTACACAAAAACGAATATAAATAAATTTGATTTTGCGAAGCGAAATCCTAGGCAAGCCTCTGGTCGGAGTGGACTCAATTAAAAATTTCCGGATTGTGACTCGCAACACTACCGAAATAGCATACTTTACATGGCAGTTAAAGTATTTAATCATCTGCCAGAGGATATCAAGATACTTGATTTTCCCGAATTTAAATTTAAATTGCTGAACTGGTGTATTAACAAACAATACTATAAAGTTGATGAACATTATGAAGGTAATATTAATAATAATTAATAATTTCACCCAGACATTGCTCCTACTGACATTGTATTAATTTCATAATTCCACTTTCTAGTCATCACTATTCCATTAAGTAATCTTCTGACATCATATTCTGAATTTTTGTTGTGCCTCAATCCATTTTTATATTATCTAGTTTAAACTGTATTATTTATTACTTATTGACATTAAATTTTAATTGAAACATATACCGTGTACCTGCATTAGGCTAAGAAAATATTATGACATAGCATGCTAAGATTATACTTTTATTTAATTTGTATAAACTTAATTTTATTAAAATGACGCACACTTAGAATTATTATTTTATAACTGACTGTAACTAGCATTTTTTGTATAATATTAGAATCAATTATTAATTTTTGCATGCCACTAGGTGGCTGAATGTATACGGAACATACTGACATTATAATTGTAATATTTTATTACCTGCATTCTAGCAAATAAACATATTTCTATTTCTATTTCTAAAAACACATTACAATTAGGGTCTTTTACACCAAATCACAAAGTAAACTTAACCTAAACATTTATCACTATTATTGTGTATATAAAACTATAACCAAAAATGCGTGACAAAGGGACAGTCTCAGCTGTATGCTGGAAGCCTCGTCTTTACGACGCGGTTTCAGCACTGGTTTTCAGCCTGGTGCATATGCCACCAACGAAGGGGCAGCTGACCTTCACGGAACTTCATTATACCAACCGATCCTTGACCGTTTTACAAATTATTGCTTAGGACGCGATTGGTAATGATAATGAAATCTATTCCTGCCTTACGTTCCATAATTGCAATGAAATAATAATCAAGAAATAATACAATACAATTTCTATTCAGAAAGGTATTAAGAATTAATGTGGAGGGATGTAGAAAAAGGCAAACCTAGGTAAAGGTGGAGGGATTGTGTGACAGATGACATGAAAAGAAAGAAGGTGAGTGATGAGATGACGGGTGACAGAGATGTGTGGAAAAAAAGACATGCTGCGCCGACCCCAAGCAAATGGGACAAGGGCAAGCGAATGATGATCAAAAATGGTTAGGTGAAATGTTTAAGACAGAAAGAGTTTATCACGCAACAGATGGTAAAAGGGCTCGGAGGTTGGAGTCCCCCACATAAAGAAAAAAAACTGCGATCGCTTTATATTCATATCAGAAGTTCCAAAAAGTAAAAAATCGTTTTAAAATCTAAAATTCCACTAATCACAAAAACTTTCTCTATTTTACAATTGTCTATAGGTAAACCGATTTGGTTGGAAATATGAAATGATGCAAATATAGCGGGAAAGTAAGAGTGCAATCGTGATGCCGTGGACACGAATGCGAATCACGCGCAGGACTGTGACGCTCCGTCTTAAAGGGCACCGTACGGCAAATGACATTTACGATATAATAAATTGAAAATGAAAAACAATAATTATTTATGTCTAGTCATAGCTCATCATCATTATCATCCTCTTGGCGTTTGTCCGGGCTATTTGCCACGGTTTAATTGAACCGGGGGTCCGCTTGGCAATTAAATCCCATGAATTGGCATTGGCACTAGTTTTTACGAAAGCGACGGCCATCTGACCTTCCAATCCACAGGAAAAATTGGGATTCGATCCGGTTTGTTCTTGTGTGTTTTGTTTGTATTTGTTCACCGTTTTTCTATCACCGAAAAGCGACTGGTAAGTATCAAATGATATTTCGTATATATATAATTTCCGAAAACTCGGTGGTAAAATCCGGGATTTGAACCCGAGACCTCCTGATTCCTGATTTAAAGTCGGAAGTCTTACCGCCAAACTACCAGCGCTTTATGATATCCAGTCATATCACATCCTTCAAAAAATTTCGTAACCACTCCACTCCCCAATAATTATTGAATTCGTAATCGAAGACTTTACGATTATCTACGATCAATTCTTCAAAACATTACTCCTCGATAGTAAGCGCACTCCTATTATAAATTGACCTCTATATCCTTAATATCCGAAGACATTCAAAGATCAGAATTATACTGGATATGTGATTAGTAAACGTTTTGATTGAAGAGCCGAATGCATGTCGCAACCTATTGTCTTTTGCTTGCAACACACATGTTACGATCCAAAAGGGCTAAGTGTATTTAGTTAGTTATGTATATAAGGCCTTATTCAATTAAAATAACTTAACACTATGTAGTTCTAGTGTGATTAAAAACGCCCACGATATCACATCACGTATGAATCGTATGATGCGTGAGTGGCATTCAGAATTTATAAGGACTTAGGCTGATAGTGATATGGTTCTATTTTCAACCGACTTTAAGATTTCGATGGGGAAGGTTCTGAATTCGTTGAGACCTTTGTTTTCATTTTTTTGTTTGAAAGGGTACTTCACAGTTGGTCCCATTATCACTAGGTCCTATCTCAATCAAGGTAGTAATCGCCCTATCTCATACCTATAAAATTAGAGGGAGTAAAGTGGCAGCAGAAGAAAAAACCCTGAAAATTATTTTTAGGATGTTCATGAGGTGTACAAATTACTGACATATATACCATGTAAGACGAACCCAAAAGTTGTTTTGAATAATAATTTTATAATATATAATGTGTGTAATATAATGTTTCTTTTTAACCCAAAGTATGAGTGGTATACATAGAGAAATGCCTTAGGACAAGTTTAAACAATTAATAGATTAAAATTCAGACAAGTTGAAAAAAATTACATTATTATAAGCTAGTAATTTAAAAATGTATAGTAAATTATGAATGAATGGATTGAATATGGAGATTAAAAATCAGTAATGGCCGCTAAATTTTCAAATGGTCGAGTACACTGCGCGGACGCAGCTACTCATTAACTTTTTCCGTTCGCGTTGCGCATCGTTGGAAAATTAATTGCACTTCCACTTTTTACAGGTTAGTGCATTAAATAACTCTTATACGTGTAAATTTATAGTAAGTGTTAAATAATTAATTACATAGTTATGTAGCACAATCATGTAGCATTCTTATGCTTTTGTACTTTTCAGGGGCAATAGATACCTAAGGTGATCGACTCTACCCTCTACCCTGTTCATCTACGGTTTCCACCTTGACCCTGTCCTACTGCCTACATAGGATAGGCTGGACTGGGTACGGACCTACTTGTACTTATTGAATACCCACGCTACATCGTGGTAACTGTGTGTATGTATACTTACTGGACAAAGTAACCACAGATTTTAAATCCAAGCGTGTTTTTTTTTTCGTATAAGCGTTACAATTACATAGTTACATGTAGCCAGATGTTTACCCCAGTCATACAGAATTCGAGCAAAACGGACGTTTCATATTAAGGTCATTTGTTCTGGTATTTTACTCCGCAAGGCCGCACGAAAGTGCCCAAACCTACCTTACTCTACGCTTCTAGTTACCACTGTATCAAACTTTCACCTTCATGCTCAGAGACACTGCCAACTTACAGAAAACATCCCCAAAACGACCTTAACCTCTATTTGCTGATGCTTAAGAGTTAAAACAGCACACAATCTTGGTTATCAACGGTATTTAATGACGTGGCAATGTCTTAAATCTTTTAAAGATGGCTAACTGTCAAATTGACGTGTAATTTGTTTTTCAAAAGGTGAAGGCGCGTACCCATTATGCCGTTATTGAGCGTGATACTCTATTGTCTATGGGCGTTTTGAGAACAATTAGGTTAATTTATTGATGGTTTTCGTGAGCCGTAAGAGTTTTAAGATTCTTTAACGAAGCGTTTAATTATGTGGTTCACTTTAAATTAGGTATGGGCACTTTGTTTTTTCCGAGGCACTCGTTTACTAAAATCATTATTACCTAAACTCTTCTTCTCTTCTTCTTCCTAGCGTGTATCCCGGCTTGGGGTCCGCTTGACAACCTAATCCCATGAATTGGCATTAGACACTATTTGATCATTATTACCTAAACTGATTTTGATAAAGTTTTTAAACAGATTATGGTGAATTTTGTCAAGTAAAACCATTGAGATGACATCCCTAACAAAAAATTTCAGCCATGAGTTTAAGTGATCGGCACTTAAAGTCCATACATTCGCTCTTGAAACACTGACATGATGCTAAGCAACTGACAGCTGTCAACGGCCAAACATGCAGCACAAAATTTGTTTGACTTGCGGCCATCTTGTCGAGCAAGGTGGTTTGGTTTCGGGAAAAACTTCTTATTTTATGTTCATTTTCGTGATTCAATGTGTAATATATAGCTTATTCTGCAGTGATTTAACGAACTAGTGAGCAACTAATGAAGAATTAGTCTCGAAACATGTGTAACCTCTGTTTGAGTTAGATATCCGTTAGTCCACGTGCTGTTTGTAGGGAGTAGCTATCTCCTTATAAAAAGCCTAACCTCACCGTACAACGTCCAGCTCTTGGAGCGACTTCGACATTGGCAAAATTGTCCCAATATTGTGGACAGAATGCCATATTTTTAAAAATTGAATTGAAAATTTGTTCTAGATGTCACATCTAGTAGGTTCTACCTACATAATAAATCAATGAGTAAAACAATAAAATGTAAGTGATTTAGCATGCAGCTTACAATACCCAAGGGGATGGACTAAGATGTGGAGTGTTTAGTACGTCTTTGGGCTGGACCTGTAGTAAAAAAACTATATGTATCTGGTATCTGCCAATACTAAGTCAATGGTATCTGCAGCAGTTGTATTTTTTTAATAGATTAATTTCATGGTAAAAGGTAGATAAGCTTAAGGTCACCTAAATAACAACTCTCCACCATAGGCCATCATGGGCTTAGTCTACTGGCGCCTCTACATGAATGATGGGCCATCATAGGGACACAGCTATGCGTTAGAGGGAGCTAACGATATTGCCATCTCGTTCCGTCGTATAGCTGCGTCCCTATGATGGCCCATCATGTAGAGCCAGCCTACGAGACGCAGCAATAAAACTACCATTACATTAGATAATTGCAACACGGGAAACCGGTCGTGTTGGAGGGCCGGCTTAACCCTCCATCATCTGAATATGTCACCTTGCAAGAGTCGTCATGTATGGGTTTAATATCAAAATAATTAATAATACCTAATTTTAAACAAAGAAATAATTGATTCACTTAGGTTCCGCTTTTCCAAGAGGAAGTGCCCGAGTTGCTGTATAAAATACTGAAATCACTTTAGGTGTGCTTATAATATTTGAAGAGTTCCCTCGATTTCTCCAGGATCCCATCATTAGATCCAGACCTGGTAACAATGGGACCACCAGTGAAGTCTCTCTTTCAAACTAAAAAATAATTTTCCAAATCGGTCCAGCCGTCTTCGAATAATCGGTGAACATACATCAAAAATAGAAAAAAGACCCCTTCGAAATCTTGAAAACGGTTGAAAATAATGTCAAACAAGACAGCAAAAAATTTAGGTGACGATAATTTTTCTAAGTGTACTTACGTCTGTCGTTAGGTTCCCTTCAGGGTAAAATAAAACCAGTAAAAGACACGGTGCTGTTATCAGCTTTCTACTCTAGATACCGCACGTTAATCGAGCTAATGCCACCGATTAGCAGCCAACTGTCATGACAGCGGGTGACTGCGGTAATTGACACTTTTCTACTAATTGTGCTGTGGGTCGGTTAGCAGGAAAAGTAGATGCGATTGTAGTGTACAGGGTAATCTTGTTGTATTTGGATTAGATAGATCATAAGTACAACTCGGGGTCACCACCCATCTGTGCTCCCGTATTAATTATATATGAGAGCGCAACCGCTTATTTTAATTGAATTAACGTTTTTGATCATTACTCATGTGAATAAAAAATATCAACAAAAATCAAGTGACAGGGGTGAACCTGGATTGTTATACTACAAATTGGTGTAGAATACTATTGAGATGTGCTGTTCGAATCGCAAAAATTTACGAATAAAATTGCGCTGATGTTTGGTGACCTCGTGCTACCTGTAAAAGCTTAATGATGAGGTGTCTGTGTAGTCTGTGATGTCATCAGTTTAGTGCTGTATTGTATCACTTCGATTCTTGAGATTCGCTTGTCAAGTTAACCCTCGGTCAGGGTCTCTACTTTTTCTGGTTTATGTTGATAGCTATTGGTTGCCATAATTTCGCGATTCTTTGTCAACGTATCGTATACAATAAGGCCTGCACCAAGCACAATACTGCATTTAGCTGAATAATGGTAAAAAAGCGAAACCGGACCATTCAGGGCGGAACGCCTTTCACTGCTATACGATGTGCCGGTGCAGGCTTCTCTGCATTCAGATACAGAATACAGAATATACAGATTTTGGCACTTCTATATGCCTTCCAAGAGTTCGAAGTAAAACACACTGGTACCAGCGACGGCAAAGATATAGACGGCGCCCTCAGAACTAAAAATGACTTACGAAAACGATCCTGATATTCCCATGACAGTTCTGTTGCTCCTTCCTTCACCCTCATTCTCGGATTTGATATAGATCGATATAATTTGGTAGATATTATTACCCAACGCGCAATTTCCCCCTATTTATACAAAGTGCTGATTGAATGATCAAAGTTACGATTGACTGAAATAAAATTTGAGACGTCAAACCTCATGTGCGGAATGTGCGTTTTGAATGCCCCTTCTGATGTAATGTTTACAGCTTTATGAATAAAGGTAATCAAACTCATTTTGAATACCTTACCCGCCTAGCTATTTATTCTGCTGACTATACCTATAAGATCGGTTTATGTGAGATTTTCCCCCAAATTTTATTTATTTTTACATCAATCGCAATATTCCGCTCCAGGTTCCTAAGTTTCCAACGTAGTTAACAAGTGCAACCTAAACTAGGTGAGGTTTGTAAGGTCAAGTAAGTTTTACTGCCCTGGGTGCGGTCCGAAGTGTCTCAACCGGAGGCGTGGAAATGCCACGCTACACGGCCCAAGCAATCAACTTACAATACAATAATATCGTCTCACTGACCAGTTTACAAGTGACCTCAGTTTTATTTTAACACAAACTCTTACGCTATCAAATGCATTGCGAAAGTTTCCTGGATTTTCTTCTGGCTACCTACCATCGACAAAACCATAGCTCTGTCTGTTCTAAAGTTAGAACCCAAGTTAAGGCCTCTACAAACGTAAGCGAATAGTCACCTGCGATTTTTAATACATTGCGGATTTTGGTCCATCGATTATTTAATTTTTTATAACCCAGGCTAAGGAAAGGGCTAATGTAGTGTCTTATCGGGAGCTTAAAACAATTGCGGAGAGGCGAGATGAGTGGCGGTTACTCCACCGACAAGAGCAAAGCTCTTAAATAGATGATGATGATGATTATTTAATTTGTTGCACCTATCTACACCTAAAACCATAATTAGGTGGACTAAATTGACAGGAGGGTTCATACATCTGACAGTTGTTTGACAAGTTTTCTATGAAATCTCCTGTCAATTTAGTTCACCTAATTATGGTTTTTAGTGTAGACGGCAATGTCTCGAAATCAAATTCAAAATTGCGCCGATTGTAGAAGCCATTAGGGCTTGCAATTAACGTAT
This sequence comes from Pammene fasciana, assembly GCA_911728535.1. Classification (NCBI taxonomy): domain Eukaryota; kingdom Metazoa; phylum Arthropoda; class Insecta; order Lepidoptera; family Tortricidae; genus Pammene; species Pammene fasciana. Next base: position 2,949,523 of record OU452292.1, read on the forward strand.
TCATTTTATTCTATAGCTGACTTTGAACTCTTGTCTTAATTTATATGAAGGTGTCATTACTTTATCTTATGTATCAGACGATAGTTAAAGGGTTAATAGCGAAAAAAAATTGATTATTAACTTTTTTTTTAATTTAATAAATTACGTAGGGTAATGTTATCATTGAATCATCACTCAAATTGTTCCAGTTGGTACTTCTTCTTATGTAATAAATTTTAAATAGGGACCAATCTATGTTTCTTGCCTACGTGAATGGATACCAGGATCATAAGAAAAACCAAGATTATAGACCGCGAGATCACACTTAGCATGGTTTTCCAACATCTAATAGTCTCTAACAATAAGACTAAACGCCGAACCCCTAATCAAAAACATCATAAGTAAGTTCCCCTTACTAAGGCGCATACACCCATCTTGAACTGAAGCCTACATTACGACCTGACAATTGACCCATTGCATTTAGGTATGATGAGATAGTTGATAAGAGACAAACTATAGTGATATTTTAGACGGAATATGGATTCTATGTTGATTGCTTTAAGGTTTGAATTAGGGCTCAATGTAGATTGTTAACCGATTTTATAATGGTGTTAAAGTATAACGTGATATATCTGTTCGTGTGGTTAATAAAAGGGTTTATCAGATCATCTTATTTTTTATTGAAATTGATATGTATTTGCTAACACCGAATTTTTCATTTACGATAATACTGCGCAACGAAATAGATACTAAATACGTACGTAGGTGTATACATACATATCATATATTATAATATGTATTGTATTTAACATCCGTCGAATATCACCTAGTACAGTCGCCATCAAGATTATATCGGAGTTGCCAAGGTGTTCACAAATATCTGAACAACGTTCAGCGTACGCCTCTATTATCAAGGCAATAAAGTGCACGTTCATGAATTTTAGGAGTAGGTACCTTGGCCGCTCACATATATTTGATGGTGACTACAAGTTATGCTCATTCATTTTGGGGTTAGGTCGAACTGCGTAAAGCCAACACGATAGCAAAGATTTGCAAATCTAAGATCCGATTGTCCCATTTATTCCCTTACAAGAACCAGTTTCTGCAACATGCAAATGTCAACTCATGACTTGATCAGGCGATATTCAAATCGTGTAATCTCACGTTATCTGACATGCAGATTGTCTATCGGAACCTAGAGATCTGACGAGTGATTGTCCGATTGCTTTTTGTTTTGGGTAATGGAAAATCTGGATCCGTGAGGTTGGTAGTTTTGGCTTATAGTTTTCGCAAACAGATTTTTAGGTTTTTTGAGACAACTATATCTAATGCAGAATGTTTGTGAAAAAATTACAATCTTTAAACACAATTGTTTGTGTATTGGCTACTAAAGCTAAAGTTAATATCTGAAAATATGTGTATTTTTTTATTTTTGTAACTTAGTTCTTAAGTTTAACTGTAACTGATTCACCGCGATACAGGCGATGCCTAGTGCGGAGACCCCACATCCTGTAATTTGTTATTTTTGCAATAAATTTATTATTATTCATATTGGAAATAAAAAACTTAATAAATTTAGAGAGCTGGTGCGGAGTATGTTATTTGCAGAATGGAAGAGAATGAACGGATGCAGTGAATGATTGACATTATTAAAACATTCGGTCACAAATGTCACAATTAGGTCCTACATTCAAATACAAATGAATGAAATGGCATGGTTTCGTTCAGAAACACCTACAGGTATAGTTGTGAGGAATAAGGTTAAATTGAAACACTAGGAACACAGTATGACACTACTTAGTGTTGTTTTGAACTGTAAATGTAATGAACAAGGCTCCTAAAATGATTCAAATCAAGATTTTTATCGTAATAGTGTTTGTTAGATGTTTATTACGCATTTTCTACCTATTTTTTAGATCGAATATTCTTATCAACATCATATTTGCTTAGCTGTTTGGCAGGGCCGGCCCGTCCATATAGGCGAACTAGGCGATCGCCTAGGGCGCTCGTGTTAGGGGGGCGCCAAACGGCGGCATCGAAAAAAAATTATAGTAATGGAGGTCGTCAAGTAAACCGTTTGTCAATATTTAAAATTTTTGTATAACTGATAAATTGGTTACGTTGTCAACACACTCGGAGAAGTCGTTAGCATTAACAGTGCAGCGTGTACAAATAAAATCTTTGGTACATAAGTCCAGTAATTTACATCTGTCCACTTGTTTGGCGCATCGTTGATGTACCCACATATGGCATTGTATCACACTGAACCCAATTAGTAGAACCTTCTGTCATCGACCCGCGCTCACAGTATAAACAGTTAACTATTACTTGGTTGTCTGGTGAGGGTATGTCTAGAGCATGGACAAGTGGACACATATTGTGTATTTCCATACACAATATGTGTCCTTTTCTTTTATATTCCTATATCCTATTCTCTCTAGTAATACAAGAAGATTACATCACTGTAAATTCTTTCAACGTAAATTCGAAACGTACCTTTAGCGGTTAAATCATTTTCGAGTTATCCTTCTTTTTTAGGGCTCCGTAGCCAAAATGGCAAAAACGGAACCCTTATAGTTTCGCCATGTCCGTCCGTCCGTCCGTCCGCGGTCTAGCTCAGTGACCGTTAGCACTAGAACGCTGAAATTTAGTTTGAATATGTGCATTAACCAAGCCGCCAAAATGGTAGAATAAAAACTGGAAAAACATATTTTGTTAGGGTACCTCCCGTACACGTGAAGTGGGGGGCGAATTTTTTTTTCATTGCAACCCAGTTGTGTGGGGTATTGTTGGATAGGTCTTCTAAAAAGAAGTAGGGTCTTCTAAAACAGTTTTTGAATAAAACTAATATTTTCGTAACTAATATCTCCGAAAGTTTAAAAGTTAATGGGGGTTTTCTTCGTGCCTACAATCAAAAAAACTAATATAAAAAAACCGGCCAAGAGCATGTCGGGCCATTCAATATAGTTTTCGTTGAAGGTACTTATTAGGCCTCACTTTCATGATTTTTTTCAAAATTTTTGACCCACGGTTCAAAAGTTAGATGGGGGGGGGGGGGGCTATTATTTAGGAAAATATTAGTTTCATCCAAAAACTGTTTTAGAAGATCCTAATTCTTTTTAAAATACCTATTCAACGATACCCCACACACACCTGGGTTGGAACGAAAAAAACTCGCCCCCCACTTCACGTGTACGGGAGGTACCCTAACAACATATATTTTTCCAATTTTTATTCTACCGTTTTGTCGGCTTCGTTAATGCACATATTCAAACCAAATTTCAGCTTTCTATTGCTAACGGTCACTGAGCTAGACCGCGGACGGACGGACGGACGGACATGGCGAAACTATAAGGGTTCCTAGTTGACTACGGAACCCTAAAAATGAAAGAATTTTTCTTTCGTTATAAGGTATTTCTCCTCCAGGCCCGTTATTTTTTTCCACCCTGACATTCATCAAGAATTTCAGCTGGCTTGTGCTTGTAGTGACGTTTACTGGGCTAAGGAAGGACACGCAGACCGGTCTAGTAAAACTATAAGATTTTTAATTATTTTGACTACGGAAACCTAAAAAGGCAGATGTCCATTACGAATAAAAACGATTTATTTCCTCTGGACGCAAATAAATGCGGGTGTCATCTTTACCCTTCATTCTTTGCTATGGGGCGCAAATGTGGGTAAAGATAACCTATGGGGGTGCAAAAAGGGGGTATATGGGGTATGGGCTATGGGGGGGGGATGGCAGTCTACAACGAGAAAGGGTGCAAGCGTGAATTGTAAGTTAGCACTTCCACTTAGTAAGTTAAAAAGTTAGCACTTTATATTGGCGTAAAATAACAGTTACCTACCTATTCATTTGAAAAAAAAAATTGCACGTTATTTTGTCACGAATTCTCTAAAATGGGGCGCCATTTCAGTCTCTTGCCTAGGGCGCCGGGAATGCTCGGGCCGGCCCTGCTGTTTGGCACACGTGTAATAAAAAGAGTACAAATTGGTAATCACATAATGGTAGCATTTTATGAAAAATTTTCTTAGCTTAACTTATACTTTGCGGGGTTTTTCTCCTACATATCAAAGTTGAAAGAAAAGTATAAGAGCGACCAATGAGATTACATCAGCAATCCCGCGGCATTTTGGAAACTAGATTTCATAAAATGCTAATAGATTACCTACCAACGTACTCAATGGAAGTAATTTAAATGCGACCACAATCAATCTAATACATTTGGGTCCTCTGGGTGCTTTATCCTAACGGTAAAACGTGATAACATCGCCGAAAGCGAAACCCACAGTAATGTATGAAAGCGAGTATTAATTAGATATCTACTTACCTGGCTAATTAATAGCCACGTGTTTTAGAAAGCCGAAAAGTCGGAAAGAGGAGCGACTCGCTAATTTGCTATCTGTGTTAGTCAGCATTGATTGTAAAGCATTTAGAAGGACACGTTATCACAGAGATACGGACGATAATGAAATAGAGTAGCATACACAGAAAATCTATGGTTGTCATTTTATCGCCTATCGCGTCATGCGTCACCTTCGCACTTACATACTTGTTAGAACGTGACAGCTATGGTGACAGGCGATAAACACCCGACCATAATAGGTTAGCAGACTGAGAGGACAATAACAGCCTGAATCTAAACCTGACCGATAGAAATGCACCGAGATGTCATGCCAATAAATTGTATCCAGTTGGACTATAACAGCGTTTTAGACCCTAATCATAATTCGGGTTGCGGCCTAAAAGGAATGCAACCCCTAGTACCCTACCCACCCGCATTTTGGAATCTGTCTTTTTTTTCTTTTTTGAAAAGGCTTTCCAAGTCCCGCAAGCTTGAAAATCTGGGCTTAATCGTATCGCAACAAATTACACGTTTACGTTTTCTATTTTGTTTACATATGCACCAAGTAATAAAAAAAAATATTGTAGCTATATGATCACCTTAGAATTGACACTTCTAAAAGATAAAATAATAAAATCATCGTTTCAAAGAAATTGAAATGTACCAAGATCAGATAATAATTTCATCCGCACCATATCGCATTCCTCAAAAACTTGTAAAAATACTTACATATTTTGTAGAGCTGATCCTCCTTACTCTGTTGACCGGTTTCTTTTGCGCCCGCCTGTACTTGTTCATTTCATGCATAGCATGACTCCTTCTATGGTCTTCCGCGTGTTCTACAGGATCCTCCAGCACAAACCAATCCGTGACGGAACCACGCCTGGCCGTCGGCGAACGCACAGCACGCTTCACCTCCAACGCTTTCGACAACTCTCTCTTAAAATCCTCACTTAACTCATCCACTTTGGACACGGGGACAATCTTCGGAGATTGGAGACACAACGTGTCGAAGCTAGAGCTCCTACGATGCTTCACCGTGTCCTTCTTAGGTTTGGTATACGTTTCACAATCACTTAAATAGTTCTCACTGAACATGTCCACTGTTTTGTCGAATTCGTCTAATAGATCTTGCACTGATTCCCGCTTGAAAATATTCGCTACTAAACCACTGGATGCAGATGTTGGAGTAGATAAACTAGAATTGTTGGCAGAATACAGTTCTGAAGGGAATTCTTTGATACTTTTAAGGAATACTGTGTCATCGTTGTCGTAGTATACGTTTGATATGTATTCTAAACTCTCATTTGAAGTCCACGCGTCACCCATTGTATCTGTGCTGCCGAATACATAAGACTGATTCCTCGTCAATGTTGGTCTGTTCTTGTTACATTCATCTTCTTCTAACGCTCTTGGTAAGAACTCAAAACTCTTACTCCTTTTGTAAGCAGGAGTGAGTGGTTTGTTTTCCAAAAGCTCCTTGTTTCTAAAGAACCAGAAACGCTTGTTAGATTTCTCCTGCTCACTTTGCCGCTTCGATTTCTCCATCCTTGGCTTATCTTTGTCTCTGAACTCATCAAATTTATGTTCAGTCTCTTCAATTGTTTTGCATTTGTTCTTTTCTGGTTTTTCTTTGTTTCCGAAGAAGTTGATTTTTGAAAGTTTGTCCCGGAAACTAAAGGATTTCTTGAGAGATGAGACTTCTTCATCAAACGGGTCTGTTGGCGTGAGTGGTGCTGAGCTTGGCGTCTCTATGACGACGGGAAGGCAAGATGAGAGCAACCCAGGTTGTTTATAAGGAAGAAGCTCGAGAGTGTTCGGTCTTCCTCGGACAGGCTCGGGTGGTTTCGGCTTAAGTCTATCAGGTAAATCGCCTAGCAATCCTCGTTCTATAGCGAGGATGTTTTCTGCGTTGATTTTCTTCAAGACTTCAGGTCTCTTGTAGATTCTAGGCTTATCTTTATCCATGGTCGCGTCGTCACCGACCCGCGGTGCGTTTTCGACTGCGTTATCACTCCGTATCTCATAACTGATAAACAGCGATAATAACTCTCAAATAACTCGTGTAGGTGAACAATTGCGTTGGAGTTATTAAGTTATGAATGAGGAAATGCATGAAGATAGTTTGTCTTGATATTTTATGTCTTTGCGTGTGTGAAATGATACCAAGCTATCACGAACTGAATGTTTTCCGATGTTATCTATTGAAATTAAAGGAAATGTTTTTGCAAACTTGTTTTTTTTCATTTGACATGAAATGTAAGTATGTAAGCTGTGTACCAAAAATCCTAATCGTGCTAAAAGAAACACACACGTGTATTGGATTATTTACTTATCAAACACCCAGAAAAGTTAAATAATTAATCAAAGTTATCCAATGTACGTACATTTATGGTACATTTTTAACCGACTTCAAAAAAGGAGGAGGTTCTCAATTCGACTGAATTTTTTTATTTATTTTTTTTATCATTTTTTTTTTTGTATGTATGTTACTCCATATCTCCGTGAATCGTGAACCGATTTTCAAAATTTTTTTTTGAATCGAACAGGTATAACCCCTAGATGGTCCCATTGTCACCAAGTCGGGATCTGATGATGGGATCCTGGAGAAATCGAGGGAACTCCAACTATTATAGGCACACCTATAGTGATTTCACTATTTTTTACAGCAACTTGGCCACTTCCTCTTGGAATAGCGGATCCTAAGTGAAGTCGGTTCTTTTTTTGTTTAAAATTATGTACTGTGTTGTTATTCATAATATCTTCCATCCGTCTGTCTTTATTTACAGGGTTCGTTACTTACATATATCCACATTCCTCAAAATGCACATAACTCTCGTAGTATGCCCATCTAGGTATTGTCGTAATAAAATTATGAAAAGAATTGAGCTCATCCGTTTGCACATATATTTAATCTATCGTTCGTATATCTATTATAAGATATATAAGCTGTTTGTTTAACAGACTTCATCCGGAATATATTATTTACACGCAATATGTTATCTCGGAGGAAAAACGTAATTACATTATGTTGCGTGCATTGGACTCGAATTTCTAGATAGATATCGCTTCGTACCCTCAAACAAGCCTTATTTTGCTTAGATACAGTCGACCAAAAATGTGGTTTACCACGCTACGGTTGAAGTTTGTTTGAACGTCATGAGACGTGCATGTTTTAAACTCCGTTAGAAACGCCAACCTTAGCGATCGTTAGATCTCGCAGAAACTTTTGTCAAAACTGGTAGACCACTATCTTGGTCGACTGCACTTAACTTAATGTGGAACTAAGTCGACTTGTGTCCCATAATATTCATTTATTTATTTATATTATACCTGGACGGTAATTCCTCATTCTCATCCTAGGCACGCCACAAATTATCTTATAGAAAAAACGTGATTATAAAATGTTTTTCGAAACTACAATTTGTTTAGATGTAATTTTGATAACCAAAGATCGTTTCGATAACAAATCCATAACTAACATATCAATATCATCATTTTAAAGTTCTAATACCATTATTGTTCCCGTGTACCCTCCAAATACACTTTCCAATCAATGCGATATGAGTAACCTTATCCGTAACCTTGGTACGTTGGATCAATATGTTCTACACATTACCAACACTTTCGTTAACTTCAGCGTGAACTCGGCTCTTAGTTCAGAAAAGTGAAGTCGATTAAAACTGTGAAGTGACTTTGGTGCAATATTATTTACGTGAAGTGATTATATTAGTTATTTGAATATCGTGTCCAATTGAATAACTAAATTAAACTTAGCTCCGCCTGCTAACTCGTCCGCTCCGTAGAGGGCATACAAATTTAAACCTATTTTCACCCTCTTAGAGGATGGAAAAAAAGTCTTAACTTAGCTTCATTACATATAGGATATAGGTTCCAAACTATAGTCTGGCTACTCTGGCTGGCCAAAAAGTGCAGTAACAGTGGGAGTTATTAGCTATACTCATCCCTTTTTCAGTAGCGAGGGTACGAGCGTGAGAAAGAGACAGTACCTACCTATCTTTCTCTCTGTCTATTCTTTAAGTAAAACAAACCCTAGCCAAACTATAGTTTCTACATTTACCTGTCAGTCGCGCGCCATTCAAACTCAAAAAATATATTATTTTGATCTTATTTTGACATCACTTCGATTGCAATTTTTACACTTTATACATACACCTATACGAGTGTAAACAAACTGATATTAAAAATACATCAATTTATAAAGATAGAAAGCACCACAAATTTCTGGTAAACATAAAACACTTTGCCCTAATTTAAATCGGTTTTAGGTTTCTCTCGAGGGATGTTAACAATTTAATTAATTTAACAGAATTTGTTTACATACAAACATAGGCAATTTAATTAACCAAAATAGGAATATATTTCTTGTATAATACGCCATTTAATATCAGTCCTGCAACTAGTCTCGCATTACGCTTTCCCGCTTAAGATGCTTTTTTAACGGGTATCTTTCAAGGTCGTCTTAAGCGAGTTTACTTTTAGTTTGAACCTTCGTAAAGTGTCTTAAGTGTAAAATGGTGACCTGCTATAACACAATAACTGAGTCTCCGCGACGACGGCGTTCGCCGAGGAAGAAGAAAACTGCTTGTAAGTTACATACAAACATACGCACACACAAACATACATACACAATATACATTATGAACCTTATAGACGGCAGATGGAGAGCTATCCCCCGGAAAATATAACATAATTTGGAGAGCAACAAAACCGCTCTAGTTAGTTTATTATTTTACACCTTATTACTGCCGTGGGGTGCCCGGCCTTAGAATTGTCCCCCACCACCGTCCCGTGGTTGCAGTAGGAGTCTGCTAAGGGAATATACCGGGAGATGGGCAGCAGCATCTTCCAAAAAGCCTAAACAACAATTTAAAAAAAACTGAGCGCGCCAATCCGCCTGCCAAGCGTGGCGCGTATGGCAAACCCCCCCTTTTCCAAAGGGGAGGTCTATGTTCAGCAGTGGACGTCTTATGGCTGAGATGATGATGATAATGACCTTATTACTCATTCCGGACATCTTAGGCCAGTTTTATAAAGCTACAAGTTACAATTTACAAGCGGAAGTCTCTTTCTAACACATAGGGTTAGAAAGAGAGTTCCGCTTGTAAATTGTAACTTGTAGTTTTATAAAACTGGCCTCTGGCAGCTGATCGGTGGACGATGAGTTTTACAAGGCGTTGTTCGTTAAATATCCAATAGTTACCTGATATTGATAAATCGCTAAATAAATAAATAAATACTGCGTCTTGTTCCGAGCTTTCTTCGTAAGTTAGTAAAATGAAAATAAAAATAAATATCACAATCGTTTATTTCTGAAAAATATAAATTATTATACAGTTCTTACTGATCTCCACACTAGGCAATGGCTGTCCCGTGTAGGAGAAAATTCCTGGGTTACATGCAATTATTATTATTAATACTACAATTAGAACATTATCAGTAACAGTACAAATACTACACCAAACAGAAAAGAATATCAGCGCTGGCTTTCGGGTCAGCAATGCTGAGGCGGGCCCATTTCGTGGTATCAGTATTGTTCTGAATTTATACTGTTTTTTTTTTGTTATACTTCTGTATGTAATTTAGGTTTATCAAGAATAAAACAATTGATTCTGATTCTGATTCAAGCGGAAAATATGCAAAAAGCGTCCGCGTTTTGGTGTTAATTGCTATTTATGCGACAAATTACGGAAATCAAGTGCATTAATTCGCACTAACAAGTCAGTAGCTTTATGTCACCGTGTTAGGTAATTAATTTACATGTGTTGCAACATGCAAGTTAAGTGAACCCACTACCGGCAGAGACATGTATAATAAGGATTGGCAATCAACGCAAAATTAAACACACAAACAACGTGATGTTGTTGGCCGGACGTCAGACCGACAACATCTCCCGCAGCTCCTGGGGATGCCTCGTAGAGGCGAAACACGTGTCGAGTTTTGGTATTATTGGTGGTAGTTTGTTTTTTTTTTAAACTTTAAAGTAGGTACAATAAGATCTAACTTAAACTAACTAGTAAATTATAATAAGTACAAAATAAGAAGGGAAAAAAGGTGTCACAAATAAAACATAGCTACATTTCTACAAACATACATATCCCAAAAAAAATTACACTACAACAACAACCCTAGTCAAACAGCCCACTCCGCGTCATTCCAGGTGCAAAAAATTAAAATTAAATTAAATAACGTTTATTTCAAGCCTGTGGCAAAGGTGCCCAACACAACATTGTGCGCCATGCACTTCGCACATAGCGAAGCGAATGCCGTCGTAACAACAATGATACGGACGGAAACCAACTTTTCCACCGAATATGTCACTACTCACATTGACAGTCTTCATTATTAACTAGTCTACTGGGAATTGACCACAAGTATATAGTGACATAAAGGCACTTAGGTAACGCCATTTCGCACCGGTAAGGATAACACTCTCCTTATATTTCCGGCGTGCCTACTTAAATTGAGATCACTTTCTGTTTAATTTTTTTTTGTGTTTATTATACTTATTATAATTAATTAATTTAATATTTTTTGTATCTTGCGGTTGACTGTGTTTACATCCATACATACATGCAATACATACAATCACGCATATATCCCAAAAGGGGTAGGCAGAGATCAGTTAAATAAATCACCACAGCGTCCACTCGAGCAGTAGGGATCAGAAGTTCCCTTATCCCGTATCCCTTAGTCGCCTCTTACGACAACCGCGGGAAGAAACGGGGTGGCACTATTCTAAAGCCGGGGCCACGCAGCAACTGTATTTTATTTTATTTATTTATTTATACCTATACCTTGTGTATGTAGTAAGTATGTTTATGGATTATTTTATTTGTGTAAGTATGTGTAGGTATTGTGTATGTATAATTAAGTTATTTTTATTATTTTGCACCTACTCATACGATATTCGAGCTTAAAACTTTGCTTTTACTTGCAAACTCTACATCTTTCAATCTTATTGGTCCAGCAACTTTGTGGCGCCTAGCTTTAATCAAAGAGCAAAGTGCATGGAATAACATTTGTAGAGTCCATTTTTTTATGACGACGATGCGTTGCGACGGTGGCAAACGAGCATACGGCCTGCCTAATGGTAAGCTACCGTAGCGTTTGATGCCTGTAACTCCAGACGTGTCACATGCGTGTCGACGATTCTCTGTCTTGATGACTGAAGTCGCAAGAGGGTCCCCCGTCGTCGACGTCGTCCTCTTTTGAGCTCTCTGGCAACCTTAAGAAAGGAAATGAGCCTAACTTGCATACTTTCAAGTAAGGTTTGTTTATGTCGGCTCCCTTGCGCCCGTCATCTCGGCGTGTGAATGACGTCTTTCGCTACACTTGGGGGACGTAGTTATTCATTTAAGCTGCAAAAAGCATGTACAGTCAGCATCAATAGTATCTTCCTATCCTACACGAAGGCCGTAAAAATATGTGACACTACGCTCTTATTTGTAGAGCTATAGGAGCGTGTCACATATTTATGCGGAGTCAGATAAAAGTATCTTTATCGGACTGTATCGCGGTGCAGATGGTGCCCGGTTTTGACTCCCCATTTCAGTCCTAATGCGAGCGTAGTTTTTAGCATAACGTTGGATGAGGCGCGTAGGATAAGATTGGGATTGGCTTAAAGGGTTTTGTTCTTTCCAGGTCGCACTGCGTTATCAGATATGAGCCTCTACGACAGCGAAATAGAGCTCCGTTCCATCCCGGAGAGGGAATGGCGACTGCTGGCCGCCCTCGCGAAGAAGAGGTCGGAGGAGAACGAGAGGCAGAGACTAGCTGATCATTACCGTTGTATGTGGCTGCAGGAGAAAGAGGAACGGGAACAGGTTAGGTTCTTCCTCCTCGAAGATCTTTAAAAAACCTGCGGGTACGGTGGCACGCGAATAATACTGCTTCTCTGCTTTCGTGTGTCACCGCCGACTGATAACCGACGTCTCTTTCTAGAACCTGGATGTATTTCTTAGTGCTTATAGATAGACTGTACAGCCTTGGCCAGAAGTGTTGAGCATAGGTGTTTTTTGTTTACAATTTTGATGTAAAGCATTATTTCCCTATCCTAACAATGTACGGTAACGGTAAATGTTATATTTTATTTATAAATATAGAAAACTTCACTTAATAACACTTTCAAGGTACTTAAAAAATATGAAAACAGAAGGTACCAAAAATGTAAATTTAAGTCGGTGCGACATATTGCAAATATTATATGCAGTTACTACTAACTTCAACAAAACATGCCTATTAGTTTAAATTAATTGACAAAATAACTTGAACAAAGATGGAAACGATGGACTAAACTTTCCAGTTTTGTATGAAAATCGCATTGGTGCTCAACACTTCTGGCCAAGGCTGTATGTCCCCTAGATTTTAATATTTTCTTAATTTAATAGTCTTTTTTTATTCCAGCTAGAGGCTCAATCATCTCTACAGTACCAGCGTCTAATCGAGCGCAAGCGGGATGAAGAGCGCTGCTTCCACGACCATCGGCGGATGCTGAAGGACTTAGAAGAGCAGACACAACAGGAGCAGCTGCTGAACAGCATCAAGAGGAAGGATCGCAGGACTGAGGAGCTGCTGGCTTGCAGGGCCGACAAAATGGTACCTAGTAATGGCCAAAGGCATCTGTCTAAGTGATATCTTCAACATTAATCCGTGGAAAAGCTAAATTTCTGATTCAAAAGATAGAGGGGGGTGGGGCACAATTCATTACGCTTTTGGGGAGTTTTTTCTGAACTTAGGAATTTGGAGCTACTCGCTTGAAAAAAAGTTTTATTTAAGTGGTTTATGCATTAATTTCTTTCAAAATAAGCTACGATTTGCAGGTGAAAAATTAAGCTACCTCTTCAATGGCAGGGGCTGCTCTCTTTAGTCCACCCACGCACGCTCCCTATTATCGCATATTTACAATCCTTTGTGCGGCGGTGTCACTGGGCAGATTTCTTTCTGATCAAAACCTTTTCCCCGAGTGAGCCGAGTGATCATGTCCAAGGCACGTTTAGGCTGGTCTGCAGGCACGTAATGCGTGGCGTTGAGCACATAAATCTCCGTCAAGAGTCGCGCTTGCCTTACACACCCCGCTAGCTCTCCATCCACCCGCCAGGAATATTGCTTCGCTGACTTATATTCATCTTCACCCGTAAAGTTGAAATGGTTTCGCAAAAAATCAACAATCCCGGCATAGGGCACTATATGGTCGTTTTCACCGCCGTATAAAGTCACCGGATAGTGGTCTAGCAATTCTGACAACCATGGTGCCATTGACCTTGGAATATCACGAGCCATATATGTATGTACATTCCAATTTATCTCGTCATATGATAAATCTCCAACATGGATTGCTTTTCGAACTTCGCTTTTAGTTAAATACGAGACATATTCGTCACCATCGTCTCGTTCCGGATCACATGTCTTTAATTTTAATTCGTTAGAATTATTTATTAGGCTGATTTTTGAATTTGATCTAAAATGACGTTGACTCTCAGGATTTATATAAGCGCCGCCAATAATAAGTCCTTTGAGGTTTATTTTGGTTTTCGCCGTGGCATCCTTTTTAAGGATTGTGTGAGCAAAAGCCGGGACGTACTTCCCCGCGTAAGACTCACCGGTGATGTAGAAATCGTTCTTCTGAAGCTCTGGGAAGAGCTGGAAGAATTGTGTTATGGTGGAATAGAGTTCTTCACCGACTCGTGTCTCGTTGGTGCAGTATCCTGCATCGTGTTTTGTGAAGCTGAATCCCACGCCGACGGGGTTGTCGATGTAGATCACGTGGTGGTTCAGAGCCCAGTGGTATTTTCTGGGTACGAATTGCGCATTTTCCTCTGCGATCGGTCCGTTTTCGCAGAATAATCCGAACAGCGAAGACGCTCCCGGCCCGCCCTGGAGCCACACGAGTACCGGCGCGTGCTCCTTGTCGGGAGACATGCTTGGGAAGTACCAGACGAACTGATTGGAGTCGTAAGTCTTATTGACGGTGAAGAAGCCCGAGTAGCTTTCGAGGGGTAAGCTTTCGTTGAGTTTTACTCTCGCCAGCTGCTTGGCTTTCGCGATGTCACCGTTCTCGATGTAGGGTGTCAGAAACAGGGGTTCTCCTGAGTCACCAGCATATTCCTTGACTGGTCGCACTCCCTGAGTGTTTTGGGGTAAGCTATATGACAATATCGCTTGCCCCGCGAATAGGATCAACAGAAGACTAGACATTGAAACGATGAGGAAGCCAATATTCAAATAAAACAAATATAGGAACTGGGGTATTTATTTGATTTAAATATACCTACTTACACATATGATTTTTATAGCTTGAGTTGTACTCGTGTTTATAATTAAGATAACAATATAATTAACTGTGAATTCTTGTGATACCTAAGTCCACATGTCAGCTGTAAAATTAACATTAAAATATTTCAGTTACTTAGAGCCAACGTATTAAAAAAACCTATATAATGATAATACTCAGCTCCTACCCTGTCTGCCCAGCGATACTTAGGATGACCGACAGGACGGCGTCCAGTCGGTCGACCCAAATATGCTCTTTTTACTAAGCGACCTTTTCCCATCCTCTCGAGGTGGCCGAGCCAGCGGAGACAATGTGCTCTAGTCTCACCAATAGGCTAGATGAATGTTTTTCATGCATGGTATCAATCGATTCGTTTTGTTGTGAGGATCAAATGTCTATATGGGGCCAATTGCCTTAAATCAACATAAAAGACAGGAAAGAGACTTAAAGTCTGCGATTTGCATTTGTTTCTCAAAACGCTCCTAACAAAATGATATAAAGCCGTGACGTCACGGCTTCATATTTGCCCTGTTTAAAGTATGGAAAAATTATGAAATTGCTATTTTTACAGTGAAATGTTGCGTTTATGTATATGGTTGCTATATAATTTATTTCACAATAAAATGTTATTGGTTTTTTAAATTTCGTACTTTCAAAAATCGAAAAAATTTGAAACTTTGAAGCCCGATATCTTTGAACCATTTCAATAGATTTTTTTGATGTTTATTTTATTTGGATATTTTGATCATTTTGCATCCTATCAACTAAATTTCATTGCATAATTCAACATGTGCCATCACCCCTATTATATTAGGTTCGGCCACCAGTTCTTGGATTTCGGCATTTTTGCGGATCCTCAAACTACGATCGTCTGCTTTAATGGATCCCAGAATCTTCATGAGTTCGGTGCCGGTGAAACCTGGCGTGAAATAGCGCAGGACCGAGCAAATTGGCGTGCTCTTGTGTCGGAGGCCAAAACTCATTTTGGGTCGTTGCGCCAAATAAGTATGTAAGTAATAGTAATGATAATACTGCTAATGACGTCACTTTAACTATGAGGTACCTACATGGCGACCTACCCAGTAATAAAAGTAAATATGTCTGGACAGTATTACTCTGTATCGTAGATATGAGCTGAATGGTCCAACATAAGAAATTAATTGCTAAGTTGTAAAACAAAATTGGAAATATTTTTTGTGCTAGTCCATGTTAGAGTATATAAATTCACTAGTATATACAGTCGCTATCAGATATATAGGAGCGGCCAAGAGGGTCACAAAAATCTGAACAACGCCTCTATTGTTAAAGCGATAAAGTGCATGTTCTGATATTTGTGACCAACTTGGCCGCTCCAATATATCTGATGGCGACTGTACAATAACTTCTGATTTAAAAGATAGAGGGGAGGGGGGCACAATTCATTACGCTTTTGGGTAGTTTTTCTGACTTAGGAGCTATTCGCTTGAAAAAAAGTAAGTGAGTTTATTAAAGTGATTTATTAATTTATTTCTTTCAAAGTAAATAGGTACATAAGCTACGATCTGCAGGTGAAAAATTAAGCTACTTTTTCCTGCCCCCTTTAGTCCACGCACGCTCCCTTTTATCGCATACCTATATATTTATTTACAATACATTGTGCGGAGGTGTCACTGGGCAGATTTCTTTCTGAGCAAAACCCTTTCCCCGGGTGAGCCGAGTGATCATGTCCAAGGCCCGTTTGGGCTGGTCTGCAGGCACGTAATGTGTCGATTTGAGCACGTAAATCTCCGTCAAGAGTCGCGCGCGCCTCACACACCCCGCTAGCTCTCCATCCACCCGCCAAGAATACTGCTTGGCTGACTTGTATTCATCTTCACCCGTAAAGTTGAAATGATTTCGCAAAAAGTCAACAATCCCGGCATAGGGCACTATATGGTCGTTATCACCGCCGTATAAAGCCACCGAATAGTGGTCTAGCAATTCTGACAACCATGGTGCCATAGACCGTGGAAGATCACGAGCCATATATTCATATACTATCTTACTAAACTCGTCATATGATAAATCTCCAACATGGATTGCTTTTCGAACTTCGCTTTTAGTTAACACCGGAACAAATTCGTCACCGCCTACTTGAAGCGGATTACACTTCTTTAGTTTTAATTCATTAGATTTCTTCATTAAATTCATTGCAAACAGGTTATCTTCTGAATTTGATCTAAAATGACGCTGACTCTCAGGATTTATAAAAGCGCCGCCAATAATAAGTCCTTTGAGGTTTATTTTGGTTTTCGCCGTGGCATCCTTTTTAAGGATTGTGTGAGCAAAAGCCGGGACGTACTTCCCCGCGTAAGACTCACCGGTGATGTAGAAATCGTTCTTCTGAAGCTCTGGGAAGAGCTGGAAGAATTGTGTTATGGTGGAATAGAGTTCTTCACCGACTTGTGTCTCGTTGGTGCAGTGTCCTGCATTGTGCTTTGTGAAGCTGAATCCCACGCCGACGGGGTTGTCGATGTAGATCACGTGGTGGTTCAGAGCCCAGTGGTATCTTCTGGGTACGAATTGCCCATTGTTCTCAGAGATCGGCCCATTTTCGCAGAATAAGCCGAACAACGAAGACGCTCCCGGCCCGCCCTGGAGCCACACGAGTACCGGCGCCTGCTCCTTGTCGGAGGACATGCTTGGGAAGTACCAGACGAACTGATTCGAGTCGTAAGCCTTATTAACGGTGAAGAAGCCCGAGTAGCTTTCGAGGGGTAAGCTGTCGTTGAGTTTTACTCTCGCCAGCTGCCTGGCTTTCGCGATGTCACCGTTCTCGATGTAGGGTGTCAGAAACAGGGGTTCTCCTGAGTCACCAGCATATTCCTTGACTTGTTGCACTCGCTGAGTGTGTTGGGGTAAGCTATATGACAATATCGCTTGCCCCGCGAATAGGATTAACAGTAGACTAGACATTGAAACGATGAGGAAGCCAATTTTCAAATAAAACAAATATGGGAACTGGGGTATTTATTTGATTTAAAATACCTACTTACACATATGATTTTTATTGCTTGAGTTATACTCGTGTTTATAAATAATTAAGATAACAATATCATTAACTGTGAATTCTTGTGCCCACATGTCAGCAGTAAAATTTATATTAAAATATTTCAGTTACTTAGAGCCAACGTATTAAAAAAAACCTATGTAGATAATACTCAGCTCCTACCCTGTCTGCCCAGCGACACTTTTTTTTTTTTATTAAAGTTCAAAATATTCAAATTAACGCAGAGTTTCATGAGTACTTAACTGCTAAAGCCATTTATGGCTTGTTTACAGTAAGGGTTCGAACTGACTTATCTAATTATAACTATGATTTCTTTTTCCAACAGTGCATTTACAACTTCTAAAGTACGTATTCTCGATTATTAGAAGACAAGAAAAAATTTCTAACATCCTTATTATTACTTAGGATGACCGACAGGACGGCGTCCAGTCGGTCGACCCAAATATGCTTTTTTTACTAAGCGATCTTTTCCCATCCTCTCGAGGTGGCCGAGCCAGCGGAGACGATGTGCTCTAGTCTCACCAATTATATTAGGTTCGGCCACCAGTTCTTGGATTTCGGCATTTTTGCGGATCCTCAAACTACGATCGTCTGCTTTAATGGGTCCCAGAATCTTCATGAGTTTGGTGCCGGTGAAACCTGGCGTGAAATAGCGCAGGACCGAGCAAATTGGCGTGCTCTTGTGTCGGAGGCCAAGACTCATTTTGGGTCGTTGCGCCAAATAAGTAAGTAAGTAATGATAATACTGCTAATGACGTCACTTTAACTATGAGGAACCTACATGGCGACTTACCCAGTAATAAAAGTAAATACGTCTTGACAGTATTTCTCTGTATCGTAGATATGAGCTGAATGGTCCAACATAAGAAATTAATTGCTAAGTTGTAAAACAATAATAAAAATATTTTTTGTGCTCGTCCATGTTAGAGTATATAAAATATTAATTGTACATACTCTAACATCTAAGGATAAATTCTAGTCAATTTATCTCCTATATATCTGATAGCGACTGTATATACTAGTGTATATACAGTCGCTATCAGATATATAGGAGCGGCCAAGAGGGTCACAAAAATCTGAACAACGCCTCTATTGTCAAAGCGATAAAGTGCATGTTCAGATATTTGTGACTAACTTGGCCGCTCCAATATATCTGATGGCGACTGTACAATAACCTCTGACTCAAAAGATAGAGGGAAGGGGGGCACAATTCATTACGCTTTTGGGGAGCTTTTCTGACTTAGGAGCTATGCGCTTGAAAAAAAGTAAGTGAGTTTATTAAAGTGGTTAATGCATTTATTTTTTTCAAATTAAGTACATAAATCTACGATCTGCAGGTGAAAAATTAAGCTACTTTTTCCTGCCCCCTTTAGTCCACGCACGCTCCCTTTTATCGCATATATATTTATTTACAATACATTGTGCGGCGGTGTCACTGGGCAGATTTCTTTCTGATCAAAACCCTTTCCCCGGGTGAGCCGAGTGATCATGTCCAAAGCCCGTTTGGGCTGGTCTGCAGGCACGTAATGTGTCGCTTTGAGCACGTAAATCTCCGTCAAGAGTCGCGCGCGCCTCACACACCCCGCTAGCTCTCCATCCACCCGCCAAGAATACTGCTTCGCTGACTTGTATTCATCTTCACCCGTAAAGTTGAAATGATTTCGCAAAAAGTCAACAATCCCCGCATAGGGCACTATATGGTCGTTTTCACCGCCGTATAAAGTCACCGGATAGTGGTCTAGCAATTCTGACAACCATGGTGCCATAGACCGTGGAATATCACGAAACATATAATCAAATACTTTCTGACTAAACTCGTGATATGATAAATCTCCAACATGGATTGCTTTTCGAACTTCGCTTTTAGTTAAAATCGAGACATATTCGTCACCACCGTCTCGATCTGGATCACATTTATTTAATTTTAATTCGTTAGAATTATTTATTAGGCTGATTTTTGAATTTGATCTAAAATGACGCTGACTCTCAGGATTTATATAAGCGCCGCCAATAATAAGTCCTTTGAGGTTTATTTTGGTTTTCGCCGTGGCATCCTTTTTAAGGATTGTGTGAGCAAAAGCCGGGACGTACTTCCCCGCGTAAGACTCACCGGTGATGTAGAAATCGTTCTTCTGAAGCTCTGGGAAGAGCTGGAAGAATTGTGTTATGGTGGAATAGAGTTCTTCACCGACTCGTGTCTCGTTGGTGCAGTATCCTGCATCGTGTTTTGTGAAGCTGAATCCCACGCCGACGGGGTTGTCGATGTAGATCACGTGGTGGTTCAGAGCCCAGTGGTATTTTCTGGGTACGAATTGCGCATTTTCCTCTGCGATCGGTCCGTTTTCGCAGAATAAGCCGAACAGCGAAGACCCTCCCGGTCCGCCCTGAAGCCAAACAAGTACCGGCGCGTGCTCCTTGTCGGGAGACATGCTTGGGAAGTACCAGACGAACTGATTGGAGTCGTAAGTCTTATTCACGGTGAAGAAGCCCGAGTAGCTTTCGACGGGTAAGCTGTCGTTGAGTTTAACTCTCGCTTGCTGCCTGGCTTTCGCGATGTCACCTTTCTCGATGTAGGGTGTCAGAAACAGGGGTTCTCCTGAGTCACCAGCATATTCCTTCACTTGTCGCAGCCCCTGAGTGTTTTGGGGTAAGCTATATGACAATATCGCTTGCCCCGCGAATAGAATCAACAGTAGACTAGACATTGAAATGATGAGGAAGCCAATATTCAAATAAAACAAATATAAGAACTGGAGTATTTATTTAATTTAAATATACCTACTTATTGCATATTAATTTTTATTGTTTTTGTTAAGTATACTCGTGTTTATAATTAAGATAACAATATCATTAACTGTGAATTCTTGTGATACCTAGGCCCACATGTCAGCAGTAAAATTACAAAATATTTCAGTTATTTAGAACCTACGTAGTTCTTTATGTAAAAAAAAACGATCCTACTGCTAAAGGCGTCATCGTCACATCAACGATGCTATCTACCTAGTAATATCACCAGTACCATACGTCTGAATTCTCTGTATCATTGGTATGAGCTAAATAGTTCAACATAAGAAATTACCAAGGATCGGAAAAACGCCCGTCATTTCAAAAATATAACCCTGTTATGTAAACCGATACTTGCATAGAACGTTATCTACTTATTATTTATGTATTAAAACGTTGACCCAAAGTATTAAGAACATGTTGGTTTACCTACATATCAATGAAATTCCATCTTTCAGACCAAATGACGGGCGTTTTTCCGATCCTTGGAAATTACTTACACCAATTTCTACAAAAAAAACTATGAACTATGAACTAAGGGCGGCCACCAGCTATCAGTCCGCCTGCAGTCTGCCTGACGATATCGGCCTGTCAGGTGGTCGGACTGCAGACGGACTGATAGTCGGTGGCCGCCTTAAGTACCAACATTTCTTTGACAGCAATCTGTTTTCTATTGTATGTTTCCCACCGGGGCGGAGTTTACGTTTAATATTCTAATGGCAGCGTAATGGTCGCGAGCATGCGCGAGCACGTCGCGTGGCGTAGAGCTGTTATTCAAACATGGACCGTAATTCATACCATGAAAAGTATTTCCTTTTGTTCTAGTAAAACGCGCGCCGACTCCGCCCGTTCCGCGGGAAACGTTACATTTGTTACCAGGTGGCGGCACTGTGACGAGGTCTTTTTGACAGCTGTCAAAATCCACCAATGCAAAAAGACATGGTGGATTGGATTTGACAGCTAGAACTCTCGCCACGATGCTGCCTGGTGGAAAACGTGGTTCAGGAAATTCTACTGTCAATAATTCCACATTTTCCTCTACAGGCAACTGGGCTATACAGCCGGGCATGGGAAGAAGAGTCCCGGGCCTTCCTCGCAGCAGAACGGAGGGCACTCCAGGAGTCAAAAGCCATGTGGACGAAGCTGATCGAAGTTGAAGAGACCAGGAGGAAATGTGAAGAAGCCGAGCGGAAGAGGAAAAATCATCTTCGAGTATATTCCAGTGTATGTGAGATTGATGAAGTTTTAATGAAGTAAAACTACACCAAAATGTTGGAATACGAGAACTCTGTCCTGCATAAGTACTAAGTTTTCTAACCTTAGCTGTTTACCGGCTTTACCGGTAAGGAACGCACTACACTTACCTACACACACGACTATAACTTAGAATGAGAGGGTATATGGGTTGAGCTCATCATGGTCGCAGCTCGTTGGGATTAATTATTTGTCTTTTGTTCATTTTCGTGGTTCAGTGTGTAATATAGATAGCATATGTGCGGTGATCTAACGAACAAGTGTGCGGATAATGAAGAATTAGTCTTAAAAGGCGTGTAACCATTGATTGGTTCAGAACAACCTGTAGCCTCCTCGAGCCTTTTGTAGGGAGTAGCTATCACTCTACAAATAGCAACTAACAAGGTTTATGCCACTTCTACCGAACAACGTTGCCTAAAACTTATTTGATTAAACAAAATACTTATCGATTGAAGACATTGTACCATGCATTGTACCTAAAGATTGAATCTTACAAGCTCTTATTTCCCGCCTTTTTATACTTGACATTGGCTACAGGCAATACCGCCTAAAGTCCATAAGAAGAAAAAAAAAAACTTAGAATGAATTTTCAGTCATTTGGATAAGCCCTAAAAATACCGATTACTTATCTCAGGGTCACCTATAGTTTTCCTAGTGATACATTTTTGGAAAAAATTTAGGAGTTACCTACACATTTCGGGGCATGGCCATGGATGTCTACAATAGGCCAAGCATGTAATATTCAAGGAGGATAAAAAGCCACAGATCGTACAATATATCTTTGTGTTTGTCCCCCTAAATCCGTTCAGAAACTTTTTACCATAGAGTTAGAGTTAATGGTTTAGAATTTAGATAAAGGAGTAGTAGTAAGAGGTGTAGGATCTGATGTTTTTTAACAATTGCAGTGCAGTCTACATACGTTTTAATTTGCCTTTTTATCCTTATTTAACCTTTTGAACGCCAAGCATCGGACGGAAAAATTAAACGCCAGGCAAACCGGTTGTAGGTATTTTGAACGTGATATCACGTACTGGCGCTGAGACAACGATTTTCAGTGCGCGTGAATTGATGTCTTTTCTGGTCAAAGGATTAAGGAATGCTCTCGTTCTGATTTTGTATGTCGGATACTGGGTTTGTATATGTCGGCAGCTCATCGTAACATCAGGCATATCGTGAAACGTAAAAATATTTCACATGTTCTCTGAGTCGACGGAGCCCTTTTTGCACGCCTAGCACATGATTGACACGTCACTATCTCGTGCGCGAGATAGTCTATCCGTCCTTTTCTGACTGTGTCAATTAGAAAGAGACGGGTATAGTCTATCTCGCGCGCGAGATACCGTCGCATCAGTCATGTGCTAGGCGTGCTGGGCAGTTTGCCCTTCGGGCATCGGAAGCAACCTAACGAACCTAATAACCTACCTATACATTAAGGCCATTGCAAACCAAAGCGCGGGGCGGTAGCGGGACGCCAGCAGCGCGGAGTGCGCGCGCCCGGCGCGCGTGCCACGCGCGGTCTGATACACACCGACACCGCCTGCATACCACCGCGGCGCGCACGCCGCGGGCCCGCGACGGGCCCGCGCGGGACCGCGGCGGGCCCGTCGCGGTACCGCGGCGCACCTTTAAGCGCTATTTTTATATTTTTTATTATTACAAGCTTTTATTATATTTATTATTATTATTACAAGCTTTTATTCAACTCACAGTGTTTGTCAGTTTGTAGATAGGTATTTAGTGTATTTGTTAGATGTTTAGGTAGAATCTTGCGAGACAGATTTGAACCAGTTCTTGATGTCCGATTGAGCTGAAATTTAGCACACATGCGTAACTTGGTTGACAATACAATATTTTGGTACCATCGAGCTGGTCTGATGATGGAGACAGGAGGTGGCCATAAGAACTCTGCCATAAAGTACCTCAACCAGATTGAGTTTGGGTTTATTAGAATCGTCCCGATGAGTACTCCTTGATTTTCTAAAGAAAAGTACAGTCAGCCACAATATTGGAAGCTGATTTGACCTCAGAAGAAAGAGATAGAAACCAGTGACTCCCGAAAAATATGAAACTACTCGCGGCGGCAAGGCGGCATATATCAAAGGGCGGCAGGCGCTTTGCCTACCTTTGATATATGCCGCCTTGCTGCCGCCACTTGCGATCGAAAATATCTTATCACATCGTAATAAGGTCTGATTTTGTATGGCAAAGGGCGCGCGCGTGTGGTGTGTGTGTGTGTTACGTCGTTTTATCCCGTGTCCGGCATCGTCCTAATAGAACGCGAATGGGCGATCATCGTAAGTTCGCGCGAATTTTACTCGTACGAACGCACGGTCAAACATATTGAACTCGAATCAGGTGTCCTAACTGACAATCGCGCGATTCCCGCAAACTTACGATGATCGCCCACTCGCATTCTGTTAGGACGATGCCTCCGTGTTGCGTTTGTTTATACCTATTTTGATTTTTTTGCCGTTTCTGTCGTGATCAGCAAAGTGTAAGCAAGTGAAGTTTATCACACATACCTACCTAATACGCATTTAAAGTCTTTAATTGTCTGTCTGTCCGTCTGTTACCAGGCTGTAACTAATGAACCGTGATAGACAGTTGAAATTTTCACAGATGATGATTTCTGTTGCCGCTATAACAACAAATACAAAAAAATATTTCGGTTTTAACATTAAATACCTACCGTGAACGTCGAGTCAAAATCAAAACAAAAACCACGTAGCTTTATCTAGTTCCGCGTTTAGTTAATAGTTAGGTAAATTATTAATGTCAATTATCTATTCTATCTAAAATTATATTAATGCATTTTTTTTTTGAGAAAAAGCTAAATAATAATTCTCTAATTATTTACTCGCAAAGCACTAACACATTAATTACAATTGATTTCAATTCACACAAAAAATTTACTAGGGCCTTGCGCCACTCCGCCTTACGCGGCGCTCCGCGCACGCCCCGCTCCGCTCCGCGCCGCGCCGCGCCGCGCCGCTCCGCTCCGCGCACGCGCTGCTCCCGCGCGCGCCCCGCCACCGCGCTGTTGTGATCGGGCGGGAGGAAAGCGGGGCGGGCGCGGCGCGGGGCGCGCGCGGGCCCGCCGGCGCTGTGAATCACCGTATTTAATCCAATGCTCTCGTTCTGATTTTGTATGTCGGATACTGGGTTTGTATATGTCGGCAGCTCATCGTAACATCAGGCATATCGTGAAACGTAAAAATATTTCACATGTTCTCTGAGTCGACGGAGCCCTTTTTGCACGCCTAGCACATGATTGACACGTCACTATCTCGTGCGCGAGATAGTCTATCCGTCCTTTTCTGACTGTGTCAATTAGAAAGAGACGGGTATAGTCTATCTCGCGCGCGAGATACCGTCGCATCAGTCATGTGCTAGGCGTGCTGGGCAGTTTGCCCTTCGGGCATCGGAAGCAACCTAACGAACCTAATAACCTACCTATACATTAGTTTAATATGTGACTATCGTTAAAACATTACACAGGAACATTACGATCTGCCTGATTTTACGATCGGCCGCCGACGTATATAAGACGAGTGTCTACCGGAAGCCCACTTCCTCATTAAGCTCTATTTTTCCAGCGCTTGCAGCTCTCAAGCGTCCTAAGCCAATGGGATACACTCCTGCACCGAGACGAGATAGCCGCCGCAGACGAGACGCGGCGGGCTCAATACGCCATGATGTCGTCTTTGGCCGAGGAGAAGGGGTGCCGGGTGGCGAAAGCCCAAGAGCTGATGAAGAGACGCGCCAGGGCCATGGCGGCGCAGTGCGAGGTGTGGAGGGATGAGATTAGGAAGAGCACTTACTGTATGAGGAGATAGCAAAAAACGCGTAACCAGGGACCGGGAACACCTATTTGATTAATCTTTTCGGTAATAATCTTGTCAAATTGTTAAACTAATGATATGGTTACCCTAGCTATCTTAACCTTTTCGACGCCATGTCAAACGCAAAAGCTACCACACAGACGCCACGCCATCTAAATGTCAAAACTGAAGTTAAACTTTATGCGTGTGCTGTTAGGTCTATTTTGCTCAGTGGTCGGTGACCGATATATCGGTCTTTGGCGTTGGACCTGCGGTGCCGATATATACGTCTCTGGCGTGGAAAAGGTTAAAAGGGCTGTTTTTTACACAGTTTTATTTAGCTTCACCCCGTGTATTTGTTTGTGTCATTATTATACGCATCAAATCTTGTAATTTAAATTTCGACCACTTCCCGGTGTCTAATTGAGCTGAAATTTGGTATACTTCCGTAGTTTACATGACAATGCTACTACGTACAGTCAGCAATAAAACTGTGTATCCAAAACATTTTTTGGGAGTTACCTACTTGTTATTGTTTGAATCTTTTCGATATGGTAATCCTATCAAATGGTTAACTTGTAGAAAAAAAATTAGTACAGTCGCCATCAAATATATCGGAGCAGCCAAGGTACTCAAAAACATCTGAACATGCAATCGCCTTGACAATAGAGGCGCTGTTCAGATATTAGTGACCACCTTGACCGCTCCTATATATTTGATGGCGAATTATTGTAAATTCACCTGTGTGTTATCTAGACACGAGATTTTGCTAAAATCAGTATAAACTATGGAGTATGTATAGGGGCATCGGTCATTAGATAATAAAACCAATGTTCACGTGTAGTAATATTTTATTATTCTCATTTTTGGGGTTCCGTAATAATTACTTAAGTAACGTAAAACCACCTACTATAGTCCAATAGCTTCCAACTACCGCCCAAAATTAATTCGAAGAATTAACTCCCACCAGGCTGGAAATCATTTAAATATCTTCATTTGGTTCTAAATTTGTGTTATCCGAGTTTGCCCAATCCTAGGAGGTGTGCATATTTTTTTGGAATAGGAAATATTACGCAAAACTCTGCGTAGGGGGCGGCACTAGCACAACCAGAGGGCCTACCGCGAAACACGAAAATAAAAGTTTCGTTACCTGGTTCTCTGTCACTCTTACTTATTAGAGCGATAGAGAGGCAGAAGTCAACATTTCGATTCTTTCGTTTCACGTTAGGCCCTCTGTAAACAAACCGCCTTGGTGCACAAATGACATACTTATTCGTTATAAATTATATATGAAAACTTGTAAAAAACGGTTTAAGGCCTAGTATGTATTAAGAACTCTATGGTTTACCGGTGTGCTAGTGCTGCACTCTGGGGGCAGAATATTGCAGTAATATCCCCTATTGGTGGTGGGGGTTTTTTTTATTGATCTTATTCGAAACGTAGACTAAACTCGTGGACCATACGTTGTATTGCACTATTCACTATTGGACTAATGTTTGGTTGTATTGCTGTTTATTTGTCGTACGGCTGTATAGCTGCATGTCACTGGCTGTATAGGTTTGGTTTCAGTTGAAATTCGAAAATTTATTAAGTTATCATTAGCGTAAGAAAATATCACTAAATAAATCTTAGATTAGTACAATGACTAGTTTTCTTAATAATTAATAATTAGTGGGTAAGCATGAAATTGATGTTTGACGAGATGTACAGCTAGCATTTAAGGGGCTATTCATAAATTACGTAATTTCAAAATAGGGGGGGGGGGGGTCTGGACATCGGATGATGGTAGCATAACGTAGGAGGACATTCGAAGCATAAATCTTTGGATGATTTTCAGGGGAGGGGTCAAAAATCGATGACGTAATTTATGGACGGCCCCTAAAATACGGCCACGTCTGATAATGGATACATTTCCGTACAAGGCGGGAAGAAGTTGATAACTCGAGATATATAATTTTAACAAAAAAAGAACCGACTTCACTTAGGATCCGCTATTCCAAGAGGAAGTGGCCGAGTTGCTGTAAAAAATAGTGAAATCACAATTTTATTAATCACAGTCCCTATAATAGTTGAAGAGTTCCCTTTATTTCTCCAGGATCCCATCATCAGGATCTGGTGACAATGAGACCAACTGTGAAGTATTACTCTTTCAAACAAAAATAGAATTTTCCAAATCGGTTCAGCCGTCTTCGATTCATCGGTGAAAATACATAAAAAAACAAGCAAAAAAAAAAGATCCCGACGAATTGATAACCTCCTTCTAAATCTTGAAGTCGGTTGAACCTTATGAACGGCCTCCTAGCCTAGTTGGTAGTGACCCTGCCTATGAAGCAGGAGGTCCCGGGTTCGAATCCTGGTCAGGGCATTTATTTGTGTGTTTATCACAGAAATTTGTTCCCGAGTTATGGATGTTATCTATGTATTTAAGTATTTATCTATATCTATCTATTATATATATCGTCGCCTAGTACCCACAACACAAGCCTTATTGAGCTTACTGTGGGACTAGGTTGATTTGTGTAAGATTGTCCTAATATTTATTTATTTATTATTTATTTATGAATTTTTTTAAAGTTCAAATTTCATCCGTTTTCGCCTCGGCTTGTCAGCTTCTTCCCTCCATGTACGTTACATCTAACGTGACAAAAATATGTATCCATTACTTTACGCCTTGGTGATAGTCGTGGCTACATATTTTTGTTCCATTAAGTACAGTCGCCATCAGATATATCGGAGCGGCCTAGGTACTCACAAATATCTGAACATGCACCTTATCGCCTTGACAATAGAGGCGCACTCATCCTTCTTAATCATCATCAGAGCCAAATCGGGTCTCTTGAAAATCTTTATTTTTAAAATCCTTAGTAGCCTCAACTAATCTATCCCTAGCCCTCTTATACTTAGACTAAGATTAGGTGGTAGTGCACCCTACCTAATCGGGTAGCAAGATTCGGCATATATAGGGGGTAGCACCTTAAAAAGTTATGACTTTTAGTATGGGACACTATGAGCCAAACCTGGAGCGTTCGGAATGCAGCCAACTTTTCGGGTACCAAAAAAAGTCAGAAAATACCTCATCGGGTAGCAAGATTCCACATATACAGGGGGTAGCACCTTAAAAAGTTATGACTTTTTGTATGGAACACTATGAGCCAAACCTGGAGCATTCGGAATGCAGCCTGATTTTAGGGTGCCAGAAAATATCGAAAAATACCTCATCGGGTAGCAAGATGAAACTAATGCCAAATGAAAGTACTAATCATCCTGTTAATAAAAAAAATTGGTAGTCGGTCCTAAACCTGGAGCATTTCAAATGCAGCCAACTTTTGTGATCGAACAAAAAACTCATCTGATACCATTACAACGTAGAAATGGCCCCCGAAGATGGTTCAAAAGACATAAACAAGCTTAATTTGACAGAATTTATCAAAAAGTGCCAAAATATTTCAGGTTTACTCACCCAAACTTATCACTTTCGTGATTTGGCTTAATTTTAGGGTACCTGAAGATTTAAAAAAATACCTTATTGAGTAGCACGATAATATGTATGCCAAATGAAAGGACTTATCATCCTGTTAATAGAAAAAAATAGCAGCGGGTCCTAAACATGGAACATTCCAAATGCAGCCAACTTTTGTGATCGAACAAAAAACTCATCTGATACCATTACAACGTAGAAATGGCCCCAGAAGGTGGTTCCAAAGACATAAACAAGCTTAATTTGATAGATATTATCAAAAAGTGCCAAAATATATTAGGTTTACTCACCCAAACTTATGACTTTCGTGATTTGGCTTAATTTTAGGGTACCTGAAGATTAAATTAAATACTTTATTGAGAAGCACTATAAAATGTATGCCAAATGAAAGGACTTATCATCCTGTTAATAAAAAAATATAGCAACGGGTCCTAAACCTGGAGCATTCCAAATGCAGCCAACTTTTGTGATCGAACAAAAAACTCATCTGATACCATTACAACGTAGAAATGGCCCCAGAAGATGGTTCAAAAGACATAAACAAGCTTAATATGACATAATTTATCAAAAAGTGCCAAATTTATTAGGTGTACTCACCCAAACTTATCACTTTCGTGATTTGGCTTAATTTTAGGGTACCTGAAGATTTAAAAAAATATCTTATTGAGTAGCACGCTAATATGTATGCCAAATGAAAGGACTTATCATCCTGTTAATAAAAAAAAAATTGCAGTGGGTCCTAAACCTGGAACATTCCAAATGCAGCCAACTTTTGTGATCGATCAAAAAACTCATCTGATACCATTACAACGTAGAAATGGCCCCAGAAGATGGTGCAAAAGACATAAACAAGCTTAATTTGATAAAATTTATCAAAAAGTGCCAAAATATATTAGGTTTACTCACCCAAACTTATCACTTTCGTGATTTGGCTTAATTTTAGGGTACCTGAAGATTAAAAAAAATACCTTATTGAGTGGCACGATAAGATGTAAGCCAAATGAAAGGACTTATCATCTTGTTAATAGAAAAAAATAGCAGCGGGTCCTAAACCTGGAGCATTCCAAATGCAGCCAACTTTTGTGATCGAACAAAGAACTCATCTGATACCATTGCAACGTAGAAATGGCCCCAGAAGTTGGTTCAAAAGACATAAACAAGCTTAATTTGATGGAATTTATTTAAAAGTGCCAAAATATATTAGGTTTACTCACCCAAACTTATCACTTTCGTGATTTGGCTTAATTTTAGGGTACCTGAAGATTAAAAAAAATACCTTATTGAGTAGCACGATAATATGTATGCCAAATGAAAGGACTTATCATCCTGTTAATAGAAAAAAATAGCAGCGGGTCCTAAATATGGAACATTCCAAATGCAGCCAACTTTTGAGATCGAACAAAGAACTCATCTGATACCATTACAACGTAGAAATGGCCCCAGAAGATGGTTCAAAAGACATAAACAAGCTAAATTTGATGAAATTTATCAAAAAGTGCCAAATATATTAGGTTTACTCACCCAAACTTATCACTTTCGTGATTTGGCTTATCAGATGAGTTTTTTGTTCGATCACAAAAGTTGGCTGCATTTGAAATGTTCCAGGTTTAGAAGCTGCTGCTATTTTTTTTATTAACAAGATGATAAGTCCTTTCATTTGGCATACATCTTATCGTGCTGCTCAATAAGGTATTTTTTTAAATCTTCATGTACCCTAAAATTAAGCCAAATCACGAAAGTCATAAGTTTGGGTGAGTAAACCTAATAAATTTGGCACTTTTTGATAAATTCTATCATATTAAGCTTGTTTATGTCTTTGGAACCACCTTCTGGGACCATTTCTACGTTGTAATGGTATCAGATGAGTTTTTTGTTCGATCACAAAAGTTGGCTGCATTTGGAATGCTCCAGGTTTAGGACCCGTTGCTAAATTTTTTTATTAACAGGATAATAAGTCCTTTCATTTGGCATACATATTATCGTGCTACTCAATAAGGTATTTTTTTTAATCTTCAGGTACCCTAAAATTAAGCCAAATCACGAAAGTGATAAGTTTGGGTGAGTAAACCTAATATATTTTGGCACTTTTAAATAAATTCCATCAAATTAAGCTTGTTTATGTCTTTTGAACCAACTTCTGGGGCCATTTCTACGTTGTAATGGTATCAGATGAGTTCTTTGTTCGATCACAAAAGTTGGCTGCATTTGGAATGCTCCAGGTTTAGGACTCGCTGCTATTTTTTTCTATTAACAAGATGATAAGTCCTTTCATTTGGCTCAAATCTTATCGTGCCACTCAATAAGGTATTTTTTTTAATCTTCAGGTACCCTAAAATTAAGCCAAATCACGAAAGTGATAAGTTTGGGTGAGTAAACCTAATATATTTTGGCACTTTTTGATAAATTGTATCAAATTAAGCTTGTTTATGTCTTTTGCACCATCTTCTGGGGCCATTTCTACGTTGTAATGGTATCCGATGAGTTTTTTGATCGATCACAAAAGTTGGCTGCATTTGGAATGTTCCAGGTTTAGGACCCACTGCAATTTTTTTTTATTAACAGGATGATAAGCCTAATCTAATCTAATCATTTGGTATACATATTAGCGTGCTACTCAATAAGGTATTTTTTTACATCTTCAGGTACCCTAAAATTAAGCCAAATCACGAAAGTGATAAGTTTGGGTGAGTACACCTAATAAATTTGGCACTTTTTGATAAATTCTATCAAATTAAGCTTGTTTATGTTTTTGGAACCACCTTCTGGGGCCATTTCTACGTTGTAATTGTATCAGATGAGTTTTTTGTTCGATCACAAAAGTTGGCTGCATTTGGAATGTTCCATGAATGTCTTTTGAACCATCTTCTGGGGCCATTTCTACGTTGTAATGGTATCAGATGAGTTTTTTGTTCGATCACAAAAGTTGGCTGCATTTGAAATGCTCCAGGTTTAGGACCGACTACCAATTTTTTTTATTAACAGGATGATTAGTACTTTCATTTGGCATTAGTTTCATCTTGCTACCCGATGAGGTATTTTTCGATATTTTCTAGCACCCTAAAATCAGGCTGCATTCCGAATGCTCCAGGTTTGGCTCATAGTGTTCCATACAAAAAGTCATAACTTTTTAAGGTGCTACCCCCTGTATATGTGGAATCTTGCTACCCGATGAGGTATTTTCTGACTTTTTTTGGTACCCGAAAAGTTGGCTGCATTCCGAACGCTCCAGGTTTGGCTCATAGTGTCCCATACTAAAAGTCATAACTTTTTAAGGTGCTACCCCCTATATATGCCGAATCTTGCTACCCGATTAGGTAGGGTGCACTACCATCTAATCTTAGTCTAACTGCCTCAGCCGGCTCAACCCCTCTCAACAGCGCCGACGCGTGGGAAACATGACTAAGCGCCGGTAAAAAAAAATGAAAGTACCGTCAGCTGCTACAACTTTGCCTACGGAGCTCAACTTTGCCTGGCTTGAAAAACATGGTTTTCTTCACCAAACAGCTATTTATATCTTATTCCTGAGATGGGATCAAGGCGGCCATCTCAGAAATAAGATATAAATAGCTGTTTGCTGATGAAAACCAAGTTTTTCAAGCAAGGCAAAGTTGAGCACCATAGGCAGAGTTTTAGCAGTTCATCATAGTAGTATATCTAGGCATCATCAGACCCAAATTGGGTCTCTTGAAAATCTTCATTTTTTAAATCCTTAGTAGTCTCAGCTAGTCTATCCCTAGCCCTCTTATACTGCCTCAGCCCCTCTCAACAGTGCGGACGCCTGGGAAACATGAGTAGGCGCTGGTTTGTTTATTCTGGAAAAAAAATTAAGTAGAAAAATATCTAATTAGTCATTATCAGACCCAAATTGGGTCTCTTGAAAATCTTCATTTTTTTAGATCTTTAGTGGCCTCCGCTAATCTATCTTTAGCCCTCTTATACTGGCTCAGCCCCTCTCAACAGTGCGGACGTGTGGGAAACATGACTACGCGCTGGTTTACTGGTTTGATTATTTTGGAAAAAATATAAATTACAAAAATATCTAGTCATCATCAGACCCAAATTGGGTCTCTTGAAAATCTTCATTTTTTAAATCTTTGGTAGCCTCAGCTAATCTATCTTTAGCCCTCTTATACTGCCTCAAAACTGCCTCAGCCCCTCTCAACAGCGCCGACGCGTGGGAAACATGACTCGGGCCTGGTTTGAACCCGGGGAGGGGAGACTGTGTGACGGTGGACCAGCGGATCGCGAGCGAGCCAGTGGTTGTGAATTTGAAGTTTGCATCCTGAAAAGAAACATATTATCAATATAATGGATTAGGTCGTGTGTTGAAAGATTTCGGAAGTTTTTTATTTCAGTGAAATTATCGAGAAATATCCTAAATTTTTGGAAACACTCTGTTAATCCAAATTTGTATTTTTTTTTCAGACATATTTGAATCGTATTTAGGACAAATTACGTAACTATGAAAGTTACGTAATTTGTCCTAAATATGATGTTATATTTAAGTCTACTTTCTAACTTTCCAATAGATAATATATATATATATAGATATTTGGTACCCACGTGAAATTAAATTTGCGAAAATACATGTGAAAACCCCAGATTTTTTGTGCTTAAAATGTTTTTAAAATAATCAAAAGCTCATAGAGAGAAAATTCATTCATTCATTCGCAACGTAAAGAGTCTTTTATAGAAAATTCATTACTATAAAGAGTCGATGTAGCTGATTTCACAATTTATACTGTCGATGTCAAAAATATGTTTACACTTTTAGACCTTATTACAAAAGAGTAAGGTGCAAAAGTGTAAACATATTTTTGACGTCCACCGTACAGTCAGCAGCAGAAGTAGCTAAGCGGGTGGGGTGTTCAAAATGACCTACACGCGCTCTTATTCTCTTAACAATAAAGTCGTGTCCAGCTCATTTTGAACACCCTACTCGCTTAGCTACTTATGCTGCTGACTGTACAAGTAGCTAATAAAAAAAAACATTACTCACTTGTAACTGAGGCTTAGCCAGCACCTCTAAGTCCTTAATCAAATGGCACCCTCCAACGAAAAACCTCCGGCTTTCCCCTTCCACATGGTTCAACTCCTCAGGGCGGGAGCAGGACAGCTGCCTGTCGTAACATCCGGCTTGTAGTGTTAGAGGGAGATAGCAGTAGCCTTCGGTGCGTTCGCGGCCCCACCAATCGGTGGAGATTATTTCGAAGAAGATTTTTAAGCGTGGTGTGTCTGGAACGAAATAATGAATGAGTGAATGATTGCTTTATTGTACACCTCATAAATAATTAAATGTACAGTCGCCATGAAATATATCGGAGTGACCGGGTTACTCAAAAATATCTGAACATGCACTTTATCGCCTTGACAATAGAGGCGGTGTTCAGATATTTGTGACCACCTTGGCCGCTCCGATATATTTGATGGTGACTGTATTTAAGAGGAGCACGGCAACATTGGTTTGCTCTCGTTCAGAATGCGCTTCAGACTTAGAGCCTCATAAAGATCTAACCCGCTTATTCATAAACGTGTCTCAGGCCTCAATTAGTTAATTTAAGTTTAGTTAAGTGACAGATAAGGACAAAGCATAAATTAACTAATTCAGGCCTGAGATTATGAATAAGGGGGTTACAGACTGTTTTCCTCTATTAAATACATACTCTCTGCTATTAGTGAAAGAAATATCTTTATGAATCGACATTTACCTGTATTTAAAGCTCCGTCTAAAGTAAGCTCTACCAAATGTCCGAAATTCCAATACTTCTCTCCACTATCATTAGTGTAAGATTTGGAAACATGTGTCCGTCCGTGTACCGCGTCTGAACATTGCAGTTCTTCGGGCACCTGAAATGGTGAGCCAGTATTTATATTTAATATAGGACTATTGGAGGGCAGTGCTTTTAGGGTAACGCACTTTAGCTGAATGTAAGTGGAATTCAGCCGTACATGTACAATATTTAGCACTGTGCGATACTTTTCAACCTACTTCAAGATTTCGAAAGGAAGTTCTCAATTTTGCTTTTTGTATGTTCACCGATTATTCGAAGACGGCTGGACCGATTTGGAAAATTCTGTTTTTGTTTGAAAGAGTGTACTTCACAGTTGGTCCCATTGTCACCAGGTCCGGATCTGATGATGGGATCCTGGAGAAATCGAGGTAACTCTTCAACTATTATAGGCACACCTATAGTAATTTCAGTATTTTTTACAGCAACTCGGGCACTTCCTCTTGGAATAGCGGAGCCTAAGTGAAGTCGGTTTTTTTATTGTTAAAGCTCAGATAAACTCATTTAGTACGAGCCGGGGTTCGAGTCTGCGAACTACAGATTAAAGTTCGACTTTTAATCTGTAGTTCGCCTTTCCGCTAGGGTACTCAACATTGCTAATTTAAAAAAATAGGCGTTTTAATTTACCTGCTAAAGATGTTATACATAGAAAGAAATATACTTAAAGTAGTGCCAATAAATATTTTAAATGAAGTAAATACTTGCGAAAATATCTCACCTTGATATGAAACTCCACATACAAATTATCCAAATCAAAATCAGTCGCCGAAAGGATCTCAACCGTGATATAGTGGTGTCTCCTGCCAAGTGGTGGCATTACGAACTTCACCAGTTGCTTGTGGCGTTTCTCCCATCTCTTTGCCAACTTTTTTAACTGTAAAAAAGTGATTTTTTGAGTCAAGGGGGGTATTGTATGTATGTATATGTCACTATACATACATACAATACATACATTTTTTTTTTTTTTTTTCCGTAGCCTATACTGTGTCCCACTGCTGGGCAAAGGCCTCCCCTCGCTTCCGCCACTCGTCACGGCCTAGTGCATACTCTCGCCACTCGCTACAAAATGCGTCCAGATCGTCCCGCCATCTCCTTTTTGGTCTGCCTCTGCCCCGGCCGATTTGTTCGGTCCACAGAGTTGTTAATTTAGCCCATCGTTCCGGGTGCATGCGGCAGACATGTCCAGCCCAATCCCACTTGAGCTTGGCGGTCTTAACACCCACATCCGAGATACCTGTCCTGGAGCGCAGTTCGGTGTTCCTAATCCGATCGGTTCTACGAACTCCTAGTATGCTGCGCTCCATGGCTCGCTGGCAAATTTTGAGTCGGGACTTTTCAGCCTTCGTTAATGACCATGTTTGTGCGCCGTAGGTTAGGATAGGCAGGATACACATGTCGACGAGTTTGCGCTTTAGTGTCAGTGGAAGGTTACCCTTCATAAGCGCTTTCATGGACCAGAAGCTCTTCCAGGCGTTCTCGATGCGTCGATCGATTTCCTTGCTCTGCCTGTTATCGAAGGATGCTATCTGGCCCAAATAGGTGTATTCGTCGACATATTGTAAATCCTGCCCATCTACCTGGACCCTACGTTTCACGCTATTGGTCATTAATTGGGTTTTGCCCCTATTCATTGTGAGTCCGACTTCAAAACTTGCCGAGCTAAGGTCTTGTAGCATTTGCTCTAGATGGGATGCAGTGTACATGTGTGTGTGTGTGTGTGTGTGTGTGATGGGATACATACATATTTGGGTATTTTTGGTATACAGGGTGGATTTTGTAAATGAGTCGGTGGGTGTAGCTACCAAATCCTATGATGCCGCTTGATAATGGTTTTAGCATATTGCTTTAATATGGGGAAAGACTTTTTTTATTCTTGGCTTTTCTAGAGCGCTATCTAGGTTGGTCTGACTTGGTCGATATTAGAAAGATGATCAATTAACATACACAAATATTGAGAGATTGAAGAAATAAACAAATTTTTGAAAAATTTGTTTATTTCTTCTTTAAATGTACCAGAGTACGCGTCCATAGAATACAATTCCCATCGGCTTGCCTAATTTTCAGGCATTTGAGAAATTTTCCCACAGCTCATGAAGAAATTTTAAGCCAAATTAAGCTCTGGCTTGCCTAAGAAAAAATTTTATCCACCGCCAAATTTTATCTGTAATATTAAATGCCTTATGGCATTAAGTCCGCCTTTTGTACGTTAAGTTTTCTTATGTGCAATAAAGATTAACTGAATATATAAATTGTTGTTATTTGATCTGGTAGCCGCTCACAGTCCCGTTTGGAAAATCCATCCTGTACTTTAACTCAATCTATAGTGACTTGCTAAGATTCAATCAATTAAATCAAAACCTTACCAAAACCAGTAGTTCCTCTCCTTCCACTCTTTCAAAGACCACATCCA
Source organism: Pammene fasciana (assembly GCA_911728535.1). NCBI lineage: Eukaryota > Metazoa > Arthropoda > Insecta > Lepidoptera > Tortricidae > Pammene > Pammene fasciana. Next base: position 2,986,706 of record OU452292.1, read on the forward strand.
CAGCATACTCGTACCCCGGGTCCAGCTGGTACGGGTTCAATTCCAGGCTGTTCACATCTGGTGATAGTATAACGTAGTTCTGTGATGCATTGTGGTATAAGGAGACGAGGGTGGTCTCTTGTTTTAAAAGCAATTGGGAGTCTCTGAAATTGTTAGTTGATTGATTAAAATTAATAGCAATTAGCAATGCATCGGCCAGGGGGTCTCCCCACTGAATCAGGTAAAATACTATCAGGCCTGCAAAGAGGATCCAGAAGCCAGCCTGGCCCCAGGTAAAGTTTGGAGAACCCTGGTTTAGAAAATAGGTGTGTAGCTTACGCCCTGAAGATTATGGTTTTGAACCACTGCTCATAGGGTTAAACGGTAACTTTGGTGAGAAAAAACATTTTAAGCAAACTTGCGTTAATCAGCAAAAACATCAGTTCTTTTTGAAGTCTCTGAACTCTTGGATCAGTGTGGGGACTGTCTTACAAATGCTCTTGTACTGTGAGGAAGGGCCACGAAGTGGGTCTTTAAATAGGCTAGTAATTATGATAAGACCTAAAATGAGGTAGCAAATAGAAGGTAAAAAATAAATAAATTGTTTTAAAATACTTACTCATTATACTCAGAGTTGTCATACATTACATGCATAGATGTCCATTTTTCCTCGCTGGCAATACTTTCCTCACTTCTAAACAAATGTGCCATAGAGCTTGTATCTTCTCTAAAAACTTTTTCCCTCAAATTCAGTCTTTCTAAGCAAGAATTCATATTAAGAATATCAGAACCACTAGTTATTTTTTTAATTTTATTCAGTGGCATTGGTAAGTGATAGTCATGATGGATGTATGTGAATATTTTATCAGGTTCATAGTCCGATTCCTCTAACTTATCATGGTAAGATAATTCGTGTTCCGAAATACAGTTGTGTATGTCGCTATACCTTTGTGTTTCATGCAAACTAAATGCTTTTTCTTGCCATTTAAATTCATGTTCCTCAATTTTATTATGTTGTACTTGCTGGGTGTTGTTTGAATTATTTTTATAGGTCTCAAACTTGGGTAATGTTTTAATACCTTCGTGAGTTTTCAGTTTGATCCTAAAGACAAGTTTTTAATATTAAAATATTGGTTAAAATATTTAAGCCCTACTTTAGAGCAAATCCAGCGGCATTTAAGCCATAGACCTTTGCTTGCTGGTTGTTGATATTTCTGTATCTTCGCATGTAAAATTCTATTTAATAAATAAAACAATAACATTTCATAATGGTGATTTTTGGTCTTACCCAAAGATTAAAGTAAGTATCTAACGACGATGACATATTCGATAACATAATTGGAGCTCTAAGCACCTCTGGGAATTAAAGAAAATACCATACACACACCAACTCCCAAAAAAATGGGCGGTATGTTATTATTTTATTAGCAAATGCATTAAGTAAAACCTTTAAATCCTTACTTTATTTTAATGTGTTCTATCGGTGATTTCAACCAGTACACTCCAGTTACTTTATTACACCGTTCAAAGTTATTCATAGTGTCTAATTATTTAATACTTTAAGTAACATTAACTTCGAAACTTTCATGATGAGCCTTCGTGTTTCACCCACTGTTTCACTTCACCGGGTTTTTGACATTGACAGAAATGACAACAATAGTTTCCATGACAACTAGGGAGCATGTTCGGATACACGCTATAATGAATGATTAAGACAAGGAAGGTAGATGACCTTACTGAAAAAGCATATTAGTAAATTGTATATTAAAATAACATTTTAAACCACAGCCAAGCAATTTAAATACGTCATATCACTGAAATAAAATTGTATTCTATAGAATTGTGTATAACATAACCTTAAAACGTCATGCTCATTCACTCATTCATTGGTTCTCATTCGCAATAGCCCACCTGTCAGGTACATCACTAGAAATCTGAACCGTTTTAGCATTAGCAGTCTGTGGTCAGTCATTAACGGTGCTTTGGCGTTGATGGTCTTGTCCCATTTTCCTCGCTAAATTCGGATTCAATAAAAACTTATCTTAAATATCGAACTTTTCACATAACATTATCTTATCACGCGTTCACAAAGATTAATCGATGATGCATAATACTGACTGCGCCCAAATTCCGACAGTGTTGTGATGTGCTACTTTGCGAATATTGTTGTATAAGTTGTTTTGGTTGTTAGTCACGCCTGATTTTTAGTGAAAGAAAATGCCTGGGCAGGGAGAAACTACCGTTTCTGTGCCGCTGACGCCGACGAGGTCTGATTTGTACTGGCGAAGAATATTTAACAAAGTAAGTCTGTTTAGTAAATAAGTCATGTCTTTTGAAACTAGTTTGTAGGTTTCGAGTGACACGTATTGATAATAATTGAGCAGGTTTGCGCCTCTAAAATATGATAAAACCAAAGTTTTGAATGTGTAATTTCACTGGAAACAATCTTAACTCATTAGCATATTTATTTTTAAATCCAGCCTCGCACATTCAAACATTCAATTGTTTTTTTTCTGTCGCGGTTTACTCGTTTTCGTTACTGCCACAACAAACCATAAAAACTTAAACAAGTGTAGAAAATTATATTATTTACATTTATAATTTTCAAAAATACTTTTATTTAAATTTGGGGAAGTACCTATATAGTTAAATTGTGCAACTTACATAATTTTTGGAACACATACCTACCATATTATTATAATACTTTCACGGTTGTATACAGTAAATAAAAAATCACAAGTCAAATAATCGTAAATCGGCTTAAAGCCCTGTTACACTTGTCCTAAATCAGCTTTCTAAATGATTAGTCAACTGTAGCATCTCCTTAGCCAGTAAATTGACTACTTAAGCCTTTATAAGGCAGATGGATTACTTTTCCCACCATTATTTGACCTTAATTTCAAAATTGATAGGGTTCAATTACGCGTAATTTCTGACACTCTTCTGCCCAAAAAAGTTAAGTGTAACAGGTTGTGTTGTATTATATCAAGGTCAATATGATTGTGATAGATTCTTAATCATAATAAATAAATGTAATCAATCATGCATACAGCTGTAAAGAACTTATCTTTTAATCTATTATCAAAGAGAATGGGTTGGTTTTGTAAAACAGAATCAATCCGCAGTCTTTATATCATTTTCATCACACTTGTTCATAATGCATGCCATTACAAGCAGGTATAGCGGGTAATAGTAGTAGCTAATTCTCGAGGGAGTTACGGACTTTTTGTTACCTTATTTTTTTTTGTATTAAAACTATTTATTGTTTACAAGTGTGATGAAAAACATTGTATGTAATTTGCATGGTAAGAGTTTTGCAAAATGGAGTCATAATAGCCCTCTGCTTCACTATGATATATGTATACCTACTTTTTTTGCAATATTTATCTCACTTTCCAATTTGCACAATACAACCTATAAAATAAATTTTATTTTGCCCATATGTTGTTAATTGAAATTGTGTAAAATTAAATTTGTTGAGAAATGTCTACATTGTTCACCAACTGTACAGTCAGCAGCACAAGTAGCTAAGCGGGTAGGGTGTTCAAAATGTGCTGGACACGACTTTATTGTTAAGACAATAAGAGTGTGTGGGTCATTTTGAACACCCTACCCGCTTAGCTACTTCTGCTGCTGACTGTATTAAAAAACAGCTTATCAGTACTACCTACACAAAATAGTCATGATATATTTCGGTCGATGCTTTTGTAATGTAGGTACATAAGTATTGTTTTAATTTTAGTTCTCTCAATACTATTGGCTGTCTGCCAATACTCTTGCTCTGCGTAATCATGATATTTGTAATAATTCACATAGTGGTTGAAATATATAAATATAGTGCCATATATCATAATTATATTAAAGGGATGTTTGATCCCTTTAGTGTCAAATTGTCAATATTCGCCTTAACCTTTTGACCGCCTTTGTCTGATATATGAGACAGTGACAACGTGATGACACTTTCATAATTTATGACAGAGTTCGAAATTTAAAGTTAAAATTTTGACGTAAGGCGGTTAAAAGGTTAATATGGGTCAAAAGTGTGATAATGATAAGGTTAAGGTTAAGGTTAACGCGGGCTGTTTTCCGCAACTCGACGTCCATATATTGCGCCTATTTTGCGTGCCGGGTGGCCTCATTCGTGCCATCCCAGTTCCTCCAGGAAGCCTAGCAGACCCTTTATGTTGCCGACGACTTCCAGGAGTGCCCTTGGCGAACCAAGATGTTTCGCCCGGTAATCTGCCACCCCCGGACATGTGATGATGACGTGGGCGGCTGTTTCGTCCTCTTCCATGCAGGCCCTGCAGAGGGGACTGTCAGTGACACCTAAAGTGAAAAGATGTTTGTTTAGAAGGGCATGACCAGTTAGTGCTCCGGTTATTAGCCTGAGCTGCGGCCTCTTGAGCTGTTTGAGCTTCCGAGACAATCCGGGGTTGATTGTCGGGAGGGCCTCCTTGGCTTGCCTGCATGTATCTAGGTTAGTCCAAAATTGTTGGTGTTCTACCTTGGTGTTGTGACGTAGTGTTCTCCGCAGCCATGCAGCAGGTAGAGGTATTATGGGTTCGGGACCTACCACTTTCGTCTCTGAGCCGCCTCTTGCCAGAGCGTCAGCTGCGTCGTTGCCACGTGAGTTGCTGTGCCCTTTGATCCACTGCAGGGTTATACTATTGGTGGTACATACCTCTGTTAGGATTTTGTGGCATTCGTATATGAGACCTGAGGTTATTTTGTGACTCTGCAGGGCTTGTAGAACCGATCGACTGTCGGAGAGTATACGGATGGGGTAATCCGTTACCTTCCTAGAGGCGATTGCGTGAGCGGCCATTATTATGCCCATACACTCTGCCTGGAAGACCGTATTGTGGGCTCCTAATGGTGTTGAGATGTGTATGTTTAGGTCCTCAGAGAAAACTCCCGAGCCAGTACCTGACCTTGTTTTCGATCCGTCTGTGAAGATCCTCAGCTCCCTGGGGTTGAGGCCTTCATATGGATCCTCGTACAGCTGGATCTTGTACTTCTTGTCGAAGACGAATTGCCTAGGTATCGCGTCAATTGCCGCCTCTAGGAGCGGTTCCTTACTTACGGCCTCATAGAGGATTTCGGTATGCGGTGTCCTAGGCGTCTTCCAGAGATTCAGCTTCTTTAGCCGGACCGCCGCAGCCATGGCCTCTTGTTTGACGAAAAGATGCAGCGGCGGGAGGCCCAGTATAGCTTCCAGGGCTGCAGTCGGTGTTGTCCTCATGCAGCCCGTAGTTGCCATGCAGGCCAATCTCTGTAGTCGTTGTAGTTTGGCTTCGACCGTAGATAGCTTGGTGCGTGGCCACCATACTATCGCGCCGTAGCATATAATAGGTCGAATTACTGCCTGGTAAAGCCATAGAGTGATCTTGGGGTTCAGTCCCCAAGTCTTACCTACCATTCTACGACATTGCCAGAAGGCGACCGTTGCTTTTTCGATTTTGTTGTTTAGATGAGTGCTCCAGTTCAATCTGCAGTCGAGTATTACCCCTAGATACTTTACCTCAGATGACAGTTGGAGCTCAGTGTTGAACAGTTTTGGGAGGCGGTAGTTTCCCAAAGCCCGTTTGTTGGTGAACATTACCATTTCGGTCTTCCTTGGGTTGACCGATAGTTCGTTGTCGCGGCACCAGTGTTCCACTATCGCGAGTGCCGAGCGTGTGACGTCGCATACTGTACCTGCATGCATACCGCTTGTCAGTATCACTATGTCATCAGCGTAACCGATTGTGTAGTAGTGATTGTTATTCAGGTTGGTGATCAAGTCGTTTACCACCAGGTTCCATAACAGTGGCGATAGGACGCCCCCCTCGGGGCAGCCTTTAGCTACTAACGCTTGTTTAGTTTTGTCTGTGCCGAGTCTGATGATCCTCTGGCTCAGCATCTTGTTTATCCATTCGATTATAACTGCGTCCACACCGTGTCTTACCAGTGCTGCAGTTATACTTGTGAATTTAGTCTTGTCGAAGGCTCCCTCTATGTCTATGATGATCTTATATAATGATAAGGTTTCTACTGTTTTTTATTGGAACCCAAGTTTAAAGAGTAGTACTTTTTGCCGTAGAGATTAAACATATGTACTTATTCATAAGATATATTTTTTAAATGATTCTTTATCCTTAATAGGAGAGATTAAATTATGTTATTACCTTAATGAATATAAGCACGCAAGTAACTGTAATTAATTGTCCATTCAACCTGAGAAGTTGTATTGTATAAGTAACAAGAATTTAATTGCTGTAATGTTGTTGTACACAATATACTGATAAGGTCAATTTGGCTAATTCCGTCATAGGCACTATTCCATCTACGACCGTATATTTCATTGATTTTCAATCGTAAGAAAATAGTTATTTGTGCAACAAGAGAGGAAAGTTGGTTTCTTGCGAGTGATGATTTTGAGTCCCGAGTAAGCGAAAGATCTCAAGAACACGAGATGTAAAAAAACTTTTCTCTTGTGTGACACATACAACTTTTCACCTCAGTAGTGAGAACATATTAAAGTTAAAAAAACACAATTATTTACACTCCCGAATGAAAGGCATCATCATTATGACGAAAGCTTCTAGAAACCAAATTTCACTCCCTGGAGTGATGAAAGTCGCACTTTCGTCACTCTAGGGAGTGAGGAAAGTAGGCTTGTTCAAACTGCTGAGGTGAAAAAACTATTTGCTTTTGATTGCTGAAACTAAAAGAAATCGCTGCTTGATCGATGAAATTATCAATTTTGTACGTTGTTCGAGAAAAACGCCAATAGGCGGAATTAGCCACATTGATCTTACAATTTTGATACACCTCAAAACTACGTCAGGAGTTGATTCACCAAATGAAAATCACAACCTGAAATTAGGCTCTTCAAGTATTCTTAACTACCTAAGGCACGACGAGTTCTGGTTGGACCAACTCAAGCGGAAACCACTTCGGAGAGCTGCTGGATCACCCCAGGAGTCAACACATACCTTTGATGGATGCGGCAAGAAATGCCGATCGGCGATTGGTTTAGCCATCGCAGTCGATGTAGACTATCACCCAAGGACCGGAACCGGTTACCAATAAAGGGGTATTAGATAGGGTATTTGATACGGTGGTTTTTACAAACCCTATCAACTCGGTAAGCACATCATTGGCTTACCCCAAAGGTAAGCGCTTACCGAGTCAAAAAACCCCAATGAGGTTACCCTATCAAGTGTTTTTAAAAATGCGATCAAGCTATTGTAAACTCTATCGTTAAGACGTTTCGATAGGGAAACCACATTGAATATGGTTAACCCTATTAAAACGGTTACCGTAACGATAGAGTAACCCAATGTACCATATGTAGCCGCCGTAATCTGGATCTCGACGGCTCAAATAAAACTTCGATCTACAAGTAGATGTATAATATTCCAAAAGTACTGGTTTTACAAAAGTAGTGCCAAACGGGTATGATAACAGCGAAAGTGGTGATGCTATGGAAGTTAAAGATGGAGTAACCCTATCAATAGGTTACCCTATCGAAAAGATTAATCAAATGAAGGGGTTTTCCGGTTCCTGCTACCACCTCAAAATACCTCCTAGACGCTGCAACTATCATCTGTAAAGGTGCTGTAGCCAATGATGATAGTTGCAGCGACACAAGACTCAGCATTTGTTTTTTGTGCTTGTGCCATACCTTCTTAAAAGCCAATTAGGTATGTTACTCGCAAAGTTCTTATTGTAAACGAAAGGGCCCAATATAATGAGCCAGCTGGCAACTGAACCGACAGCAAGCATTATCATAAAGCCTTTTGATATAAACATGACATGACTTAAAGCGAAATGATTAGATTATCATTATCGCCCTTGGGCTGTTTTCATCGTAACAGTTTATGCAATGAAAAATAATTTAACTGATTCCCTCGCCCTACCATGAGTCACCAGAACGTAATAACTTTGATGATAATTAAATGACTCATTTCTTTCAATTCGGTACCGCGAAACTCTTTGTAACAAAGTTGAGGAAGGCACCTAATGCTACCCTAACATGAGATAGTAGTACTTAGTGTACTTACTACATAAATAGTAACTGGTAGCCGGAAGCGCTGGCAGCCTGGCAATAAGACGTCCGACTTTCAATCCGGAGGTCTCGGGATCAAACCACTGTGTTTTTATTTGTACGAAATATAATTTGATATTGTCAGTCACTTTTTGGTAAAGAAAAACATCGTGAGGAAGTGAGGAACCCTGACCTAATCCAAATAAAGCCTAGTTTCCCTTCTGGGTTGGCAGTCGCTTTCGTAAATTCTAGTGCCTACGCCAATTGTGGAATTAGTTGCCAAACGATAATAAATAATAGGTTTAGTACTTACTTAAGTAATACGTGTTATAATACGACTTATGACATACGCGTAGATATTTATTTATTTATTAAGCCTTATTTTACCAACATATTAATTTTGTTTTGTGTTTATTTTATTTTAATTTTTTTCCCTATTTTATGTGTTAAGGACCCTAGTCCTTCTGCCCTAGGCCTCTTCCGAATCGTCTTCTTCTAAATTTATTATTAAACCACAAATCACAATTAGATGCAAGAAGACTTATAAATGAAGAATTCGACGAAACGTGACGTTCACATCATACTATTCCTGGTCAAGTGAGGTTAAACGCATCAATGCCATAATACCGATGTAATTGATCTCATTTACTAAATAGTCCGTCCAGTCTAGTCTAAGTACGTCTAGCCCACGCGTTTGCGACCTGGCGCCGATTCTACGAAATAATGACCGTGAACAGAAGGGTAACTAAGTGTCTCTTCACTCTTCTATTTATAGCCTATATCCATTCACTGCCAAGGACGCCTAGGGGGTTGTGGGGGCTGTAGCGCCAAGACTGTGGCCCTAGTGAAAAAGGGTACAAGTCAAAATGCTTCAGCAAATAAGGGTGCAAGTGCCGTACATTTTATAGGACTTGTGCCCTTATTCGGTATTGTAAAGTTAACTAAAAGTGTTAATTAAGTATTTTTTAAAGATCTTTCAAACGTGGAGATGCAGTTACATAGTAACATTATTAATGACTAGTAATGAAACTAATGAAAGGCGTTACCGCTACATAATACCGGTAGCCAACCATACACCTTAACTACAATCTGTCTCACTTAAAACGAAATGCGAGAAGCAGACAGATAAATATGATAATCTTTCGCGGCACTACTACCACTAGGTAAACAGTGTACAAAGCTACCGTGCCTTTAGCATTTACAAGTCATCGTTCGCTTGCCCTTGTACAGTCGGCGTCAAAGATATATTTACACTTTAGCACCTTAATACAAAGGCGTTAGGTGAAAAAGTGTAAACATATCTATGACGTCGACTGTACCATTTACATGGGGTCGGTGTAGCATGTCGTTTTCACCCGTCATCTTATCATTCACACCCCTTTAAATTTGATTTCGTCTTACACAATCCATCCACTTTTTCCTAGGGTTGCCGCTTCTCCTACATCCGTCCACATTATTTCTAGTTTACTACTAAAAGACCCTAAAACATAGCAATTACGGCATATGGCTAGCTGGTTAGCTATCCTAAACTTAAAACCTATTCGTCTTCAATTATACACTGAAAAAAAGGACAAGCGAACTAACTGCAGCTATTTTCATCAATAACCAAAATTCGGTAAGGAGTTAATAAAGTTTATTTGCTTATAACTTGAAAGTTTACTTATAAAGAACATAACATTTTGGTAAGTAACAAGCCTTAGTTTTGAAGTCCCTAACACTTAAGTCTCTATAATAAATATATAGTAAAAATTAAAATTATAAATCATTTATTGTCGCAAAAAATAGACACAAAAAAAGGCAGGTAACATACACTAGAAGTAAACAGAAAAAAACAATACACAAGAAGGGAAAGAAAAAAAAAAAAAAACAGCAAACAAACAACTTAAGAACTATTAAACTAGGTACTAATAGTTTCGCGACAATAGGCTCGGAGCTCAGCATTTGCTGCGAGCTTGGTCGGCTGCACAGCGCTGTTTTTCAGCCCGCGCCTGTCTCTTGGCTTATACAAAATAAAATAAAAATTAAAAGCTGGCTATAGGGGAGACATCGCAATTCCAGCGTACATTTAGTAGACGAAGTTTTGTTGCTGGTAATTTTTTTTGAGTGTAGATTAGGGGTAGCAGCTGCAAATAATGGTAGGTATAGCTGGGGTCAGGTGACTCAGTTTGAGATTGTTCAACTTTGGCTTGGATCTAAATTAAAGGGCCACCGGCAATCAGTATGTATTTGTAGCGACGCCACGAAAATCCCACCAAACAGCCCGCTCGCTGTTCTTTAGCAAACTCGTATGGTATTGTAAAGTCCCACGGGCCCCACCCAATCTGGATCAAAAGAAACTTGGTCGTGGAAAGCATTCTAGATCATTTCCACTACAAACATGACTTACACACGCCCTTCCGTGAAGTAATGCCGTAAAATGGGGTGAGTAGGGTCAAAACAGACATTCAAACCTCTATAACGTTTTATTTTTACATATGCAAACTAGACATGTGCGCCGCGCCGCCGCGCCGCCGCCGCCGACGATTTTTCCACGCCGCCGCCGCCGATGATTTTGAACGGCGTAAAATCGGCGTGGCAAATTTTAAGTATTTTAATGCCCGGAAACGGTAAATGACTAAAGAGTGGATCTTTTGCTTCTTGACTTATCCTTTGCCATTTACATCAAATGACCTCATTTAGATGCTATTGTAAGATTTACGTCAACGTCTTATCGGTGATTTATGACGGCTGGTTTTTGGATTATATGCTTTTATTTGTTTTGTCTATTGGTTATCTATATTCTTTAATTTATCTTTCGTCTTAGGTTAGGTTATTCACTATATTTTTATAAAAGTAAAATACAAAAATATATCAAAAACAATAAAAATATTATAAAAACCTAACCTAGGGATCCGCCGGCAACGGAGCAAGACCCAGGCTGCCAGTGGTCAGGGCCGCATAGAGGGGAACATTCGGGCTGTGCGCGCCGTGTCCAGTATTACCGCCATCTGAATCTGACCCTTGAACCAACCCCAACCCCGAAACTAAAGTCTTTCAAGAAGTTAGCCTCTTCGCAATGGGAGCATACGCAACAACTACTGTCGGTTCAATAATCGCCGAACCGAATCAACCTGGAACATGGCGATTACCTCGTGAGCCAAGTCTAGGTACTTGCTGGATTTGTCTTTCTCAATTCTCCTTTCACGTGGTTCTCGTGACGGTGATGTCGACGAGCATTGCCCTGTGAGCGATCTATCAGCACGTTATCAGGCTTATTGGTAGCAATAGTTCTGTCCGTGATGATAGATTGATCTTAATAGAGCGTGGCTCGACCATTTTCTAGGACTGGCGCAGGTGTGTACTTGTAGTACGGCACTTTGTGTTCCCGAACGCCGTACATAAAAGCAACCTGCTGGTTTATAACCCTAGCTACGAGATTATGTATGTGCAAGTGCTCGCCGCTAGCAAGATGAGAACAACCGGAGATGATATGCCTGAGTGACTCTCCGGGACGGCGACAGGATATATTATTGATTCGGGCATACAATACCGGTTTTACATGCCCTAGTCATCATTCCTTCGTCTGCAATTGCACAGGCGAAACCCTCGGTTTCTTCGAAGAGGTCCCCAAATCGTAACCAGTTCACCGACGCGAGCAGGTCTAGGTGTCCCGTGAGTGCGCTGTAGAACCGCCCGTGTAGCTCCTTACTCTTCTTTTTTTTTGTTAAATGCCCCTTAAGTCAAGTTTGATGTTGGGATGCTTGATAAATCGAGGGAACTATTTAAGGCCACTACCTAACTTGGCGATACGGTATCAATGCACTAAAGGATGTTCGATATATTTTTTTACCGATTCCTTACCGAGCGTCTATATTTGAATGCAGGCTTCCTGATTGGCGCGGGCTACGCGGTGAGAGTGCGGCATATCGCAGGCACGGTCACGGTGTAAAAACCTGCATGCCGAGCTCGCACCGCGTGAAATTTCGGGAACAAAATGGCGGCGGCAAGAGCCACGTGTATTGTTTTAAGTATCCACTTTTATAAAACTAGAACTGAACAAACGAAACTAGAATCACTAGAATGCATCCTCTTCATCTGACATCCCATCCTTGTCTTTTAGAACTCAACGTACAATTTTCTCTCACTAATTACAAATGCTAAATCAATCGGTTTGGCACTTATTAACTTCGGGGCTTTTTGTGTTATCGTATTCGATGTTCAGGCAAGTGGTGTAGCCAGTTCTACATAGATAAAGCAAATAAATATGTATATAACACTAGTCTATCCTTTGTAAAATTCTCTAAAATCATACATACATGCATACATACAATCACTCCTATATCCCAAAAGGGGTAGGCAGAGATCACGGATTTCCATTTGCTACGATCAACGTAGCAGAACGGCTCTCCGTGAGCCGCTTCTCGCCCCCGTGAAAAATCATGTCTTGTATTTAACATAATGCAAAGCTTGCTAGACAATCATACATTGTTAGAGATTTAGGGAGTTCTATTTACGCAGGTTATACTTAATAACTCAGTAGGCTTCGATTTAGAGGGTATTTTGTAAATTTCCCCGAAAATATTAAAAATATATACCACGCCGATTTCACGCCGATCACGCCGCCGCCGCCGGTCAAAAAACGATCGGACGCCGCCGCCGATGATTTTGGCATCGGCGCACACCTCTAATGCAAACTGAATGGTGCATATAAAAAGTGTTCCGGACGTTTGTATTTTAGTTTTTATTTTATTTTGGGTAGTTCCATTTCATACGATAAACAGGAAATCCCACCTCACCCCGTAGTCCCTCATAATTGGGGTGAGATGGGTTTCTACAAAGGTGGTTTTGGAAGATTGTTGGATCGATTTTTTTTATGAGTATAGCTCCATTTTAAATTGGAATACATTATTTTTGTAGCAGTAGCCTTAAAATCCCATCTCACCCCCTTTCATCCCTTCTCTCCCCATTCATAACCCAACTCTCCCCGCGAACCCTACTCACCCCATTTTACGGTAATAATAAAAACATTATCACACACGCAATATAGGAAGTGTAGCTCATCTAATAGAGCCAACAAAAAAGGAATGAAAAATAGCCTATCAACCATTCCCCGGAAGGCTTGAAAATCAAGGCGACGTTTATGATCTGTGACTCAACTTCGGGATAAGAGAATTAGTCATCGCCAATTTAGGCGTTGCCATGATAGCCAGTTGGTCACTGATATGATATCGTGGATACATATGCGTATCTATCTATGGAACATGGAAGAGCATTTTTAGATCGGACCCCAAAAGTAGCAACGCGACAAAGTTTTTTAAATAATGTTTGTTAAAGGTAAGGGCACATATTTTTGGGCACTGTCCGCAAAAGTTCAGTTCCTATAGGATTAACTCAATCTGTCATATGAAATATAACAGTACATTTTAATGTAATGCAAGGGCGGAACTGATATTTTTACTAAAATTCAGAACGCGTGAAGTGTGGCACAAGGGAATCAAACTATTTTTTTATACAGTCTTCAAAAACATACAAAAACAATGGTTTCGTGTGGTACGTAGTGTACAGTCGTCATCATATATATCAGAGCGGCCAAGGTGGTCACAAATCTCTGAACGACGCCTCTATTGTTAAGACGATAAAGTGCGTGTTTCAGATATTTTCGAGTGCCGTAGCCGCCCCGATATATTTGATGGCGACTGTACGTACCATTGGGTTCGTAATTGCATACCCAATTTATGAATGAATTCATTGAATTCATCTACAATTAATTTTCTAATGGACATAACATAACAAAGTTGCATAAATTCACTTGTACCTTGTTAAGAACTCTTTTTGACAAAGGTAAACCAGGAAGCAACTATTATGCATATTATGCTAAGATTACCTATAGCTTTTCGACGATTATTGGCATAATACAAGTAGTGATTACTGTTTACTGATTACTAATGAACATTAAGCTGGATAATTCGCTATTTTGGTCAATGCATGCCTTTGCGCGATTTCGTCAAGGTTTGTAAACTAACCGCCGCTAAATACTGCATCGGAATGTATTAATGAATTTCATAAACACCATTGTTTGGATTTAGATCATCGAATGCTGGAAAGAACGCTTTTCGTTTACATTCCATACGTTTACTAAAGTAGTACCGTAAAGTCAGAATTAATGCAATTTTCACACCACCTACTCGTATACGGGCTTTTTCTTTGCTAGGAGGGAATAAAGTGGCACTTTTCTATTCTAGGATATTAGTTTATTGTTCAGCCAGTTCGTCATTAAAAACAAATTTCTTATTGAATTAATCGATTAATTTTGATCGGGAAGCACTCATAAAGTTAAAATAAATATAATTCAACTATAACACTGTTTATTTTCCTCTAAGTTGGCGTGAAAAGCAGTATGTGTCACATAGGAGCAAAACTATTTTCATCTTGGGAGTGAACACTTGAATTGCTCACTACGCTCAGGAGTCTACTTTAGAATTATAGACACCATCGCTTCGATTGGGATTCAATTCACGCCCTCGCCGTAAATATTTTTGCTCCCTTGTTAGACAATCTAATATTTTTAAGAACATAGGCACACGTGATCTCGACATTTGGCCGATGATGCACAAACTTTTCTATGGAATTATATCTTTGAACGCGTTAGTCACGTGTTTTATGTTAACATTCTTTAATAATGCAGATGGTATATAATATAATTGCGAATAGTCTGTGCAGAAAGAGAAGTGCCGTAGTATTCATTACGTTCCAGTCGATCAAACCAAGTTCGGAGTTGCTGTTTTGAGCCCTGTCGATACCTCAGGAGTTCGATGGCCATTAGCGTTACGTCAATTTAATTGATCATGACGTCAAATTAATAACGGAACCTCTACTCATTACTGCTTGGTAGGAAAATGATAACTAGGCTGAAAACAATTGTTTATAATTCAGTTGTCCCATTCAAGAAGACATTAAAAACAAGGAAATATAAAGGATTAGGTATATTACAATAATATTTATGTCAATTTGTTACTGTCACGATTTCCCTAAGTAAGATTAATCATTACCTACATGACCTATTATTTTGCATACATATATTTATCACAAAATATTACCATATAATACAAATAATGAAATTTTATGTCATTATTTAATAACAAATACCTTTAAGAACATTGCCCCACAAAACTGCTATAAGTTTGTCTGACTTTTTAACGATGTTCTTAAACGTCTTAAAACGGATGTAGACGTGATGTGACGTGTGTGATCGCGGCGTCATTAGGCCGTGTCGTCAAAATGGTCGCAACGGAAGACCAGCGCTGGCCTTGCCAGCATTAACGCTGAGGTGCAACCATTTCGTGACTTTCTGTTTGTTTCCATTGTATGTGTTGTCATGAATAAATGTTTTCTTTCTTTCTTTCTTTCTGATAATTTCACACTTCTAATTACAAAATTACTAGTCACTAGAACTATTCCCATCCTTGCTAAGAGTAGTTTCTCGGTTGACAGCCCCGTATAATACTCGAACCGCGATACTTATGCAATAATTAATGAACCGTGTGTGCGAAGTATATTATTTTTGCAATCGAGTTTGACTCATAAAATTCCATAGCGATTGGTATATTTTACAAATATTTACACAATTCTTTGTGTAGTTTATGACCTAATCTAGGTGTGAGGATACTGAAGATATCAAGATAACAATCGCACATATCTAGTAGAAATCATAAATATACAATGGATAATGAATAGAGATATGCATCGTTGTCCTATGAATCTATTGGAAACAGATATCCATTATATATAATGAAAAGAATCAACCGTGGAAAACTCAGGAGCATGCCAGGAATCGAACCTGAGACCTTCGGATTGCCGGTCCGACGTGCTTTCATGTTACACCACAAGGTCCCAGTTTAACATATATATAACGGTGATCAAGTCACAGCGACATCTGTACCTTGTTTTGAACCTTTGAGCCAACCCGAAAGGCGCAAGCGCACAAATCTATGCCACGCATATCATACGGTCAAGGATTTTAATTATTGTTGAGCCTAGGGTTCACTTTCCAGTAAGCATTTGCATTTCATAAAGAATTAAAAGAAGTAATATAGATAGAACCGTAAATGGCTGATCAATTAAAGTAAGTGATTGTACTAGCCTCTGCTCTCGACATCTTGTTTCAACTTCTCTCGCTGTAGTAAATCCCACTAATATTATAAACGGGAAAATTTACAAGAATAGTCAAGTCTTATGCGGAAGTGTGCTGGGTTTTCCTCCGACTACCTTCCGGCCACACAGCCTGATAGATAATACTGCAAAAACATAGGACAAACTAGATAAAACTTTTCTCTCTTTTCCAGTACGACCGAGATGCCGACGGAAAAATATCGTACGCGGAACTCAAAGAAATCATCGAGTCCCGCGAATACGAGCATGATCTGCCCGACAACGTGGTCGAAAAGATCATGAAACTAGCCGACAGGGACAACTCAGGATACCTAGACTTCAACGAGTTTGTTGAGATGATGCACAACCCTGATTTCAAGGCGGTCTTTGGACACTTTGTGGCGAGATATGTGCATTCTATTGTGCCGCATCGAGGGCCGGTGGATACAACGGGTAAGTTTAGAGTAACATGTTGTTGGAGTGTTGTGTAGATTGAAGACACACTTAAATGGTTTGATTTTATTTCTATATCCCTGCCATCCCTGGCAACCTATAATGAAGCAATCGAAAATGCCGGCTAAATCTCAATATAAAAATGTATCCACGGAAGTAAGTAGTTTCAAACACTGCATTGATCAAATAAATTATTCAGTCAACTTTTTCAAATTTGTTTGGTGAAATACCGGGTCAGGTCTATGTCTGTATCTTTAGGTATTTAAATAAAAGTAAACAAACAATTTGTACATTCTCGGGTAGTTATAACATTTATTGGTTAACCAACCAAAAAGAGTATTATATAACCAAATACAAAAGCGCCTAGATCTGTCACTGAACGAACGACCTGACTTTAACCTACATTATTTGATCATGTAATGTTTTCATCTACCCTCAACTGGATTAAGGAGCCATTGGAGGGTAGATTTTGTTTACTTTTATTTAAATACCTAAAAATACAGACATAGTTTCCAGACCAACTCCTTATACCTTCATGTGTGGCTAAACGGGTATTCCCTGCATATCCAACTGATTATATGTGTGTTACCAGTATTACAATTACATATTAAAATTAAATACCTCCCTGACGTCTGAGGAGTCTACTTTTGAACATATATTATATCTTATATTATAATGCCATCTAAGTGTGTCAAAACTTTACAATGATCTTAATGGGGAGGTTGGGGCACATGAACATGCACATGAATCTTGATTGACATGACACAAGGGCCATTTTATTTAAAGTTGTATATTCCATTTTTTTTTCAATTTGGAATATTTTAGGTGATTTCGATTCAGAATCACGAGCTCTTTCGATTTCATTAGGGCTAAAAATGTGACACAAGTTTTTTCCATTCCGTTACCATTTTTCCATAGACTTCTTATGGCGGTAACGGAATGGAAGTAACAAAAAATGTATGAAAATTTTGGGACACTTTTTGTGTCCTACTCAGATCGAAAGAGCTCGTGATTCTGAGTTGAAATCATCTCTTTCCAAATAAAAAAAGTGCAGTGTACAAAGCAAAAAATGGCCCAAAAATGTTTTGTTTTGCATTGTACATATATACCAGTAGTTTTAACAGTAGAAATTGCATGATTTATTCACATACTGTAACTTGTACATAAAAGTAGTTAAATCAATGTCGTTTAGTAATATTTAGCTTAGCTTAAAATCGTAAGCTGTTATATTATTACTGAGCGACACATTCTTGACGTTGCAAAGATATAAATAAATTACTATTTGACACAATACCTATACATTAATTATCTTTACAGCGTCATTTGTACAAATGTATAGTGTAAAATAGTATTCCCATTGCATTTACACGTTTTGTTGTTAGTAGTGTATATTTATAAGCAAACAGTGAATTATTATCCTGGTATTGCCATTTATAGGTGTATTTCTACATATTATATAATATATAACTTGGAATTCCCTTTGTCTCGCTCGGATATAGTCATAATAAGGAGATAATTTAGTCGACAACTTGTAGATTGATTTTAACCTTACCACGCTCGCGTCACTTATCGCGCGTATATAATCCTAGGTAGTTTATATTGATATCATTTTGACCCGTGACACCATATCACGGGAATTATAAAATGAATTTATTTAATTTAATTTATTTGTGCTTATCGGGTAATAAATGGTCATTAATCCCGATAAGGTATAGTTTCCCCTCTGGGTTGGAAGGTCAGATGACAGTCGCTTTCGTAAAAACTAGTAACTACGCCAATTCATGGGATTAGGTTGTCTAGCGGATCCCAAGCTGGGACAAACGCTAGGAGAAAGAAGAAAGGTACTACATGGCAAGACCCGATACTGTGTCATCTATCTTGGTTTCTATAATGTTCTAATGAATTTGATATTTTCATTGAATGCTATTAAATTAGTAAAGCAAAACGTAATTAGTTATATTGGTAGATCTTGTTAAATAGCTTTTTCCGTTTCTGCATATTTCTGAATGTACACAATCTGTATAATGCCTTAAAACAAAATGCACTTTGGTCATCAGTCATCAAGGTCATACGTTAACACTGAGCTGAACAGAATATATATTCCATTGTTTACAGCAAAACGTTTAAAATACCTAAGTTTCACATTCGTGACAATACTATTATGTTAATATTATAGTCATTACACATACTACAACACAAACAGGTGTTCAGCAGAAAGGATATCGATTGACGAAATGTAGCATTATCCATTTCTTACAGAAATAATCACCAGCATTCCTACTTATTACAGATGATAATTTAAATAACTACATACTGGTAGTCCGCCTCAAACTGAAAACTCGCGATTTACTTGCAAACGAGTTGACCAATATAACAAGACCTCAAGGAGGTCTTTTTTTTCTCCTTCTAGCTCCGTAGCCACTTGATCGATCCTGCTCATATACGAACTTACAAATTGTATGTATCTCTGCTACAGCCCCAAGAAATTTCATAAAGATCAGAGAAACGTTACTAAAGTTATCGTCAGACAAACTATCGAAATCAAAAAGCCATCCAAATGCCGAGACGTCCCAGTAGCCAGGTGACAGTTCGGTCTGGAGTTGTTTGTAAGAACTCACTTCGCTTACGCTCCGCGAGTTCGATTATTAAGAATCGTAAAAATAAATCTCAATACATGGTCAAAAGTCAAAAGATCAGATCTTATAACTATAATACTTACTTAACCAAATAGGAAAGTATAAATCGAAATGATCGATAAATGGAATTCCTAGATATGATGTCATACGCGCAAGGTGACTTACACTTAAAAAGTCTCTTCAATGAGTAATACCTCGGAAAGTAATTAACTGACTGCACTTGTTCACACTGTAGATGCTTTAATGAAGGGATGTTTGCAAAAACAACATAACTGCTTAGAGCGGTTGACACTTTTTCAAGAACATTGTTAATCGTTTCAGGTGTCAACCAGTGTAGTCAGTTATGTTGTTTTTGTAAACATCCCTTGTTGTTTTTATTTAGCATGCGATTAACAATGCACTGTGTTCTCTATAGTGTTTAACATAAGGACTAATTCTGTTTGCTAGGAAGGTGGCCTGGGCTCCAGTATCACTCGACCCGTGATGGCGGTACTTTTCTTTTTTTATTTTATCCCATCGGCTTTTATCATCCTGGTTTCTGCTACCTTGTTTTATGTTGTACATGTCTTATCATTCTTCGCCCATAGTCAATTTTACAGTTTTTTTAAAATATTTAAAGTTCTAAGAAACCAAGTTAGTAAGCATTCATTTCAAACGTGCTTGAGATGAGACCGCTATTATAATAGTACATTACGCACCTAGGGCGGTAAAATAAAGAACGGCTCAGATCGCGGGTATAGCCTAGTATAAACAAAAACAAGCGATCTGGGGCCTTCTTTATTGCCGCCCGTGGTGCGTACACAATTTTAATTCTTCTCCTGGGTGTGGAGTGAGATTTGCCGCTGCGCCCGTGGGCGGCAAATCTCACTTACCGCCCAAAGTGACGTAAAATACAATAAAATTTAAGGTATAAACAGGTGCTCATCTACTATACAAGATATGATAGCACAATTAAAAAAAAAACTAAGAGGTCCTGTTTCAATACAGAACTATTGCACATAACATTATTTTAACAAACATTTAAATTTTCATGGTCATTCTTATTTTCAACATCTCCAAAACAATCTACCTCATATTTTGCTAAATTAGTTCAAAAAGGCCAGTTGTGATTCAGAATTAATGACATCAGTTGAATAATTCCATGTCTGTGGCGTGTATAATACCTAATATAACCGTCTGAGTTGAATGAATGGGGAAGCCCACAACACAACACCCACAGACAACTCAGTGATTGAGTGCTAGTAAATATTTACGAGTATGGAATTCGGCCAACGTAGCGGTTTCTCTCTTAGCAAGTTTGATGAAAATGAAAGCGTTTTTTCGACATCTACAATTGGGTTAACTTTTAAATCTACATTTCTGGGCCTTTTTATTAAAAGTTGTATTTTTTTTTTTATTTGGAATATTTTCGCTGATCTCGACTCAGACACAGAATAAGTAATACTCAGAATCACGAGCTCTTTCGATTTTTTTAGAACAAAAAATGTGTCCCAATTTTTTTTTTCCATTCCGTTACCATTTTTCCATAGACTTCTTATGGCGGTAACGGAATGGAAGTAACAGAAAATGTATGAACATTGTGGGATATATTTTGTGTCCTACACCGATCGAAAGAGCTCGTGATTCTGAGTGGAAATCACCAAAAACTTTCAAAATCTAAAAAAAAGTGGAATATACAACTTTTCAAAATCTAAAAAAAAGTGGAATGTACATTTTATTGAAACTGTGCTAATTTACTTGCTAGTACAGTATAATATATTTGCAGATATTACAAATTTGTGCAACTAAATGTTTTCTTTTCTCAATATAGCTTTCATATTTCCCATTTCGCTTGACAATGGTGTTTATAAGCTATTTTGTTCACTAGGGATGGGGCCGGGATTCCTGTACGTGCCAACTTCCCGTCGTGGTCCGTCTTTTGTTTTTCTTGTTTGCTTTGGTTGTTCCATATTCATGTTCATTGTTCCTTCATATTTTCTAACCATTTTCATTGCCGCTTTATTCGTTACATAATTTATAAAGTAGTCTAGACATTATCAGTAATAAATGTCATTATTTCTGTACCCATCAGTTTTTTTTTTGTCAGTCATACATAGTTTTTAATCAAAATTTAATTTTAGACAAATAAATATACCTATAGCTTCATAGAAGAAGTCCTTTTCTATGTATAATGAAGGATGAGAATGATTGGGTCAGAAACAATGACATTATTACTTATAGTGTCTAGGCCGCTAATTGTTGTGTTAATAATCTCCAGACTAGTAATATATGAATCTATTTATAGCTCAACATACTAAACTTAGGATGTGTGACGCATCTTCCGAATATTCACGTTATAGTACATAAGAATTTACGATTCGGAGCATTTGCGTCATAGGCAATTTATTATCTTATGAGTCGCAAGTCGAAATCTAATAGTTTTTTGCATTTATGCGGACGGTTGTCTCGATCGGAATTTAGGTGACATTCTTAATATACAACTCAAATCGATCTGAGAGGTACCAAAACCATCTAGGGAAGATTGGTAGCGTCCCAAAACCTTACTGCCAACGGGAATTTAGTTCTTTTTTAGTCACTCTGTATAACTTAAACGTGATTTCCCGTACAAATGCATGTTAGCTTCGTTGAATATAGTTTTTAATCTGCTGTTTGATCCCCAAAAAACGCATTGCTTGCTACTATGTAACTATAGTTTACAATTCTGAGAAATGCACGAGTATGTGTGAAGATTATTTACAAACACTTATTTTGTATTGATTATGGAATATGCACGCGTCCGTCTATCCGTCATAACCCCTGTTTTGAAATTAAGACCAACTGAATTGCAAAAAATGAGTGGAAGCCACACCTCTGCATGTCCGCACGAATAGGTTATTACTTTAACACGCCGCTATTATCTAATAGTGCGCAATTTACCCAAATTACAATTGTCTGGACAGACAGTTATATATATTTTTATAGCCTATGTTGTGTCCCACCCCACTGTTAGGCAAAGGCCTCCCCTCTCTTCCACCACTCGTCACGGCCTGGTGCATGTTTCCGCCAGTCGCTACAAAAGGTATCCAGGCAGGGCCGTAGCCAGAATTGCAGTTAAGATAAAGCAGTGCTAATTTAAGGTAGGGCATAGCGAATTTTAAGGTAGGGCATTAACCTTATTTTCATACATTTTTGACCCGATTGTAGTTTTTAAGGTAGGGCATTAGTATTTTAAGGTAGGGCATTGCCCCCTAATGCCCCCCCCCCCCCCCCTAGCTACGGCCCGGCCCTGCATCCAGGTCGTCCTAGCATCTCCTTTTCGGTCTGCTATTTTTGCCCAAACAGTTTTATAGTCACAAAAAATGCTAGTAACTAACAGGCTACTAACTTGAATTATCAGATATTTATTAACATAGCTATGTTTTGAAAACGGCGTCAAAAAGCTTATTTAATAAATTGACTATACCAAGTTAACCGAGTCTCCCCAATTATAATCCTAAAAGCGCTTTATACCACGTGTCCCAAAATTCAACAATAAGCTGGCACCAGAAGATGGACCTGCTCATGACTACTCGAGAAAAAAAATTACGATAAAAAAAGGAAAAAAACTCTATTTATTATGGACTTACAAAAAAAATTTGGTTCTGGTTAAAAAAAAAAATTTTTTGTGCCTAATTTTTCTAGAGTATTATATTACCTATATATTCTAGGTGTGTCGATTTTAATTTTTTTTTTGTAATTCCATTTTAAACAGATTTATTTTTTATTTTTTTTCCTCGAGTTGTCATGAGCAGGTCCATCTTCTGGTGCCAACTTATCGTTGAATTTTGGGACACGTTGTTTGAACCTAAGTAAGTATCATGGCAAAACCCACAAAATTCATATACATTATAGTGTTATTTGTATACTAAATAAATAATAATGTCACAGGTAGACTTGTCGTACGTAACAAACGACCTTCAAATTTTGCCCTAATTATAGTTGTGAGGTGCAGACGGTGATCACCACGAAGAAAGGGGCGCACTCAGGATCATCGGGTGTCTAGGGCAGCGGTGGTAAATAAAACATTATTTATGTTTTATAGAGGCGTGTTGCCGCGGCGGCGGCTGGCTGCAGACTGGAGTAGTTGCAGTAGTGAAGGTTGTAGAATCAGTGACAAGCTGGGTCGCCCGGTCTCTTTTATGGACGCAATGGGGTGACCGAACTAGTGACCGTTATGCGCCGAATATGCCAAACTTTTATTGACCAATAATCTTACGGCTAATTACATGAGAGTAGGGATGGGTAACTTTAATTTAGGACATTTAGTTTTATAATTAATACAATTTCTTATCATTTACACATAAAATATCAAACACGGAGCAAACAATAGTACTTAAAACTAGACATTTTGTATATAGCAAGTTACACGTTTATTAATCATTGACATAGAAATAATACAATAGAATGATTTACTTATTCTAGTTACACAAATCAAAAGTTTTCTAAGCTACATGCGACAATTCTCCCCCACGTGCGTCAGCACCGTCTGTTGGTGTGGAGCAAATGAGGACGAGTCTGGAAACCGGGCGGCGGACGTCTCCTGCGCGAGTGCGTACAATGGCTACTCTTACGTGGCCATCAGGACCGGGAAAGAGTTGTGCGATAACGCCTCTAGGCCAAGTACCTCGCGGCATAGTTCCATCGGCTATGATAACTACGTCGCCTACGTGCAGTTTCTGCGCGTTCTGGTGTGCGCTGGATCGCGGCATCAGGTTCGGGCGATATTCTTTTATCCAGCGTTTCCAGAAGTTGTCGGCTAGTGCTTGAGCTGTTTTCCACGACGATAGACTCAGGTTCTCGTCGGAAAAGACTCCCAGTGGTGACATAGCGTTCGAGCGGCCGATGAGAAAGTGATTCGGCGTGAGCGCTTCGGCATTCAAGTCTGGGTTCACTGGTGTCAATGGTCTGGAGTTTACCAGGTGTTCGGCTTCCAGAAGTAGCGTGTGTAGAACTTCCTCGTGGGGTGCTCTGTCTTTTAGAGTGACTTTCAGAGCTGTTTTCACGCTACCAACTAGACGCTCCCAGGCCCCGCCGGCGGAGGGGTTGCCAGGCGGGATCTTTTTCCAGATCATGCGTCGTTCGGTCATAAATTGTTTGAGACTATCGGGCAGAGAGTTTTTGGCCTCTGATAGCTCGCGTTCTGCACCGATAAAATTTGTTCCGTTGTCTGAGTATAAAACGGACGGTGCGCCGCGCCGAGATATCATTCTTCGTAGCGATAGGATCATAGAGGCTGCCGATAAGGAGGCGGCTAGCTCTAGATGTACGGCTCTAGTGGTGAGGCACGTATAAAGTACGCCCCATCGCTTTTCTCGTCGGCGGCCTATTACAATTTGCATGGGACCGAATAAATCTACGGCTGCTGCGGTAAATGGCGGTTGATTCGCCTTGAGCCTCTCTGGCGGTAGGTCGCCTACAGGAACCTTGAGGGTAGTTCCTTTATAGGTCCGACACCATTGGCACTTATTCGTTATATAGCGAATCGTACCGCGCAGTCCGATTATGTAATATCTTTGCTTCAACTCGTTGATCACCGTCGCATGATTTCCATGGTTGTAAAGAGCGTGGAAATGGTAGATCAATAGCTTGGTAAATGCTTCTTTAGCGTGCAGGACGGGTATATGGGCGCCGCCTCTGTCTATTCGAGCATCTAGCACTATAATGCCGTTCTTGTCTAACTTCATGGCGACTCGGTGTAGTGAAGACTTCTTCGGTAGGGCTCGCCCGGCTTCCAGCAATCGTATCTCTTCAGCATACGACTCATTTTGGCTCCGTCGGATCAGTAGTATTTCTGCCAGACTTATGTGTCTATTGTTCATCTCTGTTTCTGGATTCTTATTAACAGACAATTTGGCTTTGAATACCTCGGCAGCAACCAAGACTCTGGCCGTAGCGCGGACAAGTCTAGTGAATTTCGAGAACCTACTTACTTCGGGTAAGTATGCGAACTTACTTTTCACGGTACTAACGGAGCAGATTGGTTTTTGCGCGCGTTCTTCGCCCGTTTCGACGACGGACTCTACCGGTTTTTCGCGCGGCCAATGCTCCTCGTTTTGACGTATAAAATCAGGGCCTATAAACCACCGGTGGTTAGCTCCGAACTGGGCCGGAACGCCCTTAGTAGCGTCGTCGGCGACGTTCAGCGCGCTAGGCACCCAGCGCCAATCGGTGCGCTTAGTTGTGTCTTCTATTTCGGCTACTCTATGTGCGACAAAGCTTTTGTACCGACGTGGATCCGACCGTATCCAAGAGAGCGGCGTTCGCGCGTCGCTCCAAAAATACCGGTTTTTAACGACGTAATCGGACTCCTTAACTACGGTGTCGGCTAGCCGTGTCGCTAGCACACAACTTTGCAATTCTAACCTCGGGATACTCACAACACGCAACGGTGCGACTCGTGCCTTGGCGGCTACTAAGGCTGAGACCTTTTGGCCGTCCGGGCCTTTGCTAACTAAATATATCGCGGCGGCGTATATCTTTTCGCTAGCGTCACAGAAAACGTGCATATCGACCTCTCTACTGTTCGCAGGTACGTATCGCGGTATTTCTAGCTCCCTAAGTTGCTGTATATTGCTCACGAATGACTGCCACGCAGGTGCGAGCGAGGCGGGTATAGTGGTATCCCAGCCTATCCCTGTTCGCCAGACTTCCTGCATCAATGCCTTCCCTAGGACAGAAATCGGACTAACATAGCCTATGGGATCGAATATGGACATTGCGCTACTCGTCACTTGTCGCTTCGTGGGCAACTGTATACCGTTGAGCACTTCTTCGGGCGTATTGCGTAAATTTACGTTAAACCCTAACGTGTCACGTTTATGGTTCCATTTCAAACCTAATGTGCGCTCGCATTCGCCTCCCCCGATCAGGGACGTGTCCTCTTTGCTAGGTACTACGTCTGAAATTACGTTTGGGTTGTTAGAGGCGAACCCACGGAGCTCGAACGACGCGCGCAAATTAAGTTCGTAAATTTCATTTACTATACGCCTAACGTCGCTTTCGCTCTCGTCAAAAGCTGTCAACATGTCATCCATATACGTATTTTTTATTGTTTTCTCAGCAGCGATCGGAAATTCTTCCGCGTGTTCGTTTGCGTTTTTGTTTTTGACGTATAAAGCCGTCGTCGGCGAAGCCGCTGACCCGAATATTAACCTTTTCATTCTATATTCTTGCGGAGAGGCTGAGCGGTCCTCCCCCCGCCAAACAAAACGTAACGCATCACGATCGCTATCTATTATTTCTACTTGAAGGAACATTTCCTTGACATCGGCAATGACCGCGATTTTGCCTTCCCTAAAACGTACTAGCACGCCGAACAATGACTCTAATAGGTCGGGTCCCGCTAACAGCGCGGTGTTCAGCGACCTTCCGTACGCGGTGGCTGCGGCGTCGAAAACCAGACGCATTTTCCCCCTTTGGGGATGAAACGTCGGGAAATGGGGTAAATACCACGACCTAAGCGAGTCCTGTGGCGGCGGCGAGTCTACTTTTTCGGCGTAACCTTTATCGAGCAGGTTATTTATGTGTTTGGTATACTCGGTTTTTAAGATAGGGTCGCGATCCAATTTATTTTCTAGGCTGTATAGCCGCCGTAACGCGTGCGCTCTATTATTCGGCAATTCTTCGTTATCGGTACGCCATAACAAACCCGCGCGGTACCTATTTTCCCCGGGTATTTTTTCACATGTCGCCTCCAGTATCTCTAATGCTCTTTGATCGGGATCGGCCCGAGGCAATTTCTTAACTACCCCTAATGACTCGATGTCGAAATGTTCTTTCATGAGAGCTAAGGCGTCATCATCGGCCGTTCGAGGCCCCATGTGGCCCACGAACGCTACGGTTGCCTGTGGTGACTTGTGTGGTCCGTGCAATGACCATCCTAACCGCGTTAAACTGGCTACCGGGAGGTGCGATTTGCCGCTGATAATTTGACGCGTAACTATCAAATGCCAATTATCCTGACCTATAATTATCGTAGGCGCGGCGGAATCGTAACACAGCTCGTCGGCAATGCTGGTTAAGTGGTCGCACTGTTCAACTATTTCTTTGGAGACGCCCTGCGCTCCTACGTTCATGCGATTAATGGTAAGCGCGTCCATCATCTCTAGATGCCTACTACAATAACCGCGGATTGCGAAACGCACGTTGCATGAATCAGGGTCGCTAACTACTCCCCCGATTCCCTCAATATCAAGCGTTTCACCCCGCTCTCGGGGTAAAATTTGGTCAGCCGTTTCGTGTAAAATCAGGCTGAGCGCGGCCCCTTCGTCTAACAGAGCTAAGGCTTGCGTAGTACCCAACGGTCCCGTGACTTCCACGGGCACCATTTTCAAATATGTGGGCGCTATCCGAATCGCGTTAACGTTACTACTTTTTTTTACTTCCACGGGCGCGTTAGATGCGTTCAAACCGTGTAGTAATTTATGATGCCCCGCTTCGCACTGTTGTTCGCCACAAGCCACGTACTTACACTTAAAGCGATTTCTGTGCGACGCGCCTAGACATCTATAACACAGTTTTTCATTTTTTGCCCAATCCCAACGTTCGGCAACGGTCGCGGCTACGAATTTGTGACACTTTTCAATTTTATGCTCACCGTTTTTACATATTACGCACTTATTGTGCGACGTAACTTGCGCCGGTGTCGAATGCTTGGGTTTGGTTCCCGTATACGCGGGTTTTTTAGCCTCTCGAGGCTTCGTTTGTGCTACCGTAGGCGACCTATACTCTCCGGTATGACTCGTATGAGACCTACTTGCGTTACTTCGCGGGCGAGTGCCTCGGCAGCTTTCATCAGAGTCGCTCGAATAGTCGCGGGTAAAGGCGGGTGCGGGAGTGCGGGCGGGGGCGTTATAGCGCTCCGACCGGCTCTCCGGCTCAAAAGAAACCGTGTTTACAGTATTTCGCGACTTCGGCCATCTATGACGACTGGTTCTTTTCGCGGCAGAACTAATCTCAAGCAAAAACTCTGAAATTGCTACTAAATCGGGCGAGTCCCGATTTGCTTGCTTGAATTTACCCCATTCGTACCTCACGATAAGGTTCAATTTGTCAACAATCTTGTTAACTAGTTCTGGCGCGTAAAGATACTTTTCTTGTTTTAAGGATTTAATCGTAGCTACAGCGTTAGCTACATGGGCCGCAAAAGAGACGATATTGCTATTGTCTTCGGCTAATCTCGGCATGCGCTTTACGTTATGTAGCTCTGTCAACACGATTTCCTCTGGATCCCCGAATTGCCTTTCTAAGGCTTCCATAATCTCGTATGGATCCTGTACGGTGTACATAATAGACTTTACGGCTATTCTGGCTTCTCCTTTCAAAGCCTTACGGATTCGGCTGACGTTATTTACGTAACTAAACATCGGCGCGGTATCCTCGAATTCGGCCCGAAACGCGATCCACTCCGTAATATTACCGTCGAAAGTGGGCAATTCGGGCGGCCTATGCATAACGGGTGCGTAATGATTCGAAACATCTCGCGGCGGACGATGTGTGCTTATGTGCGACTCGCGGGGCGCGGGCCTACCGAGAGCGGCGGGCTCACTATGCACGAAAGTACGTGGGGCTGTTGTGACTCCAGGTCGGAATTTAAAACTTTGGTCAAGCTGAGACTGGTGTTCGACCCACTTCTTCACTCGTTGCTCGTCTAATTCGACTTCAGTTACGGTCTTGCCGCTAGCAGATCGCGCCTCATACTGGGCGACCTGTAGCCGTAATTTGGCAGTTTCCGCCTGTTTATTAGCAACGGCGAGAGTGGCTTTCTGAACTTCCAACTCGGCCATCAACAAAGCCAACTTTTCGTCACAACTTACACTAATACACTGTTTTTCGCGCACTTTTTCACTATCGCGATCGCGGCACTGAGAATCGCGGGTTTTTTCGCCCGTTGGCGTGTTTGATTTACACAAAGCCCCCGGGGGATTCACTACCGTTTTCTCGTTTTCATCGTATGAAATGTCCGAATATTCGGGTGCCGGCGGCGGCGCTGTTGCCGACGGCGGCGGATACGCACTATGACCGTCATCTAGGTTGCTGCTGGTGCCTTTGTCCCATGTATTGGTTTCGCCGGAGGTTGTCTTACCAGACGGCGGCGTCATGGTGGCGGCAGGCTCCCCCTGCGGCTTGCGTGGGCGAAGAGACCTCTTCAGCGTGTGTTCGGACATCTTCTTCTTTTTTCTGGCTTCTTTTTACGCAAATGACGCACGTGGGGGTCCCTAACCTTACCTACCTAAAACCTATTGGCTGACACTGCCTAGTGCAGCGCCAGCGACCCTAACTTACAACTAACTCACTTGTGGGCGTAAATCCCTTGATGCACTGATTCTCGCGCAAAGGCTAAGTGCAAGTGCCAGAGCGTCCGAAAGCAGTGTGAAGACGTCAACCATGTGACGTTGCAACGAAAGTTGCCAGGACACGAACGCGGAGTATGGCCTCAACACGAACGGTCCGTCCAGCAAGCTGGTTATAGCCGTAGGCTCTACCGCTAAAGCGGGCGGGTGTATGGACACCAAATGATGATGATGATTCTGAGCGTGAAATAAATCTGTCTCAGCGCGTACTTTATTCTTTCTTCATGTTCTTTCATCCGGTGCTCGAAGGACCAGCTGTGAGGTGCAGACGGTGATCACCACGAAGAAAGGGGCGCACTCAGGATCATCGGGTGTCTAGGGCAGCGGTGGTAAATAAAACATTATTTATGTTTTATAGAGGCGTGTTGCCGCGGCGGCGGCTGGCTGCAGACTGGAGTAGTTGCAGTAGTGAAGGTTGTAGAATCAGTGACAAGCTGGGTCGCCCGGTCTCTTTTATGGACGCAATGGGGTGACCGAACTAGTGACCGTTATGCGCCGAATATGCCAAACTTTTATTGACCAATAATCTTACGGCTAATTACATGAGAGTAGGGATGGGTAACTTTAATTTAGGACATTTAGTTTTATAATTAATACAATTTCTTATCATTTACACATAAAATATCAAACACGGAGCAAACAATAGTACTTAAAACTAGACATTTTGTATATAGCAAGTTACACGTTTATTAATCATTGACATAGAAATAATACAATAGAATGATTTACTTATTCTAGTTACACAAATCAAAAGTTTTCTAAGCTACATGCGACAATAGTAATTATCGACCATTCCAAAACAACAAACAATTGCAAGTTTGAGTTCAATTTTTTTTTTAAATATACGTTGTTACTGGGTATTCCCCAGGGCCGCGATTCGACATGGCAAAACTGACAGTCGCTAGTGAGACAACTATGATGTCACTACTTTGTGAAAGCCGAAATCTTTATGGATTCACAAATGAGTGATATCCACTTACGTCAAAATCAATAGAAAACTCTAGCGAGACCTCAAAGCAAGCATTAACTAGAGCCCGCACACGTGTACCCCCGTAAGGGATAGATATATAGATGCCCATAATCACTTCTACAGCATAAAACAGAACAATTTACCAATGTTTTCCTTAGCCGACACAACTTTCTAGGAAAACTAACAGCTTTTCTCGTAGCAATCACAGAAATTCTTGAAGAAATCGCGCATTATATCTGTTTGTTACCCTCCACTGCTAGAAGTAACGCGTGGAGGGTAATAGAAACTATGACAAGGACCAACGAAAATAGCACCTCTCTGCCGTATCTATCGAAAGTGTAATAAGACCATCCCGTTCTATCTTGGTATTATTAGTTCCGTGTCAGATCTATGGGTGGTATATCTATGAGCGAGACCTATTTGACAGTTAGGTGTGGACAGATAGATATCACTCTATCCACTAGCGATTCAACTGTGATATCCACGTGTCACAGTTTGGCATGACGAATGGCCTTCAAGTGTAATTGTTGCTACATACAGAAAAGTTCAACACCTTTGATCAGAATGACCATTAAATGCAAATTATTGGATAAACCAGAAATGAGACCAGCAGATTGTATAAGTTGTATTGTACCTACTGGCTATATTTGTTCGTTTGGTGATGGTTAGTAATCGTTCATGACAATTTTCGCGGATATTAGTAAATTATATATGCGTAATGAGTATGTTACTCATTCAATATACGTACTTTGTACATTGTTTACAATACTTATACCGGTTTATTCTATAATTGTAGTTGCTACAACGTCTGCCCGAAGACAAAAAATATTCGTTCGTTACACACTTTCTTACATGAAACATAAAAATCTGTTCGTATAATATAATATGTATCAATATCACATAGTGTGTCTGCAAAGAATGATAGGTAGGTACGTAGGTAGCAAAGATTTGGACAACGTACTAGAAAAAAAAATCCTAATTAGCAGTTACAATATTTTTTAGACTCTATACCGCTTTGGATGAGAATGCAACCTGAATGTATGATTTTATTTTTTGTAAGTATATACGTTAATACTTATGGTACTTATATTATTATCTAGCTTGACTCTCTATCCCGTTCTGATTCCGTAAAAAAAGTCATCACCTCTCTTTTCTCCACATAACGTATTCCAGTCACAATACATTATAATGTTTTATCTCGTACGTGACTTTAACCGGGCTTGAAATAATTGGTAACATGCTTACCAGATAACCAATTTACTTGGTAAATGGTTACCATATCCTTACTATATAGCAGGTAAGCAGATATACATACATATAACCGTATACCGTGTACACCTCTTACGAGTGTTTTTCGCGTAGTGTTTTATTAGTAATATCAGTATATGTCAAAACATATGTGTCTATGTCTATGTCGAAGTAACGTATCTGTATTTGTATGTAAGGTATGAGTACTTGTACACATGAGATAAGATTGAATATGCAGTTGCACGGGAAAATTCGACCGGTGCTTCTGTGACCCAGGTGGCCAAGTTGGTAAAGGCGTCTGCCGCGAATGCAGAAGACGCTGGTTCGATCCCAGCCTTGGGCACCGAGGCCTAGGTCACTTTTTCCTTTGTATATGACATCTTTATCAGTTTATGTAGTTGTATTCCAATTTCAAATATTAAAGTACGTCCACTAGGTAGGTAGTAACTATAACCTATTATACAGTATATATGTATATCCCTATTTAGAAGTCTAATTTGTACCGGGTGTTTCCTGTATTAAGAGCAATAAATTAAAACGTAGATTCTACTCCTCAAACCAGACAACGTTTGTTCGGGGACTTTTATTTATATACAACGACGGTGACAAACAAGCATATGGCCCACCTGATGGTAAGCAGCTACCGTAGCCTATGGACGTCTGCAACTCCAGAGGTGCCACATGCGCGTTGCCGACCCTTTAAAAACACCTTATAAAAAACTTATGGTTTGATTTTGAACTTTTAAAAATAACTTATGGTTTGATTTTTACGACACTTTAAAGTTCATTCGAACACGAAATGTATTCCGAAATTGATTATAGCTGTAGGGTACAGTGACAAGACTGACAAACAACGTCAATTAGACGGATTGTAACGTACATTGAAAATACTATTTAGCTAAAAGCTAAAAGCTATTTAGCTTGTATTAAAAAGAGACTAAAAATAAAAACACTTTTTTTTTTAAGTTGTTGAACAAAAGTTTTATTGTTTGAGGAGTAGAATCTACGTTTTATTTATTACAGGAAACACTCTGTATACCAAACAAATATGGAAGCTTTTTAAATAAAAAAATCGTCCTTTAGGTTTATACTTTATACATTATAATACGTAAATAGGTATTAGTGTGTTATATTTAAAATACGTAAACAAGGCTGATGAATCCGGGGAAATTTGTTAAGCTATTCCATATGTCTTTGCTATTAGAAAATAGGTGATCTAGGTAGCAAAATTATGTATTTCTGATGATCATAAATGAAATGTGCGGAAAACGAATTGCTAATTTCTTTTGAAGTATAACATTTAACTGAGACATTGACGTGACGAGCATCCGTACATCTGCCTTTATTCCTATTTTTTCAACCATGATAACTTTTTACTGATATCCGCAACCTTGAGAATTTCCGGGTTAACGTTGCATTATAATCGCTTATTATATCTTATCTTCAGCTTATCCTCTACTCATGTAGTAACGTATTTTATTTTCGCATATATGATTTTTTGCCGAAACCGAAACCGAAAACGAAGGTTCGGCTCTAGGTCCAGTTTCGGCCGAAACCGAAACCGAAACCGAAACTTTTATAGACATGTTAAAATCGTTGAGTTAAGTCAATAAGCCGTTGTAACGTGTAAAAGGATAGGTGGTATAGAAATAGAATAGAGTTTTGACTGATCATCTTCCTAGCATATGTGCCGGCGTTTTCCCCACGGGCTCAGTTGAGCCTGGGGTCCGCTTGGCAACCTAATCCCATGATTAAAAAAAACTTGTTTATATACAACTCCATGTAATATCGGTGTAAGGCGTATTTTGATCCCTAATTTTGTTTTGGATTGTAGAATTTTACATCGCTTTTGTTTGTTATGGTGTTATTGTGCGGATGGATCTTTCAGCTTTTTTTTTCGCGAAATAAATGCTGAACACGAAATATTTTCTAACAAAGGTTTCATATGAATGAACATAATTATTAATTATATAACTTTTTGACAACTTTAACGTAAACCTTCTTACCTTCCTTATTGAAAGTATAATTGTCACAAGTCGACCATGTTTTCGTACATATCTGTCAGACAACAACTTTTTTTTACTTTGGTATTTTTATACAGTTTAGGATCTGATACGCTAAAATTAGCAATAAAATAGCTTACACGATTTAAAACTTGACTGATGTATTATGTGGAGTAAAATACAGATCAGTAAACAAAATAAAAATATGCATCTATCTCTGTGGTTCAAGTAATACATTTAGTTAAAAAAAAAGTACTGAGGAATATATGAATCGAAAAAACAAACATTTGTGCTTTATTAAAAAATGGTATGTTTTCTTTTAAAGTATGAATACGATTTTTTAAATTTGTGTGTTATTTATTAGTTATACCTACTGCAGTTAGTTACACAGCAAAGTTCCATCGACTGAGACATCAATGTTGTTAAATCTCCATAAAATAATTCGCCTAGATTGCATGGACTATTTTGGTTTTACAATCAGTATCTAAAATAAATCATCTATCATCTAGTATTTTTATTTTATATCTTTGTGTATCATTTTCAGCGGAGGCTGACGCAGTTCCTTGGGCAGTCCCTTGCATGAACTCGAGACTTAAATGTTAAATAAAATTAATACTTAAATGATATTATCATATCACACTTTGATGAAATAATCATCCAAATCACATGTACACTTTTTAGATATTTATTTATTATAATTGTATCACTTAAAAACGTTACTGAGACTGAATTTGTGGACCGAGTAAATACAATGTTGTAAGTTTCGGCGCGGCCGAAAGTTTCGGCCGTTTTTTGGCCGAAACCGAAACTTGGGCCGAAACACAGTTTTTTGGCCGAAACTGGCCGAAACCGAAACCGAAACCGAAACTTCGGTCGGACACTAATTAATTTATGAAAATAATATATCTTGTACTTCATACCCATAACTAATTACCTATCGCAATAATGACGATGACTAAAATGTCTGGATAGCCGACATTTATCTCTGCTCCGACCTCAATTAGTCAGGACTATAGTCAACTTAATGTTGCGCCACAAAGAAAATAGCCCATCAACTAAAACAACTGTTGTGAAATCATAGTGACTATAATTGGAGGTGATTCCCCACCACTGGACTTCTGCCGATGGCTTCAACTACCTTCCACATATAGATGTACATATATGATACTTCTATCTGATTGTTTATTTATAAACTTTGTTTTGTTTAGAGTTGGCTAGGTGATGAGGTGCTTCGATTCTTTGAAGCTATTTATTGAGCTCTGATTTTGAAGAGCATAGGTATAATTATTATACCGATGGCCAATTGGCCATGTTCGGCTAATGATTTTTTGGAATTTGGTTTTCTAAATAAAAGGATGCTGGTCCGATCCGATCCCATACTAGTTTAGGCTAAATATCAACAATCACGGAAATAAAGATATGCATAATTTTGTCGAATTACACGTAGGTATTCATGGTATGTCCTATATTTTAGGGTTCTCTGCCTTTTCGCCGAAAATCATATTGCCAAATTTCAGTTGCCAACCAACTTTTCGCAGAAGTTTCATTTGGCCGAATTTCATTTCCCAACTTTACATAATCCAACCTAACCTAACCCAACCTAGTAGGCAATTTTCATTTCCCAACTATGGGGTTGGGAAATGAAATGGTTGCGAAATAATTATTAGGTAAAAATTATTCGGCCAAATGAAACTTCTGGGAAAAGTTGGTTGGCAAATGAAATTCGGCAATACAATTTTCGGCGAAAAGGCAGGATACCATATTTTAGGCTCTAGGAATAATATTTTGTAAAAAGCATCAAAGGATATGTGATATCATATCTAATCATCAAGTTATCGGCTAACCTTGTATGTATTGGTTTTAATGGAGTAGGTTGGCGTATAGTTTAGTTAGCTTAGTACTTCATATTTTACATAATGTTATATATGATTTATAGAACATAATGTTGTGTAAAGCAAAATGTAGTTAATGAGTTGTATTTATAGATGAAGATAAGTTACGTGTAGTTAGCAATTTATTTTTGGAATTTGCGTTGTATTTCGATATTTTATTGTTCTATAGGACTCCGGCCTTCCTATCTGATGAACAGACACATCCATGAAAAACAAATTGTGATGAGAAGCTCTGTAGATAGAGGCAGCTCCAGACGTGGGTAAAACTTACATTTATATTTGGAATCACAATGTAACTAAAGGGCATCAATTAGACAACCGAGTTGCTAGTGAGACTACTGACACATTCTATAGTACAAACAAATAGTGATCTCACATGGAAATCAACGTGCCAGTGTTTGACATGTCGAATAGGGGTCAAGATGTATCTATACTATAGGTACAATTATTTTGTGTGTAGTGCAATTATGTCGTTTCACACAAACCAGTTTCTTAGGTGTTTTCATGGGACATACATATTTTCGTTAGTCATTCTAATTTTTAAAACGAATGCTAGGCACAATCGTGTAGGAAAACATCAAGGGTTTGTGGTTTAGCTATTGTTTAAAAAGGATTATTGTCACTTGTCAGCATTCATTTACTGGTACAAAACCATTGACAACTTAATACTTTAGTATTTAACACAGATTTCCTTAATCTAGGAACCAAGAGACTGAAGTTCCAAGTCCCCATTTAGCCAGTGTAGGGGTGACGGCACGCTCCTTGGTTAACGAAAGGGTGGACGAAGCAAATATCGCTGGCACAAGATGTGGGTAAACCTGTTCCATATAGTAGCTTAGCTTAGAAATAGTGGACCGAAGGTTCAATTAGGGTAAAAGACATTGATTTCAATTAATTGAACCTGAGGTTGAGTTTTACTTATGTAGACATGTAGAGGTCCCATAGATTAAAACGACGTAGATAAAAGAGCAGAACTTACGAGCGGCTTTTCAGGACAAAATATCTAATATAAAATACATAGGAATTAGGAATACTCGCTCTTGAAGAAGTCAAAGTACACGCGTGTCAATGCAAGCGGGTGTTGTAAGTATAAAAATTTCTATTAGTACGAAGTTTTCCGTTTTCACTGTCTAAGTACAGGAGAAGTTGCGGAGAGAAGTCAACAACCTTTGGCTTTTGTAGTCCATTAGAAGACATCTTTCAATAGTCTGAAGGATGCTTTCAACATTCTCATGTAGCTTTACATGTAAACTGGTTGTGACCACTTAAACATGTCATGTCAATACAGTAGCTCAGTGCGGAACACAGTACTTAGGTGTTAATTATAACCATAAAAGCGATGTATATTTAGTCGAGCAAGTCTGGGAACATTGCGTGACTGTAGGCAAAACGTGGATACCGTTAATATGCTATACGTAGCTCTTATTGCAACAGGATAAGAGCTACCAGTGATCAGTTAAGTGTTTTGGTGTTAGTACAGTCACTACTGAAGATATCGGAGCGGCCAGGGTACTCAAAAATATTTGAACATGCACTTTATAGCCTTGACAATAGAGACGTTGTTCAGATATTTGTGACCACCTTGGCCGCTCCGATATATCTGATGGCGACTGTACTAGTCAAATAGATGTAGTTTACGCACCTGTGAATATTACTACTCCCATGAGGGAGGGGAGTAATACAATACACAGTATTATAGTCCGTTAGCTTTAAGAAGCACCTTGGGGAATCGGCGATGACACACGAAGGTAATATTGCTGTTCTGCTTTTTCATGTGTCACTGTTGATTTCACACACAACCCGAAGGTTCTTTTTAAGGTGCGATAAAAATTGCCGAATTGCCGCAATTTTGACGTCACGGCCATATCAAGCAATTTCAAGCAATACGAAATATTGCTCAATATGGAGCAATCATTGCTCCAGTATGGCGCCATTCTTGCTCCACTTAATTGCCCCATATGCAGCAATTCGGGAAACTAGGCAAATTGCCCAAATATTGCCCGTGTAAAGGCACCTGAATGGAGCAATGATTGCCGAAATAATTGCCGCTATATCTAGAAATTGCCTCGTATTGCTCAATTAATTGCTCCATATTGCTCCATTAGTTTCGGCAGCGTATCGCCGGGCAATAATTGTCCGATAAATCGCCCGTGTAAGAGCACCTTTAGAGCTCACGGACTGTAGAATATTGTGTATTCCCTAATTTGTAGGTTTGCATTAGGGTCATCGAAATCGATGAGGACTATAATGTCTTTCGCTTTTAGCATTTTACATTGATTTTTTAGTGATTGTTCGTCTGTTACGAGAGGTGTGCAAACTGTTGTAGAGTTTATCAGATATTGTTATAATATAAAAATACAAAGAAACGTACCTAGGTATAAATACATATTAAATCAATGCCTAGGTATACAAAGAAGAACGGTGTACGTTTCATAAATCATTGTTCTTAGAACAGATATCATAACACACTTTAGGGTCATTAGTAGGTATAGATCAATAAGTTATTATAGATTTACTTTTATAGCAATCCATTGATGGATATCTATCACCAATATCACCATTCAACATTCATAATGTATTGGTTATAGGTATATCGTTGTTTCACGTGGAACTAACACGTAGCTACTCGTAACCTCTTGCATTTTTGTTCTCTTTATAAAGAAGTATTTGAATCCTCGCTCTATTATTTCGCTATTCACACGTCTTTATGTTTTCCCTAACGGCATCTGAGTGAAAACCAGTTCCAACTTCTTGACACGATGGCAGGATAATCGGATTTGCATAAGTTGTTGCACATTTTGTTCTCCTATTCATTATTATTTGCATATATTAAACTACATGAGTACGAATGATCGCGTATTTCTCTACCTAACTCTTCTCTTGACGAGTTGTACCTAGTTGGAAGTAGCTTTAAACACCACTCCACTAAGACACCACCCTAATACTGCATAGGACGTACATCTTTTTTTTTTATTAGCCTAAAGTAGTGTCCCACTGCTGGGCAAAGGCCTCCCCCGCTGACTTCCACAACTCTCGGTCCCACGCTTTTTCCGGCCAGGTGCTGAGGAAAGCGTCCATATCGTTCCGCCATCTCTGTTACATACATCTACTATCTGATAATTACACTACCGATATTTTTGTTTTATAAGAAATAAGAAATTCATTTCATTTATAAGAAATGTCATGATAGTCTGCTCAACAATGTTCCAATTGTTAAAATCACCTTCAATCTAAATTCTTAACAATAGACGTGACAATTGTGTACGTAACGCGAATTAGGATGTCAATAACGTTACCTTATAACCGGTAACCAGGACACAAACCATGCTAAATCAAAAAACTAAATCCTTCAAATCATACCTTAGCCATCCTAAGCATCCGATGGTAGTAGTAGTGAGTCCAGTATAATATAAGTACCTACTACTTATGTTATTGTTTACTACTTATGTTTCCATCATTATCAGTACACCTGTACTCGTAAACTTACGGTACTTGTACTTTCTCATCCAAAGGTAGTAACAATATAGACGGATACATCTTTTTACGCCCTTTCAGATTTAGGCTTCTAGTAGTTCTAGTAATCACTTGGGTACTTAAATTACATGTTACAACCCGGCAGCCAGCGCTGCCCTAGCGACTACTCTATCAAACTGTTACATCGATGCGCAGGATTGCGAGAGTTAACTGTTGATTATATTAGTTCTGAATAGGCGGCATAGATGGCGCTTTACCGACCTTTTTGTAGGAAAGAGGGATGTGCGTTTTGTGAGGGTAGGAGGTTCTACGAAACGAAGTTTTATTATTTAAGATTTATGCTTTAAAATGGATTTTTGCTTTTCAGTTACCCATAAGGTCTTTAGGAAACTTTGACAAATTTTTAATTTTAGGGAAACTTTTTTGATAAACACAAAACTGAACAATCAAGACAGGATATTAAAAGGAAAATGTACATAAATACTCGTGTAATATTTAGTAACTAAATAAACCATAATTGGGATTGCCCTTATGAAATCATTATCCTCAAATTTCATATATTATGGTCATTCGACAAACAACCATCTTAAGGTAAAATTAAGCTAATTCTTAAACCGTACCAGAATCCCAATACCTTGGGCTGACTTTGGGAATATCTTTTATAT
Organism: Pammene fasciana; assembly: GCA_911728535.1. Lineage (NCBI taxonomy): Eukaryota > Metazoa > Arthropoda > Insecta > Lepidoptera > Tortricidae > Pammene > Pammene fasciana. The sequence continues at coordinate 3,026,555 of OU452292.1, forward strand.
GTCGAAAGAGCATAGGTGCAATTTGTCATTCATTAAACTGTTAACCGAGCAATTTAAGGCCGTCACATGCAAGATAAAACCAGCAGCAAAAATGTTATCAAATAATGTGTCTTATTAGCTATAGATAGAGCTCAAAGTTGGTTGTGATAAAGTCATGGTAAGAGGCTAATTGGTAGCCTTTGAGGACAAGGATAAGTACTTCATTAATGTAAGGATGAACAATGCAATAGTTCTAATCTTGACATCTAGATAAATCTAGTAGGGTAATTTAATGCCTAAAAGTTTTGGTAATTGATGTGACCCTGTAAATATGTTAATATGCATGATGCAAAATGTTAAAAGTCGTACATTCAAACATAATTATTAAAAATATTCGCTCAGAGTAAAAAACTAGGGTTCTTAGGGCGGCCAGCCACTATAAGTCCGCCGGACGATATCGGCCTGTCAGTTGTTCGGAACTGTCCAATTTTTGTTTTAACTGACAGGCCGTTATCGTCCGGCGGACTGATAGAGGATGGCCGCCCTTAGGAGTATACATTTAAAACAAAAAAAACTGCATTAACTTAAAATACTTACGCATAAACATCCGGTTGAATACGACATGCTGTCATCGGCCCTGAATGCGTACTTTATTTATCGAGCTTTGCCAATACAAGTAAAATCACACAATCATGACCCTGTACATTGGATGCTCATTCTAGCATAACGCGTTTCCCACTCAAAGTTTCTTAGCAACCATCAGTTTGCGATTGCAATCATACAACTAAACACCTGTTGACTCGCTAGCGACCTGAACTGATAACGGAACGGCATTTAGTAGTTAATTTATATTAGTGTTACTAATTAGTGTTAATGTTTTTTTAGTGGCAGTGTTGAAGCTATGTTAGATAGATGTGGGTTAAGTGTAAGAATGACGATGAGAGGGAAGCTTTGTGCGAAGAGAGTACGTTGTCGAGTAAAGTGCTCAAGTGTTTTCGACAGGTTAAGGAGTATTTTGGTACGTTTATAAACAAACAAACAATAATTTATTTGCAGAATACCACTCATTCTATATACGACTCTACCATGGTGTACTAACAAATTTGATAACTGCTACAATAACGCCTGTGATAGACAAACGGACACATTGAATACTTAATTAATTTCATGAAACTTTTACTGTAGCTTTATGAAAGTTATAAAGTAAACATAAGTGTCGGCGCGTCAAACTATTCGTCGGGAAACAGGCAAATTGTTTATGAAGAAAAAATTGTTATTTGCGCAACAAGAGAGGAAAGTTGGTTTTTCTTGCGATTGTTGATTTTGAGTCCCGAGTAAGCGAAAGATTCTATAATTCAATCACGAGCGAAGCGAGTGATTCTAAGTTAGAATCTTGAGCGTAGCGAGGGACTCAAAAACACGAGATGTAAAATAACTTTGCTCTCGTGTGACACATACAACTTTGACCCCAGGGAGTGATGAAAGGCGCACTTTCGTCACTGTTTTTTCGCAGGGAAGTAGGCTTCTATAATTCAATCACGAGCGAAGCGAGTGATTCTAAGTTAGAATCTTGAGCGTACCGAGGGACTCAAAAACACGAGATGTAAAATAACTTTGCTCTCGTGTGACACATACAACTTTGACCCCAGGGAGTGATGAAAGGCGCACTTTCGTCACTGTTTTTTCGCAGGGAAGTAGGCTTGTTCGAGCTGCTGAGGTGAAAAATATATTGTAGCTATTTCATACACTCATTTTTGTATTATGTTATGTCACATGATTCCAATCGAGAATTTACTCTGTAGATTCCTTTATTCATACCTTCTTGCGATAGCTCAGCACTGCAATCATAAGATAGCGTTTATACAAATATCTAACTTTGCCAAAGAACGGTATTCAAACTTGAAATTTTAATTTGTTAAGGAATTATCATCAAAACGATCTTCTCTTGTCGACAAAATGGTATTTAACAGGTTTTGATTCAAGCAACTAACTACCTCTTATGTCACAAAAATGTTTGACGAATCGTTTTGGCAATCTTGACATTAATCAAATCTCATTTTAATATTTATTTGACTTGAAATTGATAGCAAGAAAATTATAATCCTAATTAGCGTCTTCTGATAGCTCCTGGTCCAGTCCTGTTCAAATTTAAATCAAACCGATAATAAAGCATTATTCCACGCATAGGCTTCAAATCTAACAATAAATATGTACCCTCGAGTTCATAATTGCAAACCCAATTTATCAATGAATTCATTCATAAATTGGGTATGCAATTATGAACCCGATGGTACCTTCTTACGTGACTTGAGCTTCAAATAGTTCTTAGGCTGTGCTGCTCTACTATATAAGTTACTCTATGGACCTACGGTGGACTTACGCATTCAGCCAACGTTTTATGCCAAAAACCAGATTTAGTTAAACATTGACTGCGCATGCGCTGCCATTTATTGCTGACCATAAGTGATATCTCTGCAAACAGTCTAAATCGTAGTTTGTTGTCAAACATTGTACTGGATTATGTAAATATAAATAGTATAGTTTAGTCATATGTACAAAAGCTTATCATAGTTCAACAATGCAAATAAACATTTAATACTTTGCAGCTTTAAAATTACTTACTTTAACACGATAATATAAGTTAACGTTTATTAAGCTACAAAATTTATCATTTGCAAAGTCGGAGAGAAGTTTTCACGGTCTGACTATATTTTATACGTAGAACCACATTATATATCGATTTTTGCCACCTCAGTAGCAAACAATCATTCAATCCGCCTGATGGTAAGCGGTCTCTGTAGCCTATAATCTCTTGCAAATACTGAGGTGTTACATGCGCGTTGCCGATCCTAAAAATAAACTACCAAATAATAACGTCGGGCGACAACCAAAACTCACTAATTACTACCACAAGTTCATAGCCTTAATGATCCGTATTAGTGACGAAATAAAGTTGATTTTTGTTTAAATTTGAATCAATGAGTTTTGGTTGTCACCTGACGAATTATGTCATAATCATAAATCTTCATCCATCTTGAAACAATTTGTTGACAGAGATGCTATCATTGTCACTGTCTCAATGTTTCTGTCATTGCACGTGAATGTCAAGTGTCGAGGTTACGGGTCAATGGTCATATGTGATAGTCTACATCAAAAGCTACTACAATATTGCGCGGTCGGCGCTTACGCTTTTGATCAAATACAATATTGAATCTGTATAACCTACGGCGTAGGCGCCTTCCGGCAAATGGTACCTTTTAAGCCGACCGCCGACTATCGGTCCGCCTGCAGTCCACCTGACGATCTCGGCCTGTCAGTTGTAAAAATTTGCCGGCTTCGAACAACTGACAGGCCGATATCGTCAGGCGGACTCAATTTTGAATTTAAGGATTATTGTTATTGTTTATTGTATTATGCATGGATTGTATTATGGATGGATGTTGTTGGATTATGCATGTTACTTAGCTTAACAGCTGGTTTCGTGCATATTCTACGGTAAGTTATACCTTTAATTGAATAATCTACTTACACAGAGACGAAGTATGAAGCTCGAATGAGTAAACTGTTAACCTTTTGACCGCCTTACTTCAAAAATTGAACTTTTAATTTTGAACTCTGTCATAATATATGAAGGTGTCATTCACGTTGTCACTTTGTCTCATATATCAGATGACGGCGGTCAAAAGGTTAATGATTTATAGAAGATGCATTTTACATAGAGTATAGTAATTTTTATGACTTTTAAATTTGGCACAAGAAAGTGCTTGAAATTCAATAGGCATAACAAGATTCCAAATTATGTATACATAATGCATATACTATTTACTATATTTCATATAAGTACTTATATTTTATTATATGAGGATTTCCCTAACCACCGTCTAGTCGGTTCTCATTTACATAAGGCCGGAAAACCACGATGAGTCGTCGGCCCACTGGGTTTCCAAACCAGTCCAAATGCCGAGGCGATACGTAACAATTAGGGATATAACCACTATAATATAAGCATTTCTATCAATTTGCACGATTAATTGCGAATACAGGTGTCACAAAATACTGCTTTTCCGTTTAAGGGTAATAGGCTAGATGAATTTTTTTCATGCGTGGTATCATTCGATTCGTTTTGTTGTGAGGATCAAATGTCTGTATGGGGCCAAGCCAATTGCCTTAAATCAACATAAAAGACAGAAAAGAGACTTAAAGTCTGTGATTTGCTTTTGTTTCTCAAAACGCTCCTAACAAAATGATATAAAGCCGTGACGTCATGGCTTCATAGATGCCCTGTTTAAAGTATGGAAAAATTATGAAATTGCTATTTTTACAGTGAAATATTGCGTTTATGTATATGGTTGCCATACAATTTATTTCACAGTAAAATGTTAGAAATCGAATGGTATGATTGGTTTTTTTAAATTTTGTACTTTCAAAATTCGAAAAAAAAATGAAATTTTGAAGCCAGATATCCTTGCACCATTTCAATAGATTTTTTTTAATGTTTACTTTATTTGTATATTTTGATCATTTTGCATCCTATCAACTAAATTTCATTGCATAATTCAACATGTGTCATCATCCCTATTGGTATCGAATGAGTAAGAATAATTTTAAACAAAATTATATAAGAACCGAGTTCACTTAGGATCCGCTATTCCAAAAGGAAGTGGCCGAGTTACTGTAAAAAATAGTGAAATCACTATAGGTGTGCCTATAATAGTTGAAGAGTTCCCTCGATTTCTCCAGGATCCCATCATCAGACCCCGACTTGGTGACAATGGGACCATCTAGGGGTTATACCGTTCGATTAAAAAAAAAATTTTGAAAATCGGTTCATGATTCACGGAGATATCGAGTAACATACATACAAAAAAAAATCTGTCGAATTGAGAACCTCCTCCTTTTTTGAAGTCGGTTAAAATATAGCAACACCCGTAACTAACCATCGGTGGACCTTATGCCGTTGCAATAGGGATTAGGTACAAACAGTTAGTTACGGGTGTTGCTGTTTGCCAAATCCGTGTGAAAAAACCGGCGTAGACGAACTCTACCGTTCAAAGGTTAGCTGGAAGATATCCCTCATAGGTTCGCCTGTGTACCTCAATGTCGGCAATATTTGATCTTATCATGTATATTTACAGCCAGCAGCAGAAGTAGCTAAGCTGATGTGTTCAAAATGATCTTGACACGCTCTTATTCGCATAACAATTAAGCTGTGTCAACCTCATTTTGAAACCTTAGCTACTTTTGCTGTTGACTACAACTAGGTACTCTAGATTTTAATGCCTAGCTCTTGTAAATCTACCTGTATCTACTCATGTATTATTAGATACTATTGTATGATATAACCTGGTGTAAATAAGACTTAACTAACAACACGCATCATTAGTACTAACAATATTATAATGCATGTAACTAACAAAACAATTTCTGTGTTTTCCTCCTCATTCCCACCTGTCCTCATGTTTGTGTTACGTCGTATTCTTAATCATGAAATCGCGTGTCTTTATCTAACTTCGGTAATTCTAAAAAAATATATAACAAATCATGAAAATTTCGTATTGAAATTTCGTCGCGCGGTAACGCAAAAAAATATGCTCTTTGTTCAAACTTTTAATGTTACAATTTTCTTCTTGAAATCGCTATGAAATGATATCCGTAATTCTAAACGTTTAAAAATCGAATTATATTTTGTTTCCGTTAAACAATCATAATCACATTCCAATTTTAAATGTGAATGAACGACATCCGTGGAAATTTGTCGTTCGAAATTTGAACGATGCCGTTTGATTCGGCTGCAATTTGCGGCGCTTGCGTCGATTTAATTGACAATTACCCGTCACTCGTCCGACGCGTGCTCTATTTCCATTGTCGATGGCTATTTCTGTACTCGCGTTGTTACGACACGGTTTACCTTCGTCCTTTATTTTGTAACGGTATTTTTTGTCTATATATTCATCTTATTAAATTATTTTCGTCATAAATGTCTACGAAATTCAACTTAAAACGATTTATGAAACTAAATAAAATCGCAACGAATAAAAATGTATTAAATTATCACGCATTTCCATTTCAATATTTGATCCTAAAAATTTTTATGCTTCTTAAACGTTGTCTCCGTACAAATTTCGTCCAAACAATTGTTTTAAATTCCCTTCAATAAAAATCTTTATCGTAACCTATGTTTTACTCAACTTTGAAAACATCTACCTCTAAAATTAACAACGGTATTGTTTAAAACCTGTTCGCGCCAAAACTCGAAAAAAAACTAACCGTCCACCCTCCTAACAACCTTACTTATCCTACCTATTGTAGTCGTCTCACCCCGAAGCAACACCATCTTCACTTATTCAGACGGCACCTACGAAGAGGAGTACTCCTGCTGGCCCCCGGCCCTCTGCATGATCCTCATCTCGCTGGTGGAGATCGTCATGTTCTGCTATGACGCGGCCCATGGCAGCACCACGGCGGTGGGGCCGCTCGCGAAGATATTCATCTACAACCCGAACAAGAGACATGAGGCGTGGCGGTTTATCACGTACATGTTTGTTCATGTGGGGTTAGTATTTATACTTTTATCAAGTAAATGGCGTAACTCGAGAGAGGGGTAACATTAGACAAAGGGAAGTACGCCCTAATTAAAATGGAATTGACAGTGCTGTAATATTCAAGTACCTACATCATCCATATCGAAAATTCGCTGTCTATTGGAACCGTCCGTCCCCAGTTGCCCCCTTTGACTGTAATGCTTAATTGACTGTGTAGAAATTAATAACAGTAATACCATCATGAAGTACTTGTGACACAATATAATTTACAAACCTGGGAATCCCCTCGTATGGATCCTTTGGCGCCATGCGCTATATTGAAATTGACCAACAAAGAAGAAACGTTTTCGCGTTGTCTTTAAGATTCGGGGTTTTCCCAGGGTTGGGGTTTTTCTGGGTTTCTTGACCCTTTTTAGCCTCTCGAGTTCCATCTATTTTTAATTCATTTCATTTATCCATTGATAGGCGCTTTATTAGTAAGAATTTACCTTAGTGTTCAAGCCATCTATTTATTTCATTAATCTTTTTAACTTCGACGAATCATCTAGAGATCAGCAAGTAGTATTAAATCATTGATGATGCCTTAGTACGTATATTTTTGTGACACACATTCTTCGCATTTTACGCTAAAATACATTAGTTCGGCTCTGGCCCCTAATATTTTACAAAATCTGGTCCCATTCGGTTCATTCCTTAACCCTTTGACCGCCATAGTCGGCTGTGGCCGACATCCGAAAGTCGTGCCATGGACGCCAACGACGGCCACAGCCGACAGCTTTGCCTATTCAATAGGGACCTACGCGGAAATCCGCAAAGTTCCATTTCGCTTAAACAATGCGCTTGCGTGGCGTCGGTGACGCATCATTTTTGTTCAACGCTTGGCGTTCAGTTAATAATTCAAAGGTTAATAAAAATGTATCTCCTTTTCCAGCGTTGTCCACCTCCTGGTCAATCTACTAGTGCAGTTGTTCCTCGGTGTCCCCCTTGAGATGGTGCACCGCTGGTGGCGCGTCACACTAGTATACTTGGCGGGCGTAGCGGCCGGATCCTTGGCTACGAGTCTGACGGATCCGCGCGTCCATTTAGCTGGCGCGTCGGGCGGAGTGTACGCCCTTATTGCAGCTCACATAGCAACTATTATAATGGTGAGTATTTTGGGACTCTACAGTTGGAATCGTAACTTTGGGGTGTAGAAGGTCAACCTACTAGTGCAGCTGTACCTCGGCGTCCCCCTCGAGATGATGCACCGCTGGTGGCGCGTCACACTAGTATACTTGGCCGGCGTAGCGGCCGGATCCTTGGCCACGAATCTGACGGATCCGCGCGTCCATTTAGCTGGCGCGTCGGGCGGAGTGTACGCCCTTATTGCAGTTCACATAGCAACTATTATAATGGTGAGTATTTTGGGACTCTACAGTTGGAATCTTAACTTTAGGGTGTAGAAGGTCAACCTACTAGTGCAGCTGTACCTCGGTGTCCCCCTTGAGATGGTGCACCGCTGGTGGCGCGTCACACTAGTATACTTGGCGGGCGTAGCGGCCGGATCCTTGGCCACGAGTCTGACGGATCCGCGCGTCCATTTAGCTGGCGCGTCGGGCGGAGTGTACGCCCTTATTGCAGCTCACATAGCAACTATTATAATGGTGAGTATTTTGGGACTATACAGTTGGAATCGTAACTTTAGGGTGTAAGAGGTGAATCTACTAGTGCAGCTGTTCCTCGGTGTCCCCCTCGAGATGGTGCACCGCTGGTGGCGCGTCACACTAGTATACTTGGCGGGCATAGCGGCCGGATCCTTGGCCACGAATCTGACGGATCCGCGCGTCCATTTAGCTGGCGCGTCGGGCGGAGTGTACGCCCTTATTGCAGCTCACATAGCAACTATTATAATGGTGAGTATTTAGGGACTCTACAGTTTGAATCGTAACTTTAGTGTCAAGAGGGACAATCTACTAGTGCAGCTGTACCTCGGGGTCACCCAAGAGATGATGCACCGTTGGTGGAGAGTGACTATAGTAATTTAATGAGTTATTTAAGTCGATTGGCACTCCTCATGTTAATATCGATTTACGATGATCATTATCAAGAGCGACTACTCCTCGCTTGGGGAATCCGACATAAATTACGTGAATAACTCGCTATTTACTTAAATATTTATAATACGGTTTGATGTTGCAATATTGTGCAAATAGCTATGCAAAGCATAGTGGCTAGGTAGGTAATTAGCTACTTTCTTAAGCAAACTAATTTGTTTTGAAGTGAGCTCGTTACTGTTGTTAATAACTTTTAACAATGTCACTGTTATGCCTTAAGATTGACTGGTAGAGAATGTCTTATAGCATTTAGTCTTTACTCTAAGATTCCTCCCGAGGTCGCTTCCGACCGATACTTATGGAGGTCCAAAGAGGAGGCCTATGTTCAGCAGTGGACGTCTTATGGCTGAGATGATGATGATGACTCTAAGATTTTCTATTTTTTCTCGTATACAGTAAAGGTTAAATAAATCAATAAATATATTTATTTTCTAATTCCAGAACTGGGCGGAAATGGAGTTTGCTATCATCCAACTTCTAGTCTTTCTACTACTAGCAGCCGTCGACATCGGCACAGCGGTGTATGACCGCTACTGGGGTGCGGGGGTGACGAACATTGGCTACGTGGCGCATTTAGCCGGCGCCATCGCTGGTACGTTAATGATTCATCTTCCTGATTCGTATATCGGCAAGTTTAGAATTGTGTCAATTTTTTTTGTTTATATGTTGGTATTTTTGTATTTTTCTACTCAGAATAACGAGCTCTTTCGATTTTAATCAAGAAAAAAAATGTCCCCACTATTTTTTGTCCGCCTTGTTACACTTTTCATACAACATGCTAAGACTATAACAAACAGGACATACATTTACATATGTATGAAAATTTGCGTAGGTACTTTTGTTATAAAGGAAAGCTAAATCGTATGAATATCCTTTTCATATCATGTGTGAAAGATGATTTTGTCTATCCGTTCACACAATCTTAATTTCCAGGTCTCCTAGTCGGTATCGGGGTGCTTCGTAACCTCGAGAAGCGCAAATGGGAGAAGCGGTTATGGTGGGCGGCCGTCATCATCTACTGCTCCCTCATGCTGGCCGGCATCTTAGCTAACATCTTCTGGACGGAACACTTCCCGGAGACCAAGCTATAGACCTAGGTCTTGAATTATGTACATTTGTTGAAAATGCTAACAATTTTGAAAATCACTTCCTGGAAACCAGGGTATATACCTAATAGTACCTCAGCGTCTTTGAGCTAGGTAATTTTTTGTTGTGGAAATGCCAACATTTTGTGGACTAATCACTTTCCTGGGAGCAGGCCTATAAGCGCGAAGCACTTCGTTCATCGAATCGTCTATTTGCATCACTCTCTTTCGTATATGCAAGAGCGATAGAGACGGGACCATCGTTTTGTCCATTTTCGAAATTCGCGGTAAGCCCTCTGACCTTATAGAAATAATAACACAAGGTCGACATTGTTGGAAAAAGCTGTTTTGCCGAGTCGATGAAGGAAATACCAATAGAAGATTCTTGCGTCTACGGAAGTCGGAACGCTTCTTATTCACTAGCTAATAGTTCCTTGACATTACTTTTTATATGCTGGGAAAATATCTTTTTTTTACCAGGAGTAGGGCAGATGCCCCGGTTTTGGCCACTTTAAGGAGAATTTGTCTTTTCAGACGTCCGTCATTTTGTGCCAATTAGGAATTATGACACTCTTGTTGTACTAAGTCAGTGAAAATATATTACTATATTTATATAAATCACCGCTGTTAAGATTCTGACATTATATAAATTATTTTTTCTTTAATGAAATGTCAGAAAGGGGTCCAGGAGCCAGTTTTGGCCACTTTTTTCCATGGCCCCTGACAGCTGAATGACAACTTATACATGACAGACGACAGTGCCATCTGTACTGCCATATTTTACTCTTATATTAACCATAAACCATAGACTTGTAAATTTGTCTATACCTTAATAAATTTGAAAATGGCCAAAACCGGCACAGTGGCCACAACCGGGGCATCTGCCCTATGAAGAATTTTCTTCTTTAGGGTGGAATCGGAATTTGTATATCTACGGTGCTTATAGTTATTTGGATCCCGTATCCTTAGTACCTAATATCAGGCACATTTAAATGCGTAAAAATACAGTTTATAAGTGATATAGTGCTTAAGTATTAAGTATTTTCTATGTGAATTCATGAATAGTATCATAGACTTAAAGATATGATAGACGGCCATAGTCTAAGAACTTTTTGAGGCTCCAAGTCAATTGCGCCCTCTGTCTGAAAACCCCCTAAAGATGAAACAAATGTAAGAGGAAATGTCACCTGCACTGCTACTCCACCTAGTAACAAATAGCGTACTAGTAGTACACTAGTAGGTGGAGTAGCAGTGCAGGTGACATTTCCTCTTACATTTGTGGTATCTTTAGGGGGCTTTCGGACAGAGGGCGCAATTGACTTGAGCTTCAAAAAATTCTTAGGTTGTGCTGCTCTCACAGACTACACAGACACCTCATCATTAAACTTTTACAGCGAGCACGAGGTCACCACACATCAGTGCAATTTTATTCGTAAATTTCTACGATCCGAACAGCAAATTTCAATAGTATTATACACCAATTTGTAGTATAACAATCCAGGTTCACCCCTGTAACTTGGTTTTTGTGGATATTTTTAATCCACATGAGTAATGATCAAAAACGTTACCTCAATTGAAATACGCGGTCGCGCTCTCATACAAAATTAGTACGGGAGCACTGATGCGTGGTGACCCCGAGTTGTACTTATGATCTATCTAGTGTTGAGGTTATCTGTGGCTGCTCTACTATATAAGTTACTCTATGATAGTATCCATCCTCGTGCCTAGCAACTATCCTCAATAAATATAAAATAACATATTTTTATATTCAAAAGATTTATCTCGTTTTTGGTTTTTAAAAGTTAGCAAAGAATTTTCGTTTAACTTCGACTACAAAATTTTGTATCTAAAAGGGATACATCAATTTTGCCTTTAAAATAATAATTAGTAAACACGTATTTGTAAAAAGCTTAATGTGTTCGAATTTGCCTTATAAGGATCAGTACTATCATCCTACTTGTATATTTTGGTTAAGATTACCTAATAGTATTTTTATAAGAATAAGAGAATCACGAAATGCTGTTAATTATAATAGTCATATTCATATTAAATGGTATATTAAGTAGCTTGAAAACTTTAAAATTGAAATGGACCCTTTGACCGCCAAGCATTGGACGGGAAAATCGTGCGCGCGAAGCAAACCGGTTCTATTTTCGACGTGATATCACGTCCCGGCGGTGAGAGCACGACTTTCCGTGCGCGTGATATGACGGCTTTAGCGGTCAAAGGGTTTAAGCAAGACGATTTAAGTGATTGTCATTTAATATATTTTTTATTTAAAAAGCTTTAATAGATTGCTAGAATTAAAGTAACGGTTAAAATAATTTTAAACAAAAAAGAACCGACTTCACATCCGCTATTCCAAGAGGAAGTGGCCGAGTTGCTGTAAAAAATAGTGAAATCACTCTAGGTGTGCCGTGCCTATAATAGTTGAAGAGTTCCCTCGATTTCTTCAGGATCCCGTCATCAGACCCCGATTTGGTGACAATGGAACCATCTAGGGGTTATACCCGTTCGATTAAAACAATTATTTGAAAATCGGTTCACGATTCACGGAGATATCGAGTAACATACATACAAAAAAAAGATTTAAAAAAAATATTCAGGCAAATTGGGAACCTCCTCCTTTTTTGAAGTCGGTTAATAAATAAAGACGTATCTGTCAGTGCCTTAAACATATTTTCAATTTATTTATTATATATTTTTTAGTGCATTTTGTATGTTTGTACATGTTTGTTATATTGTTCCTTATATGCTCAATGTCTAAGTGTCTAAGTATATTATATTTAGCCGAATACCTAATATCGTTAGGATTCTACCTAGTCTAGCCATAAGTTCTGTTACTTGTGAAAATAATCATATTTCTTTGACGGTTCAACTAATTTACAAAAATGGTATATCTATTTATAGATAAATTAATTTAGTTTTTAAATGATATATTTTTTTCTAGAAATGTCCACATATGGCTTTAACATTTGCTTTTTAACGATTTGTTTCGTACCTGTTAATTCACGCACCTTCTTTATTGGAAAAAAATCTACCCTGCCGTCAAGGTTGTTTTTAGAGAATCAATATTTATGTGGTGTTTAGAATAGACCATGTCCTCTAACACCGACCACAATTAATTGTCCAGGGAATTTAGGTAAGTGCTGGAAAGGGGCCAATCAGCATACTGAGAAGAACAAAGAAAATTACTTTTCAGGTAAGACTGGGTGGAGTGAGCTATTTGAAGTGAGGCCGAATTCTCCTGAAAAGCCTAAAGCATATTTTTGTATATTGTCCTGTTAACAGGTTTTACCATAGTATTTTAAAGCTCATTTTGATACAGTTTGACTGAAATTTTCAGTCGCTAAACAAGCCTGTACGGAAAAATGGATTTTAGAGACACCTTGATATGACGCATCTTACTAAATCATGAGCTATGCTGGATAATGACGTTGCTGAAGCGTGTATACTATAGTTTAAGCTTCTCGAGTGTTGTGTGCTTACATTTATATATTTCGTTTGTTGTATTGCTGTATGACATTTAAAATATTTAAAGGCAACTGTAGTAAATTCCCCCATAAAAACGGTGCGTGAATTTTACCATTGAAAAGCTGATGATTAAAGGCTTGTATTAAAACCAACATTGGAAGTTTCGGACAAAGGATATATTACTTAAGAGCTTTATTTTATTACCTATTCATAAATATATGATTATTGTAATCAAATTACATTACATTGAAAATTATTTACGTTTTTGTTTGTAACAGAACTTATGGCTAGACTATGTAACTTACTATAGTTAGGTAAAGTCGCTAATAAATTATTTGGAAAGGAAAACGACGCACATTTTGAATAGCAAAAGTCAATTTAAAAAAAAACGAAAATGTGCCTTAGTGTTGTACTAAATGTAAGTAGGGTAAATTGCCAGTAACTGGCCACTGTTCTAATTGGCCACCTCATACTAATAATGAATTCTGTTTACCTATAAACAGAACTCTAGAACTATTTTAGTACAGTCGCCATCAGATATATCGGAGCGGCCAAGGTGGTTATGAATATCTGAACAACGCCTCTATTGTCAAGGCGATAAAGTGCATGTTCAGATATTTTTGAGTACCTTGGCCGCTCCGACATATTTGATGGCGAATGTACAAGGTTTTAATTACTGGCCACCCTTCAATAACTGGCCAAATTATACTGAAAACAATTCTGTTTGTAGGTGAATAGAGTTCATTTTTAGTATAAGGAGCCAGTTACTGGCGAATTACCCTACTTCACTTGTTTTTTAGGGTTCCGTACCTCAAAAGGAAAAAAAACGGAACCCTTATAGGATCACTTTGTTGTCCGTCTGTCTGTCTGTCTGTCTGTCTGTCTGTCTGTCTGTCTGTCTGTCAAGACCATTTTTCTCAGGAACTCGTGGAGGTATCAAGCTGAAATTTATACCAAATACTAAGGTCTATTGTCCCTTGAAGCTGTGAAAAAATCAAACTTAAAAGCCAACGCAATCAAAAGATACAGTCGTTTATGCTGCAAATTTTAGAGTTTTCGGCACTCGCAAAACCTACGGGGTACTTCCCATGAACTCAGAAACTTGAAATTTGGCACGAAGCAACGTCATATAGCATAGACAAAGGAAAAATTATAAAAAGTAGACATTTTTAGTAAAATCATACAAAAATATATATTTAAAATTTTAAACGTACTACCTTTTTCCTCGTAAACGCGTGAAGTTATTAAGTTGAAATTCATGTCAAATACTCAGGGCTATAGGACTTTTCAGATGTAGCAAAACCAAATTTTTATTTCAACGCAATCAAAAGAAATAGCAATTTAAGTTGCATATTTTGAAACTGTGTACTCGCAAGAAACTCAAAACCTAAAGGGTACTTCCCGTTAACTCAGAAACTTGAAACTTGGCACGAAGAAACTTCATGTAGCACAGACAAAGGAAAAATTACGAAAAGTAGAATTTTTTTGGAAAATCACACAAAAAAATACATTTTAAATTTTAAACTTACTACCATTTTCCTCGTAAACGCGTGAAGTTATTAAATTGAAATTCATGTCAAATACTCAGGGCTATAGTACCTTTCAGATGTAGCAAAACCAAATCTTTAAGTCAACGCAATCAAAAGGAATAGCAATTTAAGTTGCATATTTTGAAACTGAGTACTCGCGAGAAACTCAAAACCTAAAGGGTACTTACCGCAAGCTCAGAATCTTTAAACTTGGCACGAAGCAACCTCATATAGCACAGACAAAGGAAAAATTATAAAAAGTAGACATTTTTAGTAGAATCATACAAAAAATATTTTTTAAAATTTTAAACTTACTACCTTCTTCCTCGTAAACGCGTAAAGGTATTAAATTGAAATTCATATCAAATACTCAGGTCTATTATACCTTTCAGCTGTGGCAAAAATAAACTTTCATGTCAACGCAATCAAAAGAAATAGCAATTTAAGTTGCATATTTTGGAGATGAGTACTCGCAAGAAACCCAAAACCTAAAGGGTACTTCCCGTAAACTCAGAAACTTGAAACTTGGCACGAAGCAACGTCATATAGCACAGACAAAGGAAACATTATAAAAAGTAGACATTTTTAGAAGAATCATACAAAAAATATTTTTTAAAATTTTAAACTTATTACCTTCTTCCTCGTAAACGCGTAAAGGTATTAAATTGAAATTCATATCAAATACTCAGGTCTAATCTATCTTTCAGCTGTGGCAAAAACAAACTTTCATGTCAACGCAATCAAAAGAAATAGCAATTTAAGTTGCATATTTTGGAGATGAGTACTCGCAAGAAACTCAAAACCTAAAGGGTACTTCCCGTAAACTCAGAAACTTGAAACTTGGCACGAAGAAACTTCATATAGCAAAGACAAAGGAAAAATTACGAACAGTAGACATTTTTAGTAAAATAGTACTTAAAATATTTTTTTTAATTTTAAACTTACTACCTGTTTCCTCGTAAACGCGTAGAGGTATTAAATTGAAATTCATATCATATACTCAGCTCTATAATATCTTTCTGCTGTAGCAAATCGAAAGTTTCGTGTCCACGCAATCATAAGAAATAGCAATTGTTTTAGGTTTTTACGGAACCCTCGGTGCGCGAGTCCGACTCGCACTTGGCCGGTTTTTTTTTTTTTATTAATAAGAAATGCAATCAAGCTTATAACTCGCACAAAACATGAACTATCAAGCCTTTTTGGCACTCAATAACTCAACTGTCCTAATGATTCCGGTTAAAATGCAAAAAAGGGTCAAAAGTTGTTTTTGAACTACAATAAAGTGTTAAAAGAATACATTTTATAGATAAAAAAATAGTATTAAAAAAACTTGCCTTTTTCAAAATGAATTTTTAACAATATTAAGCGTTTCAATGGTATTTGGCCTAGAATAGCCACTCATACCTCATATCATATAAATAGATTTTATTTTTTATTCCTATGTTTTAAAGGATGTCGTGAATAGTTTGGTGAATTCAAGATAGTAGTTTGTATGGTATGTGGCACAATGGGAAATTAACGTAGAAAATTCCTTTGCCCACCGAATTTGACTAAAAACCACTTTTTTAATTATTACAATCATAACCAGGGCTCGAAACCGGTTTTCGCAAAAAACCTTCGGGGTTTTGTATAAGTTAAATGTTTAATTATTTTATGGTTTTTTATGAAGAATTCAACATTCTATTTAGGTAATGACTTCATATTATAAGGTTTTTCGATTAAATAGATAATAGTAGACGAAAGAACGAAAAAATACCGGTATTTTAGCATGGAGCGAATGCCGGTTTCCGAGCCCTGATCAGAACAAAATGTAGAAACAGTGTTTTACTTTGTGAAATAAATGAAAAAAGTTTATATATTTGTATAAAGAGAATTGTGAAGTTTTGTAAATATAAGTGAAACAAGTTATTTTTAAGTTCCTGTATGTTATTTATGTGAAACATACACAATTGTAAGTTGTGATAAGAATTCTTTTAAAATAAATGCCATTTATTTGTATTTCGCTATATCAATGAAACAACTTTCCCCCGTTAAATACCTAAAGATTAACAAGTCCAATAAAACAAAAATATATTTGATCATATTTTTAATATAACCATAAAATTAGGAAAGTAAGTTCTTATAAAATAAACCTTATTACCAATCACAATATACGTTATAAAATTTAGAATAAGTATATCAAAAATATGTGTATAAAGCACCAAATAATATATTTCAAATTGTCTAAAAACAAAATACTATTAAGTTATTATTCTATTTATTTTTCTATACATCGGGGTACAAAATTAGGGTGTTTGTGCTAGTTTTCGTCCTCTCTTGTCAGTTTTCCGTCCACACTTATTTTTATATCCAAGTTTTACCCAAAATAAAAGCTTGATATTAAAAAATCTACTAAATAATAAACTATAAATATAAATTTTGTTGGCCTTAAAAAGTTTTTCCCATTTATTTGCAGCAATTTAATGAAATGGACGGTAAACTAGACCTGGACGGGAAATTACCACAATCACCCAACTATACCGATTTACAACCATTTAAAATAAAAACATATATTTACCTAGAGATTCTTCGTAAATTCGTAATTTATTAATATTGTTACCGAGAGGTACAATTATGTGAGTAAAACTGTTTTACACGCAAATAACAAACATGTATACGAATTACGTCCATATGTAAAAATCAAGATATATGGTTAAAATTTTAAATAATATACATTTTAGACACTAACTAATATCATACTTATAACATTATAGTGATTTAACTTGTAAAAATCGAACTAAATGTCTACGAATGTACAATTAGATTTGGACGGTTACACAAAATGGTTTATAATACATAGTACATTACGTACCTAGGGCGGTAAAATAAAGAAGGGCCCAGATCGCTGGTATTTGTGGCCCGAACCGAAGGTAAGGGCCATAAACAAGTGATTTGAGGCCTTCCTTATTACCGCCCGTGGTGCGTACATAATTTTACGTCTTCTCCTGGGTGTGAAGTGAGATTTTCCGCTGCGCCCTAAGGCGGTAAATCTCACTTAGCGCCCAGAGTGACGTAAATATTATTATTGAACTTCATTTTAAGGCACATTATATCAACTTCGGATTAATAGAATCCGGGGTTTGAAAGGATAATTATTTGAGATAATTATTTTGATAATAACCTATTTTTTATGTCTGATAATAATCCAAAACTAAAGGCGGAAACTGATAAAACATCGTGCGTGAATTTCAACATTAGTAGTTGAACTATACGACAGAAAAAATCGATACCGCGGATAAATATCTGATAATTATCGCGATAAATATCAAAGATAATAATTATCTTGTTAATTTCGAAGCCTGATGGAATCCTTGCATGTAGAACATGATGTGTTTCTACATAATTCGTTATAACAACATTATATACTTTTTTAATATTATAAACAATATACTTAAATTAGGAACAATATTTCCATTAAATATGTTAAAATAAATGCAATACAGAATGTTACAAAAAATCAGACAAAATCAATTAATTATCATTGTAAAAATAATAATATTGAATTAACTCAAAATTATTAGTAAAAATATAAAAATGCGTGCAATTTGGAACTAAAGTTAGAAGTTATATAATAAATGGAACTTGGCAAATCTACCTCACCGTCATTCACATAAAATACCAATAATACAATTTTTCTCAATAAAATACCGATTCTTAGATCAAACCTCTTCATCAAAAATTTACAAATTTTAATACTGGTGTCTAAAAGTGACAGTAATGGAAAAAAATAGGGATCTATAATTATATATAATTTGAGGACGATTTTATTATAATTATGCTAAATATTATACACTACAATAGTATTACTTTGCTATTTCGCGGTATAATAACGTGCTAGTTGATCAGTGACAACCCCTCCCGCCGCAAAATAAATTTTCACACCACCTACTCGTATACGGGCTATTTCTTCCCTGCTAGGAGGGAACAAAGTGACACTTTTCTGTTTAAGGACATCAGATTCTTTTTCAGCCAGTACGTCACTAAAAACATTTTTTTTAAATTTAATTAATCGTTTCATTATAATCCGGAAGCACACTTAGTATAGTTGAATTATCGAGATCGTGGAATTGCATATGTAGTGGTTGTACCGTGTTGTGCCTCTTTGTGTGCGGATTCAAATATAGAATGCCTGTAAACAAACAATACTACTACATATGCAATTCCACGCTCTCGATAATTCATCTATACGTCCGTATTAGTAACTAAACTAAAATAAACATGATTCAACCATTACATTTTGTAATTTCCTCTAAGGTGGTGTGAAAACTATTTGCAGCTTGGGCGTTAGCACTTGAATCCCTCACTACGCTTTGGAGTCTCACTACGCTCGGGGTTCTATTATAGACTCCATCGCTTCGTTTTGGATTCAATGTTCACCCTCGCCGTAAATATTTAATTTTGCTCCCTTGTTACACAATCTACTATTTCTCAAACATGCAATGAAATGTCTTCGTTATGTGCGTCATAATAGGCTTCAAAGTATCACGTTTAGGGCGGATCAACTCCAGAGAACAGGTAACGATTTTCATATAAAATTGAAGGCCTATTGAAGGTTAGCTTTAGCTTTAGCGTTAGCGTAGCGTTAGCGTAGCCTTTAGTCTTAGTCTTAGTCTTTGTTTTAGTTTTTGTTTTTGTTGTTGTTGTTTTAATTTTTGTTTTTTTTTTTTATTTGTTTGTAACGTTCTGAATTTATTCAGTCACCATATACATTATTAATACAAGTTTACGAGTAGACTTTTGCCTTACGTATATCGGAAAAAATTGGATAATTTTCATATTTACTTCATTGCATGTTTGAGAAAAGCACTATACATACCTCGGCGTGAAAAGGGGTTGCCAGCCTCGTAACTATCCGGCCTCGCTACGCTCGGCCGTCTATATAACTCAGCCGGCAACCCCCTACTTCCCGGCCTCTGTAGTAATGTACTATTGTTTGCGTATTTATTTTGCGGCGGGAGGGTGGGAACATGAATGCATGCAAAAATACGCAAATAATACTGGTTGTCAGTAATCTACAACTAGCACGTTATTATACCGCGGAAAAGCAAAGTAATATTATTGTAGTTGATAATATGGATTTCCGCAAAGTAACGTCTGATTCCATAACTTATATTATTATAGCTATTATTCACAGTGCCTAGGCAGGCTAATCGATGACTTCCATATGCTACATACTAGATTATTAAAACGTATGATCATTGCAATAAGGATCTATTTCCTATACCCGAAAACCTTTTTTCTTGTTACTTATTAAATGAAAAATGATTGAGTATGATGTAAAAAAGGACCTTAACCTTTTGAACGCCAAGCATCGGACGGAAAAACCCTCGGCGCCAGCGGTTATATTTTGGACGTGATATCACGTCCTGGCGCTGACGGCTTTGGACGACTTTCCGTGCTCGTGATATGACGCCTTATAAACATCATCGATAGGCATTAGTTACCCATTTAGTCGTAGTTGGAAAATGAATCCTAACTTCCTTTTAACACGGTCTAGTTTATTACTTAGTCATCGAGGTTCTAAGTATTACGGCGTACCTTAATCCCACACGTATGTTATTTGTATTATCCGTTGTAAAATGAGCCCTAACCCCAGATAATACGGTACAATTTTACTAAACCTTAAGGGCCTTGAGCAATTTGAACGCGTACTCGCGGCGTGTTCGCCCCCACAAAACTCGCTCGCAAATCGCAAGTGTGATAACGCTCTAACTTCAGTAGGTGTTATGTGACGAAAATAATTTATTGTAATATGAGCCCTAACCCCTGCTAATAGGGATCTATTTCCTAGTCGATGAGGTCTTGTTCTACGGGTTTCCAATCGCGATCGTTCCGAAGCAGCACTATCTCGTCTTCGGAATCCGTCTCAGAAGGTGGTATCTCTTCCACGTCATAGTACGGCTTGGCAACGATTTCTGGAATTTAAATAGTTTATTACATACACAATCAGACAATCACATACATACAATCACGCCTATTTCCCAAAAGGTGTAGGCAGAGATCACGGATTTCCATTTGCTACAAACAATGTAGCAAAACGGCTCTCCGTGAGCCGCTTCTCGCCCCCGTGAAGAACGAGACGTGATGGGTGGCGAACCGCATCGCCGCCATGCGGATGATTATTAATATATATATAATATACACCGTGTCCAATAAGTTCGAATACACTTTTTGTAGCACTGGTTTGAAAAGAATAGACAACTTTCAGACAGTTTTGTCATTATAATTTGAAGTTTATATTGTCATGAACAAATAACTATATTTTAAAAATATTTATCTTGCGTCGTTAACTTTAAATCCATGATGAAGCAATTCCGGGAACCTATTATCTCAAAATTTCTTAAGGGCGATAGCGTGAGTGCAATTTTTGCAGCGTTGAAACCTTTTGGAATTAAGCGTAACCTAGTTTATACTACAATTAGAAGATACAAGGAGACCTCCACATTAGAAGACCCAAAGAGATCTGGTCGCCCGCGTTCAGCAAGAACGGATAGGGTCGTGAAACTCGTGAGAGAGCGTCTCCGTCGGAAAAAACACCGTTCGATCCGAAAATTAGCTGCAGATTTAAATATTTCTAGAGGATCAGTACACAACATTTTGAGAGCAGACCTCGGGTGTCACGCTTACAAGAAAAGAAAAGTACACGGCATTTCCGAAGCTATAACGAAAAAAAGATTAGCTCGATCAAACACTATACTTTCGTGGCACGCGGGGGATGAATTCGTTTTTTCGGACGAAAAACTCTTCGTATTAGAGCAAACTGTCAATGTTCAAAATGATCGTTTGTGGGCAGCTAACATCCAAGATATTCCAGATAATCAGAGGAATGTGCCAAGATTCCAGAGTGCACCATCAGTGATGGTTTGGGGAGCAGTTTGTAAGCGGGGTAAACTTCCTTTGGTATTTATCGACAAAGGGGTGAAGATCAATGCTGATTACTATAAAACAGAAGTTTTGGAAAAAAATGTTGCTCCAAACTTAAAAATGTTGTATGGAAACGACTACTATTGTTTCCAACAAGACGGAGCTCCATCCCACACGGCAAACGCAGTTCAAGCGTGGTGTCAGGCCAATTTAACAGATTTCTTGCCAAAAAATGAATGGCCCCCGAGTTCTCCGGATTTAAATGTACTGGACTTTTATGTATGGTCATATATGCTCTCGAAACTTAATAACTACAAAATAAAGAATTTGGAGCATTTCAAAAAAGTTATCGTACAAATTTGGGACGAAATGCCGATGGAGGCAGTGCGTGCCGCGTGCGACGGATTCGAAAACCGTTTGAAGCTGGTGATAAAGGTTAAAGGCGGAGTTATCCCAAAACATTTATTGTGAATATTGTATATAAGAATATCTTTCATGAAATATAGTTTTTATTGCAGTTGTTATTAGTACTTTGTTTTAATGAGAGTTTGAAACTGTATGCGAACTTATTTGACACGGTGTAGTCTATTAATTCGTGAAACTATTAACTTTTAATGAAACCTTTTTCATTGGTGCACGATGACAATCGCACGATTTTACTAGCTTCATCATCATCATCTCAGCCGTAAGACGTCCACTGCTGAACATAGGCCTCCCCTTCAAGGGGGGGTTTGCCATACGCGCCACGCTTGGCAGGCGGGTTGGCGCGCGCAGTTTTTTTTTGTTTATTATTGTTTAGGCTTTCGGAAGATGCTGCTGCCCATCTCCCGGTATATTCCCTTAGCAGACTCCTACTGCAACCACGGGACGATATGGTGGGGGACAATTCTAAGGCCGGGCACCCCACGGCTAAACCTTACTAACCTCAATTTGAAGCATATGCGTGAACGGAGACTACACTCACCATATTTCCCGTCATCAGTGAACGGTCGTTTCTCGTCGCTAGCGAGCTGAGTGAACATGTACTCGCGGCGCGAGTCGCGCGCGCGCCGGCAGCTGAAGCACCACGCCGCCAGCGTCACCAGCGCCACTCCCACCACGCCTGGACACCAATTACACAATTTTTACTGAACTAGTAGGCCGCCTCGAACTGAGAACTCGCGATTTACTTGCAAACGAGTTGACCAATATAACAAGACCCCAAGGAGGATTTTTTTTCTCCTTCTAGCTCCATAGCCACTTGATCGATCCTGCTCATATACGAACTTACAAATTTTATGTATCTCTGCTACAGCCCCAAGAAATTTCATAAAGATCAGAAAAACGTAACTAAAGTTATCGTCAGACAAACTATCGAAATCAAAAAGCCATCCAAATGCCGAGACGTCCCAGTAGCCAGGTGACACTTCGGTCTGGAGTTGTTTGTAAGAACTCACTTCGCTTACGCTCCGCGAGTTCGATTACCTAATATTCGGCGCATCGATAATGTTTAACTTACCGGCCACCATGACGAAGACTAGTCGCGACATGCCGAGCACTTTGTCGTCTGATTCCAACTTGAAAAGCACTTTAGGAGTCATATTCTCGGCCTTGTTTACCTAGAACAAATTTTATGGTTCAAATTAATCTGGTTTTCGACGCAACACTTCCAGGGCTCGGAACTAGTTTTTACAAAAAACCCGAAATAACCCAATATATTTAATTATGTAGAAAGCCCATCACAGACGGAGCTATAATATATATTAATATACCGTAAGATACCTAGATATATATTATCGTATAGCTCGGCACCCCACACAGCAAAGATATGAAAAGAGAGAAAGATATATCGGTTGTGCGTCACGCCAGAGAAGGAAGACAATATACCTAAAATATATCGAAATATATCGAGATATATCGAGCTATAATATATATTATAGCTCCGTGTGGGGACTCTGTCAAATATTAGTACGTAAAATATATCGTAAGATACCGAGCGTTAATAGATATTATAGCTCCGTCTGTGACGGGCTGAACTGAATATTGTATTTAGGTAATGACTTCGTAATATAAAATTATTCGCTGGAATATGAAATAGTAAACGAAAGAAAGGAAAAAATACCGGTTTCCGAGCCCAAATATACACATAGAGACAGAAAGCTTCTTCGTTATTTCAACAACTTTAAGAATAACAATATCAGCTGAGTCCACAGATAACCTCAACCACTAGGTAGATCATAAATACAACTCGGGGTCACCATCACCACGCATCAGTGCTCCCGTACTCATTTTGTATGAGAGCGCAACCGCTTATTTCAATTGAGTTAACGTTTTCGATCATTACTAAGTAAGTTACAGGGGTGAACCTGGATTGTTATACTACAAATTGGTGTAGAATACTATTGAGATGTGCTGTTCAAATCGTAGAAATTTACGAATAAAATTGCGCTGATGTGTGGTGACCTCGTGCTCCCTGTAAAAGCTTAATAATGAGGTGTGTAGTCTGTGGCTAAGACTTACCATAACGTGTCTCTGTCTAGAGATATATCCGTCCTTCTCAGCGGTCATGAGGACTTCGATGCCCATGAAGGTCACAGGTAGACTGACCACGAACCGACCGTAAGAATCGCTAGTGTTGGACGCTACTGGGTCGACCAGCTTTTTGGAACCGAGCGGGTATACTAGCAGTTTGGCTGTGGTGAGAGGTATGCTGTTGTGGTCGAGGACTAAGCCTGAAACATATATGTGGAGTGTGTATATTGAATAAATATAGTGTCAAAAAAATGCACGTAAATTGTGTGCAAGCGATTTTAGTTTCTATACATAGGTACTACCTATGTCACGAATATTCGCATCATTTTTGACATTCGTATCAACATTCGCATTCGCATCAAATGATGCGAATATTTTCCGAATGCGAATGTTGGCAGAACGCATCCTGTTTTGACCGCGCTGACACAGCCGATGGTCACATGCTTGCTCATACAGAGGAAGTGAAAACGACGGTATCACTTGACTCTTTTTGATCAATAATATAGGACTCCGTCACATATCATGTTCTGTATTTTTGAACTATGGAAGCATTAAAATGATAAGCGAGATTAACTTTTTTGAATCTACTCCGTAACATTCGTATTCGTATTCGCATTCGGACATTCGCATCCTGAATATTCGCATTCGCATTTGCGAATGTGAGAAAAACAACATTCGTGACATCCCTGCTACCTAACTAAATTACATGACAATGATATTAACCTTTATATTTAAATGTTTTGCATAAGGTGGCCACTGGCTTCATTCATAAACATCTGCCAAATTAAAAAATGTGTCAGTCCAGGAAAAAGTTCCTACTTTAGATATAGAGTTACTAATATTCCCTAATATCTTTTAGTAAAAGAATGAAGTTTATTTTTCCGTCAATGACTGCTAAGATTCTCGAATAATGGGATAAAATCAGTGCTTGACTGCCCCGGAACGGATAGCATGGCCGCCATTTTATCGCTTATCATATGGATGGTAGAAGTAAGGATGACAATCTCTCTGTTACAAAAGTGTCCACCAAAAGGCGTGGAATTGGTGGCGCCACTTTAGCTTTAGTACTCCGGGTTTATACACGAAAGCAATACTAGCGCTACGATGGCGCTACGTGGAGAGATTTAGAACTTTTAGTTGCTGTTTCCCGCCGCTGGACACTTTGTAGACGGTTCTCATATAAGAGATTGTCATCCTTACACTCTACTATCCATAGCTTATCACGCCATGCGTCACTTTTACACTTACATACTTGTTAGAACGTGACAGCTACGGTCACAGACGATAAAAAGTATAAAAACCGTACCATATTAGGCTAGCTGGTTGGTTTTTCTGTAAATATAGTATACAGGGTGGAAAGATAAGTCGGGCCCTGGAGGGAAACTACCTTAAAACGTTGAGATAGCTCAATTCACTGAAAGGAAACATTCTTTTATTTTTCCTAAAAAGTAAAACTGCATTCACAGGTTTTTTCTAATTTTTCCTTTTTTCCATACTAAAATTGTATGTTTTTTTTTGACATTATTTATGGCTTCTCTTGTGGCGAAAATTTGGTTAGAATTAAGAAGTTTGTATTCATGTTGGAAATAGGATCAATTGTCATAAAAATTGTTTTTGACAAAAATTACAAAACTAGTAGTTTTTTTTGTGGACTGTACATTTTCTCCAAAATTCGTAAATGCAGATATGTCTCTTTTTTAAAACAAAATAATGTTTCCTTTTAGTTAATTGAGCTATCTCAACGTTTTAAGGTATTTTCCCTCCAGGGCCCGACTTATCTTTCCACCCTGTATAAGGTATTTTGCCCTTAAATTATGGGGTTATTTTTACCTGAGATGTAGACCATATTGGGGTCATTATAAGCATCCTTGATGTCCTCGAAGGTGCCTCCGGGCAACTCGCTGTTAGCGCGATGCAATATGATGTCTTTTTCCTTCACTTCTCCTTCGATAATTCGCCACGTCAATGCCTATTGGTTAAAGGAAAGTGGTATTAATAAGGACTATAATAAGCTCATGTGACAACGAAAACTCACTAATTACTACGACAAGTTCATAAACATAATGAACCATTTATTTTTGTATTAAGCAGAACGTCTGCTAACGATACCACAATGTTTAGAAATAAAGGAAAAGTAGAAAAATCCACCGCCTCAGGCGAGACTCGAACTCGCGACTCTGGGAAACATGCACTCCACATGCATGCTGCATGTTTGGGACTCCGATGGCCGGTTAAGAAGTGTAAGACTTCGTCGGCAGATGTCGCTAGGCGTCACCCTAAGGCGCGAATATAAAATAAAGGATGTGGTGGAGAAATTCGCAGCCATCTGGTATAGTCTCAGTAGCTCAGTTGGTAGAGCGATGGGCATGTTTCCCAGAGTCGCGAGTTCCGAGTCTCGCCTGAGGCGGTGGATTTTTCTACTTTTCCTTTATTTCTTAACATAATGAACCATTACAAAAACTATTTAAAACGGGATATTTACCATGTGTTTTTTGTTGTGTATCCCGTTTTAAATAGTTTTTGTAATGTTAATGACCATGTTAGCTTAAAATCATGTATAATGAACCATATCAGTAACACAACAAGGTTGATTTTAGTATTTTGGAATTAGTGAGTTTTGATTATCACCTGACGATATAGACCTGGACCAATGTCTACAAATCGCTTAATTCACTCAAACACAAGCGCCATCTATCACCTTATTAACGCAGGAAATCTCAGTACCATGTTTCGTTAAACCTCCGTTCAAGAGATGGCGCTGACACTATATTCCAGTCACGACGATGGCCGCATCGCATACTGTACCATCTGAGACACTCTTTATATAGCCTTGTATACCTGAAGTGTAAGGTCCTCACCTGGTCCACGTATCCTTTAGCAGACACCACAGCCTGGTACTCCCCGGCAGGTAGTGTGGCGCGGTAGTGCGCCGTGTTGCGGGTAGCGCGGTACGGACGTGAGAATCCGGTCACCACGATGGTCGCGTCGCGTACAGGACCACCGGAATCGCTCTTTATGTAGCCTTGGATACCTGTAATGAAACAAGATAACATTAGATCAATAAACATTTCAACCTTAATGTATAGAAATAAAAGAAAATTGGAAATAATCAGCCTCGGATAGCACGAGACTTGATCTCGCGATGACGGGATACCCCTCATTCTGCTAACTAAGCTTAAGCCATTATATATTTTCATATGCACCTTAAGAGACGCGTGGCGACATCTACCGTAAGGCTATCGCACTATCTAACCGGCCTTCAAGTCCCATCGCATTGAGAATTAAAACCTTCTTGAAAAGAGGTAGAGAGTATTTTTAGTATAAATAATAGTTACCAGTGTTAGCTAGTTCGACGAACTTCATGATGCCGTGAAGGTTGTTCCTCCACACGTACGCTATGTCCGTCTCACTCGGCATCTTACAGCAGCTCACACCCAACGACACAACCGGCGTGTTGTACCTAAATGATAAAACGACGAATTGCATTAACTGTTTACACATAAAATGGGGTTTAAAAAAAAATTATATGCCGTGGGGTGCCCGGCCTTAGAATTGTCCCCCACCATATCGTCCCGTGGTTGCAGTAGGAGCCTGCTAAGGGAATATACCGGGAGATGGGCAGCAGCATCTTCCGAAAGCCTACAAACGATAAACAAAAAAACTGCGCGCGCCAACCCGTCTGCCAAGCGTGGCGCGTATGGCAAACCCCCCCTTGAAGGGGAGGCCTATGTTCAGCAGTGGACGTCTTATGGCTGAGATATATGACATAGCGATCAATTCTATTTTTTTTTAAAGAATATCTGTGGGAAAATAAGGTATTATACTACGATTCAAACATTGTTACAATTAGTTGCTCACCTCTCACATATTACGTCTAGTAAGTTGCCGTGGTTGGTGCCGGTGTTGTGACACTCGAACTTGTCCATGGGAGTCCTGTTGTTCTGGTACTTTTGCGCGAACTGTTCGAATAGTTTGCCGGACAGTTCTGGGTATGCAACGTCTTCCGTACCTAGAATAAAATATACAATTTATATACAGAGCAAAATCTATGCGTACCTTTTTTTGCGTCAAAGCCAAACTTGGTGGTGCTATAACATTTTTCGTGCTTTGCCATCAGATATATCGGAGCGGCCAAGGGGTCACAAATATCTGACAACGCCTCTATTGTCAAAGCGAAGTGCATGTTCAGATATTCTTGAGTAACGTGGCCGCTCCGATATATTTAATGACGACTGTACATACGAGTATAACTAACTTTTGAACGCCACTTCGTAAGCGCCTCAATATTTTTTTTTATGTAATAAGTAGCAAACGAGCATGGAAAAAGTTCTATAATGATATTATTAATTTTGTTTTGCCGAAATAACAAAAATTAAAAAAATATATATATTAGAGTACCTAAAATCATAACCTTCCGACTTCAGACTATTGCCAAATACTTCTAAAGACAATAAGAAAGAAACTTACCAGATGATAATTCCAATACGATGTCATATTTCTCCGCCTGCAGTAGATCTACGAAGGCTTTCTCTCTCGTGTAGTTTGACAGTGGATTCAAGTTCGTTTTGGTCATATAGTGGTAGAGACTGTCACCAAACTCTTCTTCTAATGGCGCCAACTGAAAAATACCGGGACTTTACGGTGTGATAAAGTGCCATAAGATAGGGTGCGGCTAATAACATGATACGCCCAATTTATTGTATTGTATTTTACCTTGTTTCATTGGAATAGGGGTGGATGACACATGTTGAATTATGCAATTAAATTTAGTTGATAGGATGCAAAATGATCAAAATATCCAAATAAAGTAAACATTAAAAAAATCTATTGAAATGGTTCAAAGATATCGGGCTTCAAAGTTTCAATTTTTTTCGATTTTTGAAAGTACGAAATTTAAAAAACCAATGATACCATTCGATTTCTAACATTTTATTGTGAAATAAATTGTATAGCAACTATATACATAAACGCAACATTTCACTGTAAAAATAGCAATTTCATAATTTTTCCATACTTTAAACAGGGCAAATATGAAGCCGTGACGTCAAGGCTTTATATCATTTTGTTAGGAGCGTTTTGAGAAACAAATGCAAATCTCAGACTTTAAGTCTTTTTCCTGTCTTTAATGTTGATTTAAGGCAATTGGCCCCATATAAACATTTGATCCTCATAACAAAACGAATCGATTGATACCATGCATGAAAAACATTCATCTAGCCTATTATCATAAAAAGGAACAAGCTTGTTGGTGGCCCATGAGGGGAAGCTACGGGTTTGTTACGGAACAATTAAAAAAATGGGGGGCATGTAAAACGTTTTAAAAACTATAATCTGTCATTGTATTTTCGTATTAATATGAGTTAGGTTAGTCATCCGGAACATAGAGACTGACAACATAGAGATGAGCGTATCGAAATCAGATCATTAGTTAATACTAGCTACAAAACATATCCTTCGTTTGGGAAAAAAACAGACTTTTTAAAAGATGATTCACGCTTAATCCTGATAAATCTAAGTATACAGTATACCTGGCACTGTTCCTTGTTGAAGCGTCTCAGTACCCCCTCATACAGCGGGGCCACATTCAGTATGAAGTGAGCAGCCGCTTGTGTCTCGGCTCGTCGATGGTGTAGGCTGTGGCCACGTGGCGGGCGAAGTTCAGCATTTCTTTATTTACTAAATAGCATTATACCTGGCACTGTTCCCCGCTGAAGTGCCTCAGTATGCTCCCATACAGCGGGTCCACGTTCGGTATGAAGTGCAGCACAGTGTTCTGCAGCCGCTTGTGTCTCGGGTCGCCGAGGCTGTAAGCTGTGGCCACGTGGCGGGCGAAGTTCAGCATTTCTTTATTTAGTAAATAACATTATACCTGGCACTGTTCCCCACTGAAGTGCCTCAGTATGCTCCCATACAGCGGGTCCACGTTCGGTATGAAGTGCAGCACAGTGTTCTGCAGCAGCCGCTTGTGTCTCGGCTCCCCGAGGGTGTAGGCTGTGGCCACGTGGCGGGCGAAGTTCAGCATTTCTTTATTTAGTAAATAACATTATACCTGGCACTGTTCCCCGCTGAAGTGCCTTAGTATGCTCCCATACAGCGGGTCCACGTTCGGTATGAAATGCAACACAGTGTTCTCCAGCAGCCGCTTGTGTCTCGGCTCCCCGAGGGTGTAGGCTGTGGCCACGTGGCGGGCGAAGTTGAGAAGCATTTCTTGCCCGATGGCTTGAGAAGCGTAGAGGTTGCTGATGAGGGCCATGTGGAGCTTGGTCTCTTCGGGGGAGCCGACCTGAAAATATTTGGGGTTTAATTTTTTTGGCATTTCAAAACAAAAACATTATACCTGATGTTTTTGTATTTTAGACGTATTATTGGACATTTTATGCTCTCGTTCATAGGACACAAGGGCAGCCAATTCGTGCACTTGAAGGTCAGTATAGAGTAAGGGTTCCGTAGGCTTTTATAATATTTACAATTTTATTGTTGACGCTATTCACAGACGAATCGTAAAAAACCGGCCAAGTGCGTGCGTGTCGAAATTAGTATGGGTTAACAGCTATCTTTATCGTGTTAAATACTACAAACATGTATAATATTTTCCATATTTTTTTAGAGCTCCGGGTCAAAAGTTAGAGGGTCAGGGTGTCTAAGCACAGAAAGTGGACAGAATCGAGTGAAATAATTGTGAACATGTAGCTCGGTTATATACTTTTAGCGAGTCATGGTCAGTCTTAACTTACTGATCACAGGTGATTCGGTGTCATTCGTAGCTAACCTTGATTCGGTGTCACTCGTAGTTGAACCTGTTCTCCAGTTCCACCACGTGTACAGTTCCAGCGTGGAGTGGTACCACTTATTATGTTGTTGTGTAGCACTCTCACTCAAATTTCTCAAAACTGATTATTTTATTTAATAATCGTGCTTACCTTGTCGGTCATCTTGAGCTGATGCAGCGAGGCGGTGAGCAGACTGTCTTCGGACCGGAATTCCGCAATGTCCGGGAACTTGTTCTCCAGTTCCACCAGTTACGTGTACAGTTCCAGCGTGGAGTGGTACCACTTATTATGTTGTTGTGTAGCACTCTCACTCAAATTTCTCAAAACTGATTATTTTATTTAATAAACGTGCTTACCTTGTCGGTCATCTTGAGCTGATGCAGCGAGGCGGTGAGCAGACTGTCCCCGGACCGGAATTCCGCAATGTCCGGGAACTTGTTTTCCAGTTCCGCGAGTTCCGCGTACAGTTCCAGCGTCGAGTGATAGCGCGTATGCATTATGTTTTCCAGCACGCTGTCAGTTGTGAAATTACAGTAAAATATAACAATATGCAAATAAATTATTTTTATGCCACACCTGGCCATGAAGTGGCTTTTTCCGCACGCTTTCTGGCCAAGTGTAGACACAACACGGGAGGTAATAAAGAAAGCCCTCGATCGCATATTTAACTATAACTTCTGCGATCTCGGCCTTTCTTTGTTTTACCACCCTAGTTGTGTAATGTACTATTAATTCCGAGCTAAAATCTAATTTCTAACAAAAAAGCAATGTCGAACTGGAAACGCTTATAATAAGTTTATTCCTAAGTCCTATCACTGTTTTTGGACTGCCAAAGGAGCTCAAACATCCTATACGTCGTTTTTACAAGATTAGTTCGATTTAGCCGATGTATAATGTTGATTTTTTCAGCCATCTCAGGGAAAAAAATAATGAGACTACTTGCTTCCATTATTAGTGATACGCTTAAGACAATAAGAGGCAAAATAGCAAGTTTCCAAATCGTTTCCCCAGAAATCGCAAGACAATCGCACGATTTTTCTAACCTTAAAAAACCAAGTATAGTGTTTGACAGCGAGTCCAATCACGTTAACACTGCACAGTACCGCATGAATGTAACAATAAATGGTTTAAAACAACTGTTCTACGTTTTTGCAGAGTTAGTTTGTTTTCACTCTAATTCAAATTGTCACTTCTATTGCAAGATGAAGATTGAAGGTGGTGAATATTTAGGCGGTGTCAAGAATAAGCCAAATGAATGATATATAAGAAATTAGATGTGAGTGATTTTTGCTAATATTTACAATATTTAGAAGAATATTAATGGGCAAATGATGGTTAGTGACATTAGACAGTTAATAGAATAATACATGAGATGCGTGCATATATATTTATTGATTAACATACTGCAAACAACACGTGTATAAGTAGATAATTACAAGTTTTTTTTATAATAGATGAAATGGTTATCAATTGCTTTAAAGTTTAATGGCTAATAAAATATATGTTATAAGGATAGTTAATAGTAAAAACAATAAATTGCAAGTATATCAAAATATTTCAAATCTGTAGTACTATCGCCATCAGATATAGGGCCAAGGTGGTCACAAATATCTGAAAATACCTCTATTGTCAAGCTTATAAAGTACATGCTTACCTTGCCCGCTCCGACATATTAATGGCGACTACACTAAAATCGGGCGTTTTACCAACTGCTATCAATGTTATGTAGGTGATTTTTTTCTCAAAGACATCTAACCACTCTGTCGATTCCAATCATTTAAGTATGAGATTGCATTTCATAATAGATATTCGCTTAAATTAAAACGCTTCAGTGCTCAACTGATAACCATTTCACGATGAAAAATAACATTTAGTGATTAAGTAGGGCAGATGCCCCGGTTTTGGCCACTTTAAGGAGAGTTGTCTATTCAGACGTCCGTCATTTTGTGTCAATAAAGAATTATGACACTTTTTTTGTACGAAGTCAGTGAAAATATATTACTTTATTTACATGAATCTCCGCTGTTAAGATTCTGACTTTAGATCTATTTTTTTTTCTTTAATGAAATGTCAGAAACGGGTCCAGGAGCCAGTTTTGGCCACTTTTTTCCATGGCCCCTGACAGCTGAATGACAACTTATACATGACAGATGATAGTGCCATCTATACTGCCATTTTTTACTCTTATATTAACCATAAACCATAGACTTGTAAATTTGTCTATATCTTGATAAATTTAAAAATGGCCAAAACCGGCACAGTGGCCATAACCGGGGCATCTGCCCTATATGAGTATGATTCGGAGGGTAAACTAAGATATATCAAATCCGTTTTTTCTTTTAATATATTTTTTTTCAAATATCTTTCATTTCATTCCGATATAGAACGTCAATATATTACACATAAATCAAGCTAACAAAGACATAATATGTCGGGTATAATTTTTAACTCTATTGATAATGCGTCAAAGTTCAAATTTATGCAAAAAATCGCGATTCGGTAAAGGGTTAATGTTGTAAAAAAACAACTCTTAATATATCATTTACTTATTGTTTGGATAACGTCGTAATTTACCCCATCAAAAAACAGATAACTTTATACAACACACACATTACAAAGCTACATACGAAACGCGATGTGTACATACATGAAAAGCAAACATAAAAAGCATTAAGTAACATCGAAGTGATAAAGCAAAAGTCATCTTATTCGTGATACAATAGAGATTATGTTTCACTAACCTTATGTTTACGGCTTCAAATAGTTCAAAGTAAGCGTTAATAAGAAATAAAATATTATAGTATTGCAACATGAAAACGAATTACATGAATTATAGTATTGCAACATGAAAACGAATTACAAGAATTATAGTATTGTAACATGAAAATTGAAAACGAATTCAATAGGGTTGGCCGGTCGAAAGTTTTTACAGATGTCGCCAGCATAGCTTGTACCTGTCAGTCCTACCAAAAATGACAAATTCTTGTTTTTTTTTTTGAATTTTCTAACCTAGATGCTAGCATTAAGCCAAATCCCATACAACAATACTAGTGACAGGTACAAGCTATGCTGGCGCCATCTGGCCAAACCGTTGACAGTTGCCAACCCCATTCAATAAGAAAAAATACTGTTATAAAACTTTCATATCAAACATATATGTTGTTAACTTTACGCCAATGAATTATGCATGAAATAATTTGAGATCAAGAAAAAAAATACCGTAGAATACCAAGAAGAAAATGCCAATAGAATATAGACCGTATCCAGAAACACGAGACTGCTAGCTTACCGGAAGTCGTAGGCCGAGGACCAGTGCTGCGGGTCGTCGGGCATCAGAGTGAAGTTGACGCTGACCGATCCCGTTTCCGGTACCAATATTTGTTCGGTGACGCTCTCGTATCTGGGGGAAAATAGACCTTGTTTAGGAGGCACAGACTACACAGACACCTCATCATTAAGCTTTTACAGGGAGCACGAGGTCACACATCAGCGCAATTTTATTCGTAAATTTCTACGATTCGGACAGCACATCTCAATAGTATTTACCAATCTGTAGTATAACAATCCAGGTTCACCCCTGTTACTTGGTTTTTGTGGATATTTTTAATTCACATGAGTAATAAATGTGTAGTATACATACCCGTGCTTGCTCGCAGTGACGTTATATTTCCCGGGAACTAGCAGACGCCAGTAGTCTCCGTCGCGCGCTGTCCGCACGTTGTGTCGGATCCCGGACACGGATATGGTCGCGTTTGAGAGGTTCCCGCCGATGTGGCTGTGCACGAAACCGTGGACACCCTTGTGGACCTAAGTAAAAATATTTAGTGTCAAAATTAGTTTTTCACCCTTACTATTCGAAAAAGGGTAATTTGTAGCCCATTTACAGGGAGCAAAAGTGACTTTTGATCCCTCTGCGATTACAGGGGGCAAAAATTACTTTTGCTCCCTCTGCGATTTGTTTCCCATTTACAGAGGGAGCAAAAGTGACTTTTGCTCCCTCTGCGTTTTTTTTTTCTATTTTCCTTGTCTTTACAACCAATTAAAATGAGACAACATTATATAACTTCTCTTTCTAGCAGATAGCTAGTTTAGTACCTTTGTTTTCGTTATTCTCATAGAAGGAGTGAAAAGTAGAGTGTATTACGCGGTAGCAAAATTATTTCGATCTCGGGTCATTTGAATCCCTCATTACGCTCAGGATTCCACGTTAGAATCCCTCGCTACGCTCGGGATTCTATTCTGGAATCCTTCGCTTCGTTCGGGATTCAACATGACCTCGACCGAAATACGTCATTTTGTTCCCTTGTAATACAATCTACTATTTCACACCACCTACTCGTATACGAGTTTTTTCTTCTCAGTCAATATTTAATTTTGCTCCCTTGTTACACAATCTACTATTTTAAATGCTAAGCTTATTTTAAATCATACTTTTAAATATTCAAAAACGCAAGTCAATCAATGAAAAACGGTTTTTTAAGACCCGATCACGGCTCGGTCATTCGGCCAATGAAGTACAAAATTATATCGATATACACACAAGCGTCCAATGGCGGAACTCGATACTGGCATCTCCCTACTTTCCAGACAACTAAGTATGTACGTTTCTTACAGCTCGCAGAGAACAGAAAAGCTAAACTAGCTCCGACTTGCCTAAAAAAAATTTAGACGCAACGCCACTGCCGTAGCATTTGTCTGCTTCCCCTTTTTGTCCCCCTTTTCGTCCCCTACGTATAAATACCGTCATTAATTAATTAATTTATTTATTTTATTATTCAAATACGTTACACAGCATTACAGTTATACAGCCAAGGCACTGTGAACTACAAACAATTAATATTACAGACATACTTAAAACTAGTTGGATTTAGGCGACGTAACTGCGTGGCTCCGTTGCGTCGTCTGGTCTGGTGTAGGCAGAGTGCCCCGGAACCGCCGAAACACATAATAACATAACTATCCTTTGTCGAATGTCCTTCTCTGGCAATAAAACTGAGCGCCGCCAGGCAATGGAGGGTGAAGAAAATATGAATTGACGCCCCCCTTTGGCAACGCCATTGTTACTTTAGAGTCATACCTGTTCAATATAAGCCAGCAAAGCCTCTCTGTTGTCGGCCCAGTACGTGGGCAAGTCAGAAGCGGGGGGGAACTTGAAGCAGCCGAGTTCCAATGTGATTTCCATGTCGTTTGTGTGTAGGTAGTTCCAATCTTGCATGCCGCCGGCTAGCACGTACCTAAAAAAAAGTAATTGGTAAAACTGAATGCTCATTGAATAAAAAAACAGATTTTTTTCTAGACGGATAACTTCTAGTATTATCTTATATCATACTTATCGAACGAGCGGAGCGTAAACGAAGTGAGTTATTACAAACAACTTCTGGCTACTGAAACGTCTCGGCATTTTGATGGCTTTTTGATTTTGAGAGACCGATAACTTTGGTAACGTTTTTCTAATCTTTATGAATTTAGTTGGGGTTGTAGCAGAGATACATATAATTTGAGAGTTCGTTTATGAGCTGGATCGATCAAGGGGTTATGGAGCTAGAAGGCGAAAAAACTTCACAAGGGGCTTGTTACATTGGTCAACTCGTTTGCAAGTAAATCGCGAGTTCTCAGTGCGAGGCGGACTACTAATGTATGTAACTATGTTCCAGGCCTTCATAGGCTATGGTGATCACTTGCCATAGAGCTGTTTGATTGTTTGCCACCGACGTAGTATAAAAAATATATTTACCATTTGGCTCCATTGGTGATGCCCTCAGGAAAACGCTCGGGGTAGCTCTTGCATGGTTGACCCAAATGCATTTTTAGGTGAGTCTGAAACAAATTACATTGTTATATTTTTTTTATTTGTTAGATAATAAAACTTGTTTTTAGTCGTGGCCTAGGTAATAATGTATGAAAGGGTAGGTATGTAAGAAATTTACAATGTCACAGACAATTAGGTAATTTACATAATGGGGAAGGCAACTGTCACAGTGACATTTCCAACAAATGGTCCTTAGAAAAGCTAAGTTTGTATAGCAAGAAGTAGTTTTTCTCATTTTAGCGGAAATGATTCACTGTTTCGTTTAGAACTGATCCCGAAGGGAAATTAGCTAGTTTTAAAATAGTCTAAAATTAAAATGCTGAG
This sequence comes from Pammene fasciana, assembly GCA_911728535.1. NCBI lineage: Eukaryota > Metazoa > Arthropoda > Insecta > Lepidoptera > Tortricidae > Pammene > Pammene fasciana. The sequence goes on from OU452292.1 coordinate 3,063,574, forward strand.
TTGATCTGAGCGGGACCACTCCATCACGGCTTGGGTTTGCTATTAGTTGACTTACATCAGAATATGTATGAGCGAGGTGCAGGAACACATCATGGTCGGGCGACAGGTATTCGTCGCCACTCTGCATCTGCGGGTTGCCGTCGTACGGGTAGTTGGCGACCAGAGAGCCCCCGTGAAGATTGGCGGAGAGGACGAACGGGACCACTCCATCTCTGGCGCTGCTGTTGGTTGACTTACATCAGAATATGTATGAGCGAGGTGCAGGAACATGTCATGGTCGGGCGAAAGGTATTCGTCGCCGCTCCGCATCTGCGGGTTGCCGTCGTACGGGTAGTTGGCGACCAGAGAGCCCCCGTGAAGATTGGCGGAGAGGACGAACGGGGTGGAGCGGGACCACTCCATCTCTGGCGCTGCTATTGGTTGACTTACATCAGAATATGTATGAGCCAGGTGCAGGAACACATCATGGTCGGGCGAAAGGTATTCGTCGCCGCTCCGCATCTGCGGGTTGCCGTCGTACGGGTAGTTGGCGACCAGAGAGCCCCCGTGAAGGTTAGCGGAGAGGACGAACGGGATGGAGCGGGACCACTCCATCACGGCTTGGGTTTCGGGCTCTGCTACTTGGTTATCCTAGAATGAAAGGAATTGGGAGAGATGGTTGAAGGAAAGTAATCAAAACGTAAAATATTATCCCGCTTATTCATAAACGTGTTTCAAATCTCATTTAGTTACATTATGTTTTGTCTATTTCTAACAAACACTGCTGTCAAAGTGACAGATGAGGACAAAAGATGATTTAGTTAAATGTATAAAGTTTTTGTTATCATTGTGTAATGGGCTGAGGTGGGGGTGAACAAAATTTTTAAATTATAAAATGGTAGAGGAACTAATTTAGCCCAAATCTCAAAGTTAGTTCAGAATCCCCAATTTACACCTACTGCAAAAATATGTTACAACATGTGCTCACGGCTTAAGACTCTATTAGGTCGCGGGTAGGCCTCCCTTGGAGCAAGGAATCTAGATCCAGTATTTAAATTAGGACGCCCTAGATCTTAGAACCTTGACAATCGTATGACAGATCCAAATAAAAATGCCGATTTTACATTAACTTATTTTTTATTTATTAAGGTCACATAACACACCACTATCCTTAAAGATTTATATCCCTAAACACTGCTATCTCGCACATCAAGAAATACACAATTTAAATATATGAGCTTTGACAACTAATGGTCACCGGCTATATCCACGACATAACTTTTAATGGTACAGGTTTAAGGTTATGTTAATCTATAAATCTATAATTAATAACTACATATTATGGAGGCAGGCCGCTGCATCAACCACCTGCCGTTCCAGCTTTATAACAAAAGATACATGTTACACGGGGTGTTCCCGGGAAATACAGCCTTTAAACAAGGACGGTCCGTTTATAATTAGATAAAATTAACTTACAGTTTTATCCGGCTATTAACGCGGTGATTATTTATACTACGGCATCTTACAACGAATGCTCGATGAACCGGGATGCTCTTTGATATCTGGGGCGCGTCCGGCCATCAGAGTGTAAGTCGTCGGTGGGCCAATCCCGAAAAATAGGAACTTGTCTAGGAATACGGAACCGAATCTGGAACTTGAGCCAGAAGTAGGAACTTGAACTTGAAGTAGGAATAGGAACCCTGGAATGAAAATATTCCAGTTACAAATTTATATTTTTCAACAAGTAATTATTTTAAATTCTTCTACACGAAAACCTAAAGATCAGCAAGAATAGTTTTATTTCACTTACCCGGTTCACGGGGTTCCTTTAAATGTTTGCCGTCGTGCGCCACGCGGCGAATGAAGAGGTTACAATTCTCGGCATCGACATGGCTCGAGATTGCTGTATATGACAAAAAAAATGTTGTAGGTTATGGAAATACGAAGCAAATCACTTTCTACTCAATCCGTCACTTTAAACCACGAAAGAAACTTACCAAACCAAAAATATGTAGGGTTAGGCGAAAGGAATGTGGACCGACATTGATCAGGCGAGCCACTTCACTGCGACAATGTTTAGCCAGGCTAAAACCAAGAAAACTAATATGATTAATAACTGATCCAAGTATGGAAAGACAACGTTTCATAAATTCCAAAATTCTCACCATTTTGACCACTTCCACGCCGGTTTAAAAGAACAAAATGACAACTGGCTTTCGCCGTGAATGAACTGAACCGAATGAACGAATGACATTTGGAAGGCGAGTTTGAGACACACGTCTGAACTATGTGCTCGAAAGTTTATTTTATTAACACACTAATAATTGAATTAAAATAAACCTTTTAAAAGGTAAAAATATAAATTTAACAATTTACTAAATAATTCATTTCTTAACCGACGTTGCGTCAACGCGACTAAACCAATGATTCAAACAGCACTAATCTAGAACTGTCACTGATGACAGAAACGTCATCGCTCAATATAAACACTGGAAATTCGATACAAACAATTGACCGAATTAGATTAAAACAACCCTTATAATCAAGTGAAAAATATCTAAATAATGTGTATGTGCCACGACAAACACGTAACGTACTTCGTACCGATGATTTCAGGCGTGAGTACCTGTAACACAATGGAAAGTGGAAACACCAAATGATCTATACTTTCACGTAAGTATCTTTGACCTTTTTCATCTTTCGACCCTCGATCCGCCACCTATTTAATGCAGAGGGTCCTTACCTATCCATGAACAACCAAATTACCACTATACATACCAACTATCCGCTAGAAATCAGTCAGTTTATAACCTATGAAAATTCGATCTAAATTACATACTAAAACCAGCCATTGAACACTCTAAAGTGTTACAGTTCCCCTTTTGTTGGGTTAAAAAAAATTAAAATTTAAAATAAATTTTAATTTTTTTGTGGAGTCTGAACTCCCAAAATGTAACTACTAACTAACAACTATCAAAGAAACGTGACAAAGCATGCGACACGCCAATCTATTCTAACAAAACTTCTATCGACTAGCAATGAGAAATATACGATTTACTTCCTAAAAGACACAACTTAACTACTAACCTGGTGAATCTGCAGCTTCTACCAAAGAATCTTAAATTCTAGACTAGGATGAACCAAGACAACCTTATTATTACGCTAATGTGACTAAAGGGATCCCGTTACAACTAAAGAAATCTTAAGGACTACGGAAGGCAAAACGGCTTTGACTTTATTAAAGATATGCCTGGCTATTTACAACCGAGGTAGTATTGGAAAAGCTATTCTCATTAGCGAAATCACAATTACTAGATCTCGAAGAATTTGCTTGTCAAAGACAAACTGGACTGGAAGAAGGTTTCTACCATACACTTCTTTCAGTAAGAACATCCATTGGCAGAGAGAAACTCAAACGACGACGAAGAGTTTCCTCCTGAGATATACAACGATAAAAACAAATTGTACTGCAACAGTATTTGAATATTTAGTATATACGTCTTTATAAGGACATAATAGTGACTAAAGGTTGGTCCGTATGCATCCGGTACCAAAAGTAAGGTAAATATAATCTTTAAGATTTATATTCCTTAAAGGAAATTAAAAAATGTCACGAGGCGTAAGGCGGTTCCGTTACGATGACGGTTCGACTTCGCCAGGTCGGACTATATCTTTTATATGAAAGTTACCTAGAAGTTTTCCTTCTAAGGATTTTAAAGTATAGACAAGTGGTCCTAACTTTTTGTGAATAACACATTTATCATAACGGGGAGCTAGCTTTGCAGAAAAATGCTTAGCCGCATTGGACAATGGAAAACATCTTTTATAGACGATTTGACCCTCTTCTAGATCTACGTGACGCTTCCTCATGTTATAATACCGTGCATTACGCTCATGGGAGGCAATCAACGAGTTACGTACTTTCTGGAATACAGATTTGAGCTCTTTAAGCTTTTCAGAAAAAGCACCACTGGTATCCAGTTGTAAAGCGTTTTGATCGATGGGACCTTCGTCATTATAAAGAGAACCTTCTAGAATCATTTGACGACCATGTGTTAAGAAATACGGCGTGTGTTTGGTGACCTCGTGTCTGGCGGTATTGAGAGCGCATTGGATCTCCGCTATGTTCTTATCCCAGTTACGGTGATCCGAACGTACGTATGATGCAATGGTTCTTACCAGCTCGCGGTTCACGCGTTCCGTCTGGTTAGTCTGAGGATGATATCTAGGGTTATAGAAGACATGTGGGACACTATATTTCACCATTAGGTCTCGAAAATCTTTTGAAGTAAATTGCGCACCATTGTCGCAGAAAATATATTTGGGTACCCCGTGTACCAGAAACATTCCTTTTTCCATGCACTTAACTATTGCCTTCGCAGTTATCGTGCGCAATGGGAATAAAGTAACATATTTACTGAAATAATCAGTACACACAAAGAGGTACTGATTTCTCAAATAAGAAGGAGGAAATGGACCTAAAATGTCACAAGAAATTGCTTCGCCTGGTGACGATACACGTCTGGGAGAACCCATAAGACCAGGTCGAGCTAAATTTACAGGTTTATAAGTCCTGCATATTTCACAAGAATCTACATATTCTTTTACATCTTGGAAAAGAGTAGGCCAATAATAAATATCAGCTATTTTAGAATGGGTCTTAGCCACCCCAAAGTGTCCAGCGGTAGGATCATCATGGTACTTATTCAGCACCTCTTTCCGTTCCTCGTAAGGTAATACCAACTTCCAGTCGAATTGAGCTGTCAGGCGATATTTATTCTTAGAGTAACGGTAGAGTCTTTCGTTCTCTATTTTAAAGTTTGGAAATAGAGAAGGCTTCTCTGAGACTTTCTTATATAGATCTACATACCACGGATCTTGGGAGGTAGAGACATCAATAGCTCCAAGATTAATACGGGAAAGACAGTCCGGTATGACATGTTCTTTACCCTTTCTATGAATAATTTCAAAATTGAATTGGCTTAGTCTGCAAGCCCACCGGTTTAAACGACCAGTTGGATTTTTCAAATTAGAGAACCATTTTAAAGAAGCATGGTCTGTTACAATATAGCACTTCCTACCCTCTACATAAGCTCGATATTGTTCTAACCCGTATATAACAGCCAAAAGTTCACGTTCAGTTGCCGAGTAATTAGTTTCAGGCTTGTTAAGTGTGCGACTGCAATAAGCGATGGGATGATCTACACCGTCAAATTTTTGAGTTAAAACTGCTCCGATCGCATACGAAGATGCGTCAGTATGAATGGAAAACGCTTCGTTAAAGTTAGGGCATTTCAAAATGGGTGCCGATACTAAAGCAGACTTAAGCAAATTAAAAGAATCATTAGCTTCATTAGTCCAAACGAATTTAACATTTTTGCTAGTTAACCTAGATAACGGCCTAGCTATTTTAGAAAAATTATTTATGAAACGGCGGTACCAACCGCACATACCTGGAAAGCGTTTAATCGCTTTGGCATCTTCCGGAATAGGAAAATCCAAAATTACTTCAATTTTTGACGGATCGGTTCTAAGACCATGTCTGTCTACTAGATATCCGAGATATCTGAGTTCGCTTCTACAAAATAACGATTTTTTCATGTTTATGGTTAAGTTTGCAGACTTAAGTTTATCAAAGACAGCTTTTAACAAACGAACATGTTCATCAAAGTCTGAAGTACAAATAATTATATCGTCGATGTAACAGAAAACTTTGTTATCAAATTCCGCCGTAAAGAGGGTATCCATCAAACGTTGCATAGTAGCAGAAGCTCCTACCAAACCGAAACACATCCTATTATAGTGGTATAAACCTTTACCGGGTACCGTGAAACTTGTTTTCTCTTTAGACTCTTCACTTAGTGGAATCTGATGATACGCAGCGCTTAGGTCGAGAGATGTAAGGAATTTTGCATCACGCAAATTATCAAGAATGTAGTGTACGTATGGAACTGGGTAAGCGTCAGATTTCGAAACCGAATTCACTTTCCTACTGTCTAAACATAGTCTCATGTCACCGTTGGATTTCTCCACCATGACTACCGGAGAGTTCCAAGGAGAGTGAGATGGTTCTACTATTCCCGCTTTTAACATACGGTCTACCTCTTTTTCCAAAGCAGCCTGCTTAATAGGACTGAGACGATAATATTTTTGTTTAATAGGAGGAGAACCTCCAGTATCTATTACATGTTCTATTAAATGTGTTTTCCCTAAACCAACTTTATCTGTGTCGATTTGGTCATAAAGATTTCTAGCAGCTTCTAATTGAGATTTCTGCTCTTGAGTTAAAGACTCGTACGTAATTAAACCCGTATCGGAAAGCGATAAATCGAGGCTAGCTAAGTGGTGTTCATCACCCTTAGGTATATTAGTAATAAGACCTGGGGCTAAATTATATGCCCTCCAAAAATTCAACCCTAAAACAATAGGTTGTGCGATTTGTGGATGAATATTAAAATGTATTAGTTTTACTTCACCTTTATAATTAATAGGCAGAGTCATATATTCCGTACAGAACAGACGGTTATTATTAGCTACACGAATTATAATAGGTTTTTGATGCTTTTGAATAGCAATACCACCCGTAGCAAATACGAGATGGCTATCTTTTCCTAGAAAGCTTGTGCTAGCACCTGAATCCAACAAACCCCTAAAGTTAAGACTTAGGATATTTAGATGAGCATAAACTCTGTCATCTCCCTCTGGAGGATTAAAGAAAATTGTCTTTTCTGCGCGAAAGGGAGCAGAAGGTTTATAGTTGTTATTATTAGAAAAGACAACGTTATTTAGTTTTTTGAAACGGGGTTACATTTTAAACACTCGGGAGTACGAACTCCTTTTTCCCCACATTTATAACATACGATCTCTTGAGAGACCCTACAAGACTTAGTGGAATGGTTAACCCTACCACAACGAAAACATTTCAAATTAGATTGGCTTTGAGCTGCGGCAGCTACAAAAGCTTTAGAAGAATTTGGTGAGCGCGAGGGGTACGACCCACGTCGATAATCTACTTTATTTTGAGGAATACTCGAAGAAGACCCTTCTGACTTACTAGGTAAAACCGGTTCACGAAATTGCTGAGCCTTAATTTGGGCCAGCTCGATACGTTTGCAGAGAGTTTTCAAATGCTGAATAGATTGGACATCATGCAACGCTAAATCCTTTGAATACTCGGGACGGATGTTCCTCATCATAGTGTCTAGTTTCTCCTGCTCAGGAACCTCCTTGGTAAGTCGTTCGTACATGCCGAGAACCGTTGATACAAAGTATACTATGGTCTCCGACTTAGCTTGTGTCCTGGCCCTGATCTCCTGTAACAACTGATGATCCAGATCCGGAATATCGAACTCCTCCCTCAAAGCTTCGGTGACCTCCTGGTACGACAAAAGCTTAGAACGTTGTGATCTAAACCATGACAACGCCGGACCTTCAAGAATCTCGGGAAAACCACGATAAATCCTCCTCTCCGAAATCCGTCTGGCGTCTCTTAACTCCTCTAACCGCGACAAAAATGTCCGCACGCAAGTGTCACCTTTGAATTTTAAATTTAAAGAATTTATATTAAACGTCTTCTCCGGTTTATAAACAACCTCTCTTACTACTCTCATATTTATGTCATTAGGAACGTGGTCCTCATCATCCGAACCTGATGATGCTGAAGGACTTGGCACGTGCAAACGTTCCATTATATTATCAAGCTTCGCTTTCAACAGTTGTATCTCCTCGGATTCCTGTTGAAAACGCGCAAGACGGCACAAAAGATATTTGCACCTAGACAACAATCTATCTCTAGCAGACGCAGACAAATCCCCAGTTACTTCCGCTTCAACGTGGAGAACACCGATCTTACTTTGACAAATTCCTAATTCTACATCAGGATCATTCAAAACGAGGTCCTGTAACTTTAGGCTACCCTGTTTCGCGAGATCAGCCGTCTGTTTTAACGCTTGACACAAACTGGGCCTGCGTGCTACTGGATTCACCGGAAGTTGGCGAATCGCTAGTTCATGTGTAATTTCATCTTTATGTAGGTGTGCAATTTTGCACCCAGCATCCAGAAAATCCATGTTTAATTATTTATGTATAATGTCCGATATAAATGATATTAAGATTTTATAAGATCTTAAAATGTGTTTGTTCGGAAAATATTTCCTTTAAAAAAATATAAATATAAGTTTTATGACTGTGCTAAATTTATAAGTTTAACCGTCATTGTTTAAGTTTTACAAACACCAAGTACAAACATCAATTGGCATCTCTTAAAACAAACTTAAATTTAAAAATATCATTTTAATTATTATTTGAAAATGTCATACTCCAAAAGGCCCCACGTTGGGCGCCACTGTAATGGGCTGAGGTGGGGGTGAACAAAATTTTTAAATTATAAAATGGTAGAGGAACTAATTTAGCCCAAATCTCAAAGTTAGTTCAGAATCCCCAATTTACACCTACTGCAAAAATATGTTACAACATGTGCTCACGGCTTAAGACTCTATTAGGTCGCGGGTAGGCCTCCCTTGGAGCAAGGAATCTAGATCCAGTATTTAAATTAGGACGCCCTAGATCTTAGAACCTTGACAATCGTATGACAGATCCAAATAAAAATGCCGATTTTACATTAACTTATTTTTTATTTATTAAGGTCACATAACACACCACTATCCTTAAAGATTTATATCCCTAAACACTGCTATCTCGCACATCAAGAAATACACAATTTAAATATATGAGCTTTGACAACTAATGGTCACCGGCTATATCCACGACATAACTTTTAATGGTACAGGTTTAAGGTTATGTTAATCTATAAATCTATAATTAATAACTACATATTATGGAGGCAGGCCGCTGCATCAACCACCTGCCGTTCCAGCTTTATAACAAAAGATACATGTTACACGGGGTGTTCCCGGGAAATACAGCCTTTAAACAAGGACGGTCCGTTTATAATTAGATAAAATTAACTTACAGTTTTATCCGGCTATTAACGCGGTGATTATTTATACTACGGCATCTTACAACGAATGCTCGATGAACCGGGATGCTCTTTGATATCTGGGGCGCGTCCGGCCATCAGAGTGTAAGTCGTCGGTGGGCCAATCCCGAAAAATAGGAACTTGTCTAGGAATACGGAACCGAATCTGGAACTTGAGCCAGAAGTAGGAACTTGAACTTGAAGTAGGAATAGGAACCCTGGAATGAAAATATTCCAGTTACAAATTTATATTTTTCAACAAGTAATTATTTTAAATTCTTCTACACGAAAACCTAAAGATCAGCAAGAATAGTTTTATTTCACTTACCCGGTTCACGGGGTTCCTTTAAATGTTTGCCGTCGTGCGCCACGCGGCGAATGAAGAGGTTACAATTCTCGGCATCGACATGGCTCGAGATTGCTGTATATGACAAAAAAAATGTTGTAGGTTATGGAAATACGAAGCAAATCACTTTCTACTCAATCCGTCACTTTAAACCACGAAAGAAACTTACCAAACCAAAAATATGTAGGGTTAGGCGAAAGGAATGTGGACCGACATTGATCAGGCGAGCCACTTCACTGCGACAATGTTTAGCCAGGCTAAAACCAAGAAAACTAATATGATTAATAACTGATCCAAGTATGGAAAGACAACGTTTCATAAATTCCAAAATTCTCACCATTTTGACCACTTCCACGCCGGTTTAAAAGAACAAAATGACAACTGGCTTTCGCCGTGAATGAACTGAACCGAATGAACGAATGACATTTGGAAGGCGAGTTTGAGACACACGTCTGAACTATGTGCTCGAAAGTTTATTTTATTAACACACTAATAATTGAATTAAAATAAACCTTTTAAAAGGTAAAAATATAAATTTAACAATTTACTAAATAATTCATTTCTTAACCGACGTTGCGTCAACGCGACTAAACCAATGATTCAAACAGCACTAATCTAGAACTGTCACTGATGACAGAAACGTCATCGCTCAATATAAACACTGGAAATTCGATACAAACAATTGACCGAATTAGATTAAAACAACCCTTATAATCAAGTGAAAAATATCTAAATAATGTGTATGTGCCACGACAAACACGTAACGTACTTCGTACCGATGATTTCAGGCGTGAGTACCTGTAACACAATGGAAAGTGGAAACACCAAATGATCTATACTTTCACGTAAGTATCTTTGACCTTTTTCATCTTTCGACCCTCGATCCGCCACCTATTTAATGCAGAGGGTCCTTACCTATCCATGAACAACCAAATTACCACTATACATACCAACTATCCGCTAGAAATCAGTCAGTTTATAACCTATGAAAATTCGATCTAAATTACATACTAAAACCAGCCATTGAACACTCTAAAGTGTTACAATTGTAAACGACAAGTAGGAATTTAATTGGTATATTTAGTACAGAGTGTAAAAGTGGTCACTTTGTGTAACCCTGTGCCTTTGAGTAGACGGGTTAAAGTCTAAATTTAACTGGTAAAAAATATTAGTGTCATTTAAATATTACCTTCTTGATTTATTTTATTTAGTGATGTAAAAAAAGCTATAACTCCCGTGGCAGTAAAATGGGCTATAGCTGCCGCTTCACTTGCGTAAAATAGCACGCTTTACGTGATAAAAATTATTATACTCGTAGTTTTTGTTACAACCACAACCAAGAGGGATAAAATCTGCTCAGTTTCGATACAAAGTGACTCGTTTTCATTGCTGTGTCCGTAAATTATAGTCATGTTAATGCTTAACTTTTACTTTTTTGAATTATAATAATAGTACTTACCGCGGTTTCACCGAATTGATCTGGGAAATTCCTGTTTAGATCGACATTATGTGCGTTTTCGCGGCCGTGTGTGCTTTTGTAGTCACCTGTAAGAGACATGTTATTTATTATTTTTTAATGCAAAAAATACTGATTCATCAATGCTTAAATATTTGCTATAATTCTGTAGTAAACGAGCATAAATTAAACCCTATAAACCGTTCATATGAAACATTACTAAACTCAAATTAGAATGTATATATTGGTGCAATTGGTAAATTTTAAAACTAGGTAGACCAAATACCAATTAACCTTTGTAAGCCGTTTGTATATCTACCTTTAAGTAACTTTTATTTTCTAAATACAAATTAAAAGTGATGCTTCATTATATCGTTGAAAATTAAACAAAGGTGTAATTGATCAATAAGTAATTCGGTAAGAAATAAAATAGCTAGCATTTTTCAACCGACTTCAAGATTTCGATGGAGAAGGTTCTCAACTCGTCGGGATCTTTTTTTTTTTTATGTATGTTCACCGATTATTCGAAGACGGCTGGACCGATTTGGAAAATTCTTTTTTTGTTTGATTTGAAACAGTATATACTTCACAGTTGGTCCCGTTGGTCACCAGGTCCATGATAATGGGATCCTGGAGAAATCGAGGGAACTCTTCAACTACTAGGCACACCTATAGTGATTTCACTATTTTTTACAGCATCTCGGCCACTTCCTCTTGGAATAGCGGATTCGAAGTGAAGTCGGTGCTTTTTTTTGTTTAAAAGTTATTTTTTAAATATAAAAACTCACCAACGGTACTCTTCTCATATCCATCCGGGTTCATACTCGGCATGAGATGAATCCTGGTCCCGTTCAGCATTTTCTGAATCCTCTCATTCCCATTCGTGTATTCCTGGCACAGATATTTAGCCAATAGTAGGATGAGCTCTCGGCCTACGACCTCGTTGCCGTGCATGTTGGCTACGTATTTAAACTCCGGCTTGCCTATTTAAAACAAATACTCGGTTATTTATTTTGTGATTTAGTCATTATGTATCTGCTAAAATAGTAGTTTAAGTTACTGTTACATAATGAAGGGCATTTAAATACGAGTGTGGTTTTATACAACTAACGTAGTGAGTTTTATAATAATATATCACACGAGTGTTTTAATGCCTAATTAAATACAGATACATACATTATCTACACACATATATTATTATAACTCCTCAATAATGTGTTGAAATTCATTAGAAAGACCGCCATTGCACCTCCATCACCAACTAGATTGTCATAACTTCATAAGTACCAATACTTTAAATACATTCAAATTTCGAACGTTTTCTGGAGTCGATATACTAGAAGACATTCGAAAGAATGTTATTAGAGTATCGATTATCGATATTGTAAAGTACATTTTACGATACACCACAGAAACAGGTTTCTTAATATAGTTCGTTAGCTTACCGGTTTTGAACATATTAGAGGGAAGTTATGATATGGGTGTAGATAATTTTTTTACATCAGACATATGTAACCTATACATAAAATAAACATGTAAGGAGAAATCTGTTCGCGAACTACATAAAAACAAAATAATTTCTGCATTGCTGTCTACCAATACTAACAGTTTACACTCCGGAGCAACATTTAGGGTAGTTTTTCCTCCAATACGTATACGGGAGAAGCCGCGGGAACAGCTAGTAATGAGATAAACATCCACATCAGAGTAATATCTAGATATTAAAAGTAAACAACTTCTATGTGATGTTACTGGCGGTAAGACGTTCGTCGTTCAATCCGAAAGTGTTAAGTACTCAATCCCGGCTCGCATGTAGTCGCCATCAGATATATCGGAGCGGCCAAGGTGGTCACAAATATCTGAACAACGTCTCTATTGTCAAGGCGATAAAGTGCATGCTCAGATATTTTTGAGTACCTTGGCCACTCCAATATATTTGATAGCGACTGTACCACCGAATTTTTCGGAATTTATATACGAAATATCAACTAGGTTGATACCAATCGCTATTCGGTGAAATAAAACTTTGATAGGAAACGGGATCTAATGGAAATAAAGCCTAGAGTCCTCAGGACAGATAGGAGTTTATTTTTGTAAAAACTTGTACCTACGCCAATTCATGTAACTAAGCCGAGTGGAGCTCAGGTTCAATGGAACCATGGCAAAAAAGAGTCCGATAGGATTATGATGAGTTCGTATCATATGAAAGAAGTTATGACCTGTCAGTCGAAGTAGCAACCACGTTTATATAGGAAGCACAGACTAAACAGACACCTCATCATTAGGGATCATCTATTAATTACGTCACACCAAATTCATGATTTTTTGACCGCTCCCTCCCCCCTTGTCACACTTCGTCACAATTAACTGCACCCTCCCCCCTTAGTGTGACGTCACATTTAGATTTTTAGTTTAGGAAGGTAAAAATTACAACATCACTTTGAAACTAGCTTTTTATTAAGATTGCCAGAAAAATTGTATCAAATTTATAGGGAACGAAAGTATTCAAACAAATCCGAGTACGTAGAAAATTAGTTTGGTACAATGTTTGTTAACAGTTGATTTTTTTTTTCACTTAGATTTTGTAAAAAAATTGTATGTGAAGATTGTGAGGTCACAACATGGAACTCCTCCCTCCCCCATGTCACGATATGTCACATTTTGTGGACCCCCTCCCCTCCCCTTGAGGTGTGATGTAATTAATGGATGATCCCTTAAGCTTATACATGGAGCAGGGGTCACCACACATCAGCGCAATTTTATTCGTAAATTTCTACGATTCGAACAGCACATCTCAATAGTATTCTACACCAATTTGTAGTATAACAATCCAGGTTCACCCCTGTAACTTAATTGTGAATATTTTTAGTTCACATGAGTAATCATAAACGTTAACTCAAACGAAGCGGTCGCGCTTTCATACAAAATTAGAACGGGAGCAACGACGTGTGGTGACCTCGAGTTGTACTTGTGATCTATATAGTGGTTGAGGTTATCGCTATAGGAATTATTACTCACCAGGAATATGTCTCCCAGGGTCCTTAGTAACCTCCAGCACATACAGCTCCCGTCCCTCCACACTCTTCCCAATGCTGCTCAACTTGGTGACCCTCGGATACAAAGCTGCCAGGTCCTTGAGTAAGCTCTCCATCTTCAAGTAGTCGTGGTGGGTGAAGTCGGCTGCAGGAAGAGTCGTTACGTCACGCCGATTTTCAGTTTGCTCTGGAGATTTACCCGGGTAATATGGACTTAATTTCTTGGGGCTTTGGGTTTATTTTTGCTAGACTACAGTGCGAAACTAATTTTGTAAGTGTTTTTTTAACGACTGTCAAAAAAAGGAGTGTATTGTTTTTAGGTTAAGATATTATAACGCGTTGATAATATTTTAGTGTCTTATCATGCATGTGTGTTGACCTCACTCACCTCACTATCATAAGACTTTATGAAGTTGGAATAAGAAGTTTGTAAATCCTTGTTTTTATGTAAGTATAAGTACCGTCACGTGCTGCACCTTTACCTACGATGCACAATATTGTCTGGATTGAAAAACATAATTTTCTCTACCAAACAGCTATTCGAACTGCGATCCAGAACTGGTATTGCGGATGTGGGTGCTAAGGCCGCCAAGCTCAAGTGGGACTGGGCTGGACACGTATGCCGAATGCACCCGGAACGGTGGGCCAAAAAGGCTACTGAATGGGCCCCGTAGGGGGGTCGGAGTAGAGGCAGACCGAAAAAGAGATGGCAGGACGACCTGGATGCCTTTTGTAGCGACTGGCGGGAACATGCACCAGGCCGTGACGAGTGGCGGAAAAGAGGGGAGGCCTTTGCCCAGCAGTGGGACACAACATAGGCTATATAAAAAAAAACAGCTATTTACATTTTATTCCTGGGATAACCGCCTTTCGACCATCTCAGAAATAAGATATCAATACTTGTTTAATGAAGAAAACCATGTTTTTCAAGTCAGGCAAAGTTGTGCATCATAGGCAAAATTGTAGCACGTGGCGGTATATCTGAATGTGTGGTGAAATGAATAAAAATTGGAAAGCTGTTATTGGCATTGTTGCTGTTGTTTTGTAATAAGAGCAATGGTTTATTACAACATTTAGCCAATCAGTCCGATAAAATTATTTTGTTTATACACTTTTAATTAGCTCGACCCCGTATTCATTGGGCTTCAAATGTTTTAAGTTAAACTTCCTGGTGTCAGATTGAGCTGTTTGGTATACTTCAGTAATGTACGTGGCAATGCTATCTACTAGTTATTTATCAATTTGGTTGTAAACATTTTCACCTCAGCAGTTCCTGGAGTGACGAAAGTGCGACATTCATCACTCTAGGGAGTGAAATTCTGTTTCTAGAAGCTTTCGTCATAATGATGATGCCTTTTGATTCAGGAATGTAAAAAAATGTGTTTTTTTTTTCATTTTTATTATGTTCTCACTACTGAGGTGAAAAGTTGTATGTGTCACACGAGAGAAAAGTTTTTTTACATCTCGTGTTCTTGAGATCCCTCGCTACGCTCTTCTTTTTTTTGTATGTATGTTACTCGATATCTCCGTGAAACGTGAACCGATTTTCAATTTTTTTTTTATTGAACAGGTATAACCCCTAGATGGTCCCATTGTCACCAAGTTGGGGTCTGATAATGGGATCCTGGAGAAATCGAGGGAACTCTTCAACTATTATAGGCACACCTATAGTGATTTCACTATTATTTACAGTGACTCTGCCACTTTTTCAAGTTTTTTTTTTGGTTCTTTTTTATTAAAAAATTATTCCATATGGTTCTATGTTTGAAAAGTTTGATTTAATCTATGTCTTAAGTGGTGTCTGAAATTTCGCTTTGAAAAAGTAATGTTTGTGTGTATTTTATTGGTAAGAAATATTAAATGTATGTTTACCCGGTTTTTCTTCAGTGGTGACAACTTCAGGTACGTCTATGTTTTGTAAGTTTACCGTCCCTGTAAAGATAGTTTTGTTGTAGTCCCCGGGTCTTAGGTGCGGTAATTACTCAATAATATGTACAATTTTAATTGTTTAGTGTGAGATGCAGAAATATCAGGTAAGTACTTACTGTGAGTCCAGATTAGTAGGAAACAAGAGGTTGATTAATCAAGTTTTTAAGTTTTAACCCCCTTCGTAAAAAGATGGTTATAAGTTTGACTGCTATGTGTGTTTTTGTATCAATCTGTGGCACCGTAGCGCTGAAACGGTTCAACCGATTTAAATGCTGTTTTGTTGAAAGCAGGTTTTCTAGCGAAGGGAGCGTTCAAGTATTACGCAATTTTTGAAGACTTTTGACAATGTAACGCGTTTTTTCCTTTGTCTGTTACGCAATTTTTGATTTTTTTTGACCCCCCTCCCCTCCCCCCCTGCTTGCGTAACGTAATTGAACGCTCCCGAATGATCTTAGACATGTTTTATCAAAATCGGTTCAGCCGTTTCGGGGGCTTTCTTAAATATTTAATTTGTATTCGTATAAGTTTGTGTAGTTCCACACATTGTTTTTGGTAACTGCATTGTCAAATGTTAAATATTGAGTTTTTGCACTTCTTGGCCCGTAATAGTATTTCTTGTTTATGAATTAAAAAAAAAAAGATACTTACAGTGACAGTGATATAGCCAAACTTCAAAAACCCGAAGTAAAATAAATCGTTACTTATTCGGATTTCAAAAAATTATTGAAACACTGTACTTTAACGAATGTTTTGTCTCCAATTTTCATATCTGGGACCTTTGGTAATTTTCGCACACATATTTTTAACTATTTCAAGGGTTCAACTTAAAAGAAACAAAAAAGGATAACTAAAAGAAAGAAGAGAAGTCCAGGCAAATCTTCAGAGCATGCAAACAGAAAAAAGCAAAAAAAAAGAAATAAATTAAGAAAATTGTTAATTAAAACAGCATGTTAGTTAGTGTGTTATATTTACATTAGTTATATTTGTATCTTCTAATTGTGCTAAATAATAACTATTTCAATAGGTGTTTCTGTCACATCGTTTTATATGGAATTATTATTTAAAATAAATTATTTTCGTCTGATCTAATTTCTCAAAATTTACAAAATATGGTTATACATTACGTGGTAACTGGATTGCATCAGCATCAGGCATTGCTCTTAGGCCTTTTTCTCATCTAAAGAGTGATGATGAATTGACATAGCAGCGCCACTGCTCGTTTTTGCCGTAGTTTCCGTTGTAGTCGACGTCAAAGATATATTTACACTTTTGCACCTTATTATTTACAAAAGAGTAAGGTGCAATAGTTATTTGTGCAACAAGAGAGGAAAGTTGTTTTTTCTTGCGAGTGTTGATTTTGAGTCCCGAGTAGCGAGGGATCTCAAGAAAACGAGATGTAAAAAACTTTCCTCTCGTGTGACACATACAACTTTTCACCTCAGTAGTGAGAACATATTAAAGTTAAAAAAACACATTTATTTACATTCCTGAATGAAAGGCATCATCATTATGACGAAAAGCTTCTAGAAACAAAATTTCACTCCCTGGAGTGAGGAAAGTCGCAACTTTCGTCACTCCCTGGAGTGATGAAAGTCGCACTTTCGTCACTCCAGGGAGTGAGGAAAATAGGCTTGTTCGAACTGCTAAGGTGAAAAAGTGTAAACAGGTCTTTGACGTCGACTGTCCGATAATAAAACAATGTTTATTTGATTTTTGATAGAAACACCCGAATGTATTAGTAACTTTTGCAAGAGCGTATTTTTTTATATTTAATCAAATTTCTCGGTTTTATGCTTATGTATTTTAGAATGATAATCAAATAAAATATACTTGCAAAAGTTGCTTCTATTCGTATTATAAACATTTTATAAATATGTAAACATTATGACAATTCTAGAAATACTAATAAAACTAGTAAAATAATATATGGTATTCAACTTAACAGCAGCATATATGTCGCTATACCGATTCTACCTAATTTTAAACATACATAACAGGAAGTATTATTTTTACTCCATGTAACCAATTCGTATTGACTAGATTGTATACTGATCTAAAACATTATATTAAGTATAACAAATAGTTATTGCTTTGGTGTTATAAACTATTTTTGGCACAATTCGTGAAATAGCAACCTAGACTTAGTTAAAAGCATGAATTGTGTCACTAAATTAGTTTGAGACAATTTGATAGTTATTTTAATAATTACGGGACTTGACCGGTTAAGTACGCGGTTATATTCCGACCAAAAAGTCTAAAAATTAAAAAGTGGCAACATCGTAGTGCCGTCCCGTTTTCTTAGACTGATTTGAAATTAAGGGACGACACTACGATGTTGCCACTTTTTAGTCGGAATATAAGTTACGTTATTATTTAAAAATAGTTTTTTTATTCATACGGTTATACCAATGAATTACAAATTCATAACGGTCTTTAAATAGACATTAAAATGAATGATTGACACGTAATTTGAGCTATTAACTTTATTTACAATAGGTAAGAAAAGTTAATTCTAAAAACATTTTCTCTTATTACTATATTGTCTAAGGACATAATAAAATGCATATATTCATTCATTCGATGATTCAAATCGAACTCCACGCACTACCAAAGTTAAGTATATTTAGGAATGAGTTTAATATCTCTCTATAAAACTCCCGTGAGGTTATTAAGGCCCCAGTACACAGTAGTGAAGGATGGGCCATGCCCTGCCATCGCCACTGTGTACAGGGGGCAATGGTAGACAATGGCGGACGATGGCCGACAGTTGGCGGCCGTGGCGGGCAATCGGGAAGGTGTCGGTTTTTTTGGCACACTTCAAAGGAATTGTGGCGTACCATGGCCAGTGTTCACACAGCCGCCAATGTTGACACTGACAGTTGGCAGTTTCTATGTAGCTGATGTAAATACGCTGTCAGTTTGACAGCTGGCTGTTGTATATGTATATGCATATATATATATATACGTATGCACCATTGTGTGAACACCTACGTGATGTTGCCCTACAGTTGCTAATTGCAAAGCATGGCTTGGTATGGCCCATCCTTCACCACTGTGTACTGGGGCCTTTAGATATTAAAAACCCGATATAGATGTTTTAATATATCTCTCTAATCTTCTTCCCATTATAAAAGAAAGAGACAGAGAGCTAAACATTTAAAGATAACTACAGTCCGGCCGAGCTAACTCTGTGACAAAATGTGATCACAACAAAAGTTGTTCATGGACCACATGAGGGTTTTATTGGTCGTATATTTTACCAGATGGCAGGACTGTTTCGAGACATTTTGACAGCAGCTGCCAACATCGACCAATTATAAATAATTAAACATGATTGGACATCTGTTCGTAACGCAGGGTAGTTTGGACGTCTTGAGAAACATTTTTTTTATTTTTTGCTCATTTAAGTAGTTCAGTGTGTAATATTGATAGCTTATTGCGCGGTGATCTAATAAAAGTGTGCAGTGAATGAAGAATTAGTCTCAAAACGCGTGTAAACTCTCTGTAGTTTAATGGACAGTTGTCCTGGCATGGCCGCCACGTGTTGTTTGTAAGCCGCTATCACCCTTACAAAGAGCAAGGCTGAAACCCAACAACGTTGCCTATATTTATTTAACAAATAAAATGTGATTAACGTCGACAACTTGTCATTGGCAGAATTCCCATTGCTCATGTGCAAAGGGAGAAAGCCATTTATAAAAAAAAAAGTTAAACATGATTGGTGTATTATAACAGCTAGACCTCTCGCCACGGTGCTGCCACATGAAAAAATCGATCCGTCCTGTATTATTAAGAAATAACTCCCGCTTTAATTTTGACTGGTAGAGAATGCTCTATAGCATTAAGTCCGCCTGTTGTACAGTTGTATTTTTGTGCAATAAAGATTAAATAAATAAATAATTATGTTAAATAATAAATAAGATATTGCTTAATGATTAGCTTAAATAGCCAATGGAAATATGCCTAAGTAACGATATTAAGTTGTAAATTATTCTATAATTGACTGAAATTATAAGTTTATAATATATTAATTTTTGGCACATTTAACATTAGTTATTTACGGAATGCAATACAACTGTAATTTTACCACAAGATTAAGAGGTAAAGAGTACCTAACTGATTTTACTCTTTAGGTAAGTACCTACCCTAGAATAATTAGAATGTACGGTCGACGTCAAAAATATGTTTACACTTTTGCACCTTACTCCTTTGTAATAAGGTCCAAAAGTGTAAACATATTTTTGACGTCGACTGTACTTCGGTTCGTGGGGTAGCATTGGTCATCTGCTTTAGGATTTTTTGATAGATATTTTTATTATTATATTTTTATGTTCGCTTTTCAAAACTAACTTCTTATAGCTCAAAAATGTTTCATAAATATTACTCCGTAAATCCCAGTAACTCCAAGGAGAACCAGAGCAACCTCCAGGTGAATTGAAGTAACCCCAGATGAATCAAAGTAACTCCTAGATGAATCAAAGTAACCTCCAGGTGAATCAAAGTAACTCCCAGATGAATCAAAGTAACCTTCAGATGAATCAAAGTAACCCCGAGTTAAATCAAACTAACCCCAGATGAATCAAAGTAACCCCAATTAAACCAAAGTAACCCCCAGATGAATCAAAGTAACCCCCAGATGAATGAAAGTAACCCCCATTTAAATCAAAGTAACCCTCAGATGAATCAAAGTAGCCCTACGGTAGGCGACACGCGAATAACGCGCCCGTTTTCGGTCGGGCGTCTCTACACATGACGTGCCTACATTTTGTTAGTAGGCGAGGTGCTTTTTCTGCTTTTTTTACAAAGCTTTAAGCCTTAATGATATAAATAAAGATGGCGTTAAGCATTAGCACCCAGCAGAGGCCGAGTGAGGACGCCGCGTTGTCGTATTTGTCGGTGCGACGCGACTTACCGACCACGCGCCGACGAACGACCAACTTCAGAGGCACGGCTTCGGTCTGAGATGCTGGCACTGTTACGGGGATCGGGGTTGGGGTTTCGAAGCTGAAAATAAATATATGTGAGGTAAATATACAAAATGTTAGTCACATTTTCAGTCACAGCGTGACAAGGGGAAGGGGTCAGAAAATCATGAAATTGTCGTGACGTAATTTGTGGATGAACCCTAAGGTGTCCCCCTTGGGGGTTCATCCACACGTAATTTGTGGATAAATCCTTTAGGTTTGGGGATAAAACCTTACTAGGGTTCATCCACAAATTACGTGATATCAATTTGATTTTTTTGTCCATCTTCAACTAAGTTAGTATGTCTCACGAAAGTTTGAATTCAATATGAAAATGCTGCACCCCTCCACTTTGATCAGATCATTCTGAAATACCGTGAGAAGCGCTAGGATGATGAATTGATGATGTTGTAAATAATCACCCTTGAGCCATGGCGGTGATGCTGTACTGTCCTGGCAGCAGTAGCCTCCAGAACTCCCCAGCTTCTGTCGTCTTCACGAAGTGCTGCAACCCTTCCACTTTGATTAGAGCATTCTGAAACGTAAATGTATTTTTAAAGCATTTTCACGCTAATACAAAGTTTTTTCATTTAAAAATCTAAGGTGTTTCTTCAACCAAGGTTAGCCATCATCATTAAATAGACCCCGATCCGGGTATGTCCTTAAACGTCCGTGTCCAAAAAGAGGTATCGGGACTACGAATATCATCTCGCTACGTTGTAAGGAGGCAGCTCAGCTGATAGGAAATGGTTACAGAAGGACATTCGGTAGACTTTATCTCATCTAAATAAGATTCACGCAAACTAAACTACACAAGGTAAACTATTATCATCGATCCCGTCAATCTTACATTTTTGCACCTTACTCCTTTGTAATAAGGACTAGTGTAAACATATATTTGAAGCTGTTACCTTAATCGGCTCTCAATCGACCACAAATCCCTTGACTCCTATATGAGTTTGCTCAATAAAAGTCAACATGGCGTCTTTATTAACCGACTTCAAAAAAGGAGGAGGTTCTCAATTCGACTGTTTTTTTTTTTATCATTATTATGTTTTTTTTTGTATGTATGTTACTCCATATCTCCGTGAATCGTGAACCGATTTTCAAAATTTTTTTTTTAATCGAACAGGTATAACTCCTAGATGGTCCCATTGTCACTAAGTCAGGGTCTGATGATGGGATCCTGGAGAAATCGAGGGAACTCTTCAACTATTATAGGCACACCTATAGTGATTTCACTATTTTTTACAGCAACTCGGCCACTTCCTCTTGGAATAGCGGATCCTAAGTGAAGTCGGTTCTTTTTTGTTTAAAATTATTTAGCTTGCAGAAGCGAGGCAGCTCAGCGGCGACGGGATATTTGCAGCAGGAGAAGAAGTTGTTACCTTAATCGGTTCCCCGTCTTCGTCGACCACAAATCCCGTGACTCCTATATGAGTTTGCTCGATGAAAGTCAACATGGCGTCCTTATTGAGCCCCCAGTAGCAAGGCAGCTCAGCGGCGACGGGATATTTGCAGCAGGACAGGAAGTTGTTACCTTAATCGGTTCCCCGTCTTCGTCGACCACAAATCCCGTGACTCCTATATGAGTTTGCTCAATAAAAGTCAACATGGCATCTTTATTTAGCTTCCAGAAGCGAGGCAGCTCAGCGGCGACGGGATATTTGCAGCAGGACAGGAAGTTGTTACCTTCATCGGTTCCCCGTCTTCGTCGACCACAAATTCCTTGACTCCTATATGAGTTTGTTCGATGAAGGTCAACATGGCGTCCTTATTTAACCTCCAGAAGCGAGGCAGCTCAGCGGCGAGGGGGTATTTGCAGCAGGACAGGAAGTTGTTACCTTAATCGGTTCCCCGTCTTCGTCGACCACAAATCCCTTGACTCCTATATGAGTTTGCTCGATGAATGTCAGCATGGCATCTTTATTGAGCTTCCAGAAGCGAGGCAGCTCGGCAGCGACGGGATATTTGCAGCATGACAGCTCGAAGGTCACCTCGAAGCAGTTGGAGTGGAGGTAGTTGAAGTCTTGCATGCCGCCTGTGAAGGAAGATTTTGTTATTAAGTCGCAGCAGTAGTGATCCGGGTTCAAAATAATCTTAACACGACTTTATCGTTAAACCTTTATTATAAGGCAGAGGGAATATATTTCCCATCACCCCACCATTTTCAAATAGTGGTTGTTCAGTCGCCGTCAAACATATCGGAGCGGCCAGAGGGTACTCAAAAATATCTGAACATGCACTTTATCGCCTTGACAATAGAGTCGTTGTTCAGATATTTGTGACCACCTTGGCCGCTCCGATATATCTGATGGCGACTGTTCAAATTGTTTAGAGAAAGTGAAAAAACTGGGTGAAAATCATTTTCAACATACTCTTTATTTCGAAATCGATTAGTTTGTTTGACAAGATTTTTACTTTTTTAGCTTTATTTAACCTTTTTTTAATGAATATATAAGTCAAAAAGTTTAGATTATTCTTTTCCATTAGACAGAAACACTGTAGAAATACCGCGGCACCGCGCTCATAAGCAAGGTGCTAAATAGCCTAAATAGTAGTCCTTACATGCGGCAACGGTGTGCAAGCATGACAGCGCTATACACATGCAGAGCGTTATCTCGCTCGCGCACCTGCGTCGCATGCGGAAACCGCAGCAGTGTGAAAGTCGCCTAAAGTATACCCATCAGTGCGTAGTAACGTGGACTCTATTACAGAAAACACGGTTCAAATGACAGCGAACCTTTAACAGAATACCAGTCAGCGCAGTTCGTGATGCCGTTCTTGAATTTCTCCGGCGGGCACGTGTCGCCTTTGTGCATCACCTCGTTCTTAGACACGTATACTATTGCAAGTTCCTTCTATATTAGTCTCTAATACATACAAAACAAGGTTTAAATCACAGCGAACCTTTAACAGAATACCAGTCAGCGGCGTTCGTGATGCCGTTCTTGAATTTCTCCGGCGGACACGTGTCGTCTTTGTGCATCACCTGGTTCTTGGACGCATATAACGTTGCAAGTTCCTTGTATACTAGACTTTAATACATTAACAATACGGTTTTAATTACAACTAACCTTTAACAGAATACCAGTCAGCGCTGTTCGTGATGCCGTTCTTGAATTTCTCCGGCGGGCACTTGTCGCCTTTGTGCGTCACCTCGTTTTTAGACACGTATTACGTTGCAAGTTCCTTGTATATTAGTCTCTAATACATACAAACTAAGGTTTAAATTACAACGAACCTTTAACAGAATACCAGTCAGATCCGTTCGTGATGCCGTTCTTGAATTTCTCCGGCGGGCACGTGTCGCCTTTTTGCATCACCTCGTTCTTGGACGCACATAACGTTGCAAGTTCCTTGTATACTAGACTTTAATACATTAACAATACGGTTTAAACGAACCTTTAACAGAATACCAGTCAGCGCCGTTCGTGATGCCGTTCTTGAATTTCTCCGGCGGGCACGTGTCGCCTTTTTGCATCACCTCGTTCTTGGACGCGTATAACGTCGCAAGATGTTTGAACAGCTCATTGTCGGGCGACTGGCTTTCCTCGCAACAGTCTTTGCCTGAACTGTAAATAAAACATCGATAAACGATATATTGATATCACAAATCAAGGATCAGAAGGCCATCCATGGTTGCCATTTTATCGCCTATCGCGTCATGCGTCACTTTCGCACTTACATACTTGTTAGAACGTGACAGCTAAAGTGACAAGCGATAAAAACTCGACAATATTAGGCTAGCAGAAGGAGATAGGAGTAACATTAGCAGCGAAAAATATTTGTTATAATTATTTTGATCTTAATAAACTTACTTACTTACTAACATCATAGCTCAATATAGAAAACAATGGAAAAGACAGACAAGGAGAGCCGATCTCATATAATGGGATAAGCCTTAGGGAAAGTTGAAGTGATTTGAGAAATGTGCAAAAAAAACATTGATCGATTTTGAAAAATCTAGGTTTCATCAGCGGGAGAAGCCTTTGCCCAGCAGTGGGACACTATTTTAGGGTAGGTAATTTAAAAAAAAAAATCGTCGGCGACCGCGTATAGACTCGTGAAATTTCCAAATCCCCGTGCCCTAGACCCATTTCATTAGTATTCTCAGGTTGCCTACAGACATCATATTAAGCGCCAAAGAGTCGCAATTACTTACCGTAAATCATCGTATGGATAACTAGCGACCACAGTGCCACCATGCAGATTGCCAGACAGCACGAACTGCTTGCCCATGACCCATTTCATCAGCGCAAGAGTCTCTGGCTGGCGATTCCCAAACAAATACTCGTCATCTTCGGAGCGGTGCCGATCGAATTGGTCTGGGAAGTCGCGGTTGAGGTCGATGCCGTGAGCGTTTTGGCGCCCGAGACCCTCAGAGAGGGATTCGCAGTTGCCTTCCTGGAATTGGTAGATTGGTGATATTTAAGATAAGTGGATCAAAAAGCTATAAGTTACTAATGATCTGCGTGTAGGTGAAGAGTCGTATGGAAGTATATAATCAAGAATGTAGAAGAAACCTTTGAAGACAAAACTAGGGCAATGGAGGATAACAATTAAAGCGGTTATCATACAGATGCGGATTCACACGCGGATGTGCAATATAAAGACTTGTTGAGAAGGTCTTCTTATTAAAGAATGTAGAGAAAACAAGATCTATTTCTATTATAAATATACCTAATACAACGTTTTTAGGCAAAGTTCTACTTGCCTAAAATTGCACACATCAGATACAAAATTTTTACAAGATTCTGCAATAATTTGGCATGGTGGATAAACATACATATGTCTATCATTCGGACCAAAAGAACCCTGCGTACTACTGCGTACTTTGATGTCTGTGGTATGAGAAAATTCCTTAACATGTGTGCAAACTCAATAAGTATACATTAACTTCCTTTCCTTGCAAACAGTTATCAGGATAAAGGTTAAGTACCGGCTTTGAGGGTGACCCTTACAAAGATCATAAATATCTATTTAAAACCTTATTACCTCTCCATAAGTTCCACAAAGTATACATATTTAAGAAACATGACTACACAACAAACGTTATCAACAGCACAGCCCCTTGCACTGTAAGCCTACGTGATAACCGCCTATACGGCTCAATGCACTCGAACATGCATATGATAATAGGACTTTATTTATTTGATATAAGATGCAAAATACTACTATTTCATCACACCTGCTCGTAAATGGTGTTATTTCATGCGGGTGTACTGAAGGACAAAGGCCTACTTTGATCCCGCGGGAGTTAGGAATTCTTATAACTCCACAGTGTGGAGTTATAGGTTTAGTTTTAAAAATGTTGACCCACTCGTACATTACTTCAGACTCAGGACATTTATATTCAGCCAGGGTTTTGTTATGTCACCCAAACTTGACTACAAGCAAATTTTAAAGTATATAAAACTAATACGGTATATTTCTTCATTATTTTTAATATTTAAAAGTATTTATCATTAATTTTGGTAAATATTGTTATAATAATTTTGCAAAATCTATTTCGAAAACTATGTCGTAATAAAAAACGCACGGAATGTTTGTACCGCGTTGCTAAGCAACGGCGCAAGCAAAATGGCGATCGAATACCTATTTGAAACGTCACCGTATTTAAGAATTATTTCGCTTAAATTTTAGTTTTTTCCTCGCAAGTGTGATGAAAAACATTGTGTGTAACTCGGGGCGTAAGAATATTACAAACTCGAGTCTTTAAATCGCTCCGGCAAGCCGTCGCGATTTAACTAGACTCTCGTTAGTAATATTCCTCTTACCCCCCATGTTGCACAATGTACTATTGTGTGCCCTATGTTAACACAACCATGTGATAATAACTGTTAGTCTCGAACGACAACGAACAAAGTCAATGTACGACAAAGATGTCTTCAACTCTTCACTGTAGAGTAGATCAAGATTCCGTCAACAGAATCAGGTTAAACGCGGAAAGATATGCGCAGATGACGTTACAATCACAAAGACCCATTGATCAGCAATGCGCATGCGCGAGCGCTGCTAGGACTAACGCACTAAAGAGGTTGGTCCTCTGTGCAAAGACCTCTGGGGTTTTGGTTTGGAAATGTCAAATCTATACAGTCTATGGTACAGAGTTTCTAGACCTTAGAAAATGGGTCCTAAATGGCGAAATATAAGCCACTTCGATAGTAATAGTCGGTAATACTTGTTAGACAGCTTTCACGTTTACAAAAACATGTATGCATCTAAAAGCGCTGGTAGCCTTGCGGTAAGACGTCCGACTTTCAATCCGGAGGTCTCGGGTTCAAACCCCGGCTCGTACCACTGAGTTTTTCGGAACTTATGTACGGAATATCATTTGATATTTACCAGTCGCTTTTCGGTGAAGGAAAACATCGTAAGGAAACCGGACCTAATCCCAAAAAGGCCTAGTTTCCCCTCTGGGTTGGAAGGTCTGATGGCAGTCGCTTTCGTAAAAACTAGTGTCCATGCCAATTCATGGGATTAGGTTGTCAAGCGGACCCCAAGCCGGGATAAACGCTAGGAAGAAGAAGAAGTATGCGTCTAAAATCATTACAACAATAAGGTAGAGTCAGCATCAACAGTATTTTCCTACACGCCGCAAAAATATATGACACGCTCTTATTTGTAGAGTCATAGGAACGCGTCACATATTTTTGAGGCCTTCGTGTAGGAAGATACTATTGATGCTGACTGTACATCATAAGTTATGTTTGTCTCTTTAGATGAAGTCGGCAACGCGCATGTGGTATACGGAGTGACCCGTTCCAGATTGATAAATGAACTAATGCTAAGCAAAAAATGTGTAAGACATCGCATTAACTAGTTAGCTATGTTAATAAATTAGCAAATAAATTTCCACCTACTTTCAATAGTTAACTTGAAGTTTTGTAAGCCTACGTAAAATATGTTAATATCACACTATTGAAATCGGTCTTTTGTTTAGCTGATTGATCAAATATTCATAATTATAATTTAGAATTAGGTTAGGGGCATTTATCAACACAATGAATTTACTATGGAAGTGCCATAATTGGTCTTGTATTTCAATGGTTTATTTATTTTCCAATTGCGGAGATATAGCGGTAGAAAAGTACAAAGAAAAATTATGGTCATTTCGAAAGTTTTGTTTTAAGGATTGTGTTTTAAGGCGCACAGTAACCATTTATTTAGTTTTCAACAAGACTCATGTATTTTTAGACCTGTAATCCTGGCCTAACAACAGATTTCCTGCCTACCCTGACCTAAAAGCGTTTATAACGTGGGTATCGCCCACACTGTTAACTGCCCATCGATGGACCTTATGGCTTTTGTAATAAGGTCCATCGATGTACATTTAAGCGTGTTGCTGTTTGTACTTATTACGGTACAATCACGTTAGGTCGCTCTCGTTACAGTTCCGATATCTCGATACGCTTGTGCAAGGTTAGCCGGCAACGGACTTTCACTGCCAGCGATATTGCTATGAATTATGATTATGAATGAATATTAGTGCAGTTTGTGGGGCGCGCTTTGGTTATTGACGTTATTGTTTACTTTTTGTGCAGCAGCAGAAATACCGTCAACTCCTGCAAAATTTACTGCAATGCTTAACTTTGCGTGGCTAGAAAAACATGGTGTTCTACACGAAAAAGATGGTGTTCTACACAAAAAAGATGTTTGTATCAGTCCCAGCCCAGTCATCAGCGATTACTATTCCCTTGCACATAACCAAAGTGATCCCTTGTAGGATTAGCTAGACTCTAGAGAATATAAACAATGTTTCTTGACCATTGATTGAAAAAGGAACCATTCCACAAAAAATGTTTTGCCAAGGTTCATAAGCAATACGATTACCTAACAGTCCTTATTAAACCATCACCACGAAGCAAAAGGGGGCGTAGGAATTTCATTTTAGGCAACAGTGCCTAAAAAAAGTTTGGGAACCCCTGTTTAAATGGATGGTTAGATGCTTTCAGGGACTATAGGTACCTCGTTTTGTTTCAGACTGGAAAAATAACGGTCGTTTTCTCGATGCATCTTAATTTTTTTCAGCGATATCAGGGAAAGGTTGAAATGAGACTACTTTTTCCCATTATGCAGATACGCTTACACCAATAAGGTACAAAATGGAGAATTTTATAATCGTTCTCCCAAAAATCGCACTACAATCGCACGATTTTTCTAATTTGAAAAATATTAAGTGTAATATAGTCCGGTAACCACGGATTAAAACAAACGACGGTACTACGGTCGTTGAGTTCTCATCTTTGAATTCTTGTTGTTGTTGGCGTCAAGCGCGATACGGTATCGCAGCTACCGTGGCAATATAAATTAAAGATAGGCCTTTAAATGTTATTGCCACGGTAGCCGCGATACCGAATCTAATAGAATCAATTCAGCATTCAAATTCGGTCATGTGAACGACCTATAAATAAAATTGAAGGCCATTGAGCGGACTGTTACTGTTAGATTGTTATCGTGAAACCGACATCAATTTAAATTGGTTGAAACTTTTACGAGTTTTCAAACATAACATTTCATTCATACATTTTTTTTTACAAACTATACCGTGAATGAAGCGGTGTGACATGTCTTATAAAAATTCTTATTTTACAACGCAGTGGGACGTGCACGTTTACGCACACGCATCTAAGGTGGCTCGGCCTTAATACTTAGTATCTATAATCGCATCCACAGCTGGTCATCTTTCTCTTTCATGGATATCCATGTCGATCTTCACGCGAGTCTCTAAGCTGCGTGGTCAACTCTGCCGCTAACTGAATATTATCTATAAGGGCGCGGTGCTCGTCTACGCACACACAACCAGTGTTCATGGGCCTTAAGGCTGCCTTCCCACTGAGACGGAGATAAGAGACGAGCGGGAATTAACCAATGGTATCATCCGTCGCTTATAACTGCCTCAGTGGATAGTATAGCAACAAGAAGTAAATGCGGTGGACACAATAGCTCTTAACCACTTACGACATTAAGAGTCGCCAGGACGCTCGCGTTCCCATACAAACGTAGTTTTGCTCTCATTTTAAAACGACATGCTTTAGAACCACGAACTTTGGCATGGGTATTCTAATAGTACAGATCTACAGCCTTGGCCAGAAGTGTTGAGCACCAATGCGATTTTCATACAAAACTGGAAAGTTTAGTCCATCGTTTCCATCTTTGTTTAAGTTATTTTGTCAATTAATTTAAACTAATAGGCATGTTTTGTTGAAGTTAGTAGTAACTGCATAGAATATTTGCAATATGTCGCACTGACTTAAATTTACATTTTTGGTACCTTCTGTTTTCATATTTTTTAAGTACCTTGAAGTGTTATTAAGTGAAGTTTTCTATATTTATAAATAAAATATAACATTTACCGTTACCATACATTGTTTGTTAGGATAGGGAAATAATGCTTAACATCAAAATTGTAAACAAAAAACACCTATGCTCAATACTTCTGGCCAAGGCTGTATGTCGGTAATTCGTTTACGTTGCTAAAAATTGTAATACAAACAAAATACAGCCAGATACAGATTTACATACAAAACTTATTTTTGCTATGTTTTCTTTGTGTTAAAATTTTTAGCAACGAAAACGAATTACCGATATAGATCTGTACTGCTAGAATGCCCATGCCAAATTTCGTGGTTCTAAAGCATGTCGTATTAAAATGAGAGCTGAACTACGTTTATATGGGGACGCGAGTTCACGCGAGCGTCCTGGCGACTCTTAACGCTCAAAAGCCTAGTCACAACACACGATGATGTAATTTGATGCAGCAAGCGTAAAATGGGATTCCAAAAACAATGGTAAGTAATGGCCGTTTTGTTTTCCGACCGTAAAAACCAGCGGGGCGAAATAAACAGTTACAGTACAGTAAGATGGTATGCGACCTTATGTCTGTGGGATAGAGTTTAAAATGGTAGTTTTAAATATAACCTTGAATAATAATGAGTGGTTTGTTTGTATGGTCACGCTTTTATTAGATATGCTTGTTAGCCATGCACTTAGGTTTGCATAAAATATTGATATTTGCATATATTGCTTTTAGAATTTGAAGATCAGTGATTGGCACTGAAAAGTCCACCTTGACACCAATTTTTTCCTTGAATAGAAGAGAGATAGTTTATGAATTTAGGCTGAGTGGCTGTTTATAATAACTACTATTAGTAGACGTTAGTTGCGACGTATTTACCTTATTATCTTGAAGTTGTAGTAATATTAAGAGCCATATTAGTATGTTCCTATTTATCCCTAAAACTGGTTTGACTCATTCAGTTGCAGTCTTTAGCAAAAGTTAGGAGATATATCAGCAATGGTTCTTAGTTAACTTTTGTCTCAGTGGATGAAGCTGATAGAATTTTGTCAAAGTATAGAACTTTTTGTGGAACAGTCATTGCTGTAAAATAATGATGAAGATTCTTTTGATTGACAGCACAAGAGGATTTTCATTTGCCCTATAGAAATTAATTTCAAAATACCGTCAAGTGCTACAACTTTGCCTACAATGCACAACTTTACCTAACTTGAAAAACATGGTTTTCTTCACCAAACAGCTATTTATATCTCATTCCATGGGAGAAAGGCAGTGATCTCAGGTATATGATATAAATAGCAGTTTGGTGAAGAAAACCATGTTTTTCAAGCCAGGTAAAGTTGTGCATCATAGGCAAAGTTGTAGCACTTGCCGGTACCAATATCAATAACCTTGTAAAGCATTAAATACTTACATAAGTAAGTGAGACAGACATGTTTTCCAGCCCTTTCATTTGCAAATGCACTATCTGTTATGTATTTTATGTATTACATGATATTTATTTATTAGTTGCATGGCTTACAACATGTTCTCTACTAAAATTTTAAATATTTTACATGATATTGAGAAAAATAGTCTAAAATTTTTTTTCTAAACAAGTCTTAACTCTATGGAATCAATTAGGATCATTATACTTAACTTTGAAAAATATGATTATAATTATTAGAGATGCACCGAATATCCAGTTACTATCCGGTATCCGGCCTATCCGGCCCTTATTTTAGTATCCGGCCGGATACCGGATATCTTCGTACTATCCGGCCGGATACCGGATGTAGTCAGAGTCGTCCACTAGACATACAAAAAAAAATTATTACACAAAAATACGCGAGCGCGTGTGTACTTTAGAAAGAAGTTACTCCGTACTGACATAATAAAATTCGTTATGTTGCCTAGAATTCCTAAGAATGTATCCGCGCGAACGTTCACTACGACACAGGTCGAAACCTGCACGACGCGCACCTGCGAAACTCAAATTGTAGGTATAGTACCGCCGGCCGAATATTCGGCGGCCGGATACCGAATATTCGGCGTAGGGTCAGGCCGAATATCCGGTATCCGGCCAAACCACTATCCGTTGCATCTCTAATAATTATTTTCAATGGGTTTATTAAACTAATATACCCCTTAGTCATTTAATAGTTTTTTTATGCTTTTAACTAATACAAAAAATAATAGAGTGTTTCAGTAATCAATCAAGACAACGTAATAAGCAAGATGAGATTGTGGCAAATAATTATTGGACACAATTTTCTTTTTCTTAAAAAGTTTATTGGCTGCTAAAACCATTGTCATAAGGATACGAGAGTTTTGCATTATGAACTAAAGGATTTCATAGAATATCTGTTTTTAAATGTCCATGGTATATAATAGTAATTGTTAAATTCTAAATGAAAATCAATCCAGTGTTATATTATAATGTAATAATTTAATTGTTTAAGGATGAGCTAAGTTTTTATTTCATTCCATTCCCACTTATAAATTCTATGCTGCTAATTCTAACGACCATACTAACATACAAATATATTTAAGGAGATTTTCCTCAAAAGAAAACAGTTACAGCAGTAGGTATTGTACTGAATAAAAATCATTCAGTGCGATATACCTACTGCAACTTTGGATATAAAATTAATAAACTCACCACACTGCTCTCAAATCCGTCAGGGTTCAGCGACGGCATCAGATGGATCTCCGTGTTGTTCACAAGCCTAGTGACTCTATCATTTTTGCCGTAGTTCAGAACCAAGTACTGGGCCAAGAAAACCATCAGCTCCCGTCCCACGGACTCATCTCCATGCATGTTAGCCACATACTTGAACGCCGGCCGGCCAGGATGAGGCTTCCTAACATCCTCAGATATCTGGATAACGAGCAACTCAC
The DNA here is from genome assembly GCA_911728535.1 of Pammene fasciana. NCBI lineage: Eukaryota > Metazoa > Arthropoda > Insecta > Lepidoptera > Tortricidae > Pammene > Pammene fasciana. Next base: position 3,096,441 of record OU452292.1, read on the forward strand.
GGCCTTCTACTGATTTCCCGATGGAATACACTTTAGCGAGATCCGGGTGCGTTTTCTCCAATCCCGCGAATAACTTCACTAAATCATCATATTTTGTATATTTCGGTACACTTAGAAACGATTCATCATCTTCTTCAATAGAACGCGGCACGCATTCGCTAATTAATACACTAAATAGAACCAATATGAAAGTATTGGAACTGGTAACCATGTTTGCGCTATAATCGAGCGCTTTGAAGGGATATTCCCGACGGAAAACACTAACTACACGACAATAACACTGGGACTGCTTATCGTTGTAACATTGCTGACTTATAATAGTAATTACGGCCTGAGACTAATTAATAAAAACAAGAGATAAGGTAGAAAATGGGAAATGACTATACGACGACAGCTGAGCTGACGTCACGTAGCTGCACCGCGCTTGACAGATATAATAGGTGTTGCCATGTCAATTTACTAATTCCCTTCCCTTCTAAGGGCCCTACCTCCCACGTTCCTGCCAACAGCGACTTCGCGAAGCAACCTCGGCCCGCACCTGCGGAGCCCCACACCGACGAAGGACGGAGGCCCGCGACCACGCCCGTGGTAGCTCAACCACGGCTCCCACCTATCGAGCGACTGGGTCTTGGAGGGACCCCGGTTGCCCGGCTGGAGGAGGCCGAACCCCTGCCGCCTGGAGCAGCGGCGGGGCAGGAAGAGCACGCCCTGGTCGTGAAAATGGAGCCACCGTCCACAACTACCCCTACTCAGGCACCAGGAGGAAGAGGAGCCCTGCCAGCGGGCCAATTGCCCGCACTAGGCCCTTTTGAGGGCCCCGGCCCTTCTAAGGGCCCCCTCGGCACCTCAACCCCCGACGCAGCCGAAGAAAAGGCCGCCAACGACGCCGCCACCGAACCCACCAAGGCCGCCATCGACGCCGCCACTGATCCCGCCAACGACGCCGCCACTGAACCCGCTAAGCCCACTGCTAAGCGCAGCGGTCGGCCCCAGCAACGACGCAGATACTTCGCGCCGCCCTACGCTCGCGCGCTCGGCAGCCGAAGCCCAAGAAACCCGCGCTTCAGGAGCATCGCGCCGCTCCACGCACGCCCGCCAGACACCCACAGCCCGCTGGGTGCGGGCGCAGCCTGCGTACCAGCAGCTGCATAATAGGAGCAATTTGAAGAAGAGGGAAATGCCACTAGTTTGGCAGCAGAAGCCGCGCCTACTATAGGCAGAAGAGCCCCGCCCATAGTCATGGGCGGCGATTTGAGACCGCCAAAAAACCTTGAAAGGTTGGAAAGGCTACTTATACTCCCAGAAAGGGTTTATAAAAGAAGTGACACGATACACGATTTACTAATTTTAAGAGAAGCATTCAGTTTTTATATTTATGAACGCATCTGTACTAAAAAAACGTGTGTTTGGATTCCTAGTCATGTGACTTTGGTTTGCTAAAGTTATTTTGAGTAATACTTAAATTTTAACTAAAACTTGATTATATAAACTAGTAAAAATAGATGTTTCTATAATTTTTCGTGATAATGTACTAGCTTTTGCTATATTTAACGATACAACATCCAAAGAAGTTGGTACAGCAAATAACAAAATTATGGCAAAACACTGCCCATCCGGAGAATCTCGTGTGACATCTCGATATTTCGTGTTTTATTCGTGGATTTGATAATAAAACAATAATTAAATGTCCCGTTTTGTAGTGTATTGACAATGGTTATTAGTGAACTAACTTAAACTTTAAACTTCCCAACTCTGTTACGGCCAGTTGGCTAGTCAAAAATACTTTTAGTAATGGATAGTGCAAGCGGTAACGTCAGTGAAATGGGTCGGAAAACCGGAGAACTTTTACGGCGTATCAACCGCTTCACAGACGGTCCCATGACGAGGAAAAAACTAATAATACTGTTCCTGGTGGTCATCTTCCTGCTTCTCTATATTGGACCGACTGTGATGAACTGGTTCTTCAACACCGACGATACCGCGTCGGGCCAAAGTTTTTGCCAGCGACAGTTTTTAAATCCGTTCCAAGACGCTATTAATGATTACGACGCCTATATGAGACCTGAGAACGAGGCTACACTCTCTAGTATACGACACAACTATGTGCCTTATGTTGGTAACGGCCTAGTAGGCCTAGCTTTAGACCATGATAGTCATTTAAATATCAAATATGGGCGAACGCTATCACTACCCGTACGATATCATCCTCTATATATCATAGAAGATCCGGATATGAAGGAGTTCACTGTTGCAGAGTATAAAAAAGGTATCATTAATAGGTTTCAATGTAGTAATAGCGGCTTACAGATTACTTATCAGTATTATGCACACAGGACAATACCATCACTGTTTGTGCAAGAAATTTGGGTCAATAATCCAACGAGTAAACCTAGGAATGTACAAATTTCAACACCCAGAGTCTCGGACTGGCCTACTGCTGTCAAACAAACCGTAAAACTTCACCAAGGTGTGGATACTAAAGAGTATGAAGTTGTTACTGGAATGATTGAAATACCAGACAGCGATAAAGTTATAGCTGTCGCTATTGTGTGCAGGAAGCTTGGAAATACATTACAAATTGACGCTAGAGATGGTTTAGACTTACTTGTTTTGACTACTGTTCAATACAGTCAGCCTATTAAAAAATCTGAATACGCAAAACAGAAAGATCTAGTCGAAACAAAGGCTATAGCGGAAATGGAAAAGGTTATATCTTTAACCGGAGATAGAGCTGCAGCTAAGAAGCTAAAAGAAAACCACGCTAGAGTCTGGCAGGGGCTGTGGTTTACAGGCTTTTACATCTCGGACTCAAAAGTCCAAGGAATAATAAACGGGGACCGCATCAATGCTACTATTTACTCCATTCTGTCCCAAGTGCAGAGTTACGAACACGAAGAACATATAAAGCCAAAGGAGAAGGCTGATATATTACGTACACTAACTTATTCAGAAGGTTGTTACGGAGGACATTCAACACTGGATGCATTTAATTTATGGAAGCCTCTAAACAACTTAGAAAACTTGAATAATGTTGCTAGCGTTTGGCTGTTGACGTTAGAAAAACATGGATGCCATAAACTCCTCAAAGCTGGAGCTAGCGGAGTCAACCAAGCGATGATACTAAGCTTTGGCAGTTTACGTTTCAGCAACCAGCACCTCGAATATAACATCCATCCATCCAAACTACACAGGGACTTTTTATTCCGCCGCGTCAACTACGGTAACATGACACACGTTAATATAAGCGTTATAGTCCAGGAAGATAACAAAGCAGCTATATTTGTAGCCTTAGATCGCTCTGATAGGACTTATTATGCCTGTGACGCTGGCTGCCTTGATTCCCCAGTGCAACTAGGTCCGTACAGGAAATACTTCCCAGTGAAACTGACAGATCCGTTAACAGCTATACTGTATGTTACCGCAGACCAGCAGCATATGGAAGAATTAAGGCATGCCATTCACGTAGTTGAAGTAGCGGAAGCTCCGGCTCACGAAAACCATGTGATCGCTATGCACAAACACGGTCACAGTTTCGGTGGTCTAAATCCGCTGTTCTGGATATCTATTATAGCTCTAATAGTCGTCTTCCACTTATTCCTGTTCAGGATAATCATTAATGAGTTCTGTAGTAATGGCGTAGCATACAAACGCTTGTATAATAAGCCTTGAAGTTGCCTTATAAAGTGCTTAGTTTGACTGATTTCTATAAATCCTAGATATGTTAATTGTTCAGAACTGTAGACTACCTAAACAAATGACTGCCTGCTATATATGACCTTTATAATTATGACATTAGATCAAGGTCTGGAAATTTGCGGTGATTAATAAACATACCCCGGGGTTTTCGGTGCGGGAATGTTATACTATATAACTAGCCAAATAACAGGTAAAAACTGTAAAAAACGATACTAATTTAACATTTCTAAGCACATTTAGACCCTACTGCCTACGTTTAATTCATAGTTTGGTAATTACTAATTACTTTACAATAAATAAAGTTATAAATACACGAAATCATTCCCGCACCGAAAACCCCAGGGTATGTTAATAAATAATAATGAAGTGTGACGTCACAAGAAAGATAATGATATTTAAGATATATTGTAATTTGTACCTATCATTATTGTCATCCAACGAATGTGTTCTATCGTTTTACGCGTCACAAATTTTATCGCTTAATAAATCATAGTTTTCCTTTCTAAAGACCTTACACTTTGTCAGCAAAAATATTGAAATGATGATACGCATATATTTAAATTAGGTAGTCCGACGAATATATTGGAACTGAACATTTACTCTAGCGCCTTGGCAATAGAGTTGTTTTTAGACACTCAGCAACTTAGCTGTTCTTATATTTGATGCCGAATGGAAATGTATAGTCAGTCTGTAGGTTATCTAATCTATGAATCCTCTGGCCTGCATACAGTCAGCAGAAGAAGTAGTGAGGTACTGAGGTATTCAAATTGATCTTAACACGAGTTTATTGTTAAGGGAACGTACCCAAACTACGTGACCAGTTTAGGGGGGGAGGGGGGTCGTCAAAATACTACTCTAGGTCACAGGGGTGAGGGGGGAGTCTTAGGTTCTGTCACGTAGTCAATAATTATGCTCAAATATCGCGCTTCTAATTATAGGTTTCCATGCACTTTTGGCGTCACGCGGCCAGTGTCGAGTAAATAAAAGGCAATAAATAGGCAAAATTATGTTTTTTTTGCTTTCTATGTCCAAAACATCACTCTAAACTATATGTGCGAGTTTTACTACGTGACAACTAGGGGGGAGGGGGGGGGGTCTTGGCAATTACTACGGATGGTCACCGAGGGGGGGAGGGGGGTCAAAAACTGAAAAAAATGGGTCACGTAGTTTGGGTACGTTCCCTAAGAGAATAAGAGCGTGAAGGTCATTCTGAACACCTCACCTGCTAATAATTCTGCTGCTGACTGTACTAGAAATTGGAGGTAGTTTAACGACAAGGTATCCTCAAAAACGTTTCATTTAAATAAATGAATTCTTTTAAAAAAAATAGATTCTTTTTATGAGACTTGGAGCTATCGCACAATCCAATAATCAGCTTTATGGGTACATACAACAGCATACCTTTGTCAGTTTTATTACTATTAGAATGCATAGTAAAATAATTGAAAACGAAGCATAAAATTAATTTTTAACTACATAATGTTGAATTTTAAGTTACTCATACTTCTGTATACTAATACTGGATTTAAAGATAAATCATTTTTAATTTCGTGTCCAATTCAGGTAAGTATAGGTACAGTCGCCATCAAATATATCGGAGCGGTCACGGTACTCAAAAATATCTGAACATGCACTTTACCGTATTGACAATAGAGGTGTTGTTCAGATATTTGTGACCACTTTTGCCGCTCCGATATATTTGATGGCGACTGTGTCTACAGTAGAAGCCGCTTAATACGATTTCTCGCATACGCCGTTTTGAATCAGTCCTTGCGACTTTTCGTCCTGCTGAACAGCAGGGCCGTAGCTAGGGGGGGGGGGGGGGGCATTAGGGGGCAATGCCCTACCTTAAAAACTACAATCGGGTCAAAAATGTATGAAAATAAGGTTAATGCCCTACCTTAAAATTAGCTATGCCCTACCTTAAATTAGCACTGCCCTATCTTAACTGCAATTCTGGCTACGGCCCTGCTGAACAGTCCCGCATAATACGCTTGAGACGCGATTTTCCTTCCAAATTGTTTTAAGCGAGTCTTACTGTATTTATCTAGTTTGATAGGTATACCAATCTCGAATGTTAAACCAGCAATTTTCTTGGTTTTTCGTTATCGCATCATATGGCTGCGTCACTTTTGTTTACGATGTAAAGCCTGATCTGAGGGCCTGCCGCGAAGTTCGAAAATCGACAAAACGCTGGCCCCGTCCCTATCGCTCTTGCCCATACGAAAGAGAGTGATGCAAATAGACAAGTCGATCGGAAGTGGTTCGCGGTTATAGGTCAGAAATATATGACCATTGTCAAGAGGGCGCTTTTTTTCTCAAGTATGGTGACAGTTCAGTTTAGTATGAAAAATTTAGTTCTAATGAAATTCCGCAACATGGCGTATGGTTATATATTTCAATGCACACCTCATAAGGCAATAGCAAACTGCATTAGCCGTGTTAAATTGTGGGCGTGCCTCGGCCGAGGTATTGCGGCCGCCAACGCGTGTCTCGGCCGAGGCATGTCCACACTAACCGAGCTGCCGCGCGCGGTAATTTCCTCGCGAGGCGGTGTGTCAGATGTGGACACGGCTATTGAATTAAAATATTAGATTTTAAGCAAGTTAACTTGAGTCAGTGTGTCTTGTATTAATTCCAATTGTCGGAACTTTTTAATTACAATTAAATGTAAATAATTTATTAATATTGAAGAATGCTTATTTAGTTGGTATTATATTATTTGCTTGATCTCTCTCTTACAATGCTACATAAATATTAAATGGATGTTCAGCACGAGGAATATTGGATAATGTTCTAAAATAACCGTTAAAGAGTTTAAAAAAAAACTAGTACACCCAAAAATATTTTTTGGTACACACTTTTATTGCTGACTACCTGGTAGATACCACTGTCATGTAAATTACGGGAAGTGTACCAAATTTCAGCTCAATCAGACACCGGGAAGTGGTTGAAATTTAACTTACAAGATTTGATGCGTATAAAAATATTTAAATAATGTTGTACACCCTGTTGTACAAAAAGAACACTGTTATGCAAAACATAACCAGCATTTTGGCGTATGCTTCAATTTATTTCGTGCTTACTGTACAGTCAACGCCAAAAATATGTATACACTTATGAACCTTATTACAATGGCGTAAGGTGCAAAAGTGTGTATATATTACTATAGACTGTCGCAATACTTCGTCTATAAAAAAGCTGTAAACGAGATTGTGAATAAAATGTTTTTGTTAAAACTTGGTTTTAATTGGTTGCGTATCGTGTTCCTATTTGTAGTTTTAACACATTCAGCACCGAGAACCCGACAGTCGGGTTCTCTGTTCGTAGCTACTACGCGCTACATACGAGGAATACCTGGCTACACGCTACGAGCGTAGGGTGTAGCGCTACGCGGTTGCGAAAGTGTTAATTCAAGCCCATATTTATCAAAATTGAGAACAAATTCGAAATAACACACCAACCAAAAAAGTAGAGCGTGGTTGGAGTCCAACATTATTCTTAGTACCTTTTAAAATATACATATACGGACGTACATACATAGACATACATACTCTCGAAAAACATAACTTTCCTTGGGCAGTTCGGTAAAAATTGAATGCAATCAAAGCATGTGTCAAACCCCAGTTAAGCTATAGAAGGATAATAACCCAATAAAAGACACACATAAAAATTGTCTATAAATATATTTACAAAATATGGCTTCCAAATATTAAGGCACGTATACACTGTAATATAATTCTCATTCAGGTCACACGCCACAGAGTCTGTTATGTACAATTTTCATTAGTCTTTGGACAGTGTTATGCAGAAGATAGGATAGAAAATAAAATTGAATTATTCTACAAAGCCTAATATCATCGCTGTACATATTGTATATCCCAATAACATCATGCCTATATTAATTTAATTCTTTACAAAGAAGTTACTTATTTTATTATTCCGTATTTCTGCATATTAAACGAAGAGAACAGACGAATCCGGCTTATAAATAAGCTTTGATTTAACAATAAAATACTTATGTTCTGCATAACACCATCCATGTTATCTAACCTATCTAAATAAAACATTCCGAATAGACTCGTTTTATTCAAAATCACATACAATTTTGTACATTATGTACTTTTACTCAGAAAGAGTTAGGGACGAGGCATCATAGTCTTCATGTGAAGGCTATAACTTAGATTAGTATAACGGTTATTGAATTTAAACTTTCGTGAGACATATTAACACTATTATCACTGCATGCGGCTGTACTCACTTGTGTGTAGTCACTACGCGCGACATGTTTCGGAGAGCCGCCGCCACCGGCCACCGGCAGTCGATGGCGCGGCGCCATAACGACGGGTCGTGAATCGGTTCGCCTAGCACTCTTAGTGCTTGAGGATGGAGACCTAAGCTCTCCGAAACATGTCGCGCGTAGTGACTAAACACAAGTGAGTACAGCCGCATGCAGTGATAATAGTAGTATAAGGATTATTAGGAATGTGAACCTTATGTAGATTCATATAGGTCGCTATCTAGATTGACGGTCAAAACGTGATACTAAAATTATACATAAATATTAAATATACATAGTTGATAACACTTGAAGCATTTTGTAAAATGTGACGAAATTACAAGTATTAGGTAAGGGAACGTACCCAAACTACGTGACCAGTTTAGGGGGGGGAGGGGGGTCGTCAAAATACTACTCTAGGTCACAGGGGGGAGGGGGGAGTCTTAGGTCCTGTCACGTAGTCAATAATTATGCTCAAATATCGCGCTTCTAATTATAGGTTTCCAATTTTCCATGCACTTTTGGCGTCACGGTCAAAAACTGAAAAAAATGGGTCACGTAGTTTGGGTACGTTCCCTAAAGCCTGACAAGTTCCTTTTTAGCCCTGAGATAGTGACGCTACTAACAGCTTACATATAGCAACAATATGTGTACGTCATGAATAGTCGGGACAGTGTGTATTGGCATCGTGCAAGAGCGAGTGAGATATACAATGAATTGTAGAAGTATGTTTAGTACCAAACTAACCAGTTTATTATAACCGCACTATGAATATCAGTACCCGTCATGTGAACAACTAATTTCACAACATTGTTTAATGGAATGCTACTGAATCCCTCATCCTTTTTCTGTCACATAGGGATCATCCATTAATTACGTCACACCAAATTCATGATTTTTTGACCCCTCCCTCCCCCCTTGGCACACTTCGTCACAATTAACTGCACCCTCCCCCTTAGTGTGACGTCACATTTAGATTTTTAGTTTAGGAAGGTAAAAATTACAACATCACTTTGAAACTAGCTTTTTATTAAGATTGCCAGAAAAATTGTATCAAATTTATAGGGAACGTACAATGTTTGTTAACAGTTTTTTTTAACTTCGATTTTGTAAAAAAATTGTATGTGAGGATTGTGAGGTCACAAACATGGAACTCCTCCCTCCCCCATGTCACGATATGTCACATATTGTGGACCCCCTCCCCTCCCCTTGAGGTGTGATGTAATTAATGGATGATCCCCAAGTATTTTAATGTATTTAAAATTATTTGTTTTGCATCGGTGTGAATTTTTTTGGGCATTTTGACACAATCACAATCTATTACTATCCTGAAATATTTACAATTATTTTCGATTTGTTTACATCGGTGACATTCAATGACTTTCAACGTCTGTTGTCAACTTGTTAGGCTTTACAACATATTAAAATTCATGGCAGAGCCATAAAAATGCTTGTACAGTCGCCATCAAATATATCGGAGCGGCCAAGGTACTCAAAAATATCTGAACATGCACTTTATCGCCTTGACAATAGAGGCGTTGTTCAGATATTTGTGACCACCTTGGCCGCTCCGATATATCTGATGGCGACTGTACTGCCTATCAGTTTTACGTATGGGAACATTAAATAAATATCATTGCTAATAACACAAGCCGAAACCATATTAATATAGACGCATAAAAATAGAGTATTGTTTTTTTTTCATAACGGGTAGGGTAAATTGCCAGTAACTGGCCACCCTCCAGTAACTAGCCCCTTCATACTAAAATGAAATCTATTCACCTACAAACAGAATTCATTTTAGTAGAACTAGGGATGTCACGAATATTCGCATTCGTATGATGCGAATATTCGTATCATTTTGGACATTCGTATCAACATTCGCATTCGCATGAAATGATGCGAATATTTTCCGAATGCGAATGTGGGCAGAACGCATCCCGTTTTGACCGCGCCGACCCGGCCAATGGTCATATGCTTGCTCATACACAGGTAGTGAAAACGACGTTATCACTTGTCTCTTTTTGATCAATATATAGGACTCCATCACATATCATGTTCTGTATTTATGAACTATGGAAGCATAAAAATGATAAGCAAGATTAACTTTTTTGAATCTTCTCCGTTACATTCGTTTCGCATTCGGACATTCGCATCCTGAATATTCGCATTCGCATTCGCGAATGTGAGAAAAACGTCATTCGAGAAATCCCTGAGTATAACGCGGCCAGTTATTGACGGGTGGCCATTTATTAAATCCTCATGCTAAAATAAATTCTGTTTGTAGGTGAATAGAGCTCATTTTTAGTGTAAGGTGGCCAGTTACTGGCGATTTACCCTATTTCTGAAAAAAATATTACGCGGAGAAAAAATAGATAAATAACGGCTACCGATATGGTTTCAACCGAAATTGGACTTAAATCACTAGAACATAAGGTACATAACAGAATGGTCCGGTAATATTTGAACTATTGGCGTGAGAAAATATCATAATAATTCGTTTATTTATTTATATTTCGAATAGATATCGGATGTTTAAAGGGTTAAAATTGATAAATTTCGTTGTGTTTAGAAGCTGAAACAACAAAAAACTTTCAATAACATAACCTGATCTTTGCTATCGAATGACCGCTTTTTTACACTACATAACTCAAAGGCATAATTTTAACAGTTAAAATATTGACCTACGTTTTTTTAAGTAATTCTCTTCCACTGAAGAACACATCAAATTTTGTTTATCTAGTAGTCCGCCTCGAACTGAGAACTCGCGATTTACTTGCAAACGAGTTGACCAATATAACAAGACCCCAAGGAGGATTTTTTCTCTCCTCCTAGCTCCATAACCACTTGATCGATCCTGCTCATATACGAACTTACAAATTTTATGTATCTCTGCTACAGCACCAAGAAATTTCATAAAGATCAGAAAAACGTTACTAAAGTTATCGTCAGACAAGCTATCGAAATCAAAAAGCCATCCAAATGCCGAGACGTCCCAGTAGTCAGGTGACAGTTCGGTCTGGAGTTGTTTGTAAGAACTGGCTTCGCTTACGCTCCGGGAGTTCGATAAATAGTTTGATTTGTTTATTTCAACTAGCCTTGGGCACCGGAGGCCTAGGTCCCATTTTCCTTTGAATATGGCATTTATATAAGTTTATAAGTAATTCTCTTCACGCCAGTCATGTAATAAAAAACACTTAAATATCTAGGTATAAAAATGGAAAAATAATTATCCAGATCTCGATTGATACTTACAATTATTATGTTAAATTGATTATAAAAAGCGTATGAACGTTATTATACAACCGCATATAATAAAAAAATACTTTGTGCACAGAAAATATTTTTAGACAATTTTGTCAAGAAAAATTGGCAATATTGTCGATTATATAGGAGATCAACAATAGATTTAATTATGTATATACCGGGTGTACAATCCAAATGGGTCAGTATGGAGAAGTCGGGAACTATGAGAGATAGCGAGATCTGTTCTTAGGAACCATGACGTCGATTTTAGATTTAATAATAATTACATTCAAACTTTTTTATTAACTCTCATACATAACCGGGAATCGAACCTGGTCAAAATCAATGTGTATAAATTCTGCAAGTCGCAAGAAGCACAACACTAATGGAATATTGTTTAAATAATTGAAAGAAAAACCCACCAATAAGATAATTATTTTATTTCAGTAAATGTTCAAAATGGTAGCCATTTGACTTGCAGAATTTATACACATTGATTTTGACCAGGTTCGATTCCCGGTTATGTATGAGAGTTAATAAAAAAGTTTTAATGTAATTATTATTAAATCTAAAATCGACGTCATGGTTCCTAAGAACAGATCTCGCTATCTCTCATAGTTTCCGACTTCTCCATACTGACCCATTTGGATTGTACACCCGGTATATAAATTTATTGTCATAACATATGTGTACGCGATTTTGGCCAATATTGTACAATTTCGTACACATATTATAGTATTTATCTAAGGCACATTGTTAATTTGATAAAAGGCATCTATATCACTAATACATCCATCTCTTTTTTTTTTAAATTATCTAGATGATTTGTAGGCTCATTGACTGAAGTAATGGTAATTTGTATTATTGACAAATGGCCCACGTGACTCGCACGCTTGTTTTCCGTTACCATAGACTTAAAGATATAATAGACGGCCATAGTCTAACAACATTTTGGGGCTCCAAGTCTTTAGCGCCATCTACTCCAGCTCCAGAGCCACCTAAAGGCAGCTCGTAAGTAGGAAAAAAGCTAGCTTTACTACGGTACGCTACTCGTTCCCAGATGTCGCTGCGACGCAATGTAATTTTTTCTTCCTATTTTTATTTATTTATTTAAACTTTAATGCACAAAATACAAAAAAATGTATGTACAAATGGCGGACTTAATGCCAAATGGCAAAGGAGACATGTACAAAAGGTGCAAAGAGAAAAATTGAGTTGAATTTTATATTGCGTCGCAGCGACATCTAGGAACGAGTAGCGTACCATAGTAAAGCTAGCTTTTTTCCTACTTACGAGCTACTTTTAGCTGGCTCTGGATTAGATGGCGCTTTCAGAGATGAGCTTCAAAAAGTTCTTAGACTGCACCAGGGCATGGAAAACTGAATTTGCTCTATGGTAAAAACCGGTTTATTTTTCGTTTTTTCGTTACTGTTTCATATTTAATCAAAATATCCTATAATATGAAGTGAAAACCTCAATAAAATATCGGGTTTTACATAAAAACCATAAAATAATTATATATATGAAGGGTACACGGAAAGAACATGTCTAGTCACTTTGACAACATTTTGAGTTATAGCGGTTTTAAAGTTTGGAATGATTCAATTAACCATACTTACTATTTCCGTAACTAGATAGTTTTTATGAGTTAAAAAGTGGATTTGTGTTAAAAATTCCAGCTGTTACAGAAGTTGTTGCTAATAGTTTATTGCAAGCTCTATATTTTGATACAAAAATCTCATTTTACGAAAAAAGGGACTAGACATGTTCTTTCCGTGCACCCTTCATATTGGGTTATTTCGGGGTTTTTTGCTTTAACCGGTTACGAACCCTGGACTGTACTGCTCAATTATATATGTTACTGTATGATCCTAGCTTGTATTCAGAGCTCCTCATAGAAGGCTAGTCGGGTGTTGGTGGAGCCCTGCCTTAGCTTCCGCAGGGTGGAGTATTTGGTGTCACCCGCTTTCGCTTGGGCCTCGTGCAACCTGCAATGGAAATTGAGTATATCAGTGATTATATGTTTCTGATCTGACATGCACACCTAGTACATGACTGATGCGACAGTGTCTCGCGCGCGAGATAGACTACCCGTCACTTTCTAATTGACACAGTCAGAAAAGGACCGATAGACTATCTCGCGCATGAGATAATGACGTGTCAATCATGTCCTAGGCGTGATGAAATGAAATATTGTCGTTACGTTCCTTAATCACGCTACTGCACAATCATACAATTTGCGCTGATTTTTATTTTATTTAGATAAATAGATTATACTTTAACTCGCTTATTCATAAACGTGTTTCAAACCTCATTTAGTTAAAATGTATTTTGTCTGTTTCTAACAAACACAACTGTCAATGTGACAGATAAGGACAAAAGATGATTTAGTTAAATGAGGTTTGCAATACGTTTATGAATAAGCGGGTAAATCTTTGCACAGTATATATGGTACTAATTAGTTAATTACAACAAGCTTTTCAGCGTGACGTAATTAGTGCGATTGTGAACTAGTGCATTGATATAATAGACTTGCAAGTATCTCATTTCTAGTGCAACCGTTCGTGGGGACTAAAATTAGTTTTCCCAGCTGTCTAAGCACAAAACTTAGTAGCGGCAGACAAAGCACTTATTATTTCATCAATATATGCAATATAATTTATGAATAAAATGGCATTAGTTACCTACTGTATAATAGGCAAGATGCAGTGTTTTCATTTATACTTCCATTTGAAAGAATTGCACTTAGAATAGACCACGAGTGTGTTAAAAAATTAAAATACTATAATTTATAGTCAAAAAATGCTGTTACAAACTGACAATTTAAATTTTCGCGCCTAAACGGATCTACAGTTCCTGTGACGTCACTCATGTATGTGTCATTCGCCATATTTGGTCGTCCTTGGTTCGTCCCTGTCAAACCTGCCAACAGTGTGAAATTCTGTTTTTTTTGACCCAGATGCTAGCGCTTTAAGCCAAATCCCATAGAACAAAACTAGTGACAGTTGCCAACCCCATTAGCCGTCATACAGGTGTGACGTCACCAGACGCACATAGGGGTAAATTCACGATCTACGCGGCCAAAAGTCGATTTATCAAAACAATAAATACCTCTGCGATAACAGCTACCCGCGGTAGAGGACCCTTTAGCGGCTAGAAAACAACCCCTCCCACCCTCGTATGAACTTTCTTATTCGTTTCACATCAATCGGAATCTGATCGTGTCACCTCGTGTGCGTTACTTGTTCTCGGCGCTCTTAGAAAAGCAAAACTTTGGAGGTGTGGTTTATTGTTTCTAAGTGATCAAGAGTGAAAAAAATCATGGATTCTGATACAACAGGTTAGTTATTTATAAGCAAAAATATAAATATGCTTTATTTATTTGTTTTTGAGCCTAGGTTAATGCTGTGAAAGAGAGACTGTTATTGAGCGTCATTTTTCGCAAAAAAAAAACTTCAATCGTTAATAAGTAATACAATAGGGTGAGATCGAGCAGAATTGTTAATGACATCTTATAGTCTATTGTTTTGTTTATAAGATTTAAAAAAAAAACCTTCCGCATGCTTCCGCCAAATCATATTTTTTATACTTTAAAATTAATACGCCATTTTATTCAAAAATAAACTTTTTTTTGTATTGAGTTTAATTGACATGTTTATTTGTTTTAGATGAACTAAATACGTCAGAAATGAAGATCGTGATTAGAAAACACATATTTGATCTCATCAAAAGTAAAATTTTTCCTACATTGGAAGAAAAACTGTGTTCCTTACTTTTTTCGAGTGAAGCCTGGATTAATGACCAAATAGAATTATTTAAAAGTAATTTTACTTATTTCAAGTCAGAATTTAAGACTAGGTGGAGTAAAGAAGACAGATCCATAAAAAAATAATCATTCTTGCCCAGAAGGCACTTTCGCGATTCCCGTTGCTGAACGCAAACCGACCAGACCGGCCGTGCAAACATTTTGAAGAATTAAGCAAAAGAAGTAAAAGAAGAAAAACGGAGGATCTTTGGCCTAACTTTGCCAAGGAGGTCATAGTACATGCTGCACAAGTAGAATTAAGAAAATCTGGGAAACGTGACGCTTCTAATGTACTTAGAGAAATAATTAGTTCGCCAACTCGCGCAACAAAATATAAAAAAGCATTCTATCGGACCAAGTCTTCGAAAGATAAAATAAGACCTTTGACTACCCAGGGAGCAATGCAAATGTTCATTGATGCAGACTTATCGCGAGCACAATATGATATTATTACTACCCATTTGACAGCTGACCGAAGAAGCTGCAGATGCGCGTAACAAGAATTTCCGATCTTATCGACTTGATTTCGCAAGGAAGTTTACGAGAGAAAGCTGCAACACGGATATTTTGAATAGCTTACTTTTGAGTTCCGATCCCTTACTGAGCTGCAGGAGAAAAGTAAAAAAAGAAAGCGCAGTACTTTCCTGGAGGAGACGGTAGTATTGCTATTGCCTGCCCACCCGAACCCAGAGTGCTCTTCTGGAAGCGAAGAAGAAAACATCATAGCAGAGACTGTAGCTTAATGTGGCAACTGATTTTATCTCAGTAATAAATTATTATACACATTTTACTATATTTTTAATTTTTTCCTCTTTTGTGCATATGTCGAAATTTTAAATATTAGTCAATTTTTGAAAAAAACAACCTTTAAATAAATAAACATATCATGAAACAGTTGTTTCAACTTCGTAAAACGTTAAAAAATACAAAAAACCGCAAAAATAATTTTGGCCCCGTAGATCGTGAATTTACCCCTATGTGAGACGCTGATTGGTGGATTAAAACACGTTCCGTTTCACGTGACTTCAAATCGTAATTATTGTTTGAAATTTGTATAAGCTAAAGTAAATACGTTACAATACCTTTTATTTTATGTTTTTTCAACGTTTTGATCACAAAATAATGGTAAATATTATAGCTGCATCTTCCCTATTGTAACAAACAATAGAATTACCTGTCGAGCGTCGCCGCGCCCCGTTCTACCCGCAGCACTGAGAACTCGCAACGTAACGACTCGAGCTGCTGCTGGAGGTGTTTCGACTTCGCTAGGTACTCCACTCTGCAACCAATTATTATTCATATAATTTTAAACACAAAAGAACCGACTTCATTTACCAGGCGCGGTCCCAGGGCACAGTGTGTTAGAAACCCTCATTTTGTCTCATTCAGTTTTTATTTGAAAAATGCATAGTTCTAATCGTAATAAGCAGCTCACAAAAACTCCGGCTTGCCAAAACTTTCTAGTTTTTATGTTATTTGATGTCAAAGTTAGAGGTATAGGTGAAGAAAATTGAAAAATAATTTATTGTCATAAAACTAAGCGTCCTATTTTATTTTTGTTAATATGCAAGTATTGCAAATGAAATGCCTAAAATTTGTAAAAAAAAAATATTACTATACCGTGAATAGTTTAGAAGATAAATTGATTTTCATGATCTTTACTTAAATTTTTTTTACTCCTTAATTCCGCCGTATTAGATCGCGATACCTACACAAAACGATTGATTAAATATGCCTTTATTTATAGAATTAAGATCACGATCTAATTCCGTGGAATCCAGAAGATATTACAATTTAAAACTTTCTTTCAGGGTTGTCACTTACGTATATCCGGGTGCCCGTTATATTTTAATCGGATTATCATCAGATGTTGTCGTTTTCTATGGGGAAGCCAACATTTTTCTCGATGTTGATCTCGGAGTTGGTCCCATTGTAAAAGTTGTTCAGTATGGCTTTCCTAATCACCTCGCTCAATATGAACGGTGATTAATATATCGGACTGTATACAAAATGACACTAACGTATTAAGCAAAATTCGTAACTAAGTTTTAACTGATATCTAAATGCAATTAACAGAGGCAAAACATGAAAGTTGTATGCAAAGTGTTATATTTAATACTATTTATTTTTTACTTTTCTTATTTATTTTTTAGTATTCCGCAGACTCCAGTTTTTACGAAGCTGCACTGTTTCTCGTTCACGTTGATGGCTTTCACCAACACAGCAGCTGGAAGAAGTTTTTTTTTTGTCTTGCGGTTCCATTCAGCCATAGTGTAATTTGAAATGACCTGATCAGATGAAGGAGCTAGAGCTCTGTGGAACAGATCACTTATGTTTGACAACCGATTTGTTTTGCGGCAGTGATGCTCTCTATCAGATCGCCAGTATTTGTTTCGCAAGAAAATTGTTGTACATGCGATAAGGCTATTATCTTTACTCCATGAATTCTTAGTGACAGTCATATTAAGCCACCCATACTCTTTAACACACTTTTTGGCCACTCCTTTATAAAATTGGTACAATAATAATGAATTAAATGAATTTAGATATTCGATTTATTACGTTTTTTTAATAATGTTAAAAACTATATAATAATATAGTTAATAACCTATGTTATTTCACCACTGAATTACGTTTTTATAATAAGTCAAATATTAGTCCGGATACAAAAAAAACATAGTATATAATCCTGCCGCAGCTACAAGTTTCATCACGTGCCTGAACCCAATGATGAAATCTTCAAAAGGCTTTGTCCATCTTTTACATATTTTTTGACACTTTGAATGTAAACGTATTTTACGAGACCTGAATATATGTATATTACGCTGTTGTCACAAAAAGTAACATTAGTATTTCAAATATACACCGGGTCGATTTTAAAACGTGACAACCCTAGGGTCCGAAAACCCGGATAAAAATTAAAATACTTATTTTTTCTAGATTCCACGGAATTAGATCGTGATTTTAATTCTATAAATAAATACATATTTAATCAACCGTTTTGTGTGGGAATCGCGATCTAATACGGCGGAATCTAGGAGTAAAAAAAATAAAACCAAAGATCATGAAAATCAATTTATCTTCTAAACTATTCACGGCATAATAACAAAAATTTGTACAAATGTTAGGCATTTCATTTTCAATACTTGCATATTAACAAACATAAAACAGGACGCTTAGTTTTATGACAATAAATTATTTTTCAATTTTCTTCACCTATACCTCTAACTTTGACATCAAATAACATAAAAACTAGAAAGTTTTGGTAAGCCGGAGTTTTTGTGAGCTGCTTATTACGATTAGAACTATGCATTTTTCAAATAAAAACTGAATGAGACAAAATGAGGGTTTCTAACACACTGTGCAGGGGGGGGGGGGGGCACATGAGACATGACCCCCCCCCCCCCCAAATCGTACATTTCATAATCAAAAAAATATTTACTGACCCACTCAAAAATTGGGAAAAAGTTTTTTGCATTAGTGCCCCCCCCCCAATTTCAGGCTACGACCGCGCCTGTCCTTTACCCTACTCCTTTCCAAAGGTGATCAATGTTACTCTGCGCCCGTAGGAAACACCGTAGACAACCCTACACGTGATCCCTGGGTGGTGCTAAAAGAGTAACAAACTTGGCAGCTGCACTGTCCCATTGAACGCCAAGCGCCAGCCTGCGAAGGCAAACCGGTTATATTTTGGACGTGATATCACGTCCTGGCGCTGACAGCACGACTTTCGGTGCGCGTGATATAACTGCTTTGGCGATCAGAGGGTTAAATAATCCATGAATATCCCGACTAATTGAGAACAATTCTTTAAGTAAGATTTCTTCAGTTAGTATTTCTGTAAACCTACCGTTCCTTTTCGATCTCCCTGGACAGGCGGTGTATGTGCGGGTCCTCGTCCGACACGAGCAGACACGAGTTGAGCTCGGGCTCCGCTGACCCGTTCACAGGGGGCTCCCCTAGTTCCGCGGGCAGGGAGCAGGTTGAGGGAAACAGGCTTGATGGGACTGTGCTTGATGACTGCAATAAAATTATGAAAATAAAGAAATGAAGTGAAATTACAGGTTACAATTTTTTAAGGTCTGGATTGAGGGCTTGGCAGGATCAAATAAATATATGAAACCAACTGCATTACTGCCATTAAAAAAGAAGTAGAAATGAGACTAAATTCTCGAATTCCTAGAGGCAACAAGCCTGAGTGTATAGAAAAAAAAAACTAAATTGCAATTTTGTGTATAAGTAAGTCGAGAATGTGTCTCGGTAGGTGGAGGAACGTATATTTTCTATAATAAAGGGTACTCTTTCTATTTCTAATAAAGAGATATCCATTTATGATTTCCTTGTCACTTTTTCAGCTGTCGTCACATGGCGACCCTGCCCCTTCAAAACCTGAAATCGTCTAATAAAGCATTATACTCACACTAACGGTAGGTGGTGGTGGCGACCCAGTCCCAGCCCTGCTCAGGAAGTTCAGCAGCTTGTCTTTAGCCTGTTTCTCGGCTACCCTGGCTACCAGCTCGGCCTTCAGCCTGGCTGGTCTAGCAAGTATACTCACACTAATAGCAGCGACGTAGGTAGACAGAGGGGCGGGTATTTACTAGTATATCTAGTAAGAGAAATCCATATATGATTTCTTTGTCACTTTTTCAGCTATCGTCACATGGCGACCCTGCCCCTTCCAAACCTGAAATATTCTAATACAGCATACTCACACTAACAGTAGGTGGTGGCAGCGACCCAGTCCCAGCCCTGCTCAGGAAGTTCAGCAGCTTGTCTTTAGCCTGTTTCTCGGCTACCCTGGCCGCGACCAGCTCTGCCTTCAGCCTGTCGGCTTCGGCGGCGCGTTTCTCCGACTCTTCGACTAGTCGTGCTGTTAGGAACTCGGCTTCGCGGGTCTTACGTTCTAAGTGCACCTATCAATACAAACACAAAACAATTTATTTCATTACTTTTTACAGTTCTTAGGTTATAAAGGAAGTAAAACAGTTAAATATGTTAAGTACTATATAGTAGTCAGCCTCGAACTGAGAACAGCGATCTAGATCCACAATCCCTTGATCGATCCTGCTCATATAAGAACTGTCTAATTATATTCATCCCAACAATTTTCATTATGATCAACGAACGTTACATAGAGATCAATTAGAATTGTAAGACCTGATATTACCTATGTTTAGCAAATAAATTATGTGATTTTTTTTACTAAAGTCATCGCGGAACAACTGTTCAAAAACAAAAAGCCATCGAAATGCAGGGACATCCAGGTAGCCAGCTTATACTTCCGTCCGAAGTATTCTGTAAGAACTTCGCTTCGCTGCACTCGCACTATTGGATCGTTAGGGGGCCCACCGACTATCAGTCCGCCTGAAGATATCGGCCTGTCAATTGAAACAAAAATTTGACAGCTCCGAACTGACAGGCCAATATCGTCAGGCCGATTGATAGTGGATGGGCCCCAGGGACGTATTTAATAAACATTACAACCCGACAAATATGTCAAAAAACGACAAATTTGTGCAATTGTACTCATATTGCGTTCAATAAACTTTACTGATTTGTCACAGGGTGACACGTGAACTCGTGTCAAAGTAGCTGGTGAATTTTGTGTAATTAAATTCTGACCATTACAAAATTGTCATTGTCAACTACAATTCAAAAATTATCATGAATTTCTATACAAAATGAGCCAATTTACAATTACATATAACAATTACAATGCTTTATTAAACACGATTTTGTCCAATTGTAGTTACAATTAAACAAATTTGTCAAGTGTGACAACGACATATTTTTATTTATATATTGTGGGTAGAATGTAATTTTTAATAAACAGATTTTTGAATTGTATTTGTGATTTGTAATTGTGGATTGTAATGTTTATTATTTAGGGCCTAGTCATACCTTCTCCTCCTCGGTCCGTATAGCCGACAGCCTCAGACGCGCGTTGTCTCGCTCAGCATCGGCCGCCTTCTGCGCCAGTAGTGAGGCTTCCTCTTCGGCCACTCGACCCTTTTCTGCTAGAAGCTCGGCCGTTTCTTCTGAACGGCGCTGGGGAAGAAAAAAATACGGTTATCAATATTTAAGAATGCATTTTTCACCAGAGCGTTGCTTGACGGATGGACTGACAAATGGATGGGCGAGATGGATATATTCTCTATCTTAAATAAGGTGACAGGATACGCAAACACGTCACCTAATCACAGAATAATGAATACTACTAGAGTACAGAAAGTTCTCCTTCCTGATTTTGACATTTAGCTACAGAGATGAAAATGTTATCTGTGCAAAAAATAAAATAGGGTTGTCAACGTGCTTCATTCCGTGCACGTGGTATCTACAGATAAAAAGTGACTAGTCAATCTGCCTAATCTATCAGTAAATTTAATACAAAACTAGATAAATATCAGATTTATTACCTTATTTGCCCAATCTAACTATTATTTTAGTACAAAACTACTACTATAAACTATTATTCTCGAACGAACCCATAAGATAATAAGCGATGTACCAACCCTGCCCTCATTAAGCCGCCGGCACGGGGCGCGAAATTTAAAAAACAGGTACAATGAAGAGAGACACAGTGAAACCCCCCTGACCTAATCGTCTGGTTACAATTTATGTTACCTACCCTGATAGTAAAGAATCACGCGATGCAAATGAGATCACTAAAAAACAACACCTATGATGATAAAAATGAGTTAATCTAGTTCCGTTTCTATGTGACTTGTTTTGTCAAGATTTGCGACGGTTCAAGTCAAAGGTCCATCATAGTCGGCTGACGGTAAAGTTTAGTTCTAAATGAATTTGTATAGCAATAACGCCTTATTGACAAGCTTACAATGGCGTACCTTTGACTTGAAAACGTCACAATTACTAATTAACGTTATCAAAAAAAACACAGACCTTGGACTCAAGTCTTACTATAAAACTTACGATTGACAGATTTTATTAATTTAATATCGAACGGACTCTAGAAAGACTCACGGTTCTTATCAGCAATGGAAGAAAAAACCTTTTTAATCATATTTGGTTTGCTACTAGTTAGCTGTTTCACTGGTAAGTTACACTCGATTTTTACTCTCTCGATACACGACAGGTATATTTCAAATTAAATTAATTAATTATTTGTACTCATATATTAATTCTACTTCATTTACTGTCTACATAAAATATTACAAATAAAGAACCGACTTCACTTCTCTTAGACTCCGCTTTTCCAAGAGGAAATGCCAGAGTTGCTATAAAAAATACTGAAATCACTATAGCTGTGACTATAATAGTTGAAGAGTTCCCTCGATTTCTCCAGGATCCCATAATCAGATCCGGACCTGGTGACAATGGGACCAACTGTGAAGTATACTCTTTCAAACAAAAAAGAATTTTCCAAATTGGTCCTGCCGTATTCGAATAATCGGTGAACATACATAAAATAATAATTATAAAAGCAAAAAAAACAAAGATCCCAAATATACAATATTCATATAAATACTATTGTTGTACATTTTATTACAATTTTATACATATTAAAATACTGCGGTAAAAAATTAATAAACGATCTTTACAGTTCAATTTAGGCACATCACAATGCACTTGTTAAGAATTCATATCGAAATGAAATACATTAATAAATTCATGTAATATAAGTTTATTTGATATCAATTTGAATAAAATTAATACTCGGAAAAATTTATCAACTATAAATACTCTGTAAACCGTTAGGCAAATAGCTCAAGTGAAACCGGCTGTATGTACGTGATATCACGCGCTGGCGCTGAGGATACGACTTTCCGTGCGCGTGATTTGCCATCTTTGGCACTCAAAGGGTTAATTTGTAAAAACCCCGTAACTCCTAGGAGGATGGAGATATGTTTTTTAACCCATAGAGCTCAGTGTTATGCGGTTGCAGGTGCCAATCCAGTGCAGCATGACTATACGTACTACCCGACGGCAAATGGCTGGCTGAAGTTACACACAGAGCCTGCTACCTGGAAGCAAGCGCGACTCGTTTGCGCCAAAGAAGGTCAGTATCCAATATTTAGGGGGTCTATTTGACTCTCGACAGAGGCGTAGCGAGGGGTGGCCAAGGGGGGCCAAGGCCCCGGGCGACACATGAGTGGGGGCAATATAAGCAGATCGCCTTATAAGGGATGATGATTATCTATATGATCCATTTTACAATACATATTTCTGTACAGATGCTGTGTTAGCTTCACCGGAGAATGACGCTCTGGGACAAGCGATCCGCGGCGTATTGGGCGAGTCCCAGACGCCACTGAAAGTGTTTACGGGAGTACATGACACCTACGCCACTGGACACTACTATTCTATGGAAGGTATGTACTGCACTATCAGCACACTAAAACTGTTTTTGCGCAACTGACATTTATATCTAGGCACTTAAACAGGTCAATAGAGATGGGCGTCCCCCCACATAATATTTGAACTATGGGTCCAAAAAAATAAAATAAGTGAGGCCTAATAAGTACTTTCAATTAATACTATATTAAGGCCGTTCCTCGATTCGGACAAGCCACGCCCATTCGTTAGAGACACGTTTATGGCTCCCGTGCACGAAAGAAAGAGATGCAGCGCTCTTAAGGATCAGACTTTTTGACTAAAGTACAATAAATAAGCGAATCTATAAAGTTTTGTCTAATTTTGCTTCTGTGACTTTTTAGATATACCAGAATACCATATTTTTTACTTAGTTATATTGCTTAATCTCTTATAGTCTACGTAAGCTAAGAAAAATAAGGAGAAAAAGGACCCAACTTCGGATTTTTTTTCTATCGAGGCAACTTTCAGCAATCGTGTTTCGGCTTGTGCCAAAAAGAAGAGTATATAGTCTAATAATATATATACGGAAATAAATTCAGCCCCTTTTCCCGTTTAGTCACTAGAGCGTTTGAAAAAACCTATAATTTTTAAAAGTAGCCCCTTAAATAAAACCGCTTGCGTCGTTTTTCGGGCGTATTAAAAAGGGCGTACGTGCCGCATTGTAAAATGACACCTTTTGAGGGTCGATTGTGATGTGCCGGTAACTTCGGAACTCTACAATGATCATGGCCCGACATGCTCTTGACCTGTTTTTTTCTTTAAAATGATTTGTTTTCAGGCACACCACTGTCAAGCATGCCGGTACATATGGCTCAAGAGCAGCCGGCTAAAGACAATCGCACAGAGAACTGCCTGCAGCTCAGCAAAGATGGCGATAAGATGGCCAGCGGTGACTGTTCTGAAGCTCTCCCTTACGTATGCTTCAGGAGGAAGATCTCGGTCGTTGTAGGAGATTGTGGAACTGACAAAGGTACCTATACTTACAAATACGACTCAATAACTAATCGAGCGAGCGAATCTGGTTACTGGGACGTCTCGGCATTTGGATGGCTTTTTGATTTTGAGAGTTTGTTCCGCGATAACTTTAGTAATGTTTTTCTGATCTTCATGA
The DNA here is from genome assembly GCA_911728535.1 of Pammene fasciana. Taxonomy (NCBI): domain Eukaryota; kingdom Metazoa; phylum Arthropoda; class Insecta; order Lepidoptera; family Tortricidae; genus Pammene; species Pammene fasciana. The sequence continues at coordinate 3,120,915 of OU452292.1, forward strand.
AATCTGTTGGGGTTGTAGCAGAGATACGTAAAATTTGAGAGTTCGTTTATGAGCAGGATCGATCAAGGGGTCATGGAGATAGAAGGCGCGAAAAGATCGTCAAAAGCATCTGTTACATTGGTCATCCTCGTTTGCAAGTAAATCGCGAGTTCTCAGTTGGAGGCGGACTACTAGTAGGTCAATACAGAGACTATAGAGATATAGCTTGCCACAGCCTAAGAACTTTTTGAAGCTCAAGTCAATTGCGCCATCTATGTGCCATTTCTCTTACATTTTCAGTATCTTTAGGGGTCTTTGACATAGATGGCGCAATTGACTTGAGCTTCAAAAAGTTCTTAGGCTGTGATGGTCTATATCTCTATAGTATCTGGCCAATATAACAAGACTCTTGTAAAAATGCCATTGTCTTTGATAATAAATTAATAAAGTAAATGGTCTACTTAGGAACGGGCCATGTCCTACCTTAATACATCAGAGTGCTCACTCCATACAACTGGTTATTAGACTTTTTAGCCCGAAAGCTTGACATTTTGAAGGCTAGACGACTAAGGGGTTGAGGGAGGAGCGGGCAGGGGGTGTGAATAGGGCGCCCGTTGTAAAACCTTGGTATTCACGCCCCCCTGCCCGCTCCTCCCTCGACCCCTTAGTCGTCTAGCCTTCAAAATGTCAAGCTTTCGGGTTAAAAAGTCTAATAACCAGTTGTATGGAGTGAGCACTCTATGCTTCCTTCTTAATATTACTACTGCCCTTAATTAAGAGGCTGACAACACCCGATGACCTTCAAATTGACTTTACTTAAACAGTCATATAGCTATAACTACTTGTTTTGGAAAAGTAAAAAAAATATATGTTAACACTTTCGCAACCGCGTAGCGCTACACCTTACGCTCGTAGCGTGTAGCCAGGTATTCCTCGTATGTAGCGCGTAGTAGCTACGAACAGAGAACCCGACAGTCGGGTCATCGGTGCTGAATGTGTTAATATTCATTATATTTAAAAGAACTTCGTTAATTCCAATACACGATTGGACGAAATCGGCTCGATAGAAAATAATTCCAAAGTTACATCTTAAAATTAGTTTTAAACAATTGCACGTCTTTAGTTTCTTGGCTTATATGTCTGTAATTAAGGACAAAATTCCACCACACTAATACTAAAAACTTCGTTGCCTTATATTTCTCAATTAATGCATAGTTTTTTTTAATTCATCATTTTGCAAAATTTGCAATGAGCTCCCATACTAATCGTAACGCAGTGTTTCTCTTTCACTCGCGCTGAAAAAGATAGGGAGGGTATTTAGCTCTTATCATCCTCTTAAGTTTAAGTATGCGGCCTGTGAAGCTATACTTATCAAAGCTTGTTTATAGATTACAAATACGAGGCTCGCACAAACCGCTGCTACAAGTTCCATACGGAGGCGAAGACCTGGTCTGCCGCCTTCGCCACATGCTCAGACGAGGGCTCCCAGCTGGCCGTCATCAACAGTGAGACCGAGGCTCAGGTCTTCAGTGAGCTCTACGTCAAAGCCAACGCCAGTGTGTCAGAGCCTCTGTATGAGGTTATATTTATCGGATTCACTGACTTGGGTGATCACAAAAACTGGATGACAGTTGACGGTGAGTGAAACCGCTTTCAAAAAACAGGCCAATATGCTACTTTCCTATGAAGTCAAATCAGCTACTCTTTAGGAAACGTCAAAACGATTTGTTATATGAAGTTTATACGGGAGACTAATATTGTGACGTCACAATACTATATGATCTCCCTCATCAAAGTTTTGATCATTATAAAATCATTTAAACCGCAAACACATGTAACACCTGGATTTTTCCGTGTATTTTTGAAATTTTGATTTGTGGTTTATCTAATGGAAAGTGCCCTATTTAATCGGCCTAATTTACAGGACGCAGCTATGATGGAACGAGATCGCGATATCGCTTGCTCCCTCTAACGGATAGCTGCGTCCTGTAAATTAGTCATGTGGATGGGGAATAGGATTAACGAACCCAAACTTTCTAAAGCACAAATGAATCCAAATCTCATCAATCCCATCAATTGTCTAATTTTCAGGCACCTGAGTAAGTTTCCTACAGCTCATAAGGAAATTTTAAACCAAATTAAGCTCCGGCTTGACCAAAAAACTTTTTGACCCGCCGCCACTGAAGGGGTATGAATATTTTTATGGCTGCTAAGCACTCTTTTATGTCAGCTTGACAAATTAAAAGATATTTATACCTGTTATAAATACTTTTAAATATGTAAGAGTCTCACGATAGTTTTATAGTTAAAATTCAGCTTGACAAGTTATGTTATCGTTTCACTCCGGTGATTCCGATCACTGATCATTACTAAATTCAACATCTGTCATCATATCTATTCGCAGGCCAAACACTGCAACAGGCAGGTTACAACAAGTGGGCTCCGGACCAGCCCGAGGACGAAGACACCCGATGCGGCGCCATGTACGGCGAGAATGGCCGGCTTGACGACTACTGGTGCGACGAGAACGCGTCGTTCATTTGCGAGTTGGAACCGAAAAATGTCAGAAATGCAGCGAGTAAATAACTGCTTCGAGTCTATGGGTTGAGCTTATCATGATGCAACGCTTTGAGAATAGTTTTATGTTCATTTTCATGTAATATTGATAGTTTATTGTGTGGTGATCTAACAAGTGTGCAGCTAATGAAGAATTAGGGCCGGTTGCACCAAACTGTCTGTGAACGTAAATGTAATCGTAAAAAAATCTTGTATGAAAAGTTTGACAGTTTTCTATGGGATGACAGCTCCGTCGCCATATTTAACGTTGATGAGTCTGTTAATTGTGCGTGGTGCAACCCACCCTTAGTCTTACGTTTACGTGTAACCATTGTTTGGTTCAGAACAACCTGTAGCCCCTCGTGCTTTTTGTAGGGAGCAGCTATCACTCTACAAACAGCAAGAAAAAAGTTTCCGAAATAAATAATTATTTATTTATTTTATTTTATTTTATTTATATAGCCGTAACAGACGTGAGGAGTCCGGACCATAATCATAATAAAATAATTGTATTCGAAGCAAACTTAGAACATACAAAAGTAGAAATATCAAGAAAAAAAATTGGCAGTTATAGGAACTGCCGATAGAAGTGAAAACTGCCCAGCCTTATTTTCAGAAACTATAGCTAACTAGAAACTGAGAACCAAATAGTCCACTAAACAGACCCTGGAGATTACGGCATAATTATTTGGTAGACCTATCTTTAACAGTTTTCAGACCACGGACTGACCTAAGGTTTATATAGGACTTAATGTGTACCTACAGTCAATTTACAATGGTGATTTTCTATGATTAATATATTAAAAGCATAAGTGAAAAATACTACTTACAAAATTAAACTTTATTTGAACGGTTATAAGTTTAACCTTTTCCACGCCAAAGACGTATATATCGGCACCACAGGTCCAACGCCAAAGACCGATATATCGGTCACCGACCACAGAGCAAAATAGACCTACATGCACACGCATAAAGTTCAACTTCATTTTTGACATTTAGATGTCGTGGCGTCTGAGTGGTAGGTTTTGCGTTTGACATGGCGTCGAAATAGTTAACCATCGAACGAGCCTTCCAACCCAAGGAAAATCTTGTGATGCGTTTTTGTTTTCGTGACGGTATCGGTGACGCGAACTCATAAGATTTCCCCCTACCAAAAAGTACCTAAAGAAGTTTTCACTTCAAAAACATTTTAAACATAAGATAGAGTTTACTACGAAATGGGCCCGCCTCAGCATAATGCTGACCCGAAAGCCAGCGCTGATCTTCCGTCGAGACCATATGGGCCACGATCCACGATCACAGTTGTACAGAACGGCCTTACTATAAACTGAACGCAGCCATTCCACGCCTGCGGTCAGCGCCCCCTAGTTTGCGGGTGTATTACTGCGTGTCTTTGACAAATGAAATGACAATTATAAGGTCACGCCGTACAACCTTAACCAATATAACTACGGACCACAGACTGAGAGATGTACCTATATAGCTATCTCACTCTAACAAATAGCAGCGTCCTTATACTATTAAAAATATTTTGTGAGTTACTTGTTTATCGACTTACCAGAGCTTCATTGGCTAGCCGGATCTCCTCCTGGTACTGCAGTAGTCTCTGCTCCATGGCGGATCGCTCCCTTTCGGCGGCCTCTCGCAGTTGTTTATTAACTTACCAGAGCTTCATTGGCTAACCGGATCTCCTCCTGGTACTGCAGCAGTCTCTGCTCCATGGCGGATCGGTCCCTTTCGGCGGCCTCTCGTAGTTGTTTATTGACTTACCAGAGCTTCATTGGCTAGCCGGATCTCCTCCTGGTAATGCAGTAGTCTCTGCTCCATGGCGGATCGCTCCCGTTCAGCGGCCTCTCGTAGTTGTTTTTTAACTTACCAGAACTTCATTGGCTAACCGGATCTCCTCCTGGTACTGCAGTAGTCTCTGCTCCATGACGGATCGCTCCCTTTCAGCGGCCTCTCGTAGTTGTTTATTGACTTACCAGAGCTTTATTGGCTAACCGGATCTCCTCCTGGTACTGCAGTAGTCTCTGCTCCATGACGGATCGCTCCCTTTCAGCGGCCTCTCGTAGTTGTTTATTGACTTACCAGAGCTTCATTGGCTAGCCGGATCTCCTCCTGGTACTGCAGTAGTCTCTGCTCCATGGCGGATCGCTCCCTTTCGGCGGCCTCTCGCAGTTGTTTTTCGCGCGCCAGCTTATTTCGCTCGATTTGTCGACGCTACAAAGGGAAATACACTTAATTAGAGCCAACATAGACTAGGAACTAGAACAGCTTTCGGCTTATTCGGGATTCACGTCATATTAACCTAAATTTGAACGCCAAGCATCGGACGGAAAAATCGTGCCCTCAGCACCAGCGCGCAAGGCAAACCGGTTATATTTTGGACGTGATATGACGGCCCCGCCTGATGGTAAGCAGCTACCGTAGCCTATGGACGCCTGCAGCCCCCCCCCCCCCCCCAGAGGTGTCACATGCGCGTTGCCGACCCTTTACAAAAAGGAGGACTCACTGTATTGACGATTAAGGGGGTCCCTCGTCGTCAACACACTGGGTTGAGCTCACTCTTTGGCAACCTTACTCACCAGCAGGAACTCAACACCATGAGTAGGGTCTAGTGCTATTTGGCTGTGGTTTTCTGTAAGGTGGAGGTACATACTTCCCCAGGGCTCTGCTCCAGATTTGAGCGAGATGACATTCGCTGTGCTGTGCCCTACCACACATAGCGAGATGACATTCGCGGTACCCATACCTCTCTTTTGGACGTAGTTTAAGGACATACCCGTGTCCGGACACACAGTCTTGGCACTAACTCCATTTATTTTTAATGTAACAATAACAATATGTTTACCTGTTTCTCCTCTTTGGCCTGAGCTTTCATCTGCTGCACCTCCATGGTGTCCGGTTTCCGGCGCCGCATGTAGAGATCGTGGTTGCCGATACATAAGTCTAGGATCTGAAACAATTTATACTTTACTTTTATTTCATTTCTAAATCTGTTTGAACATTAAAAAGATGTTTTTTTTTTCTCTTGGAATCTCTGTTCACCAACTAAGTTGTGCACCAACTATTTAGTGTAACTACTTTACTGAAACACTTTAAAAAAACCTGTCTTTTTTTGTGCAATAGTTAAATACATTCTTATCTTTTTTTAAACCCGTGACGGTCATGACATATTCCAAGATGATGATAATAATTGTTTTAAAATAATTTTGGAAGGACACCTATATAACAGTCTCTAAAAAAAAAGTTGACCTATCATTTTTAATTTTCTACTAAGCATCTGATACTCTTCATTTTCTTGGCACCTTGGTCAAAAGTCAACTTGAATGCTAAATTAGTAAGTTACTAATTAAGTTTATTGCACCAAAAATAAGATTAATGTAAGAGTTTTTACAATAAACTTAAATTTTGGTAACAGGCGGTCTTATCGCTAAATAGCTCTTCCGGACAACTTTACGTATCTAACCAATTTATTCATCCCCTTAGGCAAAAAAAAGATGAAATTATTCGCCGCCTTATCGACGAACTTGATGATAAACTTGTCGTCGAACGATATGTGCTTTATCTCGGACCACGGAAACGTCGTCTTTGGCATCAGTTTCTTGTCCTTCTCGTATATGTTGAGCCCGAGCGCTGTCACGCCGAGATATAGGTCCGTGTCTTTTTTGTTCTGGATAATGGCTTATAAAAAATAATCCAACTCACCAATTTATTCATCCCCTTAGGCGAAAAGATGAAATTATTCGCCGCCTTATCGACGAACTTGATGATAAACTTCTTGTCGTCGAACGATATGTGCTTTATCTCGGACCACGGGAACGTCGTCTTTGGCATCAGCTTGTTGTCCTTCTCGTAAATGTTTAGGCCGAGCGCTCTCACGCCGAGATATAAGTCTGTCTTTTTTGTTCTGGATAATGGATTATAAAAAAAAAACCAACTCACCAATTTATTCATCCCCTTAGGTGAAAAGAAGATGAAATTATTCGCCGCCTTGTCGACGAACTTGATGATAAACTTCTTGTCGTCGAACGATATGTGCTTTATCTCGGACCACGGGAACGTCGTCTTTGGCATTAGCTTGTTGTCCTTTTCATATATGTTGAGGCCGAGCGCTGTCACGCCGAGATATAGGTCCGTATCTTTTTTGTTCTGGAAAATAGGATTTAAAAAAAAAACATTTATATGCTATATAAGAAGGAAAAAGTGACCAAGGCCTCCTGTGCCCAGGGCTATAATTGAACCAGCGTCTACTACAGCCACCTGGGTCACAGCAGCACCCGTAAAGTTTTCTCGCGTATATGCAATGTTTGTAAATGCTAAATATATCTTATGACCTATATATAAGTCGTTGGCGTTGAACCTGCGGTGCTGATATATGAGAGTAAAGTTTAATATTGATAAAATACCTATAATATACGATGGGGATACGACTTTTCTGTATCGAAATCCCATCGCGTAATTTTTTAAGTTATTAAAAAAAACTTAGTTTTTATTTTCCATTTCATTTTCTTTTTTACAAAAGAAGTTAAGAGTCGCCAGGACGCTCGCGTTCCCATACAAACGTAGTTTTGCTCTCATTTTAAAACGACATGCTTTAGAACCACGAACTTTGGCATGGGCATTCTAGTAGTACAGATCTATGTCGGTAATTCGTTTTTGTTGCTAAAAATTGTAATACAAAGAAAATACAGCCAGATACAGATTTACATACAAAACTTATTTTTGCTATGTTTTCTTTGTGTTACAATTTTTTGCAACGAAAACGAATTACCGACATAGATCTGTACTACTAGAATGCCCATGCCAAATTTCGTGGTTCTAAAACATGTCGTTTTAAAATGAGAGCTGAACTACGTTTGTATGGGGACGCGAGTTCACGCAAGCGTCCTGGCGACTCTTAAGGCAGAAGTCACTAAATACATACTCGTATTTAAATCACTACATAGTATAAAACAAATTTCCGCTGTCTGTCCCTATGTATGCTTAGATCTTTAAAACTACGCAAAGGATTTTGACGCGGTTTTTTTTAATAGATATAGTGATTCAAGAGGAAGGTTTATATGTATAATTGCACCCATGCAAAGCCGGGGCGGGTCGCTAGTCTACAATATATTCGAAGTACTTACATTGATAGAGAAATAGTTGACACCATACATATCCAAGTCTTGTGCTATTTTCAGGTACTCCATCTCAGCCTCATCCCGTGACATACCCTTATGGTCCGCATACCTAAAAAAATGTTTAGGTACCTAAAGCTTTTTGTGTTTCCAAACTTTTTATTGTTCTTTTGTGCATAGTTTGTCTTTCACCATTTAGTATTTATTCCTTTCTCATTCTCTCATGGGTTGGCTGGAAGAGATCCCTTTTAGGGATAAGCTCGCCTTTGTGCATACCTTTTTAATTTTTTCATTTTACTGTTGTAATATTGTTAAACTTGTTTATGTGCAATAAAGTGATATATACATACATACATAAGCGTCAGTAAGCAAGAAAGTGAAAATATTTACCATATTTTGATCCGGTCCTCCCACATCTCTGGGGTCATCTGGTACTGGTCTATGACTCTCTGGGGTAGAAGGTCTTCGCTTGCTAGCATGCCGGGCTTGGAGGCTGTTTCGTCATAGTCACCATACTGTTACCAGTAACAAATTTGAGATAAGAAATTGTGCCTTGTGAATCCCAATTATAAAACTTGAGTGTCTTAGGAGCATTTAATTTGAATGCTACTCTTTTATTAAATTTAAAATGATAAGGTGCTCTTATATGGACGATAAAAATTGCAGAATTGTCGGAATTTTGCAGCCATTACAAGCAATCCGAATATTGCTCAATATAGAGCAATCATTGCTCCACTATGGCGCCATTCTGACTTCATTCAAATTGCCCCATATGCAGCAACTAGGCAAATTGCCCAAAAATCGCCCGTGTAAGAGCACCTGAGTGGAGCAATTTGAGATATCATTTCCGAAATAATTGCCGCATTTTCTATAAATTGCTCGATATTGCTGAATTAATTTCGGCAAGGTATCGCCGGGCTATAATTGCCCGAAAAATCGCCCGTGTTATAACTTTTACTTTTGTATCAACACTGACATATACTAGGAAACTCTAACCTATCAAAGTTGTAGCAATTTGTATCAATGTTGTAGTTATTTTAAGAAAACTTTGCTTTTTACTCCAAAATTTGCTATGGGCTATTTGATCTGATGATACTCCGCAACTAGATTTATATTTTAAAATTAATAAAAGTACCACTTTGTAATTGATCATGACATTTTGATTTTAACGCAATTTTTCTTTTTTACAAAGCCTTTTGGAGTCATAATCTCAGATATTTTTGAAATATTTTAAGAGTCAAAAGCAGGCCTAACAATGGCATTGCAAAGATCCACCTAAAGCTTGTCCCACTTCCCACTAATATTATAAGTTGAGAAAATCTACAACCTTAGTGAGAGTGGCCATATATAGTTCTAATATGGGTTAGTTAGAAGTTCTATATATACAAATGACGTTAAAAACTTCGAAAGTGCGTTGTAGCTGTCTCCATCTTCACGTGAAATGCATACGCTAGAAATGATTGTTACATGCATTAATAAATTACATTTTAGCTTAGAACCTATATAAGCATGGAATTTTACAGTATTTAATAAATTTTTATAATATTATCGCTCTAAAACTCATAAAACCATATGGCACAGCGCCCTAAAGCCATCTGTTGACACTAATGTGAAGTTATTTCCTGGTACTTGGTAGCAGATTTGTGGTAGAGAGGTGTCGAGGTTGTAGTTACCTACCAGCAGTTGGGCTGCAGGTTGTTTATAGACGTAACAAATGCGCAGGCGTAGTGTTTACAATTTATTTTCACACAATGGTTATATATATACAATAATTACAACGCCGATAATATAATAACTGAAATTGAGAAAATCTGTGGAACGACTTTCAGATTCAACGGTTGCGTAGTGTTGTGCGTATCGTTGCTAGGCAACCGCGCGCGGTCGAGCCAGGCCGCCACAGATTCTTAGTATCATGTATTGTATTTAGTAGCAAATTTTTTAGTGACCCACTAAACATAAAAATCATTAAAACATACTGATGCTAATGTGTTATATTTTTACGCAATTATGGCTGGCCGGATTGTAATGAAAGTAAAGAGATTATTAAATTTATGTTCCCGTTATTATTTTAGTGCCCCCTACTGAACTGTAGGTTGCATTGTTTTCTACCGCTTTTCACATCTCAGAGGTCTGAATGTAGATGGTGCTCATAATAGTATTTTAAGTGTTTGTGCCGGCTTTTCATGCTACGTAATTTTCCTTCATAACCGGCGTAGCAAAAGGCATTAAAATCGATCGAACCTCTACGTATTTAAGAAATTAAAAATAATTACCTATTATGAAAATAATCGCGTCCTTGCTTGGATTTGACACATTTAGGAGCGACCGTTGAAGGCTCTGGGTCCTTCCGTCGGGGTCAGCCCTTGGTCTCCAAGCCTGAACCTTGCCTTTGTGGCTCGCAAAACATTTACACAGGTTTATTCTTAGTTTATTATACCCAATGCAGCGTTTTCGTCCAGTTCGCCCTTGCTAAAAGGTACTGGGTGGCGGGCACGCTTGATAACTCCTGGCCGGACCATAAATAATATTAACTTTTTGGTTTTAAGGGGGTAAAAGAAGGGTTTAAATATGCATGGTAAATGTAATTATTAATTATTTATACACTGAGTGTTAAGGTCAATTGACAAATTGATTATGGTTTATTTGGAAGAAAAGGATTTAAACAGCGAAATGAACCACAACGCTATCTCTCGCAGGATTGTCACAAAGTTCGTAATTTAGGTGCATACAAAATTCAACTCAAGTTTATGGCATGCGCCCTAGATGGCGGGAAATGTTTAAATATTAACTCAAAAATCTATTTGGAGAATTCATGTAAAAGAAAAGCTGTTCCCGGAGCTCCCGGAGTTTCTGTCTTCGGAAAACGAAGCTGCGTTGCAGACATGTTTTTTTGCAAGCGCTGGTACCGAACTTAAACTCATGCTCTTCTTCGACGGACCAATGAAGGCGCGAAGGCGGAAGCAAAGCTTATCACGCAAAGCCTGAGAAATACCTACATACTGTGTGATCGCTATTTATACCGGTATTTATATGCGGGATTAAAACGCGTCTTGCTTTAACTCACAAAGACATTACACACTGAACTATTTCCACTAATACCAAGAATTTTTAGGTTAAATACACTGCACTGTCGCTATTTGTACCAAAAGTCAGGTTTAATGTTTAAGACGGGAGCAAATTTTTATAGAGTTTACCACATGATAGTCGGTAAAAGGGAGGGCTTTGGGGGCGCAGCCCCCCGCTCAAAGATATAACACAATATAACTTATATTCAAATCAGGAATGGTGAGGTTGAATGTTTAAGACGGAAGCAAAAAGAATACTGATAGAATTCACCACGTGATAAGCTTGATAGTGGAGTTCGGGGGGGAAATCCACGCATGAAGAAATAACACACTGCATTATCGCTACATATACCAAAAATGATTGAATGTTTAAGACAGGAGCAAAAAGAGTTTTCCACTTGATAGGCGGTAAAAGGGGGGCATGGGGGGCGCAGCCCCCCGCTCAAAGAAATAACATACATACAATTTGTACTCATATCGGAAATGGTGAGGTTGAATGTTTAAAACGGGATCAATAAGTTCCGGAGTCCGGGAGTGCAGCACGTTTAAGGTGTTAAAGAGGGGGCTTGGGGGGCAGAGCCAAAGATAAAACACACCGATTGATTTATAGTCGTTCAAAAAATACTTAGGTTGAATATTTAAGACTGGAGAAAAAAGTATATTCGTAACAAAAGTAGTTAGGTTGAATGTTAAAGACGGGAGCAATAAGAGTATTGGTAGTGTTTACCACTTTATAGGGGGTGAACAGGGGTTCGGGGGCCCCCTCATAAAATAAAGAATTGAACGATTTCCATTCATACCAAAAATGGTTCGTTTGAACGACTAAGACGGGAACAAAAAGAGTAGGTATTGATTGAGTGTTCACTACGTCACAAACGGGAAAAGGAAAAACAAAGGAAGGAAGTATAGGAAAAACAAACTGTAATATCGCTATTCATCGAGATTTCGGGCCTCCTGGTTCGCTTTTAAGACACGTAGAAGCACTTTACACAGGAACGCTTCGGGTCTTCGACTCTACGCAGAGCTCAGCTTTCGACATTCACAGACCTAACCACCTACGGTTGGGCTTTCATCCCTTCGGTTCGCTTATAAGACACTTCTCTCACTGATCTCTATCCCGCTGGATAAGAGAAGCATTTTCTACTGAGACGCTTCGGACGTTCGGCTGTACGGGGAGCTCTGCTTTCAGCTCAGCAGATTTTCTTGCTCACATGCTTCCCTCGACCATGGCTTTCGCCCTTCGTCGATTTTAGCTAAACTGCTGAACTGAGTTTTTGACATGTAGAATGCGTTACTTTTAGCAATGGACTGTTTAAGGGTAACGAAAAGTGATAAAGCCTACTGAAACGCGCGAGTGAAACCGCGGACATAGCTATAAGTAGGTATAAATATTTAAAACATAATTGTGTCGGTTACACCATTTATAACTCAAGAACGGCTGAACCGATTTTAATGATATTCGATTTTGGATTTTTCTCTGCCCTGAATAGTAGAATACTTAATTGACTTATTATATTTTTTAAGAAAAAAAAACCGACTTCAACGGGGGAGGCCGGTGAAAGATTATTGTAGATGGTGCACTCTTAGATTTCATACAATGAAATAATTTGCTTAACAAGCACAGTGAAGAAGACAAATCACCAAACGTGAACTATGTGTCTTTGAAGAGATCCGCTCCGATCATCATCAGTAGTTCCACTTCATCAAATACCACTCCTTTAAATGTACCTAAATGCTTGATTTGTTGATTCCAATCCTAGAATCACTAAGTGTAAGTATGTATGCTTTTAACATTTGAAGAGCTCCCTCGATTCTTCATGGATCCCATTTCCCATCCTCAGAACTCGAGCTAGACAATAATTTATCTTGAAAATCTAACTTTCTTAACAAACACAGCGAAGAGGACAAATCGCCAAACGAAGTATGTGTTGTTGAAGAGTTCTGTTCTGATCAATTTTGTATTAAGCAGAACGTCTGCTGACGGTACCACAATGTTTAGAAAAAAAAGGAAAAGTAGATAAATCCGCTGCCTTAGGTGAAATTTTTAACTCGCGACTGGTGGAAAAATTCACAGCCATCAGGTAAGTCTCAGTAGCTCAGTTGGCCAGAGCGATGGGATGTCTTCCAGAGTCGCGAGTTCGAATCCCGCCTGAGGCAGTCAATTTTTCTACTTTTCCTTTATTTCTAAACATTCCGTTCTTATCATCATCAGCAGATCCACTTGATCAAATGTCACTTTTTTGAATGAAAATGCTTGATTTGTTGATAAAAACACAAAAAAACTATACACGGTATCCTTTAAAATTTAAGGAGTTCCCCATTTCCTCATAGATCCCATCATCAGAACTGCGTTTTTACCAGAAATGGCGACAAACACTGATCAAAACGTAACAATTTAGAAGATATATTTCCGATTTTGGAAATAATCTTCTAGATTGGTGCGGTCTGGAAAAGGGTTATAGTGTATGAACGGATTTTTGGTCAGACGATGACATGGATAGGTACCTATTGTCTATCCCAGAATCCCTCATCTAATGAAGTTTCACATTTATTGGAAATTTTGTCAGAATGCGATGTACAATTGTTTACGCAGACGAAGTCGCGGGTTAAAGCTAGTTATTAAATAAATACATACAAACTTTTGGAAACATTGAAAAAATAATCAACCCAGCAGGACTTGAACCTGCATCTATACACCTTGCCGGGGCTCGATAGCTTTACCAATTAAGCTATAAGATCAGTTAGTAAGTTGTACCTTGGCCTGAACAGCATAGCTGGCCAGCAGCACTGACGCCTCCGGTGGACAGTAGATGTCCATGCTCAGTATCGCCTGCTTGACCTGCAGGAACAGCAGGTGCTGCGTGACCTCCTGAATCAGCTCCTCAGCCACATCCTCCGGGTACAGCTTGCAGAGCAGCATGAACGGGGTGCCCGGCATTTGGGAGACACATTGGTCTTGTACTGTAACAGATTAGAATGATTTGTACCAGTGTACGGGAAAAGGGACCACTTTGTCGATATGGAGTTACTAGTATATTCTAAAAGTACACAATTTACACTATCTATTGGTGAAAGAAAAAAGTGCCCTTGTAAATCGACAAAGTGGTCCCTTGCACTAAACTCGCCCACATTTATTTATTGAATCACACATGATTAGTTAGTAAGAGTAAGTTTTGATATCACAGAATCCATGATCCAGGTCCTCAGATGCGCTAGGTTCTAGCTGGGTAAATGTGAAGTATGGCATACTCCGCACTGATTATCATTACCATAGAGTTATTCTTATGTTAACACATTCAGCACCGAGAACCCGACAGTCGGGTTCTCTGTTCGTAGCTACTTCGCGCTACATACGAGGAATACCTGGCTACACGCTACGAGCGTACACGGTTGCGAAAGTGTTAACTGAACAAGAATAACTCTGACATCAATTCAAATAAAATTGTCTTGACATATTCTACGTACTACGAGATAAAACCAAATATAAAATTGTTTTAGCGTTTAATCTTTTACATTATTCATTCACAAAGTTCTCTGCTGTCTCCTGACCATCTCAGAACTTCACAGTTAAGACAGTGATAGGCAGAGAAAGAGAGAATCATACCTACACAATTTTATTTACCTTTATTCAGTAATCCAAGCAAAATGTAAACGCACGCGATTAAATTTTCTAACTTAAATTTCAAAATCCAGGCTTTCAAAATAAATTACATATTGCTACTGAAGTTTTATTAATGAAATCATGAGGTTCCTAACATCACTTTAATGCGTCAGTTTTTCAAAATTAAGGAAAGAAAATTTACTTGGAGTAAACCTTTTAAGATTCCAACCAAAACAAATAAAATTGTATCTCAAATACAAGAGAATATTCGTCAAATTAGGACAAATCCAGGGAATTCCTGTTATTGGCAAGTCTAATTATATTGTGACTATAAGTAATTAATACAAGAGTCCATCAAATTAAGTAATTGCTATTATGACATCAGGGGTTTTGAAAGGTTAATCAATGCATGAGTAATACATTTCCTTAGACACACATCATATTTATAGGTACGTGTTTTTTTTTACAATATGTGTTATTAGTGATATCTCTAATTTAATGCAGACTGTTTACCAATACAGTGAGTATAAGTCGTAATAAGCATGGAAATCATAGCCAGTGATCAGAATCACCAGAGTGAAACGATAACAAAATGTGTAGGTTACAAGTTTCAACCAAGAAAAATATGAATATTTTTAGCAAACTGGAGTTCGATTTTCGAATCTCACCGGTGCCTTTTTTTGTATGCAGCCGAAGACTATTTAGTACGAAATAAGTCACCCGGTGATATTCAAAAATCGAACTCCTGGTCTAGAATCTCGAATCAAACTGGAATCTATAATTTATAATGTGTGGGTATAAGGATATGAATAGTTTTATGGCTGTTAAGCACTTTATGTCAGCTTGACAAGTTTTGTTATTGTTTCACTCGGTGATTCCCATCACTGATCATAGCTCACAAAAATTACCTCACATTTTTGTGGGGCATCAGTGTTGGGTCATGCAAATCATAATTAACCTTTTGAACGCATTCTCTCTCGCATCAATATGTGGCATGCACGCCAACATCTCAACTAGTGAGAAACTAATTTAAACCTTATATCTTTGACAGCGTCTGCCATCACCACTTTGGTGGTTGTTGGTGTGGTACGCACGACAGTACTCAACCACTTTAGTGGCTCTTGGCGTTCAAAAGGTTCCTTAACCTTTTGCACGTATTTTGCTCCCTTGAGAAAAAGGGTTGATAACAGACTTTATAAATAAAATAGCACTTACCTCTTTTATCTAATTTAAGCCAGCTAATGAAATGTTTAGTGTCCTCAAATTGGAGGCCGAAGAACCATGTTTCTCGTAAACCTATGGTTCGGCAGACTAGGTCAAATAAATCTCGCCCTGTTGCCCGCCACTGTAATAAAATTAAAAATATTATAGTGTAATGACAAACAGACAAATGAAATGTTGTGAAAGGTAGCTAATAGTGATTACTTTTGCAACAAATAATTGTTGTCAACAGTGCCTTAATCATCATCATCATCATTCGCTTGCCCTTGTCCCATTTACTTGGGGTCGGCACAGCATGTCTTTTTTTTCCATACATCTCTGTCACTTTTATCTGTCTTACTTATATCTTATATGTATGGAAATAAAACCAAAGTTAGTAAATGACAAATTATACTTCTTTCCAAGTAGATGGATGGACTTCTGTTCGTAACGCAAGGTAGTTTGGACGTCTTGAGAAACATTTTTTATTTTTTGCTCATTTAAGTAGTTCAGTGTGTAATATTGATAGCTTATTGTGCGGTGCGATGATCTAATAAAAGTGTGCAGCTAATGAAGAATTAGTCTCAAAACGCGTGTAAACTCTTTGTAGTTTAATGGACAGTTGTCCTGGCATGGCCGCCACGTGTTGTTTGTAAGGAGCAGCTATCACCCTTACAAGGAGCAAGGCTAAAACCGAACAATGTTGCCTATATTTATTTAACAAATAAAATGTGATTAATTGTCAACTTGTCATTGGCAGAATTCCCATTGCTCATGTGCAAAGGGAGAAAGCCATTTATAAAAAAAAAGAAAAAGTAGATGGATAATCTACTGTTTCATTGAGCTTTCATACAGAATATTGTGACTTAGAAAAGAAACAATACTAAGCTTAATGTTCAATCAAATATGCATCCAAATTGATAATAAAACTAATACGTAACTTCTTATTGAACCCAGTTGTTACCAGAGCAGTAACAATGCGGGATCTCTAATGTAAACTATGTTGTTTATATTATTCATTGTCATTACATATCAAATTATAACAATGAATACACTGCCCTGTTATCTGCCCACGCGTAGGTGTTTACCAGGCAAATTATCGCCCCCTAGCACTAATTCACAGGACCTGGTACTCGCAGGGTGACTCATAGTGAACCTATTGTACTAATTCCTCAATTACTAAATCACCAAACAATAACATAAACTAAAATTTGACATCTCACCTCAAGGTTGAATTCCAATTCGGCATCCAATGTACACACTTTCACTGGAAAGGATTTGGACGCCTTCTTTCTTCGGAAAGGCGGCATTTTTACATCACATAGTTCATTTACTCCTTAACAAAACATCCACCAATAGGTTAGGAGTTCTACGGCGAATTAACTAATTGCACGGCAATGGTTACCTTTTACGTAACAAGCATCGAGTGAGGAATGCGTGTAATTTCACATTACGTACTATTTCCAGCGGTTATTATTTACAAACAAGAAAAACGCAATGAAACAGGGAGTATGTACATACGATATACGAAAGAAAAATTTGGTACTTTACGTTCCGTTCCGGGTCAATTCAATTACAAATTCCTGTCATCAAAAAAATACTGCCATTTGCGTGATAAGGATTTTTATGTTAAAACAAAAAATAATTACAAGAATGTAAAAAATCCCGTAAAGGTATAGATCCCGAAATGTTAAATAAATCGTTCTTTTGAAAGGTAAATGAGGAGTGTGCTTAGAGCTTTAAACCAAGGGAGTGTGATCAAGCTTTAGTATTTTTTTTTTAATTTTCAGCGTTTATGTTGGCCAGCCTGAAAAGTGACAATTTGATTGACAGTGACAGTTTTGACAGCCATTCGCTTCAAAACTTCATCGCCACGTGCGGTGTAGTATTTTCATTTTATATATTTGATATTTGTGAAAATCTTGAAGAATGGGGAAATTTAGATCTAAACTGAAAGGTAAAACAAAAGGGAAAAGATGGAACAAGGGTCATTCTTCAGATTCCAATCCCAAGACCCAAAAATACAGGGAAATGGCGAAGTCCCGGTTCTTTCAAGAAAATTTGGGTAAGTTTCTGTAATTATTAGCAAAGCTATCCTTATTTTATAGCAAACAATAACTAGATATACTAACGTACCCTATCAGTGTGTTAAAATGCTTATGAAAACCTTTTATATCTAACTAATCAATGTATAGCCACTTAGCCTAACTTCCAATATTTTCTATAGGAAACACGGGGTTAACGCAGCAGGCAGTATCAAAGCACGACGCCATGATCACATATGGGCACTCTAAGGGCAGACAAAAGTCCGAAGCTGAAACAGAGTTGACTATTGCTAAGGAATTTGAGAGTATGTCGGTAAGATCTGGCGAAGATGACTCGGAAAGCCAGTATTCTGGCTCCATGAGGTCCGGGACTTATAAGACCTTTCAGACATTTGCTTCGGATTGGAGCCAGTGCTCTAATGTCAGCTTTAGCAAGTAAGTTATGCTACATTAACTATTAAAAAAAATAGGTGTTTTTCTTAAATTTTAAGAAGATGATACTACCAAAACCCCTACCCCTACCCCTTTTGGGATATAAGCGTGATTGTATGTATGTATGTATGATACTACCTAAAATTTTAGACACTTGCAATAAATTTAGTTTCATTCTATACCCAATCAGATTTCTCTGCAAAAACTTTTTTTTTCTTGCTGAATCCTATATAAACGTAACAAATTAATTCCATTAAGTTAATATTGTCTACGGTTGCAGCGATAGTTATTCATGAAATAAAACAAAGTTGTTATATTCCATTAAGTTACTTAATTTTCAGTCAAATCAAGCTTGTATTTTTTTGATAAAATATAATTGCTTTAATATAAAAAATAATACAATTGCAGACTGCTCCATAAGTTTGACTCCAACAATGCTGTCCACAAGGAGATGCTAGCAGTTCTGGCAGCAGTCACCGAAGTGATCAAAGAGCAGGGAGGGGAGGAGACTTCTACTGAATACTTTGCTGCTCTGGTTAGTATGAGACAAAATACAATTTCAATTAACCTTTGCATTTCTTTAGGCGGTTTTCACACTACTGCGGTTACCGCATGCGGCACCGGTGCGCGAGCGTGATAGCACTCTATGTGTGCGCTGTCACGCTTGCACACCGTCGCCGCTAGTGTGATAATCGCCTTATAGATGTAAGAAGATTTCTTCCTGATGTTATGATGATTGTTAAAATAATATACTTATTGATTTTATACATCACTGGCACAATATTATAAGGTTCTATGTTTCACTGTTGCCAATTGAAATATGAACATTGTCATAGTGATACTAAGTTCAAATTTAACTACCCTGAAAATGTAACATCAATTACTAATTAGTTTAAACAAAAGACAAAACCAGTAACTAAATATCTTCTCTATATTTAACAATTTTGTTACTTTAAGATTCACTACCGCGCCTACATAGGAACAATTTATGCATAATTACGAACGCGGCAGTGAATGTGTTAATAAACAAAATTTCAGATGGAAACCCTGAAAGTAGCTGAAGGCGACAACTTAGTTGCAACCCTATCCCTCCTCTCCATGGGCATAAAGACCGTCCCACAAGCGGTACTCCGGAAACAATTCTCCGACACCGCTACCACATTTACCGAGATCCTGGAGAAGAATGAACAATCGGAGAATGGGACGTTGTTGCGGAGTGCTATCGGATGCCTGTCGGTGCTGTTGAGGGCTCAGGAGTATGCGTTGTGGAGTGATTCTTCAACAATGAGGGTTTTTGACAATGCGCTGGCGTTTGTACTGCATTCAAAGCCTAAGGTAAATTTTTGTTATAAAAATGCTTAACAAGTGAATTTTTAATAACAGTGTTTTAAGATTCTGCTGGGAGACTCTTCTTATATTAATTTTCCATACCTGTTATCTATACATGTATTTTCGAAATACAGTCATGATTTAAAACATTCTCGTGCATATTCAAAGTTATCTATGCATGTATTTTCGAAATACAGTCATGATTTAAAACATTCTTGATGCATATTCAAAGTTGCAAAGTGCTTGTTTGACAGTTTTTCAGAAATTGAAAAATTTTTGGTGTCAAAAAAACGTAATTTGAAACTTTCCTAGAATCGGTGCTAGCTTTTTCTGTAATTCATAAGTGCATGTAATGTGCCTAATAAAATTGACGTTTTTTAACTTAAATTATAATAAATTGTAAACATTGGCAGGTCCGAAAAGCGGCGCAGCACGCAATAACTGCCATTCTGCGCGGGAGCTGCTTCATGATTCCAAATGATGATGATAATACAAAGGTAAATATGTAGTAAACAAAACCGTTCATTCCGAGACTTTGTGAACCAACATTCGATAGACACGCCGTCGACGCGCATTGATATTGATTCCGCGCGTTAGCATCGCGTCTATATTGATACTATTGCGCGTCGCCGGCGCAAACGAACTGCTCTGTGAAATGAAATGACGACGCAGTGTGCATCACCGCTTAGGCCTTTATTGTAAATTCATTGTCTCAACCGCGAAAGCCTCACGCTTAAATGTAACTTTTAATGCGGCGGTGTAAATATATCGAAGCCGCTTGTGGTCTAAATTAGAATTACAGTTGCAAAGCCGCTTGTGGTCTAAATTAGAATTACAGTTGCAGCACATTTGTATTTTATTACTACAACATAATACTTTTTTTCAGGTCCCCAAAGTGCACCCGGCCTCCAACCGGGTAGCAGAGTTCTGCCAGTCCCAGATCCAGGCTGAAGCCCTATTATCCGGCCACCGGACCGTGCTACACACACTCACTATGCTGAGGGATGTGCTGCCTGTCTTCAGTAAGGAGTACATTAAGGTATGTTAGACAAATAATGATTACATTTTTCTGACTGGATTTCATAAGAATTTATCATAAAGTCATTGGTTTTACAAAAAAATTTAACAACTATCATATTTTAGTGCAATCCAAATATGAAATTATAATGGGGTTGGCAACTGTCAAAGTGACATCTTCAAAATTGGTCCCTAGAAAAGCTAAATTTGTATGGCGCGAAGTAGTTTTTATTTATTTTCGCGAAAATGACTCAATGTTTTGTCTCGAATTGCTCCGAAATTGAAATCCATCCGTTTTTGGAATACCTACACTAAAATTAAAATGATGTAGATTAACGCCATAGGGAAGGTTTTTGCCTAAGAAAAGCTTTATGCCTGCATACAAGTTAGGGACCATTCATCGTCTGTTTCTTTCTATCATTGTTTGTATCTCTTTCTCTTATTGTATGGAATCTGGAACAGCGCCCTCTGCAAAAGTTTTCACCGGCCAACCCCATTTCTTACTTATAGAAGTGTGAGATGTGGTTACTGGAGCCAAATAAATTTGAACCTTCTATACAACACTCACATTAGTCGTAGAAAATTGTTCACAGAATAAGGCCGGTTGCACCAAACCGTCTGTTAACGTCAACGTCATCGTTTTCTATGACATGAAAGCTACGTATTATATTTAACGTTGATTAGTTTGTTAGTTATGCGTGGTGCAACCCATCTTTAGACGCATCTTAACTCCAGCCTCCAGCTATTCGATAATACATTTTTTTTTGTGAAATTCCCTTCCCGGCCGGTGAAAACTTTTGCAGAGGGCGCTGTTCCAGATTACATACAATAAGAGAAAGAGATACAAACAATGATAGAAAGAGACAGACGTTGAATGTTCCTTAACTTGTATGCAGGAAAAAAACTTTTCTTAGGCAAAAACCTTCCCTATCGCGGTAATCTACATCAATTTTTTTAGTGTATTTCAAAAACCGTTGGATTTCAATTTTGGAGCAATTCGAGACAAAACATTAAATAATTTTCGCAAAAATAAATATAAACTATTTAGCGCCATACAGTTTTTATTTTTATTTTTAATTAATGGCTTTCTCCCTTTGTCATAGCAATGGGAATTCTGCCAATGACTACGTTTCACACTTGTTTTTATTAGATACAATAAAATATAGGCAAAGTTGTTCGGTAGAGGCCTTGCTGATTGTAAGGTGATGTGATAGCCTCCCTACAAACACGTGGGCGGCCGAGACCCCGGATAACCGTTCGTTCTACTAAAGGGTGGTTACGCGCGTTTTGGGACTAATTCTTCATTAGCTGCCACTTGTTCGTTAGGTCACCGCACAATAAGCTATCAATATTACACACTGAACTACGTAAATGAGCAAAAAACAAAGAACTACTCCAAAGACGCCGCCGCCATCTTGAGCTCCAACGATTATCCAGATTTAGCTTTTCTAAGGACCTAGTTTGGAGATGTCACTTTGACAGTTGCCAACCCCATTAGAAATATAAGTTAATCTATAGTTTTCAAGATTTATGTGACATTGAAATAAGGGTTCTCTGCCTTTTCGTCACTAACGAAAACGCAGGATACCTGAAATAAGATTTATTTTCCTTTAAGTTAAGCATACATCTGTTTCTATTTTAGACTATTATTATTATTATTTTTGTTATTTTAGTTTTCAGTGTAGTGTTTTATTTATCTTAAGTTTATTATATAAGTACTAACTAAATATGGATCTCGGTCCGAAATAAACAATTTTTTTTTTTTTTTAGTCGGTCTGTGAATCCATCCTATCCCTGATGACGCACAACAACGTGTACATAAAGACGTGCTGCCTCCACACGCTGCACGCTCTCTTCGCAGCCCCGCCCGCCGCCTCGAACGCACCCGCCACTCTCGTGGCTCAACTTACCAGGTAATCAATCTGCGAGACGGAATGAAAGTTTGGCGCCAGATATAGAGCAATAATCCAGATAATATTAGCAAATTTAAGAGGTCTACCTTGGAGTGATAGATAATACGCTGAAAATTATAATATACAGTGTTTTGTTTTTTCTAAAATTTGTAAACGCGAATCGTCACTAATTTGAAATCGAGGGAAGGTCTTTTAAGACCATTTTAGCGTAGCAGCACGGGATCTGGTAGCTGCCCTAACTGACCCAAAAAGAAAATCCAACCTGTATAGCTTATTTCGTTCTAAAAGTAGTCTCAAAA
This sequence comes from Pammene fasciana, assembly GCA_911728535.1. Lineage (NCBI taxonomy): Eukaryota > Metazoa > Arthropoda > Insecta > Lepidoptera > Tortricidae > Pammene > Pammene fasciana. Next base: position 3,143,471 of record OU452292.1, read on the forward strand.
GTCTCGTAAAATCTCGTATCTGGGTCGTAAGTTATTCAACTATTAAAACAACTGGATTTCCGTCCAGGGCTCTGATGGCGGCCCGGCCTCCAGCGAACGACACGGGACAAGTCCTGGCTTGGGCGGCCGTGATGCAGCAAGGATACGGGTGCTTGGCTGCGTAAGTATTATGTTTACCTTTTAATAATAGTTTAGTTTTAAGTTTTTCTGTCCTTTTTTGTGCTAATAAATATATTTTCTTTCTTTCCATAAGCAGTATTTTTAACCGACTTCAAAGTATTTTTAACCGGTTCTCAATTCAACTGTTTTTTTTGCATGTATGTTACTCGATATCTCCGTGATTCTGAACCGATTTTCAATTTTTTTTTAATCGAACGGGTATAACCCCTTTATGGTCCCATTGTCACCAAGTCGGGGTCTGATGATGGGACCCTGGAGAAATCGGAGGAGCTCTTCAACTATTATAGGCACACCTATAGTAATTTCACTATTTTTTACTGCAACTCGGCCACTTCCTCTTGGAATCCGGACCTAAGTGAATTCGGTTCTTTTTTGTTTAAAATTATCATTATACAGTAGGTACTACCATAGCTTTTTATTTTTATTTCGATGTTCGCGATAGCCCCTAAACTCTTACGTAAGGAACTACGTAGGTTTTAAATAACTGAAATATTTTGTAATTTTATTACTAACATGTGGGTATCTCAAGAATTCACAATTCTTATCTTAATTATCAACACGAGTAAAACTCAAGCAATAAAAATAATGTAAGTAGGTATATTTAAAACAAATAAATACCCAAGTTCCTATATTTGTTTTATTTGAATATTGGCTTCCTCATCGTTTCAATGTCTAATCTACTGTTGATTCTATTCGCGGGGCAAGCGATATTGTCATATAGCTTACCCCAACACACTCAGGGGCTGCGACAAGTCAAGGAATATGCTGGTGACTCAGGAGAACCCCTGTTTCTGACACCCTACATCGAGAGCGGCGACATCGCGAAAGCCAGGCAGCTGGCGAGAGTAAAACTCAACGACAGCTTACCCCTCGAAAGCTACTCGGGCTTCTTCACCGTCAATAAGACTTACGAATCCAATCAGTTCGTCTGGTACTTCCCAAGCATGTCTCCCGACAAGGAGCACGCGCCGGTACTTGTTTGGCTTCAGGGCGGACCGGGAGGGTCTTCGCTGTTCGGCTTATTCTGCGAAAACGGACCGATCGCAGAGGAAAATGCGCAATTCGTACCCAGAAAATACCACTGGGCTCTGAACCACCACGTGATCTACATCGACAACCCCGTCGGCGTGGGATTCAGCTTCACAAAGCACGATGCAGGATACTGCACCAACGAGACACGAGTCGGTGAAGAACTCTATTCCACCATAACACAATTCTTCCAGCTCTTCCCAGAGCTTCAGAAGAACGATTTCTACATCACCGGTGAGTCTTACGCGGGGAAGTACGTCCCGGCTTTTGCTCACACAATCCTTAAAAAGGATGCCACGGCGAAAACCAAAATAAACCTCAAAGGACTTATTATTGGCGGCGCTTATATAAATCCTGAGAGTCAGCGTCATTTTAGATCAAATTCAAAAATCAGCCTAATAAATAATTCTAACGAATTAAAATTAAATAAATGTGATCCAGATCGAGACGGTGGTGACGAATATGTCTCGATTTTAACTAAAAGCGAAGTTCGAAAAGCAATCCATGTTGGAGATTTATCATATGACGAGTTGAATCAGAAAGTATATGATTATATGGCTCGTGATATTCCACGGTCTATGGCACCATGGTTGTCAGAATTGCTAGACCACTATCCGGTCGCTTTATACGGCGGTGAATACGACCATACAGTGCCCTATGCCGGGATTGTTGATTTTTTGCGTAATCATTTCAACTTTACGGGTGAAGATGAATACAAGTCAGCGAAGCAGTATTCTTGGCGTGTGGATGGAGAGCTAGCGGGGTGTGTGAGGCGCGCGCGACTCTTGACGGAGATTTACGTGCTCAAAGCCACGCATTACGTGCCTGCAGACCAGCCCAAACGTGCCTTGGACATGATCACTCGGCTCACTCGGGGAAAGGGTTTTGATCAGAAAGAAATATGCCCAGTGACACCGCCGCACAATGTATTGTAAATGTGTTATAATATACGTGTGTGAACAGAGGGAGGTAGTACCTACCATTAGCAATTTTTTTACCTGCAGATCTTCCACCGCGCTCAGCACTTACCGACCTGTAAATTTAAGTTTTTACTTATAAGAGCTAAAGCAGTGTACTAATAAAATTATATATTTTTTGAGAATTCTTTGTACAGTTTCACTCGATTAGATTAGTCGTAAGATTTTAAGATGTTACTTACCTATGTTACAATAAAACTTATTTGAAACAAGTAGTAGGCTTACGAACATTTAAAGAAATACATACACACTAATAATTACATACTTTTCATCAGGCGATTAACTTCTAAGCCCATTCCTGACAACATGCTGCAGCTAGTTTTCCATAGTTAAGACGTTATTTAAAAAAAAAGACATCCCGATAGTCGAATAAATTGTGTCCGGAAGTTCAATAGTTATGTCCACACCACCTATTATTTTTCTTCCCTGCTCGGAGGGAACAAAGTGGAACTTTTCTGTTCTAGGACATTCGTTTTTTTTCAGCTCGTCATTACAAACCAATTTCTTATAAAATCAATCGCGTCATTATAATTAGGAAGCACACTATGTACATATAAAGTTAAATTAAAATAAATTTGATTTAACAATCATCATCATCAGCCCTTTATCGCCCACTGCTGAGCATAAGCCTCTCTTCGTGTACGCCAATTTATAATTATAATAGAGCGATAAATACGCAACCTTCCGCATGTCGTCTTAGCAATGTCTTCCGATTTAAAAATACTGAATCGTTTTTATTTTCCTCTAAGGTGGTGTGATAAGCATCAGTATGTGTCATATAGGAGCAAAACTATTTTCACCTAGGGTGTTAACATTTGAATCCGTGACTACGCTCAGGAGTCTACTTTAGAATAGGCTACTTTCCTATGAAGTCAAATCAGCTACTCTTTAGGAAACGTCAAAACGATTTGTTATATGAAGTTTATACGGGAGACTAATATTGTGACGTCACACTACTATATGATGACGAATACATCTCCTTTATAAAAGTTTTAATCATTATAAAATCATTTTAAGCGCAAACACATGTTACACCTGGATTTTCCCGCGTAATTTCGAAATTTTTATTTTATGAATGCAACGAAACAATTAAGTTTATCTACTGGAAACTCTATTCTGTTATAGCCTCTATCACTTCGCCGTAAATACTTCGTTTTACTCCCTTGAAGTGCGCAAGCCGGAGCTTTATTACTTCACTAAGAAAACTGCTCTTTTAACAAATGCTTGAAAATTGGTCAAGCCGACGGGAACCGTATTCTATGGATGAGTCTTTAAGGGGCACAGCCTCCTCGTATTATACAAGGGAGCAAAGTTGTTGTTTAACCTCTCGTGCTTATATTGAGACCCGAGCCAGTGAATGGTTCAAAAATTGAGCCACGAGCGCAGTGCTTCAAAAAATGGAATCTGGAGCGTACGAGGGCCTCAAGGCACGCAAGGTTGAACAAACTTTGCTGCCGAGTGTAATATAACACTTTTCACCACTCCAATGCGTGTAAAAATGTAATCAAAAGTAACGGTAAATAGTTACACTAATGTGGATAATTATCATTCAAAATCATCGCGGAAAAGTATAGCAACGATTTACTTTCCACTCTAGAGGATAAAACGCAACTTTCCACACATTTATAAACTCTTTGATCGCCAAGCATCGGACGGCCAGCCTGCGCGCGCGAGCGCATTCGCATATATTTTGGACGTAACATCACGCGCTGGGCCACGACTCTCCGTACGCTTGATTTGGCGTCTTTGGCGGTCAAAGGGTATATAAGGGCAAAGTAAGCCTTTCCAAGCGGATAGGATGAAAATATTTCTTTTTAGCCCGGTAAATGAATGCTCAAAAAAGGGGTCTAGCTGGAAAAGCCGAAAGCAGAAATTTTGACTTTGGTAGTTTGTTAAGACTTGTTAGGAGACTAACATACTAAAAGGCCCCATCCCCCGGAGGTGAGCCCGAGGAGGGGGGAGGCAAAGAAGGTTCCATTGTTTGGTTGTTTGCTTACATCTTGAAAACCATGCATCATAGACAATTTTGTGAATTCACTTTTTACCTAACACTAATGGTTGTCTAGATATCAACTCACAAAAATGGACGTATTGAAAAGTGGGGGTACACTCTACAATTCTTGTCATACTAACTGGCAAAAGTTAAGAATCATTCGTTGACCACACTATTTGTCAAAAACCTGTTTTTTGTTTCAGTTTGGACCTAAACCTGTGCATACCCAACCTGCCTGCGTTTGTGACGATATGTGTCACTGAGTTGTGGCAATCTGACGTCCCAGAGATCAACGCTGCCTCCACCAACGCACTTAAGGTACTTTTAACCTTTTCGACGCTAACGACGGATAAATTTAGGTGATAGCTTTGGAAATATATTAAAGTATTTCGCAAAAATAAAAATGCAGAAATAAACTTTACTTCATGTTTTATTCAAATAATATAAAAGATATTAGGAGCCATAAAAAATAATAATTAATAATCAAGCCACAAAATTGCACGAATCATCGTCCTCACTAAACTAGCTCTGTATAAATTGAGTTTTCGATTATTAAATATTAATATACCCGGTGTAACATGAGGAAACCGAATAATTTTAACAGCGTATTCCTGAACATAATTGAAAACTAAAATGTCATACAAACTTTCCTGAATTTTGCCTAGTTTCCGAGTTACAACCAATAAAAAAAACACATCTCTCATTGTTACTCAGCGAAACACGATTTTTAGATGGCGATTTCACCAATATGGGGCGTAGTCTAAAGACATCTTTTATTGACAGATGTCAAAGTGACAATAAACATTTTGTATACTATTTCTTATAAAAAAAATGTAGAAATTCATTTAAACCGATAATTTTACCCATGAGACTTACTTATTAGGTACAAAAGCATTCAAAAAAGCGAAAAAAAAAACAAAAAAAATTTTTTTTTGGCGTTTTTGACATAAAGTCATAATGTTTTTTTTTCTATTGACATCAGAAATGCGTGGTTCAAATCTTTCTGTTTCCTCATGTTACACCGTGTATATACACTTAGAGTACTTTTTTGTTATAATAAGACTTCAAATCTTACCAAATGCGAGTAATGTGCATAATGTAATTATTAACGATTTTCGTTTTCAAATCGTTACCCGACTCTTAAGCGTTTAACTGACAGTATCACTATAAAGCAGGGATGTTACAGAGCTCCGGTTCTGGTTCCGTTAAGTCGGAACTTTCGATTGGTTTTAAACATCCGCTTCGGTTCCGGTTCTGTTACTTTCAAAACAGAAGTTATATCGTATGTCATCAACGCAGTAGGGAGATGAGTGGCGTACATCAATAACAAATATGTTTATACCTGTCGTTTGCCCCGTGGTGCAATACTGTAGTGGTCCACCTATCACTCGGGTTCCGATTCTGGTTCCGCTTCTGCTTGCGGTTCCGATTCCGTTTCTGGTCCCGATAAACTAAATTTAAAACATCTGATTCCGCTTTCTGTTTCGATGAAATCACATCTGTTACATCCCTGCTATGAAGCAGCCGCTCCCATTGAATAGCCGATATAATCTCTCGGCTGTGTACTGTTTTTCATGTACCTTATGTAATTTAAAGCAGCTAGGCATATTCATCGATCTTTTGCCAAGAAATTCCTATATTTATATGTATTTCCAACGATACATGAGCGCGAGGATTTCCTCAAGGAATTGCCAACCAAAGACCATGCCCTGCATCAGGTATATATATAGGTGAGGGCGTGGAGTATTCGTCTTCTGTGTGATCTGTTTGATCAATATGAAACCCCTCTTTAGACAAAATAGACTCAAGATTAAACGGTACTGGCATGAAATACCTGTGATTATTCTCAATGGCGAAGAACACTGCATTCTCTCCTTTCTTGTACGCGGTAATAACAAGATTACTATTTACTTGTAGATTGTGGTTAAGTAATAATATAACGAATAACACTCGTAGGTGCCGCATAATGCGAGGCTTTTGCAGTTAGGCGTCTAACACATGAATGTAACAAGGATTTGCCTTTGAATATTTATATAGCAGTCCATTACAAGTGTATTATCGCACGATGTTATGTGTTCGAGTCGCGAGAATGTTAAATATGTGCTTTGCTATGATTTGACTTGAGGATATCAGGTGGGATGAATGCTAGTTTGCCGTAGTTTAAGAAAAACTATCCAACATTTCAAAACATTCTCTATATATCGGATAAGTATGTTAAATCCATACACTCTTGTCAGAGACTATAGAGATATAGACGACCACAGCCTAAGAACTTTTTGAAGCTCAAGTCAATTGCGGCTTCTGTCCGAAAGCCGCCTAAAGATAGCTACTACTAACTAGGCTATTTGTTACTAGGTGGAGTAGCAGTGCAGGTGACATTTCCTCTTACAATTTCGGTATCTTTAGGCGGCTTTCGGACAGAGGGCGCAATTGACTTGAGCTTCAAAAAGTTCTTAGGCTGTGGCCGTCTATATCTCTATAGTCTCTTGTAAACCTTCAATAACATCAGGTTACAGATGTCGCTAGTGACTTGTTCACCATTACATGATTAAATTCGCTGTGATGGATAGAGGATCGTCTGGTGTAATTGGAATCACGTCGGACCGGCAGTCCGAAGGACGCGGGTTCGAATCCCGTGATGTTCCAGAGTTTTTCACAGTTCATTTTTTCACTGTAATGGACATCTGTTTCCAATTTGTGGTACCATACACTCTATTGTGAAAGGCCTCTAAACTTGTTGTCTTAAGTCAAAGGTACATAATTATCGGTTGTTAATATTCTTCTATTCTAAATGATTTTTTATAGCAGTGACGCCTTATTGACAACCGACAATGATGTGACCTCCTGCTTCATAGGCAGGGTCACTACCGAAACGGCCTCCTAGCCTAGTCGGTAGTGACCCTGCCTATGAAGCAGGAGGTCCCGGATTCGAATCCTGGTCAGGGCATTTATTTGTGTGTTTATCACGAATATTTGTTCCTGAGTTATGGATGTTTTCTATGTATTTAAGTATTTATCTATATCTATCTATTATATATATCGTCTCCTAGTACCCACAACACAAGCCTTATTGAGTTGGCTGTTGTAGGTTTTCTTTAACCACGTCGTTTTATCTACAGGCGATACTCCAAGATTGCGTGAAGCCGGCAGTGGAGTCCGAGTTGTTCCTCAAATATAAACCACACGTGGAGACCATCTTCAAAGCTATCGGCACGGGGCTGGATAATCCGTTCAACCAGGCCATCAAACACGTTATCATGACTATTGCTGTCTGTTTTGAGGTAATAGACATATTGAATAAATAATAACGGGTAAATCACGACTTAATTTAATATGTCTGATTCTCACGAAAGTTTTGTGTTTAAGAGACTTAGGGCCGGTTGCACGAAACTGTCTGTATACGTAACCGTAATCGTGAAAAAAATCTTGTATGAAAAGTTTGACAGTTTTCTATGGGATGACTGCTCCGTCGCCATATTTAACGTTGATGAGTCTGTTAATTGTGCGTGGTGCAACCCACCCTTAGACGCAAACAAAAGGTCACCGAAAATAAGTCAAGACAAAAAGTTTCTTGGTTTTGCCGTAAAAATGTCGATGGGTCGAATTTTGAGGATTAAACGATGGGTAGAAAATTATTATGTCAAAAGTCATAAGGTGACCATGATTTACTCAGTTTAAGATTAGATTTTCTTGAAAAATTAATTTAAGTCATTAAGGTCACATACCACAAATGATAATGTTGAATATTGATTAATTACAGAGCCAGAGAGTGATTCTGGATCACAAGCCAGAAATCGCCCTGTAATAAACACTTCAACGGCTCCTATATATACAGTATAAAAGGCCGTTTTTTTACAGATTGGCAACGACAATGTAGTCTACATTCTCGGACCTCTTCTAAAAAAACTGAACGAGCGCCGGGAAAGCCACAATTTCCACAACGACCGGGAAGTTGAGCACGCCACCGGCTGCGCTGTTAAATCCCTAGGCCCCGAATTCGTACTCACCCACATACCTTTAAGAAACGGCCCGGAAACTATCAACCTAGAAAGATCCTGGCTGCTGCCGGTTTTAAAAGAAAAAATAACGCATTCGAATCTCAAATTTTTCGCTACAGAAATTTTAGAGATGGCAACATTCTGTAGAAAGCGCGCGAGGGAATGCGTTCAAGAAAAAAATATCGCGCTCTCTCATACTTTCGATTTACTTTGCAATCAATTCTGGTCTTTATTTCCTAGTTTTTGTAACAGTCCTAAAGATATTAAGGATTGTTTCAAGGTCATGGCTAGGGTTTTAGGTAATGTTTTAAAGGATAACCCTGAATTTAGGTTGCCAGTGATGCAAGGGTTGAGAAAGTTGATTGCAAATGCTGATTGTGATGAGGATAAGGTTGAGTTGGGGAGGTTTGCTAAGAATTATTTGCCGATTTTATTGAATATATATATGTCGCCTGCGAAAGGGAGTATGGCTGAGGGACAGAGGTTGGCGGCATTGGAGACTATACAGGTGAGATTTTAGCATAAGTTTAGTTTTCAACGGACTTCAAGATTTCGAAGGAGTAGGTTCTCAATTCGTCGGGATCTTTGCTTGTTTTTTTGCAATTTTTTTTATGTATGTTCACCGATTATTCCAAGACAGCTGGATTTGGAAAACTCTTTTTTTGTTTGATAGAGTATACTTCACAGTTGGTCCCATTGTCACCAGGTCCGGATCTGATGATGGGATCTTGGAGAAATCGAGGGAACTCTTCAACTATTATAGGCACCTATAGTGATTCCACTATTATTTTACAGCAACTCGGCCATTTCCTCTTGGAAAAGCTGATCCTAAGTGAAGTCGGTTCTTTTTTGTTTTAAATTATTATAAGATTTATACTTAAGCTTTGCTATGGAGGGTAGAGCATGAACTTATAATTTTAAGTCGGAGGATACTCTTCGGCCACAAAGTGAGGCTGAAAGAGAAGATAATATACAATAATGCCAACATGACAACAAGTCTAAATGACAATTTTTTTACGAGTGCGAGTGAGACACCGCCGCCTTCCCTATATTGGGCTCTCTATCGGACCGTTATTTCTAGATACCTGTAAACGACTGGTTTGCTCGGTAATAAGGTTCAACTGTGGTTAGGCAAATAGAGAAAAAGTACTGTCCGGTTTCTCTACTCGTCAGTGGTTACAACATTTTGCTTAACTTAGCGTCTTGAGTATTCATTTATGTTTTTGATTAGATGATATACCAACAGATGACATATTCTGTTTTGAATAAAACTGGTTCACATAATTTATGCTAATTCTATTTTAGGTATACCTAACAATAAGTGACCAATCACTTCGAGAGGAACTCTTCAAAAATGCCCTCCAGCAACTTGAAACTTCAACCGACAACCATGTCCAAAGAGAATCCATATTAGACATTATACGCCTACTTGTTTTATACCAAACTAGCGAACAAATATCACTCCTATTCGACAAATGGGTGTATCCCTTATGCGAAACGGTTTTGGACAACCCTAAAAAATTCAAGAAAACTAAAAAACAAAAAACGGAATCTATGGACGAAGACACGGAGCAAAAACCGACTTTGAAATATAAGGAGAAGGTTAAATTGATAGAGATGGAGCATAAGAAGGCTTATAGGATTTTAGAGGAGATATTTAAGAGTGAGAATGAGAGTTGTAAGGAGTTTTTGAAGACGAATAGTAAGAAGATTAGGAAGTTGCTGATGAGTTCTTTGAGTAAGGTTGCGGATAGCAGTAAGGCTGCTAGATTGAGGTTAGAATTCTGTTTTTACACTTTGTTTTCTTACTTTAGGCCGTATACAGGATGATTTTAAGGTCGAGGAGCAAGAGAACATGTCAAGATACAGAATATAAAACTGATACTCCATACCTAATGATGTTCGTCATTATTTTTTTTATCAAAAGTCATATTTTTCAGATGATGAGTAGAAAAATACATATCTGCATTAAGATTTGGTCACCTTACTCAAGTGACGTCTTGTCGTTTTCCGTACAACGTATATTAAAAGTCATAGGGCGACCATGATTCAAATAGTAAATTTTGCTTGAAAAATTATTTTTATCCCGTTTTGATAAAAAACTATCTACCTACCTCAGAAAAAGTAATACTGGTTCACGGCTCAGGAAGAATTGATTTAAATAGTTGATTCTAAATCAATCAATTTATGGAGTCTCATAGTAAATTTTTATAATTTCGGTAGCATGCTGTAAAGAAAAGAAATACCGAAATCGCTATATGAATCGTACATAATAGAATTTTTATTGTAATTAATTTTGAACCCTATCCCCAGATGTATAGAGCACCTAATCACCTCCTCACCCGGCCTGACCGCTGAAAGCAAGTTACTAAAGAGCGCTATCGCCGAGTCGGTTATATGCACGAGAGACATCAACTCCAAGTGTCGGCAGTGTGCGTTCAACCTTATCAATTGTATTGGTGATGTACTGAAAACACAAGATGGAGGTTAGTATTTAATTGTGCATTTTTATGTAAGGATGGGCTATTTCTATTTGATTAACTAGTAATCCGCCTCGAACTGAGAACTCGCGATTTACTTGCAAACGAGTTCACCAATATAACAAGACCCCAAGGAGGATTTTTTTTCTCCTTCTAGCTCCATAACCACTTGATCAATCCTGCTCATATACGAACTTACAAATTTTATGTACCTCTGCTACAGCCCCAAGAAAATCCATAAAGATCAGAAAAACGTTACTAATGTTATCGTCGGACAAACTATCGAAATCAAAAAGCCATCCAAATGCCGAGACGTCCCAGTAGCCAGGTGACACTTCGGTCTGGAGTTGTTTGTAAGAACTCACTTCGCTTACGCTCCGCGAGTTCGATAATATTTATTGTGAGGGAAAAGATAGATAATCGATTAACTGAAGGATGTGCAAAAGAATCGATAAATCGACGAAAATATAAAAAAAGTATTAAATCCGATACGTCATACATTCGATTACATCGTTCTAGAAAACACTAGCTTGTGCCACAGATAACCTCAACACTAGATAGATCATAAGTACAACTCGGGGTCACCACGCATCAGTGCTCCCGTACTAATTTTGTATGAGAGCGCGACCGCGTATTTCAATTGAGGTAACATTTTTGATCATTACTCATGTGGACTAAAAATATCCACAAAAATCAAGTTACAGGGGTGAACCTGGATTGTTATACTACAAATTGGTGTAGAATACTATTGAGATTTGCTGTTCGGATCGTAGAAATTTACGAATAAAATTGCACTGATGCGTGGTGACCTCGTGCTCCCTGTAAAAGTTTAATGATGAGGTGTCTGTGTAGTCTGTGGCTTGTGTATACTCTGTTTCTTTAATTTGAGGTGTGCAATAAAGAATATTTATGTTTATGTTATGTTAAAACACGAAGGATTACCCTGGTCATACCCTGTAAAAAGGTTAGGTAGGTATGTGCAAATTTTTGTTATAAAATCGCTTATGTAAAATCATAAACGGAATTTCTACAGTCGACGTCAAAGGTATGTTTACAAATTAGCACCTTATTACAAAGGATTAAGGTGCAAATGTGTAAACATATCTTTGACGTCGACTGTATCAAAAAAAATCGTGCATACATTCTTGTATATTTTAGTTAATATCGAACAAAACTTTTCAGAATAATGCTAAATGTAGCTGACCAATTTGTAATCAGGTTACTGATTTCAGTGGCCTATTTAATAAGGTTCAAGTAAGAATTTACAAGCGGTGGTCTCTTTCTAACATACACATGGGTAGCTTTATTAAATAGAGCACAGTTCTTACGTGTATACTGTGTAACGAATGCATATTTTCTCAACAGGGATGCGTAGCTTCCTCGACCTGATTCTCTCCGGCCTGACCGCCCCGCTACCCCGTATCGTCAGTGCCACCCTTCGAGCCCTCGCATCAGCCCTGTTCCACCTCTCTGAGGATATGTCTTTGGAGATAGTCCAGGAATTACTAGAGACAGCAGCAGCTCAGATCATGTCAGGGAATCGAGAGGTTGCTGCTGCGGCCTTGAGTTTCTTGAAGGTTGGTATTGTCCTTGTAATGAAGATCCCTCTTCTGATGTCAGGACATCAGAAGTGGGACTTTCTGCTATGATTCAGTGTCTAAGTTGGCATTGTAAATAGATTGATTAAAGTCTGATCGCTGCGTTACCACGAATCGTCAGTGCCACCCTCCGAGCCCTTGCATCAGCTCTGTTCCACCTCTCTGAGGATATGTCTTTGGAGATAGTTCAGGAGTTACTGGAGACAGCAGCAGCTCAGATCATGTCAGGAAATCGGCAATCGACGCTGCGGCATTGAGCTTCTTGGAAGGTTGGTATTGTCCTTGTAATGAAAATCCCACTTCTGATGTCAGCTGACATCTGAAGTGGGATATTCTGCTATGATTCAGTGTCTAAGTTGACATTGTAAATAGACTGTTTTAAGTCTGACCGCTGCGTTACCACGAATCGTCAGTGCCACCCTTCGAGCTTCGGGCCTTTGCATCAGCCCTGTTCCACCTCTCTGGGGATATATCTTTGAAGATGGTTCAGGAGTTACTGAAGACAGCTGTGGCTTAGATCATGTCAGGGAATCGGGAGGTTGCCGCTGCAGCCTTGAGTTTATTAAAGGTTGGTATTGTCGTCGTAATTGATTGATATCGGAAGTGGGATGCACTGTTATACTTCAGTGTCTAAGTTGATACTGTAAACAGAGACTGAATTAGTCTGACCACTCCGTTACCACGCATTGTCAGTGCTACCCTCAGAGCCCTAGCGTCTGCCCTGTTCCACCTTTTTGAGGATATGTCCTCGGAGAGAGCTGCAGCGTAAATCATGTCAGGGAATCAGGAGGTCGCTGCTGCAGCCTTGAGTTTCTTGAAGGTTGGTATTGTGATTGTAATAGGTTGACATCAGAAGTGGAATTCACTGTCAAGTCTGCTTCTATGAATAATCTGATCCTATAAGATACTCTATTTATAATTGACCGCAGTATCCGCAGTTTATTTCTCTCATTCTCGTTGGTATATTTATATTTGTGTTTAGCTATGTCCGAGAACCGTATGCGCGTAGCAAAATTTAACCATATGATAAGTTTTTGTCAACTAGTTTGACGCCTAAAGTACTGAAGATCTCATTTTCAACCGACTAAGATTTCGAAGGAGGAAGTTCTCAATTCGCCGGGATTTTTGATTTGGCTACTTCTTTTAAAAATGTGTACCGATTATTTTCAGACGGCTGGACCAATTTCGAATATATATTTTTTTGTTTGAAGGGATATACTTCAGAGCTAGTCCCATTGTAACCTGGTCAGGATCTGCTGATGGGATCCTGGAGAAATCTTCAAATATTATAGGCACACTTATAGTGATTTGAGTATTTTCTACAGTAGCTCGAGCACTTGATCTTGGAAAAGTAGAGTAGGCTAAGTTAAGTCGGTTCTTTTTGTTTAAAAATATTACTATTTTCTCCAACAGGTATACACCAAAGTCCTACCTACCGACGTTCTAGCTGGCTCCCTCCCCCTCATCATAAAGACCCTCTCCTCAATGCCCGAGGACTGCAAGCGCCACTCGCGCCTAGAAATAGGGTATTTCCTGACCAGGATGATCAGGAAATATGGCGCCGATACGGTGGAGAAGCTCATTCCTCAGGAGGATGAGGTTATGTTTAGGAGGCTGAGGAATTTGAGGAAGTTGGATAATAGGAAGAAGAGGGCTAAGGATACTCAGAAGTAAGTACTAGAAAATACTTTATTGTACAAGAAAACACAACGAGAGACATATACGTACAAAGGCGAACGTATGCCTTTAAGGGATTTCTTCCAATTAACTTTTGAGTAATTGAAAGAAAGTTGGAGGTGCTAGGCAGACTTAGTAAGTGATCTTAATTGGCATTTTTCTTTTTTTGCAATTCTTCCTGTACATGTTTAAGTATGCCATGAAATGTGGGTATAAACAATGAATTTATCGGTCTATATATTTATCAAAATATTATACAAAAATAATATATCAAATATATTATTTGTGTAAAATGCAATAGATGGCATATACTTCAGAAAAAGCGAAAAACTAGTATTTAACAAAATAATTTGATTTGCTTCAAGATTATATTATTTTTATTGACTGAGGAGCCGAGCGTAGCGAGGCGACGAACGTCTCCGTTTTCACTGGTACGACGATTTGGCAGATTAATGTGTGTGTATTGGTTGGTTGGTTGGTCAGTGTCGGTCTAGAGGTCGCATTTTTCATTCGATTGAGATGAAACTTGGCATGTACGTTCCTTGATTTATTTGCCAAAAATTGTCGAGCCATTTTTTTGATTGGGGGGAAATAGGGGTAACTTTGTTGTTGCGTTATTTATGTTCTCCGAAGTCTACGGTTCACAGAACCACTAGTGTATTTAGTTTTGTCGTGTTTCCGTCTAAGTAGCTGCATAATTCTTATTCTATAATCATTTATTTAAAAAAAAAACTGTATAATCTTTTATAAAGTTACGAGTTCGATTCTCGCCTGAGACAGGCGATTTTTCTTCATTTCCTTTATCACTAAACATCGTTATTGTTCCTTCTTAATACAAACTTAGAGCTAACCAAGTTCTACATTTTTTAAACGTCTCATACCAATATATAACCTTATCTAGGGACCAAGCCGACTCGGATGACGGCCTCGACGATGTCCGTGGCACATCCAAGACCCTAGAAGATATTCTCAAAGATTCGGACTCGGACATGGAAATTGAAGAAGAAGAGAGGCCGAAAGTCAAGGCCAAGTCCAAGGGCAAGAAGAGCCAGGCCTGGATACAGGATGATCCGGATAATATTGTGGATTTGGCGGATGTTTCTGCGTCCAGAAAGATAACAGGTATGTCACCTATTTATCTAAGTTCCTAAGTTATAGTTTAAAGATTCGGCCTCGGAAACTAATGGAAGAAGAGAGGCCGAAAGTCAAGGCGAAGGTAATGATAAGATGAGCTAAGGATACAGGTTGATCCGGATAGCATTGTGGATGTGGCGGATGTTTCTGCGTCCAGAAAGATAACAGGTATGTCATTTATCTATTGAAGTTTGTAATTTTAATATTTATAATCAACGAATCGGACTCCAAAATTAATGGAAGAGAGGCCGAAAGCCTAGGCGAAGGCATAGGGAAAGTATCAACTATAACGTACAATCAGGGCTTTTAATTCAGGTATGATTTGTATGGCCAATCCGGAATTCCGGATTCCGTATTGAATTGCAAGTACAGTGCGAATTTCTTGCTGACTGAACTACAAAAAAAAAAATGCCAATAATAATAAATTAAAAAGTTAGGAAAAGTCTTCTAATGCCATTTTCGCGTACCGGCACAGTAGTAGCTGCCCTACAAATTGGTTAAAAATATCCCCCCACTTTATACCTAATTATGATATACAGGAGAAAACAATTATCTCTACATAAAACCTGACTATATGTCCCTTCAGATCATGCCACATCCACGCTCCCAAGTGATTTGATTTCATTAAAAAACTTGCACAAAAACACCTAAATTTTACGTGTCTGCATATCCCGTCACCTTCATTTGGGAGTAGGTCATTGCTATTTATTTACCTACATATTATTTACATTGCTATCTCAATCCCCCGCGGTGTTTCTGATAACGAAGATAATATTATTGTCTGACAAATATGAAGGGGTGTAGATAAGAAGATGTATACAGTAGGAATAGCGGTGACTCAAGGTGTAAACGACAAAGTTATTTACGAACAATAGTCTTTAGGAATTAGCATTTATCTAATAATGAAAACATATCGACAACAGATCAGTTAGTATTCACTTTTCTTACTTGTTTGTGATAACAATTTTAATGCCTAGGGGCTGTCCATAAATTACGTCATCTATTTTTGACGATTTTTGACCCCCCGCCCCCCTAAAATCATCCAAATATTATGCTTAAAATGGCCCCGTTTCCTCCTACGTTATGCTACCATCATCCGATGTCCAGACCCCCCCCCCCTATTTTGAAATGACGTAATTTATGAATAGCCCCCTATTTGAGTTTGATCAACCAATTTATAAGGCATAATAGTCTAGTCAAACTAGATCAAATTTCACTAAAGTCAGGAACTAATTCTAAAGACTAATAAAATCACTTCGGATTGTTTTGTATGGGCTAAAAATCGAACTTTATACAACCTCTACTAAATTCACCCCCCCGGAAAGGGGTGAAATCGGTTGAAAACAATGTAATGGTTATAACTACGAAGAGAAAAGTGGTGTACTCGGCGTAATTTGGCGTACGTTTTAAAACACGTATATCTAAATTTGCACGTGTTACTTATATTAATTTAAGCTACGGAACAGGTAAAAAAAAAACAACATAACAAAAAATATTATTTTGGCCATTGCGGGTCTGGAGAAAGTATTGTACTCGGTGCAAATTGAGTAAATAATTAGAAAAAAATACTAAATCCAATATCAAATTCGCACCAGGGTGCGACACCCGGAAAGTAGTTTTTCATGTTTTTACTGTCGTTGTACTAAAAGGGAAATTTTAATACTTTTGGAATTTGACGCAATCATATTCATTTGATTTCGTTTACATTCGCACGCAATAAAAAATTGACATTTTTAAACGGAACATGCAGTTCTGTAATCAAGTACCAAAAACGTAGAGCAATAACAATAAATACACAGAAGCGACAACGGCGTGATTAATGGCAAGAGAAGGAAAGCGCGTAGACGTACTGACGAGAAGCACGGCTCTTGAGGCAAGAGTAGTGACATGTACTGCAAAAATAGTAGGGTTTCTGAGTATGCAGAAAGACATTCAACAAATTAAATACAGGTACGCCCAAAGTTTGTTAAATCCGTAAAAACGTTTTTCACCAGACTTACGAAGCAGTTCAATGAGGTGTGTGAAGTCCTAATCTGCACGCTCTATCATTTTGAGAGAAGGCCTCTGACTAGCAGTGGGGCGTATATATGCTGCTGATGTTGATTAGGTTTTTATTATGAGAGACTTTAAATATTAAAACGACACCTATTATTTATCAATAACAATTATAATTGAAACAAAACAATTATTTCTCTTAATAGAAAAACGACACCTATTTTTATCAATAAGTTATATAAATGAAAAAAAAAACAATAATTTATCTTAATATTAAAACAACACCTATTTCTAACCGACTTCAAATAAGGAGGAGATTCTCAATTGGACAGATTTTTTTTATATATTTTTTTTGTATGTATGTTACTCGATATCTCCGTGAATCGAGAACCGATTTTCAAAATCATTTTTTTAATCGAACGGGTATAACCCCTAGATGGTCCCATTGTCACCAAGTCAGGATCTTATGATGGGATCCTGGAGAAATCGAGGGAACTCTTCAACTATTATAGGCACGCCTATAGTGATTTCACCATTTTTTACAGCAACTCGGCCACTTCCTCTTGAAATAGCGGATCCTAAGTGAAGTCGGTTCTTTTTTTGTTTAAAATTATATTTTTTCTCAATAAGAATTATAATTGAAACAAAACAATAATATCTCTCCAGTATTTCAAATAGGTATTTAGCAAAATTTGACGTAATTTTAAATTTTAAAATAAATAATTATTAAACCAACTTAAGCGCTAAACCTTAACCCACATATTCATAAACTTACTTCAAACCTCATTTAACTAAATCATCTTTTGACCTTATCTGTCAATTTGACAGTAAAAGATAAAAGATATTTATTCTTCAATTTAGGCACATTACAATGCACTTATGAACGTCAGACAGAAAAAGAAACTACCACCGGTTCTAACTCTACACCTCTGACCCGAGAAGTATTACTTATTACCGGCAAGAAACTCGGCGTGACTTATTTTTTCAAAACAGTAATACAAATACATTCAAGATACTATATACAATAATGCGTAGTTCTTCAAAAAGGCATATCAAAACAGCTTGAAAGACAGACATGTGCCTGCCTATTGTGTAATTAAAATGAAAAATAAAATAAAATCCAAATCTGACTGCTTCACAAAACGTTTGATATGCTTTCTTACCTGAACTGTGTCCTCTAAATGCTAAATGATTTTATAGTTTCTGGTTTGGGCCATGCATATATGTCTGTCATATAGTCCTCGACCCTGTAATAACCCTTTGACATTAAAGTTTTTTTTGAAGTATTTCTTAAGAGCGGGAAATGATAGATTCAAAACATCGACGGGTAACTTGTTATAAATATGAATACCCTGACCAAAAAATGACTTATATGCTTTGCGGATACGACATCTTCTGACAGCAAGCTTGTTTTTATTTACTGTGTTTGTGTTTGTTAGAAACTAACAAAACATAATTTAACTAAATAAGGATTGGAACACGTTTATGAATAAGCGGGTAAGAGTCGGGTAACGATTTGAAATCAAAAATTGCTAATAATGACAATGCACATGGATCGCATTTGGTAAGATAGTTTGAAGTCTTGTTATTGCAATAAAAGTACTTTAGGTCTTTATACATTTATTAATATTTCATAAACGAAAACTCAATTCTTACGGAGTTTATTTAGTGAAGACGTTAATTCGTGCAATTTTCGAGAACATCGAGATAATATATTAAAGAGGCCTAGACTCGAACAAGATTTTCCTAAAAGTAAAACATTGTAACCGGCCAGTGCGAATTATTTAACATCGTTAAGGTTGTGTTACAGATTAAAGAAAGATATGATAAAATTTTACCTGTCATTTATCTGGCGTTCAAAAATCACATGGCACATAAGAGCACAGAGTCGCTCTTGGATCAATTACTTTATTATTTGTAATTTTTTGATTGATTTTGTAATAAATATTGATAACTTCATAATTATATCTATTTCGTTTATTAGTTGGTTTTAATCGATTTTTATAGTGTGTATTTTATTAAATTGCCTTCATATGGTAGTTAAAAAATATTATGAAATTATTAACTATACAGGATGGATTTTCTTTTTGGGTCAGTGAGGGCAGCTACCAGATCCCGTGCTGCTACACGAAAATGGTCTTTAAAGACCTTCCCTCGATTTCAAATTGACGAAGATTCGCGTTTACAGATTTTAGAAAAAACATACAGGGTGCGAGAAAAAGGTAATTTTTGACACACTCTTTTTTTGATGCCATTTGATCCCATTCCTATCCAGGATCAAAAGCTTGTATAAGACCAAAAATAAATTCCAGCTAGAAAAGTCACAAATCGAGAAAAGCTTTCCCCATACATTTTGCATGAAAAAGAAAACTTTTTATTTTTCACATGCTATTTTTTTATGCCAATCGATCCCATTCCTGTTCAGTATTAATAGTTTCTATGGGGCCAACTTACTACTTAAGCCACAAATTGAAGAAAATTTTTACATATATTTACTGCTTTGAAACCCTATTTTTTGATATTTTGAATGCTTTTACTGTAATGGCTGATTGGCGTGATAGAAAAATGAAAATAAATTCTCCATGAAAAAAAAAAACATCTTCAATTTGTGGCTTTTTAGTACATTACCGCTAGTTGGCCCCTACGAAACTATTAATACTGGATAGGAATGAAATCGATTGGCATAAAAAAAACAGCACGTTAAACATAAAAGTTTTAATTTTCATACAAAGCTGGTTAAGCCCCCTAGCCGCGAGTACGAGTGGTGACTACCCATTGAGGCATTGGCAGTTAGCCTTGATATAGCTAAGGCTTTAGATCGGGTCTGGCATCAGGGTCTTCTGTCGAAGTTCCCAGCTTACGGACTGCTTGAGAGATTGTGCAGATGGGTTGCCAGCTTTTTGTCCGGCAGAAGCATACGAGCCGTACTAGCTAAAATCTAATAATAAAATTATCATGAATAAGAAAGTGGTGGACCCTTGGAGGGGTTATGTAAATTTGATTTTGAAACGAAGAATACAGTTACCTTTCTCTTTAATTTTATTACCATATTTTTTAGTAATTTGTGTATATTTTTTAGTAAGTTTTAATTATTTTCTGACTTTCGTAATTAAATAAAACAACAATTACTCCACTAGGCTTATGCCTCAATGCTGTCAGTTCGGTTTATATTTATGAAACTTTAACTTTCTAACGCCAATTGTGGCCTAGTCTCACTTACACTGTTAATATTTTAACGAAACGTTTGTTAGTCCTGTGTGAATAGCGTCCCCGGAACGATCGGGCTTTGCTCGGCTCTCTTCGGCTCGTTTTACTGTGCCACATTTGGCGTGCTGATTGGGTATCTCTAACTTATATGAGATCTATGCTGGTTGCCCGTTAAAAGTGTCGAACGAACGGTCTCAACGTACGGCGGGAGTAAAACAATTGCTGCGCGCTGCGCTATCTCCCCGCCCCGCGCGCCCCGCGCCGCGTGCTACCACCCACCGTTGCTTGCAGTTCGTTGCAATAAATTATATTTACTTTTTGACAAACTTCCAGTAAAAAAATCCTATTTATTATTTAGTGCAAATGTAGTGTCTTTAGATAAGTACTGTTCTTAAAATTTTCACGTGTCTCTTAATTTCCCTTTCCAATTTAAAATAACAAAATAATCAAAAATACATGTTCCATAATTTGCCCAGGCGTGCAAATTTAACTGAATGTTTATAATGCTTTAAAAAGCTTAACTTGAAGTCGCACCAACCGACTGACTTATCCTCGAGCCGCAATCGAAAAAAAAATTTTTTAAAGAGTGTCATACATCGCACATCTTTTTAATTAAGATACACTATGCACCAAGCTGTTCTCTATACACTACTAAGCTTGAACCCAATAGCTTTTAACTTACTCCAAAATTACAGCACTTTATAGTTTACACCTAAAATTTAACAGTCTTCCGTATATAACAGAAACGGTGCAACTCGGGGGAAACAATCTAGTTGCGCCCTCTAACGAATCCAAAAAGAACCACGACTACACGACTTACTTCCATACTTTTTTTTAATTAGACCATACTATAAGGATCTCTTAAGCGATCTCTAGTCGAAATTAAACTCTATTATTATTTGAAGTCGGTTGAAAAATAGCAGAAGTATCACTTTGAGATAAATATCAAATGTATTCGCTTCGCCTTATAAAGGCTTAAAAACTACAGGTCCGCTAAATAGGTGAATGAAAATTTCAGCATAATCGAAAAGGTAATATTAATAAATTGACAACAGTATTATCTACTTTGATATTTAGATTGTTGAATGAGAGTCTATTTTGTAAGAGAGCTGAATATCTTAAGAAGTATGCTTAGGGTTTGCACGACGGATCTGAAATGTATGGAAAGATCCGTGGATCCGGATCCAGGTCCGGATAATTTAATACATTTCGGATCCGGATTGCAAACCCTAAGTATGCTTATATGTGCAGTCTAGGGCAAAAGGTCCCACTTTGTCACTATGGAGTTATTAGTATTTCCAAAAAGTGCACAATTTACACTATCTATTTATTAGTGAAACAATGAAGTGTCCATGAATATCGGCAAAGTAGATTATTTCACTAAACTCGTCCACATATTTCGTCTATACGCAGATCTATCTGAAGTATCTGAACAGACAAGAATCCGCTTACGCTTCTTGCGTCGAGGATAAAAAAAATGATCATTATTTCTTCTTTTATTTAGCAACGGACCCGTCTCAAAAAAAGAAGCAGATTGAAGTGAAACAGAAGAAGAAAGATGGCGGATTCAAGATGGCGCCGGACGGACGACTTATCATCACCGATGATGCCTTCGATGGTGATGATGATGATGATGAACCGGCTAGACCTAGCGGGGAAGTGGACAGCGATACCGATGATACTGGTAAGTGGCAAAATGGCAAAAAAGTGGCAAACTGGGGTTTAGGAGATGAAAAAAAACTAACCCCCATATTCATGAACGTCTCTCAGGCGTCAAGTAGTTAATTTATGTTTCTAACAAACAAAACTATCAAAGTGACAAAGTAAGATAAGATAAGATGGTAAGAAATGTTATAAGAAAATCCCTCGAAACTTATGTGTAAGGAAGCACATCAAAGTTCTTGGCTGATTGTCGACAATTTTCGCAATTTTTTGGTGAAATGGTTAACCTAAAAGCGTTATGGCGTACGCTATCAAAGTATTCTTAGGTATATATGAGCTCGCTATAGTGATCGTGGCGTATGAGTAACGTTTTGCATATGGAGTATGGCGTACAGTTGCCATAGCGGCCAAGGTGGTCACAAATATCTGAACAACGCCTCTATTGTTAAGGCGACAAAGTGCTTGCTCATATATTTTTTCAGTACACTGGCTGCTCCGATATATTTGTTGGCGACTGTACCATTAAACTCATATAATGCAGAAAATTGCAGTATACGCTCTGCTGATTTCGGCAAAAATTATCGTACTAGAACCCCTTTATCTGTGCCACTTTGGCGTAAAAATGTGATAATTTTGTATTCAATGAGTTCTAATTGCATTTTTTAACCTTCCTTTAACACTTTGATGACGTTTCTTTTTACAGACGACGAAGAAAAGGACACAAAATCGAAGCTGCTCAAACCGGGAACGAAGCGGAAGTTCGACGACATCCTCAGCATAAAGAGTGGAAGGTCCAACAGGAGCAAGGCATCCACTGTCGCCGTCGGCTCCAAGTACAAGGCCGGAGGGAAGGGTATCCACAGGTATGTAACATACATATACATGTGTATAATGAAGTCTATGTAATCTCTATACATACCTGGACTCACATCCGCTAAATCATAAACGTATTTCAAACCCCATTTAACTAGTTCAGTTTTTTATAGCAATAATCCATCCATCGGGACAACTATGCCCGTGTCAAGGTAGGGGGCAAGTGAACTGTTAAAAAAAAAAGATTGCTCCTAGAGCTCGACTTCGCGGTAGGTACTACAGTACAGGAACAGTTTTGAACTTTTATAATTCACAAGTGCGATTTTCATTTTTAATTAGAGAATATAATATCTCGGACCGGTGTTCCGAGAGGTCGCAAGTTCGAGTCTTGCTCGACGCGGTGAATTTTTCCATTTTTCCTTTCAATTATAAAATTGAAATATAATATGATTAGCATACCCCGGGGTTTTCGGTGCGGGAATCTTATACACTAGCCAAATAACAGTTAAAAACTGTAAAAAACAATACTAATTTAACATTTCTAAGCATATTTGGACCCTACTACCTACGTTTAATTCATAGTTTGGTACCTAATTACTTTACAATAAACAAAGTTATAAATACACGAAATCATTCCCGCACCGAAAACTCCGGGGTATGATGATTACATGATTAGTCATAGTAAAAAATATTTTCTAGCAGTTTTTTGATGCGTTAGGTATTATATAGATATTTGTTAATAACATCAAGAAAAGATTATCTAAATTATATTTTTCTTTACCACACTATTGAATTCAACTATTTCAATATCATCTGTCATTTTATAACAGTTTGGTCAATATATTATGTGAGCAGATTCGTAAACAATTTGTAAAAATATGACCTTGAATTCTAAACGATTGACAAATGGCTAAGACGACGAATGCTATTGATAAAACCGTTATAAAATGTGAAGTTATGTAGCAATAATAAAAAGCGATAGCCTGGTAGAGAAAAATAAAACTTGCATAATCTTTTCTTTATGTAGCAAACAAATACGTGTATTATACCTAGCGCAATGCTAACAATTGTTAGAAAATATTTGTCATTATTAGTACTTAACGTATTCTAACGGGGCACAAAATAAAATCGGACTTGTGAGTTTTGTCATTTTTGTAGGTTAAAAAGGCGTTCTTGTACTCCACTACCCTGTACCATTGTGCCCTACACTTTGTTTTGGTGTCCTTTCCTATATTCTAGTAATTTCTCTTTCTCCCCAGACCTTTAGATTCAGCGGCCTCGGTGGCATCAGGAGCAGGCACGGAGTACAGGTCTAAGAAGGCCAAGGGAGACATCAAGAAGAAGGGCAAGCACGATCCGTACGCTTACATACCGTTGTCAAGAAAGAATCTTAACAAGAGGTGAGTTACAGATTACATTTATTGAGTTACAAGCATTTAAAGTAAAGGTTAAAACATCTTCATAAACAAGCGAATATTTAATAGTAGATTGTATTACAAGGGAGCAAAATAGGGTAGCGTGTTGAATTCAAATGACCCGAGATCGAAATAATTTTGCTACCGCGTAGTACACTCTACTTTTCACTCCTTCTATGAGAAAAAGGAAAACAAAGGTACTAAACTATCTTATGCTAGAAAGAGAAGTTATATAATGTTGTCTCATTTTAATCGGTTGAAAAGACAAGGAAAATTTAAAAAAAGACGTAGAGGGATCAAAAGTCACTTTTGCTCCCTGTAAATGGGCAACAAATTACCCTTTTTCGAATAGTAGGGGTGAAAAAAAAACCAACCCGACTACCAAAAATTCTGCAATCGTGGAATTGACGGCGCGAAAAATGCTCTAAAAATTTATTTTTAGAAATTTCTACTTCCCAATTACTACTGCAAAATTCCGTTCAATAATTCAGCCGAAAGCACTAAGTATTAGCGCTCTCCATTAACATATTTTTTGTTAAGAGTCCATTTTTATCAGAGATTTTCTTATATCAGAGACTATAGAGATATAGACGACCACAGCCTAAGAACTTTTTGAAGCTCAAGTAAATTGCGCCCTCTGTCCGAAAGCCGCCTAAAGATACCGAATTTGTAAGAGAAATGTCACCTGCACTGCTACGCCACCTAGTAGCTACTAGTGTACTACTAGTACGCTATTTGTTACTAGGTGGAGTAGCAGTGCAGGTGACATTTCTCTTACAAATTCGGTATCTTTAGGCGGCTTTCGGACAGAGGGCGCAATTTACTTGAGCTTCAAATAGTTCTGAGGCTGTGGTCGTCTATATCTCTATAGTCTCTGCTTAAATACAACTTTTTGACTAAAAACAAATTATTTTACAGGACCAAAGCGATCACGTCGAAGCAGTTCAAAGGCATTGTCAAAGCGAAGAACAAAGGAGTAAGACCCAAGGCCAAGGGAAAGAAGTAAATTCAAATACATGAGTTTAGTGAAACATATTTATGTAAGACACAGAATGAACCTTATTATCTAATGTTTAAGGTACAAAATGTACTTTATTTTTTTCTTTGTAAGCCGACGACGGCATATCTACTTTCGATTTGACTGAAAAATATATTGAATGCATTTTAACAACTTTATATGTACAGTCGCCATCAGATATATCGGAGCGGCCAAGGTGGTCACAAATATCTGAACAACGCCTCTATTGTCATGGCGATAAAGTGCATGTTCAGATATTTTTGAGTACCGTGGCTGCTCCGATATATTTGATGGCGACTGTACTACTGAAGAGCAAATCAATTTTTTTTTTTTATAAATATTTTGCTTTGTTTATTTGGTTAAGGCGTCTGCCGCGAATGCAGAAGACGCTGGTTCGATCCCAGCCTTGGGCACCGGAGGCCTAGATCAGTTTTTTCCTTTGTATATGACGTATATATAAGTTTATAATTTATATGTACAGTCGCCATCAAATATAACGAAGCGGCCACGGTACTCGAAATATCTGAACTAGCGCATTATCACCTTGACAATAAACGCGTTGTTCAGATATTTGTGACCACCTTGGCCGCTCCGATATATCTGACGGCGACAGTATATGTAACTATGTATTTAAAAAACCTTTATGGAATACAATTTTAGATTTACCCGTAACCAGTTGTAATAAGATCTACAATTGGCTGCATGAGCGTCAAAATATGAAAAGAATTACTTACCTATAATCTTTATACAGGGTGTCCCAGAAATCGACGTCAAGCCGTGAATGGATGTTATAACAGTTAACAGAAAAATACAAAAAAAATCTATCACATGTCTATGACGTCGGTTTCTGGGACACCCTGTATAGTATAATGTAAAACCTTGTTAAGTGTGATATCTGATATTAAAAGATATCAGATTCATGTTAATAAAGTAAAACATGGTATACTAATGGATGTTTTTTTAATATGAAATTGAAACATTTCATCGTCCCAGTCATAAAATTTGTGTAGTAAAAAGGCTAGACCGTTAATGGAACGGTGGCAAACAAGCATACGGCCTCCTGATGGTAAGCAACTACCGTAGTATATGGACGCCTTCAACTCCAGAGGTGACACATGCCCGTTGCCGATCCTTTAAAAAAAAGGAGGATTCACTTTTTTAACGGCTAAAGGAACATCCTCAACATACTGGGTCCTCTATGAACTCTTTTGACGGCCTCCTAGCCTAGTTGGTAGTGACCTTGCCTATGAAGCAGGAGGTCCCGGGTTCGAATCCTGGTCAGGGCATTCATTTGTGTGCTTATCACAGATATTTGTTCCTGAGTTATGGATGTTATCTATGTATTTAAGTATTTATCTATATCTATATATATTATATATATCGTCGCCTAGTACCCACAACACAAGCCTTATTGAGCTTACCGTGGGACTAGGTTGATTTGTGTAAGATTGTCCTAATATTTATTTATTTATTTGGCAACCTTACTCACCAGCAGGAACACAACACTAGCTTGCTAGTTGACTGCGACATAATCATAAATAATATGAGACAATCTTAACATAAATTGACATACTCCCACTGTAAGCTTAATAAGGCTTGAAATTGGGTATGTGGTTACCTTATCTGTAGGTACGATATTTAGATATGTTCGATCCTTGTTTCTATATTACTAGTAGTCCGCCTCGAACTGAGAACTCGCGATTTACTTGCAAACGAGTTGATCAATATAACAAGACCCCAAGGAGGATTTTTTTTCTCCTTCTAGCTCCATAACCAACCACTTGATCGATCCTGCTCATATACGAACTTACAAATTTTATGTATCTCTGCTACAGCCCCAAGAAATTTCATAAAGATCAGAAAAACGTTACTAAAGTTATCGTCAGACAAACTATTAAAATCAAAAAGCCATCCAAATGCCGAGACGTCCCAGTAGCCAGGTAGCAGTTCGGTCTGGAGTTGTTTGTAAGAACTCACTTCGCTTATGCTCCGCGAGTTCGATAAGTACTCAGAGGGCCTACCGCGAAGTTCGAAAATCGGCAAAACGTTGGCCCCGTCTCTATCGCTCTTACATATACGAAAGAGAGTGCTACAAATAGTCGATTCGATGAACGAAGTGATTCTGGTTCGCGGTTATAGGCCAGGTTCACTAACATGAATGCCTTGCCCAAACGACAGTTACTTAATTCCATTACGATTACGAATACCAAACACAACTCTACCCAAAGTCACCCTTCACCCAATTTAGATCATACGACACATAGCTAAGCATCATAATCGCCTGTAAAGTAACTGTGACTTTAGTCATTCCAATTCTCAAGTACATAATCGAATATTGTGTAGGTACACTTGGGAATCGAACCTGTGCGTGATTCAGAAATTCAGATATGATCTTAACTTTCACATGCTGACCTACTTTTTTGTAATGAGTGGACCAATATGTTATATGAGCCCCCATATGAACCTTGTTTTATTTTGAGAATGTGAATTTAACGTGTTACTGCGTATGAGTATCGCTTTTAATTATAATTTAGCGCGATTTCGATTTTCGAAATCAAAGGCATGTTTTATCGACACGATAAAGCTGCAGGCTGCAGTCGTCAACGATAAGTAACATGCATCAAGAAGTTACTTTTGTGATTAGGTATCAGCAAAAGACTCTTTTCAAAACCAACATATTTATCGCCATTTTTCGTCAGTATCCTATGCGTATGAGACGGATTTTTGCATCAAAAAAAGATAGTAAAAAACCGTTAGTGTTTTTAACATCAAGATTTGGTCAACGTTTGAATTTTTCCGCATAGAATGGTGCCAAGCTTTTCCTATGGGAGCTATTCATTTATTACTATTTGGTACTTATTGACGAAACAATACCTACAGTTTAATTTTTAACCCCTGTCAAAATGTTTCACCCCTTCATTTGTTTATGCATATACTATACCTACTATATTCTGTCGCTTCATAGTTCATACGACATCGACATGTCCATGCATGTCCAATACAAACGAGCTAACAAGATACGAGTTAGCAATCGGAATCGTCATACTCCTACCGTTTATCCCGGCTTTTTCTATGGCGGCAATATAAGCTCATGATTTGGCTTACCGTTTTGGCACTAGTTTTTACGAAACCAACTACCATCTGACCTTCCTCTACTTATAGACCTATAAGTAAGTAAGGCAACTAACTACTTACATTGGAAAAGAGGTACCTCTATAATAGGTAATACTGGTAAGTACAGTCAACGCCTAAAATATATATACACTTTTAACCTTATTGCAATGGAGTGGTGCAAAAGTGTATACATAATTATGGCGTTGACTGTTCATACTTTTTAAGAAATATAGGAAACTCACAGAAAATGGAAATGCGTGAGGAAACACAAGTAAGTACTGAGTACAGTCAGCAGCAGAAGTAGCAAAGCGGTTAGGATGTTCAGTAAGGTTGACACGACTTTATTGTTAAGAGAATAAGAGCGCTTGTAGGTCATTTTGAACACTCCACCAGCTTAGTTACTTCTGCTGCTGACTGTACCTATGTCGTATCGAAAGTATCGGCAGTGCATGCAACGCCACGTGGCTCGAATTTGGGCGTAGGTAGAGGTAGGAATCGTATCGCAAGAAGTAGTACCATCGCGTTCAAAATTGCATCACCAACCTATGAATGAATCCATTGATAAATTGGCTGAAACCCGATACTACCTAGCTAATATAAAATCTGTGGTAACGTTAGTTGGATTCGATACATGACATTATAAAATACTGTGGTAGCGCGCGCCGCAGTGGGCTACTTCCACAAAGTCTTAATACACCGATTGTGGTCCTTGATTGAGGGTGTAGGATAGCAACATGCTTAAAGAAATTTTCTGAAAATAATTTTAAACAAAAAAAGAACCGACTTCACTTAGGATCCGCTATTCCAAGAGGAAGTGGCCGAGTTGCTGTAAAAATAGTGAAATCACTATAGGTGTGCCTATAATAGTTGAAGAGTTCCCTCGATTTCTCCAGGATCCCATCATCAGATCCCGACTTGGTGACAATGGGACCATCTAGGGGTTATACCTGTTCGATTCAAAAAAAAATTTTGAAAAACGGTTCACGATTCACGGAGATATGGAGTAACATACATACAAAAAAAAAAATGATAAAAAAAGAAAAAAAAAATTCAGTCGAATTGAGAACCTCCTCCTTTTTTGAAGTCGGTTAAAAAATACACCGTGTTGAACTTGCGGTGCGGTTCTCCGAAAGGTCTCAAGTTCGAGTCTGGCGGGCAAGACTCACGACGTAGCGTAGTGAATATTCCCATTTTTCTTTTAACGATAAAATGAATCGCTAGCAGACGGTTCTGCTTTGTACAGTCAGCATCAATAGTAGCTTCCTACACGAAGGCCGCAAAAATATGTAGAGCCATAGGAGCGTGTCACATATTTTTGCGGCCTTCGTGTAGGAAGGTACTATTGATGCTGACTGTACAAAATTAATTTAAGCGTATAGAAAGTGACTCAAAATCATGTAAAAGGTAATTAAATGAACATGATGGTCCTCCGAACCCTGTGAAACGTCAGTGGCTCAATGGCCTTTTGTTCCATTCAGTTTGAAATAAGCTTCGATACTTTCCCACGATGTAATCACCTTACAAAAGTTACAAAGCAAAAATGACTGCTATAAAAACCAGAGCTGGGTAATATTCGTATACGAAACAGTAAATTCGCTACGCTCTGGTGAATGAGATATCTATCTTTCCTAATTCATAAGGAAACGCAAACTGTTGGTAGATTAGAATTCCTTATAAATATTGTAATAGGTATACCTAATTTTGTTTTGTTCAAGGATAATTAATTAACTGAAATAAGTAAAACAAGGAAAATTAGAACTGAGGTATTCCTTTATTTCAAAAGGAGGTGATTTACTATTACGGATATACTTATTCAATAGTATTTATATTTTTACATGGAAATTTTCATCACATTAACCATTATTAAACCTAGGCCATTTATCAGTATTCAATTCAGTATCAACAATGAGTAATATGTCATTTCGAAAAAATACAACCATTCTGTATAATCTATTTTTAATTCTCATTGACACATGCCGACGACGTCGGAAACGATTTAAAAAAATCTTATAAATAATATACAAAATAATACAAATATTAGTTCGTTTCTCGAAACCAAATAGTCCAGCAGTTATCTACATTTCACCTGGAAAGTAATCCAAACTCAATAGAACTTAAGGGGCGGATTGGGGGAATACTAAAACTCTCCTAAGTTTTCAAACTCAAGGACCCTGTGGAACTTGGGAGAAGGGACAAAATCCTCAATTTTAGTTTTTGTACACCTTGTATGGCAAAGTTAAAGAGTAATACATTTCCTATCATATCAGTTTTACAGGCCAAACACTTATGAGAGTCTTCGTGGCATACCCCCAACCTACTCCTTAAAGTTCCATTGAGTTTGGATTACTTTTCAGCTACCGTTAACTTCATTCGACATAACTGCAGGATTAAAATGAGATTTAACATTATTATAATATTATCCGCGGGTATTCGTGTTGATTATTTTACATCGTGATCGTACAGAAAAATAAATACACATATGTGACTACACAACCGGTGATTGCTTATACGGTGCTCAGCACTTTTCATCGAGGAGCGGGTCCAGGCCGAATCCCAGGTCCAGGGCAGGGGCGCGCTTGCCGTGCTTCAGCGGAGGGCGCTTGTGCCCCTGGGTCCCGCTGTGTCCCACGTGCCCGTTCACGTGTCTAACATCCCCCCCAAAAAGCTCGCTTAGAGTCTGCTGCACTTTTCCACCCCCACTACACGTCACTATCAGCTTTCGAAGTTCTGGCTTATTAGTTTTACTAGCATTATTCATATGTACAGTTTTAGATAATGACAGAGCATTCTGATTGTAATAATAATTGTTCGTCGCACCGGATTTGCACTGAGAACGAGAGAGCGAAGATTTTATGTTACTCCGGACCGTCGCGAATTTCTTGCCTAAGGTGATGGCGCCGCCGGCGTGCGACGCATTGAACGTGCAGAGCGCCAGCGGCCGCGGACAGGTTGAGTACCAGCAGACGTCTCCTGGTACCAACGGAGGTGGGCCTTCGTCGGATCTCTCTGGCCTTTCCACCTTTTCTATCTTAGGTACTACAGGCGGTAGCACCGGTGACGCTGCCGGTACCTCTAGTGGGACTTCCGCGTCATCAGGAAGCAGGAACGGCTCCGTCGGCAGCGGCAACGCCTGGCTCAACAAAGGCGCAATGGCAGACGTGTCTGGCAAGACACCGTGGGATTCTTCCAAACTGACGAGACTCGCGTAGATGTCGTTAACCTGCTGCTCGGGAGTGAGACCATTGAATGCGCTCAGATCCAACGACGCGTTGACGAGCAACGGCGTGAGGAGTGGCGTAGGCGGCGCGGGCGCAGCGGCAGCTGCCGCTGCTGCCGCTGCCGCCGCTGCTGCCGCCGCCGCTGCGGCCGCGTTCGCCTGCTGCCCTGCATCTCTCGCTGCTCGATGCTCAGCCAATAGCGTATCAAATGGTTTAATCCGGCCTTCAACAGTCCGCCGCAGAGACAGAGCGTGCGCTTTACACGTTAGAGACCGCGTGCACGGCTTAGGGTTGTCAGCAGTGACAACTCCACAGTGCTTGTTAGGGTCGTACTCCCGGAGATTAAACTTTGATTTTGCCTTAGGTCGCGCCTTGGATGGCGTCTGCGTGGCTGGCGCAGGTTTTAAAGCCTGAGCGTTGAGCACGCCCGTGTCTATCACGGACGCCAGCATCGGTGAGGTGTTTGGTGCAAATTGTAAACTAGATAAGTCTGTATCAGTCATGGTGTGGTAAGCAAGGGATCCGTCTACAGGTGCGAAGAGGTCCGTTTGTACCGTATCGGTGGTCTGGGGAAAGTTGAGATCTTGCATCTTCCCTATATCTCTAATTATATTCTTCCAGTCTGCTGCATTTGTGATGTCGTCTGCACTCTGAATGCCTTCTGAGTTCATAATATCAACTATGTCATCTGTGATGTTCTCACCGAGGGGCAGGTCCTCAGTGTCCTGTATACTAACCACCGGTAGCTCCCCTGTCTCCACACATACTTGGACTTCTCCACTAACTGCTGATGAAGTCCCCGGCTCTTCTAAGTATTGCAAATCAGGCTGCGGTATTACTATCCTTGAAAGAGGTGTTGTAGCTGTATAGAGAGGAGATGTCTCCATGGGGACAGGCAGTATATCTACAGGGGGAGGGGGTGGAGGCAGTTCTTTTTTATGTCGTGATCGAGTGTGACCAGTTTTGAGCTTGACTGTGGGTGCAGGAGGTGGAGGTGGGAGTATGGGTTCGGAGCCCGTGTGGGACTCGAGTAAGTGTCTGTAAGCTGCACTGCACTTCACTACAACTCCGCACATGTGGCAGATGGCCGCGTTGAGATTGTCCATTTGCGGAAAGAGGCCATGCAGACTCATAGAGTCGTGGCGCAGGCGGTGCAGGCCGGCGCGGCGGGACCGCGGCGCGCCCGGCTTGTAGGGGTGCTGCGGTCGTGCGGGAGCCGCCTTGGCGTCCGCCGTCGCAGGCTCGTCGCGCCGCGGCGACGAGTGCCCGATCTCGCTGACCCAGAGGTCCCATGGTTTCTCGTTGCACTTCACGGGACTCACGATCTTCGCCGCGAACGGGAAGTCGCCGGACATGATGCGCGTGCTAGCTGCCGTGGAACGGATGCGTGACCTCACGGGAGACCAGCCATGGCTCGGCCGAGGCTCTTAGGTTATTATCCCATTTCTGTTTTCGGGTCGCGGCGATCCTCCACGCGATCGAAGTTACATCTTAGCGGGGCCGTTTACCTCATTATTCACACTTGTTTAAGTAAACGTGTTATGATATTTACAGGGACAGATGATCTATCTCACTGACAGCTGATTATGCAGATTGTAAGTTTTTCTCGAGGACGGAACGCTTCCATCAGTACACGATTATTTATTTTATGCTATCCAGGTTCCGATTATTAAAATCTTGAGGTCTTTTGTCGTCGTTTATGTGATATTAAACTCACTACACGCAAATAAAATGTCCAAAATTTCTGTTTGGTTGTAATTTACTATAGAAAGCATCAACACTTTTTTTTAAGTATTTTTGTATTTTTGAGGACCGAAACTCTATGGTCATTCATTCATTTCATTGTAGTGACGTGACACGTTAAACCAAAACCGGTTTCTAGTCCACGTTGCAGTCTTTCATTAAGGTGCTCTTACACGGGCGATTTTTCGGGCAATTATTGCCCGGCGATACGTTGCCGAAACTAATGGAGCAATATGGAGCAATTAATTGAGCAATACGAGGCAATTTCTAGATACTGCGGCAATTATTTCGGCAATCATTTCCCGTATTGCTCCATACATTTCCGTGTTGCTCTGTATTGCCGACTACAATTGCCGGTATATCCAGACGATTGGAAAATTCAAGGCAATTTGTATTTCTATCCCGTACGCACATATATGCATGTCCCATTCTTTTTCTAGTAGGGCGAGCGCGGTCCAGGTGTAGGGGGAGGGGAAACGGCCTGTTACAATAAATCTGTTCAAAAGGTCGTTTATTAAGGAATATTTTGCGGCGCTTACGTCATTTTAATAGTTTTCATTGAAAGTACTAATTAAGCCTCACATTCGTGAATTTTACGGATTTTTTGAACCCACGGTTCAAAAGTTAGATGGGGGGGGAGGGGGGACGCCCTGTTTTAAACTTTAATTAAACCCTAAGAACTTGATACCCATTTGGGCTTTATACTTATATTTCCACTGAATCCAGAAATTTCAGCTATTAATCTCTAACCATTCACGAGATATTGACCTCCGAAAATCACTATTTTTACCACTGACTGACTGGCTCACTGATCCACTGACTCATCATCAAAACTATTGACTACATCCAGATGACCTAGAAAGTTGTGGCATCCAGTTAGGCATTCGTGTCATTCGTGTGTAAACAACAGGAAGAATCTAAAAACTTGTTTCTGAAAATTAGTTCTCTTCCTGCAAGATATGAACGCATCTATATTTCTCTTTTTTTAAGTCATTATTTTAAATGCACTGCAAGCTTCCTCAGCTAGAATTACCTCGTCCATAGTTCAGAGAGATTCTGATTTTGGGGCGAGTGCGGCGCGGTCTGAGTGCAAGGGGGGGAAACGACGCGGTCGTATTGCTCCACTGTATTTCTCGTGTATGAACGTATTGCCTAGTTTCCCGAGTTGCTGCTATATGGGGCAATTCGAATGGAGCCAGAATGGCGCCATACTGGAGCAATAATTGCCCCATATTGAGCAATATTTCGAATTGCTTGAAATTGCTCGATATGGCCGTGACGTCAAAATTGCGGCAATTCGGCAATTTTTATCGCCCGTATAAGAGCACCTTTAAAAACCAACGTGCCCCAGTTTTCAACTATGAAAAACGTCTCTAAAATCGTATTCCAAATATAATTTAAAACGTGTTAATAAAACTTTTACTCCGATAAAACAATGATCTCAAATCTAACTGTTGACATTACATTTTGACAGATCACAGATTGTATAACTTCAAGAAGTAGCACAAATCAAATGTCAGTGTCGCAAACAAATTTTGATTAAATATTTAAAAAAAATCAGTATGTTTTAGTACATGACCGAATAATCCTAGTCGCCTGACTATGCCGGGCTCGATTTGCTGCCGTATTGAGCCGCTTAACCACGCTCATGTTCCTAAAGAGTATGTTTAGATCGATTCTGATCGGCCTCCCCGTGGGCCTAACCCTGCTGGACACCGTGGGGTATGTGGCCCGGGTCGAAGGTATTTCTATGCAACCAGTGCTCAATCCGGAAGCTAAGAACATGGACTATGTGTTTTTATCGCGGTGGGCGATCAGAGACTTCAGTGTGAAGCGTGGTGACGTTGTATCCCTGATATCGCCGAAAGATCCTAACCAGAAGATTATCAAGCGCGTCGTGGCACTTGAAGGTGACGTGGTGAGCACACTGGGCTACAAATCACAGTACGTGAAGGTTCCTGAAGGCCACTGCTGGGTGGAAGGCGATCATACCGGCCACACACTTGATAGCAACACATTTGGTCCAGTGTCACTAGGTTTGTTGAATGCTAAGGCTGTGGCCATAGTGTGGCCCCCGGATCGATGGCAGCAACTCGAAGCCAAGTTACCGGCACACAGAAGACCTATAAGCACTCCAGTATAGTGCTTTTTGTTATGGGACCACAAGTGACATCAGTGTACAACCAGATTCAATATTGCATGCATAAATTGTAAATTATATACATATATATATATAATTAATAATATGTCCATGCAACTTTGAATCTCACTGTACAATGCTACTGCCAAATATTTTATAACATCTTGATATTTTAGTGGTTCTGTTATAGTGGAAGGTTTAGGCTCTATAAGGGCTCTTACAGACGAGCGACAGTACTAGGGAACGCAACCCGGGTTTTATTAGAATGAAAAACCCCGGGTATTACCATCGCCCACAGTGTGTCGCGTACTGTCGCTCGTCTATAAGAGCCCTATAATAGGTGATAGGGTAAAATGATTGTGAAAGCTTCAGTTACTTAAATTAGTGGAAGTTTGTTACTGTATTATAGACATAAGTTCCAAGCCTTTAGATGTAATTGTTGTCTGTATTGGCTAAATGTTTGTTGCCATTAATGTTTAGCTTATATGGCCAAGTGACCTTTCTTAAAGCAATGCCAAATTATTGATCTTGCTGGTAGATCTCCTAACTAGTCTATTTTTTTCTGTTTGCTTCCTATCATAAACTATTGTTACTATTTTACACTCCTTTTAGATAATTTTGTTATAGGTAACTAAACTATGAAATGTAAACTCGAAGTAATATAAAAAGGTCACCTTATGTGACATAGCTGAATGTTTTCATTGTCAAGCTAAAGGAACTGTTACTGTACTTATATATTTTCATAAAATACATTTATATTTCATTTCCAGTTGCTGCTGTTTTACAGCTAAATAATTAAATTACACATTTTCAACACCACAGTTAATACAAAAATATATATATATCAATGAAATTAAAGGTATCAGTTTCAGAAAAGTTAACTGTAAAGTAATTATAATGCTTAAAAATAAAAATTGTAATATAACTTGTTTGGCTTTATTTAAATAACACAATATCACAATAACCAATCATAACACAGTAAGTATCAAGTATATAATGATAGCCAAAGTGTATAACATCTTTTTGCCATAGTACATAAGAAAGTACATAAGATAGAACATGTTTATTTGGCCCCTTTGACTATCACTACCTATTTCATGCTGACCTTACACCTAGTAGTTTAATAATGGTGTCATAGCACAAGGTATTAGTACATTTTTCTCCTTAATAAGTGAAAAATAATGTTTTAATCTAATCCAAGTGATGTGAAACCTTTCACTTAAAAACAATCTTAACAACTGGTCAAACCATTATCTTCTAAAACTTTTACAACATGTTCAAAAGACATCCCTCTCCTTATAATACTATAAAATCCACTTTTAGACAGGTCTACTACAGTGGAGCCTGCCCTGTTTTGGTCTAAACCCTGACTTAGCACACCTCCGTCAAAAACTGCACCCAAATGGCCATACAAGTGTTCAAATTCTTTTACCGATAGTGTAGATGGTTCATTACTAAAGTTAGCACTCGTCAATGCTATAGGCATATCAAATTTTTCAGTTACCTTGTTGATGAAACTGTGATCGGGTATTCTGATACCGATTTTCGTAGTTTTCGGATTAAGATACGGGTTATTTAACTCTTTTGTCTTTTCTAATACAACAGTTACGGGGCCAGGCAGCAAATTATTAAGTAAATTGTCACTTAGATGCTCCGCGTTGCCCCATTTACGTACATTTTCGATGTAAGTCACACAGATTGCTACTGGCTTAGCAGAATCTCTTCCTTTAATATTATACAGCTTCTTTATAGCTTCTGGACAGTTAGCGCTACAAGCTAATCCATATATGGTGTCTGTAGGAACAGCTATAACATGCCCTGTACTGAGGTACTCCGCTGCTTTAGAGCTGGAAGTTTCAAGTGAGATGGGAATGACGGCAGCCATCTTGTCAATCTTCATTTTCAATGATGCACTTCTGATGCTAATTAATGAACTACTAAATATATTAAGTTTTTTCATTAAATTCATGCTCAAAGTTTTTTCCCATAAACTTTATTCTTTTTTTTTTAATCACGCCAGTTATGAGCACACTTGTGATTACAGCAGCGGTAGAAAGTGGTCATAGGTTCATCGGCAGATCGGGTCTGAAGTTGCATGAAGTATGCCTTTCCGTGGC
Organism: Pammene fasciana; assembly: GCA_911728535.1. Classification (NCBI taxonomy): domain Eukaryota; kingdom Metazoa; phylum Arthropoda; class Insecta; order Lepidoptera; family Tortricidae; genus Pammene; species Pammene fasciana. The sequence continues at coordinate 3,180,979 of OU452292.1, forward strand.
TGCACTTAGGACACACTGCGTCAGTGGAATCTACGTTCTCCCAGGCAGCTGCGCCGCCCATAATATAATCCAGCTCCTGAAATGTAACAATATTTTTTACTCCATAGATACAATAATCGGCCCAAGATCAAGATAGGTGGAAAATTCTGGAAGAGGCTTATACTTAAGGTTCTGGTGATATTTTTTTTACTCTCATAAAGTAGGTTTATATCCTAGACTACATTTGCAAATAACTTTATAAATATTCATATTTTTCACCCAGAAATAAAGGGGACATACAATACAATAATGTACAATATTTTTAGTCATACAATATTTCTTTGCAATATCTACATAATATAACCAAGTTGCTGTTGTTATGTAGCCACTAGATACTTTATAGAATTTAGCCACAAAGCTGAATCAACATTAAGTTTCAGAAAGTGAGAGGAGATTGCATCACATGGAAAATATTATTCCGCATATCACAAAATAGTCACAGTAAAAAAAAACGGAATGCACATCAATCTGAACGCATATCAAGTATTTGATGCGAATTTAAATCAGTCAGTCAGTATATAAAGTTACGGTAATTTTTTGTTGTGCCTTTGAATACTAGCTTTAAGTAATTCCACGTACTAACCTTGAGTTTAGGGAACGTCCGTGACGAAACCTTCTTCCTGACGCTGTAGACATACGGACACGAGTTACAGCCGTACCTGAGGCCCGACTCCGGCGCCTCTTCCACCATAAGAATGTTAGCACACGTTGGGCAGAATAACATTATCAGTTTTCATCATACTTTCAAAAGCATTAGGTAAAGTAATTAGGGCGCTCTTTCTAAAGTTATACGAATCAATTTATTTAGCTGTTTAAGCTATTTTAATCCATTATCACTAAACGCAGTTTGTTATCAAATTTTTTAGGTTAGCTCAATTCACTGACACAGCTGCCCATCAGGCCTGACACATGCCACAAATGCTAGTGTTGTAGTTGTATTGTACGTATCAAAAACTAGAGATACTTTGTGTCTCCAAAAAAAAAACTGTGATTAAAACAGATTTCTAGCTATTTAAAGGGGACATGTTTTTAAATACATTTAAAATACCTTTTACCAAATTATATACGTTACTGCCTTTTAAGATTTCTAATTACGTTAATATCTTTATCATTTTTCCGTACATTTTCTGTTGGGTTGGATTGAAACCTGGCAACACCACACTTTTGTGTCATGTCGGCTGACGGACGGTCGTGTGCCGTTGATTTTTCTCTTGGGTGTGTTTATGACGTGATTTAATTGTTATTAGCATATAACAGGACACGAGCGTAACAGTAAATAGTGGCTATAAGCAAAGTGTTAACATGTTGCGATATTTAGTGAACAGATTTTGGGATGAAAATGTGTGGTTGCCACCAAACACTACCTGGGAAGATTTAGCTCCAGGACCGGATAAACCTGTGGTTTACAACGATCACCGGGATCTCCTGTACCCCTTACCCTTGGCACTGGTACTTATAGTCCTGCGGCACATACTGGAGAAGTGAGTCCTAATATTTATCCGTAATTTAAAGATATGCGCAAAAGCTAGTTAATCAGATTTCTAATGGGACAGGTATTGATAACGTTACTACCGGCAATGATAACGTTGGATAAATGTAACCGGTATCATGATTAACTAATGATAATATTCGAATACTATTAATGTAAACTATTTCGTCCTGTGATATTTTATCCCTATTGATAAAATTCATTATTCCTGTACTTTATTCCTAAAAATAAAACAAAATTTATTTTACTATTACTTTCAGTAATGTCATCCAATTTTGTTTGAAATATGTCCAAAGAGTGTTAGAAACAAGCATAAATTTTACATCTTATAATGGGCAATTCCATGGAAATGTAATGCCAGTTACGATTTCATTCATTGTTTATTTATTTCTGACGCTATTGTGAACGATAATTTATCGCTAGGTAAGAATAAAATAGATCCCTAGATATATTTTCACTTAAATTTGTACCATAAATAAAACAGTGAGCGAATAATTGGTAACTGGCGTTACACTCTTACGTGGATTTACCCTAATAGATACTTAAAAACGAATCAATAATTACTTAAAATGTCCCATATACATTTACTCTTGACTCCAACCAGGTACTCCCAACATTAATTAAAACTTCAATAATGTAGTACTTCTACTTTTTATGTTAAAGTACCATTTTCCTGGAGGGTAAGTTTATCTTTTGAAATTTACTTTGTTCAGTTTTTATAAATGAATTGAATTAATGACACATTGCCATGAGGTTGATTAAAATAAACCGATAACATATTTATCTTTTTATTAGACCTTTTTATATGGGTCAAAGTATCCTGAATTTGGCCAAAGTACCCGTAGGTGACGTTATGAAATTCTCTTGAAAAATCATTAAAAATATACTTTGGTTGTATGCTATATAAATAAAATAAAATAAAAAATAAAAAGCCTTTTATTTCCTGTTATTTCTTACATTCGTGGTTAGTAGTTTATATTATTATTAGAAATGTATTTATTTGTTAGTTACTTTATATTTAATGTAAAACTATTTTTTTTTAACTATTTATATTGGAACCCCTTAGGTGAAGGCCTCTTCCAAAGATATCCACCTTTCTCGGTCTTGAGCCGTATGTTGCCAGTTTGGACCAGCTATCTTCTTTATATCTTCCTCCCAGCGTGTTAATGGTTTTCCTTTTCGGCGCTTGCCGTCTGGGCCTTTCCACATGTATGCTATACAGATTCAATATTGTATTCACGCAATAAAGGCGTAAGGCGATCATCACACTGGCGCCGCAACCGCGACATGCGGCGACGGTGTGCAAGCGTGACAGTGCTATAAACAGAGCGCTATCTCGCTCGCGCACGGGCACCGCAGCAGTGTGAAAGACCCGCACTACTAGCTGCGAAATGGCACCAATACGAAAAAAAAATACATTAATAATTTTTCATTTTAGGTACTGGTTTGCGCCGTTTGGAAAATCATTAGGCATTAAGAACACAAGACCAAAGAAAGCACCTAGTAATCCTAAACTAGAGCTGGCCTACCAGACATCACCCAAGATAAAACATAAGCAGGTAAGACACTTTTTATTTCTCTTATAAACACACACATTTAAGTGCCAGTGTTTGAGCGCTAAAGACGTCAAATCACGTTGACGAAAAGCCGTGTCCCGGACAACACAACGCCCTTTGCCACTTTATAGTGTCATGCCTATGTGTGGCATCTAGGACACTTTTTTCTGTCAACAAGCTGGGTGATCAAAAGGTTATTAAGTTAATTTATAGACCATATCAGGCTAACCTTTCTTTGAATTGTAATAGTATTAAAAAATGTTTAAAATAATACAGAATTTACAATTATATTTAAGCACCCTTGGCTTATAAAACAGCATTTTATATCCGAAAATAATGTAAATAATCTTGATTGTATCAACATTCAACATGTTGGAAAACTAAAAATATATAACCACCAATAAGTATACATAATAATTGAATTATTTATGTAGATATACAAAGTAATCTATTATAGCCTTTAACAAGTTGGACACCAATTGTTACACAGTGTTGCATGTGTATTTATTTCTACGTATACCGATGGTCAATTTAAATGGCAAAACAGACCAATTTACCGTCATTGCTTTGTAACCACATACTATTAATGAACCACTGTGGTTCCACGGTAAATGTATACATTTAAAATATTTTCGGTCAATTTTAGTCCTAAGGAAAAAATGTAAAAAAAACTTACAAGAAGTAGTTAGAACTGAAGCAGCTTAAGGTACAAGTTGGAACCCGACCGCAGACAGCAGCAACGTCGTGTCGTCGGGCGACACGTCGTAGCGTCATGTCGTTACGTTTATGACTTCGAACCCGACTGCAGACGGCAGCAGCAGACACGTCTCGTCTATTTCCATCACTCTCTTTCGTATTTGCAAGTGCGATAGAGACGGGACCATCGTTTTGTCGATTTTCGAACTTCGCGGTAGGCCCTCTGGCCTATAACCGCGAACCACGAACTTCGTCACTATCGAATCGTCTATTTGCATCACTCATTTCGTATACGCAAGGGCGATAGAGACTTCGACGAACTTCTGCGATCTGAAACTGACCTGCGATCGGGTGACGTGTCGTCTAACTTCAAGTCGTTGATTACGAATAGTACTTCATTCACAGACGACTTTGAACGCCACTTCATAGAAATACAAACAATTACAACTATTACAAGCCAGTAGTTTCGCAACGACACGTTGTCTGCTGCTGCGGTCTGCGGTCGGGTACCAACTTGTACCTTTAACCATCTCTAGAGTGCGTTTATAATAGGTCGGCTACCATACATTTTTCACCGATCATCGATAGAAGTTGCGCTTATTATTCGTACAGAAGTGGGAAATGTCACTGTTAAATCCAGGGATCGGAAACCGGTATTTTTTAGGGTTCCGTAGCCAAAATGGCAAATACGGACCCTTATAGTTTCGTCATGTCCGTCCGTCCGTCCGTCCGTCCGCGGTCTAGCTCAGTGACCATAGCACTAAAAAGCTGAAATTTGGTTTAAATATGTGAAGCCGACAAAACGGTAGAATAAAAACGCGAAAAATATATTTTGTTAGAGTACCTCCCGTACACGTGAAGTGGGGGGCGAAATTTTTTTTGTTCCAACCAAGTTGTGTGGGGTATCGTTGGATAGGTTTTTTAAAAAGAATTAGGGTCTTCTAAAACAGTTTTTGGATAAAACTAATACTCTCGGAAATAATAGCTCCGAAAGTTTAAAACAGGGCGTCCCCCCCCCCCCCATCTAACTTTTGAATCGTGAGTCCTAAAATTTTGAAAAAAATCATGAAACTGAGGCCTAATGAGTACCTTCAATGAAAACTATATTGAATTAAATCGGTTATGCCGTTTTTGACTTATCATTCAAAAACCCATAGTGAAAGGACGTAAGTAAAAATGACGTAAGCGCCGCCAAATTTCCCGTAAGAAACGACCTTTTGAATTAATGGTCTCAGTTTACGGAACCCTATACTGAGCATGGCCCGACATGCTCTTGGCCGGTTTTTCTATACTAAAATACCGGTTAATTTCGTTCTTTTGCTTCCTATTTCATTTTTAACAAGGCAATCTAATAACACCAAGGCAAAAATTTAAGCATCTTAGTATTACTTCATATAAGTTTGAATACCTTTTGCATCGCGGAGCGCAAACCGTCGTTTCTAAAATAATTTAACTTAATCCTGTATTAAATGGTGTATTCCCTGTAATCATGCTGTAAAAACGCTGATTTTGCGTGTTTCGTCGCGTTGAGAAAAATGTCTTTCCCGAAATAACCATCTTAAACTGTATTGAAAATTATATCATCCTAAAGCCCGTCACAGACGGAGCTATATTATAGCTCGGTATCTTATGATATATTTTACGTACTATTTGACAGAGTCCCCACACGGAGCTATAATATACAATTATAGCTCGATATATTACGATATATTTCGATATATTTTGGGTACATTGCCTTCCTTCTCTGGCGTGACGTACAACAGATATATCTTTCTCTCTTTGGATATCTTTCCCGTGTGGGGTGCCGAGCTATACGATAATATATATCTCGGTGTCTTACGGTATATAAATATATATTATAGCTCCGTCTGTGACGGGCTTAAGATGTAAGCATGCCGTAACGCGGTGAGCGAATTCAATGCGAACACGAAGCGGCGCCAAAGAGACGGTCGAGTGCGATTGAAGGTTCCTTATTGACCAAACTACACGCAATCGCGAAGCGAAACAGACGCGATCAGTTGGTTTGATATTTTCGCTTTAGCCCGATGTGACGGCGGTTATCCGAGTATCGTTACTCTCGTTTTGCGGGGCGATACGCGCGCACGTAGGATGAGGCCATCGCTTCGCACCTTTTGGCATTGAATTCGCGTTTCACCGCATCGGATCGCTTCGCAAATGTGTTCGCTACGGCCTAACAATTTGTACCAAAAATGATACCATACCTAAGCATGTACCAATTGTACCAAAGCTAAACGTACGGAGTGTATTAGTCGGTGTTAGATAACTTATGTGTGCTTTCTTTTCAGTTCTTTTTGAGCAAGGAGGAGGTAAATGTAGCACAATATTATGCACGTTTGTAGAGGCACTTAGATGTTTTGTTATTTACTGCAGAATCTTTGAATTTGCACTCAAAAACTTAGTAGATATAAACCATTTTTAAACTAAGCGGCCTACGCTTTTAATGCTTGTTTCTCGAAAAAATTCACGTTTCACGCGCTCGGCGCCGACAGCGTCAAAATCCTGAGCGATATCAATCGGCGTCACAATCTGACCGATATCACTTGGCGTCAAAAAAGCTGAGCGATATCACGCGGCGTCAAAATCTGAGCGATATCACTTGGACCGTTTAACTAGGCTCGTATCCAATCACAAAACGCACACAAAAGCCTCGTAACATTCGTGTGCCCTGTATATGTAAAGCCTCTATTGACCTCGCAACGAAACATTTGCGGTTTTCAATACATTGCGGCTTTTGACTGGTCGACTGATTTTGTTGCATGTTGCACCCTATAAACGGAAACGTATCGAAATTGCATGCGACATTTGCGTCGAAATTACGCCACGTATAGACTCCATTTTAGATACTTTACATCAGGGCACAGGGGCTCAGGATTTAGCATGCTTAGCATGACATGCGTTGTGGCACGCGACTCCATACTTCGAGTCGCGCCTGAAGTATGGAGAGTCGCGCCGCAACGTAAGTCATGTTAGACGTACTGGTTGGGGTATAAACATGACTTATGTCCAAGGTATTTATGGTACTTCTTGCAGCCTTGCAAGGGCGCAAAATCAGCAAGCTGTTAGAGTGAGAGCCTCCTGTTCTTGCAAAACTTCAAGCAGGACCCTTAGATGTAGATGTAGTGTAGGGACGCCCGGCCGAACTCAGGCAGGCTGTCGATCGCTGTTCGCGTTCATTCAGCCCAGTTCCCTGGAGTTGGAGCTGCAGGTTACTGTGCCGGCTGCGTTCCCTCACTATTCCCCTCGAATCTTCTTGTCTCCCTGCAGAACAGAAGGACGGCAGGACCCTTAGTAAATCGTATCGTGTTGTCCTTAATAAGCAATATAAGCATGGGTATACAAGGTATTTATTTTTAATTTTTAAATTATTTTTATAAGTACAGCATGCTATCTTGATTTTAGAAGATTTACAAACTATGTAGTTTTATGCACTATACTCACGTAAACTACATGCACCTTAGTTGTAATGAGTAGCATAGGCCAATAATAGTTTTCCTTATTAGGTATTCTCTATATGATCTGTAGTTTTCCTTGTAATTATTGATATTGTTCTTACATTGATATGAAGGTCGCCTCTATACAATTTAGTTTTTTCTAAATATCGCCGTCTTAGCCAAACCTAACAAAAGAATAGCTCGAGCTGAAACGCCAAACGCTTCGCTCGTTTCAATCGCTCGGTCAATCGTCTGAAATACGTATTCTAGCAAAGTTTGATATTGATATTGCTCTTAGTTTCTTTTATTATAATTCTCTCGTGCGACTAATATATTTATCATATTTATACGTATTTTTTGCTTGGTATGTTTCGATCAATTTATGGTGATTATCACGAGCGCCCTCCCTCGAGCAAAAATCTACCTAAATTACTTGAGTAATCAGTTTAAAATAGTTTTTAAGTTAATAAAGTTTTGTTAAAATCGTGGTGGGCGAACGTATGTATGGGAAGTCCCTTGTACATAATAATTTTCTTCTTATTTATCATGCTCTCTCAATCAACTTCGTAATTAAGGCCGGCTTTGGACATTTTTGACACTAAGTAAGTAAGTAATAAGTTTCCATATTAAAGGATATGAAAATGTCATTCAATTAAATTTTGAGACTTCGGGTGCGGTGTATTCTGATTGAGATCCGAGTTTCCCGATGGAAATACATTATGCACTATATCTGTCTGAGCTTTAGCGTTGCTATTTGATTTGATATTAAGTTATTTACGATAACATATCGGCCACTCCCTCCCTTCCGTTAGTTCGGAAATGATAGGTTCTCATATTAACTTATCACACCAATATCTGATGATGGTCGGTTTGTGATTAAACTCCGAATTATGCTTGTAATGTTGAACCTAATTAAGAGAGTCTACGTTAACAACATTGCAATGCGATCAGTGGATCAATGTTACTCCCAGTGGCGTAACTACGCTAAGTGAGACCCGTGGCAAATTCATCACATGGGGCCCCTTTTACAGAAAATGTTAAGATCCTCCTTCAGTCGTAGCTTCTCAGCTTGGGGGCCCCACGAGCCGGGGGCCCGTGGCATTTTGCCAGCTCTGCCACCCTATAGTTACGCCACTTCTGCGTCCGTAGGAAACACCTTCGAAAACCCTACACGTGATCCCTGGGTAGGGCTGCCATCTGTCCGGGTTTCCCCGGATTTGTCCTAGTTTGGAGGCCGTCCGGCGTGCGTCCGGGGGGGTTTTCAATAAGTGTCCGGGTAAAACCCTTTTAATGGACACTTTTAATGTGAGGTAACAACCCATTGAATTTAATTATTTAGTGCCATTATTGACACGTCCGGGGAGTAAATGCGATTTACGCCAAATGTCCGGGTTTTTTAAATTATTGTCCGGGTTCGGCGAATTTAGAGATGGCAGCCCTGTCCCTGGGTGGTGCTAAAAAAAGTAACAAACTAGGCAGCTGCACTGCCCCACCTGGACTTCGCAGCACTCACTGGACTTTCTTCATCGTCTGCTTTCTCACTACTACTACCCTAGAGAAGAAATGCTTATCTATATCCTGAGATCCTGACATCTAGCCATACGATAAATAAATAAATTTCGATCATCCCAAGCTTGAATATTGCCGTAGATATATACAATAATATACATATAGGATATCTGTTATTTCCGTCCTATTTCAAAATTTGCTTGAAAAACCCGAAAAAACCCTCGAAGTCTGAGTTTTGCCTTGTGCAGATTCCAAAATTAAAAGTAGGTTTATTTTTATTTAAGGACGCGCATACAAAGGTAACTTTTCTACAAAAATAGATGCCAATAAATAATATTTTCTATTGCCATTATTAGGTAATTGAAGGGATGTTTACAAAAACAACATAACTGCTTAGAGCGGTTGACACTTTTTTAAGAACATTGTTAATCGTTTCAGGTGTCAACCAGTGTAGTCAGTTATGTTGTTTTTGTAAACATCCCTTCAATTGTAAATCTACAATATTTTTACTTTTATTTGTGCCTTCATTGGTAAAACTACATATATATGCATTGTCATCTACATACACTTAAGTTTAGTGAAAACTGGCCCGTTTATGTATTTTTATTAAAATAGGCCTGTTTTCAATACTCGGCAATCTACCAAGTATCAAAACAGTTGTCACGTCTGAAATTATGGATTCATTTAATGTGACAAAAATATATAGCAAAGACTCTATTATCAAGGCGTAAAGTCACTGTATACATGTTTTTGTCACATTAAATGTATACATATTTTCAGACGTGACTGAACAGACATCTGCTGTCACGATCAATGACCTTTGACATTACCCACCCTTCCAATCCGATACGATACGAGTAAATCAATGGTCGGCTTTATTGTTCCAAATAAGGTCTTCGTATTAAATAATGATATTACAATGGTAACGTTAACATGTCTATTAATATTATATTTCTTTTACCCTTAGAGCATTCAACCAACCGGAGCGACCATTGCCAGGCGTTCCTCTCTGCCGAAAATATATGACCAGTGGTCATACTCATTGTATGGACTGACGCTGACGTTTATCTGACGTGGCTATTTTGACGTTACGCTTACATTTGACGTTGCCCCGTAAAAATCGGCAGACTTTATTTGTATAGAAAAGGACAGACATGGCCGGTCCGGTTGGTTGAATTGAATAGTCTAAGCTTTTACCCATCGGTGCTCAACTCAATACAAACAGCAACACTTTTAACTGTACATCGGTGGCGCTTATTACAAAAGATATTAGGTCCACCGATGGGCAGTTAACAATGTGGCCGATTGTACATCGATACTACAAGGACAATGATAACCTTGTGTGGATATTTCTATACGAAATCATCTGTTTTCATTGTCCATATGTATACTTTTGGGCGGAGCGAGGGTAAATTATTGAGGTTTAGTAGTCAATTAACAATCCATCCATTTTATACCTAAAGTCATAAAACCTTAGATCAAGAGTAGACCGTAGGCAACCGTACCTTATCGAGTAGTAGATTTCCGCTTATGTAGTATAATGCACGTTAAAATGTATTTTAGTACCTGGTAGCCTGAGCGATTCAGGCATCAACTGGTCACACCAAAGTTTTGTTCTAACCGGTCATACTGCCGAAACCAATAATATTTGTTTCAACCCGTCACAAGTAAATATAGTTCTATTAAGTCACATAGTAATTTTGTAGCTATTGGTCACACTGAAAATATGTTCCTATTCGTCATCCCGTCAATAAGTTCTAACTGGTCACAAGGAGGATACAGAATATAGTCTTCTTTTGAAACTCATTCATGGATATAACAGTCAGTCTATGTTATGTATTATAATTTTTAACAAAAAAGAACCGACTTCACTTAGGATCCGCTATTTCAAGAGGAAGTGGCCGAGTTGCTGTAAAAAATAGGAACATCACTATAGGTATGCCTATAATAGTTGAAGAGTTCCCTCGATTTCTCCAGGATCCCATCATCAGACCCAGACTTGGTGACAATGGGACCATCTAGGGGTTACCTATTCCTGTTCGATGAAAAAAAAATCGAGTAACATACATACAAAGAAATAATTAAAAAAATCAATTGAATTGAGAACCTCCTCCTTTTTTGAAGTCGGTTAAAAATTAGCTTATAGCTATAGCTTTGACATTCAATTCAAAGTCAAAAGAAATAAGAACTTCACTAATCTAAGGTGAAAATTTGGTTAAACTTGACCGAATTTCGTAAAGTCTGCTCTGGACGGCGCCCGGCCCATCGCCGCGGGCCCGGGCTCGCGGGGATGGGCCGGGCGCCGTGCAGACTACGAAATTAGACTTTTTATGCACATAACAATAAGAACTATGAGAAGCGAAATTATGTATACATATTAGCCCTAGGGGTTAAATGTACTACTTTAGTCCACCTACGTAAGCCTAATACGACAAATTTTTTGAGCATGACAAGTAAAAAATATATATACACGACCATAATATCAATATCTTGTAACTAACTTTTATTAATTTGCATACTGCTGCTGTTTGTTGCTGACTGAACAACGTAAAGGGATATGATTTTCGCCATAGCCATCGCTTTGTATCACTGTGACCAGTTAGAACTATTGACGGGATGACGAATATATAATAGAACTATATTTACTTGTGACGGGTTGAAACAAATATTATTGGTTTCGGCAGTATGACCGGTTAGAACAAAACTTTGGTGTGACCAGTTGATGCCTAAATCGCCTGAGCCACACTTGACAGATTTTGTACTGTGCCCATACACCTCTCCTTTGGACGTAGTTTAAGGGCGTACCCGGGTCCGGACGTAGTTTAAGGACGTACCAAAACGGCTGCCTAAAGCCGTCCCAAAGAAAAACTTAAGCCTAATTTGTCTCAGTTCCTCAATGATAAGGACGTACCCGGGTCTGGACGTAGTTTAAGGACGTACCAAAAAACCATCCCAAAGAAAAACTAAGCTCAATTGGTCTCAGTTTCTCAATAAATACGTTTCACGCCCCGCCGTTGTAGACTTTACTCTTTATAAACCAACTCTGGGTAGACGTACGTTATTGATGACCCAATTCTTGCGAGCCGGGGTGTCAACAAAATATAAAGGTCAATCAGTCCAGCGTAAACGTGGACAACTGATATTAAAAATGTATGATAGTGATTGACGTCCACTGATTTTAATTTGTTTTTTTTTTGTATCAGTAACTAGTTTATTTAGTTGCCTTTGCAACTACTGAACCGATTTTCAAAATTTACCTGCTAGCCTAAGATGGTAGTTTTTTTATCGTCACGCGTCAAGACCAGACTAATGAAAATGAAACATGAAAATTTTCTGCATTGCAGATTATGCGTAATAGGTACATAATGCTACTCTAGACTACAATCAAATCAAATTCTTAACAAGTATCAGAAACTATAGAGATATAGACAGCCACAGCCTAAGAACTTTTTGAAGCTCAAGTCAATTGCGTCCTCTGTCCGAAAGCCTCCTAAAGATACCGAAAATGTAAGATACTCCACCTAGTAGCTACTAGTGTACTACTAGTACGCTATTAGTTCGCTATAAAAATCGATAGAACTGATTGGCGAAATACCTAGCATGTGAAAAAACTTCCTCGGGCAAACACACAGATTCATTTGCGTGTGTTATTGAGTATTTTAACGAAGTGGGTCAACTCATTGTTGCTTTAGTGTCTATATAGTTGAAGATGGGATTAGCCCGCTTTAGATAATACTTTTAAAGAGGGCAAGCGTAGGCTTTTTGTGTGAATCTCCGCGTTAGATTTCTAGAGAAATCCCGTATAAATCATTTAAATTAAGGTCATAATTTATACGTAAGTATATGGTGTATTCAGGTAATTCCGCAATTCGGATAATTCCGATAATCATTCACACTCATATTCGAGTGTAATTAAGAGTCCAATTTCGGAATTATGCGCCACTTTTTGGCTTTTGGAAATACTCGAATAGGTACTTACTCTTTTATTTTTTCGGGGCGTTATATTTTTAATTTAGTATTTATTACTGTCGCATACCTATGATAGACATTGCATTAATAAATAATGTTTTTGCACAGACGTGGCAAGCCGGAGTTGATTGGCTTACTTGAGCATGTGACAGTGGTCGGACTTTGATACGGCCTTCGTTTATGTTCGTCACTTTACTCGCAAAATATCTCTCCAAGGGCACTGAGAAATTAATATTTATAAATTCAATACCTACCTTCTCCAAACACTTAACTTTCAACATAATAGTCGCTTGCATAGTCAAACGAACACCTACGATTTTATGTAAAGTGAAAAGATGGAGAAAATCATCAACCTCTAGTATTAACCGTACAATTGACAAATAGACAGGGCACAAAATTTCAAAATCGCTCTCCTTTTCGATGCGACAGGCAAACGATATTACTTTTGGGCAACCGGGCTTTTTACCTGGTTTAGACTTAGCTGTATCCGAATTGCCGGTTGCCTTCAAAGAAAATTTGACCGGAAGTGAGATATTCAAGATGGCGGCCAAAAAAAATACCCATTTTTTACTGTTTCTTAAATAAATCGTAAACCGTGACGCCTACCAAAAAATGTTCTTCTATTTAAGTAATCCACATAAAATTTTCTATTAAAAAGGTTCTATACAGTTTTTTTGCTGGGATCAAAGTTTAATGAGATATCGAGGGTATAAGACAGCCATTAAACATATAGACTAATTAGCTTTTTCCCGCGACTTTGTCTGCGTGGGATTAACATTCGCCATAATAAATTTATGAAACACTTTAGTGAAATCTTATAGCAAATATAAATTTAACGTATATACTTTTTTACGTCTACAGTGAGCAACAATTGCATACAAAGTTTCACCCCCCTTTTCACCCCTTAAAAAGATGATTTCAGGGATAAAAACTATTTTATGTCCTTTTCCATAACTCAAACTATCATCATACCAAATTTCATCTAAATCGGTTCAGCGGTTTAAGCGTGAAGAGGTAACAGACACACTTTCGCATTTATAATATTAGTATGAAAAAATTGTGCGCATTGAGAAAAAGTTTTAAATTTTTGACCATGGATAGAGTGCCCCACGATGAATATTTTTTACTGTTGGAGGTCCGTAAAATTTTTGGACGTTCACGTCAAAATCCCCTCTGATGTGATTTGAGAGTTTTCCCTCTTCGCAGAACTTTTTTTAAATATAGATTTATATTTTTTTTCTATCAAAAATCTGTCTGTTTTATACGGAAATGATACCACACAACCCCTAGCAGCCTCAACCAGAGTATTTAAAATATAATTTATCTTTAAACAGTTAGTGTGTCTGTTACCTCTTCACGCTTAAACCGCTGAACCGATTTAGATTAAATTTGGCATGATGATAGTTTGAGTTATGGAAAAGGACATGAAATAGTTTTTGTCTCAGAAATCATCTTTTGAAAGGGTGAAAAGGGGGGTGAAACTTTGTATGGAATTGTTGCTCACTGTAGACGTAAAAAAGTATGTACGTTAAATTTATATTTGCTATAAGATTTCACTAAGGTGTTTCATAAATGTATTATAGCGAATGTTAATCCCACGCAGACGAAGTCGCGGGAAAAGGGTAATTAGTCTATATTTTTAAGGTCTATCTTATACCCTCGATATCTCATTAAACTTTGATCCCAGCAAAAAACTGTATAGAACCTTTTTTATAGAGAATTTTATGTGAATTATTTAAGTAAAAGAACATTTTTTGGTAGGGGTCACGGTTTACGAGTTATTTAAGAAAAAGTAAAAAATGGGTAATTTTTTTGGCCGCCATCTCACTTCCGGACAATTTTTATTTGAAGGCAACCGGCGATTCGGATACAGCAGGGTCTAAATCAGGTAAAAAGCCCGGTTGCCCAAAAGTAATATCGTTTGCTTCTCGACATGGATTTTTTGAAAAATGGAACTAGACTAAAAGCTTAGGCAAGGGTGTCCATGAAGTGACAGCTACGACTTTGGAACGTATCGGATACGTTTTCGGGGTTGGCAAAATCTCCTTCGTTTATTTGCGGCACGACCATAGATAAGAATAAATGGTTGTACGTTGTTTTATAGACTACATTTTCGCAGAATATTAGTTCATAGAAAATGTTTCTCATATTTTCATTTCATAGAATGATAATTTTTCAGAGCTCTTACATTGTAGAATCTGGTTTTGTATATTTTTTATTGTTCAGATAATTAGTTTTTCGAATTTCAGTTCATAACGTTTTAATTCAAATATTATTAATCCGTGTAGTATTTAGTTTGTATAACACTTGTTTCAAAGCCTGCATATTCATGGAATGTTGTTTCGCATTTTATCAAACTTAATATTTTCGTTTCATAGAAGACCTAACCTAACCTATCCCTGGGAGCAGTAACGTTTTTAGGGTCATCAAAAAAAAATAATAACCCTAACCTACCTATCTCTGGGAGAAGTTTCGTTTTTAAGGTCATCAAAAAAAATAACCCTAACCTACCTATCTCTGGGAGAAGTTTCGTTTTTAGGGTCATCAAAAAAAATAACCCTAACCTACCTATCTCTGGGAGAAGTTTCGTTTTTAGGGTCATCAAAAAAAAAATAACCCTAACCTACCTATCTCTGGGAAAAGTTTCGTTTTTAGGGTAATCAAAAAAAATAACCCTAACCTACCTATCTCTAGGAGAAGTGTCGTTTTTAGGGTCATCAAAAAAAAAGAACCCTAACCTACCTATCTCTGGGAGAAGTTTAGTTTTTAGGGTCATCAAAAAAATAACCCTAACCTACCTATCCCTGGGAGCAGTTACGTTTTAGGGTCATCAAAAAAAAAATAACCCTAACTTACCTATCTCTGGGAGAAGTTTCGTTTTTAGGGTCATCAAAAAAAATAACCCTTACCTACCTATCTCTGGGAGAAGTTTCGTTTTTAGGGTCATCAAAAAAAATAACCCTAACCTACCTATCTCTGGGAGAAGTTTCGTTTTTAGGCTCATCAAAAAAAATAACACTAAACTACCTATCTCTGGGAGAAGTTTTGTTTTTAAGGTCATCAAAAAAATAACCCTAACCTACCTATCCCTGGGAGCAGTTACGTTTTTAGGGTCATCAAAAAAAATAACCCTAACCTACCTATCTCTGGAAGAAGTTTCGTTTTTAGGGTCATCAAAAAAAAAACCCTAACCTACCTATCCCTGGGAGCAGTTACGTTTTTAGGGTCATAAAAAAAATAACCCTAACCTACCTATCTCTGGAAGAAGTTTCGTTTTTAGGGTCATCAAAAAAAAACCCTTACCTACCTATCCCTGGGAGCAGTTACGTTTTTAGGGTCATCAAAAAGGGTATGCGAAAAGTGTTATGTGAATCGAAAATATGACAATAGTTTGTATTCCACGAGATACGATCCCTAAAATAATAATATCGGAAAAGAAAAGAGTGGAACTAAATATTATATAAAACAATAACTATGAAACAACAATCTATGAAATCTGTGTCTACGAAACAAAAATACATGAAATATGATTCTAGTGTTTGATCACTCTGTAAATTAAAAAAGTTTGATAGCAATATACATGGAAATGAATGTCTGTGAAATATGTTTTTACCAATTGAATAGTCTATGAAACAATAATATTGGAACAGAAAGTACATGAACCAAATAATCTATGAAATAATTTCTGGGAAACGAAATTCTATGAAATTTCTGTCTATGAAAGAGGGTGACACCAAGAATAAATATATAAGTAGTTTTGTCCTAAAATAACAGTTACATTGGATACATTAAGTAGGTAATAAAAATAAATATGCCATTTATCTATTTTTGTGTTAAGAAGATGGAAGAGTGGATTAGGAAGGTTGAGGCAGATTGGGGCAGATCCAGCAATTAAGGTAACCGCGTATTTGTCAACCCTAAATAGACAGTCGAAAGGCAAAATTGTATGGAGACGTCATGTGTCACCGTTCTGTCAAACACTGATTTTGTAAGGAAGATAAACTTCCGTATCCGTATTATTTTGTGGCTTGAGGTCCGGTCGGTTGCACCAAACTATCTGTCACCGTTAAAACTTTCGCAAAAATCTATTGTACGGAAATTTTCATAGTAAGTACTCTGCCGGGTCACGCTGATGAGTCCATCAAAAGTGGTTGTGTAACTGGCCCTAAATCTGTGAAAATTACTAAAGTCAAGTACACTCTTACCAATTTTCGACGATATATAAGATTTACCAACATTGTGAATGTTTAAAATCCTCAGTTTCTCGTTGTGTGCCTTCATTTTTACTTCAATTACTGCCCATACAGAGTGTTACGACGCACAATCAGAGTTGTTTAGAGACAATAAGCGCTCATTGAGCACCAATTATCGCTCAAAAGCGGGCCTTGGCGCGCCCCAGTTTCTTTTGTAACACTAATTGGTGAGGTATTGCACTTGCATCGCTTATTGGGGCAACGGAGGAAGAGAGATATAGGGATAGAAAGGGATATGTGATGCACTCGGGTTGTAGGTTAGATAATTTTATTTACACCCATATCATAAATCCTCTATTTCTGCGTTCGAAAACCGCATTTAATTACCACCATTGCAACCAGTATTGTAACATCAGTGTATCTGTGACCCTGGGTAAAAACGTATGATAATTCATTACCGGTAACGTAATGAATCTCCGGCCGCCTCCTCCGCCCGCCGACCGCCGGCACAATCGAGTTGGTCATGGCGGTGCAATGGTGGTCATTCTAGTGGACCACACTCGTGTTTTAAAGACCCTTATTACGTCACAGTTACATAAACTAATATTTCACTATTTATTTCACCATACCTCGGAAATATGCTATTTATCCCTTGAAAGATGCGGGGAAAACGCATTTTATCCAATTTCTCCACATGCAGCATTGTAGGAATTTGGGGAAAGCTATTTGAGAAGTGAGTAGGTAAATCAACCAATAGCTTAAATTTCCGCCAAATTAAATGGGGATGAGCTGCTGATGATGCTATTGGTTGATTTGCAGATTTCTCCTCTTATCTTCAGCTCAGTGGAAAGGCATCCAAAGTAATCAGTGAATATCAGTTGTCAAATTCCTCTTTTGCATGTCGCCTAAAACTTAAAAGCCACAAACTTGTAGGTCTTATATTGTATGTGCCTACTAATTAGTTAGTATCATGTACAGTAATTACCTGTACACGATTTCATGTTTAAAAGTTATAAATATACAAGTTTATTGCGTGACAACATAGTATACAAGATATTAACAAATATAATATACGTCACACAAAATTACGGAACCCAAAAATATACATACATGTAACCAATACAAACTAGGACAACCCTGAACCCTGCCCTGCTAGCATGACTGTCGCGCACCCGAAGTATGATGCAGTCGCGCGCGACAACGTAAGTCATGCTAGGGGGTCAGGGGCTGTCAGCAACCTAAGTAGCTAAGCGTAAAGTGTTCAAAATTGATCTTTGCGCTACTCTGTCAAAATAAGATCGATGCGAATGTCATTTTGAACATTTCGCACGCTTCTTCTGCGTGCTTCTGCTTAAGTATACAAGGTGTAACAAAAATACTGTTGATCCTTTTAAGGGCATAATTGGTATCGTATTCTTATTGTGAAAAACTAAGAAAAAATAACTTTCTCGCGAAAAAAAATTTTGGTTTTGTATGGAGGGTTGGCCAGCTGGGACGACTCGCCCCATACAAAAAATTTTTTTTTCGCGACCAAAAAATTTTTCTCTTACTTTTTCCTACTCGCCATACGATACCAATTCAATTATGCCCTTAAACGGATCACCAGTATTTTTGTTACACCCTGTATACAGCGTATAGCTGTGCAACTGTCATCCCATAGAAAACTGTCAAATACATTTTCATAAAAAAATTTAACGATGACGATGACATTAGATTACGGTTTGGTGCAACCTTGGTTAAGGTAAAAGCTTATATCGTTTAAAAACTCCCATTTCTGAGTAGATGATATTTTCACACATGTCCGACATTTTCCGTATTTCACAAAAACCCGTCACTATCATAATCCGCCACAAAGCAAGATAAATAGCAGCGTTTATGACAGGACGGTCCCCTTATATGGGCTAGTCTAAACTAATATTTGTAAAGGTGGGGAGTGTAGGTCGTTGACCGGGGGAAATTTGTGGCCATTGATACTAATAATAGGGCGAAAGGTTATCAAAAGATTGATCGATACACGGATTGAATAATAATTTTAAACAAAAAAGAACCGACTTCACTTAGGATCCGCTATTCCAAGAGGAAGTGGCCGAGTTGCTGTAAAAAATAGTGAAATCACTGTAAATCGAGGTAACTCTTCAACTATTATAGGCACAATAGTTGAAGAGTTACCTCGATTTCTCCAGGATCCCATCATCAGAAAGTCCCGACTTGGTGACAATGGGACCATCTAGGGGTTATACCTGTTGGATTAAAAAAAAATTGAAAATCGGTTCACGATTCACGGAGATATCGAGTAACATACATACAAAAAAAATAATGATAATAAAAAAAATAAAAACCTGTCGAATTGAGAACCTCCTCCTTTTTTGACGTCGGTTAAAAAGTCCTTTGTTTTCCCAATTTAATATAGAGCAACATCTCTCTTGAATTTAACTTCTCAAAAAAGCATTGCCTTTCATTAGCGCTGACTAGGAAAGTGCTAGTAGCCGAGTGTTAAGGTGTGTGAGTTTCAAATCGAAGATCAAAGGTTCTAAGCTTGTTATAAACCTCGGCTTGATCTAACTAATGCGTGCTCGGGACTTGTATACGAGAGATAATCATGTCCTACAAATATTTTTGACCTACCGCCAATGTCAGGAATCAGTTGTTTTTCTGTCAAGAATACTGAGGCTCGCGTTCCAAAGATAGAGGCTTTTGTGCCAGCAGCGGGTCAGGCTGGTGTTGAATGAATGAATGAATGAAATACGTTTATTTTCAGGCAACTAAGCCCATAGATAAATACCTTAAAGACTAGCATACATAACACATTATACTTATAGTTACTAAAACTATTATTTTGGTGACACGACGGTTTTCTGTTGTGCCACCTGCTCCGATGCAAGAAGATTTGAAGATGAGGATTGATTGGAGGTTGAAGATGCCCACTAGAACTGTCGTCAACCAAATGGCTTAACCATAAAAGTTGGATTAGAATCGCTGCAGTAAAACAGTTTACCGTAGACAAAATCTATATATTTACAATTGTCTGCCCGTTGTCACGGAATGAAGGCACGCGTACGGCTCGGATCAATAAGTGTTGAGTGAAACAAATTGATTCTGGTCAGAGGGAAACTTAGCCAGCTGTAGTGATTTGAACTGAAATTGATGGCTTTACAATAGTTATTTGTTATACAAGGGGTGAAAGTTGTATTTTACGTGCGAGTGTTATTTGAAACACGAGCTAGCGAAAGGATTCTATTATTGACCACGAGCGAAGCGAGTGGTTCAAAAATAGAATCCTGAGCGTAGCGAGTGCTTTAATACACGAGACGTAAAATAACTTTCACCCGTGTATAACACAAAACTTTTCACCTCACTACAGCGAGGAAAATAACAAAAAGGGTGCATTTTCCTCGGTTTCCCGTAATTCCTCAGGTGTTTAATACTTCTTCATCACTCGAATCACTAATTTTTAACAAAACAACCTAGAAAAACATGCGAATATTTAACGTTGATAGGATGGATGAATTGAAATGAAAAGTTTTGACGTAAAAGGTTTTATTAAATGTCAGATGCGTTTTGTTCGTACGTAGACTTATTCGGCTGTCAGAACAATTTATCCGTTTTTACAAAAAGAATGAAGATTAATGTTGAATGCTGATATTTATGAATTAAAATAAAGTTGTAAGACTGTATTAAGTGTTTTTACTCGATGCAATTCATTAATTGCGATGTTAAAAATTCTGCACTTTTAACGTTTTACGTTTTGTTAGCTGTCAAATGTCACTTAAGCCACTTGTCACTTATGTCAAAACTCTTTCACCACATGTGGATAAAAAGCGATTTTCACAATAGATATTAAACAAACAAAAAGGGCTTTCCGAGCTAGTGAGGTGAAAAATACATTACATTTTGTTGCAAATGCGGAAAGTAGGCCATTACTTCTGTACTTAACGAGACCCGAGAAATATTGCCGTGATGCGCGCATTAATGTCATTATTTATTCACCTTCAGCTCGTGGCAATATAACTCTGTACTCGTGCAGTAATCACTTACTTTCCGCCCTTAAAATACTAACACAGACAGCTAAACTTTGTATCTTTATCAAGAGATGTTTTGTGAATAAACAAAAAAAGAACCAACTTCACTTAGGATCCGCTATTCCAAGAGGAAGTGTGCCTATAATAGTTGAGGAGTTCCCTCGATTTCTCCAGGATCCCATCATCAGAACCCGACTTGGTGACAATGGGACCATCTAGGAGTTATACCCGTTCGGTTAAAAAAACATTTGAAAATCGGTTCAAGATTCACGGAGATATCGAGTAACATACATTCCAAAAAAATGATAATAAAAAAAAGCAATTCAGTCGAATTGAGAACCTCCTCCTTTCTTGAAGTCGGTTAAAAACGAGAAAACTACCTCCGCGATCCCGTCTGGCCACTCAAGCATTCAGTCTGTCGAGTTATTGCATATTCATTATTACGGTAAATAAATAAAGTGTTGCTTTCATATCGTATTGTAGCGAGTGTGAACAGTGAAGTAATACTATAACTGTCTTCGTTGGGATAAAATATGATATGATATGACTGCTAGTTACTATGTGCCTGTAAGATTTAATTTGACTCGCGAACGCGATGTAGCAGGAAAGATGTGTTAATCTCTGAATAAATTGTTTACATGTGTAAACAATTACTACGTGTTTAAAAAATAGTACTATAAGTTTAAAAAATGTAATACTAAATTAATTATAGTCAAAGATGATCAAAAGGGGTCATTTCTATACAAGTGTTTATTAGTAAAGTCTAAAGTCAGCTTCTAAGTACTCTACAGTCAACACTTAGAAATTTACTTTTGAACGCAGAAAAAGATACAAACTACAAAAGTAAAAAAAAAACAGAAAAAATAGAGACCCAAGACAATGAAAACGGGTGACTCCGTATAGAAGTTACCAATTACCATACAAGGTGACCCGTTTCAGTGGACTTGTGTTAAGATATATGTTCGATCCAATCACAAAACGTGTAGTTAAAAGATATTTTTCTTTAATTTAGGCAATGCACTTGTGCGTTCACAACTCAACGTTTTCTCTCAGACGTTTCTGAGAGAAAAAAGAAACTAATACTGGTTCTGTTCTAACCCTACACCTCTGACCCGAGAAGTATTACTTATTACCGGCAAGAAACTCGGCGGGACTTGTTTATTCAAAACAGTAATACATTAAATCTTAAAGACAACATATACAATGATGCATAGTTCTTCAAGAAGGCATATCAAAACAGCTTGTGAGACAGACTATGTACCTACTGCCTACCTATTGTGTAATTAAATACAATAATCCTAATCTGACTGCTTCGCAAAACGTTTGATATGCTTTCTTGCCTGAACTGTGTCCTCTAAATGCTAGATGATTTTGTATTAGTGCCTGGTTTGGGCCTAATGTAGAAACTTTTAATTAACCCGTCGGAGCCCAGTGTCATCTTATGATGTCGCATTAATAATAATATATTCAAATTTATATATTTTATCTCCACCCATATCATAAACCTTCCATGATGCGTTCAAAAACCGCACGTTATGACCACCATAAAAATAAACTGTTTTGTTAGAAGTTAGAACAAATGTCTTATCTGTAACGAGGTTATTATTATCAAATAATAATCAAAAATTAGATTTCATTATGAAAATCCGGCCCTCGACAGCCGCGCCGCGCGATCCTCCGACCGCCAGCACGCGCCCGCCACCCCGACCGCCGCGCCGACACAATCGAGTCGGCCATGGCGATGGCGGTGCAATCCGTGCAATGGCAGTCATTCATTCATCATTTAGGGTTTATAATATGTGTGTAGATAAAGCAGTGTATGCAACTGTACGTAATTAGGCCCTTAAAACACTCGTGTTTTGAGGACCCCTATTACTCAACAGTTACATAAACTACTATTTTAGAACAAAGTTCATTATGAATCGCACTTATAATGACAGGGGGTTTCGAGAAGTTAATTAGTAATGAAGACAAGCGTAACGGCGCGACGGTCGGTTTTTGACATTCGTATCAACATTCGCATTCGCATCAAATGATGCGAATATTTTTCGAATGCGAATGTTGGTAGAACACATCCTGTTTTGACCGCGCTGACCTGGCCGATGGTCATATGCTTGCTCATACACAGGAAGTGAAAACGACGGTATCACTTGACTCCTTCTGATCATTAATATAGGACTCCATCACATGTCATGTTCTGTATTTTTGAACCATGGAAGCATTAAAATGAGCAAGATTAAGTTTTTTGAATCTACTCCGTAACATTCGTATTCGCATTCGCATTCGGACATTCGCATCCTGAATATTCGCATTCGCATTCGCGAATGTGAGAAAAACGACATTCGTGACATCCCTGATTGAAACACGTTTTTGAATATGCAGACAAATGTATTAGGAATTCGGTAACATGGTTTCTCAGTTTTAATGGTAACAGAAAAATCTTGATACATATATGACACTTTTTTGACAAAGGTAAGTACCTTTTGATCTACACTGTCACATATATGTTTCCTATATCAATTACGTTCATGTGCTAATTGACGAAACACGAGTCGTCTATTGGTATATTTGGTATAGATCTGTATCTGTAGATAGTAACCAGCACATGACAGTTTATCGCCTTGACAATAGAGGCGTTGTTCAGATATTTGAGACCACCTTGGCCGCTCCGATATATCCGATAGCGACTGTAAATTAGATTAAATCTGTTCTTTAGTTCCCTACTAGAATTGAAAAGATTGAGGTACATTCAATTAAAACGTAATTTTCAATGAAACATTCGTAATAATCCTAAATCACTTCCACATTCCTCTAGTTCCACAACTACTTGGTATAAATGTCCTGTGACGTCATATGACCTGAAACATAAAAATGGAGATGACGTAAGATTTGTTAATTGAATGAACACGCAGAAAAGATGTACTTACACTGCACCTTATTGCAAAGAAGTAAGATGCAAAAATATAAACAAATCTTTGACGTCGACTTAACAAAATGCTCGACTTAACACTTAACATTTAGTTAAGTAAAACTCGCTTAAGGGGCTCTCTGGCGCCAATGACCTTCGATCTGAATCTTTTAGATTACATTTTTTTATAGCTAATCATATTATCAGTAACGGCCTTAAACAATATAGTATCCTAAATTGGCCTACTTCAATATTAAGAGTCGCCAGGACGCTCGCGTGAACTCGCGTTTCCATACAAACGTAGTTTAGCTCTCATTTTAAAACTACATGCTTTAGAACCACGAAATTTGGCATGGGCATTCCAGCAGTACAGATCTATGTCCGTAATTCGTTTTCGTTGCTAAAAATTGTAATACAAAGAAAATATAGCAAAAATAAGTTTTGTATGTAAATCTGTATCTGGCTGTATTTTCTTTGTATTACAATTTTTAGCAACGAAAACGAATTACCGACATAGATCTGTACTACTAGAATGCCCATGCCAAATTTCATGGTTCTAAAGCATGTCGTTTTAAAATGAGAGCTAAACTACGTTTGTGTGGAAACGCGAGCGTCCTGGCGACTCTTAATTGTCTTCGAGATATTTAGCATCAAAGTCTGTCAATTTTAGGGCTAAAAAGTCGTTTTCTGGTCATACCTTTGTGTTGATTACTATAAAAAGAAAATCTCTCTTCTTTTTTTAGAGACGTCAAAGACGAACCCTAATATAATGATTTCGTATATGTAAGATACTTCACAGCATTCGAATATCGAAAAAAGTGTGGTTTACATGTTTAAAAAAATCGTAAAAAAAATTACTACTAATTTTTTTTCAAAATTTGGCTCTACAGAATGGAGATAAAAGATTGTAGAACTGATGCTTTATAACTCTATCTGGTCAAAAAACGGGCGGAGCCCCTTAAGACGATTTTGAAGGCACTTAAGACAAAAACGCGTTTTATGTGGTTGTAGGTAAGCGTATTATGTTGGAACTACTCAATTATGTAGCTATAGCCAGATATACACAGTGTATATACACTGTTGATGACCATTACTTTATTGCGTGAACTTGATTTATTAACTCTGCCCACTGAGCCGGATTACTGGGTAATTAATTAATTGAACGGTTTTTAATTACTTCCAGCGGTTTACGCGTACGAACTGTTTTATACATTCGCAGTCTTGTAGTTACGGAATTCTGGAAAATGAATGTCGGTGCATGTGTTATATTATAGTCCGTGAGCTCTCAGAAGAACCTTCGGGTTTTAGAAAGAGACGTCGGGTATCAATCAACAGTGCCACGTGAAAAAGCAGAACAGCAATATTACCTTCGTGTGTCATCGCCGATTCCCGAGGGTTCTTCTTAAAGCTCACGAACTGTAGGTGATTATCACTGGTGCAGCTACCGCATGCGGCGACGGTATGCAAGGGTGATAGCTCTATACACATGCAGAGTGCTATCTCGCTCGCGCACCGGCGCCGCATGCGGAAGCCCGCCTTAGATAATTTTCATCACACGTGCATTCATTACACGTAAAATGTTTGAAGGCATTGAAATCGGTATCGTTATCGGATATTAATCGGTAAAGCGATCGATGCAGGTTCAAGTCCTGCTGGGTTGATTATTTTTCTTTTCCGTGTTTTCAAAGTTTGTATTTATTTAATAACAAACTTAAGTTTTTTTAAGCTTAGTTTCAAGAGAGTATGAGCCTTTTTTCTTACCATATTTAACATTTTATTTTTTCTTGATAAATGTGATGAAAAACATTATATGTAATTCGGAGGGTAAAAATATGGCAAACTCGAGTCATTAAAGCCCTCGGCTTGGTCTCGGGCTTCGCCTTAAACTCTCGTTCGCAATTTTTCTCTTAACTTCACTTTACACACAATGTTTTATCAGTTTTACCCCAGTTTAATTATTTTTTCTTCAATTTGATAGTTTTACAAGATGGCGCGCGATGTAAGGCCCCAAACATCATGCGGTAACTCTGAAGCACCATCTGAACCAGCAAACCAGAGTTACCCCAATAATGCGTCATCTAGTAATGCTATCAGACTTAGAGCACTAAAATTTCTTAGACTGTGCCCCTCTATTTATACATTATCTTTGATTGTACCATATTAAACCGTTTATGTCTACCATAAACAGTGAAGTAATGTAATTCCTAAACGGTTTTAAATGACACATGTCGTGGGAAGAACACACGTGATATCTAGAGCTAATAGATTGAATATAAAAGAATCGAATAGTGGGTCAAAGTCGATATTCATAGTTTAAGTTAATTATGTAGGTTCGATATTTACATTTTCATCACACTTGCTCGTAAAGCGTGCCACATAAATCATCCAAAATCTGATTTTCGAAGCCCCATAACTTTTTTTATGGTCTTAGGCTAACCCCACACTAGCGTCCTCCGAGCGAGGCAGCGGCGACGCGGCGTTTTATAAAAAAATAAAAAAATCGTATCTCCAGATCCGTGGCTCCTAGGACCAAGGTTCCAGGGAAAAAAGGGAAGGAAATGACACCACAAACCCCCCAAAAAAATTTGTCGGTACATGTGCCAAACACCCTGTATAAAAATCTGAATAAAGTAAAGGTATCAAAAAGAATCCCCCCAACTGCCATACATTTGATAAATAAGTTAAATTAAAACAAATGTTTGGTGGAGCGTAGAGCGATAACGCTCGGAGCGTTTTTTTGGTGGCAAGGGCAAACTCATACGGCCGAATAAATGCAGCACCAGCACGCAAATACTTCCAGTACTTACAACCGCGCCATCTTTTCCAGATATGCGCGCTAGCCAAACAACTGGACATGTCAGAGCGGCAGGTCGAGCGGTGGTGGCGCCTGCGCCGCTCCCAGGACAAGCCGTCGACGCTCGTCAAGTTTTGCGAGAACGCGTGGAGATGCACCTTCTACCTGTATAATTTCTCCTTCGGGATATTTATACTGTGGGACAAAGAATGGCTGTGGGAGATAGATTATTGTTACATCGGGTATCCGCATCAGGTGAGCACAGTTTTATAAGTATACCTAAACTACTAGATAACATCCCTAGTCCAGATCTCTAAAACTTCTTTGGAATATTTATACTTTAGTACAAGGAAAAACAAGAAGCAAGGCCGTCTTAATATGTGATGGGGCCCTAGGGCACTTAAGAATATGGGGCCCTTGGACACTTGGAAATCAGACTCAGGCGCTCAATTAGGGACAATGTTGACTGTAAAAAAAAGGTCGTCTACGATCTTTCGGTGCCCCCCTGAGCATGGGGGCCCTGGGCACGGGCCCCGTGTGCCCTTATGGTAAAGACGGCATTGACAAGAAGCAGTGCGGTGCGTTGACGCGAACAAAACGGAACAAGCAAGGGCAAATGTAATGAGACGAAGTTCGATCTTTAGAGAAAAAAACTTCAAAGTCATTTTCGAGTATTGGTTTTGTGATGATAAATAAACAAAGACGAATAATATTTGTGTTTACTTAGAAATTATAAATAATGAAACTGTTGACATTTCTTATTGACGTAATGAATCGGCTAGGTAACAACTAGATGTTATTCTCAAACAGTTTTTTGATATGTTTATCTGAGTTTATCATAATGAGTGGTACTGACTGACCTTGACAGGGTATGCTTATAAACTAAACGTGTTTATTTGTAGTTTGCTAAATTCCTTTAAAGAAATCATTCAAATTCACTTGAAACTTTTATATGGTGTTTGTAAAGTCTAAATAATGAGTTAAGAGTCGCCAGGACGCTCGCGTGAACTCGCGTCCCCATACAAACGTAGTTCAGCTCTCATTTTAAAACGACATGCTTTAGAACCACGAAATTTGGCATAGGCATTCTAATAGTAACGACCTATGTCGGTATTTTGTTTTCGTTGCTAAATATTGTAATACAAATAAAATACAGCAAAAATAAGTTTTGTATGTAAATCTGTATCTGGCTGTATTTTCTTTGTATTACAATTTTTAGCAACGAAGACGAAATACCGACATAGATCTGTACTACTAGAATGCCCATGCTAAATTTCGTGGTTCTAAAGCATGTCGTTTTAAAATGAAAGCTGAACTACGTTTATATGGGAACGCGAGCGTCCTGGCGACTCTTAATTAATAAAACACAGTTCTAACGCGGTTTTCCCCTAAGTTAAAATAATTAATTTTAAAATTTGCAAATGTGACTAACCTTTTGACCACCACCATTTGAAACCATTTGAATGACACCTTCATAAATTATGACAGAGTTCAAAATTGAAATTTAAAATTATGACGTACGGCGGTTAAAAGGTTTAAGGGATAAAACACCAGATAACATTTATAAATCCAAAAAAATACACTTAAGAATTTACTACGCCGATAATCACGTTAAT
Organism: Pammene fasciana; assembly: GCA_911728535.1. Taxonomy (NCBI): domain Eukaryota; kingdom Metazoa; phylum Arthropoda; class Insecta; order Lepidoptera; family Tortricidae; genus Pammene; species Pammene fasciana. Next base: position 3,209,219 of record OU452292.1, read on the forward strand.
CACGTAATGCCAAGATAACCGTTTATCTTGTGTGCTTGAAGTTTGAATGAGGCGATTATCTTTAGAGCTCTCTTATATTGACTTATAATCATTTAGCAACACATTCCGATGACAATGGGTTTAAATCTTGAAAACAGTTTTGATAATGTGCCAATAAAATTTTACAGTTTTAAGATATAAACACAATTATTATTATTATTATCACTGCATGCGGCTGTACTCACTTGTGTTTAGTCCTAGAGTCCGGAGAGATGGAGACCTAAGCTCTCCGAAACATGTCGCGCGTAGTGACTAAACACAAGTGTGTACAGCCGCATGCAGTGATAATAGTGTTAATATGTCTTACGAAAGTTTAAATTGAACAATTATTATTAGTATTATTACTTATTATTGGAATGGGATACTTGTTACAGAACTTATAGACAATTATTCAACTCGATTATATCGACTCAAAAATCGCATACAACTTGGATAAATGCCCGTCTATAGGTAGGTTCAACGAAATTAATCCATATTATACCTCATTAAACCGTGTGAATGGGTCGATTTACATAATAATTTTCCCAAAAATATCAGTTTTGGAATTACTTAAATTGGAAAATAGGGCTACATTCAGATGACGCTTGTGTCTTATTCGAAAACTTTCACACTCTTCAATAAAGCAATGAATTAAAATTAAATATTTCCCTAAAATCTTAGCCTTTAAAAGCAAACACTGTACTATACTTTTATCAATAAATTATTTGTTTTTGTTGTGTATTATGTTACAATAATTTTAAAAATCTTCGTTAAAAAATACTTAAGTAAGTAGGTAAACACAACAATAACGTTCTATGGCTCCTCTACATGATGGGCCATCACAGGGACGCAGCTATGCGTTAGAGGGAGCTAACGATATTGCGATCTCGTTCCGTCGTATAGCTGCGTCCCTATGATGGCCCATCATGTAGAGCCAGCCCTACATATCGACCGTTGGAATCGGCATCGTCATAGTTCACCGAAGCGCCCACATGCCCGATATGCTGGAGACACAGATAACCTCAACACTAGATACATCATAAGTACAACTCGGGGTCACCACGCATCAGTGCTCTCGTACTAATTTTGTATGAGAGCGCGATCGCGTATTTCAATTGAGGTAACGTTTTTGATCATTACTCATGTGGGTTAAAAATATCCACTAAAATCCAGTTACAGGAGTGAACCTGGATTGTTATACTACAAATTGGTGTATAATACTGTTGAGATTTGCTGTTCGGATCGTAGAAATTTACGAATAAAATTGCACTGATGTGTGGTGACCTCGTGCTCCCTGTAAAAGTTTAATGATGAGGTGTCTGTGTAGTCTGTGGCTGGAGATAAGCTCGGTTTCAAAGAAATAAAGAATAAGTGCACTTTGAAAAGATTCTAGCCGGGTGTGGTTTTGTACAAAAACCGACCAAGTGCGTGTCGGACCACGCATAATGGAGGGTTCCGTAGAAAGTAGTTTTTGCAGACAACTCAAAGAAGGCATTATCGGTTTATAATGTTCATAACAATTTTAGTGGAAAGTAAATATTAAGCCGCATCTTTTTGATTAAAAAAATAATCTTTGGACTTACGATTCAAAAGTTAGAGGGGAGGGACACAACTTTGTAGACTTTCGAAGCGATTATTTCTGAAACTCATCGTTAGTACTAGAGTCAGTCAATGAGTCATCGTTATTGTAACTATCGATTTCGGTAACATAATGTTCTAGATCTCTAAAGATAATTGATAATGCTTTATTTTTTATAAAACCAGAACTTTTCCAAGTATGGTAATTGTTTACACGAGTCAAGAAGAAAAGCATATCCATGAGTTGCTATCTCTTTATACAATAATTCATTAAAATATTCGCCTCGTTTATTAAATATTTAAATATTTGGGGACAATCTTACACAAATCAACCTAACCCCAAACTAAGCAAAGCTTGTACTATGGGTGCTAGGCGACGATATACATACTTAGATATATAAATACATACTTATATACATAGAAAACATCCATAACTCAGGAACAAATATTTGAGATTAGCACACAAATAAATGCCCTTACCAGGATTTGAACCCGGGACCTCCAGCTTCGTAGGCAGGGTCACTACCAACTAGGCTATGGAGGCCGTTAATAGAGTGCTACCCAATTTATACGTGGGAGTACATATGATAATGTTTGTGTGTTTTATTTTCATGAGTACTATAGACTTAATCAAAAAATGATTTAAGAAACCTCAATTTTTTTGAGCTCTATCGATTGAAAGTTTCATCTTTATGTGTTTTATAGTTTACGAATAAAATGACTGTATCATACGGACGAACGGACGGACAGACGGGTATAACGAAACTATAATATTTTGCCATTTGGACTACGGATACCATTAAAAGTGTGATGATTATGCTGAAAGATTAAGTCTTCTCCATGCGGAGTTCATCTTATATGAATGTAAATTAAAAAAATACGATGAAAATGACAATTAGGCGGTTATCACACTGGTGCGGATCCGCATGCGGCGCCGGTGTGCGAGCGAGACAGCGCTATACACACGCAGAGCGCTATCTCTCTCGCGCACCGGCGCCGCATGCGGATCCGTCGTCAGTGTGATAATCGCCTTATACTATCTTCCTGAGTTATGGATTTATATTTAGTACTTAGTTTAACTATTTATTATGACAAAAACGGGACTTAATCTTATCTCAATGAGTTTAAATCAGTAAGTTTAATTATTCCTCATTACATAGTGGGGGGACATCATTGAACATGATGACATCAGTCGTCAGCACTATACTGCCCAGTCAATCTAACTTCGTAAATAGAAGACTTTTTCAAAATTGGCATCTCTACTATATGTCGATTTGCGTAATATATTATTTATTAACCATCTACAACCAAAACCAACGTTCATAAGTGCATTATAGTTAATGTACCTAAATTGAAAGTTTTTTTTTTAAATCTTTTTATCAACCAGGGACTAACCAACGACGTATGGTGGTACTACATGATCTCCTCCGCGTTCTACTGGTCCCTCACCATGTCCCAGTTCTGGGACGTGCGGCGCAAGGACTTCTGGCAGATGTTCGTCCACCACCTGGCGACCATTATGCTGCTGTCCTTCAGCTGGGCCTGTAACCTGCATAGGATTGGAACGCTGGTGCTACTAACCCACGATTGCGCGGATATATTCCTTGAGGTAAGTGCTTTCTGGATCGCTTGGTTCAACGCTTAGTTTTTTTGGTGACTCTAAATTTTTAGAAGGCTTGTAAAATATTATTCTTCATAAAAGATCAGTTACAACTATTATTAATAACGGGGTATCTACCATGTACATATGTCAGTATTTTATTTATCATATGACTACACGTCACTGGATAGTGGATATAGATAGGCATTTCTTCATATAGGTGGTAATAGTAATGGGAAAGTAGATGTGAAGAAAACCCAGTGAGTGCTGCGAGGTCCAGGTGGGACAGTGCAGCTGCCAAGTTTGTTGCTCTTTAAGCTACCCAGGGATCACGTGTAGGGTTGTCTTAGGTGTTTCCTACGGACGCAGAGTAACATTGATCCCCAAATTTAAAGCATATATCAGTGTTTTTGATTCTCGATAATCGGTAATACACGGGTTACATACAGGGTGTACAATCCAAATGGGTCAGTATGGAGAAGTCGGAAACTATGAGAGATAGCGAGATCTGTTCTTAGGAGCCATGACGTCGATTTTAGATTTAATAATAATTACATTCAAACTTTTTTATTAACTCTCATACATAACCGGGAATCGAACCTGGTCAAAATCAATGTGTATAAATTCTGCAAGTCAAATGGCTACCATTTTGAACATTTACTGAAATAAAATAATTATCTTATTGGTGGGTTTTTCTTTCAATTATTTAAACAAGATTCCATTAGTGTTGTGCTTCTTGCGACTTGCAGAATTTATACACATTGATTTTGACCAGGTTCGATTCCCGGTTATGTATGAGAATTAATAAAAAAGTTTGAATGTAATTATTATTAAATCTAAAATCGACGTCATGGCTCCTAAGAACAGATCTCGCTATCTCTCATAGTTTCCGACTTCTCCATACTGACCCATTTGGATTGTACACCCGGTATATACAGGTTAAATACCCCGTTTTAATGGAAATTGTAAAGTTAGTATAAACATCACGTATTTTTAGTACTATACTTGAGTCACATTTTGTAAGTCTTTACAGTATCATTATGCAAAAAAATATAAATTTATATCACTCAATCACCAATGATTCAATCTATACCTGGTGACCATTGATAAATAGGAGCAGGTCCTGGTCCTATTTTTCAACGATTAAAAATTATCCATACTCATTACATTAGTCTTCATTAGTAGTAAATAGTAGTAGTAAGTTTCTTGAAATAATTTTGCACAACTTTTTTTGAATGGGTACAATATATAAGAACCTCTACATTGATTATTTGGTCTATCACCTTCTTACACTTTTAAGACATCGTCAAATCTAGTACAGACGCCATCAGATATATCGGAGCGGCCAAAGTACTCAAAAATATCTCAACATAAACGTACACTTTATCGCCTTGACAATAGAGGCGTTGTCCACATATTTGTGGCCACCTTGGCCGCTCCAATATATCTGATGGCGACTGTACCAACTTGATTGCAGCTTCTGTGTTTAAACAGACAAACACAGACTTTTACTCACCAGGCTATAATTAGGATCAATATACCATTTCATATACCATAATCGTTTTTTGGAATGAAGATCCTGGCCATAGCAAGTACCCACTACCCACCAGGGATCGGAACCGGTTTTCACCATTTGAAATATCTTCACATTCTTCCATTTCTTATTTTAAGTTTACTCATACCTTCCTATTTAAAGAAAAAAAACCGATTAGCCAAAACCGGTTAATTCGTATGAGAAAGTTAACCGGTTCCGACCCATGGTACCCACGTGAGATGTTTGATTGCAGCAAGCGACCGTTGCGACGCGCCTGTGGCGCCGCCGAACATTCGTGAGTGCTCGACCCCATGTGACATGCCACTTACCGCCAAATACATGTGTACAACCGATTTTATATACAATTGAGCGTCTAAGAGTAGTATTCAGAGTGCACGGCATCGGCAAAACTTTTGTTTGGATTGTTATTCAAAAATAATACCGAAATTCTGTTTCTCTCAGAATTTTACTCTTAGGATATCCCAATTGGATTCGTTAGCATTATCGACGCATTAAATAAGCCCTTCCTTCAAGTCGCGATTTAGATTTATTTTTATTTTCAATAATAACAACCCTACAACCTTAGAAAATTGCTGGCGATTCTCAGTTGGGCCAATCCAGGATAATTAAGCTCTGAGTGGAACCGGTTAAAAAACTTTAAACACTACCTTTCAATCAAGCCTCTATTTCACCGATGTAATTCAAGTGACAATGACAATTTGACCTAATTACATTGTTGGGTCAACACAAACAAATCCAACAATTCTCAGTAGGTGTTGTAAATTTTAAAGCTAAGTGATCTTTTGCTGTCAGACACCGAAATATTGTTGTTATTTTGAACCATCTTATCGTTTTACTACTTATAGATGTTATTTTTAATGGACTGACATATTATACACGAAGTCAGTGTATGAGAAATCAGACATCTGTAAACTGTCACCTTATTCAGCGTTCAGCAATAACTGTGTTTAAATATAGAACATACAAAAATATTTTCACTATTTCGGGTTTGGCCCATCCCATTCCTCGGAGTATCGCTAAACGTTGAAAAAAAAACCTATATATTTTAGTGTCTATTTATCAGCCACAAAGAGCTCCATGTATCGTAGCTTTCCTTGTTTTATTTGTAGTTTATGTGTACCGAATTGTCATTGTCAAAGTCAATCGCCGAAATAATTGGCCGATTGATAATTCGGTTTAAACAATTGATGTGATTTGTGATTTTCTTTGTCGCTTTACTTGTCTTGTTGTTGCTGTGTCGGCTGAATGAACGTTATCCCTTTCACTTCCTAGTCGAGTGACACAGACAACACCAGTAGTAACTGTTGAATGGTGTATGTAGTAAGTAGTTATATAAAATCGGTTGGAATCAATCATTTGCCCAATAACCTCACCTAATGTTACTCAGTAACACATGTGGTGGTTTCTTCTAAATTTAATCATTCATGCAGGTAATTCATGGCAGGCATTTTATTTTAATAGGAAGAATGCAGTTTTGAGAAGCTTACTTCGCCTAACGAGTTCTGGTGTTTTTGCATATAAAATTATTCTGTCTACTACAGGGTTGGGCAGAGTAACTGTCCTAGTTTAAAAGTTGTATACAAGTTTAAAAACAATATAATATGAGATGTTATGTTATTAATTATATTTAACACACTCTATATTTTCCACATTAATTGATATGTTTTATTCTCTCTTCCTTAGCTTGTATAATTTTAAGCATCTTGCCATAAAAGGAATTTCACGCGGCACGGCAGCCATTATGCAAAGAAAATACGTTTTAATTACAGGAGATCGACAAGCGACAGACTAATGGAGTGTATAGTGTCTTATTAAGAGATATCCTGGAGGATATATTAGCCATAGATGATTCCAAAAAGCCAGGCAGTCAGGGTATAACTTCATGGTGAAATGTACCACATTAGTCGGAATTTGAGGCTGACTCTTTACATTACAAAGTACGCTATACGTATTCTTAGAAAACTAATTAACTATCGATATTTCGGTATGAGGATATATGCAGAGCTTTATTAAGATGACATAAGGCTAGTTATTGGGTTTATTCTAGGGTCGGGTAGTCAAATATGGGACGACTAAGCAGAAGAGGACTTGCGTGCCGCGTGAAATTCCTTTTATGGCAAGATGCTTAAAATTATACAAGCTAAGGAAGAGAGAATAAAACATATCAATTAATGTGGAATATATAGAGTGTGTTTAATATAATTAATACCATAACATCTCATATTATATTGTTTTTAAACTTTTATACAACTTTTAAACTAGGACAGTTACTCTGCCCAACCCTGTATAATTAAAACACATATTCTTAAATATAGATATTTATTATTTAAAATATATATTAACCAATATTCGATTATTTTTTATTTTATTTTCCGTTTAGAAATACTAAGGTGATCAGAGCCCAAAAATAAGCTTTAGAATTTAAGTAAAAGATTACTGACCGTGCCAGTTAGATTAGTGAATTTTATAACAATTGTATAATTTTGCAGTGAAAGGTAAGATTTTGTCGATTATTAAAAAGTTGACTAAAGCGTTACGGTCATAATGATGTATTTAAAATAGTTATTTGTGTAACAAGAGAGGAAAGTTGTTTTTTCTTGCGAGTGTTGATTTTGAGTCCCGAGTAAGCGAAAGATTCTATAATTGAATCACGAGCAAAGCGAGTGATTCTAGGTTTGAATCTTGAGCGTAGCGAGGGATCTCAAGAACACCAGATGTAAAAAATGTTTCCTCTCGTGTGACACATACAACTTTTCACCTTAGTAGTGAGAACATATTAAAGTTAAATAAACACATTTATTTACATTCCCGAATGAAAGGCATCATCATTATGACGAAAACCTTCTAGAAACAAAATTTCACTCCCTGGAGTGTCGAAAGTAGCAACTTTCGTCACTCCCTGGAGTGATGAAAGTCGCACTTTCGTCACTCCAGGGAGTGAGGAAAGTAGGCTTGTTCGAACTGCTGAGGTGAAAATTATTTTACGAAGGTTTCAATCTCCGTTTATTGTTACGCCTACCAATTGATTTTTTTTACAATTTATTGCTGTTAATTTATATTTTAATCAGTTGATTTTAGTATATTTATATACACAATAAATTAACCCTTATAACTGAGTTTACTGGGTGTATGATTGGACCTAAGGCAGCCCTGCTTGGATCTAGGTGCGGACGAGTGTGCATGTTTACTCACATACATATTTTCGTAAGACTATACCGTGGAAACATTTTTACTCGACTTTTAACACTACAACCGACCAATTTCCGCTTCCGTCGAACTCTGAACCTTAATAGTGCTGATATTGTCAATAAATTAAGGTTGAAAATAGCTTGCAAATAAATTATTGAAAGTCTTACGAGAATATGACGCAGGATTACTGAGGCTAGGTTAGCATGCCTTTAAGCCGCGTCTTAAGGGAGAGGAAAAGACTGCATTGCATGTTAGATTAGAGATCCTTGCGGCAAGCTGTAAAAATCTCAGTTGATGTTTGGATTAATTGTATTTTTAATACGTCAAACCACGTCTTAGTGGACATCTACAGATCTCTAGTGAATTCCATATGCATCTAAAAAGTAAACGAGATAACCACGACTGTCATTATTACATACTGTATACCACTACGATACTAAACCAACCACGTCATTTTCTTATTAAGATTCTTCTAAGACCCATTAGATAGACTCTAAAGCACCAGACTTATTTGCAAATAAACAACCAAAAAGAATGCAATGCAACCGGTAATTAGAACGGTTGACGGTATTTTACATACAATTTTAAACAGGTTTGTATTCCTAGCTACAAGTATAATAGTAACCGAGCAAGTCACAAGGATCTTTAAAGTCCCACCGCCGTACCCGTCATCGTTACATATAAGCTTGCTATGTAAACATTCTCTTTACAGGCGGCTAAGGCAACGAAGTACGCTGGCTACCAGCGGTTCTGTGATTGTGTGTTCGCCTTGTTCACTCTGCTTTGGATCGTGACCAGGCTGGGGGTATACCCCTTCTATATTATTTGGAGGTGAGCCATGTATTTATTTGTCAGTTTCGCTAGACAGTCTTAATAACTACCTGGGACATTCATGTTTATATCCGATATATATCTGTTTTTAACCGTCCAACAAAGGCTAAATAAATAATAGTTTTCCTTTTCTAGTAAGTGTGTAGTGTAAGAGTAGAATTAGGTAAAAAATTGTAATGAAGGGACGGCTAAGGCCACCAAAAAACCTAAAAGATGCATTTTAGGCTTTTTTTACACACTACCCATAAATATCAGAATGGAAGCATGCAAACATTGTTTTTTGGCTTCTACGGTAAAAATGGGGAAGATTATTTGAACTATTTACAGCAACAATAAAGAGAATTTAAGTGCGATAAAAAAGCTGCCAGCTCAAATTCCAATTAGCTAAAGGGTACAGTTTAGTATGAAATAACCGGAAAATTACCGGTTCCGATGATACGGAATTGGAAATAAAGATGCAAACCGGTTATTTTTAGTAAGAAAAGAACTGTTTTTAACCGGTTATTTTAGTATGAAATTTTATACACTAATGGGATTAACGTCTAACTGTGTATTTCCAGCACGGTTATCCGCGCGCCGATGCTGATTCCCATGTTCCCGGCGTACTACATCTTCAATTCCCTACTGTGCCTTCTATTAGCCTTGCATATGCTCTGGACGTGGCTAATCCTGCAAGTCGCCTATAAGACCATCAAGGCTGGCCAGGTGAGAAACGGTTTTCTAATAAACCGTGAAATAAAGTAACCGGATTTAATTTTTTTATTGTGCCCACTGCTAGCTATATGTATATGTTTTACTTAAACGTAGAAGCGTTTACATGTAGAAACGAGGCGGGCAAGATGAGATTAACCGGTTTTTGACAAGTGAAGTAAAGTGATTTTAAATGTGGCCTAGGATTTGTTATTTTACTTTTTTGTATACAGGGTGGTTTTTCAATAACAAGCCATATTGTGCAAGGTGATTAGGTAAGTCATACCTACTGAACAAATTTTTCTATGGGACCAAACCCTTCCCAAAAAAAATTGGCCACACCATAGAAAACGTCAACGGCTGATCGGCCGAAATGTATGTAAAAGCCAAAAAAGAGATTTCGTAGTTGGTCCCATAGTAAAAGTTGATTAGTATGGCCTACCAAGTCACCTAGCATAATATGGCTAGTTATTGAAAAAACACAGTGTTTATACAGAGTGTTTCCTGTAACATGAGCAATAAATTAAAACGTAGATTCTACTCCTCAAACAATAAAACTTTTGTTCAACAACTTTTAAAAAATATGTATTTTTTAGATTGTCTCTTTTTCATACAAACTAAATAGTATTTTCAATGTACGTTAAAATCCGTCCAATTGACATCGCTTGTCAGCCTTGTCACCCTACAGACATAATCAATTTCGGAATACATTGCGTGTTCGAATAATCTTTAAAGTGAAATAAACCATAAGTTCTTTTTAAAAGTTGCTGAACAAACGTTGTCTGGTTTGAGGAGTAGAATCTACGTTTTAATTTATTGCTCCTATTACAGGAAACACCCGGTATAATAACGCGTGTTTAATATTTTTGGGTTTACACTTATTGTGATTTAATATACACGGTGTAACATGAGGAAACCGAATAATTTTAACAACGTATTCCTGATCATAATTGAAGACTAAAATGTCATACAAACTTTCCTGAATTTTGCCTAGTTTCCAAGTTACGACCAATTAAAAAAACCGCATTTCTCATTGTTACTCAGCGAAACACGATTTTTAGATGGCGATTTCACCAGTATGGGGTGTAGTCTAAAGACATCTCTTATTGACAGATGTCAAAGTGACAATAAACATTTTGTATAAACTATTTGTTATAAAAAAATGTAGAAATTCATTTAAACCGATAATTTTACCTATGAGACTTACTTATTATGTACAAAAGCATTCAAAAGGACGAAAAAAAAGAACAAAAAATATTTTTTTTTTGGCATTTTTGACATAAAGTCATATAATGTTTTTTCTTCTATTGACCTCAGAAATGCGTGGTTCAAATCTTTCTGTTTCCTCATGTTACACCGTGTATATATGTGTCATATTGTGATATATCAATAAAATATATATAAAAATGATTTGGACCTGTTGTATTTCCAGATGGAGGGTGATATTCGTAGTTCAAGTTCAGACATCAGTGACAGCTCGCACTACTCCAATCACAGCACGCCCAACCGGGTCAACAATAAAAAGTAATAACGTATTTCCTTGACGTCTCTCATAATTAAACAATCACAACACAATCGAATAAAAAAAAAACTTTAAATATAAATAAATAAAATAAAATTTGTTTATTTCGAACAGAGTCCATATAGTATTAGTATATTAATGATTACATAACACTTAAGCTATGTTAGTTGTATACAAACTAATGACATATAATTAAAATTAATTTAAAAATCTGCCGCCCTCTGGAACACCCGGTACGTGCACATGCGTTCGCACCCAGTGTCGCAGAATGGGGCAGTCCGGCTTCTCACTTATGACCCTCAGGATAGTCAGGATGGAATAGGGATGATGACACATGTTGAATTAGGCAATAAAATTTAATTGATAGGATGCAGAATGATCAAAATATCCAAATAAAGTAGGTAAACATTTAAAAAATTTATTGAAATGGTGCAAAGATTTTGCTTCAAAATTTCAATTTTTTCGAATTTTGAAAGTACGAAATAAAAAAAAACCAATGATACCATTCGATTTCTAACATTTTATTGTGAAATAAAATGTATGACAACCATATACATAAACGCAATATTTTACTGTAAAAATAGCAATTTCATATTTTTTCCATACTTTAAACAGGGCAACTATGAAGCCATGACGTCACGGCTTTATATCATTTTGTTAGGAGCGTTTTGAGAAACAAAAGCGAATCACAGACTTTAAGTCTCTTTTCTGTCTTTTATGTTGATTTACGGCAATTGGCCCCATATAGACATTTGATCCTCACAACAAAACGAATCGAATTATACCACGCATGAAAAAAAATCATCTAGCCTACTGTGGCTCCCGCGGACTCTGCGCATGAGTTACGGTTACGAATCACCGCGCCGAACCCCTCCGTGTGCGCGTACGCAAACATGGCTGAGGCGCTGCAGTAGCGCGGGAGCCCCAACAACACCCTGAAGGCATTGTTATATTTTACACGGAGGGCGTTGAAGGCCCGCTGCGTGTAATTGAACCACAGGTTGCACGTGTATAAAGTTTGGCAGAAGGCTTTAAAGAGAGTAATCTTCACTTCAATGCTAGATCGTGCAAACCTGCGGGCCAACATGTTACAGCGAACCGCCATCGCCCTCCTTTCCCTCTCAATATCACTATCACCTTTCAAGTCCTCGGTCACCACATGGCCGAGGTACTTAAATTGCTTTACCCTGACGAGGTCTACACCGTTGAGCAGCACTGGGGGCATCGTCGTCACTTTTCGACTCTTGGGGTGAAATACCTTAAGCTCACTTTTCTTTACATTGTAAAGGAGGCCGTGCAACTTAGCATACTCTTCACAGGTTCTCAATAACCTTCTGAGTGCTGAGATCGATGAGCTCAGCAGCACCATGTCGTCTGCATAACTAATACTGTTGACGATATGTCCGTCAATCGAGCAGCCGACTCCGGTGCTACTCAGCTCACCGATCAGCTGGTTCACGTACAGGTTGAAAAGCGAAGGAGACGTCAACCCCCCTTGTTTCACTCCACATTCCAACCCGTACTCATCAGAAAGTTCGTTTACCCATTTAACCCGGTTAGTTTGATGTGCATACCAATATTTAAAAATATTAACCAGTTCACCCGGCACACCCGTGTTAACTAGTTTGGACCACAGAATATCATACCTATAGGTCAAATGCCCTAGACAAGTCAAGAAATGCATCGTAAACAGGCGTATTCCTATCCGTGTAGTACCTAACGATATACTTGAGGGACAAAATGGCACTCTCAGTCGATAGCCCGGGTCTAAACCCGAACTGAGCATCGTGAAGATTAATATGTTTTTTAAGTTGTCTCTCAAGCATGGCGTTAAGCACCTTGGACGCAGTTGTCGCTAATGAGATCGGCCGGTAGTTGCATTTATCTGAAACATCTCCAGTTTTATTTTTAGCTATAGGTACCACGACCGTCATCATTAGTTCACTGGGCAAGTAGGAATGACGCATACATAACGTGTATAGCAACCCTAGTAATCTCGGGAGTAATGGCCCCGCGTGTTGAAAGTGTTCGATACTCAGGCCGTCGTGTGCGGGTGACTTGCCTCTTGTCATACTTTTCATTATAAGAGCAACTTGTTTTGCCGAGACACCCTCAGGCACCCCCGACACCACGGCCCCAATATCCCTGTGAACATCTTTAAGGGGCGATTCCACCTGAAAATGACACTTGAACATATCTGCTATACCTTTGGGGTCGCTGATGCCGTCGACACTCACCGGGAGGCCAGGTTTAGGGCTTAACTTTTTTGTTTCCCTCCAAAATCCTTTGAAATCTTTATTTTTATGCTTTGAGGCTAAAATATTCATTTTAATTAAGTCTTGGTTATTTTGACAATATTTTAATTTCTGTTTAAACACTTTTCTAGATTCATATCATTATAAATATTACCATTACTACCATTAGTGGGCCGGCCATACCACACCCACGTCAGAAACTTGTGCCTGGCGTCCCGGTGAGCGTCACGCACATACCTATTCCAGCCAGCGATGTGGCGGCCACGGCTAGGTTTACTTGCTCCCTCACGCCCCGTATGACTAAACACAGCGGCCTCCTGCATGGTGGTTACAATCCTCGTACAAGTTGTCAATTTCAGCTGTATGCACTAAGCTTCTATTATTACACATGCTGTCAGCACATAGACTGAATTCTTGTGGACACTCAATATCTCGTAACTTATCACTACAGTAGTTAGGGAGGCGAGGTAGCTAAATGGCGTAATTCAACGGCGCCGTCGAGACCTATCAAAATCGAAAGATAAAATAATTTCGAAAAGAAAAGCTCGTATGGCAAAAACCATTTTAGCGGTGGGTTTGGCGTGTACGGTTTTTCAAAAATGTAAAAAAAAACAGTTACTTGGGCATTCTCGAGCGCGTCAGATATTCATACTACGTATGCCCCGAGTGCCTCTGATAACAACGGTATACTAATCTGCCGGTTTGCGTGGTGGGGGTAGGCATATAAAGTAGTCAAAAATGCAAAAAAAAAAAATTTACTCGAGCGCGTCAGATTTTCGGAAGGGGTGTTAAGTAGGCCCCAAGGAAGCTCCCTTTAAAAAAACTGACGATTTCGGCGTGACGATAAGTTACGATGAATTTTTGAAAATGCAAAAAAAAAAAGTTCTTTTGAAATACTCGAGCGCGTCAGATTTTCATAGGGGAGGTTTATCTCGGTATCTTGAAAGCATATTTTTTTAATCTGACAAAAATGTTGGTGGGTTCTCTTAATCTGACCGAAAAAGGTTTTACTTTCAAGTCAAAAAGTTTTAACTTTGGACAAAAATGTAAAAACACCTTTTTTGTGTAAAATAAAATTACCTTTTTTGTTTATTTAAACTTTTTTTGTAAAATGTGTCGTTCGCGACTTAAATGCCGTAACGCGTTCTTAGGAAGACGAAATGGCTCCTCCACACTTCCGGTCATGCGGAAACCGGCAGATTTTGTATTTTTAGTAAGTTTTATATTATATTCTTCAAAACAAAATAAAAAAAAATCGCGCTCGAGAATGCCGGATTAACGTTTTTTTTTTACAAGTTCGCGACCCTATAACTCGGCGGCGTCAAAGACTTATCGTCAGATTAGTTAAATTTAGTCTTTAAACACTAAAATCAACCCCCAATATCTTAAACTGACGCGCTGGAGTATTTCAGACTATCCATTTTTTTTTACTAATCTGATCGTCTATCCTAGGCGCGCGTCACTACATATAGAGCTAAATACTTTACAAGGTTGTTCTATTAGGTCTAAGGTATCTCTCATATCTTAAACTGCCACGCTCGAGTATTGCAGAAAATTCCCCTATTCGCCTCCCTAACTACAGTAATTAGTATACACTTCTATTTGTTCTAAGCTCCTTTCGCCCCATAGGATCTTATTAGTCACAACGCGCGGCGGCTTAGAAGTTACACAGACTGACCTTAAGTTACAAAGTATTTCTAACGGGAAGTAGTCTGACCAGTAGACGTCATAGTTCACTTTAATCGACAGTACTGTCTTGATCGCCGCCTGTGTGACCAGGCAGTGATCAAGCCACCTACGGCTACCGTGCGCGTCGCTGACAAATGTATATGTACCAGAATTTAATCCTAACATCGTAAAATCAACACAGTTCCAATTTTGTTCCGTACAAAAGTTTAGCATTTCATTTCCAAATAGTTCTCCAGGATATGAGTTCAAATCTCCCAAAATATAAGCGGTTTCGATATTGTTATTGTCAATTATAGCCACGATTTCACTTAAGCACTGAACGTATTCGATTAAATTATCAGACGAGTCCGTAGGCATATATACCGAAAAGAACAATATTGTCTGACCCGGCAGACAGGCCTTAATTGCTATAATGCGATCACTTTCACACTTAATAACTGATACGTTATTAAACTTACTAGTTCTTCACAGCAGGGCAACTCCGCCATATTTTAGCCCTCTTAAAATGCCACTTGAAATATCCATGGCCGATTTTCCACAAAAACTGTAGTCACTGTTCACGGTACCAAGCTCCGGAATTTCTGACTCCAACATCCAGGTTTCCTGGAGGGCAATTAGGCCTGCCTCTTGACTTAGCATTCTTACACAGTCTATGGATCTCCTGAAGGACTTACAATTAAAAGTAATCAATTTTGCTGCGTCAGTTGTACTATCCATCAATATTTAAATTAGGTTGCACAGAATCCGATATTACTCTAGCGGCTTCACGCTTACGAAATTCGATAAAACGGCGGAAAGTTATACCGTCGGGCCATATATTACAATCCATAAACAAGCTCAGTTTATGTTTAGGTACAAACATTTTATAGCAGTCGTGTTTTTTATGTTGCTTCGAGTTTATTTTGTATAAAGTGACTTACGTTAGTTTTATTCTGTATGTAAGATACTATATCACTTTCACAGGTGTCCTTATGTACATTATCAATAATAATTTTAAACAAAAAAAGAACCGACTTCACTTAGGATCCGCTATTCCAAGAGGAAGAGGCCGAGTTGCTGTAAAAAATAGTGAAATCACTATAGGTGTGCCTATAATAGTTGAAGAGTTCCCTCGATTTCTCCAGGATCCCATCATCAGATCCCGACTTGGTGACAATGGGACCATCTAGGGGTTATACCTGTTCGATTCAAAAAAAAATTTTGAAAATCGGTTCACGATTCACGGAGATATGGAGTAACATACATACAAAAAAAAAAAAAAAATTATGATAAAAAAAAAAAAAAAAAAATTCAGTCGAATTGAGAACCTCCTCCTTTTTTGAAGTCGGTTAAAAAGAGGTATACTGGGTGTTCGCCGCTGTAAACTTCCCGTTCACCTCGGTACAAGTACCATGTTTGCCTACAAAACGATTTCTGTATCTCCTTCGCTGCACCTCCTCCCAATCTTCCTCCTCCTTATCAACATTGTTTCCATTCATTGCGCGTTGTGTCGGTGGAAACAGCTCTTTACAGAAGGTCTAGTTATGACCCCCAGATTCCAAAATGACCACTGGTTCAAAAGTTTATATAGATATCCGCAGCCCGATTTTGTCATCACGATAGCGGTCGCATCTTTGCTCCGATTGCTTTCAAACTTGGTACAAAAATCGCCCTGGTTGATACCTAGGACAAGTTCGTGAACGAGCGGAATAGGGCCAAAGGAACGGCTAGGACCTCAAATTTATGGAATCAGTTTTTCGGAAATAACTTTTTTCCTATGGAAAATATACCATCCGTTTTTCTTTTATATGGCGTGGGACCTGAATATCTATAACTCCCTAAATCATATCTTTAAGAAAATATCGTTAATTTTAGTCGAAATTTAAAAAAAACCTAAATTTTTCTGGAGAAAATTCATAACTCCTAAACGGTGAATAATTTTATGTCAGTCATATTTTTTATCGAAAGGTTATTTTTTTCTCTAAAATATTCAAAACTATGTCTGTCGAAAAAATGCATAGTTTTAGAAAAAAATGAAAAAAAAAATCTGAAAGTGCGGATTTTGGCCTTGTTTAGCAGGTCAAAATTCTTGTGCCCGACTTTTACTGTTAAATTCATGTTAAATATCACATAGGTCGTACTAAAAAAAAATGTAAAAATAAACTTTGAACTGGTATCCCATGCGGTACCATGCAGCTCTCTTCTCTTATCCATTCATCCACAAGGACAAGATGCGAAATCTACCTGTGCGTTCCCCCTGCGGGGACGGATTTTTTTTTATATTTACTTTAGTTAGGAAGACGGTTTCTAGCTAAGAGCGACGTATATTAACTAAGTTTACTTAATTAAACTTTTTAAATACGCCAATAGGGTAATTGATTCTACATGTGACCGAAGAGCTGGCAGCTTCCTCGCGCAACGCATAAAAGTATTGCGATACAGCGGGGAAATGCTGCTAGCATCCTCGGCACCATGCCGAAGAGGCCCTATTTTTTGATATTTTTTTTTAATTCTCATTTTTAGTTAAGGTTGAATTAGATGGGTGTATATGGGTCAATCAACTTTTTCTTGTTTTTTGCGAGAATTGCCCTTATTCATTATTAGTTTAACTTTTGTGGGTTATAACAATGTCAACATGAATCAAGATCCTTTACACGCATACCAGATCAGGAAAATAAATAATAACGACACATTATTCATTAAAAAAATGGGTGACCCAGCGGAAGAGCCGTTATTTTCATACAAAAGTGAGGGACACCTATGTCCACTGGGTCACTGGCATTAACGAAGATATAACGTGTTAAAATGTGATAGAAGAGATTGCAATTCGTAGCATGTTTATCTGTATTTTATATAAAGTGCATAACTTAGTTAAATATAATCCGCATAATTTATTTTTATCACTATTAGTCGAGGTATGCGAAATTTTGCTGACAAAGAATAGTTAATTGACCCATATACTCATTCGATTTGTACTTATATATATATATATTACACAGTACATATGAAAAAAAATTTTTTTCGCCAAACTGCAAGACAGTTTGATACAAATTTGTTTATTGGTATAAAATATTTATAATATAGTATTTATTTTTATAGTATCGGTAAGGTTAGTTATGAGATTTTCTGTAGAATTATGATTGTATATTGATTAGTACGTTTATCTTCCAGAGACACATAAGGCCCGGCGCGGCGCCGCCGCTGTCGGCTCGCGACTGAGTTCTCGCCTTACGACATGGTTGTACGTACCGCACACCGGCTACTACCTCTATAACACAGTAAGCTATAGAGATTATTTAAAACCGGTTTATTCCTGCACCTTGTAAAAACCGGTTTTATCAAAATACCGGTTAGGACAATAACGGCTCCGCTTTGTTTAAATTCTAACCTTATTAAAATTTTGGCCAATTTGTTGTATCTGTACTAGTATACTTTAAGCACATTAAAGTTAAGCTGTCCTTTTTTTACTATATACTTACGTTTGATAAAAACAATTGGAGTTAGGAGTCACTAGGACGCTCGCGTGAACTCGCGTCCCCATACAAACGTAGTTAAGCTCTCATTTTAAAACGACATGCTTTAGAACCACGAATGGCATAAGGCATTTTAGTAGTACAGATCTAGGTCGGACTTTCGTTTTGCAAGCAAAAATAAGTTTTGTAGGTATGTAAATCTGTAACTGGCTGTATTTTCTTTGTATTACAATTTTTAATGAGAGCTGAACTAGGTACGTTTGTATGGGAACGCGAGCGTCCTGGCGACTCTTAACTCATTATTTTAACATATTATTTTGTTGTACTTAAAACTTTATATTATTATTTTTTTACCTCGTAAGCGTAACTACACATAATAGTCTGTATTTCAATATTATCTTTGTATAACTGTGATAAAACGGCTGGTGTCGCGGTATATTTAATTTAATCGAGTATCTAATCAGATACTAGATTTTTATAATCTACATATATAATTGTAATACTTAAATGGCTATGACATATTGTCTATTAGGACACAAATCTAGGTATTGATTAATACAGAGATCAAAATTATTTCGTAAGATTTTTAATAATGTCGGCGAAAGAGAATTAATAATAATGAATTAATTTAGTTTTAAAATGTTATGTTTCATATTTTAAAGGGGGGTTGGAGTAACTGTATCTATCGATATGAACTGACCATGATCAGTTTGTATAAAATAAAAACCAAAAACGTATATTCATATTAATTATAAATAGGAATTCGTACTATTGCCTTACCCTGTCAAAGGTATTTCGCATATAATTAATTATAATAAGTCATAATAATATGTTATTATGCTATTGATATTTAATCATCATTTTCAAATTGGTACTAAATGTATAACATATAAGTGATGGTGCAGTATACAACAGTAAAGTCGCCAGCAAATATATCGGAGCGGCCAAGGTACTCAAAAATATCGGAACAAGCACTTTATCGCCTTGACAATAGAGGTGTTGTTCAGATATTTGTGTCCACCTTGGCTGCTCTGATATATCTGATGGTGGCTGTACATACTCGTATATATTATAAGTGGCAAACTTGTGTCAGAATTTGACATAGACAGACGCTGGCATAAGATTTATAATATTTTGTCACTGTTATTGTACAGTTGAAGGGATGTTTACAAAAACAACATAACTGACTACACTGGTTGACACCTGAAACAAATTAACAATGTTCTTAAAAAAGTGTCAACCACTCTAAGCAGTTATGTTGTTTTTGTAAACGTCCCTTCAGTTATTAATAGGGCCACTTTTACGCAAATTAGACCAGCATAACAATTGCCTAGGAATTTTAACAGTTTTCTAGGGTGTATTGTTATTATAGAGTGACTGGACAAATATATTTACAACCGGTTTCATGTTTAACTAAGGTGTGCAACCCGGTTTTTACAGTTAACCGGTTTGACTTTGCATTATATGCCAAGAAAACTATGATACTTGAAATTATTACATCGGCTAAATTATTAATACAATAGTTAATTTGGTTACACTACTTACATAAACAACGAAGCTTAGTTGGCATGTTAAATATTATTCTTGATTATTGCTCCTATTGATTAGTATTTACTGCTGTTATACTCTTATAACGTCACAAATCACTACTATAGCACTACACTGTGATTATTTTAAAACTACGCGTCTCAATTTAATTGGTTAAGTGACTTAATTTGATATCGTTTTTGTTTTAAATACGTTTCACAGTTTTTTTATTCTTCTAATCGACTTTAGGGCGGTATTGCCCGTTGTACAGTTTAAAAATTACTTACTGGCTATCAAACTTAATGAAAATAAGTATATTTTTTATTTAAAAGACGACGGTTCGCTTATATTTGGCCTTTTTGTAAATAATCTATTGGGACCACGTATAGTCTGGTTTTTTTTTTCAAGAAATCGTTGTCGAGAAGCAAACGATATTACTTTTGGGCAACCGGGCTTTTTACCTGGTTTAGACCCTGCTGTATCTGAATTGCCGGTTGCCATCAAAGAAACTACAAACAGAAGTGAGATACGGCCAAAAAAAGGACCCGTTTTTTAGCTTTTCTTAAATAACTCGAAAACAGTAGCACCTACCAAAAAATGTTCTTCCACTTAAGTAATCTACATAAAATTCTGTATAAAAAAGGTTTTATACAGTTTTTTGCTGGAATCAATGTTTAATGAGATATTAAGGGACTAAGATAGACAATAAACATATATACTAATTAGCTTTTTTCCCGCGAGTTTGTCTACGTGGGATTAACATTCGCTATAATAAATTAATGAAATGCCGTAGTTTAATCTGACAGCAAAAATAAATTTAACGTATAAGCTTTTTTACGTCTACAGTAAGCAACAATTCCATACCAACTTCAACCCCCCGTTTCATCCCTTTAAAAGATGATTACTGGGATAAAAACTATCTTATATCCTTCCCCACAACTAAAACTATCATCACACCAAATTTCATCTAAATTGGTTCAGCGGTTTAAGCGTGAAGAGGTAAGAGACCCACTGACTAGTCCAAAATTATTAAACTCTCTCTCCTTCTCGATGCGACAGGCAAAGCATATTACTTTTTGTTTACACGGATTTTTACCCTATTTGGACCCTTCTGAGTTCGAAATTTAAATAATTTTTTTACCGGAAGTGGAATATTTAAGATGGCGGCCAGTATAAACCTAAGCGACGAAAAATCTATGTTCCTCGTATGGATACCCCCATTGATTATACTTTATTTTTAACGATTGTTATTTTTGGGAATAACAGTTGTAATGACACGTATTTAAAAAAAAAAGATTACCTATTTGCAATGGTTCCAAATATACTGGTCTTTTAAGTTAGAAATCGCCGTCAACACTGTATTCCACCACGCGCTTTGTGGACGGGGTTTTGGGAACACGTCTGCAGACCTCCGGTACCCCGTCGTCGTTGCTCTTACGGGCCCATTGTAATTCTGCTCGTGCAATCTCCTCCGCTGACGGCACCTCGGAATACTTGAGGGCCTTCTAGCTCGGAACCTTTCAGGCAAATGATGGAGCTGTTGTAAAGGTGTAAAGAGTGGGTGTAAAGAATGTAAAGGCGGCAGCATCGCCGCATGCCTGGTCTTCTGCAGGAGTGAGTTTACGTCATGTTCGCGCATATACTCCGCAGCCTCCTTTTGGGTCAAGGAGGACTGAGTATTGTAATCTAAGACTCCCTAAGTCGAAACTTCCATATAAGATGTGTATTATTACTACTACCCTTTCAACTAATTTTGCTCACTACAATAATTTAAAAAAAACGAGAGATTTCCGTCCAAAAAAAGTACATTTTTGAAGCCTTGCTGGACCTGGACACCATCTTCTATATCTTACTTCCGGTCTAACATTATTTGATGGCAATTGCAAAATATTATAATTACAACTGTTATTCCCAAAAATAACAATCGTTAAAAATAAGCATAATGAATGGGGGTATCCATACGAGGAACATAGATTTTTCGACGCTTAGGTTTATACTGGCCGCTACCTTAAATATTTCACTTCCGGTAAAAAAATATTTTAAATTTCGAACTCAGAAGGGTCCAAATAGATTTTTACCCTATTTGGACCCTTCTGTAAACAAAAAGTAATATGCTTTGCCTGTCGCATCGAGAAGGAGAGAGAGTTTAATAATTTTGGACTAGTCAGTGGGTCTCTTACCTCTTCACGCTTAAACCGCTGAACCAATTTAGATGAAATTTGGTGTGATGATAGTTTGAGTTGTGGGGAAGGATATAAGATAGTTTTTATCCCAGTAATCATCTTTTAAAGGGATGCAACGGGGGGTTGAAGTTGGTATGGAATTGTTGCTTACTGTAGACGTAAAAAAGCTTATACGTTAAATTTATTTTTGCTGTAAGATTATACTACGGCATTTCATTAATTTATTATAGCGAATGTTAATCCCACGCAGACAAACTCGCGGGAAAAAAGCTAATTAGTATATATGTTTATTGTCTATCTTAGTCCCTTAATATCTCATTAAACATTGATCCCAGCAAAAAACTGTATAGAACCTTTTTTATAGAGAATTTTATGTAGATTACTTAAGTGGAAGAACATTTTTTGGTAGGTGCTACTGTTTTCGAGTTATTTAAGAAAAGCTAAAAAACGGGTCCTTTTTTTGGCCGTATCTCACTTCTGGTTGTAGTTTCTTTGATGGCAACCGGCGATTCGGATACAGCAGGGTCTAAACCACGTAAAAAGCCCGGTTGCCCAAAAGTAATATCATTTGCCTGTCGCATGGAGAAGGAGAGCGAATTTGAGATTTTGCTCCCAGTCTAGTAGTTGAAGTTATCTAAACGCTTCTATGTTCATATATTTTTCTTGCATCACAATGATAAGCGACCTGCACTCACTATATACCTGCTTAATAATTACACGTTTTATTTATAGATCTAAAATAATATATTTTCGTTTAGTATCTTTAAACCCACCTTTGTATGAGATACTTTTAAAACTACGGTGTGTTCTGTCAATGGCGATAATTAAAATAGGTAATGGTAAACAACGGAGTAGGGTTAACATCATATTTATTACTAAGTGATTTTTAGAACTTCTTATTTATATTATTTTCGAAATTTTACAAGATACACTGCTGGCAAAATGGTGCGATTTTGTCTTACATAACAAGGTTGTATATTCATTGAAATATCCTTTAATTCCGAAGAGTGAGATAAGTTTTGGTATGTTATAGTAATAGTCGAATTATCTATATTCATATAAAACTTTTTTTAAACGGAATGCGACGTATACTCATCATTTATTACAAAAAAATATCTCTGTCAGTACAGTTTATAATATTAAAGATTCTTTTTTTATGTACTTGCAAAATTTTGGAATTTCTTACGTCATACATTACATACATATAATAAAAAAAGTCGAAATGACAGTCTATTTAGGTAGTTTTTGACAAATGAGTGACCTTATGAACAAACCTGAAGGGTTAGTATGATTATATGATTTCTTTTAATAAGTATGTGTCATTATTGTACTTATTAAAATTATTAGACTAAGATGTAGTGCGGTCTCTAAAGAATAATTCTTAATTGAGTGAAGTAATTTGACAGCACTTTACGTACATTTCCAACAGCTTTGCAAGTGCTGTCAGATTAGTCCACTCAATTAAGAATCGTACATTAATAATACTAGATAGACAACTTTGTAGATACTGTAGATAGGTAATTTAATTTAATTCTTAGTTAGTGCCTTTTACACGCGCAACACGACAAAATCATTCCTTTAGAATACGATCGTGATAAAAATTGTTAGCCTTTCGATAAAACTAAATTAAACTGTTGGTTTTAGACGCGCGTGTGAAGCAGATATATAATGGCTTGTTTCGCCTCGTTTAAAAAAGCAAATTGCTTACAATTCTTTAAAAAAACTCTCAGAACAAACATTTCGAACAATGTTAGAAGAATATTGTGTTAAGTAGAATAGTTTATTTTGTGTTGTTCCATAATATTTTAATTCGGGCTTTAAAACATTTAACCGGTTCCGATCACTAACCGGTTTCTCGAAGAAATGCTACTCACAAATAATTACTTAATTTTTATTTTATAAATTTACAAATGCACAACCCGCGTAATAAAAGTACATAAATTAAATATAAATATATCATGCTAGCATCAAATTCATATCATTAAGATAAATATCTACATAGGTGCTATTGCTTATAGGAAAAATACCGTTTAATTTACTTAATAGGCGATGCAAAAACTTAAAAGAGATTTTACATATTTGGATTTGGTGCAAAAGGTTTGCGGCAACCGAAAGATGGTACATAACTTAAATGTGACAAATGAAATAAATATTATGTACAAATATTTATGTACCTTGTTTTGCCAAAATTACATATGCCTGCTGTCTTTAATGTCCAACTCTACTTACTTCGAAGATCAGTATTTAGCCTTCATTTACAATATTTTCAAACAAAAATTTACTTGTAATATTTTATTATTAGAAATTTGCACCGAAGAAGCCTCGCGACGCACTTAGATTATATTTATTGTTACGCAGAAACACCCAAAGATATGCTTAAATAAAGGTTAGGAATTTTTATAGGATAAGAATTTTATAAAAAGATAAAACATAAAATAACTAAGTGATGCTTGTAAGACGATTACATAAGGAGGGAGGTCAGAGTTGATTCGTTGGTTGATTGTCAATAATTCGTTACCGCTGGAAGGGAATTTCTTTTCTGTAATTTAAATTGGTGTGATATCGATTTTATTGACAATAGACAACGTTGTATCTGTTCCCTGAGAACGTCATATTTATATACTATTACAGATGGAGTCATTCAGTCTTCGGATGCTTAAAATAAAATTGTAACTTTTTTTGTTACACAATGTTAAATAAGCCATAGTCTCCTTTTGGCATGCTGACGATTAGCGAGATGCGAGTCGCGAAGTTGTTTTCTTTGCGTGAGATTTTATATACAAAATATGTTTGGACGCCTATAGTGGAGCCGTTAACCACGTAAAGTCGCCAATATATCAGAGCGGCCAAGGTACTCAAAAATATCTGAGCATGCACTTTGTCGCCTTTACAATAGAGGCGTTGTTCAAATATTTGGGATCACCTTGGCCGCTCCGATGTATCTGACGGCGACTGTACCTATATTATGATACATTTATTTAATTACTTAATATTTACTTTTTTATATTATTTTTTTTCTAGGTCGTTGCCATTTTTTAATGCTACATTTTTTATTTTTAAGTGATTATGATAAGTCTGTTACATTTTTGATTGAATTCATATACCCTATTCCTTATATAGGTGTCACAAATTGTATATGCATCTAAAGTGCACACGTAAGTTTCTTGCGCGAGTTTAAACTTGAAAATCGATTAGCCGTGTCCACACCAGGCGCACCGCCCGCGAGGAAATCGGCAGCTCGGTTAATGTGGACGTGCCTCGGCCGAGACAAACGCGCTGGCGACCGCAATGCCTCGGCCGAGGCACGTCCACACTAGCCGAGCTGTCGCGTGCGACAATTTCCTCGCGAGGCGGTGAACGGCTATTAAAATTAATCGCTGCCGACCTCTTTGATTACCTCTTTTTTAAGAGTGTCGAAGAATAATCATTAAAATTAATAAGTACAGAAACAAGTACAGAACAAAATCAATGAGAATATTTTAAATTGTGAATGACATGTAATTTTTATTTTACTCAACCGTGTAAATTATGCTAATCGTTCAATCAACTTTTTAAAGCGCCTGGTTGCTATGGTTACGTCCCTTGGACAACCAAGCATTTTCTATGAAATAGATGAGGATGTCCCTTGGACAACGGGGACAGAGTAAACAACATTAAAAAGTTGATTCCCCCTAATCTTAGCTTTTAAGCCAGATTTTAGAGTCCAGTATTTATCTAATCAAAAATTCTGTTACAACGGATTAGAATTATATGATACCAAGTTTTTTTAGATTTTTTAAATAGATTTATTTAATAATTATGAATGTTATTTCCTATTATTGTTGTTATTTTTGTTTAAAATATAATCATGTTTGGGTGAACGCCTCTAGTGATAATGATAACTCATGACGTCTATTTAAATAATAAATAAAATATCCGCCATACTTTTCCTTTAAAATTGGGAATATTGAGATACTATTCCATTAAATTAAGCGAAATTGAGCCTTATGTCAAAGAGATTTGAAAATCTTTAAGCTTTTTAATGTTAGCTGTTCTAATATTTATGTTTGTATAAAGGCCTGTCTTTGTATAAACATTAAAAAACGGTACAATAGGGAATATTACGCAAAACTCTGCGTAGGGGGCGGCACTAGCACATCCAGAGGGCCTACCACGAAACACGAAAATAAAAATTTCGTTACCTGGTTCTCTGTCACTCTTTCATATTCGAGCGATAGAGAGGCACATGTCAAAATTTGGATTCTCTCGTTTCACGATAGGCCCTTTGTAAACAAACCGCCTTGGTGAAATTATCTATGAAAACTTGTAAAAAAACTGTTTAAGGCCTAGTATGTATTAAAAACTCTATGGTTTACACCGGTAAACCACCAGAGTGCACACCGGTGCACTCTGGTGGCAGAACATTGCAGTAATATCCTCCTATTCGTTATTGAGCGATACTTTATAGAAAAGTGACACAACTGAAAATCAAAGCTTTAATATCTCATATATTTTATCACCATATATTTTTAATATTACTATATGTAATGAGAAAACATACGAAACATTACTATGTATATGTGATGCATAGATCTCATATTCTATCTCGATGATGTGATGAGAAAAGAAAAGTAGAAATAAAGGATGATGGATAAATACGCAGCCTTCAGGCAAGTCTCAGTAGCTGAGTTGATCAGAGCGGTGGGCATGATTCCCAGTCATGAGTTCGAGTCTCGCCTGATGCAGTGGATTTTTCTACTTTTCCTTTATTTCTAAACATTTATGAGTAATATTTTTTTAATAATGGAATGGAGATATTGAAAAGTCTCGATAGAGCAGCGGGCAGGTATCCCGGAGTCGCGATTTCGTCTTTCGCCCGATGAAGGGAATTTTACATTTCTCCTTTATTTCGAACATTATGATTTCGTTATGCGGCTCTGCGCAGCCTAAAATTATGTTCCGACAAGTAATTGTAGAAATTAAAAGGTGGCAACATTGTAGTGTCGTCCCTTTCAAATCAATCTAAAAAACGGGACGGAACTATGATGTTGCCACTTTTTAATTTAAACAATTTCTTGTCGGAATATAACAACAAATTAGTTTAATAGTTGTGTCACTTTCATTAAAAAAAAAACTTTTAATTTGTTACATAAATATTTTAGTCATACTACCGTGTTCAGACGCTTTAACCGTGTGTCCAAGTATTAAAAGGAGTTAAATAATTAATGATTTCGTGCCTTTTGGAATGTGTTGTTATTAGGAAAGTTATGATTTAAATAATAATGTTACTTGTTGATAGTACATACACTACTTAAGGGTGCATTTTCACGTTGTTTTTTTATACTTTTTGGCGGAACAAACAATATTTTGTTATGCTTCCAACTAACTTGGCCCTACGTGTAAACACACGCATGGTCAATTCAGTTGGGCTGCATACCAATGGCCGATACACTAATTGGGCCAACGGCTAATGTAAGGGACGCAGCTATACGCCGGAGCGAGATCGCAATATCGTTTGCTCCCACTACCTCATAGCTGCGTCCCGTGATGGTCCATGGTGTAAATGAGCCATTAGATTAGTCCAAGCTGGGCGAATGTGTGGAGAAACCGTGAGACGGATATACAGGTGTCTTTAAAATTAACGTGAAGACTTAAAGGGCTGATAGTCTATCCGATTAAGCAGATTTACCACTAATGAAAACTGCATTTTTAATGATATATGCTTAATGAAAGATGCAATATAAAAGTGGCAATATCTTAGAAACTAAGCCATTTTCTCTGGGTCAAATTCGCTTAATCTGATAGTCCATTAGCTTTTCTGTCAGCCAGTAAGCTGTCAGTAAGTATCGACGTTGATTTTAGTGACATCTTGTATACAGCTAGTCCGATTTGCCCACACATTTTAACGCCTAGAGTTATCGTATAAAAAAGTAAGTGAAAAGTTTTTATTGTTCAACTTGATCTTTACAGTTGTGTTTTGGCACTTTGTTTCAAGTTTACCACCAGAGAAGTGATTTATATTTTTATTATCAGAAGAATATCGGTGTTTGTTTATGGTTATATTGCATTTGTATTGAAATATTTATAAATACACAATTCGACACCTCTAGACTATTGTTTTTTTTCAACGTGAGAGAGATTTGTGATTGCAATCGGTATGATAAAAACCGGTTTTGAACCGGTTAACTGGTTTATTTATTACCAAGGAGCGAAACTTTGGTGCCGGTTACGTAATTTTGACGTGAATTTATATAAAGTAGTATATAAAGGCTGCTTTTTTTAGTTATGCCATGAAGGTGGCCAACAAGCATACGGCCCTCCTTATGGTAAGCAGTTACCGTACTAGCCTGTGGACGCCTGCAACTTCTAATTCTTCTAACGCTTTTATATAAACATTAATTGTTTCGTTTATTAATAATGTTTATAAATTGGTTGGTATTTATACACAGTATAATGCAAATTCAAAAATAATGAAAAAAAACGGTGCCAATAAAATGTCTTATTAGGTACCATAAATATATTTAAAAAAAATGGCAAGTGAATAAAAAAACACAAACGTACCTTCGTTGGGTACCGAAGTATGCAGAACGCTATAATAATACGTATTTATTTACAAATAAATAGTATTTACATAGATATTGTCTCTAACAATGTCTTTCTTAATATGTATATTATGCTTTTTATAAGTAGTGGCCGTGTCAACTCAGATGTCAATATCGATAAACTGGATTATATTTAATTTCGATAAAAACACTCTGTATGTAGCTTGACGTCATACGTCTGTCATCGGCACCAAAGTTTCGCTCCCTGTTTATTATACAAAATAAAAACCGGTTCCATTCCCTAATTGAGTCGTTTAACTTCAAACTCGGATAAATCCATCTGTCAGATTACACGATTTTGGTATTAAGAAAAGGTATTAGGGTAGATATTTGATGAGAGGGTCGATTTTATCCGAGTTTGAAGTTACTCGACCCATGATTGACATAGTACTTTTATAGGGTTATTGCTTGTCTGTCAAAGGTTTTGCCATATGGCGCCAGTGTCAGTTAGGCGATCTAATAATCACGCAATTTTTGCTTTTTCAATACATTGCGGTTTTTGATCCATCGATTTATTTCATTGCATCTACCTAGACGGCAGCGTATCAAATGGGGAAGGCCGGTGAAACCTTTTTGTAGAGGGCGCTATTCCAGATTCCATACAATAAGAGAAAGAGACAGAAGATGAATGGTTCTTAATTAATTAGTATGCAGTCAAAAAGCTTTTCTTAGACAAAAACCTTCCTTATATTTAACCTACAGCATTTTAATTTTAGTGTATTTCAGAAACCGGTGGATTTCAATTTCAGAGCAATGCGAGACAAAATATTGAATCATTTTCGCGAAAATAAATAAAAAATACTTCATGCTATACAAATGTAGCATTTCTAAGGATCAATGTAACCAATGTTGGAGACCTCTTTAGTTTTTCATCTATAGTCTGTATTTTTAGGTATTTAAATAAAAGTAAACAAAATCTACCCTCCAATGGCTCCTTAAGCCACTTGAGGGTAGATGAAAACATTACATGATCAAATAATGTAGGTTAAAGTCAGGTCGTTCGTTCAGTGACAGATCTAGGCGCTTTTGTATTTGGTTATGTAATACTCTTTTTGGTTGGTTAACCAATAAATGTTATAACTACCCGAGAATGTACAAATTGTTTGTTTACTTTTATTTAAATACCTAAAGATAGAGACTATACATGCCTACTCACGGATCAAGAAAAACCGGACACCTCTGTTTATTACTCTATTTCTCTAACTACATGCATGCACCGTGTGCAATTATTTCGAAAAACGCTTCTAAAACGTCAAATCTTTCATCTAGCGTGCTTAATTCATGTTTCATGTGTCAAATAAGTCAATGAACTGTCAATTCTCAGTCCTTATTTCATCGCGTCGCGTGTCGTTTGGCCCGCATACAATTATCGTAAATTATCAATCATATTAACCTTCCGGAGTGAAAATAGTTACTCTCTAATACCAAGTTCGCGATGCTTCGCCTGTTTTTGGATGCGTTTTGGAACGAGGATGTGTGGTTGCCGCCCAACACTACGTGGGCCGATCTGAAGCCCGGCCCAGACAAAACGGTTACCTATACCGACCATCGGCATGTTTTACTGCCGATACCCATCGCCCTGGTGTTTATAGCTCTCCGCTTCGTTTTAGAGAAGTAAGTACCGGTTTATTTTTAACCTAGTTTAGATCTGAAAGCGCATAGCGTGGGTCTGTGTTAAGCAAAAAAAATAATGACACATTCCTATGCAGAAAGAGGAAGTTAGACCGAAATGTTTCCTGTTCCGCCAGCAATGGTTTTGAAATTTAATTTAAACTTATTATAAAAGTATACAGATTAAAAACTATTAAAATAAAAAGTAAAGTGTATTTATTACACGGATAGAATTGACGAAATCACGATTTTATATTATTAAAAATTACGATATAGCGTTCTGTGCACACTTTATAGGATTGATAATATTAATAAAAAACCCTGTTATGTTTTGTGATATAATATTGATGCAAAAACAGCAGCGTACAACACAGATGTTTATAATATATCCTCCCACTAATCTCATATTGTTTATTCAAAGACTTATGAACTAATTTGGTCTGGTGACCTACCTACCCAATTATTTGTGCATTTGCTTTCAATGCCAAAATGTTTTAAAAGGTTTGGGTGGGCAGTAAGTTTGATTACCACTATAAACTAGTAGTCCGAACTGAGAACTCACTATTTACTTGCAAACAAGTTGGTTAATATAATGAGACCCTTATGAAGATCACTTTTGCGTCTTTTAGCTACATCACTAGATTGATCCTGTACGTCTAGCATGAATTACGTTGCGGCGCGACTCTCCATATTTCAGGCGTGACTCGAAGTATGGAGACCGCGCGACAACGCATGTCATGCTAAGGCCTCTGCTCACATAAGACAAATAAAAAAAAAATTAGACAACCAATACTAAAGTTATCGTGGAATGATTCAAAATAGAAATGCACAGACGTCCCGTTAGCCAGCTCGCAGTTCTGTTGTGTCTGAGGTGTCTGTAAAAACTATGCTTCGCTGTCCTGGGTCGTTTGAAAATAAACTTTATTTGTTAAAGATAAGGTAGGTTTTATAGTTTAGTCAAAACTTTTTGCAATTTTCATGGTGGCCTTATGTCAATAAACATTCACCAAAAATACAGGTTTAATTTCATTTTATGAAATGTTTTGCTAAAATAGTATTTATTTAGAGGCTTTCCAGGGCATTTTAAGGTTTTATCAGTTTTAATCTTCATTTTCAAGAAATATGACGATTCAAGTTAAAGGGTACTTCATTGTCGGTTGTCATCATCAGTCGTTCCCTCAAAGCTGAGGATCGTGACATCATGTCCTTCTGTTGAAGATCAGGTTCCTCCACAGGCTTCTATCCCTTGCTACGCACATGGCTTCTTGCAGTTTTAATTGCATGGGTGCAGTAATTTGGGCACACCATCTTGCAGGGGGAGGGCCTCTAAGTCTCGTGCCTTCAACTTTTCCCGTCATTATAATTCTCTCCAAGCTATCCGCGGAGCGTCTTGAGAGGTGTCCGAAGTATTTGAGTATGTGGTCCCGGCACGTCGTCGACAACCGGCGTTTTATGCGTAGTCGTATGTCGGTTGTACATATAGTTTATTTCTAAATGAATTTTTAATGCAGTAACGCCTTATTGACAACCGACAATGATGTACCTTTTACTTGAAAACACCACAAATAAGAAGTTATTTACATATTTATTTAATTTAAACTTTAGTGCACAAAAGAAATACACAATAGTACAACAGCCGGACTTAATGCTATAAAGAGTATTTAATATTCTCTACCAGTCAACCTTTGGGCAAAGCAGATAAGTTGTAGGCGGTGGTGTCATGTCACTTATCCTATCCTCACTTATACTTAAAAGTTCTTTATAGTAATTTGTGTGAGAAATTCAGATGCCTTAGGAACTTATTAAAAATGATTTTGTGGTAATATTGGTGTATCTAGAATTCTAGAGTCATCATCATCATCATCATAATCATCTCAGCCATAAGACGTCCACTGCTGAACATAGGCCTCCCCTTTGGACCTCCATAAGTATCGGTCGGAAGCGACTTGCATCCAGCGTCTTCCGGCGACCTTTATAAGGTTGTCTGTCCATCTTGTGAGTGGACGTCCTACGCTGTGCTTGCTAGTCCGTGGTCTCCACTCGAGCACTTTTCGACCCCATCGGCCATCTGCTCTGCGTGCAATGTGGCCTGCCCAGTACCACTTCAGCTTGCTAATCCTGTGGGCTATGTCGGTAACTTTAGTTCTATAATTATATTACAATTCTAGAGTATTGTAATATAATTATAGAGGGTATATATTTAAAATTCTTAATATAGATACATTGTTTATATGAATTGGATAAGTAAAGCCCAAGAAATTCAGTTTTGTAATAGTAGATGTAGATGTAGATGTAGTGTAGGGACGCCCGGCCGGAATCAGGCGGGCTGTCGATCGCTGATCGCGTTCATTCAGCCCAGTTCCCTGGAGTTGGAGCCGCAGGTTACTGTCCCGGCTGCATTCCCTCACTATTCTCCTCGAATCTTCTTGTCTTCCTGCAGAACAGAAGAAGGAAGGAAGTTTGTAATAGTATATGTATGTTGTTTCAGATATGTGTTCGCTCCGTTCGGCAAGTCGCTAGGCATTAAGGATGGTAGAATTAAGAAAGCGCAGCCTAATCCCAAGCTGGAAGCGGCCTACAGAGCCGACCCTGCCTCCAAAAAGGTAACATACATTACGTGCGTCAGCGTCAGGTGTCAGGCTACTCAGGCTACTCACAAGTAGGGCTGCCATCTCTAAATTCGCCGAACCCGGACAGTAATTAAAAAAACCCGGACATTTGGCGTAAATCGCATTTTTTCCCCGGACGTGTCCAAATAATGGCACTAAAAAATTCAATGGGTTGTTTCCTCACATAAGTGTCCGGGTTCGGTGGACACTTATTGAAAACCCCCCCGGACGCACCCCGGACGGCCTCCAAACTAGGACAAATCCGGGGAAACCCGGACGGATGGCAGCCCTACTCACAAGCCAGCCAGGTCGCTTTAGGTGTGTACACAATACATGCTTGAAAACAATCAAATACGTAAACAAGGTAATCATAATCACCATTAATAAAACCTCTCCACTATCCTTACCTCGCGTGATCGATAACCTAATGACATTCTGTGATTACCCTATAGTATCCGCAGAATTAAGTGGCGACTGAGGTCATAAAACTTCTTTTTCACACTTGCACCGTCACGGCAAGAGAGAAGGAGACTGCGTTATGAACTCAGTCGCCAGTTAATTCTGCGGATACTTTAACAGCAAAATCAATCGTAAAGGTATAGAAATTGGGGTTAAAATGGTTTCATACGCTATGATTACTCGCGACGTGGGTTAAATTGTGATACAGTAAACGCAGTCTTAATAATACCAACATTAGGTTCAAATTCGTTGCCATTGTATAAAATCACGTTATAGAAAAACGTAACCATTCAGTTGTTGCATTCTTTTGTTTATATTTACCAAGAATAGCAAACTAAAATAGTTTGTAATGCTTTGGAATAACTGCTGTTTTGAAATTGTGGTAGATAAAGAAACGGTGTTATTTAAATTGTATATTATAATCAGTGCAACATTTTTGCATAATTGATTTTAATGTTAAAGTAAATGACATCTGGTTAATCTGCTTTTAATTTTATTGTGTGACTTTTCTTTAAATATCGGCCTCTAGGTTGATGTAATAAATTGTTTTCGTCACGAATCTAAACGCCTGTAATAATTCTTTAAATGGTATAAGGGTTTTAAGAGCAGTTTTTGAAATTATGGCTACATTATAATTTGACAAAAACGTGTATCCAAGACTTTACGTCTGGGTGATAAGATAAAGTCGCGGCTACATATTTTTGTCACATTAAATTTACTCATATTTCTAGACATGATGATATATTTTTATAAAAACTCATAAAATTACAGTTACCTTTGGTTTTCACTACTTTTCTGTACTCTTCACGAGTTTTCTGGCGTGTTAGGTGACCAAGAAAATGTAGGTCATCGCTGATTTTAAGCCACATTTAACAATGAAAATGGTTTCATTGTTTATACTTACAAAATATAACTTTGAAGACTTTTTGCCGAAGTAATTTTTGCACCAAATATTTGTTTATATTAGCGAGTATACGGGATATTTTTGATCGCTTGAATATTTTATATTTGGGCATAATAAGTGTATGTACAGTCAGCAGCAGAAGTAGCGAAGCGGGGTGTTCAACATGATCTTTGGCACGACTTTATCACTAAGAGAATAAGAGCGTGTGCAGATTTTGAACAACTCACCGTTAATCTACTTGTGTTGCGGACTGTACTATCAAGTGTCCAAGCTATATTATAATGCGATTATTTTGCGATTTACGGATGCTTTTAATCCATTTGATTTTCTACCTTGTTGCTATAATGTTAAAATTACAAGCAGCACTCCATTTGGTGTCGTGATTTTAATAATGACTTTTATTTTGTTAGCGTTATGGTAGTATATCAAATGGATAAGACCCATCTGTCGAGTTCACACTTACTTTAAAAAGTATGAAATTGTAGATGTTTTGCACTTTGGCAGTCCTAGATATGAGTAGCGCAAAAGCGGCCAATTGTCGAAAAAAGCCGTTTACAGTTGTGGGTGGAAGTGGGCTGAGAATTGAGATTATACGCGATAGCCAGCAAACTTGCACCTACATTCAAGATGATTTACGAAATGGAACTGTTTTCAATACACTATGCAATCCTTGTACTAACGGCAAAATGCCCGCAGCATGTTTTTACAATGAGGAATTGTAGTAAGGCGGCCACCGACTATCAGTCCGCCTGCAGTCCGCCTGACGATCTCGGCCAGTTAGAAAAGAAATTCGCCGGCTCCAAACTCCGACTGCAGGCAGACTTATAATCGGTGGCCGCTCGTAGAAATTAACAGATCTAACGGGTTTAAGAGTCGCCAGGACGCTCGCGTTCCCATATAAACGTAGTTCAGCTCTCATTTTAAAACGACATGCTTTAGAACCACGAAATTTGGCATGGGCATTCTAGTAGTACAGATCTATGTCGGTATTTCGTCTTCGTTGCTAAAAATTGTAATACAAAGAAAATACAGCCAGATACAGAGTTACATACAAAACTTATTTTTGCTGTATTTTATTTGTATTACAATATTTAGCAACGAAAACAAATTACCGACATAGATCTTTACTATTAGAATGCCTATAATACATTGAGTAGGTAAGAATGGTTTCTATAGTCTACAAAGAATGCTGAAAAAACAAAATAAGGCAAACTTGCGTTTTACACTAGGAATAAATTACTATGGTCGTCGCGTCCCAGGCGATAACTTGTGAGGTTGTATAATGAATTCTCTTGAAGGTCAGCTGCCGCTTCGCTGGTGGGTTAACGAACAGCAGCCATTTCACTTAAAAAAATGGCTGTCAAGAGACTCCCTATCAAAAATCTTCTCTCAAATGATGTTACAGCTAATTATTCAGTGTATTACCGACTTCTACAAGCGAAACAGAAACTCTGCTATATTGCGAATAGCGAACAGTGTGCCAAGGGCATATCACGGAAGTTCATTGTCATAGAAAATACTTATAGTAGGATGCCCATTCATTGAGTTCACCGCTTTTAAATACCAGCCTTAGCTTCTTTGAGCTGGCTAAAGTTATGATACCTAGAACAATGTGGACTTAGAACATTATAGGAACTTGACTGATACGAAAGACGCTGTCTCTCTCCAGAACGACAGAGAAAACTTTTGGATGATGATCGCTGACATCCGATAGGATACGAACGGCCTCCTAGCCTAGTTGGTAGTGACCCTGCCTATGAAACAGGAGGTCCCGGGTTCGAATCCTGGTCAGGGCATTTATTTTTATTGTATTTAAGTACTTTACGTCTCCTAGTACCCACAACACAAGCCTTATTGAGCTTACTGTGGAACTAGGTTGATTTGTGTAATATTGTCCCATAATACTTACTTACTTACCTATGTGTCATAAAAATAAGTCTATGATAGTAATCAGTATGCCAATAGCATGTAGCGAGCGTAGGTACAGTCGCCATCATCAACGTGGTCACAAATATCTGAACAGCGCCTCTATTGTCATGGCGATAATGTCCATGTTCGGGTATATTTGATTACCTTGGCCGCCCCGAAATATTTGATGGCGACTGTACAGTCAAGTCAAGAGTCAACTAATTTGATTCCTAGGAATCCTAGGCCACTATAAAACCTTGTCATAATAGCTAGTTTAATAGTGTATAGTTACGTTTATGCATATCCATGAGCAACTGCTATTATGACAAGGTTCTATAGTTAGCTATTAATCAAAATGATTCGTCATAGGGCCTAGGACGTGCATATTGTGCATACTGCAGTCTATCGGACTGTAAGCTATAGTATGTAGCCAGTTACAGTATCTTGTGAATGGCGAACGGTGTGTCAAGGGTGTTTCACAGGCGTAGATTGTCACAGCTAATGAATTAGATAGCCAACGAAGGATGCCCATTTTAATCTTATCCCTTTTCTATGTTTACATTATCTCTGGCGTACTGCCAGCCTACCCCACTCAGTAGAGTAGGGTAGGCTGGCAGTACGCCAGCACGCAGTAGGCTAGTAAGCCTACTCTAACGAACGAAGTAGTTCCTGGTTATAGGCATGCTATTATTTGGAATGTAATCTAAGCAGATTGCCAGATACAATATCTTGTGAATCGTGAATCGTGTCAAGGAACGGAACACAATGATGTGTCGCGGGCGTAAATAGTCATAGCGAATTAGCGAATAAATTAGAGACCAAACGTAGCCCGTTCATTAATTTTAACCGTATTTCAGACATGCATGTCTTCTTAAATACAAAACTTTCGTGAGACTCGGACGGGTAATGCGAATGGCTCATGACTCCTCGTTATGGAGCGAATATTTCGAGCAATATTCGACTTAAAAAACGTTAGTTACCCGTTCCTATATCGTCGGGTGATAACTGATAACTGATAACCAAAACTCACTGCTACGCTACCATAAGTCCATGGACACAATGAACCGTACTAGTAACAAAACGAGGTTAACTTTCGTCTAATCTTTTTTCAATTAGTGAGTTTTAAATGTCACCTGACGATAATTAAGATGTACCTCTCTGATCAAGTATTTCAAGAAACCCAGGACTATGTGCATTCTGCAGTCTATCAATGCCTATTATAAGGGAGTAGACTGCTAGTAACATTATCTTGTGAACGGTGAGCGTGTCAGGGGCGTGTCGCCGGCGTACATTGTCCTAGATCGGACGTGGGATGTCCATTCATTAGCGTCGCGATGCTTTTAAGTTTGTCTCTTGTTTGACCATGTCTCGCTTTCGAACTAAGATGCTTCACAAGTTCACACGTAACCGAGTTTTTCTTTATGACATGGCTACACGTTATTGTATATAGATAGGTATTTCTTCTCTCAGATGGTAATAGTAGTGGGAAAGTAGATGGTGAAGAAAATCAAGTGAGTGCTGCGAGGTCCAGATGGGACAGTGCAGCAGCCAAGTTTGTTACTCTTTTAGCACCACCCAGGGATCATGTGTAGGGTTGTCTAAGGTGTTTCCTACCCTACGGAAGCAGAGTAACATTGATCCCCCGTAACCGAGTGGTTTGAAACGACGGTTTGCTATTTGTAAGACATATTATGACTCTTGAGTCTCGCAAATATATAGACCAACTTCACGGACTCCTTATCTTTGTAGGTAGTGAACCTACGGAGGTTCTGGGTTCAAAACCTATTATTTATTTCTGAGTTGTAGATGTTTTCTGTGTATTTCAAATATTTATCAAAGTCTATGACTATCCTATGTATCGTCGTCACAAGCTTTATTGAGCTTGTAAATACTTGTGGATCTGGTCGATTTGGGTCTATTGACCCATTATATTTATTTGACTTTGTTGATATTCTATAGGTACCTGTGTCTATATTTCGTTTTTAATCGCCCAGATAATTATTGTTTACACCAAAGCAGCTATTTTTAAACGACTTCAAAAAAGGAGAAGGTTCTCAATTCGACTGTTTTTTTTTTGTATGTATGTTACTCAATATCTCCGTGAATCGTGAACCGATTTTCAAATTTTTTTTAATCGAACGGGTATAAACCCCAGATGGTCCCATTGTCACCAAGTCGGGGTCTGATGATGGGATCCTGCAGAAATCGAGGGAACTCTTTAACTATTATTATAGGCACACCTATAGTGATTTCACAATTTTTTACAGCAACTCGGCCACTTCCTCTTGGAATAGCGGATCCTAAGTGAAGTCGGTTCTTTATTTGTTTAAAATTATTCTGTTTTATTTTCTTATGTCCAGTATATGTTAAAAAAAAGAAGTTCTTTGTTTTTCTTGCACCAAAAACTAGATACTATTTTCAAACTTATGATTTCGCACAAACTTATTTGAATATCATACTATATTGAGTTGGAAGTGGGGTCGAGGAGTTATCTAAAGCTATATATATTATGTGATAAGTTTGATAACGATTGCTATAAACTCACGAGATAAGATCGCAATTCCGATGATCATAAGGAAGTAACGACGGTATGTCTGGTTTAAGTTTATAATAGATAATGTAATATGTTAAGATTCATCATCATCATCTCAGCAATAAGAAGTCCACTGCTGAACATAGGCCTCTCCTTCAAGGGGGGGTTTGCCATACGCGCCACGCTTGGCAGGCGGATTGGCGCGCGCAGTTTTTTTTGTTTGGGCTTTCGGAAGATGCTGCTGCCCATCTCCCGGTATATTCCCTTTGCAGACTCCTACTGCAACCACGGGACGATATGGTGGGGGACAATTCTAAGCCCGGGCACCCCACGGCAATGTTAAGATTGACTGTGGGAAATAGGAGTGAATGATTATGAATGTAGGCATCTGTATATGCAGCCATCCGATGCATTTTTGAAAGCACTTCTAAGGAAGTGCTACTAGGAGTTAGGTACTACTTGGTATCTACGATCTTCGGGGTGACTAGGTTTCCATTTTAAAACTGACCCCGTTATTCATAAACGCGCACAAGCCTCATTTAAGTAATAATCGTTTGTCCTCATCTGTCACTTTGACAGTTGTATTTGTTACAACAGACGAAACATTAATTAACTAATTGAGGTCTGAGAGACGTTTATGAATGAGGGGGTGAGTGTGCCGAGGCCCATTTAATATTTAAACTTGTTAAAAGATGTATACCTACCGGTTGTGGATACGGATGATTACTAATTAAATCTTTATCACAATAATAATAGTGCTTTATTAATAATTGACAATAAACGTTGAATAATAACTGATAGTAAAGTGACCTTCTCTTGAAAACATCTATTAGCCTGACAAACAAAATTTCACACACATACAGTACCGGCCAATAATATAATATAAGTATAAGAGAGTAGAGACTGCACGATCCCACAGTCAAACCGTGAAAACTGTTTTGTGGGACTCCATATTAGTTTAAGTTGTATCTTTTTATGTTAAATAAATAAAATAATAATAAAAATAATAAGTGGCAATAGATAAGGGCCTCACGCCGCTCTCCTTGGCGAACGAGAACTGGCGCAAACCTGTGGTGCTAAGCACCGAGGATCGCAAGGCGGTATGGAAGAGCAAGGAGCTACACGGGCGGTTCTACGGGGCCCTCACGGGACCCGACGTAGACCTGCTCGCGTCGGTGAACTGGTTACGATTCGGGGACCTCTTCGGAGAAACCGAAGGTTTTGCCTGTGCAATTGCGGACGATGTTATCATGACGAATAACTACCGGAGATATATCCTGAAGGACGGTACGGTCGACATTTGTCCCGGAGAGTCACTCAGGCATATCATCTCCGGTTGTTCCCATCTTGCTAACGGCGAGTACTTGCACAGACATAACCTCGTAGCCAAGATCATACACCAGCAGCTTGCTCTCCTATACGGTCTTGTGGACCACGAAGTGCCGTACTACAAGTACACACCTGCGCCAGTTCTCGAAAATGGTCGTGCCACGCTCTATTGGGATCGATCTATTATCACGGACAGGACTATTGTAGCCAATAAACCTGATATCGTGGTAATAGATCGACCGCAACGCCGGGCCATGCTCGTTGACATCACCGTCCCATGTGACGTGAACCTCGTGAAAGCCGAGAAGGACAAATCCAGCAAGTACCTAGACTTGGCTCACGAGGTAACCGCCATGTGGGAGGTCGATTCGGCGATCATTGTGCCGATAGTTGTTTCTGCGAACGGTCTCATAGCGAAGAGTCTCGACCAACATCTTGAGAGACTTTCGCTACGGGGTTGTGGTTGGATCAAGGGTCAGATTCAGAAGGCGGTAATCCTGGACACGGCGCGTATAGTCCGAAGGTTCCTCACTCTGCGGCCCTAACCACCGGCAGCCTGGGCCTTGCTCCGTTGCCGGCGGCACCCTAGGTTAGGTTTTTTATAATGTTTTTATTGTTTTTGTATATTCTAGATGTATTTTTATATTTTACTTTTGTAAAAATATTATAAAAACCTAGCCTAAGAAGAAATAGAAATAAAGAGGAAAATAATAATATCACTTTTATGTCTTTTTTTTTGTATGAGCATGTATAGATATAGTTTGGCCAGAGTTTGTTTCACTTCAAGCATAGACAGGGAGAAACATACTGTCTTTTTCTAATGCTAGTACTCTCACTACTAAAAACGGGATGAGTATAGCATGTTACTCTGACTGTTACTGCGCTTTTTGGTTTGCCAATCTATATATTACTTTGTAGATCGCATATTTTACAAGTCATTTTATATACAAATATATGATGAATACTGCAATAAAATACTGTGAGTTACAATAAGAGACAATATTTACTATTTACCACCCTATTTCAACTAAATAAGTTGAAAAAAAAATAAGAGACTAAACATACATATTACTAAAAAAGATCTCATAAAAAAAAGTCTATAAAATAAACCATTACAGGAGATCAATTTTTCTCATCACTCTCACCAAAGACTACTACTAGACTACCTAAAAACATGTCAGGTGATATATTATTGGCCGGTACTGTATGAAGATAAAAATACTTTTCTCTTCTATAATGGTGAACTGCTGACTAGGTCGTAGGTCGGTTTGTGTAAGATTGTACAATTTTTTATGCCACACCTGGCCATAAAGTGGCTTTTTCCGCACGCTGCGCGTACGGAAAAAGACGCTTTCTGGCCAAGTGTAGACATAAAATGATGTACACAACACGGGAGGTAATAAAGAAAGCCCTCAATCGCATATTTACGTCCCTCGCTTTCAACTCGGGCCGCAAACTTCTGCGATCTCGGCCTTTCTTTGTTTTACCACCCTAGTTGTATAATGTACTATTTCGTAGCCTATATTGTGTCCCAGTCCCACTGCTGGGTAAAGGCCTCCCCTCGCTTCCGCCACTCGTCGCCGCCTCCCATATTTATATTTAAATATTTATCATATGATTGTTTGTCAACAGCTAGCGGCCCTAGCGAAGCAGACCGACATGTCAGAGCGGCAGGTCGAGCGCTGGTGGCGCCTCCGTCGCGCGCAGGACAAGCCGTCGACGCTTGTCAAGTTTTGCGAGAACGCATGGAAGTGCTCGTTCTATGTCTGCAACTTTGTCTTTGGCATTGCCGTACTGTGGAACAAGAAGTGGCTATGGAATATTGATCACGCGTACATCGGGTATCCGCATCAGGTGAGATTTTGATTAGTGCTCATATAAAAACTCTCAAATTATACGTATTTCTCATTTATCAGCAAATTTAATGAAAATCAGAAAAACGTTACTAAAGTTATCGTCGAACAAACTCTTAAAATGAAAAAGCCATCGAAATGCCGAGACGTCCCAGTAGACAGAAGTTGTTTGTAAGAACTCGTTTCGCGTACGTTCCGCTCGTGCGATTAGTATCCCATCATAGTCCACGCTGCACGAATCTAATTTTACAGTAATACCGCAAATCGATGTACAGTTTAGCCATTTGGCACACACCTACAAGAGGTCAAAACAAAATTTTTCATCCGCAGTTCTTAAAAAAAATTCCCTTAGGCGGTTATCACACTGGTGCAGATCCGCATGCGGCGCCGGTGTGCGAGCGAGACAGCGCTATACACATGCAGAGCGCTGTCTCTCTCGCGCACCGGCGCCGCATGCGGATCCGTCGTCAGTGTGATAATCGCCTTAGGAGGGGGGTGGTGATTCATCATTTTTTTTGTATGGGAAAAAAAAATTTTTTCAGCCATTTTTTTAAATTAAAACAAAAATAATTTTCAAAACATACCAAGTTTGGGCTCCCCCAGATACGATATGGCTGGTTTTTTTTTGGTACTTTATATCAAAAATTATACTAGATATCCTCATATCTAACCTTAAGAAAGCAATTTTGAAAATAATTACATTGAGTATTTATATGTTTTGAAAATTATTTTTGTTTTAATTTTAAAAAAATGGCTGAATAATAATGATGTGGTATATTATTAGAACCGCCTCTATTAGCCCTTTCATATGATACCACACACGATAGGTTTTTGAAAAAAAAAAAATTTTTGCCATACAAAAAAAATGATGAATCACCACCCTCCTCCTAAGGGAATTTTTTTTAAGAACTGCGGATGAATAATTTTGTTTTGACCTCTAGTATGCATGTGCCAAACGGCTAAACTGTACATCGATTTGCGGTTTCTTTTTGTATACAAGTGGCACTATCATACTAATTCTACGAGGATAATCCGTTACTCAAACTTTATAAGAATAGTCATCGCATGAGTGCCACTGTGCCATACCTATACCTATATTATGTTGTCACTATACTACTGCTAGTCTTTTTTCTGACTAAGCATTGAGGCACCAGCGGCTGTGGGTCAAAAATTTTCTTAGCAAAGCCGGTGCTGAATTTGGCTTAAAATTTCTTCATGAGCTGTAGGAAAACTGCTCAGGCGCCTGAAACTTAGGCAAACCGACGGGAATCGTATTCTTTGGATGGACAGTTGTCAGTAATTTCGAATCTTAAGTTAACTAAAAGGTGTAAAAGGTGTACTTGTTCTCGATATAAACTCGAAGGCGAAGTAATAGTCGTCTTTCAAAGTGCTCTTTAATCTGACCAATCCTGGCTTCCAACACCCCATAAAAATAGCACTTGAGAGTTAAATCATCGTAAAAACGAAGTGGACATCCGCCAATGGCCGGTTCTCATACAGTTTGTCAACATAGTATTTGTCATAGACTAGTAGTTTTCCTGGAACTGAGAACTCGCGATTTACTTGCAAACAAGCTGACCAATATAACAAGACCCATGTGATGATTTTTTCGCTCCTTCTAGCTCCATAACCCCTTGATCGAACCTGCTCATACACGAACTCTCAAATTATATGTATCTCTGCCACAACCTCAACAAACATAAAGATCAAGAAAACGCTCCAGTTATGAAATGCCGAGACGTCTCAGTAGCCAGAAGTTGTTTGTAAGAACTTGCTTCGCTTGCGCTCCGCTCGTTCGACTATATCTGCTTTCGTTCGACAGATACGACCTGGGGGGTGATTTTTGAGATTCGAGTACTCGAAAGTGACATTAACAACTCAGAATAAAACGATGAAATTATGTTTTAAAAATATCAGCGATAGAAATTTAAAATCCTGAGTATTTAAACTATTAATTTCATGCGAAAAAATTGGCGGTAAGCTTTTGTGTGCGATTATTTTCGAGCTTAAACTTTTTGAATTCGGGCGCTCGAAAGTCTAAAATTGGCCCCCTGGACTGATCAATAAAATTTGATTCATGATTTTGACATTGTATGTAACGACTCAGTATGCCGCGATTTATGAAGTTTTCTATTTTGCTGTTTGCCTATTTGACGTTTAACAGAATCTGAGGCGGCGGTTAACATGGCCAACTGCGGACTTGTTTAAGATTATGTTATTTAAGGAATAAGTAAGTAAAGACAGAATATTTAGGTACGTGAATTAGTTTTAGTCAAAAAAACTAAGTCACCTTTTACTGAACCAACAAATGTGTGATACATTTGAGGGCTACCGCGAAGTTCGAAAACGACAAAACGTTGGCCCCGTCTCTATCGCTCTTGCAAATACGAAAGAGAGTGATGCAAATAGACGATTTGATGAACGAAGTGGTTATATATATTAGTCATAGACATAGATACTTGTTTGGACTTGGCAGCTGCACTGTTCCGTCTGGACCTCACAGCACTCACTGGAATTTCTTCCAGGGCTTGTAACCGTAACCGAAATCCATAGTAAAAACCGGTTTG
The DNA here is from genome assembly GCA_911728535.1 of Pammene fasciana. Taxonomy (NCBI): domain Eukaryota; kingdom Metazoa; phylum Arthropoda; class Insecta; order Lepidoptera; family Tortricidae; genus Pammene; species Pammene fasciana. The sequence goes on from OU452292.1 coordinate 3,253,662, forward strand.
TTTTTTCGTTCTTTTCGTTACTGTTTTATACTCAATCGAAAAATCCTATAATTTGAAGTGAAAACTATAATAAAACATCGGGTTTTACATAATAACCATAAAATAATTAAATATATTGGATCATTTCGGGGTTTTTTGCATTAACCGGTTACAAGCCCTGATTTCTTCACCATCTACTTTCCCACTACTATTACCACCTGAGAGAAGAAATGCCTATCTATATCCAGTGACGTTTAGCCATACGATAAATAAATATAGCCATAGATGTATATGACTAATATTCATTTTTGTCCCTTGTGTTTCGAAGAACAGATTCTCGATAGGTTAAAAATTGGTGACTATTGTTCGAACCTGCATATTGTTCTTTATCACATTGTGATAAAGTATAAAATACAAGTTAACTACGTTATCAAAGGTACAGCAAAACTGAAAGTATTCCGCGAAATGAACTTTGGTCCTATTGTCCTCTGCTATGCGTATTCATAAAAGTATTTCAAATCTCTTTCTTTTCAAATTGTTAAGAAAGAGACAAAAACCATTGTTAGTTGAAAAGGCATTCTTATGATAAAATTCGGTCGTTAATTCTCAGAAAAAGCTTTGGGTGCAGAAAGGCGTAAAGTCTCCTTTTTAGGAACTATAGTTTCGCCATGTCCGTCTGTCTGTCTGTCCGCGGCTTAGGTCAGTGACTGTTAGAATTAGAAAGCTTAATTTGGTACGATTAGGTATGTGTATGAATCACGCCGACAAAGTTCCCTTTTTAGGGTTTCGTAGCCAAAGGGTAAAACGGGTACCAAAGTCAAGTCAAAATGTTTGACTTTGACTTAACATTGACTTTGGTAAACGTCCGAGTGCTTGTCACTGTCTCAGTGCATGTCATATTGAAACTTATGACTGTTATGACATTTAAAAAAAGCAGAGTGTCCAACATTAGGCATACTCGTAAGAGTGTCAAGCACTTGGTACGATTTTTGGATGTTTCCTTATTTGTTGCAAATTACGCTTATTATTTCCTTAAATCTCGGGGTTTTGGGTTATTTTACCTTTAGATATACGTACCTACTGTATTTTGCAAATCATATTCATAAGGAAACTATAGCCGATTAAGTTAAGTAGTTTAAGTACCTTTTGGTAGCCATATCTCCGTGAATTTGATCTTGTTTTTGCAAATAGTATGTAAATCTGACATCATCAATACATTCATGACATTATTTTTCCTGTACCACAATTCAGAGGTAAAGACATGCGCATAAAATGATAAAATTTGTAGGATATATATTTTCCTGCATATATTATATTTTAACGAGTTGTACTCGTCATTCAATTTAAAAATGTAGGCCGCTGGGTCATCCATCACGCCTGTGTGTGTACCACCGCAGATTTGTCTTAATTTTGTCAATTTTAAAGACAAACCTACGTTTTATTCAACACATAAGACTGCAGATGCAGACATCATATATGAGGTAATATCTACATAAATGATGAAATCTAAAAAAACATATACCCAGGTATCTAATGAAATAAACGAATAAAGTAACTTTCAATTATTATGCAGGAATATAACTTATACATATAACGATTTATTATGATAAATACTTTCATAACTTTATTTGGAAAAAACAATATCAATTTACTTATCTTGAACCTTCTACCCATAAATAAAATAATATTTTCCTAAGATATAAATAAGTAACCTTCCGACAGGGTAATAATAATAAATTAATTAATAATCATATTATTTTTCCGATTTTATAGATAATCGGTACGGAACCCTTCGTGCGCGAGTCAGACTTGCATTTTTTTTAAATGTATATTTACCGATTATTCGGACAGGGCTGGACCGATTTGGAAAATTATTATTTTTGGTTGAAAGAGTATACTTAACAGTTGGTCCCACTGTAACCAGCTCAGGATCTGATGATGGGATCCTGGAGAAATCGAGGGAACTCTTCAAATATTGTAGGCACAACTATAGTGATTTAAATATTTTTAACAGTAGCTCGGGGCATTTCCTTTTAGAAAGGTGAAGTCTAAGTGAAGTCGGTTCTTTTTTGTTTAAAATAATTCTTACAAAAATGAAAATACATAATTATATCTAATTTCGACCCTATTTTTATAGGACACTACACTAGTCCCATGAGGATAGAATGTGACATTTTAAAAGTCACGTAATACGCGTCCGCCCCTTGCATAAAAAGGGGCGGTTTAAACGTTAGTACATGTTTAGGTACATAAAACCACTATTATTATAGCCATCAAATTATCGTTGTTTATTTTATCGTTTGGCTACACGTCACTGGATATAGATAGGCATTTCTTCTCTCAGGTGGTAATAGTAGTGAGAGTGAGAAAGTAGATGATGAAAATCCAGTGAGTGCTGCGAGGTCCAGATGGGACAGTGCAGCTGATGAAAAACCAAGTCCAGCGTGGGTCAATTCGGGTTGCACAGAGCGGTTCCACAACACGTACGGAGCTGATATACCGCGAGCCATCCGGTTGCCATTGCTTTAACTATATCTATCTTATCTTTATACAATAGTCTATTGTACTCTTCCGAAATTATCGTTATCAAATCAGTAAACTTCATCTTATATACGCTTCATTTATGGAAAACAAACAATTTTATCACAAACGGAATAAAAAAGAAGTTATTGTAATTTTTTTACCTTTACGCAGTGGCCTTGTGCCAGTTTCAACGATATTGTAGCAATGTTCTAAAAAGTGTGTTTTGTTTAGCTTGATACCGTTGTGAAACAAACTACAGCGGTGTTTAAATAATAAACAATACAAATATGTTTCCTAACAACGATGTTTACTATAACACTGTTAATTCTCTGTTATGAATAATCATAAAAATGTAAGCAGAAAAGTCATCTTTCTGCTGGGAACCTCTCTAGTTTATGGACGCTTTACATTTAATGGAATTGTCAAAAGGACTTCTACGTGTAAGCCACTCCACACACTTGACCTCAATTCAGCAAATCATAGACAATTGTCTATGATTGCGGAAATTTGCAAACTAATGTCTATGGTAGCTGACGGGACAGGTATCATAGAGGAAGTTTGCAAATTTCCGCAAACCAGTAGACAATTTGCTGAATTCAGATCAAGTGTGCGGAGTGTCTAAGTCGACTTCGGCTGGATCCGTGTAAGTAAAAAAAACAAAGTATGATACGCTAGTTTAGGGAAAATTTTCTTTACTTATGCTGGTCATTTAGTTCAACTTATGCTTGATTGCTTAATGCTTAGATATGTCAATAAACAATTGAGCATAAGTATTAGAAAAAACATCCAGCATAAGTTTCAAGATCGATTTTTGGAGTGCTGACTGCTGATACGATTTAGCATCCAGCCATTTTATTGCAATGGAGTTTTAAATATTTCCTATAAAGTACATTTTCTACCTATTTTCCTTCAAAAATCAACCAAAATCAACTCTATGTCCACTTATTTTGGTTCAAATTAAATATATATATCATGGGCGGCAGGAGGTTAGCCCTGAATGTTCGACGTTCAGGCCGCCTAAATAATGCACAAAAGCCTAGGCGCCATCGATACTAGCTAACCAGCTGACCTACTCGGCGCTTGAGCAAATAAAAACTTGTAGTTGTAACGGAAACACACAAGCGCGAGTCGGATTCGCGCGGTGGGGCCTCTGTTAAAAAAATCTATAGAAATTTCTATATTCTATACAGAGTGACTAAAAAAGAACTAAATTCCCGTTGGCTGTAAGAAGAAGACGCAACCAATCCTCCCTAGGTCATGGCCAGTACCCACCACCGCCGCTCAATGGCTATACAAAAGTCCAAAATTACCTAGGGAGGATTGGTAGCAGTGGCGGTGGGTCAAAAAAATTTTTAGGCAAGCCGGTGCTGAATTTGGGTTAAAATGTCTTCATGAGCTGTAGGAAAACTGCTCAGGCGCCTGAAACTTAGGCAAGCCGACGGGAATCGTGTTTTATGGACGCGCCGCCACTGATTGGTAGCGTCCCGAAACCGGGAATTTAGTTTTGTTTTTGGTCACTCTGCATACAGACACCGTCATCATCCCCGTACTGATTGGCCTGGCTTTTTGCCACGGCTCTTTTGAACTCGGTCCGCGTGGAAATCTAATCCTTTTTTTTTAAATTAATAAATGGCTTTCTCCCTTTGCACATGAGCAATGGTAATTCTGCCAATGACAAGTTGACGACGTTAATTACATTTTATTTGTTAAATAAATATAGGCAACGTTGTTCGGTTTTAGCCTTGCTCTTTGTAAGGGTGATAGCTGCTCCTTACAAACAACACGTGGCGGCCATGCCAGGACAACTGTCCATTAAACTACAGAGAGTTTACACGCGGTTTGAGACTAATTCTTCATTCGCTGCACACTTTTATTAGATCACCGCACAATAAGCTATCAATATTACACACTGAACTACTTAAATGAGCAAAAAATAAAAAATGTTTCTCAAGACGTCCAAACTACCCTGCGTTACGAACAGAAGTCCATCTAATCCTTTGAATTGGCGTAAGAACTATTTATGACAGCGACTGCCATCTGACCTTTTAGCCTAGAGCAGAGGGGAAACTAAGCAATTTTCGAAAAAGGAAACATCGTGACGAAACCGTACCTAATCCCAATTCCCAACAAGGCCTAGTTTCCCATGGGTTGGAAGGTCAGATTGCAGTCACTTTAGTAAAAAAAAGTGCTTATATAAATTAATGGTTACCGAGCGGTCTCTGGGCTCAAATTTAGCCGTGGCAAAAAGCCGAGACAAACACGATGATGATGATTCTGCTAGCATGCTAAAGAATACTAAGAGTTTCCATAGTAGCACCCTTGAGGCAAGGAATTGACGGAACCCACAGACTACACAGACACTTATCGTTAAGCTTTTACAGGGAGCACGAGGTCACACATCAGCGCAATTTTATTCGTAAATTTCTACGATTCGAACAGCACATCTCAATAGTATTCTACACCATCAATTTTATCTGTAGTATAACAATCCAGGATCACCCCTGTAACTTGATTTTTGCGGATATTTTTAATTCATGTGAGTAATGATCAAAAACGTTAACTCAATTGAAATAAGCGGTTGCGCTCTCATACAAAATTAGTACGGGAGCACAGATGCGTGTGGTGACCCCGAGTTGTACTTATGATCTATCTAGTGGTTGAGGTTATATGTGACGGAACCCTAAACGCGGTGTATTTGAACAAGATTACCACTCATAGTCACATTTGCATATGTATTTAGGTCAACTGTCATCTATAGGTTAATGACCTGTCACGTCCACGTAAAAGGTCATTATTTACGCTAATAATAAAGTGGTCGGGTTAATGAGTCGACAGCGGGTTAGTGGAGTCAATCAAGGTGAAAATATGAATATCAATCCCATAGCTGATATGGGATTAGCTTTACCTACGAGTATGACTGCGAGTTGTAATTTGCCTGAGTTGAATTGTTGTAATATGGGCTATCTATAAACCTGAAATCATGCGGCGCAACTCCCCCATACTTCAGGCGCGACTCGAAGTATGGAGTCGCGCGCGACAACGCATGTCATGCTAGACGTACATATCTGAATTTAGAACAAAAATTTAAATTTTAACTGTTTTGAAAATTGTCAGATCTTTTGTATGCAGCTCATGCATTTTAAGTTGCATTATGGTCAAGTCAAACATATCACGCACTATAAACAATTTCATAATACATATTTATTTATTGTATGGCTACACGTCACTGGATATAGATAGACATTTCTTCTCTTAGTCCTTAAGCCCGGGCCCATATTACCTACGTAACATGACATCACTTTAAAATGCATGGCAACATAATGGAAAAGTTGTGCTGAATCAGCATCAGTAGATAGTTGCAAACAAAATTGGCCGGAACTCCAAAAAACCTCATTTCCGGTTTCAAAATGTATGGAGGAAAACTTTCGTCATATGTCACAGCTAAAATCCATAAATCTCTTCCTTCCACTTTCGTTTTATACGATGCTCTTGGTGACATCGTGTAACTGGTGTCCCAACATATTCCCTCTTATATTATATTTCCGATTCTTAGTAGTGTGGCGTCTCCTCTGCTAGCTGTTCTAGCGTCGCGCCACAATTCCGATAGATGGCGACGTAATGGCGACAAACTGTCAACTTCCATACTACGCTACCAACTTGTATCAAGCGTCCATATAAGGTCTACATCACGCTAACGAAGTTACGGATGTCAGTTTGTATATACATCATTTCCAACCACCTCTCAGTGGGACTTCGGTCCCTGAGAGATCTCTCTTATTGGTCACCTACTATCCTTCCTCTACATTGGTGACCCCCGACACTGGACAGCAGCCTCTGAAGACTCAAGATCCCGACGCAGCATCCGCAGCAAGCCAGCCTCTCCGAGTTTGTACCACCGTGCATGTGTACATATCCCATGCCTGGTACCTCCTCTCTCTCTTTCCTTCTCTCCCTCGCTCGCCCTTGGCTCTGAGCCTCTCTGCTTTTTTCTTCGATTCTATTCAAGACCTCCTCGTTTCTTTCAGATCAAAGTACTTAGTAAAGTTCATGTACCTATTCTTTAAGAGTCGCCAGGACGCTCGCGTTCCCATACAAACGTAGTTCAGCTCTTATTTTAAAACGACATGCTTTAGAACCACGAAATTTTGTCATGGGCATTCTAGTAGTACCGATCTAGGTCGCACATTCGTTTTCGTTTGCTAAAAATTGTAATACAAAGAAAATACAGCCAGTTACAGATTTACATACAAAACGTATTTTTGCTAGATTTTCTATGTATTACAATTTTTAGCTACGAAAACGAATGTCCGACCTAGATCTGTACTACTAGACTGCCCATGCCATATTTCGTGGTTATAAAGCATGTTGTTTTAAAATGAGAGCTAAACTACGTTTGTATGGGGACGCGAGTTCACGCGAGCTTCGTGGCGTCGACTCTAAACTCTAAAAAAAACTGTGAAATTGAGAAGCTCCTCCTTTTTTGAAGTCGGTTAATTAAGACGCCGACTGCGAAATTATGTAGTCAATCGTACATCAACATAATCGATTAGCATCGCATCTAATCAACGCCTGACTCACACTAGGGAACACCGATCGTACGAGATGATTCACCGTGTGTAAACTGTTATTCGGACAACAATGTAACACGTAACAGCCACTTGTTACTGGTAATCGGTTATCAACAGATTGATAAGCAGAATTGATGGACGAAATGTACATAAATGTACGGATAATACACTGATGGTGATGTTACAATACTGTACTGGTGGTAATTACATACGGTTTTCGAACACATAATAGAGGATTTATGATGTGGGTGTAGATAAAATACTAGAAGTCGAACGTATCAGTGCATATGTCGGCGGCCGATAGTAAAATCGGGCAGATCGTAATGTTCCTGCGTAATGTTTTAAAGATAGTCACATTAAACCACAATGTATAGGTAGGTTAGGATCGTTAGGTTGCTTCAGATGCCCGAAGGGCAAACTATCCAGGAATAGGAGCCTCGCTCCGTCGACTCAGGGAGCGAGTCAAAAATTTTCACGTTTCACGATATGCCTAGGAATTTAAGGATATGCCTGATCTTACGATCGGCCGCCGACACATACACTGTATAGGTAGGTAACTGTAGACTGTCGTTAAACAATATTGATTTATCGGTAATAGGATCAGAATGCATTCGTCTACAAGTGGCAATATAGACATGTCCCGGCACGCATTTTGTTTACATACCGCCGTTCTTGACCTTTCGGTGCGTTCGTAAACTAATGTTAGTCATGCCTTATTCCACTGATTTCACGGTTGACCTGAACCTCGGGTAAGAGGATCTATGATTGTTACGTAAAGTCGACGTCATTGATAAGACGGACATACTCATACCAGAGACTATAGAGCTATAGACGGCCATAGCCTAAGAACTTTTTGAAGCTCAAGTCAATTGCGCCATCTATGTCAAAGACCCCTAAAGATACCGAATATGTAAGAGAAATGTTACCTGCACTGCACTGCTACTCCACCTAGTAGCTACTAGTGTACTACTAGTACGCTATTTGTTACTAGGTGGAGTAGCAGTGCAGGTGAGATTTCGGTATCTTTAGGGGTCTTTGACATACAGGGGTACTTTGTAATAAAAATACTGGTGATCCGTTTAAGGGCATAATTGGCATCGTATTACGACTAATAAAAAGTAGTAAAAAACATTTTTAGTCGCGAAAAAAAAAATTTTTTTCTATGGGACAGGTGGTCCCAGCCGGCCGACCCTCCATGCAAAATCAAAATTTTTTTTTCGCACGAAAAAAATTTTTTCTTACTTTTTCGTAATAAGAATACGACACCAATTATGCCCTTAAAAGGATCACCAGTATTCTTGTTACACCTTGTAGATGGCGCAATTGACTTGAGCTTCAAAAAGTTCTTAGGTTGTGGCGGTCTTTATCTCTATAGTCTCTGCTCATACTACGAGGTCTGCGTGTCTCCATCAGATATATCGGAGCGGCCAATGTGGTCAGTGGTCACAAATATCTGAAGAACGCCTTCAACGCCTTTATTGTCAAGCTCAAGACGATAAGGTGCTTGTTCAGATATTTTTGAGTACGGTGCCGCTCCGATATATTTGATGGCGACTGTTCTAGTCCTTTCCGAAGCTTTCCGAGAAGGATACAGTATGAGGTTCTTCAAAAAAGGAGTGTAAAGGTTCTTAAGGCTACTTTGAAAAATTATAGGTTTTTTCAAACGCTCTATTGACTAAACGGGAAAAGGGACTGACTTTATTTTTGAATATATATTATTAGACTATATACTCTAGTTTATGGCACAAGCCGAAACACTATTGCTGAAAGTTGCCTCGATAGAAAAAAAAACCGAAGTTGGGTCCTTTTTCCCCTAATTTTTCTTAGTTTACGTAAACTATAAGAGATTAAGCAATATAACTAAGTTAAAAATATGGTATTCTGGTTTATCTAAAAAGTCACAGAAACAAAATTTGACAAAACTTTATAGATTCGCTTATTTATCGTAGTTTAGTCAAAAAGTCTGATCCTTAAGAGCGCTGCATCACTTTCTTTCGTGCACGGGAGCCATAAACGTGTCTCTTACGGATGGGCGTGGCTTGTCCGAATCGAGGAACGGCCTTAAAGGATAGGAAACGCGAATGTCAATATTGTGAATCCTCTGGAGTTGAGGCGTCCAAAGGCTACGGTAACTGCTTATCATCGAGCGAGCCGTATGCATGTTTGCCACCGTCGTGGTATAAAAAGAATGTGCTTTGGTGCTTGATGTGTCCTTGGCGTCGTGAAATTAATGAGAAGTTGTCAAAAATATGAAACATAAAATAAAATATTGTGGCAGTAACGTTAAGTGTAGAATTGTAATAAGCTTAACTAGTTAGTGGTATGATTGCTTGGTAAATTCGTTCTTTACTGTAGCTATTTAGTTCCTTGTCAAACCTAGTTTAATTGCATCGATAACTCACTCTTAAATAGCGTATTAGCAAATACGGCTAGCATAGAAAGCAATTCTCAAATGTTTAAAAATGTTTAATCTAAAATCTTTATGATCTCTGCCCAATGGCGTAAATATTTTAAAATTTGCCGCCCTGGACTATAAATACCTTATGAGCCGGTACCTGACTGACCGGTGTCCTGAACTCAACGCGTGGCGTTTTGCCGCCCCGGGCCATGGCTTTCTTAGCCCTAGGGAAGCCTTATAGTTTGCTCACTTCATACAACTGGTTATTAGCTCGCAAGCTTGACATTTTGAAGGCTAGACGACTAAGGGGTTGAGTGAGGAGCGTGCAGAGGGCGTGAATACCAAGGTTTTACAACGGGCGCCCTATTCACACCCCCTGCCCGCTCCTCCCTCGACCCCTTAGTCGTCTAGCCTTCAAAATGTCAAGCTTGCGGCTAATAACCAGTCGTATGGAGTGAGCACCCACTGCCCTAGGGTAAATACGCCCTTGTCACCTAAAAACAAAAAAAAACTGCAGTCTTCACTAGGATATAGAGCGACTTGGTGCTTGTGGCGAGACACTTACACACCTGCTGTGGTAATAGAAATAGAAATAGAAATACTTTATTCGTGACATTAGCGGAAGGACAAATAAATTACAGATAATACGGTTACACACAAGAACAAATAAATTACAAATAATACAAGCAAAGTCTGTGCGGAAAGAGAAAGCCCCGCAGAATGTATGTGTTCCTATATAAACCATTAAACCGCACTCTCTCCTCTCGCACAAACCCTACAAAAACACAGCAATGAAGACAAGTGTCACGAAATGGTCTTTTCTCAGCATGTTGCTAGCGTAAGCCAGCGCTGATCTTCCGAAAAGACCATCCGGTGAAAAATTCACGGCAGGTAACAATCACATGTAGCGAATATAACATAAGATAAAAAATAAATACAAAAAACGGCAAAAACACATCAGAATGAAGCTTAAAGATAGCAATATAAATATAAGGAAAACACAATAAAATAAAATAAACTATAATAACTTATAACTAACTACAACGCGACAATCCAGTCACCACGTATCTGACCGGACATGTCTTGGCCTAGCATTATAAATCTAGGCCACTAGCGCCAACGTCAATGCCGTCAAACGGCAGACACGTGAAACATAGCACATAACAATACACTCTAAAAATTAGTTTCGTGGTTTACATACGACACACTGAAAACTGAATAATACAAATTAACAGGAACCCTTCTCTTTCTTCCAGGGCTTAACAAACGACGTGTGGTGGTACTACATGATCTCCTGCGCCTTCTACTGGTCTCTAACTATATCCCAGTTCCACGACGTCAAGCGGAAAGACTTCTGGCAGATGTTCGTCCATCACCTGGCAACCATCATGCTGTTGTCCTTCAGTTGGGTGTGCAATCTGCACCGGATAGGCACCCTAGTGTTATTGGTGCATGATTGTGCTGATATATTTGTTGAGGTAAGTTCTTTATATGTTCGTCCATCACCTGGCAACCATTATGCTGTTGTCCTTCAGTTGGGTGTGCAATCTGCACCGGACAGGCACGCTAGTGCTGCTGGTGCATGATTGTGCTGATATATTTGTTGAGGTAAGTTCTTTATATGTTTGTCCGTCACCTGGCAAGCATTATGCTGTTGTCCTTCAGTTGGGTGTGCAATCTGCACCGGATAGGCACCCTAGTGCTGCTGGTGCATCACTATGCTGATAGTTCTTTAGGAGTCCGAACACTCCTTTGCTAGTATGTTTTTATTCAAAACATACGTGTAAAGAAATAGTTCTTCTTTATTTGGTTAAGATTGGATTCGGGGCCTTCCGTTGTCTCTCGTCTCTTCGCTGCTGCTTCTAAAAAAATTAAAAAGGTACTTACTGTTGTGCCGAGGTTTTTGATGATGATCGTTCAAGACTAATTTTACTTTATCGTTTTCAGGCGGTGAAGGCCACAAAGTACGCGAACTACCAGAGGACATGCGACACGCTGTTCCTGGGGCTCATCGTCAGCTGGATCACCACGAGGATCATCATCTACCCCTACTACATCATCTGGAGGTGAGTAAACCATTACACAGTAAACTATCAGAAAACGTGAACGCTTCTTCTGCCTCCTAGCGTTTGTTCCGGCTTGGGGTCCGCTTGACAACTTTTCAAGAATCGGCGTAGGCACTAGTTTTACGAAAGCGATCGCCATCTGACTTTCCAACCCAGAGGGAAGGCCTTATTGGGATTAGGTCCGGTTTCCTTACGATGTTTTCCTATAATAAGCACCATACATACGTGCCAAACACAAATGACCTCAACCACTAGATAGATCATACTCGGGGTCACCACGCATCTGTGCTCCCGTACTAATTTTGTATGAGAGCGTGACCGCTTATTTCAATTGAGTTAACGTTTTTGATCATTACTCATGTGAATTAAAAATATCCACAAAAATCAAATTGGTGTAGAATACTATTGAGAATTTCGCTGATGTGTGGTGGCCTCGTGCTCCCTGTAAAAGCTTAATGATGAGGTGTCTGTGTAGTCTGTGGTTCCGAAAAATTCAGTGGTACAAACAGCAACACACTTAACTGACCATCGATAGGGCTTTATGCCTCTGCAACAGGGATGGTCAGTTAACAGTGTTTGCAATGGTACGAGCCGGGGTTTAAACACTTTGAACCCTTTGATTACCTCCGGATTTAATGTCGGACGTCTTACTGCAAAGCGCTTAGAGCGTTATCTCACTTGCGCTGTGTATAGAAATGGCGTACGAGCTTTGCATAGAAATCGCTTTCAAATCGCTCAAGTGTGATAAGGCCCTTAGAGAACGTGAACGCTTGTCATATATTTATTTTAGATTAGCTATTCAACTCTTGTGATTTCACTAATGTTCTTTTAATGTAAATAATGTTTGATTTCAGCACTCTGATTCGAGCACCGATGCTGCTGCCGATGTTCCCGGCCTACTACATCTTCAACTCTCTACTGTGCCTGCTACTGGTACTGCACGTAGTGTGGACGTGGCTCATTCTACAAATCGCCTACAAAGCCATATATGCTGGGAAGGTAAGGTGTTATTTGTTTTTTAAACTTTATTGATTGCCCATAATAGTAAATTGTACAACAAGGGCATAAAGCGATTCATTATTATCCGAAGCAATTTATTGGTCCGAGTGCAGCGGGGACCAATATAGTTGAGGATAAAAATGGTCAATTATGCCCGAGGTATACATTCTGCTTTTCACTTTGATTGCGAGGAAAATTTAAGTTGAGAGCAAATAAATATTTACATTTACACATATAAAAGAATATTGAATCGGCGACCATATTAATTGTTCTACTACTTTTTGCTCACTCGATTCGTTCGTATTAGTCGACAGTGCAATTTCAACGTCACTCGACGTCATTATTTATGTTCAATCGTTCAATAATTCTGGGAAATAATATTTTCACTTCAATTTAAACAATAAAATCGCTGTTAAGTAAAAGAACATGAAAACTAACCAATTCGCACCAATTAATATTTTTATGTTTTTTTTTTAATTTTTAATCATGTGAATTTATACTTGGATACTTGTTTTCTGCCAAGTCATAAAACATTTCAGGGCATTCTGTAACAATAATCAACTCCTATTTTATCTAATTTCATTAACTGAATTATAGAAACACGGAATTCAAATAATAATAGCAAGAAAAAATAAAACAACAAGTTTCAGTAGTCTACGCAATTTCACTGCTTAATTAAATTGTGCAATATATTTTGACTGTGCTTGGCTGTTGAGCCTCATTGTCTTAGTTTTAGAAAAAAAATTACTTTATGCACTGGAGCACAAAGAGCGATTTTATGTCGTCTACGCACGACTTAAAGTCGAACTTTATGAGCATGAGAAGTGAAAAAAACTATATTGAATTGAGATAGTAAACAGTTGCGATGTACTTGTGCAGATGGACGGTGACATCCGCAGCAGCAGCTCGGAGCTCAGCGACAGCTCGCACCGCTCCAACGGCGCGCCGCCGCGACCGCACGTGTAAGTCACACCGGGAAATGTATGCGAGTGGCCTCAGTAACCGCGACTATTACAAACAAGTGCAAATGTATGGGAGTGGCCTCAGTAACCGCGACCATTACAAACTAATGCAAATGTATGGGAGTGGCCTCAGTAACCGCGACCATTACAAACTAATGCAAATGTATGGGAGTGGCCTCAGTAACCGCGACCATTACAAACTAATGCAAATGTATGGGAGTGGCCTCAGTAACCGCGACCATTACAAACTAATGCAAATGTATGGGAGTGGCCTCAGTAACCGCGACCATTACAAACTAATGCTATTATATGGGAATGGCTTTATTAACCTAAACAGCCTCGAGTAAAATTTGAAGTACTCTAACTTGTCCTAGTCTGTTTTGTTTTTTCATTTTTCCTTCCTCTAAAACAATGTGGTGCTTAATACAAAACATTATTAAGTATCCCATTTCCAAACAGCACCAATCTAGAAGACCTTTGGAAAAATTCCACATATATTCAAAATAGGTACGTTTTGGTATTTTATTTAAAGTCGAGTTAAATTTTACGATAGTCCAACCTAATTTCAACTTGAAACCGAAAGATTAAGGTTGAAATTTAGTTGACTCGGATGTGGTCGATAAATCTTACTACGCCTGGAAAGGGTTATTAAATATACTCAAAAAATTAAGATATAGTTTGGCAGAGTTTGTTTCACTTCAAGCATAAACAGCGAGAATCATACTGTCTTTTTCTAATGCTAGTACTCTCACTAGCATGTTACTCTGACTGTTACTGAGCTTTTTGGTTTGCCAGACTATAAGTGTTAGATCGGCCGCGGGCACTGGAAAGGAGACCTTAATAGTCACCAATAGTCAATCAATCAGTATATTATATGAAATTTATTTAAATTTAATACTTACAAAAAGATCATTAATCTATTTATCTTGGTTTTAATAAGTAAAATAAATAAATGTTTATTCACGAAACAGCTTACAATTTTTCGTCACTCTTTACTTCTGCCAAACCACAGCATGGTTTGTTGGCAGACGAGGCTCCAGTTTACAAATTATATAGTAAGCTATAGCTATATATGTTACACAGGTTACTTCCACCACCACCAACAAAAACAGTTACACCCGATTGACCATTGATAGACCCTATCCCAATGTAATAAGGTCCACAGACGGTCACCTACAATGAATACTATTTAATTCATTTCTATTTTATGGATATACATTAACAAGCTACTTGTATCTTTTTCAGAGATTAATTAAAATAATCGAGGATGTTGCACACAGGGACAGCTGAAGGGAATGCTTGGTACAATATTTATTGTGTAAGTTGGCCTTTGGACGACCCACAAAACTTTATTTTGGAAACGGAAGACTCTGTTATACTTCATTTAGCGGAAAGATACACCTTTTTATGTTACAAGGTTTTGTCAAAAGTGCCCCAGTTTAAAATACTACACTAGTAAATACGACCAGCGATATATGATTTTAAAATTTATCAAAGCAGCAATATGTATGTCCGCTTGTTCTGTCGCTATCAGATATATCGGAGCGGCCAAGGTGGTCACAAATATCTGAATAACGGCTATTGTCAAGGCAATAAAGTGCTTGTTCAGATTTTTTTTGAGTACCCTGGCCGCTTATATATTTGATGGCGACTAATATAGTGTGTCTTTACCTGACACTTCTTTTTAAATATTTAAAAAATCCGAGGAATCTGATTTATAGAAGTAAATTGATAATTTTTAGAAGTATTTAAAGAGTAGTTTTAGTTAGGTAGGCGATGCAAATAAGAAAAGCTTCAGCTTATAGTTAACATCAGCAGTAGCTAAGAGGGCATAATTATAAAACGAGTTACTTACGTACATTTTTACTCAACATCTTTCGATCAATTTACTATGATCATTATCACGAGCGCCCTCCCGGCGGCAGCGCGCCGGCTACTGCGCGCTCCGGTGCGGTCTGCCCTGAGTCTCACGAGAGTTTCATAGTTAAAAACTGGGCGAATAGTTCAAAATAATCTTGCACGACTCTACATATGTATGGGCAGTCAGCAGCAGAAGTATCTAAGCAGATAGGATGTTCAAAATACCTACACACGCTCTTATTCTCCTAACAATAAAGTCGTGTCCTGCTCCAGCTCGGTTATACGTTTAGACTGTATATAAAAGTGTGGAGATAATTTTGAACACTTCGACGCATAGCTACTTCTGCTGCTGACTCTACTATGCTTTGAGTCTTTGTTTTACAAGTTGTTTTCCCATTTGTCCACGCCACAACCACGCGCAGTTTTGCAATAGCGAGGACAAACAAGAACGATTACTATGAAACCTAGCTATTCCCACTTGTCTCCGAGAATACACCTTTTATAATAGAAAATATATTTTCTAATAACGTTTTTGTAATTCAATCCTTAGTTGATTGTTATCTATACAGAAATTTTGTCACAATGACGAGTATAAATGTTATTTTTTATCATTCTACGTCCTTAATATATGTATAACTATTTCAAATGTCTTTCCATAAGAATGACCCGACAAGTTGTTTTTATTTAATATAAAACCACTATGATGAAATTGATGAATAATGGTACCATAAAACATATTTTCAAGTAAAAGGTACCATGTTGTCGGTTGTCAATAAGCTGTGTCATGAAAATCTTATCGACGATGAGGTACCTTTCCTTTTAATTGAAAACGTCAAATATGGTTCATATGTTCATAACAAAACCACGAATGTACTATCGGGTGCTTTTTGAACCACTTTGTAGTTTCTTCCACGATTTTCATAAACATGTACCGATTTAGACTAAAAATGTTTTTCGAAACGCATTTTTAGAGCATGTAGTTGATATTACAAAGTATAGTTTTGTACAGTTATGGAATTGCATTTTCGAAAGCGCTAAAAATTAAATGTAGATTAGGTATTCTTTTTCTTTATAAAAAGATTAGCGTATTTAAAAATGCAATTTCGTCTACTAAATATACCAAATGTAAGAGCTAGCTTTTAACTCGGCTGGGACCATTTAGTCGGTTTTACTTGTTTATCTAAGGTGCGTTGGGGTAAGATAGAAAGGTATTGTTTTAGGGGTAAGATAAAAAGTAGTCTGTAATGCTCCGGAATATGGACGATTTTTTGTCTTATCCCTAAAAAAATACCTTTCTATCTTACCCCAACGCACCTTACTTATAACAGGACCACAATAGAAGTATCGTGTCCAGTGTATAATGACTTCAAAACTCCTAATGCACCATCATACTGTCTTCCCTTTCAGAAACGAAAAATATGTTTCGATTTTAAATGTGTTCATGATGAATTACATATTTATATGCAATATGTGGCATTAGGTCTGAAAAGGGACCTTATTCTCGATGGCGCTCACGTTGCGCGGCGTCGTAATCGTATTGCGTTGTCGTTAACAACGGCGTAAGCGCCATACACAATAAGGTCCCTTTTCATAGATAACGGCACATATAGCTGCTCAAGCGAAGCGCTGGTAGCCTTGCGGTAAGACGTCCGACTTTCAATCCGGAGGTCTCGGGTTCAAACCCCGGCTCGTACCACTGAGTTTTGCGGAACTTATGTACGGAATATCATTTGATATTTACCAGTCGCTTTTCGGTGAAGGAAAACATCGTAAGGAAACCGGACCTAATCCCAAAAAACGGCCTAGTTTCCCCTCTGGGTTGGAAGGTCTGATGGCAGTCGCTTTCGTAAAAACTAGTGTCTATGCCAATTCATGGGATTAGGTTGTCCAGCGGACCCCAAGCCGGGATAAACGCTAGGAAGAAGAAGAAGAAGACATATAGCTGCTCAAGCATTTCTTTTTCACATCATAAAAAAGGGCTGATGGTGAAGGAAGTTAGTATATTGCAGAAACACTTCTATTGTGGTCTGTCTGCAGATTTGCTCCTAAATTAGTGTAATAATTTTCAAATAATACGTAAAAAATGGGATGGCGATCTATATGTGGTATCATGAGGAATAAAGTTAGTTTTGAAGTAATGGGTATGTACGATACTGTACTGTCGCCGTCAGATATATCTGAGAAGCCAAGGTGGTCACAAATATCTGAACAACGTCTCTATTGTCAAGGCAGTAAAGTGCATGTTTAGATATTTTTGAGTACCCTGGCCGCTCCAATATATTAGATGGCGACTGTGCATAGATCTTTTTTTAAAGGGCACTGCCAAAATATTATATAATTATATTTAGTTAATAATCCTCTATTCTGCGTTCGGAAACCGTATTTGTATAATGACCACCATTATTGCAACCAGTAATGTATCATCTGTATATTATCTGTACCAGTGTCGTAATCATGTATGCAAATTCATTACGACATCGATAATTAGTAACGTATTGAAAATCTAGCCCTCCCCGACCCGCACAATTCAGTTGGCCATGGCGGTGCAATGGCGGTCATTCTAATGGTTCCCGAACACGTCATTAAGGATTTATATGTGTGTAGATAAAGCAGTGTATGTAACTGTGCATAATTAGGTATTAAAACACTCGTGTGATTATGAAACACATCGTTTCATAAAACTACACTTGTATTTTAATGCTTCATTATGTAGCAGTCAAATATACTACTATTATATGACACTGTCTCAAAACTCGTGAGATGATACCACGATACGTCGCCTGGATAACTACACAGTATTGTAAGTATGCAAATTGAGATTAATTTATTATATCATAATACTATCTCTTCTATTGATATTATATTATTATAACCACTTGATTATTAACATGGAATATTACTTATATATTTTTATTAAAAAAAAGAACGACCAAAAAGTCCAAAACGTTAAAGGCTTGGGCTAACAGCCGGCGGGGCGCAGCGCGACGTCCGCAGCGCGTGACGCCGACGCGATGACTGTTCAAACAGGGCGCGCGCGGATCGCGCCGGCCTCGCGCCCTCAAGGCGCGCGCGGACGCGGCGCGGACGCGCGTGAACGCGCGTCCCGTACGATTGTGACCCTGCGCGGGGCGCGGGGCGCGGGGTAGCGTGCCGCCGCGTCCCGCCGCGTCCGCGCGGCGCAGCGCTGCGCCCGCGCCGAGTGGACGCGCGGGGCCGCGCGGCGCGGGGCGGGCCAGAAGCGGGGCGCGATGCCGGCGGGACGCAGTCTGTTTGACGTCGCTAACCTGTTAGCATGTATTTAAGGACGCCGCGGTCGCGCGGCGCGACCGCGGCGCTGCGTCCCGCCGGCCTGTTTGCCCAAGGCTTAAGTGTCGGTCGACTCACATAAGTATTCAATTTTATATCCTGTGTTAGAATTTAATACGAATTCGGTTGAACTACGTTCAAAAACTTTGCATGCTACTTATTAGGGAAAATCGCTAGTAACTGGCCACCGTTCAGTAATTGGCCACATCATACAAATAATGAACTTTTCACTTCTCTTGCTCTAAAAGTTCGTCTTTAAGCCTTGCGTAGGCGACCTAAAATCGCTTTTTATGCACTTGGGCCTAAAGTAAAATCTTCGTCGAATACCAAGGCAGTCGGTCTAACAGCCCCACGCAAACAACTTCCTAAACTTTATTTTAAAAATTCAATACCTTTGTCACGTACCTACTGAAAAAAAAAGTTAACAGGCGGGAACCGCATTTATTTTTCATTGTTATTTTGTGTTACAACCTGAATTTGCTTTATTTTCTCGCAATTGAAGCGAAAAGTAGAGTGTGCAACGTGTCCATAGAACCCATTTTACGCTCGATTTGAAACGCCTCGCGTAAAATGGCTCGTTTTAGGCAGTTGTTGTACAATCTACTATTGTTCACATATAAACAGAATTCTTTAAAGTATAAGGTTTTAACTACTGGTCACACTTCAATACTTTTCCAACAAGAATGAATTCTGTTTGTAGGTGAATATAGTTCATTTTTAGTATGAGGTGGCCAATTACTAACGATTTGTCCTATATATACAGCTAAAATGTTGTCTAAAACAAAAAAAATGTCTACCACAAAAAAATTGGTAATTTGTAGTTATATTATTGATACAATTTTGCATAATTTGTTTTCTATTAATATTTTTATTTGTTTAATGATCTCGGTTAGAAAGCGTAATCTTGATAACTTTTGGGATCGGCCACTGTCAATAATTTGTGTAAAAAATACGAAAATTTTAAGTAATAAATTAACTTATATCACTTATATGTGACATTTTCAAGTCAAAGGTACATCATTGTCGGTTGTTAATAGAGTTTATTTCTAAATGAAATTTTATGGCAGTGTAGCCTTATTGACAACCGGCCATGATGTACATTTGGCTTCAAAACGTCACATATGTTGATTGGAGCGTTTTTGTTTACCTACACGTTTAACTGTCAATTTATTTTGATATGTTTTTTTTGTATATTGTTTTTTTTTTTAGAAATAAGCTGATAGTGATATATATAAAACAATATTTTATGCAGTAGATTATTTAAACATTATTAAAGTACGTTCATAAAATGCCCCATGTATCAAGTAGAGTTACTTATGGTCAAAGAAAACTTGACCAAGTATTTGATTCTTAGACTATTCAACCAACCGGACCGGCCATGTCTGTCATTTTCTATATAAAAAAGTCAGCCGATTATTGCGGGGGAGGGGAACGTCAAATGTAGGCTCTTCGTACGTAACGTACACATAGCCACGTCAGATTAACATCAGTCCATACAATAAATGACCACTGGTCATATGATTTCGGCAGAGGGGTACGCCTGTCAAAAGCTGCTCCGGTTAGTTTAATTCTTTAAGATTTCATTACAGTTTGATTAATGTTGTGGCATCACAAGCTCTCCAGGATTACAGGGTTCCTTTAAGAAGGCAAGGAATCGACCAGAATGGAGAGCAATACAACATAGAACGACTTTTGGTGGTCACGACCCTCAGACATGAGGATTAGACTTTGAAGAGACATGGTGGGCTACCGCGAAGTTCGAAAATCGACAAAACGATGCTCCAGTCTCTATCGCTCTTGCATGGTATACGAAAGAGAGTGATGCAAATAGACGATTCGATGAACGAAGTGCTTCGCGGTTATAGGCATGCTCTCATTATGATTTAATTGACGCTTAAAAAAAACAACTAAATCTTTTAAACTTACCTAAATATGTGAAAAGATGGCATTCGTAACCAAATAAATAATAAAATATATACGGTACGTGTTCCATATTAAAACAGGTTTGTATGTGCAGTCGTCATCAGATAAAGCGCATGTTCAGATATTTTTAGTACTTTGGCCGCTCCGATATATTAGATGGCGACTGTGTACATACGACATTGTAGCAATTCTGATACTTTTTGATGTGAGAATTTTAGTTTTTTTTTTATTTATAGGTGTTTTTTGAAAGCTTTATAAATTTTGAAGATACACACTATTTGAAGATACATATTGTTTTTATTTTATAATGTGTCAGTCCAGGAAAATAGGTTCTACTTTGTAGAATGAAGTGTCTTTTTATATGGACAAACTGGTCCCTTTCACTAAACTTCCACAAATATTGGTATGACCCGATCCTGTAGATAGTTGAAGTTACATTCCAGAGACTACGGGTCGCCAATATCGATATTTATATTAATATTTACTGATATTTATTATGCATGAGAATCTTTGCACCTGCAAAGGCAATGTACAGTCGGCCAAAAATGTGGTCTAACACCCTACGCTTGAGGTTCGTTTGAACGTCATGAGACAACAAGGTCGTGCATGTTTTAAACTCCGTTAGAAAAGTCAACCTTAGCGATCGTTAGATCTCGCAGAAACTTTTGTCAAAACTGGTAGACCACTTTCTTGGCCTACTGTATCTATCAAAAGGTAATGTACCGTTTGAGGGTATTAAGTAACGGACAATTTTAGACTACCCACATTGATGTGTCAATGTGTCAGTATACTGAAAAAATAAAGTTATTTTCTATGGCTGAAAAGAGAATTGCTAGTTAATTTTAAATGGGCTTAAGAATTTAGGAGGATTTTTTGCTAGCTTCAGTTTAAAACAAATTATTCTTGTTGTAAATGTATTATGTTAGTGTTGTTATAAGTAAGTGTGTTGAAATGGATGTAATTAAGTATTGAACTGTTTGGCCGTTACCATTTTATCTGAAGCTATTAAATTAATTTATGTACATCCATCAGATATATCGGAGCGGCCAACGTGGTCACAAATATCTGAACGCCTCTTGTCAAGGCGATAGGTGCATGTTCAGATATTTTTGAGTACCGCTGCGATATATTAGATGGACTGTATACCTACTGTAAATAGATTAGGAAATTATTTAACTTTTATAACGCTAACTTGTGGCGGCCACGTCAACTTGACAAGCGAATATGATCCCTATTTGAATGGAATAAGGTGGATTTGGCGGTTTACGCATTTACAACTATAGTGGTTCTGTGTATACTGTATAGGCCTTTTTTATTCTTTAAAAACAGATAGCAAACTGCATTTTATTCACAAGAGTGCAAAGAATATTTGAAATTCGAACGTGTTATTAGTTACTTTTTTAAATATAATAACATGTAAAGGCCACTGCAGACAGGACAATATTCGCATTTTTTTAAATAGTTTTTTTTAATCAAAAAATTTTTTGTTATAAACTTTTTCATAACATTTTTTTTCGTGTACCTATTATATAGTGTTTTCGTCGCTTTAGTGAGGTGAAAAGATTTGTGTTATACACGGTTGCAATAGTACATTACACAACTAGGGTGGTAAAACAAAGAAAGGCCGAGATCGCAGAAGTATACGATAGAGCTAACGCTAAATATGCGATCGAGGGCTTTCTTTATTATCTCCCGTGTACATCATTTTATGTCTACACTTGGCCAGAAAGCGTCTTTGTCGTCGTACGCGCAGCGTGCGGAAAAAGCCACTTTATGGCCAGGTGTGGCATAAAGTTATTTTTACGTCTCGTGTGTTGCAACACTCTCTACGCTCAGGATCCTATTTTCGAACTACTCTGTTCGCTCAGGATTCTGTTTTCGAACTACTCTCTTCGCTCAGGATTCTATTTTCGAACTACTCGCTTCGCTCGTGGTTTAACCATAGAATCCATTCGCTAGCTCGTAGTTCAACCCTAGAATCCATTCGCTACCTCGTGTTTCAATTCCACATTCGTGGTTAAAATACAACTTTGCTCCCTTGTATAACTGTAATGACTTTAGAAGTTGGCGTTATAATAGTTAATATAGTCTATGAAACATGTTTTGACAGTCAAATCGAGAAAACTTTTTTTTATTAACACTAATAAATTAAGGAAGTTCTTAAAAAAATGTTGTTAATTTATGAATAAGGTATCTCAGTATATATTGACTTTCAAATCATATTTCATAGACCAGCTTTGTTTCGATAAGAATTTTGTACATTTTAAATTCGTTTTTTAAGATTGTTTGTCATGTGAAACGGATGTGAATACATTTAACTACCACCTAGATCATTGTAACATCGGTGTTCGTGTGATTTGAGAAATAAAACTACGAATTTATACTGTGAATGTCATTTTATTTCAAAGTACACTTCATACTTTCATACATAAAGTAACCTACCTATCAGCTAATATTACTAGCTGTACAGTAAACGCAACGCAATAGCAATCACAAAATTGCACTAAAAGTGCTCCTTATGACGTAGAAAAATTAAACTTTACATCATTTTGTATGAATCAAGTTGTAGACCATACTAATATCAGTCTATTTCCACACTTTTACCAACTATATTTACATTAGTGTGTAGATTCGCTCGTCGCTCGACTCCGAGTCTGAGCCCCTTTGTCGGCGCTAAAGAAGCGTCAAGCTCACTCGTCTATCCTGGATAGTTTGCATGTGACGAGTGTTGAGCGCGCGTTGAGCGTCAAACGGGGTGCGGAACGAGACTCTCGCGTCACCAGTCGGCTGGCCACGCTCGTTGTAACGTCTTATGACGTCGTCTTGAGTGAGCTCGAAATCGCCGAAGAAGTTGAGGATATCGTCGACTGACGCACGGAAGGGGACGTTTTCTAAAGACAATACGCAGCCTGGTGCGCCGAAGTCTTCCAGCGCGGAGTCATCATCCTCACGCATTTCGCGAGAGTCACGACCGTTGTCGAAGCCCCCTCTTCCTCTGCCGCGACCACGACCTCTGTCGAACCCGCCGCGACCGCGTCCTCGATCGAAACCACGACCACGGTCGTTCCAGCCGCCTCTGCTTTGGTCGAAACTACCCCTCCCACCATTGAAACCTCCACGATCATATCCGCCTCGGTCAAAGCCGCGGTCGAACCCGCCGCGATCAAAGCCTCTGCCACGGAACCCGCCGCGCTTGGCGCCGCGCGGACCGTCGAAGAACTGCGGAGGGCCGTTGCCATGGGGACCGTTTCCAAGGGGACCGTTATCCATAAGCCCGTCTCTATGATCAGTCTGTTTAGGGCCTTCTAAAGCTTCCTCTACTACGCCGCGAGGTACTAAATCAACAGTCACTCTGCAGCCATCGAGATTATGTCCGTGTTTGGAAGCAGCGCGGCGTGCTTCGCTGGCTGTGCGGAACTCACAAAAGCAATCGCCTGAAGGAACGCCAGCAGCATCTAACATAAGATGGATTCGTGCTGGAACTGCACCTGTATCTGACAGGAACGTTACTATAGTACGATCAGTGGCGTCACAAGGTAGACCCTTCATTAGCACGCAGTCAAGCTCGTCTTCTATATCTATTGGTCTTTGCGATATCTGAGGCTGCATCTGGTTAGGGAAGCTAGGACGATTAGCCCAGTTGGCGGCCGCAGTGCGCGGGTCCACAGCTCCATTCCCAGGGAATCCGCCGAACTGAGGGTTAGGGAAGTTTCCAGCGAAGGGTTGTTGCTGCTGAACGAAAGGTGCAGCAAAGAAGGGCACTGCCTGTTGGCCTTGAACGGGCTGCTGAGGTTGAGCGCCTTCGAACCTCCTCTGCCGCGGATCCCTAGGTCCACGCTCTTCCACGGGTTCTATCGGCGGCGGTTCGATATTCTTATTCGGAAAATCAATCCTATCATTCTGAATAGCCTTCTCTTTCTCATATTCTTCGTCAGTGACAGCTGTGATGATTGGCAGCCTCTTTCCGAATGCGTAATTGTTTCGCCTCTCAAACGCCATTTTCGCGTCTTCGGGTTTTGCAAATTGGACGAAGGCCGTCTTAGTTCTAGTCATGCGGCAGTCATTGAGCATTATAGACAAAAGAGAGAAGTCGCTAAAGGTTTTGATGATGTCGTGTTCTTTGACAAAGTTCGGAAGCTCCGAGAGACGTAGAACGCTACAGATGGGCCCTGCTTGCGGTGGAGGTACGCGAGGTTGGTTCTCTTCCGGGGCGTTATCATCTCGGAATGGCATGTAGGAATCTGTTGCGCTCTCATACGTGTCGTCGTCCAACGCTTCTACTACAACCGTCTCGCCCTTCAACTCGTTGTTCTTTCGTTGTAAAGCGAGCTGCTTAGAACGGGGGTCGCAGAATCTAACGAAGATGTTGCCGGTGCGACGACCCGTATTGTCGTTGATCATCTTGATCCCGTGTTTGTCGATGAGGAATGGGAAGAAGCGACGGACGTCTCCGTAGCTGGTGTGGTTGGGTGCGTTTCTGATGGCCACGCAGCAGTCTGGAGTAGTTTGTTGCTGCTCATTATCAAAGCGAGAGCGTCCCTCTCGTCTGAATGTAGCACCACCTCGCGGCCCAACGCCACCGCCTCTTCCGCTTGCGAATCTGTTTCCTCCATTCTGCTCACCCTGGAAGGCGTTCGGATTACGCTTTTTCCCCAGTTCGCTCAATTTGTTGTAAGCGTCATTGATGGCGGGATCGCTGAATCTGTTTACCGGTGAATCCATCGGGTTGGGTGAGCTCTGCATGGAAGCAATAGCGTTGTTCATGATTTGCTGCATGTTTGGATTTACTTGATTAACATTGGCGAACATAGGCGCCGGCGGAGGCGCGGGGGTGTCATCGACGAGATTAATCGTCTTTTCGGGAGACTTGTTGCGATTATTGCGACGGTCGTGTGAACGGCGAGGCGAGGACCTGTCGGGTCGTTCTCGCGATCGGCTGCGATCTTTCCTATCCCGTTTGCGATCTCGTCTGTCGCGACTGCGGCTGCGATCTCGGCGGCGTCTTTCTCGTGAGCGGGATCGGTCGCGTCTGTCCCGCTTGCGATCCTTGCGGTCCCTATCGCGTGACCTGGATCGCGTTCGCGAACGGCGCCTTTCCTTTTCCTTACTGCGTTTCCTCTCAGGCCTGTCGTCTTCATCTAGGATCTCAGTTGGGCTCACAAGCGGCGCTGGTGGTTCAATGACTGCTGGTTGTGGGATCTCGTTAGGGTTGCCTATTCCAGGGATGCCGAAGCCTGACATGGAGTTGCCTAGGGCTGCCGAGAAGGGGTTGATGGTCGGAGTGACAGTGACGGGGGTGGGGAGGACGGGTGCTGGCGGGGGTGCGGGGGCCGGCGCCGGTGCCGTGAGCGTGAGGATCGGCACCGTCTGCCTGGCTTGCTCGATGACCTTGTGCATCTCCGAGCGGGAGCTCAGCAGCAGCTTGACCTGGATCTCCTTTATTTTCCCACAGTCCAGCATCATCGCTTGGCGCGCATCTTCGTCCGTACTGTAACAACATGATCTTAAATGAGATTCAACTACTTACGTGCCTGCTAATACATGGATATTTCATAAAAATATGTATTTAATGTTAGGTACTTACATATTGAATCAACCATAAACTTGTTCGTAGTACGTATTTAGTTCAAAATAATTTACCTACATCACAATCATAATTATGGCAGTGTAGATAACCTTTATAGTCTCTATGTGTGACAAATCTTCCTAGTTTGTTACGGCTCGCTAATAGAGATAAGAGATCTTTATTGCATTTCCAGGTACTTATGCTAGGTACATCAGGGACCCTGATAGGGTATAGCAACAGTGGTTTTATAATATCTACCTTTATACTCAACTAATAAAATCTTAAATTGAATAAGACATAGTTAATAAACTTAGTTAATAATAGGGACAGGCGTTCACTCGGTAAACTAATTCCGCGAAGGGATACATTTTTACTTTATGTATCGACACAACTTTTACTGCCATAAATTTGCTAAAAAAGGGCCCCAATAATTGCACTTCCTCGGGGCCCCGAAATGGTTAATGCGGCTCTGTGCCATCTGTACACGAGTCGAATGACCTTTAGGGGCCTTATGCGATTATCACAATGGCGCCGCAACCGCATGCGGCGACGGTGTGTAAGCGCGACTGCGCTATACACATGCAGAGCGCTATCTCGCTCGCGCACCGGCGCCGCTTGCGGAAACCACAGCAGCGTGAAAGTGAGCTATATTCGATTAGAGTGATAATAGGCAGGTAGTTAAGGTAATGACTTTACAAAGTGCGTTATTTGTTTGAAACTAAGTTGACGCTCATTGAATAGATAGATATAGATAGCGCTAGATAATAACAATAATAAATGTGACAGTCCATTGACCGCAACATAGCGCCCTAAAGAAGCTTTCTTACCAGTAATTCGCCCTTTGACGCTTTTCCAGGGCACCCGAATCCAGGAGATATTTTCAAAATAGTTACGTATTGGTAACAAATTTAAAGGCGAACAAAATTTTGTTATAGTCCAACCTAATTTGGACCTTAACTCCAAAACTGAAGGTTTAATTTCGATTGCTACGGATGTGGTTAATATACCTAGGTAGGTACTAAGCCGGGAAAAGTGTTAAAGTAGGTACCTAATATTATTAGTTTAAAAGACTAATGTCATATTTGAGCAGGTACCTAATAGACATGAAATGCTGGCACCACACTTCAGGTTATTCGGCCGAATATTCGTGTTATATCTCTCTCTATACGATAAAAAAAGAAAGAGACGCAACACGAATATTTGGCCGAATACCCGAAGTGTGGTACCAGCATAACGAATGTCGGTTTTGGAACATTCGCGAATGCGTATGCGAATATTTGTAATTAATATTCGCGAATGCGAATATTTGGGTTTTAATACATTTCGTAATTTCACCTCATTTTGCTTGTATCGCGGTAACATTTTATTGACGCAGTTCATAACCGGGCGGCGTATCTTAGGCGATTATCACACTGGCGACGGATCCGCATGCGGCGCCGGTGCGCGAGCGAGACAGCGCTATACACATGCAGAGCGCTATCTATATATTGCAGGGTTTTAAATGTAAGCCAACCGACATAGCGGTAGATAGTGAGATACTTTCTTCCATTTTCGGCACAAATAAGGTGCTAAAATATTCGCATTCAATTGTGCGAATGCGAATATCTAAAAACATGCGAATATTCGCGAATGCGAATGCGAATATTCGTTACTTGTCTAATACCTAACAGTGGCGGTAGGTCAAACATTTTCTTCGGCAAGCCGGTACTTGATTTAGCTTCAAATTTCTACATGAGCTGTGGGAAAACTGCTCAGATGCCTGAAAATTAGGCGAGCCGACGGGAATCGATGGACGCGCCGCCACTGGTACCTAACAACAAAGATTTTCTCCAGTTTTAGTTTTTTATATCGGCAAGAGAATTTTGCCGGCACTGGCAATGCTGACAGTGCAATTTTTTTGCATTTTGGGTCGTTTCGACAAACGAAGGCCTAACATGGCATGACACTATAAGTATAAACAAAGTAAATAGAGGCAGTACAAGTAGATATACTTAGGTAGGTATATCGTAGCTAATATCCCGTTCTCCCGCTTTATAGGTGTAACCGACTACGAAGAGAGAACTCGCCTAGCGAATTCCAGACAGTGTGTTACAATTTTTGTAACTTACAAACCTACATATGCAGCGAATCACGGCATACCTACTGTAGTTATAGTTATATTTAGATACGAGACAAGATTATAGATTTTGATCGAGTCGTTCAGTAGAGAGTACCTGTCTAGGCTGTGCTGCCTAACTCAAGAGCCATTGAAAATGCTCCGAGCGGTATCGGTCGACGTTCCCCTTCCCACCCCCCCACACATTTGTATTAGCGTTGCGGTCGACGGGAGTGAAAGCATTTTTTTTTGTGGCCAAGCGTTACATTTAGGCCTATATAGGGCAGCTGCCATCTCTAAATTCGCCGAACCCGGACACAGACTTAAAAAATCCCGGACATTTGGCGTAAATCGCAATTTTTCCCCGGACGTGGCCGAAAATAATTTTATTAAATAAGGCGTCCTCTCATAAAAAGTGACCGGGCTTTCCCCGGACACTTTGAAAGCGCCCCCCCCCCCCCTCCCCCCGGACGGCTTCCAAACTAGGACAAATCTGGGGAAACCCGGACGGATGGCAGCCCTAGGCCTATACATTATGCAGTGGCACAACTAGGCTGAGTGGGGCCCGTGGCAAATTCACCGTATGAGGCCATTGGGGCCTCCTTTAGTTTTACAGAAAATGTTACGATCGTGCCTTAGTCGTGGCCTCTCAGACCGGGGGCCCGTGGCATTTTGGCAATTCTGTTACCTTATGGGGCCCACCCACTATCAGTAGGCCTGACGATATTGGCCTGTCAGTTGTTCGGAGCTGTCAAATTTTTGTTCTAACTGACAGGCCGATATCGTCACTGACTGATAGTCGGTGGGCCTCCTTATAAGGACTGTTCAATTTACTAAGCGGACATACTCAATTCAATATTAATCCTTAGGTATACTAAAAACTGACTGATATGTAATGACTGGTTATAAAATAAACATACATAAGTCTATCAACTGTTGTATATATTTTTCTAGTTGGAAAATAATTTTTCACGATGGAGCGAATTAATATTGTAAATCGCTAATTAATCTTGCAAAAATGGTGTACAGGCCAATTTTTTCTGCGGAAATTTGCGAATAGGTTTAAATGTTCCAAGTCAGCCGTATTTCAAATCATAAATAAATTTGGGGAGCATCATACGCTTGCCAATTTACCAAAATCGCGGCGGAGAAGTGGCCCGGCAAACCCACATGTGGAAGAAAATGTCTTGCGGCTGTTAAAATAAAAAAATTACACGTCCGTTCGTGATATTGCAAAAAACGAAGGTATAAGCGTAGGCACCGTACAAAATATCAAGGAAAGAAATAATATACGGACATATAAAAAGCAAAAAATGCCGAGGAGAAGTGCCGAGCAGCAAATACGTTCCAAAAAAAGGTACCGCAATTTATACGATATTTTGCTGCAACACAAATCTCGTTGCATTCCTATGGACGACGAAACGTACGTGAAGTATGACAGCAGTACGTTACCGGGGCCTCAATATTATAATGCAGTTGTAGGAGAAAATGTACCGGATTCCGATAAAGCCATAAAAATTGATAAATTCGGGAAGAAAGTCCTTGTATGGCAGGCCATTTGATCCTGTGCCCTCAAAAGCACGTCTTATTTTGCAACCGGAACTATTGGTGGCGAAATTTATAGAAAGGAATACATCACAAAACGGTTATTTTTACTCTATATAAAAAGCACAGTATTGCCCCTCTGTTTTGGCCTGATCTAGCGAGTGCTCACTTATGCTGGTCAGACAGTGACGCTGCTAAAATCAAAAAACATACATTTGTTAAAAAAGACGACAATCCACCAAACTGCCCGGAGCTCCGCCCCATCGAGCGATACTGGGCCATTGTAAAGAGAATCTTGCGGAAGGATGGCCGAGAAGCTAGTACATTGGCAGAATTGAAACGGATGTGGTGCCCCTTGTAGAAAAGTGTCAAAAAGCGATGTGCAAACACTTATGCGACGAATCCGCGCTAAAGTCCGGAAATTTTACTGTTCTAATTAAATGTATTGTTCTTGTGTAATATATTACTTTATTTTAAAATATTCACCGTAATAAAGATATATTTGTTCTAAGAAATCCATAAATGAACCTTTTTTTGATGTCCGCTTAGTAAATTGAACAGTCCTTAGTTACGCGACTGACATTATGACCGCGCCAATAGAACTAGACTTGACTGTGTCGACCGTCTAGTGGCACCCTCATTGGGGGATTGTATTTCCTAGACTATTAGACTCAGAGCTGGCTACGTCAGATATGATACAATAATAAGAGCAACAAAACCCGCCACAACGATACTATATTTATTCTTAGATCCGGGCATCTGGCAGCTTTTAATGTCTGGAGTTCAGAGTGACAGACTACTAATATTTAAGAATTGGAAAATAGTAATACCAAAATAGGTAAAAACTGCCGAAGTTGTCTCATGAATAGAGGAGGCGGCCTAGCTATATTTTATTAAAATTAGAACAACAAACATTGCGTATTATTGCGGAAACAAAAACAGTAGGTGAGAAACTATGAATTACATTATAAATACGGCACTACTTTTCTCAAACAGAAATTTTTGGGTATGATTTATAATCTAATTATTTACATCATTTCTCACAATATTGCATTAAACCCATAACTCTAGGACTGGTTTGCATTCTTTGGCCTCCACCACTTTACAACTTCCATATGTCCAAATCTAGAAATAAGTATAATGCCTATAGCAAACTGACTATAAGGGTTTCGTTTCTCTCATTATCGTGTCATGTCTGGCGTGGCCCGTGGCCATAATGCAGCTCTTCAGGGCCAGAGCCAGTAGAATTGCAGTTAAAATAGGGCATTGCTAATTTAAGGTAGGGCATGGCCAATTTTAAGGTAGAGCATTCGTGTTTTAAGGTAGGGCATTGTCTGATGATCACCTACCTTGGTCGCTCCGATACATAGCTGATGACGACTGTAGCAGCGAGAAGGGCACTTATATATCTGACCGAGAGTAAGTAAAAATGTAGGTAGAGCTCGATTTCATGTCAAATAACGCGCAGTTATAAATCCCGAATGAGACGCATTAATTGCTTATTAAAGTCTATCTACGTAGTCCAGTGGCGGCGGGTCCATAGAACACGATTCCTGTCGGCTTGCCTAATGTTTAGGCACCTGAGTAGTTTTCCAACAGCACATGAAGAAATTTTAAGGTAAATTAAGTTCTGGCTTGCCTAACAAAAATGTTGACCCGCCGCCACTACGTACCTACCTACATCCAGAGGCATCTTTAGCTACGGTGCAGCGATCCTATTTAGGGGGCGAACGCCAAAATGTATTAGACTTATCGAGAATTAAGACAAAAAACACTAGCTAAATACTTGTCAATTAAATAGCGGTCAACCGGTCTCCGCTCAGTGCGTAGTCAGATTAGGATAATTCTTACATACTTATTACTGGACCGCGATTAGAATGGGATTAGAGTTGACAGATTTTCCATATGCTTACGTCAAAATTTGTATGGGTTGACAGCTAACTCAATCCTATTCTCATCGCGATTCAGTAATACAAGTGTCCCTAAAATCAACGTCAAGACTTAAAGGGTTTATAGAACACCTGATGGGTTAGCTAGCAAATTAAGCAAATGTTGACCTTAATTGAAAAGTACGTACCTATATCATTTTAAACAAAAAACAAGCGACTTCACCCAAGCTCCGCTTTTCCAAGAGGAAATGGCAGAGTTGTTGTAAAAAATCACTATAGTGTGCCTATAATAATTGAAGAATTCCCTCGATTTCTTCAGAATCCCATCATCAGATCCGGACCTGGTGACAATGGGACCAATTGAGAAGTATACTCTTTCAAATAAGAATTTTCCAAATCGGTCCAGCCGTCTTCGAATAATCGGTGAACATAGGTATAAAAAGTAAAGAACAATATCCCGTCGAATTACTTAAGAACCTCTACCTCTTCCTTCGGAAATCTTGAAGTCGGTTGTAAAGTGCCAATATCTTGAATACTATGCCATTTTTTAACCGACGCTCAAATTGTACACTTTCCAACATTTAATTAGCACACCATACCTCTTCCCTCTTCATCTGCCACGCTCGATTTTTTACCCGACTGTCGAAGGAGGGTTATGTTTTTATCCCGTCAGCCGGAGGGTTAATGTTTTTCGAGAGTATGTATGTAGGTAAGTATGTCAATTTTTTGGCATGCCCTAGAGCCTATACTGTAAGACGAATCTCAACAAGACTATCATTCGATTGGTCTCGGTTGTAGGAGTGACATATATTATATTAGGTTCTATAAAATTGTGAGATATTAGAGAATATTTTTTTATCCCTATTGATCAATTGCCATAATATTTATTTAACATAATGTAATGATTGCCCTAATACTAATTAGTCCCAAGCATTCTTACCATAACAAACAAAACTTCTCAATCTTCTCATTTTATTTACCACAAGTTTTGTCTTAAACTCCTTTACCATAATAATAGTGCCCTACTTTTCAATGGCCATGTTTATTTTCAAAATACAATCACGGATGACTGTCATCTGTTGGCTAGGCACGACGACATACGAAGCGAGGAGGAACGTGTTAGGTGAACTGCGACCAAACAGCGCGCGAAGCCGCGCAAGTGAAGCGAGTGTGCCGCGGCAACGGCCGGCGAACGCCAGAACCGACTTATTTTATTTTATGATAATCGGTAACACAATTTTCGGCAATAATTTAAAGATTGTAATAGAGTTTAGATTAGGCTGGCACTGTGGTGTATATTAGTGTAGGTATGATTAGGTCATGTTATATCGGCTTTAGGACATTTTCTGTTTTCATTATGATAAGTGAACGATCTAAGTTTAAAAAAAAACCCAACGGTTTAACGACACACGACACATACAGCGCTAACGGCTGGTCTACATGATGGGCCATCATAAGGACGCAACTATACGACGGAACGAGATCGCAATATCCTTAGCTCCCTCTAACGCATAGCTGCGTCCCTATTATGGCCATCATGCAGAGGAGCCATAAGACAACTCATCCTGTGGCCCTGCACGCAGTCTTCGCTGGTAGGTATAAGAATCGAAACGTTTAAAACATGTAAAATCTTGTTTAAATTTAGGTAATAAGTAAATAAAAATTCCTACTCATTCAGAATCAGTCCACGAAGAATAATTTCAAATTAAAGGTTAATTTATAAAAGGGCTTATATTATAATGACTACTATCAGTTTTTTTGTATTCTAAAACAGCCTCTTCAACCAATTAGGTATAGATAACTCCAATTAATAAAAAAAACGCCCAAGAGCATGTCGGGCCATGCTAAGTGTAGGGGGGTGTAGGGTTCCGTACAGCCGGCCTGTTACAATACATCCGTTCAAAAAGGTCATCTGTTAAGGGGGTTCTCTGCCTTTTCGCCGAAAATTGTATTGCTGAATTTCACTTACCAACCAACTTCTCGCATTTTCCCAACTTTAAATAATACAACCAACCTAACGCAACCGGAAACCTAGTACTTAGGTAATTTTCATTTCCCAACTATGGGGTTGGGAATAGAGGTGTGCGCCGATGCCAAAATCATCGGCGGCGGCGTCCGATCGTTTTTTGACCGGCGGCGGCGGCGTGATCGGCGTGAAATCGGCGTGGTATATATTTTTTATATTACTGGGGAAATTGACTAAATACCCTCTAAATCGAAGCCTACTGAGTAATTAAGTATAACCTGCGTTAATAAAACTCCCCAAATCTCTGACAATGTATGATTGTCTAGCAAACTTTGCATATTTCAAATACAAGACATTATTTTAGAGAATTTTGCAAAAGATAGACTAGTTATATAGACATAATTATTTGTTTTATCTATGTAGAATTGGCTACACCACTTGCATCGAATACGATAACACAAAAATAAGTGCAAAACCAACTGATTTAGCGTTTGTAATTCTTGAGAGAAAATTGTACGTTAAGTTCTAAAACCTAAAAGACAAGGATGTCAGATGCAGAAGATGCATACTAGTGATTCTAGTTTAGTTCAATTCTAATTATATAAACGTGGATATTTTTCCACATCGGCAACTAAAATAATACACGTTGCTCTTGCCGCCGCCATTTTGTTCACGAAATTACACGCGGTGCGAGCTTGGCATGCAGGTTTTTACACCGTGACGCGGCCAGCTATATGCCCCACCCTCACCGCGTAGCCCGCGCCTATCAGGAAGCCTGCATTCAAATATAGGCGCTTGGTAAGGAATCGGTAAAAAAAATCGAACATTCGGTATCGGTGCAGTAAAGACTGCACCGATACCGTATTCGCCAAGTCAGGTAGTGGCCTTAAATAGTTCCCTCAATTTATCAAGGATCCCAACATCAAACTTGGCTTAAGGGGACCTAACAAAAAAAAGAGTAAGGAGCTACACGGGCGGTTCTACAGGACCCTCACGAGACACACATAATAGACATAATCTCGTAGCTAGGGTTATAAAACAGCAGGTTGCTTTTATGTACGGGTCCGGGACCGCGGTTTGCCGTACTACAAGTCCTCTATTGAGATCAATCTATCATCACGGACAGAACTATTGCTACCAATAAGCCGGATATCGTGCTGATAGAT
Source organism: Pammene fasciana (assembly GCA_911728535.1). NCBI lineage: Eukaryota > Metazoa > Arthropoda > Insecta > Lepidoptera > Tortricidae > Pammene > Pammene fasciana. The sequence goes on from OU452292.1 coordinate 3,288,473, forward strand.
CGCTCGCAGGGCAATGCTCGTCGACATCACCGTCACGAGAACCACGTGAAAGGAGAACCGAGAAAGACAAGTCCAGCAAGTACCTAGACTTGGCTCGCGAGGTAACCGCCATGTAGGAGGTTGATTCGGTTCGGCGATTATTCTAACGACAGTAGTTTTGGCGTAAGCTCTCATTGCAAGGAGTCTCGGTCAATATCTTGAAAGACTTTCGCTTCTGGGTTGAGGTTGGTTCAAGGGTCAGATTCAGTTGGCGGTAATCCTGGACACTGCACGCACAGCCCGAAGGTTCCTCTCTATGCGGCCCTGACCACTGGCAGCCTGGGCCTTGCTCCGTTGCCGGCGGATCCCCAGGTTAGGGTTTTTATAATATTTTTATTGTTTTTGATCTATTTTTGTATTTTACTTTTGAAAGATAAATTAAAGAAGATAGATAGCAAATAGACAAAACAAATAAAAGCCTATAATCCAAAAAACAGCTGTCATAAATCACCGATAAGTCGTTGTCGTTCGTTGACGTAAAAATCTTACAATAGCATCGAAATGACGTCAGTTGATGTAACTGGCAAAGGATAAGTCAAGAAGCAAAAGCATCTTTAAAAATACGCAGTATATGGCCACTCATTAGTCATTTACCGTTTCCGGGCATTAAAACACTTAAAATTTGCCACGCCGATTTTACGCCGGTCAAAATCATCGGCGGCGGCGGCGTGGAAAAATCGTCGGCGGCGGCGGCGCGGCGCACATGTCTAGTTGGGAAATGAAATGGTTGCGAAAAAAATATTTGGTAAAAGTTATTCGGCCCAATGAAACTTCTGCGAAAAGTTGATTGGCAAGTGAAATTCGGCAATACAATTTTCGGCGAAAAGGCAGGATACCGTTAAGGGTTACTTGGAGGCGCTTACGTCATTTTATTATTCGGCACTTACGACCTTTCGCTATGCGTTTTTAAGCGATAAACTCAACCGATTTTATTCAATAGTTTTCATTTCATGATAGGTAAAAACCGGTTAAACCGGAGCAGCCATTGACAGCAGGGGTTCCCCTCTGCCGAAAATATATGACCAGTGGTCATACTCATTGTATGGACTGACGTTTATCTGACGTGACTATTTTGACGTTCTGCATACATGACGTTCCCCTCCCCCGCAAAGATCGACAGACTTTTTTTGTATAGAAAATGACAGCCATGGCCGGTCCGGTTGGTCCATTCAGGTCATGCAACGTCCACGCTCCTATAGCCCTGCAAACGAAGGAAAACTTAGGGGAAATAATTCGTGTATAGCTGAATTTTGGTATAGTTGTAGACAAAGGTGTCTTACACAACATACCAAAAGTACCCATGGATAGGGGTGCCGCTAACGGGGAGAGGGGGGTGTAAAAGTCCCCTTTTTTGGCTTTTCGTAAATAACTCAGTAGCGGTGGCTCATACGAAAAAATGTTCTTCTACTTAATTAATCCACAAATAATTTTCTACAAAAAAGGTTCTTTACACTTTTTTGCTGGGATCAATGTATAATGAGATTTCGAGGAAATACGATAATCACTTTTTGAAACTTTCGGAGCTATTCTTTACGAAACTATTAGTTTTGTCTAAAAGTTCTTTTAGAAAACCCATATTTATATTAAAAGACCTATCCAACGACACCCCAAACACTAGGGGTGGAGTAAAAAAAAGAATTTACCTCCCACTTCATGTGTTCGGGAGGTACCCCAAAAAACAATATTTTTCAGATTTTGTTTTAAAACTTTGTCTGCGTGTTCAAAACACATACTCATACGAAGTTTAACTATTCAAGTACTAACCATCACTAAGCAGGTTGAAGAGGGTATTTTTTTACTTTTTATTTTTTATGCCACGACGGTGGCAAACAAGCATACGACCCGTCTGATGGTAAGCAGTTCCCATACCCTATGGACGCCTTCAATCAACTTCCTAACCTTATAGTTTCGATGTCCGTTTGTCCCAGTCTGTCCGTTCACGGCTTTGCGCAGTGATGGTTAGTACTAGAATAGTTAAACTTCGTATGAGTATGTGTTTTGAGCACGCAGAGAAAGTTTTAAAACAAATTCTGGTATCCTGCCTTTTCGCCGAAAATTGTATTGCCGAATTTCACTTGCCAACCAACTTTTCGCCGAAGTTTCATTTGGCCGAATAACTTTTCCCAAATAATTATTTCGCAACCATTTCATTTCCCAACCCCATACTTGGGAAATGAAACTCACCTACTAGGTTGGGTTAGGTTAGGTTAGTAAAGTTGGGAAATGAAATTCGGCCAAATGAAACTTCTACGAAAAGTTGGTTGGCAAGTGAAATTCGGCAATGCAATTTTCGGCGAAAAGGCAGAGAACCTGAAAAAAGATATATTTTTAGGGTACCTCCCGAACACATGAAGTGGGGGATAAATTCTGTTTTTTAATCCACCCCTAATGTGTGGGGTGTCGTTGGATAGGTCTTTTAATATAAATATGGGTTTTCTAAAACAATTTTTAGACAATACTAATAGTTTCGTAAATAATAGCTCCGAAAGTTTCAAAAAGTGATTTTCGTATTTCCTCGAAATCTCATTATACATTGATCTCAGCAAAAAAGTGTAAAGAACCTTTTTTGTACAAAATCATTTGTGGATTAATTAAGTAGAAGAACATTTTTTCGTATGAGCCACCGCTACCGAGTTATTTACGAAAAGCCAAAAAAGGGGACCTTTACACCCCCCTCTCCCCGTTAGCGGCACCCCTACCCATGGGCACTTTTAGTATGTTGTGTAAGACACCTTTATCTACAACTTCACCAAAATTCAGCTATACACGAATTATTTCTCCTATCGAGCAGTTAGTGGGCTTCCTTCGGTGAGCTACTAAGTGCTTTGATTTCATCAAAAATCTTGTACAAAAACACTTCAACTTTACGTGTTTGCGTTAGGTAGGTACTCGTCAGTCTCGTCACCTTGAGAATATAATAGGCATGTTCTGGCCGGCATTATAGTTTTTGTGCCCCTTTACAGCAAATGACGCGGTAGCGCTACCACATAACATAACACTACGTGCAATTTTCAGTACACTAGCTAGAAAACAAATCATGGCGTATCATACGTAGAATAGGTTTGAATGTTCCAACTTAATGGACTTGAGCACTGGATGGACCAAAGTCCAAATTATTCTGGACGAGAGTACTTGAAGCTTGTAATCTTTGACATGACTAAACTTCAAATTTAACCCTGAATGTGCATAATGAAGATTGCTTGAATAACGGCATGAGCTCCTAAAAGGATGGTTCGTCATGATGACTAGTTGACCACGGCTGTATAATACCAGAACAGATCGCCGGAAGCCACCACACCAATGGTAGTTTACACTTCTTACAGGAGCTGTGGTCTTACTCTGTAGGTATTTCTCTCGCGAAGGTTCGGCTGCAGCTACGGAACGAGTTCCCTGCTGAGGTTTTGTTGAGATTCTTCAAGAAAATAGGATTTTAAAAGGACCGAGAAGGCATATGTGAATGGACTAGCCTTACACATTCACTGCTATGCTACGCGCGTAGCGCTACGCCGTAGCCGATAACATGGGTTTCCAGCTATGTAGCGAAAATGCTTCGTAGAGCCGTGACGACAACGTGTCGTCATATAGAGGTGTGCGCCGATGCCAAAATCATCGGCGGCGGCGTGCGATCGTTTTTTGACCGGTGGCGGCGGCGTGATCGGCGTGAAATCGGCGTGGTATATATTTTTAATATTATTGGGGAAATTGACAAAATACCCTCTAAATCGAAGCCTACTGAGTTATTAAGTATAACCTGCGTAAATAAAACTCCCCAAATCTCTGACAATGTATGATTATGATTGTCTAGCAAACTTAATACGTTATTTTAGGAAAGATTTTTTACAAAAGATAGACTAGTTAAATAGATATAACTTATTTGTTTTATCAATGTAGAACTGGCTACACCACTTGCCTGTACAGTGAATACGATAACCCAAGAAGCCCCGAAGTTAATAAGTGCAAAACTGACTGATTTCGCGTTTGTAACTCGTGAGAGAAAATTGTACGTAGAGTTCTAAAAAACAAGGATGTGAGATGAAGAAGATGCATTCTAGTGATTCTAGTTTAGTTCGTTCAGTTCTAGTTATATAAAAGTGGATATTTTTCCACATCGGCAACCAAAATAATACACGTGGCTCTTGCCGCCGCCATTTTGTTCACGAAATTACACGTGGTGCGCAAACTTGACTTAAGGGGCATTTAACAAAAAAAAGAAGAGTAAAGAGCTACACGGGCGGTTCTACAGGGCCCTTACGGGACACTTAGATCTGCTCGCGTCGGTGAACTGGTTACGATTTGCGTACCTCTTCGAAGAAACCGAGGGTTTTGCCTGTGCAATTACGGACGAAGGTATCATGAGTCATGACTACACAGATAAAAGGATATCTTAATCCAAGACATTTCATTCTTGTATATAAGGAAAATCGATAATTTTTTAAATCAAGTAAAAAATATCTTGAACCAAGTAAGTTCTATCTTGGATCAACAAAATCATACTTGGTTCAAGAAATTATCGATTTTCCTTATATACAAGAATGAAATATCTTGGATTAAGATATCCTTTTATCTGTGTACGGCATGTAAGACCGGTATTGCATGCCCGAATCATGACGATAATATATCCTGTCGCTGTCCCGGAGAGTCACTCACGCATATCATCTCCGGTTGTTCTCATCATGCTAGCGGCGAGCACTTACACAGATATAATCTTGTAGCTAGGGTTATAAACCAGCAGGTTGCTTTTATGTACGGCCTTCGGGACCGCGAAGTGCTGTTCTACAAGTACACACATGCGCCAGTCCTCGAAAATGGTCGTGCCACGCTCTATTAAGAGACCAATCTATCATCACGGACAGAACTATTGCCACCAATAAGCCTGATATCGTGCTGAAAGATCACTCGCAGTGTAATGCTCGTCGACATCACCGTCACGAGAACCACGTGAAAGGAGAACCGAGAAAGACAAGTCCAGCAAGTACGGTTAACTCGTGAGCCAAGTCTAGACTTGGCTCACGAGGTAACCGCCATGTTGGAGGTCGGTTCGGTTCGGCGATTATTGTACCGGCAGTAGTTTTTGCGTACGCTCTCATTGCGAAGAGTTTCGGCCAACATCTTGAAAGACTTTCGCTTGGGGGTTGAGGTTGGTTCAAGGGTCAGATTCAGATGGCGGTAATCCTGGACACGGAGCGCATAGCCCGAAGGTTCCTCTCTATGCGGCCCTGACCACTGGCAGCCTGGGCCTTGCTCCGTTGCCGACGGATCCCTAGGTTAGGGTTTTTATAATATATTTATTGTTTTCGTATGTTTTTGATCTATTTTTGTATTTTACTTTTATAAAAATATTGTGAATAACCTAACCTAAGACGAAAAATAAATTAAAGAAGATAGATAACAAATAGACAAAACAAATAAAAGCCTATAATCCAAAAACCAGCCATCATAAAACACCGATAAGTCGTTGACGTAAATCTTACAATAGCATCGAAATGACGTCAGTTGATGTAACTAGCAAAGGATAAGTCATGAAGCAAAAGAATCTTTAAAAAATACGTAGTATACTGGCCACTCATTAGTCATTTACCGTTTCCGGGCATTAAAACACTAAAATTTGCCACGCCGATTTTACGCCGGTCAAAATCATCGGCGGCGGCGGCGTGGATGAATCGTCGGCGGCGGCGGCGCGGCGCACATGTCTAGTCGTCATTAGCAGTGAATGGGTTAAGCCCGTATGCTATGGTAGCTGCTTGCCATCCGCCCTGCATCACTACGTTTGTTTACCACCATTGCAAATAAAAATATAAAAACCGCTCTATTTCGGAACAACATAGTAAGGTAGAATTCTAAGAGCTAAAACGGCAAATACCTATCCGTAAAACTGATCCGATGAAATTTATAAATTAGCAAGTATTATGTAAGAATTGAGAAAAGGGACAGCCCTTTACCTTGCACCGTACGTACTTTACCGTGCAGCCACCAATCACTACAGAGTGATTGGTGGCTGCACGTAAACTGTATACCTCATTCGCATAAGAAAGTTAGTACCAGGAGTTCGATTTTTGAATCTCACCGGTGACTTTTTTTGTATGCAGCTGATGACTATTTAGTACGAAATAAGTCACCCGATGAGATTCAAAAATCGAACTCCAGAAAAGTAAAAATGCACGTAATTGGCCAGCGAGGCACCACTTGCGCCGCACATGCTGGGTTTACATGGCAGTCACACTTCAGTCAACATTTGTCTCTTGTACTGTGCAGACGTGTCGTTGCTTTTCTTTGTTCGGTTTTTGTAATTACCTGGATTGTTTATTGCACTGTCTCCCGTTAACGTGTGGCAAACACGTGGTAGACATCGAGGAATGGAAAAGAATATTACCTACCCACGGTTGAAATAGAGATTTGTAATTAATTTAGAAGATGATCTTAGTGAATCGGATAAATTTGAATTTTATAATCATACATATATAAATGCAATCAAGTTAGCTAACATTCTAAATCAACTTACTAACAAAATTAATAGGCTAGATGATTTTTTTTCATGCGTGGTATCATTCGATTCGTTTTGTTGTGAGGATCAAATGTCTATATGGGGCCAATTGCCTTAAATCAACATAAAAGACAGAAAAGAGACTTAGTCTGTGATTTGCTTTTGTTTCTCAAAACGCTCCTAACAAAATGATATAAAGCTTTTTTTTTTTTTTTTCTTTCAACAAAAAGAGTTACAATTTATCAAATTTACCTATCTGCCAAACTGCGCAGCAGTTTGTTGGCAGAAAACTTGTGACGTCATGGCTTCATAGTTGCCTTGTTTAAAGTATGGAAAAATTATGAAATTGCTATTTTTACAATGAAATATTGCGTTTATGTATATGGTTGCCATACAATTTATTTCACAGTAAAATGTTAGAAATCGAATGGTATCATTGGTTTATTAAAATTTTGCACCATTTCAATAGAATTTTTAAATGTTTACTTTATTTGTATATTTTGATCATTTTGCATCCTATCAACTAAATTTCATTGCCTAATTCAACATGTGTCATCATCCCTATTAGGATTATTATATAAACAAATATTCCAAACGACAGCATGTAAGCCGAGCCCGCCAATGAGGTGCGTATGTTCACGCCCACTGACCGTTTCCTGTCCTTTTCATTTTCATACAAAAGTGCAAAAGAGAGATGGCTTTGCTAACTCTCTAACGCGAACAGAGTGTAGAGACCAATTATAATTTTAAACAAAAAAAGAACCGACTTCACTTAGGATCGCTATTCCAAGAGGCAGAGTTGCTGTAAAAAATAGTGAAATCATTATAGGTGTGCCTATAATAGTTGAAGAGTTCCCACGATTTCTCCAGGATCCCATCATCAGACCCCGACTTGGTGACAATGGGACCATCTAGTTATACCCGTTCGATTAAAAAAAAATTTGAAAATCGGTTCACGATTCACGGAGATATCGAGTAACATACATACAAAAAAAAACAGTCGAATTGAGAACCTCCTCCTATTTTTTGAAGTCGGTTAAAAAGAGAAAGAAAGACCGCCAGCTGGTCAATCAACACCAGGCACCACCTGATGGTCTTTTCAGCTCGGTCCAGCTGACGAAAATTTATGTTTATAAGAGCTTATAAACTAATCTGACAAATCTTGAATTGTAACGCGATGACCACCACCGGAGCGACAGATGACCTTCACGAGGCTTCTTTATAAATCGCCCTTTACATGTTCTCGCCTGGGACACGAATTGTCATGAGTTTCTGCTCTCTTTCTTTGCTAATTCTTTTTTTTACTCCACCCCTAATGTGTGGGTTGTCGTTGGATAGGTCTTTTAATAAAAAATATGGGTTTTCTAAAACAATTTTTGGACAAAACGAATACTTTCGTAAAAAAAAAAAAGTGATTACCTATCGTATTTTCTCGATATCTCATTAAACATTGATCCCAGTAATAAAGTGTAAAGAATCTTCTTTGTACAGTTTGTACTTTGTAAAAAAATATTTGTGGATTAATTAAGTAGAAGAACATTTACGTTGAGCCACCGCTACTGAGTTATTTACGAAAAACCAAAAAAGGACCTTTATATTTGCCTGCCTTGAAATCATGGTTTTCTTTACCAGTTATTTTTTTTAATCCTGAGATGGGAGAACGGAGCCCATCTCACAAATAAGCTGTCTGCTGAACAAAACCATGTTTTTCAAGCCGTTGCATGAGCATCGTAGGATTCGTAGGCAAATATGTAGCAGTTTGACGGTACTATATACAGTTAGAACTAGACTTTAACTTAACATAAGTACCTAGATTACCACAAATTGGAAACAGATGTCCATTACATTACAATGAAAAAATGAACTGTGAAGAACTCTGGAGCATCACGGGATTCGAACCCGCGTCCTTCGGATTGCCAGTCCGACGTGCTTCCAATTACACCAGACGATCCTCTATCCATCACAGCGAATTTAGTCATGTAATGGTGAACAAGTTCGTCTGTAACCTGATGTTATTGAAGGTTTATAACCTTGAGCCAACAACCTTAACCTCCCAATTTACCCCCAACCCCACAACTCAGCGTTGTATAAGTAGATTAGCATTAAAAGTAACCGGGTATGTCTACTCCACTATGCTAATGACGAAACTAACATTATCGAAAATCTGCCAAAAGTATATAGGAGAGATAGACTAACTACGGGTACACTGAAAAAAAAAAACAGGGAGCCAACTCAGATTACGGTAAAGTTTACTGAATAATCAGTTAATCTTACTGATTATTAAATAAACCCTACCGTAATCTCAGTTGGCTCTCTGATTTCTTTTTCAGTGTAGGTACTTAGACTGAGGACCTACCGCGAAGTTCGAAAATCGACAAAACTTTGGCCCCGTCTCTATCGCTCTTGCATATAAGAAAGAGAGTAATGCAAATAGACGATTCGACGAACGAAGCGGTTCGCGGTTAGGCCACTTCTTTTGCAAGCTACAGACAACTTCCTGTTCTTCGGCCGAGCGTGTCCAAACTCCGATGTCATGTCTTCGGTTACCACTCACTCGTCATTCAACTCTGGTTCACTGAAGCACACACTGACGAATACAGATCTTTATGTGCAATAGAAAAGAAGCAGATCAGTGTTATTATTAGTATTATTTTCGCCTCTCGAAGTAGGTATCCCAAGCATCAAGTCGTTCTCAAACATACAATTTCTCATGTACCAGATTTTTAAAATGTAGGTATATTACATACTACAGCGCCTAAAGCATAAAATTAAGGCAATACTTTGGTGTGTTGGGGGTCAAGTGATAATTTGTGGTCATCTGCAATTATTTCTCACACAAGCCTGCAGACATATCTAACACTATCTTATTTGTAGCGACATAAGGCCGCTTCCTGATCCTAACTTGGCGGCGCGGGAGCTATGCAGTAGGTAAAAGGTGCTCGGTAAAAAAAAAGGACCACTTCCATATTGCGCGCCTGTATTTGAAGATTAACGTGGGTGGGAGCGGGGCGGTGAGCGGCATGTCGTGCGTGAAAAGACCACGTTTCGTAAGGCTAGTGTCGCTAAAGTTGTTTCTATTTTAGTAAATATTAGCAATCATCGAAATGGTCCTGTAGTTAGCCCAAAGCACACCCTTTAAATTGGTTATCTTGGAATCGCTCTCTGTAGCGGCTCAGATTCGATTGAAGGCAATGGTAGGAATTATTCTGCACGCCGGACCCATGTCTCACTAGTGACACTAGACCCACTCCTCAGGCCTCATTATTTATGAAAGAGATGGTACGACTTGACCGTGTGTAGCTCAGTATTAAAATATCGTCGAGATACATACTTGTGTTAGTCAAAATCGGAGTCTCCTCATCCGTCTTAGTTAGTGTAGCATAGAGATCTCTCATTGCACATCGAGAGATTACGCGAGTAATTTAAATGTGGGATCCCTAGTTTGCTATTGTTTCGATAGATTAGTTGGATAGTATAGCTGTTAGGTCTACGTCTCATTTATAGGCTTGGGATATTAAAGGAGAATTGGAGTTGATTAAGTCCTGAGACATTCATGATTAGATAGCAAGGATTATTTACTTACGAAATATGCAGTGACTAGAGGGAAGAGCTGTTCTAAATCTACCTTAAGCCCGTCACAGACGGAGCTATAATATATATTAATATACCGTAAGATACCGAGATATACAGGGCGGTCCAAAGCTTGACGTTCAAAATTTTTTTTTAGATTCTCCTCATCAAGGACTATCAGAATATACCCCATGTATGTTAGCCGATTTTTTATAGTTCAGGAGCTATGATTTTTTTTGTCAAAAATTCTGGTATGATGCTTTTTATTTATAAAAAAAAAACTAATCGTATTCTTCAAGAGATTTCTTTTGTAACATTAAGCTTGCCTAAGGAGCAGCCGTCAGTAAAAAAATCATCATCATCATCAGCCGGAATAAGTTGCGAAATTGATAAGTAAGTAAAGAAAATGTATTCTAACTTTAAAATGACACATAATAAACCAAGAAGACTGAGTGTTGTGTTGTCACCACCGAAACATCATTTGCATACCTGCAACTCAATCAAACAAACGGCCCCGGCGGACTTTTAATAAATAAATAATAAAAGAAAACAGAGAAGCTTTCAGAAAGCTAAAAGATAATTTTTTGAGGCGTTGTAGGCTTTGCATTGATGTAGGAGGCTGGACTTTTGAAAACCTTTTATAAAATAAATTTTATTTCCTACTTATCTAATTTGTGTTTTATTTGATTTAAACCCCAAAAACTTGCATGACTTTCTAGCAAAGTTTGAATAAGACACATAGCTCTTAGTGTATGGGGTTAAGAGCTGCATTAATTCTTACCCTACCCGGTAGTCGAGACTTATGTTGGGTGTTCATTTGTCTCCTACCACAAGAGGAATGCCGAGGCTTAATTGCTGACGCTAACGAGAGGAAACGCTAAGGCTCCGGCCGAAGCACAGAGGAAAGCCAAGGCCTTTAGGCTGAGGTACAAAGACGTTACGCTAGGTCTTAACCGGCCAAAGCTTACGAGATGCACGGGACCCTAGTGTCCTGACAAGAGGTCCAGGCTGTGCCTGGTAACGAAGCAATAAAGATCTCTTATCTTAACTCGGTTGTATTTATTTAACCCGAAATCTAGGTCTGATTTTCATCAAAGTAATAAATCTAAACTTTTTACCAGCATTTGCTTCTTAAGTAGGCGTCTTGTTACAATAGAAATTAATAAAAAAAACAAGGTTATTCCATCTCATTTTAGCATTAGAATACATTTTATTTATTTACTTATCAATTTCGCAACTTATTCCGGCTGATGATGATGATGATTTTTTTACTGACGGCTGCTCCTTAGGCAAGCTTAATGTTACAAAAGAAATCTTTTGGTATAGTTAAAAAGCATCATACCAGAATTTTTGACAAAAAAATCATAGCTCCTGAACTATAAAAAATCGGCTAACATACATGGGGTATATTCTGATAGTCCTTGATGTGGAGAATCTAAAAAAAATTTTTGAACGTCAAGCTTTGGACCGCCCTGTATATTATCGTATAGCTCGGCACCCCACACGGCAAAGATATGAAAAGAGAGACAGATATATCGGTTGTACGTCACGCCAGAGAAGGAAGGCAATATACCTAAAATATATCGTAACATATCGGTATCGGTATCTTAAGATACCTTGCGTTAATATACCAAAATATATATTATAGCTCCGTGTGTGGGGTCTGTCAAATAGTAGGCAAAATATATCGTAAGATACCGAGCGTTAATATATATTATAGCTCCGTCTGTGACGAGCTTTACTTGTTGAAGCAGTACGACTGATGTTGTATATATATTGCTATAGCGGTGAACAGTGCCGCGATCCCTAGGTACTTAAGTTATGTCTTTAACTCTTTACGTCAATAAAACCAGTGTGTAATCGACCGCCTTTAGTTTCACTCAGTTCCTGTCACATACCTAACAACTGATTACACGCAACGTCAGCTATTGTGGATCTTATACGGGCTACAGTGCCGCATACAGGATCTCACGCTCACACGCAAACAAGCTACAAGGGTTAAACGTTCCCGCAGCTATAAACGAATCGCAATTCCCAGTGGAGCTCCCAGACTCACAGGGGACTCTGAATCGCCAACGCAAACAGTGTTATAGGTACTTAAAAGCAGAAACTATAGAGATATAGACGACCACAGCCTAAGAACTTTTTGAAGCTCAAGTCAGTGCAGGTGACATTTTCTCTTACAATTTCGGTATCTTTAGGCGGCTTTCGGACAGAGGGCGCAATTGATTGACTTGAGCTTTAAAAAGTTCTTAGGCTGTGGACGACTATATCTCTATAGTATCTTCTTAAAAGTTGTACATTTTAAATGGGGAAGGCCGATGAAAACTTACTGTAGAGGGCGCTGTTCCAGATTCCATACAACGAGAGAGATACAAAAGATGAATGGTACTGAAACTATCTACAGTCAGAAAGCTTTTCCCTGCCCCTTCATTCTACAGCATTTTATTTTTGAGTATTTCCGAAACCTGACAATTTCTCTTAGGGACCAATTTGAGACGAAACAGTGTCATTTTCGCGGTATCCTGCCTTTTCGCCGAAAATTGTATTGCCGAATTTCACTTGCCAACCAAATTTTCGCAGAAGTTTCATTTGGCCGAATAACTTTTACCAAATAATTATTTCGCAACCTCATAGTTGGGAAATGAAACTCTCCTACTAGGTTGGGTTAGGTTAGGTTGGATTAAGTACAGAAGGAGGCCTCGGAGAGGGAGCGCGAAGTGAGAGCGGATGCGCCTCCTCTCCGCCGCAAGCGGAGGGGTCGAAGACGCGCGCGGTTTGCAGCTACAAACCGCGTCTTCCCCCAGTAGGGCCAGTGGGTAGGGGACCCACAAGGTTGGCCCTACACGTATGGGAGAGGGATCTGCACGCCTAGCACATGAGTGACGCGACAGTATCTCGCGCGCGAGATAGACTACCCGTCTCTTTTTAATTGATACAGTCAGAAAAGGATGGATAGACTATCTCGCGCGCGAGATACTGTCGCGTCACTCATGTACTAGGCGTGCTGGGCGTTTCAGATCCCCCTCTCCTTAGGCGGAGGAATCCCGGCTCAGTTAGGCCGGGACGGCCGAAAGCGTCGTGGCTAGTGATCACATTCCCATGGCGCCCCTACACAAACGGCAAGTGGTGGAAACGCCGCAGAGGTTTTAGTGGGTAGGCTCCTCTCCTCCCTCTGACTAGCAGAGGGAAAACGAGAAGAGAGAGTCCCACATACCCCCCAAAATGGGCCCTCCCCAAGGCCCTGGGGGATGCGTAAAGCATTTCCTCTGCGCGAAAAAAAAAAAAGGTGGGATTAAGTAAAGTTGGGAAATGAAATTCGGCCAAATGAAACTTCTGCGAAAAGTTGGTTGGCAAGTGAAATTCGGCAATGCAATTTTAGGCGAAAAGGCAGAGAACCCATTTTCGCTAATATTAATGAAACTACTTCCCCCTATTCAAATATAGGTACCTTTTTTAGGACAATTGTTGGAAATTTATTTGTGAAAGTTGCCTTCCCCATTTGTATTTGTTACCTAATCCTACACTTGTCATCTTTAAATAGATACCTACTTACGTTTTTCATCTTTTACTGATATTCTTTGGAAACGAGACTCGAAGGCACGACTTTTTTAGTGTTTCTTACCAAACTTGGCTTACGAAAGACTTAGGTCAAATTCGTTTTTTTGTTTTGCGGTTTAGGATTATAACGCCAGCCTAATCTCACGAATATAAGGCCCGAGTTGTACCAAATTTGTAAATTTGAAACCCTGTTAATATTACCGTTTAAGATCCCTGTTTTTTTGTCGCATGTCGCTCTTGTCACTTTCACAGGTCTCCCTTGGATCAGCGACAAACTACATGTATAGTTAAATAGCATACAGCCATACATTCATTAAATAAATGTCTACTTTTTTTACTGTACATACAACTGGCCTTTCCTTTATACAATTATTACCTCGTCACTGCCCGTTACTCGATCAAGATTATTAATATATTACATGGCGACCCTGCACTCAAGAACCAGACAAATCTTCAGTCAACAGCACAATATTTGAGAGCAATTTGGCTGAAATTTCTGCCATATTACCTTCGTGATTCTTTTGATTTCTTTATTGCAAAGTATGACAGAAAATATTCAAGAATAAGCACTGCATTGGCGGAATCGTTATGAATCAGGCGATAGATAGGTACTTTTCAATTTCGTGACACGTCTTATTATTATTATTATTGTGAGCCTATAGTGTCCCACTGCTGGGCAAAGGCCTCCCCCCACTTTATCCATTCCTCCCTATCTTGAGCAGTATCTGGCCATACTTTCAGAAAAGAATCAAGCTCGTCTCGCCACCGTCGGCGGGGTCTGCCGGATCCTCGATTTGAGTTATCAGGTTGCCACGACCAGGTCAGGTTGTCAGGACGTGACACGTCTACTTAAGTATAATGCCTGCATAAGATTTCAAAACGTTAAGTACATTAAAAGTTTATGAACTTGTGGAACGGAGAAGTACAGCCACCGAATTACTCACCAGTATCACCATTTCCATCATTTATATCTGGGGTGACGTACTGAAGAATGACTAGCAGTAGTCGAAGAATTTGGACAAAGAGAAGATATCTTAAGACAAAGGTAGAAATCGTTAAATTCTATCCTGTTTCTGGTCTCATTCCATTCGCCTCCTTGTCTCAGGATCCCCGGGTGAGCTTGGCATACCAGTAAGATTCGTTTTAAAACAAAAAAACCGTTTCATTTAATATTTTTCCATTTCAAATGGGACGAGTTGAGTCCGTGTTTTTTCCTTACTCTACGATTTTAGCACCCTATTTATAGGATACCATACGTGAGAGTAGTAGTTGAAGAGAAAGCAGCTAACTTAGGCAGGAAACCAAGAGGACGTTCCAATACACAGAAATCAGTCGGTAAAGGTTTCACAAAGATCCTTTTGTGAGTTTATTTACGTCAGGAAGTAACTTTTTTCTCCTGTTGGAGTGCTACGTATCATGTAGCCTAAGAGTGTCTTAAATATCTTGATATAACTAAACGAATGTCCATATTTGTGTAAAATAAAAAGTAGATCATAGGTAGCCTTCTTACAAGATTATAGGTAGTTAGTCAAAAGACCGATGCTGCTGGGTTAACTATTTCAGTGGACACATCTATATCGTAATCGTAGACTAAACATTTTGACATCTTTTACACATCTCTAGATCGGAATCGACTTGGCTGCACCGCTGCACGTTTTCGCCGAGTTGCTCGTTTCCGCGGCAGAGATGTGCTAATGTGCTTGCCCTTAGTTAGAGGTTAAACCTATAGATACTGACACTGCGGTTTCCTAATACGTTTTAGAAACCATAAAAGCATTTCATTTACCAGAGAAATACTCTGTCAGTTTTATTTCTTTTCCTTTCGTACTACTACGCCATAACCATAGGTATGTAGAGAAAATATCAGTGGATTGCACGCACATTGCACGATATCGCTTATGCTCAGTAAAAAGTAAATAGGTGGATTTACACGCGAGGAAATTGCCGCGCGAAGCAGCTCGGCCAGTGTTAACGTGCCTCGGCCGAGGCAAACGCACTGGCGGCCGCAATGCCTCGCTACACTGGCCGAGATGCTTCGCGCGGCAATTTTCTCGCGAGCCGGCTCGTTCAGTGTGAACTTGCTATCAGAAAGACTCCCGTAATAGGTTCGTTTCTTGCTATTCAATTTAAAAGTTTTTTTAAGTATAGTGTCATATAATAAAAATTACGCATATGCGAGTTCCATGTTATTTAAAACAATAAAGGCCACTGCACACCGAGCTACCGCCCCGCGCTCGCTCCGCGGTCCGCCGCCGCGCCGCTACCGCCCCGCTTACACCAGTGTGCAATGGCTTTAACACTTTCCGTGCCACACTTCGCTACGCGCTACGCTCGTAGCCGATCCTAGCGTTTTCCCGTTTTGTAGCGGCAAGCGCCTACGAACGGAGAGCCCGCCTAGCGGGTTCCTGGTCGTGAAAGTGTTAATGTACAGTAGCTCAGCAGCCTCAGCAGCAGAAGTAGATGAACAGGTGAAGTGGTCAAAATGACCTTCACGCCCTTTCTCTTAACCACAAAGTCGTGTCAAGCTCATTTTCAACACGTCACCCGCGTAGCTACTTCTGCTGCTGACTGTATAAATAAGAAGATATGATTGGTACAGACAAAATCAGAAAAACCGGTACAGGTAAAGCGAATAGATATTTTTGTCCCTTTGGCAACATAATTAGAATCACATGTTCAATGACCTTAATGTTCAGTGCCAGATAAAATATTAAGATATGTAATTACTAAAGTATGTGAAAAATGAAGAAATATTTTCAATTTTCTACATTGCTGATCAAAAGTCACCTAGTAAAGGTCTTTCTTTGGGACCACGAGGTCAACGTCGTGTGTAGAACTCAAGAAATGTCGGAGGTAAATCTTAAAGTTACCTAAACCCTAAGTTAGTTAAGTTACCTATATCCGAGGTGTCATTGTAAATCACAGTACCAAATGTAGTAAAAAAAAATCATATTTTGACTAACCATGCAACAAAAGATTTTTTGCAGTTCCTTCAAGTAGGTCTTTTTTAGTATCTAGCAGACATTCAAACATAACTCACTTGCTAATCATATACCGTAACAAATTAAAAAGTACTCGTTCATAAATGTTTCAATATACTTACAAGGCAGATGAAGTGGGTGGATCAGTATGGATGTACCCCAAACTCTTTTCAATCACTATATCAAAATGCTTATAGAAAAAAAAATACCAACCTATATGAAATCCGGAAACAGTGCTGCTTTCCATGTTGTTTAAAATACTGGCCGCAGAAATTAAATTTACGGTATGAACCTATTTCTGATGAAATCTTATAAGGCCATGAAATCATATAATATGTATTTAATTTTTTTATATTAACTGTATAATAATACTAGGTATTCTTTTGTCCGTAGAAATAAGTTTTATATTTAAAGCTTGTAATTAATTCAGTATAATTTGTTTTAGAATAAGCTTTATAAAATAAATAAATATATAAGTTAGCTCCTGCTTAAATTATATTTTTTGGGATTACTACAGTTCTTATAAAATAGCTCCAAATATAAACAATATTAGAAATAACACACAAGGTTGTAACTAACATTGTTTATGGCTATTGTAAGAATTAAATAAAGATTTTTTGTGCAACTATTTTACTCTGATAAATAAGTGTAACTGTTATTATTTTTATTGCCTACTAGAAGACTCCGTAATTAAACCTATAAATAAATATTAAACAGAAAAGGTTGGACTTTCATGGTTGATTCAATGTGTAAAAACCTCTGGTAATGGGTAAAACCCTTTTCATTTATTAATAATTACCATGTGTATAAATATGATATGCTTACAACTAATTAATATACTTTAAAGTATTGAGATCAAAATACAAAGAATATTTTCAGTGAAACGTTTCAAGGAAAATATTTTTTTAAGATCTAATTGTTTGTGAAGATTACGATATAGCTACCTGAAGGCAATGAACGCGTCTCCAAGCTCGCCTCCTACGATGTGCACACCACCTTCCGGAATCGAGAGGCCCCGAAAGAAATTCCTAATGTCCAAGGCATTAGCGGACCAAGGAAGGTTCTGGAGTCTTATGATGACACTCATGGCTGCTTCTGCCCTGTACCTAGAAAAAGGTTAAACAGCCTGTCCATTTTCCAAATTGTAATTGTTTCACACTTCTGCGCAAGGGCAATTTTATTTTCACGTTTTGAATTAACATATAGGTACCTTTTCTAGTTTTGGATTCTTCTAGTATGTTGGTTAAAATATTGTAAACCTGTTTTTAGTATTTTAGATAGGATTATACAACCTAAATAGTTTTTATTATTCAAAAACAATCACTTTTGTATAATGTAGTACATTGTAATGATATAGGTATGTAAATGCTAGTACCAGGTAACTCTATCTCCCTCTAATAACAAAGTAACTAAAGTACAACTTTGTTTAGCAGAGCAGATATCCTGTCCAGAATATGTAGTTTCATAAACTAGCAAGATTAAATAAAACAACTAGAAAAGCGATAACAAGCAATCCCAAATAGTTTCATTCCATAGAACGGTTAAAATAAGAAATTTTACGACTGAGGGTTTTGATACGTAACTATTGCAAAATCGATAAGGCTAAGAAATATGACTTCTGAGAAGTGAGTTTCGACTAAACTTTTAACAAATGTACGTCGGATTGAGTACATAATTAATCATGAATAGTCAATTCTTTGCACCGCCTTTCCTTACACTGATAGTCACGTTTACGGACGCTGGTCGTAGAACAGACGCCATGGCTCATTTCATGTACACGTACTTACCTAATCAAATCTAAGACTGCCAATCCAAACACGAAATTACCAAATCATTATCACACAATAGTTCACAAATGAAATCACATACGTATATCTAAATCATCGGTGGATAAGTATTTATTTGCAATTTTTGCGTAGCGTTCACACCTAAACGAGAAGATATTTCAAAATGGCCTCCGGAAACCGGAAATGTGTCACGGGGAAAAAAAAACGGAAAGGAAATCGCAAACTGCTTGCGTTTTGTTATGTTCATTAGCATTCCTTCGTTAAATGTCTGAATTATAGAATCGTATCTTCGGTTTTTAATATCTATATCTTATTACGGATCAAAGAAAAATGCTACAAAATAAAGTCAATATTTTAATTATATGTAGGACGTAGGCAGTTAATATGAATAGGCCCTAAAATAATGTTTGTTAAAAATAGTTCGATAACAAAACGCAATAAAATGCTGTCAGTTGGCAGAATTGGAAATTGACAGTGGATTTTATAGTTGCCAGCAATTGGAAACTATATCAATGTATAGGGTAAACTTATTTTGTTATTCTATTACAGGCATTTAAATAAGATCTTATTTTTTCTTTATTTCTCACTGATATGCTAATGTACTGTATAAATGGCTTTTTTATTCAAGGCATTAAAGCAGATTTTGTAATTTTTTTTGTAACTTCATAGCATTTTCGTTGTAAATACACGTGTTTTTCACATTTGTAGTAAAGGAAGTATCAAATCAGTTTTATAATAACTATTAACAATTTCTTTTAACGTTGTTTATTAGTATTTTTTTGGTATAAATTTTTAATATTTAAATTATAACAAATAGTTATGGGGTAATTTAAATTAGTAACGTCGCGCCGTCGCGCTCTTCCTTCAACAACTGTCATGAAAAATCGTCCATCCATCGCAAGTAAAGAATTTGCGTGAATTTGCTAACAAGATTTAAGCTGTAACATCGAAGGACAAGGCGATTACAGTTATTTGTTATATTATTATACGTGAGTATATTTCTCTACTGTTATATAAATGATTTACTCTGTGTACAGGCAGTGAGACGTCTTTTTATCATACTGAAATTATAGTAACTTAATGTAAATAATTCAAGAGTTTATGATCTTTTACTAGTTTTAAAATTTTATTAACATTTATGCTCAAAAATTACAACACAAAATGTTCACCTTTTGGCAGAATTCAAGCATGAAGTATAACTGTGTTTTACAAAAAAAACAGAAATAAATAAAATGGGTAGCTGACAATAATTAGTTTCATAAAAATATCAGTGTTTTACAAGCCTGGAATTATATTAGAAAAAGAAAATGTGAAAAACAACTTAATTCTAATGTTGTGGGTTCTATCTGTACCTATATATTATATTATAGCAGCAGAAGTAATGCTTGTCCTAAAAACACAAGTTTTAATGATCTTTACGTATTTTGCTGCTAAAGTAAGTAACATATCGAGCAGGTATACTTAAGAACTTTGCTAGAATACAGACACTGTCAAATGTATCAGAGCGGCCAAAGTACTCAAAAATATTTGAACATGCACTTTATTGCCTTGACAATAGGGGCGTTGTTCAGATATTTGTGACCACCTCGGCCGCTCCGATATATCTGATGGCGACTGTACCTAAAACAAGTTTTTTTTATTCATGTCATAAACAGGTATGATTAATGTTGTATATATTTTAATTAATGATATATTTTCGAAAAATATAGCTTCACTGCATTTAAACTTTTATTTGAAGCCATTTTTATTATTACCAACCTCATGCCCTATGCTCTCAAGCCGTAGAACTGTTTTTAAACATAACCTTACTAAAATTTTAACTAATGCATAAAAACCTGCCGTAAGTGATAAAAAAAATACCAAACCTGACCCAAATCTGTTGTTCTGAGGGAATTTGCACCTTATGGATAGATTTGGGTTAAGGACAGAACTCTCTATGCCTTTCTTTGCAATACATATTTTAATAAAGTATAACTCAAGCTATGTGATGTTTACAAGTCAAAGGAACATCATTGTCATTTGGCAATAAGGCATTATGTCCATAATAAAATTATCTGGAAATAACCCCAAAAAATTTCATAAAGATCAGAAAAATGTTACTACAGTTATCAACGGCACTTCATTTGAGAGTTTCAAAATCAAATAGCCATTGAAGTGCCGAGATGTCCCCATAGCTAGAAGTTGTTTGTAAGAACTCCCTTCGCTTACGCTCCGCTCGTTCGATAATATTGCTACACACGAAGTCCCAATATTGGCTTCTAAGTCCAGAAACTGGAAACCATAACGTGTTACTGAGACCATGATCTTTTGAAAAAGATGGGTGTGAGGGTAGGGTTGCCACCCATACTATAATTTATCCTCCTGCGGCCCAGCCATACAAATGAAAAATCGATAACTAACCACTGAAATTTAAACCAAGAACACAAAGAAACAGAGTCGATTTTATTTTGTTTCAAAATCGAACTCTACAAAACAAATGCAACTCTATGGAAATAGAATGGATGATTCAAATTTCATCGAAGACAATAAGTACTACAAATAGGACCTTGGGCCTTACGAGGATATAGTATAGTACTATATTTTGGCTTGGTGTACTGTTGAAAATACGCAAAAAAGACGAAAATACTATATTTTTGGAACATTTCATGATGTAACAACAAGGTGTACTATATTTTTTTGATGTAGGTTTGGAAAATACTATTTTCTCTCAAATAAAGGTGGCAACCCTATGTGAGGCTGGCTCTACATGATGGGCCATCATAGGGACGAAGCTATACGACGGAACGAGATCGCAATATCGTTAGCTCCCTCTAACGCATAGCTCCGTCCCTATGATGGCCCATCATGTAGAGGAGCCATGAGGGAGCCCACCGACAATCAGTCCACCTGACGATATTGGCTTGTCGGTTAGAACATAAATTTGACAGCTCTGAACAACTGACAGGCCAATATCGTCAGGCCAACTGATAGTGGGTGCGCCCCATTAGACATTTAACCGCTATGCTATGTGTGTCTGTCTGTGACACCGTAGCACTAAAACGGTTGATCTGATTGAAATAGGTTTTTTTGTTTTTATATTTGAAAGTAGGGTTACAAGTATTATCTTAGACATGTATTATAAAAGTTCAGCCATTTTGGGGGTCACATTTTAAAAATAATAGTTTTGCTCCAAACCATTCAACTGTCCTAATTGTCTCATCACATTCATAGTCGCCCCGATTTACTTGATGGCGTTTGTACCTAATTGCAGTAGTAGTGTTTTTTTTATCTATTTATTTATCTAATAATACCTAGCATATTGAAGAAGAGAATACCAATATGCTCAAGACCCAGTGGAAGAAAGAGAGGGAATTGCCCAGCAGTGGGACACTGTTGGCTCTTTAAAAAAATCTAATAAAAACTCCTTATTTTCAGGTAATCAACATAGCTAATAAGAAGTTAAATATGTTAAGAAGTTAATAACGATGAAGTGTTAATCGGTTGCTCAATATTGATTAGTGTATCGGGGATCACCCGCAGTAGTGATGAGTGAACGATACCCAGGATACTTGTTCGGGGGGACGCCAGTGAGTAGTTGGGACAGGAGTTTCAACTCGTTGGAGAATGTGAGTAGCCCTGATTTTTTTTTATATGAGATTTGAGATACTTGTTTGGCCACCTTAACACTTTCGCAACCGCGTAGAGCTACCCGACTGTCGGGTCATCGGTGCTGAATGTGTTAACACATTCAGCACCGAGAACCCGACAGTCGGGTTCTCTGTTCGTAGCGACTACGCGCTACATACGAGGAATACCTGGCTACGTGCTACGAGCGTAGGGCGTAGCGCTACGCGGTTGCGAAAGTGTTAAGGGCCAGTTACGAGTCTGGGATAGTGATGGTCAGTCTCACGGCCTGAAGGGCCGGAAGTTTGACCTTTATATGTGTCAGTCTGTGGCAGTTCTTTTTAGTTTTCACTAACCAACTTTTCGCAGAAGTTTCATTTGGCCGAATTTCATTTCGCAACTTTATATAATCCAACCTAATGGCCGCTCTACATGATGGGCCATCATAGGGACGCAGCTATGCGTTAGAGCGAGCTAACGATATTGCGATCTCGTTCCGTCGTATAGCTGCGTCCTTATGATGGCCCATCATGTACAGCAGCCATAAGCTAATCCAACCTAGTAGGTAATTTTCATTTTCCAAGTATGGGGCTTCAGTTAGTAGCGTAACATAGTTATAGTTATTACTATAACCCGTATTAGGTTCCCTTTTTAACCCTGATGGGTTAAAATTAAAATTAAGCCTATTGATTGAAATCTCAAAGGACCATACACGGATGGTTCTTTTTTGGGTCAGTCAGGGCAGCTACCAGATCCCGTGCCGTGACGCGAAAATGGTCTTAGAAGACCTTCCCTCGATTTCAAATTAGTAAAGATTCGCGTTTCCAGATTTTGGAAAAAACATACAGGGTGCGAGAAAAATGGTTATTTTTGTCAAACTTTTTTTTGATGCCATTCGATCCCATTCCTATCCGGGATAAAATGTTTTCATGGGACCAAAAAAAAATTACGGCGAGAAAAGCCACAAATCGAGAAAAACATTTTGTATAAAAATTAGAACCTTTATATTTCACATGCAATTTTTCTTTGTATATTTTTTTATAGTACATCAATTCAAAATATGTAATTATAATACGGGTTGCAACCCTATTAGTTCCAGTCGCCATGATATGGAACACATTGACCAGTTTTAGACACTTAAGTAGCTGTTACACCTTCCTAAATCAGGTCCTAACGACAAGGACGCTGCAATACGTTAGACACGTTTGGAGATATTGCTTAACGTGTCTAACTTATAGCGGCGTCCTTGTCGTTAGGACCCGATTTAGGAAGGTGTAACAGCTACTTTAAGCCAGATTCAGAGTTGCGATCAGATCAGATATGTATCTGATGAATCTAATCTTATAGCAACTTGTACTTCAACTCCACATAACACTATGAAATATAAAATCCTTTTGCATAAGGATTTAAGTAGAATTCGATTTATTTTATGACTACTTTTATCAATACAGAAATGAAATAGGTAACTTCAACCTTATTCCTTAAGGATCATGGTTTACATTCAATTGCTAATTTATGTAAAGGATATCGAGTCGCAGGTTAGAAACAATTCGTCCGAAAATATTTTGCAGCTCATACAGTCAACATCAAATATATTGTAACAGCTAGAGTAGCCAAATAGTTCGACACTCCATACAAAATATATGATGTGACGAACTATTTGATCACTTTGGCTGTTACAATATATTTGATTCTGACTATACCATAGCCCACACTGTTAACAGCCCATCGTTGGACCTTATGCCTTTCGTAATAAGGTCCACCGATGTATGGTTAAGAGTGTTGCTGTTTGTACCTAACACGGTCCGACGTCGGTTATACTCAGTGATCGGCGAAAAGCATGCCACACCGCGGGAATTCAACTAGACATAGTATTATGGATGTGCCGTTTCGCCCGCGATACCAATTAAACTGCTCGAAAATATACGTTGTTTGTATTATGTTTAATACAATGAATCAGTGTCGGTTACGACTTGAAATAACTAGTAGTCCGCCCCGAACTAAGAACTCGCTCGTTGACCAGTAAAATAATGGTTTGTTATTTTAATTTTATAGAGACAAAAAATAGTATGCGAAATAAATAATTTCATTAAAATACTTAATTACAAATGTTTGTGAAAATAACTGTAATTTTATTTTTCTATCCCGCAAATGCCGTGGCATATCCATACTAGCATAATGATTGACGTCATTCACCCCGTGTGGAATCCTTTTCGCCGATCACTGGTTATACTATCCACAAAACTGACTAGCGACTGAGGTCATAAAACTTCTCTTTCACACTTGCACGGCCACAGCAAGAGAGAAGGAGACAGCGTTATGAACTCAGTGAAAGTACGACGAAAAACAATTACCTACGCTACATTGACATAAACCTTGGGTCTAGGTTGATTTGTGTAAAATTTATACAAAAATTAAATATAAAAATAAAACATGCCTACTGTTTCCAATAGCTCCGAGTCCACGACTCATATGGGGTCACGTTGCCACGCAGTCGGTTCAGACCCAAGGGTCTCACGGTGGGCTTCAGTCAAGACTATGAGAACAACGTACGTTTACATATTTATGCGTTTGAGAGCCAGAGTGCCTAAGACTCGCGAATTAACCCATATGCCTAGAGGGTCATTTTTGACCCTATGGAGAAATCTCGTCCCTACTCATTGAAATGCGACTTATGGGGCCCATCCGCTATCAGTCGGCCTGACGATATTGGCCTGTCAGTTCTTCGGAGCTCTCAACTTTTTGTTCTTACTGACAGGCCGCTATCGTCAGGGGGGCTGATAGTCGGTGAGCCCCCTTAGAGTGAGCCTATAACCTCAATAGACCAGGGGGGTGATTTTTGAGATTCGAGTACTCGAAAGTGAATTTTACAACTCAGAATAAAACGATGAAATTATGTTTTAAAAATAACTGCGATAGGAATTTAAAATCATGAGTATTTAAACTATTAATTTCATACGAAAAAAATGGCGGTAAGCTTTTGTGTGCGATTATTTTCGAGCTTAAACTTCTTGAATTCGGGCGCTCGAAAGTCAAAAATTGGCCCCCAGGGTCGGAAACGACCCACTGGGCATAAATGGTTAAGGTGTTGGCACACCAGATGCGCAGGAAGAGTCCAGCTCCCAGTTGTAATATATGGAATTATATGTCTGACGACACAACGATTGATCTGCCATTGACGTTCTCGTAATACAGGAGTTCCTTACCTTTTCAGTTCCATGACTTCTATGACCTATATGGGAAACCCATTTTACTCCCTAATAAAATGATTTGCAACACCACAATTCTCTTTTACTTGCTTGCTCCATTACTCTCGCGGAAAAAGCTATTTTGCCAGCGTACCAACTGTCGTAATGCAAAGTATTCATACACCTAATAGTCGCTTTAATATAGAACTGAAAAAAAGACTAAATGCCTCGACAAACGTAAGCGATTTTGAATACATTGCGTATTTTGATCCAACGATTGATTTCGTTGCACCTACCTAGACGGCAATATCTAGGAATAGCGCACGAGTTTTGTGTCAAAATTGCGCCGATTGTAGAAGCCATCCATTGAAAGTCTGTTGAAATTCGTAACACATTAAATATGTGTTGTGTGTTGAACCAATTTTAGTAGACAACATGTTTAATTAAACCATAGGAAAAAGTACCAAATCGTGGGCGAAGACTAGTGTCATACAAATCATATAATTCCAAAGATTACAGATGGAGCTGGTTTGTGTTTTAAGCATCTGGTATGGTCGGCTGAGAGTAGGGCTTGCAATCACCCGAATATTACGAATACTATCCGGATTATTCCATACAAATGATTATTCGAAATATCCGAATTGCAAGTCCTAGCTGAGAGTCTAATTCAAGCTTGGTAACCAAACCCGAAGTAGACTAAACCAACTAAACTTTGGTTGGTCGCTTAAGAAGGAAGCTCTTTTTCTAGAATGTCATACATAGTAGATGGAGAGCTAGTCATATCTGACGTGGCCAGCTCTTAGTCCATAGTATGTATGTTACTACTGTACATTTGTACCGAAAACAAAGTTTGTCTAAGTCACTCTGGCTCTCATATTTAGCTAGCTAGAATGAGCAACACACTATACACAAATTAGATACGTTCTACACAAGTTGCACAAACGTTTAACGCCAAGGCGCCAATGTTTCATCACATTAGGCACTTATCGTAAATATTAGTTAGGCACTATATTTTTCTTAGAACCTAAGTTAGTATTGTTACTTCACTCTGGCGGTAAGTGAGATTTGCCGCCCACGGGCGCAGCGGAAAATCTCACTTTACACCCAGGAGAAGACGTAAAATTGTGTACGCACCACGGGAGATAATAAAGAAGGCCTCAGATATCTTGTTTATGGCGCTTACCTTCGGTTCGGGCCACAAATACCCGCGATCTGAGCCGTTCTTTATTTTACCGCCCTAGGTGCGTAATGTACTATTAAAATGGACGTTGGTGCAACTGGTCATTGAAATAAATAAAGGACCTAGCGGTTGAACATAAGCTTAATTTTAGCTAGAACCGTGCGTTTTGTGGTATATGAATAGGAGTAGTTTTTTTTAACTAAGAATATGGCTTTGCTTCAATTATTTACTTTAAATTACATACATATAGGTTAACATTGAATAAGTAGGATTTAATTTTATGTCGTTGTTATAGGTCCGTTTGGACTTCTGACTGCTCCAATTATTCCTAGTTTGAGTAACATTCATAGAAATGTACAGTCGCCGTCAGATATATCGGAGCGGCCAAGGTGGTCACAAATATCTGAACAACGCCTCTATTGTCAAGGGAACGTACCCAAACTACGTGACGCATTTTTTTCAGTTTTTGACCTCCCTCCCCCCCTCGGTGACCATCCGTAGTAATTGCCAAGACCCCCCCCCCCCCCCCCCCCCCCCCCTCCTCCCTATTTGTCACGTAGTAAAACTCACACATACGGTTTAGAGTGATGTTTTGGAGATAGAAAGCAAAAAAACATATTTTGGCATACTTATTGCCTTTTATTAACACGACATTGGCCACGTGACGCCAAAAGTGCGTGGGAACCTATAATTAGAAGCGCGAGATTTGAGCATAATTATTGACTACGTGACAGAACCTAAGACTCCCCCCTCCCCCCTGTGACTTAGAGTAGTATTTTGACGACCCCCTTCCCCCCCCTAAACGGGTCACGTAGTTTGGGTACGTTCGCCAAGGCGATTAAAAGTGCATGTTCCGATATTTGTGAGTGCCTTGATCGCTCCGATATATCTGATGGCGACTGTACACTTTTACTTTCTGCGTCAACTCGTATAATTAAAAAGTAATATTAGATAAAGTATTTGTGTTTTTATGAATATTGACTTGGGTGCTATCATACGTTTTCATTTAATTTAGGCGTAGAAACGAAACGTAGCTTTTTAAAACCATTTTTGGAATTCTCCAAAAATCTACAAGGTCATCGAACCCGAATCTAGATGGTCGCATCAAACAGTTTTTGTTCTTTGTTTCTGCGAGGTGGACGTTTTTTCATCTTTTGCTTTCCTCTTTAGTTAGTTTTCTATATTATTAATTAGTTAATTGTATTTAATAGTGCTTAAAGTGTCTTCGGCCTGCGAAGGTTGGAGATTTTAATGTAAGTACCTACATTTTACAACTATTTTAGTAAATCTAATTACCCTCCTTTGCGTCGCGCAGTCTGGTAAATAGGTGAGTAAGGTCACCATGACCTATAAGGCGGTTATCACACTGGCACCGCAGCCGCATGCGGCGATGGCGTGCAAGCGTGACAGCGCTATACACATGCGGAGCGCTATCTCGCTCGCGCACCAGCGCTGCATGCGGAAACCGCAGCAGTGTGAAAGCCGCCTAAGGATGCGGTGTGTTCTTTCGTGTTCCTCATATTGTGTTCCTCAGGAGTTGCAGGCGTCCGTAGGTTACGTTAGTTGCTTACCATCA
The DNA here is from genome assembly GCA_911728535.1 of Pammene fasciana. Classification (NCBI taxonomy): domain Eukaryota; kingdom Metazoa; phylum Arthropoda; class Insecta; order Lepidoptera; family Tortricidae; genus Pammene; species Pammene fasciana. The sequence continues at coordinate 3,316,439 of OU452292.1, forward strand.
AGCGAGCCATATGCTTGTTTGCCACCACCGTGGTATAAAAAAAGTTATATTTGGTTAGTGATGGTAGATCAGCTCTTCAGAGTAGGTACGCTGCCTATAACCAAAATTGATCTTAATCTTAAGGGGCTACTTTGAAAAATTATAGGTTTTTTCAAACGCTCTGGTGACTAAACGGGAAAAGGGACTGAATTTATTTACGAATATATATTATTAGACTATATACTCTTGTTTTTGGCACAAGCCGAAACACGATTGCTGAAAGTTGCCTCGATAGAAAAAAAATCCGAAGTTGGGTCCTTTTTACCCTTATTTTTCTTAGCTTACGTAAACTATAAGAGATTAAGCAATATAACTAAGTAAAAAGTATGTTATTCTGGTTTATCTAAAAAGTCACAGAAGCAAAATTAGACAAAACATTATAGATTCGCTTATTTATCGTAGTTTGGTCAAAAAGTCTGATCCTTAATCTCTTTCTTTCGTGCACGGGAGCCATAAACGTGTCTCTAACGGATGGGCGTGGCTTCTCCGAATCGAGGAATGGCCTTAACATCAGAGTTTGGGCAGTTTCATACTTGAAGCTTAGACAGAGAGGATCATACTGTCTTTTTCTTACACCGGAATTATTACCCCAAAAAAGGGATGAGTGAGTACTCGTATAGTTCTTCCTTCTACGGCTACTGACTGACAAATTTAGTTAGCCGGACATAGAGCGGTGCTGAGAGATAGATCGGCGCTGTTTACGGATCTGGTTTATTTGGATCCCATGTGGTTAGTTAATTAATTCTGTCTTTGATGATATCAGCACAGTCGACATCAAATATATCGGAGCGGCCGAGGTACACAAAAATATTTGAACATGCATTTTACCGCCTTGACAATAGAGGCGTTGTTCAGATATTTGTGACTACCTTGGCCCCTCTGATATATCTGATGGCGACTTGATCGGAGATAAGTAACTATCGTTGGCCTATTTTCAGTGATTGGAAAGTTACTCTCGTTATCTTATAAGGAAAATTAGGAAATATATTATTTCAGTGGCGAAAAGGCCTACCAATGATTGATTTAAAGAAGTTCACGATTTAAGATTTTATTCCACACCGTATTGTATATCTTAGCTCTAAAAATTGTTGTTCTACGGATTATAACAGTAGTCACAATTTTCTTCAGTACCTAATGAGAAATATACATGAGTAATCCTTACGTTAGCGTGTAATAAGACGTTTAGAGCTCAATTGGAATACTATACGCCCTTATTGTAGTTATTGTGACACATTCAACAGCCCCAAAACCCAGCATTTGGCAGCTCGTTTCAACCAGTCACAAAAACTGAAACCATCGTGCCCTCCCCCTCATTATCAGTATAGAGAGAGCAGGAGAGCTTCCTGGCGTTCCTCCAATGTAAATGTGAATCGTTTGGGCATTAGTTGCCAGGTTCATTAATAATGGATTAGTCGCTCGCTGCCCCAAATTATGATCCGCTATGAAGGAAAAAGTTTGACGTATGCAAGATCGCTTTGGGACATCCTGTATAAAACGTTATTTACGTAATTTTTTAACTGACTTCAAAAACTTCTCAGTTTGGTCCGTATGTTTTACTTTCTTACTACGCGGGCGGGCGGTAAATGTCACTTACCGCTTGGAGTCACGTAAATAATACTGTGTACACATTTTTTACCATAATCCTAATTAATATTTATTGCAGTAGGAGTTTTTTTCAATTAAAAATATGACTTAAGAGGCTGACAAGACCCGATGACCTTCAAATTGACTTTACTTAAACAGTCATATAGCTATAACTACTCGTTTTGGAAAAGTAAAAAAAATATATGTTAATATTCATTATATTTAAAAGAACTTGGTTAATTCCAATACACGATTGGACAAAATCGGCTCGATAGAAAATAATTCCAAAGTTACATCTAAAATTAGCTTAAAACAATTGCACGTCTTCAGTTTCTTGGCTTATATGTCTGTAATTAAGGACAACATTCCACCATACTAATACTAAAAACTTCGTTGCCTTAAATTTATCAATGAATGCATAGTTTTTTTTTATTCATCATTTTGCAAAATTTGCAATGAGCTCCCATACTAATCGTAACGCAGTGTTTCTCTTTCACTCGCGCTGAAAAAGATAGGGAGGGAATTTAGCTCTTATCATCCTCTTAATTTTATTATTAATTTTAAAGCGGAAATAGACCCATTTTGATTTATGAATTCTGTCAAACTTTCTTCCATTACTGACAGGTAATATTCCAGGGTCCCTTTAGCTCATTTGTGTGCAGTGCAGAGCTAGTAAGGTCATATTGAGCACTGACAGTGACATCATTTCGTCCTCCTAGCGTTTATCCCGGCTTGGGGTCCGCTTGACAACCTAATCCCATGAATTGGCGTAGACACTAAGTTTTTAAGAAAGCGACTGCCATCTGACCTTCCAACGCAGAGGGGAAACTGCCTTTTTGGGATTAGGTCCGGTTTCCTTACAATGTTTTCCTTCACCGAAAAGCGACTGGTAAATATCAAATGATATTCCGTACAAGTTCCGAAAAACTCAGTGGGGTTTGAACCCGAGACCTCCGGATTGAAAGTCGGACGTCTTACCGCAAGGTAGTAGCACTGACAGCAAGTTGTCATAATAAAGGGCTAGGTCTTAGACTTAGGTATAGACTTACGTCTTGAAAGCCTAGACATATGGCCAGTTAATCCTGTAAACTGTCGTCGCTCGTACGACATTGGCCTTCATTTGACTGGTCATCGCTTTATAGTTCGCTAATCTTGTTATCATCAATTGATTAGTGGGGCGTATTGAGATTTAGGTTCGCGTCTTTCCTGTGGACATTAGAACATAAACTCTTTGCACACCTCAAATGGGGTTCGCCGGTCGAAAGTATTTACAGATGGCGCCAGCATAGCTGGTACCTGTCAGTCCTACAAATCGTCGCTGCGCTTGTAAAATCCGACATGTGACTTTTATGGAAAAATGGTTTTTGACTTCATTTAAAAGTATTTTTAAAGGTGCATATTCCTCAAAAATCCATTTTTTTCTAAGTTTACTGGATCACAAAAAAATAAAATCAGCTATGTGAAAAAGGCCTTAATTAGCCGCGCAAAGGCGCTATGTGATCAAATATCACAAAGCTGTTTTTATCAATGAATGCATTATAATAAATATTGCGCTTTGTGATGGGCACACAGCGGGTTTTATATAATATTTTATGAAATTGGTTCTTGAGAAATAATATAGTTAAATATGTAATATATTCAGCAGTGTTAATAAACAGTCGTATACGCATTTTTATGGTTTTAATTTATTTGCAGTATAAATCCGCTTAGTGACGATTCGAAATGTCGCTTTATAGAAATATTAAACCGTTATGTGCCTCGATAATCACATAGCGGTTTTTACAACACAAATAAATTCAGCTATGTGCTTAAAATGTAGAAAAAAAAAATGTAGCTCCTAAAATAACTTACTAAAATTTTCAAATCTAACATTATTTAGAGTCATATTGGAATCTTTAATTTTTGTCATTTTTAGATTTTTGATTTAGTATACAGTCAAAAAATAAACATGTTTTTTGTGTCTCCTGTAAAGTTGTGTTTTTTTACATGTCGGATTTTACAAGCGCAGCGACGAAATACTTAGTGTCAAAATCTTGTTTTAAAAAAAAATACCTGGATGGGCTAGCCTTTAAGCCAAATCCCATACAACAATACTAGTGAAAGGGACCTAGTTATGCTGGCGCCATCTGGCCAAACCGTTGACAGTTGCCAACCCCATTAGAAAAACGAATACGCTTAAAAGCTATCTCTTCCAGATAACCTTTGGGAAGCGTAAATCAACTAACGATAGTAAGGGTTTGTAAGCCAAATTATTGGTTGGATGCTTTATTAAGCTAGGGTACAGGTATATGTTTACTTACAAGATGCAAGTGGGATTCTTTTAAGAATCTGATGAATATAATGGTTAGGGAACGTACCCAAACTACGTGACCCATTTTTTTCAGTTTTTGACCCCCCCCCCCCCCCTCGGTGACCCGCCGTAGTCATCGCCAAGACCCCCCCCCCCCTAGTTGTCACGTAGTAATACTCGCACATATAGTTTAAAGTGATGTTTTGGACATAGAAAGCAAAAAAAAACATAATTTTGCCTACTTATTGCCTTTTATTTACTCGACACTGGCCGCGTGACGCCAAAAGTGCATGGAAACCTATTATTAGAAGCGCGATATTTGAGCATAATTATTGACTACGTGACAGAAGTGACAGAACCTAAGACTCCCCCCTCCCCCCTGTGACCTAGAGTAGTATTTTGACGACCCCCCTCCCCCCCCTAAACTGGTCACGTAGTTTGGGTACGTTCCCTTAGCCCAAATCATTCTTTTTTTAAGGAAAGCCCGAACGCACAAATGGTTCAATGAAATAATACCCTATAATGGATAATCCATCAAATCTTGTCCGTAAACAGCTTAGGTATATAGATTTTTCATTTTCACCATATTTACCAATTCATTTAGTTATCATAATATTTGTACCTATTGATGAAATGTACACATTTTTCATGTTGATCTATTTGGGTTAGACTTGCAACCCTGTTAATTTGAAAAGCCTTTCTCACTTATAAGGAAAACATGGCCTCTCCCACCGGACGGCTGATCTATCAGAGCGCTCACAATGGTGCCGCGTCTAGTGGGTCACGGTCGCGACCTACATCGGTGAACTCCGTGAATTGGGTGGACTGTAATCTGGATCGGGGGAACGATTATAAGTGTTTTTGAAGTCGGAAATATTGATTGGAATGTATAGGTAGTCTGGTTAGTTGATTGCGATAATTATTTAATATTAAATCTGCGATTTGTGAACTGGGTTTAATTCTTGTTTAATCGAAATTGAGGGAAGGCGGAATGTTTTTGAAGTTGTAAATTAAATATCGATGTAATAAAGAATGAGATATACAATTAGCCCAAACAAATGGCCCCACAATAGTGCTCCAAGAACGACTCTTATACCAGTTCTCAGTCTCTACTCGGTCAGTTTTATTTATTAGTGCAAGGTCTGAGTGGACGCTCGAGTTGGGCGACTTGGGCGTGCAGCGGGGCGCGGGTGACAGAAGGGGTGAGATAATAAATATATTTAGGTATATATTTAACTATATAGGAACACAGGTACATATAAATGAAACGTCAGTGCTTTGGGGCGGTCATATACGAACTGGTTTAATGATGAAGCTTTAAGTAGAATGAACCTATTTGTTTACATTATGGGTCATGACGTCACACAACCAAAAGGGCGGCTATCACGGCCTTCCTGCAAAATGCTTCGCTCTCGAAGCGTTATCTATCATGTTATAAATCAACAAACAGGACTCGACAAATAATCAAAAATCTCTCACATATTAATTCAAACCAGTCTAGATACATATACTCCAGGTAAATCAAATTCAAATCTATATTTATATTGAATTTCATTGATCAGGTAAAATTTATAGCACATTATTTTTTTGAAGCTACCGCTCATTCGGAATGCTGATTCCCCCGAGAAGAACGAGCAAGAAACTCTTTAAGGGGTTGCTCTTTTCATCAATAATACATTTTTTTGTAACTTAATACAAAACATATCAATTAACATAAAGATAATCAACACAAATAATATGAGTATTCTCTATAACCAAACTTCAGAACATTTTTTTTTTTCAAATGTAAGTACATTGGGTACTTTTTTCGTAATACAAATAATAAAGACATTTGTACAAGTTATCTTAAAAGTAATGGCCATTTTAAAACTATTCTTATTTTTAAAGCGCTTTGTTTGGAAGTACTTCCTTAATTTCACATGCAATTTAAACTTAGACTTTTCATTCACACATTACTCATTGGTAATATAATTGTCTTATATCATAGCTAACAACTAAGTCATTTATTTTAATACGAGCGTATTCGGTGCAGCAAACTTAGTGTACCTGAAATAAAACAAATATTAATCCTCACTTTACAACATCATTTTATCAGTTGCCACTTTCGATCTCAAGAGGACTCGAACCCTTTTTTTTACTAGGTTAGGGCAACGTCCCGCTAAGTATGTTTTTTTTTGTGAACAGGTCAACAAACCATACAAGTTTTTGTATCACCAGCTGTTATTTTGTTGTAGTTTTTCAGCGGTGAAGTGGCAACTTATTTTACTCTCGACTTAAGGTCTCAATTGGACTGAATTTAATTTTGAAATTTGGCGATATCAGCTCATTCACCAAAGTGAACAGCAACGCCCCGCCTGATCTAAACGATCAGAATACTTTCGCCTGATCTACAAGACCAGAATACATCCGCCTGATCTATACGACCAGAATACATCCGCCTGATCTACACGATCAGAATACATCCGCCTGATCTACACGATCAGAATACATCCGCCTGATCTACACGATCAGAATACATCCGCCTGATCTACCCGATCAGAATACTTCTGGCGATTTCAGCATACTTGTAAGAAAGTTGCAACGCCTACACAGTCACAGTGTTATTTGTGCGGTCTTTACGCCTTCAAACTACAGTCACAGTACGCTATCAGGCCGCTCGCGCACTTTTTCTTTATAGTGCAGTCACAGCACCCCGGCTTAAAGCGTAGCATAGCGCACCGTTATTTTATTAGCACAGTCACAGTGCCCCTTTTTATAGTGCATTCACAGCACCACGGCTTAAAGCGTAACATAGCGCACCGTATTTTTTTTTATAGTGCATTCACAGCACCTCGGCTTAAAGCGTAACATAGCGCACCGTAATTTTCCGGCTTAAAGCGTAACATAGCGCACCGTAATTTTATTCATCATCGGCTATCATGGCCTGTGCATTTTCTCCTGCTTCACGATTCCACAACCGTAAACGGTCTTTCGGTACAACTTGGATCGTTTTCTTTTGTACATTTCTGACTTTGTACCTATCTTTTGGTAAACATTTTTCAATCGAAAATGGTCCATTATAGCGTGGATCTAGCTTGCTCAGTCAAGTCCGTTGTTGCTGAACGTAAACAATATCACCTTCCTTTAACTTTAAATTGTTTCTTCGTGTTCTGTCAAATCTTAAGTTTGTTTTAAGTGCATTGTTTCGAAGTCGCTCTTCAGCAGTATTTCGCAACTGTTGTAAGTCTATCGGTGAATCGATTTCGGGAAGGTCAATATTGATACGTCGTATCGCAGGCACTTCTGCCTTTATTCTTGTAAACAGTTCTATAGGTGTACAACCTATACTCCTTTGTATGTACACTGTACAATCTACAGACGTATTATGTGTTAACAGAATTTTCCAAATAACGCTCGACCATTCTGACCATCACTTAACTTCGCAAGTCACTTCAAGACTGTGTTTACTCGTAGGCATATCTAGCCTTCGCATTCGCTCAACTTTACTATCTCCAGTTGCTATGAAGTGTTCCATCCCTCTCAACATTTTATCCGTGATTATTCATATCGTTGTTCTAAATAAGCAAAGCTTCGTTTTACTAGAGCTTCAACGCCTTCAACCAATTGCGAGCTTATCAGATTTTCTTCAATATTAGTACATATATTATAAGCTTCCACCAACAATTTTATATGCTTAAACTTCTCGTTCACTGTACCAAAACTATTATATCGTTCTCATAGAATAAAGTTTTGTCTACTCTGGCTTGACATTACTCATATTCATCATCATCATTCATGATACATTCTTGTCAATTTCAATTGAACCGATGACAACACAAACTATCTAGTTTTTCTTTCATTCCCAGCGACAAAAAATTCGTTTTATAGTGTACTCTTTCAGTATGTCAGGATTTTTTTATATAATCTTCTTATAAGATTTAAGATTCAACGCTAATTGATATTGTTTTTGTGCTGCTTTTAGTAATGTCATTTAATCAATAACTTGCACTTCTTTTGCGGTATACGATTTTGTAAAATTCCTGTATATAAGCCCATCATCTAGTCACCTTTGGCAGTAGGTCATGCTTTGTTTGACTAGCTTGTATTTCATCGCAATCCGTGAGTACTCTATTATCTTAAAAGCATTATCAATAGCGAGAGTTTCTAATTCATAGATATAATATTTAGATTTTTCTCGTGAAGCCTTTTCACTGAACATTTTAATATGTAGCAACTCGCAAATCTTGTTCGTGTCTTTGAAATAAAGCACCAAATCCAAGGCTGCTTGCTTCAGAGTAAAGTTCTATTTCTTTGTCTGGATCAAAAACTACGAGCACGGCTTGATTTATTAATTGCTCGATCATGCACTGTCTGGCTTTCTTGGATTCTTCATCTATTTAAAAATAGCCTTTTTACATAACAATGCTTATCTCGTTGCGAATCCTAGTATATATATACTTGCGGAAGAATTCTGCTTGTCCCATTAGCAGTCTAACTTGATTCACATTTGTTGGCGCTGGAACATTAAGTAACGCTAGTACTTTACACTTTCCAGGTCGAATTCCTTGCTCAGAAAGTAGTCAGCCTAAGTACTCGATTTCTGTCCTGATTTCTTCAAGTTTAATGTAAATCTTGCTTTATCCAAGGCTTTTAAAACCAAGTCTTATCGTTCTAAGCCCTTAATCAATTAAGGCAAGTGCTAAGTATGTAATTTCTTTTAAGTTCAAATGCTTCATTTATAGCTCTCTGAAAAGTGCTAGGCCCGATGAAAGCACCTAAAGGAACCTCTTTAACATTTCAAACATTTGGATTCATATAAACCATCTGGTACTCCACAAACGCAGTTTTTTTTGTATTATTAATGTTTCCTCCTTGATCGGTATATCATAAAAACTACATGTAATGACGTACAATCCGTACAAAGATTTTATGCCTTTCAAGTTTTATTTTCTCTTTTAATTTGTCATGTATAATCAGAGGTATTAGATGCTATCTCTCTTTTACTTCAATTCTGCTTAGAGTCCGACAATAAATCACTTAGTTTCTTTTCCTTCACTAAAATCACTGTCGACGCATAGGTCGAGGTAGATTCTCATTTCTAGGACTGTGAAGTTCTTTGATAATAAATACATACTTTGAACTTTAAATCGTTCCGACGACGAAATGTGATACGAATGGTCAACAATCGGTTCTTGTGTCGTCGTTCTGTTGTTCATGGCGGCAGTTTTTATTTCACCGATGTTATTGTTAGTCGCAATAAGACCCGAGTTTGTTCAAGAGTTCTCATACGAAGCTTTGACTGTGCTTTGTTCGGAGCTTGACTCACAGAGCTATGTTATATCACGTCGTCAATATTATAAACAACCATGAATTCCAGATTATATTAGTCTCGTAATACAAACTTCATTGTAAGTTGTAATGAACATGATTAGGTTGAACTTATATGGCGTTTCTATTTACCACATTGCATCAAATCTTCTATGTACAAGTAAATAATCATTTTCCCATCTAAAGTGATTTTCTTAGAAGCAGTTAATAAATATATTTCTTGGCGTGTACTTTTGAAACACATTTATCGGATTTATCCATTATTTACTTTTCCATTTACTTCTACAGAAATTCTGTTTTTTTTTTTATCTATTTTCAGGCAAACATTTCGTTGTAGTTGTGACAATTATCGTGACAAAATAAAAATTTCTCTTCACTTCAAGTATATTGCTCTCAAAATTTTAATAAAAAATAGCACTTAGCTTTCAACGGCAGTCACGTTGTAAGTGTCCAATTCGGTAGCAGCGCAGCGGTGTCATCGCACTATTTCCAAGGGTTGCCTTTTTTTTCGTCTTTTCTTTATCATCGGTCGATTACATCCGGCAACAAACTTCACAATTTCTGGATCATTAAAATTTGTTCTCAGCTGTTTGAAGATACTATGTATTTTATTGCAGCATACATAGACACAAGTAAAAATCGATCGCTTAACACTTTCGCTGCAGTATTAAATCTCTATGCAAATCTGTCGTCTACATTTTAGAAAACTGTCAGCAAATCTTCTTTCATAGCATGCCAATTCCGCACTGCCAGTGTCCACTCTTTACAAATATATATTGCTGATTCAAGAACGTCACGCATCTTGCAATTGTTTCCATATAATTCCAATTGTACTTCAAAGCTAGAGTGTCGACCTCAGTACACCACTTGACTGTTTTAATAGTTCCAAGAATCTAATCAAACATGGCCAAAGCTATATATAACTTTTATCACTAGTTTTAAACTCCACTGTCATTTGCCACGAAAGTCACATATTCCACATCGTAATCACTTTTGAGTCTTTTTGCCACGAAAGTCACATAGCTTTTTTTTTCACTATTTCTCTTATTGTTCATTTTCAATAGGTGTGGGTGTTTATTCATTAAATAATTCGCGAATCCCACTTCTGATGACAGAAGGGGTGAGATAATAAATATATTTAGGTATATATTTAACTATATAGGAACACAGGTACATATAAATGAAACGTCAGTGCTTTGGGGCGGTCATATACGAACTGGTTTAATGATGAAGCTTTAAGTAGAATGAACCTATTTGTTTACATTATGGGTCATGACGTCACACAACCAAAAGGGCGGCTATCACGGGCGTGCGGCGAGCATGTTAAACAAATGAAACTCATACTCATACTGGCGTCCTGAGTCGACGCTGCACAAAATGTATGGACGCTCGCCCGCTCCGCTGGACGCATCGCCGAACTCTCCGCTCCTAGCGTCCACTCAGGCCTTTCACTTAGACTTTAGTCAGTGATGGTCTGATGATAAGCAAACATCGAAGGCTCGTGGCATCTCAGGTAGCATAGTGATGCGACACAACGTTTTTCGATACGATAAAATAACCAATGAGTAAGCTAAACAAGTCTTTGGAAATCGTTTTAAAAATTGAAAAATTATTTTCGTTACTTAGACTGCACCCAAAAGGTAAACTGGTTTACCAAAAACTAAAAATAGTGTTATCAAAAAATCCAGGATATCGAACAATAAAACATTTAAATAACTTGTTACAAAACAAAGAAGTTGAAATCAAGGAAAACATTAACAAAAATACACTGCAACATTACAGAAGAATGTTTTTCTTACCCATTACGTCAGTCGAAGTTGAGAGATCATTTTCGTAAACCAAGTGGATTTTTACAGATAGAAGACGTAGAATAACTTCTTACAATTTAGAACAAATATTAATTGTGTATCACGAATGTCACATATTAAATGGTTGAATTCAAAACAATCTTTTTTTTAATTTGGGTCCTTTATCGACTTGGCTACATCACTAGTCTGTGATAAACGTCAAATGCTACCTGAGATGCCACGAGCCTTCGATGTTTGATGATAAGACTGGCCAGTTAAAAATTTCCGCGAGCAACATTCTCGGTAAATCTTGTTTGCGTCTGTGCGTCTACTATATTCTAACTCAATGTAGTAGCCACTGTGGCAAGACTTGGGTTTACTTACTACATTATATCAGCTGAAAGATGTCCACTGCTATGCTATACATAGGTTGTGATGTCCAGAGGGCCTACCGCGAAGTTCGAAAATCGACAAAACGATGGTCCCGTCTCTATCGCTCTTGCATATACGAAAGAGAGTGATGGAAATATTCGATTCGATGAACGAAGTGCTTCGAGGTTTAGGCCCAGATCGCCGTTTCTTGAGTCTTCGGTTCGGTAAACATTCGTGAACAACTTCGAATCGTTTATACGTTGACAGTAATCTGCATCGAGAAGGGATTACAGGCGGAAAGATTATCGCCTTTTTTTACTAAAACCATGACAAAAATATGGAAGAAGAAAGAAAATGTGAAAGACAATATGGGTCTATGGTCATGTCAATTAAATAAACTTACGAGGCCGATTCTCACCCGTCTCAGTAAAAGTAACCCTTTAAATTCGCTTTGTAATAAAGGGTAGGCAACGCGCATGTGAATCCTCTGGGGTTGCAGGCGCCCATAGGCTACGGTAACTGCTTAACATCAGGCGGGCCGTATGCTTGTTTGCCGCCGTCGTGGTATAAAAAAAATATCAGCACTCAGCCATGAGGTGTAAAAAATGTCACAACATATATTAATCAAACAATCATATTTTCAATTTCATATGAAAGTAGGGCAACCCGACGTGAAATAATACCCGAAAACGTTGGCAAACACAATTAGCTTTTTGTAATATGACACTCGAAAAAACATAAGTTGGGGGAATTAGAGTAGTCAGGTTTGTTTTAAGCTTGACATTCTGAGGGTTAATTTTTTTTATCGTGTATTGATAGCTTTGTAACGATTGTTTATTTTTCTAGCGTTTATCCCTGATTTTAGCTCTATTGAGCCTGGGGTCCGCTAGGCAATCTAATCCCAGGAATTGGCGTAGGCACTAGTTTTTACGAAAGCGTCTGCCATTTGACTTTCTAATCCAGAGGGGAAACTCCTTGTTCAGATTAGATCCGGTTTCCTCTCGATGTTTTCGTTCAATGAAAAGCGACTGGTAAATATCAAATGATAATATTTCGTAGATACATAAGTTCCGAAAAACTCAAAGGTAACCTAGTGTACAGTCGACGTCAAAGATATGTTTACACTTTTGCACCTTATTACAATGGAGTAATATGAAAAAGCGTAAACATATCTTTGACGTCGACTGTATGTACAGTCAAGGAATTTGATTCGCGTACCGTCTTAAGTCTAAATTACTGATGACAATTAATAGCACTAAGGGCTATGTTTCTTCGCTTGCTTAAAGAAATATAAGCCTTATGATATTCCGACATTTCAAGCAATAAATCAACGAAACGGTACGCGAATCAAATTCCTTGACTGTACATGCGAGCCGGGGTTTGAACCAGAGACCTTCTGATTGAAAGTCTGAAGTCATATTCTCAAATGTAATTTCATTCATCATCATCATTTCAGCCGAAAGACGTCCACTGCTGGACATAGGCCTCCCCCACTGAACGCCACAATGACCGGTCCTGTGCCACCCGCATCCAGTGGACTCCAGCGACCCTCACCAGGTCATCAGTCCACCTTGTAGGGGGCCTACCAACTCTTCGCCTTCCGGTGTATGGTCGCCATTCGAGAACCTTAGTGCCCCAACGGCCATCGGTTCTCCGTGCAATGTGCCCTGCCCATTGCCACTTAAGTTTAGCGATCCGACGGGCTATGTCGGTTACTTTGGTTCTGCTACGGATAGTATCGTTTCTGATACGGTCACGCAAAGAAACTCCTAACATAGCCCTCTCCATTGCTCTTTGGGTGACTTTAAGCTTTTTAATGAGGCCCATTGTGAGCGACCACGTTTCAGAGCCATAGGTCATCACTGGCAACACACACTGGTCAAAGACTTTCGTCTTGAGACACTGCGGAATATTGGACGAAAAGATATGTTTCAGCTTCCCAAACGCTGCCCAACCGAGACGGATTCGACGATTGACCTCTTTCTCGAAATTGGACCTACCTAGCTGGACTGTCTGTCCGAGGTATACATAATCGTCTACAACTTCGAGCGTAAAGTCTCCGACTGTAATAGGGGTTGGTACTACATGGGCGTTAGACATGACTTTCGTCTTATCCATGTTCATCCTTAGACCAACCCTCTCAGAGCCTTTACTGAGGTCGTCGAGCATCGTACTTAAGTCCTCCATGGTCTCAGCCAGGACTACGATATCGTCGGCAAATCGAAGATGAGTGATGCACTCGCCGTTGATGTTGATGCCAAGCCTTCCCCAGTCCAAACCCTTGAAAATGTCCTCCAGGGCAGCGGTGAACAGTTTTGGAGAAATTACATCTCCTTGCCTGACTCCCCGCTGCAGCGGTATGGATCTCGAGTTCTGGTCCTGGAGTCGGACTGACATAGAGGCGTTCTCGTACAAACACTTCATTACCTCGACATAACGGTAGTCCACTTGGCACCTCTGGAGAGCCTGTAGTACAGCCCAAGTCTCGATCGAATCGAAGGCTTTCTCGTAGTCCACAAACGCTAAACAGAGGGGCAGGTTATACTCCTCAGTCTTCTGTATAACCTGACGCAGCGTATGAATGTGGTCTACGGTACTGAACCCTCTTCGGAAACCGGCTTGTTCGGGAGGCTGGAAGTCGTCTAACCTGTACGAGAGTCGATTTGTAATGACTCTAGAAAACAGCTTATAGACATGGCTCAGAAGTGTGATGGGTCGGTAGTTCTTCAGCAAGGTGCTATCACCTTTTTTGAAGAACAACACCACCACCCCTCTGTTCCATGCCTTTGGCGTTCTCCCTTCAAGTAAGACGGAATTAAACAGCTTCTGAAGGGCCATAAGGACCGGTTTTCCACCCGCCTTCAGGAGTTCGGCTGTAATTCCATCTTCACCTGGCGCCTTGTTATTTTTGAGCTGCTTCAGGGCCATTCTGATCTCGTACAAGCTGATGTCCGGGATGTCATCGGTATAGTGTCGGGTAAGCCTAGCTCTATGGTCATTCGCCAGGCTAACTTCGGGTCCACGAGTTGATCTATATAACTGCCCATAAAAGCGCTCTATCTCTCTCAGTAGCTCGGGTTTAGATGAAACCATTCTACCATCTTCAGTCCGTAATTTAGCGAGCTGGCTTTGCCCAATAGACAGATCTCTTGAGAATACTTTATAGCCCTTGTTCCGCTCGATAGCTTCGTGAATACGGTTCGTATTAAATAAGCGAAGATCGCAGGTAATGGACTTGGAGATCCGTCTATTAAGCTGCCGGAGTTGTATCGCATCAACTGAAGATTTTAGAACCATTTCGTTCCTCTCCTTCATGAGATTCTGAGTAGAGTTAGAGAGCCTCTTAGTCCTACTGGTGCGTTTCGTTCTAAAGAACTTGGACCCAGTGAAATGGACAGCTTCTACGAACCCGTCGTTATATTCGTCCACATCGCCGCCTAGGCAATCGAAACTTAGGTGCAATGAATAAATGTAATTTAGGTGCAATGAATTATCAGATACCCGGAAAATATTCAAATATTATTTAATTAAAAACCGAGATACCGAAAATGAATACCGGTTAATTTGTATGAAAATAATACCCGTATTCGATCCCTGGTTTGAACAGCACATACACTCCGCGGTTTTTAACTGCAGCCATTATAAACGTGCATGACAACTGCAGCCAAATGCGTTCGTGAAAACTAGCTGTCGCAACTTTGGTTGCATTTTATAAAAAAAATATAATAACGTTTTTAGATGTACTATGTTTTTTTACACGTTATTACACAACTTGCGGTTACCATACATATGTAATACATATGTATATCCTCATGCCGCTCTATTTTCAAAGGTGTACATACGTTAACTTTTTATTATTTTATTTATTAGCCTGTAGTGTCCCACTGCTGGGCAAATGCCTCCCTCTCTTTCTTCCACGTGTCTCTGTCTATACTGTCTATGGCAATATCAGCCCAATCACCACGAAAGACGTCAAGATCGTCCCGCCATCTCCGCCTAGGTTTGCCACGTTAACTACGTTAATATATTCTGGTTAATGTTTGCTGTTTTTTTGGCATTGGATTGAATAAGGGTTTACCTTTGCGGACCTATAACCAATGGTTGAAAAATTAATTTAAATTTATTATAATTAATAAGTAAATTCATTATTTTAATTATAATTTATTATGATTTATCTGTAAACTATAAATACTATAGTAATTAGATAGCCTTTCGTCATAACCCAATCCATACAAATTTCCAATATCGTAACAAAAAAAGTAAAAGACCGCAGCACATTGTCAACCGCTTTATTATAAAACTTTTTCGGGAATTCAGAAGTGGGACCTAATCCGATACCTAACTTCGTTAGCTTTATCCGAGATTTAGGCTGCGGTGGCCTTGGCATAGTATTATATTAAAACTGAATTTATTGTTGCGGATACTTACTTTACCATTCTCCTATCTGAACTACAGATAAGATTCTGAAAGCAATCTTGTTTGCTACAGCTTAGAGCATACATTCAAATGAAAAAGGGGATGTTTAAAGAGTAAAAACCATGCTATTATTTAGGTCGAGAATGGTAAAGAAAGGTCTGAAGCCAAAACTACTCGCTTTGGCTGGAGAGAGTATTGTTAAGTGCGCTATTGGCAAACATTTTGGTGTTCTTAATGCGTTTCGGTTTTAATGACGTGTACTGCGGATTTTTTGGTGCGCGGAATGTTTATTTATTTAAAGTTAATAAATGTAGTGCGGACTGCTACGCGATGTCACACCGTATAAATTGCGAACGCTACACCAGTTTATCAGTGCACAAAATGTATTTTATAAAATGTTTTTAAGTTGTAGCACTGCCCGCGTGGCGGTGGTATTGTACAGTCAACGCCTCACTAGGTATACACTTTTGAACCTTATTCCGCTGTAATAACGTTCAAAAGTGTATACCTAGTGAAGCGTTGTGTGTACGAGTATGGCAGATTTTGGACTAAGCTAAAAAGGGTGTTCATAGACGATTTTACTTTATGTCGTAGATCATAAAACAAAACATTTTATGCAGCGTACACACGACTTAAAACTGAACTACGATCATGAAGCTGAAAAATTATGTTATGCAGCCTACAATACAGGCCTTCACGCATCCATAAAACGAACTTTTCGAGTTATATAGCTATATTTGTAGATAATCATCATAACTATATAATATTACCAATATCATATTAAATAAATCACGGGTTACTCACGTATTTTAAGTCGAATATTGCGCGAATGGCTCATGAATAAGCTCCTCGTTATGGAGCGAAACATGTCGAGCAATATTCGACTTAAAGTACGTGAGTAACCCGTGATTTATTTAATATGTCTGATTCTCACGGAAGTTTTGTGTTTAAAATTACCAATATCGTTAACGCTTTTTAATATTTTCCTTTTTAGTAAATTAAATGCGACTTCTAACTAGTCCTAGCTAGAACATAGTCAGCTTTGGGTATATTTATATATATATTTAGAAACTGATCTAGAGAAAGTTACGTAGGTATGCTGTACTATAATATATCATCCATGCGCGATCATCAAGATCCCCTTAAAGACATGTCCACATTCGACGAATGCGCAGCTATTGCATGCACGAATCGCGAACCAATGCTAACTGTTCGCTTAAGTTGTAACACAGTAAGTGCGTTTGGGATTCGCGAACATCACGACAGCAGTGCATTCGCTTGACGTATACCTTTAATGTACTTAATTTGAATTCCAGCAAATCCAACAACAGTACAGAGGTCGCTACGGCGGCCCGCCGCGGTGTTGGGGCAGCATGTCGGAAGGAGGAGGCGTGTCGGCTGCAGGGGACTCCTGCAGGACCAACCTCATAGTCAACTATCTCCCGCAGACCATGACTGAGAAGGACCTGTACGCTATGTTCATGACCATAGGCCCCATAGAGAGCTGTCGGGTTATGAAGGACTTTAAGGTTAGTTGGCTTTTAATAGTGGCAATAGGAGAAAGACACATATACAAAATAAGACAGACAGAGAAACAGAAGGATATACGGGAGAACTCAAATAAAGAATTGGAGACAGAGGGGGAGGGGGGAGAGTGAGAAATAGGGACAGAGAAGAAGATCCTTTACTTTACTAAAAGTAATTCACTTTGATCTACCTAGTCAACTCCTAAAATATGTTTTACGTAGGTATATACAGCCTTGGCCAGAAGTGTTGAGCACCAATGCGATTTTCATACAAAACTGGAAAGTTTAGTCCATCGTTTCCATCTTTGTTTAAGTTATTTTGTCAATTAATTTAAACTAATAGGCATGTTTTGTTGAAGTTAGTAGTAACTGCATAGAATATTTGCAATATGTCGCACCGACTTAAATTTACATTTTTGGTACCTTCTGTTTTCATATTTTTTAAGTACCGTCAAGTCTGGCAACTTTGCCACTTTTCACAGGTGTTGAAAAGTCATAGTACATTTTTAACCAGAATTCATATGAAACCACTGAAGTATGAATGACGCGACACATAATATATTTATCAACGAGTGCATACATAAGATGGTTTATAAATTAAATGACGGATAATAAGGTTTTACGAGTAAAAAGAAAACTGGCAAAGTTACCTATACCGTGTGGCAACTTTGCCAACTGCATTTTTACGTTGTATAGTAATTTAGTTGTATTTACAATATTAGTAAAGAATATTCAGTATTTAGGATACAATATTTTGGAATTTGATCCTTAATGATATATTATTCCATAAAGAAATACAGCAAAAGTGGCAAAGTCGATCACCCATTTAAGAAAATTTCATAGAAAGTCAGTGAATGTCAGGTGAAGTGGTCAGGGTTGACACAAATGAAAAAATATTAATTATTTAAGTACTTATTTATTTTGTTACATACGAGTAATCAGGTTACATAAGTACTCAGGAAAAACATAAAAGACACCTTAATTAAAATATTATCAAAAACGAAACATAGAAAACTCTTTAAGAGGCCTATCACAGGTCCACTCGTAAATAATTGTGATTACCTAGGTACCTATTTAAACTTGACGATAGACATTTATAAAAGGGCTTCGTCACGAACTGCCTCGTCGCCTCTTAACAAAAGTATTATCGAAACAAAACACTTAGGTATATGTAGTAATTATTACCAATAAAATAAGTATGTCACAGTTAACTTTGAGTTTTCTTTTTTACTTAAACAAAACATACACTCTGTATATGTTATGGACCAAGTGATAAATAGGTCATTATACATATCTGCCTAAGTTCGTAGTTTTTTGGAGATAACTCAAAAACGCCTATACCGGTAATGCTCAAAATATTTTTGGTTGAAAGAATATTAAAAGGTGTATCTTCTTGGTTTTTTTCATAATATTTGGATTTACGGTTCAAAAGTTACAGGGGGGGACACAATTTTTATGACTTTCGGAGCGATTATTTCTGAAAATATCCACTTAATCAAAAAATGTTCAAAGAAACCTCGGTTATTTGAACATTGTTATTTTTAGAGACCCATCGATTGATGTGCATCATGTTGATATTTGTCAAAAAAAATTTTTTGACAATTACTTACACATATGGAGTGCCCCCCTAAAAATTTTTTTTTTTTGCAATTTCTCTACAAAACTAAGAAGCTGCACACACAATACACTTTATGTAAAAATTTGATAATGATACGTGTTATAGTTTCCGAGTAAAATAGCTGTGACATACGGACGGACAGACAGACAGACGGACATGACGAATCTATAAGGGTTCCGTTTTTTGCCATTTGGCTACGGAACCCTAAAAAGTATCTATCTTATGAAAAATGTAATTTAAATTTTTTGCTTGTGTACCAACCCTAGGCCGCTACAAAACATGGCAAAGCTGCCCCCCCATATTAGTCGGCGTGGTCTGGTGACTTTGCCAAAACAATTATCGGACTCAATTCAAACACTACGGCATTTATAAGGTAATCAATTCATTCCTTACCATTTAAATAACATAATATCTAAAATTTACGTACCTGGATGCGTTTTTTATACTCTAAACTTTTTAAAGTTCTTGAGCACTAACTTTTATGATTATGTGAGTGACGAATTTGGAACTGAAATGGTAAGAAAATGGTTGCCGTGGTGTTGTCTCATTCATAATAATTTTGCCAATTGATAACCATATTTTCTACTAAAAGTAGGCACAACACTAAAAAATATACGTTGTCGGTGGTATGAAAGGATTACCTTATGCACTCTGCTGGTGGCAAAGTCAGTAACCCTTGGCAAAGCTGCCAGACTTGACGGTACTTTGAAAGTGTTATTAAGTGAAGTTTTCTATATTTATAAATAAAATATAACATTTACCGTTACCGTACATTGTTAGGATAGGGAAATAATGCTTAACATCAAAATTGTAAACAAAAAACACCTATGCTCAACACTTCTGGCCAAGGCTGTACTATAAGTCAAATGTCAAAAATTAATTGTTTTTTGAAGGTATAACAAGAAAATAAATTTTCACTAAGAAATCAATCAATTAATTAATTAATTAATCAATTAATCTTTGGAGTCATGTCCATATTATTACGCGTAATGACGGCCATTGGTCCGATCTCTGATAATGACGAAAATTAATCATACAAAATAGTCTATAAGATGTAACTATAAAATGTGTATGAAACTGTATTCTGGCAAATCAATGTCAAAACCAAGAAATAAAACTACAAAAGCTTTAAAAATACAAACAATACGGCTGTGATAGAATAATGCTCAAGTTACTTTTATAACTTGGTGAAGGTCATGTCAACTCAATAACTTAAAAACTGCTGGTAATAATCTTTAAATAACACCCCTAAACTTTATGTGGTCACTATTAAAGCCAACTTCGGCGATGTTCGTGACAATCGCTTCTACATCAACCCCACAAAACGTCGTAAGTCACTTCCAAATTTACACTGTAAAACGTCTCGTACTAGTAAATACTACAGTTCGTTTTAGAACAACCGAAAAGGAGCTTCTAGCAGTAATGTTGGCAGGTTAATTATAGTAAGGAGTAAATTTATGTCAAAGGATTTAATGGTTTCCTGCTTTAATGTTAAGTCGCTAAATTCATTGAAGGTGATAAGCGGTGCGTGCTAGGTTATCAGATTTGTAGCGAGTACGTTGTCGTTAAATATTGTTGACTTCTGTTTGCGTTAGTAATCACGTAAAACGGAATACTTTTGAACGGAAAAAGGTACTGATTGTGGCTATTTTTACATGATTGCCGATCAAAGTTTGGGAAAGTCGTTGGTTGGTTACGTCATGTTTTAGTATATTTTTTGTTCCTAGCGTGATGCAGTCGAAACTTACATTTTGTGTGGAAAATTAGGGACTTTTTATACTTATTATCAGGATCGAACATGCTCAGACGAGTAGAATGAGCCCAAATAAGGCCAGGATGCGTAGCCAACGTGCCAATCGTTAACGCTCCGTAGCGACCGAAACGCAACTGTCACTATCGCACTTATATGGAAGAGTGATAGAGAGAGGTGACTGTACTGTGACGTCTGTGACTAATCGTAGTCACAGTACAGTCACCTCTTTCTCTCTCTCTCTATAAAGATTGGCACATTAGCTACGCACCCAGATCTGAAAAAAACGTTTTGTTTTACACTCCTAAACTCCGTAAAATCGTATGTAGGTACTAAACTTTTTTTTTTTAATAATAACGGTTTTTACCCAAGACTAAGAAAATAGCAAAAACCCAATGGCGTGGAAAACATTAAAAACTCATTTGATTTATAAATTATAGTGCTTGGTACAAAACTTTTGTTTATGCGGTAATTATAGCGTGTTCAGTTTGAATCCTTTGGCTGTTCGTTTTCGACTTGGAAAAACTTTTGCGAATTAGTCGTAGTTTCCGTGCCATATACTGACGTCTTTATATTATTGGATAAGTAGCGGTTTTAGTTTTGCAAGTTCAACGAAGAAAATCGTTAAAGAGTGTTTAATAGAAGGCTAGAATGTGCGCGGACAGAATGGTCCTGTATGTTTTAAGGGGCTACTTTGAAAAATTAAAGGTTTTTTCAAATGCTCTAGTGACTAAAGTGGAAAAGGGGCTGAATTTATTTTCGTATATATATTATTAGACTATATACTCTTGTTTTTGGCACAAACCGAAACACGATTGCTGAAAGTTGCCTCGATAGAAAAAAAATCCGAAGTTGGGTCCTTTTTCCCCTTATTTTTCTTAGCTTACGTAAACTATAAAAGATTAAGCAATATAACTAAGTAAAAAATATGCTATTCTAGTTTATCTAAAAAGTCACAGAAGCAAAATTAGACAAAACTTTATAGATTCTCTTATATATCGTAGTTTAGTCAAAAAGTCTGATTCTTAAGAGCGCTGCGTCTCTTTCTTTCGTGCACGGGAGCCATAAACGTGTCTCTAACGAATGGGCGTGGCTTATCCGAATCGAGGAACGGCCTTAAAACCTAAGCCAGAAAATTAAATGCCCACGTCGAATCAATGAGGGTTTTGGAATCCCAGGTAGGCACTATGACGAGAGGTATTTCAGACAGCAGCTGGGACATGATTGGTAGAAACAGCTAGACCTCTCGCCACGGTGCTGCCACCTGGTCAAAAAACGATCCAGAAAACCCTCGTTACAATAAAGGCTGAACCACATCGAGTGCGTAAAAGTGCACGTCCCGCTGCGTTGTAAAATGCGAGTTCTCATAAGACATGTCACACCGCTTGCGTGACGCGCGTGACGTGTGCGTGCGCGTGCGGTTTGACATGTCTTATGAGACTTCTTATTTCAGAACGCAGCGGGACGTGCACGTCTAAGTGCACGTGCACGCACACGCAGCGGGTGCTGTTCGGCCTTACATGCTTACCTACATAGACTTAAATACTTCTAATACACTTTACCGCTCTACTTCCTTCCCGCTTCCTTTATTTATTTAAGTATAGTGATAGTTTGTTTGATATTTACGAAGTAATTTGTAATTCCAGACGGGGTACAGTTACGGGTTCGGTTTTGTGAACTTCACGCGCGAGGAGGACGCTGCGAGGGCTATCGACACGTTCAATGGATACCAACTCAGAAATAAGCGGTTAAAGGTACATAAATTATGTTAGCTTCATAATGTTACGGAATTTAACAGGAAAGTAGGCAGAACATTGGGCTTTTCGGATGCTTTATAATTTCGATACCTAATATCTAACTCAATTTTGAAATACTCTGGAACGCGTGAGAATCAACAGTAACTGTCAGTGGCGGCGCGTCAAATATATTTGTAGGCTAATCGAAGCTAATTTGACTTTCCTTTTCTCCATGATCTGTAGGGAAGTTACTCAAGCGCCTATTAACTAGGGAAGCCGGTGGGAATCGGGTTCTATGGACCCGCCGCCACTGGTAACTGTTTACTACGTAATCTTCATCATATTCTTGTTTATTTTATTGAGCATTAAGCCCGACTTTTGTAGTTAAGGTTTTCTTTTATGAAGTAAAGTTTAAATAAATTCTGGATAAGAACGTCATATAGAAAAGACCGTCTAGTCAGGCTGTAAGTACCTATAATAACTCGTATCACTAAAATACGTCGGTTTAGCAGGAGAAGCCCTGTGTATTAGTGGTGCCCATATATCTAGAAAAACTAGCCTATATATTGGTCTAGTCCATCTTGACCTAAAAGGCTTTGAAGAAAGTTTATAAGGCGAGCTATTGGCCAAAGCATCAATCGTGATGGAACTATTAAAAACAAATATTTACTTAGGCAACTAATGTTTTTTTTTCAGGTCTCATACGCACGGCCGTCAGGCGACGATATAAAAGAGACGAACTTGTACGTGACGAATTTACCCCGCGCCATCACGGAAGACCAGCTAGAGACGATATTTGGAAAGTACGGGCGTATCGTGCAGAAACACATACTCAGGGATAAGAGTAACGGGGCGCCGCGTGGTGTAGCTTTTGTTAGGTGAGTAATATCAAATGGACTAACTTATCCCGCGCCGTCACGGAAGACCAGCTAGAGATGATATTTGGAAATACGGGCATATGGTTCAGAAACACATACTCAGGGATAAGAGTAACGGTGCGCCGCGTGGTGTAGCTTTTGTTAGGTGAGTAATATCAAATGGGCGAATTTGCCCCGCAGTATTTAGTGTTAAAAGTATGAAAGCGTCGCGTAGCGTGGCATTTCTTAGGTAGCCTTCAGCTTTCTCCATGCGGATGAATTTCTTACTAAACGGTCTTCTTCAATAACATTACGATGTACAAATCTGAACATGCACTTTATTGCCTTGACAATAGAGGCGTTGTTCAGATATTTGTGACCACCTTGGCAGCTCCGATATATCTGATGGCGACTGCACGTTACTGCAAATAGGATAGTGTCGATCGAGTGTGACATATACGGGTAAGGTTAGCGAGGACGTTTAGGAACGCAACTGTGGCGATTCCTATTCTGACTAAATGCACGGCATTACAGTCTATAAACTGAAGCACAATGAACGGTTTTCTTTCTTCATACGATACAAAAAAAGTGAAAAGCACAAGATGCACAAACACAACACTTTGTCTTATTACTCAGATATACAATAGATTAATAGTTAATTGATTGGGACTAATGAAAAAAAAACAGTAAAACTTTTTATACTTCACAATATGATATAATTTCATATTATTTAACTTTGGAGCTGTTATTTTCTAAATACCTATGACTGACACACTTTTTTTAAATTTAAGCATAGAGTACCTTATATAGTAGAGCAGCACAGCCTAAGAACTTTTTGAAGCTCAAGCCAATCGCGCCATCTGCGTGAAAGCCTGGAAATGGCACCTGCACTGCTACTCCACCTGGTAGCTACTAATGTACTACTAGTACGCTATTCGTTAATAGATGGAGTAGTAGTGCAGGTGACATTTCCTCTTACATTTTGGGTATCTTTAGGGGGCTTTCACCGATTGGCTTGAGCTTCAAAAAGTTCTTAGGCTGTGCTGCTCTACTATATACCTAACTTACTCTATGATTAAAGTAATGAGGGTTTCCTGAATTGATTTTTTGGCAGCACCGTGGCGAGAGGTCCAGATGTCATAATCCACCAATCATGTTTCATTACTTTTTTATTGGTGGATTTTGACACCTGCTGTCAAAGATACCTCTCGTCACGGTGCCGCCACCTAGATTTCCGGAAACACTAATTGATTATTGTTCGTTTTCAGGTTCGACAAACGAGAAGAGGCCCAGGAGGCGATAGCAGCTTTAAACAACGTGATACCAGAGGGCGGCACCGAGCCGCTTAGCGTCAAGGTAAGCGCCATCTATCGCCGCTATCGCGAACTAACACCGAACTGTCCGCTTCACATTGCATGGGAACATTGCTCAAACCAAGAAGCTTATAAACTACTGGAGGTTGTACGTAAAACAAGAGTTGAGGCAAGGAAATATCACCTTGAATGGGGTTGGTCGGTCGAAAGTCTTTACAGGTAGGGTAGCGCCAGCATAGCTTGTCAGTCCTACAAATTGTGTCAAAAACAACACAAAACATGTCGAGCAAAAATCGACAAAAATTACGTGAGGAAACCGTTATAAATATTTTTAATGTGTTAGTGTCAAAAACTTTTTTTTTGAATTTTCTGACCTTGATGGGCTAGCCTTTAAGCCAAATCCCATACATCAATACTAGTGACAGGTACAAGCTATTCTGGCAACCTCTGGCCAAACCGTTGACAGTCAGACAAAATATGATACAGCATTAAAAATAAAATAGCACTAAAAATACCTCTGATATAAGTCAGAGGAAAAAACCGCACAGAATAAAAAAAAGCCGTTGACAGTTGTCAACCCCATTGCAAATACTCTGTCTCTCCTGGGAATAAGGCAATTTATTTAAAACAAGAGACAAGTATATGGCGCCGTGAACCAAATTTGCCTAATATTTAGTTATCTGTAAGAACCCCAGGTTAAAATAAGCTTCTTGCTCTAAATTAACCTCTTTATGATAAGGACCTTCATTCTAATTTAGTATTAAGTAAACGCCGTCTATTGGGAATCTCGCGAATAAATCAACAAACTAACTTTGCCTTGATAATGCATGGGAAATTGCTCTAATATTAACTATGATGTGTTGTTATAAGGATCTAATTGGCATGAGGGATACAGTGTGTACACAGAGGTTTGGTTTTATTCTCTGGATCTGAGAAGGCAAATTGTAAAATACAACATTTAGCTGCGTTTGCGAGAAAAAATTGATTCTTTAGAACGTTATACGCTTGACTACCGTCCATATTAGAAAGATGTCACATACTAATATCACCTGCTCTGCTACTCCATCTAGTACCGACTAGCATACTAGAGCAGGTGACATTTTCTCTTACATTTTGGCTATCTTTAGGTCTCTCTCAACTAGATGGCGCTAAAGACTTGGAGCCTCAAATAGTTCTCAGATTATGGCCGTCTATTATATCTTTAAGGCCGTTCCTCGATTCGGACAAGCCACGCCCATCTGTAAGAGACACGTTTATGGCTGCCGTGCTTGAAAGAAAGAGATGCAGCACTCTTAACGATCAGACTTTTTGACTAAACTATGATAAATAAGCGAATCTATAAAGTTTTGTCTAATTTTGTTTCTGTGACTTTTTAGATAAACCAGAATACTATATTTTTTACTTATTTATATTGCTTAATCTCTTATAGTTTACGTACGCTAAGAAAAATAAGAGGAAAAAGGACTCAACTTCGGATTTTTTTTCTATCGAGGCAACTTTCAACAATCGTGTTTCGGCTTGTGCCAAAAACAAGAGTATATAGTCTAATAATATATATTCGAAAATAAATCCAGTTCCTTTTCCCGTTTAGTCAATAGAGCGTTTGAAAAAACCTATAATTTTTCAAAGTAGCCCCCTTAAGTCCAAGCTAATATCTTTAGCCCTAGCGGGCCAATATAAACTTTATAAGCATGAAGGGACGATGGATGAAACACGAATGTAGAGGTTGAACGATTACATCGACATCTACTATTCGGTAGTAGAAACTAAATTTGTAGAGCTGTTTAGAGATAAAATACGTTTATAAATCACGTTTTTGGGCTTTCTGACTTTAAGTAGGTTTGAAGTAGGTTGTAACTTTTTATGAATAAGGCCGTAAGTTTATAAGTTTGGATTTTACCTATTTTAAGGTTATCTAGATACAGTACTAAAAACTTTGTCAAATGTTTCGTGTTTGGTGTCCGTATTTGTTAATTTTGGCCTAGTAATTGTAATTCAAAGAAAATACAGCCAGGTACAGATATACATACAAAACTTATTTTTGCTATATTTTCTTTGTATTACAATTTTTAGCAACGAAAACGAATTACCGACATAGATCTGTACTGCTAGAATGCCCATGCCAAGTTTCGTGGTTCTAAAGCATGTCGTTTTAAAATGAGAGCTGAAATACGTTTGTATGGGGACGCGAGTTCACGCGAGCGTCCTGGCGACTCAACATCTCATGCTGAGCAAATGTGCTTTTTGCCTAATCATTCCCACATATTTCGCTTCAACTGTTGTAGCTTTTACAAACTCCAAATCACTTGTTCTCGCTCACTTCAGCTGAACATTGTAACGCTTTTCTCCTCTATGTACGCACTTGCCCCTTGGGACACAACGTGTGTGTGTGTGTGTGTGTGTGTGTGTGTGTGTGTGTGTGTGTGTGTGTGCGTGTGTGCGTGTGTGAAACAGGTACCATTGGCCGGGGGGTCTAAATTGTGTGTTGTTCTAGCCGGTGGCGGTGGACACTGCGCGCGCGCCGCGCTCGGCCAGCCGGCTGCGGTTACACTCAGACACGGTGCGGGCTTAAATACGCTGTAAAAAAATTGAGATTTTGGGGCACTTTTGTACAGTCTGTCTTAGTCGCTGGGCACTGTAGCTACGTTGAGAAAAAATAACACAAATCGGACTATTCTCAGTGTAGGGTTCCGTAATGATTACTAGATATAAATACAGTTTTAAAACTAATATAACGAATGAGGTCTAATTACTCGTTTATTTAGTTTATTGGGCTGATATTTCTGATATAAAAAAATAAGTTGGTCTATTCTTACTTTAGGGTCCTGTAATCGCTACAATTTCATTTTCTACAATATTAGCTCTAACTACTTATGGCAGAGTATTTATTGTGATTATATTACGATTTTTTTCGATATCAAAAGTCTAATAGAATAGGACCATCCCGATCAATACCAAGATTGAACGGGATGGTCTAAACTTTCAATAGGTATGACAGAGAAGGCGCTATTATCGCTGGTCCTTGTCACAGGCTCACATTGTGATTATTGCTTATTTCCAAAATGCCCTAAGTACAATATTACGTTTGTTACCCTCTACAACTATTTGAAGGGGAATAAAGAAACCGACTAAATTATGTAGGCTAGTTACGGTATGCTACCAGCCATCTTGAAATGTGTTTTAAAATTAGTTGCGTTGCGTGTATTCTGTCCTTCTGGGGTCAACTCTAGAGATACTTGCTTTGAGCTTACTACACAGATAACCTCAACCACTAGACAGATCATAAGTACAACTCGGGGTCACCACGCATTTGTGCTCCCGTACTAATTTTGTATGAGAGCGCAACTGCGTATTTAAATTGAGTAAACGTTTTTGATCATTACTCATGTGAATTAAAAATATCCACGATGAAAACAATCCAAATCAAGTTACAGGGGTGAATCTGGATTGATATACTATAAATTGGTGTAGAATACTATTGAGATGTGCAGTTCGAATCGTAGAAATTTACGAATATAATTGCGCTGATGTATGGTGACCTCGTGCTTCCTGTAAAAGCTTAATGATGAGGTGTTTGTGTAGTCTGTGCCTTACTAATATTAATTTCTCCGCACATTCTGTTTGTTGTGCTAAAGTGTCCAGCGATTTAAAGCTGAACGTACCGCAAGTCAGAATAAGAAAATGTGAAACCATATGTCGTGTACTTAGAGCGCTTTTTATTTTATTTGCGGGACAGGCGGGTACTATTCTACTGTAACACAATTATGAATAATGCTTTAACCTTTTGAACGCCAAGCATCGGGCGGAAAAATCGTGCCCTCAGCGCCAGCGCGAGCGAGCGCGCAAGCCAAACCCGTTATATTTTGGACGTGATACCACGTCATGGCGCTGACGGCATGATTTTCCGTCAAAGCGTGGCTTTGGCGGTCAAAGGGTTAATAAGGAGACTATTAAATTTATTCAATTTGCTAAGCAACCTAGTACGATTTTAAGGCAACATATAAATGAACACAGCGTGTTGTAACGACGCTTAATAATTTGTTTTTAAACCACACTTGGATCTTTCAAGGAACCACTTCTTAATGAACACAAACAACACAAATATACTATTACTTACACACAATGCACAACTTTTTTATTTAGGAACAGCAAGGCTACACTAACTAGCGTACATCGCGATTGAATTTAGCACACTTTACCAATATTATTGCACTATATGGCGCAAACAAAATGTGCCTTTAGGTAGATAGATTAAATAAATTGCGATCGAGCAATAGCTAGACTCGATCTTCAAACGAATTAGTTCGTCTATTGCTTACATTTCACAACAATGTACTATTAATATCTTCTCGATTTAGCTCGCTTCAACAAGGTTCTGACGTCCGTTTCTCTTGTAGGGGTACAGTTACTGGGGTACGTTAATTGCGGAGCAGCACGGGGGCGGGCGCGTGCCCGTGCACTGGTCGGGGCCGAGCCGGTTCCGGTCACACTCCGACACGGTGCGATGTAGTTGCAAGAATGATGCTTCTTATGTTTTGTTCACAATTCATGTTTAAAACGGCTTCCAAGGTCAATCTATGGGATAGTTATGCGTTAGAAGGAGCAAGCAATATCGCGATCTCCGTCCTGTAGATTGACCGATTAGAATTTTTTATATTTAGCTTCAACAAGGTTCTGACGTCCGTTTCTCTTGTAGGGGTACAGTTACTGGGGTACGTTAATCGCGGAGGAGCACGGGGGCGGGCGCGTGCCCGTGCACTGGTCGGGGCCGAGCCGGCTCCGGTCACACTCCGACACGGTGCGATGTAGTTACAGAATGATGCTTCTTCTGTTTTGTTCACAATTTATGTTTAATAAGACTTCCACACGAATAATCGGTCAATCTATGGGACAGTTATGCGTTAGAAGGAGTAAGCAATATCACGATCTCCGTCGTATGGCGTACTTTACTTTAGATTGGCCGATTAGATTGTTTCCTGAGGAAGCCGTTTCAGGTAGCCAGATCTTGCGAATGCGCGGTTTACATATTTGAAGGTTTAATGGCGGTCTATACCCCCCTTTTTTTGGGATATGAGAGGATGCGCATGAGTTTTCACTTCTGCAGCTATGGGATGGTCCTTGCGCCATTTTGGGGCGGACAATGAGAGGGATATCTGGAGTTGTTAGAGGGAGATGACGAAATTTCGATTTCGATGTTCCCGGTAGCGCCGCAAGCGCATTAGCGGCGCATTCGTCAGACCTGGATGTACTATTGGGTTCAGGATTGCAGGGCCAATTTATCAATGAATTCATTCATAAATTGGTGATGCAATTCTGAACCCAATGGTACCTTTATGCACTAAAACCACACCGGGGCACTTTAAACAAGGTTTTCAGTTTGATTTTTCATTTGAATACGTAATGCATGACCGCATTCGCGTAAATATATGGTAAGACACGTGGTCTTAGCTTTTAGTTTTTATTAGGACTTTGCACATCAGTACATCGGGGCATACGAGTACCTATGATTTGGGGCAAATTTGCTCATACGCATTATTTTTAATTAATTGGAGAAGCAATTTAAAAATTTTTACAAGTTAATGCTTGTTTTGTAGATAGTTCTTATTAGGTTTTTAATTTCCGAAAATGTTCTATTTTGACACGTAGTAATTTTTATGCATGTCTATTTCTTTAGCGGGGTGTTTAGTTGTCAATTTAATTCCGTCTTTTCGATTTTTTCTATTATTTTGCATTGCTAGTTAAAAGTAAGTTACATTTTTTTACCATATTAGTTTTAAAGTTACATACAATTGAGGAATATCATTGACACAAAAACTATAACACTGCACCTGTTTTTTTAGATTACACAAAAAATAGGCAGTAGTAATTTTACACAATTTAAATCCGTTTTACTCAATGTCTGACCCCTGGCATGACTTACATTCTTATGTCTATATACATTTGTATATGACATTGGGTGAAAATGCTAATAGTTTTATACCAAGAAAAACAACAACAAGCTAATTTAAAATCATGAAGACAAAATTTCTGGCTTGTGATATTTTAATTCAAACTTTTCAGTGTTTCTTCAAATTGTGTGAGTAACTTGTATGTTTGTGTGTTTGTAGGTGGCGGAGGAGCACGGAAAGCAGAAAGCGGCTTACTACGCGGGTTGGGCGGCGGGATTCCATCACAACCGGGGTAAGTCGATCATGGTATGGTATTGAGAATATGTCTACAACTTAAAAATATTCACCACATACGATTTCAGCGGTTCTCTGCCTTTTCGCCGAAAATTGCATTGCCGAATTTCACTTGCCAACCAACTTTTCGCAGAAGTTTCATTTGGCCGAATTTCATTTCCCAACTTTACATAATCCAACCTAACCTAACCCAACCTAGTAGGCAAGTTTCATTTCCCAACCATGGGGTTGGGAAATGAAATGGTTGCGAAATAATTATTTGGTAAAAGTTATTCGGCCAAATGAAACTTCTGCGAAAAGTTGGTTGGCAAGTGATATTCGGCAATACAATTTTCGGCGAAAAGGCAGGATACCGATTTCAGCTAACATGGTCACTAACATAGTTCCTCCGTAATGATGGCGCTTGCAATAGGGTTGGCCGGTCTTTACAGATGGCGCCAGCATAGCTTGTACCTGTCAGTCCTACAAATAGTGTCAAAATATTGATTTTTGGATTTTTTTGACCCGGATGGACTAGCCTCTAAGCCAAATCCCATACACTACACAGGCTACAACTACTAGTGACAGGTACAAGCTATGCTGGCGCCATCTGGCCAAACCGTTGACAGTTGCCAACCCCATTGTGTCGAAATATCGGGCACTCACGAAGACAAATAAATGTACATGGTAAATACCCAGTTTTTAGCAATAGTTGTAATATTCACGTCTCCAGGATGTTATGTGACGAGGAATTTGTTGGTATGAAATAGACACATTAAGAAATGGTATGGAAGCATAGATAAAGGAAGAAAAAGACCCGAAATACAGTAACATATTGCAGCCGTAAACTGGATAGCTAGATAGCTTTTTTAAATAGGCCCCTGAAGTTGATTGCGCCGTATAATAGTCGGGCTGGCAATACCTATACAAACTCGGATTTCTTTTCTTCAAACTTCAGGTTATAGCCACATTTCCATACCACGTGTCGTCTCACCTAAATAGAATTTTAGTTGCTTGTACAATGTCGAATCTTCCAACGAACTTTGCTGCGTTAGTGATGCGATAGATGGCGCTAGTGCGTATAGTGGAACGCGATTTGGTATAAACAGTTCAGGCCATTAGTTCTTGATGAGCTTTAACTAGAACAGGGATGATAACACATGTTGAATTAGGCAATGAAATTTAGTTGATAGGATGCAAAATGATCAAAATATACAAATAAAGTAAACATTAAAAAATTCTATTGAAATGGTGCAAAGATATCAGGCTTCAAAATTTAAATTTTTTTCGAATTTTGAAAGTACAAAATTGAAAAAAACCAATGTTACCATTCGATTTCTAACATTTTACTGTGAAATAAATTGTAGGGCAACCATATACATAAATGCAATATTTCACTGTAAAAATAGCAATTTCATAATTATTCCATACTTTAAACAGGGCAACTATGAAGCCATGACGTCACGGCTTTATATCATTTTGTTAGGAGCGTTTTGAGAAACAAAAGCAAATCACAGACTTTAAGTCTCTTTTCTGTCTTTTATGTTGATTTAAGGCAATTGGCCCCATATAGACATTTGATCCTCACAACAAAACGAATCGAATGATACACGCATGAAAAAAAATCATCTAGCCTATTGACAAAATGTCAGTAGCCAGCTCTACAAGGATAGTCGGGTCATTGTATCGAAATTCGAAACATGACCAATTTGAACCGTTACATTGGCGCCCATAAAACTTGCCATTACTCGCACGCTGCCAGTGGACCCGCGGCCCGTCCTCCCCCAGCGCCACCACAGCCTCGACCAGCTCGACATGCTGCACCGCCAGGACCACAGCACCAGCTACACGCCAGCACGCTACCTTCGCCGCGACTTCTACCAGCCCAGCTATATGGCGCACCATCGTCCGTTTTGAAAATTGTGTTGTAAGAAGTTCCGCCTCTCCGATACGAGGATATAGGCGGGATTTTAGTATAGTGCTTTGTGGATTATTGAGGTTTTGTTTAGTTTTAAAGTGTCGTATAAAGACGCTCGCGGCGTTTTCTTTGATTACCGTAAATATATGAGACTTCTTAGTGAATCTGGATCAAAAATCAATCTCTACTTTTTGTTTATTTTTTTGCTCTGAATGAAGAGCTCTTTCGTGAACAATGGTGAGAAACTGGCCTGATAAAAAAATATCCTGGTTAAATGCGCTAAAACCGTTTATGTTGGGTTTAAGTATTAAAAATTACGTTGCATTGGCGCCCTATCTGTTTGAAATGTCACTGATTTTGTGCTGTTTATAAACGTTCTTATTTAAACTCACATGATTTTCACTCACTACTTTTGAAAGAAACTGGATTTAATCGCGTACAAATACTTTTATAATTTAAAAGTATACGTGATTAAGTCCTGTTTATAAACGTTCTCGTTTTGGGTTCTATCTCCACGACTGTCTAATATGTTGTTAACCGCGTTATAAAAAAAGTATAGATTACTTAAGTTTTTTTTATATATTCCGTGATAACTATACGACGTAAGATCTTGTAGGTAGGATACGTACCCCTGTCCACTGTTATCTTCCTATATCCCTAATAAGCATAGATTATAGAGTACAGTATCGACAATTCACGAGTGTTTTCCATTGTGGACATTTTTTGTTACGTTACCTTAAAAAATGTATTTTATTTTTGAAGCATTTCCATTTGCTTCTTAGAATGCTTTCAGTACCAAACTGTGATTAAAAATATTTTATTTGTGCTTAAATATTAATGCGTTATGAACAAAAATTGTTCACAAAAACACTGATTGTTACGACTGAGGCATACTAAAACGAATAAAAAAATTGTAGTGTCTTTTTAAAAGTTGGATAAATGTGTAGTTATTTTTCGTGCTGAGTTAAAGCAGGCGACGGTAAATCCTGACATTTTATTTTCTAATCATATAAATTAAAATACGTTTTGTCCTCGTATACCTTCTATTAAATAAACAACATATTTATAGAATACATAAATAGATTAAATCAATGCTACCATTTCGAATACCTAGGTACCTATCTGTAACAATTCCTAAACTCCCTGCAAAATGCGTTTATCATACCTAACTAGGTTAAAAAAAAACATAACTATATTTTTTTTGCCCAATGACATATTTTTATAGTATAATTAACTCGGCACGAAACCAAAATATGATATTTATTGTAGACACGAAAAAAGTATTATAAACTGGACATTGACTGTATAAAAAAAAAAATAGTAGGTACAGTGGGCCAAGAAAGTGGTCTACCAGTTTTGACAAAAGTTTCTGCGAGATCTAACGATCGCTAAGGTTGACTTTTCTAACGGAGTTTAAAACATGCACGACCTTGTTGTCTCATGACGTTCAAATCAAACTAACCTCAACCGTAGGGTGATAGACCACATTTTTGGCCGACTGTACTTGATCTCCTAATTTTATTCGTGAAATATTTACTTTTTTATCAATGAAATTAAAACGCAGCTGAAGGAAGTACTCATACAATCATACATTTTATTTAAACTAACATTGAAATTACCTATATTTAAACGTGATGTTTATAATACTTTTATCGTGCCTGAAATACTAACAAAGGGACCCCGTCTCAGCACAAATCCACTGTTGTCTAGTTAGTCTAGATTTTCTGACCCGTTATAGACTAGACGTAGACTTGCACAAGCGTTTCTAAAAAAATTGCCACTTATTAAAATTGAAAAATAACATCTGTATATAATATTGTCTACGGTTGCCGCGATAGTTATTCATGAAATAAAACAACTTTGAACGGATTATATTGTGTATACTGAATTTAAATTACATCCTGACGTTTCGTGGTCACGGGTTGAGTCAACCCGGGTTGATCCAGTATACGCTTTGATTATTAAACCAACCGGATGCGAGACGCGCTCTCATTTCTATCGGAAAAAGTCTGCCGTTTTTTGCGGGGGAGGGGAACGTCAAATGTATGCGAAACGTCAAAATAGCCACGTCAAATAAACGTCAGTCCATACAATGAGTATGACCACTGGTCATACTCATTCGGCAGAGGGGGACGCCTGTCAATGGCTATTCCGCTTGGTTTAAAGCTCTAAGAGTATACGCGATATAATCACGAAGCACGAATTCTTTCGATTTTAATAGGATAAAAAATGTTCCAAAACTTTTTCCTATTGTGTCACCGATTCCGCATATAAGTTGTATGGCGGTAACACAAAGGAAAATCTCAAAAATGTATGGAATTTTTGGGACATTTTTTTTTCTTTTGGGATGGAAAGAGCTCGTGATTCTGAATAATAATAAAATTCTACAATTTCCTTAAGTGGCAATTTATTTAAGAAACGCTCACTATGACACCGTTCATGGGTTTCTAAATTTGTACTCTAATCCTATTCAGGACTGTTAAATAAGTTAACACCGATTTGAAGTTACAAAAAAAAACATCTCTGTTTTATCTATCGTATCTGTGCTTTAAAAATAACCTAAAACAAAAAAAAACATTATTCATCCAATTTTAAAAGTACATGGTTTGAAAATAAAAATATGTAGCCTAAAATCCTCGTTGTCAGTTAGTACGAATAATAATTTTATAAACATAAGTTGTGCTAAAGTCAATTTAATAATTTTATGTAACTAACTAACTATATCACCTGTAACTACCACTGTCACTGCGTGACTTGAGAATAAAATGCTTTTATGAATATAGTATACGTTCTTTAAACATATATTTCAACTATAGATGTTAGATTGGACCTTTTTATTTTCAAGTCACGATAATATGATATAAGAATAATAATCGCGCATAGAAATACCATTTCTCTAAAACGGCATTAACCTTTCCGACGCCAACGACTCATATGTCAGCATCGCAGGTTCAACGCTAACGACTTATAATATAATATATATATATAGGTAGTATAATATATATAGGTCTTAAGATACCATACGTTTTACCAGAAACTATAGAGATATAGACGACCACAGCCTAAGAACTTTTTGGAGCTCATGTTAATTACGCCATCTATGTCAAAGCTAGGGAATGCAAACCGGTTATAACCGTAACCGAAATAATCGGTTATAACCGGTTATTTGGCCAATTTTCATAATCGGTTATTGAGAGTTTAAAATAACCGGTTTCGGTTATTATCGGTTATTTCTCGTATGACATTTTTGCCTATAATTTGCTACAACAAATACCAATTGACATATAAATCCTGAATTTGTTAATTGTAATAAACATATACGCAATGATTATTAAGTAACTTCAAATATATTTCAAGTCAAAACTAAATATATGCGGATCTACCGGTTAACAACAGACATAATAATTAGTGCTAATACTAGCTGCTAATCCCGAAAATACTACGATGGTCGTCACCCGGCAACCGACCCAGCGCCGCTTTCTTTTCCTTTGTTTATATTACCGTCTTATTGTTTAAGAATCTTATGTCTCTTTCGCACTGATAAGGAAGGGTGGTTTAAGCTAAGCTAATGGATCTACCTGAGCGGCTAAGTTAGAACGTCAGTCACTAATCTTTTTATCTGGAAATAGCACATGTTAACGCATTTGTAGTGATTTCTTTTAAAGTTATTATTATAGTACCTATTGGTGTTGGTTGAGTGAATATTGAACTATAATACCTATACCTAGTTTATACCGTTATTTAGTGATATTTACCCGTTTTATTCAGTAATGTAACCGGTTATAACCGAAACCGGTTATTTGTCGGTCATAACCGTAACCGAAACCGGTTATGGAATTTGGCCGGTTATTGCATTCCCTAGTCAAAGCCTCCTAGAGATGCCAAAAATGTAAGAGAAATGTCACCAGCACCGCTACTCCACTTAGTAGCTACTAGTGTACTACTGGTACGCTATTTGCTACTAGGTGGATGGAGGTGACATTTCTCTTACATTTTCGGTTTCATTAGGTGGCTTTGACATAGATGGCGCAATTGACATGAGCTTCAAAAAGTTCTTAGGCTGTGGTCGTCTATATCTCTATAGTCTCTGGTTTTACTCTAAGCTCATTATTGGCTACGCGTATGAATGAGTGTACTGACATCAGTCATGGCGTCGAAAAGGTTAAAAAGTCTTACCGCCAAACAATTTCATAATCATAATCGTTAGGGTTGCCAGTATTGGAAAAAAAATCATAGAATCTTTATAAATATAACCTAACTTCTTGGAATATAAGGATTTGAAAAAATCTGTGTCGGCGGCCGATCGTAAAATAAGGCATATCGTGAAATTCCTAGGCATATCGTGAAACGTGAAAATCTTTGACTCGTTCCCTGAGTCGACGCTACGCGGTGCTTCTATTTCTGGGCAGTTTGCCCTCCGGGCATCTGAAGCAACCTAACGAACCTAACCTACCTATACATTGGTTTAATGTGACTATCGTTAAAACACTTAAAACATTACACAGGAAAATTACGATCTGCCTGATTTTACGATCGGCCGCCGACATCTGTATCTTTCTCCTTTACGCAATAGCTAGAGAGAGCAGAAAAGTATTTTCTATACGATTTTATTATTCTTAGTAATGCATACGATTTTAAACTGTATTTACATATTATATGGTATCAAATCGAATGCAACATGCAATGTATTGGCTTATGAAACACGATATGTGCTCAATAGAATAATGTTCGTCTGTTAAACAGCGTTATTATAGCGTATAACACTATTATAGGCGCTTTGTTATTATATATGTACGGAAAAAGGGCCTAACAGATGTATCCAATGTTTAGCAGTTTCATAAGAAATAGTATAAGGGGAAGAAGTCATATTTGTATGTGGGTACGCCTCTATTTGTAATTTATTTTAAAAATACTATAGTTCGGATTTATAAACATGTCATTGACATATAACAATATATGGTCCTGCTGCTGAAATGAAGAACTTTTCAGATCATAGGTCAGGGTACACTCAGCAGCAGAAGTCACTAAGTTGGTAAAGTGTTCAAAATGACCTACACACGCTCTTATTCTCTTAACAATAAAGTCGTGACCAGCTCATTTTGAACACTCTACCTGCTTAGCTACGTTTGCTGCTGACTGTACTCAGCATCATGGGTTAATTATCTCTAACCTTAACCTTTTGACCGCCAAAGCCGTCATACCATGCGCACGGAAAGTCGTGCCGTCAGCGCCAGGACGTGATCATCATCATCATCATCATTTCAGCCGAAAGACGTCCACTGCTGGACATAGGCCTCCCCCACTGAACGCCACAATGACCGGTCCTGTGCCACCCGCATCCAGCGGACTCCAGCGACCTTCACCAGGTCATCAGTCCACCTTGTAGGGGGCCTACCAACTCTTCGCCTTCCGGTGTATGGTCGCCATTCGAGAACCTTAGTGCCCCAACGGCCATCGGTTCTCCGTGCAATGTGCCCTGCCCATTGCCACTTAAGTTTAGCGATCCGACGGGCTATGTCGGTTACTTTGGTTCTGCTACGGATAGTATCGTTTCTGATACGGTCACGCAAAGAAACTCCTAACATAGCCCTCTCCATTGCTCTTTGGGTGACTTTAAGCTTTTTAATGAGGCCAGGACGTGATATCACGTCCAAAATATAACCGGCTTGCCTTGCGCGCTCGCGCGCGCTGACGCTGAGGGCACGATTTTTCCGTCCGATGCTTGGCGTTCAAAAGGTTAAAGAAATGGCTGGGCACCACAACACTATACATATCCCACTACAAAAAACAAAACACTACAAATATGACTTATTTTTCTTTCAATAAAGAGGCTATATATGAAACCCTAACGGTCATTTGTATCAACTGCCTATTAAATAATTACCTACTAATTTTATGAAAAGAATGTACCGTACGGCATGGGTTGACTACCAATTGAAGGGATGTTTACAAAAACAACGTAACTGACTACACTGGTTGACACCTGAAACGGATAACAATGTTCTTAAAAAAGTGTCAACCGCTCTAAGCAGTTATGTTGTTTTCGTTACGTTACGTTGTTTTGACAATGATATATCAACTGTTGTGGAATAGATATCTCAATGTATTGGTGTTAGTTTTGTGTAATATTTGTAGACTTGGTTCACAACGTACGCGATTTCTATTTTTTTTTTATAAATTTTGAAATATTAAAATATTAATTTTGCGATCCCACGTGCTATAAGTGGAAGTGGAGTGGAGTGTGTTTATTTGCTTATAAGTGCTGCTTACAAAATGCCATACGTTGGTCATCATAAATATGTATTTGCGTTCGCATAGTTCCACATATTGTAGTAATTTTTTAAGATGTCGGAATCTTACCAAAGATTTCTTCCAGCAATTCGAATATCTTAAAAAAATCTTACTATACTAGTTTTGAAATGTGAAAAGGCCACGTTAATATATTTGGAATCCACGGAACTATTAAGCTTTTTAGTTATCACTTATCATATAGTTATAACTAACAACAAATACTAAAAACCAGAATAAAATAAATATTCAAGGGGGCCCCCATACAACAGTCATGATTTTGCCGTTTTTACAGATAATGGTACGCAACCCTTCACGCGCGAGTCCGACTCGCACTTGGCCTGTTTTTGCTTTCCACGCTTGACCGAATACTATCTGTTTTGCCCTGGTTACACCTAACGAGTACGTGGCGAGTCAGTACTCTCGACCGAATACTCGCAAGGTGTAAACACATCGCCGAGTACTGGGCCGGGCCATTTTACTCTCTCGGCCGAGTAGCATTTTGCTGTCTCGCCACTGTACTCGTTAGGTGTAACCAGGCCTTTTGTATAATACGCATACGTTGTGAATGGACTCGTTACAGTGACAATATAATGCGGTGATTCGGATGTTTCGTAGTTGTTTCGGAGTCTATGAGTGTTGTTCTTGTTTCCCCTGATACAGGTTTACACTTCTACCGGTTTTTAAGTATATTTCACCAAAAATGTGATATTGTTATATTGAATATGTGTATTAAATAACTATTGTTAAGTCCTGAGGCATATATTATATATGTATTGCGTAAACAAACTTTTTGGTTTTGACTTGTTTTTTTACATAAAATTTGCCAAAAACCGGTAAAAATCTAAACAAATCGCCTGTCCCTTCCTTAACGTACTTTTTCTGTGGTGGATATCAGAAAACGAGGCGTAGATAATGTAATTATTACTGCAAAAAAGCACTAGGAAGGTTTTGGATTAATTAAATTGTATAATAATAACCCTGGCTAACAAAAGTTGATGTTTGGGTAATAAAACTTAACTTTTCTTAACCAGGTTAAGTCGTGAAACTGTAAATAGTTGGAATGTTATAATTGTAAGTCCGATATCTATCACAGGTTTACACATCCCTATATAGCATAGTTATAACCTATATTAAACTGTATATTTGTGTAGCGAAACATGTAAAACGTATTTTCTGTAAATGGGTGGGGTCTTAAGCGTTGTTAAATTAAAGCAGACCTTAAAGCAGCTAAGGTCTACATTCCCCATTACGCGATTAGTAGATATAGAATGCTAGAAATAGTTTCCAAATGTGAATTGTGCCTAAAAGAAGCGTAATTTCTAACTAATGTATTGTCGGTTTAATAACGTTTTAATCTTGTTAAAGCGATGTATTAACTAGTTTGTATAATTGGCCGTGACACTCTTACTAATAGTCTTCCAAATATTTTAATGCAAGTACTTGTCATATTATTGTCGCTTATATTGTAAATATAATAACTTAATCAGAGAGCGTTATAAACGACGATGATATAGATAAAAAAGCGAAAGTGATGTTTTCGAACTCAAAATGGAAGTTATGAGTTTAAGCGAATGCCATTTGGTCTAATTAGTGAGGGGGTCACAATATTGGGCATAATACGGTCTTGGCTTTATGCTATAGGCCAGGAATTTAATTCTAGACGTTACAATTAGCAATATGTTTTGATATGAAGCTCGCTAATTACGTAGATTTTGGATTATTTAAGGGAATGGGATAACTAGTGTATTTAGAAGCTGTATTACATTAAATGAAAATTATATATGAATTATTTAATACAACTTTGTATCAAACCTAAAAGGCTTTCTGTAGCCATTTACTTCAATGCTTTGCATGAGTAATTATTAATTTAAACATAATTATTCAGGTAAATTTTACACGCGACAATGAATAATTAAAATAATTATTTTACCATTAATATTTTTAAGATCTTTATTCAAGCATTTGGTGTAATAACAGTTTCTTTAATATTAACTGCACCTGTATGATATGAGGTAGCTATTTCTTATTTATAAGCTGTAATATTATGTGTGGTTAATTTACTTGTGTTTTTTATTATCTAAATAACAAATGATTTGAACATCACAAAATAGAGGTATGACCATACCAAACAGTATTCGTAACTTATCTCAGTGCCTAGATCTAGAAATGTCAATTGTTATATTGACTGTTAAAAGCGATATTAAGTACCCTAATATGTTATTGGCACTATGTGTTATATTGTTATATAATACGCTTGCTCAATCAGTTTTAAAAACATAAGTATTTAAATGTTCATGTAAACGATTTTTGTGTGATATATTATATGCTTAGGTGATTAATATTTAGGCACTAAGCAATTCACTTCATTCATGTAGTGATTACAGTATTTAATATACATACAGGCGCGGTCGCAGCCTGAAATTTGGGGGGGGGGGGGGCACTAATGCAATTTTTTTTTTTAATTTTTGAGGGGGTCAGTAAATTTTTTTTTCCATTTGAGATGTACGATTTTGGTGGTGGGACCGCGCCTGATACATACCGTGTGCAGATATTCGTAGTCTTAGTCAGATAACCAAATAGAGAATGTGCATTTACATACAATCTTCTATTTTGTGAAGTTCAAATTATAAGTTGTGTTTGTTGCGCTGAAAATATCGATTTAATTAAGGTAATATTGAAGTGGTAGTTGTTGCATTGATTTATTATGTATTCCACTAGATGTGACATCTATACCTTGTGCAATCTAAGAAGCGGTTTTTGACACCTGTCATCTCGGTACATTTTATAGCCTAAAATCGATTTTAGGTTATAAAATGTACTGAGATGACAGGTGTCAAAAACTGCTTCTTAGATTGCACAAGGTATAGAACAAATTTTGTGCGCGATGTTTGGCGGTTGACAGCGGTGACAGAATCAAAGATATCTATGTTTTCACTACAACTTTTGGGACAAAAAATCTTACGGATGCCATCTCCTGTTACTCAATAACTGTGTTTACACCTGACGCACAGCGTCGCGAGGAAATTGCCGCGCGCGGCAGCTCGGCTAGTGTGGACTTGTTATTAGAGGCCTAATTGTTTTCGAAAATTAATGCGAGAAAAACTGTAAATGTAGATTCAAATTAAGATTTTTTGTTTGTCCCATAAAGGTATTTATAGTCTTCAAAGGTAGATGGTAAATAGTTTTAATTTTTATTTCAATATATATTTTACTTCATTAATAATCGAAGTGTAACGCTTACTATGATTTAATGTGTTTGTTGTACATTATAAATATGTAATGATATTGATAACTTGTAGCCTTATATGGTAAGTACCTAATTGTCTTTTGTAGATGTTATAAAATTATTTTTACGAGAATAATTAAAATCGTCATATTTTTAAACAACTATATAGATTTAATCCTAATAATTTATTAACTAATATTTCATTAAGTATATTTATTTTAGCAGATCCCATTATACATGTTAGTTTTTATATATATATGATTGATTAGTCTTTTTTAATCTTGTAAAAATGAAGAAAAAATATTGCAAAAGCCTTTAAAATGGTTTTTGCAATATTTTGACAAAATCCATAAGTATAAACGGAACTTCTAGGGGTTATAATGTAATTTTGTGATTAAAGTATAAACACGATAGGTCATACGAAAGACGAAAGTATTCTTCCAAATTCTGGCCAAAACGATAGTTATGATATAAATAAATATTATTCATGACATCGCATTTCTTTGATATAATTTATGTCTATCCCTTGTTATTATTAAATGAATGATCTTCTATCGTCGGGCAACCTAAGAAGCAATTATTGACACCTGTCATTTCAGTCAAAAATCCGATTTTAGGTTATAAAATGTACTGAGATGACAGGTGTCAATAATTGCTTCTTAGGTTGCACGTATAATATCAATTGTTTCTCGTTTTTAAGCATACAAGGATTCAGGTCAGACTCATACATATAACTTGTGTTACGTTAGTCTCTTATTTTTGCTTTAATTATAAAACAT
Organism: Pammene fasciana; assembly: GCA_911728535.1. NCBI lineage: Eukaryota > Metazoa > Arthropoda > Insecta > Lepidoptera > Tortricidae > Pammene > Pammene fasciana. The sequence goes on from OU452292.1 coordinate 3,359,409, forward strand.
TTCTTTCTTCAGGCGACTATTCGTGGAGCTGCGGAACCTGCATGATGCCAGAACCCTGGGAGGATTTCTCAGGCCCACCCTTAGGGGGAAGTCACCCCAACACCCCTCGCAACGGCTGCCGACCCGGCGCTTGCGCCAACCGGGTACCCTACCCTAACTACCTCCCCGGGAAAGGCCCGAGGCCTAACCGAGGCCGAAACTTGCCCTGGGCCCCGAACTTTGGCGAGGAACGGTTCAGAGGCCAGCGCTGTAGAAACGGCCCCACTCCGTACTGGTAGGACTGTACATGAATACAATGGATTTGATTTGAAATTGTATATTTTCAGGAGGTTGCTTTTGATCTCAACGGTGTACATATTTTTAATTGAGAGTCTTTCTGGCATAGAATTGTCAGATAAAACGTTGTTATCTTTGTAAAAAAGATACCGGAGGAGTTTAAATATTATATGGAACGTTTAAAATATAAAAAAAGATTAGCGTTAAATGCTGTCTCTAGTAGAAGCAAAGAAATGCTAATCATATAAGATGGCTATTATTACTATATTTTCTAAAGTAATCGCCATTAATGCAATGAATTTGAGATTTTTTGTAAAATGTATTGCGTGATAGGATGCATTTTTTCGTTTTGTGAAATTATTAAGTTTATTTCAAAAGTGTTTTCTGTGAGTTAAAAACTTAATGTCTTTGTTCCATCAATTGAGGGTTATTTTCGTTGGCATCTTGTACATCGGTTTTGTATTTGGTCCTACCTTAACCTAGTTTATTTTAAGTGTGTAATGGTTTAAGTTTATCGCTTTTTGTACATTTTCCCGCCTTTTCTTATTGTAATTCGTTTGTTTTAATGTTAGCTGAGGTTCTTGTATTAACATTAAAGTTTTAAAGTACCTAAGGTTGTTTTATTTGAAAAGCGTTTTGAGGAAGTCATTCCCACCAGACTGGAAATCTTTTACAACAACATGGTTTTCTATATAAAAAAACATGGTTTTCTTCAACAAAAAATCATGTTTTTTTAAGCCAGGCAAAGTTGTGCATCGTGAGCAAAGTTGTAGCACGTGACGGTACCTTCATTTGGTGGACGATATAACTTTTAACCTTTTCGACGCCATGACAGATGTCAAATACACTCATTCATACGCCAAGCCAATAATGAGTTTAGAGTAAAAAGTATGGTATGACAATGGCGGTGAACCTGCGGTGCTGATTTATGAATCGTTGGCGTCCAAAAGGTTAAAGGTCTTTAACCTTTTGACCGCCATACGTCAAAAATTTAACTTAAAATTTTGAACTCTGTCATACTTTATGACGGTGTTATTCACGTTGTCACTTTGTCTCATATATCAGACGACGGTGGTCAAAAGGTAAATACATACAAATAAAACAAAAATCTTAATTTTTTAAATTTAATCTTAATATACCTAAGTCACATATTTTTTTACGTCATTTGATATCTTTAGAGGGCCTATTTGCTGCACAAAACAATAAACCGCGTATTATAACGTGTTTCAAACCTCATTTAGTTAAATTACCTATGTTTTGTCTGTAAGTGCGAGTGGGACACAGCCCCCTACTTTATGCTCTCTATGGGAACGTTTTTACTACTTTTTAATAGTCTCCTGTGATCAACTGTTATCCTCGGTAATAAGGTTCAACTGTTAGGGAAAAGTGTAAGAATTAGATCCACTTTATATAAATTCATGTTTTTAACAAACACAACTGTCAAAGTGACATAAGGACAAACAATGTTTTAGTTAAATAAGGTTTGACGTTTATGAATAAGCGGGTAAGTATATAATTAAACACAAACTATTTAAAATGGCTCTTTTTGGCACATAACTTGGCACAATACTGAGCAAAATATATAGACTTATTTTAATTTCCGATTCGAATATCGAATATTATTTAACTTTCTAAAATATTTAACGTTTTTACTCGTCTATCGCATGGTCTGAACGACAAAAGTATAACATCGGGAGTCGTGGAGATCAGCGGGAGATACCTTTGCCCAACAGCGGTACAGTCACTACAGGTGCCGGCAAACTTCTTGAACAATCTTGAGCAATTGCCACCCCTTTCTTGCCCGTAAGAGTTAGGTAGGCAAGAAAGGGATGACAATTGCTCAAGATTGTTCAAGAAATTTGCCGGCACCACAAGGGTGGTTACAAATTACCTGCTGTATTGTCAAGTGTGTTAGTTGTCGATAGAATAGAGTGCTTCCTGAGTACCTTGGCCGCTCCGATATTGTTGATAGTGAGTTTACACTATAGTCTGTATGCGTGAACATACTGCCTATCTAGGTAACTTTATTCTCTCGTTCACCCTTTGACCGCCAAGCATTGGATAGAAAAAACGTGCCCTCAGCGCCATCGCGCGCGAGGCAACGCCTTATATTTTAGACGTGATATCACGCACTGGCGCTGAGGGCACGACTAGTTATTTGACGTCCTTGGCGGTCAAAGGGTATACTGTTGGATCTACGGTAGGAAGAAATTCGGCCAAATCCGTGAAGACTACATACGCGATTATCATACTGGCGCCGCAACCGGATGCGGCGACGGTGTGCAAGCGTGACTGCGCTATAAATATGCAGAGCGCTATCTCGCTCGCGCACATGGAGAGAAAATTTTACTAGAAACAAGTAAAAAATAAATAATTCCCAGTAAAAGTTAACTAAAAACAAGGTAACGTTTGCTAAAAACAAGTCTTACTTGCCCTGGGAATGACAATTTTTTACTTGTTTCTAGTAAACTTTTCTCTCCGTGCACCGGCGCCGCATGCGTAAACCACAGCAGTGTGAAATACATCCAACTGAGTCAGATCGCAGCGGTATTCGTTATGCCGCGCGACAAAAAGCGAGAGATTAACTATTCTAACTATCCTATTCATCGCTAATATTCTGTTGGATCCACGGCAGGAACTTCGCCAAGTCCGTGAACACGACGTAGTGAGTCGGGTCGCAGCGGTACTCGTTATGTCTCGCGACTGACAGAGACACGAGCCCTCGAAGGTACCAGGAGTTGCGCATGAGGAATACCATGCCGCCGCCGCTGTCTCCGTTGCATACTGAGCTGCCTGTAATGTTAAATGTTTACTTTAGAGTGCTCGATTCAGGGCCGTAAGTAGCCGGAGTTATTTAGATTTGGTAATTTAGGGGTGCTTAACCCTTTCATCACCAAAGATGTCAAATCACGCGTACGGAAAGTCGTGCCCTCACTGCCAGAACGCGATATCACGTCCAAAATATAATCGGTTTGCCTTGCACGCTGGCGTTGAGGGCACAACTTTTCCGTCCGATGCTGGGCGTTCAAAAGGTTAAGGCGCTTTATACTATACATTATCATAGTCAGTGGCATCTCAAGGTAGGGCACTGGGATTTTAAGGTTTGTAGGTTGTTCAGAATCGCCATTTACCTTGGGAACCATAACGCAAATCCTCCTGTTAAATATGATGATTGCCTCACTGCCTTTATAATTATTTTGTAGTGAAGGTGGACTGTCATTACTAAATATGTTGTAGTTTGTAGTGTTATTAACTTACTACTATGAAAGATTGTGCATTTTATAGAGAGGAGAGATACCTTAATATTCAAATTGTGTAGGTACATTCGATTAATGAATGTGAAGGGTAAGTTGAAGTGTAGTTATGTACTTGTATATAGTACTTATGATTCGTGCATTGTGCAGTTTTAAACGTTTATATATTATTGTAAAAGTAAGAATGTGTTTATTGCGTTGAGCACCTAGTTAATGTTGCGTTAGGTAGGTAAATTTAACCATAATGACCTAGAGGTTAAAATTAGCACTTAATTGATTAAGATATTAAAAAGATAAGTTGGATTATTGAAGTGTTATCATTAGTAAATCGATCCTAAATATCTTAAGAATTAAAGTTACTATTATTAGTGGAATATTTTTGTTACATTTTAGTATTGACATTACAAATCAGACATACTTTTCCTAGTGCCCGTTCTTTTATCGATGGTTCCTGCAAGTAACGGGTTTGTTTAATATTTAAATTAAGTTTTGTTTTAAAACAATATGAGAGCGCTGCCGTAGGCGAAATGAGTTTACAAGTTATACATACTAGAATTTCTATGGGTTCCGCCATGATAGACGTTTGTGGCGTTTGTGGTGAGTCGAGAAAGTTGAAGATGGCGGGTAATCCATGGGCAGAGGAGCGTTTGGATGGTATAATGAACACCGTTAATAAAAAACATACCGTCTTTGTAACCCGCGCAGTAGGTGTAGTCTGAAGTGAAGCGAGCAAAGAACTCGCTGTAGGAGCGGATGCAGGTCTCCTGGTCTACCACGGGCATCTCGACGAGGGTCAGCTCCTCAGTGGCCACGCCTTTGTCGTCGAAACCCCAGCCTACCACCTGTGGAATGAAGGATACTTAATAAAAATAAAAAAGATCTTTACTCAGAGTTAGGTACATATTAAATAGGTACAATAACTCATTCCTAAGTACCTCGTTTTTTTTCAGATTAGAAAAGTCGTGCAATTTTTGGGAATTTTGCATCTTATTGGCTTTATTAAGCGTATCACTAACAGTGGAAAAAAGTAGTCTCATTTAAATTTTGCCCAGATATGGCTGAAAAAGATAAAGATAAACTCCTTTATTCATAAACGTCTACTAAAGTTAAGAGGCCTCTGATAATCGTTTGTCCCTTTCCGTCCAACTTATTTGAGGGAAAGAGACAAACGATTATCAGCGATCTCTTAACTTTAGTGGCCATTTATGAATAAGGGGAAAAGTGTCGAAATCGACCGATCTTTTTCTAATATGAAAAAAAACGAGTTTAAAGACCATCCATGCGTTAAATAAAAGACTTGGGAATCGTATTTTTGCACTCAGAAAGAAAAAATGAAACAGATCTCAGTTACGTAAATATAAATGTTTACGTTCGATAAACGTTAATCTGTACTGAAGTAGGTAAACTTTAGCAGAAGATTGCACTCGGGAAAGAAATGCCTATTGCTTCGCTCAGTTTCCCGCATACATGCAGGTATTGTAGGTCCCCTAAAAATAGCTTAAAATAAACGAAAAAACCCTCGCAAGCGCAGGCTTCGGAACTTCAATTGACATTGTTCAAAACGAATCACTAAGGTCGAAAGATTTAGTTAAATTTGCAATTTAGGTCAGTCGGCATCAGTGTTTGTCCCTCGCAATCAATTCGCATTTATTAGTAAACAGATCGGCAAACAAGAGCAGCGATCAATTAGCGGGAAATTAATTGCTGCGTTCGGTCTATTTTACAAAATGAGGGATTCGGAAAATGCGTGTAATCAATAAAGTACCAGTTGAAAGTTGGAAAATTGTTGATGATCTTCGAAATGTAATGGTGTCCAAATAGGTAGGTACCTAAGTACCTACAATTATTTGTGAAATTGATATCAAACCGGAAGTTACCGGCCTGACGGGAAGCAGCATCAGACATCGTTGCTCAGGGATCCAAAAAAGCCACTTAGGCATGCTCTCTGTAGGTGTGGTTGGCCAGTCACCTTAACTTGAAGAAATTGATTACCTATCATGGACTATTAGAATCTCTTACCGAGCATTTCTTTCCTATGTCATTCGTCAGGTCTACTTCGTTGTGCCGTCAGACTAGTTAGAAGTACACGACGGTTGATCAAAGTTGATGTAGGTGACTCGCTTCCTGAGTAAGTTGTCATAACATGACTCACCGACCCTTTTTCCCAATAACATTCGTCATATCTACTTCGTTGTCAGGCCACAGACACGCAGGGCGAACGAAGTCACTGTAGGTCTTGCTTCCTGGACTTGAAATAGGTAATGAACTAGGACTACTCACCGATCCTTTCTTCCCTATAACATTCGTCGGATCTACTTCGTTATCTGGCCACAGACACGCGGGGCGAACGAAGTCCCTGTACGTCACTCGTTCTCTAAACTTGAGCACGCTGACGTCACGGCTATAGGATGACGCATTGTATTGAGGATTTACTCGAAGAAATAAATGAAATAATCATATCATGGACTAAAAGTACTCACCGAGCCTTTCTTCCCTATAACGTTCGTCAGATCTACTTCGTTATCGGGCCACAGACACGCGGGGCGAACGAAGTCACTGTACGTCACTCGCTCTCTGAGCTTGAGCACGCTGACGTCACGGCTATAGGATGACGCATTGTATTGAGGATTTACTCGAAGAAATAAATGAAATAATCATATCATGGACTAAAAGTACTCACCGAGCCTTTCTTCCCTATAACGTTCGTCAGATCTACTTCGTTATCGGGCCACAGACACGCGGGGCGAACGAAGTCACTGTACGTCACTCGCTCTCTGAGCTTGAGCACGCTGACGTCACGGCTATAGGATGACGCATTGTATTGAGGATTTACTCGAAGAAATAAATGAAATAATCATATCATGGACTAAAAGTACTCACCGAGCCTTTCTTCCCTATAACGTTCGTCAGATCTACTTCGTTATCTGGCCACAGACACGCGGGGCGAACGAAGTCACTGTACGTCACTCGCTCTCTGAGCTTGAGCACGCTGACGTCACGGCTGTAGGATGACGCGTTGTATTGAGGGTGTACTCGAATCTCGGAGACCTGAAGTGGAAATAAAACTATATTCATAAAGATGTTATGCATTGAGATAGCGACGAACTCTCGTACGTCTACCTTATGGATTGATTCGATTAGACGCTAAACATCTAAAATATCATCTAAACCTAGCTATGAATGGCTCGCTTGCGCGATTTCAAACATGGCAAACACGTGAAATTTTTAAAACAGTTTGCAGTCATCTGGGAAATCTAAGGTAACCAAATAAGGTTGTTTTGGTTGACAACCCTAGGTTGGGATCAATGTTACTCTGCGTTCGTAGGAAACACCTTCGACAACCCTACACGTGATCCCTGGGTGGTGCTAAAAGTGTACCAAATTTGGCAGCTGCACTGTCTCATCTGGACCTCGCAGCACTCACTGGATCTTCATCATTTGCTTTCTCACTACTACTACCCCAGAGAAGAAATGCCTATCTACTGATGTACCTAGTGACATGTATCCATACGATAATTTTAAAAAAACCTAAGTAGTTGGGGGACGTAATAGTAACTAGTTAGTAAGTATAGCTGAGCTACGGCATAAGTTTGATCTGGACTCCCACGGCAAACGTTCTAAGATGCTTTCCCAAATAATCAGTAGGTAACCTTATTTAAAACTTGGCCGGATAAAGGACGCCTCACCAGCTTTATCTGAACTCCCTCGACGGACGTCCTAAGGTTGTGCTTCCCCAGATACACAGTGAGGGTGTTTTGATTAACCACACGACTGGATCCCTTGCGGGTGACGCAGTGAGCTGCTGTGATGACGTGGCTGCGCGTCACTAGCGTGCCGCCACAGATGTATTTGTTGTCTACCGTCTGTAAAAAGAATACAATAGATATTAGGTTAGTAGGTATCAGAAAAGTTATTGAATCATATTGAATTGAAAACCAATATTGATCAATGGTAGTTACAAGAGGTAGGTTGTACAGTCTGTCGCTCATCCTAGATTACACAGAAGGTTTTCATTCCTTGATAGATTTATCATAGTTCCAATTACGAATAGAATATGCTGAAAGTTGCCTAGGAGTCGTATATAGGTTGGCCAAAAAAGATCTCAATTCCGTTGGCTGTAAAGTTTTGGGACTCTACCAATCCTCCCAAGATGGTTTTGGAACCTCTCAGATCAATTTGATTTTTAAACTTTTGTATGGCCATTACTCACCGCCGCCGCTCAGTGGCCAAACAGAAATTTAGTTATTTTTTGGTCACTCTGTAAGTCTGTATATGAGTTAGGTTAGCGGGGCATCCATAGAACGCGGTTGTACACGACTATTTTTTTTAAGTTGAGCCCCGTTCTTGTAGAAGAAAAGGAAAACCAAATAAGCTCTTACTCCCCTTCTATTAATACCAAACATTGTTTTGACCCACCGTGTGTGTGTGGTAAGAATTTTAGAGAGCTAGTATAGTCAGCAGCAGAAGTTTCTAAGCAAGTGAGGTGTTCAGAATGACCTACACGCTCTTATTGTCTTAACAATAAAGTCGTGTCCAGCTTATTTTGATCATCTCAACTGCTCAGCTACTTCTGCTGCTGACTGTACGCTCAGCCCCGGACAGTTCAGCTATATACAAACACGAAAACTGATGACTAATATTTCAGCTTTTAGTGGTGTGCTCATATGTACTCGTATAAAAATCTGTACTTTACCTGCGTTTGGTACAACGCGATCTGCCAGGGCCACTGCCCCTCCAGAGTTGGCCGGCCGTTCACCACCAACGGGTTTGGGTTGTTCCGAACCACCTTACCACATTCTGCCTGAAAACAAAATTCAAAAATTAGAACTTCATAAGTCCATACCATTTTACGCAGACATTTATTAGGGGTGTACCTCGGAATTCCTAATAACGTTTGTCCTAAAATCACTTGCCCTAACCGTTTTGTCCTAATTGTCATTTGCCCTAATGATCAATTACCCTAACAGTCACTTGTCATAATGTAATGAATGTCCTAATGCTCATTTGTCCTAAAATTGTTTACCATAATGTTCAAAAATCCTAATTTTATTTGCCATAACATTTGAAACCCCTAATGACATTTGTCCTAAAATTACTTACCCTAATCGCTTTGTCCTAATTGTCATTTGCCCTAATGATCAATTATCCTAACAATTACTTGTCATAATGTAATGTATGCGCTAAAGCTTATTTGCCCTAAAAATTCTTACCATAATGTTCGAATATCCTAATTTTATTTGCCATAACGGCGTAGGTTAGAGTTATTTTTTTATGACCCTAAAAACGAAACTGCTCCCAGAGATAGGTAGGTTAGGGTTATTTTTTTTATGACCCTAAAAACGAAACTGCTCCCAGAGATAGGTAGGTTAGGGTTATTTTTTTTTGATGACCCTAAAAACGAAACTGCTCCCAGAGATAGGTAGGTTAGGGTTATTTTTTTTTTGATGACCCTAAAAACGAAACTGCTCCCAGAGATAGGTAGGTTAGGGTTATTTTTTTTGATGACCCTAAAAACGAAACTGCTCCCAGAGATAGGTAGGTTAGGGTTATTTTTTTTGATGACCCTAAAAACGAAACTGCTCCCAGAGATAGGTAGGTTAGGGTTATTTTTTTTGACGACCCTAAAAACGAAACTGCTCGCAGAGATAGGTAGGTTAGGGTTATTTTTTTTTTGATGACCCTAAAAACGAAACTGCTCCCAGAGATAGGTAGGTTAGGGTTATTTTTTTTTGATGACCCTAAAAACGAAACTGCTCTCAGAGATAAGTAGGTTAGGGTTATTTTTTTTTGATGACCCTAAAAACGAAACTGCTCCCAGAGATAGGTAGGTTAGGGTTATTTTTTTTGATGACCCTAAAAACATATGAGCATTAGGGCAAGTGACAATTAGGAAAAATTACCAGTAGGACATTTAATATTAGGGTATGAAATAATGGGAAAAATAATATTAGTTCATTTGAAATTAGGTGTTATGATCATTAGGACAAATAACTTTTAGGTCAAATAATAATTATGACAAATTAATATTATGGAAAAAAAAGTTAGGGCAACTGATGAATAGGTCAAATGATATTAGGTAATGACATATTAGGGAAAATAAAATTCATCGATACGATGATAGGGCAACAACAATTAGGACAAATGAGCATTAGGGCAAATGATCATTAGGACAAATAGCATTAGGGAATACAAAAATAGGACAAAAAACTTTAGGGATTCAGATATAGATCCATTTATTAGACGTTCATTTTATTAGACGCAGATTTTACGTAATGAAATTGGTTGTTAGAGCAAGTAAAAAAAATAGTTAGATTTATAGAGAAAATAAAAATTATAATTACTTGGCATGGAACTTGGTACCCTTCAACATCAACTTTCGTTTTTTATTTTGTATTGAGCAGAACGTCTGCTAACGATACCACAATGTTTAGAAATGAAGGAAAAGTAGAAAAATCCACTGTTTCGCCTGAGGCAGTGGATTTTTCTACTTTCCCTTTATTTCTAAACTTTCGTTATGACTTAAATGTATTATACCTAAGTGGATTTTAATGTTAGTAAACATAAGAAATGTTTCTTAAGTACATTAGTACAGTCAACGCCAAAAATATGTTTACACTTTTGCATCTTACTCCTTTGCAATTAGTATCAGAAATGTATACATATTTATGGCGTTGATAGTTGTCTCACGAATTAATGGTTTAGCCCATTTGATATACAATTTGAAGGGTACACGGAAATAACATGTCTAGTCCCTTTTTTCGTAAAATGAGATTTTTGTATCAAAATGTAGAACTTGCAATGAACTATTAACAACAACTTCTGTAACAGCTGGAACAGCTTAATAGATCTCGATACCAAGCGGGATCAACTCAAAGCCCGACCACCTGCGGCAATCAACTACAACTATATTGATGGGATCCTGACATGTGACAAATGCGGACGTACTTTCACTGCTAAAGTTGGCTATGTGAGTCACGTTCGAGCACATCTGAGGAGCCCAAGATACCAGCAGCAGTCGCTGTAGCCGTATCGGCTAGGATGATGATGATGATGAACAGCTGGATTTTTTTACATAAATCCACTTTTTAATTCATAAAAACCATCTAGTTGCGAAAATAGTATGGTTAATTGAATCATTCCAAACTTTAAAGCCGCTATAAGTTATAGCCTATTGGCCGGGTGCACGACGAAGCGCCGCCTAGCGTTCGCAACTTTGACGGCTCTGTCAAAAGTGTCGACTAATGGATGCAACAAAATAAAGGTATAGTATTTTATGCAATAGTTGTATAAGAGGGTTCAAAAAAGGTGAGTGGCGTGTGTAACAATTTGAGGCGAAGCCGAAAATTGTTAATAAAGACGCCATGAGCCTTTTTTGACCTACTTATACAACGTTGCATACATTACTTTTTCTACGACTAGTGATTAAATAAAGCACAAGATTAAAAGCAGTTTGCTTTAAGAAATAGCGAGAAGTTGAAAAGTGGTAGTGAAAAGTGGCAAATGACAGTTGAGAGAACGTAATCATAGACACGGTAATATATATTTTTTCAAATGTCATCAACTTACTTGCTTTAAACGGCTATTAGACATTGCAACCTGCAGGGCCCAATCTGTTGTGTACCCTGCCTCTCACTGCCCTCCGTCAGCTCCCTACGGGCTCTACATTTAATTACACCTACCAACCTTATTGATTGGGCCCTGCAGGTTGCAATGTCTAATACCGCTTTTTTCCCTTATGATGGCAGCAATTATTTTAGTTTTGTTATTGTTCCAAACCATATGAATTCAGTTGTTTGTTAAGTTGGCAGTTTTGATTTTCGTTGTAATTTTAGTGTTGTTTTTCTTTTTTATCTGTTGGGTTCACAGGGCACCACTGTTAGCAGTTGCTTTTTATCACATAATAACCCTAGGGTCTTTATAAAGAATAGACAAGATAGACTTTTTTGAAATGTCATAAGACATGCTTTTATATTCGTTGGCGGGACTATATAATTGACAGATAAAAGTACCGGAGTAGAAAAAATTATTTTAAAATATTGATTGTAGAGCAGTTAACAAATGCAAAATCTGTTTGTTTTAATGTGAAACACATTTGGTTTTGTGCTTTATTGATAAAAGTAACTATTGTGCGTGTATTAAGTATTATTCATATTATTATGTCAAGTTACTTCATTGTTGTTTTCTTACAATTTAAAGGAAAAAAATAATGTTTTTTTATGTTTGCTTCCAGATAATTGAAAAATGACTACTTTTTTAAACACCGGTCTTAAATCGAAAGTAAAGGGAAGCTGTTAGTTTAACCACATCACGTTAGAGATATGGAAGAGTAACGTTGCATTGCAACAGTCGGACATAATTAGACACACTTCTTGGTTGGCCTGAAGCAAAGGGAACCCCGGTGTAAGTATCTTTAGAAATAGTGCAAAAACAATTCATTCATTTTACTGGGAAAAAAATTTTGGTTTTGAATCGCCACTCTTGTTTTAAGCAATTTAATTTGGTCTGTCTGTCAAAACCCTTTTTCTCAAGAAAGCGTGGAGGTATCTAGTTGAAATATAACATCAAATACCTACTTATTTATATCTGCAGCTCCTTGAAGCTTCAAACTCGACGGAACCCAAAGATATGGTTGGTCATTTGAGCCTTATTTTCTAACACTTCACAGGGAAGCAAAACCTACGAATAAAGTCCGACTCGCAATTGGTTAGTTTTTTTATAATACAGACAAGATTTCTGTTTTTTTTACAGATACCAGTGTGCGTCCATATAATGTCAAATGTACCTTCGTATGTGGCCGCATTTATATACCTATTATATAAATGGAAATTGGTGAAAGACAGACTTAAACAAGCAGGAGCAGCAGCGGGGAAAGTCAGGCACTATTTGTGAAATACAAACAAAAGTTATAACAAATTATATTTGTTGTGTTTTTTCAAAGATCTCTTCTGAAATCTCATTATTGTTGTACTGTGTTTTAAATTATAGAAACGAATTGAGAAAGTCTTGTGAGGTTTTATTTCTTTTGAAAATATAGAAGTCTGTAAAGATCATGCGTAAAAGGGATCCAAAAACAAAAAACAGAGCTATGAATTATTTAATTTAAAAGTTCGTTCGTTTTATCTACTTAATTTCGTTATGGAGACACTAAGTTGAATTCCATTGCATAACTAAGATATTCATGATTTAGTCTGTCACAGTAATTACTAGGAAGTGCGCCTATGCCTAGACGGACTGGTTACTGTTAGACCTCAGTGGCCAACACGTCCGCCGAGCGGTTGTGAACGCAGTCCAGCTGCAATGCTTTATTTGTACTGCGACTAAAATATGAAAATCTCAGTTCTGCTGTGGAATTCAACTTGGTGCTCATAGAACTAAAGCCGATAAAGATACTTATTTTATTACCTCTTCTCTGATGGTTTTTGGAACACGATCCATACAAAGTGGCCCGAAATCCTTTACCAAAACGCAGCACGTACCTAATGCATACATGAAAAAAGTCCGTAGCATTTTTATGTAGAATCTGATAAAGCCTCAATCCTTATCCTTACTAGTCCACAGAGAGTACATAATATAGTATATGCTCTAATTGAAAATGTGTGGCGTAAAATTATATGCAGGCGTTTTATATACTTATTGTAAGTGTTATTCTACGCAGACGGAGTTGCGGACAGAAGCTAGTCTTTACATATTTCTTTATACGCGTATCCTGTATTCTAACGTTACCTATTTTACCTCAATTTATTATTTAATAGCAAATTAAAGTAGAAAGCGTAAGCAAAATAACTAAAACGTATGACGTTTCAAAAAATACAGCCGTCGCAGTTGCCACTTTTGGCCACGTCAAGCGCTGCGATCGTTTTCGCTTTTCCCGCCCAGTCTCTGCACCCGGCCAATAACTCAAAATGTTGTCAAAGTGACTAGACATGTTCTTTCCGTGTACCCTTCATTTGTGGTTTTGTAGTAATTTAGTTTACTTATATTATATCCCTTACAACTTAATTGCCTTCTTGTATAATAAGTACCTATTCAATGTTATATCTGCTATATTTTAATTTTACGTCACGTACCTAATTATCTAAAATAGGTAGTTCACCTGACTTCGTAAAAATCTCTTTTTTAACCGACTTCAATTCCCTAGAAGAAGGAGCTTCTGCATTCGGTTTGGTGTTTTTTTTTGTCATTTGATAATCGTTTCCGTAGATTTACCTAAAATTGTTGTTAGTTAAAGAGTTGCTCGGATAAGTTGGGTACTTTTAGGGTTCCGAGCCAAAATGGGAAACCGGAACCCTTATAGTTTCGACATGTCCGTCTGTCTCTGTCCGCGGCTTAGTTCTGAAAATGTTGAAATTTGGCATAAGTATCGCCAAGCAAAGCCGCGGATTGACAGAAGACGGACAGACGGATATGGTGGAACTCTAAAAAACTTAAATCTATCAAACTTAGCAGCATTGAGCAATAAAATAAAATAAACTCCTAACGCTCTTATTCTCTTAACAATAAAGTCGTGCCAATATTATAATTTTTATTTTATTTTATTATTTTCTTGCAATCGAAGTGAAAAATAGTATGTATGACTTTGGTCTAAAAGCCATATTACTACTCGAACAATTTTCCCTCACTTCGGTCGGGAAAATAACCACCTCGTGGCTTACTTTAGAGTATTTAGATTTTAGACCCTTGTCAAACAATCTACTTCTTCTGCTGACTGTACTGTATACTTACAAAATCATTTTATTTATTTTCTTTATTGCGAGCTTTATTTGAATGCGAGCGTCAAACAGATACGATTAATTTTAATAAGTTTTTTGTTCGTTCATTTTAAGTAAACTTGCGGGTACCAGCTTAAGATCGTACCAATCTCTGTGTCCGTCTTGGTCGAAATGACTAAAATGAATTGAAATACCAGTTCAGTTAAGCTCTTTTGTAACCAAGGAATTGCTTAAAGAAAATACCGAGTAGAATACCAAACACTAGAGCTTAGAAAAACCACGATAATACGGTCCTTAACGCACCCTTAGTGTATTGAGATAAAGGTTACTTTTGCCGAACTTTGGTATTGATTTGGATGGTATTTCTATAGTGCTGTTGCTATCTTTAATCCAGATTTTCATTTATTTATACGTATAATCCAGCTTGTGGTAGCAATTCCAATTTTCTTAAGAATTTATTCAACGATTACTGAGCTTTTGAAACTCAATCTCGATACCATACCTACACTCTGAGGAAAGAAAATGGAATCGAAGAGACGTAAAACTTATGAAATAAAAGTGTTCCGAGTTTGGTAGCTTAATTAGATAGTGCTTATATAGTCCGTAAGCCCACTGGAAAATTGCCTACGTCATATGACATGACGCTAAATAAAATGGCACACGGTTTGAAAAGTTGGCTTGAGGAACAGGAGATTTTCGCAAATAAAATTGGGCGGAAGTTACAGAAAAATCAAGATGTGTAAAAAGTGATTAAATTTCGTACCTGCCCCCCTCTGTTGTTGTTGTTGTTGTTGTTGTTATTGTTAGGCCTGCTGGGCACGATGAACGTCGGCTGCCCGCCAGAGAAATAGTCGTTCCTGTAATTAAAACAGTTTCATTCTAAAGCATTCATAATACATCGGGAGTTACCTTTATAGTTTCTAGATCGTCACATAAACAGCTAATTAATAAATGAATTTTATTAATAATAATTTTCTTAATTAAGGCGCAAAACTCATTGCTGAATTATCATAGACACAATCAGCCGGAAGGGGAAATTTCCCTTGTAGCCACAAAATTCAGCTGGAGGTAGACGAAATTTCGCCTTTTTACACACTTTTAAATTTCAACCAATTTCAACTTTTCAACCACTTTCCGGTGTCTGATTGAGCTGAAATTTGGTATACTTCGGTATTTTAGATGACAATACTATCTAATAGGTACAATCTTCAATAAAATACCATGTTTTGGTACAGACAAAGTGTACTCACACGATTTTCACTCATTATTTTGACTAGGGTTTCTGCTCGAGAATTCTCGAGGCGAGAAATCTCGAGAAATTTGTCTTTCGTCGAGACGGGAAAAAAACCCACAATGCCTCGAGACTTCGAGAAATAAATCGCAAGAGCGATAATAAAAAAAAACACGTGTTTAACACTTAATGCGTCTAGCTTATGCTGTCTGTGCTATGTGCTTAACCTGTCGGATGAGTGGGACTGTAGGACCGGCTGTCCAGTCCAGAGTGGGGTCGCTAGAGCTGCGTTCTCGAGGGTAGATGTGGAAACCTAAGTGGCGAGTTGGCTATATTATATGTTTAAAGTCTAGTGACACCTCTCTACCCCCAGCCCCGCACCGGTGTTGCCCTTGAGCCATCTTTGATGTTGCTTTTTATGGGATCCCATCTTGCGGAGGGCAAGTCACCGTCTACCGGAATTAAAATTGGATACCGTTTTATTAAGTAGGCGTCCGGCTCTTCACCCAATAGCCCAGTAATTAGCCCATACTATTCACTATTGGGTGAATTTCTAGGCTATTGAGCCTAGTACATTTTAGACTCCATTAACTGAATAGTCCTTACACCATGGCGGGCGCTGTCTCTGCGTGCGTCCCATGACACGGGCAAGGGCAGCATCCTTTTAGTGTATCCCTCACTTTTCATTAAATTGTCTAAAGGGCCTTTGCGCGTTGGCTTTGGCTCCGCATACGCCTTCCAAAGGTCCGGAACGCCATGGTTCCGTGGTCGGAAAAGACCTTCTAAAATTTCTCGAGATACTCGAGAAACTCGAGAAATCGTGGTCGAGAATTCCCGTGCCTCGAGAAATAAAAAAGGTCGAGAAACCAGAAACCCTAATTTTGACAAAAACTCGTACAGTTACTTTTGTTATTTTCCTCATATTCAGGCAGGCAGTCTGCCTGCAAACACGAGCGTTACAACACGCTCGAAACGTCAGGAAAATAACAAAAGTAAGTGTACGCGATTAAGTCCCGTTTTTCTCAAAATAATGACAGACAAATTGGTACAAACATGTTTTGGGTACCTACCTATTACTTGTTTCTCTGATAGTTTCTACAACAGGTAACAATATTTGTATGAGTCATCGTGGTTTTGCTCGCGGATACAACAATAATCATTAACGGAAACCGAGCTAAGGTCGTTATCGGAGGTAGCGTTTTTAATTATTCTGTGAAGTGTGAATTTTACAAATAGCCTAAGTATTCGACTTTTCTGTTCCTATTTTGTGTATCTAATTTTTGTTGTAAATGGTTTTGGGAACAAATAGCGTTCTAGTAGTACACTATAGCTATAGCTATAGTGGAGTGGTAGTGCAGGTGACATTTCTTCTTACATATTCGGTATCTTTAGGCGGCTTTCGGACAGAAACGCGCAATCGACTTGAGCTTCAAAAAGTTCTTAGGCTGTGGTCGTCTATATCTTAGCTAGACGTGTGCGCCGCGCCGGCGTGGCGTAGCCGCGCCGTGGGACCCACGCCGCCGCCGCCGCCGCGGATTTCAAAATCCACGCCGTGGGCCAAAATTTCGGGATTCGACAAAAATTTGCCAACGCCAATGTCCGATCAAGGAAAGTCAGATGAACATTTAACGACGTATATTGATGAATTAAACCATAAAAACATCTACAGATAGAAATAGTTAGGTTTGGGTTATTATTCCTCTCACGGGAGAGACGAGCAAGCAGGTTTCCGCCTATAGCCCAGTAAAGATACGTTTTTTTCAAACATTAATTTATAATAGCAATTTTTTTGTTTATATAGTTTTAAAATGTCATTCTAAGATGACTGAACGAAAAATCCTACAAACTTTCCATCGGGAAGTAAATATTCATCAAAATATATATGAAGGGTTTCTTTTTTTTGTCTGATTTTCCGTCATCCATAAATAACATGTCTTAAGGAACCATAATAAATATAAAATATTGATATATTTATTTAGGCGATTTTTTAGAAATTAATTAAATGAGGATTTTTTCAAGGTCAACTTTTTGTAGGATTTTCTGTCTACGCAATGATTAACATGACTTTTAAGCCATACAACTAAATACTTCTGCTATTATGAATTATTTCCAAATTTGACTTTTTTCCCATACAAGTGAAAATAAAATGACTGTACTACCAGGTCACTTTGCACAAACCACACCAATCCCATCTTTATTGAACAGTGTGTACAATGGTAGTCAGAGTTTTTTATGGCATTTGTGGACTTTAAAAAAGCCTTCGACACCATGAAGTGGTCCAGCCTGTCGCAGGAGCATATCCAAGTTCATCATTCGCTCCTTGCACGATGGTAGTACATGCAGGTTGATCCATGTAAAGGGAACGCTATAAAGATAACTGCCGGTGTGAAGCAAGGATGCCCCCTATCACCGGCATGACCACTGTTATTCGTAATTCTCCTCGATGATGTGATGAGAAAAGTGACTGGAACACCAAGAGGCATTAACTTGGACACTAAGGAGCTGGAAGATCATGATTACGCCGATGACATCGTGCTGATTTCGCTATCTCTAGCCAATCTTAAAGCTAAACTCGAGAGCCTTCAAGAGGAAGAAGTCATGGGCTTGCGAACCGACGTAAAATTGTTGACATGCGAGTGAAATTAGATTGCACGGAACATTTGTTGCTCAAAATATAAACGATCGCCTGGAATCAGATTCTAAATTTGTGTATCTCGGAAGTAGTACAATAATATATCGATGAGGTGCAGACGAAGGATACATCGAGAGCAGGATTAAGAAGGAAAAAGCTGTACATATTTGCTTAACTCAAGCCTGTTTGAGATTCCAACGTGCTTACTCGTCGCATTAAAATCTCCCTCTTCGAATCCATTGTCAAGTCCGTGCTACTCTTCGGCTGCGAAACCTGGATAGTGATAAAGGGACTGAAACACAAATTACAAGTGTTTGTCAATAAAATCCGCATCTTCTGGCTGAAGATTATAAGAAATGAGGATTTGCGGAGTATGGGTCGTCAGTCTTCTATCACCCAGGTAGTAGTACTATGGAAGTGGAGATGGATCGGACATACTCTTCGAAAAGGAGCATTCAATAATACCAGTTTCGCTTTTGAGTGGCTGCCTGCGGCGGACGCCCTGCACACACGTGGCGGAGGTGCGTAGAGACCGAGTTGCGTTTTTTTGCTATAAATAGCACCGCCCACAATCTTTCTGCTTTGCCCCAAGGTTGACTGGTAGAGAATGCCCTATGGCATTAAGTCCGCCTTTTGTACTTTAAGTTGTTTCTTTTGTGCAATAAAGTTTAAATAAATATTTTGAATATTAACCAATACGTAGGCAAAGGTGACCTTGACGCCGGCGTGGCGCAGCCACGCCGCCAAAAATTACCGGCGCGCCGCCGCCGCGGATTTTTATGGCGGCGCACACGTCTTTCTTAGTCTCTGGTTTTAACCTTTGAGCGCCATGCGTCATATGAAAAAAAGGCACTTACACGCCAAGATTAACAACTTGAAAATATGAAGGTTACTTTGACAGCATACGCAATAAGAGTCAAGCGCCATTTTAAATCTATGGGTGGGACTTATAGGTGTTATCGGAGACTATAGAGATATAGACGAACACAGCCTAAGAACTTTTTGAAGCTCAAGTCGATTGCGCCCTCTGTCCGAAAGCCGCCTAAAGATACCGAAATTGTAAGAAGAAATGTCACCTGCACTGCTACTCCACCTAGTAACAAATAGCGTACTAGTAGTAGTGGCTCTGAACTAGATGGCGCTAAATACTCGGAGCCTCAAAAAGTTAGGCTATGGTCGTGTACTACTTATATATTTAAGTCTATGATTTCAATAAATGTTATTGTTTGGTTTTAAATTAAAATTAAAATTTTGGTTAATAATGCAACTTATAGAAGGAACTTTGTCAGCTTAGTACTTAGGTACCGTAAAACGGGGTAAATAGGTCCAATGTTCACTTTCAACTAGAATTTTAACCATCTTCCGTAAGTCATAGAGTATTTTATAGTACTACATAAAGATGTATGGTAAGCTCTTTTAGATGCTGAGTAGCCTTAGATTCCCGACTTATTGCCATATTTTGATATATTTAACAAAAACCCGGTCGGATTCCAATTTACCCCTGACGGGTTAAATAGGTTCGAAAGTGAGGTTAATTGGAATTTTCACTAGGGTTGTCACTCAATCTATTCAAAGATATAGATATATAGATAGGTACCATCATAATCACCATCATCATCATCAGGTGATTTTTAAACTAGTCTAAAAAAAATCATTACAATAGGTACTAAATTAAAAATGCTTCGTGAGACCATATTTTTATTGAATTAAATATTTTTAATTTTTGACAACCCTATTAGGTAATGCCAATTTCCCCCATTAACAAACCAAATAACCCCCACGTTGTCCCAATTATACCTGTTGACGTGCCAATTTCCCCCTTCACCGTTCCTATTATCCCAAAATTAACCTAAAAACAAGTGGTTATAGAAAAACTAAGATTTGTAATGAAATATTAAAATTATTTACTTACTTTTTTATTTATCTAAACCACAATACACTATTATGATTGATATTGCACAAATTTTAACACTTTTCACAATATAACTTACCTAAAACTTTAAGTTAAAACGCACTATGCACACGTGTTGACGACTACCCTAACTTTAAATGTGTTTTTCTTACTGAAACGGCATTGGCTGATTTAAATGCTTAGTGTAGTCAGTAGCAAAAAATACCATGTTCATTCAGAAATTAATAAGTTCACCTCCTGTCTGGTTGTAATGGAACTAACAGACCAGTTTAGAAAAGCAGACTTTTATTCCAATTTACCGAGCGATTCCTATTTTCCCCGTTTTACGGTACTTAAATTATTGGTAATTTATACATCTTACTCTTACATCCGACATCATATTTATACATCCGACGAGCATGTATGATGAAGAACGTTATGAGAGTGAGTGAAGCGAAAGTGGTCTGTCAGGATCGTAGCAAATGCAAATCCGTGATCTCTGCCTACCCCTCTGGGAAACAGGCGTGATTATATGTATGTGTGATCCATGTCTAATATCTAAAGTAAGTGTCCTAGTGTTTGACAGCCTATTTTAACAGAATATTTGTGTCATTTCACGAGAAAAGGTACCTTATGGCGGTTGGAGCTTACGCTATTTCTAACGACGCTGCAATACTAATGCGATGCTTCGCAACGTAAGCGCCAACCGCCATAAGGTACTTTCACCCGTGGGACGGTCACATTTATTTTCAGTTCTGTATCTTTCTAGCAAAAAGACAATAATGGTGGTAAAACTATAAGGCAGTGTCAAGCATTAGGACATTTATGTTACCTACCCTTCGTCCTCGTCTTCGTATCTACTCGTAGTAGTTGTACGCATCGGTACCGCTGTCGTTAACCGATACCCATTATCCGGTCTCCTTCTGTCATCGTTAAAGCTGCCACCAGTTTGAGTCCCGAAGCCGCTACTACTACCGCTCTGAGTACCGAAGCTTGAACTACCGGTGTCTGTGCCAAAGCTTGAGCTACCGGGTTTGGTACCGAAGCTTGAGCTACCGGTATTACTACCGAAGCTGGAACCGGTACCGGTATTCGTGCCGAAGCTGCTACCGGTTTGCGTGCCAACACTCTGGGCTGGGTTTGGGCCACCACCGCTGTTAACAAGCGTGAAAAAGTTGGTTTACTAAGTTATTTGAAATTAAAAGGGTGCACTAACTCTAACTACTAAGTGAGAAAGAAATCCAAGCGAGTAATAGTGGAATCTTGAAAATGCAATCGGTAAATATTTATCAGTAGGTAGGGCAGATGCCCCGGTTTTGGCCACTTTAAGGAGAGTTTGTCTTTTCAGACGTCCGTCATTTTGTGCCAATTAGGAATTATGACACTCTTGTTGTACTAAGTCAGTGAAAATATATTACTATATTTATATGAATCACCGCTGTTAAGATTCTGACATTATAAATTTTTTTTTTCTTTAATGAAATGTCAGAAAGGGGTCCAGGAGCCAGTTTTGGCCACTTTTTTCCATGGCCCCTGACAGCTGAATGACAACTTATACATGACAGACGACAGTGCCATCTGTACTGCCATATTCTACTCTTATATTAACCATAAACCATAGACTTGTAAATTTGTCTATACCTTAATAAATATGAAAATGGCCAAAACCGGCACAGTGGCCACAACCGGGGCATCTGCCCTACAACTACATATTAATATTAATATTTTTTTACCGGTTTGCATTTCCTAGTGGCATCTAACTACAATGTGATATAACTGATATATTCGCTTCAATATACAACAGATAATAAAGTCGTTGTTATATACATATATCTAAAACAACAACAAACCAATAGCTCGAGAAATTGCTTAGTGTGATACCGGTTTTATTTATTATTTTACCGTTATACAGCTCTCTCTCTGTATTATTATAATACTTATATATTGACGTAACGAACGATTGCTAAATAGATTTTAGCATATTAAAACTATAATACAATAAAGGCAGTTAGTACAGCCGCCATCAGATATATCTGAGCGGCCAAGGTGGTCACAAATATCTGAACAACGCCTTTATTGTCAAGGAGATAAAGCGCAT
The DNA here is from genome assembly GCA_911728535.1 of Pammene fasciana. Taxonomy (NCBI): domain Eukaryota; kingdom Metazoa; phylum Arthropoda; class Insecta; order Lepidoptera; family Tortricidae; genus Pammene; species Pammene fasciana. The sequence goes on from OU452292.1 coordinate 3,381,500, forward strand.
GTTCAGATATTTTTGAGTACCCTGGCCGCTCCGATATATTTGATGGCGACTGTACCTACATAAAGACAATGTTTTTTTTGGAACTTACAACAGTGTATAAAACAAAAACGAAATAAATATAATTTTGTTTTCTTTTCTCTACAAAGAGCTACTAACAAAATATTACATCCCCAGTTAATCCGATCTTCTCTTATAAGCTAAAATCTTAGTAATAAATAACTTGTTAATCAGTTTTCGGTACCGTTATCTGTATTATTTAGGCACATCGGAGTGTAAATTGAAATACAATTGAAATTAAGCGTTGGCTTGTTGGCTGAATCCTTTGAATTAGATCAGGATTATGATTTGCTGCGACATAAACAGGATTCCCAAATACACACTATTTTAGCACATAATAAAATCGGTATCTTATTTCTAAATAGTAATGTAGTGTAGCAAGATACCTAATAGCTAGGGATACACGCACAGATGTGCCCGCCGGATTTGTCCGACGGATATGCCCGGCGGACAAATCCGTGCGTGTATGGCGCGAATTGGACACGGATTTGTCTGCGGACACATCTGAATAGCGCCATACACGAACGGATTTGTCCGCCGGGCATATCCGTCGGACAAATCCGGCGGGCACATCTGTGCGTGTATCCTTAGCTATTGATACCAGGGAGAGAGGGCAAATTTAATTTTTATTAGTTAGAAATTTGTTGGGCTTTCTAAGGTTTCAATTTAGTCTTTTAATTAACCTATTCATCTGAAATTAGTAAGTAATTAAGTGTTAATCACTTCTTAATAACAGTTATTAAAATAAATGTTTGCAAGAAGCAATGATTCATATTGTAACTGATGTTGTTTTCAATCAGGTAAGTGGAAAAGTACCTACACCCAAAGACACGTACGAAACGTTATAAAAAATGAATAAAAACAGCAAATAAAATAATTGGTTGTTTTCAATAAAATAATTGGTTGTTTTCAATCTTTAGGTACGTAACGCCAAGTATCGCATATCTAGGAAATGCAAATATAAACTAACTGACTGACTAAGCTTGATTGTCAGAGAATGCCGTTTGGCATTTTAAGTCCGCTATTTGCATTTGTTCACATTCTTCTAATAAATATAACGATACTAAAAATATTAATGAATAACATTGCAACAAGAAAAACCCTTCAAACAAATATTCAAACCCTCGATAAAATGATAACACCGCCATCTATCGAAATAAATATCTAATAATCATCGTTGTTATATCCACCTAACGTTTGCCGAAAACCGCAACGAAATTGGGCAACTAATTTTGCAGATATGAATGCACTTAAAAATTCAAAATCTTAAAAGTAAAAAATTATACAACGTAGAAAAAGTTTTAAGTTAAAAGCGATATTTCTTTAAGAAAATCGTAAACCTGACTAGCCGACTTCGACTCGAGCCCCCTCGACCTCTCGGCTATGAGTGCCATTAGTAGATTGATTCCTAATGTAGCTTGGTACACATCAATCAGCATGCGTAGTCTACATTTCGTACCCTAGCATTAATCTCACTGAATCAAGGACCATAAATAACCTGGACTGGACTGCAATGTCTTTGCTAAATGCTCCTAACAAAACCTAGGTTATAACTACTTCTGTTTTCACTTTTCGGTATTAGTTGCTGTAGCCAGGAAGTTGAGTTATTTTGACAGTGTCTTCTCCTTGATCATAATGTATGGAATTGAGATCTGCTGCGTTAGTAACACGATAGATGGCTCTAGTGCGTTTTTCTGCATAACAGAATCGCGATAATCGCGCTTTGTCAGTCTAAGTATTATTAAGCCTAACCTGGACTAGACTGCAATGTCTTTGCTAAATGCCCCTAACAAAACTTAGGTTATAACTACTTCTGTTTTCACTTTTCGGTATTAGTTGCTGTAGCCAGGAAGTTGAGTTATTTTGACAGTGTCATCTCCTTGATCATAATGTATGGAATTGAGAACTGCTGCGTTAGTAACACGATAGATGGCTGTAGTGCGTTTTTCTGCATAACAGAATCGCGATAATCGCGCTTTGTCAGTCTAAGTATTATTAAGCCTACTACTTGACTAGATTCAGCTTACTAAGGCCCCATTTAAAATAAGATAAGATAAGATAAGATAAATCTTTATTTAACATAAATTAAATTACAGACATATCCGGGGTCTCCGCACTAGGCTACGCCTGTATCGCGGTGAACCAGTTACAGATTTATATAACGTAATATTAGGTACAAAATAAGCCAAATTAGATAACAAATTTATTCTTGTGTAACCTAAATTTTGGATGTCTTTCATCTTTATTAATTGAGCAGTATTAGTTTTGCGATTACTGAGCCGAATCGGAGTAAAAGGCTTTTTAGCTAAAGGGTCCTTTATTCCGATCAACTAAAGTGGTAATTGATGGAATAAATTGGCGTGTGAAAGCGTCTCTTAAAATTGATCATTCAGCTATCATTGGTCATCAAAGTGAACGTTGTTTTAGCAGACTTCAAAATGTCGATAGATAAAGCTCAAGAAATTTGGTGAAGTGGAATTGCTGTTGAGGACCATAGAATAGAGTATTGCTAAGTCGGTTTTTTATTTGTTAAAAGTTAGTACTATAAATTACATACGAGGAAGTTGCTGAATCAGCATGGGTGGTCACTTAGGACCATTGGTCTTATCTTCTTATTTTCATATACATAGATAGATTCAGCTCAAGGCAATTTGGTCTCATGGTAGATAGGTTTGTATGGAATTCTTTTCCTAAGTAAATAATTTTTATTTTATTTTATTGAAGTTATGCACGAAAACCTAAAACATTAACATTCCTCTATAATGTAGCTATCCGTTACTTGACGCATACTTAACAAACGCATTAGATCGCAATGTATGTATTTTTAAACTAAATTATGATTAAAGTTCGTGTATTAAATGAGTAATCCGCTATGCGACAATAGCTACGCTACAATGGAGCGCACAATATAAGTCATCGTGAGATAGCATCGGCGTTTACAATATTGAGCCTCTATTCGACACGTGGTTTGTTATTCAAAGCTAGCTAACATATATACACAAATACCCTTAAAAACAAAAATACATGTAAAAACACATTTAAGAAAGTTTTTTGTTCACAAAAGAATGACGTTGGGTGATAGCCGTTTACCTAGACATTATCTGTACGTACCTACTATGTTTTTTTTAATGTAAACAGTTGCAAGTGAAGCGATGCATTTGCACCACGCATAAACCTTAACAGGTTTCTGTGGCGCATCTTAGTCTAAGTGTTTTTGTATTTCTTTTGTATGATATAAATAAACTAAAAAAAATATATATTAAAAAGAAAGCGGGGCATGAACTTTGTTTTTTAACCTTCGGAAGGGGAAAACTATTCTCAGGGTGGGTTGCACCACGCACAATTAACGGACTAATCAACGTTAAATATGGCGACGGAGCTGTCATCCCATAGAAAACTGTCAAACTTTCCATACCTACCTACAAGACTTTTTTAACAATGACGTTGACGTTAACAGACGGTTTGGTGTAACCGGCATTTAGTAGAGGACCCGAATTAAGTCGACCTTCACTCACCTGTTTAGTCGAAGATATTTTTAAATAAATAAATAAAAAGTCATTTTAAATTTTTTCTTGTTCATAGCCTTGCCAGGGCTTTTTTAGTCAACTCAGTCGCGATGTATTTTCTTACATACAAAATTTGATATAAAATAATTCTTTGAATAAACAGACCAATGAAGGTAGTTCTTAATTCATCATCATAAAGTATGTACCTATTACTTCTTTAGACAGAGAGAAAACTAGATTTTAAAAATATAAAGTGAATAGATTCACACAAATGTTTCGAAAGTTAAAATAAAATATTCTCTTTTGACAGTTGGGTTTAAAGAAATATGAAAAAAGATGTACGTAAGATTTAAAATAGACATTTAAAGAAAACAATTTTGAACATGACCGCTTGAGTCGTTTTTGACTCATCATTAGACGTTACACTAAAGGGACATAGTTGCAAATATCCTTACAAAATGCATATATTTATAGCGGATTACTCATTAAGGTAATTTATATCGATTTTCGCTCGACATGTTTTGATACGTTTATCTATTTTACGCAATAGTACGAGTATTGTTCCACGTTTAAGATAAAGAATTGATAATCTAATAACCTATTTCAAAATAATGACAGAATAACGGTTTGTAGTATCGGATAGTCAAAGGCGTTTGACCTCATTATACATGCATAATCATTAATAACTAATTGTAGCATTACGCTAGCATATGAGCAATTTAGCGCTTGATCATAGTATAACATAATTGTTAGGTTAACTATTTGGTATATGAATACCGTGGGGAATGTAGTTAATTTCGTAATCAGATTACCACAAGGATCCATATTAGGTACTAATAAGTATATATAGGTATTCGCACCTTTGTTATGATGGTATAAAACTTAGTTAACGGTTAACAGTATGGTCTGTAATAAAAATTGTACCGTTCAAACCAAAATTACTTGTAAGCCTAAGAATTTCTTGAATTTAAAGACCATTTATAATAGGTACTTCCACCCCGTCTCTTCCCGCGGGTGTCGTAAGAGGCGACTAAGGGATAAGGGAACCTCTGATCCCTACTGCTCGTGAGAACGCTGCCGCTGTGGTGATTTATGTAATTAATAGTCATCCGCATGGCGGCGATGCGATTCGCCACCCATCACGTCTCACGGAGAGAAGTGGCTCACGGAGATCCGTTTTGCTGCATTGATCGTAGCAAATGGAAATCCGTGATCTCTGTCTACCCCTTTTGGGATATAGGCGTGATTGTATGTATGTATAGGTATATTATTATAACTTATAATACTTGATCAGAAAATATCAGTATAAAATCGTGTCCTCCAAAATTTTGGCTATACCTCTGTTTTCGGTATCACGTGCCGAAGCACTAGGTATCTCATGAACGAAATTTGAAACGACTGCAAGATTTAAATTTAATTTCGATATGCTTTGCATTTATTTAAGATACGTGGATAAGTTTAAGAAGCACAGACAAATTTTATCTGATTAAGTTACGAGAAGCTTTAAATTAAAGTTATACTAACACTATCTAGGCACTTATCAGCACTTAAATTAATCTCAGATAATGGCTCTAACATTGTAAGTGCAAGTATAATGCTGCCTCATAATAAACAATGTTAACTTAAGCATAATATCGCGTAATGAACTAAAGTAAGCTTTATCACGTCGTAAAAGCTTCGACGGCAGTCAGCAGCAGAAGAAGCTGAGCGGGTAAGGTGTTCAAAGTTACCTACACACGATCTTATTCTCTTAACAATAAGGTCGTGTCCATTTTGAACACCCTACCCGCTTTACTTTTGCTGCTGACTTTACAAAGATGTTAACCAGTTGCCTAAAAGTTTTTAAATAATTAAGCAAAAGCACGTTTTCCTCAAATTGAAATACTCGTAATGGAGTTACGAGGAATATGTTATTTGTTGCTGTTTGACCTTTTGGAACCTATAAATAGTGATGTAACTAAGAACTTCTAATCACGTAATATTGACTCTTACACCTTAAGATAAGACTTAGTTTAGATTGCATCGCTTGTGTCGCTTAAGATATTGTAGCTGTAGAGGTTTGAATAAATTCGTTATTCTTTGTACGATGACGTAGGTAAATTACGGTCACAGCGTCAACTACAAAGAGTCCCAGCTCGCAAAAAAGGCGTATATGTTACGTTTTTAGACATACGCCCATCGACTATAACGGGGTGAATTTTATATGCTCAAATAAAATATGGGTGCGAAAGGGGGTAAACAATTGTTTATATCTTTTTCTCTTTCAAAAGGGTTGCCTTTTTTAGTGTACTTGGCGCCATAACGCTTGTATGACATTGGGTTTTGCCTCAGGGTAGGTCCCGGGTGGATTAAGCAAATCTGGGTACTTATTTGACTTCGATATCAAATATCAGAGCCATATCTCTTCCATCCTCATATTGATTTGTGCTATTTTTTTGGTAAAGGTCCAGGCACATCAATTACAAACATCTGAACAACGCCTTTATTGTCAAGACAATAAAGTATATGTTCAGATATTTTTGAGTACCCTGGCCGCTCCGATATATTTGATGGCGACTGTACGACGTAAAATGAGGTTAAAAAGCCGCAGATTACCGTTAATACATATTTATTTACTTTTATAACCGAAGTATAGCCAGTGCTATAGGTACGGAAACCTTTGTAACTGTACCTATACTCATTTACTACAACCGCATCGAAATCGAATGTTTTCTACCTACCTATTTATTTGTGGTTAGATATTTCTCAGTACTTAACGATGCGATGTGTCTTAAGTATCTAAGAATTAATGAGTCGAGAGACATACCAACGAGCTTGGCGACTAATTGGTCGATTGATCGCCCAAATAATGGGCCCCGAGTGCCTTAATTTGTCCTTTGTAATTAGTATTGGGATATATTTAAGTTAGATTGAGTGGATGGTACCATTCGGTTCAGAACTGCATTACTAATTTATCATTGAATTTATTGATAAAGTGGCCATGCAATTCTGAAGCCGATAGTACATGATTTCAGTTAGTGAACGATAATAAGCATGGAAATCATATTAGTTCTGAAAATTTACCTCATATTATTAAGGGGGTTCATACTGGTATAGTATCGGAGCCGGGGCAATGCAAGGCAAGCTATGGCAGCCGTTTAATTTGACCGCGCATGAAGTTTGACGTATAAAGTTTTATTTTTAGCCAATAAAAACTTTAAATGACCAATTACAACTTTTATCAATAGCGGGAATATGTGTATAGGTACAAAAACTCGAGGAAGTGGGTGAAGGACGGACGGGATAACTGTCAAGGGAATAAAAGTACCTTCCGTTTATGGGTAGGTCCAGTCTCGAACCCGGATTGTAGAGCCATTTGAAATTGTTCGTAATTTAGCCGCGTAATAATTGACCGATGTAACTGACAGTTGACAGCTAGTCGGGAACATCGGTCATTCATAACACTGCTAAATTATGAACAATGGCTAGTGGGTTGAGCCCGGGTTCCTGACTGTACATGTTAGTACTGAGGACGTCGTCCATATTTTTATTTCGTCGTATGATTTTTAGGTATATTCTGAATTAGGTATTTACAATGAGTCAACGTGAACATTGTGTTTTGTCTAGATGTATCAATGAGCTATGGTGTACAATATTATTGTACTGGTAGTACACACAACGCCTTACTAGGTTAGTGTATACACTTTTGAACGTTATTACAGCGGAATAAGGTTCAAAAGTGTATACCTAGTGAGGCGTTGTGTGTACAGTGAACTATGCTTTTGTCCCATTCAAGTCGATGAGTGTACTAACTACCAACAATGTGGGAATGTCACCGGGACAGTAACCTGAAGCTCCAACTCGAGGGAATTGGCTTGAATGAATACAACCAGCGATCAACAGCCCGCCTGCTTTCAGCAAGGTGTTCCTAGACTACATCTACAGCTAACTAACAATGGCGGCGATAATATTCGTTGACAAGTCAGAGCTATTTTAATTTGCTGTTTTTATCATGAGCTAACTATTGACTTAGCAAGCTGAAGTGGCAATGGGCAGGCCACACGCACAGCAGATGGCCGATGGGGTCGAAAAGTGCTCGAGTGGAGACCACGGACTAGCAAGCGCAGCGTAGGACGTCCACCCACAAGATGGACAGACGACCTTATAAAGGTCGCCGGAAGACGCTGGATGCAAGTGGCTTCCGACCGATACTTATGGAGGTCCAAAGGGGAGGCCTATGTTCAGCAGTGGACGTCATATGGCTGAGATGATGATGATGATGAGCTATTGACTTACTTAGGTACTATTGATTAACTGAGTAAACTATTTAAAGCTACTAGGGAAGCTGGTTGAAATCAAGTTTTAACAGGACGCCCCGCCACTTCTAACCTACTTAATTTTTACGATATTGCACTAGTAATATATGTATACGTATATAATATAAGAGATATGTACCTACATAAAAGTAATATTAAAAACCCCACACGTTCCTAATCAATAATCATTGACTACGATACGCATAACCAAACACAGAATAAGCAAGTACTACAGTCAAATGGATCAACTTAAGACAACTGTTTCGGATTTTAAAAAAACCAGTCCCGGACTCATTATTTTAATTACTTTTCTTTAAAAACTGTCTCAAGTTATCTTTTATTCCACGTGTCTCAAGTTATCCCCTTCGACATCTACCTATAGTTTTATTTCGGTGGCGTTGCGGAGAAGGTACCTCAAACAGGTTAAAAAGTTACCATACTCACATATTAAGATTGACCGGGTTCTGCGGCGGCCCCTGCGTCGACGAATACACCGGGCCTTGTCCAGCCTGCTGCCCTTGCGCAGGCTTAGCCTGCGGAATATCATCCGGCCTCAACCCCGGCCTGGATGTCGTCCGTCTCTCATCAGGTCTATCTATAGCAGGCAACGGGTTATTAGCATTGCATATTTCCCTCCCGTTCAGCCGTATGGCTTGTAGTTTTGGGGCTTTGTTCAAGGGGTTGTACTGGACGAAGAACCGTACGGCTGTCGCGGGGCCGGGGTGGATTTTCATCTTCGTGTTTTCAATTTTGAAGTCTGTGTTGTCTGTTGTGCTTACATCGCCGACCCAGTTCTGTAAAAAATTAAAGTTAACCAGGTTTAGACTGACTGATAGACAATAAAACTACTTAAAATAGGGCAGGCCATGGTTTTTTTTTTTTCTTCTTATGGACTTTAGGCGGTATTGACTGTAGCCAATGTCAAGTATAAAAAGGCGGGAAATAAGAGCTTGTAAGATTCAATCTTTAGGTACAATGCATGGTACAATGTCTTCAATCGATAAGTATTTTGTTTGATCAAATAAGTTTTAGGCAACGTTGTTCGGTAGAAGTGGCATAAGCCTTGTTAGTTGCAATTTGTAGAGTGATAGCTCCCTACAAAAGGCTCGAGGAGGCTACAGGTTGTTCTGAACCAATCAATGGTTACACGCCTTTTAAGACTAATTCTTCATTATCCGCACACTTGTTCGTTAGATCACCGCACAATAAGCTATCTATATTACACACTGAACCACGAAAATGAACAAAAGACAAATAATTAATCCCAACGAGCTGCGACCATGATGAGCTCAACCCATAGATCCAGGCCATGGTTAAGTATGGCGCTGGCGGTACATTAGGGAAGGGATGTTTTGCTCACATGTGATAAGGTATCCGCGACCGTATGCCGTTTAAAATATCCTAGCATACCTACACAGTAGCGGTGATCAAAAAGGTTCTTAGGCAACCAGTGCTTAATTTGGTTTAAAATTTTTTCATGAGCTGTAGGAAAACTGCTCAGCACGCCTAGCGCATGAGTGACGCGACAGTATCTCGCGCGCGAGATAGACTAGCCGTCTCTTTTTAAGGGGCTACTTTGAAAAATTATAGGATTTTTCAAACGCTCTAGTGACTAAACGGGAAAAGGGACTGAATTTCTTTTCGTATATTACTAGACTATATACTCTTGTTTTTGGCACAAGCCGAAACAAGATTGCTGAAAGTTGCCTCGATAGAAAAAACATCCGAAGTTGGGTCCTTTTTCCCCTTATTTTCCTTAGCATACGTAAACTATAAAAGATTAAGCAATATAACTAAGTAAAAAATATGGTATTCTGGTTTATCTAAAAAGTCACAGAAACAAAATTAGACAAAACTTTATAGGTTCGCTTATTTATCGTAGTTTGGTCAAAAAGTCTGATCCTTAAGAGCGCTGCACCTCTTTCTTTCGTGCACGGGAGCCATAAACGTGTCTCTAACGGATGGGCGTGGCTTGTCCGAATCGAGGAACGGCCTTAATTGACGCAGTCAGAAAAGGACAGATAGACTATCTCACGCGCGAGATATTGTCGCGTCACTCATGTGCTAGGCGTGCAGGTAGGAAACTCAGGCAAACCAACGGGAACCGTGTTCTATGGACGTGCCGCCACTGGCATACACTTACGCGTAGAAAACATAATAATTACATATTTATTGGTAGCGTATAACTGTATGTACCACAATTTATCACGATTTATGTTAATCTTGGCTGTAATGCAATAACATAATGACGCGTACCTAAGTATTGAAGGTAGAAAACATGTAAGTAGTTTAGGTACACCAAGTGGCCTAATGGGTACTTACTCCAAGTATGTCAGCTTTGCTGTCCAACACAATGTTGACCCACACAGAATGCAATATGCTGTCCGTGGACAGATTGACCACTCCATACCACCTGCCAGGTTCCGTGCCCGGCGGCTCGTAGCTGAACACGTTGGGACATGGTGATAGGGGTGTCTGTTGCTGGTGGGTTAGCACTAGGGTTGTCGCTAGCAGGAGAAATCTGAGCTGGAACAAATGCGGGTAGTTTAATAGGTATAAAAATGGGTGGGATGTATCAGAGACACGGCCGCATAAAGCCCGTGAAACGTATTTTGTCTTTTCGAAGGAGGAGGTTCTCAATTCGTCGGATTTTTTTTTTGCTAATATCCCTAGCCATACAGCGTGGTAACTCAGCCAGCATACTAGGGACCTTTGCTCCGGGCACTCTCCGGAACGAGTTTATTTTTTAATTTAGTCTATATTTTTGTCGTATGTTTTACTTATATTTTTGTTTTAAATAATAAATTGAATAAGTCGCTAATTTCTTTTTATGTATGTTCACCGATTATTCTAAAACACCTAGGCCGATTGAGAAAAATCTTTTTTTGTTTGAAAGAGTATACTCCAAATTTGGTCCCATTGTCACCAAGTCAGGATTTGATGATGGGATCCTGGAGAAATCGGGGGAACTCTTCAAATATTATAGGCACACCTATAGTGATTTCAGTATTTTTTACAGCAACTCGGGCATTTCCTCTTGGAAAAGCGGATCCTAAGTGAAGTCGGCTCTTTTTATGGTAAAATTATTATCTTATTTAATAATTTTACTTGTTATCTTAGAATACGTTGTCCAAATGTTATCTGGTTCCTGGTAGTAATTGCGGTTTGTAAATAAATATCAACAAAGCTATTATACGTGTGCGCCATCTGATAAGCGTGGAAACTACACACGTCACGAGATTCTTCTGATACAAAGCAATTAAATTTACCATATTAACACAAACGTGTGTAAGAAAAAAAGGGATTTAGGTTGTCAACACATTATTTGAACCTTTTGCACAAGCCTTATAAAACATAAAACTCTCATAACCACCGATTTTTTAATGAAACGATGTTTCTTGGAACTTATATAGGTATCAGGAAGGTATATAAATCATTAAATTCCTGGTAACTCAGTGGTACAGTTGCCATCAGGTATGTCGGAGCGGCCAAGGTGATCTGAAATATCTGAAGAACGCCTCTATTGTCTAGGCGATAAAGTGCATGTTCAGATATTTTTGAGTACCCTGGCCGCTACGATGTATTTGATGGCGAGTGTACAAAGCCGGGGTACGAACCTGTGACCTTCCGCAAGTCTTTCAACTAGTCTCAACACTCCACACACAAGTTTTTTATACTGTGATATTTATTGTGTTTTTTATAGATTAGACTACTAAGAACTCTTTTATTTCTTTAGGATTTGCTTCCATCTTTTAATTGTAAATCTGTTATATTATACCACTAATGGCACGCACGCAAATAATTGTTTACGTTGCAATTTCGTTCGTATCATCATAGACCTAAAGTAAGCGGTTAGTTTTCCAAGCTGTTGTACGAATTACAAAATAAACTTATATAGGTAAAGTCTTTTTCTCAAACATGCGCGGAAATGTTGTCGTTATGTTCGTGAAAATAGACTCGAAAGTATCACGTTTCGGGCGCCGTAGTGACACTTGATATGCAAAGGATTTTCATACTGCTTTGCAGGCCTAGGCCTGCAAAGTAGCCGGCGCCCGCCACGCGCTCGCCCCCGCAGCCGGGCGCTGTCGCGCGGGCGCCGGCCACGAGTGCGATAGACTTTTAGGCTTTAAGTATTAGGTTTTAGGTCTTATTTCCACGCATTTTTCGAGAATAAAGAGAAAAGCAATATACATGCCTCGGCGTGAAAACGGATTCCCGGCCTCGTATCCCTATCCGTATTTATCTACTTGGCCGGAAATCCCTATTTTCCCAGCCTCTGTTGTAATGTACTATTTTAATTCTGTGTTATTTTTTTTACGGTAGGTTGCAGTTAAAATAGTTCTTATACGTAGTTCAAATGTAATACGAATAAGATTTTGTTTATTTTCTCAGAAGGAGGTAAATTATATTTTTTATGTGAGTGTTAATGTGTCTTGTTAAATAAAATTAAAAAAAGACATGAATATTAATGTTATTATAGTACCTACTAGTAACTACCTACATATGTATGTATAAAATGAAAAAAAAAAACAATTGAAGAATTTAGGTCATAACGAGAGGGTCAAACTGGTATATTTGATTAATAAAATCAAAGTAAAAAACCTTTTGAATCATGATACTTAACTTAGCAAACGGAAGTTGAATCCCTTGCCTTAAATAAAAAATATCACAAAGTGCAAGCTTTTAACATTAGGTATTATTAGCAATTTAGCACTGAAGCCCAGCCATTGACGTAGTACAGTTGCCATCAAATATATCGGAGCATCCAGGGTAGTCGAACATATCTAAACATGCACTTTATCACCTTAACAATAGAGGCGTTGTTCAGCTATTTCTGACCACCTTGGCCGCTCGGATATATCTGATGGCGATTGTACAAAGTTGCTCTGCAAATTAGTATTCCCGCAAAGCTGGATACATCCTCAACTATAGAAGCCTGGCGACTGGCCAAGTTAATAAGCATAAGTAGTATACAGGGTGATTCCAGGAGACGTGAGTAGAAACAACCCAGAAAGTTTCAGTGATATAATCACGCTCTAATCCTACTATTAATTATTTTTGTTAAGTAAATGTTTAATTCTCTAGAATGATGGTTACTCTACAAAACCTGTTTATTCGATATGACAGTAGTTTCATTATGAAATTATTAAATATTCAAACTTAGCGATATATGATTAAGAGTCGCCAGGACGCTCGCGTGAACTCGCGTCCCCATACAAACGTAGTTCAGCTCTCATTTTAAAACGACATGCTTTAGAACCACGAAATTTGGCATGGGCATTCTAGCAGTACAGATCTATGTCGGTAATTCGTTTTCGTTGCTAAAAATTGTAATACAAAGAAAATATAGCAAAAATAAGTTTTGAATGTAAATCTGTATCTGGCTGTATTTTTTTTGTATTACAATTTTTAGCAACGAAAATGAATTAGGTACCGACATAGATCTGTACTACTAGAATGCCCATGCCAAATTTCGTGGTTATAAAGCATGTCGTTTTAAAATGAGAGCTTAACTACGTTTGTATGGGATCGCGAGCGTCCTGGCGACTCTTAAGATGTTGCAACAGTCACCGGACTCTGGGTGACATACAATTTGATAAGTATCGTAGAAAAACCATTTCCATGGTTGAGTGACCATGCATGTCCTTAATAAGTACTGTTAATAGTTTTAGAAACACTTAACTGAATGCATCTATCATAGACAAAATAAGGTGAAAACGGAAATTTGTCTATTATTTTTTTCGTTGGATTTTTGTATGGAGCTCATTGACGAAATCCAGCCGGAAGTCAATTTTTCTGCCTTTTATCTATTGATTGCTGTAATTCCGCTTAAGTATGTGTTGCGCCTTAAATTTTTATTCTCAACATTAAAACAAAATTTAACTTAATTTATTCCTTATATGGGAAAAAGCGGCCATATCAGGAATATGATATAAATAGCTGCTTGGTGAAGAAAACTATGTTTTCAAGCCAGGCAAAGTTTTGCATCGTAGGCAAAGTTGTAGCACGTGACGGTAACTTAAAAATTAACTAATGAAATGAAGGATTAGACTAGACAGAGGATCACTGTCGGCGTACGCCCCGGCTCCTGAATCACCCTGTACGAGTATTAGATAGTTGGTATAAGTACGAGAAGCAATCACATCGCGAAAGTTCCCAACTGCGGTCATTCATGAGAATCTTGGACAGACCAATCTTATAAATTAGGATGTCTGATGCTGGAGGACTGGCAAGTGGCCAGGGGGGCGATTCTGCGGTAGAAGTCGCGCAAAAGTAGGTGAAAACGAATGTGTCGTTCGGGATTCAACACGCTACCCTCGACCGAAATAAGTCATTTTGCTCCCTTGTAATACAATCTACTATTACCGTGGAGGAGGAATTACCTACATTATAAAACATCAAATATTTGAAGTTCAAGGCCTTTTCTAGGTCCATTATAATGCAGTTTTCAAAGTTAAAATCTGGCAAATTTAAAATTATAAAACCTGCAATAGTAACAAATTAAAGCCAAAATTGAAATATATGTGCTATTAATTGAAATATATATATGTGCTATTTTTGCATTATTTTTAGTTGCATGCAGTATTCATATTGTATTTCCTTCTTAAGTTTGTATATTTTTGTCAAATCAGTAGACCCATATAATAGGTTGTATTTTCGACGTTTTATTATCGAATTCATATCTACGACTACCAGAATCACCCCAAGTGTGATCTAACTTTTATTACCGGAAAAATTCTAGATAGCGCATTGATAGACAAACTATGAGAGAACCTATCTATTTACATCGAAGCACGTCCGCTTTCAGTCCATAAAACTGAAAAGATTTTGGCTCAGAATCAGCTGCAACTTTCAGTATTGCACTCCAGCTAGGGTTATGCAAACAGCTTTCTGAAATTCCATTGAGTAACAGGAGATGACATACCTATAGTAGGTAGATTGCGTAACAAGGGAGTAAAATGAAATATTTACGGCGAGGGTGTACGTTGAATCCCAAACGAAGCGATGGAGTCTAATAGAATCCCGAGCGTAGCGAGTATTATTTTTATTTTGTATTAATTTATTATTATTATGTATTAATAAACAAAAATGTAACTCATGTTATTCATGAGTTACATTTTTTTAATTTTTTAATTTTTAGGGTAATATTTCTGAGGTTATAAATTAACTGTCTATTTGTATTGCAACTTCTACTTTTCCGTCGTTTGCATGAGTATAGGCATTCTCTCTATTACGCTTAGAGGTCTAATTACATTTTCACCGCAGATTAATTGAAGAGCTCTCGGCCTATGCTGGTAATCAATTAAGAGGCACAACAATCTCACGCGCACTGACGAGTAATTACTGGGTTTTCCTCCTGAAGCGTAAAACACGCTTGGCGGAATTCAGCCCAGATCAAAGCGGAATTCAGCCAATGATAGACAGTTTTTTATTTGATAATGTCTACTCTTCTACAGTTGCCATCAAATATATCGGAGCGGCCAGGGTATTCAAAAATATCTGAACATGCACTTTATCGCCTTGACAATAGGGGCGTTGTTAAGATATTTATGACCACCTTGGCCGCTCCGATGTATCTGATGCCAACTGTACATAAGTAATATTGTCTAATATGTCCAGTCGCCATCAAATAAGTAAGTATATCGGAGCGGCCAAGGTACTCAAAAATATTTGAACCTGCACTTTATCGCCTTGACAATAGAGGCGTTGTTCAGATATTTGTGGCCACCTTGGCCGCTCTGATATATCTGATGGCGACTGTCCATAGCTCGGACAATTCATCGCAATAATTGTATGGAACAAGATGCATACTTTTGACACTTTTTGGGTTGTGGTTAAGAATGTTATATAAAAAAAATATATTATTAAAATACTGTACATAATACAAATTTAATATATCTTGTTTTATTTCGGTGTTATATTCGTTTTGCGACGTTTTTGCGATGAATTGTCCGAGCTGTGCGTAATGTCAAGGGCGTTTTGAAATAATTGCCGTACTCAGAAATGATAAGATAGTTTAGGTTATTTTTTTACGTAGAAGTGATTTGAATGATGTTTTTTGTTAATGAGAACCGAGATTTCCCGTTTCCAGTTTCTTATGATGGCAATGGTAATGGCGAGTAGCAGTGTAGGTGACATTTCCTCTTACATTTTGGGGATCTTTAGGCGGCTTTTGGACAGAGGGCGCAATTAACTTGAGCTTCAAAAAGTTCTTAGGCTGTGGCCGTCTATATCTCTATAGTTTCTGGTACTACCTAAATACATAATAAATCAAAGGCCAGGAATACGGAATGCAGCCGGTAAATATTGTGTATAAGAATTATCAGTAATTTACCGGTTTACTGGGAATAACTATACCATTTTGTACAGGTTTGCATTGCCTTACCTGCTTGGATATCTATACGAACAATATAAAATGTTAATAATTTGATTCTAATTCGATATTGAAAAGGATCTTTCCGAAGTGATCAAGTTTATGTCTATTAGATGTCAAAATGCAATTGCTGAATACGATCAAAGTAAGTTTGACATTTATTTTTTATCAATTTGACATTTGACATCATCAAATTGACAATTCAAAGTCAATATTCAAAACACGGCACTAATTGGTTTGATGCTTGTAATATCGACTTTATGAATATGATAGCAACAGGTAGAAATAAAAAATGAATGGTTTAAAAAGTATCAATTAAACGTAATCTGACTTATCTGACTTTGAACGTAACGATTCCACAAACGTTTTGACGTCATTGTTCGTCAGAATAAAAATTTGTTTAGATATCATTTTGATGGCAACAAAATATCAATTTGATAATGATAACAAATCAAGATTTTAAACCTAATAATCATTGATTTATTATGTAGGTAGAACCTACTAGATTTGCCATCTGCAACAAATTTTGTGCGCCATGTTTGGCGGTTGATAGCTATGACTGAATCAGATAGTAGTATACATAGACTTGTATTGATTTTCACTAGAACTTTTGGGACAAAAAAAATCTTAGGGATGTCATCTCCTAGTTACTCAATGTTCCTGGCACATATTTATTAGTCGATTGTCAGTTGACCTGTCTTACATAATATTATCTAAAAATATGTAAGGCGGTCCACACGCTTAGCGGCATTCAGATAGCATTTAGAAAAATGGAAGACGAAACTCCGGCTCAAAACAAAATTGTCTGTGGTTCCATTTTTGTTTCCTATAAAGTCTATACATAGCTGGATTCCGCTTAAATATATGATGCGCCTTAGTAAGCGATCCAGCGTTATTTGGGTGTAGATTTGCGCGTGTTATCCTCATTATGACCTTTACCAGGAAAAATAAATTTACTACGCTTAGTGATACAAATATAATAAAATATCAATACTTAAATGGGTCCGATGACGTGAACCGTCGCCATCAAACATATCGGAGCAATCACGGTAGTCAAAAATATCTGAACAAGCACTTTATCACCTTGACAATAGAGGCGTTGTTGTTGGCCGCTCCGATATATCTGATGGCGACTGAACATTGGTTTGTAAAGACTATGGACGCCGTTTATCTTTTGTTTATACTTACTTAATTGTGATTAGTAACTCTGTGGAGTTATTTTAGGTATTGAACTATGATTGAACTGAATTTAAGTACTTACACAAATTAATCTCGCGTAAAAGCATTGATTTGTCAATGGTAGCAGATTTTTTCTATGGAGCCCATACTTAAAATTCAGTCAGAATATGATTTTTTGCTGAATTCAGCAAATTCATAGACAAAATGCTTAAATTTGTCTACGGTTAGCATTTTAATTTAAGAATTTTCAAATTCATAGACAAAATAATTAAATTTGTCTATGGTAGCTGATTTTATGGAGGCCATAGACAAATTTAAGCAACCATAGACAAATTTAAGCAACCGTAGACAAATTTAAGCAATTTGTCTATGAATTTGCTGAATTCAGATCAGGTGTGTGGTATCCCTAAGTGTGTTTTGTTTTTAAAAATGGATGCGAATTTCCCAACAACATATCGATCTTATTGCAATGGGATTTAAATCGTGTACACATATTTTTGTCTAAGAAACGCATTGATATTTTTACACCTTGATTGTACCTATTTGTACAAAAAATTGAACATACAAAAACAAATTACAAACCAGTCTCCCCATCTAGAACATCCGCTATTCCGAAATAATTAAAAAATCTACCTCCAGAACCGGTAACTCCGCACATCACTAATTAAAACATCATTTAAAAACTTCCTGTGTCACTACGTCACTCAAGCACATCACTAGTTAGAAAAAACACAATTCTTACCATTTTTTTTAATTTTTTTCACTAATATAACACTTGTTTCCTTGTTATTATAAAGGTTTTATACACGCGCATCTCCTACGCACTTTACTTCAAGAATGACAAGAAAATAAAAGGTCAAGTTTACGATAGCCTTTAGAAGGAGATAGATGGATCATTAAAGGTCATTAAGTATGGATCAGAGAGGGATAGATATAGGTTTGTCATTTTTGCGTGTGCGCAAACAGGTTATTATGATTCAAGTTATTAAGTTTGCAAGATGCAGGCAGTGATTATGTGTTCCGATTGATTCGCGAGCGAGAGCGATTTGAGTTCAATAGTAAACCAGCATAACGTGACCTCTAGATTAGTAAAATTACGAAACCTGTAAGGTATGTTGGGGTAAGACCGGATCGGGTCAAGACCGGATAATTCAATTTTCTACTAAACTAGAAGAGATTTTCGTTTGCTGGCGACACACCTGCCTAGGCCATCTTGTTGAGCCCCGCACCTCATCCAACCGCGTGGCTTTAAAGCGACAGGTTGTGAGTGACAGCGACAAAAAATCACGACAGTGTTTTTGACGAGTGATCAGGAAATCCGAACTTTCCCGTGGCTACGTATCTCATCAACCAAGGGAGTTTAATCAATTTTTGTGTGTTAATTATCCATATTATCGTTATAATACTTGTTTTATGTAAGTTAGAACTACGAATAACGGCTAGATTAGGCTGTACGATTTAATCCGATCTTCGCCTTGCGGGTCAAGATCGGACTAAATTCATCCGATCTTGACCCGTTTGTAAGTGTATGGAAAAAATCAGCGGTTCTCAAATAGTTAATTTAATGCCGCAAGCCAGTGTTTTTGTTTTAACAGTTTCTGTCATTGCATACAGTTTCTGAACCATTTTATATGGTTTACAGTATGTAACTGTAACTTCAAATTGTCTGTTGTTCAGACACTTGTTTGTATTTCTAATAAAAGTTTGAGAAACGTGGATTTACTTTTATTTTGGCGCGGGAAAGATCGGACGTGGTGGCCCTATTTTTAAACTTTTCTCGCTTGTTATTCATGTATTCAATAAAATTCTGAGCTTGTAGTTTTGACAGGAAAAGAACGGATATTTATTTTTAGGAACCATATGCGTAACTGCGCAGAGTTCGGTTTTGAACATAGTCCGATGTTACCCCGCGTACGTCCGATCTTTTCCTATGAAAAAATATACAATGTACTCACTTTAGACTTATATAAAATAAAAACGGTTAAATATATGAGGAATTTAAAAATATGCATTGAAAGTATATTTCATGCTTATTTATGACAAATAATAATAATTCAAGGAATCGTTAGATAAGTTAGTCAAAAAAAATTAAACTCAAGGTCTTACCAAAGTGTCCCCAACATACCTTATATGGGTGAGGGTGAATCCTAAGTCGTGAACAGAAATCGCGCGCGCGAGTTTTGTGTCTAAATTGCGCCGATTGTAGAGGCCATTACTGATAATTATATAAAATAGTGAAAGCACCAACCTTATGGTCACCATATTCGAAAATACTTGTCATGTAGCTTAAAGTATAATTATTTTTTGTAATGTACAATTGTTTACTTAATCTTATCGATATAGTACTTAATTCAGCGGTTCTCAAACTTCTTTGGTCACATAACATAACCCTTTTGGAAAGTTAAATATTATGACTACGTAAGACGTAATACGTTTACATATTGTTACGTCCACGTTACATTTAATGTGCAAAGTAAGAAACACATATTTTTCATGAGTGGCGGTGGGTGAAAATTATTCCTAGGCAAGCCGAAGAGTTTTTGATGAGCTGTAGAAAAATTGCTCAGGTGTCTGAAAATTGGGCAAGCCGGCGGGAATCGAGTTCCATGGACGAGCCGCCACTGTTATTAATAAAAACACGAGTTTCAAGTTAAAAAATATACAAAAACTTTTTTTCTAGCCGGAACCATCGATAATATTTTTAAAACCCCCTTGTAGTTGTAGTGTTATTAGTACCCCCTTGTAATGTTGAAACCCCCTTGTTGTTGTTGTGTTTGTTGTATGTGGTAATGGTAGTGGTTCGAGTGAATCCGCGACTCGTGAGCGCTGGTAAGGTGATTGGAACTTATCTAGCTACTACCTACAGTTATGTGTATTGAATATGAGTATTAAGATATCATTTAGGTTCTTAAGCAGTTAATTAATAGGTTTCAATAGTTACGATTATTGACAAATAACTTGATAAAATGTGGACGAGTTTAGTGCAAGGGACCACTTTGTCGATTTACAAGGACATTTATTTCTTTTACTAGTAGATAGTGCATATGGCGTAGTTTTAAAAAGTACTAGTGACTGGACAAAGTCCCTTTGTCCGCACACTGACACACATATTTACTATTTGGCCGTAAAAACTTCTGTACGAAAATAACCCGCATTCTTACGGAGTTAAATTAAAATTCGTAACTACATATGTATTTATAAAGTAACAACATACATAGGTACCTAACAAGCTTAAGGGTTTTAATTGAAATATTTTACAAACCATTGAAATAATTATAATCCCTTTTGAACCTATCTTCCAAGTCGAAAATCTTGTCAGTGTCTTTTGCTAAGAAGTAAACCTCGGGATTTGGATTCGTCAGTACAACCAATGATTTTTTACAGTAGATAGGTTACATTTTGGATTCGTGGATCCAGATCCATCCAATCCAACCGTCGGGCCAAATAGAGATTAAAAGAAGATATTAGTGGCTATTTATATTCGCAGTTATTAGAAATTTGGCTTCTTGTTGTTTTCAGAATATAAGTATGTATATTTCTTTCTCATACGGGTGGCGAAAGTACGTCAGAACTAGGGTTTATAATCCGAATCATAAATATATGAAATTATCAGGATCTGGATACACACATTAAGACATACACTTCAGATCTATCGTGCAGGCCCTAGTCAAAATTTCCAGGTCTCTTACTTGCTGGTTCGTGATTTAGAGAGACGAGCCAATTATATCTGTACGAGTATATGCGGCAGACAACAGCTAAATTCAGTTCCTCTCTTTTTTGACACGAGTGAAAGAGAAGCACTGAGCAACGATTAATTCAATTCAAGTCAATTCAATTCAAATAATTTATTTCAGGCAAAGTCCAAAAAGTATAATGTTAAAATATATTAATATGGGACCTATCGCAAAACCAGAAAAAAATACGAATAAAAAAAATATGTGCACAAATGTTACTATGAATGTTTTGCAAAATATCAGTTTTTGTTAAAAACTGTTTAAGTAACGTCAATTTCATGACCATCGACTGTTGCCAGCCTAACGTATCTACGGTTATTATATATCATAGGGTACAACGAGCCCCCCACGTGTCGTGATTGGATGGCTTAATGGCGTCGAGCAGTATTTAGTGCGGGCTGAAATGTCGCCCGTGGGGTTAAGGCTGGGGCACATTACTGCCCTAAGTGCTAGGAGTAAAAACCAGTTTAAATTAGGAATTTACAGTGCGAGACTACATAATTATAAAAAAATAAGGGAGCTTTTAAATTACTGTTACAACAGCTTTGATTTTTCCTGCCCCTCAAGTTACAGTGGCGGCGCGTCTATAGAACACGATTCCCGCCGGCTTACCTAGTTTTTGGGCACCTGAGTAGTTTTCTTACAGCTTATGAAGACATTTTAAGCCAAATTAAGCTTCGGCTTGCCTAAGAAAATAACCCAGCGCCACTGCTAAGTTATGAACTGTAAGTATAAAAAAATCATAGATTTTGATGTGTCCTCAACATAGTTCTGAATTAAGATTCGTTGAGCGGATTAGTAAGTTGTTTAGTTGATAATTATCACTCACCCGAGGCGCTGCGATCCGATGGCGCAGTGCAGCGGGCAGCTACTAGGTAGAAAATTTAATTTCGTTTTTACTAACATTTATTATAAGCATTTTGTAATAGCCCATTTTGTAGAATCGTGGCATAATGAATAATTTGATTTGATCAGCTGATTAACACTTCCCCTTAACTTACCCCGTAATTGGATAATATGACTACGACGACTAAAATGCCATTGGTCTTGATGTGCTCTGAATTAAGCTTCGTCTGGCGCATTAGTGAGTAGGTTAGTTGATAATTATCACTCGCCCGAGGCGCTGCGGCGCGAGCTGGGACAGAGTGCAATGGGTAGCTCTAGCTAGGAAATTTAATTTCGTTCTTACATACATTTATTATAACCATTTTATAATAGCCCTTCTTGTAGAATCGTAGCATAATGAATAATTTGATTTGATCAGCTAATTATCATTTCCCCCATTAACTTACGCTTAAATCGAGACTTGCTGACATTTGCGACAAAGTAGTATATATATACGTAGGTATATTTATTACCTGTAAACAATACAATGTCAATAAATTACATTAAAAAACGCAATAAGCCAAACAATAATAACAAATATGACAAGAACTATCCTAAAAACCTAAGAATAAATAAAAACTACTCCTAATTGCTACAAAAAAAAAGAAAAACCTATGACACTAAGTCGTCCCGCAACCGTTAATTGGATAATTTGACTACTACAACTAAAATACTACCGGCCTTGATGTGTCCTCAACATAGTTCTGAATTAAGCTTCGTCGGGCGGATTAGTGAGTAGGTTAGTTGATAATTATCACTCGCCCGAGGCGCTGCGGCGCGAACTGGCATAGTGTGCAATGTGCAGCTACTAGCTAGAAAGTTTTATTAGAGTTTGACCAATCTCTGCATGGACTTTGCAGAGGAATATGTCACGTAAAAAGTAGGGTATCCAACATACATAGATATTATTGATGCACACACATTCATCACACTTCACACACAACACACAAAACACACCCGGGAAACAATGTGTATACCGATAGCGCCGAGTTTCCCGATACAACACACACCTAAAAAAAAGTGAACTGCCACTATAAACTTAATTTTATCAAATAAAGGTCTCGTCACATTCGATCATATTCATATTATTCATAGTATGTGTTAGATATGTATACCTACATATATTAGTGTGAGGACGCACCGCTGTATGTAAAACCTGTTTTATATGCAACGAATAAATCAGTGTTAAACTAGCTCGCTTGTTTAATGGTCGTGCACCCTCCCGTAGCATCCCCGTACGCATATGTAACAACACGTGGCGACGTTCGGACTCGCGTTTAAAAAATAGTTATGGCCACGGGAGCAACGTTTGGAATTCTTTCGACCAATCATTCAGTCGTACATTGTGTTCAAGATGTAAGTGGAAATATTGTAAATGGATTTGCAATATAGGTCCTTACCTCCAGAGTTAAAAGAAATGTTTTTCATCATGTTTGCGAAAAAAAGTTTTAGTAAACTGAATGTTTAATACGGTGGAATTATAGAGGTTTATAACACGCTTTATGAGAAAGTGTGATGAAAATAAGAATTTATCCTGCGAGGATAATTAATCCCACGTCTCCTACTTTTTCTTACTCGCAACACGATATCAATTAGACCCTTAAATGTATTGCAGGTACACAGGTATATATCGTCGCTGCGCTTGTAAAATGCGACATGTAAAAAAACACAACTTTACAGGAGACACAAAAAACATGTTTATTTTTTTACTGTATAATAAATCAAAAATCTAAAAATGACAAAAATTTAAGATTCCAATATGACTCTAAATAATGTTAAATTTGAAAATTTTACTAAGTTATTTTAGGAGCTACAATTTTTTTTTCTACATTTTAAGCACATAGCTGAATTTATTTGTGTTGTAAAAACCGCTAAGTGATTATCGAGGCACATAACGGTTTAATATTTCTATAAAGCGACATTTCGAATCGTCACTAAGCGGATTTATACTGCAAATAAATAAAAACCATAAAAATGCGTATACGACTGTTTATTAACACTGCTGAATATATTACATATTTAACTATATATTATTTGTCAAGAACCAATTTCATAAAATATTATATAAAATCCGCTGTGTGCCCATCACAAAGCGCAATATTTATTATAATGCATTCATTGATAAAAACAGCTTTGTGATATTTGATCACATAGCGCCTTTGCGCGGCTAATTAAGGCCTTTTTCACATAGCTGATTTTATTTTTTTGTGATCCAGTAAACTTAGAAAAAAATGGATTTTTGAGGAATATGCACCTTTAAAAATACTTTTAAATGAAGTCAAAAACCATTTTTCAAAAAAAGTCACATGTCGGATTTTACAAGCGCAGCGACGATATTATCTTTAATGTACTACTATTACTGTTTTGAAAAAATAAGTCCCGCCGAGTTTCTTGCCGGTAATAAGTAATACTTCTCGGGTCAGAGGTGTAGGGTTAGAACCGGTGGTAGTTTCTTTTTTCTCTCTGACGTTCATAAGTGCATTGTAATGTGCCTAAATTGAAGGATAAATATCTTTTATCTTATTTATCTTTATCTTTTGTATCACCAGTATGTTTGTTACATCCTGTAAGAGTCGCCATACAAAACATAACTCCTCATTTAGAAATATGTGGATAAACACTACCCGTATTTGTATTTGATTTGACACATGAATGAGGTGAGCAAATACGCTGTAACCACACATTTGGGTGCCTATTCATAATATTCATCAGTCCTTTGATACGGTTTACGTTGAGTAATCATGAGGGAAAGCGGTACAGGATAGCCTCATTAATCATTGATTAAACTTGTGGTACAGTCACCTGTAATATTTCACACAAACGTGCGCGCAAAAATATCTGACACAATCTTATAGAGAGAGTTAGATATAACAACAAAGAGAGCTAAGAAACCCTTTTACTTAGTTTGCTTTACTATCCTTATTGCTAGATCCGGACATCTGGCAGCTATTCATCGGTAAAAAAAAACATAGGTAAAAACAGTAGAAGTTTTTATGTAAAGAGGATGGAGCCTATATTTTAACATTAGAACAAAAGACGTTGCTTATTATTGCGGAACAAAAACAGTAGGCGACTAACTATCATATAATTTGGCACTACTTTTCCAAAAAAGAGACTCCTCTCATTATATAACTAGTAGTCCGCCTCAAACTGAGAATTCGCTATTTACTTGCAAACGTGTTGACCAATATAACAAGACCCATATGCAGATTTTTTTTTCACCTTCTATGTCCACAATTCCTAGATCGATCCAGCTCATAAACGAACTCTCAAATTTTTGTTGATCTCTGCTACAACCTCAACACATTTCATAAAGATCAGAAATATGTTACTAAAGTTATCGTCGAACAAACTCTCGAAATCAAAAAGCCTTCGAAATGCCGAGACGTCCCAGTAACCAGAAGTTGTTTGTAAGAACTCGCTTCGCTTACGCTCCGCTCGTTCGATAATCTAACTAGTAGTCCGCCTCGAACTGAGAACTCGCTATTTACTTGCAAACGAGTTGACCAATATAACAAGACCCTAAGGAGGATGTTTTTTCTCCTTCTAGGTTCATAACCACTTGATCGATCGAGCTCATATACGAACTTACAAATTTTATGTACCTATCTCTGCTACAGCCCCAAGAAATTTCATAAAGATCAGAAAAACGTTACTAAAGTTATCGTCGGACAAACTATCGAAATCAAAAAGCCATCCAAATGCCGAGACGTCCCAGTAGCCAGGTGAGAGTTCGGTCTGGAGTTGTTTGTAAGAACTCACTTCGCTTACGCTCCGCAAGTTAGATTATTTACCACATCACCCATAATATTTCATCAAACGCCAATCGAGATGAAAACGTTAAAATGCCTCAGAATAAGGAAGCTTTTTGATTCTATACAAAATCCTCTGAATCTTGATTGAAACATTTCCTAACGGTATCCTTTTCAATGAAAACCGAAGATAATTATCGCATACAAATGAGTCTTTATGAGGAGTCTATTATCAGCCATCCATTTAATTATGATCCTTATCCGTTTTCCTTTTACTAAGGAAAATAAATCAATTAATAATGGTTTTTGTACAAGGGAATTTGTATCTATATCTTAAATCAGACTGTAAACTATTGACTAGCTGAAAACCACACTATTACAGTCACACTAAAGTTCAAAATAGGATAAAATACGTTTTTATTAAAGTGGCAAAGATTGGTAAAGAAAAATGGTCGTAGTCAGCTAGACTATAAGGTATAATATTGGTTATGGATTATGCACAGATAACCTCAACCACTAGATAGATCATAAGTAAAACTCGGGGTCTCTACACATTTGTGCTCCCGTACTAATTTAGCGCGACCGCTTATTTCAATTGAGTTAACCTTTATGATCATTACTCATGTGAATTAAAAACATTGTGTGGTTTTATGAAACCACGATGCAAGTGAAACTTTACTATGTTAGCATGGCGCTTAGAAATTGGTGCCCAATTGGTTTGTCATGTTAGACGTAACAGAGCTGAAATGACTTGCCAAATGTAATTCATTAAATATAATCGAAATATGTTTCTAAAATTTAGAAAAAAATAATTCGTCCCACGCGGTTTGAACCCTCGCCCATTCGATCGTAAGTCTCATGCCATACCACAGTGCCACCGCTGCAATTATGCTAAGACGCGAAATATAGATTTGTATACCGCGGTTGACTGCCAACATGACGTGAACCTTATTGCTTATGAAATAAGCCTCACCTTACTATAAACGAGAATCAGCGTTACATATGTAACGCGCGACATGCGGAAGGGAGACTTTAAAATTCGAGGCGATGGAATAAAAGTTTCACTTTAAAAATATCCACTAAAATCAAGTTACAGGGGTGAACTTGGATTGTTATACTACAAATTGTTGTAGAATACTATTGAGATGAGCTGTTCGAATCGTAGAAATTTACGAATAAAATTGCAATGATGTGTGGTGACCTCGTGCTCCCTGTAAAAACTTAATGATGAGGTGTCTATGTAGTCTGTGGGATTATGTAAGTTGTGGTTGATAATCGTTCAGATCAGGCGCTCGTCTGTGGTGCCATCGAACGAAGATTAGCAGTCGTAGTGATGGGAAAAACATTAGAAAATATACATGCCGGTTTTTTAAGGCATGGTTATTAAACGAGAAAATTGTTATTTAGCAAATGACTTGACTTTAATCATTATTCATTCATTACCAATGAACTATTTAAGTAACGTATTATGGTCAAAAGTCAAAACTTCACCCACAGGTTTTATAATTTTACTGACTTTTGAATAACTTTGGCCCAATATATTGAACATTGTCATAGTGACACTAACTATAAATTTAACGACTCTGAAAGTGTAACATAGAACCGTGTAATATTGGGCCAGCGATACTAATACCGAATTTGACCGAAATGACAAATCTAAGCTAATTTTCTAAGAGTCACAGTATTTTGGTAAAAGTGCCATTTGACGGCAGGTGCTTACGCTTCTATTCTATTGCTCGAATAAAATATGTAATCCGTACAAAGTATAACGTAACCTTTACCAAAATAATGTTACATTTATTATAATCAAGATGGTATCCAATTTCAGTGTTGAAGGACAAAGTCTTCAGTATAAAGGAAACACGTGTGGGTTCATGATGCCGAAATAAAACTGCCATTATACCTCAAGAACGTCATAATAACGTATGAGCTTCATACGTTTTTGGTACCTTCTGTCTTTGGCAGGTTTATCTAAGACGCGCGTCAAAATGATGTGCCATAAATATTAAGTTGTTTTTCAGCCGCTTTATGATGTTCTAGATTAACACAAGTATAAGGTTAATGTTAAAGGTCAACTCTTAAAATAAGCCTGTTTACTTCATAACAGCAGAGCCCACAAACCAAAAAAATACCAAGTAATTAATGTTATTATAGGCCCTCATGCATAGGGCATCATTCATATTCATTCTCAGTTAAAAAAGACTACAAAGATGACGTGACGATGTGACGATAAAACTAAAAAAAACCGGTGTAATAAAATATTTCGCATCACTAGTATGTCTAGTTAGTTGCAAGTTGCTGCACGGCACCGCCTGGATAACTTTGTTGCTGACTGTACAGTACTGACGTGCACGCAAGTGCCAATCTGGTTACGACACGGATCCATTAACAAAATTAGTCTTCTTCGATATTTGCTCATAGACTCCTTAATGACTTGGGTCTACTTGGTAACCTAATCACATTATCGTAGGCAGTAGTTTTTAAGAAAGAGCCTGCCATCTGAGCTTCTATCCCGGAAGGAAAGTAAGCCTTATTGGAACAAGGTCCGGTTTCCTCCCAATGTTTTCCTTCATCGAAAAACAATGGTAACTCAAATGATATTTCGTAAGTTACAAAAAACTGTAGTACCATAGAGTAACTTATATAATAGAGCAGCACAGCCTAAGAACTCTTTGAAGCTTAAGTCTATCACGCCATCTAGTTGAGAACCACTGAAAGATACCCAAAATGTAAGAGGAAATATCACCTCCATCTAGTAACGAATAGCGTACTGGTAGTACCTACACTAGTCGCGTATTATGGCTATCTTTAGGTCGCTCTCAACTAGATGGCGCTAAATACTTGGAGCCTCAAAAAGTTCTTAGACTATGGCCGTCTATTGTATCTAAGTCTATGGTAGTACGTACGAGCCGAGGTTTGAACCCGAGACCTCTGGATTGAAAGTCTGTCTCACCTTATTGACAGCCTATACCAACGCTACAAGGTTTAAACCTAAACCAAAAGTAAATGTGGACGAGTTTAGTGCAAGGGACCACTTTTTCGATTTACAAGGTCCCTTTTTCCTTTCACTAATAAATAGTGCATATTGCGTAGTTTTAGAAAGTACTAACTCTTTATCAACAAAGTGGTCCCTTTGCCCGTACATTGTCAAAAATTCAAGACAGTTCTGTACTCGCCAGTACGAGGCCGCTAATCCGCTGTAAGACAAATTGATCGGTACAGTCGCGGTTAATTTGGTCTCACTCGTTAACAGCTTGCGTAGCGAAGTTAGAAACTTTGGCGAAATTGTATCTAGCATGCGAAATAGGGTAGTCGTGGCAAATAAGATCAAAACTTATCTGCACCAATTCTTAATTCATATTTTATCCAATTAAACATAAAAATCTGCTGGCTATTATCATATCCCAATTACGATACCCTGACACTCGCGATAAGGAGCTGTCAGATTGCAAATTGGCCGATACGACACCCTCCTCAAAGTTCGTGTAACAAATCACACCTGGGTGGCTCCAAGTTACGTCAGTTACGTACAGAGGGCCTTTGAGGAACTCTGGTATTAAGCCTGCTAGCATGAAGCTAGCTACTTGCCTTGACAATGGTAGTAAACCACTGGCAAGGCAAGTAGTACGCCGCTACACCTTCCTCAAAGTTCGTGTAACAAATCACACCCGGGTGGCTCCAAGTTACGTCAGTTACTTACAGAGGGCATTTGAGGAGCTCTGAGATTATCGGCGAGAGCATGATGCGAGCTACTTGCCTTGCTAATAAACCACTGACAAGGCAAGTAGTACGCTACTACACCTCCCTCAAACTTCGTGTAATATGACACCTGGGTTGCAGCGAGTCACGCCAGTTTCGTACATAGGGCCTTTTACCTTTTAACCGCGTTACGTCAAAATGTTAACTCTCAATTTTGAACTCTGTCATAAATTCATAATTAATGACAGTGTCACTTTGTCTCATATTATATATCAGACGACGGCGGTCAAAAACTTAAAAAGCTCAGGGGTTACATTGCCAGTAGTTTCCTGGAGCGAAATTTGAAGTTTAATCTGTTATTGATTTTATATTCATATACTTACTTTATACTTTCTTATGCATCGAGTTCTAATAAGCACGAGTGAGATGGACTGAGTAATATCATACTGGTGTTAAATTAAGATGCCGCTCTTGAGCGACTAAATTAGTGCTTCGGTAGAGTAGACTGCGTTAGCTTCACTTATGTAGCCTAAAACGTATTCATTATTTAAACATTGTAGGTACCTACGTATCATTTGAAAAATATTCTACTTTATTTTTTCAAGAAAATAATGAGAATATAATTAACGAGAACACACTCTGTGTCTAAAGAAAATAAACTGTTCAATTCAATCAATTATTTAGAACATAAACCCCAACCTATCTACAAAAGAAATGCTCTATTTAATGCAGAAGCACTATCATTATAACCGTTATCTCAAACGCTGCAGTCTGAGCACTCCAAGCTCAGTGACTTTAATCCTGGCAAGTTTATGACTGAAACCGTTTAACTACCACTAAAGTAACCACGGGTACTCGCCCGCTAGCACGATGTGAGCCCTACTTAAGAGAATTATATAGACTATGCTGAATATTGTCTCCTAAAGTTAGAGAAACCCTGACTTGGTTTTTAAACTTAGGTTCTTTCTTACAATGACATTTCATTGTACCTAACTGACCCTTACTGTAATTAATGTAAATATAACTTTTTTCCTGACATAATGTATTAGCTATAAATTGGTAATAATTTCGAATGGATATTTTATATTGTTATTATTGACATTACAAATTCTCTGTATATACAACTCATATTGATAGCTTGATATATGTTGCTAGTTATAAGAATATTTGCATGCTGTTAAACCCAGCTGAAGAAGGTGGAACTATCACTAACCTAAAGTTAAGACATGTAACTAACCTTTTTTCTGCAAATAAACATATTATGAATTATAAATTATGAATTACAATTTGACAAATTTTTTGCGAGCTTA
This sequence comes from Pammene fasciana, assembly GCA_911728535.1. Lineage (NCBI taxonomy): Eukaryota > Metazoa > Arthropoda > Insecta > Lepidoptera > Tortricidae > Pammene > Pammene fasciana. The sequence goes on from OU452292.1 coordinate 3,412,291, forward strand.
ATAAAATTTTTAAGGATCCTATCATCAACTATCGTATTAGTATCAAAAAATATGTATAATCACTTATTCATTGTAATAATGCTATTATAGATCTTGAAACAGTAAAGTCATGGATCCTACTAGAAGTTATTAATATTTCAAGAATAATGGTTTGTGTAAGATTGTCCTAATATATATTTTTTTCGTAGCCTATACTGTGTCCTACTGCTGGGCAAAGGCCTCCCCTCGCTTCCACCAGTTCCACCACTCGTCACGGCCTAGTGCATACTCTCGCCACTCGCTACAAAATGCGTCCGGGGGGTGATTTTTGAGATTCGAGCACTCGAAAGTGACATTTAAAACTCAAAATAAAGCGATGAAATTATGTTTAAAAAATGACAGCGATGGAAATTTTAAATCATGATAATTTAAACTATTAATTCCATGCAAAAAAATTGGCGAGAAACTTTGGTGTGCGATTATAATCGATCTTAATTTTTTTGAATTCGAGCGTTCGGCTGCCAAAAATCGCCCCCCAGGGGGTGATTTTTAGATTCGAGTACTCAAAAGTGACATTTACAACTCAGAATAAAACGATCAAATTATGTTTTAAAAATAATAATAGCGATAGGAATTTGAAATCATGAGTATTTAAACTATTAATTTCATGCGAAAAAATAGGCGAGGTGATAAGCTTTTGTGTGCGATTATTTTCAAGCTTAAACTTTTTGAATTCGGGCGCTCTAAAGTCAAAAATTCGTCCCCCGATCGTCCCGCCATCTCCTTTTTGGTCTGCCTCTCTGCTGCCTCTGCCCCGGCCGATTTGTTCGCTCCAGTTAGTTGTTAATTTATTTATTATTTATTTATAATCGTTCTGAACAACGGTCTTGCCAGTAGACAACTAGACAGTATGATAATTACATATTGGGGTAAATTATATCCTTGCTTTAAGAACTAAGATTTCAAAATTCAGTAAGAAAATTTGGCTTTTAGGTACAGGATAGATGAAAAACGGGACCACTTTTGGACCTTATTACAACGGAATAAGGTGAAAAAGTGGATACATCTCTTTGTAGTCGACTGTACTAAAAACGATTTCCATATATTCTAACGATGAAAAAAACAGACCCGAGGTTGGGCATAAATATACCATTATGAGAGCCCTAGGGACAACATCGATCAATTCACACCTGTTAAGATGTCAGACATTCTTCATTCATCATATTATGTATATGTAGATGTACATATATTCAAGCGTGTCTCTGGTGGTGGCAGATTTAAATTTCCTAAGATACACGAAAAAAAGGATAATTTCAGCCAAGAATACTGCTGCAAGAATATTATTGTTTAAACGTACACAGATAAAAGGATATCTTAATCCAAGATATTCATTCTTGTATATAAGGAAAATCGATAATTTCTTAAATCAAGTAAAAAATATCTTGAACCAAGTAAGTTCTATCTAGGATCAACGAAATCATACTTGGTTCAACAAAATCATACTTGGTTCAAGAACTTATCGATTTTCCTTATATACAAGATTGAATATCTTGGATTAAGATATCTTTTTTTTCTGTGTAAGTATATATTGTCTTGGATTAATTATATATCTTTAGCCAAAGATATATTTTACTTGAATAAAGACATTTTTGGGATTGGGCCGGCCACGTTCAACGCATGCATCCAGAGAGATGGGCTAGCATAGCCACCAAGTGGGTGCTGGTAGGGGGGCGCGGGCGCGGTAGGCCCAAACGGAGATGGCGGGATGATTTAGATGCATTCCTTAACAACTGGGCGGAAGAGGCGCAAAATCGGGAGATATGGAGATCCAGGGGAGAGGCCTTTGCCCAGTGGGACACTCAAATAGGCTAGTATAAAAAAAAGACATTTTAGTTGAATCAAAAGCACTTTCTGGGTAAATTGTTTCCACCTATATACAAAAGAATATTGACCAAGGGGCCTTGTCTTGGATTAAGTTTTTTTTCCGTGTACCCTATAGAATGACGTTCTAGCAAAAATATCGCGATAAGCAAAATCATTTTTGGTAAAAAACAATGACATAATTGAAAACTAAAATGAAAAATTTACTAAACGAATACAGCTGCTAAAACCTTAACAAAACGAAATAAAAATAACAAATTACTTACTATAATGTATTACATTTAGCAATTATTTTAAACAGTATGTAAATATTTTAAACTAAAAACCATAATTAGGTGGACTAAATTGACAGGAGGGTTCATACATCTGACAGTTGTTTGACAAGTTTTCTATGAAATCTCCTGTCAAGTTAGTTCACCTAATTATGGTTTTTAGTGTAGATGCTAGTTACCTACACACTAATATTTGTTAGAAAAAAAAAATTACTCCGGTAGTGCCCGCGGTTAGGGTGCCCACTGTGCCCAGAAGGTTGGGGGCATTACCGCGCTAGACAGCAATACTGATAAGCTTGTATCGCTGGGTAAAATTTAGTTGTAAATGATTTGGATTTTGTTTTACCCAAAAAGGACTTGTGATATCGCTGCCCTCGTCTTTTACTCTCTCTCACTCTACATCATTGATTTATTATATATTCTACTAGATGTGATCATCATCATCACCATCATCATCATCGCAGCCATAACACGTCCACTGCTGAACATACACCTACTGCTACTACTATTTACTACTGCTGTATATACCAGATGTGATATCTAGAACTAATTTTTTTTTCTTCCTATGGACTTTAGGCGGTATTGCCTGTAGCCAATGTCAAGTATAAAAAGGCGGGAAATAAGAGCTTGTAAGATTCAATCTGTAGGTACGATGCATGGTACAATGTCTTCAACCGATAAGTATTTTGTTTAATCAAATAAGTTTTAGGCAACGTTGTTCGGTAGAAGTGGCATAAGCCTTGTTAGTTGCTATTTGTAGAGTGATAGCTACTCCCTACAAAAGGCTCGAGAAGGCTACAGGTTGTTCTGAACCAATCAATGGTTACACGCCTTTTAAGACTAATTCTTCATTATCCGCACACTTGTTCGTTAGATCACCGCACAATAAGCTATCTACATTACACACTGAACCACGAAAATGAACAAAAGACAAATAATTAATCTCAACGAGCTGCGACCAAGATGAGCTCAACCCATAGACTCAGAACTAATTTTGTGCGTCATTTTGTGTGGTTGACAGCTGTCATTGAATCAAAGAGTTAGATACAGTCCGTGAGCTTTAAGAAGAACCTTCTGGAATCGGCGATGACACACGAAGGTAATATTGCTGCTCTGCTTTTTCATGTGTCACTGTTGATTGATACCCGACGTCTCTTTCTAAACCCCGAAGGTTCTTTTGAGAGCTCACGAACTGTATACTTGTGCTACTATACAAGGTGTTACAAAAATACTGGTGATCCTTTTAAGGACATAATTGGTATCGTATTCTTATTGTGAAAAACTAAGAAAAAATAATTTTCTCGCGAAAATAATTTTTGGTTTTGTATGGAGGCCATGGATGGCCAGCTGGGACGACTCGCCCCATACAAAAAAAAATTTTTTTTAGCGTCCAAAAAATTTTTCTCCTACTTTTTCCTACTCGCAATACGATACCAATTATGCCCTTAAACGGATCACCAGTATTTTTGTAACACCGATAGACTTGTAGTGATTTTCACTATAACTTTTGGGACAAATAATTTCTTAGAGATATCATCTCCTGCTACTCAATGCTCTACAGACATTTCCCTAATATCGTATTTTTAATTGAAGACAGTAATATGACAGCTCTTGCCCTACATTGTAAATCACTTTCTATGGAAAGAACTAGTTAGGCTTAATTTTTAGATCTTTTTATAATGCTTATATCTAGTAGCGCTGCCCTCAGTTCTAACAAATCTAAAAATATCCGGTTCCATCCGAGTAATGCACAGTCGACCAAAAATGTGGTTTACCACCTAAGTACTACGGTTGAGGTTCGTTTGAACGTTATGAGACAACAAGCTCGCGCATGTTTTAAACTCCGTTAGAAATGTCAACCTTAGCGATCGTTAGATCTTGCAGAAACTTTTGTCAAAATTGGTAGACCACTTTCTTGGTCGACTGTACACTATGACTGACTATGACGTTGTTTACGGAGTCTACGAGAAGTGATCAATGGTTTTAGTGGCTGTAAAATGGCGGGGATGGCGGCCATTTTGTCGTTATTTCCGAGTTTAGTAAATTCCTTGTTTTATAGGCTGTGGGTACAGGCTATGAACAAATAAAACATGAGGACTGATAAAAGTAGATAGGTACCAACTTTATTACAATTGACCGTAGTCCGTAAGGGACTGCAATTTCAGATCTATAGTCTGGCAAACCAAAAGCGCAGTAACAGTCAGAGTAACATGCTATACCCATCCCTTTTTTAGTAGTGAGAGTACTAGCATTAGAAAAAGACAATATGATTCTCCCTGTCTATGCTTGAAGTGGAACAAACTCTGGCCAAACTATAACTATGTTACGGTGTAGGTAGTCATGTGGTTTACCGCGGTAAACCCAGCAACCGTTGTTAGGGGGACGACACGCTCCAGCAGCGCAAGGGTCCATCGGTGTGTGCTACCCAATATTTGGGCCGCTAAGTACCTACACGGAAAAAAAGCTTCCGGGATATTCTCAATCCAAGACATTATTATTTTCTTCAAAATATTTCCTCGTGACAAGTATTTATTTCCTTTTACCAAAAATATGATTCTTCGCTTAATAAAACCACGTTTTCTTAAAATAGAAATACAAAAATGTATTGTTTCAAGAGTGTATTGAGTAAATAAGAGAGATTATACTTTAATCAAGGTATTATCTTAGGTAAAAGAAAACTAGAAAATCTGTAAGAATATATTCGCTTCGTTATATTTAAAACTTTAATTTATTTTCGTTAAAGGAAATAAATGCTAGTCACGAGGAAATATTTTCAACATACCTAATATAATAATGTCTTAGATTGAGAATATACCGGAAGCTTTTTCCGTGTAGTTTAGGCATGGTCAGTGGTATTGTCACCTAGCTAAAAGGGTGTCCAATATAGAAGATATCTCGGCTCGTAATCTAGGCTCGTATAGGGGACCGCGGATGCCATGCCCATAAGTACTGAAGATGTCTACAAGCGATTGCTAGATGGCGGTACTAACGTAGCGGGTCTTAGTTTCATTCACTTTTTTTGCATGTATACCCCTTTCGGACTTCTGAAGTTGCTATACCTATTTAACTAGAGGTCAAAGCGCCGAACAAAATGGATGGAGCTAAGACCTGGACCTTTCGCAGTGGTGCTGGAGTAATTGCCTGAACTGCCTATAATATGTATGGGCGTTCATCCTCACACGCTGGAATCTAAATGGTTACGCACCGTGCGTAAGAGGAATTTCCTTCCACGATCGCTCAATGGCTGTGGAATGAACTCCCAGCTGAGGTTTTCCCAAGGCGTTACAATATGGGATCCATCAAAAAGGTAGTGTACCTACCTATTTCTAAAGAGACGGCAACGCGCATGTGTCCAGAGGTTACGATGGTCGCTTACCATTAGGTTTTTTGTAAAAAATCTAATCTCTCGTGTTTCAATTCCACACTCGCGGTTAAAATACAACTTTGCTCCCTTGTATAACAAATAACTATTATACAACGACGATGGCAAACTAGCATACGGCCCGCCTGATGGTAATAAGGCTAAGCAGATACAGTAGCCTATGGACGCCTGCTGCTCCATGGGTGTAGAATGCGCGCTGCCGGCCCTTTAAAAATAAGTTCATTTAAGAATCCCAGTCAGTTTCCGGACCGGAGAGCGCTGGTAGCCTTGCGGTAAGACGTCCGACTTTCAATCCGTTGGTCTCGGGTTCAAACCCGGGCTCGTACCACTGAGTTTTTCGGAACTTATGTACGGAATATCATTTGATATTTACCAGTCGCTTTTCGGTGAAGGAAAACATCGTAAGGAAACCGGATCTAATCCCAAAAAGGCCTAGTTTTCCCTCTGGGTTGGAAGGTCAGATGGCAGTCGCTTTCGTAAAAATTGGTGTCTACGCCAATTCATGGGATTAGGTTTTCAAGCGGACCCCAAACCGGGATAAACGCTAGGATGATGATGATAAGAATCCCAGTCAGACAATATTGTAGTCAGTCCTCTCGTAATATTTGTTTATGGTACAAACTGTACAATTTAATAGCCCTCGAAGATTGCGTTACCGATGTCAAAGCTGTAAAATGGCTACAAGAGTGAATTTACAGCAGTTTTTATTTATGTCCTTGGGTTTTATTTTATCGACTAACCTACAATTTGAACAGAAGTGAGAGGGTATGATGGTTGTGTTTTATATCGGCCACTTGAAATTTTGTCGTCGAGCAACAATGTAAAGAAGGTACAGACTTAAATAAGATTAACTGTAAATATAGCTCGTGAAAATTGAAGGGATGTTTACAAAAACAACATAACTGCTTAGAGCGGTTGACACTTTTTTAGGAACATTGTTAATCGTTTCAGGTGTCAAGGGTTATTACAGGGTCGAGGACTATATGACAGACATATATGCATGGCCCAAACCAGAATCTATAAAATCATCTAACATTTAGAGGACACAGTTCAAGTAAGAAAGAATATCAAACGTATTGCGAAGCAGTCAGATTTGGATTTTATTTTTATTTTTCATTTTAATTACACAATAGGCAGGTACATGTCTGTCTCTCAAGCTGTTTTGATATGCCTTCTTGAAGAACTACGCATTATTGTATATAGTATCTTTAATGTATTTGTAGTACTGTTTTGAAAAAATAAGTCCCGCCGAGTTTCTTGCCGGTAATAAGTGAGCATTTCTTTTTATTTTTGCCACTTTTCTCGACTTTTTATTTTATGGTAAGTTTTATGTTTTTTCTAGTCAGAATCGCGAGCTGATTCGATTTATACAAGAAAAAAATGTGTCCCAAAAATTTGTTTCCTCTTGTGCTACCCTTTGCCATATGTTTTCTATGGAGGTAACACAATAGGAAAAGTAAAAAAAAACAAAAAATGTATGGAGTTTTATGGGACATCTTTTTTTATTGCATAAATCGGATCAGCTCGTGATTCTGATCAGGAAAAACATAAAACTTACCAAAAAATTTTGAGTCAACAAAAGTGGCAAAAATTTTGAGAAACGCTCAAGTAATACTTCTCGGGTCAGAGGTGTAGGGTTAGAACCGGTGGTAGTTTCTTTTCTCTCTGACGTTCATAAGTGCATTGTAATGTGCCTAAATTGAAGAATAAATATCTTTTATCTTCTTTTAACCAGTGTAGTCAGTTATGTTGTTTTTGTAAACATCCCTTCAATTTGTAACCGTCTTATACCGTAATAAGACTGTCAGAAAAACTGCTGCACGAGTCGTTCTTACGGTATACAGGGTGTAAATTTAATACGGGCGAACCTTTTAACGGTGGTTTACATAGGTCATACTGAACAAGTTTCACTATGGAGGTAACCCCAAAATCTTAAAAAATTACTTCCTCATACAAAATGTCGACACCCATGCGACAAAATGTATGAGTCTGGCAAAAAAAAAACATGAATTCGGGGCAAGCTCCATAGTGAAAGTTGTTCAGTATGATATATAAACTAACGTTAATAGGTTCGCCCGTATTAAATTTACACATTATATTGTGGAGACATTTCTTTGGGCTGATTGTGTATCCCTAAATATTATTACTCCAGTAAAGATACGTTTTTTTTCAAACATCAATTCATAATAGCGATTTTTTTGTTTATATAGTTTTAAAATGTCATTCTAAGATGACTGAACGAAAAATCCTACAAACTTTCCATCGGGAAGTAAATATTCATTAAAATATATATGAAGGGTTTCTTTTTTTGTCTGATTTTCCGTCATCCATAAATAACGTGTCTTATGGAATCATAATAAATAATAAAATATTGATATATTAATTTAGGCGATTTAAAAAAAAAGAAAATGAGGATTTTTTCAAGGTAATTTTTTGTAGGATTTTCTGTCTAGGCAATGATTAACATGACTTTTAAGCCATACAACTAAATACTTCTGCTATTATGAATTATTTCCAAATTTGACATTTTTCCCATACAAGTGAAAATAAAATGACTGTACTATATTTGATCGGTGAATTTTATGAAATACGTGTACTTACTGGCCAAAATGGCAAAAACGAAACCCTTATAATTGTAGTTTCGTTATGTCCTTCTGTCTGTCCGTCCGTATGTCACAGCCATTTTACTCAGAAACTATGAGACGTATCTTTATCAAATTTGAATACCTATAAGGTGTATTTCGTGTGCCGCTATTTAGTTTTGTAGTGAAATTGCTGAAAAAACAATTTAGGGGGGGCACTCCATACATGTAACTAATTGTCAATTTTTTTTACCAAATATCAACAATATGGACAGCAATCGATAGGCCTTTAAAAATAACATTAAGGCTTCTTTGAATTTTTTTTAATTAAGTGGATATTTTCAGAAATAATCACTCCGACAGTCAAAAAAATTGTGTCTCCCCTGTACCTTTTGAACTGTAAGTTCAAGAATTCTAAAAAAAACTTACGAAAGTACATATTTGAATATAATTTCCACTTAAATTACTTTGAACATTATCGGTTAAGGCGTTTTTGAGTTCTATCCAAAAAAAACTACGTACATAGGCAGATACAAACTTGCGATTTTTTTTTCGATAGTAGCTACGAAACCGTCCATTGTGCGTGGTCCAACAGGCACTTGGCCGGTTTTTTATTAGAAACCTAGGTTTTCTACGATTTATCTTGGATATGTTTAAATTTAATTTTGTATATCACATATATATCCAGAATACAATACAATGCCAAAAAATTACAATAAAAATCCCAATAAGTCAAAGAATAATAACAATAAATATGATAAAAACTATCCTAAAAACCTAAAAGTAAATAAAAACTACTCCTAAATGCTACAAAAAAAACCTATGACAGTAAGTCGCCCCGCAACCTTCCCGACGCAAAGGTACCCATCACGCTAGCAGCATTGCCTCGTTGAATCGCTATGGATAACCTCTGCATCAGGAAGGACCCGGAGCGAGGGTCCAAACCTCTCTCCTGCATACGCCTCCCCACTTCCCCAAAAAACACCTTCGCTTCAACACACCAGCACCCGGTGGTTTCCACCACCAGTGGGACAAACAAATAATTCGCAAGGGCTGCGTAGGTAGGGGAAGGCGGGGTTGAAAGTGCCGGAGGTAGGTTGTGCCGACCTCAATAACTTTTTAAATAAAAGAGATAGCGATACGGTTAAAATGCGCAATTATAGCCTCAGATAACGTGCCATATTGGCAACAATTTTATTTTCACTAATCATGACGGTTGAGTGGCTGGGTGCGCAAACATCCAGAAGCTATCAAAATAATACACTTGAAAAATTTTTCGTGCTTAAACTATTTGGTCTAGATCTGCGCACTTTGGACCGATTCAATCGTTACTTTCCTAACTAAATTATAATGATATTATTTAGGTATCTGATTGTTTAGTTTTTTTTATTGGCAATACGGTTTTAGTCGCCTGTTTTAGTCGGTAACCCGAACTTGGGGCTCGATGTGCCCTTTTGAAGGGGCAGGTTGTTCCCAAGAACAGGTCACCCCGAACGACCACACTTGTACTAAAAAAAATTTTTTCTCGTGTTCTCATTTAAATTAGATACGAAGCGTAACCATTAAAATAGGACTAAAAGACGTTAAATATTTAAAACAAAAGCTAAAGGAGTAGAAACCAATAAAATCTGTGACTAGAAAAATTTGACTTTTGTACTTGACGCCCAAAAAGAATAGGTAGCACTTAGTCGTGCAGTGTATAGATATTTATGATCATAAGAACATAAATCATTTGTTTTATAACAGATGTCTAATTAATTCTGACAGTTTTTTGACATAATCTATCCGGAACAATTTGCCCCGCTGGGGGCACAACTTACCCCAACGAGGGGCTAAAAGTGCCGCTCCGAAATTTGTCGAATAAATGCTTGTATAAAAAAAACTATTGCGATTTTCGTTGAAATTACTGCATCATTTCAAAGATAAATAGACATTCTTATAATATTGCCACATTATTAAATTGAAACTTATTATTTTTATGGCAAAATCTTATGATATTTGAAAATCGGCACGTCGAACCCCACCCTCTCCTACTTCTCCCGCTTGCGAACCGCGGCCACCTCAGCCGCTGCCCCTGCCGAATTCACGGTACGCCCAATGTGTGAAGCCGCAAACGTGCTGACACACGTTGCATCCCACACTAAGCACTTTCCTTTCTCCCAGGGGATCAACGTCAACCCATCAGGCCTCTTTCCATCAGACCGACGGAGGGCCGGAGGCCCGGAGGCAGCACACACGGGATATTCGCGGAAACTAGCGCCCTACGCACGATATCATTGAGCGCGTGGTGCCGCGGAAACCTCCCAGCACACCGACAACAATTCAACGTGTGATGACCGCTACTCTCCACCGTGGAACCAAAGATGCATGCGTGAGGTTCACACACATCACAGCCCAAGCGAAGAACAACGGCAATCCGCGTCGAGTCGTTGTCAAGCAGTGTGCCCAAATGCGGAGACACCGGCATGAGTCTCGCCCTGTCCACCCCTACTGCACCGTCCAACATGCTCCCTAATACCCGCTTCACCCCAATGTCATCCCACAAACGCTGACGCTCCGGTTTATTCAGCGCGGACGCACCAGGATTGAGAGCCAACCAGGCTTCCATAGAATCTGCAGCGAAGGGTATGGGTACCCTGTCCCCATTTGGAGATAAAATTTGAGTGACAAGATCCACAACCCCCGCCGCCGACGCCATGAAAGCCGGCACGCTCACGTCCCGTACACGTCTCACGCCTAGCCCCCCAGATCAAATGGGAATTGAGGCCAGATTCCACTGATTCGCATCGAGGGAGACGTTTAGCAGCGACTCAATAGACTCCTTCAACACGCAATCAAAGGAGTCAACATGTCCGGGGTGAAGCAAGCAAGGCTTCTGGAATGGCTTCGGGAAAAATGGGAGAGCCCAAAAGATTAAAGGCCTTAAGCTTAAGGTTCCTCAAGCCCGGGAAGCAAAACACCGCAAGAAGGGAAGGAAAGAATGATGTTTATAATTGGTTCAGCCGTTTCGAGAATTTTCCTATTTTTAACCGACTTCAAAAAAGGAGGAGGTTCTCAATTCGACTGATTTTTTTAACCGACTTCAAAAAAGGAGGAGGTTCTCAATTCGACTGAATTATTTTTTTTTTATCATAATTTTTTTTTTTTTTGTATGTATGTTACTCCATATCTCCGTCAATCGTGAACCGATTTTCAAAATTTTTTTTTGAATCGAACAGGTATAACCCCTAGATGGTCCCATTGTCACCAAGTCGGGATCTGATGATGGGATCCTGGAGAAATCGAGGGAACTCTTCAACTATTATAGGCACACCTATAGTGATTTCACTATTTTTTACAGCAACTCGGCCACTTCCTCTTGGAATAGCGGATCCTAAGTGAAGTCGGTTCTTTTTTTGTTTAAAATTATTTTGTCATTATTTTTTTTTATTTTTTTGTATGTATGTTACTCGATATCTCCGTGAAGCATGAACCTATTTTCAAAGTTTTTTTTAAATCGAACGTGTATAACCCCCAGATGGTCCCATTGTCACCAAGTCGGGGTCTGATGATGGGATCCTGGAGAAATCGAGGGAACTCTTCAACTATTATAGGTACACGTATAGTGATTTCACTATTTTTTACAGCAACTCGGCCACTTCCTCTTGGAATAGCGGATCCTAAGTGAAGTCGGTTCTTTTTTTGAAAATCGGTGCACGATTCAGGTAGATATCGAGTAACATACATACAAAAAATAAAAAATAAAATAATCAAATCAAAAGTCACTTTTGCTCCCCGTTTTTGAGCCCTTGGTAACTTTTATAATGGAATGGAATGACCCTTGTGCATTATAACGTAATAATAAATATTATTCTCTATATAAATATAATGGCTCTGGTATAGTTTGTATTTTGACGGTTACTTTGTTTCCGCATTTTTTCGTCGTTAAGTATGTAATTTTTCTGAAATCAATGAGGATCAATAGTACGGGCGGCGGCCGTACGATCTGGTACATACACGAAACTCCGTGGCTACGTAACGTGATACAAAGATAAGCCCTATGGCACATGTTCATAAAACTGATGCTGAGTTCCGGAAAAATAAACAATAAAATTAGAATAGGCCGAAAGCACAAAAAAATACCACAACCGGTTTAAAAAATTGAAGGTATTTACCTACGTCATTGGATACAAAGATGACACTTGTGATTTGGATTGGATACAAACTGGGTTTTTATGTAGCTAATACAAATTACTCTTTGTTGCCACAATAATCATCTCAGTATCAAACACCGTAGGTAAATACCATCCATTTTTTAAACCGGAAGAGGTACTTTTTTGTGCTTTCGGCGAATTCTAATTTTTTTTACTATTTTTCCGGAACTCAGCACCACTTTTATGAACATGTGCCATGGGACTTATCATTGTATTACGTTACGTAGCAGATCCTACGGCCGTCGCCCGTACTACAAGGTCCAAAAAGGTTTTCAAAAAGGCATGGCTGGCGTTGTGAATATTAGAATATACTTAAGTTGTCACAATACCCCAACGACGATGTCATCTCTCGAAAAACTCGCGTAGGAATGCCGATTGCCGTTGGCATATGAGTGTTATCGTTGTAATACATATACTGCTATATTTAGTTCTATAACACCATTAAACTCGTAGGCATAATTAGTGCTCTTTTGTTCGTTAACACTCCAAATTGAAGGAGCTATGAAATCTTCATTTGGTGTCCCGAAATTTAAATTTTTGGATAGTGTCACAACGTTGTAAAAATCCCCTGTTCCTCCATGTTTATGCTATTAGATTGCCGAAAACGTTTGGTGCATTTCACGGAAAGTGTCGGGTACGTGACGCTAAATTTTTAGTACTTCTGGAAATGAGAAGAAGCTGATATTTGGCGTGATAACATTTGATAACTCGGCTTTAAGTTCGACGTTATATTCTACAGATTTATGCAGCTCTTTAAGGTAGCTGCCATATGCGTCCAAAAGCGTACAAAAGTTGACCTTTTCGTGGAATGCTCCTAATTTCGGAAATCAGAGTAGGTTTTCTCCATTTCTATACAATTTTCTTTGTGTTATTTGTGTATAAAAGAGTGAATAATGATAAAATTAATAAAATAATTACTAAAACAAGAGGAGTATCTTTTTTTTATATCGAGCTTTACCACCTACATTCTATATGATATTCTTCATTTATTCTCTCATATTTTTAATTTTATATTTTATCTATATTATAAACTTTATTACGGGTATAAAGGCTTATATTTAAATTTAAACTTCCGTGAGACATACTAATACTATAAAATAACACGGTTACACTCACGTCACTTTAGTCACTTACGTCACTTTAGTCACTTACGTCACTTTAGTCACTTACGTCACTTTAGTGCTTGAAGATGGAGAGCTAGGCTCTCCGAAACATGTCGCGCGAAGTGACTAAAGTGACGTGAGTGTAACCGTGTTATTTTATAGTATGCTTATATTTAATGGTAAATACTTTGGTTAAAGCTCTGTTAATAAGTTAAATAGCAGCTTTTAATGACGAGCTCTCGCTTAGCTAATATGGATTTAATTAAAGACTTATGTGTCTAAATACATATTCAAACATTAATTTATGTGACAGTCTATATTAAAAGTAGAGCATGCAATATCAGTCCCGGGAAAGCTTTCCAATTTCCCGGAACTGGGTCTAGGTTAGTACCGGGGAAACCCGGGAAATCGGGAAATTTCGGGAAGAATGAAAGAGTTGTTACAATTCCTATTATTTTAATAAATCATTTATTAGTTTTAATGTTAATCAATCAAACATAAGTTTCTACTAATTTTTATTATTTTAATTAATCATTTATCAGTCTCGCAGTTACTCAATCAAACTTCAGTTACGGAACTTGACGGCTAAAGTGGATAACAGTATCAGTCTAGAATCCAGATGTGTAATTTTGTCGACTACCTGCAATTAGTATTTTTGTAGTTAGTCCCGGTTCGAGAGTGGTCTTTATTATTGTGTTGATTGTGTGATGTTTGAAGGCATTGAACATTTCGTCAACTTAGCAATTGAACTTGCCGTGGGGTGCCCGGCCTTAGAATTGTCCTCCACCATATCGTCCCGAGGTTGCAGTAGGAGTCTGCTAAGGGAATATACCGGGAGATGGGCAGCAGCATCTTCCGAAAGCCTACAAACAATAAACAAAAAACTGCGCGCCCCAACCCGCCTGCCAAGCGTGGCGCGTATGGCAAACCCCCCTTAAGTTCCATTACTACTTATGGAGGTCCAAAGTAGACGTACGTCTTATGGGTGAGATGACGATGATGATGATGAGTAATTGAACCCATAGCTTAATTGGTAAAGCGATCGAGCCCCGGCAAGGCGCATCGATGCAGGTTCAAGTCCTGCTGGGTTGATTATTTTTTCAATGTTTTCAAAGTTTGTATTTAATAACTACTACTACTACTATTTACTACTATTTTGGCTCAACGATCTAAAGAGAATCTTGGCCTCCGAAATGAGAGCACGCCACGTATCCCGATCCTGCGTAAGTAACAACAAACTAACGACAAAAAACAATTAATAACAAACTTAACCTTACTATTTAATAACAAACTTTAGATTTTCATTGGCTTAGCAAACCATCCTCCTACTTTGCGAAATCAAAACTCCGTAAAAGTATAATTGTTAGAAAATTAATTTGTATTCTTGTTTACTTTTGATTCCAAGTTATTTTAAACTGGGAATCGGGTCTTTCAGCAAGTTTCCATACAAAAGGACCTAAATCACGATTAATGTTCACACGATTGTACTACTAACTCCAAGGGGTAAAAAGGCTAAAATTGCGTACACATGTTTGAGTTATATCAGAGACTATAGAGATATAGACGACTACAGCCTAAGAACTTTTTGAAGCTCATGTCGATTGCGCCATCTATGTCAAAGCCCCCTAAAGATACCGAATATGTAAGAGAAATGTCACCTGCACTGCTACTTCACCTAGTCTACTAGTGTACTACTAGTACGCTATTTGTTACTAGGTGGAGCAGTGCAGGTGACATTTCTCTTACAAATTCGGTAGGTATCTTTAGGGGGCTTTGACATATATGGCGCAATCGACATGAGCTTCAAAAAGTTCTTAGGCTGTGGTCGTCTATATCTCTATAGTCTCTGGTTATATGGATTAACGTGCCAGCTGTCAGGAGGCTGTCAAGTACAGGTAGGAAGTTGTAAATTGAATTCAACTTTCGTTAATTATTTGTTGAATTTGAGGCATCAGCAGAAAGGATTTCATAAACGATGAATTATTTATTCATCGTATGGCTACACGTCACTGGATATAGATAGTAGCAATGTCGTATTGATACGTGTTCTATTTGACATTAAATAAAAAAAAAATGATAACAAGATAAGAATAAGGGCCGGTTGCACCCAACTGTCTGTGAACGTAAACGTAATCGTAAAAAAAACTTGTATGAAAAGTTTGACAGCTCCGTCGCCATATTTAACGTCGATGAGTCTGTTAATTGTGCGTGGTGCAACCCACCCTAAGGATAATATAAACTAGTAGTTCTGTGAACCGTAGACTTCGGGCATTTCTCCCCTTTCCCCCCCTTTCACCCTCCCTCAAAACTTTTTTTACAACAACCTCTGAGGAAGTGTGGGCTTGACCTTTTACCCGAAAATGATTGTAATCCGTCCATAAATAACACGACAGCAAACTTCCCCCCTTTTCCCCCTCATTTTCCAAAAGCGAGCCATTTTCAAAAAATGGCTCGACAATTTTTGGAAACTAAATCAAGGAACGTACATGCCAAGTTTCATCGAAATCGGAAGATAAATGCGACCTCTAGACCGACACTGACCAACCAACCAACCAATACACACACATCAATATGCCAAATCGTCGTACCAGTGAAAACGGAGGCGTTCGTCGCCTCGCTACGCTTACCAGGGCCGTAGCTAGGGGGGGGGCATTAGGGGGCAATGCCCTACCTTAAAACCTACAATTGGGTCAAAAATGCATGAAAATAAAGTTAATGCCCTACCTTAAAATTCGCTATGTCCTACCTTACTCGTAAATTAGCACTGCCCTATCTTAACCGCAATTCTGGCTACGGCCCTGCGCTCGGCTCCTCAGTCAATAAGATCAATAAGATAATGTGCAAATACGCCTGCAGCGCTATTAGAAGTTGATTAAAATCTAGAAAATATCCGATAATATGCCACTATCGGTATTTCAAACAACGCTAACACAGGAAAGTCGATACGGGCCACAAGACTTATACGAGAGACTATAGAGACATAGATGACCGCAGCCTAAGAACTTTTTGAAGCTCAAGTCAATTGCGCCCTCTGTCCGAAAGCCGCCTAAAGATACCGAAATTGTAAGAGAAATATCATGAATGATGTGATATGCGTTCTGAACGCAATATAAAGAAACTATTTCTGCTATGTTAGTATATTATAATTATGTAAGTTATTTATGTCAGCAGATAATTTAGTTTGTTAACACATATTGGTTAGTTGCATTTTATTAAAATGCACCTTCCTACCCTTTATAATTGTAACATTTGCATACTGTTTGTCAACAGTCGAAAAAGGTGAAACCATGATTTACACAAACACATGTAGAATTACCCTTCATCTGCAAATAAATGCTTTGTTTGTTTGTTTGTTTGTTTGTTTGAAAATGTCACCTGCACTGCTAGTCCACCTAGTAGCTACTACTAGTGTACTACTAGTATGCTATTTGTACGCTTGAGCTTCAAAAAGTTCTTAGGCTGTGGACGTCTATATCTCTATAGTTTCTGCTTATACTTATAAGGATGGAGTGCGTTGACCCCCACCACTAATCTCCATCGGTCTCTTATTGTGATATATGACCGGGAATGAGGCAATGGATATAGTCCAACAGTAGGCTTATGATCAATGGCCTTCGAGTCTGAGGGCCTACCGCGTTAATCGACAAAACGTTGGCCCTAGAGGGACTTACAATTGCCATCAAATATATCGGAGCGGCCTGGGTGCTCAAAACATATCTGAACCTGCACTTTATCGCCTTGAAAATAGAGTCGTTCTTCAGATATATGTGACTACCTTGGCCGCTCTGATATATCTAATGGAGACTGTACAAGTGTCATGGCGTTAGCGTAATCTTCATACTTTCAAGTAAGGATTATGTTGGCTCGCTTGCGCCAGTGATCTTGGCGTGTGAAGTTTTTGTCTAATGCAATGACGTATGGCGTTCAAAACGTTAAAAACAAAAAAAGGAAACCTACTGTGCTTGTTGTTTTGCGGCCATATTCAATCGCCTTATACGTATTCTTGGGCGCCGTTTTTACCAGCTGTGGCGTGACATATTACACCCACTAACGCCTGACATTGCACTGTGACTAGCACGAGTATGCCGCGATAGTATCTCGCGTGCGAGATAGACTGGCTCTTTCTAATTCATACAGTTAGAAAGTCTCGTGTTCGTGAGGTATCAACTCTTTCTTCCTGGACTTGGGTAGGTACTACGTTAATAAAGCGTGCCCGCACGCGTAGTTCCCGTCTCGCTGCCACGGAGGGCGCTCGTGATAATGAACATCGTAAATTGATCAAAATGACCTCAATTACTTGAGTATATTATAATAAAATAGCCTTACTATAATAAATACCCTTCTCTTCGTCTGTCTGTTTATCTTCCTGTCGCTTGAAGAATTTTTGAAGAGGTAATAGGAATAGTTAATTCTCACTTGAATTCACTATTTAGTAGTTGAGTTCAGCGAAATCTTTCTGACTATTGTGTTGAACATGAAGCCTAGTGGTAAATAACAACAATAAAACATTAAATAATATATAAAAAAAAAACAATATAATTCACCTACAAATTGATGCGACGCGAAATAGTTTTCAGAAGGATTTGGGCCTCGGTCGCTCAACTCCACTGACTCTCGGCCTCGGCCCCCGCTTTCGGCCTCGCTACTCGCATTCGGCCTCGTGCAGCAAGATGGCGCGGCGGACGTATCTGAAGTGGTAGAAGCTGAACACCACCACGAAAGAGAAGAAGTATACCACTGGAACAAGGGGATCAGTTGAAACTTTTATAAGTTTGTAATGGTTTGTATGATGGGGAGATGAACACACAACGTGTAAACATACTCGTAAGACTGATTATCCTAGTCAGTTTTTTTAGTAAGTATAATTAAGTATATTAAAATTATATTATATGTTTCTTATACTTAATATCTATCATAGAATGGTGGATAGGTACTGCACATATGGCGCCGGACGCCATTAATCTCCGCTAGTCATCAGTCATCTGCACCAATCAGGTCGTTCGTTCCGAGCGCAATTAGTATAATGTGTTCAGTGCAATACTATTGGCACAGGCTTATTCTGGAAAAACGTCTGTCTACCTATTAAACTCTCGTGTGATTCATATTATAAATATATTTATCGCTCATGAAGTTGTGGTAGCATTACGCTCGACATATCTTCAACTGGAGTTGACCCGAGAGAGACTCTACAAAACCGAGTAAAATGGCGTACTCTTGTGTCGGAGGCCAATATTGATTTTGTAGAGGTAGCGTTGCCCCAACCGAATAACTAGTAAAATAAGTAAATATCTCTGGTCAAAAGATCAAGCTTAGTATCTCAACAATCTTCTTGTGTATAGGCAGCAATGAACAAAATAGAAATGAAAATAGTTGTCTGTTGTATTATTTTAATAATACCCGTCTATACATTAGGTCAACGTCGCTCAATCTAAGCGAAGCAGTTATGCGTTAGAGGGAGCAATCAATATTGCGATCTCGTTCCGCCGCATAAGCAGCATACCTTAGAAGATATATTGGCTCTGCCAACGTTGACTCAAAGAGTGGATAAAAATAAAATAAAATGCGATTCGTGCGAAATTCCGGAATAATGACAATTAGTGGAAGTGCAGTGCAATCACGAGGTAGGTATCTGACAGATAATCCTGTATACTTTAAATGTATAATGATTAATGATTTATTCATTCATATCGAGCCGGAACATTACTGGTTAGGTTAGGTCATGAGAACGTTACCTAAAACGTAGTGTAGCCCCTTGTGTAGGACCCTAGGCTTTACAGGTACAAAGCAGTAAATAAGTGGACTAGTGATTTTTCATTCAAATTGCCTTAGATGCAGTTTGAGTGAATTTCCCGAATAGTGACAATTGATCAGTGGGAGTGCAGTGCAATCAGGAGGTATCTGACAGATAATCTGGTCAAGATTAACTACATAAAGGTTCATTCATTCATTCCGAGTCGGAACATTACTGGACATGGCTTTAATTTCACGCAATGTGGCCCTTGTGTAGACTTTACGGGTACAAACAAAGTAGAAATAAGTTGACTAGTGATTTTCATTTAAATTGCTTAAGAATGCGGTTTGAGTGAATTTCCCGAATAGTGACAATTGATCAGTGGGAGTGCAGTGTAATCACGAGGTATCTGACAGATAATTCGGTCCAGATTAACTGTATAATGATCCATTAGCCCATTCCCAGCCGGAACGTACTGGACCAGGCGTTAAATTCTCGCAGTGTGGCCCTTGTGTAGGCTTTACGGGTACAAACGTAGAAATAAGTTGACAAGTGATTTTTTATGAAAATTGCTTTGGATGTGGTTTCAGTGAATTTCCAGAATAGTGACAATTGATCAGTGAGAGTGCAGTGTAATCACGAGGTATCTGACAGATAATTCGGACCAGATTAACGTGATTAACTGTATAATCACTCAATCATCTATACCGAGCGGGGACACTGGCTAAACTGGGTCACGCACTAATTCAGTAGGTGGTTCATTAAGTCCTTCGATCTCTTAGGGCAAGTTGTAACAATCAATTTTGACGGTCACTCGGCAGAATACTTTACAACATTTTTATGCAACTAAATTTAGGGTGTAGGTACAACTAAACAGAGACTGAGGGTGTGGTGCAACCGAGCCTTAGGTAAAGTATAAACATGGAAAATCGAATTGCACCTATTTTTGTTGTAAACCTTCAATAAAATCAGGTTACATATGTCGCTAGTGACTTGTTCACCATTACATGACTAAATTCGCTGTGATGGATAGAGGATCGTCTGGTGTAATTGGAAGCACGTCGGACCGGCAATCCGAAGGACGCGGGTTCGAATCCCGTGATGCTCCAGAGTTCTTCACAGTTCATTTTTTCATTGTAATGGACATCTGTTTCCAATTTGTGGTATTTACCTATTTTTATGTTTTACAAAGTTAAAAGAAAAAGAAAAATTGTTTATCAGGCAATTGAGTCACGACGAGTAGTAGTATTTTTATAATAAGTGCAGCAAAACTTACCCCCGCCGAAAAACGTGAGCAGGCCGGTGACGCATGCCAGATTAGTTAGCCGGTGTTGCTCGTCCTTTATCTTAGGGGCTGAAATAGAAAAAAAACTCCCAAAAATTTTTTTGATACACACTTTTATTGCTGACTGTACCCTGTACTGTAGTCATGTAAACTACGGAAGTTTACCAAATTTCAGCTCAATCAGACAGCGGGAAATGTTTGCAATTTAACATGCAAGATTTGATGCACATAAATAAACAAATATACGGGGTCAAGCTAAATAAAACTATGTAACAAGTAACTCCCAAAAAATATTTTGCTACACAGTTTTATTGCTGACTATACCTAGTAGCATTGTCACGCAAACTACGGAAGTATACCAAATTTCAGCTCAATCAGACACCGGGAAGTGGTTAAAAATTTAACTTACAAGATCTGGGTCAAATTTTTTATCTCTAGTTTTAAGTAGTTTAGATTGTTGGGGTAGGGAATAAGTTTATAATGTTTTTATTTAATTTACTGTTATTTTACTTCAATAAATTATTACTTACAAGATTTGGTGCACATAAATAAATAAGTATCAAGTAAACAAACAAATAAATAAGTATTATATGGGGTTAAGCTAAATAAAACTGTGTAAAAATACATATACTTAGTTACATAATACCCCGGATACAGGAAAAGAAAAATGTCCGAGGACTCCGAGGGAGAACAGTTGTACAGTCGCCATCAAATATATGTAAGCGGCCAGGGTACTCGACAATATGTGAAATTGTGAACAATGCACTTTATCATCTTGACAATAGAGGCGTTGTTCAGATATTTATGACCACCTTGCCCGCTCCGATATATCTGACGGATAGATAATATTTTACTTAGCAATCCCCGAGTCTGCCAGAAATACATATTTCTAAAACGAACGCGTACTGACTGATTTCATTTATCTCATCCCAACCATTGATCTATCAGAAAACCAATCACGTTCAAATACCCTTATTTTTCTCATATTGCAAGATTTTCAGGTACTCAGTACAGTCACCGGCAATAGTATCTTCCTATACGAATGCCGTAAAAATATGTGACCCGCTCTTATGGCCCTACAAATAAGAGCGTGTCACATATTTTTGCGGCCTTCGTGTAGGAAGGTACTATTGCCGGTGACTGTACATCTTGGCTGTCATACGAAAATATTCTTTATTCCTTCACGTTAGAGTTGTGTTAACGTTTTAGCGTCGTCAGCAAATATGGTAGATGCGGGTGGACTATTGATTAGAGACGTAGTAATAAGCCTAAACACACAGCTGGCAGTCTTTTGTACTGAGTCCTTTGATTGACAGTCTAGAACTGCTGACGTGTTAAGTATTTGTTCCTTCTTAGAATTTTGCTGTGAAAACTCGAAATCCGGGAATACATCCGAAATCCGAAAGCTCTTATAGTCATTATCTGATTCGATATCGGATGTATGTAGGACCGACATCCGATATCCGATACCCTGCATTCGATTTTGTCGGACCGACTTACAGGCCGGGTGTAACAAAAATACTGGTGTTCCGTTTAAGGGTTTAATTGGTATCATGATGCGAGTACGAAAAATATGGAGAAAAAAATATTGGACGAGAAAAAAATAGGTGTCCTGACTGACAATCGCACAATCGCGCGATTCGCATTTTTTGAACCACTCGCTACGCTCGCGGCTCAATTTTGGTATCTTTCGCTGGCTCAGGTCTCAATAAAACCATGAGAGGTTAAACATCTACTTTGCCCCCTTGTTTAATAATAGTACATTACACAACTAGGGTGGTAAAACAAACTTTATTACCTCCAGTGTTGTGTACTTACATCATTTTATGTCTACACCTGGCCAGAAAGCGTCTTTTTCCGTGCGCGCAGCGTGCGGAAAAAGCCACTTTATAGCCAGGTGTGGCATAAATAAATATTCTGCACGTGGACATAATAGAGCTAACGAGGTATGTTTCGGTCGACGCATCGACGTCTTATTCGGGTCGGGGCCATTTTGTCTAACGAATGCTAGAGGAAAAATGTTTTAACGGGTATTGGTAGGGTAAAGGTTGGCTATTAAAAATCTAGCTTTTTTTACTTTGAGGAGGGGGAGCTTTAGCCGCCATCTTGGTTTAAAAGTGCCAATACCTATTAAAGCGTTATTTCTAGAGATGCAACGAATACGTAGTTGTTTGGCCGGATACCGAATACTGGATATCCGGTGGACCCGTTGGCCAGATAGTTGAATATCTGGCTGCCGGATATTCGGCCAGTAGTTATTACCTATAATTAAGTCAACTTCCGGTAACCGGCCGGACAGTATGCAATTATCCGGTATTCGGCCGAATCGTAAATTGTGGCTGGATAGGCCGGATACCGAATAGTGGCCGGATATCCGTTGCATCTCTTGACTTATTTCCCCACCTTTTTTAACGTAATGTATGGAGATGATTCTCCAATGATTGGATGACTAACAGTCCTTATACCCTATGTAGGTAGTCGATACCTTTTGCTTACCATCTTTGAAGCGGCCGCAAGAGTTGTGGATCTTAAATATTCCCAATGAGGCTATGCCCAGCATCACTATTAGTGCCACCAGCAGGTATACCTGGGAACAAAGAGTTTCAATAAACCACAATACATAAGATAAGATAAGATAAGATAAATCTTTTTTTAACATAAATTAAATTACAGACATTTCCGGGGTCTCCGCACTAGGCTACGCCTGTATCGCGGTGAACCAGTTACAGATTTATATAACGTAATATTAGGTACAAAATAAGCAAAATTAGATAACAAATAGATTTGGTTGAACTTAGACACAGCAATCACTTAACCTAAATTGTCTTAACTACTTAAAATGCTTTCTGTCTCGGCATAATCAAGAGAAAATAACAATTGAAATAGGAGTTTCTTAGCTTCTAATGTAGTACAGTTCATAAAGTTACATTGTTTGAGCTTGGTTAGCATAGTATTGTAGATAGTAACTTTGATGTAATCTCCAAAGCGTTTACCAAAGGTGGAATTGACACGGGGGATTGACACGGCAAAAACGATATGAATATTTCGGCGATAATCACACTGGCGCCGCAGCCGCATGCGGTGACGGTGTGTACGCGTGACAGCACTATACACACGCAGCGCTATCTCGCTCGCGCACCGGCGCCGTACGCGGAAACCGCAGCAGTGTGAAAGACGCCTAAAGGAAGACTGCCGCTTTGTATGTTCTACCTTGCAGTCCGTGAGCTCTCAAAAGAACCTTCGGGTTTTAGAAAGAGACTTCGGGTATCAATCAACAGTGACACATGTAAAAGCAGAACAGCAATATTACCTTCGTGTGTCATCGTGGATTCCCGAAGGTTCTTCTTAAAGCTCACGAATTGTACCGGCTTGTTATACCTTGCGCAATCTAAGAAGCGGTTTTTGATACCGGTCATCTCAGTACATTTTATAACCTAAAATCGATTTTAGGCTATAAAATGTACTGAGATGACAGGTGTCAAAAACCGCTTCTTAGATTGCACAAGGTATACCCCTACTGGAAATCGGTTACAATGTAGCCTCTGTTACACTGGCCATAATACCGAATTGATTGCCACACTGAGATTTTTTTTAACTAGAAACACAAACATCGTTTTTACAAATAGTCATTCCCTGGACAAGTAAACGTTTACTAAAAACAAGTAAACCCCTTCCTTGTTTTTAGTCAAGTTTACTTGATTTTAGTAAATTTTGACTTGTTTTTAGTAAACGTTTCCCTGTTTTTAGGAAACGTTTACTTGTCCTGAGAATTACTATACTAAATTCTCCGTGTAGGCAGATGCCCCGGTTGTGGCCACTGTGCCGGTTTTGGCCACTCTCAACTTTATTAAGCTATAGACAAAATTACAAGTCTATGGTTTATAGTGAATATAAGAGTCAATTATGGCAGTACAGATGGCACTGTCATCTGATATGTATCAATTGGTATTCAGCTATCAGGAACCATGGAAAAAAGTGGCCAAAACTGACTCCTGGGCCCCCTTCTGACATTTAATTAAAGAATAAAATAAAATGTAAAGTCAGAATCTTAACAGCGGAGCTTCATATAAATATAGTAATATATTTTAAATGACTCAGTACATAAAGAGTGTCCTAGTTCCTTATTGGCACGAAATGACGGACGTCTGAACTGAATTGACAAACTTTCCTTAAGAGTCGCCAGGACGCTCGCGTTTCCATACAAACGTAGTTTAGCTCTCATTTTAAAACGACATGTTTCGTTTTCGTTGCTAAAAATTGTAATACAAAGAAAATACAGCCAGATACAGATTTACATACAAAACTTATTTTTGCTATATTTTCTTTGTATTACAATTTTTGGCAAAGAAAACGAATTATCGATATAGATCTGTACTGCCAGAATGCCCATGCCAAATTTCATGATTCTAAAGCATGTCGTATTAAAATGAGAGCTAAACTACGTTTGTATGGGAACGCGAGTTCACGCGAGCGTCCTGGCGACTCTTAAAGTGGCCAAAACCGGGGCATCTCCTACCTTATTTATCAAAATCGCACGAATAGTTTTGGCGGTACGGTGGTGTATCCTACTAAAAAAAAAAGATAAAAGATATTTATTCTTCAATACCCCCCTAACCCAACCCTAACCCTTGTTTTTAGTTTTCGTTTGGGGCATTCGTTTCTATTCAATGGTTCAGTTATCTTGCAGTTTCAAGTCATCGAACACAACCGGATTTTCCGTCTCCTTGTAAACAGGATGCGATACCGTTGAAGCGTGATATACAGGGCACATGAGGTGTTACAATTCGGTAATGATGTTACTAGAGTCAGGCAGAAGTAGGCAGGCACCTCGTTATAACTGCGAGACATCACTCTTATTACCCAGGCAATAGAGTCCAATGAAAAATATCCCAATCGAGTAAGTGGCTAGTTGGTAAGCTTGAGTGTTGAAAATTGTGTGGTTGCTTTTGAAGATAACAACAAGTCGTCTACGTATATAGTTATCTGATCATCCTCCGATCAGGTCTTAACCCAACGCAGCCTATGTCTAAACGCAAACCAAAAAACCTTTTCGCTATTCCAAATCATATTCGAACCTGTCAGGCCTCAAATGCACCCACGCACCGAGCAAAAATAATACTAAAAGAATTTGTAGCCTCCATCTAAACTGCCCATATATTCACAGACAACTTGACTTCTTTAAAACGTAAAATAATTTTTCACCTGAATAGCTACTACTGTAGATCATAATTTATAATATGTAATAATAATTTAACTACTTACTTAAATGTATTTTAAACCGCATATAAGCGTGTTGTGTGTTTAAATCAGTTTTTCCATCATCTGGTTTGTTGCAAATTTTAATAGCTATTTACCACTATACAATTTTAAACAAAAAAAGAACCGAATTCACTTAGGATCCGCTATTCAAAGAGAAAGTGGCAGAGTTGTCTGTATCTACGAATAAACTATTTTCTATGCTATTCTTTCTATTCTAGTTGCTGTAAAAAATAGTGAAATCACTATAGGTGTGCCTATAATTGTTGAAGAGTTTCCTCGACTTCTCCAGGATCTCATCATCAGATCTGGACCTGGTGACAATGGGACCAACTATGAAGTATACTCTTTCAAACAAAAAAAGAATTTTCCAAATCAGTCTAGCCGTCTTCAAATAATCGGTGAACATACATACAAAAAAAAAAAAACCCGACAAATTGATAACCTCCTCCTTCGAAATCTTGAAGTCGGTTGAAAATGTGATGCTTAAATTATATATTTAAGTAGCATATAATTGTGTTGGCGTTAGCTGTTAGCTTGTATGCAGAATAATAAATAAAGAATAAAAAACTAAAGAAACCCAATTGTGAGAAAACAGGTTATGATTAAATTACCCTTCAAAATATACACAGTGTGGGTAAAATGAATCTGCAGTAAAGTAAATAAGCGCTCTGCAAGCTAGTCACGCCGGCGCGGTGATTGACCGAATCAACGGGTAATGAATTTTTAATTCAATATGGCGGAAATATTAAAATGGCGGTATTTTCCGTATATTGAGTTAGATTGTTTACCTTTGTATACGGTTTTAGTGAAAATTGTTACACAAATAAATTATATTTAAGAGTGCGATTATTTTTTTTGTTGGCTGGGAATCGGCTTGGTTGGCTGGAAATTAGGCAAGCCGACGGGAATTTTGTTCTGTGGACGCGCCGTCAATGTAGGGCGTTCATTCTCATATCCGGGAATATTAATGGCCGCACACCGTGCTGTTTTAGGAAACACCACACACCTGAGCTGAATTAAGAAAATTCATAGACAAAATGCTAAAATTTGTCTGTGAATTTGCTGGATTCAGATCAGGTGTGTTGTGTTCCTTAACTTAAACGGGAATGAGCTATGCCTAGCTCTCTTCAAACAAAAATTATGTAACCGGCCAACCCCTGAATAAAAAAAAACAACTCAAACACCTACAAAAAATGGGGTGTATTCTGACAGCCTTGGGTGCGTGCGAGGAATGTAATTTCGGTATACTAGATTGACAGTTTACCATCAACTTGTATGCTTGTATTATAATTTGCCATAGTATATTCAAACTATAACTATTGGAGATATCTCTTAAGTCTGATCAGTCCATTATTGTCACGATGTCTACTCTCTGATTTTCCCAACCGAAGTGAACGAGCCTCCTCAACACGCTCTTCACCTTATCCCCACCACTCGCTACTCTAAGTGTTGCCAGGTGCATAATTAAAATTTACCCGCCACCGTGACATTAATTAAAGTACTCTAAGAATGTTTCCATGGCACACTTAATATTTGCCTGCTGTATTACATATAATTATTTAAAAATCATGACACTTGTTTGCTAAAGCCTATAGAAAAATAAATTATTATACCTTTCGCAGGAATTAATGCTGAAAATAAACTGTAATTTGCAGTAAAGTAAACAACTGCTTTGCAAGCTAGTCACGGGCTACGCGGTGATTGACCGAATTGGCAACGGGGAAGGAACTTAAAATTTAATATAGCGGAATTATTTTAAAATGGCGGCATTTAACGTAAATTGGGTTAAGTTATTTACTTTTGTTCACCAATTTAGTAGGAAATACTTTATATGCTTGTAAAAACTATTTCGTAGTATCAGCATGTTAGCAGTTAGGTATAGGTATCACCACCAGAGTTGAAGTGTATGATTACACACACATTTAGTACTGAATGAATGAGTGAAGTGAATGTAATTGTAATTAAAACGATGATTTTTTTTTAATAAGACAGATGATGACGATGACTCACCAGCATGACCTTACAGTTCTCGGTGAGCGCCACCACGATCAGCAGGAGTCCAACACAGGTGACTCCACTCATCAGTGATGATGACGACGATGATGATGAGTTGATGGACTCACCAGCATGGCCTTGCAGTTCTCGGTGAGTGCCACCACGATCAGCAGGAGTCCAGCACTGGTGACTCCACTCATCACTGATGACGATGACGATGATGATGACTCACCAGCATGGCCTTGCAGTTCTCGGTGAGCGCCACCACGATCAGCAGAAGTCCAGCACCGTGACTCCACTCATCACTGATGATGACGACGATGATGATGAGTTGATGACTCACCAGCATGGCCTTGCAGTTCTCGGTGAGCGCCACCACGATCAGCAGGAGTCCAGCACCGTGACTCCACTCATCACTGATGATGACGAAGATGATGATGAATTGATGACTCACCAGCATGGCCTTGCAGTTCTCGGTGAGCGCCACCACGATCAGCAGGAGTCCAGCACAGGTGACTCCACTCATCAGCTCATCACTGATGATGACGACGATGATGATGAGTTGATTACTCACCAGCATGGCCTTGCAGTTCTCGGTGAGTGCCACCACGATCAGCAGGAGTCCAGCACCGGTGACTCCACTCAACATTGCACCAGTGGCCAAGCTGATCACTGTCATCATAAAAAAAAGAGGTGTTAACAAAACAGTAGGATTTTTTGTGGTCTTTGGCACAGCACCGCGAATGTTAGCTTCGCTCAAATCTGGAGCAGAGCCCGACTGGGGAAGTACCTCCACTTTACAGAAAACCACAGTCAAATAGCACTTATTAGATCCTCATAGAGGACCCAGGGTGTTGACAAAGAGGGACCCCCTTGTTCCTTTAGCCGTCAACACAGCGAATCCTCCTTTTTGTAAAGGGCCGGCAACGCGCATGTGTCACCTCTGTAGTTGCCGGTGTCCATCAGGGATATCACGAATGTTGTTTTTCTTACATTCGCGAACGCTAATGCAAATATTCAGGATGCGAATGTCCGAATTCGAATGCGAATACGAATGTTACGGAGTAGATTAAAAAAAGTTAATCTTGCTTATCATTTTTATGCTTCCATAGTTCAAAAATACAGAACATGATATGTGATGGAGTCCTATATTATTGATCAAATGGAGACAAGTGATACCGTCGTTTTCACTTTCTGTGTATGAGCAAGCATATGACCATCGGCCGGGTCAGCGCGGTCAAAACAGGATGCGTTCTGCCAACATTCGCATTCAGAAAATATTCGCATCATTTTATGCGAATGCGAAAGTTGATACTAATGTCAAAAATGATGCGAATATTCGTATTATACGAATGCGGATGCCTGGTCCTAATGAATTAAGAACTTCCTTTTTAAAGAATCGAGAACATACGTCTTGTAATAATAAAAAATAATTTTAAACAAAAAAAGAACCGACTTCACTTAGGTTCCGCTATTCCAAGAGGAAGTGGCCGAGTTGCTGTAAAAAATAGTGAAATCACTATAGGTGCCTATAATAGTTGAAGAGTTCCCTCGATTTCTCCAGGATCCCATCATCAGACCCCGACTTGGTGACAATGGGACCATCTAGGGGATATACCCGTTCAATTAAAAAAAATATTTGAAAATCGGTTCTCTATTCAAGGAGATATCGAGTAACATACAAAAAAAAATGATACAAAAATAATAAAAAAATTCAGTCGATTTGAGAACCTCCTCCTTTTTTGAAGTCGGTTAAAAACAAAGAGTCCGACGAAACAAGAACTGAGTTACTACTTGAAGTCGGTTAAAACCGTACGTCCTAAAACTGTCAGAAATTATGAAAAGAATACTAACGTTGTGTTGATTTCGTGTGGTGTAATTCATCATATTGATGTCCATGGGACGTCAGAAAAGTCAATAGTACAGCTCCCACCAACACCTGACCACAGATAACGAATTAAGGTGACGCCACAAAAATATGATTACAAAAATTACTTGATAAAATTAAAACCATGACGAATAACAATCATAGTTTGGCCAGCTGTATTTTGCTAACGCTAAATTTAGTAGGTACAGTCGCCATCAGATATATCGGAGCGGCCAGGGTACTCCAAAATATCTGAACTTTAGAAGCGTTGTTCAGATATTTGTGACCACCTAGGCCGCTCCGATATATCTGATGGCGACTGTACCATCACCATGATGAGTACTTATTATAGCTTACTACTTCTCCTAGCTTATTATTTATACTCCTGAGAAATCTGCACAGAAAATGGTTGAACCGATTTTTGATAAAATATTTGTAAGAACCGTCGTGGTTAAAGTTCAGGTTCACCTTGTATTTTATACATATAATATTAATTGTGACTACAAATACGTATTATATTTTTATCATTAGTGTCACCTACGAAAGTAAGTTGACTAGAAGGCTTAGAGTCAAACCTGGGTAAAAGCGATGAGTAGCACACCCGGGAACAGATTGCAGACCCCGCAACAGCTCTCAAAATGACAGCCGGGCTTGTGCACCAGGAAATGAAGCGGTTGCTGGAATAATATATTAGTAGGAAAAATATATAGATAACTAGCGGCCCGCCCCGGCTACGCACGGATGCAATTATTATAAACCTTCCTCTTGAATCACTCTATAAAAAAAACCGCATCAAAATCCGTTGCGTAGTTTTAAAGATTTGCGACCAACTTTGTTTTATACTATGTAGTGATGAAGGAAGGGCGGCATCATCATCAAATCCAGCATCAAATCCATCTGGCAGTGGTGGTGTGTGCCGTGAATACACATGCTGGTGGCGCGTATAATGGCGATACTGATTCTGCATCTTAGCCAGCCCATGGTGCTTAGTGATCGGTTCCATCGTTCAGATATAGTTTCTGCCAAGTGTCTAATGAACGAGAACATTGGAGGTGCAAAAACGCTATCAACAGATGTTACAAGTGGAATGAAAGTTGCATGTCGCATTTCGCAAGCGTTGGATTATTTATATAAATAAAAGGAAGCTGATTTACAAGCGTAGGTAACAGGGCTTTTACCTATAGCCTAAGTTGGTCTTTCCTATAAGACGGTCTTACCCACAATGACCATGAAATACCTGAGCAGTGCTTCGACTTTCACTTCTCTTCTTGTCACTGGATTTCGATAAAACTTCCGTCGCACCTTTGTGCATATTGTCTACTTTATCCACTTTCCGTCACTGCTGACTCTTCTAAAAATTCAGAAACTAAATATAAATATTGTAGGTTATTTTGGCAGATACTGTGATGCTTTATGAAGTCTTTGACTGTCGTCCAACTGTCATCAAACTGTCGTACTTACCTTGTTTCCGCCAGTATCGAATAATTATGGTGATTTTGCTCACAGAGTTTGGATAACTTTTAAAAGAACCATACGAAAAAGTTAATTAAAATTAAAGTTAAAAACAAAACGAATTACCTACTACGAACTAGTAAAACTATATAGGGTAAATCGCTAGTAACTGGCCACCGTCCAGTAACTGGCCACCTCAAACTAAAAATGAGCTCTAATTCACCTACGACAGAATTCATTTTAGCATGAGGTTTTAATTACTGGCCACCCTTCAATAACTGGCCGCGTTATACTAAAATGAATTCTGTAGGTGAATAGAGTTCATTTTTAGTATGAGGTGGCCAGTTACTGGAGGGTGGCCAGGTACTGGCGATTTACCCTATCTGGGCAGTCAAAATAAGGAGTTTCATACTTAGAAGACAAATAAGCATACTGTCTATGTCTTATGGTTGTTAGGGTCGCTTAGAGTGACCAGGCTTTAAAAAAACAAAAAGGAGGATTTTTGCGCCAAAAATGTAATTGCTCGTAAAGTCATTTCACATGGATTTTTTAATTCAACTTATTGTGTTTTCGCTGTGACCACAGACTCGAACTCCAGACACACCGAGGTGCCCATCTTACTCGCGACCACGACCTTCCGCAGCACTCTGCCGTACTCCCGGCTCAGCACGAAGACGTGGTCCACGAAATCGTAGTCCACATTGTTGAATACGTAGACACCCTGAAATGAGGGACTACATATAGAAAATGATAATATTACAGTACATACTGTTATTAATGGTATGGCATTATTAGTACATTACACAACTAGGGTGGTAAAACAAAGAAAGGCCGAGATCGCAGAAGTTTGCGGCCCGAGCTGCAAGCGATGGACGTAAATATGCGATCGAGGGCTTTCTTTATTACCTCCCGTGTTGTGTACATCATTTTATGTCTACACTTGGCCAGAAAGCGTCTTTTTCCGTACGCGCAGCGAGCGGAAAAAGCCACTTTATGGCCAGGTGTGGCATAAAATATTATCCAATGTAAATTACACTAACTTTTTTTGCGTAGAATTTTGTTAGTCATTTACTTTGCAAATTAAAGTGCAGAAGTTAAGATAAGTTTTGGAACTGCACAGGTGACACAGGTCTTCTTATTGAACTAGATATAAAATATCTGTCCGTCTGTTTGATATCCAGTTCAAGAAGCGTAAGGAAAGTGTGCAATCTGAGTGGCTGCTTGAGCGTGGCGACCGACCGCGAGGGTGGTGCCACGTCTTAAAACTAAAAATAATTTGAAACAAAAAAGAACCGTGTTCACTTAGCCTCCACCTTTCCAAAAGCAAATGTCCGAGCTACTGTAAAAACTACAGTTAGCTCGATCTTCAGATCCTCCTGACCAGGTGACAATGGGACTCTTTCAAACAAAAAGTGAATTTTCCAAATCAGCCCAGGCCTATAACCGCGAACCACTTCGTTCATCGAATCGTCTATTGGCATCACTCTCTTTCGTATAAGCAAGAGCGATAGAGACGGGACCATCGTTTTGTCGATTTTAGAACTTCGCGGTAGGCCCTCAGGCGTCTTCGAATAATCGGTGAACATACATAAAAAAAGCAAAAAAAGACATAGATCCCGAAGAGCCTATTAAAGCAGCGTAGACGCATTTTCCTACGCTTAAAAGACGCTAGTGTGGGGTGTCTTAATTTCGGAACAGGAACAGCGCAGGTCTTCTTATCAAACTTGATATCAAATTTCTAGCCTATCATGACCTCAACACGGCCTTAGCTATAGCTGCCTATTTCCCAAAGTGCTGCCTAGTTGCGGACGCTCAAAAGACGCTAGTATGGGGTGTCTTAATTTCGGAACAGCGCAGGTCTTCTTATCAAACTTGATATCAAATTTCTAGCCTATCATGACCCGAATGCGGCCTTAGCTATGGCTGCCTATTAAGCAGCGTAGACGCCATTTTCCTACGCTCAAAAGATGCTAGTGTGGGGTGTCTTACTTTCGGAACAGGGCGGGTCTTTTTATCAAACTTAATATCAAATATCTGACCTATCATGACCTCGATGCGGCCTTAGCTATGGCTGCCTATTAAGCAGCGTAGACGCCATTTTCCTACGCTCAAAAGATGCTAGTGTGGGGTGTCTTACTTTCGGAACAGGGCGGGTCTTTTTATCAAACTTAATATCAAATATCTGACCTATCATGACCTCGATGCGGCCTTGGCTATAGCTGCCTATTTCCCAAAATGCTGCCTAGTCGCGTACGCTCAAAAGCTAGTGTGGGGTGTCTTACTTTTGGAACCGCGCAGGTCTTCTTATTAAACTTGATACCAAATATCTCTCCCATCATGGATACGATGCGGCCTCGGCAGCTCATGCCGCTGATACGGAAGGTCTGCTGCCATTCCCCGTTCACCAGGAAGTAGTCTTGGACTGTCAGCTGCAAGAGTATAAAGCAAGTCACTTAGTGTTTTCTAAGAACCATATAAGATTGCTTACTCGTATCGACTAACAATGTCAATACAAAATCGAATTTCCCTAAAATTAAGGCTAATCAATTATCATAATCAGGCTATATATGTATTTACTTTTATGGTGTCGAAAAAATGCAATTTTTTAGATGTTTTTAAATTATCGGTTTCGCTCTGAGCCTGGAATTGAATTATTTAAATAATAAATTTTGATGACGTCATTACTCGGGAGACATTCACCTACGTCCCCGTCTCTCGGCAGTTTTGGGGTCCTAGTGCAATACTGGTGATTCGTTGAAGGGCATAATAGGTATCGTATCGCGATTAAGCTCTTGCCCAAAAATGTTAGTGCTACTTTTTCAACCAACAACATACTAAAAGTTGATAACCGTATCCAGGAGTTCGATTTTTGAATCTCACCGGTGCCTTTTTAGGGTTCCGTAGCCAAAATGGCAAAAACGGAACCCTTATAGTTTCGCCATGTCCGTCCGTCCGTCCGTCCGTCCGTCCGTCCGTCCGCGGTCTAGCTCAGTGACCGTTAGCACTAGAAAGCTGAAATTTGGTTTGAATATGTGCATTAACCAAGCCGACAAAACGGTAGAATAAAAACGCGAAAAATATATTTTGTTAGGGTACCTCCCGTACACGTGAAGTGGGGGGCGAAATTTTTTTTCGTTCCAACCAAGTTGTGTGGGGTATCGTTGGATAGGTCTTTTAAAAAGAATTAGGGTCTTCTACAACAGTTTTTGGATAAAACAAATACTCTCGGAAATAATAGCTCCGAAAGTTTAAAACAGGGCGTCCCCCCCCCCATCTAACTTTTGAATCGTGGGTGCTAAAATTTTGAAAAAATTCATGAAATTGAGGCCTAATGAGTACCTTCAACGAAAACTATTGAAATAAATCGGTTGAGCCGTTTTTGAGTTATCATTCAAAAACCCATAGTGAAAGGACGTAAGTAAAAATGACGTAAGCGCCGCCAAATTTCCCGTAAGAAACGACCTTTTGAATTAATGGTCTCAGTTTACGGAACCCTACACTGAGCATGGCCCGACATGCTCTTGGCCGGTTTTTTTTTATATGCAGCCGATGACTATTTAGTACGAAATAAGTCACCCGGTGAGATTCAAAAATCGAACTCCAGATCTGAACTATCACTTAGGCACTCTCCCATAACGGAGAGGACTAAAAGTTTGGACCGCAGTGTCCGGTATTTTTTTTGTCTCTGGCGTACCTTCAACCCCGCATCAGGCCTAAAAGCCGTAAAGTTTCCCCGTAATAAAGGCTTCTTATTCGTATGATACAACTGAACCGTGACGTCTCCAGATAAATCCTTTTGGTAGGGCGGCGATGGATCCTTGCATTTTTCCGCTCGCACTAAAGTGGATATGAATGGACCCTGAAATATAAAACGACTTCCATGGCTGATCTTCATGGGGCGGAAATTAATCACTTACCGACCGCTATATACATATATATACAGGGCGTAACAAAAATACTGATGAACCCTTTAAGGGCATAAGACTAGGAAAAAGTAGCAGCAAAATTTTTAGGACGCCAAAATTTTTTTTTTGTATGGCGCATTTCGTCCCAGCCGGCCAACACTCCATACAAAAACATTTTTTAGGCATGAAAAATTTATTTTTCTTTGTTTTTCATAATTGGAATACGATACCAATTACGCCCTTAAACGGATCACAAGCATTTTTGTTACATCCTGCATGTATAAGCAAAAACTGTCTTTGAGAGGATGAAAAATTTTACAATATTATTTGCTAACACTTGCAAAAATCTAGAATGCTCACCTCCTTATTATTAGAGTAACGTTTATATTGTTCTTATTAGAAAATTTCAAATAGATCTACACTCATCCTTTTATGTTTACAATTACTTGTAAGTAACAAAAAATATTATAAAGCAGTAGTTAAAAATAATTACCGATTTCAAAGCGTTTATGCTACCTACGCCGAGTACCGTGATGAAAAAAATACCACAAAATAAGTAACTTGATTTGTAGCGATCCATTTTGAAGAGTGGGGCGAACTCCATGATGTTCATTGTGTTTCTCAAATTCTAATAATAACTCAATTAAATGAATGTCGCTATTAAATATACATTATTCGTAATGTGGTTATTGTTATTCTGTCCCATCACGAAACACTGTAGGCAAGGGCCGTAAAATGCCTGGACTGTATACAGAATTTACCTATATGTTAATATAAAAGTCTCGGTAGAGAGTACCATTTTGTACCTTTTGGAGTTGAAACTCTAGGTCCATGGGGTCCCAGCGCACACAAGTTTTTTGCAGAAATCGCAAAGCGTCTGGTTGATGTAACTGGTGACCGAGGAGCTGGCGGTTTCCTCGCACAGCGTATCAGCATTGCGATACAACGAGGAAATGCCGCCAGCATCCTTGGTACAATGCCGCAAGGGCCTAGTTTAGATTTGAGCTAGTTATTAATTTAATTTAGTATTTGTACTGTAGTACCTCTGTATATTTAGTTATGTAAATAAATGTTTTTCAATAAAATATAAATAATTAAATGCTTTATAGACCCAGAAAACTCCGGATATTGTTTGAAGTTTAAATTCTACTATTTGGTTCCGTAGGGGTTGTGGTGGCAAAAAGGTCTACCACCTTCTATGTCATGTTATGGACTAAGAGCTGGCCACGTCAGGTCATCTTCATCTGGTTAGATTGCTCCTCATTCTCCTAGCGTTTGTCAAGGTCTTACCACGGCTCAATCGAGCCTGGGTTCCGCTCGGTAACCTAATCCCAGGAATTGACGTAGGTACTAGTTTTTACGAAAGCGACTGCCATTTGGCCTTCGAACCCATAGAGGAAACTAGGCCTTGTTAGGATTAGGTCCAATTTCCTTACGATGTTTTCCTTCTCCGAATGACGATGTTTTCTTCTGTAACCGGATTGCTATACTACGTAACGGGCCTCTTACGACACTCTGAGGTCACGTGATGTTTTCATACAAAATGAAGTATGACGTCTCGTATCAGACATGACACCGTGAACCATCCAAGTGTCGCCAGGACGCTCGCGTCCCCATACAAACGTAGTTTAGCTCTCATTTTGAAACGACATGCTTTAGAACCACGAAATTTGGCATGGGCATTCTAGCAGTACAGATCTGTCGGTAATTCGTTTTCGTTGCTAAACATTGTTATACAAAGAAAATACAGCCAGATACAGATTTACATACAAAACTTATTTTTGCTATATTTTCTTTATATTACAATTTTTAGCAACGAAAACAAATTACCGACATAGATCTGTACTGCTAGAATGCCCATGCCAAATTTCGTGGTTCTAAAGCATGTCGTTTAAAATGCGAGCTGAACTACGTTTGTATGGGGGCGCGAGTTCACGCGAGCGTCCTGGCGACTCTTAAACCTCCACCCGTTCGATTACAAAAGTTTGTACCTACTGAATAACCGCTAACAATGAATGAAATGAAAAAATACGGGATAAATAAATAATAACTAGGTACAAGAAAATATTTTTTTTGTGGTTAAAAGTTTATTGACTTACAAATCCTATTGAAACAAAGTTACTGTTCTAAAACACAACTTTTGTAATACTCTGCATCCTAGTTTTCCGGAGTGACCTCAGACTCAAACTCTAGACACAGCACCGTCTTCTTCTTGCTGGTCAGAACCACTCTTCGAAGGAGTTTGCCGTACAATCTGGTGCTTTGGAACTCGTGGTCTACTTGGTTGTAGTCTACGTTGAAATTGTAGGTTCCCTGTAATTAAATAATAACATTTTTATCTACACCCATATCACAAGTTCTCTATTTTGCGTTTGAAAACTGTATGTAATTACTATCATTATTGCAACCAGTATTGTAACATCACTGTATTATCACTATTATCAGTGTCACTGTGATAAAAACATGATGAAAATTCATTACCACACCGATATATCGGTAACGTAATAATAGTTAGGGAGGCGAGGTAGCTATATGGCGTAATTCAACGGCGCCGTCGAGACCTATCAAAATCGAAAGATAAAATAATTTCGAAAAGAAAAGCTCGTATGGCAAAAACCATTTTAGCGGTGGGTTTGGCGTATACGGTTTTTCAAAAATGTTAAAAAAAACGGTTACTTGGGCATTCTCGATCGCGTCAGATATTCATACTACGTATGCCCCGAGTGCCTCTGATAACAACGGTATACTAATCTGCCGGTTTGCGTGGTGGGGGTAGGCATATAAAGTAGCCAAAAATGCAAAAAAAAAAAATTTACTCGAGCGCGTCAGATTTTCGGAAGGGGTGTTAAGTAGGCCCCAAGGAAGCTCCCTTTAAAAAAACTGACGATTTCGGCGTGACGATAAGTTACGATGAATTTTTGAAAATGCAAAAAAAAAAGTTTTTTTGAAATACTCGAGCGCGTCAGATTTTCATAGGGGAGGTTTATCTCGGTATCCTGAAAGCATATTTTTTTAATCTGACAAAAATGTTGGTGGGTTCTCTTAATCTGACCGAAAAAGGTTTTTTGTTTTCTTTTTTTCCTTTCTTTTTTTAACTTTGGGCAAAAATGTAAAGAGACCTTTTTTGTGTAAAATGAAATTACCTTTTTTGTTTATTTAAACTTTTTTTTTGTAAAATGTATCGTTCGCGACTTATATGCCGTAACGCGTTCTTAGGAAGACGAAATGGCTCCTCCACACTTCCGGTCATGCGGAAACCGGCAGATTTTGTATTTTTAGTAAGTTTTAGATTATATTCTTCAAAATAAAAAAAAATAAAAATCGCGCTCGAGAATGCCGGATTAACGTTTTTTTTTACAAGTTCGCGACCCTATAACTCGGCGGCGTCAAGGACTTATCGTCAGATTAGTTAAATTTAGTCTTTAAACACTAAAATCAACCCCCAATATCTTAATCTGACGCGCTCGAGTATTTCAGACTATCCATTTTTTTTTACTAATCTGATCGTCTATCCTAGGCGCGCGTCACTACATATAGAGCTAAATACTTTACAAGGTTGTTCTATTAGGTCTAAGGTATCTCTCATATCTTAAACTGCCACGGTCGAGTATTGCCGAAAATTCCCCTATTCGCCTCCCTAACTATAATGAAAATGCGGCCTGCTCCCAGGCCACGCTCATGCACCCCCCCGACGGCCGACAATCGAGGTGGCAATGGCGGTGCGATGGCGGTCATTGTAATGGTTTCCGAACGCGTCATTTAGAATTTATAATATGTGTGTAGGTACATAAAGTAGTGTATGCAACTGTACGTAATTAGGCCTTAAAATACGAGTGTGGTTTTATGAAACGAGCTGCAGACGAGTCGGTCCCATTATTACATAACAGTCCCATAAACTACTATTACGAGCTTTTCATTAACTCGCGGTGTTTACTAGTTAGTTAGTTTTAAACATAAACCATTCCATTCCATTTTATGGAGCGGAACATGTCGAGCAATATCCGACTTAAAATGCGTGAGTAACCCATGATTTATTTAATAGTTAGTTAGTTGTAGAGCCTCAAAATGTTCTTAACCTTCCTATATAGGCATAGTCTCTGCTACTAGGCTATTCGCTGAAAAAACTATAAATTACCTTTGGGACTACGCAAGTCTCCTTATTATAGTTGATGTGGAACATACGGGCCAACTTGATAGCTTTGCGATTGTAGCAATTCATGCCGGCAATAATGAAAACTTGCTCCCATTTGCCTTTGACTTGCTGGTAGTCCGTAATGCTTAGCTAGAACACAAATATGAATATTATTAGTATTATTACTCATCATCATCATATATTTAAGAGCTAGGCTCTTGTCGGTGGAGCAATTTCCATGCCTGTCTGTCATTTGCCTTCTTCTTTACAGCCTGATAGGACACGACGTTTATTTTTTCCTTTACTTGATCCATGCATGGTCTCCCTGGCTTTCCTGGCTTCCTTTCTGTCTCAACTCTAGTAGTTGAGGCAGTATTATTACTACACCCAATAAATTAAAGCAGTACCGGAAGTTAACAGAAACTTAAACGCTGACAAGCGAACTATTATAAAGAAGTTATTGACCTAAAACACGTAGGAAACACCTTAGACAACCCTACACGTGATCCCTGGGTGGTGCTAAAAGAGTAACAGACTTGGCAGCTGCACTGTCCCATTTGGACCTCGCAGCAAACACTGGATTTCCTTCACTAACTGCTAAGTGCCTGGGAGAACAAATGCCTATCTGTATCCAGTGACATGGCGCCATACGATAAATAAATAGTATGATCTATCAAATATTGTTAATGGTAATAATGAATCCACTTGAAGCTGTTGAAGAGAAAGACCTAGAGGCCATCCCTGGTTGCCATTTTATCGCCTATCACGTCGTGCGTCACTTTCGCACTTACTTGTTAGAACGTGACAGCTATGGTGACAGGCGATAAAAATCCGACCATATTAGGCTAGCTGGCGAAAGTTACGCCAAGAAATTTCAAATTTAACGTTTTAGAATACGTACGTTGGCGCTTCAAACTTTGCTTCTACATTTTTTTTGCCTTAAGCTGATAAAAACGAGAATTAATTTCATCTTACTCTTAGATCAGGATCCTCCTTAAGCGATGTGTAGTTCCCTTTAATCATAGGCCCTGAATCTTTGTCATCGGAATCATCATTCAACGTCAGTACCGCCTCTCCAGACCTTTCCTTTTTGCTCTGGTATGGAAGATCTGGTTTCTTGCATTTTTCTAGCCTCGTCAGGATAGAGGTGTAAGGGCCCTGGAAATATTTAATTATCAAGTTGCAGTATTTAATTACAAAAAACTTCTATGCTAGAGGATAATCCATTTTACGTTAGTGTTGAATATTAATTTTTATTTCATTGTTGTATTTCGATTTAACTCCGTTTAACTACTGCCACGTAATACAAATGGAAAGGGCCAACAAAATATTTTGATTTATACAGGGTGTTTTTTTAATAACTAGCCATTTTGAGCGAGGTAATTTGGTAGGCCGTACTAAACAACTTTTAATATGGGGCCAACTCCGAAATCTCGAATTTTTTTTTGGCTTATTCGTATATTTCGGCCGATAAGAGGTTGACGTTTTATATGGGAAGGTCAAAAGTTCGCATATCAAGTAAAAGAGAAGTCCAACGAGTTAAATATACCACTCTACCTTGCATTCATGGATTACAGCAAGGTGTGTGACAGTGTTAAGCACTCTGCTGTATTCTCCGCCATGCGCAAAAATTGACAAAGTACAGCCTCCTGGCCCTAAATTTCGTATTAAAAAGGGGGTTAAACAGGGTAGCCTGCTGTATCCGAAATTATTCACCTCCTGTCTACAGGAAAATTTCCAGAAACTGGCGACCAAATGGGATACAATGGGCATCGACGTCGGTGGGAAAAGGTTGACTAACCTGCGCTTTGCCGTCTTGCCCTCCTGCAGCACAGCACCCCATCTAGAACAGATGCAAGACCTCAGCACGGCAAGTCTAGAAGTCGGGCTCCAAATGAAAAGGGCAAAAATCCAGTTGATGACCAATGGCGTAAAACATAGGGTCAGGGTAGATGGGTACGACATCCAATATGTTGATGAATACATCTATTTGGGCCAGATAGCATCTTTCGACAACATGCAGTCCAAGGAAATCGATCGACGCATCTAGAACGCCTGGAAGAGCTTCTAGTCCATGAAGGGCAACCTTCCACTAGCACTAAAGCGCAAACTCGTCGACATGTGTACCCTGCTTATAGTGCTTATTCTAACCTACAGCTTCCAAACTTGGTAACTGACGGAAGCCCAGAAGTCCCGACTAAAGATTTGCCAGCGAGCGATGGAAAGCAGCATACTCGGATTCCGCAGAACCGATCGTGTAATGATCACCGAATTGCGTTCCAGAACTGGTATTGCGGATGTGGATGCTAAGGCCGCCAAGCTTAAGTGGGACTGGGCTGGACACGTCTGCCGAATGCACCCGGAACGGTGGGCCAAAAAGGCTACTGAATGGGCCCCGCAGGATGGCCGGAGCAGGGTCAGAGTTGTATTTTGTATTTGTATTGTACTTCAAATATAAGATTAAATTATATTTGAAGTACAATACAAATACAATACAATACAATACAACCCAAATTTGACGATCTGGCCCCTAATATCAAATCAGTAGACAAAAATTCGCTTTGCCTCCTGGGTTCTCCTATATTCGAAGAATCTTTTCCTGGTTATATTTCTAATACTATATCTAAATTCAAAAGTCACACGAATCGCTTAATCGAAATTAGCCCTCATTATGCTCTTGTGATTCTTAAATTCTGCCTTTTTGTCCCTAAATTTACATATGTGCTCCGCTGCTGTCCTTTTTGGAAACATCAAAATCTATTGTCACCTATAGATGATTTGATCAAAATTAGTTTAGAGACGATTCTAAATATTCAGCTAAGTGAGCCTTCCTGGTCTCAGGCGTCCCTCCCTATTCGGTTCGGGGGTTTAGGAATCCGCAAAATTTTCAGTGTGGCTTGCGCAGCCTTTCTGGTATCCACCCATAGCACGTCTGGTCTCATAGGAAATATCTTAAGGGCTTTGCCCACAAACTATGAGATTGCGGGCTTTGAGGATGCTAAAAATGCTTTTAAAATTGCTTGCCCGGGCAAAACATTCCCTGACAACCCAAAATCACAAAGGAGTTGGGATAATGTCTATTTTGATTTAAGCTACAATACTCTTCTAAACAACTGTACAAGTCCAGATCGCGCGAGGCTTTTGGCGGTCGGAGCCCGGGAAGCTGGTCACTGGCTACATGCCCATCCTTCTCCTAATCCTGGTACTTTCTTGGATCCGACCTCCCTTAGACTGGCGACTGGTCTGCGACTCGGGGTTTCGGTGTATACGCCACACATATGCTCTTGTGGCACAGACGTGGACCGACTAGGACACCATGGACTATCTTGTCAAAAAAGTGCGGGCCGTTTTTCAAGACACGCGTCGCTTAACGACATAATCCGTCGGTCTCTTGCCACCATCAATGTGCCTGCTCTTCTTGAGCCGACTGGCATTATCAGGGATGATGGCAAGAGGCCTGATGGGGTGTCTTTGGTTCCTTGGAGCCTGGGACGGATGTTAGTGTGGGATGCTACCTGCGTAGACACACTGGCACCGTCCCACCTCCAACGGACTAACGTAAAAGCGGGCGCAGCGGCGGAAAGCGCCGAAATTTCAAAACGTAACAAATATAAAAGTCTCGGTAGAGAGTACCATTTTGTACCTTTTGGAGTTGAAACTCTAGGTCCATGGGGTCCCAGCGCACACAAGTTTTTTGCAGAAATCGCAAAGCGTCTGGTTGATGTAACTGGTGACCGAAGAGCTGGCGGTTTCCTCGCACAGCATATCAGCATTGCGATACAACGAGGAAATGCCGCCAGCATCCTTGGTACAATGCCGCAAGGGCCTAGTTTAGTTTTGAGCTAGTTATTAATTTAGTTTAATATTTGTACTGTAGTACCTCTGTATATTTAGTTATGTAAATAAAGATTAAATTCAGTTTACACAGAAGAGGTACCTACCAATTTTGGAGGTGGCCCTCTTTCCCCTTCCCAGTCATTTTCGTCATCCCCCAGTACGATAGTACAAATAAAACAAAATAAAAATAAACTTAAAATATTCTGACCCATCTTGAAACACTATATACGAAAAACTTTTTAAAGATATTCTCCAAATGAATGAAACTCACAGTAAAATTTAAATATGGAACTTCAACTCTTTTATACAGTCTCGCCACTTCTACATGAAAGAATTCAACTACCTACGTAACTTTTTAATCTGAATATACCATCCTGTTTGTACAATCAGCAGTAAAAGTTGCTATGCATTTGGGGTGTTCAAAATTATCTACGACTTTATTATTAAGGCAATAAGAACTATTGAAGTTAATTTTAAACATCTCACCTGTTCACTAAGTAAATGTTTTCCAGCGCAATGCAAAATAATTGTTGATTATCGTGAAGAATCGATTGAAAATAACCTGTATTACTTGGAATCGAATAAATGAACTGGTAGGAACTCGATTGTCGACATAATAAAGGGAATATCGAGTTGCATCGTTATCTTGGCAATTTATATTGCATCCGGTGCAGAAAAAATAAAATTTCTTCTTATCCGACTGCTGAAAGAGAGTTGTTTTTCGTATTATATGTAATTAGTAGTTAGGCAAGTG
This sequence comes from Pammene fasciana, assembly GCA_911728535.1. NCBI lineage: Eukaryota > Metazoa > Arthropoda > Insecta > Lepidoptera > Tortricidae > Pammene > Pammene fasciana. The sequence goes on from OU452292.1 coordinate 3,455,900, forward strand.
GGATGTTCAAAATGAGAGTGATGATGGTTAGCACTAGAAAAGTAATATTTCGTATGAGTATGAGTTTTAATCACGCCGACAAAGATTTAAATCAAATTCTGAAAAAAAAATTAAAACATTTTTGTTACTTCCAACACCCGTACACATGAAGTAGGGGGTCAATTTTTATTTTTACCCTAATCCTAATGTGCGGGGAAAACAATTTTTGGATAAAACAAATACTTTCGTAAATTATAGCTCCGTTAGTTTAAAAAAGCGTAAAGAATATTTTTTACATACACATACATACATACAACTTCCAACACCCGTACACATGAAGTAGGGGGTCAATTTTTATTTTTACCCTAATCCTAATGTGCGGGGAAAACAATTTTTGGATAAAAAAAATACTTTCGTAAATTATAGCTCCGTTAGTTTAAAAAAGCGTAAAGAATATTTTGTACATACACATACATACATACAACTTCCAACACCCGTACACATGAAGTAGGGGGTCAATTTTTATTTTTACCCTAATCCTAATGTGCGGGGAAAACAATTTTTGGATAAAACAAATACTTTCGTAAATTATAGCTCCGTTAGTTTAAAAAAGCGTAAAGAATATTTTTTACATACACATACATATACATACAATCACGCCTATATCCCAAAAGAGGTAGGCAGAAATCACGGATTTCCATATGCTACGATCAATGCAGCAAAACTACTTTCCGTGAATCTTATTTCGTATTTACGAAAAACAAAAAAAAATAGACTTTTACACCCCCCTCCCGTAAGCGGCGCCCCATCCACCGGTACTTTTAGTATGTTGTGTAAGACACCTTAATGTTTTAGTATGTTGTGTAAGACACCTTAATGTACAACTACCTACACCATAATTCAGCTATACACGAATTATTTCCCCTATCAGGCAGTCGTCTTCGTTTAGTGAGCTACCAAAAATAGAGGTTCAGCCGGTAGTTTTCGAGGAATATCATTTTGTATTGGCAGTCGAGGTATTTTTTTGTCCATCTGTATAAAATATATAAGCACACTCATTAATTTAAGCGCATCATTAAATCTATTTCCGTCATAACTCCCTAGTTGATTCCATTTTCCCACTTCAAAATAAAATACGGTGCGAACTCCCCGAATTTAATTTACATATTTATTCGCAAATGCGATGCGAAGGATGCCGATGATTCCCTTCCTGCTTAAAAGCGGGTTGCGAATTTCAATTATTTACATTCGTTATTTTGATGCATTACTTACTTTACGAAGTAAAAAAGCTGGGGATTGAATTACGTTTTTTTAAAAGTACATTTCGCAGAAATTCCGCTTCTTACTCATTCATCTCCCAGGACGTCCTTCTCCCCGACCACCCGCACAATTCATGGCCAATTGTTTTAATTTTTTATACTCTGTAATGTTCAAAATTGGTCATCGATACTCTAAAGTAGGTACACTTTACGATGCACAACAGATAGAGGTTTCTTAATATAAGCCAATCTAGATATTATACTTAATTAAATAATTGTTAAAGCCCGACCAGAAACATACCTATGAACATGCGCCACACTGAGAGAAATTTGCTTTGTGAGTCTAACAAATTCGACTTGTTGCGTGTTTATCAGTTTGAAACTAAAGTATTTTAGTAAACGGAATCGATCACCAATATTGATAATACAAGTCGAATTTGTACGAACAACAAGGTTAAACTTATTAAAAGATATTGGATTGAATCAGCCAAATATATGTTTAAAACAATATGAGCCATGTTGGTTTTATAAAATCGAGTTGTTGATTTAAATAACACTTAAACTAAAATGACAAGTAACTTGTAGAATGAACTAATTAAACTTAACAAAATCGAACTTGTAGTTTTAACCAAAGAGCTTGTAGGCGCTATTTTAAAATGAGAATTTGGTTGAACGAACGTGAATCTGGTAGTTTATTCTCTCAGTGCATGTTACTAGTAGGGCTTTGTCTCAGTACAAATGCGAAAAAAATTGTGCGCATCGAGAAAAAGTTGTGAATTTTTGACCATAGATAGAGTGAGCAAAGATGAATATTTTTTAGTATTGGCGGTCAGTAAAATTTTTGGACCTTCACGTCAAAATCAGGGGTCCCGTGCAATATGTTATTACTCTCTGGTTAAGACTGCTAGGGGTTGTTTGGTATCGTTTCCGTGTAAAACAGACATGCAGAATTCATTTCTGATATTAAAAATGTAAAATTTCGCATTAAAAAAAAAGTTGTGCCGCGAGGAAAAACACAATTTTATTTTTATTTTTTTAGAACGTCATATAACTAATATATATCCTTTATTTCAAATAATAAAAAATATTGTAAAGAAGCACATTTAATATAGATTATAGAAACATATATATTTTATACACCTTTAATACAAAAAACTTCTGGTTTTTTTTTTTACTTAAGTTGAGTAACGGAAAACAGACGTCGCGTCGTTTGAATTGTGACGGTTTATGTTAAAGTTAAGGAGGAAAAATATGTTTTTATTTATTGTATTTTTTTATTTCTGCATTTTGTGAAGTTATTATGAATAAAATTTCCTAATAATTAGCAATACATGCATTTTAAGGTCAATACGCTACGGATGTTCACGTTCACATTGATTATCGATACTTACTATGGAGAAAACTTATACACCACGAAGCAAACATTTTTTTTCGCGTAGTTTTTGTATACTATAAGCCTAAAAATTTTATATATTTAGAAACTACATTAAATATGCTCCTTTATAATATTTTTTATTATTAGAAAAAAAATGATATACAGGGCGGTCCAAAGCTTGACGTTCAAAAATTTTTTTTAGATTCTCCACATCACGGACTATCAGAATATACCCCATGTATGTTAGCCGATTTTTTATAGTTCAGGAGCTATGATTTTTTTTTGTCAAAAATTCTGGTATGATGCTTTTTAACTATACCAAAAGATTTCTTTTGTAACATTAAGCTTGCCTAAGGAGCAGCCGTCAGTAAAAAAAATCATCATCATCATCAGCCGGAATAAGTTGCGAAATTGATAAGTAAATAAATAAAATGTATTCTAATGCTAAAATGAGATGGAATAACCTTGTTTTTTTTATTAATTTCTTTTGTAACAAACCACCGCGGGTTCTTTGTCCAGGTAAATTTGTTGGTAATGAATGACTTCGAGATAAGAGATATGATGTGCAATAATATCGCTTATTGCTACTATTTGATAACAATGCGATTACTCCTGAATGCAACCGTTTAGTTTTTACCTACAATGGTTATGGTATTTGCACTGATAACAATTTGCGCTAACGATAATGAGCCCTTTGTTGATAACACGTCGCCGCCGCCGGGGCCATTTGTTTGATTGAGTTGCAGGTATGCAAATGATGTTTCGGTGGTGACAACACAACACTCAGTCTTCTTGGTTTATTCTGTGTCATTTTAAAGTTAGAATACTTTTTTTTTACTTACTTATCAATTTCGCAACTTATTCCGGCTGATGATGATGATGATTTTTTTACTAACGGCTTCTCCTTAGGCAAGCTTAATGTTACAAAAGAAATCTCTTGAAGAATACGATTAGTTTTTTTTTTATAAATAAAAAGCATCATACCAGAATTTTTGACAAAAAAAATCATAGCTCCTGAACTATAAAAAATCGGCTAACATACATGGGGTATATTCTGATAGTCCTTGATGTGGAGAATCTAAAAAAAATTTTTGAACGTCAAGCTTTGGACCGCCCTGTATATTAGTTATATGACGTTCTAAAAAAAAATAAAAAATTGTGTTTTTCCTCGCCACACAACTTTTTTTTTAATCAGAAATTTTCCATTTTTAATATCACAAATGAATTCCGCATGTCTCTTTTACACGGAAATGATACCACACAACCCCTAGCAGCCTTAACCATAGAGTAATAACGTATTTCACAGGACCCCTGATTTTGACGTGAAGGTCCAAAAATTTTACGGACCTCCAATACTAAAAAATATTTATCGTGGGCCATTCTATCCATGATCAAAAATTCACAACTTTTTCTCGATGCGCACAATTTTTACAAATTCGAGCTCTGCTATACGGAATTTCATTGGAACTAAATTTTTCATACTAAACTGAACTGTCACCATATTGGCTGTGTGCATGAGTGTGGCGCCATCTCTTGAGCAGGGGGTGAAGGTGTTTTTTTCTTTTTATTAATGGCATATACTCCTTGCTTATATGAAATGTCACTGGCTGATTTACTATTTTGACAGTTGACCCTACGGGTGATGTCATATATTTTGAAATGTGATATTGACAAGAGCCCAATTTCTTGTTACATTGAGCGCTGCGATCGTTCACGTTACCCCCACCCTGCACTTCGCACATAGTCAATACATGAGAAAAAAAGCGCCCTATTGATAATGGTCACATATTCGGATGGTCAGGCTTTATATTAAGTATGGGTAGGTATTGCATACCTTTCTCGCTACCCTACCTCAGATAATTTACCGAACAGTATGTGATAATTCCAATTATTTCTAATTCCCAAGTCCACATTCACCTACCTCTCTCAATATTCTCCCGGGCCAAGTATTATCTTATATTTAGAAAAAATATTCAATTATCTGTCTTATAGCATGAGAACAAGATACATAATAGCTTGTATTTTCAAACGAAGATACGATATACATGCTTTGTATATAGCAGACTTTAGTTGTAATTGTAACCGCCATTAAAAAACTAGTTTAAAAATGGACCTTGTTGATTCAATTTTAGACGATGACACGGTTTAAATTGAATGATTCCAATGGCTGATACGACTTTTATGCGACGTGGGGTAGTGTTACAGTATTGTTTACAAAATTACGTACAAATCGTCCGCCTCGTGGATTCTGGATGCGAGCGAAGCTCGAATTTCTGTTAACGAGTTCAGTCGGCCTAATCCCTTTCGGTGACAGTGATAAGTCCAGTAGGCTAACATCCTAGGTAATATATACAGGTTGTAACAAAAATACTGGTGATCCGTTTAAGGGCATAAATTGGTATCGTATTGAGATTCAGAAAAAGTAGGAGATATTTTTTTTTACACGTCTTGTTTTTTTCTGTGTGGGACACGTGGTCCCAGCCGGCCAACTCTCCTTACAAACCCATTGTTTTATCTTAGATTTTCATAATTGGAATACGATAGCTAGCATGACCTTGGTGGTACCGTAGGGTGGTACACCACATTTTTGGTCGACTGTACATGTGAACATTTGTAGAGTCCCGACTTTAATTCTAGTGGTAGGTAAAAGTAGTATCCCTTGCGCCCTGTAGCCCGGGCATCAGAACACGGCTACGGTATTCCCTGCCTGTCGTACGAGGCGACTAAAAGGGAGTCTTGGGGCAGTAAAGGGTCACAGTAGGGGGCCGTGATCCTCAAAGACACTGGAACCCGTAGGGGCGTAACGTCGGGGCGGCACTGGCGCGTTCAAATCGGGCCACAAATACCCGCGATCTGGGCCATTCTTTATTATACCGCTCTAGGTACGTAATGGAAGTCCCTACAACATGTTCATGTTCACTCCTGCCTGCCACTAAAAGTTATATGTCTGTTTACAATATTCGGAAACCTACTGTAAATTGATTCAATGTGAAATGCAATGAAATTCGAAACTGGTGCCGCGGACAGCCACGACCCAAGCAACTAATCCCGCTGGTAATGAACGAATAGCGAGCAGAATTGAGAAATTACTGGGTTTACTGCCAATAGTATAGTAGAATTTAGTAGAGGTAAAAATATACATTTATTTTTGAACCATATTTTTGGACCCGGGGTTCCTTAAACTACGTCCGGACACGGGTATATCCTTAAACTACGTCCAAAAGAGAGGTATGGGTACCGCGAATGTCATCTCGCTATGTGTGGTAGGGCACAACACTGTGAATCTCATCTCGCTCAAATCGGTCTTGTGTTCCTGCTGGTGAGTAAGGTTGCCAAAGAGCTCACAGAGGACCCAGTGTGTTGACGACGAGGGACCTCTCTTGTTCCTTTAGCCGTCAACACAGTGAATCTTCCTGGTTTTAAAGGGCAACTCGCATGTGACACCTCTGGAGTTGCAGGCGTCCATAGGCTACGGTAGCTGCTTACCATCAAGTGGTCCGTATAAATGTCATTGCCACAGTCGTTGTATTAAAAAAAAACAATAGAAAACTTTTTTTATTGTCAAGCGTGAGAAGTATTATGACCGGCAACTCCGGCAAGAAACTCCGCTTATTTCTCAAAACAGTAAGTAAATAATGCATAAATAAAGAGAAACAATAAATTTAATATTCAGCAATTGTTCCCTAAATCAATACAATAACTTCCCAATCAACATCACGCTCAAACATGTAAGGATTCTAACCTCATTATCAATCCGACCCGCAGACATATTAAAACAGAAATTTCGTACTGGCACCCCGCCGTATACATAAATTTCCTTCCCTCCTTAAAAAGGTTATAACCGCCCTAATGTGCCTATGAAAACCACGCCTTTTTAAATGGTTAGGGTTTGCGTGTGGGAACAACAAGCGAAATTTATTTGCATAAATTTAAAATTTCGTCGCGACCTTAAAGTCGGTTATTTTTGCTAGAGATGTCGTTGATTTCGGTTTTGTACTGTTTCGTACCAAACTTGGTTTTTCGTAAGTTTCGTACACTTATGGAATCACTTTGGTTGCCGCAATTGGTTAAACGCGTTTTTATAATAGGCACTTGGTATACTTACCTATTTATCCGTTAATATCAGTATTAGTAAGTAGCTATAAATTCGAGACTAACAGTGACTATCTGTCTGTCTGACTGTCTGTTGCCTCTTCACGTTTATAAAGATGAGATTTGGTATTGAAATAGTTTGAGTCTCTAGCATAGTTTTTTTTATCTAGGATATTGTTACTTAAGGGTGAAAAGCAATAATTAATGCATCTATCGAACGATTGACATATTATTTTGTTAAAAATAAGTACTGAAGTACCTACTCATTCTTCGAAGATATCGCGAGAAATTGTTATATTATACTGTGAAAATAATGGGCACTGATTGGCATTTTTAAGGCATAAATATGACATTTTCAAGTCAAATGTAGGTACATCATTGTCAGCTGTCATGAAGGCGTTTATTGATAAAATTAGTAGAAGAGCCCATGACACTGAACCTAGTCCGATAAGTCTCCTGGATGATATAATATATATAATTAGTCGCGTTTTTAATAGGGGAACACGAAATGCCTATGCTGCAATGCAAAAAAAGTAGCGGCATAATACATTTTTTTTTGAAAAATTGACGACGCTCGGAAGACGCTAGTGTGGGGTGGGGTTAGCCTAAGACCATAAAAAAAGTTATGGGGCTTCGAAAATCAGATTTTGGATGATTTAAGAAAAAATTTAAAAAATCTTATCTCCAGATCCGTGGCTCCTAGGACCAAGGTTCCAAGGAAGAAAGGGAAGGGATTTAAAAAATCTGCATATAAAATTTCCCCAAAGTCAAAATCTCGTACATAAGTGTACGAGATCGATGCTGTCCTCGTACCTCGTACAGAAGACGACAAATCTCGTATTTGTACGAGAATTCTCGTACGGTTGGCAACCCTGCAAACAACCTGTATATGTACATATATATCATCCGGGAGACTTATCGAACTAGGTTCAGTGTCATGGGCTCTTCTACTAAATCATTTACAATAGAAATTTAATATACTGTATTAACAATTGACAAATTTATCTTTGAAAACGTCACAAATAGTACATTATTAACCAAAGGATAAAGGCACCCAATTTTCGGTTTCGATTCCAATCCAACCTAGTTTAATCCGATAACATCACTAAATGTCGGTTCATTGCAGGGAAACCCAGTATTTTCACTGAAATATTCACCAATTTATGCCATTCTGCCGGAAGTGTTTTATTACGTGACTAATGAAATGGAAAGAATAGAGTTTGTGAATATAAAATGTAGTATGGCGAAATTTCAGCGGTAGGTAAATGTAACTGGATTAATACCGGTGGTAGGTATTTTCTCTCTCTAACGTTAATAAGTGCATAGGTATATACGCCTAAATTGAAAAATAAAATTCATTTTATCTTTTAGCATTTTTTAGAATTTCGGAGCGATTATTTTTGAAAATATCCACTTAATCAGAAAATGTTCGAAGAAACCTCAATGTTATTTTTGATGACCTATCGATTGATGTGCATCATGTTGATATTTGGCATTTTTTTTTACAATTTGTTACATGTATGGAGTGGAGTGCCCCTCTAAAAAATTTTTTTTTGCAATTTCACTACAAAAGTAAGTAGCACCCCATTTCATACACCTAACATTAATATATCATAAAGATACGTCTTATAATTTCCGAGTAAAATGGCTGTGACATACGGACGGACAGACGGACATGACGAAACTATAAGGGTTCCGTTTATGCCATTTTGGCTACGGAACCCAAAAACGACGACGAGCACTCTGTCCTTTGCCTTATATCTGTCTCATGTCAAATACATGTCAAGAATAAATTATATAAGCAATTTGTCCAATAAGTATCTGACAACTGACATAATAGGAAACTACAAGCAATATCGCAATAACAATTTTCTTCAGACAATATGTATTAGGTTGCTCCTGACATTCATTAGATTACTTGGATCCTTATTACCAGCGCATCACTCCTGAAGGCCATCCATGGTTGCCATTTTATCGCCTATCGCGTCATGCGTCACTTTCACACTTACATACTTGTTAGAACGTGACAGCTATGGTGATAGGGTGATATAACCCCGACCATATTAGGGTAGCTGACTGCTCTTAGAAACTCTTGTTTTGACTTACTTTTAGAATATAAGAACCTTATTTCGGATAATTTATAAGAGAAAGTTAAGAGATACGAGGTTTCAGTAATAATTTAATATGTAAAAGTCTCGTATTTAGAAGGAAACGTGTAAGTTAAGGAAATAATTTGTTTATTTATTTTTCATAATTTACGTTAGGATAGGCAATGTGTTTATTATTTAGGTATGCTTTTATTGTATTTTACTTTGATAAACACCTTTATATTACTATGTTTCCCCAAAATAGTAACAAACGCCACTGGGTTTTCTTGCATCACATCAAACAGTGCACACTCGAGTATTACCGATTCAGCACGGAATCGTGCGAGCACGGTAAGACGATCTCGCAAACACGATTCGTCGGTGTCTCGGCATTTGCATACATATTGGAGTGTTTCGGGGCATTGAAAGATTGCCCGATATCGGGTTACGGAGCTCAGTTTTAAACAACTGTTTGTTCTTTAACCAAAATGCATTTTGAAGATACCTTTGGACATCAAATATTCTAAGTACCTTATTTAGAAATACATTATTCTTCGTCGAAAATCTGGGTAGTAAGATAAAATATTTAGTAGACTTTTGTTAATTATCGTAATTTAAATAGACTTCTATACTCAAAATATGGAACACGCCTATATAACCAGTCGCTTCCCTCGTGCTTCATTTATAAATTTAATATTCTTCAGCTTCATTTACTGGGTTTTCTTGCATCACATCAAACAGTGAACACTCGAGTATTACCGATTCAGCACGGAAGATCGTGCGAGCACGGTAAGACGATCTCGCAAACACGATTCGTCGATGTATCGGCATTTGCATACATAATAGAGTGTTTTGGGACTTTTGGGGCATTGAAAGATTGCCCGGTATCGGGTTACGGAGCTCAGTTTTAAACAACTGTTTGTTCTTTAACCAAAATGCATTTTGAAGATACCTTTGGAGTTTTGGACATCAAATATTCTAAGTACCTTATTTAGAAATACATTATTCTTCGTCGAAAATCTGGGTAGTAAGATAAAATATTTTGTAGACTTTTGTTAACTATCGTAATTTAAATAGACTTCTATACTTAAAATATGGAACACGCCTATATAACCAGTCGCTTCCCTCGTGCTTCATTTATAGATTTAATATTCTTCAGCTACATTTACTGGGTTTTCTTGCATCACATCAAACAGTGAACACTCGAGTATTACCGATTCAGCACGGGAGATCGTGCGAGCACGGTAAGACGGTCTCGCAAACACGATTCGTCGGTGTCTCGGCATTTGCATACATATTGGAGTGTTTCGGGGCATTGAAAGATTGCCCGATATCGGGTTACGGAGCTCACAGTTTTAAACAAAATGCTCTTTTCTTAACTTAAACCCTGTTTATTTAATACGTTGACATTAGTGTATATTTGTGACACTGTACGGAGGACCACTTTGTCGTTACGAATACTTTCTAAAACCACGCAATATGCACTATCTATTAGTGAAAGAAAAAAGTGTCCTTGTAAATCGACAAAGTGGTCCCTTGTACTAAACTCGTCCACATTTATTTAAAACCGAAAAATACTTTCACTAAGAAAGTTACAATACAATACATTCGTGTGCCTAAAAGCGACAAAACTGCTTCAATTGTCTCATTCAAATTTTAAAATCGGTTAATAAATAATTGATTTCTTGATCAAAAATAATCGATAGGAGTAACTATTTGTCTTAAATTATATTTTAAAATAGACCAGTTTTTCCGATTTATCCTGTGTTAATAACATACTTTGATTAATTACTAAATGTATTATTTAACTTTTATTTAAATTTTACCCATTCTTTCTACAAACGCCGTTCTAATCCACAATAGAAATGTTACAAGCCACATTGTTCTAAAAACAATAGCAAGTCAATTGATTTCAATGGTTTCACATCGACACAAAGCTCCAAACGGTTCAAATAGAATTTGCATTCACAATGTTTTCAAAGCTTTTAACCAAAAAAACATGTCCAAGGAAATAAAAGTGATGTTCACGGCTGGTGGTCATCGAAAAAGCAGTCAAGTAACAATATACCGTCCCTTTCACTCTTATGATTCAGCGGAAAGGATAGAGCGAGGCCACGCCACCGTTGCATGATATTTTTCATTGACAAAATGCGTAACTGCTGTTTTTTTATATAAGTAAAGACATAAAAAGAAGAAAAAAGAAAAAAAAGAAGAAGAAGAAAATAGAAAAAAAAGAAAGAAGAAAGAAAGAAAAAAGAAGAAGGAAGAAGGAGAAGAGGGGAGGCCTTTGCCCAGTAGTGGGACACGAAAATAGGCTAATAAAAAAAAAAGTAAAGACATTTAGGTACTGATAAACTGTACAACTTTGCCTTTCAACATGACTTTGCCCAATGCGTCGTATTTTAACCGAACAAAACTACACATACTTACACTTTTGTGCATTCCAAGATGCAGGCTTCAGCCTAGTTTGGAATGCACCAGATAACCCATGTAATCTGTTTAACTGTGTTTGAAATTAATAAATATTACTTACTTATTTCCTATGAATCTGCGTTTTATAGTTAATCATAATATTGTTGGCAACACTGACAAATTCCGAGTACAACCCATATTTGCAGCGGTGCTACGAAACGTACCTAGTGTACTCATAGGGCAAAGTTATGTATACACTTTGGTACAGTCGAGGTCATAAATATGTTTTCATTTTTTTACGCAGTCGAATGCGTTTGCATACTAATTGTTAGCGACCGCATTCGAGTAGGTAAAAATGTGTAAACATATTTATGACCTCGACTGTACCACATTGCAAAGGAGTAAGATGCAAAAATGTATACATATCTTTGACTGTGCTACATTCAATGACCTAAAATACCCACCGAAGAATTCAGTTGCAAACTGCGGCTTAAATAATGGGCAATCCGGAGCAAGTTGTAATCTTTATTTAGTAAGAACGGAGAACTAATGTAGTGCCATTTATTAATCGGAGTTCGGAACTTGTGCTATTGGAAATTGGCTGGCTTTTTGGAGACATGGAGCAGAAAATCGTCGAACAAAAATGAAATTTGTGGGGGATTTGGGCCGGCGGCTGAGGGACAGGGGTTGTGACCCGCGGTCCGGTTCGTATCTGGTGCAACAGATTTCGCTGGCCATTCAACGTGGTAATGCTGCCAGCGTAATGGGGACATTTGAACCAGGTACGATTCGGGACGGGTCCTTACCTAGCTCCTGTTAGTAAATAAGTTTGACGAAACCTGTTGCGGATTTCATCATTGGTTTGTATGAGACGAAGCCTGTTGCGGATTTCATCATTGGTTTGTATGAGACGAAGCCTGTTGCGGATTTCATCATTGGTTTGTATGAGACGAAGCCTGTTGCGGATTTCATCATTGGTTTGTATGAGACGAAGCCTGTTGCGGATTTCATCATTGGTTTGTATGAGACGAAGCCTGTTGCGGATTTCATCATTGGTTTGTATGAGACGAAGCCTGTTGCGGATTTCATCATTGGTTTGTATGAGACGAAGCCTGTTGCGGATTTCATCATTGGTTTGTATGAGACGAAGCCTGTTGCGGATTTCATCATTGGTTTGTATGAGACGAAGCCTGTTGCGGATTTCATCATTGGTTTGTATGAGACGAAGCCTGTTGCGGATTTCATCATTGGTTTGTATGAGACGAAGCCTGTTGCGGATTTCATCATTGGTTTGTATGAGACGAAGCCTGTTGCGGATTTCATCATTGGTTTGTATGAGACGAAGCCTGTTGCGGATTTCCATTTGTGGCCACCTGACAATGCCTGTGTTGCGGATATTATAAATTGTTCAATGCTTTTATTGTTTTAAGATTTGACATATGTTGTTATTGAATAAATGGGTGATATTTTGACCACTATTTTATATAATATTTTAATATTTCACTCGCGCCAAGCTAGATAGATTTTTGAGATTCGAGCACTCGAAAGTGACATTTAAAACTCCGAATAAAACGATGAAAATTATGTTTTAAAAATAAAAGCGACAGAAATTTAAAATGATGATTATTTAAACTATTAATTCAGTGCGAAAAAATTGGCGACAAACTTTTGTGTGCGATTATTTTCGAGCTTGAATTTTTTGAATTCGAGCGTCCGGCTGTCAAAACTCGGCCCCAGATCTTATTCGCTATGTGCGAAGTGCATGGTGGGGGTAACGTGAACGATCGCAGAGCACAATATGGCAAGAAATTGGGCTCTTGTCAACATCACATTTCACAATATTTGACATCACCTATAGGGTGAACTGTCAAAATAGTGAACCAGCCAGTGACATTTCATATAAGCAAGGAGTATAAGCCATTAATAAAAAAGAAAAAAACCCTTTAACCCCCTGCTCAAAAGATGGCGCCACACTCGTGCACACAGCGAATACACAGGTCATATCGACGTTGTGGCTAATAACAGACTAGCTAGTATATGCTTAGTATGTTGCGTAAGAGCTTAACAAATAAAGAGTATATCTATCTATCTATCTAAGAGCTTTATGGTAGTGGCTCACGGAGAGCCGTTCTGCTGCATTGATCGTAGCAAATGGAAATCCGTGATCTCTGCCTACCCCTTTTGGGATATAGGCGTGATTGTATGTATATATTGTATATGCTTCCGTGTATCTGCTGGGCTACATAGTTTTATAGATCTACCTAACAATAAAAATGTCGTATGAAACCTTAGTACTCTTAGTAGTCATACTTCAAATTTCTACCGCCATTCCATTCTCTTACAGAATTAAATCTAATTATTATTTTTTAAGTTATCTTTCAAATGATTTATTTAACGTAAAATAGTGTTACAATTTTAATTAATCATTAGCCAACAACAAGAACGTGGCATTAAATCTAAATTAAGCCATGTCCTATACAAGGTGTAACAAAAATACTGGTGATCCTTTAAAGGCATAATTGGTATCGTATTCTAATTACGAAAAAGTAAGAAAAAATTTTTTTCGCGCGAAAAAAAATTTTGGTTTAGTATGGAGGGTCGGCCGGCCGGGACCACCTGTCCCATAGAAAAACAAATTTTTTTTCGCGTCCAAAAATTTTTTCTCATACTTTTTATTAGTCGTAATACGATACTAATTATGCCCTTAAACGGATCACCAGTATTTTTGTTACACCCTGTAGTTAAAAAAAAATGGTTTTAAGTGACCAAGTGTTAAAAAAAAACTTTCAAATTTATTTACGAGTAGCAGGATTTACCAGTGCTGAAATGCAATGGCTGTGCGTTAAAAGTATTCTTGTGCAAGTCGGGGCTAATCTGGCCTTCTTTATTTGTAACCTACAGAGGGTTCAACTTGGTGATAGTTAGGCAAGTTGGTAGAAGTCGAGCTCTATGCACTTCGTCACTGGGATTAGTAGTAGTAGGTAGTAAAACACTTTATTGCACAAAACAAGTACATGACCATTAAAAACTAAGGTAAATGTGTACAAAGGCGAGCTTATCCCTTCTAGGGATCTCTTCCAGCTAACCTTTAAGCAACTGAGAGAGATCGGTCAGACATGGTAGACAAAGATTTGTACATTACTTGTACATGACGGCAAAAACTATGAAGATGTAGCTACATCTAGGTAACTAGTAGTCCGCCTCGAACTGAGAACTCGCGATTTACTTGCAAATGAGTTGACCAATATAACAAGACCCTAAGGAGGATTTTTTTCTTCTTCTAGCTCCATAACCACTTGATCGATCCTGCTCATATACGAACTTACAAATTTTGTGTATCTCTGCTACAGCCTCAAGAAATTTCATAAAGATCAGAAAAACGTTATAAAGTTATCGTCGGACAAACTTTCGAAATCAAAAAGCCATCCAAATGCCGAGACGTCCCAGTAGCCAGGTGACATTTCGGTCTGGAGTTGTTTGTAAGAACTCACTTCGCTTACGCTCCGCGAGTTCGACTATATAGTTTTCTGAAGTACAGAGCAGTGTGTCCGAGACCATGAGCCATAAATCGGTTTTCGCGAAGTTTCCTGGATTTGTATTCCGTTTGTCGTGCTGCCGTGATAGCATTATAACTTCGTGGTCGACATAAGGGGCTTTCCCCTTTATAGGGACGCAGCTATGCGTTAGAGGGAGCTAACGATATTGCGATCTCGTTCCGTCGTATAGCTGCGTCCCTACGATGGCCCATCATGTAGAGGCAGCCTTAAAAAGTCATCCTTAAACTGACTCATTTGACACTGATTTTATCGATGCATCCTAGGGCGGCAGCGTAGCGGACGTAGATCCTTAAAGGAGGTCTAGCAATGTACCTACAAGTTGCAGAACGTTTTCAAAAAATCAGTAACATTCTCGGGAATTTCCGGGAACTTACACGAAAAATTTAATTGAATTTCCAGTGAAAACATTCCCTATAGGAATTATCAAAAAATGTATTATTAGTTAGTATGTCTTTCCCGACCACGGAACAATGGTGTTCCGGACCTTTGGGAGGCGTATGCGGAGCCGGAGCCAACGCGCAGAGGCCCTTTCTACAATTTAATGAAAAGTGATGGGTACACTAAGCGGATGCTGCCCTGGCCGTGTCATGGGACGCACGCAGAGACAGCATCCGCCATGGTGTAAGGACTATTGAGAATTAATGGAGTCTAAAATGTACTACGCTATTGGGTAAAAAGTATGGACTGATGAATGGGCTATTGGATGAAGAACCGGACGCCTGCCTAATAAAACGGTTTTCAATTTTATTTCCGGCAGACGGTGACTCGCCCTCCGCAAGATGGGCCCCAAGGGTCTAAGGTCTAGGTAATCTATGAATTAGCAGGCTTAACATCGGCCTCGAACTCGTAGCACGCGATGGCGCCACTCTTGCTGTACGCCTCCAGACGTCGCACCGTCCGTCCGTAATCACGCAGTGGCATCCAGAAGTGATCCACCTTATTGTAGTCGTACTCGAAAATGTATGAACCCTGCAACGTAATGTAAGTAAACTGTTTGATAAAGGATAACAGCAAAATTTCACTGCCTCCTTGCCTCCTGCCAGCCCCTGCTCTCCCTCCATGTCTTTTTAAATTAGGTACACACAACACAGCATTTGGCGTCTTTTTTAAAAAGCAATTGCCAGCCAGGGCTTAAACCCGACTACCTTTGGATTCAAAGTCAGTCTAACCATTTAGCTAACAGCGCTTTTTTACCAGTAATCTTTAAATTAACTCACTTTTGGCACCGTACAAGTCTTCTTGTTATACTGTACACCAATGAAATCCATGATCAAGGCCATAAATTTGCTGCGACAGCTCATGTTCTTGGCAATGAAGGTGGTCTGCCATTTGCCATCGATGTAGTACATGTCTTGCATGGTGGCCTGAGGGTAGTAATTAAAACTTAGTCTACGTGGAAAAGTTATTTAAAAAGATCCTATCTTTAGCCACTTCCAGTAATCCTGCCAACGTAGCTTAGTCGGCTATTGCTATTAACCCTGACTCGTTAATTGATATGAATATAGTTAACGAGTTATGGATATTTTCTATGTAGGTAGGTTTTATATGTAGGTGTGCCTACACACTATTTATTTATTGAAGTAAATAGATAGGTATGTCGTCATCCAATATACGCTGTTTAGATTCGTGGTAGGTCAATCTGAGAACAGGTGCGGATAAAAAGGGGATTCTAATACCTAGGGATACACGCACAGATCTGCTCGTTGGACAGATCCGTCCATGTATGGCGCTCAAATCCGTGTCCAGTTCGCGCCATACATGGGCGGATCTGTGCGCCGGGCATATCCGCCAGACAAATCCGGCGGGCAGATCTGCTGGGTGTGTGGATACATGCACAGCTATTCTATCACAAAAGCATAAGGTGTTTAAGAATGCACTTTGTCAGTCAGCTTTAAGTTAACATGCCTATTTTATACATAAGTATATTTATCTACACCCATATCATAAACCCTCCATGATGCGTTCAAAACCCGCACGTTATAATCACCATAAAAATAGATTGTTTCGTTAGTAGTTAGAACAAATGTATTATCTGTAACGATGTTATTATTATCAAATAATAAGCAAAAATTCGATATCATTATGAAAATCCGCCCGCCGGCATGCGCCGCCCGACCGCCGACACAATCGAGTTGGTCATGGCGATGGCGTGCAATCCGTGCAATTGCAGTCATTCAATCATCATTTCGGGTTTATAATATGTGTGTAGATAAAGCAGTGTATGCAACTGTACGTAATTAGGCCTTAAAACACTCGTGTGATCTTATTATGAAACTCACTTCGTTCGTTTCATAAAACCACACTCGTGTTTTAAGGACCCCTATTACGTAACAGTTACATAAACTACTATTATATAATGGCTAAAATATGCAAACTTATTATACTCGCTAAGGTAAGGTAGCTGATGTAGCTCTAACAGCGGGCAAACTAAAATGGGACTGGGCTGGACACATCAGCCGTATGCCGGAAAACATATGGGCTAAAATAACCACCAGATGGGTCCCACAAGACAAAACCCGGGGTCAGGGCAGACCAAGGAAACGATGGAGAGACGAACTTGACGCCTTTCGGGGAGACTGGTGGGAGACTGCTCAAGACCGGGATGCGTGGAAGAAAGGACACTCTTGGCTCTAAATAATAATAATATTTTACTCGCCTGAATATTATTACTTGAGCCAAATATGGTAAAATTGCCCTTTACAATGTTATTTTTGACGCTAATGTTCAGAAAAGCTTCAGGTTTCTTCATGAATTTTATCACAGGATTCTTGCATGTAACTGTACGGTTTAGTATAATAATATAAGATCCCTGGAAAAAGGAAGTCAGTAGGTAGGTATAGTTGAATTATCGAGAGCGTGGAATTGCATATGTAGTAGTATTGTTTGTTTACAGGCATTCTATATTTGAATCCGCACACAAAGAGGCACAACACGGTACAAACACTACATATGCAATTCCACGCTCTCGATAATTCAACTATATTAGCAATGTACCAGTTGCAGAACATTCTCATAAATTCAGTAACATTCTCTGAAATTTCCGGTACACGAGAATTTATAATAATTTTCCAATGAAAAAAATATATAATTAGTATTCTCTTTATTCATTTTCTATCTTAGGTGTATTAGTATTCATTTTATATACTCGTAAATGAGATAGTCAGTTAAAACAGAGACTATAGAGATATATACGACCACAGCCTCAGAACTTTTTGAAGCTCAAGAAAGTGTACTACTAGTACGGTAGGCTGTGGTCGTCTATATCTCTATAGTCTCTGTTTAAATAATTGATAACGGTGACCAGCGACTTTCTGAATAATTTGTATTGTTCGTAAAATTTAATTTCTGCGAACATTCCGTATGAAAAATTTCGCAAAGTTGGAAACTTCTCCTTGGTGCCTTGCTAGTGGGTATTTGTAGCTATTAATTAAATGTTTGATGCAACAAATATAATAGGTATTTCAGAAGCCAAACAAAATCATAAATAAACTCACATAAGTCTCTTTCGGTCCAGTCTTGATTGTGGAGCAAAATACAAAAAGTCCACCAAATATACTAACAAAATTCAATATTAGTAACCAGTTGAACGACATATCTTAACTAGATACAATAGCCGTACAATATTTGCTTACAATACAATAACATGATGATTTATGAACAACAATGTTTAAAAATACATTATTAGGCCAGATTATATACGTAGTGATCACAATAACAAAACATAACACAAGTAATGACTAAAACTGTTGTATGATTTATAGTTTAACAATATTCATGTTAACCTAGGTGCAAATATGTATTTTAAGCACAATACTTCCGTGCGATTCAGACATATTAAATAAAAAAATACACGGGTAACTCACGTCTTTTAAGTCATATATTGTTTGACATGTTTCGCTCCATAACGAGGAGCTTATTCATGAGCCATTAGCGTCGGCTAACCGACTCAGAAGAGAGAGAATATTCGACTTAAAAGACGTGACTTACCCGTGTTTATTTATTTAAAAATGTATTTAATTGAATATTTCTAACAGTTAATAATTAAACAGTTAATTATAGACAAAAAGCACGTGAAATTCTAAGTCGGTTTCACATCTGACTCGAACTCGTAGCACAGAATGGTCCCAGCCTTGCACCATACCTCCAAACGTCTCACCATTCGTCCGTTTCGCCGTAAAGGCATCCAGGTATGATCGAGTTTATTCCAGTCAATGTCGAACAGGAATGTGCCCTGAAAAGATCGGGTTCATTAGGAAAAGGAAAGAAAATGGAGTAATATAGGTAAAGTACCTACGCTAAATAATCTAGTTCTGGGTTTTACCTCAACCTATCTATGGGATCACACAACGTCTAATACAGCTGTTTAATTGGAGGTATGCTTTTCTTATTAGACTGTCTGTACATATCCTAAAAAACCGGCCCAGTGCGAGTTGGTCTTGTGCCATGAGAGTTCCGCACACGAGTTTTAATAATTTTATTTTTGTGAAGGAACAACAAATGAACGATTTTCGAACTTTTTTCTTTTTAATAGTGCTGTAATATTCTTTTTACCAAATTTCATGATTCTAGATCTATGAGATTTTGAGACCCAGTTTTGGTTAAGTGAGTAAGGTTATCGTGAAGTATTACAAAATAAGGCTCAAAAGCAAATAATACTTCAACAAGGGAATCTTGAATGAGGAAATTATTGAATTCAAAACTTACTTTAGCTACGGTACAAGTTTTCTTGTTGAACCGCAGACCAATGAGCTCCATCATCAAGCCAATCAGTTTGCTGTGACAACTCATGTTCTTGGCCATAAACGTCGTCTGCCATTTGCCATCGATGTAGTACGTGTCTTGCAACGTGGTCTAGAGACAGGCGATATTCAAGTTAGGGTCACCACACACCTAGCGGTTTTCCTCGCGGAATTAGCGGAAGTAGCGGAAATTCATAGACAAAATGCTTAATTTGTCTATGGTAGCGGAAATTTGTCTATGGCTTCCATACAAATAATCTGCTACCATAGACAAATTTCCGCTACCATAGACAAATTTCCGCTACTTCCGCTAATTCCGCGAGGAAAACCGCTAGGTATGTGGTGACCCTTAATGGTAGCTTTCAGTGACGGTGGTCAAAATTTCTTTATGAGCTGTAGGAAAATTGCTTATATGCCTGAAACTTAAGCAAGCCGACGGGAATCATATTCTATGGCCGCTTCGCCACTGGTATATAAATAAATAAATAAATATTAGGACAATCTTACACAAATCAACCTAGTCCCACAGTAAGCTCAATAAGGCTTGTGTTGTGGGTACTAGGCGACGATATATATAATAGATAGATATACGTAGATAAATACTTAAATACATAGAAAACATCCATAACTCAGGCACTAATATCTGTGATAAACACACAAATAAATGCCCTGACCAGGACCTGGTAGCTTTTATACTAAACTTTACCGTGGATCACTTGGTCAAAGATATGGGGACGGTATTACAGAGGACTCAAAGGAGCCATGTGTAGCAATGTACAAGTTGCAGAACATTCTCAAAAATTTAGTAACATTATCGGAAATTTCCGGAAACTTACACGAGAATTTAAATTAAATTTGCAATGGGAATATTCCTTATGGGAATTATCAAAAAATATATTATGAGTATTAATTTAATAAACTCGTAAATGACACAGTCATGCAGTTCAAAAATATAAAAACGGCGGCTGGACGTCTTCCTCAATAATTTGTATTTAACTAATTATGAAAAAGTAAGAAAATAAAAAACTGCGAAAACGACGACGAAACAAAACAAAATTTCGCTCTAAAAATATTTCTCCATTTATTTCTTACTCGCAATACGATACCAATTATGCTCTTAAACGAATCACCAGTATTTTTGTTACACCCTGTAGGTGCAGACTTGTTTAGCTTGCCTGGATATTACTGCTTTTGCCAACGAAAGTTAAATTGCCCTTAATGACATTATTTTTGACGGCTACATCCAGGTATCCTGATGGGTTCTTCATATATGGCATCACGGGTTTCTTGCAGGGTACCACACGGTTAAGTATCACAACGTAGGATCCCTGCAAAATATTTATTTAATTTATTTAGATTTTTTTAACAAAAAAAAGTGGAGGTACATGAGACGGATTTTATGGTTTAAGGTATTTAGAAAATTGTGTATCATAATATTTATAATATTTAGGAATTGTGGCAGCTAGCGGTGATGACTGATTCTAACTTTACGGCGCTAGATCATTACAATACAATACTATATATTACTAAATCCATATGTTCCATTGGACCAATGTCTGCCTTTTATAGACTACTAACTCAATAATTTAATGAGGATAAACGCATAAAGTTATGCACAGATGGCGCTAAATTTGATTAAAAAACATCACTATTTGACTAGTCACGTAAACAAACATATCTCATAGAAATTAAAGCACTTTTCTTAGGTATTATCACTTAAAACGAACTAAGAAAAACTCACAAAGTAATGAATTCAACCTAGTAAAAACTGAAAATTATCTTTTCTAATAAAATTTTGTTCAATTAAATGACATTACGACTTCTAGATTGACAGATGTTTGTTTACACGATAAGACAAGTATATACATAATATAAAGCATATAAAGCATATACATAATCCACCTTGGATTATGTACAGCCTTGGCCAGAAGTATTGAGCATAGGTGTTTTTTGTTTACAATTTTGATGTTAAGCATTATTTCCCTATCCTAACAATGTACGGTAACGGTAAATGTTATATTTTATTTATAAATATAGAAAACTTCACTTAATAACACTTTCAAGGTACTTAAAAAATATGAAAACAGAAGGTACCAAAAATTTAAATTTAAGTCGGTGCGACATATTGCAAATATTCTATGCAGTTAATTACTACTAACTTCAACAAAACATGCCTATTAGTTTAAATTAATTGACAAAATAACTTAAACAAAGATGGAAACGATGGACTAAACTTTCCAGTTTTGTATGAAAATCGCATTGGTGCTCAACACTTCTGGCCAAGGCTGTATATGCAGGTATGTTAAATTTCAGCTCCATCGCACATACCTTATGTAAACAACAAACTAGAAAGGTATCTAATGAACACAGTAAGTTAAATAAAAGCCTATAAAATAGGATCACTTACTGTGCTCCCCGTAGGCTTCGCACCAATCTTGGCTGAAGACGAAATTACGATACATCGACAAATTATATAAAACTTTAACCAGTTAAACAACATCTCTTTGATGTAATACCTGTAAATGATGCTTGTTTATGGTCAAAACATGTTATACTGAACGATACGTGTATTTAAAATGACATTAGGCATAAGCAGATACTTGATCTTATCAACGACACAAATTCCTGGAGTTGCAGTAAATAGCACCTAAAATGATGAATTTGTGCATAAACAAAATCGTATCAGAATCGTTGACTCGATTATGGTTGGGCTAAGTTTCCGGTACCAGTTGCCCATAATGGTACCGTAGATTGGATTTTTGAACCTAAATTTTTCATGCATGTGTAACTTATAATTTGGATGAGGATCTGGATTTGGATGGAATTAGAAATACAAATTAATTAGGAATACAACATACAAATTAAATAACTTAGTGGCCTGATTAATATAATATATTATTTCATTTCGTAGCAAAAATTTACATGTCGACAAATTTACATTAACATGAAAATCGACAAAAATGAGACGCAATTTATGCAGTATTTAGAAGAAAAATTTGGCTTTACAGCGTTTTGTAAAGAAAAGACGCGAACTACAATCGATGACCTTAACCGGGAACAACGTTAAATTGTGAGGTACTAATAGCGCTGAAAATCAGCGTGGTGGCAATTCGTAGCCCTGTGTCATAGCCTAACTTTAAAATACACAAACAATACATTAAATGAAAGAAGAAATGCCGCTCTATATCCAGTGACGTGTAGCCACGCGATAAATAACAAGTAAGTCCCAAATATGTTTTTTGGTACACAGTTTTATTGCTGACTGTACCTAGTAGCATTGTCATGTAAACTACGCAAGTATACCAAATTTCAGCTCAATCAGACACCGGGAAGTGGTTGAAATTTAACTGACAAGATTTGATGCGTATTCGCTGTGTGCATGATTGTGGCGCCATCTCTTGGGCAGGTGGTCAATCTCTTTTTTTTTCCTTTTTTATAAATAGGTTGTATTCCTTGCTTATATGAAATGTAACTGGCTGATTCACTATTTTGACAGCAGACAGGGGATTTGCAGTTTCATTTCCTGTCACATTGAGCACTGCGATCGTTCGCGTTACCCCCACCATGCACTTCGCACATAGCGAATAAACAAATGAACAAAGACATATACGGGGTCAAGCTAAACAAAAATGTGTAAATAAAACTGTGTAAAAAAATAAAATACATTAAGGTTTAGTGCGTACTTATTATTGACAAAGCCTGTGGCGGATTTCATCTTGTAAAGTTTGATTGTTATGTGACGAAGCCTGTGGTTGACCTATTTTTGTATCTGTCTGACGAAGCCTGCGGCGTGGATTATAAAATTGTGGATCAAATAATTATTAATGAATAAATTTATTTTTAAATACATTAAAAGCACAATCCATCCCCAACAGAATTCCAACAACAATAAACGATCAACCAATAATGGAGTTGTATTGGAGTTGCCTCGGAGTAATTTTCTGATCCAGACTTTTAGGCGTTAGATGTCAACTCACATGCTGAGTGGCAACCATTTGATGTAAATTGTATTTTTTTATACTCGTCCATTATAATACTTGAATTGAGATTGTGTAGCGCATACTTTTCGATAGAGCTTTTATGGTCGCATATTGTAGCATCGTTAGGGATGGTATAATTGATGCCCATATTGAGCACTCGTAGAAAAAGTATTGTATACAATAGTGACATAATCAAGCTTTTCAATCTCGTACC
Organism: Pammene fasciana; assembly: GCA_911728535.1. NCBI lineage: Eukaryota > Metazoa > Arthropoda > Insecta > Lepidoptera > Tortricidae > Pammene > Pammene fasciana. The sequence continues at coordinate 3,479,594 of OU452292.1, forward strand.
TTACTTAGGGCCTCATCACACGTGAGCGAATTGAAAGCGACTTCTATACAAAACTCGTGCGCGGCGAACTCGCGGCGTGTTCGCTCCCATACAAGACTTGCTCGCAAATCGCAAGTGTGATAACGCTCTTAGACCACTCAGCAAGCTTCGTGGCCTAAACACGGTACTCGACTGGAAAGCTCTTAATTATGTCATGATTGTATAAAATATTTATTTTACTTTATATTTAATCTACTCGTAATTTTAATTCGCCGGTTTGATATCCGTCTCAAACTCGCAGCACACGAGGGTGCCACCTTTAGTGTGAGCTTCCAAACGCCGCAGCATCCGTCCATAGTCTCTCGAGGACATCCACATGTGATCCAGTTTGTTGTAATCCACTTCGAAGAGGTATGATCCCTGAAATAGCACATTTATTGTTATTTTCTCTAAGACCGCTAGGAGGATTTGGCATTTTTTGTGTTGGAATTGTATATAAAAGACCTTTTTATGGCAGTCTCATGAGTGCCATTAGCTAGGGTTACACGCACAGATGTGTCCGACGGACATGCCCGGCGTACAGATCCGTCCGTGTATAGCGCTACTTAGAAGTGTCCGCAGACAAATCCGTGTCCAATCCGCGCGTATCCATAGCTATTCGCACTTGGCCGACTTTTTTAACCATCAAGGTTTAGTGACGTAATTTTTTTTTAACTAGCCTGAACTCATTTAGCCATCCTCATGCCTTTTATAGTTTTTATACTACCTACTCAACTGTCTTAAAACTACTGGTACTGTGAACCGTAGACTTCGGAGAACATAAATAACGCGACAGGAAACTTCCCCCCTTTTCTCCCTCATTTTCCACTCAATCAAAAAAATGGCTCGACAATATTTGGGAAATAAATCAAGGAACGTACATGCCAAGTTTCATCGAAATCGGATGAAAAATGCGACCTCTAGACCAACGCTGATCAACCAACCAATACACACACATCAATCTGCCAAATCGTCGTACCAGTGAAAACGGAAACGTTCGTGGCCTCGCTACGCTCGGCTCCTCAGTCAATTAGGCAAGCGGGAACTGAGTTCTGTAAACACAGCCACTGTTAATATACCTTAGGCACCGCACAAGATTTCTTGTCGTACTGAACACCTAGGAAGTGCAGAAATATGGCAATCAATTGGCTTCGGCAGCTCATGTTCTTCGCGTAGAAGGTCGTCTGCCATTTTCCCTCGATATGGTACATGTCTTGCATGGTGACCTGAGAATTATGGGAAATATTTTTATGCATATTAAAAAAATACTGACTTGCGTAGCAAAAAAAATCTGAATGCACATAGTACAAGTTGCCGAACATTCTCAAAAATTCAGTAACATTCTTTACACGGGAATATTACATTTCCAATGACAGCTAAGCGAATTATCAAAAAATGTATTATTAGTATCTTTTTATTCATTTTAAATTCAGGTTAGGGTATTTTATAATATGATTATATAAATGTAAAAAAAAAATACTTAAAGATATTACAAAAACGCTGGTAACGTAGCGGTAAGACGTCTGAATTTCCATCCGGAGGTCTCGGGTTCAAACCCCATCTCGTACCATAGAGTTTTTCGGAACTTATGATGTACCTTATGTACTTTGTAATAATAAAAATAAAATAAAATTTACTAACTTGTATATTATTATTTTTTCCAAATATAGTAAAATTTCCCTTGACAATGTTGTTGTTCACGACAATGTCTAGCGCGCCTTTCGGGACCTTCATGTATGGTAATACCGGGTTCTCGCATGGCACTATACTTTTTAGTACGGTGATGTAAGGGCCCTGAAAATAACTACATTATATACGATTTTAAGCTAACATGGTCATTAACATTTAAGTTTATATTGTTGTGGTGCTGTTTGTAGTTTATTTGCAATAAATGATTTTTCTTTATTTCTTTCTAACATTACAAAAACTATTTAAAACGGGATATTTACCATGTGAGTTTTTATTGTGAGCTTCCGATATTTCGGTACAGTTGCATGCGACATTATCACGGAGTAACTGAAGTTGCTGCGAGTGTCAGTTGTGGTCTATCCACACACCAACTTCAGTTACTCCTTGATAATGGCGCATGCAACTGTGCCGAAATATCGGAAGCTCACAATAAAAAACTCACATGGTAAATATCCCGTTTTAAATAGTTTTTGTAACTCTACATTATAATGAAAATACCTAAAAAATATGAGTTCTCTCATATTTTTAGGTACGCGTAATGGACGTGGCGCCACTGAAATTTTTAGACTAATTTAACACTTTCCGTATTGCATGCAGAAGAAAAGAGATGCTAGCTTTTTTTTCTTATATCAGGACGGTGGCAAACAAGCATACGGCCTGCCTGATGGTAAGCAGCTACCGGAGCCTATGGACGCCTGCAACTCCAGAGGTGTCACATGCGCGTTGCCGACCCTTTACAAAAAGGAGGATTCACTGTGTTGACGGCTAAAGGAAGAAGAAGGTCCCTCGTCGTCAACACACTGGGTCCTCTTTAAGCTCTTTGAGCTCGCCTAATATAAAGGTTTCTTGGTACGCATACTATTATATACTAGTTTAGCTCCATACGAAGGTTTTTCTTTGCGGATCAGGTTTAAGATCTTTATTCTCAAAAGAAGATATACAAACTTCACTTATATGAGAATTACATTAAATTTACTTCTTGATCTACATATATATTAATTTAACTTACAAATACCATGCACACTTATCGAATATTTACGTATAGCAGAACATACTAAATTAAGAAAACTTTGAGCACTATATGACACTTTAGTTTTTTAGGGTTCCGTAGCCAAAATAGCAAAAACGGAACCCTTATAGTTTCGCCATGTCCGTCCGTCCGTCCGTCCGTCCGCGGTCTAGCTCAGCGACCGTTAGCACTAGAAAGCTGAAATTTGGTTTGAATATGTGCATTAACCAAGCCGACAAAACGGTAGAATAAAAACGCGAAAAATATATTTTGTTAGGGTACCTCCCGTATACGTGAAGTGGGGGGCGAAATTTTTTTTCGTTCTAACCAAGTTCTGTGGGGTATCGTTGGATAGGTCTTTTAAAAAGAATTAGGGAAAGTTTAAAACAGGGCGTCCCCCCATCTAACTTTTGAATCGTGGGTCCTAAAATTTTGAAAATAAATTGGTTGAGCCGTTTTTGAGTTATCATTCAAAAATCCATAGTGAAAGGACGTAAGTAAAAATTAAAAAAAAAAATTGCTATTGTATAGTTTGGGTCCCTCCCGCCCGAGTAAAATTTTGTTGACCAAATTGGTTTGTTCGAGCATTAGATAAAGTTAAGTTGTTCGAACGACGGGTTTCCCGTAAACCTCGTTCCCTGTTAGTAAAGAATTTAAGCTGAGAATGAACTTGTTTGTTTCTTATTTTGTGAATCAAGACACAGGTTTTGTAAATAGTTTCTTTGTGGATAGCTTCAAGATGCTAAAAAGGGCTCCCAAAAATCGGTAATAACGATAACGGCTTCTCGTCAGGCAGGTTGTTTGCTCATTTGCAACAAGTATTATTATTAGGAGCCTGTAATGTCCCACTGCTGGGCAAAGGCCTCCCCCCGGTTTTTCCAATCCTCCCGATTCTGTGCAGCGTTCGGCCATTCCTTTAAAAAGGAGTCTAATTCGTCTCGCCGTCGTTGACGAGGTCTGCCAGGTCCCCGCTTTGAAGTGGGCTGCCACTCGGTGGCGATCTTGGCCCACAGCTCGCTTGGCATGCGGCAGACATGACCAGTCCAGTCCCACTTTAGCTTGGCCGCTTTCCGAGCTACGTCGACAATTTGTGTTTTGGAGCGCAGCGTGGTGTTTCGGATTCGATCCGTTAATTTTACACCTAATATGCTGCGCTCCATGGCTCGCTGGCAAACCCCAAGTTTGGACCTCTGAGATACTGTCAAAGACCAAGTTTGTGCACCGTAGGTGAGAATTGGAAGGATGCACACACAACAAGCATTACACTGAGAGAAAAAACAACCAGAATTCACGTTCGTTCAACCAAACTCTCATTTTAAAATAGCGCCTACAAGCTCTTTGGTTAAAACTACAAGTTCGATTTTGTTAAGTTTAATTAGTTCATTCTACAAGTTACTTGTCATTTTAGTTTAAGTGTTATTTAAATCAACAACTCGATTATATAAAACCAACATGGCACATATTGTTTTAAACATATATTTGGCTGATTCAATCCTAATCTTTTAACAAGTTTAACCTTGTTGTTCGTACAAATTCGACTTGTATTATCAATATTGGTGATCGATTCCGTTTACTAAAATACTTTAGTTTCAAACTGATAAACACGCAACAAGTCGAATTTGTTAGACTCACAAAGCAAATTTCTCTCAGTGTACAACAAGCAACAAGCATTACATTTTAAAAAAACCTACCGATGTCTCCTTAGGTTTTGAAGCAGGCTTTGCTGTCGAGGCAAATAATAATAACTCACAGAATATAAAAATATTAAAAATCTGTAACCACATAAACGTCATTTCTTCCTTGCTGTAAATGATGCTTGTTTGCCGCAAAATGGCGTTTTGAGCGTGTTTAAAATACATTTAGTGTTTAAAAATACATTAGGCATAGGTTTGATCATATCGATAAATGTATAATTTACCTATGGAAATTATTCTATGACTTATCTAACGATACATTTAGATCTTTTTTGTTAACTGTTTTTTTTTTCTAATTTTAGAACCTTTTTGACATCATTGCATGCATTGAGATAAAATAAAAAAGTAGGTAGTATTTCATATGCAGCGAATGATAAGACTATAGAAGTTTAATTAGTTCTTTATTTATATAGAAGCTTATACAGAGTGTAACAAAAATACTAATGATCCGTTTAAGGGCATAATTGGTATATTGCGACTAAGAAAAGGTAGGAGAAAAAGTTTTTTTGAGAAGATGATTTTTTTATGTATGGGGCACGTCATCCCAGCCGGCCAACTCTCCATACAAAACCATTATTTTTGCGTGAAAAAAATGTTAGTTTTTCATAATTATAATACGATATATAATTATGCCCTTGAACGGATCACCAGCATTTTTGTTACCTTGTATAAAATATGACATCGGAGGTGAGCATAGGCATGTGTATGACTATTTGAGCCAATCAAAAATTTGACTGTTGGCCAATCACAATTATTTTTCAAACGGGATCTTGCATATTGAGTAATATTCAAAGCCAAGAAAGTGAAAGTTAACTCCCAGTGGTATATTTGGACCGTTTTTGTAAGCCTGTCTTAGCCGACTGAGAGCGCCGTCTATATTTTTCCGTCGCTGGTAATATTTGACAAAGTTAGCAGAAAAATATCTGCTTCCATTAGGATATGCTATGAATAGTTTATCACTACATAGTATAAAACAAAGTCGCTTCCTGCCGTCTGTCTGTATGTAGGGGAAGATGGGGAGGCTTCGTACACTTTTTTTTCGGAGCCTTGTAAAACAAAATGTAACAGATATTTTACAATGAAATGAATGCTATGTTATTGTCCATTTATCTGCCTATAATAATAGCGCATTTCTGGCTTGATATAAAGCAACTTGGCCAAGCTATAACGATTTTTCCAAAAAATGGGAACTGTACGAATTCACCCCACCACACGGGGTAGCTCCGTACACTATTCGTTTCTCCCCGGGATTCATGATTTTACCAGCTATTTCGCCAGTTTCAATCACTTTTTAAACATATCTTACTGACCTGTTTTTGCAATTATGTTATTCTTGATTTTAACTTACATGGGGTGCATTCGTACAGTATGAAATTACATACATTTTTAGTGTACGAAGGTACCCCAATCCAACGGACCAGAAAAAATCAAAATAAAAAATATATCGTTAATATAATCCCAAAAGTATTGTTTAAATAAGAATATTTAGCATATATTTACAAACAATACTAAAGCATTTTTTCTAAGTCCATCCAAACTTTTTGGAAACAAACGCATTCAAAGGAGAACTCAAAATTACTTGCGAGTGCCGAAAACACATATCAGCTCTTTCTGGCGAAATCTTGTACCGCACTGCCATTACTTTTGGAAGGTAGCCTATGCATGTAAGTAGCCGTGTTGCATACAAATATGAACGCTTCAGCGTGTTGGATAGCCGAGATATGACCACTGTACGAAGGCTCCCAGTGTACGAATCTACCCTGTCTTCCCCTATGCTTAGATTTTTAAAACTACGCAACGGATTTTGATGCGGTTTTTTTTAATAGATAGAGTTATTCAAGAGGAAGGTTTATATGTATAATTGCACCCGTGCGAAAGCCGGGGCGGGTGGCTAGTGTCATATATGGGTTAGCGTCCGGGCCGCGTCCCGGATTCGTATGCATGGCGTACGTTAACATGATTCCGTAATACAATTCATCCTGGCCTGTACCGTCAGCAGCATCCAGCGTCCCTTATATGAGCACTCATATTCTGTCTGTATGTTTGACCGTCTGTCACAGCAAATTTGCTTTGATACACCTATAAGTTAGGCACACAAAGAAGGATGTAACGTAATAAATATAGATGTTTTTGTAAACATGAGCGACATTTTAAAGGGGAAACAGTTTTTAGAACCATGTCGTGTAAGTGTTTCATCAAATAAAAGTACTAGTTTGTGATTAAAAAAGGTTTTTTTTCAATAACTACTTAGCTATATTGTGAGAGGTGATTAGGTAAGTCATACTGAACATCTTTTTCTTTAGGGTCAACCCCGAAAACTGAAAAAGATATCACCTCCCCATAGAAAACATCGAAAACAGATCGGCTGAAATGTTGAACCTTCCAAAAAAATGTTTTGTGTTTTCGGATTTGGTAAAATCACCTTGCACAATATGGCTAGTTATTGAAAAAACAACCTGTAGGTATACAGTGTGTAAATCTAATACGGGCGATAAATTAAACCATCAGACATGTTCTATGTCTGGTTTAATTTATCATTAGTGTAATCATTAATTAAGATGTTTTTTCAAGTTACACTTAACTGTGACCCCTTAATTATTTTTTGAAAATTTTACCAGCAGTATTGTACTGTAAACATGGCATTGAAAGTAACTGTCAACGAGCGTTTAACGCGAGTGTGTTTGCATTACATTGCGGGTCGAATTATTTTGTATGGATATTTATTTAATTGCAATTCTAAGTAAAAGTTATCTAATTACATTTCTTATGTCCTATACTAATCACCGTTAAGAGATTCGCCCGTATTAGATTTACACACTGTATGTATCATTTCATCATTTTAAAACAATAAATTTTAGCTTGTCTGAAGTTGGTTGTGAACGGTACAGCGGTGTCCGAGCTAGTCTGCTACGAAGCTCCAATCTCGAGGTCGGACTTTGTCATCAACCCTTCCACATATATATACACATACACTATATTAATTAACCTGCTGTACAAAATTACGTTCATTTGTACACATGCAATTAAATAGAAACTGCAGAAATGCAGACACATGTAAATGTATAGATATTTATTTGGCGATGGCGGAGTTATCAAGTGGGAGTGGGAATTATTACTTATTATGAAAAACATATTCCCATCTGTCCTGGGCACAGATGGGAATACAAGTTACGGGGTTGAATTTACACCCACGCAGTCAAGTAAATTACAACTAGGCAATTATAGCACGACACTGCAGTATACTAAATAGTTGATGAGGCCCAAATTACGGCGGCTAATGAAGGTGCTACCAGTGATAATAGTCGTAAGAACCAGTGGAAAAACAGTTTGAATCTGGAACTTATTGTGAGACTATATGGCTGAGAATTGAATGAGTGTTTCGATGAGGGTGCTTCTGATAAAATTAGGGCTACTCTCGATGTGAGGTTAGGTGTCAGGTTACATTGCAAACTAATTTGTATGAATTTCGCTCTATAACTGTTGTAAAAGTCAAGTACCGGGACTGGCCTCAAATTTTTCTGCTATTTCATTAAGAGGCTGACAACAGCCGATGACCTTGAAATTGAATTTACTTTAACAGTTTTTTAACAATATATTTTTATTAACGTATAGCGTACTAGTAGAACACTAGTAGATTGAGCAGCAGAGCAGGTGACATTTCCTGTTACATTTTGGGTATCTTTAGGTCGCTTTCACGCAGATGGCGCGATTGACTTGAGCTTCAAAAGGCTGTGTTGCTCTTCTATAAAGTTACTTTATGAATGTGGCTGGGGCTTGCAATTACGATAATACGAATACTATCCGGATAATTTCATACAAATTATTATTTGAAATATACGAATTGCTAGCCATAGATAGGTACGGGATATTGTCGTATCGTTAGCAAGCGAATCTGCTTATTAGAAAATAATTAAGGAATAATTAATTCAGTGCTTTAGGATGTTTTGGTTAAATAAATAAAAAAAATAAAAATAAAAATCATTTATTTCAGGTCAGGAAAACCCATATAGAAATACCTACACATTTAATTACAACAATTATGACAGAAAAAAAAAGTAAATTAAACATAATTAAAATAATAATGACTTAAAATTAAATCAGAGTCAAAAAATAATGACACAAAATAACGCAAATAATACTAACTTTATACTCCAATATTGAAAACATAATTACGGCTATCGAATCATCGATAAAGTTAATTAATGACTAAAGCAGATTTCAGCTGCGATGGTAGTATATTTATTTGAACGTGTGTTGCCATGGCTCGTCTACTCTGTGTCATCATTTACTGTAATGTTTTACTTCCAACAGTGTGGAGTTCTGGTAAGAATTGTATTTATTTATTTAACAGCCTTTATTTAACAACTTTTAAATATAAAAGAGTAAGACTAGACGTCAGTAGAGAGTTAGATAAGACCTAGTTTCCCCTCTGGGTTGGAAGGTCATATGACAGTCGCTATCTAAAAACTAGTGCATACGCCAATTCATGAGATTAGGTTGTCGAGCTAAAACCAAACCAAAATATTTTCGAAATAGGTCCACCCGTCTTCATAAAAAATAGCAAAAACGAAGATACCGACGAATTGAGAACCTCTTTCGAAATCCTGTAGTCGGGTGAAAATTGTGCGAATGTCAGGGTGCTATTTATAGGAAGACAATTTCAAAAGTGGTTGATATGCCTCTTGTTAGCCAAATTATTGACAACGGAACAGGGCCGGCCCGAGCATTCCCGGCGCCCTAGGCAAGAGACTGAAATGGCGCCCCATTTTAGAGAATTCGTGACAAAATAACGCGCAATTTTTTTTTCAAATGAATAGGTAGGTAACTTTTATTTTACGCCAATATAAAGTGCTAACTTTTTAACTTACTAAGTGGAAGTGCTAACTTACAATTCACGCTTGCACCCTTTCTCGTTGTAGACTGCCATCTAGTGCAACATAAAAATATACCCCCTTTTTACACCCCCATAGGTAATCTTTACCCACATTTGCGCCCCATAGTAAAGAATGAAGGGTAAAGATGACACCCGCATTTATTTGCGTCCAGAGGAAATAAATCGTTTTTATTCGTAATGGATATCTGCCTTTTTAGGTTTCCGTAGTCAAAATAACTAAAAATCTTATAGTTTTACTAGACCGGTCTGCGTGTCCTTCCTTAGCCCAGTAAACGTCACTACAAGCACAAGCCAGCTGAAATTCTTGATGAATGTCAGGGTGGAAAAAAATAACGGGCCTGGAGGAGAAATACCTTATAACGAAAGAAAATTTCTTTCATTTTTAGGGTTCTGTAGTCAACTAGGAACCCTTTATAGTTTCGCCATGTCCGTCCGTCCGTCCGTCCGCGGTCTAGCTCAGTGACCGTTAGCAATGAAAAGCTGAAATTTGGTTTGAATATGTGCATTAACGAAGCCGACAAAACGGTAGAATATAAACTGGAAAAATATATGTTGTTAGGGTACCTCCCGTACACGTGAAGTGGGGGCGAATTTTTTTTTCGTTCCAACCCAGGTGTGTGTGGGGTATCGTTGGATAGGTCTTTTAAAAAGAATTAGGATCTTCTAAAACAGTTTTTGGATGAAACTAATATTTTCCTAAATAATAGCTCCGAAAGTTTAAAACAGCCCCCCCACCCCCCCCCATCTAACTTTTGAACCGTGGGTCAACAATTTTGAAAAAAATCATGAAAGTGAGGCCTAATAAGTACCTTCAATGAAAACTATTAGTTACGAAAATATTAGTTTTATTCAAAAACTGTTTTAGAAGACCCTAATTCTAAGACCTATCCAACAATACCCCACACAACTGGGTTGCAACGAAAAAAAATTTCGCCCCCCACTTCACGTGTACGGGAGGTACCCTAAAAAAATATATTTTTCCAGTTTTTATTATATTCATTATTCATATATTCAAACTAAATTTCAGCTTTCTAGTGCTAACGGTCACTGAGCTATACCGCGGACGGACGGACGGACGGACATGGCGAAACTATAAGGGTTCCGTTTTTGCCATTTTGGCTACGGAACCCTAAAAAAAAGGATAACTCGAAAATGACTTAACCGCTAACAGTACGTAACGAATTTACGTTGAAAGAATTTCTTGTATTACTAGAGAGAAACATTTCCATACACAATATGTGTCCAGCTCTAGACATACCCTCACCAGACAACCAAGTAATAGTTAACTGTTTATACTGTGAGCGCGGGTCGATGACAGAAGGTTCTACTAATTGGGTTCAGTGTGATACAATGCCATATGTGGGTACATCAACGATGCGCCAAACAAGTGGACAGATGTAAATTACTGGACTTAATGTACCAAAGATTTTATTTGTACACGCTGCACTGCTAATGCTAACGACTTCTCCGAGTGTGTTGACAACGTAACCAATTTATCAGTTATACAAAAATTTAAAATATTGACAAACGGTTTACTTGACGACGTCCATTACTTTTTTTTTTCGATGCCGCCGTTTGGCGCCCCCCTAACACGAGCGCCCTAGGCGATCGCCTAGTTCGCCTATATGGACGGGCCGGCCCTGCAACGGAATCAAGTACAGTGGCATTTTTAATTTCAGACAGAAATCGGACTGCTCCTGATATTACTGTCTTGAATTTAAAATACTATTTTAAACATATTTTCTCTGCCATTTAATCCAAAGTCACGTAGGTAGTTTGTAACTAATACCAATAGGCTAGATGATTTTTTTTCACGCGTGGTATCATTCGATTCGTTTTGTTGTGAGGATCAAATGGGGCCAATTGCCTTAAATCACACAAAAGACAGAAAAGAGACAAAGTCTGTGATTTGCTTTTGTTTCTCAAAACGCTCCTAACAAAATGATATGAAGCCGCGACGTCACGGCTTCATAGTTGCCCTGTTTAAAGTATGGAAAATTTATGAAATTGCTATTTTTACAGTGAAATATTGCGTTTATGTATATGGTTAGTATAGCAATACTTACAATTTATTTCACAATAAAATGTTAAAATGGAATACTTTCAAAATTCGAAAAAATTGAAATTTTGGAGCCTGATAATTTATCTTTGCACCATTTCAATACATTTTTTAATGTTTACTTTATTTGGATATTTTGATCATTTTGCATCCTATCAACTAAATTTCATTGCCTAATTCAACATGTGTCATCATCCCTATTGTGTCGGCTAACTTCAAACTCGGATATATTCATTCGACTCTCTCAGTCTTTAAACTCGCATAATGTGACAGATGGGTTTATCCGAGTTTGAAATTAAGCGACTCAATTTCATTGCAGGTCTCCAAGACACAAGCGTCAGAAATAACTATGGTATCTACGGCGGACATGAAGTATCTATTGAAGAAAACCCTTTCATGGTGGGAATATACGGAAGCAGATTCCTTGTATGGTTCTACAGATACCAATGTGGAGGCTCCATTATTAGTGAAAAGTTTGTTTTGACTGCAGCTCATTGCGTTGTGTAAGTATTATAAACGTATATAGATGTCATATACAAAGGAAAAAGTGACCAAGGCCTCCGGTGCCCAAGGCTGGGATCGAACCAGCGTCTTCTGCATTCGCGGCAGACGCGTGCACCAACGACCACGAAAGCGCCGGTCGAATTTTCCCGTGTATATGCAATCTTTGTAAATGCTAAAGCGCATTTGGCAAATCATTAATGAGTTAGGATTTCTAAATTTTGTACACGGTTGTATAGATTATTCAGAATTTTTGTATTCGCGATATTTTTCTTCAAAATTTTTACATACATATAAAGATTATCTTACATTTTGATGCAAGAATCTAACGAGTCCCAAGACTCGAAACGTGAGAAGAAAAAGATCTTTGCGTGGGTATTAACCTTTTAACCGCCTTACGCCAAAATTTCAACTTTCAATTTTGAACTCTTTCATAATTTATGAAGGTGTAATTCACGTTGTAACTTTGTCTCATATATCAGACGACGGCGGTCAAATAGTTAAAAGACTTTGATGTACAGTCCGTGAGCTCTAAGAAGAACCTTCGGGTTTTAGAAAGAGACGACGGGTATCAATCAACAGTGACACATGAAAAAGCAGAACAGCAATATTAACTTCGTGTGTCATCGCCGATTCCCGAAGGTTCTTCTTAAAGCTCACGGACTGTATTAATACTGCTGCCAGAAAATAACAATAATAAAAATTGGTTACATACATACCAGAGTACTACACCTTGAGTTATGATTCTTACTTTCAACAAACACCATATTGCTGACAATGCTTTGCATATTAAATTACACCTTGGAGCAATCTTTATTTTGTAGTTTGGGACACCCTCGGTGTGAAGAGAAGGATTGGAAACGCTTCGAGCTTTTCCCCAGACGTAAAGGGCCTTATATCCACCGAAAAGTATAATTGTAATGCCTATGATGCCTAATACTGACAAAATGTAACGGATTTCAGTACCCATTCCATGGATTGATAAATTTGCGTATATTTAAGATCTTACATCTAACTTTTACCTAAAAAAATACAAATTTCAGGGGCTACTACTCAATCATGGTTAGTGTTGGCTCAGACCAATTAGACCAAGGAGATTACCTGGGTGTGGACCTGAGAATCACTCGTAATGACTACGACAAAATTCAACTTTACAACGACATTAGCCTTTTGAAACTGGTGAAGCCTCTACAGTTTGGTCTTAAGATAGCTCCAGTTCAGTTGCCTGATGAGGGGTACGAGTTGGCATCAGGTACCAACGTCACAGTCACAGGATGGGGAGGAACTGAATCAGGTGTAGGTAACTTTTTTACTAAACTATAGGGAACGTGCGTGTACTGAAAAGGGCAGCACAAACCGGCTGTTTCGTTTTGCTGGCGGGTGAATGGCAGACGTAAGTTGCTGAATTAGTCCACTAGATGGCAGGCATTTGTATGTACCAAGGGTACGTGAGTCAAATGTTGGAGGCAGCAGCTTCTAGCAGCTGGCAGTGGTTACAGTTTTGATTTAGACCACAAGATGGCAGACCCTCCGACACGCTCGTTTTCTATATAATTTATATTCTATAACGGGACCCACCCACTATCAATCGGCCTGACGATATTGACCTGTCAGTTGTTCGGAGCTGTCAAATTTTTGTTCTTAGGTACTGACAAGCCGATATCGTCAGGCGGACTGATAGTCGATGGGCCCCGTTACTACTGATTTTCGTTCATTGAAGAGTAGTTGTATAGTTCGTATGTCTCACCAAAGATTAAGTATACATTCAGTATTATTTGTTTTTGTACAGACTAAGTCAATGAGTCTCCGCCAAGTAACGATACCAATGCTGCCGGATTGGATATGTCGCACGGAACACGAGGTCTGCGCTGGATCAAAGGGTTCTGGGACTTGTAATGTAAGTGCACTTCTTCTTTCTCGTTCCCTCAGTCATGAGGATCACGACATGTAGCTCGTTTTTATATAAAGTACGATCATGGGCCATGGACTGCGCTGCACGCCAGCCGAGCTTTTTGCAGCGTTCAACCATCCCCGTTTGCCATTCATTCGGCCTAGAATTTGTTTTTTCTCAACCTCATGTAAGTAAGTGCACACACGCTACTCATAAGCTTTTCTTAAATCATAATTGAATACCTATTTTCTATTATAGTGCTTGGTGGAATGTATGCGGGCGGATTATCACTTTAATTTTTTATTGCAAATAGCTTTAAAACTTTTTATTTAAAATACATTTTAAAACTAAGAACTATCACATTGGGCCCTTTTATTTGACACCTCATACGATATATTTACATAGTTTAATAAACGTCGTGTCAGAATTATTAGACAAAGATGCAGACAGACATGACGAAACTAAGTATAAGTGATGTAGATTACATTTATGAAATTCGTCTATCATGCAAAGTTCGTTCACCCATTCTAATCTTCATCTGCTTTCTTCAGGGAGACAGTGGAAGTCCATTGGTCTACAACAACATGGTGATCGGGGTGGTGTCCCACCGTCGCCAGGACACTTGCGCCGGCCCATATGGTACCGTCTACATCAGGGTGGCTAGCTATACCAAGTGGATCAAAAGTTATTTGGATTAGAATATAATCACTTGTTTAATCAGACGGATAATATTATTTAAATATAATATAATAATATGTTAGCCTGTAAACGTCCCACTGCTGGGCATAGGTCTCTTCTCATGTACAAGAGGGATCGGGATTAATGTATAGTAGGTACCCACGCTGGCCCAATAAAATGGGTTGGGAACTTCAGATAGGTACACCTTTGAATTTCTCTGTGGATGTATGCAGGTTAATATTATTTAATTTATTAATAATATTATTTAATTAAAAATGTGTGTACGCACATAATAGTAAAACTTGTAAGTAAGTAATGTAATATTAAAATGAATAGTAAAAATGTAAATTTGGCTTTTACCAATAAATTTATATTCTGTAATAGTTAAATAATATTTCTGTATTGAATTAAATTTAAATGTCAACTATTTTATATACCTACATATTGTTTATTTTAAAATTTTGTGTTTTGTGACATTATTCCGATCACATGTGTAAACCTGTATAAAACTTTGTAAAGACCTCATGTACCACATTTTGACCAAATAAATATTTGTATTTTAGTCATGGATAAAGTTTTTTATATTACTTTTGCATAGTTTAATGAAATATACTTTTGGAAATGAAACACTTCCAGATCAAACTTGGAAGGTTTTACAATTAAATCACGGAATTAGCTCTTAAAGCCTAACAAGTTCCTTTTTAGCCCTCGCCATGTTGCGGAATTTAGATGGTACTAATTTATTATAATGGCAATGATTTTTTTTGACAACAGACGTTGAAAGTTCTTAAATGTCACCGATGTAAACAAATCGAAAATAATAGTAAATATTTCAGGATAATAATAGATTTTGCAATCAAAATGCCCAAAAAATTGTACACCGATGCAAAACTAATAATTTTTAATACATAAAAATACCTGCAACAGAAAAAGGATGAGGGATTCAGTAGCATTCCATTAAACAATGTTGTAAAATTTGTTGTTGACATGACGGGTAGTACTGATATTCATAGTGCGGTGCGGTTGTAATAAACTGGTTAGTTTGGTACTAAATATGTATATTAATTATTAAATCATTATTTTTCCCATTTAAGGCGTCTGTAGTGCTACAATCAAAAATATTTATAAAAACAAAAAAATGACCATTTCCGCCAGACTCAGATAAATATACGGTTGTCGAATATTTAGAATCAGATTATGACGGATTGTTAATTATTCATATTTAAATATTATCAACTAAACATGCTCTTTCGATTACCTGAAAACATTCTTCTACAATTCACAAGTACCTACATAATTGTATATCTCACCCGCTTTTGCACGATGCCAATACACACTATCCCGACTATTCATGACGTGCACGTAATGTTGCTATATGTAAGCTGTTTGTAGCGACACTATATCAGGGCTAAAAAGGAACTTGTTAGGCTTTAATAACTAAATCAGAATATAAAGCAATGTCCACCGAGCACATCCTCGTCAAAGAGAGTGACAGTTCTAACGCTTTTACCATTTCTCAGCTAAATCGACAGCTACTGTCATTACTGTCAATGTCACGCTTAAGCCGTTCCTATACACTGTAATCATTTAAAATTTGCCTAAACGCTAATAATACCATTAATCCTCCCATCAATAAAGTAACTTCGCGTTCACGCGCTTTCAACTTATGCTGGTCGCGAAATACTTACATAATAAAATAAATAAATACATGAAAAATCCCATTCAATTTATTAAGGTAATTTATAATTTCCATAATTAAATCGGAGAAATATTTAAATACATTTTATTTTTGGGGAATATCTTACACGACCTAGCGTGTACTGTGCTACTGTGTGACTTTAAGTAGGTACAAACAGCAACACTCTTAACAGTGCATCGGTGGACCTTATTGCAAAAGACATAAGGTTGGCAGTTAACAATGTGGGCGATGGTACAGTCGACCAAAAATGTGGTTTACCACCTTACAGTTGAGATTCGTTAGAACGTCATGAGACAACAAGGTCGTGCATGTTTTAAACTCCGTTAGAAATGTTAACCCTAGCGATCGTTAGATCTCGCAGAAACTTTTGTTAAAACTGGTAGACCACTTTCTTGGTCGACTGTACTAGACAATGATATAAGTAAGTTCATACTCAAATAAAAATCAAATTATAACTTGGAAACAAACATTCTTGATAAACACAGATATACTACCCTTTCTTTGATTTGAGCCTGCGAGCGTGCTCCTTCTCAAGATAGCGGAGGCACAGATTACACTGCTTAACCGACCATCGAAGTCTCAAGTCGCATTGAAAAAACGCCTTCGCCAATTACAATGCACTATCTCTAGAACTTTTCGAGTAAGTGTCTCGCCTAAGGTACTAAATCATACAATTTTCCTTTATTTGAATATAATATCGTGGTATCTTTGTCAAGCGTACGCAGTAGTAGATACCTCACGTCTCTGCTTAGTAACTAGAATTAATAATTAATTTGTTTGATTGTTTTTTGTTAATAATTAAAATAATACAAAAATAATGACTATTAGAAACATAATCACGGCTATCGGATTGTCGATAAAGTTAATTAATATAGATTTCAGTTGAGGTGGAAGTACACTTATTTTTAAATAGTCGTGTGTTGCAATGGCTTGCCTAATGTGTGTGGTGATTTTTTGTAACTTATTGCTTCCAGGAGTGTGGAGTTCTGGTAAGATGAATAATAACACAATTATAAGATATTATTTAATATCGTTTTATCCGGCAAGCAGGTTATTATTCAATAAAAAAATGAGTTAATTGAAAAAATCGTGCGACTGACCGCGTGCCTCTTTTAAACAAAATTAGGCCTATTTTTCTCAGCGATAACAATAACTAAGAAAACGGAACTGATAAGTCTCCCACGTTATTTTAATAATTTAATATATAGCTTATTCTGCAGTGATTTAACGAACTAGTGTGTCACTAATAAAGATTAATCTCAAAACAAGGGATTTTAATAGCTCTTGTTTTTAAACATCCTTGACTTTGAAAAGTAACAAAACATTATATGCCATAAAAAAATATAGGATTTTTTTATGGTGCTCTCCTGGTTTATCAGATCTTGCTTCAAATATTTATTCTTCCCTATTATTTACTTAATTAACGTGCCTATTAATCCGTTATAGACGTCTTTGAAACATAATAATTGTGACATTCCACGGATAAAAGTACCTCATGGCGGTTGGCGCTTACGTTGGAAAGCATCGCATTCATATTGGAGACTAGCAATAACGTAAGCGCCAACCGCCATAAAGTACCCGCGGCACGTCACAATTTATTTCCTCCAGTTTCAGAAGCGGCCGGCAATGATCTCTCCCAGCTCATTTTTGGCGGCGAGGAAATCGACATCACAGCCGCGCCTTGGATGGCCGCGATATGGACTAAAAATAAGGGCGGGACTGCGTCGTTTTGCGGCGGCTCCATCGTTCATAAACAGTTCATCATGAGTGCTGCTCATTGCTTTAGGTATGTTAATTTTTTACAAGGTTTTTTTTACTTTCACCTGCCCTGTTGTCTGTCTATAATCAAATCTTGTAAATTAAAGACCCAATTTTTCCTATTGAGCTGGAGTTCGATTTTTGAATCTCACCAAACAAAACAAACAAACAAACAATAATTTATTTGCAGAAAAAGGGTAGATTACAGTGGCATTGTAAGAATATTTGTATCACCTTTTCCAACTGTTTTTAACAGTATGCAAATACATATAAGTTATACTTACACTACTTTTTTATATAAATTTATAAGGTCTATACTCATTTACTCATGCAACTATTCATAGCTAACATAAATTACAAATTGTTAGAGTTACTTAACTCTGATACAGTTAATATTTAGGTTTTAGTAAATACAATGGCACGGTAGCAACAAAAAATAGATAGAGACACTTTGAGCAACAATTTATAAAACTTAGAATAAAATTTGAACGTAAAAATAAAAATACACAGCATACATTACTCTTCATAACTCATAAATTCTTCAATTTTGTAGAAGCAATGATCAAGAAGCCAATATCTTAGCGTTTTTGTAAATGCATGACCTTCAAGTGTTTTCATTTGGGCTGGTAACTTATTATAAATTACAATACTCATGTTGTAAACATTTGTTTTATAAATATCCTTATTACAACGAGGCTGATTTAGCATATTTATGTAGCGGGATCTTGGATTACTTGAACAATATATTTCAGAACGTTTAACATAGTAATTCGGAAACTTTTTAACAAAACTACATATTTTTAAAATATACATACATACTAAGGGTAATATTTTAAGTTTTTTGAACATTGGTTTGCAGTGGCTGCCTATCGGTGCGTTACATATTGCACGAATACAATCCTTTTGTATTTTAAATACTCGTTTAGCATCAACGGAATTACCCCATAGGATCAGTACATAGTTGAGGACGGATGAGACATGACCATGGTAGGCTGTAATAGCTGTTTCACGGGATACAGACTGTCGTAGTTTTCTAAGGGCATATATGAAACGATCTAGTCTTTTACATAAGGCATCAACGTGTTCTTTCCATTTAAGGCAGGAATCAATATTTAGGCCTAAAAAAATTATATGATCACTTTTCTCTAAGTCGATGTTGTTGAAACTGATATTAAGTTGTGGCGGTATTGCTCTACAAGAATGAAATTGCATATATTCTGTTTTACTAAGGTTGATTAGAAGGTTGTTATTAACTATCCAGTTATTCATGTCTGTCAAGGCTTCATTGACGTCAGACTCGTATTTACATGGATCTTGGCTTCTAACTACGATGGTTGTGTCATCAGCAAAGAGTATGGTTTTAGGTTTTGTGGCTTTGGGGAGATTATTAATAAAGACTAGAAATAATAGTGGGCCCAAATTACTTCCCTGTGGTACTCCTGAGACTACAGTACCAACAGGTGATCTGTATACTAATTTGTGCATTTGATTTTTAATTTCTACAAGTTTAGAAATTTCAGTACATTGCTGCCTATTTACTAAATACGATCTAATCCAATCATTGGCAAGACCTCTGACCCCACAACTATCTAATTTTATAAGCAGTTTTGAGTGGTCTACCAGGTCAAATGCTTTTGTCATGTCTAAGAAAATAGACATGACAGGAGAATCACTATTTATCGACTCCGTTACATATTTAATAAACTCAAAACATGCTAACTCTGTGTTTAGACCTTTACGAAAGCCATATTGATCGGAATGTAGGATTTTGTGTTTTGTTAAGAAGCTATCTAATCTGGTACAAAAAGCCTTTTCAATTATCTTCGACAATATTGGGACAATTGTTATCGGTCGATAGTTACCAGGATCATCAGTTTCTCCTTTCTTAAAGAGAGGTTTTATAACAGATATCTTTAATTGTTCAGGAAAGTAACCTTGACCGAAAGACAAATTTATAACATGAGCAAGAGGGCTACTTATGAAAGGTCCTGTAAATTTAACCAAGTGAGTTGTAACATCGTCAATACCAGAAGTTTTGCTGTTTTTCAAGGACATTATAATTTTTAATATTTCATTTGAATCTGTTGGCATTAAAAACATAGTGGATGGACAATTTTCAGTAATTATTTGTATTTGATGGTTAGTGTTAGTGTTATTTTTACTGCCACTTACCAAGTGACTAATTGTCACCGATGTGAGTGATTTCCGAAAGTTCGTATTTTTGAAACTCATCGGTGACTTACATTTGTCATACCTATGATATCGATTTACGAGTGCCCCTACCCACTCGTAATTGAAATCACCATGCGATTATTTTTGACAGTTGACGTATTATTTATAAAAAGCTTACAATTATCAAGCTAAACAATATCCAACTTGTTAGTTAATACAATTATCGAACGAGCGGAGCGTAAGCGAAGCGAGTTCTTACAAACAACTTCTGGCTACTGGGACGTCTCGGCATTTCGATGGCTTTTAGACTTTTAGTAGCGTTTTCTTGATCTTTATGAAATTTGTGGAGGTTGTAGCAGAGATATATATAATTTGAGAGTTCGTATATGAGCAGGATCGATCAAGGGGTTATGGAGCTAGACGGGGCGATAAAATCATCACATGTGTCTTGTTATATTGGTCAGCTTGTTTGCAAGTAAATCGCGAGTTCTGAGTTCGAGGCGGACTACTAGTATTCTCTTTGTTCGTCATTTTCTAGCATAGACATACCACCCATAACCTTTCATAGTGAAGTACAACATTTTACAGCTTTCTCGACCTGTTGCTTTGTGTAAAATAGTATCCTATAAACTATTACACTTGAAATCTTGTTAGAAAAGGTATTCTCTTATAAAATAATACGTAAAATTCTTGCTTTGAGGTTACCCTCCACCGGGAACTTAGAAGGGCAACAAAGAAGCCGACTAAATTATTTAGGCTAGCTACAGTATGCTATCAGCCATCATGAAATGCGTTTCTAAATTAGTCGAGTTGCGTGTGTTTCTATCCCTTACCATTTACATGACACTGACAGATACGCTACGTTTTACGTTTGACCAATTTGATGAATCTATTTAAAGTTATAGTATGAGAAAATAGAAACCGGTATCAAAGACAACACTATAACATCTGCGTAAAACGAACTTAACGGGAAGATTGTCTCTGACTGACATTGTAAAATTTCTGCATGTTGGTAAACAACGTGTGACTTTCAAAAATATGTCTTTTGGAAAATGGTGACATAAAAGTCATCGGTTATAATTTTAGTCACCGGTGACTTTGATATCACCAGTGAGATTCAAAAATATTATGACGTGGAGCTAATTTAATGAGGGAGCTGACAAGTTGTTTGGGCTCGTACCATTCGTCTTGGTGGGTATGGGTAATAAGGGATTGTATAAAAAAGTACAGCTAGCAATTTTATTGCTAACTATTCCATAGCGCATATTGCAAATCACAGAAATGAAATATTAAAAACTTTTTTTATATTTTAGATCCATATGTATAATGAGATTTCGAGGAAATACGATAATCACTTTCGGAGCTTTTATTTACGAAACTATTAGTTTTGTCTAAAAATGGTTTTAGAAAACCCATATTTATATTAAAAGACCTATCCAACGATACCCCACACATTAGGGGGGATTAAAAAAACATAATTTACCCCCCACTTCATGTGTTCGGGAGCTACCCTAAAAAAATATATTTTTTTAGATTTTGTTTTAAAACTTTGTCTGCGTGTTCAAAACACATACTCATACGAAGTTTAACTATTCTAGTACTAACCATCACTGCGCAAAGCCGTGAACGGATAGACTGGGACAAACGGACAGCGAAACTATAAGGTTAGGAAATTGATTGCAGGCGTCCATAGGCTATGGGAACTGCTTACCATCAGACGGGTCGTATGCTTGTTTGCCACCGTCGTGGCATAAAAAATAAAAAGTAAAAAAATACCCTCTTCAACCTGCTCAGTGATGGTTAGTACTTGAATAGTTAAACTTCGTATGAGTATGTGTTTTGAACACGCAGACAAAGTTTTAAAACAAAATCTGAAAAAATATTATTTTTTAGGGTACCTCCCGAACACATGAAGTGGGGGGTAAATTCTGTTTTTTAATCCACCCCTAATGTGTGGGGTATCGTTGGATAGGTATTTTAATATAAATATGGGTTTTCTAAAACAATTTTTAGACAAATCTAATAGTTTCGTAAATAATAGCTCCTAAAGTGATTATCGTATTTCCTCGAAATCTCATTATACATTGATCCCAGCAAAAAAGTGTAAAGAACCTTTTTTGTAGAAAATTATTTGTGGATTAATTAAGTAGCAGAACATTTTTTCATATGAGCCACCGCTACTGAGTTATTTACGAAAAGCCAAAAAAGGGGACCTTTACACCCCCCTCTCCCCGTTAGCGGCACCCCTATCCATGAGTACTTTTAGTATGTTGTGTAAGACACCTTTATCTACAACTTCACCAAAATTCAGCTATACACGAATTATTTCCCCTAAGTTTTCCTTCGTTTGGAGGGCTAATGGGTGATAAGGGATTGTATAAAAAAGTACAGCTAGCAATTTTTTTGCTAACTATTCCATAGTGCATAGAAAAAATAAAACAGATTATAATTTATGTTCTTAAATATAATTAACATGCACCTGCCTTAATAAATCTGATGAAATATATTTCTGAAGAGGCGGATAAATGTTTTTTTTTTTTAAATCTAAAGTTACAACTTTTAAAAGTATACGACTACCGTTGAGTGCATATGGCCCATAGACATAGGATGGTATAGACGGGGCATGGTCATAGTAATACCAAGATAAAACGGGATGGTGTTATTACACTTTCAGTAGGTACGGCAAAGAGGTGCTATTATCGTTGGTCCTTGTCATAGTTCCTATTACCTCCCCGCGTTACTTCTAGCAGAGGAGGGTAACAAACAGATATAAGTTGTGCGCAAAAATGGTCTTACGTAACATGGACGACTTCTATACTAAAACCTTCTCCAGAGTATAACAAATACTTTTCTGAAAACCGCATCAAAATCGGTTCAGCCAAACGCGAGATTATCACGAACAAAGATATATACAAATATAATTTTTAATGCATATTTATAAATTTAATGGAAAAAAAATTGGTACTAAAAAATATAATTTGATTACAAAGACATAAAAGTTATTAGCTCTTAGCAAAGAGAATTAGGGTGACAACACACCTAGCGGAATTCCTCGCGGAATTAGCGGAAGTAGCGGTTATTTGTCTATGGTAGCGGAAATTTGTCTATGGTAGCGGAAATTTGTCTATGGCTTCCATACAAAAAATCTGCTACCACAGACACATTTCCGCTACCATAGACAAATTTCCGCTACTTCCGCTAATTCCGCGAGAAATTCCGCTAGGTGTGTGGTGACTCTTAAGTACCTATAGAGTGTTCTTTCCATACATGGCTAAATGCGTATATGTAATAAGTTTTAAGCGAGCTTTGCTAAAAGTTATTATTCAAAAGATTACAGCTTAAATAGCTCAATACGTATTACGATTTAAGTGTGCTTAAAACTTAGTATAAATGAGTTAAACCATACCTCCCATACGACTTATTATTTAACTAGTAGTTTTGCTATGTATGGAGTTAGCAATCTATCTACTCATTTATCTAGGCAATGTGTTAATATTAGTTGAAAACGTGCGTGAAATAAAACATCAAGTTGGTAGCGGGACGTCAACATCGTGTTGACAACATATCGTGGCTATTGTAGACCCCTTTACGTTCGGGAAGTTTCCCTGCTCTACCACCTGGCAACACTGCTGTCGTGAAGTTAATAGTTTACGAATTTACAGATTTTTAATATGATTACGCATTAAAATGTTTATTTATCGATGAAAGGTGACTCCATCCGGTTTTCTCTTACGACCGGTGGCATTTGTGCAGCATTTGAGGAGTACGCCGGCATATTTTAATTATTATTTGTCCGCTCTTTACTGCAGTGACGTTTGGATACGACTGGCGTCGGATGGGCACAAAATTGCTGTGCGTATGTGTGTGTAGCGTGTAACTACGTGGGCACGGGCACAAATGGAATCACAGTTTGTTGTTAGCAGTGCGTAATCTGATCTATGTAGTGCATATTGCAAATCACAGAAATGAAATATTAAAAATAAACTTTTTTTATATTTTAGATCCACCAGGGAAACTGCAAACATCTTATTACTTATTAGAAAAAACTACATAAAATATATTTTTGACATATTTTATCGGTATTTCTCTTATATTCCAGTAATGCAGTAAAGCCCTTAGACATGTCGATTTACATCGGCTTGACCAACCGGCTGAAAGGAGGCGTATTCGCCTGGCCAGAGAAAACCCTGTGCCACAAGGACTTCACATTAGACTATGCTAACGACATATGTCTTATAAAACTGAAGAAACCTATCAAGGAGTTTAATGACAAGATAGCGTTGGTCACAATTGATGATACTCAGGTGGAGTCGGGGACTATGGTTAACGTTACTGGGTGGGGGAGAACTGAAGATAGTGTAAGTAGTGTTTAATTATATGCTAAAAGTACCTTCATATGTATAATCATTGCACTGAACTAATTAATATAGCGAATCAATATATTATCACTGCATGCGGGTGTACTCACTTGTGTTTAGTCACTACGCGTGGCATGTTTCGGAGATCTTAGGTTTCCATCCTCAAGCAAGAGTGCTAGGCGAACCGATCCACAACCCGTCGTTACCAACATAAGTAAAAGTATAAAGGTTACTTTGACCAGAGACATAATAGACAGCCACAATCTAAGAACTTTTTGAGCCTCGAAGTCTGAAGGGCAACTACGGTACGCTACTCCTTGCTTGATGGAGTAGCAACCCAGGTGATATTTCCTTTTAAATTTTGGGTATCTTTGGGTTGCTCTCGTTCAGATAGCGCTTTAGACTTGGAGCCTCAAAAAGTTCTTATGGGACCCACCCACTATCAGTCGGCCTGACGATATTGGCCTGTCAGTTGTTCGGAGCTGTCAAATTTGTGTTCTAACTGACAGGCCGATATCGTCAGGTGGACTGATAGTCAGCGGGTAATTGACCGGTTTCCAAAAACCGGTCCTTTGACTCCTTAAGGCCTTGGGTTTTCTGACCACCCGTCGCCGGCGGCCGGCGACCGACGCCATACAAACATCCGATCGAATCCAATGTTTTGTATGGCGTCGGTCGCCGGCCGCCGGCGACGGGTGGTCAGAAAACCCAAGGCCTAACCAAAAAGTTATTTAGTTTATGACCAGTCACTGGTAATAATATCTTCCTACATGAAGGCCACAAAAATATGTGACACGCTCTTATTTGAAAGGCCCTAAAAGCGTGTGGAAAATACTATTGCCGGTGACTGTAGTTATTGTAGTTATTATTTTTCAAGCATAGCACCAAAACGTTAAATAAATTACACAGTTTTATTTAGCTTTTATATGATAATTTTCAACCACTTCCTGGTGTCTAATTGAGCTGAAATTTGGTATACTTCCGTAGTTTACATGACAATGCTACTAGGTACAGTCAGCAATAAAACTGTGTATCAAAAAAAATTCGGAGTTACTTGTTTTATTAATATATTTAAAATCACTCTATTATTTTTTATGTTCTACAGAAAAATAAGACTGTTGATGTCTTGCGCCAAGTGTTAGTACCAATTATATCGGATAAAAAATGCCGTAAAACGTACCCGAAAACCACTGAGAAGCAGTTATGTGCCGGAGATACAGGACATGATTCCTGTGCGGTAAGCTTAGGCTACACCCACAGCGCCCGCGCAGCGGCGACGCGGCGTCGGCGTCGACGCACGCCCCGCCGCGCTGGCGCTCGGGTGACGTCGACCCTCGAAAGACGCTAGTGTGGGGTTAGCTTTACACGATATAGTAGCATTTTATTTAGACAATTAATCTACTCTATCTGAGTATACAGGGTGGCTCATTCAAATCGGTCAGTATGGGAATGTCTGAAACCATAAGACATACGAAGATTTGTTTTTTGGAACCATGTCACCGATTTTGATAAAAAGAACAACTGCATTCATACATTTGAAAAAAAACTGTACCCGGTTCGGGAATCGAACCCGGTTGTTTTGAAAAAATAAACAAGTAGAGAGGTACATACAAACAGCCATAGAGACAATTTTACATGCCTGAACTTGTTGAATATTGTAACGGTGGTCACTTCGAACACCTACTATGATAAATGAAAGTATGTGAAAACAATGCATTTTATTCATTTTAGACATCATATTTCTTAGAGACATTTACAGCTTAAGACCTACACAATCGATATTTAAATAGAAAAAGTGTAAGTTAATTTTTTCAAAACAACCGGGTTCGATTCCCGAGCTGGGTACAGTTTTTTTTTCAAATGTATGAATGCAGTTTTTCTTTTTATCAAAATCGGTGACATGGTTCCTAAGAAAAAATCTTCGTATGTCTTATAGTTTCAGACATTCCCATACTGACCGATTTGAATGAGCCACCCTGTATAGTACAGTCGCCACGCCTCTACTATCAAGGCGATAAAGTGCATGTTCAGGTATTTTTGAGTACTCTGGCCGCTCCTATATATTTGATGGCGACTGTACATACATATATAATGCCAGTCGCATATTGCACATGTTTTTATTAATAACAGACTTCAACGTGTTTTAATTATTGAATTTATTTATTACAGAGTTTTTAAGACAGAAATCACTCGATCTTCTTTAGAAAAAGGGGTCATACCGTGACCTCACGGGATTAATTTTGCGGGCCGACTGTAATTAATTATATTAAACCTTCTTTATTTGAACAGGGCGACAGCGGAGGCCCCCTGACCTTGAACAATGTTCAAATCGGGGTGGTCTCCCACGGCGGAGGGTGCGGCCAGCCTTACGGTGCCGTCTACGCCAGGGTGTCCAGCTACTTGGACTGGATCAACAGTACTATTAACGATAATTTGTAATACACTCTGAAGAAATAGCGTAATGCGATTCCATTATTTCCATTTACATTCTTGTACATTTTTACCCGAACTGACGCAATAGCTAGGGATACACGCACAGATCTGCGCGCCGGATTTGTCCGGCGGATATGCCCGGCGGATATGCCCGGCGAACAAATTCGTCCATGTATGGCGCTATGCAAAAGTGTAGAAATAATGGAATCGTATCGCTTATATTATGTTTGAGTTGTTTTATTAAATACTTTAAAAAGTTTAATGTTATGTTTTTGTTTTGCCTAGATCTGACCTATACTCCTAATCAAAGTGTTATTTTAGTACAAAATTAAATAAAATAGGTAGAAGTTGCCCAACCGTCTTTTTAACAGTATCTAGAGAATGAAAAAAAAAAACCAGAAAATAAGGCAGCTGAATTAGGGCAATGATTACATATTATTATAGTTCAATATATAGTAAACGAAAGAACGAAACATTATCCGTATTTTCATAAAAATATTGGTTTCTGAGCCATAAAATATCACTTTGTAGTCCGTCTGTCTCTCTGTCTCACAATTCCCAATTAAGGTGCTCTTACACGGGCGATTGTCCGGCTATATCTCGAAATTATTGGAGCAATTCATTGAGCAATTAGATAGAAATAAATAAATTATTTATTGGCAGAAAATTTATAGAAATTGTGGCGATTATTTCGGCAATGATCAAAGGTTTTCTACACCAGTACGACAAACAGGCGGGGACCATACGATTTGCTACGTTACGTGATACAAAGATAAGCCCCATGGCGCATGTTCATAAAAATTATGCAGATTTCCAAAAAAAAAATAGAAAAAAATATAATTGACCGAAAGCACTAAAAAGTACCACTTCTGGTTTAAAAAATGGATGACATATCATTTTTTTTGGAAATCGCATCACTTTTATGAACATGTGCCATGGGGCTTATCTTTGTATTATGTAACGTAGCAGATCATACGGTCCCCACCCTTACTAAAAAGGGGAGAAGGGGCGAAGCACCACGCCCCATTAAAAAAATCTTTGTATGATCGCTATTTATCCCTATAAATGTCTAAGGCGGAAGTAAAGAGAGTTTTAGTAGCAAGTTTAGTTTAAAACGGAAAGTGTTTATTACATAACTCAGGGTAAGAGGCCCCCCTCACGAGGCAAAGCCTTTCGCATAAAAACACACATAAATAAATATTATGGGACAATCTTACACAAATAGACCTTGTCCCACAGTAACCTCAATAAAGCTTGTGTTATGGGTACTAGGCGACGATATAATATCTTACATCCTGTGATCGCTATTGATATGTGGATAGGTTAGGTTGCATGTCTAAGGTTGAAGCAAAAACGCTAGCCCAAATTACAGGGTTCTATGTTTTACTTTGATGGAATTGAAATTTGAACATTGTGATAGTGACACAAAGTCTAAATTTAACTACCCCGAAAATGTAACATTTAGGTATTAGCCTCCGCATGAACCACATATGAGATGACACCCTTGTAACTCAGCCCTAATCAACTCAATTCATCGACTAGTAGCGCCATCTGTCACGCCACTCCGGTACTAATGTCGCCCGGTGCTAGCGCCAGGCTGATTTCTCCTCAGTACGCTTTTGTAACTCAGCCGAGCAACACGTGCACAATCAAGTTTAAAAAAAATATCGAAAAGTAAATTACAAATTAATGCAAATTGTGTAATGATTGTTGCTATTTCAGATATAGTGTTATATCACAATTTGCTTTTGTAATTTATTTTGTGCAAATTGCTCAAAAGATGGAAAAGCAAATAGTATAATGATTGTTGCTGCTTCAGATGTTGCAAAATTCCGCTCGGTGCCCGTGGCCCAGCGACGAGACGCAGTGACTTCCAATAGGCACCGTCAAAACACATCCGTCTTCCCGTGAGACGCAGATATTGTGAAATTCCGCTCGGTGCCCATGGCCCAGCGACGAGACGCAGTGACCTCCAATAGGCACCGTCAAAACACATGCGTCGTCCCGTGAGACGACAGGCGTCGTCCTGTGAGACGACAGGCGTCGTTCTGTGAGACGACATGCGTCGTCCCGTGAGACGACAGGCGTCGTCCGGCGAGACGACATTGCGTCGTCCTGTGAGACGACATGCGTCGTCCGGCGAGACGACACTGAGTCGTCCTGTGAGACGACAGGCGTCGTCCTGTGAGACGCCAGGCGTCGTCCTGTGAGACGACAGGCGTCGTCCCGTGAGACGACAGGCATCGTCCAGTGAGACGACAGGCGTCGTTCTGTGAGACGACATGCGTCGTCCCGTGAGACGACAGGCGTCGTCCGGCGAGACGACATTGCGTCGTCCTGTGAGACGACATGCGTCGTCCGGCGAGACGATATTGCGTCGCCCCTTGAAACGACGGGCATCATCCCGTAAGGCGACATTGCATCGTCCCGTGAGGCGATCCTGCGTTGTTGAATGAGACGACATGCACCGTCCTATGAGACGAACTTGCGCTGTCAAGTGAAATGAAATGCAAAGTCCTGTAAGAGTGTTGGCCCAGTATGACAACACGACTTAACATAATAAGTCCAATAGTGGGTTACTAAAACTAACACCGCCTCACAGACCGATTCCTTTATGGTATTTATCCCATTGGTTGCAGACAATGGCCAGGGACATTGACTCTGAGTGACAACGTAGAAAGGGAAGCTTGTCCATGCATCATCTTGTAGCTGTCGCTGTCCATGTGGATACCGTTGGAAATCTGCAATCTTAATGTCTGATTATTTCCATTAACAAACGACGCCAACGGTTGCATATTCGAAATCATTTTAACATTGGCATGGTAACGCTATATTAAACGACATAATGTCGAATTATTAACGATGCTCAACGTCGTTTCTCGTATGTCAGACACGAAAAATAGAATAAGCTAATTCTTTCAATCACTAATAAAGCATGGTTCATGGGTAAAACAACTGTCTGGCACATCGTTTAAGGAGAATGGAGGACACGCGGCCTCTCGTATACTAGCTTGTATGAAAGTTGTCCACAGTCTCCAAAAACTAATTTGTGGTTTGACATTTCGATTGAGCTCAGGAAGTAGGTACTCGTTAACCTATAATGATCTAAAAATATTGCCAAATACGGCTTATACTACAAATTTATGCGACTCAACGCTAAATAATGGTTTGGAATAAGCTGTTTCGATTATGCGAAAAGGGAAAGTGAAAACCGGCAAGGTTTTACAAGCATTTACAGCCCCCAACCAGATCCTTTACTTTTAAAAGCAGGGGGAGGCAAGTAAAAACAACCTTAGACGTAGGAAGTCTAGAACTTTCTCCTCCGGTAACCGCAATAGGTATTTTATTTAATAGATTAGCATAATCGTTTTGGCTCTGACCCATAACATCAAAAATAACTTTGTAGTAAGTTTGTAGAATATTAAAGTTGAGCTGAATAAACGACGTTGTGTTATCAATCTAAACAGCAAACGCCTGCCCATCGTAGGCACACGTGAGTCAAATCCTGATTGTGTCTTGAGGCATTCTGAAGCACCTCATAAATATTGATTCTTGGTTACCAAATTGAACTAACTGCTGGTCACAAAGAAGGATTGTTGTTTGACATGACCCAAGCAACAAAATATTAATTAACACCGAAATAATTCAACTAGTAAATAAAACTCAGATGTCATCATTTATAAGCATGCAACTGTGTGAACAAAAACATTACACTTCATTTACATCAAACACGTAAAAACAACTGTTTTAGATCGACGACTGATACGTCTCAGTTAATGTTACACTTAAAAGCTCTAGCCTGCAAGATCATCAATGTGCGATAGGCAACCATCCTGAAAACTATAATAGAGCAGTGGCTCAATAGACTTGTAATTAGTATGACAACAGAGGCATTAGATGGATCAAGTGAGGTATAAAGATAAAGGTTATCAGATTCCATTTCGATAGAATTAGCTCCTACTATAGGCATAGGCATGAAAACAAACTTACAATATGTAAAAATAGTGGAAACTTACCTAACTTTTTCCTATATAACTTTAAACTACCGTCCTTTATATACCGTCGTCCTTATCGATTTCGGTGCTGGTGAACTTAAAAGCAAACCTGACGGAAGCTTGTAATTTTGATCTCTAATATGGCTGGCTAGGCCGAACTTGGTTTTAAATACTCCTTATCACGTATAGTAGCAGAGCTCGTTAGTTGTGATGGACATATTGGACGTGTACACGTAAGAGGGCTTTGGTCTCTCTATAGAGATTCGAAAGTCTCATTAAAGGTGTAAGAGTAAACAAAAAAAAAAAAAAAAAATATTACTAACGTTAGGTAAATTCCTATAGCCGAGTTGGGCCTTTCTGTTTCCTGTGATATGCCCCTGATTCAGTAGACAACGAGTGACAAAACATCTAACGCGGAAATGGGATCTCAAAGGAATTTAACCAATACTTCAGATTCAACACAAATTAAATTATTGCTTCAATATCCTAAAAGCAGTTTGGAGTGCGGGGCAAATCAGGTGAATAAGTAGTTACGACAAGATATAAACGACAAAAATTGAAAATGCCTGTTTCTAAAATAAGGGGATTGGATATTTCGAGTGCTAGTCTGATGAGAAGGGGTACCTATCAGAAACTTAAGTACTTACGGAATGTTTCACAGACTTTTAGCATTGTGATTTAGGCAAAATTGGATGAAAATTTTAATATATTTAAAGGGATACCCGTTTTGGAGACCCATTTAAATATTAATTCAACACTTACTTGCTATAATAAGATAGTCAAGTACATAGGTAGTGGTATCGAAACATATATAAATCCCAATTCCCGACGGCTTGCCTAATTTTCAGTCAAGTTAAGCATTTTTCTACAGACAACGATGAAAAGGATAGCCTTGACATTTGTCACGGCTTGACTACGAATATTTTGGACTTGTTATCGCTAGTAGGTAGTCTCAAACGAAACCTAATACACTGTTAGAGTCATAATACTCATAGAGCTATATTAACACATTCGAGATTTTAAATATGCAATAGCTAGAAGCACATCAAGGCTCATCAAAGACGCTGAACTTGGCTCACGTAGTGATATAAGACTACAATATAGTCGCCGGTCTTATACAACCGAAAACAAACTGTCGTTAGTGAGTTCTAGTAGATAATAGATATGTCAAACAAGTACATGATTATCTCGCATGGATATCCACGTACCACAGGTTGGCTTGTCGAATAAGGGTCCAGAATTAATCCACCATGTTCTCAAAATCGATGACAGTTATTATGTTACCAGTGTATAGCCTAACTGAGTAGTAGCAGGCTTAGTTTAGACCTTAGTAGACAGATAAAGAGCTGAGATTATCCTATATACGATTCTATCTGATATCATGTCGTGATTATAAGACAAAGGGACGATGAAAATGCAGCTGCTTATAAAGTTTAGGAAAAAGGCTTTACAAGATACTATTATATTTTCAGTCAAGTCATATATTTGTATAGGTACTTAAGAATGCACAGTTTATCAGAAGATAATACGCTTGTAAAATACTCAATAGGTCTGAGACATAAACATGTGAGTTGTGGTTGTACTAAAGCTCAAGGCGAACGTTTCATTTCTTTGAGTCTAGTATTATTTCGAGTTTTTACAATCTCTGGGAGTAAACAAAGGTAAACCTTTGAATGATAGCTTTAATATTATAATACTAGTCACAGCCAATGACTTTAACCGCCAAAGATTTCAAAATGGCTGAATCTCTTTTTCACGCCGTTACAGCTTAAATTTGAAAAAGCTTTCTCTCAATGGAGCTCCAAAACATCAAAACTGTTTAGAGTTATTGTTGTGTGTCAGTATCGAAAGAAAGTGATTTACTAAATAATAATTTACTGGCGTACATACATATAACGTAGATATTGGATGACAAAACATCGGATAACTATACTTATCAGTACACAATTACGGCATAAAAGCTCTTCCTCTGGTTTTGTGAATCAGATCGCCGCTACCTACAGAGGGTATATACGTAAAACGTGAAATTACAGACCCGAACAATCCTTGCGAACCCAATGATCTCCATCCCGGCTATAGAAAATAACTACATACACAAAAATTATAGTTCACTGAAAAATTTACTCTGTAGACGTACGCTCAGCTAGTAAATGGTATAGGTATTTAAAGGCAGAGAAATGCGTCAAACACACAATAGTCATAGTAATTAATATACCTACAGCCGTTGAAGACGATAGCATATTTTTCATTAACATTCTTATCGGTATGTTTGTTTCAAAGTTCAAAGTTTTTATTGTATATGAGGATCAGGTTACATGTTGCAGTTTAGTTACACTGAAACTCTACCTTTGCAGGTGTCTATACATTGTTATACCTATATCTATACCTATCATATGTTCGTCCCTCTCTAAAATCTATAAACATAATACGATAATTGAAAATCATACAAACTAACTAGGAGCCTGCTTACCTGGTATACCATACCTGATCTGTTTTTGGTGGAGTATTGTTGATGTAGCAGTACCATTTTGTTTCTAAAATTGATAGTTGCCGTCGGCAACATTTAGCATTCTCATAACACTCATCTACTCAAAACTCTAATTTAAATCCATAAGTTGTGGATGTAATAGCAACGGCTTTCTTTTAGAGACGTCTAAAAATATACTAGTAAGGATATCGCGTAATTACCTGCATTTCCCATTTGGTTATTATATCATTTCACTAATAAATGATCGCTACATAATAGGTCTGATCCATGCCGCAATGCGGTCGTAGCATGCGGCACTTGAACACATCATAGAGAGCTTATGTGTATAGATAAAGCAGCGTATGTAACTGAACATACTTAATTAGACTTTTTAAATATTCGTGTAATGTTATTGAGACAATAAGTTATTAATACTTACATCACATCGGGCTTTAAAGAGCCGATTAATACTAAAAAGTTGAACAAATATTGATGTAAAGCCCGTTTTCTCAATTAAGAACAACTTTTAAAACAGTTCTACTTATGCAACTTTCAATCTGGCCATATTATAATAAATAATAATGGTACATCATACAACTAGTAATCAAATAACACTTTACATCATCCATAAGTGATACAAGGAAATTATCAGGTGTAAAATGTCGCGTTTGACGAAAAGCTTACCTTAGGTTATCAACGAAATATTTCCAACTGAAAAATTACGAGTATACGAATAAAAGATCGGTTATTTAAGGGTATATCACACAACTGTTTACCTGTCTTAATAATTTAAATAAATAGATTCCATTGACTATATAAGCTAAACTGCTAATTACTGCAGATAAGAATATTAACTATAGATCAAAAAAAAAAGTCAACGCTAGTTGAATTGATACTGTAACGCAAAATAAAAACGGTTACGGTATACGGTATGGCAAAATTAATCTCATGTGTACATATTTTGTTCCGATATTTTTGTTGGTTAATGTCTACTCATCACAGTACGCCCGGGCCAGCGCCGGCAGAGGTTTAAACACGTCTCATATGTGGTTCATGCGGAGGCTAATACCTAAATAAAACCGTTTTTCCCCTGAAGGGTAAAAAACGGATATTTAGGTTTTTGCCGTAGCATGAACCACACCTAAGGCCCTTGCCGGCTTACTTAAGGTACTGAGGAGAAATCAGCCTGGCGCTAGCACCGGGCGACATTAGTACCGGAGTGGCGTGACAGATGGCGCTACTAGTCGATGAATTGAGTTGATTAGGGCTGAGTTACAAGGGTGTCATCTCATATGTGGTTCATGCTACGGCAAAAACCTAAATATACGTTTTTTACCCTTCAGGGGAAAAACGGTTTTATAAACCCTGTAATATTGGGCAAGCGAAATGTGTATTAGTTATTATTGAAATGAGCACAAACGGGGACTCGGGAGTCGAAGCAGAATTAAAAGAAGGATAATTTATAAAAATGCACACCTAACGATCTATAATAATATCCGGATAGGTTAGATTAAGCTCCAAGCTCCACGGTGATGACAAAAAAATGAAAATAAAGTTATAATTAACACAAACAATTTAAAAGATTAACTATTTTAGTGGACACACTAAAATAAAAATAATTGAACACAAGTCCCTTCACAATAAAAAAAATTAAAAGAAGAACTTAAATGATGAAACAAAAAAACTACCCATGTACAGAAATATACAAAATAAAAATTGATTTTTAAACAAAACAATTATTCCCGATCGACGTCCGTTTTATATATTAAGTATGTGTTTGTACTGTTTGTGCCTGATTAAGTAATTAATTACTAAGTGTTACTAACTTATTCTGTGGTAAATTAATTGGTAAGTTTTAATGATCCGTACAAAAATAAAAAACGTTATCTTTCAAGTTAAAACGAGCTAAACAAGAACTTGAACGGTGGCATTATCAATAACGATAACATAAATTAATTAAAATACACATCTCGAGTATAAATTAAGGAAACGGAAATTGCAAGCTGCATTTGTATTTAACATTTAATTAATTAATTGTAATTTCAATAGCTTTTGAAACGATTGTCGCCATGGGTTTGATGACGTTGGTGGTTATCGCAAGTGTATTATTAATAGGATCTGGTGAGTATATTTTCTTTAAATAATTACGACATTTAAATTCTAAACAGTATGATTCAAAATTGGCGTAAAAGGTCATTCTAGTTTTTTTTTTAACATATATATAACTTAATAAATTAATCCTATAATATGTACATATTTACAAATAGAAAACGGGCCCAAGTTCCAAGCCCAATGGGAGGGTGCCCAGAAGGCTGGCGGAGTTACCACGCTGAATAGCAATTCCTATGCGCTGTGCAAGGAAAGCGCCAGCCCTCTGGTCACCCGTAGCATCTTTAAGCCGTTTACTAAGTTGTTTAAAAATGATTCGAGCTCCGGGTCCCCAGGGTCCGAGGGTCTCCACCCCAAACGGCATAAACATGCAGCTTGAATTAATTTGGTTGAATGAAAAAAAGACACTCATATTAATAAGATTTTAGGGGCGTCAGATTCCATAGTAGTTTAGTCTAAATTTATATTCATTTATTTATGGTCCTCTGGGCGGGTTTCTTTGATCGTGCTCCTAAAATGATATTTTCCCTATTATTACCTCGTACCAATATAACCAATATTGCTTGTAAATACAATTTTATCCCCAGTTTCACAAGCAGCCAGCAATGATCTCTCCCAGCGTATTATCGGCGGCGAAGAAGTCGACATCACAGACGCGCCGTGGATGGCGGCTATATGGATCCACAGACAGGACGGGAACACGTCGTTTTGCGGCGGATCCATCGTCCACGAACAGTTTATTCTTACTGCAGCTCATTGTTTCCGGTATGTTACGTGGACAGCAATATCCTCTGCAGGTGTTAATCTTCAGGTTATTTTGGGCCCTCCGGGGAACTATCTGAAAACGTAGAGCTGCATACATTAAAAAAACTTACCTACTGCATTTACAGACTTGTGGAATTACACTTGTCGATAACCATTTGTATAATAGGTATACCTAATTTCATTATACAGGGTGTGTGTAAGCAAAAAATTTAAACATAGATTGTAATCCTTAAACAATAAAACTGTTCAAAAACTTAAAAAAAGTAGTCTTAAGATTGTCTCTTTTTCATACAAACTAAATATTATTTTCAATGTACGTGAAAATCCGTCGAATTCATATTGTTGGTCAGTCTTGTCACCTAGAGACTTATTCAATTTCGCAATTTTCATTGATTATTTCAAATTGTGTGACTATAAAATGATACTGTGATATTCCAGTAATGCTGTAGAACCATTATCCTCCTATATTTACATCGGTCTATCCAACTTGCTCGACGAAGACGGCATCTACGCAGAGCCAGAAAAGAACTTATGCCACGAAGATTACACATTTGCCGACCATGCCAACGACATATGCCTTATAAAACTGAAGGAACCGATCCAAGAGTTTAATGACAAGATAGCGCTGATCATGTTTGATGATACTCAAGTGCAGCCGGGTACTATGGTTAATGTTACTGGGTGGGGGAAGACTGAAAATAGTGTAAGTAGACTTGTTTAATTAAACTACATGCGATGTATATCATAGGGGTGATGACACATGTTGAATTATGCAATGAAATTTAGTTGATAGGATGCAAAATGATCAAAATATCCAAATAAAGTAAACATTAAAAAAATCTATTGAAATGGTTCTAAGATATCGGGCTTCAAAGTTTCAAATTTTTTAGATTTTTGAAAGTACGAAATTAAAAAAACCAATGATACCATTCGATTTCTAACATTTTATTGTGAAATAAATTGTATGGCAACCATATACATAAACGCAACATTTCACTGTAAAAATAGCAATTTGATAATTTTTCCATACTTTAAACAGGGCAAATATGAAGCCGTGACGTCAAGGCTTTATAGCATTTTGTTAAGAGCGTTTTGAGTTGCGTTTATGTTGATTTAAGGCAATTGGCCCCATATAGACATTTGATCCTCACAACAAAACGAATCGATTGATACCATGCATGAAAAACATTCATCTAGCCTATTACCTATTCATTATATACGCAGGCCTGGATAGTTACTTGTTTGTGCCTCTGGCGGTGGAGACAACTGGTGGTTGGTGCTCGGAGGCGAGGTCTTTCCTTAAAAAAGTTGGGTGTCGTTTAAGAGAAAGAGGTCATGATTTCCGCTCCGGGTCGTTCCTCTTGCAAAGGTTGTCAATCGCGATTCAGCGTGGTAATGCTGCAAGCGTTTTGGGAACCTTTGCGTCACGAACGGCGCGGGGTGGGCTATTTGACTAGTGATATGAATATGAATTATATATGCTTTGTGATATGAATTATTTTAATGTAATTTTAGATATAAGGATTTTTAATGTAACTATGTATTATTGGATAAATAAATCTATATTATCACTGCATGCGGCTGTACTCACTTGTGTTTAGTCACTACGCGCGACATGTTTCGGACATCGACGATGTCGATGGAGCGGCGCCGTAACGTCGGGGTCGTGAATCGGTTCGCCTAGCACTCTTAGTGCTTGAGAATGGAGACCTAAGCTCTCCGAAACATGTCGCGCGTAGTGACTAAACACAAGTGAGTACAGCCGCATGCAGTGATAATAGTGTTAATATGTCTCACGAAAGTTTAAATTCAATAAATAAATTTATATTTTATTCCATAAATAATGCATTAGGTATTCATTGATCATCTTGTATTTTTACATGTTCCACAGAAAGGTGCTGTAGAGGATTTGAGACAAGTGTTAGTACCCATCATATCGGATAAAAAATGCCGTAAATGGTACCCAACTACCACTGAGAAGCAGATATGTGCTGGAAATAGAGGACATGATTCCTGTGCGGTAAGCCTTATCTACCAGGAAAAAAAGTATCCAGTAGACAAATCCTGTTCGTCAAAACAATATTGTTTAGTATATAACGAAAACAATTTGCCTAGAATTATTGATCTTGTGATCTTGATCTTTATTCAAGTAAAATGCCTTGATTTGACTTGATTACTTCAGTAAAATATATAGTGTAAGATAATGTTTACTTATGTTTGAAAAATAATATTTTCGCATTAGTATTGTTGGCTGAAGATATTCTTTTTTTTCGTGTATGGTGACACATGAGTCAAGTGTTAGAACCAATCATATTGGATCTTATCTTGTTCAATTTGGGGGCCATCTTTCACTTACCTACACTCCCATGAGCTTACTCAACCATCTTCATGTGTTGGATATTAGAGCTTAAATGGGCAGTGCTTTGAATTCCGCTGGATGTTAGCCAGAACCAAAGTCTCATTATTTGTCCGAGGAGAGCGCGATATTCACATAGTAAATGTTTTATTCTCTCTTCTTCGCCACATATTTTACAATTACTGTTATCTAAGAGTCCCATCCATGCAGACCAATACTATTACTTTTAATTAATTATTTTTTTCTAGTTATGATTGTGAAGTAAATTTATGTCGGGAAGTTAAATAATCTTTAAACCTTTATTTGAACAGGGCGACAGCGGAGGTCCCATGACCTTGAACAATGTTCAAATCGGGGTGGTCTCCTACGGCCGAGGGTGCGGCCAGCCTTACGGCGCTGTCTACGCCAGGATATCCAGCTACTTGGACTGGATCAGCAGTACCATAAATGATAATTTATAAAAAAACTTGAACGGGGTAATTGCGTCGTTGGGCTAAATGCGAACCACAAGACGATAACTACGTGGATACATACATGGATACAAGTGAAATAGGGATTGAAATTCTAAAATTTTTGGTTTTGTTAATTATTCTTTATTACCTACTAGTCTTCTGATCTTTTTAGGATTAAGCTGTATTAATCATTGGCAAACAGCATTTTTAGGGTTCCATAACCAAATGGCAAAAAACGGAACCCTTATAGATTCGTCATGTCTGTCTGTCTGTCTGTTTGTCTGTCCGTCCGTATGTCACAGCCATTTTACTCGGAAACTGTAAGACGTATCATTGTAAAATTTTTACATAAAGTTTATTGTGTGTGCCGCTAATTAGTTATGTAGTGAAATTTCTAAAGAAAATATCCTCATTTTTTGATTAAGTGGATAGATAGATAGATAGATTCAGAAATAATGACTCCGAAAGTCTAAAAATTTGTGTCGCGAGTCCGACTCGCACTTGGCCGGTTTTTTTTAGTGCTACTAAAGGATTTGAGTACATATTAGCGTTTTTTCTTTTAGG
This sequence comes from Pammene fasciana, assembly GCA_911728535.1. Classification (NCBI taxonomy): domain Eukaryota; kingdom Metazoa; phylum Arthropoda; class Insecta; order Lepidoptera; family Tortricidae; genus Pammene; species Pammene fasciana. The sequence continues at coordinate 3,519,155 of OU452292.1, forward strand.
ACTATAAGTGATGGATACAGCTAAGGATTTCGTTGAAATTCTATTGCAACATGACTTTTTGCCCAAATCAAAAAGATAAAATTATTAGAATGTTGATTCCTGTCCGCAATTTAAAAGCGAATTAAAAATACCGTAACAATTCACACACATTTCCTTTTCTAGTAACATACGATTATGTCCGATTTTACCCTAAAGTCAAAACCGAATTTCACTGGAAGACCTACCCGTATGAAGTCACAATATATTATAATGAATGCATCCTTACATAACTTTCTGCCGAATTAAAAATCATTGAAATAACAAAATGTCTATGTTTATCGATAAATTTTGGTTTGAAATAGATAACCGTCTAGCTATATTTAATCTACTTATACTTACTTAATTGAGAACTCATCGCGTAGCAAAATAAAAAAAACATTTTGTCGAATTAAGATCCGCAACGTTATTTTAAATTATTTTTTTAACAAAGGCGCCAAATCTACAAATAGGATAAAAAATAACGCAGTGTACCGCAACTTCAAACAGTGATGCAGATAAAAACCCGGCAGTGTGAGTTCAAAGTTTTAATGTTTATTGATACTTTGATTCGATAATACATTTTGCACCACTCGGAAATACTTTTTTTAATTAGTCAGTAAACTTAGATATCCTCTACAGACCTAAAATCCATTCGGATACGATGTTTGGTACGTTTTTTTTCTCCGGGAGCAATATCAGCAAGATTGGAAAACATTTAATTTTTTACCTAGATAAATGTAAAATTATGCGTTATGCCTATTACAATTATGCACATTTGCAGTTATGCGTATTAAGGATTATGCGTTTTCATGATTATGCCAAGTGAACGTTAGGTGTTATAAAGTTATGCTAAATCTGAAATGCGTTTTCAGATAAGGACATTTGTACCTGATAATTTAAATCGTCAGCAAAATAATAATGCAAACCAGTCTGGGAGTGGTTTATTAATTGTTATTTAAAAAATAATTGATAAGTTGAAACAGCTTGTTATCTAATTAAATAATTAGATAACGAATTAAAAAGAGAGAATAAATTAATATTTTCTTTTATCATTGCCTTTATAAATGGAGATAGTTTCAGGGTATTTTTATTATTGACAACATGGCTCGCCTGTTGCTGTTGGTTGTTTTTGTGCTTAGTGCAGCATTGTCTCGGAGCTACGGTAAGTGTTATTATTATATATGCAGGTACTTTTTTGTATTTACCTAATAAGTTTATTTAGAATTAGAAACTCGGTAGTTGTATTTTATACAATCGTGACATAACGTGTTTAGGGAAAAAACTAGTGGCTGCGCCAATTCCTTAACTGTGGTGCTAAATAACTATAACAATTTGTTTTTTATGTATGTTAACGGATAACTTGAAAACAACTGGATTAGGTTTTTTTTTGTTGATAGGGTATACTTGACAATTGGTTCCATTATCATCAAGTCAGGATCTAATGATGGCATCCTGGAGAAATCGAGGGAACTTTTTAACTATTGTAGGCACTCTAGGCACAGTTTGAGATTTTTTTACAGAAACTTGGGTATTTACTCTTGGAAAAGGTGGATCCTAAGTGAAGTCGGTTCTCTAATTTGTTTATAATTATGTTATTTAGCTTTTTTAAATTCTAGATCCGGGCATCTGGCAGTTGCTAAGTGGTGAAGGTCAAAGAATGCAGATCACTTCAAAAATACAAATCCTAGAGTTCTGGGTTTGATGCTATTACGAGAAATTTTATAAATAATTAGATTTCTTCATTGCAAAAAGTGTCTGGAGGAAAGTAGTTAGGGCCGAACGACCTATAAAGTAATTCATAGTTTGTCACCTACTATTTAGTTTTTGCAATAAAACGCAATATTTTTTGCCTGTCCTCCATAAATTAGACAATTTGAAGGGTACACGGAAAGAACATGTCTAGTCACTTTGACAACATTCTGAGTTATAGCGGTTTTAAAGTTTGGAACGATTCAATTAACCATACTATTTTCGTAACTAGGTGGTTTGTATGAATTAAAAAGTGGATTTATGTTAAATATTCCAGCTGTGACAGAAGTTGTTGCTAATAGTTCATTGCAAGCTCTACATTTTGATACAAAAATCTCATTTTACGAAAAAAGGGACTAGACATGTTCTTTCCGTGTACCCTTCATTTCGGTAGTTTTTATCAGGTACTTTTGGTATTGCACTTTTCCAATTTAAAATTTTGCTAATCTGCTTCTCTGACACCCACTAAAGGCTGGGTGGGGCCATTAAAAGCTGCCCGATGCTCGCTTCTGGCATTACGGATAGTATTGATATCTAACTTAACGGGTTTTGTTGCTCTCATTATTGTGTCATATCTGATGTGGCCACTGTATTATTTATGATAAAAAGATTTGTTTAAACTTTTATACTGTTTATTTAGGGAAAATCTCAGATATTAATATTTATATAAATATTACAAACTTAACGAGTTAGTGTTCCAGAGAGATGGATGAGGAATGGGAGCTGTCAAAGTGACAACCACAGATAACATTTTTTAAACTAGTTACGTTCAGGATCACTATAATACAGCCACGTCTTATGGCTGGCCATCATAGGGACGCAGCTATACCACGGAACGAGATCGCAATATCGTTAGCTCCCTCTAACGCATAGCTGCGTCCCTATGATGGCCCATCACGTAGAGCTGCTATTAGTCTATAATGTGCTTTCAGCTTTACCATCCCCCGGTACTACGGTAGATGACTTAGGAATCTTCGGCGGACACGAAATCGCCATCGAAGAAGCTCCCTTCATTGTCGCCTTGTCTATTACAATAAATAACAACAAGCCATTATTTTGCGGAGGCTCCATCATTAACGACAGGTTTATCGTGACTGCTGCTCATTGCATGCGGTAAGCTATCCATACTTATATACTATCCATACATACATACATACATACATACAATCACGCGTATATCTCAAAAGGGGTAGGCAGGAATCACGGATTTCCATTTGCTACAATCAATGCAGCAAAACGGCTCTCCGTGAGCCACTTCTCGCCCCCGTGAATTTGGTATGAAGATAGTTGGAGGTTTAGGAAAGAATAAAGAATTTTTAACTCCAAAATCTTTCCATAAGGGGGTAAAACGGGGGGTGGATTATTAATTCTTATAGATCCTACGTGTATCCTACACACAAATCTGTGTCCGCCGGACCTCTACAGCAGATGTGTCCGCCGGGGGGCATGTTTGTTAGATTTGGTGGGCAGACGGTTATGTTTTGGTCTGTCTTCGTGATTTCCATGACCATTCTAGAGTTGCAAATTTTTTTAAGGTATCAGAATCTTAATAAGGATTTCTATCTACAATACCGACATCTTAAAAAAAGAAATATACCTACAGTAAAAAATTGTGTTGATAGGTTTTTAAGTATGTGAGCGCATCGCCAACAAACCGTCTCTGGCGAAACTTTAATTTAAAGATCAATAATATTTTTACTTATTTTTCAATAAAAAAAGCTTTCCTCCAGTCATTTCTTTATAACCGTCCGAGAAAAATTTAGGTAAGTGTTTGAAGAATAAATCAATTCTTAGTACAGTTCGTGAGCTTTAAGAAGACTATAGAAAACTCTATTAGCTCTGCTTGTTATGCCATTCGTAGATACATGACATCCCCCCCCCCAAAATCCTACATTTCTAATAAAAAAATATCTACATTAGTGTCGTCCCCCCCCCCCCCCCAAAATTTTCGTCCGCGATCGCGCCTGTAACTTCCCTTTGTAAAGAACACTACACAAAGCTAAAAATACTTACAGTGCCGAGTTACATACTGGTTCTTTTAACGGATATTGTCAAACATCGCAGTCGTTATGAATCGGAATCTGCCATGGAATTGCGAGAGTCCTCTTGAACTCATAACTTGACCCTGATAGTAGATCCGAACTTAAAAGTTGTAGCACATAACGCTAAGGTAGAATTCATAAATCCGCGGACTGATTTGACAGCTCTTTTCATACATTTGACAATCGCTTTGTATGCCAGGAGCTGTCAAATCAGTCCGTGGAATTGTGGATTTTACCTTAGAGTCCAGGCGGTCATATTGTTCAACAAGATGCCTAAAGAATTTAAATTAATAAGATGTGTCGGAACTTTTAGAAAGAAGTTGAAACTACATTTATTGGAAAAATGTTGCTATGACATAAGTGATTTTTAATTATTAATATGTTTTGTTTTAAATTTTCAATATTGGATTTTATAATTTTTTTTTATGAATGCATTTTTTTTTTTTTATTATTGTTACTTTTTGGACATAATTTTTGCTGTTCATGTGTTAAGTACACATTTGAATTTGACTAACAAATTTGCCTTTGCCCAGCAGTGGGACACGAAAATAGGCTAATTAAAAAAAAAAAAAAAATTGTGTACATTCCTCCTGTAAATATTGCATGTTTTGTATATATAGGTTAATTTTTAATTGTAAACATTCAGATACAATGTAAAAATTGTTATTGAATAAATATATAATAATAATAAGAACCTTCGGGAATCGGCGATGACACACGAAGGTAAGCTGTTCTGCTTTTTCACGTGTCACTGTTGATTGATACCAGACGTCTCTTTCTAAAACCCGAAGGTTCTTCTGAGAGATGTTTGAAGAGCATCGCTATTTACTTATTCCTCGGAGGGAAAACCAATTTGTGGATTTAATATCTTGTTTATCTATATTACGACAGTGAAAAACAAGCATAAGGCCCGTCTGATGGTAAGCAGGCAACGTAACCTGTAGACGTCTGCAACTCCAGATGTGTCACATGTGCAATTATTAAATTTAAACTTTCGTGAGACATACTAAGGGCCGGTTGCACCAAACTGTCTGTGAACGTAAACGTAATCGTAAAAAAAATCTTGTATGAACAGTTTTCTATGGGATGACAATGCCGTCGCCATATTTAACGTTGATGAGTCTGTTAATTGTGCGTGGTGCAACCCACCCTAACACTATAAAATACTATAAAATATAACGGTTACACTTACGTTACTTTAGTCACTTTGCGCGACATGTTTCGGAGAGCTTAGGTCTCCATCTTCAAGCACTAAGAGTACTATTTGAACGGGTTCATAGTTTTGTAATCCTCGAATTAGAACCTTTCCCGGTCTCTGCACTAATTAATGTTCTTTTACAATGCATGAGCTCGGAAAGATGCTCTTTTTAAGGGTAATGTCGTGTATAGAAAGCGATTCTTTGCCGCACACGTGCGGCAATGGATTTGCATAGTACCTTTCTGCATAACCGGCCGGCGCCCGCCCGCCACCCGCCCGCCCGCCACGAGACGCGCTGCGAGTCTGCACAATGCTAGTTATATTTATATACTACACTAAATCCAATTATTATTATTTATTTTCTCGCATAATGCATTGCAAAATGTTGTTTGTTACATTTGTATAAAACAAGTAAATTCCGACACGTGTCGATGTTAAAACACTACGGTCGTGTTTTAAATCACACCGCCACTCGTTCGGAAATTACTTGTTTTCTACACTTGTAGCATAAATAACTATTTTGTTTGTTATAGTAACGTTACAAGTTTATCACTGGTATCAATAAAGGTTATTGTTGGCTCAGACAACTTATACGATCCGGACAGAATTCTTATTGAAACGAATGAAAAGTTATGCCATGAAAAATATGACCCCAGAGTCCGTAGTAATGACATTTGCTTGATTAAACTGAAGGAACCACTGAAATTCGGAAGTAAAGTGGCTACGGTCACCTTGCCGGATGTAAACTTTAATTTGAATGATGGTACTTTGGTCAACATCACAGGATGGGGTTACATAGAAAATAGTGTGAGTACCTATTTATTAAATCAATACTTAATATGTTTGAAATATATACGTATTAGTGGTCTAAGAGACCACGAAATATGCATATAATCAGGAGTTTTTCTTCGGTATAAGTGCTTAATAGGTTGTACCTCAATATCTTTGAAATCTTTTTGTTTTCCCACAGACTGAGGTTCAGTCTTCTCTGCGTCAAGTTACTGCTCCAGTCAAAAACGAGTGCCCAGCTCCAGTGAATCGCAAAACTTTCATTTGCACAAGAACTGAAGGCCGTTCTTCTTGTTTTGTAAGAATTTTCTAGTACATAGTTAGCAAAGGAATTAATAACTAAATATTATTTTCACCACTACACTAAGGAAACGCGCTCTTTATCCCTTGAAAGCGGTGGGGAAAAACGCATTTTATCCACATGTGAGGAGAGTTCTTTGGTACACGTTTTGACTTGTGTTAAACGATATGATTTTGAATCGTATAAGTAATTAATGTGGCTTCCATTTTTTATATTTTATAGTTTGCTACACGCGTGGCTCAATTTTGGAATTTTTTGCTGGCTCGGGTCTCAATAAAAGCACTAGAGGTTAAACATCATCTTTGCTCAGCTTGTATAATAATAGTAGGTACATTACTACAGAGGCTGGGAAGTAGGGGGTTGCCGGCTGAGTTATATAGACGGCCGAGCGTAGCGAGGCCGGATAGTTACGAGGCTGGCAACCCCTTTTCACGCCGAGGTATGTATAGTGCTTTTCTCAAACATGCAATGAAATAAATATAAAAAAAATAAAAATATAATATTTTTCGAAAAAAAAAAAAAAAAACCAAAAAAATTAAAAAAAGGAAAAAAAAAACAAAAAAAATTTAAAAAAATTAAAAAAAATTTTTTTTCAAAAAAATTATCAAAAGAAAAATTCAAAAAAAAAAATAAAAAAAAAAATTCCAGAAAAAAAACAAAGAAAACTAATATTATGATGATTTTTTTTTTTAATAGGCATAAGTAGTGGCAGAATGTCAAATGAACCAAAAAGTAAATAATTATCGCCTAACCTTAAATGGCTGATTGCCATAATCCTGTGCCACAAACATGTGGAATGGAAATTAAAAAAAAATTATTTCCCGGCTTCTGGAGTTGATCCGCCCTAAACGTGACACTTTGAAGCGTATTATGACGCACATAACGAAGACATTTCATTGCATGTTTGAGAAAATAACTATTTCACCACTCCACCTCCTCGAAATCGCGCTCTTTATCCCCTGAAAGCGGCGGGGAAAATCAAATTTATTTACATGTGGGGAAAGTAATTTGGTACTAGTTTTGACTTGTTTTTTACGTCATCTGAATTTTGAATTAAATAAAATTATAAAAGCAATTAAAACAAATATGGAAACAACACCCTTTTTCCATTTATTCCTGGATGAGATTAATACAAATCTTAATTTTTCAGGGTGACAGCGGAGGCCCCGTGACCATAGGCCGCTTGCTGGTCGGGGTCGTATCTGGCGGTCTCACTGAGCAGTGCGGCCATAAGGGCTCGTTCTTCACCAGAGTGAACAGCTATTTGCAGTGGATTAATACCACCATTAGTAAAATGAATGAATAATATATATAGCGGGATTAACTCACTCATGAAATTTTTGACTGCAGTTGGGCGCTCCAGAAAAAAAATATAATTGTTAAAATTGTGTTAGTGACCCTGCTTTACAATACAATACAATACAATATTCTTTTCTCAAAAATGTCCCGCAAGGTTGACTTTTACGGTTTAATATCAGGCGGTGAAGTGCTTCGTTTATGGTCAGTTAAAAATTTAAAAAGTTACGGAAATTGCAGTCTCGATTTCGATCCGTAAATTTCCAATACAAATTCCATTATTGTCGAGGTACATACTTTTTTTTAAAGTAGTAACGGCTATAGAACTAGGTGGAACAGTTCCTAAACAGCCAAAATAGAGAACGAGTTACAATTATTTATAATGTTGGTACCGCGTGTTTTTAGCCGTCTCAAATAGATTGGCGTTGTTCGGCAGAAAAATACACTTCTATTGAATATTTAAAAAAAGTAAAAGGCGGTAAAGCAAATGTTTTTACTTTTTCTATGAAAATTTTATAAGTAGCTAACGAAGTAAACGAAATACTAATAGTAGTAAAAGTGAAAGTATTTATTTAAAGAAAATGAGTTCCACTTCATATGACGAGAATATGGAATATACGCCTCCAGAATTAAGAGCAGAGGCGAATTCTGCAATGAATAACTTGTTTCCAGCGAAATCTAAGGACACAATTTATTTCGATTGACATACCTACTTATTTTTATTTTCTTGCACCATTTTTGAGAAAAGCACTATATTTGACTCGGCGGGAAGAGCCATTGCCGGCTTCGTATTAACTTAAACGGACTCCCGTTCCGGTCGTCCGTTTAAACATAATACTCAGCCCGCAATGGGCTACTTCACCTCCTCGACAATAATGTACTATTAATGCACCAAAAATAAAAAATAGTACAGTAATAAAAAGTTTAAATATTGTTGTCGCGTTTTTTTTCCTAAACCACTATTTTATATTTAAGTAGCAAAGGTATAACAAAAGTGAATCGTATTCTAATTATGAAAACTAAGAAAAAAAATCTCGCAGAAATATATTTTGTATGAGGGTTGGCAGGCTATAACTTGCCAAATAATGGAGCGTAAAAATATCCAATTTTTTTTAAATATTCATAATGTCTGTATATATGTCGAATAAAATAAAATAAATTGATGAAAAAACTATTTATTATATGCCTAATCTTTCGAAAAAAAATACTCAAAGGTTTCTAAAAGTTTATTAAAAAAATATTTAATAAGATGTTTGACTAGGTATAACAAATTAAAAATAAATCATAAGATAACCTACTCATACGATGCGGGAGGAGGAACTAGTAGAACGTGTATGATCTACGCTACACTCTATAAATAAAATAACATATAGATACAGAATCCTTAAATCATGTACAGTCGCCATAAGATATATCGGAGCGGCCAAGGTGGTCACAAATATCTGAACAACGCCTCTATTGACAAGCCGATAACACTTTATCACCTTGGCTGCTTCGATATATCTGATGGCGACTGTACAGTGCTATAGGACGGTGGTGTTGAATGGCTGTGCGATACTGCGCATCGCTGTACGTTATATGCAGTGATCGGCGAAAAGGATGCCACACCGTGGGAATTCAACTAGACATAGTATTATGGATATGCCGTTTCGCCCGCGAATCCCGCGATACCAATTAAACTGCTCGAAAAGATCATTTTCGGCTTATAAATGGATATTAGATGTCAAACGAAACAGGCTAACATTACAAAATATTGAAAAAATAATGGTTTGTTATTTTAATTTTATAGACACCAAAAAAAACAAAAAATAATATGCGAAATAAATAATTTCATTCAAATACTTAATTACAAATGTTTGTGAAAATAACTGTAATTTTATTTTTCTATCCCGCAAATGCCGCGGCATATCTATACTAGCATAATGATTGACGTCATTCAGCCCGTGTGGAATCCTTTTCGCCGATCACTGGTTATATGTACCTATACATAGGTAGGTAGGTACTTTTCGAATAATATATCAATATAACGTACGGTTACCTATCTACCGTACGGTTTTTACGTAGTACGTACCATCGGGTTCAAAACTGCATGGACAATTTATGAATGAATCAATTGATAAATTGGCCATGCATTTACGAACCCGATGGTACATGTGTCTATGAAAAATCTATTTTTTTAATCAATCAGTAAACTTGGATATCCTCTAGAGAGCTTAAGCGCGATTTTTGAGTTGTTCTTTACGAAATATTAAAAAGTGAGAATTTTAGGTAAGTTTGAAACCTTTTTTTTCCGGGATCAATATCAGCAAAAAATGGAAAAAGACTTAAATTGTAAACTTCACAAATTTATATTTGCTATCTCATTATTATACATTTTAACGTTATGCCTATTACAATTATGCACATTGGCAATTATGCGTATAAAAGAAAATGCGTTTTCATGATTATGCGTTAAAAAGTTATGCTAGAGTCTGACTACCCTATTGTGGTCCTGAAAAAAGGCGGCAAATTCAAAAAATCTGCACCTGGGAATAACAAATGGAAAAAGACTTAAATTGTAAACTTCACTTTATATTTGCTATTTCATTATTATACATTTTAACGTTATGCCTATTACAATTATGGACATTGGCAATTATGCGTATTCGCTATGTGCGAAGTGCATGGTGGGGGTAACGTGAACGATCGCAGCGCACAAGGTAATAAGAAATTGGGCTCTTGTCAATATCATATTTCAAAATATGTGACATCACCCGTAGGTTCAACTGTCAAAATAGTGAATCAGCCAGTGACATTTCATATAAGCAAGGAGTATATGCCATTAATAAAAAAGAAAAAGACCCTTTCACCCCCTGCTCAAGAGATGGCGCCACACTCATGCACACAACCAATAAAAGAAAATGTGTTTTCATGATTATGCGTTAAAAAGTTATGCTAGAGTCTGGCTACCCTATTGTGGTCCTGAAAAAATTCAAAAAATCTGCACCTGGGAATAACAATAATGATACGTGAACAAATAATATATTTTCTTACGACATAGTTACACATAAATATCAGGTTTGCGAAAATAAGTCTTACCTGCTGCAATACTTTTATTGCTTTTAAACATATTACACCAATTTTAGGCTTTCGACGTTTGATATCGAGTGGTAGGTACATAATAATATATTTTTATGATTCCTACATTAATCGCATGATTGATGCGTATAATTATATATTCTGTACCACATTTAGTTGCTTCAGAAAACCAAAATCAGTCCAAAAAGTACATTCCGGAGTTGTTATAATATGTTGCATATAAAATATAATACATATTATAGCTCGGTATCTTACGATATATTTCGATATATTTTGGGTATATTGCCTTCCTTCTCTGGCGTGACGCGTGACGTACAACCGATATATCTGTCTCTCTTTTGATATCTTTCCCGTGTGGGGTGCCGAGCTCTACGATAATATATATCTCGGTATCTTACGGTATAATAATATATATTATAGCTCCGTCTGTGACGGGCTTTACAGTGGAAGCAATAAGCTATACACTTTCCTTTTCCAGTAGCGAGGGTGCGAGCGTGAGAAAGAAACAGTATGATACTCTCAGTCCCTGCTTGAAGTAAAACGAGCCTTGGCTAAACTATAGTCTCTAAATTTGTTACACGTTTTCAGATTTATACATTTAATGTTATGCCAAATAGAGGGCACCCTTGTTAAATAGAGGGCACCCTTGTTAAATAAAGGGCACCGTTAAATAGAGGGCAGCCTTGTTATCAAATTAAATAATTTGTTAAAGGATATAAAAGTGTAAACAAATTAATATTTTCTTTTTTCATTGCCGTTATAAATGGAGAGAATTTCAGGGTCATCTTTATTATTAACAACATGGCTCGCTTGTTGCTGTTGGTTGTATTTGTGCTTAGCGCAGCATTTTCGCGGGGCTATCTAGAAACGGGGAAAACTAGAAAATATGTAAGAATATATTCGCTTCGTTATATTTAAAACTTTAATTTATTTTCGTTAAAGGAAATAAATGCTTGTCACGAGGATATATTTTCAACATAATATAATAATGTCTTAGATTGACAATATCCCGGAAGCTTTTTTTTCCGTGTACACGGAAAAAAAGCTTCCGGGTTATTCTCAATCCAAGACATTATATTATCTTGAAAATATTTCCTCGTGACAAGTATTTATTTCCTTTATCAAAAATATGATTCTTCGCTCAAAAGACCACATTTTCTTGAAATAGAAATATAAAAATATATTGTTTCAAGAGTACCTATTTACTTGAAATAAGTTGATATGGAGAAATTGATTCAAGTAATTCAAATCGTTTCGGGGCAACTAAACATCGTTTTCATAGCAAAAATGCATTTTATTTCAATCAAAATAAGTTTCTCTGGTTAAACACAAATGTGTTCTTCACATAAATCAATTCTTCTTTGTAAGGAAGATTTTTCTTTTCGTTAGATCAAACAACTACTTTCGAATGAAATTTTAAATTATTGGCACTAAGTTATTTTAATCTTTATACAAAATCATTGAAATCTTATCTCAAGTAAATATTTTCTTGCGCTAGTTTAGTTACGTTGCGCGCCAATAGATGTCTCTGCGTGTAGGTTACAACATGGTAACGTTTGTTCGACGTAACTTCATGACCCTAGGCGTCTGGCAAAGGATTATTTGAAATTCGCAGTAGCGATTACAAACTAAGTAATACAATTACATATAAGTTATGAGTATGAGATATTCATAATTTATAATTGTATTATCACTTTTTAATTAAACTTCGTTTCTCGGGTTTAGCCCTAAAAAAACAAAGTTTCTAGTATAAGCTTTTTAACAATGTCAATAGTTCACACGAAGTTGACGAGAACTCTTAAATCAAAAGAACCGTATTGTTAAGGGATAATTTGCATTCTCTTGGATAAAAATAATCGTATTCTCAAATGAATGTGACGTGATTCTCACTTAAAACAAATATTTAATTGATTTAAAGACATGATTCTCTTAAATTGAATACAATTGTTTTTGGTCTCAGACCATAAATTCATTTCTCAATATGATGAAATAAGATTTTTAAATGAGCAAATATACTGTTTTACACCAAGAGTGTAAAATATCTTTACTTGATAGAAACACTTCGACTTAAAATAAGAGTAGATTGTTCTTCAAAGAAACAAGTATTATCTTAGTTAAAAGAACACAAAAAAATCTGTATTTAAGAATCTTATTCGCTGCGAAGAAATTTGCTTTATATTAAGAAGTCTTTTTTTTTCGTGTAGTTATACATTTTGCATATTTGAATGTTAGTTCCTTTAACACGATGAAGTACTGATATGAGAATGGTGTCATTAGCTAGGGATACACGCACAGATATGCCCGCCGGATTTGTCCGACGGATATGTCTGGCGGCCAAATCCGACAAGTCCGGCAGTAAATATCACTAGGAAAATAATAATGTATTCAGTCTGGTATTGGTACTAATATTCATTGTTAGATAAAATTAATTGATATGTTGAAACAATTTATTATCTAAATAATTAAACAATTCGATAACGAATAAAAACAGTATTTTATGTAAATTGATATTTTCTTTTCTCATTACATTTATCGTACAAATGGCAAGAGTTTCAGAGTATTTTTATTATACTAATTTAACATGGCTCGCCTGCTGCTGTCGCTTGTTTTTGTGCTTGGTGAAGCCGTTTCGCGGAGCTATGGTAAGTGTTATTATTTTATATACAGCCTTGGCAAGAAGTGTTGAGCACCAATGCGATTTTCATACAAAACTGGAAAGTTTAGTCCATCGTTTCCATCTTTGTTTAAGTTATTTTGTCAATTAATTTAAACTAATAGGCATGTTTTGTTGAAGTTAGTAGTAACTGCATAGAATATTTGCAATATGTCGCACCGACTTAAATTTACATTTTTGGTACCTTCTGTTTTCATATTTTTTAAGTACCTTGAAAGTGTTATTAAGTGAAGTTTTCTATATTTATAAATAAAATATAACATTTACCGTTCCCGTACATTGTTAGGATAGGGAAATAGTGCTTAACATCAAAATTGTAACTAAAAAACACCTATGCTCAACACTTCTGGCCAAGGCTGTACGTACTGTATATTGTAAATACAATCATACGGTTTTTAGAATTAGATAAACAAAGAAGAAGTACTAGCAGTAGGCTTCAACCTGTCTGTAGAATGTTCATTTTAAATACGACACACGAAAACAAGAGACAGTTATAAAAACATATTCCTACAAAAGTTCAATTTTGCAAATAATCCTACGAAAACTCATGGGAATGTCCGTGCTGACTCTAGCATCAATTTAGCCGTGGAAAAAAGCCGGGAAAAACGCAAGAAGGATGATAATATGTTCATAAGTTAGACGCCTGAGTGCTTGCCACTGTCCCAGTACATATCATCTTGAAATTTAAGTCGTCACTTGCCCAGTAGGAACATGTCATTTTTAAACTTCATCGTCATCATCATCATCTCAGCCATAAGACGGCCACTGCTGAATACCTCCCCTTTGATAAAGGGAGGGTTTGCCATACGCGCCAGGCTTGGCAGGCGGGCTGGCGCGCGCAGTTTTTTTTTGTTTGTTGGCTTTTGAATCTTAAGTAAGGATAATAAAAAATGTGATCAGCAGTGTGTCAACTATTGGGCATGTCGAGCACGTATAAGTGTGCAGCTAATAAATTACTTGTGTCAAAACGCGTCTAACCACCTTTTGGTCATTGGCTGGTAATCCGGCTGGTAATATAACTTTAGCTAGGGATACACGCACAGATGTGTCCGCCGGATTTGTCCGACGGATATGCCCGGCGGACAGATCCGTCCGTGTATGGCATGAATTGGACACGGATGTGTCAGCCAGACGTCTGTCCGCTGTCTGTCCGTTGTCCGATTCGCGCCATACACGGGCGGATGTGTCCGACGGGCATATCCGTCGGACAAATCCGGCGGACACATCTGTGCGTGTATCCCTAGCTTTTGCCTACGATGCACAACTTTGCCTGGCTTGTAAAACATAGTTTTATTCACCAAAAAGCTATTTATATCTTATTGCTGAGATGGCCACCTTGCTCTAATCTCAGGAACAAGATATAAATAGCTTTTTGGTGAAGAAGACCTTGTTTTTCAAGCCAGAAAAAGTTGTGCATCGTAGACAAAGCTGTAGCAGGTGACGGAACCTTATCTAATTTACTTAGACGTTGGCGAATTGATCACCAGTATAGATGGAAACCATTCTACCGAAAGATTGATTGACCTTATAATGTTCTTTCAGCTTTACCATCACCCGGTACTAGTGACTTAAGAATCTACGGTGGACACAAAATCGCCATCGAAGAAGCTCCCTTCATGGCCGCTTTGTTCATCACAAGAAATAACAGCAAAACGTATTTTTGCGGAGGCTCCATCATTAACGATAGGTTTATCGTGACTGCTGCTCATTGCATGCGGTGAGCTATGATCCTATATGTAATAGATCCTCTTATAAAGATCCGTCAGTGCCTGGAGGAAATCGGGGAGATATGTGTTTGCGGACAGATCTGAATAACGCCATCCCATACATTGACTGATCTGCCAACCGGCACGATCGCCAGATAGTTCCAACGGGTAGATCTGTGATAGATATGCTTTTATACTTTTCCGTGAACGTCCATGGCACGATAAAACTATGGTTTCATTCATAAATAGTGAAAAGTCTTGTATATGGTCTATTTATGAATGAAACCATAGAGTATATTAAAGCGACCATTATAGTATGCCACGGTTAGGTTTTAGGACTGTCTTTATGATCTCCACGGCTGCTCCCTATTATAGGTTTACTCTAGTAATTTATTTAAAGAAGGCGTCTAAGCTAAATAGATTCGGACCCGGGGTATATCCTTAAACTACGTCCGGACACGGGTATGTCCTTAAACTACGTCTAAAAGAGAGGAATGGGTACTGCGAATGTCATCTCCCTATGTGTGGTAGGGCACAGCACAGCGAATGTCATCTTGCTCAAAATTGGAGCAAAGCCCGACTGGGGAAGTACCTCCACCTTACAGAAAACCACAGCCAAATAGCACTAGACCCTACTCATAGTGTTGTGTTCCTGTTGGTGAGTAAGGTTGCCAAAGAGCTCAAAGAGGACCCAGTGTGTTGACGACGAGAGACCTCTCTTGTTCCTTTAGCCGTCAACACAGTGAATAATCCTGTTTTTAAAGGGTCGGCGCATGTGACACCTCTTGAGTTGCAGGCGTCCATAGACTACGGTAGCTGCTTACCATCAGGTGGGCCGTATGCTTTTTTGCCACCGACGTTGTATTAAAAAAAAGCAAAATAGATATTTTTTGTTTTGTGACGGTTGAAGAATAATTAATCTGTGTCTTGACCCGTTTATGCGCTTCAAATTGCAACCACGTCAGATTGAGCTGAACATTGATATACTTTCTTAATTAACACGACAATTGGTATCTAGGTATGGTCAGCAATAAAAGTGTGCTGTACCGCAAAATTCGAAGTTACCTACTTATTTTGTTTCAGTAATACTCATAGTGCAAAGTTATCAGTAAGGGGTTTCGTCGGCGCAGACAACCTATACGATTCTCAGCGAATTCCCATAGAACCGGAAGAGAAGCTTTGCCATGAAAAATATGACTCAAGAGATGATAGGAATGATATTTGCTTGATAAAACTCAAGAGGCCATTAAAGTTCGGAAGTAGAGTAGCTAGAGTCATCTTGCCGTATGAAAACTTTAGTTTACAAGATGGCACTCCGGTCAACATCACGGGATGGGGTTTTACCCAAAATAGTGTAAGTACTTATTAAAGCAACACTAAATCTGATCGAAATAAATACTTGTATATGAAGTGGTCTAAGAGACCACGAAATATATATTATTTAGTAGTTATATAATCAGCGGAGCGATGAAACCTGTTAGAGCGCCCAAGTTGTCGCTGATCATAATACTTCTCGTTTAGATGTGTACGGTAAGAAAATAACCATTTGTATTGTACTTGTATAGTACCTATTCTACTATGCTCAAATTGAAGAATTGAAATATTTTAGAGACTGTCCAGAAAGTGAGGTTTAGGTGGGAACTTATAACATTCTACGACGTTCCTCTTTTCGGGCGAACTCATTTTTTGTTTATCATTTCTCTGCTTAAGTGAAATGGAAGATCAGCAAAATGGGTTATAATATTGCTTGCTAGCGGAGACTTTGTAAGTTTTTCTTCTGTATAACGGCCTATTTTTTATTAGCCGAAACTAGTGTCCCACTGCTGGATAAAGACCTCCCCGCTGATTTCCACAACTCTCGGTCCCGCGCTTTTCCCGGCCAGGAGAGCGTCCAAATAGTTCCGCCATCAATTCTCTTTTTGGGCCTGCCCCGTACGCCTCTTTTGCGGCATCCAACCGGGTGACTACCCATGCCCACCTATCCGGATAGATTGTATTAGCCCTATATCATTGAAACCTGTTTGTTTTCCCTCAGCCCACAGTCCAGTCCGCTCTTCGTCAAGTTACCGTGCCCATAAAAAACGACTGTGGCATGATTCGCAAGACCGTCATTTGCACAGCTTCCGAAGGCCATTCTAGTTGTCAAGTAAGATTTTTCTGTTACTACATCGTTAGCAAAGAAATCCGTAAATATTATTAGCTTAGAATGGACACACAAATTTGCTCGACGGATCTGTCACACGAATCTGCCCGGTGGACGGATCAACCAATCTGGCAGGCAAATCTAAGTGTATACCTATCCAAGCTTTGGCTATTATGGGATACGCTATACAAATCGTAGTACAAGCTCAATAAGGTTTGTGTCGTGCAAACACAACTAGCAAATGCAATACCGGTATCGGATTTTCTAAATAGAATACAAACTTTATTGATTAGTGAAACGGACGTAACATAGAAGTAGCCCTCTCAGTGTTAACCTTTGAAAAACCTAAAATTCCTAAAAATGTTACTGTATTTTTTCGCAGGCGGAGCATTCGTGGTAGAGATTTATCTTTATCACACTGTGCAATCATAAAATACCTCACAATTAGTTACGTTTTTGGGCTTCTAATTAATACTAGTTTGCAATATTTTTGTTCCTTTCCTAGGGCCTCTTGTAGGTATATTTTCTCTGCCCTTGTAGTATATTCCTTTTCTTCCCCTTTGATTTAAACCTGGATACGATAAAGTCTTCATTTGCAGGCTGACAGCGGAGGCCCCGTGACCCACGGCCGCGTTTTGGTCGGGGTCATATCTGGCGGTCTCTCTAAGAGATGCGGCAATATCGGCTCGTACCACACCAGGGTGGCCAGCTACGTGCAGTGGATTAAAACCACCATTCGGCATAATCTTTTTTAGAATAGAATGTATTAAATAACATCGAACGTGGGTCAATCATTTTTCCTTCGTCGTTTAGTGGTTTCGGCAGTCGCTTTACCTTGGCCGCAGTTTCACGGTCCAAAAGAAAATCATTATATATTGATCAAAAGATTCGAAAGTTTTCAAGTGAAATTGACCTTTTCGTGAGTCAAAGTGGCCCGCCTAAAAATTGTCATGTTAAAATCTCACGAGAGTGTATAGAGAAGAATACAATAAACACCTGTTCGAAACGTTGTCATGTTTTTATACTAAAACCACTAAAATATATAATATTTAAGTATATCGTCACCGAAAAATGGTGTTCTGGACCTTTGGGAGGCTTATGCTATGTGGAGCCACCGCGCAGAAGCGCTTTCGACAATTTAACAAAAAGTGAGTCATACACTACCCGAATGCTGTTTCTGCCGTAACATGGGACACATGGCAGAGAGACAGCATCCGCCATGGTGCAAGGACTACTGAGAGTTAATGGAGTCTAAAAACTACTAGGCTATTGGGTTAAAAGTGTGGATTAATTAGGTACTTACTATGGACGAAGTACCGGACGGCTGCCTAATAACACGATATCAAGTTTTATTTCCAGCAGACGGTGACTCGCCCTCCGCAAGATGTTTTATTGACGTAACACACAGGTCCATCATTTAATGCGGTGTTAAAAATAATCTAATGTAGGTTTACGCAATTAGAAAGAAAAAAAAATGCAGTTATAGGGACTGCCGATGGAAGTGAAAACTTTTAGTATTACAGTCCACTAAACAGACCCTGGAGATTACGGCATTTGATCATTTGATCCTCATAACAAAACGAATCGATTGATACCATGCATGAAAAACATTCATCTAGCCTATTATTTGGTAGACCTATCTTTAACAGCTTTCATACCACGGACTGACCTAAGGTTTATATAGGACTTAATGTGTACATACAATTTACAATGGTGATTTTCTATGATTTAAATATTAAAAACATAAGAGAAAAATACTACTTACAAAATTAAACTTTATTTGAACGGTTATAAGTTTAACTATCGAACGAACCTTCCAACCCAAGGAAAATCTTGTGATGCTTTTTTGTTTTCGTGACGGTGTCGGTGATGACGCGAACACATAAAAGATTTCCCCCTACCCATCTTGAAACAAACACAACTGTCAAAGTAACACATCTCTATAAAGACAATTGAGTTCGACGAATGCGTTACCATCTGCTGCCTGTATACAAGGTTCGACCCGAGTGCTAAAATATTGTATGAAAATCCATTTTAAATTTGTAGACGATGCTAAAATGTGCGCTCCATCGAATGCGCTAGTAGTTCCGCCTACAAAGTCTCAATTCAAGCATTGTAGTCGACGAGTAGAAAAATAAGTTATACACAGTGTAACAAAAATACTGGTGATCAGTTTAAGGGCATAATTGGTATCGTATTGCGACTAAGAAAAAGTAGGAAAAAAACATTTTGGACGCGAAAAATATATTTATGCCACACCTGGCCATAAAGTGGCTTTTTCCGCACGAAAAAGACGCTTTCTGGCCAAGTGTAGACATAAAATGATGTAAACAACACGGGAGGTAATAAAGAAAGCCCTCGATCGCATATTTACGTCCCTCGCTTGCAGCTCGGGCCGCAGACTTCTGCGATCTCGGCCTTTCTTTGTTTTACCACCCTAGTTGTGTAATGTACTATTTTGTATGGAATAGACATACAGGTATACTTCCCTAGCTGGCCAACCCTCCATACAATACCTGTTTTTTTTTTTTTGCGCGATTTTTTTTTCTCATTTTTTACGAGAATACGAAACCAATTATGCTCTTAAAAGAATCACCAGCACTATTTTGGGCAAAACCAACACAAAAATTGCTTGCCTCACCAATTCACGTAGAATTTTAATTGACTGAGGAGCCGAGCGTAGCGAGGCGACGAACGTCTCCGTTTTGACTGGTACGACGATTTGGCAGATTGATGTGTGTGTACTGGTTGGTTGATCAGTGTCGGTCTAGAGGTCGCATTTTTCACCCGATTTCGATGAAACTTGGCATGTACGTTCCTTGATTTATTAGTCAAAAATTGTCGAGCCATTTTTTTGATAGGGGGGAAAATGAGGGGGAAAAGGGGGGAAGTTTGCTGTCGCGTTATTTATGTTCTCCGAAGTCTACGGTTCACAGAACCACTAGTATTTAAAGGCCTAACGCTATTAATTAACAGGATGGATGAAAAAAAGTATACAAGTATAGAAACCTCGGTGTGTGGGTCCATTTCGCACTTGGCCGATTATTTGAAGCTCGAAACATTTAGTTTTAATTACGTCGATTTGGTCATTAAATAAAATTGACGTAATATTTCTGTTTTTGTCTGGTTTCTTACCACATAAATTTACTTTACCTTACTTTACCTTTAGACCGGGAGCTAGTCCCAGAAACTAAACAGCTGTCAGATGTTAACATCTAGAACTAAATAAGGAAAGTATAGCAAATTTAAGATTTCTTAGCTCTGTTTCCTATCTTGGCTTGAAAAACTGGCCTCGTGTACCCCGGCCTTTAGAAACGGGTAGTTAATTGTTTGGTATTTGTAGTTATAATAATAATAAATAATAAATATTAGGACAATCTTACACAAATCAACTTAGTCCCACACAGTAAGCTCAATAAGGCTTGTGTTGTGGGTACTAGGCGACGATACATATAATAGATAAATATAGTTAATACTTAAATACATAGAAAACATCCATAACTCAGGAACAAATATCTGTGATAAGCACACAAATAAATGCCCTGACCAGGATTCGAACCCGGGACCTCCTGCTTCTGCTTTCTTTTTGGGAGTTATGCAGTTAAGAACCATTTTAGCTTAAAATAGTATATTTCTTATATGATTGATGCTAATGATCATGATAAATAGCTTGAAATCGGTTGAAATAGACAGACTCGAGAGGTCCTACTTCTCACAGAATCACTTCTGCTTCTAATGTTAAAGAGATTTCTGCAAGTTTCTATGGAAGATTCTCTAAAATCGTAGCGTTGATCCAGTCCATGTAGCTAGAAAGCCTTGTGAATAGTTTTCCTGGTGACCCCCCACATCCCAAACCGCCAGAATCCACCCCGACCTGCACGTTGTTGATGGTTAGTGGACCACCGCTGTCACCCTGTATAAAAACAATCTTATAATAATATTATGAATGCGAAAATGTGTCTGTGTGTCTGTATGTCACCTCTTCATGCTTGAACCGCTGCACCGATTTAGATGAAATTTGGTAAGAAGATAGTTGGGGTCCTGGGGAAGGACAAATGATAGTTTTTATCCCAGAAATCATCATTTAAAGGGGTGAAAATGGGGTAGAAGTGTTTATGCAATTGTTGCTCACTGTAGATGTAAAATAGCATATAAGCTAAATTAATATTTGCTATAAGATTTTACTTAAGCGCTTCATAAATTCCTTATGGAGCAAAAGCTAGACTTAACGAAAAAACGCTGTTACCTTTAAAATTATACTAGGAATGGCTCCAAAAATCTATAATAAAGTTCCGTAATACATTTAACACACAGAAGTTATTTGATTTTTTGTCATGATAAAGCGTTTTTGTCCGACTGCAATCAATGATAACATGTAGATAAGTACGTACATTTAAAAAAAATGTGTGCCCTGTGGCCCAACATGGTGATTTAACACAATTGCTATTAGACCTGTAGGTACCTGTGCTGTGCTATACAGTGTGTTTTTTTTAAGTGGGCCACTATGGGGAAATCCTAAAGTATAGGAGATACAGGG
This sequence comes from Pammene fasciana, assembly GCA_911728535.1. Classification (NCBI taxonomy): domain Eukaryota; kingdom Metazoa; phylum Arthropoda; class Insecta; order Lepidoptera; family Tortricidae; genus Pammene; species Pammene fasciana. The sequence continues at coordinate 3,540,686 of OU452292.1, forward strand.
AAACTGTCTTAGGAAACATTAGGTATTTTTTTGAGATTTTTTTTTATATAGTCAAATTTTTGGTCAAGTAAGTAAGTAAGTAACACTTTATTGTACATAACACAGTAGATAAATACAGTAAACAAAAGATGTAAAGTACAAAGGCGAACTTATCCCTTTAAGGGATCTCTTCCAGTTAACCTTTGAGTGAATGAGAGTGAAATTGAAATTAGGTAGACAATTACAGCAACATGTACAACAAGGTACACAATATATAAACAAGATGGATATAAATACATAGGTACATAAATTAAAGGAAAAATATAAATATTACACAAGAGAGGACCGAAGAGACAACACAAAAGAGAAGAAAAAGAAAAGTACAATAATAACACAGTAATAGGTTCGGACTATATATAATTTTATTACTTATTGAACTTATTGGGGGTCGGATAGCCATAACCTCTTTACTTTCCACTTGAGCGATGCAGCCGATGTAGATCGTCTAAGAGAAATTATTATTATATTATATATTTATTTAATAACAATTTTTACATTGTGTCTGAATGTTTACAATTAAAAATTAACCTAGTACTTATATTTATATATATACAAAACATGCAATATTTACAAGAGGAATTGTACACAAATATATTAGTCAAATTCAAATTAAGTACCTACACATAAACAGCAAAAAATATGTCAAAATAAAAAAAAATTAATTAATTATTATTAATTAAATAATTAAGAAAGGGGCAACTGGTTCCATAATTTCACAGAACGCACCGCAAACGACATGCTATAACTATGAGATTGATGAGGGGGTATGGCAAGTGTCAGATTAGCACTAGATCTAAGACGATGACCACTTCCTTCAGCCAGGAATCGAAAACTCTTTGAAAGGTACAGGGGAGAAGAGGGGGTGTAGAGCACGTTAAATAGAAGAGAGAGGACATGCATATCTCTACGCTGACGGATGGGAAGCCATTTCAACTGCCTGCGGAGATGAGACACATGATCAAACTTACGTAGGCCATAGATAAATCTGATACAGACATTCTGTAAGCGCTCCAGTTTGTCAAGCAGTTCCTCCTTGAGATCCAGAAATGAAATGTCACCGTAGTCGAGAAGTGGGAGCAAAAGAGAGCGAGCGAGCATGATCTTAGTGTGCAGTGGTAGGAAATTCTGTAACCGCCTTAGGGAGTGGAGCGATGCGAATATCTTTTTACTTACGTCAGAAACATGAGGCGCCCAGGAAAGGGTCTGGTCCAGTGTGATACCCAGATTTTTCACTGTAGGTGTAAAAGGTATAGGAGTTCCGTCGTAGAAAACCCTGGGTACCTAGAGGTCAGGTAGCCTCGCTATGAAATAAGGACTCCCAATAACGATCGCCTGCGACTTCTTAGCATTTACTGTTAAGCCGAACGATGATGCCCAATCACGAATAGCCTCCAAGTCTGAGTTGATTTGCCTTGCGAGGGAATCAAAATCGTCAAGGCTGGCCGCTGAATATATTTGCAAATCATCTGCGTAAAGATGGTAAGAGGAGCTCAGTGATTTCGCAATGTTGTTTATGAAAATTGAGAAAAGCAGAGGAGAAAGCACACCACCCTGAGGGACACCAGCAGACAACTCACACCAATTGGAGACTTTGTCGTCTACCCGAACCCGCTGATGCCTCCCAAAGAGGTAGCTGCGAAACCAGGAAAGTGAGTTAGGTGACATGTTAACCAGATTAAGAAAGCCGAGGAGAATGTCGAAGTCCACTGTATTAAAGGCACTGCTAAAATCCAAGAGCACTAAAATGGTGACCTTCTTATTTTCAATATTAAGCCGAATGTCGTCGGTGACCCTCACCAAAGCCGTGACTGTGCTATGCCCGGGGCGGAATCCGGATTGGAGAGGATTGGAAAGGTTGTGTTGATGAAGGTGCAAGGAGAGGCGTTTGTTAACAACTTGTTCGACAACCTTAGAGAGGACAGGTAGGATAGAAATGGGTCGATATTGAGAGAAAGAAGAAGGATTAGGGGCTTTGGGAATAGGAATCACATTAGCATACTTCCAGATGGATGGATATACGCCAGAGGAGAACGAAAAATTAATAATGTGAGACGAAATTGGAGCAATGTATTCCGCAACGAGCATAAGCATGCTTATACTGAGATCATCCTCACCGACGGCCTTCGTCTTAATAGATCTTAAAATTTTAAGGACTTCCTGTGAAGAAATGGCATTAAGTTCGAATGAAGAGATATCAGGAAGTGGAGAATTAGCGATTAGAGACAAGGAATTTAGCTTTGTAACGGAATCAAGGCAAACAGGAGAAGAACTAAAGTGCTTATTGATTGCATCCAAATCCAGAATATCAGCAGTATTGGGTTTAGGTTTGCCCACGCCCAGTGACTTTAAAAAGTTCCACAGTCTGTCAGGGGGGCATTCCTCAATAGAACGGTGAATATACCTGCGCCTTGCGTCCCTGCAAGCCCTGTTGCAGCGATTTCTAATCGACGTATAAAGCTGACGGTTTTGTTCCGATGGGTCACGCCTAAGTTTTAAGCGAGCGCGGTTCCTTTTGGCCATCAACACCTTGATATCATCGGAAAGCCAAGGTGCAGGGAGATGTTTGACACGTGTGGGCATCATCGGTGCGTGCTTGTTGAAAACCGCTAGTACTGCGTTGTTGAACATCATCAACTTTTCATCCACATCTGTGGACTCCTCTATGTCCTTCCAACATACTTCATCCAGGTCAGTGAGAACCGCTTGCAGATTCAAGTCCTTAAGATTACGGCGCATAATTATTTTGTGACGCCGTTTAGGGGGACGAATTTTAAAAGATGCAAAAATCAGGTCATGGTTTGAAAAAGCAGCCGCATTAAATTGACCATGGGAAGAAACGAGTTCGGACGAAGAAGTAAGAATTAAGTCTAAAAGTGAAGGGGGTCCGTTATGCGGAAAGTGGGTGGGGCTAAGAGGTAAAATATTCAAATTAAGGGACGTGGCAAGAGCCTGAAGCTTTAAAGATCGATGGTCTTTTTTAATTAGACACGTGTTCAAATAAAATAAAAAAATAAAAATAAATATTTGGGGACAATCTTACACAAATCAACCTAGCCCCAAACTAAGCAAAGCTTGTACTATGGGTGCTAGGCGACGATATACATACTTAGATAGATAAATAAATACTTATATACATAGATAACATCCATAACTCAGGAACAAATATTTGAGATTAGCACACAAATAAATGCCCTTACCAGGATTCGAACCCGGGACCTCCAGCTTCGTAGGCAGGGTCACTACCAACTGGGCTATGGAGGCCGCTCAAATCACCCATAATTACGTGATGATCAAACTGAGGGGAAATGTTAACTAGGGTATTTTCGAGAGTATCGAAGTAGTCGACATCACAGGACGGACTATAAAAAACACCTAAGAGAACTTTACTATTTATTTATTTATTTATTTAAACTTTATTGCACAAAAGAAACAACTTAAAGTACAAAAGGCGGACTTAATGCCATAGGGCATTCTCTACCAGTCAACCTTGGGGCAAAGCAGAAAGATTGTGGGCGGTGCTATTTATAGCAAAAAAAGAAAATTAAAACAAAACAATCCAACATAGAATCATTAATATACAAAATTTATACAAATATATATAATATATAAAACTATATACTATGGTGTAAAGAAACGTCTAAAAATAAATATTCGGGCAAATTTGAACCGACTGACTGTGACTGCGCAACTACCTGACAAACTAAATCGCTTTTTAAATAAATGGCAACCCCTCCGCCTCGAACAATTTTATTTCCGCCATCCCTACTACCTGTTCTGTCATTTCGAATCAGACGGAAGCCGGGCAGTGGATAGAGGGTAGATGGGAGTGACGGTTTTAACCACGATTCAGAAATTAAAATGGCGTGTATGTTTTTAGTGTCAAATGTCGCCAGCAAATCAGAAAAATGTGCGGGCACGCTTTGTGCATTAATATGTACGACATTAAAGTTCTTGGTGGCGGTTTTGAAAGTAAAATCTAAACGGTCTCATAAATCAGGCATATCGGATGCATCGCTCAAGGAGTCGTAGAGGCTAGACGAAGACAAAGAGAAGAATTCGCTATCCACGCTTGCATTAAAAACATCTGACATGGTAAGTGTTTATACTGTGATAATGTAATATGTAAAGTTATAAAAAAAATACTAATAATAATAAATTGAATTATAAAGTAATACACTAAGTATATACTTATACTTTCTCTAACTAAACTTGGTATCACCTCATTTACTCGCCAGTGGCAGCCATAGAAAACAATCAGTATTTAACTTGTGAAAATACAGAAAGCAAAATGTAAATACATAAAACAATAAAGTTCAAGTACATCTTATAATATACCATATGACCTTATATCCCAATATTGTGGACAGAATGCCATATTTTAAAAATTGAATTGAAATGTAACATAATTAATGAATGTCGGTAGAAGAGAAATTGTAAATAAGTAAAAATAAGGTACATTACAATGATTGGAATAAATTTCATCAAGTTGCAAGCTACACAGCATTCTTCCTTGCGGCTCGGTTGGGTCGAGGGAGCACCTGCGCCGGCGCGTCGTCAGCTGGAGCTGTTCCTGAAACCGACGATTGTAGGGGCATCGCAAGTTGTTCCTGGGTCTGCTCAGACCTGGGCGCCTCGGCGGTCCCCGATAGTGCTTGTAGCTGCGCCAACGTCGTAATTTTACGCCTAGAACCATCGGGGCACACTACTACTATCTTCCCATCGCTGGTCCAGCTACCCTTGACCCCATAAACCTGCCTGGCCTCTACAAAAACACGATGCCGAGTGCTAGTAAGAAACTCGGAGAGTTTCTTACTAGCACTCAAGTGTGAGTTGTCCCTAAAAATTAATAATTTTGATGATTTTTTTTTGACGCAGATCTAGTCAGTTTCATGAGAGGATCATTTTATTGTACGGAAAGAAAAAAATCGGAACAGTAGAAGTTAGTCAAATAAAAAAAAAGTTTTTATTATTACAACATGTGTAAATTGCCTAGGTACACTTGCAAGGTTCATAAAAAGTATTTCAAATTCCAATATGACATTTGTTTCTGGAACACTTTATTTGATTTAAAAAGGAAGTAAGAATACTGTTCGGACCAAATAAAAAAAATGTTATTTTTTTTAATTGAGCTGAAGGTGCTCGCGTAAGAATGGAGGTCCAAAATCATTTAATTAGGACCTCCATTCTTACGCGAGCACCTTAAATTCAATTAAAAAAAAACAAAAAAAAATTTTAGACCAAACAGTATTCTTACTTGGTTTTTAAATCAAATAAAGTGTTCCAAAAACAAATGTCATATTGGAATTTGAAATACTTTTTGTAAACCTTGCAAGTGTACCTAGGCAATTTACACATTTTGTCATAATAAAAACATTTTTTTTTTATTTGACTAACTTCTACTGTTCCGATTTTTTTCTTTCCATACAATAAAATGATCCTCTCATGAAACTGACTAGATCTGCGTCAAAAAAAAATCATCAAAATTATTAATTTTTAGGGACAACTCGCACTTGACCAAAAATTTGACTATACCAAAAAAAAATTCTCAAAAAAATAGCTAATGTTTCCTAAGACAGTTTCCCTGTATCTCCTATACTTTAGGATTTCCCCATAGTGGCCCACTTAAAAAAAACACACTGTATACCCGTGTTGAACAAATACATTATTGGATTTGATTTGAAAATAAACTATTTTAAAGAGATAGAGTAGTTCCAAGGCCAATAGATTTTTAAATCATGTATAATCTAATTACCAGTTGAAATAGTTTTACCTTGCAGGGTCCTTGGCCTAGAGATCCGGCACAAAGCTGGCTGTCGATCATCGCCGGGTAGTTTTTTAGGCAACTCTTTTGCGATTGGATTGGTATGGTCACTTGACGTACGGCATTAAAATAGTTCTGTTTGAAACAATACAAGTTGTTAGTGTTGTTACTTTACACTTTACTTTCAATAAGTACATGTTTATTTTTAAAATATTTTTTTTTAAATAATTTACTCGCAGATTTTCAGGAGTTATTAACTGCTAAAGCCATTTATGGCTAGCAATGTACATTGTACAAGTTGCAGAACATTCTCAAAAGTTCAGTAACATTCTCAGAAATTTCCGGAAACTTGCACGAGAATTTAAATTAAATGTCCAATGAGAATATTATCAAAAAAAAATTAGTTGTATTATTTTTATAAACTCGGAAATGAGTCAGTCACTTAAAATAGAAGATAATGGCGGTGTCCAGCGACTTTCTGAATAATTTTTTTTGTTCGTAAAATTTAAGTTCTGAGAACATTCTGAATCGAAAATGTCGCAACTTTGGAAACTTCTCCTTGGTGTAACAATAACGGGATATTTACCATGTAAGTTTGGGGTGACGTCGCGTTGACGTCGCGTTAACGTCGCGTCGACGTCGCGGTGACGTCGCGTCGCCGCTGCGCCGGCGCTCGGGCGACGTCGACGCTCAGAAGACGCTAGTGTGGAGTTAGCCTTAAAATCGTATGTTGGTGCATTGCTAAACTTACCTTATTACTGGTTTCGGAGTAACCCCATCCTGTAACGTTGGCCAAAACGCCATCCTTAAACTTAAAGTTTACTGGTAACTTCACCGGTGCTACCTTTCTTCCGAATGTTAGAGAATTTCTCAATTTCAGCAGACAAATGTCGTTGTAGGAGGGTATGTAGTAAGTCCAATTACTAGGAGTATAATCTTTGTGACATAGTTTATTTATCACATGGAAATAGATTGCTTCTTTATCTTCAAAGTGGTCTCCACCGACAATACCCCATATTGAGATTGGGATAATGGCTTTTCTGCGGAAGGTAATTAAATTATAGTAAAAAAATACTAGAGGTACTTATACATACATATACATTTCACAAAAAAACTTTATTGTGACCAAGAGCGAATAAAATAAGCGAGTCATCTTATTTTTACACGACTGCCCAAAAAAAGGAGTGTATTCTTTTCAGGGTTCATGTATGTATGTGGGTAAAATAAAATACTGGTGATCCTTTTAAGGGCATAATTGGTATCGTATTCTTTTTGTGAAAAACTAAGAAAAAAAATTTTTTCGCGAAAAAAATTTTTGGTTTTGTATGGAGGGTTGGCCAGCTGGGACGACTCGCCACATCAAAAAAAAAATTTTTTCGAGTCCAAAACATTTTTCTCCTACTTTTTCCTGAGTCGCCAGGAGTCGCGTTCCCATACAAACGTAGTTCAGCTCTCATTTTAAAACGACATGCTTTAGAACCACGAAATTTGGCATGGGCATTCTAGTAGTACAGATCTATGTTGGTTAGTACGAGTTCACGGGAGCGTCCTGGCGACTCTTAATAAGATGGAACAAGACCCGATTGGGCTTGGGACTTACTTAAAGCAATGAGCAGCGGTCAAAATAAATTTCTCGTGAATGATGGAACCTCCGCATGCACTATAGGTACCGCCTTGCTCTTCAATGGCTATCGCAGCCATGAACGGGACGTCTTTGATAGAAATTTCATGGCCGCCGTAAATTCCCAAGCTGTCACTGTTCACATTTGTGTGTGAATCTAGAAATAAACATCCGATTTATTTTATTAAGTACAGTCATTAATTAATAGTCCTTACACCAAGGCGGGTGCTGTCTCTGCATTCGTCCGCATCCGCTTAGTGTACCCTCACTTTTCATTAAATTGTCGAAAGGCCGCGCAGAGTGCGCGTTGGCTTCGGCTCCGCATACGCATAGAGAAATAATAAACCTTATAGAGTTCTCACTCCATACAACTGGTTATTAGCCCGCAAGCTTGACATTTTGAAGGCTAGACGACTAAGGGGTTGAGGGAGGAGCGGGCAGGGGGCGTGAATACCAAGGTTTTACAACGGGTGCCCTAATCACACCCCCTGCCCGCTCCTCCCTCAACCCCTTAGTCGTCTAGCCTTCAAAATGTCAAGCTTGCGGGCTAATATGGCATACGCCTCCCTAATTGTTCCGTGGTCGGGAAAGACATATAAATAGAGGTAGTAATAGTAGGTAGTGACGGAGTTGGCTGAGGCGGAAGGCTGAGCAATTGCCTTTAAAGTATGGATGGTATAAGGAGGATGAGTATCTCTTATAGGAGAACGATCAAGAGTGTTCAGCTGTAAACAGTAAATAATAGTTCCAAATCTCTCCGAGTGGCGCTAGTATAGCTAGAGCAGCTTATACTTAGCAGTTATTGACGGAGTGAAGTGCGCTGCATATGCGCTATCTCTAGCTATTGTGGCGCCACCAATTTAACGGTTTTTTACTGACAGTTTTGTAACCTAGTCATTGTCATCTTTACCTACTACTTCCATACTTTATAGGTTCAAACTATTTTCTTTTGTTTAATATTAGTATTAAAACAAAAGAAGTTAGTTAGATCTACGAAATGTCCAATATAAAAAAAACCCTAAATAAGTAAAATCTGTGACCCTACTTACTCATACATAATTCTTAATCTGAACGAATCATGTTGTCCACTATCCAACGCATATATTTTCAATGCACTTTCTTAACTAGTCTATGATTTATTCTGACTCGAGCTAAGGCAAGCGTTTATATTCGCTGTGTGCACGCTGTGTGCATGATTGTGGCGCCATCTCTTGGGCAGGTGTTCAATCTCTTTTTTTTTCTTTTTTATAAATAGGTTGTATTCCTTGCTTATATGAAATGTCACTGGCTGATTCACTATTTTGACAGCGGACAGGGGCCTATGCAGTTTCATTTCTTGTCACATTGTGCACTGCGATCGTTCTCGTTTCCCCCACCATGCACTTCGCACATAGCGATATGCTTACGTACTAGTTACATACTGCATAAGGAGTTATTTATGAAAATATTTGTACTATTACAGTATATGTAGGTACACCGTGGGCTTGAGTCACCCGAAAAATCTTAACCACGTATTTCTGAGACCAAATCAAGGAAAACAAAAATTTGTACAAGATTTTATTTTTTATTTTACTTTTTATTTATTTAGGATTACCAACAGATAATACATCTTACATGCTCTTAAATCTATGTTACAATTGAGTTTGACGCTTATTATCTAATTATAGGTAACCACAACTTAAGCCAATATCTTTTACGTACGAACTTGCAGAACCTTACATTTTAATTAAATTTCAATTAAAGTTATAAAATTTAAGTCAATTTAGCAAAATATTTTTTTCTTCTTTTTTAAATTTTTTTTGTTTTTTTTTTGCACATACAAAGTAAATGTTGTTAATAAAATGATCGCCTTAATCGAATTGGTACATTTATTTCGTAAAAAAATAATTTATGTGAAGTTTTCTTTGTCACTTTGATACTCTGAATAAGGATGTGTAAACTCTATGCCTAATAGTGGCAAAAACGCCATAATTTTTTTAAGTTATATACATTGAGTTATATCATTGGTTATATATAATAAAAATATGTATTTTTTATCGGTATTAATTCTGACACTAGACTAGGCGTATTACAGAAAAGTTTATAGGACACTTTATTCTCTAAATATGATCAGGAACAGGAATACACTGTTCAAATCTTTCTAGTTATTAGGGCGGCTTGTGGTGTATAACTTACCAAGACATATAATGAGTCTAGGTAAAAAAAAAAAAAAAAAACTTACCAAATCCCCATGTTATTTGGAAAAAAACAGTGACAAAAACTATTGGCAGTACGCGAGCCATCATGACACGCCGCTATTTAATAACGAAATAACATTTGTTGACGAATCATTTTGAATATTTTTCTTGTTATCGATTATCGATACTAATAGTATAGTATACAGGGTGTAACAAAAATACTGGTGATCCGTTTAAGGGCATAATTGGTATCGTATTGCAAGTAAGCAAAAATAAATATTGGACACATATTTTTTGTATGGGACACTTCATCTTAGCCGGCCAATCCTCCATACAAAATATTTTTTTTACTTGTCCAAAAAATATTATCCTACTTTTTCTTACTCATAATATGATTACAAAATTATACCCTTTAATGGATCACCAGTATTTTTGTTACACCCTATATAATATATTGGATACATTTCCCGTAACAACTCAATTATTTAATTAGTTTAATATAGATAAGGACTTTTTTGTGTATCTAGAAATAATTATTTTTATCGGTATATAAATAATTGATTTTGAATATAAATTAAATGGATTTGAGATTATTTTTCAAACAGCTATTTTAGTATCAAAGTACATGCATACATTAATTATTAATGCACTAAGGTATAAAATACATAACTATCCCTCCCGCCAGCCGAGTGAAAAGGAAGTGACTCAAGAGCAACAAAAACCGCCTTGAACATTTAACCATTTTAATCTAAGAAGTTAAAAGGTATTAAAGAAAAACAGGAAATATACTCAGGAGCAATAAAGACAGGTAGCTCCGTAGGTATCATACAAGGTTACTCGTTTCCATTATCCTAGAGTGTAGACTGCTGGCGCTAAAGATCCCAAGGTATGATCCGTATAAGTTCATGACAATAATACAGATAATCACGCAAATACTTGATAGCGATCTGGATGATAACAAATGAAGGAATCGGTCGCTAATGATAACAAATATGCACACTGCAGCACTGAAACACATTCGCAGTGCCGTACAGTCGCCATCAGATATATCGGAGCGGTTAAGATGGTCACAAATATCTGAACAACGCCTTTATTGTTAGGGCGATAAGGTGCTTGTTCAGATATTTTTGAGTACCGTGGCCGCTCCGATATCTTTGATGGCGACTGTACATATCAACTATGGATAGTATATGGAGGATAAGTATCTCTTATAGGAGAACGGTCGAAAAATGTCCAGCTGTAAACAGTAAACAATAGTTCTAAATCTCTTCGAGTGGCACTAGTATAGTTAGGGCAACCTATTGATGGAGTGAAGTGCTCTGCATACTTCTGCGCTGCGCTACCATATACTCTCTAGCTATTGTGGCGCTACCAATGAAACGCCTTTTGACGGACACTTTTGTGACATAGAGATTGTCATCCTTACCTTCTACCATCTATAATATCAACCGTAAAAATAAGGTAGCATTGCAATTTCATTTGACCGTGCACGTAGAAGAGTGCCGCCTTGTGGTTCAAATTTAAAACCCTCCAATATCATGGATGCCCTCTATAGTTCTTGAGCACACCTCTATGCGATGAAAGGTCATTTATGTTTTCAATAATTAGATTAGCCAGATTGTGCGAGGAGATTTGGTAGGAAATTTACGTAGGAGCAAACTCCGAAATCTCAAAAAATGTTTTGGATGTTTCAGACATTTCCGCCGATCAAACATCGTCGTTTTATATGGGTAGGCTAAATGTTTTTTGGAGATTTTAGGTGGTCCCATAGAAAAAAGTTGTTCAGTAAGACTTATCTAATCACCTCTCATAATATGGCTACTTATTGGAATAAACATCCTGAATACTTTGTGTAGTAATTTTCACACATGTTTAGTGTTATAGTAGCTTAGATGGAGGTGCATTTGACTTCTAGATTTAAACAGTTGCTATGTGGGCTCTTCTTATTTCTTGGCCAGACTCTGAAAGTTCGCACTGATTGACGATAGATGTAATGAGATTATCATCAACGATATTGCAAATAATCTTCTAATCAATAGTTGCAAGGTATAAATTAGGCGTAAATATAGTGCCAATGCAATTGAAACGGAACATAATCTTATTAATTGTCTATTTTGAAGAGAGTCACGGGTCGCCTGCTGGTGGTAGTCCTTGTCACTTTTAGTGTATTGTGCCCAGTAGCGTTAGGTTTTTTTTTTTTTTATGCAGAATAGGCAGGCGTTTGAGACCACGATCTCACCTGATGGTAAGTGATGATGCGGTCTACGGTGGGGCACGCTTACTTATGAGATACCTATTTACTCGCGCTTTGAAGAGACCCAAATTGTACTCATTTGGTAAGTGTAAGGATTATAATTTATATTATTTTTAAATCTTTAATAATATTGAAGGAAACAGTAAACTTTAATCTGCGTTTCTGCATTTCAAATGTTTTAATTATTGAAAGTTGATATCGATACAAAAATGTAGATAATCGGACATAGTGTTACGAGATTAGTGAGCGAAAGAAGAAATGTCGATAGACATCTTAATAAATTAGCTAGGTACCCAAATACTTGCAAGATCCCGAAAGTTGAAATTCCGATTCATGTTTTTTCTATATTCCTGATTATTCCTGAGGTGGGAGAAAGGCGGTCATCTCAGCAATAAGATATAAATAGCTGTTTGGTAAAGAAAACCATATGTGCATCGTAGGCATACTCGTAGTTGTAGCAGTTAACGGTATTGACAAAACATGAATCGGAAGTTCATTCTCCATGGATATAAGGAATCTTTTTAGCGGTAGGATATTAAGGGGAAGTTATTTCACCTGTGCTGTCGTGTATTCCACCGTCATCGTTAGGTATTTTTTGTCTATATACGAAAATTCTAGCTTTACACATAACTGACAACAATGGACGTATTTACGGCGGGCACGAAATCACCATCGACCAAGCACCCTGGATGGCGGCCATGTGGATTCCCAAGAACGACGGAAACACGTCGTTTTGTGGCGGCTCTATCGTCCATGAGCGGTTCATCTTGACTGCAGCCCACTGTTTCATGTAAGTTCATCAATCACCATTGAGGTATAGGTCCATCATCCTTCTAATATTTTTCTGGGCTTTGTGGTAAGTTGAGAGCCTGGGCACTAGTTTTTTAAAGCAACATCATATGGCTTTCCATCCTAGATATTAGGAAGCTATAGATCCGTTGATGAATGGGGAACTGGAGACAGATCTCTATTGCGCCAAATATGGAATGGGGGCAGGGGCTGGAGCGTCCGCATGTCTGCTGTGACTCCCGTATCAGGTCACTGACTGACTGCGGTGGGATGGTCATATCGCCATCTTTTTGAGGACGACCTACCATCTAGTGATATTCATATTTTGACGGATCTTTCGGCGGGAAAATCTGTGCATGTATGTAGTCACTACTTCTACAAAAGTGTAATTATGTTACAGTAACGTTGAAGAACCGTTTGCACCATGGGGTATTATTGGCGCGCATAACCTCAGCGCTGAAGAAGTCACATGGTTTCACCCAATAGAGAAGCATTGCCATGAAAACTTCGATGGCGGCAATAACTATCACAATGACATTTGTCTGTTGAAATTACGGACAGATATCCAGTTTAATGATAGTATTGTCAAGATCACACTACCTGAAGCTGGTCTGGCTTTAGACGCGGGGACTCAGCTCAATGTTTATGGATGGGGACGAACTGAATTCAGCGTAAGTGTCCGTAAATTTTGCTTACCGACAATTAAACAAACGATTGTTCTTATTTTTAGTGACATAGGTAAAGGAACTCCAAATCATAAAATAGAATTTACACACATACACACATTTACATTTATAAACAGCTCGCTCCCTAAAACTTCGTTATTTAGGTTTAGAAAAATAATGGCCGATTTCACCCTTGAACTTTTTTCAGTTTTACCAGGAAAATAATTAAACAAGATTGCTTGTTTCCATAATTACCCGCTTATTCATAAACGTATTGCAAACCTCATATAACTAAATCATCTTTTGTCCTTATCTGTCACATTGACAGTTGTGTTTGTTAGAAACAGACAAAATACATTTTAACTAAATGAGGTTTGCAACACGTTTATGAATAAGCGGGTTAGTGATACGTAATAATTATACACTGACTATAAGAGGCAACTTGGCGAGTACTAAAATAGTTTTCCCAGATATCGCATGAAACCAATTGCATGATCTTTATGATCTCCAAAATAGTACCTACATTTCGATATTAGTGCGGAAAGTATGTCATTACTTCACGAGTACCGAGATATATAAGACTCGGGACGAGTGAAAAATGACATTTACGCACGAGTATCGAACGACGTTTTTTAATACAGTTGCGAAAAAATTATAAAATTGTCAATTATTCACTTTGAGGTTACTTTAGTACATGTATCCGAATGCTCCGCGCGGTGCGGTGCGGTGCTGTGATTGGCTGTCTGTCACTGTCATTAGCTGTGATTGGCTGGAAAAGTAAAAAGCACTAGTGCGCGATATCAAACTTTCCGCACGTTAAACCACTACAAGAATAGTACATTTCGATATTAGTGCGGAAAGTAATGACATTTACGCACGAGTATCGAACGACGTTTTTTAATACAGTTGCGAAAAAATTATAAAATTGTCAATTATTCACTTTGAGGTTACTTTAGTACATGTATCCGAACGCTCCTCGCGGTGCGGTGCGGCGCTGTGATTGACTGTCTGTCACTGTCATTAGCTGTGATTGGCTGGAAGTAAAAAGCACTAGTGCGCGATATCAAACTTTCCGCACGCTAAACCACTACAAGAAAAGCACTTTTATGAGCAACTGTATTAAAAAAACTATTTATAGTCACTCCTGGCACAAAAATCCCCATGATTCTTGCAGGCCTTGCAGCATTTCCTTATTAAAATACTATTAAACAATAAACAACCTTTGCATCAGGAACGACTCGGAGCAAAGTTCACTCATTCAGCTCCGTCCCAGTCAGAGTTCTTTGAAATTGTGAATGTCCCGTTTTATTGACAGACAAACATCGTGGAAAACCTCCGTCAAGTGTTGGTGCCCCTCGCGTCGTCTGAAACCTGTACGGAACGCTATCCGGGAACTAACAATGATAACCAGATATGTGCCGGATCTCTTGGCCTTGATTCATGTGTGGTAAGTTTAGTACCTACCTACTTAAAGAAAAGCGTTGTTGAGAACATCCGCCTAGTGTTGGGGCCCCTCGCGTCGTCGAAAATCAATACGGAGCGAGATCCGGGTACTAACAATGATAACCAGATGTGTGCTGTGCGTGTAGCCTTGCTTCATGCGTGGTAAGCCAGTTTTGAAATGATTAAACTGCTCATGCTTTGGTCACTATTAAGTCTGACATGTTTGGAATGCATCTTCAAACTTTAGTAGAACATGACATGACGCTTGACCGTAATATTTTATACCAGCTATTGCCCGCGATTTCGTTCGCGTGAAACTTTACTTATAACCCCCCCTTTTAACCCCCTTTCAACCCCAGCCCCGGTCAATCCTTTAGATATTTAATTTTACACAACCGCTTCTATTACTTGCACGCATTTTATATAACCCCTCGGCTATGCGTGAATCAAACTTTTAACCCCCTTTCATCCCTTCTGGGGAGGAATTCTCACGATGATTTAAATTTGTCCAGGGTGACAGTGGAGGTCCCCTGACCCTCGGCAACGTGCAAGTGGGTGTGGTGTCTTACGGTCGAGGATGCGGTACGGTGAACGGAGGCGTCTACACCAGGGTCACCAGCTACTTGGACTGGATTAACAGCACCATCAACGCGAATCTTTGAAGATCCTACAGCGTATGTTCATATTTTAGTCTACAGTTAGGCGATTATCGTACTGGCGCCGCATATGCGCATGCGGAAATCGCAACAGTGTGAAAGACGCCTTACGTCACTCGTAAAAACAAATAAATATAAAATGTGTGTGAAGTGTAATATTTATTTTGATGCACTAGTATAAGTACTTTTATTTAAGATCTGTGTGGCAGATATGATCTGTCAATGGAGCGCAATTGCTCAATACCCTAAAAATATTTTCAAGAGCTGTACCGTAAAATGGGGTGAGTAGGGTTCAACACTGACATTCAAACCCCGATAACATTTTATTTTTACATGTGCAAACTGAATGGTGTATATAATAAGTGTTCCGGACGTTTGTATTTTAGTTTCTATTTTATTTTGGGTAAGTTCCATTCCATTTCATAACTTTGACGATAAACAGGAAATCCCACCTCACCCCGTAGGTAGTCTCTCGTAATTCAGGTGAGCTCGGTTTTCATACAAAGGTGATTTTTGAAGATTGTTGGATCGATTTTTTTTTATTATGAGTATTACTACAGCATCATTTTAAATTGGAATACAATATTTTTGTAGCAGCACAAACCCCTCTCACCCCCCTTTTCATCCCTTTTCTCCCCGTTCATAAACCAACTCTCCCCGCGAAACCTACTCACCCCATTTTACGGTACCTACCTACTAGAGTATACGTACACACACCTACATTATATTATATGTACAATATTTCTACAATAGTGATTTGCCAGGGGAATTCTATGACGAATGACCTCATCAGAGCAACGCGATTTGGAATCGCGGGGAGGTCCGCAAAATGAATTACGAAACTCGTTCTACTGGCTATTTCCTAAATTAAGGGTAGTTTTTGTTGCTCATGTGAGGTAAATAATACTTTTTTATCTACACCCATATCATAAAACCTCCATGACGCGTTCAAAAACCGCACGTTATGACCACCAAAAAATAGACTGAGAGAAATGTCTTATCTGTAACGATGTTATTATTATCAAGTAATAATCAAAAATTCGATTTCATTACGAAAATCCGGGCTGCTCCCCGATCGCCGGCACGCGCCCCTCCGACCGCCGGCACAATCGAGTTGGCCATGGCGATGGCGGTGCAATCCGTGCAATGGCAGTCATTCAATCATCATTTACGGTTTATAATATGTGTGTAGATAAAGCAGTGTATGTAACTGTACGTAATCAGGCCTTAAAACACTCGTGTGGTGTGATCTTATTATGAAACTCACTTCGTTCGTTTTATAAAACCACACTCGTGTTTTAAGGGGGTGTGTAATGTTTTGTATTCAAACAAATAGCATAATTTCATTTTTCATAACAACGAATTGCATAATTTCAATTTCTATAATGTATTACATTGCATAAAAACAAAATGCATAACAACTTTTTTCATATTTTCATTACTTATAATACTCATTTTGCATAATTTTAAATTTCATAATAAACCAATGATATAATCATTCAGATTGCATAAACACGAACTGCATAATTTTAAATTGTATAATAAATACCTACCATTGTTTTTTACAAGAGCGACTGCTATCTGACCTTCCAACCCAGAGGGGAAACTATGTAGGCCGGAACAATACCTCCTAGCGATCATTTGCCCTAATGCTTTTGCATTATTTTGCAAAGAGAGAGAGAGAGAGAGAGAAAATGCGTTATGACTACTTTTCTGGCAGAAATTCGTTTCCTTGGAGGTCGCAGTTCTAACTTACTTTTTGGCAGAAGTTCGTTTCCGGGGGGGGGGGGGGGGGTCGCAGTTCTAGCCAACTTTTCGGCAGAAGTTCGTTTCCGTAGGGGTCGCAATTCTAACCTAACCTAACCTACTCTTCGGCATAAGTTCGTTTCCATGGGGGTCGCAGTTCTAACCTAACCTAACCAACTTTTCGGCAGAAGTTCGTTTTCGTGTGGGTCGCAGTTCTAACCTGACGTAACCTTATTTTTGGGCAGAATTTCGTTTCAGCGAGGGTCGCAGTTCAAACGTTTGAACTGCGACCTAAATAGCCTATTTATTTGGCATAAGTTCGTTTCCGTGCGTTATTATAGGGATTGCAAGGGACACTCGTTAATATAATATCATATTTTATTATTCAAAATAAACTTTATAGTTAATGTTATTATAATTAATGAGCAGTATACTAATTAAACATTATGATATATGAAGTTATACTAAATGACATTATTGAAAATAAACATTATACCAAATGTTGGTATGACAAATGAGTATTATGCTAATTAATCGTTATGCCATATAAAAATATGAATTTTGTTGTTATGAAAATCGTTTATTATGCTTTTCAAGCGTATGCTAACTGAAAATATGAATTTTGTTTGTATGAAAAGTGAACCGCACCCGTTTTAAGGACCCCTATTACGTAACAGTTACATAAACTACTATTATCTCACATAATGTTTGGGGGTTGTTTATTTTGGATATTCACCTAGGTACAGTCAACGCCTCACTAGGTATACATTTTTGAACCTTATTCCGCTGTAATAACGTTCAAAAGTGTATACCTAGTGAGGCGTTGTGTGTACTAAGTACAATTATTTAATAGCTAATTTTTTGCGATATCTTTCTCTAATTTTGCGATCAGCTCCCATATTTACTAATCACAAGCATAGTTCTTTCACTCGTATTAATAAACAGTGACTGAATTTAACTGTTGTTTGCTTCTTAAGCCGGCCACCGACTATCAGTCCATCTGCAGTCTGTCTGACGATATTGATCTTACGCGTAAGATCTTTAAACCTTGGTTGAATCCACTTATTTAAAGGGTTATAATAAAGCCGTTGGATATTGGTTATAAATTATAAATGGCTGGTTGTTAGTCAGCAGATGCGAGGATTAATGCGCCATGCACCACGATAAATGATATATGTATAACATCAAGAGCTTTTAATATTTTAATAACTTGCTACACTACTATTTAAAGTGTGTAAATCTAATACGGGCGATATATTAAACTAGACAGAACTCATTAATGTAACCATTTAATAATGTTTTTTTTAAAGTTACACTTAACTGTGACCCAATTTTTTTAATCAGCAGCAATGTACTGTAAAAATGGTATTGAAATTGTCGACGAGCGTTTAACGCGAGTGTGTTTGCATTAGTTTGCGGGCCGAATTATTTTGTAAGGATGAAATTTTAATTGCAATTCTAAGTAAAAGTTCTCTAATTACATTTCTCATGTCCTATACTATTCGCCGTTAAGAGATTCGCCCGTATTAGAATTACACACTGTATTTAAAAAGACAGAAATGATAATGACGGAAATATCGACAAACTTTAAAACCTATTTTATCTGAAACAAACGGGACTTTGTCTTCAATATCCAATTAAAAATTTCCGTACTATTTTAAAGAAAGTCGCTTCGTCGGTTCCACAGAATTTAATTAAGCGTTAATTAACAATAAAGCAACACAGACCATAGAGAGCGGCCAATTCATTGCAGAGTGGCAACACTGGAAATAATTTTCCGTTCGCGCCAAAAGTTGTAGTGTTGTTGCAAACGCTTAATGAGTTGAGGAGCTTAGGCGAGCGAAAATTATTATCATTAATATTGTGAGCATAGAGTGTTCCACTGCTGGGCAAAGGCCTTCCCCCACTTTTTCCATTCCTTCCTATTTTGAGCAGTGTTTGAGTGTGGCTTCAGAAAAGAGTCAAGCTTATATTATCTCCCCACTCTCGGCGGGGTCTGCGAAGCGTAATTTTTTTTTTTCGATGACTGAATCACTAAAACTATAAGGTTTTTTTGGGGCATTAATAAAATTTGATCAAAATACTTACATATACAGGTTGTAACAAAAATACTGGTGATCCGTAAAAGGGCATAATTGGTATCGTATTTGCGACTAAGAAAAAGTAGGAGAAAACATTTTTGGACTCGAAAAAAAAATTGTTTTTCTACAGAAAGAGGTGGTCCTAGCCGGCCGACCCTCCATACTAAACTACAATTTATTTCGCGCGATTTTTTTTTGATTTTTTTCATAAGTAGGATACGATACCAATTATGCCCTTAAAAGGATCACCAGCATTTTTGGTTCACTTTGTATGTAGGTAGGTTTAGTATGATAAGCGCGTTGTGCTCTTGTGCCTTAAGCGTCAACACAGGCGTCAATATCTTACGGTTGCTACTTACCAACAGGCAGACCCCAGGGCCGGAT
This sequence comes from Pammene fasciana, assembly GCA_911728535.1. Lineage (NCBI taxonomy): Eukaryota > Metazoa > Arthropoda > Insecta > Lepidoptera > Tortricidae > Pammene > Pammene fasciana. The sequence continues at coordinate 3,560,302 of OU452292.1, forward strand.
TAAGACTTTCGGGGCCCCTAGGCAGTACAGGTTTTGGGCCCCCATTTTAGCATTCAAACTCATATCATCCTTCGAGCGTTATGTTATTTCCCAGCTTTTGCCACAGTTCGTTGGGGTCTGGGATCCCCTTGGCAAACCCAATCCCATGAATTGCCGCATGCACTAGTTTTTACGAGTGTGACTGCCATCTATCACCCCAAGCCAGAGGGAAAACTAAACTAAGCCTTGTTAGGATTACCCAACAAGGATTAGTTGTAGTAGGTTGGATTTTTAAGTGTAATCACTTAGTTCAAGTACGTAACTAAGTGCCACAAAAATACTTGCTTTACCTTGTTCTGTCTATTGTAAAACCCCCCTTTTAGGTGTGTAAATTATACAAACAATAAATTCCCCAGAAGAAACCCCGGCTTGTACTACTACGTTTTTCGTAACGTATCTACGGAATAACATTTGCTATTTACCAGTTGGTTTTCGGTGAAAAAAAACATCGTAATGAAACCGGACCTAATCCCGATAAATCCTAGTTTTCCCTCTGGGTTGGAAGGTCAGATGGCAGTCGTTTTCGTAAAAACTAGTGTCAATGCCAATGCATGGGATTAGGTTTTTAAGCGGACACCAAGCCGGGACAAACGTTAGGAGGAAGAAGAATGAATCAGCAACATAAAACGGGAATATGCTTTTGTAAGATTTTTTTGGATAAGAAAACTCCCAAGTAACATTTTAGGCTAAAAAGATGCTTAAATTCGCTAATAAACAGCTTAGAGCTTAAAAACTGATGAACAACGGAGTAGAAAAACTGTTGAAGCTGAACTAGCGCAGAAAAGGTTTCTCTTATACAGTGAGGCTGATTTACCGCTGTATAATGCCGAAATTATTACTTTTGGCTTTATATTAACATAAAAAAACAACATTATACAGAATTAAGTGCTAAAAAAAACGAACTGCATTTTTTGAAAACTAAAGCTTTGTAACGGCGGAATAAGAGTATACAATGATGTTATTGTCTGAATAATGGCGTAAACCTACTCGGTTATAACGCCATTACATGAAGCTGTATAATACCTGAATAATGGTTCTATAGAAAGCCTTTATAAAGCTATAACCTTTACAAGAGTTTTATGTAATGTTATAAGCTGTTTAAAAGCGTATTCATACTATGTTATAAAGCCGACGCGATTAGCGTAGGTTTCAGACATAATACAGCAAATACTCTTATTAGTGCATAAAAAAAGAACATTATACACATTATAATCTTATTGTAGACGATTATACAAATTAACTATTATTTTAACGCCATAAGTGAAATTATATGCTGTATTTCAGCGATCTGTGTAGTAAACACTTCTACGTTTGTTTCATCAAGAGTTGTTGTGTAAGATTTTTACTTTCGTGCTCAGATAATAACGAGATAAGAAACGGTAATGGGTTTTCTATACTGGGATTTAACACTAAATTGCTGTAATATGAATACCGTGTCCACTACAAAGCAGCTTATAGAATAATTAAATACTATTACACAGCGATTATTGAACTCGAGGCTGGTAAACACACTCAATTTTTTCCATAGTTCAGCATATAGCTTCAAAATCGAGTACTTGAAGAGCTAATGCTGTTTAAATTACGAACGCCATTAATACCATAACCTACAAACTTAAAAATCCTAAAATGTGTTTGTTATTATGTTTTGCAATTATAACACTTAAGTAGTTACTAATTACATGCAGTAAAATAACTTAATTGTTAAATAGAGAAGCATAAGTAACACAAAAGAGTCAATCTAAAAAAAAAGATTCGATCCACTAAATCACAATATACAATAATTATTGAATTATCTCTATAATTTCGAGGGCGCGTGAGTTTTTTGTTTACAATTAGTATATACATTCACATAAAACTAACAGCCGCAAGCAGAATAGGTACAGAATATCGTTTACTTCCGCACTTGTTTTAGTTTCCTTTTGTACACTTAATTGATGCGTATATTTTACAAGATGTCTTCGAATTATGACGTTCCAAAGTAGAATAAACACAACTCGGGTAAAAAAATCTCTTATGTAGAGTTTTGTCAGTTTACTGCTGTGTATATGGGCATAAAAAGTGTAGCCGAGGAGTATTAGCTGTATAATGGAATTTATTTATGCTGTAAATCAGCCATCACTCAGTAATAACACAGCTGTTAACCAGCTAGATTTACACTTAAAGCTGTAAAATTCGTCGTTAAACAGCTATATCAACACTTAGAGCTGTATAATTTGGGGCCCTTTTTGAGGATATAACGGTCTCCAAGCCCGTCAATACAGCCTTTATACAGCAGTATACAGCTATTATACAGCACAAAATGTTACTTGGGCTATTTATAAAATCTTGGATCAAAACAAAACGCCGTGAAAGAGTGGTAAAACTTAACGCTGTCCCCGCTAAAAAGGACTAGGTACTCCACAATATTTACTGAAAAACTACTACACAGAATAATCGTTACGTGAGGAAGTAATGTTCATTTCCCAAATAAGGGGTTGAAAGATTAAACGGATGCGAAATAATTATTTGGTAAAAGTTATTCAGCCAAATGAAACTTTTGCGAAAAGTTAGTTGGCAAGTGAAATTCGGCAATACAATTTTCAGTGAAAAGGCAGGATACCACTATACTAATAACTGGAATTCAAGGCCAAAAAATCTACGACAGATACGTCAGTGTCATAACCATCATTGTCGCTTATGTCACTGTCAAGTAAACTTTTCAGGTTTCGCCAATCTTTTTATAATATGCTGCTTTATATAAATAATTGATTATAAAATTTCTTGGGGATGCAGCATAGATAAATAATATAATTTGAGTGTTCAAATATGACCAGATTGATCAAGGCGTTATGGAGCTTAGAAGGCGCGAAAAAAGCATCATAAAGTGTCTTGTTATATTGGTCCACTCGTTTGCATGTAAATCACGAGTTCTGGGTTCGAAGCGGGCTACTAGTTAAAATAAGGTTTTTGTAAAAAAACATAGGTATGAACTTTTGTCGCCGACTGTACTCTACATTCAACAGTAAACTAACACGGAGACAATTCTAACGAACATATTAAACACGATAAGGTTTCGTTTTAGACTTGATGTAGTTCTTAACTTAGTCGTAAATTATTGTACCAAATGTTATGAATACCCGAAGTAATACAAGTGCAATACCAGCTTTGCAACCAAAAATCACGGATGTTTAACTTTTTATTAGGGCGTCTTTTATTTATGTAAAATAAGTAAATACAATTACTTCTTTAAATTATAGGATTGAAATTACCAACAAATGAATTATCTTAGCGTGTTTTTAATAAAAAAGGGAATATACCATTGTACAAACATTTTACTGCAGTGGCAACATTGTAATAACTTTTTTGGCCTTGAATTACAGTTTCGAGTATAGGTAGTCCACTAAATACACTTTTTGTAGTTTTTATGTATTTTTCACCATTATTATTTAAATAACGCTCGAAAAACCGAAAATATTATCTCGTTGTCGTTAAAAAAGGAGAGCGCTGGTAGCCTTGCGGTAAGACGTCCGACTTTCAATCATTTGATATTTACCAGTCGCTTTTCGGTGAAGGAAAAACATCGTAAGGAAACCGGATCTAATCCCAAAAAGGCCTAGTTTTCCCTCTGGGTTGGAAGGTCAGATGGCAGTCGCTTTCGTAAAAACTGGTGTCTACGCCAATTCATGGGATTAGGTTGTCAAGCCTACCCCAAACCGGGATAAACGCTAGGATGATGATGATGTCGTTGAAAAAGGAAAAAGACCTAAACAAGATTAATATCTGTATGGAACTTAATAACTTTAAATGCATTTTTCTTTATAAAAAAAAGTAGTTGTAAAAGGAACTAAAAAGTAGTGTGAAGCATGTACACTTTTTACCAGTTTAACTATATTAACAAAAAATGCACCCTTTCTGTTTCCTAAACAACAACTAAACTGAGATTTAAACTCTGAGAAACATTTTCATTCCTCACTGTGTAGCTGTACAAGCGGGGCCCCTAGCAGCTATGCAATTATGCATACCTGAAATTTGCAATTAAGTAATATTATTTAATGAAACATTTTTATGTCCACATGCGGGGCCCCTAGCCTACATAAAAAATTTCCTACAAATATTTCACGTTATGAAACATTTTAATTTTCCACTGTTCATTACGTGGGGCCCCTAGTGGATATATACATATACCAATTTTCCAGTTTTATTTTCACTCTATCAAATATTTTATTTTTTTCCTGTGCACGATGGGCCCCAGGGCTACACGGGGCCCCTAGGCAGTTGCCTACTTTGACTAAAGGCTAATCCGGCTCTGGGCAGACCGTATGCTTGTTTACTATAAAGGTATAAAGTACCTATAAGTAAGTAAGAAAATTGGGTCAATAAAATTATTAGGCCAGCCGGTACTGAATTTGGCTTAAAATTTCTTCATGTGCTGTAGGAAAGCTGCTCAGACGCCTGAAACTTAGGCAAGCTGACGGGAATCGAGTTCTTTGGACGTGCCGCCACTGTCAGGTAAAGATAGGGCTGCCATCTCTAAATTCGCCGAATCCGGACAATTATTTAAAAAACCCGGACATTTGGCGTAAATCGCATTTTTTCCCCAGACGTGTCCAAATCAATAATGATTCTAAATAACTAAATTCAATGGGTTGTTTCCTCACATAAAAAGTGTCCGAGTTTTCCCCGGACACTTATTGAAAACCCCTCCGGACGCACTCCGGACGGCCTCCAAACTAAAATCCGGGGAAACCCGGACGGATGGCAGCCTAGGTAAAAAAAATGCTTCATCCAAATAGAAATACTTCAATGGTATAATATTCTTGGTTTTTAACGTTTAGGTCATTTTACGCTGGTTCTTCCCACCTTCGACTCCTGCCCTCTGTCGACGAAAGGAATTCTCCGGAACTAAAATGGCCGCCAGATAATGTCCTCGGCTAATTGTTGAGCGGGATTGGAGTAATCAGGCGCCGCAATAAAGGAGAGGATAAAATGATTAATTTTGTTTGTGATTAAAGAATTAAAAACGTATTAATGCGAATTATAGATATAAGTAGCTGGTTTATGAGCAATGTAATCTTGACGACATTATTTATTTGTCTATCCCATAACTACGAGCGCTGCAATGGGCTCGAACCGTCGGGATAAACATTAATTATATAATTTTAAACAAAAAAAGAACCGACTTCACTTAGAATCCGCTATTCCAAGAGGAAGTGGCCGAGTTGCTGTAAAAAATAGTGAAATCACTATAGGTGTGCCTATAATAGTTGAAGAGTTCCCTCGATTTCTCCAGGATCCCATCATCAGATCCCGACTTGGTGACAATGGGACCATCTAGGGGTTATACCTGTTCGATTAAAAAAAAATGAAAATCGGTTCACGATTCACGGAGATATGGAGTAACATACATACAAAAAAAATGATAAAAAAATAATAATCAGTCGAATTGAGAACCTTCTCCTTTTTTGAAGTCGGTTAAAAAATACAAACACGCGATCTGCATACCGCCGAGGTTTTCCCAGCGGGTAACTACTGTAGTATGAAGTTTTTCAAAAGGGAGTGTATAGGATCTTAAAGGGTAGGCAACGACCATGTGAATCCTCTGGGGTTGCAGGCGTTCATAAGCTACGGTAACTGCTTACTATCAGGCGGGCCGCATGCATGTTTGCTACCGTCGTGGTATAAAAAAAGTGTTAACTACTCTCTGACGGTTTTCAACGGCTAAATAAATATCCTCTTTACAGTTTTCATCTAGGCAACCAAAAACCAAAAAGTGCCGAAAGGAGAAGTAAATACAAACTCTTTATGCATAACTAATTTTAAGACAGGAACAAATTGCGTAAAGTGTCATTTCAACATCAAAGCATAAATCTTGGAACTTCAGGAATCTCGAATTCACAAAATTACGATAAAATGCAAAGTCAGAACGAATTAAATTTCGCGCAGCGCGATGTAGCGCATCTATACGCTGTTCCGGATACAAAAACAGAAAACTTTTACCAGAAAAAATGCTGTTTCAAGGCTTGTAAAAAGATCGGTTGTCGCAAATTTTGGCATCGGCCCTTTGGAGAAACAGACCCTGGGTTCGTAGGGCAGCTTTTTCCTACGGTCTTGGCTGTGGGGATCATGGAGGTTTATCTAGGTGTGAGTTTGATAGTGGTTGTGAACGCGTTTAAAGAAAAGTTTGATCAGCTATACAGTAATGATGCTGGTGAAAGTAAGTAGAGGTTTTTTATGTAGCAGCAGAAGTAGATATGCGGGTGAGGTGGTCAAAAAGATCTTACCACGACTATAGTGGTTGTAGAACCTTTGTCTTACACTTGTTTAATACCTGTAACACTTAACACTGGCTCGACAATGCCCAGTATTCGTAATAACTTCACTTCCACCACAATAGCCCGCGGCCGTGGTCCGTTTGCGGACAAACGCACTAAGTTGAATGTTTGTATGTTACGTTTCTGTGAAGCTGTGTCTAATTAATTTAATTTAATGTTTAATTTATTTGATTCCTATTTCATTTAATGTTTAACTATACAGCGCAATGGCGCTTAGCTGTAAGGCTGTATTGTATTTAACTAAATAAATAAATAATAAATAAATAAATAAATAAATAGACAGTGACAGTTCATTTTCTCGGCATTTGCCGCCAATTCGTGGGAACACGAGCCAGCGTATGTATGCTATTTGAGCTAATCGCATAATCGCATACACTACAACGACTTTATTTTTAGGAGAATAAGAAAGTGTGAAAGTTTTTGAGAACCCTAAACGCGTAGATACTTTTGCTGCTGACTTAATCTATTTGAAAATAAGATGTGTTTATTCTAAATTGAAAGATAAGCGCCATTCAGTGTTATATTATTAGCGTTTTCACAAGTTCGCCTTAGTCACAGAATAAGTAATAAATAGTACAGTCGACGTCAAAGATATATTTACATTATTGGACCTTACTCCATTGTAAATACTTAAATCACTAGACTGCGCTGTTGTAATATTGTTAATAGGCGTTTTAAATAAATCTATCTAAATATCATAAATCATCTATTCTGCGTTCGAAAACTGTATGTAATTACCACCAATATTGCAACCAATATAACATCAGTGTATTATCTGTGACAGTGTGGTAATTTTCATACGTTATATCATTTATGAGCGTTTTGAGAAACAAATGCAAATCTCAGACTTTAAGTGTTTTTCCTGTCTTTTATGTTGATTTAAGGCAATTGGCCCCATATAGACATTTGATCCTCACAACAAAACGAATCGATTGATACCATGCATGAAAAACATTCATCTAGCCTATTAGGCCTTATTACGTAACAGTTACATAGACTACTATTAATGTTCTTCTTTACAGTCATTCGTAAAGCAAGTATTCTTGGACTGGTGGTACTGGTGCTATGTGGAGTAATGCTGGTAGTTTCCTTGATAGCAAATAATCGTACGATCATGTGGGTAAGTTCCTTTGGTTTTTATATACCACGACGGTGGTAAACAAGCATACAGCCCGTCTGATGGTTAGCAGTTACAGTAGTGTATGCCTGCAATTCCAGAGGCGTCACATGCGCGTTACCGACCCTTTCATATAAAACAAGAGGGACCCTCTTTGTCAACACACACTCTGGCAAGTCTGGCAACCTTACTCACCGATATAATACATACAGACACATAAAAAACAAGTACATAAGAATGCTCACTTCATACAACTGGTTATTAGCTAAAAAGCTTGACATTATGAAGGCAATAGTATTTTCTGCAACAGTTACATAATAAGGGTTCTTAAGATTCGAGGGTCGAAGTTACAAAATGAGGCGAAGCCGAAGTTTGTAAAAACAGACCCGAGAATTATAAGACTTAATTATGTACCGTTGCACTCAATAGTTTTTCTACGAGTGCTAGACAAGCCGGTAAGGATTGAGTTTTACGAATGACCTGCTGCCTCTATTTATACAATGGAGTATCTTCAATGTCCCGGCGCCCGCCTCCGTCTACAGCGGCGAGTGGCGGCGGCACGGGGCCCGCCCCGGCAACAGTGTCATTATATATCCCTAAGAATCTTCTTTTGAGTCATCTTATAACAATGTTTATAAAGTATATGCTTGAATATATCTGTCAGTCATTTTATTGGCAAACTAGATTATTGGAGTAGAAAAAACCACTAAGGGGAGTGAGGGAGGAATAGGGAGATTAGGGAGGGGATGTGAATAGCCGTTGTAAAACCTGATATTGAGCATTAAAAGCTGGCTTGTTTCTCTATGCTACGTATATGCTAATACTAATGTACGCGTCTGGTTGACGTAACTGGTGACCGAAGAGCTGGCGGTTTCCTCGCACAACGTATCAGCATTGCGATACAACGAGGAAATGCCGCCAGCATCCTTGGTATAATGCCGCAAGGGCCTAGTTTAGATTTTAGCTAGTTATTAATTTAGTTAAGTATTTGTACTGTAGTGCCTCTGTATCTTTAGTTATGTAAATAAATGTATAACAATGTACTTTATATTCAGATCCGTATCGTGACTTCCACGGGTTGGGCTGGTTATGTTGTGACGCTATCAATCCTCAAAATGCATATCGCTCTTCTAGCCAAGGAACCAGGTACTTTACCAACTAGTGACACCTCACACTAAGTATACCTACTTATTTAGTACTAGTATTCAACTTTATTTCTTGGAGAATAAGAGCGTGTGAACGTTTTTACGCCTTATTTGTCGTATCTTGTAAACAAAGGTCAATTTAGACGTCGTAATGTCATTTATTTTTCGTTACTTCGAATATCGAAGAAAATTACATTATTTTTTTATTTTATAGTGGTTAAATACTTGGTAGACAACAATATTTTGTGAGTTTCTTTAAGTATATTTATACAACATTTTCTGTGATAATCCCAGCGAATAGAGTTATAAATAATTTTAACTTGTTATTTGTTATATTTAGTTGTTAAAATTTATAAATATGTTAGCATAAAGTTTTATCCATTGTCAATGTTGTCTACTTATACCCAAATTGTTTGCATGCGGTGTTTACCTATAAGTAATTGTGACATCATTCCTTAAAATTGTTAGCTTGTAAGTTTTGAACAATGTATCGATGTAAACAATTGTTGGTGAACCTTAATAAAAAAAATAAAAAAAATGGTGGTTTTCGTGAGAAAATGCTTGAATTGCTTAAGAAAACACCCAAATCACCATACATGTGCCTTTCAAAATTGAGGAGTTCCCTCAATTCCTCCTGGATCCCATCATCAGAACAGCACCATATTAATATGGGACCACCTTGGATGTAGATCCTTTCAAACAAAAAAAGAATTACTCAAATCGGACCACGGGTCTCGGAGTAATCGGTGAACATACAAAAAAAAACACCAACCTCCTTCCTCAATGGAATTGAAGTCGGTTAAAAATTATTTAAAAAGTGTTTGTTTACACGATAATACAAATAAGGATGGATTTTTAGATAAGTTTATAACAGCTACATATATCGGACTCAAAGGCCCTGGTTTAGTTGTATCATCATGAAAACTTAATGATCCAAAAATGAAATGACTTTTTTACAGGTGCATCTACACTGAAGAGCTTGAAAGTTTTAGTGAACGATGCAGGAATGATTGAGCTGTTTGTATTGCTTGGAGCAGGTAAATTCTTCTATTGGGTGCCGTAAAACTACCCAACTAGTTCAAAAGTTTCCAACTTTAGTCCAAATACTAACTGGAATATTTTCGTTTACTACTTACTACTTTTGTTTAAATTATCAATTTCATTTTTCAAATAAGTTCATGTCTGAAAGAAAAAAACTAAGATAAAATCATAAAACTATCATGAAGATTTCGATTGATACTTTTCCGTATACAAATTGTGGATCATAGTTGCAGTGCTGGACTATAGTTGGGAGTTGGGAGGTTACGAAGTAGTCTAGTGAGTCTGAGTCTTTTCCACATTTTACTAAGAATTGTTTCTTTGTTGAGCTCATAACATCCAAAGAAAATACGAAATTATATTCAAAATCGCAATGTACCCTTGTTGGTTTAGGCTTACGGCCGGTGTATTCAATTTCGGTATATCGCACGTTTGAAAAAAAAAGGTTCCTTAACCAAAAAAAAATTCCGATACCTACCTAGGGCTCGAAGCTAAAACTATCTTCATATCTAACTTCATCAGCATAACAATCAGTTCAGCCAGAGACTATAGAGATATAGTAGCTACCTACTATTGTACTACTAGTACGCTATATGTTACTAGGTGGAGTAGCAGTGCAGGTGACATTTCTCTTACATTTTCGGTATCTTTAGGGGTCTTTGACATAGATGGCGCAATTGACTTGAGCTTTAAAAAGTTCTTAGGCTGTGGTGGTCTATATCTCTATAGTCTCTGGTTCAGCGGACAAAAGAAAGAAGTATCAGACGGACAAAGATTTGCGCGTTTAAATTGTTAATAGGTATAAAAATAATACTAATACTAGAGTTAACGTAATATTGGTGTGTCGCAAACGAGCGATGCAAGTATAATAGAGGTTAATGTCGCTATATTATGTAAATGTTATGCTATGTTAATTAGAATCCGTAAGCCTAACGGCTAGGCTTAGGTTATTTATATATATCTACAATTGTAAAGTAAATAGGAAGTTAGAAACAACTAGGTATTTTTCTAGGTATTTTTAAACCTTTAACGATATCGATATTGAACGAGGTGATTAGGAGAGGCTTGGAGGAATACCCTGTATTCAAAAAGTGTTTTAGTATTGTCGCTCAAAAAGTTGCCGTTTTAAGAGTTTTTGCGTGCAAAAATTTTATTTGCTAATGCATGTTTTTGCTTCAGCCTGAATTGCAATTAATTGTGTTTTGTATAGTGAGCTTTTCTGATTATTTTTGTAGTGGATGTCAAGCTCATTTTGAACACCTTGCTCGCTTAGCTGCTTCTGCTTTGCTTTATAATCCTAGCAACGCATACATTATGATTTCGTAAGCGATGCATAAATAAGAGGGGTTAATGCTATGATATTGTAAACATGCAAATGTGGTGCATTCAAAACTGTTTTTCCTTATACCTGGTGAACTTCATACTGCCTATTGAACAAACATCCATCAGCCAAAACTTCACTCCTCCCAGTCCTACCGTCTCTTACCCCACAACCACTGACTCGTACGCCAGTCCTGCCGTCTCCCACCCCTCTCCCTCTCCCTTTCCCTTCTCTCCTACTCTCTTCCTTCTATTTATTTAACTCTTAAGTATTGACTCTTTCCCCATAATCACTGACTCCTACGCCAGTCTCACCGTCTCCCACTCCACTCCCAATCTCTTCACCCACTCTGTTTGTCTTAAAATTTTCTCCCAACGACTCTTACTCCACTTCCATAGACCATGTTAGTTTTTTTAAAGTTTTTATTTAGTTTCACCTGCCCCGTTTTCTGTAAGCAAATCTTTAATTTAACTCACTTTCCTATTTCCGATTGAACTGAAATTTTGCACGCATTTGTATATCGCGTGACAATGCAATTGAATGGAATATTATGACATGGTGCTGTTCTGATGATGGAGACTGGAAGAGTTATAAGATCTCTTTGGTAAAACAAAACCTCACTGTGTTTGAGTTTGTTAGAATCATCTCTTTGATAACCTTTGCAAGAAAAGTACTGTCGGACTTCAAAGCTTGAATTAAAAAATGAATTTTTTGACTAAAAATTATTCTGAAGTTGTATACCTACTGTATTAGTAATAACTAGTTTACCGACTTACCTCAAAATTCTAACTTTCAATTTTGAACTCTGCCATAATTTATGAAGGTGTCATTCACGTTGTCACTTTGTCTCATATATCAGACGACGGCGGTCAAAAGGTTAATAAAGGTTTTCTTTTCAGCTTTCCATTTCTTCGGCGACCTAGCAGTGTTCACCTACTACAACGTAAAGTTTCTGCAACCAGAGTTGTTCTCCGGCTATGTGGAGCATATTTAATATACATACAGTCAGCAGCAGAAGTAGCTAAGCAGGTAGAGTGTTCAAAATGACCTACACACGCTCTTATTCTCTTAACAATAAAGTCGTGTCCAGGTCATTTTGAACACCCTACCCGCTTAGCTACTTCTGCTGTGGACTGTAACAGCTAGCCTGACATGGTCGTTTTTATCGCCTGTCACCATTAGCTGTCACGTTCTAACAAGTAAGTGTGAAAGTGACGCATGACGCGATAGGCGATAAAACGCCAACCATGATAGCCGTTCAGGTTTCTCCTAAAACACGAGCAAAATTTTAAATACCTATGTGTGTGTGTGTGTAGAATCACGTTTTAATTTTTTGCTTGTGTTACAGGATATATCCGGCATAATAAACGCGAAACACTTAACAGAATTGACAATATAATACAATATCTATAGAAAATCGCGTTTTTGTAATTTATACAAACGTAATGGCGCCATCTATCGCGTAACTAAAGCAGCAAAACTCGTTCTACACATTTTTTTGGGTGATTTCATGTTTTCAGACAATAAAATTGCGTTTAATACAGGAAAAAAAGCATAGAATGAAGTTTTGAGGATTGCAATTTTGTATTAGACATTGCGGTCCAGGAATTATTGGTCCAAGCCAGAGACTATAGAAATATAGATGACCACAGCCTAAGAACTGCGCCATCTATGTCAAAGCCACCTAAAGATACCGAATATGTAAGAGAAATGTCCCCGGCACTGCTATTCCCTATTCCACCTAGTAACAAATAGCGTACTAGTAGTACACTAGTAGTTACTAGGTGGAGTAGCAGTGCAAGTGACATTTCTCTTACATATTCGGTATCTTTAGGTGGCTTTGACTAGGGATTGCAACCCGGGGTTTTTTTAGTATGAAGAAACCCGGGTTTCTGGGTAATACCCGGGTATTTTCATACTAAAAAACCCGGGTTGCATTCCCTAGCTTTGACATAGATCGCGCAATCGACATGAGCTTCAAAAAGTTCTTAGGTGTGGTCGTCTATATCTCTATAGTCTCTGTCCAAGCTTAACACAGATATGGCACTTGAAGCTAACTACAAAAAAAGTTATAAATTCGCTTGTTTCATATCTGCTTCATTTGTTTGATATTGCTCTGATTATTGTTTCATATCTGACGTGGCCAGCTCTCAGTCTATAAATATAGTTTTAATTGCGATTTGAATCATCACTTGTCAAGGTACTTACCCAAAACCTGAGTCTGTAGTGAACGATGAGGTTAAAAATCCAGTAAATTAAATTATTTCCACCTTTTTTTTGAAACTTTACATTTGTTTTTTTATATGTTTTTTTGTACATTGTTTACTGTGTTCCGTTTTTTTTTTGTATTTCAAATTGAGTAAATAAAGGTACTTGCCTAAGAAAGGAGCATTTTATTTTTAGAACTTATTATATAATTATGAATTAAATAGTTGTACAACTGCCGTGGACTAATTGCCACATACAGTCAGCAGCAGAAGTAGCTAATCTGGTAGGGTGTTCAAAAAGACTTACACACGCTCTTATTCTTTTTACAATAAAGTCGTGTCCAGCTGATTTTGAACACGCTAACCGGCGTAACTATTTTTGCTACGTGGCATCTGCAAAAAAAATATTTAGAATAATTGGGTGTTCATAATTACTTTACAGTGAAAATAATTTTACTCGTAAGCTAATCCATTCTCCTAGCGTTTATCCCGATCGTGCCATGGATTTATTGAGCCTGGGTTCCGTTCGGCAACCTAATTCCACATGACGTAGGCACTAGTTTTACGAAAGCGACAGCGATCTGAATTTTCAACCCAGAGGGGAAACTAGGCCTGGATTAAGATCCGGTTTCCTTACGATGTTTTCCTACACCAAAAAGCGACTGATAAAATATCAGATGATATTTCGTACATAAGTTCCGAAACACTCAGTGGTACGAGCGGGGGTTTGAACCCGAGACCTCAGGATTGAAAGTCTAGTTCTACCGCCAGCTAGGTCACCAGCGCTCCTTTAGGTACTCGTAAGCTAAATTAGAATCCGTTTATTGGCTTCATAATATTAAAGCCACGTGAAGTCTAGTCTGTAATTTAATAGCTCACTTATACAACCGCATATCCCACTATTTTGCCGTTTCAAAATAAACCTTAATAGTTTTACATTCAGGATTAATTTCCTATGAAATGTTAGAAGTTATACTGTCTTTTGATATCTATGCATAGAGTTTTCACACCATAAATTCAGTAAGTAAAAGGACACAAATATTAAATTTACGGGAGGTCCCTTTAGATAATTTAAAGTTAGGTTGGAAATAGTTTAATAGTGGCAGCTACATATTTATGGGGCGTTTAAGGACCCTTATGGGTTTGGTTATTACACTCGAGAGCAATAGTTTCGGGTCACTAGCATTTTCTTGAACATATGAAAAGGTATAAATTTTAAAGATATTAATTTTAAAGATATTCAAGAAAATGGTAGTGAACCGAAACTTTTGCTCTCGAGTTATCGAGTCTAGGGTCACCAGGCCAAAAGCGGGTAACCCGCTAGCGGCCATGCGTTTGCATATGCATATACTTATATAATATTCCAGATTGTAAATAAAACATATACATTTTATTTACAATCTGGAATACTGTGCTACTGCTGGGCAGAGGCTTCTCCAGTTGATAATCTACACTATATACAAAAACATAAGATAAGATAAGATAAGGATATGCATGGTATATACCCCGTTTATAGTAGTATTTATAATGTTAATGATGACTATATTAGCTCGAAAATATGGAAAATATTGACTGGTTAGCCCAGCCACCGAGCCTTAAGTTTAAAATAGCTAAAAAGTCATTAAATAGGAATCCTTTGGTACGTTTACCTACAGGTTTGGCCGCAAGATCTATCTGGAAGGTATAAAATATATTTTTTAACACAGTTGCTAAAAAAAATGCTTTTCTAGTAGTAGTAGTTTATAGTGCGAGAAGTTGGATTTCTCGCACTAGTGCTTTTTACTTTTCTAGCTAATCACAGCGAGAGTGTTCGGATATATGTATAGTACATACTTTAGTAATGTAAAAGTGACTAGGTAATTGTCCATTTTATAATTTATTCGTAACTGTATTAAAAAACGTCGTTCGATACACGAGCGTAAATGTCATTCTTCACTCGTCCCGAGTCTTGCCGCTCGCCTACGGCTTGTGCCAACATATTTCGATACTCGTGAAGTAATGACATACTTTCCGCACTAGCATCGAAATGAACAAACAATATTTCCAAAATTTACAACCTGCACAATCTTGATTTAAGTAAATAAGAAATGGAAAATATTGAATTCCCTACCTAATCTATCCATTCTAGCTAGTTGTTATTTTTCTTCTATTCAAAATAACGTTAAACACACAAGGAAATCAAAATGGCGGAATCTACACTGTTCGCAAAACTTGTGGCTTTGTATTCGCGAGGGAGTCAAGTTTTATACAAGTTTGTAGCTCGTATAATTCACGAGCTGAGTTTAACAAGTTTAACCAATAAATCGAACACACATTACATGTATACGGCTTGCGAGATAGATTGTAATATAATATGCATTATACCGTACTTTTGGGGGGTAGTTTGATAGATTTTAAACAATCATTAAAGGCCTCTACGTACAGTCCGTGAGCTCTCAGAAGAACCTTCGAGCTTTAGAAAGAGACGTCGGGTATCAAGTGGGTATCAATCAACAGTGTCACATGAAAAAGCAGAACAGCAGAATTACCTTCGTGTGTCATCGGCATACCCCGGGGTTTTCGGTGCGGGAATGTTATACACTAGCCAAATAACAGGTAAAAACAGTGAAAAACGATACTAATTTAACATTTCTAAGCACATTTGGACCTTACTACCTACTTTTAATTCATAGTTTGGTAATTACTTTACAATAAACAAAGTTATAAAGTACACGAAATCATTCCCGCACCGAAAACCCCGCGGTATGCATCGGCGATTCCCGAAGGTTCTTCTAAAAGCTCACAGACTGTAAGCGACTACTCACCTGCGATTTTTAATACATTGCAGTTTTTGATCTATCGATTGATTTCGTTGCACCGACCTAGACGGCAATGTCTCGATAGCGCGCGAGTTTTGTGTCAAAATTGCGCCGATTGTAGAGGCCATATAAAGTTGCATTAGGTATTTCTTACTTCGTCTCTTTTGGTAAACGGCTAGAAATATATAACGAAAATAACTAGTATACAGGGTGTCCAGTAAATAATGGATAACCTTCTAACCACCAATAGGCCACCTTAGGCTGGTCCAGAAAATCCACTTTAGGGTTTAGTAAAAGTTCCCTGGTTTTCGAGATTTTCACACTTTTCATAATTTTAAGTTTTCGGTTCCTTATTTGACTGTTATCATCGTGGTAACGAGAAATGTAATGATTTTTCCGTTCTGTTTTTTGAAAAATTGTCTCAAATAGTGCTACTAACTAACTGATATTAAAGTGTCTTCATAATCATACAGATTTTTTTGAAATTAGGCCTTAAAACAAAAAAAAAAAATTTACACTAACATTTTGTTTAAGTGTGAAAATCTCGAAAACCAGGGGACTTTTACTAAACCCTAAAGTGGATTTTCTGGACCAGCCTAAGGTGGCCTATTGGTGGTTAGAAGGTTATCCATTATTTACTGGACACCCTGTATAATAAATGAAAAATAACTAGTACTTATTTAATTTCATAATATATTTTGTCATATTACCTATACGCTGTGGTGATTTATTTAATTAATAGTCACCCGCATGGCGGCGATGCGCTTCGCCATCCATCACGTCTCGTTCTTCAGGGGGCGAGAAGTGGCTCACGGAGAGCCGTTTTGCTGCATTGATCGTAGCAAATGGAAATCCGTGATCTCTGCATACCCCATTTGGCGTGATTGTATGTATGTATGTATTACCTATACGAAGTAAACTTTCACTCCAGATTCAGCCCTAATTTCTATAAAAGCGATGTCTCATAAAATCATTAATATGGCCGCCCACATTTATCTATGCTTAATATATAGAATTATGGGACACCTTCATTAAATGATTAAAGAACCGCCGTTAATGAATAATGACTCTGTATCACGAACGTATATGCTACTCTGAAATTACCTTTATGGTAAGGAGTTAAAGTCTAAATTATAAGTCGCTTTCTGAAAAGAGATGGGGCAAATTATCCAGGTATAGTTATATCATTTTTGTGGTTGATTATTTTGAACCAAACTCAATAGCCTTGTCCAATTCAATTTCATGGGGAATTCTAACGACCTCATTAACCTAGAGAGTAATTTTTCATTTTTTTTTTCGTTTTTGATATTCTGAATGCGTGTTCGCATGGTCACGTCTGAAAATATGGATACATTTATTGTGAAAAAACATATTTCCTAGGGGCTTGGAACAGTCGCCATCAGATATATCGGAACAGCCAAGGTGGTCACAAATATCTGAACAACACCTTTATTGTCAAAGCGATAAGTCGCTTGTTCAGATATTTTTGAGTACCGTGGCCGCTCCGATATATTTCATGGCGACTGTAATAGTCGTAATAAAGTCGTTGCTACATACAGGGTGGAACAAAAATGCTGGTGATCCGTTTAAGGGTGTCGTAGTCTAATTATGAAAAAGCAAGAAAAAAAAATTGACGCGGAAAAATTTTGGTTATGTTTCGCGTCCTTAATTTTTTCTTCTACTTTAGTCTTCTAAGTCGCAATACTATACCAATTATGAACCCTAATCGGATTACCGCTATTTTTGTTACAGCCTGTTATTTTTTGTCATATTGTATGTTAGGTATATTTATATTAACTGTACCAGCGTACCACAGTCTTTCTCGCCACTAATTGTATCGGGCGCCATAACGAGAACAAAAACGGACGGTCTTTGATCATTCCGCTAATTGGGGGCTGAAAAAGACCCTCATTTTGTAATAGGGGACAACGGGGAAAATGGAGAGTTGCATATGCTTATTGTTGTAGGTAACTACAACTTGAAGCTAATTAAAAGATATTGTGCGTGGTGAACCCACCCTAAGAACCAGTTGCACTAAACAGTCTGTTAACGTCACCGTCATCGTTAAAAAAACGTTCTTGTATGAAAAGTTTTACAGTGTTCTATGAGATGACAGCTCCGTCGCCATATTCGAACTCGCGGAGCGTAAGCGAAGTGAGTTCTTACAAACAACTCCAGACCGAACTGTCACCTGGCTACTGATGGCTTTTTGATTTCGATAGTTTGTCGGACGATAACTTTAGTAACGTTTTTCTGATCTTTAAGAAATTTCTTGGGGCTGTAGCAGAGATACATAAAATTTGTAAGTTCGTATATGAGCAGGATCGATTAAGTGGTTATGGAGCAAGAAGGAGAAAAAAAATCCACCGAAGGGTCTTGTTATATTGGTCAACACGTTTGCAAGTAAATCGTGAGTTCTCAGTTCGAGGCGGACTACTAGTATTATATCACGGAGAGCCGTTTTGCTTGTAGCAAATAGAAAGCCGTGATCTCTGTCTACCCCTTCTGGGAAATTGGCGTGATTGTATGTATGTATGTATATTATATCATGTAACTCTAGGCAAAAGTGGCGATACTTAAGATATCTGGCTTCAATTCAAACACAAAGTTTAAAAAGTTCCACTTACTTTTTTTTTACTGTGATAAGATTCTAAGGCACATTTTCAACAATTTATTTCTGGATGTCCATAAATTTATTACAGAATCCGTGCTTGTTCGTAAATCACTGACCATTGTCTATTTTTATCATCCATGAAGATATGAGTACTGGCTCGGGTGTGGGATATAAATGATGCCCATTTGAAGCGTCATATGGCGTTTTAGGGTTCCGTACTTAAAGAGTGTCAGTAAAAAAACCCTATTAGAGGAGGTTACACACCACCGCCAAATTCGGTTGCAGTGGCGCCGGTGTATATTTAAGCTGTTTTTTGCTATTAACCCTTAGGGTGAAAGCAAACGTACGGTAGACCGAATCACACACGCACACGTCCGGTTGTAGCATTTTGACATGACATTAGGTTTTTTCGCCGTACGGTGGCGAATCGTGTGTGTGCGGGGAACTGGCATTTAGTATGAGAAATGCGCCTTCAGGCGTTCTGATTCGGCGACTGTATACGGCGACCTGGCATGCAAACCGAACGTTTGCCTGGGCATTTACCCGTCGTCTGTCTATCTGTCACCAGATCTTTTCATTTCACAGCCATACGGCCATACCAACGATGTCCATCTCCACGAAGTGACAGCTACGGCCTTGGAACTTATCGGATACGTTTTCGGGGTTGTCAAAATCCCCTTCGTTTATTTGCGGCATGACCATAGATAAGATAAAATATTTAAGTAGTCGTTTTGTTCTAAAATAACAGTTAGATTGGATAAATTAGGTAATAAATCTGCCATTTATCTATTTTTGTATTAAAATTACTGATGGATTGGGAAGATTGAGGCAGATTGGGGTAGGTCCAGCAATCAATCTAGTCGCGTATTTGTCAACCCTAGTCAGTTGAAAGGCAAAATTGTATATGGAGACGTCATGTGTCACCGTTCATCTGTCAAAGTTCTGTCAAATACTGATTTTGTAAGGAAGATAAACTTCTGTATGAAATACTATATTGTATTATTCTGTGGCCATACACCAAAAATGTTAAGAGCTGTCAAATAAACCAAACTTTAGAGTGACAGGTGTCAAAATTTCTAATTCACATTCCAATTTAAAGACGCCTCTATTCTCTGAATTCAAAATATGCGTTTGTAACAAGTCATAGTAGTCTCTATGTAGGGAAAGTATGGAAATGATGTTGAAGGAGGTTTTGAAGCTGCATTTGCAAGCTTTTTCATGATTCCTTCATGAGAACTCATGAAAGAAAGAAAATGGTAATAAAAGATTCACATAGTAAATGTATGAGACTGTCGACTCATTTTACTACACAGTGGTTTTATTTTAGTATGTAAGGAAAATCTAGTTAATGATTTTAACCCATTCAGTACCCACAACGACACGTTGTCACGCCTCTACAAAGCATTTTCGCTACAAAGCGGGAAACCCATGTTATCTGCTACGGCGTAGCGCTACACACGTAGCATGGCTATGAATGAGCAAGCAAATATATGAATATTTATACAAATCATGTGTTTTATTAATAATCGCACATACCTGAACTTTTATGATAAGCTATTCTTATTTATGTAAGGAACAAAAATATTTGAAAGAATATAATACTTGAGATGTTTACTAGGAATTCTCACAGTTTTGATAACTTATATTATGTTCAATTATGTTTATATTTATTTGAATACTGATTTTTACATTATTACATATACAATCGATAACATGAAGTTTTGTCAAATATTGTTCACCGTTCATATTGGCAAAACTTTGGAACATTAAAAATCATGGTCGGTTAACTATGTATTTTACATAGTAGTATTTTAAACAGTATAAAAGGTTATTATTATTATTATTTGGGTATTTTGTTTAGCATTATGACTATAAGGGGGGTTCATATGGTAACCCATAATTGCAGGTTATGAAGATATTTAATGAATGTTTTAGTTTTCACAGGAACACAGGATATGATTAACATCTTGCAGGATAAGTATGTAATATTTTGGGGATTCTTTATATGTAGTATGTGTTTGTATCATTTGCACTGGACAAACAGAATTTTGGTTACCGGACTAGTTTCAGTCATATGAGTCTAGAAGTTTAGCAGCTTTGTGATTGATTCTTCCAATAAGTAAAGTATGAATAGGTAAAATTGGACTCTTAAAATAGTAGGAAATTGTTTTTATTGTATGTTTTAGGAATATTTACTTCTCTTCAAGTCATTTGTAAATGACACAAAAAGTATGTTGTTGCAAGAAGGATTTTATGATAAACTAACACCTGTTAATAACATAAATAGGATTCTTTACTTATTACAAGTCATTTAAATAGTAGGTTTTTCCATTTAAAGTACTTTGATAACAATTTCATACGAATTTCATTGTGAGGAAACTATGAGTTGAAATTGACCGACAATAGGGAAAATTGTTTATCAAGTAATGATGAAAATCGATAGATTTAATAGGATTTTCGAGTAGAAATGTAGTTTATTGTGTAGAATAAATTTGCTAATGATAGTTAACTTAAAAACAAAGAATAGTATTTAATAATATTTTGGATTTGTTTGGAAAATTGTTCAAATTTAGAGGTTAACTTTTTGGATTATAATTATTTGTGAGTAATCGTTATTTTTATGAAAAGAAAAGTAATTAAAATCAAATTGCAGTAAATATATTAGTGATTTCTACCAAATTCAGGACGGGAAAATTGAGAAATATGAATTTCATACAAAATTGGTTATTTGAAGAAATTATGTGGAAACTTGTGCCTGAAGGCTAGTTTTAGCTTTTAAACTTAATAAATAACTAATTTTAATAAGAACAAATAAAGGAAAGTATGTAAAATTGGATAAAAAGTCAGTTTCTAACAAAAATTATATTGGCATTTTACGGGTAAAGTATGCTTTAATATCTACAGAAGTTTATTAAATTATACACGGGGGAAAGGCTTTTGCCTATTTTCATATTAATTTTCATTGGAAATTGCATAATTTAGGTAAAAATCAAAGAAATTAATTTCCTTTGAAGATACGATGTTTCTAAGGTAATTATTGTGCATAGGAAATAGACCCTTATAGTAGTATGTAGTAGAGGATCAGTAGGGTTCAAAATGGCTCAAACTAGGAATCCTTTATCGTCTGTGACGTCAGCTTGGTGGACGAAACGGACGAAACCATACGAAGGTAATCGAGGCGACCTTGTTGGACGTATACATACCATATTTTAAAATACTATATAAGGGATGAGCGTACAGTAGGGACTCACTTTGCCTCCGACCTGAGCTACAAGAAGAAGCAGAAGAAAAGACCAGAGCAGCTCCTACTACCTGAGCAACGGGAAGAAGTTCCGACAGCAGACAGTCAGCGGTAGCAGCCAAATTTGGTGAGATGAATTTTAATCACTCTAAATTGTAATTATTTTCTGTGTATTTTCTTTAGGTATCTACTTATTATTTGAATTTGGTTGAGTGCTTTTAATTGACTGTTATTTTATGAATGTTTTATTTATGTTTGTGCGTATTGTATTTGATTTATGCGGAATATATTTGAATTATTTTATGCGATTTTATGTGTACGGAATTTAACGGTTTATACTATTTTGCGGATTGTGTTTGTGTTATGTTTTGATATATCTTGCGGATGCGTTATTTTGTTATGCGGTTACGTTGTTTATGATGCGTTTTAGGGTTGCGTTATATATTTGATATGGGTTTCGGATGTGGATTACGAATTTATTTGAACGGATAATAAAGTGGTTACCCTATTTTGGGAACAATCTTTAGCGTGCGTTACGTTGATATTTGAACGGATAAAAGGGTGTTTACCCTACTTTGGGAAACAATCCTAAACGCGTTTTGCGATGTTTATTGAACGGATATTGAGACGTTTACCCTATTTTGGGAACGTATCTAAGTGTGCTTTCATATACAAACTTTTAATTGATGAAATTATTATTATTTAAGAAGTGTTAATTATTTAACTAAACAACCATTGAGCAATCCTTAGCGTGCGTTGCGTTGATATTTGAATAAATATTAAGGGGCTTACCCTACTTTGGGAATGTTCCTTAGCGTGCTTTTAATTTAATTTGATAAAATTATATTTATGTGATGTGTGACTATATCTCTTTGCACTGTGTGTAACAAACAATAACTATTGAGCATTTATATGTTCATTCGTCATTAACCTGATCTTAAACCATCTAAGAAGTGTTAATTATTTAACTCAACAACCATTGAGCAAATATTTGTTCATTCTTCATTAACCTATATTTTGACCTATCTTTGAAGTGTTATTTATTTAATTGAAATATTTTATTCATTTTGAGCTGAAATAATTGCATTTTACATTTATACACATATTACTGTGTTGCAAACAAAATATAATAAAGAGATTTAATGATGTTCTCTGATATAGTGAGACCTTTATCACAAATCATAATAATTAATGAATAATTATTAGTATTCTATTGGAATTACAATTATTGGCAATATAAAAGTGCTAATCATTAAAATAAAATATTGAAATTCAACTGAGAGTTTGAGTTGTGTTGGAGTGAGTTGTGGGAATCAATGTCAAATACCTACATCTGAACGAAAAATGTTCATAAACTAGTTCAAGCACTCAATTTTATGGTGTACACCGCTTGTTTAAAGAGTAAGGCGGGGGATGTGTGTCTAGAAGCAAAACCTCATTCCATGTACTAAACCATACGCTCTTCATGATGCTTGAATTGGTATAACGCTATTTATATGGCATGTTCCTGTAATTTATTTCGATACGATCGATCACTTAAGTTGAATTTTAGGCATCCAGAGGGTTTCTTATCGCTTCTTCCCTCATGGTCAGTAGGCTCCGAAGCGAAAGTAGAGACAAAAATAAAATAAAATCAAAAATTATAGATTTTGAAGCAGTAATCCCCAACGCACGGACTATAGGCGTGTGGATTTGAGAAAAGGAATCTCAATCACACAACAGCTAACCATCCTAAGACTAGGTTAACATATAAACTTATATTTAATAAAATTAACTTATGTTAAAAAAAACTAATTTTATATTCATTTGCCTGTATCCGTTAACACTGCTGCTTGTAGGCGTAGGGGTTAAATAAAAAAAAAAAAACAAATTTGTCTAAAAATAAAGAATATTTCCAAATAAAAGTTAATTTCAATGTCATTAAAAATATACTTATAACAAACGCTTTTTCTGACACTATATCCTTTAGCTCATCTTATTACAGTCTTACCTGTATGGAATCTACGGCTTAGCTTTTATTTCCAGGTACAATTTCAACACACATCTTACCATATTGCAACTAGAACTTCTGTGTCAATAACCTGAATTTATAACCGAATATTTAATTTATTGAATGATTTTATGTGCTCATATTATTTACCTTGTATTGTACTATTTATAGGCAATAAAGTTTTAATTAAATACAGTAGTTTGTTTCAACAACATCTTTCAGTCTCCTAAAAAGTATCAGGTTACTACAAAACATAGGGATCTACCACTAGATGTTCACGTGCCAATGTTAGGAAAAGCCGCTGAAGTTGTCTGCCAAGTCATGTTTTATTTGGGAAATTAGATTATTGGGGTTGTAGTGTTTATAGCAGGGATGTAGTTTCACTTTCAGATAGTAGTATGTAGAGTTTTCAGAGCTTAGGGAAAATTTAGGCGTACAGGGGTTTCAGAAGGGGTAGTGAGGGCTTTTGCAAGAAGCTTCTTCAATGTCTCTAACAGTAGCGATGGGTTTTCTAGCAGTAGTAGAGTAGGTGTAGTGTTAGTTGGCTTCGTTACTTTTCACGTTGAATTTGCTTTGCTTTAATAAAGGTAAGTAATACGAACATTATTTATGTGTAATACAGACGCACTGCAAGACGGCTCAGCGTTTATGAAGCGTCATAAATTTGTAGAAGCGCGCGGCTGGGCGAAAATAACCTCTTAAACCTGAATCGCAATTATTAGGCGTACGCACTAAGCGGAAATCCGGGCGGTTTTAAGTGGCGTTTTTTTAACCGCTCAATTTATGGAGAAGCAGAGTTAAGTTAGGTAAGTTTTATTCTTACATTACGTCGTTTTTTTAAGATTGAGCGGGCAATGTGCTTAAAATAATCTTGGCACTCTTGTTCTCTTGACAATAAAATAGTGATTCGTGTCAACATAATTATGGAAACGTGGATCGCTTAGATGCTGACAAACGATAGGCAGTAGGTACTTATTATTTACGAAAAAAATTAACTGCTGCAACTTACCATTAGTAGGCAACAGAATTTCATATTGTCCTATTTCTTAAGTTATCACGTATGAGTCAATATCAGAGAGTATCATATGAGTATACTTTTTAGCCTTTCGGAGTCAGCTTTAGCTTAGCAGGTTTAGCTCAGCGATCGTTATTACTAAAGCTACAATTTAGTATGAGTAACAATCAGTGATCGTACATTTTTACAGCAAAACCGCCAATGACGTTTTTTTGTGAAATTGTTATTTAATTATCAACCATCTCTATATTAGGTACTACTTAGTTCTAGGTGGCTTTGATTTTGTTTGATACTTGGTTTAACAATTTATAAGCCGTAAAATATGTAATAACAATTCTAGTACTGCACCAATAATGCTGGAAAATCTACGATCACTGGTAATAAATTAATATCGCAAAGTGGCAACACTAAAACTTAGGTCAACGTAAGCTGCGTAAAATTAAAAACGCTCATATACAAAGCACAGTGCGTCCACCAGAGCCGTCTACGCACAGTTTCTTCCGTTTTACACGTTTAATTAAAACCCTCCCACTCTTAATGTCGGCTGATATTGTCAAACTTGAATTCCAAGGGGAGATTTACGTGGTTTTTAAAAATTTCGCCAAATTTTGGCGGAGCTTTTTTACGCTTTACTGAATATTTTATTTAAGCCTCGTTGTGCTGGGTTTTCGTAATGAGGATGGTTTACATATTTTTTACGTTTATTTTAACTCAATTTAGAATATGGATGAAACATATTTTATTATCTTTGTTCACCAAATATGTAGACCTAATAAAATAATGCCAAAATAATGTAAGAAAGTGGAAATACGTAAATGACATTCTGCAATTGAACTCTCAGGGCCTCGGCGAGGCCTGGCCATTTTTAATTTTGAACCCTGTCTACAACACTTTATAAAAAAAATCAAGATGCAGTCACAGAGTAAATAATAGTATAATACAGAGAGACCTCATGCAGTCATAATTTTTTTTTTTTTTTTAAATTTAGGCGCTCTACTTATCGTGCACGTCTGCAACTAATCACCATTTTCAATACATTGCGCTTTTTGATCCATCGATTAATGTCATTGCACTTACGAACTGCAACGTATCGAAATCGCCTGCGATTTTGCATCGAAATTGCGCCGTGTATAGACCTCTTTAGTGCTAAATGCATTGAACATGTCTAAGCTTGTTACGTGACTGTTTTATTGAGGTTTTATTATACTCAAATCGTTGTTTCCATTATACCAAGTGCATAAATCTCCCCACAATAAACATTCGTAAGATCCATTGACACACCAATTGGAATTTAGGATCTATTGCAGCTTGTCATAATGATCATCGTAAATTGATCGAAACATGTCGGGCAAAAAGTCGATCAAAATTACGTGGTCACTCACGTTATAAATATTTTTAATATGTTAGGATTTAGGACCAATTGCGTTAAATTACGGTGTATAATTGTGTTTTTCGATGACTGCGTGGTGAAATTGTGGTCCACAATAATGTATTGCATACGTTAATCTGGTATTAACCGAGTATTGTTCTATAGAAATAAAAAAGAACCGACTTCACTTAGGATCCGCTATTCCAAGAGGAAGTGGCCGAGTTGCTGTAAAAATAGTGAAATCACTATAGGTGTGCCTATAATAGTTGAAGAGTTCCCTCGATTTCTCCAGGATCCCATCATCACACCCCGACTTGGTGACAATGGGACTATCTAGGGGTTATACCTGTTCGATAAAAAATTTTTTTGAAAATCGGTTCTTTATTCACGGAGATATCGAGTAACATACATACAAAAAAATAATAACGATTAAAATTAAATCTGGCGAATTGAGAACCCCCTCCTTTTTTGAAGTCGGTTAGTAAAAGATAAATCATACTCGCATACAAAATCATGTTAATATATATTAAATTAGTTTGAAATATCAGTTAATGAAATAATCTTTCCGTAAAAATCTATAAAATCGGCAAAAAAAATCATGCCTGTTGTATGGGAGCTACCTTAAATATTTATTGTATTCTGGTTTTTAGTATTTTTTTATTATAGCGGCAACAGAAATACATGATTTGTGAAAATTTCAACTGTCTTACTGTCACGGTTCATGAGATACAGCCTGGTGACAGACGGATAGATAGACAGACGGACAGCGAAGTCTTAAAAATAGGATCCCATTTTTACCCTTTGGATAGAATGAATAGGAAATAATAAAATAATTTTATGTATATTTTAGATGTATTTTTATATTTTACTTTTGTAAAAATATTATAAAAGCCTAATCTAAGAAAGGAATGAAATAAAGGAAATAAAAATTATTCATTTGCCACTGAAATTCTGCTCAATCAGGAATTCGAATAAATATCCGAATATCGAAATAAAAAATATCTACATTTTAGTTTAAAGATTTGGACTAAAGATAAATAAAATACATTGCAACTAAGTAAACGCGTGTAAAAACATCTTCAAGTGAAGAGCCTCATTGATTGGGGTAGGTTGATTTATATGGCTTAGCTCGATAACATTCGCTAATCCCGTATTGCGGATCGCGATATATTATATCGTCTCGTAATTTATTGCTCTGTCGCAAAAACAATGGGAAATTATGGTCTTGCCAACTATTTCCGACACTAAAAGAAGACGATAAATGAGGCTTTTTTTAGGGCGGCCACCTACTATCAGTCCGCCTGCAGTCCGCCTGACGATATCGGCCTGTCAGTTGATCGGAGCCGGCAAATTTTTGTTGTAACTGACAGGCCGAGATCGTCAGGCGGACTGCAGGCGGACTGATAGTCGGTGGCCGCCGTTACATTACAGAACTATTAGAAAATTTCGCTTCTTCTTCTTCTTCTTCCTGGACCTTGTCCCATTTACTTGGGGTCGGCCTTCCCTGTCCTTTTTTTCCATTCTGCACGGTTTAGTGCTATATCTGGGTTTAAATTTAAAGATTTTAGGTCTCTTTGAACCGACGTCCACCAGGTGGTGGGGGGTTTTCCGCGTCTGCGCGTCGTCGTGGGTAAATCCAGAGCTACTTTGACTACGTGGTCGTCTGGGCGTCTTTGAATATGTCCGAACCATCTTAAGCGTCGTTCCACTAGTTTATCCGCAATGGGTGCTATTTTGTAGCTGCCTCTGATGTATTCGTTACGTATCTTATCTAGCAATGTTACACCAGCTGACCAGCGCAACATGCGCATCTCCGTGGTATGGAGTTTATTCAGGTGACTCTTGTTTGTGCCCCAGCATTCTGAACCATACAGTATAGCGGGCCTTATTGCTGTTTTGTATATTAGAAAATTTCGCTGGTTGATCAATTTATTTATTTATTTATTTATTTATTGGGAGATGAGATGGAGATGACATCCCTAAGAATTTTAGTGTCCCAAAAGTTGTAGTGAAAATCTCTACAAATCTATACAACTCTTTGATTCTGTCACAGCTGTCAACCGCCAAACATCGCGCACAATACATTACGTACCTAGGGCGGTAAAATAAAGCAGGGCTCAGATCGCTGGTATTTGTGGCCCGAACCGAAGGTAAGGGCCATAAACAAGCGATCTGAGGCTTTCTTTATTACCGCCCGAGGTGTGTACATAATTTTACGTCTTCTCCTGGGTGTGAAGTGAGATTTGCAGCTACGCCCTAGGGCGGTAAATCTCACTTAGCGCCCAGAGTGACGTAAAATGAGTTCTTGATGTCAGATCTAGTAGAATAAATAATAAATAAATCAATTAATAGGAACTCTTTTTGACATGCCAAATTATGCGTACCTATTATGAGTCATAATTTATGACACATGGATGCGACAAAATGAATAGGTAGGTAAAGTAGCCATCATATATATTTGAGCGGCCAAGGTACTCAAAAATATCTGAACATGCATTATAATTCCCTGAGAATAGAGGCGTTGTTCAGATATTATGACCACATCAAAATTTTACACACATGAAAATTTCGGAAATCACACGTTTTTGTATGGGAAATAAAACTTTCGATTAAAAATTTCCAATTTCCTATATTTCTAGTGTAATTTTATAGTAATATCCGTGAACATTTCCAATTATTTGGAAGGTTTCTGCACTTACCAATATCAGACAACCAATGCGATTATTTACCGCCATGGTATAAAAAATAATTGGCGGCAAAATCCCATTGCTAAGCGAAACGAAAGAAAATATGTTAAGCACATCTTAACCGTCCGAAAACCTCCCTTTATAAACAAATCACGTTACTTGAAGGGATGGGGTAAGACTCGATCGGAAACAGCTCGAGATTTTACACTAGGTACCACACGAAATTTCTGAAGCTGAAGAAGCTAGAGGGTATGCGTATGGTGCCTTTGACCGTGGGGCTTCAAATGTAAGAATCAATTTTACTCATAAAGCTATTTTAATAAAGATTATTTACTTAATTTATTTATTTATTATATTTTATTATTCAAAAAAGTAGGTAACTACAAACAATTAACATAACAGAAATACTTAAAACTAGTAAACTTAATGATTATATTAATGTCATACAACCTAAATACCATGTCCAATGTACTACATCATCCAATGAAGCATTTATTATCATCGTCTGTCACACTCTAAAAAACATATGATTTTGCAGTACATTGCTTTGTCAAATAACTTTTAAACCTGCCTTTGCCAAAACATGGTAAAAATAGATACATATCTTTAAAAATTGTTAGCATTATTATTGGTCGTATCGCACTCATTAATTGTTACCATATGCCACTCAAATTTACGTTTATCGCCTAGCGGCTAGGATTAATGAATTTTTTATTTAGGGAAACAAACAGCATATATACAAGAAGGTAAGCATACAAGTTAAAACATAAGCTAACTATAAGCTGTATGCCCAGTCCACATGTCAAGCAAATCGTACCACGCAACTATAAAAAAATTTGGCAGTTATAGGGACTGCCGATAGAAGTGAAAACTAAGGAACCCTACGGCAACCTATGCGTCCCTAGTAAATTGCTCCGAATATCAACAACAACAATATTTATTTTACATGTTTGGCTTGTGATGCGTTTTTGTTTTCGTGACGGTGTCGGTGACGCGAACTCATAAGGTTTTTCCCCTACGTAAAATTGCCCAACGCGGCTAAAGAAGTTTTCACTTCAAAAATCATTTCATTACCATTGAAATCACTTGAGTCACATATGAAATGTTGTGATCTATAGTATCCGCAGAATTAAGTGGCGACTGAGTTCATATCGCTGTCTCCTTCTCTCTTGCCGTGGCGGTGCAAGTGCGAAAGAGAAGTTTTATGACCTCAGTCGCCACTTAAATAATAACGGGTTTGTGCTTACAAAAATGCTTTTACCTACTCAACGCCATCAAAATCTCAAGCCACACCTAATTTCCTCTCAATTTCTTGGACTCCAGACAATTCTCAGCTCAAGTTACTCTCCCATCCCTAATTTCTCCCACTGGCAGACCCCAAGGGCCCATAAATAATAATAAGTGTGACACCGCAAGGATCGCGGGGCTTAGCCATCTTGTATTATTCCTATGGTCTTCATAAAACTGAATGGTTTCTCGCGGAAGATAATGGCATGGCGCCAGTGTGGTTATGGCATTTTTTTAAGGTTAAGGTTTAGAAAGGTTTATGGATATACATTTGGGTGCAAGGAAAAATACCTACTTACTCGTACTTACTAGCTTCGCGACTTTTCGCGACTCGAGGTTAGAGGTCGTGATATTACCAAAGTCCGCCCTTACATCACTTTTCTCATCTCATTTCTCCATAATTAGAATCCTCTTGTCAGTTCATTTTATCAGAGACTATAGAGATATAGACGACCACAGCCTATTACTTTTTGAAGCTCATGTCGATTGCGCCATCTATGTCAAAGCCCCTTAAAGATACCGAATTTGTAAGAAGAAATGTCACCTGCACTGCTCCACCTAGTAACAAATAGCGTACTAGTAGTACACTAGTAGCTACTAGGTGGAGTAGTAGTGCAGGTGACATTTCTCTTACATATTCGGTATCTTTAGGGGGCTTTGACACAGATGGCGCAATCGACATGACCTTCAAAAAGTTCTTAGGCTGTGGTCGTCTATATCTCTATAGTCTCTGATTTTATACAAATCCGTCTTGCCGCTTCGGCATGAAGGCGCATATCCAAACATTCGATAGGACCTCATTGCGTTAATTTTTGCTTATTTTGCTCTTTGAAGTACTAACCACACGTGAGGTACACACACATGTACCCTGTGCATGTACCTAATATGTACCCAAGTGTAGTGGCATTAAATAGGTAGGTACAGTCCGCAGCAGAAGTAGCTAAGCGGGTAGGGTACTCAAAATAATCTACACACGGTCTTATTCTCTTAACAATAAACGACTTTATTGTTAAGAGAATAAGAGCGTGTGTAGATTATTACACACACACGACACGACTGTCCAGCTCATTTTGAATACCCTACCCGCTTAGCTATTTTTGCTGCTGACTGTACATACATACATACGACTGTACATACAATCACGCCTATATTCCAAAAGGGGTAGGCAGAGATCACAGATTTCCATTTGCTACGATCAATGCAGCAAAACGGCTCTCCGTGAGCCACTTCTCGCCCCCGTGAAGAACGAGACGTGATGGGTGGTGAACTGCATCGCCGCCATGCGGATGACTATTAATTAATCACCACAGCGTTCTCACGAGCAACACATCACTGCGTAAAATGCTTGAAGATAATACTAAAATTAATATCTATTAGTAAAATTAATTTCACTCACATAAGGTAAAAAAAACACTTGCAAAAAT
Source organism: Pammene fasciana (assembly GCA_911728535.1). Classification (NCBI taxonomy): domain Eukaryota; kingdom Metazoa; phylum Arthropoda; class Insecta; order Lepidoptera; family Tortricidae; genus Pammene; species Pammene fasciana. Next base: position 3,591,905 of record OU452292.1, read on the forward strand.
AATGTTAAATACGAATTTAACCCAGCAAACTCCATACGTAAAAATAAGTCCACATTGCAAACTTTTAGTTCAGTACAAAGGGTACCCATAAATTACAGTCACACTCACAGAAACACCCTTCCGGGTTTCCGTAAAGTCTGAATTTAACTGTACAACCCTCTGAAGTTAACTGTACAACTCTCGAGCCCGTGGGATGAAAGCAGGGCGGAAACAAGGCTTTGCGCCCCTCTTGCGCCCTTTGCATGGACTATAATAATCTCAAGTACCATTTAGACTCATACTTTCATGTTTTTAGGGTTCCGCACCGCACCTGTAAATATAAAAACTGGTGCCATATAGGGCAGATGCCCCGGTTTTGGCCACTTTAAGGAGAGTTCGTGTATTCAGACGTCCGTAATTTTGTGTCTATAAGGAATTATGACATGCTTTATATACAGATTCGTTGAAAATATATTGCTATATTCATATGAATCTTCGCTGTTAAGAATCTGACATTAGATCTTATTTTTTTCTTTAATGAGATGTCAAAAAAGGTCCCAAGAGCCAGTTTTGGCCACTTTTTCAATGGCTCCTGACAACTGAATAACAACTGATACTTGACAGATGACAGTGTCATCTGTACTGCCATAATTTACTCTTCTATGAACTATAAACTATAGACTTTTAAATTAGTCTATACCTGAATAAAGTTTAAAATGGCCAAAACCGGCACAGTGGCCACAACCGGGGCATCTGCCCTAGGTTCATTTTGTTGTCTGTCTGACTATCTATCTGTCAAGATCCTTTTTCTCAGAAACGCGTGGAGGTTATCAAGTTGAAATTAACATCAAATAGTCTACAGTCTCTTGAAACTGTAAGAAAATCATGCTTCTGATTCAACACAATCCAAAGGCATGGGTTTCAGCGTTATTTTCTAACACTTCGCAAGGGTACCCTATAAGGTACTTTCGGGAAATCATAACCTTGGTAATGGAGTATGTTGAGTACCATTATTCGGCGCTAGTTCTTACCCTATAATGTTCTCACACGCGATTTTTAAAAGATTAATTTTGATGTGTTTTTTACTACCAACTTGTTTGTACATTTATTATTATACAGGGTGTTTCCTGTAATAGGAGCAATAAGTTAAAACGTAGATTCTACTCCTCAAACAACACAAGTTTTGTTCAACAACTTTTCAAAATAATGTAAGTACTTTTATAGATTGTCTCTTTTTCATACAAAATAATTAGTATTTTCAATGTACGTTAAAATCCGTCTATTTGACATTGCTTGTCAGTCTTGTCACCCTACAGACATAATCAATTTCGGAATACATTGCGTATTTGAAATAACTTTAAAGTGTACTAAAAATCAAACCATAAGTCATTTTTAAAAGTCGCTGAATAAACGTTGTCTGGTTTGAGGAATAGAATCTACGTTTTAATTTATTGCTCCTATTACAGGAAACAGCCGCTATATGTCAAAAGCTGAACACCTTTAGCTTTGAAAATTACTTACCTCGTGGTTTTTCATGCATTTTCAGATACGTAAAGCAACATTCGTACTTAAAATATTCTTTATTCATTCGGTTACATACAGATAACTCAGCCGGGGTTTAAATCTTAACCGAAATAAAATGTTTATGAAAAGAGAGTCATTTCGAGCGAGGTTCTTAAAAATGTTTGCTTGAATTTCATGAGAAGCCCACGTCTAGAAAATATGGAATGTACTCTATTTCTGCAAGTTATTTCAGCAGGACGCGTTTCCATTGTAAACTGTGACGGATTTAATTGTATTTATAACGGAAAATATTAATATAAATGAAACAATATTTGCCGTTTTCAAGTAAAAGGTACATTGTTGTCGGTTGTCAATAAGGTATTACTGCTATAATAATTAATTAGGAAACGAACTCTTAACAACCGACAATGATGTACCTTTTAGTTGATTTGAAAACGTCACATGATAGTATAACTAATCTGTCTGCAGAAACTATTATTTAACTATAATATATGTTTAGAAATAAAAGAAAAGTAGAAAAATCCACTGCCTCAGGCGAGACTCGAACTCGCGACCAACTGAGCTACTGAGACTATACCTGATGGCACTGGATTTTTCTACTTTTCCTTTATTTCTAAACATTGTGGTATCGTTAGCAGACGTTCTGCTTAATACAAAATTAAACTATAATATATGTTACCCGGGACATACAAAATCGATAGATACTTTATCATCAAAATCGGATTATAAGTTTAGGCGCTACGGACGAAGATATATGTAAATAAGATACAAATACACATACACAAACTCCTAAAAACTTGAGCCAAAGTAAAATTGACTAGGTGCGATTTTCAGTAGGTACACGGAAAAAAAAGCATCCGGGATATTCTCAATCTAAGACATTATTATATTATGTTGAAAATTTTTCCTCGTGACAAGCATTTATTTCCTTTAACGAAAATAAATTAAAGTTTTAAATATAACGAAGGGAATATATATTCTTACAGATTTTATAGTTTTCTTTTACCTAAGATAATACTTGTTTGATTAAAGTACAATCTCTCTTATTTACTCAATATATTCTTGAAACAATACATTTTTGTATTTCTATTTTAAGAAAACATGGTTTTACACTTTTCGTACCACAGTTCGCTACGCGCTACGCTCGTAGCCGGTCCTAGTGTTTTCCCGCTTTGTAGCGGAAAGCGCCTACGAACAGAGAGGGCTCTCTGGCGGGTTCCTAGTCGTGAAAGTGTTAAGCGAAGAATCATATTTTTGGTAAAGGAAATAAATACTTGTCACGAGGAAATATTTTCAAGAAAATAATAATGTCTTGGATTGAGATCGGAATTGACAGTGGAAACGTTTACCAGGTGGAACTGCGGCGGAACTCGAGATCCCCCGCGATACAGCACATCCGTGAGATAAACCTAATGGGGTGCTGTGGAAAAAATGACATATAAAACTAACATGCGCGGCATGAGCTGGGTTCATTTCTAAATAATAGTAGTTTATTTAACTGTTACGTAATAAGGGTCCTAGGCCTAATTACGTGCAGTTGTGCCCTGGTTACACCTACCGAGTAAAGTGGCGAGTCAGTACTCTGGACCGCGTACTCGCAAGGTGTAAACACATCGTCGAGTACTGGGCCGGGCCATTTTACTCTCTCGGCTGAGTGGAATTTTGCTGTCTCGCCACTGTACTCGTTAGGTGTAACCAGGCCTTTACACTGCTTTATCTACACGTTCGGAAACCCTTAGAATGACCGCCATTGTACCGCCATGGCCAACTCGATTGTGCCGGCGCTCGAGGGCAGACTAACCGCGGTCGGGGGGCAGGACTGGATTTTCATTACGTTACCGTTATACGATGTGGTAATGCATTTTTATAAGTTTTTACCCACGGGTCACAGATAATACACTGATTTTACAATACTGGTAGCAATAATGGTGATAATTAATTAATTACATACGGTTTTTGAACGCAGAATAGAGGATTTATGATGTGGGTGTAGATAAAAGGTATTATATGTATACTAATTTTACCTTTACTGACTAATAATAACTTTCAAGAAATACTACTATAACTATTTAATACGGCATATTTACCATGAAAATATTATTAATTGAATTAAAAAAATATGTATTATTTTTATTTTAAATAGTTATTGTAGTGTTAGTGAGCATGTTAGCTTAAAATCGTAGTTTCAAGAAATACATACATATATCTATGCAGTCACTTTTCTTTTTAGTGAAATACAGTGGACCTCTTTTTGGAATTAAAGTTTACTCAATTAATAGTTATCGTAGGTATTACCTATACAAAACGATATTATGCCATCTGATGGTTCTGCCAAATGAAATTATGTGAAATGTAGTTTGGGAAGTGATCATTTGCCACAACTTTCGGCCACATATTAGTAAACCTTAAGTAACTGCGTGAAATTCTATTTGAAATGAAATGAAGACCAGTTTAAATACTCAGAGACTATATAAAATGTACTCAATAATTAACCACGAAAGTCATTAACACTTGTGTGTAATTAACTTTCGTATTCAGCTTACGTATACAAATTACTTCGGCGGCAAGTGTATACAAATTAATTAGAATAATTAATGTCTCTCTCTTTAATGTTAACGACCTTATGGTGAAGGTATGGCATGTATTGTACGCAAAATGCGATTCGTGGCTACAAATTAGCTAGTAAAATTTTACCAAGAGCACTGAAATGCATTTGAAGTATTGTGTGCTCGCTCAGTGAATCAGCAAGTTGCAGTAGCAGTGGCCAGTTATGCCGAAAACCTTATGGCTACTGGGGAAAGCTGGTTCTTGGGTGGAGACAGTATGACAGAACATGCAGTGCTTGGCGTCCTGCAGCAAGGTGGGGCAATAATATCCGTAAAGTGACGGATACAGAAGGAGGAGAGCTGAAAATCGAGTGGCTGGGTGGAAGAGACTTATGTCCAGCAGTGGACTGATACAGTCTGATGATGATTGTGTTTTTACAGCACAGAGAATCGAACCGTTTAGTACGTTAGGAGCCTCGCCAATCATATCCCAAGTATCCCAACCTCCTTGTTTTACGGGCATTCTACAAGGTGTAACAAAAATGCTGCTGATCCTTTTAAGGGCGTCATGGTATCGCAATCTAATTATTTAAAAAAAAATGGGTTTTTTTTTTGTTTTAGTATGGAGGGTTGGCTGGCCGGCCAAGCCACCACGACGTGTCCCATACAAAAAAAAATTCGCGCCTAATAATTGTTTCTCCTACTTTTGCTTACTCGCAAAACGATACCAATTATGCCCTTAAACGGATCACCAGTATTTTAGTTACAACCTGTATATTAGATTTTTTATTTTCTTGTACTATTGTCATAATAGTAGTTTATGTAACTGTTACGTAATAGGGGTCCATAAAACACGAGTGTGGCTTTATGAAACGAACGAAGTGAGTTTCATAATAAGATCACACGAGTGTTTTAAGGCCTAATTACGTACAGTTGCATACACTGCTTTATCTACATACATATTATAAACCCGAAATTACGCGTTCTAAAACTGTTAAAATGGCTGCCATTTCACAGATTGCATCACCATCGCCAACCCGATTGTGTCGGCGGGGCGCGTGCCGGCGGTCGGAGGATCGCGCGGCGCGGCTGTCGAGGAGCAGGCCGGATTTTCATAATGATATGGAATTTTTGCTTATTATTTGATAATAATAACATCGTTACAGATAAGACATTTGTTGTAACTTCTAACAAAACAGTCTCTTTTTATGATGGTCATAACGTGCGGTTTTTGAACGAATCATGGAGGGTTTATGATATGGCTGTAGATAAAGGATTGTTATAATATATGTTATGTTACCTCAACGGACATCTATCGATCGGGCAATAGAATCAGTATTTATTTACAATACAAACATAACGAAGTACTTATAAAATAAAACTATTAAAACTAAATCTTAATAAAAAAATAAAACACATACTTACCTAAAACCGCCCCTCCAAACCTTGACCTTTCGGCAAGGTGCCCATCACACAGGCAGCATTCCCAGGCTTTGCGCGAGAAAGCTGCCTGCGCGAGGGTCTCCCGTTGCGTCCCTCAGTCGTTTTATATTGGGCAGTTTATATATGAGCACATATATCAGTATCTCTTTCCGGACCACGGAACAACGGTGTTCCGGACCTTTGGGAGGCGTATGCGGAGCCGAAGTCAACGCGCAGAGGCATTTTGACAATTTAATGAAAAGTGAGGGGTACACTAAGCGGATATTGCCCCTGTCCGTGTTATAGGACGCACGCAGAGACAGCAACCGCCTTGGTGTAAGGACTATTGAGAGTTAATGGAGTCTAAAATGTACTAGGCTATTGGGTGAAAAGTATGGACTGATTAATAACGCTATTGGATGAAGAACCGGACGCCTGCCTAATAAAACGGTATCCAATTTTATTTCCAGCAGACGGTGACTCGCCCTCCGCAAGATGGGCTCCCATAAAAAGCGACATCAAGGATGGCTCAAGGGCAACACCGGTGCGGGGGCTGGGGGTAGCGAGGTGTCACTGGACTTTAAACATATAACCAACTTGCCACTTAGAATTACCAGTATATTGTCTCTGTCAGTATTATTATTATTATATACTAGTTTAAGTATTCGTAAAATATTCACAATGAATGTCCGTAGGGCCCCAGCCTACTGCGTTTCTTCAAAGACATGTCAAAAAGGTTCAGAGGTGCTACAGGGGACCCGAAGAGCTGATGGCAACTTCCTCGCTCAACGAATCAGTCTAAAATTGCAAATCCTGCCTTAGTTCATCTTCGGTACATTCGCCAATATATCTGAGCGGCCAGGGTACTCAAAAATATCTGAACATGCACTTTATCGCCTTGACTATAGAGGTGTTGTTCAGATATTTGTGTCCACCTTGGCCGCTCCGATATATCTGATGGAGACTGTACCAAGCCGCAAATGCAATGAATACGCTTTTCTAAAGGGTCAGCAACACGCATCTAGCACCTCTGGAGTTGCAGGCGTCCGTAAGTTACGGTAGCTGATTACCATCAGACTGGCCGTATGCTTGTTTCCCAACGTCGTAGTACAAAACAACTTACTAGTTGGTTTATGATGTTATCCATATAATATAAAGGCATGGAATGGGCATGTTTCCCAGAGTCGCGAGTTCGAGTCTCGCCTGAGGCAGTGGATTTTTCTACTTTTCCTTTATTTCTAAACATTGTGGTATCGTTAGCAGATTCTGCTTAATACAAAAATAATACTAGTAGTCCGTCTCGAACTGAGAACTCGCGATTTACTTGCAAACTAGTTGACCAATATAACAAGGCCCATATGATTATTTTTTCGCGCCTTCTAGCTCCATAACCCCTTGATCGATCCTGCTCATATACGAACATTCAAATTATAATGTACAGCCTTGGCCAGAAGTATTGAGCATAGGTGTTTTTTGTTTACAATTTTGATGTTAAGCATTATTTCCCTATCCTAACAATGTACGGTAACGGTAAATGTTATATTTTATTTATAAATATAGAAAACTTCACTTAATAACACTTTCAAGGTACTTAAAAAATATGAAAACAGAAGGTACCAAAAATGTAAATTTAAGTCGGTGCGACATATTGCAAATATTCTATGCAGTTACTACTAACTTCAACAAAACATGCCTATTAGTTTAAATTAATTGACGAAATAACTTAAACAAAGATGGAAACGATGGACTTCACTTTCCTTTTTATCTTTTTATCTTTATCGCATTGGTGCTCAACACTTCTGGCCAAGGCTGTATCTCTGCTACAAGCTCAACAAATTTCATAAAGATCAGAAAGACGTTACTAAAGTTATCGTCGAACAAACTCTCAAAATAAAAATGCCATCGAAATGCCGAGACGGCCCAGTAGCGAGTTGTTTGTAAGAATTCGCTTCGCTTACGCTCCGCACGTTCGATTAAACGGTTTCTGGCTTACAGGTTCATACAAAATATTTTGAAAATATACGTTTTCTATGGCGGTAATGTAGGCGCTGGGGGTCAGGGGTTCCCATCCAGGTGAGGCACTGAAAACACCTGCTTTGCATACAATGCCGAGTACCGTATAATGTTACTGTCGTTATCTTGGATAGGAATTTGGTTGAAATATCCAGGATTTTACATTGAAAAAAAAATTTCTAACCGTCACACAGTAAAGTGATTTTCATTAAGATTAACTGTTTTGTACAATGTCAACAAATGTTTGAAAAACGGTAAAATACAAAACAGTAATAATAAGTGATTGAACATTACTAATTATTGAACATCAATAGCTTTAGCTACTCAAGACAGTAAAATTTACTGCAAAACAGTAAAATTTACTGTCATTCTTTAATGCTTTCGGAACAGTATTTACTGCATGGATCGTTACGCTCCCCTGAAACTGTTTAAAGCAGTAGACGTTAATGGTTTATCAGTGGTATTCACCGCTAATTTTTCTCAGTGTATGTTATATTTAGGCCAAATATGGCAGCGATGTTTTGGAGTACTCATATAATTTCAATAAGAAAAGTTATATGGAAGAGATCCCTCATAGGTATATGTTCGCCTTAATACTTGCATTTTCTTGTAAGTACGTGCCGGGGTTTGAACCCGAGGCCAACGCAATGAAAGTAGAAAGTAAGTATTATGTCCAGTTACCAGCGCATGTGGGTATTCGAGATAAAACTAAAAGAGGGCTTAAATGGTAGATGGATGTGTCTTTATTTTGGTAAAGGCAACATTTGGCTGCCGGCGCTTACGTTCTACGTTATACACACAGAGAACCTTACCTTATCTGCTACCTTATCGGTTACCTTATCTGTGGTTATACATTACCAAAATAATGACACACTATACCTCGTTTTTTTTCAGACTACAAAAATAACGGTCGATTTCGACACTTTAGCTGTATTTTTTTCAGCCATATCTGGGCAAAATATAAATGAAACTACTTTTTTCCACTATTAGTGATACGCTTAAGCCAATACGATTCAAAATGGCAAATATTAAAATCGTTTTCCCAAAAATCGCATGACGACAATCGCACGATTTTTCTAATCTGAAAAAAACGGAGAAGCCCCATGCCACAGGAGGAGTAGCTCATATACCCAAAGGCAATTGATGAAGTGACGATAATATTTAGTTAATTCGTAAAAATACTTATACTGTTGACGACAGTGACATTCAACTGGTATTCCAACCTGAAGTGGACATATACAGAGTGTTTTTTTTTGAGTTATGTGAAAGATGTCAATGAACTTCCAGTGCTTCATAATCTCTCACAATCCATTTCTATTCAGTCATGTTATTTTTAAAATGTTTTTAGATTTGTTTGGCATTTAGTATCCAGATCCAGTTTTGTAAGCTGAAATTTACTTATAACAAGTGACCAACCCCTTAACCAAAATATTGAATAGAAATAATAATGAACCTACGTTTTTGAAGACCGTAGGAAAATTTTCTTTAGGTGTGTAATTTTTTGATGTTGGACACGGTATAACGAAGTCATCTATACTCAATAATAAATACTACAACTATATGAAAAATAAAACAAAAAATAACCAATTTAAGAACGATAGGTTGAGATCACATTTAATTAATAAAAATAGTAAATATAAACTAAATTTAATTACAAAACATAATTCTTTATTCTTTATTTATTAACCAACTTAGATTAATAGTTAAACATAACGTGCAAATTAAAGGTTACAGCTTAACTTAATTTAAAAAAATATTTACAGTTGAGCATAATACTAAATAAATTTAGTTAACATCTCTTAACTACATACTTAATCACGCTGTTGTAGTGGTTGTGGAGTTTAATTCCAGATATCGGGCTGCTGTAGCCGATAGTTTCGGTTCTGTCTGTAAAAATAGTTCTAAGGTAGGATTAAATACAATAATGTTGTTTATATAGTTGAGTGCACCAAAATACAGCCTTGGCCAGAAGTGTTGAGCACTAATGCGATTTTCATACAAAACTGGAAAGTTTAGTCCATCGTTTCCATCTTTCTTTAAGTTATTTTGTCAATTAATTTAAACTAATAGGTATGTTTTGTTGAAGTTAGTAGTAACTGCATAGAATATTTGCAATATGTCGCACCGACTTAAATTTTAATTTTTGGTACCTTCTGTTTTCATATTTTTTAAGTACCTTGAAAGTGTTATTAAGTGAAGTTTTCTATATTTATAAATAGAATATAACATTTACCGTTACCGTACATTCTTAGGATAGGGGAATAATGCTTAACATCAAAATTGTAAACAAAAAACACCTATGCTCAACACTTCTGGCCAAGGCTGTATATATTTGAGAGAAAATGTAACCTATTTAGATAATATTATAACCTATTTAGATTTACTAGTACCTAAATTGAAGCCGCAGCACAACATGAATATTATACCCATACCACTAATCCAGTTTTCTACCGTTTCAAAGCATTTCAAAAGCAAACATAATCTTTCTGATCCCACCCAGCGAACTAAAAAGCTTCTATACAGCTATAAGTTACATTGTAACTATGTTATGTAGCTTAGTTTGAGATCGCTAATCCGCTCTTGGTGTGTTGTGTCACGTTTAGCGATATCAGTTTGTACAAGTTTACAATTTATACGTACATGTATATCTAATAATAGTTTGTAATACTGAAGTATGATAATTTTGCCGTATTAGACTTTAAATGCATGCTATATACGGAAGGAAAGTTCAATCTGATATGTTATATGATACCTATGTTTTTAATGAGACACAGGAAATTTATTTTATTTATTTATTTATTCCGGTAAATGTGCTTAGTAATTTATAAATCTCTATATTTTTTATAATAATGTGAGGTAGACGCAACAAAACATCCTCTCGACGTGATTAAGAGTGGGACATATTCTCATTTTGTATAATTTGAGGTAAATACCTAATATATATAGTAGTATAAGTATAAATCAAATTATCAATGATTCCTTTTTCTCAAAGATCTAAAAGGACGTTGCTAACATATCTTTAATTTTAATCAAATTTAAACTATTAAGTCCAATAGCCAAGTTTTTCGCTTCGATTCCTTCGGCATTGTTTACAAATCACCCTGTATGCAAATCTTTTTTAATTGTCCGTTTTATAAACATCGTCGTGAAATAACATCGGCCAGACGAGTAGTGGGTGCCTGGCGGTGTTAACGTCCAGGGTTCCGTTCCAGTTTAGTTTTGTGAAAGTTTATTGTGATACGGTTTGTTCATTTTTATTTATTAGAATATTAAAAAGTGCCCCTTGTTGAACTAATATGAATGTGACAATCCATATTGAAAGGGCCCTGTATTAGAAGGAAGAGGTATGGATTTGTAGGCGTTATACAGATGCTATATAATTTTCAAGAAATAAAGGCGCAAGCGCCAGCCGGCATAAGGGTCCTTTCAATATGAATTGTCACAAAAAAATCCGTTTTTTATTTGAATGTTGACGTAAGTCCCATCTATTGATACGGTTAAATTATTTTTCAATGTTTGGGGTAGACAAAAAAATGAATAAAGTTTTGAAACTATTATAGCATCATACCTTTAGGTATAGTGCTTAACGCATGCTACCGTCCGCCCCCCTCCCCCTGACGCTACCCCCCCTTTGAGCACGAAATGTGTCCCTGTTGACGAACTTTATATTTTGAGAAAAATATTAAAGTTAGAAAAAAAGTGTCTATGAAAAAAAAATATCGGCCGCCTCTTGTCTTGCCATCGCCAAGTTGGAATCGCGGAAATTGACTATACCCCTCTCCCCATATCTCGAAAACTACTGAGCCTAAACATTTGAAAAAATACAGCATATAGGCTTTTACCTATAAAAAACAGAAAAGTAATAAGGAGTCGCCGGTCAAGCGTGAGTTTCAATTCCCCTGTAATCTTGATGAAAAATTTATTTTATTTATCTGCTTACAAATTGTGCTTCTATGTATATGCACTGAGTGCTGTAGACGTTACGAGCACGGAGACCTTGGCTGTCGTTCGGGTCAATAAAAATGACTCTAAAATTGTAGATTTAATAAATATCGCAAGTTTCACCGTGCATACTCGTACAATAGTATTTTATACAATCGTGACATAATAAAGAGCTTTACAGTCGAGTACCGTTTTAGGCCACGAAGCTTGCTGAGTGGCCTAAGTAAGGTACGAGATTGAAAAGCTCAATTATGTCACTATTGTATACAATACTTTTTCTACGAGTACTCAAAGCAGGCAAGTCGGTTAGAATAGAGTTCAATAAATGCGTAACAATCTGCTGCCTCTATATTGTGTCAAGCGCCGCCCGGCCACGCTGTCGCGGTCGGGCGGCGCTCGACACCTGAGAGAACTAATATTGTAAAGTAGTAATTAAGTAGTATTTAAGATGTCGGAATTTTACTAGGGATTTCTACCTACAATTTCGACACCTTAAATAAAACGTACTATATGAAAATCTATTTTAGTTTTGTCGACAAAACTACAATAGGTGCCGAGCCCCGCCCGGCCACGCGGCGAATATGCGACCACCGAAATGTATGCGCTAGTAGTTCTCTGTACAAAGTCTCAATTCAAGCATTATAGTCGGCGAGTAGAAAAAGTAAATTATATAACTTGGTGAGCAGTAAATTATACACAGGTAGAAAACAGTTCCAAATTACGATGTATAATTTTGCGACGGGCCGACACCGGGCGTTCCGAGCACTACACGTGCAGCGACCGGGCGGTTCCGGGTCCGAGGCTTCCGACACCGCCCTGTTAGATATGTATGAGAGCTTCCGAAGAGTTTCCGGGCAAGAAGCGAGCCGAGTCCGGGCTGTTTTCGGTCCGACACATCGGCACATGGTCACTTTGTAATTATAAACTGACCGATTAGCGAATTAGCTACGCCCTCATACAATTTATTGATATTTTGGCAAATATATTCCGACACATCTTTGCAAAGGTGTTGTCGTATAGTCTCCGAGTGGTCGCCGGGACGAGCCAGTTCCGAGCGTTGTTTGTAGCTAGTAGCGGCCGTCAAACAACAAAACATGACCGTGCCGTCCACGTTTCGGGTACGTAACGAGTATCTTACGACACTTGGAGGTCACGTGATGTTTTCTACACAAAATGAAGTGTCGGAAGTGTCGTATCGGACCCGGCCCGTATTACACCGTGAATCATGGTTTGTTCTGAGAGTTTTACCTATGGACCTTCTGTTATGAGTGTATATTGAGATCTTTCAATATGAATTTTACTTTAGATAAAAAGTATCGTGTCTAATCTGATGTAAAAAAAATCTCCTTTGTCACCTGCTCGTAATCCAAAAGTGCCTCAGGAAGCAGAATACAAACGCCCTTTCCGTTTGTTCTTTTCTTGGTAGGCAGAGAGCTAGTCGCCAGATATGACACAATAATGAGAGCCATGAAACCCCTCTAGTCAAAAACAGCGGTGGGTCAATCAATCTTAGGCCAGCCGGAGCTTAATTTGGCTTAAAATTTCTTCATGAGCTGTAGGAAAACTACTCAGGTGCCTGAAACTTAGGCAAGCTGACGAATCGTGTTGTATGGACCCGCTGCCACTGCTAGTCAGTTTGCTATACTATGCTTATTTATGAATTTGCACAAGTGGTGGAGGTTAAAGAATGCAAACCATTTCAAGAAAACAAATCTTTGAGTTCTGGTTTTGATGCAATATTATGAGCAATTACATAAACAATTGAATTATATCATTGCTAAAAGTTTTTGTTCGGGGAAAGTAGTGCCAAATGACGTAAATGTAATTCCTAGGTTGGTGCTTACTGTTTTTGTTTCCGTAATAATATGCAATAATTTTTATTCTAATGTGAAAATATAGGCCCTCCTCTATAACTGAGGGAACTTCAGCAGTTTTTACCTAATTTGGTAGTACTATTATCCAATTCAAATATCTTGCTATTCTGTAACTCTGACCCATTGAAAGCTGCCAAATACCTGGATCTACCAAAAATAATAGTACTGTAATCTTACTAGACTGGTTTCGTTGCTCTCATTATTGTGTCATATCTGACGTGGCTAGCTCTTAGAGCATAGGACGCCTGAAAGCCTCTATTCGAGACACTTTTGCACCTTTTCTCATTAATCTTTAAAGAGCTAAAGAGCACTTGCATTTCACGTGATTTTGTCTCTTATTTTTTCGGCTTTAAAGTAGATTTTCATTTAAACACTCAATGCAGTTGTGTCATTTTTCTGCAAGAATTCGTAAGGAAAGTAGCTTTTTGCTTATGAAGGCACTTGCGGAGATAGTCCATAACGAAAATTAGCTTGAGTTGTATAAACAATATCTTTTGATGTTGCAAACAGTGTCTATATTTTTACATATTATGAAACACCATCCTCATTTCTTTCAAATTCGGGTATAAATATAGGTACTTACTTACAACATAAATACAGCTAGAGTTTTACTTTACTTCAGTTTATTCACAGTACAGAAGTAGCTAATAGGCCGGGGTATTCAAAATTATCTAAGCACTAACTTATTGTTAAGTCAACTAAATTTTCTGATGCTAACAATGCTAACTGTATTTGAAGTTTCACAAATCACGATAATTAATTTTATAAAAATATACACACCTTGATACAACTTCCGAAACCGAGAATAACTTTGAGTGGAGGTAAATTAATAATGTATGGGTCTAGTGATTGTTTTTTAACAATTTAAATAAAAACAAGGAATATTAATTAATTAAATGTATGACGTATCAGGTCATTGACGTGCACTTTAATTAATGTTTGTTATTCGTTAAATAAACACTATGTATTAGTTATTGACTTGAATTCAGAAATAAGGAAGAAATTACAACCAAAAAAATACATTTTGGTCAGCAAAAAATTTGATAGTCAAGAAGTTTGCTGACAAACTGATTTTTCTACTGACTAAACCATTTCTATTTAAGTTGTGATAAATTATCAAATAATAATGTTTAGCTCCAACAAAAAAAATGATTTATTGCATACATTCTAATACAATAAAAACAAAACATAACGCAAACTAAAAGATACTTAATATTTTTTTTTGAAAAATACTCACTAAAAGATACTTATCAAAATTCAGATAGAGAGATACATAATACATTACGGCTCGGAAAATTTAAAAACGTAGGTCCTAACCTAAACCTAGTCTTAGTTTTAAGCAGGCAGGCACCTAACCTAAGTTATTTTTTTTTATATTAACACAAACAAAACATAATCATGTAATTAATAACAAGTCTTATTAACTTACCACGTTAATAAATAAAATAATGTTAGAAAATAGGTAGGTATTTTACAATAATTTTATTGACATAAAAGAAAGAAGTTCATAGGTTTCAAATAATTCTTATCCTATATCTACATACCTACTTAACTATAATTAATTTTCATGCATTAAAAGTACAATCACCTCGTCAGTTAAAAATAAACTTAAATGGTTTGAAGTAAGGACTAATATTCCTAGCAATTGAAGCTACGCTACTTATTATGAAGTGACCTCGGGGTTAAAAAACGTGAACATTTTTAAATTATTCGATTACATCTGCATTGATTACGGGTGTGCATATTCCATTGTGTTAATAAGTTTTTTATAGTTGGTAACTTGACTTGATACAATCAATTCGTTAAAAGTATTTTAAGAGGGAGGATAAAACGCAGGAGAGGTATAGAGACAAACACAGACAAAGTTACATGGATCAAGTAAGAAAAAGTAGGGGCTTTTCGTTTTTACGACAAATGCGAAAGTTACTACGTTTGTATGTTTGTCCGATGTAGATGAAAATTAGTTAAAGTATACTGGGGAAGAAGATAAGACGAAACGAAACGAAGATATCACGAAAATCATCCCTTAGGAAGGTTAAAAGGGGAGAGGAATTTTATATACTCACACACACACACATACACTGATTATTTGCCATTACACTTTATTTAATATAATAAAACTAGTTTAAAACACGTTATTTTATTTACAGATGGCACCGACCACCAAAGTTGAGGACCGCCTGGAGTCCGGACATCGTCTGTCGCACCCTCCCCCTGGCGATGAGGTCCTCATCACTGGAGTATCTGGCTACTTCCCGGACTCAGATTCCGTTGTGGACCTGCAAGAGAACCTGTTCAACAAGGTATGTACTCGTACGTACAGGTACATGACATGAACTGTCACACTCGCCCTCTGGTAACTAAGTTCTCATCACCGGAGTATCTGGCTTCTTCTCTCTGACTTCCTTGTAGACCAACAGGAGAACTTGTTCAAGATGGTATCTGCAACCCAGTGAAGCTATCGCAATTTAGCGTCTCTCAAAAGAGATATATCACAGTTTAATTGCTAGTGACTGTTCGTTTTTATGACGAGTAGCGCTCTGGTTGTGAATGTACGCAAAATAATGCCAGACGAAATCCGGATAAAATACCATGAGGGATCGCTCAAATATACAAAAAGTTATCGAATATGATCTCGAAACACGTCGAATGTCGACTCTAGTGCCACTAAGGCATCATTTTATAAGACTTCCCCCAGTTCCCCACATTCACAAACAGTAGGCATTAGTTTATCGATTTGCCTGACTCAAGGCTTAATTACATAGTAGGTGCCTAAGTAAATTTCTTTCGAAAATTGATGTTCCACTATTATTTTCTGTACCCCAGGTGGACCTGATCTCAGGCGACCCTCGCCGCTGGAAACTAGCCCACCCCGAGATCCCGCAGCGCACAGGCAAGATCAACCATGTCAACAAGTTCGACGCTTCGTTCTTCGGAGTCCATTATAAGCAGGCCCACACCATGGACCCCATGTGCAGGATCCTGCTTGAGAAGGCATATGAAGCTGTTATTGATGCTGGTAAGTTAACCAAAAAGAAGTAATTGGTGTTTAAAAATTCGGGATGCTTTTAATTGTGTCAAACACATTTTTTATCACATCATGGCAAACAAGTATACAGCCCGCCTGGTAGTAAGTGGTCACTGTGGCCTATGGACGTATGTAAGTTCAGGGATTAACACGTTAATGTAGGACAGTTTTGATTGAGAGGTGACGAAAAATTAAGGGCATTTATTTTTGTGTTCATAACGAATTCCTTATTAAAGAAAGTTTTTTCCATAAATCTTTGTATATATTTATGTGTACATATGTATCGACGGTTAGTACCCAGTAGACACATATTTTCTTAGTTTGAGGCTATGAGACTGGCATCGTGCATTGGTGTAAATGGTTCCGAAATAATATTTTTTATAATCTACTTTTGTTTTGGAGTGATTACGAGTAAGCAACATATAAAAATAAAACAAGAGAAATACATTTAGCTTCAGCAGCAGAAGTTTATAGCTTTTATATTCACGTATCTACATTTCGTGGCAAAGCCATTTAAAGCAATCTTCAGTTTGTGTACAAAGCGAAGTGAAGTGAACTGAAGGTGAAGTTTCGGTACTTCCTGGTGCGACCCAGTTTGGATTCAATGTTGACGTAACAAACTTCCTGTTTACCTGTACCAATAAATATTCTCAAGTATTTCCGGATCTGTACAGTTCTACTGGGTTTCCTACTCGTTTCCGGTCTATTTTTCAATGGGGTAATAAGTCCGACTTTGATTTTAGATCTTTTGAACAGGTACGTTTAAATGTAGCCTAGTATGTTAAAATGAATCAGGCTTAGGTTGGGTTGCACTACGTAAAATAACAGACTCATCAACGTTAAATATGGCGGAGCTGTCATCTCATAGAAAACTGACAAACTTTTAATACAATATTTTTAACAGTAATGTTGACGTGAACAGACGGTTTGGTGTAACCAACCGTCAGTAGTCAATTCTGATAGTGGTCAATTTCCAAAATTACTTGTAGAGTGGAGTGGAGCTCTATGACATTTGTTTCAATTTCAAGTTTTGTGCTATATCTGACAGTTTTTTTTCCTTTATAAAGGCATCTGGGTACCATTTTATTACATAACATAACATAACATATATATTCTTTATTGTACACCTCAAATTAAAGACAAACCCGCTTATTCATAAACGTGTTGCAAACCTCATTTAGTTAAAATGTATTTTGTCTGTTTCTAACAAACACAACTGTCAATGTGACAGATAAGGACAAAAGATGATTTAGTTAAATGAGGTTTGCAATACGTTTATGAATAAGCGGGAAAGAGTATACACAAGTTACAAACAGAAAATTAGAGGTAAAACAATTGGCGGTCTTATCGCTAAAAAGCGATCTCTTCCAGACAATCTTTGGGAAGCGGAAACCTTAATAGATAAATAGATAATATATATATGATGGCGGATTAATAGATATATGATGTTTTCATACTTACGTACTTACTCGTACTGTTAGCCATGTTTACTGTTGACCACATTATTATATATTTAATCAACTAACGACTAGTAATCAGTTATATTGGTAAAACACCAAACCACATTTCATTCCGTCCACACTGCTCAATCTCATGTAATATACATTTGCAAAACAATCATCAACCTTACGTCTGCCAAATAAGATTGACATTTCAATTCATATGAGTGCGCGGATTTAAACAAATCTCACCTTTATCAAAATGGTGAATGTTGATAAGAAAATAAATGAAGTTATGTCGTTTTGAGCTTAAAATGAATATGGATATTCAACTTTCTGCGTGATATTAATCAGAGTAAGCCTCAAATTAACATGATGGGAAGCCATGTTGAATCAATTTTTATAATTGAATTGTATGAAATGTATAAAGTTGGTCAGTTAGTGATCAATAAAATTAAATATTACAATACAGTTAATATGTTAGTATAATACTACTATGTTATTCCCGGGGCTCAGAATATCTCTGTAGGTACCTAATTGTTATTAAAGGGAAATATTAGCCAAAAATATATTTTAGGCTAGACTTTTGCTGACTAACAGATTTTTCTGCTAACTGTTTTTTTTTCAGATCAATTTAATCATAATTAATACTACAAAGGTATTATTTGAAAGCGGATTAAGCGTGAAAAGGTATTAAGAGAAAGGCAAAGTTTATTTTTCATTAATAATTAGGACCTTTGGTCTTCAACTAGTATTATTTTACTATTTTGTACACTATGTCTATTTTATTGCGGTGCACAATAAATAACATTAGTATTGTATTGTTTTGTATTAAAAAATGCAAATGTACTTATCCTCAATGTAGGATTTTTTCGAACTGTGGAAGTAACTGCAATACAGATATTTTTTCGTGGACATGCGATCATATTAATTAGGGAGTAGGTATAATTTTGGTAGGACCTTTACGGGATTAGTTATTTCAATAGAATCAATATAACAAAGGTCTTCGCACATATTATTTGCCTATTTACATCGTATATCAACATACATGTTAATTAGTTGTTCACAATAAAAAACACGAGCACATATACATGTTCCTTACAAATCAGAATAACAAAAATTTGCACATTTATTTATGCTTTTTTATTTAGCACTAACTATTGAATCCGCATGCAGTTTGGGCTTAATTTCCAAGAACAGATTCTTAATGATATTTAAAGCTCCTCCCTCAGTAGTCGTCTAGCCCTCATAAAATCAATCATTTGGGCTAATACCAGTCCATGGCTAACCAGTTGTGTGGATGAACAATATATGCTTACATATTCATGGTTAAGACATCACTTTTAATTCGTCTATTATCAACTTTTAATTATTATCATTCATCATTATTCATACATATATTTACCTACATCAAAGTGTATATGTAGGCATTGATATACATTTGTATTTAAATGTATTGTACAAAACAACAAAGGCTAGATAATTCAATTTGAAACAATACAGCGCGTCGTCACGTGTAGAGTCTGTTGTAAAATTTCATCGCCCACCCATTAAGGTTTTTTATGTATGCCAAAAAATCTCAACGTTTTACCCGTTATTTTAGGTACGATATCTAAATTATCGCGGCAGTGTTTTTGTAGGCTCTGAAATATGGAATTTTTCCGGTAGAATTCCTGTATATCGCGTCCCAAAATATTTACCTAAAAACTTTTAGAAGTTATAATAAAATCAGTTAGTAAAATATATGATTTGTAACGATTCGTTATACAAAATCCTATGCTGATATGAGTTTTTTTCTTTAAAATTATTGTAAGTGCAAAAATATGCTATACATCAATTTTTCCAAGTAAACAATTAAATATATGAAAATGTAACCGATTTTACAAATTACCTAAAGATAAAATTCACGCATAATTGCAGAAACTCTTCTTTACGAGCATTGCTCATACAACTTACATACAAAATATAACACGTATTTCTGCAATCCAAAAAAGTAGAAATTCAGAGTTCAGTGTTCCGTAAGAAGGGTCCCGTAACAAATGTATGGAACCACGAACTCCTGCCTCAATTAAAGTGTCGTTTGCGGTCTAATTTAGTGTTCCCTGAACGAATGAATGAACGAACGGGTGAATAGATTCGAGAATGGTTTCGTTATTGTCTTGTGAAGCAATTGAATGTATTCCAATTACCTTTTGTAAGGTTTTACTGTGATTAAAATGAGTGTTTTAGGCATTTTAAGGATTATAGCACGATTCATTGCTAGATGTCGCATTGCAGTGCTAACAGTAAGCAAATAAAAAAAATGTGTGCATCCTAAAACAACAGACACAACATACAGCATTCGCATACGATTCTCTTGAAAGTAAATCAGAATTCGTAAATAGAATAAGTATAAAAGATGGTATTCAATGTACGAGTAAAATACCTCTCTTTCTGTGTGTTTTATGATGAAATCAAAATTAATATTTATAGTACCAAATATCTCCATATAAACTTACATTTAAATTTAACTCGGGATTTTGTCAAAATTTATATTTACCTACATTTAGGCGTAGGCCTGAAAATGAAGACACGTGTAAAACATTACGCGAATTCACGTTGTTTTTCAATGTTTCTGAAAAATAAAGGTTTCATCTGTTTCCTCTTAATTACATACGAATAGTAATTAATTAAATAGTCAGCCAAAAATATTTCGGTCAGCACAAAAAAAGAGATGGCTGGCATTGATTAGGTCAGGTTTGACTTTTACAATACAATACAATATTCTTTATTGCACCAAAAATAAAAACCAACTTTTGCAGACCAACTTAATTTTTTTCTGACCAGAACATAAATTTTCTGCAATCCAGTTAAATTATACCCTTTACATAAATAGTCATTTCACGTTACGTACTTTACCATAACTGTCCTCCGCCTAAGAATGATTTTTCCATGCAATACTTTTAACCCCATTTTTTCCTTATTAGGGGTTGAATTTCCAAAAATCCTTTCTTCATTGAGAGAAATAATATGTTCATCAAAGTTCCACTTTCATCATCAAGGCCGTGCGTGTTAATTTTATGTTAGTCTCTAGATAATGCGACTGTTTCATATTAAAATTACAGTAGAAATAAAAAACGATTATATAGAAATACGTTTTGAAAAAACTGGATTTAAAAATAAAATCCGAATTAATAAGGACTATTAGAAATTATTCCCAAGAAACTGTAATTGGTCTGAGCCAGTTAAATGAGGAATCGGACCGTGAAACGAGTCGTTTTGCCTGCCAGAAGTACTTATCGAGCAAGTTCCAATATTAGCTTGCTTCAGAAACCGCCATTTACACCGTAACGTAATTAAATTGACTGCGAAAGAGCAATTTTTCATAAACTACTAAAATTCTTAATATCTCTAGTTTCTTTTGCTCAGCCAAATAAAGAGAAAAGAATAATAAAATTAGGAAAAATTATTGACAATGACATAGCGAAACAAACAACCACGCTATAGTGCGTAATAGCGCTCTTCCGCTATCCAACTAGCCTAATATGGTCAGGTTTTTATCGCCTGTCACCATAGCTGTCACGTTCTAACTAGTATGTAAGTGTGAAAGTGACGCATCGCATGACGCGGTAGGCGATAAAATGACAACCATGGATGGCCTGATGTCATTATAGTTAATATTGTAAAACACGGAAGATATTTCGATTTCATGGAAATTTTCCCGCAGTCAAGATTAGTAGTAGTAGTAGTAAGTATTTATTAGTTCAAACATAGTTAAACAGTTTACACGGGTTGTCTGATGCATTCCAAACTAGGCTGAAACCTGTATCTTGTATTGCCCCGCTATACCTTACTGTGCGTTTTCACTTCACGCCCAATAAATATTGATATAGTCTGGCCAGGTTTTGTTTTACTTCAAACATAAACAGAAAGAATCATACTGTCTATTTCACACGCTCATACCATCGCTATTGAAAAAGGGATGAGTATAGCTTACTACTTTCATTGTTACTGCACTTTTTGGCCAGCCAGACTATAGCTTCGGTGTAACAGACGGTCCATTTATAAGATTACTGAACGAATGATGTACTCAGCGGACGTGGACTTCCAATAATTAGGATCGGACGTGGGAGGACGATTGTTATGAAATACTGTTATAGTTATTACCGCTTGGCCTTCTCCAGTAATTAGGTATATTACACAGATGTTTGTTCCATACGACAGCAGAAAACCCCCACTAGAAAAAGTCGACACGAGTAAAATAAGATATCTTCAGCATAGAATAGCAATGCGAAAATGTTATTGTTTAAACATAAGTAAATATTTTCTTGGGCTAATTATTTATCTTTAGCCCAAGTTTTACTTGAATCAAGACCAACTTCTAGGCAAACAATGAAAAAAATGATTTATTTAGGATTTAGCTTTTTACATGATGTTTACGTTCAAAAACTTTAGTTGGTATAATTTTCGCAAGATAAGCCTAGGATAAGTGTCCTGGACCCTAAACTAGGTAAACCTATCTTATAGGGAACAGGGAATAATTTGCCGCTACTTCCAGAAATACCGCAAATATTATTGTTATTTTATAAGTACTAGGGTGTCCCTAATATTGCGATTTCGAGAAATTAATAACGCATACCCCCCAAATGTATTTGTTTTACCCCAAAATAGTCTACAAAAAAAAAACATGCCAATCCTGTAACTCTAACCCGTGCCGACTTGCGTCGTCACTTCCCCATACAAATTACTATGAAGAAATTTAGGGAGAACATAAGTTGCTACTTTTATATCGGTTTTCGATTCGCAACGAGATAAAATCGGATAAAAGTCGGCACGGGTTACAGTTACAGGAATGGCCTGAAACTTTTTTGTAGAGTATTTTGGGGTAAATGAAATATATTAAGGGGGTATGCGTTATTAATTTCTAAAAATCGCAATATAAGGGACACCCTAATAAGTACCTACATCATATAAGCATAATACAATAACATTTTTTATACTCGGCGACTGTAATACTCGAATTGAGATTGTGGTGGCGGAACTACTAGCGCATACTTTTTGATAGAGCTTCTATGGTCGCATATTGTAGCATCCATAACAATCACAGAAAGGATTTCCATACAATATTGTGAAACTGTTGTCGGGCCCCGCATTGCGTGTCGCCGCCGGCACAATCCACCGGGAGATCGAACGTTACTCAATTACATAGAAGCAGTAGGTTGTGCACGGCTTTCGTCGAACTCAATTCTTACCGGCTTGCTTAAGCACTCGTATAAAAACTATTGTGTGCAACGGTACATAATAAGGGTTCTTAAAATTCTCGGGTCTGTTTTTACAAAATTCGGCTTCGCCTCATTTTGTAACTTCGACCCTCGAATCCTAAGAACCCTCATTATGTAACTGTTGCACAAAATACTATTTTATTGGTATTCTTGGCTGAAGATATCCTTTTTTTCCGTGTAGTGTACAATCCTAACACACATTGGGTTCATCTACATCAAACACACAGAATCACATCAGTTCTAAAACCCCCATCCATAATGAGCGCAATCTCTTTGATCCAATTCGGATTCAATTCACCCCGGTCATTCGAAGCAATTCCTTTCCAGCCATAAGTCCACATTAACCCCCGATTGAGAAACCGAGTGGTTTTTGTACTCAGTAATTTCGAAATGGCGGGAACGCGAATTGACATTTTGCAAAAGTAATTGGGTGAATTACTGGGGATTTTCAATTTTTCCCGTTTGGAGTTCGTTTTTTTGTATTTCTCGCATTTATGAGTGAGAATTTATAAGGAAACCTCGCTTTTTTCATCGCGCATTATAAACGTAGCAGACTATTTACAAAATTTCGACAACTTTTTTAAGCAACTTCGTAACTTAGAAGAGTTTTCTGAGGCATTGCTAATTTACGGAGCTCTTTGAAAGATTAGTCAAAATTGCTACTTATTTCATTTCATATTCGATCAGATGGCGGTGGGAAATGCTACCAGTTCTGATTTTACATACCAAGAACCGGAATTGTCCGGTTCCGATACTGAATATGCATATTAGAAAAAGAGCACCGGGATTTTCATCATCATAAGTTCATCAGTTTTTTACCGCGGCTTTATGGAGTCTGGAGTCCGCTCGGATACTTGAATCAAAGAAATTACGTAAACACTAGTTTCCACAAAAACAACTAGGAACGATCTCACTTTCTTAATCCTGAGGCTAATCAAGACCTTACCAAGACTAATTTAGGTATTCTTAATGATGATGACATTGCATTTACGAAGCTGGTAATTTATCAAATGATATTCCGTACTAGTCGAAACTAAACAAGACAAGTCTTTAGACAGCTTTCCTTATAAACATAATAAGCTCGGACAATTCATCGCAAAAAATAATTTTGTATTGAACAAGATGCACACTTTTGACACTTTTTGGGTTGTGGTTATGAATGTAATAAGTACAGGAATATATTATTAAAATACTGTAGGTATAGGTATTTGTACATAGTACAAATTTTATATATCTTGTTTTATTTCGGTGTTATATTCGTTTTGCGACGTTTTTGCGATGAATTGTCCGAGCGATAAATATTTGACGAGTGCTTAAATACCCCTACCTACTATATTAACACCTACACAACACATCAATAAGACGGAACACACTCTAAGCGGAATTCGGCCCAGATCTCAGCGAAATTCAGCGAGCCATGATTTAAACCTGTCCGGTAAATTTTTTATGAACTCCATGCATACAAGTAACTCCTAAAAACTTTTTTGGTACACGGTTTTATTGTTGACTGTACCTAGTAGCATCGTCATGTAAACTACGGAAGTATACCAAATATCAGCTCAATCAGACACCGGGAAGTGGTTGAAATTTAAGGGGCTACTTTGAAAAATTATAGGTTTTTTCAAACGCTCTATTGACTAAACTGGAAAAGGGACTGAATTTATTTTAGAATATATATTATTAGACTATATACTCATGTTTATGGCACGAGCCGAAACATGATTGCTGAAAGTTGCCTCGATAGAAAAAAAATCCGAAGTTGGATCCTTTTTCCCCTTATTTTTCTTACCTTACGTAAACAATAAGAGATTAATCAATATAACTAAGTAAGAAATATGGTATTCTGGTTTATCTAAAAAGTCACAGAAACAAAATTGGACAAAACTTTATAAGTTCGCTTATTTATCGCAGTTTAGTCAAAAAGTGTGATCTTTAAGAGCGCTGCATCTCTTTCTCTCGTGCACGGTAGACATAAACGTGTCTCTAACGGATGGGCGAGGCTTGTCCGAATCGAGGAACGGCCTTAATAGCCCTCCAAAGGAAGGAAAACTTAGGGGAAATAATTCGTGTATAGCTGAATTTTGGTGAAGTTGTAGATAAAGGTGTCTTACACAACATACTAAAAGTACTCATGGATAGGGGTGCCGCTAACGGGGAGAGGGGGGTGTAAAGGTCCCCTTTTTTGGCTTTTCGTAAATAACTCAGTAGCGGTGGCTCATACGAAAAAATGTTCTTCTACTTAATTAATCCACAAATAATTTTCTACAAAAAAGGTTCTTTACACTTTTTTGCTGGGATCAATGTATAATGAGATTTCGAGGAAATACGATAATCACTTTCGGAGCTATTATTTACGAAACTATTAGTTTTGTCTAAAAATTGTTTTAGAAAACCCATATTTATATTAAAATACCTATCCAACGATACCCCACACATTAGGGGTGGATTAAAAAACAGAATTTACCCCCCACTTCATGTGTTCGGGAGGTACCCTAAAAAATAATATTTTTTCAGATTTTGTTTTAAAACTTTGTCTGCGTGTTCAAAACACATACTCATACGAAGTTTAACTATTCAAGTACTAACCATCACTGAGCAGGTTGAAGAGGGTATTTTTTTACTTTTTATTTTTTATGCCACGACGGTGGCAAACAAGCATACGACCCGTCTGATGGTAAGCAGTTCCCATAGCCTATGGACGCCTGCAATCAATTTCCTAACCTTATAGTTTCGCTGTCCGTTTGTCCCAGTCTATCCGTTCACGGCTTTGCGCAGTGATGGTTAGTACTAGAATAGTTAAACTTCGTATGAGTATGTGTTTTGAACACGCAGACAAAGTTTTAAAACAAAATCTAAAAAAATATTTTTTTTTAGGGTAGCTCCCGAACACATGAAGTGGGGGGTAAATTATGTTTTTTAAATCTCCCCTAATGTGTGGGGTGTCGTTGGATAGGTCTTTTAATATAAATATGGGTTTTCTAAAACAATTTTTAGACAAAACTAATAGTTTCGTAAATAAAAGCTCCGAAAGTTTCTGAAAGTGATTATCGTATTTCTTCGAAATCTCATTATACATTAATCTCAGCAAAAAAGTGTAAAGAACCTTTTTTGTACAAAATCATTTGTGGATTAATTAAGTAGAAGAACATTTTTTCGTATGAGCCACCGCTACTGAGTTATTTACGAAAAGCCAAAAAAGGGGACCTTTACACCCCCCTCTCCCCGTTAGCGGCACCCCTATCCATGAGTACTTTTAGTATGTTGTGTAAGACACCTTTATCTACAACTTCACCAAAATTCAGCTATACACGAATTATTTCTCCTATCGAGCAGTTAGTGGGCTTCCTTCGGTGAGCTATAACATACAAGATTTGATACACGTAATGACATAAACAAATAAATAAATAGACAAACAAATATACGGGGTCAAACTAAATAAAACTGTGTAAAAACCAGAACCCATACATTGCTGAATATTTTCTATGGTTGGCTGAATTCCCCATATCTGGCCTCCACTTAAGATTCAGTAACCATACTTTCAAATGAAATTCCATCATCGAAACAAACTCCAAAGTAAAATTACTTCCCATTTTTCCATAAAACCGCCAAGTCCGCTATCACCAAATCCATTAGAGATACGAGTATAACTGCTGATATAACTCCAGTGATTATAACTCAATATTGTCCACTCTTCACGCATAAAATCCCTAAAATTCAGAGGAAAACTCGTTCCAATGCAAACCATATTCACACGTTTTAAGTTTCAAATTGAAATTGGTTTTTCAATGGTTGTTACGATTTTTTAGCGCAGTAGGTAGTCGGCACTTGCCATTCAAATTTTCTTCATTTCGTATTCGGCGGGGTGCGATTTTCGTAGGCTTTGTTTAATAAAGTTCTGTTTTAACCGACTACGCGGAATTAGGGATATGAAATAGAATTCTGGTATCTTAAGATAAAAAGTCGTGGATGATCTTGATCAGAAGTCAAGTGAGGTAATTGCGTCATTTGAGGCAAAGCCGTTTTTTATTTGTTCAAGCCCATTTCAACCATGGCACCAGTCTCCTAGCGTTTGTCCCGGTCTTGCCATGGTTTAATTGAGCATGGGGTCCGCTCGGCAACCGAATCCCAGGCAGGCCTGTTTTGTTTAGGGGGGGCACTTCCTTCACAAAAAATCTTGCGTTCCGCCCGTATGCCCCCCATAGTATGCAAAACTTGCGTGTCAGGGGGGGGGGTCATTGGCCCCGGTTGCCCCCCTCCTGGATCCGCCCCTGATCCCAGGAAATTACATAAGTAGGCACTTGTTTTGCAGTGACCGTGCGGCTACACTCACTGCGCGTCAACACCCTTCCGACAAAATTTTAGTTAATGACCGCAGGCGGACTGGTATTCAATTGTTCGCGTTTATTTTCTTACCATATGTATATGAATTGTAGAAAAGACGCTGTGTGATAAGATAATTCGGTGCTCTTCAATAAAGTAGACGATTTTGAATGTATATGGTATAATGAATCTTCTACAAATGAGTATATATAACAGGATTTTGAGAATAACTAAATCTTCAAGTTAACAAGGCAGCGCTTGATCGTGCCGTAGGTGGATTGGTAATGATATGCAAAAATGTGTCCTCCTCCCGCGCCCGCGCTTGACCCCTCTCTCGTCTAGCAGCTAGGTAAGGGTGAGTGTAGACAGACGCATTTACCTCAACTAATGCAATTACCTCAGTCGAACTTACATTTAAATAAAACACGCAACTCTTATGTATTCTATAGTAAAAACAAGAAAAGAAAGGAGATGGAAACTTTAATTTAAAAAAGTAGAAAGATTCTGAAGTCAATTCATAGTTGAGTTATTAATTTAAATGCTATAATCGTTTACAAACTTCATCTAACGTAACATGTCTGCCCTTATTAGCTAACTTATTTGCTTTGAGCACTCAAACTACAATCACAATTTAATTGCTCTAAACTCAAGCATTCCTTTAGGAACGTGGATGTTTCGAAATTCAAATTCGAGGTTTTCTGAACATTTCTGAAGTCCTAATTTGAAACTTTGTAGTTTTCATTATTGTGTAACTTTATCACGCTGTATAGTAGGTAAATAGTTGAAAGTTGTAGAGATTTTTCCATCTTTTTATCTACTTTTGTATTTGAGAAGATTATAACGCCTTTTAAAATATTTCTTCTAACTTCAAATTAAATTGACAATGACAAAAAAAGAAATTGACATTTCACTTTTCAAACAATTTGAAATTACATTTATATATGAAATAAATTATATTATTGAACATGTTTAACAATATTTGCTCTAGCAAACATGAAATAGTAAATAAAATTAAAATATAAGGATTAAAATTAAAAGCGGAACTTTATAAATACATGTAATATTTCTCACTTAATTAACTAGCTAACATAAAACCTATTCGAAATATTTAGAGGTAAGCATTTCACTAAAATAAGAAAAGGGTAGGCGTAACATGGCATCAAAGCAAGTTGCACAAACAAGGTGCTCATATTTCGTAGTATCTTGTTGCTTTTATACTAATACAACTCGTTAGTTGCACTTTAAAGAGAGGATATATTTGCGGCGTTTGCCGTGGAGACATTAGGGCCATGGGGGCCAGAGGCTCTACATCTATTCAAGAAACTGTCCTATACGCTCATTCGCTCCACCGGTGACCAGAGGGCTGGCTTGTTCCTCGCTCAGCGCATTGGCATTGCCATTCAGCGAGGTAACGCAGCCAGCATTATGGGCACCTTACCAAATAGCGGTGACATAGGGGACATTTGTACATATAGTTTAAACCACGTAGGCTAGGTAGTATTAATTAATACTACGTAGCCCAGGCTAGGTAGTATTAATTAGTGTAAGTTTTCTATATACTGTTGTTTGTCCTTTTGTTTGTATTTTAATAAATGTACTCGCACAGGATGGATACACAGTGTGAACCGTCCTTAATGCAAAAAATTTACCGCTATCTTCTTGAAAAACTATATTTCACATAATTTTGCTGTGATATTCTATAGAATAGATAATATGAATAATATCCAGAATGTCCCAACTCTACACAAACAAAATATGGAAACGTTCAAATATTACAACATCCCTGTTAGCGGATTATCATTTCGCTGTAATAATTCCGAGCCTCCATCGCCAGAGAAATGATAATCTCTTGTAATGTGTCGGCTAATGGAATATTGAAATGGAAGAAACGTCATCTGTCACAATTTAAACGAAATTTCGATATTCTAAGGAATTAATATCACATTCCGGGGTTATTAGAAATTCAATTTTGGAATGTTGGCAGGAATATTTACATTCTTTGGGGAAAATATATTTGAAATTTTACGTTGTTTTGATAAGATCGTTTTGATTAATTATAACAAGTAGGTACTTAGTAGTATTACTACCTATAGGTACATATAGTACTTACGTGGTAATGATGCATTGTTTCTTGATAAGATATTTTAGTATCTACTATATTTCTCTAAATATGCCTATAATTATCAAAATGTGTGCTATGAAGTCTGAACACGATCCACATATCCGGCGGACATGTCCGAAGATAAATCCGTTAATAGCTAGGGATACACGCACAGATGTGTCTGCCGGATTTGTCCGACGAATATGCCCGGCGGACACATCCGTTCGCGTATGGCGCGAATTGGACACGGATTTGTCTGCGGACACATCTAAATAGCGCCATACATGGACGGCCCGGATTCATCCACCGTGCATATCCGTCGGACAAATCCGGCGGACACATCAGTGCGTGTATCCCTAGCTAATATACGGCGCTATACAGATCTGTCCGCAGACACATCCGTGCCCGATTTCGCTAGACAGATCCAGATAGTCAGCCAGGCAGTGTGTGGAATATAGCCCAGATTTTATAATTGAAAGAACACACTACCGTCACTGCTACAACTTTGCCTACGATGCTCAACTTTGCCTGGCCTGAAAAACATGGTTTTCTTCACCAAACAGCTAGTTATATAATATTCCTGACATGAGAGAAAGGCGGCCATCTTAGAAATAAAAAGAAATGAGCATTGTAGGCAAAGTTATTATTATTATTCTTCTTCTTTGTAGGGCTATCAGTGTGCCGCTTCGACCAGATTTGATCTATTGTTTGGCAGCCCTTTATAATTCATCACTAATTCCCGTTGAGTCTAGAAACTTCCAGTCCTTCCAGATTCTTTGGGCTGTAATGTGTTGTACCTCCTCGGGTTGCAGTACATGCCTCCCTAGGTTGGCACTTCTTTTAAGCATTAGTGGTCCGCAGGAGCATGTGCATGGCAGTTTCCTCTTCCTCCTGGCAGAACCTGCATGCTGCGTCCTGTTTCTTTCCCATTAGAAACATGTGTTTCATTTGTTCAGCTTGCAGTGACCTGTCAGTATTCTGGTCACTGCGCAGGTTTTGTGCCTTTTGAGCTCTAGCAGCTCTTTAGCGACTTTGTTGTTGGGGGCAAAGTCATAGAGCAGTTGACGGTTAGCAGAAATTTCTGCTTTGTACCAAAATAAATACTGCCCGGATACCTATCGTGTGAGAGGGGAGACTTTTGTTAATTATTTGTTATGATGTGTAGATTATTTTTATATGTTATAAACTATAAAATACGTGTTCTCTGTTGTCCCCAGGTGTAAACCCCAAAGAGCTGAAGAACAAGAAAGTTGGCGTGTTCGTCGGCGCCTGCTTCTCTGAGTCAGAGAAGACGTGGTTCTACGAAAAAATGCAGGTCAACGGCTTCGGTATTACCGGGTACATAATACATAATACTTCTAATAAATGAAACTGTTAAGAAATAAACGAACAAAATCGAAAAATTATTTTAAACAAAAAAGAACCGACTTCACTTAGGATCCGCTATTCCAAGAGGAAGTGGCCGAGTTGCTGTAAAAAATAGTGAAATCACTATAGGTGTGCCTATAATAGTTGAAGAGTTCCCTCGATTTCTCCAGGATCCCATCATCAGACCCCGACTTGGTGACAATGGGACCATCTAGGGGTTATACCCGTTCGATTAAAAAATATAATTGAAAATCGGTTGAAAAATGATGAATTAAAAAAACTACGCATTAATTGGGAGGATCGCTCAGTGAAAAGAGCATATTTGGGTCGACCGACTGGACGCCGTCCTGTCGGTCATCCTAAGTATCGCTGGGTAGACAGGGTAGGAGCTGATCTTCGTGAGCTCGGTGCCGGTGAAACCTGGCGTGAAATAGCTCAAGACCGGGCAAATTGGCGTGCTCTTGTATCGGAGGCCAGGACTCATTTTGGGTCGTTGCGCCAAATAAGTAAGTAAGTAAGTAAGTTAATTGGGAAATATAAAACAATGAAGTTTTTAGTATTATTGTGGTGGAATTTTGACCTTAATTACAAAATGTAAAAGACTAACTAAACTAACGATTACGCCATGGTATAAAAAATAATTGGCGGCAAAATCCCATTGCTAAGCGAAACGAAAGAAAATATGTTAAGCACATCTTAACCGTCCGAAAACCTCCCTTTATAAACAAATCACGTTACTTGAAGGGATGGGGTAAGACTCGATCGGAAACAGCTCGAGATTTTACACTAGGTACGGTAGGTACCACACGAGATTTCTGAAGCTGAAGAAGCTAGAGGGTATGCGTATGGTGCCTTTGACCGTAGGGCTTCAAATGTAAGAATCAATTTTACTCATAAAGCTATTTTAATAAAGATTATTTACTTAATTTATTAATTTATTATATTTTATCTACACCCATATCATAAACCCTCCATGATGCGTTCAAAACCCGTACGTTATAACCACCATAAAAATTGATTGTTTCGTTAGTAGTTAGAACAAATGTCTTATCTGTAACGATGTTATTATTATCAAATAATAAGCAAAAATTCGATATCATTATGAAAATCCGGGTGCGGGCATGCGCCGCCCGACCGCCGACACAATCGAGTTGGTCATGGCGATGGCGTGCAATCCGTGCAATTGCAGTCATTCAATCATCATTTCGGGTTTATAATATGTCTGTAGATAAAGCAGTGTATGCAACTGTACGTAATTAGGCCTTAAAACACTCGTGTGATCTTATTATGAAACTCACTTCGTTCGTTTCATAAAACCACACTCGTGTTTTAAGGACCCCTATTACGTAACAGTTACATAAACTACTATCTAAGTCGTAGACTCCAGCAATTATATTTTTCCAAGATTCTCAGCAAAAGTTTTCCGACTCGCTTGACATTATTGGAAGCTACGGGCTCGTTTCAGCTTCGAATCAAATTTAAAACTTTTAATTTTGTTTTAAAGTTTAGAAAATAGGTATTTTGACGAAATATGAAACATTTGTTATTCCATATGGGTAAAGTATCTTCCATGAAGTTGGTTTTATTTTTGTTAAACATTAAATCATTCGCTATAAACATTCAAAATCAAGAAAAATGTTATTAAGTCTAAATAAAAATAATAATACTATAAATTAAAACTAGTGCTACAAATAATAAATATATAAGTAAATGGGTAAATAAATAAGATATTTTGTATATATATATTTAAGTTATTCCCAATAGAAAGACTTAAAATAAAAAAATCCTATAATTAATTAATTATGAAAAGAAAATTTGTTGACCTGAATAATTATTTTCCATATATCTTCCATATAATGGTACCTGAGGGTAAACTAATATCTTGTTTTAGAGAAGGTAAACATTTGTTTTTACTCAGAATAAAGAATACGTACGAAGGAAAAAAACAGTAAATCTAACCAATTTTTCATACTAAATAAATTTCATACAAGCTTCAAAACGTTTAGCTATTTATCATTATGTGGCTGGGTAGTTCCGAAAATAGACTCTTATTATGATGGAATATTTTTTTTCTTTTAACAGGGGGGTAGATAAATTTATTTGATAAAATATTTCTTATACAATACTACACTACCTACTAATTAAATTTTCGAATTTTTTTTATTTCGTACGAGAAATCATTAAAAATAATTTCTTAAAACAAAGCTAAGTCAGAATTGAATCTTCCTAAGCTTCTAGAGTTCTAGATTAGTTAAAATGCTTTTATAACTCGATATGAAAGCGCTGCGATGCTGAATGGAGAAACTATCGCAATTCAAAAGTTACATGAGAATAGCATTTAACTTTCATTTTAACTCAAAGTTTGTAATGTTTGCTGTTCGGGGATTAAGGTTTAAAACATTATTAGCAAATGTGGGAAAATTCTATTGTAAAACTATTTGTAAAACTACCTATTCGTAGCAAGTAAAATTTTGTTTTGAGTAGGTATGTTGTTTGTATTCCAGAATTTTAAGAGGGTTAAATTTAACTCACAGTGTTTGTCAGGTTGTTTGTTGTTTACCTAAAAACTTGGAAGGCAGATTTAAACAGTTCCTGACGTCCGACTGAGCTGAAATTTAGAATACTGCGGAATGAATACTATAACATCTATTTACATAATTAAATATACAGAGGCACTACAACTACCTGCGTAACTTGAATCATCTTGTTGATCTATAAACAACTTTTGCAGGAAATGTACATTAGACGTTAAAAATATTATTATTAGTAATAAAATACACTGTATAGTTAGATATCATTTGCTATAGCATATAATAAAATCAAATGTACCTACTACAATTGTGGACTATAATTATCTCAACTCGCCTATAAGCGAGAAACACAGTGTAAAAGTCTCATCGTATAATATTTCTCTTGCCCCAAATTATTTCTTACCCAACTTTACCCTGTATTTATTTATTTAATCTTAATTGCACATAAGAAAACTTGACATACAAAAGGCGGACATAATACCATAAGGCATTCTCTGTCGGTCAACCTTAGAGTAAAACAGGCAAGATTGTAGGCGGTGCATCTACCCTATTATCAAAATATAATAAATTAGTGTATAAGCATGCTTGGTCACATTCAAGAATTTTTTCATGTTCCCTCCGTCAGTCATGAAATTCAGTCAGCAAAGAAGAATGTAACTGACATTTAAATTAAAGTTTGCTAACAGAAACACTTTTTTTTAAACTTTTTCGTACGTTTTTTTACAAACAACAATCATACAATTATATTTCTCCACAGTTGTTCCCGTGCTATGCTGGCCAACCGCATCTCCTACTGGCTCGGCGTCACCGGCCCATCTTACACCGTGGACTCAGCTTGTTCGAGCTCGCTCTACGCCCTGGAACACGCCTTCAGGGCTATCAGAGATGGCCACTGCGACTCAGCTATCGTCGGAGGCTCCAATCTCTGCCTGCATCCTTACGTTTCACTTCAGTTCTCCAGGTAATTTAAAAACCTCGAGGTGTCTTTAGAAGTTAAACATCTTCACCTCGAATCAAAATCACTAGTCATACAACTCAGCTGGTTTTTTCCTCGCTTTTAAATACGGGTAACTCGGCATCAGATACATCGGAGCGGCCAAGGCGGTCACAATCTGAACAACGCTTTTATTGTCAAGGCGATAAGGTGCTTGTTCAGATAGTTTTGAGTACCGCGGCCTCTCCGATATATTTGATGGAGACTGCACTGCGACTTCGCCTTAAAATACGGGGCCCAGAATAGCGCCCAGGGAACATTCATTGTTCTTGATAATAGAAAAAAAAACATTGAGAAGATGTCATTAGGTGGCGCTGAGTTTAAGATTAGTAAAAACTTTTGTATGTGTTGGGAGTGTGTTTGTATGTTTAAATCGTAAAGTAGTGTCTAAGTTAATTTTGAACATTGCGTCTAATCGTCCACCATAGACGTTACAGACCTATGATGATGATAAATATTAAAATGAAATACATAAAATTCATTAAACAACACTTTGAGATATAACTTCGGATCATCTACTGAGCCGATCTTGTTCATTTGTCTATCGATTGCAGCAACGATTATATTATTTTCATCTTCATCAAAACAAATTAATTTTATTAAATAATCATTTAAGCAAAGTCAATTTAGTCTTCGGGAGTTAACACCATTCTTATTTCGCTAGATTGGGAGTACTATCACCTGACGGCCGCTGCAAGAGTTTCGACAACAGTGCCAACGGCTATGCGCGCTCCGAAGCTATCGTCGTGGTCTTCCTACAAAAAGCTAAAGATTCTAGAAGGTAAGTTGTGCTAAAAAATATATGCAAAATAATAATTTTCGCCAATACATTATTATTTGCGCTACATGCATAAGTAATTGAATAGGTAATTGAAAACCTAGTAAGAGATTGAGAGCGATGTTCTCACTGTCCGATCCTATATCGGATGGCCTAAGGAGAATAGCAGTTGTTAACTAGTACCCCTAGTAGTTAGGGTAGGGTAGGGTGCGTTTAGTCCGCCTTTCTTGCGTTGCGAGCAATGATACCAAATATGGTATTTTAATACAAAAATACTTACAGAAATAGGTACTCATATTTTATTTGTGGTCCAACGTGGATCCGATTACGTTGAAACGATCTAAGTAAGTCACCCTAATGACGCTCAAATCGTTCCCAATGACGTAGCCACTCAGTTTGCACTCTTAAATAAAGAATTGCCAATTTCTTATTGGGTAGTCCGTGTTTAAGCATTAAATCCCTTAAATCGCGTTTCATTAACTCTAAGTTTTCGTGAAATGGAACGAAACGGAAGCATTTAATGGAGCAAGTTCAGAATTTTTGTCAGATATTTTTTATTGTTTATTACTATTCATATAATTGGACGTAACAGAAGTTAAAAGTTCACTGCATCTACGAAGTGAAATAAAACTTTAATTTTCCAAATAAGTGATAAGACATATCCTTTCCCCGTACCCTTCACATACAATATATCGTCAACCTGTCTAAAATAATGCAATTATCAACCGGCTCCAAGTTCATAAACCAATTAAACCACAATATGAATTCGTAATTTGGAGCCCACGGCGGGCATTTCCTCTGGGACTTCCTGGCGTTAGAACTAACGGAAATTCAAGTGTATTCTTTAGGAAAGAGACATGTATTTGCGTCAAGACCAATTTATGGGCCATATAATAGTATTTTGTGCAACAGTTACATAATGAGGGTTCTTAAGATTCGAGGGTCGAAGTTACAAAATGAGGCGAAGCCGAATTTTGTAAAAACAGACCTGAGAATTTTAAGAACCCTTATTATGTACCGTTGCACACAATAGTTTTTATACGAGTGCTTAAGCAAGCCGGTAAGAATTGAGTTCGACGAAAGCCGTGCACAACCTACTGCTTCTATGTAATCTCGTAACGTTCGATCTCCCGGTGGATTGTGCCGGCGGCGACACGCAATGCGGGGCCCGACAACAGTTTCACAATATTGTATGGAAATCCTTTCTGTGATTGTTATGGATGCTACAATATGCGACCATAGAAGCTCTATCAAAAAGTATGCGCTAGTAGTTCCGCCACCACAATCTCAATTTGAGTATTACAGTCGCCGAGTATAAAAATAAATATATGCCAAGTAGGTCGTTTTCGACCCTGGCTTCTTAAGGTTACAGGTTCGTTCTCAATCTTATTTCCCTGGCCCCTACGGAATGCCAGCGCTAGCTTACATACTAGCTAGCATTTTTGCTGAGCAGGGCCCATTTCGTGGTGCTACACCAATACGTTTTAGATTTGTCGGTTTGTAAATTTGTTTGTATTGTAAATTGTGTAAGTACGTTGTGAATAAATATCTTGCGTGTATCTTGTATATTTTTATGGGGCGAGCGAGTTTTCTTCATAGGGTCGAAAACGATCCTCTGGGCATATATGGGTTGAGGCAAACGAGTGCCCAGAAAAATTATGTTTCGATGCATGAGCGGAAATTGGCATATATTAAAATTCGGGTTAAAATATACAATAAACAGCAGAAGCAGTTAATCGTTCATAATGTGTTTTATGTTTGTTCACTGATTAATCGAAAACGGCTAGACCGATTTGGATTTTTTTTTTGTTTCATACGCTAAACTTGACAGTTGATCCCATTGTCATCAGGTCAGGATCTGATGATGGGATGTCAAATATTATACGCACATATTTAGTGATTTGAACATTTTTACAGTAGATGCCTCAAGCATTTGCTGCTAGTGAAGTCTAAGTGAAGCCGGTACTTTTTTCTTTAAAAAATTAAGACAAAATAAGAGTGTCAAGATCAGTTTGAACACGTCGCCTGTCTACTTATTTCTGATGACTGTACCAAGCTTACTTATCTTTCTGACGTATAATTTTTAGCTTTCTGTAGGCACACTGCACTATTTCTTAGTGTCATATGAAACCAGAAAAATTATAAGTAACGCTCGTGAAATTCCATTCTGACCCTTGTCACAATGGTTATAAAGTTTGTATTCCTGGTAGTTTTACGTTGCAGTTGAGTCATTTTTGGACCTAAATACGTTATTTCAACACCCTTCCCGCCTGTCATCTTGAATTCAACTATTCTCGAGGAAACTCACGTTGAATGAGAACAACGGAAATATTTCTGTCCTAAAGAAAATGTAGAACAAGCTTATGAAATTTATTAAGCTTAATTTTGTAGTCAGCGTTTTATTTTGTCAGATAAATAGCAATTATTATAGTTTATTTTCCCTTGATGAAATATAAACGGTAATATTGTCCGACTGGCCAATAAGTGCAGTATTTAACAGTGGAAGTAATAAGCTATACTCATCCCTTTTTTTGTAGCGAGGGTACTAGCATAAG
Source organism: Pammene fasciana (assembly GCA_911728535.1). Classification (NCBI taxonomy): domain Eukaryota; kingdom Metazoa; phylum Arthropoda; class Insecta; order Lepidoptera; family Tortricidae; genus Pammene; species Pammene fasciana. Next base: position 3,629,580 of record OU452292.1, read on the forward strand.
AAAGTGATAGTATGATTCTCTCCAATCAAACCGTGGATGACAGGTTGTTTGTTATAGTACTAGTTAACCAAACCGGCCACGGGGGTCATATTACGATCTCTTTCACTCTTACTACGGCCGTGCAAGTGTGAAAGAAGAGTTTTTTGACCCCGGTTGTCAGTTTGGTTGGAAAATACTATACTTGGTTTTTTGCATGTGTGTCATATAAAATAATTCTGATTGATCTCCAATACAGCTCGGTCGATTTAGTTATTTTTAAACTCGAAAAATCGTGCTTTTAAAGTAGGATTTTTTATATACTTTTTTATTTCAACAGAGTATACGCCCAACTGCTACATGCCAAGACCAACTGTGACGGCTACAAAGAACAGGGCATCACGTACCCTGCTGGGCACATCCAGAAGATGTTGCTTCGGGAGTTCTATGAAGAGTGCTCCGTGCCCCCACAAAGCATGGAGTTCGTGGAGGCTCATGGGACTGGTAAGATCTTATTTTATCCTTTATAGTTTGGACCCTTTTACACTTCGACCCGAGAGGATCTTTAGTGTAACTGCCCTATATTGAATTTACCGTCAACTGCTAACTTTGCCTACAATGCTGAACTTTTCCTTCCTTGAGAAACCTGCATTTTCTTCAACAAACAGCTATTGATATCTTATTGCTGAAATGGGAGTAAGGCGGCTATCTCAGGAATAAGATTTGTTTGGTGAAGAAAATCATGTTTTTCAGGCCAAAAACAGTTGAGCATAATGAGCATCGTCGGCAATATAATAGCAATTGACGGTACTCAAAAGTTTCATCAACTAATTTCCATGTGTTGGATAAAATTGACACTTGAATTTCCTTTGGGTCGAGGCATCCAAAAGACCAGAATCAGTCCTTTTTGTATGGCGAGACACATTTACACAATAAGTGATTTATTCACAGGTTCCATCAGCGGTTAAAATTATCTCACAACTACAAAATATCTTGTGAGCTTCTCTTCTTATAACGTATGAACATTATTGCGTTACCGTATGATCACAGATTACCTATTTATAAAGTAGATGGAGAGTTATTCTTACAACAATAACGTCCTTCGAACTTAACTGCAACATTACAGCCTAGGCCTTGTTCATTTGCACCCATGCGATTTCCATAAAAAACTCAAAAGTTTAGGGTGGGTTGCACCACGCACAATTAACAGACTCATCAACGTTAAATATGGCGACGGAGCTGTCATCCCATAGAAAACTGTCAAACTTTTCATACAAGATTTCTTTTACGATTACGTTTACGTTCACAGACAGTTTGGTGCAACCGGCCCTTAGTCTATTGTTTCCATCTTTTTTTAAAGTTATTTTATCAAGTAATTCAATCTGAATAGACATGTTTTGTTGAAGTAATAGTAACTGCATAGAATATTTGCATTGTCGCACTGACTTATGTTCCCATTTTTGTAACCTTCAGATTTTACATTTTGTAGGTACCTTGAGGCCTGAAGTGAAGCTTTCTAGATTTAAAAATAACATATTATAACATTTTTCGTTATCGTGCATTGTTATGATAGGGAAATAATACTTAACATCAAAATTGTAAACAAAAAACATGCTCTATACTTCTGGCCAAGGTTTTAAGTAAAAATGTAGTAAATTATAGACATATGGAGGAGACTGATAAAATAACTTTCGTATTTATATTTATTTATTCAGGGATTATCTTTGAAAATAAATAATCTATAGGTGGTTGTCTGTGGTTAGACATTATACTGAGCAATGTACTTTCCATCACAAACGAGCCAAATTGGACACACTTTGCACTTTAAACTTTGCACCGTCTTCTAGTTATTCGCTTCTAGAATGTACCACAAAGGCTTTTTAATATTATGCTCCTGCGCTAACGTTATCTAAAGTGGCCGTGTTTTTGTTATCTAGTTTGTGCCAGCGGGTATTATAATTTTCAATGCTTGCCTAACCTAATTTACCTACTATTAGCTAGGGATATACGCACAGATTTGCCCGCTAGATTTTTCCGGCGGATATGCCACTGGAACATCCGATTAAAATCCGGACCCGACATCTGACAAGTGGGAACGGGGTCTAAATGGTACAAACGCCGAAGAAAATGATATCTAGCAATAACTAGCCTGAATTTGGGATGTATGCGATTTTATACACTTGCGAGACATTTTGGCCTCCCTCCAGTTCATTCCTACGGCTCGTAGCTCGCTCTCAATGCTCCTCCGCCACGTGTGTACAGGGCGTCCGCTGGCTCGCTTACTGTCCTGAGGCCGCCACTCGAAAGCGATACGACGGTAGGTCAGGACAGAAAGGCGTGGAAGGATTTTGTGCGGGCCCTATGCACCTCCGGGGTGCCCTAGGATAACAACAACAACAACGAGACATTTTCAGTCCTCTTCTATTTCCTATGTCTATGGTTTATGTTTAGCTTCCCATTAAATGGAGCCGGAGATTTTAACGGGAAATATTCCTGAAACTTTATCTATCGCAAAATGCACCTAGTTTTAATGGCGAGGAATGCTTCACCCACTCAGACTTTTCGGAGAGTTGTTAAAAGTCCGGCTTTGAACGCTTTGACTATCGAAAGTGCAGCGCGTCCCGATAAGTTAAACGGTTGTATCTGCTTTTAAAAGTCATTCAATTTTAGATTTTATCGGTAAGTAATAGGTCGTATATTTAAGCGGCATTAATTTTCAAAGGCATATATGTACAGCGTACCTATATCTTTCGGCAGGCAGAGTTAAAAGACATACATTTGTGATTTCTTCTTTAAGCTTTTAATACCTTTATAGCGTACTGGCACTAATTACTATATTTAATTTTCAACTGTATATTTTTGCACGACTATTACTACTGTCAAAATACTTAAGATTGAATAAGTGATAAAATAATCTTGCCTCGGACATCGGAGGACATGGTCACTTTTTCTGAATAACATCTATATACCACGTGTCCCAAATTTCAACGATAAACTGGCACCAGAAGATGAACCTGCTCATGACTACTCGAGGAAAAAATATCTCGATTTCATGGAATTACAAAAAAAATCGACGCCCTATATATGGGGTATCAACATTTTGGTAAAAATAAAAATGGTAAAATACTCTAGGAAAACTAAACAAGAACCGAATTTTTTTTGTAATTCCATAATAAACTGTTTTTTTTTTTTTTTTTTTACCTCCATTAGTCATGAGCAGGTCCATCTTCTGGTGCGAGCTTATCGTTAAATTTTGGGACACGTTGTATATGACAATTCTTTCAGTTTAGTGCGTAATTTCCAAACCTGCAGGCTTATGATGGCAGTAGTTGTCCGCCGATAACTTGATAAAAAGCTGACAACTTGACACATTCACACAGCAAAACATGACAATGTGTCAAGTTGTTAGCTTTTTATCAAGTTATCGGCGGACAACTACTGCCATCATAAGCCTGCTGCTCTAAAAACCAGCAGTGTAACAAATCTTACCAAAATATTTAAGGCACCTAGTACGTTGTTCGTTACCTAGACATAGTCGTATAAACGAAATGAATTTGCAATTCCGAAAATCCCGAACAATCTGACTAGGAAACTAGGTAGCAGTGGCAACATTTAGCAGGCTTTGAAATAGAACGATGCCATTTGATTTTCTACTCTATCGTGAAAAGTTCAAAGTTGTTTTTCCTTTGGGTTGGGGATCTTAGAATTAGGTGCTGTTGGGGCTCTTATTTATTCCCGATTTGTGTACTGAAAATGGTACTAGTTAGGCATTGTAATACACACGAGAGCAAAAGTTTCGGGTCACTAGCATTTGCTCGAATATTTCAAAATATATTAATTGTAAAGATATTCATCTGAAAGATATTAAATTTTATGTTACTGACCCGAAATTTTTAATCTCGAGTGTAGGGGAAGATGGGGAGGCTTCGTACACTTTTTTTTCGGAGCCTTGTAAAACAAAATGTAACAGATATTTTACAATGAAACGAATGCTATGTTATTGTCCATTTATCTGCCTATAATAATAGCGCATTTCTGGCTTGATATAAAGCAACTTGGCCAAGCTATAACGATTTTTCCAAAAAATGGGAACTGTACGAATTCACCCCACCACGCGGGGTAGCTCCGTACACTATTCGTTTCTCCCGGGGATTCATTATTTTACCAGCTATTTCGCCAGTTTCAATCACTTTTTAAACATATCTTACTGACCTGTTTTTGCAATTATGTTATTCTTGATTTTAACGTACATGGGGTGCATTCGTACAGTATGAAATTACATACATTTTTAGTGTACGGAGGTACCCCAATCCAACGGACCAGAAAAAAATAAAAATAAAAAATATATCGTTAATATAATCCCAAAAGTATTGTTTAAATAACAATATTTAGCATATATTTACAAACAATACTAAAGCATTTTTTCTAAGTCCATCCAAACTTTTTGGAAACAAACGCATTCAAAGGAGAACTCAAAATTACTTGTGAGTGGCGAAAACACATATCAGCTCTTTCTGGCGAAATCTTGTACCGCACTGCCATTACTTTTGGAAGGTAGCATATGCATGTAAGTAGCCGTGTTGCATACAAATATCAACGCTTCAGCGTGTTGGATAGCCGAGATATGACCACTGTACGAAGGCTCCCAGTGTACGAATCTACCCTGTCTTCCCCTATGTAGGGAAAACTATATGAAAACGAAACAGTATATTGTACTTATTTACTTTATCCACACTCATAGTTCTCAGCTATAAAATACAGTTAATAGACTACACTAATATAGGATTAGAGAGGACATCTACATTATGTTTAAATCGGTTTACAAAGACCACGAATTCACCACACATAAAGCAATATCTAAACTGCTACAACCCGAGCTGCAGAATTGAGAAGTATGCTACACAATTTTACACTAAAACAGCTAAATGTGCCCGCCGGATTTGTCCGACGGATATGCCCGGCGGACAGATCCGTTCGTGTATGGCGCTATTCAGATGTGTTCGCAAACAAATCCTTGTCCAATTCGCGCCATACACGAACGGATCTGTCCGCCGGGCATATCCGTCGGACAAATCCGGCGGACATGTCTGTGCGTGTATCTCTAGCTTTTAGCTCCTAAGGTTTAATTTTGTAAATATTTGTATTTTATATGAGTAGGTCAGAAAAATATATGCAATGGAAATACGCGGTTGCTCTCCGTCCCATACTAAATTAGTATTTACATGATCAACTGTATGGCACAGTTTAATAGTTAAAGTTAAAGTGTCTGTGATACTGTCAACAGCAGAAACAACTTAGCGGATATTCAAAATGACCTCTTATTCTTTTAACAATAAAGTCGAAAAAACATTTACAATTTCACCCGCTTTGCTACTTGCGCTTCTGACTGTATGTGTACAGATCTAGAAAGTCCAATTTGTAGATTGATGAAGGCTTTTCTCGGTGGAAGCGTATTGCTGTTCTCGACTTGAATAAACAATGACTGTGACAAGCTAGGTCTGGCAGCTTTGTTGCCTTTAAACTATTTGTTTACTGGGTGAGCTAAATTAGTCTTTCGATTCTAATTTTCTCTTTCGCACGACTTCGACTGATGTCGCTACCGACACGTACATAAGGGTGTTACTACACCAATCGATCGACCGTCGATCGAGGTCATTATTAATTACGGTACAGATGCAGCTGATCTACAAACAAGGCTATAGGTACAAATATACTACGGGCCTACTATCTATAAAGCCACGAATAGATCTATAAGGCGACAAATGTACCGCAACATGTGTCGGCGTCATGTCGAACGAAGTCGAGCGACTTCGCTTGTCGTAGTCTGACGACATACACCGCTTGACATCCCTATGTTTTCATTTCTTGGTAGCAGAAATTATCGATCGACGTCGACTAAACTAACTTAACATCTATCAATGACATCGATCGACCGTTTCTGCTACCAAAAAAAAACATAGGGATGTCAAGCGGTGTCAGATTACGACAAGCGAAATCGCTCGACTTCGCTCGACATGTTGCCGACGCGTGTTGTGGGACATTTGTCGCCTTATAGATCTATCCGTGGATTTATAGATAGTAGGCCCGTAGTATATTTGTACAGCCTTGTTTGTAGATCAGCTGCATCTGTACCGTAATTATCACCACTAGCTGCGGGCAATCTTGATTCAAACTGAATTTGCATGTTCATTTCGTGATATCCTGCATTTCTCAGAGATATTGGATTTGTGGTTAAACACATATGTGAGTGGTCAACTAGTAAATAAACTGATATCGTGGAGAATCCATTCATTTGTGTAGGTGGGTCAATCAACTATTCTTTGTCAGCGAAATTTCGCATACCTCGACTAATAGTGATAAAAATAAATTATGCGGATTATATTTAACTAAGTTATGCACTTTATATAAAATACAGATAAACATGCTACGAATTGCAATCTCTTCTATCACATTTTAATACGTTATATCTTCGTTAATGCCAGTGACCCAGTGGACATAGGTGTCCCTCACTTTTGTATGAAAATAACGGCTCTTCCGCTGGGTCACCCATTTTTTTAATGAACAATGTATCGTTATTATTTATTTTTCTGAACTGGTATGCGTGTAAAGGATCTTGATTCATGTTGACATTGTTATAACCCACAAAAGTTAAACTAATAATGAATAAGGGCAATTCTCGCAAAAAACAAGAAAAAGTTGATTGACTCAGGTATCGTATTCTTGTGGAATAAAACCCCTATTTAATATAGTATAATGGGCATAAAAAAGTCGTGATACGAGTGACATGTGAAGATGCAATAGGATAGTTCCTCTTATGCATTAGTTTTTTGCAACGTAATGATTTTAAATTACTAACTGAAATAAGGAATTTTAGAATTCATTTGTCAAATTATTTTTGATATTGCATGTGTTTTTCCTACCTATAAGCCAACCTATCGGAACTAAACATCTTCTCCTCAAATCACACTGTACGGTTTAAACCTGACTTTTTAAAAGTATTTCAGCTTACTCTGTATAAATTATATTTAATAAACTATATAATTGTTTTCTGTACAGGTACCAAAGTCGGTGATCCAGAGGAACTGGTCGCGATAGACGAGATCTTCTGCACTGGTCGCGACAAGCCGCTTCTCATCGGTTCTATCAAGTCAAATCTCGGTCACAGCGAGCCTGCTTCTGGTCTCTGCTCCGTTGCCAAGGTAACTGATCGGGATATAATAGACCAGATTTTCTACACTGGTCGCGACAAACCGCTACTCATCGGCTCCATCAAGTCAAATCTTGGTCACAGCGAGCCTGCTTTTGGTCTCTGCTCCGTAGCCAAGGTAACTGGCTGCGATAGACGAGATTTTCTGCACTGGTCGCGATTACTCACTACTAAATGGCTCCATCAAGTGAAATCTGGGTCACAGCGAGCCTGCTACTGGCCTTTTCTTCGATGTCAAGGTAACTGGTCGCGTTAGACCAGATTTTCTACACTGGTTGCGACAAATCGCTTCTGATCAGCTCTATCAAGTCAAATCTCGGGCACAGCGAGGCTGTTTCTGGTCTCTGCTCCGTTGCCAAGGTATAAAGCACTACTTATTTAATTTTGCGTGAGATTGTAATATTATTTTCGCATTAAGAGCTTTCAGCGAAAACTTTAATCGAGAAGGGATTATAATTTAAATTTTGAACGGATTACATTTCAAATATAATTACCTCTTTTTATCAACAATTCTAATAGTCTAACTATACGCTCAGCAGAATAAAATCTGTTGAGTTCCACATTTAAGTTCTGACTCCGCCTCTTTTCCATTATTTGCTTCAGTGAATAAAGCTTATAGAGCGCTCCAAACAGAAGAGAACTCCAGCGAATTTCACAGAAATATATTAAGGACTTAAGGCTTTTGTAGAAGCTAGCCATTGTACGTCTTCGTAGAATTATTCAACTAGCATACGGACCAAAACGCTGTATAATAGTCGAGTAACATTGAACATAGTTTCTTTTTATAAGGCGGAATCAGCTTGTGAGTTAAGCTGGGTTAAAGGGAATAGATAAACAAAAACTTATTGCATTGTAGTAGAGTTTTCTCAAAAAAAGTACAATGAATGCGTTTAAAGAAAAATATTTAACCGCTTGCAGCTTTTGCTCTAATTATTTTCTTGGAGAAAAGTTAGTAAGGTTTCATTGTGCAACGTGTAAAAGCTTTGTTATTTTTATTAATGAGTTAAAAATAGGGAAAAGAAGGTCCAACATTTTTAGCTTAGACTTTATTTGTATTTGTGTTTTCTGTTTTTTTTAATGATGCTTTCTTTTCCACAGCTAGTTTTGTTAAGTAAATTATAGTCATAAATAATCAATGATTATTAATCATATACCTTCTGATGTGCCGTCGGCAACTTTTCTTTTGCGGATATTTTCACATACGAAAATTCCGGAGACTTGCGAATTAGTTTTTAAATTTCTTATATTTCTCATGAAAATTTCTGGAAATCTCCGACAACTTTGTGAAACTTTCCGCAACTTGCACATCAGTACGCCTACCAGTCATTCTTAATTTATAATGATAACAATATCCTAACTTTTCTCTCCCAGATGTGCATCGCCTACACCACCGGCTTCATCCCCCCCAACCTGAACTACCACACCCCCCGAGAGGGCGTGGAGGCCCTCGTCAACGGCCACCTCCAAGTCGTCACGGAGAAGCATCCGTGGAACAAGGGGATGTGCTCCATCAACAGCTTCGGATTCGGAGGGGCTAATGCTCATGTGTTGCTCAAGAACGTGGCAAGGCCTAAGGTATGATTTAATTAATAAACTGTGGTTCTATTAAAAGGAGACATTAAGATAGTATTGATATTAATATAGGTTTACGGTAATAAAAATATCGATCCTAAATGTTCTTCTTAATTTGCTCCATTGCTCATTCTAAATTTCTGTTGGTACTGCGATTATTTAAACAACTTTTCACCTCAATAGTGAGAACATATTAAAGTTAAAAAAACACATTTATTTACATTGCTGAATGAAAGGCATCATCATTATGATGAAAAGCTTCTAGAAACAAAATTTCCCTCCCTGGAGTGAGGAAAGTCGCAACTTTCGTCACTCCCTGGAGTGATGAAAGTCGCGCTTTCGTCACTCCAGGGAGTGAGGAAAGTAAGCTTGTTCGAACTGCTGAGGTGAAAATTATATTTAAGACGATATCTTTAGGTGGTGTTTTTGTTACTGCCGCCTCAAGGGATTTTTGGGGCAGTTTTCGTTTATTTTGGAATTCTTGTATCTAATTTCTTAATTGCCCAAGGTATCGGATAAGGAGCCGAGGCAGTTAAAACGCCATTTTACTTTACATCTACGCCTCCTTGCGGTATAGCTCAGGAATTGTAGGTAAATTCTTAAAGATACCTCTATTTTTTACAAATTCACTCGGCGGTATGAAGTCAGTACAAGAACCTTAAATGTTAACCAAATTTTTTGACATAATTTTTCACGTATGCTAGACTATCCAGTGTCCATCTACTTAAAACACCTTTAATTCAATCAAACCTCATCAATATTCCATACAGATCAACAACGGCATCCCAGAAGATGATCTACCCCGTTTAGTCTGCGTGTCAGGTCGCACTGAATCCGCTGTCGCCAAGATCCTGGATGACCTGGAGTCGAGGACAGTGGACGCAGAACAAGTCAGGCTGTGGCACTCTATCCATGATGAAGATATCGGTGGACATGTCGTTAGGGGATACACGTTATTACGTAAGTATTTGCTGTAACTTAGATGGCTTCCAAGGATAGAGGTGAATTTGTTTGTGCTATGGTTTAGTAGCATGTTACAATCTGCAGTTTTTTTTATATATGGCACTTTCCAGTACATTTTTAACATGTTTCAAAGGCAATCACACTAAGAATCTTGTTTTTGTTGTTGTTGTTGTTTTGTTTGTTTAACTATAAACATTTAACATTTTGGATCTACAAGATATCTCCCAATTCTGATAAGATATAATATAAATAGCTGTTTGGTGAAAAAAACCATGTTTTTCAAGCCAGGCAAAGTTGTAGCACGTGACGGTAGTTCTTCCATATCTCCATTTTGGTTCCATTAATATGATGATGATCAAAGCACAAAGAGAACCTGAAAAGCTATGATCCGAGGTTGATTTTGTTTTCAGCGACGGTTTTGACTTTATCATTTTGGCCACCAATATTACCGTAATAACATCGTAACTGATAACAGAACATTTTGTTACAACTAGTTGCTATTTCTGCCCAGGTTCAACCCCGACGAAGAGCCAGTCCATGAGCCGCAGCATGGAGTACTTCTCCGGCTTGAAGCGGCCGGTCTGGTTCGTGTACTCTGGCATGGGCTCGCAGTGGGCCGGTATGGCGGCACAGCTCATGAGGATTCCTATTTTCGCGGCCGCTATCCATAAGTAAGACACATCATATTCTCTCATTGTTAGTAACTCTTTCTTTGAGGTAGTCAATAACTACTATGTTTTGTTATATATAATAATCTGTTTAAAGTCGCGTTGAGAATACTAGGTATCTTGTTTAATTCTTTACCTATACAAAGATCGTTAATGAGCCGACGCCGAGTTCATTGCTAGCATCAGGATTAGGACCTTGCCTTCTTGGTAACCTTCACACTGAAGTAAAGTAACAAATAAGCGATGATTAGTGTATTCAATCTGTTGTGTCTCTTGAACATTCGGTTAAAATCGTCCGATGACATTTTTCTCTGATATACTTCCTTCGGATAGATGGATAGATATCATCTTATCAACTAAGTAGAAGTCTAAAGTTATTCGATCCAATAATTTTCAGTCGCACCTTCAATTTTGTCATCCTTTCCACTAACAATTATTTCTTTCTTACCAGATGTCACAAGGCCCTCGAGCCCAAAGGCATCAACCTCACCAGAATCGTCACGGAACCCGACCCAAAGATCTACGACAATATCCTGCACTCGTTTATTGGTATCGCTGCTGTACAGATCGGTCTCACTGACGTATTGAAGGCGCTTGGCATTGAGCCTGATCACATTATTGGTAAGTAATTAAATTAAAGAGGAAATTTTGGAGAGTTTAAAGGTCGGTTATTTTATTATATTATTCTTACACTGTATTGTACATAATAGGTAAAATAAAATAATAATTAGGGAATCAGGGAAGAAAGTAAACTAATCTCCCTACAATCGCAAAAGTCTAGCTTCCTATCAATCTGTTTGAGGAATTTCTGCATGGTCTGCAATGTAAATTTCAATAATTAGGAAGGGTTTGACTTCATTAATCTGTTTTTTTTCTGATCCCCCATTTTGGTAATAGTGCCCGGCGACTAGATCACATATTCTCATATTGTTTGAGAGAAATGGCGTCAAATTGTTATCTCTGTCAATTTTAAATACACCATACACCACCGCTAACAATAAATGGCATTACTATATGACCTGTTCCAGCAACTTCCACTCAATTGTCTTAAGACTTCACACGCACCCAGCCTCGTAAGGAGAGATTTCTCTTTTGTTCTCTCTACAAGTTTATATGTATTTCCTTAGGTCACAGTGTGGGCGAGCTCGGATGCGCATACGCAGACGGCTGCTTCACCGCGGAACAGATGATCCTGGCTGCATACTACCGCGGCAAGGCTTCAGTCGAGACTCCCTTCATCAAGGGATCTATGGCTGCTGTTGGTCTTGGATACAAACAGGTTAGAATCTATCCGTCACTGCTACAACTTTGCCCACAGTACTCAACTTTGCCTTGCTTGAAAAACATGGTTTATTTCGCCAAACAGCTATTTTTATCTCAATCTTGAGATGGCCGCTTTTCTCCCATCTAAAGTTGTACCAGTTGACGGTGTTGTACATTTCTTTAAATTGATTTAACTAAATGATTATTATTTGGAGGTAGGTCACATTAGATAAGATGACATTATAGTAGGCACTAAATTAATTTAGACTGTCTTAGTTATGTACCTCGTAGTAGTAAGTTCCAGAACGTGTTTATTAAGTTGAGAAACTACTTAGAAACCTTCTGGATTCCTTTTCGAAAATTAAAGGATTTTTCCATTACGGAAGTTCCTTGTAGTTACAAAATTTTAAGTAAAAGCATCAGTAATCATTTGGCAAGCTCTTCTTTGAGTTCTTGTAAAGTCATCAGAACTAATGCCATCTACCCTAACCAGATGAAGACCATGTGCCCCCACGAGATCGAGGTGGCCTGCCGCAACGGCCCGGAATCCAGCACCATCTCCGGGCCAGCTGACGCCATGAAGGAGTTTGTTGGCAAGCTGACGGCCAAGGGCATCTTCGCCAAGGAAGTGCCTTGCTCCAACATCGCTTACCATTCCAGATACATCGCCGAGGCTGGTAAGACAATTGTCATATTTATTTATTTATTTATTTAAACTTTAATGCACAAAATACAAAAAATGTATGTACAAATGGCGGACTTAATGCCAAATGGCATTCTCTACCAGTCAACCATTGGGCCAAACAGAGACATGTACAAAAGGCGCAAAGAGAAAAATCATATTGTAGGATTCTTCGCTTTAAAACACCGACAGAAGTTCTAAGTTTTTCTTACAAAAATGTTCATGAAATAGTATGAGGCATTCTTCTAGAGGTAGTAAGCTGTTTTCACAAATGAATGCTTCGAAAATCAAAATAACCATTCATTTCACACAGATTTATATGGTGGATATGTTATTTTGACTTACTCCATCTTGAAAACGACGGCAACCAATGGCAAATCGATTATTTATTTTCTACGCAGCTTTAATCACAATGTCTACAGAGGATCATAAATAATAATAATCCAAACAACTCACCCTTTTTTCTGTCATTTATTTTCCTTGTCCAATTTTCCGATAAGGAGTTATTTAATAATAGTTAATATTTACTAATAAGGAAGTACTCTTCCTAAAACTACAACAATATACGCCGTCTCCACATGTACCAACAAATTGAGACTTTTGACTAAACTCGGCATCAGCATATAAGTTTTCTATCCACTTTGTCGTTTGAATTTATTCATTTTTGTCACCCTCCAGGTCCCACCCTCCTGAAGTACCTCAAAGAGGTGATCCCTGACCCTAAGCCTCGCTCAGAGAAGTGGGTGTCCACGTCAGTGCCCCAACAGTTCTGGAACGATACGAGGGCCGAGTTCTCCTCTGCCGAGTATCACACCAACAATCTTCTGGTACGTATTATGGTTAAACTTTAAGTTTTCATGTTTGAGAAGACATATAGCCCTGAAAACTAATCGAGGGTTTTCCGTAAAACACATTTAACGAATCAGTCAATATTACCTACAAACCATATCGTGCAATCGGTTTTGTATTACTTGTAGTTGGGAATACAAAAGCCAAGTATAAGGCATAAAAGACGGCGAAAAAGAACAGACGACACAATTAATTAAAAGACTCCACTAGATACAGACCACACGGCAGTGTTGAGCAACTTGCCATAGATCATAATTTGGCCGTGTAATGAATGACCGATATTAGCTGACAGCTGATAGCTAGCGGATAACATAGGTCATTGGTAACACGGCTAAATTACGAACAATGGTAAGTGGCTCAACATTCCTGTGTGGTGACTGTACCTCAAATTACGCTCAGATGTAAAAAAACACTATGTAGATGTCCCATTATGATCACAGTCCTCAGCAATGACATGAGGAAACGATCAGAGATAGTAACAATAATCATTTTTAATTATGTACGTAATCAGATAATAGACGTTTTAATTTCCAATAGCAACAATATATCCTATTTTCCTCAACCAGTTCTAACCTGGCCAGAAAAGGCACAAGACCAAGAGTTGTGGAAATCAAAGGGAGATGCAATTGTCGAGCAGTGGAACACTATTATAGGGTAGCAAAAAATGTTCTAACCTGATCTGATCTCCACAGAGCCCAGTCCTCTTCGAAGAAGCCTCTCGCCTCATCCACCCCAATGCCATCACCATCGAGATTGCACCCCACGGTCTTCTGCAGGCCATCCTGAGACGCTCTCTCAAGAAAGACGTCGTGAATGTACCGCTCACGCAGAAGGGGCATGAAGACAATGTCCAGGTCTTCCTTACTGCTTTAGGAAAGTGAGTATTTTCTATCTCATTTAGTACCTTTGAAAACCCCAATACTATAGGTGTATTCTCATCTATCCCCACCTCGATAGCGCGCAATTTGGCAATGGATGAGCTTAGCGTACTCGAAGAGTATGTAGCGTACTAATTAGTGGGCAACAAATGGCTAAAATTATGAGCAGGGACGAATGATTGCTAAGGATAAATGTATTTTCATCTGTCCCTGGCGGGCATTATCTTGAAAATTTTTCGGCTGGAAATTTCGCTACATTCGAACGATTTTTTATACACTTAATTTTTTCTGTGCATTATTCTCAAAACACTCTATTTTCAGACTGTACGAGGCCGGTTTGAACCCGCACCTAGCCGAAATCTACCCGCACATCCAGTTCCCAGTGTCACTGGGCACTCCCATGATGGCTCACTTGGTGGAGTGGGAACACAGCGAGGACTGGTAAGGAATACTTGTATTTTCATCTGGTTTTTACTAATATTCATGGCAGTTCATCGGACTTCAGCTAGTTGTTTAGTAGTGACAGTGCCCTATACCACAAAACTTACAATTACAATTTGACAAGTGTCAAGTTACAAATTTGTCATAATACAAGTGTGTGTACCACAAAATTTACAAGTTACATATTTGTACTGGAAAATTCCTACAAATATGTAAATTGTAGCAAATATCTACATTTTACCGTATCACAAAACTTTACATACGTTACATATCTTTTCCGGAAAACTTACAAATTTGTAGCTGACAATTGTTTTGTGCTACATTAGATTGTAGTAATAATTATACATATGTGTAGAATTGTACGTACAAGTTAACAATTCTCTAAACGTTTGTCACACCCTCTTACAACTATATTAAATACTAGTCAATGATTGCTATATAATAAAATTATAATAATTTATCACATTTAGCGACGAACTTTTTGTACCACGAAATGTTTAGTCCAAGTAGAAGTGATAGTGAAGAAGATTTAATAGTGCGACGTCCTAGGACATATCGAGAACGTATAAATTTATGTTTGACCATAACGGATTTTACATTTAATGAGAGACTCAGAGTAAGTAAATCTACCGTCGAATATCTCCTGCAGATTATTGCTGGAAATCTTAGACATCCGACGCGAAAAAGTCACGCTCTTGATCCTAAACAACAGTTACTGACTGTTTTAAGATGGTTAGGCTCAGGTTCCCAATATCACGTCACTGGCGATGCTCATGGTGTTTCGAAAATGACAATGTCTCGTTCTATTCACGCCGTATGCACACAAATAGTGGACAAATTACTAGGAAGCGAAGTAAGATGGCCAACAAATGGAAACTCACTTTCTGAAGTTTTATTGCAGCATCACATGTAAATTTTCCCAGGGTCGCAGGTATTATAGATGGATCATTAATACCGATAGATGCTCCATACCAAAATGAAGCTGGGTTTGTTGATCGTCACGGAGATCATTCTATAAATGTAATGGTTGTCTGTGGACCGAATTTAGATCATTTTTATGTGAATGTACGATGGCCTGGCGCTGTTCATGATTCGCGGGTTTTAAGGCGCTCATCGTTATGTCAGCAATGGGATTATGGATGGAGACCTTTCCCCAATGCTGTAATATTGGGAGACAGTGGATATAGTTTAAAAAAGTGGTTAATAACCCCAAATATTCCAGCCCGCATTACAAGAAACGCAGCATTGGATCGGATCGGATATATAATTGTAGTTGTAACATTACAATTATTGACCTGTATATTTACAAATCAACAATCCTACAATTATGTAGCTGTCATGACATAGCTTTATTCTTTGTGATACGCTTTAAAAAAAGTGACACATTTGTATACCGCAAATTGTAACGAAAACATATTTGTAATGATTGTGGTACATTTTTTTGTTTACAATTTAACAATTTTGTAGAATTGTGCACTTGTAAAGTTTTGTGGTATAGGGCACAGTAATCAGGTATTCCGTATACGAGAGTCCGTCTGACGCTTCAGACGGCAATTTTGAATATATCACAAAACGTATGTTTTCTTTTTTCTAATTCCGAGAGACCGACTATGCTAACTCGTATGTGGACTTTGCAGCAACAAACTGCTGCCATGGACATATTTTTTCATTTCAATTTGACGTTGCTGGCTCTCGTGGTTTTGAATTTCATTCCCCATAAGTTTTTATTTTATTTTATCGTATGGCTACATGTCACTGGATATAGATAGGCATTTTTTCTCTGGGGTAGTAGTAGTGAGAAAGTAGATGATGAAGAAAATCCAGTGAGTGCTGCGAGGTCCAGATAGGACAATGCAGCTGCCAAGTTTGTTACTCTTTTAGCACCCAGGGATCACGTGTAGGTTTAGTTAGTTTGTCGAAGGTCTTTCCTACGGACGCAGAGTAACATTATATTCTCATAACTTATGAGTCATAAGTCGCATATAAGCTCTCAATAAAGCGTGTTTCACTTACTTGTCTGACAAACAATCAAGGCATTTGGTAAACTGTCAGATGTTCAGATACTGTAAATTGATCTTGATAATGATCCAATCAAAAGCCTTCAAGCCAAAGCAAAGTTATCAAACTTGCAACTCAAATAACAAACCAAAATTAACAGCAGCATTAGTAAAATGGCTTTTCAGGAAAACCTTTATTTAATCCTATCCTTAATGTACAAAAAATGAGGCTCAGGCGAATCAGCGGCGGGAATCTTAATCCTTTTACTAATTTTCCTTTCATTGTTTAAGTATTTCCTTGGAATATTTATTTTCTCTTTTGCCTGTTTACATTAAGATTCTTAATGATGAATTAGCATGGTGATGTAATGGTTTTTTTAATAAGCAACGTTAATTGAATACACTGATCTATAAAATTTGTACTATACCTATTTAACTATTCGTTTTCTGAAGATAGCCGTCTTCAGTCCGAAGGTACACTGTAACGACCTAAATTAGATATGTTCAAAATTTTCTCATCAGGAATATAACTTGGCTGCATCTAGTAACGAGTAAATTGATTTTCTCCGTGATTTTTTTAACATGATCTAATTGTAAGTAATCAATTTGAGCAAAGGTTTATGCTTGGCTCGCCGTATAAAAATATATACATATAAGTTCTTCTCTACTCACCGTAAAACTGTTTCATTGTCTTATAATTTATATTCTTAACTTACGTATTAAAACAATTACGAATTACATCCCTATCAATTAAAAAAATCGAGCCTTAATTTGAATTTCTAGCTAAACAGATTTCCAGCAATCTCTTAAACAAATGAAGTACCTAGTTATTAATTTCTCCGATCACGGCAAAATTGAAACATTTCTGGAAACCTATTGAAACTTGAAAGACGTCCTTTGTGTTCCAAAGGTCCTCAAGCCCTAGCCACTAGAATTTAAAGGTCACAAGAATTAATCATAATTAAGATGTCAATCAGATTAAAGTCTGGAAAATTGAATGATTAAAGCTGTCAGCTACAAATAAATAGACAATTAATTTCTGTCTCCGAGTTACGGTGATTCGGATAAACGAGTCGAATTATTAAAGTAAATCTATATTAAATTGGTTTAAGTGATTCAGATCTTAGCAATACTTAACGTTTTAACATTTGCATAGGATTAAACATAAAATATAATAGAATTATTGCTGTATTACGACATAGGCACATTTTTGAGTTAACTTTTTTTTTAATACCTGTAAGTTTCCAAACCTAGCTAAATAAGCGTACGCGATTGGGTACCCTTTTTTTTCAAAATAATGAACCTACCTAATCTTCAGTAAAATATTATTGCCATAGATTAGACATCATTACCATAAAAGCATATTCTGGTCCTAATTTCCACCAGCTCTTAAAGTTTTCTTGTTCTAAATGTAGACTAATTTGGACCCTAAATCTTACTTACGCCTAAAATGCTTTATCATCATCATCAAAATTTAAGAGCATGGCTCTTGTCGGTGGAGTATGCGCCAGTTTTCGCGGTCCTCGGCTAGGTTTTTTAGGTCCCTGTAAGACACGACATTTTGCTTTTTCTTTTAGTTGTTGTGTATGCTTTATACAATATCTAAAAGCTTATTTCTCTTCTAAGTGGCTATTTGGACCATATACGGCATAAACTGGGCACATTTCAAGTCACACCCCAGTTCCATTTGACTAAGAGCTAGCCACGTCATATGTGACACAATAATGAGAGCAATTAAACCTGCCTAGTTAGATTGTGTTGCCATCCTTATTGCTAGGTCCGGGCATCTGGCAGATTCTAATGGGTAGAGGTAAGAGTGACAGACCAACAATACTTTGCAGTTCGAAATAAGTAATAATACTTATAGTTAAAAACTGCGGAAGTTGTGTCATTAATAGAACAGGGCCTATATTTTAACATAAGAACAAAAAACATTGTATGTTATTGCGGAAACAAAAACAGTAGGCAACTAACTATAAATTGCATTATACATATTTGGCACTACTTTCCCCCAACAGAAACTTCTGGCTATGATATAATCTTTTTAATCACAATACTTTTGCATAATATTGCATCAAACCCAAAATTCTAGGACTTGTTTTCTTCAAGTTATTTGCATTCTTTGACCTCCACCACTTTACAGCTGCCAGATGTCCGGATCTAGAAATAAGCGTATAGCAAACTACGAGTAACTAGATAGATTTCGTTGCTCTCATTATTGTGTAATATCTGTCGTGGCCAGCTCTTCGCGTACATTGGCAACGCACCAAAACGCGTTGTTTGTATGAAATGTGATGTGAGTGCCTAGTGACGTACCTACTGGAGGAATATTCCTTTTTATACCCTATCCATCCAGGGACCGGAACCGGTTACCAATTAAGGGGTATTTGATACGGTTGTTTTTACAAACCCTATCAACTCGGTAAGCACAGGCTCCAAAGATAAGCGCTTACCGAATCGAAAAACCCCAATGAGGTTACCCTATCAAGTGTTTTTAGAATGCGATCAAGCTATTGTAAACTCTATCGTTAAGACGTTTCGATAGGCAAACCACATTGAATATGGTTAACCCTATTAAAACGGTTACCGTAACGATAGGGTAACCCAATGATTTCATTTGAATGAAGGGGTTTTCCGGTTCCTGTATCCATCCTAATTTGTCTTATCGTGTAAAAAAACACTTTTCAAAAAAATTATCACTCTTTTCTCTGGGATTTTCACTTAAAATGTTGTTATATACTTAAAGAAACATGCAAAGTATTGAATTCAACAAACTATTTTTTGAAACATGTAAAAAAACTTCCTATTTAAACGGAATTAGCCATGGGAATTTAACTTACAGCCTTGGCTAGAAATATTGAGCCCATGCAATTTTCATACAAAACTCGAAAATGTAGTTCTGCATTTTCATCTTTTTTTAAATGAATTTATCAATTACTTAATTCAAACGGAATAAATAGACATGTTTTTAGTGGAGTTACTGCATCGAATATTTGCAATTTATTGCACCGGCTTGAAGGTGGCTGGCCGGTCGAAAGTTTTTACAGATGGCGCCAGCATAGCTGGTACCTGTCAGTCCTACCAATTGTGTCAAATTATTGTTTTTTTTTTGGAATTTTCTGATCTGGATGGGCTAGTGGTTAAGCCAAATCCCATACAACAATACTAGTGACAGGTACCAGCTATGCTGGCGCCATCTGGCCAAACCGTTGACAGTTGCCAACCCCATTCGCATTTTTAAATAAATAAAATATAACTTTGTACGCTATCGTACATTGTTATAATAAGAAAATAATACTTAATTGGTAAATATTTGACGGCAACTTTATAATCAAATGATGACAAGAAATGATTTAATTAAGTCGGGCATCACCCAACCGAACATATGAAAAAATACAGACTTCGATTACTTTTTCCGACCCTGCGTCAATATTTGCCTCCATATTCCTGGCATTGAAAGGGCTCGCATTATGTACATCGATGTGTGTGCGACGGATCACGGCAGCGATTTGTTTGCGGCGGGTGACGGATGCGCTGCGATTAATATTAGTCGCTCGTTATTAGTCGCGTGTGTACCTACCACCTATGTCACATTTTTATTATTATGACGGTGGCAAATAAGTACACGGCTCGCCTGATAGTTAGCAACCGTAGCCTATCGATGCTTGTAGCTCCAGAGGTGTCACATGCGCTTTGCGGGCCAAGGCGGAGATGACGGTTCGACTTAGACAAAGACTTCTTCAGGCATGTTGCTAATGCCTTCATTAGCAACATGCCTGAAGAAGCACTTTGGTAATCGGAAATCGTGGAGTTCAAGGGGAGATGCTTTAGCCCAGCAATGGGATATTACCTATATATAATAAGCTAAGGAAAAAACAATTGCTATTACATTAAAAAATAGGAAACCTGTAACGCCTGAACCGATTCCGATAATACTTACATGTCTTAGATCACTCGCTAGAAAAACTGGCTTCAAATAAATACTTAACGCATATTAAATCGGATCAACCGTTTAGCGCTACGGTACCACAGACATATACAAAGACCGATCTTATAGCTCCTCTTTTTTTGCTTTCGGGTTCGGACACCCGAACGATTCAGTCACTTTTTCCGTTTAGCCAATAGAGAGAGCATTCGCAATTAGCATATTTTTTCAATGTGGGCTACATTACTTAACCGTTTCGGTGCGGATGGTACGCCAGGCGTGTCATCAATGTTTTTGGCGTGTGGCGTATGTCATAATGGCTGATCATAGGGACGCAGCTATACGACGGAACGAGATCGCAATATCGTTAGCTCCCTCTAACGCATAGCTGCGTCCTTATGATGGCCCATCATGTAGAGCAGCCATAACACGAGAGGGGTGTCACCATATTCTATGGCATATGGCACGCCTGTCGTGTCATGAAATAATTGTTCGCCGCCACAGCCAAAAGTTTTCTAAAATGGAAGACGCAACGAATCGGTACAGAGCGAGACTGCACGCGCACGGTCGGTAGAGACCCGTCGTGAGGGTGAACTCCTGACTTGCTAGTTTTAATTAAAAGAAACTGACGGATTGGTTCGGTTTCCAAGACAGACCCTGCTAACTTACTTTGGATGTAGTTTGGCATTAAGGAATTGAGTAAGAAAACTCCAGTAGGTATTTGTTTTAGAAATATATGTAGCAGAATGTGTCCACGAAATGACGACAGTGAAGTTGCGGGCAGAGTTTTTATTTCTAAAAAATATACTTAAAAGCAATTTTTAAGACCGCTTCAACTATTGCGCTAAAGGAGGCCATGATTTAATTAATTAATAATTTGTTTTTTTGTCAGGTACGTGACGTCATACAAGGCGCAAGAAAAGATGAAGTCTGGAGAGAGAACGGTGAGGATGTCCATCGTAGACGAGGACAGCGAATACATGGCTGGGCACGTTGTGGATGGTAAGATTATTAGCGTTTTACCCAGCGATCAGTCATTCTAGGGATACACAATTAGCAATGCATTCACCAAAGAGAAGTTTCCAACGATAAAATGTCAACCATGATAGTCATATGGATATGGCACAAAGGAATTTCAATTGCCGTGTCTACATGCCTCGGGCGAGGCACTGCCACACTAGCCGAGCTGCCGCGCAAGGCAATTTCCTCGCGAGGCGGTGCGCCAGGTGTAGTCACGGCTAATAATTTTAGTGCGACTTGTTACGATTCCATTAATTAACCAAACTTCTTTATTCATACTCCATACGAGAGCAAATGAGAATTAAATTGTTATTTTCATGTTTAACTCGCTCCCCACATGAATACGTGTTTACAACTTGGAAATTAGATTTATAACGAACATGTATCGAATGTGACAATCAACGATTCAAATTGAATTTAGATTTTCAATATGCTGTCCTCGCAGTTACCACAGACTATAGATTTAACTAGACGTAGCATACATACCCTTGGGTGCATACCCTTAATCAAAAATATGAAACGAAGCATGTCATGTCACTTAATTAACCTTTTGGCCGCCGTCGTCTGACATATGAAACAAAGTGACAACGTAAATGGCACCTTCATAAATTATGACAGAGTTCAAAATTGAAAGTTCAATTTCAAAAGGCTTAAATAATTTTAACTATAAAACTTTCGTGATACTCTAACATATTAAAAATATTTATAACGGGATTTTTTTTATAGGCCTAAATAAGTTTTTTTTTATAACCGGAGTCAGACCCTTTAAGCTAATTAATAGCAATCGTTGACGATGACGTTTACGTTACTATTGCCGGTGAATGTACAAACACGCTACATCTAGTTCAGTCCATGTTCTGTGGCAGCAGCCATTCCAATTCCGGGCTAGATTAGTTGCGGTTCGGTTCCAATTAATACGGACTGCGTTTAATTTGAGGAACTTTGAGCACTTCATCTAGTTGGTATTTCTGTTTCAATTTTGTGTCCGGCTTCATTTGACAAAATTGTGCGAGCATTGTTGATTGTGGAACATTCAAATGACCAACCTAGAGGGGAAACTAGGCCCTTTTGGTATTAGGTGCGATTTCCTTTCGATGTTTTCCTTCGCCAACTTAGAGCATTCAACTATCCGGAGCGGCCATTAACAGGCGTACCCCTCTGGCGAAAACATATGACCAGTGGTCATATTTATTGGACTGACGTTTATCTGACGTCGCTTTTTACGTACGAAACACCATACATTTGAAGTTCCCCTCCCCTGCAAAAATCGGACCTCCAGATTGAAAATCAGACGTCTTACTATCACACTACCAGCTCTTCTCAATCAACACATCGAAACAAATATCCGTGCGCTCATGAACAAATATAATGCCCTTGTGTGTTCAATCCCCATCCAGGCTCACCAGTAACCTTTACCTAACCTAACTGCATTTTCTAAACCTCTTCTTATAGGACGCAATTTGTACCCCGCCACCGGCTACTTGGTGCTGGTCTGGGAGACCCTCGGCATGATGATGGGAGAGCTATTCACCGAGGTCTCTGTGGTCTTTGAGAACGTGCGGTTCCAGCGCGCCACCAATATCCCGAAGGATGGCAATCTGGAGTTCATTATTATGATTCAGAAGGGCAGTGGAAACTTTGAGGTTAGTTGACCTGCCGATTTAAGCCAATTATTTATGTACGGCCAATCTTCTAAGGTAGAGTATGTGCACTCTACTTTAGAAGATTGGCCAAATGCGCTAAGCATTTTAATAAGCTTGCATATACACGAGAAAATTTGACGTACGCGGATGCCGCTGTGACCGGAATAGCCTAGGGATTAGAGCGTCTTCTGCCAATGCAGAAGACGCTGGTTCGTGGGATCATGACACCATGTCTTAGTCTTGTAGACCACAATTCTTGTCATATACAAATCCTTGTAGAGTTATAATTATTGTATCCTCTTATTGGATGGGGCAGGCCCAAACAGAGAGGATGGAACTCCTCAGCAACTGGCCGGAACAGGCGCAAGACCAGGACACCTAGGTTTCAACGGCAGAAGCCTTTGCCTAGGAGTGGGGCACTATGATAGGCTATTGAAATGTGCAGTTTTCACACTCCGTCCCTCCCTGCTCCTTCCTTGCTAAGGCATCCCTGCTTCGATCACAATAATAAAAGACAATACACAATTTATTCTTTTTTTTGTGGCTATAGATTGTCGAAAGCGGTGCATCCATCGTAACGGGCCGCATTTACGCTCATAAGGATGTAGGCCAGAATTACAGAGTTTTACCAGCTCTGCCAGAGCTCAGCGGACCAAACATCAAACATATGCTAACCAAGGACTTCTACAAGGAGTTGAGGCTTAGAGGATACCAATACAGGTAAGAATTGTAGATAATACCTACCGACTTATACTGATATAAAAGCTAGATTTTGCTTAAAATCCTATGGATCCTATTTGTTATTTAAAACGTTGCAATTAAAAATCATCAACAAATTTAATGACACATCCAAAATATGTGTCTAATTTTTGGTCAAAATTACTTTCAGATACTTTATTCTATTGAGGCTAGAGTTACGTGTATTTTAGTAAATTCATTGGCTTTGAATTGTGTAAGCAAGAATATTGAACCTGAGTATTGACCTTTTACTTTTACCTCAGCGGTCTTTTCCGAGGCGTAATTGGCTGCAACATCGAAGGCACCCGCGGCCGCCTGGCCTGGGTCAATAACTGGGTCACATTCATGGACTGCATGCTCCAACTGAAGATCATTGGTCACGACACGCGTGGTCTCTTCGTCCCCACCAGGATTGAGAGGCTGTCCATTGACGCTTCCATGCATTATAACGCTATCTCGAACATGAACCCTGAGTCCACTAGGCAATCGTTTGAGGTTCGGGTTTATCCTGACGTTGGAGTGATCAGGTGAGTTTAAAATCAATATAGTATAAAAAAAACTACTTAAACGTGGAATAGCAAGAGATTTACTCTACGGAGATACAGAGAGACTCCATTCTGTGAATCATTCATTTGATTATTCCCACTTTTCTCTTTTCACTACATTTACCTTTCTCTGTTCAGTCCTTTGGTTGTCTGGTAGAGAATGCCATTATTAGGTATGAATCCGCAATTTGTATATAAGTGTACTTTGTGCAAATAAATAATATTTATTTTTAATTTTTAGATCTGGTGGCGTAGAAATCCGTGGTCTCCATGCCACTCCTATTTCTAAGAGGGTACCACTTGGAGTGCCTGTACTCGAAAAGTATGAGTTTGTTCCGAACTATGGAAAGAACAAGATGAAGGTACATTTCAAATCTTTATTTCAACATCAGTGTTTAAAATTGTACGACAAAGTATTTTAAGTATAATATCATTTTGTATTTTAGAGTGAAGATATCCTACGAGCAAACATCCAAATCATCCTCGAAAATATTCAAACCTTCAAGGTTAAAAGTATTGAGCTGGTTGATGAAGAATACAAGAACAACAGCTTGGAACCCTTGATCACCCAAGTCGCTGATATCCTCGGTGATATGCCGCTCATGCAGGCAGAGCTGCTGATTATATCAGAGGAAACCATTGAGATGCCAAGCAATATTACTGTGGAGAACAAGAAGATATCTGGGGAGACTAACACGGTGCTATTTGTTGGAGCTAATCTTTTGTCTAGGCCTGATGTAAGTAAACAAGTCACTAAATCTTTTTTGAAGTATTAAAGCATTAATTACGTTCTCAGGATTTTGATGAAGATCATTGTAAGTTAAAATAAGCCGCATATGCGGATATGCTTCATTAAGAAAAAATAAGTTAGTTTTAAATAAATAAGTGATAAAGTTCCTTTTACTAAAATATTTTATTCATCTTATTCGCATTCGTGGCTAACAGTACTCAATAATATTTGTCTTACAGGTCCTACAGCAAGCCGCTTCAACACTAAGAGACAAATGCTTCATCATCAGCCGAGAGAAGGAACGCCCCAACCCCAGTGAATACGCCGAAAAATACGACATTATCACCATCCACGACACAGGAGTTGAATACCTGGTACTCTTCAGAAAGAGGGTTGGCGCCAAACCAGCCAAGTTCATCAAAATTGTTGCTGCAGATGATACGTATTCTTGGATTGAGCAAGTCAAAGAGGAACTTAAAGAAGGACAAAAGGTGGTTCTCTACGGACAAAATGAGCATATCAACGGTCTTCTTGGATTAGTCAATTGCTTAAGAAGAGAGCCGGGTGGCGAAATTGTTTACGGACTCCTGATTTCTGATCCGTCAGCGCCTGTGTTCAATTCGGATTTGGAACTGTATGAAGAACAGTTAGATAAGGATCTGGCTATTAACATATTCCAAGATGTAAGTACATTCTTACTAACCATGATTTTCAATATCATTTTGACGCCCATCGTTTCATCCCAAGGCAAAACATATTCACTAGTGGCAGTATATTTTGTAACATTGATTCTTTGATATTTGCAGCTGTATTAATCTTTTCACAATCATCAAACTATGAAAACGAGTACTAATATATCGCATTATTGTATAAAGTATCTTTAATGTATTAGTATTACTGTTTTGAAAAAATAAGTCCCGCCGAGTTTCTTGCCGGTAATAAGTAATACTTCTCGGGTCAGAGGTGTAGGGTTAGAATCGGTGGTAGTTTCTTTTTCTCTCTGACGTTCATAAGTGCATTGTAATGTGCCTAAATTGAAGAATAAATATCTTTTATCTTTTTTATCTTTATCTTTTAATAAAATTCAGTTGATCAATTCATCTTCCTTCTCCCCTTTCAGCATCAAACTAACCCTAAATAGGGATACTAGTATTACATTTTTGCGCTAATTATATTTTTATTTTTTCCTCTAGGGTCAATGGGGCACTTACCGTCATCTACTTCTCGGTGACTTGGAGACCACACGAGCTGAACATGCCTTTGTGAACACCATTACCATCGGAGACCTGTCCTCCTTGAGATGGCTGGAAGGACCACTGAAGCATGATACTATCTTCAAGGATAATGAAAAAGTTCTGCTTCACGTGAGTAACTTGTAAATTTTTTAATAAAATTTGTGTATTAAAATCCTACCAAGATTTTTGAAATTATTTATTCACTTCCATGCTCTTGATTTATCTTTATCTTCTCTGTCCCTTGTTGCTGAGGATCACACACGTTTAGCAGCTCTTGTGATTTTTCTCCATCCATTGGTTTATCATCTTGTCCAATACTCCAGGTATACTGCGCAGCATTGAACTTCCGTGACATCATGACGGCAACTGGACGCGTGACAGTAGATGCTGTGGCTCGCGGCAGGCTTGCGCAGGAGTGTGTACAAGGTTTCGAAATCGTTGGAAGGACTAGCAAGTAAGCATTTTTCTTCTGTGCTTATTTATACCTTCCGACATGGTAATCCTGCTTGTGGGACGTCTCTGTGTATTATAAATGTTATAATGAAACAAAAAGTACCCAAGAGTATCGTCTTCCCTGTCATTATTGGCTTCACGTGTGACCTAGTGCTTTTTAAATTATACTGCGTTGTGCTAATCGAAAAAGTGGAAGTTCATATGCAATATTTTCGCAGTGGTTCCCGGGTCATGGCTATGGTAAAGAACAGCGGTATGGCGAACCTGGTGGAAGGAGACAGGGCGCTGATGTGGAGCATCCCTGATGACTGGACCTTCGAGGAGGCCGCCACCGTGCCGGTCGCTTACGGCACGGTGTACTATGCCATGGTATGTTTACTACCTGGAGATCATGTTCTAAAAATCAATTCAAATGATAGACTTACTTAGTTATAACTAATTGGCTTGAAATCGCACTATTCGTTCTGCTTACTCCCCTAAATAAAATATAAAACTTAAGGCACATCAGTAGCTCTAAAATATAATATTGAACATGCTAAATGGAAGACCAGCGCTGCTGGCTCTCTAGGCTAGCACCACGCTGAGTCGGGACTATTTCGTGACATACGTATCATTTTCTGTTTTATTCATTAAGTACATGGGTACCATT
Organism: Pammene fasciana; assembly: GCA_911728535.1. Classification (NCBI taxonomy): domain Eukaryota; kingdom Metazoa; phylum Arthropoda; class Insecta; order Lepidoptera; family Tortricidae; genus Pammene; species Pammene fasciana. The sequence continues at coordinate 3,657,014 of OU452292.1, forward strand.
TATAAAGGATTATGTATTACGTCACGAATAAACGTTTTTCTTTCTATAATATCTTCCTTTAAATTATACTTTTCTTTTATTTTGGGCATACATCTAACACCGTTTTGTTCTAGGTCATGGTCGGTCAGATTCAACCTGGCGAGTCGATCCTCATCCACGCCGGCTCCGGAGGCGTGGGTCAAGCCGCGATCAGCGTGGCTCTTCACAATGGCTGCGAAGTCTTCACCACCGTCGGCACAGCTGAAAAGAGAGCGTTCATTAAGAAGCTGTTCCCACAACTAAAAGGTACGGTGTCTATTTTATGTCATAGTCTGTCCATTACTTAAGTGAGTCAAAATTAATTATCGATTGCTCCAGAGTAATACAATTTTTTCTCATAATACCATAATCAATTTGTTATACAGACAGCCATATCGGAAACTCCCGTGATACATCATTCGAAGACATGATCCGCAGAGAGACCAACGGCAAGGGTGTGGATATGGTCCTCAACTCCTTGGCTGACGAAAAACTACAGGTAAGCATTGATAGCGGTTTCGTTACAATATCCATAAAATATCCATTACTGGACTCCCATACTTGCGGACGAGATTTACCTCATCTTACTTATTCGCTTCTTTTTATTCCTTGCCAATCACATTCAAGGTGGCTTCCAAGCAAGAGCGATTGCCTATTATCAAACCATTAAACTTTATATTACTCCCTATCATCACTTACCACCAGGAACGCATAGCTTCAATTCTGCTGCAATTTCTGGCCTGATTAATTAAAAAAATATAACAACTGTTCTTCCCTACAGGCCTCAGTCCGCTGCCTCGGCTACCGCGGTCGCTTCCTCGAGATTGGCAAGTTCGACATCAGTCAGAATACCCCCATCGGCATGTACTTCTTCCTCAAAGAGACCTCGTTCCACGGCATCATGTTGGACTACATCTTCGATCAGAGCTTCGAATTCAGAAGGGTAAGTGTTATTTATTCTACTTCTTTCTTGTTCTTTAGCTGATCATACGCGTCATCATCGATCACCAAAATGCTTGATTCTACGCAGACCGAAGGAGCTCCAAGGGCCATAGAGCAAATTCTCTGAGCGTTATCGCACAGAGCGTTTTTTCCGTGGCCTTAAGCGCAAGGGCAGGGGCACTTGCCCCTGCTAAACTTTGATGCCCCATTTGGCCACTTTTTCTTACACATGATTTGTCAGGTCGCAGGCTCATAGGCGTGTAGGCAATTAGGCTATATTGGGTCTAAGATGCAATTGTACTCATAAATGACAGAAGATAAATATCTTACTGGACTTTTCTACTCTGCAACAACTGCAACTTGCGCCCCGCAAGTAGATTTTAAAACTGCCTCATTTTGAAAGATTTCGTGTTAAATATGACGTTTTGTTCCAGAAACTTCAAGATCTTCTCATTGCTGGTATCGAGAGCGGAGCTGTGCGTCCGTTGACGTACTGCACGTTTGAGAAAAACGAAATCGAAACTGCTTTCCGTTACATGGCTGCTGGAAAACATATCGGCAAGGTACAATTACGATTCATCTTTTATTTTTAAACCCTTTCCCCTGGAGTGACTCGTTACACCCCTTTAGTTGCAGGTGACTGCTCACGATCAGGTGGATTATATGCTTGTTTGTCACCGACCTGGTGTAATTTTTTTAATCGATGCTATTGAACGTATATATAGCTTCGGAGACGCACTTGTACGTATCTTAAAATATTTTATTCCAATTTCAGCTATTTCTTTAGTTTTCTGACGTAGAAAGCTACGTAACTAGTTTTTATTAAACACTTTCTTTGCCAGAGGGTGGGTGTGCGCAACTAAAAGTGCATTGATCTATTCAAATAAGAAATAATGAATATTGTTCATGTTTCTGTTGCCCAGGTAATCGTCAAGGTGCGTGAAGATGAGCGCAGCCACAGGACTGTGAAACCAGCGCCTATGCACGTTGATGCTGTTCCAAGGTAAGAAGAAGAGTAACTGATATTTTATCCCAAACTCTCGGAAATTTTCTATGTATCTGTGACAAATCAAACGCGTGCTCTCACTTATTGCAGTTGCATTTTTAAATACTGTCCACCCCCCTTCATGTAATCTTAAAAAACTATTTTCTTGACTGATGTTTGCTTTCAGATACATGTGCGATGCAGAGAAGGTATACGTGATCATTGGAGGTCTCGGTGGTTTCGGTCTCGAGTTGGCTGACTGGCTCATCATGCGTGGTGCCAGGAAGGTGCTGCTGACGTCACGCCGTGGTATCTCCAACGGCTACCAGTCTTCCAGGCTGCGGTGAGTCATCAGATCCTCATCATATTGCACAAGAGAAGTCTTCTAATCAAAGTCAGTTTTAAGGACATTCCATTCAGGCGAAAACTTGTATAAAGGTTTAAATAGAACAGAGTTAATCCCTATTTCTGTTTACTGATTTGGTGATCGTCTTATTAATTCTGTAGAAATAAGCACATGTAAACTTTAATTTAAGATCTGGGGTTTTAAGGATGTCTGTATAGGGCTCACTCAGACGGAATTTTCTTGGAACTTTGTAATTGTTTCTATAACTTAAACTCTCTTTTAACAGTGCCTGGGCAGGATACGGAGCTGACATCCAAATCTCCACCCACGATGTCACCACAGAATCTGGTTGCGAAGAAATGCTGAAGATGGCGCAAACCATGGGTCCAGTGCAAGCAGTTTTCAACCTTGCCGTCGTGCTTGCAGATTCCATTTTCCAAAATCAAACCCCGGAGACTTTCAAGACTTCCTTCGCGCCTAAAGCCTTGGCCACGATGCATTTGGACAAATTGACTAAGAAAATGTGCCCTGGATTAAAGTAAGTTTTATATTCTACTAGCCTTCTTTCTCCCAAATTTTTGACCCCTTTTCACGACCTTGGAATGGGTTAGTGTCATGAAACTGAAACTGTACATCATGAAATGGAAAAATAAATTTGAATTTCGAAGTGCAACTTTCAATGGCTGTGTATATTCTTTATCCTTTCAGTCTCTTTATAGGTAACGTGATAATAATCATGTATTGCCTTTTTGAAATGTTCTTCTTTTATGTCTTACTTGCTTGTTCCGTAGGGACTTCGTGGTATTCTCATCCGTATCATGCGGTCGTGGTAACGCTGGTCAGACCAACTACGGTCTCTCGAACTCTGTGATGGAGCGCATCTGCGAATGGAGAAGAAAGCTTGGATTCCCTGCCCTGGCTGTGCAGTGGGGTGCTGTTGGTGATGTGAGTATTTTAAGGACGTTCTGGACTACTCATATGACAACAGAAGTTATTCTTGCTTTGCCATTGACTGCCATTTCTTGGTCATTTTCCCAGACTGTATATTTCAAATGCAACATTGACACAAAATCTTCATACAGGTGGGTCTGGTAGCAGACATGCAAGATGAAGACATGCAGCTCGAGATTGGAGGAACCCTGCAGCAAAGGATTTCATCTTGTCTGCTGGCTTTAGATAAATTCCTGAAGCAGGACCAGGCATCAATTGTGTCTTCCATCGTGGTGGCTGAGAAGAAGGCCGGAGGATCTGGCTGCGGCAATCTGGTTGATGCCATTGCGCAAATCATGGGTGATTATATATTACTGTAATACTTAAGGTGTAGGCAACTGCTGGAAACACAACTGTACTGAAGATACTTCTCAATATGTGTGTCGTATGAAGAATTGAAGATCGCGGTGGTGAATAGCGTACCTGGGAGGGTTAATAAAGCAAAGGCCGATCAGTTGTCCCATAATTTATCGCTGAGGGGACCTTGGGCAGTCACCAAGACAAGTATAGCGGGAGATTGGTTAGAATAAAAAAGCTTTTTATCTTCATCGTGCCATTAAGTTATTTAATTTACTTCTATTATCTTCTCAGGCATCAAGGACCTGAAGACAGTATCCCAGCAAGTGTCCTTGGCCGAGCTTGGTATGGACAGTATGATGGCTGTAGAAATCAAACAGACGTTGGAGAGAGAGTTCGAGATCTTCCTCACTGCTCAGGACATCAGAACACTGACCTTCGCTAAGTACGTTTTTAAACTACCATATTATGTATGTTTGGATGGATCACGATTCTTCCTGCTACTATTGACAGTTATGGAAGAATTCAGGAAATTAACTACCACATACCTCTTCCGTAGGTTAGTGGAACTAACAGCACAGCGCGAAGCAGAATCCTCAACGACAGCAGCTCGTCCCAACACGGCTGAAGGCGCAGCTGGTCTCAGGGTACTCATGAGGAACTTCGGCGAGGAGAGACTGGTCTCGGAGCCTTTCATCTACATGCCAACCATGGTCACAGATGGCACTGAGGTAAGTGTAAAGGTTTTTAGAAATAGCATAAATTTGAGATCTTTTTAGTGCTATAAATAAATAAGGTATATATCCAAACACGACGCTGCCTGATTTGAGAGAAACGCATGAGGCGTCACGAGCAGGCCTCCAGCCCCCGCTCACCTAGGGGAACATACACGTGCCGCGTGTGTGGACGAGGGATCCTTCCTCTCTCGCATATCGCTATATAGGATGCTGTTTAAAAGATCTGCCTTAGATGAAAAGGTCTATTATTATTTTAATATAGCTCAGTAAGGACCAGGGTAAAGTCAGTAACACAAACAGGTAAACAGATGTGGTTGAAAGAAACTATTCAAATGTGTTAAAGTTGGCACGAAAACTCTAAACTCAAGACCAGAGCCGGATTAGCCTTTAGTCAAAGTAGGCAACTGCCTAGGGGCCCCGCGTAGGCCTGGGGCCCATCGTGCACAGGAAAAAAATAAAATGTTTCATAGAGTGAAAATAAAACTGGAAAATTGGTATATATATCCACTAGGGGCCCCGCGTAATGAACAGTGGAAAATTAAAATGTTTCATAACGTGAAATATTTGTAGGAAAATTTGTATGTAGGCTAGGGGCCCCACGTGTGGACATAAAAATGTTTCATTAAATAATATTACTTAATTGCAAAAGTTAGGTATGCATAGCGGCTAGGGGCCCCGCTTGTATACAGTGAGGAATGAAAATGTTTCTCAGAGTTTAAATCTCAGTTTAGTTGCTGTTTAGGAAACAGAAAGGGTGCATTTTTTTGTTAATATAGTTAAACTTGTAAAAAGTGCACATGCTTCACTCCACTTTTTAGTTCCTTTTACTACTACTTTTTTTAAAGAAAAATGCATTTAAAGTTTTTAAGTTCCATACAGATATTAATCTTGTTCTTCTGTCTTTTTCCTTTTTCAACGACAACGAGATAATATTTTCGGTTTTTCGAGCGTCACTTAAATAATAATAATCTTAAAAAATACATAAAAACTACAAAAAGTGTATTTAGTGGACTACCTAGTGGTATCCTGCCTTTTCGCCGAAAATTGTATTTCCGAATTTCACTTGCCAACCAACTTTTCGCAAAAGTTTCATTTGGACGAATAACTTTTACCAAATAATTATTTCGCAACCGTTTAATTTTCCAACCCCATAGTTGGGAAATGAAAATTACTTCTTCACGTAACGATTATTCTGTGTAGTGGTTGTTCAGAAAATATTGTGGAGTAGTCCTTTTTAGCGGAGACAGCGTTAAGTTTTACCACTCTTTCACGGCGTTTTGTTTTGATCCAAGATTTTATAAATAGTTTTCTTATCCAAAAAAATCTTACAATATAGTACATTACTACAGAGGCTGGGAAGTAGGGGGTTGCCGGCTGAGTTATATAGACGTAGAGTTACGAGGCTGGCAACCCCTTTTCACGCCGAGGTATGTATAGTGCTTTTCTCAAACATGCAATGAAATAAATATAAAAAAATCAAAAAAAAAAATTTTTTTTTCGAAAAAAAGCATAAAAAAAATTGAAAAAAATAAAAAAAACTAAAAAAATTTTTTGCAAAAAAAAAATTTCAAAAAAAAAGGAATAAAAAAATATTTCCAAACAAAAAACTAATATTATGATGATTATTGTTTTTTTTTAATATGCATATGTCAAATGGCAGAATGTCAAATGAACCAAAAAGTAAATATCGCCTATAACCTTAAATGGCTGAATGCCATGATCCTGTGCCACAAACATATGTGGAATGGAAATTTAAAAAAAATTATTTCCCGGCTTCCGGCCGTCAATTTTATATGAAAATCGTTACCTGTTCTCTGGAGTTGATCCGCCCTAAGCGTGACACTTTGAAGCGTATTATGACGCACATAACGAAGACATTTCATTGCATGTTTGAGAAAAAGCATATTCCCGTTTTATGTTGCCGATTCATTCTTCTTCCGCCTAACGTTTGTCCCGGCTTGGGGTCCGCTTAACAACCTCAATCAACAATCCCATGCATTGGCAATTGGCATTGACACTAGTTTTACGAAAACGTCTGCCATCTGACCTTCCAACCCAGAGAGAAAACTAGGATTTATCGGAATTATTCCGGTTTCATTACGATGTTTTCTTTCACCGAAAACCAACTGGTAAATATCAAATGTTATTCCGTAGATACGTTACGAACAACGTAGTAGTAGTACGAGCCGGGGTTTGAACCTGAGACCTCCTCCGGCGATTGAACCCGGGGGAATTTATTGTTTGTATAATTACACACCTAAAAGGGGGGTTTTACAATAGACAAAACAACGTAAAGCAAGTATTTTTGTAGCACTTAGTTACGTACTTGAACTAAGTGATTACACTTAAAAATCCAACCTACTGCAACTAATTCTTGTTGGGTAATCCCAACAAGGCTTAGTTTTCCCTCTGGATTGGAGTGATAGATGGCAGTCACACTCGTAAAAACTAGTGCATGCGGCAATTCATGGGATTGGGTTTGCCAAGGGGATCCCAGACTCCAACGAAACATAACGCTCGAAGGATGATATGAGTTTGCTAAAATGGGGGCCCAAAAACTGTACTGCCTAGGGGCCCCGAAAGTCTTAATCCGGCCCTGCTCAAGACTATAGTAGTAAAATATAGCCCTAACTTTATAATGCAGAAGTTAATAATTAATTTTGGTAGTGAACCCGGACACTAAAGCCGATTAAATAGCTTTGCTGATTCAGCCTAAAACATCAGTTTTGAAGTTTTATATAAATTTTAATGCCTATTACCGGTAATTTGGTTTCTGGATAGTAATTTGCATACCTTAGTAAAAGGCTCTTAAGTATGCGATTTCACGAATTTATGCTAAGATTTTTCCCAGAATAACTTGTCTTATGTTTGAATTTTACTTTCAAAACCGTGTAGGATTAGGAGGATCAACCTCAAACAAACTTAATATACACTTAGATACGTTTACATAAAATTAACATAATGGTAAACCACTACTTAGGTACAGTAATTTGAAATTTAAAATTATATCTCCGACGTCACATTAAATTGAGTACCTACTGCATATCAGCCACAGTGAATATTGAAAATTGGTACTTACCTATAATATCCGCTCACTACACTTAATACCGATGCGGTCTAACCCAATTCTATCTCTTTGAATAATAAAACTGAATAACTCTGACACATACGAAAATATCCGAAACGATAAACGGAAAGCATTATTCTCTAACTGTCGCTAAAGTTCTGTTCTGCGTTACAAATTAAATCATATGCCTCGGTAAACCCTATGTACGATATTTGATATCTGGGTCTAGCGTTGCGTTGGAGTAACCAACTTGGAGTTACCGAAACTTGTGACATAAGCAAGATTCGTTGAACCATATTGGTCACGTCCAAGCCACATTCGATGTGATTGTAATACGAAAATTTAAATATAAGTATATCAGTAAACACATTCGTTTATTGCTAGACTTGATAGGAACCCATGTACCTATTATATTCGTATATTAAGCGTTTAAAAGCTAATCAAAAATTAACGAAGCTCTGGTTTAATAAAATCTTTTGAGTCGTTTTTCGAGTATTTTTGGATCATAAACCCAACGAATTTGAGTCGCAAAAAAAGCAGAACAAAATGTATGTGTGTACTGATTAAACTGATTTATACCCACACGATTTTCACTCATTATTTTGACAAAAACGGGACATAAGTCTGCCTGCGACCACGAGCGTTACGACACACTTTCGAGTGTGTCGTAACGCTCAGGATAATAATAAAAGTAAGTGTACGCGAGTCCCGTTTTTAGCAAGAGGACTTCAGTAGTATTTAGGGATCCAAAAAATAAAAGGCAGTGTTGGCACTATTTACTATTTTTGGGTTTTTATCTTCATTAAAGATTTATGTACCTATGTAATAATTTATGAAAACGGTTGTGACGTTCGGATAACGAAACTGCATTCCTTTTTGTTTTAGCAAACCATAAAAACATCAAACATACTAAACCTCACAATTTCCAGGGTCACGAAGCCATCCACGACACGGAGAACCCGCCGATGTTCATCCTCCCTGGTCTCGAAGGCGCTGCCTCTGTCATGGAGCCGCTGTGCAAAAGGCTCAAGTGCAAGGTCTGCGTGCTGCAGCTTGGTGTCGAGAACCCGAACGAGGATATTGAGGCGATGGTCAATAGGCTGTACTTGGTGAGTTCTGATTTCCATATATTTTCGGAAGAAACCACCACATTTTTTTCTTATACATAAAAAACTAATGTTTAAAAGGCGAACTAAATGCCAGAAGGTATTCTCTAGTCAACCTTAGGGAAACACATTGACTAACAAAATTGTTAACGAAAAGCAAATCTGTCCCCAATTTAGTAGTTTTTACCCAAAATTTTACCGAGAATATATTCTGACAGCCCACGACGTGAGGAATCTAAAAAAAAAGTTTTGCCATATTTCTCTCTATTTCGTCTGTTTTTCTAAGTCTGTTTTTCTTGTTGTATTCGTCTTTCCTCAACCAAATGATGTACTTCAGACGGTGAGAACGCGCCTGGCTCCAGGAGGACCCTTCACGCTGCTGGGCTACAGTTTCGGCTGCCAGTTGATGCTGGAGTTGGCTGCTAAACTTGAGGCCGAAGGTCAGTGATCTACTTATATCATACTGTTGACTCGGCTGATTGAAACCCCAGGGGATCTCAGGGCTGGCGCATACTTCTCTCAACGTATCGCCTTGGCGGTACAGAGAGGAAACGCCGCCATCATAATGGGATCCATGCCGCAGGCTGAATTGTTAGACGGGGTTTTCTTTTTATAACTGGGGTGTCTTTTTAGGTAGTTTAATATTAAGTTTTTATTTAGTGTTAGTTCATTACACATATTGTAATGTTTATATCGTAGAGTAACTTATATAGTAGAGCAGCACAGCCTAAGAACTTTATGAAGCTCAGGTCAATTGCGCCATCGGTCCGAAAGCCTCCTAAATATACCCAAAATGTAAGAGGAAATGTCACCGGCACTGCTACTCCACCTAGTAGCTACTAGTGTACTACTGGTACGCTATATAATAGTAGCAGAATATAGGTACTCAAAAAACTAACATTCTCGGATATTTCCGAAAATGTACACGAGAATTTAAATTAAATTTCCAATGCTTCGTTTTTAAATAATAAACATTCTCTTTTCTTACATATGATATTTCTCTTAAATTGGTTTGATATGTTTTCTTATAAAACAACGCATTTATACATAACTATTTTTGAGATTTTATGTATAAGTACTCTTGTTTTGAAAAAATAAGTCCCGCCGAGTTTCTTGCCGGTAAAAAGTAATTCTTCTCGGGTCAGAGGTGTAGGGTTAGAACCGGTGTAGTTTTTTTTTCTCTCTCTCTTTTATCTATAATATCTGACATGTAAAAGTGCCCTTGTGGCCTACTTACTAAATAAATGTTTGAGTTTGAGTTTGAACATTCTGTATGGAAATTTTTAAAAAATATATGATTAGTATTATTTCGTAGTATTTATTCTTATAGAAATGAGACAGTCAGAATAATTGATAACGGCGGTGCCCAGCGACTTCCTGAACAATATTTATTGTTCGTAAAATTTTAGTTCTGGGAACATTCCGAATGGAAAATTTCGCAATTTGGAAACTTCAAATAAAGTAACTGTTAACACCCAAATATTATTTGATATAGGTCTCCAGTTTACTCTGTCTACGAAACGCTGTCAATGATAGCGAAAGTTAGTTAGTTAATAGTTAGTTAGTTATTAGTTAGTTCGTTAACTAATAATGAACGGACTTAAGTTTAAACGGTATTGTACTGTTTTCCGAAACAACACATTGTAGAGGTTTCGTTTCAGTTTTATTTCGAATAAGATTCAACATTGTTTTATCTTTTAATTGGCGAGATGAGCATTTATTCATTTTAAAATCTGTTATTTTTTAAATCGTTATTAAACCACATGTATTATACTACTTACAAGTAGGTAGAAACCATGATACGTGAACGCGAAAAATATCAATGATATGTTTTTAATTCATTTGATTACAATGAAAAATGATTTATCTATTTTATCTGGATTACATGGATGGATGGCGCTGATGGCATGTTTTTTTTCTTCGTAGACGTTTAAAATCTTTGGTATAATTTCCGAAAGTCTCCTTCTTAAAGAAAGAGCCTTAAACTAGGTTAACCTATAATAAGGAATAGCAACATAATTTAGTTTATATTTTATCCTAGTGACTGCATTGTTGTCACCAAATTCTAACCTTTAATTCCTTTCAGGACACAAGAATGGTCTAGTGTTCTGCGTCGATGGAGCCCCAGACTTCCTCCAGGCCATCCTCACCACCGTCATCTGCTTCAAGAGCGATGCCCAACTGCAAAACGCCCTCATCTGCCACACCATGGACATAGTCGCTCCAAACAACGAGATCTCCACCGCTCTTATAGAAAAACTCAGCCAAATCGAGAACTTCGAAGAAAAAGTCAAGACTGCCATCGAAATGTCCCCAGTCCAGTCTAGATATACTCCTAAATTCATTGCATCAGTTGCTGCTATAACATACGATAGAGTAAAAGTTGTTTTGAACTACAACTCCAAAGATGTGAAGAAGATCCAAGCGCCGATAGTTCTTCTGCGTCCGAAGGAGAATCTTCCTAACTTAGTATGTGATGAGAACTATGGTCTGGATAAATTCACCCATAGTAACGTCACTGTCCACTATTTAGAGGGCACGCACGTAACTATTATCGAGAATAAGGACTGCGCCAATATTATTAACAAGGTTTTGATAGAGAGGGACGGACAGACGGGAAAACAGATGCAGAGTGTTACTACTATGATTCAGAGTCACAGGCAATTTATTTGCAGTTAGATTGTTTCGTAATATTGTATTTTTTATTGTACTTGCACTGAAATTTAAAGAGTTATTGTTTTGTATTGATTTTTTCACGAAATTTATTTAAGTTTTTTATTACGAAATTCCTTTTACATAGATAGAATTATTTATTGTTTTGGGAGGTTAGTAGGGGTGTAGATCTGTTGCTATTTATTATCTAATACTTAGTAATATTTATATACTTTTTAGTTATATAAGTGGCCGTACGTTTGTTATTTAGAATATAAGTAAATTTGTTCCTTTAGATTAGATTAAGCACTGTCCAAAGAGACGCCAGTACCAAAAAATAATCACTAATTAGTTTAATACTTTAGTACATATTTTTAATATTGGTAACGGTGATTTTTTGGTGCAATAAATAGCAATTATTTGGTGTTAAAAAAGGACTATTAAATTAAATAATATTTTAATAAATTATAGTTTTTCTTTTATCTACCTTCCTTTTATTTTTAGATGAACATAAAAACTACATAATAGTACAAAAAAGCACATTATGCAATCGTTTAGCGTGCAATGTTTAGATGTCATTTTCCCACAACTGTATTAAAAATGTCGTTAGTTACATGGGCGAAAAAGTCAGAAATGCGTAACTTTTGGTCTGTTTATATAAATTCTGAATACCACCCTATTTCCGTCTACAGCATAATAACATAGTTTCGTGTAGTTTTAATATGACAACATTCCAGCGCAACCCTGCATTGTTTCCGAAACAAAACCTTATGAAATTCCGAGAAATCAACATTTGTAGCCTCCGGTCCTTTATATCTGCCATGTGCAAAGCTATATTTCAAGTAAAAGGTACATTGTCGGTTGTTAATAGAGTTTATATCTAAATGTTTTCTTTTGTTTTTTTTTCGATTTTTTTAATGCTTTTAAACATTAAAAAAATTATGTTATTAGTAAAAGTATTGACTAAAATAAATTGGTACCTATTTATTCGTAAAAAATGGTTAACCCAAAGTGTTCCTTGGCAGATTTGATATATTTCAATAAGAATGTCTAGACTATACCCCGTAAAGACTGAAATCGCTATCAAAAAAGCGATTTGCACTGAGTTACAAATAATTAATAGTTTTTGGTTAAATTGGCGGTAACTCTGAAACTAGGCGAAATCCAGAAAAGTTTATACGACATTTTGCTCCAGTTATGACAAGGAATACACTGTTAAAATCTCTCTCAATCCTCACCGACACCGTGTATATCTCCTAGTACCCACAACACAAGCCTTCTTGAGATAATTCATTAGTTTCATTATTGAGATTAAAAATATATACAAAAGAAAGCGTATATTTTGTTGTGACATGTAGCACTTCGCATGGAAACTTATCGTAGTCAGTCTTTAAGAGTCGCCAGGACGCTCGCGTGAACTCGCGTCCCCATACAAACCTACTTTAGCTCTCATTTTAAAACAACCTGCTTTAGAACCACGAAATTTGGCATGGACATTCTAGTAGTACAGAATAGATCTAGGTCGTACATTCGTTTTCGTTGCTAAAAATTGTAATAAAAATTAAATCTAGCAAAAATAAGTTTTGTATGTAAATCTGTAACTGGCTGTATTTTCTTTGTATTACAATTTTTAGCAACGAAAACGAATGTCCGACCTAGATCTGTACTACTAGAATGCCCATGCCAAATTTTGTGGTTCTAAAGCATGTCGTTTTAAAATGAGAGCTGAACTACGTTTGTATGGGAACGCGAGCGTCCTGGCGACTCTGAACGAGATCCTAATTAAACCAACTCGGAAATTAAAAGTGGAGTCAGCAAAAATAGGTTACTACAATGTCGGGCTTTTCCCTCTAATAAGCTCACTGCGCTGACAGCTTGACTTTTTAATGCTTTGCCCTGCTGCCATCGGATTACTTTTTTTATAGCTGCCTGGCTAATATAGTTGCCACAGCCAGTATGCATTTGATTCTACTTTTTTCTGTGTATAGGGCACATGCCCCGGTTTTGGCCACTGTGCCGGTTTTAGCCATTTTCAGATTTATCAAGGTATAGACAAATTTATAAGTCTATGGTTTATGGTTAATATAAGAGTAAAATATGGCAGTACAGATGGCACTGTCATCTGTCATGTATAAGTTGTCATTTAGCTGTCAGGGGCCATGGAAAAAAGTGGCCATAACTGGCTCCTGGACCCGTTTCTGACATTTCATTAAAGAAAAAAAAATTGATGTAATGTCAGAATTTTAACAGCGGAGATTCATATCAATAAAGTCATATATTTTCATTGACTTAGTACAAAAAAAGTATCATAATTCCTTATTGACACAAAATGACAGACGTCTGAATAAACAAACTCTGCTTAAAGTGGCCAAAACCGGGGCATCTGCCCTCCCCCTGATGAAGCCTGCGGAAAAATTGTAGGTAGTTAAAATAACTAGTAGTTCGCCTTGAACTGAGAACTCGCGATTTACTTGCAAACGAGTTGACCAAGTCCGCAACCCCTCTCAAAATCAACGAACTCTCAAATTTTATGTATCTCTGCTACAACCCCAACAAATTTCATAAATTCAGAAAAACGTTACTAAAGTTATAGTCGAACAAAATCTCAAAATGAAAATTCCATCGAAATGCCGAGACGTCCCAGTAGCCAAAAGTTTGTAAGAACTCGCTCCGCATACGCTCCGCTCGTTCGATAATTAGTTACTTCTATTTTTCTTTTCTGATTAATGTACAGAAAAGGACAATATAAGCACACATGAAATATTTGAATAAATAATCCAAGTGAGATAAAATGTCATTTCACCCGCTAGGGAAAAGACATAATTACAATTACCCATTCATTTTGAACAAAATATGGAGTAAAAAGGTAAAATAGCATGTGCTCCTGAGGGAGCACGTGTGTCACCTTTAGGTAAAGCGAACTGTATTTTTTGATATATATTAACGTAAAAGATACAACTACGAATAAATAAAGTGATTTTATTGATAGCTTAGTTTATGGTGTTAGCCGAGAGTCGATTGATAAAATTATCACAACCCTATAAAATACTTTTAAAAATGCTATAACCCATTTGCATCAAACGCCCTGTCAACAAACACTTATTTTCCAGTTTTAAAAACATAATGTTACATAACATCCGCTTACATTGAAACTTTTCCGTTTTAAAAATCCTAAACATTTTATTTCCGTATTTACAACAACAAACTTATCTTCAAAAAGGTTGTCATTACGAAAACCTTTACACGTGTTTTCATTACATAAGTTTTTTTTAACTTTTTCGCGGTCATATTTTATGTATTCTACTTTAGACTTTAAATCATTCAACCAAGGTCCAATTTCCCGTATTGAAAATATGTCAATGTGTGGGTAAGATTACATCCCTTGTCCGAATAATCTGGGGTAGAATTAATTCTTTTCACAGGGTAACGGTAGGAATGTTTTGTCCCTTTTGTCAACATTTAATTAATTCAAGGCTCAGTTTTATTTAGTTGGGACCCTCGAAATTATTTGGACCTCTGAGATGTTATGAAAAGGAGATAAACAGATGTTTTTGCTGACCTCTTTTGATATAAATATTTTTGGAGGTATTAAGACGATCGCTTTTCAGAAGTCGAATTGGCGTATTATATTTTCGCCGCCGTAATCATGGCTCAATCTTATTTCTTTATATTTTTGTGTACGTATATTTTAAGAGTTGAATAGAATTCAATATAATAGGAGAATTGAATTTGAAATATAATGAATGTATTCTGTTTTTTGTAATTTAAAGAAAAACGACCAAGTGCGTTACGAACCACGAATAATAGAGAGTTCCGTACTTTCTATGTTTAGTAAAAAGGTATCTGCCGGGTACTAAAATCAAATTGGAACTTAAAATAGGCCGTTAAAAATAGCGGTCTACAGTTCCCCGCCCCCTATTAAATAGATTTTCCAACAATTAAAATACAAAACTAAATAGCGGCACATAAACACACACTAGCAAAATTATTTTCAATTACAAAAATAAAAGACTATATCCCTTATTCATAAACGGCAACTAAAGTTAAGAGATCGCTGATAATCGTTTGTCCCTTTCACTCATATAGGTTGGACGGAAAGGGACAAACGATTATCAGAGGCCTCTTAACTTTAGTATACGTTTATGAATAAGGGGGTATGTCTTTAGATTTATCATTACACAAAAAAACTGAGAAAATAAAAGACATTCTACTTTTTACCTTAATCTAAGATTATATAAAATACTTTATCTTCACCCATATCATAAACCCTTCATGATGCGTTCAAAAACCGCACGTTATAACCACCATAAAAATATATTGTTTCGTTAGTAGTTAGAACAAATGTCTTATCTGTAACGATGTTATTATTATCAAATAATAATCAAAAATTCGATTTCATTATGAAAATCCGGGCAGGCCCCGCCCGCCGGCACGCGCCTCCCGACCGCCGGCACAATCGAGTTGGCCATGGCGATGGTAGTGCAATCCGTGCAATGGCAGTCATTCAATCATCATTTCGGGTTTATAATATGTGTGTAGATAAAGCAGTGTATGCAACTGTACGTAATTAGGCCTTAAAACACTCTGTGATCTTATTATAAAACTCACTTCGTTCGTTTCATAAAACCACACTCGTGTTTTAAGGACCCCTATTACGTAAGTTACATAAACTACTATAACCCCCCAATGTGTCTAGTTTTAATGCATTACAATTACTTAACTATTATAATGAAAATCACAACTCTCTGTTCGGGTTGATATTTATTAATGAAAATATACATAATAAGAAAATAAAATAAACTTACCTATATACCTATAAATTAAAACTAAAACTAAAAAATATTACATAAAAAACTAATAAAAACTGTACATATTTACAAGTAAAAAACTGGTTCTAATTCGGAACCCGACGGAAGGGTGCCCAAAAGGCTGGCGGAATTGCCACGCTGAATGGCTAGTCCGATGCGCTGGGCAAGAAAAGAGCCAGCCCTCTGGTCACCTGTAGCCTCCACGAGGCGTTTAAATTTTGTTTCTAAATAACAAGCGCCACCCAGTATTACCACAATGGAATGTATATTTAAAATCAAGATTTCAAACTTATGAAACAATTCCCACACAAGCCAGTAATTCTGATATAACTTGGTTAATTGTATATTCTTACCCATGTCAAAACATCCTGAACATCGTGGTGAACAGATACCTAATGTGCCAACTCATCTGATAGTTTATGGTTAAAATAGCAGTCGCAGCAGATCAGAAATATTCATAAGCCGGACATTTTTTGAATTATACAATTTGTCTCTTAAACTTGGAACGTAAGCAAAATCAGGTAGATGTACCAAGGAGAAATTTCAAAAGTTACGAAATTTTCCATACGGACTGTTCTCAGAACTTAAATTTTCCTAACAATAAAAATTAATCAGGAAGTCGCTGGAGAGTCGGGCGCTCTAGGAATGTACAAGTTTCAGAACATTCGCAAAAAATCACTAACATTCTCGGAAATTTCCGCAACTTACACTAGAATTTAATTTAAATATTCAATGGGAACATTCTCTATGTTTTTTTTTATTAGTATTCTTTTTGTTATCTCGTAAATGAGACAGTCAGAGTTGAAATAATTGACAACAGCGGTGTCCAGCGACTAAAATTTAAATTACAAAAATTTAAGTTCTAAGAACATTACGTATGGAAAATTTCGAAACTTTGGAAACTTCTCCTTGGTGCATTGCTACCCTGCCCCAGATTTTAGCGACGTCCACAGCAATGTATTTATTAAAGCGGCCAATGTCACTACCGTACATTTGTCAAAACGTGCCGGACGACTTAACCGAGCGAAAAACGACATAAACGTGACCGTCATGCTCAAGCAGATTTGATGTGTGTTACTTAATCTCTTGACCGCCGTTTGTCATATTCTGAAATTTTACGCACTTGCCAAATTCATTGTATAAGCCATCAATTTAAAGATAATAGAAATACTTGAATAATAAAGTTTTAGACGCAAAAATAATTTAATCATTAGTCATTCAATCATAAAATGTAACTAGACGATTAATCATTAATCGATTTAATCATTAGTCATTCAATCATAGAATGTAACCCAGACGACTCTATTGCCCTCTCTGCTCAATAATGCCACCACCTGTCCGTACGCTAAGCATTTTAGAAATGACAAACTAATAGGACTTTTACGATCTGGCCTCAGTAACGATAGCAGCCAAACTGCTCTAGTTAGTTTGCTACACATCCTTAATCCGGACATCTGGCAGCTATTCCGCAGTGTAGGTAAGTGACAGGCCAAAATATTTTTTTTGTAGGAAAAAAGATATACCAAAGTGGTTTATGATCTCTGACCTCCACCGATGAACAGCTGCCATATGCTCGGATCTAGCAATAAGTATAGTATATGGAATAGAACATTAAGGCGATTATCACACTGGCGCCGCATGCGGACCCATCGCCAGTGCGATAATCGCCTAATTAGAGGAGTTTCATAGCTCTGTTTTTTTGTCGAGCTAGCTCTCTGTCTAAATGGCAGATTTTCTTAACACCCTTCAAACCTTAGAGCATATACCTATGGAGTAAGCTTAGGTACATTTCCCCTCTGTCAACGTTATTAGCAGGAAAATCTAATACGTTTATAAAAACTATTTCAAAAATCGATTACACGCATTTCGTTCATCGTTTTCAGTGAGTAAAGAGCTCCGTGAAAATGCCTTTATGCCACACCTGGCCAAAAAGTGGCTTTTTCCGCACGCTGCGCGTACGGAAAAAGACGCTTTCTGGCCAAGTGTAGTCATAAAATGATGTACACAACACAGGAGGTAATAAAGAAAGCCCTTCCAACTGTATTTATCACTACATTTGCAAATAAATATTTGATTGATTGATTGATTGATTGATTGATCGCATATTTACGTCCCTCGCTTGCAGCTCGGGCCGCAAACTTCTGCGATCTCGGCCTTTATTTGTTTTATCACCCTAGTTGTGTAATGTACTATTATGTATTGTTTTTAGGTGTAAAAAATGTTCTACTATGTCTAGTTTACAAAAATATGAAATATCATTTCAAACATTAATTACTTACAAATACGTAATTTACAGACAGGCAGCGAACTTTCTACATAATCTTGGAAAAGCTGCTATTCAAAGACTTCTAAACTCATTAAATTGTGTTTTGTGTGAAATCACACATGGTAAGTGTGTTTAAAATTTTGCCGAAAGTCATGTAGAAGCCAATAAACTTATGTATTTGGTTACATTATATATGTCATCATCATCATCTCAGCCATAAGACGTACACTGCTGAACATAGGCCTCCCCTTTTAAAGGGGGGGTTTGCCATACGCGCCACGCTTGGCAGGCGGGTTTGCGCGCGTAGTTGTTTTGTTTTTTTTGTTTAGGCTTTCGGAAGATGCTGCTGCCCATCTCCCTTCCCTTAGCAGACTCCTACTGCAACCACGGGACGATATGGTGGAGGACAATTCTAAGGCCGGGCACCCCACGGCACGGCACTATAAATGTATCTTCATCAAACCTACAGTATCAAATCGCCAAACAAAATTTAAGTACTACTGAATTTCTCGGAACTTATTGTATGAAATATCATTTAATATTTGCCAGTCCCTTTTCGGTAAAGTGAACATCCTGAGGAAACCGAACCTAATCCGAATAAGGTATAATGAAATACGTGCGTTGCTACCGAAGACTATTTATTGAGTGACGAATAGAAACATCATCTAGAACATATTTGGAACACCACTGTTCCTTATTTAACCTTTTCCACGCCAAAGACGTATATATCGCCACCACAGGTCCAACGCCAAAGACCGATATATCGGTCACCGACCACAGAGCAAAATAGACCTACATGCACACGCATAAAGTTTAACTTCATTTTTGACATTTAGATGTCGTGGCGTCTGAGTGGTAGGTTTTGCGTTTGACATGGCGTCGAAAAACTCTGAAGTATATGGCGCAGCTATAGATATCAAGGTTAAGTATGCATATCAAAATAAGGCCTAGTTTCCCCTAGTTTAGAAGGTTATATGGCAGTCACTTTCGTAAAAACTAAGTATTTAGTACCCAGTGAAATTGGGTCCCCGGCTCGATCGAGCGGTGTCAAAAACATGGAAGATTTCTAGGAGGATGATGATGAGACTATTTCACGTAATTTGGTTCCACAACGCATTTAATAATAGAAAAGTAAAGTAATAACGAGCCAAAGCAAACCAGCGACCACATTAATTTGTGAACGTAGACGAAAACTTTTGTACAAAGAAACCGCGGGCGCAGCTTTAAATTTACAACATGGCGTTTACCGCAGACATATACAATGAAATGGACTCTTACCTACTGCTGTGCTCCCGGCCTTTTTTTTCTATATGAAAGAGTACCGAAACCGGGAATTCTCGGTTTTTGCATCAAAATCAGGCTGGCATTCTCTACTCCGATAAAGTTATTGTTTGGCGACAGATATGACGGATTCCTCCAGCAAATGTTTTAATACTAAGTCGGTATATATACCTTTACAGTCCCCCTGATGATAAGATTGATAAGCATCCACCGTGGCCTATGTTGCGTAACTCCAGGAGTGTTACATGCGCGTTGCCGACTCTTTTAAAACCTGTACACTCCTTTTAGATTTAGGCTACCCCCACACTAGCGTCTTCCGAGCGTCGACGTCGCCCGAGCGCGCGCAGCGTCGACGCGGCGTTGACGCGACGTCGCCCGAACAGCGGCGTCTCACCAGCTTAAAAGAACTCATACAGTAGGTCCTCGAGAAAACCTCGGCAGGGAACCATTCCATAAGCGGAGCAGAGCGTTCACGGGAAGGCGTCCTTCTAAAAACTGAATATTTCTCGACCATTTAAGCCCAGGGTGTAAGTATGTCTACTCTGTTAACTTTGTCCTGCAATGACAATGACCACTCGAAATATTAAAAGTTGTGAGAGAAGGATTCTGTCAGTTTCTGAAACTAATACTCCACCTCTAACTGAGAACTCGTGATGTACTTGTAAACGAGTTGACCAATAGAACAAGACCCTTATGATGATTTTCGCGCATTCTAGCCCTATAATGCCTTGATCGATCCTGCTCATAAACGAACTCTCAAATTTTACTTATCTCGGGTACAACCTTACCAAATTTCATAAAGATCAGAAAAATGATACTAAAGTTATCGCAGAATACACACACTATTCAAAATCAAAAAGCCATCGAAATGCACAGACGTCTAGGTAGCCAGCTGACAGTTTCGAGACTCCAAAGTTATTTGTAAGAACTTCACTTCGCTTAAGCTCCGCTCGTTCGATGAGATGCGGCTTCTATTTAGATATATATGTCTGTAGGCAGCACAAAGGGATGCTAACAGAGAATTTGAACTGAATGTGGTTAGACTTTGCAAGCGTGGTCTTTCCGTATTGTTATGCCTAACTCACTTCGTATTTTATCTTTGCGTAACATCACCGCGTCACTTGTGTTTAACATAAGGAAAAGATAAGAAAATAGAAGGCTCTACCACATTTTTTTATGTGAAACTATGGCACAGTTAGATTGGTAGGTAAAAAAAAACTAGAAATTGCGTGGAGTCCCTCCGCGCGGAAGAAGTGAAACTTCGTAAAGTGGAAATGAAAATAGGAAGGGGTAGAAATTAAAATATAAAATCTAAATTCTAAAAACAGAAAAAACATGGAAAAAGGTAGTGTACGTGGATTCGACCCTCCGACCTACGGCTCCGCAGTCAAAGCTGCGCCCGCTGAGCCACGGGAGTAGTTATCTTATTGTACCAAATAGTCGACTAGATTCGAGATGACAACGTGCTGGTCGAGCGAAAGTTAACTTTAGTAAGTTAATAATAGAGTATACAATTAAATTATCTATCGGCAGCGTTAAACGTTTTAACGCAACTTTGTTGGAAGTCCCATATGAAGTTTCACTTCATCTAGAAGTTTCCGCGATTGACTTTTTCCACTAGTCGGCAGTACCGTGGCGATAGATCAAGCTGTCATAATTCACCAATCATGTTTAATCATCCTTTTTTTGATTGGTGGATTTTGACAGCTGCTGTCAAAAAGAACTCTCGTCACAGTGCCACCATAAAGTAAAGAATATATCTAGAGAATTTATCCCATGTAAAAAAATGCGACCGCCTAAACTACATTCAGCACTAGACGGCGCTACTGAAAATTCACTGATTACATCGACCGACCAGAGATAGCGTTACACGTCTCAGCGAAGTTGTAGTACTCCTAACGACATCTGTTAGTCCTGATTTAAAAGTTTTGTAGCGACGTATATATGTCAACTAACATTACGATTAACTAGTCAATAGATGTCGTCTTACAGTAGGAATATTTTAGTATTTTTTTTATAATATGAAATAAACTTACTTTTTTGAATTTGTGTCTTATATTATTTTTTAAATTAGTTTTTTAATTATTCGTAAATCGATATATTTAAACCATGATAATAAGTTATCGTCATAAAGCTCTATACCTGGAGGAGCCATCGCCTCATCTTTCCAAACAAAAAGGTCTGCCAAAATCTGAGGGAGGCGAGGTAGCATACGTATGGCGTTTTCAATTTAAAGGTACATCATTGTCTGTTGTTAATAAAGTTTATTTCTAAATGAATTTTTATAGTAGCATCGCCTAATTGATAACGGACAATGGTGTACCTTTCACTTGAAAATATCACGCATATTTGACAGTAAGTCACGACACTAAATGGAGCAACAAATAGTTGATTTTACATATGTTGAAATATGGTTCATTATCGGATGCAGTCCTTGCAAATGTCAAACACAAAAGCCAAGGGTCATTTTTGCTTGTATTTTCAAACAAAATATAGAAGGCAGCAATCCTTAGGGGCGTTAAATATGCATAAGTGTCAAACGTCAAAATTCAAAATGGTTATTGCCCGTGAGAAAATAAACGATTATCTTTGAATCGATTCAGTAAACGACGCTGGATTTTCGATATGGATTAATTTTTTAATCATAATAGTAATGATAAAAAAAGTAAAACTATAATTACATGTGAACCTTGATAATATTTATTGTAACTGTGAATGTCTGGATAAGGAAATATTTAACTGTTTTAATTCTGATCACAGCGGTCAAAGGGCATCTTTTATAAAGCCAATTCAGGAAATTCCACAAACTATAACATATAGACCCATTACTGGTTATCGTTTGGAATTATTCAAAAAAGAAATTCAAAATCATCTCTCCACACTGCCTTATTCACATTTTTATGACTCAAATAATTTGTATGAAGATTTGTTTAGTATGATTCTTTGTCAATTTAATAAACATTTCAAACTGAGAACTATTAGTGGGTCAAAAACTAAATCTAAAGCAAAGTTTAGTGAATGGGCTACTGTAGGTATTCATAAAAGTAGAAAGAGGCTTTATGAACTTTATGGAGAGAGAGAAGTGAACAAAACTTCAGATTTTCTGGACTATGTAAAAAACTATTCAAAAATTTTCAAGAAGGTGTGTTTAACTGCTAAGGCGAACTATACTAGTGCAAAAATAAAAATGTCGGACAACAAGGTGAAAACAGTGTGGAATATTATTAATAAGGAAGCTGGTAAATGTAAATCACGCGATTGTCAAGTCAACATTGTCTCGGAGGAACAACAGGTCATGTCAAATGACGATGTTGCCTCGGCATTCGAAGATTATTTTTCTAACATAGCATTAAATACCACAAAATGCCTACAATCATCTTCGTCTCAAGCTCATTCCTTACTTTGCGCTAATATTAAGAAATGTAATACGATGTTTGAATTTGACCTAGTGGATTCGGAAAAAATTGTAAAGTCATTCAAATCACTCAATTTAAAGAAAACTGAGGACTTATGGGGAATATCAGTTGTAGTCATCAGCAATATCATAGACGACATAGCGCCTTACTTAGCCATCATTTATAACAATTCAGTTTCACAAGGTGTTTTTCCAGATCTAATGAAATGTAGTAAAGTCATACCTCTATTTAAATCGGGTGATTCTAGTGATCTAAATAATTTCCGACCGATATCGATACTTCCTGTACTAAGTAAAGTCTTTGAAAAGATAATGTTAAATGATCTACTGGGGCACTTCAACAGACATGGACTGCTTACAAGCAATCAGTTTGGTTTCACAAAGGGACGTTCCACAACCGACGCTGCTGCAGAACTCATTAAACATATTTTCAATGCTTGGCGAGACAAACGTTATGATGCAATTGGTATATTCTGTGACCTTTCAAAAGCTTTTGATTGTGTAGATCATAGAACGCTCATTCTTAAATTAGAACACTATGGTCTTTCAGAAAATGCCCTGAGTCTCATGTCTTCTTACCTTAGCAATAGAACACAAACAGTTGTTGTAAATAAAACCCAATCTAAAGGGACTTTAGTAAAATTAGGAGTGCCACAGGGTTCCATTCTGGGCCCATTCCTGTTTTTGGTTTATATAAATGATTTACCTTGTGTAGTACAAAACCTTTGTGGTATGATTTTGTTTGCCGATGATACATCTTTAATTTTCAAAGTTGAACGGCAATCCAATGATTTATCTGTAATTAACAATACACTAGCTGGCGTACTAAACTGGTTTACTACTAACAATCTGTTACTTAATGCTAAGAAAACTAAATGTATTCGATTTGTTTTGCCAAACGTGGCACCAATGGACACTAATATAGTTATAAATGGTGAATGTTTAGATATAGTAGATAAAACTGTGTTCCTTGGTTCAACGTTGGACAAAAATTTACAATGGAGTCCTCATATAAAAAAACTCGCTCTTAGACTAAGTTCAGCCGCTCATGCCGTTAGAAAAATTAGACAACTGACTAATATTGAGACAGCTCGCTTAGTTTATTATAGTTATTTTCATAGTGTAATGTCATATGGAATTCTGGTTTGGGGCAAAGCAGCTGACATACAGACTATTTTTGTTTTACAGAAAAGAGCCATTCGCTTTATGTATAACTTAAAGGCAGGTACATCAATTAGATAATTATTTAAAGAAATTAATATTTTAACTCTTGCGTCCCAATATATCTATGATAATATTATTTTTGTTGTAAAGAATATACACACATTCAAGAAGAATTCTGACATCCACAGCTATAACACTAGAAATAAAAACAAGCTTGCTATCAGACGATGTCGTGTCCGCAAAGCATATAAGTCATTTTTTGGCCAGGGTATTCATATTTATAACAAGTTACCCGTCGATGTTTTGAATCTATCATTTCCCGCTCTTAAGAAATACTTGAAAAAAACTTTAATGTCAAAGGGTTATTACAGGGTCGAGGACTATATGACAGACATATATGCATGGCCCAAACCAGAATCTATAAAATCATCTAACATTTAGAGGACACAGTTCAAGTAAGAAAGAATATCAAACGTATTGCGAAGCAGTCAGATTTGGATTTTATTTTTATTTTTCATTTTAATTACACAATAGACATGTCTGTCTCTCAAGCTGTTTTGATATGCCTTCTTGAAGAACTACGCATTATTGTATAAGTATAGTATCTTTAATGTATTTGTAGTACTGTTTTGAAAAAATAAGTCCCGCCGAGTTTCTTGCCGGTAATAAGTAATACTTCTCGGGTCAGAGGTGTAGGGTTAGAACCGGTGGTAGTTTCTTTTCTCTCTGACGTTCATAAGTGCATTGTAATGTGCCTAAATTGAAGAATAAATATCTTTTATCTTTTTTTTTTATCTTTTTTGAAATTATATTTCATATTTTTGTAAACTAGACATAATCCATCCATAATCATGTTGTCCCTTCTTAACGCATGACAAATTTTTTGACAGATTTACTTGTACCCCCCTGACCATAACTAGCTGCAGAGAAAAAGACCCCCCTATCCCCCTGCAAAGTTTGTATGCAGCGGGGGCCTTTTTCGTTGCAGCTGACCGTACCGCCGGCTGTACATTCTCGGGCGAGAGCATTCGGGCATTTACTCAAAGTAAATCTGTCAAAAAAATTGAGTTTGACACGACGTATCCGATATGTTTGCATAAGTGCGAAAGAGAACTTGTCATGCGTTAATAAGGGACAACATGATTCGTGACGTTACGTGACATTACAGAGGTCTCTCTGTATTATACTATTATTTACTCTGTGACTCGGGGTAGATTTTTCTTTTGGAAGCCAAGCGAGTGCACCCCTGTACACTCTCGCGCTCGGCTTGTCTCGGTTTGTCTCGGCGAGAGTGTACAGCCCGCACACTATTTACGCTCGCTCACTCGGATGGATAAACATTTCGTGTAAAATGGTGGGTTTTATGTACTTGTTGTACAATCTACTATTATTTACTAGGTACTTAATTTTAGGGAGCGTACTTAGTTTCGAAGACAGTCGCTATGCTGCCAATAAAGCCCGTCACAGACGGAGCTATAATATATATTATAGCTCGATATATTTTGGGTATATTGCCTTCTTTGTCTGGCGTGACGTACAACCGATATATCTGTCTCTCTTTTGATAGCTTTACCGTGTAGGGTGCCGAGCTATACGATTATATATATCTCGGTATCTTACGGTATATTAATATATATTATAGCTCCGTCTGTGCAACAAGAAAATGAAAGGCAATCTATGACTATGAAGGCAATAGACAATACAATCAAAAACATCCATTTCTTTATGTCAATTCCACGTTTTGAAATGTTGCCAGTTCAATTTATATGAACCCCAATAAGGTACACCACACACCTGAGCTGAATTAAGAAAATTCATAAACAAAATGCTTGAATTTGTCTATGGTAGCGGAAATTTGTCTATGGCTTCCATACAAAAAATCTGCTACC
This sequence comes from Pammene fasciana, assembly GCA_911728535.1. Taxonomy (NCBI): domain Eukaryota; kingdom Metazoa; phylum Arthropoda; class Insecta; order Lepidoptera; family Tortricidae; genus Pammene; species Pammene fasciana. The sequence goes on from OU452292.1 coordinate 3,682,977, forward strand.
ATAGACAAATTTAAGCATTTTGTCTATAAATTGGCTTAATTCCGCTGTGATTCCGCTAGGTGTGTTATGACCCTTAAGCACTTTGCTGTTCCTTTTTATGTAGTTTTTATGCGATGTAGAATCTTATTATTTAGGTGAATGATTAAGGCAGAAAAACAACATACATGAAAAAAAAGCATTCTAATTCAGTAAAAAATATTTATCAATAATTATAATAATGATATAGTACCGTTATACTATTACGTATATTCATGTTTATTTGACAATGTTGGACGAAAACAAAGAAACGAAACGTTATGTAAACCGAACCAAAATGTGCCAAAATCACAGCCAAAATTGCTACAAAATTGTGAAGATAGTTTGTATAGTTTGACTGGTGTTGTTGCCAGCTCGGTAAAAAGCTGGCAACGTCGCAACGTAAAACTGTGGTAAAACTTGTATTGTGTCATAAATAATTGTATTTTTATACTCGGCGACTGTAATACTCGAATTGAGATTGTGGTGGCGGAACTACTAGCGCATACTTGTAGATAGAGCTTCTATGGTCGCATATTGTAGCATCCATAACAATGACAGAAAGGATTTCCATACAATATTGTAAAACTGTTGTCGAGCCCCGCACTGCGTGTCGGGCGGGCGCCGCCGGCACAATCCACCGGGAGATCGAACGTTACGAGATCACATAGAAGCAATAGGTTGTGCACGGCTTTCGTCGAACTCAATTCTTACCGGCTTGCTTAAGCACTCGTAGAAAAACTATTGTGTGCAACGGTACATAATAAGGGTTCTTAAAATTCTCGGGTCTGTTTTTACAAAATTTGGCTCCGCCTCATTTTGTAAATTCGACCCTCGAATCTTAAGAACGCTTATTATGTAACTGTTGCACAAAATACTATTACGGCCTTCTAGCCTTGGTAGTGACACTGCATATGAAGCAGGAGGTCCCGGGTTCGAATCCTGGTCAGAGCATTTATTTGTGTGCTAATCACAAAGAGAGTTCTGGATGTTTTCTAAGTATTTAAGTATTTATCTATAAGTACCTATCTATTATATAGATCGTCGCTTACAGTCGCCATCAAATATATCGAAACGGCCACAGTACTCAAAAATATCTGAACATGCACTGTATCGCCTTGACAATAGAGGCGTTGTTCAGATATTTGTGACCACCTTGGCCGCTCCGATATATCTGATGGCAACTGTACCCACAACACTAGCCTTATTGAGCTTACCGTGGGACTAGGTTGATTTGTGTTGGTGTAAGATTGTCGCATGATATTTATAATATTTTAATTATTTTATTTAACTCACAAGTTGCAATTTGATCACAAGTAGTGATAGATGAGTGATAGGATACCTTCATTCAATTATTTGAAGAAAGGTATCCTCCCAATTGGCGTTTACAGATTTTGGAAGAAATAAAAGGTTGCGAGAAAAAGGTCCATTTTTACCGACTTCAAAAAAGGAGGAGGTTCTCAATTCGACTGAATTTTTTTTAAGCATTATTTTTTTACTTTTTTTTTGTATGTATGTTACTCGACATCTCCGGGAATCATGAACCGATTTTCAATTTTTTTTTAATCGAACAGGGATAACCCCTAACGGGTGATAACAAAAAAATGAGAATACTTTTTTGCAGCTCTAAAAAAAATACTGTCGGCATTAAAGAAAAAGTTTGTTCTAGAAGTTGTTGGAACCTCTTTTGTCTATCATGCGTGTAATTTGTTTTTTTTTTACAAATCGTTTTGTTTGTCAAAAATGGCGTCAAAACAAGAAGCTTTGAGACAACGAGTTGTAAATTTTTATAATTCTAACGTTTGTTTTGGTAAAAAATTCACCGTGGACCATTTTGCCAAGGAAAACGTGCCAATTTCTACAATTTATAGAATTTTAGCATCCTTGACAATAGCTCGAAAAGGTGGCAGTGGTCGACCAGCGAAAATTATGACGAAGAGGGCGTTGAAGTCACTGCCAGGGGGGTACAACTCAGTGTAAATCTGTCAAAAAATTCGAGTTTGACACGACGTATCCGATACGTTTGCATAAGTGCGAAAGAGAACTTGTCATGTGTTAAGAGGGACAACATGATTCGTGACGTTACAGAGGTTTCTCTGTATTATACTATTATTTACTCTGTGGTTTAACGACAACGATGCCATAAGCCAAAGAGATGCCGCAAAAAAGTTTAAATGTAGTCAACCATACATTTGTAAATCATTAAAAAAGGTTGGCCTTAAATGCAGAAAGAAAGTGAGGGCACCGGAATACACCGACGAGCAAAAATCGACAGTTATGTCTCAATGTCGTTGGATGACGCGAAATTACAAAGGAAAATCGTTTATTTTGGACGATGAAAGTTATTTTCCTTTGAGTAAAACTCATATTCCTGGAAATGACCGGTACTCTACCAGCGACGTCGCTACTACACCAGAGGACATAAAGCATAAGTACTACAGTCAAAACTGTGGTTCAAGCCAAGCGGTTTAGCGGTCAACCAAAATGTGTACGAAAATGAGTGTCTGAAAAAAATACTGGTGCCGTTTATTCGTAAACATCATGCTGATGGGGAATATGTTTTCTGGCCAGATAAGGCACCATCGCACTATGCAAAAAAAAACTATACAATTTCTAGAGGCAAATAACATCCCATTTGTACCTAAGACGCGTAACCCTACGAATCTTCCGCAATGTCGTCCGATAGAAGATTTCTTCGGTGATTTGAGCAGTCTGGTATATAAAAACAACTGGAGAGCTGCGAACTGTGCTCAATTAATAAAAAAAATAAGAGCATGTGTGCGAAAGATGGACAAAAATGGCGTCCAACGGTCTTGTACCAACATCATGTCCAGGCTCCGACGTACAGCTGACCACGGACCCTATGCCAATGTCCATTAACATTTTTGTACATTTATTCTTGTATATATTTTACAATTATAACTACTTTTTTATATAACCGCAAGAGTTTTCTTTAAATCCGTATAAAATTTATTCTCATTTTTTTGTTATCACCCGTTAGATGGTCCCATTATCACCAAGTCGGGGTCTTTTCGATATTTATTTTAGTGACATCTATGAGCTATTATCATTAAACAAACGAGCTACACAAAGGGTTACTCCGAGATTGAGCTAAACCGTAAAATTATGAGAAACTACAATAGATGGCGCTTAAATTAATAATGCGATATTACCGGGATTTATTTTTTTCTTAGGTTTAATCAGATATTTTTGATTACTCTTGTTGTAATCAGTTTTGGTAATATAATGACGCAGGTTTAGATAAGTAGGGACTAGATTTCAAGTAACATGAAAAATTATTACGAGCCATTGGTACTTTGAGCGACATCTATTGAAGACCATTGGAACAAAACGAAAGAAGTTCCTAACAATCTCTCTAGGTACTTAATTCTCTTTGGTGCCACCTAGGATTCGTAAAACCCTCATTACCTATGTACACATTCTATTCATAAAGTTTGAAAAAGCCTCTGCAAAAATTGTGAGGTAAAAATGTAAGCCAAAAAGGCCATTTCCCATTGAATTGTCCTAGAGCTCGTCAACAAACAGTCAATTAATCATATTTGTTTTTTTTTCAACGTATCATTAATCACTGCAAATTGAATTTATCCTTTGGAAAGTGTGGAATGCGAAACAAAGCTTTAGGGATGGGAAAAACTAATCGTTTTAGAAATATCGGTTAAATTATCGGTTCACAATTAGAAGTATTTTTTATTATTATTGAAGTAAATTTAAAATCGATTTTATTTTTCACAGCCAAATCACAGTCAAATCTGAGCCTATACACAAAACAACACAGTCGCCAGCAAATATATTGGAGCGGCCAGGGTACTCAAAAATATTTGAACATGAACTTGTAAGGTACCCATGTCAGATTTTTTTCATGCACGAGAGGTTTATATGAAGATAACGCTGTCCAACAAGTCTTCGTGGATATTCTTTGAAATGAAAATAATTTATTTGAAACCACACAAAATAAACTTAAATTTTATAAGACATGAGCCGGACCAGATAGTGCAACGGCGCAAATTTTCAGTGGACCCTCTATATCAGTTATTAATTAATTAAAACACATTAAATCGATTAATTTGATTAGTTACCGATTGTTGAAGTCCATCCCTACTATGGCTTGTTTCAACTTTATTTTACTCAATTATTTCGCGGTAAAAGTTGGGCTTACGTACATTCAGCATCAATAATATGTATACGAATTTGAGTCTTATCCCACAACATAAGTGCCGAAATGTTTACATATTTTTAATGCTGACTGTAAATTCTCGTGAGTAAATTGGAAGTAGCTTCAGAAGGTTCGCATTTGGTGTAAAAGAAAAAAAAAGATAAAAGATATTTATTCTTCAATTTAGGCACATTACAATGCACTTATGAACGTAAGAGAGAAAAGAAACTACCACCGGTTCTAACCCTACACCTCTGACCCGAGAAGTATTACTTATTACCGGCAAGAAACTCGGCGGGACTTATTTTTTCAAAACAGTACTACAAATACATTAAAGATACTATATACAATAATGCGTAGTTCTTCAAGAAGGCATATCAAAACAGCTTGAGAGACAGACATGTACCTGCCTATTGTGTAATTAAAATGAAAAATAAAAATAAAATCCAAATCTGACTGCTTCGCAATACGTTTGATATTCTTTCTTACTTGAACTGTGTCCTCTAAATGTTAGATGATTTTATAGATTCTGGTTTGGGCCATGCATATATGTCTGTCATATAGTCCTCGACCCTGTAATAACCCTTTGACATTAAAGTTTTTTTCAAGTATTTCTTAAGAGCGGGAAATGATAGATTCAAAACATCGACGGGTAACTTGTTATAAATATGAATACCCTGGCCAAAAAATGACTTATATGCTCTGCGGACACGACATCGTCTGATAGCAAGCTTGTTTTTATTTCTAGTGTTATAGCTGTGGATGTCAGAATTCTTCTTGAATGTGTGTATATTCTTTACAACAAAAATAATATTATCATAGATATATTGGGACGCAAGAATTAAAATATTAATTTCTTTAAATAATTCTCTAATTGATGTACCTGCCTTTATTATGTAAGTATTTGAACCTTGTATTTGTTTATAAAGTGTTTTCGTATTTTGTAAGTTATTTATATATTTTTAGATTAATAGTATTAACAAAATATATTTATGCAGAGCAATGACGCGTAGTTGCAGTGTCCACGAGGAAACCGGAAGGCTCGCGGTATTGGAACTCCCGACGAACTGTTGTGGAACCACCCTGTGACGAAATGACCCAACTTGGAGTTGGTTTTGCATCCTCTCCCCTCCAACCCTCTAAATTCCCAGAGTCTATGTGATGAAAAACGAGCATGCGAATTGCCATTACCAGTCACCCCGGCGGATCGGTTTTTTTTTCTCTGTTCCTCCAACGTAATCGCAGTCTATGTTTACTTGATTTTCTTTCATTCCAGTTCTATCATTTATCGATGTTATCGGCGGGTCGGTTATCGATCCGCCAGAAGTGAAATCCGGATAAAAATGAGAGGGAGGTTAGGGTTAAAAACGAAGTCCAAGTTGGATCAGCTCGGGTTACACAGGGCGATTCCACAATACAGCTCAAATACCGCGAGCCATCCGGTTGCCTCTCGAATACTGTAGCTACGCGCCATTGCTTTAACTAATTTGTTGTTATGCGTTTTCTACACTTTCATACCAGTTTTTTTCTTTGCCATACCTACTTTTAATAACGACAATTCAATTAATTATGTGTAATAAACGGGACTTAACCGCGTATATAATTTTTAAATGGGGTTGGCAACTGTCAAAGTGACATCTTCAAAATTGGTCCCTAGAAAAGCTAAATTTGTATGGCGCGAAGTAGTTTTTATTTATTTTCGCGAAAATGACTCAATGTTTTGTCTCGAATTGCTCCGAAATTGAAATCCATCCGTTTTTGGAATACACTAAAATTAAAATGATGTAGATTAACGCCATAGGGAAGGTTTTTGCCTAAGAAAAGCTTTATGCCTGCATACAAGTTAGGGACCATTCATCGTCTGTTTCTTTCTATCATTGTATGTATCTCTTTCTCTTATTGTATGGAATCTGGAACAGCGCCCTCTGCAAAAAGTTTTCACCGGCCAACCCCATTACCTTCGACGTTTCGAGGACGACATTGTCCCCGTGGTCGCGAAGAAAGACTGAAAACAATTATGAGTATTTTATTACAAATAATTATGAGTAAAAACCGTGAAAGTCTAAATCAGTGACAATAGGGGATATTACTGCAATATTCTGCCACCAGAATGCAGCACTATCACACCGGTAAACCATAGAGTTTTTAATACATACTAGGCCTTAAACAGTTTTTTTACAAGTTTTCATAGATAATTTATAACGAATAAATATGTCATTTGCGCACCAAGGCGTTTGTTTACAAAGTGCCTATCGTGAAACGAGAGAATCGAAATTTTGACATGTGCCTCTCTATCGCTCGAGTATGAAAGAGTGACAGAGAACCAGGTAACGAAATTTTTATTTTCGTGTTTCGTGGTAGGCCCTCTGGATGTGCTAGTGCCGCCCCCTACGCAGAGTTTTGCGTAATACTCCCCAATTGTCAAAATATGACATTTATTATTCATATTAAGAATCTTAAGTTCGTCAACCAAAACAAAACATACAATTTAAGTACTTGTTTTGTGGTTACAATAACTTTTTAAGTTGCAAAGAAACAATTCACAGTGACAAAGTACTCATTTGTGGTTTCAAACAAGTTATAAATAAGTAGTCTAAGTACTGTTTCTGGTATTTAAATCTTCGTTATCAGACAGAGAAGGGCTATTTAACTGAATTATATTGTGTTTTTGAAACTTCGCCAGGCCAATAATTAACACTTTCACGACCAGGAACCCGCTAGGCGGGCTCTCTGTTCGTAGGCGCTTTCCGCTACAAAGGGGGAAAACGCTAGGATCGGCTACGAGCGTAGCGCGTAGCGAACTACGGTACGGAAAGTGTTAAGTACCTCAACGCCTACTATCTGTGTAGTAAGATATGGAAAGTAATTATCTAAATTAAAACGCAGTAAATAGTATTTTGTGCAACAGTTACATAATAAGGGTTCTTAAGATTCGAGGGTCGAAGTTACAAAATGAGGCGAAGCCGAATTTTGTTATTAAAAACAGACCCGAGAATTTTAAGAACCCTTATTATGTACCGTTGCACACAATAGTTTTTCTACGAGTGCTTAAGCAAGCCGGTAAAAATTGAGTTCGACGAAAGCCGTGCACAACCTACTGCTTCTATGTAATTGAGTAACTTCGATCTCCCGGTGGATTGTGCCGGCGGCGCCCGCCCGACACGCAGTGCGGGGCCCGACAACAGTTGCACAATATTGTATGGAAATCCTTTCTGTCATTGTTATGGATGCTGCAACACCGCAATCTCAATTCGAGTATTACAGTCGACGAGTATAAAAACAGTATGTACAGTACGAAAAGAACCTTCGGGTTTTAGAGAGAGACGTCGGGTATCAATCAACAGTGACACATGAAAAAGCAGAACAGCAATATTACCTTCGTGTGTCATCGCCGATTCCCGAAGGTTCTTCTTAAATAAAGCTCACGTGTATTATTGTCTTTCTAGCGTGATAGGTGGTACAGTCACTGGCAATAGTATCTTCCTACACGAAGGCAGCAAAAATATGAGACACGCTCTTATGGCCCTACACATAAGAGCGTGTCAAATATTTTTGCGGCCTTCGTGTAGGACGATACTATTGCCGGTGACTATACAATCACGCTTTTTTTGTACCCGTGTCTTAGCCTTTCTTAATTTCCTCAGTTTTGCCACGAAAATTAGCCATACATTTATATTATGATCATCATTTTCTCTTTTTCGTTATGATAATTAGCCATAAAAATGTTTAGCAAATTTTCGAAACGAAACTAAGAATAATGAGAAAAGGTAAGTACAAAAAAACCAGCCAAGTGCGAGTCGCGCTCCCGCATGATGGGTTCCGTACCATCCAAATCATGTTGTATGGGAACCCACTTAAATATTTATTTTATTCTGTTTTTTTAACAGAAAAACATCATCTGTGAAATTTTCAATCGTCTAACTACCACGATTCATGAGATGCAGTGTCTGAACGAAAACAGGCCGGACTCGGCTCGCTTTGTGCCCGGAAGGTCGGCGGAAGCTCTATACCTTGTGCAATCTAAGAAGCGGTTTTTGACACCTGTCATCTCAGTACATTTTATAGCCTAAAATCGATTTTAGGTTATAAAATGTACTGAGATGACAGGTGTCAACAACCGCTTCTTAGATTGCACAAGGTATAATATAAACAGGATGGTGTTGGAAGGCTCGGGCCCGCAGCCGCTCGGTCGCTGCTCGTGAAGTGCTCGGAACGCCCGGTGTCGGCCCGTCGACGTGGCGGACCCGGAACATGACACCGTCATCATCATCATCATCATCTCAGCCATAAGACGTCCACTGCTGAACATTAGGCATCCCCTTTGGACCTCCATAAGTATCGGACGAAGGCGACTTGCATCCAGCGTCTTCCGGAGACCTTTATAAGGTCGTCTGTCCATCTTGTGAGTGGACGTCCTACTCTGCGCTTGCTAGTCCGTGGTCTCCACTCGAGCACTTTTCGACCCCATGACACCGTGAATCATCCTTATTTATTTATTTATGTAATTAGTTTTTTTTTTATTGAAAAACATGTGAGAATACAATTGTTCCTTAAACTAAAGTTTCGCCAAACTGAGAGACAGTTTGTTGGCGATGCGCTCATCTAAATCTTCATCTATCGAAAATTACAGTACAGAAAAGTATAGTGAGATTCAAAAGTGCATGGGCACTTTATGAATGAATTCATTCATAAACTGTAGTGTAATTACTGGTTGGTTAAAAAAAACAACTTTGAAAGGATTATATAGCGTATACTGATTTTTTAAATTAGATCCCGACGTTCAGTATACCTACGCGATATAATCCGTTCAAAGTTGTTTTATTTCATGAATAAGTATCGCGGCAACCGTAGGCAATATTATGCACTGGTTGGTTGTCAGTGAAACAAGCGCACAGTTTTAAAATGCATTTATTATAACATTGTATTTACACAAGTCGTCGAGGATATGTATTCACAAACTATTGTATTTATCCATATTTTATCGTAAAAATTAGTACTAATACTAAATTACGTGAAATTATAACTAACCATTATTTAAAATATTAAGTGACGTATTACCAATGGCGGCGCGTCCACAGAATACAACTACCGTCGGCTTGCCTAATTTTAAGCAGTTTTCGTACAGCTCATGAAGAAATGTTAGGCCTAATAAAGCTCCGGCTTGCCTAATTAATTTTTGTACCCACCGCCCCTGGTATTTACGTAATATTAACCTCTTTAGCAAAGCTTCAAGCAATATCTATGTAAATGTTTCATGAATTTAATAAAAAATAAAGCACAGTATTTATATTTACTTAAATTAAACTAGGTACAAGTGCCTGTATCCAGTGACTTAATTATTTTTACGTCACTCTGGGCGCTAAGTAAGATTTACCGCCCTAGGACGCAGCGGCAAATCTCTCTTCACACCCGAGAGAAGACGTAAAATTATGAACGCCCCACGGGCGGTAATAAAGAAGGCCTCAGATCGCTTGTTTATGGCCCTTACCTTCGGTTCGGGCCACAAATGCCAGCCATCTGAGCCCTTCTTTATTTTACAGCCCTAGGTACATAATTTACTAATTGTTATTAACTCATTTCTTAATAGGATGAAAAAAGGTTATTAATACAAGTCAGCTAAACGTCCCAATACTCGACTTGAAATAGTCCAATAGTTGACACCCTCCTTTCATTTTTATTGTGAATTACTTATGTTTAAAAATAAAAGATAACATAACACTGGGACATAGTACTCAGACGTGAAACCTTGCTTTTCTCTTTGACATTAACATATATGTTTTTCTTGAACCCAAAGAGCCTAACAGACTGGCCCTCAAAAGCAAGTATGTACGTCGCGACGGAGTCTCACCACAAATTGGACTATAACAGTTGCTTTATATATGCAAACTGCTGGCGCCATCGATAAGGCGGTTATCTCATAGACGCCACAACCTCTATAGCCCTTAGAGCATTTAACCAACCGGAGCGGCCATTGACAGCCGTTCCTCTCTGCCAAAAATATATGACCAGTGGTCATACTCATTGTATGGACTGACGTTTATCTGACGTGGCTATTTTCACGTTTCGCATACTTTGACGTTCCCCTCTCCCGTAAAAATCGGCAGACTTTTTTTGTAAAGAAAATGACAGACATGGCCGGTCCGGTTGGTTGAATAGTCTAAGCTGTAGCCTCCTGTCGCCCAAACATACTTTTAGACAGCAAAATTAGAACCGTAGAATACATAGGAATTTTTATTTTTTTAAATCTTAAGAGTCGCCAGGACGCTCGCGTTCTCATACAAACGTAGTTCAGCTCTCATTTTAAAACGACATGCTTTAGAACCACGAAATTTAGCATGGGCATTATAGCAGTACAGATCTATGTCGGTAATTCATTTTCGTTGCTAAGAATTCTAATACCAATAAAATACAGCCAGATACAGATTTACATACAAAACTTATTTTTGCTATATTTTCTTTGTATTACAATTTTAGCAACGAAAACGAATTACCGACATAGATCTGTACTGCTATAATGCCCATGCCAAATTTCGTGGTTCTAAAGCATGTCGTTTTAAAATGAGAGCTGAACTACGTTTGTATGGGGACGCGAGTTCACGCGAGCGTCCTGGCGGCTCTTAAGAGACGAAGGAAAAAGCGCTTTGTAGACTAACAAATGGTTTAAATTCCATAACAATAAAATGGACAAGGTATTATTTTTGTACAGTCACCATCATATATATCCGAACGGTCACGGAGTTTTTATAAATGAAACATGAACCTATATCTATTATGAATCCTTAAGGCTAATTACGAAACTATTTAAATGCAAACTCAGTCATACTAAATTAAAATACAGGAGTCGTAAGTAAAATAATTTGATTCGCGTACTTACCGTCTTAAGTCTAAATTACTGATGACAATTAATAGTACTAAGGGCTATGTTTCTTCGCTTGCTTAAAGAAATATAAGCCTTATGATATTCTGACATTTCAAGCAATAAATCAACGAAACGGTACGCGAATCAAATTCCTTGACTGTACGTTTCATAGCATTTTGTTACGCAATGAATCTGCGAGCGTAGCACCTTAGATACGTAGCATAACCACGTAACCGTGTACAGTTGCCATCAAATACATCGGAGCGGCCAAGGTGTTCACAAATATCTGAACAACGCCTCTATTGTCAAGGCGATAAAGTGCACGTTCAGACATTTTTGAGTACCCTGGCCGCTCCGATATATTTGATGGCACGTAGTGGAAAACAGATAAAGTAAAAAAGTATGAAAAATACATATAAATGTAGGATAACTTTTGCCCATATAAAAAATTACCTTTATGAATACATAAATCATAGATGGTTTATATCGAACTGTTTTATTCTATAACCAACATATTCCCAACGGCCAAAGTTACCATCCAATTTCAAAGTAAACCCAACCAGTAAGAAAACTTTAAAAACAGCATTATGTTTAAAACATTGCTGCATGGCCTCGGCTTTAAAATAGTGCTACCCCGTCTCTTCCCGCGGGTGTCGTAAGAGTCGACTAAGGGATAAGGTATAAGGGAACCTCTGATCCCTACTGCTCGTGAAAACGCTGTGGTGATTTATTTAATTAATAGTCATCAGCATGGCGGCGATGCGGTTCGCCACCCATCACGTTGTTCTTCACGGGGGCGAGAAGTGGTTCACGGAGAGCCGTTCTGCTGCATTGATCGTAGCAAATGGAAATCCGTGATCTCTGCCCTTTTGGGATACAGGCGTGATTGTATGTATGTATGTTTAAAACATTTTGTTGAATTCATTTAACAATTCTTAACTTTGAGTAATACGCTAAGTATTGACTTGAAAATGTATGGAGGTGTATGGAGGCACCATAATTGACAAGCACTTTGCGTAAAAACTTAGCACAGATTCTAGAATTAATGGTCAGAAACGGTGACAGCAAAATTGCCTTTTCCGGTAACGCAGTTGAGTGCTAGACAATATTAATGACGGTTTGATTCCAATTCGACAACTGCGATTGAACAAGTTGACGTTGAAGTATGATTAGTTAATCAGACTGACACTGAAAGCTTAATATTAATGCGATTTGTGGACATTTCAAGTAGAACGTTGTGCTAAATTACTTTCTAAAATAACCTGTGAAATACACACATTTAGCCTCTATTTATCAGAACTGTATTTTCAGCCTAAAACAATTAAACTATTGCCCAAACTATGGTTTTATTTTAAATGCAGTGATTTTATCAGAGGCGCAAATAAATTTAAAACTGAGCTGCAATAAAATTTCACGTACAGTTAATATACTTCAATCGAACTGCCAATAAATATTGGAAACTCACTGAAATTTTAATGCTTATTTATTTGCGCTGTGCCCAATCGACTGCCCGGAGAATGGGAACGAAGCCAAAATATAAAAATATGATAAAAACGTATGTCGTTGTGGGTGAAATAATGTTTTACAAGCCAATTGTTTTCGCTCACACTGAATACAAATATGCTCTAGCGGTTCACAACACAAAAAAATTACAATCAAATTTAAATCTGTAATCTAACAAAATAGGATTGTTTTTATTTTAAAATCGGACGTAACTTAATAATTGCAACTTGGAACACAGTTGCAATTATTTCGTTAAAAATTATTCAAATATCTTTAAAGTTGATTTGAGGACGGTGTACAATCCTAATGCACTTTAATAGTACATTATTGTCGAGGAGGTGAAGTAGCCCATTGCGGGCTGAGTATTATGTTTAAACGGACGACCGGAACGGGAGTCCGTTTAAGTTAATACGAAGCCGGCAATGGCTCTTCACGCCGAGTCAAATATAGTGCTTTTCTCAAAAATGGTGCAAGAAAATAAAAATAAGTAGGTATGTCAATCGAAATAAATTTTATTAAATATTAACAATTTAAAGAAGTAATCAATTATTTAAAAACATTTGCTTTACCGCCTTTTACTTTTTTTAAATATTCAATAGAAGTGTATTTTTCTGCCGAACAACGCCAATCTATTTGAGACAGCTAAAAACACGCGGTACCAACATTATAAATAATTGTAACTCGTTCTCTATTTTGGCTGTTTAGGAACTGTTCCACCTAGTTCTATAGCCGTTACTACTTAAAAAAAAAGTATGTACCTCGACAATAATGGAATTTGTATTGGAAATTTACGGATCGAAATCGAGACTGCAATTTCCGTAACTTTTTAAATTTTAAACTAACCATAAACGAAGCACTTCACCGCCTGATATTAAACCGTAAAAGTCAACCTTGCGGGACATTTTTGAGAAAATATCTTTAAAGCCAGAGAGAGTTTAGTGGGGTGCCAGAGGGTTATTATAAACTATATATGTAATGTACTTTAAATCAAGATAAAAGTCACTAGTTAGTTAGGTAGTTCTCTTAATTTGCCTCGGTTTTATGAACTGGAGCCAACAATGAAACTGGAAAATTTTACAATAACATGAATTATCATTATTTATAAGTTACTTAATACCAAATTATGTTAAAGTTTTCTGTAGAAAACTGGATGGGGTTCTAAAGGTAAATAAAGACCTAATGTTCAAAGGCTCCGGCCTTTACAAACGTCGCTATAAGTAAAGGCCATACTTGAAACCACCTTTATAAAATCGAGAACATTTCTAACCCAATTAGAACATTAAACATCTTGGACTCGGATTTTTAACAAAAGCGACCTTTTCTTATAGAAATGTAATTTGAAGGGTTATATTTGTATGTTGATGGCAAATAACAACAAGTCTTTTCACGTAAATGCTGATTAATATAACATCATACACTGACAGCCTATACGCTTACAAATAAAGTACAATATTGCATTGAGAAAACTTAGCCTCCGGCTCAGTAACATTTTCGTAATTTGTTTGGCCCTTAATAATATAACAGGGTATCGAACAATAGCCCTTTATATGTCTGAAATAAAGTTGTCATTGAACAATGACCGCAGAATGTAGAGCGAAATAAAAGTTTTCAATGTCCATTATCATCAATCATTCTTATCAGTTCGATACGCTCTTTCATGCTGACATTGAGGCTTATATTAAGTCCTGTAGCGAAGGTAAATTTATTAAAAAGTACGTAGAAAACGGACTTCATTACTCTCTGAGGACCTTTCGGTTTTGTCAACATGCTTTTCGGTTTACGCAATGCGCCGGACTGAAGCAAATTGAACCAGTCCGGGATATAAACGAAATACAACTAGTAAATATTTTGAAGGTGATATACCGATAGCGTTTTGGCTGTTTTTATCGGCTTGCATTTCCTAATAATAGATCTGTATATAATCCAAGCTTTTTATTCATGTGGAACGCATCCCTTGCCAGTTGAAGCATGATATTATCTGCCGTACACTTTTCTACTCTAAATCTAACTAAGCTGGGTCAATCAATATAAAACCGTAACAACATAGAGTTTAGACTTGTTTTCGTATGAAAGCAATGTTACGTGGATTGATTGAAGTTGGATACTTTGTAAAATCAATGGGTAGCCGAAGAATGGGACTATTCTGAAACTGCATTATAACTTTGTAAGGGTTCGAAGTTTGTGGTTCTAAAAAGAGATACGTGGAAAATATACGTAAAGGAGTGGCTCAAATTTACTTTTTATGGTTTTCAACACAAGTTTTACTGTGTAACAAGTTTTTGTGAGTGAAAGGAGTATTTTATGTGTTTGTTTTTGAAATCAGAGACACTTCGTACGATGAAATTAATATTTTTCTCATTGTGTACTAAAGTAGGTACACTAGGTACATATAATTTTCTACATATATAGTAAACTCTTGATATATCCATCAAACTATTGTATTCGCATAGTGACAATGACATTACCAAATCAAAAGTTCTTTAAGATCAGTAGAGTTTGTCCAGAAAAAAAAGTGTCACGGTTTATATGGGACGTCATGCATTCTATGACACTTTTGTTTCCGGACAGACTCTAATAGGTTGTAGTTATATTTACGTAATGTTTTAACAAATAGAGATCGAAAGAACCATGATGCAAAAAACTAAAAACACAAGCCAATATGAATCCATTACGTCAAAATTTCGTTTACTTCCTAGCTAAGCATATTACACGAAGATAAAGTTAGGGTTGGCACAGCAGTGATCGCGCTTGTCCGGGCTGCCTGCACGCTGCCATTTGCCGCGGCAGTGGGGCGCTACCAGCGCGTAGAAGCGTGTAGAATGCCCGGTGACACCGTGACCGCCGCACCGCCATTTTAGGTCACGCCGGAGGGCTGCGGTCTCGCAGAGTACGCACACTTTTTCTCCTGTAACAATTGGAAAGCTTTTTGGTAATCGTCAATGTGTATAAGGGTTTTATATATTTTGTTATACAGAGTTGCTCCTTAATTTGATGGAATAAGGTTCAAAGTTCTGTACATATTTTTGGCGTTGACCCTGCCCTTTGGCTTATATATTATACTCATAATAATACCGCAATGGAAAGTCCATTTATGTATTTACCATAAATGTGGTTGACAGTATTAACTGAAAACTGAAAGCAGAAAATTATTTCAGGATATTAAAATAACGCTATCAATTTGCAATTTAAAATGAAATTTTAGGCCCAGTTTCGTGAGGAATTAATTTTATAGTTACGCTTTAACGAAATCCAAAGACTTTTTGAATATTTTCATAAATTGTGACTTTTTGTTAATATTTTTCAGATTCATTATGTGTTAGATTAGCCGAGTTATACATACCTAGCTATTTGCTATATAGCTAAAGATTGTTCCTGCATAGCTTTATAGCTATTTGAGCCGAGTTGTATGTTTTTAGTGAATAGTGTTTAACCGTTTTACTTAAACTATAACAAAACTGTATTGAAAATAAATGAATATCCGTCACCGACATAATTTCCGGCCATAGTGGACATTTGTATAGAAAACCCCGATCAAAAAGGCTTTTGTTAACGATTTAATCAGGATGTCACGGACATAACGCTTATGACAACTAATCTAAGTTCTGAAAGGGTCTGTGACAGCCGAGGCATGTCTATACAATTTGTTATTTCAAAACGTTATGTAAGAGTGATAATTTTCAAAGCCCTTTTTAACGGAAATAGGATAAAATTTAACAAACTATACAATTTATTTTTTCCAATATTTCTACTCCAAAGGTTTTCCGAAAGGTTTTTTACCTCCACTCTTATGTAACATTTTTCAGAGAGCCGCGTCTGTTGTCGTCATTTTAAGGTATAAATAACGAAAGTAAAATCTAAAGATAATCCTGGCACATCCAAGATTATTTGTGCATTATACTTATTTAAGTAATCTTTACTGCACAAAGGATAACACTATCGTACAACAGTCGAACTTAATGCTAAGCATTATCTAGTAATCGATCGGGTAATAGTTCAAAAAAAGTATTGAAACAATAATTTTAAAGTGTATTTAAAATATACTATGCTACAGAACTTCAGTTCATGTTTAAATTGTTAAATTACATATATTTAAACAGTAATTTCAAAGCGTTTAAAAGGCACTTGTTAAATTCAGTTGGATCAGAATAAAGACTGTATACGTTAAAATCCGGCCACGCATGGTATGGTACATCTTTTTATTGAATGTGCATATTCAACCAACACTTCTAATTAATAATTTGGGGTTATCAAGCTACATAATAAAATTTAAAACATAATATAAACGTTACGTTGTCTATGAGTTTGATCACTATATATTCCACAGTGCCTATATTTTTTTGTCCACAGTGTTCTGACAGTGTTTACCAAATTTTCCTGTTAAAAATAGTTTTTTATTATAAATAAGATGAATCAAATTATACCTTATTAAATTCTCTTTTCACCTCACTAGCTCGGAAAGCCCTTTTTGTTTGTTTAATATCTATTGTGAAAATCGCTTTTTATCCACATGTGGTGAAAGAGTTTTGACATAAGTGACAAGTGGCTTAAGTGACATTTGACAGCTAACAAAACGTAAAACGTTAAAAGTGCAGAATTTTTAACATCGCAATTAATGAATTGCATCGAGTAAAAACACTTAATACAGTCTGACAACTTTATTTTAATTCATAAATATCAGCATTCAACATTAATCTTCATTCTTTTTGTAAAAACGGATAAATTGTTCTGACAGCCGAATAAATCTACGTACGAACAAAACGCATCTGACATTTACTAAAATCTTTTACGTCAAAACTTTTCATTTCAATTCATCCATCATATCAACGTTAAATATTCGCATGTTTTTCTAGATTGTTTTGTTAAAAATTAGTGATTCGAGTGATGAAGAAGTATTAAACACCTGAGGAATTACGGGAAACCGAGCAAAATGCACCCTTTTTCTTATTTTCCTCGCTGTAGTGAGGTGAAAAGTTTTGTGTTATACGCGGGTGAAAGTTATTTTACGTCTCGTGTATTAAAGCACTCGCTACGCTCAGGATTCTATTTTTGAACCACTCGCTTCGCTCGTGGTCAATAATAGAATCCTTTCGCTAGCTCGTGTTTCAAATAACACTCGCACGTAAAATACAACTTTCACCACTTGTATAACAAATAACTATTTCACCATAGCTAACATTTTTCTAAGTGTATTTAGATTGAAATAGTTCGGAGGTGTTCTAACTTTGGTGAGTTTTACTTTTTGACAAAAAAATGGCTGCCATATAAAAATTACTTTCAGTGCTTGGAGTAGAAAGTTTTCCTGACTACCTCAAGTAGAATAGAGTTTCAAAACATATTTTTTTTGTAAGATGACATTATATTGACCATAAAACCGGTTGTGAAAATATAAATACAATTGTGGTATTGTAGCAGGAAGCGAGTAAAGATTATCAAAAAACGCTGGACAAAACATTAAAGATATGATGAAATACCTTCAGTAAAAACTGAGACAAGCCCATACAATTGTAATATGATTCTATTTTTATTATATATTACTATAAGGACAGATTATTTATAAAAAAGAACTGCTTGAAAATGTGTATCCGAAAGGGAGATGTACCAGATCATGCGTGGCCGGATTTTAACGTATACAGTCTTTAGTTTAGTACACATTTTATCTCTACTCGCGGGCAGCTTTCTCGCGCAAAGGATTGCCATTGCAGTAGGTACAGCGCGGGAATGCTGCCTGCGTGATGGGAACCTTGCCAAAGGGTCCCGGTTTAGTGGTAAGTTTTTAGTGTTTTATTTTTAAGTTAGATTTTTAATTTTAGTTAGTTTATTTTAATAGTAGTTTTAATTTGATATGTTATAGTTAATCATTATTATGTTATTTAAGTTTTATTATGAATACAATAAATCATTAATGAAGTCATGTTTAAATTGTAAAATTAAATTCAATTAAAATTAAGATATTTTTAAACAGCAGGAATTTTAACCAAAACCGCCCACCCCGTTGATCGGGGTAACCTGTCAAAGCCATACCTTCTCTCAGCGCCTTGTAGTCCGAGTCCAGGTGGCAGGCCTTCGACACCTTGGTCACCTGGAACTCCACGCAGTACCTGCAACAATTTCCAGCCGTCAGAATGGAAATGACATGACTTTTCATTTACACGTGAGGAAATAGCTTCTTTTGTGAACTTAAGAGTCGCCAGGACGCTCGCGTTTCCATACAAACGTAGTTAGCTCTCATTTTAAAACGACATGCTTTAGAACCACGAAATTTGGCATGGGCATTCTAGTAGTACAGATCTATGTCGGTAATTCGTTTTCGTTGCTAAAAATTGTAATACAAAGAAAATACAGCCAGATACAGATTTACATACAAAACTTATTTTTGCTATATTTTCTTTGTATTACAATTTTTAGCAACGAAAACGAATTACCGACATAGATCTGTACTGTTAAAATGCCCATGCCAAATTTCGTGGTTCTAAAGCATGTCGTTTTAAAATGAGAGCCGAACTACGTTTGTATGGGGACGCGAGTTCACGCGAGCGTCCTGGCGACTCTTAATAGAAAACTGCTTAGGTCGATTAGTGTATAAAGTAGAAAAAACCGGCCAAGTGCGAGTCGGGCTCACGCACGAAGGGTTCCGTACCATTATCTATAAAAACGTCATAAAAAATCATGTTTGTTGTATGGGATCCCCCTTAAATAATTATCTATTTTATTCTTTTTTTTTTTGTATTTTTTGTTATAGCGGCAACAGAAATACATCATCTGTGAAAATGTCAACTATCTAACTATCACAGTTCATGAGATACTGCCTGATGACAGCCGGACAGACGGACGGACGGGAAGCGGAGTCTTAAGCGGTCCAGACACTGTCAGTAATAATGTCATTATTTCTGTACCCGTTCTTTTCTATGTATATGAAGAAGAGAAGGATGGGTACAGAAATAATGACATTATTACTGACAGTGTCTGGACCGCTTTAGTAACAGGGTCCCGTTTTTACCCTTTGGGAACGGAACCCAAAAAAGATCCCGAGGAATTGAGAACCTCCTTCGACCTTTAATCTTGAAGTCGGTAAAAAATAAAGAGCAAGTATGACCCGTCGCAAAACAAACCCTACCATAAATCAAAGTAAACCCGCTCTTTACGATCAAGCCTAACCAATATTTACGATATCCTAAAAACTTGTCACTATCGGCATCGGCGAAATAGGTACAAACAAGGCCTCCCAAACTATACATTATGAGCCACAGACTATGAGACTACACAGACGTCGCAATACAATTATTAATGTGCCTTAACATTTACAAAGATTGCATATACACGGGCAAATTCGACCGGTGCTTCTGTGGTCCAGGTGGCCAAGTTGGTTAAGGCGTCTGCCGCGAATGCAGAAGACGCTGGTATATAAGTTTATGATACAATTATTCATTCAATAAATCATCAAACGTTTACTAAGAGCAAGTCACTACACGTAAAATTCTAAGCGTAGAGGACGATGACTAGCATGCTACTTCCCTTTATAGTAGTTTAAATCTCACCTGAAACTCATTTATAATCATACCTCAAAACGATAAAACGAAACCCTTATGATAACCTGTATATTTTTTATCCAAACCCTTATGATAATCTGTATATTTTTTATCCACCGCTTAATAATTTAGTCCGAAACTGCTGGATATTTAACATTTCTTACACATCGACGTAAATTAATAAATATTAAACATGAGGAGTTTTTCTGGGAGATCAATGAAAAAAATACATCAAGTAACATCTTATATGTAGGTACAGTCGCCATCAGACATATCGGAGCGGCCAAGGTGATCTCAAATATCTGAACAACGCCTTTATTACCAAGGCGATAAGGTGTTTGTTCTGATATTTTTGAGTACCGTAACCGCATAATATGTGATGGAAATAACAATATTAGGAGTCGTGAGAATCCATTTTTGTTATTTTAATTTGTTTGAGAAAGAAGTTTTGAATAAAATAGGCGAATTATAAATACGAGCGCCAATGTGTGGTGGCCATGACTTTTCTTATATTATACATGCTCTGTCTAGTAGTCGTATTGGTCTGTGTTTAGGACAAACAAGAGAGCACATCAATGTTTACGAGCGTCGGGTGCCCCGTAACTAAAATAACACCGCGTATGAAAAGACAACGAAATGTACACTCAGCAGCAGAAGTAGCTTCGCTAGGATTACTTTAAAATTATCTTTTTTTTATACCACGACGGTGGCAAACAAGCATACGGCCCGCCTGATAGTAAGCAGCTACAGTAGCCTATAGACTCCTGCAACTCCAGAGGGTCATCTCAGCAGGAGGGTAACTTAGCAAGAGTTTACTCTTAAATTAACCTAAATTCCACTATTAAATATTATACAACAATTATATATTCACATCTCTCCTGAGGGCTCACAAAATTGAGGACTGTGAAACCTAATTTTGTAATAATATCCTTATTAAAGCCTGAGGGCCTACCGCGAAGTTCGGAAATCGACAAAACGATGGTCCCGTCTCTATCGCTCTTGCATATACGAAAGAGAGTGATGCAAATACACGATTCGATGAACGAAGTACTTCGCGGTTATAGGCCTGACCAGGAATATATGACCATTTTCAAGAGGGCGCCATTATTCTCATTTATATGGCAACAGTTCAGTATAGCCAAATATAAGCTCTGTGGTATAATGACATCTTGATTTTTACCTGTCAGCTCTGATGTTAATTCGTAATTGTGTCGTAGGAAAATAGTTTCATTTCCTGAGCGTTTTATTTCAAGCAGTTTATTACATACATTATTCATAATCACAATATTTACACTTGACTACGATTATTTAATATTCAATACTATAATTCCAGGAAACTGCCACAATGACATTGACAGCAGTGCTGTGCTAAAAGCGGTATTACACATTGCAACCTGCAGGGCCCAATCTGTTGTGTACCCTGCCTCTTCCTTCCCCTCCTTCAGCTCCCTACGGGCCCTACCTTCAATTACACCTTCCAACCTGACAGATTGGGCCCTGCAGGTTGCAATGTGTAATACCGCTTTAACCTATCATTAAAATTATTGCCAGTGTAAGAATTTAGTTTTGACTTGCGGCCATCTTGTCGAGCAAGGTGGTTTGGTTTCGGGAAAAACTTCTTATTTTATGTTCATTTTCGTGATTCAATGTGTAATATATAGCTTATTCTGCAGTGATTTAACGAACTAGTGAGCAACTAATGAAGAATTAGTCTCGAAACATGTGTAACCCCTGTTTGAGTTAGATATCCGTTAGTCCACGTGCTGTTTGTAGGGAGTAGCTATCTCCTTATAAAAAGCCTAACCTCACCGTACAACGTCCAGCTCTTGGAGCGAAATTTTAATTAATGAACCGTACACTTGTCGTATCTACTTCGACATTGGCAAAATTGTCCCAATATTGTGGACAGAATGCCATATTTTAAAAATTGAATTGAAGAATTTAGTTCCAATGAAATTCCGCAACATGGCGCATGACATGGTCATAAGTCATATATTCCTGGCCGGAGTGGTCGGGCTTTAAAAACGTCTGACATATTATATACAAATGACTGGCTGTGCAACCTGAATGTCGATTTATAATAGTATTAATCCTACAATGTTAAATAAATATACAAAATACTTTAATATCTAATTTAATCTTAAAATATTAATCTATCTTTATTCAGACTGTCATTGAAAACAATGGCGTCGCCTTTAGAGGGACTTAAAGCTACCTTCCACTAAACGCATCACAACTAATAAATCACATCACGCATAAACTAAATCACCCCACAAAATTAATGATCCTTTATAGTCCAAACATTAGCACAAACAAACCTTTGCCTCGGTTAAACTTACAGAAAATACGTCTGTAACCTCATTCGATTATAGACTCTAATCTCATACAGTAAGAAGCAAAATACAGTGAGCGTTCTATTGTTTTGTACATATATTGTGCCGAGTACGGTAAAACAATATGATATTATGAGGCATAAAAGCGTGAAACAGCACAAATATTTGTCCGAGCGGCCATTTTGTAGCTAAAACACCCTAGAGCGAGTTGCGAGTTTCTCGAAATAGTAGACGGAGAAAAAAGTCTCGTCCATGATACCAAAATACTGTAATCCGAACGAGAAAATCTAGTGAATTCTTGGACAATTGTTCACATACTATAAATAACTAGACTTAGTGCGTATTAATGTTTACCTAAATAGTTATATTGAATACGCTGCATTCATAAAATCTAACTTTCAAAAATACACGGGAAAATCCAGGTGTAACATGTGTTTGCGTTTTAAATGATTTTATAATGTTTAAAACTTTTATAAAGGAGATGTATTCATCATATAGAATTATGACGTCACAATATTAGTCTCCCGTATAAACTTCATATAACAAATCGTTTTGACGTTTCTTAAAGAGTAGCTGATTTGACTTCATAGGAAAATAGCCTATTCAAGATATAGTAAACGTAAAAATTAAGTAGTTTTCCTTTCAAGATGTGTTAGGGTTCGATAATCTATTTTACTAAATCGTTCTGCTAGTCTACCATGTTCGGGTTTTTATCGCCTGTCACCATAGCTGTCACTTTCTAACAAGTATGTAAGAGCGAAAGTGACGCATGACGTGATAGATGATAAAATGACAACCATGGTAGACGTTTAGTATAGTTGTCATTCTTTCTTTCCGTGTAGGGAGTGGGTACTAGTTATGATAGTATTTTTTTTAATGTCGTACTAGACGATCTTATTAATCTTACTAGCTGTACCCGCGCGGCTTCGCTCGCGTGTGTTGCAGTTGATTCTGTTACTTTTCGTTATCCTCAACAGTCCATTGCTGAACGCTTTCTACTTGTAAAATTTTATAAAGTCAGTTTAGCAGTTTAGCTAAAACCGACTTCTTCCATATAACTTCGACATCCCAAAAGATCGACGGAAAGCGTCTAAGATTGGACTGTGTCAGCCATGGTCAAGAGAAATATGTGAGTGGGAAGATCTGGCGAGCTAAAAAGTCAGAGCTTCCTTTGTAGAGTCATGTAGAGTCGAACGGCCGAAGTATCTCAGAGGAAAGTGCAGCAGGAGGTCAGAGATCGAACACAAATTAATGATAAGTCTTAAAAGTAAACCGAAGGGTGGAAAGACCAATAATAAGGCAGCCCTTTCACTAAGGCGGAGATGAGAGGAGACGTGCGTGAATCAACCAATAGCCGGGAATTAACTAAGAACCGTCACCGTGACCATGACTGATGCCTTGCTGATGATCGATTCCCGCATGTCCCCTCTTATCTTTAATCGTATCCGTATCAATAGCAAGGCAGCTTTAGTGGTAAGGTCTGCGTAGGCCGACAGCTAAACACTAATTAGAGTCGAAAACCCGAAGCGTCCCAGAGAAAACAACCTTGATGTTAAAGTGTAAGCAAAATGGCCCCCAAGCAGCCTTTCACGTAGTAAACTCTATCAAAACTGTTATTGTGTTCCGTCTTAAATATTCAACTTAACCATTTTTGGTATTAATAGTGAAAGTGCTGTGTGTTTTTGGTTTATGCAAGCCTTCTGCCGCTTATGCCATAAGTGCCATAACGCAAACTCTATCAAAACTTTTTTCTTCCCATCTGAAATATTCAACCTTACCATTTATGGTAAAAATAGCAATGGTACGGTGTTTTTGTCTAATGCGGGGGGCTCCGCCCCCGAGCCCCCCTTGTACCGTCTGCCGCGTGGAAAACTCTGTCAAACTCTTGCTCCCATCTTAAACATTCAACCTTACCAATTTTGATAACAATAGCAATAGCGCAGTGTGTTTTTTCTTTATGCTGGTGGTCCCCCTTTAACCGCCTTTCACGTGCTAAAACCTATCAAAACTCTTTTTCTCCCATCTTAAATGTTTAACCTAACAATTTGTGGTATAATTAGCAATGATATGGTGTTTTTTTATCTTCATGCGGGGAGCTCCGCCCCCTGAGCCTCCCTTTGTTTACCGCCCGTCACATGGTAAAACCTATCGAAACTCTTTTTCTCTCGTGTTAAATGTTCAACCTAAAAATTTTTGGTATAAGTAGCAATAGTGCGGTGTGTTTTTTCTTTATGCGGGGGCTCCGCCCCCCGGGGCCTCCTTTCTTTACTGCCTATTACGTTGTAAGCCCTATAAAAACTCTTTTTCTCCCATCTTAAATTCTTTATATAATCTAACAATTCTTGGTATAATTAGCAATACTACGGTGTGTTCTTTTCTTTATGCGGGGGGCTCCGCCCCCCGAGCCCCCCTTTCTTTGCCGCCCGTCACGTGCTAAGCCCTATCAAAACTCTTTTTCTCCCATCTTGAATGTTTAATAAATATGTACCGGGTATTTTTTCTTTATGCGGGGGGCTCCGCCCCCCGAGCCCCCCTTGTTTGCCGCCTGTCCCGTGGTAAGCCCTATCAAAACTCTTTTTCTCCCATTTTAAATGATTAACCTAACAATTTTTGGTATACTTAGCAATAGTGCGGGGTGTTTTTTCTTTATGCGGGGGGCTCCGCCCCCCGAGCCCCCCTCGTTTACCGCCTATCCCGTGGTAAGCCCTATCAAAACTCTTTTTCTCCCATCTTAAATGATTAACTTAACAATTTTTGGTAAAATTAGCAATACTTCGGTGTTTTCTCTTTATGCCCGAGCCCCCCTTTAATTGCGGCCCGTCACGTGATACACCCTGTCAAAACTCTTTTTCTCCCATCTTGAATGTTTAACCTAAAAATTTTTGCTATACCTAGCAATAGTGCGGGGTATTTTTTCTTTATGCGGGGGGCTCCGCCCCCCGAGCCCCCCTTGCTTACCGCCTATCTCGTGGTAAGCCCTATCAAAACTCTTTTTCTCCCATCTTAAATGATTAACCTAACAATTTTTGGTATCATTAGCAATACTAAGGTGTTTTTTCTTTATGCGGGGGGCTCCGCCCCCCGAGCCCCCCTTTAATTGCGGCCCGTCACGTGATCCACCCTGTCAAAACCCTTTTTCTCCCATCTTGAATGTTTAACCTAACAGTTCTTGGTATACTTAGCAATAGTACGGGGTGTTTTTTCTTTATGCGGGGGGCTCCGCCCCCCGAGCCCCCCTTTTTTACTGCCTATCCCGTGGTAAGCCCTATCAAAACTCTTTTTCTCCCATCTTAAACGATTAACCTAACAATTTTTGGTATCATTAGCAATACTACGGTGTTTTTTCTTTATGCGGGGGGCTCCGCCCCCCGAGCCCCCCTTTAATTGCGGCCCGTCACGTGATACACCCTGTCAAAACTCTTTTTCTCCCATCTTGAATGTTTAACCTAACAGTTCTTGCTATACTTAGCAATAGTGCGGGGTGTTTTTTCTTTATGCGGGGGGCTCCGCCCCCCGAGCCCCCCTTACTTACCGCCTATCTCGTGGTAAGCCCTATCAAAACTCTTTTTCTCCCATCTTAAATGATTAACCTAACAATTTTTGGTATCATTAGCAATACTAAGGTGTTTTTTCTTTATGCGGGGGGCTCCGCCCCCCGGGCCCCCCTTTAATTGCGGCCCGTCACGTGATCCACCCTGTCAAAACCCTTTTTCTCCCATCTTGAATGTTTAACCTAACAGTTCTTGGTATACTTAGCAATAGTACGGGGTGTTTTTTCTTTATGCGGGGGGCTCCGCCCCCCGAGCCCCCCTTGTTTACTGCCTATCCCGTGGTAAGCCCTATCAAAACTCTTTTTCTCCCATCTTAAACGATTAACCTAACAATTTTTGGTATCATTAGCAATACTACGGTGTTTTTTCTTTATGCGAGGGGCTCCGCCCCCCGAGCCCCCCTTTAATTGCGGCCCGTCACGTGATACACCCTGTCAAAACTCTTTTTCTCCCATCTTGAATGTTTAACCTAACAGTTCTTGCTATACTTAGCAATAGTGCGGGGTGTTTTTTCTTTATGCGGGGGGCTCCGCCCCCCGAGCCCCCCTTGCTTACCGCCTATCTCGTGGTAAGCCCTATCAAAACTCTTTTTCTCCCATCTTAAATGATTAACCTAACAATTTTTGGTATCATTAGCAATACTGCGGTGTTTTTTCTTTATGCGGGGGGCTCCGCCCCCCGAGCCCCCCTTTAATTGCGGCCCGTCACGTGATCCACCCTGTCAAAACCCTTTTTCTCCCATCTTGAATGTTTAACCTAACAGTTCTTGGTATACTTAGCAATAGTACCGGGTGTTTTTTCTTTATGCGGGGGGCTCGGCCCCCCGAGCCCCCCTTGTTTACCGCCTATCCCGTGGTAAGCCCTATCAAAACTCTTTTTCTCCCATCTTAAACGATTAACCTAACAATTTTTGGTATCATTAGCAATACTACGGTGTTTTTTCTTTATGCGGGGGGCTCCGCCCCCCGAGCCCCCCTTTAATTGCAGCCCGTCACGTGATACACCCTGTCAAAACTCTTTTTCTCCCATCTTGAATGTTTAACCTAACAGTTCTTGGTATACTTAGCAATAGTACGGTGGATTTTTTCTTTGTGCGGGGGGCTCCGCCCCCGAGCCCCCCTTTCTTTGCCGCCCATCACGTGCTAAACCCTATCAAAACTCTTTTTCTCCCATCTTGAATGTTTAACCTAACAATTCTTGCTATACTTAGCAATAGTACGGGGTGTTTTTTCTTTATGCGGGGGGCTCCGCCCCCCGAGCCCCCCTTGTTTACCGCCTATCCCGTGGTAAGCCCTATCAAAACTCTTTTTCTCCCATCTTAAATGATTAACCTAACAATTTTTGGTATAATTAGCAATTTTACGGTGTGTTTTCCTTTTTCGCGGGGTGCTCCCCGACCCCCTCCCCCTTCTACCAACCACCTCGTGGAAAATTCTCCCATCTTGATTCTATCAAAACTGATTTTTCTTCCGTCTTTAACATTCAACTTAACAGTTTGTTGAATTTTGTATTTCTAATTTATTTTTTCCCCTTGCATAGGCTTATATTGGCCCTATGGTTGACGACTGGTAGAGAATACAATTTGGTATTATATTTACACGCCATTTCGTGCAATATAGATGAAATAAATAAAGTATTCTAAAGGGTAGGCAACGTGCATGTAAATCCTCTGAAGTTACAGGCGTCCATAGGCTACGCTAACTGCTTGGCATCAGGCGGCGGGCCGTATGCTTCAATGTCACCGTCGTGGTATAAAAAATATATAGTTAAAATACGATGGCATATATTCCCATATGAAGTCATTTCCCATACAAAGTTCAAATCTAAACAGACAAACAGACAAAAATTCTAAAAATCGTCGAAACGTGTCCTGTTATCGATTCTAAGAGCTACTAACTCATTTTTTTACTAATATCTCCAATGTACCTACAGATTTTTGACCCTTTTCAGCTTTATTATATGTAGGTATAGATAGAAGATTTACAAACTATTCACAAACATTTATAATACAGAGGTGATCGAGTAATTTTCCGATGAAAAGGAAAAATATACAAATTCGTATCCGCAGCAATCATTCGTCTTTTCAACCACAAACATCAGTGTTTTCAACAGCTCTGTTGATGAGATAGGCGTTGCTAAGCAACCGCCTGCTAGCGCGTCAGGCCTCAACAGAAAGAGGAGAAAGAAGGAAGAAAGAGGTAGCATAGATAGTACCTACCTACTATAGCCATCTAGGGAAATCTCTGCGAACTCGTGTTGCATTTAGTATGCACCTAAACTACATAAGTAGTGGTCAGATTTTGCGTAGGGAGGACTCGGTTAGTGACTAAGTCCTGCGAGAGATAGCGTTACCTAATCGTATAGCCAAAGACATATCTAGATACCCCTTTTGATGGTACGTATTTTTTACTTTTCCACTATATTTAACCAGTATAATATTATTTAACCCATTCATTTATTTATATATGAATGAATATAAACTAACCGAAAGTAGTTAAACAAATATCAATTTGCTGCTTGAGCTTAACACTCATATTCAAAGTTTAAACCCCCCTTAAACCCCCTTAAATCCAAAATGTTCGTATTTTTTATAGCCTATGTCCTGACCAGAGGTCTGTTGAACCTGCTAGTGAAGTTTTTATCGAAATCGGTTCAGGCGTTTTGACGCCAACTCTCCCCATCCAAACAGACAAACAGACAAACAGACAAACAGACAAAAATTCTAAAAATCGTCGAAACGTGTTCTGTTATCGATTCTAAGAGCTACTAACTCATTTTTTTACTAATATCTCCAATGTACAGATTTTTTACCCTCTTCACCTTTATTATATGTATAGATAGATGTATAGATTATCTCGATATCTTAGATCGATCTTACTAGAGATTTCTACCTAAAATTCCGACATCTTAAATAAATCGTACTATAAATGAATAAACTTTATGGTAGATATTCGCAGGTCCCTAAAATAAGTCGGCTAGCTTTACGAAAGGATTTATGAAGACCATAAGTCATCGAAGAAAAATCGTGGATATTTACGTATTCAATGAATTCGCCAATGTACTGGTAATGATAAGCTTCGGATGTAACTCAACATGATTTGTAAAATGTAGTATTGCTTGGGCTTGAAGCCTAGGTATAAAGGTACTTCAGACAAATTAACTTTAACGTAAATATCCGTACCTACACTGATGTATCTGGCACTCTAGGGTCCTACATAATAAAGTACCTAATACCTAGGTTATATCCGGCCGTTAATTAGGTAATTAGCTAGCTAGCATAGTTTTAGCCTGTGTTGTCTATGTCAGGCAGTGTCCGCTTATTTGCTAATTAGGCATACAAAATGGAGGTTAGTTTGATTATACTCAATTATACTGGTTATTCTGCCGCAGGTAGGGTTGCTATATAAAAATATACTAGTTTTTTTGGGATTTTGCAATTCTAAGTATACTTACCATTAAATATTTTAAAAAAACTTTAGGAGACCGCATCTTCTTGCTGATCGTACGAGTATAAGGAATGCATTAGTAGGTATGAGTATAACACTAAGTAAAACTAAATATTCAACAATAATGTTTTATTCATCATCATCATCATCATCATCTCAGCCATAAGACGTCCACTGCTGAACATAGGCCTCCCCTTTGGACCTCCATAAGTGTTATTAATGGAACTTATCAATAAAAGGGGGGTTTTATTTGCAGAAATTCCGAACCCTACCCGCTAAAATTTTGTAATGTGTGTCATAACACGATTGAACATTTTAAAATCAAACATCCGTCTGTTGCATACAAACTTGTAGCTTTATTGAAGACTAGCGACCCGCCCCGGCTTTGCACGGGTGCTATTATACATATAAACCTTCCTCTTGAATCACTCAATCTATTAAAAAAAACCGCATCAAAATCCGTTGCGTAGTTTGAAGATCTAAAGCATACCTACATAGGAACAGACAGCAGGAAGCGACTTTGTTTTATACTATGTAGTGAAGTAGTTATCTAATTCAATACTTTAATAAAAATAAAGGAAATCGCGGTAATAGTTAGGTAATTATACTTTAGTCTAATTTGGGAAAACACATTGAAATATGAAAATTATTCTCAGTGATTGTGAATGTGGGCTTAAATTTTATGAAAAAAAAAGATAACTACAACAAAAAATTCGGTCGATTTGACTGGAATATTTTTTTTGTATTTATAAAAGCGCGAAGGCCTTTCAGCGAGTGACAACCCTAGCGGAAATCGAATTACACGCCGGACACGATTTATATATTAAAGCTGACTGAGTTACAATGTTGGCTTTTGTTGTTAATAATTAATAATTCGTTGCTGTTTCCGTAGTTCATTTATTCTGTGCCTTCGTTATATTAGCTAGGGATAATCCATGGACACGGATTTGTATGCACACACTCTATAAACGGACGGATTTGTCCGCCGGGCTTATCCGCTGGACCAATCCGGCGGGCACATCTGAGCGTGTATCCCTAGCCAATGTGTACACAATTTATGAGTAAGGAACTATGGTGGGTTAGTTCTTGTAGATTTGAGTTGGGTACAGAATTTTTGATTACATATTACAGCACGTTTGATAACTTTTAGGCGCATCCTGCTTAACACACATTTGAGCTGAATTCAGCTCAGAATTCTTGGTAAACGCGGCAACACGTTCTTGGTAAACAAATGAAAGTGGCTTCAGGGAACGCTGCTCAAATCCCTTGGTAGCTCGATACGTTAGTAAACTCACTCTCTATGCGCGTTGGCTTCAGGGTCGTCAGGGTTGCGCATACGCAGGTTCTTCCGGATGTCCGAGGTTGCGTTGAAGTGGCGGCTAACGGACAAAGCGCCTGGCAGGATCATCGCCGTCTCGTCTGTAACAATGGGTTGGTTTATCAAAAAACGTCATACAACGTTTTTTTTTTCATAGAAAGTTTAGAGTGATGTGTAATCAAATACCCACATTTTTATACAGCCCTAGATCGGGAGCAGGTTTCGAGGCAAGAAGTTTTTTTTGCTTATATGTTTAATTTGTCTCATCGTGGTCCGTATGCGATACAGTCTTACCTCACTGCATTAGCATCCCTGGAGATGTAGACAAGATGTCAATCGTAAGTACGAAACGCCAATCAATAGATGATAATGCATGAACACTTTTCGTTCACATCAGTCATTCCCGTACATTCGTCTTTCGATTGGCGTTTCGTACTTACGATTAACAAATTTGTTTACGCCCTCGGGTACTCTTGACTTGGCACACGTTACATGGCGTTGCACCAATGACGGATAATGGCGTTCACCACGGCGCATATCACGTGAAGTATGCTATACTTACCTCGCTGCATAAGCATGCTGTCATGCGGGCATCCCTGGTGCTCCTGGCACGCACGGCGTTGCACCAACGAGGGACAATGGCGTCCGCCGCGCGCCGGCGAGCGCGTCACGCGACGCGTGCGCACCATGCTGCCGGCGCCGCAGCGGGTGTC
The DNA here is from genome assembly GCA_911728535.1 of Pammene fasciana. Lineage (NCBI taxonomy): Eukaryota > Metazoa > Arthropoda > Insecta > Lepidoptera > Tortricidae > Pammene > Pammene fasciana. The sequence goes on from OU452292.1 coordinate 3,714,415, forward strand.
GCAGGTTGACCACGGGCCCCAGGGGGATACGTCGCAGTCGACCACTGGAAAGAAAAGGATTGTTAAGAAAAGGGGTTTCCAGTTATGATGACGCCGATTAATATACCGGTTTACTGGTTATGGTTTGGAAATGTCAAATACATACAGTGGCATAGTCTCTAGACCACAAGTAAATGGTTCGAAAATGGCGATAAATGGAACCATTTCATAATCTGTAGGTTTTATCCACCTATCAAACTTAATTAATCAAAATAAGTTATCAATAATTAGTTATTTAAACAAAAAAAGAACCGACTTCACTTAGGATCCGCTATTCCAAGAGGAAGTGGCCGAGTTGCTGTAAAATATAGTGAAATCACTATAGGTGTGCCTATAATAGTTGAAGAGTTCCCTCGATTTCTCCAGGATCCCATCATCAGACCCCGATTTGGTGACAATGGGACCATCTAGGGGTTATACCCGTTCGATTAAAATAAATATTTTGAATATCGGTTCACGATTCACGGAGATATCGATTAACATACATACAAAAAAACAGTCGAATTGAGAACCTCCTCCTTTTTTGAAGTCGGTTAAAAAGCTTTTTCCGTCAATCAGAATTCTCAAAAGTTGTTATCTTATCAAAAAGCTCTTTCCACCAATCAGACTCCTCAATTTTTTTTAACTAAAAACGGTTGATCCGTTCACCTAATTTCATTAAAATAGCGTCTTGCCCTTTCAAATTACTGCCAGATGTTGCAAATGTTGGGGTCAAATTACAGCAGGTTGTCGAACTTCGGCTGGTTGCATAATGAGGGTTCGATTTCTCGTTAGGTCAGATAAACCGAAGTTCTATCGAGTTTATAGGGCTTTCTTCGGTCCAGACACTGTCAGTAATAATGTCATTATTTATGTACCCGTCCTTTTAGTACGAAGAATGAGAAGGATGAGTGGAAGAATAATGTAATTATTACTGACAATGTCTGGTCAGCTTTACAATATTTCATTTCACTGAGGGTTTGCGATAAATATAACCATAGCGGAATGCGAATATCTTACGCTATCGTAAACTAGGTATAAGTTTTAAAATGGAACTATTTTACCTATTTTTAAACCAAAGTTTAGTACAGTCGCCATCAGACATATTGGAGCGACCAAGGTGGTAACAAATATCTGAACAACTTTCTATTGTCAAGGCAATAAAGTGCATGTTCAGATATTTTTGAGTACCTTGGCCGCTCCGATATATTTCATGACAACTGTGCCCAAACTACTGCGCCCGTGCAATTAAAACTGCATTTAGCTGTGCGTTTAGCGAGGGTTAGAAGCCTGTGGAGGAACCTGCTCTTCAACAGAAACACATGATGTCACGAACCTCAGCAATGAGGGAACAACTGATGATGATGATAATTATTTTCATAAAACTGTTGCGTTATGTACAGACAAACAATACAGAGTCTAAACCGTAGTATAATACATGTAGTATCCATTCTTCGAATATCATGGAGCTCTCTTATACGATAATATTTTTGAGGTTTCGATCCCTAAACCGATGAAAAGAGGTTAAAATGGGTCAAAAGTTAAGAATATGTTCAGAAATGTCACAAAACCATACTAAAGTCTCCGGGGGATGAATATCACTAACATGTTAATATGTAGACTTGGTAAATCTAACTTGAGCACAGATTCCTACCAGAGACTATAGAGATATAGACCACCACAGCCTAAGAACTTTATGAAGCTCATGTCAATTGCGCCATCTATGTCAAAGCCACCTAAAGATACCGAAAATGTAGGAGAAATGTCACCTGCACTGCTACTCCACCTAGTAACAAATAGCGTACTAGTAGCTACTAGGTGGAGTAGCAGTGCAGGTGACATTTCTCTTACATATTCGGCATCTTTAGGGGGCTTTGACATAGATGGCGCAATTGACATGAGCTTCAAAAAGTTCTTAGGCTGTGGTCGTCTATATCTCTATAGTCTCTGTTCTTACTCAGGAGAAGGAATCCTTCTGAAGGATTAATTTAAAGGGAAGTAAAGTTAAATTTATGACACTTTTTCTTAAAGTGTCATTTCCCAAATCAGGCACAAAACTTAAAATCTCCCATAGACATTACCGCGAAAAGCTATTAAAAGTATACCCATTAATAACATTGGAATTATTAAATATTAATTTATTCAAAATGGTGGTAAGCGCGGAACGGCCAATAAATGACAGTTAAGTGCAATTTGTCAGCTGTGCCCCTAATGGTGTGGGCTCCCAATGCTTGTCAAGGTTTTGTCTACGAAAAGCCATTACCTATATGTTGAGCTTTGGGTTCGTAACAGTTCTGTGTAATCGGAGTTCCAACTTTATCTGTCACGGTAGCAATATTTCCTCATGGTAGTTTTGGCTTTTAAAATTGTATAGGCATATAGCATGTCGGAGCGGCCAAGGTCTTAAAATATCTAAACTTTCAGTTTACCGCCTTGACAATAAAGATGTTCAGATATTTGTGACCACCTTGGGCGCTCCGATATATCTAGTAGTCATCATCATCATCATCTCAGCCATAAGACGTCCACTGCTGAACATAGGCCTCCCCTTTAAAGGGGGGGTTTGCCATATGCGCCACGCTTGGCAGGCGGGTTGGCCCGCGCAGTTTTTTTTGTTTATTGTTGTTTAGGCTTTCGGAAGATGCTGCAGCCCATCTCCCGGTATATTCCCTTAGCAGACTCCTACTGCAACCACGGGACGATATGGTGGGGGACAATTCTAAGGCCGGGCACCCCACGGCACATATCTAGTAGTATAGTAGTAGTAATACACTTAATTGCACTAAAACATTGTACACAATTATGAAATATCATCATCATCATCTCATCCTAGCCGATACGGCTACGGCGACTGCTGCTGGTATCTTGGGCTCCTCATGAGATGAAATGAAACATACATGTAATTTGTACAAAGGCGAACTTATCCTTATATCTGATGGCGACTGTGCTAGTGATTTCAAGAATTAGAGTGTAATAGTGTGTAGTAACGGTTGTTTTCAACAAAAACGCCTAAGGCTGTGTTTCCACCAGAGATGAGCGAGGATGTGTAAGGAGTAATGTGTTTTTGAAAACCAAAAGAATCACTTCATTTGTTTATCCTCGCACAACGCAGCTCTAGGATTGGTTCTTAACCGAGACTATAGAGATATAGACGAACACAGCCTAAGAACTTTTTGAAGCTCAAGTCGATTGCGCCCTCTGTCTGAAAGCCGCCTAAAGATACCGAATTTGTAAGAAGAAATGTCACCTGCACTGCTACTCCACCTAGTGACAAATAGCGTACTAGTAGTACACTAGTAGCTACTAGGTGGAGTAGCAGTGCAGGTGACATTTCTCTGTAAAAATTCGGTATCTTTAGGCGGCTTTCGGACAGAGGGCGCAATCGACTTGAGCTTCAAAAAGTTCTTAGGCTGTGTTCGTCTCCCAAGTAACATTTTAGGCTAAAAAGATGCTTAAATTCGCTAGTAAACAGCTTAGAGCTTAAAAACTGATGAATAACGGAGTAGAAAATCTGTTGAAGCTGAACTAGCGCAGAAAAGGTTTCTCTTATACAGTGAGGCTGATTTACCGCTGTATAATGTTGAAAGTATTACTTTTGGCTTTATATTAACATAAAAAAACACCATTATACAGAATTAAGTGCTAAAAAAAGCGAACTGCATTTTTTGAAACCTAAAGCTTTGTAACGGCAGAATAAGAGCATACAATGATGTTATTGTCTGAATAATGGTGTAAACCTACTCGATTATAATGCCATTACATGAAGCTGTATAATACCTGAATAATGGTTCTTTAGAAAGCCTTTATAAAGCTGTAACCTTTACAAGAGTTTTATGTAATGTTATAAGCTGTTTAAAAGCGTATTCATACTATTTTATAGAGCCGAAAATTAAATACTATTACACAGCAGCTATTGAACTCGAGGCTGGTATTTACACTCAATTTTTTCCATAGTTCAGCATATAGCTTCAAAATCGAGTACTTGAAGAGCTAATGCTGTTTAAATTACGAACGCCATTAATACCATAACCTACAATCTTTAAAAATCCTAAAATGGGTTTGTTATTATGTTTCCCAATTATAACACTTAAGTAGTTACTAATTACATGTAGTAAAATAACTTTATTGTTAAATAGAGAAGCATAAGTAACACAAAAGAGTCAATCTAAAAAAAAAGATGCGATCCACTAAATCACAATATACAATAATTATTGAATTATCTGTATAATTTCGAGGGCGCGTCAGTTTTTTGTTTACAATTAGTATATACATTCACATAAAACTAACAGCCGCAAGCAGAATAGGTACAGAATATCGTTTATTACCGCACTTGGTTTAGTTTCCTTTTGTACACTTAATTGATGCGTATATTTTACAAGATGTCTTCGAATTATGACGTTCCAAAGTAGAATAAACACAACTCGGGTAAAAAAATCTCTTATGTAGACTTTTGTCAGTTTACTGCTGTGTATATAGGCATAAAAAGTGTAGCCGAGGAGTATTAGCTGTATAATGGAATTTATTTATGCTGTATATCAGCCATCACTCAGTAATAATACAGCTGTTAACCAGCTAGATCTACACTCAAAGCTGTTAAATTCGTCGTTAAACAGCTATATCAACACTTAGAGCTGTAAAATTCGTCGTTAAACAGCTATATCAACACTTAGAGCTGTATAATTTGGGGCCCTTTTTGAGGATATAACGGTCTCCAAGCCCGTCAATACAGCCTTTATACAGCAGAAAAATTGGCGGATACAGCTATTATACAGTTCAAAATGTTACTTGGGCTATATCTCTATAGGTAGTCTCTGGTTCTTAACAAACACATTCTTCGCAACACATCCTCGGTCATCTCTGCTGGAAACGCCTAATACTGTTTTGCTGAGTTAGCATCGGAATTAAAGAAATACTGATCATAAATTTTCCCTTCATATTTTATGGCAGCATAAAGGTAACTGCCAATATTTATGGCCTAGCAGTTATTTTTAACGTCTAATACGACACCCGCAATCAAATTACATACGATATCTTATACTTTATGGTCACATATGTAAGTAAAACAGAATAGAGTGTGTAAAACAGAATAGAGTGGTTAAGTATAGCTAAGAATAGTTAAGTATAGTTTTAAGTTTTGGTTGCCCTGAAAATCAGCGTTGTGGCTACTCTGTCATGTCATGACACATGCTGAGTGGCAACCATTTAGGTGTACCTAAACTTTTAATTGTATGTAAGTATAGTCCTTGCTTTCAATATATTATGTTACACCAAATAAACATTTTTCATTTCATTCATTTCATTTCATTTCATTAAATTGAATACGGGCGAATCTCTTAAGGGGCTCCCTGGCGCCAATGACCTTCGATCTGAACCCCTTAGTTTTCTAATGAGTTTTATATCTTATCATAGTATCAGTAACGTTCCTAATCAATATAGTATCCTATATTAACTTCAATGTTCATCGTCTTCGAGATATTCGACATCAAAGTCGAGCAATTTTAGGCCAAAAAAGTGGTTTTCTGGTCATAACTTTTGTGTTAATTAGTTTAAAATTAAAATCTCTCTTCAGTTTTTAAAGACGTCAAAAACGAACCCTAATATGTAGATTTTGTATATGTAAGAGTCTTCACGGCATTCGAATATCGAAAAACGTGTCTTTTTAGACCATGTTTAAAAAAATCATAAAAAAATAAGTGCTCATTTATTTCAAAATCTGGCTATACAGAATGGAGATAAAAGATTAAAGAACCGATAGCTGTTTGCCTTATAATTCGACTTAAAACTGGTCAAAAATCGGTAAAAAACGTGCGGTGTGCTTAACGGTGATTAGTATAGGAGACATAAGAAATGTAATTAGATAACTTTTACTTAGAATTGCAATAAAAAAATGTATCCATACAAAATGATTCGGCCCGCAATGTAATGCGAACACACTCGCGTTAAATTAAACGCTCGTTGAAAATTACTTTCCATACCATGTTTACAGTACATTGCTGATAATAACATTTTCAAAAATTTATTTATGGATCACAGTTAAGTGTAACTTAAAAAATCATCTTAATTAATGATTACACTAATGAGTTCTATGTCTCGTTTAATTTATCGCCCGTAGGTATTAGATTTACCCACAGTATATATTAGCAGAGCTCGAATTTGTAAAAATTGTGCGCATCGAGAAAAAGTTGTGAATTTTTGACCATGGATATAATGGCCCACGATAAGTATTTTTTAGTATTGGAGGTCCGTAAAATTTTTGGACCTTCACGTCAAAATCAGGGGTCCTGTGAAATACGTTATTACTCTATGGTTAAGGCTGCTAGGGGTTGTGTGGTATCATTTCCGTGTAAAACAGACATGCGGAATTCATTTGTGATATTAAAAATGTAAAATTTCTTATTAAAAAAAAAGTTGTGTGGCGAGGAAAAACACATATTTTTTTATTTTTTTTTAGAACGTCATATAACTAATATATATAATTTTTGTTTCTAATAATAAAAAATATTATTTAGGAGCATATTTAATGTAGTTTCTAAATATATACAATTTTTAGGCTTATAGTATACAAAAACTACGCGAAAAAAAATGTTTGCTTCGTGGTTTATATGTTTTCTCCATAGTAAGTATCGATAATCAATGTGAACGTGAACATCCGTAGCGTATTGACCTTAAAATGCATATATTGCTTGTTATTAGTAAATTTTATTCATAATAACTTCACAAAATGCAGAAATAAAAAAATACAATAAATAAAAACATATTTTTCCTCCTTAACTTTAACATAAACCGTCACAATTCAAACGACGCGACGTCTGTATTCCGTTACTCAACTTAATTTTTAAAAAAATCAGAAGTTTTTTGTATTAAAGGTGTATAAAATATATATGTTTCTATAATCTATATCAAATATGCTTCTTTATAATATTTTTTATTATTTGAAATAAAGGATATATATTAGTTATGTGACGTTCTAAAAAAATAAAAATAAAATTGTGTTTTTCCTCGCGGCACAACTTTTTTTTTAATACGAAATTTTACATTTTAAATATCAGAAATGAATTCTGCATGTCTGTTTTACACGGAAACGATACCAAACAACCCCTAGCAGTCTTAACCAGAGAGTAATAACATATTGCACGGGACCCCTGATTTTGACGTGAAGGTCCAAAAATTTTACAGACCGCCAATACTAAAAAATATTCATCTTTGCTCACTCTATCTATGGTCAAAAATTCACAACTTTTTCTCGATGCGCACAATTTTTTTCGCATTTGTACTGAGACAAAACCCTACTAATATTAGTTATCATGAAAATACAGCAAAAATCTACGAACTCAGATCACAATTTTCCTGAAAACTAGTACTCGACAAATTTAAGCATTTTATCTATGAATTTTTCTTAATTCAGCCCAGGTGTGTCGTGTGCCTCAAAGGTATCGTCAAAGAAACATGGAATTAATTAATTTAAAAGTAACCTTAACACTTCGGTGCCCACGTCTGTTTTTTAACAAAGCTATGTCGCAACATTCAGAGACAAAGTCGAATACGACTCGTTGCAAATAAATCGTTATTATTTAAGGAGAAGGAAGCCTGGAGCTCTTCGTTTAGAGCAAATTTATGGGCTCCTCGGCACGACGGGTATTCTGTACATTGTCTGAATTATTCGATCGCTGAGGGTTGGAATTATCTGCTGGCAATATAAAAGTGGGTTTTTTTGCAATGGAACGAAGCTTGCAAAGTACTAAGTGAGTTTATTTAGCTTTTTGAGTAGGTACGTACCTACTATGTTTTCATCATTCTTACTATAAATGTGTAAGTGTCACTTGAGTGTAGCATATTTCGATGTTTGCCAATAAATTACGTATAAACATAAACATTTGGATGTAATTTACTTAGTATTAGGATAGAACATTATAAGTAGTACATTACGTACCTAGGGCGGTAATAGTACATTATGATACAAGTGTGCTAAATTGATCATTACATATGCGGCGCTATTGTGCGCACGAACGAAGTGAGTGTGCACAAGGAAGCCGAGCTATGTAATGATCAGGCACACGCGTTTCATACGACGTTTTTCAACACACTTGCGAGGAAAAAACAGAAAACTGTAAGTAATTACTTTTGATAAATACATTGATTTTCAGAATGCTTACAGGATAGCGGTACCTACTGACTTTGTTAATTAAATTAACTAACCTGTTTTTTGATGTTATTGACTGGATCTATTTCTCTGGAACTCTTTTTCGAAGCATTTCATAAAATCCAACACTTCACATTTATTGTCAAATAAGTTAGAATGTTTCCTCATAATTATTTTTATATGTTTTTAAAGTGGTGCATTCCACTCAAACTAAAGTTTGTTATTAAATAAATACAAACTTTGAAAACACTGAAAAAATAATCAACCCAGCAGGACTTGAACCTGCATCGATACGCCTTGCCGGGGCTCGATCGCTTTACCAATTAAGCTATGGGTTCAGTTGCTAAGCTGACGAAATTCTCAATGTCTTCAAACATCTTTTTGCATTTATTTTACATCGGCTTTATAGCAGCCGTAAGCGACATCTAGGTGCTACCAGAAGTAAACACCTTTCCCGCCGACACTATCGCAAGTGTCACAACGGAAATTAGATGGCGCTGCTATCAACTCATAATTATTTTTATATGTTTTTAAAGTGGTGCATTCCACTCAAACTAAAGTTTGTTATTAAATAAATACAAACTTTGAAAACACTGAAAAAATAATCAACCCAGCAGGACTTGAACCTGCATCGATACGCCTTGCCGGGGCTCGATCGCTTTACCAATTAAGCTATGGGTTCAGTTGCTAAGCTGACGAAATTCTCAATATCTTCAAACATCTTTTTGCATTTATTTTACATCGGCTTTATAGCAGCCGTAAGCGACATCTAGGTGCTACCAGAAGTAAACACCTTTCCCGCCGACACTATCGCAAGTGTCACAACGGAAATTAGATGGCGCTGCTATCAACTCATAAAAAAAATGCAAAAAAAAATGCAAAAAAATGATGTAAAATAAATGCAAAAAGATGTTTGAAGACATTGAGAATTTCGTCAGCTTAGCAACTGAACCCATAGCTTAATTGGTAAAGCGATCGAGCCCCGGCAAGGCGTATCGATGCAGGTTCAAGTCCTGCTGGGTTGATTATTTTTTTCAGTGTTTTCAAAGTTTGTATTTATTTAATAACAAACTTTAGTTTGAGTGGAATGCACCACTTTAAAAACATATAAAAATAATTATGAGTTGATAGCAGCGCCATCTAATTTCCGTTGTGACACTTGCGATAGTGTCGGCGGGAAAGGTGTTTACTTCTGGTAGCACCTAGATGTCGCTTACGGCTGCTATAAAGCCGATGTAAAATAAATGCAAAAAGATGTTTGAAGACATTGAGAATTTCGTCAGCTTAGCAACTGAACCCATAGCTTAATTGGTAAAGCGATCGAGCCCCGGCAAGGCGTATCGATGCAGGTTCAAGTCCTGCTGGGTTGATTATTTTTTCAGTGTTTTCAAAGTTTGTATTTATTTAATAACAAACTTTAGTTTGAGTGGAATGCACCACTTTAAAAACATATAAAAATAATTATGAGTTGATAGCAGCGCCATCTAATTTCCGTTGTGACACTTGCGATAGTGTCGGCGGGAAAGGTGTTTACTTCTGGTAGCACCTAGATGTCGCTTACGGCTGCTATAAAGCCGATGTAAAATAAATGCAAAAAGATGTTTGAAGACATTGAGAATTTCGTCAGCTTAGCAACTGAACCCATAGCTTAATTGGTAAAGCGATCGAGCCCCGGCAAGGCGTATCGATGCAGGTTCAAGTCCTGCTGGCTTGATTATTTTTTCAGTGTTTTCAAAGTTTGTATTTATTTAATAACAAACTTTAGAATGTTTCCTTACATGTATTTCTCACTCGATTTTTATGACAACATTTTACTAGTCTGTAGAAATGACATTTTGAAAACATATCAGGACCCGGAGGTTAAATGAACACTAAAGTTGGTTTTTTACTCATTTAAAGTATAAATTGTTTAAATTAATAATAATAAAACACAACTAAAAAAATGTAACAAATAAACTGTAACTTCAAGTAAACTTTTAATATGGCGCCCATTTTTTTGCATTCACGCGCACCTTGAGGCAAAGGTTTATGACAAACAGCCAATACTAAAACATAATTTGTGTTTAAAACATAATCTATTGTGTATTATGAGATTTATGAGTAAAATAATTACTAGAAATGATTATTTTTCACAATTACGATTTTATAATTTGTATTTTCTCGTAAATGTGTACTATTTTTACTTTTTTGCCATGCAAATTCCTAATCAATTTAATCGCCTCTGTCTGCGCACATAAGACTTGGTACTAGAATACCAACGTCACTTGATGGGATTTATTACATTATAGCACTAGTTATATAATTATCGTGAAAAGCACGCGTGTTTAATATCTAGGATTATGAGCCTAAAAGCGGTGGAATAAGTACCTCGTTACGTGTGTTGAAAAATAAAGAAGGGCTCAGATCGCTGACCTTTGTGGCCCGAACCAAGGGCCATAAACAAGCGATCTGAAGCCTTCCTTATTACCGCCCGTGGTGCGTACATAATTTTACGTCACTCTGGGCGCTAAGTGAGATTTACTGCCCTAGGGCGCAGCGGAAAATCTCACTTCACACCCAGGAGAAGACGTAAAATTATGTACGCACCACGGGCAGTAATAAGGAAGGCCTCAGATTGCTTGTTTATGGCCCTTACCTTCGGTTCGGGCCACAAATGCCAGCGATCTGAGCCCTTCTTTATTTTATCGCCCTAGGTACGTAATGTACTACGTCTTCTCCTGGGTGTGAAGTTAGATTTTCCGCTGCGCCCTAGGGCGGTAAATCTCACTTAGCGCCCAGAATGACGTAAACTCGTTTTGCAGATCAAGTTATAAAATTGAACATGTGACTCAAACGCATTTTAGTTAGTAACCAATTGAAGGGATGTTTACAAAAACAACATAACTGCTTAGAGCGGTTGACACTTTTTTTAAGAACATTGTTAATTGTTTCAGGTGTCAACCAGTGTAGTCAGTTATGTTGTTTTTGTAAACATCCCTTCAATTTGACAGTACTTATGTTTATCATCAAATAAAAGGCTCCGATACAGTAGCGAATAACAAGTCTATACTTACATTTTCATAGTATCCTCCAAAAATGGATGGAATATAAACGAGATCTTTTCGTGGATACAAGACAAGGACCATAAAATTTCTAGACTGAATATCTATACAAAATCGCGTAATTCAGGCGAACAAACTAGCACCATAATTAACTCAGAGTTCCATACATTTTGTTCGGTGATTTGCACGGAAAAAAGAATATCTTTAGCCAAGAATGCGAGAATATTACTGTTAAAAAATAAGTAAATATTGTCTTAGACTAATTATATATCTTTAGCCCAAGATATATTTTTATAAAGACCACTTTCTAGGCAAATTATTCCCACCTATATATACGAAACAAAATTGTCTTGACGAAGAGACGTCACACGAAAAAAAAGGATCTTCATTCTTTTTTCCATGTGATGCTGTTAAAAACAAACGTGCTCTTTCCGTTCAAGAGATGGCACTGTAGCACAGCACCTGGAGTTCGATTTTTGAATCTCACCGGTGCCTTTTTTTGTATGCAGCCGATGACTATTTAGTACGAAATAAGTCACCCGGTGAGATTCAAAAATCGAACTCCTGATAAACTTAAGGTATAGCCAGGTTTTAGAAAGGAAAGCGAATTTGTATAGGCAATGTCAGTCCAGGTACTAAATGGTCCTTAACGACATAAACCTACGCTATAAGCTTACTTTTAGTCTAGAAACGAGCTTGAAGGCTTGAAGCTTGTTAACTTTGTACGGTCGACGCCATAAATATGTGTACACTTTCGCACCTCACTCCATTGTAATAAGGTTCAAATGTGTATGCATAATTTTAGGCGTTGACTGTACCCAACTACCTAACGAACCATTGTGGACGTATAGAGATGAAGGCCGGTTTGTTGCAGTGATTTATACTGATGAAGAGCTCCCAAACTTGGATTAAAGACATGTAACATTTTTTTTACTACTTATGGCGTGCAATATAAACATACTTACATACATTACATTCATTTATTTTTTGTATAAAAAAACATTGCAGTGGTATCGTTAGCAGATGTTCTGCTTAATACAAAAATAAATTGCATGGGTTCGCGCATTGTTATCGGTGAATCTCAATGCAACTTGGGACTTCGGTGGCCGGTTAAGAAGATTTCTTCGGCAGATGTCGCTAGGCGTCACCCCAAGACGCATATAAAAATAAAGGATATGGTGGAGAAATTCGCAGCCATCAGGTAAGTCTCAGTAGCTCAGTTGGTCAGAGCGATGGGGATATTTCCCAGAGTCGCAAGTTCGAGTCTCGCCTGACGCAGTGGATTTTTTTTATTTAAAAAAAACATTATATATTATCTGGAAAAACAACATAACTCGGCAGTTAAGTAATAATTTTAAACAAAAAAAGAACCGACTTCACTTAGGATCCGCTATTCCAAGAGGAAGTGGCTGAGTTGCTGTAAAAAATAGTGAAATCACTATAGGTGTGTCTATAATAGTTGAAGAGTTCCCTCGATTTCTACAGGATCCCATCATCAGACCCCGACCATCTAGGGGTTATACCCGTTCGTTTAATAAAAAAAAATGAAAATCGGTTCACGATTCACGGAGATATCGAGTAACATGCATACAAAAAAATAAAAATTCAGTCGAATTGAAAACCTCCTCCTTTTTTGAAGTCTGTTAAAAAGCACCTACGTTTTCCGTAAACATTGTAAACGTATATGTCGATGATAATTCTGTTTACACGTATGAAAAGCAACATTGCAACACGCAGGAAAAGATTTATAACCCACGCAATTTGCTCAAGTGTTGTTAAGTCCCCCTTAAATTACCCCCCACATTTAAACCCGACACGTGAGTGCTGAAATATGTCGAAAAGGATTACTGCACGCTCAGGCACTTGTTACTATACCACAATAGTCAATGAAGAAAGAACCTTCATTTTAAATGAGGAAAGTCGGAAATTGCTGGTTGAAAAACAACCCCATTCACATTTATAACGCAATTTTGAGAACAAAAACACATCGTATTTCTCTTCATATAAAGTCTTAATTTCGTTGCTAATGTACAGAATGCGAGTCCACAGTTTTTTAAAACGGCATTCAAGCGACAAATAACCTTATATTCAATGAAAAAGGTGCGAAGTTGAATGAATGTGGTTTCATATGGAGTGCGTGGTGGTTTAAGGAAATTTATTTTCATCTACAGCCTTGGCCAGAAGTGTTGAGCACCAATGCGATTTTCATACAAAACTGGAAAGTTTAGTCCATCGTTTCCATCTTTGTTTAAGTTATTTTGTCAATTAATTTAAACTTATAGGCATGTTTTGTTGAAGTTAGTAGTAACTGCATAGAATATTTGCAATATGTCGCACCGACTTAAATTTACATTTTTGGTACCTTCTGTTATCATATTTTTTAAGTACCTTGAAAGTGTTATTAAGTGATGTTTTCTTTATTTATAAATAAAATATAACATTTACCGTTACCGTACATTGTCAGGATAGGGAAATAATGCTTAACATCAAAATTGTAAACAAAAAACACCTATGCTCAACACTTCTGGCCAAGGCTGTATGTATGTAATGTAGCCTTTAAATTAAGTATGTTCGCTCCAAGTACGGTTAGGATGAAAATGTATGTAGGATGAAACAAAGGTACAGTTCGTGAGCTTTAAGAAGAACCTTCGGGAATTGGCGATGACACACGAAGGAGCTGTTCTGCTTTTTCACGTGTCACTGTTGATTGATACCCGACGTCTCTTTCTAAAACCCGAAGGTTCTTCTGAGAGCTCACGGACTGTATGTACTTTTAAATAGAGTTGCTCCAAAAGTCGCTTTTTGCGAGTGGTTTAGCGTGCGAAAAGTTAAATTTCACGCACTAGTGCCTTTAACTTGGCCAGTATTTCAGTTGCAATGATTTGAGTATTTTGGATAAAATTTGGTGTTTTTTTATTTATTTTTAGTGTATTATTAACATTGATATTAGATTAAATGTGTTTTTACTTCTCATGCTCGTAAGTGCATAAAAAATTGACTTCTTCTAAGGCTATTTTGACAATGGCAATTTTTTATGCACTTGTGCATAAAATTGAGTTTTAGTCCGCCTATACCCAGCATAAAGTGAAACTTCTTATGAAAGAAATTCCTATTCTTTTTATTTCCTCACAATCGAAGTAAAAAGTAGAGTGTATAACTCGTCCATAAAACCCATTTTACGCTCGTACTTTATATCCATCCTCGCTCGCAAGCTCGCTCGTATGGATAAACGCCTCGCGTAAAATGGTGCGTTTTATGCACTTGTTGTACAATCTACTATTAATTTTCTATTTGGTGAAGGTCATGGCGTTCATGCATAAATTAAAATACGTAATAAATATATGTACCAGTGTACGGAAAAAGGGACCACTTTGTCGATATGCAGTTACTAGTATTTTCGAAAACTGCACAATTTACACTATCTATTGGTGAAAGAAAAAAGTGCCCTTGTAAATCGACAAAGTGGTCCCTTGCACTAAACTTGCCCACATAATTTTGATCATGCCTTGATCGCTTGCTACATGACCCCGATTTCACCCTGTATACCTCAATGTAGTAGGATGTTTGAAGTGCCATTATGTCATGTTTAATCAAGTTGAATTGACATTTGGTTATTATTGATTAGTATAACATCAGAATGTACATACCTATCGTATATGTTTGCACACAGGGTGGTTAATCTATAACTCCAATAACGGGTGCAAATATTATATTTGCTCATGCTTAAGTGCCTACGAAATACTAACAAGAAGCATACTACACATACTATGTATTATTACTAGTAGTCCGCCTCGAACTAAGAACTTGGGATTCTTATTTCTTACAAACAAGTTGACCAGTATAACAAGACCACTTTACAAAACTCTTTTAATACTTCGGATTCCAGAATTTCCAGATCCCCCTGGTCACTCCAGCTCATATAAGGTGTAACAAAAATGCTGGTGATCCTACTGATCCTTTTAAGGGCATATTTGGTATGGAATGATAATTATAAAAAACGACGAAAAAAAATTTCTCGCGAAAAAAAATTTGGTTTTGTATTTTTGCTACACCGTGTATAAGAATTCTCTAATTATATTTATATTTGTTACAACCCTAATAAATTTCATAAATATCAGCAAACGGTACTAAAGTTATTGCATTTGGGCTGCTATAGAAAACCATTTCTATCGGCCTTTTCGGAAAATTTTGCACTTTTCTTACTGCTAATGTAGAAAATGTAATCCAATGTCAATTTGCCTACAAGTATTTAAGACAGGCAACTATTTTTATACAGGATTAATCTGAATAGGAGACCTAATTTTAGAAGTTACAAGCAATTGGGTCACTAAATTAAGTATTTATTTTTCATCTAATCCTAATTATCATTACATTGAGCATAACATCGCATTAGGTTTTAACTGTAATGATAATTGTACAGCCTTGGCCAGAAGTATTGAGCATAGGTGTTTTTTGTTTACAATTTTGATGTTAAGCATTATTTCGCTATCCTAACAATGTACGGTAACGGTAAATGTTATATTTTATTTATAAATATAGAAAACTTCACTTAATAACACTTTCAAGGTACCTACTTAAAAAATATGAAAACAGAAGGTACCAAAAATGTAAATTTTAGTCGGTGCGACATATTGCAAATATTCTATGCAGTTACTACTAACTTCAACAAAACATGCCTATTAGTTTAAATTAATTGACAAAATAACTTAAACAAAGATGGAAACGAAGGACTAAACTTTCCAGTTTTGTATGAAAATCGCATTGGTGCTCAACACTTCTGGCCAAGGCTGTATGTGTGTAAATAAATCAATAAAATCAATAAAACATTGTAGGTTCAAAAAAGGTTAATTCTGTAACAATTTCAGACCTTAGTTTATACATTTGCCTTAGCCTTATAATAAAAGTTCTATCAATTTTAACACCGGCCGATCTAAGATAGACAAAACAGTGTCATTATTAATTTTTAATAAAGAACGCGATTACAATTAATAATATTAATTCGCCCAAATCCCTCAGATATCCCCAAAAATGCAACAAAATAATCCAATAACAGAACATTCCTAAATATTAGCTTAACCATTTACTCCCCCTTTCCCTCCGTTGTCTAATTAGGAACGAATCAACGGGTCCCAGGCGGAGCGTTGTATTTACATTGCTAATTGTGGCAGTTTTTTTCGTGATTCCTTTTTCAAATACAGCAATAGCGACGTGAGGTATGTTCTAATTGGTACTTTTGAATGAGTATAAATTACTTTTTACCCCTTTGCTCCTGGGAATTCGTTCTTTTACAGCATTCCTTGGAGTAATAGATTTTGCATGCGCTGAATTTTAATTTAAGTTACTTGCAATAAATCTTTCCGACTGACGACTGGCTGGCATTTAAAATAGTATTTTGAGGTTTACTGAAAGGTTTCTCTTAGTAGCTACGAGTATAATACCTGTTTTTGTAATTATTTTAAATATTATTCCATAAAATTACCAACATAAAGAAAATTCAATATTTAAATTTAAAAACACACAAATTAGGTATAATTGTTTCCAACTCTTTTTTTGTTTTAAAATCCCACACAAGTTTGTTTCATCTATTGTGCGTAGATTTCACATTCCTACATATTAAAACAAGTTTTTAATGAATGCAACGCTAATTACGCGATGCGCGTAAAGAGTGTGTAAGGGGTCCTTTAAGCCTGTGTCTCGACATTTCTGCCACGGCTCAATTTCAGCCTGGGATCTGCTTTTCAACCTAATCCCATGAATTGGCGTAGGCACTAATTTAAGAAAGTGACAACTAATCTTCAAAGCCAGAGGGCAAACTAGGCCTTATTGGAATTAGGTCCGGTTACCTCACGATGTTTTCCTTCAATGAAAAGCAACTGGTAAATGGGGCATTCCACGCCAAGCGGACAGGTAAAAAAAGTCGATGTCTCCGATTTCGATAATTTTTGGTGATATTATACCTATGTATGCCCTCGGCTCAGATACCAAATATTTTTATCATTTGAAGTATAGTTCAAGAGTTATGCCATTTTGAAATTTTCACCTTTGGGCGGTATATGGTATCTTTGATCAGCATTATTCAGTATAAAGAAAACATAATGTTACAAATTTAATATTGGAGTGTCTAGTGCATTAGACAAGCTTTATTTGTGCATTTTTGGATTTCAACTTTTTTGCATTTTTTTTTATTTTTTTTGTATTTATTTTTTTAAATTGAAATTTAACACACTTGGACCATTTTAATTTTTTTGATTTTTTGTCTAATTATTGCTTATATTATGCATATAATCTTTGCCAAGTTTGATAATGGGCACGGAAATGGTTTAGGAACTAGAGCGAATATAGTGCCGGCCGGGACTGGAGGCCGGCGACGAGCGAGCGGCCAGCGCCCGGCTGGTCATGCCACGCTAGATCGCGGTTGCAGTAAATGTATATAAAATAGGGCGGTTGTTTGTATTTTTAGTATAATTTAATATTAAAGGTCAAAATAAAGAATATAATTTGTAATTACATAGACGTTTATTTGAAAATTGTCACAATTTAGCTTGTTTCTATGTTGCTCGTGCATTTCAACACAACACCTTCTGATAACCCTTCAGTAAGATTAACTGATTATTCAGTAAACTTTACCGTAATCTCAGTACGCTCCCCGATTTATTTTTGCCAGTGTATCCTTGTTCGACGTCGCCTGTAAACTATCCCGTGTTGCTAGGCGTTTAAGGTTCCACCAAGACCATCACACGGTCCTTTGCCATGAGAAGTGGCGTGAAAACGGAATTCTGAGTTCTGAGTCTAGTCTTGCTTAAAGTAAAATAAAAGAGCATGATGAAGTTGAATCTTTTTTTGAAATGCTGCGGTGCTCCGACAGTAATATTTTTTTTATAATATTTCAAATCATTAAAAAGTTCACTTAAAAAAGGATAAATAATAATACAATGCGATTTTGCCGAATACTATAGCTTTATTGTGCAGGATGCTGCCCAATCGTTCCATTGGAACAATGACCAGGCCACACTTCTTACATCTGTGTATTATTATAGACAGGGACCAAATTTAAGACACGGGAGTATAGTAATGATTTCCAACGACCTCAGACACGACACTAGCAGTTTCTCCACCTTTCAAAAAAAAACACTCCAGCATTCACAGGAAAACGACATAACAGCAAAAAAAAAATATTACTGTCGGAGCACCGCAGCATTTCAAAAAAAGATTCAACTTCATCATCCTCTTTTATTTTACTTTAAGCAAGACTAGACTCAGAACTCAGAATTCCGTTTTCACGCCACTTCTCATGGCAAAGGACCGTGTGATGGTCTTGGTGGAACCTTAAACGCCTAGCAACACGGGATAGTTTACAGGCGACGTCGAACAAGGATACACTGGCAAAAATAAATCGGGGAGCGTACTGAGATTACGGTAAAGTTTACTGAATAATCAGTTAATCTTACTGAAGGGTTATCAGAAGGTGTTGTGTTGAAATGCACGAGCAACATAGAAACAAGCTAAATTGTGACAATTTTCAAATAAACGTCTATGTAATTACAAATTATATTCTTTATTTTGACCTTTAATATTAAATTATACTAAAAATACAAACAACCGCCCTATTTTATATACATTTACTGCAACCGCGATCTAGCGTGGCATGACCAGCCGGGCGCTGGCCGCTCGCTCGTCGCCGGCCTCCAGTCCCGGCCGGCACTATATTCGCTCTAGTTCCTAAACCATTTCCGTGCCCATTATCAAACTTGGCAGAGATTATATGCATAATATTAGCAATAATTAGACAAAAAATCAAAAAAATTAAAATGGTCCAAGTGTGTTAAATTTCAATTTAAAAAAATAAATACAAAAAAAAATAAAAAAAAATGCAAAAAAGTTGAAATCCAAAAATGCACAAATAAAGCTTGTCTAATGCACTATACACTCCAATATTAAATTTGTAACATTATGTTTTCTTTATACTGAATAATGCTGATCAAAGATACCATATACCGCCCAAAGGTGAAAATTTCAAAATGGCATAACTCTTGAACTATACTTCAAATGATAAAAATATTTGGTATCTGAGCCGAGGGCATACATAGGTATAATATCACCAAAAATTATCGAAATCGGAGACATCGACTTTTTTTACCTGTCCGCTTGGCGTGGAATGCCCCAAATATCAAGCGATACTTCATACATGTTCCAAAAAAATAGTGGTACGAGCCATTTGAACCCGAGACCTCCAGATTGAAAGTCGTCCATCTTACCACCAGGTTACCAGCGCTCCAGAGCGCTTCCACGTTATCCGATCCGATATCGGATGCCGGATGTAGGATATCAGATGTCGGATTATGGGAAAGCGCTCGTTGGTAGTCGTAATCTTCAGTTTACGCTATCGTATGGCCACGGGTTTAGGTACTTTAATTCACTTAGGCATCGCGGTCAATCGGACATCCGGATTAACCCGCGTCCGGATTGTTACGGACAACAATCCGGACATATTTCCAATTAAGTTGAATAATTAGAACGGACCCACAATTAAAACGGGAATTAAATTCTGTTTGCATTATTCCTGTTTTTAATTCGGCCTTGTTATTGAGGGTCAGAAGACTTAGAAGGGTTTAGAATTACAATTACAGCGGGGATGTTTTTAGAGGTCACACGTGGTGTAGATATTTATGAAGCGGACAGTGTGATTTTAATCCGAATTAACATGGTAGGATTTCTGCGTAATTGTTTATTTAATCATCGTAATGGGTTAGAAATAAATAGATACCTATCTATGTTGCTGCGGGGCCCCGGCTTTTTGCTGCGTGGCCCCGGCTTTAGAATAGTGCCACCCCGTCTCTTCCCGCGGGTGTCGCTGTCGTAAGAGGCGACTAAGGGATAAAGGATAAGGGAACTTCTGATCCCTACTCCTCGTGAAAACGCTTTGGTGATTTATTTAATTAATAGTCATCCGCATGGCGGCGATGAGGTTCGCCACCCATCACGTATCGTTCTTCACGGGGGCGAGAAGTGACTCACGGAGAGCCGTTTTGCTGCATTGATCGTAGCAAATGGAAATCCGTGATCTCTGCCTACCCCTTTTGGGATATAGGCGTGATTGTATGTATGTATGTGTATGTAGATACCTATCAGTTTTACTCACAATGTAAATTTTATCCTGTATAGATTTCATATTTATCGCTTACCAATGGAAAATATGTTATATACTAAGAAATATAACTCTACACTAACTTGTAAGTGAAATATAGATAACTATTATACTTACATTTTTTTTTGGAAAAACCTCGAAACGGCTGAATCGATTTTGATACAAGATGAAACTTGGTATTTAGGACATAAGATAACTTTCATCCCAAAAATCAACCCTTAAGGGGGTGATAAGGGGGTTGGAATTTTGTTTGGGGATAACCGCTGAACCGAATAAATTTTTACCCCCTTAAGAGGGTAAAAACTGTAAATAGATATTGATAACTAACGCAGACGAAGTAACGATCAAAAGCTTAGTAGATTTGGAGAAAACAAAATAAGTAGGTACCTACTCATAATATGTATAGTCTGGCTGCCCAAAAAGTGCAGTAACAGTGCAGTAATATGCTATACTCATCCATTATTCAGTAGCGAGGGTACAGTCGACGTAAATGAAATGAAATGAAATATATTATTAATAACAAAGTTACACGTCAATACAATCACGTTTACCATCGTGGCCGACCTAGTATTTTTAGGACTAAAATATTGACGCGTAATTACTATACCACAACCTTTGATTATTAAACCAACCGGATGCGAGACGCGCTCTCATTTCTATCGGAAAAAGTCTGCCGTTTTTTGCGGGGGAGGAGAACGTCAAATGTATGCGAAACGTCAAAATAGCCACGTCAAATAAGCGTCAGTCCATACAATGAGTATGACCACTGGTCATACCTTTTCGGCAGAGGGGAACGCCTGTCAATGCTGTTAAAGCTCTAAGACCACAATCCCCGAAACATTTTATTTATGTAACACCTACTTCATCTCATGACGAAGCTGTATATATCCGGAAAGAGTGAATCTGTCATTGTTGTGAGGCCATTATGAGAGAGAGCGCGTTGAGTGCGCTCTCCATCACCCGGTGTCAATCGCCATGGAAATGTGAAGATATTCGGAATATCAGTGTCTGTTTTGGTTTATTATTTTAGATGTATTTTTTTGAGTTGGTGATATCACTTACTTAGAATACCTTTATATAAAAAAAATGATATTTGGCAGTAGGAAACACCTAAAAATATTCAAAATCTTCCGCAAGGGACGGACCTCGGTGACGTTACCTAGTTCATGGTTTTAGAATTATTTAGTGTTATAGGTAGATTTTAAGTTTTCTTTTCATATATTTGTTACACAATATTGTAATTTATAAATTAAACCTAAAAATATAATTGATTTATACATGTTGACTGTACATGGGAAAAATTTAAGAAAAGTAATATTTTTAGAATTTACTAAATCTCACTTTTCTCTATAACTACGTGTAAAATTGATTTGTACCAATGATTATTATGAGTGCCTTCGTTTTACTGTAATGATGTGTTACTTATTCGAATAATAAATAAATAATAAAATTTAAACTTTCGTGAGACATATTAACATTATAAAATAACACGGTTAACACCCACGGCACTTTAGTCACGTCTCGCGACATGTTTCATGGTAGTGCTTGGGCCGTATTCTAACTTTAAAACACGCACAGACACGATCCAACTTCAATGCAAATCCAATACAATAACAACACAATACAGCTTACGACTACACGTCTGAATCAAAAATGACGGAATTTACTTGAAAATTACTGCGTTGCAACTACAATACTACTTCAATATTGGTTGATTATTGGTTGAGTGTTGGAGTTATGTTTAAGACAGATTGTGTTGTTAATGTATTGTTTATACATTTTATAAATTAGAATATGGCACCTTGAAGATGGAGACCTAGGCTCTCCGAAACATGTCGCGAGACGTGACTAAAGTGCCGTGAGTATAACCGTGTTATTTTATAATATTGTACCAATGATGTTATTTTGTTCTAAAACTTACTTCGTAATAAAACACTACTGCATTATACGATTACTGTTTATAAGTTTAGCTACAAACACTACATAGACTACAATGAGATGTCAGTTTGCAAATGGCAGCCGCTGAGCTGTCAGTCTAACCGCCAGAATTGTATTCTACAATTTCCATGCAATTTCCGAGACGCCCCGCTTATTTCAACGTCAAATAAAATGCATTAAAATTCATTTTGTTACACTGAAATTGCTGACACAATAGTACGAGTATTTTATTCTTAAGAAATATTTTACGTCTGGTAATTTAGTAAAACTTGAGTTATGACTTTGATAGGTTAATTAAGGTCATTATAATTAAATCTGTCGATATTGTTTATTTTTTTTACCACGAATGTGGCAAACAGTGCATCCTCCTTTTTGTAAAGGGCAACGCACATGTGACACCTTTGGAGTTGCAGGCGTCCATAGGCTACGTGAGCTGCTTATCATCAGGCCGTATGCTTGTTTGCCAACATTGTGGTATAAAATTTAAAAAAATCTTTCGCCCGCCTGATGGTAAGCAGCTACCGCAGCCTATGGACGCCTGCAACTCCTAGAATCAGAACTTTACACTGTAGTCACTTGAGAAAACGGCCGGGAGTTCATTCCACAGCCGGTTTGCGTAAGGACTCCTACCAACTTAGGGGGCCCACCGACTATCCGTCCGCCTTGCGATATCGGCCTGTCAGAACAAAAATTTGACAGCTCCGAACAACTGACAGGCCAATATCGTCAGGCCGACAGAAAGTGGGCGAGCCCCATTAGCAGTGATCGGCGAAAAGGATTCCACACGGGGTGAATGACGTCAATCATTATGCTAGTATGGATATGCCGCGGCATTTGCGGGATAGAAAAATAAAATTACAGTAATTTTCACAAACATTGTAATTAAGTATTTTAATGAAATTATTTATTACGCATATTATTTTTTTGTCTCTATAAAATTAAAATAACAAACCATTATTTTACTGGTCAACGAGCGAGTTCTTAGTTCAGGGCGGACTACTACATAGTTATTACAAGTCGTAACCGACACTGATTCATTGTATTAAACATAATACAATCACGTATATTTTCGAGCAGTTTAATTGGTATCGCGGGCGAAACGGCACATCCATAATACTATGTCTAGTTGAATTCCCGCGGTGTGGCATCCTTTTCGCCTATCACTGCCCATTAGATATGTATTTGCAATGATTTGGATTACATAGGGTAATAACAAAATTAGATACCTATTCAGATCCACAGCTCATAATTTCTAGTGAAACCTGGCGTATTTTCTAAAGCAATTATTTTTGTTGGCATGTTACTCAAAGGCCGAAGTCCCGACGTGATTAAAAAGATTTTTTAAAGCCGTTTCGTTCCACGCATACCGATAGCTATTTATACGTTCCTTTCAAGTTGAAAGAAGCCTGAATGCTTTTACGCTGAAACCAGATGTAGATTAATTTCAGACTTTCTAGGCTTGCTTTTAATTTTTGTTTAGAGATGAGATGGTTTTATTAAGAGAAATAGGTATATTAATCCTGATCCTTTCCATGTTCATATTTACTTTATAGTGACTTGTGATCAAATAGCATTCTACCATCGAATTGTAGGTAGATATTTTGTACACAATACGTGAAATTAAAAGCTATTGCTAACTGTAGTGTATGCGGTTATGTGAGTAGCTCAAATAGCATACACACGCCATCTCGTGTGTCACAGTATTGGCGGCAATGGTCGATTAAAATGAACTGTCACTGTCTATGGACGATGGCCGCGGGCTATTGTGGTATTTGGAGTGGAAGTGAAGTTGTTTCCAATACCATTGTCGAGCCGGTGTTAAGTGTTACAGGTATTAAACAAGTGTAAGACAAAGGTTTCTCCAACCACTATACTAAGTATGAAGTTTCATTGATATAAATATTGATTTCACCAAGCCAATTTCAGCCCCCGGAAATGAGGAAGGCAACTGTCAAAGTGACATCTCCAACATTGGTCCTTAGAAAAGCTAAATTTGTATGGCGCGAAGTATGTTTTATTTATTTTCGCGAAAATGACACAATGTCAAATCTCGATTTACTCCGAAATTGAAATCCACCGGTTTCTGAAATACAATAAAATTAAAATGCTGTAGATTATCGCCATAGGGAAGGTTAAGCCTAAGAAAAGCTTTTTGACTGCAAACCTACTAGTAGTCCGACTCGAACTGAGAACTCGCGATTTACTTGCAAACGAGTTGACCAATATAACAAGACCCTAAGGAGGTAGTTTTTTTCTCCTTCTAACTCCATAACCACTTGATCGGTCCTGCTCATATACGAACTTACAAATTGTATATATCTCTTTTACAGCCCCAAGAAATTTCTTAAAGATCAGAAAAACGTTACTAAAGTTATCGTCGGACAAACTATTGAAATCAAAAAGCCATCTAAATGCCGAGACGTCCCAGTAGCCAGGTGACAGTTCGGTCTGGAGTTGTTTGTAAGAACTCACTTCGCTTACGCTCCGCGAGTTCGACTGGTTAAGGACCATTCATTTTCGGTCTCTTTCTCCCATTGTATATATTATGTCTCTTTCTCTTATTGTATGGAATCTGGAACAGCGCCCTCTACAAAATAAAAACCGGCCTTCCCCATTTCATAATTTACGTTAATCCGCAGATGTTTTTCAAAATAATGTTCGTTCGTTTGTTTATTATTTATGGCCAGTATTCGAAATTTAAAAATCCAGAATTCAAAAGTAAGCCAAGTTATTTGAGATACAAAAGTTGTACGAAACAGTCTCAGGTATAAAGTTTGATTTACGTACGTCTAATAGAACTTACGTGGAATTGTTGAATATGGAATTTCCGCAATATTTCGCGGAGAGTTAACTTCTTGGCCAAGTTTGGACATTTGTTTCTTAATCTAGATTAACTTGGCTGTTTCTCAGAGACTTTCGGTATAATTTAGTTGTTTAAATGTTTTTGTTTTATCTGGTGAAATCCACCCATTCAGGTATTATATCGTTTTAACTTTGGTAGAATTGTAAGAATACTTAATTCTCGCTATTTGCTTTTACTTCCACTTTTATACTTAGATTACTTAGCTGTTTATTTTGGTACAGTCGCCATCAGATATATTGAAGCGGGCAGGGTGGTCACAAATATCTGAATAAGGCGATAAAGTGCATGTTCAGATGTTTTGGAGCAGCTTAAGTGCCCGGCTTTCTATATTAGGTATGCGTAAGTACTTATTATGTCGTGTATCAATTTGTTTACATTAGCTTCACTGAAATTCAACCCTTAAAGTGATGAAAAGGGGGTTGAAAGTATTTAACAATCTCTAACTGGCCTAAGTTCCGGATAGGAATCCCAGCGTATTCTTAAGGCGCAAAAAAACTTACCTACGAAGTCGACTGTAAATAAAACACAACTGAAACAGAAATATTTTATGCTGCCATTGAAACAGCAGCCAGTAAAAAACGCCACAGCGAAATTCTCACCCCATTTGACACCTCATAAATCCGAAAAACGCCTGAGCCATTGTTTTCTTAAACTCTCCTCGCGATTGTGCGCTCAGTTTATAAACGGCCTAAGTGATGTGTTTATACTATTGTAACATGACCTTCTTTCTATAGAAAGTAAAGTAAGATATTTACTACTGCCTATGCCAGTTTTAAACGCAGTGAAACCTCGAGAATAAATATACATTTTATAGAGTGTATTCGCTGTGTGCATGATTGTGGCGCCATGTCTTGGGCAGGTGTTCAATCTCTTTTTTTCTCTCTTTTTTATAAATAGGTTGTATTCCTTGCTTATATGAAATATCACTGGCTGATTCACTATTTTGACAGCTAACAGGCTTTTGCAGTTTCATTCCTTGTCACATTGTGCACTGCGATCGTTCTCGTTACCCCCACCATGCACACATAGTCAATATTAAGTATAACTATGTATGTACATTACAAAAACTTTTTAAAACGGGGTATTTACGCGTGATAATGGCGCATGCAACTGCGCCGAAATATTAGAATCTCGAAAAAACAAACACACATAGTAAATTACCCGTTTTAAATAGTTTTTGTAATTTTAATGACCATGTTAGCTTAAAATCGTATAATGTATGTACATCTGCAAATGTAGACTTTCAGTGAAACTAAATTTTAATTGTAATACGGTGTAAACTACGGTGACAGCCCGTATATATATATCCGTTTTCAGGGTTAAATGTCCAATAATATTCAACGAGTTATCGAGATAGAAAATAATTCCTCTTACCGAGGTTCCACTATTTTGAAATTCATTTCATTTGGTTTAACGTTTATTGTACCTATTATCGTATTTTTTAATTCGTAGTCAGTGTAATAAAATAAAAAGTTATATTCGAGCAGAAACGAGATGATGCCATTACGATTGGTTTTTTTAAATATTCTGTTTGTATTATTACCCGCTTATTCATAAACGTATTTCAAACCTCATTTAACTAAATCATCTTTTGTCCTTATCTGTCACTTTGACAGTTGTGTTTGTTAGAAACAGACAAAACATATTTTAACTAAATGAGGTTTGAAACACGTTTATGAATAAGCGGGTTAGGGTTTAATTTTATATTTAGGTTTAAAGAAACTTTATTCTCATTAAGAATTACATAAATTCACTTACATGAGAATTTTATAATATATTACAAAAATTTTGAAGCGTGCACACTTAATACTTAACGTCTTTTTTTTTAACTTAAAAACTTAATTATAATAATATGAACCAAGGTGGGTAATACTCATATTTTGGGTGAAGAGAGAATTTATAAAATAAAAACATGAAATGTAATAATTATTAAGTGGTAAAATTTGCTATTTATACTTGACAATAGAGGCGTTGTTCAGATATTAGTGATTGTGACCACCTTGGCCGCTCCGATATATCTGATGGCGACTGTAACATTTAACCTCAAGCTCCTCACATCTCATGGCTCCTCCACATGATGGGCCATCATAGAGACGCAGCTATGCGTTAGAGGGAGCTAACGATATTGCGATCTCGTTCTGTTGTATAGCTGCGTCCCTATGATGGCCCATCATGTAGAGGCAGCCTCAGTTCCATTTCCATCCGTTCTATCACATTTTCCAGTGTACATTACATATGAAATAGAATAAGGAAACTTCTGACTATATTCTTGACGCTCAGCGAGCTTATGGTAAACTAAAACGTGTACCTGGTGGCTTAGCATGACATGCGTTGTCGCGCGCGACTCCATACTTCGAGTCGCGCCTGAAGTATGGAGATTCGCGCAACAACATAAGTCATGCTAGACGCTGACAGCCGATTTTTTGTAGTTTTCGAGTACCTGAGGTCGAAGGTCTAAACGGTTAGTCAACTCCAGAAACTCGAAAACTACATAAAATTGACACAATACATCGGATATAAATATTGTGACAGCCCTGGGAGCGGGGAAATTTAATTTTTTTCTTTGGACATCAAGGTTCGAAACACCCGGTATACCTACCTACATGCATAGAAAATAGAGCTGGATGTGAGTTTTACCTCTATACTGTATTGAAAAACAGTTAAATTAACAATACACAGTTTGAACTAGTTTTTCAAAACTGTTTTGAAATGATAAACTATATAGAATATTGTATTGTAATGCCCCATAAATTTTATATTTTCTGTATCAACATAAAAATATAATCCGCCTCGTGTTCGCATAACCAATAACAACACGTTTTGATACGTAAGTAAGACTTCCGTCCCGAGGGCCCGAACACACCCGGCATGTTCCAACGGCTTTTTCCGAAGCTCAAATAGCGCGAGCTCCTGGGATTTCAAACATGGAAGCATTATATCTGAATCTAGTTTTAATGCTGTATGAGATAACAAAAAATGGCTGCGATTTGCGATTTTTTTTTTAAGAAACTGATTATACCTTGTGCAATCTAAGAAGCCACATTTGCCACAAGTACATTTTATAACCTAAAAATGTTAGGTTATAAGATGTACTGAGATGACAGGTGTCAAAACCGCTTCGTAGGTTGCACAAGGTATAGTATTCAGTTTGGACAAATGAGGGTTTCCTAAATCGGCTTTTGCACCAGGTGGCAGCACCATGGCGAGAGGTATAGCTGTTATCCACCAATCATGATTAATCATATTTTTTTTATTGGTGGATTTTGACAGCTGCTGTCAATCAATCAATTTTTAAAATATGGCATTCTGTCCACAATATTGGGACAATTTTGCCAATGTCGAAGTCGCTCCAAGAGCTGGACGTTGTACGGTGAGGTTAGGCTTTTTATAAGGAGATAGCTACTCCCTACAAACAGCACGTGGACTAACGGATATCTAACTCAAACAGGGGTTACACATGTTTCGAGACTAATTCTTCATTAGTTGCTCACTAGTTCGTTAAATCACTGCAGAATAAGCTATATATTACACATTGAATCACGAAAATGAACATAAAATAAGAAGTTTTTCCCGAAACCAAACCACCTTGCTCGACAAGATGGCCGCAAGTCGACAGCTGCTGTCAAAAAGACCTCTCGCCACAGTGCCGCCATTTGGAATCCGAGAAACCGTCATTCTCAAAGAAAGCTTCGGCATTTTTAAACGATTTGAAATTATGTGCGTATTTTATTTTAGCTTAAAGCGAAACTTCTCGGCTGGAAAAAAATATGAAACTTAGTACCTATGCATCTAGCTTGTACAGATTATTTCTTTTTCGTATGGCTTGAATTCATCAATCATGTCACACAATAAATAACACAGTATAAAAATTACTACAAAATTAAAAGTCAGGCTTAGGCTGGTGATTTCAGCCTAAGCCTGGCCTAAGCAGGTGTGAACCTACCGGAATGGAGACAGTAATGTATGGAGCGTTGTCGATGGTAGCTTAAATTTGTCATAGACCTCTATACAATACTGCCTCCATTCCGCTAGGTGTGATTTGAGCCTAATACAAATACGTAAAAATACAAATCGTCAACATTTTTTTTATTAAGAATTTTTATCTTTTTTTTACATAAAACCGTAGAAGTAATAAATGTATAAATGTTCTAGAATAGTTGCCCCTAAAGTATTATACTGACTATACTGACTTATGTTTTAAAATACGTCGCGCATATTTCGGCAACCACGGTTACAATGCTGTACAACATGAGCAAAAAAAAGATTAATGTAGTAAAGAATCCATTTTAATTTAATCGATGTCTCCCATATCGTACCCATTGCACCCCAAAACCAACTATCATACCAATATTACTTACATATTTTTATTTTCAAAACTCTGAATTGAAAAATAGATATCAAAAGCCAAACTACTTTTCTGATACCCCGGCAAACGGCAATCTGAAAGTTCGGTGCCTGAAATTGAATATTCTGCAAACTTTCAGGAAATGGACTCGCCTTAACAGTCTTCAGTGGATTGAAATTGAATAAGTTGCATATTTGATGCAAAAATGCATTTGCATCGGTATGCCGAGTTCCATCCGATGTTATAATAAATTGTATTTTATTATTATATATTTTGTTTAGTCAAACGAATATTACAGCAACGTTAGCAACGACGAATAATAGACTATCAATTCGATACTTTTAGATACGAGTACAGTCGCCATTAGATATATCGGAGCGGCCAAGGTGGTCACAAATATCTGAACAACGCCTCTTTTGGCAAAGCGATAGTGTTTTTTCAGATATTTTAGGTACCCTGGCCGCTCAGTTATATTTGATGGCGACTGTACATACATAATTATTGTTAAGTATTGTTTTAAATGTTAATAAAATAGGTCTCGATTCCCTACAGCTTGTCCGGTTTTCCGATAGTTGAGATGAGAGCTTTTCTTACAAATATTTTTGATAAACAGCAATGATAAGTATTTTTATTACTTATATACATTTTACTTCGATAGAATTGAAACCGTGTTTTAAGGCTATGAGAGAGTAGGTATTTCCCATGGTTTCTATTTACGACTATTTTCCAAGATATCTAGCTCAAATTTCGCCGACAAAAAAATTGTATGACCGGCGGCACTGCAGCGTTTAGCGTTTGTCTAGTAGATTTAACTTAATAAGAAATCATTTTATCAACAAATAATATACAAGATACTAAACGACTGAACCGATTGAATAATTAATCAGTGCCTACTGAAACTCCCCCTTTAGCAGACTCGAGTCGGTTAATTTAATACCGATCGGTACTCGAGTTCAGTTCTCAACCAACCGGAATACCGGCTGCCGTACAATGAGGCTTTCTACAACACCATGTGGCGGCACTGTGACGAGTCTTTTGACAGCACCTGTCAAAATCCACCAATATTTTTTTTAAATAACGGCTTCTCGTTTTGTCCAAAGCAATGGGAATTGTGTCAATGTCGAGGTTAGACTTTAAAAAAATTAAATATAGGCAACGTTGTTAGAGAAGTTTTTAAGGTTCTAGGTTTGAATACTTGTCATCATTTTCCTAGCGTCTGTCCCTGTTTTTACCACGGCTCAATCGAGCTTACGTTCCGCAACCTAATCTCATGAATAGGCGCAGGCACTAGTTTTTACGAAGTTTTCATAATGAGGAGCTTTTTCATGAGCCGTTCGCGTTGGCTATCGTACAATACGTACGTACAATATTACGTACTGTGTACTTTAGAATAGAAAATAAGATACACGGAAAAAAAGGATATCGTCAGCCAAGAATATTTGCGAAAATATTATTGTTTAAACATAAATAGTATATTATTGCAGAGGACGGGAAAGGGAAATTCCCGCCGAGGCATATATAGTGCTTTTCTCCAAATGTGCGAGGGAATAAATAAATTACAGATTTTGGTTACGTTATTAGCGTTCAATGTCATGTCATGAATTAGCTTCCCTCTATAACATATTTTTCAAGTAAAGCACTATGTATACTGCCAATTTTCATTCAAATAATATTTAAAAATAAATTTTCGTCAAAAGCTATTTAAGACAGTATTAATATGCTCTTTTAATACGACTGTAAAAGATTCAACCTTAAAAAAAAGTTGTTTTGTCTATGATTGTATTAAGCCTCATTCGCACGATCAGACGCGGTGCTATGACAAAGAACGAGACAACCAAGATTTTTGATCTCACTATCTCGCTCTATCCTATAGTTTGAAGGGATTGCGGTTCAGACGGTGTAGATGTCGCTTTAGTAATTGGCTGTTTGAAATGATATTTCTTAGTCGGATGAAAAGTTTAAAAGGTAAAAAACAATACAGTAATGGATCTTACTAGTCAACGTCTAAAATATGTATACACTTTTGAACCTTATTATTACAATGGAGTTAGAAGCAAAAGTGTACACATATTTATGGCGTTGACAAAATACTTCGCGTCCGCTAAAACAGAACAATAATGTTTTTTTTTTTTTATTCTTTTGGTAAAGAATGAAGAACTTCACGTACTCATTTTGCTACAGTAAGGTGAACCTTTCCGAGCACATTGGAGAAAAGTAAATATTTTCTTAGACTAATTTTATATATTTAGCACAAGAAACCGCAAAATCTAATTGCTTAACCAGTAACATTATACAAATAATTTAAACAAACAAACCGCTCCCTGCCGTTCCCGGTGCAAAGGTGCCCATAATGCTTGCTGCATTTCCACGCTGGATTACTATGGACAGCCTTTGCACCAAGAACGACTCGGAGCGGGGATCCTCCCCCTTTTGCACAAGATATATTTTACTTCAATAAGGACATTTTACTTGAATAAAAATCACTTTCTAGGCAAATTGTTTGAGGATTTGTCTTCGATGAAGATACTTTTTTTCCGCGTACATTACTTTTAGAGTGCAGAGTATAATGTGATGACTTATTGGCAGTTTGTGTTGCCACCTAACTCCACCACGTAATAGGGTGACGGGGTAAAAGCTGAAACAATTTCCCGACAATCACCTCCCCCTTCACCCTCCAATTTGATGGGGTGAAAAAATGGTTACGGGTTTCAGCGTTCCGTAAAAAATGAAAAGATTAGAAAATTAAATTTTATAGTGAAAAATTAGAGTATTTTTGCATAGTTATATGAAGAACGAAAAATAAATAATGAATAAATATTTTATAAATGCCAAACATTTAATTTTTAGATGATTGAATATGTGAAAGTTTGTTCCTCTTCGACAAAAACACATGAATTCGTTTTGATGAAATTTAGCACACGGGTAAATTATAACCTGAAAAGTAGGTTATATAATTCTTTCCTTAAAATACAAATAATTTATTGTACGAAAGTGAATATAGAAAATGATAGACAGTTATATATAGTGCGTCACTTTCAGCCAGTGTTTGGCGTACCATATGTTGTTTCTATTGCATGTCATTGCGGGTTTAAAGTACGGGAGTAAATTATTTTAAGCGAGAGGAGGGAATCCACGGGCGGAAATTATTTTTTTAATACAGTTGCTCAAAAAAGTGCTTTTCTTGTAGTGGTTTAGCGTGCGGAAAGTTTGATATCGCGCACTAGTGCTTTTTACTTTTCCAGACAATCACAGCTAATGACAGTGACAGACAGCCAATCACAGCGCCGCACCGCACCGCGCGGAGCGTTCGGATACATGTACTAAAGTAACCTCAAAGTGAATAATTGACAATTTTATAATTTTTTCGCAACTGTATTAAAAAACGTCGTTCGATACTCGTGCGTAAATGTCATTCTTTACTCGTCCCGATATCTCGGTACTCGTGAAGTAATGACATACTTTCCGCACTAATATCGAAATGTACTATTATTATTATAGGTAGCCTTAGAGACGAAATTCAAGAATATAATTAACATACTACCACGACCAGCCGCGTTACCATCGAAACTCGCATTAAACTCGAAGACAAACACCGAGTTAATTAGAGATATGCAAACGAGGAATTAATTTAAAAGACAAAGACATATTTGGCACGAAACTTTCTATTAAGCGGTGCAGTTAGATATTAGCTTGTTATGTCAGTTTGAGTTTCATTAAATTTGTTGTAGCGTGGTGCATTTCTCTGTTAAACTAAGCCATTGTGGCTAATAATTATGTAATTAAAGCATGAAATTTTAATGTTAATATAAACCGAGCTTATAAAGAATTATTGTTGTTAAGATATTTGACATTGGCTAGTATTCAGAGGCACAGCAAAAAATTTTCAATAAGCTAAGTAAATATTATACCTACTGACTTGCCAAGCAATATTATCCAAATGTACACCAAAACATCGCTTTGATGTGCACTCAGGCTTTTTTGCTGTGAAAAAAATACTGACTTTATTTGATATGCGGACTATTATTTCCCTTTTCATTGTTATATTAAGCAGTAAATCGGTAGTTGTTTACATAATCATACTACATACTAAATAGATCTTAGTATTTTTATCGTTGTTATTGTTTAAATACTACGGAACCCTTCTTGAGCCCCATTTTTATCCCACCCTGTATTGTATCGAATCTCGAAGGCCTCAAACGAAGTTAGGGCTCCTCGATTGTTCCTGTAATAGCTGTTTGCCGCCTATTTAAGCCTGCATATCGAAAAACAAACCATTTTAGCACAGTTGCACAAAAAGTTGCTTTTTAATAGTGGTTTAGCGTGCGAAATGTTCTATTTCGCTGACTAATTATTTTAAAGAGTCCTAGTGACATTTAAAAAATATATAATGGAACAATTTTACATTAGTTTGTATTTATCGCGATTATAAGTGTGTTCCATGCGGTATGAATTTTTTCTTTACATTTTTGTATATATTTGTCTATAAAGTTAGTGAATCGTCGCGTAATACCTAAGTAGCACCGTAGCATAAAACTAATTTATACAAATTTATATTATGATCGTCAAAGTTAAGAATAAACTATAAGTAGGAAATTTGACCCAAATCGCCGTCTATTGTTGCGCTTGTAATTGAAGGGATGTTTACAAAAACAACATAACTGCTTAGAGTGGTTGACACTTTTTTAAGAACATTGTTAATCGTTTCAAGTGTCAACCAGTGTAGTCAGTTATGTTGTTTTTGTAAACATCCCTTCAATTGAATAATCTTCAAATTCTGTAACCCGTTTCAAAAAGAAAGTACCATATATTGATATACGCCAAAATTTGCCACGTTTTCTCGTAATAAATTTACCTCTATATTTTCGGACTACCTCAAACCCTTATAAATACCTCACAGTATAACTAATGCAGAATAGTTTCAAACAGTAAGCCCCTTACTAAGCCCTTCCGAACTCCGTAAGACTGTAACATGCAGGTGTTACACGGATTACATTGCCCTGACGGAACGCCTGAGGTTCCGAAAAAGACCCTAAAACATAAGTCCTTCTGTATACGGACGGAAGGGTATTAGTTAACATGCGAACCCAAATTAATCGGCAACTAGTTTGATGGAGATATTTTGAAGTTAGTTTTAAGGAAATTAGGATGAAAAAGTTTTGGGTGAAGTCATAGATATAAAATAGGAAGAGGACGAAATAGTGATTCCAATAGTGTCAATTGTGTCAAATAGTGAGCCGATTTCCTCGTGTTTACGCGCCACGCACACACATACAACTCGTGGACGAGCGGTGATTGGTTCAAACGTCAAAAGGGAGTGTGTGTGCACGAGACCGCGGCTTATTCTGGAATCACATTTCTGTCTTCGTGGGATATCGGGTCTTCTTATTTTATATGTAACTAGTAGTCCGCCTCGAACTGAGAACTCGCGATTCACTTGCAAACGAGTTGACCAATATAACAAGACCCTAAGGAGGATTTTTTTTCTTCTAGCTCCATAACCACTTGATCCATCCTGCTCATATACGAACTCTCAAATTTTATGTACCTCTGCTACAGCTTCAACAAACTACATAAAGATTAGAAAAACGTTACTAAAGTTATCGTCGGACTAACTATCCAAATCCATAAGCCATCCACATGCCGAGACGTCCCAGTAGCCAGGTGACAGTTCGGTCTGGAGTTGTTTGTAAGAACTCACTTCGCTTACGCTCCGCGAGTTCGATTATGTCTATGGGTGAAATATTTTTTTTATTTGTAAGTAAAGTCCGTCATAAATTAACCTACTTATGTTAAGGATTTCACCTCAAAATCAAACATAATGTATACATAAGCTGAAAACCCTTCATTATATTACGGTCAGACGGTCACGTTTGAAAATATGGATATATTTAATGTGACAAAATATGTTTCTATTGTACATCTTAAATGTAAATTTTACAAGTGTTGTAAGGTTTCTGCAACATTTAATACCTTTCGGAACATGATACTTTTATTAATTAACCAGTTCAAGAAAGTTGTACGGCTTTATAGGGACAAAAGTAATTGTAAACTGATTCGCGTAGGATATCAAAATACACCCAAAGACCTTTTATGTAAATATGCTAACTATACCTAAATTGAAAAAAATGGTATTAAAAAAATGTCTATTAAAATAAACTTTACAATTTCACTTCAATCAAGTAAACTTAAGTATAAAAAAACACATCATAATAAACTTGTTGTTGGAAATATTACTTTATTTTCAGTCTTAGACTATTCAACCAACCGGACCGGACATATCAGTCATTTTCTATACAAAAAAGGCTGCCGATTTTTGCGGGGGAGGGGGACGTCAAATGTATGCGAAACGTCAGATAAACGTCAGTCCATGCAATGAGTATGACCTCTGGTTATATATTTTCGTCAGCGGGGAACGCCTGTCAATGGCCGCTCCGGTTGGTTAAATGCTCTAAGTTTTCAATATTACGTTATTTTTACGTTATATACGTTTAAAATATTATTGGCGGCTGATACCTATCCCTTACTTAAGTAAAGACACAACTCAACAAATCGTGTTATTGCAAATTAAAGCTTGTAAGTACATAAATAAGTTTCAAAGGATGTTAGGTGGCTTGGAAGGTCCTTGCCCGAGGCCTTAGCTATCAATATAGGACGTGTCCTTATCGGAGTCACTTTATTTATTGCAGGGTAAATATAGCTAATAGAGTGTAATTTATAGCACTATCATGTAGGATAGGACTGCAACAATGTTCTTAATAGCATAATATGATAGCATAGAGTAACTTATATAGTATAGCAGAGCAGCAACAACTTTTGAAGCTCAAGCCAATCGCGCCATCTGTGAAAGCCCCCTAAAGATACCCAAAATGAAAGAGGAATTGTCACCTGCACTGCTACTCCACCTAGTAGCTGCTAGTGTACTACTAATACGCTATTCGTTACTAGGTGGAGTAGCAGTGCAGGTGACATTTCCTCTTACATTTTCGGTATCTTTAGGGGGCTTTCGGACAGAGCGCAATTGACTTCAGCTTCAAAAAGTTCTTAGGCTGTGGCCGTCTATATCTCTATAGTCTCTGATGATACCTATTATAGTGGTTGTTGAACCTTTGTCTTACACTTGTTTAATACCTGTAACACTTAACACTGGCTCGACAATGCCCCGTATTGGTAATAACTTCACTTCCACCACAATAGCCGCGGCCATCGTCCATAGACAGTGACAGTTCATTTTCTTGGCCTTTGCCGCCAATTCGTGGACACACGAGACGTCGTATGTATGCTATTTGAGCTACTCGCATAATCGCATACACTACACCTATCTACATATATTTCCCATAGCTTTTACCCTTTCAATTTTGAAGTTTAACCTTAAAGTTTCTTGAGCCGAAAACTAGCACAAAGAAACTCTTGCGTACGGACGGAGTTAGGAGTTAGTCGATTTATGTTAATCAATCATAATTAAGAAAAAACCAAAAGTATTGTATAACTACAATTCCGTCGAGTGTGTGTGTGTGCTTTGAGTACCTGCTCCGATATAATTGATGGCGACTGTACTCTAATACCCTAGCGAATACCCGGTTATATGACTTGAATGCTTATCGAATAGAGCCCCAATCGGTCCAAATCAAACGGATTTCTTTATTTTGCCATCGCCACGGGACCAAAAGCAATCTGCGCGACGTATTTTTTTACAGCGAACGTCCAATAAAACGTTAGTTATAACGGAACCGCAGGGCACCGTTTAGGAATCCTATTCGATGTTTGAAAATCTCAACTTTAAGAGGTAAAAAAGCGTAAAGTACAGCTAGGGGGGATATTTCGACAGGGGGGCAATTTCAACTAAGTCGCAATATATTCCGTGTTTTATATAATGAACTATAGTGCCATTTACGTCCGGATAGCGAAAGCTACTTTTTCGCTCTATAAATGGCACTATACCTAGTTAATTATGTAAAACACGTAAGCTTTGGGACCTGTACCTTATAATCATAATCTTTATTTGCATCCATTTATATAAGGCTATATTAAGCTAGGGCTGCCATCCGTCCGGGTTTCCCCGGATTGGATTTGTCCTAGTTTGGAGGCCGTCCGGGGTGCGTCCGGCGGGGGGGGGGGGGGTTCAATAAGTGTCCGGGGACACTTTTTATGTGAGGAAACAACCCATTGAATTTAATTATTTAGTGCCATTATTGATTTGGACACGTCTGGAGAAAAAATGCGATTTACGCCAAATGTCCGGGTTTTTTTAATTATTGTCCGGGTTCGGCGAATTTAGAGATGGCAGCCCTATATTAAGCAGATACGCAGGCCTATGTTCAGCAGTGGACGTCTTATGGCTGAGATGATGATGAAGCAGATACGCATGAGATCTTTAGTTATTAGGGCCCAGGATTAAGATTTGAAGGTACCACCATCTCAGCCATAAGACGTCCACTGCTGAACATAGGCTTCCCCTTAGGGGGGGGTTTGCCATACGCGCCACGCTTGGCAGGCGGGTTGGCACGCGCAGTTTTTTTTCCTGTGGAGTATTTTGTCCAAATTGCTGACCTCGTCTCGAACTTCGTGCGTGACAGATTACGATATGGTACAAATAATTACAACTTTTGATGACGCAACTTTTGGCATCAAGCTGAACGTATGATTAAGATTATCAAGAATGTCAATCTACTGAGTGAGCGAAATACACTACGAATGCGTCTGTAATGTGCTGGAAGTTTACTAAAAACTAAAAAATGTCTAGGAAATATCTGAATTAAGATTCAATTTAAAAAAAATCACCCCAGTAGGTACAAAGTTATTAAAAGTTCCCTCAATTTTCTTATAAAGAAATGGCATTATAGAAAGTCCTTCGGCACATCAGCTGAGTTGTGTCAAATCAAATTACGATCTTTTTACTTTGAATAGGCCTCCATTTATTATTTGCTCAAAAATATGTGGAAGCATTTTACAAGAGTTTTACTGAGTTTCACCAACGAACGTACTCCGGAGATCAAAATAATCAAAAGAGTATACGTATAGGTACTTTTTTTAATAATCGATTAATTAGATTAGTAAGTACATCTAAAGTTGATTAATGGACAATCGATTTTTCTCGAAGAAATAATCGTAAAGAGCTTTTTTTGAGTTTTTTTATTAACGGGCAAAGTAACCAGCGCAAACAGAATCATGGATTTAGTCGATTTCGATTAACTCGATATATTTATCGGTACGCATAGTCAAACCGGCTCGATAAAAAGTAAACATTGATCGACGCGAAACAGAAGTTATCTTTGGATCGAGTGGCGCCACAGACCACCTACCAGACTCCACATTCAGAACCCTTAGTGTAATCATTTCAATAACTTAATGTAACTATTGCGTTTGCGTTAGGTCTTAATTTGTATGGGATATTTAACACGGCATAACAAGCGGAACGTATCGAAAACTAAATCACCGAGTTGAGATACTTCATATGTGACATTCCACGAGAAAAGGTACCTTATGGCGGTTGGGACTTACGCTATTTCTAACGACGCTGCAATACTAATGCGATGCTTCGCAACGAAAGCGCCAACCGTCATAAGGTACTTTCACCCGTGGGACGTCACATATATACTCGGTGGTTTCGTTTTCGATACGTTCCGCTTGGTGTGCTGTGTTAAATATCCCATACAAATAGGGATGATGACACATGTTGAATTAGGCAATAAAATTTAGTTGATAGGATGCAGAATGATCAAAATAAAGTAAACATTTAAAAAATCTATTGAAATGGTGCAAAGATATCAGGCTTCAAAATTTCAATTTTTTTCGAATTTTGAAAGTACGAAATTAAAAAAAACCAATGATACCATTCGATTTCTAACATTTTATTGAGAAATAAATTGTATAATAACCATATACATAAACGCAATATTTCACTGTAAAAATAGCAATTTCATAGTTTTTCCATACTTTAAACAGGGCAACTATGAAGCCATGACGTCACGGCTTTATATCATTTTGTTAGGAGCGTTTTGAGAAACAAAAGCGAATCACAGACTTTAAGTCTCTTTTCTGTCTTTTATGTTGATTTACGGCAATTGGCCCCATATAGACATTTGATCCTCACAACAAAACGAATCGAATGATACCACGCATGAAAAAAATCATCTAGCCTATTAAGACCTAACGCAAACGCAATCGTTACGATACGTTAGTGAAACGAATAATTAAAAAAGCGCTGGTAGCCTTGCGGTAAGACGTCCGACTTTCAATCCGGAGGTCTCGGGTTCAAACCCCGGCTCGTACCACTGAGTTTTTCGGAACTTATGTACGGAATATCATTTGATATTTACCAGTCGCTTTTCGGTGAAGGAAAACATCGTAAGGAAACCGGACCTAATCCCAAAAAAGGCCTAGTTTCCCTTCTGGGTTGGAAGGTCTGATGGCAGTCGCTTTCGTAAAAACTAGTGTCTATGCCAATTCATGGGATTAGGTTGCCAAGCGGACCCCAAGCCGGGATAAACGCTAGGAAGAAGAAGAAGAGTGAAACGAATAATTACACTGAATACTGTCGCGACACTCTTGTGCTAACGGTGCAGGTCCGGTAAGTGGTCTGCGAGTGCGGTGATGTTTGTTCAATTCGCCGCGAAATTGCCTTCTACATAAACACGCGAAGCCTCATTTGCCTTCTATTTGCTGGCCACGTTAGGTTTTTTCGGCGTTTGTACGCAATTTTCGGGTGAAAAATGATACGTGGAATGAAATATGATCTCGGCTGCCTATTATGTATAGAACACCTCAAAAGTTTGCTATTTAAAGATCCAATTTTTTTGGTTTTGAGTTCTCTGAAGGCGGCCACCGACTATCTGTCGACCTGCAGTCCGCCTGACGATATCGGCCTGTCAGGTGTTCGGAGCCGGCAAATTTTTGTTCTATGACAGGCCGAGATCGTCAGGCGGACTGCAGGCGGACTGATAGTCCGTGGCCTCCTTAATGTTATCAGCAGTAATACTTAACTGTTGATCCGTGGACCACTGGTGGCTCCTCAAAGAAACTGAATACGTCCGTAAATGAATGAAAAGAACAAACCTTTGATGAACTTATTCATCATATAATAAATACCAAACAGTTGGTGGTCCGCGCTAAAATATAAATTCTATCGAATGCCTCTTAGCACTGAAAGGTTAAAAAGCCACCGTTATGAGGGCCTACCGCGAAGTTCGAAAATTGACAAAACGATGGTCCCGTCTCTATCGCTCTTGCATATGGGAGAGAGTGATGGAAATATTCGATTCGATGAACGAAGTGCTTCGCGGTTATAGGCCTGTATCGGGCGTAGGTAGATTCCCTTACGAGATAGCACCGCAGGTTAACCTCAACCACTAGATAGATCACAAGTACAACTCGAGGTCACCACACATAGCTGCTCCCGTACTAATTTTGTTGACAGCGCGACCGCTTATTTCAGTTGAGTTAACGTTTTTGATCATTACTCATGTGAATTAAAAATATTGACTAAAATTAAGTTACAAGGGTGAACCTGGATTGTTATACTACAAATTGGTGTAGAATACTATTTAGATGTGCTGTTTCGAATCGTAGAAATTGACGAATAACATTGCACTTGTGTGGTGACCTCGTGCTCCCTGTACCTAAAAGCTTAATGATGAGGTGTCTGTGGGTAGCCGTGGATAGCACCTAAAGTTGGGTAATTTGGGTCTTTTCGCATTACTAAAATCACCTTCGACAGTCAACAGCCAGTTAACAAAAGTAAACGAGCCTTTATCCCCAGCCTACCCTTATGCAATTTCGTCAACGATTTTTCCAGCGAACGACAATATTCCCAACACCTTCCAACATGGCCATAAAGCGCGAAACGTCGCGAATGCTTAAAAAAATAAATAAGGCGAACGGTTATCTTGATTGCAGATCTGTAGAACGATACTTGTGAGAAATTTAGTACGGTAGCGCAAGTGTAGTTCTTACTGCTTGCCGGGTACGAAACGAACGAACACCATCAGATATATCGGAGCGACCAAGGTGGTCACAAATATCTCAATAACGCCTCTATTGTCAGTCGGGTTCAAAACACAGACAAACAGCCATTCATTTAATCATCATCATCATTATTTTGTTTTCTCATGTTGACTTGACAGGTTTAGGTCAAATAACGCACCACATGGAAAGAAAAAATTACAACTATACTACTTAGTAAAATACATAGATAATTGTAACCGGTACTACAATCTTGTAAGAAAAACTACTTTATTTTTACGTTTACTATATCTTGAATTCAATAGAACTATTTAAACATTAATCCGTACGGGTCACGGCAGGATCAATTACTTGCTGCACAAATGGGGATGGAGCAAAAGTCCGATGTGCGACTGCGGCCTTGAAGACCAAACCACTCAGCACATCGTGGAGCGCTGCCCAAAGCGAGGATATCAAAAGGCGACCCGGAAGACCTCTACATTAACTTAACATCTGACGCGATCGACTGGCTGTGCAACCTGGATGTCGATTTATAATAGTATTAAGCCTACAATGTTAAATACGCCATACGATTAAATAAAATAAACATTAATACGCACTAAAGTCTAGTTATTTATATGTGAACAATTGTCCCAGAATTCACTAGATTTTCTCGTTCAGAGTATTTTGGTATCATGGACGAGAGTTTTTTTCCGTGTAACACAGGGCAATCTTGGAAGCTTTTGCAGAGGCATCGATAGCGAAGGCAATGGGAACACAGTATGCTAGAATGTACGCGTTACGCAAAGAATTCATTTACGTTACGAAGGTGAGGGTCTGACGGCAGTGGCAGTTTAGGGAAAAGGTTTGTAACTCAAAATGATTTGTGTTCTAAGTTTAAACGTAAACCGAAATTGAGAAAATTTCGTGTAAAAATATTAAATGGGTAGTTCGGAAAGAGAAGTGTCGTAGAATGTATGCGCTCACATATAAACCACTACATCTCTTTCCGGACAAACTCTATAAATGCGACGCAATTTCTTAAGACTGCGTCGACCGTCCAGTAGAGCCCGCAGTAAGGGGATTGTGCTTCCTAATAAACAAATCAATTTCTGTACAACCCCTCATGTTAAGTTGTAGTACTACTGACAAATTTACGTCAGTAGTACTACAACATAACATGAGGGGTTGTAGTCAAATTCGTTACTTTTTAACTAGTCTGCCGGGCACTTCCGGCCACGCAGGAACTGGCAGACTGGGTTTTTTTTACCTAAAAACAAATTACTACCTATTTGTTGCCACAAGTTTCATCTTTATATCCAATGACGTAGGTAAATGCTATTCATTTTTTACACCGGAAGTGGTACTTTTTGTGCTTCCGGACAATTTTTTTTAACTATTTTTTCGGAACTCAATCAGCATCACTTTTATGAACATGTGCCATAGGACATCCTTATCTTTGTTTCACGCCCGTAGGTACTATTACCTTATTTAATTTTTTTATTGACTCCGAATATACAGCACCTGCTACAGCTGCCATTTTTCACTACTTAGTTACATAACTTGCATATTCAATTCATATAATTCATAAACAAATGTCAGTAAATATCACAAAACTCCGTCGTTATTTTAGATTTCGTGCTATTTGAATTTCGGTCTTTCTAAATCCTACATTCTACATAATGCCGTGTAAGTGTCGGTATCACGTGGCATATTTTACATTACGAATAATGAGAAGGATAATCCTTAAAAGCCAGTGAAACCCTCGCGTACGCCGCCATTTTGTTTTTTTCGTGTACCTAGTCGAAATAGCAAATGCCGCGCTTAAGAGTCGCCAGGACGCTCGCGTTCCCATACAAACGTAGTTTAGCTCTGATTTTAAAACGACATGCTTTAGAACTACGAAATTTGGCATGGGCATTCTAGTAGTACAGATCTATGTCGGTAATTCGTTTTCGCGGCAAAAAATTGTAATACAAAGAAAATACAGCCAGATACAGATTTACATACAAAACTTAATTTGCTATATTTACTTTGTATTACAATTTTTAGCAACGAAAACGAATTACCGACATAGATCTGTACTGCTAGAATGCCCATGCCAAATTTCGTGGTTCTGAGGCATGTCGTTTTAAAATGAGAGCTGAACTACGTTTGTATGGGGACGCGAGTTTACGTAAGCGTCCTGGCGACTCTTAATTTAAATTATCCGTACGAAATTAGTCGCTTGCTACAGAAAATATAAACATAATACATACCTATCTATACAATGTATTTTTCCAGCTATAGTGGAGCCCTTAACCATATAAGTATACTAAATAATATAGTAGGTATAGTTATGACGAATTTAATAGAAAAATCACCTGCATACCAAATTTTTCTTAATCATTTTTAAACGTAATTTGGAACAAGAGGGCATCAATTTCAGTCAAAAATGTCACAGAAAAGTTAGCAGTTTATACAAATGACACTTCTTTTACACTGTGTGATGGATATTTGGAACAGAGGTATGAGGTTCTTCAAAAAACCGGCCAAGAGCATGTCGGGCCATGCTCAGTGTAGGGTTCCGTAAACTGAGACCATTAATTCAAAAGGTCGTTTCTTACGGGAAACTTGGCGGCGCTTACGTCATTTTTACTTACGTCCTTTCACTATGGGTTTTTGAATGATAACTCAAAAACAGCTCAACCGATTTATTTCAATATAGTTTTCATTGAAGGTGCTCATTAGGCCTCAGTTTCATGATTTTTTTCAAAATTTCAGTGTTTTAAACTTTCGGAGCTATTATTTCCGAGAGTATTAGTTTTATCCAAAAACTGCTTTAAAAAACCCCAATTCTTTCGTCCAAGACCTATCCAACGATACCCCACACAACTTGGTTAAAACGAAAAAAAATTTCGCCCCCCACTTCACGTGTACGGGAGGTACCCTAACAAAATATATTTTTCGCGTTTTTATTCTACCGTTTTGTCGGATTGGTTAATGCACATATTCAAACCAAATTTCAGCTTTCTAGTGCTAACGGTCACTGAGCTAGACCGCGGACGGACGGACGGACGGACATGACGAAACTATAAGGGTTCCGTTTTTGCCATTTTGGCTACGGAACCCTAAAAAG
The DNA here is from genome assembly GCA_911728535.1 of Pammene fasciana. Classification (NCBI taxonomy): domain Eukaryota; kingdom Metazoa; phylum Arthropoda; class Insecta; order Lepidoptera; family Tortricidae; genus Pammene; species Pammene fasciana. The sequence continues at coordinate 3,758,960 of OU452292.1, forward strand.
GAGTGTATAGATTCTTAAAGGGTATTATGCAACGCGCATGTGAATACTCTGAAGTTGCAAGCGTCCATAGGCTACGGTAACTGCTTATCATTAGGCGGGCCGTATGCTTGTTTGCTGGCGTCGTGGTATTAAAAAAAGGTATAGTTTTACCAAAATACGGCCGAGGTTGAACTTTAAAGGGGTGCAGTTTAAAAATGGTGAGAAAAAATCTGTGAGGATTTGTCAATAACATTCGTACTATAAATTATAATTTAATTACATTTATTGCTAATTGTACTAAAACTACAGAGCTCAACATAAGCGCATTCTAGAATGCAGGTGTTTCACGTGCAATACGTTATTTAGCACGTATTAAGAACACAAGACCCGCTGGCAATCTGCCCCTTTGCATACAAAGCGCTCTAGCACCCATTTTGTTTGTGCCTCTGTTTCTACAATCAGCCACGAAGCCAGTAGATACTTCTACGTTTGCTGCCAAGTCCTAAAACTGCTAAAACATAAATGTTTTTCGTGCACCATTGAGTAAATAACACGAGATTACGACATCCCTAAGATTTTTTTGGCCCAAAATTTGTAGTGAAAATCACTACGTTCTATACTGTTTGATTAGAAGTCACAGCTGTCAACTGCCAATATTGGCGTACAAAATTTGTTCTAGATGTTAGATCTACTAGCATACATAAAAAATCAATGTAGTGCACGAGATATTTTTCAACAATACTAATCTAGGTACGTATTGAAACATGTAACTCACGATACACCGCTGAAAGAAAAGATGGGTGTGTTTAGGAGAAACTTGCTTGATATGTTTTCCATAACCAAGAACTGACTAATTAGGTACTTCTGTCTTATGTCTTTTTGCCTAACTTATAAGTAATATTATTAACCTTTATAAAAACAAATCTACTGTTTCCTTTAAAATATACATTTATTTGCTTCCCTACTGTACATCTTGTAACCTCTGGTTTTAATACTTTTTTTAATAGCCTGCAACAGCTGCCTGCTCCCACACTAAGTACAGCTTAAACTCGTGCTTGCTTGACATCGCATGTGTTACGTGTGTAATGAAAAACCAGCAAATGGGGTTGGCAACTGTCAACGGTTTGGCCAGATGGCGCCAGCATAGCTAGGTCCCTTTCAATAGTATTGTTGTATGGGATTTGGCTTAAAGGCTAGCCCATCCAGGTCAAAAAAAATTAAAAAAAAAACGTGATTTTGACACTTTTGTACGACTGACAGGGACCCAGCTATGCTGGCGCCATCTGTAAATACTTTCCACCGGCCAACCCCATTCATAACCGGAACGAGGATTTCATACAACTGAACTCAACCGACAACATAAATATTCTTGATCGCACACATAAAATTAAGGGGCTACTTTGAAAAATTATAGGTTTTTTCAATAGCTCTATTGACTAAACGGGAAAAGAAACTGAATTTATTTTCGAATATATTATTACTATTATTAGACTATATACTCTTGTTTATTGCACAAGCCGAAACACGATTGCCGAAAGTTGCCTCGATAGAAAAAAAATCCGAATTTGGGTCCTTTTTCCCCTTATTTTTCTTAGCTTACGTAAACTATAAGATATTGAGCAATATAACTCAGTAAAAAATATGGTATTCTAGTGTATCTAAAAAGTCACAGAAACAAAATTAGATAAAACTTTATAGATTAGCTTATTTATCTTAGTTTAGTCAAAAAGTTTGATCCTTAAGAGCGCTGCATCTCTTTCTTTCGTGCACGGGAGCCACAAACGTGTCTCTAACAGATGGGCGTGGCTTGTCCGAATCGAAGAACGGCCTTAAAGAAACAGAGTATACACAAGATACAAACAGAAAAGTAGAGGAAAAACAATTGGGGGTCTTATCGCTAAAAAGCGATCTCTGCCAGACCTTTGGGAAGCGGCAACCTTTGTAAACATTACAAATATAAGTAACATTATAAGTATTATAACTGCACTGCTATTAAGTTAATCAAAACCTATCTAAGAACTCTCGATAGCTAGATTTTAGATTGAAAATCGCATCTCAAATGCACTTTTTGCTAAATTTATTTTTATGCCAGCTGCCGTAGTTTGCGGACAAGTGCAACTCAAGAGGTGTCACATGCATGTTACGGACCCTAAGGGTTGTTCACTGTGTTTGAGCTCTCTGGCAACTTTACTCATCGACAAAAACACAACACTAGTGCCATACAAAATATTACAATTGTCTACTGTACAAAATAGTATTAGTGACTAAATTTTGCAACGCCTTCGCGTTTTTAGAAAACCATTGTTCCAACTGTTTATTCAATAACGTTAAGCGCCTGCCAAAAAAATGATAGCAAAAACTCCTCCGCGATTGTTTTGTTCCGACCTCTTGTACAGGCGTTTTGCAAACATGGGCTCGTATTTTTAACTCCCGGCGGAAAAAGAAGGTTGTTATAAGTTATATGTGCCTGTATGTGGCATTAGAACTACCAAGTACTTGATCCAATGTGAATGCGGTTATTTTAATCAATAATCACTCATAGTGTTGTGTTCCTGCTGGTGAGTAAGGTTGCCAAAGAGCTCAAAGAGGACCCAGTGTGTTGACGACAAGAGACCTCTCTTGTTCCTTTAGCTGTCAACACAGTGAATCCTCCTGTTTTTAAAGTGTCGGCAAAGCGCATGTGACATCTCTGGAGTTGCAGACGTCCATAGGCTACGGTAGCTACTTACCATCAGGTGGGCCGTATGCTTGTTTGCCACTGGCGTTGTATAAAAATATATACATATATATATTTTGTCGCGATGGTTGTTAGATAGGTTTCAAGTCGCTAAATGGCGATTTAATTCTACTTGTATCACAATTACACATCAGTAGAACTTTATTGTTAATCATATTTTTTATTTTGCGTATTACTTAAAAATATTATTCCATACCGTCATTTCGGACTCGGATCGTGGGAGAGGCGGCTATTTCAGGAAAAATATATGAATAGCTGATTGGTGACGAAAACCAAGTTTTTCAAGCCAGGCAAAGTTGAGCATCGCAGGCAAAGTTGTAGCAATTGACAGTAAGTATTCCTAATCCCAAAAAAGCTAAAAGTAACAAATTGACAATTCCAAAGAAAGAGGTAACAATAAAAACAAAAGGAGATCAACAAGAGCCAGCGGTATAAATATCTATACACTCTAGAACCTTATGAGCTAAGAAATAAAGAATATAATCGTATACATACTTGTGATGCGTGTCTCTAAGAAGTCTAAGATAAGAAAATAAATACCTTAGTAAAGCGATATTCACGAACGTACTATTATTTTTGTATTACATTTGCAATTTTCTTAGCGATCCAATATCTACAAGAGTATTGAATAATAACATCGTTTCTAACTCACCTTGATAAGAATCCTGATAGGTGAAGTAACCTGTATTGTTTTAACTTAAGTAAAACTAACAGAATTTCCTTTAGGAATATATATACGCCTATCCTATATGGTATAATTCCTTAACAATAATGAGCGTTCTGCACCCTATTTTTATAGCGCCCCCAATTTGCAGTTTGCCAACGAGCGATAAGACGCTAATCCCTTACAGACCAAGAATAATCTTATGGCTCCTCTACATGATGGGCTATCATAGGGACGCAGCTATGCGTTAGAGGGAGCTAACGATATCACGATCTCGTTCTGTTGTATAGCTGCGTCCCTATGTTGGCCCATCATGTAGAGGCAGCCTTAGAGACTATATGTCAATCGAATCTTACTCTCAATGTTACTCTGCGTCCGTAGGAAATACCCTAGACAACCCTACACGTAATCCCTGGGTGCTAAAAGAGTAACAAAGGCAGCTGCACTGTCCCATGTGGACCTCGCAGCACTCACTGGATTTTCTTCATCATCTACTTTCTCACTACTATTACCCCAGAGAAGAAATGCCTATCTATATCCAGTGACATGTAGCCATACGATAAATAAATAGTTAGGTAACCCCCCCCCCCCCCCCCCTTTATCGCAGTCCACTTTATTTTGATAAGCTTAAATGCTGTACCGGTTCAATAAGGCACTTACTTTTTAATACCCGGTTTTAACGGTAACGGGATACCGATACCGTTATTTCCCGAAAACCCTTCCAAATTCAAAAAGTCTTATTCCAATACAAATAGCAAGGCGCATTGGTTCGAAGGACCGGTCGAGATTCGAATAGTTTTATTTCTATAGTAATTGTAGGGCGCTTACGTCTTTTCGATCGAAGTTCAGTATTCGGGTATTCCAGTCGGTTAGCGAATGCTGGAGAATCAAAAATTTCTTATGAACATAATTCGAACTTCCGACGACATTTTTAATGTTTAAAAAAAATACCTACCTATTATTGTAGTATTAAATAATTTTAAATTAATATACAATAAAAACATTAGAAATTATCCTAAAGTTCTCAGTGACATTATTGTCGGACTTTTTAAGATGTATAAAATCTAAATATTCATTACCATTAGAACATCTTTAAAAAATCTATTTAGCTACGAGTAAAAATAGTCACAAAGACAATCATACTGTCTTTTTCTTTCGCTAGTACCATCACCACTAGAAAAGGGATGAGTATAGCTTATTATTTCTACTAATTACTCACTATCACTGTTACAGTGGATTTTAGTTTATTAAAAAAATAAACTTAACAAAACTGCTAAGAAAAAAATGCTTTTGTGCGAAAAAATATTTGTTTTTGTAATTTTTCTCACACTTTTTCTTAGTCGCTATACGATACCAATTATGCCCTTAAACGGATCACCAGTATTTTTGTTACATCCTGGGTCGCGTTTTATAAAGTTACAATTTACAATTTCGCTTTTTGCCTCTCTCTCTAGCACACATATTGGATAGAAAGAGAGGCAAACAGCGAAATTGTAAATTGTAACTTTATAAAACGCGACCCTGTAGTAAACCACAGCTTACAGCTTACCTTCGCTCCGTAAGTCGTTAAAATAACACTCGTTAATAAATGCTTGTTAAAATTTTAAAAAAGAACTCCAATAGCGGTTAAGGAATGGTTAAATTGGTTAATGAGTACGGCGGGAGTAAATACAGATAAGATGACAGTGATTGGGTTCCCTTTAAATGGAAATAACAAACTGAATATTAACGATTAGGGTTCGTTAAAACTAGTTGTACCTAGTTATTACATAAATAAATAGAGAGTTCTAAGGGTGTCATGCCATAGAAAACTGTCAAACTTTTCATACAAGATTCTCTTAACGATGACGTTGACGTTAATGCACGTTTTGGTGCAATCAGTCCTAACTATAGGTATTTTATCTAAAGCTCTTCACTAGCGGGAGCTCACTATACATATAAAATAATCTTCATCAACTACCAATTTTTTGTAAGTTGTTGACTACCTACCTCGTTAACAACGTTAAACTTAAGAATAAGAATAAGAATAAGAAATATTTATTAGCACAAAAACTAAACTAATACATCAAACATAAATTCATTTGGAGTAACAGAATTGTGCTAAAAGGTCTTCACTCAGCTTGATGTCCCGCAGTGAATTCTAGGACACACTACGTGACGCTGATTTTCAGTGAACCCTGGTGAAACTAAAATTAAAACTAACTAGATAGAAATAACTAAGAAAACATAACAAAGTGAGAAAAAAGATATCAAAAGAACAGCGCGCGCCTTTGTGTGTGTGTGTGTGTGTGTGTGTGTGTGTGTGTGTATGTGTGTGTGTGTGTGTGTGTGTGTGTGTGTGTGTGTGCGTGTGTGTGAGTGTGTCTTATGTAAGTATCTTATCTTATGTCTTAAAGTTGATATCGCCACTCTACATTTGTTTTCAATTATAAAAAAGTACTTTTACCCTTGTTTCGCTTATTATACTTGTACCATAGATAAATGATTGCTAAACGCGATAAGTAGTACAAAATATGCTTACCTAGTCTTGTAACTATTCCAAGTATGTGGTAATTAGGTTGTCAAACTCTGTTTCTTACCTACCTACCATATCATCTTTGCAGCACCACCATCAACTTCAACTACATCTCAATACACACTACTTTATACATCTTAGTTCTTGACAACCCTATCCCAATAAACAAATAAAAACACTCACCTCCGCAAGTCTCTCTAAAATCCGAACAGCAGTCTCCCAGCTTCAAGCAAGCGTGGTCACAGTAGCACGGTTTGTCCGTCAAGTCCTCAATAATCGCGTTCTGGTGGGCCTTCTGTACCACACAAGCACTATCCCGGCCCGGGCAGCAAAGGTTGGCGTCCCTACAGTTGTTCGCCCCGCAGTTGCCCGCCAGGAAAAAAACAAAACACAACCAGTAACGGAACATTTTGAATTTCGAACTTAAATGAAATTTAACGGTTTGAACGTTCGCGTGCGATCTGAAACCAAAGAAAAAGTTTGTTAGAGTTTTTGATTGAAAACGGACTGAATGTTTGGGTGAGTTGATTGAAAAACTGGTAGGAATTTTTTTATAGCATGGTTTTGTATTCGTAGGTAATTGGATTGAATCCATTTAACTAGAAATAACTTGATTTATTTCTGTTTAATTTGTTATCTGAATTACGTTAAATAAAGCAAATATTAAGTTGGGTAAAATTTTTGTTCAATATAATTCATATGGCCGCTGCAGGATGCCATAGCGAGTGCAGACTTCTGGCCGAAGGGTGTTGTGTTTTGGCGGTTCTGGGGCAATCTGCCGAATCCTGCACCAGATCTTTGAGAATCGAGCACTCGAAAGTGACATTTGAAACTCTGAATAAAACGATGAAATTATATTTTAATAATAACAGTGATAGAAATTTAAAATCATGATTATTTAAACTATTAATTCCATGCGAAAAAATTGGCAACAAACTTTTGTGTGCGATTATTTTAAAGCTTGAATTTTTTGAATTCGCGCATCCGGCTGTCAAAAATCGGCCCCAGACGACGCAACGGAGCCACGAAGTTACGTCGCCTAGATTGAACTAGTATTAAGTTATTTTATATGTTTTATTTTGTATTTCGCAGTGCCTTGGTTTTTACTGTAATGCTGTGTAACTCATTTGAATAAATAAAATAAATAAAAATAAAAATATAAAAATGACAAGCAAAATTATAATTTACTAAACGAGGCATCAGAAGTTACTCAGGTTATTTAAAAAGCTGCATCATTTATTTTACATAAAAATATTGATACAAATGTTTCACTAAAAATAAATAATTTATTATAAGTGAAAACTAAACGTCAGTATCAAAAAAGAAATATATAAAAATAACAAAAAGTAACTATCAAGTAGTGCCTCCTGTGAGGTTTGAACTCACGACCCCTGGTTTACGAGACCAGTGCTCTACCACTGAGCTAAAGAGGCTTACGTAAGGCGCGGCGAAATACTTGTTCACTTGCTCTGACAGCATACGAAGCATGTTAGGTAGTAGGTAGGTACTTGAAACATTGTTTTAAATATATATATACCTACTTTTTGTATTGAATATTGATAAACTTAGTTAGGTATGTATCTATTATGAATATTTTTTATTTGTTTAAAAAAAATGAAAATTATCTTTGGAATGTTTTAAATTATTATCTGAATTTGGTAGGAATTTAGAATATTAATGTTAAATTATGGTTAAATTTTAAAATGACAAATCTGACGGTATGGGCAACAGTGGCGCCGTCCTGGCGGCTATCGGGCACATTCATTATTTCTATTTGACAGTAAAAGAATATATTATGTACTCAGAAGGCATTATCGAATTTTCAAATTTATATCTATTGACGATTTGTAGGACGAATGATATCAACATGATGTCTACGACTTGAATAAAATTATGTACAGTCGACGTCAAAAATATGTTAACTCTTTTGTACAGTCGCCATCAGATATATCGGAGCGGCCATGGTGGTCACAAATATCTGAACAACGCCTCTATTGTCAAGGGGATTAAGTGTATGTTCAGATATTTTTGAGTACCCTCGCCGTTCCGATATATTTGATGGCGAGTGTACATCAAGTTTTTCTTTTGTGCAATAAAGTTTCAATAAATAAATAATAAGGTGCAAAAGTGTAAAAATATCATTGACGTGGACTGTACCTATGTTCGATATGCCTCTAGAAAAGTTTTGTGCCATCTCGAAACTCGAGCGCAATATTTGCTTGCTTCTCTTTCCCTCGCCATAATCATATAATTAAGAGCATTTATGTACAGTCGCCATCAAATATATCGGAGCGGCCAGGGTACTCAAAAATATCTGAACATGCACTTTATCGCCTTGACAATAGAGGCGTTGTTCAGATATTTGTGACCACCTTGGCCGCTCCGATATATTTGATGGCGACTGTACATAGATAGCACCCAAAAGGACTTACATTTGTACAGTCAGCAGCAGAAGTAGCTAAGCGGGCTAACTGTACCTATCTATTATTTTTATACATGAACATGTTCTACTGAAATTATATCAGAGACTATAGAGTAGCTGCTAGTGTACTACTAGTACGCTATTTGTTACTAGCTAGGTGGAGTAGCTGTGCAGGTGACATTTGTCTTACATATTCGGTATCTTTAGGGGGCTTTGACATAGATAGCGCAATCGACATGAACTTCAAAAAGTTCTTAGGCTGTGGTCGTCTTTATATCTCTATAGTCTCTGGTTATTATATGAACTGAGTCAAAGACTATATAATATAATATTATATAATCTTATTAATATTACTTATTCGCTGTGTGCATGAGCGTGGCGCCATCTCTTGAGCAGGGGGTTAAAGGGTTTTTTTTCTTTTTTATTAACGGCATATACTCCTTGTTTATATGAAATGTCACTGGCTGATTCACTATTTTGACAGTTGACCCTACAAGTGATATCAAATATTTTGAAATATGATATTGACAAGAGCCCAATTTTTTGTTATATTGTGCGCTGCGATCGTTCACGTTACCCCCACCATGCACTTCGCACATAGCGATTACTTAATAACCAAAGTTAAATAACCAAACATTCTGAGGCCTATAAGACTTTTTGTTGTATTGGAAAACCCGTTATATTCTGAATACCATAAAAAACACATTTGGCTTGACAAACAACAATGAAGATAATCTTTTAATTATAATATGTATTATAAAAAAACTAAATTTTGTACGTATCATATCTGACACGTGTATCTATTAAATTAAGTTTATTTTTTTAGGACTTATCGGAGCAGCCAAGATGGCTGACCGGAGAATACCTACGTCCTACATTTGTACCTGTATCCTGTATACTCTCAACCAGTTTTCGAGCCAGGATTTAACGTATTTGCCTTTGTTAAACAGGAGCTAGAGTTCAATCACCTTAAAATAACTTACAGAGGCACCTCACACTGTACAAAAACCAAAAGGGCACAACGTATTTCCATATAAGTAGGGATGTAATGACTTACGAATATCGTCATGTGCTTTTTTACGAATAGGTAAGTATACTCGTACATTCGCCATCAGATATATCGGAGCGACCAAGGTGGTCACCAATATCTGAACAACGTCTCTATTGCCAAGGCGATAAAGTGCATTCAGATATTTTTGAGTACCGTGGCCGCTCCGATATATGATGGCGACTGTACCTACGTATTTGCAGAACCAACGGAGAACATTGAAACGTATTCGTTTTTTATTGCTAACTTAAAATACTTAATTGCGATTTTTCGAGAGAAAAATAAAAGTTAGGCCAACTTTAATTAATACGGAAACATGATTTTTGCTTAGCCTTAAATATAATCTTTTGTATCACATATGAAAGATCAACATTTTGTAGATTTCTAAATTCATTAAATGAAAAGGCAGGTTAATGTCTCTTTGTATGTACTAATTGTACTTTTTTCGGTCATAGCTAGTATAGCTAAATAAGATAAGATTTATGTATTTCATTCATTATATAAATTACAGTACAAAGTCTAAGCCAAGTTATAAGATTCCAAATGCCCTATAATATAAAATAAATTTTCGTATTACTAAAATTCCAAGACCTATTCGTATTCGTAAACTACCATTCATTGCATCACTATCACTACATATGAGCCATATGACTTTTCAATAGTAACTAGAGGTCCCTTGCTGGAGGTCCCTCACCGGGCATCGAACCCAAACTTGACAGATAGCACTGAGCCACTTGTCACTGTCCGCCGATTGATTTTTTTGAGATAGGCCGACGTTTTTAGGGTCCAGTAGGTTTGTGGGACCCTTTGGTAGTACTTTGACAAGGAAAATTAAGTGTAGGTACTATTGTAGTTTGGTAATACTTCTGTAAATGATCGTAAATATTTTAGTTTTTAGGGCTGCCATTTTATATTTGGTATCTTAACTGGGACAATAAACGCGGTCTGTATCATTTACTTGTCTTTGCATATAATTAGGTATTTAAAATACTTAACTAAATAATATGTACAGCTGTTGTGTTTATGTCATTCTATGTACCTAAGTAAATAATATTTAAAAACCATCTCTAGACCAAAATCATTGCTGATGGTTTTTATATTATTATATTAATGTATTAGATACATAGAATGGCACACCTGCCGTACCTGTTTATTTGTAACTATATAAAATATGGTATTTGCTTATTTTTTTCTTATTCTATGTACTGCCTAGAATGCCTAGATTTAGTGACACACGGTTCCGAGACCCAGAAACATTTTTTGGTATTTTTTTTTTTTGGGACCCTTTTAACTAATGTAATAAATTTTGGACGAGTGGTAAGTATTTTAACATATATATAGTGTTTTTACTCTTTAAGATATACATTATATTTTATAGCAGGTATATTTTATAGAAATATATTAAAAAAGCCTTCCAAAAAAAAGACGAATAAAAAATATGATTTCAATATAATATTTTCGATACCTGAATGCGCCTCTACGCCTAAGGAACGTTATTTATCCGGTCCTGAGACGGCTGGACATGGACAGATCTCAATCTTCCGCCGGTCGTCAGAGATGCGTGAAATTGGACTGTGAAGTTCAGTCCTACTGACAGTCGATATAATTATTTTGGGGGAAATCACATAATATTATACCTTGTGTAATCTAACTCTCAGTACATTTTACAACCTAAAATCGATGTTAGGCTATAAAAGTGGAAAAACATTTATTTACATAACTAAATATACAGAGGTACTACAGTACAAACACTAAACTAAATTAATAACTAGCTCAAATCTAAACTAGGCCCTTGCGGCATTGTACCAAGGATGCTGGCGGCATTTCCTCGTTGTATCGCAATGCTGATACGCTGTGCGAGGAAACCGCCAGCTCTAAAAATGGACTGAGATGACAGATGTCGAAAACCGCTTCTTAGATTGCACAAGGTATAATAAACTTTGAGTAACAAGAGATATGACATCCCTATAGTACATTACGTACCTAGGGCGGTAAAGTAAAGAAGGGTCCAGATCGCTGGCATTTGTGGCCCAAACCGAAGGTAAGGGCCATAAACAAGCGATCTGAGGCCTTCTTTATTACCGCCCGTGGTTCGTACATAATTTTACGTCTTCTCCTGGGTGTGAAGTGAGATTAGTCGCTGCGCCCGAGGGCGGTAAATTTCACTTAGCGCCCAGAGTGACGTAAAGAATTTTCTTATCCCAAAAGTTGTAGTGAAAATCACTACAAATCTGTACTACTCTTTGATTATGTCATAGCTGTCAACCGCCAATCATGGCGCACAAGAGTGTAACGAAACTGAGAAATTTTTTTGAACGTAACGAATTTTTTTGTATTTAAATTTTGGGACAGTTGGGACATTTTTTTTATTCTATCAGACTCGATAGAGCTCATGATTCTGCATGCGATAGACTCAAAATATATATCAAATAAAAAAAAAGTAAAGGTAATTTTTTTCTGCAAATTACCCATAAATGTCACATCTACTCGTAGTAGAATACATAATAAATCAATGATTATAGGGAATAATACCGAACACTAAGCAAGACGCAATGACCTGATAATAACTATGCGGACCCACATGCGCGTTACCGACACTTTAATAAAAAAAGATTAGCTTAAAGGGACCCCCCTTTCCTCAAACACACTGCATCCTTTTTGACTAACAATTTACACTAACAACACACATTTGACTAACAAATTTCAATTATGGATGTCTAATGTCACTACTTCACAACGGAGCTATGGGGTTGGCAACTGTCAACGGTTTGGTCAGATGGCGCCAGCATAGCTTGTACCCGTCACTAGTATTGTTGTATGGGTTTTGACTTAGGGTCACCACACACCTAGCGGAATTCCTCGCGGAATTAGCGGAAGTAGCGGAAATTTGTCTATGGTAGCGGAAATGTATCTATGGTAGCAGATTTTTTGTATGGAAGCCATAGACAAATTTCCGCTACCATAGACAAATTAAGCATTTTGTCTATGAATTTCCGCTACTTCCGCTAATTCCGCGAGGAAAACCGCTAGGTCTGTGGTGACCCTTAAAGTGCTAGCATCCAGGTCAAAAAATTCCAGAAAAAACACAAGAATTTGACACTATTGGTATATAGGACCAGGGGGGTATAACTCAATGTAATTCTGTCAAAAAATTTGAGTTTGACACGACGTATCCGATACGTTTGCATAAGTGCGAAAGAGAACTTGTCATGCGTTAATAAGGGACAACATGATTCGTGACGTTACGTGACATTACAGAGGTCTCTCTGTATTATACTATTATTTACTCTGTGATAGGACTGACAAAAGCTATGCAGGCGTCATCTCTTAATGGGGCCCACCCACTATCAGTCGGCCTAACGATATTGGCCTGGCAGTTGTTCGGAGCTGTCAAATTTGTGTTCTAACTGTCAGGCCGATATCGTCAGGCGGACTGATAGTCGATGGGCCCCCTTAGACTTTCGACCGGCCAACCCCATTGAGTAAGTAGTTTTATTTTGTATGTTTTCCCTATCAACAATAGGGAATATTACGCAAAACTCTGCGTAGGGGTCGGCACTAGCATATCCAGAGGGCCTACCGCGAAACACGAAAATAGGAATTTCGTTACCTGGTTCTCTGTCACTCTCTCATATTCGAGCGATAGAGAGGCACATGTCAAAGTTTCGATTTTCTCGATTCACGATAGGCCCTTTGTAAACAAACCGCCTTGGTGTGCAAATGACATATTTATTCGTTATAAATTATCTATGAAAACTTGTAAAAAAACCGTTTAAGGCCTAGTATGTATTAAAAACTCTATGGTTTACCGGTGTGCTAGTGCTGCACTCTGGTTGCAGAATATTGCAGTAATATCCCCTATTTGAACCATATTTGACGTACTATCAGCAAAGTCTAAAAACTGCTTTAAAAGAACACACAACGCAGAACCACCCTGTACTCTGAACTTCCTTCTTATTCTTTTAATCCTACACGTTTCCATTGAAACCACGTTTTGTATTTTTTTACCGCGCGAGCGATTCTCCGAACGCAAATATATCGAAATGAGTTCTCGGAGAGACAGTGCTCACATTGCAATATAGGTGGGCATTTCGATTGAGTTGCAGATTAAAAGAAACAGCGACGGAAAAGATATAGACGGCGCCCTTAGTTAAAAAAATGATTCTGATATCATATCATTTATCCCTTTCCCGGCTGATAAAATTACCTAATTCGCGATTTCCCACTATTAAACAAAGATTAAGATTAATTTTAGTACAAAACAATCTGTTGTCATCAATTACTACAATATAATATAATATTGGCATACCTAAATCAAAAATCAAAATATTTTATTAATAATAAAGGTTGTCTGGAAGAGATCGCTCTTTAGCGATAAGACCGCCTGTTGTTTACCTCTAAATTTGCTGTATTTTCTGTACTGTTTCCTTTTTTGAGGTGTTCAATAATAGTAGATTGTACAACAAGTGCATAAAACGCACCATTTTACGCGAGGCGTTTATCCATACGAGCGAGCTTGCGAGCGAGGATGGATATAAAGTACGAGCGTAAAATGGGTTTTATGGACGAGTTATACACTCTACTTTTTACTTCGATTGTAAGGAAATAAATAGAATAGGAATTTATTTCATAAGTGTTTATATTTTTTTACTTCTCATGCTCGTAAAGTTTCACTTTATGCTGGGTATAGGCGGACTAAAACTCAATTTTATGCACAAGTGCATAAAAAATTTACTTCTTCTAAGGCTATTTTGACAATGGCAATTTTTTATGCACTTGTGCATAAAATTGAGTTTTAGTCCGCCTATACCCAGCATAAAGTGAAACTTTACGAGCATGAGAAGTAAAAAGAGTATTTGTATTGTATTGTATTGTAATATGACAGTTACATGTCACATGTGCTTACATATAATGATAAACATTTGACATAATTATTTCATAATTTTACTATTTTTAATAATATCTCTCGCATGTCAAAACTTCACGTCATAACAGGAGAGGTAGATTAAAATATTCTTCGTAATCGAAAAATGTCTGCTCTAAGAGTCACTTTTTCAGTTTATTTTTGAAGCCCGCGTTTGTAACTGCATTTCGTATAGTTTCCGGTAGACGATTATAAATGGCGGGTCCTACGAAGTAAATAGATTTCTGTTACTTGGAGAGTCTGTGTGTTTCGGCAACCAGCCTATTTTTATGCTTGTTGCTACGCAGAAGGTAGTTAGTATTTATGCCTTTACGTTTGAATGTGTCAATGTGCTCGCGTGTAAATACTGCCATTTGGAATATGTATAGGCAGGTACTATTTGGTCACCCTACTCAAAATGACGTTTTCCATATAATATAATGTCAAAACGAATAAGGTGACCATGATTTATTTAGTTTCGTCGTGAGATAAATTTTCCTTAAAAAATCTGTTTTGATTCAATATTACCATAATATATGATACTCGTTATGGTGATCAGTTACTGAGTCAGAAAAATTAACCAGGATCACGATTTCACCCTTCATTAGCTAGGGATACACGCACAGATCTGCCCGCCGGATTTGTTCGGCGGATACGACCGGCGGACACATCCGTCCATATATGGCGCTATTCAGATGTGCAGACAAATCCGTGTACAATTAGCGCCATACATGGACGGATCTGTCCGCCGGGTGTATCCGCTAGACAAATCCAGCGGGCAGATCTGTGCGTATATCCCTAGCTATTAACCATTACCTGGGCTTTTTCACAAAAAGTTGTTAGTTTTCACATTTTTGAAATTTTAAGAATTTTTTGCATATTCCTACTCAGAATCGTGAGTACTATCAACTCCACTATGAAATTAAAAGTGTCCTGTTCCTCTTACGCTACTTTTCTATGGGCACTTATATGAAAGTAGCGTAATGGAACATAAAAATTTTATGAAAATTTTGGGACACTTTTCATTTCCTAGCAGAATGAATAGTACTCTCGATTCTAAGGAGGAATATCCAAAAAATTCTTAAAATTTCAAAAACACGAAAATCAACAACGTTTTGTGAAAACGCCCACCTACATAAATATCTAATTAGTGCACATCGGTGTAACAAGTAACTTCATTATTGTAGCTCCGATAGAATAATTTACCGCATGGATGTGAAGTTTTCGCGATTAATATATTATGAGCAGATGAAACTTGGACCGACAAGTTACGAAGATTGAACGTTATAGGTTAACATGTTGAAAGTTAAAGAAGATTTATATTTAACAAATTCCAGGGTTTGAGTTCTTAAGGCGAGGTAACTGGCATATCAATTTGTATAGTTTTAAACTGAAATAGTCTGCCATATTGGTTTTGTCAGTAACGTTAGAACAATCATTTTAAATAAACAAAAAAAGGAAATGCCCGAATTGCTGTAAAAATACTGAAATCACTATGCTGATTCTCCGTTTTAGGGTGAAAGCAAACGTACGGTGGACGGCACTGCTGCCAGGTTCGGCAACCCGACCGAATCACACACGCACACGTCCGGTTGTGACATTTTGACATGACATTAGGTTTTTATGCCGTACGGTGGCGAACCGTATGTGTGCGGGGAACTGGCATTTAGTATGAGAAATGCGCCTTCAGGCGACCTGACGCGGCGACCGTATACGGCGACCTGACATGCAAACCGAACGTTTGCCTGGGCCCTTAACTCACAAGTAGAGGCCGCACGGGCGCGCGGGTGCGTGTTGGGTCTGGGGTCTCTCACTGATACGACGATTTGGCAGATTGATGTGTGTGATGATTGGTTGGTTGGTGTCGGTCTTGAGGTCGTATTTTTCATCCGATTTCGATGAAACTTGGTATATACGTTCCTTGATTTATTTGCCAAAAATTGTCGAGCCATTTTTTTATCTAGGGGAAAATGGGGGAAAGGGGGGGAAATTTGCCGTCGCGTTATTTACTTACGGATTTCAATAATTTTCGGGTAAAAGGTCAAGCCCACACTTCCTTAGAGGTTGTTATAAAAAAAAGTTTCGAGGGAGAGGGAAAGGGGGAAAAATGGGGGAAATGCTCCGAAGTCTACGGTTCACAGAACTACTAGTTTTATTAGTTTTTAAAGTCCAAAAACTTACTTACTTTTAAAGTAGTAGTTACTTTTAAAGTTTTATCTGTGAAAGGGTTGAGGTTGTGTTAACGTTCCTAGTAATTAGCGCCTCTTGTCCAAAGTTAAGTAATACCAGTGTGTTAACTAATACGGGCCTGGGTCAACTCTTCTGAGACCCGTGTTTCAATATTAAGGGTTAAGGCCCAAGATTAGGGCCTTGGGAATTGTTTTGAAGTTTATATCCCAAGTGGTACCTACTAGTTATATGATGGTGAGGCAGTGCTGCATTCAGGTCTGATAGTAAATTGTTTTTAATGAATGTTGAACTTATTTCCGCTAAATGGCAGCAACGTAGCGAAAGGTCTAGCTGTCATAAGTGCACCGATCATGTTTAATCATCCTTTTTTTGATTGGATTTTGACAGCCAAACCTGTCGCCACGGTGGTACCATCTAGTGAAAATCTCGATCGCGGACTCATTAACAAAATATCTCAAACAGGGCAGGGGTCCAAATATAGTAATCAACTTGAGAAAATAAACAGGAAAAGGTATGTTTTACTTTTCAAGGAAAGGTCACAAAGCCCAAAGTAAACAAATAACATCCGAATACAAAGACCTCAAGTATACGCTTAAAAAAGGGAAGTCTTACAAAACCCCCGGTTTTTCCTCTTGGCAACCGACCACAATCAACAAAGGACCATTCAGCTCAGAAACTGTAACTACTGTAAGTTACTTTTTAGAGTTCCGTACCTCAAAAGAAGAACTTCAAAGCTATTTATTTCCACGACGGGCTATCTTCAGAAAAAGGCGCCCGCCGCGCCCGACCAGAGAAAAAAAAACTTTTATTTTAACATATACATATAAAAATTACAGTCCGTGAGCTCTCAGAAGAACCTACGGGTTTTAGAAAGATACGTCGGGTATCAATCAACAGTGACACGTGAAAAAGCAGTACAGCAATATTACCTTCGTGTGTCATCGTCGATCCCCGAAGGTTCTTCTTAAAGCTCACGAACTGTACCTCGTTTTTTTGGGTTATTAAAAAATATATAGGTATATTATACTATATCATCCTATTATGATCATATTATCCGATAATGATTCTAAACATTTACAATATACATGGTGGCGTTTTCTATTATTAACTTAAGCCTAAAGTGGCTTAAGTTTTTGGGTTAGAAAAATAAAATTTCTCCCGTGTATGTAAGTATCTCTATTTCTTTCAGCCATATCAGGGATTGTTTAAACGAAACTACTTGTTTCCATTATTTAAACAATAAAACGCTAAAGGCGTGTTTCAAAATCAATTTCACAGAAATCGCACGACAATAATTGCACGATTTTTGTCCATAAAAAAAACGAAGACTCTTTAGGTACATTAAAATGTGCCTATACAGGGTGGCTCATTCAAATCGGTCAGTATGGGAATGTCTGAAACCATAAGACATACGAAGATTTGTTCTTAGGAACCATGTCACCGATTTTAATAAAAAGAAAAACTGCATTCATACATTTGAAAAAAAACTGTACCCAGCTCGGGAATCGAACTCGGTTGTTTTGAAAAAATTAACTTACACTTTTTCTATTTAAATATCGATTGTGTAGGTCTTAAGCTGTAAATGTCTTTAAAAAACCTGATGTCTAAAATGAATAAAATGCATTGTTTTGACATATTTTAATTTATCATAGTAGGTGTTCGAAGTGACCGAACGAGGTGACCAATATAACAAGACCCCAAGGAGGTTTTTTTTTCTCCTTCTAGCTCCATAGCCACTTGATCGATCCTGCTCATATACGAACTTACAAATTTTATGTATCTCTGCTACAGCCCCAAGAAATTTCATAAAGATCAGAAAAACGTTACTAAAGTTATCGTCAGACAAACTATCGAAATCAAGCCATCCAAATGCCGAGACGTCCCAGTATTAGCCAGGTGATAGTTCGGTCCGGAGTTGTTTGTAAGAACTCACTTCGCTTACGCTCCGCGAGTTCGAATATCTTTTTAAATAAACTTGAAATTTATACAAAGTCGAAAGACAAATTTATATACCTACCTAAGCGACGTGAAAGTATAATTTCCTTAATATCAGGACTAATTACCGTAATTCCTTCGCCTGAACGGATTACTGGGACCCGGGTGATCAGCTAATCTTCTTAAGTTCTGGGTATAATTAACAGTAGGGACCTAATTTAATGAAAACTTCGACATTGAAAATGACAGTGAGCCCCTTAATTTACAATGAATTTAAGGCCTTATAATGCTGGTAGATTTTACTATGGCGAGGTGGTATAACGAAACCGGAGTCGGAACCGAAAGTTAAAAAATATTTTTAACGGAACCGAAACCGAAGTCGGAACCGGAACCGAAGATAATAAACTTTCCGTATTGAATAGTCTTTTTACCAATAAGTTTTTGCACAGTTAACATTTTGCCAGTTCAGCGTCGATTCTGCTTCTAATTTACGTGCATTATTGTGACTTTTACATGACTTTTTTGAAAAACAGATTATTGAATTCAGATGAAGCTAAAATAGATAGCTGAGGCATAACTGTGATTTGATTTTGGAGGTGAACTATACATTTCGAGTTTCGCTATGACATTCGTTCTAAATAATCGGAACCGAAACCGGAATCGGAGGTGTAAAACAAATCGAAAGTTTCTATACTTCGGAACCGAAGACGGAGCTTCGTAACATCCCTACTAGATATATACAGCGTGGAAAAAGATCATGGGCCTTGGAGGGGAACTACCTTAAAACGTTGGGTAGCTCAGTTCACTGAAAGGAAACATTCTTTTAAATTATTTTTCCTAAAAAGTCAAACTGCATTCACAGATTGCTATTTCCATTTTTTCCATACTTATTGTACGAAAAAATTCTTATTTTCAATATTTATGGCTTCTCTTGAGCCACAAGCTTGGTTAGTATTGAAAAGTTTTTATAATTAGTTTTTGGAAATAGGATCATTAGGATCGATTGGCATCAATTGTCAAAAAATATATTTTTTGGCAATAATGGCAAGTTAAGATTTTTTTTCGAAAATTTGTAAATGCAGTTATGTCCCTTTTTAAAAATAAAATAATGTTTTCGTTCAGTGAATTCAGCTTACTTAACATTTTGTATAAATAGACAACTTACCTATTTGAATGCTTACTAAAGAGAGTGGTATAATCTCTGTTTATGTTAGATCTTCGAACTAGCCAGAGTAAACAAATTCGGTAAAACTAATAACCAAAGTTTGATAAGCCTTCGGCTGAGGTTAATTTAATAGCGACTAGGCGCCAACACGTAATAAATGGACGTCCGCTTATTAAGTATGTTTAATTTTCACATAATAGTCACTCACTTCTACTAATCACGTTTACTAACTTATTTTGTTTTGTGAGCGAGATACTTGATTTTTAATCGACTTCAATTCCATTGAGGAAGGAGGTTCTGCAATCGGTTTGGTGTGTTTTTTTTATGTATGTTCACCGATTACTCCGAGACCCGTGGTCCGATTTGAATAATTCTTTTTTTGTTTTAAACGAACTACCTCAAAGATGGTCCCACATTAATCTGGTCCTGTTCAGATGATGGAATCTATGAGCAACTGAGGGAACTCCTCAATTTTTAAAGGCACATGTATGTTGATTTTGGTGCTTTCTCAAGCAACTCGAGCATTCCCTCTTGAAAACCACCAATTTGATAGAGAGGACCTAATGATGAAGTCCACATATGATACGTGGACCTTTCCTTAGATAGAATGGGTGTATTATGAACTTTTTTATATATCTTTACCGATTATTCCGAGACTTTTTGTCCAATTTTGATAAATATATACTTAACCACTAAAAATGGAAAAATAAAAACTTTTTACAAAAAAAAGATAAACCGACTTCAAAAAGGATAAAATGAATCAATGATATTATTTATATGCGTTACCAACTGATATGTTTGAAGTCGGTGCCAAGCCACAAATTACAAAACCGGTCAAATCAGCTTTAAGTGTGAACATCACAAAACATCGGTACTAATAATGCAAAGGTGAATGCGATTTCATGTGTTACATTTTCATGTCTAAACTACTAATCCTATTTTGATGAATAGCGACAACTATATATATATTCTGATACACGTCTGTTTTGTCAATAATCAGAAAAAGGCGGAAAATAGAAAAAAAATTTACACGCGTAAGATGGGCCTTCCATATCAAATTTGAATATCGTGCCTTTTTACTGACACGGCGTGTGTACTGGGTACATGTGAGTATAGAAAAAATAAACTAGCAATTGAATTCCTTTACACTTCAGATTAAACCTTAGATGAAAAAGGATAAATAATTCAAACCCGTATGTCGAACGAAGCCCGTGGTGGTAGTCCCAACAATGTGTTAACAAACAAACATAGGACGTATGATTATACTTTCTGTACCTACTTGCCTTACAGTTAACGCAAGGTCGAAACGAATGTATATACGTGCGATTCATACCTTATTAGATTAGTCATATAGTAAAAATAACAATTCACTGAACACATCGCCTCGTTCGTATTAACTCTTCCAAATTTGGCTTGGCACCGACTTCAAACATATCAGTTGGTAACGCATATAAATAATATAATGATTCATTTTATCCTTTTTGAAGTCGGTTTATCTTTTTTTTGTCAAAAGTTTTTATTTATTATAATATTGTTATTCAATAAGGGATACATAACATTATGTTATTCGTTATCAACCTTATCATAATTATCATCTATTAAATAGCATTGCCCGCAGCATCGTCCTACGTACAGTCGCCATCAGATATATTGGAGCAGCCAAGGTGGTCATAAATATCTGAACAACGCCCCTATTTTCAAGACGATAAAGTGCATGTTCAGATATTTTTGAGTACCTTGGCCGCTCCAATATATTTGATGGCAACTGTAACAGATACCAGTGGCGGCGGGTCAAAAATTTTCTTAGAAAGTCGGAGAAAACAAGCCATGAACCGACCAGAATGGAAAAAGTTGCTCGACCAGGCAGGCCAAGTGTGATTCAAGAGGAAGGTTTATATGGATAATTGCACCCGTGCGAAAGCCGCCCGGGTCGCTAGTTTAAGAT
Organism: Pammene fasciana; assembly: GCA_911728535.1. NCBI lineage: Eukaryota > Metazoa > Arthropoda > Insecta > Lepidoptera > Tortricidae > Pammene > Pammene fasciana. Next base: position 3,780,463 of record OU452292.1, read on the forward strand.
TGTAAGCTACTCGAAGTTCTAATTTTACGCAAGCAGAGTTGCAATCAGAATCTAGTCAGCTTTTTCCACGTATCAGAACGCAATTACGATCCCGACGGTAAAACCATCCATTTTCTTACATATTCACGTAGTCATCCATATTCTTACGCGGCTCGCAGCTGGCGGGTGGTAATGTTCTGATTAATAATTCCCGCGCACTTAGCGTAATTAAACTGCGATTTTGGTGATGTAGGTCGTTGGTTCACGAACTGGAGGTGTGGGACTAGTGGCATTCTTAGGGTTATGTTTTTATGTAAATCTAAAAAATACGTATAACTAATCCACAATCGAAATTAATTTACTAAAAATGAACTATAGGAGCTTCCAGTCTCTATGCTGGCTAAGACATCGACTGACTGACCGATTGGATGACTGACGTCTGGAATAACTAACATTAAATTGAACTCGACATGGAAATTGGAAATGACAGACAGTCACAGGAAGAAGACGTCATCCTCGAACCAGACTAGATGGTTCATTCTGGTCCTTCAAACCTGATCAGAAGATTCGTTTTGGTCTTCGAACCGGATCAGATGATTCATTTTGATCCTCGAACTACAGACGGTTCAGACGCCATCTTGCAAATGCTATTTTTATAAATTAGCTGGTCAGAAAACGAAAATGCAAAACTTCACACTTTTTAGTTCAGACTAAAACTGCGCTAAAAGCACAATATGTAAATTGACTTGAGGCAAACATTTCAGTTCAGTTTTGTAAACATTTAACCGGATGAAATTTTTAGTTTTTATTCTAAAAACCTCTGCGGAAGTTTTTAGCTGTCCCGACAGAGAAACGAAGTGAAGTGCAAAGTAAACATATCTTTGAGGTCGACTGTACCAACCAGTCTTTTTGAAGCACGGCAATTTGGTAAGTAGCTTAACGAGTGAAGTATTTAAAACAAGTTTGATGCAACTTTATTCTCAAGAGTATAAGAGCGCGTTAAGGTTATTTTGGACACCTTACCCGCTACTTCTGCTGCTGACTGTACTTAAGGCCGATGTCTACACTAATTGCAAATGTCGTTCATCTCAATACACAGAAGAAGCTGTTAATCCGGGCACTCAGTTGATCCCAAACCGTATTCTGTCGGCTTATTAAGCGTAGTACAGCTAACCACTATATCTGTGACCCTGTTTCACAGTTTGTGAATTACTTCACACTAATTTCTTTTCTTTTATCATTCCATTGTCCTTGTCATATTATATATAATTGAAAACAGGCTCTTAACATTATTATTAGTTCCATTCAAGATATTTTTAATAACATCAACTTTAGAAAATACAATTCAAAGTATACTTTCACAGTTGGTCCCATTGTAACCAGGACAGGATCTTATTATCGTGATTAAATCGAGGGAGCTCTTAAAATATTACCTATATAGGCACACCTATAGAGATTTCAATATTTTTTGCAGTAGCTCAGGCATTTCTGGAAAGGTGGAGTCTAAGATATCTCTTCTCTTATATGTAGGTATGTATATAAGACATACAAAAGACATATAAGAGAGATATAAATCGGTTCTTTTATGTTTAAAATTATTGCTGTCCGTTCCTTCATTTCTTGTGTTAACTTATCTGGTGTGACGTAAATACAATGTATTTCTTTCTTTTTCTTTCTTTCACTGTGGGAAATAGTACATTATTGTCGAGGAGGTGAAGTAGCCCATTGCGGGCTGAGTATTTTGTTTAAACGGACGACCGGAACGGGAGTCCGTTTAAGTTAATACGAAGCCGGCAATGGCTCTTCACGCCGAGTCAAATATAGTGCTTTTCTCAAAAATGGTGCAAGAAAATAAAAATAAGTAGGTATGTCAATCGAAATAAATTTTATTAAATATTAACAATTAAAAGAAGTTTTCAATTATTTAAAAACATTTGCTTTACCGCCTTTTACTTGTTTTTAATATTCAATAGAAGTGTATTTTTCTGCCGAACAACGCCAATCTATTTGAGACAGCTAAAAACACGCGGTACCAACATTATAAATAATTGTAACTCGTTCTCTATTTTGGCTGTTTAGGAACTGTTCCACCTAGTTCTATAGCCGTTACTACTTAAAAAAAAGTATGTACCTCGACAATAATGGAATTTGTATTGGAAATTTACGGATCGAAATCGAGACTGCAATTTCCGTAACTTTTTAAATTTTTAACTGACCATAACGAAGCACTTCACCGCCTGATATTAAACCGTAAAAGTCAACCTTGCGGGACATTTTTGAGAAAAGATAATTACCTATCTGTTTTCCTTAGTTCACCGTTCGGTAAGCGATTGTAACACGTTAACAACAGAGTAGCGAGGTAAGAGGCTTAGAAGGAAAAACCGCGTAAGCCGCGTTGCGAGGCGTGCCTTTACGCACGAGTTATATTAACGTTGTATACAGGCTGTATTACAGACTTTTAACAAACTTTAAGTCAATCGTGTTTAGGCCACTAAGCTTAGTGATAAGCCTAAGTAAGGAGATTGAAAAGCTTAATTATGGCAGTATACAAAAAAAATCTGCGAGTGATCAATAGGTAAGCCGGTAAGAATTAACGAACGCCTTACAATCTGTGGACTCTATACAGTGTGTCTTTCATAACGACATTGGTTTTAAGTAACGATAGTTTAAAGTGCTGTTAACAGTTTTATCAAAATAATATAACGGTTACCTTTTATAATTAAGAGTAATTAATTTAAAAAAAATCTCGAGCAGCAATGATTCGCTAAGTGTTTCGCGCGATAGTAGGGGGTTAAGTCCTTTTCTTACGAAGAAGGTCACCTGTCACGATTTTTGACGGTCTTGTCAGGATGACACTAAGAGCGAAATTTCAATGAAATGACATGTCAATTGTTAAGTTTAAATTATTACTGATACATTGCGTGCCTAATTAATTTGCATGAAAATTGTTACTTTTTAGTTTTTAACTAAATTATGCTAATTTCAGTTCATTAGGAGTTATACTTTCAGCCCTTAAAATTAATGTCGTTATGAAAGACACACTGTATTTAGTAACCTCAATCTACCCGTGGATTGTTACAATATTGAATGAAAATCCATAAGACCATCGTTGGCGATGTTCTTATGAATACCATACCATGGACAAAGTTTATAAATTACCTATACTTTTTTAATATGCTACCTATCAGCATTGTTCAAAGTTCAAAGTTCAAAGTATTTTTATTTGTGAGTATATGTCAATCTGATCTGTCTAATTGTCAGCCTTTAATTGACAGATTATCATGCTGGAATAGGAAAAAAAATTCGTAACCGAAGTTCTTGCTTAAAAAACGAATACCCTATCAAATCTATTTATTTTCCTACTTAGGCGGCTTTCACACTGCTGTGCCATCCGCATGCGGCGCCGGTGCGCGAGCGAGATACCGCTCTGCATGTATACTGCTTAAGGGGGGTGATTTATGAGATTCGAGCACTGGAAAGTGACATTTAAAACTCAGAATAAAAGGATGAAATTATGTTTTAAAAATAAAAGCGATAGAAATTTAAAATAATGATTATTTAAACTATTAATTCCATGCGAAAAAATTGGCGACAAACTTTTGTGTGCGATTATTTTCGAGCTTGAATTTTTTGAATTCGAGCGTCCGGCTTTCAAAAATCGGCCCCCTGTCACGCTTGCACACCGTCGCCGCATGCGGTTGCGGCGACGGTGTGCTAATCGCCTAATAGCCTCTACAATCGGCGCAATTTTGACACAACATTGCCGTCTAGGTAGATGCAAACAAAACAATAGAAGTTTCAAAAACCGCATAGGTATGTATTAAAAATCGCAGGTGACTAGTCGCTTACGTTTGTAGAGGCCTTAACAGACAACTCTGTACCGAAACATGAACAAGTCAGAAGACTCAGAAGTCCTCAACTCTGAGTATTACACCTCATTAGGCAATTACAGCTCATTAGAGTCATTACAGTTGCTTGTTAACAAGCTCCGATTTGACAACTTCTCAACTCGCTCTCATGTAAACTTAGTGTATAATTAACTTAGGTACTTACTTGACATTATTGGCACATACGTTACATATATATTTTTAATGAGAGCAAATTACTTAAGTACAAAAAATAGATTAAATTCATTAAATCACCACGACATCAATATCATCATCATCATCATCATGATCATTGGAGACCACGGACTAGCAAGCGCAGCGTAGGACGTCCACTCACAAGATGGACAGACGACCTTATAAAGGTCGCCGGAAGACGCTGGATGCAAGTCGCTTCCGACCGATACTTATGGAGGTCCAAAGGGGAGGCCTATGTTCAGCAGTGGATGTCTTATGGCTGAGATGATGATGATGATTAAATAATTGGAAATTTATATAAAACACTAGTGTTATATGAAATACTGACAACGCACTGAGTAACGTAAATAAGTAAAATATAGATTTCTTCAGTTTCATCGACGGTGCTGCCCTATAGCTCGCCAAACGAAGGAAAACTTAGGGGAAATAATTCGTGTATAGCTGAATTTTGGTGAAGTTGTACATAAAGGTGTCTTACACAACATACTAAAAGTACTCATGGATAGGGGTGCCGCTAACGGGGAGAGGGGGGTGTAAAGGTCCCCTTTATTGGCTTTTCGTAAATAACTCAGTAGCGGTGGCTCATACGAAAAAATGTTCTTCTACTTAATTAATCCACAAATGATTTTCTACAAAAAAGGTTCTTTACACTTTTTTTCTGAGATCAATGTATAATGAGATTTCAAGGAAATACGATAATCACTTTTAGAAACTTTCGGAGCTGTTATTTACGAAACTATGAGTTTTGTCTAAAAATTGTTTTAGAAAACCCATATTTATATTAAAAGACCTATCCAACGACACCCCACACATTAGGCGTGGATTAAAATACAGAATTTACCCCCCACTTCATGTGTTCGGGAGGTACCCTAAAAAATAATATTTTTTCAGATTTTGTTTTAAAACTTTGTCTGCGTGTTCAAAACACATACTCATACGAAGTTTAAATATTCAAGTACTAACCATCACTGAGCAGGTTGAAGAGGGTATTTTTTTACTTTTTATTTTTTATGCCACGACGGTGGCAAACAAGCATACGACCTGTCTGATGGTAAGCAGTTCCCATAGCCTATGGACGCCTGCAATCAACTTCCTACCCTTATAGTTTCGCTGTCCGTTTGTCCCAGTCTGTCCGTTCACGGCTTTGCGCAATAAAAATTAGAAAAAACTTATTTGGACGCGAAAAAAAAAACTTTTTTTGTATGGGACACGTCGTCCCGGCCGGCCAACCCTCCATACAAAGCCAAACTTTTTTTTCGCGAAAGAAAAATGATTTATAGTTTTTCATAATAACAATTCGATACCAATTATGCCCTTAAAAGGATCATCAGTATTTTTGTTACACCTTATATATTAATGAAAAAGGACCAAAGTTGGAGTAGCTTTTTTACTTGAAATTTTATCAATTTATTTTAATTAAATAATTTGATTTGCTCTCTAGTTAGATGCTTGCTTAGATGATTGTTAAATAGTACTCGTTACCTTTCTCATTAAAATCAATTCCCTAACTCTTTTCAATTCAAACACCTAGGCCGTACAAGTCTTGTAATTAGATTTTCAGTTTTTGAGCAGTTTATTATTCAATTACCTGTTGATGTATAAAAAAATACTACATGCCTTCTACTACATGCCTACTATTAAGCACTTGTTAGTCTAAATGTCAACATAGGTTTTAACTGAGTTTTTCATTGCTAGTTGTAAAAAATAGTGTTAACAAGTGGGGAAAAACACAGAACATTTTGGAATATGACAACAATTTGTCCGAAAAAAAGTGTCGTAGAATGTATGAGCTCCCATATAAACCACGACCCTTCTCTATCCGGAACAACTCTAAGACCGTTATCACACTTGCGATTTGCGAGCGAGTTTTGTATGAGCGAACACGCCGCGAGTTCGCCGCGTACTTGTTTTGTATAGAAATCGCTCAAGTGTGATAAGGCCCTAACACAAACGCGTATAGGTACTTACACACTACACCAGTGAACTGTAGAGGGCTATCCTACGTCTATTCTATCTTATTGAGGTCAGCTTCAGTATCAAAGGCTATCAATGGCAAGAGATTCCAATTTCAATTCCAATTACCACTACCACGTTCTGACGAAGCTGGAACTGGAAGTGAACCATTGTGATTAGTATCATGTTCCAATTGCAATCAATTTCTAGAATAGGGTTATTTCATATGTGAAATCAATTTTCGGAAATACACCGAAACACCAGGATGGAATGTGTTATTTTGGCTTTTATATGATTTTAAATTTTATACTTATGAAAGGGATGTGTATCTTGACGTCACAGTTAGGGTTTTAAATCCGGATATTTTAAATAGTAGTTTGTACGGATTTATCCGGATAGTAGCCATATTATCCAGGTAATATTCGGATAATTGCAAGCCCTAATTTCCATAGTAACTTTATAGTAGAAACAATTTTTTTTTTTTAATAAACAGTATCGAATTAACTTGTAGTCCTTGTTTAAATCGGTTAGTCAAAACGTTATTAAGACGGAACGACCGTTACATATTTAGATGATTTTTTCTACATACTCAGGGGAGTCAAATAATTTCATATCATTCAATACACTTTTTGATAACCTACTTATATTGCAATTGATATGTTTGAGCGTGTCTGAGATAAATATAGACAAAAGACTGTAGTTTTCGAGACTTTGTAAGTTTTTTAGAAACAATATTTCCAAGTCTAGTATATCGCTCATAAAACAATATAAATAAATCACAGTAAGTTACGTAAATATTTCAGTGTAAGCTAGTACGACGCTGGTTTGATTTATCGAAGGAATATTGGAGTTCTCTGGATTCCGGACATTTTTGGCGGATTTATATAGTGTATGAGTAATAATATATGAGCATGATATTATAATGACGCGTTGTCTTGTTTTATTGTTATTATATAGGATATAGGATGAATTGAACCCTTTTCCAGGCATAGTACGTATATTGATCACATCCGTGACAATTAAATTTAAGTAAGATTCAAATTAGATTCAAAATTTTGCGCTATTATATCTTCTATTACCAAAACGTAAGATAATTAGGTTTTTTTTAAACATCTTCTGGATTCGTGCGACCTGGAAAAGGGTTGAACATGAACAGTCACGTTCTTAGTAATACTCGTAATATGGCGGCAAATTTGATAACTTAGGCGCCAAAGGTCGAACCTAACCTAACTTATAATTTATTTACGCGTGAAAATTTGATTTGTCAGACTATATTTCTAGTTAGTTGAGTTAGGTATATTATTTTGTCTAATCCGTGAGCTACAAGTTCCCTCCCATCCCCTCTTTGATCAATGAATTTTGCAGCTAGTTCTATTTGATTATGAAATATTATATATTTTATAGCGAAAGCGACTATACGTAACTTGAAGTGCCATCTGCGTAGAAAATTACGCGTGTAACCTTAATGCTTGAAATAGACTTAACTTTTAAACGCCCCGAAGGATAGGAGGCAATTTTTACGATATTCCTAATCGGGCAATTTTTTTAGATTCTTTTGCATTTTTAATACATATGAAAAACATTTATTTACAAAGATAAGGTATACAAACATAAGTACTTACTTATACTTCCAAAACTAAATCTTAATTAAAAAATAAAACACATACTTTTACCTAAAACCGCCCTCCCTCCAACCAATTGAATTACATTGCTTTAAATTGTACCTATAAACATTACCATTACTGCGGGTGTAAAAGGGGTACCTAAATTGAAAAACCGTCACTTTTAGCCCTCTGTCAGCGAACCTCAATCAACCGTTCGGTGAATTAATCCTCAAATTAAAAACGTCCACTGGATATCGGACGCGGTCCGCCGGGGAAATAAAGGACGGATATAACGCCCACGGGGATAACAGTAGACATTTAGGTTCAGTACGGAGGGGCAAAATCATCAACCGGGCTGCTAACGCGGAGCGAAAACGAATTTCTTCTCTCTCATAGGCCTCCTCCAACTGTCATATTTATTTTGTTCCTCTTTGTATTTTTTAACTTGAGAAACAATTTTGAATTGGATTATGAAATCTTCTACGTCGGTCATTCCGTTAAACTTCTCCAACGCCATGTTTAGTGTCGGCGACGCGAGGCGCAGCAGTGCGCCACGGGCCGGTTCAAGTACCACTCCTAGTGCTTGAAGATGGAGACCTAGGCTCTCCGAAACATGTCGCAAGACGTGACTAAAGTGCCGTGAGTGTAACCGTGTTATTTTATAATGCCATGTTTAGTTATTTTTGCACAGCTATTTTACAGAATTCTAGTGAGTTATTTTAATGGTAATGTTTCCATTGTACTCTGCCTGCTGCAACTCTCATCCAGTAAGGTCCCAGGGTCAGACTAATGTCATCATTCCATCTTGTAGTAGGTAGTAGTAGTAGTAAAACACTTTATTGCACAAAACAAGTACATGACCATTAAAAACTAAGGTCAATGTGCACAAAGGCGAGCTTATCCCTTTAAGGAATCTCTTCTATCTAACCTATACTAGCTAGCTAGCTTGTTAGGTTAGTGGATTGGTTTGTTTTCTTGTGCAGCCTCTGGGGCAGGGACCGGAGAACCCCTTTATTTGATTAATCTTTGCGATAGGGTAACCCTATCAAAAGGTTACCCAATGATAAGGTTACCCTATCATTGGAGTTAGCCTATCATTACGGAAACCGTTTTAATAGGGTTAACCATATTCAATGTGGTTTGGTTACCCTATCGAATCTCTTAACGATAGAGTTTACAATAGCTTGATCGCATTCAAAAAACACTTGAGAGGGTAACCTCATTGGGGGTTTTCGATTCGGTAAGCGCTTACCAAAGCGGTAAGCCAATGACGTGCTTACCGAATTGATAAGGTTTGTAAAAACAACCGTATCAAATACCCGATTAATACCCCTTCATTAGTAACCGATTCCGGTCCTTCTAGGGTACCACAGAGTAACCTGTTTGCTATGATTTAAGCAGAGACTATAAAGATATAGACGGCCACAGCCTAAGAACTTTTTAAAGCTCAAGTCGATTGCACCCTCTGTCCGAAAGCCTCCTAAAGGTACCGAAAATGTAAGAGGAAATGTCATCTACACTGCTACTCCACCTACTTAGTAGATACTGTGTACTACTAGTACGCTATTTGTTACTAGGTGGAGTAGCAGTGCAGGTGACATTTCTCTTACATTTTCGGTATCTTTAGGAGGCTTTCGGACAGAGGGCGCAATTGACTTGAGCTTCAAATAGTTCTTAGGCTGTGGCCGTCTATACCTCTATAGTCTCTGATTTAAGGTAACTTACTGCAACAAACTCCCGACTGCGGTCAGGTCTAACGCTCCACCAAACACAGGGTCTTATATCGCTCCAAAGAATACATTCAAAAGAAACTGAGAAGAAATGAGTTTACTAATACTTATACAATTTACTTTCCACCCTCGCATTTTCCGAACTAAACCCCTTATGAAGTGGGCCCGGACAATAGAAAGGTCTTTTGTGACAATACGGTAGAGCATTTTACGGGTAATCTGAATCGGATATTTTTCAGTAAGTATTTATTTGTTTTTTTTATCAATGTGAACTAGTAACCGTTCAAGTCAGCCGCTTTGGCCGATAGCGGGGCATAATATGAAGGGTACACGGAAAGAACATGTCTAGTCTTTGACAAAATTTTGAGTTATAGCGGCTTAAAAGTTTGGAACGATTCAATTAACCATATTATTTTCGTAACTAGATTGTTTTTATGAATTAAAAAGTGGATTTATGTCAAAATTTGCAGCTGTTACAGAAGTTGTTGCTAATAGTTCATTGCAAGCTCTACATTTTGATACGAAAATCTCATTTTACGAAAAAAGGGACTAGACATGTTCTATCCGTGTACCCTTCATATTCAGTATTCGTTAAAAATCACTATTAGTAGCATCTCTAGTTTATATTACGAAAATCTGTTTTAACTCGTGCTTATTCATGGTTATTATATATATTCGAAAGAGCGAGTGCGTAAGCGAAGCGAGTTCTTCCAAATAACTTCTGCCTACTGGGATGTCTCGGCATTTCGACGGCTTTTTATTTTGAAAGTTTATTCGACGATAACTAGAGTACCGTTCTCTTGATCTTTATGAAATTTATTGGGGTTATAGCCGAGATTCATGTAATTTGAGAGTTCGTATATGAGCAGGATCGATCAAGGGGTTCGAGCTAGAAGGCGCGAAATAATAAAATCATCACATGGATCTTGTTATATTGGTCAGCAAGTAAATTGCGAGTTCTCAGTTCGAGGCGGACTACCAGTGTATTTTATGCCAAGTAAAATATTACCACCTGCGGGCAGAATATTTCGCTTCGACTGCCTTTAGAATTTGTGCCGCAACTTGCGACAACAAAGAAACCGTTTTATCCAGTTCTGCTGCAAGTTTGTCGGTTGCATCGAATACAAAAATATTTGTGGTCTGTTACATGCTTTATTTGAATTTACTTTCCCGTACTCAGAAAATGGTTTACTTGGCATTTGGGAGGCCTACGCGGAGCCGAAATCAACGATGAATGACTGAAATGTAAGGGAAACACGAAACACGGATAGTAAGCTTCTCTGCTTTAGATTTGAAAGCGATTTCTATACAAAACTTGTACGCGGCGAACTCGGGGCGTGTTGGCTCCCATACAAAACTCGCTTGCAAATCGCAAGTGTGATAACGCTCTTAGTGGCGCAAAGTGGCTTTGAAATGTGCAATCTCAAGCACCCCTCTGTAATTCCAATTTATGACCAAAAGGCGTAAATACCTACTTGTATACCGTCACAATATTTCCAGGCTTGAAAAACATAGTTTTCTTCTCCTTCTTCTTCTTCCTAGCGTTTACCCCGGCTTGGGGTCCGCTTGACAACCTAATCCCATGAATTGGCATAGACACTAGTTTTTACGAAAGCGACTGCCATCAGACCTTCCAACCCAGAGGGGAAACTAGGCCTTTTTGGGATTAGGTCCGGTTTCCTTACGATGTTTTCCTTCACCGAAAAGCGACTGGTAAATATCAAATGATATTCCGTACATAAGTTCCGAAAAACTCAGTGGTACGAGCCGGGGTTTGGAACCGAGACCTCCGGATTGAAAGTCGGACGTCTTACCGCAAGGCTACCAGCGCTTCTTCAAAAACATAGTTTTCTTCTCCAAACAGATATGTTAATATTATTCCTGAGATGGGGGCCATCAGTATTAAGATACTTATAAATAGCTATATGCTGATGAAAACTATGTTTTTCAAGCCAGGCATAGTTGTGCATCGTAGGCCAGGCACCATTGTAGCACATAACGGCATGTACACGGAGAGAACATTTTACTAGAAACAAGTATTAAAGTATTAAAGTATTAATTCCCAGGACAAGTAAACGTTTACTAAAAACAAGTAAACGTTACTAAAAACAAGGAAACGCTTACTAAAAACAAGTAAACGTTACTAAAAACAAGGAAACGCTTACTAAAAACAAGTAAACGTTACTAAAAACAAGGAAACGCTTACTAAAAACAAGTAAACGTTACTAAAAACAAGGAAACGCTTACTAAAAACAAGTAAACCTTACTTGTTTTTAGTAAACGTTTACTTGTCCTGGGAATTACATTTTTTTACTTGTCTCCGTGTATATTATTGATGCAAATGCATTTTTCTAACGCGCAGTAGAAGTTATACATACATTAATAGAGTATAACATCATTAACAACGAATCATTAATAGAACTTGAAAACCTATACACAAGTTAAAGTGAGTTTGTAATGGTTTCAAGTTTCAAAACATTACGATATCTGCCCTTTGCACCCGCGGCACGTACAAACTAAACGAATTTAGATTGCCCGCTTTAGCGATTCCGAAGCTCAATTTGGTTTAATAGTGCTGACCATAATCCAAATAGATACCCGTTAAACCAGCACTTTTTTTCCTTAGGCGTAAATAGGAAATAGTTTCGTACAGAATCTCCACTTTACAGATCGTAGAAGTCTAGAATATCGTAGAACAGGGGATGTAGTGTTGACGACGGGGGACTTGACCCTTTAGCCTTCAACGCGTTGAATGAGAGCGGTATCACACTTGCGATTTGCGAGCGAGTTCTGTATGGGAGCGAACACGCCGCGAGTTCGCCGCGAGTTCGCCGCGCACGAGTTTTGTATAGAAATCGCTTTCAAATCGCTCAAGTGTGATAAGGCCCTAAGGGTGCGTTTACAACAGAGCTGTGCGATGTGAGAGCGCTGGTAGCCTTGCGGTAAGACGTCCGACTTTCAATCCGGAGGTCTCGGGTTCAAACCCCGGCTCGTACCACTGAGTTTTTCGGAACTTTTGTACGGAATATCATTTGATATTTACCAGTCGCTTTTCGGTGAAGGAAAACATCGTGAGGAAACCGGATCTAATCCCAAAAAGGCCTAGTTTCCCCTCTGGGTTGGAAGGTCAGATGGCAGTCGCTTTCGTAAAAACTAGTGTCTACCAATGGAATTAGGTTGTCAAGCGGACCCCAAACCGGGATAAACGCTAGGATGATGATGATGATGATGGTGCGTTTACACCAGAGCTGTGCGATGTGCGTTGCGAGGAATGTGTTTGTAATGAACCAAATAGAAACTCTTCATTTAACTATCTTATCACAGCTCTAGTGGGACAGCTCAGCGGAGCAAGGTTTTTGTACATACAAAACAAAGGAATTATGTGTGCGAGGAGTGTGTTGCGAGGAATGTGTTGCGAGGAATGTGTTGCAAGGAATGTGTTGCGAAGAATGTGTTGCGAGGAATGTGTTGAGAGGAATGTGTTGCGAGGAATGTGTTGCGAGGAGTGTGTTGCGAGGAATGTGTCGCGAGGAGTGTGTTGCGAGGAATGTGTTGCGAGGAGTGTGTTGCGAGGAATGTGTCGCAAGGAATGTGTTGCGAGGAATGTGTTGCGAGCAATGTGTTGCGAGGAATGTGTTGCGAAAAATGTGTTGCGAAGAATGTGTTGCGAGGAATGTGTTGCGAGGAATGTGTTGCGACGAATGTGTTGCGAGGAATGCGTTGCGAGTAATGTGTTGCGAGGTTACTACCAACTAGTTGGGGTTTTTCACAGGCGACACGCCCTCCCTACACATCCTCGCACCGCTCAGCAAACCTCGCAATGCATCTTCGCATCTCTGGTGGAAACACTCACGTCGTTCCACATCCTCGCGCATCCTTGCACCGCTCAGCTACCTAGCACATTTCTGGTTGAAACGCAGCCTAAGACATCTCTGGATTTAGTCGCGAACAAAAGCTAGGCAGCTTTCTCTCTGGTTTGGAAGGTCAGATGGCGGTTGCTTTCGTAAAAACTAGTACCTACACCAATTCATGTTATTAGGTTGCCGAGCGGACCCCGGGCTCAACTGAGCCGTAGCCAAAGCCGGGATAAACGCTAGAAAATAGATTGAGTTTTAAGTTAATCAGGTTATTACCACCCGCCATTAATCTCAGTGTCTATAACAATCCATTAGCCATGTTTCCACCCACGTATATTTATAAACACAAGTGAAAGAACTTGCCTCGCTTCCTGTGAGGTCAATAAACCTTATCGGCGTGATATGTATTGAGTACAAGAATAGGTTAAAAGTCGTCGGGCAACGATAGCGTTAAAATGTATGTTAGCCGATAAACTTAAGATGACCCGTTCGCGGAAACTGGGTGCGCGGATTTGGCTTTCTTGTTGTTGTTATCGATATGGTATTAGCTTGCTCATTACTAGGGAATACGAACTGATACAACATTGTACAGAAATTACCGGTAAATCTGTATATTACTGGTCATTCTCATACTAAACACTTACTGGCTGCATTTCAAATCGAACCACTCGTAGGTGGCAAACTTGATATTGTTTACCGTAAACCGTTTTTACAGTAAAACCATTGTTTAAACACAGAGCAAAATTATTAAATATGTAAATAATAAAATATCGGTACTCTAATACTCTCACTTACCTATCTTAGAAACGGGAGACTCATAAATATTTTGTTTATAGTCCCAGTGCAATCCGATGAAATTTATCTCCTTGACAATAAAGGCGTTGTACATATATTTGTGACTACCTTGGCCGCTCCGATATATCTATGGCGACTGTCTCGAGGACACAATTTTAACGATAATGATTACTCTGCAATCAAATTTAGTTTTAGTCTTTAGAAAAAAAATCTTAAAAAAATTTACTTTTTTACTTTTATTGGCCGCCGCAGATATGAAATAGCGCAGCAGTGAAGAAAATAAATAAAATATACCAATCTATAAACCCTCACCCGTTTATAGTGAACGGATTGTACCACTATCCACCTCCATTTTATTAAGGGTCCCTTGGTTACGCCTGTTGCGCGTGTCCCGGCACCTTTATGACCGTATATTTGTTTATGACTCTTGATAATGTGTAAAGGGTCCTTAAGAAATTACCCTATTATTTTTGATGGTACCTATAAGTTTTAGGATCTAAAAGAAAAAATATTAACTATGGTATTGTTTTGGTAAAGATACCATTTGGCTGTTGGCGCATGCATCATACCTACGCTGTACCGATTCAATATTGTATTTGAGAAATATAAGCGTAAGCGCCGACCGGCCAATTGGTACCTTTACCAAAAGTCTGCACAATTTTATTGTTCTGTGAAACATTGAAACCGTCTGATTGTTATATAGAAAACATCCATAACTCAAGAACATTTGTCCTCTCGACCCTTAGAGCATATACCTATGGAGTAAGCTTAGGTACATTTCCCCTCTGTCAACGTTATTAGCAGGAAAATCTAATACGTTTATAAAAACTATTTCAAAAATCGATTACACGCATTTCATTCATCGTTTTCAGTGAGTAAAGAGCTCCGTGAAAATGCCTTTATGTATTGTTTTTAGGTGTAAAAAATGTTCTACTATGTCTAGTTTACAAAAATATGAAATATAATTTTACATGTAATTATAGTTTTATTTTTTTATTATTACTATTATGATTAAAAAATTAATCCATATCGAAAATCCGGCGTCGTTTACAGAATCGATTCAAAGATAATCGTATATTTTCTGACGGGCAGTAACTATTTTGACGTTTGACACTTATGCATATTTAACGCCCCTAAGGATTACTGCCTTCTATATTTTGTTTGAAAATACAAGCAAAAATGATCCTTGGCTTTTTTGTTTGACATTTGCAAAGACTGCATCCGATAATGAACCATATTTCAACATATGTGAAGTCAACTATCTGTTGCTCGATTTAGTGTCGTGACTTACTGTCAAATATGCGTGATATTTTCAAGTCAAAGGTACATCATTGTCCGTTATCAATAAGGCGATGCTACTATAAAAGTTCATTTAGAAATAAACTGTATTAACAACCGACAATGATGTACCTTTAAATAGAAAACGCCATACGTATGCTACCTCGCCCCCCTCAGATTTTGGCAGACTTTTTTGTTTGGAAAGATGAGGCGATGCGTCCTCCAGGTATAGAGCTTTATGTCTCGACCTGATTGTGCCCAAATATTTATTTAAGTATTTCGTACACAAGTGCCGAGAAACTCATTGTTTCTGAATAAAATCTTTATTAACCTACACTCAGAAAATTCAATAATTTTGGTTCAATCAGTTGTCTCTGCATTACCCTATAATTAGTATTTTGTACCAATTTGTGTGACATTTAGCGTTCGATCTCTACCATTCCAAACGACTGCTCGTTATTGAGTGCATTGGTTCGAAATTGATGAGAGGGCTGCCATGCCAAAATATTCTGCAAATTATAGTTTACATCTGCTATGTAGCAACTATTACAATAATTACAATGTACATCTCTGTTTACAATTACAATAATTATTGAAGTGGAAGTTCAATTTAGGTGGTAAGTTCGTTCACCTTTGTAGGTACATAATTGCGAATGTCAATAACTTTTGAAACTAAGTATAAAGACTGTGCACGTTAAAATCCGGCCACGCATGGTATGATACATCTTTTTATTGAATGTGCATATTCAACTAACACTCCTAATTAATAATTTGGGGTTATCAAGCTACATAATAAAATTGAAAACATAATATAAACGTTACGTTGTCTATGAGTTTGATCACTGTATATTCCACAGTGCCTATATTTTGTTGTCCACAGTGTTCTGACAGTGTTTACCAAATTTTCCAGTTAAAAATAGTTTTTTATTATAAATAAGATAAATCAAATTATACCTTATTAAATTCTCTTTTCACCATAGCTAACATTTTTCTAAGTGTATTTAGATTGAAATAGTTCGGAGGTGTTCTAACTTTGGTGAGTTTGACTTTTTGACAAAAAAATGGCTGCCATATAAAAATTACTTTCAGTGCTTGGAGTAGAAAGTTTTCCTGACTACCTCAAGTAGAATAGAGTTACAAAACATTTTTTTTGTAAGATGACATTCTATTGACCCTAAAACCGGTTGTGAAAATATAAATACAATTGTGGTATTGTAGCAGGAAGCGAGTGAAGATTATCAAAACCGCTGGACAAAACATTAAAGATATGATGGAATATCTTCAGTAAAAACTGAGACAAGCCCATACAATAGTAATATGATTCTATTTTTATTATATATTACTATGATTACAGATTATTTATAAAAAAGAACTGCTTGAAAATGTGTATCCGAAAGGGAGATGTACCAGATCATGCGTGGCCGGATTTTAACGTATACAGTCTTTATTACAATAATTACAATGTACATCTCTGTTTACAATTACAATAATTATTGAAGTGGGAGTTCAATATAGGTGGTAAGTTCGTTCACCTTTGTAGGTACATAATTGCGAATGTCAATGACTTTTGAAACTAAGTATATGTACCGACTAGATAATGATAAATATTATCGGTCAATCTTACACAAATCGACCTAGTCCCAGAGTACGCTCAATAAGGCTTGTGTTATGGGTACTAGGTGACGATATATATCACTACATAGTATAAAACAAAGTCGCTTCCTGCCGTCTGTCTGTATGTATGCTTATATCTTTAAAACTACGCAACGGATTTTGATGCGGTTTTTTTTAATAGATAGAGTGATTCAAGAGGAAGGTTTATATGTATAATTGCACCCGCGCGAAAGCCGGGGCGGGTCGCTAGTAATAGATAAATACTTAAATACATAGAAAACATCCATAACGCAGGAACAAATATCCGTGATAAACACACAAATAAATGCCTTGACCAGGATTCGAAACTCGGTCCTTCTGCTTCGTAGGCACTAGGCAGGGTCACTACCGACTGGGCTAGGAGGCCGTTAAGGGGCTACTTTGAAAAATTATAGGTTTTTTCAAACGCTCTAGTGTCTAAACGGGAAAAGGGGCTGAACTTATTTTCGTATATATATTATTACCCGCTTATTCATAAACGTGTTTCAAACCTCATTTAGTTAAAATGTATTTTGTCTGTTTCTAACAAACACAACTGTCAATGTGACAGATAAGGACAAAAGATGATTTAGTTAAATGAGGTTTGCAATACGTTTATGAATAAGCGGGTTAGACTATATATTCTTGTTTTTGGCACAAGCCGAAACACGATTGCTGAAAGTTGCCTCGATAGAAAAAAATCCGAAGTTGGGTCCTTTTTCCTCTTATTTTTCTTAGTTTACGTAAACTATAAGAGATTAAGCAATATAACTAAGTAAAAAATATGGTATTCTGGTTTATCTAAAAAGCCACAGAATCAAAATAGACAAAACTTTATAGATTCGCTTATTTATCGTAGTTTAGTCAAAAAGTCTGATCCTTAAGAGCGCTGCATCTCTTTCTTTCGTGCACGGGAGCCATAAACGTATCTCTGACGAATGGGCGTCGCTTGTCCGAATCGAGGAACGGCCTTAAAACTAAACAGCCGAGCCGTAATAAAACTATACAAAACAATAAGATTGGTTACTTTTAAGTAGAAACTCTTACTGCGTTTCCACCAGAGATGAGCAATGCGAGTATAGGTGGCGATTATCACACTGGCGACGGATCCGCATGCGGCGCCGGTGCGCGAGCGAGATAACGCTATACACGTGCAGAGCGCTATCTCGCTCGCGCACCGGTGCCGCATGCGGATACGTCGCCAGTGTGATAATCGCCTAAATGATGTGATTCTATTGGGTCTTAACAAACACATACTCGCAATGCATGTGCGCTTGTCGCTGGTGAAAATGCAGTCTCTGAAAGAAGTCTTGGAATTCGTTTTTAGGGTTCCGTAGCCAAATGGCAAACGGAACCCTTATAGATTCGTCATGTCTGTCTGTCTGTATGTCCTTCCGTGTCACAGCCATTTTACTCGGAAACTATAAGACGTATCATTATCAAATTTTCACATAAAGTGTATTGTGTATGCCGCTACTTAGTTTTGTAGAGAAAATGCTTTTTGTAAAGAAAAATTTTTTTGCCAAATATAAACATGATGCACATCAATCGATAGGTCTCTAAAAAAAATATTGAGGTTTCTTTGAACATTTTTTGATTAAGTGGAAAGTTTCAGAAATAATCGCTCCGAAAGTCATAAAATTGTGTGTGTGTGTGTCCCCCCCCCCCCTATAACTTTTGAAAATGAAATGAAATGAATATTTTTATTTCGTGTAACCATTGACACATATCACATTAGTAAGACTTACATGCTAAGGGGTTAATACACTTAAATAAGCCTTATAATTTTAAAAAAGGACAACACTGATAGGGGCATGAAGTCCCTCGCAGTGCGACATGTAGGGGCAGTCAACCCTGTCCGCTATCATTCGCAGAATGTTGTTGGGGCTGCTGCGCACCCGCCGCACCAGGGATGCTGCGCGCGCACGCATGGTCGTGTAGAAACAGTCCACGCGCGCCGTGGCGAACATCCCCGATGCGCTACAGTAACGGGGCAGCCCCATCAACATCCGGAACGCATTATTAAATTGGACTCTAAGGGCCCCATAGGCCCGCTGCGTATACCGCGCCCACAAACTGCAGGTATAGAGGGAAGTGCAGAACGCTCTAAACAATGTAACTTTCACCTCTTTTGAGCACCTTGCAAATCTGCGGGCGATCATATTCGCACGGACCGACAGCGCCCTTCGTTCCCTCTCCATGTCCAGGTCGTCTTTGAGGTCGGTCGTGATTATATGGCCTAGGTACTTAAAATGGTCCACTCTAGCCATTGGGGTACCATTGAGACAAATGTCAGGGACTTCCACTGCCTTCTTGCGACCGCACTCAAACACCATGCACTGACTCTTGGCTACATTATATTTAAGGCCGTGCTCAGCCACATATGTTTCACATATTTTGAGCAGCTTGCGCAGCCCACACACCGACGCACTCAGCAGCACCATGTCGTCTGCATAACTTATGTTATTCACACAAACTCCGTCCACATGACAGCCGACATGGGTTCTGCTGAGCGCCTCGATTAGTCCGTTAACATACAGGTTAAAGAGCGTTGGTGAGGTCAACCCTCCCTGTCTCACCCCGCACTCCAACCTGTATTCATCAGACTGCGCGTTAGCCCATCTAACACAGTTGACCTGGTTACCATACCAGTACTTAAATATTTTAATGGTTTCCCGCGGTAGGCTCGTATTTTCCAGCTTCCTCCACAGTAGGTCATAGGAAACCAGGTCAAAAGCCTTAGATAGGTCGAGGAAACAGGCTACCACAGGGGTTCTATTTTTTGCATAATACCTGACAGTGTGCTTAAGACACAGGATTGCCGACTCTGTAGATAACTGTGGTCGAAAACCCAATTGGTTATCATGCAGTTTTACATGGCTATTTAACTGTGAATTAAGCACACTATCAAATATTTTTGCCACAATCGTTGCCAACGAGATGGGTCTGTAGTTGTTCCTATCCGCCAGATCTCCAGTCCTGTTTTTGATAATGGGTACAACAATCGTCCGCATTAGGTTATCTGGCAGATAAGAATGCCTAATACACAGGGTACAAAACATTGCCAACACTCTCGATATATGGGGACCTGCATGCTGGAGGTGCTCAATAGAGAGACCGTCGTAGCCAGGGGATTTACCTCCAGACATTGATTTAATAATTTTGGCAATGTCCTTGGCAGTAATGCTAGGACCCACGCTATTAATCTCGGTCTCACCATCTAGCTCCCCCAACTTCGTTTGGCATAAAGCCGATTTTCTCACGAAATGGTCTTTAAAGAGGTTGGCTATGCTTTTAGGATCGCTAACGCCCTCTATGCTCGCAGGGTGACTACCCAAAGGCTTCAATTTGTTTGTGGCCTTCCAAAAGGAACGGAAATCCTTTTTCAAGTGATGCGAGGAAATAATGTCCATCTTTATTTGGTCTTCATGATCTTGGCACCATTTCAAGCGTGCTTTAAAAATTTTGCGACTCTCACGCATCTCATTGAAAAGAATACCACTCTCAGGCTTTCCGAACCTAATCCATTCTTGAAACCTTTGTCTCGCCACCCCATGAGCGGCACTGACATGTTTGTTCCAACCTACAATCCGTTTCTTAGCCCTCGGCTTCCTATCCCCTCGACCGACAGCCGCTGCACTCGTAAGGGCGCTTACAATGTCCTCATACAACTGGTCCAAAACAATTTTATGACCCTGTTCCTGACAATACCTATCGGCACAGGACTCCAATTCAATTGGAAAATTAATTAGACGAAGTCTTTGATGACATTCGTTATTATAAACAATAATTTGATCTGCCGTTCTTTCACCCCAAATTACATTTTTATCTACGTGAACATGACTAGTTGTACTAGGGATTATAACATTAACGTCACATTCTAAAAATATAGGAAAGTGATCCGACCACGTAACACAGTTATTGTTTACATATATATTACGAACGGAAGGCACCGCGGACTGCGAAAGTACAAAATGATCCAACCATCTTCGACACAGATGTGCATCACTGATAAAAGTATAGGTATCTGACGTAAGCCCCAACTTATCTACGTCCATACAACACCACTTTTGTTCGTCGCAATGGTCCATCAACTCCCTATAAAAACGTTCGTGCGGATGAGCATTAAAATCACCCATTATGTAAACCGATTCTATCCCACACTCATCAATTATCGCACTTACCGCTCCCAGGCAGTCCGTGAACTCGCTCAAGTTTTCACTGCAATCCGTAGGCATGTATACACTCACCACTAATAATGGTTGACCGTCATTCGTCATAATTTTGATCGCGCACAACCGAGCATTGTCACACTGCACCACGGACACATTTTGAAACGCCGATTTTCGAAATAAGAGGCCTACCCCGCCATATGGACGACCCACCATCATGCCATCGCTGGTATCCATTGCAGACATACCAGTCGAGCAGAAGTCTTCATCAATAGTATTCAGGAACATAGTGTCTTCAGGAGTTAGCCAAGTTTCCTGCAAAGCAACAATATGGCAGGTTCGACACAGCTCCCTTACAGTATCTATTGAGCGCTTCACGTTTTTACAATTAAAGCTAGCAAATCTATATATCGTGCTATCCATTTATAATATTATTATTATGCTGGCCGTTCTCAGATCTCGTTCCGATCGCGTGTTTGTACTTAAAATGCACGAACTTACGAAAAATAATACCTTGTGGCCATATATTTTTGTCCAGGAACAGAGGTAACTTATTTGGACTAACAAAAAACTTGTAAGCTTTGTGTCCTGTCTCCCTTTTTATGTCAATTTTCTGTAAGTATACTCTTTCCTTCGTTTTGGCCATAATGTACTCGACTATATCCTTTTCATGCGTGTCTTTATGCACGTTAGATATGAAAATCGGAGTCTTAGGCTCCGCAGCCTTAAATTTAGTACTGGAGTCATTTGCCGTACCAAATTGACCTCTGTAGCGATAATTCGATTTTCTTTTATTTTTCTTATTCTTTACCTCCTCAAAACCGTCATCGTCAATGTTTAAATTTTCATTTTCATTTTGACAATTCTGTTCCGACGGTTCCATAGTACACTGCCTGTCAACGCATTCATTGTTTGTTTTTTCAATCTGCGGTCTAGCTAGTTCAAGTTCAAACATCTGGTCGCCCCGATGACTCATCTCGTCCGCCGCGCCAGTGCCGGCTGGATAAGGTACCGCGGTAGTTTCTTCGCCCGCTATGCATTGTGAGGTAGATTGAACACTCGCTAGTACCATAGGTCTATATTTCAGATTTTCGTCGTTTTGAATGGGAGACAAGGTATGCTCTTTTACTGATGGGTCACTAACCCTCCCAGTCGTTTCATGAATATGACAGCTATTAGATAATCCGACCGGGCCGCTATCCATACACCAGGCTCCGCGTTTGACACCTACCTTACACATGGACAGACGCGCTGGCGGAGATCCACAATTTATTTCTAACAATTCACTCCTTAATACTTGAAGATCATTAAATGTAGCGTAATTCGCTTTGACGGTATCAATATCAGCTTGAAGCCGCACTAAGTCCTTCAGTAGCTTGGTACAATCCAGATGGTCAAAGGTAACCGGTGGCAATTTCTCCAATTCTCTAGCCACAAATATAGGTATCATATCCGGATCTGTAGTCTTCATTAATTGCACAATGTCGTTTATATCTCGTTGACCTTTGCCCTCGCCTTTTCGCTGTACTATTCTCTTCTTTGTAGGCAGCGATTCGAACAGTAACGATTTTGACGTTTGAATTTCGTCATTAGTAAACGCCGATGTACACAA
Organism: Pammene fasciana; assembly: GCA_911728535.1. Classification (NCBI taxonomy): domain Eukaryota; kingdom Metazoa; phylum Arthropoda; class Insecta; order Lepidoptera; family Tortricidae; genus Pammene; species Pammene fasciana. Next base: position 3,803,157 of record OU452292.1, read on the forward strand.
ACGTACAAGTGATTCCTCACCCATTATCGAGAGTTTGTTCTGTATATAACACAACATTTCGTCTATAACTATTCGACATGAATTACACTGCACCGAATTCGCCATTATTACGACACCCGTATATGCGCCGATCACAAGAGAACCCGTGCGTCACTAATGAGCGCGCACGCAATACTCATTTGAACCGTAAGTCCAAAAATTATGAAAAAAATTCTTTCAACGAAAATTATTTTGAACATTATTGGTATAGGTGTTTTTGAGTACCTAATCTCCAAAGAACTACGCACTTAGGCAGATACGACCTTGCGATAATAATTTATTCGATAGTAGCTACTACAGCTGGTTTTTATAAATAATGGTACGGAACCCTTCATGCGCGAGTCCGACTCGCACTTGGCCGGTTTTTTTAGTAAAGTAAATACGAATATAATAGCTTTTTGGTTACCCAAGGATTTTTTATTAACAAACTAGCTTTTTCCGCGATCCATTCCATTCACGTGATCACGTGGAACTCGTTAAAAAGTTTCAACACACTTTTCACTCTCTTAGGGGTTGAATTTACAGTCCTTTCTCAGTCATGGAGTGCCCATGACATTTGAAGGCTAACTTATATCAGAGACTATAATAGAGATATAGACGACCACAGCCTAAGAACTTTTTGAAGTTCAAGTCGATTGCGCCATCTATGTCAAAGCCACCTAAAGATGCTATCATCTATTTAAAGCTGCACTGCTACTCCACCTAGTAGCTACTAGGGTACTAGTACGCTATTTGTTACTAGGTGGAGTTCTCTTACATATTCGGTATCTTTAGGGGGCTTTGACATAGATAGCGCAATCCACATGAGTTCAAAAAGTTCTTAAGCTGTGGTCGTCTATATCTCTATAGTCTCTGTTATAGTTACTTTACTCTTTGACTTTTATTTTCCAAGTTTCAAATTTCTATCTTCATCGATAGGTTTTACATTATCTTATCTGTCATTTGGTGACACGACTGTTTATATATAAAAATATTGCCATTGAGTAACAGAAGAATTTATTTGTCCCAAAAGTTGTAGTCAAATCACTAATAGTCTAATACTACTCTTTGATTCAGTCATAGCTGTCAATCGCCAAACATGGCGCACAAAATTTGATCTAGATATCACATCTACATAGTAGAATACATATTAATCTCCTTATTCATAAACAGCCACTAAAGTTAAGAGATCGCTGATAATCGTTTGTCCCTTTCCCTCATATAGGTTGGACGGAAAGGGACAAACGATTATCAGAGGCCTCTAACTTTAGTAGACGTTTATGAATAAAGGGATAAATGTTTTTTGCTGCATTTTTTAACCGCCATGAAATTTTTAAATTTCATGCCATTAACTCATTGATGGATGGTGTGGATAAAATATGATGGATTTATTCTTATTTCAAGGGATGCTTTATTTTAAATCCTTTCCCAATATTGGTTTTAATTAATTTCCTAAAGTTGATAAAATGGTTCAAACACGCATGTACAGTCACCATCAGATATATAGGAGCGGACAAGGTGGTCACAAATATCTGAACAACGCCTCTATTGTCAAGGCGATAAAGTGCATGTTGAGATATTTTTGAGTACCCTGGCGGCTCCGATATATTTGATGGTGACTGTACTATAAATGGTACAAGATAACATGGCGCTTAGTAAATTGCTGCTAAATAAAGGCTGAAAAACAGTATCTAAAAAAAAGCTGAATGCAATAGTTATTTGTGCAACAAGAGAGGAAAGTTGGTTTTTCTTGCGTGTTGCTTTTGAGTCCCGAGTAAGCGAAAGATTCTATAATTGAATCATGAGCGAAGCGAGTGATTCTAGGTTTGAATCTTGAGCATAGCGAGGGATCTCAAGAACACGAGATGATAAAAAAAATCCTCTCGTGTGACACATACAACTTTTCACATCGTAGTGAGAACATATTAAAGTTAAAAAAACACATTTATTTACATTCCCAAATGAAAGGCATCATCATTATGACGAAAACCTTCTAGAAACATAATTTTACTCCCTGGAGTGACGAAAGTAGCAACTTTCATCACTCCCTGGAGTGATGAAAGTCGCTATGAAATCAAGGAATTAGCTCTAAATAACTAAATCTGAATATAAAACAATGTCCACCGAGCGTATCGTGGTCCAAAAAAGTGACAGTTCTCTCCGTGTTCCGGAAAGAGAAGTTGCATGGTTTATATGGGAGCGTATACATTCTACGACACCTCTCTGTCCGGACACGCTCTGCCAAAAATTAATTCAAAACATTAAACCAGTATCCGATCCCAGATTACACAATTTATAAGAGTACAAAATCGTTATAGCTCGTTAACAATCAGCACTGAGGTTTGTACTGGGTATATCTATATATGAGACAATTTCAGCCAATTTCTGGAAATCGTCTTCTATGTGGTTATTTTATTTTTTCCTCCAATATCGTTCGGGTCCGTATTTTCCCGGGAAATTGGCTCGGTCGTTTTTCCTCCTTTATTCGGCGTAATCCTCGATTTCAGGTGCCTTTTGTGGCCTGGGTATTGTACGTAATGGAACTATTCGTACAATTGTCCCGCCATTTTGTATCGGGTTTCATAACAGTGTTTTTTACTTTAAATTTTAAGCTACTATTTACTATTAAAGCAATGCTTCTTCTTAGTCGTATACTTTTGTCAGGGTAGTCGTGGTCATTGAGGTCGTTGTACGGCATTTTTTATAGTTTTCCAACATCCTTCTCTACTCAGAGCATTGCACACGCACAGATTTAAGCGTGATCCGGTGAGGGCCTTCACTTGATCAGTCCATCGCATTGAGGGGCGCTGAGTGTACACTTGCCATCAGATATATCGGAGCGGCCAGGGTACTCAAAAATATCTGAACATGCACTTTATCGCCTTGACATTAGAGGCGTTGTTCAGATATTTGTGACCACCTTGGCCGCTGCGATATATCTGATGGCGGCTGTACGAGGTCCTGGGTTCAATTCCCTATTTGAATTAAGCATTTGCAAAAATATACTATTGTTATAAGTAAATACACGTTCTGCTGTTAATAATTTTAACGTGGTTTTTTGGTATAAAAGTATTCCAGGCTTATGATGGACACTGTCGGCGGATATCTTGATAGTCTGATAAGCTGTCAAGTTATACGAATCTGATATAAGTTATCAGCAAAACATGACAATATGTCAAGTTGTCAGCTTGTTGCCGACAGTTTACGGTAGTGTGTGTACGTAAGACACCTTAGAGCTTTAAACCAAGCGGAGTGGCCATTGACAGGCGTTCCCCCTGCCAAAAATGTATGACCAGTGGTCATACTCATTGTATGGACTGACGTTTATTTGACGTGGCTATTTTGACGTTTCGCATACATTTGACGTTCCCCTCCCCCGCAAAAAACGACTTTTTCTGATAGAAATGAGAGCGCGTGTCGCATCCGGTTGGTTTAATAATCAAATTAAGACACGGACCAATAGAGAAACCGGATACATAGTACTTTTACTCTATTTCCCTAACCACAGTTGAACCTTATTTTATTACCGAGCAAAACAGTCGTTCATGTGACTAGTAAAATTAGTAAAAAGGGTCCCATAGAGAGCATAATTAGGGGGCAGTGTCTTACTCGTACTCGTTACAAAATGTACACATATTAATTGACTGAGGAGCCGAGCGTAGCGAGGCGACGAACGTCTCCGTTTTCACTGGTACGACGATTTGGCATTTTGATGTGTGTGTATTGGTTGGTTGGTTGGTATGTTGGTTGGTCAGTGTCGGTCTAGAGGTCGCATTTTTCATCCGATTTCGATGAAACTTGGCATGTACGTTCCTTGATCTATTTGCCAAAAATTGTCGAGCCATTTTTTCGATTGGGGGGATAATGAGGGGGGAAAGGGGGAAAGTTTGCTGTCGCGTTAATTATGTTATCCGAAGTCTACGGTTCACAGAACCACTAGTTAATATTTTGATTGTCTGATGAGTGATGACGTCTCTACCTCCTTAGTCAAAGCGAGACATCAACATATAACCTTCTCTTTCGGGCTCACTTTGTGATCAAAGAGAATACTCCCGTTAAAAATGATAACTTCATGGAGGTAATACGATCAATGCACGATTGCTTTTGTATGTACTTGTCAAAAATGACCAAAGTAGAAATAGGTGACATTTTCAAGCCAAAGGTACGTCATTGGTAGTTGTTAATAGAGTACCTATATTTCTTGAGTGTTTTATGGCAGTAACGCCTTATTGACAAACTGGCAATGACGTACCTTTGACTGGAAAACATCACATATAATGATAAATGTCATAAAATTATTTATTCAAACATAAGTAATTATAAAAATTAAAAGCTAACAAATAAAAAATAAACTTAAGAATAAACAAAATAAATGTCATATTTTGCTGGTGTAAATTGTGATGAAAGTATCTGAAGTGCTTTTTATTTATTATTTAAAATAGCAAGAAACAAAATAAAACAACCCGAATATGAGGGTAAGTTTTTATATTGGTTTTTTGATTAAGTATCTGTCTTATCACGGTTTTGCTTGATACCGTGGCTTCATATTTTGATCTCTCATTAATCTCATTATCAATTTCTTTCATTTTCAGAGATTTGCACATAAAAATATAAAGTTCTTGGGGCTTTGGCTACTAGAGTGCAACTATTTAGAATGTCGTAAAAGAGTAAAACTAAGCAATGTTTATTAAAGTGAGTATTAAAGGCGCACCTACATTAGTATTATTAGGTACTTCGCTGGTAAACAAAAAAATCTCTCGTAAATTACTATACTTATTACGTATCATGCAAGCAATCAAAACGTCCGATGCATTTTAGTTTATACTAGGTACTCTGCATCTGCATCTTATCCAATGAATCTTCATGTCAACCGAACTCTCCGAAAAACGATGACCGTTTCATGAATATAAAATAGAAATCAATTATGTTTGTTGGATATTTAGAGTACCATATTTAAATAGAATATTATTTATTTCTAAGCTCTTGCTGTCTGTCTGCTCGTCCGTCTGTCCTTGCCTTCGACTTACAGCAGGTTTTTCTTACCCACCTCAAGAACCTGTGCAGTTGTATGTCCTTTTTTATTTACTTGGAAATAAATAAAAGCATTCAATATGTAACTATGTAATATTTTATTATATATTTTTTTTCCACATGAACCAACTAACCGAATTCTGCGGGAATATAAAGGAATAATGATTTTTCGGAATTGCCGGTGATGTTTTCAAAGGTTGTCTATCCGTCTGTATGTAACGTAAGTAACTGTGTTATAAGGAAATATCAAAATATTAATTATAGAACTATATTATAATTTATAACAAGATATGTAGGTATACCGAATGAAAAGCAAGATTTTTCCATAGGTAGTTTTAAGACTTCAATATTTTAAAAGGAGGATGTCTGTCTGTCTATCTGTCCCCGTCCGTTTGTTCGTCCTTCCGTTCATCTATCCGTCTGTCTGTCCCTCCTCCGTAGCTCACAAAGAAAAAACGGAACCCTTATAGATTCATGTCCTGGATGTCTGACTATCTGTCTGTCTGTCCGTCCGTCCGTCCGTTAGTCCGTCTGTCCTTCCGTTATAGGTATGTAGTTTTTCTTAGAATATGTCGTAGTTTAAGTATCGTATTTTTTTTATTTAACAACAAAATCATTACAGTCGGCATTACAGTGTGCACCAATGCGCCGAGTAACTAAATATATTTATTAAAAGTATACTATACTAATAGCAACATTTACATAATAAGACATTCCACTGATTATGAACAAGTTTATATAGGTAGGAAGTTGTAAAGGAAACTTGTTTCAACTTAAACCTCAGTTTTAGAGATGCATGCACAATATTCAGCGCCAAATAATAAGTATAATTTACTCACATATTAAAATGGTAATTTCTAGGTACAAATGAGATAATATATTAAGTATTATGGAAGTCTTATATTACAGTTTGTAGCATAATTAAATTAAAGTAGATGTCTGTAGATGTGTGTGTGGATGTGTGAAGTAGGTGCCTGAAGTGGATAGGAAGGCGTGGCGCGAGTTAGTGAAGGCCCTCTGCACCTCTCGGGTGCCTTAGGACAACAACAACAACAACAACAACAGCTGTCTGTTTTATAATGCTGCCACAAAAACAAATGAAATAAATTAAATTGAAAAAAGGGATTCGTTCGACTGTATGTATATATCTCTCTGTATGTATTGTGTGAATATATTATGAGCTTGAAGATTTTCACCGAGACATAATGTGCAAAACTTCAAGAGATAAAATCACCTATTTGATAATTTCATTTGATCATATGTATGTCTTTTCCGACCATGGAACAATGGTGTCCCGGACCTTTGGGAGACGTATGCGGAGCCGAAGCCAATAGGCCCCCATAAAATGCCACATCAAAGATGCCCCAAGGAAAACACCGGTGCGGGGGCTGGAGGTACAGAGGTGTCACTGGACTTTAAACATATGGCCAACTCGCCACTTATGTTTCCACATTTACCTTCGAGAACGCAGCTCTAGCGACCCCACTCTGTACAGCCGGCTAAGGCAAGCCAGAGGCAGGGGACCTGTCCCACTCATCCGGCAGGGCACCCCAGGGGCACTCAGGTTCGCGGAGACGCTACTCTTCAACAGCACGCCACAGGCTGATCATGTGTATTATTATTACTTTTACCATTAATTAAATGTTTTTCATTTCATATACGGCGAAGGATATATTGAGTGGCGAAGAAGTTAAAACAGTTTAAAAATATCAAATGAAAACTACGAGTAGTCCACGCGATTTACTTGTAAACGAGTTGACCAATATAAGAAGACCCATATGAAGATTTTTTTTCGCCTTCTAAGTCCACAACCCCTTGATCGATCCAGCTCATAAACCAACTCTCAAATTTAACCCCAACTAATTTCATAAAGATCAGAAAAACTGAAAAACGAAGTTATTGTCGAACAAACTTTTTTTTGTTATTTTTGTTACTCTATAACTCCGTTATGTCCGTACCGATTATGGAAATCCTTTTTTTGATTGTAAGTATATACATATATATTGGTCCCGTTTTTGTCAAAACGCAGTTCTGATGATGGGATCCATAAGGAATCAAGGGAACTCTTCAAATCTTTAGGGCATACATATAGTGATTTTTGTGTTTTTATTTAATAATCAAGCATTTTCACTTAAAAAGGTGTTTTTTGATGAAGTAGAACTGCAGATGATGATCAATCAGTACAGAACTCTTCAACGACACAACGACGCACACATTTCAAGTTTGACTAAAAGTTAGAGAGCGGTTTTGCCAGTGTTTCATTTATTAAATTTACCTATTTATTACCTACTATTCCATATTTGTGCGAATATTGCACCGCTTCTTCCTGAATTAAATACAAAAAAAATATCGATACATGCTTAGATTGACTAGTAGGTATTTTGTTAATTAACACATTAAGTAAAATATTTTTTTTCAGGAATATCTAAATATGTACCTGACAAAAAAGAAACTCAATCTATATTGATTGATTCGTATATACGTACGAGCTAAAGATTGATCACACTACTTCGTGCCTTCGTGTGTAAAAAGCCAAAAACCACAGTTCCGTGTCAAGAAATCACGCTAATCAACAACAGCATTTTATATTATTAAATAATTTATTTTGTCCCCAAAAAAATAATTTATGCTGTTAACAAAAAATACTTGAGGATGTCAGCCAGCACTAACGTATTAGGAGGATCATTAGATTCCAATTAATAAATATTTTTGGTTGTGAATAATTGAATATGAACGATAATGTGAATAATTGAATATGTACCTACCCCAAGTTTTGGGCCAACTGTGCCAAATACGTGCATTACTTTCTCTTGTCTTTTATTTTGATATAAATCTGCTGTTAAAACGTACAATTGCACACACTTTGCACAATTTGCACACAACTTCATTGCCTTTATTATATCGAGTTCATCCTTACTTGTCTTATAGTGTAAACAAACATGTGTCAATCTAGGCATCGTAATGTCGGTTATTTTTGAGATTATTTGTTCGTTACTGCGATTATTGAAGAAAGTTTTATTATAAGTGATACTTTTCAGTGGTTACTTGGTTGAATTCAGTATTTTGTAAATTTATTGAGTATAAATCAACATTTTAAGTGATAATACCAAAGAAAAGTGTCATAGAGTTGTGGTATTAGATATATGTTTGTTTACATGATAAGACAAGTAAGGATGAATTCGGTATTAAATCATACACTAAGAGAGTGAACATTTTGACACAATAACGAGAGCAGTGATACTCCTCTAATTAATTTGCTACATTATCCTTCTGACTAGATCCATACGGAGATTAGAATTACACGCCAATTGGGAAGAAGGAATACCAAAGCAGTTAAAATCCACCGAAGGTGTCTGTTTCATATAGGACAGGGCCTATATATTTTTTTAAATGTTAGTACAAAAATTAATTCGAAAAAAAGAGAGATATTGAAAAGCTTATAGAATTATTTATTTATCTACGCCGCTACCGATGAACATGACAAATGCTCGGATCTAAAAATAATGATAGAGTCATTTGGGGTAACTTCACGCACTTTTGTCTTTGACTTCATACCTCGCAAAAAATAAGTATTAGAAGAACTAGAAAATAATCATTGAATTGAGTACTTATAAGGGTACAAATTGAATAAACAATAAAAACATTAGCTATCTTATTTTCGAAGCAGAATAAAAATAATGAGGGAAAACCGGAATGCGCATACTTTGAACCATGCGGGTAAATGTGCACACCAATATAAAAGTCCCAATTTCAAACTAAAAATATATTCTTGTTAGAGTTTGTGCGGAAAGAAGAGTGTCGTGGTTTATGTGGGAACTAATACATTCTACGGCACATCTTTCTCCGGACAGGCTTCTACTCCAAACTGTAAATAATTTCTAGTATGCAACGCACAATAGGTATCTAGATACGGTTGAACCAGAGAGTATATATTTTATAGAGACGCACAGTCTGAAGAAATTTTTGAGGCTCTAAGTCTGAAGCGCTATTTGAACGAGAGCTACCCAAAATGTAAGAGGAAATGACATCTGCGCTACATTGCCATCTAATAACGGGTATCGTACTTTCTTCTTTTTGACGACGAAAGACTACACCGTAGTCCGTAAGGGACTGCAACGGCGGATCGGTGTCACGGTGTAGTTTACCTTGGCAAACCTAGCGACCTTTGTGAGTGGGATCTAGTAACGAGTAGCTTTTGCCTTGGTAATGCTACTCGTTACTAGATGGCACTAGATTAATTATTTGGTGTCGATGAAGTTTGCAGTCACTCATTGTGCCAAACTGAAGCGCTGGTAGCCGGGCGGTAAAACGTCTGACTTTCAATACGTAGGTTTCGGGTTCAAACCACTGAGTTCTTTGGAACTTATGTACGAAATATCATTTTTTACCAGTTGCTTTTCGGTGAAGCAAAACATCTTGAGGAAACCATACCTAATCCCAATGAGGAATAGTCTCTTCTTTGAGTAGCTTTCGTAAGAATACGTTTCGCACTGAATGACTACGATTATTCATGGGATTAGGGTCATTGAGCCTTGGCAAAGCGCACCCCAGGCTCAAATGAGCCGCGGCCTATGCCGGGACTAACGCTATGAGGATGATGATATGTGCCAAACTCTTCGTCACACATTTCGAATGGATAACAGACATCCATATTAGCTCTGATATGGAGTTTTCTCTTTTTTTTCTTCGGCAGCAGCAACTGCTCATAACATAAAATGAAATACCGCCACTCTACAAAACAATAACATGGTAAGCATAGAATCGTTCTACAAAGTAACTTTTGTTACATTACAAAAACCAGTTACTTGCTAGAAATCAACGACAAAAAAAATAATTTTCATACGTTATAGTTCCCGACAATTGTTATCGGGATCCGATGGCACCTATATAAAGTTAACAAGTTTTACTGTCATAAAAAGTACAAATTATCAAGTTATCCGCTAGCGCCGTCAAAGTGAAAAACCCGATTTTCATCGTGGATAACCATAGTATAAACGATATTTTTTTACACACACACATTCAAAAAACATGTGTGCTTACAGCGGACAATATGTCAAATTATCAAAATATCATTCCACTATCAGATGTCAAATGGAAAATGGACAAAGTTATCAGATTAAGGATAAACATGGCGGCAACTCTTATTTTAAACTGGTTTATACTGGTTTATATCAAGTTATCAGCTGACAACTTCTGCCATCATAAGCCTGCTGGACTCTATTATATGATAATGATACGATAAATTTTAAACACAAAACTTCCTTGAAAATCAGACAGATTAAATAAAACACGTATACACGTACACATTCGACTTAAAAGACGTGAGTAACCCGTGTTTTATTTAAATGATACGATAATTTTAAATTATTCGTCAATGAAGTATTTCATAAACTTAACGTTTTTACGAGTATGTGGAATTGATGACACATTTTAGGGTATATAAACCAAGTCCTTTACATGCTATATCGGAATAATTACAATTGGTTTTGGACATCTTACAATAATCTAACCATAACGAAGAACTTTAGAAAGAAAATAGTAATTAAGATATGGATACTAACACTAGATTAAGATGTCTAAGATGCTTGTTTACTAACACTTTATTATGGATACGTCGTATGTCCGAAATAAAGAAATTTTATTTATTTATTAAATACCAATAAATTAGTCACTGTCAACAACAAGTAATTCTAACCCTCAGGTAAACAAATACCTGCTAAGGCCGTGAACAACTATTGTTAACCGACAGAACCCAATATAAATTCTATTAAACCACGGAGTTCCCCGGGCACTATTCTAGGCGCCGTACTCTTAAAGTTACATTACAGGTTTATGATATTAACAGATTTTAAAAAGGCCTCTTAATGCTAATGGCGTTTACGTCACTTGACTTTACATTTGTATTGTAGTTTTATTTAAAAGATCATAAGCGCCATTTAGCATAAAGTATATTTTGCGATACGAGACGTATGGAGATAAGTCGTTTACGTAATAGAATTATTTGGACTATTCAATTATGTTTACTGCCTATTGTGCCTGCTAAGTGCGGGTTCAAATTTCAAATGTGGCGTCCGCAATTTCGGCTTTGTTTTTAACGGTTAATGTGTTTAGTTGTTTTGTTAATGTTGTTCTTCGATTTTTAAAATGTTCTAATATTAGAACATTTAAACAATTGTTACCAGCAACCAAATTTCGTCTACTAGTATTAACTTAAGTTTTAGGATTTCCAAACCAAGGCTTATTGCTTAGCAAAACGTTTTGTTCTTTATAAGTATACTTTGAGTTATAAGCAAATAAACTTTATTAACTCCTTACCGAATTTTGGTTATTAATGAAATAGCCGAAGTAGTTCGGTTGTCCTTTTTTCATTGAAATAAATCTTGAGCACTTTGTCCCGAATATGTATTCCAATAAATGCGCATATTCGCAATATTTTTAAGATTTGCATTTGCATTAAATATTACGAATATTTTGCAAATGCGAATGATTACAGAAATCAATCTGTTTTGTACGCGCTTACACCCAATAATTGTATGTATGTATATATCACTATATAAATCTCTAGTATGCTCTCTTCAGCTTTATATTGAAAAATAAAAGTCGTAAAATTTTAATTAAACATATGGAAGTATGTTTATTAGGGTCTATACTAACTACCCATAGCGTATGTGGTAATATCAAAAATACACGCTGAATAACGAACACTCGAACGTTTTCCTTGAGACCAACAAGGGCACTCATTGTAAACAATATTAAAATAAAATAGTTTAAATAGATTAGAGTCCGTTGACCTCATAGAGCTGTGACCCCCAATGTGTCGTGTTATCGGTCACTACCATGACCTGCCAAATACCGGAAACAGGGTCCTACAAGTTTGAACTTTATCAGTACTATTAGCCATGAAAGTACCGCGTTTTGCGAATTACATTACGCACCTAGGGCGGTAAAATAAAGAACGGCTCAGATCGCGGGTATTTGTGGCCCGAACCAAAGGTAAGGGCCATAAACAAGCGATCTGAGGCCTTCTTTATTACCGCCCGTGGTGCGTACACAATTTTACGTCTTCTCCTGGGTGTGAAGTGAGATTTGCCGCTGCGCCCGTGGGCGGCAAATCTCACTTACCGCCCAGAGTGACGTAAAACATTTTAGACACTCTGGTGTTACGGGCGTCCAATGTGTCCATAGACAGCGGTAATTGCTTACCAGCAGGTAATTGAGGATGATGCACGTTGTTTCGTACCGCGTCCTATGCGACTCGGACGTAGTACGGAACAGCGTGCAATCCTTTAGCCTACTCGCTGATTAGCTAGGGAATCATATATTCTCTGCCACCTCTGTATTGCCGATCCAACGTGCAGATTTAACGTGGTTTGACTATAAAAGGTGCGTTCGTCTGTTAATAAATTAACTTAAATTAAGATCTTCAAAACTTCCGCACTTCACCGTTTAGCCGAACTCTTCGAGATTGATAACCAAACTCCTAATTTAATGATTCATTTCATTAACAAATTGTTTTAATAAACTCTTCTAACTTGGCCTGAATAATGTATTCTGATTTTCAAAACTTGGAATACAAAAGATTATATGCGTATTTATTTATGGCATTTATTTGTGTGCTAATCTCAAATATTTGTTCCTGAGTTATGGATCCATGTATATAAGTATGTATTTATCTATCTATGTATCTATATCGTCGCCTAGCACCCATAGTAAGTACAAGCTTTGCTTAGTTTGGGGTTAGGTTGATTTGTGTAAGATTGTCCCCAAATATTTATTTATTTATTTTTATTTATTAATTTAACAAACATCTGCAAATCTAAAATACTCGTCATACTTAGATTGGGGAGAGAGGTTAACTTTTCTCATACATATACATACATAGTTAGATCTTCAATTTCACTGTGTGAAATATTAAAAGTATGTTTATACAAACTAAAACTACTTAAAAATATACTTATATTAAAACTAAATTAAAAACTAAATATTAATAAAACCTTATGTAAACAAATTAAAACTAATTAACTTAAAAATACAAAAAAACTGAAAATTTATGTTTTATTGATCTTTTTTATAATATAGCCAAATTAGCCAATAGTTTTATTATAAGGATTTTTCGGCACATTTCGAAATGATACATTTATCCCCTTTTTTGGGGCAAGTTGTTCCACTGTGCGGCAAATTGTTCTAAATAGATTAAAAATATTAAAATTAACATAGCTTTTCGGACACCAATCAGTATTAAAATAACTTTGAAACTTAATAACTTTAATCTATGTTTGATCAGCCCTAAGCTATCGAAGTATCCATTTCACAAAGTGACAAGAACTTTCGAGGCCTCGAAAGTTGGGACCATTATAATTTTAAAAGCACCAATTACTAACCAAGATAATTAAAACGGTAACTCCGGTTATTAAATAAATAATAACTCTTTTTTTATACCACGACGGCGGCAAACAAGCATACGGCCTGATGGTAAGCAGCTACCGTATCCTATGGACGCCTGCAACCCCAGAGGATTCACATGCGCGTTGCCTACCCTTTAAGAACCTATACACTCCTTTTTTAAAGAACCTCATACTGTAGCCCTCTGGGATAACCTCGGCAGGGAGCTCATTCCACAGTCGGAGCGTTTGCGGGAGGAAATTCCAAAACTCGACATGTTTCGCTACATAACAATTAAGGAACTTATTCATGAGCCATTCGCGTTGACCAACCGACGCAGACTAAAATGGCCCATGAAACGGCTCATGAATAAGCTCCTCGTTATGGAGCGAAACATGTCGAGCAATGTTCGACTTAAAACCGTCTTTTAATTACCCGATATTAATTATTTAATATGTCTGAATCTCACGAAAGCTTTGTGTTTAAAACTACGATTTTAGTACTAGTACAGTCGCCATCAAATATATCGGAGCAGCCATTGTACTCAAAAATATCTGCACATGCACTTTATTGCCTTGACAATACCTTGGCCGGTCAGATATGTCTGATGGTGAATGTCTGCAGTAATTGTAGTATAGCTGATTTTAATACAAGGTAAATGCAACCTATTTTCTCGCTGCAAATTCCGAGAATATCTAGAAGTCTAGACTAAGATAAAAAAATGGAGCAGGTTAGTAGCTCACGCGTCGTAATAAGCTCACCTTCCTTAGGCTGGCTCTACATGATGGGCCATCATAGGGACGCAGCTATACGACGGAACGAGATCGCAATATCGTTAGCTCCCTCTAACGTATAGCTGCGTCCCTATGATGGCCCATCATGTAGAGGAGCCATTACATTACATGCCAGAGCTCAAAGAGGATGTATAATTGTGTTAACCTAAGAACCTATTTTTGACAACTGTCATTTCAGTACATAAATCCGATTTTAGGTTATAAAATGTACTGAGATGACAGGTGTCAAAAGTAGGTTCTTAGGTTAACACAATTATAGTGTATTGACGACGAGGGACCCTATTGTCCCTATATCCATCAACGCAGTGTATCCTTTATATCAAAGGCTAGGCAACGCGCATGTGACACCTCTGGAGTTGCAGGCGTACATAGGCTGCGGTAGCTGGTTACCATCAGGCGGGCTGTATGCTTCGTAGTGGTATGAAATTAAACTTGAGACTAGGAACAGAGTTTGACCGATATTCTAACACTTCAATCATGATTTGATATCAATTGATTGATTGGTTTTTAACCGACTTCAAAAAAGGAGGAGGTTCTCAATTCGACAGATTTTTTTATAATTATTATACTCTTTATTCATTTTTTATCTTAGTGTAGGTTTTTTACAATATTTTTATAAAAGTAAAATACAAAAATACATCAAAAACACACAAAAACAATAAAAACATTATAAAAAACCTATCCTAGGGTGCCGCCGGCAACGGAGCAAGGCCCAGGCTGCCGGTGGTTAGGGCCGCAGAGTGAGGAACCTTCGGACTATGCGCGCCGTGTCCAGAATTACCGCCTTCTGTATCTGACCCTTGATCCAACCACAACCCCGTAGCGAAAGTCTCTCAAGATGTTGGTCGAGACTCTTCGCTATGAGACCGTTCGCAGAAACAACTATCGGCACAATGATCGCCGAATCAACCTCCCACATGGCGGTTACCTCGTGAGCTAAGTCTAGGTACTTGCTGGACTTGTCCTTCTCAGCCTTCACGAGGTTCACGTCACATGGGACGGTGATGTCGACGAGCATGGCCCGGCGTTGCGGTCGATCTATTACCACGATATCAGGCTTATTGGCTACAATAGTCCTGTCCGTGATTATAGATCGATCCCAATAGAGCGTGGCACGATCATTTTCGAGAACTGGCGCAGGTATGTACTTGTAGTACGGCACTTCGTGGGCCACAAGACCGTATAGGAGAGCAAGCTGCTAAATTATTATTATTATTTTTTTTTGTATGTACTCAATATCTCAGTGAATCGTGAACCGATTAAAAAAAAAATTTTCAATCGAATAGGTATAACCCCTACATGGTCCCATTGTCACCAAGTCGGGGTCTGATGATGGGATCCTGGAGAAATCGAGGGAACTCTTCAACTATTATAGGCACACCTATAGTGATTTCACTATTTTTTACAGCAAATTCTGACAATCAAAATCAATGTAAATGTGGGTTCTACTTCTACTTACACAATTGATTTCATTAAAATTTATACATAACTGGTATTACTAGTAAGTCTAGTAACTCACATGCTTGCCTAGGTACGGAGACTATGGAGTAAACGATGATTCACGGTGTTCCGTTCCGTGTCCTATACGACACTTCCGACACTTCATTTTGTATTTGTATTAATTTGACCGCGTCCTAGCCCAGTTGGTAGTGACTCTGCCTATGAAGCAGGAGGTCCCGGGTTCGAATCCTGGTCAGGTCATCTATTTGTGTGCTAATCACAGATATTTGTTCCTGAGTTATGGGTATTTTCTACGTATTTAAGTATTTATCTATATCTATTATATATATCGTCGCCTAGTACCTACAACACAAGCCTTATTGAGCTTACTGTGGGACTAGGTTGATTTGTGTAAGATTGTCCCATAATATTTATTTATTTCTAGAAAGCGTATATATTATCTACTGACTAAACGTTTATGACAAGTTCATATCTTAAAAAAACTTCCATGACCCCACACTTTCAAACTAGATAAAAACTTGCTAAGTTTCGTCTTTAGCAAAACTTCTCAAAGATGACTTCAAACAAAAAGTTTACAACCCTAATCTACCCCTAAGTATCAGTTTTACAAAATTCTAACTTAACACTTACGCATCAAGGTCTAAATTACAAAAAAAGTAAAAAAGAACTGGAAAGTTTATTGTTAAGGGCCCACAATAGTCTTTTAAAATACCTTTAACACTTCATTGTTCAAAAGACAATGCCACCTTGTCGGCTTAAGTAAGTCTAGGGCTACTTAGTAAATGGTTCTAATAGGTGTGATCACGATTAGTTTAGTGATGTGTCTTTTCCAGGGTAAACCTGGGAATAATTCCCGGAAATATTTTTTAGTATTTTTTATCGGGAAACTCAGCGCAATGGTCATACCGTATACACTTTGTTTTCTACATGTTTTTGTGTGTTTAAAGTGTAATGATACTCTACATACTCGTATTATTTAGAAAAAATCTAATGTAATTTTTATATAAGTTTTAAACATTCACACACGCTGATATGAGACTATAGCTAAGATGTGGCTAGTTTATTGATATTTGTACGTTTCTTTACAGAAAATAAATTCAGATTGTTAGCATGGTTTATCACTAGATTACCAATCAATAAATGTATAAATTATTCTATTCTATTCTATAAATTTTGGTATCATGTTTCTACATTTGAATATTAGTAAGTATTTTTTTTTTATTGATTAATCAATTAATTAATTATAATTTTATTTTCTCCTTTTGAACCTGCACCCAACTTAAGAGTCGCCAGGATGCTCGGACTAGGTCGGACATTCGTTTTCTTTGCTAAAATTTGTAATAAAAAGAAAATATAGCAAAAATAAGTTTTGTATCTAAATCTGTAACTGGCTGTATTTTCTTTGTATTACAATTTTTAGCAACGAAAATGAATGCCAGACCTAGATCTGTACTACTAGAATGCCCATGCAAAATTTTGTGGTTTTAAAGCATGTCGTTTCAAAATGAGAGCTGAACTACGTTTGTATGGGGACGTGAGTTCACGCGAGCGTCCTGGCGACTCTTAAGGCCGCCATTTGTACTTTTTTATGTACAATAAAGTTTAAATAAATATTCCTTTCTATAGGGAATATTCCCAAAAACGGATAACTACTACGTATTAGGGAAGATTGCACCGATGCATCACTAGATAAGGTGTTTCATTGTTATCAGTTTTCGGCCATAAATTACAATATACCACCCGCGGCCCTAATTTATGGTAATGAGCGTTGCTTTGATGTATTGTATTTGAATGAATATTGATTAATTTTTAATATGGGATGAGTTTCAATTTTCTATGTTCCGTAACTAGTCAAAATAGTTTTTTAAAGGACCATTTTATAACTGATACCTTGGATTTTTTGTACAACACTTGAGATGAGAAACTGATATAAGTATTTAAAAGGAGAGACTCGTGTCATGAAGTCCTTTTATAGAAAAAGGTAACAATCAGAATATCTTATCGCTAATATACATTTTCTTCCAAGCAACTTGATAATATCAAGCGGGCAAAGAATAGGAATTGCCATCCAACGAGGTAATGTAGCCAGCCTTATGGGCACACTTCCGCAGGGATCAGACCTGGGGGACCTAGCTTAGGGTTTTTATTTAGGTAGCTATATTTTATATTTATTTACGTCACTCTGGGCGGTAAGTGAGTTTTGCCGCCCACGGGCGCAGCGGCAAATCTGACTTCACACCCATGAGAAGACGTAAAATTGTGTACGCACCACGGGCGGTAATAAAGAAGACCTCAGATCGCTTGTTTATGGCCCTTACCTTCGGTTCGGGCCACAAATACCCGCGATCTGAGGCTTTCTTTGTTTTACCGCCCTAGGTGCGTAATGTACTATTCCGTATATTTATTTTCTTTCCTAAGTTAGGCTTTTTACAAAATGAATATAAAATTAAAATAAAATATACCATACAAAACAAGAACAATATAAAACATAAACACATTATAAAAAACCTAACCTAGAGTGCCGCCGGTAGCAGGGCAAGGCCCATATATTTATTATTATTTAGTTTTTAATCTAGTGTTAATATTAGCATATTTTAAAGTAGTTTTAGTTTGTGTAGTAATTGTACCTTTTCTTACTTGAAGAAGTATTTAATAAAAAATTGACACTCAAAAACTTAAACATAAGCGAACGTGAAAAATATCTGATTAAAAGATTTTTTTTATAAAAGGAGGACGACGAGTGACCGTTTCCTTGCCTCCTGGCTTGGACCGGCTTCTAATTTAATTTCTCACAGAAACGTGATTAATTTTCTTCCGTCACTTTTTAATATTTGTAGCAAGATCAGTCATAAATTTCAATTAAAATGGCGAGTTAATTTAAATTAGGAAAATTTAAATTAATTAGGGAAATTGCAATACATTCCTCACTTGTATTTTAAAGCCAATGGGCCGTAGTTTATTTTTTACTTTTGGGCAAAATTAATTGCGTTAAAAATGTTTTTTTTAGATGTCGCTGCTTATTATACTCGTACCTATTGTAGTGTGTAACTTTACAATTAAATAAGCATTACACTGAAAAGAGTAAAATTTAAATGGTTTTTTTATGAAATAATAATAACAATGTGAATTATTGCTTAAATATACAAGATAATAAAGGATACCTGGTGCCTGAAATCAATATTTTAATTTTCATTTTCAATAAATAGACAATTTTCCCCTAAACTATTTAAAACTGTCTTTCCCATTCAAGTACGTTTCAAATTAATTATATTCAAGTTGGAACCTATGTGTTCTTTATTATTAATTATTATAATTTAATATTTATAATTTATTTAAAAACCTACTGCAATAACAATGGTCACACATGCTTATAAAAAATAATAAAATTATACAAAAAAGTATATATTTTATCACATCAAATACCGATACCTAAAATTAACAACTTACTTGACTCCCGCCAAAACCACTGTCACTGTAACTTTTTAAAACTTCGTATCTCGAAACGGTCCGAATCGCGGCGCGAACGTGCGGCCTCCGCGGATACCGGGCGAGGTGTGAGGGTTGTGTTGTGTTGTAGGGATAGCTTCAAGCATTGCATGTCCTACATTCGTGATTAGTTGGGTTTTGTCTTATTTGTATGGAATTAAGAGACATTAGGGACACGGTAATACTTTAAATAGTAAAAAATAGTGTTCTACTTAAGCGAACAAACATCACCTTTTTGTCAAGGCAAGAGATTCTTAGATAAAAATTCAAAGTAGCAACAAATTAAAATGGTAAAAGCTTTAAGGGCTAAATTATATCATGTAAACATGACATGTTTAAAAAAAACTACAAGATTCTGAAGTTATGCAATTTTGTACTCACCTTTAAAAGTTTATTTTAAATCTAGAAGTCCAGGAGCGAATATAATTTCCAGATCGACCGGACAAGCTGGAAGGCGGAACTTTGTTTATGTGGCTGTATTATTGTATGGAGCCCATAGACTATTTTTCTGCCTTTAAGAAAAATTTTGTGTATGATAGCTGAATATCGCGCTGAATTCCGCTGAATTGCGCCTTAGGCGGCTTTCACACTGCTGCGATCTCCGCATGTGGCGCCAGTGCGCGAACGAGATAGCGCTTTGCATGTGTCACGCTTGCACACCGTCGCCCCATGCGGTTGCGACGTCATAGTGTAATAAATAATAATCGCCTTAACTTATTTATACAATAAAGTCAGCATCATTCTCCGACGACAGTTTCTGCAAAACGACGATTTGACGAGTTTATTTTTAACAGAAACTAAGCTATATTTCAAAAATGGCGTAAGTCATACTGAAATATCAAGTGCTACAGTGTTGTCTTTTTAGGTAACCAATTATTGTTTAATTTTCAGATGATTTTAAGGTAGATACGATTCAATAATAATATTTTTATGATGAGGAGATGAATTTGTACAATTCTACCAATTTACCCAAAATATTGCAACGAAAACCACACATTGCAGTGTTTTTTTTCCACTTATTAAAAAGTAAATTCATATTATTAAATTATTGCAACAAAATATAAAACTAAACCATAAATAAATTAAGATTTCATTTTTAAAATTTAACACCACAAAACACTCTAAAAGAGGTACGCGACAGTTTTTTTCTTGAATTCTGGGTGTAGTTTAAAGAGGTTCTTTTTGAGATGTCTGCATATTAGTTACTAAATACTTATGACTGTGATATTTAATAAGTCGAACTTATAACGCCAGTATACCATTTTAGGCGCTTACGACATTATGGAATGCGGCGACGGACGAGCCATGTGGCATCCCCCGCAAGGCGTCAACTCTGACGCTTACAACTTCATTTGTTTTTTTTCGTTACAGACGCCCCGATAGGTACCATTCCGTCAGCAGAAGTTGTTAAACTGGCGACGTGCTCAGAATTATCTGCACACTCTTGTATTTTGGCAATCAAAAAAGTGTCAAGCTCATTTTGAACAGCTAATTTGGTTTCTTCGCTTAGCCGCTATACATACACATACATTTGATATCACAGAATTTGATTACTTAGTTACGGTCGCGTGCAACAACTTTGCCTACGATGCACAACTTTGCCTGGCTTGTAAAACATGGTTTTCTTCACTTGACAACTATTTATATCTTATTCCTGAGATGGAAAAAAGGCGGCCATCTCAGTTCTGTTCTGTTCATCGTAAATTGATCGAAACGAAACATTATGTTGAGGAAAATTTGATTAATTATTCGATTATAAAGTAATCATTCACACAATAAAAAAGACAACACCATACATAAGTAGGAACTTTTTATAAATACATAGGTAAGTATAAAGTTTTTGACTGAATTATTAAATGAAAGGAAATTTGTTTTATTTAGAATATTTTCCACATGCAATGAAATTAAATTAATTGTGTATATGTTATGGACCAAGTGATATATAGGTCATTATACATAATGCCCGGGCATTATGAATAATGTACATCAACATTTATACATAATGTACATCAACTATGGGCAGAGTAATAAAAAACATTAAAATTTCAGAAAATCTACGTAAATACAAGGTAGTGAAAATAGGGTTAAAAAAAATTATTCCACGATGGTGGCAAACAAGCATACGGTACGCCTGATGGTAAGCAGCTACTGTAGCCTATGGACGACTGCAACTCCAGAGGATTCACGCATGTTGCCTACCCTTTAAGAACCTATACACTCCTCTTTTGAAGACCCTCATCCTGTAGTCCTCTGGGAAAACCTCGGCAGGGAGTTCATTCCACAGCTGGAGCGTTCGCGGGAGGAAATTCCTCTTAAACCGTATAGTACGCGACCCATAAGGCTCCAGGGTGTGAGGATGAAAACCCTGCTGACGGCGAGCGGTGCAGTGATAAAAAGCAGCCGTGGGCATCATATCAAACAGCTCTTCGAAGCACAACACAAGCCACTGTACAAGCGATAGAACACATATAAAGAGCTAGTCTCTCCTTCGACTTAGAGGTTCAATATTGCTCGTGAGTTTGGGATCGTCGACGATTCGCACAGCATGCCTTTGAACCGAGTCAAAGGGCCCAAGCTGGTATATAGGTGCTCTCGCCCAAAAGCGACAGCAGTACTCCATATGTAGTCTAACTTGCGACTTGTACAGAAGCAGTGCCCGGAGTGAAGTATCTCCTCGCTCTATTGAGCACACCGAGCTTTTTGGATACCAGCGTGGCCTTCTCTTTAAGATGACTACGGAATTGGACGTGACTGGAAATGTCGACACCGAGGATCCCAATACTCCCTGACATGGTAAGAGTTGCGCCTTTGAACTGAGAGGCTACAGCAAATGGGGTTTTCTCAGCGGTAAATGCGCAAATTTGTGTCTTTGTGGGGTTGAATCGGACCATGTTGTCCTTACCCCACGCCGCGACTCCAGAAATAGTGTTCTCGATATCGAACACAAGTTTTTCGTGACTCTCTACCACAACGGAGCGAGGGATATTGGCACGATTCGTGTAGCATAACAATTAATGTCGCCAATAGACAACGGACCTATCATTGCTATGCAGCAAAAATTGCGTTGGGAATAGCACGCAGCCTTGCGGGACACCAGCGTTTATGTCCATGCTTTCAGAGCAACTTCCGTCGACTACGGCTCGTATGCTTCTGCCGGACAAAAAGCTGGCAACCCATCTACACAATCCCTCGGGCAGTTCGTAAGCTGGCAACTTCGACAGAAGACCCCGATGTCAGACCCGATCGGAAGCCTTATCTATATGAAGGCCAATGCCTCTCCCTGACTCACAATGGCTGAAGAAGCACAGCGGTTAGTGAGATACATTAGGAGATCACTAGTCGAGCGACCGTGGCGAAAGCCATACTGGCGGTCACTGATCATTTCGTGCTCTTCTAGGTATCCCAGGAGCTTCGCATTGATTATGCGCTCCATATCCTTGGAGAGAAGGGAGGCTATAGCGATAGGCCTGTAATTCGACGGATCTGAACTATCACCCTTTTTAGGCATGGGGTGCACGGGTGCAGTATTTCATGTAGACGGTACTTGCCGTTTGTGGTACGATAGTGCGAAAAGGCGCGTAACCACGGGACACAACTCAGGAGCACACCATTTGAGCTGAGCACAATCGCTGGTATGCCGTCTGGCCCACTCAACTTGTGAACGTTTAATGATAGCAGTTCCCGCCGGACATCATTTTGTACTATGAAAGCAAAAATAAAAACAAATTTGAACCAGGAACAGGCAAAAACACATGAAATTAAAAGTATAACATTACATGCATGTATTTATACTATTTATCCATATATGTATGCTAGTCTTTAAGGTATTTATCTATGGGCCACTAGTTGCCTGAAAATAAACGTTTTTCATTTCATTTCATTTCATTTAGACTACCATATCCATATTTTGTTAAAAAAATACCTTTCACCTTCGACCATGATTCCATTTGTATGGGACAGATTTAAAAAAAATGGGCTATATACTTATATTTATTTAGTGAATATCACTAAATTACGATTCTCGAGGGCAAAATAGTGACAAAATTTTAAGGTCAGTTTTAATATTTCATGCATAAGTTCAGTTTTTTGTATAAAGAAGTAATAAAATAATTTCAAAAATAGATTCCTTGCGCTCAAGTTACACGAAAATGATATCAAACTCGACCTAGCAGCTAATGGTCGCCAGAAATATAGCACAACCTGGAGTTCGATTTTTGAATCTCATCGGGTGACTTATTTCGTACTAAATAGTCATCGGCTGCATACAAAAAAGTCACCGGTGAGATTCAAAAATCGAACTCCTGGACCTCGGAAGCCGACCATTACCCCCCTCTTTTTTTGCGGGGTAGCCACAGCTCGATCTCGCTGCTAGGAGCTTAATCAGCTTTGTTTGACCTAACAAACAATTTTTGCCAAGCGGCGTCGCCTGAGACACGAGTGCAGACTCAGATGACTTAACTTTCCAGTATATTATCAAATTGCCCAATGGTCACTTAGCCTTATTCATAATGACCAGACAATGTGATAAATAATGAAATTTAGATAATAATTAATCACTTTGCCTGATACGGCTGGGCATTATTCATAATGCCCGGGCATTATAAATAATGCCCGCATTAATCACTTGGTCCATAACATATACACATTGTATTTGTATATTATATCTTTAACATTGTCAATCCAGTTTTACTTGGTTAATTACATTTCTGTGTAAGTCCACCCCGTATCCCTACTATTTGTCTGTAAAACTTATTTGAAATAGCTCATCAGCAGCTGTTGCTGAGCTCAAAACTTTTTCCTCAAAGAAACTGTTAAGCTGAAAAATATTTTCAAGCCGAAACTTTTGCTTAAAACATAGAGTAACTTTAATAAAAGAGCAGTACAGTCTAAGAACTTGTTGAAGCTCATGTCTGAAAGCGCCATCTATTCCAAAGCCACCTAAAGGTAGCTCGTAAGTAGGAGTAAAGCTAGCTTTACTACGGTACGCTACTCGTCCCTAGATGTCGCTGCGACGCAATTTAAAAATAGGAAGAAAAAATTACATTGCGTCGCAGCAGAGCTTCAAGAAGTTCTTAGACTATGGCTGTCTGTATTATCAATAGTCTCCGCTTAAACTTAATTCTTGCCACAGATAACCTCAACCACTAGATACATCATAAGTACAACTCGGGGTCACCACGCATCAGTTCTCCCGTACTAATTTTGTATGAGAGCGCGACCGCTTATTTCAATTGAGTTAATGTTTTTGATCATTACTTATGTGAATTAAAAATATCTACAAAAATCAAGTTACAGGGTGAACCTGGATTGTTATACTACAAATTAATGTATAATACTACGATCTTATTTCTCCTTTATCGATCATGTGAAGTTCTAACTGTTCGTCAATTATTTATTTTAAGCACAACACTAAAACAGCACGCCGGGCTTCCCTTTAACACAATAGACAATAATAAAAGGTGCAAAAATCTCATCTGTAGTCAAACTGTACAAAGATGGCACGTATTTTCGTCTAGATTTTTCGTCTTTTTGGGTCCATTTTTGTATAACAGGTTGAATCGAAAACTAGACTTATATCCTCGCAGTTACGCTTGTTGTAAGAATATTCTACGACACGCCCTTCAAAATATGACGTACGACGACACAGAGAACCTACTAATAGTCATAAAATAATCAGTACTGTTACTTGTAAATTACTATTTTATTATAAATTTTAATGTTTCTATTAACTAGGATGATAAGACTCTTATTGTAAACTATATTTAACTTAAATATGCATAAGTGAATAATTATATAATAAGAAGCAGTACTTTTCAGCCTGAAACACAGGATTTCCTAGTTCAGGCATATATGAACCTCAGCTCTGTAATAATAATGCATAGTTCTAAGAATTATCTGTACAATTATTTTTGAATAAATTATTTGATTTGATTTTATTTATTTATTTTGATTCGACTACTAAAATTTACGATTATAGTACTAAAATTTCTACGATTCGAACAGCACATTTCAATGATGTGCTGTTCGAATCGTAGAAATTTTCGAATAAAATTGCACTGATGCGTGGTGACCTCGTGCTCCCTGTAAAAGCTTAATGATGAGGTGTCTGTGTAGTCTGTGATTCTTGCTAATGCTTTTACCGAAAGCTGAAAAGTTGAAGTTCAGCTTGTAAAGTAAAAGCTTGTGTCAGCAAACAAGCGAGTTGTTTGCAAGAACTTTGCTGCTAAACAAAGTAGCGTTAAAACGTCGTAAGTCATAAGGCTATAAAGGCGGTTACGACTTTCTAAGAGTAAGTGTTAAGTTACTTACATGTAGTGGGATCGGGATTCGTTAAGATTTTGTTATTAGGAAGTTGGAGCGACGGGAGTTTCAAAAGTAGTAGTAGATAATGGACAAATAATAGTTATGTTGGTAATTCTTTAGTGTTTTTGTAGTCGAAGTTACCTTATATGGTTGTTGAACAAGTCAAATTGTATGATATTGCATGAATTTTTCAAACGATTTAATGTTTGGCGCGTAAATCCTCCATTTTTAGGGTTCCGTAGCCAAATGGCAAAAATAAATAAATTATTTTGAACATTATCGGTTTTTAGTTATATCCAAAAAACTACGTATACTTATTCTGCTGGAAGCTGAGCTTGTTCGGATTATCTATATTATTTTTCATTTACTGACTAGAGTCATAGAGTTAAAAATTCATTAACATTTTTAACAGTAATTAGTGCCGTGAACCTTTTTTTATGGCACCTTCCCGGCTTTGGATTTTGAATACAATAGTGAATAGATAATCCGAACAAGCTCAACTTCCAACAGAATAAGTATACTTAGGCAGATACGACAGGCAGATCGTAACGTTCCTGTGTAAAACCAATTTATATTTAGGTTAGGTTCGTTCGGTTGCTTCAGATGCCCGAAGGGCAAACTGCCCAGAAATAGGAGCCCCGCTCGTCGGCTCAGGGAACGAGTCAAAGATTTTCACGTTTCAGGATATGGAAACATTGGAATTACGTCGATAACAATGCGCTAACCCGTACTAATTAATTGTTGCAGAAACGTCTGCAAGCGATATTTAAATCTTACAAATGAAACTGAAAGGAAAAATGGGTGAAATAAAAATGGGTAAAAATTCACCGGGTCGAGCAAGACTCGTACTCAGGACCTCTCGTCTCGGTTTCGGCTCGGAACACTTGCTATCGATGCATACTCACCTATTACAAGAAAAATCTTAACAGCGCAATGTACGATTTTCACTGCACGGAACAGCGCCATCTAACGTGCAATTCATACAACGTCTAAATACTGAAGTTCACTCCTATATCACGAGGCAAGTCAACAACATGGCAGAGCCTGATCGACAGGCAATACCTTATTTGCGCACCTGCCAGCTTTGTCGGTCCGTAATTAAATCGTGCGGATCAGAGAATCCGGAATCCGGTTTTATTCGGGACAGCGGTAAACACGTTTTTGTTGACGAATACCGGATTATGCGGATATGCGATGGTTGATTCGGTATTTGTTGTTTGGTTAAATTATTTAAGAAATAGAGGAAATCTGGCCTTGTAGGTGAGTTCAAATAAATCAAAATATCAGCTAATGTTAGGTACAGTTAGCAGCAAGAATAGCTAAGCGGGTAGGGTGTTCAAAGTGAGCTGGACACGACTTTATTGTTAAGAGAATAAGAGCGTGTGTAGGTCACTTTGAACACCCTACCAGCTTAGCTTCTTCTGCTGCTGACTGTACATACCTACTTACTATGGTTTTCATGTAACCTGTATCCTCAATGTGTAATAAGTAAATCTAAAATGATGCAGCAATGCAACGCAATTTATTGCGTAAAAAAACATGTAGTGAATGCTGGGATAATATTCCAGTTTACACGAGTATTACGGACATTATTGTA
Source organism: Pammene fasciana (assembly GCA_911728535.1). Lineage (NCBI taxonomy): Eukaryota > Metazoa > Arthropoda > Insecta > Lepidoptera > Tortricidae > Pammene > Pammene fasciana. Next base: position 3,830,229 of record OU452292.1, read on the forward strand.
TTAAGGTGCGTTGGGGTAAGATAGAAAGGTATTTTTTTAGGGGTAAGACAAAAAATCGTCCATATTCCAGAGCATTACAGACTACTTTTTATCTTACCCCTAAAAAATACCTTTCTATCTTACCCCAACGCACCTTACTACTAGAAATAATAAAATTATAAAGTAATAAATGTAATCAATAACGTCAATATTTTACCTACATGAATAGAAAATTCAATATAGCGAACTTTATTACGAAATAATTAGATTTCTAATTGACTTCAAAATCCAATCATACCTACTAATTAAAATGTCGCAGTTTGGTACACTGATTTGTCATTTATTAATTTTGTCATAAATCAAATGTATAGTCTGGCAAACCAAAAGCGCAGTAACAGTCAGAGTAACATGCTATACCCATGCCTTTTTTAGTAGTGAGAGTACTAGCATTAGAAAAAGACAGTATGATTCTCCCTGTCTATGCTTGAAGTGGAACAAACTCTGGCCAAACTATAAATCAAATTTTGTTCCCATTTTGTGTGGATTTAAGCAATTTAGATAAGATCGACAAAATAGTTATAAAAGGTTAATGTGTTGTGAGATTTTTTATCAAAACAAAAACCAGTTAGGTACGAGTATTTTCAAATAACCACTTCATTTTTCTTGTAGTTTTTCTAGCGTATTTTGAAAAAAGGTATTTCAAATTTCCCTTGGGAGCACTGCGTTTTTCAGGATAAAAATTACTTTCGTGCAAACTATGCGATCCGTTTAATTATATTTGTGTCAGTGCATCTGGAAAGGTACCTAGTCACGACATTTAGTTACCGAGTTACATGAGTTTTTGTGGAAGCTGGTGAAAAAGTGCCAATATGGGTTTGTGTTATAATTGGGTTATTTACATCCTAAGGAACACGTGTGTAACTACAAGAATATCAGTAAAATTCTATTTTTTTTGTATATTTCTTAGACTATAAAGTTTAGTAGTCAGGGTACCTTGTCACGCCATGTCTTAAAAGCCTTTAAATTTTGAATAATTTTGTCAATATTTCCATCGCGGGTAGTCAAATACCTCTTTCTAAGATAGGGTATAGGATCGATCCAGAGCAAAATGAGTTTTTGGACAACAAAAAAAATACTTAATGTTTTATATAAGAAAACATTCAACTCGCATGACTCTTGTATGAAATATCGTATGAAATATCGTAATATGAAATATTGTACAAAAATACCGATTAGGTATATTTCTCCTACTAAAACCACACCAAGGTTGCGTCACGAGGTGTTTCTGTATTAATAATAATTTGTTGATCTCTAATTAAGTCAATGAAAAATTGAGCTGTAATTTTAGTTGTTTGACGTATATAATTAGTATTATAATATTGATTGAAATACTGATAAATCATAAATTAGGTGCAGTTATGTACACAATTGAGTTATTCATTTTTCTAGTTTTACTCCATTTATGTAAGATAATGACAGCGTGACAAGGTACCCAGTTTAGTAAAATGCTAAACTTTATGTCTTACACGACTAAAACAGATTTTTTTTATAAATGAGAATAGATTGATTTCCGCTATAATTATCCTAAATAAGAGTTTGTTACAGATATTTCTTGCATTATAGTTACTAAAATAGTGATCTTCGAGTTTAAGTTACTAAAGTTTAGTAAATGTCGTGACAAGGTACCCTAGTTACGTTTCCATACAAAAGTTTCGACCGAGTCACTAAACTTTATTGTTAAATAAAACTGCTTTAACACCATTTCTTTTATACCATTGTGGTACTACACCACACTAAATACCATTTGATTTTGTGATATAGCATAAGTATACAAATTATTTTGTTGATTTTTAATATTCTAAGTGATCTTTTTTGTAATTGTTAAAAATGCGGTAATTATTAAATTTATTTATGATTATGGAGTTTTCTTTCATTCAATTGTCCCAAAATGCCATAGAATATGTAAATACGATGAGAAACTAACAGTTTTAGTCTCATTATTTTATGAATTGGGTATAATTAACACTATCGTGTTTCTTCCACCCTGATGTTCAACCTAAGAAATCAGAATAATTAACATGTATTTTTAGACAATTCACCTTTATTGTAATTCTTTAACATCCAAAGATTATGATTATACCCTTCACTATGTAATTTCGAAGTAGAAGTGTGTTTTTTGCTACTATAAACTTTAAATGCAATTTTCTCAACTTGTGCATTTCGGAAGTCGAAAATTCAAAAAATTATATAAATATGGTGGTTCCACCTACAGTCATTATTCTTTTTTGTATTGATAGGAAATTTAATCTACTTTTTGGAACTATACTTAACTCAATACCTGCAACAAGGTACTTTTCCATGTGCACTAGTTGACACATTTATGCAAAATAGTTATTGCAGTACCTATACATAATAGTAATATGATTGTGATGATGGATGATGAATAATGAAATGGTGATGAATATCGTCTTTAAGAGTCCGGTAATGTTTTTTTTCGATTTCGCTCAACTTTTTGATGCGATTTTGCAGTAACTAACATAACTTCTATAATTTTGTATACATATTATGAAAGATCGTTTCTTTTTGGATGGAATAAATACAACGATTTTTTAATTTTATGCTTTATTTATAAATAATTCACCCTAATCTAACACCTGTTTCGCGATTTTTGCTTGGAGAGGTGAAAAGAGTAAGGTTTTTATTGATTTAAATTAAGTTATATAAGTATGTAAAATATATAAATACATTGGAAAATGAGTCGCCTGAGGAATAAGTGTAACAGTTTTTTTCATTTTCATATATATTTTTTGAGAGAGAGTGTGTTTTGCTAGAGCAATTTTGCTAAAAATTGCCGAAGTTTAGGTGATATTTTTGGAAAGATACTAAAGTATTTTGCAAACATAAAAATACAAAAATAAACTTCATTTTATGCTTTATTCAGATAGTATAAAACATATTAGGGTCCATAACAAATAATAATTAAAAATCGTACGACAAAATTACATGAATCAACGTCCTCACTAAACATGCTCTGTAAGAATCGAGTTTTAAGGTATTAAATATTAATATAGATAGACCTAAAGTACTTTTTTGCAATAACAAGACTTCAAGCTATCGTACCAAATGCAATTCATGTGTATAATGTTATAATTAGCGATTTTCGTTTTCAAATCGTTACCGGACTCTTAAGTGGGTTAGGTTTGGTAATATGATTATTCCTCGATTGATTCTATAAGCGAAATTAAAGACCGCCTCTTTTATTTTGATAAATCCTATATTCTTAAGGCTTAAAATACTCATAATATTTTTATATTTTAATAAAATGTATGATGGTAACGTAGCGTCTACTGTTTTACTACTAAACAAAATACAAAACATCGTCTAAATTGAATGAAGTCAGTGAGCATTGTGGATGCACCTCTCTCCCATCTCTACTGTCTTAGTGCAACTGGCATTACACATCCCTATTTGAGAAGTAGGGCCCGAGAAATTGTACAGTCTAAAAAAACATTAGAACCTAAGGATATTCAGTAGTCTGGTTTATAGTTTGGATTTAGTTAGTGCAATGAAATGTTTTAAAACCAATTCAACGCCTACGTTAAGCTTTACGCGTGTATCCTCGATTCATTTTCTGTGGCTGTATAGTTACAACTGTAGTCACATACATAAGACTTGCATTTAAAAACAAATGACGGTAGACGAAAAATCGGTGCGTCGTAAAAAATCATCTCATTTAAAAATCGCGTTGGAATCTTTATATTCGTAATTTATAAAAAATGGCTTTTTACAATAGAAGAATGGCGCAAAACAAGGCTATAACTAAAGCTTGGGGCGCTGCACATAGGAATAAAGTTAACCGTAATGAAGAAATAAACTTACCGGAAATATGGTATGTAAAAATTTGGTGTCAATTTTTTGTTAAATGAATAATGTAATGTAATTGTATAGGTAGTTGAAAAATTAAACGCTAGTAGCCAAATATATTCTATTCTGTTAATGCAAAAACATTTTCGTAATTCTAATGAATTAACTTGATTTGATGATTCGATTTGTAGTTTTTGCCAATGCAGTAAAAATGCGATCATTTTTAATGTTTCACGATTAGAGAAAATCAGATTATAATAATATTTTTGGTTATTTTAAAATTAATATTACTATTGTACAGGTTGTAACAAAAATACTGGTGATCCGTTTAAGGCCATAATTGGTTTCGTATTGCGACTATAGTACGGGCGGCGGCCGTAGGATCTGCTACGTAACATGATACAAAGATAAACCCCATGGCACATGTTCATAAAAGTGGTGCTGAGTTCCGGAAAAATTGTAAAAAAAATTAGAATTGGCCGAAAGCACAAAAAAGTACCACTTCCGGTTTAAAAAATGGATGGTATTTACCTACGGTATTTGATACTGGGATGATTATTGTGGCAACAAATAGTATTTGTATTTAGGCACAGAAAAACCCAGTCTGCCAGTTTCAGCATGGCCGGAAGTGCCCGGCAGACTGGTTCAAAAGTGACGTACATTTGGAGTCAAATTCGTTACTTTTAAACTAGTCTGCCGGGCACTTCCGGCCATGCAGGAACTGGCAGACTGGGTTTTTCTACACCTAAAAATAAATTACTATTTGTTGCCACAAGTGTCATCTTTGTATCCAATGACGTAGGTAAATACCATCCATTTTTTACACCGGAAGTGGTACTTTTTTGTCCTTTCGGCCAGTTCTAATTTTTTTTAACTCTTTTTCCGGAACTCAGCGTCACTTTTATGAACATGTGCCATAGGTCTTATCTTTGTATCACGTTACGTAGCAGATCCTACGGCCGCCGCCCGTACTATAAGAAAAAATAGGAGAAAAAACTTTTAGACTTGAATTTTTTTTTGTGGGAGTCTTCGTCCCAGCCTGCCAACCCATACAAAACGAAACAAAAATTTCGCGAGTTTTTTTTTCTTGGTTTTTAGTAATTAGAATACGATAGCAATTATGCCTTTAAACGGATCACCAGCCAGCATTCTTGTTACATCGTGTATAAACAGGTCATTTATACCTAATATTTGCAACATAACGAGTACCTATACCGAAAATATTACATAAAGTAATTTATATATACGTACCAGTTTTTTTTTCAATTAAATATTTTCATAGTTGTTCACACGATCTTAGATCTCTTTCAACGATTTCTGACCTCGCACTTTTTCCATTAAAACAAAGTTTTATCTTTTTTATAGAAATCGAATCTTTTTGATGGAAATATTATGCGGCCAGCCTGAACAGAATTCAAATATGAAAAAGAAAAGTAGCCGTTAGTCGTTCCACATTTGAATTTGTAATTTTTTCGTCAGATTTTTCCCGTTGCTAAAGTTGTTTGCGTAATTTTTACTTCACTCTGGGAAAGTAAAGATTGAAGCTTTTCAGTTTCATCAACTATGAAAAATGCTAGCTAGTTCAACAAAAGGACGGAGATACACCCTCCCTCCCCTAACGGCATCCTAGCATAGTTGGTAGTGACCCTGCCTATGAAGCAGGAGGTCTCGGGTTCGAATCCTGGTCAGGGCATTTATTTGTGTGCTTATCACAGATATTTGTTCCTGAGTTATGGATGTTTTCTATATATTTAAGTATTTATCTATATATAGCTATTATATATATCGTCGCCTGATTGGACTTGAAATGAATCTCACAAAAACAATGGTAATGACAAATAGCAACAAAAGGAATATTCTAGTTGATAACGAGCTACTACCGTACGTGGACCATTACACTTACCTCGGCAAACAAATTGGTTTTTCAAGAGACTACAATGAATTAGAAATAGGACGAAGGATTCAACAAACTTGGAACAAATACTGGAGTCTGAAAGAGATATTCAAAAGTACTCTGCCTACAAATATTAAAACTAGAGCCATGACTTCTTGCCTATTACCTTGTTTAACGTACGCGTGTCAAACATGGAAATTTACTGCAAATGTGAAGAAAAAAATTACGTCATGTCAAAGAGGAATAGAGCGCAGTATGCTAAATATAAAAAAGATGCAAAAAATACGGCATACAAAAATACGAAATGTAACAAAAGCCACTGATGCTCTTACTTTTGCTCGAAAGCTAAAATGGAAGTGGGCGGGGCACGTAGCACGACTTCAGGACGACAGGTGGACAAAAAGAATAACGTCATGGAGGGGTCCAATGGGAAAACGACGCAAAGCAAGACCTCATACGAGATGGGCAGATGACGTCGTCAGGACCGCTGGCCCTTCATGGCAACAAACTGCCCAAGATAGAGAAACATGGAACCGTTTGGAGGAGGCCTATACCCAATCAGGGGTTCTTGCAACAAAATAATAATAATAATATTTAAAAAAACTAGTTATAGAAACATTTAGTACTAAGAAAAAAAAATACTAATTATTAACTATACTTTCTATAAGTTAAGTTCAAAAAGTTTCAATAAGTTTTTTTTGCACCTCCTATTAACTTTTCTACTTTATCTTCTCCGCTACCCCAAGGTTGTCTGGAAGAGATCGCTTTTTAGCGATAAGACCGCCTGTTGTTTGCCTCTTTTTTGTTAATTATATCTTTTTCTACTGTGTTGTAATTTTTGAGGTGTGCAATAAAGCATTTATTCATTCATTCATTCATTCATTCTATTATCACTAACAAAAAAATTTAATAAAACAAAAAAAAATACAACATATTAACAACATATTTATTCTTTTCTTTTTTTTTTAACAATATTATACAACAAATATATAAAAAGAAATATATTGTACTTCGAAATTAAGCAAGAAATAAAGGCTTTTTTATTTATTTATTTATTTATATATCGTCGCCTAGTAGTATTTGTTTATTTATTTATTTATACAGACAGACGGACATGGCAAATTAACATGTTATATAACTTCTTTCAAATCAACAAATTCGTTCTGATTGACATCGCCTATAACCGCGAACCACTTCGTTCATCGAATCGTTATTTCCATCTCTATCGCTATTGCATGTTCGAAAGAGAGTGATGAAAATAGACGATTCGATTAATGAAGTGGTTCGCGGTTATAGGCCAGAGAACTAGGCGTATTTGGAATACCATATTAGTACTAGCGGTACGCCTTAAACATGCTGCAAACGGTGTTAAAAGCATGAAAATTGGAACGATTGATCTTTAGGCCAAATTAATCGATTTGGCCCGAAGCAGTAAAAAAAAAAAAAACAGAGTGCAGTTATGACGTCATCTTTTTTTTGTATGGAAAAAAAATAAATTTTGTTCTGAAACCTATCGTGTGTGGTATCAAATGAAAGGGCTTTTTGAGCCTATTCTAAAAATATATCATATCATTATATTTATGTCACTTGTTTCAAATGAAAATAAAAATAATTTTCAAAACATACCAAGTTTGGGCTCCTACAAATACGATACGGTTGAATATTTTTTTGTAAAACATACCTTAAATGATACCTGATATCCTCATTTCAAACCCCAAGAAAGCAATTTTGAAAATAATTTCACTAAGTATTTTTTTTTAATTTTTCATTATTACGAATGTGGGATCTAATAATTCTCGGAGTAATGAAACTCTGTTTACACGTTCTTTTGATATAACGTGATAGGTGAGCTCGAGGAACCCGGGTTGCACATATCAGGATTTTTCTTACTTAAAGCGAATTAAGTTTATCCCATTTTTTGCGAACTTGAGGGTGGGTAAAGTAATATCGAGTTTTACCCAACATTGCTCAAGTCGATTTGCGCTTAAATAATGCGATTATAGTATTGAAACAAGAATTACAGCAAATCTCTAGGGTAATCCTATCATTCCCTTTAAATAGTTCAGCGATAAGTACGTGAACTTTTGTACAAATTAGGTGGGCAATGATAGGTACGCGTTTTTGATCTTTACGGTACAAGGTGCATACAAGCATTCCAAAGTACAAGGGTTGTCTCATTTGACTTAATTTTTTTAATTTAGTCATGTTTTTATTTTTCAGACATTAGTATGTATATTAAACAAAACATAATTAAATGAGTTATATTTCATTATTTATAATAGAAACAAATCATAACGAACCTATCTTAGTAATGTTTACAAATAAATCGGCAGACCAAAGAAAATTATGTATATATTGAATACTATGGTTTCACATTAACAATTACATTAAAAAAATAAAGAAACAGTTCCAAAACGTCATATATATATTTCAAAAACAATAATCACCTTTTTTGTGCCGAGTGGTTAATACAAAAAGCCGATAGCCCTAAGATTTTTTTTTTGTCTTGGGCAAAGTTGGCCATCACTAGTTGTTACATTACAACGTAACATTGCCCACATCAAGACTTCTTCATTCATTATCCTTTTGAAATCGAATTACGATATAAACAATCTAGAGTAATGGCAACTGTCACAATACTCTAAAATGAAAATGCTGAAGCAAAAAGGTATAGGGAAACAATTGCATAAGAAAAGCCTTTTAACTGTACATAGTTCCCGTACATTGTTAAGGACCATTCATCTTTTGTTTCTTTTCCTCATTGTATGGAATCTAAAAGAGCACCCTCTACAATAAGGTTTCACTAGCTTTCCCCATTGCCTTATTATATACAGGTATAAGTATAAGTATGGGTTTTACTCACCATGCTTTCCCATTTTGTGAGATTCACATCAACACTTGCCCGCACCAGAATACTATACTATGGGTTGGCTGGAAGAGATCCCTTTTAGGGATAAGCTCGCCTTTGTGCATATCTTTTTTATTTTTTATTTTACTGTTGTAATATTGTTAAACTTGTTTATGTGCAATAAAGTACATACATACATACATACTATAAAATTACGTAAATTAATGAATTTGTTCAAAATGTTGGGCAAAGTTTCGCCTGGGGGCAAAGTTGGAGGATATTACGGTACTCGTACTCGTATTGAGTAATACGTACGACGCACTTTGTAAACATAAAAAATCAGAAAAAAATACTAAATGTAATTATTTTCAAAATTGCATTCTTGGGGTTAGATATGAGGATATTAGGTATAATTTGAGATATATTTTACAAAAAAATATTGCTTGGTGTCGTATCTCGAGGAGCCCAAACTTGGTATGTTTTGAAAATGTTTTTTATGTTTATTTCAAACATGTGACTGAAATGTAATGATGTGACATATTTTTGGAATTAGCTTAGAAAGCCCTTTCATTTGATACCACACACGATAGGTTTCAGAACAAAAATTTTTTTTTCCATACAAAAAAAAGATGACGTCAGAACTGCACTCTGTTTTTTTTTTTTTTACTGCTACGGGCCGAATCGATTCATTTGGCCTAAAGATCAATCGGTCCGATTTTTATGCTTTTAACACCATTTGCAGCATTATACTGAATTTCGGCGTGTACCGCTAGCACTATATGAGCTTTTTCTAAGTGTTGTTTGGAGGGAGCTAACGATATTGCGATCTCGTTCCGTTGTATAGCTGCGTCCCTATGATGGCCCATCATGTAGACGAGCCATTATAGCTGCGAGGCGGATGACACTGTCTTGTACAGTCGCCATCAGATATATCGGAGCAGCCAAGGCCACAAATATTTGAACAACGCCTCTATTGTCAACACGATAAAGTGCGTGCTCAGATATTTTTGAGTACCCTGGTCGTTCCGATATATTTGATGGCGAATGTACAATAGCCTATTTTTTTACTTTTTTTTCAGCAGTGAGATCGGACGCTGGATGCGGCGTGACCGGCGGCCTCGCAGCCGTCTCTCTCTACGCAGCTTCTCTGTCCTGCTCTCCGGTACCATACGGCTTTATAATGACCAAGTCAATCGCTTACTAAAAGGTAAATATACAATGAGGAATTATTGTCATACAGGCCATCAGATAGGTATATCGGAGCGGCCAAGGTGGTCACAAATACCTATCTAAACAACGCCCGTATTTTCAAGGCGGTTAAGTGCATGTTCAGATATTTTTGAGTACTATGGCCGCTACGATATATTTGATGGCGACCGTACATACCGGCAGTCCCTTAAACCAACGTCAAGATTTAATGAGCTGCTTATATTCGAACGAGCGGAGCGTAAGCGAAGTCAGTTCTTACAAACAACTCCTGGCTACTAGGACGTCTCGGCATTTCGATGGCTTTTTAATTTTGAGAGTTTCGACGATAACTTTAGTAACGTTTTTCTGATCTTTATGAATTTTTTTGGGGTCGTTGCCTCTGCTACGCCTCTGCTGCTCTGTATCTCTATACATAAAATTTGAGAGTTCGTCTATGAGCTGGATCGATCAAGGAATCGTGGACTTAGAAGGCGAAAAAAAATCTTCGTATGGGTCTTGTTATATTGGTAATCTCGTTTGCAAGTAAATCGCGAGTTCTCAGTTCGAGGCGAACTACTAGTCTATTTGGATAGAACAGCTGATGTGTTATCAGATTAAGCAAATTTGGCTTTTGGATAATGAAAATGGCATAATTTTGAAGATATGCGCACTTTTATACCTTTATAATAAAGCTTAAAGTAGTCATTTTGCCAATATCTTAAGAAATAATGACATTTAATGAGTTTCATTCAGTAGCCCATCAGCTCTTCTATTAGCCCTTTAAATCTTAATGTTTGAAGCGGTTTTAGAGACACCCTGTATACGAGCAAATATAGTAAGTAAATAAAACTGCTTATTTTGTGTTATGTTAACCGACGTACTTGAGTAAGACCAGATACTATAGAGATATAGACCGCCACAGCCTAAGAACTTTTTGAAGCTCAAGTCAATTGCGCCATCTATGTCAAAGACCCCTAAAGATACCGAAAATGTAAGAGAAATGTCACCTGCACTGCTACTCCATCTAGTAACAAATAGCGTACTAGTAGTACACTAGTAGCTACTAGGTGGAGGAGCTGTGCAGGTGACATTTCTCTTACATTTTCGGTATCTTTAGGGGTCTTTGACATAGATTGCGCAATTGTCTTGAGCTTCAAAAAGTTCTTAGGCTGTGGTGGTCTATATCTCTATAGTCTCTGCTACAGCTATTACTTGCATATAAGTGCATGATTAAAAGAGTTTTTTTCTTTACGTCATAGATACATTTGACTGCAGTATCTACCCAATAACTGCAAGAACAGTTCTCACGGCTACAGACCACACTATGATACATTCTGGTAAGGTTTTTTTTCTGTAATCAGATTTTTATTTGTATAAGTATTTTCGTAAATCTGATTCGTATGTCTGCTTTCACAGCAATGAAATTAAACTTGTTTAGAAAATTATTAGTATTCCGGATAATCAGTTTACTGAGATAATTAATATGTAAGGTAAGTTCGCCTAATAAGGACCAGGTTTTTGTAAATCTTTATAAATCTGATTTAAGAAGTATTTTAAATTAAATAACATATGAAATGTATAAATTGTCTATATTTGAAGTAAAAACATTAAGTAAAAATCATGTATCGAAAGTAGATTAAGGACAATAACTGTTTTTAAAAAGCTTGTATTTGGACCTTATTAGGAATGGGTGTTCTCAATAAGGCTCATTTCTGTTCCGTACATAATTCCGAAACTACAGAATATTTTTTTTTAATTTAATATTTTTTGTTAATTGTTACAATTGTTTTTGTCGTTCCCGATTGATTAATCCAAAAAATTATATGAATTGTAGTGCTGGAGTTCGATTTTTGAATCTCACCGGTGACTTTTTTTGTATGCAGCCGATGACTATTTAGTATGAAATAAGTCACCCGGTGAGATTCAAAAATCGAACTCCTGGTCCTTAAAAAGTCTACAGAAACTTAAACGCAGAATAATAGATTTGATTTATGTCTTTTAATAAAACACAGTTTTGTATTGTATTGATATTTACTAAGTTAAACTATTTTAAGCATAAAACAACATAATTTGAAACATTTTCAGTCATTAGCCCTTGGACCTTATTAAGTCTTTAGAAATGATATGAATAAGATCCGGTCCTTATTTGGTGACAAGGAGGTGGTCCTTGTTAGGCACTTCGCCATCCCGGAGTAAACCCATGTAAATTGACAAAAAAATTGTTCTTTCAATAACCTTATCTTCACAATCCACGCCTAAATGTTACTTATTCCTTTTCATGTGTTAATTTCTTGCGAAAACGAAACAGGATTATTTGAATGAATCGAATAACACCAACAAATTATATAAAACGACCCACGCGCCGTGACGTGGACTGCATCCATAGGCATATTGACAGAATGGCGGCGTAAAACCCAAGTAATGCCAATGCACTTCAATGATTGGTTAATGAGGAGCGTCGGCGCGAGACATGATTTCATTTTAGTATCGGGAACGGGATTTTTGAACTAGTGGCTCTTATTAGGAACTGGTTCTTATTAGGCGAACATACCTTACAAATATTTTTAACTTCGTTTTCCTTGCAAAAATAATATTTTAGCTGTCACATTTACTGGATCTGACAGCGGCCATGCCTTACACTCAGACATAACAAGATAAAACGTCCAAAATGATTTCCTAATCCAAAAATTAACCGTTTTCCTCGTTCCTTGTCTTATCTTACTGTCTGGCGCAAAAATGCCAAGCCAATTGTGATTATTATTCGTTATACTATATATTTTCTGTACCTACCTAATTTTCGTGTTCGTTGCCGGCTCAACACAATGGAGAGTGGGGTTGGGAGGTTGACATGCGTAGAGCATAACTACCTTCAGAGTTGGCTCAAGGTTGTAAACCTTCAATAACATCAGGTTACAGATGTCGCTAGTGACTTGTTCACCATTACATGACACAATTCGCTGTGATGGATAGAGGATCGTCTGGTGTAATTGGAAGCACGTCGGACCGGCAATCCAAAGGACGCGGGTTCGAATTCCGTGATGTTCAGGAGTTCTTCGCAGTTTATTTTTGCACTGTAATGGACATCTGGGGGGTGATTTTTGAGATTCGAGTACTCGAAAGTGACATTTACAAATCAGAACAAAACGATGAAATTATGTTTTAAAAATAACAGCGATAGCAATTTGAAATCATGAGTATTTTAACTATTAATTTCGTGCGAAAAAATTAGCGGTAAGCTTTTGTGTGCGATTATTTTCGAGGTTAAACTTTTTGAATTCGGGCGCTCGAAAGTCAAAAATTGGCCCCCTGTTTCCAATTTGTGGTATATTCCACTAATTTTCGTACTGTAGGTATATTATAAAATCACATAAGATGTAAAGTGTACATAATTCGGATAATGATGGAAATCATAATAAGAAACATTTTCGTTCCGCCACTTTTTTGAGAAACTTTTTTTATTAAATCTCTCTACCTTATATTTCAGGGTCTTCAAGTGAAGAATCACCCGAATTCGTTCCAGAAATATACGGTACTAGTATGATACTTATTATGTTATTATATGGTAAGCGTAGGACGTCCACTCACAAGATGGACAGACGACCTCATAAAGGTCGCCGGAAGACGCTGGATGCAAGTCGCCTCCGACCGATACTTATGGAGGTCCAAAGGGGAGGCCTATGTTCAGCAGTGGACGACTTATGGCTGTCGATGATGATGGTGATGAATCCCATGAGAGTACAATTAAATAACAACTAACTTAACAAAAATATGTACAGCATAAAAAAACTAACTTAAGCTAAAATATGTCTAAAAATGGCCCCCACGGCATCGTGCCGAGGCTGGCAGCATTTCTTCTCTGTATAGCAAAACTGAGACGCTGTGAGAGGAAGCTGCCAGCCCTCTGATCTCCGGTAGTTTCAATCAGCCTTTTGCTTAGATCTTTAACAAGAGATCGGGCGCTTGGGCCCCACGGCCCCAGGGTCTCGACGCCGAAAGCCAAAAAGTGGTATTGGGGGCGGAGACCCCGGTATTTTGAAACTTTTTTGCCTTCTGCCGCCTCCGCTGCCGCACCAGCCCTGATCGTAGTTCTTGGTAGATGGGACGGTGCTAATGTATCAACGCACGTTGCGTCCCAGACCAGCACGCGTCCCATCTTCCAAGGGATGGGTCGTACCGTCAATTAATAAAACATATTCATAGTAATCTATAACAAACTATTTAGATTAAAGGTAAATCCAAAGAAAACAGCGTGCGTTAGATAGATAGATTAGATTTCTGATAGGTGCGTTAAACTTAGACAGATCTAAAAAGTATTCGGATTTTTATATTTTCGTAGTTTTTCCTCATGATATGAGAGTCTTCTATTCTTTAACCCAGATAAAAACTCTCTGAGTGAAAAAGACTCATTTTCGTATTGATGGTTGCATAGTACAGTCGCCATCAGATACATCGGAGCGGCCAAGGTGGTCACAAATATTATATTGTCAAGGCGATATTTAAGATGTTTGAGCACCTTGGCCGCTCCGATAAATCTGATAGCGACTGTACGATATATCGCAAAAAAAATCGTGTTCAAAATTGTTCTAATCTAGTCTGAATTTGATACCAATGTCCTTAATATTATTTTGTTACATCTTGTATTTCCGGTAACCTTACGCCATTTTCAGGAAATAATATTTCGGCTAGCGGAAATCGGTCTGAACGCGAGTCAACTGAGTTCAATACGGACACAGAATCATTACCTTTTGAAGATTTGTATGGAACCACGCCTGATGAGTCTACTGTGTTCACAGTTACACCTAATGGTGGTGAGGTGAGTGACTTTTGAACCGACTTCAAGATTTCGAAGGGGGAGGTTCTCAATTCGTCGAGATTTTTTTAAATGTACACGGAAAAAAAAACTTCCGGGATATTCTCAATCCAAGACATTACTATTTTCTTGCAAATATTTCCTCGTGACAAGTATTTATTTCCTTTGCCAAAAATATGATTCTTCGCTTAAAAAAAACACGTTTTCTTATAATAGAAATACTAAAATGTATTGTTTCAAGAGTATATTGAGTAAATAAGAGAGATTGTACTTTAATCAAACAAGTATTATCTTAGGTAAAAGAAAAGTAGAAAATCTGTAAGAGTATATTCGCTTCGTTATATTTAAAACTTTAATTTATTTTCGTTAAAGGAAATAAATGCTTGTCACGAGGAAATATATTCAACATAAAGTAATAATGTCTTAGATTGAGAATATCCCGGAAGCTTTTTTTTCCGTGTATGTTCACTGATTATAGTGATTATTCGAAGACGGCTGGACCGATTTGGAAAATTCTTTTTTTGCTTGAAAGAGTATAATTCACAATTAGTCCCATTGTCACCAGGTCTGGATCTGATGATGGGATCCATCTTGGGTAACGGCCACCCCTTTTGGTTAAGCGATAATAATGTGGTAATATTAGCATTCATAATTTTGGCAACATGGCATGGTTTTATTTTTGTAAAACATTTTCGTGTTTAATTTAGTACTTATAAAAAAAATGTGGTTAACTAAGAGCTAGTTTTGCAGCTTATGTCCACAGGAACAGTGTGGACTGTACCAACTTCAAAATATTAAATTGGATCGAAATATCGAAAGATAATACTTCTCTGCTTTGCCTTAAGGTTGACTGGTAGAGAATGCCTCTTGGCATTAAGTTCGCCTTTTGTACTATAAGATTTACTTTTGTGCAATAAAGATTAAATAAATAAATAATGTTATTATTATTTATTTCCAGCAATTCAACACCGATGAGGAACACAAAAGTGAAAAAACAAGAGACCAAATAATACAAACCTCTCCGACCCCGGGCTCAGCCTTCACTGGTTTCGATCCTAATTTACCTTTCGGATACATCATAGTCCACGATAACTATGACTCTAGGATACCTAGCAAGATATTGTTTACTAGCCTGTCCGAAAATGTTAAATTTCTGCCAATTCGCGGACCAATGAACTGAGAACCTGGCCTGATAGATTCGCCCAATATTTTCATTCATGTTGTTCACTCGCTTCTAGAGAACATTTTACCATTTTCAGCTAATTTACGGCTCGGTGATTTCGTTTAGAATCTTAGTACTTACAGAGACTATAGAGATATAGACGACCACAGCCTAAGAACTTTTTGAAGCTCATGTCGATTGCGCCATCTATGTCAAAGTCAAAGCCCCCTAAAGATACCGAATATGTAAGAGGAAATGTCACCTGCACAGCTACTCTACCTAGTAACAAATAGCGTACTAGTAGTACACTAGTAGCTACTAGGTGGAGTAGCAGTGCAGGTGACATTTCTCTTACATTTTCTCTATCATTAGATGGCTTTGACATAGATTGCGCAATTGACATGAGCTTCAAAAAGTTCTTAGGCTGTGGTCGTCTATATCTCTATAGTTTCTGGTACTTATTTGGTTTACAGGTATATTTTGTTTTTCTGTGTTTTTTGCGTTTGTAATCAACAGATGTAGAATTTCATCATTTTGATCCTATAATTTTTTATAATATGCGAAGGCAAGGCGTATTAGAAACCAAATTTTAATTACCTAACTACGGTAGGTACCTACTGCAAAATCATACTCGTAATAGAAGATAATTATGTGGACGAGTTTAGTGCAAGGGACCACTTTGTCGATTTACAAGGACACTTTTTTCTTTCACTATAGTGGGGTGGCCAAGTTGAAGCGGAGAATTCTTCGTAGGACTGAAAAGGTTTATACCAACAAGTGGTATCGTTGGAATCAGCATAAGCTACTGATTATTAAACTATCTCTTGTCACTTCATAAAGTGGTGGAATGAGTTTTTATGACGTCACAAAGATGGCGCGCGACTTAGGGTTAGATTTTGTCGATTATTTCAAAAAATATTTAGTCAATTTAAGCAAACGAGGTGTCATATGATTGATATTTTTATGCTTAATAAAATATGTAAATCTACCTTCAACCAAAAAGTTAAATAAAAGCCAAATTTATTTTTATTTAAATTTCTAACACGCATTAATTTACATTATTAATTATGTTAAACTTTATTGCACAATAATAAAAAAAAAAGTCCAAAAGGCGCACTTAATGCTTTAAGACATTCTGTTCCAGTCAACCATATGGCAAACCAGAGATTTGCTATGGTGTGTGCAGTGAGATAAAAGGATTGTGTAATTATTAGTCTCATATTTAAGTCCTAATTTCTAACTCTATGCATTGTAAATAAATATTTGTATATGTAGTATATGTGTATATGTAATAATCTTTACCTTTATTTAGCCTTATCATTACACATTTTATCAATAAGTAGTGTATTTTACAGTGTCTTTTTAAAATACTGTTTACGCTGTTGGGGCAGCTCTTTTAAAACAGTTATCATCGAGGCCGAAAGAGCACAGCGTGCTGTCCTTAAAACAATTTTAAAGAAACCCTTCCGGTATTCCACACTTTTACTATATAAAAAGTCCGAGGTGTTGACGGTTCGTCAATTTACCTACTCAAAATTGTTGTTGATAAGCACAAGCAAATACTTGAAACGAAGAGTGTATCGAACACAGGTTTCGTCCGTTAATACTGCCCTTGCAAAACGATTTGAACCGTATATATCTAGTTTTGTTTATAATTCCGTGACTAGACTCTTAGACATTAAAGATGAACCCGTTTTTAAAGCCAAACAAGTCATTACAAAAGCAAAAGCAATGGCTAGCCAGCTTCACCTATGAATATACTGAAGATATTATCCAAATTAGAAAAAGTTAGACCTTCACATGTAATGTTTTTAATGGGATCTCATTCCTTTTTGTAAGTAGGGCTCCCTTTTCTCCTTCCACGTTCTTACCGTGGATATTCCCATACCTATTCTCACCCATGAACCCGTACGCATGCCCAGATCCAAAGGTATTAATGGGCACCTAAAACTGCCTTTATTTTACTAACAACTACTATGACCAAAAAAAGATAAAAATGTTATCGACTGAAAATGTAACTTTGCAGTTCTTTACATGGGATTGCAATGTACTCGTAAAGTTTGTAAAGCTTTATAGCTCTAATACTAGATGTATTCAAAATTTGGAGCTTTTGTGGATTAGCTAGACTTAGAATTCGTATGATCTGTCATATAATAGTCAGTCAGTAACAAAACTAAGGAACTTTGACTTGCAATAATTTTTAAATTATAAGTAAGTAAAAATTAAATGATTTTGAGAATATGTCTTCCTTGTGTTATGACTTCTTTTTCACTGAAAATTCAGACTTCTAGCTACCACCAAACACCAAAATACCAAAATTAGAGGGCGTCGAAAATAGCTTGAATGGCTACGGGAAAATGATAGTACGGCCGTGAGAGAGACTAATAATTTCACAATCCTTTTATTTCACTGCACACACCATAGCAAATTTCTGTTTTGCCCTGTGGTTGACTGGAACAGAATGCCTTAAAGCATTAAGTGCGCCTTTTGGACTTATTTTTTTATTATTGTGCAATAAAGTTTAACATAATGAATCATGTAAATTAATGCGTGTTAAAAATGTAAATAAAAATAAATTTGGCTTTTGTTTAACTTTTTGGTTAAAGGAAGATTTATATATTTTATTAAGCATGAAAATATCAATCATATGACACCTTGTTTGCTTAAATCGACTAAATAGTTTTTGAAATAATCGACAAAATCTAACCCTAAGTCGCGCGCCATCTTTGTTACGTCATAAAAACTCATTCCACCACTTTATGAAGTGACAAGAGATATTTTCATAATCAGAAGCTCATGCTGATTCCAACGATACCACTTGTTGGTATAAACCTTTTGGGTCCTACGAACATCGAAAATAAGATAGCTCCTACGAATTGGCCTTTCCTCTACTAATAGATAGTGCACATTGCATAGCTTTAGAAAGTACCAGTAACTCCATATCGACCAAGTGGTCCCTTTGTCCGTACACTGCCACATATAACTACTATAATTGGGGACATTCTATTTATTTAATTATAAACTAGATAGTAGATAATTATAAACTAGTAATTAGAAATTATAAACTACTGTGTTTAATATTCAAAACCCCAGCCCCTAAAATAAAATAAAACGGCGATAATTGATAAAAATTCTGACTGATAAGTGAGTTTCTACGGCTTTGAAGGTCATTATATTCAGTTTTTTATCTCTCTCAGGACGAATAAAATATATTTTATTCGTATACCTATTATGAAATGAATATTTTCGCAGGAACATTTTATTGAATATTCCCCACGTTACGTAATACTTTCTTTAACCTACGTTGACCATAACTCGCCATACAAAAATGTTATGCATATAGCGTACATGATGTTGGCGCGTATTAGTATCAGTACAATCTTGCATGTTCGAAACGCTAGGTATACAGGTTAGTATATTATAAAATAGGTATATACCTAAAAAATATTGCATTCTATATTGAGGGCACAAAAACTCACGACTCTCAGGACACTTTTAAGAATTCGTTGCATTTAAAGGGTAAACATCCAGTCGTTCTATGATTCACGTTACACCCACTTACTAAAGTCCTATAAAAGTTTAATATTGCGTTCCTTTGCTCACTCGAAATATTTTTCAAAGGCTTGTAAATAGGATTACTACGCCGTTGCGTTCTACACCCGTGGAAAGCGCAGAACTAACTTTAATAATGCACTGAGGCACTTTAGAGGCACTGTCGAGACGCTTTCGAGGCACTTAAGGCACTTTGGAGGCAATCCTGTCGCGAGCTTCTCATATGTCAAGGATGAGTACAAATTATACCCGTATACATACACGCAGGCCTCCGGAGCAATATCAAACTCGAGGGCTGCATATGCTATTAGATTAAGAGTAGGCCGTTGGCAACCGTACCTCATCGAGTAGCAGAATTCGGATTATGTAGGGCGCTGCACGATAAAATGTTCTGTAAAAGGGCTAGGTAAAAAATTATGTACCTATTTTAGTACTTGACTAGCATAAGACACTGTTTATTAACAAGTGCCAAAAAATAAGAGAATGCATTGCCCGACCCTGGCAACCCCATGTTTTTACCTCATTAAAAATTAATAAATTAACCTAATAGAAGACAAAGCCTTTGTTATTTGAAAAAAAAAACGTTTGAAGCGTGTGGCTAGACTTTTTTTTGGAACTTTTCAATTAGTACTATCGAATGGGTCACGTGCCCACTCGATAGTCGCTAACCGTTGAAGTAGTTTTAGTTCAAAAATAGGGTAATTTTTCGCCGACTGGGCAAAGGTACCAAAATACAGAACATTTTATCGTGCAGCGCCCTACATAAGCCGAATTCTGCTACTCAATGAGGTAGGGTTGCCTACGACCTACTCTTGATCTTATGTTTAGACCTTCATAGGTAGATTATGTAGTTACATAATCTACCTATGAGGTTCAAACATAAAATAGTTACTTAGAGGGATGCCTAAGTGGATCACTTGCTACACAGTGGAGATTCCTGTAACGCAAATTCATAAAAAACATTGTGTGGTTTTATGAAACCACGATGCAAGTGAAACTTTACTATGTTAGCGTGGCGCTTAGAAATTGGTGCCCAAATGGTTTGTCATTCTAGACGTACAGAGCTGGGATGACTTTCCAAATGTAATTCATTAAACATAATCGAAATATGTTTCTAAAAATTTAGAAAAAAATCATTCGTCCCACGGGGTTTGGAGTCTCGCGGCTCTCGCCCATTCGATCGTAAGTCTCACCTCATGCCATACAACAGTGCCACCGCTGCAGTTACGCTAAGACGCGAAATATAAATTAATACCGCGGTTGCATGCCAACATGACATGAACCTTATTGCTAATGAAATAAGCCTCACCTTACTATAAACGAAAATCAGCGTTACATATGTAACGCGCGACCTGCAGAAGAGAGACTTTAAAATTCGAGGCGATGGAATAAAAGTTTCACTTTAATAATTGTTTATTCTAGAATAATATAGGCACCACAGGAAACCTTAGATTTGGAAGTTGTCTGACTCCATGAAACAACCCAGGATAAGCCATTGCGGTATTTTTAAAGAAACCCATAATATTATTATAGATACATACGTACGGCAACGTCTGAAAATATGGATACCTACATTTAATGTAACAAAAACATGTATCCAAGATTACACCTTGGTAATGGAGTCGTGGATACATATTTTTTGTGTCATTAAATGTATCCATACTTCTGAAAGTAAGTGTGTGTAAGTGACTATACCTATACACTTATTTTGGTCGCTTGCGGTATCTTTCTGCTATAAATTCAGGTGAAATTAATTTACATAATATAAATATTATACTCCAAGACTTTTTTCTATCACTATAAGTGTCTTATAGCAATGCCAGCGGTACAAAGCGAAGCTGGCTTAATAAAATATCTGAGAGCACTTTACCTCTGTGAAACTCTGGATGAAAAGCAATAAATCGGTGCGATCAGCAGCGGAAGCTTGTGAAACTTTAAAACGCAAAGTGCTGCGATATGTTGGTGCCGGGAGTTTTACTAGCTTTTAAGCCCTAAGATATATATACTCGTAAATATATGTTTCAAAGAAAAGCGAAGAATTACAATTGTTTCTGCACTATCAGAGCACACCCATTCACAACGAGTAGTTCAACTTCGGACAAAAAACTGAGCGGGTCGCGGCCCGGGCAAAAACAAATGACGACGCGAGTGACGCGACCGAATTAGACATGATTAGACATGCCAAGATAAGGAGTGTGCTACTGCGGTGCTACCGTTGCGTGAAACATGCTGGTACAGCCCTGCGTCCGGAGTTTGAATTGCGAACGTGAATTTTTATTTCACCACCACCTTTATAGGTACTATGGTTCTACCCAGAATCCTAATATTTAAAGTCCTATCATTTGTAATAAGTTGACGTAAAGTATTTCAGTTAGCCGTACCTAGTGTTGTACGACGCATCGTCCTAATAATACGCGAATGGGCGATCATCGCGCGATCCGCGCGATTAACAGTTAGGGCACCTATTCGAGTGCAATATGTTTGCTCGTGCGTTCGTACGAGTAAAATTCGCCCGAACTTATGATGATCGCCCATTCGCGTTCTATTTGGACGATGCCTTAACCGTAGTAGCAAATAACTTAAGTTTAAAGACGGCATGCAAGTACTCACCGGTAATAGTATCTTCCTACATGAATGCCGTAAAAATACGTGACACGCTCTTAAAGCCCTACAAATAAGAACGTGTCACATATTTTTGCGGCCTTCATTACTACTATTGCCGGTGTCTACCTACTGAAAATAGACTATTAAGTACCTACTGAGAATAGTATTTCCACCACAGCATTTCCATATTCGATTAAAAGTCCAGCAGTTAATAGCGACTGTCTTACAAATCTTCCAGACTATCGAGAGGTAACGGCCGAGTAAATCACGTGGCTTGGGTGGCTCCTAGCGAGTAGATAGTGTCTTAAGCTTGAGTTATAGGATTGAGCCGCGGAGAGAAATGAATGCGTTCGACTCTACTTATTCTCAGAGACTAAGGACATGAACTGAAAATGTCTACCAACTCATCATAGAATGGAAACTTGATACCCACACACAGAATAACCTCAACCACTAGATAGATCATAAGTACAACTCGAGGTCACCACACATATGTGCTCCCGTACTAATTTTGTATGAGAGCGCGACCGCTTATTTCAGTTAACGTTTTTGATCATTACTCATGTCAATTAAAAATATCCACAAAAATCAAGTTACAGGGGTGAACCTGTGCTACAAATTGGTGTAGAATACTATTGAGATGTGATGTTCAAATCGTAGAAATTTACGAATAAAATTGCACATATGTGGTGACCTCGTGCTCCCTGTAAAAGCTTAATGATGAGGTGTTTGTGTAGTCTGTGCCCCCACAACACGTTGCAAAGGCGGCAAAACGTCGATACAAATAGTCGTTCCCACACTACGCACGAGGTGAAATCGGACCGTGTAGGGGTTGCTATCAATATCACTTTAACCTGAAAACTCCCTCAAATGTAAATAAGTAACCCTTTGAAGGGTATTCGGAACTTTCCATAAAAGGCCGTAAGCTTTATTACAAGCTTTTTTATTTTTAAACAATTTGGAAATTTTCACGAGATCTATCGAGACTTCGACGGTTTAGATTGTAATTGTCTTCAGAGAAACTCAAAACATCAAAACATTCCTACCGTATCATCGATTTCGGGGTACTGTCATGCAAAGTATGGAAAATTGTATGGAAACTATACGTAGTTGTAGTTTGAATCAAATTACAGATTAGCTAGGGATACACGCACAGATGTGTCCGCCGGATTTGTCCGACGGATATGCCCGGCGGACACATCCGCCCGTGTATGGCGCGAATTGGACAACGGACAGACAGCGGACAGACGTCAGGCGGACACATCCGTGTCCAATTCGCGCCATACACGGACGGATCTGTCCGCCGGGCATATCCGTCGGACAAATCCGGCGGACACGTCTGTGCGTGTATCCCTAGGTATTAGTAGAAGAAACACAAAAAAACCGCAATCCGGGAATAATTGGGGCCTATTCAAAAACTTTGATATTATACATAAAGTAGGGCCCTTAGCCTTGCCTTTGAACCTATAATCTTTTCACTTCTCATGCTCTTAAAATGTTACTTTAGTCTCTGCAGATCGGGACTACAACTCTTTATTAATCTCTAAGGACTAAAACATTTTTTTTTTATTTACTTTGGAAACCCCTAAACAGCCACTCACGGTGTTTATGAATGGACGATTACCGCCCTTTTTAGTGATTGTGCATAGACAATTTTGGACCACGCATAGAACCTCAAAATGACAACTGCGCGAAAATATTCAACAAACTCGATTTAAAAAAAAACATAAACCGCCTAACAAATGTTATTGATAATTTCAATTTTTGCCATTATAAATATTGAGATATTGTGTAGAATGTCGTTATTTTTTCCTCGCATTCAAAGTGAAAAGTAGAGTGTTTAACGCGAGACTAAACAACCATAATGACCCTCGAACTATATCTAGGCTAAAGATCTCGTGTCATTATGGCTTGTTTTAGTCCCTTGTTGAACAATCTACTATTGTATTCTTAACAATTCATTTATCATTGTATAAAAAAATCTCACTAACTTTTGATATTACAAGGCCAATATTTTACATAAAATAGGGGTTGATTGTGATACAAATGTAGCTTATTCACTGGCTGTCCCCCCTTCATAAGATTACGACCCATACGTTGTACCAGGACGACACGATATTAAACGAACATGATTCTTAATACAAGGATACAAGGCTTAGAACTGGTCAGTCTAGTTTGGTTTTATTAGAGCGGGCGGCGACAAGGAGAAATGTGTGCACTTTATAAAAATGCATGTTTTCCGCGATTCTACACGCCGCATGTCACACGGAAACGATTATAGAGCATTTTTGTCAACCGACTTCAAGATTTCGAAGAATTATTCGAAGACGGCTGGACCGATTTGGAAAATTCTTTTTTGTTTGAAAGAGTTCACAGTTGTTCCCATTGTCACCAGGTTCGGATGTGATGATGGGATCCTGGAGTAATCGAGGGAACTCTTCAACTGTTATAGGCATATTTATAATTTCACTCTTTTTTACAGCAACTCGGCCATTTCCTCTTGGAATAGCGGATCCTAAGTGAAGTCGGTTTTTTTTTGTTTCAATATTTTATAGGAGACTTTCTAGTGCAATAGAAAGAGAAAGTCATACGTTATTTATCTTTCATTCTCACCAAAAATTGTCCGACCAAAAGGTAGGTAGATGCATTAAGCGCTTTAGATTTAAGCCGTCCGGTGTGACGGATGGCCGGAAATGAAGAACGGCTGACCCAGCACGGTATCGGAACGTTTCATGCACGTTGTATACACTATACTTTCATATTATTCATGTAACATACAATATTGCCGGCGTACATCTTGGATAGCATATTGAATATTCAGCTGTATTTTAGTTAAAAGGTAGGTCGGTAAAGGTAAAGCGGGCTTATATATTTCGGTCTGTATATATTCATTATGTTATATGTATTATGTATCTTTCCTGAATACAAGTTAATTAGACGGAGAAAAAAAAATTGTTCTAATTACAAACCTAATATCTAAAAGACCGGAATATCAAACTTATTTTTTTTTCTAGGCGATAGAAAAGAATAATAAGGCCATGGCAGGGTAAGGGAACATCTTGTGCCTTAATAGCTTTTCAGGCTGATTTTTTTTGTGATGATGGGCCCTGCTGTTAGTAACTCCTATACAAAATTACAGCATTCTCCTCTTCTTACTTTCCAAGAAAAAAAATTATTAAGAAAAATCATTTTTCGTGAATATTTCCGCTTCTGTAGATTGAATTAATTCGTGCTTTAAACATATAATACACTTAGCCGAGACGGACAATATGTCACTATAAACCGCATAACATTCCATAGACAAAAATTTTTTTTCAAGGGTTAACATTTTTCATTTTTTTTTTTCATAAGTTCTGATAGAGCGACACCTCCAATTTTTTAACACATAATAGCCTTTTTGACGGCCTATAACATAAATTAAATTCAAGCGTCTAGCATTGGTGCATCATAACAAAAAAAAGTCTTCACCTAATAGTCGTCGTCACTATTTTCGTTAATTACGATACTTAGGCCTTTTTTAAACAGACTGATCAGTTTTCCGGCTGTTCTAGGTATTTTAGTTAAAAATCTACCTACCATGTGATAAATAATAAACTATTGCTGCAATATGGGAGCAGCAGCTGACTGTACGTAATCCGCATGCACACTCGCAGAAGAAGTTTTTAATACCGTCAATTTCGTTGCAATACGGTATATATTCCACAAAACAACGATACCGTTTTCTGGACATGTGTCTAGACTGAACCTGTATTTTTAAGATGTTCGATTGGTCTTTGACAAATTGCATGTCGATAGTACCATCCTCCACCAATAATAAGATACAGCTTGACCCATTTGATATGTACCACTAAAAAAAATATTAGCTAACATTCTCATCATGTCTTTTTTCATTCATTATTTGTAAAATCATTTCCGTAATATTTTTTTTAGTGGTACATATCAAATGGGTCTAGCTGTATCTTATTATTGGTGGAGGATGGTACTATCGACATGCAATTTGTCAAAGACCAATCGAACATCTTAAAAATACAGGTTCAGTCTAGACACATGTCCAGAAAACGGTATCGTTGTTTAGTGGAATATATACCATATTGCAACGAAATTGACGGTATTAAAAACTCCTTCTGCGAGTGTGCATGCGGATTACGTACAGTCAGCTGCTGCTCCCATATTGCAGCAATAGTTTATTATTTATCACATGGTAGATTATTAACTAAAATCCCTGGAACAGCCGGAAAACTGATCAGTCTGTTTAAAAAAGGCCTAAGTATCGTAATTAACGAAAATAGTGACGACGACTATTAGGTGAAGACTTTTTTTTGTTATGATGCACCAATGCTAGACGCTTGAATTTAATTTATGTTATAGGCCGTCAAAAAGGCTATTATGTGTTAAAAAATTGGAGGTGTCTCTCTCTCAGAACTTATGAAAAAAAAATAATGAAAAATGTTAACCCTTGAAAAAAAATTTTTGTCTATGGAATGTTATGCGGTTTATAGTGACATATTGTCCGTCTCGGCTAAGTGTATTATATGTTTAAAGCACGAATTAATTCAATCTACAGAAGCGGGAATATTCACGAAAAATGATTTTTCTTAATAATTTTTTTTTCTTGGAAAGTAAGAAGAGGAGAATGCTGTAATTTTGTATAGGAGTTACTAACAGCAGGGCCCATCATCACAAAAAAAAATCAGCCTGAAAAGCTATTAAGGCACAAGATGTTCCCTTACCCTGCCATGGCCTTTTAAGGAAATTTTATTAACTTCATAGTAAAGGAAAAAACTGTTCTACTTAATCGTGAAATTTAATATTCTTTGCTCGGAATAACAGAGTTAGTACAAATTCTATCAAATTTCCAAAGATCCAGTACGTAAAATGACTAGATAATACAGTAGGTATTATTTTCGGAAAAAGGATTTTTTTGGTGTTAGTAAATATTATTAAGTGGTAAAACTGGTTTATAAGTTATAATTATAACGGGCAGTGTATAATCTCCTTGTCTTGGGATTCACAAAATATTACTAATGATTAATATTTTTTACTTGCTTTTACAAAAAAAACTCTCTGTGTAGTATTTTAAAAGAGTAAACCGAAAACCTGTTTTTTTTTCAGATCTGGACTTGTTTGTGCTCATTCTACTCAGAATCACGAGGATATTCCATGTATGATAATATTTTTAGTTTCACAACGTCACGCTAAGAATAACAAAAGTGTTCATCATACTAAGACGTGACGTACTGGAAGGAATTTTTGGACATTTTTTAAAGGCAGAATAGAGAATGCTGACGATTCTGAGTAGAATGAGCCCAAAAAACCAGTTCGGGAAGAAACTAGTTTTCTAGATATTTTTAAAAACACTAAAGGCCCCACAACATCTTCAATATGTACAGTGAATTAACAAAAGATGTATCCACTTTAGACCTTATTACAACACAATAAGGTGAATACATTTCTTTGCGCTACTGTACTTGCAGCAGTGGCAAGACCATCCCAAATGCGTCCTGCTCGAAGGGAAAAGTTTGACAGGTTCACGGCAGTAGTATAATTTAGTTTGACGTGAATGTGATGTATCGCCGAAACTGTGCCCTCGAGGCCTCGGAGGCCCTCCATCGCTCACGCCTCTGTCAGATGTTTCACCTATGTCATGGAAGAAATAGTAAACAGTACACTAATTAGGTTTAAAGAACTTTATTACTCAAAAGAAATTTACATTTCGCTTAATGAGTAAGTTACATAACTTATACTTAAGTATCTAAGAAATTTCAAGAGCATCAGAAAGCAGTATGCGGTGCACGAATAATCACTAATTAACAATAATATGTATATGATAAAAAATACACGTAAGCCAATATTACAATTATGTGGGTAGCTATACCAGGTAACTATTCTATTAACTGTCGAATACGTAAAGTAAGCAGAAATGTTCACCGTTGCTAACCACCTTGGCGATATGTTCTATCATGCGAGTTTCAACCTTAGAATCTATGTAATTTAATTAAATTTACCTACAGAACGTGCTGTTGAATAACATGTGCTTATCGCCTCTTTTGTCTTACAGTTGCAACTCCCAGGGTCGAACTTAGATGTTACATTACAAATTACTTAATAAATATTGCTTTAATTTCTTTTTAAACAAATAAACTCCTTTGCACTCTTTTATGGCTTTCGGTAACTGGTTATAAAATTGTGCCCCTTCGTAACATATATTTTTTTTGCCGCTTTTTGTTCGCGCTGATTTAATACACAGGTCGTTCGAATTACGTAAAGGCCGGTTTCCTTGTTCGTGTTTAGTTTTAAAAGTTAATTCGGAGTGTATTTCTTTATTTATAATTTTCTTTATTAGTATGCATGTATTAAAATAGTAAAGTTATTTTATGTTCATTATTTTTGTTTCCGAGTAAACTTTGACAGTAGATGTTAAACGATCGTAATTAAATAGTTTTTTTATTACTTTATTTTGTGCGATTTGTAACGGTTTAAGTGTAGTTTTATTAGCACTTCCCCATACCTCTATAAGGTAGTTTACATGAGATTTGGCCAACGAGTTGTATATGTTAGGGCGAACTTGTTTGGGAAGACATTTCATTATATTGTGTAGGCAACCACGTAGTGACGACAGCTTTGATTTTACCTTACTTACATGCGGCTTCCATGAGAGATAATTAATACCTGCACGGCTAGCACATCTTACGTTGTTGCGCGACTCTCCATACTTCAAGCGCGACACGAATGTATGAACTATGAAGTGATAGGCGACAACGTAAGATGCTAGCCCGCCTGGCATAGTTTTCGAGATATTGGTACTTTTATACTTTTACTAGTAGTCCGCCTTGAACTGAGAAATCGCGCTTTAGTTGCAAACGAGTTGACCAATATAACAAGACCCTTGTGATGATTTTTTCGCGCCTTCTAGCTCCATAACTCCTTGATCGGTCGCTCATATACTTGACGGAGAGCTGGCCCCCATACAACCATTTTCGGTCGCCGTTACGACACGGTGTAGACACATCTTGCGTCGACACTGTCTTTTCCGGTCACAATTCCGGTCGCAGTGTCGTCGCCGTTACGACACCGCTACCAGAAATGGGGAAGCGTCGACGCAGACACAGTGTGTCAAAAAGTGTCGTCGCCGTGTGCACACATTGTTACCAGTTTGCGACTAGTTATCCCAAAATCATTCGTTCATTCGGTCATTTTGTTCGTTTCAAATAGGAACTGTCAGATGGAAAAATACTTAAATAATAAACATAAGTGACGTACATTAAAACGCCATCCCTAAAAGGGATTTATAAGAAATAAGTATTTATTGTTTGTATTTATATTGCAATATGGCTTAAAATACTATGGGAAATTAAACTGCTCGAGGGATTTGATTAACTAAGTGTAATTTTATCAACGCGCCGCCACATTATTTTAGTTTGGCCAGCAATGAAATTATTTACTTCTCAGTGCATGTGTTCATAACTACATTATTTGATACATTTTTAGTGCTCCGATGCATATGCTATACTTAAATAATAAAAATAACGCTTTACGAAGTACTAAACTTGGTAATTAGGATGTAAAAATATGGTTTAAGGCTGAGAAAAATTCCAGTCACAAAGTAGTCGCAATGTTACGACTCTGTGTAGACACTGTGTAGACACAGGTCGGCGCGCGACCAAAAGTAGTAACAAAGTTACTGGATTTGTAAAATGGCTCCTTGTACTCATTTGTTTCCAGATATTCTCAAAGTGTAAGCACCATGCCGTGGTCAGTAGGTAGTGTTGACGGAGGAAAATGACAAAAAAATGATTTCGCTGGTACAGTCAACGCCATAAATATGTATACACTTTTGTACCTTACTCCATTCTAATAGGGTTCAAAAGTGTATGCATATTTTAGGCGTTTACTGTACCAAGTTTTTGGGTAATCGAATATATCTATTAATATTAAATTACTGTTTAATTTGACATATTTATTTAAGTGAAACAAAACAATACTCAAATTTCTATCCCTAAAAATTTCAAATTTATATCGCCAAAAATATTTATAATACAATACATAAAACTTCAAAGTACTTATTACTTGTATTTGCGTTCTGTACATTTTTTAATATTCCCACTTTTCTATAAAATGTTGATGTATATGGTTTTGGTCGATTATTATCATTTGGATCGCTCATGATGACTTACTAGCGTCACGAGCACACAAGACACTAATGGTACCTACAGTTTGACAAACCTTGGTTTTCAAGACGTATTTTATATTGTCATTTGCGGTCACAATGTTTCGAAACAGTTCGGTAACCGTTACGACACATTGTGTATAGATTGTGGTCACAAACTGTACGCAAAGTCTACACAATGTGTCGACACCTTGGTACCGAAAAGTGTACACACGGCGACGACACTTGCTTACTGAATCAAATCTGGTCACATTGTGTGCACACTGTTACCACACTAAGTAACCAAAACTGAACACAGTCGCGAAGTGTGGTGACTGTTACGACACCGTTACGACACATCTGACATTTAGTTACTACTTTGATGATTCTGCGACCGAAATGGTTATATGGGCCACGTCAGATATGACACAATAATGAGAGCAACGATACCCCTCTAGTTAGTTTGCTATACTATGCTTATTTCTAGATCCGGACATCTGGCAGCTGTAAAGTGGTGGAAGTAAAAGAAAGCAAATAACTTGAAGAAAATAAATTCTAGGGTTCTGGTTTTGATCCAATATTATGAAAAATTATGTAATTTATTAGATTATATAATATCCAAAAGTTTCGGTTGGGGGAAGTAGTGCCAAATGATGTATAATGTAATTTTTGGTTACTCGCCTACTGTTTTTGTTTGCGCAATAATACACAATGTTTTTTGTTCTAATTATAAAATATAGGCCCTGTTCTCTATAAATGACACAACCTCAGCAGTTTTTACCTATTTCGGTATTACTTTTACTCAACTTAAAAACTTTGTTAGTCTGTTACTCTGTGCTCCACCCATTACAAGCTGCCAGATGCCCGGACCTAGCAATAAGGATGGTTATGCAATCTAACTGTACTGATTACAAACCTCTCATTATTGTGTCACATCTGACGTGGCCAGCTCTTAGACCATACGAACTCTCAAATTATATCTATCTTTCATAAATATCAAGAAAAGGCTACTAAAGTTATCGTCGAACAAACTCTCAAAGTCAAAAAGCCATCGAAACGCCGAGACGTCCCAGTAACTAGAAGTTGTTAGTAGGAACTCGCTTCGCTTACGCTCCGCTCGTTCGATAGTAATGCCATTTTTATTATATTAGGGTTACATTTTCTTAATCTGATAGCTCATCGGCAATTTTATCAGCTTTTTAAGAGTCGCCAGGACGCTCGCGTGAACTCGCGTCCCCATACAAACGTAGTTCAGCTCTCATTTTAAAACGACATGCTTTAGAACCACGAAATTTGGCATAGGCATTCTAGTAGTAAAGATCTATGTCGGTAATTAGTTTTCGTTGCTAAATATTGTAATACAAATAAAATACAGCAAAAATAAGTTTTGTATGTAAATCTGTATCTGGCTGTATTTTATTTGTATTACAATTTTTAGCAACCAAGACGAATTACCGACATAGATCTGTACTTCTAGAATGTCCATGCCAAATTTCGTGGTTCTAAAGCATGTCGTTTTGAAATGAGAGCTGAATTACGTTTGTATGGGAACGCGAGCGTCCTGGCGACTCTTAAGTCTTGAAGTTAGTTTTAGGGACATCCTGTATGCTGGAAGATATGCTGGTCCGATTTCAGCCCTGGGCACAAAACTAGAGCGCTTTAGTGTGAGCTAGTGTAGTCTGTTTGCTTTCGTATCTATATTTATATAGCTCAGAATGAGACCAAGGATATCACTATTTCGTTAGCATATAGCTGCGTCCCTACTTGCCGCATGTAAACTTGCTAGTCTAAACCTCGCCTAAGCATCTCCTAAGTGACACATCTCAACACAGTTACAGTCCGTGAGCTCTCAAAAGAACCTTCGGGTTTTAGAAAGATACGTCGGGTATCAATCAACAGTGACACATGAAAAAGCAGAACAGCAACATTACCTTCGTGTGTCATCGGCGATTCCCGAAGGTTCTTTTTAAAGCCCACGGACTGTACTAATGTTACTATTAGGAGGCCGAGAACTTGGACGTGCCTGAGCTTGCTAAGCGATCGGAACGCCGCCAACCGCCAAGCACGTAGACCGCCGTACAAAGCTTTTTCATTGTGCAGTAATGGTTCGTTAGCGGACAATAGGCTTCATTCGCTTCACCTCATTGCCCACTCTATTTTGTTTTGATTAATTCGCTCTTCATTACGAAGGGTTACTTCAAATTAATAGAAGCGTGCTAGTTTCAAAAACGCACCTAATTGGCTTAGATATAAGTTTGTTTTTGTTGGTACATGTACAGTCAACGCCTCACTAGGTATACACTTTTGAACCTTATTCCGCTGTAATAACGTTCAAAAGTGTATACCTAGTGAGGCGTTGTGTGTGCATACTACAGCTCACTGTGTATTTTGTACAGTCGACGTGAAATACTCCTCTGTAATAAGGTGCAAAAGTGTAAACATATTTTTGACGTCGACTGTACTTGTTCAGATGATCTTCACCAATCTACGTGGAGTTACTAGGTACTTCAAAGGCCCTGTTGCACCAAACCGTCTGTTAACGTCAAAGTCATGGTTAAAAAAATCTTGTATGAAAGGTTTGTCAGTTTTCTATTGGATGAGCTCTGACGCCATATTTAACGTTCATGATGAGTCCGTAAATTGTTAATTGTGCATCCCACCCTAATCATCCTAAATCTGGGATCGGCAGTTCCAACGTTATGTCGCCTTAATGGGACATCATAATTGTGGAAAATCAGAAAAACTGAGCTAAGTTTTTGGAAGTCATAATTTATTTCCCGAGTAAATTTTTAAGTAAGCTCGTTTATCGAAATCGGCTCAGTAGTTTTGAATCCTGATTACACGAAAACAAACATTACATGAAAAACTTTTCCGTGAAAATAAGCTTTATAAGTACTTTTTCTTCTTCTTCATGTCGGTCCCTCATTACTGACGAGGATAGTGACCACTTGGTTTAGCAGCTTTGGTGATATGTCTCCATCGGTCTCGATCTCTCGTAGCCCTCACCGCTTCACTTAGCTTCGTACCAAATTATTAAAAAGACCGCTAAAAAGGTTTTGCCGTATTCGGGTAAAAAACCTCACACATCTCTATCCATAAAGATTATTTTTATCACAAACAGAATTAAATCCACCACATTAATTCCCAAAATCCACGGCGGCGGACACAAATGCATCCATCTGAGAGCTGTCACGTCCCGAAATGGCCGGCGGTTCAAAATGGCGCCGGTCCAATATGGCCGCCAAAATAGCCGATGATTTGCGGCCAGGCGCAACTGATGGATGAACATGTCGCTTTGATGCTGGCAGCATTGTTTTAAAACAGAGAGAAGCAAATTATATAGACTGTTTAAGTCCATACGGTGCAACGTGCAACCCACACTTGTGCTGAAAAAGCTATATAGATAACAAAAATGTTGCGCAGGTCATCACTACCCCAGACTCGTAACTGCCCCTTAAGGTGGCCAAACAAATTACTCATGTTAAAAAAAAACTAGATAACCTTACACTTATCCGTCCTCACTAGGGCCCTATAGCACCAACCAAAACTTAATTTATAGTATAGTATAGTAACGACCCTAGTCAAGTGTCTACTAAATCAACTAAATGTTACCATAGACTGAAAGATACGTATAATAGACGGCCATAGTCTAAGAACTTTTTGAGGCTCCAAATTTTTAGCGCCATCTAGTTGAGAGCAGAGAGAGGAAATTGCACCTGCTCTGTTACTCCATCTAGTAACGGACTAGCGTACTAGAGCAGGTGACATTTCCTCTTTCATTTTGGCTATCTTTGGGTCGCTCTCGACTAGATGCCGCTAAATACTTGGAGCCTCAAAAAGTTTTTAGACTATGGCCGTCTATTATATCTTTAAGTCTATGGTGTTACTAAGATATTTCCATTATGTAACTTACTATACTGTATAACCAGCAGTCTTTATGATTTACACGTCCATCTTTTAAACGCTAAATGTGAAATGTGTGTCAATTCATTGAGTTTTTGTGTTCAGTGAAAAGGTGGGCAGAGCTTTCAATTTAATGAATTACTCGGGGTGCAATTTTATAATGTGTTTATCGGCCGGCCGGACCGTACACTAGTTACTAGACTAGACTCAGGTAAACTAGTTGTGTTGATTATCGTATGTTCTGCGATATCTCTGCGAGAGCACATACACACACACATACATACACTTATAAAATAAAATATACACACATATATCTTAAAACACACACACTTTGAATCACAAACTTAAAATTTGGGGTAATTTTAACTAAATTAGTGTACGAAGTATGACAATCAAAGTAGTGGTGACGTATTTAATGGCGATACCATGTTTTCTTAGTGAGTATAGTGACCATGAATACACCCAAGTGAAATTAAAATAGGTACCTAGTTAAGATGCATTTAAGGTGAGACGTTCTTCGCACTTTATTTTAAATATTAAATACCTACGTTCCAATCGAAATAGAAAGCAACAATGATTATAATTTTACTAATTTTAGCATCACAAAACATAGAACAAAATATCAAACAATACAAATTTACTTGAGTAACTAGTAGAAGTTGAATATTAAAATTACTTTTTCTGAAACGAGTGAAAGGTTGTCCGAGGCAGCTGCTGCAAAAAGTCGAAGTGCAAAAGTTTCACTACTTTTTCCCCTTTTTAAATAGTTAGCACTTCGGGCAGTTGCAGTCTGAATATTTTATTTTACACAGAAAGGTTTAAAATGTAACGCTCTGTTTCAGTCGAATATAGCCGGGTTTCTATTTTTATCACATTGTGAGTTCTAAGTGTTGGCTCATGTGTAAAAGAGCAGTGTTCTCATGGACACAAGGATTTTTCATCGCGCTTTTTATTGCCTACTTTTTATATCTAGGTACTTCTTCTTCATGTGACTTCTCCTTCCCGGAGGTTGGCGACCTTATGCCTATATGCCTCTGCACTCTATCTGAAGCCACGGGTATTAGTTTCTCTGTACTGTCCACGTCTAACCAGTCTCTTACGTTCCTTGTCTATATTCATGTACATTACATTATCACAAAATAGCTAACACCGATTGGTCCCCTCTCAACATCATTAAAGAAGTGAATGATTGCACAAATCGTTTTTACACTATCCTGGACAAAATAATTGCAGAATGTGTGCCGCTAAAAATCGCTTCCAAGCATAAACACACTAAGAAATATCCGGACTGGTTTACTGCGGATCTTATTGCTTTAAACAAGCTAAAAAATCAATATCACAAGTTGTTTAAACAAACCAATGACCAATTTTATTACGCGTTTTTCGCATATTACAGGAGAATGGTAAACATTCAGTCGGAGACCGCAATGCAAGCATATGTCAGTAAATTAGAGAATAACATAATACGCGATCCCGCTTCTTTTTGGAAGTATGTTCAACGTAATCGCGGCTCTAATCAACCTGCTACTTTCGGAGATAAGTCGTCTCAGGATGTAGCTGACTCTTTCGCAACTTTTTTTAAAGACGTCTTTTTAAAGAATATCCCCAAACTTAACGTAGCGTCGGCGTGTGTAGCTGCGGCGTCCCAATCAGCTTATGCAAGCGATCGGCTTATTGTCATTGACCACATAAGTAGCAATGACGTTCGTAAAGCGATCAACCAATTGCAGCCTAAACACACCTGATGGGATCCCGCAGTTCATCGTAAAAGATTGCTGCGAAGCATTTGTGCAACCTCTAAAATCCATATTTAACCTAGCATTAAAAACTAAAAACTACCCGTCAATCTGGAAGACCAGTAAAGTATCACCAATCCATAAAACGGGGCCAAAATCTGATGTCCATAACTACAGGCCAATTGCAGTACTCAGTATCTTCGGCAAGGTTTTTGAGTCTATTATTTTCAACAAAATATCTAAACAGCTAAATGGATGGTTTTGTGATGAGCAGCATGGTTTTTTGCCCAAGCGTTCAACTACTTCGAATTTACTTAATATTGTATCCTTAATAGAGCATAATCTGAACCTTAAAAAACAAGTCGACGTAGCGTACTTCCGAAAAGCTTTTGATCGAGTTGACTGTGACATTCTAAAACAACTTTGAACGGATTATATCGCGTATACTGAATTTTAAATTACATCCCCATGAATTTTAAATTACATTACATTGGGGATGTAATTTAAAATTCAGTATACGCGATATAATCCGTTCAAAGTTGTTTTATTTCATGAATAACTATCGCGGCAACCGTAGAAGATATTATGTGACATTCTACTTAAAAAATTGTACATGTGCGGTTTTGCAACCAACCTGCTCGAACTTATAGCAAACTACCTTGCGAATAGGTATCAATATGTCCAATACGAGGACTCCAGGTCCAGCCCGTTTTTGGTCACCTCCGGGATTGGGCAAGGAAGCAGCCTTGGGCCTCTCCTTTTTCTTATCCTCATCAACGACCTCCCCTCAGTTCTAAAGTTTTCAACCTGCTTATTATTCGCCGATGATTTAAAACTGGCTTTACCCATCGAATATACTAATGATGCCGGTAAACTCCAATCAGACATAGATGCTGTTTACATCTGGGCACAAAACAATAGTCTTGAACTGAACGAGGACAAATGCCATGTTATGGCGTACTCACGTGCTCGGTCCCCTGTACTCCCTACGTACACACTTGGCAGAAAGACTTTAAAACAAGTTGATGAAATTAAAGACCTCGGAACGTGGTTTGATTCGCACCTCACATTTAATCAGCACATAGTGAAGCTCTGCAGTGAAGCGAGGAAATGCCTGGGGTTTGTTATCCGTCAGGCCAAATTACTCTCAAACAGGCACGCCATC
Organism: Pammene fasciana; assembly: GCA_911728535.1. Lineage (NCBI taxonomy): Eukaryota > Metazoa > Arthropoda > Insecta > Lepidoptera > Tortricidae > Pammene > Pammene fasciana. Next base: position 3,867,080 of record OU452292.1, read on the forward strand.
TGCATTTTGTTTAATGCATTTGTTCGCTCTAGGTTGGAGTCCAATGCCGCAATTTGGAACCCACATGAAAAAAATTACACTCTAATGGTGGAAAAGGTGCAAAAGCCATTCGTACGATTTCTTTATAAAAAATTGTACAACTATTACCCCTACCTCTATCCAACTCTTTTTACTATTGGCATGGTCGACTACACATCTCTTGAAACCAGGAGAAATTTGTACGTCATTAAATACTTTTTCCGATTGCTGCAAGGATCAGTGACTAATCCTTCACTTCTTGGACTAGTACCGATTCGGGTCCCACTGATATCCGTTATAATGACGCTCCGCCCTCGCAGTCGCGGCGTATTCGCCGTGCCGATGATAAGGACTAGTGCCCTTTCCTTCTCTCCCTTATATCACTCCCTGTGGCTGTTCAACAACATTTTACTCAACAACAGTGAGCTTGATATTTTTTGCAGCTCTGAAAATCAGTTCTTGACGGCAGCTAGTCGCTATTTAGAGTCCATTGTAACCCCTAGCTCTATTGTATAAATTAGTATAAATATTGTTGACATTACCTTTCTGTGTATATAAGTGAATTATTATTTTATCAATAGAATTATTATTGTAATTGTTATTTTAATATAATAATGTACTTAATAGCTTAAGACTCTATACTGTAAGTAACTGCATGTTAAATAATTTAGGACTAGTTATAATATGCACATAGGTATCGATTAGCATGTAAGGTTGAACTGTTAGTGCTAATTGTTTATTAAATAAATTGAAATTGAAATTAGTAGTTTATGTAACTGTTACGTAATAGGGGTCCTTAAAACACGAGTGTGGTTTTATGATACGCACGAAGTGAGTTTCATAATAAGATCAGTGATCTTATTAATCACACGAGTGTTTTAAGGCCTAATTACGTACAGTTGCATACACTGCTTTATCTACACACATATTATAAACCCGAAATGATGATTGAATGACTGCAATTGCACGGATTGCACGCCATCGCCATGACCAACTCGATTGTGTCGGCGGTCGGGCGGCGCATGCCCGCACCCGGATTTTCATAATGATATCGAATTTTTGCTTATTATTTGATAATAATAACATCGTTACAGATAACACATTTGTTCTAACTACTAATTTTTACTTTAAGAAGACGTTCGAAATTTGAACGTAATTAAGGTATCGGTTACCGATACTAAAATGTAAACATTAAGATGCAGCCACAGATACTCATATCTAAATATAGGGCGTTTGCTCATCGATCCTGACCATAAAATAGACATATTAGGGTATGGATGTAGATAAACATTTTTTTTATATCATGGACGTTTTATATGCACCGATCAAATAATACTAGGGATACATAAAACGCCCAAAAAAATGGCCCCACAATAACGCAAGAACGACTAGTGCGGTACTTTCTCTGATAGTCTTATTACGGTATAAGACTGGCGGGTAACATATTATCACGAGCCATATTTTCAGTAAATCTTGTTTGAATCTGTACCTCCTTTACATTGTTGCTCAAAGTTTGTATGTATAAAAATGCTGACTGACGGAAGGCATTCTGATAGCATTCTGAATAACATAAACCATTGAATCTGAATGTAAACACACTAACTACTAGTAATGGCTCTGTAAGCTGTAGACGTGTAGACCACGCGAGCATAGTTAAAACTAAATAGATATATGACTCCGACATTTTGATAAATGCACTCTTCTAAGCGAACTCACAATAGTCTTAAGCGCCGTAGACCATTATAGCGCTAAGTCCTTTGTGCCAAACTATATCACTTCCCAAAAAACGAACCAACGAAAAAATCCTACGTTAAAAACCCGCTCACAACTTTTAACGGGAATCGCTTGGGGACCTTTAGAAGAAAACAGCCGAACGGCCAGATATACGAATACGAGAGCATTTTTGCGGCTTTGTGCTCAAGCTGAAACGACTTCGCTATCGCTCGGTCAAAAAATCAAACTTTAAATTTCGAAAAAGGTTGTTAGGTTGCAAACTAACCTTAAAGCTGTGCTTAAAGTAATGATCTGAATGACCTGAAAGAACCCTCATTGAAGCCCTTTTTCATGTTACTCAGACTCGGTACCGGCACGTGCTACAACTTTGCAAGCGAAGCACAACTTTACCTAGCTTGAAAAACATGGTTTTCTGCACCAAACAGCTATTTATATCTTAATTCCCTGATATGAGAGGAAAGGCGGCCATCTCATCAATAATATATAAATATCCGTTTGGTGAAAAAAACCATGTTTTTCAAGCCAGGCAAAGTTGTGCATCGTAGGCAAAGTTGTATCAAGTGACGGTATTCGACCTTGCCAAATCAGAATTGCGAATGCAGACTTATGTAAACCCCCCTTAACTGAAGCCTGGGCTCTGTGTTTGCCTTGCACTCCTCAATACCTAACTACGGCGATTAAATACTGGTCCGGATTACGTCTGAATCTTGTAGGCCCGCATCCTACGCTGGAAAACCACATGTCATCGAGTGCGCAAAGAAAAGTCAAGCCAGTTGCCGCAGTTCTGCTCTGCGACACGTGCCTTTAGTAGCAAATGCACCAAGAGAAGTTTAAAAAATTACCAAATTTTCCATACGGAATGTTCTCAAAACTTAAATTTTACAAACAATAAAAAACTCAGGAAGTCGCTGAACACCACTTTCATGTAGGCAAATTTCCGGAAATTTCCGAGAATGTACTGAATTTTTGAGAGTGTTCTGCAACTTGTACATTGCTGCTTAGATCTGTCCGCCGGGCATATCCGCCAGACAAATCCGGCGGGCACATCTGTGCGTGTATCCCTAGCTAATGTTCTAAATGAAAACAATTAATGCTCTAAAATTCGGTTACCTCTACCTTAAATAATTTTGCTTGCCATGGATTCATTATATTTGCTTCAATATTAAGAATTGCCTAACATTCTACATAATAAAATACTAACTATTACTTTATATCAAATTAAATTAGGTTTTATCCATAAGACAAGCAAGCATACATACAAGTATACTTTATTAAACACCTCAAAAAGAAAACCAATTCAGCATACTAAATAGGTAGAGCTTAAAAAATTAGCGATATGTATTATTACTAAAAAGCTATCTTTCGCCGGATAACCTCAAGTTTGGCAAGTAAAATTAAACAAATATGTAGGTAGGTATACCTTCAATACTTATGTCGTAGACATAATACAAAAACAAATGACGTGGTGTTTCTTACAATGGTTTCTTGGTCTATATCGAAAACATTTTTCACCGAACGATTCCAGTGGATTGATTCAGGCGTATTTAAATCGGAGTCTCTGAAAACGTTGATGTATATACGTATGTTACAATACTACCAGAGACTATAGAGATATAGACGGCCACAGCCTAAGAACTTTTTGAAGCTCAAGTCAATTGCGCCCTCTGTCCGAAAGCCGCCTAATGTTTGTCAGGTAGTTAGTTGTGTAGTTATGTAAAATCTTGGCGTGTTTCAATTGTCCTGGTCCCTTCACGTATTGTTTGTAGCGAGCAGAATCACCCTACAAACAGCAAGGCCTCTACCGAACCACGCATGCTCTACAAGTAAACTTTTTACATGCTACCTTGTAATATTAGCTAGGACATTAATATTGCAACCATATGACACTAAACGGCGAACGTAGGTCATAATAGGATCCTAGACACTAAGTAACATCTCGTGCTAGTACCGGGAGGACAATTAAGAACTTTTAATGCCTAAGTCTAGTTTATATCCATGCAACTAAGTAATGCTACGTACGTACTACGTACTCTGACTTTAATAGTACCTACAAACTTTGTGATAGTGGCATAGCCGCAGAGCTTGCATCGGAAAAATCGGAGCTACTTTAGCATTTAGCTAAAGTATAATAGCTCTGTCTGTCTGTTATAGTTGTGTAGGTAGTAGCAGCAGTGACAACGGACGAAAAAGCGAACTCGAAAGAGGGTAGATCGCTATGGTGTGTGGGTAGACCACAACTGACACTCGCAGCAACTTCAGTTACTTCGTGATAATGGCGCATGCAACTGTGCCGAAATATCGGAAACTCATCAAAACAAACTCACATTGTAAATACCCCGTCTTAAATAGTTTTTGTAATCACTTTTTTTTTCAAATCACTCAACTGAAAAGTTTTCCTAGCCTATCAGTCTAAAGTCTACCGATGAACGGCTGCCAGACGCCCCAACCTAGAAATAAGGACGGGGGGCCGACTTTTGACAGCGGGACGCTCGAATTTAAAAAATTCAAGCTCGAAAATAATGGCACACAAAAGTTTGTCGTCAATTTTTTCGCATGGAATTAATAGTTTAAATAATCATTATGTTAAATTTCTATTGCTTTTATTTTTAAAACATAATTTCATCGTTTTATTCAGAGTTTTAAATGTCACTTTCGAGTGCTCGAATCTCAAAAATCACCCCCCAGTAGAGTAAAAGAAATGAAAGGTTTAGTTGCTCTCTAAAATGTTTAGGTACCTACTAATTTTTGAGGCTGGCTCTTAGTCTAGATAAATTAGGTAGGTAACTACTTAAAGCCAACTTAGCATTAGAATATAACCTCAAATTACCATTATGAAAGTTTCTGTAGAGGTAAATCTACTCTGGAAGTAACATTGCCACTTGTCCATTATTATTCATTTATTTCACAAGAACGGTTTACACCAGTTACACTTGGTAAGTATTATATTTAACATCTAAAATCTAAACATTACACACAGCTTAGGATGTAATTAAGTATTCTACTAATAAGCCATCTACGCAGTCATGCATTCATCATTTTCACAGTAAGTGAGGCATCTGGATATCAGCTTCAACCATGTATCAGCAAAAATATCCACTTGTTGATCAGTCCGCAAGAGCCCGTTGAGCGAGTTAAGCATGTCGCACATTGGTGAGTTGCGGCGCGCCGAGGTCGCGCGCGGGCCATAGCCGTTCCACAGTTGTAAGTATGCTCTGGTTTAAGGTACGTCCAGATCTAGCGAATCCCCACACTCATTGGCTATGTATTGCGCACCTTATCTATTGATTATAGAGCTTATCAGCCCTTGAGTTGTTCGGGGATTTGTACGGGGAGACGATTATGTGAACGGACATTCGTGTTTCCACTCGTACGCGAATGATTCGTCGAACTATTCGACGAACTCCGACGCGCATACGCGCACGCTGGTGTGATCGCCGTATGACGTATATGCCAGATCTAGACGCACTTTTAGGTATTACAACGTTACCGTTGCTCAGTAATGAGGTCTCTTCGGGGAAGATACCTCTTTGCCGTGAGCTAACTCGATTTCAGTAATCATCTTTCAAGCGTCTGTCCTGGCTCTTCTGGTTCGGTTCTTTAAGAGAGCCTGAGAATCCTGCTAGCCTAATATGGTTGGGTTTGAATCGCCTGTCATCATAGCTGTCACGTTCTAACAAGTATATAAGTGCGAAAGTGACGCGTGAGGTGATAAAATTGCAACCATGGATGGCCTTCTGGCATGATTCGGCTGATTTAACAGTTCTTTTATTGCTGAATTTAATCCCAAGAATTGACGTAGCTACCAATACGATTGCCATCTACCTAACCTTACCACTAGGCTATCTAGTACCTACCAACGCTCTGCATTCCACTAAAACACAAACATTCGTAAATAGGTACTGGTAGTTGTAGCCCTCATTAAAAGCGAAATGCTTTTACCCAATTCAAAAACGCGCCAAAAGAGAATTCCTAAGAGCTCTCCATAGGCTAAGTAGTCTCAACAAAAGATTACAAACAGCAAAGCAAGCCAATCTAATTAGCTCAGGATCCAAGTAGTGCCATTCAAGACGGAGGCTTGGAGCTACAGATTACTACTAATAGATGGAGCATATCTCCTACGTAGTATTCTACGTAGGAGATATGCTAGTGTGGTCAACGAAAGATTCTAGCTGGAAAAGTCGAAAGCAGAAATGTTGACTTTGGAGCTTTGTTAAGACTAGTTAGGAGACTAACATACTAAAAGTCCCTATCCCCCGGAGGTTAGCCCGAGGAGGGGGGACGCAAAAATGTCCCTTTTGGTATTTTGCTTACATCTTGAAAACCATGCATCATAGACAATTTTGTTGTAGTACATAATTAAAGCTTATAAAATTTTCTACAACTGTTGTGAATTCTTTTTTTACCTAACACTAACGGTTGTCCAGATATGAACTCACAAAACGGACGATTTTGAAAAGTGGGGGGTTTTCTCTACAATTCTTATCATACTAACTGGCAAAACTTAATCTGGATAATAAGCTACCCTAGGAATCTTATAAAGAATGAAACTGTCGTGTAGGACGTGGAACGCTGTAGCCTGAACCATCCTTTACTTGTACTGTTCCGACAGTAAACGTTTTTATTTTTGTACGGAAATATCGCGTAAAGGTATACTCGAGAGCAAAAGTTTAGGGTCACTAGCATTTTCTTGCATATCTCAAAAGATGGCTACCTAATGATTCCCCGAAATATTACTCGCAGATTTTCGATTCGCAGACAACGACTCGCCGAACTACGATTCGCAGAATGGTTTATTCGTAGGTGTTTCGTTTGATCGACTAACGTTTCGCAGCTCTATGGTTCGCAACCGATTCAGTTCGCATCTGTTTCAATTCACAGAACTATTATTGGAAGAAATTCATTTGGCAGAATAATCATTGCGATTCAGTAACCTTTAGTAGAGTAATGTTTAGAATTTTACACAATTCGTTTTTTAGGGACTGTAAAAGGCCAAACACGTTCACGATTCGAATATGGTTCGCACCATGCGTGCAAGTGAACTCTGCATTAAAAGCAAATCCCTGAAACTAAATTTTATATCGTATCGTAAGTTTAAATTACCTACTTATTGTATAAATAAATATGTAATAAGTAGGTATAAATTTAAGTATTTATTTTTTAAACCACTTTTTCACTAAGAAAAAATCATACAATTTTGGTGTTTTTAGATTTCGTTTCCTATTGTATCAAAATGATTTACATAGTATTTATATTTTTATTTTATTTATTTATATCAATTTATACAGGGTGTAATAAAAATACTGGTGATCCGTTTAAGGGCATAATTGGTATCGTGACGTGACTGGTTGTAACTAAGAAAAAGTAGGAGAATTTTTTTTGGACGGGAAAAGAATTTTTTTTCTATGGGACAGGACAGGACAGGGGCTCCCAGCCGGCCGACCCTCCATACTAAACCAAACATTTTTTCGCGCGAAAACATTTTTTTCTTACTTTTTCATAATTAGAATACGATACCAATTACGCCCTTAAAAGGATCACCAGCATTTTTGTTACACCTTGTATTAATAAATTTAAAGAAATCAAATACGCTAGGGAAGTTCACGTTGCAGTCATTTTCGATACTTACTGTGGTGGTGTTACACACACACACACACACAGATACACCACGACGCGAACGCGAACGTTCTTGTATGTATCATATTCATAAGTTTATAAAAATTGCATATATTTAAAAACTGCATTAAATTTACTTCCTTAGGATATTTTTTTATTTTAAATATATTATATTTATTGCGAATGTGACGTTCTAAAAAAATATTAGTCTGAGTATTTTGGAGATAGTTTGAGTTCTAGGGTTAGATAATATAGAATATTTACGAAATAATTTCTTAAAGACACATAGAGAACCTGTGTAAGGACATAAAAAGGGGGATGGATTACTAATTTCAAGCAGACGAGTTGCGGATAAAAGCTAGTATAATATTCTAGCTCTATACCGCATGGTAGTAAATACATTAATTAAATACCCTACTTACGAATAGACGACATGCTTAATGCCAACAACGGATGAGCTTTGAACGATATGAAGGATTTTAGCTAGGCATATTATAAAATATCGGCGTTTTATAATAGGTCTAGGAAACAATACAAAATACCCCATGATCATTCTTCGAACCGTTGTTCGACTAATGGTTGGTCGGCTTATCGTGTCACTTACAAAACGATCATTCTACGAAAAGAAATTCTGCGAATCAATAATCTGCGCATTGACTGATCTTCGAAAAGATTACTCTGCGTAATGAAATTCTGCCAATCGTGTTTCTACCAAAAAACCCATCTGGGAATGGTTGTCTGCAAATCGATAATCGGCGAATCATATTTCGGACAATCAATAGGTCACCCTCAAAAGATATTAATTTTAAAGATATTCATTTTAAAGATATTAAAGTTTATGTAACTGACCCGAAATTTTTGCTCTAGAGTGTATTTGGGCACACTAACCTTACCTTTATCTTTAATAATCATGAAGCAGGATCTAGTGAAAGGCGATCCGTAGCCTGCTTGAAGTGCATTCGTCAGGCTTTCAGTAATTACATGTTCGTACACAAGCTATACAGTAATTCGTCGTGAAACGAGTTATTGTGAAGTAATTGAGTGACAGCTAGTAGACATAGGAATATGTTTATGCGTCTCTGCTTTGTACAGTCAGCAGCAGAAGTAGCTAAGCGCGTGAGGTGTTCAAAATGAGCTTGACAAGACTTTATTGTTAATAGAATAAGAGCGCGCGGAGGTTATTTTGAACACCCCAATAGTAAATTTTGTTGCTGACTGTACCTAAGTGGTGGCCATTATGAGGCCCATATAATATAAAATTTTCGAACGAGCAGAGCGTAAGCGAAGCGGGTTTAACGAACAACTTCTAGCTACTGTCTCGGCATTTCGATGGGTTTTTGATTTTGACAGTCTCTTCGACGATAACTTTAGTTATGTCTTTCTGATCTTTATGAAATTTGTTGGGGTTGTAGCAGAGATACATAACATTTGAGTTTCATTGTCGTTATGAGCTCATTCGATCACGGGGTTGTGGACTTAGAAGGCGAAAAAAAATCTTCATATGGGTCTTATTATACTGGTCAACTCGTTTGCAAGTAATTCGCGAGTTTTCAGTTCGAGTTGGACTACTAGTAGGTATCTATAGGTACTTAGGTACCGATAGAAATATCTAATAAAAATATTAAATGACTTAACTTTAGCCCATAAAAAATTCATAAAAGATACATTAAAATGTCCTCTTCGGTTAACAGAGCAATGTGGTAAGTATTTTAATGCAATAAGGTTTATTTGGATAATTTCGATAGGAAAAAAGTGGCGGATAATTCCGAATTAGAATGGGATGCGAGTGTATTCGAATGAGTTTCGGAACTATAAGTAAATTACCCCAATAGGTACAATGTACGACTATTAAAGTATGGATCAAGCTAATGCAATGAGAAAAGTATTCACCGTAAAATGGGGTGAGTAGGGATGAAATCGAAGTTCAAACCTGGGTGGTGATTTTTGAGATTCGAGTACTCGAAAGTGACATTTACAACTCAGAATAAAACGAAAAATTATGTTTTAAAAATAACAGCGACAGGAATTTAAAATCATTAGTATTTAAAAAACTATTAATTTCATGCGAAAAAAATTGGCTATACGCTTTTGTGTGCGATTATTTTCGAGCTTAAACTTTTTGAATTCGGGCGCTCGAAAGTCAAAAATTGGCCCCCTGGATAAAAGTAAATTTTTATATGTGTCACATTGATTTATATACAAATAAAGTGTTCCGGATGTATGAATTTAAATTTGTCAATGATTTTGTGTAGTTCCATTTCATATTTTTAAGGATATACACAAACCCCACATCACCCCGTAGTTGGGTGACTTTGGGGTGAGATGGGATTTCATACTAATGCGAGTTTTGAAAATTATTAGATCGTCACTTTTGGATAATAAAACTTACAATAGCTTAATTTGTAACAAGAATATATTATTTTCATAGCCGTAGCTCCCCATTCATGACCCGACTGCCCCCATTATCCCTACTCACCCCATTTTACGTTATTGAAAAGTACAAGGAACAATGAAAATATCTTCAACCTACAGTTTCCTCGACACCTTTTCGTGATCGTATCGCATCCGCATCTTAATCGAGTGCAATCTCACCGCGCGTCGCCGCCATTTTGTTTTGGATTCGCGTCACGTGCTGACAAAATGGCCGCCATCGCTTCGTAGCGAGTTGACTAGCACACGTTTGGAGAACGTTGAAATTCTGCAGCCGTGTAAGAATTTCTATTGTTTATTCAACGATAGAATAAATATAGAGTCGAATGCTCGAGCGACATGCGGACTTTAAATGTCTCTGGTTCTATAAATAAGATTTAGGTAGGTACTTATTAGTGTGCGCGAAATGAACTGCTCATGTCAAATTCAAATCCTATTTTTAATGTTGAAACGCTCCTGGTGGATCGTGGTATCAAGATTTGTAATAGATACCTACTTCTCGGGCCCTATTTCTTGGAGAGGACGGTGTAATGTAACAAAACAAAAGTTAGGGCACGTAAGGAGGTAGTATACCTATAAGGGCTATAAGGTACAGGGGGACCATTTCAACTAAGTCGCAATATCTTGTACGTCACTCTGGGCGCTAAGTGAGATTTACCGCCCTAGGGCGCAGCGGCAAATCTCACTTCACACCCAGGAAAAGACGTAGACGTAACGTAGACGGGCTTGGCTTGATGCTTGGCGTTCAAAAGGTTAAATTGCCCCCCAGTCGAAGTGGTCCCCTGTTATAAAATAAGTCAAAGAGAAAGGCAATGTACAAAAGACATATAGCCATAAAAATAGTGTGATGTAACTAGTCTAAATCGTTTATGTATGTGGATATTGTAGATGTAGAGCCCAAATGATGCTTAGGTAAACGTTTTTGTATTTTTTGTTGAAGCAGCTACAAAATAGCTTTAAGACCAGTTTTTCATACTCTTGTTTCCATCACGCTTCAATCATGTAAATGGTGTTTGTCATACAAAAGAAATGGCGAGTCTAGCATTTCATTTCAAATTCTCGTCACGTGTTGACGAAATGCCCGCCATCGGATGGTCGACGCGCTGCTGACGTAACGGGCGAAAGACGATTTGGGGCGCTGCGCTGAATTCTGCATCTTCACGTTGCTTACAGAGTGTAGCTGTGACGGTTTAAATTAAGGTCCACTTAATGTCATCCAGGGCCGTAGCCATGGGGGGGCATTATGGAGAAGATTAATGATTTATTATGGATTTCGATATAAATGATTGTTTGGTGAAGAAAACCATGTTTTTCAAGGCAGGCAAAGTTGTGCATCGTAGGCAAAGTTGTATAATTTATGAAGGTGTCATTCACGTTGTCACTTTGTCTCATATATCAGATATATCAGACGACGGCGCGGCGGTAAAATTACACGGAAAAAAAAGCTTCCGGGATATTCTCAATCTAAGACATTATTTTATTATGTTGAAAATATTTCCTCGTGAAAATTATTTATTTCCTTTAACGAAAATAATATAAAGTTTTAAATATAACGAAGCGAATATATTCTTACAGATTTTCTAGTTTTGTTTTACCTAAGATAATACTTGTTTGATTAAAGTACATTCTCTCTTATTTACTCAATATGCTCTTGAAACAATACATTTTTGTATTTTATTTTAAGAACACGTGGTTTTATTAAGCGAAGAATCATATTTTTGGTAAAGGAAATAAATACTTGTCACGAGGAAATATTTCCAAGATAATAATAATGTCTTGGATTGAAAATATCGCGGAAGCTTTTTTTTCCGTGTATTTTTACCGCCGCGCCGTCGTCTGATATATCTGATATATGAGACGAAGTGACAACGTGAATGACACCTTCATATTAGGTATTATGCTCCGTTTCCATCAAATTTGTCTAGACTTACTAACATATTTTAGAATATTTGCTTTTATAGCTGGGCCGTAGGAGGCTATTGTTCAGTCACCATCATTATATGTGAGCAGCCACGGTACTCAAAAATATCTGAACATGCACTTTATCGCCTTTACAATAGAGGCGCTGTTCGGATATATGTGAACACCTTGGCCGCTCGATATATCTTATGGCGACTGTTCATCTATTGGCGTCAAATCATTCATTTTTTATTTAGGGTAGGTATTTGATTTTGCTTTCGCTGGGTTTTAGCCGAACTCGAGAAAATTATAATTTCTCCCATCAGACCCTTTTTAGCTGCCATCTATCGGAATATTTGCAAACTTTTGGCACTGCAGAGCATATAAGAGAGCATACATACAAAGCAATCTTGTTGGAACCTAATCTTATAAAATACGAACTTGAAATTAATATAAACATACATACATACACTTTAAAACCTTTTCAACATAATATTTGGTCTACTTGGGCGGATTACAAGTCAATGTTTTGTTTGATATCTTGTAAACAAATCTTTTATTTCTTACAAGAAATCAAACAAAAAATTTACTTGTAACCCGCCTAAGCAGACCTAATATTATATAGGGTGAAAGTACACATACAAATGCATATGTAGATGTGGACACACATGCATAGTTAGTTTCGGAAGTGATTCAGAGATGGCTCTTTCAAATTAGTTTCCATAAAATGCTTCAAGAGGGCTCTCTTTACCTAACATACTTACTTTACTCTTTGGTTGGAACCCTTATTTCACCCGGTAGGTAGGTTAGTTTAGTTACTACTTATAATGATAAACGCGCAAGGTATGGGGTAGATGGCGTTGCTGTTGTGAAAAACATTTCATTCTTTACACATCTGGCGGCATAGCATGGCTAAACTGAATAAAAGCTTATTAAAAGGGCACTATTTATTTTTCACCTCACTAGCTCGGAAAGCCCTTTTTGTTTGTTTAATATCTATTGTGAAAATCGCTTTTTATCCACATGTGGTGAAAGAGTTTTGACATAAGTGACAAGTGGCTTAAGTGACATTTGACAGCTAACAAAACGTAAAACGTTAAAAGTGCAGAATTTTTAACATCGCAATTAATGAATTGCATCGAGTAAAAACACTTAATACAGTCCTACAACTTTATTTTAATTCATAAATATCAGCATTCAACATTAATCTTCATTCTTTTTGTAAAAACGGATAAATTGTTCTGACAGCCGAATAAGTCTACGTACGAACAAAACGCATCTGACATTTAATAAAACCTTTTACGTCAAAACTTTTCATTTCAATTCATCCATCATATCAACGTTAAATATTCGCATGTTTTTCTAGGTTGTTTTGTTAAAAATTAGTGATTCGAGTGATGAAGAAGTATTAAACACCTGAGGAATTACGGGAAACCGAGCAAAATGCACCCTTTTTCTTATTTTCCTCGCTGTAGTGAGGTGAAAAGTTTTGTGTTATACACGGGTGAAAGTTATTTTACGTCTCGTGTATTAAAGCACTCGCTACGCTCAGGATTCTATTTTTGAACCACTCGCTTCGCTCGTGGTCAATAATAGAATCCTTTCGCTAGCTCGTGTTTCAAATAACACTCGCACGTAAAATACAACTTTCACCCCTTGTATAACAAATAACTATTACCTATTAACCGCCTTTTACGTTAAAATTTTAACTTTCAATTTTGAACTCTTTCCACAGAGTAAATAATAGTCATAAAGCTCTATACCTGGAGGAGCCATCGCCTCATCTTTCCAAACAAATAAGTCTGCCAAAATCTGAGGGGGGCGAGGAAGCATACGTATGGCGTTTTCAATTTAAAGGTACATCATTGTCGGTTGTTAATAAAGTTTATTTCTAAATGAATGTTTATAGGAGCATCGCCTTATTGATAAAGGACAATGATGTACCTTTCACTTGAAAATATCACGCATATTTGACAGTAAGTCACGACACTAAATGGAGCAACAAATAGTTGATTTTACATATGTTGAAATATGGTTCATTATTGGATGCAGTCTTTGCAAATGTCAAACAAAAAAGCCAAGGATCATTTTTGCTTGTATTTTCAAACAAAATATAGAAGGCAGTAATCCTTATAGGGGCGTTAAATATGCATAAGTGTCAAACGTCAAAATAGTTACTGCCCGTCAGAAAATAAACTATTATCTTTGAATCGATTCAGTAAACGACGCTGGATTTTCGATATGGATTAATTTTTTAATCATAATAGTAATGATAAAAAAAGTAAAACTATAATTACATGTGAAATTATATTTCATATTTTTGTAAACTAGACATAAAGAACATTTTTTACACCTAAAAACAATACATAAAGGCATTTTCACGGAGCTCTTTACTCACTGAAAACGATGAACTGAATGCGTGTAATCGATTTTTGAAATAGTTTTTATAAACCTATTAGATTTTCCTGCTAATAACGTTGACAGAGGGGAAATGTACCTAAGCTTACTCCAGAGGCCTATTTCTCAAAAGCTTGTAACTTGTAATACAAGCGGAAGTCTCTTTCTAGCAAAAGATGTCGAAAAGTGACATCCGCTTGTATTACAAGTTACAAGCTTTTGAGAAATAGACCCCAGGTATAGAGCTTTAAATATGGGCGACGGCGGTCAAAATGTTTTTTTTTTATACGAAAATTTATTAATATACCCATAAGGTAGTCTTAATAAGTGATAGGGACCTAGGGCACTTAAGAATGTGGAGCCCTTGGACACTCGGAAATCTGAGGGTTTTACCCGTGGTACCACGGTTTTTGTACCACTGCTCCAGTTTTAAGTTATCTTTTTGAATACGAAACTGTCCGTGGGCCCACGGGTCATTCCTCGAAAATAAATATTTCCCGTAGTCCTACAGCAATAGATATGTCATAAATTACGCCTCTAAATACTATTCTTTTTTTAATAGGCAAGGAAGGTTTTGGTTTTTTTTTTTGCTGTGCCTTTAAATACTAGCAAATGAATACCATTCTCGAGCAGTGGGTCTATGGGGACAAAATTAGTACTCGTGGATCCACTGACGGTCATAGCAGTGGGACCACGGTTAATACCCGGTTCTTTTCAATTACCCATAGTCCCATTTCGGTGTTGTGGGTCTACGGGGAAAAATTTTTACCCGTGGTCCCCCGTGGTACAAAGGCCGTGGTACCACGGTTAAAACCCGGAAATCTGGGGCCCTCAAGCGCTGCTCAATTAGGGACAACGTTGACTGTAAAAAAACGTCTACGATCTTTCGGGGCCCCCTGAGCACGGGCCCCGTGTGCCCTTACAGTGAAGACGGCATTGCACCCGCTATATGATACTTCTGTTGCTGACTGTACTTATATATAGGTTTTTATCTAATTTTGTATGTAAATATCAAGGATAATAAAAAGCCAATTCATTGAAAAAAGCTTATATTTACCAGTCTGTAACTGAGAAAGTTTGGCGAGTAATCAACATACATAAAGTCTTATTTTTCAGTTTCCATCATACATAAACCTTAAACTGGGAATTGACAAGATCAGTTATACTAGTATTATACATAGTCTCTGGTTATACCATAGAGGCATAGATAAGTCCCAAACATTGAGTAACATTTTTTTGCCCCTAAGGCACTGGTCCCACCGCGAGCTAGTAAGCTATGAGCTATCGGCTATAAACACGAACAAAAGATAAGCACTCCCGTGTAAATAAAAGAGA
The DNA here is from genome assembly GCA_911728535.1 of Pammene fasciana. NCBI lineage: Eukaryota > Metazoa > Arthropoda > Insecta > Lepidoptera > Tortricidae > Pammene > Pammene fasciana. Next base: position 3,882,506 of record OU452292.1, read on the forward strand.
CACGGCAATATTTATAGCTCACAGCTGGGCGAGTAACTATAAATATCGCCGTGTCTCTAATTTACACGGGAGTGCTTATCTTTTGTTCGTGTTTATAGCCGATAGCTAATAGCTTACTAGCTCGCGGTGGGACCAGTGCCTAAAGTTGTAGTGAAAATCACTACAAGTCTACTACTACTACTCTTTCATTTTGTCACAGCTGTCAACCGCCAAACATGGCGCACAAAATTTGTTCTAGATGTCACACCTAGTAGTACATAATAAATACTGATTTATTGGACCATTGGGTCCTGAGATGTACCTGCGGTGGAAAATGGGTAAAATAAACTTTTTTGACACCCTCTAAGAGGTCAGGCCTATAACCGCGAAGCACTTCGTTCATCGAATCGTCTATTTGCATCACTCTCATTCGTATATGCAAGAGCGATAGAGACGGGACCATCGTTTTGTCGATTTTCGAAATTCGCGGTAGGCCCTCAGGATTCACGACTGTAGTGCAGAATGACGTTCTTTGGTCAGGTGTCGATACATATCAAGTATTTATATCATTAATTGATTATGAACCTTAAAAGTTAACATTTATGCCACGACGATTTTTTCATCGCTTTGGCTGCTCTACATGATGGGCCATCAATAGGGACGCAGCTATGCGTTAGAGGGAGCTAATGATATTGCGATCTCGTTCCATCGTATAGCTGCGTCCCTATGATGGCCCATCATGTAGAGCAGCCCTTAGTGCTCCCACCACGAACTTCAAGTAAATACAGACAGACATATTAACACTATTATCACTAGACGTGGCTGTACTCACTTGTGTTCAAGTAAATAGTGTAAATACCCAATAATCGAATTAATTTGAAAATTTAAAAAATACATTTTTTTTCTTCTAATGGACTTTATATAATACTAGACATTAACAGATATTGTTTTTTTTTAAGTTTAATCCTGCCTTTTTAAGACTAATCCTGGCTGGCAATATAATAATTTCTTATGGCATCAGTTCCCAGTTCAGCCTAATGTATGATCATTGATCAGAGACAATGAAGACTGCTATTATCCACACAGTGCTCTTTCACTTCGAAACAATTTTAACAGAGACTATAGAGAGATATATAACAAATAGCGTACTAGTAGTACAGTAGCTACTAGGTGGAGTAGCAGTGCAGGTGACATTTCTCTTACATTTTCGGTATCATTAGGTGGCTTTGACATAGATGGCGCGATTGACATGAGTTTCAAAAAGTTCTTAGGGTGTGGTCGTCTATATCTCTATAGTCTCTGATTTTCCTAAATGGCGACAATATTACAAGGTCAATTGGAAGTTTACGCCATCTAGCTAGCATCTAGGTATTAGCAGTCTAATGGCTCTTAGTGTTTACAAAAACAAAACAAAAATCAAACAAAAAATCTTTACCCCGCTAAGGAAATGACTACATATAATAAAATAAGCACTATTGAATACTACAGATTAACGTCACTGCACGCGATATTCTAACTTCTCATGTCTTCCTCAAGCAGCTCATGGCCTAGTACAGTCGCCATCAAATATGTTAGAGCGGCCAAGGTACTCAAAAATATCTGAACATGCACTTTATCGCCTTGACAATAGAGGCGTTGTTCAGATATTTGTGACCACGTTGGCCGCTCCGATATATCTGATGGCGACTGTACCAAATATACGACAGGTATCGCCGCAGCAGCATTGAATATAAATGGTATAGAAGTAGAAAATATAGCGCAGACGGCGACGAAAATACCGTAGTAGGTATTTCAATTTGAAATTTTCAATCAAAAGTCACCACTTTATCAGTGGTGTACAAAAAGATTTTTAAATGCATACTTATACCCCATTTCAGTTCTTAAGGGTACCATAATTGGGCGAATCAACTTTTTAATGTTGTTTACTCTGTCCCCGTTGTCAGAGGGACATCCTCATACTATTTCATAGAAAATCTTTAGTTGTCCAAGGGACGTAACCATAGCAACCAGGCGCTATAAAAAGTTGATTGACACAATTATATTTCGACCAAAAAGTGTAGAAATTAAAAAGTGGCAACATCGTAGTGTCGTCCCTTTCAAATCAATCTAAGAAAATGGGACGACACTACGATGTTGCCACTTTTTAATTTCTACACATCATCTCGATTAGCAGAAGTAAAATGGCACAAAAGTAGCAGCTGTCACAGGTCATAGTAACCTTAAGATCTGGAATGTGATGGCTGTCTGTTTACAACTCTTATTTAAATTCACGCTTAAGAATGTAAACAATTTTGACACAATTTTTACTTTGAAATCCCCTTAGGTGCTGAAAAATTGTCATATAAGGATTTTAAAGTATACTTGTGTCAAATTTGTGTGTTTTGAAATACGAGTTTAACTTTATCATGACTTTTGTTTGATAACATCAAAATTAGTGTCAGTATGACTCATAGCAATTTAACTTATAATTATCTACAACTATCTTGTTGTTTAAATCACAGATTAATCCGTTAATCACGGCTTATATAAAACTACAACTAATTCACTTTCAATAAGTCTCTTACACTAATCACTCACTTGTAGTGTTTTATCATTTTACACTAAAATATTAGGGTGTTCATTACTTCACTAAGTAGGATGTATGATTAGTAGATCAGTTCTATAAGTTGCTGCAGTATAATTATCTTTAGCTGCAGAAAGGCAATATTGTGTATAATTGATTTGATCTATCATATTTGTTTCAACATACGTATTTCCGAATAGGATCAAAGGTAGTGATATTTTCCAATTTCCGCATAAGATGAAAGGTGGACATTTTGTAGCAGTTTTTAAGGCCATTTACAAGTTTACAGCGCCTTTAGGGCACTTTCTGTATCACTAGTACCAGGCGCAAACGTTTTAGTGTATTTCATTTTCAAAGAGCTATGCACATGGTTATGATGAGTTTTCAGGTCTACCAAGTACGAGAATCTTTGATTACAGTATGAGCAGAACAAGAAGCTTCGCGAGTCGTGATCTGTTTTGTAGTAAGCGTAGTTGATTGGTATGTCCGGGTGGGCCTCAGTGAAGTGCTGCTGCATGTGGACAACGTCTAGGAACAGTCGCAAGCACTCGCTACACTTCACAACTATGTCGCCTCTTCTAGCGAACACCGGTACATTTTGCTCATGTACATGAGTTTTTGATTCAGCCTCCGTTAGCAGTAACTCACAGATTAAACAGACTAAATTAGCATCTTCGGGCTTCTTCGAAGCCGGTTTCTTCCCAAGCTTGGTTAGATTTAGGTTTAAAGGTGGCCCGGTCTGTTTCTCAGTTTTCTTGGGCACCGCTTCAGGTTTGTCAGAGTGAACCGTAGTCATATGTTGGAGCACCAGTTTGTAATAGTTATTGAAACTGCAGTACGCACAAGTGAAGGGTTTGAGATTGTAATGACGAAGTATGTGGGATTCTAAGACGTGGTTGTATTTGGTTGTAAAATCACAGTAGTCACATCTAGTTTGGTTTGGGGCTTTTTTAGCCTGTTCATCGATGACCAGACTCTCTTCCTCGCTGCTCTCTGACGATTTTCTCGGTCTAGTTTCCTCTTCGGGGATGGGGACGTCCTCCTCATATCTGATGACGAGGAGGGAGTTTTCGTCGTCGTTGTTGTCTTCTCGGGGCGGTTCGGTGGCGGTGGCGGCGGTGGGTGTGAGAGGCACGGCGTCCATGCCTCTCCTCTGCGCGGCTCGCACGGCGGCGACCCAGGCGGCGCGCAGGGCGGGGTCGCGCGCGGCCTCCACGGGGCGCGCGGTGAGGCCGGCGTGCACGCTCTTGCAGTGGAACTGCGCCTCGTGGTACGTGGAGAAGTGGTTGGGGCAGTTGCTGCAGCACCATCTACAAAATGAAAGCGTTATGGTAAGCCGCTCTAGGGAGTGCTCCCGGTACTCTTTTTCTACCTATACAAATCAGTACCGGAACCGGAAATTCCAGATTTTCGTCATACAAATTCAAAACGGGGAGCATTCCCTACATGGTATGAAAAGCTTTTTATACCATGTCCTAGCAGCTGCTATGTGATGAAATAAGCCGGAAATTCGATGTAGGCACATGAGTTGCGAAAAATGTATTTACAGCAGTCGCAAACTTGTGTAGTGCGTATTTAATTCACTAAAAATGGATGTCTGTTTTTAGTTATACAACATACCTATGCAATGTATAAATTATGTATAGTGAAAATTACTGCGAGGCATGTATTTACATATTAAATCACGAATAAATAATTTTGTTATCTATATATTAAATATAAATATTTCATTCCATATAAAAGAATAATAAATCTTGCAATTTGTGCGTAAGCAAAACTTTTTCAAAGCCTTACAAACCAGCTTCACCAGCAGAAAAAGCAATTCAAAACATTACCTTATTCTAGTCAGTTCTGCCTCCAAATGCTCCTGAATTATCTTGTCATCACCCGTCTTAAACAGGCACTTCGGGCAGCAATACTGCATATTGCTGGGCACTCCGAGCGACCCAAAGATTTTCTCCAGCTTTTCCATACTAAGTTTAGACGTGTTCTGGACTTCTACGGTTTTGGAAGTAGTCGGGGCCACTGGGCGTTCATCCTGCATCTTCTGTTGGACTAGCTTGTCCCTATTCTTCTTGATGAGGTTTTCTTGGTGGTCGAGTTGTTTGGACACCCAGGATTCGACGTTGAGGTCTAAGGCCAGCTCGAGCGGTTCCACATTGTGTCGGTTGTGTTCCGTCCATACATGCTCTTTCAAGCCGGTTTGGTGGAACGCTTTGTATGAGCACAGGCGGCAACCCCATCTGGAAATTACAAGTTTTCATTTAAAATTCAATCCTAAACATGGTACACCTTTCACAGTGAAGTTATTCATCGAAAATGCTAACAAATTGCAGAAAATAACGTTCAAAACACCACTTTGTCCCTACAACTCTTTGACTATAACTATCACATTTCGCAAGAAAAAAACTTAAAACCAATTCATTAACAAGTTCTGAAAATTACTTACTTCCTATACTGTAGTTCTTCAAACAAATGGGACTGCATGGCTTCCTTACTGTCCTCCACAACCACTTTACACAACGAACACTTGTAGTTCAGACCGTTTGGTTCACAGAACTCCCCGTATTTCTTACACAATTCCTCCACAGAATCTTCCATGTGAGCGTCGGGATCTATCTCCTGCTTCACCAAGTTGAGGTTAACCTCGGGCGCTGCTGGGGGCTGGATCTGGGGGAGAATGGGGTCAGTTGTCACTGGTGGTGGATCAGCCTCGGCCTTCACATTGTCCAAGCCAGTCTTCTCTCTTTGCTTCTGCCAATGTGGCATTCCATCAGGACCATTGGGAATGCTGCCTTCCCGATAGTAGAAGTAGAATATCTCAGGCTCTCTGTTGGAATGCGAAGTTGTCTGGTGTTTTGTAACATTCTCAGGAGTAGAAGTCCTGAACGGGCAGTAAGCACATTTGTATTGCATTTTGGATTGGTGCATTTTAGAACAGTGCTCGACTACCTCGGGTCGGAGCATGCTCTTGAACTTGCATAGACCACATTGCCAGGGTTTAAGGTCCATGGTAGGCGCATTAGTGGTAGTTGTGGGGGCAGGACTATTCTCTTCTCTGACTACTAACACAGTACCACCTTTGTGAGCTTCTGACATATGCTTGTCCAAAACTTGTCGCTTATAATGATAGTATGGGCACACAGGGCACGCATACAGACGGATGTCATGCATTTTCAGATGTGCTATAATTCTGTTGGCAGTTAAAGGTTTAGATTTGTCCAGGAATTGGTGCGGAGGGCAATGGACGCAGTGGTAGTCGTTTGTTCCAGAGTGTAGAGTCTCCCAGTGGCATTTCAACATGGCTTCATCGACGGAGATGTATGTGCAGCCGGTTGATCCACAAGTATAGCGGTAACGTTCGGGGACATACTGCGGAAGCCTGGACGCCTTATCATGGGGTATCATAAGGGTAGGAGTCTGTTCTTTTTGAGGTTTCTCAGGCGCTCGAGTCGCTATGGAACTGGAGGCCAGGTTGACCATCTTATCGAAATGGAACTCGTTGGTTTCTAAGTGCGGGACCGGGTTCACGGGTGCCGTCTGCGCGACGGGTTGCTGCGACGCGTGTTGTTGTAGATGCCTCACCATGTTCAGGCGGACTTTGGTGTTAAACCCGCAAATGTCGCAGAACACGGACTCTTCTAGAATAGGGTTGATAGGTAGCTTGTCTATATCGGAAGGTCCGTACCGCTTCTGCTTGGATGGAGGGCCGGCGGCGGAACCTGACGATTTTCGCTTTACAGACTTAGGTTTAGCAGAATCTCGCTTTCCGAGAACATACTGACTATCAGTCGGGAGTGCGGGTTCCCGACTTCCGATTTCATGGACCACTCTTATATGTTTCTTGATCTGATACATGGAACTATCTGTGTGGGGGCAGATAGGACATTTCAAACGGGCAGGAGTGTTGTGCGCCTCGTTGTAGTGTTTCAGAAAAGCGCCAAGTGTGTCGGATTCAAAGGCGCAGAGAGAACATTTAGACTTATCCCCTTGCTTCCAACAAGAATACAAGTGTTTTTTGAATCCTGCGTACGATTTAGCGACTTTATTGCATTTTTTGCACTTGTACAATTCTGATGGACTATTTTCAGCTGAAGTTTGAGTATCAATCGGGTCCTTTTCGTCATCCGATAAATTGATAATGCCCTCTGAAAGATTGACGATGCCTTGTTTGGAGTCTTCATCGTCACTGTCCAGGCAGATCACATCAGAGTCATTCTTCTCTGGGGTTATATCCATGGGTTCCTCTTTCAAGACTGGGGTTATCTGCTTGGATATATTGGTCTCTGCTGGAGGGGGGGTGACGGGTCTTGGCGGAGTTTCAACTCGAAGTGGCAGTAGCGGAGACACCGGTATTAACGTGGCCATAGCTGCTGAAGTTGGATCCTCTAGAAGATTAGAAATATCTTCAGGGACATTGTTTTCTTCTGGCAGAACTTCTGAGATCGGTGTGGCGGGTTCAGGTTCCTTCTCTGGCTCAGTGGTTGGCATGTCCAGCATGTGGCCAATCAGTTTTTCCAGCTCGATGGAACGCTCGGCCTCTTTTACTGGATTATCTTTGCCCTGGTTAGGTGTTATTTCCTCTGGGGTTAGTGCGGATTTCTTCAGCTCTACCAGGGGCAATATCTTGTAGTTTCCGTTACCACTCTGAAACCAAATAAAACCTGATATGAACAATTTTATCAAGGCGCACTCATGTCAATTCTCTAACAACTCAAAACCAGTCTATGCACAATAAGTATGACTCCAGGCTCCAACGAAATCTTACATACTTTATTTACATTGCGCAACGGGAAGATGATAACTGAAGAACAAATAAAATTAATTTAATAAATCACACTACTATAATATAAATTATAAACTTATGTAGATGTCATATACAAAGGGAAAATTTACCTAGGCCTCCGGTGCCCAAGGCTGGGATCGAACCAGCGAAGATGATAGATAGTCTTCCAGTCTTGAAAATGAGGTAAGATAGACATTGAACTTAGGTACACTAATGACAAACAACATACCGAGCCCAAAATAGTCCTGATGTAAGCTTGTGGGTTCTTGCCCGGGTGCTTGGCCGAGGCATGGGCTAGCAGCTCCAGTTCGGTATCGGCCCCGTGCACGCACAGGGTGCAGTGGTAAAGCCTCAAGCCATGTGTTTTTAGGTGGAGTATGAGCGCCGTGGCGTCGACACAAGAATCGTTGCACACCTGGAAATATACAATTTGCATGTTTTAAATAAATAATATGAAAACAATAATTGAATGTTAATTCTCATCTTAAGTGAATAATGTATATTCTTATGAGAATAAATGTCTTAAACCATAAACCATAATCATTTTTAAATATGACTTCATTTAAAAAGCTATAGGTCGTCGGTTGGTGGCGGTAATACATCCGACTTTCAAACCGGAGGTCTCTCGGATTCAAACCCCAGCTCGTGCTCGTACCAATGTTTTTTTTTTCGGAACTTAACGAAATATCATTCCATATTTACCAATCGCTATTCGGTGAAGGAAAACATCGTGAGGAAATCTTCATACATCCACGGAGAAATTCAAAGGTATGTGAAGTCCCCAACCCGCTTCGGGCCAGCGTCGGGACTAAAACTCGTGTTTTAGTCCCGACGCTGGCCCGAAGCGGGTTGGGGATCGTTCCCTTTCTTGTATCATAGGTCTGTGCCCAGCAGTGGGGCGTACATAGGCTTACATATTATTAATTTTATTTTATATAAGTATTATAAAAGCTGTACAAGGTAACCATATAAGCAAGTAAGCATTTTTTTTTTCAAATACGTACGTAGCAGATGAATCCAGTGGCGTTGGCGTGGGCCTGCGTGAGGTGCTCCCAGAACTTGGCGTATGTCACAGTTTTAAACACGCAGGGCTCCTCGTTTTCACCTGAAACCAATCATCATTACGATTCCGACACTATCTTGAGTGGATTGGCTGTACAGCTACATAATAAATGTCTATTGATTTTCATAGAACTACCACTCTACTCAATTTTAAACATGCTATTGTAAGTCGTGGTCATTACAAAACATCGCAATTATGATTGATTTATAATTGGCTCATCAAAATGAATGACTGAATACTCACTTTGTTTACAAATGTAGAGCGGAACAGCGTTTTCCCGTGACACGTTTTCCTCTGACGGTTCGCATAGCGCTGGCGCGTAGCTTGACTTCAGAACGCTGCGGCGGTCTGGCGTCGTCCCGTGTACTCTTGTTATATGTGCCGCCACCAACTGACTGACCGCCCCGCGGTAGAAACATAGGGCACAGACCACTCTGCACTTTCCGTGGCTCTTAAAAACATGCGACACCAAGTCTATAGAGTTCCCAGACGAATCAAAGTCACAATAAGCGCAGAGTAATGCGTTTGTCCCGCCGACTCGCTGGTGAGTGGATGCGTGTAGCAAAGCCTCTTCAGCAGAGTCCGTAGTAAATGAGCAAAAGCGACCAGCGCACTTGAAGATTTGGACTAATTTGTTTGGGGTCATCATTGCGTCGAGAACGACTCTGTGCTTTTTGGACATCACTTCCGCTTGAGCTTCTTCGTATTTGTACTCTTTGGGTGGTTCGATCTCTTTTCGTACTACTGGATAGGTTGGGCTTGGACGCGGCGGTTCAACCTTTAGTGGTACGGCTGGTAATAGACTGACAACGGTTTCGATCACAGGTAACGCTGGCGCTTCCACAGCCGGTTCGACAGGGTTAACCAATTCTGCCAACGGACGAACGTTGATGTATGGTGTTGGTGCTCTTTCTACCGGGTCGGGTGTCACTGAAGGCGTCACTGGTTTTTCAACAGGTTCTATAACTTTCTCTAAAACCGGGAAGTTGTCGATGTGGCTGTCTAGGTAATGTGTTAAGCATTCGGTGAATTTGTGCTCACCCTGTGACGTCACGATGACTTTGCACACGAAACAATATCCGTCCCATATCTCAGTGTGCTTGAGCTGCACGTGCTTTTTCATGGATATTAATAGACCTGTCTTATAGTGATTATCTTTGCCATTGATACAACAGACGTATTCTTTGTTGCCAGCCTCTGTGTAGCTTATTTTGAAATGCGGGTAATTCATTATGTCATTGGAAACAGCCTCATTCGCGTCTTCGGTTTCATCAGCTTCTTCGTTAACAGCAGAATCTTCCGCAAAAGTGTCGTCCATATCTTGCTGGTTGTCTTCGTCATCTTGTTCGGCTTTGACCACACTGGATTCTGTGTTGGCAAAATTTGATATGTCGCTCGCATTGTCATCATTTTCGAAGGAAATTTTCGAATTAAACGAGTACCTCCTGGTTTTTGTCTTGGCTGGTACATCAGTTTTCTTTGCGGGCTGCGCTGTCTCGAGTTCGCTTTCTGTAACCTCACTTATGTCGTCGCTGGGTTCAGTCATACTCTGGTTTGATCGTGTGCTTCTAGTAGTTCGAGGTGTGCTCTCCAAACTTATGCGTTTTATAAGACTGTTTATAGTACTCTTCGTCATTACTGCAAAGTTTATGGTATATACCTCAGTTTCTGTATCATTATGGCGATTAATTACGTGCATTTTGAGGTTCTCGAGAGAGATCTGTGTGTAATTGCATTTGCCACAAATATAGCCTATGAGTTGTCCTTTAATATCCTTTGGCGGAGGTGGAATATCCAAGTTGAATGGGCACCTCTCTACATTGATGCACTCAGAACATAACTGTTTGAATTCGCCCGTATGCATACTGACTACATGCCAGAAGAACGATTCCAATACGGCTCTCTTTTTACCAAATTCTATGAAGCAGAACCTGCATGTATATTTATCGGTGGGTATTTTACTAATCGCACCAAAGTCGACGTCTCCACATTGCTCGATAGCTTCTCTCGCAATGTCTGGACTCATACGGGACAGTGGAACCTCATAATGTGGATGGTGTTTTTTATAATGGAACACGATTTCTTTCCAGCTGTGTGAGGACTCACATAAACGACACTGATATTCAGAAGCATCCTTAGAGAAGCAATAATTTTTATCCGTGAAACTCTCGTAGTCAGGTATCTTAAAAGATCGTTTTGGAAGAGGTGTTGGTTTCGGAGGCGGCGACTGAGCACGCTTTAATTCTACTTTCCTCTTCTTTTTCGGTTTAATAACACCCGATTGCCATGCGTGACCTCTCTTACGTTTTGGTTTTTTCTTTAATTCTACAAGCAACTCCGTGCTGCCAAAAGAAGATGCCAAAGATTCATTTTCAGAGTCAGAGCCACTCTCTAGAGCTTTTTCGCTAGATTTACTTTCATTTATGGAGTCCGTTTCGAAATCGTAAGGATCATTTTCAATCTGCGGAACTTTGGTCTTAGACTTAGGACCAGGTTTGTATTTTACTGACGGTTTATCTTCTTTATTTTTTTTCTCGTGTGGGCTAATTACGGCTGGTTTTGTTTTTGGCTTCGGTCCAGGTTTTTTCCGCATCGGCTTCCCTTTTAATTCAGTTTCTTTTTCCTCTACGTGCTTGACTTTTTCTAAAACAACCCTAGGCTCAGGCTTGCTTGTCTCTGGCTGACTGACTTCTGACTCGCTAGGTTCTTTTTCGTCTACCATTTTAGCTAACCGACACATACGTATACCAGTAGCATTCAAAATTGCATCACTTACAAACATTTCTTTTATAGATTCTTGTAATTGTCTCAGTTCTCTTGAGTGTTTTTTCTGTTTAGGCTTAGTCACTAACCCAGCAGCTTCAGAGCGAGTCACGCGTTTTACCTCAGCGACTCTCTTAACGGGTTTACCCTTCTTAAATTTACCAAGTTTGAATCGCTTTTGTCCTTTTCTCATAACCTTCTTTGGGGATTTTATGGAATTTCGTTCTTTAGTGGCTTCTTCCTTATCATTATCTTCAGGCTCAGAGTTACCGACGTTATCCGAATCATTGTATTCCACTTTCTGATCAAGTTCTCGAGTAGGTTCTGCTGGATTGGTTACTTCTTGGTTTGTCGCACCTTTTTCTTCGCTCACATTATTTTCTGCTGGTTTCTCTGCGCTTATTGTAGTTTCTTCTTTATTTTGATTTTCTCCCCGAACATTTGGCTCACTGTCTGTCAAGTTACTTGATTCTGATTCTTTTGGTTTCTCAGACTCAGCCTGGTCCTGTTTCAGGATTGTATCATCTGTGGATTTTTTATTTGTCGTATCTTTTTCATCTGACTTGTTTGGTTCAATTTCAGCTTTTTCATTCACATTTTCAGCACTGCAACTTGTGGTTTTCTCTTGTATATTATCATCATTTGTTTCTTCTTCATCAGATACAATTTCACTCAGTTTTTCAAGTTTCTTTTTAATTTTTTCATTTTCACCAGTTTGGTCGCCGAGCATGCTAAGCAATTCTTTTATTTTTGACTTATCTTGTAAAATTGATAATAAATTTCCAATGGAGTCAATTTGTGGAGTCGGTTCTTTAGGAACCTCGACATTCTCTTTAATTGGCTTGCTCTCCGCATCATGAGTAGATGAGATATCAGAACTCATTTCACATTGTTTTTCAATCGTACTGTCGGGCTTTTCTAATATAGTTTCAGAATGTTTATGACATGTATTTTCGGCTTCATTTGTGCTATCCGGTGCTGACTGATCATCCTGATTTTTCTCTCCATCGAAGCTTTGGTCTTTCTTTGAAGATTCTTCTTCATTTACTGATGTGGATACGACAGGTTCATGTTCATTTTTGTCAGTTTGACTTTTTATTTCGAGTTCGGTAGGTTTGTTAGGCGAATCTATTTGCTTTGGTATCATGCTAGTAATCCCTTCGTCGGTTATTTTATTAGAAATTCCTTCTTTCTTATCATCGGCGACGGTCACTGGCTTTTCATTCTCGATTTTATTCGTTTCAGCTTTAAGACTATCAAAAAGATCATTATTTACAGTGCTAGGGGTTTCTGCAATATTTTTTTTTGTTTCTTTCTTGATAGGGCTGCTAGTCATTTTTTCTAACATGTTTTCTATGCTAATGTCATTGAAGAGATCATTACAAGTCTCCTCGGCTTTAGGAGTAGCCAGGTCATTGTCTAGATCTGCTATAAGTGCATTTATATTGTCTAGAACAGGGTCGTTGATAATATTATCGGGAAATAGATCTGTGCCATCGAGACCAAAACTAGTATCTAAAGGTTCGTCATCAGGTTGACACTCTATATCTTTGTTAGCACTCTTGGCTTTATGAGAACTTTCCTTAACAGCTCCCGTTTCAGTATTTTCCTCCAGGTTTTCGTCAGTTTTGTCTGACTTTACAGATTTTCTTTTAGCTTTAGCTTGGGACTTTTTAGGAGAAGCATTTTTTCTAGGAGCGTCAGTTTTACTTACAGTTTCATCCGAATCTGAATCATAGATTACTTTCTTGACTCTGCGCGGCCGTGTGTTAACCAACTCATCTTCTGATGACACAGATGACAGTGTTTCCTCGTTCTTACGGCTAGATCGTCGTGTAGCCCGTTTTTTAGACTTATCGGACACATTATTTTTATCTTCATCATCGCCCTTTTTATCAGTCTTCACAGTTAAACTATCATTATCGTCGTCCACTTTTTTGCTAGTCACTAAGTCATTTTTCTTTTTATCTAACTTTATTTTTTTATCAACCTTAACAGCTCCCTGTGATACCTTCTCTTTCTGTTTTTTATCTTTCTCAACCGACACAGAAGATTTCTTATCTTCATTTTTATTAGGCACCTCTTTAGTGACTTCAGCTGGTTTTGGTTCAGGCTCAGGTCGTTTTATTTTCGGTATTTTATAGTTTTTCACAGAACTGATTACCGGGGTTTTGATTCCACTATGATTAGAAATACCGTAACTGTGCCTATCGCGAGACTCTTCACGTTTTCTGTCATGCTGGTAACTCGACCTCTCATTTAGTTTCTGTTCTTTGCGCTGCCTCGGGTCCCTGTAGTTAAACTTCTTTGTCTTCTCGTAAGTTTCTCTGCCTTGCGTTTTGTTCAAGCCATGCTTTGTCTCAGATTGTTTTTCGTAACTCTCCCTACGAATACGAGGATCACGAGAATTCATACTCTCTTTAGGCTTCATTGGCTGTGAATCTTTATTCCATCTACGGTCATTATTCTTGTATGACTCAAGTTCCGCTTTTATATCTTTAAAGCTCTTTTCGGTTCTCGAAGTACATAACTCTCTGCCTACACTTTGAGCTCTCTTAAATCTATCTCTGTTATCGTTTTCCATTTTATGGGACGAATAGGCCGGCATGGTTCGACCGACGCTGGGCTCTCGTGTCAAAGAACGTCCTACGCTCGAAGCGCGTTGTCTTCGGGCATCGAAGCTAGTGTCATTATTTCTGTGCGAGTCCAGGAATTTCTGAAAAGTGCTATTAACGCTAGTGTCAATCGTGAATGCACGGCCCGCATGTGATTCGACTGATAATTCGTTTCTAACACTTCTACCAACACTTGAAGCTCGTGCGCGATAGTCAGGCACAGACCGACTTGCACTAGATTCACGTTGAAATGGGCGTCTCGAACCTACCTCAGCATAGGTCCTAGAATTCTCTGGACCGTGACTTCTGTCTCTTGAGTACAAGCGTTCTCTATCACTTTCGCCTGAAATAGAACGTCCTACGCTAGGTTCACGCCGTGGCATTTGATCTCGTCTATAAGTCTGATCTGGAGTATAAGGTTTAGGCTCATTTCTGGGTACGCTTTGTTCTCTATTAAAGTTTCTCGGGTCATTTCTATGATATCTATTACGGTCATTGTAAGACCCAGTGTCACTTCTATTCGATTCATTATCGTAGCTCCGATTTAATCTCGGATCGTGCGCTTTTCCGTATTTTGGACTAGGATTCGTATACGAGTAATCAGATCGTCCGAACGGATGACTGGGCGTCATAGGCGCTTCTGATCTTCCAAAAGGATGGCTGGGAGTCACGGGAGCTTCTGATCTTCCAAATGGATGACTTGGAGTCGTAGGAGCCTCTGATCGTCCAAATGGGTGAGTTGGTGTACGTGGCGGGTCTGACATTGCAAACGAGTGATTAGAAGGTTCTGATCTACCAAAAGGATGACTCGGAGTTCGAGGACACTCTGATCTACCAAAGTAATGCGAAGGGGTTGACGGAGCAGCTCCTCTACCAAATGAAGGAGTAGGGGTACTCGGACAGTCGGATCTTGAATAATGGTTGGACTGTTGTGAGCCTTCCTGCCTATGGTAATCATTTCTGTCATTTCTAGACCTGTTATAGCCCGTGTCGTTAGAGTCATTATATCGTGATCTCGGCCCCTCATCTCTTTGTAAATGATTGCTTTTCGAGTATCTATCATCCCACTTACGGCCAGAATTATTTTCCCTCTCAGCTTTCGACATTTCCCAGTTATTATCTACGGGACTGCGGTCGGAGACATTATCTTGAACTGGAAACATAGGTGCATACACATGTTTACGTCCACTGTCATCAACATTAAATGGACGATTTGGATTAAATTCGAAAGTTCTAGCATTAGGTGTCATATTCGGTGCTCTGCTAGGAGTCATATTCGGTGTTCTGCTAGGAGTCATATTCGGTGTTCTGCTAGGAGTCATATTCGGTGCTCTGCTTGGCGTCATATTTGGTGCACTAGCGTTGCAACTACGTGTTGTAACGTGAATGTTAGGGTATACAACAGGAGGCGTAGGTAGTAGAGCATCCTTTCTTATGCGAGGATCTACTGGAACTACAGTCCTTTTTACTTCAGGCTTGTCAAGATGTTTTAGTGTCTCATTACTTACATCGGTTTTAGTTTGTATTGGAGTAGATGGCGCAAATGGAGTAATGGTTTTAGGAGACATCATAGGCAACTGCCGCATATCTACATCAGTTTTAGAGTTTACAACAGCCATTTTTACAGGATCTGCCGGTATTATGACAGGCGGGGAAATTGGTGTATCGTCTGTAATATCCATATCAGGGGACATTGGAGCAAGATCCATGTCGTTTGGCGATTTTAAGCCAGTATCTTTTTCATCATCAGAATCGTCGCTCAGTGCTATTTTAGACAACAAATTAAACCTTTCAACTTCTTTCTCAGTTAACTTTAAACTTTGCTTCATGGTTTCTTTCTTTGACTGTGACATTCTTGGGGTCTTTACAAAAAGTGAAGGTTTGGTTGAGGGAACCGCCTTTTTTTTATAGTTTTCTATCGAGATTCTTTTCTTGGGCAGTTCTTGTGCATTAGAAACTTTAGTGACCTTAGGTTGGTGCAAAGCTGGTGTTATAGCTTCAGCACAGGGTAGAGATATGGTGTCGCTTAGTATCTCGTTCTTTAACGCTTGTAAAATATCGATTTCAGATACTATATCTTTCTTTACTGGCTGTACTGTAGGTTCATTAAGTAAAGGAATTTCAGCGTCCGGTTTTTGTGTTGATTCCGTGCTGGACGTATTCGTTGAAATGACGTCCTTTGTATCACTTTTACTTGTTTCGCTAGTTATTTCCATGGACTCTAATGGTTTATCTTTAGATACGGATTGTGCTACTTCCAATTTATTAATAGGATCCTTGGGCTGTGAAAGCTTATCCGTAGATACATCATTAGATTTAGTTTCAGGCTTTTCTGCATTGTGAGAATCTGTAGTTTTAGTTTCTGTGGTATCGGAGCTGTTCGAATTGTAGAAATTGACTTTAAATGGAACAGGAATTGGTTCACATGCCTTAGGAACTTCATTTGAGGAAGCATTTTTTGAATTATCCTGTATATCAAAGTCATTCATATCTATAATGTGACCAGTATATTTTAAATTTTCCTTCTTTTCAATATTAACGTCGTTGATGGAAATTGTGTCTGCGGAATTATTTACGTTAGTTTTTACTGGCGACAATGACGTACTGGTTTTTTGGGTAGCTGATTCAACTTCTTTATTTTTCGTAGAATAAGCCGGTTCAGGTGGTTTTGATTTGATCGGGTCGGCTGATTTGGTACCACAATTATTATCGTCAAACATTTCGAAATCTGTTAGGTCACATATTTCCTGGTTACCTGACGCATTTTTACTTATGCTTAATTCTGAGGACGTTTCTTCTTTATCCGAGTTAATAACAAGACAAATCTGGATTTTACGGGATATTTGGTCCTGTTCTATGCTCGATTTGTTCTGATTAGAAGATGCATCTTTGGTCTTGTCATTTTCAACTACCACTAAATTGCCATAAATGTTTTCTATGGCTTCACTTTCACTATCAGATAATTCTCCTTCCTCGACATCTACTTTGTTTTTCGACTGGCTCTTTTTGTTCTTCTTATTCTTATAAGACTTTAAAATCAAGTCTGATATGTCTTCATTGGCTCCTGTTTGTTTTAATTCCCCCAGTATTTGCGTTCTAAGCTCACGTAAGGTAGCGATATCTACATCACGTTCACTGCAATTTATTATTCTTGATAATATATCTTTCGTATTCAAGGAATTCAACCGCTCTTCTGGAACTTTTAAAGTTATGTTTAAATCCTTTTGAGATTTGCGAGAATGAGATTCTTTGGACGATTTTTTCCTTTCACGCTTATGATAAGAAGGTGAGTGTCGGCGTGATGATCTTTGAGGTGATCTTCTGCTATAAAGATTTTCTTCACGTGCAGAGCCCTCAGATGGAGACCAGAATCTTTGTCTTTCACTTCGCTCCGGCGACTGTAAAACTCGCGTGTAGTTTCGTTTCGAGCTAGATTTGTATGGTGATTTTTCACTAGAGGGTTTTTTAGTTGGTGAAAGTGACCCTATGTTTGGTCTTCGCTGGAACAATGCTGGTTCTTTGCTCCCAGAACAACCGACTTCGGTTTCGGTAGCCCGCGCTATTTCTGGCAGTGTATCCGGATCATGAGAATTAGCTGTAACCGTTTTGAGTTTACTTCGAGCTAAATTTAAATTGATTTTATCCGCAGGAGGAATGGCTTCAGATGCGGGCTTAATACCCGGTAAAGTGTCACCCTGGAATTAAATAAAATTTGTTTTATAGTGACCAAATGAACAAAAAGATCACGTATAAATAACCATTTCATTTTACATACCTGTTCGACTTTGGCGTACAAATTAATTAGTACTTGTTCACACTTTAATAAGTTGTCCATTTTCATCCTAAAACAAAAATTATTAAATATATCACGGAACACACGAATGCGAGCAATATCACACCTTCAAATTAAAGCAACACAGCTGAATAATAACGTGTAGAAAATAATAACCTTTTCTTCTTATCTAATAAGAGATCTCTCAGAGATCGTATTTTATCGAGTTGAGCTTGCCGGGGATTGACAGATGCTGTGCTAGTATTTTCCAGTCTTTTAATCATTTTCTCCAAGAAGGGGATATACTGCTTCATCTCCTCGAACTTTTTGTCGTACTCCGAATCCATTTTGGCGGCTGAAACATCAAAATATTTATTTTGTACAACACTAAGAAATTAATTGCAAAATATTCATTGTGCAAAGTTGCAAACTTAAAACATAATAATAAGCAATGCTATTAAATATTTGTTTGTTCATTTCTGTATTGTACGTCAGTAGTCTCATTAATATTCTTAATCATAATGGATATTAATAAATTGAAGTGGATCAATATTACTTATTTTCGATTGGATAGTATACCAGCAGTAACGTCTAAACTGCGGTGTCGGATAGTTACATTTAATATACTTATTATAAGCCTGCGCCTACACAACTATAACATTGCAGTTATTTTTATAGCAACACGGACTATAGCCCCTGTGTACAAGGAACGAAAGGTACCCAATAAGGCAACATCGTTATTTTTTGTAAACTTCTAGAATGCTAAATGACACGTCAGATTTTTAATTGGTTGTAGGTATACAGGTCTTTCCATGAAATACATAATGTAAAATACAATACTAGCCAAATATCGGTAAAATACACGATAATGCCATAGTTTGCATTAGTATTACATAATCGATCAGAATTTATTCTGTGTACGTTTTTCCGAACTCAGTTGCCATCAGAAATATTACAGCGGCCAAGGTGGTCATGCCTAAACAACGCCTCTATTATCAAGGTGATAAAGTGCATGTTTAGATATTTTTAGTACCTTGGCCGCTCCGATATATTTGATGACGACGGTGCAAGCTTTCGGTTTAAAATGTTACATTTATTTTATGCGTGTTACGTTCGTTGGGTAACTATTAACATAACAATCGAGTACTAAACATAAATATAGCTAGCTATAGTAACCCTTTGATCGCTAATCATCGGATGAAAAAATCGTGCCCTCAGCGCCAGCGCGCGCGAGCGCACAAGGCTAACCTAATATTTGGGACGTGATATCACGTCCTGACGCTAAGGGCACAACTTTCCGTGCGGGTGATTTGACGGATTTGGCGGTCAAAGGGTTAAAAATAAATTGTTCTTTTCGACGCAAACGACGGATATACTTTAAGTTTTTACTCTAAGTTTAGAGTGGGCGGCTAACGGCTTACATACTTAGGGTAACAGGCGTAGGTTGACTGCATACTTCGAGTCGCTCCAGCATGGAGAGTCGCGCGACAACGTAAGTCATGCTAGCAGGGCTGGTTTGGCGTATGAACGAGTGCATTGACATTTGTCATGGTTTTTGTTATATATTTAATATAACAACTGTATGAAATAAACGAATAATAACTTTAAACTTAATCAAAATTCCAGCAACAATATATATGCGCCATCTAGGTTTATTGTGGCTCGCTTGCGTCCGTGATCTTGGCGATGGCGTGTAATAAGGTTTTTGTATATGACGTTCAAGACGCTCGATTGTGGATAAAAGACTCTTAAAAATCCAAACAAGTTATATAACTTGTATCCTATTGTCTCACTGTCGACATCGACACCCCACCAGTTGCTGGCGTTGTGAGAATCCTCCAAAGTGTAAAAATTACGCCAAAAATATAAGGAAAAGAGTATTTCACAATACACAAAACTATCATCCCGATTCTGACATAAAGAAAAAGCAATGATAAATTAAAGCAACTGGCAAATCATTTCGGACTTCACGATCAAGGCTACCAATGCTACCATACAATCCTAGACTCTTTTGAAAAACGGCAATAATAGGTACTGTTCTAAAGTGACACTGACACTAACGTAGAACTATCGTACTGTCAGGTAGTACAGGCCCCAAGGTTTAGCAATGAGGTTTTCCGGAAATCCAAGGGGCGGCACTGTGACGTGAGGTCTTTTTGACAGCAGCTGTCAAAATCCACCAATCAAAAACAATGATTGAACATGATTATGATATATGACATATGACAGATGGTACACTCGTCACGGTGCTGCCACCTAGTGAAAAAATCGATTCAGGAAACCCTCATTGGAACGGTCAGTGGTTATGTCAATACTATAGACAGTAAAAAAAAAAGAAAATGCAGTTATAGGGACTGCCGATAGAAGTGAAAACTTTCAGTATTAAAACTTGAAATTTTATAATGTTTGAATTATAATTAATATTAATTATCAACATCAATCGTCTTCTCCGAGCACCATATATTAAAAGCATAAGAGAAAAATACTACTTACAAAATTAAACTTAATTTGAACGACTAAGTTTTTTTTTTTTAATCTTTATTTAACGAGCTTAGTCTAAAAGACAATGTCGCTCAATAATACATTTCAAATAGACTATAAGTTTAAATATCGAACGAGCCTTCCAACCCAAGGAAAATCTTGTGATGCGTTATTGTTTTCGTGACGGTGTCGGTGACGCGAACTCATCTCAATTGCCCAACGCGGCTAAAGAAGTTATTACTTCAAAAAATACACGTTATGACGTTACAGACATGGTATGGTATTATCGACAAGATATCAAACAGAGGCCCATATGTGGAATTTGGAATGACTTAAATACCTAAAGAGCATTTTGAATGTTGACATGAAGCATTACCTACACAAAACTTTTAGGAGTCGCGTCGCAGTGTATACCTACGGTAGGTAGTGTAGGTACCTACCTACCGTATACACTGGAATTCACTAGAGGACGAGCAGAAATGCCAAACGAAGCTGAGCGCTGAGACTACGGCGAACATCGAAAATCGAAATATCGCTGTCAGCATCTCTTTCGCTCGAATATTACCAGTGCGATGGAGAGAGAGAGAGATAACGAAATACATTTAGAACAGAGGCTCGGAAAACAGGTTATTAACGTTACGGTTTATTAGTATACCAAACCGGGAATCCATTTTCACGCCGAGGCATATATCTCAAAAAATTAATGTTGTAAAGTCGCTATCAGATATATCGGAGCGGCCAAAGTGGTCAATCTGAACAACCTCTATTGTCAAGGCGATAAAGTGCATGTTCAGGACATCGCCTTGACAATAGAGCACCCTTTTCTGACTGTATCAATTATGGGTAGTCTCTCTCGCGCGCGAGATACTGTCGCGTCAGTTATGTGCTAACCGTGCAGATATTTTTGAATACCTTGGCCGCTCCGATATATTTGATGGGTACTGTATATTTTTGTCGAACAAAAAATGTGCGTAAATAAGGCCCCGAAATCGAATTCTTATAGCCTAAAAAGTCTATCGCACTCTACTAAGTGCTAAATAGATCTCTAGGTCTCGCGGCAACTGGGCGCGGTGCGCGGTGGCCTGGGTGCGGACCGCCGGCCCACTTTACAGGCGTAGCCCTGTAATACAGTATAAAAATCCATTACATATCAAGTCACTAAGGCAACTGAAAGATAATGCTTTCGAATATATTATTACGAACGCAACAACAACCTTTCCACGCACGCATGTTTGAGAAGATTCGATTTTCGATGTTCATAGGCCCTCAGTCCACAATGGTCGAAACAAACAATCAGGACTATGCAGACTTGTCTCATTTAAAATTATATATTTACATGCACTACAATACTACGTTATAATTATTTTCTATTAGGCAATGGAAAACACTGTCAAAACAGTTAAACAAAACCGCCAACGTTTATTTCATTAGAGCAGCAGTTTGTTTTTTTTGTTTATTGTTTCTTAGGCTTTCGGAAGATGCTGCTGCCCATCTCCCAGTATATTCCCTTAGCAGACTCCTACTGCAACCACGGGACGATATGGTGGGGGACAATTCTAAGGCCGGGCACCCCTTAATCACACGGTATGCACTATGCAGTCAGAAAACACCACGTGATACCAGGTAATAAGGGCTCAGACAGTTTTCTTATCACCCTCGCCTCCAGCTTGTGCGAAATATACCTGCGATGGAGCTTCGTTTTACCATGAACGCAAGTGGTTTATTATCATAGAAAAGAGTTAGAAGAAAATATGCACCACAGTAGCTCGACCCTTGTTACACTGATTGTAAACTGATAATTATCACAATAAGTAAATAGGTCAAGAAATGAATAGCGTATGACGGCGCATCAGCATACAATATTTAGTGTCAAATTACAACCGAAGGAATATAGACACCGCGCAACTAAAATGTAGAAATCTTAAGAGACCCAGCCATAAACGCGTCTTAAGCGTGTAAACGTATTATGCCGGACATTCCAGCAGGACATCAAGTGGCAGGGACTGATATAGAAAGGTTTATTATGCGAGGTATCGTACTGTACTTAAAGATTCCTACAATAGCATCAAGGAACTTCAGGTAAAAGCCAGGCATCTGGGGATGCGTTCTACAGAGATAGATTAAGCAGATTGATAAAAAAACCAAAAACTATGGCCAGAGTATTATGGTGTCAGAGCAGAGTATCTGTCACATCAGAAACCACGTGATTATTATAAATAATAAAATAACGCACCAAATACACCTATCAACCAAATTCTAAAATCCCATTTTTTTGCCGTCGATAACTAGTCGCTTGGCATTATTAAGAGCTGGTAAGTGGTAGGCTGCCACTAAGACTGGAGGTGGTAGGCTGGAGTTTTCAATAGTTTCAATCCGGAGGACTCTGGTTCAAACCCCGGCTCGTACCACCGCGTTTTTCGGAAATAATGTACGAAATATTTTTTCATATTTACCGGTCGCTTTTCGAAACATGGGGAAACCGAGCCGAGGTATCTTCGTTACTATGCGGCACAAATTCATGGGATTGGTGGCACTAAATAGCACCTAAATAACGATGAATTTGTGCATTCACCAAATCTCGTTGGAGGGGTGTGGTCGGGCCAGGATCCTGTACCCCCGCCCGACCACAACGGTACTGCGATAACTTGAAAACTACGCGGCACAAATTCATGGGATAAGGAGCACTAAATAGCACCTAAAAAATGATGAATTTGTGCATTCACCAAATCACGTTAGAGGGGTGTGGTCGGGCCAGGATCCATGACACGAACTTAATCCCAATAAGGACTAGTTTTACCCTCAGGGTAGCAGTCGCTTTCGTAAAAACTAGTGCCTACGCCAATTCATAGATTAGGTTGCCAAGCGGACAACAGGCTCTGAGCCGTAGCAAAAGGCCAGGAAAACATTTTGAGGATTGATCGACTAGCAGTATTGGTAATTTGGCACACATTGTATCTATGGGGACTTGAATATAAACGAGCTAAAAATGTCACCTCGGTTGCTCCCAAATGCCACCATGGGCGATCATAGGCCATCAGTGAGACGCAGCTATGCGATACAGGAAGAAACGATATTTCGATCTCGTTCTGTCGTATAACTGGTTAACTGCGTCCCTTACACAAGGCCGTTATGCCCTATGGAGATGGAGCTTTCAGCTTACGGCGGAGAGAGAAAGATCACCATTTCCGTGTTCGGACTGCGCTTCTTAAAATACGCATGAGAGTTCTGAACAAACCCGCAAACAGGTACCTATTCACCGGATTACAATAAACCGGTTTGAAGCCTTGATCCTCTAAACAAGAGTCCAGAGGGTCTAATAGCTTTTTCGAACCCTAACTTTCTCATTCTATCATTTAAATCCTACCTATTTACAACAAATACAGAATACAGTCCAAAACAAAACAGGATTAGGAAGTAAGAAGGGGAATAGTGGGATTTAGGTGGCGTGGTAAATTACCAAGAAGTCGGTCGCAAAGGGCTTGTGTATAAAAAAAGGACATTAAAAGGTCTTCTGGGCCGGCTTCGCATAGTCTGAACATGCCTCTGAATCCATATTCTTAATTCTAGCACCTGGCCTTGCCTCACACATATCTTAAAATTTTCTGTATTATTAGACATCACAAAACAGGTCGCGACATGTCCGGCCGTAAGCGCTTGTAGTGTAATTCATAATCTCATTTCAGAAATGTATAGAATCACGCGCGTTATGAAATGATAATCTTAATATTTCTATCCGGAATTCTCGTCAGTAATGTCAGTAGGTATCATTCTTGTTACAGATCAATCTGAGAAATTCATAACCTCAAAAAATCTGAATGTGTATGGAACATAATGAACTAGTATGGAATTCTGGGCTTTCTGAATTCATACTATGAAATTATGAATTAAGAGAGATATTACAACTGTGTCAGGCGATTAGTACGAAAAAAGTGGAGCATGACAATACAATTTAGACATATTGTTGTAGAATCTCGTAAGACGTATTTGAGTAGGTATAAAAAATAGGTACCTACCTACCCTGTCTTACGCATGGATGTATGAAACTGTGAAATGAAATAACTACGGGTGCCGGGCCACCGTAATTGTTTCATACATGCATGCCCTTACGTTATTTAAATAATAAGCTATTAAACAATAGGCTAACAATATGTGCACGCGGTCACAACATTCACGCCTCCGATCCGAGAACGACGTTTCTAGAAATATGTTCAACATACCTACCTACCTAGCATAAATAACACGTTTTACATCTTCTGTGTGATCACTGTGATCCGATCCGCAGTAAGCCTACTTAGATTATTTAGTTTAGTAAAATTAAATTACTAAACATAATATTATAACGCATTATTCATTCGTTACAATTGCCTAAATAAACTACAGATTGTTAACTTATTAGCAATAATGTCTCGTCCACTCCACCAAAAATGTCGACGCCGCATTACTTACTATACCTAAGTAAAATGATCAAACTAAAATCAATAAACTCGCATACCTTCTTACACTCGATCTCTTTTCACAACACAAATACACTTTTTAAACTGTTCTAACTCTGTACAAAGTTTTAATAAAGCAAATCAAAAGCATGTTTGGTTTGACACAAAATGGACGCCAGCGCTCAATTGCCTATGTTGAATGTTGAATGTCGATCGAGTCCGTCGCCTTCGGCTTCGTATTGCGGAGTGAATTCAAAATGGCGTCGCACGCGGCCCCTCTACCTCGACTAAATTTCAAACAAAGAATTTCATCTGGCTGTTTGAAGTTTGCCACGAAATGTATTTTAAAATGTATTTAGGCTTATTTCATTTATTGTGTAGTATAACACTCTTCGTTATTGATAGAATTCTAATAATTTAGATATAAAGTATTTCAATCGAAACCGGATGCGCATACCTATACCTACCTAGTAGAAAAGACAACGTGATGATGAGTTACGGCACGGAATGTAAACTGTTTTGTACGATGTTCAATTCATAAGGGCCCGGAAAGTTCCGAAAATAAAAATAGCTAATCGCATTGTCTTCCATAGTATAGTACCTACAATTATTTAATTTATTTCAAATTTACTAGATTTATGGTTTTTGAAACAAGTGCATTAAAACTAACTAAATAAATGGGTTGTTGAAAAAAAAACAATGCGCAAACTATAAAGAATGCTAAATTAATTTCGAATATGCATACCTACTATTTTGCAATAAATAACTGATAACTGATTGCCATAACAAAACATACCTTATTTTGCAAATCATTTTATTTGGTAACTTCTGTTATTTTAGTCCACTCCAGTAACTGCCAAAGTAGAAATAAGACGTATGAAAAGTAATCTTAGCAGAATGCAAACATATCTATTTAGTATTTAGATAACTGCAACCTACATTTTATTGATTAATGCGCACCGCTCGCCTAAATTACGTAACCCGTTCTCTATACGGTCTGCGCATTTATACTCTTTGACGATAACGCTTTCAACGGAAATCTATACTTCTGAATGAAATCTAAATCTATTATAACATTTATAACAAATTTATCAGTACTTAGATAAAATAGATGAATTTTATTTATACATAGTACATAGGCCGTTACCTATTATCTATTTCTACAAGTCAGACCCAGTCTGCTAAACTGCACTGCGTAGGTATGCGACGCCATTGTACATTTCAATGTTTCCGTTTGATCGTTGCGTGTTCATTATTTATAACGAGTATTCAAACTTGCACTAACCTGTTTAAAAAAATAACAATATAAAAGAAACTAATCCTAATCACTCCGCGAGTTGGTTAGGTACAGTGATGGCTGCACATATTGCAGCTCCTTGTTTCCTTTTTGCTTGCCTCTCGCGGCCAGGATGGCGACTGGACTGGATCGAGTCGGACTGACGCTCGGGCCGCGGTCGGTAACCCACGCCCCACCGCTCGGGCTTCGTCGGCGGCGCCGCACAACGGATTCCTCGATTATTCGCGGGACGGCAGGCGGCAAGGGAGCACGCTGCGCCGGCCGATCAGCTTATAATATCTCTTTGCGAACAGTGACGCGAACGTTCTCGAATGTTCGTAATTTTTTCCAAGTCTTTTGTTTCAGTGTTCCTGCCAGCAACTTAACAAGGTTCAGGTTGGTCGACAAAATACTAACTGACAATGCAAACGTCATGTGTGTCAAGTGAAAAAAGCAGACTGCAGATAGTGCTCCGCGACGTGCGTAATTTGATTTTAATTTACTTGCCTATTTACGTCGCAATTCGCGACCCCGTTTTACTGCATAACGTACTGTAAGTACGTGTTTGCTTAACTGTTGACGTCTGCCTAGGTAGGCAATAAAATTAGATATCCATCACAAGATTCACAAGAGACATGCAAATGCAACTCATGCAGGTTGAAGATTTGCCTTGAAATTGAAGTGTATTGTGAAACTCTAAAGTATAATTATAGGTAGGTAAAAATAGGTACATTATTTTAAGTGTGTTTGATACAATAGTTACATCAACAGCATACCCATACTTACATCCCAGTGTAGGTACCGAGCTATCGATAACCTTTGATATTGTTACGATAGGAAAATGTGACGTAAGTAGGTGGAATAGGTTAGGAATGTGTTAGGTAACTACATGCAGCGTTGCCTTTCCTGGCATTGGTTTTATAGTTTAGTCTTAAGTTTATGTAGTTAACTAGTTAATACCCCTTTCCTGTTTTAATACCCCTTTAGGTCGGTATTTTCTTGACGTACAGTCGGCTAAAAATGTGGCCTACCACCGGCCACCCCATGATTGAAGTTCGTTTGAACGTCATGAGACAACAAGGTTTAGAAAAGTCAACCTTACCGATCGTTAGAACTCGCAGAAACTTTTGACAAAACTGGTAGACCACTTTCGTGGTCGACTGTAGGTACCTAGCTATAGTGTCTGGAAAGAGAGGTATTGTGGTTTATATTAGAGCTCATTGTGTAGGTACAGATGTAAGTAGTGCGTATAGTTTTTCATCGTATTTTCTCGGATAAGTTCGTTTTTATCGCGCTCTCTCCATTTATTAATTTATTAGCTTCTACCCATCTACTGAAGTAAATTGAGAGAGCACGATACAAACGAACTTTTGCGAGAAAATACGATGGAAAACGATTATGTACGAGCCTTGATAAGATAAGGACAGCTATAAAAAGTAATTGACTATTTGACCCTTGGATATCACATGACATGACTTTTCCCCCCAAGACCCCCCCTCCCCCCTCTTACTCGGAGATTTGCCAAACGAGACAATGCTTTTCAGCTTCTATTGTGAAGAAATTATTCCTACTGAGCATGCTAAGTACCGTTTGCAAAACAGCTCTTTGTTAATTTCGCATACCGTCAACTGCTATAACTTTGTCTGGCTTGAAAAACATGGTTTTCTTCACTAAACAGCTATGGCCGCCTTTCTCCCATCTCAGGAATAAGACATAAATAGAAATAGCTGTTTGGTAAAGAAAATCATGTTTTTCAATCCAGGCAAAGTTGTAACACTTGATGGTACTGCGCACTTGCATTAATTTGTGCTCTTTAGGGACCTACCCAATTCAGTGGCGGCGCGTCAATAGAACACGATTCCCGTCGGCTTGCCTAAGTTTCAGGCGTCTGAGCAGTTTTCATATAGCTCATGAATACATTTTAAGCCAAATTCAGCACCAGCTTGCCCAAAAAGCCAAATCGCTGGCACAATATTACAGGCTTCTATGTTTCACTTCTGTCGACTTTTTTTTTTTTTTATTAATGGCTTTCTCCCTTTGTCTAAAGCAATGGGAATTTTGCCAATGTCGAGTATATACGTTAATCTCACTTTTATTACTTTTAATAAAATATAGGCAACGTTGTTCGGTGAAGGCCTTGGTGATTGTAAAGTGATAGCCTCCTTCCTTACAAACACGTGGGCGGCCGAGACCCCGGATAACCGTTCGTTCGACTAAAGGGTGGTTACGCGCGTTTTGAGACTAATTCTTCATTAACTGCCACTTGTTCGTTAGATCACCGCACAATAAGCTATCAATATTACACGCTGGACTACGTAAATGAGCAAAAAACAAAGAACTACTCTAAAGGCGTCATCGCCATCTTGAGCTCAAACGATTATCCTTCTGTCGACTTGAAATTTGAACATTGTCGTAGTGACACAAAGTCTTAATTTAATTACCCTGAAAATGTAACATAGAACCCTGTAATATTGGGCCAGCGAAATGGTAATGAGTTACCATAGCCTATGGACGCCTGCAACCCCAGAGGATTCACATACAGCCTTGGCCAGAAGTGTTGAGCACCAATGCGATTTTCATACAAAACTGGAAAGTTTAGTCCATCGTTTCCATCTTTGTTCAAGTTATTTTGTCAATTAATTTAAACTAATAGGCATGTTTTGTTGAAGTTAGTAGTAACTGCATAGAATATTTGCAATATGTCGCACCGACTTAAATTTACATTTTTGGTACCTTCTGTTTTCATATTTTTTAAGTACCTTGAAAGTGTTATTAAGTGAAGTTTTCTATATTTATAAATAAAATATAACATTTACCGTTACCGTACATTGTTAGGATAGGGAAATAATGCTTAACATCAAAATTGTAAACAAAAAACACCTATGCTCAACACTTCTGGCCAAGGCTATACGCGTTGCATACACTTTAAGAACCTATACACTCCTTTTTTGAAGAACCTCATACGTAGCCCGCTGGAGAAACCTCGGCAGGGAGCTCATGCCACAGCCGCAGCGTTCGTGGGAGGAAATTCCTCTTAAACCGTGCAGTGCGCGAGTTGTGCGACCCTTAAGGCTCTAGCAGTGGAGGCGCGTCCATAGAACACGATTCCCGTCGGCTTGCCTAATTTTCAGGCATCTATGCAATTTATCTACATCTCATGAAGTATTTTAAAACCAAATTAAGCTCCGGCTTGCCTAAGAAAAATTTTGACCCACCGCCACTGGGATCTAGGGTGTGATGGCTCCTCTACATGATGGCCCATCATAGGGACGCAGCTATGCGTTAGAGGGAGCTAACGATATTGCGGTCTCGTTCCGTCGTATAGCTGCGTCCCTATGATGGCCCATCATGTAGAGCCAGCCTGAGGATGAACACCCTGCCGACGGAGAGCGTTACATTTCTATACATATAAAATTTAGAGAGCTTGGCACTCGCTCGGTGTTAATATAATCTTGGCATTTAAACAAACCCTAGATATTGGGCTAGTAAGTTGTCGTGCTAAGTGTATCATTTTGAACATCTCGCCTGCAGCGCCTGCTAGCTAACACTTCTGTTGTTGACTGTACGTGTTGGTTAGGCCTGATTTAAGGCCTGGTTACACCTAACGAGTACAGTGGCGAGACAGCAAAAGGCCACTCGGCCGAGAGAGTAAAATGGCCCGGCCCAGTACTCGGCGATGTGTTTAGACCTTGCGAGTACTCGGTCGAGAGTACTGACTCGCCACTGTACTCGGTAGGTGTAACCAGGGCATTACACTTGTAAGTTTTGCTTACGTAAGTAGGGACGCAGCTATGGGTTAGAATGAGATACGAATATCTCCATCTCATTCTCGCCAATAGCTTCGTCCCTACTTACGTAAGTAAAACTTACAAGTGTAAATCCAGCCATAGTCATTCATTACTTCATTAGTTTAGTAATAAACTGAGTACCTAGGTAGTTGAAAGTTGTCCTCTTCGGCATTCCAACTTTCCAAATCGCTATGAGCTGCATCATTTCTAAGTAGGTCAGGTACAGTCAAGGAATTTGATTCGCGTACCGTCTTAAGTCTAAATTACTGATGACAATTAATAGTACTAAGGGCTATGTTTCTTCGCTTGCTTAAAGAAATATAAGCCTTATGATATTCCGACATTTCAAGCAATAAATCAACGAAACGGTACGCGAATCAAATTCCTTGACTGTACGTAGTGTTAACCTTATGTATATTTAGAAAAGCCCTTGTGCCCTTATTCTAAAATAAATTATATATATTTGGCGAACCGCCGACCCTGCTGATAGTGTTTGGATATGGCATAGACTGCTATTAGATATTTGGCAAACTGTACTAACTCTACGTTGGTACCTAATTATAGCGATAACATCACTTCACGCAAGTAGTCTAAACTAAGTACGACAAACATAATACCAGATAATACCACGTATATAGTAGGTAGGTAAACTTGGGTGCTGTACTGTATTGATCGCTACTCGCTACGCGGCATTCACTTCACTGAGCATGCGCAATGAGCTCGCTGTGGGAGGTGAAACCGAATTCGTCAGTCTGCCACTGTGTGGCTTGAGTTGCGGACACTTCGTCGCTTGTATTTTTTGTTCAGTTCAGAAATAATATACCATCAACAATGGTTGACATTAGGGCTCATATACTCGGGGAGTTGTCGCGAGGTTGATAGTTTGGATCGTATAAATAACGTTTTCAAATTCAAGGGTTTAATTTTAGATGTAACGTCAAGCTATTTACGGATATACGAGGCAGTGTTATCTTAGAACAATGTGATTAATAACTATTAATAAGGTATAATGACTACTATTTATTACACTACGGAAATTGCGGAAAAAAGTATTTACGGGAATGGGACCACTGCCGTCCTTTGTAACGTATTTCTGACGGAAAAGCCCATGTATATCGGAGCGGCCAGGGTACTCAAAAATATCTGAACATGCACTTTATCGCCTTGAGAATAGCGTCGTTGTTTAGATATTTTAGACCACCTTGGCCGCTCCGATATATTTGATGGCGACTGTGCTTGCCTATTACGCTAGTTCCCTACCGTATAAGGAGATACAGGAATAATTTTAAACAAAATAATAATCATAAACAAAAAAAGAACCGACTTCACTTAAGATCCGCTATTCCAAGAGGAAGTGGCCGAGTTGCTGTAAAAATAGTGAAATCATTATAGGTGTGCCTATAATAGTTGAAGAGTTCCCTCGATTTCTCCAGGATCCCATCATCAGACCCCGACTTGGTGACAATGGAACCATCTAGGAGTTATACCGTTCACGGATATCGAGTTACATACATACAAAAAATAATAATGACGATTAAAAAAAATCAGTCGAACTGAGAACCTCCTCCTTTTTTGAAGTCGGTTAAAAACACCGATTAATATTATTATAATGTTACCAAATTCTTAATAAGTTAATAAACGCAGTATTTTCTAAACTTTGCCAATTCAATCTTCAGGTGACAAGCAATAAGAAGCAAAACTAACTAAGTAAGTACCAGAAGTTCAGAGCCATACATAATGATTTAATGAACCATACGAGCAACATAACAAGCTTGATTTTCTTTTAATATTTTTTGTAATTAGCGAGTTTTGCTTGCCACCTGACGAAATTAACATCGATACTTGTGTTAGATTTGTTTGTTAATTAATCGCGTGTAATGTAAGGTAGGTATTTAATTTGGCATGATTTTCCTTCATTGTTTTCCGCCGTCCGTACTTAACTAACTTACCTTATATAATTATAGTGTGGTGAACGAATGATTCTAGCTGGAAAAGTGGAAAGCAGAAATTTTGACTTTAGAACTTTATTAAGACTAGTTAAGAGACTAACATACTAAAAGTCCCCAGCCGGAATACCCCCCACTTTACAAAATCGTTCGTTTTTCAGAGCTCATATCTGGACAACTATTAGTGTTAGGTAAAAAGTGAGTTCATAAGAGTTGTAGAGAATTTTATCAGCTTTAATTATGTACTATAACAAAATTGTCTATGACGCATGGTTTTAAAGATGTAAGCAAAAAACCAAAAAAACGGGACCTTTTTTACCTCCCCCCTCCTTGAGCTCACCTCCGGGGGCTGGGGACTTTTAGTATGTTAGTCTCCTAACTAGTCTTAACAAAGTTCCAAAGTCAAAATTTCTGCTTTCGACTTTTCCAGGTAGACCCGTTTTTGAG
Source organism: Pammene fasciana (assembly GCA_911728535.1). Taxonomy (NCBI): domain Eukaryota; kingdom Metazoa; phylum Arthropoda; class Insecta; order Lepidoptera; family Tortricidae; genus Pammene; species Pammene fasciana. The sequence goes on from OU452292.1 coordinate 3,914,418, forward strand.
CATTCATTTACCAGGCTATTATTCAACCTTACCTCTTAAATCCTATCAAGTTTTGTTAAGTACCTACACCGTGGTTTAGAAGTATATGGGACTGCGATTTATTTTTTTAGTGGTTAGTTTCACCCCTAACTATTACACTCGAAGTGTAATAAATAGTTAGGGATGGAAAAACGTTGTGGCGTCTTTCAGACTATTAATACTCAGATTTCAGTACCATAATGGAATTTTTATTATGGGTAAAGGAGCTGAAGTTTAAAAGTTACCTAACTTGAAGACAGTATTGTTGATATTAACTACTAGTACTTGCTACGAACCCATGTAGGGATCTTATACGGCGTCGTTTATTGTAAAGTATATTTTTCAGTCCTTCAGATGCAAGGTGGTCATATTACCTATGTAGATACTTCTATGTATTTGTGATTTTAACTTTACCTACCCCTAAAACCAGAGATACAGTCCGTGAGCTTTAAGGGGCTACTTTGAAAAATTATAGGTTTTTTCAAACGCTCTATTGACTAAACGGGAAAAGGGACTGAATTTATTTTCGAATACATATTATTAGACTATATACTCTTCTTTATATGGCACAAGCCGAAACACTATTGCTGAAAGTCGCCTCGATAGAAAAAAAATCCGAAGTTGGGTCCTTTTTCCCCTTATTTTTCTTAGCTTACGTAAACTATAAGAGATTAAGAAATATAACTAAGTAAAAAATATGGTATTCTGGTTTATCTAAAAAGTCACAGAAACAAAATTAGACAAAACTTTATAGATTCGCTTATTTATCGTAGTTTAGTCCAAAAGAATGATCCTTAAGAACGCTGCATCTCTTTCTTTCGTGTACGGGAGCCATAAACGTGTCTCTTACGGAAGGTCATGGCTTGTCCGAATCGAGGAACGGCCTTAAGAAGAACCTTCGGGAATCGGCGATGACACATGAAGATAATACCTATTCCTGTTCTGCTTTTTCATGTGTCACTGTTGATTGATACCCGACGTCTCTTTCTGAAACCCGAAGGTTCTTTTTAGAGCTCACGGACTGTACCTATGCCTAAAAAATACTCGTGTTTTAGGGGTAGGTATTGAGTAGAGGGTTTTAGGTTAAGTATTAATTTACCTAACTGTCTACTGTAGGTAGGTAACTACCTACTTATTCCGAAGAATGTATTTTTGTACCAGAATACAAAATTAAACATCAAAGTTTTTGTTTCATTAATATTTCCCTAAACCTATAAATTACCGCTACTGATCAATACAGCAGTTTGCTTGACGCAAATAAAAAAAAATAAACACTTGATGATGATGATTGATGACTATTGCGTCTTCTTTTATGGATGTTTTATGGAGATTTCTTTATTCGGAGAACTTATCCAACTTTTTGGAAACTTTCCATATATATCGCAAAATTACGCACGCGGCGGCATGGAAAATTTCCAAGAAGTGGGAAAAGTTCTCGGAATAAGGAAATTTCCAATCTCCTTTTTTGTAAAATTTTCCAACTATTTGGAAAATTTCCGCAATATGTACCTACCTACACCTGCAATCCTCCTAGAGTAAGTATAGTATTCTTTGCCTGCAATCCCTTATAATCATCATGCAGGTTCATGATATGGAAGACCTAATAGGTGAATCTCAAACTGGCCCGACCCATTCGTCTAAATCGCTTAAAGGCATATGCTTGAAGGAGATTAAAACTGCTGTTTATGGTGTATTTCCATCTGTACCCGAGGATGATGGAAATTGTTTCTTTCTCGGGAATCATTCCCACGTGTCCCCACCATTCCGAATCACGCGACCTTAGGGACATTGGGATACACCGCATTTAAAACTCGTCCATATCTATCGTCTTCTGGCATCCTGTGCTGTCAATGTCATCAGTCATCACCATCAGTTGCTAACCTTAGAGCTTGGTTTAAAGCGGAGTAGCCATTGACAGGCGTTACCCTCTGCCGAATGAGTATGACCACTGGTCATACTCATTGTATGGACTGACTAGACATGTGCGCCGCGCCGCCGCGCCGCCGCCGCCGACGATTTTTCCACGCCGCCGCCGCCGATGATTTTGACCGGCGTAAAATCGGCGTGGCAAATTTTAAGTGTTTTAATGCCCGGAAACGGTAAATGACTAATAAGTGGCCAGTATACTACGTATTTTTAAAGATGCTTTTGCTTCTTGACTTATCCTTTGCCAGTCAATTGACGTCATTTCGATGCTATTGTAAGATTTACGTCAACGACTTATCGGTGATTTATGACGGCTGGTTTTTGGATTATAGGCTTTTATTTGTTTTGTCTAGTTGCTATCTATCTTCTTTCATTTATCTTTCAAAAGTAAAATGCAAAAATAGATCAAAAACAATAAAAATATCATAAAAACCCTAACCTAGGGATCCGCCGGCAACGGAGCAAGGCCCAGGCTGCCAGTGGTCAGGGCCGCATAGAGAGGAACCTTCGGGCTGTGCGTGCCATGTCCAGGATTACCGCCAACTAAATCTGACCCTTGAACCAACCTCAACCCCGAAGCGACAGTCTTTCAAGATGTTGGCCGAGACTTTTCGCAATGAGAGCGTACGCAAAAACTACTGTCGTTACAATAATCGCCGAACCAAATCAACCTCCCACATGGCGGTTACCTCGTGAGCCAAGTCTAGGTACTTGCTGGACTTGTCTTTCTCGGTTCTCCTTTCACGTGGTTTTCGTGACGGTGATGTCAACGAGCATTGCCCTGCGAGCGATCTATCAGCACGATATCAGGCTTATTGGTCGCAATAGTTCTGTCAGTGATGATAGATTGATCTCAATAGAGCGTAGCACGTCCATTTTGGAGGACTTGTAGTACGGCACTTCGCGGTCCCGGACCCGTACATAAAAGCAACCTGCTGTTTTATAACCCTAGCTACGAGATTATGTCTGATTATGTGTGTCCCGTGAGGGTCCTGTAGAACCACCAGTGTAGCTTCTTACTCTTCTTTTTTTTGTTAGGTCCCCTTAAGCCAAGTTTGATGTTGGGATCCTTGATAAATTGAGGGAACTATTTAAGGCCACTACCTGGCTTGGCGATACGGTATCGGTGCAGTAAAGGATGTTCGATACTTTTTAACGATTCCTTACCAAGCGCCTATATTTGAATGCAGGCTTCCTGATTGGCGCGGGCTACGCGGTGAGGGTGCGGCATATCGCAGGCCGCGACACGCTGTAAAAACCTGCATGCCAAGCTCGCACCGCGTGTAATTTCGTGAACAAAATGGCGGCGGCAAGAGCAACGTGTATTATTTTAGTTGTCGATGTGGAAAAATATCCACTTTTATATAATTAGAACTGTACTAAACTAGTATAACTAGTATGCATCTTCTTCATCTGACATCCTTGTCTTTTAGGTTTTAGAACTTAAACGTACAATTTTCTCTCACGAATTACAAACGCTATATCAGTTGGTTTTGCACTTATTTTTAGGGTTCCGTAGCCAAAATGGCAAAAACGGAACCCTTATAGTTTCGCCATGTCCGTCCGTCCGTCTGTCCGTCCGTCCGTCCGTCCGTCCGTCCGTCCGCGGTCTAGCTCAGTGACCGTTAGCACTAGAAAGCTGAAATTTGGTTTGAATATGTGCATTAACCAAGCCGACAAAACGGTAGAATAAAAACGCGAAAAATATATTTTGTTAGGGTACCTCCCGTACACGTGAAGTGGGGGGCGAATTTTCTTTTCGTTTCAACCAAGTTGTGTGGGGTATCGTTGGATAGGTCTTTTAAAAAGAATTAGGGTCTTCTAAAACAGTTTTTGGATAAAACGAATACTTTCGGAAATAATAGCTCCGAAAGTTTAAAATAGGGCGTCCCCCCCATCTAACTTTTGAATCGTGGGTCCTAAAATTTTGAAAAAAATCATGAAACTGAGGCCTAATGAGTACCTTCAATGAAAACTATATTGAAATAAATCGGTTGAGCCGTTTTTGAGTTATCATTCAAAAACCCATAGTGAAAGGACGTAAGTAAAAAAGACGTAAGCGCCGCCAAATTTCCCGTAAGAAACGACCTTTTGAATTAATGGTCTCAGTTTACGGAACCCTACACTGAGCATGGTCCGACATGCTCTTGGCCGGTTTTTTAGGGTTCCGTAGCCACAATGGCAAAAACGGAACCCTTATAGTTTCGACATGTCCGTCCGTCCGTCCGTCCGCGGTCTAGCTCAGTGACCGTTAGCACTAGAAAACTGAAATTTGGTTTGAATATGTGCATTAACCAAGCCGACAAAACGGTAGAATAAAAACGCGAAAAATATATTTTGTTAGGGTACCAGGTACACGTGAAGTGGGGGCGAAAAAAAAATTCAGTTTCATCTCAGTTTACGGAACCCTACACTGAGCATGGCCCGACATGCTCTTGGCCGGTTTTTTTGTGTTATAGTATTCGATGCAAGTGGTGTAGCCAATTCTACATAGATAAAACAAATAATTATGTCTATGTAACTAGTCTATCTTTTGCAAAATTCTCTAAAATAATGTCTTGTCTTTGAAATATGCAAAGTTTGCTAGACAATCATACATTGTCAGAGATTTAGGGAGTTTTATTAACGCAGGTTATACTTGGGCGTTTTCAGAAAACGTTGTTGGTTTTCGTGTTTTTGAAATTTTAAGAATTTTTTGGATATTCCTCCTTAGAATCGAGAGTACTATTCATTCTGCTAGGAAATGAAAAGTGTCCCAAAATTTTCATACAATTTTTATGTTCCATTACGCTACTTTCATATAAGTGCCCATAGAAAAGTAGCGTAAGAGGAACAGGACACTTTTAATTTCATAGTCGAGTTGATAGTACTCACGATTCTGAGTAGGAATATGCAAAAAATTCTTAAAATTTCAAAAATATGAAAACTAACAACTTTTTGTGAAAACGCTCACTTAATAACTCAGTAGGCTTCGATTTAGAGGGTATTTTGTAAATTTCCCCAGTAATATAAAAAATATATACCACGCCGATCACGCCGCCGCCGCCGGTCAAAAAACGATCGGACGCCGCCGCCGATGATTTTGGCATCGGCGCACACCTCTAGGACTGACGTTTATTTGTCGTGGCTATTTTGACGTTTCGCATACATTTAGACGTTCCCCTCCCCCGCAAAAAATGGCAGGATTTTTCCGATAGAAATGAGAGCGCATGTCGCATCCGGTTGGTTTAATAATCAAAGCCTTAGAGCAATGTGGAGATGTGACAATGAAGTACAAATGAGAACCCGGAAATCTGGTTCGAAAGTGAAAAAGCGATCCCTAACTAAGTGGTTGAAATAAATTAGAGTGTGTAAACTGTAAACATCTTTCAAAGATTCCTTGCGACGCAAATGGTGTCTCAAAGAATCTTTGAAAATCGGAAAGAAGACGTGGATAGTTGTTCATCAAATCGGTAAGTTATTTTTTTAATACCACGACGGTGGCAAACAGGTATACGGCCCACCTGACAAAAAAATCAATTACCGTAGCCTATGGACGCGTGTAACTCCAAATGATTCACATGCGCGGTGCTCACCCTTTAAGAACAGGTATACCTACACGCCTTTTTAGAAGAACCTCGTAACTGTTAGTTCATATTGGGACAGTAGGTACAGTCAACAGCAAAAGTAGCTAAGTAAGCTAAGCGGGCACGGTAAGAGCGTGTGTAGGTCATTTTGAACACCTTACCTGCTTAGCTACTTCTGCCGCTGACTGTACCTACTCTACTAGTTCTAAAATTGTTATGATAACGTTGATGTAGAGACAGCTTGCCTGTAGTGAGTTTCCCTGCATAGCTAAAACTTTCACACTTCTAGTCTTTCAGTACAGAATTTTTAACCGAATCCTATCTACCTTCTGCGGGGAAATTATGTGAACCCGTAGGCCCACGGAAACTACCGAATCGGAGTAGTGGGTTCAAAAATTAGTACTCGCGGACCCACTGTCATAGCATTGGACCACAGTTAATTCGCCAGAATTATAGGAGCTAGAAAACCCAACACTATTAGTAGTGTTGGGTTGGGTAAAGGGTACAACCGAAGAATTTTTAATTTATAGTCTCTAAGATTATTCTTGGTCTGCAAGGGATTAGCGTCTTATCGCCCGTTGGGAAACTGCAAACTGGAGGTGCCATAAAAAAAAGGTTCAGAGCGCTAATGATTGATAAGGTATTATTTAGACTCAAAATTAATAATTAATTGTAAAGCATCCTGCGCGGGTGGCCAGCACGTGCCAGAGTGGCGCGTGCCGTGGCAGGTAGTTGCCGGTAGTTATACAGTTAATTTTGCATCTACTGGCTGGAGACATGTTGATAATTCCTTAACAATAATGAGCGCTCTGCACCCTTTTTTTATGGCGCCCCCAATTTGTAGTTTGCCAACGAGCGATAAGACGCTAATCCCTTACAGACCAAGAATAATCTTAGAAACTATACCTAGCATAACTAGCATTAGCAATAAAAAGTAGCTCACAAAAAAAATGTGTACTTAATTTATCAGTTATCACACTCACGAAATAAATCTGTTAATATTGGGAAACAAAGTTTTTACACCGAGTTACCTAATCTATAATGATATAATGAATTCGAAAGATTTGCATTGGAGACTACTAAAATGTTCACACTAACTCTATTTCTATACTACTAACGCCATCTAGTTTCATTTCGGGAAACTAAAAACGTTATACAAGTTTACATGCATGCGCTTCGTGTCACTTTCAATCGATATTTCCGTGTCGGTTTCTGACGAGGTCCTTGCAGTGGTGGTGGTGTGGTTAAAGGAAATACTGGAGAACTTTGAGTACATTTATTAAATAAAATAAGCTTACAATATGCGTGGTGGCCTCCGGTAGGTTGAAAGGAGCAAAGAGGCAGAGACAATATGGACGGCGCTTTTTAAAGGATATGACCATAGACAAATGTAGAAGTGTGGACATTAATTATAAAGAATCCCATACATTATCACTTCCCCTCACACTCTACATCAAAGAGAAAGTAACATTTAATATACATAATTACTAAACAACATTTCTCAAATTTAAATCATACACAAAACTAGAGTGTTTAAGACCAGATAAACCCTTAGTTAAAATATCAGCAACCATTTTATCTGTAGGCAAATATTTAGTTTGTATGTTACACTTTCGAACTACGTCCTTAACAAAATGATATTTCAAATCGATATGTTTTGTTTTCTTATGACAATATTCTCTTATTTCTAGTAGTCTCAATGCACTCTGGTTGTCGCTATAAAGTGTACAACAAGATTGTTTATCAAAAAATTTCATTCATGAAATTCCTGATAAAACATAGTTCCCGGCAAGCGTCACCCAGAGCTAGATATTCCGCTTCAGTACTACTAAGCGCTATGCAACGCTGCTTGCGCGACTCCCAGTTTACAGTTGAGTGACCTATTTTAATTACAAAGCCACTATAAGATTTTCTATCACAATCATTAGCAAAATCACCATCTGCGAAAACTGAAATGTTAAAATTACCACTTTTAACAAATAAAAGACAATAGTCAATTGTCCCTGACAGATAACGCAAAACTCTCTTAGCTGCTAACCAGTGATCCTTTGTAAATGAATTGCAGAATTGGCTCAACTGCGATAGGGCAAATGAAATATCAGGGCGCGTGCATACAGATAAGTACATGAGACACCCAATCAATTCTCTAAATGGATAAACATTTTCAGATAAACAGTCTGTATTATTTTTTGGGTCTCTCAAGTTTACAGTTCGCTAATGGGCTAGAAACACTCTTACAATTTGACATATTGAACTTTGACAGTAATTTCTTAATATAGTCTGACTGAGATAACGTTAATGTGCCTTTCTTTCTATCTCTTAATACTGTAATACCTAAACAATTTTTTTTTTAAACTCCCTAATTGTTTAGGATTAAATTCCGCGTTCAATAATTTACAAAGCAAATCCTTCTCTTGTCTATTATTCCATATAATAAAGAAATCATCTACATGTTCCATTTCCATATCTAACTCGTTAGCAATACAAAATAATAATCACATAGTTGAATGGCGGACTACAGGCGCAAAAGTATCTTCATAATCAACACCTTGTCTTTGTGAGAAACCACGGGCTACTAAGCGAGCTTTATATTTTATGTCCCTCATGCAAGAAAAACATTTTTTTATTTTATAAACCTACTAACATTTAACTATATTTTGATCAGAGGGCCTATCAACAGGGGTCCACACATTATTGGATAATAAAGAATTATATTTATTCAGATTGCATAGCAGTTTGCAATTCTTCCCTATATGGACTTGACATGGCCTCATCATAAGTTTGAGGCTCGTTATAAACTGGATAAGAACTAACAAACATAGAGGAATCTGACAAATCATAATCATCATACCTTACTGGTTTGTTATTACGTGTGATTCGTACGGGACGTTCGCTCCCCGGCGCCTGTTCCTGGTCCGGTGGTCCATCTTCCCCTCGAACGTCACGCACGTCCAAAGATGAGGCTGATGATGGATGACCACTCCAGCTGCTAGACCCAGGCTGCGGCTCGAAGGGGGCGTCATGGTCCTGAGACACCTGAGCGATCCGTGCATCAGGGGATGATGACCGCGAAGGCTGGCCAGGCCCGCTGTCATCAGCTGCACTGCTCCACGACAAGTCCTTATCTGAAATCACATCATTGTTTTCATTAGATTTATCAGTATTTATATGCAACATGTCATTGGTTAAAATATCATTATCATTATTTATTGAAATATTATTATCAATTAACTGTGTTTCACACAAATTATTATTCCTTACAGCTATATCACTTGACTGTGTTTGACACAAGTTATTATTCCCTAAAGCTATATCGCTTGATTGTGTTTGACACAGATCAAGTTGGACAACATCGGCGGGGACAGCTACTTTATTTTTGTTTAAATTAAAGAACTCATTTTCTAAGAATATAACATTCCTAGATATAATTGCCTTCTTGGGATTTAAGGGATCTAACAGTTTATAGCCTTTAGAATGTTCAGCATAGCCGACAAAAATACAATGTTTTGACCTAGCATCTAATTTGTCACGCTTGCTCTCATGTATCAATGACAACGCCTTACAGCCGAATACCCGAAGATGACTCAAATCAACCTTGTTGCCCGACCACGCTTCCTCAGGTGTCTTACCGGGCACAGCATTTGTGGGTGATCTATTTTTTAAATAGATAGCAGTCGAAACCGCTTCAGCCCAAAATTGCTTACCGAGGCCTGACTCCTGAAGCATGCATCGTGCTTTCTCCAAAAGAAGGCGATTTTGAGACTCACTTACTCCATTTTGTTGAGGGCTATAAGGAACTGTTGTCTCATGGACTATACCTGCTTTTTGTAAATAATCCCTAAATCTCTGACCCATGTACTCCCCGCCATTGTCACTACGAAGTCTCCTTACAACACAACCTGTCTGTTTTTCAGCAGTAGTTTTAAATAATATAAATTTGGACATTACCTCAGATTTATTTCTTAAGAAGTATCCAAACACTTTTCTTGAAAAGTCATCTGTGAAGGTCAGCAAATATCTTGATCCTCCCAGACTGCTCACAGGAAACGGACCGCACACGTCCGAATGTACAAGTTCCAGAAGTTGTCTGGCTCGCGTGGCCTCCCCTTTGGGAAACGCCAACACCTTCTGCTTCCCCTCAGCACATGACACACAGCTTTGCAGATCATGGCGAGGCTCCTGAAACATTAAACCAGAAACCATACCTCTCAGGGTGCACATACCTTTATAACTTAAGTGAGCTAGTCTTTGGTGAAGCACTTCTACGGGCACCTCCCTGGTTGACACGTTTGCCACCTGTGGATCATAAGAATTACCTAACCCTACACTTTCTACACAGTAGACCCCGTCAACTTTGCTGGCACTTAGAATGACAGTGTTTTCTCTCAAAACAAGGCATTTATTATTTACAAATTTTACAGAAAGGGCCTTCTCACATAATTTACTAACACTAATTAAATTGGTTGAGAGGCCCGGAACCAACATAACATCTGTCAAAGTGACAGCACCAAGTTTTGTTTTTAAACACACATCACCCCTACCTTCGCAAGTTAACCTTTGACCGTTAGCTACAACTACACATGTGCGAGCTCGCTCCGGAATCTATTATAAATTGATGGGCATCAAATGTCCTGCATGACAAGGCTACCAACACGTGTTCCTCTTCTTTCTTTGTCTTCTTTTTCTCATTTTTGTATTTATAACATTTTGATTTTAAATGGCCTAATTTCTTGCAAAAATGACACCGTCTTAGATTACTAGTTCCTGTAGCAAGCGCTGATGCATCCATAGAAGAGCTTTCCTGGCCACCACGCCGATGCTCCTCTTGAAGTAATCGGGTACGAACTAAGTCGCTTGTAAGATTGGCGGTTATATTCGCCGACTCTAGACTCGATACTATAATATCAAAATCTTGAGGCAAACCACTCAGCAGCAGCTCGGCGACCTCTGCATCCTCAATATTCTTGCCAATGTCCGCCAATTGCTGTACTAACGTGGTCACACCCTCAATGTACTCAGTCATATTCGCGAAGTCCGTGTATTGCGTGCGATGAAGTTGCCTCAATAATGAAACTCGTCTATAAAAACCTTTGTCTTCGAAGACGCTGGCCAAGTTCGTCCATGCTTCTTTTGCCGTTGTGGCGTTCCGCACGTACTGTAGACACGACGGTTTCACAGATAAGCATATTCTTGCCAAAGCTTTCTGTATTTTGGTTTCCTCCACCTCAGTCCCAAGAATACATTTGTTCAAACCTTCAATGTTGAGCGCCATTTCCATATAAAATTTCCATGTTGAGTAATTAGGCACGCCTTCCAGTTTGTTGAACGAGTATAAGCGCATTTCTTCTGACATTTTGAAAGATATGTGGAGATATAGATACGAGAGGAAACAGGAGACAACTTTTGAGGTTACCTTGAGCACGTCGACACGGCAATCCAATTAACCACACCACTTTTCTAGAATTCCTTCTTCGGATTGCTGGTCACATAACCTGACGAGGTCCTTGCAGTGGTGGTGGTGTGGTTAAAGGAAATACTGGAGAACTTTGAGTACATTTATTAAATAAAATAAGCTTACAATATGCGTGGTGGCCTCCGGTAGGTTGAAAGGAGCAAAGAGGCAGAGACAATATGGACGGCGCTTTTTAAAGGATATGACCATAGACAAATGTAGAAGTGTGGACATTAATTATAAAGAATCCCATACATTATCAGTTTCTAGATGGCCATGAGGCATGATATCAACCGCTCTCGAGTTCGCTTCGGTGCCTCCGAGCGATTTAATTAATATAGATGTTTTATTTGCATTGATTTTAATGTTATTTCCTGCTATTTGGTGGAATCTGGCACTTTTTATCAGAGAACTAGAAACGTCATCAACACAACACCTACAGAAAGTAATTTGCTACAAAGACTCGAACATAAATACTAATATAATACCTTTATATTATACATACAGGTCGTAATAAAAATACTGGTGGTTTAAGAGTCGCCTGGACGCTTGCGTTCCCATACAAACGTAGTTCAGGTCTCATTTTAAAACGACATGCTTTAGAACCATGAAATTTGGCATGGGCATTTTAGTAGTACAGATCTATGTCGGTAATTCATTTCCGTTGCTAAAAACTGTAATACAGCCAGACACAGATTTCCATACTAAACTTATTTCTGCTATATTTTGAATTACCGACATAGATCTGTACTGCTAGAATGCCCATGCCAAATTTCGTGGTTCTAAAGCATGTCGTTTTAAAATGAGAGCTGGAGTTCGATTTTTGAATCTCACCGGGTGACTTATTTCGTACTAAATAGTCATCGGCTGCATACAAAAAAAGTCACCGGTGAGATTCAAAAATCGAACTCCTGAACTACGTTTGTATGGGGACGCGAGTTCACGCGAGCGTCCTGGCGACGGCATTGCCTTAAGGGCATTGCAAATAAGAAAAAACAGGACTTTTCAGTTTTTTTTAAGTATGGGACACGTCACAGCTCGCCAAACATCCATATATTTTTTTCTTCTCAGTTTTTCATAATTAGATTATAATAACAATTAGGTATGCCCTTAAAAGAATCAGCAGTATTTTTGTTACACCTTGTATAGGTAAATAAATTCTTTGAACTGCAATTTCAAGAGGGGGTCTATTCGAGTCATTTAAGTGACATAAGTACGTGACTGTTCACAATATTTGAATTTTCTCGTAACTAGTAAGGGCGTTCGCACACCTCCGCGGCGGAATCGACACGGTACAGTCAGCGTCATATACAGGGTGCTCGCGAGGAAACCGCATACTTTGCCAGCGTATTCCTGAGGTCATAAGAAGTAATAAATTTTATATGAACTTATGTCGAATTTGCCAAAAAAAAAAATGTTTTGCTTTTTTCCGATTTTTTGAATGCTTTTTTTTGATCATAAAAAAATTATGTTATTGGCAAAACTATTGACTAAAATAAATTGGTGCATTTTTATTCGTAAAAAATGGTTTACGCAAACTATTCTTTGGCATTTTGATATCTGATAATATTGATGTGTAAACTAGACCCCATAAAGCGTGAAATCACCATCAAAATAACGTTTTGCACGGAGTTACAATAAAAAATATTTTTTTGTTTAATTGGCAGTAACTCTGAAACTAGGCGAAATCCAGAAAAGTTTATACGACATTTTAGTCTCCAATTATGATCAGGAATACGCTGGCAAAATTATACGGTTTCCTCGCGAGCACGGTGTATATCGCATCAGATAGAGTAGCCCAATAGTTCGTCACACCATACAAAATACATGGTGTGACGAACTATTTGATCACTTTGGCTGTTACAATATATTTGACGCTGACTGTACAGTTCCGCCACACGCTTCGCCGCGAAACGGCTGAATCGCGATTCCGCTCTTGTGTAAATCCAAATGTGCCAGGCCAAAACCACCGGTAGTCGGAAGTTTCCTCTATTTACCCCTTTGATTATTAAAGCAACCGGATGCGACACGCGCTCTCATTTCTATCGGAAAGTCTGCTGTTTGCTGCGGGGGAGGGGAACGTCAAATGTATGCGAAACGTCAAAATAGCCACGTCAAATAAACGTCAGTCCATACGAGTATGATCACTGGTCATACATTTTCGGCAGAGGGGAACGCCTGTCAATGGCTGCTCCGCTTGGTTTAAAGCTCTAAGATTTACCTAATCTGACATGCATTCTTCGATATCGGATTTGAATCGCTTACATACGACTCTAAAAGAAAATTCTCGAATTTCTCATGTAGCAAAGTAGTAATATGCAATAAAAACGGAAATAAGCGTCATCACTCAGAGACACTACCTAATCCTTTGACCGCCAAATCACGCGCACGGAAAGTCGTGGCTCAGCGCCAGGACGTGATATCACGTCTAAATTATTACCGGTTTGCCTTGCGCGCTGGCGCTGAGGGCACGACTTTTCCGTCCGATGCTTGGCGTTCAAAAGGTAATTTTTTTCCCAAATGGATGCCAGATAAAGATGTAATTTTTATACAAGAAGATCTCACAGAGAAATAAAACAACTCCACAAACTTTCAAATTTTCTTTAATCAATAATTTAAAGCTTACAGGAGACATTTTAAGTTGTAATACGTAAGCGACCGCATCACGGGACGCGACCAACCGACTAACTGAAATTTCGCCACTATTCATTACTACAAAGAACCAAATCGCTCGGCGCATCTAATGCGTCGGCGCGCTCTCGACAGTCCATGATTGTTATACAAACTCCATAATAATGACCTCTGACCTGCGCTACACTAATCCATGAGGTCCCCATTTGAGCAACAAATTCAAATGGGGATATATATACACCGGTACATAAAGGCATAAGGCGAAAAGTATACGCAATATTGCTTTATTGAGCCAATCCTAGTTGACACTGGACGGTTCTATTCCAGGTCTTGAAATTATAATTGACGCGCTCAGGTCTCGTTTTGTTCGAAAATCAAATGTCCCACCCAACGATGTCCAGTCCTGACAATCCACCCTACGTCTTACGTCTAAAACATTTCAAACCACATACTATTTAACTCTCTTTTGATAACTTTGAACGTTAGAGTAAAACGACTACACCTTTCGATGATTTTAAAGGGCATTTATAGTTAAAATTTCAAAAATGTAAATTAGTTTTTGGATTTTTAACTTCAAACCTTCGAAATCGTCACAATTCAGGATTGCCAAGACCGTGCTAAAATCGTTGTTTAGGATAAACAGCAAAAAACTCCACAAATCGCTAAACGCCGTACAGTGGAATACGTAAAACGTTTAAAAAAATATACTATCCGTAGTTGTGGTATCCCAAAACACAAATGCTAATCTTTACATTCGGGGATGTTCCAAAATCCTTTACAAAAACGTTCTTAATAGCAAAGACGAAATGAAGACACGAATTCAATCGTAAACGAAAATCTTTTCCTCTCATAAATGACGTAGTAACAAAAATGCTAAGAAACACAACCGTAATATATAAACATTATACAATATATATTCCACACACTATACCATTCATTCGATATCAGACACTCGTTTCGTTCACTCAAACCGCTCATCATTCGCATTTGTCAACTACCCAATCTTTTCATTGAGAACCATGAAACGCCGCCTGAATTTAAAAAAAAACTAAACAACTCAGCCATCAATCTCAGTCAATCTTTACATGAATTTCAATATTGTTTAAACTTGAGTTATTTAGTTTTTCAAAACAATTGTATATATACCTCATTAGTTATTTTCGTCATATCGGGTGGCGTTATGTTTTTACATGTCTAAGTATATCTCCCGTTTTAAATACAAATAAGTCAGTGGGTAACCGCTCAATAATAATGATGATATTTATCTATGTCAAAACATATGCTAGGTACGTTTACACGGAGACTTTGATGCCTAACGAGAATATTTCGAGCTAAATTTTTAGGCCACCAGATACTGTCAGTACTAATGACATTATTTCTCTACTCATCCTTGTCGTCCTCCATATACATAGAAAAGAACGGGTATAGAAATAATTACATTATTACTGACAGTGTCTGGTGGCCTTTAAGCTAACATATCATCAGTATTATTGACAGCGACCAATCCTAATTATAGTCAAAATAAGGGAGCTGATATGGGGCTAAATAATACATTATATACCAGAATCTACGAGTAAACTCACTATACAAAGAAATACATCAAAAAGTTTACCCCTCAGCTACAACCTTGGACTAAAACTCTAGTAACAGGCGACGCAAAGAAATTAACAGTAGGTTACATCGTGATATTTTTTTCAGTGTTAGGCGGTTATCACACTAGCGCCGTAACGTGTGATAACCGCCTTAGATGTTCTATGTAACAATTCAGGTGCGTTACACCAAGACATGGGCAGACACTATCATATCTAGCAATAGTCTAGCCACAATATTTATACACAGCATAATAGTCTGTGAGGTTCCACATTAGTAAAATTCGAAAAGGTGGCATATTTACAAATTACCAAAATACATTGACATCACTGTAAAAAGAACTGCAAAGTGGCTTGGCAATATTTTAAATAATGTTCAAATGTTATATTAAAACGTAGCTTATCATTATTTATTGACAGTATCTGCCCTAACAACCGTCACTGTTTATAAAACTGATTGTTTTTATTTCCAATGCGAAATTCTTAAAACAACTTCCTTTTATAAACCAATACGGCTATTTTTTGCCTTTAATCGCATCGCATGTGATAGATAACATAAACAGTATTGTCGTTCTCTATCGTCAAATTAATTATAAAACTCGAGTCTACACGAATAAACTTTATATTATCTGTATATTTAAATATTTCGAAAATTGGAAAAAAAATTAAATATATATTCAAACCAAAAATATTTCATATCATACCTTTTAGTTAAACAATTTATCATGTAGACAAAAGCTTATAAATGTAGCAGGTATCCGAATTTCCATCAGAACACATGTTTTATAGTATCGTCAATACTTTTTATTACAATTATTCCCGATGTTATACAAACTGATCATATCATAACAGTTGGACGTTGCGAAAAGTACACCATTATTATCCATTTACCATAACAATGACATTATTTTTTCATCAACCTGAATCTAGGAATAAAGTTGTATTCTTTTGAACATGTTCGTGTCCTCACATAAAATGTTTTAGTTGTTAAGTTCAACAATACTTTGGAATTAGCTGCCAGTATGTAAATGTCAAAATATATCGCAAAAAACCTACTATATTTAAATACATACATAGTTTTTGGTTATTTTGCACTGCGTTACATTACGTTTTGACATCGTCTTATATGTTTACTAGTACTAAATCCGACAGAGCTTGATTTTAAAATAACAAGTTGGTAACACTGATGATACAACTTGTTATAGTAATTATAACTCGTCAATATCAATAGGGTTTTAGTGTATAATGTTTTCTTTTCTGTAGACATTTATGTAAGCTCTAAAAAGCATGAAAGTACCAGCTTTACATGCTGCTGGGTACAGAACTCTGTTTGTAAAAAGTAAAAATTATAAGATTGCAATACAATTTCAAGAGTGCATGCAGGAACAACCTGAATATCAGGATGGCCGAATGTTTAAAACAAAATTTTAACTTTATTCAGTCAGTCATTGAATGGTTACAAGTAATTTGACATTTCTGAGTGTGGTCTTTCCAGGGTACTATTTGAACTGAGATTGTGAAGCTTGAGCAATGACTGCCTTTTAAGCAATATTTCGAACCGAATTTTGACAGTTCGAACAAGAATTTCGTTAATAAAATATTGTGATAAAGTGTAACTCAATTGTTATTATATGTGGTCACAAATCATAGTACATTATCCGAATTTATAGTTATAGTCTGGCTAACCATTTGCTTCACTATAGTTTGTCCAACCATTGTAACAGTTGACGGAATGGGCAGAAGTTGCATTGCATTTTGTAAATTCTAAGTGATTTTTACACTTATATTTTTGCTTTTCTTTTGTGTCACAACAGTTGGTCAAATTAATCACATGATCAGTGTCCAATTTTTAAATTTAGCCTCAACACTTTCGTAAAATCCTTCTCTAGACGAAGCTTAAAAAAATGACTATACACAGACCTGACCGCTAATTCCTTTACTTAGTTGCGCAGTGGCGGCGCTGGGGATTAAAATAATCAAACGCAATCGCTTCTGATCTGGCGGCTCAAAATATTTTCACACAGTTAATTTTCAACTAGCCTCAACTTATTTTCGCCCGTATAACCCCCTGAGCTTGTTCTTGAATTTAGAATGTCCTCGATTCTAATAAAAGTTCAAATTAATTTCATCCGTCCTAGAACTCGGGAGAGACAATATATGCACTCAGATCTGTAGGTGAATTGGCAGCCTCGTATCACCTCCAGAGCCCCTTTCGTTTTTAAATTTGGAACGTCCTCGATTAATAAAAGTTCAAATAAATTTCATCTGTCCTAGAAGTCGGGAGGTTTGATAATATACGCACTCAGGTGTGTAGGTGAATGGGGTCTCAGTTGCGCAGCGGCGGCGCGGGCGAGTGGTGGTGGCGCTCCAGGTCCTCGAGGGAGAGCGCGTTGGGCACGTGCACGGACGGCAGCTTGCCGGCCTGCGCGCGCGCCAGCAGCTCGGGCGAGAACCAGCGCGCCAGCTGGTTGTCGCCGCCGCCGGTGCCGCCCACACCGCCCAGTTCTGTTCAAGGGGAATTCATCTAGTTAGATAAATAATTCGCCAGGAAATGCAAATCATTTTGTATTAAGGAGGACAGGACTTCGCCCAGCAATGGGTCGACCATAATAGGTTAGGAAGCAGTGGCGGCGCGTCCATAGAACACGATTCCCGTCGGCTTGCCTAAGTTTCAGGCGCCTGAGCAGTTCTCTTACAGCTCATGAAGAAATTTTAAGCCAAAATCAGCACCGGCTTGCGTAACAAAAATTTTGACCCACCGCCACTGTTAGGAAGGAACATATTTCACTTCACTCCGCCTTTTAAAAAACAAGAGCCCGAACTACTGTATATTTTTAAACAAAAAAAAAGCCAACTTCACTTATAGTCTGTATCTTTAGGTATTTAAATAAAAGTAAACAAACAATTTGTACATTCTCGGGTAGTTATAACATTTATTGGTTAACCAACCAAAAAGAGTATTATATAACCAAATACAAAAGCGCCTAGATCTGTCACTGAACGAACGACCTGACTTTAACCTACATTATTTGATCATGTCATGTTTTCATCTACCCTCAACTGGCTTAAGGAGCCATTGGAGGGTAGATTTTGTTTACTTTTATTTAAATACCTAAAAATACAGACTATAGGCTCGGCCTTTTCAGGAGCAAATGCCCGAGCCACTGTAAAAAGTACTCCAATCACTATATTATACATGTGCCTATAATACTTGAAGAGATCCCTCGATTTTTCCAAGATCCCATCATTAGATCCTGACCTAATGACAATGAAGTATTTTCCAAATCGGTCCAGCAGTCTTCCGATAATCGGTGAACATACATAAAAATAATTAAAAAAAAATCTCGACGGATGACGGTTTCCTGAATCGATTTTTTCACTAGGTGGCAGTACCGTAGCGAAAGGTCCAGCTGTTATAATCCACCATGTTGTGGATTGTAACAGCTGCTGACTTCTGTTCGTAACGCAGGGTAGTTTGGACGTCTTGAGAAACATATTTTATTTTTTGCTCATTTAAGTAGTTCAGTGTGTAATATTGATAGCTTATTGTGAGGTGATCTAATAAAAGTGTGCAGCTAATGAAGAATTAGTCTCAAAACGCGTGTAAACTCTCTGTAGTTTAATGGAGAGTTGTCCTGGCATGGCCGCCACGTGTTGTTTGTAAGGAGCAGCTATCACCCTTACAAAGAGCAAGGCTAAAACCGGACAACGTTGCCTATATTTATTTAACAAATAAAATGTTATTAACGTCGTCAACTTGTCATTGGCAGAATTCCCATTGCTCATGTGCAAAGGGAGAAAGCCATTTATTAAAAAAAAAAAAACAACAGCTGCTGTCAAAAAGACCTCGTCACAGTGCCGCCACCTGGATTCTCGGAAACCCTCAGAACCCCCTCCTTCGAAATCTTGAAGTTGGTTGAAAAGCAACAGACCTCAATGAATTGAGAAATCTTGAAGTGGGTTGAAAATGGGATTTGAAGTGCAGTTTATAAAATTTATACTTACCATTGAGACTCCTCTGGTGAGACTGGACTAACAGTTGGTGCAGCGTGGTGCCCCCGGCGATGCCGCGGGTCATGTTGTTCATGCTGTTCATATTGTTTAGCTGCAATCATTTGAAAAATACGACTTTACCTAATGAAATGTTTTACAACTAGCATAGTACAGTCAGCAGTTGAAGTAGCTAAGCTGATGATATATTCAGAATGGGTGATTCCATGACTAGAAGTATAGAGTAAGTTATATAATAGATCAGTACAGTCTAAGAACTTTTTGAAGCTCATGTCTGAAAGCGCCATCTATTCCAAAGCCACCTAAAGGTAGCTCGTAAGTAGGAAAAAAGCTAGCTTTACTACGGCACGCTAATCGTCCCTAGATGTCGCTGCGATGCAATTTAAAAATAGGAAGAGAAATGACATTGCGTCGCAGTGACATCTAGACACGAGTAGCTTAAGGTGCTCTTACACGGGCGATTTTTCGGGCAATTATTGCCCGGCGATACGATGCCGAAACTAATGGAGCAATATGGAGCAATTAATTGAGCAATACGAGGCAATTTCTAGATATTGCGGCAATTATTTCGGCAATCATTTCCCGTATTGCTCCATACATTTCCGTGTTGCTCTGTATTGCCGACTACAATTGCCGGTATATCCAGACGGTTGGAAAATTCAAGGCAATTTGTATTTCTATCCCGTACGCACATATATGCATGTCCCATTCTTTTTCTAGTAGGGCGAGCGCGGTCCAGGTGTAGGGGGAAGGGAAACGGCCTGTTACAATAAATCTGTTCAAAAGGTCGTTTATTAAGGAATATTTTGCGGCGCTTACGTCATTTTACTATGTGTTTTTGAGTTATAACTCAAAAACGGCTCAACCGATTCTATTCAAAATAGTTTTCATTGAAAGTCTCACATTCGTGAATTTTACGGATTTTTAGACCCAAGGTTCAAAAGTTAGATGGGGGGGAGGGGGGACGCCCTGTTTTAAACTTTAAAGGGAACGTACCCAAACTACGTGACCAGTTTAGGGGGGTCGTCCAAATACTACTCTAGGTCACAGGGGGAGGGGGGAGTCTTAAGTTCTGTCACGTAGTCAATAATTATGCTCAAATATCGCGCTTCTAATTATAGGTTTCCATGCACCTTTGGCGTCACGCGGCCAGTGTCGAGTAAATAAAAGGCAATAAGTAGGAAAAATTATGTTTTTTTGCTTTCTATGTCCAAAACATCACTCTAAACCATATGTGCGAGTTTTACTACGTGACAACTAGGGTTGTCTTGGCACGGATTGTCTTGGCACTACGGATGGTCACCGAGGGGGGAGAGGGGGGTCAAAAACTGAAAAAAATGAGTCACGTAGTTTGGGTACGTTCCCAAACCCTAAGAACTTGATACCCATTTGGGCTTTATACTTATATTTCCACTGAATCCAGAAATTTCAGCTATTAATCTCTAACCATTCACGAGATATTGACCTCCGAAAATCACTATTTTTACCACTGACTGACTGGCTCACTGATCCACTGACTCATCATCAAAACTATTGACTACATCCAGATAACCTAGAAAGTTGTGGCATCCAGTTAGGCATTCGTGTCATTCGTGTGTAAACAACAGGAAGAATCTAAAAACTTGTTTCTGAAAATTAGTTCTCTTCCTGCAAGATATGAACGCATCTATTTCTCTTTTTTTAAGTCATTATTATAAATGCACTGCAAGCTTCCGCAGCTAGAATTACCTCGTCCATAGTTCAGAGAGATTCTGATTTTGGGGCGAGTGCGGTGCGGTCTGAGTGCAAGGGGGGGGAAACGACGCGGTCGTATTGCTCCACTGTATTTCTCGTGTATGAACGTATTGCCTAGTTTCCCGAGTTGCTGCTATATGGGGCAATTCGAATGAAGCCAGAATGGCGCCATACTGGAGCAATAATTGCCCCATATTGAGCAATATTTCGAATTGCTTGAAATTGCTCGATATGGCCGTGACGTCAAAATTGCGGCAATTCGGCAATTTTTATCGCCCGTATAAGAGCACCTGGTGCTCTTACACGGGCGATTTTTCGGGCAATTATTGCCCGGCGATACGATGCCGAAACTAATGGAGCAATATGGAGCAATTAATTGAGCAATACGAGGCAATTTCTAGATATTGCGGCAATTATTTCGGCAATCATTTCCCGTATTGCTCCATACATTTCCGTGTTGCTCTGTATTGCCGACTACAATTGCCGGTATATCCAGACGGTTGGAAAATTCAAGGCAATTTGTATTTCTATCCCGTACGCACATATATGCATGTCCCATTCTTTTTCTAGTAGGGCGAGCGCGGTCCAGGTGTAGGGGGAAGGGAAACGGCCTGTTACAATAAATCTGTTCAAAAGGTCGTTTATTAAGGAATATTTTGCGGCGCTTACGTCATTTTACTATGTGTTTTTGAGTTATAACTCAAAAACGGCTCAACCGATTCTATTCAAAATAGTTTTCATTGAAAGTCTCACATTCGTGAATTTTACGGATTTTTAGACCCAAGGTTCAAAAGTTAGATGGGGGGGAGGGGGGACGCCCTGTTTTAAACTTTAAAGGGAACGTACCCAAACTACGTGACCAGTTTAGGGGGGTCGTCCAAATACTACTCTAGGTCACAGGGGGAGGGGGGAGTCTTAAGTTCTGTCACGTAGTCAATAATTATGCTCAAATATCGCGCTTCTAATTATAGGTTTCCATGCACCTTTGGCGTCACGCGGCCAGTGTCGAGTAAATAAAAGGCAATAAGTAGGAAAAATTATGTTTTTTTGCTTTCTATGTCCAAAACATCACTCTAAACCATATGTGCGAGTTTTACTACGTGACAACTAGGGTTGTCTTGGCACGGATTGTCTTGGCACTACGGATGGTCACCGAGGGGGGAGAGGGGGGTCAAAAACTGAAAAAAATGAGTCACGTAGTTTGGGTACGTTCCCAAACCCTAAGAACTTGATACCCATTTGGGCTTTATACTTATATTTCCACTGAATCCAGAAATTTCAGCTATTAATCTCTAACCATTCACGAGATATTGACCTCCGAAAATCACTATTTTTACCACTGACTGACTGGCTCACTGATCCACTGACTCATCATCAAAACTATTGACTACATCCAGATAACCTAGAAAGTTGTGGCATCCAGTTAGGCATTCGTGTCATTCGTGTGTAAACAACAGGAAGAATCTAAAAACTTGTTTCTGAAAATTAGTTCTCTTCCTGCAAGATATGAACGCATCTATTTCTCTTTTTTTAAGTCATTATTATAAATGCACTGCAAGCTTCCGCAGCTAGAATTACCTCGTCCATAGTTCAGAGAGATTCTGATTTTGGGGCGAGTGCGGTGCGGTCTGAGTGCAAGGGGGGGAAACGACGCGGTCGTATTGCTCCACTGTATTTCTCGTGTATGAACGTATTGCCTAGTTTCCCGAGTTGCTGCTATATGGGGCAATTCGAATGAAGCCAGAATGGCGCCATACTGGAGCAATAATTGCCCCATATTGAGCAATATTTCGAATTGCTTGAAATTGCTCGATATGGCCGTGACGTCAAAATTGCGGCAATTCGGCAATTTTTATCGCCCGTATAAGAGCACCTTTACCGTGGTAAAGCTAGCTTTTTTCCTACTTACGAGCTATCTTTAGGTGGCTTTGGAATAGATGGCGCTTTCAGACATGAGCTTCAAAAAGTTCTCAGGCTGTGGTCGTCTATATCTCTATAGTCTCTGCTAGAAGTAGCGATTAACACATAGCTGTGTTCCAAATCACGCTCACAGTGTAGTGAGTGTGTAGAGCGCGCTAGCTTACGGTCGGACCGAATGACACTACTTCAGTACTCCGTTATCTGTGGTAAAACTCACCGAGTTGGGTACTTGCTGCCTCTGCTGCGGATGCAGGAACTGACGTACGCTGCCCGACATTTGCTGTAAACGACAGAAAGAAATGCACACGTTACAATACACGAATTTCTGTGTACATTTCCATCTAGCCATCCATGACGCTCTTTTTCCATAGGGAGTTCAAAGGATTCTGAACATGTCATTAAATTATGACTTAGCTACAATAGCTACGTAACTGTATCATTCCATGGGCCGTACTGGAACTTCTATCTATACGTAACTTCTGTCTCTAAAACTTAACTTCTGACTATACCAAATGAATTCGAGAAAAATCGTTTTTACACGGCACAATGGCGAACAAGTCCGTGGCATACTCAAATATGTTAAACATTTATATAAAGTAAATTACCTGCTGTTGATAATGGTGTTGGTAGTCTGCCGGTGATGGCTGGTAGCCCATAGGTGGCGCCGCTCCGCTCTGGTTGCCCTGTCACAACATAAGTAATTCATAAATACCTACGTCTACGTCTAAGATCAGAGCCACTGCTCACCGTGAATGTCTGTGGAATATTTTTTTCTATAGACATTTTGGTTACACAACTGTTTAAGTGTCAAGGTAAAAAACAACCGACTTTTGGCAACTTTAAACCAACATGGCAGCCATCTAGATTTTTAATCACCAATTTTGTACAGGGACCGGCAATAGTATCTTCCTACACGAAGGCCGTAGAAATAGAAATATATGATATGACACGCTCTTATGGCCCTACAAATAAGAGCGTGTCACATATTTTTGCGGCCTTCGTGTAGGAAGATACTATTGCCGGTGACTGTGTAAACTACATAACATTTTGTAAACGTATTTATTGTTTTGTCATTGCTATTAAGTAAGGCAAAATGCCCCAACGACTGGCCTAGAAATCTTTCTTATCATGCCAATTTAACACATTCACTGCCAAGAAATACGTTACAATAACACGTTCTCACCTAGTGGTCTCATCGGAAGATCAGCGCTGGCAATCGCTAGCACCATGCTAAGATGCGGCCATTTCGTGGCACTTTCTTTTTTTTCTGTTTGCTTATTCTTCTATGTATTATGTTTGTATCTGTGTCTACGAATAAACTATTTTCTATTCTATTCTATTCTAAGAACCCGCCTCGTGGGCGCTCGTAAACTTTGCTCAGATGCCGGACAACCCGCTGGGCGGGTTGTTTTGTACGTAGCTATAGGCGCCCGGTTTCTGAAGTACTTAGGGCATCATTTTTCGTCTGTCAGTTAATGTGTTAATTTACCATCGACTTAGATTCGAATTTCGTCACCCCAGCTGCCTTGTACCCCTATACCCTATATGACGAAGTTAGCTGTGGTAGTACCTTTACAATAGGGCGTCCCTGCGGCATCTTGGGCGGCTGCGCCCACTGTTGCTGCTTGGGGCTCGGCGCGTCAGAATCCTTATCAGCAGTCATCTTACGTAGTACCTGCACCAACGATACATGTTCAAGTTTAATATATTTTTCTCAAAAATGTCCCGCAAGGTTGACTTTTACGGTTTAATATCAGGCGGTGAAGTGCTTCGTTTATGGTCAGTTAAAAATTTAAAAAGTTACGGAAATTGCAGTCTCGATTTCGATCCGTAAATTTCCAATACAAATTCCATTATTGTCGAGGTACATACTTTTTTTTTAAGTAGTAACGGCTATAGAACTAGGTGGAACAGTTCCTAAACAGCCAAAATAGAGAACGAGTTACAATTATTTATAATGTTGGTACCGCGTGTTTTTACCTGTCTCAAATAGATTGGCGTTGTTCGGCAGAAAAATACACTTCTATTGAATATAAAAAAAAAGTAAAAGGCGGTAAAGCAAATGTTTTTACTTTTTCTATGAAAATTTTATAAGTAGCTAACGAAGTAAACGAAATACTAATAGTAGTAATAGTGAAAGTATTTATTTAAAGAAAATGAGTTCCACTTCATGTGACGAGAATATGGAATATACGCCTCCAGAATTAAGAGCAGAGGCGAATTCTGCAATGAATAACTTGTTTCCAGCGAAATCTAAGGACAAATATATGAAGGCATACGAGGATTTTATGAAATGGCGAGAAGTAAAGCAAGCCTCATCATTTTCTGAAACTGTTTTCCTGGCATACTTCAACGAACTATCTAAAACAAAAATGCCATCTACTCTGTGGGCAAAATACTCAATGTTAAAGTTCACAATCAATATAAAAATTTATTTCGATTGACATACCCTTGGACTAATAAATTAATTATTTAAATCTATGGACATACCTACTTATTTTTATTTTATTGCACCATTTTTGAGAAAAGCACTATATTTGACTCGGCGTGAAGAGCCATTGCCGGCTTCGTATTAACTTAAACGGACTCCCGTTCCGGTCGTCCGTTTAAACATAATACTCAGCCCGCAATGGGCTACTTCACCTCCTCGACAATAATGTACTATTATCATCGCCATGGCTAACTCATCCCGGCCCACCCGGATTTTCATAATGATATCGAATTTTTGCTTATTATTTGATAATAATAACATCGTTACAGATAAGACATTTGTTCTAACTACTAACGAAACAATCAATTTTTATGGTGGTTATAACGTGCGGTTTTTGAACGCATCATGGAGGGTTTATGATATGGGTGTAGATAAACTAATAAATGAATTTGCTTATTATACAGTGGGAAATACCATAAATTGGAAACAGGTGTATGAAAATATGTACTGTTCCTCCAACTTCTTCTTGATGAACTCTGCATGATGCACTGTGGGCTGGTCACACATGCTAGACAGAGAGCTGTGTACTCACGGAGGTGGGTGTGAACGAGATGGGGGTGCCCTTGGGCGGGTCGTGGCGGCGGCGGTAGTTCTCGCGCTGTTCCTCTAGCTTCTTCTTGATGAGCGCGCTCTGCATGATGCACTGTGGGCTGGTCACACATGCTAGACAGAGAGCTGTGTACTCACGGAGGTGGGTGTGAACGAGATGGGGGTGCCCTTGGGCGGGTCGTGGCGGCGGCGGTAGTTCTCGCGCTGTTCCTCTAGCTTCTTCTTGATGAGCGCGCTCTGCATGATGCACTGTGGGCTGGTCACACATGCTAGACAGAGAGCTGTGTACTCACGGAGGTGGGTGTGAACGAGATGGGGGTGCCCTTGGGCGGGTCGTGGCGGCGGCGGTAGTTCTCGCGCTGTTCCTCTAGCTTCTTCTTGATGAGCGCGCTCTGCATGATGCACTGTGGGCTGGTCACACATGCTAGACAGAGAGCTGTGTACTCACGGAGGTGGGTGTGAACGAGATGGGGGTACCCTTGGGCGGGTCGTGGCGGCGGCGGTAGTTCTCGCGCTGTTCCTCTAGCTTCTTCTTGATGAGCGCGCTCTGCATGATGCACTGTGGGCTGGTCACACATGCTAGACAGAGAGCTGTGTACTCACGGAGGTGGGTGTGAACGAGATGGGGGTGCCCTTGGGCGGGTCGTGGCGGAGGCGGTAGTTCTCGCGCTGTTCCTCTAGCTTCTTCTTGATGAGCGCGCTCTGCATGATGCACTGTGGGCTGGTCACACATGCTAGACAGAGAGCTGTGTACTCACGGAGGTGGGTGTGAACGAGATGGGGGTGCCCTTGGGCGGGTCGTGGCGGCGGCGGTAGTTCTCGCGCTGTTCCTCTAGCTTCTTCTTGATGAGCGCGCTCTGCATGATGCACTGTGGGCTGGTCACACATGCTAGACAGAGAGCTGTGTACTCACGGAGGTGGGTGTGAACGAGATGGGGGTGCCCTTGGGCGGGTCGTGGCGGCGGCGGTAGTTCTCGCGCTGTTCCTCTAGCTTCTTCTTGATGAGCTCTGCATGATGCACTGTGGGCTGGTCACACATGCTAGACAGAGAGCTGTGTACTCACGGAGGTGGGTGTGAAAGAGATGGGGGTGCCCTTGGGCGGGTCGTGGCGGCGGCGGTAGTTCTCGCGCTGTTCCTCTAGCTTCTTCTTGATGAGCGCGCTCTGCATGATGCACTGTGGGCTGGTCACACATGCTAGACAGAGAGCTGTGTACTCACGGAGGTGGGTGTGAACGAGATGGGGGTGCCCTTGGGCGGGTCGTGGCGGCGGCGGTAGTTCTCGCGCTGTTCCTCTAGCTTCTTCTTGATGAGCGCGCTCTGCATGATGCACTGTGGGCTGGTCACACATGCTAGACAGAGAGCTGTGTACTCACGGAGGTGGGTGTGAACGAGATGGGGGTGCCCTTGGGCGGGTCGTGGCGGCGGCGGTAGTTCTCGCGCTGTTCCTCTAGCTTCTTCTTGATGAGCGCGCTCTGCATGATGCACTGGGTGTGGGCGGCGAGCTCGCGTGGGGACGGAATGCGCGCTGGCACGCCTGTAGGAAAAACTCTTTGTTATAAAATGACACTTTGAGAAGGCGATTGCCAAAAAATTGTAAGGTCAACTCGGCGAAAACCGTCAGTCGGCGAAGATCGGACAGCAAGCAATTACAGAACAGTTCTATAACAGTTTTACCATTTCGTAAAAAAAAAGCTATGCTGACTTGGCAGTAATTGCTTGCTAGCAAATCTTCGCCGACTTTACACTTTGAAGTGGAAAAAATCTACTTTTCATTGTACCGTCGCTTAGATATTGATATTTCACACTGACACGATGTATCTTGAAATTCCATGTCTGAAATTTTACTTTTAGTATCTACTTCTAGGCGGCGAAACAACATTGAATAAAAAGAAAATACAACATCACATCAGCCTCACAGTTATCCAAGCAAGTATACCGTCAGGTAAACGAACACAGTACAGTTGAACACAGTACAACACCAATTCATGGCAACAATCAAACATACACACTAATTGTTTTTACAACAATTCTAATAGCGCCAATATACCTAGCCTTATGTCTCTAAATAATACTGTTATATTTCTTTCTTTACTGTGGCATCAGAAAGAGACGTAACACGAATAATTTGACAAATACGTTAAGTGTTTTAGCGCCATGAGATAAATAACAAAATAACCGTCCGAACGCCTTTTAACTTTTATTACTTGTGTGAACTTTTTGACTGAGGAGCCGAGCGTCGCGAGGCGACGAACGTCTCCGTTTTCACTGGTACGACGATTTGGCAAATTGATGTGTGTGTATTGGTTGGTTGGTCAGTGTCGCTCTAGAGGTGGCATTTTTTATCCGATTTCGATGAAACTTGGCATGTACGTTCCTTGATTTTTTTGCCAAAAATTGTCGAGCCATTCTTTTGATTGGGGGAAAATGAGGGGGGAAGGGGGAAAGTTTGCTGTCGCGTTATTTATGTTCTCCGAAGTCTACGGTTCATAGAACCACTAGTTTATAATTATAGCAGCGAATTTCCGGAGCAGTGACACATGACACGAACACGAAAAGCGACACACGTACAATGTGCATAATGCGGACAGTTTTCAAAAAATTGGGAAAGTATCTCGATAAAAGTACCTAATCCTGTATATTGTTTCTTACTGTCAAAATTTTGTAAATGGGCATTTTCAGTTTTCACTTAACTGTGTACAGTGGGCCAAGAAAGTGGTCGACCAGTTTTGACAAAAGTTTCTGCGAGATCTAACGATCGCTAAGGTTGACTTTTCTAACGGAGTTTAAAGCATGCCACGACCTTGTTGGCTCATGAATTTCAAACGTACCTCAACCGTAGGGTGGTAGACCATATTTTTGGCCGACTGTACCATTAACGGCCGGTTAGCAATCGTCACAAAACTGACGGTCAATATCAAATCCCATACATTTTGTAAGGAATTTTGCAGTTAGAGATCACTGAAACACGACTTAAGTCTTGTTTTAAAGTACAAGTTAAAATAAAGATGCCCAAATAGTGGGACTAGTTTTCGAGATTTTTCCAAGTTTATAATTTCCCAATTTTCTAAACTCTCCATTAGCACGGTACCTGGATGGTGCACGGCCAGCGTATTGGGACTGGTCGGCATTATGGGGGACACGCAAAACGCTGCGTCCGAGATTAGTCAGAATGTTGTTAGGCCAATTATGATTTTATACTAAATTTCCTGTAGCGAGTTTTCATTTTTTGAGAAAATTTACTTCATGTTATTTCTCGAAGTTACGATGAGAACTCGTTACAACAAACTTATATGGTAACTATATCGTGATTAATCCTGGTTATATTTAAAAATGGACTGTATAAAGTTAATTAATAATAATTAGTAAAATGATTTTCTAATATTTACATGAAAAAATCTTTTAAGTAATTTTATAAAGAAAATGAAGTTAAAGTTGGGATATTTATAGGCATAATCAATCAAATTCAATTAGGTCGAGTTCACAGACTACTACCTCATCATTAAGCTTTTACAGGGAGCACGAGGTCACCACACATAAGCGCACTTTTATTCGTAAATTTCTACGATTCGAACAGCACATCTCAATAGTACTCTACGCCAATTTGTAGTATAACAATCCAGGTTCACCCCTGTAACTTGATCTTTGTGGATATTTTTAATTCACATGAGTAAATGATCAAAAACGTTAACTCAACTGAAATAAGCGGTCGCACTCCCATACAAAACTAGTACGGGAGCACCTATGCGTGGTGTCCTCGAGTTGTACTTATGATCAATCTAGTGGTTGAGGTTATCTGTAGTCGAGTTCTGGCGAATGTGCTAGACTCAGCAGAAAACGATATGATCAGTGATCGGAATCACCGGAGTGAAACAATAGCAAAACTTGTTAAGCTGACATAAAAGAGACATAAAAATATTCATATCCCTATACCCACACATTATAAATTAGAGATTCCAGTTTGATTCGACATTCTAGACCAGTTTGCTAAAAATATTCGATTTTCTCGGTTGAAACTTGTCCTTTACACATTTTGTTATCGTTTCACTCCGGTGATTCCCATCACTGATGACATATGATGGTCGAGAGAGAAAATGCAAGAAACTGACTTGGGTGCGGCAGCGGCGACAGGCGGAGCGGCTGGTGCAGCGGCGGCACCACCAGGTGCGGCGCCGCGCCCACGCCCGGCAGCGGGGACCCTCCCATTTGTTGCTAAAACACATTCATTATTAACAGGGTTCGGAAATGCAGATGCTTTTATACCTACAGCTAAAAAAATCCCGTAAAAGCAAGTATGGAGTCGGCTTGATAAGAAAATAATGTAATGTAATTATCCAAGCTCCTAGATTCCGGGATCATACAAAACGCCACGAGAATGTAATTATTATTATATTATTATTAGGAGCCTGTAATGTCCCACTGCTGGGCAAAGGCCTCCCCCCCGGTTTTTCCAATCCTCCCGATTCTGTGCAGCGTTCTGTTCAGCGTGAGAATGTAATTACCTTGCATAAATGTTTAGGTTATGGCTATTTTTGATGTTTATTACGTTGATTTCACTAAGTTAAATAATAACATTTAATGGATAGGTAAATAAAATAACTTAAAATACTTTAATATAGAGAGAATAAATGTGTTATCCTAAATTTTGATATCACGTGAACTCTATTAACAAAATTAAATTGAGTCCGCATCCTTACTACTCAACAACAACTCAGTGCAGGTGCCGATGCCGAAGTCTAGGTTTGATAGTCTCGGAATTTCCGAACCCTGATTATTAATTACTTGCCAGCCATTTCTTTGTACTATAGTATTTTATACAATCGTGACATAATAAAGAGCTTTTCAGTCGAGTACCGTGTTTAGGCCACGAAGCTTGCTGAGTGGCCTGAGTAAGGTACGAGATTGAAAAGCTTAATTATGTCACTATTGTATACTGTAACCGTACGGTCGTGTAACCGACGAATTGAGAACCTCCTCCTTAGTAATTTTGAAGTCGGTTGAAACCAACCTGTCTCTGCTGTTGATGCAGACGCAGTATGGTGAGAAGCACTTCGCGATGTCGAGACTGTAGCCCGGGGTTTCCTAGCTGCTGCATCAGGTGTTGCACCGTAATCTCGCCCGCTTTCAGACCTAAACCAAACAAAATAAAAACCAACCTGTCTCTCCTGTTGATGCAGACGCAGTATGGTGAGAAGCACTTCGCGATGTCGAGACTGTAGCCCGGGGTTTCCTAGCTGCTGCATCAGGTGTTGCACCGTTATCTCGCCCGCTTTCAGACCTAAACCAAACAAAATAAAAACGAACCTGTCTCTGCTGTTGATGCAGACGCAGTATGGTGAGAAGCACTTCGCGATGTCGAGACTGTAGTCCAGGGTTTCCTAGCTGCTGCATCAGGTGTTGCACCGTTATCTCGCCCGCTTTCAGACCTAAACCAAACAAAATAAAAACGAACCTGTCTCTGCTGTTGATGCAGACGCAGTATGGTGAGAAGCACTTCGCGATGTCGAGACTGTAGCCCGGGGTTTCCTAGCTGCTGCATCAGGTGTTGCACCGTTATCTCGCCCGCTTTCAGACCTAAACCAAACAAAATAAAAACCAACCTGTCTCTGCTGTTGATGCAGACGCAGTATGGTGAGAAGCACTTCGCGATGTCGAGACTGTAGCCCGGGGTTTCCTAGCTGCTGCATCAGGTGTTGCACCGTAATCTCGCCCGCTTTCAGACCTAAACCAAACAAAATAAAAACCAACCTGTCTCTGCTGTTGATGCAGACGCAGTATGGTGAGAAGCACTTCGCGATGTCGAGACTGTAGCCCGGGGTTTCCTAGCTGCTGCATCAGGTGTTGCACCGTTATCTCGCCCGCTTTCAGACCTAAACCAAACAAAATAAAAACCAACCTGTCTCTGCTGTTGATGCAGACGCAGTATGGTGAGAAGCACTTCGCGATGTCGAGACTGTAGCCCGGGGTTTCCTAGCTGCTGCATCAGGTGTTGCACCGTAATCTCGCCCGCTTTCAGACCTAAACCAAACAAAATAAAAACCAACCTGTCTCTGCTGTTGATGCAGACGCAGTATGGTGAGAAGCACTTCGCGATGTCGAGACTGTAGCCCGGGGTTTCCTAGCTGCTGCATCAGGTGTTGCACCGTTATCTCGCCCGCTTTCAGACCTAAACCAAACAAAATAAAAACCAACCTGTCTCTGCTGTTGATGCAGACGCAGTATGGTGAGAAGCACTTCGCGATGTCGAGACTGTAGCCCGGGGTTTCCTAGCTGCTGCATCAGGTGTTGCACCGTTATCTCGCCCGCTTTCAGACCTAAACCAAACAAGAATAGGCATAATTATCTTATATCCATATAGTTCCAGACATAAACATTTGGGATACTTTTTTCTAAAAGGTATCATTTTGAAGGCACTTATGTTTTACGTTGTGTAGAGCAATAAAATCGTAAACGCCGGCCACCACATGATACCTTTTGATCTAGACCATCAGGCAGCAGCATCTCGTTCTGCTGCAAACTGCTTGTTCGGTGTACTGGTGTGGCGCCATCTTTTGGGCCAGTGCTAATTTTTTTTTAAGAAATACTTGTACTCCTTGCTTATATGAAATGTATCTGACTGATTCACTATTTTGACAGTTGATCGAGTTGAGATGACATAGGTGATGTCCCTGTACAGTTTCATTTCTTGTCACATTGCGCACTGCGATCGTTTACGTTACCTCCACCATGAACTTCGCACATAGCGAAATAGCGAATACATACCATGTATGATGGCTTGTGCCTCAGGCCTTTGCAGCAGCTCGCGGCCTGCGGGCGAGGGTCCAGGCGCCGCTGGCGGCGGCAGCATCTCGCTCTGCTGCGCTTGTTGCTGATGCTGCAAACTGCTTGTTTGGAGTACTCGTGTGTGGACGGAGGAACACATACCATGTATGATGGCTTGTGCCTCAGGTCTCTGCAGCAGCTAGCGGTCGGCGGGCGACGGTCCAGGCGCCGCTGGCGGCGGCAGCATCTCGCTCTGCTGCGCTTGTTGCTGATGCTGCAAACTGCTTGTTTGGAGTACTCGTGTGTGGACGGAGGAACACATACCATGTATGATGGCTTGTGCCTCAAATCTCTGCAGCATCTAGCGGTCGGCGGGCGACGGTTCAGGCGCCGCTGGCGGCGGCAGCATCTCGCTCTGCTGCGCCTGTTGCTGATGCTGCAAACTGCTTGTTCGGAGTACTCGTGTGCGAACGGAGGTACACATACCATGTATGATGGCTTGTGCCTCAGGTCTCTGCAGCAGCTCGCGGTCGGCTTGCGACGGTCCAGGCGCCGCTGGCGGCGGCAGCATCTCGCTCTGCTGCGCCTGTTGCTGATGCTGCAAACTGCTTGTTCGGAGTACTCGTGTGCGAACGGAGGTACACATACCATGTATGATGGCTTGTGCCTCAGGTCTCTGCAGCAGCTCGCGGTCTGCGGGCGAGGGTCCAGGCGCCGCTGGCGGCGGCAGCATCTCGCTCTGCTGCGCTTGTTGCTGATGCTGCAAACTGCT
Source organism: Pammene fasciana (assembly GCA_911728535.1). NCBI lineage: Eukaryota > Metazoa > Arthropoda > Insecta > Lepidoptera > Tortricidae > Pammene > Pammene fasciana. The sequence continues at coordinate 3,947,837 of OU452292.1, forward strand.
TGTTTGGAGTACTCGTGTGCGAACGGAGGTACACATACCATGTATGATGGCTTGTGCCTCAGGTCTCTGCAGCAGCTCGCGGTCGGCTTGCGACGGTCCAGGCGCCGCTGGCGGCGGCAGCATCTCGCTCTGCTGCGCCTGTTGCTGATGCTGCTAACGACAAACATTTAATAAAGAACGACGTAAGTAATGCTGTAATTTACCGAGTGGCCTCTTGTTCGTACTCATCGCTCGCCGTTACCGCGAAATGTTGACTTTAGTATCCGCAGAATTAAGTGGAGACTGAGTTCATAACGCTGTCTTCTTCTCTCTTGCCGTGGCGGTGCACGTGTGAAAGAGAAGTTTTATGACCTCAGTCGCCACTTAATTCTGCGGATACAATAAGCTGCCATGCTTCGGATTTTAAAGAGACGGGGGCTATTAATTACCTATAGCTTCAGATTACCCATTAAACAATGAGACCATCCTATCATGGTAATTAAGTATGAAATTATACCATTGGACACGTAAGATACCGATACCCCATATAATAATTACAATCAGACGCAAAAACTGGCATAGTAAAAGTTGTAGCGACTCCTATTGCAGAAGTGAAAACGTTAAATTTAATTATATGAATTATTTTAAAATGAATCTTGTTAACGCTGATACAGGGCTGTTTTTTCGATAAATCTTGAATAACACCATAACAAATTTTCAGACTTACGCCATATTTTGGTAAATTTGATTTGAGGTTTTTGGTATTCTTTGTGTACTAGCGCTGGTAACCTTGCGGTAAGACGTCAGACTTTCGATCCAAAGGTCTCGGGTTCAAACGCTGGCTCGTACCACTGAGCACTGAGTTTTTCTGAACTTATGTACGGAATATCATTTGATAATTACCAGCCGCTTTTCGGTAAAGGAAAATATCGTAATGAACCCGGTCCTAATCCCAAAAAAGCCTAGTTTCCCCTCGGGATTGGAGGATCAGTTGGCAGTCGCTTTCGTAAAAACTGTGTCTACGCCAGTTCATGGGATTAGGTTGTCAAGCGGACTCCGAGCCGGGTCAAAAGCTAAGAAGAGTATTATTTAGTGTGTACTACCTGTTGCACTTGCAGTAGTTTGTAGAGTAGCTCCTGCGGGATGTGAGGCTGCGCAGGCGGCGCCTTTTGTTGTTGTTGCTGCTGCTGCTGTTGTTCCATGCTCTTGTTCAGCATCTGAATTAATTGGATGAAAAAAAAATTTTTTTTTGATTTTTTTGATAACAATATTTTTTAACTCTTTGACCGCCACAGTCGGCCATGGACGCCAACGAAGGCCACAGCCGACAGCTTTGCCAATTCAATAGGGACCTACGCGGAATTCCGCAAAGTTCCATTTCGCTTAAACAATGCGCTTGCGTGGCGTCAGTGAAGCATCAATTTTGTTCAACGCTTGGCGTTCAAAAGGTTAACCAACTTCAAGATTTCGATGGAGTAGGTTCTCAATTTGTCAGGATCTTTGCTTTTTTTCTTTCTTTTTTATATGGTCTCCGATTATTCAAAGATGGCTGGACCGATTTCGAAAATTCTTATTTTGGTTGAACTTGACAGTTAGTCCCATCTCCCATTACCATCTAGCCGGGTTCTGATGATGGGATCCTGGAGAAATCGAGGGAAGTCTTCAAATAATATAGGCCCACCGTGTATTACTGGACCGCGAAAAGTTGTATGTGTCACACGAGAGGAAAGTTTTTTTACATCTCGTGTTCTTGAGATCCCCCGCTACGCTCAAGATTCAAACTTAGAATCACTCGCTTCGCTCGTGATTTAATTATAGAATCTTTCGCTTACTCGGGACTCAAAATCAACACTCGCAGGAAAAACCAACTTTCCTCTCTTGTTGCACAAATAACTATTCTAAGCATACGAATATCAGCGTCCAGATTTCATAATGCATTGCATACGTTGCGTACGTGGGATCAGTGTGTCCCTACCTTTATTTAGACCCGGATTAGACCCGCGTTAGACCCGTATTATAGACGGGTATAGGTATAGTGATTTGAATATTTTTTTACAGTAGCTCGGGCATTTGCTCTTAGTGAGGTGTGGCCTAAGTGGTTATTTTTTTAATTCTTTAAAATAGGTTCATCTAACCTGCAGCAGGCTCATTGGTTGCGGCGGCGGCCTTTGTGGCTGCTCGGCGGCCGGCACGGCGTGCCCGCCCGACACTTGTGCCAGCTGTGTACAAAATACAAACACATGAGTACTGGGTCTAATCCAAATATTTTATAGAATATTCTCATTTGAGCTTTTTTTAAGTAATACTATATGTCAATTATTAACTGAAATATATGTTATTATACTTCAGAAAAGGTAATCAAGACCTCCTGTGTCGAAGGTAGCATTAAATATGGTCAACGGCGTCCGTTTTAAAGATTGCAGGCACTTGTTCCGCCGTAACAGGGTGGGCTAGAGGTCAGGGCGTCAACCACGAAAGCTAAAACTCCTAGTTCAAATCTGAGCTCGGACACACGAGGACTTGATAACTATTTCCATAGAGTAAGAGTTACTCTATGCTATTTCTGAAGTATACGACTTCTAATATAAGTACTAGTTTGATAAATTTATTATCATGTAATGAAAAGGGAATCTTTCTACTCACAAGCCGCTTAAAGGCGGATAGATCGTGGTCGGAGTGCGGCGCCGGCTGCGGCGGCCTGAGTCTTCCCTCCAACTCTTCCAAACTGTGGATCTTGCCACCCACGTTGTTCATTTCTGTAATTAAAAAATAAGATATTGACCATCTAAATGTAGATAAGCGGATCATTTACTATCAATCATAAGGTCGCTTGTTGGACAATCTCTTTCGATGCACTCCGATCGTGGTTATTATGTATGAAATACTATTACTTATTCCGTGGCTTTTGTGAGGTGTATGTGTCGGCGGCCGATCGTAAAATCAGGCAGATCGTAATGTTCCTGTGTAATGTTTTAACGATAGTCAAATTAAACCAATTTATAGGTAGGTCAGGTTCGTTAGGTTGCTTCAGATGCCCGAAGGGCAAACTGCCCAGAAATAGGAGCCCGCTCCGTCGACTCAAGGAATGAGTCAAAGATTTTCACGTTTCACGATATGCCTAGGAATTTCACGATATGCCTGATCTTACGATTAGCCGCCGACATATCCACCGACGTCCCTCAACCATTTAGATAGTGTTGTACAGTACCGGGCCTGGGCTCCGAGTTGGCGTTGGCTCGGCGCAGCAGCTCGAGCAGCGAGGGCGGCGCGGCGGGCGAGATCGGCGCGAACATGTGCGCCTCGCTCGACGCAGGCGGCCGCGCCGGGTTGTCTAGGTCTGGGAACAACAAAATACATCCTGTATTTTTAAATGAGCAAATTATAGTGTTGATATACACATATGCCAGTAGCAGCTACGCAAAAATTGCATAAAGAAGTCTTCAAGTACCTTCCAAAAATTAAATTATTCCATAAATTACCAATTTCAATGAAATCATTGGAAACGACGAAAATCTTTGACAAAAATTCACTGGAATAAAGAAAACTGACCTTTAAAAAGACTAAACAAAGCCCGTTACTTTAACGTCGATCATATTATTGAGTAGTCTCAAATCGTAAATAGGTTTCCAAAAAACAAAGAGACAGTAATTATCACCCTGCTGCGGTTTCCGCATGCAACCACGGTGTACGAGCGAGATAGCGCTCGGCGTGTTCAAAGCGGGAGCGGGATGCGACGCCAGTGTGAGATCCGCTTTAGAGATAAACTAATAGTCCGCCTCAAACTGAGAACTCGCAATTTCCTTACAAACAAGATGACCAACATAACAAGACCCATATGATGATTTTTCGCGCCTTCTAGCTCCATGACCCCTTGATCGATCCAGCTCATATACGAACTCTCAAATTTTACGTATCTCAGCTACAATACAACCCCATCAGATTTCACGAAGATCAGAAAAACGTTACTAAAGTTACCGTCGAACAAACTCAAAATCAAAATGCCGAGACGTCCCAGTAGTCAGAAGTTGTTTGTAAGAACTTGCTTCGCTTACGCACCGCTCGTTCAACAACCTGTGTGACTTACCGTCGACCATATTGTTGAGTAGCCTCTCGTAATGGCGCGAGTCGTTGGTGGGGCTCTCACGACGGAACCAGCGGCTGAACCTGCTACCGCCTTCAGTCTCGCCACCGCCGTTCTGAAACAATACCGTTCTAAAAAATACCGTTTATTTTTATCAGTTTATCTACACCCATATCATAAACGTACTACGTAGTATAGTGGACGTAGGACACTCCCTATAGCAGTTTTCTTATACAATGGGTGTCATAAGTAGTCATGCCACATGTCAAAGTAACCTACAAGCGCTGGTAGCCTTGCGGTAAGACGTCCGACTTTCAATCCGGAGGTCTCGGGTTCAAACCCCGGCTCGTACCACTCAGTTTTTCGGAACTTATGTACGGAATATCATTTGATATTTACCAGTCGCTTTTCGGTGAAGGAAAACATCGTAAGGAAACCGGACCTAATCCCAAAAAGGCCTAGTTTCCCCTCTGGGTTGGAAGGTCTGATGGCAGTCGCTTTCGTAAAAACTAGTGTCTGTGCCAATTCATGGGATTAGGTTGTCAAGCGGACCCCAAGCCGGGATAAACGCTAGGAAGAAGAAGATGTCAAAGTAACCTTCATACTTTCAAGGTTTATATTGACTCGCTTGCATCCGTGGCGTGTGAGAGGAGTTTTTAAATACATATAATGTATGGCGTTCAAATACCGTGAGCACGTCAGGTATGGAGTCCAGTTTGAGGAACTCGTCGAGGTTGAAGTCGGGCTGCGAGCCCGGCGCCGCCTCCTCCGCCTTCGACTCCACGCCCGAGTCCTTATCCTGTAGACAAACATTACTCTTTAATGCATGTTACCAAATATTTAAAAGTATAAATAAGTCTCGATTTCCTAAATAAAGGTCAGTATTTTTATTTTTGACGATTTTTGACCCCCCCCCCCCCTAAAATCATCCAAATATTATGCTTAAAATGGCCCCGTTTCCTCCTACGTTATGCTACCATCATCCGATGTCCAGACCCACCCCCCCTAATTTGGAATTACGTAATTTATGAATAGCCCCATACTCGTGTTGTTTACTTGTCGCCCTACTTCTCGCTCCACATGGCGACCTTGCCAGGCACAACCAAATGCAAGGGTACAACATTTCGTTTCAGGGTTGTTCCTATAGTGAAAGTGGTCCAATGTGACCATAGACTCAGGATATTAAGTATAGACAGAGCAAGGTAATAATAACACAAGGTAAATATAATATAAACATTCACCGCTTTTTGAATGGAACAAAGAAACCGAATAAATTACGTAGGCAAGTTGCGGTATGCTATCAGCCATACCTTGAAACGTGTTTTAAAATTAGTCATGTTACGTGTATTCTGTGCTTCTTAGGCAAACCCGTGTTTCAAATCTAGAGAGCAAAGTATAGCTAGACTTTTAATTAAAACCTTTATACGAGTATATATTAGTTAACTCACATTGCTAGTATCATTGGAGTCTTCGATCGGCTGCGAAGCCGGCTCAGAGGTGGACTCGCTCCGCCACCGCTCGAGTCGCTCGCCTCGCTCATTCCGCTCGCTTCGCTCGTTGCGCTCGCTCCGATCGCTTCGCTCGACGCCGGGTGATCTGGCACCGCTGTTGTTATTCCATTTCTGTCAAACATAATACTAGTTAGTAAAAGATCAGATAAGGATTGAATAAAAATCGTGATTTTAACCGCGTCTGCGCACGTCGGTTGTGCAGAAAAATCACAATTTTAAAAACATAATGCATGTTGGACTATACGTTTGACAGCGTGGGTCCTAAATCAAAACATTAGACATTGACAGTTCATGTCAATAAGCCAGTGCTGCCCTCAACTATTTAACCACGTTACTTTAGCTTTCCCACGTTGTGTTGCATTGCGCGTCGGACCAGCAATTCTCGGGATTGACTTGCCAAATAGACCCAAGGCTTGTTTAGGATATAACAAGTAACAAGGAAAGTTCTAAGATAAGGACTGTACAGTCACCGGCAATAGTATCTTCCTATATAAAGGCCGCTAAAATATGTGACACACTCTTATAGCGTGTTACATATTTTTGCGGCCTTCTTGTAGGATGATACTATTGCCGGTGACTGTACCTCAGTCTCTGCTACTCTATTAGCTTATCTTTATCTTCTTATATTCGTTATAGTACATACATGTTCAGGTATATCCGAGCGCCATGGCCACTTCAATCCATTTGCCACTCTGCCAATCTGGTTAAAGGCCCAGGAACAGGAGCTCACAGATTTGAGCACCTTTTTACTACCAAGGCCTCAAGAGTGTTCAGATATTTTGAGCGTCTCAGTCGCTCCAATATAAATAGATGGTGACTAACCTCAGTCTCTTTGCCGCTCGTCGAGCCGTTCTTTTTGGTGGGCTCGTCGAAGCCGCGGAGCTCGATCGTGTCATGTTGAGATGTCGGCCCTCCACTAAACCTGTACACATATAAATAAAAAGGGTTTTAGAAACAAGGCCGTCTTAGGTCGCACACACGAAAACACGCGAGCGGCGAGACAAGCGGCGGCGCGAGCGGCGAGATCAAAACGTAAAGAAATGTATGATTTTTTTCAAACCGTTGACGAAAACAGCGGCGAGTCATGCTGTTTTTGTAAAAGGCCGCCGCCGCCCGCGCGCGCGACTTTTCGTGAGTGCGGCCTAATATGTGATGGGGCCCTATGGCACTTAAGAATGTGGGGCCCTTGGACACTTGGAAATCAGGGGCCCTCAGGCGCTCACTTATGGTTAACGTTGACTGTAAAAAAACGTCGTCTAAGATCTTTCGGGGCCCCCCAGAGGGCACCCCCCTAGGCACGGGCCCCGTGTGCCCTTATGTAATGGTAAAGACGGCATTGTTTAGAAATCGACTCTTTGGGGGACGATTGATAGTAACTAACTTTCGAGAGGGTATTTTATCAGAGATCAGTAGACCGAATATGGGTACCTACATGGGTGTATCAGGCTTCTTGACTTGCCCAGTAATTAAATGAATCAACATAACGTGCAAAAGTCTAAACTGAGTCACAAAAAAAGCTACTTACATACGGTTGGAGCAACTTAAAGACAAAGTTCTATATTCTTTATCTGAGGCACATTACAATGCACCTATCGCCAGTTCGTAAAAAAATGCCCCAGTTCTATGAAGAACTGGCGAAGAAACTCAAGAGATATTTTTCTTTTATAAAGTTTTAACTCACGTTTGTTTTTTCTTCAGTGGAGAAGGTTAATCAGGAAAGCGGACCCTGGCACTAGGCCGGGAAAACGCTAAGCCGAAGAAGAAAGTTTTAACTCACCACTCTGGTTCATCTTCTTTCTCAAAACGTCGTTGAGAATAGCGACCACCTGATCTGCGGTTGTCTTCCCTGTCAAACAAGTGTCAAAAGTTAAGACATAACAAAAAAAATTTAACCAAGACAGTTGACAAATTAGAATACTAGTATGGGGTTCTCTTAACAATAAATTATAAGGACAAAGTATTTTTTTAAATCTGTGAACTTTTAAGAAGATATAGAGCTCAGAATCCAATGGAAAAGTTATAAATGTTGAATGCGTTTACCTCTCTCTTTGTTTTTCGTTGTTGAATCGGTCGTCCCTTTCCCTCTTAATGTCAGAGGAGTAGGAGTCACGGGTAAACGAACGTCGCTCGAACCTGGAATATCCAAATATGTCAGCGTCGAAGTATGTGTAGGAGGATAGGGTGCTCGATAAATTGTACCCTAGAAATTGCATAGTGGCACTAGCGACCTGATCTGACCCTACTACACTTAAGCCCGTCACGGTATATATTAGCTTCGTCTGTGACGGGGTTTACTCGTGTCTATCGCTGTTGGGTCGGTGTTCGCGAGGCCGGTAGGCTCGCTGGGCCGGTAGTCGCCCTCCCTCGACCGATCCCGAGTGGCAAAAGCATCATGACCCTACCATACTTACTCGTACCGTCGTACCTATCGCCGTTGGGTCGGTGCCCGCGAAGCTGGTAGGCCTCGCTGGGCCGGTAGTCGCCCTCACCCCATCCCGAGTGGCACAAGCACCATGATCTGACCCTACTATACTTACTCGTACCTATCGCCGTTGGGTCGGTGCCCGCGAAGCTGGTAGGCCTCGCTGGTCCGGTAGTCGCCCTCACCCCATCCCGAGTGGCACAAGCACCATGATCTGACCCTACTATACTTACTCGTACCTATCGCCGTTGGGTCGGTGTTCGCGAGGCCGGTAGGGCTCGCTGGGCCGGTAGTCACCCTCCTCCCAACCGGAATGAGGCACGTCTCGCACCATAATACGCCCGGAGCCGATACGTCTTCCAGCTGTGAAATATGATTGCGTTAACACTGTTACTATTCAGAAGATTGTACTGAAATTATTCGTATAGTAGAATGATCTTGCAAACTAGAATGAATACGGTCTATAAAATGCAACAATCTCCTAGGTACCACCGCCGATACAGTTATTGCCCCATGGGATCTAAAGAAGGTCTATAATGATTGGATTAGAAAAATCGAAGCTTATTATCGCGACTGGTGTATGTCAATTTAATTATTTCTTCATTCCCTGTGTCTCAATTTTATTAAGTTACGACATACATTAGTAAAGTAACATTCTAGTTAATACAAGAAAAATGTAGGCAATACTATACAATGTCATGCCGAGTCTTAAGGCACGCATCACCTGTATTTGCCGAGTTTTTCGTTACTGTAGGCCCTTTATTTGACAAATTCAAAGTTTATTCGCAATAATCATTCGTTACGAAGACTTGGAAAGGCCATTGAAGTAACAATCCATTAAAATATGGCAAATTATAATGCGTTATTTTGCGTCATGCGTCAATGCACTGCATGCGCGCTCCACATCCTACATACTCCGATGCTCGTGAGCACAGCAGCTGACGTACACGAGGCTTTATGAGACGACTCTACAAAGCATCGTAAGGCCGAAGTTGGACTCCGGCGGACAGCGGCCTAACGAATATGAATGGTCTTTATTGGCCGCTTAGAAATCACCGCCAATCTGACGATATAAATCTGGCTCGAGGGACCTTGGTCAAGGGAGACAGCACACTGTAGAGTAGACAATGATAAACAGGAACCTTCGGGAATCGGCGATGACACACGAAGGTAATATTGCTATTCTGTTTTTTCATCTGTCACTGTTGATTGATACCCGACGTCTCTTTCTAAAACCCGAAGGTTCTTTGTAGACCTCAAGGACTATACCTGGCTCAGGTTTCGCTTGTGCGGGCGCGGTACAGAGCGGCGACTCGGGTCTCGTTCGAGCCACGTGCGGAGGCGGAGACTCCAGTCACTGGTGAAGGGAGACAGCACTCTATGTCGAAGCTCGCTCTGTAAACTCTCGTATACCTGGCTCGGGCTTAGCCTGTGCGGGCGCGGTACAGAGCGGCGACTCGGGCCTCGTTCGGGCCACGTGCGGCGGCGGCGCGGCGGCCGCGGGCGCTCCACAGCCGCTGGTAAACGAGCGCCGTTGCGGAGACAACACAATGCCGCTGCTCGGCTCGCTCTCCTTACGAACACGCTCGCGAGGGTCGGCGGAACGACGCTCTCGCTCGCGCTCCCGGCCGTACACGCCCTGAAATAAATTCCGTGTTATGCAAAAGTAACACAACACAATATTAGTTTAGCCAATCAGAAATAGATCCATACAATATTTGGCAAGATAAGACACGTACCTTGTGGTTTTCGGCAGGTGCATCCCCTCTGGCCCCTCGGTCATCTTCGTTGGGCGAGTCGGACCGCTTTTTCAACACCCTGAAAAGAAAAAACGTTCATTTCACGCACAAAAGGAATCAGTTTTCTGTGTCTGAACATTTCCTCCTAGTTTTGTCAAGGTTGTACAAACACGGCGAGATACTATTAGCCATAGATTACCAGCATCTCTTGTCTCTCTCATAGTAACAGTGGACAGTACTCACAGCGCCAGCGCGTCGCAGCCCGCGAGCGGCACGTCCAGCCCCTTCTTCACGAGCGGCGAGTGCCGCAGCCGGAGGAGTTGCTCGCGGGTGTATGTGAGCGGCCGCCGCGCCGGCCCGACGGCGAGCACCGCCGGGTCGCCGCCGCCGCCGCTCATCGAGCCGCTCTCGTCGTGACCTGATAACAATAATCACACTTCTTAACTTTATGTTCATCATCAACTTTTATGAGCTGGACTCTTGTTGGTGGAAAAAAATTCAAGGAATTATAATCCACTTGTACTTAGAGAAGTCCGACACAATCAATTACTTAAAAATCTGACAATAAAATCCAATAGGACTTTCTAAGTCATAGATCATCCATCGCTATTCTTATAGTAGGCTCTTTGCGGATCAGTTAAAGCGAGGCGCTAAGCCCTTCTCAAGAGGTCCACCGAAAAATAATAAGTAAAAAATACCATTAAATTACTAGCGGTCGACGAATTTGTGTAAATAATTCAGTAACTCTATAAACGGTACGATGTTCATTTATTATGGTATCACGACTTTTCAGGAGATCAAATCTTTTTTTTTCCACTCAAATCAATAAAATAAAGCATCCAAATACCAATATTACTGCATGTGTCGCTTACTAATCCCGTATAATCCAACCGCCATTTGTACGGTCACTTCGCCTATTGTAACGCTCAGCTAGACCAAAAACGTCATATCTCTCTATCGGCCGTCAGCGACTTACGTCTTTATGGTATCAAGTTTGAATGCGACCGGTTTGCAAATACGGATGCAAATTGCCTCAGCCCTTGATTTGTCGTTGAAGGGTGGTTTCGAAGTGCTGTATTCTTTTGATAGGATTAAGGGAGTGTAAATGCGTTTGAGTTGACCCCTAGTTTAAATCTACTTTAAGCTATTTTCTGTATCGGGAATATTATTGTCGGTTTGGTTATTTATGAAAACCTTATATAAGTAGTAAAATAATGCCGTTATCTATAGAGATGGTTAAACCCTCCTGCATAGAATGTTGTGCCCTGGTTAATCATTTCTTCAGCTGACTGTACAGTCCCTATCAAATATATCGGAGCGGCCAAGATGGTGACAAATATCTGAACAACGCCTCTATTACCAAGGCGATAAAGTGCATGTTCTGATATTTTTGAGTACCCTGGCCGCTACGATATATTTGATGGCGACTGTACGTAATATAAAACGTACTAGATCAATCCAATAAAGCTGAATTGTTATTTCTAAAAATGTGTGAGATGAACCTTGCCTAGACGACCAGATAATGAATAATATATGAAATAACTAGGGCGGCGGAGCGCCTATAGAACTATGTTCCAACCGGGTTGCCTATCGCAAAAAATATAAGACAAACCAGTTCCCGCTTGCCCTACACATATGTGTAATTCCGCCACTTTTAAACAGTTAACTCGCTAACGGTATTTTTAAGTTACCGTAAGTAAAATATGGTAAAATGAAAACAATCGGCATGATGACAAACATTTATTGACCCCACGCTGTATGTAAAAAGGTAAGGTCATTGACATCACATTGAAATATTCAATAAAGAGTAGGAAATAACATTCTCTGCTAATTAGAAGGCTAACCCCACACTAGCGTCTTTCGAGCGTCGTCGTCGCCCGAACGCCGACGCAGCGGCGACGCGACGTCGCCCGAGCGTCGGCGTCTCACCAGCGTCGACGCGACGTTACCCCGAATTCCTAGGCATATCGGAAACGTGAAAATCTTTGACTCGTTTCCTGACTCGACGAAGCCCCGCTAATTTCTGGGCAGTTTGCCCTTCGGACATCTGAAGCAACCTAACGAACCTAACCTACCTATACATTGGTTTAATGTGACTATTGTTAAAACATTATACAGGAACATTACGATCTGCCTGATTTTACTACCGGCTGCCGACATATCAAAGAATCGGCTACGTATAAATCACACGAGAAACGCGCTTGCGCACAAAAGTCATAGTGAAATCATTGTCTTGATATGAATTGTTATGTTACACATTTCCTGTACCGACGGTAGTCACTGTAGGTACAGTCGCCAAATATATAGGAGCGGCCAGGGTACTCAAAAATATCTGAACATGCACTTTATCGCCTTGACAATAGCGTTAAGGCCAATGCACACCGAGAGCGCGGGGCGGTAGCGGCGCGGCGGCGGCGGCGGAGCGTGCGCGGCGCGCTGTATAGCATTGAATTCAATACTGTGATACACACAGTCAGCGCGGTGGGCCCGCGCGTGGCGCGCGCGGGTCGGTGTGAATCACCGTATTTAATTCAATGTTATACAGCGCGCCGCGCACGCTCCGCCGCCGCGCCGCTACCGCCCCGCGCTCTTGGTTTGCAATGGCCTTTATTCAGATATTTGTGACCACGTTCGCAGCTCCGATATATCTGATGGCGACTGTAGTTTACAACCACAAAGGGCTTAGATTGTTATGTGCGAGAAATATGTATGTTTAAACAAACGGTGTTTTGTTTTATTACAACAATAACATTCTTATGCGTTTAATCTCTAATGCTTGTGTTAATTGAAATAGTTTACGTATTTTTCTTAGAGCACCTTTACACGGGCGATAAAAATTGCCGAATTGCCGCAATTTTGACGTCACGGCCATATCAAGCAATTCAAGCAATTCGAAATATTGCTCAATATGGAGCAATCATTGCTCGAGTATGGCGCCATTCTTGGTCCACTCAATTGCCCCATATGCAGCAATTCGAGAAACTATGAAAATTGCCCAAATATTGCCCGTGTAAATGCACCCGAGTGGAGTAATGATTGCCGAAATAATTGCCGCAATATCTAGAAATTGCCTTGTATTGCTCAATTAATTGCTCCATATTGCTCCATTCGTTTCGGCAACGTATCGCCGGGCAATAATTGCCCGAAAAATCGTCCGTGTAAGAGCACCTTTACAAATACATGCTACATCTATTCAGCTGCATCTATTTAGATGCAGCTGCTGTCTACCTATGCAGTGGCGGTGGGTCAAAACTTTTCTCAGGCAAGCCGGAGCCGGATGAGCTGTAGGGAAACCTGGTCAGGTGGCTGAAGATTAGATAAGCCGACGAGAATCGTGTTCTATGGACGCGCCGCCACGGCTACTTAGAGTTCATATTAGATTTCAATAAACGTGACACTTTTGGAAAGGCACCATTTGGCGGAATGCGCTTACATTGTACAGATTCAACATTGTTTCCGAGCTATAAAAGTGTAAGCACCGTTTCCCTTTTGATGTAACCTATATTGTCAAACATCCACGCACGATTGTTATAATGCCTAGGACCGTGTATGGAAAAATGTTTTTTAATTACCAACCATATCTTTTTTGTGAAATTGGTTTTTAATTACCAACCATATCTATCTCTACATTATTACTCAGTTCTAAATGGCTTAGATTTTATTTGATTCTTGGTTCAAACAATTTAATACCCTCAAAAAAAGGTCAACTCTGCGAACACCGTCAGTCGGCGAAGATCGAGTAGCAAGCAATTACAGCAAATTCTGCATAGCTTTTTTTACGAAATAGTAAAACTGTTCTAGTGTAAAACCCTAGAACGGCACCAAATATGCTGGCAAATCTACGATCACTACAAAACATAATTTCTCATTAAAGATAATTTGTCATGAAGTTAAACTTCAATCTACAACCAAACGTGACATGTCAGCCAAGATAAGCAATAATGAATCACAGTTTGAAATGCACTTTATGCAATTCCGCAACTAGACGCCAGACAAAACAAAACTACCGCCGAAAGGTGTCATTCCAATAGCTAAGCGAGCTCGAGCGAAGGGAAGGCTCAGGAGAACCATTATACAGAGTCTAATCCTATGCACAAAGTTCTAGGCAACAGATGTCCCTATGTCAAGTGCAAGGCCTGAGTGGACGCTCGTTCGGCGGGGCGTTCAGCGGGGCGGCTCAGTCGAGACAATCGAGTCAGTGCGTATGTGTATCTAATTTCGCGGTTAAACTACAGAAAAATGGCCACGTTGATAGCCTAGCGCTACAGATAGAAGACATAATCCCATATTTCTATTTTACAAATCTTTACCAAATCGAGCCTTCAAGACTTAAAGCCTGAGGGCTAAGTCTTGAAACACTGGTTAAACTAGAACTCGACTCGCGTGCGATCACGACCATTGAGAATATCCAGCTAGAAACGAAGGTTACAAAGAGTTAGACAATCGCTGGCGAATCGGAAATTGTATCCAACATTCTAAGTCACCTTGATCGCTTCGAAGTTTGGCAATGATGGTTAAGGTTTAAGTTATTATGATTATTAAAGTCGTGTGATAATTTGAGTCCAGCTCAAACAAGTCTGTCTTGCATCCAAAATTCACCATAAATCACTATTTTTATGGCATGACAGGTATTCGTAAGGCGGCATTAAAATTAAACAATTAATAATCAACTTTAGTGCGGTATGTATTAGGTAACTAAACTTACGCAAGAATACCTAGTTAGATATTCTTGATTACAAGAAGACAATACTCGCTCCCAGTACCACTACCACGTATACACCTTGAAATACATCATCATTTCCGCAGTCGGATAAAAAAAAATTAGGATTTGATCACCGGTGTACATCGTATGTTGCCTGCCTATACAGCGTTCCAAAGACACAATTGTGTCTTTGCTGACGGACGCAGCTTATGTCGTTAACGAGAAATCAAGTTCAACAGTGACTTACTCCAAGAAACTCGTTTAACGCGCTTCGAAGGCGGCCCGGCGTGGACCCTCGGCGGGAGATGAGCCGGCACCTTCCGCAGCGCACTCTGGTATCTCATCAGAAACGCGTGCACAGCACACTTGACGGGACTCGAGTATTTCTCCGATGGTAACGCTGCCACGGCCGCGACCACCACTGTAGTCTTCCTAGAACGCCTCTTCCCAGCTCTATTCCCTGCCCTACGCCTCCTTCGCTTGCTTTTAACTTCCACTGGCTGCAATGGCGGCTCCTTACTGACCATCTTACGACTGACGCGCGTTTTGATCGTTATTTTGAAAGCGTCACAAGATGGCGGACTAACCACGTCTTAAAACTAACTTAATCTTACGTAAAATAAAATTGAAATAAAAAACACAACACGAAATTAAAAATTAAAACTAAGCTTAGACTAATTGTGTCCAAGAGACAAAATGCACGCGGATCTACGTATAAGAATGTTACGTAGGGTATCCCGGTGAGATGGAAAAATATCGATAGTCAAAAAGTCAAAAACGCGGGACTCGCGAAGCGCAC
The DNA here is from genome assembly GCA_911728535.1 of Pammene fasciana. NCBI lineage: Eukaryota > Metazoa > Arthropoda > Insecta > Lepidoptera > Tortricidae > Pammene > Pammene fasciana. Next base: position 3,963,070 of record OU452292.1, read on the forward strand.
GAAATCGTCTCAAAGACTGACGCTCAACGAACGACGAATAAAGAAACAGCTCAAACTACCCGTCATTTTCCGATAAAAATATACAACCTACCCGCTTTTAGAAAAAGAAAACTGGTTTCTCCGTTGTTTGTTGCAAATATTGCCTTGATGTCTAGTTGCTAAGGGCAGTATTCTTTAAACAATGAACTAACTTATTACAAACCTTATCATAAAGAAATAAGATCTACCTATGATCAACAAATGTTAATGAAGTATTAGACCACCCACAGACTACACAGACAACAGGGAGCACGATGTCACCACGCATCAGTGCAATTTTATTCGAAAATTTCTACGATTCAAACAGCACATCTCAATAGTATTATACTCCAATTTGTAGTATAACAATCCAGGTTCAGCCCTGTAACTTGATTTTTGTAGATATTTTTAATTCACATGAGTAATGATCAAGAACATTAACTCAATTGAAATAAGCGGTCGCGCTCTCATACAAAATTAGTACGGGAGCACTGATGCGTGGTGACCCCAAGTTGTACTTATGGTTATGATGTATCTAGTGGTTGAGGTTATCTGTGAGACCACCAAAGAATCGTAGTGATTAAAGTTTATGAGTTTACTTTCTGCGGCACTTTGGCACGTCAAACGTTAGTTTGTAAAGTTATTTCGTTTACCTATAAACTTAAAATTAAGAGTTAATTTAATTTAATATTTTGGGGACAATCTTACACAAATCAACCTAACCCCAAACTAAGCAAAGCTTGTACTATGGGTGCTAGGCGACGATATACATACTTAGATAGATAAATACATACTTATATACATAGAAAACATCCATAACTCAGGAACAAATATTTGAGATTAGCACACGAATAAATGCCCTTACCAGGATTCGAACCCGGGACCTCCAGCTTCGTAGGCAGGGTCACTACCAACTGGGCTATGGAGGCCGTTTTAGTTCCCCATCGTTTAAGTTACGAGTATATGTACCCCTAAGTCCCCAAATGAAGAAAATAATAAAGGTCCATCGAATACGGTAGCAGTATAAATCAGAGGTCTATTTTTTCCAGCGCTTTTATGCATTTTGAAATTTAAAACGATACTTCGCAGTCTTCGAACGAACTATTTGGATGCTTTCCTGAAACAGCACAAGATCGAGAGTTGTGGAGATCAAAGGGAGAGGCCTTTGCCCAGCAGTGGGACACTATATATTACTATGAATCTTGTGTATTTGGCACTAAAGCTCCATTTAATATTTAATACCGCTTACTCATTTTTAGATAAATACACGAAATCAGCAATTTAATGCACTGATTGCACCAGGTCAAAACAATCAGTTTATCAGCCAAAGGCCTTGAATTTGCAATATGATGATATAATTATAAATAAAGGTGATAAATGGGATAATAATCACTGTTTCAACCGACTTCAAGAGTTCGAAGAAGGAGGTTATCAATTCGTCGGGTTCTTGGTTTAATTGCTAATTTTTTAGTGTATTTTCACCGATTATTCGAAGACGGCAGGACCGATTTGGAAAATTATTTTTTTGTTTCAAAGAGTATACTTCACAGTTGGTCCTATAGTCACCTGGTCCACATCTGATGGTGGAATCCTGGAGAACTCGAGGGAACTCTTCATCTATTATACCTATCGTGATTTCACCATTTTTTACAGAAACTCGGCCACTTCCACTTGGAATAGCGGATCCTAAGTAAAGTCGATTCTTTTTTTGTTTAAAATTATTTAAAGTTTTATAAGGCAAATGCTCACTATTATGGCTGCTGTACATGATGGGCCATCATAGGGACGCAGCTATACGACGGAACGAGATCGCAATATCGTTAGCATTTAACATTTTAAACAATTTCATTATATATAATAATATTGATTTCGTTGTCAGCCGCTATCATACATATCGGAGCGGCCAAGTTGGTCACAAATATCTGAACAACGCCTCTATTGTCAAGGCGATATTACGCATGTTCAGATATTTTTGAGTACCTGGCCACTCCGATATATTTGATGGCGACTGTACAATAGGGTGTGAAACTGCGGATAGGTATAATTACCTAATAATTAATCACCCGTCAACAGACAAGCGCAAACAACGTAATTTTTTACGTGCCGTAGCTGCCAAGAATGCAGAATGCAAGCGAAACGCACTGAAATATTTCGCTAGCACGCCGCCATCATTTTAAATTTAAATTCGCTGAATGAATGACAATGAAGTACTTTAGCCTGGTTAGTGTTGGTCTGGTAGCGAATATGGTGGCCCTGGTTTCGAAATTCGAACACAAATTCAAATTCGACGAACTGATGACTTGATGAGTTTTGTTATGATGATTGTTTGTAGTTGAACTATAGATTTTTTTAAGTTATAAATAATAAAATAATAAATATTAGGACAATCTTACACAAACCAACCTAGTCTTACAGTAAGCTCAATGAGGCTTGTGTTGTGGGTACTAGGCGACGATATATATATATAATAGATAGATATAGATAAATACTTAAATACATAGAAAACATCCAATAAATAAGACACACAAATAAATGCCCTGACCAGGATTTGAACCCGGGACTTCCTGCTTTTTAGTACGTAAGTATTTTATTTATCGATATCGATACTAGTAGTCCGCCTCGAACTGAGAACTCGCGATTTCCTTGCAAACGAGATGAGATGACCAATATAACAAGACCCATATGATGATTTCGCACCTTCTAGCTCCATGACCCCGTGATCGATCCAGCTCATATACGAAATTATGTGTATCTCTGCTACAACTCCAACAAATTTCGTGAAGATCAGAAAAACGTTAAAGTCATCGTCGAACAAACTCTCAAAATCAAAAAGACATCGAAATGCCGAGACGTCCCAGTAGCCAGAAGTTGTTTGCAAGAACTCGCTTCGCTTACGCTCCCGCTCGTTCGATAAGTTACAAATAGTGGCTGCTTTTCCTTGCCGATATTCTCAAGAGATAGAATTTAGGCGCGATTCTTCAAAAAAGCAGGTAATAGGTATAGGTACCTATACATAGGTATATTTTTACGGTTCAGTAAAACGCTACCCTGAGATGGCAAGTGTATTTAGGCAACAGTATACCTAATACCGACGGGTTGTTTTTGTTTAAAACCGAACGTGCACTAATACCATAGACACGGCCATAGTCGTAGAACTTTTTGAGGCTCCAAGTTTTTAGCGCCATCTAGTCCAGAGCGACCTAAAGATAGCCAAAATGTAAGAGGAAATGTAACCTGCTCTAGTACGCTAGTCGTTACTAGAAGGCGCTCTGGACTAGATGGCGCTAAAAACTTGAAGCAGAGACTATAGAGATATAGACGACCACAGCCTAAGAACTTTTTGAAGCTCATGTCAATTGCGCTATCGATGACAAAGCCCCCTAAAGATACCGAAAATGTAAGAGAAATGTCTCCTGCACTGCCACTCCACCTAGTAGCTACTAGTGTACTACTAGTACGCTATTTGTTACTAGGTGGAGTATACTCGTTCAGAAAAATCCAGAGCTGTAAGGGATTAACGTCTTATCTATTGTGTTCGGACTGCCACCGCACGTGCCATGATGAAAAAAATGGTTTGGTTACACGTAAGCGTTGAATGAATTTCTACTATATAGACCACGCAATAAGATTCAAAATGAACTAATACAAAAAAGCCCTAAGTTCTTTACGGTTGCATCCAGCGCAGGCGACTCAAACGCTCGGGGACCAGCGTAACTTGAAATCGAGATCCCAAATAGATATGCGTAATGCGGAGAGCGCCCTTGCACAGGTACTACGAGCGCCCGGCTAGTCAGCTCTTAGGAGGCCAATGGAATGTTTCTTACCTCGCAGGTAAAAACAGGGTCGGATTCTGATTGAAACATTTGAATTGATATACGCTTTACTTTTCTTTATTAAGAAAACAATAAACATGATTTAATAAAACATTGGGTACCTAAATATAATTACAATAATAATAAGTCAACTATTAAAACATTTCGTGGCAACGCGGCTCCAGTTTTAGTTTCATTCTTAGATTAAGCATTTGTCTAATTTTAAATAACGTTAATGTTTCATTAGGCTTTAATGCAGCACAATATTTTTATTATTAGACTTTCGTTATGAATGATGATTCGTGACAAATTAGACAAATGCTTAATCTAAGAATAAAACTAAAACTGGAGCAGCGTTGCCACGAAATGTTTTAATAGTTGACTTATTATTATTGTAATTATATTTACCCAATGTTTTATTTAAATCATGTTTATTATTTTCTTAATAAAGAACAGTAAAGCGTATATCAATTCAAATGTTTCAATCAGAATCCGACCCTGTTTCTACCTGCGAGGTAAGAAACATTCCATTGGCCTCCTAAGAGCTGACTAGCCGGGCGCTCGTAGTACCTGTGCAAGGGCGCTCTCCGCATTACGCATATCTATTTGGGATCTCGATTTCAAGTTACGCTGGTCCCCGAGCGTTTGAGTCGCCTGCGCTGGATGCAACCGTAAAGAACTTAGGGCTTTTTTGTATTAGTTCATATTGAATCTTATTGCGTGGTCTATATAGTAGAAATTCATTCAACGCTTACGTGTAACCAAACCATTTTTTCATCATGGCACGTGCGGTGGCAGTCCGAACACAATAGATAAGACGTTAATCCCTTGCAGCTCTGGATTTTTCTGAACGAGTATACTTAGCCGTGCAGGTGACATTTCTCTTACATTTTCGGTATCTTTAGGGGGCTTTGACATAGATGGCGCAATTGACATGAGCTTCAAAACGTTCTTAGGCTGTGGTCGTCTATATCTCTATAGTCTCTGCTTGAAGCCTCAAAAAGTTCAACGACTATGGCCGTCTATTGTAATATATCTTTTCTCAAACATGCAATGAAATGTCTTCGTTATGTGCGTCATAATAGGCTTCAAAGTATCACATTTAGGGCGGATCAACTCCAGAGAACAGGTAACGATTTTCATATAAAATTGAAGGCCTAGGCCGGGAAGTAATTTTTTTTAATTTCTATTCCACATATGTTTGTGGCACAGGATCATGGCATTCAGCCATTTAAGGTTATAAGCGATATTTACTTTTTGGTTCATTTGACATTCTGCCACTACTTATGCATATTAAAAAAACAATAATCATCATATAATTTTTTCCAATTTTTTTTGTTTTTTATTTGGAAAATTTTTTCTTCGAAATTTTTTTTTTTGAAAATTTACAATATTAATACAAGTATACGAGTAGACTTTTGCCTTACGTGTGCCGAAAAAAAATTGGATAATTTTCATATTTATTTCATTGCATGTTTGAGAAAAGCACTATACATACCTTGGCGTGAAAAGGGGTTGCCAGCCTCGTAACTATACGGCCTCGCTACGCTCGGCCGTCTATATAACTCAGCCGGCAACCCCCTGCTTCCCAGCCTCTGTAGTAATGTACTATTAAGTCTATGCTAATACTAATATTGTATTATATATCAGGGGGGTAATAACAAGGCTATAAAATTATATCTTCACAAAGTAAACAAACCTTTATGCCATTAAAATAAGGTGCAATTTTTCTCAACTTTGTTTTCCTACTGCGCCGCCATTGCCGTCGAAAATCCAAAAAAGTCGTAAGTCATTATAAAAATATTATGGAATTACAACTTTTCGGTTCAAATCAGCACGATATCGAGTATTACGTGGCTACTACGTTTATTTACGTGTTGATGTAGGTCTGAGCTACGTTGCAAATTACACAAGGACGTGGTGCGAGTAGGTAGTCGCTATCAAATATATCGGAGCGGACAAGGTACCTATAAATATCTGAACATGCACTTATCGCCTTGACCCTTTGATTATTAAACCAACCGGATGCGAGACGCGCTCTCATCATTTCTATCGGAAAAAGTCTGCCGTTTTTAGCGGGGGAGGGGAACGTCAAATGTATGCGAAACGTCAAAATAGCCACGTCAAATAAACGTCAGTCCATACAATGAGTATGACCACTGGTCATACTCATTCGGCGGAGGGGAACGCCTGTCAATGGCTACTCCGCTTGGTTTAAAGCTCTAAGCCTTGACCATAGACTAAAGAGGTTTTAGCTTGTCTCTGGCCCTTATAGACTGGAAATAAATGTCATTTTATATGAAAACCACCTGTCAGTATATTTGACAAATGATTGTCTTAGAATCAATATGTCTGTAGTTTACTTTTACTGGTCTAGTCTATGGCCTTGACAATAGATGCGTTGTTCAGATATTAGTAACCGAAATAAAATATCGGAGCGGCCAAGGTGTTTACTAATATCTGAACAACGGATCTATTGTCAAGGCGATAAAGTGCATGTTCAAATATTTATGACTACCTTGGCCGCTCCGATATATTTGATGGCGAATGTACCTAAGGCTACATTTTCAAGGAGATTTGAAGCAAAAAAATCTATAGTTTATAACCTTTATTCTAGTAAACCAGGATAGAATCGATCTATAATCTGAACCTACACATGTATATTTGTATAATAACTTATAATTTTAAACAAAAAAAGAACCGACTTCACTTAGGATCCGCTATTCCAAGAGGAAGTGGCCGAGTTGCTGTAAAAAATTGTGAAATCACTATAGGTGTGCCTATAATAGTTGAAGAGTTCCCTCGATTTCTCCAGGATCCCATCATCAGACCCCGATTTGGTGACAATGGGACCATCTAGGGAACATACCCGTTCGATTTAAAAAAAAAAATTGAAAATCGGTTCTTGATTCACCGATATATCGAGTAACATACATACAAAAAAATAATGATAAAAAAAACAGTCGAATTGAGAACCTCCTCCTTTTTTGAAGTCGGTTAAAAATAGCTAGATCGTTAGAGGGGAGCCGTGACCTTCAATCTCCATTGCACCCCTGCAAAGGGGATCGTATTAAGCCGCGTATCGACTGCGCGCGGCTGCCGCGCGAGCCATGTTCGACCGCGGCAAACCTGCGTTTTGGTACGCGAGCCAAATTGAAGCGCACATTTTCATGTAGCGCGGCAGCCGCGCGCGGCAGTCGATCCGGAACAAACATTCATTTTGTGCGCGGCAACCATGGACGTATCACGTCGTAAACGGGCAGCTGCCGCTTTTATTCTTAATAATTTGTTGCGATAATCACTACATTTACTGTTCCATAGAAACTGATTAGCGCCCTATAATTTAATTAAAGTACGACACTTTTCATTATCCACGTCTGTCGCCGCGCGAGCCAACTGAAATATAAAAACATCCGTCCCAACTGCGCGCGAACATGACACTGACGGTCCTTTGCCGCGCGCCCAAAAACCGACACGAACTGGATCGCCGCGCGGCACGTTCGAGCGCGCCAATGTTCGAGCTGCCGCGCGCGGCGGAGCCGTCCCCATTTCGCGCGGCCGCCGCGCGAGCCAATGTTCGATGGTTTGCCGCGCGCAGTCGATACGCGGCTTTACGCAACCAATTTGAAATGTGCCACCACAATAGTATTACCATTTTACACCTTATTTTTAACCGACTTCAAAAAAGGAGGAGGTTCTCAATTCGACTGAATTTTTTTTTTTTTTATCATATTTTTTTTTTTTTGTATGTATGTTACTCCATATCTCCGTGAATCGTGAACCGATTTTCAAAATTTTTTTTTGAATCGAACAGGTATAACCCCTAGATGGTCCCATTGTCACCAAGTCGGAATCTGATGATGGGATCCTGGAGAAATCGAGGGAACTCTTCAACTATTATAGGCACACCTATAGTGATTTCACTATTTTTTACAGCAACTCGGCCACTTCCTCTTGGAATAGCGGATCCTGAGTGAAGTCGGTTCTTTTTTTGTTTAAAATTATAAAGGAAGAGGGTTCTACGGTGGTCAAGAGCGAAGAGATAAACTATAGAGTTTGCGTGTAGAAGCAAAGTTTGAAGCGGTAAATGAGGCTATTTCATAATGTCACAACCTTTTCACCGCCAAGCGTTAAACAATAATTTTAAACAAAAAAAGAACCGACTTCACTTAGGATCCGCTATTCCAAGAGGAAGTGGCCGAGTTGCTGTAAAAAATAGTGAAATCACTATAGGTGTGCCTATAATAGTTGAAGAGTTCCCTCGATTTCTCCAGGATCCCATCATCAGATCCCGACTTGGTGACAATGGGACCATCTAGGGGTTATACCTGTTCGATTCAAAAAAAAAATTTGAAAATCGGTTCACGATTCACGGAGATATGGAGTAACATACATACAAAAAAAAAAAAAAATTATGATAAAAAAAAAAAAAAAAAAATTCAGTCGAATTGAGAACCTCCTCCTTTTTTGAAGTCGGTTAAAAATGACGCGCCACCGACGTCACATTAACGCGTTTTGTCAAGCGAAATTGAACTTTGCGCAAGCCCGCGTACCTAGGTCCCTATTGCACTACAAAACCTGTCGGCTGTTGCCGTCGTTGGCGTCCATGGCACGACTTTTTGATTGTGGCGATGAAATAAACTAGTAGTCCGCCTCGAAATAAGAACTCGCGATTTCCTTGTAAACTAGATTACCAATATAACAAGACCCATATGATATGATGATTTTTTCGCGCCTTCTTGCTCCATGACCCCTTGTAGTGGGGTGGCCAAGTTGAAGCGGCGAATTCTTCGTAGGACTGAAAAGGTTTATACCAACAAGTGGTATCGTTGGAATCAGCATAAGCTACTGATTATTAAACTACCTCTTGTCACTTCATAAAGTGGTGGAATGAGTTTTTATGACGTCACAAAGATGGCGCGCGACTTAGGGTTAGATTTTGTCGATTATTTCAAAAACTATTTAGTCAATTTAAGAAAACAAGGTGTCATATGATTGATATTTTAATGCTTAATAAAATATCTAAATCTGCCTTCAACCAAAAAGTTAAATAAAAGCCAAATTTATTTTTATTTAAATTTCTAACACGCATTAATTTACATTATTAATTATGTTAAACTTTATTGCACAATAATAAAAAAATAAGTCCAAAAGGCGCACTTAATGCTTTAAGGCATTCTATTCCAGTCAACCATAGGGCAAAACAGAAATTTGCTATGGCATGTGCAGTGAGATAAAAGGATTGTGTAATTATTAGTCTCATATTTAAGTCCTAATTTCTAACTCTACACATTGTAAAGAAATATTTGTAGCTAATATATATGTATATGTAGTATATGTGTATACGTAATAATCTTTACCTTTATTGAGCCTTATCATTATACATTTTATCATTAAGTAGCATATTTTACAGTGTGTTTTTTAACATACTGTTTACGCTGTTGGGGCAGCTCTTGTAAAACAGTTATCATTGAGGCCGAAAGAGCACAGCGTGCTGTCCTTAAAACAATGTTAAAGAAACCCTTCCGGTATTCCACACTTTTACTACATAAAAAGTCCGAAGTGTTGACGGTTCTTCAATTTACCTACTCAAAATTGTTGTTGATAAGCACAAGCAAATACTTGAAACGAAGAGTGTATCGAACACAGGTTCCGTCCGTTAACACTGCCCTTGCAAAACGATTTGAACCGTATATATCTAGTTTTGTTTATAATTCCGTGACTAGCTAGACACGTAGACATTAAAGATAAACCCGTTTTTAAAGCCAAACAAGTCATTACAAAAGCAAAAGCAATAGCTAGCCAGCTTAACCTATAAATATACTGAAGATATTATCCAAATCAGAAAAAGTTAGACCTTCGTGATAGTCAAAATAAGCTTAGAGTTAATTTGATGCACTTTTATTTAAGTATAGTTATAATAAATTAGCTTAACTAATATGTATACTTAAGTATTGTGTTGGTTGTAGACAACATCATACTTTAAAAAATAAATCTTTAATTTGTCAACCGGTATAGCATATATTGTCATAACATGTGATATTGGTCTCCGCGATATAGGCATGCCTAGTGCGAGTATCAATGTTAACTTATTTATTTATTTAATTTTATTCATTTATTTAAGTTCGGAGTGAACGAATTATTCTTTTGCATTATGTCGAGCATCCAAAGGTTGTATGGAATAGAATGATCTGGCGTTCGCACAGCTGAAAACATGTATATCGTCGGGTAAATTAGGTACATAATCCGATATCGTTAGATATACTTTATTGCGTTTCTATTTAATTGTCCTGTGCAACTGCGAAATCATTTTATTTATTGAAACGGCCACAATGAACTGTTGTTAGTAAACTCCAGTGGGGATTGAGTTCTAAGGACACCGGCTTGGTTTTCTTTAGATATCGATACTTTTTGCGGTCTAAGAACAGTATTGCCAGTCTTGTGTTTTTTCACATGCAATGTTTAATGGGATCTCATTCCTTTTTGTAAATAGGGCTCCATTTTCTCCTTCCACGTTCTTGCCGTGCACATTCCCATACCTATTCTCACCCATGAACCCGTACGCATGCCCACATCCGAAGGTATTAATGGGCACCTAAAACTGCCTTTATTTTACTATCAACTACTAATGGTCAAAAAAAGATCAAAATGTTATCAACTGAAAATGTAACTTTGCAGTTCTTTATATGGGATTGCAATGTACTTGTAAGTTTTGTAAAACCAGGCCACCCGGCTGACATTGCAGTATGTTAAGATTATCAGAGGCTTTATAGCTCTAACACTAGATGTATTCAAAATTAGCTAGAGTTAGAATTCGTATGATCTGCCATATAATAGTCAGTCAGTAACAAAACTAAGGAACTTTGACTTGCAATAATTCTTAAAATATAAGTTAAAATTAAATGATTTTGAGAATATGTCTTCCTTGTGTTATGATTTCTTTTTCACTGAAAATTCAGACTTCTAGCTACAGTAGCTACCACCAAACACCAGAATACCAGAATGAGAGGGCGTCGAAAATAGCTTGAATGGCTACGGGAAAAGGATAGTACGGCCGTGAGAGAGACTAATAATTTCACAATCCTTTTAAAAAATAAAAAAATAAAATCGCTTTATTTCAGACAAAAGTCCATATAAAATACACAATAAAAATAAAAATAAAAGAAATCATTCTTACAGTAGGTAGGTAGGTACTCCAGTCTCGTATAACGTATGTCTTATAACTAATACGATGTTCTGTCACAAAATATTTACTTCCGGTTCTCGTTTTGATGAACGGACGACCAGTAACGGAAGATTGGGCTGTACAGTGTACAGGCTCTCAGAGATGCTTTTAAGAATGCGGTTTTCTGAGCTTCTCAATTCTCCCTCGGATAATGGCGAAAAAGTCGGGCACCCCCGCCTCTGCGAACATGCCCGACGCGCTACAGAACCTGGGCAACCTCAGTAGGATGCGAAAAGCGTCATTATATTGAACCCGCAAGGTTGAAAATGCTTTCCTACTGAAGTTGACCCATAGTTGACAGGTGTACAAACACTGACAAAACGCTCGGAAAAGAGTCACCTTAACACCGTTTGTACACTTTGCGAATTTGCGCGCGAGCATGTTACACCTGACGGATAAAGCCCGCCTTTCCCTTTCCATGTCAAGGTCGTCCTTTCGGTCGCTGCATAAGATATCTTTTTATCTCACTGCACACACCATAGCAATTCTGTTTTGCCCTATGGTTGACTGGAACAGAATGCCTTACAAATACAAATACAAATACAAATACAAAATTCTTTATTTCATAAAAGCGTACAAGCCTAGCCAAGCGTAGCCTTAAAGCATTAAGTGTGCCTTTTGGACTTATTTTTTTATTATTGTGCAATAAAGTTTAACATAATTAATAATGTAAATTAAGGCGTGTTAGAAATGTAAATAAAAATAAATTTGGCTTTTATTAAATTTTTGGGTTGAAGGTAAATGGACATATTTTATTAAGCATGAAAATATCAACCATATGACACTTTGTTTGCTTAAATCGACTAAATAGTTTTTGAAATAATCGACAAAATCTAACCCTAAGTCGCGCGCCATCTTTGTGACGTCATAAAAACTCATTCCACCACTTTATGACCTGACAAGAGATATTTTCATAATCAGTAGCTCATGCTGATTCCAACGATACCACTTGTTGGTATAAACCTTTTGGGTCCTACGAACATCGAAAATAAGATAGCTCCTACGAATTGGCCTTTCCTCTATTGATCAATCCTGCTCATATACGAACTCTCAAATTATATGTATCAGTGCTACAACCCGATACAATTTCATGAAGATCAGAATCTAAAAGCCATCGAACGCGATTGAGACGTCCCAGTAGTGACTTACATAAGGTAACTATGCTATCAACTTTAAATACAATCTACAGGAAGACAAACACACTTCTTCAACCGAACAAAGTGAATGCAAGCTCCATATATTTTAATCGTCTTGCAAAGGAGTTTTAGCAGATATACCTACTTGCAAGGTATATATCTATAGGTACACAAATACTACGAATGATGAATGAACGGAACAACACTTTCTTATCTCCATACTATTCTAGATAAATAGTATGGAGATAAGAAATTAGTCTTAGCGTGGGCTCTCGCTATGGTGCAATTTAGACTAGTGAAAAAGGGTATAAGGCACTCCACACTACCGATCTGAATTCAGCAATTGATAGACAAAATCAGCCGGAAATGCTTAAATTTGTCTATGGTAGCGAAAATTTGTCTATGGCCTCCTAACTTGAAGATTTCTGGCCCTAGTGACAAAGGGTTCAAGTCAAAATGGCTCTGCAAATAAGGGTACAAGTGCCGTACATTTTGTAGGACTTGTGCCCTTATTCGCTGAGCCATTTTGACTTGTACCCTTTTTCACTAGGGCCCAGTGGCGACGGGTGAAATATTTTCTTAGGCAAGCCAGCGCTTAATAAGGCTCAATAGGCTCAATAAATTTTCATGGGTTGTAGGAAAATTGCTCGGGTGCCCGTGAATTAGACAAGCCGTCGGGAATCGGGTTCTATGGACGCGCCGCCACTGCTAGGGCCAGTTATATCCACCACTAACTATACTAGCCGCAAAACTAATTGGCGACTGAGTTCATAATGTTGTCTCCTTCCCTCTTGCAGTGGTCAAGTGTGAAAGAGAAGTTTTATGACCTCAGTCGCCAGTTAGTTTTGCGGATAGTATAGTGCTAATTTTGCAAGGAGAGCGCTTATTATTATCATAGTTAAAGAAGAATAAGTGATACCTATATATGTTAAGGTATGATTACACATACTGATCGCGTTCTGACTATATCAGGGTTAATTATTTAAGAGCTGAACGTGAACCCGTGTTAATCGTATGAGCTTTGTGATCATTTCATAGAGAAGAATAATTGTTTTTTTTTCAAACGCTTTAATTATATTTAAAGACAAAAAAAATTGACCCACTGCCTCTGGTAGGTACCTTAATATGAACAAAGGCTAGTTCTGTACGTACATTTATTGAACCACGTCATATGCTGCCAGGGACCACCAGTGGTCCTGGGACCCTCACTAACAGCTCTTTTTGTAAGAATCCATTAGAAAGATTATATGTATGTGTTAAGATAGATATATGTGATAATCTTCATCAAAAGGTACCATTTGGCGGCCAGCTCTTACACTTTTATTGCTTGAATTCAATATTGAATCTGTACAATAGCCATCAGATATATCAGAGCGGCCAAGGTGGTCACTAATATCTGAACAATGCCGCTATTGTCAAGGCGATAAATGCATGTTCAGATATTTTTTTGTACACTGGCCGCTCTGATATATTTGATGGGGAATGTACAACATTATAATCAGCTTAAATAATTAAATATTATTATTTTAGATTAACAAGATTAGGATTTTTGCAACTTAATTGATAAAGAATAGTAGAATACCAACAAAGTTTGTTTTAAACTGATAAATATGAAACAAACTGCTGAATAATACTGGTTTGGATAACAGATACCTATTAATGCTGCTCAAAGTTACTCAAAGAGCTATGGAACGCAGCATGCTCGGTATATTCGCGATAGGATCCGGAACGAGGAGGTAAGGCGTCGGACCAAGGTAGCTAGTAGACATTGGTCAACGGATTGCTACTCTAATATGGGCCTGGGCCGGACACGTTTTCGTCGAGATGATCTGAGATGGAGCCAGCATGTCCTAGCATGGAGACCTCGGCCAGTAAGACCAGATCATAGACCTCCAATCAGATGGGAGGACAATATCAAAAAGGTGGCAGGCCTGCTCTGGAGAATAGTAACCGCGGACCGGGCTAGTTGGAGGAAAATTGGAGAGGCATATGCCCAACAGTGGGCGCATACTCGGTGAAGAAGAAGAGATTAATGGTGCAATAAAATATTTGTATGCAATTCAAAGATAATATGTTTTTCTATTCTTTCTGAGCAAACGAAAAAAACTTAACTCTCTAAAAAACAGGCAAACCAGTGGAATTAAGAGTTCTATGGATTTTCTGCAACTTATGTGAAATTATAACAAGTGCTATAATTAACTCTTTGATAATTAACTGGTATCTTATGATTTAGTATAGATAAGGCTGGAAACAGGCAGAATAGTTTTTTTTAATACCACAATGGTAGCAAACAAGCAGACGGCCTGATGGTAAGCAGCTACCGTAGCCTATGGACGCCTGCAACTCCAGAGGTGTCACAATCACATGCGCTATGCCGACCCTTTACAAAAAAAGAGGATTTTCTGTGTTGAGAGCTAAAGGAACAAATGGATCCCTCATCAACACACAGTTTCAACCACTCTTTGAGTTCTTTGGCAACCTTACTCACCAGCAGCAACACAATGCTATGAGTAGGGTTTAGTGCAGTGGTGGGCAAAGTTTGGCCCTCGAAATCATTTGTTCCAGCCCACCGCGGATACATTGAAATAATTTGTTCTAATAAATAAAAATCTAAATTTCAGGAAGTGTATAATTTTGATTCTTACATGTGATTCATTTGAAATAAATATATAAGTACTTGTATATATTTGTTTTTCTTGCTGTTAAAAGTAAGGAAGGCCGGAATTGCTGCATAATTGCATTTTTATAAAACCGTAAAAAAATTAAATTTCTTGTTTTGCTACAATTCTGGCCCTCCTCCGAAATTTCTCAAGTTTTCTGGCCCTCTATGAAAAAAGTTTGCCCACCATTGGTCTAATGCTATTTGGCTGTGATTTCTGTAAGGTGCAGAGTTGCATTTATTTTATATTATTGATTCAGGGTTGTAGTTCAATCAATCATGACATGTTGTAATCATTTAGAGAGAGAAAACAAACATCTTTTTTTTAATACAGTGGGTTCTGTAAACATTCTTGTTTATATTTACAGATCAGATTAAAACTGTTAAAACCTTATCACCATTTTGGACATAACATAGATTTCAAATCTAACTATAATTGCTAGCCCACCATATTGATGCAATGCAGTAACATTGCCAACACAAACCCAAAAATGGCAAAAATATAAATGGAAAGTCATACTTGGTAACTAAAAACTATACAGTATCAAAGCACTAGACAGTATTAAGCTCTAGAAGCCCTAAATTCTAACATTATAATGTTTCAATAATATTAAAACAACAGTTATGTGGAGCCACTTTCTGCAATATGACCTACTTGGCAGATGACTTCCTATATGCTAATAAGATCTTAATAGAAACAATATACGAGGCACATTGAACCCCAAAAGTTGTATAGCTTGGTTCCTATATTGAATTATTATTATTTTTGAGGGGTTTCCAAAAAAATACGGAACAAAAACAAATCTAGAGTGTGATGCTAAAATAACTAAAATATCAAGGGATAATAGTGATCTGTTGATGGGATATGATGGAATGAGTTGTAATATATTTACCTTCCTCGTTGGAGCCATCCTTGGGGCTTTCGTCGTTAGGATTTTCTTTCAAAGACAACAGGGCCACAGCTGACATCGCTCGGTAATCTCACTTGCTTCTCAGTCTTCTCTCAGTTAACTACCAAAATTCTAAAATAACTGTACAATATTTACAAAGTGTTCCGGAAATTAATCTATCACCTAATATAATGTTTATATCACAGACTTTTCGTTTTTCACTAAACAATACGGAACAACACGTCCACGCACGAAAATACTATCAATATTTACAAGACTCTAGGTATAATAAACTTATTTACACATTAAAAACTATCGTTTATCAGCTAAATTTAACAAATACGCTCTAGCGGTCACAAGATACTCATAACTAAAAGAATTTATCAGTTTTAGATGCAAAAATATATAAAACGTCCGCCATATGCCTTTTGAGACCTCTATTGCGCAACAAATTTGTATTGATACCATTGAGCTGTGCTATCATGCCGGTGCGTGATATTCTTATATTGGTCGGTTTATATCCAGTTGCCATTGTTTAGTTTTTTGATTGAAAACGGCCTTTCTTTTCTTTGAAGTTCATTAGAAACAATTCACACAAATAACTAATTTTTAAATTGAATAAATCATGTCATCATCACAAAATACAAAAAATCTAAAAAACAAAAGTCAAGTAGCAGTATCGAAATTATCGAATCGACGTGTCTCACTCAATACTTCGGAGTGCTAATTATTTGATTTAGCAACATTAATAACGTGACAGCCTTGAGACGTTTTTACCGAGATTTAAACGGCTATTAGACATTGCAACCTGCAGGGCCCAATCTGTTGTATACCCTGCCTTTCCCTACCCTCCTTCAGCTCCCTCTACGGGTTCTACCACAGAGTAAATAATAGTATTCTACCTTTAATTACACCTTCCAACCTGACAGATTGAGCCCTGCCGGTTGCAATGTCTAATACCGCTTTTACCTTACCAAGGGAAGGGGGTGGGCTTAGCAGTTGCTTGAGTGAGATGAGATTAGTATGTTTTCTAAAATCTAAATGAAATAAAATAAATTTACAAAATGTCAATAAAATGGACTGGTAGTGTGAGTGATTCGGGTATATTACGTAAAAGTGATTCCAAGGAGAAGAAAGAAGAGCTTTTCGTGTTCGGCTACTCGTGCAAATTGTTCAGGGACGATGAAAAAGCCCTGCACATTGATCAAGGCAAACACCTCATACCGTGGATGGGGGATGAAACGTTGAAAATCGACAGGTTCGATCTGTTTTTTACTATAACTGTGGCTAAAAACTATAAAGCGATTGCAATGTGTTGGAAAATACTTAATATTGGAAGATCTTTTAAGATTTTCGCAGAGGATTTTGAAGCTTGCGGGTCGAAGATCTCACAGCGGGCGGCCGCTGCTTCGCATAATGTTATGGTGACACTCTTCAGCGGTATGTATTACATGAACAGGTATAATCGCGTTCGTATAAGACACAATGGTCTGTTTTGAAAAGTTTTGAGGTTATGAAATTGTTGTTTTTAACCCTAATCCTGGTCGGGCTTAGGAACTTACAACATACAGCCGGTAATGATTATAGGCTCTATGGTTACTGTAAAGATTATAATATGTTTTTAAGTCTAGTATGGAATATAATAAAAACCTTTGATGTTTAAAAATATAGATAAATTTATGCTTAAATTACTAATACAAAGTGTATTAAGATAGACTACAAACAAAACTACCTTCTGCATTGTTCCCCAACAATAGCCACAGACAATTTCCATAAAATAAAAAATCTGCACCACTAACCCCGTATAACCATAATCTTAATGTGGACAGGTACGACGCCCGAGGCGCGCTCCATGACGTGTCATCGCTGGAGGCGCCGCCGGGCGGGTTCGACTGGCGCATGGAGCTCACTCGGAACGAGCTGGACGTGGAACAGCTGTGCGATGAGGAGCGGTACAGAGCACTGCATACTGATGAGGATGAGGAGGAGATGTATAAAGGTAAATAACTTACCTTATTCATAAATGTCTCTCAGGCCTCAATTAGTTAAATTATGTTTTGTCCTAATCTGTCACTTTGAGGGTTGTGTTTGATAGAGACAGACGAAACATAGATTAACTAATTGAGGCCTACTCATTAACTTTTCATTATTAAGAAGGCATTACAGCCATATGTACCGGATGTCCTATGAAATTAAGTTATGCTAGGGCTTACATACATACTGGTATCTTTTTTTGTATGAACAAGACTTAATTCAGAATTGTGTATAAAAAATAACTGGTAGTGAACTCTATTTATGTATTCCAACCACTATCATTAGTATTTTGAGATCTTCCATTTTTACAGTAAACTTGTGACTTTTTCTTTTGAAACATTGCAAAATTTCTAATAAAATACCAAGCATTTCATAAAATACCCTTTATAAACACTCAACAGAGGAAGAGCTGAAGCGTCTCCACGCAGCTGGCTACGGACAGGTGGGGTTCAACTATGACACTCCGGTGGAAGCACCAGCACCGACTACACCCGTGGAAGTTGATGAGCCTTTCGCACCAACACCATCTTACAGAGCGCTGTTTACTCCTGATATTCTACTGGTAGGGATAGTTTATTTATTTATTTATTTATTATTCTACTAAGTAACACAGCATTACAGTAAAACCAAGGACTGTGAACTCAAAAACAATTTACAAAAATACTTAAAACTAGTTTGATTTAGGCGACGCAACTGCGTGGCTCTGTTGCGTCGTCTGATCTGGTGTAGGATTCGGCAGATTGCCCCGGAACCATCGAAACACAACACCCTTCGGCCAGAAGTCATTTAATAACATGGTTTTAGATATAATCTACTCCAGCAGCATAATCCAATATAGCGTGCAATGTGTATATTAATAATTATAATTAAAAAAAGAAACAACTTCACTTAGGCTCCGCTTTTCCAAGAGGTAACACCTGAGTTGCTGTAAGAAATACTGAAATTACTATAGGTGTGCCTATAGTAGTTGAAGAGTTCCCTCGATTTCTCCAGGATCGCATCATCAGATCCAGACCTGGTGACAATTGGACCAACTGTGAAGTATAATCTTTCAAACAAAAAAAGAATTTTCCAAATCGGTCCAGCTGTCTTTGAATAATCGGTGAACATAGTTAAAAATAAAATAGCAAAAAAAAGAAAAATCCTGACGAAGTGAGAACCTCCTGGTGCCACAGCGCCATCTCTTGAACGGAAGCTTCTTTGACAGCGTCTAATTACCAAAGAAAATGTAATGAAATCTGCTAGGTTAAGAAATTGATGCCATTTCGGCGAAAATCCTTTCGCTTAATTTTATTTGCCAAACAACTTATCGCATAACGGTTAGGTATTTATCGTACCAACATTTACTAAATGAATTGTTTCGTATAGTTATATTTGGGCGAATTCTCATTTGGCATAAGTTAGGTATGTTACGTTAGTATGCCAAATAAACATATGCAAACCGAATATGCCATACATTACACAATCCCTATCATTTTATAATAAGCCAGTTAAAAAAATTTAAATGTAGACTCTTGACTGTTTTTTTGCAGCCAGACTCTCTCAAGCAAAACACAATAATAGAGAAAACCGCCAACTTCATTGCATCCCAGGGCGCCCAAATGGAGATCCTCATCAAGGCAAAGCAGGGTGACAACCCGCAGTTCAGATTCCTGGACATGGGGGCGCCACTGCGGCCTTATTACTTGGCATTGGTGGCGCTGGTCAAGGCTGGGAAGTGGCCTGAGAAGGCGCCTGAAGTGGTTGAAGGTAAACAGTTGATCAATCAATTATCAAGGTGAAACAGGGTAACCCGCAGTTCTGGTTCCTGGACATGGGGGCGCCACTGCGGCCGTATTACCTGGTGGTCTAGGCCGCGAAGTGGCCTGAGAAGGCGCCTGAAGTGGCCGAGAGTTAGCATTAAGTTTAGTAAGCTAAATTTGCACTGTCACAGCTATCTTAATGCTTAAGGTTCATCCGCAAATTACAACAAAATGTATGACTGTTTGACCTCTCCTTTCCTCTTGCAATACTTGGGGCAAATTTTGTATGTTCTTTAATGCGATATAGTAAATTTACTGTCAATCTGTTTTTTTACAGAAAAACAACCTGAGACGGATGAATATCTACATCCCAGCTTGGCTGCCACCGTCATTGAATCTGTAAGTACATCATATCAACAAATTATATAAAAACAAAAATTAATAGAAGTTTTGTATTAAAATCCTACTGTTAAATTATAATTTCAAAAGAGATTTGTGTCTACTTTGTTTTTAAATACGAGTTTAAGGGTCACCACACACCTAGCGGAATTCCTCGCGGAATTACCGGAAGTAGCGGAAATTCATAGACAAAATGCTTAATTTGTCTGTGGTAGCGGAAATTTGTCTATGGCTTCCATACAAAAAATCTGCTACCATAGACAAATTTCCGCTACCATAGACAAATTTCCGCTACTTCCGCTAATTCCGCGAGGAATTCCGCTAGGTGTGTGGTGGCTGCGTTTCCACCAGAGATGAGCGAGGATGCGTGGCGAAGAATGTGTTTGTTAAGAACTAATCCCAGAGCTGCGCTGTGCGAGAAAATAAAAAGAGGATAGGTAAATGAAGTGATTAGCCGTGACTACACCAGGCGCACCGCCTCGCGAGGAAATTAGGCAGCTCGGCTAGTGTGGACGTGCCTCGCCCGAGGCAAACGCACGCGCGGCCGCAATGCCTCGGGCGAGGCACGTCCACACTAGCCGAGCTGCCGCGCGCGGCAATTTCCTCGCGAGGCGGTGCGCCTGGTGTAGACACGGCTATTGTATTGGTTTTTAACAAACACATCCCTCGCAACACATCCTCGCCATCTCTGGTCTAACGCAGCCTAAGTTAAGTCTGCATTCTTTATAGATAATTTAAATATAAAGAAATGTATCATTTTCAACGAAAAGGTACATCATAGTCGGTCAATAAGGCGTTAATAGGAGGACGCCACACCTGACGCATCGCCTAGGGAGGAAATTGCCACGCGGGGCGGCTAGCCTAGTGTGGGCGTGCGGGGCGTGCCTCGCCCGAGAAATTGCGGCCGCGCGTGCGTTTGCCTCGGCCAAGTCACGCTCACACTAGCCGAACTGCCTCGCGCGGCAATTTCCTCGCGAGGCGGCTCGTCTGGTGTTAACCCGCCTATTGCCATTCATGTACCTTTGACTTGAGAACGTCACAAATAATGTTTTAATTAATTTAATGAACATCTGCTTTCTCTCAGGCCCCATCAATCCCAAGCATCCACTACCGCCCCTCTGCCGACTGTGACTACACCATGTTGGTATCCAAAATGCGAGGAGAGGCAACCCTGGATGAAAACTATACACCGGAGCTGGCGCCCGGGGAGGTGGCGCCCCCGGGCACGGAGCCCCTGCCTCCGAGAGCCAGGCCCGTGATATCCAGAGCCCCAGTCATGTATACTAGGGAACATGGTAACTATCATACTTGATCACTCTATATTGAAATAATGTTGAACACTTATAGTGTCTTATTATAATGCTACACGATGCTGGTCTCCAAAATGCGCGGAGAGGTAACCCTGGATGAAAACTATACACCGGAGGTGGCGCCCCCGGGCACTGGGCCCCCCTGTCTTCAAAAGCTAGGCCTGTGATATCTAGAGCCCCAGTCATGTATATGTATAGTAGGGAACATGGTAATTATTACATTCTTATGAGGATGAAATCCACAGATTGTGAAAGGTCGCAACTCTTTGACTGCCATATTGGACAGAAAAATCGTGACACTGACGCCAGAGCACAGAGTAAACAATAGTAATATATTACTGGACCGCGATTAGAATGGGATTAGAGTTGACAGATTCTCCATATGCTTACGTCAAAATTTGTATGGGTTTACAGCTAACTCAATCCCATTCTCATCTCGATTCAGTAATACAGAGGTCTTACTGTGACGTCACGGAATGTTGACACTTCTTAGCGCATGACAAGTTCTCTTTTTCACTTATGCAAACGTATTGGATACGTCCTGTCAAACTCCATTTTGACAGAGATACACATCCTTGGCCGCGAGCGCACTCGGTTATATTTTGGATGTGATATCACGCGCTGGCGCTGGGGACTCTTCGTGTGCGTGATTTGACGTCTTCGGCGGTTAAAGTTAAACCTATGCTTGTTAGTCAACCATCTTTAACCTAATGTTAATTCCAGAGTCGCCCCCTCCCGCGCCACCCGCCCCGGCGCCCTCCGCGCCCCCCACGCGGCCCGTGGGCGCCAGGTCCACCGGCCTTAGCCTTATGAAGAACTACAACACCGACTCGGACAGTGACGCTTCTGGTGAGTGGCAACCCTAACACTTACCACAGATCATCATCAATAATTTATCGAACGAGCGCGCGCAGTGAAGCGAAGTTCTTAGGTCTGGCCCGGATTTTAATGTTCTAACACAGATAGGCATGACTATAAAATTTTCATAGTTAAAATTTCGCTTGCAGGTAAGGAGTTATGAAACTTATGAAACATACAAACGTTCAGTTACGGCCGCCTTAACGTAGCTTATATTCTGTTGGCAGATTACGATACATCTTCATCAGACAGCAAGGAGTCGCTGGTGATCACGCCGCCCGAGGACGTGCAGGTGGTGATCGATAAGATGGCCGCCTACGTTGCGCGGAATGGCGACGAATTCGCGGAGATAGTGCGAGCCAAGAACGATCCAAGGTAATGTTTTATGTCGGTAGATTATGATTCATCTTCATCAGACAGCAAGGAGTCGCTGGTGATCACGCCGCCCGAGGACGTGCAGGTGGTGATCGACAAGATGGCCGCCTACGTCGCGCGGAATGGCGACGAGTTCGCTGCGATCGTGCGCGCCAAGAACGACCCCAGGTAATGTTTTATGTCGGTAGATTATGATTCATCTTCATCATACAGCAAGGAGCCGCTGGTGATGACGCCGCCTGAGGACGTGCAGGTGGTGGTCGACAAGATGGCCGCCTACGTCGCGCGGAATGGCGACGAGTTCGCTGAGATCGTGCGCGCCAAGAACGATCCAAGGTACATGTTACTCTCAAAGCAAGAATTTAACAAGAGACCGCATATGCGACCCACCCTAAAAGACACAATACACGCAACGCGGCTGATTTTAAAACATATTTCATGGTGGCTGATGCCATACCGTAACTAACCTACATAATTTAGTCGGTTTCATTGTTAACCTTCAAAGAGCGGTGAAGGGAAACAAACGTTTCTATTGTACTTAGGGCCTTTTGGAAGTAAGCAATAATCACAAGGGTGAGTCTATAATAAGGACCAACGATAATAGCGCTTTCTCTGTCATATCTATGGAAAGTGTAATAAGACCCTCCCGTTCAATCTTGGTATTATTATTTCCGTGTCAGGTCTATGATGTTACTAGAGTTTGTCCGGAAAGAGAAGTGTGATGGTTTATATCGGAGCTCATATATTCTACGGCACTTATCTTTCCGGACAGTCTAATGTGCTAACGGAATAGCGTAGCATATGAGCGACACCACACACTTGAGCTGAATCTCAATGGCATTCAGCTATACGTATAAAAAAAATCCGCAAATCATGGACAATATTTAGCACTTTCCGGAAAATTGTCTGTGGACTCCATATAAAAACTTAAAACCCATAAACTATTTGCCGCCATAAGAAATCTTAGCAGAATTCAGTGTTAACAAGCGTTTTCCTACAGGTTTACGTTTCTGGAGGCAGACCACATTTACCATCCATACTACAAGAAACTGATGCAGCAGAAGCGAGGCGGGACCAACGGGGCACAGAAAGACGAGCCCAAGAGAACCACAGGTAATTCATTTGTGACACTTTTCGGAAAGGCACCATTTGACGGAAGTCGTTATAACTATTAACTATTTAACCTGAGGAATGTTCCCATAAAGTAAACATATAGTACTAATTATGTCTATAAATAAAAATACCATGTATACCTTCTTATTCCTATTCTCTATTCCAGCACCCGTATCATTCTCAATTAAAAAGCTGAAAGAGCCCGACCCAATCCTCCCAAAACCAGCGCTCCCGTACGAGTCCAGTTCAGACGAAGAAGAAAAATCTGACAAGCCAGAATCCCCCAAACCACAGACCACGCAACAGATACCGCAAGTGGTTTATAAGATGGAGGCTCAACATGTGGCCGTGAAGCCTGAACCTGTGAAGATAGGGCCAGTTGAGAAGAAGGAGGAAAAGGCGATCATGCAGCAGGTTTTGGTGCAACCGGAGAGAGTGAGTCTTCAGTTTCTGAAGCTAACCTTTTTTTGTCAAAGTATTTCTCGTGATAGATATTATAGATGGGAAAATAAAACGTCCTTGCGTTTTAGGCTCCGCTTTTCCAAGAGGAAATGCCTGAGTTGCTGTAGAAAATACTGAAACTACTATAGGTGCCTATAATAGTTGAAGAGCTCCCTCGATTTCTCCAGGATCCCATCATGACAATGGGACCGACTGTGAAGTATACTCTTTGAAACAATAATAGTACATTTCGATATTAGTGCGGAAAGTAGAAGACATTTACGCACGAGTATCGAACGACGTTTTTTAATACAGTTGCGAAAAAATTATAAAATTGTCAATTATTCACTTTGAGGTTACTTTAGTACATGTATCCGAACGCTCCGCGCGGTGCGGTGCGGCGCTGTGATTGGCTGTCTGTCACTGTCATTAGCTGTGATTGGCTGGAAAAGTAAAAAGCACGAGTGCGCGATATCAAACTTTCCGCACGCTAAACCACTACAAGAAAAGCACTTTTTTGAGCAACTGTATTAAAAAATAATTTTCCAAATCGGTCCAGCCGTCTTCGATAATCGGTACACATACATAAAAACATAGCAAAAATAAAAACAAAGATCCAGACGAATTGAGAACCTCTTCGTTCGAAATCTTGCGGTTGATAACTAAAATACCTAATAAATACTTCCGTTCAAGAGATGGCACTGCAGAGCCTAATTTATTTTATTTGAAATACGTTAGGGCAGATGCCCCGGTTGTGGCCACTGTGCCGGTTTTGGCCATTTTCAAATTTATCAAGGTATAGACAAATTTACAAGTCTATGGTTTATGGTTAATATAAGAGTAAAAAATGGCAATACAGATGGCACTGTCATCTGTCATGTATAAGTTGTCATTCAGCTGTCAGGGGCCATGGAAAAAAGTGGCCAAAACTGGCTCCTGGACCCATTTCTGACATTTCACTAAAGAAAATAAATAGATCTAATGTCAGAATCTTAACAGCGGAGATTCGTATAAATAAAGCAATATATTTTCACTGACTTAGTACAAAAAAAGTGTCATAATTCCTTATTGACACAAAATGACGGACGTCTGAATAGACAAACTCTCCTTAAAGTGGCCAAAACCGGGGCATCTGCCCTATATTATAAATTATAATCATCCCTTAAATCTTTTCCTTTTCAGATTATACCTAAACCGGAAATACCAGAACTACGAAAAGAGAAATCCTTAACCCCAGAACCGCAGAAGAAAATAGAGAAACCAAGAGACAGAGAAAAAGAGAGTCCTGTCAGAAGAGACAAACGGAAACACAGCAAGAGACCCAAATCAGACAGCAGGGAGAAAAAGAGAGATCGGATCGTGGACAAGGAGAAGAAAGGAGATAAAGAGAGTGCGAAAAAGAATGATGTTGATGAAATAATATCGTTGGAAGATAATGATGATGATTTGATTGATTTGACTGGAGATTTTTCGGATTCTAAAAGTAAGTTATCAGAAACTATGAACTTCTTCTACGAGCTGCTTCGCGCGGCAATTTCCTCGCGAGGTGGTGCGCTAGGTGTAGTGATACCTATTGTGAAATTATTATAAGTACGGGCCACTTGTAATTAATCATTTGAGTCCAGATTTGACACGGTTGGACGAAATCTGCATGAATTGCTTTTGATAGGGATGTCGTTTTTTGCGTTTAAGAGTCGCCAGGACGCTCGCGTTCCCATACAAACGTAGTTTAGCTCTCATTTTAAAACGACATGCTTTAGAACCACGAAATTTGGCATGGGCATTCTAGTAGTACAGATCTATGTCGGTAATTCGTTTTAGTTGCTAAAAATTGTAATACAAAGCAAATACAGCCAGATACAGATTTACATACAAAACTTATTTTTGCTATATTTTCTTTGTATTACAATTTTTAGCAACGAAAACGAATTACCGACATAGATCTGTACCGCTAGAATAACCATGCCAAATTTCGTGGTTCTAAAGCATGCCGTTTTAAAATGAGAGCTGAACTACGTTTGTATGGGGACGCGAGTTCACGCGAGCGTCCTGGCGACTCTTAAGAATTTTTAGCCCATTTAAAACAAGTTTTTATCGCTCTGACTGACTCATTCATCAAAATGTTTGACTACTTCCAGGCGGACTAAAAATGTGAAATTTGGCATCCAGCTTTACAATAGTGTGTAAACGATGACAAAAATATGAAAACAGTGAAATACTGATCTTTGAGATTTTTTCTCACAGTAAAATTAAAAATCAGTAAAAGTACACTGCTGAACTATTTTAGTTACTACCTAGCGCCTTTCGATGGAACTCAGTTAGTTTTCCTGGGCGTTTTTCCGCAAGACGACCATTAATTTGCGTGTTGGCGCGCATCATGACGTTGTTGGATCAAATCGTCACATCGTTCGGTTGGCAACCCCAACTGGCATGTTGCGTTGTCATCACCCCGTATGAGAAATGCCGTATGTAGATTATGTAAACAATTTAAATATGTATTTTGTGTAGCGGAAGTGGAGGGGTCGGCGGAGCTGGAGAAGCAGCGCTCGCGCCGAGCGCGCGCCGCGGAGTTCCTGCGCCGCGTCGGCGTGGACCCCGCGCACCCCGCCGCCGCCGCCGCGCTGCCCGCCTCCTCGCTGGCCAGCGCCATGGTAACTATCACACGAGCTCCTCTGTCATCTGGAGGCCCTCCATCTCTAGATCACAAAGGTCGGCGGACAAAAATCTGCAAAATATAAAATTAAGTGTCGGTAGAGCATTTACAAAGCAGGAACACAGCGACATGAAGCGACAGCTGACAGCAAAAGCGACCGAGACGTCCAACTTATTGCGTTTCAACTCAATTGGCATTTTTAGCCCCACAATAGTAAAAATTTGCATTGAAACATTTTGAAGGTGATCGAATACGCTATACGTAAGTTATCGTTGGAGTCGATTTTTTTTTCTATTTTTAAAGCACCACTTGAGACTGTACCGTATTGATTTGACTTTCCCAAACCATAACAGACAAGATATTTTTTTTTGGGATTGCGACGACATCTGCGCGTTTAAATAAATTTATTAAATACTATATTGGTTTTAGGTTGACACATTGGAATCCCTTCGGAAGAAAAAGGAAGAGGAAGAGGAGAAACGAAGACGTCGCGAGAAAAAACGTCACCGCTCCAAATACGGTACGGTACAAATATTTGTAATCTACTAGTTATGTAATCTATAATGTATACTATTCGTCAAAACGTGGCCATTAAATACGGAATCAATTACCTGGATAGATCGATCAACATATAAAATGCAATTTTTATTACTACGCGTTAACGGATTAACGGTTTAACCAGAGACTATAGAGATATAGACGACCACAGCCTAAGAACTTTTTGAAGCTCAAGTCGATTGCGCCCTCTGTCCGAAAGCCGCCAAAAGATACCGAATTTGTACGAAGAAATGTCACCTGCACTGCAACTCCACCTAGTAACAAATAGCGCACTAGTAGTACACTAGTAGCTACTAGGTGGAGTAGCAGTGCAGGTGACATTTTTTCATACAAATTCGGTATCTTTAGGCGGCTTTCGGATAGATGGCGCAATCGACTTGAGCTTCAAAAAGTTCTTAGGCTGTGGTCGTCTATATCTCTATTCTATAGTCTCTGGTTTAACGGTGCCCAGCTTTGCTCTATGCTATGTCGGAATTAGCCACATTGACCTTATATTGTACAAAAACTCAGTAAATTAAATCCCTTTTTTAATATTAAAGCAAGTTTGTTGTACTTATCGCATTGTTTTTGTAGATAATGATGACGAGGACAAGGCGCATCGGAAGAAACGTCGAAAATATAGGTAAAGGCAGAAATATACTACGCAGTTTCTAACGATCCGGTCTAAGCTAACAAAAGACAGTGTCGAGAAGATGCAGAAATATCAACCAATCAATCAGTCAATATGTGTTGGTTAATTTCAAACTCGGATAAATCCATTCGACCCTCTCAGCAAATAGATAGATAGATAAAGAGTTTATTTGATTACTGCAATAACACACAATACAAAAACAGTGAAAATATAACAATATAACATTAAAGAATAAGTTGAAAAAATAAATCAAAAATAAACAACATGAGGTACACACACAGACTACACAGACACCTCATTATTAAGCTTTTACATGGAGCACGAGGTCACCACGCATCAGTGCAATTTTATTCGAAAACTGCTACGATTCGAACAGCACTACTCAATAGTATTATACACCAATTTGTAGTATAAAAATCCAGGTTCAGCCCTGTAACTTGATTTTTGTAGATATTTTTAATTCACATGAGTAATGATCAAGAACATTAACTCAATTGAAATAAGCGGTCGCGCTCTCATACAAAATTAGTACGGGAGCACTGATGCGTGGTGACCCCGAGTTGTACTTATGATGTATCTAGTGGTTGAGGTTATCTGTGGGTACACACTACACAGTTAGAACTGTTGTGTGCGGTGCAGCAAAACAAAAGGGTTCGCGGCTCAGCACGCTTCACTCTTTCGAGCAAAACACTGGTATTCTGCCGAAACTCACGTCACGTTACTTCATCATCATCATCATCTCAGCCATAAGACGTCCACTGCTGAACATAGGCCTCCCCTTTAAGGGGGGGGGGGGGGGTTTGCCATACGCGCCACGCTTGGCAGGCGGGTTGGCGCGCGCAGTTTTTTTTGTTTATTGTTGTTTAGGCTTTCGGAAGATGCTGCTGCCCATCTCCCGGTATATTCCCTTAGCAGACTCCTACTGCAACCACGGGACGATATGGTGGGGGACAATTCTAAGGCCGGGCACCCCACGGCCACGTTACCTACAAAGAATATAGATATTTTAAAAGTAGGTATTTTTATATGTACGAAGTGTGATTGTGCCCTCTTACCCTATCTACCCTATTACCTTTTCTTAGTACCAAAATCGTACAATATGACAGATGGATTTATCCGAGTTTGAAGTTAAGCGACTCATATATTTATCATCCGTGCACGTTATCAAAATCAAAATATTTTTATTTCAGATAATATCCATGCCGGGTTAGTTAAAATAAAACTTACCTACATCAATGTTAGGGAACGTACCCAAACTACGTGACCAGTTTAGGGGGGGGAGGGGGTCAAAATACTACTCTAGGTCACAGGGGGGAGGGGTGGAGTCTTAGGCTCTGTCACGTAGTCAATAATTATGCTCAAATATCGCGCTTCTAATTATAGGTTTCCATGCACTTTTGGCGTCACGCGGCCAGTGTCGAGTAAATAAAGGCAATAAGTAGGCAAAATTATGTTTTTTTGCTTTCTATGTCCAAAACATCACTCCAAAACTATATGTGCGAGTTTTACTACGTGACAACTAGGGGGAGGGGGGGGGGTCTTGGCAATTACTACGGATGGTCACCGAGGGGGGGAGGGGGGTCAAAAACTGAAAAAAATGGGTCACGCACTTTGGGCACGTTCCCTAATAGTAGGGAACTTAACTTATTAAACTTATTAAACATTAACGAGATAGCAACGCTCCCGGTTAAGATGGTGAAAAGGCCTTATGGCATGAGAAAAAAAAATGTTCTGTCTTACCAAATGTCTTATCTTAGTCTTAGGCGATTATCACACTGACGACGGATCCGCATGCGGCGGCGGTGCGCGAGGTAGATAGCGCTCTGCATGTGTAGCGCTGTCTCGCTCGCACACCGGCGCCGCATGCGGATCCGCACCAGTGTGATAACCGCCGTATTTATATGTTTTGTTATGTTTTAGGTCTTCCGAAGAAAACGACGAATCCGATGCAGAAAGGTGAGTTTTCATGCCACCTACTCGTATACGGGTTTTTTCTTCCCTGCTAGGAGGGAACAAAGTGACACTTTTCAGTTCAAGGACACCAGTTTATTTTTCAGCCAGTTCGTCATTAAAAACATTTTTTTTAATTAAATTATTTGATTCATTGTAATCCGGAAGCACACTAAGCCCATATGAAGTTAAAATATATATGATTCAACCATAACGTTTTTCAATTTCCTCTAAGGTGGTGTGAAAAGCAGTATGCATCACATAGGAGCAACATTAATTTCAGCTTGGGCGTTAGCACTTGAATCCCTCACTACGCTCAGGAGTCTACTTTAGAATCCCTCGCTACGATCGGGATTCTATTATAGACTCTGAGCGTAGTCAGGGATTCAATGTACACCCTCGCCGTAAATATTTCATTTTGCTCCCTTGTTCCACAATTATTTCATCATCAAATATTAAATATTTTGGAGGATACTTGTTATAAACGCACCACAGACTACACAGACACCTCAACCTCATCATTAAGCTTTTACAGGGAGCACGAAGTCACCACACATATGTGCAATTTTATTCGTAAATTTCTACGATTTGAACAGCACATCTCAATAGTATTCTACACCAATATGGATATTTTTAATTGACATGAGTAATGATCAAAAACGTTAACTGAGCTGAAATAAGCGGTCGCGCTCCCATACAAAATTAGTACGGGAGCACAGATGCGTAGTGACCTCGAGTTGTACTTATGATAGTTATGATCTATCTAGTGGTTGAGCTTATCTGTGAAACGCACTAAACATGATCGGCAAAACGACACCTTACGGGTAAAAACACACTATTCCCACGTACGCAACGCACGCAATGCAACGTGGGAGAGATTGCACACTTGTCCCACGTATTCGACGTG
The DNA here is from genome assembly GCA_911728535.1 of Pammene fasciana. NCBI lineage: Eukaryota > Metazoa > Arthropoda > Insecta > Lepidoptera > Tortricidae > Pammene > Pammene fasciana. Next base: position 3,993,781 of record OU452292.1, read on the forward strand.
TATTGGGCATCTCAAGTATGAAACATAAACGGAACCTCGACACGAAAAGAAGAAGACGTGTATTGACATCAGACGCTAGAAACACACTATTCGCTGTGTGCATGATTGTGGCGCCATCTCTTGGGCAGGTGGTCAATCTGTTCAGCGGGGCGTTGTGGGGCTGGCTAAATATGAGGCGGAGAAGAAGTCCAAGAATTGTGGCCACATTTTTATATTTTATTACAAAAGACAAAAAATTCCATCTTAAACGTAACAGCGATGATAGAAGAACGAACTATGAAAGAATGAATGAATGCCTACTGTTGAAGTTGCCAACAATAGTAGATTGTACAGCAAGTGCATAAAACGAGCCATTTTACGCGAGGCGTTTATCTATCCGAGCGAGCTCGCGAGCGAGGATTGATATAAAGTCGAGCGTAAAATGGGTTTTATGGACACGTTGCACACTCTACTTTTCGCTTCGATTGCGAGAAAATAAAGCAATTTCAGGTTGTAACACAAAATTACAAAGAAAAATAAATGCAGTTCCCGCCTGTTAACTTTTTTTTTCAGTAGGTATGTGACAAAGGTCGTAGTGAATTTTTTTAATAAAGTTTAGGAAGTTGTTTGCTTGCGGCTGTTGGACCAACTGCCTTGGTATTCGACGAAGATTTTACTTTAGGCCCAAGTGCATAAAAAGCGATTTTAGGTCGCCTACGCAAGGCTTAAAGCCGAACTTTTAGAGCAAGAGAAGTGAAAATCTCTTTTTTTCCTTTTTTATAAATAGGTTGTATTCCTTGCTTATATGAAATGTAACTGGCTGATTCACTATTTTGACAGCAGACAGGGGATTTGCAGTTTCATTTCTTGTCACATTGAGCACTGCGATCGTTCTCGTTGCCCCCACCATGCACTTCGCACATAGCGAATACCCACGTACGCAACGCATGCAATACTACGTGGGAATGACGCGCTAGGAGCGTACGATCTAGTAACACACTGATCGTACGCGTGGGAAAGCGTGTGATATCCCCTCCACGTTCCCACGCCTATCTCGCGCGACAGATCGAATGTTGCATGGGACGCGTGGCATAGCATCGCGTATGATAATTAATAATAATTATGTTTCTAAGCATACAAATATCAGGGTCCAGATTTCATAATGCATTGCATACGTTGCGTACGTGGGATCAGTGTCACCCTACCTTACTCGAAAAGTAATGTAAAAATGTAATGTGCGCATTACCGACGAACCACTTAACTATTTTAATTTGTATGTAAACTGTTTTCATTTATATTGTTCCTTATTTTCAGTTCGAAAAAGAAAAAGCGCAAAAAGGACAAGAAAGCTAAAAACAAAAGGAAGAAGAAGCGAGAAGTAGAAGAAGAAGAGATTCACGAACTGCCCCCAAACATTGACTTAACCAACACTCTCAAAGTACTACGAACCACTTCCCCGACTAAAGAAATATGCCAGGGTCTAGAAAGCCAACCAGAGCGACCGCCATCTTCCGACGAAGAACGATACAGAAGGAAAAAGAAAGACTCAAGCGGAGATGAACAATATAGAAGGAAGAAAGAGAAATCTTCCAGTGATGAGGAGAAAAAGAGAGTAGAAGAGAAGGAACATAGAAGGAAAAAGAAGAAGGAAGATAGAGTGTACAGTGAGGGGGAGTGGTCGAGCGATACTGAGGAGGATTCGGCGTCGAGTATTAGCAGAGAAGACTAGGTATGGTCTGAATTGTTAAATTCGTGTTTTTGTGGATATCGTAGAACAACTCATATCGTATCGTAAACAAATTACACGCAGACTCTTTGTAAAATGGTGTCAAAACAACTAGCAATTTAAATTTAGAAATATTTACTTTTTTATTTGTGTGCAGAGAGTATATATTTAATAGAATGCAGTCTTAAGAACTTATTGAGGCTCCATGTCTGAAGCGCCATCTGGACGAAAGCAAACCAAAGTTATCGTAGCAATACCGTAATAATAGTAACGTTATAAATTACTAGATGGCGCTGTAGCGCCTAGCGGTAAAATGGCAGGCTTTCAATCCGGAGGTCTCTAGTTCAAATCCCGTCTCGTACCAACTGAGTTTTTCGGAACTTATGTACGGAATATCATTTGATAAATATTTACCAGTCGCTTTTCGGTGAAGGAAAACATCGTAAGGAAACCGGACCTAATCCCGATAATGACTAGTTTCCCCTCTGGGTTGGAAGGTCATATGGCAGTCGCTTTCGTAAAAACTAGTGCCTACGCCAATTGATGGGATTAGGATGTCAAGCGGATCCGAAGTCGGCACAAATGCTTGGAGGAAGAAGACTAGATGGCGCTGTCGCTCTACCCTATATTATACGGTAACTTTGGCTTGCTCTCGTTCAGATGGCGCTGAAGCTGAAAACTTGGAGCCTCAAAAAGTTCTCAGCCTGTGTCGCTCTATTTAATATATACTCTCGCTGTGTGTGTGTGTGTACTTCCCATCGATACGATATTGATTATTTACCCTTCCAAGGTAATTCCATTAATTCTTAATTTTTCCATTCGCCTCAACTATTAGCAAAAAATTTTTAAACAAAACAGTCTGGTAAAAAAGACCCGACTTCACTTAGGATCCGCTATTCCAAGAAGAAGTGGCCTATTTACTGTAAAAAATAGTGAAATCACTATAGGTGTGCCTATAATAGTTGAAGAGTTCCCTCGATTTCTCCAGGATCCCATCATCAGACCCCGACTTGGTGACAATGGGACCATCTAGGGGTTTTACCCGTACGATTAAAAAAAAATTGAAAATCGGTTCACGATCCACGGAGATATCGAGTAACATACAAAAAAAATCAGTCGAATTGAGAACCTTCTCCTTTTTTGAAGTCGGTTAAAAATAGTGATCTAGGTTAACTTTTTGAAGGCTTTCTCTCTCGCATCAAAATGTGGCACACGCCAACATCTCAACTAGTGAGAAACGAATTTAAACCTTATCTGTCAACAGTAAAAATGCTTTGACAGCGTCTGCCTGTTGTGTCCTAGCTGTAGGTTTCCAAAGAAAACTCCAAAATTGCAGGACACAGATGTGCTACGTTTAATGTTCAGATACAGACTCCCGAAAGTTACAACTACCCACTATATGCAAATATAACAATCCCTTCACCAATAGTAAAGAAAGCTCCTTAACTTAGAACAATTCGAATAGCTTAATTAACTTATTTACCTATACACTGGGTTTGGATTCCGAGTGGCTCGGATATTACGACGATCCGTGTTCGTCGTAGGATCCAAGTTGGTCTCGGTCCCCTCCGCCTCACAGTCTAAGAACTCATCATGAGACGCAGACGCAGTTGGTGAGCCGGTGGGGGCAGGGGGTACATCCGGACTGGACTCATTTCCAATTTCGAGCAAACTTGACTCGGAGTCCTGACCTTCGATGACTGATTGTCCCACCGTCTCCTGATCTGGAGATAAAGACCCGTTAATCGTTATTTCCAGATCGGACATATCTGCGTCATCACTAAAACTAGTACAAAAGGCTTGACTACCTTTATACAACAGTAATTGGTCTACATGTTTCCTAACAACTAAATCTAAATCTATTATATGAACTAAGTACAATCTGTTCCCTATAGACTTCTTTACACAACCTTTCTTCCATACATGTTTAGTGCCGTTGTTATAAATATGTTTAACTAATACCTGATCCCCTTCCTCAAAACAAACCTTCCGCCGCCCTCCATAGTTCTTAGTTTGTGAGATCTGTTTAGAACAAACATTTTGGTTAGCTTTGGATGACAATAACATCATGGGTGATTGCGAGTGTGACTCATTATTGTTTTCAAGGGTAGCGTTATCAGTCGAACCTGGTGACTGCAATAAATCGAGACGACAGCGGAGCGGGCGGCCGTACATCAGCTGAGCGGGCGAAAAACCGGTTGTGCAATGAATTGAATTTCTAATATTAAATAACAGCTTCCCTATTTGCCTATTTACGGGCTCAGCGTTACTGTTCGACATTATAATCTTTATACCTCTCTTCAAAACGCCGACACTATTTTCCGCCTGACCGTTCGATTGTGGATGGTAAGGAGGACTTGTTATATGCTTTATGGCATTAACTGAGCAATAGGTTTCAAGTTCCTTTGAACAAAAATTTGCCGCGTTATCCGTAACTAAAACGTGCATTAAACCAAACCTACTATTTACTTCTACCAACCTATCAATGACCGCTTTTGTGTCCGTTGATTGCATTGGAAAACATTCGACCCACTTGGAATGCGCGTCAATGATAGCTAAAAATTGCTTTCCTTCTATTGAAAACATATCCATATGTACGCGACTCCAAGGACGTTTAGGGTATGGCCACACTGCGAGCGGGGAGCGAGGCGGGGTCTTGCGCATGGTACTACAGATACTACATGACCCTATCTTCTGTTCTATATGTTTGTCAATGTCAGGCCACCACATTCGCGATCGCGCTTCTGTTTTTGTTTTGACGACGCCGAAATGAGAACTATGTAATTCATTTAGCATTTGCTCCCGAAACTGTTGTGGAATTATCAATTTGTGTCCTCTAAGAATACACCCATTTTCGACGTGAAGCTCCAATCTACAATTAAAATATGGCTTCAGTGTTTCGTTTGTTAGTTTACTTGGCCATCCCTTTATGACGTAATGCCTAACCTCATTAAGAATCTCGTCAGCTGTGGTCGCGTCCCTGACCTCGGACAATGTAACCGGTTTGAGCATACTATCGGTGAAATAATTAATGTATAAACACGTATCTACGACTTGAGTGTCATCGTGTACAGCCACCGACGAATAACCGGATATCGCACGCGAAAGAAAATCGGCTATGTTTTCTTCACTTCTTACATATTCTATGTTAAAATTGTAACTCGACAGAAACAGCGCGTATCTTTGTAAGCGATTGGCTGCCATTTCAGGTATCCCTTTTTTATCACCAAAAATTGTGATAAGGGGTTTGTGGTCCGTTCGGAGCACGAACGGTGCCATACGGCCATACAAATAATGGTGAAATTTCTTTACCGCAAACACCAAACTCGCGGCTTCCTTTTGTATTTGAGCGTAGTTACACTCTGCTTTTGAAAGGGAACGGGAAGCATAAGCGACTACGCGCTCTTCGCCCGAGGGCTGAGTTTGCGATAAGACCGCCCCAAGACCAGCAGGTCCAGCGTCAGCTGTTACGATGGTCAGTAAGTCAGGGTTGTAGTGCGCCAGAACCCGTTCGGAAACCATCTCCTCTTTAATAGTTTTAAATGCCTTTTCTTGCTCTTCACTCCAATGCCATTTAACATCTTTTTTTAAGAGCGCATTCAAAGGGTTTAAAACGCTGGAGGTGTTCGGCACAAAGCACCTGTAATAATTAACTAAGCCCAGGAAAGACTTTAGCTCAGTAACATTCTTTGGAGGTGCACATTGAAGAATAGCCTGAACTTTCTTGGGTGACTTATGCAACCCTTGCTTATCTATGATAAACCCGAGATATTCGACCGATTTTTTGAATAAGTCGCATTTATCGCGTTTTAATCGTAGACCGGCCTCTTCTAACCTACTTAGAACCTGTTCTAGCCTTTTAATATGAATATCCCGGTTTTCCCCAGTTACCAGTATATCATCAATAAATATACAAACTCCGTCGATGTCGCCCAGCACGCTTTCCAGTGTCTGTTGAAATATATATGGTGCGTTAGTTAACCCGAACACTAACCGGTTATAGCGAAATAACCCTTTATGGGTATTAATGCAAGTTAGGTCCCGGGACTCGTCCAGTTCCAGCTGGTTGTACGCTCTGGAAAGATCGAGTTTCGAGAACTCTTCCCCTCCATACAGTTTGGAGAACAAATCTTCGATACGCGGAACGGGATAATTATCAACATATAAAGCCTTGTTTAATGTGACCGAATAGTCCCCACAAATCCTAATATTTCCGTCGGCGCGCAAAACGGGTACTATCGGCGTGGCGACATCGGCGTGATCTACCTTCTCGAGTATGCCTACATCCACTAAACGGTTTATTTCATCTTCGATTTTGCTTTTCAACGGCAACGGTACCGGGCGGGGCTTAAAAAACTTTAACGGTACATTTGGCTTGACCTTGAGGGTTACCTTATATTTGTTGAAACAACCCAGCTCGTCCGAGAATAACTTGGAATACTTAGTCATAATTTGAATTCCTAAACCATCTTCTTCTATGTTATTAACACTCGTCGACTTACTTATCTCTAAATTAAATGCCATAAAAAAATCGCGTCCCAGTAAAGTAGGTCGCTTACCCCTAGTTACACTAACAAAAAACTTAATCTGCCTAGTGTCCCCTTCGTAAATAACTGGCAAAGTGACGGTACCCTTTAGTGTCAATCTACTACTATTATAGCAGCTCAATGCGACTTTTGGCGATACTAACTCATACTCTAAGAAATACCTATTGTAGATATTATGGGGCATTATTGAAACCGCGCTCCCACTGTCAATCTCACAACTAATAGGCTCGCCCGCTACCGTGACCACTTGTACCATCGGTTCACCTTTAACTGTTTTAATATTGTAAACACTCTCACCTTGAATGATATCGTCATCCTCCTCCGCTATGAAATTATTACGTTGCACTTTAGACTTGCACATTCGCTTCAAATGTCCCTTCTGTTTACATCTTTGACAAGTATAATTAATAAATCGACACTGGTCTTTTGTATGATTCTTGTAGCCGCATACTTCACAACCTTGTACACTACGAGTGGTATGTGTATTTTGTTGCGCGCGCGATGCATTTACGGCAAACACTGGAGTCTCGGGCACCGCCGCCGGTTGCGTTTTTTTTAAGGCCAATCTCGCACAGCGGACACTTTGTGCTAATTCCAAAGCCTTGTTGAACGTCAATTTGTCAACACTTTCAGCAAACAATTTCTCTTTTTCTTTAATGTTTTCCAACCCTAAAGATAGCATTCGGCAAGACGCTGCCGCGACCTGACCGCCGCGACCGACCGCCGCCGCCGAACGTGACTGCTGGGCAGCGCCGCCGTAAGCATTCGGATAGGCGCGACCGGGCGGCGGCTGCCGACTGCCACGCGCAGTAGTCACATAGGAGTCAGTGCTAGCAGTTGTGCGATTCGGTTGCGTATTATTAAAAATAACGATGTTTGACTATTTAAATACGAAGAATAAGATGATGAAATTGATGAAATAATGATGATTTTACTTTCATCAAAGAGGAGTAGAAGCTTTCAGTCGAAAATCATAAAGCGCTGGATGTTTAGCAATAAGCTCCACTAAATACTCGTCGTTTTCTTCGTTAAAGCTGTTAAAAGACAACATTTTTGCGACCGCTGCGAGCGAGCAGCGCTGCCGTACTGCTACGGAAGCGGCTCGGCGGCGCTGCCGAGGTCGCGCGACCACGGCCGCGCCGCTCAGCCGCCTGCTGCGGACGGTGTGTCATACAAATCCCTATAAAGCAGTAGGGCGACTGCCGGGCAGTGACTGCCGGGCAGCGACTGCCGGGTCGCGGCAGCCTCTTGCCGACGCATACCTTAAGACGAACCTGTCGCGTAACGCAGTGTCGAGTTCACTCTTAAAACCACAGTATTGGGCCAGGCTTCGCACTCGCGCCGCCCAGTCTGGCAACTCTTCACCTGGACGTTGTTCCGCCTTGTAGAAAGTGTAACGTTCCACAAAAGTACTCTTCTTGGGCGTGAAATGAGTATCAAGACATTGTAACAAAACTTTGTATTCCGTGTCGTCCACGTCCTTTGGTGCCACTAAATCCCGAACGATGCGGTAGGTATCTTCTGATAAGGCCGACAATAACACGGCTCGGCGTTTCACTTGTGACTTGTCGGTTGTTTCATCGATATTATTAACCAAACAAAATTGAAACAACCTGCTCTTGAAAATACTCCATTCGTGAATCCGGTGGTCAAAACTGAGGCTGCCGCCGAACATTACATTTGCACTTGGTGTGGCCATTTCTTTCAACCAATTTATTGAAGAATGGTTCTCTGCACACGTAGAAATCGATCTCGTCGCCAATTGTTGTGTCCTAGCTGTAGGTTTCCAAAGAAAACTCCAAAATTGCAGGACACAGATGTGCTACGTTTAATGTTCAGATACAGACTCCCGAAAGTTACAACTACCCACTATATGCAAATATAACACTGCCATAGCCACTATAGTGGTTGTTGGCGTGGTAGGCACGACAGTACTCGACCACTTTAAAGGCTCTTGGCGTTCAAAAGGTTAATATATGAAGGGTATACGGAAATAACATGTCTAGTCCCTATTTTCGTAAAACGAGATTTTTGTATCAAAATGTAGAACTTGCAATGGCCTATTAACAACAGCTTCTGTAACAGCTGGAATTTTTTACATAAATCCACTTTTTAATTCATAAAAACCATCTAGTTGCGAAAATAGTATGGTTAATTGAATGGTTCCAAACTTTAAAACCGCTATAACTCAATATGTTGTCAAAGTGACTAGACATGTTCTGTCCGTGTACCCTTCATATGTAGATTCGTGCTTGGCACAAAATATCGTATATTAAAATGACAACTGTCTCAAGATTGTTTCTAAGTGCTAATATTGTTTTCTGTTTCGTTTCAGATTATATATAAATTTTATATTAGAGACTTCAGATATTTGTAAGTATTCGTACACACTCGAAAGGATGGGAGAAGATCGCTCGGTAAAAAGAGCATATTTGGGTCGACCGACTGGACGCCGTCCTGTCGGTCGTCCTAAGTATCGCTGGGCAGACAGGGTAGGAGCTGATCTTCATGAGCTCGGTGCCGGTGAAACCTGGCGTGAAATAGCGCAGGACCGAGCAAATTGGCGTGCTCTTGTGTCGGAGGCCAAGACTCATTTTGGGTCGTTGCGCCAAATAAGTAAGTAAGTAAGAAAAATAAAAGACAATCATTTCATTTAGGTAGTTATTACTATTTTTATTTTTCACCATCAAATTGTAAACCGTGATAATTAATAGCATAAATAAATAAATAAATATTATGGGACAATCTTACACAAAACAACCTAGTCCCACGATAAGCTCAATAAGGCTTGTGTTGTGGGTACTAGGCGACGATATATATAATAGATAGATATAGATAAATACTTAACACTTTCATGACCAGGCGAAAAATTACGTCCTACTTCAGAAACCGGGCGTGTATAGCTACTCGTACGTAAAACAACCCGCCCAGCGGGTTGTCCGGCATCTGAGCAAAGTGTACGAGCGCCCACGAGGCGGGTTCTTGGTAGTGAATGTGTTAAATACATAGAAAATATCCATAACTCAGGAACAAATATCTGTGATTAGCAGACAAATAAATGCCCTGACCAGGATTCGAACCCAAGGACCTCCTGCTTCATAGGCAGGGTCACTGCCAACTAGGCTAGGAGGCCGTTAAAAGCATATAAGTTGAATGAATAAAACCATTGATATTTTCAGATAGAGTGAAATATTTTCATGGTTTTTCTTAGGCGTCTTTCACACTGCTGCGGTTTCCGCATGCGGCGCCGGTGCGCGAGCGAGATAGCGCTCTGCATGTGTATAGCGCTGTCACGCATGCACTCCGCCGCCGCATGCGGTTGCGGCGCCAGTGTGATGATAATCGCCTTAAAGCCCTTATAAAAAAAGACACCGTTAGTTTATAATCTAACTAGCGAGATTGTAAACTATCGAAAAATTTTGAGCCGTAACATAAAATAAAATAAAAAAAAAGCCCATTTATTCCAAAACCAAAATAATACAAAATAATAATAAAACTTAGAATTTACTTAGTTATAAAACTAGTTTGGTTTGAACCCCTCTCGGGTAAAGGCCTCCTCCAGCTCTAGCCATCTCTCCCTGTTGTTTGCAACGGTGGGCCAATCGGTGGCAATTTTATGAAGGTCATCAGACCATCTTGAGTTGGGTTTACCGACTCTCCGTTTGCCGCTCGGTCCTATCCACATCGTGGCGACTTTCGTCCATCTCTCTGCGTGCATTCTTGCTACATGTCCCGCCCATTTCCATTTTGACTTGAGACTATATTGCAACGCGTCAATAATTTTAGTCTTAGCTCTTATTTCGCTATGTCGAATCCTGTCTTTGAGTTTAATTTTCATGATACTCCGTTCTATAGCTCTTTGACAAGTCGTGATCTTGTGTTTTGCTGTATGAGTGTATTTCCAGGTTTGACTGCCATATGTCATGGTAGGGAGAAGACATGAGTCTATGACTTTCTTTTTCAAGTTAAGGGGGAGTCGACTTTTTAGAATTTCTTTCATACTCCAAAATTTATTCCAAGTCTTCTTTATTCTTCTGTCGATCTCCTCTATGTTGTTTGACGGGTTGAAAGATAGTTCTTTACCTAAATATATGAAGTTTTGTACATATTCTATTTCGATATTTTCTACATACATCGGTGTTTTGTTGTGGTTCGTCATTATTTTTGTTTTTTGTAGGCTAATTTCAAGGCCTACCTGCTTGCTGACTGTATGCAGAGATGTAAGCATAAATTGTAGGTTACTTGCCTTGTCTGAAATTAGCACTATATCGTCTGCGAAACAGAGATGTGTCAGATTTTTTGATGATATATTTATGCCTCTACCCTTCCACTGTAAAGCCCTCATTTTGTACTCTAGAACAGTTATAAATAAGGTTGGAGATAGTGGGTCCCCCTGCCTTACTCCTCTCTCTATTTTGATTTCTGGTCCCGTTTTTTCAAGTCTGACTCTACTCATGCAGTTTTCATAAATATTTTTTATTATTTCAATATATGTGGGATGAATTTTTGCCTCTGTTAGCGATTTCCAAATTGCTACGTGCTCTAGAGAGTCAAACGCTTTTTGGTAGTCAATGAAGGCAAGGTAGAGTGGTTTTCTAAATTCGGTAAATTTTTCTATAAGTTGCTCTACTACTTGCAGGTGGTCCATGGTACTGAAACCTTTTCTAAAGCCCGCCTGCTCCACTCCTAGGAAGGCTTCTATTTTAGGCGACAACCTTAACTGAAGACCAGCTGAAAATAATTTGTATAAGCAGGACATTAAACTTATCGGCCGGTAATTTGTGATATCTGTGGGGTCCCCTTTTTTGTAAATAATCGTTATATCCGACTTAGTCCATTCCCGTGGTATTATTTTTTGGTGTAAAATTTTATTAAATAGTATGGTTAAGGGTGTGAGTATAATTGGGCAGCTTGCCTTCAGTAGGTCATTTGATATAGAGTCTGGTCCGGGGCTTTTTCCTGTTTTTAATTTATTTATAAGCTGCTGTATTTCGTTTTCATCAAAGTATTTAACTTCTTCATAGTCTTCTATTTCATAACTGACCTGAACATTTTCAAGGTCAGCGGAGGGTCTCTTTTTATATAGGTTTTCATAGAACGTAGTAGCGATTTTTTGTATGTCCTGTCTATTTTCTTTATATGTAGTGTTTGATTTTAATTTTGCTATCCAGTTTTTCGCTTTGTCTAGCTCTTTATATGCTTTCTTTGTGCTTCCCGAGGAGGCCAGGTGTTTTTCTATTATTTTCATTCTATGCTGGTAATAATCTAGCTTTATCTTTTTGTTCACTTGCTTGTACAGCATTTTAAGTTCTGATTTTTCCTCCCTGGTACGAGGCTTCTTGTTCTGTAGGTCGTAACAGCCGTAGCCGTAGCTTAGCCGTAACATACTGCTTACAATTTAACGGATTATTTTTCGTTAGATTACAAACTATCGACTAGGAACCGTCATATTGTCAATCGTAAAGCCCCTCGCACGCTCGGTTTCCAGAGTCTAGATAGGTGCGACAACGAGCGAAGCGAGGAGAAATGTGTTAGGTTAACTGCGATCAAATAACGCGCCAAGCCGAGCGAGCGAGCCAGAACCTACTTTTTTTAAATGGCACTAGTGTCAGTGAGACACCTGTGTTTGATTGCTAAGTTTATGAACACTTAACGACCTACTGTAAGACCGACCAATGGGGTTGGCAACTGTCAAAGTGACATCTTCAAAATTGGTCCCTAGAAAAGCTAAATTTGTATGGCGCGAAGTAGTTTTTATTTATTTTCGCGAAAATGACTCAATGTTTTGTCTCGAATTGCTCCGAAATTGAAATCCATCGGTTTTTGGAATATACTAAAATTAAAATGATGTAGATTAACGCCATAGGGAAGGTTTTTGCCTAAGAAAAGCTGTATGCCTGCATACAAGTTAGGGACCATTCATCGTCTGTTTCTTTCTATCATTGTTTGTATCTCTTTCTCTTATTGTATGGAATCTGGAACAGCGCCCTCTGCAAAAGTTTTCACCGGCCAACCCCATTAGCGTGAGAAGCTTTACGTTTGACAATATGACGGTTCCTCGTCGATTGTTTATAATCTAACGAAAAATAATCCGTTAAATTGTAAGCAGTACGTCACGGTTCACAATCTTTCGATAGTTTACAATCTCTCTAGTTAGATTATAAACTAACGGTTTTGACAATTTTACGGTGACATATACAAGCTGTAACAAAAATACTGGTGATCCTTTTAAGGGCATAATTGGTATCGTATCCTAATTATGAAAAAGTAAGAAATATTTTTTTTTGTCGCGAAAATAATATGTATTTTGATTTTGTATAGAGGGTTGGCCAGCTGTGACGACATGTCCCATACAATAATATATTTCTTTACGTCAAAAAAAAATTTCTGCTACTATTTCTAACTCGCAATATGATACCAATAAACGGATCACCAGTGTTTAACGCCCTCCTAGCCTAGTTGGTAGTGACCCGGCCTATGAAGCAGGAGGTCCCGGGTTCGAATCCTGGTCAGGGCATTTATTTGTGTGCTTATCACAGATATTTGTTCCTGAGTTATTGATGTTTTCTATGTATTTAAGTATTTATCTATATCTATCTATTATATATATCGTCGCCTAGTACCCACAACACAAGCCTTATTGAGCTTACTGTGGGACTAGGTTGATTTGTGTAAGATTGTCCTAATATTTTTTGTTTATTAGTATTTAGTTACACCCTGTATATGAAAGAACGGATTTTTAAATATTATTTCACTTGCCTTATATTTAAATTTTATCATATTGTCTTATTTCGTTAGTACTTAGTTATAAAATCACCTAGCATAAATAAAGTACAAACTACTTTGACCCTTATGGTATTGCAACAGCGTTCATTTTGTGTAACTATCCTGTTGTGTACATAACTAGCCTTGTATAATATTATGTAAAACATATTTATATTATAATAAAGTTCTATAACATTGTAACTGGCTTTTGAATTTATTTTGACATACATAAGATAACATAACACATTTACATAGCATATTTTGGGTATCCTGCATTTTCGCCGAAAATTGTATTGCCGAATTTCATTTGCCAACCAACTTTTCGCAGAAGTTTCATTTGGCCGAATAACTTTTACCAAATAATTATTTCGCAACCATTTCATTTCCCAACCCCATAGTTGGGAAATGAAAATTGCCTACTAGGTTGGATTAGGCCTCTTGTCGACGACACGGTTTATCGCCGTTAAAAATAGTTACAATCTACGGTTAAGGCCATTCCTCGATTCCGACAAGCCACGCCCATCCGTTAGAGACACGTTTATGGCTCCCGTGCACGAAAGAAAGAGATGCAGCTCTCTTAAGGATCAGACTTTTTGTAGGCGATTATCACGCTGGCGACGGATCCGCATGTGGCGCCGGTGCGCGAGCGAGATAGCGCTCTGCATGTGTATAGCGCTGTCACGCATGCACACCGCCGCCGCATGCGGTTGCGGCGCCAGTGTGATGATAATCGCCTTAAAGCCCTTATAAAAAAAAGACGCCGTTAGTTTATAATCTAACTAGCGAGATTGTAAACTATCGAAAAATTGTGAACCGTAGGTTTACTAATATGTCGCCGAAAACTTTATGGCATATTATCACTTCCCAAACTATTTTTCCCATAGTTTCATTTGGCAGAATCATCAGATGACAAACCAATTTTTGGCATATATAACATATCGCAAATGATTATTTAGAATATTATTATTTGGCAAAATATTTACTTGATCATGTTTCAAAATCTCTTTTAATGTTTTGTCGAATGTATTGATTGGCGTAAGTAATTTTTCTCATAATATTATGATGCATAATACTAATATACCCTAATCTTGTAGTACTTATGGTGCAAAGTTACATAAGCATTATATTTCGTTATGTAAGTAGTTTTTCGCACTGTGCAGTTCAATGGTAGTACTTTTGTTTACTACATCCCACAATTTCAATAATTCAGTTTATGTGTGTTAAAGTGATACGTAACGAAAGTATTAAGTCATCTGGGAGCAGTTTCGTTTTGAGGGCCATAAAAAATAACCCTAACCTACCTATCTCTGGGAGCAGTTTCGTTTTTAGGGTCATAAAAAAATAACCCTAACCTACCTATCTCTGGGAGCAGTTTCGTTTTTAGGGTCATAAAAAAAAATAACCCTAACCTACCTATCGCTGGGAGCAGTTTCGTTTCTATAGTCATAAAAAAATAACCCTAACCTACCTATCTCTGGGAGCATTTTCGTTTATAGGGTCATAAAAAATAACCCTAACCTACCTATCTCTAGGAGCAGTTTCGTTTTTAGGGTCATAAAAAAAATTACCCTAACCTACCTATCTCTGCCCTCTGGGAGCAGTTTTGTTTTTAGGGTCATAAAAAAAAATAACCCTAACCTACCTATCTCTGGGAGCAGTTTCGTTTTTAGGGTCATAAAAAAATAACCCTAACCTACCTATCTCTGGGAGCAGTTTTGTTTTTAGGGTCATAAAAAAAATAACCCTAACCTACCTATCTCTGGGAGCAGTTTCGTTTTTAGGGTCATAAAAAAATAACCCTAACCTACCTATCTCTGGGAGTAGTTTCGGTTTTAGGGTCATAAAAAAATCCCCTAACCTACCTATCTCTGGGAGCAGCACTAATTGCTACACAATTATTTACCACATAAACTTTGACAATATGTTATTTGCCTTAACAAATCATTTGCTAAACAATTATTTACCACATAAAATTTGACGTAATAAAATTTTGCAATATAAAAATTTTGCGAAATAAAAAAATTACGAAGTAAAATTATGCCAAGGATTGGTTTGCGAAATTAAACTTCGGCGAAAAGTTGGTTGCTAAATGAAATTTGACGAAACATAATTCGGCAAAAAGGCAGTACACCTGAACGGTAACATACTGCTTACAATTTAACGGATTATTTTTCGTTAGATTACAAACTATCGACTAGGAACCGTCATATTGTCAATTGAGCGAAGCGAGCGTGCCGCGGCAGCGGCCGGCGAGCGCCAGAACCTACTTTTTTTTAAATGGCATTAGTGTCAGTTAGACACCTGTGTTTGATGGCTAAGTTTATGAACACTTAACGACCTACTGTAAGACCGACCAATTAGCGCCAGAAGCTTTCCGTTTGACAATATGACGGTTCCTCGTCGATAGTTACTAATCTAACGAAAAATAATCCGTTAAATTGTAAGCAGTACGTCACGGTCACAATCTTTCGATAGTTTACAATCTCTCTAGTTAGATTATGAACTAAGGGATTTGACAATTTTACGGTGACATATACAAGCTGTAACAAAAATACTGGTGATCCTTTTAAGGGCGTAATTGGTATCGTATCCTAATTATGAAAAAGTAAGAAATATTTTTTTTGTCGCGAAAATAATATGTATTTTGATTTTGTATAGAGGGTTGGCCAGCTGTGACGACATGTCCCATACAATAATATATTTCTTTACGTCCAAAAAAAATTTCTCCTACTATTTCTTACTCGCAATATGATACCAATAAACGGATCACCAGTGTTTAACGCCCTCCTAGCCTGGTTGGTAGTGATAGTGACCCGGCCTATGAAGCAGGAGGTCCCGGGTTCGAATCCTGGTCAGGGCATTTATTTGTGTGCTTATCACAGATATTTGTTCCTGAGTTATTGATGTTTTCTATGTATTTAAGTATTTATCTATATATAGCTATTATATATATCGTCGCCTAGTACCCACAACACAAGCCTTATTGAGCTTACTGTTGGACTAGGTTGATTTGTGTAAGATTGTCCTAATATTTATTTATTTATTAGTATTTAGTTACACCCTGTATATGATAGAACGGATTTTTAAATATTATTTCACTTGCCTTATATTTTAATTTTATCATATTGTCTTATTTCGTTAGTACTTAGTTATAAAATCACCTAGCATAAATAAAGTACAAACTACTTTGACCCTTATGGTATTGCAACAGCGTTCATTTCGTGTAACTATCCTGTTGTGTACATAACTGGCCTTGTATAATATTATGTAAAACATATTTATATTATAATAAAGTTCTATAACATTGTAACTGGCTTTTGAATTTAGATAACCCTATGTATAGTATATAAAATACCAGCGACATACATAAGATAACATAACACATTTACTTAACATATTTTGGGTATCCTGCGTTTTCGCCGAAAATTGTATTGCCGAATTTCATTTGCCAACCAACTTTTCGCAGAAGTTTCATTTGGCCGAATAACTTTTACCAAATAATTATTTCCCAACTATGGGGTTGGAAAATGAAAATTGCCTACTAGGTTGGATTAGTCCTCTTGTCGACGACACGGTTTATCGCCGTTAAAAATAGTTACAATCTACGGTTAAGGCCATTCCTCGATTCCGACAAGCCACGCCTGTCCGTTAGAGACACGTTTATGGCTCCCGTGCACGAAAGAAAGAGATGCAGCGCTCTTAAGGATCAGACTTTTTGACCAAACTAGGATATATAAGCGAATCTATAAAGTTTTGTCTAATTTTGCTTGTGTGACTTTTTAAATAAACTAGAATACCATATTTTTTACTTAGTTATATTGCTTAATCTCTTATAGTTTACGTAAGCCAAGAAAAATAAGGGGAAAAAGGACCCAACTTCGGATTTTTTTCTATCGAGGCAACTTTAAGCAATCGTGTTTCGGCTTGTGCCAAAAACAAGAGTATATAGTCTAATAATATGTTCGAAAATAAATTCACTCCCTTTTCCCGTTTAGTCACAAGAGCGCTTGAAAAAATCTATAATTTTTCAAAGTAGCCTCTTAATTCGCCGCGTGTAGGCACGGTCGTGAGTGTTGTATGGATCGGCTACCTAATGATTCCCCGAAATATTACTCGCAGATTTTCGATTCGCAGACAACGACTCGTCGAACAACGATTCGCAGAATGGTTTATTAGTAGATGTATCTTTTGGTCGAGTAACGTTTGGCAGCTCTACGGTTCGCAACCGATTCAGTTCGCATCTGTTTCAATTCGCAGAACTATTATTGGAAAAAAAATGTTTGTCAGAGTAATCATTTCGATTCCGTAACTTTTAGTAGAGTAATGTTTAGAATTTTACACAATTTTTTTTTTTAGGAACCAACTGGTAAAGGCCAAACACGTTCACGGTTCGAATATGGTGCGACACCTACGTGCAAGCGAAGTCTGCGCTAAAATCAGATCCCTAAAACTATATTTCAAATCGTCATTTCAAGTTTAATAAGTTACTATAAATTAAATTATTATTACGTTGCACTATTTCTTCAATGATGTATAATACTAAGTAGTAGGCGATCCATGTTTTTAGCCTGACCATGATATTTAGAGTAAAAATATAAAATTCTCAAAGAGGGATTCTTCTAATGAGGGATAACAGGAAGAAATCATCATCATCATCATCATTCCTAAATAAAAAAAATACTGGTAACGGCCCTGACAATGGTTCACTCTATATGTATGAATAGTAATTACCCTACTTACGATATGGTTTGCCGTCAAGAGATGAACTTTCAACCATATGACGGATTTTAGTTATTAGGCATATCATATCATAAAATTATGCCTAGGAAACAATACTTATTGATACCAAATGATCATTCTTCGAACCGTTGTTCGACTAATGGTTGGTCGGCTTATCGTGTCACTTACAAAACGATCATTCTACGAAAAGAAATTCTGCGAATCAATAATCTGCGCATTGACTGATCTTCGAAAAGATTACTCTGCGTAATGAAATTCTGCCAATCGTGTTTCTACCAAAAAACCCATCTGGGAATGGTTGTCTGCGAATCGATAATCGGCGAATCATATTTCGGACAATCAATAGGTCACCGTATGGATCACTATGAAAGCTTGTAGGCGATTATCACACTGGCGACGGATCCGCATGTGGCGCCGGTGCGCGAGCGAGATAGCGCTCTGCACGTGTATAGCGCTATCTCGCTCGCGCACCGGCGTCGCATGCGGATCCGTCGCCAGTGTGATAATCGCCGTAGACGTGCACGGTGGCGCCACGGCACGGCGCCGCGGCCGTGTGCGCCGTGACTGCCCCTCGGCGCGCCGCGTCTACGCACGGCGCCACCGTGCACGTCTACAAGCTTTCATAGTGATCCATACAACACTGACGACCGTGCCTACACGCGGCGAATTAACCGTGTCGTGGACAAGAGGCCTTAGGTTAGGTTGGATTATGTAAAGTTGGGAAATGAAATTCGGCCAAATGATACTTCTGCGAAAAGTTGGTTGGCAACTGAAATTTGGCAATATGATTTTCGACGAAAAGGCAGAGAAGGGGCTGTCCATAAACTACGTCATCGATTTTTGTCGATTTTTGACCCCCCCCTTCCCCCCCCCCCTCCTAAAATCATCCAAAGATTATGCTTAAAATGGCCCCGTTTCCTCCTACGTTATGCTACCATCATCCGATGTCCAGAAACTCCCCCCCCCCTATTTTGAAATGACGTAATTTATGAATAGCCCCGAACCCATATTTTGTTGGCGATGAGAAGTATAAGTAGATAAGTAAGTATAGGTAGAGGATAAAATCATGAACACGCTAACTTCCTTATTACAATACTAGCAGATGTCAATAAAACACATTATATAATAAACATCGGCTATTTACGCATTTTTAATAATAGCTATACCGAAGGCAGTTAAAATTATGTTTGATCAACCATCCAAGTATGTTATTCAAATATCAACCTTAATAATATCCCAAGAAGATCGCTATGATAATGATTGTTCTGTAAATTATCCCCATTTCCAATAACTTCAACTATATTTATCTTGCTGAATTGATAAAAATTGACCTAAAATGATTGGTGTCACATTTGTCGTCATAACTTTAAACTAACACTTTCTGCGGTCAATGAATAATGCATCTTATTTGTCAGTAATAGGGGTGATTTAAGTTGACATGCAGAGTTGATAGTCGTTAATTGACTATATAATTTAGTGGCAAAGGCGAAGCGAAGTGCGAATATTCTTCCAAACAACTTTGGCTACTGGGACGTCTCGGCATTGCGATGGCTTTTTTACTTTGAGAGTTTGTTCGACGATAACTTGAGTAGCAATTTCTTGATCTTTATGAAATTTGTTGAGGTTGTAGCAGGGATACATATAACTTGAGAGTTCTTATATGAGCAGGATCGATCAAGGAATTATGGATCTAGAAGGCGCGAAAAAATGAATGGGTCTTGGGTGTTGTTGTGTTGTTGTTGGTCAGTTTGTTTTGTTTACCAGTAAATCGCGAGTTCTCAGTTCGAGGCAGACTACTAATTTAATTAAGAAATTACTAAAGAGGGAAGGCCTTTGCCTAGTCGAACACAATAGCACTGTATAAGGAAGGTGGTCTATTAGACCCACATTAGACCAGTAACCCATCTACGAACAAATAAAAATTCACGTTCGTAATTCAAACTCCGGACGCAGGGCTGTCCAAGACTGACCAAGCATGTTTCGCGCAACGGTATCACCGCAGTGGCACACCCCTAATTTTATCATGTCTAACATGTCTATTTCGGTCGCGTAACTCCCATTTATAAGCACATATTATATCACTGCGGCTTGCAAATAAAATGTTCCTATACATCGAATATTAAAATTGTAGTCCCTTTTTTCAAATGGTATAATCTAAAAATATTAATATAATAAACCAAACAATTCAACATGTTTGTGTTTTTTATGCGATGAACTTGAAGACATATCAGTTGTTATTGGATGTTATGGTTTCGATAACCTCTTGATATGTTATCTTTACGGCATTCGCGACCATCATGCGCTATTATCATGGCGAATCCAGTTTTTATTGGTAGGTTATTTTCCATTCCATGGTGTTTATCTACTTATTTTTCTGCTTTCGGCGATTCATTTATTACGTAAGGCAATTTAGGAGGGAGAGAGTGAACTATGTCTTACTTCTTTCTTACGGGAGAAGGATCATTCTTGTTTTTCCTTACGTAGAGGCAGAGACTATAGAAATATAGACGACCACAGCCTAAGAACTTTTTGAAGCTCATGTCGATTGCGCCATCTATGTCAAAGCCCCCTAAAGATACCGAATATGTAAGAGAAATGTCACCTGCACAGCTACTCCACCTAGTAACAAATAGCGTACTAGTAGTACCTACAGACCTACAGTAGTTCTTAGGCTGTGGTCGTCTATATCTCTATAGTCTCTGGTAGAGGGTAAGGGGGTCAAAAAGTGGCAAAAATTGTCTTATGTACTTACCTAATAAATGAAAGACACCTTTCTGTACTCTGTACTAGCAGAGTACACCCAGGCCATTTACAATGAGTACCTAGTCCAACCTGGAACAAAAAAACTCGACATCGGCCCCCCCCAAATCATACGTGTCGAATTGAAAGAAGACCCACTAAAAATTTAAAATTACTGCGACCGCGCCTGAGAGTGACAGAGAACCAGGTAACGAAACTTTTATTTTCGCGTTTCGCGGTAGGCCCTCGGTGTATGCTAGTGCCGCCCCCTACGCAGAGTTTTGCGTAATATTACCTTGAGGAAATAAGGGGTGTGCTACTGCGGTGCAACCGTTGCGCGAAACATGCTTGGTACAGCCCTGCGCCCGGAGTCTGAAATTTTATTTTTACTTCTCATGCTCGTAAAGTTTCACTTTATGCTGGGTATAGGCGGACTAAAACTCAATTTTATGCACAAGTGCATAAAAAATTGAATTGTCAAAATAGCCTTAGAAGAAGTCAATTTTTTATGCACTTGTGCATAAAATTGAGTATTAGTCCGCCTATAAATATAAACACTTATGAAAGAAATTCCTATTCTTTTTATTTCCTCACAATCGAAGTAAAAAGTAGAGTGTATAACTCGTCCATAAAACCCATTTTACGCTCGTACTTTATAACCATCCTCGCTCGCAAGCTCGCTCGTATGGATAAACGCCTCGCGTAAAATGGTGCGTTTTATGCACTTGTTGTACAATCTACTATTTGTTTTTATGTTACAAAGCCTTAAAAAGGTTCCGTATTCGTATATCAAAAGGAAAAACGGAAACCTTATAAGACTCTTTTTCTGCTTATACCTGCGGTCCCTTGAAGCTGTAAATAAATCATCCAAATATACGTTCATTTGAATCTTATTCTTCTCATAGACCTATCATCATGAGATTTGGCAAGAAGGAAGTTAAACTAATCGCATACGAGTATGTCAATGTATGGAGACAACAGTTTTTCAATTGCAAAGTCCGGTTCTTCATCCAATAGCCCATTAATCAGTCCATACTATTCACCCAATAGCCTAGTAGATTTTAGACTCCATTAACTCTCAATAGTCCTTACACCATGGCGGGTGCTGTCTCTGTGTGCGTCCAATGACACGGGCAGGGGCTGCATCCGCTTAGTGTACCCCTCACTTTTTATTAAATTGTCGAAAGGGCCTCTGCGCGTTGCAAGGCCCTGGTTATTCTGCCTTTGGTATAAAATATCTATTTTCAATTTACCCATAAAATACCTACTTCAGGTCAGAAATAAATGTTTCTTGTGACGTTCTCTGGTCACACGACACGATAAACGTAATTATACTAATTATTATTAAAGTAATTTGCCACTTGTTTGGCAATACGTAATACGCGATTAAAACCGGCCTTTGGCAGCAGTTGACCTATTATCAGACCATTTTATATTCCCATAACTTAGCTAGCGTTTGCCGACTCAAGTATCAAAGGAACCGTCATAACTGTATCGAGATGTGAGAGCTTGGGTATCATCCATCTCTGTTACTCTAACTAACAAGAGTGATAGAGATAATATAGACATTAGACGATCTTCTATTAGACGATATGCGTAACCGAAGAGCGCTCATAAATTGGCACGTCATTGAAGACGATCGGAACAGAAGACTAGATCGCCAGAATGCGACGACCCACCACGCCACACTAGACCAGGGGGGTGATTTTTGAGATTCGAGTACTCGAAAGTGACATTTAAAACTCTCAATAAAACGATGAAATTATGTTTTAAAATTAACAGTGATAGAAATTTAAAATCATGATCATTTAAACTATTAATTCCATGCGAAAAAATTGGCGACAAACTTTTGTGTGCGATTATTTTCGACCTTAAATTTTTTGAATTCGAGCGTCCGGCTGTCAAAAATCGGCCCCCAGAGGGCCTACCGCGAAGTTCGAAAATCGACAAAACGATGGTCCCGTCTCTATCGCTCTTGCATATACGAAAGAGAGTGATGGAAATATTCGATTCGATAAACGAAGTGCTTCGCGGTTATAGGCCGTTCATTGTTGTCCTCGGAGAAGCGGACAACCGTAGCTCTAGCTAGTAGTCAACCAATATAACAAGACCCATGTAATGATTTTTTCGCGCCTTCTAGCTCCATAACCCCTTGATTGATCCTGCTCATATATTTACGAACTCTCAAATTATATGTCTCTGCCGTAAACCCAACAAACATAAACGTTTAGGAACACGTGTCGAGTGTATCTTCTTTAGTGACTATTAGAACCCTACCTAGGTTTAAATTCAATGAAGATAATCTATAGGTAATTAGATAATTACTTTAAGTTCAAGTGTAAAATGTATTAATTGCGACTTGATAATAATCGTCATTATTATTATCAAGTTATCATTTAAGAGTCAGGTAAACTTTTTTTTGATTTCGCTCAACTTTTTGATGCTATTTTGCAGTAACTAACATAAATTCTATTAGTTTGTATACATATTATGAAAGATCGTTTCTTTTTAACCGACTTCAATTCCATTGAGGAAGGAGGTTCTGCATTCGGTTTGGTGTTTTTTTTTTTTTATGTATGTTCAGCGATTACTTCGAGACCCGTGATCCAATTTGAATAATTCTTCTTTTGTTTGAAATGGACTACCTCCAAAATGGTCCCACATTTACCTGGTGCTGTTCTGATGATGGATCCCTGAGCAACTGAGGGAACTCCTCAAATTTTAAAGGCACGTGTATAGTGATTTGGGTGTTTTCTTAAGCTACTCAAGCATTTTCTCACGAAAACTACCAATTTGATGGAGTGGACCCGATGATGATGATTGTTTTGATGATAATGATGAAGATTTTTTAAATGTAGGATGTTCAGCGATTGCTCCGAGACCCGTGGTCCGACTTGAATAATTATTTTTTTGTTTGAAAGGAACTACCTCAAAGATGGTCCCACATTAATCTAGTCCTGTCTGATGATGAAATCTATGAGCAACTGAGGGAACTCCTCAATTTTTAAAGGCACGTGTATGGTGATTTGGGTGTTTTCTTAAGCTACTCAAGCATTTTCTCACGAAAATCGCCAATATGATGGAGTGGTCCTGATGATGATGATTGTTTTCGTGATAATGATGAAGATTTTTTTATGTAGGATGTTCAGCGATTACTCCGAGACCCGTGGTCCGATTTGGATAATTCCTTTTTTTTGTTTGATAAGAACTACTTCGAAGATGGTCCCACATTAACCTGGTGCTGTTCTGATAATGGGATCCGTGATAGAGAGGACCTAATGATGAAGTCCACATATGATACGTGGACCTTTCCTTAGATAGAATGGATGTATTATGAACTTTTTTATATATCTTTACCGATTATTCCGAGACTTTTTGTCCAATTTTGATAAATATATAACCACTAAAAATGGAAAAATAAAAACTTTTTACAAAAAAAAGATAAACCGACTTCAAAAAGGATAAAATGAATCATTATATTATTTATATGCGTTACCAACTGATATGTTTGAAGTCGGTGCCAAGCCACAAATTACAAAACCGGTCAAATCAGCTTTAAGTGTGAACATCACAAAACATCGGTACTAATAATGCAAAGGTGAATGCGATTTCATGTGTTACATTTTCATGTCTAAACTACTAATCCTATTTTGATGAATAGCGACAACGATATATATATTCTGATACACGTCTGCTTTGTCAATAATCAGAAAAAGGCGGCAAATAGAAAAAAAATGTAGACGCGTAAGATTGACGTTCCATATAAAATTTGAATATCGTGCCTTTTTACTGACACGGCGTGTGTACATGTGAGTAAAGAAAATATAATCTAGCAATTGAATTCCTTTATACTTCGGATTAAACCTTAGATGAAGAAGGATAAATAATTCAAACCGAACCACGAGCTTCGTTCGACATACGTATCCGTCCAAACAATGTGTTAACAAACAAACATAGGACGCATGATTATACTTTCTGTACCTACTTGCCTTACAGTTAACGCATGGTCGAAACGAATGTATATCTACGTGCGATTCATACCGTATTAGATTAGTTATATAGTAAAAATAACAATTCACTGAACACATCGCCTCGTTCGTATTAACTCTTCCAAATTTGGCTTGGCACCGACTTCAAACATATCAGTTGGTAAGGCATATAAATAATATAATGATTCATTTTATCCTTTTTGAAGTCGTTTTATCTTTTTTTTGTAAAAAGTTTTTATTACACAGTTTTATTTAGCTTGTATTGGCCCCGTATGTTTGTTTGTTTATGTCATTATGTGCATCAAATCTTGCATGTTAAATTTCAACCACTTCCCGGTGTATGATTGACCTGAAATTTGGTATAGGTACTTACTTGTTGAATGGAAGCTACTAGTGTACTACTAGTACGCTTGTACGCTATTCGTTACTAGGTGGAGTAGCAGTGCAGGTGACATTTCCTCTTACATTTTGGGTATCTTTAGGTGGCTTTCACATAGATGGCGCGATTAACTTGAGCTTCAAATAGTTCTTAGGCTGTGCTGCTCTACTAATATAAGTTACTCTATGCGAGGATCAAGAGCTTGTGTGCGATCAAAAAAAAGTCCGGCTAGAAAAGCATCCAGCAGCAAATCCAGAAAAACTTTTCCCATACAATTTGTACGAAAAATAAAACTTTTTCGTAAGTATGCTATTTTTTAAATGGCAATCGATTCCATTCCTATAAAGTATCAATAGTTTGCTAAGGGTGAACTTACTGGGGTGCGGAAAACGTCACCTCAAAAATTAATCACGGCTCGCTGCCGCTGCCGATTTAAAAAAGCGGTTGCCTGAAAGTCACCTGTGGGTCTGGGTGTCAGCCCTAAGTGGTCGCCCCCGGCTCTTCCCTAGCTACTCCACTGTCTGCGAGCCATGTCCTTGTACTTGAGGACGCCATCCATTTCCTTTAATCTTAGGTAGTCGGTACTTAAAGTTAGTTCGCAAGGATTTTCGAAGAACTCATAAGTACGAGCCAAGATCCAGATTCACGAACGACCATCCAGCCTGGTCTGGTACCTGTAAGGCAGATGTTATGGAAAACGCGCCATAAGAAAATTAAATTATTGCGCAACTGTGTACCAACACGTTAGACATGATAAGGCTTGACCTTCGTCAGCAGTTGACCTTTTATCAGTTTGCTGTTGAAAAGCATTTAAACTCCGCGTTTTACTGGAGACACTCATTGTTGTCCTGTGAAGACGCAGACTCAAGATGTTCAAAACTGTAAGTAAAACTATGAAAAAAAAAGTTAAACTAAATTGCGTAATATGTTTATGGTATCATGAAGTGCGTAAGATTGTATGCCCAGGATTGTGCTGTGCGGGAATTAGTGGCGTGATTTATTTATTCGTATTCATTGATTAATTTTGTATTCTACTAGACGTGACATCTAGAACATTTTGTGCGCCATGCTTGATGGCGGTTAGACTTGTAGTGATTTTTACTACAACTTTTGGGACAAAACATTCTTGGGGATGTCATCTCTTGTTACTCAATGTTCGTATGGCATAAATACAGTCACAAAAAGTTACATTATCGAACTCGCGGAGCGTAAGCGAAGTGAGTTCTTACAAACAACTCCAGACCGAACTGTCACCTGGCTACTGGGACGTCTCGACATTTGGATGGCTTTTTGATTTCAATAGTTTGTCTGACGATAACTTTAGTAAAGTTTTTCTGATCTTTATGAAATTTCTTGGGGCTGTAGCAGAGACACATACAATTTGTAAGTTCGTATATGAGCAGAATCGATCAAGTGATTATGGAGCTAGAAGGAGAAAAAAAATCCGCCTTGGGGTCTTGTTATATTGGTCAACTGGCTTGCAAGTAAAAAGTAAATCGCGAGTTTCAGTTCGAGGCGGACTACTAGTAGAGATCATAAATCATAGTGGCGGGATTAGGGGTTTGGTGGTGAAAGGTGAATATAAACGAGCGTTTCTTTTTAGTCAACTAGAAACCCAAGCTTATAGTTTCGCCATGTCCGTCCGTCCGTCTGTCCGCAGTCTAGCTGAGTGTCAGTGACCGTTAGCACTAGAAAGCTAAAATTTGGTATATTATGTGCATTAATCACACCAACAAAATGTAAGAATAAAAACTGCAAAATATTTTTTATTATAGTAGTCATAAAAATATGGCTTTTCGTGAACAAAAGATTTCCCTCGTCATGGTTGTTCCTTAGGACCCAATGATGGATTTGAGAAGTCGGGCCACCAAGAATTTTGATGTAAATTTTTAGGGGGGGGGGGGGGGGAAGGCTCTCAACTTTATCTTGATATCTACATCAGTTAAGATCCTAGGTCAATTTTGGTACCGTTTTCGTGTAAATCGGGGATGCCGAATTCATTTAAGGTATTATTTTGATACCGTTCCGAAGCAAAAACGTGTAAAATATAAAAAATAACTTACTTAATTTGGAATTTCTTATTTCAAATGGAAAAAAACCATTGTTTAAATATTACTATGAATCATTGTAAAAATAGAAGATGTTTTAGAGAACCCTATTATTTGTTCATTTAATAAAAATGTAATGTCACCGGTAATTCGAGATCTTCTTCAATTATCAACGTCCTGAGGATACAGGCCTGATCTAGGCGTGAGGACTACTGTTTTGCTCTATTATACAGTTCTATCTTTTATAGTAGTTATACGCTGTTTTGATTTACCTATTGATGCAACTGTCTGATAGATAAATTTTGTATTTGTGGTTGTAATGTTAATAAGAATCTCTCTCAATCCAGCAAGGCCCCGTGGGTATCATCGACCCATCTCAGCTCCTGCGGCCCGAGAAGGTGTACGATGACAAGCCCATCGAAGCCTTCCGGGACTACACCATTGACGACAACGACCCCATCAGGTTACGAGTGCGTTTGACGTACAAGGACATGCACACCTACCAGACGGTCGACTTTGTTAAGCGTGAGTATTCTACATAGCTCTGTCTCTCTCAGTATGTGGAGAGGTCACATGGAGCCATCACTACTGCTCGAGGTCGGCCCATCGAGGCCTCTCGAGACTACACCATCGACAACGACTCTATAAGGCTGCCTGCTGTCTACATGATGGGCCATTATTAGGGACGCAGCTATACAACAGAACGAGATCGCAATATCGTTAGCTCCCTCTAACGTATAGCTGCGTCCCTATGATGGCCCATCATGTAGAGGAGCCATAAGGTGACGAATGTGTTTGACGTATTACGACATGCACACCTATCAGAAGGTGGACTTTGTTAAGCGTAAAGTTCCTAAGTAGTCGGAAGTTTTTCATTCCATCAGTTAGTTTTTAACGGCCTCCTAGCCTAGTCGGTAATGACCCTGCCTATTAAGCAGAAGACCCCGGGTTCGGATCCTGGTCAAGGCATTTATTTGTGTGTTTATCACGAATATTTGTTCCTGAGTTATGGATGTTTCCCAGGTGTAGATAGTTGTTCAACATAAATACCTAGGTTGAGATTCGAAGTGTGTGTTTAAGTCTCATTAAATCGCATCTTCTTACAGAAAAGCATGAGAGATGGCGGAAATTCAACACCTTTAAGTCCACTGTGAAAGACGCTCTCATCAAGCTAAACGAGCTGGTGGACCAGTCAGACCCTGACTCCGACCTGCCCAACATCGTGCACGCCTTCCAGACAGCCGAGAGGATCCGTCAGGAGCATCCTGATAAGGAGTGGATGCACCTGATCGGGCTTATCCATGACGTGGGCAAGGTATGTGATGGATGTGATAAGATTTCAACACAATGAAAAAGAAATCCAACCCAAAACCAAGCTTTTGTCCAAACAAACCAAGAAACCAACCAGAAACCTCGCATTTGGCGAGTGCGGTGAAGTGCTTTCCAGATAGTCTTAAGAGTCGCCAGGACGCTCGCGTGAACATGAGAGTTAAAATGAGAGCTGAACTACGTTTGTATGGGAACGCGAGCGTCCTGGCGACTCTTAAAATAGACGATGCAAAAAGTCGTTCAAAGGGGAATAAAATTAAGGCGCCTTTAGTTACAGGCGTCTATAGACTACGGTAGCTTAGCATCAGGCGGGCCATATGCTTGTTTGCGACCGTCGTGGTATTAAAAAAAATTGCAAGCACCAAGGAAGTCATCATTTAGGCAATTATCAGTTATCACACTAGCGCCGCAACCACATGCGGAAACCGCTGCCTAGTACGAAACGTCTTATCAATATTTCCTTGTCACCTTTTCTAAACTTGTTCTAAGAGCATCGAATGTAACTTTAACTTTGAATAAGGACTAGAAAGTAAAATTCTTTTTTAATACAGTTGCTCAAAAAAGTGCTTTTCTTGTAGTGGTTTAGCGTGCGGAAAGTTTGATATCGCGCACTAGTGCTTTTTACTTTTCCAGCCAATCACAGCTAATGACAGTGACAGACAGCCAATCACAGCGCCGCACCGCACCGCGCGGAGCGTTCGGATACATGTACTAAAGTAACCTCAAAGTGAATAATTGGCAATTTTATATTTTTTTCGCAACTGTATTAAAAAACGTCGTTCGATACTCGTGCGTAAATGTCATTCTTCACTCGTCCCGAGTCGACTCGATATCTCGGTACTCGTGCAGTAATGACATACTTTCCGCACTAATATCGAATAATAAATAAATAATAATAATATCATGGGACAATCTTACACAAATCAACCCAGTCCCACAGTAAGCTCAATAAGGCTTGTGTTATGGGTACCAGGCGACGATATATATAATAGATAGATATAGATAAATACTTAAATACATAGAAAACATCCATAACTCAGGAACAAATATCCGTGATAAACTCACAAATATATGCCCTGACCAGGATTCGAACCCGGGACCTCCTGCTTCATAGGCATCGAAATGTACTATTTCTGGTGTCTTCCGCTGCTCCTCTTCTGACGGGACAGGGGATGTAGTGTCCGCATTGCTCATAATCATATATTCCTTGCAACCATGGGATTATAAAAGGTGTTCTTAGAATTTAACCAGTACAGACATGGACCCTACTAGGTCGTAGCAAGACTTAATACTTATACCTACTAGGTTATGACGTCTCTGTCGGGTCGCTGTCCCACTGCGGTGGCATGGTCTTCTCGACGTCTCTTTGGTACTTGGATAGTAAAAGTCTCCTGTCATCAGGTTATGGCGTTCTACGGCGAGCCACAGTGGTGTGTGGTGGGCGACACCTTCCCGGTCGGCTGCAAGTGGGGCCAGAGCATTGTCTACGGAGACGACAGCTTCAAAGACAACCCAGACACTTACAACCCTAAGTACAAGTGAGTTCATCCTCCGTTCTATGTTATTTTTCTACTCCTACATTCTAATTTGTCAATGAGATGAAAGAGATATATTCAAAACGTATACTTTATAAACCTGTCATAAGATGATTGCTAGAGGATATTCTTAGTGATTATCATACCATATAATAAAACTGTTGCCGGAGCCCGCCCTGCGCCTCCGCCGCCGCCATTCGTCGAACTCAATCCTTACCGGCTTGCCTATTTTCAGCAGTCGTAGAAAAACTAGCGTATACAATAGTGACATAATTAAGCTTTTCAATCTAGTACCTTACTTAGGCCACTTAGCATTGAAAGTTCTAAAAACTTTTATCATTATCATCTTCTTCTCAGCCATAAGACGTCCACTGCTGAACATAGGCCTCCCCTTTAAGGGGGCCATACGCGCCACTAATTGGCAGGCGGGTTGGCCCGCGCAGTTTTTTTTTGTTTTGAAGATGCTGCTGCCCATCTCCCGGTATATTCCCTTAGCAGACTCCTACTGCAACCACGGGACGATATGGTGGGGGACAATTCTAAGGCCGGGCACCCCACCTCTAAAAACTTTTATATCTTCCCTATATTCCAAACGTTCGTCTTCCAGCACCGAGTGCGGTATGTACAAGCCTGGCTGCGGGATCGAGGAGCTGATGATGTCGTGGGGCCACGACGAGTACCTGTACCACATGCTGATCCACAACAAGTGCAAGTTCCCCAAGGAGGGGCTCTGGATGATCAGGTAACTTACCTACTAGTACAGTCGACGTCAAAAATATGTTTACACTTTTGGACCTTATTACAAAGGAGTAAGGTGCAAAAGTGTAAACATACTTTATCGTCGACCGTACAGTCGCCATTCGCCATCAGATATATCGGAGCGGCCAAGGTGGATACAAATATTTGAACAATGCCTGTATTGACAAGGCGATAAAGTGCATGTTCAGATATTTTTGAGTACCCTGGCCGCTCCGATATGTTTGATGGCGACTGAACTTCTATATATACCGTCAGGTGACAACCAAAACTCATTAATTACTAAAAAATAATTGGGCGAAAATCAACCTTGTTATCTCTTTGGAGGGTCAGTTCTGGCTCTTCAAGATAACACACAAACAAAAAAAACATTATATTCAGTTGAAAATGAGATAATAGTAGATTGTATTACAAGGGAGCAAAATGACTTATTTCGGTCGAGGGTAGCGTGTTGAATCCCGAACAAAGCGAAGGATTAGATTCTAACGTGGAATCCTGAGCGTAGTGAGGGATTCAAGTGACCCGAGATCGAAATAATTTTGCTACCGCGTAGTATACTCTACTTTTCACTCCTATGAGAAAAACGAAAACAAAGGTACTAAACTAGCTATCTGCTAGAAAGACAAGTTATATAATGTTGTCTCATTTTAATCGGTTGCAAAGACAAGGAAAATTAAAAAAATACGCAGAGGGATCAAAAGTCACTTTTGCTCCCTGTAAATGGGCAACAAATCGCAGAGGGATGAAAAGTCACTTTTGCTCCCTGTAATGGGCAACAAATCGCAGAGGGATCAAAAGTCACTTTTGCTCCGTGTAAATGGGCAGCAAATTACCCTTTTTCGAATAGCAGGGGTGAAGAAATAATAACTGCAGCTCTATGAGCTTCCGAGAAATCGATATGTTTCCACCATCAGGCTCTTTGTCTGAAAAGTTTGCCGAACCCTGGGTTAAGGGTTAGCTTTAGGCTCAAAACACACCTAGCGGAATTTCCGCAGTAATATATGGAGGCCATAGACAAATTTCCGCTACCATCGACAAAGCTCCATACATTACTGCCAAAATTCCGCTAGGTGTGTTTGAGTCTTAATTTGATCTGCGTTCTTTATAAATGTTTAACCCATTATTAATTAACGTCTTACAACACTCATTTAGATAATTTATGTTTAGTCCGTTCGTAACAAACACAACCATCAAAGTGACAGATACGGGCAAACGATTATTAGTTAAATAAAGCGTGTAAGACCTTTATCAATATGGGGTTGAAGTCTAATGTGTGAGATAACGTGATCTCCTCGAGATGACTTATGACTGTGTCGACCGTCCAGTGGCGTCTTCATTGGGGGGATTGTATTTCCTAATAAACGAAACAATTTCTGTATAATCCCACATGTTAAGTTGTAGTCCTACTAATTCCACAACGTTTAGTCTTGGTCACATTTCTTTTGGTCTTTGTCACATAGGTTCATTTTGCGAATTTTTTGCTTCACTACCTAAACGGCAAATACTGGCCACTTTTTTCCGGGTGATAAGGCCAAGAGTAAGTGATATAAAACTGTATCACATTGATCATAAGATGCGGAATTAGTTGGACTACAATTTAATATGAGGGATTATACAGAAATTGAATCTTTTATTAGGAAATATAATCCCCTTAATGAGCGCCCTACTGGGCGGTCGACGCAGTATTAAATAATTAAATGCCAACTAAGATGGAAAACATATTTATAAACGACAGAAGGTAACCACGCGCTACACTTTTTAAATAGTTATTTGTGCAACAAGACAGGAAAGTTGGTTTTTCTTGCGAGTGTTGATTTTGAGTCCCGAGTAAGCGAAAGATTCTATAATTGAATCACGAGCGAAGCGAGTGATTCTAGGTTTGAATCTTGAGCGTAGGAGGGATCTCAAGAACACGAGATGTAAAAAAAAATCCTCTCGTGTGACACATACAACTTTTCACCTCAGTAGTGAGAACATATTAAAGTTAAAAAACACATTTATTTACATTATGACGAAAACCTTCTAGAAACAAAATTTCACTCCCTGGAGTGATGAAAGTCGCACTTTCGTCACTCTAGGGAGTGACGAAAGTAGGCTTGTTCGAACTGCTGAGGTGAAAATTAATTTGGTGCTACATATGATGACTCTGGATTTCTGGACGTATTCAGAAGTATGAACGTTAGTTTTTTTTTGTTTATTTATGTTGATACTAACTTAAATTATTTTTTAGATACCACTCGTTCTACCCGTGGCATGCTGGCGGAGACTACAAGCACCTGCAGAAAGAGAGCGATGAGGATATCAAGAACGCAGTTCTTGAGTTTAAGTGAGTAACAGATAGAATTATAGTCTGGCTGGCCAAAAATTGCAGAAAGAGTGGAAGTAATAATCTATACTCGTCCCTTTTTTAATAGCGAGGGTATTAGAGTAAGAAAGAGAGAAAGTTAAACAAACCCTGGCCAAACTATACCTACTATACTACATTACAGGTTTATTTTCTTTAGTAGGTATTCCTTCTGTTTATAGTAAGATTTTTTTAAGATGTCGGAATTATAGGTATAGGTAGACTATAGATAATATAGACAGCCACAGTCTAAGAAAATGTCATGTCTTAAAGCGCCATATACTCGAGAGCCACCTTAAGGTATAAAAATAAAAGGAAAAAAAATCTACCTTTACTACGGTACAGTCGACTACAAAGAGATGTATCCACTTTTTCACCTTATTACATTCTTTCTTCTTATTTTTTTATTGCGTAGCAGCGACATCTAGGAACGAGTAGCGTACCGTAGTAAAAGCAAGAATTTTTATTTTATTTCTATACCTTTAGGTGGCTCTCGAGTAGATGGCGTTTTCAGACCTGAGCTTCAAAAAGTTCTTAGACTCTACCTATTATATGTATAAGTTACTCTATGCCCCTAGTAAGATTCTGTCATCTTACAAAGTGACTACCTACCTAAAAGGTGAAGTTATAATGCCTCTTCTAGACGGGTAAGTAATAAAAGATATAAGAACTTATTGTATAATATTCATATTATATACGCTCATATTGCATAAGCTTGTTTTGTATACCGTTCAAAGTCTATAATGAACGTTTGATATAACATCAAAATATCTAATTTTGTTAAGTATAACGTTGTTTAAGTATAATATCGTTGTATATAACGGTCATAATGTATAACGTTCATAATACCTTAGATTTATAATGTATAATATTCAATACATCTAACACCAAAATACATAATGCTCGTATAGAATAACGGGTTGTCTAAATCGCAGCTCGTGTACATATCAACTCGCCTAAAAGCAACTGGTCTACACGATTTTTTAAGTAGCATCTAGTCTAATTAGCTATTCTAAAATTCTCAAAATGTTGAATCCTCAACTTAACTAGACGGAGCCCCGCTTCGCGGGGCTCCTATTTCCGGGCGGTTTGCCCTTCGGGCATCTGAAGCTACCTAACGAACCTAACCTACCTATTGATTTAGTTTGATATCCGTGAAAACATTACACTTTGGGGAAAAAGGTTGGAATGGAGTTTATAACCTATTTAGTATATCATACGCTATTATATTTTGTAATTATTATATTAAAAGATAGTATATCTTATGATCGATATACGTTATGTATGTTATATTAAACAAATTTAGAGTATTTGAGTGTTATATTAATTGACCGTTATTCCTAATAAAAATATAGATTTTGTTGTTATAGCAAACGTTCATTATATCTTGTGAACGTTATTAATATGAAATTATATATTTTGTAGTTATATCTTATGGGACGCACCCCTTCTAGACATTCACCGTAGCTGTAAAAATTTTGTTCTAACTAACAGGCCGATATCGTCAGGCGGACTGATAGTCGGTGGCCGCCTTATATTACAAATGTATGATTGTACATGTCTTTCCAGTAAATACGACCTGTACACAAAGAGCGCCGCCGTCCCGGACATCGAGGCCCTGTGGCCGTACTACGAGAAGCTCATCGCGAAATACATGCCCGGCGTCCTCGAGTGGTAAACCCATCGACATTGCCTACAAACGACTTACAAGCAATCAACCTTAAGATCTATAAGATACAGTCGAACATTTAAGCATGTAAATTTCATCATTTACGTAGTAATCACAGCGTTGGTT
The DNA here is from genome assembly GCA_911728535.1 of Pammene fasciana. Taxonomy (NCBI): domain Eukaryota; kingdom Metazoa; phylum Arthropoda; class Insecta; order Lepidoptera; family Tortricidae; genus Pammene; species Pammene fasciana. The sequence continues at coordinate 4,028,452 of OU452292.1, forward strand.
GCTTGGCAACCACATACCTACATTGACTCAGCTATTGCAGATTTTTTCGGCTTAGGTACTTTATTTTATATAACCTGTCCATGTTGTTGTTATTATGTAAATAAACTAATAAATAACGGCATACATGTTTAACTTAAGAACTTTATTATTTCGTTCTGAACCCGCAAATGACATTTATGTCACTCTGGGCGGTAAGTGAGATTTGCCGCCCACGGGCGCAGCAGCAAATCTCACTTCACACCCAGGAGAAGACGTAAAATTGTGTACGCATCACGGGCGGTAATAAAGAAGGCCTCAGATCGCTTGTTTATGGCCCTTACCTTTGGTTAGGGCTACAAATACCCGCGATCTGAGCCGTTTTTTATTTTACCGCCCTAGGTACGTAATGAACTATTCGTTAGAAGATAAAGGCGGCATGCATCACAGTGGCTCCCTGTTGGCGTCTATGCTGTGGGACAGGTAAGTTATTTGACAAGTGTATCAAAATTACGAAAATTCCCGTGTAGTCCGGAAAGGCAAGTCTAGTAGAATGTATGTATGAATATGAATGTACATATTGTATGGTTGCCAAAGAGCTCACAGAGGACCCAGTGTGTTGACGACAAGGGACCTTCTTGTTTCTTGTACCTTCTTGTAGTTCTTGTAGTTCTTGGACCTTCTTGTCAACACAGTGAACTCTCCTTTGTAAACGGTCGGCAACGCGCATGTGACACCTTTAGAGTTGCAGGCGACCATAGGCTATGGTAGTACTGCTTCACATCAGGCGGGCCATATGTTTGTTTGCCACCGTCGTCGTATAAAAAAATGTATGAACTCCCATACGTCTCTTTTCGGACAAACTCCATCAAGTAATATAAAAAAGTAAGTAGAAAATCTATTGAAATGATTCAAAAATACCAAGAGCCAAGGTAGATAAAAAAACAAAGGATATAAATAAGGAACTTTAATTAGGCTATATTTACACAGTACAATCATATCAAAATAGATAATTAATAGTTCTGAATACATCCAACAAACAAAGGTAACCAAGCACTACCCTCACATAATAAAAATTCTTCCATTATAAGAATCATTAGTATTAAATTTAACTTCAACAGAGATCGAAAAATCTGGACAAATCCCAAAATATGTATCTCCACAAAGCAAATAAGACATTGTATTAAGGTTCAAACTGACTAAAATTGCCCGTCAACTTTCAATTCATAAAAATATCAAGTATACAATAAAATACAATCGGCAAAATCAATCAAGTCATGCACATTCAATAAAACTGTACTATAATAAAAACGTTCACTCATTTACGTGCTAACGTAATTTCAAAACACTATTTTTACGGAATCCATTTCGACCAATCAAATCACAGCGTTTTATGACGGAGAAAAATCTGTAATGAGGAGATTTTCACTAGATGGAAGGACGGTGAGACGTCTAACTGTCATATCCACAATCATGATTAATCTTTCTTTTGATTGGTGGATTTTGACAGTTGACCTCTCGCAACGGTGCTGCCCTCTAGTGAAAAATTCGATCGCAGAAACCCTCATTGGTTATTGCCTTTATTTAAATTATCAACCGTTAATAAACAGGAATACGGATTTAGAAGGTTAAGGAATATTAAACTCTATGGAAGTTATATTAAGGTTCGTAAAAGTTTTACAGTCGCCATCAAATACATCGGAGCGGCCAGAGTACTCACAAATATCTGAACATGCACTTTATCGCCTTGACAATAGAGGCGTTGTTCAGATATTTTTGACCTTGGCCGCCCCGATATATCTGATGTTATTTTTATGTGGTTTCCTTAGCAATACAGGAGTTCGATTTTTGAATCTCACCGGTGCCTTTTTTTGTATGCAGCCGATGACTATTTAGTACGAAATAAGTCACCCGGTGAGATTCAAAAATCGAACTCCAGGAAATTCAATCGTAATCCCTCGAGTTATAGTACACATTTATAGGTCAGTTATGTATAAATTTAGTAGTTATACAGATACAATTATATATGATGTGTTGAATAATATAATAATATAAACTTACGTATATCTAAGAGTTATAGAAAAATACAAGTACATACTGGTGGACAAGCGGTTATAAAAATATCTACATATGTATAAATGCCATAGCGTACGTAAAATATATGAATCTATATGTTTAATAATATACCAATATCTTAGAGATTAAGGAAGTATGTACAGGTCTATTCACGAGAGTTGGCGCGAGATTTGACAGAATTTCTATGAAAATGGCTGTCACTCAGTAGAAATCTCGCGCCAACTTTCGTGAATATACCTGTAGCTTTGTTTAGTTATCAAATAAATAATTTGAGTTCTGAAGGAGGCTGTGAAAAGAACATTGATAGATATTATATTCTTTTATAGGTATAAGTAATTGATAACAAAACAAAATCATATGTATAGTACGATTTTTTTAAGATGTCCGAATTGTAGAAAGAATAAGAGTATTCTTCCCACAATTCGGACATGTGGAGTAATTTTTCCTTGACTTAAAATTAAGCTGAGTTATACAGGTATTAATAGGTAATAGTTATTAAGATCAAATAGATATTGAGATTAACGAATAAGCCGGATTATTAAAATGTACAATAGGAATATATAGGTAACTACTAAGATACATTTCTAGAATAGTGGAAAAATATTCTAAATGCACATCTTAAGGCCATCAATCCAATATCATTTTTACTTTTACCTCAAGTAAATGGTTTTGTAATACAGATTATAAGCAAAAATGTTTTAAAAGATCAAAGAAGTAAAGGGGTTAATTCAGCGATATAAACTATTACTTAAAAAATATAGACTGAATAATTTTAAACAAAAAAAGAACCGACTTCACTTAGGATCCGCTATTCCAAGAGGAAGTGGCCGAGTTGCTGTAAAAAATAGTGAAATCACTATAGGTGTGCCTATAATAGTTGAAGAGTTCCCTCGATTTCTCCAGGATCCCATCATCAGATCCCGACTTGGTGACAATGGGACCATCTAGGGGTTATACCTGTTCGATTCAAAAAAAAATTTTGAAAATCGGTTCACGATTCACGGAGATATGGAGTAACATACATACAAAAAAAAAAAAATTATGATAAAAAAAAAAAAAAAAAAAAAAAATTCAGTCGAATTGAGAACCTCCTCCTTTTTTGAAGTCGGTTAAAAAGATACATTCAAATGAATTGTTTTAACCGTTTTTGTAACATGTCCTTTCTATAGGACATTAGGTGTCAAAGGATAAATTGTTGAAATGTTACGCTCAATTTTTGCTGATAATCTAAGTCACAAAAATCTATCCTAGATAGCTGTTCTAACATTCTAACCTTAGCTAACCAATCAGTCTTCTAACACGGAAAGACGGACGCCTCTATAGTTCCTCAGTACATCTCATTATCACGCTTTCAAGGCCATTTTAAGTATTTTTCATTATTGATATCACCTCTTATCTGTTACAGTATTGATTCATTTAAGAAATTAAAATAGCTACATTCAATGTAAATATCGAAGAAGAATTATAGTATGACATTGGAACGCATATCGCTGGCCCAATATTACGGGGTTCTATGTTTCACTTTTATCGAATTGAAATTTAAACATTGTCATAGTGATTACTGATTAGTGACACTAACTTTAAATTTAATTACCCTGAAAATGTAACATTGGGCCAGGGATATGTTAAAAGGCAATTTGAAACTATGTCCTTTATAAAGGACAAAAGGTTTTAAAGGTGACATCAACAATAAAACTACCCTTTTCATTTTCATTATAAGTAAAAGGCAATTGGAAGTGACTCGGCAAACGCTGAACATATCACACACTCTGTAGTTTAGGAATGTCAATACAACCTTTTGTTGGGCACTTTTGATTCTACAAACTAAAGGCGTTCTCAAAATGATATGTAAAAATACTCGTGCAATAAACTAATTAATGTAAATACGGAAATATTGCATTTAAATTGAATATACTTAATGATTCAACATTCAAATACTGAATGTATAAATTAATGAATTCATCAACATTATTCAATCTTTTTATGCTAATCAATGTAAAAACTACATTTTTAAAATGCACGAAAATGTATCAAAACGAATAAGAATATATCAATCAAAGTAACATTACTTACCATTTGAAAATCGCCTTACAATTGAAGGGATGTTTACAAAAAAAAACATAACTGCTTAGAGCGGTTGACTCTTTTTTAAGAACATTGTTAATCGTTTCAGGTGTCAACCAGTGTAGTCAGTTGTTGATTTTGTAAATATCCCTTCAATTCAAATGTCCCGCGTTCCTCTAGTACGTACACAAGGCACGACTATGCATTTTAAAGTCATAAAAATAAAGTAGAGAGTTAAACAAATTCTAAAATCAATGCCTCTGCGCATATTCACGCATCTAGAATGGAATGAGGGTTACTTGAAATCCAGGTGGCGGCACTGTGACGAGAGATCTTTTTGACAGCAGCTGTCAAACTCCCAATCAAAAAATGCGATTAAACATGATTGGTGGATTATGACAGCTGGACCTCTCGCCACGGTGCTGCTATCTGGTGAAAAAATCGATTCAGGAAACACTCATTATCCTAATTTCACATTCGTATAGCTAATTTGGATACGGGTTGCACCTAGTGGAAGTGTATTCATTTTAGGATTGATTTAACTATTCACATTGGTTCTAATTTTAACAATATGTTAAAGATATTGTAGACTTTTTTCATCACACATTGATGATAGTCCAAGCAGCACAGGCGACCGGATATAAGTTCTAACACATTAGTATTAAGGGGCTACTTTGAAAAATTATAGGTTTTTTCAAACGCTCTATTGACTGAACGGGAAAAGGGACTGAACTCATTTTCGAACATATATTATAAGACTATATACTGTTGTTTATGGCACAAGCCGAAACACGATTGCTGAAAATTGCCTCGATAGAAAAAAAATCCGAAGTTGGGTCCTTTTTCCCCTTATTTTCCTTAGCTTACGTAAACTATAAGAGATTAAGCAATATAATTAAGTAAAAAATATGGTATTATGGTTTATCTAAAAAGTCACAGAAACAAAATTAGACAAAACTATATAGATTTGCTTATTTATCGTAGTTTAGTCAAAAAGTCTGATCCTCAAGAGCGCTGCATCTCTTTCTTTCTTGCACGGGAGCCATAAACGTGTCTCTAACGGATGGGCGTGGCTTGTCAGAATCGAGGAACGGCCTTAAGCATAGAGTGACTTATATAGTAGAGTAGCGTGCGTGAAAGCCACCTAAAGACACCCAAAGAGGAAATGTCACCGGCACTGCTACTCCACCTAGTAACAAATAGCGTTCTAGTAGTACTAGATGGAGTAGAAGTGCAAATGACATTTCCTCTTACATATTGGGTATCTTTAGGGGGCTTTCGGACAGAGGGCGCAATTGACTTGAGCTTCAAAAACTTCTTAGGCTGTGCTGCTCTACTACATAAGTTACTCTATGACATTAGTATTAAGGTATATAATTGCATTTCACATAATATAACATAGTTTTGTACGCGTTCAAAACGTCACAACTCGCAAGTGGTATTCGATGGATGATGAACTCTGTAGTGCTAGTAATAAGGCGCAAGTTACGTTTCGAAGTGTTTGTAGATGCTGGTCACGTAGGCCATCACCTGCTGCCAGTCTGGCCGCTCCTGCTGGATCATGTCTTGTATGTTCTGGAAAGATAGTGACTTATGAATTTATCTTCTTCCTCCTAGCGTTTATCCCGGCTTGGGGTCCGCTTGACAACATAATCCCATGAAATGGCGTAGACACTAGTTTTTACGAAAGCGACTGCCATCAGACCTTCCAACCTAGAGGAGAAACTAGGCCTTTTTGGGATTAGGTTCGGTTTCCTTACGATGTTTTCCTTCACCGAAAACCGACTGGTAAATATCAAATGATATTCCGTACATAAGTTCCGAAAAACTCAGTGGTACGAGCCGGGGTTTAAAGCCGAGACCTCCAGATTGAAAGTCGGACGTTTTACCGCAAGGCCACCAGCGCTTTGACTTACGAGTATGAATTTATAGGCGTTTTAAATGATAAATCTGTTTATACTAAAGTATATTTTAAATTTGTTATTTAAGTACAGTCACCGTCACCTATGGCTGAGGCGTCTATTGAAATATTAAGGCAGATTCATAAATACCAAAAACGTTAAATACCAAAAGCTCACTAGAGTTACCTATTTCAGTCAGCAAATCAAAACGTGTGCGACAATATCAATATAGTTTGGCCAGAGTTTGTTTCACTTCAAGCTTAGACAGGGGAATCATACTGTCTTTTTCTAATGCTAGTACTCTTACTACTAAAAACGGGATGGGTATAGCATGTTACTCTGACTGTTACTGCGCTTTTTGTTTGCCAGACTATAGCATAGTGTACTGATACTCGCCAAAATTGATGATTTAAATTTGAATGTTATTTTTTTCGAATGAAATTTGAAAATGAGTGGCAGAAGAAACAGGTGGCGTGATATTTTCTCTCAACTCTGTGCAGTTGCAAAAATGAGCAGCGACAGTATCTCGCGAGAGAGATAGACATCTGTTACTTTCTGATGAATACCGTTGTCGCTGCATACATTTGCTAACCGTGCTGATTGGACCAAACTGGATACGGAGGGAGGAAATGGGGGAGCAAAGGTGCAACTTTTATTTTATTTTATTTCTTACCAGCGTGGTGGGAATGCCGACGGCCTCTGCAGCCGCGCAGGCTACAGAGAAGTTGGTGCGCTGATCGTGCGGAGATAGCGCCGCGTACGGGATGCGCGCTTCGCCCAGGTACGAGTGCAGCAGCGCGCATAGCGCCATGCCGTCGTTCCATGACGAACTGTGGACAGGAGCACAGTTTAAATGGGGTCTGCTTAGTTTTGTGAAGTCAGTCATAAGGATATCATCGCCGTTGATATAAATAATCATAATCATAATCATAATTGGTTTTTTTTTGCAATTAGTGAGTTTTGGTAGTCACCTGACGATATATTTATGAGCACCTTGGTCGCTTCGATATATCTCATGGCGATTGCTACAGAAAAAGAAGCAAATTCACAAAATAGTTCGACATGCCATCCTTTTATGATCTTCATCAGCAATTCAACTTCAAATTGTCTTCGAGGTCAAACGCACAAGTTATTATAAAAAATACATTCTCTTTTTGAAAAGTTCTATCGATTTATCCATGACCGATCAATATAATTAATTTTTAAAAATGCCTAAATCGGGTAATAAGTTGTTACCTAAAGTTGGTGATGTCTATGTTGCTATAGCCGGCCGTCTTCTGTTGGCACCACTTGAGCAGCGCGTTCCTCTTGGACCCGCCGTTCTTCACTTGTAGCGCGTTAAGGGGATCCTTTCGTTCGCCTGCACACATTTTATTGAGTTTAACCTTTTCGCCGCCATTGACTTGATATGAAGTCAGAACATTTCGTGTCCCACACGCAACGACTTGATATCAAGTCGAGGTGTTGGTTCTACCTTTTTGGCTACACATCCAAAGAACAGTTGACCTGCTGGTAATTGTTATAACCCTTCAGCCATATGTTGCTTTGCTTTAAGAGCTATTTCAGATACATCTAAAAACAGGACCTGATAACTATGTTTCATGTTTCTAAACACCTACAGACATATACTGTCTTCGGTGCTAAATTCTGTATTTCAGAGATTTTAAGTAGTGATACTAATTTCAGAAAAACTAATAATAAATAGTTATTTGTGCAACAAGAGAGGAAAGTTGGTTTTTCTTGCGAGTGTTGATTTTGAGTCCCGAGTATGCGAAAGATTCTGTAATTGAATCACGAGCGAAGCGAGTGATTCTACGTTTGAATCTTGAGCGTGGCGAGGGATCTCAAGAACACGTCACAAAAACTTTCCTCTCGTGTGACACATACAACTTTTCACCTCAGTAGTGAGAACATATTAAAGTTAAAAAAACACATTTATTTACATTCCTGAATGAAAGGCATCATCATTATGACGAAAAGCTTCTAGAAACAAATTTTCACTCCCTGGAGTGATGAAAGTCGCGCTTTCGTCACTCCCTGGAGTGAGGAAAGTAGGCTTGTTCGAACTGCTGAGGTGAAAAGTTATGTTCCACACTGGACTCACATATGTCCCCGTAGCTGTTCCGTCGCACGAAGCTCTCGATGGCCTTCTGTTGTAGCGACAGCGCGCGCTGCTCGTCCGGGATGTTCGCGCTCGCCGCGCCCTCTGCCCGCGGTTAGACACGGTACAAAGCGGAACGACACAGCCAGGTGGCAAGTCGAAACTTTATTCTATGATGAGGCTGAGTTTTTTTTTTTAGCAGCTAACAACAGTTTTTTTAACTATGTTGCATTGTTCTTTTTTGTTATGGTATGCTTTATTAAATTACATTATTAAAGAACGCAGACTATTAATGATCGCTATTTATCCCTAGATACGTTAGGTTAAATGTCTAAGGCCGCAAAAAGAGTCTTGACAAAGTTTATCAAGTGAAACAATTAAAAAGCACTGTTATTGAAGATTAAGGCTTTAATCTGTGGTATGTTAGCAAACATAGTAAAACATAACTTTATCAAACTAGTATGACATTCTAAAAACGCAGCCTCAACATATGTACTTTTAAAAGTACGCAACATTATAAGAATATCATTTTGCCACCAGGCTTTATCGTTACATGATAGGAGATTAAATGCCAGCCACGCGTAAACCTAGGTACTCTACAGTTTAACATCACTTGTTGAAAATAGTACCAAATTATATAAAACCTTTCCAGTAACTTTCATTTCATAAATACTTACAAGTATCTTCGCGTTATAAGTACATAACTTGTGAGCTCGATAACTAACAATTCGTTTTTTTTTTTAATAGCGATTATAAAAAATAAACGACATTACTCAACACAGTTACTCAAATATTGTAAGACGATGGCAAATAATCAGCTATCATAGAAAAAATCACGATCAAACATTTTCATCAACTTAGCTACATTTTGGGTCGACAATGATAACATTTGATCAAATAACTGCAGTGATACCACATCCAAAACAACAAACCCAAATATATATTTTTATTTTTTACCTATTCGGCATATTTTTTATAAGCCATGCTTTTGTTAGCTTTGAAACTTAATGTCCTTTATAAAGGACAAGGGATTAAGGGTTAAAAATTAATGTAGGTATCGATGTAAAAAATAAAGCATTTATTTTACGCATTTTCGAGCACCGATTTAAGAAATAATTAAAACACATTTAAATTATTGCACATGCATTAACTGTTAAATAGTGGCGAACACACACAAGTTAGAAATAGATGGCAAGGTTGGCATTAAGCGCCTCTCTCATTCCTCCATGCTGTAAGAATAAAAAGCAGAATACGTCATGCGACGGGGAGAGGACATTTAAAATAATACTATAGAAAGATAGAGAATTTTCTTTTACCTAAATATATTAATTTGTTAAGCATGCACATATCATAAATTGCCATTGCATTGTATTTTTTCATCCTCTCATTGGCTATCAAGGAAAACCAACGCAATTGTTGGAAAAATATCGTCAAACTTTTAAGCCTTCAGGAAGGACATTGGGTCCTTCAGGATACGATGTACTTTCATAGACAATTCTAGTCTATGCCAGCATATGTAGTATGGTGGCACTTATCGCGCATGACAAGCGCACGTTAGTGTCTGACATGCATATAAATAAGTAAGAAACAATGCTATACCATGACATGCACGATCGTATAACGCTAGTTCTGGGGTCTTATAGGCATTGAACTCATATGATACCTGCAGAGAATTTCGGTCAGCATAGCTCGGCTATCTTTGGCCCAATAAGGGGTATTGAGGCCCTTTTATATGTGTCACTTTGGCGTTATGACTGTAATTCTATGTATTATGTGAGTTCAATTTGACTTCGGGGTAACAAAGGCTGGAATTTCCGTAGCCCTTTCGAATTAGCGATATGGATGGAATATTTTATAAATAGTTAGTAATTGCCACGAGAATTTCGGTATCTGGTAATAAAAAGCACAGGATAACTAAACATGGTCCTGGTGTGAACATACCGGTAGAGACAGGCGAGGGGCGCTGCGCGTGGGGCGCGAGGGGCGCGCGGGGCGCGGGGGGCTTGGCGTAGTTGTTGCTGAGGCCGTTGCTGGGGGGCGCCGCCGGCTCCGGGAGACCGTTCTTTATGGGGGCGGGGGTCGCGGCCGGGGGCGGCGGTGCCTGAGTTGGAAAATGTAGGCAATTAATCTTTGATCGTATATTTTTTTCTATTCAACCGCCCACATTGCCAAGACAAATGTTATTAATTTTTTTATATACAATAGAATGGAGGGTCTTTTTATAGGCCTCTGGGCACTAGAATGTTACTAGTGTCACCTTTATCTAGACCACGAGTTAGTAACAAAGAAAAGAAAAATAGTCCCGGAAAATGATTATGAATCATCGTACATCTGCTGCTCCGTTGGTGGATATAAAAAGGCAAAAACCACCGTAAACGTAAAATTCCTTATGTTATATACGATTGAAAAGTGAAATTTTCGGCAGTTGTCCACGAGTCTTCATGATTCATCTACAATGACTATTTTACCTATACTTTAACTAAAATAAACTTGGTCATAAAGAAACATTTACCGTAGGCCACTCCGTAACCGGAGTAGTAGCTGGCGACTGCTTGGCCGCCTTAGCCGCGTTCTCTATACTCTCGATGAGCGACTTGACAGACAGCCGGGAGTCCTGGCGGGATACGCCTGAAATATAGGAAAGCAAAGTAAAATCCTTTCTCCTCCTTTGCATTGAAAGTTGGATACTATCATGATACTATACAGCTAATCCAGCAGCGTTTCTAGAGAGAGCGCTTTTAGGTCCAAAGATATAGTATAAGTAACTAATGTAATCCTAATCTTGGCTATTTGAGTATCACACTGCTGGGCGAAAGTCTCTACCTTGGATCTTCATGACGCCCTTCTTCCGGCCAGTTGTTAATAAAGAACATAAGTAACCTAACACATTTTTTCAGAGATAAAACTTCTTCTTCCTAGCGTTTGTCCCGGTTTGGGGTCCGCTTGATAACCTAATCCAATGAATTGGCGTATACATTAGTTTTTACGAAAGCGACTGCCATCTGACCTTCCAGCCCAGAAGGGAAACTAGGCCTTATTGGGATTAGTTCCGGTTTCCTTACGATGTTTTCTTTCACCGAAAAGATATTCCGTACATAAGTTCCGAAAAACTCAGTGGTACGAGCCGGGGTTTGAACCCGAAACCTCCGGATTGAAAGTCGGAAGTCTTACCGCAAGGCGACCAGCGCTTCCAGAGCCTTCCCTTTTTTCAGAGATATAACATATTATTTTATTTTGCTTACCCTTCGTCCGTCTATGCGACGCAGCGGTAGCCATGATATCCTGAAGCGAAGCGCTCGTCAGTAGCGGCGGGGGCGGCGGCGGCTCCTCTGTTCTGGGTGGCATTGCTGCACCAATCATACAATAATATTAGAACAACAATAGTACATTACGTACCTAGGGCAGTAAAGTAAAGAACGGCTCAGATCGCGGGCATTTGTGGCCCGTACCGAAGGTAAGGGCCATAATCAAGCGATCTGAGGACTTCTTTATTACCGCCCGTGGTGCGTACACAATTTTACGTCTTCTCCTGGGTGTGAAGTGAGATTGGCCGCTGCGACCGTGTGCGGTAAATCTCACTTACCGCCCAGAGTGAAACGCCTTCGGTTTCGACCGGTCTTTATACGTGTTACAAATATTAAATCCACATTTCGAATTTAGTCTCTTTCTCTAACGGTTTCCTAATAATCTAGTAACAGAGATGGGCGAGATGGCGATAAACGAATTTCAAAATACGGATTTCGTCGTAATACTTCTGATGTCCTGTGATGAAATATTTTTTGCGACGTGTGCCGCAGTGCTCCAGTGTATATCGAATTCATTACCAATTACGTAATTATCAATTTTATTATAAGTTAAGTACTTTACTATAGAAAATTATAGAATACATAAAAACAGAAAGTAATATACTTGCTAAAGTGCATTGTATTATTATGTGTATCTAATTAAAAATTTACAGCTACCGCCACCAAAAATATTGAAGCTAGGCTCTTGCTAGCATGACTTAAGTCGCCCGCGACTCCATACTTCAAGCGCGAGTAAAAGTATGCAGTCGCGCGCGACGACGTAAGTACAAGTCATGCTAGCATAGTGCTTAAGCTAAGCATTACAAGCTAACTTAAAATAACCTTATACCAATATGTGCTAGAAATATTGAAACGATTCTTTACATCAAAACGATTTGTAAAAAAGAACTAGACAATAAATATTAACATTAAAGTTGTGTGTTCTTTATAATTTAGTTTAGTTGTAGTTTTAAGTTGATCTTTATGTTTTATTTTTGACATGTTTTTAGTGAAAAAAAAAAGTCATATTGGAATACACGAGCGAGTCATCTTGCATTGCATTTTACTTGAATAATCAAATGGGGCCTTTATATTTCTTCAGTAATTAAATAAGTTAGTTATTCTGCTATTCTGGGGCGGAGATAAATCCAAAAGGTCAAACAACATTAAAATCGGTTCAGCCGAAGTTATAAATGTAACCGACAAGACTCCGTTATATAAAAATATAAATTAGATTACCCATATACTGCAATCTTAGACTCTTAGGCTCAAAACACATCTGAGCTGAATTAAGCCAATTCATAGCCAGAATGCTTAAATTTGTTTATTAATGCTTAAATTTGTCTATGGATGCTTAAATTTATCTATGGCCTACAGACAAAAAAATCAGCTACCATAGACAAATTTAAGCATTTTGTGTATGAACTGGCTTAATTCAGCTCAGGTGTGTTTTGAGCCTTACAAGGATTGGTACCTTACTGGTACAAATGAACGAATATGGGGCGAAATACTCCAAGCCTTTTGCCATATTTTCAAACACCTTTGATTTGGATAACATATATATTTACCTAAAACTAAAGCCGGCGACACTACACACAGACCGCCACCACCCACCACCGATGAGACTCAAACAACACGACACTCGACATTATTCCTCACAAACGAGTATTGTACGGGTCTGTCCCAAACCGGCCAAGAGAGGATTCCGTAACCTCCTTGGCTGTTTGGAAATACTGATCGCCCTTATTAGTGGTCAAGTCTTGTGAACCAGTAAGCTACTAGGTTGATTATGTGATCACTGATCATTTACCGATGTCGCCACGAGATTGTTTCGTGATAATTGAAAAATTATATCGTTCTACTACGTCTGGTATAATGATGCGTCTTTGCGCTTAGAAGTTTGTTTTTAGATTTGAAAATATTATCAATGTATTTTGAGACTGTCGCGAATGAAGTACCTATCTTAAAATGTGTCATATTCATATGTCTCCATAACGGTCAACAACAGAAAACAAAATAATCGAAACCTTTTTCCCCGTTACTGATTCCAAAGACTTTCCACTAATAAGAACATCAGACCCAGTTATTGACATCACACGAGACGCGGTGAAGCCTGCACTTACGTAGCGGTCTCGCCGGCAGCGGATCGTTCAAAGACCTGATCGGATGCGACAATCTCTTATGTTCCAGCGTCTTCCAGTGATACGTCTTTTTTTCGCGAGGCAAAGATCCGAAATTAGGCTCGATTACTGGCGCTTTCTGGCCTTGTAATGACAGTTTTCTAGGCGCATCTGCAGCTGGTATTTTTTCTAAGTTAGACACAATGTCACCGACAGGACCTATAGGTTTTTTAGGCAATTCCTTTGCACTAGGTGATCTGGATAGTGATATTACGGATTTGGTAATTAGAGCCATCTCTTTGCGAATATCAGTGGCCTCTTCGGTTTCTTGCGTCAGTATTATTTTTGGATTGACACGTTTTTCTTTCTTAGGTCTTTTAGGTCTTCTTGGTACGACTAACATATCTTCTCTTGGGATCTCGGCGAGGTCAGTTTTGGCAAGATTTTTGTTAATTTTGTCATCATCGGCAACGTTTTTTTCGACGGTTAATGGTATCGTTGGTTCTCCAATTTCCTCGTAATAGTTTTCTGTGGATTGCTCTGATGACTGTCTCCGATGTAAGAGTGGTAGGAATGGATTAGTACTCTTATGTTCTACTGTAGTAACTTTAGGAGTGATAGACTGGGATGTATTGATTACAAAAGGAACATTTTGTACTGGCTGATAATATTTGTTGTCAATAAGAAAATCTGGCTTTTTAGGTAACTTAGCTACATTGCTTTTAATTTCTGACGGTTTGATTTTGGTTGGAGATAATTTAGAGTCAGGTATGCTTTCATTTGATCCAAATCCTTTCCACGATAGAAAAGACAACTTAGGTTTCATGTTCTTTTGATAAATCCCCTTTTTCTTTTGACTATCCTCGATCTTTGATGGACTTTTAGGAGCTTTTACTTCATTGGCTCGAACTTGGTCTATATCGTCAAAGTAGATGGTTGCTTTTTTGCTTTCTTGTTTAACTTCAACTGGAGTGATATTAGGTCTAAAGAAGATTGGTTGAATCAAGACTGGACTTATTACGATTGGGGATGACGCGTTACTACTGTGTAAGCTAATATTACCGTCGACAATTTTTATAGGAGTTAAGAAGCCTCTTATTCTATGACGTTCATTTTCAGAGGAGGTAGGGGTAGTTTTACGAGCAACTGTAGTTTCTGGAGAATTTTCAAAAGATGTGTCAGCAAGAGTGTTTATTTTTAAATGGTAACTAATATTATCATCAACTGTTGGTTCGACCTCAGAATTTGTTGGCGTAGGTTCACTTGTTATTTCGAAGAATGGGTTTTTATTTTCGAAACTGTTCGTTTCTACGGATGTGTTTGCTACATTTAGATCTAACATATCAATATCCTTTTTTATTTCTGCTTTATCGTTACTAAACTCGCTTTTTACAATTTCAGGAGAATCAGACCTTAAACTATTATCTGGTTCATCTATATCTTTACTTACACTGTCAATGTTTTCAGTGTGTTTATCTTTACCTATGTCCTTTGGTGGTCTTTTCGCTTTTCTACCATTTTTAATAATTCTTTCAATCGCCGAGCGAAATGTTAATTTAAGGTCTTCATTAGCTTTCTTAAACTGTTTTTCAACAGGGTCTTCGGGAACTACTTTTGGGTCTGAAAGGGGTTCTGGTTTGTTGGTGACACTCTTTTCTTTAACTTCCGTAATTTTAGGGATGACATCTTGAACAAACGGTACAAATGGGTTTGTTGGTGATTTTTGTATATCATTAGGATACGGGAAAGGGAGAATGGATGATGCTTTGACAATTGGTATGTTATTGGCATGCCCTTGATTTAGTGTTTTATCTAAAATGTTAGATGTTACCGGGTCTGGTGTTAAATCTACTAGATTATTTACAAATGTATTGTTTTTCTCAAGTGGTGAGTGAAACACACTGTCAGACCCTTCTGTAAATAGAGACATCTCACTATAATTACTGGCACCTAAACACTCTATACTAGTAGCCTCTCTTAAAGATGTCCTAAATTCACCATGATCATGCAGATTATCTAGACTATAAGCCTTTGGTTTACCATTATAAACGCCTCTAAGGTTTGTACTAAAAATAGTACCATCTCTAGGTTTCTTAACATCATAGGATTCCGATTTGGTAACATTATCTTTAGTAACAATAGGAACTATAAATTCTTCAAATATTTCTGGGGACTCTGCATTATCAAACGCAAATTGCCTTTTAACTTTTTCAACAGCAACATCAAAAGCATCCTGCCTTTTCATTTTATCTCCAACTGCATTGAAGGCATCATGCCTCTTTAGCTTACTAACTTTGTTTTCTATACCACCTTTTACTGCCTCATTTGCGTCTAAACCAATTTTATCATCATCATTTGTTTCATCAGTCGTAACATTATCAATTTCAATCTTTATCTCTTCAATCTTTGCCTCAGGAACACTGGATTTATAGAACGCCTGATTAACTATACTCGTATCCTTCAAACTAGGGTCTGACACGCTATGGACCCTGGATAGATACCGAGTTCTGATGTTACTGAATATGTCTTTGTTAGATACATCGCTTTGGGAGTCTCTGAGTTCGCTAGATTTGTCGTCATCAGAGTAGATGACGCTATCCATCGAGACTGATCGGTCAACACCTGTATGTACAAATAGATTAGGTATGTAGTACACGGTACAATGATGTAAGTCGGTTAGTTCCGTGGCACGACTACATCGCAAGCTTTACACTTAATTAGTGCTTATGTTGTAACTGTGACGACTGTGATTAGATATATCGTAGCGAAATATTTGTTCTTAACCTTTTGACCGCCGTTGTCTGATATATGAGACAAAGTGACAACGTGAATGACACCTTCAAAATTTATGACAGAGTTCTAAATTGATAGTTAAATTTTTGACGTATGGCGGTCAAAAGGTTAAATATCTGAACACGATTATTGAGATTGACTTTAGTTATAGTATAATTTATAAATAATGTAATAAAATACACCCACAGGCACCCAGGGTGGTAATTAAATAAAGAACGGGCCCGACCGCGGCCATTTATGCTCTGAACCGAAGGTTAGGGCCATAAACAAACGATCTGAGGCCTTCTTTAGTAATTAACTTCATCTTGCCACAAATATGACACGATATCATATACTACACAAGAAGAATGAGGAAAATTCATCACAGTTACAGACACGCCAGTTATTTCCGCCGAAGATTTTTATTAAAATTAATGTATGTAATGTACCTTACGACTGTTTAAATCATCATGCAATCGTGTTGTTTCCTATTTACAAATATTACAAACAACCCATTCTAAACTTACCAAGATTTTACACCAACATGCACTAAAATCCAAAACTATAATAAAACCGTCAACTACCAGTCTACAATGTAGACAGTACTATATCAATAAACTCAAAGATACAAGATATTATCCAGTAACTACATGACAAATAATTGCAAGACAGAAGTAGGTAACAGAATTCAAACCCCACTATTAAATTCGTTTAATATGGACAGTTATACCTTGTGCCATCTAAGAAGCGGTTTTTGACACCTGTCATCTCAGTACATTTTATAGCCTAAAATCAATTTAGGTTATAAAATGTACTGAGATAACAGGTGTCAAAAACCGCTTCTTAGATTGCACAAGGTATAGGCATACGTCCGAATTTACCCGTCAGATCTGTCCGCATACTCTAGTCTGATTTGCACAGATCTGACGAGCAAAGCAATACGTATAGTATAACATGTTCATAATCATAATGGTTTATAGAAGGATCAACCTGGATTTTTTTTCCTATTCTCTCCTTAAAGGGATCTTCCGAAGGGGAAAAGCCAAAAATATTAATACAAATATGAACCTTATTACAACTGAGTAAGGTGCAAATGTGTATACATATTTATGAGAATTCTACTTTTGAGCGAGTATATACGCTAGCGCTGTCAGCCGCTGTTATTTAAAGTAATGAGAGAGATACGCTAAAGAGGTGCGTTGAAATGCCCTTACCGCGCGATTATGCGCTCAAAGAACGGGTATTTTTATTGAGAGACAAATATAAGTAGTTTGTCAACGTGTATCTTTGTATCTTATTCAATAGCATACCTTTAAGCGAGTGTATCTGGTCTTCGAGCGCTCTGATCCGGTCCCTGGCAGCCTTATTGTCGGACACGAGTCGCTCGAGTTCGCGTTGCGCTTCTGTTTTGAAGTCGTTCGCGACTCGGACCGTCATGAGGAGGTCGGACTGGAACTGCTTCCATTCGGCTTCCTGGGGGGACAGATGGAACATAGTTTGAGTTAAGTGTGCTGTGAATTATAGATGGAGAGCTAGCACCGGGTAATCTGACACAATATAGTAAAATTATATTAGTCGGACTCGAACTGAGAAGAACTTGCAAACGAGTTGACCAATATAACAAGACCTTATGAAGATAGTTTTTCACTATCCAGCTCCATAATCCCTTGATCGATCCTGCTCATATAAGAACTCTCAAATTACATGTATCTCTGCTACAACCCCAACAAATTTCATCTAGAATGACTTTGAAGGGATGAATATATCATATCATCCATATAGATTATGTGATATGGAACCTTAGATAAGTTCAATATTTTATATAATTATCACCCATTGAAAAACGTCCGGTGCATTTGTCAGCCCGAAAGGCATACGGTTGTATTCATACTGCCCATTAGGCGTTACGAGAAAGTTTTTTATTAACTTCTCGGCGATGGCTATTAGCCCAGTCTGTGGGGAATTTTGCCCTACAAAAGGTGGTGTAGTTTTTTTGTTAACGGGTATTGGTAGGCTACAGGGTAGTTATTAAGAATCTCGATTTTAGACTTTGAGGGGGGGCCGCTTCGGCCGCCATCTTGGTTTAAAGGTGCCAAAATTCAGTTTCTTGACCATGGCGCTTAGACGGTTGTCAGTATGACTAAAATGTCTATGGAACATATAAAGAAGATGAAATTGTCTACAACTTTTCTATACACAATAGATCTGTAAGTCTTACAGGTATAAAGATACAGGGGGTGTAAAAGTAGAATTTGTTGAAAATCATGAGAGTTTGATTTATTAGTTCCTAAATTATGTGCTCAAGATAAAGGAATGAAATCTCTACCACAGTTTTGTCATCTTACAATGATTCTTTTAAAATACATTCAAAAGTTGAATTCACCCCTAAAACGCTTATAGAGGGGATGAAAGTAGTGGGCTCATAAACAAAATCAATGTTCTATTACTCATCGTAAAGTATTACTAGGCGTTGACAGGCAGAGTTATGGATCAATTCGGGTATAATGAATTGAAATTTGAGAAAAAACTTATACGCTTCTATACAAAAAAAATATTTTTTTTAGGTTTGCTCTCAAAAATTTTATTTTAATTTTCAACCCACTTCAAGATTTCGAAGGAGGAGTTCACTATTCGTCAGATTATTGTTTTTTTTTGCATTTTTTTAATTTTTTTTTTTAATTTATGTTCACCGATTATTCGAAAATGGCTGAACCGATTTGGAAAATTCTTTTTTTGTTTGTAAGAGTATAA
Source organism: Pammene fasciana (assembly GCA_911728535.1). NCBI lineage: Eukaryota > Metazoa > Arthropoda > Insecta > Lepidoptera > Tortricidae > Pammene > Pammene fasciana. The sequence goes on from OU452292.1 coordinate 4,047,497, forward strand.
TACTCCACAGTTGGTCCCATTGTTACCAGGTCCTCCTCGATGTCTCCAGGATCCCATCATTAGGTCGGGACCTGGTGACAATGGGACCAACTGTGGAGTATTTTATTCTAACAAACAAAAAAAGAATTTTCCAAATCGGTCCAGCCATTTTCGAATAATCGGTGAACATAAATTAAAAAAAAAATGAAAAAAATGAAAAAAAAAAACAATAATCCGACGAATAGTGAACTCCTCCTTCGAAATCTTGAAGTCGGTTGAAAATTAAAATAAAATTTTTGAGAGCAAACCTAAAAAAAATATTTTTTTTGTATAGAAGCGTATAAGTTTTTTCTCAAATTTCAATTCATTTTACCCGAATTGATCCATAACTCTGCCTGTCAACGCCTAGTAATATTTTACGATGAGTAATAGAACATTGATTTTGTTTATGAGCCCACTACTTTCATCCCCTCTATAAGCGTTTTAGTTTAGGGGTGAATTCAACTTTTGAATGTATTTTAAAAGAATCATTGTAAGATGACAAAACTGTGGTAGAGATTTCATTCCTTTATCTTGAGCACATAATTTAGGAACTAATAAATCAAACTCTCATGATTTTCAACAAATTTTACTTTTACACCCCCTGTATCTTTATACTTGTAAGACTTACAGATCTATTGTGTATAGAAAAGTTGTAGACAATTTCATCTTCTTTATATGTTCCATAGACATTCTAATCATACTGACAACCGTCTAAGCGCCATGGTCAAGAAACTGAATTTTGGCACCTTTAAACCAAGATGGCGGCCGAAGCGGCCCCCCCTCAAAGTCTAAAATCGAGATTCTTAATAACTACCCTGTAGCCTACAAATACCCGTTAACAAAAAACTACACCACCTTTTGTAGGGCAATGTATGGAGATGATTCCCTGATGACTGGATTATATCTGAGGCCAGTTTTATTATGCCACTAGTTAAAATTTACAAGCGCAAGTCTCTTTCTAACACATAGGGTTAGAAAGAGAGTTCCGCTTGTAAATTATGACTTGTAGCTTTATAAAACTGGCCTCTGGTGGTAGCCTGATGTCAGATCCAGTGTCGTAAAAACTACTAAAGTTATCGCGGAACAAACGCACAAAGTCAAAAAGCCATCGAAATGTACGGACGTAGTAGCCAACTGACAGTCCTGTTGTATCGTAGGCTATCATCATCATCATCATCATCTCAGCCATAAGACGTCCACTGCTGAACATAGGCCTCCCCTTTAAGGGGGGGTTTGCCATACGCGCCACGCTTGGCAGGCGGGTTGGCGCGCGCAGTTTTTTTTTGTTTATTGTTTGTAGGCTTGCGGAAGATGCTGCTGCCCATCTCCCGGTATATTCCCTTAGCAGACTCCTACTGCAACCACGGGACGATATGGTGGAGGACAATTCTAAGGCCGGGCACCCCACGGCTAGGCTATGGACGCCTGCAACTTCAAGCCAGTTACTTACATCTCTCTCCCGCTCCCTCGTGAGCGTGGCGTTCCTCGCCCTGGCATCAGTTAGCTGTCTCTCTACTTCAGCAGCATGCGCGAGCGCCTCTCCCGCTCTGCTCATTAAAGCTAGTTTTTCGTCGCTCGCCACTTGGACCTGTAAATTAAATTTGTGGGTTAAAATTTGTAACTTGTGGAATGACCTGAACAAGAAACTTCATCAAAAAGCCATCCAAATGCCGAGACGTCCCAGTAGCCAGGTGACAGTTGGGTCTGAAGTTGTTTGTAAGAACTCGGTTCGCTTACGCTCAGCTCGTTCGACTATAAAGTTAGTGAAGTAAGATAAAGACCTGTATCTGTAGTTCTGCTGTGGCATCCTGGGCGGTTTGCAGCTCTGCTTGAAGGGCAGCTTTCTCCTGCCGCAGCTGTTCCAGCTGGAACTCCAGCTCTGAGATCGTCGACTTGGCGTTGTTGCGGGACACCTGGAATCATTGTTTTACTTAATTTAACCTTTTAACTGGCTTTAATGATTTCGAGGTTTACAATTTCTCCAGGATCCTGACCTGATGCCAATGGGGCCAACTTTTTGGAACATAAAAAAAATTAAAGTCGGTCCAGCCATCTTCGAAAAATCGGTGAACATACGAATTTAGAACCTCCTTCTTCCCTCTTTGATTCGTGTTCTTCAGTTCTGAGGGTCGTTCACGGTCACCTTTTTCTTAGAAATGTTGAAATTGACGTGGTAAGTTGGTGGCTTACCAGCGCGTCGTCGTGCAGCTTCCTGGCGTCGCTGTGCGCGCGGTCGAGCTGGCGCTGCGCGTGCGCGAGGCGCTCGTGCAGCGCGTGCGCGCGCGCCGCCGCCGCGTCCGCCTCGCGCCGCGCCGCCGCCGCCGCCGCCTCCGCTTCGGCGCAACCTTCCGCCGCGCCTGCGCGCTCTGCCAACTGTAAAATACACTTCATTTATTATTCCGAATGGCCAATTAAGGAAAGATCTTCGCTCCAAATTTATGGTTCGAGTAAATTATACTCATTAGGTGCCAAATTTTCTGACTCTATACGAATGAAAAGAAATGCCATTCAAACGTTTCCAAATGTAACACAAATATATGTTCTTTTCTCCCATGTGCTCGGAAATGCCTCGTGCTCCCATTGTAATCTCTACCTCATAACATTCTATATATCTGCTGTCTCTGAGCCTGACTGACCTTAGCTTTAGCCTGCTCGAGTAGTTCGCCCAGCGACGTGAGTTGTATCTGCCTCGCGCCGGCCAGTTCTCGCGCCGCGCCGGCCTCATGCTCCCATTGTAATCTCTCCGCCTCACAGCGTTCTACTGTGCTTTCTAATGTTCTGCAAAATTATGAAAATACAATGAGTTACAAGAAAAATAGAACAATAAATATAAAGAAGCTTTTAACTGCCACATTCTAGTATTTGATACAAAGTGACAATGTAAATGTGACAGTAAATTGACAGAATTTAATATTGCGAGTTCAATTTTGAATTGAGGCAGATAAAGTCGGTAAAGAAGTACATTTGAATATGAAAAGTTAGCGCCGTTAGAAACTATATACCGCATAATACATTTAGGGGTTGAACGGGTATGGTTTGAACGGGGGCCCAACAAGGCAAGAGAGAAAGAGATCGGAACAATCCTGGCGACGATCAGTGGCATCCAAGTTGACTATGGCAATCGGCCTGTCATGCCACGAGATAAAACACGCAACCCTATGGGACTTAAAGAGTATAGGCACAGGAGATCTATTAGCCCCATCTACAAACAAATAAAAATTCACGTTCGCAATTCTAACTCCGGACGCAGGGCTGTACCATGCATGTTTCGCCCCGCAGTAGTACACCCCTTATTTCGTTATGTCTAATCATGTCTAATTCAGTCGCCTCACTCGCGTCTTCAGTTGTTTTTGCCCGCGGCTCAGTCTTTTGTTCGAAGTTGGTTAAGCCTGCATCTACTGTCGTTATTGCGGCTTCAATACTTTTACACACATGTTACATACTTATGCATATTAAGTAGTACAGTAGAATCCGTTTATTATGACTCCGCATACTATGACCAACCGCTAAATATGACGTATTGCGGTACAAAGTTTGGTTTTCATAGAAATTTCTTTATGAATAAAGCGGATATATTGACATAACTGACTCCGCTTATATTGACATGTCGGTTACTATGACCTGTTTTTAAGAAATTATGAGAATTATGCCCGGTTACAATGACATATTCCTTCCTTTTTGTAATATTCGGGATCCAACTCCTGTGTGAGTTGCTGAAGTTGTATAGGTAGGTGTGTGACGCGTGAAATTTTTTTTAGTGATACCTAATCATTGACGAATTGAATGTATTATTTACTTTATTTAAAATCACTATAGGACAATTCAAATTGTTTCGTTTCTGACACTACGGTTTATATGACGTCCGCTTAGTATGACCTGTTTTGCATTTCCCTTCGATGTCATTATAAGCGGATTCTACTGTATGCTTTAAAAAATTGGTATGGTATACTTATTAAATCATGAACCGAACAAGATAATATTATGTAGTCGCAAGACTCGTAAGCTAATCTATATTGCCTCAGTATAGTTCAATGTCATCCTCACTAAAGTTTTTTAGCCACTTTTTCCGCCTATTAAAGTGGCAATGGACCAGTGAAGCGAGAAGCGGACTTTTTTAGAGATGGTTTTTGAGTTGAAGAGTCAATAACAGGAAAATGATGATTGAGAGAACCGATCTTCGTAAACTTTAACCTTGATACAGGTTAGACACGAGATTTAGTGACTTTTGAAAATTTATAGAACACCAAAATTAAGGTATTATAAGATAAGTTTTCAGTTTAATATTTCATCATTCTAAATAGTGCAGTCGACTACAAAGAGATGTATCCACTTTTCGACCTTATTACAACGCAACAAGGTGAAAAAGTGGATACATATCTGTGTAGTCGACTGTACCTTAGTAGACAATAACGAGTGAAGATACTATCGCGAACCCTGGATTTTTTTTTATACTACGACGGCAGCAAACAAGCATACGGCCCGCCTGATGGTAAGCAGTTACCGTAGCCCATGGACGCAACTCCAGAGGATTCACATGCGCGTTGCCTACCCTTTAAAAACCTATACACTCCTTTTTTGAAGAACCTCATACTGTAGCCCTCTGGGATAACCTCGGCAGGGAGTTCATTCCACAGTCTGAGCGTGCTTCTTCTTCTTCTTCTCTTCTTCCTAGCGTTTATCCCGGCTTGGGGTCCGCTTGACAACCTAATTCCATGAATTGGCATAGACACTAGTTTTTACGAAAGCGACTGCCATCAGACCTTCCAACCCAGAGGGGAAACTAGGCCCTTTTTGGGATTAGGTCCGGTTTCCTTACGATGTTTTCCTTCACCGAAAAGCGACTGGTAAATATCAAATGATATTCCGTACATAAGTTCCGAAAAACTCAATGGTACGAGCCGGGGTTTGAACCCGAGACCTCCGGATTGAAAGTCGGACGTCTTACCGCAAGGCTACCAGCGCTTCCTCACAGTCTGAGCGTGCGCGGGAGGAAATTCCTCTTAACCCGTGCAGTGCGCGACCCTTTCGGCTCCAGGGTGTGAGGATGAACACCCTGCCGATGGCGAGCGGTGCGGTGATAAAAAGTAGCCGTGGGCATCATCGTGGACTGTTGCGGCACTTGCCATTGTTCGTAATTTAGCCGTATATTGAATGATCGATGTTACCAACTGTCACCTAATAGCGGTCATTCATTACACGACAAAATTACGAACAACGGCAAATGGCTAACAATCCCGGTTCCCGATGGTACAGTCAGCGGCAATGATATCTTCCTACACGAAGGCCGCAAACATATGTGACACGCTCTTATTTGCAGGGTCATATGAGCGTGTCACATATTTTTGCGGCCTTCGTGTAGGAAGTCGCAATCAAATATATCGGAGCGGACAAGGTGGTCACAAATATTTGAACAACGCCTCTATTCTAAGGCGATAAGGTGCATGCTCAAATATTTTTGAGTACCTAGGCCGCTCCGATATATTTGATGGCGACTGTAAAGTCTTATATCAGTCAAGTAACTGACTTACCGGACCCTTTCAGCGAGCGTTTCGTTTTCTTTGGTTTTCTCGTCCAGCTTAGTCTTGGTCTCAGATCTCGGCTTCCAGCTGCTCTTGCTTGGTGATCAGCAACCTTCGCTCCTCTTAGGACACCTGCAGTCTTATATCAGTCAAGTAACTAACTTACCGGACCCTTTCAGCGAGCGTTTCGTTTTCTTTGGTTTTCTCGTCCAGCTTAGTCTTGGTCTCAGATCTCGGCTTCCAGCTGCTCTTGCTTGGTGATCAGCAACCTTCGCTCCTCTTAGGACACCTGCAGTCTTATATCAGTCAAGTAACTAACTTACCGGACCCTTTCAGCGAGCGTTTCGTTTTCTTTGGTTTTCTCGTCCAGCTTGGTCTTGGTCTCAGCTATCTCGGCTTCCAGCTGCTCTTGCTTGGTGATCAGCAACCTTCGCTCTTCTTGGGACACCTGCAAAAATGTCTTTTTATCGAACGAGCAGAGCGTAAGCGAAGATCGTTCTTACAAACAACAACTGTCACCTGGCTACTGGGACGTCTCGGCATTTGGATGGCTTTTTGATTTAGATAGTTTGTCCGACGATAACTTTAGTAACGATTTTCCGATCTTTATGATATTTGTTGGGGTTGTAGCAGAGACCAACAAAATTTGCGAGTTCGTATATGAGCTGGATTGAGACGGGGGTCCTGAAATTAGAAGGCCTAAAAAGGTTTTGTAAAGGGGTCCTGCTACATTGGTCATCTAATTTGGTACTTTTACGAGCAAGTATGGTTGAGTTTGGTATCAAACGAGAGGTATTGATTAACACTCTCGTCAAATCCTCATTAACTGCTTACTGTTTCATAACAATTAACAACATAAAATTGATTTCAAAAATATTTTCAATAATATTTTGATTTTGGTGTTAATATTTTGACAACTGACTTTTTTTTTAATTTATTAGAGCTTTGGCTGCTAGGGCCATCAGCATACTGACATTAACACATTAGTTAGAGAGAGTTACCATAGACGCATAATGATGGTGACCGAAACCTATATAGGTGGTCCACAGGTGAGAACGACATGTCAAAGCAACAGAGTGAGAGGCATGTGAGAGGTGGATTTAAATTTAGATGAGACAAAAACTGTCAAATCTGAAGCGATTTCGTCGCGGTAAAATTTTGCGCATCAACCGCACAATTTACGAGTAATATGGACGTTTAGTTTCACAGTGATGGTTAGTTGAGAAAAAAATACCCGATACCTCTTTTTGGTATTTGTAGTAATTCTAATATTGCACATTTATGGCGAAACACAAGATTCGCGAGTTCACAGTTCGGGGCGAACTACTAGTTAACCTAATTCAAGATTTCGAAGGAGGTTCTCAGTTCGGGGTTTTTGTTGCTTTTTTGCTATAAGTATATTCACCGGTTAATCGAAGGCGGCTGGCACCCATTTGAAAAATATATTTTTTTGTTTGACAGGTGCCACTTGACAATTGGTCCCATTGTCATCAGGTCAGGATCTAATGATGGGATCCTGGAGAAATCGACGGAATTCTTTAAATATTATAAGTACAGCTTTAGTGATTTGAGTATTTTTTTCCAATAGTTCGGGCATTTGCTCTTAGTAAGCTGAAGCCTAAGTATTAAAGTCGGTTATTTTTTCCTCCTTTTTTTTAAAGCTAACTTTTTAGTCCGCTGGAAAACCTCAGCAGATTGTGATATTGACCACATTTAGCATTCGCACGATTCCCTTCGGCATGAGGTCATATTATCGATACCTTGAGAACTGCTAGCAGTTGCTGATCAGTGTCCCCAGAAACCAGTGCCTCCGGTTCCACGCCTTCGCGAAGCAGCATTTCCTGAAGAGTGTCCACCTGATGAAAAACATTGACGTTTTAATCTTCAATTTAGGTACATTACAAACCACGCGACGCACTTATGGGCCTTATCACACTTGAGCGATTTGAAAGCGATTTCTATAACTCGTACGCGACGTACACGCGGCGTGTTTGCTCTCATACAAAACTCGCTCGCAAATCGCGAGTGTGATAACGCTCTATGAACGTCAGAATATCAGTACAGCCGTTTGTAACCCTATACCTCTGTCAAGAAACTATTAGGCGGGACTTGTATTTTCAAAACGGTGACGCATTAAATTCTCGATATTATAGATCCAGTTACGGAATGCTGTGATGTACAGTGGCCATCCGATATATGGGAGCGGTCAAGGTGGTTACAAATATCTGAGCAGCGCCTGTGCATGATATATGTTTGAGTAACTTGGCTTCTCGTCGGCCAGCCGCTCGTTGTCTCTAGTTTCTCCGTCTGCCGGCACAGCGACTCGAGCAGCACTTGCTTCTCGTCGGCCAGCCGCTCGTTGTCGGCCAGCTGTGACGTACCTTAGTGCGACTGTCCTCTAGTTTCTCCGTCTGCCGGCACAGCGACTCGAGCAGCACTTGCTTCTCGTCGGCCAGCCGCTCGTTGTCGGCCAGCCGCTCGTTGTCGGCCAGCTGTGACGTACCTTAGTGCGACTGTCCTCTAGTTTCTCCGTCTGCCGGCACAGCGACTCGAGCAGCACTTGCTTCTCGTCGGCCAGCCGCTCGTTGTCGGCCAGCTGTGACGTACCTTAGTGCGACTGTCCTCTAGTTTCTCCGTCTGCCGGCACAGCGACTCGAGCAGCACTTGCTTCTCGTCGGCCAGCCGCTCGTTGTCGGCGTGCGCGTCGGCCAGCTGCGTCTGCAGGTCGGCCAACTCGGCTAGGGTCGCTTGGAGCTCTTCGCTTGTACTGGAATGGATAACTTGTATTAGACTAGGCTCCTACATTACAATAATAATCATCAAAATGCACACTTTTTTAGCACGATTTCACGTCACGAGTCCTCGCTTCCGAACTTTCACGCGACCTATCTCTGACACTTTTTATTTGATCATGCAAAGAAATAAGTCTCCAATATTCATTGATAATGTAACTGACGTAAATATATTTATATTTTTTTACCCAATAGTATACTACCGTAATCTTTATAAATCCTTAGCTATTTTATAAATATTGGACTAACCTATAGTGGTGCTCTTCCATCTGCAGAATGCGATCCTGAAGGCAGGCGACCGAGACTTCACTGAGCGATGACGACGAGTGCTTGTCCCATTCGGGGGTGCTCGCGTCCCCGCTATCTCCCTCACCCTGAAACCACATGTTCCATCATTTCTTCCATTCATATTAATGTTGTACGTAAGAAAACAATACACATGGGCACTAAAACCAGGTGAAAAGAAACCCGTCACTAAAAGAAACTCGATATTCTGGTCCTAACTTGGAGTTAGTCTCAGGTTAACGCCGTACGGGTCTTATAGAAATGTCTCTCTCTTCGCATGCCTAGACTGGTTACAGCTTCGTAAGGTGTCATCCTGAGATCTTCTTTATTATACACGTCGATAAATCGGTTAAAAAAAAAGGGATCAATGTCTACCACCAAGTTATTGACATGTTGACAGCTTGTTCCACGATGACAAAGTTCCATTTAATTTTTCGCTTCACTCGGCTTATTTCATCGCATTAAACAGACTGAGATCGAAGTGTTAGTATCAGTAAGTGTGTAAGTAAGTAAGTGGCCGTCTTTAGCGGTAAAGGATGTTATTCCGCGCCAGAATGCAGATGTTTATGAATGAAGCGAATGCATAAAATAATGTTTTACTGCAAATCATTGAGAGTCAGGTTTAATGCTGCTAAAAAAGAAAGATTCCTAAACTTAAAGAAATTGAATAAACCCGTAAACTATAGGTACCATATAAGCATTATTTTGTCTGGTATAGGCCCATAATAAGGCCCGCTTGGCCTACTCCCATTTACTTGGTAGCGCAGCATCTTTTTCTTTCACGTTTCTCTGCCGTCTCATCATTGGCATCCTTTCTTTTCATATAATCTGTCTCACAAGCCGTCCTGAAGTGGCGAATAAATCTCTAATCTCTTACACCAGCGGTGGAGCGTCCATAGAACACGATACCCGTCGGCTTCCCTAAGTTTCAGGCGATTGAGCAGTTTTCCTACAGCTCATGAAGAAATTATAAGCACCAGAAGAAACATTTTGACCCAGCGCTATTGCTCTACACCTACTAAATATTATAATGAACGAGTTTCTAGTTTTCCACTCACGTTGTGTGCAAGAGCGATAGAAGCAGGCGCAGACGAATGCATCCTCCTCGGGGCTGGTGCTAATAGAAGCTGTCTCTTCTCACTGTCGGACAGCGGCGAGTGTGCAACGCCTCGCAGCCGCGCTCGCAACGCTCCGTTCTCGTCCGCTAGACGCTCCATCGCCGCTTCCCTCTCTGCTTCTGCCATCTAGAATAAAAAGGTGTTTGTTTACAGTTGCCAACATTGTTTGTAAACCTTGAAGCAAGGCGTACGTTTCTTTATTATTTACAGTTCTGCAGCCCTGTTTCATTACAAGCATGGAACCAGCCTTTGATTCCTTTAACCTCTCCAATTATAAGCGAAGCCGTTCATTTCACTATATCTTTTCATCAATTCGTCGATCCTGGCTTGGAGTTGAGCGCGCTCCATGGCGCTTGCTTCCAGTTTCGACCAATTACTCAACTTATCCAGAATACCCCTTTACCTTTAACCTCTCCAGTTGGGAGCGTAGCCGTTCTGTATCGCTGCATGTTTCCACTTTCCGCCAGTTCGTCGATCCTGGCTTGGAGTTGAGCGCGCTCCATGGCGGTTGCTTCAAGTCCCGACAACTCAGCTTATTTATTATACAATGCTCTCACCTTTAATCTCTCCAGCTGAGATCGAAGCCGTTCCGTCTCGCTGCATCTCTCCACCAGCTCCTCGATCCTGGCTTGGAGTTGAGCGCGCTCCATGGCACTTGCCTCCAGTTCCCGGCGAAGAGATTCCAGTTCACGCACGCCTGACGCTAGCGATGCCTGTTAGAACAGACAAAGTTAGAATAAAAATAAACATTCATAGAAAACTTATTCTTTTCATATCATCTATTAAACTTTGGAAGATTGTTCTGACGACAGTACATCAACATCAGCACAAAAGCTTGTAGCTAAACTTGTTTATGTTAAATCTTTTTTTTCTAATTTGGAATCATAAAACTACTAGGACGCATTGTCATGAATAGCCCCAAAAAACAGCAGAATTTTAATACACCTAGCAGAAACAAAAGCAGTTACCTCAGACGGCAATCTCGGGCGCAGTTCCACCTCCTGGAATCCGGGCATCTCCGCATTCAACATGACCGGCAGGCTCACGCACTCCTGCGACCCCCGCGACAGCTCCTCGGCGCTGTCATACGGCCCCCGCGCATCTTCGAACTCCCCCTCGCCCTCTTCCACTACCGCATTATTATTCCCTAGATTCTTCTTATGCGCTTTGTGAAGCTTCTCTTTGGAACCGAAGATTTTGAGGGACTTATCGCGTGTGGGGGCGACTTTATGATGCTTTGAATCGAGACTTGAAACGGATGGGGCGCCCTTTAGCGCTGGCTCTTGCTTTCCCTGGGCCGGTCCTCTACGGAATAGCGATTTGAATTTCATCATCTTGAACACTTTTTATATCATGTTTCGTTCGTTCGTAGTCGAGTAAGTTTTTTGTATCAACGGCTCGCGGTTTGAATTGGCGTCGGTACACAGTTTATCTATAAATAGATGGATTATCAGTTGTTTGGGAGATAATAGCTAGATAACGAGTTAAAACTTAAAAATCCCATCAATATCAACAGCTTGATTTAAATAACATTAAAAAAGAAGACAACAATAAAACCACTTGCAAGCGTAAAGGAATATATACCAGTAGGTAGACAAACAAGTACAACCAATTACGTAATTTATAATCAACATAAATTACTTACTGCAAAGGCACTTTCTATGAGGTCTTACTCAATACCTACCTAATAATAGTAGAAACCAAAATATTATTTCTAATCCCTAGTCTCTACTAATATTAATACCTATAAAATCGGAAGTAAAGCCCGTCACAGACGGAGCTATAATATATATTATAGCTCGGTATCTTACGATATATTTTACGTACTATTTGACAGAGTCCCCACACGGAAGCTCTATATATTACGATATATTTCGATATATTTTGGGTATATTGCCTTCGCTTCTCTGGCGTGACGTACAACCGATATATCTGCCTCTCTTTTGATATCTTTCACGTGTGGGGTGCCGAGCTATACGATAATATATATCTCGGTATCTTACGGTATATTAATACATATATATTATAGCTCCATCTGCGACGGGCTTAACTCTGGCTGTATGTTTACTCTTCGCTCTTAAACCACATAACCGATTCAGATGAAATAAGAATGTATGGAGATAGTTTTATACATACGTATAAATACTATGTTTGTTTTTGTAAAATGTGTTGTGATAGGTAGGTACTTTTGGCGCGTCTCATCTGCTACTGTTGCAGCTTGCAGCTGTATAAGTATATGTACAAAATAAGGGGTGACGCGATAATATTATCTTTCACCTTATCTTATCTTTTCAATAAAGACAATGTAAAGTAGAGTACAGTTGAAATAAACCTTAGTGGAGCACAGATTAGCCAGTAATCGACTCACGTCAGTAACTTACCAAGTTAAGTCAGTAACAGCCCTTAAATCGGTTTAATCCTTCACGGCTTAAATATTTAAAACACAAACTAATACTACTAATCCTCAACGTATATTATAGACAGTTATGTACTTTCAATGTAGACATGCCTAAGTAGGTAGGTATGAATATTTTTTTCAAAATTAAAAAACAATTTTTATCATATAAAGCTCCAGTTCAAAATCCTAAAATGTAATGTTGCTAACTTAATTGAATCAAACTATACCTATACCTTATATGCGAGACCATATAGTTAAAAATAGATCAAGTGCAATAGGTTGCATACGAGCAAAACTACAACGATCGAAACGCAATATACATTTAAATTTCAATTACCCTTCCTATCAATTTAGGGTTAGGATTAGGGGATTTTTGCGAAAATGTTAGGAGTTTCAAGTAAGACCCTATTTATAAGGAGTCTAACTAAAAAAACTTTGGAGTAGTTAGAAATGCGTCTAAAATTATAAAGGTTATATGCACTAAAGTTTAAATGTCAATCATAACAAACACAATAAATTCTTCACTTATGTAAGATTAGCTGAAGCCTAGAAAGATTACATATATAACTAGGATTTACTTGTAATATTTTCACGGACAAAATTCAAGTTTTTTTGTGGATGGTGAAATTTATATATTAAATATGATCAGAGACTAATAGAGATATAGACCACCACAGCCTAAGAACTTTTTGAAGCTCAAGTCAATTGCGCCATATATGTCAAAGACCCCTAAAGATAATAGAGATAAATAAATAGCGTACTAGTAGTACACTAGTGTCACTAGTAGCTACTAGGTGGAGTGGAGTAGCAGTGCAGGTGACATTTCTCTTACATTTTCGGTATCTTTAGGGGTCTTTGACATAGATGGCGCAATTGACTTGAGCTTCAAAAAGTTCTTAGGCTGTGGTGGTCTATATCTCTATAGTCTCTGGACTCTCTGGTATAATCTAAGTCTCCTCAAGGCAACGTTGGACAAATTACTTTTCTCTCAGTTAGCTTTACTATCTTAAGCCCAGTCTCACTTAAATTCCCTTCACTTTCACCACGTGAAACTCTCAGGCAATCACTAGACAGTTCTAAATAATAAAAAATAGTATCAGTACTTTTTTAAATTGGACGTGGCAACCCTAACCCCGAGTCCCCCAGCGGGCGCTCCCCTGTCCTATGCTAATAGGGCACACCTAGGGGCTTTTTGTGCATTATTTTTATTGCTATGTCCATTTGTAAGTAACATAGATAGCGTTTTAATGTTCATTGTGCTCCGATTCAAGGACGAATCAGATCAAAAGGGGTTATGGCTTAAAGTAAAAATATATGCCACAGAAAGCTGTCTAACCTACACGAATGCCCAAACTATAGCTCTATCTATACAGAGATTTTGCACGCATTGAAGTGCTGTCAGCAGCAAAAGTAGCTAAGCGGGTGGGGTGTTCAAAATGAGCTGGACACGACTTTATTGTTAAGAGAATAAGAGCGTGTGTAGTGTAGGTCATTTTGAACACCCTACCCGCTTAGCTATTTCTGCTGACTGTACCATAATATCGAGAAACACAATCGGCACACGGGCTGCCATCTTTAAATTCGACGAACCCGGACAATAATTTTTAAAAACCCGGACATTTGACGTAAATCACATTTTTTCCCCGGACGTGTCCAAATCAATAATGGCACTAAATAATTAAATGCAATGGGTTGTTTCCTCACATAAAAAGTGTCCTTATTGAAAACCCCCCGGACGCACCCTGGACGGCCTCCAAACTAGGACAAATCCGGGGAAACCCGGACGGATAGCAGACACAACAAGTGACCAGTAAAAGGCAGACTTTTACTCTAGACACCATGTTCGTTCTATGCAAATTACTAGTCACAAAGGACCGATAAAGCGCTTCGTTGAAATTACGACCATCTGAAGCAAGACTATCGAATAAGCGTCCTACGAATTTAGAGGCCAAATTATACTAGTCGCTTACTCGAGATTGAATCTATAGGTTTTGTATATTCACTGGACATTAGTTAGTGTCTGTTTTTCGAACGAGCGGAGCGTAAGCGAAGTGAGTTCTTACAAACAACTTCTGGCTACTGGGAATTCTCCCATTTCGATGGCTTTTTGATTTTGACAGTTTGTTCGACGATAACTTTAATAGTAACGTTTTTATGATCATTATGAAAATTTGTTAATGTTGATAGCATATGTCTAAATAATAAGAATCCAGGATCGATCAAGATGTTGTGGATTTAGAAGGCGAAAAAAATCTTATGGGTCTTGTTATATTGGTCAACTCGTTTGCAAGTAAATCGCGAGTTCTCAGTTCGAGGCAGACTACCAGTCTATTATGTTTAATTCTACGTTTGCACAAGTGCGCGTCAAGATCATTTTGAACACCTCAACCGCTTAGATACTTCTGCTAGTGACTGTATCAAAAGCATTGCACCGCATATGACCTAAACGAGCAGGTAGCGTACTTCATTCGGATTGCAACCAGCGAGTAGTAAACACGTAGCCCTGTCTATTGTGTATAAATACTCTTATCTTTAACCAACTCATGCGTAATTAAAGTTAACACGGAATTATGCACCTTATGTAATCGTATCGAAGATGTGTATCATATTTTAATTTAATGGAGTGTGCCCGAAATGAGGAACCCAGGCGACAGCTTTTTAAAGACAGTTCCGTTGGATTATGTAATACTTTCTTGTCGAATCCGATGTCTGATATGGTGGGAAAAATATTAAATATTGTTAAGTACGGTCTAAAGGACAGAAATGTGTGATATAAATGTATTTTTTTTTTCAAACTCTGTTAATTAAGTCTTCTCTTTACGGGGCGACATATTCGTTTATCGAAAAAGCTCCGTAATAAATGAAAAAAAAGGTACTTAGCGTACTTACGTCCACTACCATACAGTGATGCAAAAATTGCATTTGCATACAATGGTATAAAAGGTTTGTGCCATCTACAGAGTGGGATACACGTACAACAATACAATGGCTGTAGTGTGGGTATTAAATAGGAGCTGTGAAATTAGCCGTGTGCCGTGTGAGAACAACCGCGCCTTGGAGGCTTGTCTTTTGATCAGCAAGATATTGAATTATGGAACTTATCCCTTTAAAAGATAAAAGATATTTATTCTTCAATTTAGGCACATTACAATGCACTTATGAACGTCAGAGAGAAAAAGAAACTACCACCGGTTCTAACCCTACACCTCTGACCCGAGAAGTATTACTTATTACCGGCAAGAAACTCGGCGGGACTTATTTTTTCAAAACAGTAATTCTTTCTTACTTGAACTGTGTCCTCTAAATCTTAGATGATTTTATAGATTCTGGTTTGGGCCATGCATATATGTCTGTCATATAGTCCTTTTGTTTGTAACGTGACTGTAGCCAGCGCCCATAGAACAAATATTAAGCTGCAAGTAGCTAGCACCCTCAATGTGAAACCGCGCGTACGGATTTCTCCATACTTACTTGATACGTATTTAAATAACAAAATAATGAGAAAATATCACCACCATTTACTCGGCCATCATTATTGTGCTTGCAAGGCATTCTCTATTTTAAAAATCTATTTGAACATCACGGGTTCAGCGTTTGATTTGGTTGATTGTGGGGTGGGATCAACTAAATTACACGCGTAGTAAGAGTATTTGCTGTGTTTGGTGTCTTTGGTACAGTCGCCATCAGATATATCGGAGCGGCCAAGGTGGTCACAAATATTTGAAGAACGTCTCTATTGTCAAGGCGATAATGTGCATGCTCAGATATTTTTGAGTACCTTGCCGCTCCGATATATTTGATGGTGACTGTACTATGGGAAACCGTTCAAGATTCACAAATAAATGCACATCTGCGCCCTCGTTTCACATTTTACTGCGTCGAGTGCGATCATCTCTTTTAGCTCCCCACCAACCATGCCCTTTGCCGACACATATGTAACTAATCCCTAGTCTAAAGGCTGCCTCTACATGATGGGCCATCATAGGGACGCAGCTATGCAGCTACAACGGAACGAGATCGCAATATCGTTAGCACTCTCTAACGCATAGCTGCGTCCCTGTAATGGCCCATCATGTAGAGGAGCCATTATATTTATATGTAACTTTGGTTACAGATTTTTAAGGATAGTTAGGCAAGCTTAGAAACCCTGGAGGCAATAAAACATCCAGTAGATTTTACAATGCAAATTACAAGTCTGTAAAAGGTTTTTTTAAAACATGATTCTATGCAGAACATGATATTTATTTAACTACTCTTGCATACGAGCTACCCGTTGTACAGATATGCAAGAAGGGGCTGCGATGCGAGCGTGACCAAAGACAATAATAGCTAATGTGATGTCTCGTACCCCTATTCTGCCAGTCATTTGAGTAACGGAAGTTATAGCATGCAAGCGGGTGTGGCTTTTGAAAATTAATTAAGTAGAGACCAGACACGCTAACTTTTCATGGACTTTGTTATGATAAAATATCGGCCTGTCATCAAAAATTTAATATTTTCATATGACGTTGGATCTTCCACACTTCGCGGCAGTTAAGTCTTTGCAAAGATCGCCGTGGGGTGCCCGGCCTTAGAATTTTCCCCTACATATCGTCCCGTGGTTGCAGTAGGAGTCTGCTAAGGGATACCGGGATATGGGCAGCAGCATCTTCCGAAAGCCTACAAACAATAAACAAAAAAACTGCGCGCGCCAACCCGCCTGCCAAGCGTGGCGCGTATGGCATACCCCCATGTTTAGCAGTGGACGTCTTATGGCTGAGATGATGAAAGATCGCGTGATCGAACTTTGGGCAAGTATTTCTATTTTTTTTCTTATATTCTAAACACCCCTTGATGACTATGATAATCAGACGAATTTATATTTTTTATCATTAATTACGTTAGCTACCAATTTTATGACAGATCCACTTTCATCCACGAATACATCCTACTCACAATAACAAAGTGCCAGTGGATAACAGAAGATCAGATAATACTATACGTGGATTTAGTTATATAGGTACCCAATTTGTTTAATACGTGAAGTGGAAGGTTGACATTTAAATATTTAACAATGGAAATTGTATGGGGACATTCTGGGCTTACGGTATGCGGTCACGGTAGGTATTAATACATAAACGTGTACCCATAACAATTCGACACGCCCAAGGCCGACATTTATCGACTTATTATTTAAATCATTTACAATAGCAAGATAACGCAATCGCGATAAGTAATTACGCATGTGTAACCTTCACTCACACAAGGGACATTGATCGATGTGAATGAAAAATTTACAAGACGAACAGGATATTTCAAAGATTGTAAACAAAACGCAAAGCGCGCGAAAACCAACCAATGGGAGCAAATTGCCGGGAATGCCACTAATCGTTTATTGGTCGCGAATAGTGATTCGAAGAAGGAACAAACTGCCTACGTTTTATGCCAACCTTAAGTTCACAGTCAATTTTGTTTCAATTTCGATCTTTATACGTCTCAAGTGGGTCCAAAATGGCGATTCCCTTTTTGATGTGATAGTTTGATTTTCAATTCAGTTGTGACAGGGTGAACGGCCAGCCATGGCCGCGGGAGGTCGCCCGCTGCCGATATAGAAGCTGGTCTGATGCCTAATATAATGGTTAAGAGCATAGTTATGGTTCTATCTTAAAATAAGCAAAGAATGTGTCACTTTTTGGAAGAGGTGGAGATGATGGATGGTGAAAGCTTACAGCTAGATATAGCAAGCTTATTCCATATAAAACAGGACTTCAATTCATTCCTATTCAAGTCACAACCTGATCATTTGCCAGGCGGGATTTGCTGCATTTTCTAAACAGAATTTTTTTTGTCCATTCAAGGTTCCAAATATATATACATATCAGATAATTTCGTCCGAAAGGGAGTTACGTGTCGAAAATGTGGGAACGCGTTCCGATGCGGTTGGCGATGTCAAGTCAATCATGTTACATGTAATCAATATCGTAATAGATTGTATTAAAACATGCCAGATCATACTATCTCAATACATAACAAAACGTTGATATTGTAGTATGAGAATGTCTAAAAGATACCTACAATAACATAGGTATATCTAAAAGAACAAGAAGAATAAGTCTAAACATTTAGTTTCTTGTAGGGGAAGACAGGGTAGATTCGTACACTGGGAGCCTTCGTACAGTGGTCATATCTCGGCTATCCAACACGCTGAAGCGTTCATATTTGTATGCAACACGGCTACTTACATGCATAGGCTACCTTCCAAAAGTAATGGCAGTGCGGTGCAAGATTTCGCCAGAAAGAGCTGATATGTGTTTTCGCCACTCGCAAGTAATTTTCAGTTCTCCTTTGAGTGCGTTTGTTTCCAAAAAGTTTGGATGGACTTAGAAAAAATGCTTTAGTATTGTTTGTAAATATATGCTAAATATTGTTATTTAAACAATACTTTTGGGATTATATTAACGATATTTTTTTTATTTTGATTTTTTTCTGGTCCGTTGGATTGGGGTACCTTCGTACACTAAAAATGTATGTAATTTCATACTGTACGAATGCACCCCATGTAAGTTAAAATCAAGAATAACATAATTACAAAAACAGGTCAGTAAGATATGTTTAGAAAGTGATTGAAACTGGCTAAATAGCTGGTAAAATCACGAATCCCGGGGAGAAACGAATAGTGTACGGAGCTACCCCGCGTGGTGGGGTGAATTCGTACAGTTCCCATTTTTTGGAAAAATCGTTGTAGCTTGGCTAAGTTGCTTTATATCAAGCCAGAAATGCGCTATTATTATGGGCAGATAAATGGACAATAACATAGCATTCGTTTCATTGTAAAATATCTGTTACATTTTGTTTTACAAGGCTCCGAAAAAAAAGTGTACGAAGCCTCCCCATCTTCCCCTACCCTTATCTGTGGTTTCTTGATGAGTAAAAACTAAATACTCTCACGTTGTGGGTTGGAACTTTTTTGTAGGGAAGTAATGAGGGTTATCTCTATGAGAAATACCTAGACTTAGCTGGTCTAGCTTCCAGTGCACTATAGTTTAATTTGAAGCTCATTGTTGTTTTTGGATTCAAAACCTCTTTTCATGTTGACTATACCAGCCACAATTTTAGCTGGGTGCTCGGTGCAATACCTACAATATTGTATGGCCGTCGAGTAATCAAATTAAAACGCATAGTAATCACAAAAGCAGCAATTTCTTCTAAACCATTTATTGATACAGTTTCAATAAAAATGGATATAGCCCTGAACTTAGAGCAATAGAAGAGAGGTGGTCGACCCGCCACGACCTAGAGGTCTTATCTGTCGCGTGCCCGCTATGGTAAAGCTATTGCCATGATATGATTCCTATTTGTTTTTGTTAAAAACATAATTTAAAAAAAGCTAACAATCAGACTACTATCGTCAGTATCTTCAGTTATTCTTTTGACGGAAGAGACGACTTCGATAAAGCCTGTTAGGAATCAAAAGCCTTTTGCGATTGATGTGTATTTGTTTTTATTGTCTGGACAAGGGATAGGGAATGCCAGCCATAAAATGGTAGAACAATATTTGAAAACATGTTGTCCAGAACTAGATGCGTTGGCAATAGATTTCAAGGAGTGGAGGAATGGGGAGGTTAATGTTTCAATCCGAAGACAGCCGCTTCAAAGGTTAGAGATCTATTCTCCGAAATAATTTCTTGCAAAACCATCATTAATTTATCTTATTTCTTCCTACCGGTACCGGTAATAAACTAATCAATCATATCTATAAGATTTCGATCAATCATTGTATTCTCGAGCTATGGGAATAGGAAACGATCACGCGCAGAAAGTAGCGTTGCAACAAACTGCACTGCCGCCGATGTCGTCCAGTTGGCGACACTTTCTAAGACAAGTCGGAGTGCCATTAACCTTACCGGGAGTTTCTTAAACTATTAGTTCCGAATCCTCGCCTTCATTTACGTAATCATTAAGGTCTCTTCAATAGTA
Source organism: Pammene fasciana (assembly GCA_911728535.1). NCBI lineage: Eukaryota > Metazoa > Arthropoda > Insecta > Lepidoptera > Tortricidae > Pammene > Pammene fasciana. The sequence continues at coordinate 4,067,586 of OU452292.1, forward strand.
TTTCTCGAGTATATAAAGCCTGCAAGGCATAGTTTTTTACCCAGCCCAACTAAACGGATCACGTATATTTTCCCAGATTTTTTTCGAGTGCGCTTCAAGTATTGACGGCATGACGGCTTTCTATTTTAAAACGGGACTTCGATTATTTGAAGTTACGCACCCTTATCTACTGCACGGATCACGGAAGTCCTCTCTGGATTTCTTTTTAAGTGCCCTTCAAGTATTGACGGCTTGCCATTTTCGTAATGGAGCTATCTTTAGCGGATACATTTTGTGAAACTGTGAAAAGGAAAACGGAAGTCTATCAAATAATTCTAGTGTTATCTAAAATTCTAGCATCAAATACTTGCTTCTATCTTACGTTTGCTAGCTATACCTACCTTATTCGTATCTATTACTTGAGGTTGAATACCGCGAAACAGGTTTGAAACAGCTAAGGTATTTTCGCTTGCATTCAAAGTACTAAATTCACTTGCATTTCTGCTTTATAACCCTCTAACTAAAGGAGACAGGCCACTATTTACAATGCATAGCACCGGCGTCTAGGAATGACGTTGGGGCGCCAGCGACTCATTATAAAACACCAGTAGGTATTAATTGTTCAAGTACCTAACAATGCATATTCGCGTGTAATTATGAACAACAGATACGATCGTCTGGTCTTAACAACAAGTGCTTGTATAAGGAAAAAATAAACTTGGTAATTCTGCTTACGTTATGAAATAATGAGTAATGTATGAATGTATCACTGGAGCAATGTATGCGGTTAAGGTAAGTCTAGCCCACCTTTTCCTGGCACACCGTTAGTTTCTTAACGAGGTACCAGTGTAAACAATTTTACGTCACCGGGGCTTTTAACTGCTCCTATGCTCCCGAGCGGAAGACATAAAATTTGCCACGGGTGGTTAAGGAACCGTTTCGAATAAGTGTTTGAAGGGGTGTAATGTTTTTCGCAATTTTATTGCTCTTGCTTAATTCAATCAATCCTATTTTATCACTGCACGATTGCTTTACGATATAATAACAAATAGCTGTTTACAAACATGATTCCAATTCTCAAGCGTTCTAAACTTTGCGTTTATCAAATAGGTATGTGCTGTTGGTTCGTTCATTTAAGAAGTTTGCCAACTTGCCATTATGAAATACAAGCCATATTCTATCATTTCTACCACAGCAAATTCTGCTTCAGCTTGTTCTCTAACACGAAGAACACTGTATGTAGAGATAGAAGATAGCAATGTTTCATGTTCGAAGAAATCATCATTGAGGTGTTGGGGAAAAAAATGCATGCCAACTTTAGCAACAACTGACGCCTCTCTGTAGGACATAAGTCACATACAGTCCATCTGCATAATATGTACAATCAAGCTAAAGTATGCAATAAATGCAATTAATCAGCTACTGGGTAATCAATCAGATAATTACAATACAACAAGAATACAGTCGACTCATGAATGTTGTTTATCTGTCCCATAATTGACGTAATATTAAGGAATGCTCAGGAGGCGTTAATTACGCATGGATGTGAAGTAATCACTCTCTGTCATTAAACAGTTATGCCATGCTTCCATTCTTGTGTTTTTGTTGGTAAGCCCCCATATGCCCCGATGCTTAGCAACATCTTCGCAGTTTTAATTTGGAGATACCGTTGAAACTCTTGGGCATCAAAAACTCCGAGTAGGTACCTAAGTGAAAGGTACAGCAAGTATCTTTGTCTTGTATCTTATACTCATCGAAATAAAACTTTCTCTGGAAATAATTACTTCACGTGCCTCGTAATTTTAGTCAGATAGGTACACAATCCTTTGCAATGAGATAACATTGCCTTGTAACCCCCGTTCAACAGTAGAAAGGAGAAACTCTCGATGTTCAACAACACAAATAATTCATGCGAGTAGTTATTTTAAGCCAAAGTTCATTGATACAATGATGAGGCTATTGGAAGTGTGATGGACGTTTCAAGCACGATACTTTCTACCGTTGTCTATGAGAATAACAAATTAGATAAGTCTTCTTCGACCGTTAAGACAACATGAAATAGTCTTAGAGCAAGTCTTCATTTAATTGACAAATCTTCTTAAATCTAATCAGTTAAAGGAAGAGAATATCATCCTTATATCCTTATAGAATATCATCATCATTCGTTATCCTTATTGGTGATTATGTACTTAGTCAATCTAAATATACATCAGTAATCAACCAACGCACAGAAAAGACGACTTACAAAACAATCCATTGGTATAACCCCATCTGTTTGCCATATGCACGTAGATATGACTCGTATTTACATACATTTAACCCCACCAAATTAAATTACACAGAGCCACTGTTGTTACAGTATGAGTAACGGCATCGTGAAATTATTGGGTTGTAAGGAGCTGCGTCGCCCTTGGCGAGGCACTTGGTCAAACAAATGTTATCGTATCCAGCTCATTTGTTATATTTAAGTAAAGGTTGGTAATGTAATTACTTGGGCCCGGATTAAAGTTTAAGATGGTTTAAGCATACAATATTGATCGTTTAAACTGTTAGAGAAAGACTTAATTTTCCGTTTTGACCGACTTTGTTATATAATGCAATGTAAGAGGCAATAACAATGCCATGGGACGAAATATTATTGTCTGAGGTTCTCAGGTAACAGCAGTTGTTTTTCAATTTAACAAAAGTAGATTCAACTACGTTGCGCGTTTATGTGGTGTTTTTATTGTATTATTTGTATTCTTTATACACGACTGCCCATAAAAGTGGTGTATAGATTTTTTATTTTTTAATATGTAAGTCTTCACCAAAGTATGTTAAAGTTCTTTTGTGAGAATAAATTTCTTTAAGCAGAAAGTGCCTGCGTTTTCAGCGTCAATAGTGTGGCATTTCCTACTTCTCTTCCGAACGTTGCCAGTGCCGTAATTTTCCTCAATGTCTACTCGTAACTCCAGAGGCGTATTTAGAAATTTGGCGCCCCGGGCCAGAAAAATTTGCCGCCCCTGTTACTTAACCAAACAGACTATTAAAATTTTCTTGACACTTTCTGAACCCTTACTGTACGGTCAAACGTTGAAAAAACACCCTGCTGACGCCTTTTGCACATCTGCATAGCTGGATTGATACCGCGGTACAGCGCTACACGTTACGGCGCGTAACTTCAGCGGATCGAGAGCGAATTCGTGCGGCGAGGTGCGCGGTTTTGATTCCGTTCTTGATTCGCTTTCGACTTTCGATATCTTCTTAATTTTTGTTTTCTGTCCCGTAGCCTATACTGTGTCCCACGACTCCCACTGCTGGGCAAAGGCCTCCCCTCGCTTCGGCTACTCGTCACGGCCTAGTGCATACTATCGCCACTCTCTATACAAAATGCGTCTAGATCGTTTCGCCATCTCCTTTTTCAATTGGTCTGCCTCTGCCCCGGCCGATTTGTGGGGTCGATTTAGTTGTTAATTTAGTCCATCGTTCCGGGTGCTTGCGTCAGACTTTTGACGCCCACATCACATCCGAGATACCTTTCCTGGAGCGGAGTTCGGTGTACCAAATTCGAAGCTCTTCCAGGTGTTCTCGATGCGTCGATCGAGTTCCTTGGTCTGCCTATTATCCAAGGATACCATCTGGCCCAAATAAGTGTATTCGTCGACATATTGTAACTCCTGCCCAGTGCCCATCTACCTTGACCCTACGTTTCACGCCGCTGGACATTAATTTGGTTTTGTTGTCCCTGTTCATTGTGAGTTCGACATCAAAACTTGCAGAGAAGGTCTTGCAGCATTTGCTTTAGATGGGATGCAGTTACAATATTTACTTGTATGAAGTGCACCCTTAAAAAATGTTCTTAAAAACAATTCTTGTGCTCCAATTTATGGCGAGTTATAAAAACCACTCACATACAAAATTTGATAAATATAGGGCCGTACATTTCAGCTACAGACGGAAAAAGCTAAAATTGCAGCACTAAAAGTGTCCGAAAACGGACCGGACCAGGCTGCCGGCTGTCCGCCCAAACTTATTGAAAGACCATCACTTTAGCTATCAAATGAGCTTGGTTTCATTCTGCTATCATTCCAAGTAACTTGACAACTGAGTTTCTGGAGGGTGCAAACTTTATTTTGCGCTAAAAAATTGTTCACCCTCATCTGCAATTAAAAGCAGGAGCATTCTCGGAGTTTGGTTTTCGGTCTCTTCGCGAACAAAATTAAACCCCGCAAGGCAAAACAAATACATATATAGAGTCTTAGCGCCTTTGCTGAGATCCTGTCGAGACGGTGTTTTCGTCATCCTATCACCATTTTTGGGCAGTACCAACCTTGCCTGCAAGTCTGTGCACTTGCTGTATAACGGGCGAGGCACTGCTGGTAAGGGCCCTTTCCCTTTTGTGTTGAGAAGTAAGACCGCAGTCGCTTCCATAAAAGTCAAAAACATGCGATTCTAACGGGTGTACCTCGGAATTCCTAATAACGTTTGTCCTAAAATCACTTTCCCTAACCGTTTTGTCCTATTGTCATTTGCCCTAATGATCAATTACCCTAACAGTCACTTGTCATAATGTAATGAATGTCCTAATGCTCATTTGTCCTCAAATTGTTTACCATAATGTTCAAAAATCCTAATTTTATTTGCCATAACATTTGAAACCCCTAATGACATTTGTCCTAAAATTACTTACCCTAACCGTTTTGTCCTAATTGTCTATTGCCCTAATGATCAATTATCCTAACAATTACTTGTCATAATGTAATGTTTGCCCTTAAGCTCATTTGCCCTAAAAATTCTTACCATAATGTTCGAATATCCTAATTTTATTTGCCATAACGGCGTAGGTTAGGGTTATTTTTTTATGACCCTAAAAACGAGACTGCTCCCAGAGATAGGTAGATTAGGGTTATTATTTTTTGATGACCCTAAAAACGAAACTGCTCCCAGAGATAGGTAGGTTAGGGTGTTTTTTTTTATGACCCTAAAAACGAAACTGCTCCCAGAGATAGGTAGGTTAGGGTATTTTTATTTTGATGACCCTAAAAACGAAACTGCTCCCAGAGATAGGTAGGTTAGGGTTATTTTTTTTTTGATGACCCTAAAAACGAAACTGCTCCCAGAGATAGGTAGGTTAGGGTTATTTTTTTTATGACCCTAAAAACGAAACTGCTCCCAGAGATAGGTAGGTTAGGGTTATTTTTTTTGAAGACCCTAAAAACCAAACTGCTCCCAGAGATTAGGTAGGTTAGGGTTTTTTTTTTGATGACCCTAAAAACAAAACTGCTCCCAGAGATAGGTTGGTTAGGGTTATTTTTATGACCCTAAAAACATATGAGCATTAGGGCAAGTGACAATTAGGAAAAATTACCAGTAGGACATTTAATATTAGGGTATGAAATAATAGGAAAAATAATATTAGTTCATTTGAAATTAGGTGTTTTGACCATTAGGACAAATAACTTTTAGGTCAAATAATAATTATGACAAATTAATATTATGGAAAAAAAAGTTAGGGCAACTGATGAATAGGTCAAATGATATTAGGTAATAACATATTAGGGAAAATAAAATTCATCGATACGATGATAGGGCAACTGCAATTAGGACAAATGAGCATTAGGGCAAATGATCATTAGGACAAATAGCATTAGGGAATACAAAAATAGGACAAAAAACTTTAGGGATTCAGATATAGATCCGATTCTAACATAGGTACAAGGTTCCATAAAAAAAGACAAGGGATGTGACTCCGTCACAAAACGGCATTCAGGAGCCCCGCCCAACATCTGTTAATGTGAGCCAATGAGCTTTCTAAATAGGATGCCGAAATCGGTGCGAAGCAGATGAGAAAATATACTTGATCGGACCCTTAGGCTTCGATATAGTACTTAAGGATGCAACCAAGATGAACGCTAAGATCAGGAAAGATTATAGAACCCGGATCGCGGATTTTCAACGATCAGCTTTTACTGACTTGATTAAGTTTACTGACTGAAAACGGGAGCTTAGTTAAATAACCAGGCATGGTTATATCGTCCTCCCTTTTGGGAAAAATTGCAATTTACTTTATGTGATGTGATACATGGTAATGGCAGATATGGAAAGGCGGCATAAGTACAAAAAAACGCCCTTCATATTTACTATTTACAAAACCAGATCGTGGCGTTTCGAAATTGTTACTCTTTCTTAGGCCTTATGGGCCGGTAGCTAACTGAAGTTCAGCATCGAAAAAGGGGCCCAGAACCAAGCATACGGGGCGGCTCGCGCCGCCCCTGGCAGCCTGCCGCCCCGGGCCATGGCCCTCTTGGCCATAGGGTAAATACGCCTCTGCGTAACTCTGTTAAACTGAGAATAAGAAACGGGCTAAATACATCATCTTCTATTTGTCATCAGACTATTCTCGACCTCTGCATCCATAAATTAGGGCAGGTCGGGAAGCCGCATTTTTTCAAGAAACACCTTATCTAAGTAGGCAAGGCAACCGTCCAGTTATGAGCTCATTATGAACATCCGATATCCGATTACTGTCGCTTTGACTCGTTAAAACGTTATTGGAATACTGCTGTAACAGAAAACAGTCCGATTCCCAACGATTTAATGTCAACACGATTCCAGAGAGATACCTACCGGTTGTATTTTAATACAAGTTATTGTTTTTCTATTGATTTTGATTTGTGACCAAGTTTTTACTTGACTGGCAGAGAATGAAGAGGAAATATGTAAAGTACCTATTTCGAGTGTAAGATTTGTAAGATAATGGGTCACGGTTTTTCTAATTTCAAATCTCGAGACAGGTAGGTAGGTTTACCTATTCCATATCAATTATCTATACCTAGTCTATATTCTTAGCGTTTCGTTCGCATGTCGGTAGTTGATTTTGTATGAGTCAGAAAGTCGTACATTAAATGGCCTGCGATGGTTAATTCAGAGGTCGAGGACTCGATTCGCAATTAAGGAAAATCGCGACTCGAAAAAAATCACGTCTTTGTGTCAGTTACGTCTGGCGAAGTTTGGATCTCCCATATTTTTAATTTAATAGTAATGCTTGTGTTAGGTATTTACTGATAGTTAGATATGACCTCGCTTACAAAAACACCATATCGAATCTTCTATTTTTCAGACAAAACTGAAGGTTAGGTAACCGTGACAATTGCGTAACGTGTGTCGACAAATTTGCAATTTGTAAATTTTGGGTAAGAGACGTACAATTCTTAAGGTCAAAATAGGCAGCCATATTTAATGGAGGTCTGTCATGTTTTTTTTTTTCAAAAAGACGTTGAGTAAGTATGTAGGTATAAAACAGATGTCGCAATGTACACACGTAGCATTGTTTACCTGTTTTCAATATAGATTGTAATGAAGATATAGCACTCCATGTAACAATTAATTCAATGCACGTAGGTCTAGCAGGTAGAAAATAATAGGTACAATAGGTTTAATTCAATGAATAAGAACAACTAAACTTAGGATTATTTTTCAACGACTCCACTCCAAACACATTCAGAATATTCCGATAAAATGTTCAGAAAAGAATCCATGCAATGCAACCCTCTCACTCTCAGGGAAAGATGGAAACACTGATTGAAGCTTTGGAGAGAGGCTTTAAAGGAAAGCCAACAAATACCTATTAAAAGTCAATTGCCTAATTTCCATATCCACATACCGACCTATTTTTTATTACAGGAAGTTAGCATGATTCTCAACAGAACAGATCATTAAAATACACAACAGCTATTAAGTAATACACCATTAGCCAAGGTTATTCAGTTCAGCTTAATAGCAATTTAAATTAGATGCCTAGGCATAGGCAAAATAAGTGAAGCCAGTTCAATTGACTTGTCATCTAAATGAAGAAGAGTGAAAATAAACTTTGAATCATTAAATTGAAGGCTGATCTTAGCAGCAAATTTGATCTCACTTTCACAACCCGCATGACACACTGACATGCATGAATTGCACGACAAGACAAGACGTCTTCTCTCACCAAGTTAAATGAAACAAGGCGAAGTAGACGAACCAAATAACAACTTCAATCCATGTTAAACACTGCACTCCGACCGACTTAGCAATTTAATCCCAACACACGACACTTCACGAGCACACACTGAAAACGCACCATGTTTCACTGATTATACCAAAGTTAATTTTGTGAACATTACGTTGGTTTAACTTTTTAAAAGTTCGAAAAAAGAAAGCACTACACACCCGGCCGACCGGATGGCATCGGCGGCCCAACCGAATCAAACAAACTTCTGTTGAATTGAGTTGCCCATACCGTTCCCTCTCGCTCTGATGTCAATGAAAAAGCACTATCTTCCCTTTCAATTATTATACCATTCGTTTCGCAACGCACCGCACGGTAATAACAACCTCCTTTAAAATATCCGTGTCAATTCGGTCGGGTTATACCGTGACGAAAGAAAACATTCCGCGTGTAATAAAGACAGCGATATACGGACTTGTTCTTTTGAATGTTGAGGAAGGAATGTCTGCAAGTGCGACCGCGATAGAGATACCGCTAAAAAATGTTATTCAAATCACGTGCGCACAATCCACGTAAACACCGTCATATCAGTCACACGAATATTAACTTTGTTGAGTTACGATAGAGAATATTTTAATTTGGCGGGTTTCGTGTAGTTGAGGAATTTACTGTCTCTATCCGGTGTGAAGATTTTGGCGCGAATGTAGCAAAACTTACTCGACCACTAAACTTTTATTTTAATTTTATAAATAATACTAGTCTTACCTTATGGGCTGCACCGGCAATCTTTTCCCAACAATTTTAGCGACGTTTGCATTGGTCCAGACATTATTATTGTTGATAGTTTTCACTTTTGATTTATTTTTTTCCGGAACTCTTGGTTTCAAAGATGGCGGCAAAACACTATCACTTTTTTCCGTTAATTTTTGGGATAGTTTCGGTGCTGCCGGTTTGCTCGATTGGCGGACTATTTGGAGGACAACGTTAGGGCTTTTTAACTCTTGTTTGTCAGGCCCCCCTGGATCGGGTGTCAGCTGACTGCCTCTGGCCAAGGACCGCTCTGGATCACTCGGCTTTTCGATACGCTTAGAAACTGCTTTAGTGCGTAATGTACTCCTTTTAAGTGTTGATTGTTCCGTTGGGGGTACTAAAAAAAGAAATATTTGTTCTTATAAAATATTACAAGGCCTTATTAAGTTTTTTTTATTTATATTTACCTGTCCTAGGTCTATTTCTAGTTATCGGTTTGGTCTCCGCGCTGCCTATTTTGGTGGTTTCTTCGACAGAAGTGGAGGAAGCGGCGGTCGGTACCGCCTTTACGCGAGAGCTGAATGTAGTTCTGAAGAAATTCGCCGAAAAACCCTTCCTTGTCACTTTGGAGCTCGCAGTTTGCTGAGGTAATCTAGAAAAACAAAAAAAAAACATTGTTTCAAGGGGACACCCGGGTTTGAACCGGGGACCTCTCGATCTGCAGTCGAATGCTCTACCACTGAGCTATATCCCCGATGAGAAATATGTTGAAAATAGCGTATGCGTTACGATACGCGACGCGACATCTGTAGGCTATAATCTGAACTAAATAGTGTCATACATTTGCAACAGATGGCGCTATAAGCATATCTCATAAAAGAGTACTGAAAACGTATTTAGAAGAATGTATATGTATTGCTATAAAGATTAATTAATTACATACTGTTTTATTTACATTGTACTTACCGGTTTATGGAACTGCTAGGCACCCCTGGCGCCTTCTTCTGCATAACCTCCTCGATCTGCAACAAAAGTAACGGTATTTTAGTATCAGTTTCAGTCTATTTCATAAATGCTATTCCCCATATGTCGACTTCCAAAAATAAAATAACCTAAAAATGGACTTGGACCTTGCATAGAATAGCTCCAGGGCATTTAAAATTTTTATTATAGACCTAATTTCTTCAAAATTGTTCCTTTAAGTTTAGGAATGATAATATAATAGTTACTCGTCTCGGAAACCGGTTTTTGCTCCATAGTAAAAACCTTTACTTACTCCATAGTAAAAACCTTTGCTCCATAGTAAAAATTACTCTTTCATATTTAACCAAAAAATCCTATGATATGAAGTGAAAACCTAAATGCAATATTGGGTTTTACATAAAAACCATTAAATCATTAAATATATTGGGTTATTTCGGGGTTTTTTGCTTTAACCGGTTACGAGCCCTGGGATAGGTATTGTGGACGCTCAATTAAGGAGGCTGCATCACCTGGCCTCGGCTGGACGGAGCTTGAGGACGCCCTGGAGTGGAGTTCGATTTTTGAATCTCACCGGGTGACTTATTTCGTACTAAATAGTCATCGGCTGCATACAAAAAAAGTCACCGGTGAGATTCAAAAATCGAACTTCTGGACCGTGACCATTGGGAATCCTTTCTGAGAGCCCTATAATATAACCCTGATGTGTTAATATAACACTGTCGGCGGCCGATCGTACAATCAGGCAAATCGTAATGTTACTGTATAGTCGCATTAAATACCAATGTATAGGTAGGTTAGGTTCGTTAGGTTGCTTCAGATGCCCGAAGGGCAAACGGCCCAGAAATAGGAGCCTCGCATAGCGGGGCTCCGTCGACTCAGGGAACGAGTCAAAGATTTTCGCGGATCACGATATGCCTGATCTTACGATCGGCCGCCGACAACACCTTCATCAACATAATGTTCAAAGGTGCTCTTAGACGGGCATTTTTGGCCGGCGACAGGATGCCGAAATTAATGGAGCAATTAATTAAGCAATATGGAGCAATTAATTAAGCAATATTGAGCAATTTTTAGAAATTGTAGCAATTGTTTCAGCAAAGATTTCTCGAATTTCTCGAATTCCATGTTGCTCCATATCGCTGATCAGAATTGTCGTATATCCAGACTATTTTCAGCCTTCGTTGTGCAAGATATATGTACCTAACTGATGTACAGTCGCCATCAAATATATCGGAAGGACAGGGTACTCAAAATATCTGAACATGCACTTTATCACCTTTACAATAGAGGCGTCGTTCAGAAATATTTGTGACCACCTTTGGCTGCTCCGATATATCAGATGGCATCTGGAAACCTTGTAAAAAATTTAGCAATACAATGGTCAAATTAAATTAGGTTATTATGTTTACCACTATAAACTGATATTCCCGTCTTCTCGTAACTCCTGACCATAACGACATTCTGACCTATTTTACAGTGGTGGCAAGCAAGCGTACAGCCCCGCCTATACCTACAACTTAAGGAAACCCTAGCCTAGACAAAATACTTAATGTCCAGTTTTTTGTAAGTAGCAAATAATAATTAAAGATAAATATTTGCACGAAACTTCTTCTTAGTGAACATATAAATTATTCGATATTTTAATCCAAAGACAGTATAAACAATAACAGAATTGACGTCTCAGACAATGTCACTATTTTCAGTAGGTTGCATAGCTTATGTACACTTATTTAATGCACTTACCCAAAAGGTTTGATAGCTGTATATACAGTGTGTTTCTGTAATAGGAGCAATAAATTAAAACATAGATTCTACTCCTCAAACTACAAAACTTTTGTTCAACAAGTTTAAAAAAATATGTATTTTGTAGATTGTCTCTTTTTCATACAAATTAAATAGTATTTTTAATGAACGTTAAAATCCGTCTAATTGACATTGCTTGTCACCATAAAGCTCTATAACTGGAGTAAGCTTAGGTACATTTCCCCTCTGTCAACGTTATTAGCAGGAAAATCTAATAGGTTTATAAAAACTATTTCAAAAATCGATTACACGCATTCAGTTCATCGTTTTCAGTGAGTATAGAGCTCCGTGAAAATGCCTTTATGTATTGTTTTTAGGTGTAAAAAATGTAGTATTATGTCTAGTTTACAAAAATATGAAATATAATTTCACATGTAATTATAGTTTTACTTTTTTATCATTACTATTATGATTAAAAAATTAATCCATATCGAAAATCCAGCGTCGTTTACTGAATCGATTCAAAGATAATCGTTTATTTTCTGACGGGCAGTAACTATTTTGACGTTTGACACTTATGCATATTTAATGCCCCTAAGGATTACTGCCTTCTATATTTTGTTTGAAAATACAAGCAAAAATGATCCTTGGCCTTTTTGTTTGACATTTGCAAGGACTGCATCCGATAATGAACCATATTTCAACATATGTAAAGTCAACTATCTGTTGCTCCATTTAGTGTCGTGACTTACTGTCAAATATGCGTGATATTTTCAAGTCAAAGGTACATCATTGTCGGTTATTAATAAGGCGATGCTGCCATAAAAATTCATTTAGAAATAAACTTTATTAACAACCGACAATGATGTACCTTTAAATTGAAAACGCCATACGTATGCTACCTCGCCCCCCTCAGATTTTGGCAGACTTTTTTGTTTGGAAAGATGAGGCGATGGCTCCTCCAGGTATAGAGCTTTATGCTTGTCACCCTACAGACATAGTCGATTTCGGAATACATTGCGTGTTCGAAAAAACTTTAAAGTGTCCTAAAAATAAAACCATACGTTATTTTTAAAAGTCGCTGAACAAACGTTTCCTGGTTTGAGGAGTAGAATCTACGTTTTAATTTATTGCTCCTATTACAGAAACACACTGTATATCCCATACAAAAAAAAAATTCGGGTCCAAAAAATTTTTCTCCTACTTTTTCATACTCGCAATACGATACCAGTAATGCTATATGCTATTAAATGGATCACCAGTATTTTTGTTACCCAGCTACTTAAAGTTCATATTCAGGGTATGAACTTTAAGTTTTAAATATTTCTTGTTCATTGAAAAGTAGACCCGACCCACCTTATGGACTAACATTTTAGTAATCCCATCCTTGCATTTTCGTGGTCCAATAGCTATTGTATTTTCGCAATGACCTTCGGTCCTCATGACTATAATGCCATTGCCAACTGTATGTTGTTATTTGTTATGTAGATTGCTTCGAGCCAATATGTGGCATTCCATACCTAAAGGGACCCGAATTCCACGTCAAATAAAGAATACTCCAACCAAATATTAGCATAAGAGCCCTTTATCCCTTTATCTCAAAAAAGACCACCTGTAACATCATCTTTTTGTGGGTCAATCAACTTTTTCTTGTTTTTTGCGAGAATTGCCCTTATTCATTATTAGTTTAACTTTTGTGGGTTATAACAATGTCAACATGAATCAAGATCCTTTACACGCATACCAGATCAGGAAAATAAATAATAACGACACATTATTCATTAAAAAAATGGGTGACCCAGCGGAAGAGCCGTTATTTTCATACAAAAGTGAGGGACACCTATGTCCACTGGGTCACTGGCATTAACGAAGATATAACGTGTTAAAATGGTTAAAATGGGCGCCATGGGCGCAATGGGCGCCATGGACAAGGGCTCTGCGCACGCTTAATAAGGTTGCAACCCAGATTGATTTATTCCATTGTTCAGAGAATGATTTCACTAAATTGACTTTGTTTGTATTGTGTTATAATTAAGTATAATGACTGTGTTTACGTATATCTGTATCTAGGTTAAGTTTACTACACTATCGCAATGGGAAACTGTAATGTTAGTTGTATTGTTATTGTAAATAAATAAAAAAAATAAAATAAAAAAAAATGTGATAGAAGAGATTGCAATTCGTAGCATGTTTATCTGTATTTTATATAAAGTGCATAACTTAGTTAAATATAATCCGCATAATTTATTTTTATCACTATTAGTCGAAGTATGCGAAATTTTGCTGACAAAGAATAGTTGATTGACCCTTGTATTTTTTTCTTGTACAGAATTTTTAGGACTATAGATTGGCGATGAGGCTTGAATTGAGGATTTTTTTCAGTCTTGCCCGTTAAAGGGTTATATAAGGTATGGAATGCCACGTAAGTATGATATTTGTATTGAATGAATTAATGTATGTTATGAATTGGCCACAACTTAGGTGAAATAAATCGGAATAAAATTTATAATAAATTTAAAGTGGAAGACATTTTTCAGAGAAATGGTAGGTCAAACGAGATTTCCGCTATAGATGTCGCGTTCCCCAGGCCTTCTGATTTCCATGCACTGAACACTGTCTGAGAATTAGGCAAGCCGGCGGGAATCGAGTTCTATAAACACGCCGCCACTGAACCGTTGCCTGATACCATTATGCCCTTAAAAGGATCAGGTGCGGTCGCAACTTAAAATTTTGGGGGGGGGGACACTAATGCAAAAATTATTTTTCCAATTTTTGAGGGGGTCAAATTTTTTGTCTATTTGAAATGTACGATTTGGGGGGGGGGGATGTCTCATTTGACCCCCCCCCCCCCCCCCCGTGATCGCGCCTGCCAGTATTTTTGATACACTTTGTATACATAATGTACAGTCTAGAACAAAGATATGTTTACACTTTTGCACCCTACTCCTTTGTAATAAGGTGCAAAAGTGTAAACATATCTTTGACGTCGACTTTACAAGCGTAGAGAGGCATATAATTAACGAATTTTCCACTATAGATGTCGCGGTACCTACGCCTTCTGGTTTCCACGCTTTGAATACTGACCTTCAATGTCCTCTTGAGCAGAACACCCATCGTCACTGCCGTGCCGTGTGTCCGGAGCGTCCGTACCGAAACTTCTGAGCCGAAATGACATCGCACTTGGTGCGACAAAAATTGCAAAAATATTGGACGGTCCAATGCAAGAGTTATGGCGGATTAATTGGCTTAACTACACGAATCTAGCCCTAGGCCTATTTTTTGTGAAAAATAATAAAAAGGTCATATAAACGTAATTTTAATCAACTGCCTCCCATTGTCACTGCCGTGTGTCCGGAGTGTCCGTAGTCCGTACCGAGTTCTGAGCCGAAATGACATCGCACTTGTTAGGACAAAAATTGCAAAAATATTGGACGGCCCAATGCAAGGGTTATTGCGGTTTGAATAGCTCAAAGCACAGCTTTTGTAACGCGCGTAACTACCCTTACTAATGCCCATGCTAAATAGCCATTTTTAACAGACTGCCGAAAGAAAGGAGGGTTATGTATTTCGAGGATGGATGCGAGCGTGTATGTATCTAACATACTTTACATTCATAGTATGGATTCCATACATACATATATGTATGGATGTACGTTACGTTTTATTCTTTGGGTCGCTCTTCAGCCTACATGCAGCGCTCGATGGATTGCAACATAAGTTATGAGATGAGAACTTTTTTTTACATTCTGGACATTAATTTGTGGAAATGTGAGGTTCCTCCAGTAACCTATGGCCTTAGATCGGATAGATGAGAGATAGATATAACTTAAAATTGAGTGTCTAGTTGTCATCCTCCTCTGCTTTATGCCACAGTATTCACCACCCACACCCACCCTTTGCATCGATACAAAAACGGCCCAGTCGTTGAACCCTTCCGCTATGATATCATTTGAAATTTATTCGCAAGTGTCTCCGAGTAAATATTTATGATTGTCCTGTTAAATTCATTAACCGCCTCCGCCTACTTAAGTAACTCTGTAAATATAAATACCACATTTAAATTTTAACTGGAAAGTATCAAACTCAAATAATTTTAAACAAGTAATTAACCGACATCACTTAGGCTCCACCTTTCCAAGAGCAAATGCAAGTGTTACTTTAAAAAATACTGAAATCACTATAGGTGTGCCTATAATACTTGAAGAGTTCCCTCGGTTTCTCCAGGATCCCATCATCAGGTCCCGACCGGATGACACTGGAACCAATTATGAAATATACTCTTTCATACAAAAAAACAAGCGTTGGTAGCCTGACGGTAACGACGTCTGACTTTCAATCCGAAGGTCCCGGGTTCAAACCCCGGCTCGTACCAATGAGTTTTTCGGAACTTATGTACGAAATATAATTTGATATTTACCAATCGCTATACGGTGAAGGGAAACATCGTGAGGAAACCTGCATACATCCGCGGATAAATTCAAAGGTGTATGTGAAGTTCCCAACCCGCTTTGGGCCAGCGTGGGGACTATAGCCTGATCCCTCTCGTGCATGAGAGGAGGCCTGTGCCCAGCAGTGGGACGTATAGAGGCTAACATATTATACAAAAAAAGAGTTTTCCAAATCAGTCCAGCCGTTTTCGAATAGTCGGTGAACATACATTTAAAAAAATAGTAATAAAAAAACAAAGATCCCGACGAATTGAGAACCTCCTCCTTCGAAATCTTCAATTCGGTTGAAAACAAAGATCCCGACGAATTGAAAACCTCCTCCTTCAAAAAGAATTCACCGTCAGCTTGAGCAAAAATGCTTTCGATTGCCCAGCCAGATTATACTGCAAAGTCCGGTTGTTCTTACACCTATGGCTAATGAATGTAGATGAATCTAGAAAAATCCGAGCTCGGAGAAATAAATGTTTGAGTCATGTAAATTGTAAACAACATCACACGCTCAGTAGGGTGGGTAACGCTGAGTCACTTGGGGGTGGAGAAAAAGAGCGCCGCCGCAATCCTAATGTGACTGTCTCGAAAGTGTGGGGAACTTCAATGTTTAACCTAGGTTATAATGACTCTGCTGAGCAAAAACTTTTAGGTTCTTACAAATGAGGATCTCTTAATCAATCTATGGTTTATATTAAATCTATGGTTCATTAATCATTATTCAATGAAATTTTCTAAAGCATTTAATTAATGTTGAGATTTACATTTTTTAAATTAAGTATTACCTTTATCTTGGTACAGTCACCAGCAAAAGTATCTTCCACACGAAGGCCGCAAAAACAAGTGACACGCTCTTATGGCCCTACAGATAAGAGCGTGTCACATATTATTGCGGACTTCATGTAAGAAGATACTATTGCCGGTGACTGTCAAGTGTCAGTCGACGTCAAAAATATGCTTAGGTACAGGAGTTCGATTTTTGAATCTCATCGGGTGACTTATTTCGTACTAAATAGTCATCGGCTGCATACAAAAAAAGTCACCGGTGAGATTCAAAAATCGAACTCCAGTTTTTGCTATGGATAGTAGAATGTAAGGATGATAATCTCTTATATGAGAACCGTCTAAAAAGTGTCCAACGGCGGGAAACAGCAACTAAAAGTTCTAAATCTCTCCACGTAGCGCCATCGTAGCGCTAGTATTGCTTTCGTGTATGAACCCGGACTAGCTAAAGCTAAAGTGGCGCCACCAATTCCACGCCTTTTGGTGGACACTTTTGTAACAGAGAGATTGTCATCCTTACCTTCTACCATCCATAAGTTTTGCACCTTAATAACATAATAGTCGACGGCCTCCTAGCCCAGTTGGTAGTGACCCTGCCTACGAAGCAGAAGGTCCCGGGTTCGAATCCTGGTCTGGCACCTTACTGTAAACGTATCTTTGACGTCGACTACCTACAGTACAAAATATGTTAACCCATAGGTACCTACCTACAATCTACAATAGTCAATATTTAACACATAGGTAGCTTTTAGTCCAGTCAAAACAGCCCCCGCACATGAAGATATCCCCTCAAAATAAACACTCAGGTAGTTTTCACACTGATCTATTTCATTCCAAGAAACCTCAATAGCTCTGAACAAAATGACGTAAGTCACTTTAAAATATAAACTAAATTTTCCACCTTGTCACAAAGAAATAAGGTGTAAAAGTAAGCAAGTTTGGCGTCCACTTTACGCTCTGTTAAAATTACAATGACAAATCAATCCACACCAAATCAAAATGTCGTATTTCTATACAACTTGCCGTTGTCTTACGACTTTTTGGAATTAGAAAGTTAGCGCTGAAGGTAGCAATGCGTGGGCGCACGCGGTTGCAAAATCGCAACTCTAATCGTTCTAGATTCGCCGGATGCGACTGTCTTGCCGAACTAAATAACTTGCTGATACACCAAGGACCATAATAATACCTGGACTGCAATGTCGCGTAATTCAGGTAAATGCACTAGCGCCATCTGTCGCGTTACTAATGCAGGTCTCAGTTTTATACTTTTTTTTTGACGATTTGACGCTGTGAATCTGAAAATAACTGCATTCCGTTGAAAAGATGGCGCTTGCTGCTGCTGCTATTTTAGCTGCAAAAGCAGAGGTACTCGTAGGTATTCGCGGTGTGCATGATTGTGGCGCCATCTCTTGGGCGGGTGGTCAATCTCTTTTTTTCCTTTTTTTGTAAATAGGTTGTATTCCTTGCTTATATGAAATGTAACTGGCTGATTCACTATTTTGATAGCAGACAGGGGATTTGCAGTTTCATTTCTTGTGACATTGAGCACTGCGATCGTTCTCGTTACCCCCACCATGCACTTCGCACATAGCGAAGCCCAAATTTTGGAGGAATATAATTTAGTACCTACCTACTGGGCTTTTTTAGTTAAGTCCCGGTATTACAAGTTAAATATGTATATACCTATTTATATCTGTCCGCTCCGCCCGGCATATCCGTCATACAAATCCAGCGGGCAGATCTGTGCGTATATCCCTAGGTAATATCCTACGTTAAGCTAATGCGTAATGCGTATGCGTAATGCGTAATGTGCCTAAATTGAAGAATAAATATCTTTTATCTTTTTTTTAAGGCAGCCTTAAGAAGGCTGGAACAATACCTACCTAGTTTTTTGAAAATGTTGTTTGGGTTGGGATTGGGACCCAATTTGACTCTAGATTGTCATAGAACATGACATGACTACCATATATTTAGAACGACGGAAACCATAAGAACATAATTTACCTAACACGAATTTGGAATGAAATTCTATGAACGTTAAATCAGGGCTTGAAACCGGTTTTCGCAAAAAAAAAATTCAAATTATTTTATGGTTTTTATGTAGAACTCAATATTGTATTTAGGTAATGACTTCATAAGGTTTATCGATTAAATATGAAATAGTAGACGAAAGAACGAAAATAACGAAAACAACGAAAAAAAATACCGGTATTTTAGTATGGAGCTAATACCAGTTTCTGAGCCCTGCATTTATGCATTACTTACTCAAGTCAAATGGGGCCCTGGTCTATAATATCTTAGGGAGTGACATCAATTATCGTTAACTGCATCACTTACTCAATAATTCTAGTATTTACTACACTTAATTCACTTAAGTATTGAAGTCAAGGCGTCTATGTAAGGCTAACCCAACACTAGCGTCTTCCGAGCGTCGACGTCGACGCGACGACGCCCGAGCGTCGGCGTCTCTCCAGCGTCGACGCGGCGGCGACGCGACGTCCTCCCCCCCATCCCCTCCCCACTAAACCCCCCCGTCTCCACCGCTGAGGGGGGGGTGCGGGGGGCTGGGTGGCGGGTGGTTTACGTCGCGGGGGGCGACGTCGCGTCGCCGGTCGCCGCCGCGTCGACGCTGGTGAGACGCCGACGCTCGGGCGACGTCGCTACGCGTCGACACATCGCAGCTCGGCCGACGTCGACCGTCGACGCTCGGAGGCCGCTAGTGTGGGGTTAGCCTAAATGCTAACGGTGGTGTAATATCGCACCAGTTTTTAACCGCAACATTACTAATTTCCAAACCATCCTACTACTTCTTCTCTTTATTCTAAGGTCCATTATATTTCTTACATAATAATGTCGCTTTTACGATGTATGGTTAAGTGAGATATGACGTGTTGTAAATAAGTAGGTAGGAGGTGGATATGCAATTTGCGTTTTATTACTCAAAATTAACACTTTGTTATAAAAGGTTAGTTATAGAGTTCTTGCGTGTTTGCATGATCCATTGCAATAACTATTATGCAAGTGTTATCCAATTTGATCTATACTTTCATTACAGATTGTTGGCTACTTTCCTATTGATCAATTAGATAGATCAATATTCCTTTGAAATTGTCATAAAATTAAACTAACGGAAAAACGATGACATATGTAGGTAAGTACTTTAAATGATTTTTGAATAGCAAGGGAGGAGGATTCACTGTGTTGACGTCTATCGAGAGGGTCCCTCGTCGTCAACGCACTGGGACCTCTTTGAGCTCTATGGCAACCTTACTTACCGGCAGGAGCACAACACTATAGTAGAAGAGCCCATGACACTGAACCTAGTTCGATAAGTCTCCCGGATGATATATATATAATTAGACGCGTTTTTATTAGGAGAACACGAAATGCCTATGCTGCAATGCAAAAAAATGGGCGGCATAATAAAAATTTTTTTTTGAAAAGTTAAAAAAAAATCGGTCTCTAGTACGATAAATCTCCCAGGTTTCCTTTGTTCCTCGAAGCAGAGGAGAGTTAGGGCTATACGATAATGCGGTGCTGCAAGCCCCCGTGAGAGGCCTTGTCAGTTGCTGCAGCATAGGCATTTCGGGTTCTCCTAATAAAAACGCGTCTAATTATATATATATATCATCCGGGAGACTTATCGAACTAGGTTCAGTGTCATGGGCTCTTCTACTACTATGAGTAGGGTCTAGCTAGCGTTATTTGTGTGTGGTAGTCGGAAACTAGTGTGATAGTCTCACACCAATAAATAGCAGGTGGCCTCTAGAGTTCAGTTCTGCATATTACGCACCATAACCGGAATATGTTCCCAAAGGTTGTCTGGAAGAGATCGCTTTTTAGCGATAAGACCGCCAATTGTTTTACCTCTACTTTTCTGTTTGTAACTTGTGTTATATACTCTGTTTCTTTAATTTGAGGTGTGCAATCAAGAATATTTATGTTATTTATATTATTTATGTTATTTATGTTATTTATGTTATGTTATGTATAGTATAGTCCCCGGCAATAGTATCTTCCTACACGAAGGCCGAAAAAATAAGTGACACGCTCTTATATGTAGGGCCATAAGAGCCTCACATATTTTTGCGGCCTTCGTGTAGGAAAGGAAGATACCTACTATTGCCGGTGACTAACTGTAGTTTGGTTTTCGCCCATTCTGAAAGATTACTCCAGTGAGATTAAACGTCATTTATTCCACCAAAAACTTGTCAAAACAGTACATATAAAATCAACTTAAAACTACTACTAAACTAAATTACAAAAGTCGTTTACATACGTACATAACGTAAGTGAGATTTGAAATAACATTGAAAACCATCTTATGATACCGCGCCTCCGAAACGTAACCTTGCGGCGTTATCGTGACTAGATTACTTTTATTTGGTCTAATATTGACATTGATAAACCTTACCGTACATCGTATGTGTACTGCGGTACTTTATCGCAGTTAAAATCAGTCAGTCAAAAAAAAAACTTAATTCAGCGACTCTTGTCGTTCTGTGGAATGAATTCTCAATCTTTACGTTCTGCGTTTTTTTGTAGGTACAACTTTAATAGTCATTTTTCTTAATAAAACAGCCTAAACAGGAACGCAGAGACCCGCTAGATCTGTCCGGTGGGTATGCCTGGCGGAAAGATCCGTTATTCAGATTTAACCGCACTATTCCACAGACACATCCGAATGGGGTTGGCCGGTCGAAAGTTTTTACAGATGGCGCCGGCAAAGTTGGTACCTGTCAGTCCTACCAATTGTGTCAAATTCTTGTTTTTTTTTGGAATTTTCTGACCTGGATGGGCTAGCCAAATCCCATACAACAATACTAGTGACAGGTACCAGCTATGCTGGCGCCATCTGACCAAACCGTTGACAGTTGCCAACCCCATTGAGGGTTTCCGCGATCGAATTTTTCACTAGATGGTGAGGTCTTTTTGACAGCAGCTGTCAAAAATGTCAAAATCCACCAATCAAAAAATAATATGATTAATCATAATTGGTGGATTATGACATCTCGCTACGTTGCGAAAATCTACCATCTAGTGAAAATCTGGATCGCGTAGGCGTTACTTTAACCGATTTTTTTTTTCCTTTGATTTTATTCTGCCGATGTAACTGTACCTTTTTTGCACAGCTTCTTGGTTTCTGCAAACCATTATTTGTGGAAGCACCATAACATTAACATGTAATTCGATCCGTAAACATTACCGCCTTTGAAACATTTTCGCTGGTTATCAAGAACTCGTTCATTTAAAATAAATACCGCTTTTTAAACTTCCACATTTTCAACGACTGCCGATAAGCAGGTGTTTGTCTCGCGAAAACATTTATATTTAAGTAAATTGCTGTTGATAAGTCGGTAGGATACTTACTACATATGTAATGATACTTATACTTTATGCTACTTACGAATAACGAATATTTATGTGAAAATGCTTTTAGTGGTTTATTAAAATTTAAAAAGAAACGTAACAATTTAGCACTGGATTTAAAATTTAGAACGTAACAGTCAAACCGATTAATACAGGGCGTAACAAAAAAAATGGTAATCCGTTTATTTATTTTTTATTAATGGAGCAGGTTGTTCCAGCTGGCCAACCCTCCAAACAAAAAATAATTATTTTCGCGTCCGAAAAAAAATTCTTCTATTTTTCATAGTCGCAATACGATACGTAATATACCCTTAAACGGATCACCATTATTTTTGTTACACCTGTATACCGACCAAGTTCTTTTGACCGCGATAAAATAAATACAGGGGAATCATATTTTTCATTTTTATTTTGATGGGTTAGGTTAGTTAAGTTAGCTCGGCTCGGTTAACTTGTTTTTTGTTAACTTTCTAAGCGGGCCCACCCACCATCAGTCGGCCTGACGATATCGGCCTGTCAGTTCGGAGCTGTCAAATTTTTGTTACTGACAGGCCGATATCGTCAGACGGATTGATAGTCGGTGGGCCCCCTAAGTACCTAGGCCAATTTTAAACACCAGTGACGCATGTCATTACTCTCCGTTACAGCTCCGGTATTCAGAGTTATAACAATCTTTTTTAGGAGTAGAAGGGTTTCTAAACATTACTAGCTTCGCACGGGTGCAATTATACATATAAACCTTCCTCTTGAATCACTCTATCTATAAAAAAAACCGCATCAAAATCCGTTGCGTAGTTTTAAAGATCTAAGTATACATAGGGACAGACAGCATCAGCAGGAAGCGACTTTGTTCTATAATATGTAGTGATAGTGATTGTGTAAAACCTCTAATATTTTTTAGCTTTAACCGAAAAGTAGCAAAACAGGTCACTGTGACCTTTTCTAATCAGAAATCCGGTAGTCACAGTATAAATCTACACGAACTAAGAGATCACTATCTATCGCCATTCAAGGTCTCGTCCGCTGATGATATATTGCCGCTTTGACACCTCTTGCAAGCTTAAAGGAGTGTGCACACCTACGCAGTAGAGAATGTAGATCCATTACCTTCGTAGAATTTACAATGTGGTTAAGAATAGCCGCAGATTATTAGTGTCATGGTTCGGCCCGACCACGACGCGATAATGATTACAGATTCATAATTTTTAGGTGCTATTTTGTGCTCCTAGTCCCATGAATTTGTACCGCATAGTTTTCAAGTTCTCGGTACTGTTGTGTCCCGGCAGGGGTGCAGGATTCTAGCCTAGCTGGCCCGATCACAACACTCCATCGAGATTTGGTGAATGCAATTTGGCGAATGCTTTATTATTATTAGGAGCCTATATAATGTCCCACTGCTGGGCTAAGGCCTCCCCAGGTTTTTCCAGTCCTCCCGATTCTGTGCAGCGTCCGGCCATTCCTTTAAAAAGGAGTCTTATTAATCTCGCCATCGTTGACGAAGTCTGCCAGGTCAGGGTTTTGAAGTGGGCTGCCAGTCGGTGGCAAAATTCAGCTCCCTCGGCATGCGGCAGACATGACCAAAATATTTTGCTCAATGTGAAAGGCACTTTAGGACTGTACGTAACGTATGCATGCTTAGATATAGTCACTAATCTTACTATAGATAAATTAGTCTTCAAGATGACCTCAGGCGTAAATATAACCCATTAAGTCAATTTGAAGCAACTGCATTCTACACTGAAAAAAAAGGATAACAAAACTCCTTTGGCTATTTCATCAATAACCAAAGTTTGGTAAAGAGTTAATCAAGTTTATTTATTAATAACACATGGTTTATGTATAAATAACAAAACATTTTGGTAAGAATAAGCCTTAGTTTTGTAGTCACTATTTTTAAGTTACTGGTAGACGAAATTTGGTTGCTAGTAACAAATTATTTTTTTCAGTGTAGTTTCAGTTTCAGTTATAATTTATACAGTTCGTCAGAGACTTAAAATGTATTAAGTGGGTAGGGTACTTACCTCCTTACTTAATACTTAACCCTTACCGCACACGAAGCCATATATGGCCGTTTTTACTTTCAACCCTGTTGACATGTATCAGAGTCCAATTTTTATATTTTATTTTATTTTTGTTAAATGCAAGAATGCGCTCCCGTTCCGACCGGCATCTATTTCAGTTTCAGAAGCCAATTGTTACAAAAAGCAAGTAAGTTAATTAGGTAGTACAGTTCGCCATCAGATACATCGGAGCGGCCTAGGTGGTCACAAACATCTGAACAACGCCTCTATTGTCAAGACGATAAAGCGCATGCTCAGATATTTTTGAGTACCTTGGCCGTTCCGTTATATTAGTTTAACCAATGCGGTTGGCCATTTCTGTAAACACACGTCAATTATAAGTAAGTAAAAGTTTTTTTAAATAGCGAGCAAATGATGTGAATCACTACCAACGTTAGGTACTGTAATGTTATCAGTAGACAAGCACTTCAAAAGAGCATTGTCTGGTGACTCCTCAGTCTTATGAAATAACTAAAGAATTGCACATCAGGGTGCAAGTCGTGACGGTCCGCTACGCGCATGTGAGACCCCTGGCCTGTATTCGTAATATGTTACTTAAGTCTTATACTATTCTCGTCATATAGATACATCTATTAGATAGATACTTCATGCCGGAAGTATTATATACTTACTATTTTTCCACTAGCAAAGTATAAAAAAAAATAATTAAAAAAACCAACCAATACACTGAAAAAATTTTTTTTTACCAGCAACCAAACTTCTTCTACTAGTAGGTACCTACTCGTAAGTTTTGGGTCTTCAATAATAAGGCTTATTTATTATTTACCAAAATGTTTTGTTATTTATACGTAAAATTTGAGTTACCTATAATCAAATAAACTACGAATTTTGGTTATTGATGAAATAGCCGAAGTATTTCGCTTGTCCTTGTTTTTCAGCTTTGATTATTAAACCAACTGGATGCGACACGCGCTCTCATTTCTATCGGAAAAAGTCTGCCGTTTTTTGCGGGGGAGGGGAACGTCAAATGTATGCGAAACGTCAAAATAGCCACGTCAAATAAACGTCAATCCATACAATGAGTATGACCACTGGTCATACTCATTCGGCAGAGGGGAACGCCTGTTAATGGCTACTCCGCTTGGTTTAAAGCTCTAAGTTTTTCAGTGTCTAAGCATGTAGCTACTTAATTAATACTCGTATGAGTACCTATATATTAAAATTTAGTAAACCGTTAATTGATAAGAACGATAAGCCTTCTTGACAAGTCTGAATTAAGACGAAATAAATAATAAAAAAAACATGATGAGATGACATTTCTAATGTTTTAAAGCTCGTCCCATTTCAATTTAAAGACTCATCAAAACATCATTTACCTAGTTATGTATTTGCTTATTAAGTAGTACGAATAAACCAATCTTAAACATACCTCTATCCAATTAAAAAAGAAAATGGCATTCCAATTTGAAACACTGCACTATAAACACAGTAATCACTTCACTGAAAAGCACCTGAAACGTTATCACTGATAAGGTATCGCGCACCGGACAGGCCGTGGATGCGAGGTGTACTATACTAAACTAACCGAGCGGCGCAAGAGTGGTTTTCGTGTTGCGTTAAAAATTAGGATGTGGGCGAGGGGAGGCGGAGCGGGAGCGGGTGGGGCAGTGGTTTAGATTTTGGAAGCGGATAAATGTTATTAATTTGTGTGATAGGAAAAAAGTCCTATTATCGTACTCTTACGAGTACCCATTTAAATTTAGCTAGGGACCGTCAGATCTGTCTTGTTGTTGGATTTGGATGAACTCTTATCGGACACTGTATGGATACTATGGATCTAGGTCGTTAAACTCTATACAATTATTAGTTATAATTCAACACGAAATTTAGTAATTTAACCCATGTATAATTCCGAATCGGTCCACTGCGGACTCAATAGCAGACTTTAACAATAGAGGTTTTCCACAATAGGGAAGATGCAGCTATAATATTTACCATTATTTTGTGATCAAAATGGTGAAAAAACATAAAATAATAGGTATTGTAACGTTTTTACTTTAGTTTAGGCTAATTTCAAACAATAATTACGATTTGAAGTCACGTGAAACGGAACGTGTTTTAATCCACCAATCAGCGTCTGGTGACGTCACACCTGTTGACAACCAGGGGGGTAACATTACGCACACATATACACTGATGAAAGAGATGTGCGCATACACAATCCTACGCGTGCAAATGAGATGCAATGACACATTTTCCGTCCCTCATCGCGTATGCGTTTTTTTTGCCTGCCATCGGGTGTCTGCCATCGAACTGTCACTGTCACTGGCCTGTTTTAGGGTGGCCAGTGCTTCTGAAGTGACTATACCCATAGAATTGGGTAATTATTGGGTTACGTAATATTGAAAGTTTGAACTTTAAGTGTGAGTAAAATTATTGAATTTCACGAAAACTCTGACAAACATTTGAATGAATATATTTTACTAAAATAATTGTTATGTTAGGTAGTTTGGGTAGTAACTTTCGACATATATCTAGCTTTTAATTACTTTCAAGGTCGGATTGGGCTGATTAAGTCAGATTGCCCAGATTGAGCTGTCATTTTAGTACTGGAGAAAAAATAATAATATTAAAACAAGATTTACGGTAAAATAATGGGGGATTTTCTTTACATTTGGTATCCCAAATCTTAGCTGTCAAAATATAGCTGTCCCTGTCGGGTATACGCTGACCCTCTGTCTTTTCCATAGTACGTCTATGTTGACAACACTAGAGGGTTGGCAACTGTCACTAGTTTTGTTCTATGGGATTTGGCTTAAAGGGCTAGCATCCGGGTCAAAAAAAACAGAATTTGACACTTTTGACACTGTTGGCAGGTTTGACAGGGACGAACCAAGGACGAACAAATATTGCGAGTGACACACGCATGCGTGACGTCACAGGAACTGTAGATCCATTTAGGCGCGAAAATTTAAATTGTCAGTTTGTAACAGCATTTTTGGACTATAAATTATAGTATTTTAATTTTTTTACACACTTGTAGTCTATTCTACGTGCGATTCTTTCAATTGGTAGCATAAATGAAAACACTGCATCTTGCCTATTGACACATACAGCCATTCATCAGTCTGTAAAAAAATAATTACCTGTTTAAGTGTTTAGGTACGTGCTTGCACTAAATGCCCTGTCTTCCGTTACTTGAGTAACCTCACCTGAGCAGTCAGGAATGACGCGTGCGAAATCACCTGTATGATCTACTTCTGCTAATAATATACTATTATACGGATTAATTGAGGGGTTTTCAAACTATGCGCT
The DNA here is from genome assembly GCA_911728535.1 of Pammene fasciana. Classification (NCBI taxonomy): domain Eukaryota; kingdom Metazoa; phylum Arthropoda; class Insecta; order Lepidoptera; family Tortricidae; genus Pammene; species Pammene fasciana. The sequence continues at coordinate 4,094,930 of OU452292.1, forward strand.
TCGGCGCCCTAGTGCGCCATTGAAAGTACAGAGGTGCACTGTGAGGCATTCCTCGTTACCATAATATGCATGTCTATTTCAAATAGCCCAGCTATAGGATAGAGCACCGCGATTCATTTTTATACTTGGCAAGTGCGCCGCGGACTGAAGAAGATTGACCCCTGGCTAATTGATAAAGATGGAGATTGGCACAATGGCTTGAAGCATAGTTTGTAAACTTTGTAAGCATTTCACCCTACCTCAACATATAAACGCTCAGCGTAACCCCGGGCACAGCCTTAGCGAGTGGGTGTGATAAGCCTACTTGAATGACGATTGCAACGGTTTCGCATTACGAATACATTATTTGAATATATTTGCTGTTAGTTCTACGTCGGTCATACATAATTTAGGCTCAAATTTTTTGGTGGCAATCATACAGCCCGCCTGATGGCAAAAGCGGTCACCGAAGCCTATAGACGCCTGAAGTTCTAGGGGTGTTGTACTGTTGTTCTATTCGCGTTGCCGATTCTTTCATAACCTTTAGGTTAGATTAGCCCATTTCAAAAGTCCACCCTGTTTAAAACAATATTGATACACTGCTCTGTTAATGGTTTGACGCCATTTAGCACAATAAAATTGTTCTAAAATAGGCCGGTCTACGAAAGCCGAGTTTTATAGAAGACACTTCGCTACTATTTCGACAAACACATTATGTAGTAAAAGTCAAATCGTGTGGGATTGTCATAAAATTCGTAAAGAGGAAAGTTTGGCCAAGTGACCTCGTGTTAGCATAAGCCAAACTCAAAATTATGCAGTTTCTACTGACATTCTATTGACACTTAGGCGCAACACACTAAGCGGAATTCAGGCCAGATCTAAGCAGAATTCATCCAACTGCGTATTGTGTAACTGATCGGTGCAAGTGCGTGTTAGATCACCGATCACCTTCCATAGGCTGCGATGTCAGCTCATCCAGCGAACTTTCGTACTTACGCATTATCATTGTATTTCTAAGGCTATCTTATATTTTCTTCTCAGTTAATGTGTAGCTTAGGGTTAGAACACTTAGAAAAAGTGTATTTTTTTCTTTTGTTTTACTAGTTTAGATACTTGACGTGTACCTAAAATTGCCCTTGTGGCCTACTTACTAAATAAATGTATATCATTTAGATTTTTTTTGATAATTAATCTCTATTAGCCACCAGAGACGGCGCTTCCAAAAACATTTGCTGGAAACTCAAGCATCTGAAATCAAAGAAGCCGTTGGGAACCGAGTTCTATGTACGTGCTGCCACTGCTAACCACCCACCGTGCCGTGGGTCGTACGATTGTATCGCCGATCTGCGGATTGTGCAACTTATCGATGCGTGTGTGGGTGCTGACATGCAAGCTTTGCCATGCCCATGTGTGATGAAAACATTACTTTTATTTGCTTATTTGGGAGCTTTTTGAAACAAGGATTGCGTTCTTTTCTAACATGGATTACGGCTTAATCAAAGCCTACGTCTATTCGACAATATACCTACTAGCTCACCGAAGGAAGCCCACTAACTGCTCGATAGGAGAAATAATTCGTGTATAGCTGAATTTTGGTGAAGTTGTAGATAAAGGTGTCTTACACAACATACTAAAAGTACCCATGGATAGGGGTGCCGCTAACGGGGAGAGGGGGGTGTAAAGGTCCCCTTTTTTGGCTTTTCGTAAATAACTCAATAGCGGTGGCTCATACGAAAAAATGTTCTTCTACTTAATTAATCCACAAATGATTTTGTACAAAAAAGGTTCTTTACACTTTTTTGCTGAGATCAATGTATAATGAGATTTCGAGGAAATACGATAATTACTTTTAGAAACTTTCGGAGCTTTTATTTACGAAACTATTAGTTTTGTCTAAAAATTGTTTTAGAAAACCCATATTTATATTAAAAGACCTATCCAACGACACCCCACATATTAGGGGTGAATTAAAAAAACATAATTTACCCCCCCACTTCATGTGTTCGGGAGTTACCCTAAAAAATAATATTTTTTCAGATTTTGTTTTAAAACTTTGTCTGCGTGTTCAAAACACATACTCATACGAAGTTTAACTATTCTAGTACTAACCATCACTACGCAAAGCCGTGAACGGACAGACTGGGACAAACGGACAGCGAAACTATAAGATTAGGAAGTTGATTGCAGGCGTCCATAGGCTATGGGAACTGCTTACCATCAGACGGGTCGTATGCTTGTTTGCCACCGTCGTGGCATAAAAAATAAAAAGTAAAAAAATACCCTCTTCAACCTGCTCAGTGATGGTTAGTACTTGAATAGTTAAACTTCGTATGAGTATGTGTTTTGAACACGCAGACAAAGTTTTAAAACAAAATCTGAAAAATATTATTTTTTGGGGTACCTCCCGAGCACATGAAGTGGGAGGTAAATTCTTTTTTTTACTCCACCCCTAGTGTTTGGGGTGTCGTTGGATAGGTATTTTAATATAAATATGGGTTTTCTAAAACAACTTTTAGACAAAACTAATAAAATCCGGCCTGCTCCTCGACCGCCGGCACGCGCCCCTCCGACCTCCGGCACAATCGAGTTGGCCATGGCGATGGCGGTGCAATCCGTGCAATGGCAGTCATTCATTCATCATTTAGGTTTTATAATATGTGTGTAGATAAAGCAGTGTATACAACTGTACGTAGGCCTTAAAACGTAACAGTTACATAAACTACTATTAAAAAATCTTCTATTTTATATAAGTATTTTTACCATATATCAACATGATGTACATCAATCGATAGGCATTTAAAATTACATTGAGGTTACATTTAATTGACATTTTTTAATTATACTAAGTTTAATTTAATGGGAAAGTATTAAAAGTACTATGGCCTGGATTCAAAGATCGGATGGATTTACTTTACGAGTACATAACTAGGTATCGCGTTTATAAGTAGGTCAATTTATACAAACAAGCAAAACATCGTTAGGTGAAAAGCAAAACTCACTAATTTCAAAAAAAATATTAAACGAAAATCAACCTTGTTATGTTACCAGTATGGTTCATTATGGCTATCAACTTGTAGTACTTAGTGAGTTTTGCTTGTCACCTGACATATTATGTCCACAGGTAGCTAAAAAATTCATAAATAAAAAAAAATAACAAGATTGAATCAACGTCAAAATATTTTAGCGCCATGGCGCTTCAATCAAGCGAAAAAAAAGTTAATAATTGATATGTTGACCGCATAGTTGCGTGGGAGATTTCGCTGACAGTGATATATTATTTCATAAACAAGTTGGCTAATTAGTTATAAAACGACACTATAATAATAGCCGTATCGTAAAAAGTTCAGTAAATTCAGTGGTTCCGTAAGAATATAATAAGACTTGTCTTAAAAAATACATATAGTTATGATAAATACATAAAATAAGAGCCATATATTTTTTGGGTTCCGTAGCTAAATGGCAAAAAACCGAACCCTTATAGATTCGTCATGTGAGTCATGTCTGTCTGTCTGTCCGTCCGTATGTCACCGCCATTTTAGTCGGAAACTATAAGACGTATCATTATCAAATTTTTAGATAAAGTATATTGTGTGTAGGGTTGCCACCTTTTTTTGAGAGAAATATAGTATTTTCCAAACCTACATAAAATAAATAGTACACCTTGTTGTTACCTCATGAAACGTTCCAAAAATATAGTATTTTCGTCTTTTTTGCATATTTTCATTCACGTCATTCATTTACGTTTTTAGAGGCCTTAAGAGAATTACAGCATCGATCCATTTCAAAAATCACATTCGTCATGCCAACATAAAGACAAAAGATGGATCGCAGTGCGTTTCGATTCGGAATAATGGCAGCCCACGGCCGATCCATCATCGTACTATCTTTTGGACGGCGTGTGGGTGCGACACAATCATGTGTGATTATAGATTTTATGCGAATGTTAAGAAACTTTGCAATACTGGGTATATTAGTGGTACAGTCAGCATCAATAGTATCTTCCTACACGAAGGCCGCAAAAATATGTGACACGCTCCTATGGCTCTACAAATAATCTAGAGCGTGTCACATATATTTGCGGCCTTTTAGTTGGAAGATACTATTGATTCTGACTGTACAAAAATTGCTTCATGTGGGATATATAGTCTGGCAAACCAAAAAGCGCAGTAACAGTCAGAGTAACATGCTATACCCATCCCTTTTTTAGTAGTGAGAGTACTAGCATTAGAAAAAGACAGTATGATTCTCCCTGTCTATGCCTGAAGTGAAACAAACTCTGGCCAAACTATAGCAGCTAATGCATGTCCATGGAACTCGATACTCTCTGGCTTGCGTTGCTTAGAGCACCTTCTCAACAGTTAATATAGAATGGGCATAAGGTATATTTTAGATATGGACGGAGGGTATGTTGGAGGATATCTTGAAAATCTTCAAATTTTTGGCCTCCGCCATTCAACGTCTAAGCTGTAACTATGATCAGGTTCAGGTTGTGTAGCTCGTATCAGGTTGACCCCTAAGATAATAATAATGACTGTGGTAACTGGTAATTAGTCCTTAGTCCATACTTCTCACCCAATAGCCTAGTACATTTCAGACTCCATTAACTCAATACTCCTTACACCATCGCGGGCGCCGTCTCTGTGCGTCCCATGACGCGGACACGGACAGGGGCAGCATATGCTAGTGTACCCCTCACTTTTCACTAATTGTCGAAATTTATTATTTATTTATATTTATTATACATATAATGAGTGTGGTAATAGTATCAGTACAGGAAATCGATGCCGCTAGCAGTTAGCTGCCAGAAACAGCCCATTTTCCGCTTATAGCCCGCGATGTCCAATTCACTAGTCTGGATATCTGCCAAGCTATTATTGCGCGAATGAGGCTGTCTGTAAAGTTTGCCGCAGACGCAGACCTTTATCGCGATTCGCTAATTCAGCTTCTTTTCTCAGTGCCCTTTTGAATGTTCTTTTTGGCGAAAATCCGAGACACACTTAGCCTGATCTTGATCTCCATGAGACAAATAACATAAATCCGTGTTTAACCCAAACAGTATAATACTAGTAGTTCGCCCCGAACTGTGAACTCGCGAATCTTGTGTTTCGCCATAAATGTGCAATAGTAGAATTACTACAAATACCAAAAATAGGTATCGGGTATTTTTTTTTCAACTAACCATCACGGTGAAACTAAACGTGCGGTTGATGCGCAAAATTTTACCGCGACGAAATCGCTTCAGATTTGACAGTTTTTGTCTCATCTAAATTTAAATCCACCTCTCACATGCCTCTCACTCTGTTGCTTTGACATGTCGTTCTCATCTGTGGACCTCCTATATAGGTTTCGGTCACCATCATTATACGTCTATGGTAACTCTCTCTAAAACGGCTATTAGACATTGCAATCTGCAGAGCCCAATCTGTTGTGTACCCTACCTATCCCTTCCCCTCCTTCAGCTCCCTACGGGCCCGACCTTTAATTACACCTTCCATCCTGACAGATTGGGCCCTGCAGGTTGCAATGTCTAATAGCCGTTTAACTAATGTGTTAATGTCAGTATGCTGATGGCCCTAGCAGCCAAAGCTCTAATAAATTTAAAAAAAGTCAGTTGTCAAAATATTTACACCAAAATCAAAATATTATTGAAAAATTTTTTGAAATCAATTTTATGTTGCTAATTGTTATGAAACAGTAAGCAGTTAATAAGGATTTGACGAGAGTGTTAATCAATACCTTTCGTTTGATACCAAACTCAACCATACTTGCTCGTAAAAGTAGCAAATAAGATGACCAATGTAACAGGACCCCTTTACAAAACCTTTTTAGGCCTTCTAATTTCAGAACCCCCGTCTCAATCCAGCTCATATACGAACTCGCAAATTTTGTTGGTCTCTGCTACAACCCCAACAAATGTCATAAAGATCGGAAAATCGTTACTAAAGTTATCGTCGGACAAACTATCTAAATCAAAAAACCATCCAAATGCCGAGACGTCCCAGTAGCCAGGTGACAGTTGTTGTTTGTAAGAACGATCTTCGCTTACGCTCCGCTCGTTCGATTAAATGTAAAGTTTGCACTGCAAACTAAGCGTGCTAAGCCATTTTTTACCGCGATTAAGCTTCGTAATCGTAATCGCATTTTGATTTGTCAATCTCAAGTAAGGCCTGATTGATACTAAATTGATTGATATGTTTATGTTTCCTCAATTAGGTGCGAATAGCTGCTAATTGCAGTCAGCAAACATTAGTTACTCGACTTATTGGCACAAAAAAGCATGTCAATTTAAAGTTATTTAGAGTACCTAGTCTAGATTGAATGGGTAAGATTCGTTATTAATTGGTGTAGAATAGGCGCGGCGTAATTTGATCGCTAGTTTACATTGATAAACATACCTTGCTCTATGCACTCTGTTCATAGTGGTAAATGGGCTCAATAAATTCATAATATTTGGATTAGATAATATGTTATTTTCTAATAGATAAACTTAATTGTTTCGTTCCATATTCGTAAAATCAAAATTTCAAAAATACACGGTATAATCGAGGTGTAACATGTGTTTCCACTTTAAAGCAAGGATGTTTAACTATAACGGCTCATTTGATTCACGTTTTGTGATTGCAAAGTCCATGCAACGGCATCAGCACGAAAGTTGTGACACTTTTGACAAATAATGATGAAGAAAGTTCGTCACCACGGCTCCAAGTATACCATCTGCAAGGAGCTATTGCCCTGGTTGTAACATGTGGCATTATATCGCTGAGGGCACAATAACAATCGGCATTGGCGCGAAAGGTGCGCGGGCGATTCGGGTCAGCACGTGGGCTTTCCTGTCGGCGGGATTCGCGACGCACCGGACGATTTCTTTACGTTTTTATTAGAGCTGGGTCCTTTCGTTGCGAGTTCTAGGCGAAATTAAATAACTGTTTCTTTTTACCATAAACAGTTTTGAAGAACGGTTTCCAAAATAACTAGTTTCCCAGTGCGTCACCGACTGAAACGAAACGATAGTTCAGTGTAGTTTTGCATTGAGGCCGTTACTTCGTTGCGTGTGACTGTAGAATTTTTTATGAAACCTATTTCTAGTTCTCACAACAAAGATTTTTCGAAACAAGAAAGTAATTTTCGAAACGCTTGTACAAAGAAACGCTCAGCTGTAGTTTTTGTTGCGAGTTTTTCTTACTTTATTTTTTGACGGTCTGGAAAATCCAGCTGGCACAATTTTGCCAGTCTTTATATTTTGCGGCGAACTAGTGAGGTAGGTATATTTACTATAGTGTTATTAACCGCCGCTACGACTACTAGGTATATAATTTGTTAGAACGTATTTGTATCAGAATAAGGCCGCGGTTTGTTGACATCTAGCTGCATGAGTCAGCCGTCCTTGTCGAATCTGTGCTGGATGTCATTCCAATTGGCTGTAGGGATTTACAATCGTAGGTACTGATTTATTATCATGGGAGAAATCCCCACCTGAGTCGAGCATGCTGTCGGAAACCGGCATGCAATGAGGATTAACTCCAGCTAGGAGCTAGGAGACTAGCGTTTGTCCGGCTTTGGGTCCGCTTGACAACCTAATCCCGTGAATTGGCGTAGGCACTAGTTTTTACGAAAGTGACTGCCATCTGACCTTCCAACCCAGAGGTGAAACTAGGCTTTATCGGGATCACCGCCATCTCTGCCTAAAATAAATGTTTTTTTTTTCTGTTTTGTGGTGACAACTCTCTGGATTCGCTTGACCGCTTATTATCTTGGGTAGTCGTGGCGAGTTAAAAGGTCGCGTACAACAGAAAAAAATTGAAGTTTTGTGAGCTCCAATTTCCATACTTTACATTTAATAAAAATTACTATAGGTACAGTCGCTATCAAATATATCGGAGCGGCCAGGGTAGGTACTCAAAAATATCTAAACATGCATTTTATTTGCCTTGACAATAAAGGCGTTGTTCAGAGATTTGTGACCACCTTTGCCGCTCCGATATATCTAATGGCGACTGTAAAATATAGTAAAATAAGTATTTAAAAATGACAAAGTGTTACCCTGTGTAATAAAAACAAATGGCCTCTCTTGCTACACTTAGCACTTCTTAAAAAATCTAACCAATATTAATCTGGCCCATAACCGGCATAAACGCATAACGCACTAACCTGCTTAAAAATAACTATTATCAAGCGTTAGAGATAAATTTACTTACCCATGGTTATATTGATCTGCAGTTTTGTATTGCAGTTAAGTTCACCAATCCACATGCCACTCGTAACTTATAAATATTATCACTATAATATCACTAGTTTATCACATTAATTATTTGGAATGTTTAGTTTACTAGTTTTACTACGCTTAGAAAAATATTAGACCATCAACCTATAATTAAAACAGCTTTGAAGAGACTCGATAGGTTACAATTTGGCTGAATTTATTGACACATGTTAGAATAATGAAAAAAAAACAATCAAAACGTTAATTCAACTTTTTTAAAGCAAGAACAGTCATTTGTCAAACAGCCAATCGGTCTATGGAGCAAAAACAACTGAACTAAGCTACGAATGATTTCCAATCGGGGGGTGACCACGCATCGTAGCTAAGATACATTTTAATATTCATGTTCCTATTACTTACACTATAAACAGAATTTCGAATATTAAGTTGCAGATCTGGTTTTGACTATATAGCAGTTTATAGAAGATTTAATACCCGAGATGGAATTTAGCCAAAATATAACTATAATTAAGTTTATCTACACCCATATCATAAACCCTCCATGATGCGTTCAAAAACCGCACGTTATAACCACCATAAAAATAGATTGTTTCGTTAGTAGTTAGAACAAATGTCTTATCTGTAACGATGTTATTATTATCAAATAATAAGCAAAAATTCGATATCATTATGAAAATCCGGGTGGGCCCCGCCCGCCGGCGCGCGCCTCCCGACCGCCGGCACAATCGAGTTGGCGCTGCAATCCGTGCAATGGCAGTCATTCAATCATCATTTCGGGTTTATAATATGTGTGTAGATAAAGCAGTGTATGCAACTGTACGTAATTAGGCCTTAAAACACTCGTGTGATCTTATTATGAAACTCACTTTGTTCGTTTCATAAAACCACACTCGTGTTTTAAGGACCCCTATTACGTAACAGTTACATAAACTACTATTACGTACCTATCTAACTGATAAATATAATTAGCATCTAAGAATATTAAGAGTAACTTTAAATACAAAACAGAAAAAATTAGGTTACAAAGTAGTCTTCACTAGTAGGTAGATACCACATTATAGATATCTACATTTTCCAATGGACACAAACGACACAATTCATACGATACATATATATCCTGAAAACTGTTATTATTGTGGTTACCCTGCGTATAATGAGCATCAACAAAAGAAATCGACCGGCTGCGGTAATGTCGACAAATAAACGATTGCGACTTTCTCAATACTGCAGTTACACAAGTACGGTCGCCATCAGATATATCGGAGCGGCCAAGGTGGTCACAAATATCTGAACGTCGCCTCTATTGTCAAGGCGATAAAGTACATGTTCAGATATTTTTGAGTGCCTTGGCAGCTCCGATATATTTGATGGCGACTGTACAGTCAGCTACAGTTTGCACATTCTCTCGGTTGGTATAGACATGGCATGTGTAAACGTCTGCCAAATTTATAATACCGCTGATAACCGGTTTATCCCTATCCTTCATTTTGGTATTTACGAATTTTAGAATGATTTGCATTTGAGAAGTGGTAATCGTAGAACTTAATTGTCTATTGTTAATGTAAAACCTATGTCTGAGATATCTTTTTGGTAGGTAATGGTCATATCATACTAAGGAGTAAATACGACTTTTATAACTTTTTTTTTGTTATCATTTTATAGAAAGTAGCAATTGCAATAGGACCATAATCTTTCTCGCCCTCGTCGCCACAAAACAGTAATAACGCCGGGACCATTACAATGTAGTGTAGTGTGATAAATGACTAGGATATTACCGTTTTGGACGCGACGCCGACGACACATCCCATGATGCAGTCTGTTATCTGACTGTAGTAACTATACATTTAAATTTCACACTTTGGAACAAACTATAGAGCTATAACACACTGCATATAAGCATATATGTTCTCATTCAACTTTGATTCACGATAAATTTGACATTCACCCTGTAGGTATACTGCACAACTATGAAAGATATTAACTAATTTATTTTATAGCCGTTTGTTTTCGAAAGGCAAAATACAATTTGAATTTAGAATTTTACAAACATATTAAAAACCTAAATAACGTTATTACTTATTACGTAACGTTATTTAACGAGCGTTTTAAATTTGAGCAACACTAAATACTTTTTTATAGTAGGTAAGTAAAATAGAAAAAAAAACAATCACAGGTAACTTTTGCCCAATACAGTAGCACAGCATAGGCTAGTAGGCTAATAAAAATGAAATAATTTATATTAATATTAAATAGAGAACATAGGCGGCCGTCGCCCATTCGTTTTCAATTGCACTAAATCTAACTATCTCTAAAATAATGCACGGAAATTAAATTAACCTCACTTTCTAACATTTCTCAGACATTTGGCAAGTAGTCCATTACATTTTTATTACGACTTAATGCTTCATGCATATGGATAAATAAGCCTTTCACTGGGACTTAAATTACACGTACATTTTGACTTCAAGTAAATCTGAGTTTTATGACAATAAGAATCAGCTATGATTATAGGACCGCGAACCTCGAAAATAGAAAATTCGTTATGTCCCAACTCTCTGGAACTTGATTAATCCGATCTAAATAGAAATAGATATGAAATATAGATTTTCGCGGTAGGCCCTCAGCCTTATGATGCCTGGGTTGAAGTCCGAATGGTAGGAAAACTGTTATATTGTGGTTTCATTGTTTTCAATAACTTTCGGATATCTTATAAAAGTCGTACTAAACGTTAACAAGTCAGCTGTCGCTTCAAACATGAACATTCTACTATTGCTACATGGTAAGTACAGTCAGCTGCAGAAGCAGCTTGGCGGGTGAGACGTTCAAATGACCTTCTCACGCTAATATATGTATAAAGTCGTGCCAATATAATTTTACCCGCTAAGTCACTTCTGCTGCTGACTGTACTTAGTTATCTCCATACAAAATGTAGAACAAGTGGACTGCTTTGTGTGCACTATTCAGTCCGTGTAAGGTTTGCGTCACGGTATCTAGACCGTGACCTGACTTGCCAAAGGGCAGTCGATATCACTGGATAGAAGAGGAAGACTTATGATCGCAGCATGGACTAGGGGAACATTCATTAGACGAGAGAAGATAGCTATATGAAAATACGATGTTTAAACTTTGGAAACAACAAATTGGAAATCTTCTGCTTCTCAATATCTGGAGGCAATTTACAGAAGCCCTTTGATGTGATGGAAAGTGTGGTTCGAGATCGTTCGATTACTAAACCCGTTTTGAATTTCAAATCGGTATCTGCTAACCGTCAAACAAGAAGCAGTTAGGTACGTATAAGTAGATAGACTCTCAAAAGAGAAACGGAGAGTTATGAAAAATAAATCAGGAACCTATTATTCATTTAAGTTACCTTGGTAGGTATACTAGAAACCAGAGGCCAGTTTTATAAGGCTACAAGTTACAAATTACAAGCGGAACTCTCTTTCTAACCCTATGTGTTGGAAAGAGACTTCCGCTTGTAAATTGTAACTTGTAGCTTTATAAAACTGGCCACAGAACTATACGAATGCAAAAGATACTAGTTAATTAACAATAATATTTTATGATAACATATTATTTATTATACAGTCGATGTAGAGGAAAACTATAACTTAGATATCAATGTTTTGCAGCAACCATCAATTCTATAATGGACTTCATAATCATACACTTAAGGACTATTTTGTTAATAACATGATTCTCACTAATTTAACGGTCACCGAACTTAAACATCAATACCATTGGCGCCCAAAATAGTTGCTTTAATGGACCAAAGTAAGTTATCGCCCGAAACAAGGCGGACCGGCAAAAAATTTGCATATTTAATGACCCCACACAGTCCTGCCATACTTAATTGCCAAATATACAATAACCATGATAATACGCGCGAAAGAAGTCCATTTGGTCCTGGAATAACAAAACTGTAAGTATTTAATTAATTTCCTTTATTGACGACGTAATTTAGATGAAAGTATAGAGGTTTAAAAACTACGGTTTTTTAAAAACATTGTAACATATCGCTCTCTTCAATGCGAAACTCTCACTATGCTCACTTCAATTGATATCGATTAGTCAAGACTTATAAAAGAATGACACGCAAAACGGACTTCGAAAGCGCAGCATCGAAGTAAACAACCACAAAACGCATTATCTCTAGCTTGCAACGCGATCAATAACAATCGCGGCGTTTCGCGCGTAAATTGCGTTTTTTAACGGTTATTTCTACACGATTTGAAAGCTCAACACTATATTTACCACTGAAAAACGTCACTGTAACTTTTTTTCTAAAATAAATAAACAAACGGCATAATAAGTTCGTGTAAACGCGCGCACGTCTTTCGTTTGCGGTCGCTCCTTAACTATAACCTAGTCGGGTGTCGGGCCGGGGTGGCGCCGGCTGCGGCGTGCGGAGGGTGCCATTCATGATAGGGGAGGCTGGCGCTTCCGGATTCATTGCCCTTACCTGCGTAACTAAATAACTGTTCCCCGGCTTACTCTGTTGGCGCCTTTACAAAATAAATCGAGCGCAATTAGTTATTTAAAAGTGCGTGTAACTAATCATAGATATCCCTTTTCCACACGTTTACATAGATTTGAGATATTTGATATATTGATATTATTGATTGTAATGAAAACAGGTAGATTTATTTTATAGTAGGTGAGCTAAAATAGTAGTTTATGTAACTGTTACGTAATAGGGGTCCTTAAAACACAAGTGTGGTTTTATGAAACGAACGAAGTAAGTTTCATAATAAGATCACACGAGTGTTTTAAGGCCTAATTACGTACAGTTGCATACACTGCTTTATCTACACACATATTATAAACCCGAAATGATGATTGAATGACTGCCATTACACGGATTGCACTGCCATCGCCATGGCCAACTCAATTGTGCCGGCGGTCGGGAGGCGCGTGCCGGCAGGCGGAGCCCACCCGGATTTTCATAATGATATCGAATTTTTGCTTATTATTTGATAATAATAACATCGTTACAGATAAGACATTTGTTCTAACTACTAACGAAACAATCTATTTTTATGGTGGTTATAACGTGCGGTTTTTGAACGCATCATGGAGGGTTTATGATATGGGTGTAGATAAAGTTTCATTGAGTATAATTTTATGATAAGTGTTGATGGGCTGATGGACTGTATAAAAAAAACTCCTCGTTGATTGGGGTAGTACGTCAACGGGTTGATTCAACAATTAACTGTTGTCGTCGTTCAGAAAACACATAGTTTTTTTTTAAATTCTTACTGAAAACCGAAAAAGAAGGGTTTATGGTCTTACGATTTTAACCGAGTACTAACTCCATTTTAATAATAACTGAAGTGTCGATCAGTCTTAACAATCCGGATGGCATAAGCTACATTGTTAACTAACTTCAAGAATATAGGGTACCTACACAACCCATACAGCCAAAATACAGTAAGCAACAACCAGAAACATTCTTTAAGGAGGGTTAAATAGCTAGATTTCGTACTTCTCTGTGCAATACTCGTATCCTTCCTAAATACTCCGCCATAGCCATAACTAGTAGTCCGGCTCGAACAGAGAACTCGCGATACTAGCAAACGAGTTGACCAATATAACAAGACCCATGTGAAGATTTTTTTTCGCCTGTTAAGTCCACAATCCTTTGATCTTTCCAGCTCATAAACGAACTCCCAAATTTTATGTATCGCTAGTACAACCTCAACAAATTTCATAAAGATCAGAAAAAGTTACTAAACTTATCGTCGAACAAACTCTCAATATCAAAAAGCAATCGAAATGCCGAGACGTCCCAGTAAGCCAGAAGTTGTTTGTAAGAACTCGCTTCGTTTCCGTTCCGCTCGTTCGACTACCTACTATCATATTGCATGGGCCATTATGGCGGCCGGGGCTAACTGCTTTCTTGAAAATTTTCTTAAATTTGTTGAAAAAGGGGGCCTTCAATATAATATGGATATTATCACCTATGTATGATATAAGTCAGGTTTTATATCACATGTTCATCAGTGAAAGTAAAAAAATACATCTATTTCGTACAAACTTTATTCAAATCAAAAAATAAAATCTACAATAATCCTTTACCTTTAACTATGTATAGTTATAAAATTTGTTTTAGCTTCTCAATATTAGCATTGAATCCCCACACAGGTTCCAAGGCAATTCATTACCCTCCAATGTCTTACAAAGTTGATATTTATTTGTAAACTTAACATCCCGTCACAGACCAAACCAAACACGACCAAATTAAGCACAATGTAATTAACAAAAAAGTAAGCTATCGGTCAAGTGACGAACCTTAACTTTACTAAAACATTTTCGACAATAAGCTTAACAAATTATATTAAATCCTCTTTTACAGCTAATTTACAATGCATAATCTTTACTTTTTAATAAAAATACACATCTGATTTATCAAAGAACACTATTTTTATTTACCTATGTTTTCTTGTGAAGTCGGTAACGATTGAGGCACATTTTCTTATTACATTTTACTTCCTTTGAGGTACTCCTACGCTTTATGGGTTGCCAGGACGACATAATTTCTAGAGATGCTCAATGATTCGATAAATCGATGCTCCGAAAAATCGAATCCATCCCTATTTTATTTACATTAAACATTGCTTTATAAACGAGTTTTATTTAAACATTGAATAATTCGAGTAATAGTTGTAGATATTGGTCCGCATACGATATTGCTTTTGGCAAAACAAATCTCTCCATTGCTCAGAAAGGAAATACTTTGCAAGTAAAACTCCTCTCTGTATAAGCAGTTAGAAAACGCCCCTGATTTTAGTGCGTCCACGCCACCACTTTTAGCAGATCTGTTTGAGAGAGACAGTAAATGTTCACTAGCTAAATTTTAAACTGTCAGACAAAAAAAGACATTTTTATAACTGCTGAACTGCACATGCTTTCAATATTAAATTGAAATTATACATTTTGCGACATGTACGAATATACGGTTTGAAATCGGTGCGTCGCTGCAACCCTGTTATACAATAAAATTCATCATTAAAAATACAGAACATTCAGTCCATTAACTTGCTAGTTAGTCAAATGTTACAAATATTCATCATAAACGTATAGTCAACAAACTTGCGGTACGCAAACGTAACGTAACTATTTTGGTTTTGGAAAACTTCAATGGTTTATCATCACATAATTATCATACTTATTATAACATAAATCAGAGATGAGTTAATCAACAACAAATAAATCTGCACATACAAATACTTTACTTCTGCAGCTAGCTAATCTTTTGAAATTAGCTGTGCATAGATTTTTATGAGCATTAATCTATGCAAATAATAGTCGGTTGACTGTATAAGATAGCTATTTGCTGGATCACAATGTTAAGAAAAAAATAGATTGCCTTTTAAAATCAAAACTCATTTTTGCACTCTAAGTTTTTAACAATTGGTGTACTTAAAAAAAAAACAATCTGTCACAGCTGGTAAGCTGGTTATACTTTTCCCTTAACTGAAAAAAATGGCTTCAAATGCCGCGAATTATATTTCTCTATTGGTCTAGGTTCTAAAAACACAATTCCATGTAACAATATGGAAGGAGCATCACGACAAACACAAGTCACGTGGATATGTCTAACATCTCTATCTTAATAAGAAATCCGTAACAAAATAAGATGTCATTTTAAGCAAAGCTTTCTCGTTGCTAAATAATAAAACTAGTAAGGGAAGTACACAAAAGAATTCTTTTCCTAAAAGAATAACATCGCCGATATCTAAGATTATTTTCCAAACTAAAAATTGCCTTTTCTTACGTAAATCTGTTTTCAAACTGTACATACTTCTGTACACTTCAAATATATAAATATTATATATATAGCACTCTTATTTATTTTACTACATTATTTTGAGAAAAGCACTCTTGGTATAGTATGCATAATTTGACTATTATAAGGGTAAATATATATTATGACGAAGATTTCCCGTCGTCGACATCTCGAAAATAATGGTGTAACTATATATTCAGATATATGCAAGGGTAAATAATATATATCATGATGAAAGTATTTGCTATCGTTAAATTTCAAAAATAATGGTGTTCATTTGCGAGATGTCCACGACGGGGAACCTTTCCGTCATGATATAAATATTTACCCTGCGCTTTATAAGGTTCAGTGAAGTTACGTGTAGCCTCGGTGATGAAAATTTTATTTTCATACGCTTAAAGATAAATGCAGGACGATATCGGCCGTAAATACGCATAAAATAAATATCTATCAGGGCTAATTCAATCCGCCTGGTCCACGTGTTAAACTAACGTTTATATTCAATATACTCTTTGTACTATCGTTCTCTACGCGGCGACGACCGCGTCTACGAGAGCGCTAAAAATAAAAATCAACAACAGAAGTTTAACCGTAAACGACGCGGTCATCTTTGGATTCCGCCCGTCCGGGCGATAAAATATGAAGAGTCAAAGAGTACTGTGGCAGTACTAGAAGGCACCGTTATCCCCGCACTCCCGGTCCCCGGCGACCGCGACACTACACTAGTCACTTGGCGAGTCTCCGGCGCAGGCGGTTGCGCAGCGCCAGCGCCGGCGCCCACGGGCCCGACGCGCGCTTGTTGAGCGCGCGCGCCACGCGCTCGCCGCCCGCCAGCCGCGCCTTGCTCGCCTCCAGCCGCGGCGCCTTGTGCGCGCTCGCCTCCTCCGCCACCGCCGCGCGACGCTTGCCCGCGCGCGGCGGCGTCGGCGTCGGCACCGGCTCGGCGTCGTTGCGCGAGCGCAGCGCCCGCGCGCGCAGGCAGTCGTCGCCGGCGGTGGTGGTGGTGGAGTGCACCTCCACCTCGGGCGCGCTATCCGCGGTGCGCGGCGACGTGCGGCGCGAGGCGGCGGCGGCGCGCGTGGGCGCGGGGCGGGGGCGGGCGCGGTTCTCCTTGCAGCTGGCGCGCGCCCGCGGGCCGCGGGGGGGCCTCGCCGAGGGGGCCCGCCGCGCCGGGCCCGGGGCGCGCGCAGAGTTTCCCGGCGGCGGGGGGGCCGCCTTGGGCGCGAGCGGCGCGACGGCGGAGCGCGTGGCGCGCGGCTCGGGCTCGGCGGGCGGCTTGCGCGGCGGCGCGCGCTCGGGCACGGGCGGCGCGCGGCGGCTCAGTATAACTACGCGGTCGGGGGGCGGGGGAGGGGGCGCGGGCGCGGCGGCGGGCTTGGCGCGGGTGGCGACGTGCCGGCGCGGCGCGGGCTCGGCGTCGTGCGAGCGCAGCACGCGGTCGTTGGACGGCGGCGCGTCCCGCCGGGCCTCGGCCTTGGGTCTCCGGCCGCGAGGTCGCGGCGGGCACTCCGTGGGCGAACTGGACGACACCTCGTTGATCTGTATGCCGACGTCGTCGCTGTCCGCCTTCGGCTCCCCCGCCGCCGGCGACGGCGGATCGACGGGCACGTCGGGAGGCAACGTCTTTTCTAACTCGGGCTCCGGCAGCACCGTGGCCGGCTCCGGTTCCGGTTCGACTCTCTTTTCTCCGGCTAACTCCTTGGTGAGCGTGGACAGGGTGTTGACCAGCCTGGAGCGCTGCAGCAGGCGGGCCATGAAATAGGACTCGGCGGGGTTGCCGTAGTTGGCGAGCGCGTCGCTGTCCTGCTCGCGTTTCTCGCCCCGTTCGTCGCTGCCGGTCGAGAAGCGCCCGTCGAGGGTCGTGCACGGAGGTAGTGGTGTTCTGCTGAATTTTTTTTTTCATTACTATAAAGATTGTGTGACACCTACAACATACACTAAAATTCGACAGACAAGATAATTCTTAGTACTTAATTCTATTTTAAGAGAAAAAATTGTCTCTGGTCTTTACTAGCCGACTACAGACTTCAACCTTTCTTCTCCTCACTGCAGGTATTTGGATCACCATTAAATATCTCACACGACCATTGGATAGCTTAACAACACTTCAAGTTAATGTTATTAGTATTACCAAAGACATCGTGAGGACAGTTTGCAAGCAAGAGTGTGAGAAATACTAACCTCTCGGCTGCCTCAGGCGTCGCAGGCTTGTTGCTGTCCACATCCGAGTACCGGGTCATGATGGTGAGCCCGTTCTGCGGCACGGCGCGCGTGTCGGGCTCGTCCGGTGGCGGCGCGGGGGTGGGGGTGGGGGTGGTGGGGGTGGCGGTGGCGGTGCTGGGGGTGACGGCGGCGGGCTTGGAGCGCGCGCGCAGCACGGTGGCGCGCGGCGGGCCGGGCGGGTCCAGCATCAGCGTCACCACCGACGTGTTGTCGGCGCGCATGCGGGTGTTCGACCATCTACACAATAACAAAAAAAGGATTAAAAAATACTACACTACATTGTTGCAAGGGCTGAGTAGTTTACTATAGATGGAATACTTAGATATATAAATACATACTTATATACATAGAATACATATAAAACATCGATAACTCAGGAACAAATATTTGAGAGTAGCAAACAAATAAATGCCCTTACCAGGATTCGAACCAGGGACCTCCAGCTTCGTAGGCAGGGTCACTACCAACTGGGCTATGAAAGCCGCCTTATATAGCTTTTCACAACTACTGGGTAGGAGTGGGCTAGTATCTTAACTCAGTGGTGACTACTGAAAGAACTTTTTCGACCACAATAAGTAATTAAAGAAACCGTGTTTCCATAAGTACCTCGTGTTCATAAGTTTTGAGACGACGATAAAGTCAAGTAATGAAAATTAAATAAATAATTATCGAATTGCTTCATATAATTTTTCTTCTTATTTTGCTTCATATTATTGATCAAAGATCAATGCCCATAACTTCTACAAATAGTCTGTCCAACAGTTTTACACTTGGAATTGGGCAGTTGGGCACCTTTATTCGAAAATGAGGAAAAAAATTACCTTCGTATGAAAATATCCTCCCTAACGCAATACAGGCATGGTAATAGAATATTGGTTATTCAGCATAGAACTCGATTTATTTCTCAATATTTTGGTGTATAATTTAATATTTCATCCATTACAGTTTTATTATACTTCTGTTGCTTTCTCTCTACTAAACGTAAAATTTTAGGCGTCGTGCCTTCACCCCCTAAATACCAAAGTATTAAACGACTACAATGATAAACACAGAAGGCCATTTTAAATAAATTCAATATATTTTAACTACTTATAGCATGGTTGTTAATTTGAAATATTTATATAATCGTATTACATTTTAGTAACTGAACTGTTTGAGTTAACATTCGTCTCAAAACTTATGAACACACAAGGTATATTTTCAAAGAGACAGATGCTTACCATCTTTATCAAGCAAAGACATGACATAGGGCTACAATAACCAAATTTTATATTATCAATTTATCATGAAAATCATGTGACAAACACCAGTTTCTTTCTGTTACTTCTTAAAAAACAATCACTTGATAGAGATAAGCACAGATAAACAAACCAAAATAATACCATGTATTTATTGTAGAACTATGTATTATGAAATTTCAAAACTAATATGATAACATCTTGACCCTCCGTTAACACGAAAATACTGTTATTAACAGTTTTTATAATGATCTGTATGATAGTAGAAGTAAATTTATTGTTGTGTTATTGTTTTCTGAATGATGAAATCATCAATTTCCGCATTTCTATTCCGTATTTATATCAACTTACAGTTTTCTTTCATTGCAATACCTAATATAGCAGATTTACACCTACATAGTGCTCCGATTTGTGTGACTAATAATACCAAAATAATATTTTTATTAATGTCCTCAAATATGAATTAAAAGAGTTGTATGGTTTACTTGTAATTAATGTTTTTTACTAAGCTATTGTTTGTTTCTCGTTTAAGTGATTTGTAATCTTAGAGAAATAAATATATTTGAACTGAACTGATGTTTACTACTGAACGTGTCAGACCTGATCACATCATACAATTTTTTTTGGACATTTACAAATTGTAACATTTCCAAGTGAGATTTTAGAAATATATAAATCTTAGAAGAATAATGAGTATGGAAGCGTAATCACCGCTCGGAACCTGCACCAAAACTGTGGTGCCGAAGGGGGTGGAGCTGTCACCGTGGTGCCCTAATGTCACGTCAAAGGTTTTGAAATCGTCATATTATGAAAATGGGTACTTTCACATGAGATTTGCTTGAATTTACCCGTCCTTATCAGAGCTCGGCAGGGGTGAGCTTTTTACCTTAGAATTTGACATGTCTTACGTTATAAGGCAAACGGCTTGCCCCCGCCGACCTCTGGTCCTGATAGTATTATAATGTCCTTGGTACAGATACTTCTTCTTTGTCGTATGCTCATGGCTGAGGGACATGACGGTTGTGGACACTTTGCACCACAGATACTAGAAGCGTCTATGTTATAAAAGTTACCTCTCAAGTGCATGGTCGACTAAGCTCTTGGACGGGTTGAGCCAGTCCCGGGGCTGGCTAGCAGAGCCTCCGACAAGCGCTGCCTCGTTGTGTCTCTCCGTGGCCTGCACAAGGCTCACAGCACCCTCCGGTGATATCATGTTCCATAGACCGTCTGTTCCGAAGATTAGGCACCTGGAATAAAAATTGCATTTACGTTTGAAGCTGTGTGGATAACTTTTTTTAAATGACACAAAATGGAGTATTGTCTAGACTGGATGCTATATGCCTTTAACCCTTTGACCGCCAAAGCCGTCAAATCACGTGCACGGAAAGTCATGCCCTCAGCGCCAGGACGTGATATCACGTCATAAACCGGTTTGCCTTGCGCGCTCGCGCTGAGGGCACGATTTTTCGCCATAAGCTTGGCGTTCAAAATGTTAAGGCTAACCCTACACTAGCGTCTTTCGAGCGTCGACGTCGCCCGAGTGCCCGCGCAGCGTCGACGTCCGAGCGTCGGCGTCTCACCAGCGTCGACGCGGCGAAAACCTTTGACATGTATTACATTTCCTTTGAATTAACAAATGAACTTGTCAAACAGAATTCAACTTAAATCATCATCATCATCTCAGCCATAAGACGTCCACTGCTGAACATAGGCCTCCCCTTTGGACCTCAATAAGCATCGGTCGGAGGCGACCTGCATCCAGCATCTTAAATCATTAAATTACGGAGTTTAAATGTTACTCAATGGATTAAAACATTATTCAACTCTAATAAAGGTTGAATAAATAAATATTTGCACAAGGTAAGGTTTAATCTCGCGATTCCCATATGTACATGAAGTCCAAGGAGCTATAATGATATGCAGTGGTATTCAAATTAGATTTAAAAAAAAAACAAAATGATTGTAGAATGTCAATGTTAATAGAATACTAATCTACATCTACAATATATTTAATCTAATCTAACCAGTTTAGGAAGTCGAATTTCTAATTATAAGTTATTTATGTAACTGTGTAGACATTTGACTATGAATAAATAAATATATTTTATGTTAGGAATTTAGTATGCATTCTAATGTCATGTCTGTGATAATGCTAATATATAACTTTGCACCACTATATGTAAGCTAAATAATAAATAATCATCACATAATGTACACATTTTACTGGTAATAAAATCTTTCAGACACAACATATATGCAAGTTTATTCATGCAACTATGAAGTGTAAAAGATTGTTTATATTGTATTAACCCTGTCTAGCAGTTCATATCTATCAAGGATCCCCACCCACCTAGGTCTTCCCCAGTTCGTAACCAATCTAGGAGACATAATCTCATAAAAGGTAAACCCCAGACGCGTATTAGTGTAATTCCTTAGGAACCATACTCTTGAAATAAAAATACACATACAATTCAGGGTTCGAACTTTCTGTTTCCACCAAATACTAGGTGTGTATGCTATTGAATTCCTAGGGGGTCCCAGGTTAGTTTCTGTCTCGCATTCATGGCATGCTTACCTAAATTTAGTAGGGTCTATGGTCAGCACTCCTACATCTGGGTCTGGGCTGACAATGAACTCATCATTCTGTGTATTATAACTCCATAGATCACCCAAAGACCTGGCCACAGCCAAGAAAGGGATCTCATCCATTGGGGTGTTCTTCTTAATGGGCCCTTTGTGGCCTTGGCGAGGTCTGTTCCACACTACTCGGGGGACGCCAGCTTTGGAGACCACTTTTCCTCCGCATCTTTGGATGCGGTCCATTTCTGCAGTGGATTCAGGTTTGTGGTCGGATGTTAAAGGCTTGGCAGCCCACTCCTCACTCCCTGTAACAGATTTATAAAAATAAACATGACTAGGCTTGCCTACACTGGCTGAGAGGCTGGAGACCTGCCTATTTAGAATGTAAATACATAGTGTATTTACAGGTATTTGAGATTTATGTTAAAATTTCAGTGAATTTATCACAATTTATATGAAAATGACATGCTAGGATGTAAATACAGGTGAACCTTATGCTCATTTAAGGCCATTGCACACCGAAGAGTGCAATGGCATCATCAAGCTCCGCCGCAGCACTCTCGGTGTGCAATGGCCTTTAATAAAGATGAATAAGACCTTTTTCCCAGTTTTCAAAGAACTACAACTGGCCATCAACTATCATGTAAATAATATAATTAAGTAGGTAATAAATGGAAAAACAGCTATGCAAGTAATATCTTGAGTTTCTTGGGCATTCAAACGAACAGATAAAATTGTGAAATCTAACCTTCTTTTTGGTAACCAAGAACAATTGCGGAATCCCCAACATGTCCAATGTATATCTTCCCTCGCCTTATGAAAGCCACGCTGGCCGTAGTGCCAGCAGTGCTTGGTAACCCTGTTACTGTCTTTGGCCATTTCTCTGAAAAAAAACATAAAGGTAAGTTATAGATAGGTACTAGAACCAGGGATTGAAACCCGTGTTTTTTTAGTATGAGAAAAGATGGGTAATACCCGAAAACCTGGGTTTTTTCATACTTAAAAACCAGAGTTGTTTTCCTTAACAAGAGCTCTTACTGGTAGTTTTGTGCAGTTTTAACTGTCCAATGTATTGTCTGTTAAAGAATATTTGACAGTAAAATACCACTAATTCAGTATAATTCTCGTTTTCGGGGTCATAAAGAATATTTGTATTGTCTTGTACCTCTAAAAGAACAGAGTTGCGAAACTAGGTTACTCTTGAGTACTACATTTTACAGCCTTTGCAACTTTCACAAAAGTGGGTATCAATTTTGGTAATGGGAGCTTGCCAATATAATAACAAACTCGTGTGACGGCTTTCACTTTGGTAATCCCACTTACATAAGCAGGAAACCACTTCCCAAAATCTGTGAATACTTGAAGGCATGGTACAATGTTATCTAACACCCACGCAAACAAAAACATCGCCTAACAACCATTTTACATCTTTTGTTGACCCAATGTCAAACCACTCAAGACAAAAAACTCCCGCCTTTACAAGGTCACGCAAACATTTCGCTTCAATCACCTAGGATTCTCATGGGAAGCTATGCTTGCGCAATGCTGGTGTGTAGAAACACCAAAAAAGCTGAATAACCTCGCGCTTGGACGTTTACCTAGCTCTTTCCACATGTTCATGTGGGTCAGCATGTAACCATTCCTGATCGCTTTCAGCACGTCCTCGTCGTTGTCTGACCAGAACTGTCGCTGCTTCACAATAGAGTCCATCAAATGCTCCTTCGCAAACGCCGCGGCCTCGCTCCCGCCGTGCCCATCGTAAATTCCGAAGAAGGCGTACTCCAAATCTCTCTCGTCCTCGGTTTGTTGATACGCAACGGAAAACAAATCTTCCATATACTTTCTCCCGCCTTGGCTACAATGGCCCGTCACACGTAAATTAACACCAATTGACGCAGGCATTTTACACTAGAACACTACAAACTGTTAACAAAATATTATGATTTCATTTTTAACACAAGCGTTCCTTCAGACATTTTGCATTTGCAATTACGCGAGTCTCGACTGACTAACGACAGGTCACGTGGACATATTGATCACAAGCGGACCCAGTGGTAATGGAGTTTAGTATGTGTTAGAAAGAGATAACTAAATTTTGAACAGTTTCCTTCGAAAGTCAAGGCGCCATGATATGTTTCCGCCATTTTTCATGACGCGTCAGTGTAGTGGTTTATTAAAATATACATAGAAAAAAAATGCATTTCTCGACCATTTTTATTAAAACAAGAATACGCATTATTTTTTAATTTATTTTATTGTTTCTTTTACACCACATATCGGGTTTCAATTTATTTTTGTTATTTAAATGGTATTGAAAAGGTAAATGCGTTTTGTTGCTCTAGAATCTATTTTAAAATGTTGAAAATCGAAAATTATGAAATTAAAAGAATACAGAAAAATTAAGCAGATCAAAACATTTTAATATTACTTAGAACAGAACCTACGTATTATATTGAAACTGTGGATCTAAAACATATTGACATTGTAGTAATTTGCGTTTAGAGAACAATGAATCAAAAGTGTAGCGTTTCCTTTATCTGTGGCAACGGCGGAGTTCATCCGCTTTCACATCGATGACAGAAACATAACCTTGTTTTATTTATCAAAGTACAGCGAAAAGCTGTTAAAAGTCGTTTGAATTTATTCCTTTCAGTGTACCAATTCGAGAAAATGTCGACAGACTTTTACATACGTTATTACGTCGGTCACAGGGGAAAATTTGGTCACGAATTCCTCGAGTTTGAATTCCGGCCCGATGGCAAACTGCGGTACGCCAACAATTCCAATTACAAGAACGATACAATGATCCGGAAAGAGGCATACCTACATCCCTGCGTAATGGAGGAGTTGAAGAGAATAATTGTGGATTCCGAAATAATGCACGAAGACGATCGTTTGTGGCCCCAACCGGATCGCGTTGGTCGACAGGAGTTGGAGATTGTGATAGGGGAGGAACATATATCATTCACCACGTCGAAAACTGGATCTCTGCTGGATGTGAACCAGTCTCGCGACCCCGAGGGTCTCCGAGGCTTCTATTATCTTGTGCAGGATTTGAAATGTCTTGTGTTTTCACTCATTGGACTACATTTTAAGATTAAGCCTATATAATTGTAACTTTAAGATTAATTGCTGGATGACTGGAATAAATGTGTAAACCACATGTTGTATTTGTTACTGGTTCCTGGTTTGAGAGACTATATAGTATTTACATCAACACTTAATGGGGTCATTGGACTAGTGTAAGAAAGTGGCTAGCGGAATGAGTTTCAGTCTGTATAATTTTGCTTACAAGGTTGATCTATATAAAATTCAATATGTCAGACTGGACTGCAATAAAAATGCCTACAAAGAAAAGAAGTAATATGTTCCAACCATATTAAGTGTAAAAACTAATGAGCTTTTTCTAAAATTTGGATATCTTTAAAAGTGAAACTTAGGACCATTGACTGATTATGTCAGTAAAATTATCAATTTGATTTGCTGGTCTATCATATTAGTGAAAAAATTCTATAATTCCCCGAAACTCGAGACATGGTCGTTCCGCAGAAAGGGATGTAAACTTTCAGTTTGTTTCTAAATGAGCTTTTTGAGACTTTAACAATAAAAGCTGTTTGATGTGCACCAGTTTTTTGGTAAAGGTAACCGTAAATAAACATGCACCCATCAACATAGAAACCCAAAAATTTGTGTAGTCATCTCTCCATAGAAAAATACATGAGCTTAAGAGTGCTCATTTGATATAACTAATTATTAACCTTTTCCACACCAAAGAAGTATATATCGGCACAGCAGGTCCAACATCAAAAACCGATATGTATTGGTCACCGACCACTGAGCTAAATAGACCTACATGCACACGTATAAAGTTTAACTTCAGTTTTGACATTTAGATGGCGTGGCGTCTGAGTGGTAGCTTTTGCGTTTGATGACTCCTCCACATGATGGGCCATCATAGAGACGCAGCTATGCGCTAGAGGGAGCTAACGATAATGCGATCTCATTCTGTTGTATTGCTTCATGATGGCCCATGACTGACTGACATGGCGTCATAAAGGTTAACCCCAAAGCTATTCCCATCTTTACCATAAGGCACATGGGGCCCCCATCCTAGGGCCCCTAGGGCCCACATGTTAAGATGGCCTTGGCTATTCCTCCCTTTGTTGTTCATACTTCATAATGTCTAGCTTTTGGGCTAATAACCGATTGCATAGGGTGAGCAATGTACTCTTACTCATTTCTCTATGATTGTAGCCAAAAATAAAAGCAGCATAGAGGCCTAAGCCCTGTAGTTTATATAAGCTTGCAAACCAAGAAGCAGCTAATGATTCATGTACAGTGAGATTCAAAATTGCATGAACACTTTATGAATGGATTCATTCATAAATTGTACCCGTAATGTAACACTAAAAAAAAACAACAATTAGCAATAAATCTAATAAATATATTTCTACACTAAAATATGATTACAAGTTAAATCTACTCTTCAGTAACATTCCATGGTTTTTCAGGCCTGCGCTTATCCCAAGGATGAGGCTTTTTGTAAACTTCCGGTTCTTTCAGCTTGATGCCACCGTTCTTAACCTCTCTGATAAGTTTGTCTATCTTCCCTCCTTTCGGGGCTTCAACGTCACAGTACATTTCAGAGATGCCGGCCTCTAAGCACCGCTGTGCGAAGACTTGGCCAACGCTCATGTAGGCACAGGTGTCTTTTGTGCTGTATAGTTGTTTTTGGAGCGCCCAGTCTGAGGATTTTACTTCAATGACGGGACCATTGAGGTAGTGTACCAGCTGGGCTGTTATTGAGCGGTTACTTGAGGTGAGAATCAGTCTGAAACAAATTTTAACAATGAGATATAGAAAAATACATTATTGGAGCCAGTGGCGGCATTGTGGATGGCGAACAAGGCAGTCACCTGGGGCCTCGCGATTGCAAGGGCTCTCGAAGGTTAAGACCGCCACTGTCTAGAACAGTTTATAAGAGTCCAAAACAACAATTCTGTATACGGATTTACTGAGAAGGAATTTAATCTTTCAATCTAAATTAAAAACTAAACTTGTTCCGGTGAGTGCCCGGAGCAAAGGTCCCTAGTATACTGGCGGAGTTACTACGTTGTATAGCTAGGGATATTTTTTGCGCCAGGTACTCACCAGAATGGGGATCGGCTCAGCGGTTTCTTAGACGTCGGGATAGGGTCGCAACAAACGCTTTGGCGTCGGCACACGAGTTTAGTTTTTAATTTAGTTTATATTTAAAACTTATATAAATAAATATGTTTCAATCTTACTTGTGCCAAAATTTTCTACCAGGGTTATCTAAGTGATATCCATCAGGTTTACGAGCTACCCTAATCCTCTCCAAGTTTCTAGGATTTCTGTTGACGAATTCCGCTGCAGCTGAAGAAGCATTTCTTGAAAACTGAGGCACTAAACAGAGTTTTCTTGTAAGGTTCATTTTAACTATAGTATTTTATTTTAGTACCTATTGATTTAAATGCAAATCAAGGAAAGGAAAACATAACCTAATTTGTTTTTGACAACAGACAGGAACAGGAAGATTTCTAATTGCACTATTGAATTATATCATTACTTCAAAAACAATCAAATTAAAACATACCGTATGTCGTAGCATTTCATTACAATTTTGCCTGTTGAAGCTTTAAGGTGCTCTTATACGGGCGATAAAAATTGCCGAATTGCCGCAATTTTGACGTCACGGCCATATCGAGCAATATCAAGCAATTCGAAATATTGCTCAATATGGGGCAATTATTGCTCCAGTATGGCGCCATTCTGGCTCCATTCGAATTGCCCCATATAGCAGCAACTCGGGAAACTAGGCAATACGTTCATACACGAGAAATACAGTGGAGCAATACGACCGCGTCGTTTCCCCCCCCCTTGCACTCACACCGCACCGCACTCGCCCCAAAATCAGAATCTCTCTGATAGTCGACCCTGCACGAGTCTAATTTTACAGAGATACCGCAAATCGATGTACAGTTTAGCCATTTGGCACACACATACTAGAGGTCAAAATAAAATTTTTGATCCGCAGTTCTTTAAAAAAAATCCCTTAGGAGGGGGGTGCTGATTCATCATTTTTTTTGTATGAGGAAAAAAAAATTTTTTTTTAAAAACCTATCGTGTGTGGTATCATATGAAAGGCCTAATAGAGGCGGTTCTAAAAATATACCACATCATTACATTCCAGCCATTTTTTTATTATTATAACAAAATTAATTTTCAAAACATACCAAGTTTGGGCTCCTCTAGATACGATATGGCATTTTTTTTTTTTGTACAATATATCACAAATGATACTTGATACCCTCACATCTAACCCCAAGAAAGCAATTTTGAAAATAACTTCATTAAGTATTTATTTTTTATTTTTCAATATTACAAAATAACGCAGTACAAAATGTACTGAAGTAAGTTCTACTAGAGTTCTACTTCAGTACATTTTGTACTGCGTTACTTGATAATTTTGAAAAATTAAATAAAAATACTAAATGAAGTTATTTTCAAAATTGCTGTCTTGGGGTTAGATATGAGGGTATCAAGTATCATTTGTGATATATTGTACAAAAAGATAATCAGCCATATCGTATCTGGAGGAGCCCAAACTTGGTATGTTTTGAAAATTATTTTTGTTTTAATAAAAAAAAAAAACGGCTGAAATGTAATGATGTGGTATATTTTTAGAACCGCCTCTATTAGCCCTTCCATATGATACCACACACGATAGGTTTTTGAAAAAAAAATTTTTTTTTCTCATACAAAAAAAATGATGAATCAGCACCCCCCTCCTAAGGGAAATTTTTTAAAGAACTGCGGATCAAAAATTTTGTTTTGGCCTCTAGTATATGTGTGCCAAACGGCTAAACTGTACATCGATTTGCGGCTTTATTTTGTATACAAGGGGCACTATGAACTATGGACGAGGTAATTCTAGCTGCGGAAGCTTGCAGTGCGTTTAAAATAATGACTTAAAAAAAGAGAAATAGATGCGTTCATATCTTGCAGGAAGAGAACTAATTTTCAGAAACAAGTTTTTAGATTCTTCCTGTTGTTTACACACGAATGACACGGATGCCACAACTTTCTAGGTTATCTGGATGTAGTCAATAGTTTTGATGATGAGTCAGTGGATCAGTGAGCCAGTCAGTCAGTGGTAAAAATAGTGATTTTCGGAGGTCAATATCTCGTGAATGGTTAAAGATTAATAGCTCAAATTTCTGGATTCAGTGGAAATATAAGTATAAAGCGCAAATGGGTATCAAGTTCTTAGGGTTTGGGAACGTACCCAAACTACGTGACTCATTTTTTTCAGTTTTTGACCCCCCTCTCCCCCCTCGGTGACCATCCGTAGTAATTGCCAAGACAACCCTAGTTGTCGCGTAGTAAAACTCGCACATATAGTTTAGAGTGATGTTTTGGACATAGAAAGCAAAAAAACATAATTTTGCCTACTTATTGCCTTTTATTTACTCGACACTGGCCGCGTGACGTCAAAGGTGCATGGAAACCTATAATTAGAAGCGCATAATTATTGACTACGTGACAGAACTTAAGACTCTCCCCCTCCCCCTGTGACCTAGAGTAGTATTTGGACTACCCCCCTCCCCCCCCCCCCCTAAACTGGTCACGTAGTTTGGGTACGTTCCCTTTAAAGTTTAAAACAGGGCGTCCCCCCTCCCCCCCATCTAACTTTTGAACCTTGGGTCTAAAAATCCGTAAAATTCACGAATGTGAGACTTAATTAATACTTTCAATGAAAACTATTTTGAATAGAATCGGTTGAGCCGTTTTTGAGTTATAACTCAAAAACACATAGTAAAATTACGTAAGCGCCGCAAAATATTCCCTAATAAACGACCTTTTGAACAGATTTATTGTAACAGGCCGTTTCCCCTCCCCCTACACCTGGACCGCGCTCGCCCTACTAGAAAAAGAATGGGACATGCATATACGTGCGTACGGGATAGAAATACAAATTGCCTTGAATTTTCCCATCGTCTGGATATACCGGCAATTGTAGTCGGCAATACAGAGCAACACGGAAATGAATGGAGCAATACGGGAAATGATTGCCGAAATAATTGCCGCAATATCTAGAAATTGCCTCGTATTGCTCAATTAATTGCTCCATATTGCTCCACTACATTCGGCAACGTATCGCCGGGCAATAATTCGCCGAAAAATCGCCCGTGTAAGAGCACCTTTAGCATAATAAATAGCGTGAATTGCGTCAACTGGAGAATTTGCAGGAAAATGTTGCCATTTGTTAAGTTATAACGAAGTTATAACCGTTATAATGATGTTAAGCAGTTTTAACAACAGCACAACACTAGCAAATGTGACGTATGCTACTAGGAGGCAGGGTTGCCAACCGTACGAGAATTCTCGTACAAATACGAGATTTGTGGTCTTCTGTACGAGGTACGAGGACACCATCGATCTCGTACACTTTTGTACGAGATTTTGACTCTGGGGAAATTTTATATGCATATTTTTTACTGTGGACTTATACTTTATACACAACTACACGCTGGCATGATGTGCCACATGAAAATTAGTAATTGGCCATAATTGTGTTGGGCAAAGGGGCATATCGCTTCTAACGCACAACTTACAGCTTCAAGCCTAAAGCGGCTATTAAACATTGCAACCTGCAGGGCCAAATCTGTCAGGTTGGTAGGTGTAATTAAAGGTAGGGCCCGTAGGGAGCTGAAGGAGGGGTAGGGAGGGGCAGGGTATACAACAGATTGGGCCCTGCAGGTTGCAATGTCTAATAGCCGTTTAAGCGGAACGGCAATATTGTCGCTGCTTACGAAGCTGGAGGCCCTGGGTTCAAATCCTGATAAGTTCAGATTCTGTGTACACAAATGAGTATGTAATTTATTTATATACCTGCTTGTATTGTAAGTAATAGTATCGTTTAGAACATATAGTAAACGCTTTGCTTAGTTTGGTGTTAGACGCTAGGTTGATCTAGTGGCAAACTAGAAATATGTAACATTGGACTGTGGATGATTGAATTCCCATTTCCCAAATAGATTTTGATATGGCGCTTTTTTACTGGCAGAAATACTATAACTTAAAACTCTTTGGCGAATGCTAGACATTAAATAATATAAAATATACTTAAGGCTCGATTATGTTTGGCCCTGCGGTTGAGTACTAGATAATACTTTGAGGCATTCAGGGGGTAGTCACACACGAGCGCGATGCTTCTATAATTGCGGAAATTTGTATATGGTAGCTAAATATTTGTATTGTAAGGAGGCCATAGAGATACATACAGATTAAAAGCGGTATTAGACATTATCGAGTGTGAAGTACCTGAGGTAGTTGGCCTTTAAACGGCTATTAGACATTGCAACCTGCAGGGCCCAATCTGTCAGGTTGGTAGGTGTAATTAAAGGTAGGGTCCGTAGGGAGCTGAAGGAGGGGTAGGGAGAGGCAGGGTATACAACAGATTGGGCCCTGCAGGTTGCAATGTCTAATAGCCGTTTTAGACGCAACACTTAGGGACACCAAATTCATAGACAAAATGCTTAAAATATGTCTATGGCTGCTTAAATTTGTCTATGGTACCTGATTATTTGTATGGAGGCCATAGACAAATTTATGCAGCCATAGATAAATTTTGCATATGAACTTGATTCAGCCCAGGTGTGTGGTGTCCCTTATTGGAATTCACCTATCTATCATAATCAAAATTCAGCCAGAAGGTGATTTTTTTCAAATCTTCATGTCATGCGTAAAGCGTCATTAGGGTCTCCTTATAACGTATAGTATAAATTTTAAAAAATTAGGTACAAAACACATGAGCTGAATTTAGCAAATTCATAGTCAAAATGCTTAAATTTGTCTACCCACAAATTTAAGCAACTATGGACAAATTTCAACTGCCATAGACAAATGTCCACTTTTGTCTATGAATACAAATAATTGATTGCTGAATAGCTGACTTCTGGGCTCAATTCCGCTATAAAGTGAGGTGCCCCTGAAGTTTTTTTTTGGTTTTAGTATGTACGAGATTTGAAAGCCAAAATACGAGATTTTTAGCCGTGCATGTACGAGAAAAAAAAATCTAAGGTTGGCAACCCTGCTAGGAGGCTATGTTTTATCTGTACCCTCACATATTTCTAGCCCACCCACACTTTGTTGAATTTTGATAAGAAAAATATTGGTTTGTGTTTTGTGTTCATTGTAAGCACGTATCATTGCCATATTTACTACAATTATGGTTGTGCGTCGAAACAATTCGCGCTGTGAACGTGATTTCAGTTCTTTCTCTATCGTATTGTCAATGTGAAACGAGTGTTTTCTGTGTTTCGTCAGCGGGTGTTAACACCAGAAACAGTTACGTGTTTTGCAATTAATCCGTCCGCCCACTCGACTGTCGGTAGAAGCGGGTGTACGCGGCGTGCGTGATGATACTGGGTGCTAGATAGTGCAGTTGATTTTGGACAGACTTGGATATGTCGCTCCAGAAAAGTGTTAAAAGTGCCGGAGGGGATCGGAGCGAGCAGGCGGACACTACCTCTATATGTTCCTCAGTGACCACCCAGCCTGACAGGCATGGGTTCTTTGGAGGTGCTCAGTACAGTCCAGAACCGTAAGTAATGTTTACATTCTTAACCATCATAACTTGTGAGTCATAACAGCAGGTACACATCTGTTTGAATAGAAATGCCATGGTCCGTACATAATTGAAAAAAAAAGTTACTAGTAGTGTTTTTGTCGGTTTTGAATAACAATACATGCAGACTCTCACTCTAAAATAAATGTGAAAGTATGGTCAGCATTGATATTGCAAGCGGAGCATTACATGCTTGTTTTTAACTTTTACTTTATTAATAGGAAATAAAATTTTATTTAAACAACAAGCAGGTGTTAAAACACAATAATTTTGATATAAGTAAGACAAATAACTATGCTGACTGTATATTAAGCAGAATTTCTTGAATGAATGAAAGATTTTTAAATCAATAGCCGTGTCCACACCAGTCGCACCGCATGGCGAGGAAATTCGAGGAAAATGGACGTGTCTCGGCCGAGACAAATGCACGCGCGGCCGCAATGCCTCGGGCGAGGCACGTCCTCACTAGCCGAGCTGCCGCGCACGGCAATTTCCTCGCGAGGCGGTGTGGACACGGCTATTTATCAATGACCTAGTTATGCCCATGTTATCTATTTTATATATCTATTTAGATACTACCAAAATTTTATATGACATGATTAGAGTTTGTCCGGAAAGAGAAGTGTTGTGATTTATATAGGAGCGCATACATTCTATGACACTTTTCTTTCCAGATAGACTCTATAAGATAAAGAAGAAAAATACTTTCCTGTAATATAAAACTTTTTTATTTAGTGTTTCATACCAAACTTTGTTTATGAAACACTAATGTCTTTTGGACCTTATTACAAAGGAGTAAGGTGCATAAGTGTAAACATATTTTTGACGTCGACCGTACATCCTTATTTTACTGTGACTAAATTGGGAATCATATTTCCAATAGCACTGATACCACCTGTGCTATCAGCAACTGTCAAAACAAATGACTCATCACATGAGTTGCAACTGATCAGTTTACAATTATATATTAATTTAAAGACTGATTATAGGAGTGTGATGTACCAATAAACAAATTTGTTGACGAGTTTAGTCAAAAGTACACTTTATAGACTTCATTCTTAAGTTTGTTATTAAATAAATACAAACTTTGAAAACACTGAAAAAATAATCAACCCAGCAGGACTTGAACCTGCATGGATACGCCTTGCTGGGGCTCGATCGCTTTACCAATTAAGCTATGGGTTCAGTTATTGAGCTGACGAAATTCTCAATGCCTTCAAACATCTTTTTGTATTTATTTTACATCAGCTTTTTTCATTCTTTAGTTATTGTATAGCATATATTGTGTGGAGGTACTGCATAAGGCGATCTGAAGGTTTTTTGTTGCCAGTGCCCCGTTGTGGTATAATAGTGAGTTCAAGAAAGCAAACAACTATTGTTCTGACAAAAACATTTAAATTTATAAGGCTCAATTGCCTCAATAGAATTTAAACCATTTAAAAACAAATGAAGCATCTTTTCTTAACCAACTTCAAAAAAGGAGGAGGTTCTCAATTTGACTGAATTTTAATTTTTTTGTATGTATGTTACTCGATATCTCCGTGAATCGTGAACCGATTTTCAAATTTTTTTTTTAAATCGAATATGTATAACCCCTAGATGGTCCCGTTGGCACCAAGTCGGGGTCTGATGATGGGATCCTGGAGAAATCGAGGGAACTCTTCAACTATCATAGGCACACCTATAGTGATTTCACTATTTTGTACAGCAACTCAGCCACTTCCTCTTGGAATAGCGGATCCTAAGTGAAGTCGGTTCTTTTTTTGTTTAAAATTATTTTCTTACATTATTTTGGAAAGTA
The DNA here is from genome assembly GCA_911728535.1 of Pammene fasciana. NCBI lineage: Eukaryota > Metazoa > Arthropoda > Insecta > Lepidoptera > Tortricidae > Pammene > Pammene fasciana. The sequence goes on from OU452292.1 coordinate 4,129,415, forward strand.
GGTATAAAGAAAACATAATTTTATTAAATACAATTTTATTAAAATGAAATACACTTGAATGCTTGTTAAATAAACTGCGTGTTATGTTACGAGATTACCTAGTCAATAAACAAGTCGCATTCAAGTCATATATCAATACATTGTCTAGTATAATGCAAAAAAACATAATGCACAAGAAATTGAACAGAACTGAGCAAAGTAGAAACCCTGTAATTATCTAACACAATACGAATACATAGAATGGCTCTGGAAAAACTGAACAAATGTTTCTCAATCTCCCACGTAATAGATTGTTATCAATCGCGCGCTTTTTCGTACCTACCTTACAGTCGACCACAGAGAGATATATCCACTTTCCCACCTTATTGCGTTGTAGTAAGGTCCAAAAGTGGATACATCTCTTTGTAGTCGACTGTACATACCAATGGAAGGAAGTGTGTGATTTAAATGGTTATGTTCTATTGGATGTGGGCTGTAGTACTTTGATGCAAGGGCGGAAAAGATATCTTTACTTCCGAGATATCTTGCCACGAACTGAAGGCGCAGCTCGTACATCAAATTACGTTATTTTCATGAATGCGGAACTTTTTTTTAATACCTTGAAAACTCACGGCTTTTAAGTCGAATATTGGTCGACATGTTTCGCTCCATAACAAGCCATTCGCGTTGGCTAAAGGTATGCGTCGGCAAGAGGCTGCCGCGACCCGGCAGTCGCTGCCCGGCAGTCACTGCCCGGCAGTCGCCCTACTGCTTTATAGGGATTTGTATGACACACCGTCCGCAGCAGGCGGCTGAGCGGCGCGGCCGTGGTCGCGCGACCTCGGCAGCGCCGCCGAGCCGCTCCCGTAGCAGTACGGCAGCGCTGCTCGCTCGCAGCGGTCGCAAAAATGGTGTCTTTTAACAGTTTTAACGAAGAAAACGACGAGTATTTAGTGGAGCTTATTGCTAAACATCCAGCGCTTTATGATTTTCGACTGAAAGCTTCTACTCCTCTTTGATGAAAGTAAAATCAACATTATTTCATCAATTTCATCATCTTATTCTTCGTCTTTAAATTGTCAAACATCGTTATTTTTAATAATACGCAACCGAATCGCACAACTGCTAGCACTGACTCCTATGTGACTACTGCGCGTGGCAGTCGGCTCGGCAGCCGCCGCCCGGTCGCGCCTATCCGAATGCTTACGGCGGCGCTGCCCAGCAGTCACGTTCGGCGGCGGCGGTCGGTCGCGGCGGTCGGGTCGCGGCAGCGTCTTGCCGAATGCTATCTTAACCGACGCAGACACAGAAACATGTCGAGCAATATTCGACTTAAGAGTCGCCAGGACGCTCGCATGAACTCGCGTCCCCATACAAACGTAGTTCAGCTCTCATTTTAAAACGACATGCTTTAGAACCACGAAATTTGGCATGGGCATTCTAGCAATACAGATCTATGTCGGTAATTCGTTTTCGTTGCTAAAAATTGTAATACAAAGAAAATATAGCAAAAATAAGTTTTGTATGTAAATCTGTATCTCGCATATTAAATATAATCGCGTGAGTTACACGTGATTATATTTAATATGTCTGAGTCTCACGAAAGTTTTGTGTTTAAAATAAGCTTGAAAAGTAATTACCATAAAAATATTTTTTTTTAGTTTTAAGATACTCACAACTCATTTGATATGTCACATGGCATAGGGTAAATTCTCAATAACTGCCCATCATATACATACTTAAAATGAATTATATTTACCCTAGCAAATTAATTTTCTTATTTACCCCAAATGTTTAAAATGCATTTACCTACACGTCCACCTTTGGATCGTCGACATAATTATGTGTAGGTACCAACACCAACTCAATCGGCCCAGTATTTTCGGAGCAAATTGACACTGACAGACAGACGGACAGCCAGAGTTCCTTTTATACCATTGTAGTACGGGACCCTAAAAAAACATTATCATGCAAGTACCTAAAATATTCCTTTTATTACTAAATCATTCTGTGGTCGACGAATGTATTGCAAAATTAGACCATAAGTCTTTGCAATAAGACTGAATTTAAATTGTATGGGATGAGATAACTATATCTACGAACATTTGGAAAGTGCACGGCGATTATCACACTGGCACCGCAACCGCATGCGGCGACGGTGTGCAAGCGTGACAACGCTATACACTCGCAGAGCGCTATCTCGTTCGCGCACCGGCGCCGCATGCGAAAACCGCAGCAGTGTGAAAGCCGCCTACATCAGGAACATTATGGTTGAGGTAATTGTGAACGAATGTGTGCGATTTGTTGGTAATTCATCAGCAGTCGTTCCCTCAAAGCTGAGGATCGTGACATCATGTCCTTCTGTTGAAGATCAGGTTCCTCCACAGGCTTCTATCCCTGGCTACGCACATGGCTTCGTGCAGTTTTAATTGCATGGGTGCAGTAATTTGGGCACACCATCTTGCACGGGATGGGCCTCTAAGTCTCGTGCCTTCAACTTTTCCCGTCATTATAATTCTCTCCAAGCTATCCGCCGTTGGTAATTAGTACGACCTATTTATAAAGTGTTACGCAATGAGGTAATGTCGATCATTATTAGTTGTTCGATTCAATGCTTTGTTTACTATTAGATAATAAAGCCCGTCACAGACGGAGCTATAATATATATTAATATACCGTAAGATACCGAGATATATATTATCGTATAGCTCGGCACCCCACACGGCAAAGATATGAAAAGAGAGACAGATATATCGGTTGTACGTCACGCCAGAGAAGGAAGGCAATATACCTAAAATATATCGTAATATATCGGTATCGGTATCTTAAGATACCTTGCGTTAATATACCAAAATATATATTATAGCTTCGTGTGTGGGGTCTGTCAAATAGTAGGCAAAATATATCGTAAGATACCGAGCGTTAATATATATTATAGCTCCGTCTGTGACGAGCTTAAGACGCTTCCCTATAACATATGTAAGTTATGTACATGTAACACTAGACTAAATAAATACAACAAGTGGATTTACAAGGTCTAAGTGTGTCGAAGTACAGGGTGGATTGTCTAAATGGGTTAGTTAGTGCAAGTACCAGATCCCATGATGCTACCGGAAAATGGTTTTAGGAGACCTTTCCTAACTTAGCCTTCAGAAGCCCGGTGTTGTGCTTCAATCAGAGGGTCATTTTCCAATCAGGATACCTCTGTAATCTATTCAATATGGTCGAATGGAATGAGACATTGGTATGCGAACCTAAACAGGTGGGTCATTTTTACTTTATTTTATAGTCGCCATCAGATATATCGGAGCGGCCGAGGTGGCCACAAATATCTGAACAACGCCTCTATCGTCAAGGCGATAAAGTGCATGTTCAGATATTTTTGAGTACCCTGGCCGCTCCGATATATTTGACGGCGACTGTACAAAAGTTCATATTGTCTTTATTCGGTTAAGTTGTCGAAGAAGTAACTATTTAAGTATCTACAGTGTAGATTCTACACCAAAATTTTTTTTGCCTACCTATATCCTCACTCGGTGTTCGCCAAAAAGTAAAACTAGGTACCTACCAGACTTATTTATTCAGGTGCTAATATTCTCGCACAATTTCAAGGTAAGTTAAATGCTCGATGACTAACGCTTCCTTTTTTTATTTTTTTACTTTTCTTGGCATGTGCCTAATTTCCGCCGGAAAAGCGTCACCGAAACGGGAGTTTGAACTTATTTATGTACATAATTCATTCCAATCTTTTTTCACCTTCAGTGTGCTTTTCATTAGACAGTTGTGAATGTGCCTTTCTGACCACTCACCAATTTCCACGAAACTATAGAACTAGGATAGTACAGTCCGTAAGCTCTAAAAGGAACCTTCGGGTTTTAGAAAGAGACGTCGGGAATCAATCAACAGTGACACATGAAAAAGCAGAACAACAGTGACACATGAAACAGCAGAAACGAGATGCAATTTCAAGTATTTCGGCCTCATTTTCTTGTATTGTACAAGAGCGCGCTCCGGGTTGCGTATAGAGGTCCGTGTTTGATTTCAAACTGAGCTAAATTCTCTATTGTGATAAGGTATTACGTAGTAACCCGCAATATATCTTGCACAACGAGGCACGCAAAAATATCTGATACGGTCTTATTCGCGTCCACAATAAGACTAATCGTAAAGCCGTAAGAGCGTGTCAAATATTTTTTGTGATTGGTGTACAAGTAGGTACAAGAGATTGCCGGTTGCTGTTCGTATAATATAAATACCTAAGTTATGTACACAAATCGATCTAATAAGATTGCCGGTTGCTGTTCGGATAATATAAATAAGTTACCTACACAATTTGCGACGCCCGAATGCCCATTCGATTAAAGGGGAAAATTTATAAATCCATAATAAGACCTGTCGTCATGTATGGATCAGAGTGTTGGGCCCTAAAGGTGACGGATGAAAAGAGATTGCATGTAACGGAGATGAGAATGCTAAGATGGATGTGTGGAGTGACGAGAATGGGTCGGATAAGGAATGAATATATAAGAGGAAGCCTGAAAGTTGCACCCATAAGCGACAAATTACAATCAAATCGCCTAGCGTGGTACGGGCATGTTATGCGGAGGGATGAAAGTCATGTTACGAGAAAGGTATTAAGAATGAATGTGGAGGGATGTAGGAAAAGAGGAAAACCTAGGAAAAGATGGATGGATTGTGTGAGAGATGATATGAAAAGAAAGGAGGTGAGTGATGAGATGACGGGTGACAGAGATGTGTGGAAAAAAAGATATGCTGCGCCGACCCCAAGTAAATGGGACAAGGGTAAGCGAATGATGATGACCTACACAAATCGATCGAGTACCACCTTAAGCTCAATTAGACTCGATGAGATATATGATATATAGAGTAGATAGATTTAGGTAATAAAAAAAATATATTAGGACAATCTTATGCAAATCAATTAACCAAGTCCTACAGTAAGCCCAATAAGGCTTGTGTTGTAGTCCTAATAGGCGACGATATACATAATAGGTAGATATTTATAAATGCATAAATACATAGAAAACATACAACTCAGGAACAAATACCCGTGATAAACACAAACATAAATGCCATGACCAGGATTAGAACCCGGCACCTCCTGCTTCATAGGCAGGCGCAGGGTCACTACCGAGTACCGACTAGGCTAGGAGGCCGTTAAATAATAATAATTAATACGTATTTAAATACGTAGAACACACCCATAACTCAGGATCAAATATTTGTGATGTTCACAAATAAATGCCCTTGCCGGAATTCAAACCGAGGAGCTCCAGTTTCGTTGACCGTCACTCCTTGGCCAGGAGGCGGAGACCGATACAACAACAACACATAACACAACTTATAACATAATATAATTTAAAAAAAAAAAAAAAAAAAGAACCGACTACTTAGGATCCGCTATTGCAACAGGAAGTGGCCGAGTTGCTGTAAAAATAGTGAAATTACTATAGGTGTGCCTATAATAGTTGAAGAGTTCACTCGATTTCTCCAGGATCCCATCATCAGATCTGCATCTGGTGACAATGGGACCAACTGTGAAGTAATTAGTATACTCTTTCAAACAAAAAGATTTTTTCAAATCGGTCCGAGCCGTCTTCGAATAATCGGTGAAGATCTCGACGAATTGAGAACCTCTTTCGAAATATTGAAGTCGGTTGATAAGTTCTAAGTTGATGGCACAAGGCTTAATGTGTCAAGACATTAGGAAGAGTGAAACGTGCCACTAAACCGCAGTGACCAAAAAATCAAAGATGAAAAGTGCTGCAATTTCGTAAACGGATGTTACCTACCAATCTATTTTACCACATTTATTGAAAGTGAGTCAACGCGTAAAATGCTGCAATTTACTGCAAAGGGTAAAAACGGGACTCTATCACCATTTCGTGGCACTTTCTTGTTTTATGTCTTCTTTCCTTTTATTTCTGTTATGTGTATGTGTTTACGAATAAACTATTTCTATTCTATTCTATTCTATTACTAGGACTCCGCTGACTGCCCGTCCGTCTGTCTGTCTGTCTGTCCGTCTGTCACCACTGTCACCATGCTGTATCTTATTAACCGTTATAGATAGACAGCTGAAAATTTCACAGATGATATATTTCTATAACAACAAATACAAAAAATATATAATAACGTAAATATTTAAGGGGCTTGCTATACAACAGACATAATTTTTTTGTCGTTTTTGTCTGTCACCAGGCTGTATCTCATCAACCGTGATATTTAGACAGTTGAAATTTTTATAGGTGATGTATTTCTATGGCCGCTATAACAACAAATACAAAAAAAAAACACAATAATATAAAAATTTCAGGGGGCTCCCATGCGACAGACATGATTATCTTGCTGTTTTATATATAATGGTACGGAACCCATCGTGCGCGAGTCCGACTCGCACTTGGCCGGTTTTTTTAAATACAGCTCGATAAGAAAAGGACGTCTTATCCTGTCGTTATTACCTAATGCTTAACTAATATAAGACAAATTGGTGGGTCGAAAATTTTCTTAGGCAAGCCAGTGCTGAATTTGGCTTAAAAAATCTTCATGAGCTGTAGGAAAAGTGCTCAGGCGCCTGAAACTTAAGCAAGCCGACGGGAATGGTGTTCTATGAACGTGCCGCCACAGATACCTAAATACTTTCAAATTATATGGAGCTAGCACGATTACATTAGAAATTTATTGTAATTTGCAAATTTCAAGAACATCTAGGTATAGGTACGTACCGCTTACTTTCACCCAAGTGCAAATATATCCAAAGCCGCAATTAAAACAAAATCTGAGTTAATAACAAAGCGTAAAACTACAGATTCTGTACGCATTTAATATTTAATCGTATCTTCATGATATATGGTTCAATTTAGCTTGAAACGATCTCATTGCCAAATTGCCTTATCACCGGCAATTACTGTGTAAAGCTCTATATCTAATTAGTACATTGACCAATTTGATATGAACCGTATGGCGAGGATATTAAGTGTGATTTGAAACATACTGTGAATTCGCTGAAATAACAACCAAATTAGGTTTAATTTTAAATTGCAAACTAGATTCAAACTTTTATTAGAACGTTAATAATTATTACTATAGATTTCATACAGATACGTGCTGTTTTGAAATTAATCGAATTTATTTACTATGATTTCGCGTCGGCCGAACACAGCAATTATGTCGTTTTTAGGGTTCCGTACCCAAAGGGTAAAAACGGGACCCTATTACTAAGACTCAGCTGTCTGTCTGTCCGCTTGTCACCACAGGCTGTATCACATGAACCGTGATAGTTAGACAGTTGAAAGTTTCATAGATGATGTATTTCTGTTGCCTAACATATAAGAACAAATAATAAAAAATATAATAAAATAAATATTTTAAAGGGGTTCCCATGCATCAAGCATGACTTTTTTTGCCGTTTTACACAGTTTAATTTAGCTTGACCATGTATATTTGTTTGTTTATGTTATTATACGCATCAAATCTAGTAAGTTAAATTTCAACCACTTCCTGGTTGGTGTCTGAGCTGAAATTCGGTATACTTCCGTAGTTAACATGACAAATGCTACTAGGCACTGTCAGCAATAAAACTGTGTACCAAAAAATTTTTTTGGGAGTTGTTATAGATATGAAATGGTACAGAACCTGGTTCGTACTGGGCCGTTTTTTTGCTACAATATGCAATGATAAGTTATGACTATATCGTAACTTGTTATCGGACGATCCACACTTGCATATGCATAGTCAACATGTAAATTTTCGTATCGCGGCTACGATCATTACCTTGTGAAATCAGCCTATAGTGCCTATGTTCCGTGTTGCTATGTACATATGTTCATTATACACATTAACATAGAACTTAACTAGCGTACAGTCACCATAAGATATATCCGAGCGGCCAAGGTGGTCACAAATATCTGAACAACGCCTCTATTGTCAAGGCGATAAAGTGCATATTCAGATATATTTGAGTACAGTATAGTTAATACAATAGCCCATTATTTTGCATCGAATATTTTATACAGGGTAGGGTTAAGTTAGATACCACATTTAAATAAGCCTTATAAAAATTTACGCGAGAATTCGTATGAAATTAGCGATAATCAGAATACAGAATACCTACAGATCTTTCACCAGTGGATCATAAGTGTAGTCGCCATCAGATAGATATATCGGACCAGCCAAGGTGGTCACAAATATCTGAACAACGCCTCTATTGTCAAGGCGATAAAGTGCATGTTCATATATTTTTGAGTACCCTGACCGCTACGATATATTTGATGGGGATTACACAAAAGGTAGTAAAGTTAACATCTTGATGCTAATGCAGTTTACATGCCGTAGGCGTGCGAACGACCGAAGGGTCACGGAGAGCAGGCCTTTTCGATGATATAACTCGGCCTAGATGCTGTATAACGACCTAGCTCTTGCGTTGGAGGGAATCTGCGTTACCCCCCCTTATTCATTATTCATTTTACTGAAATCTGCGCTTAAATAATTTTAAACGAAATAGAACCGACTTCACTTAGGATCCGCTATTCGAAGAGGAAGTGGCCGAGTTGCTGTAAAAAATAGTGAAATCACTATAGGTGTGCCTATAATAGTTGAAGAGTTCCCTCGATTTCTCCAGGATCCCATCATCAGACCCCGACTTGGTGACAATGGGACCATTTAGGGGTTATACCTGTTCGATTTAAAAAAAAATTGAAAATCGGTTCACGATTCACGGAGATATCGAATAACATACATACAAAAAAATAATAAAAAGAAATAATGATAAAAAAAACAGTCAAATTGAGAACCTCCTCCTTTTTTGAAGTCGGTTAAAAAACTAAGGGCAATCACAATTGATGGACCGATTAACACAACTTACGATCAGTCGAGATGTAGAAAATTTCCCATGGAATACAATTATAGCGTACCTACGTAATTCAGTGGCGGCGGGTAAAAATAATTCCTAGTGAAGCCGGAGCATAATTTGGCTTTAAATTTCTTCATGAGCTGTAGAAAAACTACCTGGTGCATGAAAATTAGGCAAGCCGATGGGAATCGTCTTCTATGGACGCGCCGCCACTGCTACTGCTAGGCAAATAGCCTACACCTACAGTTATGTTGATGATGGTTTGGTGCTGCTGGCCCTTAGTGTTTTTACCCGATGAAGAACTAAATACCTATTAAGCAGAATCGTTTTTCAAGCTTTTTTTGTTGCTACTCCAAAGTGAGGGGGAGACTGGATTCCCACGATGACGAAGCAGAGCCACCGGCATTATTTACAGTCAGTATTTTCTAAATAAATAGTCGAGAGTCATTGTGCACTTATTTCACGATTGTTGGTGATGAAGACGTGTGGGTCACAAGGTCCTGCATTTTCTCAAGTGATCCGGTAGTTGGAAATGGAGTTTTTGCGTCAATTATAAGTATACAGTTTTCACCTTATTACAAGTAAATAAGGTATAAGAGTGTTAACCTATTTCTAAGCCAAATTTACAAGGAAAAATCGGTTGTTATTATTCTTTGCAGCAAAAAAAATCCCCACCGGTAGCACCGGTTTTCAAAATATAAATGAAGAGCTAATTAGATACGTGACCATAGCAGTATCTATAAAATTTAAAAACGTGGTAAACAGGCTCAGATATCTTTGCAACTTACAATAATATTTTTAAAGATATAGGTATCAAAACGTTACCTCAGATGTCTTCTTACTATTCGGGAATTTTATTTAAAACACATTATAATTTCTGTCAGTTAGTCCATCAGTTCATATGACATGTCACTTATCCATACTAATATTATAAATGCGAAAGTGTGTTTGTCTGTCTGTCTGTCTGTCTGGGTGTTATGTTATCTCTTCAGCTCTTCACGCTTAAACCGCTAACCGATTTAGATTAAATTTAGTAAGATGATAGTTTGAGTCCCGGGGGAGGATATAGGATAGTTTTTATCCCAGAAATCATCCCTTCAGGGTGATGGAGGGATGGTAGCATGAGATTTTACTAAGGCGTTTAATTAATTCCTTTTAACTAATGTTAATCCCACGTAGACGAAGCCGCGGTCAAAAGCTAGTAAGGTTATAAGTGACTTTATAAGAGACTCGATCAGACCAGACAGTTCTCGCATTGAATACTGCGTCCAATTTGCACATACCTCGGCAATGGCTAATCAATACGCCATTAGTTCCGCTCGTTCTAATTCCTAGTGCAATTCTCACTAATGGGTTTGCCGACCTCAGGCCCAAGGTTAGCCCCATAAGGATACTTCCGAGGCAGACTGTATGATAATTTTTCACGCCACTGCTCGGAAATATGGCAAAAGATGGATTGAAATGAGCGTAGAAAGTATAAGTTCTTAGTAGTACAATTCAAAAACAGTCAAACAATGTAGATTTGCAAAGTAAAATGTAGTGTCGAAAGTAAAAAAGGCCGCTAAGCCTTTTTTACTTTCTACTCTGCTATTGGTCGATTATTTTTGACATTAGTAACTCGTTCAGAAAATAACAAAATTATTAGAGCAACATTACATTTGTGCGTTTAATTAAAAAATTAAAACGTCATATTCGCTCAATGAATGTGTACTTTTGCGATTGTAAGCGTTTTTTATTTAAGTATGTGAAAAACGCCTTTGCATGCTTAAAAAAGTATAAATAAAAAATTTGAAAAGGCGGGAAGGAAAATTTCTTTTGTCTATTCTTTAGATCGGAAACAAACATTCAGATAATTGTGTATAATTCTGTATGTTTTGAAATAAAAATAAATAACAATGAGTGACACGAGTACGGACATGGATCTTACACCGCCGGAAATTCAAAACACTGCAATGATTCGAAATTTATTGCCCATTAAATCCCGAAATAAATTAGAAGAAAGTGTATGAAAATTTCAAGACATGGCAAATAAATATTTCCTTACATTAGGCGTGAAAAGCACATAGTAATGCCTCGGTAGAAAGTGCAATAGATGGACTCTCATCTTCGCGGGCCTGACCTGCGGCTCGGCCCGCGAACTAACTCGTCCATCTATTGTTTACTTTCTATACCTGGGCAACAATGTACTATAGTACGCGTTAGTGGTGAAGAGAAGCATTAATAATTACTACTGACATGTAAAGTCCATGCAGCAATAGTTTAGTTCAGTCTTTAGAAAATCAGCAGCCAAACAAAGATTCAGGCGAGTTTTACACTGGTGCGGTTTCCGCATGCGGCGCCAGTGCGCGAGCGAGTTAGCGCTCTGCATGTGTATAGCGCTGTCCCGCTTAAAACCGTCGCCGTATGCGGCAAATTTCCGCTACTATAGACAAATTTCCGCTACTTCCGCTAATTACGCGAGGAATTCCGCTAGGTGTGTGGTGACCCTAAGGCAGGGCACACGGGTACCACACGCGGTTATATGCTATGCTGCATATACTTGCCATTCAGCAAAGATTTGAACCAACTATAGACTCAGTAGTCTATCAGCTCATCGTTTAGACGCGCTTAATAGACCACCTTTAATAAAGTTATTTTGATTCATAATTCAATAAAATAACGCCGTCAAGTTAACTTGAAACGGATACTAGACAGATGACAGGACACCGACGATGTTTACTGTACTTTACTTACGTAAGAATACGCATAGCTTACTCATAGTTACACTGCATAATGCGTGTCTACAATTCTTACCTTATAGAATGCGTCAATTCAACTCTTGACGCCCTTACGCGACCGATAAGATGCGTAATTTTGTGAGTTTACTTTAAATTTGGTTATTTAAGATGTTTCTAGCTCCGCACTCGACAAGTCGACAGTTGTTAACACTCCAGAAAAGGTGCTCTATTTTTAAACGCTAGCTTGGGACGTCGTTGATGATAGACACCCTTCTCGTTGGTTATCCTCATCCGTACGAGAATGCAGGAAGGTGAACCCACTTAAAATAAAACGTTATTTTAAAAATGTACCACTTGTTTGGATGATCTAGGGGTCTATTTCGACGACTGTCGTTTCAGAGGGTCATGATTTTTCGCAGTGTAGATATGCTACGCGTATAGTATGCAGAAATATTCAGTGTATTTTTTTTGTTACAGCAAAAGGACAGTGTCTCCGAGCACGATATTGAAACGCGAACAGAAATGGTTGCGCATGCTCAACAAATGGGAGGCGTTCATGAGCAAGAACTACAAGAAGGTGCGAGAGAGATGCAGAAAAGGTGAGCATTATTGTACTGGATTTTCAAACGAGCGGAGCGTAAGCGAAGCGAGTTCTTTCAAACAACTTATGGCTACTGGGACGTCTCGGTATTTCGATGTCATTTTGACTTTGAGAGTTTGTTCGACGATAACTTGAGTAGAGTTTTCTTGATATTTCTTTATGAAATTTGTTGAGGTTGTAGCAGAGATACATATAATTTGAGAGTTCGTATATGAACAGGATCGATCAAGGGGTAATGGACCTAGAAGGCGAAAAAAATAATCATATAAGTCTTGTTATATTGGTCAGCTTGTTTGCAAGTTAAAAAAAAACTCTGGATCGCACCAATGAGTTTTTCGGTTTAAGAGTGCGACTCTTAAGATTAGCATTCTTCTATCTCATATTCTGCTCTACTAAATGCTAGTAGTTTCGTATGTTTTATTTTAATGTACCATCGGGTTCAAAAATGCATGGGCAATTTATCAATGAATTCATTCATAAATTGCCCATGCATTTTTGAACCCGATGGTACATACAATTATATATATGATACATTCCTCAATGTACCAACCTAACGGTAAACAGTCAATGAAGTAATAGATAATGGTTTCTTTGCCGTACCGTGAAGTTGATACGTTGGGACTTTACATACAATCCCCCTTGGGAAGTTATCCAACGCATTTCTACAATTATGATTCTTTAGTTCTACTTTAAGCGTTTCTACAATAGAAAGTTATTATTAAACAATAGGGGATATTACTGCAATATTCTGCCGCCAGAGTGCAGCACTAGCACATCGGTAAACCATAGAGTTCTTAATACATACTAGGCCTTAAACAGTTTTCATAGATAATAACGAATAAAAATGTCATTTGTGCACTAAGGCGGTTTGTTTACAGAGGGTCTATCGTGAAACGAGAAAATCGAAATTTTGACATCTGCCTCTCTATCGCTCGAATATGTAAGAGTGACAGAGAAACAGGTATCGAAATTTTCATTTTCGTGTTTCGCGGTAGGCCCCTCGTTTGTGCTAGTGCCGCCCCCTAAGCAGAGTTTTGCGTAATATTCCCTATTATTGATTGACGTCCCCTTTGTCACACTTCTCATCTGTTTTTTATTGCTTAGACTTTGGCTTTTTTTCCTTTTTCTTTTCATGTCCTTCGAAATATAATGTAGGGTTTTATGTACCTTTCTTAATCAATAGAGCCCAGAGTCTGGTCTGCATGGGCCTTCTAGCAGCAAAATTTGCAAATGATTTACATTTTACATCATAATTTCTTTTAATTTTCATATAAAAAAATGTGTATGTTGACGTAGCCATAGTCTGTTGCAGAAATCTATTGTCAGACTCGGAATGAAAATCCGAATCTTCTTCAGAATCTATTATTCTAAAATAACCCTACTAAACATGCCTAAACATGTTCCTACTCCAGGTATACCAGCATCAGTGCGTCCCAGAGCGTGGCTTTACCTCTGCGGTGGCGAGCTCCTCATGAAGAAACACCCCACAGAGTACGAGGACCTGCTAGCGGCCCCCGGCGACCCCAAATGTATGGACGACATCAGGAAAGACCTGCATCGACAGTTCCCGTATCATGAGATGTTCATCAGAGAAGAGGGGCCTGGGTAAGATTTTAATCACTCGTATTAGAATACGCATCAAAGGGAAACTATACTTCTGCGGCGGCGAGTAGCTCATGAAAAAACACCCCACGGAGTATGAGAACCTGCTAGCGGCCCCGGGCGACCCTAAATGTATGGACGACATCAGGAAAGATCTGCATCGACAGTTCCCGTATCATGAGATGTTATCACAGAAGAGGGGCCTGTTAAAATCATATTATATTATATCTATCAGCAATATGCAGTGATGCAAAATTGTAAAGACCCGAAGTTGATCTTGGTTTCGACAACAAAGAACGTCATGCCGGTCTCTTTTCAACGCATTTTCTATCTAGTGGATGGCGCCTAGGTTGATCACTTCTTTTACAAAAATCTGATACGCTACTTAATTAGTTTCTTCAAGCTCAACCTAAACATATTAATATTAAGTTTAATTTATAATATATGAATTCCCTTTTTTATTACATTAAAATTACATCGTCGGTTCATATAAATATTTAGCGTTACACATTTACAAGTTTCAACAACTAACAAGGTCAAACATTCTTTACTTGTAAACAGCCAGTAGAAAGCCGTATTTTCGTGACACATGAAATATTAATACGTATTTCATGTGTCACAAAAAACTAAATGGTACAAATATCGACACTCTTGGTTAGAAAAAAAGTCCGTATATATTTGAAAATCGCGTTAATTAAGACAATAAACACGTAGATATCATATTTGTATCACTTTACTATATATCCGCAAAATATAAAATCCATTTACGTTACCAATTACCATACTCGTAGCAATATCAACTTTATTCCTAACTATATACCGTCTAAAATTGTATTATCCTAACTGGTTCTAAAGACCACTGAATTTTGCAGCATATGACTAGTGTACTTCACTGATTGCATTCCGTAATGCATTCTGCGTTGGATTCGGTAATTAAAACGTTGCGTAGTCGCATTTGGCAATAACAAACGCTTTTATGGTATGAAATGTTTATGATTAGTAGCGATTTTAGTTTTAATATGTATGGAAAAGAGTCGATATGGGTTTAAAATTATGATGGCAGTTAAGACATTTTAATTATTAGATTGTGAATGGGTAGAGCTATTATAGATCGAAATTTAGAGGAATGTTGCCTAATTAAGGCCATTCCGCGATTCGGACAAGCCACGCCCATCCGTTAGAGACACGTTTATGGCTGCCGTGCACGAAAGAAAGAGATGCAGCGCTCTTAAGAATCAGACTTTTCGGCCAAACTACGATAAATAAGCGAATATATAAAGTTTTGTCTAATTTTGCTTCTGTGACTTTTTAGATAAACCACAATACCATATTTTTTACTTAGTTATATTGCTTAATCTCTTATAGTTTAATTAAATAAGGGGAAAAAGGACCCAACTTCGGATTTTTTTTCTATCGAGGCAACTTTCAGCAATCGTGTTTTGGCTTGTGCCAAAAACAAGAGTATATAGTCTAATAATATATATTCGAAAATAAATTCAGTCCCTTTTCCCGTTTAGTCACTAGAGCGTTTGAAAAAACCTATAATTTTTCAAAGTAGCCCCTTAAGAATAGGTCACGAATGGTATGCAATTGTAATGCAATTTGACGTGTAATATTTAAAATATTATAAATAAATGACTATGACTATGATATGACTATGCAGCAAATAGTCAAATCTCGGTCTAAGTCAAGCATAGAGTGCTCACTCCATACAACTGGTTATTAGCCTGAAAGCTTGACATTTTGAAGGCTAGACGACTAAAGGGGTTGAGGGAGGAGCGGGCAGGGAGTGTGATTAGGGCGCCCGTTGTAAAACCATGGTATTCACGCCCCATGCACGCTCCTCCCTCAACCCCTTAGTCGTGTAGCCTTCAAAATGTCATGGTTAATAAGTGATAATAACAATAACCAGTTGTATGGTCGTAAGTATAGGTATTTTTAATCTACCGAATAAGACTTTTGTCATTTTCTTTATCGATCTAAATTAACTGTGGCCTGATATCTGTTATAGTAACGTGATGTGACTGGCTGTTAAAAAGGAACTTATTAAATACATACAATATTAACGTAAATAAAAATATTTAACACGCAACTCAAATATAAAACAAATTGCATTTATAAAAATTATGACGGGACAAAACACGGTAATTACCGGCTCTGCACTGAGTCACAAAACACGATTATATCAATATGGCCATTAATATTTCAGTCATCATTTAATTAAACAATGTAAGCCTAAAACCGCAGAAATCCCCAAGGTACTTCCCAGCCTCTAGTTTAATAAACTGCAAGTTGTAATCACGTCATTTTAATGAAATTCATTTAATTTTTCAATCGGAGTCGGATCAGATAGGTACCGTGGCCCGTAGCTTTAACATACCTACCACACCACCTGCCATTATCTACTACCATGTACCATTTGGCTTTTTAGCAATGAACTCCTTTTATCTATCCCAGGGATAAATTGCTAACTTTTTGACCGAATTGCGATATTTGATGGCTAGGCTATCGGCTAACTCTTTTTATTTTCGCGGACCAGATTGTATGGTCTGTGCTGTGGTTATCCCGCTACCCTTTCGAAATCCGTATTTTGTTAACCAACAGGTATAATATAATTGTAACTTTGTTTTCATGAACCGATTTAAGTCTATGAAGGGGTAAACGTATATATAAAGGAAAAAGTGACCTAGGCCTCCGGTGCCCAGAGCTGGGATCGAACCAGCATCGTCTGCATTCGCGGCAGATTAAAAATAATTTGATCTATTTTCCAGTTCTATAAAGTGGTTTTTGAAAAATCCTTAATGTTCTTCTTTTCAGGCAACAGGAACTGTTCTCAGTCCTGAAGGCGTACTCCGTGTTCAACCCGAAGGTCGGCTACTTCCAGGCGCAGGCGCCTGTGGCCGCGTTCCTGCTCATGCACATGCCTGCTGTCCAGGCCTTCTGGTGCCTCGTCAGCATCAGCGATAAATACCTTAGCGGTTATTATAACCCTGGCTTGGAGGTCAGTCAATTTACCTAATCCTAACTTCAATAATTCACTTTAAAAGTGTGTTTTTTCACCGGTTTTCGCTGGCAGTACTTTAGTATTTAAAGTTTTCCAATTTACTTGTTGATTGTATTGTTGTTGACTTTAGTTGCCATAGATACGAGTATTTAGTTATTTACTTTCAAACAGTTGGTGGTTCCTGTTTCAAATTTTTATCCGAGTGGGCTTGATCTCTTTTTACGAAAGGGTGAAGAACCATTTTAAAACATTAACTATTACTTTACCTTCTCTATAGCATAACGCGCATACTGATTACAGTTAGATTTTTCTAAGATATCCAAGATACAGCTTATTAGAAACATTCCAACATCTTAATAACATTTTACTGTAAGTATCTCTGATCGTTCTTTAATTTCATTGTATTATTACAAGCTACATCTAATAAGAATCATTGGTAAATTCTAAGCACATGGTATCCCTTAGGACTTTAATTTGATCCTTCAATGGACACCATTCTGTTAAAAAATCCGTTGTTTTGTTGCCTTACGCTAGGCGAGTGACGCACCAAAGCTACATTTAACTGAAAAGATACCCATCAATGCAAGCACATTATTCTTAATTCCAGGTTTTACAACGAGACGGTGACATCCTCCACGCGCTGCTCCGCCGCACCGCGCCGGCCGTCCACCGCCACCTCGTCAAGCACAAAGTGGAGCCCGTGCTGTACGCCACCGAGTGGTTCCTGTGCGCCCTGACCCGCACGCTGCCTTGGGACAGTCTGCTGCGCGTGTGGGACTGCTTCCTCTGTGAGGGAGTCAAGGTAAGGCCAATCAAGAGTATAATACCTAAAGGGATGGTAGTTACAATTTGGTGCCGTGACCAGGATGACATACTTTAGTGTAAGTATTCAAACCTTTCCTTTCTGACAACCTGAATCGATACATTTTTTTTCATAGGTCATTATTTATAAATTGTCAGTAAACCAGTCGAAATTTAGAGCTAAGTTTTCATGCAGCACCCAATCTTCTATAATCTAACATTTCCTGTTTTTTTTCTAGGTTCTTTTCAAAGCTGCCTTAGTGATCCTGGCGGGTGCCCTCGGGCCGGCCAAGGTCCGCAAGCGAGCCTCCGGGCTCTGCGAGACGCTGGAAGTGCTACGTCACCCGCCAGAGAGCATTCTCGGCGAGGAGTACCTCATGTATCATATGCAGCGGTTGGGGCTGACCGAGGAAGACTTTGAGTTTGAGCATCAGAGGCAGACCGCGCGTCGGCGGGCGATGTCTAATAGGAGGTTGGTAGATAGCAGTAGCGGCGCGTCCATAGAACTCGATTCCCACCGACTTGCCTATTTTTCAGACACCTGAGCAGTTTTCGTACAACTCATGAAGAAATTTTAGGGCAAATTAAGCTCCGACTTGCCTAAGAAATTTTTTGACTCTTCGCCACTGGTAGATAGTTAGGTTAGATCCATTTTGTCAGTTAGTTTAATTGGTGGTTTTCTTTAACTCCTGTCAACTTTTCAATAAGTTCAATAATCGTTAATGACTTAAGTTACAGATACATGAGACCTTTTTATGTAATTATGATAGTGTCAACAAAATTATAATTCAGTTAAGGATTAGAAATGTTTATGATTTGTCTATAATAAGTAGTGTCGTTTTTCGACATAAAAGTAACGATAACATAACAAAAAAAATGGTTGCTGGTGACCGACACACAATCTCTAAACGCCTTTATATAACAAAAAAAAATTACAACGTTATCGGTATCGGTAAAAAAACTAACAACGTTACCGTTATCAGTAAAAAAACTGTTATATCAAAGTACGTAATTCAATCATAACATAAAAGTCGCTTTATACATACCTAATTTTCTCTTTCAGTGGCAGCTGATTCAGCGACTGTTCCTACAGGCGTTACTCGAAGAATAACGCACGGGACATATTCAACACGCTATGAGCTACTGTGCACATAGCGCGGATCGCGAACTGTATTTAGTGTGATAGTGATAGTGTTGTAACCGAGTGCTTTCGGATAACGGTAAGACATTTGATCGTTATTTTCAGTTGCGTTTGTATCTCGAAGAATTTTCGGGAAAACGATAGTGTGGATAGGGTTTTAGATACCATTTTGTTTAGGGATTTCTTTATTAAAGACTAGCAGTGCTAGAATCCGTTTGTAAGTGGGGTAATGTGGCAACACCATTATAATAACCTCATATTTACTATGAAAATATGATTTGTGGTGACATCATATTGTGGCTGAACTATCGCTAATATAGCTTTTTTTAATACGTCCGCGTGAAAAAAAATATATATCTGCAATAACGGTAATACGTTGTGTTGGCTTTAAGTTTATTAATACCGGTCTTTTTTTTGACAGTTGTCTGCAAAGTGGATGTAAATAAACGCGAATATTTCATATATTCCGATGTTCTGGTAAAACATACTGACTTTAATGACGAACCTGAATATATTAAAAACCTATAATTTGAATTATATAAGTGTTAAAATTAAATGTAGAGGGTAGTTTCAAGTCTTCTATAAATTAAGTTGTTTATGACTACTAAAATTATATTTTCTCGAATTTGGTGTTGTTTGTGACATAATAATGAATGATAGTATGTATGTGCAATAGAAAGAAAGGAAACTATGACGTTGTATTGCTCATTAAAAGTTATACTTTGTTCAGTATTCATATAATTTTATATTTAAAAAGTTAACCAAGATCGGTATTCTAGTTTTATTACATTCGCCATCAAATATATCAAAGCGGCCAAGTTATTCAAAAATATCTGAACATGCACTTTATCGCCTTCACAATAGACGCGTTGTCCAGATATTTTCAACCACCTTGGCCGCTCCGATATATCTGATGGCGACTGTACAATATGTTACATAGGAACTTAGTGATGAAAATAACATATAAAAAAATGCAAAAAATTGCATTATATGATATGGATTTAAGACAGCCATGATCACTGATATAAAACCAAATGTACATAATAACAGATTAGAGTGCTTTGGGGTAATTCCGACAGGAAAAAAGTGACGGGTAATTCCGCAAGTTTACTCGTATTAAAATGGGATACGAGCGATATTTGAATGATTTTCGGAATTACACGCTTTGCGAAATTACCCCAATGGCACCTTATCTGATTATAAAAAAATACCTATATCATATTTTTAATTCAGAACAGTAATCTGACAGCTCCTCCCCTAAAGTCGAAAACCTAATTAGATTCCAATATACGTCAAAAAAGTATTGCCATTAAAATGACATGTTCGGTGGATCGGTAAATTTTCAATTTGTAAATGTTATAGGGAGCTGTTTCTTTTATTTATAATATTAAAGGCAACATTTAATTTGCCTTCTTAAATAAACAATCATATTTAAATACTCGTCGCAAAAAAAGATATTTGGTTAAATTGTTTTATAGGAGAAAAGTTTAAATTACAATGGCAATAACTCAGAGATTAATAACATTTGGTACCAATTATTTGTCTCATAACGTGCGATTACATTTTTAGGAAAAGAAAACATCGTATTTTTACATTCGTCTTCAAAACTTGACAACTTATAATGTGTGGTAACCTTTATGGTGGACATAGTGGTTCTGTGGCGGCCATAACTATTGTCACTTCACTTCTTTGTCTTCATTCGACATCTGACGTTTGGATAGCTCGAATGTTTTCTCTCATCTCTCTCATGCTTGAAAGAAGGCCCGTGCCCGCCTGCGGGACGTATGAGGGCTGAATTAATATCATTTATAATTGCAAGGTCTCTAGTCAGTTTTCAAAAATCTTAATAATATTATGAATTTATAAATGTGTAAGCTTGTATGAATAATACTCAATCACACAAAAACTTTTTAACTGGTAAGGATACCTTAGTATACGTAAAATATCTATGTGCTACACATTAACATAGAAAATACTTTATATATCGGATATAATAATTATGATCTACTAGGCTTTATGTCCGACAATTCAGTGTAATAACTAAGGCACTGGCTGAAGCTAGCATTTATCTTCGTCGTCTAATTTTGTTTTATTTTAACATAATTATTGTACCAAAAGGTTGGTTTTTCCTGAAACGTCACAATGACAATGACATATGTAATTGTGACATTCCGCCATCTTCGGTAGTTTTTTTGACGTATATTGGAATCTAATTAGGTTTTCGACTTTACATTGTAAATCACTTTGTATGGAGAGAGCTGTCAGATTACTGTCTTGAATTAAAAATACGATTAGTTTATTTAAACCACAATATTTTGTGTTTCAGAAAATTTTTATCCATCACTTAGTGCTACTTTTTCCACTTTTACTAAAAGTTATTTTCTATTTTTAAAGGAGACTGTGTCACTATAAATATAGGATCGTGCAAAACTAATTCATAATACTTTGTGATAAGGACTGTAATTGTTAAATTACATATCTGTGTAAATATCAATTGTAAAGAACTTAGTGTAACGAGATTAATTGATTGGTGTAACATGTAAACTTACTGATTTAAACTCGCACGATTTTCACTCATTATTTTGAAAAAAACGGGACTTCATCGCGTACACTTACCTTTATTATTTTCCTGAAGTTTACGTGGTCACGAGGAGCCTGGAGAGGTGGGGAGGTCTGCCTGTGACCACGAGCGTTCCGACACGCTCGAAACGTCAGGAAGATAATACAAGTAAGTGTACGCGATTGAGTCCCGTTTTTGTCAAAATAATGACATGGAAACTTATTGGAGTTAACGTTTGAATGTATACATATCCGATTATTACATAGCTACCGGTTATTAATATTATATATTTACTAGCTAATGCGGCGATTATAATGAAACGGTATTTGTTACGGATCGCGGCCTTTCTTATCATTAAGAGTCGCCAGGACGCACGCGTGAACTCGCGTCCCCATACAAACGTAATTCAGCTCTCATTTTAAAACGACATGCTTTAGAACCATGAAATTTGGCATGGGCATTCTAGCACTAAAGATCTATGTCGATAATTCGTTTTCGTTGCTAAAAATTGTAATACAAAGAAAATATAGTAAAAATAAGTTTTGTATGTAAAATGTGTATGTAAATCTGTGGCTGTATTTTCTTTGTATTACAATTTTTTGCAACGAAAACGAATTACCGACATAAATCTGTACTACTAAAATGCCCATGCCAAATTTCGTGGTTCTAAAGCATGTCGTTTTAAAATGAGAGCTAAACTACGTTTGTATGGGAACGCGAGCGTCCTGACGACTCTTAAAGTCTGACTTTTATGATTTTATATCTCGCATATGTTCTATGGACCTGTGGAAGTAAGACTTGCGGCCTTAATTAATAGGGTGGTTATGGTTATATTTCCCCGGCCCATAATTTTGCAATATATGTTTGTCATACATAACATTTTTCCTAGTCTTAATAATTTGAGCTATTGAGCGACAAGGAAATTTGAACTCGCCATACCTAGAAAATTTTGAGCGAAATTAATGGTTTAATGTCTAGATTCTAGAACCATGGTTCTCCTGACTTTATATACTGATAAAAGCGTAAGTTTTGCCGCCAAAAAAAATGATAATTTTAGTGGTTATTTTAGTACATTTTATACCAGTCAATTACTTGTAAGCAGAGTACAAGGGCGGGCAGCGTGTAATTATATGCTTAAGGCACATTTATAATACGTAATACGTGATTGTGAATAGTTCCCTACTTGAAATTAGCTTATTTAGCGTTTTTACCTTAAAAAAAATTATAGAACAACACGGAACAATGGAAAAATCTGCTAAAGAAAGTATTTTGATTATAATCACTACAGTGGAGGTGAATACCTACATATTAATTACTAAAGTATTCTAAACTTTATAATAACTAGTGAAATTTATAGTAAACACATTTTGAAACAGATTTGGTAAGTTACTGAATAAATCTCTGCACTTCTTTTATAATAACAAAAATTAACCTTTTCCTCTAAAAATTACAGACTCCTTTAACACTTAACACTTCTTATCAAAATAAGTGTTAAAAGTGTTTAAGTATGTAACGATATGCAAACTCCTTGTAAAAGCGATCTTATACTGTATTAAGTAGAATTCACATTTCAGAGTTCTATTTGGCCTGTATTGTTTAAGATTGCCTAAAAACTATAAGGCCAGTTTACACATGCAAATTTACTTGCCGGGATACTTCCCGGGTCGCATCTATGGTTCAGAACATGTAATCGTTTCACTAACGATAACGTAACGTAACGATTGGGTTTGCGTTATTAGGTCCTAATTTTTGTGGGATTTTTAATACAGCACACCAACGTATCGAAAACTAAATTATCGAGTATCTATGAAATATCTCCACTCAGTGATTTAGTTACACGTTCAGCTTGGTGTGTTGTGTTAAAAATCTCATACAAATTACGACCTAACCCAAACGCAATCGTTACGTTTCGCTAGTGAAACGATTACACTAAGGGTTCAGCATGTGAGATGAATATCACTGTTTCGTTGTAGCATATAGCTGCGTCCCTACTTGTCGCAATTAAACTAGCAAATGTAAACCGGCCTTTATACATAACATAGCATTCATTATCAGATTTTTATGGAAGAGTGTTCCATAAATATTCGGATTTTGTTTCTTAATGTACATATGTAATTCTTACAAGGTTCAGTTACTTTCGAGATTATAATCCGTGTCAAGTACATAGTATACATTCCTGTTAGTATCTAGTCTTCCTTAGATCCTAATCTCAGCGCTGTCAATATTAAAGATGTGCTGTTCTTAAGAACGTTTTCCGTTTATTATGGGAAATATTCTCGAGCGACAACGTTTCCCATAACAAACGAGAAACGTTTTTGAGAACGGTACAACTCTAGCCAAGATTAATTTTCATAATGAGAGGTCGTACCGTAAACTGATTTGGACCTGCCTCTTCCAAATGTAGAATAATTTTCCTGTGTTTATTATAATTCAATTGATTTTAAGGTACAGGGGGACAATTTACACTTGGGGTCAATTTTAACCAAGTCGCAATATCTTACGTGTTTTACGTAATTAACTATAGTGCCATTTATAGAACGAAAAGTAACTTTTCCGCTATCCGGATATAGATGGCATATAAATTATGTAAAACACGTAAGACATTGCGACTTAGTTGAAATTGTCCCCCAGGCAAAATTGACCCCCTGTACCTTATATTGATTCTATAGTTACAGAATGAACATTAAATCTTATAAATATAAAAAACGTAGTAATTAAAGATGTTCTTGACAGCCCCGAGATTAGTGTTCGACCACCCCCATGTGTACAAGAATGATTGTGACAGATTGGATATTTTTAAACAATTATACAGCGAAATGTTATTTATGAAATCTGACAATATTTTCTCCGACTGTCCCATTAGAAATAGATACAGCAAATATATAGAATGAGAAAAGGCATATTTTTAGAATTTAGTCACATTTTCCTTGTAATTAGACATTCCGTTATCCCTTATAACGGCAACAAATATATGTATTGCTTTATTATTCCGCGTTTTCATTACAATTGTGTTAACATTTTTTGTACTGAGATGACAGGTGTCAAAAATAGGTTCTTAGGTTAACAAAATTGTAGCGTATTTTTGAATAGTACACGGTAACACACGGCTATATTATTTATTAACCTGATGCATTTGTAACTTCAATACTAGCACTACAGACACAGATTGTAACTTCAGTAATAGCTATGGGTTCCGATCCTAGCAGTTCAAAAATAAACTACAACCTATTTGTGAAAAATACCACCTTTGTCTATTTAATCCGACCCAAAAGCAGTCCTTTTTTGCAATTAAGCTGCTGTACTTTTTTTTTAAATAGGCTATTATTTACGTTAGTCGCGCTTTGCGTGTATGGTGCATAATGTTTTTTGCTGGTAAATTAGCTTATTTATTGCGGTTTATATAAACATAAATGCTAATGTTTAATTGACGAAACTGAGCTGTGCTCGTGTAGTTGAGAATGAAATGGTTTCAAAAATTCGCTTTTATAATTGATCATATAATTTGAATAGGTATAACTTAAGTTTATTTTTGATGTGTTTCATTTTTACTAAGCGGTTATTAGTCCATATATATCCAGTGGGTCGTTTTCGAAGGTTACAGACTCACTCTTATTCGTACAGTCAGCTGCAAAAATAAGTATCGGAACCATCATCTCATAAATATGTCCGAAGACTTTATTACATCAGTGTAAGAGGTTTAGGGCATGTTTTTGAGTAATTTCACTGTAACCATATTTTTACACTTGACTGTACCTATTATAATGGGTAGGAACGAGTTTTTTATAGGCTCCAAAATGACTCTGATAAAACGCTATTATTATATTTTTTTTTAGAATTAAGAAAGCACAATGTGGATTTTATTAACTAATATTACTTGAAACCTTTTCTTCTCAGCTTGATAACTATTTATACTAAATTTCTTGGCATAATTTAGATATTCGGTTTGAATTTTTATTTATTAAATGTTAACTTTAACAATATGTATAATTCTAATATTTTGTTGTTGTCACTAATTTCAACGATTAGGTTTAAGACATGTTTTTAAATAGCCACAGAGTAGAATATTGTACAATGTAATATAAGTGAAATCAACCAATCTGACAATATAAAAATACTGACTTAGCCACATTTAACTTGGAAGTTTAAAATTAGTTCTCCTCCGGTATCTTTCAAGTTATTTTGTACTCTAATTGAAATAGTGTATATTACACTAAAATACGTACAAATGGTAACGCCAAAGGCAATTTGGAGTCATGAAAATAAGTATGTAACACTGGACGATGCCAGCCGCTGGCTTGCTAGTACCATAGAGAACTTATATAGTAGAGCAGCACAACCTAAGAACTTTTTGAAGCTCAAGTCAATTGCGCCCTCTGTCCGAAAGCCCCCTAAAGATACCGAAAATGTCAGAGGAAATGTCACCTGCACTGCTAATCCACCTAGTAACAAATAGCGTTCTAGTAGTACACTAGTAGCTATTAGGTGGAGTAGCAGTGCAGGTGACATTTTCGGTATCTTTAGCTTCAACTTTGACTTGAACTTCAAAAAGTTGTTAGACTATGGCCGTCTATTATATCTTTAAGGGCCGGTTGCACCAAACTGTCTGTGAACGTAAACGTAATCGTAAAAAAAATCTTGTATGAAAAGTTTGATAGTTTTCTATGGGATGACAGCTCCGTCGCCATATTTAACGTTGATGAGTCTGTTAATTGTGCGTGGTGCAACCCACCCTAAGGGCCGGTTGCACCAAACTGTCTGTGAACGTAAACGTAATCGTAAAAAAAAAGTTGTATGAAAAGTTTGACAGTTTTCTATGGGATGACAGCTCCGTCGCCATATTTTACGTTGATGAGTCTGTTAATTGTGCGTGGTGCAACCCACTTCTATGCTAGTACTTTCACGGTAATCATATTGACATTTTCATGCCAATTTGTGCAGCGACGATAGCCTGCATGCCAGCAACTTGCATATTCTAAAACTGCCTTAAAATCTAACACACAATGATTATATTTGTATTTTTAGTTTGAACGACTTTTACTCTACCAAATAGTTACTGTTCCATTATTCCAGTTCACACATTCCTGAACAGACTGCACGTTGTATGAAAGATTTCATGAATATTTTTGTACTTCGGCCGACAAATTCATTTACTGCATTATTCGTGTTGTAAATAAATATAATATGAAAGTTACCCATTTTTATTATTTACTCACCTTTGATCCCACATATTGATCCTGGCCATGTTTGGAGAGCCACTCTTCTCTTCAAGCAAAGGACAGAAAAATCGTGCCACTGACGCCAGATAGTCGACGCTGTACGAGTCTAATTTTACAGTAATACTGCAAATCGATGTACAGTTTAGCCATTTGGCACACGCATACTAGAGGTCAAAACAAAATTTTTGATCCGCAGTTCTTTGCAAATTTCAAAAAAATTTTTGGGAAAAATATCCCATCGCGTACAAAAAAATTATGAATCAGCACCCCCCTCCTAAGGTTTTTTTTTTAAAGAAACTGCTAAACTACATCGATATGCGGTTTTTTTGTGTACAAGGGGCACTAAGAGTGAAATTCGCGGTAACGCACTAGGTTATATGTTGCACGTGATATCACGCGCTGGCGTTGAAGAGACGAGTTTCCGTGCGCGTGCAAATCAAGGTAAAATCCGTCTCACTCGTCCGCGCCATCTTTGCTTCAAACTATTGGCACAAGTACGGCTGCAAATATTTGCGGGAAGAGTAACAAGGAAGAATAATTCTGTGGCCCTAGTGAAAAAGGGTATAAGGGAATACAAGTCGAAATGGCTCAGCGAATAAGGGTAATTTTGCTGTACATTTTATAGGACTTGTGCCCTTATTTTCTGAGCCATTTTCACTTGTACCCTTTTTCACTAGGGTCACAATTAACAAGCTAGGAGCACCATGTAAAGTTAGCAGTTGCTAAGCGGGCGATATGCTCAAAAAGAGCACGACACGATTTTAGTAATCAAAAAAGCGTGTCAAGTTTATTATGAACCTTAAGACAATAAATAAAACAAATTTTGACTGTGTAAAGTGTAATTACATAAAAAACTGTAATATCCACACAACGTATCCACAACACGATATCGGAAGGCATACAGGAAGTTCCACTACGTATAGGATAACTTTTGTTTATATAACATTAAGGTACACAGTTGTTTGCATAAAAAGGTACCTCCGGATATTGAAAAGGTTTGAAGCTCCATACAAAATATCTTGTGAATATGAACCCTTTGACTGTCAGACGTCAAATCACGCTCACGGAAAGTCGTGGCCTCAGCGCCAGCACGTGATATCACGTCTAAAATATAACCGGTTTGCCTTGACGGTCAAAGGGTCTTTAGTACAGTCGGTATCAGGTATATGGAGCGGCAAAGGTGGCAAAATATGTATCTGAACAACGCCTCTATTCTCAAAGCAATAAAGTTCATGTTCCGATATTTTTAGTACCTTGTTCGATCCGATATATTTTATGGCGACTGTACATTCCAAGAAGAAGAAGTGGCTCACGGAGAGCCGTTTTGCTGCATTGATCGTAGCAAATGGAAATCCGTGATCTCTGCCTACCCCTTTTGGGATATAGGCGTGATTGTATGTATGTTGTATGTATCTACATTCCAATAAATCACATTTTTAAGTAACTTCGAAGGATAATAAGATATGTACTTAATATCCTACTTTTAACAGATAAATAACATTAAGAATGAAGATATAATATGTATGTATTTATGACATTATGACTATTGTGAGGAAGAGAACAGAAGTTTGGTTTTAATATTTATTATTGTGCCTTGGAGATTTTTAAAGTTAATATTGGCAGTACTATTACAATTTATTTATTATTGAATTATATCATGGATACGTAATTATTATATCTTCGTGTTACATACATAATAAAAACTTTAAACCAGCCTGGGTCGATTTCTCTCTTTTTTTTATATTTAAATTATAATCTATATCTTCACTAACCCTTGACCGCAAAATACTGTCAACGCGTGATGTCCCGTAAAAAATATACCTAGCCGAGTGCGATTGCGAGAATTTGGCTCCGGCATCAGTTTCACGATTTTGCTGTCAAAATTGTGCCAATAACGCCAGGCACTCGGTTATATTTTGGACGTGATATCACTCGCTGGCACTGAGAACACGACTTTCCGTGCGCGTGATTAGACGTCTTTGGCGATTAAAGGGGTCTAGCCAAAGAATTCTTTTAAAACAAGCTGACATCAATAACTATAATACAGTTTCAGTGTTATCATAAAATGGCAGTACATTATGTAAATAAAATGGCACGTCTACACAAACTGGACGCACGCAAATAACACGCGTACAGCCCTTATTATAAGTGGTTTGTTACATGAATACATCAATGGGGTTGGCCGGTCGAAAGTCTGTACAGATGACGCCAGCATAGCTTGTACCAGTCAGTCCTACCAATAGTGTCAAATTCTTGTGTTTTTTTTTTAATTTTCCGACCTGGATGCTATCCCTTTAAGCCAAATCCCATACAACAAAACTAGTGACAGGTACAAGCTATGCTGGCGCCATCTGGCCAAACCGTTGACAGTTGCCAACCCCATTATATTAGGAGACACGATATCATATTTGTAGTTTCTTGAACAAGACAAAATGCAAGTTGTCTAAAATGCACATCAATACTGAAATAAATTGGTTATTGTGACCTAATTCTAATTTTCCAATAGATTGTACAGATGCAGATAGTGAAGACGCGCCTTAATCACATCTTTTTTAATTAATATAATTGCAAAAATATATCTATGCAGCAATGTCATTGTAACATATTTTATTATGCAAGCTCATGTATTTTTTTATTTTGACTTAAGTATACAACTTCAGAATAAAGTATTTTATTCACGAACTTATTTTACCCATCTAAGTTCTAACTTTGATCTTGTTTTTTCTATAATAAACCATTGACAATAAAAACCGATGATCGGTCTGAATCTTAGAGCATTTAACCAACCGGAGCGGCCATTGACAGGCGCTCCCCTCTGCCGAAAATATATGACCGGCGGTCATACTCATTGTATGGACTGACGTTTATCTGACGTGGCTATTTTTACCTTACGCATACATTGACGTTCCCCTCCCCCGCAAAAATCGGCAGACATTTTGTTTAGAAAATGACAGACATGGCCGGTCCGGTTGGTTGAATAGTCTGAAGGTGTAAATACCATTAAAATAAGTGCATGGAAATTAAAAGACCCTGAAGTCTAATCTACACATTAGGTCAATGACGGCCAGCGTGTAAAGTTTGGTAAATAATAGCCATATAAAACCATAAAATTAAATTCAAATAATATTTAAAACCAGTCACTGACGTAACCCGTCGGCACCGCCCTTACATGGGAATATCCATGACCTACTATAGCACAATCGTACTAATTACGGCGACTTTTTTTGTAATCAGATATATCGGAGCGGCCAAGATGGTCACAAATATCTGAACAAGGCCTCTATTGTCAAGGTGAAAACGTGCATGTTCAGATGTTTTTTCAGTACCCCGGCCGCACCGACAAAGTGATGGCGACTGTACCTAAAATTAATTATCGCTGTAATTGTGTGTAAAGTACGATTGTGCGCTAGGGCATCGATATATTTCCTATCATTATTTGAACTTTGTTCAAGAGTGGTAGGGTTCATTTTCGCGTAATTTCTGACACCATTATGTCCGTTAAAGCAGATACTATAGAGATATAGACGACCACAGCCTAAGAACTTTTTGAAGCTCATGTCGATTGCGCCATCTATGTCAAAGCCCCCTAAAGATACCGAATATGTAAGAGAAATGTCACCTGCACTGCTACTCCACCTAGTAACAAATAGCGTACTAGTAGTACACTAGTAGCTATACGTCTATATCTATATAGTCTCTGGTTAAAGTGTTAACCGGGCATTAAACGCCAGCGCGTAATGGCCTCTACAATCGGCGCAATTTTGACACAAAACTCGCGCGCGATTACGATACGTTGCCGTTTGGGTAGGTGCAACGAAATCAATCGATGGATCATAATCCGCAATGCATTAAAAATCGCAGGTGACTAGTCGCTTACGTTTGTTTGCCTTAACACTTTCACGACCAGGAACCCGCTAGGCGGGCTCTCCGTTCGTAGGCGCTTTCCGCTACAAAACGGGAAAACGCTATAGTATCCTCAAACCAAACGGACGACTGCGGTCATAAAACTTCTCTTTCACACTTGCACAGCCGCAGCAAAAGTGAAGGAGACAGCGCTATGACCTCAGTCGTCTGTTTGGTTTGAGGATACTATAGGATCGGCTACGAGCGTAGCGCGTAGCGAAGTGTGGTACGGAAAGTGTTAAGTGATCGCCTCGCTCTCGCCGCGTCTCTGCTGTTCCGATCATAAATTTATGATCAACTGATCAAAATGTAGCGAACGAAATTACGTGAGACATGTTTCAAACATCATTTAATATGGTCGAGTAGTTAGAATAAAATTACACTATTTACATGATCTCACTCGAACTAGGATCCCAACGAGTGATACCAGCATATTAACCGTCAGGTGATAAGCAAAAGTCATAATTGAATTTAAACTTTCGTGAGACAAATTAACACTATTATCACTGCATTGCGGCTGTACACACTTGTGTTTAGTCACTACGCGCGACATGTTTCGGAGAGCTTAGGTCTCCATCCTCAAGCACTAAGAGTGCAATGCGAACCGATTCACGACCCGACGTTACAAAACAACCACTCCCGGAAACATGTCGCGCGTAGTGACTAAACACAAGTGAGCGCAGCCGCATGCAGTGATAAAGCTCACTAATTACAAAAAAATAATTAAACGAAAATCAACCTTGTTATGTTGCCAGTATGGTTCATAATGGCTATGAACTTGTGGTAGTACTTAGTGAGTTTTCCTTGTCACCTGATGATTATGTACACTTAATTAGAAGCACGTTCATATTAGGCTTAAGCCTAAGTGAAATTTATTTCGTGTAACATGCCATTATTAAGTGTCGAGGCGAGTTGTTACGACGGTAAAGTCCATAGAAAAACACGTAGAAAAATTGCCATATTTACATATATGGAATTTACTATTGATAAGGAAAAGTTTTGCTACATCAGGACACAAACTCGCCGAATAAGTCTCAGTGGCTAAGTTGGTAAAGGGGCTGGTATAAGTTATAAGTTCAAGTCTTGCCCGAGGCTATTAATTTTTTCCTTTATTTCAAATATTGTGGTATCGTAAGTAGACTTGATAAATAAGACCACCAAAATATGCCATTTACAACAACTATCTTTAATAAACGTATATAGATGTCATATACAAAGGAAAAAGTGACCTAGACCTCCGGTGCCCAAGGCTGGGTCCTTTGTATATGACATCTATATAAGTTTATAATTGATATAGTAGTGTGTCTACTTAAAATAATATGATTTGTTCTTCAGCTATCTTTAATGTTTCGGCCACGGTTCGCGCATTCGGCCAGATGTTAGTATTGCGTCTCTTTCGTCTTTTATCGTAAAGAGAGAGATAAAACACGAATATTCGGTATAAGTTGCCATACCAAAAGGAATTCATGTTTTCTATGGATCTTACCATACAAGTATAACTAATTATGTACAATTCAATACCCCTTCGCTATACTACATAATATCAACAAAATCGAACTCAACATAACAGATATGCATATCACATCACTGCAGACTCTTCAAATACTTCACTTTCTTCTTAAGAATATTCCCCAAATCGCTGAAAACCTCCTTCAGTCCGCTATTCAATTTATTTTGCACCGGGCATTGGTATTTATCTAATGTAAGTTTAGCTAGTTCTTGTTCTAGAGTAGAGTTGTAAGTATACTTAGGCCAGTCTTGTATAATTTGTTCGAGTTCTGAGATGGAGTCTTGGACCGTTTGGTTGAGGTTGGAGAGTAGCTCTGAGGTCCGGAGCTCGTCGGGGGACTGGTTGGTTTTCTTTTTGGACTTTTTGGTGTTGGTCGGCATCGTGAGCTCGTTGCAGACTCCGAGAAGGAAGGTTATTATGCCTATGAACTGTGAAAAAAAAATACATTAATTTCTGTTTACATTATTTTGTAACTCGTGAAATGAATCTTTAAGGAATAAATAAAAATGTTTACATTTTATGGCATACGCGTATAGTCAAATTATGGTTGGAATTAAAAAAGAAAACAAAATAATTCGTCTAAATATCGACATTCAAAAAAATCTGGTACGAGCATTATCGTGCTTGGAATTAACAGTAGTATCAGAGTCGATAACAGGTAAGAGATTATTTTCAACCTTTGCAACTTCCTTCCTGCGAAACATTCCACATATTTTAAATTCGGCAAATTTTCTAAACTTAACAAGTTTTTTCCCTAAGTAAAAAAAAAATTCAACCAATTTTCATAACTACTAATATAATATTACCCACCTCTAAGTAAACACTGAGGTGCTCTAGCGCCTCCCTCATGGCCCAGCCGTCCCGGGGCGCCACAGTGCGGAGCAGCTGCCTCGCCCGGCGTACTTCCCGCGCGGTCTCCTCCGCCAGCGCGTGCGCGCGCGCCGTGTGCGCTGTTGCCAGCTCGCCCACTAGCGTCAGCGCGCATGAGTAGAGCTCCCGGTAAGGCACGGGTGATGATACGAATGCTGGAATGATACGATACCTGTTTTTAAGTGTCGGGGAATGGTACATTATTGCAGAGGACGGGAAAGGGAAATTCGTGGATGAGCGATTTTTTCGGACGAAGCGCAGCTGAGTCCGAAAAAATAAGACGAGTCCACGAATTTCTATTCCCGCCGAGGCATATATAGTGCTTTTCTCTAAATGTGCGAGGAAATAAAGTAAAGTAAATGAAATAAATTACAGATTTTGGTTACGTTATTAGCGTTCAATGTCATGAATTAGCTTCCCTCTATATTTTTTTTTAAAGTATTAAGAACTATGTATACTGCCAATTTTCATTCAAATAATATTTAAAAATAAATTTTCGTCAAAAGCTATTTCAGACAGTATTAAATATGCTCCTTTTATGCAACAGATACAAGATTAAACCTTAAAAATAGTTGTTTTGTCATGATTGTATTAAGCCTCATTCGCACGATCAGACGCGGTGCTATGACAAAGAACGAGACAACCAAGGTTTTTGATCTAACTATCTCGCTCTATCCTACAGTTTGAAGGGATTGCCGTTCAGACGGTGTATAGACGTCGCTTAAGTATTGGCTGTTTGAAATGATATTTCTTAGTCGGATGAAAAGTTTAAAAGGTAAATAACAATACAGTAATGGATTTTACTAGTCAACGCCTAAAATATGTATACACTTTGAACCTTAATACAATGGAGTAAGGTGCAAAAGTGTATACATATTTATGGCGTTGACAAATTCCTTCACGGCCGCTAAAACAGGTAAATAATGATTTTTATTTTTTTTAATTCGTTTTGGTAAAAAATGAACAACTTCACGTACTCATTTTGCTACAGTAAGCTGAAAATTTCCGAGCAAAAAAATCTTAACTAATTTCAATGTACAGCGTGTATTTTTGATATTACCACATAAGCTATGGGTAGTTAGTATAGACCCTAATAAACATACTTCCATATGTTTTATAAAAAAATTACGACTTTTATTTTTCCATATAAAATATTTCAGCACGCAATGTATTGCTCCTACCTGATTACTTTGCCCTTAAAACGTCACAATTGATATGTGTCATTGTACTGTATACGCAGTACATTGCTGAGTGAAATAAATGAAAAAAATTAATTGCTCGGTGTTAATTAACAATTAACTAAATATTTATTGCAATGTCGATTTAAAACATCAAAACTTGCTTCTGGTTTCCTTTTGTGGTAATATCAAATATACACGCGGTATACATTTGACACATGGTTGCCCGACCTCATGGCATTAAGTCCGGCTTTTGTACATTAAGTTTGTCTTTTGTGCAATAAAGTAAATAAATGAGTATATATTTATGAAAATTTTATGTTATTTTCAACGTTTTTTTTTTCGTTTTGACACACTGAAATAAATGATGTTGAACAAGTAGTCGCCATCAAATGTATCGGCGCGGTCAGTGTACTCAAAAATATCTGAACAAGCACTTTATCGCCTTGACAACAGAGGCGTTGTTCAGATGTTTGTGACCACCTTGGCCGCTCCGATATCAAACCCAACAAAATGTATTATTATCAAATTAAGGTTGAATTGTAGCTAATTAGACGAATTTACTGTCAACCAAAACATTTAACTAACGAAATGCTACTTCGATGAAAAATTGTATGTCAAAAATATGATCCAACAACACTACTGCTAAGCTACTGGGAAAATAAAATTTTCTGGTAATTAAACGAGCGGGTCGTAAGTGATGCAAGTTTATACAAACAACTTCTGGCTAGGACGTCTCGGCATATCGATGGCCTTTTGATTTTGAGAACTTTAGTAACGTATTCTGATCTTTATGTTTGTTGGGGTTGTAGCAGATATACATAAAATTTAAGAGTTCGTTTATGAGCTGGATCGATCAAAGGGTTGTGGACTTAGACGGCGAAATAAAATCTTCAAATGGGTCTTGGTATATTGATCAACTCGTTTGCAAGTAAATCGCGAGTTCTCAGTTCGAGGCGGACTAGTTTACCAATAATTCTGCTAGGGAAGGGTTCGGCGACCCGCCACCGCCGCCTCGTGCCGTACAGGTCCCGACATTTCGCCATCGCCTCGCTAAATGCACCGATACACGCCGTCAATTCCTCGTAGTGAGCCTGCGATAGCAAAAAAAACACTTAAATCGTTCAACAAACGTCAATTAGTAGCTACAGATTTGCTTTACGAAATTCTCGCACACTCTCATATGCACCTTATATATAGCCTAGCTTAGGTATCATGTATCAGAATAAAGCTATACTCCGCCTATACGTCCCACATCACAAATGTTCTCACCTGCTTTTCTTGAACGGGTCTACCATCAGCTAGCTCTATGCAGAGAGCTATGGAGGACACTAAGCCATCCTTGAGCCTGAGGTAGGCGAGCTCCTCCTCGAAGCTTTTCTCCTTGAGGTCGGGGTCTTGGCACTGCGGGGGGTCGAAGCTGACTATCACGCTTAGGTCGCGATTGTCACTGGAATATGGAACAAGATTTATATTTCGAGATTTTTTGTCTCGATTGCACCGCCATCTGTGAAGAGTTTTGCGTTTATCTTTATTGAGTTGAGTGCTGTGAGCGTGCTGGATTGGAAAATACTCTGTGGTTTATCGAACGAGCGGAGCGTAAGTGAAGCGAAGTTCTTACAACTTCTCTTACATTTCGATTAACCGCAAAAGTTCAGTGACGTATGTAAGAAGATTATAAAAAGAATAAGTGTAGTAGTGTGTATGTACTCACACGGGGTCCTGCGGCAGCGGCGCCGGCGCGTGCAGCGGCGCGGGCGGGCCGGCCAGCAGCGCCAGCAGCGCCCGCTCCCGCGCGGCCGCGGCGAGCCAGCCGCAGCGACTCAGCAGGCAGGCCCAGCGACCGAGCTCGACCAGTTTCTCGAACGTTCCGTATTTGTACGCGTACGTTAAATGCTCCACGCTCTAAAATTAAAATCACTTGATTAAGGCTTTGTCACAGTCGAGCGCAGCGCAAGGCTCAATTAAATAGAAAATATAAATCATTTATTCGTGGCAAACGGGTATTATTCTAATAAAATAAAACAGGTAAAGAATGAAAGAACAAACAAAAAAAAGGTAACAACAAACATTTATACCATGAAATAACACACTATAAGCCACAAAATGGTCACGACTCAGCATGATGCTAGCCTAGATAGGCTAACGCTGGTCTTCCGTCACGACCATGGGTGGATTCACACCGGAATGGCAGCGGCCGGCAGCAGAGGCCGCCGGGGCCGCTGGCGGCCGCGCGCCGCTTCCCGACTCCGCTCGCCTAGTCTCCTCTTGAACAGTTTAATAAAGCGCGCCGCCCCGAACGGCCGCGCGACCTAATCGAGCTTTTTAAGCGATACTAGTCTTTTAAGTATGTAGATAAAGTTTAAAATTATTTCACACTAAAAGTGCTCGCCGCGCCGCTGCCTTTCCGGTGTGAATTGAGCCAAATACAACAACGTGAAGCATAAATTCGAACGTCAATAATGCGCTCGAGTATTACAAGTCTTTTATTACTGTTTAAAATATGTGCATAAATCTACCAATACATATGCATACCATTTTAAAGCGATTTATTCAGCAAATATTTTATTTAAAAATCAAAACTTGTTTTTTTTTTATAAAAATTATAATACACGTTACTTTTAATATCCAAAGATTGAAGTGATAATCCAAACCATAGTTCCTCTAGAGTCTGTGCGGAAAGAGAAGTGTCGTGAATCTCATTAGCTACCACACACACCACGACACTTTTCTTTCTGCACGAACTCAACGATCACTTAAGAATTTCCTGAAATAAATTACTCGTTTAGGCAATAATTGAAGTCCAAATAAGTGAAACTTACATCTTTCTGCTGATGGTCCCGGAAAGCCCTGGTGTCGGCTAGTAACTGTAGTGCCCTCGCACAAGCCGTGGCACCGCCGAGTCGCGCACAGTGCAGCCAACCCAACGATACCAGTTGGATGTGTTTCACTTCTAGACGTTGGTAGATACTGTCTGCCGCTAATGCGTTACCTGATAAAAATACATGTTTGAAAATACGGATATTTATTGTAACTACAAATTTTAATGGCAAAGAGAGAAGCAGAAGCAAGATCTGAAGCGCGAATTGCCGACGTTTTTAGAGGTCACGTCTGAATTGCTGTCTCTTTATTCAGATTTCAGAGTTATTTTATTGATAGTATCTCAACAACTGTCGACGTCAAAAATATGTTTACACATTTTCAGCTTATTCATTTGTTTAGTACAAAGTATAAACATATATTTGACGTCGACTGTACTTAAAAAGAACCACCCAGCAGAAAGAGCGGGCTTTGATCAATCACGGGCTTACCTAGGAGATGGTAGAGGGTAATGAGGAGTAGCTTGACGTGGAAGTTGGCGGGGGAGCGGTGCAGCACCAGCTCCAGGAGACACAGAGCCTCCACCACGGGCTCTGAGCTTTGAGACTCGATTGCTAGAACAAAAAGAGAAAATAGTAAATGTGTGCTTATTTAAGAGGAGGGAACACAATACATTACCTAATAGATAAAAAAACCGACTGTGGCTGGGGCATGACTTCGCAGGGTGATTTCGTTTTTGTGCGTACAGTCGCCATCAAATATATCGGAGCGGCCAGGCAGGGTATTCAAAAATATCTCAGCATTCACCTTATCGCCTTGACAATAGAGGCGTTCAGATATTTATGACCACCTTGGCTGCTCCGATATATCTGATGGCGACTGTACAACATACACATATATACAGGTATATTCACGAAAGTTGGCGCGAGATTTCTACTGAGTGACAGCCATTTTCATAGAAATTCTGTCAAATCTCGCGCCAACTCTCGTGAATAGACCTGTACATCCGTGAAGGCGGCGGCAACGAAAACGGAAAAGCCTTAACGTCATTCATAGGGAGCCTT
The DNA here is from genome assembly GCA_911728535.1 of Pammene fasciana. Classification (NCBI taxonomy): domain Eukaryota; kingdom Metazoa; phylum Arthropoda; class Insecta; order Lepidoptera; family Tortricidae; genus Pammene; species Pammene fasciana. Next base: position 4,167,253 of record OU452292.1, read on the forward strand.
TCTCCTTAGATTAGACCACCCAACAGTCGCTATTGGAATGGACAATGTGAAAGCGATGTCATTTGTCACACGCTAATGGCTGAGGACCTAAACATTTGGGAAGATATAATTTTGATTTGCTTTACTTTAGAAATGAAAGAACAAATAGAATAATTTTTTGAATATTTTGATTTGTTTATTTTAATTTATGTAGTCACACTACTACATATATTATTGTGTATAAATTATAAACTTATATAGATGTCATATATAAAGGAACAAATGACCAAGACTTATGACTTTAGTTTATTTTATTGTAAATAAATAGGTTAAAGTAAAGTCCCTATAAAGGAAGAACAGGTTCTCCAGATACCGGTATATTAATACTTACTAGGAGGACCTACAAGTCCTACAACTCAACATTGTAAAATTGTAACATGTTTAACACTTTCACGGCCAGGGGAAAAATGACGTCCTACTTCAGAAACCGGGCGTGTATAGCTACGTACAAAACAATTGTCCGGCATCTGAGCAAAGTTTACGAGCGCCCACGAGGCGGGTTCTTGGTAGTGAATGTGTTAACCTAATACGAGTAAGCTTTTATCATATTTTTTTTTACAATAAGGAACAATCGGCAATTACTTTTTTGACGGCAAATGACTTACCGGCATAGATATAATGATGTGCCGCTAGTATCGCGTAGCCGTCGGACTTGGCTCTGAGGTAGAGACTCCGCAGGCGAGCGGCGAGCGACAGGCACTCAGCCGCCGGCAAAGGAGGCGCCGTCAACCGCCATAAGGACAGGCACGATATGTGTTTTTGGATGTCATCGGGCTGCAAACAACATTTGTAAAAATTTACTTATTTTTATTGTAAAGTTATGTGATTATAGCATTATATTTATACACACAATTAAACAGATCGTGACGCGTTATAAGAGTACACACAATTGCTGTTACTACAAGCCTCATTGGCTAACTGCAACGGAAAAAAAGGAAACATAGAGATAAGTTGCACTTTGGTGCCGTGACCAGGATAGTTTATTCTCAAGCAGCCAACCATAGAATAAAATGGGCAGATAAATTTGAATCTATTCACTATCAAGGAGGACTGAATTAGTTTGGTTTTAAAATCGAAGGAAACCAAGGAAATGCAACTGTATTCCAATTGTTTTAAGTTAATTTGACATTATCAAGACCTTCGGACGCTAGTGCTTAACCTCCGTATCCATAAACGTTTAAGTATTGAACTAATAATCGTTTTGTCACTTTGACGGTTTTGCATTTTTTTGAAACAGATAAAAGACAACTAATAGAGGCCTGTCAAGTTGTATGAATAAGAGGGTAAGAAGATTAGAAGACTCACCGTAGTCGGCTCGCTGTTCTCATCAAAGCCCAGGCACGTAAGGAAGTCCCGACAATGTTGCTCGCGTTCGGCCTGCGGTATCATCTCCAGATATGGTCGCAGGTCAGGCACCGCGCAAGGCTTGTTCGCGAACACTCGCAGGTATTCCACGCAGAGCGCTACCCCACTACCTGCAAGCAAGACCACAGACTAAATAATAGTTTTCATACAGAATAGCGACCCTACGCCCCGCCCCGAACGGACCTCACCCTGTGGCTGCCGATTGGTAGGGAACTAGTAGGCTAATCCGTCAGGTTGGCAGCGCATCGATTAGAAGCATAAGGACACTACACATTTCTTACCTAAAACCTCAGTAGGATTCCCATCCACCGCCAACCGTTTCCAAAACTCCAGCCTCGCCAAATAAGGCCCTCGCAACACTCTGCCTGGTTCCATGGTCTCAACCAACCGACAGATGAACTCATGGCACTTCTCCGCTGTGTCGTCCATACGGTCGTTCTTCTCTGTTTCCTTTATCAAATGGAACACAGATTCGAAGTATGGGACGTAGTAATCCCACCTGTAATGATAATAAATAGTAAGGTAAGTTGGTCCTTGAACAATTTTCAAAGTAGGAATGAAAAATATTTGTAAATATATTTCCAGCAATTCGTAATTGTATTACGTACTTATACAAGTTATTCGGAAAACAGATTTAAATTTTATTTCTTCTACTATACTCCTGGACACGACGCGTATATAAGGCGTCTCTTTAGAGAGTTGTCCACTCCACAAGGCCGTTTCGTAAAAGCGGAAGTCTCTTTTTAACTCAACTGTTTTCATCTCATTTCACCTTTTGAACGCCAAGCACCGGTCGGAAAAATCGTGCCCTCAGCGCCAGCGCGCACTCAAGGCAAACCGGTTATATTTTGGACGTGATAACACGTCCTGGCGCTGAGGGTACGACTTTCCGTGCGCTGGTAATGACGGCTTTGGCGGTCAAAGGGTTAAGGAATATCGTTAATTTATAACATTTTACAGAAAAAATGACAAATCAATATACATACCGATCCGGATTATCATATAAAAGCTCCTTGCAAAGCAAATTAACAGCCTTCCAATTCTGAGTCTTCTTTAAATAAGGTATAACGGCCTGAGCGGCAGCACCCGGCAACAGCCTCGTATACAGCGGGCTCTCAATGAATTTCAAGATGTCCTCCCACTTCTCCTGTAGTTCTAGGATCATGATGTATAGGCGAGCCTCTTGTTCGGCCTCCATTTTGTTTTCGGTGATGAAGTTGTCGACCATTCGTTGGGCTAGGGCGAGTAGGATGCCGCGTTTGGAGGCGTCTTCGGACTCCTTGGCCTGGGAGTAAATACAAATTTCATGTATCATATTACGTAACACGCTTTGGGCTAGAGTAGGAACATAAGCCTATTCTCTCTTGTGCAAGAGAGGTTTGTGCCCAGATATACAGGCTAAAGGGGGTTGTGGGTCTACATAAAATTGATATTTTTTGAGTTATCGCAAAAAGTTATCCTTCAGTTAAAAATGCTTCTTTTAGCGTATTTTGTTTTTAGTATAGACATATGAAAACTCCCTTAAAAGTGTGTATTGTACCAGACCGGCAACAATGGAACTGAGCATGGTCCGACATGCTCTTGGTATATACTCGTTCAGAAAAATCCAGAGCTGTAAGAGATTAACGTCTTATCTATTGTGTTCGGACTGCCACCGCACGTGCCATGATGAAAAAAATGGTTTGGTTACACGTAAGCGTTGAATGAATTTCTACTATATAGACCACGCAATAAGATTCAATATGAACTAATACAAAAAAGCCCTAAGTTCTTTACGGTTGCATCCAGCGCAGGCGACTCAAACGCTCGGGGACCAGCGTAACTTGAAATCGAGATCCCAAATAGATATGCGTAATGCGGACAGCGCCCTTGCACAGGTACTACGAGCGCCCGGCTAGTCAGCTCTTAGGAGGCCAATGGAATGTTTCTTACCTCGCAGGTAAAAACAGGGTCGGATTCTGATTGAAACATTTGAATTGATATAACGCTTTACTTTTCTTTATTAAGAAAATAATAAACATGATTTAAATAAAACATTGGGTAAATATAATTACAATAATAATAAGTCAACTATTAAAACATTTCGTGGCAACGCTGCTCCAGTTTTAGTTTTATTCTTAGATTAAGCATTTGTCTAATTTGTCACGAATCATCATTCATAACGAAAGTCTAATAATAAAAATATTGTGCTGCATTAAAGCCTAATGAAACATTAACGTTATTTAAAATTAGACAAATGCTTAATCTAAGAATAAAACTAAAACTGGAGTCGCGTTGCCACGAAATGTTTTAATAGTTGACTTATTATTATTGTAATTATATTTACCCAATGTTTTATTTAAATCATGTTTATTATTTTCTTAATAAAGAAAAGTAAAGCGTATATCAATTCAAATGTTTCAATCAGAATCCGACCCTGTTTTTACCTGCGAGGTAAGAAACATTCCATTGGCCTCCTAAGAGCTGACTAGCCGGGCGCTCGTAGTACCTGTGCAAGGGCGCTCTCCGCATTACGCATATCTATTTGGGATCTCGATTTCAAGTTACGCTGGTCCCCAAGCGTTTGAGTCGCCTGCGCTGGATGCAACCGTAAAGAACTTAGGGCTTTTTTGTATTAGTTCATATTGAATCTTATTGCGTGGTCTATATAGTAGAAATTCATTCAACGCTTACGTGTAACTAAACCATTTTTTTCATCATGGCACGTGCGGTGGCAGTCCGAACACAATAGATAAGACGTTAATCTCTTACAGCTCTGGATTTTTCTGAACGAGTATACCTTTATATATCTTTTACAATATTTATATATATATATATCATATTGACATTGACAATTTGACAACACCTCACTGATTATTGAAACTCTTTCCCCCATCAATTTAGGTATTTAGGTTACTTTAAAAAATTGTACAGTTGCTGTAATAAAAAACATTGAATCTTGGACTTTTAATCTTATCTCTATAATAAGGTACAGTCTGTGTCCAAATTTATCAGCTAGAAAACCAATGAGGAAAAATCTAGATCTACTAATACAGCTAAAAAAATATGACTTTTTACAACTTACCTGCAAAACAATGCTCATCACAGCCCAGAAATAATACGGGTTTTTCGGAGCAAACTTGTAAAGGGTCATGGCAGCCCGTTGCTGCGCCCGGTAGTCCCCGACCCGGACGTAGGACATGAACAGGTGGGAGTGCAGCTCTTCGCTTGTCGGGTCCACTTTCACTGCAGCCTCGTAGAGGGAGCATACTTTTTGCACTGGATTATTGAAATGAATGTTTTTAAGATTATTTTGCAATAGTGATTTATATAAATTCATACATGGTTTTAGTTAGTATTCCTGAGCATTAATGGTTTCGAGTATTGGTGGTATTTTAATGTAACAGTTTTATAAATATAGTAACTAGATATAGAGTCTAGAGTAGATGAATAGTAATAGGCCCTATATAAATATTAACCCTAAAAAATATGAATTATTTAAACTGTACCTCCAAACAAAATAATTATATAATCAGGTGAAAACAAATAAAAAACATATCATTTAAACATGTGTGTAATCAGTTCTCATTAGATTTCAGTTGGAAATTTACTCAATCTGGAAATTTACTTATGGAACATGGAAATATTTGCAAGTATTTTGACATAAATTGTTCTGAGCTAGATGTAGATGCGCAGACATGGACTTTGTCAAATATAAATATTTGAGCCATCTCTGATCTGAATTAATCTATGTATATAAATAGTTCATAGCCATAAATAAATATTACAGTATTTGAAGCTGTTAGACGACTTCTTAAACTATAACTTTAAGTATCAAACATGCTGTTTAGTCCCAAAAACTCAGTGGCACATACATAATTCAATAATCAAGGAATTCAAAGATATTTCGCACTGCCCAGCCGGCGTAATAGGCCTTCGTACATATTAATGAGATCACTTATACATACATTTGACTGTACCCACATTTTAGCGTGACTTACATTGCTGACACTCCCTGTAGCATATCGTCATGGCCTGCAGCGTGGTGTCGTCGCTCGGCCTCTCCTCCGCGAGCGCCTCCAGCACCGAGTGGGCTTCCGGTGCCTTTCCTAACCTAAAAAGCGACAGGGCCTTCAGAGCCCGCGCCGCTTGAAGCGAAGGACTCTTTTTGAGCACCTTCTCCGCCTCCTGGAGGGCCTTCTTGTTATTCCCATTGTCCAACCAATCTAGAAAGCACAAAAATAACCTCATACAACTCGAAAAACAATCGTCTCCCAGGGAGCGAAAACTGAAAGTAGATATTAATTTTCACACTCGTTTTACCGTAAATAGGTCGCAACCGGCGCTCAACAATTCCTCCGTCATGCATGTGCTGTGGCCGGCCCGCCATTTTTCATTTATTAGAGCCCTTTTTTTGGGTGAAAGAAGATATTTCGGCTCTTTTTTGGCTTTTTACAGCACGTTTGTTGTCGTTGGTTAGGTCGATGCAATGACAGTGACGTTTTGTAAAAATATTGCCAGGAAAATATAATTACTAAAGACTGCTATTCATTGGATGGATTCTATAATATAATGTTTTGTTCACATGCAGAACCTGTAGGTGGCAGCACTGCAGCCATTGCCATCCATTCCACTCTGAGATCCCAGCTCGGATGGGTGCTGTTTGAAAATTGAACTAAAAAGATACTTAAAAGTTAAAACGTTATTTAAGCTTATATAGCGTTTTAATTATGATATGATGGTTAAAACATCATTTAAGGATTTTTTTAATGAAATTATGAATAAAAGATCTGAAAGAGTTCAACATCCAATCCAGAGGCTAGTTTTATAAAGCTACAAGTTACAATTTACAAGCGGAACTCTCTTTCTAACCCTATGAATGAGACTTCCGCTTGAAAATTGTAACTTGTAGCTTTATAAAACTGGCCTCAGGTATCCTAACATGCCAGTATTCGGTATGTGCGATGTGCATGGTGGGGTAACGAGAACATAGATATACCACCCATAGATCTGACACGGAACTAATAATACCAAGATAGAACGGGATGGTCTTATTACACTTTCGATAGATACGGCAGAGAGGTGCTATTTTCGTTGGTCCTTGTCATAGTTTCTATTACCCTCCACTCGTTACTTCTAGCAGTGGAGGGTAACAAACAGATATAATGCGCGATTTCTTCAAGAATTTCTGTGATTGCTACGAGAAAAGCTGTTAGTTTTCCTAGAAAGTTGTGTCGGCTAAGGAAAAGATTGGTAAATTGTTCTGTTTTATGCTGTAGAAGTGATTATGGGCATCTATATATCTATCCCATACGGGGGTACACGTGTGCGGGCTCTAGTTAATGCTTGCTTTGAGAACGAGAACGATCGCAGTGCTCAATGTGACAAGAAATGAAACTGCGAATCCCCTGTCTGCTGTCAAAATAGTGAATCAGCCAGTGACAATTCATATAAGCAAGGAATACAACCTATTTATAAAAAAGGAAAAAAAGAGATTGACCACCTGCCTAAGAGATGGCGCCACAATCATGCACACAGCGAATACAAGCGTGACAGCACTATACACACGCAGAGCGCTATCTCGCTCGCGCACCGGCGCCGCATGCGGAAACCGCAGCAGTGTGAAAACTGTGTAAATGGGATGAGCCTAGGTCGTTTGATTGCAAGTATCATCAGGTCAATGATCCCTAATTTGTTATTCTGCTCACAAATAATGTTACAATAATATGGTAGCTTTGATCTGATTCGGCAGCCCATCTGTAATCTACATACCGCTACCCCTAAAAACTTAGACCCTGCCACTCCCACTCCTCATTAAGGAATCGAATGAGAATAAAAACCCATAAATTATTAATTGTTGTTATAAGCAGAAACGTCTGCAAATGATATTTCAATTTAGTGCGATCGGACCGGTGTTCCGAGAGGTCGCAAGTTCGAGTCTTGCTCGACGCGGTGAATTTTTCCATTTTTCCTTTCAACCATAAATTATTAATGATGCTTTTTCTTTTATTATGTACTTACATACAAACCATAACCAACAAGCACTTTTTAGCGATTGCGGCGCCATCTGCGGAGAGCCTTGCGCGTTTATCCTCATTCTGCCCAGCTAGGCTGAAAAACCCTATCTCAAAAAAAAGTTAAACGCAAATGTATACCCAAAACTTTACAGCACAGAATTCCGTTTTCAAATGGTTTTAATATTGAGATAGGATTTTTCAGCTTAGCATGGCAGCATTGTGGTCGCTTAGATCGTTATCCTAACATAGCTCACCGAAGGAAGCCCACTAACTGCTTGATAGGAGGAATAATTCGTGTATAGCTGAATTTTGGTGAAGTTGTAGATAAAGGTGTCTTACACAACATACTAAAAGTACCCATGGATAGGGGTGCCGCTAACGGGGAGAGGGGGGTGTAAAGGTCCCCTTTTTTGGCTTTTCGTAAATAACTCAGTGGCGGTGGCTCATACGAAAAAATGTTCTTCTACTTAATTAATCCACAAATGATTTTGTACAAAAAAGGTTCTTTACACTTTTTTGCTGAGATCAATGTATAATGAGATTTCGAGGAAATACGATAATCACTTTTAGAAACTTTCGGAGCTATTCTTTACGAAACTATTAGTTTTGTCTAAAAATTGTTTTAGAAAACCCATATTTATATTAAACGATCTATCCAACGACATTCCACACATTAGGGGTGAATTAAAAAACATAATTTACCCCCCACTTCATGTGTTTGGGAGTTACCCTAAAAATAATATTTTTTCAGATTTTGTTTTAAAACTTTGTCTGCGTGTTCAAAACACATACTCATACGAAGTTTAACTATTCTAGTACTAACCATCACTGCGCAAAGCCGTGACCGGACAGACTGGGACAAACGGACAGCGAAACTATAAGGTTAGGAAGTTGATTGCAGGAGTCCATAGGCTATGGGAACTGCTTACCATCAGACGGGTCGTATGCTTGTTTGCCACCGTCGTGGCATAAAAAATAAAAAGTAAAAAAATACCCTCTTCAACCTGCTCAGTGATGGTTAGTACTTGAATAGTTAAACTTCGTATGAGTATGTATTTTGAACACGCAGACAAAGTTTTAAAACAAAATCTGAAAAATATTATTTTTTGGGGTACCTCCCGAACACATGAAGTGGGAGGTAAATTCTTCTTTTTACTCCACCCCTAGTGTTTGGGTGTCGTTGGATAGGTCTTTTAATATAAATATGGGTTTTCTAAAACAACTTTTAGACAAAACTAATAGTTTCGTAAAGAATAGCTCCGAAAGTTTCAAAAAGTGATTATCGTATTTCCTCGAAATCTCATTATACATTGATCCTAGCAAAAAAGTGTAAAGAACCTTTTTTGTAGAAAATTATTTGTGGATTAATTAAGTAGAAGAACATTTGTTCGTATGAGCTACCGCTACTGAGTTATTTACGAAAAGCCAAAAAAGGGGACCTTTACACCCCCCTCTCCCCGTTAGCGGCACCCCTATCCATGGGTTCTTTTGGTATGTTGTGTAAGACACCTTTGTCTACAACTATACCAAAATTCAGCTATACACGAATTTTTTCCCCTAAGTTTTCCTTCGTTTGGAGGGCTAACAGTTTAGATAATTGGTATCGTATTCTAATTATGACCAAACCTCCAGAACCTCCTTCCGCAATGGAATTGAAGTCGTTTAAAAACGTAAAGGAAAAAAAATATTCGCGATAAAAAAAAGTGTTTTTGTATGGAGGGTTGGCCGGCTGGGACGACGTGTCCCAAAAAAAAAATTTCGCACCAAAAAAAAAATCTCCTTTTCCTTACTCGCAATACGATACCAATTATGCCCTTAAACGGATCACCAGTATTTTTGTTACACCCGGTAGATATATATAGCTATTTATCTAGCCTGAATAATGGATGAACGCGATTTTTTATAGGCATTACAATCCTCTTAATTTATTTATTCATAGCCGGGACTCAGGATTCTCAGGATGGTCGGTCAAATAATCTGGATTACCAATTGTGTTGTTACAGAAATTAGATTAACACATTTATCCAAATTCATTTAATTTAACAACATAAATATAATTTACAAAATTTTAATTAGGTCAGCTAACTATAACTACTTACTTAACTTTATTAACATCGAGTACTTTAGCCTCAATGGCGCAGGTTTTTAAAAACACTTAAATCTTTATACTTAGGGGACGACTTTAGTGACAGGACTTCTTGGTCGATTTACAAGGACACTTCATTGTTGCACTAATTGGCTATGTGCGAAGTGCATGGTGGGGGTAACGTGAACGATCGCAGCGCACAATGTAACAAGAAATTGGGCTCTTGTCAATATCACATTTCAAAATATGTAACATCACCCGTAGGGTCAACTGTCAGAATAGTGAATCAGCCAGAGACATTTCATATAAGCAAGGAGTATATGCCATTAATAAAAAAGAAAAAACCCTTTCACCCCCTGCTCAAGAGATGCCGCCACACTCAAGCACACAGCCAATAGATAGCGTAGCAAGAAATACTAAGAGTAAGTTAATATAATAACTCCATATTGACAAAGTGGGACTTTTTTCCCGACTCGCACTTAAGGTCAACAGGTATTGTGGCATAGTTTTTATTAATTAAACTACTTATAGTCGCTTGGAAATTTAGTAAAGTCATTGCATTCTTATTAACTTATGGTTTATTGAATTTAGACTCTAATTCTCAGTCATCAAGACCGTAAATATCCAATATCAAGAATAGGTATCATAACAACTGTAACATAACAATCGACAGGTGAAACGAGTTTGTTAATAAAAGGAGCGAAAAAGTTGCGGAGTGGAACATGTTAAGATGCAACTTACATAGTTTGCAAAACAGAACTAAGAATACTTATTACTTTTAAGTTATAAGTAAAACATCTTTTTGTAGCGTTCAGTTCAAGTTAAATTCTATTCATTCGCGTAATATCAAGTGTTTTTAAGCCTTTGCCATGGCATCAGTTCCAAAACCGAACACTACTGTTACCAGCTTACAATATATCTTGACTAGAAATACAACCATAGTTATTATTGTACAAGGGGGCAAAGTTGATGTTTAACCTCTCGTACCTTTATTGAAACCCGAGCCAGCGGAAGGGTCCAGTATGGAACCACGAGCGTAATGAGTGGTTTAAAAATGGAATTTTGAGCGTGCGAGGGCCTCAAAGCAAGAGAGGTTGAATAGAATTTGCTGCAGAGTATATAACAAAAATTTTCACCACACCACCACAGGAAAAATATAAGCACTAAACTATAAAAAATTGAAGCCGAATGAGTTATTTCAAAATTATGTAATTCATAATCATCTCATTAAAGTCCATCCTGCCAGATAACGTGATAAATCAAGTCTATTGTATATCTGGTACCAATTTACTCTCCATATGAGGATAAAATGCGTTTTTCCCCACCTATTTCAAGGGATTAAAGAGCGCGTTTCCGAGGTGGAGTGGTGAAAAGTAATTTATGGATATACCGAAAACTACAATAAAAACTTTCGTATACCTGAGTACAGCAGTAAGTAGGTACAGTAAATATAATTCAGATTTTTTTGGAGACAAATAATGATGGCGTATTTATACTCAAGATTTAGAAAGCCGGTGAACATGATCAGATTTCCACGTAAATATGGAAACCACGACAGTGATCAGAATTATTAAAATCTCATTTCGTCACAGATTCACTTTGAACCATAGTCTTATTCACACAGTCACTCAAACAAAAAATATCACTATTAAAGGCAGTGTTACGTAGGAATTATAAGTCTACTTCGCTCGGAGATCTACTGTCTCGAAGCCGGAATCAGAGATCGTGGCTACTTTAGGTGTGGTCAGTTCTGGTGGGTGTTCTCTTGAGAGAGAGGATCGCTTGTGTCGGGGAGGCGGGACAGGCGCTGGAGGAGGGGTTTTCTTCAGGAGGCTCTTGATTCTCATGCCTCCTCTGTAGTAGTACAGGTAGAAGCCCGCGAGGACGGACACGGCGACGAGCAACGCGACCACAGCCACGACGAGGCCGTACCACGCGCTGCTTGATGTGCTTTCTTCTGGCGCAGGCACCGTTGGCCGTCTGCCAGGCGGCACGTAGCTCGGTCTCGGCCTTTTTGTAGTAGTAGCGAAGCGATCTCCAATAGCGATATCCGCGCAAGCTCTGAATTCCTCCTGAGGCCCGCAGCCCACTGCCCCGGTCCCGTTCTCGCAGGTACCCCAATTATTTCCGGCTATGTATCGCCATTGCAACACGCAGTGCGCGCATTCCAGGCCGTCTGGCAAGCGATACTTCATCTCGTAAACTTTATTGCCGTCGCGCGGGTAGTATTTGGTGCCGTCCCTTCCTTCGATTTTTAGGACGTTTTTGTCTAAGCATTCCTGGGTGGTTGCTTTGGGTTCATCGCAGACTCTGAATTCGAAGAATCCGTTGTGATTGGCCGTCAGCTCGACTTTGATTGTGATGGGGTCTTGTGGGGCATATTTTCGTACGATGACGCCTTTCCCGAAGCGTCCGCCGAGCTCGTGGGCGCGGGGCACGGGGGAATCCCAGGCGTCACCGCAGACGCCGCACTTCCCCTCGTTCTTCTTCCATTGCCTCGTGAAGCCACCGCAGTAGAGCTCGTGGTCGTTGTAGTTGTGGGGGGTGTCGAAGCCGAACCGCCACGCCGTGGCCCGGGAGGGGGGTTCAGAGAGGCGGCCGTGCCCGCTGGCTGGGCCGCAGAGCACAGCTAGCAACCCCACCACGCACCATATTATCTGGAAAGATAAAAAAAATCTAGGTTAGAAAGATCTGTTTAGGCACGTTTACGCTTGTCCTAAATGATTCGTTACTCAATTAAGCCAAGGCAACCGCATTTAGCAAGTAGTTAAGTTTACTACTAATTAAACATACATTATTTTACTAATGACTAGTAAAATAATGTATGCAAAATTTAATAAATTACTGATATTGTTAAACTTTATATATAACTGTCGGATTAGGATAAGCCTGTAAGAATAGTTGTATGTTTGTTATAAATAAATAAAATAAATAATAAAGTTGGGATCCTAATTTTAGGATGAATAAAAAAAAGTAAAGTGTCAGGGCTTTTACCCCTACTTCCATAGCTCTAAAAATTATGGTAAAGTTAACTGTGCATGTCGCCCACACATCCCCTTAAAAGTGAAACAGTCTCCGAAATCAGATTACCAATATTTATCGTCACTTTTGGATATGTTGGTAAAGGTGGTAAAGGTTTTTATTTTAAAGTTTGTTCTTCCAATTGCTACTATAATTTCAGTTTTTGAACTATAGTTGCATAACCACCATCAGTTGTATAACCAAGTAGATCTCGTTCTCTAGTACCTACTCTAACTCAGTTCACCATCAACAGCCTTGGCCTCAAAAATCCGCTTTAATCGAACCCTTTTAAACGCAATGGTGTCTTCAACTCCACGTCTGATTAACCATTATGGTCTGATTTTCCACGGCTGGTCCAATTAAACTGCCATAGGATTATCTTCTTACACAACATTACATCAGTGACCAATTGATAATATGCACCAATTCTCTCGACCACTTTCGCTGATAGAGCCGATCTTCACGCGTTTTGAGATTGTACCTTATTATTAGACCCCACAAAAACTCGATATTTTATTCATAGGGTTTTGTTTCATAGATTTTATTGTTTGAAGCGTGGGTAAAGCCACAATTACGGTAGCGGTACCTACTTATCGAGATTTTATCAGGGAAGTTGTTTGTTTACGGCAACACTTGGGAGGTTACGAAATGTAGACATTTGTTTGTTTTTACTATTAAGAGTCGCCTGGACGCTCGCGTGAACTCGCGTCCCCATACAAACGTAGTTCAGCTCTCATTTTAAAACGACATGCTATAGAACCACGAAATTTGGCATGGGCATTTTAGTCGTACAGATCTATGTCGGTAATTCGTTTTCGTTGCTAAATATTGTAATACAAAGAAAATGTAGCAAAAATAAGTTTTGTATGTAAATCTGTATCTGGCTGTATTTTCTTTGTATTGCAATTTTTTGCAACGAAAACGAAAACGAATTACCGACATAGATCTGTACCAGAATGCCCATGCCAAATTTCGTGGTTCTAAAGCATGTCGTTTTAAAACGAGAGCTAAACTACGTTTGTATGGAAACGCGAGCGTCCTGGCGATTCTTAAGTAAGTAACTAAGTAAGCGATTATAAATAATCTGAACCGTAAAAAGGCTGATAGCGATACTTAATTATTATTAAGTGTTAATTGCTTCATCTAATTACCCATATAAATTCATATTAACGTCGTAGGCACTTTTATGTTATGTAGGTTAGGCAGGCCTCTAGAATTAATTACTTTAATTAACACAAAAACCTGCCTGCATCAGACGTCCAATAACTTAATATTACGTTTAGTAACAAAGCAATGCAAGTTATGTAAATGAGAATCTCAGGTCAATGACATCCGACATGACGTTACGTTTTGCAGATCGCTCAGTCATCTCCATGCGTCCTGCCCACATAACATGATCGTGACATTGAACGCTCAACTCGCTCTCATTATCAAGACCATTCGCTAACAAACTTGTAGGCAGAATAATAGTACATTACACAACTAGGATGGTAAAACAAAAAAAGGCCGAGATCGTAGAAGTTTGCGGCCCGAGCTGCAAGCGACTAAGCGAGGGACGTAAATATGCGATCGAGGGCTTTCTTTATTACCTCCCGTGTTGTGTAATGTATATAATGTGTGGCATAATATACATTTGTTTATACCACGTCGGTGGCAAACAAGCATACGGCCCATCTGATGGTAAGCAGCTACCGTAGTCTATGGTAGCTTAACTCCATAGGGTCACATGCGCGTTGCCGACCCTTTACAAAATGGAGAATTCACTGTATTGACGGCTAAATGAACAAGAGTATTCCTCGTCGTCAACACACTGGGTCTTGTTTGAGCTCTTTGGCAACCTTACTCACACTTTAAGTACGTAGTCCCGGGTCCAAAATCCGTAATATGCGTACAGGTCACAGGGCCTACCGCGAAGTTCGAAAATCGACAAAACGATGGTCCCGTCTCGATCGCTCTTGCATATACGAAAGAGAGTGATGCAAAATAGACGATCCGATGAACGAAGTGCTTCGCGGTTATAGGCCACGTTATACTCTAGTCTAACTCCTGTTAGAAGCTAATACAATGGTACAAGCACTTCGTGAGGAAATAGAAGTGTAGATGGTAATGAGAGTAGGAGCGGTTTAGTTAAATGGTAATGAGATTTCGCCTTTTACGGTATTCGCGGAATACTAAGGTCGCTGAATAATGTTACTAGGAAAGTAGGAAAGGACATTCGACGAGTCTTGCATTTTAACGTAAGGATTAAAGCGATAAAACTAGATCACAGGAGTCATAGGTTCACGAAGAGAAGTTGATATGGCTAACGTATTATAGCCATGACCCATGACACTTTCTTAAGGCAAATTGGGCCCCTTAAACCTAGTCATAGTGTAGGGAGTAGGGAATGCAAACCGGTTATTTTTTGTATGAAAATAACCGGTTTTTCGGTTAATAACCGGTTATTTTCATACAAAAAATAACCGGTTTGCATTCCCTAGTAGGGAGTAGGTATACTGTAGGTATATAGTATTCGGTGTTATTTAGGTATATAAGGGTTCGATTAAAGCGGATATTCCTATATATACCTACAGTACCTACTCCCTACACTTATGACTAGGGGTAGGTAGGGGCCCAATTTGCCTATCAGTCATAGTCCTAGAAAAACTGTTCGATTGTCTGAAAATTATGTAAGAAGCGGAAATGGAGTTTTATGCAGTTTATGGATGCCACTGACATTTAAGTTCTTAAGGTTCTTTCACAGCTACTTTTCCTCTGATTGTTATAGTTGTTATCTGGGAATCACGTATACAATATACATAACCTAGCTTTAATATTTGTTTTTAGTCCTAAAGTATCTAGGATACTGGGCTATGAGTGAAAACCCTATTAATGACTAATCAATCACTCTTAAGCCTAGTTAACTCGTGTAAAAAATGACGTGTGAACTGAATCACAATTATATCTTTTTACCCTACTGCATAGTTAAGCGGCCTAAAATGTTTTTCCGACAGATCATTCTCACAAAGTTTCAGTGTCGATGATGCAATGACCTATTCTCATCATGAGAAAGTGAAGTGGCGAGTTTTTGTGAGCCGATCACGGATCATTGATGCGAACCAAGCTGTGAACTACAGTAGCTAGGTAGATGTACTTACAAGTTGAGAAAAACTGGCAGTTATAGAAAAATCGTGGAATAAAAGAAGTATTTTTTGTTAAACCGCGTTTTTGTTTTGATCACGGACCATTGATGCGAGCCAACTTGTGCCTTACAGTAGATATTTCGATTATAGATGTACTTACAAGTTGAGAAAAGTTTTCAAAAATAGGAAAAGTTCTTGATAAAAAAAGTGGAAAATAAGAAGTTGTAAATGGAGAGTTTTGATCCTATACAAAAATGAAAGTTAGTGCCTAATTTTTTTCACAATTTTGGAGACTTTAAAGCTACGTCGATAAAACCAGATATCCAGTATCTAAACAGCCGGTAAGCTTAATGCTACTGATATTATTAAGTTGTGTTATGTATTTCAAAAAGTTCCGAAAGCAAAAGGGCAATTTAGGTATTTATTTTTTACGCAAATGTAAACGAAAATTAACTCTATATGGTAATTAAATTTCTCCCTAGATATATTTTTACTTGAATTTGCGCCATTAGTAAAAACTGAGGAAGTAACGAGCGAATAATTCGTAACTGATGTTACGCGCTTACGTGGATTTACCCAAAGCCATCGCGCCGGACTGTCAATGCAATTTCTCGAATCCGATCTCTCAGATAGATAGGCAGGGTAAGGGTATATGTATAGTATAAGGTACAGTCAGCCAAAAAAGTGGTCTACCACTTTTCGACTCTATTCATCAAGTAATAGAGTCGAAAAGATGTAGACCACTTTCTTGGCTGACTGTACCTACACGACAGACACGAGTAGGGCCCGAGAAATTGCAAAGTGTAATACCGGTTTATGCAGGGTCTTGCAGGGTCATGTCGTCAGGACCAAAGCATCTGAATTAATTGTGAATTTTGTGATCGGTTTTTGTTTCAACGTTGAACTTTTCAAGTTGCCCAGGCAGTTGACCTCATTGATTGCCTAAGCTATAATATAAATCTATCCTCTCTATCACGAACTAATAGTAATGTCTTACGTGTGTATGGGGTCTTCTCAAGGCCTTTTACACATCGTGAGAATACTGAGATCACTATTGTTTAGGAATCTATCAGTTTTTGCTACCTTTTCTAATGCGGTAAGTGTATGTATTTAAGCATCTTTTTGTTATTAAGTAACTCCTACCTAAAGATGTTCCGTCGAGTTTCTGTACCTAATGTAATGTGCGATATTAGAAAATATCAGAATATGTTTTAGTTTAGATCAAAGCTCTTAATTAATGGGCATTTGCTATGCTTGACTCTTAATTTACATGCTTGCTTTAGTTCTTATTTTGGTTTCACTTACATACATTTTATTCTCTTACTTCCTTTTTTTATATTTGGTATGTAGGTACCTACCTACCTTTAGTTAGGTAACCTTACCTAATATCCACAATATAGTACAATTCCAAACAATATAATTAGGAACATACAGGTGTAGGTTTTAGGGTACCTACTTTTAAAACCCAGAATTTACCCAGAATCCAACTTACCGAAGCAAAACAATTTGTCTTTTCTGCAAGAGCTGAGATACACAAACTGCATTAACTGCTAGTAAACTGCATGCATGCAATATCTATAAGTAAGTTTATGATGACATAAGATCTGAAGTATCATATTTTACACGATCAGTTGATCACCAATAAGCATAAAAAGACTTTAAAATGCCCTGGGGTGGGAAAGATATTTAAAAATTGCAGTTTGTTTGCCAACAAAAGCAGCCTTGAAACTATTGACCATTTAAAATTCAATGCATTTGCAAACCATATTCCCAAGTAGGTACATACGTAACAATGCGTTACATAAACCTACTTTATGAAACCTAACGAGGTTTCAAACGAAAAATCATTGAAATGCGCGTTGCATCGCATCATTTGTAGACCGCCGCATGCACTATGTATATTAGCCCCATAGAATTTTGAACAACACAAAAATAAAAATGCCGATGTTGCAGTTCTTATTGCTCAGGAATTAAAGTCGAATTTCAAATAGTCTATATTTGTTTCAGGGTAGGGCGGTCATTTTGTTTATGCATTTTCCCGCCATGGCCAGTATTGCCACATACAAAAACAATTGGCGCTTGTTTGGCAACGCAGTTCGAAACGTGACAGGCATTATACGTGCTGCAAAATAAATTGCAATAATAAATAAAAGATACGCCTCTGATGCATTGATTTCGTATAGTCTTATAATCTGCCACATAGGCATAGGAAGCACAAGGTGAGTTAGTAGGGAGAGGTAGAGTAGGTACACGAGAAATAGGGCCCGAGAAATAGCCACTAAAGTTTTTTTTTGTCATCACTTGATCACGATCAGTCAAGTTTCAAAGTAGGAGGATCGTTTCATAAAGGTTTCATATCCGCTTCCGGTGAGTTACCGCTTCGCTTTGGCGGTAAACCACAACTTTACGCTCTATGAAATCTAAGGTATTCTGATCATAGTGCCTTTCATCAGACTTAATGATTTAACAAATCGGTCTACTTAAAGAAATGCAACATTAATGTCTGCGGAAGTGGTAATGTGATTGTTACGATGATACGATCTTAGATTTCAGTCTGTGATGATTAGGATCATATTAATAAATCCTTCCCTCCTTGGAAAATACGGCGATATCTAGTAACAAAGCGCTCTTATTTAGCTTGTCATTTGAATCTTGGTATTAAACAACAAAAATTCCCATGAATCCACAATGAGACTAATAAATATTGAAGATGGATGTCCATGGGTGACGGAAACCGCTTTCTAACAGATGGCTAGTATGGTATGCTCGTGTAGGAACCATAGTTTTGTAGACAATTGGTGACATACGGACAGACAGACACACGATTGATACTTATAATCTATCACACTGGCGCCATAACCGCATGCGGCGACGATGTGCAAGCATGACAGCGCTAAACATGCAGAGTACATCTCGCTCGCGCACCGGCGCCGCTTGCGGAGACCGCAGCAGTGTGAAAACCGGCTAAGGGTTCCCTAGAAATTGCCCTAAAATGGAATAGTAATATAATATAAGACTGTATTAACAGGTACTTATTATATATAACCAAAAAAATGCGGTAGTATAGTCGCCATCCAATATATCTAAGCGGCCACGGTACTCAAAAATGAACATGTACTTTATCGTACTGGCAATAGAGGCGTTGATCAAATATTTGTGACTACATTGGCCGCTCCGATATATCTGATGGCGACTGTACACTACCGACTACGCTTTAGCGTACAAATGTATAGTAAAACAGCAAATTTTAAACGCACACGCAGCCTCACAATCCTCTATTGTCCGTTAAGATAAAACAGAGTGTATTTAAAAGACCTTTTGAACCGGTCCACAGCTGATCTTGCTACGAGTGATTAGCATTCTGTTCGCGCGACTTTCGTGACTGGAATACCAAAGAAAGTGAAAACAACTTAGTGATATGTTGAATGGAACTTTCGGACAACTGTTATTGCCGGTTATTATTTGCAATACGAGCTAACATAAAAATAAAGTATCGTGTGCCTAACCGTCTTCAGTTTTAACTTAACATTAGTAACTATTACATAAGAAATTTTTATCATCACTTCGGTCGCAAACAAGCTAAGGTACCTGCAAAAATACGCCAGAACGCGCGAAGAGACGCCGTTGCCGAGCCCTGAGGCCAGTTTTATAAAGCTACAAGTCACAATTTACAAGCTGAAGTCTCTTTCTAACACATAGGGTTAGAAAGAGAGTTCCGCTTGTAAATTGTAACTTGTAGCTTAATAATACTGGCCTCTGATTGTTTTTTGTCTTGCTCTTCGCTGATATACACGCAGCTACACACTACTTCACTTCGCTATCACTTCGTATAGCTCTGTATAGTAAGGTACCATTTAGGTACCTACCTAAGAGTGGTACAGTCGCCATCGGATATATCGGAGCGGCCAAGGTGGTCACAAATATCTGAAAAACGCCTCTATTGTCAAGGCAATAAAGTGCATGTTCAGATATTTTTGAGTACCTTAGCTGCTCCGATATATTTACGAGCCGGGGCTCGAACTTGCGACCTTCGGGTTGAAACACGGAGAGAAAAAAAATGGTTCGAATTAAAAACCTGATAAGTATCTAAAAGACGGGAATATCAAACACAACTCGCAAGGCTACTAACGCTTCTTTCTGTAAGCCACCGAAGTCAAACCAACCTCATTGTATGCACGCTTGGACTAATAAAGGATAAGGACTAGGCATCTCCGTACAGCCAACTGTGATCCAATAATGGCGCCCGTGTTGAATGTGTGCGTAGAGACCAGTGTTGCCAGTAATACAAATTTTCCCGATTAAGTGTAACATATTTTTGAAAGGAAAAATAAAACAGATTATAATTTATGTTCTTAAATATAATTAACATGCACCTGCCTTAATAAATCTGATGAAATATATTTCTGAAGAGGCAGATAAATGATTTTTTTTTAAATCTAAAGTTACAACTTATTAAAAGTATACGACTACCGTTGAGTGCATATGGCCCATAGACATAGGATGGTATAGACGGGGCATGGTCATAGTAATACCAAGATAAAACGGGATGGTGTTATTACACTTTCAGTAGGTACGGCAAAGAGGTGCTATTATCGTTGGTCCTTGTCATAGTTCCTATTACCTCCCCGCGTTACTTCTAGCAGAGGAGGGTAACAAACAGATATAAGTTGTGCGCAAAAATGGTCTTACGTAACATGGACGACTTCTATACTAAAACCTTCTCCTATAACAAATACTTTTCTGAAAACCGCATCAAAATCGGTTCGGCCAAACGCGAGATTATCGCGAACAAAGATATATACAAATATAATTTTTAATGCTTATTTATAATTTTTAATGGAAAAAAAATTGGTACTAAAGAATATAATTTGATTACAAAGACATAAAAGTTATTAGCTCTTAGCAAAGAGAATTAGGGTGACAACACACCTAGCGGAAATTTGTCTATGGTAGCGGAAATTTGTCTATGGCTTCCATACAAAAAATCTGCTACCACAGACAAATTTCCGCTACCATAGACAAATTTCCGCTACTTCCGCTAATTCCGCGAGGAATTCCGCTAGGTGTGTGGTGACCCTTAAGTACCTATAGAGTGTTCTTTCCATACATGGCTAAATGCGTATATGTAATAAGTTTTAAGCGAGCTTTGCTAAAAGTTATTATTCAAAAGATTACAGCTTAGGGTCGCCACACACCTAGCGGTTTTCCTCGCGGAATTACCGGAAGTAGCGGAAATTTGTCTATGGTAGCGGAAATTTGTCTATGGTAGCAGATTTTTTGTATGGAAGCCATAGACAAATTACCGGAAGTAGAGGAAATTCATAGACAAAATGCTTAATTTGTCTATGAATTTCCGCTACTTCCGGTAATTCCGCGAGGAAAACCGCTAGGTGTGTGGCGACCCTTAAGTAGCTTAATACGTATTACGATTTAAGTGTGCTTAAAACTTAGTATAAATGAGTTAAACCATACCTCCCATACGACTTATTATTTAATTAGTAGTTTTGCTATGTATGGAGTTAGCAATCTATCTACTCATTTATCTATGCTCTTAGGCAAAGTGTTAATATTAGTTGAAATTGTTGAAAACGTGCGTGAAATAAAACATCAAGTTGGGAGCGGGACGTCAACATCGTGTTGACAACATATCGTGGCTATTGTAGACCCCTTTACGTTCGGGAAGTTTCCCTGCTCTACCACCTGGCAACACTGCTGTCGTGAAGTTAATAGTTTACGAATTTACAGATTTTTAATATGATTACGCATTAAAATGTTTATTTATCGATGAAAGGTGACTCCATCCGGTTTTCTCTTACGACCGGTGGCATTTGTGCAGCATTTGAGGACGTACGCCGGCATATTTTAATTATTATTTGTCCGCTCTTTACTGCAGTGACGTTTGGATACGACTGGCGTCGGATGGGCACAAAATTGCTGTGCGTATGTGTGTGTAGCGTGTAACTACGTGGGCACGGGCACAAATGGAATCACAGTTTGTTGTTAGCAGTGCGTAATCTGATTAATTATTTAAATCTATGGATGCACGCACACTGGCTGAAAAGCCCAGAGCTCGCCGCGCGCTAGGCCACAGAGTAAATAATAGTATAATACAGAGAGACCTCTGTAATGTCACGTAACGTCACGAATCATGTTGTCCCTTCTTAACGCATGACAAGTTCTTTTTCGCACTTATGCAAACGTATCGGATACGTCGTGTCAAACTTAAATTTTTTGACAGATTTACTTTGAGTTGTACCCCCCTGGCTAGGCGCGCGTGTTCTTTTTTTTTTTAAAGTTGCTCAGTGCAATTTTCGCTGTCAAAGGTTCCTTTGTAACATCTTCTGTCCCTGTCCCTACCCCAAAACATCCGTAATTTTGACGCAATATGTGATGACCTGATACTTAACCCACCGTAACATAAAGACACGTTATCTTTATGCAACCTACAACAACAAAAAGCCTAAGTAATGACTATAATCAGTATTAGCAGAAGGCTGTCTAATATTGAAAAGTAGCCCTGAAAGTTGCTCTGTGCACTTATAAGTCTGACAAGCGATGAATTGCATCAGTGAACTGGTTGAGCGGGTGGAGTTCACTGAACTATGACAGTCCCAAGGATTTTACTTATTTATGGCCCTGTAAAAATCCTAAGTACTATATTATAGCATTTTTAAAACGTAGACAAGGTTTAGTATTAATAGTGACAAATAATGAAAAGCTTTTCAGTCGAGTACCGTACGTGTTACTCAGCAAGCAGGTACTTAAAAGTTAAAAAAAAATATATTTTTTGTGTTTTACTAAAAATGTCTACTTTTCGTAATTTTCCCTTTGTCTGTGCTATATGAAGTTTCTTCGTGCCAAGTTTCAAGTTTCTGAGTTTACAGGAAGTACCCCGTAGGTTTTGCGAGTGCCGAAAAACACTAAAATTTGCAGCATAAACGACTGTATCTTTTGATTGCGTTGGCTTTTAAGTTTGATTTTTTCATAGCTCCAAGGGACAATAGACCTGAGTATTTGATACAAATTTCAGCTTATAATACCTCCTGAGAAAATACGCGTTCCTGAGAAAAATGGTCTTGACAGACAGACGGACGGACAACAAAGTGATTCTAAAAGGGTTCCGTTTTTTCCTTTCGAGGTACGGAACCCTTCCTGCCGTTAATAACATTCGCATCCTCTTTAATTACTTCAGAGCCCAGTCGGGGACTTCTTCAAACGAACGACGCAGTTACTGTGTTTAGTGTAGTATAACCATGTTCACATTGTTGACGTTCACCATCGTATCTCTATCTTATCTTATATCTATGTTACTTGTATCTTTTCTCTAAATTTCTCAGAGGATACTGTTAACCTATGGCCCTGTGGCTGTAGCTAGAGGTGTAATAATGGGGCAATACCCTACCTTAAAAACTACCATCGGCTCGAAAAGCTATGAAAAAAATAAATGCCCTATCTAAAAATTGGCCAAGCCCTGCCTTAAATTAGTACTCTCTATCTTAGACCGGTAAACTTTTTTTTCGATTTTGCTCAACTTTTTGACGCTATTTTGCAGTAACTAACATAACCTCTATAAAGCTTGTCCCAGAATAAAATGTCGTTTATACAGGCAGCGATTACGCAAAAAGTTTCAATCAAAAATGTTAAAAATACTGTCGTTTGTAAGATACTGACCTTCATTAATAAATATCACATAAAAAAAAACTTAAAATCAAAGACATTTCCAAAGATGTCGTCTGCCCAAGAAAAGCTGCATGAAAATATATTGTACAAATACGTGCAATATGGAGACAATTCAACAAAAAAAGTAGCTTTGGAGCTAAATACATCTATAAGAACCGTTCAAAGGGTGCTTAAACGATTCAGGGAAACTGGTGGAATCCGGCGACAGCCTGGAAGTGGTCGTAAGAGGGGGTTTGTAGATAAAAAAATTGAGAAGAAAGTCATAGCTGCTTTGCAAAGACAACCAACCCTCTCTGTAAGAGATTTGGCAAAAAAATTTAAAACATCTAAATCGACAATACAACGAGTGAAGAAAAATAGTCACATAAAGAGTTTTAAACAAACTAAAGTGCCTAATAGAAATGCCAAGCAGCAAACGGAATCAAAAACCAGATCACGAAAATTATATTCAAAACTAACCAAAAAAAATTACTGTATTGTTATGGATGACGAAACATACTGCAAATTGGACTTTAAGTCACTACCTGGGCATCATTTTTATTCTGGGACCGACAGAAAAACTATCGATGATATGTACAAGGTTATCAAAACTGATAAATTTGCCAAGAAAGTTCTCGTATGGCAGGCCATTTGTTCATGTGGCAAACGCAGAACCTACCCCATATTTTGCTAAGGGTACTGTTAATGGCGACATATACCTGAACGAGTGTCTGAAAAAACGGCTGTTACCGTTTATAAAACAGCACAAGAAGCCTGTTCTGTTTTGGCCTGATTTGGCCACGTGCCACTACACAAAGAAAGCTATAGAGTGGTATCAGACCAATAACATTGAATATGTGGATAAAACCCTCAATCCTCCCAATTGCCCTGAGTTGCGGCGCATCGAAAAATATTGGGCTTACGTGAAACAAAAACTCTTAAAACATAAAAGTAATGCAACTTCAGTAGATAACTTCAAGCGAAAGTGGAACGAAGCTTCAAAATTAATCACAAATTCAGATGTACAAGTCTTGATGGCAGGGGTGAAACGTAAACTAAGAAATTTCTGGATGAATAAAACTTTGTAAAAAATAAATTCATAATTTTGTGTATTAAATGCCTTTATAATAACATTACGTCCATAAAATAAGGTAGTTTCTTTTAATTTACCAT
This sequence comes from Pammene fasciana, assembly GCA_911728535.1. NCBI lineage: Eukaryota > Metazoa > Arthropoda > Insecta > Lepidoptera > Tortricidae > Pammene > Pammene fasciana. The sequence continues at coordinate 4,191,714 of OU452292.1, forward strand.
ATTTTAGGGAAAATTAATAAACGACATTTTATTCTGGGACAAGCTTTAATTATGTATACCTACATAAATTTATGAAAGATCGTTTCTTTTTGGATGGAATAAATACAACGATTTTTTTAATTTTATGCTTCATTTATAAATAATTCACCCTAATCTAACACCTGTTTCGCGATTTTTGCTTGGAGAGGTGAAAAGAGTAAGGTTTTTATTGATTAAAATTAAGTTATATAGTACGTCAAATATATACATTGGAAAATGAGTCGCCTGAGGAATAAATGTAACAGTTTTTTTCATTTTCATATATATTTTTTAAGAGAGAGTACCTATGTTTTGCTAGAGCAATTTTGCTAAAAATTGCCGAAGATTAGGTGATATTTTTGGGAAGATATTAAAGTATTTTACAAATATAATAATACAAAAATAAACTTCGCTTCATGCTTTTTAGGTAATATAAAACATATTAGGGTCCATAACAAATAATAATTAAAAATCATATGACAAAATTGCATGAGTCAACGTCCTCACTAAACAAGCTCTGTAAGAATCGAGTTTTAAGGTATTAAACATTAATATATATCGACCTAAAGTACTTTTTTGCAATAACAAGACTTCAAACCAAATGCAATTCATGTGCATAATGTATTAATGTCATTATTAGCGATTTTCGTTTTCAAATCGTTACCGGACTCTTAAGGGGGCCCACCTAACCGACTGTCAGTCCGCCTGACGATATCGGCCTGTCGGAATAAAAAATTGAAGCTCCGAACAACTTCGTCTGATATTGTCTATGAATTTCTGAATTCAGCTCCAGAGTGTGAAGTGCCTAAGACAGGGTTTACCTCGCCTTGTAAATTGTTATGTCTGTATATTGGTCGTGTATCCACTTCGTCTGTCCATGTACCTATGTGCTCTTTAAACAGCATAATTTGAGAGTACATAATAGTTGTCCTAACAATATAATCGCCATGTCACGCGCTCCCATTGAATTGAAACGTCGTACGGGGCTTCAGAAGTTGTGAAACCCGATGAGCTCCGTTTTATTCATGGCTGGTTGTGATGCAAATAACGTCACTTACCATTAGTACATTACTAATAGTGCAAATTGCTAAAGAGTCCGTCTGAGAAAAGTTTGCATAGACTTGACAGTGACAATTATATGATATTAGCGAAATTCGTAAATGTAATATTAACGAACTTCAAATGTGTCTATCTACGGACAAAGGGACCACTTTGTCGATATAGAGTTATAAGTACTTTCTAGAACTAAGCAATATGCACTATCTATTAGTGAAAGTGCCCTTGTAAATCGACAAAGTGGTCCCTTACGAGCCGTATCAGTCTGGCAGAAAAGCCCGGCGGGCAGATCTGTGCTCGTACCCCTACTTATAGATACAGGTTGAAAATAGACGTTTCGCATACGCTAAACAGGGGCAGATCTGAGCAGATCCGGGCCAGAGAGTCTGGAGAAGTATATTAATGACTGGACGCATGTCAAGGGCGAGAAGGAAAGGCTCTATGGCTACCCGTTGGGCAGACAGAATAACATCCATCACTAAAGCCACACTACAGGCAAGCATGCATCGGGCCCTGGATCGAGTGGCTTGAAGAGTGTTGGTGAAAAGTGTCCACAATTGTCACGAGGATACGACAAAGAAGAAGAAACAAGGGCCCGATTCGAAAGCCGAAAACTGACAGTCGATAGTGAGAGCACTTTGACACATTTTAGTAAGTACCATCAGCAGCAAAAGTAGTTAAGCGACTAGGGTGATCAAAATGAGTTGGACACGACTTTATTGTTAAAAGAATAAGAGCGTGTGTAGGTCATTTTGAACACCCTACCCGCTTAGTTACTTTTGCTACTGACTGTACATGTGTCATACAAGTAGTGATGTCACTGATGTCGCATGAATATCCCCGTGTGTCACAGTTTCCACACGGAAAAAAAGTATATCTTCAGCCAAGAATACCAATGCAAGAATATTACTGTTTAAACATAAGTAAATATTGTCTTGGACTAATTATATATCTTTAGCCCAAGATATATTTTACTTGAATAACGACATTTTACTTGAATCAAGATCACTTTCTAGGCAAATTGTTTCCACCTGTATACGAAACAATTTTTTTTCCGTGCAGTAAACCTCACTTTGTTTGTAGTACTTACTCTCTGTTCAATGTCTTAGCTGTCTCTGTCAAATGAAATGAGCCGGTCGTAGTATGTAATAGAGTGTTGACGGAGAGATTTATGTTGACCGAGTGAAGGAGTTAATTATCGTTTTTCCCTTGAAGATAAGTGTCATAAACAGGCCTCGGAGTTTTTTTAGCACGGTAAGACTAAGGAGAGCTATGGAGTCTTTGTTAACATTAAAATTAAGTTCATACTCATACTCATCCTCATTAATTTAGTTCATAAAATAAATAATAGCTATAAAAAATACACCACCATCTTCATTGACGAGTAACAAGTAATATGAAGGTAAACAACCCCATAGAATTAACAATCAATATCCATAGAACACGTAGCTATAGGAATGAGTTCTTCAAAATCTTCACATGGTACGTGTACGTTGTTTATTTCATCAGTCCAGTTGTAAAATGTGTAAATAATTGAGACTTTTTCCATGTTCTCTGGAGTGAAACATGTTCTATGTTGGTCAAAAATCCACTTATGACACGAAAAAGATCTTTCCACATCGACTGAAGTTAAAGTAGCATGTTTTAGAACTTCCTCAAATTGTTGTGAGCTTGCCATCGTTCGTATTTCATTAATATCTGGGTTCCTTTGGAGAACTTTTACAAATTTATCTCTAATCGTGTCAGGGCCGAAACATGTAAAAAATTGTGTAATGTCGTCTATTACTTGAAACGCTTGCTTTAATGGAATATTTGTACACTGTAATTTTGTAATAGATTCAACAATAACCTAATAATTGTCTTTAATAAAACTAAGCTCATTTGGCATGTTCATATCCATCAATGCGGTTTGGGCGTTTGCTATAGAGATGGCTTCTTTTCTTGAAAATTCAAAAATAATACTTTTTATTTGCTCATAATGATCCGCGTAGTAAAATGCAGCATTCAACCATGTCCCCCATCTGGTTATTACAGGCCGCGGCGGTAGGGGCACATCAGGGGCCATCGTCTTAAATATTCGTGTTCTCTGTGGCGATTTCAGAAATATCTTTTTTACATTTGATATTAAGGCGTTGACTCCTTCATGTTCTGATCTTATTTGTTCAGCAACACGATTTAGGGCATGCGCTAAACAAGTAACATGTTTCATGTTGATAAATTTCCGTTTTAAAATTTTGCCTGCGAGAAGCATATATTATGCAGCGCTGTCCGTGCAAAATATTAAAAATTTGCCAATGTTACCTTCGAAATTACCTTGCCACAAAGACATAAGACTATTTTCTACCACTTCAGCGATCGAGTTTCCATTGACTTTTTCTAATACCATGATAGTAAGAAGGGTCGACACGAGGATCCTTGTAATGACTTTACTATAACATTGACAACGCAATTACCAATAACATCTACTGTTTCGTCCACGGAAAGCCACAGGTAACAATCTTTAAATGAGTTCCTTATTTTGTCCATAACTGGGTTGTAAATTTTTTGGAGATAAAATTTTCTCAAAGTTGATTCGTGTGGAAGTCTTTTATTCGTTATTGGGCAGCAATATTTTTCCATGAATTTTCGGAATTCGGGATGATTAAGTCTGTTCCAAGGAATGTTGCAGGTAACCAGGAACAAGCAGAGATCAATATAGAAGTCGCTTATAGCTCCACATTTCTTTTGGTGCTTGTCAGAATTAACATGTTTCAGAACGTTGCACAGTGTGTAATTTTGGCTTAGTTGCGGTCATGTGTGGTTTATGTGTTTAATTGATAGCTGTTACTATTTTAGAGGTTTGACAAAGACACCGAAGGTTTTTTCATAATTATTTTCGGAGTTATTGTGATTTGCGAGAAAAACCCATAGAAACCATAAAAATGCAATATCTTGTTTCTGGTGCATTATATGCAAATCAATAAAATATGTTCTCATAAAAGAAGTTTGTAGCCATAACTCTGAGAAGAAACTGCATAAAAAACACGGTAAATTAAGACACAATTCAAGTTTTTACCAAAAATGAAAACAATTTTTTTGTGGAACAGTGCCTTAAAGGTCGCATTTTATTTTTGAATGGACTGAATCTACACATAATAATATAGTTGTATATTAAATGCCAGCTCATAAAAATAAAGGGGTGGCGAGATATGAATTTTTAAAACTTTTGTTTAGGGTTGTCACTGATACTTCTATGGAAATTTAATTATCATATTCAGTCATATTCATTGATTCTGCTCATAAATAACATCATTAGTTTTTGTTCATTATACTACTTGTATCATTAAATCACTCATAGTAATGTTTTGAATTTTACGCGCGACACCTGCGTCGATTTAGATAAATTTTGGTTATGGAGATATAGTTTGAGTTCTAGGGTTGGATATAAACGGCCTTATTCATAAAAAGTTACACCCTACTTCAAACCTACTTGAAGTAAGAAAGCCCAAAAACTACCCTACCGTACTTATGATAATGCCGTCAATGGATGACCTTGAACCATATGACGAATGTTAGCTAGGCATATCTTAAAATGGCGGCATTTAATTATATGCCCCGGAAACAATATTAATACCAAATGATCATTATTCGAACCGTTTTTCGGCTAATGGTTGGTCGGCTTATCGTGTCACTTACAAAATGATCATATTATCTGCGAATCAATAATCTGTGAAAAGATTACTCTGCCTAATGAGATTCTGCCAACCGTGTTTCTACCGAAGAACCCATCTGCGAGTGGTTGTCTGGGAATCAATAATCGGCTAATAATATTTCGGAGAATCAATAGGTCACCCTTGACCATTAAGCTAAACTTCATCTAAATCGGTTCAGCCGTTCTTGTGTGATCGAGCAACAAACATCCAAACACACAAGCTTCCACATTTACAATCTTAATGGGATTTAATTTTGTGGTTAGTTTTGGACAACCCTATTTCCATAGAAATTTCTAAAATAATTAGAAACGCTATATCTCGCTACCCCTTCTATTGTCGTGTGTAATTTTTTAGGACATAATAAACAAGAATATTGTTGATATTTATAATGAAGAATAAAATGCGACCTCGACAAGATTAAATTAAAAATCAATAAAAAGTGAAAATCAGAAAATCTTAAATAATTCTTATAATACTACAGTTACATTTCCTATTTTTTTTATACGAATAGATAATGCAATGTTATGTTACATAAGATACTAACAAATAAAGAAACAATTAAATTTTTGGAGAAAAAAAATATTGAATTTTTCCTCACGGTCATTGACCTTTCACAAAACAATTCATTTCTCCAAAAGTATACAGAAATTTACTATAGGAATTTTTATCAATTGTTTGCCATATCAATCTCTTTCGAATAAACAAATAAACTACACGTGGCCGCAGCCAGGCCAAAATTACACACTGTGCGTTGTCCTTTTTCAATCTAGTTATAGAACTTTCACACACAGTGCAGTATATAACTGCTTGATCGGTATTATACTCTAACTCTTCATAGGGTTCTATCCAGCGCTGTATAAACGAAGAACGTTGGCGAGATTTTGTATTGTGTAGAATGCTGTTGACATGCTTTAATATAAAAGTGTGTCTTAATTGCGTGAGATGTACGTCACAAGACACACACATTACTACACATTTTTCGTGATCGTATATAAGATCTTTGTACGGTTCAATCCAGTGCAAAATTTCAGATATTTGTGGATCCGTCATAATGAAATCAGCAATTTATTCCGAAATTTGCCTTAAATGAATATATTGAAGTAACAAATCATACGTCTTAATATGTTGATACATGACATATGATGTCATTAAGTGCATTATCTAAAGCGGCCAGTGACAACGTATAGTTCCTTATCTTAACAGTAATTATAGTATGTAGGTACGTTAAGTACTTAAATAAAATATTGGAGCGATGACACTGCAATATGGGTAATATAATAATATTAACATACACATATACATATTATTACTTTTTTATAATATAACATTTAATTAAATATATGTAAACAGAATTAATTACATATAAGTAGTCTAAGTATTTATAAAACGATTCGGACGAACTTAATTAATGAGGATGAGTATGAGTATGAATTTAATTTTAATGTTAACAAAGACTCCATAGCTCTCCTTAGTCTTACCGTGCTAAAAATACTCCGAGGCCTGGTCATAAATATTAATCTTTAGTCTGGCTGGTCAGGCTGTGTCTGTCGATCCACAACTATTTGCATGAACTTATCGTTTTCTTTGTTAATTTACCTAAGAACTGACGCTCAGTTTTCCTTCTTTGTAGTTTTATTAATTAGCGCTGGTAGCCTTGCGGTAAGACGTCCGACTTTCAATCCGGAGGTCTCGGGTTCAAACCCCGGCTCGTACCACTGAGTTTTTCGGAACTTATGTACGGAATATCATTTGATATTTACCAGTCGCTTTTCGGTGAAGGAAAACATCGTAAGGAAACCGGACCTAATCCCAAAAAGGCCTAGTTTCCCCTCTGGGTTGGAAGGTCTGATGGCAGTCGCTTTCGTAAAAACTAGTGTCTATGCCAATTCATAGGATTAGGTTGCCAAGCGGACCCCAAGCCGGGATAAACGCTAGGGAGAAGAAGAAGTAGTTTTATTAATTAGATTTTTGAGACTAAAAGGATGGCAGAATTAGTAAAAAAGCACTTTAAAGAATGGCTCCTTAAGAAATGACAGGGATACATGTGCGTTTCTGTTGCATGTTTTTCTTAGACTTAGGTAAGTATTCAACCAACCGGACTGGCCATGTCTGTCATTTTCTATAAAAAAAGTTTGCCGATTTTTGCGGGGGAGGACAGGGGAACGTCAAATGTATGCGAAACGTCAAAATAGCCACGTCAGGCTGGCTCTACATGATTGGCCATCATAGGGACGCAGCTATACGACGGAACGAGATCGCGATATCGTTAGCTCCCTCTAACGCATAGCTGCGTCCCTATGATGGCCCATCATGTAGAGGAGCCCTCAGATAAACGTCCAAGGAGTATGACCACTGGTCATATATTTTCGGCAGAGGGGAACGCCTGTCAATTTCCCGTTCAAACCACGTTCGACCTATATGAGCAAAAATTGCATTTCTCGGTAATCGATTCATGTCTTTCCAAGTTTCCATTACCTTCTGGCAGTTATGGTTATAGATCAGCTACTGACACTGACATAAATATTATACCTATAACAGATAAGTAAACATTTTGCTAGCGAGTGGAAACTAGTTTTGCAACTAAGTATATATTTGCATACGTCCATAGCAACCCAGACTACTTTCTCTCCACGGTCAAGAGGATTTGTAAGTGAATATTCTCTATGTAACGATGTCAACACAACTTATTGTTATAGTGTTTTGCTTAACTAAACATGCGTCATTTAGATAAGTTGCCCATTTAAAGACACCTGAAGAGACCGGTACTCAGTTTCATTCGTTCATTGACTTATCTTTTTAGAGCATAAGTATTTAGTAATCGGGGTTTGTAGTTTAAGTGAGGAACAATTATGTGTCAGGACAGGACGTAAGAAAGGATTGAATAGTATGATGTAACACGAAAGGCCTACGTTCGGCTGTAAATGATCATGTGCTTCATGTTAAGTAGATTAGACTTATTTAAAAAGGTAGATTCAAAATAGTTGCAAAAATAATTATCAAAAGTTGTTCCCGCTGAGGATCGAGACATATAAAAAGTTATGTCTCATTAAAATTAACGATTTGTGAGTTATTAAGAACTACTTATAGCAAACTGTAGGTAAATGTACGGCTTATAGACCAGGCAATAAGGAGGTTGACCTCGCATTAATTCCTCAGACAAAAAAACCTTTACAGTATGACAAAGTGTCATGAGTAGATGGTGTATCAATGTTTTTCCAAAAAAAAAATATCCGTATTATTTTTACTGCAATAAGTTATTTCTTTTAATATTTTTTTTTTGGAAATTCGTAAATATTATGTTAAAATGTGATTAACATAACAACCACTGTTAGAAACTTGACTGAGAAATTTTCCAAACAAAATGACGAGTGTCAACAGATATTTTTAAATAAAGATGACAGTTTTTATACTTTTTATTGTCATTTTTTTGGAACTTTTCCTAGTATCTGGCAATGATCAAAAAAAATCGTGTGGTGAAAAAAATATAGCCTGAGAAATATTCCAGTACAAATTATTAAGCTTTTTGTACATTTTGGTGAAAATACCAAAATTGGCAAATGTTTTTTTTTTGGAAAAATTATGTTTGGTATTTGTTATGATCTATACTATATCCCAGCAAAAGAATCATCGACTGAGGAATTAATGCGAGGTCCCCATACTACGCACCGCCAGATTTCCCGGCCTATTATCATTATTTCTTCTGTAAGTAGACCTTTACTGCAAATGCGCCCTTCTTGCAGATATACAAAATTTTTGAATTAAATCTGATCAGGTTCCTATATATTTATACAATATTATCCTAAGATACAGTCATACTCATACCTACATATTTTATAAAAAAATCTTATTAGCACGAACATTACTATAGAACATCCAAATTAATATATGTATTTAGAGTTTATAAGTTAATAATAACTAATAAGAAATTTAATCTACCTGTACCTGTTCAATATCTATCAAACTATCAACAAAGCTTTCGCAACCACAGCAATGACCTTTCACAACAAGCTCTCGTGTGCAAAGCCCTTTACTTTCCATTCTGTAATAATATATCATCACCGGTATAATATCGAGGTATTTACAATATAATTATCGCAAAGAGAACGTGGCAAATCTCAATTTCGCTTTACGTAAGTTTGGTAATGTGTTTGGAAGTGTCGAAGTTACGTACGCGATTATAAGTTGCCGACTGGGGATGCGCACGATTTGATGCATGCGTGGCAAACGTGCCGTGGTAATAGGATTAACACTTAGAAACGTTATATTATAATGTGTTACGTACATAAAAAGTTTCATATGGAGGACTCTTTGGTCAGGAATTAAACTAGGTACTTAGTACTTACCGAAAAAAAAACTAACTAAGCTTAAAGTATTTATTTTATTAGCTAATATATGCGGCGTAGCATTCATTAGTAGGTACTCGTAATCGATTTCCATTGATTTCAACTTTTATTAGTCATTTTAGTTCTTTTAGGTATTACTTATGGATCTTAAAAAAAAAGACTATTTGGGTAAACTCATGGTTTCGTGTATTACTAATGCACCGCCACGCCATTGCAATACATATAGGTACCTAGAGCGCAGTTTGCAGATTATTTTCAGCGTTTTCGGCGTTTTGACTGGTCAAAACTGTTTACTCCCTATTCGTTTCAAACTCTTTCAAACTTTTATTTAGTAAGTAGGCCACAAGGGCACTTTTAAGTAAGTAAGTAAGTAAGTAAGTAAATATTCTTTATTGCACCAAAATACAAGAGTAATAAAAGAAATACAAAAACTACTACTACTACTATTTTAAATGGCAGATAGAAAAAAAAAACTACACCGGTTGTACGGCCGTAGCTAAGGGGCTACCTAACTTATAATGCTAATGCCCTACCTTAAAATTGGCTAGTGTCCTACCTTAACTTTGCACTGCCCTATATTAAACGCAATTCTGGCTACGGTCCTGACCGGTTCGAACGCTACACTTCTGACCCGAGAAAACTTATGACCGGCAATAAACTCGGCGGGATTTATTTTTTCAAAACAACACTTTTTTAGTTGTCTGAAAACTTATTTCCAATAATACACAATAGCAATTTAAAGCTCCATGATATACTTACTTATATGCGTAACGTAACAAAAAGATAAGAAACAGAAAGTTATTTAAATACTGTATTAAATTGATATTCACAAAATCTTAGTATTTGAAAGACAAGACATCGAATCGTGTAAATTATTCGCAGATTTCGCGGTTCTAACAGAGAATTTACCGCTTAGTTCAATGCCAGTTAGATTAACTTGAACGGCATCTTGTAGAAAATGATCAATCCCGCTTCGACTAACTGCAGTTTGACTGCATGGTTTCTTGTTAATTTGCGACGTTTACCGGCCGATCATTCTTCATCATCATCATCATCATGGAAAAGTAATAAGTATGTATTTATACAGGTTGATTCAGTAGACGTGAGCAGGATTAACACTGCGGATTCAGTGAATAACAAACTATTGTTTGATACCGGTATTAGTGTAATTAGTGCTATATTTTTTTGTTTTTATAGGGTGACCATGATTACAGAGAACAAAATTTCTAAGTAACAAAAAATAAAAATTCGTCGTTATTTCACTTAAACATGACGGCGGCCGATTCTTTATCGTTAACTAAGTATGTAGGGTTGTTCTTGCTCACGTCTCCTGAATCACCCTGTAGGTACCCATTAAACTGCGTCAAACGGAATCTGTCTATGCTAAAAGCCCTGTTACACTTGTCCTAAATCAGCTTCCAAAATGAATTAGTAACTTGATTTACTCAAATTTAAACGCATTTAGACAGCAATTTACTACCTAATGTTAGGATCCTATTATAATTAGGATGCTAGTTAGGACACTGAAAAAAGTAAAGTGTCATAGGGTTTTAAGTTTGGCTTTGGACTAATGATAATTGAATGTGCCGTGAATGATAATTGTTACTTTCTTCTCCGTAGTCTCTCTGGTACAGAATAAAATTTTATTGCGAAAGTGCCTGCGTTTTATTTACAGTGTATTAGATTGTTGGGTTTTGGTCACGGTCACGGTTGGATAATGTATTTAGGGTTCTATCAAGCGGAAAAATTATGTCAATTGTGTGTTATTACCGGCTAGGCTTGTAAAGATAAGATCGTGAGCTGAGATATACCATTTAATTTCAATCGATACTGCACTGCATATTAAACTGATAATAAAGTTCTCGAATTATTTTGATACATTGATTTTAACTTTAAGTAACTTGAACAATGCAAAATTGTCGATAAAATATTCATCTTAACAATGAGGAATGCATCTAAAACACACACGAAGACATCAATCTTATAACACCGATTGATTGACCTGCTGGTACCTTTTTGACCCCCGGCTCAAAAAGACATCAACGCGCTCGACTACCATAGGTCCTACTCTAAACAAGTGATCATGTAATAGGTACAATTTGCATAAGTAAACGCCTATGCTGAAATTTAATTAAAACCTTGCATAACTAGCGAGTTTGTACGTCAGATACATTGTAATTATCTGCAATATGCGGCCGTAATTTCCTAGAACATGTACTAAAATGTCCCTCGCCCTGTCGCTTAATTTAGCACTTCCGAAGTGAATGTAACTGTGTAATACACTAGGCAACAGCACTTCACAAGAAAATATTCATACAACCACAAATATAAGGATATTATTGTGTCGCTGGCTGTAGCCAGTGGTCGAGCCATTACTTGCCTAAGAACTGGTTTGCCTACGCTGCTCCCCATATGCTTTGCCAGTTCAAAACAATATCGTTTTGCTTCGTTTTGCAACTGGGCCTGGACCTGTTTGCTTATTTTTGTCCGAGTTGTTCGCAGCTAAGTTTCTTCGATAGCCTACGTTCGGTTCAAGGACTAAACAAGGAGTTATGAAGTCTTTTAGTATCTAAGATTCATTTCTAAACATTTGAAATAACAAAAACTTAAAAAATGCTGTATAACGCGTAAAATTTAAAACAAGAAGTTTATAAAGGAATATATTTAATCCAGCTAGGTAACGTTAATTAATAATTTTGATTTTACCACATCCGTTTGGAAAGTCTTATTGTTATTTGAAAATTAGTGTGAAAAGTTCCATTTTATAGGTAAGTAGGTACTCATAAGTGCAAAAACTTTTGAGTTGCAACTGACCAATTTATACGTTCGCCGTTAAAATGTCAAACTTTTTGTGAACTGTCTGACTAAATCCGATTACTCAATTCGAAACAGTTAGTGAAAGCAAAAAGTAAATAATATCCCGCCTCGAACTCGTGACAACTTTTTAATTTACCCGCCATTATAGTTCAAAGCCACAGATAAGTAAAATTCGCAAATCGTGCATACAGCCAGCTTTTACCCTTTTCCCAGACCAAGACCACAAATCATAAGCCAGCTAACTAGGTACTATCTCTCCCATGTATTTTGCAAGGAGAAATGCTTTGGTTTCTCGAGAACGACATTAGAAACCGATTTATAACTGCGTACTAAAACGAGCAAGATGGCGATATGCATATTTTACCGCCATTAGTATCTTAGTACTGGAGCCGACGGAACTGGTAATTTATCAAAATTATTTACGCTTGGCTTCCATATAAGATTGTAGAGCCCGTCTCGGAGATCACGAAAACATAAGTCTTAAAGGTCTTAAATGGGCGCTAGTATGTATGGCGTCAAGTTGAAAAAACGAAAAAATGGCCTTAATTTATCAACGAGCTAACACCTCCAAATTTTGAGACACGGTAGAGCCTACCTCAAATGACCTACATACCGAATTTAAGACCATTCCGGTGGGCGCACTAGATTTTAAGACCAGTTGAAAATACGAAAAAATGGCCTTAATTTATCAACGAGCTAACAGCTCCAAATTTTGACACACGACAAAGCCCACCTCAAGTAACCTACATACCAAATTTAAGACCATTCCGGTGGGCGCACTAGATTTTAAGACCATTTTAAGAAGTAATCGATTCTATACGAAAAATAGCAAATAGCTTTAAATTCGGTTCAAAAATACATTTTAATGGGTTGAAATAACGGCATATTCATATTCAAGGGTCTCATAGTTAGATATGCCGTAAAAGTATATACTACATAAGTCTTAAAATTGGAAAATTCGTCATAGCAGTACTTAAGTCGGGGTGTTTTGTCCTTAAGTCAGGGTGTTTTGAATCACAAAATTCATTTTTGTTTTTAACTTTATGGTACAAATTTCGATTCAGAAAATCGGACGTAATTCTTATAGACGTTTTCTAACAGTCACTCATAACCCCAAACAGACAAGCGTCAAGTAAGGTGCTCCTAAAATATGTAGCTGTCTGGAAAGAAAATATTCATCTTAACGCTCCAAATTTCTAAAAGCCTGTTCCTAATTGTCGGTGTGTATTTTCAGACTTTAAATAAATGAAAATACCGTTGCTTTTTTAATCAATTTTAATTTAGACAACACCATTATGCTATTTTTTTCAGACAGTTACATATTCTAGGAGTACCTAACTTGACGCTTGTCTGTTTAGGGTTATGAGTAAGGGTGAAAGCAAACGTACGGTGGACTGCACGGCTGCCTGGTTCGGTAACCTGACCGAATCACACACGCACACGTCCGGTTGTGACATTTTGACATGACATTAGGTTTTTATGCCGTACGGCGGCGAACCATCTAAGGGTGAAAGCAAACGTACGGTGGACGGCACGGCTGCCTGGTTCGGTAACCCGACCGAATCACACACGCACACGTCCGGTTGTGACATTTTGACATGACATTAGGTTTTTATGCCGTACGGTGGCGAACCGTACGTGTGCGGGGAACTGGCATTTAGTATGAGAAATGCGCCTTCAGGCGACCTGAAGCGGCGACCGTATACGGCGACCTGACATGCAAACCGAACGTTTGCCTGGGCCCTAACTCATGAACCGTGGGCCAAAAAAAAAAACACGAAAGTGAGGCCTAATAAGTACCTTTAATGAAAACTATATTGAATTAAATCGGTTGAGCCATTTTTGAATTATCTATCAAAAACCCATAGTGAAAGGACGTAAGTGAAATGACGTAAGCGCCGCCAAATTTCCCGTAAGTAACGACCTTTTGAATTAATGAATTGTAACAGGCCGGCAACTACGGAACCCTACACTGAGCAATCTGAGCATGGCCCGACATGCTCTTGGCTTTTTTTTTCAGACAGTTATATATTCTAGGAGTACTTAACTTGACGCTTGTCTGTTTAGGGTTATGAGTAACTGTTAGAAAACGCCTATAAGCATTACGACAGATTTTCTGAATCGAGATTTTACCATTAAGTTAAAAATGAAAAATGAATTTTGTGATTCAAAACACCCTGACGTGATTCAAAACACCCTGACTTAAGTACTGCTATGACGAATTTTCCAATTTTAAGACTTATGTAGTATACTTTTACGGCATATCTAACTATGAGACCCTTGAATATGAATATGCCGTTATGTCAACCCATTAAAATGTATTTTTGAACCGAATTTAAAGTATTTGCCTATTTTTCGTATGGAATCGATTACTTCTTAAAATGGTCTTTAAATCTAGTGCGCCCACCGGAATGGTCTTAAATTTGGTATGTAGGTTATTTGACGTGGGCTTTATCGTGTGTCAAAATTTGGAGCTGTTAGCTCGTTGATAAATTAAGGACATTTTTTCGTATTTTCAACAGGTCTTAAAATCTAGTGCGCCCACCGGAATGCTCTTAAATTCGGTATGTAGGTCATTTGAGGTGGGCTCTACCGTGTCTCAAAATTTGGGGCTGTTAGCTCGTTGATAAATTAACGTCATTTTTTCTGTTTTCATTTTGACGCCATACATACTAGCGCCCATTTAAGACCTTTAAGTCTTATGTTTTCGTGATCTCCGAAACGGGCTCTACAACCTTATATGGAAGCCAAGCGTAAATAAATTTGATAAATTAACAGTTCCGTCGGCTCCAGTACTAATAATCTCAGTGCACCTAACTTAATTGACGCTTATCTATTGTCGTTTATAAGAGACAAGTAGAAAACGTCTAAAGATAAAAAGATAAAAAGATATTTATTCTTCAATTTAGGCACATTACAATGCACTTATGAACGTCAGAGAGAAAAGAAACTACCACCGGTTCTAACCCTACACCTCTGACCCGAGAAGTATTACTTATTACCGGCAAGAAACTCGGCGGGACTTATTTTTTCAAAACAGTACTACAAATACATTAAAGATACTATATACAATAATGCGTAGTTCTTCAAGAAGGCATATCAAAACAGCTTGAGAGACAGACATGTACCTGCCTATTGTGTAATTAAAATGAAAAATAAAAATAAAATCCAAATCTGACTGCTTCGCAATACGTTTGATATTCTTTCTTACTTGAACTGTGTCCTCTAAATGTTAGATGATTTTATAGATTCTGGTTTGGGCCATGCATATATGTCTGTCATATAGTCCTCGACCCTGTAATAACCCTTTGACATTAAAGTTTTTTTCAAGTATTTCTTAAGAGCGGGAAATGATAGATTCAAAACATCGACGGGTAACTTGTTATAAATATGAATACCCTGGCCAAAAAATGACTTATATGCTTTGCGGACACGACATCGTCTGGTAGCAAGCTTGTTTTTATTTCTAGTGTTATAGCTGTGGATGTCAGAATTCTTCTTGAATGTGTGTATATTCTTTACAACAAAAATAATATTATCATAGATATATTGGGACGCAAGAGTTAAAATATTAATTTCTTTAAATAATTCTCTAATTGATGTACCTGCCTTTAAGTTATACATAAAGCGAATGGCTCTTTTCTGTAAAACAAAAATAGTCTGTATGTCAGCTGCTTTGCCCCAAACCAGAATTCCATATGACATTACACTATGAAAATAACTATAATAAACTAAGCGAGCTGTCTCAATATTAGTCAGTTGTCTAATTTTTCTAACGGCATGAGCGGCTGAACTTAGTCTAAGAGCGAGTTTTTTTTTATATGAGGACTCCATTGTAAATTTTTGTCCAACGTTGAACCAAGGAACACAGTTTTATCTACTATATCTAAACATTCACCATTTATAACTATATTAGTGTCCATTGGTGCCACGTTTGGCAAAACAAATCGGATACATTTAGTTTTCTTAGCAATAGTAGTCTATAAACATTATCCGGTTTTCTGAATCATGTTTTGTGCCATTAAGTTAAAAATGAAAAATACATTTAGTGATTTAAAACTCCAGTCACTTAAGCTATAATGAATTATGTACTTTATAGATTTATTGTAGTATACTTTTATGGTATATCAAACTATAAGACTTAAATTTAAATATGCAGTTAATGTTAAACCATTAAAAAAGTTTTATAACCGAATTTAAAGTTAGTTGCTATTTTTCTTATGGAATCGATTATTTCTTAAAATAGTCTTAAAATCATAACCGCCCACAGGAATGGTCTAATATTCCGACCAAAATGTGTAGAAATTAAAAAGTGGCAACAT
The DNA here is from genome assembly GCA_911728535.1 of Pammene fasciana. Classification (NCBI taxonomy): domain Eukaryota; kingdom Metazoa; phylum Arthropoda; class Insecta; order Lepidoptera; family Tortricidae; genus Pammene; species Pammene fasciana. The sequence goes on from OU452292.1 coordinate 4,207,962, forward strand.
CGTAGTGCCGTCCTGTTTTCTTAGATTGATTTGAAAGGGACGACACTATGGTAGAATATATATTTAGTATGCAGTATACTTCAATTCGGCTTTATCGTGTGTCAAGATTTGGAGCGGTAAGCTCATTGATATAATATGTTAGCCTCTATACGTCCCACTGCTGGGCACAGGCCTCCCCTCATGCATGAGAGGGATCAGGTTATAGTCCCCACGCTGGCCCAAAGCGGGTTGGGAACTTCACATACACCTTTTGAATTTCTTCGCGGATGTATGCAGGTTTCCTCACGATGTTTTCCTTCACCGTATAGCGATTGGGAAATATCAAATTATATTTCGTACATAAGTTCCGAAAAACTGATTGGTATGAGCCGGGGTTTGAACCCGGGACCTTCGGATTGAAAGTCAGACGTCGTTAACGTCAGGCTACCAACGCTTCAGCTCATTGATAAATTAACGCAATTTTTTCGTATTTTCAACTGGTTTTTAAATCTAGTGCGCCCACTGGAATGGTCTAAAATTTGGTATGTATGTTATTTGAGGTCGACTCGATCGCGTCTCAAAATTTGGAGCGTTAAGATGATTTTTTTTTCCAGACAGCTACATATTTTAGGAGCACCTTACTTGACGCTTGTCTGTTTGGGGTTATGAGTGACTGTTAGAAAACATTTATGAGAATTACGTCCGATTTTCTGAATCGAAATTTGTACCATAAAGTTAAAAACAAAAATGAATTTTGTGATTCAAAACACCCTGACTTAAGGACAAAACACCCTGACTTAAGTACTGCTATGACGAATTTTCCAATTTTAAGACTTATGTAGTATACTTTTACGGCATATCTAACTATGAGACCCTTGAATATGAATATGCCGTTATGTCAACCCATTAAAATGTATTTTTGAACCGACTTTAAAGCTATTTGCTATTTTTCGTATGGAATCGATTACTTCTTAAAATGGTCTTAAAATCTAGTGCGCCCACCGGAATGGTCTTAAATTTGGTATGTAGGTTATTTGAGGTGGGCTTTGTCGTGTGTCAAAATTTGGAGCTGTTAGCTCGTTGATAAATTAAGGCCATTTTTTCGTATTTTCAACTGGTCTTAAAATCTAGTGCGCCCACCGGAATGGTCTTAAATTCGGTATGTAGGTCATTTGAGGTGGGCTCTACCGTGTCTCAAAATTTGGAGGTGTTAGCTCGTTGATAAATTAAGGCCATTTTTTCGTTTTTTCAACTTGACGCCATACATACTAGCGCCCATTTAAGACCTTTAAGACTTATGTTTTCGTGATCTCCGAGACGGGCTCTACAATCTTATATGGAAGCCAAGCGTAAATAATTTTGATAAATTAACAGTTCCGTCGGCTCCAGTACTATCTGTGTTGACTTGTTTTGATACTTTCCCGCGTAAAAGTAGGTTGCGTTCAGGGTCAAGGTAGACATAAAATCACGGTAAAGTCTCGGTGTTATTTTATTAATATTGATTTGGCTCGGAACCGTTAATTTTTAATTTTTAATACCTGTGGTGAACGAGACCACGAGGTATGACTTTTGGGTGAGATGTCTTTAAATAAAAGTATTTGTTTGATTCCATTAATCTTGTAAACAAATGTACCTACCTATTGGCTATTAGAAAGGTGTATTAGAGAAGGCTGGATATTTTAATTTAATATAAAGTCATGGGAAAACTTTATTTATAGTCTGGCAAACCAAAAGCGCAGTAACAGTCAGAGTAACATGCTATACCCATCCCTTTTTTAGTAGTGAGAGTACTAGCATTAGAAAAAGACAGTATGATTCTCCCTGTCTATGCTTGAAGTGGAACAAACTCTGGCCAAACTATAATTAATATATAATGCAGATAGAAAAGAAAATACTTAGATATCAAAGGTATTACCGTAAAACTACACAACTATAGTCCAAAACTAAGTAAAATATGTAGTATAGTTACACTTCAAATGGCAAACAAACAAGCATGAGAAACAAACATTACATTTATTTGTTTTGAACACGTCAAAACACACGAACGCATCTTACGCAACGCGTCATTTTGAGAAATGGTCACCTGTCTTTGTTCTTTTGTTCTGCATTATGGCGGATTGACGAGAACCATTGTGAGTCGGACGACAGCGAAAGTGGCATAATTGTTGTCGGACACTCGCGTTACACAACTCTGGGAAGAGATGCCAAGATAATCCCCCGAGATTGTCCGGTTTCCTGTGAATTTGTAACGTTTCGTGATGTGCGTCACTTTTTACATGACCAATTTTGACCATTAGACGGTAGTTACCTACAAAGTTTGTAACTACATAGAATTACTGTTATGCTACAGTTTCTAATGTGTTTTTGTTTTTCAATTTGAAACGAACCGTACAGTCTAACTAAGGTCGTCATGTTTTGCGACTCGCTCCGCTTGTTTCATAGGTAAAGTGACATTCTTTCTCACGATAGCACTCTCTCCAAGTCGAAAGGACTTGCTTCCATGAACGTCATGAACTCCTTTTATGAGTAGGTAGAAGACTTTGTCTACCACTGTATTATAATTATGAACTTGCTGATATTCTTTTGCCATGATCATCGTGTGAAATCCATAACAACCTAAGATAATAAGACTTAGTGCAGTACTAGTATTTGATGAATAATTAAATATTTTTACTCTTACATTCCATATGGTAGGTATATATAGACGACGTCAAAGATATGTTTACACTTCTTCACCTTACTCCTTTGTATTTGTAATAAGTTGCAAAAGTGTAAACATATCTTTGACGCCGACTGCACACATTTAAAGTAGGTAGTACATATTTAGAAACTCCCTTCCCTTTTCTCGAATGTAGAACCTTCCTTACTGTGGTCAAAACTGTCTCTCAAAGACAAAAGAAATGTCTAACCGACACCAAAAGAGAAATTACGCACATTTCACGATTAAACCGCATGCGCACGCTCGACTCGTCAACAAAATTACACACATCATTACGCAACGCAAACGCATCCTTATGCCATACGTGTTAAGGGCGTGTACAGTTGCCTAATGTAATTCCGATTAGTCACGCCAATGGACGGCATTGTCAAACGCTTCCTCCTGGTTAACTACCACTACCTGTTACAGATACTGATATTCTAAGGTAAGGTAAAAGCAGGAAGTGGTAAGTGGAAGCAGTGCTTCTCATTTGAGCAGTGACGATGACTATTGATGAGATGATGGTGTGCGTGATCTCTAGGAAGTGCATAACGCATACTATGCCTCAGGGCACAATCCTAGATCCACTTTTGTTCATGCTTGCGATCTCGAAATACGTGCAAGTATACAGCCTTGGCAAGAAGTAAAACAATGTACGGTAACGATAAATGCATATAGTTCATTTATAAATATAGAAAAGTTCACTTAATAACACTTTCAAGGTACCTAAAAAATATGAAAACAGAAGGTACCAAAAATGAAAATTTAAGTCGGTGCGACATGTTGCAAATATTATATGCAGTTACTCCTAACTTCAACAAAACATGCCTATTAGTTTGAATTAATTGAACTTTGAAAAGATGGAAACGATGGACTAAACTTTCGAGTTTTCTATGAAAATCGCATTGGTGCCCAATACTTCTGGCTGTAGAACAGTGCAAAAATATTGCGTTTTAACTATTAGTTGTTTGATCGTGGCATTGAAATAGTTTGCTGTAAAGAAACTCGCCAATTTGGATCTCCGATTGAATTCATATGAGATTTACTCAACTTACACGTATCACGGCCAACGTGTGTCGGTGTATAGGATCAGTAATGCCCTTTGAGCTGTATTCGATCATTAATGTTATTATGCATTATTTTGCTTGAATATGAATTTTCAAGATAATAATTTTACGTTTTCCTATGACTATTATTACTCAATCCCGAAGAGAAAGAAACTTCGACAGTAGGTTTTCCTTTCGATATGCCAAAGTGACATGTGGATATCCATATGAGATTAGTGAGATCACTGTTTGACACATGTACTAGAATGTGTCAAAGTTAGTCACATTAGCGACTGTTTTCGATTGTCGAATTAGGCCCACACGATCCACTTTGTTACCAACGTTTTAGTTTTCACTGATAATTCCATAGTTATCCATACATTCCTTTACGAACTAATTATGCAGTTCGTTCATCAGACTAAAGTCGCTCACGTGTGACGCAACCTGACTCCCCAAGTAGCCAAAGATCCTATACATCGAGAACAATGAGGCTTAACAATGCAACACACGGAGGGGGAAAATGTGCCCGGAAGTGGGGGCGACCTCAGCGGGCTTTGACTTGTGATTGATATTGTTTTGTGGAGCAAACTACTCGAATATAATATAGATGCGAGAAAATTAAGTAAGGTACTTAGTAGTAGTCAAAGAGTAAACCTAAACGGAAAAGTGAGCCTTCCCGCGGCCGTTAAATTTTTCCCGGAAGTTTTCGTCTTATTGTTGTGATAGTTTGATATTTAATGTTGGTACCAAATTTAAAACATCTTACAATCCCTATTTTTTTTAATTGTAGAGCCGTTAGCGTTAATTTATCAACATTTGAAATAGATTTATTTTTGAAACTAAGTAAGTGAGTCAATAGAAATGCCTGTATTCATGTCACGGACTTTTTCGGATGTTAAACTCATGTAAAATAATACAAGAGGAACGAATGTATGCGACAATATTATTACTGGTAGAAACTATGTCGTTTGTTATTCAAACTACTACACTTGTGTGACATATTATTTACCCTAGGTGTTAGAGCGCGAGGTAACCACATGTGTGCATTTTTTAAATAAATATCTATTTATTTGAATCCTAACCATTCTCACTTCAATGACCCAAGTTTACCGTACAGCAAAATGTCCGTAAATGTTTTGTAATGAACCTACAGTATTGCTTACAGTACAGGTCATTTTAACGTGGAACTCAAAATTATATAGGGAGCGCCTATGTAAGAAAAACACATGTTTTCTTTAACTTAGATGACCCATTTTGTAGTTGAGGTGATCTGCGACTACTGGACTAGACTACAGGAGATCGACGCTGATGGAGAGAAATCATAAGCACTGCAAAACCAAGCCTATAACCGCGAACCACTTCGTTTATCGAATCGTCTATTTACATCACTCTCTTTCAAATATGCAAGAGCGATAGAGATGGAGACAACGATTCGACGAACGAAGTGGTTCGCGGTTAGATATAGGCCAATAAGCTAAGTGGTTACGATCCTCAGTAATTAGGGGGCGACAAAGAAGAGAGATATGCAATTATGGTCACCTTATTTTTCAGCTGACCAAATAGATGAGACTTGAGTGTTCGCTCGCGTCAAAATGAAGGTTGTATGCGCCTAATTTGCATAGAACCAACATAAAGATGCAATATATGACTATAATGAGTTAATTACATGTTGATCGTCTATTGTTCTACTAACTATGCTTTGTGTTAGAGGAGGGACCATCGCTTCTAATGTACAACAGTGAAAAGTTTAATTTAGCTTATATGGAGACGATAAACAATCACTTTTATAATGAGCTCTAAATAGTACCATAATTAGCTAAGTAGGTACATACTTATATGGTTTTTGTATGTGAAGTTTGAAAGTAAAAGTTGTCATTCTTTTGTTATTTATTACTTATAACAAAACAAGAGCAAGACTTGTAGCAGAGCGTGGTTCAATTTTATGGAAGAATCATTTTGTCACTCGCGTAATAAAGTTCAAACTGGCTGTCAAGATTGAGTCGTGTTTACGTGATATATTTAATTATATGTATGAAACGTTTTTATACAAGTTAACTAAGTCGCTTGAAGGTCAAACCTGCACCATATCGCTTCACAATCAAGAAATTACTGTAACAAAGTTGCCTATAATTTACATTCCTACAAAAGATTAAGAAATATCGTTAATATATAGTCAACATTACCATATAAGTCTACAAGTGAAGGTATAACTATAAAAAGAAAAGAGCTTCAACGTTATTGATTAGAAAATTATCATACGCTTATGGAGTAAGAAATTCAATTAGGTCACGGCATTGTACGAACTGCGAGTTGAATAGTTCGGAATTATTTTTAGCTTATGGAAGTACGAGTACCTATACGATAGCAAGTTTCGTAATTTTGATTTGTTTGTGCGTGTTTCATATCGGTAGGTATTCGATTCCAGTCCTATTATTGAAGTTTTGTTTATTTGCTTTAGGCCCTAGTTTGACTGCGGGAAATCTGCACGGTATCCGAATCATTTACGTGTCTACGGCTGGCTCTACATGATGGGCCATCATAGGGACGCAGCTATACGATGAAACGAGATCGCAATATCGTTAGCTCCCTCTAACGCATAGCTGCGTCCCTATGATGGCCCATCATGTAGAGGAGCCATACGAACTAGGGTTAATACTAGATATTTGTGTTAAAGAAAATACCTACAATGTTAGGCTGTGTCTACCTATATGTATAGCGCATATTTATCTAATTTGATAAAACCACTCATAATTTTAAACAAAAAAGAACCGACTTCACTTAGGATCCGCTATTCCAAGAGGAAGTGGCCGAGTTGCTGTAAAAAATAGTGAAATCACTATAGGTGTGCCTATAATAGTTGAAGAGTTCCCTCGATTTCTCCAGGATCCCATCATCAGATCCCGACTTGGTGACAATGGGACCATCTAGGGGTTATACCTGTTCGATTCAAAAAAAAATTTTGAAAATCGGTTCACGATTCACGGAGATATGGAGTAACATACATACAAAAAAAAAATTATGATAAAAAAAAAAAAAAAAAAATTCAGTCGAATTGAGAACCTCCTCCTTTTTTGAAGTCGGTTAAAAAAGTAGCGTTCCTTATCTATAAGTATTAGCTATTAAAAATAATTGATAAGCTTTAAAAAAGAAAACACCTAGTACTAAGGTCTTATTAGCGAAGATTGAGGTCATATATATACTTTTGGGCAGGGACTGCATAACCGGAATATAAAGGTACCTTTATAAAACGGTATGACGTCATACCGCATGTTTCGGTATGATTTCGATAGCGCAACCGATATATTTCTGTACAGAAATATAACGGTACCGCTATTTTTTTCGATACTTTAACCGTTATCATAAAGGTATGGATTGAGGTATATGAGGGTGAGGATGCCCCGCCGACTGACCGGCGACAACCAATCAGCGTTAGTTATTGAGTGCTTGCCCTAAGCACCTATTTTGTTTGATTTCGTTCAGTGCGGCACATTTTTGATTTATTCGCTGTTAGCTTCTTGTCGTTAGTTGCGCTTTATTCGCATATGTTTTGTTGATTTTAGGATTTCATAAGTAGTAAAAGACACCTTTAACAAAACATTTTCAGTTATAAAAATTAAATAAAAATTAATTAAAAATTTAATAAAAATAAATCAAAAATAAAATAAAAATAAAATAAAAATAAAATAAAAATAAAATAAAAATAAAATAAAAATAAAATAAAAATAAAATAAAAATAAAATAAAAATAAAATAAAAATAAAATAAAAATAAAATAAAAATAAAATAAAAATAAAATAAAAATAAAATAAAAATAAAATAAAAATCAAAATAAAATAAAAATAACATAAAAATAAAACACTGAAATCAAAAACAAATCTAAAAATATTAAAAGAAAACAAATAAAATAATAAAGAATTTATAATAAAAATATATTAACCTAACATTCAACTTTTTAGAAATAGATTTTTAGTTTTTAGTATTTTTAAGTTACATTCAACTTCATATCTGCACTGATATTAATATCAATTGTCTATTAAATGAATCTACACTAAAAACTTTTCACCAATTTTCAATGTTGAAAAAGACAAAACATTAATTATTTCCAATTATTAGTTATTTGTAACAGATTGATGAGTCAATTGATTTTAATTCTAATTGAAATCAATTTGCATTGAACTGTTAGTGTTCAATTGTCTCAGAGTACAAAAACAATCTTCTCCAATGTGCTCGGAAATGTTCACCTTACTGTAGCAAAATTAGTACGTGAAGTTCTTCATTTTTTACCACAACGAAATTAAAAAAATACTAGTAGTCCGCCTCGAACTGAGAACTCGCGATTTACTTGCAAACGAGTTGACCAATATAACAAGACCCCAGGGAGGATTTTTTTTCTCCCTCTAGCTCCATAGCGACTTGATCGATCCCGCTCATATACGAACTTACAAATTTTATGTATCTCTGCTACAGCCCCAAGAAATGTCATAAAGATCAGAAAAACGTAACTAAAGTTATCGTCAGACAAACTATCGAAATCAAAAAGCCATCCAAATGCCGAGACGTCCCGTCGACGTCTTAGCGGATGAGAAGTTGCTTGTCAACGCCATAAATAAGTGTATACTTTTGCACCTTACTCCATTGTAATAAGGTTCAAAAGTGTATACATATTTTAAGCGTTGACTACTAAAATCCATTACTGTATTGTTTTTTACCTTTTAAACTTTTCTTGCTCTCACTTAACTTCACAAACAATAGGAACACATGGCACTTAACAGGTAAAACCCAAAGCTACTTGAAGGTAATCATTATCAATGGCCCGCAAACTATTGTTTGTTATCTTTATCTGCACGTGCAACTATTTCTTAGTGTTTTCACCGAAGAAAGACGGTTGTCCAGCCAGTAATAATATTTATGAATAACAAAGTAGGTATATTATTATTTCACTTAAAATACTTTTAAATTGTTGCATTGGTCTACCTGTAGCATTTCTTACTAGGGAGTAAATATTAATTAGAGATATTAATATATTTATTTGGATGAACTTGCTTAGGTACCTAGTACCTAGTGTACCTACCTGAGGTGCGATGTTTGATTCTCATCGGGTGGCTTATTTCGTACTAAGTAGTCATCGGCTGGATACAAAAAAGCCACCGGTGAAATTCAAAAATCACACCAATCCCACCTCTGGTTTTTTTGTACAAACTCATAATGGCTGGTTATCAGAGAACAGAATCATACCAATATGTAATTACTTAAAAAAACTGAAAAAACATCTGGAATCAAATCAATGCAAAGACCACGAGTATAACACATAATGCGAAGGGTCCGTTCGACACAAGCTCTCTTTCAACAACCGAGCGGAGCGGAGCCGAGCGGAGCGGAGCCGAGCGGAGCCGAAGTCGAGATTCGCGGGAACACTTTATCAAGATAGCTACGGTTCCGCGTGTAACACGTATATCACAAGCCCTAGTTCAAACCCCCTACGGAGTTTTTCGGAACTTACGGAATATCAATAGATATTTATATCAATATTATTTATTATTCATCAATTCATGTCATTATTTACCAATTGATTTAATTTTTATTTAATTTTTATATTGTTTATTTTTATTTTGTTTTTATTTTGGTTTTATTTTATTTTTATTTTATTTTTATTTTTATTTTAATTTTATTTTTATTTTACTTTTATTTTATTTTACTTTTATTTTATTTTTATTTTATTTTATTTTTATTTTATTTTTATTTTATTTTTATTTTATTTTTATTTTATTTTTATTTTATTTTTATTTTATTTTTATTTTATTTTTATTTTATTTTTATTTTATTTTTATTTTATTTTTATTTTATTTTTATTTTATTTTTATTTTATTTTTATTTTATTTTTATTTTATTTTTATTTTATTTTTATTTTATTTTTATTTTATTTTTATTTTATTTTTATTTTATTTTTATTTTATTTTTATTTTATTTTTATTTTATTTTTATTTTATTTTTATTTTATTTTTATTTTATTTTTATTTTATTTTTATTTTATTTTTATTTTATTTTTATTTTATTTTTATTTTATTTTTATTTTATTTTTATTTTATTTTTATTTTATTTTTATTTTATTTTTATTTTATTTTTGTTTTATTTTTATTTTATTTTTATTTTATTTTTATTTTATTTTTATTTTATTTTTATTTTATTTTTATTTTATTTTTATTTTATTTTTATTTTATTTTTATTTTATTTTTATTTTATTTTTATTTTATTTTTATTTTATTTTTATTTTATTTTTATTTTATTTTTATTTTATTTTTATTTTATTTTTATTTTATTTTTATTTTATTTTTATTTTATTTTTATTTTATTTTTATTTTATTTTTATTTTATTTTTATTTTATTTTTATTTTATTTTTATTTTATTTTATTTTATTTTTAGTTTATTTTTATTTTATTTTTATTTTATTTTTATTTTATTTTTATTCTATTTTTATTTTAATGTTTCCATTTCCATATCCGCATCGAGTTAATATCAATGATCGATTCAATGTACCTACACTATAAACTCTTTCACGAAATTTCAACTGAGGAAGACTAAAATGAATTCACTACAATTATCGCCGAGCGCGCCTCCGTGACCTTGAGCGAGTAGATACTTGCCGGCTACCTGCCCCGCGCCCCGCACCCCGCACCCTTGGTCAGTTGCTTTACCGCCGCAAACAAGTACCTACCTCGTAAATTCTGCGATGAAAATAACGATACCGAAATCATAACGGAATAAGTATCGCTATATTAAGGTATAAGTACCGTAACGAAAAAATTGCGATATCGTAATTTTATTTCGGTACCGTACCGCAATATTTCAACCGCTATAGCTCTACCTTTAAAACATTGCGGTATCGTAATTCTATACCAGTACCGTAACGCTTCTACCGTAACGAAATCAGTCCCTGCTTTTGGGTTCTTACAATAACAAACTCCAACCTTTTTTACCAGGCATTAAAGCACAAAAAACATTTAATACCCACTGTTGACAAATTATGCAAAATCCATTGTGGGAATAAATTAATGATAAAATTATCATTAAAAACAATTATACAAAACCAGGACACAATGGTGTGAACGCTGGATAGTAATCTTTTTGGTCTAAAAACGTGGCAGTTGGCACCACTGAATTTAGGACGTTACATCATCCATTGTACGCTTGCAAATTGGACAATGACATACTTAGTAAATTTGCTTATCTGTGGTGCACGAAATGCAGTATTTCTAGGATTTACTAATAGTACCTAATACCTAAGTCGCATTGTTTTAAGTGAGGTAACGGAAGTGGTTATAAAGATTGCTAGCGCACGATTTCTGAGGTTGAATAGCGAAATCAGACGTGAGATAATGAATTAAAAATGCACTCCAGATTATAAGAACGTTATTATCAGTAAGGGACCGTTATCTTCTCACATAGGTACTAACGGAAGATTTTATAAAAGCTGTCGCAAGTAGTGCCCGCGAAACAACGATAAAATTGCAATATTTTACTTTGAAAAAATCTTTTTAATAAAAAAAAGTATACAATTTTTACATTTAAACTTAGTATAATCTCAATTTACAGAGAAAGATACTGTCTGGTTGGGTTGTAACTTTATTACAGTTACAGCCGGTCTTAGCCTTTGCAAGGCCCCGGGCGGCCCTTGTAAAAATCTGCTCGGTGAGGCCCTTGTAAACATTTGTCCGGGTTGTTGCGAGGCCCTTGCAAGCGCGAGGGCCCGGGCGGCTGCCCGGTTCGCCGCCCCCTAAGGCCTCTGGTCCTTAAGTTAGCCTAATACGGACTAATAGCGACTTCTTGGTGACATTATCATTTTTATTTTTATTTTATTATTCAAATAAGTTACACAGCATTACAGTAAAACCAAGGCACTGTGAACTACAAACAATGAAAATTACAAAAATCTTAAAACTATTTGGATAAAGCCACGTTTGTGGAAAGTAGCGAATTAGCGATGTCACCGGCGCACTATCAAGTTGTGCAGAACCTATTCAAAATGCATTAAGTTTAGAGAAAGGCGGTGAAATAAGCTAACATAAAATGAACAATCCAAATATTACGATTTTTCACGAATGTTCCCATCTCAATAGTTGCGATGAATTCTGCTTCAGTTTCAGCGGTTTTTTTTGTTATTTCGGCCTCATTCGCAATAAACAATTTGTTTATAGGAATGAACTACATATTTCCCTAATAAAGTACAGAAAAACCCATCGAATGTATTCTTATCATTCGAGTTTTAAGTAGACATGTCAATATAGTACGCACTTTGTATGGCTTCCTGCATCAGCTTTTGTCGCCACTGGCATAAATAAACGACAAAGCCTAAGCTGTCAATTATAAACGAATTAACTTACATTCGCAAACAATAAATTACATGCTTATTTAATTAGAGTCGTGTAGTGTAATTCTAATTATTTTTAGTTTCCGCTTACAATTATGTTATTATTTTGTTATGAAGACAACTTCGCTTAAATCGTTTTTGGATTAAGTAGGTACGGTATTCGTTACGAATACCTATAATATTTTGTATGAGTAGCTTACTTACAGTTCAGGTTAATATTATGCGATAATAAATATAAAATAATACTTGCTCGCTTTTTTTATTTTTTTCAAAAGTGGTATACCTACCCGATTTGTCAGTTTTGTTTTTAAGCTACCGTATATGTGCAATGAACAATAATAAGCATATGTCCTAAGAACCACAATTTGACTCAATTATGGCGATAATCTGGTCATGTAAATCTCAAACACGTCGCTTAAATTCTTTCCAGAAATAATATTCCATGAAACCCTCGTTAATTTTGAAACTGGCCGTAAAATTCCACAAAGTGAGTCGTGATTTGCGAAGTCTCCAAACGGCTTTAGACGCGTGTCACGAATTTCGTGTCCTCGCAATTCTCATGATCCGACTAAGTGGTTAGTTTAAAATATTTTTTAGAGCTGGTGAAGGATAATAGACTATACAATACGTACTGTGTTTGTTTGTATTAGTGACGAAATAATACTTTAGAATTAAAGACAAAGACATTCCCCCTCTTCGTCTTAACGGATTTTCGGGTACATCTTAAAATGCTATGGAAGCTTATAGTCTGTTTTTCTCCCAAAAATTCAAGTAATTAGGTAGAAGCAATCACCTATTTTTCATGTAGGTAGAGGAGAAATCAGATCCTGACAAAATGTATAACATTCACCGTCAATTTGTGACGATTGCTAACCGGCCGTTAATGGTAACTACACGATTAAGTAAATTGCCCAGCTGTACACTAGTAGCCTACCTCCACCTCAAATACAAGGGTACTTCTACCTTTCTACCGGCCATAAAGGTATAAAATGTGTACCAAACTACATTTATTTTTAACTAAATATAAATATAAAATATAAAAAGCCATTCCTAAACTAGAACCTTATGTCTACACACGGCATTTAAGAGAGTGATTACCCTACTTCCGAATATTGACCAAAACATTGCTATAATGATGACCGTAAATGTTTCCGCAAAAGCCTCGACTCGACCTTTCACTTGCCGTTATGTAAAGGGCAATTGAGTACGATAGTTACCAAATGTTGACAAAATATTGAAGACATTAACTATATGGGGCAGATGCCCCAGTTTTGGCCACTTTAAGGAGAGTTTGTCTGTTCAGACGTCCGTCATTTTATGTCAATAAGGAATTATGACACTCTTTTTGCACTAAGTCAGTGAAAAAATATTACTATATTTATATGAATCTCCAGTGTTTAGATTCTGACATTAGATCTTATTTTTTTCTTTAATGAAATGTCAGAGAGGGATCCAAGAGCCGGTTTTGGCCACTTTTTTCCAAGGCCCCTGATAGCTAAATGACAACTTATACATGACAGTTGACAGTGCCATCTGTACTGCCATATTTGACTCTTAAATTAACCATAAACCATAGACTCCTAAATTTGTCTATACCTTAATAAAGTTGAAAATGGCCAATACCGGCACAGTGGCCACAACCGGGGCATCTGCCCTGTATGTTGTTACAAGTTTGTTTAATATGTGCACACCATATAACGAAAGTTATTTACCTACTTACAATTTGTATTGTTCCATTTAGTATCTACTAGGTAACCGCAGCCAAAATGCCATGACTAAAACTCATGCAGTATTTTTTTTACGTTTTGCATGTAATTCCTGTTATTATGTTATATTTTTATTTGTTTCAGCCATATCTGGGCAAAATTTAAATGAGACTCCTTTTTTCCACTATTAGTGATACGCTTAAGCTAATAATATGCAAAATTGCAAATTTTTGAAATCGTCTTCCAAAAAATCTCACGACGACAAACGCCCGATTTTTCTTATCTGAAAAAAAAGACGGTTAAGGATTCCTAAGTTAATGTTTTATGTATTGAAGGTGTAATAATAAAGCTACGTAAGAAACCGTTTAGCTGGAATAAATTGGAAGCGTTACGTTATGCATTACCAATTCTACGTATTATTAACGATTTGCTGAAAAACGTTGGATAATCCTTGTATGGAACGTTTAGTTTATTTTAATATAATCAATGTATTGGTTAATATTATTACACAACAGTTTCCCTGGGTTATTAAGTTATAAAAAGTTTTGTAAACAATCTAATAGTCTATTACAGGCCGGCTCGGTTCGGTACCTATGTATCATCAAGCTGCTCTATTACTTAACGTCGTTTATAAAAACCCATTTATGTATTTAAATTATTATTACCTAACTACAAATCCCTGTAGTTCATACTTTTCCGTAAAATGTTAAATAATATTATATTCATTTATGGTATAGGAACGATTAGTTCGTTTTTCTTTTTCCACCATCATAGGTAATTAAAGGTTATTATTGTTAATGCATATTTAGGAAGTTTTTTAGTATTTAAGTACGTTAAGTAACATTACTATACCTACATGCAATATTCGATGGAGCCTGAAGGTTGAATCATTATAATAGACGGTAGAATAATTAATAAAATACCTTTTTTTCACTAAGTAACTAATTAAAATCAGTATTTAAGTACCATATAATTTAAGTGATTAGAGGTTTGTTTTTAAGGCCTATTTACGTTATCCGAGTTTTTCGTACGATTTGGGACAATAGGTATAACGATAGAGACGCAGCTATACGACGGAACGAGATCGCAATATCGTTAACTCCCTCTAACGCATAACTGCGTCCCTATGATGGCCCATCATGTAGAGGAGCCATAACATAAGGGTACTTAATCAACTGGTGCCACGGACTATCGTACAAAATTATTTATAATAATATTTTCGAATGAGTCTGGCGCAGATTCGCCAAGTCCTTATTAGGTAGGTACTTAGAGCATATACAGCTTTATGGGTAGGTACTATAAGAAGAATCTATATAGTGCGATTTAGGATTGATAATTAAGAGCGTATATCGCTGAATATGCCACTGACCATTGTGACATTTCGTTAAGCGACAAAAAAACTGTTTAAAAAATCATGTATGTTAATGTCAGTTTTTTAACCTCATTTTCTATTTACTGGGTTACAGCAGTACTATACTGTCACGTTTCGTGCGGAGCGGCGCCGGCGCGCTCGGCGCGGAATCCGCTTCCTATGCAGTTTCGTATGTTTACACGCATCGCTAACTGTTATACAACGAGCTGCATTGCTGTCGATATTTTACCAGCTTTGTAACAAAAATATGGCCTGAGGTGCGTTGCTCTCGCAGACATAACGAATAGCTATTAACAAACGCAAGGTCTAACTTGATTTTTCGTTTGGAAAACCTTTGCGTTAGGTACCGCCGGGACAAGAACCAGGAGACGCCAAGAGTAATTATTAAGAGATGCCCATGCAATAAAGCCGTATAAGCAATTGGAATACTCATTTAACGTAAAACACAGTTCGCGAAATTCGGCTATCATAAAAAAGAAACAGCCGGAAGGAGGAAATATGCCTATGGTGATTGAATTTTTGTACCTAATAGAAGTATAGATTTTTTCCGCCTTAACGGCACATTTTTGTCGATAATACTCAATAGGTGGTACCAAAATTTTGGCATCAAGTAAAGTCCGTTTTTGAGGATAAACGCGCAAAACTCTGCGCAAAAAATAACATCTTGTTGATTAAGGTTTGGAAGTGTCAAATCCACTCAAGTGCATGGTGATTAAATAAATATGTTTTTGTCCTCATTAATACCAACGAATTCGGTCATCGTTGGAGCATGTTTGTGCTTCCTCGTGACGGGGTTGACGGTGACCCGTGACTCAGGATGTGACTCAAACGGTCGCGAACTGCATTCGACTGATTATAAATTATGTTCGCAGAAATTGTTCGATTAAACCTGTATTTGTAGGTACTAGTAGTCCGCTTCGAACTGAGAACTCGCAATTTACTTGCAAACGAGTTGACCAATATAACAAGACCCTAAGGAGGATTTTTTCCTTCTAGCTCCATAACGACTTGATCGATCCTGCTCATATACGAACTTACAAATGTTATGTATCTCTGCTACAGCCCCAAGAAATTTCATAAAGATCAGAAAAACGTTAGGTAGTAAAGTTATCGTCGGACAAACTATAGAAATCAAAAAGCCATTCAAATGCCGAGAAGTCCCAGTAGCCAGGTGACAGTTCGGTCTGGAGTTGTTTGTAAGAACTCTCTTCGCTTACGCTCCGCGAGTTCGTAAAATAGATGTAGCGGTGCGGCGGTGCGTCAAAAAAGCCGGGGTTAAATTTGGTCTTCCTTTTCCCCATGAGCAGCTGTCGTAAAGTACTCAACCGGCTGAAAAGAAGGGAAGCCGGTGGGAATCGAGTTCCATGGACGCTCCACCACTGATAGATGGACTTATTTATGTGTTTCTTAAATCTGCATACAAACATGAAGATGGATAGGGAATGCAACCCGGGTTTTTTTAGTATGAACTGTATGAAGATACCCGGGTTTCCGGGTAATACCCGGGTTTTTTCACACTATAAAAACCCGGGTTGCATTCCCTAAAGATAGACCAAATGTAAAATTGGTCCTTCGAACCGGATAAACATGGACGCAATAGAAAAACAAAATTTAGTTAAATTCGTTTATAGATACAGAAACAGTATTTACTGAATCCTAAAATTAAATAAATTACTTTATAAACTTCAGGAGTCTTCACGTTTGAATGCCACACTAACCTTCAGTAGTGCAGTTGGTTTTTAAGCAGTTAAAACGGCGAACAAATAATTAGTTAAGAAATACGAGCAAGATTTCATATCGGTGAATATCAACGCGATGCTTGTGCAGTATGCAGGAAATGTTTTAATTAAGTTTTTATTATTTTGTAGCACGCGTGATTGAATAACAGACGAAAACTTAAACTCCTTTCACTGTTTTTATTTTCATTCATCCAACTTTCTCTGAATGGCAAGAATCAAATCACAGTATTTAATAAAAAAAAGTTTTAAAACTTGAGTGACTTTTAATTAAAACAACGGAAGCCAAATGACCAAAAAAAACACGATTGAAAAGCTGAAAACCTTGAAAGTTCATATAAAAACAAAATATCAACTAGAAAATTAATCAACTTACGACACTTACGTTCATTTTCCTAGACACTGAATGCCTCCTTTTCAAGAACAACACTAAACAATATATTAGTAAAGTATTTCACTAGTATTTAGTTCCGGTGCCGGTTACCACTAGTATCCGAACGTGCGTCGTGCCGCGGCGGCGGTGAATTCGCGACTGCTCGGAAAGGCAAACTTTCTCGGCAGCGATTCAGTTGCCCTGCCACTTTCGAGTTGATATGGCCAATGTGGTTGTTATGGTACCTTTAGCTGTTGTTTTGTAAGGAGTTAAATCTTTAAGAATTAGTGTAGTACCTACCGTATATCGTAGGCATAGGAGGTAGGTATAATAATATTACACATAAAAAGCTGAGATGGGTTTGTATGACAAGCAAGACTTAGGCTCAAATCACACCTAGCGGAATGGAGGCAGTAATGTCTATGGCCTCCATACATTACTGCCTCCATTCCGCTAGGTGTGTTTTGAGCCTTATTGTGTGTAGCTATTAGGGTATATCGCCAATAACTGGCCACCTAATAGGTAGTAATGAACTCTGTTCACCTAAAAGTAGCTGAATCAGGTTTTAATTACTTGCCATGTTGTTGGGGTGGATCTTAAGCAGTGTCGATCTGTACCGCACGACACCAAGTCAGGAGAGCGAAGGGCTGGATAGAGCTACAGGCTGATGTAAATGATAACTCACTTGTTGGTCTTGAAGTACGCTGTGTATTTCTCAGAATAGACATGTACTTACAGTCGTCAAAGCATTAAAATATAATTAATTAATTAAAATAATTAACAAGGCTAGTTGTTCAGTCGCTGACAGAAAAGGAAGAGACGGAGTTACCATGTGTAACATATTCATAGACAAGCGGTGTTACTATTATTAAATATCTAAGGACTCTACAAACAACATGATGCAACGAGTACAATACATAATCATTCTAACACTTCCCCTTATTGTGCTCAAGACATATTATCAAATGCAGAATATAAAACAATCACAAAAAGAAAACTCTACAAAGTGACTCTACATATTACTATGACTCTACATCTGATAGATAGTACTCTATGTGACTACATTTGACAAGACATTGCTCCGTGTAACTTTACATTGAAAAACACAATCATAAATGAAATACACATTAACATTCTCATATCAAATTAATTGCAGTCACAAAACGCTCATGCTTGACCTTAGACAACGGTTTAGTTAATACATCTGCAATCATCTTTTCAGTAGGCATATACTTAACATCAATCAGTTTCTTGCCGATAAGATCCTTAACATAATGAAATCTTAAGTCTATATGCTTTGTACGCTTATGACAATATTCATCAACATGCAGTAATCTTTGTGCGGACTGGTTATCATTGTATACTACATATTTAATTTCCTGTTTAGGTAAAATTTCAGAAAGAAAATTTTGAATAAATGTGACATCTTTACATACATCGCTTATAGCTAGGTATTCCGATTCACAAGAAGATAACGCTACGCACCTTTGTTTACGCGATTCCCAATTGACCGTATCGTTGCCTAATTTAATTACAAAACCAGTATAACTTTTCCTATCGGTTACATCGTTACCCCAGTCTGCGTCTGTAAAGGCATTTAAAAACCAATTCCTACTTTTATAATAACATAAAGAGTACTGAATTGTTCCTGCCAAATAACGCAGAATGCGTTTCGCTGCCAACCAATGAGTTTTATCGAAGCAGTTATTGAACTGGCTTAGCTGGCTGCATGCATATGATATATCTGGTCGCGTACACACGGACAGATACATCAGGCATCCAAGCAGCTGACGATAGTCGTAAATGTCATCCTGCAAACTATCATTAGTTTTAGACTTCAGTAGCTTGCAGCCGACTTCCATTGGTGTAGATACGGCCTTACAATTTTGCATATTAAAGCGAGCAAGCAATTTACGTATATATTCACTTTGGTCGAGTTTCAAAATGCCTTTAACTCTATCCCTAGTGACATTGATGCCCAAACAGCTTTTGAGTTCACCTAAATTCTTTACATTAAATTCATTTTCAAGAATTGAAACCAATACACTTTTAATGTGGCTGTTTGGACTATGGATCAAGTAAAAGTCGTCTACATATAAAGCAATTATCACAATATCATTACCAGAGCACTTCATATAGACGCACGGTTCACATTTAGATTGAACAAAATTATGTTTGCATAACAAATTGTGAATTTTACAGTTCCACATCCTACTCGCCTGTTTAAGGCCATAAATACTTTTCTTTAACAAGCAAACTTTATTAGGATCTTTATCGCTAAAACCTACTGGTTGCTCCATAAAAATAATTTCATTAAGATCGCCATTCAAAAAGGCTGTGGCGACATCTAAATGATCTATGTTTAAATCAAATTGATTAGCAATTGAGAACAGAATTCGCATTGTAGAATGACGCACGACGGGTGAAAAAGTTTCCTGATAATCAATACCCTTACATTGTGTAAAACCTCTGGCAACTAAACGAGCTTTAAATCTATCAAATTTACCAGATGCATCGTATTTGATTTTATAAATCCATTTGCATTTAACAATATTTTTGTCTACGGGTCTATCAACTAGTTCCCACACATTGTTGGCAACCAGAGCATCGTACTCACTCCTCATAGCTTGCAACCACTCTTTGCAGTGTGCAGAATTCATCGCCTCCTCGTATGTAAGTGGTTCGGAGATAAGAGGATTTTCATAGACCAAAAGACTTGTACCTGACATGTCATAGTCTAAAAATCTCGATGGTTGTACGTTACGTGTGGACCGGATTGGACGACCAGTGTGCGGAGCGACAGTCGCAGGACCAGTCGCGGCACCATCCCGAGCCGTAGTCTCGCACGGCGGAGTTAAAGACTCGCAGCTCGACTCGCCTGCAGACAAACCAGCGGGGTTGGACTCGTCCTCGCTCCCCGTACAGTACTCTCCATCTGAAATTGAATTATTTTCAATATTAATATCATTTTCATTATTTATTTCATTATCACTTACATTTAATCCATCATTATTAAAATTAGATTCATCATATATTTTAAAATTGGATTCATTAATGTTTTTATCACAGTTCTGTTGTATATCACAGTCAAAATTAAAAACATTTATTAGCTCTTCACTGTCAGCGTCTGATGGTTGAGGATAGGAACCTCTGAACTTGTTCTCAATAAATGCTACGTTGCGAGAGATAATCACCTTAGTGGGACATAAGGGATCAGCTAGGCGATATCCCTTTGAAGTCTCACTATAACCGACAAATATATATTCCTTCCCCTTAGCGTCTAGCTTATCCCTTTTATTTTCAGGAACAAGCGAATAAGCAACACAGCCAAAAACCCTGAGATGGCTGAGGTCGACTTTAGACCCAGACCAAACTTCTTCAGGAATCTGTCCGGAAAGAGCAGTTGTGGGAGACCTATTTTTTAAATATATAGCTGCCATGACAGCTTCTCCCCAAAAACGCTTCTCCAAGGACGATTGCTGTAGCATGCAACGCGCTTTCTCAAACAAAGAACGAAAATTTCTCTCTGCGGTTCCATTTTGAGAACTGGAATATGGAACTGTGGTTTGGTGAACTATTCCATGTTTTTGCAAATACTGACTAAAATTTAAATTACAGTATTCTTTACCATTATCTGAACGTAAGCATTTAATAGGCAAATTTAATTGTTTCTCAACTAAGGCTTTAAACTGAATAAAATAAGTCATCACCTGTGATTTATTCTTCATGAGGTATCCAAAAGTCTTCCTTGTGAAGTCATCTGTGAAGGCGACCAGGTAACGCGCCCCACCCCAGCTTGCCTCTGGTAGTGGTCCACATACATCGCTATGTATGAGTTGCAGCGGTTGGGTAGTCCTGCTGGAGCTGGCTTTAGGGTAAGGCTTGGTAGCCATCTTCCCCTTAAGACAAGCTTCACACTTGTCAAAATCTTCACCCTGAAACACGACACCACAACCATGCTTTCTTAACCTATTCATACCTGCGATGTTCAAGTGACCAAGACGACGATGAAATAAGTTCGATGAAACAGAGGTAGCGACTGCTGCACTCGGTGCCTCCTGCCTCTCTTGCAGGAGCAAAGAGTGCATCCTATTGGGCATGTTACTGTCACTTTCACATACAATACCATCTAGTTTATAAATGCCATTAGTACAATGAGCTTTCGCTAAATAATTGCCAGAACTTTTACTATTCCTATCAAATATGAAACAACCATCTGAATTAAATTCTATAACATAGCCACTTTGACATAATTTAGAGACACTCAAGAGATTTACTGATAAACTAGGGACAAACATAACATTTTTTAATTGTCTAACCTGATTGTTCATTAAGAGGTTCAGCTCGCCTGCACATGCACTGGTCATCTTTTGTTTGTTAGCAGCTGATATCATTTGCACATTAGTGTCCTTAACATTGCATAAAAGCTTCTTGTTGTTCACTAAATGGTTTGATGAGCCCGAGTCTAAGTATACTTCAGCGGCAGCATGGGCTAGGTAAGCAGTAATAGGTGGTTCCTTATTCTCCTTCTTCTTAACCATCTTGTCACGTCGTAGCTTAAAGCACTTGGCCTTCACGTGGCCCGATTTTCCACAGTATCTGCAGGTGATCTGCTTCTTGCTCACAAACGCTGTAGTCGTTGAAGAACCATTGACGGAGCCATCCTTTCTCTGTGCTTCTTGCAATAGCCTAGTCCTTACTATCTCACTTGAAAGCTTAGACGATAAACACAGGGTCTCCAAATTGCTTACTAGAGAGTCATATTCTTGTGGTAGACCGCTCAGCAATATCTCCGCTATCTCTTCATCCTCCACAGTCTTGTCTATATCCGATAACTGGTGCACTAAAGACATTACCTTCTCAATATAGGCAGACATGGAACTGAAGTCATTAAACTCAATGCGATGCAGTTGTCTCAATAGAAGAACACGCCTATATAGACCACGATCCTCAAAGACATCTGACAGCTTTTTCCAAGCTTCACGTGCTGATTTAGCCTCACGAACATACTGGTATAGTCCCGGCTTTAAGCTTAAACATAGGCGAGCCAGCGCACGTTGATCGCGCGCAGCATCCGAGCCTGTAAGCGGTGTCTCATCAGTTTTCTCGACAAGGTCCCATAATCCTTCCAACGTGAGTAGCATCTTCAACGAAAATTTCCAGGTTTGGAAATTCTCAGCCCCTTGCAGCTTCTCCATTGTGCTCGTGCCATTTAACATAACCGCCGCCGACGTATTTGTTGCTGCGCTCGTAGCAGGCAGAACATTAATACCATCATCACCATGTGGTGGCATGTTTCTAGGTTATTTCGAACACAAAATCAGGTCGCGCCGATATTACAGATCCTGGATGTAACTGGATTCAAATATCATTACCTGCTGCGCCCATAATCTGTTGTTGGGGTGGATCTTAAGCAGTGTCGATCTGTACCGCACGACACCAAGTCAGGAGAGCGAAGGGCTGGATAGAGCTACAGGCTGATGTAAATGATAACTCACTTGTTGGTCTTGAAGTACGCTGTGTATTTCTCAGAATAGACATGTACTTACAGTCGTCAAAGCATTAAAATATAATTAATTAATTAAAATAATTAACAAGGCTAGTTGTTCAGTCGCTGACAGAAAAGGAAGAGACGGAGTTACCATGTGTAACATATTCATAGACAAGCGGTGTTACTATTATTAAATATCTAAGGACTCTACAAACAACATGATGCAACGAGTACAATACATAATCATTCTAACATGCCATTCTTTAATAACTGATCAAGTTATACTAAAATGAATTCTAGTTGTAAATAGGTGAATAGAGTTAATTTTTAGTATGAGGGGGCCAGTTACTAGCAATTTACCCTATTTATCCCTGTAGGTACAGTCGACGTCAAATATATGTTTACACTTGTTCACCTTATCTTATCTTATCTTATTGTATTCGGGGGCCCGTAAGGATACACTTCGACCCAAAGGGGATCTTTTGTGTAGTTGCCCCCTAGTACACCTACTCGAGAGCTTTCTCAACCATCTCCATGTGTTGGATGATGGAGCTCAAGGGCAGTGCTTTGAATTCCTCTGGATCTGGATAGCCAGTACCAAAGTCCTTCATTCTCTGTCTGGCTAGAGCGTGACATTCACACATTAAGTGTTCCATTGTCTCTTCCTCTTCACCACACATCCTACAATCAGTATTATCTGACAATCCCATTCTGGCCAATACTCCTTTCACAGCGTAGTGGCCCGTGAAAACCCCTGTTATAATTTGGAGCCTTCTTCTGCTAAGTTTCCAAAGCTTTTTGCTCCAGCTTGAGTCAACTTTGTGCATGAAGAGCTTCGAATGCCTTAGACCAGCCAAACTACCCCACTCTTGTTGGTGTTTATGTTTGGTGTGATCCTTTATGGCTGTGATTATGGTTCCCTGCGAGAGCCCCACAAATGGTTCCGGGCCTAGATAATTATTCATAGAGCCCCTTCTTGCAAGTTCATCAGCATTTTCGTTGCCGATAAAGCCCTCGTGCCCTGGGATCCACACCAGTTGCACTTTGTTGTGCCTTCCAAGCCTGTTAAGGACTTGGATGCCATTGAATATCAGTCTGGACTCCACTTTTGGCGCTATAAGTGCTCTGAGTGCAGCCTGACTGTCGCTGAGTATATAGATATTCTTCCCTTGGATCTGTCTATCTATATTCTCTTGTGCACAGGCAATAATGGCGTACGTCTCCGCTTGGAAGACTGTCGCATAATTGCCCATGCTTATACTATTGCTGTAGTCATTTGCATAAATGCCGGCTCCCGTACTAGATCCTATTTTAGAACCGTCTGTGTACCATATGCTGTCTGTACCATCAGAATTTGGTGGTTCCAGACCATCAGCCCAGTCGGCCCTTGTAGGAATTTGTACTTTAAAATTCTTTTTGAAAATAAACTTGGGTTGCATTTTGTCACAGCCCATGCTTGTTAACCTATCCATGAAATTGTCGCATTCCATGCTTGTGTGCTTAGTCTTTAGCCTGCTGTCGTCCCAGAGGCCTGCAACAGCCAGTCTGTGTAACGATTTGCGCGCCTCTGACTGTATCACTAAGTGTAAAGGCGGTAGATCAAGTAATACATCTAGTGCCGCCGTTGGCGTCGTTCTGAACGCGCCGGTGATAGCCATGCTTGCCATTCTTTGTATTTTCATTAAGGCTTCTTTGCATGTGCTCTTTTGTGTCCTTGGCCACCACACCAAGCTCCCGTACAGTATGATAGGTCTTACCATCATGGTATAGATCCATCTCAGTACCTTCGGTGTTAGGCCCCAGGTTTTGCCATATGCTGACCTACACATGCCAAACACTCTCATAGCTTTAGTTATGGTGAGGTCGGCATGCTTTTTCCAATTCAGTTCCTTATCCAGTGTTACACCTAGATACTTTACATTATTGGATATTTCTAGTACCCTTCCGTAGAGGCTCAGTTGCTTCATACCGTTCAGGGTCTTTTTCCTGGTAAATGGTATTACCACTGTTTTGCCTGGATTGATCGAGAGTTGGTGGCTCTCGCACCATTGCTCCACAAGCTTCAGTGCTCCATTCATGATTTCCGATACCGTGCTGGGGAATTTCCCATTGACAAGTATCACTAAATCATCTGCATACCCTACCAGGAGGGCTATTCGACTGTGCATAAATGACAGTGTCATGCAATAGCACCACAACACCTCCGCCATATCTCATTTTTGAGTGACGCAAAGCTTCACTAAAGTGAGATAGGTACTTACGTCAAAATCACAGATCAGCAATGCGCATGTGCGAGCGCTGGTAGGACTAGATACGTGGTTGGACCTAAGATGCTTGTATCACTCTTGCGCTTTGCGCCCCGTTAGCGCCAGTATCAGTTTGAGATTTGCGGAGCTAACATTATCAGATTCTAAGCAAGAGAATAATTTAATATAAATGGATGAAGTAAGTATATCATGACAAAAGTTCCATAAATACTCATTATTATACAAACCCTTGTTACATTTAGTTCTTGCGTAATATTACTGCTGAATGATTAGAATGATTTTTCAGATTATCTCATCAAAATATGTATAAATGTATCGATCTGTGTACCCCAACGCTATTAGCACAGATATCTGACAGCTAAGACAATTATTTGTCAAATATACTAACACGGTCGATTCCTATAGAAACTATAGACAAGGGCGCCTCTATCCTAAGAACGACTACGCATAAAGAGATCGGTCCTCTGTGAGCGATACCTACTGTTAATGTGACAGATAAAACCAACAGCAATACCATCGCAATAGAGCCGCAATACAATCGCAATAGAGGTGACATATGTTAGTGTTACACTTAGTCGAGTCGAATAGAGGTCCGTATAGGTTGGGCCCTTATTCAGTTCTTCCAAGAGTGAGTCGACTACCAAGCTCCAAAGAGTTGGTGAGAGAACCCCTCCCTGTGGGCAGCCTTTTGTGGCCGTTGCTATAATTTCTTCCCCCATAAGGGAGGACTTTATAAGTCGGCTATTTAGCATGTTACCTATCCATTTACATATGGTCGGTTCTATGCCATGTTTTAGTGCCGCAGCACTGATTGCTTGGTAGGTGGTGCGGTCAAACGCTCCCTCTACATCTAGAAAAGCAGCCAGGCAGAGTTCTTTGTTTTCTATTGCCTGTTCCGCTCGGGTCGTCACCAGGTGCAGTGCTGTCTCAGTTGATTTGCCAGACTGATAAGCACATTGCATCTGGTGCAGAGGATGTCTTTTAAGCGGACCATCTCTTATGTGTCTATCTACCAGTTTTTCCAACGTCTTGAGGAAAAAAGATGAGAGACTTATTGGCGGGTATGATTTGGCCTCTGTGTAATCTGCCTTACCTGGTTTAGGTAGGTAAGTTACTTTTACCATCCTTCAGACACGCGGAACGTGTCCGAAGGCTATGCACGCCCTGTACAGTCTGCTCAGATGCGGTATGAGTACATTGGCGCCTTCTTGTAGTAGAATCGGGTAGATTCCATCTGGCCCCGGGGTTTTATAAGGCTGAAATGTCGACAGCGCCCATTTTAGCTTGTCGTGGTCTACTAACTTTCTTTGACGTGTCCCAATTATGTCTAGTAGTTCTGATTGACTGTTCTATGACACTAATTGTACTTTCGTCTGGTTCGCCCTGGTGTATTACCGAGCCTGGGAAGTGTGTCTCACACATTACTTTGAGGGTTTCCAGTCCCGTTTCTGTCATCATTCCGTCACTCCTTCTAATTGAGTTGAGCGGTATTGACTTTGTCGTGGCTAGCGCTTTTGTTAGTCTCATACCTTCCGGTATAGACTCTATTTGATCGCAGTGGTTTCTCCAAGCTTTCCGTTTAGCTTTTCTCACGGCTTTGTTAAATTCCGTGAGTTTGCGTGCATAATGCTCAAAGTTGTTTGTTCTTTTCGCATCGTTGAAGATGGCTCGTGTTTCTTTCCTGAGTTTTACAATCTCTGGATTCCACCACGGTATCTTCTTAGCCAGGGTTTTCTTTTCCGGGCAGTTGTTAGTCCATGCCGTTAACACAGCTTGGACGATTTTGTCCGCTTCAAATTCTATGTCGATAATAGAGTTTAGCTTGCCTTTCGGATCCCCCAGATCCACCTTCAGGTCACTTCTAAAAGCTGACCAGTCTGTATTTCTGGGATTCCTCCTACGTACAGTTCCTACTTGGATTGTAGTTTTGTACCTAAAGCATATATATCTATGGTCTGATAAAGAAATTTCTTGAGATACATGCCATGAGTTAGTATTATTACTAGCATTGTTAGTAGCTAACGTTATATCAATAACCTCACCTCGTCTAGCGTTGACGAATGTTGGTTCATTGCCTTTATTTAGTAACTGTAGAGAAGAACTCACCAGAAAATCCAGTACTTTCTCCCCTCTTCTGTTGACATCTGAGCTGCCCCAGATGACGTGGTGCGCGTTAGCGTCGCAGCCCATGATCAGGTCGGTGTTCGCCTGGCTGCCGTACGCAACAAGATCCCGGAGTTGTGGTGTGATAGGATCTGCTGCCTCATAGGGAAGGTAGGCTGATGAGATGATGAGTGCCTTACCCTCCCCCTTGTTTAGGATCCTGACCGTAGTCAGGTCCCTGGAACAGAAAGCGTGTAAGATCATAAAATCGACGCCATTTTTAACATATATGCATGTCCTCATATTACTTTCAGGGCAAAGATATATTATTGTCCCTCCAGTACCATTTAAGCCTCTTATCTCACCCTTATAAATGTAGGGTTCTTGAATTAGAGCAATATCAAACTTATCGCATTTTAGCTGCCTTGCCAGAAGGGCGGTGGCCGCTTTATTGTGTTGTAGATTTATTTGTACACACCTTAGGCCCTCCGCGAGTGCTTTTATTTTGTGGTGCTGAGATCAGCAGCCACCTCCTGGACAGTTCCATCACAGGACATGGGTGACAGGGTGTTCTCCAGGTAGAGCTCCGACAGGCCGCGTAAGTCCTCCGAGCCAATCACCGACGAAAGCGGTGACGACTCGCGAGCCATACGCGGTCCGGCATTACCCTCCCCGGAATGCACCATGCCCCCTGCCTCTGTGGACTGTCCCTCGGCCACCTCAACCGCTCCGCCACCCGAGGGTAGCTCCGCTGGTTCAGGGGCGGTTGTGATTGCCTCCACAGGCACACGCGCAGACCCTACCGTCACACAGGGGCCGCTCCCAGCCCCTCCCTGCCCCTTTCCCTCCGCATCCTCCAGGAGCTTGAATGAGCTGAGATCGACCCCTGTGTGAATCTGATAGCCAGACTCCTTGATGACGTCCGCCGACACCCGGTCCATCAGAACGATTCGCCTGGTGCCAGTGTCCGTAGCCAAGGTGTCCACTATCTTCCATTCTTCCGTGTGAAGCCGAGGATTGTACCTCTGCATCAGACGGAAGAACAGCTTCAGGTCTACTCCGGCAAGGATCTTCGTTTTCCAGGCCATCTTGACCGGTTTTGGAAGATCCTTGACGGCCATGACCTTAAGGCGCAGCCCGGCAATCTCCACTCCCCCGATTACCGAGCTGAGCCATGTGGCGGACTCCCTCCCTACGCAGTTAACGTGGAGGGCGCCCCCCACGATGTTCCCGACGGAGACTCTTGGTAGGGGATCCACAGCGCTCTCCATCATGAGCTCTATAATCGCTGTTTGGATAGGTGTTACCTGCCCTACCAAGATCTTGTCGGCCGGAAAGCCCACTGGGACGATGACCATCTTCTCGCTCGCGGCGACCTCAGCGAACGAACCACCGACCTTCGCTCTCTTGTGGTCTCCAGCGAGCAGGGAAGATTCGCCACTCTCTCCCAATGGCCTTTTCTGGGTCGCTTGGACCCCCGACGTGGGCACATCATTGTGTGCTCCCACCCTTGCTCGCGCTTTGGCACGCCTCTTCTGCCTCCTGCTAGGAGCTGCTCCTCCGCCCGACTGCGAGACCGAACCCGAGGGGTTGGCCACGCTATCAAGAGCGCCCGGTGCTGCTCCAGCAGGATTTGGAAGCGGTGCTCCTACCCGCCTAACACAGGTGGCTGCCGTTCCGCACCCTGCTCCTCCAGTACCTGCACCAGTCGGCTTCCCTGAGGATGCTTGCTGGGCGTGTCCACTTTTCGACCCTAGGGGAAAAGATTGAACGGTACCTTTGGAGCCGGTTGCTCCACTACAGCCCCTGTTCGCTGCGCTATGCGCTGCATCGGTCCTAGCAGACCCCCACGCTTTCCCAGCTCCCGCACTCCTGTTCGGAACAGGTGCACTACCCGCTGGTCCCGCTTCTGCGCTCTGCGCCTTGGCCTCATCCCTTAAGGGTCCGGCATTACTCCCTTCCGTCGTTTTAGGTAAATGTTTGTCCATAATACCTCCAGAAAAATTTTCATTAGTCTGACTCCCCACCCTCCTTGGAGCCCTCACATTTGGGGGTGCTTTGACGCACCAGGGATACCAGACTAATATAGTGTCCCAAAAGTGTGTTGTACATGAATCCGCACGGTGCCAAAACCTTCGTCAACCCCCGTCGACTCAGGAATCGTGCTCCGCCGATTATGCACCCCACACCCCAGGACACTCGCCATGTGGCCATCAGACTGGACACGGCAGCCGATTGATCTTGACTGGCTATTTCAAGACCTCCCGTGTGAGATGAATCTGGAGCCAAAGGAGTTTCGTCTAACGGAGATAACGACCGCAGACCCCCGCTTCGAACCTACTCCCAGGATCTCCTTCTCCACCCGTACGGGTCCCCGCGCACGGCACAAACACGCGGGTGGCATTCTACCGCTATCCATCCTTATTTGTGGATGGAGAGCCCGCTGCGACATGCCACATCATCGCTTACGGCTGACTGTGAAGGATATGGGTCATTATTCACGAACTCCCGCCACCCCTCCTCCATGTATTCGCCCCTGAAAGACTCGACAGAAGTCGATTCTCCAAGGGCGCGCCCATAGAGGCGGGTAAGCAGGGACTCGACAACTAATGACCCATCTGAGGGAGAGGGATGTGTTGGGATTCTTGGGCAGGGCGTTTTACACTGAGTCACCCACCATACCCGGTCATCGATAGTGCCATGCGGATGTCACCATCGATCCTCGAGCATGATCGTCGACCCGTTGCAAATGCGCCCTGAAGTGGCTCAACTGGTTGTTTCTGTTCTGCCTGTTTCTACGGTAGAACCAGGCAGTTAACAGGCAGTAACCTCGGGAAGGAGCACAACCAGTTTTGCCTCGGGGTTCTCGGCAACTGTGAGCTCCCCCCGAGGCCCTTCACCATGTTAACTACCGGACAGGTAGTTACCATAGAGACAGACCCATCACAAGTAGCGACCGGTCGCAAATTATATCTTGCATATGGACCCGCCCCCGCCCCTTGTTCACCTTACTCCTTTGTAATAACATGGTTCAAAAGTGTAAACATATTTTTGACGTCGACTGTACCAACTTATTTCACTGATTTCTTGACAACGGTGACTTTGGCTATGAATGGATGAAAACTAGGAGCGCGGACTTTACAGTGTGTAACAATTGTTACACCTTGTTTAACAATTCAATTGAGTATATACATATTATACATTTTGGCAACATAAATCTAGGTCAAAAGTATCAAAAAAGCTAACTATACCTAATCCGGGAGTTTTTTAAACATAGGTAATGTCGTTAGGAACAAAATCGGCGTAGGTATCGAGTTATCATCAAAATCCCTTTTCTTCAAAAACGTTGTTCTTTGTTTGTAAAGAGGTATACTCAGCGCAATTTCGAGGCAATAATTGTCGGCAATTTCAATTGACTGCCGTCTAGGTAGGTGCAACGAAATCAATCGACGGATCAAAATCCGCAGTGTATTGAAAATCGCCGGTGATTATGAGATTAGTTGCGAGGTCAGTAGAGCACCTAATTGTTTCAAAGCAATTGGTCCCGGGTTCGAGTCATTGTGCAGATTTGTGTAAGATTCATCATCATCATCATCATCTCGGCCATAAGACGTCCACCGCTGAACATAGGCCTCCCCTTTGGACCTCCATAAGTATCGGTCGGAAGCGACTTGCATCCAGCGTCTTCCGGCGACCTTTATAAGGTCGTCTGTCCATCTTATGAGTGGACGTCCTAACGCTGCGCTTGCTAGTCCGTGGTCTCCACTCGAGCACTTTTCGATCCCGTCGGTAATCTGCTCTGCGTGCAATGTGGCCTGCCCATTGCCACTTCAGCTTGTTTGTGTAAGATTTTCCCATATGATATTTATTGATATTTTTTTTACATCTATTATTTGCTCGACGACGACTTTACACGACGTCCCGGCATCGTATTGTTTGTTGTGATTCTTTCAGTTCGTAATTACTATTCAATTCAATTTAATAATTTTATTTGCATAAATAAGGGTATCACCATTGTCTTTCCCTCATATTTACCGTACTCCAGATAAACACATCCACATAGCACACTTCATGCTTTCCATATTGTTCGAGACATTTGTGCTAAAAAAGTATCTACAGTGGAATTAGGTATAATTATAAAATCTTGCTACTTACGCCTTAGTAGGGTCCATGTCTGTACCTACTAGTTAAACTTTAAGAACATTTTTTATAGTACCATATATGGTGGCAAGGAATAAATGATTATGAATTTCATCACTTCATCCTCCTAGCGTTTGACCTGGGGGCCGATTTTTGACAGCCGGACGCTCGAATTCAAAAAATTCAAGCTCGAAAATAATCGCACGCAAAAGTTTGTTGCCAATTTTTTCGCATGGAATTAATAGTTTAAATAATCATGATTTTAAATTTCTTTCATAATTTCATCGTTTTATTCAGAGTTTCAAATGTCACTTTCAAGTGCTCGATTCCCAAAAATCACCCCCAGGCCTTTTTCCACGGCTCTGTTGAGCCTGAGGTCTGCTCGGCAATCGAATCCCTGAAAGTTGGAGTAAGCACTATTTTTTACGAAAGCGACTCCCATCTGACCTTCCAGTCCAGAGGGGAAATTAGGCCTTGTTAGAATTAGGTCCGGCTTTTTTATGTTTTCCTTGATTGGGAATATTAAATGACATTTCGTAGGTACGTAAGTTCCAAAACACTCAGTGGTACGAGCCGGGATTGTAACCCGAGACCTCCGGATTGAAACTCTGACGTCTTACCGCCACCAACGCTTCTTAAGAGTGTTCTCCCACCTGTCTCATCTGTGCTCACACCTTACCAAATCCCATGCGGTCGAAGCGGGGACAGATTGGAATACACCATCTCTAGGCAGTTAGCATTCTGCTTGCCAATTTGATTAAAATCGATTTAACAGTGAGCTTTACTTTCTCCTAAATTATATGCATATATATTTGAATTGAATTTCAGGAAGTACAAATAAATTTATGTACCTACCTAATAGAAACACGAAGGTTATATATTATTGATATTATTATTCGGTAACTTATACATTCGTAACCTACTACTACTACAGTATTTCCCATTTCCTAAGTATTTATTATTGTTAAAAAAACAGCCAAGTATGTGTCGGACCACGAATTCAGTACGAGAAAATAACGCTGAACAACTCTAACTTCATGCATGGGGCTCCCTTAAATAGTGCATTATAAATACAAAAATAATAAACATATAAAGAGAGGAGTGCAAGTGAAGAGAGAGGTATGTATAGAGCATTAATTAGCTTTTAAAAAAGGGCCGTGTCCCGGGGCCTCGTGCTTGGAAGGGCCTCGCAACAATCCGGTCAAATTTTTGCAAGGACCTCGCAGGGCAGATTTTTACAAGAGCGAAGTTTAAGGCCGCCCATACAGCCGAAAACAAAAAAGCTAAAAGTTCTGAGGGACATTTATTGGCCTGGGTGAGAACTGTTGTAGGGAAATCAATTTCCTTGTTAGATAGATATTTCCACGCAGGTTTGATTTCAACCGACTTCAAGATTTCGAAGGAGGAGGTTTTCAATTCGTCGGGATCTTTGTTTTTTTTTCATTTTTTTTTATTTATGTTCACCGATTATTCGAAGACGGCTGGATCGATTTGGAAAATTCTTTTTCACCTCACTAGCTCGGAAAGCCCTTTTTGTTTGTTTAATATCTATTGTGAAAATCGCTTTTTATCCACATGTGGTGAAAGAGTTTTGACATAAGTGACAAGTGGCTTAAGTGACATTTGACAGCTAACAAAACGTAAAACGTTAAAAGTGCAGAATTTTTAACATCGCAATTAATGAATTGCATCGAGTAAAAACACTTAATACAGTCTTGCAACTTTATTTTAATTCATAAATATCAGCATTCAACATTAATCTTCATTCTTTTTGTAAAAACGGATAAATTGTTCTGACAGCCGAATAAGTCTACGTACGAACAAAACGCATCTGACATTTAATAAAACCTTTTACGTCAAAACTTTTCATTTCAATTCATCCATCATATCAACGTTAAATATTCGCATGTTTTTCTAGATTGTTTTGTTAAAAATTAGTGATTCGAGTGATGAAGAAGTATTAAACACCTGAGGAATTACGGGAAACCGAGCAAAATGCACCCTTTTTCTTATTTTCCTCGCTGTAGTGAGGTGAAAAGTTTTGTGTTATACACGGGTGAAAGTTATTTTACGTCTCGTGTATTAAAGCACTCGCTACGCTCAGGATTCTATTTTTGAACCACTCGCTTCGCTCGTGGTCAATAATAGAATCCTTTCGCTAGCTCGTGTTTCAAATAACACTCGCACGTAAAATACAACTTTCACCCCTTGTATAACAAATAACTATTTTTTTATCCGAAAGAGTATACATCCTGGAGAAATCGAGGGAACTCTTTTACTATTATAGCCATTATAGGCGTTTATATAATGTTTCCACAATTTAGAGCAACTCGGCCACTTCCTCTTGGAAAGGCGGATCTTAAGTGAAGTCGATTCAAATTTTTGGTTAAAATTAAGTATATTAATGTTGCTTACGGGATCGGAAGACTAAAAAACGTTGCTGTAACATCTATGCCCATTAACTGAGAATGAGCACTATCGGCGGTGTTACATTTACCAACTAAATTATTCTAATTATCAACATGCAATGCAACGCTAGATAATATACGAACACGCATTCGCGAAAAGTTCTACGCTTGCAATGTTCTTATTAAAACTACGAAACAGACCTGTACTCTTTATTCATCATATATTTATCGGTTTTAGGTCCTTCGCACACGATCTTAATTCAATTCTGAATGCGGAATATATGGAATGCGGTAATTTGTCTATAACGGCTATTAGACATTGCAACCTGCAGTGCCCAATCTGTTGTGTACCCTGCTTCTCCCTACGGGCCCTACCTTTAATTACACCTTCCAACCTGACAGATTGGGCCCTGCAGGTTGCAATGTTTAAGGGGCTACTTTGAAAAATAATAGGTTTTTTCAAACGCTCTAGTGACTAAACGGGAAAAGGGGCTGAATTTATTTTCGAATATGTATTATTAGACTATATACTCTTGTTTTTGGCACAAGCCGAAACACGATTGCTGAAAGTTGCCTCGATAGAAAAAAAATCCGAAGTTGGGTCCTTTTTCCCCTTATTTTTCTTAGCTTACGTAAACTATAAGAGATTAAACAATATACTTAAGTAAAAAATATGGTATTCTGGTTTATCTAAAAAGTCACAGAAACAAAATTACACATTACTTTATAGATTCGCTTATTTATCGTATTTTAGTCAAAAAGTCTGATCCTTAAGAGCGCTGCATCTCTTTCTTTCGTGCACGGGAGCCATAAACGTGTCTCTAACGGATGGGCGTGGCTTGTCCGAATCGAGGAACGGCCTTAATACCGCTTTTAGCCCTCCATAGAATCCGGGCTGCTCCGCGCGCACCCGCCGCGCCGAGAACGCGCCCACGGCTCGGGCACTATCTTTACTCAATATCCTGTCCATTGATGCTCCACAGATTGACATATTTGCAGATAGTGTTGGTGGGTTTGGCAGGAAGATTTTATTATTCCTAAACGAATATTTTAATAATTTGTATTTATGCGACTGTAATCTGTAATTTTTAAGTGTTATTATTTATTTTTATTGACCAAATTTTAATTTTCTTTATAATAATTTAAATTTTGACTGCTAATTTTATTATAAATCTTAATTTTAATTTTTAATTTTAATGTTTAATGAATACTAGTGTGTAAGCGATTTGGTGACTTGTACACTGTTATGCTTGCATGTGTTTTAATAAATAAATGAAATGAAATAGAAAACGTCAACTACTAAGTATAGACAATTTGTGTATGATTTCACTTATAAGCTATAGAGATCCGTAGTGGGCCAACCAGAGACCAGCTATGTGGTGATACGAGACCTAGGCCGGGAATAGTTCCCGGCACGTCGTAGATTTCATATTAATGTAGGTTTCCTTGACTCTTAATACGAAGGCAGAGGCGATTTAAAGACACGTACTATTACTTAGAATCTGAGTCTTAGTTTGTGCAGTGTTCCTGTTTTTCGGAACTTATCTTTGGTAGGTAAGAGCCAGGATTCGAACCCTCAACCTTCAGATTGAACGTCTACCGCTAAGCTACCAGAGGCCAGTTTTATAAACCTACAAGTTACAATTTACAAGCGGAAGTCTCTTTCTAACACATAGGGTTAGAAAGAGAGTTCCGCTTGTAAATTGTAACTTGTAGCTTTATAAAACTGGCCTCTGCTCTCTAAGATAGCGTAAATATTATTTAATGGGTAAGAGAAACAACGAATTGATCCAATAATATTTATTTAAGAACTAGCTACGGCAGCTTCAAGTGAGGCATCCTGCATTTCGAACCGTACAAAATTATTTTCAATAGAAGCATAATGTAAAATGGCGAAGTAGTATACATTATACACAATTCATATCGGGATACAGATATTGTAGCAGTGGCGGCGGGTCCATAGAACACGATTCCCGTCGGCTTGCCTTATTTTCAGGCACCAAAGTAGTTATCCTACAGATCATGAATAAATTTTAAGCCAAATTAAGCTCCGGCTTGACTAAGAAAATGTTCGACCCGCCGCCACTGTAATGTAGATACAAATGTATGAAACATTTTGTGACAAAATGATGCCATTCATTACTGAAGTTATAAAGAACAAATATCCCTTAAACCAAACTTAAATACGTCCGATGTAATGGCATATTGAAGCGTTTGGGCAAAATATTTGTAAAGTGCACGTTATTGAAGAGTAATAGTATAATATTTTACGTCACTCAGGGCGCTAAGTGAGATTTACCGCCCTAGAGCGCAGCGGCAAATCTCACTTCACACCCACGAGAAGACGTAAAATTATGTACGCACCACGGGCGGTAATAAGGAAGGCCTCAGATCGCTTGTTTATGGCCCTTACCTTCGCTTCGGGCCACAAATACCCGCGATCTGAGCCCTTCTTTATTTTACCGCCCTAGGTACGTAATGTACTAATTTAGTCCTTGGTAAGTATAATATCGTCGGGTGACAAGCAAAAGTCACTAATTACAAATAAAAACAAAAATCAACCTTGTTATGTTCCCAGCATGGTTCATTATGGCTATGAACTTGTGGTAGTACTTGTGAGTTTTGCTTGTCACCTGACAATATTTTCTAGACCTTGGGAATAATAATGATCAATTTTTAATCAGACAGCGTATAAAGAAGGCTATAATATATAAATTTTACACGTTATTTGAAGTGAAAACTTCTTTAGCCGCGTTGGGTACTTTTTGGTAGGGGAAAATCTTTGAGTTCGAGTCACCGACACCGTCACGAAAACAAAAACGCATTACAAGCCATACAATTCAGAAACATGTAAAGTGTAAATGTACAATAAAGTGAAGTGAAACAAGTGAGGTGAGGTCGTCATTTTTTCCTAAAATAAAAAGTTCTAAGTTTTCACTTCTATCGGCAGTCTCTAGAACTGCCATTTTTTTTTCAGGAAGATTTATTTGGCACATTCCGCTCAGCAGCAACCTTCTTTATAAAATTGTATTCTAACCATTTCTTGTATAATCTTAAGGTGTTTATCCTAAAAAAGTGGTTATTTTAATCCAGTAGAGTAAGTAATAGCAATTTCAATAATAAATACACTTTTTCAAGTAAGGAATTAGGAGTGAAATAAGTAAGACAGTATGCCCAAACACGTCAATATAATGTTTATTACATCGTTAGTAAAAGCATCGATACAACTAAAACATAATATGCGTTACAATCATCGGATTATATGAAAGTGTTCAGTATGAGACCTTAGACCACTCCAATTGACACTAGCGTTGTAAGAGTTAAAGCCTTATTTAATCATCAAGACTATATCTAGCCTTTAATTTTTTTATGTACGATTTGGAACCATATTTCTTATAACATAGATACGCTTTTTAAGTCAATTGGCAAATACTGTCGTTTTTCATGAATTCAGGTATTGATGTATGTATGTATCGTAAAGGTGCTCTTACACGGGCGATTTTTCGGGCAATTATTGCCCGGCGATACATTGCCGAAACTAATGGAGCAATATGGAGCAATTAATTGAGCAATACGAGGCAATTTCTAGATATTGCGGCAATTATTTCGGCAATCATTTCCCGTATTGCTCCATACATTTCCGTGTTGCTCTGTATTGCCGACTACAATTGCCGGTATATCCAGACGATTGGAAAATTCAAGGCAATTTGTATTTCTATCCCGTACGCACATATATGCATGTCCCATTCTTTTTCTAGCAGGGCGAGCGCGGTCCAGGTGTAGGGGGAGGGGAAACGGCCTGTTACAATAAATCTGTTCAAAAGGTCGTTTATTTTGAATATTTTGATATAAGTAGGAATATTTTGCGGCGCTTACGTCATTTTACTATGTGTTTTTGACTTATAACTCAAAAACGGCTCAACCGATTCTATTCAAAATAGTTTTCATTGAAAGTACTAATTAAGCCTCACATTCGTGAATTTTACGGATTTTTTGAACCCACGGTTCAAAAGTTAGATGGGGGGGGGGGGGGGGGGAGGGGGGGACGCCCTGTTTTAAACTTTAATTAAACCCTAAGAACTGGATACCCATTTGGGCTTTATACTTATATTTCCACTGAATCCAGAAATTTCAGCTATTAATCTCTAACCATTCACGAGATATTGACCTCCGAAAATCACTATTTTTACCACTGACTGACTGGCCGGCTCACTGATCCACTGACTCATCATCAATACTATTGACTACATCCAGATGACCTAGAAAGTTGTGGCATCCAGTTAGGCATTCGTGTCATTCGTGTGTAAACAACAGGAAGAATCTACAAACTTGTTTCTGAAAATTAGTTCTCTTCCTGCAAGATATGACCGCATCTATTTCTCTTTTTTTAAGTCATTATTTTAAATGCACTGTAAGCTTCCTCAGCTAGAATTACCTCGTCCATAGTTCAGAGAGATTCTGATTTTGGGGCGAGTGCGGCGCGGTGTGAGTGCAAGGGGGGGAAACGACGCGGTCGTATTGCTCCACTGTATTTCTCGTGTATGAACGTATTGCCTAGTTTCCCGAGTTGCTGCTATATGGGGCAATTCGAATGGAGCCAGAATGGCGCCATACTGGAGCAATAATTGCCCCATATTGAGCAATATTTCGAATTGCTTGAAATTGCTCGATATGGCCGTGACGTCAAAATTGCGGCAATTCGGCAATTTTTATCGCCCGTATAAGAGCACCTTAAGATGTAAAACAAGGCTTAGAAATCTGACAACACTTTACAAGTTTTAAAGATGGCGCCAGCACCAATAGAGACACGCCATTTTGCTGTGCACTGCCAATATAGACTTTATTGTAATGTATGTGCGTGTATTTTACACTCCATTGATACCAAGACTTATAATATCGTGTCGATTACATTATTGTAACCTGCCAAGCGAATCAAAATTATACGAAAAATACTAATTATATTAAAGCAATCGCTTGTATAGAGACAATTTGAACGAATCAAAGTTCGAAGAAACGTAACATCGTAAGTAGTTATTGGATAATCAGCCTATATATAGTCTGACTGGCGAAAAAGTGCAGTAACAGTGGAAGTAATAAGTTATTCATGCCCCTTTTTTTAGTAGTGAGGGTACTAGCGTAAGAAAGAGACAGTATGATTATCTCTGTCTATGCTTGAAGTAAAACAATCCCTGGCCAAACTATAGTAGCGTAAACAATAGGGTTGTATTTGCAAGGAGGTCTTGAGGCGTGATACTGAACCGTGGTGCGTTTAGCGACGAGTGACGGGTTGCCAGTCATCACCGTCCGGGTCGCGAGCTGGAACAATAAGGATACTTTCAAAATGTGGACGAGTTTTGGAGAAAGGTCCCACTTGTTGTGTTGTATATTGTGCGGTTGTAGGAAGTATTCCATATCGACAAAGTGAGACCTTTTTCCCAGCACCGACAGTACAATAGAAGCACACAAAATGAAGTAACAGACGTGCAAATAATTATGTTGAATTGTTAGTGTGATAAATTTGATAAATTATCTAAAAATTAGCATGTAACCACGAATTTTCCTGTCTCTTAATTCATTTTTATTGGAAGAAATCACGAAATGTTAACAAACTTACTTTCGAAGAACTCGTATTCTTTTGTCAACAATTAACACAACGGTATTACAGTTCACAATTTTTGTCTTATTAATGCTATAGTTTATGCTGTTAGTTAGACACAGCACTTTCATTAATAAGTACTAGTTTTTAAAGAACATTCAAATTTTGGTTTGAAAATATTGTTTATCAAAAAGTTTTTTTTACTGTGTTGTTATTAATTCAATAAATTATTATTTACTAATATATATTTTTTGTTTTTAATGATGTCTTATATGCATACCTGGGATAACTCGGGGCAAGTTCTAGAGATTTGATATCGATTAAAAAAGATGTCGATATAATTAAATTAATACATGAGCTCATTGAACATGATTACCTACTATAAAGAGGTTCGATGTCATATCTGATATCGAGCCTCTTAAGATAATAAAAGTATGCGGATGTCATTTCAATCAAAATGACAATTTACTGTCCTAGAGTAAGAATACGGTTTTTACGAAGTCCAATTTAATCATGCCGCCCAAGAAACATCCACGCCCACGCGAATAATTATATTAACTCATGGATTAGTGAATATCCTGACATACAACTACGTAAGTCAAAATTATTTTGCACTAAATGCAATGTCAGTTTTCTCCCGAAAAAATATAATGTCACACGTCACGTTAAATCCGATAGTCATCAAAATATTGCCAAGAAAAATACAGTTTTTCACGAGAACTATTTTAAAATAAACATTTAAATGCATGTTTTAATTTTTTTATTTATAAATGACGAGTAAATATGTAATATTTATATATGTAGAATAAAATGTAGATGTTGTCATTAGCATCGATATATTTTTTGACGATAAAATATTTTGCTACATCACTTTCGTATAGATGCCCCGAGTTATCCCAGGTATGTTTATATGTAACTGAATATGCGCTACTCACGTTTCTCCTCACGCCGCGGCGGAGGGCGCCTGTCTCTGTCGTCACGGCGTGGACCGTCCCGGTCGTCACGCCGAGGTCCGTCGCGGTCGTCGCGACGTGGACCGTCACGGTCGTCACGACGTGGACCGTCACGGTCGTCCCGACGCGGACCATCGCGGTCGTCACGCCTAGAACCAAGATATTTATGAGCAGACTGGAGATAAAACAGAACAAATATTTGGAAACAGACTAAGATTTTTTTCGTAGGGTGAAATTGTTTCGAGTGGGGTGTTCACCCATGAAGATACACTACTTTCAAGAGTCACCAAAATGGCATTTAATTCTATTTTGTGCAAAAATCGCAGTTATAGTACGAAAACAAATATTATAAGAGCTCTTTCTACATTTTAGATAATGAAAAGTGAATGCCTCAAGCGAGACAATTTGCTCAAGTCACACTACAACATAATTATTCTTACCTAGGACCGTCACGATCATCGCGTCTGGGCCCATCGCGGTCGTCGCGGCGCGGCGGGAAGCGGTCACCGCCGCGGTCACGGAAACCGTCGCGGTCACGAGGACCGTCGCGGTCGCGTGGACCGTCGCGGTCGCGTGGACCGTCGCGGTCGCGTGGACCGTCACGGTCGCGAGGGGCGTCGCGGTAGCGGTCGTCGCGCGGTGGTGCGTCTTTAGTGCGCCATGCTGAGGAGCGTTCCTGTTGTAAAGAAATATATGTTAGTGAATTGTAAAAGTTAATATATTTTTTGTGAAACTATAATTTTATAAGCACAATTTTTTTATGATTCGGTAACAAAAACTTTGACAAGGGCTTAGATCGCCGAGTATCAACCAACACGCATTAAAAAATATTATGTGTGGTTATTGTTAAGTCTTTTCGCTACTTTTGCGCAACAATATAATACATGGTATATAGCCTTTTTGCTAATAAGCTAGTCCACTCTGAACGAGGTGCTCATGAACACGCGGCAATCATCAGGCGGTTTTATCCATATGATGATAACGGACTAGCCAATCGTTTGTGGCGGCTCGCCGCGGCCAGTAGTGGGACCGAAAGGTCGAGGTCACTTGAGGCGCGGCATTTCGCTCTCAACTATCGTCACTGCCGCCGAGCTGTTGTGTAGGACACACGAGTGTGGTGTAACCGGTATAGTACTCTAGTGTGGTGTAACCGGTGTAGTACACTCAAGGGGGGTGTAACCGGTGTAGTACACTCGAGGGTGGTGTAACCGGTGTAGTACACTCGAGGGTGGTGTAACCGGTGTAGGAGTGTGGTGTAACTGGTGTAGTACACTCGAGTGTGGTGTAACCGGTGTAGTACTCTAGTGTGGTGTAACCGGTGTAGTACACTCGAGGGTGGTGTAACCGGTGTAGGAGTGTGGTGTAACTGGTGTAGTACAGTCAAGTGTGGTGGGGGTGGGGGACACTTACGGCAGGCGCGGGCGGCGGGTCGGCGGGCGCGCGGCGCCAGCTGCCGCCGTCGGCGCCGGGACCGCTGGAGCGGCCGCCGTAGCGAGGTCTGCAACAGGACCGCATATCAGTATAAGTTGATCAGGAACTTAGAGCATAAATTAACAAACATACAAGAAAAGAGTATTTTAATCCCTGTTAGAAAGAAGATAGATTGGCATCCAATTTTTTTTACGATTTTTCGCTAGCTATAAAACCAAAATATTTGTATATTTTCAATATATATTTGTCGTACATCGTTGTTAAAACAACACTAACACAAGAAATAATTTTCGTATAGTATCTTGGGCAGTATCATCATCATCCAGTAATTATAATCGCAAGCTACTAAAATATAAACCTACCTGTCGCGCTCCGGTTCCCTCGTGTCCCTAGAGTCGCGCGGTTCGCGAGCGTCCCTCGCGTCACGTGGGTCGCGAGCGTCCCTTGTGTCACGAGGTTCGCGTGTGTCCCTTGTATCACGTGGCTCGCGGGTGTCGCGCGCTGCTCGCCAGGCGCCAGCTTCGCGCGGTGGTTCGCGTTCGTCGCGTCTAAAAGAGAATAAATATGATGATGAGCTTTAAGTTTAAACTGTTTACACACTTGAACCGTACGAATGAGCTTCAAATTGAATGTCATAAGCAAGGAGCGGAATGTTCATAGCAAAAATCAAAGTTTGAGAGGAATTGACCATTTTTATCAACTTTTCCGGTTGTCGATATTATTGCTTGTCTTCGCATGTAAAATATGACCTGTTGGAATCGGTCAATCCGATTTTTGCTGTGAACATTCTGCTTCTTGGACAGTCCGCGAATTTCTGTTTGGCCCTATGGTTGACTGGTAGAGGATGCCTTGAGGCATTAAGTCCGCCATTTGTACTTATTTTTATTAAAGTTTAATTAAATAAATAAGTGTAACCTGTCATCTCTGGCCGGAGGCGGGCGCTCGTCGCGGCGCCGCTCGGGGGAGCGCGGCCGCTCGTCGCGCGCGCCCGCGCCCGCGCCCGCGCCCCCGCCCGCCTCGCGCATGCGCGCTGGAACAAATGCTCATCTCATTAGTATCATGGGGAAGGCAACTGTCAATGGTTTGGTCTGATGGCTTCAGCATAGGTTGTACCTGTTACTAGAACCTGGTCTAAAAAAAAAACAATTTGACACTATTGGTCAAACTGACAACTGTACAATCTATGAAGGCGTCATCTATAAATACTTTCGATCGGCCACCCCCATTGTAACAATTTGAATAATAACTAAATAAATAACAATGGAACTCTTGTATAAAAAAAATCAGTCGAATTGAGAACCTCCTCCTTTTTTGAAATCGGTTAAATATTTTGATTTTTGTTATTTTTAAATAGAAATACTATTTCCTTTAAGAAATAAATAGCCCAGCAGTTATGTACATTTCACCTGGAAAGTAATCGAAACTCAAGGGAACATTAACGGATCGTTTAGGGTAATACTAGGAAGACACTCCTAAGGCTTCGACCTCGAGGACCCTGTGGAACTTGGAGGGGGAACGAAATAATCAATTTAATTCAGTTTTTTGCTAATATCTCATAAAAACTAAGCAGTTTTTGTGTACACTTTGAATGGCAAAGTTAAGGCTAACACCACACTAGTAAGCGTCTTTCGTCGCCCGAGCGTCGGCGTCTCATCGGCGTCGACGCGACGTTGACGCGAAGTCAACACGACGCATTATTGCCCATAAACCTAAGCGACGTTAGATGTGAACCGGAAGACTTAAAAGGCCCAGCAGAGCATAATTAAAAAA
Source organism: Pammene fasciana (assembly GCA_911728535.1). NCBI lineage: Eukaryota > Metazoa > Arthropoda > Insecta > Lepidoptera > Tortricidae > Pammene > Pammene fasciana. The sequence goes on from OU452292.1 coordinate 4,251,396, forward strand.
TGGACCTACCAGGGCGCCACGGCTCCGGCTTCTTGTCGTCCTTGGTGTCTCCCTTGCTCCTCCAGGCGCTCTCCTTCTCCTCGGGCTTGGCGTCCCTGTCCCGCGGCGGGGGGTCCCCGCGGCGCCAGGAGCTGCCGGTGGCGGCGGCGGCCTTCTGCTCCTCGAGGCGGCGCTGGACCTCGGCCTCTTTGGCGCGCGCCTTAGCCTCCACGCGGGCTAGGTATTCTTGGTGTTCCCTAATAAAAAAAAAGTAATTTTACTTCCATTAATCACTTTAGTTTTTCGTTTAATTGCGGTGTACGTATGTTAAGAGCTATCTTAACAGGCGATAGGTTTGCCTGATACCTATCTAACTAATACATACCTATAGATACCTACTGTCTTGCTATGTCATCTATGACAGGTGGATTGGATCACTACTTTGCTATGACATGAGTGCCATCTACCGAACTTGCTGTGTATTAAACTTAGATTAAGCTAGATGGAAAGCATAGTAACTTAAATAGTTGCAAAACCCTCCGCAGCGTGTCGCTGCACCTAGACCATATAAGCCTAAGTTTACCTATGTAAAGGACTTCAAACGTTCAAAAGATTAATTTTACAGTACCTAATAATCTCTGGTAGGCTTCAACAAATTACGATATCCGAGTCGATTCGGATATATCTCTATCAGTCTTGCCTACATGAGTAATAGAACGAAAAGTTAGACTTCCATTTTCGACGTGCAAGGAAGGAAATCTGTTTTGCCCCTATAAAAAATGAAATAATTCTCTTTTAAAAGCTATTTAGAATAGGTAAGTTAAGTAATTACTTCTCCTCCTTCTCCTTCCGCTCGCGAGCGGCCGCCTGTTCCTCCTGTAACTTCCTCTCCCTCTCTTCTCGCTCTTTCCGTTCTTCTTCCTCTTTGATGCGACGCGCTTCTTCTGCCGCGCGTTCTTCTGCGCGACGCTTCTCGGCCAGCCACTGAAGGAAGCAAAGTCAGGTTAGCACCAAATTAAAAAAGTTTTTGTTTTACGAGGTTTCATTATAAACTAAGATATCGTGGTTGTCGATCACATCATTCGCCTAAAATGGCAATCATTGGGGCTCTGTGCTGGTGGCCACCATAGCTGTCACGTTCTAACAAGTATGTAAGTGCGAAAGTGACGCATGACGCGATAAGCGATAAAATGGCAATCATGGATGGCCTTCTCGTTGCTAAAAGCACAATTGAAAAAAAATTTAATTGTTGAAGAAAGGTCTAAAGCCTCTACTTAAGTAGTCGCTGAAAGTTTCACAAAAATTGCTCTTTTATAAACGAATTTTCACGCATGGGAATTTCGAAAAATACTGAGATATAGTAACCTCCTGCCGGCGCTGGTCGGCGCGCTGCTGTGCCCGCTCCTGCCGACGCTTGGTGCGCTCGGCGGCCAGCTTGTCGGCGAAGGCCTTGAGGCGCTGCTGGTGCGCGGCGCCGCGCTCGGCCGACAGGCGCGACACGAACTCGTATACTAACCTCCTGCCGGCGCTGGTCGGCGCGCTGCTGTGCCCGCTCCTGCCGACGCTTGGTGCGCTCGGCGGCCAGCTTGTCGGCGAAGGCCTTGAGGCGCTGCTGGTGCGCGGCGCCGCGCTCGGCCGACAGGCGCGACACGAACTCGTATACTAACCTCCTGCCGGCGCTGGTCGGCGCGCTGCTGTGCCCGCTCCTGCCGACGCTTGGTGCGCTCGGCGGCCAGCTTGTCGGCGAAGGCCTTGAGGCGCTGCTGGTGCGCGGCGCCGCGCTCGGCCGACAGGCGCGACACGAACTCGTATACTAACCTCCTGCCGGCGCTGGTCGGCGCGCTGCTGTGCCCGCTCCTGCCGACGCTTGGTGCGCTCGGCGGCCAGCTTGTCGGCGAAGGCCTTGAGGCGCTGCTGGTGCGCGGCGCCGCGCTCGGCCGACAGGCGCGACACGAACTCGTATACTAACCTCCTGCCGGCGCTGGTCGGCGCGCTGCTGTGCCCGCTCCTGCCGACGCTTGGTGCGCTCGGCGGCCAGCTTGTCGGCGAAGGCCTTGAGGCGCTGCTGGTGCGCGGCGCCGCGCTCGGCCGACAGGCGCGACACGAACTCGTCGCGGTGCACGTGCATGCGCACCAGCCGCTCGGCCGTCGCCACGTCGCGGGTGCGCGCCTCTGCGAAAGTCAATCAGTTAGATAGTGTAATATCCTTCGTTTTATCACTGTAACCACGGCAACTGGCTCAGCAACGCATCATCAACACGTGCACCTCGGGCGGTAGTCTGACCGCAACGTCACCCCCACTCCACGGGTTCTGACGTCTGCGCTTGAGACAGCTTATATAATAAACATCTATACACTACAGATAGGCTAACGTACAGTCGAGGAAATTGATTCTTTAGCAGTTCGCGGTTCAAGGAAATTTGGTTCTGTCATACTTATGCTAGGAAATGTCCAATGTAAAGTGAACCGTAAACTGCTGAAGAATATATTTCCTCGACCGTACAAACCATCTGGATAATATTATATTATATTCCAACGTTTCAACTACTCGACTTTCTACATTTTTGATGACTTTGCTGTAGGCTGAATCAAGTTTTCTTGTCACTTATTTCCATGGTACAGTTCGTGAGCTTTAAGAAGAACCACGAAGGTAATATTGCTGTTCTGCTTTTTCACGTGTCACTGTTGATTGATACCCGACGTCTCTTTCTAAAACCCGAAGGTGCTTCTGAGAGCTCACGGACTGTAACGTCTCTTTTGAACTCGGGGTTTGACACATTTCAATTTTACAAATATTTTTCATGGCCGTTTCAACCCGTTTCCATAGGCCATCTACCAAGCATGCTTGTACAACTTGGCGTAGCATTTCTTCTAACAAATTGTCACGTGGCTGTCGGGACAGAATTACAGCAGGCAATATTTGATTCACTCAATATACTTGTACTAAATAAATACAAACGCCATCAAAATCTACGTCACAAGTCTCAAAAAGTTAACTCGAAAGGTAAAAAAAGTACATCGTTGCATCACCTAGAATTGATGACCAAATTAAAATCAATGTATTTCTTTCTATTTATTGAAACAACATAGAAAGATGTTTCCAAAAACTTGTGCAGGCTAAAATAACACAGAACGCCAAAAGACGTCCTGTCGCGTCTAGCCGACATAATTATTTACCTCCGAGGCCTACCATTGCGTAACAATGGTAACATTAGCAATGGGATTTATTTCGGAGGCCGTTATAACGCAAAATAGTAAATACGCTATCATAAAACAAATTGTGCGGTCTTTATAGGTATTTTTTACACACCACGACGGCGGCAATCAGGTATACGGCCCGCCTTTTGGACGCCTGTCACTCCAATGGTGTCACATGCGAGTTGCCGACCCTTTATTATAAAGAAGGGTTAACAGATATATCAGTCGTTGGCGTACACAAACTACCAACAGATTGTACTCACCGATAAGTTGTTGGATGCGTTCCTTCTCCTGCTGCTCCCAGAAGGCCTTGTCCTGGACCTGCTTCTCTTCTAGACTCTTCTGGAGCAGAGGGATTTCCTCCAGGCGTTTGGCGCGCTCGAAGTAGTCTACCTACGATGACAAAGAATTATTAGTAGTATGCATATCCTAATAGGCATCTGATAAAATGATCTGAAAGGAAAGATCTGTGTTTCTCCTGATAAACTCTATCAAACTCTTTTTGCTTCCGCCGTAGACATTTAGCCTAACCTATCTAAAAATAGTGATCATACACGATGTACAAATCACGCTACCGGGGAGTCAGGCCTCTGACGCCAAAGACGTCAATTGATGTCCGTTCAAAAACTGTAAAAAACCACTCCTAGAGCCCTTTTATGTTGTTTTAGAGCATGTTCAGATAACAAGCGCTCAACGCGCGTTTTAAACGCGCGCGTGTTAGTATTATTATTTAGGATATCTTTATTTTAGGCGATTATCACACTGGCGACGGATCCGCATGTGTATAGCGCTAACTGGCTCGCGCACCGGCGCCGCATGCGGATCCGTCGCCTTATGGTATGGCGTCAGCGGCACAGCGGCCACCTGGCGGTCAAAAGGTTAAGGTAAGGTACTTATCTATGTGATAAATTAGAATATATATATGTGCAGGCATAAATTAACACAGGGCGCTTTATACAGTGCTCTGTCGCGTCTAGCCGACAATATAATGTGCCTCCGAGGCCTACCATTGGGTAACAACGGTTATAATTACCAATGGGATTTATTTCGGAGGCAATGTAGAAATTTTAAGCTTAAGGCCAAAATATCAATGGGAAAAATCGGGGAACTAAGTATTATCTACATATGTTCTCAGTTTATTTTAAAACCCTAAATCCTTGAATCCCACATCGTAAAAGCTGTAAAACTGACACTAACATATAACAAGTTACTTTTCAAACTTATAAGATTCCACAGACAAGTATACAAATACACACGTATATGTATACTAAGGTAGAATTAATAATGACGACGAGTGTAGTTGAGTGAAGTGAAGTAATATGACTGCACTTTATCGGTATATAAAAGTTTCAAGCCTATACTTAATTCTAAGAATTGAGAACTAGTAGTAGTTAAGTTACCTTCTTCTCTTGAGACTTGAGCCTGGCCTGCAGCTCGCGACGCTCCTTCATCAGCTCCTCAGCCTCGCGCTGGGCGATCGCTTCCGCATCCATCTTCTTCAGTACCTGTTCAAACATATCGCGTCAACAGTGATAAAAGGTTAAATTATTGGCATCTACAACCTTTTGGATACGAAAACAACTAAAGGTGAAGCGGTATTCGTGCCCACCGCGTCAGCCAGATAAATTTTTTAATGCTTTCAAGTAAGCTTTATATTGCGCTTGTGTCCAGCCAGCAGCAAAAGTAGCTAAGCGGGTAAGGGAGCGTTCAAATATTACGTAACGCAATTTTTGAAGATTTTTGACCCCCCTCCCCCTTGAAATTTCTTCCGTATAAACTTCATAAAACAAATCGTTTTGACGTAAAGAGTAGCTGTTTTAACTTCATAGGAAAGTAGCCTATTGTGTCGTGCAAGTGGGAATAGCTTCATATAAAATGTTCTGCCACTGGAACATCCGATTAAAATCCGGGCCCGACATCCGACAAGTGGGAACGGGGTATTACATACCTCGAGTCCTAAGGTACGGTCTGACTATTTGATGATATGAATATTTTTGTGCAGACATTAATTAACACAGAGTGCTTATACAGCACCCTGTCGCGTCTAGGCGACTAAATGTTGTTCCTCCGAGGCCTACCATTATGTAACAACGGTAACATTACTAATGGGATTTATTTCGGAGGCAATATGTACAGTCACAGTTTCCTATCATTTTGTCGTCATATTTTGAATGTCATTTCTGTCTCTTGTGTTGTATATAATTGGCCCGTATAGACATTTTATCCACACAAGAAAATGAATTGATTCATACCACACAATAAAAAAAAAACCTTAAAATATTACCAAAAAGCCGTATAGCAGGCAAATGGTAAGATATAGTGTGTGTATGTACAGTCGCAATCAAATATATCGGAGCGGCCTTTATCGCCTTGACAATAGAGGCGTTGTTCAGATATTTGTGACCACCTTAGCCGCTCCGATATATCTGATAGCGACTGTACGAACACACTATATCTTACCATTTGCCCCGCGCCGACTATTAGCAAAAATTATAGACAGTGTGTATGTATGACTGTTTTTACCTCCTCGTCGAGCTTGGACAGCACGCGCTTGCCCACGTCACTCTGCGAGATGTGCGCGATCCTCTCACGCAGATGTCGCTCCCTGACGGCGGCCATTTCAGAAGCATGGCGACGCTTCTCTCGCTCTTCTCGCTCGGCTTCTTGGCGGCGAGCCTCGGCCGCGGCGGCGATGCGGAGCTGTTCTTCTTGACGCCTGTACAATAATGTATTATTAGATATGATTTTTAAATGTTTCCTGTAGAAGCATTCATATGGAGGACCATTGATAGATAAGTTAAGGTCCATAAGGTTTACAAATAGTCATTTAACCAAAGTGTTTTTCATCCGAATTGAGATCGTTTGGTGACCCCAGCAAATGTCGTTAGCAGCAAAGGCATTCAGGGTTAAAAAAGTTAAGCTCGCAATTCACTTGATTATTTCATTGGTCTCTGTTATAATATTTAGTATAATAGTTGCCATAGTTTAGCTAGGGACTGCCTCACTTTAAGCATAGACTGAGATAATTAAGGTTAAGGTTAACGCGGGCTGTTTTCCGCAACTCAACGTCTATATATTGCGCCTATTTTGCGTGTCGGGTGGCCTCATTCGTGCCATCCCAGTTTCCTCCAGGAAGCCTAGCAGACCCTTTATGTTGCCTGAGATAATTAATAATTATACAGTATTTTTCTTATCCTAGTATCCTCACCACCATGATCTATACGTATATGTAGGTTAGTTTTTTTTTCCGCCACCGTTCCTGGGGTTTTTAGGTAGCCAGGCTATAGTTGTGTACCTGAGCTCCTCCTCCTCGCGCACAGTGTTGAGCCGCTCGATGTACTCCTTGCGCTCCTCGATGATCTTGTGGCGCTGCAGCACGCGCTGGTGCTCGGCGTGCTTGTGCTCGTGGTAGTGCTGCACCATGTGTGCGCGCGCGCGCTCGCGCTCGGCGCGGCGGCGGGCGGGGAACAGGGTCTGGACGGCGCGGGAGAGCACCTCGGCCGCGCGGACTAGTTGCTCGCGGACCTGGAATATTTCCAAACTGTAGAGATACTCTAATGGAATGGAGTGGTTAAGAGAAAAGACCTCACTCATGCATGTCTGCACCAGTATGGCAAGAGTGTATATTACAAAGTCACACCGCCTAATCTCTCTCTTCATTTTGCAGCATTTACTTAGCAAACTATACGTACATTGTGCTGCAACTTAAAAGAAACATCTCATTAGATATGTCAGAACCATATACCATAATAAGCAACAAAATCTGTACACGCTTAAGAGGGAGTGTGAGGTTCCAACATTCGGCGGAAACAATTATGGATATTGCGGGGTTTTCACCTCGTTGCATGGTCACATGGCTCATTTCAGAGTGGGGCTAGTATGTGCACCAACCAAATTAATACTGCGGAATGCTGTTATTACGACATTCGTTATCATTTTTATCGAACGGAGCGTAAGCGAATGGAAATTCTTACAAACTAAAACAACTTCTGGCTACTGGGACGTATCAGCATTTTAATGGCTTTTTAATTTCGAGAGTTTGTTCGATGATAACTGTCGTAGCGTCTTTCTGATCTTCATGTAAATTTGTTGGGGTTGTAGCAGAAATACATATAATTTGAGAGTTCGTATATGAGCAGGATTGATCTGGGGTCATGGAACTAGAAGAGAAGAGCTAGAGAGAGCGAAAAAACATCATCACCTTGTTATTTTTGTCATCTCGTTTGCAAGGAAATCGCGAGTTATAAGTTTGCCGAGCGGGTTTTCCTCGGTTAACGTGTACCACAGATAACCTCAACCACTGGATAGATCATAAGTACAACTCGGGGTCACCAAGCATCAGTGCTCCCGTACTAATTTTGCATGAGAGCGCGACCGCTTATTTCAATTGAGTTAACATTTTTGATCATTACTCATGTGAATTAAAAATATCCACAAAAATCAAGTTACAGGTGTGAACCTGGATTGTTATACTACAAATTGGTGTAGAATAAATACTATTGAGATGTGCTGTTCGAGTCGTAGAAATTTACGAATAAAATTGCACTTATGTGTGGTGACCTCGTGCTCCCTGTAAAAGTTTAATGATGAGGTGTCTGTGTAGTCTGTGAGGTGTACATACCTCCTCGGCGGGGGTGGCCTGCAGGATGGCGCCGCCGCAGGCCTCGTCGGCGGCGGAGCACCACTCGCCGCCGCCGGCTTCCACGCCGAAGTGCACGCACCTAAGTGACACAATTTCTATTAGATATTATTTATTTAATCTTTATTGCACAATACAAGAAAGTACAAGCCCCAAAGACCATCATGACGAACGGAAACTGGCATAGTGTACAATAGTGTACCAGGTGTATACTGACTTGTTGGCGTGGTCCACGCGGATCTGCATGTCGTTGTGGCGCACGCAGTCCACCAGCAGCCGCTCCAGGTGGAACAGGTCGTCGGTGGCGGCCAGCTGCAGCAGCCGCGGGAACTGCACGCACGCGTAGCACTGCGCCACCTGCCGCACGAGACGCACTAGCGCCACGTCGTTCAGCGCGGCAGTGTATTGCACCAGGGGGGAGTCTGTGGGAAACACATACAATTATTCCCGACTCCCAAAAAAAATTAAAACCCTCGTTAGGTGGGTTCACACAGACCGAGAAGCCTCGCGCGAAGACACACATGTTTTAATTCAAAATTAAAAATATAGCCATAGTAACTTACTGGGCTCCTCCTGCAACGCCTTGATGACGCCCTTGACGTTGTGGCAGATGGTGAGCGGGTCGAACTCCACCTCGAGCCACGCGTACAGCTGCTGCAGCTGCGGAGACGCCAGCCCCACCACGTTAAGCCGGACCACGTCTGTCAACATATTGGATCATTCATTACAATATGGTATAGTTTTTTTCAAACAAAGCAACCTTTTTTTAACCGACTTCAAAAAAGGAGGAGGTTAAAATAAATAATAATAAAATACTCTTTATTGCACACCTCGATACATCTCGAGGCATCTCGAGGTTCTCAATTCGACTGATTTTTTTTTGTTCTGCAGTTCTTGAGCAGCTATTTAGAACTTTGAGAAGAATAATGGAAAACTCTTGCATATTGTATTTTTATGATATCAACAAAAACATCGTTTAAGACTATTAACGCGTGAATTAAGATTTTGTAGACAGAATCACAACTTTACTTAGAATACTTTTCTATTAAGTTTTAGATACTTTTGCCACCCTGGGCGCGTACACAACTTAACGTCTTCTCCCAGATGGGTCAATTGCAGAATTTTTGTACCTTTGTCCCATCCTTTCTTAATTTTCTCATTTTCGTTACGAAAATTAACCATACATTTGTATGGCTAATTATCATAATGAAACTGAGAAAAAGAAGAAAATTTAATTTTTACTTTTCTTAATTTTTTCAGTTTCGTTACGATAATTAGCCATACAAATGTATGGTTAATTTTCGTAACGAAAATGAGAAAATTAAGAAAGGATGGGACAAAGGTACAAAAATTCTGCAATTGACCCAGATGTGAAGTGAGATTTGCTACGCTGCGAGTGACGTTAAATTCATTACAAAACGCTCGGGAGAATTGTAATCAATTTGACTCTCGTACCTTATTTAGGCCAAGATGCTTGTTGATACTTGACAAAAATGCTAATAAATGATGTCCTGCTAGCCTACTATGGTCGGGTTTTTATCGCATGTCACCATAGCTGTCACGCTCTAGCAAGTATGTAAGTGTGAAAGTGACGCATAGCGCGATAAGTGATAAAATGGCAACCATGGATGGCCTTCTGATTGTATAAAATATTAATGTCTGTCTTTATGAAGACGGCTATACCTTTAAGCAAACTGGTGCGGGTTGGAGGCTGAGCAAGGCCGAGCAGCACGGCCAAACGCTGGGCCTTCTCCACGGGGCTCTTGTCGGTCTCCACAAAGCGGTCAAACTCCGGATGCAGCGATGGCAGTGGCACGGACAACACGGCTACCAGTACTCGGCATGCCATCCTGGGGAACAAACGAACATGACACAGTGAACCGAATTTCAATCCGGAGGTCTCTGGTTCAAACCCCAGCTTGCAAAACTGTTTTTAGGAAATTATGTATATGTACGGGATATCATTTGATATTTACCAGTGGTTTTCCGGTAAAAGAAAACATCGTAAGGAAACTGGACCTAATCCCAAAAATACCCTCTAGATTGGAAGGTCAGATGGCATGGGATTAGGCTGTCAAGCGGACCGCAAGTCAGGACAAATGGTAGGAGCAAGAAGAAGACTTGTATGACAAGTGAAATATTTGAGTTTTCTTCCAAAATAGTAGCAATTTGTTTCTGACATACAAGAGAATCATGTGTGTTTTATGCCTCAATTGAAGAATAAATATCTTTAATCTTTTCGTCTTATCTTTCAACTGGCATAGTTTGAACAACAGTCTTAAACATAGATCTCAAACATGTCTGGGCTGGATGGGACTCACTTCTGCAGCTCCTCCTGGGTGATATTCTTCTTCATCTCTCGCGACAGCTGGAACAGCTTTAGCAGGGCTGCGGCGTGGAACAGGCAGTGTCCAGCCTTCCAGAAGACCAGGGCCAGCTTGCCGTAGTAGTTGGCCATGGTCTTGGCCACGGGGGTCTTCTTGGACATGTTCATGAGGCTGTGGATGTCCTCGATGGCTTTGTAGGCTTCCTGTTAAAAATTGTTGAATATTTAAAACAGTTGAATATTACAACGAACCAAACCTCATAGCTCTAGGACATCTAGGTATGACTGTTGAAAGATGTGTCATATATAAGTTATGAATCATTTGGAAAAAGGGGCGTATTTTCTATGGACAATATGTAACAATTTAGGTACGTTTTATTAATGCACGGAAAAAAGGATATCTTCAGCTAAGAATACCAATGCGAAAATGTTATTGTTTAAACATAAGTAAATATTTTCTTGGACTAATTTTATATCTTTAGCCCAAGATATATTTTACTTCAATAAAGACATTTTACTTGAATAAAGATCACTTTCTATGCAAATTATTTTCGTTGTATACAAAATAATATTGATGTATAACTTGCCTGCCAAAGTTCCATCTGGATAGCACTGTCAAGCTGGAACAACCTGGTCTCAAGGTTGAGCTGCTGGGTCTCCGGCTTGGAGATGCTCACATTCCCGGTTTGCACCTGGAATCATGGCCATAGTCAGTATATTTGGAATACGAGAAGCAATTTATAAGAAATAGACGGATACAGTTATACCATACCTAGGGTAAAAAATATGGTCTATTAATCCTCTCAAATTCATAGTTATCAGTGTTACCATACAAATCTTAATTTCAAATTTATAGAGAAATAGAGACATGGCTGCAGTTTCTATAGATAATGTTCGTAGTTAGATCATACAAAATGTATGCGGCTTTATTACATTTCATTAGCGTCACGTGCTACAACTTTGCCTACGATCACAACATTGCCTGGCTTAAAAAACATGGTTTTCTTCACCAAACAGCTATATGTATCTTATTCCCGAGGCCGCCGCTATGGCAGCAGGCTATGGCCGCCTTTCTCCTATCTCAGGAATAAAATAGAAATACATAGCAGTTTGGTGAAGAAAACCATGTTTTTCAGGCCAGGCAAAGTTGTGCATCGTAGGCAAAGTTGTAGCAGTTGACTGGTGCATTATTTTGACTCTCTTTTCTAGAATGTGGACGACGGTGGATCCTCTTGTCCCCTTAGCCGTCATCACAGTGAATCCTCCTTTATAAAAAATGGTCGGAAACGCACGTGTGCCACCTCTGGAGTTGCAGGCGTCCATAGCTCGCTGTTCTTGTCAGGTCGGCCGTGTATACGGTTGATTGCCACGGTCATGATATAAAATAGCCTGGAAAAGGCTTTGCTTGTTTGGCCAGTGGAAGGCGAATGACAGCGGGGAGGGATACCCACCTGCTGGTTCTCTGCCATTAAAGGCAAGGAATCAACCAGAATGGAGAGCAATACAACATAGAGCAACTTATGGTGGTCACAACCCTCAGACATGAGGATTCGACTATGAAGAAGATATAAAATAAATGGACAAAATGATCCTTATCTTTAAAATTCAGTGGGTCAAAATATATAGATACTTACGGTGGGCTTGCAGATATCCTCAAGATGCTTCCTGAGTTTGTCGCACAGCTTCCTGAACTCGGTTTTACGCGAGTACTTAAGGCAGAACTGGAAGGCCATGCGCGCGATGTCGTGGTAGAGGGTCTCCACATGGGCATTTGTGCGGAGCAGCTCCAAGCACTGGCAGTAGGACTCCCAGAGGAATTTCACCTGGAGAATTATGAACATGGTTAATAGTTAGATTATGTTTAATGACGTTTTACATGAAATGTATTTTTTTGTGTACAGTTGCCTGGAATAATATCTTGCACAATGAGGCTGCAAAAATATATGACACACTCTTAATATGGGTCTACAAATAAGACTGTCTGACTTCATTGTTGAAAATTTTATTACAGGTGACTGCCAATTGCTATTCATGCAAATTTTTGGTTATAGAGAAATTAGCATAATACACATGTTAAAAATATAATGTACAGACATAAATTAACACAGAACACAAACTAGTGATGCATCCTGTTGCATCTAGTCTGTAAATACTGTGCCTCTGAGGCCTACCATCTACCTACCATAACAATGACATTATTAGAAATGGGATTTATTTCAGAGGCATTACTTGCAATGTTCTTAAATTTTCTTGTAATAAATAACCCTATTACAACTTATTGTCTTTAAATTCATCAAATTTTGTGACAATTTACACTAATCATTTAGTAAAAGTTGCCAATAGACAAGTTGACAGTATGCCTTGTCATAAAGATGAAATCCTGAATTTCAACCCTCTGGAAATATCACTACTATTTACACGTAACATATCTTTTACTGAGTCTACGAAAATCTCTTGAACTTATCTCCCTTTAACTAATCTAAAACTAACTAATCTCTTAATCCAGGGTTATAAATTATCAAGATAATTATGGTTTTTGATAACTATCCCAGGATATTCATGGTGTTTTATTTATTAGAAATCTTTTATAGTTCAACTATTAATGTTTTAACTAACTTTTTTGTACTTCCGCTTTTAGAAAGTTTAGGTTTTTCTCAAATTGATAATTATAAGACCATAAAAATCATGATAGTTATCAAGAATTATCAATTCGAAACCTATTATAATTGCTATGAAAAACACTTAAACAGTCAAGAGTGTAGTACCTTCTGCTGAAAATGTTACAAATTTATATTAAATTGAGAGAAACATATTCAAAAATGAATGAATCTATCATATTTCTATGATTTCATGAATAATTTACCCATGGAGTAAGTATAGTCCTGTCAGAGCGGTCCTGTGCATCCTCCCCGGACACGGCGCTCAGCAGGATGCTCTCCGGTGTGGCCAGGTTGTCCAGATCATCCGTGTCAATGACGGCTTGCGTTGACTGCGCCCGGGCGGCCTCCGTTCTTTCTTCTGCCATTCGTAAGTAGCCTCTGGAGATTAACAATAATTGTGTCAGAATACTGTTGATGCATCATAATGAAAAACAACCAAAAATATATATTTCTTAACCCAATAACTTCAGCTAAAGTGTGAGAAAATAGGTTTTAGAAACCCAAACCTAAAAGCATTTGTGAATTCAACTGAAGGACAAGGTAATTATTAAAAATATTTATAAACCCTAACAAAATATTATCTAATGTCAATAAACACATACTTTAATGATTATACACAGAAATTATGAAGGCAATAAAATTAGAAAGCTTTGAATTATTTACTAGTGCAGTTCATTCATTATTCATTGTATACATTCCAACATGTTATGTATACAAATGCTTCCATCTAGAGGGAAAATACACAATAAAACTTGATGAAGGTATTTAGGGTAACTGTATCCAGTAGCTTACCTTATAACCTGCTCCAAAGACCCAACGTTCACCGATTGGAACATGTTTCGGTACTGGAACAGGCCTTCTTTCGCGATGTGCGACTTGCGGAGGTCCACGCACAGCTCCAGGTACTTGAACATGATGGGCTCGAGCACCGACTCCGACCAGTTGTAGGCCCATTTCTTGTTCCGGAACACCTCTTGCAGGGTGTCCAGCGCCCGAGCGGGCTTGTTCAAGTCCATAAACTCTGTGAGACGAGACGCCGAGAAAGGCCATTATTAGTTTGGTTATGTTAAATAGACATGTATAAACACTTCTGTAATGTAACAATAAATGAACAAGTTTGCTTTCTAAATCGTACGGATGAGAAAAACTTTTAGAACCTGCTATGAGGGTGGGTCTGTTACGAAATAAAGGTCAGAGATATAGCGTGCAACGTGGTAAGATTGTATGAAACTTTAACTCACCGTTGGCCCGTTTGAGGGCATTTTCCGGTCTTTGACCGTATCGCGCCATCATTTAAACTGCACTTTTCACTTCATCAACACTAATTTGGGACGTTTCGTCTGGGAGAAAGGGAATAATTCGTAAATTATTCCTTTCCAAGTCACCGGCCTGACAGGCTGCAGGACAAAATGGCTGTCTTCATATGTCAGTTACTCCGTTTTCAATTACACATTTCGCCAGTGATTTTAACCAATTACCAATAGCTTATGTTAGCTTTACTCTTTGACAGCCAATAGGATCACAGCAAAAAAGCGCACTTGCTCCGCATCACTCGTGCGTCATTTGACACCAAATTTACGTAAATGGAAACACAGTGACTTCCGTTTTGCTTACAGCTCTTATTTACGTGATAAGAAGTTGAAAAATTAAACAAGTATAATTTTCTACTTACGATTATTATGTACTTTTTAGTTTTCAAATATAAATTATTTTATTTAAAATAAGAATAGTTTATTTTAAATATTCAATAAAATAAGCCACTGAGCGTGTATCCCATCTCACCCTTGAAATTAAATGTCAAGAGTTTTTGACAGTCACGCGCGGAACTTCATTTTTGTCTTCAGTTTCATGAATTTTAAGATAAATATAAAATATTATTCCATAACGTGAGCCAGGCATTGCTCAAATAAATTTCGTATAGTGCTCGTTTTATACTCAACAGATTATTTATATCAAGTCCCTTGTCGTACAGAAATATAACCTGCTCAAAATGCCTTTAGTGACCAAAATTCGCCTATTTCGTAGAAATTATACAATTTGTTTCATATCCGAGGACTTATTCGTATTTCCAGACAAGAAGTATTATGATAAACTCGGTGTGAAGCCAGGAGACGCATGGGAAATTAACTTAGAACGATGTGACGGAGATCGCAAAACCAAGTCGCTGAAATTGGTCTTAAACGCATTGTTTTTGCAGCCTTTTGTGAAGGAATGTGTTAATTCTGAGGCATATAGGATTAATGTTGTGAATCACTTAAATAAGATCTGTGGGAATCCTAAGAATGGGACAGTATTTTTAAAAATGATTTTGGAACCACCGGATTCTGAAGTTATAGATTACGCGTGGTAAGAACAAGATCATGTTATCAATGTTATACTATAATGAAATATTTGTTACATTCAACTCAAGAACACTGAAATCTCGTTTTCATTACCTTAAGTTACTCAATGATTGACATCTTCATTAGCCGTGTCTACACATGGAGACACGGCTTTTGAGTACCTTAAGGTAATGAAAACAGGATTTCAGTGTTTTTGAGTTTTAAGGAAATATTTTTCATATCTAAACAAATAGTCATAAGTTTATAACGATATTACTCTACAAGGTATTCAGGGATCTGTTCCCTACATCAAGGTATAGGAAGAAAAGTTCCTTGCAAGTAGTAAGTACTATGTCCATAAATATTTGAAAAAGAACATTGGAAGTCTACAGGCAGAATACATTTCAAATTTGTCATGGCCAGTTACCCGAGTTAGCAATGTGATACATCACTCCTCTATTTTGCATTTAACAAGGTCACACTCACCCTGTCATGTGATGATGCAACAAATCATTTGTTTAGTCATTTATGGACTTTCCCCATTTCAGGAATGAAAGGATACTGAGGCTGGTATGGAGCAGGGTCGAGATAGAGAATGCATTTTCTTGGCTGTCAACTCTAGGTGGGGCCTACTCAGCTCTAGGAGATTACTTTGAAGACTGTGTAAGTTGCCCTTTCTGTTTATGTTACTATATACCTCAGAGTCACCTGCAAAACTTAAACTTATGTCGAATCAACCTCCTTGAGGCAATGGCAAATAGTGAACAGAGTTTAAACTAATTCTGTAGTAGACTTGCAGCCCCACATGTGAAATAGGCTAAAATGATTTTAATTAATTTTGCATTTGTTTATAGGATTGTGGTAATAGTAGTAAAACACTTTATCGTAAAACAAATTAAAAACTATGTAAAGAAAAAATACATAACATTTGTACAAAGGTGAACTTATCCCTTTATTACCGTTTTTTGTAATCTTTGCAGGCAGAAGAAGCAGGCAGGATATCAATACGACAATACAAACTCTCCCAAATGCTGGGGGATGACGCCTTAGCGGCCAGAAGCAGGCTCTATTCGGCACTATCATATGCTCAGAAAGGCAAACTTAAATTGTCGAGGCATATCGTAAGAAATATTCATTCGTTTGGTAGACTAACCCATGACAGGAGGTTGGTACGAATGTGCCAAGGCGTTTGGGCTAAATTGAAGTATTTAAGGGCGATAAAACATAGTTCTGTTAAAGGTGGCGGTAATGGTAAAAATGTTTCAGAGGGTATGTAAAGTACCTAAATGTATTTTTTTTTACTGTCGCAAAATATGACACACCAACTGCCAGTTCAAGCATTTAGACAAGCTAAACAACATCCATTTGTTTAATTTTTTATTCATTCAGTGTGAAAAAACGACAATATTGTTTGCCACAGTGGTATTATAAAAAAAAACTTCATATTTTCTAATTTTTAGCATGAGGTGGTACAGATCTATACAACCTTTATTATGCCTTTGTTATTTTGTTTTGTTTGAATATAATTTATGAACCAAAATGACGCACAGTCCGTGAGCTTCAAGAAGAACCTTCGGGAATCGGCGATGACACACGAAGGTAATATTGCTGTTCTGCTTTTTCATGTGTCACTGTTGATTGATACCCGACGTCTCTTTCTAAAACCCGAAGGTTCTTCTTAGAGCTCACGGACTGTATGCAGCCATTCTAGTATATTATTATGTGATATTTTACATTGAATACTATTCTGATTGATGTGTCATCTCAACACTACATCAGTACCAACCTATAATTGATATTGTTGTTATATTGATACAGTTGCTTATCACTATTAGTATGCAAGGTCCAGTGTGGTTATTTTGTTAAGCCAAGACCAAATAGTAAATACTTATATTACAGTACCAATTTCCTGATTGAATTTAACTTTTATATGATACCTATTAAGAGTCGCCAGGACGCTCGCGTGAACTCGTGTCCCCATACAAACGTAGTTCAGCTCTCATTTTAAAACGACATGCTTTAGAACCACGAAATTTGGCATGGGCATTCTAGCAGTTCGTTTCGTTTTCGTTGCTAAACATTGTAATACAAAGAAAATATAGCAAAAATAAGTTTTGTATGAAAATCTGTATCTGGCTGTATATTTTTTGTATTACAATTTTTTGCAACGAAAACGAATTACCGACATAGATCTGTACTACTAGAATGCCCATGCCAAATTTCGTGGTTCTAAAGCATGTCGTTTTAAAATGAGAGCTAAACTACGTTTGTATGGGAACGCGAGCGTCCTGGCGACTCTTAAAACAATTTGTCTAAAAAATTACTTCATCATTCTTGTATGTACAACAATATGTTCATATATCAGATTAATTTTACAAAAGAGAATAAAGTTTTTTGCACCTTTTAACCTTTTAAACGCCAAGCATCGGACGACAAAATCGTGCCCTCAGCGCCAGCGCGCAAGGCAAACCGGTTATATTTTGGACGTGATATCACGTCCTGGCGCTGAGGGCACAACTTTCCGTGCACATGATTTGACGGCTTTGGAGGTCAAAGGGTTAATGAGCCCTTAACGCTTTCGAAGCCATATATGGCAGATCCAATTTACAACTATGTTGACATGTATTGAAGTTCAAATATGAACAATTTTTTTTAGATATGCGGTAAGGGGTAACCATAAAAAAAACGATAATGAATTGTCACGTTGGGCCCCTTAACGCTTTGCGTTTAGATACCTAAAATAAAGCGCCATGTCAAATTTTGTTGTAAATTTAGGTCCATGTAACTAATTTAATTGTTAAGTCCAACTTGCAATACTAAACCTTATATGAAGGGAAGAAGGCACATTTTAACCTTTTCAACGCCAAGAGCCATTAAAGTGGTCGACTACTGTCGTGCCTACCACGCCAACAACCACTAAAAAGGCTATGGCAGACGCTGTCAAATCAATTTTACTGTTGACAGATAAGGTTTAAATTAGTATCTCACTAGTTGAAATGTTGGCGTGTATGCCACATTTTGATGCGAGAGAGAAAGCGTTGAAAAGGTTAAGCTGTACGCGTTATCAGGCCAAGGGTTAACAATTGTCAGTTAGTAGCGATAATAAAAGGTAATCTAGTCACGTGGCGAAAACTAGAATCCTGATAATTAGTTTAATAAAATGATAACGATTGTCTGAAATTACCCACAATTTGTACCAACGTTCCTTGTTATCTTATTATTATTGGTGCTGTAAATAAATAAAATTTATTATTATTTAAATTTGTTTCCTTTTTTACATATGCCACTCGTTCACCGTCTCTCAGATCAATGTGAAACCCTTTGACCAAAGACCACACGCACGGAAAGTCGTGCCCTCAGCGCCAGCACGTGATATCACGTCCAAAATATAACCGGCTAGCCTTGCGCGCTGGTGGCACGATTTTTCCGTGCGATGATTGGTGGTCAAACAAAGGGTTAAACAATAAAGCCATGCTATGCCAAGTACACTAATTGGCTCGGCAAGAGAGACATGGCCTCGTCTCATCGCCCATAGGTATTACAGAAAGGACTCTCATATAAAGTATACTGAACGCCTCGTATTGAGGCCGCGTCCAGGGGCCCATTTCTCAAAATCTTGTAACTTGTAATACAAGCGGAAGTCCCTTTCTAGCAAAAGATGTCGAGAAGTGACATCCGCTTGTATTACAAGTTACACGTTTTCGAGAAACTGGCCCCTGGGCTTGGAACCGGTGAACCCCCAATACCCCCGGCCCAGAAACGAATGAACATGCGGGTGCGCAGCATTAAGGAAGTGAGCGAGCGGACAATAACACGAGTACGAGAGAGAGGAAAGTCACGAAAATACCTGTAATTCAAGCCCTGGAATACCGGCACCTCGGAACCGGTACCAAATCTAACCGTGCCGAGCCTATTAGTGAGCGCCAACCTTAAGCTTTGAACGCCAAGCGTTGAACAAAACTTACTAACGCCCGCAATTCCATTTTGTTAAGCGAAATTGAACTTTGCGGAATTCCGCGTAGGTCCCTATTGGATTAGCAAAGTTGTCGGCTTTAGCCGACGTTGGCGTCCACGTCACGACCTACCGATGTCGGCCACAGCCGACTGTGGCGGTCAAAAGGTTAACTGTCTCGTGGCTGTGTGCAACTCCTCGCAATTAGATCCTTAGGGTTCAAGCAATTAATAAAACAACCACTAATTATGATAAAAGCTTTTTATTATGGTGTCATCATCATTTCAATGTTGTATAAAAGTAAAAATTCACTACAACGATATAGGTTATAGACGATCAACTTGATAACAACCCTGCTACTTAAGTAACTCAGAGGGCTGATGATGAAGTGGATAAGTGGCTTAATTTGGTTAATCTAGTTTCAGATGCAACAGTTTACAAACACTTATGCTATTATAGATAGACAAAAAGGCGAAATAATACAAATTACAACTTCGATATTTTGTCTATGGGATCCACACAAAAATTCATCTATGTCCGAAATTAATCAAATTTCCGCTTTCCGGCAAATTTTTATCCATGATAGCCGAATTAAGCTCAGGGTGTTTTGCGCCTCACTCTATCTTTATCGCCTTTACTATAGAGGCGTGTACAGATTCAACATTATATCGAACAAATCGAGTGAGCCACACGCTAATTGGTACCTTTTAATAATTAATATGATGCTTTATAAAAGTATGTTGTGGTTGCGTCGCAAGAGACGTACAGCAGTTCAAGTGACTGACGGCGAAACGGTTTATATAGGAAAACCAGAGTTGTATACTTACTATTA
The DNA here is from genome assembly GCA_911728535.1 of Pammene fasciana. Classification (NCBI taxonomy): domain Eukaryota; kingdom Metazoa; phylum Arthropoda; class Insecta; order Lepidoptera; family Tortricidae; genus Pammene; species Pammene fasciana. Next base: position 4,271,303 of record OU452292.1, read on the forward strand.
CAATGGGCATAAATTACATGAACACATTTATCTGGTGTATCTCTGTAATACAAAGATATATTCTGTACCTACGTATGTATGAAAGGACATACTTATTTATAAACAAACAAATATCTGTAACTTGACTACGAAAAAATCCTGTTGAACTCTGTTAGAATGTAACCGATGATGTTACCCAGGGCACCTCATTCTTCAAAATCGGATGAATAGTTTAGGTGCTATGAAGAAACATATGTAAATACTACTGCTAAATATCATAACCCTTCCTTTTAGTATCGCCGTAGTTGGGTAAACGCCGCAAAACACGATTAATATCTACTGCAGCGGTATATCAATTCAGTCTCAATAGAAAAGTAAAATAAGGTAAACAAATACGGCTAGGGAAAAAGAGCATTTACTATATGACAAAATATTGTGAAAAAAAATAAGTTTTACGGAACTAATACTTAAATTAATATCTATTTAGTTGGTTGTTCTATAACCTTTTGATCGCCAAGCATCGGATGGAAAAGCGGACCAGCGCGCAAAACCGATTATATTTTGGACGTGATATCACGTGCTGGCGCTGAGGTCACGACGTGATTTGACGTCTTTGGCGGTCAAAGGGTTGCGAAGCAAAGAAGGTAAATGTGTTTGATTAAATTATTTTACTTTTATATTGAACTTCTTACGTATAATTCGTCGTCTAAACGTTTTAATCGATTTGATATCCTATTATGGCTGTATTTGATTAAATAATGATGTTTACGTCACTCTGGGCGCTAAGTGAGATTTACCGCCCTAAAGCGCAGCGGCAAATCTCACTTCATACCCACGAGAAGACGTAAAATTATGTACGCACCACGGGCGGTAATAAGGAAGGCCTCAGATCGCTTGTTTATGGCCCTTACCCGCAATCTGAGCCCTTCTTTATTTTACCGCCCTAGGTACGTAATGTACTATTTTATACTCGGCGACTGTAATACTTGAATTGAGATTGTGGTGGCGGAACTACTAGCGCATACTTTCCGATAGAGCTTTTATGGTCGCATATTGTAGCATCCATAACAATCACAGAAAGGATTTCCATACAATATTGTGACACTGTTGCCAGGCCCCGCCCCGCGTGTCGGGCGGGCGCCGCCGGCACAATCCGTCGGGAGATCGAACGTTACTCAAATATTTATAGAAGCAGCAGGTTGTGTACGGCATTCGTCGAACTCAATTCTTACCGGCTTGCTTAAGCACTCGTAGAAAACTATTGTGTGCAACGGTACATAATTAGGTCTTAAAATTTTCGGGTCTTCGGCTTCGCCTCATTTTGTAACTTCGACCCTCGAATCTTAAGAACCCTTATTATGTAACTGCTGCACAAAATACTATATTGTGTCACGATTGTATAAAATACTATATTATGTCACGATTGTATAATAGTAGTTTATGTAACTGTTATGTAATAGGGGTCCTTAAAACACGAGTGTGGTTTTATGAAACGAACGAAGTGAGTTTCATAATAAGATCACACGAGTGTTTTAAGGCCTAATTACGTACAGTTGCATACACTGCTTTATCTACACACATATTATAAACCCGAAATGATGATTGAATGACTGCAATTGCACGGATTGCATCGCCGTCGCCATGGCAACTCGATTGTGTCGGCGGTCGGGCGGCGCATGCCCGCACCCGGATTTTCATAATGATATCGAATTTTTGCTTATTATTTGATAATAATAACATCGTTACAGATAACACATTTGTTCTAACTACTAACGAAACAATCAATTTTTATGGTGGTTATAACGTGCGGTTTTTGAACGCATCATGGAGGGTTTATGATATGGGTGTAGATAAAACACTATATTGAATCCTCAACCATTTGATTAGCTAAGTGGATACTTTGCAGATTGCAATCAGCCCTTCAAGAATGCGTCGACAGTCCAGTGGCGCCCTCATTAGGGGGATTGTGTTTTCTAATAAACGAATCTATTTCTGTATAATCCCTCATGTTAAGTTGTAGTCTCGCAAATTCCGCAACTTATAATCTATGTGATACAGTTTTAAATTATCACCTAAACGACAAAAAGTGGCCACCATTTGCCGTTTAGGTAATGAAGCAAAAAATACGCAAAATGACTCTGTCAAAAACCAAAAGTTACGGAATAGTACAAGCTTTGCTTAGTTTGGGGTTAGGTTGATTTGTGTAAGATTGTCCCCAAATATTTATTTATTTATTTAATTAGTAGGGCTACAACTTAACATGAGGGATTATCCAGAAATTGTTTCGTTTATTAACCTTTTCAACGCCAAGAGCCTTTGAAGTGGTCGACTACTGTCGTGCCTACCACGCCAACAACCACTATAGTGGCTATGGCAGACGCTGTCAAAGCAATTTTACTGTTGACAGATAAGGTTTAAATTAGTTTCACACTAGTTGAGATGTTGGCGTGTATGCCACATTTTTATGCGAGAGAGAAAGCGTTCAAAAGGTTAAGAAATACAATCCCCCTATGAGGGCGCTACTAGACGCTCGACATTAGTCTTAAGAAACGCCAAAATCAGTCATTACAGTCGGCAGTGAAAGTAGCTAAACGATTAACCCTTTGATCGCCAAGGACGTCAAATCACGCGCACTCCCACAGCGCGTGATATCACGTCCAAAATATAACCGAGTGCGCTAGCGCCAGTGGCACGATATTTCTTTCCGATACTTGGCAGTCAAACGGTTAACCTACACCTCAATAGCAGTTCTAGTCTGGCTGGCCAATAAGTGCAGTAACAGTGGAAGTAATAAGCTATACTCATCCCTTTTTTAGAAGCGAGAGTACTAGCGTATGAAAGATATGGTATGAATCTCACTATGCTTGAAATAGAACAGACCCTAGACCAAACTACAGTGGTTACAGTTATTCGTTAGAACATAGTGGACACGCCAGGGTGCCCATGGGGTCCCAGGCCGGCAGGACTTGTGGGGTCTGCTTGAATACTTCAAGCACCTCCGATGGCACATACTTCTTGTCTACCACCACCTGTGTGCAAAAATCAGTTTGTTCTTTCACTTTTTAATTTTTTTTCCATTTATATCAGGTTTTATTAATTTTCAGGATAAGTATATTCAAAATTTTGCGCTGGTAGCCTGGCGGTAAGACGCCCGACTTTCAATCCGGAGGTCTCGGGTTCAAACCCCGGCTCGTAAGTCGCCATCAAATACATATATCGGAGCGGCCAAGATACTCAAAAATATCTGAACATGCACTTATCGCCTTGGCAATGTACGGAATATCATTTCAAATTTACCAGTCGCTTTTCGGTGGAGAAAAACATCGAAAGGAAACCGGATCTAATCCCGATATTTAAGGCCTACTTTCCCCTCCGGGTTGAAAGGTCAGATGGCAGTCGCTTTTGTTTACGAAAAAACACTACATACAAAACATACATACAAGTACATAAAAGTGCACTAACGTACAGATAAGTTAGTTTCATATTTTGTATAATTAGTTCAATCTTTCGTTTGCTCATGTATCCACTTAGTAATTGCATGTTAGTTATATTTTTGTGGTCATCTTTTATTGGCTTTCTCTGTTATTATTGCTGTTGATGCCCCAAATAAAATAAAATAAATAAATATAAATAAAGTAGTGCCTACGCCAATTCGTGGGATTAGGTTGTAAAGCCGGGACAAACGCTAGGAAGGAGTTCATAATGTACCTCAAACACAAACTCCCTGAACCACGGCTCAGTCAGCAGCAGGTATCCCTTATCGTACTCCTTATCGCTGTACGAGTTCTCCACTCGGAACTTGATCGGCTTGCCTTTATCCTGGGAACATAAAGTTTTTGTGAGATCTAACGATGGTTTACTTATCTAACGGAGTTTAAAACATGCACGACCTTGTTGTCTCATGACGTTCAAACGAACCTCAACTGTAGGGTGGTAGACCACATTTTTGGTCGACTGTACAGTGGGTGCAAGTAACTTACCTAAGATACAGCTTAATAAAGTAAACTGCTAAATAATAGTTGCTACACTAGGTATTTTTCGTGTCACTCTCTGATAAAACATTTATAGGAAATAGCTGAAGTTTTTAACCCTTTGACCGGCAAGAGAAATATCGTGCTACTGACGTCTCGGTTTTACTTTGGACGTGATATCACGCGCTGGTGCTGAGGGCACGATTTTGTCTACGCGTGATTTGACGTCACTGGCAGTCAAAGGGTTAAAATGTGATGCTAAGTATAAAATTTGGATACAAATGTGCGATTAGACCCGTATTCAGGTGAGAGCCATTACAGTGACTAGAAAGAAAAACGTGAAATAGATAATTTTTAAAAGACAATTTTTTTTTAATGTATAGTTTTTTAAGGCAGTTCCCTAGCTCTTATTTAAATATTATTTTCCAATCTGTCCTAGTCAAAAAACACCCTGCAGTCAGGCGCATTACACATATACAGAGTTAATTAATAATTATAGAAAGGTTTTCCCAACGGCCCTTGTTAAAAAAACACCCTGCATACCAGTGGCGGCATGTCCATGGAGCACGATTCCTGTCGGCTTGCCTAATTTTCAGGCACCTAAGCCGTTTTTCTACAGCTCAAGAAGAAATTTTAAGCCAAATTAAGCTCCGGCTTGCCTAAGATATATTTTAACCCACCGCCACTGCTGCATACATACAGGCGCACTGCGCTGATATACGGAGTAATTTGTAATTAGGGATAGGATACTCACGTCAGTTCCCACAGCGGTGAAGACCATGGCGTGTGTCATGCAGGAGTCCCCGTAGTGCAGCCGGTCCGCCTTCTGCAGCCCAATCTGCACCTCCGTGTTAAAAACTAGCTTGTAATCGTGCCTGGAATAATAATCATTTTACAAATGTTTAATGTAGGTACTGTGTAAATGGTGTAGGTGTTCCACAGTAAAACGAGCGCATAAATGGACACGAAAAACTATTTATTTTCAAAGATACAGACACCACGTTATTTTAATGTGAGAGCAGTATGTACGTGTGTCGCGCGCGGATAGACAAGCTGACTGACCGGTGGTCAAAAACAAAGACCGTTGGAACCTTGTCGCTGCGTCACACGTATATCTACCTTCGAATTTCAACTTATAGCTGAACCATACAAATTGTCGGAGTACCAACATAAAAAACAAAATAAGTTTTAAAAACAAAAAATAACCATTTTGAGCACGTCGCTAACATACTGCTTGAATTATTTAACGTACGTTAAGAGTCGCCGGGACGTTCGCGTGAACTCGCGTTCCCATACAAACGTAGTTCAGCTCTCATTTTAAAGAAACAATAGCAAAAATAAATTTTGTATGTAAATCTGTAACTGGCTGTATTTTCTTTGTATTACAATTTTTAGCAACAAAAATGAATGTCCGACCTAGATCTGTATTACTAGAATGCCCATGCCAAATTTCATGGTTCTAAAGCATGTCGTTTTAATATGAGAGCTGAACTACGTTTGTATGGGAACGCGAGCGTCCAGGCGACTCTTAAGGTTAACCTTTAACCCTTCGACCGCCAAGCATCGGTCAGAAAAATCGTGCCACTGACTTTGCTGACTGACTAACTGACCTAACACCAAAAACCCCACTTCCAGATTAGCATCCAGCTTGGTAATTCTATCGTTACGAAATTAAGATCATGGAACAGTTTTTATTTACACAATAAGCGCCTACATTTGTAAAAGCAAATAGTGCAGTCGCCCAAAAATGTGGTATACCACCCTACGGTTGAGGTTCGTTTGAACGTCATGAGACAACAAGGTCGTGCACGTTTTAAACTCCGTTAGAAAAGTCAACCTTAGCGATTGTTGGATCTCGCAGAAACTTTTGTCAAAACTGGTAGACCACTTTCTTGGTCGACTGTACATTACGCACCTAGGGCACTAAAATAAAGAAAGCCTCAGATCGCAAGTATTTATGGCCCGAACCGAAGGTACACAATATTACGTCTTCTCCTGGGTGTGAAGTGAGATTTCCCGCTACGCCCGTGGGCGACAAATCTCACTTACCGCCCAGAGTGACGTAAAATGAATTTCTTTTACAAAAAGTAATGATATCTCCCCCCTTTAAAGGGGAGGCCTATGTTCAGCAGTGGACGTCTTGTGGCTGAGATGATGATGATGATGAATGATATCTCACGGGATGGGATTGATGATACCCACGCGTCTAGGTCCTCGAGGCCGTTCTTGCGCTCGAACCGCTTGCTGACCTCGCAGCCGAACCACACCGCCTCGCCGCCCGCTATGCTGTCCTTTACCACTCTGGAATAGTCAATACCAACATTGAATGATGTTAAGAGTCGCCAGGACGCTCGCGTGAACTCGCGTTCCCATACAAACGTAGTTTAGCTCTCATTTTGAAACGACATGCTTTATAACCATGAAATTTGGCATGGGCATTCTAGGCCGATACTGGAACGTTAAATTTGCCCTTAAAAAATTATAACTCACAAGTCCGATTTTATTTTATTATCAGTAAGAGTACAATGAGCACTAACGGCGAAAATTTTTTTCTAACTGTTTTCGAGGGTGTTGTAGGTATAATATAGGTATTTGTTTGCGACACTCGTAAATTCAAGATAAGATAATTCGAGTGGTATGTCTTTTCATTCGACTATCGGATTTAACTATATAAATGTACCCTGACATTTGCTAACAGATTTACCAATGGCCGTATTTATTTAAATTTAAAACAAATAAAAAAAATATACTTCCTCCAAAAGATAATTTAAGTGGTATATGTTAACTGAAATATATTAAAAACTATCAAAGGCGAGTAATAGATTTGATTTATAACACATTATTCAATAGATTATTTTTTAATGAACAATTGAATTTTTAAAGCGTTCTAATAGCTATATAAGAAATCTCCGAAATTTTCAAGTGGGCGCATTCTGTTCATTATCTTTATACTAAAACTTGCATCAAAATTCTAACGATTATATCAATCGCTCGAAGTTTTCTGAACTTATCAGTTCTAAACATAATCCAAACGCGCGGAGATTAAAGCGGGAGTCTATCGCGTCATGGCATGGTGCTAGCGGCGGGGCCAATCACGACGCGCCGCGCGCTGTTGCCTGACCGCTGCGCGCCGTTGCCTGTCTGCTGTTTCCATGGTAACCCAGTAAGCACGCGAATATTGTATCTTTACGTTTGGTCCACAGAGTAAATAATATGACTGCCTAATGCGAACCTTGGTTTGATAATGATTACTATAAAGTGCGATGTTTTTTTGTTGTTGAGAGCATGCCCCTCTATGGTGCGAATGAATGAAAAAGCGGACATTCCTACTTTTTCACTTCTCATGCTCTAAAAGTCTGTCGTACATTTAAGCTCTAGTGCTAATATGTATACATAATTTCACTTCTCATAGTTCTTATTGTTATGTCCTTTAAGTCTAATTTCGTAAAGTCTGTATAGTATGTATGACTATGGTCTAAAACCCATATTACCACAAGAACAATTTTTCCTCACTTGATTCGGGAAAATAACCACCTAGTGGTAATATGGCTTACTTTAGACCCTTGTCAAACAATCTACTATTTTCCGAAAAATGAATTTTTTTAATGAAATGAAATGTTTATTTGTATAACACAGGTGGTACAAATAGGGTCTTAATTTACAAAGGTGCTCTGTGTTTTGCCTATTGGCATACAAAATTATTGTTGTATTGTTCCATATTCGGTAGGAAATAGTATACCCTGGAGGCAATCGGCCTGTTTGGAGAAAAGTCGTCGACATCTCTTCTAAATACCTAAAACTGGTATACATGTGTTCCCCGTGGTCTTCAGAATACGAATTGACTGGTTTTAGTTTATGGAGGGGGGGAGGGGGGGATACGAAAAAAGTGAGGGAAATATGGCGGACGACCATCATCGAAATTTGTTCACAACTCGAATCATATCGGACCGATCGATTTGTGTGAGATGTCATCTGAAAGACCATTAAAGTACTATAGTTGTTTCTAAATAGAGGCAGTCATCACATTAGTCGTTTACGAAATATTTGAAAAAATATGAATTTTTTACCGTGCCTGTTTAGATAAAGTAGTGATAAAACATGCTTATAACGCAATAAATAAAGTATGTATTATTATAAAGTAGACGGGAAAATGTATGAGCTTTCAAAAAACTAGCGTGTGGCGGTCGATCGACGTCGTATTTTCATTATTGCTCGGAATTTATTTTATGGATCAAATCCTGATGAGTATCATTTGAATGCATTTTAAATTTACTATAATAGGTTAATTTAGGTCTGAGATGTAAAATTAACAGTTTTTAGATTTTTTTTGAAAACGTAACATTTTTACCTAATAGACTGGTGGAAACAGGTAAGGTCCGACCGAGATCTCGGTCTCGGTCTCGGTCTCGGCGTTCTCGGCCAAAAATCGAGGCCGAGGTCTCGGTCTCGGTTCTCGGCCAAATAGGGCCGAGATTCTCGGCCGCCGCCGAGACCATGAAACGAGTTCTTATTGGTTGTTTGGGGAGTTGTTATGACCCTTTATACGATAGATTTCGATTGGAGTCGACTCTGTCATACCTACCCACATTCTAAGCTAATTAATTATTAGACGTAACGCCGCTTTTGCAGGTTTAACGTTTTTAGCAAGTGATTACTTGTTAATTTATGTGTTTTCGAACAACTTTTCAGCAGAGCTGGCCAATTATATGACGAGCGCCGTCACAATCTAACAGGTCATAACGCTGAAAAGTTACTATTTTTGTGCTACAAGAGCTGTTCAATTTTGATTATTAATATATTTTTTTCAATTTTTGTTGCAAATCGCGCATAAAAATTAAAGCCACGATACAGATGTTGATTTTTTTGTATGGATAAAAATTTATTTTTGCAAATTACGTGTTTTATTGTCCATTTTGTAAATTCTCGGTCTCGGTCTCGGTCTCGGCCGAGAATATCATTTAGTCTCGGTCTCGGTCTCGGCCGAGAATATCATTTAGTCTCGGTCTCGGTCTCGGTCTCGGCCGAGACAAAAAAAGTGTTCTCGGTCAGACCTTAGAAACAGGCTTGTTTGCAGAAAAGTCGTCGATATCTCTTCCAAATACCTAAAACGGGTATGGATATGGTCCTCCTTGTCTCCAGGATATGAATTGATCAATTTTATTTTAAGAGGAGGGGGCGAGTCGAAAAAAGGAGGGGGGAAAGATGGTGGCCGACCGTCATCGAAATTTATTTACATCTCGAGTCCTATGGAACCGAAAGATTCGTGTGTAAATATTATTTAATGTACTATAATTGATTGTAAATAACCGTAGTCATCAATGTAGTCGTTTACAAAACAAAACATTTGAAAATAACATTAATTGCGGTAAAGTTACAATTTATTGAGCTATAAGCATGTATTATTAGTACTTACGCCGACATGCACGGTAAAAAATCATACTTTTTCAAATATTTTGTATAGGGCTAAAGTGATGACTACAATTATTCAAAAATAATTAGTACTTTTAATGATCTTTAAAATTGCATCTCAAACGAATATATCGGTCCCATAGACCGAAATGTGAACATATTTCAATGACGATCGGACACCATCTTTACCGCGTCCGGTTATTGACTCCCCCCCCCCCCCCTCTATAAAATAAAACTGGCCAATTCATGTCCATCCATCACAATGAGGAATATATCCATACCAGTTTTAGGTATTTGGAAGAAATGTCGATGATGACTTTTCTTCAAATATGCCCGTTTCTTCCAGTCTATTAGAGTAAATACATATGTTACAATCCTAAAAAAATGGTTAATTTTGCAACTTCTTCAAAGACTCGACTTCAAAGAACTGATTATTTCAGTAAATTTAAAATAATTTCAAATGACACAAATCACGAATTGATCCGTTAAATAGATTCTGATAAATACGACGACGGTCGGCTGCCATTGTAACGAAACGTAGTGACCCACACAGAGTATATTGAATAGTAGGGTAAAGAGATATCAGTCAAGACTTTCGGATGCCGCGCCATCTATAAAAAGTTCACCGCAACTTTTCATCTGTATATACATCTATAGCTACATATACAGCTATAACAACGATGGCGGGCTTTTTAAATTTTTAAAATTTTATTACGCCGTTGCAAAGGTCTGAGCAAACTGAACTAGACCACATCGTGTGTGAACATCGCTCGCAGTTCACACACGATGTGGTAGTTCAGTTTGCTCAGACCTTTGCAGTCTCAGACTAGGAATAAAATAAAACTATACATTATGTTTTTTATTTTTTTATTTTTTCTACACAAGCTTCCTATTTTAATTTAAACTAAGTATTATCAAGACACAAACAGTAATTCCGTGCTCTGTTCATTCTCCAGAGAAATAAACGACAGTTTAACTGCAAAATTGCTACCTATTCTGCCTATGTGGTTTTCTTGTTATACAAAAATAACCGTCGCATTTAGGATATTATAATCAGATTAAATAAGATATCTATCTTATTTTATATATAATGATAGTTGTATTGGGCAGATTGGGATAAGCCGAGTTGATATTTGCGTCTGGAAAGGTCACAGATAACCTCAACCACTATATAGATCATAAGTGCAACTCGGGGTCACCGCGCATCTATGCTCCCGTACAAATTTTGTATGAGAGCGCAACCGCTTATTTCAACTGAGTTGATGTTTTTGATCATTACTCATGTGAATTAAAAATATCCACAAAAATTTAGTTACAGGGATGAACCTGGATTGTTATACTACAATATTGAGATGTGCTGTTCGAATCGTAGAAATTTACGAATAAAATTGCCCTGATGTGTGGTGACCTCGTGCTCCCTGTAAAAGATTAATGATGAGGTGTCTGTGTAGTCTGGTGAAAGGTGAAAGTAAAAATATTATTTAAAACAATGGAATAACATTGTTACTTTAAACAAAGAACCGAATAATTATTGTTTCCTTCGTTTTAAATAATAGTTCCTACTCATTTGTCTCATTTCATCTTCAGTCTCAAAGTCCGATCGCGTTCCTTTAAATAATTTATTGGTGTCTTTACACCAGTTATGTAGGAAAAACCTACAAGATAAGTCAATTACTTGGTTTGTTAGGGCGCTTTTATGATTTACACATTTCAAAAAGTTAAAATCTGTTACAATTTCTAATATATCTTTTAAGTAATTTTTAATATTGACCATGTCACAGTCCGTTTTTAATACATTTGTGACCACGTCTTGTATATCAGAAAAACACTCTACTAAAGAATGGGCAGGGTATGACATATATGATTTACCTTTGTTATATTCTTTTACCTTAATGTACTGGCTGCTTCTTTCACAATCATAAAGACAGTCCTTGCATGACTTGCAATCTTTAAATATGAATTTAGATTTTCTTAGTATGTATCCCGTGACATATTCGATTTGAGCCATAATTTTAACATTATCTTTTTTTTTATTTATTCCTACAAAGACATGGTAACTAATATGGTCAATATTAATGTCAGTAGTCGTATGCTGCGCAGCACGGTAAAATGCTGGTTTTTCGAAAAAAATCTTACTTAAGGACTTAAATCCGTGCCCTTGGTCTTTTTCACAATTGTACCCCGGAGAATGGAGTGAATTTAAATTGTTAATCAACAACGCTGCAAAGGCAACCTCAAATTGTGCACAAGTCGGGTTGTTATTTCTTGCACCATGACTCCGGATACAGCAAAAAAATTTTCCAGGGGATCCTGGTTAAAATGGCGCAGCCAAATTGACTTAATATCATACTTGTGGAATACTACACTTGCTAAATATTCAAGGTTTCGGAGTGTGCGTAACCAATTAGGCACCGAATAGACGTGTCTCTTTTTCCCCTCAGCTGTGACGAACTTCATTTCTTTCAACACCTTTTTGCTTTTCGCCCAGACACGTTGATGGCTTGATGTGGGTGTGAGCGGGCCCAGTAAGTCCTTGCCGGGTCTTTTTTTTTCATTCATAAATCCTCCATTGACTGAGTCAAACAATTCGTCGAAAAAAAGTATCACGTCGGCTGTTTCCCTGCTCGACGGTTCTAGAATTCCTTTTTCTGAAACAGAACAATAAACTTAGAGCTAAAGTAAAAAAAAAAACAATCACTTCAGGATAAAAGTCAGCATAACAAAGAAAAACCGGCCAAGTACGAGTCTGAGTCGCGCACGAAGATTTCCGTCTCATTATCTATAAAAACGGCGAATAAATCATATTTATTATATAGAACCCTCTTAAATATTTATTTTATTCTGGTTTATAGCATTTGTTGTTACAGCGGCAACAGAAGTACATCATCTGTGAATATTTCAACTGTCTAACTATCACGGTCCATGAGATAGAGCCTGGTGACAGACGGACAGACAGACAGACAGATAGATAGGACAGACTGACGGACAGCGAAGTTTTAGTAATAGGATTCTATTTTTACCCTTTGGGTACGGGACCCTAAAAAGGGTTCAATAAGGTGTCAAAAGAACTATTTTTATTTATTAATTCGCAATAACTTTATTTACAAAAGAATTAACCATTTAAGAGTCGCCAGGACGCTCGCGTGAACTCGCGTCCCCATACAAACGTAGTTCAGCTCTCATTTTAAAACGACATACTTTAGAACCACGAAATTTGGCATGGGCATTCTAGTAGTACAGATCTATGTCGGTAATTTGTTTTCGTTGCTAAAAATTGTAATACAAAGAAAATATAGCAAAAATAAGTTTTGTATGTAAATCTGTATCTGGCTGTTTTTTCTTTGTATTACATTTTTTTGCAACGAAAACGAATTACCGACATAGATCTGTACTACTAGAATGCCCATGCCAAATTTCGTGGTTCTAAAACATGTCATTTTAAAATGAGAGCTAAACTACGTTTGTATGGGAACGCGAGCGTCCTGGCGACTCTTAATTGCCAAAGCCGTAAAATTACGCGCATGGAAAGTGGCCTTAGCGCCAGCAAGTGATATCACGTACAAAATATGACCTAGCAAGCTGGCGCTGAGGGTATACAATTTTTCCGTCCGATACTTGGCGGTCAAAGGGTTACGGCTGACTCCACACTAGCGTCTTTCGAGCCTCGGCGTCGACGCAATGTCAGCGCGACGCTTGTCTCGCGTCACCGTCTCATGTCAGCGGCGACGACGCGACGTGTTATAGCCTTACACATTAGTCACCTCGCATCGTCGCCGGCGCCGCTGACATGAGACGGTGACGCGAGACAAGCGTCGCGCCGACGTCGCGTCAACGCCGCTGAACGGGCGCTCGCGCGACTTCGGCGCGACAAAGACTCTAGTGTGGGTGGCCCTAAATATTTAAATATCAACTTAATGTTTTCATAGTTTACCTGCTAAATATCCCATATTTATAGCCACTGATCTACTTAGTACCTGAGTCGCAAATTTAACTTTCATTTTTGGCATTTTGTTTGGGTTTATATGCTGCTCTGTCAACTTCGGCCTTATCTTATGCCTTTGTAGGCTGGATTTTCTTTATATAAATTAACAATGTGTTCCCACTTTGCAGTTTTTTCTACATTATTGATCTTGCAAATTAAATTTTTAGTGATTAAATTATTTCTTATGTTTTTAATTAGGTAAGGAGGGTCATACAAAGGAATCACTTCTTCGCCATCGATTTCAAATACTTTTCGTGTAAAATGTTCATTTCGATTTTGATAACTGCGTCTTGTTTCCGCAATAAGCGAATTGATTGCGCTCATGTTGGATGCCCCTTGGTCACAAACAGTTGCAATGACATGAAATCCACTAGATTTTAATTTTCTTATGTGGTCCTTTATAGCTTGTGCTAATTCGTCCTTCCCAGTGCTTCCACTACAAAACGTATAACTAATTGGCTGTTTATATCTCTTTGTTACACCCTTTATCATGAAGACAAGTGCGTGGTCAGCGATTTTTTTTATCCTTTCCTTTCCATTGTCAACGAAACCGATAATCAGATCTTTCTTTGAATTATACTCAAAATGAGGTTTAATTGCCATTTCGTCGAATAATAATATACATAACTTGTCAGACTTCGACATTTTTCTGGCCGTTTTTTTTAAATTTTCAAAAATATTCTCATTAATACCTGTTTTTAAGGCTGCGACGGATATCATCCTCGATAAGGTGAGCGGTGAGGGTAGCACAAAGATGTGTCTCAGCCATCTATAGGCCTTGGGTCCCTGTTTATAAAGAGATAATGCCATTATCTTTTCTTGTTTTGTAAATCTTCGACCCATTTTCTTCTTATTTATCTCCCTAAACTGCATCATAACAAAAAGCAATGCCATTGTAGTAAAATTACTGATGGCTTTCTGAAAAGTCGTGTTGGTTGATAGTGACAAAGCTTTTTGAAGTCTGACTGCGTATTTATCCTTCGTCTCCGTAAGCTTTTTTACATGTTTGGCCAAGTTACTCGCTTCGGTGCAAAATCTGGGCGTGTATGGTGACGGTGTCTCTGAAATGCATTTTTATTATTAAATAGTAGCTGTACAAAATAAGTCAAACAATAAGTTGCTGGGCGGACCCCAGGCTCAATAGAGCGACCGGAACTACCGCTAGAAGGACGATGATGAGATGTACAAGCATCGGACGGGAAAAAACGTGCCCTCGCGCCAGCGCGCACGCAAGGCAAACCGGTTATATTGTGGACGTGATATCACGTCCTGGCGCTGACGGCACGACTTTCCGTGCGCGTGATATGACGGCTTTGGCGTTCAAAGGGTTAAAGGGTCGGTAAAGCGCATGTGAGTGAATCCTCTGGAGTTACAGGCGTTCATTGGGTAGGTATATGGTACCTGCTCACTATCAGGCGGGTCATATGCTTGTTTGCCACCGTCATGGTATAAAAAAAACCAGTTCCAGAGGCCTGATGACAGACAGACAGACAGGCGAACTAAAACACTAGTATTAATTGTTCATGGTAATTTTTTAGGTAGCTACCAGTGGCGGTGGGTCAAAATTTTACTTAGGCAAGCCGAAGCTTAATTTGGCTTAAATATTCTTCATGAGCTGTAGGAAAACTGGAATGCCTGAAAATTAGGCAAGCCGATAGGAATCGTGTTCTATGGACGCGCCGCCACTGGTAGGTACAGAAATCTAAAAATGCCTATTAATAATAAATTTATAAATATTATGGGACTATCTTACATAAATCAGTCTAGTCCCACAGGAAGCTCAATAAGACTTGTGTTGTGGGTACTAGGCGACGATAGATATAGATAAATAAATAATAAGGTTTCCGCTTCCCAAAGGTTGTCTGGAAGAGATCGCTTTTTAGCGATAAGACCGCCAATTGTTTTACCTCTACTTTTCTGTTTGTAACTTGTGTATACTCTGTTATGTTATGTTATGTTATAAATACTTAAATACATAGTGACACACAAATAAATGCCCTGACCAGGATTCGAACCCAGGACATCCTGCTGCATAGGCAGGGTCACTACCGACATGGCTACAAGGCTGTTAAAAATAAATAAGACTATCTAATCAAAAAATATTGAGTAACAAATTAGGATTAGAACTTACCATTCAAAACAGTTTGCGGAGATTGGCCATCTTTTGTGGATGTTTGAGAGCATTTAATCTGTCGTTGTTTAAGTAAACCTGAAAATAATAATTGAAATGATGTAGGAAATACGTTAACTTGATCTTCATCTTCCTACTAGCGTTTATCCCGGCTTGGGGTCCGCTTGACAACCTAATCCCATGAATTGGCGTAGGCACTAGTTTTTACGAAAGCGACTGCCATCTGACCTTCCAACCCAGAGGAGAAACTAGGCCTTTTTGGGATTAGGTCCGGTTTCCTTACGATGTTTTCCTTCACCGAAAAGCGACTGGTAAATATCAAATGATATTCCGTACATAAGTTCCGAAAAACTTAGTGGCCGACGAGACCTCCGGATTGAAAGTCGGCCGTCTTACCGCAAGGCTACCAGCACTTCAACCTCTATATTTAGTTATTTGCTACGTTACTTGAGACAAAGATAAGCCCAATGGCACATGTTCAAAAAAGTGACGCTGATTTCCAAAAAATTTAAAAAAAAAGTGAATTGACCGAAAGCACAAAGAGTACCACTTCCGGTGTGAAAAATGATGGTATTTACCTACGTCATTGGATATAAAGATGACACTGTTTGTGACAACAAATATTAATTGATTTTTAAGTACAGAAAAACTCAGTCTGCCAGTTCCTGCATGGCCAGAAGCGCCCGGCAGACTAGTTTAAAAGTAACGATTTGACTCCAAATTTATGTCACTTTTGAACCAGTGCGGCCGTGCTAAAACTGGCAGACTGGGGTTTTCTGTGCCTAAATACAAATTACTATTTGTTGCCACAACAAGAATCATCTTAGTATCAAATGCCGCAGTTAAATCGTATCACGTAACGTAGAAGATCCTACGGTCCCCGCCTGTAGGTATGTACTATATATAATTATCTAAACCAAAGGTGGCCTACGGTTACTTCGGTTACTAATAAGGTTACTTCACAAAGTAGGCCGAGACAAACGCACGCGCGGCCGCAATGCCTCGAGCGAGGCGCGTCCACACTGGCCGACCTGCCGCGCGCGGCAAATTCCTCGCGAGGCGGTGCGCCAGGTGTAAACACGCCTATTGAGTGTATTAGAAATGTCTCAATGAGAAGAAGACTACTATGGAAATAATAGTCAAACAATAACATTAACGGCCTCCATAGCCCAGTTGGTAGTGACCCTGCCTACAAAGCAGGAGGTCCCGGGTTCGAATCCTGGTAAGGGCATTTATTTGTGTGCTAATCTCAAATATTTGTTCCTGAGTTATGGATGTTTTCTATGTATATAAGTATGTATTTATCTATCTAAGTATGTATATAGTCGCCTAGCACCCATAGTACAAGCTTTGCTTAGTTTGGGGTTAGGTTGATTTGTGTAAGATTGTCCCCAAATGTTTATTTATTTATTTTAAAAAAGCTTGTATCATTTTTATTGCACAAGAAGTATAATCCACTCTGTCTATGTGAAGTTTTCAAGTCAAAGCGTCAAAGGTACAGCATTATTGCTTGTTAATAGTCTTTATTTTTAATTGGTTAACACCTTATCAACAACCTACAATGATGCAGGTACCTTTGACTTGAATGACATACATACATCAAAGATCACCTTCCTTTTTGACTTCATTCTAACAGAGCATCCTTCATGCTTACTGTAAGTAATACAGGTATTTAAACTAACCTGACGTTGTAGGCCGAGAAGCGTCAGGAGCCACATTATACAGATTTCTGTTTTTAATCAGCGGGGCACGGGGTACATCTTGCAAATCTTGTTGGGCATTACTTGCAATTTGCAGCGGTGTACTTTTCAGAGCAATTCCTGAAAATTTACATGTGGAAACTTCATAAATAAATATATGTCTTTAATAAATTTGGTAATAATAATAATAAAAGGGTCAAGGACATCTGTCATTCATCATCATTTTCAAATATAAAATTGTAATAAATGAAACATCATTTAAATAATGACAAAGACAAAGCTTGTCCATATATATATGTTTTGTTCCATATAAAAAATATGTTTAATAAAACTTGAATTGCATATTTTTAGGGTTCGGTAGCCAAAATGGCTAACCTGAACCATTATAGCTGCGTTATGTTCCGTCCATGTTCCGTCCGTCCGTATGTCACAGCTATTTCACAATTATTTCTGACACTGTGAGACGTCTCTTAATAAAATTTTAACATAAAGTGTGTTTGTACAGTCAGCATCAAAAATATGTTAACATTTCGGCACTTATGCCTGTGGGATAAGACTCAAATTCGTATACATATTATTGATGCTGATTGTACAGTCAGCATCAAATATATTGTAACAGCCAAAGTGATCAAATAGTTCTTCACACCATATATTTTGTATGGTGTGACGAACTATTTGGCTACACTAGCTGTTACAATATATTTGATGTTGACTGTACATGTAACTTTCACTCCATGAAGGTAACTAAAATAAACCTTGATTTTTTTTTAATTTTGTTAATAGAGTCAGAAATGATTCGAGTAGATACATCTTTGCATTAATATTGTTTCAAAGAAAGTTGTTTTGAGCATTAACGGCTAGAGCGTTTTCGAGTTATCTCTAAAAAAACGTCTCTCTTACGCACATACGACCTTTTGATAATTATATTTTCGTGTTCCGTTGAAGGGACGGAACCCTCCATTATGCGTAGTCCGACACGCACTTGGCCGGTTTTTTAAAACATATTTCAGGTCCCATTGTGTTAAAAATTATTTGAAAGTAAATATTTTGTGGACCTGAAAGTTATCTTTCCCGGGCATCCTCTGTCCAAGAGGAGAACTCAATACAGTGGGACAAGACAATGATTTTTATAAGATTGTCTCATAGTATTTATTTATAACCAATTTACATAAATAGAGATAAATAGTAATTTAAACTAACCTGAGGTTGTAGGC
This sequence comes from Pammene fasciana, assembly GCA_911728535.1. Lineage (NCBI taxonomy): Eukaryota > Metazoa > Arthropoda > Insecta > Lepidoptera > Tortricidae > Pammene > Pammene fasciana. Next base: position 4,289,689 of record OU452292.1, read on the forward strand.
CAAGATGCATCAGGAGCAACATTATACAGATTTCGATTTTCAACCAGCGGAGTACGGGGTACATCTTGCAAAACTTCTTGGATATTACTTGCTGTTTGCAGCGGTGCACTGCCTGGAAATATACAAATGGAAATTTTCGAAATATACAATTGGAAATATACAAATGGAAAAAAACCTTAATAAATTTAGTAATAATAATAAGTAAAATTTCAAGTACAGATTTTTTCAAATGTAAAATTGTAATACATGAAACATCCTTAAAATGTTATTTTAAAAAATATGTATTATAAAACTTGAACTGCATTTTGTTATATATTTCAGGTCACATATATGTGTTAAAGATCATTTGAAAGTTCATATTTTGCAGCACTGACAGTTATGTTTCCCCGGGCACTCCCTGTCCAAGAGCAGAAGACTATAATACCTACATTATTTTACATACACAAGAATCAAACAAGAATTAGTAATTTGTGTGTGTGTGTCTGCTTATTGTGAATGTTGTAAATTTAATGTCATGTAGATTTCAAGATATTTTGGTTGATTAATACTAACACTATGATAAGTCCAACATAACATGACCTTTAAATGGCTCAACAATTTACTGTACACAGTGTGCAATAATAATTTATTTGTGCCTTCATACCTTTTAAATAAAGTGTAGGAACCGCAGTATTACTGAGCCGGCCACCTCGAGTAATATATTTTTGTTCAAAGTGAACATGACACACTTTTCGGTATTGATGTATAAATTGATTATCCAAGGATAACACATCTCCCCCAACAGAGTAAATCCAAGTACGGAACCTGTCAGGCTCGTTAAGTGGGCTAGGAAATTTGTGCAGTATCACATTATCTGAACCTGAAAAAAACATACACTATAGTGTTGATATAAGATCAATTTATTATCAGGGCGGTTTTTAGCTACAGCAAATAAACACCAATATAAAGTTACTAGTGAAATAAACTAAAACACCATATTATAAACCCTAAGAAACTAAGGGAATTCATAAAAAACCTGAAGTAATCATTATATAATAAATACCCCGCCGCGGTGACGAAAAATGACAACATCGGGCCAGGTTTGAATAAATATTAATTAAAAAGTATGGGATCATAACGGTTGATGACTATTTCGCCATATTTCTGATATAGGAAAAGGCCAAAGTTTAAATACGAAGTACCTTCAAATGAACAAAGACTTCCATAATGGATTCAGAGTTCCATATTTATACTTGAGGATCTTGACGTATAATATTATTGGTATCACAGTTAAAATTAAATAAGGGTATCTAATATAACAATATGAATACTTACGCGTTTTACCGCAATTAGATACACAACACATCTCACTGTTTCGAACCATTGTCACTTTGAACCAATACAAGCAGAAAATCAAAGTCCATTGAGTAAACCAGGTATATTCATGTAAAATCAGAGTTATCGGAGTCCAGGGCAAGCACAGTCGTAGTTTAAAATCACAATAAAAACGTAAAAGAAAAGTTTCAAGCATCGAGGACAAGAAAATAAACGTCTTGAAATAAAAACATTATGGCGGGTCTACCAAAAAAACGTTCCATTCCATCCATACTTAAAAAACTTAGATTTATACAGTTGACGTTATTAAAATAGACACACTTATAGAAAAATATTAAAATTCATATTGTTTTCTTAGATAAATAAATAAAATAAAAATTGAAATGCTATTTATTAATAAAAATAATACAATAGTGTTGTTAATTTTTTCTCTCGTAAATTGTAAAATGCGTGTAATGAAAACGGTAGCGGTGGACCACAGATAACCCAAACTCATCATATTTGTTTACACAGCCATCTGTAGTTAATTCACCGAAGCCTATCCGAGTTCATATATTCGCTACTTTGTTCGAACTGAAAACACCGTGGTGACCCATTCTGAACAAAATTCATCAATACTCCGTTATATAGTATTACATCAATCATTTGGCAAACAACATTTCATAAAATACTCATATCACAAACAAAATAAAATATTCATTTCACAATGATTCCCATAAATAATTGTATATATTATTGTTTCACAAATAGTTCAAAAGACAAATTATTTGCTTGCAAAAACACTATATTACAAAACATTATTTGGCAAATTATTCATTTGCTATTCAGGGCAATTAACAAAATAACGCATGGTAAAACGTTAGTAAAATGCATTATTTGGTACCTAAATTCTTCGTTTAATAATCTCATGGTGTGTATGCCATTTATCCGTGTATTATCTTCGAGTACAACATTTTAAAAATATATTTTGTACTTTAAAAGTTAAGTTTGTTTTTGTTGAATATTATCACGGACAACTATGATTTGAGAGAGCCCAGATAGATGCGACGACGAGCAAAGCGGACTGCGACCTTACAGTTCTAGTAACTTACATATGTCGGGGTTAATAGAAATGTAAAATACCCGTAATGTCAACATACCCATTTATCTTAATTGCTTCGCAATCACTTATTTTTAAAAAACAGTCACGGCTTTATTGTCAATTTTTACACATAAAATTACCATTTTCATTTAGTTTTAGTAAAAATATCCATGAATTACTTATATTTCAGTGTCCATGAATTACATATGTTGGTTACTAGAGTCGTTTTTAATAATATATGCTTATATTGCTTATAATTCATTCAACTATGTATAATGTTAATGAAGACGCTGCTTTCCTATAGAAGTAAGTACATCCTAATTAATAGGTTAAATTGTTAGGTATGGAAATTACTTTAACAAATTATAATATTCGGATTAACAAACATCCTTCTACATCACTTTATGACGAAAATACAAAAAACCAATTGAAAAGTGTCAAAGGTTTACATGTATATTTGACACGAATCACATTCACATGGATCACTACTATCACATGGCTAATAAAACAATTGAATTTGACTATTGAACAGAACAACACAATACTGTAAAAGTTTACGGTTTGACTACTTAACGTGTAGTTTACAGGTTTCTACAGATGAATTTAACTTTTGAATATATAAATTAAAACAATTTGCTTGGTTTTTACCTAATACGGTGCTGGAAATGTAGGTTTTTGCCCCATTATTTGGAAATCTATGACTTGCGGATCCGCAGCGCTGGATCCAGCATTCGGTGCTGGATCCAGCAGACCGAAAAAAGCGCTGGATCCAGCTGGATTGCTGGATGCTGGATCCAGCAATTGCAATCCCTAGTTAGAGAAAAAGAAACTAGAGAACAGATTCTCATATTGCGCCAGATAGAAGAGAAAGCCAGAGAGTTCGACAGACCAACGTACATATGTTTTGTTGACTTTCAGAAGGCATTTGACTCAGTTAAATGGCCGCTGCTGTGGGATGTTCTCTTACGAATGGGCGCTCCCAACAATCTCGTCCATATATTAAGAGGGCTGTATGAGAACAACTCCGCGTCAGTAAAAGTGGACAATACAATGTCAGAGCCACTCCACCCTTCGGCTGGGGTACGTCAAGGGTGCATACTATCGCCCTTGCCTTGCTCTTTTCTGTAATCTATACTGAGCACATAATGAGGATAACGCTTGAAGGCTGGACGGATGGTATTCCAATAGGTGGGAAGAATATCTCCAATCTGTGTTACGCTGACGACATCGACACCACACTCACAGCAACAAGCGAAGATTGTATAGCAGCGCTATTGCGTCGCGTTGAAACAGTTAGTCTCGAATTCGGTTTGAAGATCAACCGACTAAAAACCAAGATGATGGTCGTGGACCGTAACAACAGCAATAAGGCAAAAACTATTGGAAACTGAGGAGTTGTATCATCATACTATATGTATTGGGGTCACTGGTCTCAAACGGTGGAGGCTCCGAAGATGAAATCAAGCGACGCATAGCAACAACTAGGTCTGCAATGGAGAAACTCTAGAAGATCTGGAGAGACCGCAATATCAAAAGGGCAACTAAGACTCGCCTCGTAAGATCTCTCGTTTTCCTAGTGTTATTTTACGGTGCAGAAACGTGGACAGTAAGAGAAAGTGAACGAAAACGCATTGATGCTTTGGAAATGTGGTGCTGGAGGAGATTGCTGCGGATATCGTGGACTCAGCGCCGAACTAATATATCTATACTCCAAGAGCTCAAGGTTAAGCAAAGGCTTTCAACAATCGTGCACTCTCGCATTCTTAGTTACTTCGGCCACGTGACGCGCAAGGAAGACGACGCCATGGAGAGACTTGTTGTTCAGGGTAGAGTGGATGGTACAAGACCCAGATTACGCCCCTCAATGCGATGAAGTGATCAAGTGAAGGCCCTCACCGGATCACGTTTAAATCTGTGCGTGCGAAATGCACTAAGTAGAGAAGGATGGCGTAGAACTACACAAAATGCTGCACAACGACCTCAATGACCACGACGACTCTGACAAGAGTATACGACTAAGAAGAAGAAGAAGATCTATTGTTACATTTGAATATTCCATATTTCCCGTTAACTTCGATATTTCTGATTAATAAACAGAAAGATTAAGTACACCTAACCTAACGTCTTATGCTCTCTAAATTAATATTGTGATTTACAGCTGTTTTAATAGTATTAGTTGTTAAATTTATATATTTCATGTACGAAATCATTGTTTGTCAATTAATAAATGCGAACTCAGCAATCAAAAGTGCATTTTATTACTAAATACCCGTAAAAACGATGAAAAGCAATAATTAATAAAAAAATTGTTCAAAACCGGGTATTACCCGGGTTTTTGAAAATCAAAGTCGGTACCCGGGTACCAAAAATGGCCGGGTATTGAATTCCCTACATCTGACCTTCCCCCCCCCCCCCCCCTCCATAAACTAAAACCCGTCAATTCGTAGTCAGGAGACTACGAGGAACACATCCATACCAGTTTTAGGCATTTAGAAGAGATGACTTCGAAAAATCGTGAAGAAGACGACTTTTGTTTAATTTGCCTCTAGACTATTATGGCAGGCTTATGAAACTCCCGCGCGGCCTCATGCGCCGGAGCCTGCCACGACCCGCCGGCGGGACGGTTAGTCAGTGAACCGAAAAGTCTATGCCAATAAGCCCACTCATGCTTTTAAAGAGGAAATTCGACGCTGCATTGGAGAAATTCAGCCGTATCTATGCAAAATGGTCATAGACAAAGAGTGCGTATGTGCCAGCAAAGCCTAGGAGGACATTTGCCTGACGTATTTATTCCACAAATAACCCAATTTTATGTATTTCAAGATTTTACATACAAATATATTATAACGATAACGAAAAAAATGTGTTTTTCATCAATTTCAAATCTTGCGTCCTTTTTGGGACACTCTTTATAACCTTGTTTCATTCGATCAAACCTAACTTTAAATAAAGTATTTTCTGATAAAACATTAAAAGTAAACCAAGAAAAAAATACTTTTATTTCAATACTGTGGGCTACCGCAATTCGTATTCAAAAGTAAAAACATTGCCTGGCCCGGTTAAGGGTTTATCATAATGTTGTATGAAAGGTGAATGACAAGCTACGGCGCGTCGTGATTGGTGGACCCGCTCCTGCTCACCGCGCTTTAGACTGCCGCGCAAATCTCCTTGCGTTCAAATGACGAATTGAACTGATAAGCTCGTGCACTGTTCAGCTATTGATGAATTCGTTAGTTTTTGTGTATATACATTACGATAACGATAATAAACTAAACACGCTGACTTGGAAATTTTCTAAATTTCTTTTATGGTCAAGACAACGCTTTTTAAAATTCAAATGCTTAAATAAAATCGATCTATTGATGAATCTATTATAAATTAAACTGATAGTTATCTTTGATAGCTTTCAATACATTTCAGTAATCATAAAACACTTTAGTAATCTTTTTGTGAAAAAAATTTTTTTTTCAGCCTTTTAAATTATCTTGAAACAAACTCTTGACAAATGCGTTAGTAAATGACAGTTGATGTTCAAACAGTTAAATAGGATTATATCATGAAGAAACTTACCGCTTGTATAATCTTACCTTGAATTAATAAGGCCTGCTAACAAATACCTACTTTATACCTAAATCTACGTCAAGATCCGATATATTTTTTTATAAGGAGTAGTTCTCAGAGTATTCTAACAGACTACAAAAAATAGCGCACTTGTGAGTTATAAAAGTTAATTCTGTATTTGTACCCCACTATTCTAGTAGTTCAGATCTATGTCGGACATTCGTTTTCGTTGCTAAAAATTGTAATACAAAGAAAAACAATGGATTACATTTAGACTACTAGTCCGCCTCGAAATGAGAGCTCGCGATTTACTTGTAAACAAATTGACCAATATAACAAGACCCACGTGATGACTTTTTCGCGCCTTCTTGCTCCATAACCCTTTGATCGATCCAGCTCATATACGAACTCACAATAAAGCTGATATACGAAGACCACAGCTAACAGTATAGTAACTTACTGCATGAGGGTCTCTATAGGCTGGTTGTTGTAGGCGGTCTGTCGGCCGCCGACCACGTTGCCGAGACACTGCAGGGTGAACAGTCGGCCGAAGGGGTTGCTGGCGCGAGGGTCACTCACCAGGCAAACCTACACAAAACCACATTATATTAACTCGAGACGGAATAAAATTATTTTTAATACATTTTTTTTCTCTCGCTACACAAGATATCGTAGGTAGAACCGATAGGAGGTACCTGGACCCTTGGACCTTCCATAGCGCAAGTATTGTACAACCAATTTAGCTAGAACCCTAAATGGCTCAACAATCACGGAGCGTGACTGTACGTCAGGTACGAGGTCATACCTACCTTAACCTTTTCACCGCCGTCGTCTGACATACAAGACAAAGTGACAACGTGAATGACACCTTCATAAATTATGACAGAGTTCAAAATTTAAAGTCCATGTTTTGACGTATGGCGGTCAAAAGGTTAAGTGTTTGACCAAATGCGCCTTAGCATGAACAAAGGATTGCATATACACAGAAAAATTGAATGGTTGGTGCTGTGATTCGGGTAGCCTAGGGGTTATATAGGGCGTCTGCCGCGAATGCAAAACACGCTGGTTCGATTCCAGCAGCAGCAGCCCTGGGGACCGGAGTCTTTGGGCGCTTTTTCCTTTGTATACCATCAGGTGACAACCAAAATTATGCAAAAAGGAACGAAAATCAACCTTGTTCTGATACCACTATGGTTCATTATGGCTATGAATTTGTGGTAATAGTTAGTGAGTTTGGGTCGTCACCCGAAGATATGAAGTTTATTACTTTTCTTCTTCATCCTAGCGTTTATCCCGGTTTTGGGGTCCGCTTGACAACCTGATCCCTTGAATTGGCGTAGACACTAGTTTTTACGAAAGCGACTGCCATCTGACCTTCCAAACAGAGGGGAGACTAGGCCTTTTTGGGATTAGATCCGGTTTCCTTACGATGTTTTCCTTCACCGAAAAGCGACTGGTAAATATCAAATGATATTTGAAGTTTATTACTTTTATTAGTTATATTTTGTTTATTCATGAGTGTAGTTTTACCTTATCGTCAACATCGAACAGCGGTCTGACGTGCTTATCGTAGAATTCCTTGGGAGAGAGGCTGCCGAAAGTGTTGTAAGCTTTCTCCTTACTGTAGTAGTCAAAAGTGAACTTTTCTGGGGGAGTGCCTGTGAAAAACAAGTTCCTATTTTATATATATTGATCAGAAATCTTTTCAAATAAATTAACTGTATGTAATTCCCTTTATTTAGCTATGGAGCTGAAACTGAAACGTTGCAATTTCTTTTACCTTTTGAACGCCAAGCATCGGTCGGAAAAATCGTGCCTTGAGCGCCAGCGCGCAAGGCAAACCGATTATATTTTGGACGTGATATCACGTCTTGGCGCTGACGGCATGACTTTCCGTGCGCGTGATATGACGGCTTTGGCGGTCAAAGGGGTAACATAAATATAAGTGATCCATATTCATATTTTTGCAAAGAAGATTTTTGCTCACATTTGCCCGGAAAATGGACCACAAATTAGATGGTATCTCTGGATTTCAAAATGCACGTCTCAATTCATGACATCCAATACCTAAATCAGTGGTGGAACATCATAAGATCGACTATAATTTTTTAACTATCGGACGGGATAGGCGTAGGATAGGCGGTGACATTTAATACAATTTTCTCTGCAGATAGTCGAACTCGCGGAGCGTAAGCGAAGTGAGTTCTTACAAACAACTCCAGACCCAACTGTCACCTGGTTACTGGGACGTATCGGCATTTGGATGGCTTTTTGATTTCGATAGTTTGTCAGACGATAACTTTAGTAACGTTTTTCTGATCTTTATGAAATTTGTTGGGACTGTAGCAGAGGTACATACAATTTGAGAGTTCGTATATGAGCAGGATCGATCAAGTGGTTATGGCGCTAGAAGGGGAAAAAATCCTCCCTGGGCTCTTGTTATATTGGTTAACTAGTTTGCAAGTTAATAGCGAGTTCACAGTTCGAGGCGGACTACTAGTTATATAAGATAAGGTAATGTGTATAAAAATATTAACATACCTAGGCAAGTGGCAACGATATGATAGATGACTCCGATCTGTCGGTTGATGGCCGTCTGGATGTCATCGTCAGATACCTTCTTGGCCACCAAATCACGCAGCTCCTTTGCGAATTCGCGAAGCTGGAAAAATAATTAGTCAACAAACCAAAATTACTAAACATTTTCAAGATTTCTTTGGATACAAGAAATGAACTCTAGTTAATAGATCCAGAAACGATTTAGGGTGTATCAATTAACCTGTACGCGTTCGCTCAGCTCGTCGGCGGAAAACTGTGCCCAGCTACACAGCCATACGTATCAGTGGAGGCGGGTAAAGATTTTTCTTAGACAAGGGCTGACAAGGCGGAGCTTAATTTGGCATACAATTTCTTCATAAACTGTAGGAAAATTGCTCGTGTGCCTGAAAATTAGGCAAGCCGACAGGAATCGTGTTTTATGGACGCGCCGCCACTGATACGTATGGCACTGTAAAACAGCAGATGAAGTCGGGAGTCTGGGACACAGCTTTCCGTTGACGTGATTTAGCGTTCATAAGGTTAAACTTAGAATTTTGGTTTGGCCAGGGACTGTTTTACTTCAAGCATAGACAGAATAATACAGCCCCTTTCTTACGCTTGCTACTAAAAGGGATGAGTATAATACAACTTCCACTGTTACTTTACTTATTGACCAGCCAGACTATACGCAGTGTTTAACAGGCTAACCAATTTGGCCATCCTCTTAACCCTTTGACCGCCACAGACGTCAAATCACGCGCACTGGTAGTCATGCCCTCAGCGCCGCGTGATGAAGTTTGCTCGAGCGCGCGAGCTGGCGCTGACGGCACGATTTTTCCGTCCGATGCTTCGCGGTAGGTATACCTTGGTCTTGATGAGAGCGTTCATGTGCAAACTCTTCCTTGAGCTGAAGGACTCGGGGAAGCACTTCTTGGGCATCACCCCGTACTTGTTCACAAGGTTCACTATCATGTCCCATTGCCCGCCGTCGTTTATGGGGTCCTGAAAAAAGAGATTTAAATATAGTAGTATAGGCATTTGTTTAATAATATCATAGACTTAAATACATGGTGTAACAAAAATACTGGTGATCCGTTTAAGGGCATAATTGGTATCGTATAGCGAGTAGGAAAAAGTAGGAGAAAAATTTTTCCATACAAAACCAAAAATTTTTTTCGCGAGAAAATTATTTTTTCTCAGTTTTTCACAATAAGAATACGATACCAATTATGCCCTTAAAAGGATCACCAGTATTTTTGTTACACCTTGTATATGGTAGACGGCCATAGCCTAAGAACTTTTTGAGGCTCCGAGTATTTAGCGCCATCTAGTTCAGAGCCACCTAAACAGAGACAATATGTATGAGATAAAATCAGCGCCAGGTAACGACTAGTGTACTACTAGTACGTTATTCGTTACTAGGTGGCGCTGATTTTATCTCATACATATTGGCTCTGTTTAGGTGGCTCTGAAATAGATGGCGCTAAATACTCGGAGCCTCAAAAAGTTCCTAGGCTATGGCCGTCTACTATATATTTAAGTCTATGATAATATATAATATGTCCGTCAGTTGGACTATGAAAAAAATATTGGATATATTTTTGTTGTGAAAGAAACTTTTGCGGGTAACTGTAGGTACAGTCACGCTCCGTGATTGTTGAGCCACTTAGGGTTCCATCTAAATTGGACATAGCATAACGTAAGTATTGTACAGTCAACAGCAGAAGTAGCTAAGCGGGTAAGTTGTTCAAAATGAGCTTGACACGCTCACTTTAATATAAAATAATAAGAACGCCTGCAAGTAAATTTTGAACACCTCAACTGCTTGCAACTTTCGCTGCTGGTTGTACAATAAATTTAGCTAGGACCCTAAATTACTCAACAACCGCGGAGCGTGATGCTGATGGTACAGTCGCTATCTGATATATCGGAGCGGTCAAGGCGGTCACAATATCTGAACAACGCCTCTATTGTCAAGCCGATAAAGTGCATGCACAGATATTTTTGAGTACCCTGGCCGCTCCGATATATTTGATGGCATTGAGCATTAAAGGATAATATTTATAGACGAATTCTTTAACGAGTTTCATTTGGCGGCCCGAAAACCCATTATAAAGAAACACTGAGAAATAAGGGTTTCATGACTTAGAAATTAATGACGCCTTCAAGTAAAAGGTACTTCATTGTCGGTTGTCGATAAGGCGCTACTGTCATGAAAAATAATTTTATCAACAACCGACAATGAGGTACCTTTTATTTCAAAACGCCACATTTCATGTTTGCTAGTCGAACGAGCGGAGCGTAAGCGAACCGATTTCTTACAAACAATTTCTGGCTACTGGGTCGTCTCGGCATTTCGATGGCTTTTTGATTTTTGAGAGTTTGTTCGACGATAACTTTAGTAACGTTTTTCTGATCTTTATGAAATTTTTTAGGGTTGTAGCAGAGATACATAAAATTGGAGAGTTCGTTTATGAGCTAGATAGATCAAGAAGTTGTGGACTTAGAAAGCGAAAAAAAATCTTCATATGGGTCTTGTTATATTGGTCAACCGTTTGCAAGTAAATCGCGAGTTCTCCGTTCGAGGCGGACTACTAGTATATTTATAAAGCCCGGGTGATAAAACGACAATGTAGTTTGTTTTACTAGGATTCTCAGTAAATGTTTGCACTTCATGATATCATGATACAACATAAACATATGCATTATTATCTAAAGTATCATGTAGCTTGATCAAATAGTGCAAATGCAACGAAATAGTGCACGTTTCAGAACACACTGATAAGATAACGTTTACGTTTTGTTTTAAGTATTTTTCTAATATTAATTGTATGTAGTTCACAGTGCCTTGGTTGTATAAATAACTGTAATGCTGTGTCACTTATTTGAATAATAAATAATAATGGTTGGATCAAGCGTCAGATTCAGAGGGCGGTAATCCTGGACACGGCGCGCATAGTCCGAAGGTTCCTCTCTCTGCGGCCCTAACCACCGGCAGCCTGGGCCTTGCTCCGTTGCCGGCGGCACTCTAGGTTAGGTTTTTTATAATGTTTTTATTGTTTTTGTATATTTTAGATGTATTTTTATATTTTACTTTTGTAAAAATATTATAAATACCTAACCTGAAAAGAAAAATAAATAAAAGAAAAAAATAATAAATAATACACTTTCTCCACGAGAATTGTTGTAAATAGGGAGAAGGAGGTCATCACACATCAGCGCAATTGTATTCGTAAATTTCTACTATTCGAACAGCACATCTCAATAGTATTCTACACCAATTTGTAGTATAACAATCTAGGGTCGCCCCTGTAACTTGATTTTTGTGGATATTTTTAATTCACATGAGTAATGATCAAAAACGTTAACTCAATTGAAATAGGCGGTTTCGGTCTCATACCAAATTAGTACGGGAGCACAGATGCGTGGTGACCCCGAGTTGTACTTAGGATCTATCTAGTGGTTGAGGTTATCTGTGGGTGCAACCCAACTTGAGACGTCTATATATGTTTACCTTCAGTAAAAAGCTGACGAGCCTGCCGTCCAACTCTTCACCCTGCTTAGCGGTGGCCACGATATTATTGAGCCAGTAGTGAGAGCGCTCGATCTTGTCCCAAAAGAATAGGTAACTGGAAGAATAGCATAAGTTAGGCAAGTCGAAAGCGTTGGTGGCTTGGCGGCAGAACGTTAGACTTTCAATCTGGTCGTCTCGGGTTCAAACCCCGGCTTACCACTGAGTTGTGAAGGAAAACATTGTGAAACCGGACCTTAATCCTAACAAGGCCTAGTTACCCCTCTGGGTTGGAAGGTCAGATGGCAGTCGCTTTAGTAATTCCCAAAAAAAATGTTGGTGCACAGTTTTATTGCTGACTGTACCTAGCACCATTGTCATGTAAACTACGGAAGTATACCAAATTTCAGCTCAATCAGACACCGGGAACTGGTTGAAATTTAACTTAAAGATTTGATGCATATAATGACATCAACAAATAAATAAACAATATGGGGACAAGCTAAATAAAACTGTGTAATAATTTTAAACAAAAAAGAACCGATTTCACTTAGGATCCGCTATTCCAAGAGGAAGAGGCCGAGTTGCTGTAAAAAATAGTGAAATCACTATAGGTGTGTCTATAATAGTTGAAGAGTTCCCTCGATTTCTCCAGGATCCCATCATAAGACCCCGACTTGGTGCCAACGGGACCAACGGTTATACCCGTTCGATTAAAAAAAAATTTTTTGAAAATCGGTTCACAATTCACGGAGATATCGAGTAACATACATACAAAAAATAATGATTAAAAAAAACCAGTCGAATGGGGATGGCCGGTCGAAAGTATTTACATATGGCGCCAGCATAGCTGGGTCCCTGTCAGTCCTACAAATAGTGTCAAAATCACGTTTTTTTTTAATTTTTTTTTGACCTGGATGGGCTAGCCTTTAAGCCAAATCCCATACAACAATACTAGTGAAAGGGACCTAGCTATGCTGGCGCCATCTGGCCAAACCGTTGACAGTTGCCAACCCCATTGAGGACCTCCTCCTTTTTTGAAGTCGGTTAAAAACTAGTGCCTACGTACCCGTGACAAGACCGGGACTAACGCTAGGAGAATGATGATGATGAGGCAAGTCGGCGGGACTCTATACACGCCCAACGTCTCTGATACCTACCTACATAATGATCTTATGTAACGTTGAAATAAAATACATACGTAATAAATTTCCTCAGTCCGCATGTTTCAATTTACAATGTTTATAACAATGAGCCATATGCAACTAGGACAGCTGATATACGTACATATTAGTAGGAAACAATGGAATATAACCGTAACTTTACCGCAAATATAATGATAACGATGTATGTCGCGGTAACTTTCATACAAACCACAACATAACTTTAAAATATAGATAATACCTACCAAGTACCAACTCGCATACATTAATTTTTAACCGGCTCGCGACTTCAAAAAGGAGGAGGTTCTCAATTCGACTGAATTTTTTGAATTTTTTTTATTATCATTTTTTTGTATGTATGTTACTCGATATCTCCGTGAATCGTGAACCGATTTTCAAAATTCTTTTTTTAATCGAACGGGTATAACCCCTAGATGGTCCCATTGTCACCAAGTCGGGGTCTGATGATGGGTTCCTGGAGAAATCGAGGGAACTCTTCAACTATTATAGGCACACCTATAGTGATTTCACTATTTTTTACAGCAACTCGGTCACTTCCTCTTGAAATAGCGGATCCTAAGTGAAGTCGGTTCTTTTTTTATTTAAAATTATCAAGTAAATACACCGAAGTATTTTTTAAATTGAATCTTCTAAGTACAAAAATAATTTAAATAAAAAAACAAACAAAAAAGAACCGACTTCATAAGGATCCACTTTTCCAAGAGGAAATGCCAGAGCTGCTGTAAAAAATACTGAAATATAATAGTTAAAGAGTTCCCTCAATTTCTCCAGGATCCCATCATCAGATCCGGACCTGGTGACAATGGGACCGACTGTGCAGTATACTTTTTCAAGCAAAAAAATAATTTTCCAAATCGGTCCAGCCGTCTATGAATATTCGGTGAACATGCATAAAAAAACAAAGATCCCGACGAATTGAGATCCTCCTCCTTTGAAATCTTGAAATCGGTTGAAATAACAAAGAAAGCTAAGAAAATGTTGCGGTACCTACTTGTAATATTGTTTAATTCGAGTACTTTGGCGAACTAAGAACACGTGGCAATTTCTTCATGAGGCTGCTCGGCCTGTGTGGACCAGTCTAACTAGGTTTGCTAAAGCAAGCTCTTACTACTGCGAGAGGTTCACTTACCTCTGCGTGAGGTTCTCTTACCTCTGTGAAAGGTTCACTTACCTCTGCGAGAGGCTCTCTTACCTCTGCGAAAGGTTCTCTTACCTCTGCATGAGTGTGTCTTACCTCTGCGAGAACTCGAACTCGTCGATGCCGTATTTCTTGCAGAACGGCAGCCGCATCACGTTCAGCGCGGCGAACAACCAGCAGCGGCCGGAGTTCTCCTGGTTAGTCACCGGCTTGCCTTCCGATTCTACCTTTTAATTGGAAAATAAATAATTGCTATAAATCTCAGGTACGTTGCCCGCGTCACGTATTGGGCTACACTAGCGTCTTTCGAGCGTCGACATCGCCCGAGCGCCCGAGTAGCGTCGGCGTCTCATCAGCGTCGACGCGGCGCAGCGTGGAAGCGACGTCAACCCTCCCGGAAGACGCTAGTGTGGGGTACCCTCAAGCATATTAGGGACACACACGAAGATTTTCCGTTATAACACTTTGTGCCATAGAGCTGAAATACCATACATTCCCGGTGGAGCGGTTTCACGTTTACATATTGCATATAATAATTCAAAATATACAGAGCGTACCAAAACTATACGTACGTAATTACTTGCTTTTCGACGTCGTCGTCTGCAATAAATCATTTTCTTGAAATTTGATTCAAACATTTTACGTTGTTCCTTTCTTTTAAAATACTATGTTTCTTAACCTTTTCGAAGCCATGTCAAACGCAAAACCTACCACTCAGACGCCACGCCATCTAAATTTCAAAAATGAAGTTAAACTTTATGCGTGTGCATGTAGGTGTATTTTGCTCTGTGGTCGGCGACCGATATATCTGTCTTTGGCGTTGGACCTGTGGTGCCGATATATACGTCTTTGGCGTGGAAAAGGTTAAGAAGAATTATTATGTTTTGTCCTTTCGCTTGGCATCAAAAAATCGGTTAGATTCTCAGACGAAGGAAGTAATTCTTAGAAAAACTTTAAATGCTGAATTACTATATTACAAAGCATATTGTATGAATTTCACAAATTTTTAGACTAACCTTAGCCCTTACCTTGATGTTATAAACATGTAGCTGGGTGTCTTGTCTGCGTTTGCTGATAGCCACCTCAAATGGGTCGAAACGGGTGCACACATTCTGAGCCAGCTCGTTCTTGGGGTCCGCATAAAATTTGTTCCGCAGTTCCGTCAATGTTTCCACACTCAGAGGTTCTATTAATAAACATGAAAACAATGTAGAAAAATTTATAGAGAATAGTAAATACATCACAAATATGTTTAAGAATGTATGGCGAGAAATAAGCCTATCATAAGCACTTCTTTAAGAATTCCGCAATTTGCACTTGTTCAACTTAGAGTGAAAAAAATGTATATATGTATATTTTTCTGCAATCCAGTCTGTTTAGGGGCAGAGCGGTTCTATGGTGACCAGAGTCGCCAATCTAATAAAGTGATAATTGTGAATTTGATGCCTCCACACCACAAAAGCATCAACTTCTGCGAATAAGGGTACTGAAAGAGCCACTTTATTAACCCATCCCATCTTTATTTGGGGGTCGGCTCTTCTAATCCTTAGGCTTCAGAGGGGTATTTGCTGGGTCGTCAATGGGCCAACGCGTTTGACCAAGATGTGTTACTTAAATTTCATTGTACAAACCGGATACATGCTGCACAGTGTGGTCTCCTTCATAAGATGGTCCCATTTTTATAAGTATACTTCAATACTTCAATATTGTCAAAGAGAAGTAAACTCACTTTTATTAGCGCATTTACAATAGAAGGCAAATTTCTTAAAAATCTTTCTTTGTGTTAAAATCAATCTGTTCATCTCATAATGAAAATTTCAAAAAAATATTTCAAAATTGATAATAAAATAGTCACAAATCTATTTTCCTTTGACAATGCAATGTTATTATTATTCTCTATCTAACTATGAGTTTTAAAACCAGTATTTATTTTATTGAAATACAATTCAGCCTTTGACGAAAGAAGTTGAAAAGAATCCAAAAAAATAAATATTCTGTCATCCTGAAGTGAGATCAGCTGACAAGCCAGAAGTCAAAACAACAAGTGTTCATCATTTATATTGCAAACAAAGGTAAATAAAACTGCATAGTAATTAGAAAGAGAACAGTTGGTGTTTGTTCAGAACTAATAATATCTTTACTTTGATAATAAACTGCAATACAAATAGCCCTAGACAAGGTTATGAAATAAAATTGATCTTACTTGACGACATTGTAGACTTTCTTCTTATCAAATATAAACTAAGTGAACGTCTTGCTCCACCAAACACTGAAATAATTGTAAATATTTTAATTAACGGACCAATAAAACCGGTGATGTTGCACAAATTCTATGAAGCAACTCACTCTTTCTCTCGCATAATTATTAAGTCATCTATCCTTTTCTTTGGCATCTGCGCTGTCATTGGTTAAAATTTGTTTACGTTTATGAGGATGCGTTCGAAAATAATTATTACAAATAAGTTGGATTATTTATTTTACATAAAAAAATTAGGTATAAAATATTCTGGCATGATTCTAGTAGAAAACATGTGTACCTATAACAGAAACAAATATCTCTCTCTCTATTCTTTGAAATAAAGACATTTAAATTGACAAAAAGGTATTCAAATATTTTACTGGCAACACTGCAATTTTTGGCAATTGGCGGCAAATTCAAACTTCCGATCCGATTACAATGAGATTGATATTGATAATTTGCAAATTGAACAATATGACAAATAATTAAAACAAATATGTAAAGACAATAATGTTTTTTCTAGGACCTTACATGGAACGTCTTTGAAATTAGTTCTTTTAGCTAATGCGATGTAACTAAACTCATCTAAGAGAAGAAATCAATAACTTAGACATGTAACCCGCCTATTTTAAGGCGTCAAGCGTCCCAATGGATATCCCAGTCTGCGAGTTTTCCGCATACACACCAGACAGGGATTTAGGTCAAGGACCGGAAAAGTCGTCCCAACCTAAATAAAAGATTGGTTGTCACCACTAGTCGCGAAAATGTCCTTAAAAGCGTATGAAGATGCGTGTATTAGGGCTGAGTTGTTCGGGCAGCCCAAGCCTGATAAAGACGAGTTTTTAGAAAAACATAAACATTTGGATATTGTGGAATTTGAAGAAGTGGATATCAAGACTGCTGTCAGTGAGGTAAAAATTGTGTGCGATACGAAAGTGAAGATGTTTAGGTATTTGAAAAATAATCTGAAAGGCCCAGTATAGTGCGTTGTAAATTATAAACATCTTTTGTTTGTTTTTCAGAATACGGCCATGCTAGATGAAAATATTCAGCAAACTGGCGGTGGGCTGAACGAGTTGAATTCAATTTTAAATTCAACGCAAACGAAAATTAATCGACTGAAGGTAAGTATAGATTGTGCTATTTTTCGTCCACATATGTCAGTTTTCCGTCCATACCTACTTATTTAAATTTAATTATTCCCTAAAAAATAAACTATTCAAGAGCAAAAATAAACTATTAATTTGTTGCCTTTATAAAGTTTTCCCCATATATTTGTAGCAGTTTAATCAAGTAGACGGTAAATTCGACCTAGACGGGAAACTAGGACAATCACCCTGTACCTAAAAGTAAAAAGTTTGCTTTCATTAATAATTAAAACGAAAAAAATAAAGCGTTGCACACGTTTGCACTGTGGGCCGTAATGATCGGCAGCTCATCGATGGTGATGAAATATAGTGATCGTTTTTGCATTGCAGGTCACTAAAGAAGTCATTCTTTATTGCAGTATTGTCATGCCGAGGGATACATAAAATCATGTTTATTTTTAAATCATTAATTAATTTCCAGGGCGTCTGTGGCAGCTTAACAAACTTCTTCCGAGTTAAACTATCCGCGAAAGACAACTTATCCTACTCCAGCGAACAGAGTTACGTAGGCCAAACAAACTACGACAAAGACTCTGTCCCAGCCAGGACTGAGGTCGGTCAGATCGGCTCTATAAACCAAGACCTTGGTCCCAGCGACAACGAGATGACACCGCGCGCGGGAAAATCGCAAGATGGCGGCAATTTAAACAATGCTCTAGACGATTTGAAAACGATGCAGAAAAACGATTCCACGGCCGCTGCTTTCAAGGAAGCTGGTGAGAAAATAACAGGCAATACTAGCAAACTTGAAAGTTTAATTGAAAAAGCTGAAAGAGCGCAGAATTCTATGTCTCATCAGAATAAGCAAATGAGGTCGTTTTTACGATAGTCAACTAGGAAAAATTGAGATTGTAAATTGAATTATGCGCAAGGAAATTAGTGGTCTTTAAAATATTCTTACGCTTCTGTGTCTCTTCTTCTTGTGACAATAATTCTTACTATTCAGTTTAGTATTAGGCATATCACATTGGTTTTTAGATTGTTTTCGTCCAATTAAGTTTAACAAAACTGACTAGGGGGGTGATTTTTGAGAATCGAGCACTCGAAAGTGACATTTGAAACTCTGAATAAAACGATGAAATTATGTTTTAAAAATAACAGCGATAGAAATTTAAAATCATGATTATTTAAACTATTAATTCCATGCGAAAAAATTGGCAACAAACTTTTGTGTGCGATTATTTTCGAGCCTGAATTTTTTGAATTCGAGCATCCGGCTGTCAAAAATCGGCCCCTAGGTATCGAAAGTAAAGTGAAATAGGATGATTGTGCTGCAGTTTTCCGCCCACACTTATTTATATGTTTATAGTCAAGTTTTTCCCAAAAAAACCTAGTAAAGAATAAACTATAAATATAAAATTTGTTGACCTGAAACAGTTTTTCCCATTTATTTGCAGTAATTGTATGAAGTGGACGGTAAACTGGACCTGGACGGGAAACTAGCATAATCACCATATAGTAAAGTCAAATTTATTAATTCAAAGAACAGTTTACACGGGTTGTCGGGTGCATTCCAAACTAGGTTAACGCTTGACTTGACTCTATGCGAGAGCGTTCGTGCACTTAATTATACAGGGTGTAACAAAAATACTGATGATCCGTTTAAGGGCATAATTGGTATCGTATTTCGAGTAGGAAAAAGTAGAAGAAAAATTGAAAAAAAATTTTTAACGCGAAAAAATTTTTTTTTTGTATGGAGCGAGTCGTCCCAGCTGGCCAACCCTCCATACAAAACCAAAAAAATTTTTCGCAAGTAAATAATTTTTTCTTAGTTTTTCACAATAAGAATACGATACCAATTATGCCCTTAAAAGGATCGCCAGTATTTTTGTTACACCTTGTTACATACCTAATTTAAATCTATCCAATATCCGTTTTGTCATATTCCCTCTATTGAAAGAATATCTCTGACCTGCGCCCTACTAATTGTCACACATGAATAATAAGAATCGTGATATACTACTACTTAACTACCATTCAGAATGATCCTTCCTGTGACACGCTGGAAAGTGAACCAACGCCCTAATCATGTCAGCCTTTCTTTCACGGCGTGTAGGGGCTATGGTGAAGGGCTTATTCAGCAGGGAGTCCCTGCGATGAAGACACCGGGTCGAAGATTTAAAAGGTATGGAGATAAAGTTATGTCCCTAGTATTTTTCAGTTGCGTTCAGATCTAGTGAATACACCGTGATGACTGTTTGCGAAATACTGACTCGCTAATATGATGTGCAGTGCGCGTGCAGTGCGCTAACAGTTCGCGAATGGCGTGACGTGATGTCTGTTCTACACCATGGGCCAACATGGGCCAGTCTTAGGGACGGCGCTACGCCTTAAAGAGCAGTTATTGCGACCTCGTTTCATCGTATAGCTGAGTGTCCCTTAGACTGGCCCATTGGTGTACCTAAAGGACGCAGTGTTAACGGTTCATTTGCAGCGTATTACATATCTGGACGCACCTTAAGAGTCGCCAGGACCCTCGCGTGAACTCGCGTCCCCATACAAACGTAGTTCAGCTCTCATTTTAAAACGACATGCTTTAGAACCACGAAATTTGGCATGGGCATTCTAGCAGTACAGATCTATGTCGGTAATTCATTTTCGTTGCTAAAAATTGTAATACAAAGAAAATATAGCAAAAATAAGTTTTGTATGTAAATCTGTATCTGGCTGTATTAACATAACATAACATAAATACTCTTTATTGCACACGTCAAATTAAAGAAACAGAGTATACACAAGTTACAAACAGAAAAGTAGAGGTAAAACAATTGGCGGTCTTATCGCTAAAAAGCGATCTCTTCCAGACAACCATATGCATATGCTGTATTTTCTTTGTATTAAAATTTTTAGCAACGAAAACGAATTACCGACATAGATCCGTACTATTAGCCATTGCCCATGCCAAATTTCGTGGTTCTAAAGCATGTCGTTTTAAAATGAGAGGTAAACTACGTTTGTATGGAAACGCGAGCGTCCTGGCGTCTCTTAAGGCTACATCTTAACTAACTGACCATCGACGACATAATGAATTAGTGTAAATGATTGCTCAATTTTTGTAAATTTTTCGGTCACTTTGCCGAGCCAGAATGGCGCCATACTGGAGAAATGGGTGCCCCATATTGAGCAATATTCAAATTGCTGGAAATGGCCGTGACGTCAGAATTGTCCCGAATTTCCGCAATTCGGAATTTTTTATCGCCCGTGTATGAGCACCTGAAGATATAGTCACGTTTTTCAAATTCCATGGGATCGTCATGCAAGATGTATGGTATTCTAAAATTGATAATTAGAGGGAGAATTTAGTTTTTCAAATGTTGCATACTTATCTACGACAATTACCAAGTAAAGGTGTTACGCTAGTTACTCTTTGCGCATCGCCGCACTCTAAATTGCACCGTAATAATAAGTTTAAACAATTTAATTTGGAGTGACTATCGCTAGTGTTACTTCTTTCATTTAAAATTAAGTCTTTAGTTCATAATAATAATGTTAAATTTGGAGCACGGCTAGTTTGATATCGCTGTATCTTGTAAGAAATGCTATATGACGCCCTTAGAAAAAATGTAAATATGTGTACCTACACGTCTTGACAATATTAAAATTATTGTTAATTAAACATGTATAAATACTTACATCTAATCTTTTGGAAATGTTAAATGTTCTAGGAATCTCTTGTTACTCTTGTACCTACTATACTAATCTTATAGCTATTATATCGCTTTCTTCCATGTTGTTAAATCCTTAAATAAAGCTTGATCAGGCAACTATTTAACGTGCTACGTGCTATTATAAAACTCCAAGCAAACGACTTTTTGCTTAATATACTCATAAATACAAGCCATAGCCAAGTGTCGTTATAATGTACTTGCATGTGAAATCGATATTTCGGTACATATGGGTATATGTATTGAAGTTATAATTAAAAGATTACTGTAAGTAGACCTACAAGTTAGTAGACTAATGAAAAACTTTCCCATAAAATACGGAACCCCGATGAAAACATTGGGCCAACCTCAGCCAATCTAAGGGATGGAGTGGCGAGATCGCAATATCGCTTACTCCCTCTAAAGCATAGCTAGATTATCCTACCCACCCTTATTGATTGGCCTACGTTGACCCATCGTGTAGATTGGACATAAGACGAAAATTAAGTTTAGTGCAATTTTTTTATTGGGTACCTAGTTGTCCTAAATTATGCCCTGAAATAATCAAACATGTATATTAAGGGTGGGTTGCACCACGCACAATTAACAGACTCATCAACGTTAAATATGGCGACAGAGCTTTCATCCCATAGAAAACTTCAAACATTTTACACAAGATTTTTTTTTACGATTACGTTTACATTCACAGACAGTTTGGTGCAACCGGCCCTAAAGGAATCAAAACAAAAATTGTTAATTGTTAAGCATTTTGTGATACACAGACTTTTGGTGTCAAACACGGATGGAATTATATTTTAAGAGTTGTAGAATTATTCATTGCAATAAAAGCTGTGATTAACGTTATATTTTTTTACTATTATCATTTAGGTTCCTAAAACTTATACCTAATACTTACATTACCCACTACTATGTAGGCCAAAAAACGTGACACATACATTTTTTTAAATTAATTTTCCAAGAAAGTTAACTTTGCATCGGATTTTCCACGGCAGTAGAAAATTCTTACCTACCTCAAAAATAATCACTTACAGTTGGTAAGTCCTACACTACAAAACTTACCGATCTCAGAGACATCAATAAGGAAATTCACTCTTCCTGAATGTAGTAACTATTGTATCTACTCACAAGTTGTGCCTCATTGCCAGTCACGGTCACACAAAAACAACAGCCACCAGCCGTGACATCGATCTATATAAGTACCTAATTACTGGAAACCCCATCAGTCTCAATAAACAAGTAAACAGAGCATCCGCTATGTTCCTCGCACTGTTATACTCTTTAATTATTCATCAAACAGTGACCTTTGCAAATCCGTATCACAAGTATCCATACGCGTTTCTACTAGACATCGGTAATGAAGAACTACAAACAAATTGTAAACAATTTCGAGTATCTGTGCCGGGTGGATCATTGGCTTTAAGATATCCAGCGATCGCAGAGGGAGATACCATAACCCATGTAAGAGTTACTGGAATAGATTTCGATAATGACTTAAAAGCGAATATTGTTGATGGTGGACCGGGTTCTAAATATGTTGTTATCGTGTTTATGGGTAATCCAGATAAAGCGTACGATGCTGTCATTACCGTATCTACTTTGGATGAAGATGAAGATATCGGAACTGAAGATTCAGATTCAGCAGGAACTGATGAATTAAAGTCGAGTTATAAAGTTGCAGAAAGCGAGGAAGATTCCGATGATAGTGCGAACAGTGAAGAGCTTAAAAGTGATGGAAACCATGAGCAGTTGCCATCAGCGTCCAACGCTTACCATACTGCAGAAAACGTGGAGGTAGATCCTAATGATAGTGCGGAAACAGAAGAGAAAATAACTGTAAGAGAACACGAGCAATTGCCCTCAGCGTCAAACTTTTACGATTCTGCAGAAAATGTGGATGTCAACGGCAAAGAAGATGAAAGTGATGCAGATATGAATGTGAATAGTGGTGAAGGTGTGAGAGTTGATGATGTTAATAATGACAATAACAGTGATGATGTGCAGGATTATGCTGAAACGAACGATCAAAAGGAAAACAATGACTACGACGAATCACCGAAACCAGAAAAATACAGTGTTAACGAAGATTACGATACAGACGAAAACCAAGCGACAAGGGTATTAGACAGAAACTTATACGAGAAATTCAATGATTTAAGACCACATTTGTATAATTACGCCAATGTGGCTCAAGAGGCAAATAATGCAAACGAAGTGGACTATAACGATGACTATAAAGAAAGTAATGTAGTTTATGCCCCCGAAGACCCTGTGGAGTTGGATCAGATGTTCAATGATGAAGAAGTACATAACGATCGGGGGAGGTATAATAATTATGCGAATGACAATTCTGCTGTAGCCTATTAATTTGTATAAAATTGATAAATAAAATACTTACCTTAAATGTTATCTAAATATAGTTTATGTAAATATGTCAAATAAATTACTAAGTTCTAATTTAATTACTTGCTTTTAAATTAAATTTTATTTCTAAAAGCTACCTTCGAAAATTTCGCAATGATAGCGTAGGTATTGCCATCTTTATCATAAAATGTAGAGATAGGTAATAGTATAATTATATCGTAGCACATATTAGAAATCTTAAAATTGAAAGAAAAACATGTGACGTTTTCAAGTAAAAGTACATCTTTGTCGGTTGTCAATAAAGCATTAACTGCCATAATAATTTATTTAGAAATAAGTAAACTCTATTAACAACCGACAATTAACAATGTATGTATATGTAGGTACCGTTTTCTTGAAAACGTCACATACCTTTAACAACTATACCATTTCCTTCATTTCCTTCTTCTTCGTTTAACAATATTACAGGGTATAAGTTATCAATTGGTTCCGGAGTTTTTAGTTCAAACTGATAACGTGAACCGCATTTTGTCAAGTCAACCGTAAAACGTATTACTTACTTTTTGTCTGATTCCGTTGACTGACCTTACTTGTAAAGTGATCCTCGACTTTTTCTACCAGTCTTTTTATTTGTTTGTGTAGTAAATGCTGCTTATTGAATTTTCAATCAACTAGGCTTCTCGATTCCTCTAAGCACGTCAGAGGAGGCGCATTGCGTGACGACTTTTCTCATTGAAACACAGATACAATTGGTTTAGTATCCTCTGGTAATTTTATGTATGGTGTGTGTTACCTATACTTAGGTATTATGCGACTATATTACGAGTATGAGACACAGATAAACTCTGAAACTAAATTTTGATTTATTTCCAAACGTTGCTATGGGAAGGTAAGTACATTTTCACTACATAAAGAAATAGTGCGCAGCGACTTGAGTTTTGGAGGGCCCGAAGTCAGCTTCAATTTTACCCTGTAATGAAACATCTTAGGTTAAATAGATAAATCAATAGGTAGGTCTATTTGACTCGCAAATCTTTATAGTAAGCAGATCAAATAAAGTGGTTTCAGGGTAGAGTTGATGGTACAAGACCCAGATTACGCCCCTCAATGCGATGGACTTATCAAGTGAAGGCTCTCACCGGATCACGCTTAAATCTGTGCGTGCGAAATGCACTAAGTAGAGAAGGATGGCGGAAAACTATAAAAAATGCTGTACAATCACCTCAATGACCACGACTACTCTGACAAGAGTATACGACTAAGAATAAAGTGCAAGGTAACTTGGTAAGTTTACGGCTTATTAATTTCCTTTTATTCAATCACTGTCGCGAGTCAAATAGGCCCCTACATCTAGACAATAAAAGAGAAAAAGTGATAGTAAAAAAAACACGGCTAAGCCGTAACGTCACTTATTAGCCATATGGAATCACTTCCGATCACTTAACCTTACAGTGGTAGAGGTAAGTAGGTACCTAAAGTGGCACTCGATAACATGTCAGAGTCGAGAGCTCGAATCTCAAAGCCCCCTCTCCTCCTTGTATAAATTCTAGAGGCCTCTTTACTTTGAGAAAAAACGTATCCAAGATTGAAGTTGCTTTTAAAGCTAGTGTCTACGCGCACCTTGAGCGCCGCCGCTGGAACCGGCGCTGCCGCCGAAACCGCCACTGAACCCGCCGCCCACGCTACCACCTGCACCTGTTTCAATACAATAATGTACAGTCCGCAGCAGAAAAAGCTAAGCGGGTGAGATGTTCAATAAAGTCGTGTCAAGCTCATTTTGTTTTGAATCACCCGCTTTGCTATTTCTGCTGTTGACTGTACATAGTCAGATAGCGTGGTAAGTGGTTGAGTCATCATAAACACATTTGAATTTATTTGTATTAGAAAATCTTACAGGAAAAAAGGCGAAATTAAATTTCAAACATGCGGAAATTACCGGCCTCCTAGCCTAGTCCGTAGTGACGCTGCCGACGTAGCAGCAGATTCCGGATTTGAATCCTGCCTAGTATGGCATTTAATTCTGTGTTTATCATTATCATTATCACGGATGTTTTGTTACTTAGTGTGGATGTTTTATACGCATTTAGGTATTTTATTTGCCG
Source organism: Pammene fasciana (assembly GCA_911728535.1). Classification (NCBI taxonomy): domain Eukaryota; kingdom Metazoa; phylum Arthropoda; class Insecta; order Lepidoptera; family Tortricidae; genus Pammene; species Pammene fasciana. Next base: position 4,315,531 of record OU452292.1, read on the forward strand.
TTCAAATCAGCTTGAACATAGGTAGTTAATACATAGATCAACACGAGTTTGCTTTTTTTGCCTTGGTCAACATGCTTCCGCGCGCTTTGCTGCCTATAATCTGGGCACGACTTTATTCATCTCAAATCTATCAGCTGTATTTTTTATACTTACTTCCTGACCCACCCCCAGAACCGCCACCTAAAAGATAAACAAAGTTGTATTCCTATTTATGAAAGTTACTAAAACATATTAAAATTAATAAAAACAAACGCAAGAAAGGCCAAGGTGTTCTCTTATTTTGAACTTCTCGCTCGCTTAGGTACTTCTCCTATTGACTGTACCGCAGTGTATTTTGCAAGCTGAACTAGCTAAGACTATATTTTAGGAGAGAAATAAAAACATATAGAACTTAAACTGGCTCTACATGATGGGCCATCATAGGGACGCAGCTATACGACAGAACGAGATCGCAATATCGTTAGCTCCCTCTAACGCATAGCGGCGTCCCTATGATGGCCCATCATGTAGAGGCGCCATTACACACAATGTAATGAGACTAATGAGATGAGGGTTTCCACGATCAAGATTTATACTAGATGGCGTGGCGAGAGGTCTAGCTGTCATAATCAACCAAAACATGTTTAATAATTTTTATTTTATTGGTGAATTTTGACAGCTGCTGTCAAAAGACCTGTCGCCCTACGCTGCCATCTAATTGACTAAAACCCTCATTAGCACAGTTAAATCTGGATTTGACTCATACTCGGTCGCAAGAATTATCATGTAAGACTCACCACTTTGCTCCTCTGCATAGACCTGAAGTTAAACAAATATGCACTTAATTTACTTAAAAGCACAACACTTTCAATGGAATTCTAAATTAGCTGCTTTTTAAAAGAAGTAGTCAGCAGAACAATCTGCGATGTAATCGCTTTAGGAAAACATATAAATAAAATAGTTAACTTAGTTAAGTTTAAAAATAAAACAAAAATAAGTACTTACATTGGCGACTATTAGAAGTACAGCCACAAACAAAATCAGGAAACCTTTGAACATATTGCTGTTTTTCACAGGTGATACAAATGCAGCCGACACGGCCTTATATACAGCGCTGCATCGCATCAAAATAATTGTGATCACATAATAATCGCCTGAAATGACACTCGGTGATTGAAAATCACGCTTTTGTGGCGATGGCGATGTCAGTCATTAAGTTGTTTAAGCGGTGACTTGGACAATTTAGCTATTTTTGGAACGGATGGCAAACAAATAATATGCAATATCTAGGTAGACAGTGTCTGTACGTTACCTAGCAGTGACGACCGCAAATGTGACCTACCGGTATTTATATTTTTCCGCTAAATGTAGATCATGTTGTGTATAGCTTGCTCGTGGTTTTCCTCACGAAAACAAGAAAAAGCAAATGTCGTGTCTTACAGGGACCTAAAAAACCTAGCCGAGGACCGCGAAAACTGGCGCATACTCCACCGACAAGAGCCATGATCTTAAATTTTGATTGATTGATTGATTGTAGATCATGTAAGTATACTTAGCAGCAATTACGATGATCTATACTCTCCTACTTTTTCTTACTCGAAAATCGAAATACGATACCAATTATGCCCTCAAACGGATCACTAGTATTTTTGTTACACCCTGTATTGTTGTTGTTTAGGAGTTAGGACGGCGTTAGGGCCGATTGCACCAGTGTGTTAAGGTCAACGTCTTAAAAAAAATCTTGTATGTAAGATTTGTGCGTGGTGCAACCCACCCTTAATCTGATAACTATTTGAAGGAATTTTCTTAACCTCACGCTCTGACGTTCACACACAACTGAAAAATCCTTAGGAAATCTTTAGTATAAAGTTCGCTGGAAATGATCCTACCATCAATTCGTCCTGAGTAACATTTGGGAGTCTCACGGTTTCAATATTTGACGCCCGTGAGCAAGTACAAGATCCTTTTTTTTTTAAATGAAATGAAATGAATGAAATGAAATGAAAAAGGTTTTTATTTACGTACATCTTCAAAAAAATATAGGTAGACGCGACCCCCCACCTATGAATTATTTTTAAGATGTACCTAATATTCAAAATGGTCTAGGACTCTCGAAGTTTCGAGTGACTCCAAGTTTAGCATCGTGGGCTCTCTTGGTGGACTACTCATAATAGTGCCTGTGTAAAAAAGTATTGTATTGTAGGATAAAAATCTCTGATGGGAATTTAACAGTGGCGTAACTATAGGGTGGCAGATCGGGCACAGTGCCACGGGCCCCTGGTCTAATTTAAGAGGTCACGACTAAAAATGAATCACAACATTTAATACAAAAGGGGCCCTATACTATGAATTTGCCACTTCACTTAACGTACCATCGCCATCAGATATATCGGAGCGACCACGGTAGTCATATCTGAACAACATCTCTATTGTCAAAGCGATAAAGTCCATGTGCAGATATTTTTGAGTACCTTGGCTGCTCCGATATATTTGATGGCGACTGTATACTGTAAAGGTTCACTACCTTTACAACCTCTCTTCTCGAGCACTGTCTGGCACAGTGTTATTTTAAATTAAGAATTCCCGCATTCTATGTCAGTCGAACGATGTTATTTATTTATTTCCTACACCCATATCATAAACCCTCCATGATGCGTTCAAAAACCGCACGTTATGACCACCATAAAAAGATACTGTTTTGTTAGAAGTTAGAACAAATGTCTTATCTGTAACGATGTTATTATTATCAAATAATAAGCAAAAATTCGATATCATTATGAAAATCCGGGATGCTCCGACCCGCCGGCACGCGCCCCGCCGACACAATCGAGTTGGCCATGTCGGTGCAATCTGTGAAATGGCAGCCATTTTAACAGTTTTAGAACGCGTCAGTTCGGGTTTATAATATGTGTGTAGATAAAGCAGTGTATGCAACTGTACGTAATTAGGCCTTAAAACACTCGTGTGATCTTATTATGAAACTCACTTCGTTCGTTTCATAAAACCACACTCGTGTTTTAAGGACCCCTATTACGTAACAGTACGTGTTTCAAACCTCATTTAGTTAAAATATGTTTTGTCTGTTTCTAACAAACACAACTGTCAAAGTGACTGATAAGGACAAAAGAAGATTTAGTTAAATGAGGTTTGAAATACGTTTATGAATAGGTAAGCGGGTTAAACTTTATTGCACATAAAAAAAAGTACAAGTGGCGGACTTAATGCCTTAAGGCATTCTCTACCAGTCAACCATTGGGCCAAAAAGAAACAATTTGTTGGGTGCAGGTTCCTTTCGCAGCTCGAATCACCGACACCATCAGATGTTCATTTCGGGAACAGTCTGATGGTGTCGGTGATCCGAGCTGGTGGTGCTGTAAGTTCCTGTTTATTAGAAAAGGATTAAAATATTTACCGTCCATTAGAAGAGTATTTCATTCGACAAGCGTCACATATATGGTGGAGGTGCGCTAAGGTTGGGGTTACGCCACTGGAGTTAATAACAACAGATTTAATTAATAATTTATTTTTTATTTGAGTAAAGTGAATAATTCACATCATACCACTAATTCTTAATCTAAAAAATATTACGAATATTGTAAAATACTTAGGTTTGAAATCAAATCTCACGTAAATCTCATTATGTCCCTGTGATGCAATGCAACCAGGCAAGTCCGAGCAGCCATTTATATCGAGTTAACTTCCCCGTTAAATAGTTTGACACAGTCAATAAAAGTAATTAATTTCTTTCAAAAGGGTAATTAGGATAGTCCTTCCAGCCCTTAGGGTCAATGACCCTGATGTTCTTGTTGAACTGGCCTATAGTTGCCACCTCCTGCTCTGTCAGCTTAAAGTCGAACAGGTCCAGATTCTGCGCCAGGCGCTTCTGATTCGTGGACTTGGGGATGATAATGAGGCCTCTATTCAGCTGTAAGAGAAAACATTAAATTATTTGCTTTCAATGAATATTCTTGTACAGCCGCCATCAGACATACCGGAGCGGCCAAAGTCATACATATCTGAACACCACCTCTATTGTCAAGGCGATAAAGTGTGTTCTGATATTTTTGAGTACCTTGGCCGCTCTGATATGTTTGATGGCGACTGTACGAGGTAGATCAGGTGCTTGATCAGTAGATCATACTGTTACTGAACAACTTTTTCTCTAGGACCAACACCGAAATCCCAAAAAAATCCTCCCCATAGAAAATGTCGATATCTGATCGGCCAAAGTGTATGAAACAGTCAGTATGGATTACTTAATCACCTCGTACAGTCAACGCCTCACTAGGTATACACTTTTGAACCTTATTCCGCTGTAATAACGTTCAAAAGTGTATACCTAGTGAGGCGTTGTGTGTACATTCGCTATCAAATATATCGGAGCGGCCAAGGTACTCTGAAATATCTGAACATGCTTTATCGCCTTGACAATAGAGGCGTTGTTCAGATCTTTGTAACCACCATGGCCGCTCCGATATATCAGAGGCCAGTTTTATAAAGCTACAAGTTACAATTTACAAGCGGAACTCTCTTTCTAAAATTGTAACTTGTAGCTTTATAAAACTGGCCTCTGATGACGGCTGAACATGCAATATAGTTAATAGTTGTTGAAAGAACGCCCTGTGTGTTTTTTCTCAATACGAGTAAGAACCCTTTTGAACTAACTAAACCTTTTGGCAAAGTCCACTGTGTTGCGGGATAAAATATTGAATTACTTGAATTAATGCTGTATTGCTGTGAAAAAGCCTTAAGGTGGTTCTACTTGTTCGCTTTTCATACAACTTTCTTGACATGTATTCTCGTAATATATAGACTCTCCACAATGTAACCCTTGGTATATAGGTAGTACGTGTTCTCTAGATTGCGCGTATGCGATAAAAATATGAAGAAAAGCAATGATATTAAAGAAAATTATATTTAAAATATGATAAAATTTGATTTAGACTTTCACGGTTTTTACTCATAATTATTTGTAATAAACGGGACTTAACCGCGTATATAATTTTTAAATTACCTTCGACGTTTCGAGGACGACCTTGTCCCCGTGGTCGCGAAGAAAGACAATGTCGTCCTCGAAACGTCGAAGGTAATTTAAAAATTATATACGCGGTTAAGTCCCGTTTATTACAAATAATTATGATAAAATTTGCTTTCATGGTGTCTATCACAATTATCACAAACGTAAAGACCCAGTAAGTACACAGTGGTGAAGGATGGGCCAGTCTAAGGGACGCACCTATGCTATGAATTGAGATCTCAGTCCGTCGTATAGTTGCGTCCCTTAGACTCTTTGACTATTCAACCAACCGGAACGGCCATGTCTGTCATTTTATATACAAAAAAAGTCTGCCGATTTTTCGGGGGAGGGGAACGTCGAATGAATGCGAAACCTCAAAATAGCCACGTCAGATAAACGTCAGTCCATACAATGAATATGACCACTGGTCATCTATTCTATCTATACATATAATAAAGCTGAACAGGGTCGAAAGTCTGTACATGGAAGATATTCGAAAAAAAGTTGGCTGGGGATACTTAGAATCGATAACAGAACACGTTCCAACAGTTTTTAGAATTTTTGTCTGTTTGTCTGTTTATCTGTTTATCTGTTTGTCTGTTTATTTGACCGCGCATCACGTGAAAACGGCTGAACGGATTTTGATGAAATTTTGTATAGAGATAGTTTGAGTCCCGGGAAAGGACATAGGATAGTTTTCATCCCGAAAATCAACCCTGGAGGGGGTGAAAAGGGGGTTGAAAGTTTGTATGAAGAATTTTTAACTGCTGAGCACATTTAGATGAAAATTAGTATGGAGATTATTTGAGTCCCAGGAAACGACATAGGATAGTTTTCATCCCGAAAATCAACCCTAGAGGGGCTGAAAAGGGGGTTGGAAGTTTGTATGGGGAATCGATAACCGTTGAATGCTGGAGATAGTTTGAGCTCTGGGGAAGGATATAGAATATTTGTTATCCAGAATTCATACCTTAATGGGGGATTACTAATTCCACGCAGACGAAGTCGCGGGCAAAAGCTAGTACATATAATAAAGCTGATGAGGGTGGAAAGTCTGTCCATGGAAGATATTCGAAAAAAATTAGGCTGGGGATACTTAGAATTTATAACAGAACACGTTCCAACAGTTTTTAGAATTTTTGTCTGTTTGTCTGTTTATCTGTTTATCTGTTTGTCTGTTTATTTGACCGCGCATCACGTGAAAACGGCTGAACGGATTTTGATGCCATTTGGTATAGACTTAGTTTGAGTACCGGGAAAGGACATAAGATAGTTTTCATCCCAAATATCAACCCTGAAGGGGGTGAAAAGGGGGTTGAAAGTTTATATGGAGAATGTTTCACTGCTGAACCGATTTAGATGAAAATTAGTATGGAGATAATTTGAGTCCCGAAAAACGACATAGGATATTTTTTATCCCGAAAATTAACTCTTTAGGGGGTAAAAACGGGGTTGAAAGTTTGTATGGGGAATCCATAACCGTTGAACGCTGGAGATAGTTGGAGCTCTGGGGAAGGATATAAATAGAATAGTTAATATCCAGAATTCATTCCTTAACGGGGGATTATAAATCCCACGCAGACGAAGTCGCGGGCAAAAGCTAGTATACAATATTTTTGGCAGGGGCGAACGCCTGTCAGTGGCCACTCCGGTTGGTGGACCATTCTTCACCACTGTGTACTGGGGCATTTAGAAGTACGTTCAAATACTTCAAATAAACTTACCAGATACCGCAGCACAACTTGGCTGGTGCTCTTCCCGTATTTGTTGGCGATGGCGACGAGTGTCGGATCGTCGCTGCGGGGGGGAGGGGTGTCGCTAGTCTTACGGGACACGAGGAATCCGAACGGGCTGTACGCCATCACCGCCACGCCTAGCTTCTGACAGTGGGACACTAGGGGCTCTTGCGTCAGGGTTGGGTTCACCTGAAATTGACCGAAATATTAAAGCTAAAATATAACGTAATATCTATGAACAATTGGGAACGGAACGGACATATATATATAGTCTTTGTGTTTGCTATTCGGGCCTCAGTCCAAAGCTGTAGGGTATAAGCTTCTCTATTATTTACAAAATGCTACGTTGTAATTTCACTAGTATCAAGTATGTACCGGTACCGGTAGTGGTACCGGTGGTAGTTTCTTTTCTCTCTGACGTTCATAATGTGCATTGTAATGTGCCTAAATTGAAGAATAAATATCTTTTATCTTTTTTTTTTCACTGGCCAAAACAGTTTCGTTATTGTTTAGGCGCGCGATCAACGCAGTATTAGGCAAATAGGTAAGTCAGTAAACTTTTAGCTTAATAAAGTGGGGTCCCGATATCAATAGCTGTTTCGTCATCCTCATGCTGCGTCAGGAAACATAATGGTGCATTGAAACGTCAGGACTAACTATTTTGGCTCAACGATCCAAAAAGAATCTTGGCCTCCACAACGAGAGTAAGCCACCTGTTCCGATCCTTCGTAACTTCGTGCCAGTTATTGAAGCGAAGATTAACAGATGCGCCGCCGCACTGTCTCCCCAACGATACCTGGCCTATAACCGCACTTCGTTCATCGAATCGTCTATTTGCATCACTCTCTTTTTTATATGCAAGAGCGATAGAGACGGGGCCATCGTTTTGTCGATTTTTGCGGAAGGCCTGGGACCCACACACAACACGGTGTTAGAAGGAATAAATAAATATGTTTTTGACCCACCTCTATTTGATTGACTGCAGGTTTGATCTGACTGTTTTCGAAGAGTCTGTCCAGCTGAGAACTGTTAAAGTTGGACACCCCAATGGACTTGGCCAGACCAAGCTTCTTCGCCTCTTCCATGCCCCTCCACGTCTCTACGTAATCGATGTCTGCGGGCGACCCGTCAGTCTGAAATAGGTTAATTTAGGAATTAATCTAAAGGCCAACAGTTGAAGGAAAATTGTATTGAAGAGATTTTCTGCAGTAAGTACGTGAACTGTGATAGATAGATTATTCGAGGACGGCTGGACCCATTTGGAAAATTCTGTTTTTGTTTGAAAGAGTATACTTTAGAGTAAATCTAGCATGACTTACGTTGTCGCGCGATTCTCCATACTTCAGGCGCGACTCAAAGTATGGAGTCGCGCGCGACAACGCATGATGATGGAATCCTGGAGAAATCGAGGTGGAACTCTTCAACTATTATTGGCATACCTATGATTTGAGTAATTTTCACAGTAGCTCAGGCATTTGCCTTTAGAAAGGTGATGGAGGCTAAGTGAATGCGGTTCTTTTTTGTTTAAAAATACATACTTCCATTTTTGATTTCAGAGAGAATAGGTATTTGACTTTTGGTTTACTTACATTCAGCGCTATTGGGAAGTGGATCAAGTACAGGTCGACGTAGTGCAAGCCAAGTCTCTGGAGGGACTCCCGTAGCGCCGGCACCACTTGGTCTTGGCCGTGCTTGTCGTTCCACAGCTGAAACACGTTTATGATTTATTAAAGACTTTAAATGCTTTTAACATAGAGTGGCTATTGCGTCTGCGGCGCAAAAATAGAAGTGAGTACTTGGTGGTAAATCAGTAGTACAGGTACCGGCTACCGTAGCCTGGCTATGCCTACAACTTCAGAGGTGTCACACGCGCGGTCCGTTTAGAAATCTGTGCACTCCTTTTTTGAAGAACCCCATACTGTAGTCCCTTGGGAAAACCTTGGGTTTGTTTCACATTCTCTATTTCTATTTTCTATCTATCTATGGGCATCTATTTGGGGATAGGCCTCATCGATAGCCCAAAACAGTTTTACATCGCACTTGGCGTGGTAGTTACGAATTCCGAACGAATCTTCCCTCTTGAAGTCTTGACCAGACCTTTGAAAATGGCGTCCGCGATACCCTGTCTAACTTGCGATTCATCTTGATAGATGGTAGCAGTATCTATGTGGCTATTACCCTCCTCGATAGCCCAAAATACCTTTCCATACCACTTGGCGTGGCTATTAAACTATAAGCAGTATTACATCTCACCTTAGTAGTAAAGAACAAGTCTTCCCTCTTGACCAATTCCTTGGCATTGGCGTCCGCGATGCCCTGTCCAACTTACGGCTCGTCTTGATAGATGGCAGCAGTGTCTATTTAGCGGTAACCCACCTGGATAGCCCAAAATACCTTTCCATACCACATGGCGTGGCTATTAAACTATAAGCAGTATTAAATCTCACCTTAGTAGTAACGAACAAGTCTTCCCTCTTGACCAATCCCTTGGCAATGGCGTCCGCGATGCCCTGTCCAACTTGCGGCTCGTCTTGATAGATGGCAGCAGTGTCTATGTGGCGGTAACCCTCCTCGATAGCCCAGAGCACGGCTTGGCGCACTTCCTCGATGGGTGCCTGGAGATAATATTAACTTAGGGCCACTTGCATCAAAACTAGAGAATGCAACCGGTTTTTATCATCATCGACATCATCAATTCATCATTGTTAAAATATGTTTTCTCGGAAACGCGTTCTTTATCACTTGAAAACGGTGGGGAAAAACGCAAGTTATCAACATGTGGGGAAAGTCATTTGGTACAAGTTTTCACTTATTTGGCAGGATGCATTTTAAGGAGATGATTTTGTATTAAGTATACAATTTTGAAAACATTTATTTGGTTTTGATTTTGTATATTTTACTTTACGAGATAAGCTTATATTTTTCCTGTGGTGGTGTGGTGAAACAGTTTGTATTATAGGTAGCTAATAGGCAGTAAAATTTGTTCAACCTCTCTTACCTTGAGGCCCTCCCCGCTCAAGATTCCAGTTTTTGAACCACTCGCTACGCTTGTGGTTCAATTTTGCACCCTTTCTTTTGCTGAATCGGGTCTCAATAAAGGCACGAGAGGTAATAACTATTGTATTTCTAGACAAGATATATTCTAACTCGCATATACATAAACGTGTTTCAAACCTTGTTTAGTTATATTACTTATGTTTTGTCTATTTCTATGCATGACACACGGAATATTATGTGGTATGGATGACGCTTATATCCGTATTTAATCTTTGAAGCGTGGTGCAACCTATTCTATTGCAGCAAACGTGTATTATGCTCTAATATGATCACTGGATTTAAATAGCGTCAACAACCCTGTATAGTCCAACCACGCTAACTCTGCATAGAGTTTTTATATGAAACAATATGGAACTGTCGGTATAAAAACGCCGAATTTTCAAATAAATTTGACGTTTATGCTGCCTCGCTGAACATTGCGCTTTCCGGTGCAAAGTTACCGTGGTCAGAGTCTAGTAAACTTACATCTGCCGCTGTTCCTCTTCCGGTGCCAAGAGCCACGACGGGTATCTTGTGCCCGTCATTTAGATCGATGACAGGAGCCTTGCCCGCCATTATCGTCTGGAAAAACCATAGGTACTCTTATTAAATTTAAACTTTCGTGGGACATATAACACTACCCAATAATAGTAGTTTATGTAACTGTTACGTAATAGGGGTCCTTAAAACACGAGTGTGTTCGTTCGTTTCATAATAAGATCACACGAGTGTTTTAAGGCCTAATTACGTACAGTTGCATACACTGCTTTATCTACACACATATTATAAACCCTAAATGATGAATGAATGACTGCCATTGCACGGATTGCACCGCCATCGCCATGGCGCGCGACGCGACATGCTTAGGAGAGCCTATATTATTCTGTCTCCATCTGCAAGCACTGAGCTCTTCAAGTGCGAAGTGACTAAAGTGACGTGAGTGTAACCGTTATAATTTATAGAACCTTACTCTTTACAAGCTTTTATTTTTTAATAAGTACTTACGAGAATGATAAAAATATCCTTGAAAGTTTAAAGCAAGGAAACTTTTCATTGCTAAAACAATTAGGTATCAGCTGATGACAATTTTCGTTTTTGTATTATCTAATTTGTTGCTTATGGTTTGCAAAAAATGTAGACTAATAAGTCATGAAGTAAAAAACAGCAAAATAACGATATTTACAAACTCCATGGCATTAGTTACCTAAGTCCGCCAGTGGTACTTTTTCTTCTGTCTTGCGCAATAAAGATTTAATAAATAAAATTCCATGAGCTATTTATAACCGGCGATAACTACCTACTGGCTGCATGTACCTACTGCTCTGATGCTGCCGAATCACAGTGATCAAATTGTACGGCCACGTTTGAAAGTATGGATATATTTAATGTGACAAAAACGTGTATCCAAGACTTATAGATTATAGAGTCGTGGCTACATATTTTGTCACATTAGATGTATCCATATTTTCAGACGTGACTGTAGGTACAGTCACGAGCTTTAATTTGTGACCCATTTCCGTTAAATGTTGTTAGAACAATCATAATGCAATAAGGTCGAAACTTTAGTGCAATAATGTTGAATGTCAAGTTAAGACATAAAATGTCTTATCTAATCGACCTATGAAATGATAACCTCTTTGCAAAAAGCTATCATTACGATTTTCTAATTACGACTTTTTTATTTGTTTGTTTTTTTCTTATGGGACCACAGGACCAAAAAGTTATTAACCAAGTTATTGACGAACCCCTAGAAACGTAAAGTTGTCGATGGTAAACATTATCGTCACGAATCATGCTGTCCCTTCTTCACGCATGACAAGTTCTCTTTCGCACTTATGCAAACGTATCGGATATGTTGTGTCAAACTCAAATTTTATGACAGATTTACACTGAGTTGCACCCCCCTGACATTACGACGTTTATTGTTTATTTCAGTGACAGCGTTAACATAATAGCTCTAAATGGCGAAAGTTTGCTACACGCTATTCAACCTTAGGTGGGTCCCAAATTAAAGCTCGTGACTGTACCTACTTACAATTAACGTACCTTACGCAGTGTAGTCTTGGTAGAAGTAGGAATCAGATGACCGATGTAAAATAACAATTTCGGTAAATACACGAACGTCAGTTACAGTTACGTCAGTGTAAGACAACGCAAACAGGACGACTAACTACTTTCACAGCATTACAATGGGTACCGCTATTGCCAGCTGGGACCATTATCTTATCGAGATACTTAAACACTCTTAAAACTGACACTCGCACATGTACAGTCGCGATCAGATATATCGGAGCGGCTAAGGTAGTCACAAATATCTGAACAAATGCCGTAGGTAAATACCATCCATTTTTTTAAACCGGACGTGGTACCTTATACTTTTTTGTGCTTTCGGCCAATTCTAATTTTTTTTGCAATTTTTGCTGAACTCAGCATCACTTTTATGAACATGTGCCATGAGGCTTATCTTTGTATCACGTAACGTAGCAGATCCTACGGTCGCCCCCCGTACTATAAGTAAGCGGGTGTGGTGTTAAAAATGAGGGTAGAGAGGAGTTTTTTATTGTTAGGAATTTGGTTTTTGAAACAAAGGAAGTATTCGTTCTTTTTCTCGTTGTTACTACACATTGTTGTGATTAGAGTATCGTATGTTATATGTAATTTATATTATTTTCATGCAAAGCTCACTGTTACGGCCGTGAGCAACGTCAAGCCTACTACATTGGCACAGTACCGTTTCTCTTTGCTTGACGAACTTGTGGAAGCATAAGTTGAGACGACACAATCGCCACAGACAATACCCACTACTGACACACTGCACACATTATCATTCGTACCTTCTTGCACTCTACTCTAACTTACCATCTTAAAAACATTTCATTATCAATATAGGAACCAACTAATTTTTTTTTTTTAAACACCTTTTAGTTAACCTGAGAAGTGAACATGGACAACGATCGCAAAGCCACCGCACGCGCCCACACGCGCCAGTTAGAGATGCAAGTGAAGGCTACATCAAAAGACCTTAGGGCGGCCCAGGCCTTATCTGATCAGCTGATGCAGGAAAGGGATGATAGCGAAGTGGAGCTCAAGAGTATCATAGACAAAAACACAGCACTGAGAAGGGAGCTTGCAGACAATGATGTACAGCTGACTGAGGCTCGTTGTGAAGTGGACCGTCTACAAAAAATAGTGGACTCTTTTAATCATTGTGCATCTACACATGAAGTGGCCTTAGAGCGTATTGCAAACCTGGAAGAGGAGCTGGGTGACGCAAATGAAGAACTTGATTTGCTTAGAAGTGAACGGGAGCGCTATAATGCCTCGGGGCTCCATAATGTTTATCAAGAGTTGAACAATGGTGGATTGTTTTTTAACAGTAGCAAAAAGCTGAAGAAGTATGTTAAGATAAATAGGTATATTAGGAGAACCCAGAAGCTTATCAAAAGCCAAGCATGCATTAAAAACATTAAAAAAATTAAATTAGCATTGTCGGTAACAAAAAATAGGGTAAATAACTGCCATTTAGAGCTTGTGACCAAAGAAAGTAATTTACAGGAATTGCATGCTGAGATAAATAGGTTAAAGGATGAGCTTGCGGTAATATCCTCTAGATATGAATCTAGTAATAAACAAGTTGAGGAGCATACTAAGGCTTTTTCAAAACTGTTGGCAGAAAATCATAATTTAGATGAGCGTTGCAAGATGCTTCTTAATAGTAAAGTTTGTAGTTGTGAACAAACACCACCAACAGTGTCTGATGAACCAAGTGTGGCCCTCAACGCCTCTAAGCTTGCTGTGCCAGCAGTTCATAAACCTGTCAAGAAGACGGTTATTTACTCTGATGAGATTGGGTTAGGAATGGGCCCATTATTGAACTTTAGACTACAACAACAAGTGTCAAATTACTGTTACCACAACATAACTTTGTCCCATTTATGTGACCTTATTTCAAAGGGATGTTATGATAACAGCACTACATTGGTAATTTTAATGGGAAATAGTCTCAATGTTGATAAGCAAAGCATAGATAAGCTGATGTCAACTTTAAATGATATTGAGAGATCTGGAGTGGGCAAAATTATTTTATGTGCACTGCCATATTCAGAGAATATGCCTTATGAATACAATAGTAAAATATCACGCTACAACTCATTAATGTGCAACTCCATATCTCTCAATAATAAGTATCATTTCTTTGATTTAAATAAATTCATTGAGCGCTTTTGGCTAATCCCCGGGAAGATATTTTTGCCGAAGAAATATACTACGACTCTTATTGATTTGTTGGCCTTTAATATTGAGCCAAATAGAAATAATAGTGTTATAAATAGATCTCGGCAAGCGAACAGCGCCACAATGACTTTTTCACATTTAAACTAGATTGTCGGACAGCGGGAAAACATCTGAATATGAATGTTGTGCATCAGAATATTCAGGGTTTTTCCAGCAAAGAGTTAGAGATAGGTTTATTCTTAGATAATAATGATGTACAAATTATGTGTATTACAGAACATTGGCTAAAAGAAGAACATTTAATTTTTGATTTTATTAACTTTAAATTAATCAGTTTCTATGCTAGAAAATCTGCCATTCATGGTGGTTCCCTTATAATTGTTAAAAATGGCCTGAGATGTAAAGAACGGAAGGATGTTGTAAAATATTCCATAGAGAGAATTGTAGAAATTTCTTGTGTAGAATTAGAAAGTTATATTGTTATTTGTGTATATAGACCACCAACAGCGGCCGCAGCTGATTTCAACACATTTGAAAATACCATGGAAAATGTGCTGAAATTAGTGACTAATAACCGAAACTGCCGAAAGCATGTTATAGTCTGTGGAGATTTTAATGTTAATTTGCTTGAATCTTCTATTAATTCTATTAAATTGCTATGTTTATTTAAGTCGTTTAATATGTTTAATTTGTTCTTTGAACCTACCCGGGTGGGTGTCACTAGTGCGACATGCCTTGATAATATTTATTGTAACTGTGAATGTCTGGATAAGGAAATATTTAACTGTTTTAATTCTGATCACAGCGGTCAAAGGGCATCTTTTATAAAGCCAATTCAGGAAATTCCACAAACTATAACATATAGACCCATTACTGGTTATCGTTTGGAATTATTCAAAAAAGAAATTCAAAATCATCTCTCCACACTGCCTTATTCACATTTTTATGAGTCAAATAATTTGTATGAAGATTTGTTTAGTATGATTCTTTGTCAATTTAATAAACATTTCAAACTGAGAACTATTAGTGGGTCAAAAACTAAAGCTAAAGCAAAGTTTAGTGAATGGGCTACTGTAGGTATTCATAAAAGTAGAAAGAGGCTTTATGAACTTTATGGAGAGAGAGAAGTGAACAAAACTTCAGATTTTCAGGACTATGTAAAAAACTATTCAAAAATTTTCAAGAAGGTGTGTTTAACTGCTAAGGCGAACTATACTAGTGCAAAAATAAAAATGTCGGACAACAAGGTGAAAACAGTGTGGAATATTATTAATAAGGAAGCTGGTAAATGTAAATCACGCGATTGTCAAGTCAACATTGTCTCGGAGGAACAACAGGTCATGTCAAATGACGATGTTGCCTCGGCATTCGAAGATTATTTTTCTAACATAGCATTAAATACCACAAAATGCCTACAATCATCTTCGTCTCAAGCTCATTCCTTACTTTGCGCTAATATTAAGAAATGTAATACGATCTTTGAATTTGACCTAGTGGATTCCGAAAAAATTGTAAAGTCATTCAAATCACTCAATTTAAAGAAAACTGAGGACTTATGGGGAATATCAGTTGTAGTCATCAGCAATATCATAGACGACATAGCGCCTTACTTAGCCATCATTTATAACAATTCAGTTTCACAAGGTGTTTTTCCAGATCTAATGAAATGTAGTAAAGTCATACCTCTATTTAAATCGGGTGGTTCTAGTGATCTAAATAATTTCCGACCGATATCGATACTTCCTGTACTAAGTAAAGTCTTTGAAAAGATAATGTTAAATGATCTACTGGGGCACTTCAACAGACATGGACTGCTTACAAGCAATCAGTTTGGTTTCACAAAGGGACGTTCCACAACCGACGCTGCTGCAGAACTCATTAAACATATTTTCAATGCTTGGCGAGACAAACGTTATGATGCAATTGGTATATTCTGTGACCTTTCAAAAGCTTTTGATTGTGTAGATCATAGAACGCTCATTCTTAAATTAGAACACTATGGTCTTTCAGAAAATGCCCTGAGTGTCATGTCTTCTTACCTTAGCAATAGAACACAAACAGTTGTTGTAAATAAAACCCAGTCTAAAGGGACTTTAGTAAAATTAGGAGTGCCACAGGGTTCCATTCTGGGCCCATTCCTGTTTTTGGTTTATATAAATGATTTACCTTGTGTAGTACAAAACCTTTGTGGTATGATTTTGTTTGCCGATGATACATCTTTAATTTTCAAAGTTGAACGGCAATCCAATGATTTATCTGTAATTAACAATACACTAGCTGGCGTACTAAACTGGTTTACTACTAACAATCTGTTACTTAATGCTAAGAAAACTAAATGTATTCGATTTGTTTTGCCAAACGTGGCACCAATGGACACTAATATAGTTATAAATGGTGAATGTTTAGATATAGTAGATAAAACTGTGTTCCTTGGTTCAACGTTGGACAAAAATTTACAATGGAGTCCTCATATAAAAAAACTCGCTCTTAGACTAAGTTCAGCCGCTCATGCCGTTAGAAAAATTAGACAACTGACTAATATTGAGACAGCTCGCTTAGTTTATTATAGTTATTTTCATAGTGTAATGTCATATGGAATTCTGGTTTGGGGCAAAGCAGCTGACATACAGACTATTTTTGTTTTACAGAAAAGAGCCATTCGCTTTATGTATAACTTAAAGGCAGGTACATCAATTAGAGAATTATTTAAAAAAATTAATATTTTAACTCTTGCGTCCCAATATATCTATGATAATATTATTTTTGTTGTAAAGAATATACACACATTCAAGAAGAATTCTGACATCCACAGCTATAACACTAGAAATAAAAACAAGCTTGCTACCAGACGATGTCGTGTCCGCAAAGCATATAAGTCATTTTTTGGCCAGGGTATTCATATTTATAACAAGTTACCCGTCGATGTTTTGAATCTATCATTTCCCGCTCTTAAGAAATACTTGAAAAAAACTTTAATGTCAAAGGGTTATTACAGGGTCGAGGACTATATGACAGATATATATGCATGGCCCAAACCAGAATCTATAAAATCATATAATATTTAGAGGACACAGTTCAAGTAAGAAAGAATATCAAACGTATTGCGAAGCAGTCAGATTTGGATTTTATTTTTATTTTTCATTTTAATTACACAATAGGCAGGTACATGTCTGTCTCTCAAGCTGTTTTGATATGCCTTCTTGAAGAACTACGCATTATTGTATATAGTATCTTTAATGTATTTGTAGTACTGTTTTGAAAAAATAAGTCCCGCCGAGTTTCTTGCCGGTAATAAGTAATACTTCTCGGGTCAGAGGTGTAGGGTTAGAACCGGTGGTAGTTTCTTTTCTCTCTGACGTTCATAAGTGCATTGTAATGTGCCTAAATTGAAGAATAAATATCTTTTATCTTTTATCTTTTTATCTTTAGGAGACCAATAAGAGCGCGTCAGAAATATGTTGAACAGAACAGAACAGCTCACCCGCTTTAGGTACTGCTGCTGACTATTGGCTGTGTGCATGAGTGTGGCGCCTGAGCAGGGGGTGAAAGGGTTTTTTCTTTTTTATTAATCGCATATACTCCTTGCTTATATGAAATGTCACTGGCTGATTCACTATTTTGACAGTTGACCCTACGGGTGATGTCAAATATTTTGAAATGTGATATTGACAAGAGCCCAATTTCTTGTTACCTTGTGCGCTGCGATCGTTCACGTTATCCCCACCATGCACTTCGCACATAGCCAATAGTACAGTCACGAGCTTTAATTTGTGACCCATTTCCGTTAAATGTTGTTAGAACAATCATAATGCAATAAGGTCGAAACTTTAGTGCAATAATGTTGAATGTCAAGTTAAGACATAAAATGTCTTATCTAATCGACCTATGAAATGATAACCTCTTTGCAAAAAGCTATCATTACGATTTTCTAATTACGACTTTTTTATTTGTTTGTTTTTTTCTTATGGGACCACAGGACCAAAAAGTTATTAACCAAGTTATTGACGAACCCCTAGAAACGTAAAGTTGTCGATGGTAAACATTATCGTCACGAATCATGCTGTCCCTTCTTCACGCATGACAAGTTCTCTTTCGCACTTATGCAAACGTATCGGATAGGTATGTTGTGTCAAACTCAAATTTTATGACAGATTTACACTGAGTTGCACCCCCCTGACATTACGACGTTTATTATTTATTTCAGTGACAGCGTTAACATAATAGCTCTAAATGGCGAAAGTTTGCTACACGATATTCAACCTTAGGTGGGTCCCAAATTAAAGCTCGTGACTGTACCTACTGGAAAAAAAAACTTAGGTCCGTAGAGGTACCTTCTTACGTTTGAAAATGTATCCACATTTAATGTGACAAAAACATGTATAGTAACTACCTAAGACTTTATGTCTTGTTAATAGAGTCGTGGCTACATATTATTGTCACATTAAATGTATCCATACTTTCAGATGTGCTGTACGTTGTCATCAGTCTGTCCATAAACTAGTAAAAAAACTTACCTATCGTATGTCTACTAATCTTAATTAAATATCTACTAATTATAATTTGGGACATATTTTTTGTGGTACTTAGGTACGTTATAAATTTACCGACAAAAGCAATTTGTTATTAGAGAATATATTAATATTACATCCATCTCTTGTTTCCGTCTTTGACTTTGATACACATAAAATTTAATAAAGTATGTACATACTTGAATTCCGAGACACAGTATAATAGCGAACCACATCATGAGAGCACCACACGTATACTGGTTGTGCAACTCGCAAACGCCCTCACATGTCACCGATCAAACCGGTCACGAACCTAAGGCTTCTATAATAGTATTAATAGTAGGTACACAATAAACTAGTTCCTTTGCTAATTTATGATCACGGTGAATTCACAATGATCTTAAAAGCGGTATTAGACATTGCATCCTGCAGGGCCCAATCTGTCAGGTTGGAAGGTGTAATTAAAGGTAGGGCCCGTAGGGAGCTGAAGGAGGGGTAGGGAGAGGCAGGGTACACAACAGATTGGGCCCTGCAGATTGCAATGTCTAATAGCCAATGGTCGGCGGGGGTGAGCTGTTTTCATATTAATTTGACACGACATACGTCAAATTACTATGAAAACAGCTCACCCCCGCCGACCATTGCTAATAGCCATTTAAGTGCCAAAGTATTCGAGAGCCTATTATTCCTCTAGTACAAGGATGTTCTGCATCTGCATTATGGACATGGATCGTTATTTTTTTTAGGGTGCTGGTCTTTTCCTTTTTTTTTCACCCTTGAACCCTAGGACTTAAGAGTCATGGTCAAGGCGGTACGTTTTTAATTGTATAAAATAGTTAATTGCGCGGAGGTTTTCTAGTAAAATATACTAAAGCTGGCCCCGGCAGATTTGATACGACAACGATACCCCTCTAGTTAGTTTGCTATACTATCCTTGGAGGTCAAAGGCCGCCGATGAACAGCTGCCAGGTGCCCGTATATAGAAATAAAGAAGTGATAGCACTGATAACAAACCAGAGCGTGGTTTCGTTGCTCTTGTTATTGATTGTGTCATATAGAACAGGGCTAGCTTCTAGACGGAGAGCTAAGCTATGTATAGCCTCTAAAAGGTAGTATTATCGAAATAAATCTGGTTTAAATAGGTACTTATTTTATTTTTACTTAAGGGGCATAATAAAAATCAGTCTTAGGTACGCCACCAAATATTCAACTCAACCGGACCGGCTAGTCCGGCTAGACCGCTCTCAAAGACATACATACATACGTAACTGTTTGCAGTGTGTGTGACAATGACGAATAAGCGGTAGAGTTCTATAGATACGAATTTTTCTTCTGGAATCTCTAAAGAAAAAAGAATAGTATGACAAATCGATTTAGGTGTGGATTTCCTGAGGTACGTCCAGATTAGTTTTTAAACTAAAGTCAAACCGGTACAATACTGGGAACCAAGAATTCCTGGTACTCGGAATTCAAAACCAGAACCGGGATCATTAGTATCATTACCCTTATCCACATCTAGCTAATACGCACGAGTGTTCCGTCAGGTTGTACGTCAAGCAGTGCAACTTATGCAAGATATTGACATATAAAAATATAACACAGTTAGTATATTGTAAAGTTAATTACCTAGTAAAATGATGAAAACGGGAGATTTTATTGAATGTGTTAATTTTGTAATGTAATGTAATGTAAAAACTCTTTATTGTACAAAAACAAGTCAAAAACAATATAATAATAGGATAATTTTATATTTTGTTTATTTTTATTATGACTTGTTTATACTAAAATTGTAAATCTCTAATTTCGTAACAATTGTTGGACTAGCATGTAAGTGTTTTGATGTAAGTACTGTGAACTTATGTGTTATTTTTGTATTTGTTGAATAAATGATTTAATGATAAAGGCGCAAGGCGTAACACACACTTACCGGAATTTAGGCAACCATGCATAGAAAATATCCGGTTCGAAGGACCACGTTGATGCTTCTGTTGATGTTCTTGCCAATTTTTATAGTATTTTAAATAATAATAATAAATTCAGAATTACAAATATTTGGTATCCTACCTATATTTTCCAATTGACATGAGCACGAGTGAGTGAACTGAGTGACAGTTCTTTACCTATCCATGCATTCCATGACAGACTATGGTTTTTACAACTAGTTTAATAAATAACGAAAAGAGGTGGCTATGCTGGTGTCAAACACCATCAAACACAGCCGGAATCCGGCTGTGTTCCGGAAGACTGAAAATTGACTATACTATGGGTTCTGATTATCCATGAGAACAATTAGCGTCGAGATCCCTGTATTTTCGCCTTTTAAGAGCCTTGGTTTTGTTGGTTTTGGGTTTCTATATCTAAGGCTCCATATAATAGAGAATTGTATGCCTTCCAGGTTATCAAAATTCCTCTAAGATCCTGACTGAATTTCGATTGTGAGTTGCGCCATAAACGCATTCTACAGCAAACATAGGTGATAATTCGCAGCGTATTCGCTAGACCTGGACGCACTTTAAGATGGTGATGATAATTGAACATAATTGAACACCTTGTTTAGTACATAAACGATCACTGAACTGTTAGCGTTTTAAATTAGACTTGTGGCCATGTCAATATCAAGATGTGGTTCGGGGTTGTACTATGTCTCGGAATTGAAGTAAGTATTTTTTACTTACGTACGTAAGTATTTAATACGTACGTTATATAGGTACATACGTGTTACGATAATCGTGGGGGGTATACATGTTGTTATTTGTTATTAGCGTGTACTATTTCGTCTATTTTATTATTATAATTTGTTATTGAAATATTTAATGGGTTTCTTGCCTGCCGAATAAAGAATTTATAATTATTATTTATTATTATAACTGGTAGTAGTTAGATATATGTATAAACATAATTAAATTTAATTTAAAATATAATTTGTTTTTCCGTCCAGATGATAATGGCGGGCAAAGTAGTACCTGTCATCGAGCTAAATGACGGTCATCATAAGATACCAGTCGTGGCCCTTGGCACCTCTAGGGCAACCGTCACCCCAGATGTAAGTAAAACTAAGTAGGTAAGTTGGTATTATTTTCAACAGAGTTCAAGATTTCGAAAACGGGGTTCTCAATTCGTCGGAGTATTTTATATGTACTTTTGTTTACAGAGTATTCGAAAACAACTGGACCGATTTAGAAAATTATTTGATTGTTTGAAAGGGTTCACTTGACAGTTTGGTCCCATTGTCATCGGCTCAGGATCTGATGATGGGATCCTGGAGAAATCGAGGGAACCCTTCAACTATTATAGGCACACCTATAGTGATTTGAGTAGGTATTTTTTACATTTGGGCATTTGCTCATGTAAAGGTGGAGCATACTAAGTGATAGTCGGTTCTTAATTCGTTTAAAATTATAATTGTTCCTGAAAACTGTCCAGCGAAACAAGTGTCTACGAGATCTTCACCAACTCAGTGTTCTTTAATAAGAATAAATATATGTTCTAGGCTGACTCGATAAAGTAATGTTTACCCACCTAAATTAAAGATATATTACTCCTCGCAATAGGGAAAAGGCATAACAAACTTGTACTATGTCCCTTGGATTGTCCTCTAAATGCTTGACCGACGACTGAGCCGAGCTGAGAAATTAATATTTTCTCCAGACTCCTGGCGACGTGTTTCGCAAAGCTGTTCTCTGGGCTATCGAGGAGGGGTATCGCCACATAGACACTGCTGCCGTCCATGAAAACGAACCTAGAGTTGGTGAGGGCATCGCCGACGCAATTGCCAAAGGTTTGGTAAAGAGGGAAGATCTGTTCATCACCACTAAGGTGAGTGAGAGTTCCTATAGTTGTCTCTTTTGTTACCGAAAGTTAAGGACACTAGGACCTTTGATATTTCGCAGTTCATCTAGGATTCACTGCGGTTCATATCCTCATACCCTGATGGAACCCAATTCAATGGTCGCACTATGGAGAATTTCTTCTCGAGAAAACTCCCGCTGTGGAATGAGCTCCCTGTCGAGGCTTTCTCGAGGACAGTATTGGGCTCCAGCCTTTTTTGAGAACCCCACACTATGGAGTTAAAGTATTTAAAGTAGGGCACCCCCCTCCCCTCTCCCTACAGCTACGGCTCTGCAATGGCATTTAAAGGGTATACATATGAATAGTTTGTAGACGTGTTTCAGCTATGGAACGACAAGCACGGCCAAGAGCAAGTGGTGCCGGCGCTACGGGAGTCCCTCCAGAGACTTGGCCTGGACTACGTCGACCTGTACTTGATCCACTCCCCAATAGCGATGAGTGTGAGTTAAAAAAAGCCTTTTTCACACTTGGTCACACGTGGTTTTCCACTTACACGTAGCGGGAAAAGTCATTTTACTCCCTTGGGAGTTAGGATCATAAAATGATGAAAAGCATTACATGTGCGTCGGAGGTGAGAATGTTGTAAAATCGAGTCATACATAACCTGGGCTATGGCCGTCGGCATTCTATATTCGACCTACGTAAACTACTTATTTAGATTACCTAATATTTACCTCCACGCAAGTATTCGGCAGTCTATGAGTACGCTGGTCGGTCGGTCCTTTGTGATTAGATTAGAAAATCCAGCAATGTCCTCAGAACGATCGTCTTTTATCGGCAAAAGGTCTCGTTAGCACGCCTTTAGGTACTGTACCACTTTTGCTTTGCTGGTTGTGATTCACTTGCGAATAATTCACTTCTAATGTTACTGATTTTAGGCTAACGAGACAGCCTTGGATATCGACTACGTAGAAACGTGGAGGGGCATGGAGGAGGCGAAAAATTTAGGTCTCGCCAAGTCCATTGGGGTGTCCAATTTTAACAGCTCTCAGCTGGACAGATTGTTCAACAACAGTCAGATTAAACCTGCTGTCCATCAAATAGAGGTATGAAAATAACCTTTTGACCGCAAAAAACTTCAAAACACACTCACGGAAAGTCAGGCCCTCAGCGACAGCACGTGATATCACGTCCAAAATATAATTGGCTTGCCTTTGTGCGCTCGCGCGCGCTGGCACTGACTTTTCAGTCTGATGCTTGGCGGTCAAAGGGTTAAACACGTTTAACCCTTTGACCGCCTTGACACGATTCGCATCCTGAATATTCGCATTCGCATTCGCTAATGTGAGAAAAACGACATTCGTGACATCCCTGTTCATAATAGTATATCAGCTCAAGTGAATATCCGGAATTGTATCGGGAACCTTGCAAGTTGGCCCACAAAACATACGTAGCTACAGTCGCCATCAAATATATCGGAGCGGCTAAGGTAGTCAAAAATGTCAAAGGTATGGCTGACTAAGGTACTCAGAACATGCACTTTATCGCCTTGACAAATAGTCGTCAATTTCAGGTTCACCCAACCCTGACGCAAGTGCCCTTAGTGTCGCACTGTCAGAAGCTAGGCGTGGCGGTGATGGCTTTCAGCCCGCTCGGATTCCTCGTCTCACGCGATATTAAGGACCCCCCTCCGCCCCGGATCGACGATCCTATACTCGTCGCCATCGCCAACAAATACGGGAAGAGCACCATCCAAGTTGTTCAGCGGTATCTGGTAATGTCGCGTTTAACCTTTTGAGCGCCAAGCATCGGACGGAAAAATCGTGCCCTCAGCGCCAGCGCGCAAGGCAAACCGGTTATATTTTGGACGTGACATCACGTCCTGGCGCTGACGGCACGACTTTCCGTGCGCATGATATGACGGCTTTGGCGGTCAAAGGGTTAAATTTGCGTGCGAGTGGTGAGACGAATTACGCGGCGAATAGCGCGTGGACTGTCTACTACACACAAGGCTCGGCAATCATGCGCGGGCTCGCGTCGTGTTATGCTGGCACCACACTTCGGGTTATTCGGCCGAATATTCGTGTTATATCTCCCTCTATACGATAAAAATAGAAAGAGACGCAACACGAATATTTGGCCGAACACCCGAAGTGTGGTTCAGCATTACGGGGACCCGAATATGTGAACGCATAAGTATTCGTGTTGGGTCTCGTATGCTAATGATTCACCGAACGTTTCGACAAGCGCCGACGATAATGCGCACACTTAAGTTTAAACGTAGTATAAGATTTTAGGTCTTAAACGTATACGTATCTGCCTGAAACGTGTGAAAGAAACCGTGAAATCGAAATTACTCACACTTCGCTATTCGTCTGGCGGAATAAAATTTTCATTGTCACTACAGGAAATATTCCATAATTTTTTTTCTCTTCCAGCTAGACAGAGGTCTAATCATTATTATAAAATCCACAAATCGCACGCGGCTGGCGCAAAACCTGGACCTGTTTGACTTAAAGCTGACGGACGAGGAATTAACCACCATAGGCCGGTTCAACAAGGATGTGAGGATTATAGACCCAACGAAATGGAAGGATTATCCGAACTACCCTTTTAAAAGAAAGTAATATATTTCATGGAGGAGTAGCATGATGTGGGTGATGATTTGATGAAGTCGGGAGCAATCTCGAATGAGGAAACAATCGTTTAAAAATCTCGTTTTATAAATAACAGATTTATGTTTATACTAAGGTTTGTTTTACCTCAAGCAGGAAGAGAGAATCATACTATATCTTTCTTACGTTAGTACCCTCGCTACTAAAAAAAGGGATGAGTATAGCTTATTACTTCCATTATTACTGCACTTATTGGTCAGCTAGACTTATATCGAAAACAAGAAGTCTATAAATATTTAAACGTCGAGTAGAATATAGATTATGGAAATAAGAAATCAAAAAACTTTAAATAATCAACAATATTTAATTTGAAAAATTGTAGCCTTACTTACGGTTCTCTTACAAGTATGAATTATAAATAGGCAACCATGACTTAGGAATTTAGGACACCTAGGTAGTTTGTCCTCTACTAACTCTAGATGATAATATTAAAACGAAATAATTGGGACATCCCATAGAGAATAATATGAATATAGTATGGACATCCTGCCAAATCAACATGTACAGTCGGTAACAAAGATTATGTTATGTACTTACATAAACTTGTACACCTTTACAAAGACTAAGGTGCAGAAGTGACACAACATTTGACTTCGACTGGTACCAGCATAAAATGATTTTCGTATTATTTTATCAAAGCAATAATACACTTTGTGCTAATTTGCTGTAATAGGTGGCTCCACACTGAACGAGCCGCTTCGCGAGGATATTGCCGCTCGAAGCGGCTCGGCCTTGGCCGAGACAAACGCACGCTGCAATATCTCGGGCGAGCCACCCTACACTGGTCGAGCCGCCTCCCGAGGAAATTGCCTGGCGAGGCGGCTCGTTCGGTGTGGACCTACCTAATAATCATAACACAGTATTAAAAAAAATTATTAGCTTACAAGGCGTGCTTATCATTAACACAGCATATTCTTTATACTATACGAAGACTCTACGCCGCAAGCGGCACTATTTGGTAGCATCATCCACAGGTATGTTCCCATCTGTCCTCGCCTCAATCATGCGCAGTATGACGATGGTGGGGACAAATAGGAATGATCACTATGAAAATATATATCCCTGGCGGGCACAGATAAAGTAGTTGAAACTAATTATGAACTATTGTTGAGCGGTTACGAGCCACATCTTAACCCTTTTCCAGGCATAGCACGATTTATCGATTTTCGATTTATATTCGATTTAAGGTTCAAATTAGGTAGGATGGTCGCAAAATTTAATTCTCCTTCAAATGCAGGATCTTACAGATTGGTGTTGCCTAGAAAAGGGTTAAAAAGTATTTGGTATGATTTATATCAACCTTGTTATTGAAAGGAATCAATCTAGGTATGTCTTATCTTATCTTATATCGTCTTAAGCTATTCTTATCTTTTTAACTTGAGTCTGAGCATTGCTCACTACAGAATCCCTGGTCAACTGCAAAGTCGCGAAAGTCAGCTCTGGTATGTTATTGTCACAAGCGAATTTATGGAGCGAGTACAAATTCTCTGAAGTCGCTGTTAGAGCTAGTTTTTTAATACAGCGGTCCTGGAGATCGTCAATTAAGTAGCATCTTGCTATCAGAAGCAGAGGTCTGAGACCTTCATTAGGCAATTTACCCAGGTAGATGTAGTCTTTTAAATGATGCAGCGTCTCCAGAGTTACTCCTTCTATGGTTATTTTGCACTCTGTTGTCTCTTGCCACTTTCCGGCTAGCATTCGTTTGAAGACATCGCTGTGGGTAGCCAGGCAAGCTTTGTGAACAGCAATACTACCCCCGTCAGGTGTACTAAGGTTGAAGTCTGTGAAATCTTTGTCTTCATACAATTTTGAAGAAATCATATTTGTTTTCACTTTACATGCAGCAATGTAATAGTCACAGGTGGTATAATAATACATAGCGAGATTCGGAAGTAGCTGAGGTGTAAGCTCAGCCATGACTTGCCAGTCGGACCAATTCTCCGGTGGACAGAAATCCGTCTTCACATATTTCAGTCTATCACTTCTCAGATCTACATAGATTGAGCTACATGATTCAGATATTAGCTTCTTTGTTGAATAACTGCATACTATTTTAATTTTCTTTGCACTCGTTTTAGCATAGTCCCATTTAAATCTAATTTGAATCAAATTATTGACGAAAAATGGAATTGAAATCAGAGTATGTTTCTCACCACTACATGTTATGGTGTAAACTACCTTCACGGCCGGGCCAGACATCAGCTGCATAGGAATTCTGTAAATAAATGGGTATACCTTATTTTCCTGTCATTTTGCACATGAATACAAATTACTTTTATCCAAACTTATTATGGTAAAACTAAATGAAGTATCATTACTTTAGTAGCAGATCAAACATACATTCAAAATGCTATTAGATGTCCCCCTGGCACTTCTATATACATGGGCGACAGAAATTTTAAAATGAGGGCACTTTATAGTTTAATACCATGAGTAAAATTAAATAATGGTAACAAACTTGTTGTATGACTATTTTTGCCATTTGTTTCCTTGATTTCAAACACTCGAAGACAAAGATAGCGTAGATGGTTTAGTTCTCTGATTATTATCTAAGCAAACTTACGCTGCTGCCACTTTCTCTGGTACGCTCATGATATAAAGCCAGTATAAGGATTATTCTCTTCTAGGTGGGACTTAAAGGGATCCTTATAGTTTTTAATTTGTGTTTAGTCGTTTATGATCCGTAAAATGAAGAGTTTAGTATTATTTATTCGAATCTAATTATTAAAAAGAAAATCATCTGACGCAAAAGAAAAACCCGCCGCAAAAATTCAAAATGGAAAATGACAACCACCATAACCATAGACAAAATATGAACAGTGTTGCCAAGACACAAAATTAGTAAGGTGCGTTTACATGCTTGAGGAAATCATATTTATTGCACATAGTGCACGTGGCTGGAGTAAGTTACTAAGGGTCGCCACACACCTAGCGGTTTTCCTCGCGGAATTACCGGAAGTAGCGGAAATTTGTCTATGGTAGCGGAAATTTGTCTATGGTAGCAGATTTTTTGTATGGAAGCCATAGACAAATTACCGGAAGTAGAGGAAATTCATAGACAAAATGGTTAATTTGTCTATGAATTTCCGCTACTTCCGGTAATTCCGCGAGGAAAACCGCTAGGTGTGTGGCGACCCTTAGGGTCGCCACACACCTAGCGGTTTTCCTCGCGGAATTACCGGAAGTAGCGGAAATTTGTCTATGGTAGCGGAAATTTGTCTATGGTAGCAGATTTTTTGTATGGAAGCCATAGACAAATTACCGGAAGTAGAGGAAATTCATAGACAAAATGCTTAATTTGTCTATGAATTTCCGCTACTTCCGGTAATTCCGCGAGGAAAACCGCTAGGTGTGTGGCGACCCTTATACCTGTCTATGCCAGTAATACCGGCATTAGGGTCGCCACATACCTAGCGGTTTTCCTCGCGGAATTACCGGAAGTAGCGGAAATTCATAGACAAATTAAGCATTTTGTCTATGAATTTCCGCTACTTCCGGTAATTTGTCTATGGCTTCCATACAAAAAATCTGCTACCATAGACAAATTTCCGCTACCATAGACAAATTTCCGCTACTTCCGGTAATTCCGCGAGGAAAACCGCTAGGTGTGTGGCGACCCTTAGACCATAAGAAACAGTAAAAGCGGTATTAGACATTGCAACCTGCAGGGCCCAACCTGTCAGGTTGGTAGGTGTAATTGAAGGTAGGGCCCGTAGGGAGCTGAAGGAGGGGTAGGAAGAGGCAGGGTACACAACAGATTGGGCCCTGCAGGTTGCAATGTGTAATACCGCTTTAAGGGCGATGCGTGGTATCCGAGTCTCGGATTCCGAGATCTGAAAACAGTGAAAATTAGTGTCGTTCAATACCAGTATTGAGCTGTGTACACATCAAATAAAACAACGTTTTATAAAAGGAAGACGTGTTTATTTAGACTATTCGTCTGCTTTATCCTAGCTTTGCCAATGTGCCTTATATAAGTATTACGCTACGGCCACATTATCGGGTATTCGGTCGAATATTCGTGTTATATCTCGTTTTACAATAAAATAAGAAAGAGACGCAATACGACTATTCGGCCGAATGCGCGAAGTGTGGCCAGTGTTACTAAACCGCTATGGGAAGGATTAAAAATATTAGAATTGACAGATTTGCCATACATTTACGACAAAATTCTATCCGAATCGCGGTTTAGTACACAAGACGCAGATGGAAAGTATCCGCACTTGCAAATTTTCCACGTAGAAAATTTTTGGAGAAATATTTTTGTATTTCATACATTGAGTTATAATATAAAATCATTGATTTCATAAATTTAAATTTCCTTTCATGCCATTTCCAAGAACTTTTCCAAGTTATTTGAACTTTTTACAACATTTAAAGTTCATTTACAACGAATCAAAACAAAATCCACGTCGTGGTTAAAATATGCTGCTATTGTATTTTGTACAATTTCATACTAGCTGCTATTTATTGCTTAGGGTCTATAATAGGTTGGCATCTTGCGGGACGACGAGAACTTCCTTTTTGACGTCGCCGGAGCCGATCTTGCAGTTCGCCATTATTTCAAGCTCTTTAATACTGGAATTAAAATGTGAAGAATTACTATATAATTAAGTATGTACAGTCAGCAACATAAGTAGCTAAGCGGTTAGGGTGTTCAAAATGAGCTTTATTGTTAAGAGAATAAGAGCGTGTGAAGGTCATTTTGGCTTAGCTACTTCTGCTGCGGACTGTACAATGCATGATATCTAGTTTTTATCTTAAATAATTTCTTTTTTGTTTTTTTTTAGACAGTCAATATTGATCGGATATTCGAGATGACTAAGTAATGCAAAATATTGTAATCGTATATTTTTATACTGCGATGATGGCAAACAAGCATCCGTCTCGCCTGACGGAAGCCATTACTGTATTGGACCCATACAAGAGATGTGTCGCAAATGCGTCGCTGATCAATAGGAGATATTACTGCAATGTTCTGCCACCAGAGTGCAGCACTAGCACATCGGTAAACCATAGAGTTCTTAATACATACTAGGCCTTAAACAGTTTTTTACAAGTTTTCATAGATAATTTATAACGAATAAATATGTCATTAGTGCACCAAGGCGGTTTGTTTACAGAGGGCCTATCGCGAAGCGAAAGAATCGAAATTTTGACTTCTGCCTCTCTATCGCTTTAATATGTAAGAGTGACAGAGAACCAGGTAACGAAACTTTTATTTTCGTGTTTCGTGGTAGGCCCTCTGGATGTGCTAGTGCCGCTCCTACGCAGAGTTTTGCGTAATATTCCCTATTAGATTATGACAGTTGAACTAGATGGCGTTGTACAGTTAACGTCAAAAATATGTATACAATTTTGAACCTTATTACAATGAGGTAAGTTGCACTTGCAAAAGTGTATATGTCGGCGGCTGATCGTCAGATCAGGTATATCGTGAAATTTCTAGGCTGTGAAACGTGAAAATCTTGGACTCGTTCCCTGAGTCGATGGAGCTCCGAAATGCGGGCCTCCTATTTCTGGGCAGTTTGCCCTTCGGGCATCTGAAGCAACCTAACGAACCTAACCTACCTATACATTGGTTTAATGTGACTATCGTTAAAACATTACACAGAAACATTACGATCTGCCTGATTTTACGATCGGCCGCCGACATATACATACTTTTGGCGTTGACTGAACGTTGTACGGGGGCATACATGCAGTAAGTTTATCAAGTACGTGAACGTAAAAACCTGCACCATTTCTGGGTGTACAGTCAAAAATATACCGTTTGATACATACCGGATCCACCAGAAAGGTTTAAGGAGATGCATACTAACCTGGTTAGATCTCTGCCAGCCGTCCTGTCGAGCTCGCAACGCACACTGTGCTCCGAGCAGCCGGAGATGGTGGTGTCATTGAGCAGGACCGAGGACCCGGAGTAGATCTGGATGCCTACACCGCATTTCCTGATAGTGCAACCTCTTAACTCCACCTGCGTGATTAAAATATAGTTTAATGGAACGAGCGGAGCGTAAGCGAAGCGAGTTCTTACAAACAACTTCTGGCTACTGTGACGTCTCGGCATTTCGATGGCTTTTTGATTTCGAGAGTTTGTTCCGCGATAACTTTAGCTACGTTTTTCTGATCTTCATGAAATTTTATGGAGTTGTAGCAGAGATACATATAATTTGAGACTTCGTATATGAGCAAGATCGCTCAAGGGGTTATTGGAGCTATAAGGCCCGAACAAATCATCACAAGGGTCTTGTTATGCTTCTACGTTTTTTTGCGAGTTCTCAGTTCGAGGCGGACTACTTATTAATAAATCATTTATTTACATAACTAAATATACAGAGGTACTACAGTACAAATACTAAACTAAATTAATAACTAGCTTAAATCTAAACTAGGCCCTTGCGGCATTGTACCAAGGATGCTGGCGGCATTTCCTCGTTGTATCGCAATGCTAGCTGATACGCTGTGCGAGGAAACCGCCAGCTCTTCGGTCACCAGTTACATCAACCAGACGCTTTGCGATATCTGCAAAAAACTTGTGTGGACTACTAGTTATTGACGTTATTGTTAAAATAAAACAAATGTTACCTGTGCGCCTTTATGCACGACTATGCCCGAGTAGAAGTTGTCGAATGTACAGTTCTCGATGAGTATTTTTGATCCAGACATCGCCACTATTCCTTGCGCGAACTCACTCTGAAATTAGAAAAAAAATCGATTATCAGTTATCACCTTTCAGATACCAAACTCTAAAAATCATTTATCTCGCAAAATATTGATCCTATAAGTATTAGTATTGTCTCATTCGATTCAGCTTTAAATAAATCATCGGAAATGATACTTCAATCATCTAGTTTGGTAAATATGTATTTTTATAGATAGGGACGCATACATTTTGATAGGACTCGGCAGATTCTCATTCCTAGTGCCAAGATAAAGGTATAAATTATAAAGCAAAGTTTCATTGATATACATATTTTACTGCCAAAATGGCATATATGTATGGTCCTACCTGTATTAAAAGGGAATTTAATCGTTTTACCTTTTTTTTTAACAAAAGTTTATCTAAACAAAAATGTAAATGAAGTGAACGCGATTATGTATTTTTTTAATCAGAATACACAAAGGTCTAACCTGACAACTATCGGAGTCGTCTTTCAGCGCGCAGTTGGCAGCGTGCAGCGTGCCGGCGCGCATGACGATGACGGTGCTGACGAGCGCGCAGTCCAGCGTGAGGTCTCGCAGCCGACATTCGTCGCTCAGCTGCAGTAGGCACGTTCGCATGTCTGCCGCTTTTAGTGTGGCTCCTAAAATCAAATCACAGATTTTCACTATTTTTTTATAGTCGTTAAAGATATGATCGTCGAAAATGTGAAAATGTTTACGTGCTTCTCGACCGAACGAAACGAGGTGAAAATGTATTATATTTCATAACTTGTGTTGAACCAACATTGAAGAAGCGCTGCCGCTGGTGAATTTCAATCCATAGGTCTCGGGTTCAAACTCCAGCTCGTACCACTCAGTTTTTCGGAACTTATGTAGGAAACATCATATATTTACCAGTCGCTTTTCGGTGAAGGAAAAAGTCGTAAGGAAACCAGACCTAATCCCGAAAAGGCCTAGTTTCCCCTCTGGGTTGGAGGGTCACATGGCAGTCGCTTTCGTAAAAACTAGTGTCGACGCCAATTCATGGGATTAGGTTGTCAAGTGGACCCCAAGCCAGGACAGACGCTAGGAGGAAGAAGAAGTGTTGAAACAACATTCATAATTTTTTGCAGGAATATGTAGTCCAAAATGAAGAGGATCAACCTGAAGTTAAGTGGATCAAAATGTATGTTTGTATTGCCATCAAGGAGACTATTTATGTCAAGCTCCGTTTAAGTTATGGCATAGAGAAATAATAAGCCTTATAGAGTTCTCACTCCATACAACTGGTTATTAGCCCGCAAGCTTGACATTTTGAAGGCTAGACGACTAAGGGGTTGAGGGAGGAGCGGGCAAGAGGTGTGATTAGGGCACCCGTTGTAAAACCTTGGTATTCACGCCCCCTGCCCGCTCCTCCCTCAACCCCTTAGTCGTCTAGCCTTCAAAATGTCAAGCTTGTGGGCTAATAACCAGTTGTATGGAGTGAGAACTCTATAAAGCTTATTATTTCTCTATGGTTATGGTTACCTTTAAAACTACACAGTGAAATCTGTGACAGCGACATCTCAGGCAGTTCGTAGCTAGGACTGCACACCACCATCTCCTCAGGTTCCAAAGCCAGGCCTTCCTCCGCAGACACCATTACACTGAGGGTCTGTTCCTTTGAGACCCGGGAGTGGAGGAATTTGGATATCTCCTCGAACTTGGAGATTGAGCCGCCTTGCCATAGAGCTACCACCTAAAACAGATTGTAATGTGATTAAAATTAATACCAAATATAGATGTTAGTGAAGGTCTTCAAAAATTCAATTTTGCGTAGCGCCATGGGATTCAAATGACTGCCCTAATACTAAGCCAGTTTAAAAATCTACCCTGTATTCTTTGCTGCAATTTGCAACAAAGTAATAAAAAAGAAAACGTATCAGCTGTTTTAAGGTTAGCTGGAAAAGATCCCAAGGGATAAGCACGCTTACTGTAGTTTTTACTAGTTATGTATTTGTTATCGTTATGTTCAATAATAGTACATTACAGCAGAGGCTGGGAAAACAGGGATTTCCGGCCAAGTAGGTATATAGTACGGATAGGGATACGAGGCCGGGAATCCGTTTTCACGCCGAGGCATGAATAGTGCTTTTCTCAAAAAATGCGTGGAAATCTATCGCACTCGTGGCCGGCGCCGTGACAGTGACCGGCGGCGCCCGGCCCGCCCGCGCCCCGCGAGCGCGTGGCGGGCGCCGGCTACTTTGCTGCAAAGTAGTATGAAAATCCTTTTCATATCAAGTGCCACTACGGCACCCGAAACTTGATACTTCCGAGTCTATTTTCACGAACGTAACGACGACATTTCCGCGCATGTTTGAGAAAAAGTGTTTTACTGTACTACTTCAAATCTTTGACGCGCTACCATTCATCAAGCAGGTAGAACTATACAGAGCTAGGCGCCTAGGATCTGCAAGCACTAAACCACGCAGTAAGAAATATAAAGGGCCTTATTGGGGTATAATAGAGCTGGGGTAGTTAGAGTAACACCGATTTCACGCAAAATAGGCATACGGACTCAAAGCCGGCACGCAAAATAGGATTAGGGATGTCAACTCGCGGAAAATGCCCAGTAAAACTAACTCACATTCTTTTGTGCTTTGTGTTTCTGCCATTTAATCCTAGCCTTGGCTAGATACTGTTCCCTGATGAGCGGGTTCTCATACAGCGTCCATTTCGCCATGAGACCGTCGAGCCGCGCGCTCATCTCCGCGCAGAGGGAGATGTAGGAGGGCGGCAGGAGGGAATCTGCAATCAATCGTAATTATTTTATGAGCGTAAATATATTATATTATGATATTTGTGGATAGGATCCCTTTTCCTAAATTACGTCCTGGGTCTTTAACAGAATACCTAAAGCATAGACTTAAAGATATAATAGACGGCCATAGTCTAAGAACTTTTTGAGGCTCCAAGTCTTTAGCGCCATCTAGTACGCTAGTCGTTACTAGATGGAGAAGCAGAGCAGGTGAAATTTCCTTACATTTTGGCTATCTTTAGGTCGCTCTGGACTAGATGGCGCTAAAGACTTGGGAGCCTCAAAAAGTTCTTAGACTATGGCCGTCTATTATATCACCATCGACGCGCTTTTTTACGGCGCGTTTGTATCGAGTATCAAAATGTGGCATACACGCCAACATCTCAACTAGTGAGAAACTAATTTAAACCTTATCTGTTAACAGTTAAATTGCTTTGACAGCGTCTGCCATAGCCACTTTAATGGTTGTTGGTGTGGTAGGCACGACTGTACTCAACCACTTTAAAGGCTCTTGGCGTTCAAAAAAAGCTAATAAGACTAGAGTAGAGCCATTCTCAATAATTTCTGAGAGCATTACCCTTT
Source organism: Pammene fasciana (assembly GCA_911728535.1). Classification (NCBI taxonomy): domain Eukaryota; kingdom Metazoa; phylum Arthropoda; class Insecta; order Lepidoptera; family Tortricidae; genus Pammene; species Pammene fasciana. Next base: position 4,350,528 of record OU452292.1, read on the forward strand.
TTGTATTTGATAAATCTTGCTTGAACATTCCCATAGAAAAAATATTCTCAAGAATGGCACATCTCTACGTAAGATAAATTATTTATTTAGAAGACAACATTATAAATAATTCAACTTGCCATCTTCATCAGTCAATCCCCCATCGTAAAGTGAAGAGTCCAGCTCCTTCAGTTTCTCATGCGCATTGACTGCACTACTGCGCAGCAACTTTATAGTGCGGGCCACACAGTTGGGTATGGTGCCGTTGTGCAGGTCCATCCACAGCTGCATGCGGTCTTCGATTGTGTTCGGCAGGACTACTTTGTCATCTTGGTCGTCCCAGGGCATCCAGATGTTGGTGTAGTAGAATCTGTCGATGGAATGAATAATATTTTTAAAAAAGGAACCATAAATATATTTATCATATAGCAAGTGTCTACATTACATTACATTTTATTCTAAATTGACATTGCATTACCATAGGAAGCTAAGATGAAATAGAAATGGTGTATTTCCCGACTGCTAAATTGATAGCTCTTTATTTTAGCACACAACCACTCACTAACGGGCATATAAGTATGCCCAAATGTTTTGGGTGGTTGTTCAGTTCGCATTGCAAGGCTTGATGAAGCCACAAGTGTACCAAAAACTATTGAGGATCACATTCGTATTTTGAAATATGTGAGAAAAGTATCTTGGTTTTTTAATTTAATTTACAAGGTCCTAATCAGACTTATACTATATTAATTTTTACTACCAACCAATAAAATAAAATTAAGAGTAATCTTGTAATATCACTAGGGTTATAAATGATCCACTGGGCTTATCATGGACTAGGTTCAATCAGGGTGAGGGACATGGAATTTCTTATCCCTTGCCTAAATTGAACATGGTCAACAATGTACGTTAAAATTAATAAGTTACCTCAACAAATCAATAAACTCCGCTGTAGTAGCATCATTAATGCACTGTTCCCGCTGCTGAGTGGTTGGCCACAGCTCAATCAGCGGCACATCCTCTACAGTCTCTGGCAGCGACACGGTTTCATGCTGGACACTCAGTACGTCCACACATGCCGACATGGATTCAAAGTCCACTGAAGACACTGTCACATATGCTATGCAAGGAAATCTGACTTCTGAAAATGAGAAAAAGGGAATTTTATAAATGTGATAACCCATATTGAAAGGGCCCCTATGGCGGCAGGCGACATTCTAGTCATCATACTGATTTAATGTAATTTTCAAGAAATAAAGGCGTAACCAACAGTAATAAGGGCCCTTTCAATAAATTGCATTTATTTCAAACTTTCAGTAAAATAAATTTTACATTACATTGCACTGCAGAAACATGTGTGAAGTTATGTAAGTGAGGCATTCTAATGTGATGTAGTAAAATAAATTAAGATTGAATTCTACTACACTAACATCTATGTCCTGAGATGACCAGGTAATATGTTTTGAACTTTAAAGTGCGTTGAGTAATTTTTTCTTACTTGACTGTGCTATTATTTCATGACAAATCTAGCTAGAAAATTGTGTTGTTCAATTTATGGTAAGTCATATAAAGTCACGATTCCGCTGAAAATAACGCCAAAAGTTACAAATAATCGACTTACCAAACCTCTTGCAAAACTGTTTCGAAAGTTTCCACAAAGCATCCCAACCGACTGGTTCCACGATGAGCTCAGCCTGCGCGCTCCACTGCTCGCGCGCGGTCCCGCGGCCCGAGCTGAACACGCGCAACAACTCTTGCAGGATCTCGCTGTCGCTTCGATTGAAATTGTATACGGACATCATCTATCACAACAAAAACAACCTTCAATCTTCATTTTGAACTACTCGAAAGAAACAAATAAGTAACGGTAAGATTCTTACAATTGAAGGATCCGTTTGAGGCTTAATTAACATATTATTTCACTTGCCGAAAGAAGTTTAATTTATTTTATCGTAATATCTAATGATTCATAACATATCACACCCTTTTCGAATCGTTTTCCGTTCATTTGAAAAATGTAACTGTCAATCAATCCGTGAACCCAATTTGACGTCACCGTCAACGTTCGGATACTCTAATAAAAGGACGCACTAACTGCTTACGCAAACGCAAACTACGCAAACCCCTTGTTGGCATGTATGCTCTTATGCTGCACTTCGTAAAATATTCGCACAACCATTTGCATAACTAGTCATATGCTGGCAAGTTCGCACATTTGGAGATGAAGGTTAGGTTAGTTTAAAATTCACATGTTATTTGAATAAGCTGCTCGTGCCATTATTAGACATTTGTTACAGTTGGCTTAATGCCAATCAACATTTTAGACAAAGTCCTAATTTTCTAGTTCATATCTATTAATGGGTTTGCGTACGGGTTTGCGTACGGGTTTGCGTATGAATTTGCGTATGGGGCATCACTAGCTTAAAAATCAATGACAGACTTAACCTTGCAACATCCCTCTTGTCATTAGTGTCAATGTCAGCCCAGCCTGTGTTGATGGGCGACATGAAAAGTGATTAATTTATTATTTAAATATAAAATGTTTGGTACAATAACAACATAAACTATGTCGATGGACGAAAACGAATTCTTCAAGCAGACTGTACAACATCTGGCCCGTTGTTTGTCTAACATACAGCCGACACCATGGGAAAAAGTAAGTCGATTCATATCTTGAGCAATATGATTTTGCGAAATTCCTTTTCAGCGAGGACTCACGTACGTAATACTGTTTCCAATTAGTAGATAGTTCAACTATGGCCAATCCTTCAGAAACAGATCCTTACTTAAGTTCTACAATTATAAGAAATTCTTTGCAATCAATTATGACAACGAATGATTTTCCTTGATAGTTATGTTTGTTATGATCTCATCATCGCCTCATGTTTCCGTTTTGATATGAACATACAATGCAATAAAATTTGTGACTTTTAATTTATATTCTAAAATTATTTTTAATTCTCATCTACTGACTAATTAGTTAAAGATCAATCTTGTTTAGCCCTTGACCTGTTAAGGATCATGTCTTTGACTGACAGATGATTGGTTCTTGTAAATTGTATACAGGGTTGAATTCATGTTGGGATTCATTGCAACATAGTTCAGGCTAAAGGGCGGCAGGGGGGGGGGGGGGGGTAGTTATATGCTAGAATGAATAGTGATATTCATCTCTCATTCTGAACTATAGCTGTGTCCCTACTTGCCTCAAGTAAACTGCCCATCGGTGGACCTTATTTATGTCTTTTGTAATAAGGTCTAACAATGTACAGTTAAGTGTCGCTGTTTGTATGAGCCCCTTAACACATTTTACATTAAGTACAGAAATTACATTATTAAATAATAAATTTTACAACTATTTTGTAAATTAATATAAATTTGTTGATCAGTTTTAAAATGATAAACAAGGTATTGATGTATGCAAAATGTATGTTAAACTAAATTGTATAGATAATTAAAAAATAATTACGATATATTTAAAAATCATAAGTAGCTACTGCTGTCTATAAGATGAAATCTCCTGAAATTTAGTAAAGTATGATAAATGTTTTTTCCTGAGGACCCTATTAGAGCACTAAGCACTTTCAATTCATAAAATAAAACCATTTTTTACAGGTAAACACCCTGTTCATGCTATGCCCGCAAGCAAGCTCATCACTAGTCGTAACAACCCGCAGCATGGAGGCCTGCATAGCCCTGGGCTTGTACTACCTGCAGAGCGGCATGCAGCATCAGGACAAGCTGCATCCGTACTTCCTGAAGGTGCTGAAGTGTCTCACCACTGCACAGTTTGAGGAGCCAGTATGCCGGATTAAAAGTGGTGATCGTAAGTAGATTTATATAATCCTAGGAACGTTAGGTTGGTTTTCTATGTGTAGTGTGTTTACAAAATGGGGAAAACACTGGTATTGGCTATGAGCGTAGAGTGCAGTGGTGGCGCGCCCATAAAGCACGATTCCCGTCGGCTTGCCTAAGTTTCAGGCGCCTGAGCAGTTTTCCTACATGAAGAAATTTTAACCCAAATTCAGCACCGGCTTGCCTAAGAATTTTTTTGACCCACCACCACTGGTAGAGTGTAGCGATAGTGAACTGCGGCAATTATTAACAAGGGATCATGAGATAGAATTAATTTGAGAAGGAATATACCCTCCCATATTTCATTTTCAATCCCGAAATCGTCCAATATTTTGCAGCTTATTAAACTTCATTATTTAACTTCAACAGTAAATAAATAGAGCAGAAAAAGTCTATAAAGCGACATTTCACAAAATAATATGTTTTTACACAAATAAAAAACACTCAAGAAATAGTTGTAAAAGTTTTATTTCACATTGTGCTTTTAAACGGCGCAAACAGGGAACTCCACCGCAGATAGAAAGGCATTATGAAAATGTGAGGCAGGGGCCGCATCTACACAGAAAATAAAATGCACACTTAATAATGACTGTTAAGGCGGAAACACTTTACTAAAACGCGACCCGATAACACGCGAGTCATGCGACGTGTGTTGAGTCGAATCAAATTGTAGTAATTGCTATGACAGATTTTTATAGTGTGGTTCTGTTCATAGAAAATACTACAATTTGATTCGCGTCAACACGCGTCGCGTGTTAGGCTGGCTCTACAAGATGGGCCATCGCAGGGACGCAGCTATACGACGGAACGAGATAGCAATATCGTTAGCTCCCTCTAACGCATAGCTGCGTCCCTATGATGGCCCATCATGTAGAGGAGCCATTATCGGGTCGCGTCGCGTTCACGGTGCACATCGGGTGTCAACACGTTGCGACGCGTTGCGTTTTAATAATGTGTTTCCGCCTTTATTGATGTAGGTAATATTTTTTCGACCAACGTTGACTTTTAATCCCAATGTTTATATGAAATATTTTTTCTTATTAAAATTTCCCTTGTCAGAGTTATTGTTCAGTCAGCAGCAGGAGTAGCTAAGCGGGTGAGGTATTCAAAATGCCCTACATGCGCTCTTATTCTCTTAACAATAAAGTCGTATCCAGCTCACCCGCTTAGCTACTTTTGCTGCTGACTGTTCATCAATTTAGGGTTTCCCTTACATTGGAATTTTCATAGAGTAAGTATTGAACAAAATAAATAGCTTGAACCGTAAATGGTTGAACAATTAAAGTCTGTGACTGTACCTAACAAATTGATGAATAGTCAGCAGCAGATATACAGGGTGTAACAAAAATACTGGTGATCCATTTAAGGGCATAATTAGTATCCTATTGCGAGTGAGAAAAAGGGTAAAAAATTTTTTTTAGGGCGTGAATATTTTTATGGACACGTCATTCCAGCTGGCCAACCCTACATAAAAAATCAAAATTTTTTCGCGACAAAAATTTTGTTTTCTCAATATTTGATAATTAGAATACAATACCAATTATGCCTGTAAAAGGATCACCAGCATTTTTGTTACACCTCTTATTTAAAATATCATTATTTTTTAATTTTGTATAAAATATAATAATATAACAAATAAGATTATATATCATTGAGTCATATACACTAATACAATAATGTAGTCAATTAATTAGTACAAAAATCATGGAGATATAAAACATTTTAATTGAATTTACTATACTCACTCAGTAAGGTTAACTGGGTACCCTGAAAAAAAAAACATTATATTATCATTATCACTTTATGCAATATTTTAATTGTATTATAAAATAACTTACCATGATAAAAAGTACCAGCAAGAGCACCACAAATTTGTACAACATCGTGTAGTTAACTAACTTGAGTAATTGATTTTAATTGAATTTAATAACACAATTCTCATTTTATACCTGTTGTATTTACACAGGTGCTCGAACGACCGAGCTCGTGTAGGACGACGATAAAAATACGTTCGCAGTTTGGACTTTATTCCAATGTGATAGGATCTAGTATCGGGCTTTTACAGTAACATATCGTCACTACTTTGAAAAACACTTGTATCTGGTTCTGTCACTCAAAAGAAAAATGTGGTAACTATGTATGCGATGCATATAGTTACTGCGTTTCAACTTAGAGAAGATGTATGATACGAGTTTTTTTCAAAGTAGTGACTATATACATGATGTTGAATGCGCCAATTGTTTTGAAGTTTGTTTGTATTATTATTGCATGTTGTATTGTGATGCACTTTGTTATTCACTTTATTATATTTAAAGTGGCTACATCTTTTATTCTTTTCACGGACGAAATGACGTGGTCTGAAGGGGTATTTGAATGCAGGCAGAGACTAATTGTTATGAATAATATTTGCCCAATTATTCATGCTGCAAACCTTTTCTTTTTAATATTTTTATAGATAAACGAAATAATTGCTGAACCGTATCGGTGTATTGATATTTTTGATAACGAATTGCATACTTTTCTAATGAATTAAATTAGTTACTCTTTATGAAATATCCAAACGATATTTGTAACTACGAAGTTGCTATGGAAGGCTTTGTGATCACGGGTTAGACAGATATTTAAATATAGATAAATGTCGTTGTCAAGATTACATTGCTCATAAACCAGCTAATTACCTATAAACCTTGGAACACGTAATATAATTTCCGTAACACGTAAGAGGCTCTTGGCGCCAATAATCATTTTTCAAATCTGGCTCTACAGAATGCAGATAAAATATTGAAGATAACGGTTTCTCTTATAATTTAATTTGTATTGCAGAATTAGGAACGTCTATTGATAACTTGTCAAAAGTCGATGCAAAACGTGTGGAGCTCCTTACCTAAATTGATATAAATATTACGCATAAATATCGCGGCAACAAATAATTATGTAACTTCGTTTTCCCAACAGGCATCCCCATGTCCGAGAAGTTCAGCTTCTGCCTGAACACGCTTCTCTCCGACGTGGCCACGAAGCAGCCGTCGCTTCGCGAGGAGATCATCACGGCGCAGATCGAACTCATGGCGAGCCTGACACAGGTCATCCTGGACTGCCACCAGACCAGAGATTATAGCAATACGGTGTCCAAGCTGCAGCTCTGCAAGGGGACTATACCTGTTCTTATAGGTTGGTGATGTTTTTTAAGTTGCTTGATGAAAAATTCTAATTGTATTGCAAAAAATATTTATCAAAAACCATGTAATGTAACCAATTGGGCATTTATTGCTGTACAATCAGAAATAACCATAACCTACTATGGTTATGGTTATTTCTGATTGTACAGTTTTTGTTGTGCTTTTACATACTACTTATGCGAACTATGTAAAGAATTGGTATGTGAATTATACCTGTCTCGGATACTAATTAATAGAGTAGCATTAGAGTACAGTTGCCACCAGATATATCGGAGCGGGCAAGGTAACAAATATCTCAACAACGCCGTGAATGCTGAGATATTATTGAGTACTTTGACCGCTCCGATATATTTGATGGCAACTGAACCTATTAAATAAAGGTTTTAGAGTAAATATCATTGGTTTTCCAAAAGCCTACCAATGTAAGCAATTTGCAAAACCCATAGAAAACCCTTTGAAAGGGATAGCGGGTAGCGGGTCGATCTTTGCTCGTAACTCATTTAACCAAGCCCACATTTGTAATTCCAAATAAACTATTGAAATTAATACTACGAAGTGATATTGAAATACAGATGCAGTGAACTATTTATACGTCATTGCTATCCTATATATATATTTCTAGGCCTCGCAAGATCCATGGGCCGGTTCGCCACCATCGACCCCCCGCTACTGTGCCGCCTGTTCCCCCAACCGCCAAGCCCAGTCAAAAACAAGGAACCAGAACCCAACTTCGAATACTCGACGTTAGACAAAAAGCGAAGGTTCAACCAGTTCCGCCCAATCATACCCAGATCCTTATCAGGAAATCTGAACTCAGTGGATATCCTGGAAAATGGGAGTGACACAGTGGATGGCTCTTTAAAACGGGGATCTCTGAACAGCTACCATTCCGTGCCCTACGACCCTACAACGTACTTCTTCCATAAATTCGGATCTAGTTTTAATCAGTTCCCATATATGAGGTTCTCGGAGTCCCCTGAGAGGCGGATAAATGTGCAGTTTTATGTGAGATATCTGCAGAATATACTTTCTTATGCAAAGAAGTTGTTGACCAAAGACTTGCTGGCGTTTTTGGATGAAGAGGCGGATGATATTTACGCGGCTGGGCAAATACAGGTATTTATTTCTTAATTATTTACTGACGGTTTATAAAATATCATTATTGAAGTTAAACTTTCGTGAGACATATTAATAATATTATCACTGCATGCGGCTGTACTCACTTGTGTTTAGTCACACATGTTTCGGAGAGCTTAGGTCTCCATCCTCAAGCACTAAGAGTGCTAGGCGAACCGATCCGTGACCATTCGTTGCAACATGTCGCGCTTAATGACTAAACACAAGTGAGTACAGCCGCATTCAATGATTATAAGATATCATTAGTTCATATTATGTAAGGTTATCTTATAATGTCATTTTAGGATGTAGTTTTTTATTTTTCTCATCGATTCCATTGTGTATGTAAAGTTCCGATGCTTGTCAGATAGGTACCAGTGGCGGCGCGTCCATAGAACCTAATTCCCAACGGCTTGCCTAATTTTCGGGCACCCAAGCAATTTTCCTACAGTTCATGAAGAAAATTTTGAACCTAATTAAGCTCCGGCTTTCCTAAGAAAATATTTGGCCCGCCGCCACTGATAGGTACAGATATTCATACCTATATGTTCATTTATATCAGAGACTATAGAGATATAGACGACCACAGCCTAAGAACTTTTTGACACTTAAAATTTCAAACATGAATAAGGAATTAAAAGCTAGTGTCTTAAATAAAAATATTTGAATTTCAGTATCAGTTTTAAAAAATGTGTCTTACAGGTTTTCCCATACAAGTCATTCTCCGAGACCCTGAACCTAGTGATGGTGACATTGCTTAGGGAAATATTACAGCACCAGAAAGATCTACCGGGACCTTTCACCAAAGATGTACAGGTAAGTGTAACATTTTATTAGGGTTGCACATGCAATTCACGATTTGATAAATAATTATCACTTCGTTTGGCCTCTCTTTCGCTACGCTCGTGGCTCAATTATAGAACCTTTTGCTGGCTCGGGTTTCAATAAAGCACGCACGCGCGCTGCGGCAAATCTCACTTTACGCCCAGGAGAACTACGAGCGAAAATACGCACTACGAGCGGTAATAAAAAAAGGCCACAGATTGCTTTTTTATTGCCCTCACTGTCGGTTCGGACCACAATTGCCCGCAATCTGAGCCGTTTCTTATTTTTACCGACCTATTCATTCTTGTGCAGGAATTCGTAAAATGCCTGTTCCTGAGCGGCCAGACCGAGCTGCAGTCGCGGCATCACGACGCGTCCGAGAAGGAAGACCGCGAGAGCAACTTCGCCACCGTCAACAAGTTCAAGGTCAACGTGATGGCCAACTCCGCCTGTGTGGACCTGCTGGTGTGGGCCATCGGTGACGAGACAGGTAGCTTTCTACTACTCTTTTCTACTTTTGTAAAAAACTTTTTTTTTATTTGCACCAGGGACGGGAACCGGTTACCAAGAAAGGGGTATAAGATCGGGTATTTGATAGGGTTATTATTAAAACCCTATCAATTTGGTAAGCACTTCGTTAACTTACCCAAAGGTAAGCTCTTACCGAAATCAAAACGTATGACGTTTAGCAATCAAGCTATTTTAATCTCTATTGCTAAGATGTTCGACAGGGAAACAACACTGAATACGGTTAACCGTGTTCAAAAGGTTACCCTATTATAAGGGTTACCAACGATAGGGTTAACCTTATCGAAAAAATTAATCGAATAGAGGGGTTATCCGATAGTAAATGAGGATAAACACGCAAAGCAATTACATGGCAATGCAATCGTAATAAATATTGTTGGTTGTACTGTACTTTGGATAGATGTCATATCCATATAGTAAAAAGTTTCTAAACGAATTTAGGGTGCCAAAAAAAGAAAGTTTTTTCTTTATCTTCATTTTTAACACTTTGGGCGCCAAGCATCGGATAGAAAAATCGTGCACTCAGCGCCAGCGCGCGCGATGACAGTCGGTTATATTTCGTACGCGATATCACGCGTTGGCGCTAAGGGCTTGACTTTCCATGCGCATAAATTGAAGTCTTTGGCGGTCAAAGGGTTAAAGGCAGCCCGCACACAGACTGCGAGTCAAATGGTGACCAAAACACCTACAAACAGCAACATTCTTAACTGTACATCGGTGGACTTTATTACAAAAGGCACAAGGTCCACCGATGGGCTGTTAACAGTGTGGGCGATGGTGCAAATGTATCCATGTGCGGAATAAGATGGCGGCATGAGACCGCAGACCTGGCAGAAGAGATGCGTACCAAAGAAAGCTTTGTAATTATTTATTATTTAGGTCCATATCCCTGTCTTTCTGTCATTTATTTTATTACATCCTTTAATTTATGGTAAATCTATTTATTTTCTAAGTTTAGTATTCTAAAATATCAATAAAAATTTAGTATTCTAAGTAACTTATTCAATACTAGGTTACATTACGTAGATCTCGATATAATTATATTTTCAGAAGACCGACGTTATACTTTTATTTATGTATATATTATATCTTTACTGCCCAAAGCTAAACCGTAAACTGCCGAGTTGATGGTAACTTGTTACCATAACTTTCTTATTAAAGCTTGAACACAGTAAAATGTGGGCACATAAAGTAACAAAAATAAAAATGTTAGGGAACATATTTCAAGGAAATTTTTATTGCATTTATTTACTAGACTAATAACCATTTTGACAAATATATACAATTATTAAATTTGCTTTCTATATGCCATACTGCGTGCTTTGCGTCGAATCCGGCTCATTAAGTCTTGCACAGCACTATCAGGATATCTTTTGCAAGCCCATCTCCATTTGTTTTGCAATTCAGCTGCCGATTTAACTTCTCCGCCTCCTTTTTTTAGAATCCCTTTCATAATTGCCCAATATTCTTCAATCGGCCTCAGTTCAGGACAATTTGGAGGATTGCACTCTTTAGGTACCACTGCGACATCGTTATGTTTATACCACTCAAGTACTGCTTTAGACTAGTGACAGCTCGCAAGGTCTGGCCAAAATAATGGCTGTGAGCTATGACTGCGTAAAAAGGGCAGTAGACGCTTTTGCAAACATTCTTTTTTGTAGATTTCACCGTTTACTGTACCTGTTGTTACGAATGAACGACTTCTTTTACCACAACTACAAATAGCTTGCTATAAAAGGAATTTTTTGGGAAACTTCGATCTCTTTTTTATCTTGCAATCTTCTGGGGCATCCTTACGATTCTTAGAAGTATAAAATTCTTGCCCCGGTATCTGCTTGAAGTCTGCTTTGATGTATGTTTCATCATCCAATACGATGCATCCAAATTTTGTCAAGTAATTGTCGTACAACTTTCGTGATCTCTGTTTTGCAGACAGATTTTGCTTAACGGCGCGATTGGGTGCAGCTTGTGCTTTGAACGACTTTAATCCAGCTCTAGACTTAGTTTTCTGTACATATGACTGCGACATTTTAACCTTTTTTGCGACATCACGGGACGATAACTTCGGATTCGCTGTAAAAAGTCGCAAGACATGGGCTTCTTTTTTTATCCTTTGCGCCTTGCTTACCTGCACTTCCCGGCTCGCGATCTACTGTCAATCGTTCTCGGAACCTTTTTAAAACTAAACATACGGAAGATTGCGGTAATTTTAAAAGTTTTGCTAATGCCCTATAACTTAAATGGGGATTTTCAGTATGTTTGCGCAAAATAATTTCACGTTTCTTGTGTTCAGAGCTCACCATCGTGAAAACAAATGATCAAAGTGGAACACTGTCATAATAGTTTTTATTCATGATATCAAATAGTTTTTATTTATAATACTAAGAACTTTCCATATTGTATAAATAAAAATATATAAGCATTTACTTGTGCCCACATTTTACTGTGTTCAAGCTTTACTGTATTTAATTCTTATGTATATTTATGTATATGTCCTTATATATTTCCAGTGGATGAGGAGTGTGGAGTGCCGGCTCTTATAAACGCTCTAACCATATTAATAGGTACATTCGTGGGTTTAGAGTGACCCCGAACACCCCTGTTGGAGCTAACATCTGCATGATTTAAACTTAACTACTTATATTCCTTTTTTAGCATTAGAATCAAGAACCTGATCATCTTTTTTCTGGGGAAAACCCTTTTGATGGATTTCCTTTTATAACCCATTTAAAGGATTACCGTTCCTACCTTCCGAATGCTAACCCATTTTTTTTATTAAATATTCCTTTCAAATAGTACTCTGAGATAATTTGATGGAAGAAAGGTTGTGTGATTTAAGCTTGCAAATCCCTTGAAATGTATAGGCTGGGCATGAATTTCAATAGCCGTGTGTAGACCCATCTGACACACCGCCTCGCGAGGAAATTGCCGCGGCAGCTCGGCTAGTGTGGACGTGCCTCGCCCGAGCCACGTCCACACTAGCCGAACTGCCGCGCGCGGCATTTTCCTCGCGAGGCGGTGCGACAGGTGTGGACACAGCTAATGAAGTAAAAATTGAGCTTTTTCAAGGCATTGGCGTCTGCGTAAAATGCCTTGTAGTGAATTGTGTTGATTTATATTCAGTATGTTCTAATGCTAAAAATACATAATATCGATATAAGGGTGACATTCTGTTGAAATATGTGTTAAAAACAGTTTGATTTGAATACCTACTAATTGTTTGATTTTAAGTACTCCATCTCTGTGTATAATGTTTTAGTTTAGTACAAAAAAACAATAAATTAAGGTTGTCGTGATCCGCACTTATATATATTTTTTTTAGGAGCTGATTCCTTGTGCGGTCGACTGACTGAGAAAATAAACTCAAACCACAATCATAAATTGATACTAGCGCATATGCCTCTTCTCATGGTCTGTCTTGAGGTAAGTTCATTTTTTCAATGTAAAACCAACCTTGGCGTGCTAGATTTAAAGTTAATTCTTCAATCGCTGTCTCCAAGCACTTAAGTCATTTTTATAAAATCACTCGAATGTCTCAACTCAACCATCGAATTTAACCATCAGTGGCATTTAAACTTTTATAAATAAGGTGTTAAAGTGTATTTTTGTTTACAGGGCCTTGGTAAACTAGCTACGAAATTCCCTACGATCGCGAACACTTCGATATACTGCCTGAGGGACTTCCTAGTCACTCCTTCGCCCATATTATTTAAACTACATAAGTTAGAGTTAGAAAAAACGGGAAAGGAGCATATGAAGGTTACATGTAAGTTTTTACTCTTATTTAAATATAGGGTCCATTTCTTGAAATATTGTTAGTCCATGATTTGTCAATCGTATGTAGTCTAATTCTTTACGAGAAATGGGCCTAAGGTGGATGACGGTGTCTGTAACTATACCTAATATTGGGAGCGAAGCTACTGTGTGAGAATGAGGCCGTGGACTCGATGCACGCGACCGACTGCGCTGGTAGCCTTGCGGTAAGACGTCCGACTATCAATCCGGAGGTCTCGGGTTCAAACCCCGGCTCGTACCACTGAGTTTTTCGAAACATATGTACGGAACATTATTTGATATTTACCAGTCGCTTTTCGGTGAAGGAAAACATTGTAAGGAAACCGGACTTACTCCCAAAAAGACCTAGTTCCCCCACTGGTTTGGAAGGTCAGATGGCATAGCAGTCGCTTTCGTACAAACTAGTGTCTACGCCAATTGGATTAGGTTGTCAAGCGGACCCCAAGCCGGGATAAACGCTAGAAGATGAGCCGCAATTCGCGCCGCCGGCCGCGTGTCGAGTTCGCGAGAGATATTCATATTTATCTCTCATTCTTACATGATAGTTGCATCCCTCATGATTACGTATGTAAAACGTGAATACAGTTTGTGAAAGAGAAATATGACAGTAACATGCGAGCTAAACAGTATGCTTTATATTATACACAGCAATTAATTGTTTCTGCACGGCGGTGACAGCTATTAATCAGATTTAAAGGAATATAAGATTTTACACTCAAGGGTAATTCCACGAGACTGTAACGTCAGTTACCAATTCTTTCGTGTATTCTTTGATTGATTAAGCAAATTTAAATGTCAATTTATCTACCTGTAGGCATAGGGAAGATATATAAAAACTTACATTTGCTGAATTAATCAAAGAACACACGAAAGAATTGGTAACTGACGATACAGTCTCGTGGAATTACCCATAAGGTTACACTCATAACAATAAGATCGAGTCACATTTCTGTGTCTGAAATGTGACTCGCTGATTAATACAGGGTGTCCCAGAAATCGACGTCAAGCCGTGAATGGATGATAGACCAAGTTATAACAGTTATCAGAAAAATACAAAAAAAATCTATCACATGTTCTTCAAAAAATATGGTCACTTTAAAAATTGACTAGAAGTTAAGAGACCAGGGCGTGAATATTCTAGTAAATTTTTTAAGTGACCATAATTTTTGAAGAACATGTGATAGATTTTTTTTTGTATTTTTCTGATAACTGTTATAACTTGGTGTCTATCATCCATTCACGGCTTGACGTCGATTTCTGGGACACCCTGTATAGCTATTAACGTAGTGAAGAAACGGTTTAATCGCTTTGTATAAGCCTGAGACTCTGTTGAAAAGAGTTATAAATCAAATTGGGTCAGTGAAAAATGCTACAAGTGTGTGGACTTATGCCCTTTTTCACCGAGCCAATTTGAATTATATACCTTGTCACTAGAGTCACAAAACTGTGCTGTTGAGCTTGGACCGTAGTTTCTATATAAAGTGACCCGTTATTATTACCCCTGAGCAGGCCCTCATTCCATGGATCTCATACGCGAAATGTACCTTACATTAGGTTAATTTCAGATCAAATCTCAGCTACAACTTGCTTGGTAGACCTAATCAGCACAGTATGCTTCTTCACGCAATTACTTTAAGCACAATTATTTTCACAATCATGTATACTTGGATTTTGATTTCTTAATGAGACTCTTCTTTCTTATTAAAGCTAACTCTGTAGAAAACTCGAGGCTAGCAGGTATTAGTAGTTATATATTATGTTTAAGTACTAATTTGGAGTGTGGAAAAATGAAACTGATGCTAATCCTACATGATATACAAAAACTTGAACTTAGGGAAATTCAGTTTAAATCAGTCAGTTTATACTCAGAACAAAATTGAACTTCAACACCTACACTAAAGTGCAACGCTCATTTTGAGAAGTTCTAACAATTCCCCACTATTTTCCGAATAAAGATCTTCAGGAAAACCGGCGAACAAAACTACTGGACTACTTGAAACTATACTATACTAATTGGTATTCGTAGGAACACACAAAAAATATGTTTTAATACAATCTTACTTCACTTCACTATGTACTGTGGATTAGCTTCAGTTCAACCACACTTCCTTTGTCTAATCCACACCCATTTCAGTACAAGGTAAAGAGCTGTCCGGCATGACGGAAAGCGGAGTGCCGACCAAATCTACGCCGTTCGAGAAACTTCGAGACGCGGCCATAGAGAATCTTTGCGTGGCCTTGGAAGCTGCGCTGACTGTGGACCCCTTTTGCGTGCCCGCGCTCGTGGGCTCCGTCAGTAATAGACTGTTCACGGCGGAGACTAGTGACAGGTGAGCGAGATACTCTTAGCCATACTACGGTCATGTTGACTGTAAAAATAGTTATGGGACTGTAATATGGGGTATGGTAAAACTGCAGTCAATCAAATCGACGCCGTTCGAGAAACTTCGAAACGCGGCCATAGAGAACCTTTGCGTTGCCCTGGAGGCTGCGCTGATTGTGGACCCCTTTTGCGTGCCCGCGCTTGTGGGCTCCGTCAGTAATAGACTGTTCACAGCGGAGACAACTGGCAACTGGCGGTGTTTAACTGTGTTAAACACAATTTGTTAGGGGTTTTTTATTTGGGGTAATGAATTTCATGTAGCCGTCCACTTCTTTCCAGAGAAAAGTCTTAGAATGACTCATCAAATATCTCCATAATCTAAAAGGCCTTTCCTTCCAAACGGCTTTTTTTAGCTAGTAAAGTTTTCGTAACTTTCAATATTGGATCTGATGTCATTTCATTAGTAAAGGGATGGGATAATCATTAAGCTTAGGGTTTCCTAAAAAGGCAAATAAATGGGTTTTCTTTTCTGAGTAACGACTTAGGTAAGCAGAACCTCACAAAAACCCCTTCTAACACCCCTTAAGAGGATACCGGTTCCGGCCCCTAGTATTTGATTAGTCGTAAGCGTATGTTACTGCCACTTAACTACCACCTGAAATCAATCAAAGTAATGTATTCAATTCTGTTTTTCTTTGCAGTGAATCTTCATTGATCAGCACCAACATAGTCATCATGTTGGGTCACGTGGCAGTCGCCTTGAAAGACACGCCGAAGACCACCGACACGATCCTTCAGTTCTTCCAACAAAGGTATAATATATCAACAATTTCATGTAATCTTTGGTCATATGATTTCGAACCTTATGTATGTATGTATGTATGTAAACATTTTATTGTACATAAAAAAGTTACAATAAAACATGATAAAAGAGAAAACAAAGTACAAAGGCCTTATGTGAGAGTGCAGAGAAATACCCCATATAGTTTGTTAGTAAAAAATGTGTAAAAGTAAATATGCTGAAAATGTGTTGCATTCCATCATATTGTCTATGGTGGTTGAACCAGACGGTGCCCTTTTTTCAGATTCCACCTATTTACAAATTCGTATCACTAACAGTCCTCGTGCACTCGGCCTTTCAATCCACACTCCTTTCATAAACTACTTGCAGATTATGCCGTGCGCCGTCATCCCTGGACACGTTAATAGTGGACCAGCTGGGCTGCATGGCGCTGGCCAGCCCCGCAGGCCCCGCCCACGACGAGATCATGCGCATGTTCACCGTCATCACCGTGGAGGCCGCCTCCGCCGCCTACCATCACACCGACGACCGCAAGCAGTACAGGTACCACGTCTAGGTTATGTGCCGTCCCTGATGGTGGACCAGCTGTGCATGGCGAGCCAGCCCCGCGGGCCCCGCCCACGACGAGATCATGCGCATGTTCACCGTCATCACCGTGGAGGCCGCCTCCGCCGCCTACCATCACACCGACGACCGCAAGCAGTACAGGTACCACGTCTAGGTTATGTGCCGTCCCTGATGGTGGACCAGCTGTGCATGGCGAGCCAGCCCCGCGGGCCCCGCCCACGACGAGATCATGCGCATGTTCACCGTCATCACCGTGGAGGCCGCCTCCGCCGCCTACCATCACACCGACGACCGCAAGCAGTACAGGTACCACGTCTAGGTTATGTGCCGTCCCTGATGGTGGACCAGCTGTGCATGGCGAGCCAGCCCCGCGGGCCCCGCCCACGACGAGATCATGCGCATGTTCACCGTCATCACCGTGGAGGCCGCCTCCGCCGCCTACCATCACACCGACGACCGCAAGCAGTACAGGTACCACGTCTAGGTTATGTGCCGTCCCTGATGGTGGACCAGCTGTGCATGGCGAGCCAGCCCCGCGGGCCCCGCCCACGACGAGATCATGCGCATGTTCACCGTCATCACCGTGGAGGCCGCCTCCGCCGCCTACCATCACACCGACGACCGCAAGCAGTACAGGTACCACGTCTAGGTTATGTGCCGTCCCTGATGGTGGACCAGCTGTGCATGGCGAGCCAGCCCCGCGGGCCCCGCCCACGACGAGATCATGCGCATGTTCACCGTCATCACCGTGGAGGCCGCCTCCGCCGCCTACCATCACACCGACGACCGCAAGCAGTACAGGTACCACGTCTAGGTTATGTGCCGTCCCTGATGGTGGACCAGCTGTGCATGGCGAGCCAGCCCCGCGGGCCCCGCCCACGACGAGATCATGCGCATGTTCACCGTCATCACCGTGGAGGCCGCCTCCGCCGCCTACCACCACACCGATGACCGCAAGCAGTACAGGTCAGTTCGGCCACGTACAATAATTGTTGAGCCAGGGTTCACTTTACATTGGACATTTCATAGATTAAGTATTTAACAAAAGAAAATAATATCTTGAACCGTAAAATCACAATCATTTTTTTACTTACCATAAAAATGAAGTAAAGAATAAGCATTAATGTAAAATGAACCTTAACTGATGAAGAGTATTTTATACTTTAGATTCGGTTGATAATTTAGCCGCAATACTACTTTTGGCCAAAACCTAAATAAAAATGAACCAGGACTTCAAAGTCCTCCCCTCGAAAATATTAACAGAGAATGTCACGCGTTTATGTACTCACTCCCTATGAATCTAAAAGACTTGTCTTCTTCTATTACACGATTACGTCCGATTATACCCGAAAGTCCTGAAACCCGAATGTTATTCTTAGAGCATCTGAGAGCTGATCTAAGAGCTGGTATCCTTTGTGTACCTACTTTAAGGTCATTGCTCTGATAAGATTTTCGTACCCCAAGCCGGAACGAACGCTAAGGAAGAAGTTATTTGATTTCTTAAAAGATACAGAACATACTGAGAATATATTTTATTGTTTCACTGGTAAATTAGAAAGAACACAATTATGTCAAACTTTGCACATATCTATCTATAATACTCGTTTGACCACATGTCTCAAATAATTACTTATTCTCCTCTATAATAGTGTTGATCCAGTTCAAGTAGCTAGAGACCTTAGTGTACACCCCGGCAGTACTGTTTGAGCAGTATTCTCCGTAGGACACTACTCCAACTTGGATCCCGTTGTAGGTCAGAGGGCCGCCGCTGTCTCCCTGCCAAATAATACAATACATATTAACCTTGTGAGGACTAGTGTACATTGTAATGTACACTCTCTTTCAAAGTACTTTGGACCCTTTATACAAATAAAGCAGCATTTCGTTTGTTTAATAGATTTTTTTTACAAAATAAACAGAATCGGGTACTATAGAGCAAGTTCACAATTTTCAAAAAAAAAAATGTTTGGTGGGGCGGCAATCTCACACACACCGACCAGGCTTAGGTAGAGTTGTGACGTACCCGAGAACGTTCTCTGATTAGTATGGCAAACACATGGCAAATATTCTCAAGCGAGAACGTGTGCCATACAAATAGGAAAATGTTCTTCAGAACGGTACAACTCTAGGGCTAGGGTTTTGCAATCATTTGAAAATACGACCTAACCGCAGTAGTATTATTTTTTTACTTCTCATGCTCGTAAAGTTTCACTTTATGCTGGGTATAGGCGGACTAAAACTCAATTTTATGCACAAGTGCATAAAAAATTGCCATTGTCAAAATAGCCTTAGAAGAAGTCAATTTTTTATGCACTTGTGCATAAAATTGAGTTTTAGTCCGCCTATACCCAGCATAAAGTGAAACTTTACGAGCATGAGAAGTAAAAAAATATAAACACTTATGAAAGAAATTCCTATTCTTTTTATTTCCTCACAATCGAAGTAAAAAGTAGAGTGTATAACTCGTCCATAAAACCCATTTTACGCTCGTACTTTATATCCATCCTCGCTCGCAAGCTCGCTCGTATGGATAAACGCCTCGCGTAAAATGGTGCGTTTTATGCACTTGTTCTACAATCTACTATTATTTGGTGTGCTCTTGATGGTTTCGTTATATCCAAACTGGTTAAACATTGCAGTTACCGGTAACAGTGATACCATCAACTTGCATTTCGTAGTTACTGCCGACGATCAAACGATTTTTAGAGGCGTACATCTGAGCGTCACCTTATATTTACGTTGGTTTTTCTTATTTAGCGTTCCGTAGCAAAATAGCAACCCTTATAGTACCACCACTCCAGTATCCGTATATCTGTACCTCAGAGATCATTAGTACTACAAAGCTGAAATGTTGTATACATATGTGTATTATTTTACACCCTGGCAGCAATACTTACCTTGCACGAGTCGTGACCATGTGAGCCGGCGCATAGTTGCGTGACGTTAACTTCGTTGTAGAGCTCAAAGCAGCACTCATCGGACACAATCGGTATAGTAGTCTGACGTAGCTCGTTTGACATGCCGCTGTCATTCTGTTCCAAATTGTAAAATAGTTTTAAACAAAAAAGAACCGAGTTCACTTAACCTCTACATTTCCTGAGCTAATGTAAAAAATACTGAAATCTCTATAGGTGTGCCTATAATAGTTAAAGAGTACCCTTGATTTCTCCAAGATCCTATATCCAAACGAAAAAAAATTTTTTCACCTCAGCAGTTCGATTCGAGCAAGCCTACTTTCCTCACTCCCTGGAGTGACGAAAGCGCGACTTTCATCACTCCAGGGAGTGACGAAAGTTACGACTTTCCTCACTCCAGGGAGTGAAATTTTGTTTCTAGAAGCTTCTCGTCATAATGATGATGCCTTTCATTCAGGAATGTGAATAAATGTGTTTTTTTAACTTTAATATGTTCTCACTGCTGAGGTGAAAAGTTGTATGTGTCACACGAGAGAAAAGTTTTTTTTACATCTCGTGTTCTTGAGATCCCTCGCTACGCTCAAGATTCAAACTTAGAATCACTCGCTTCGCTCGTGATTCAATTATATAATCTTTCGCTTACTCGGGACTCAAAATCAACACTCGCAAGAAAAACCAACTTTCCTCTCTTGTTGCACAAATAACTATTCCAGAACGGCCCAGCCGTGCTCGAATATATTTTTTAGCAAAAACAAAGATCCCGGTTAGTCGAGAGTCTCCTCCTTCGAAATCTTGAATTCGGTTGACAAAAATAAGTTATATTATTCACACCCCACTACTCAGGAAACACCTGCTCTTTTGCACGAGACGGATCGGCTATAGTGCTCACGCTGACCGAAATCGGATTTGGATTTTATTTTTGTATTAAGCAGAACGTCTGCTAACGATACCACAATGTTTAGAAATAAAGGAAAAGTAGAAAAATCCACTGCCTCAGGCGAGACTCGAACTCGCGACTCTGGGAAACATGCCCATTGCTCTGCCAACTGAGCTACTGAGATTATACCTGATGGCTGCGAATTTGTCCACCACCTCCTTTATTTTACGAGTATATTCGCGCCTTAGGGTGACGCCTAGCGACATCTGCCGACGAAGTCTTACACTGGATTTAAATTAGTTCTGGCAGTGGATTTTTCTACTTTTCCTTTATTTCTAAACATTGTCGGATTTGGATCTTCACACCTCTTTGAATTCCTTTGGTCAGCGGAAATAGACTGGTTAATATCGTAAATATCGTCGGCCATACCGTAGTAAAGTCTATATTATATGTTACGGCTTAAATTTATTTAGTCTGTTCATACCTACTTTTAGTTTAACACGACTGAAATTATTCTTTCTGTGAATAATTTTTCGGATCGCCAAAGGTCTAGTGAATTATTCTAATGAGTGTGTCAAGTCAAAAACTGATTAACATTCAGCTCAACCAAGTGAAAAATGTAACTTACTCCAAGATCACCGAATCCAGTGACGTTGACCAAAGTGCCCTCTGCCAACTCGAAGTCTTCATCAGGCAACTTGGCCTTAGCCGCTTTGCAGCCAAACTGTATAGGCTCCTTTAGTTTCAACAAGCAAATGTCGTCTTGTAGAGCGTTGTCACCAAAAGTCTCATGACAGAATTCCTCTTCCACATCAATGAACGTCCCTCCGGAGTTTAGGCGGTCTGTTCCGATGAGCACCCTCTTTGCTGGGTGACTATAATTTATTCACACATACGATATACCACATTTACGCATAAAATATAAAGGCTCCGTCAGACTCGCGCGTTTTGAAGCTGACAGAAACAACACAGATATTAAATATTGCCCCCCGAGAAAGAGAGCGATGCGTGCGAGATGTGAGCGCGGCGCTGGCGGGTCGCGAGTATCACGCCGGTGCGACTTACTCATAATTTTAAATAAAAAAAAGAATAGACATCACTCAGTAACGGCTATTTCAAGAGGAAGTGGCCGAGTTGCTGTAAAAAATAGTGAACTCAGTATAGGTGCGCCTATAATAGTTGAAGAGTTCCCTCGATTTCTCCGGGATCCCGTCATCAGATCTGGACCTGGTGACAATGGGACCAACTGGGAAGTAAAACAAAAAAAGAATTTTCCAAATCGGTCAGTTGTCTTCGAATAATCGGTGAACATACATAAAATGGAAAATAAACATCCCAACGAATTAATAACCTCCTCCTTCGAAATCGGTTGAAAACGCACCAGTCCGATGAAGCCTTAAAAGTTACTTGGCAGGAACCAAAATCTGCATTTAATGTATTCCTGATCATTTTTATAGAGACTATAATGTTGTATAAGATTATTAGATGAAATGTATAACACAACCGAAGCTAGTATGCTTACTATGGGACTATTTTATACTTACTCATAGGCATACCCCGGGGTTTTGGGTGCGGGAATAACTTGAGAAAGAGTAGAGATAAACAGATAGGTTATATTGACAAATAATCATATTGTGCCTAATGAATAAATACCTTCCTGCGAATTGTAAACAAACTACAATTTAATTTTAACTAAGTAGCAGGGACTTTAGCATTTCTACCAAGCCCTTCGAGATAATAATAAAAATAATGTTAATTAATTACCTGCCGTCAATTAGTAGTTAACACGATTTTCAAAATAAACAATTAATATTTTTTCTACATTTGGAACAGTTAAGCTTCGGCGTCTAGCTGTAAATATCCATTTCAACAAACTAAACGATCTTTCTACGTCGGCAGTCGTAATAGGTGCAAATTTAAATTTTTTGAAGAAGTCAATTGTTGCACGATGTGTTTGCGATTGCAATTCTATTTCTTTGCCTTGTAACAATGCATAGGCATGGTATGTATGACATACATTGAATGTCAAATATAAATCTTGACGTTAGATATCTCTGAAGTGTTTATTAATTTATAAATACATGAGTAAGAACTGAACTGAAGAGGTTGATAATAAATTACTGAGCATTTATTTGATATCATACGAGATGTTATCCGCGGCTTCGTAAGCGTAGTTAAATGAAATATTTTCAAATAAATCAATAATTGAACGTATGTTTTTTTTGAATTTTTTTATTCAATAAATTATTCAGTAGGTAAGTATACATTCTGTTATTTAATTCATACATATTCTTTGGCTTATGTCATTCATTCCCGCACCCAAAACTCCGGGGTATGCTCATAGGCCAATAAAAGTACTTACTCATAGAAAAGGTTAACGAAGAAAGGGCAGTGGGCGGCAGTCAAAACAAAGCGTTCGTGTATGATAGAACCGCCGCAGAACGCTTCGTAATCAGAAGACTCAGCTGACGACTGAGCTGAAGACTCATTACCCGTATAGCGGTATAACGCTACTATGAAAGGCGCGTCTTCCACGGTCACCTTGTGGCCCCCGATGATGCCCAAGTTGTGGTTGGTGCAGTTGTCTCCTGTATTTAAAGTGAAGGGCAGTTAAGTAGACGTACAGATAGAATGGATGTGGCAGCCCTGGTAGAATTGAGGACATTTCATGATAAACACACAAACGCCCTTATCTGGATTCGAACCCGCGACCTCCTGCTTCGTAGGCAGGGTCACTACCCACTGGGCCAGGAGGCCGGCAATTATTTTTTTCTATGTATTTTTATACCATTGGGTTCATAATTGCATACCCAATTTATGAATTAATCGATTGATAAATTGGTATGCAATTATGAACATCTATTTAAATATGCATTTCATGCATATAATACTCGTATATGATCGTTTAGCACTCACAACATACAAAACACCATACCATGGGAAAAGGTAGGTTTGCGTAAGATGGGCCTATAATTTAACTTAACAAACAAATTACACTCAGACATTTCTTTCAAACAACGAACATTCAAACACTGTTCAAGAAATACGGATAAACTACAACTACGAAAAATAATAACAGAGGTTATGGCAAAAGTAGCGTAATGTATGGGGGATAGGGCTGCCATCTCTAAATTCGCCGAACCCGGACAATAATTTAAAAAACCCGGACATTTGGCGTAAATCGCATTTTTTCCCCGGACGTGTCCAAATCAATAATGGCACTAAATAATTAAATTCAATGGGTTGGTCACATAAAAAGCGTCCGGGTTTTCCCCGGACACTTATTAAAACCCCCCCCGGACGGCCTCCAAACTAGGACAAATCCAGGAAAACCCGGACGGATGGCAGCCCTAATGGGGGAGCGCAAATGTACAACAAACTACCAAGTAATGTAAAAGACTGTGAGTCTCTAAATTTGTATAAAATCAACATAAAGAAATATATACAAAGTAATGTTATATAAGCCTGTTGCCATCATGCTAAATACATATGTTAATTAATTTTAAGAAATCTACTAGTATTATGTAAGCTCATTTATTTTCCTTTATTTCATTTCTTTCTTAGATTAGGCTTTTATAATATTGTTACAAAAGTAAAATATAAAAATACATCTAATATATACAAAAACAATAAAAACATTATAAAAAACCTAACCTAGAGTGCCGCCGGCAACGGAGCAAGGCCCAGGCTGCCGGTGGTTAGGGCCGCAGAGTGAGGAACCTTCGGACTATGCGCGCCGCGTCCAGGATTACCGCCTTCTGAATCTGACCCTTGATCCAACCACAACCCCGTAGCGAAAGTCTCTCAAGATGTTGGTCGTAAGCTCATTTATTATTATTGTATTAGCGCAAATGTAATTTAATTAATATTTATTTATTATGTGCTTAATTCTATGGACATCTGGTCTGAAATAAACTATTGAATTGAATTTAAGTGAACTTTTGTTCTTTTGAGCAAATAAAGAATCTCTAAACCTATATTTCTTACCTGAGACAACTGCCATATGAAGAAATGCGGTAGCAAGAATAAAATACAACGATTGCAGTACCATAGTGAAGCCTTACTATAGTTTTTACTAATAACATCCGCGTTTTATATGTTTGCGCTTAATTAAGTTGACATTTAAATTAGTAAATCAGTGTTTTGGAAATTTGATTATTAAAATTATTAATTTAAAACATGAAAAATAATCAAACCCACTTAAAATTTAAATTAATTAAGTTTTGGGTACTTTTATCAATGTAATTATGTAACGAATATGTAATTAGAGTAATTGGTTATTGTATTAATTTTTAGGGTTCCATACCTCGAAAGGAAAAATCGTAACTCTAATAGGATCACTTTCGTTGTTCGTCTGTCTGCTTTGCTTCGTGGGTGGGTTTTATTGGTGGAAAATGATTTATAGGCCAATCAAATTAGACTTCTTCGAAGAATTAATTTCGACCAGACTGGAAATCGTTTTAATACATTCTGTTCTTGGATGGACCTGCCGGTTTTGAACTACAAGCAAATAACTGAAAAAAGAGCAAACATTTCGCAGTTATTGGGATTGGGCGAACTCGGAATACACGTAGGTATTTAGGGCCAAATGAAGGTTTAATACGATTTCCAGTCTGGTGGGAATTAATTTTCAAAACGCTTTTTAGGGTTCCGTACCTCGGAACCCTTATAGGATCACTTTGTTGTCCGTCTGTTATGTCTCTTATTCGATTGGCCTATTATTTAAGGCCGTTCCTTGATTCGGACAAGCCACGCCCATCCGTTAGAGACACGTTTATGGCTCCCGTGCACGAAAGAAAGAGATGCAGCGCTCTTAAGGATCAGACTTTTTGACTAAACTACGATAAATAAGCGAATCTACAAAGTTTTGTCTAATTTTGTTTCTGTGACTTTTTAGATAAACCAGAATACCATATTATTTACTTAGTTATATTGCTTAATCTCTTATAGTTTACGTAAGCTAAGAAAAATAAGGGGAAAAAGGACCCAACTTCGGATTTTTTTTCTATCGAGGCAACTTTCAACAATCGTGTTTCGGCTTGTGCCATAAACAAGAGTATATAGTCTAATAATATATATTCGAAATTAAATTCAGTCCCTTTTCCCGTTTAGTCAATACAGCGTTTGAAAAAACCTATAATTTTTCAAAGTAAGCCCCTTAAATGCATTTTCATAAATAAAATAAGCATAAACTTTGCGAACTTATCTTTATTATTATTAACAAACATTGCACATTTAGTGACATGTTCGTAAAATTGTATATTCTTTTCACGAAAATTATTTTGAACATTATCGGTTCGTTTTTGAGTTATCTCTAAAAAAATACGTAAATGCAGACACGACCTTGCGATAGTAATAATTTCGCTAGTAGCAGTACATGCACTTGGCCGGTATTTTTATGAGAAACTTCAGCGGACTTGATAATAAGAATTCCCTTGGAATACATTCTTCTGGAGGATATAAAGGTTTTTTTTTTATTTGACCCCGTGAGCTTCGTGAAGCTTTGATGCTTTGATCAAGCAAACAAGAGCAAGGTAGGGCCAAAGTATGGATCAAGGTGGTGACCGTTATGGACTCGAGCAAGTCGTGACTAACCGGCCAGGCAGAAATTTATATTTTAAAGGAGTTTTCTTAAATAAAATAGGCAGACACTACGGCGAATTATTATTTTTATTTTCTACGCATGACCAGAAAAATAACCACAGGAAATCAACATGATTAGAAAGTTTGCACATATTTAATTAAACATCTAAATAGAATTTCATCACACTTTGTCTTCAAAATGTGTTTCTTTTCTTGCGACTGTGATGAAAAGTTATGTGTAACGTGTAACGGAGAGTAATGGCGTTATTAGTTATTATAAATAATGAAGTCAAACCCAATGCTCCATGCTCTTGATAATCATCAGTCATTTTGGCATTGATTAGATATTTGTTAGAAAGAAACAAACTTTAACAATGTTTCCAAATCATTATGTCAGTTAAACAAAATGCTAGACGTTCTTCTTGATAATAGTATTGATCCAGGTCAAGTAGCGAGTGACCTTGGTGTACACTCCGGCCTGGCGCTCCGGGTTTCTTTTTCCGTACGACACAACTCCTACCTGGATACCGTTGTAGGTCAGTGGGCCTCCGCTGTCTCCCTGTACGAAATAAACATTTTAGGTCTGTCACTTGACTAACCTTCACTCACTTGATCGACCAACTCAGTATGTATGAAATTATTAGATTAGACCAATCACACACTGCCTAAAAAATGAGGTCATATGCTCACAAACAAAAAACGGAATAAGTGTAGGTACATTATGAAATACGTTTATCTCCGTCAAAGTAACCATTATATGCGGAAAATAAAGTGGTATTTATAGCGCGAAGCAAATAATTTACTTTTTCTAAATCATTATAATATTTTCACATAAAAATAATGCGACCATATAATTATTGCTCATTTAACACATTCATTGCTCACAGAGCCGCGTAGCGCTAAGCCGTAGCCGATAACATGGGTTTCCTGCTATGTAGCGAAAATGCTTCGTAGAGCCGTGACGACAACGTGTCGTCATGGGTACTGAATGGGAAGTGATTGGTCATGCTGTTGCAATCTACTTTAGTTTTGGAAGTGTAGAAAGTGGTTATTATTAGTTATTACTTAATATAGATATTCGCTTTAATACTTGTTTGAAGTTTCTCTCTGTAGTTGAAATTGAATGCGGTGGATAAAATTATGTAAAATCTGGGCGCCACTGTATTTTTGAGGCTTTGAATTGTAGTCAAAGAGCTGTCCACTGCATAACGGCATACAATCAGCGGAGTTACCAAACTCTTTTAGTTAGTATACCTTACTATAGTTACCTTGTAAGACCCGTGGCCTCGAGTCCCGGCGCATAGTTGGTTGTCATTAAAATTGTGATAGATTTCATGACAGCACACGCCTGACAGAATCGGTATGGTAGATTGGCGCAGCTCGTTTTCCATTTTTTTCAAGACTTTATTATCCTGTTTAAAATGAAATTAATATTAGTTGGTCAGTACATGAGACAATCTAAAACGATTTATAGGAGGGACATTAAATCCGGAGGTCACGGGATCGAACCCTGGTCGCTCGTAGTATTTAGTAACAATTATGAAATACATATTATTTTGATATTGTCACTGCTCGGTCAGGGCAACATCGTGATGAAACAAAAACAAATGGCATTTGCTTTCGTAAACACTAAACTAGGATTAGATTGTTGTGTGCTATGTGAAACCCAAGATGCGAGCCGTGGCAAAAGCCGGGACAAATGTTGATGGTTAAAAAACTGTATAGTTTCGACTTGACAAAAATGGTCCCGTCACGAGAAAATAATCATTTACTTTACGTCGAAATTACGTTGCGTAAATTATATACGCTTGATTATGTCTGTCTGATGATAGTAGCAACCTCGCACGGCACTTATACTATCTGTGAGTCTGCTCCAATGTTCATTTGATTTTAGCCCCTATAGTATACAAAACTTGCGTGCCGGGGGATACGCGCCTGAGTGGACGTGCACCGTTTGTACTCCTAACATCTCTAGTGCTTGCAAATTAAGAATCGCATTCCGACGTGATTGCGCAGCGTAGCACTTACCCCCACATCACCGAAGCCAGTCACGTTGACTAAAGTTCCCACTTCCAACTCGAAGTCTTTACCAGGCAACTCGACCTTGGCCGCTTTGCTGCCGAACGGTATAGGCTTCTTGAGTTTGAGCAAGCAAATGTCGTTGTAATGATGGGTACTAACGTAACCGTCGTGGCAGAATTCCTTCTCCACTTCAATGAAAATCTTTCCGACGTCCAGATGGTCTGAACCGATGAGGACGATTTTTGGCGGGTGTCTGTAATAATACTAATAATGTTAAAGACGTAAGACATGTATTTCAAAAGTACAAATACTAAACTAAATTAATAACTAGCTCAAATCTAAACTAGGCCCTTGCGGCATTGTACCAAGGATGCTGGCGGCATTTCCTCGTTGTATCGCAATGCTGATACGCTGTGCGAGGAAACCGCCAGCTCTTCGGTCACCAGTTACATCAACCAGACGCTTTGCGATTTCTGCAAAAAACTTGTGTGCGCTGGGACCCCATGGACCTAGAGTTTCAACTCCAAAAGGTACAAAATGGTACTCTCTACCGAGACTTTTATATTTGTTACGTTTTGAAATTTCGGCGCTTTCCGCCGCTGCGCCCGCTTTTACGTTAGTCCGTTGGAGGTGGGACGGTGCCAGTGTGTCTACGCAGGTAGCATCCCACACTAACATCCGTCCCAGGCTCCAAGGAACCAAAGACACCCCATCAGGCCTCTTGCCATCATCCCTGATAATGCCAGTCGGCTCAAGAAGAGCAGGCACATTGATGGTGGCAAGAGACCGACGGATTATGTCGTTAAGCGACGCGTGTCTTGAAAAACGGCCCGCACCCTTTTTTGACAAGATAGTCCATGGTGTCCTAGTCGGTCCACGTCTGTGCCACAAGAGCATATGTGTGGCGTACACACCGAAACCCCGAGTCGCAGACCAGTCGCCAGTCTAAGGGAGGTCGGATCCAAGAAAGTACCAGTATTAGGAGAAGGATGGGCATGTAGCCAGTGACCAGCTTCCCGGGCTCCGACCGCCAAAAGCCTCGCGCGATCTGGACCTGTACAGTTGTTTAGAAGAGTATTGTAGCTTAAATCACAATAGACATTATCCCAACTCCTTTGTGATTTTGGGTTGTCAGGGAATGTTTTGCCCGGGCAAGCAATTTTAAAAGCATAAGTTCAATACGGTTCCGGAACTAGGCAAGTCACAGGACCCGGTAACCGTAGTTCACAGTTCATAACTTCATACTTAAATAGTTACTTATAATATTTTAAAATATCATATGTGACGTTTGCAAGCAAAAGGTACATCATAGTCGGTTGTTAACAGAGTTTATTTCTAATAGTAGTTTAGGTAACTGTTACGTAATAGGGGTCCTTAAAACACGAGTGTGGTTTTATGAAACGAACGAAGTGAGTTTCATAATAAGATCACACGAGTGTTTTAAGGCCTAATTACGTACAGTTGCATACACTGCTTTATCTACACACATATTATAAACCCGAAATGATGATTGAATGACTGCAATTGCACGGATTGTACGCCATCGCCATGACCAACTCGATTGTGTCGGCGGTCGGGCGGCGCATGCCCGCACCCGGATTTTCATAATGATATCGAATTTTTGCTTATTATTTGATAATAATAACATCGTTACAGATAACCAGAGCTCGGATTTTTCACGGCAAAACAAAACACTAGCGTAATTTAGCCAGTGCTTGAAATATTATTTTATCGACACCTATCGAGTCTTACTAGAGTATATGACAGGTATTGCCTCAGTGCATTTTTTCTTTTTTTATTCGATGGTACACCTATCAGTGTGAATGTCAAAATTTAAAAACTAACAAACGTGCGAAAATTTCGTAAAACAGGAGACTTACTAGAGCTCAAAATCAATATTTTTGACCAGTCTAAGGTGACCTACTGGGGGTTAGAAGGTTGTGCATTAATTACCGGACATCCTGTATAAGTAATAAAATAACTTTTCATTTTAGCTTTGCCATAGTCGAGCAACAAAGAGGTAGGTCTGCATGTACAACTTAGAACGAAGTAACTATACCACCTCATTTAAAATGATAGAAACGACTGCAAATTTCATCTCACATGACATATGACATTCACACTTTAACTGTCATTTCATTACGTATAAAACGTAAATTGCATCTAGGTGTTATTTATTTCGCAACGCATTGAATCCGACGTGTTGGATATACGTATAATAACTTAATATTGCAAGGTATCAATTAATACAAAAATGAGTAATGTACAAGATCGGATCAAAACGTGGATTGAAAATCACCCTGAGTTAGTCTATAATGAAGTGACCTCCACTATATACTGCTCTATGTGCGATATGCATCTAAAACTGAAGAAATGCAATATTGAGAATCATGTGAAAAGCAACCGCCACAATTACCGTTCGGGGCAACCAAATAGGAAACATCAATTTTATTTCGATTTAATTATTTTTCTTATTTCATGCAACATACCATGGGCAACAGTCAACAACAATAATTTTCGTCATTTTTTTAACAAGTATTTATGTTGCGACTGCTCTATGACTTCTTTACCGGACGAATCGACCCTGCGAAAAATTTATTTAAATCTCGTGTACAAAAAAACTATACAGGGTATAAGAGAGGTAAACAAAACCAATTATTTGTGGATATCTATAGACGAAACACCAGATTTCATGGGAAAATGTGTGACAAACGTGGTGATTCGGTCTTTGCAAAAAAATTGTTCTAAGCAATTTTATCTTTTGGGGTCGAAGGTTTTAGAGAAGGTAAATGGGGAAACAATAGCAAACCTAATAATAAACCAATTAAAATTTTTGTTTCAAAATTCTTTCAATGATAACGTAAACAATTTGCTTTTACTTTGCACAGATAGTGCCGCATATATGCTTAAAGCCGGTCGTATTTTAAAAGCAACGTTTCCTCGTATGAAACACATTACGTGTTTAGCTCATGGTCTGCACCGGGTTGCCGAAGAAGTGCGAGATAATTTCAAAGGTGTGGATGGGTTGATATCGAATGTCAAAAAGATATTCCTAAAATCTCCAGAGCGTGTACGCCTTTTTAAGGCAAAATATCCGTCCATTCCCCTACCTCCCGAGCCAATTATCACCAGATGGGGAACTTGGATATCTGCTGCGGTATATTACGCTCAATACTATGAGCAAATACGTGATGTCGTCTCCATACTTGCTAATGACTCGGCAGCTATAAGAGCTGCAAAAAAATGTTTTCAAACACGCAAACTACGACCGGAGTTAAATTTCATTCGCGACAACTACGAAGTAATAGCCTCTTCAATAGAACAATTGCAATGTTCGACTTTATCCATTGCGGAATCCTTCCTCATTCTGGATACTGTTCGTTGCTACGTAAACTGGAGTAAACTGTTACCAGTGATACGTAAATTTGAAGCCGTGCTCGAACGAAATCCTGATTACGAAATTTTAAGAGACATATCTGAAAATATTACCCGAACTGATAATGAATTCTATAAATTTGCTCCCTTGACGTCAACTGAAGTTGAACGTACATTTAGTGTACATAAATGGATTTATAGTGATAAACGCAACTGTTTACTCCCAGAGAATGTTGAAAAGATAATGATCATCTACTCCTATCACTATTACCCAAATAAAATGTCTTGTGCTGCTGTGTGTACTGACGTAGATTTTGAAGAAGAAATTGCGTCTGTTTCTAATATATAGTAACTTTATACAAATGTTTTTATTAGTTTTATTACATATTAATTTTATTTGGTGACTTTTATTTCTTCTAGTTCTGAATTATCGATATCGATAAAATAATATTTCAAGCACTGGCTAAATTACGCTAGTGTTTTGTTTTGCCGTGAAAAATCCGAGCTCTGCAGATAACACATTTGTTCTAACTACTAATGTTTACTTTAAGAAGACGACGTTCGAAATTTGAACGTAATTAAGGTATCGGTTACCGATACTAAAATGTAAACATTAAGATGCAGCCACAGATACTCATATCTAAATATAAGGCGTTTGCTCATCGATCCTGACCATAAAATAGACATATTATGGTATGGGTGTAGATAAATGAATTATTATGCGGTAATGCCTTATTGACAACCGACAATGATGATTTTACTTGAAAACGGCACATATGCCCGCGTAGCAGATAGACTGTCAGTTTTATGTAAGTTGTATTCATGTCTTAAATTTAATGACATGTTTTAGTTATCGCAACTAACTACAATAGTACATTACGTACCTAGGGCGGTAAAATAAAGAAGAGCTCAGATCGCGGGTATTTGTGACCCGAACCGAAGGTAAGGGCCGTAAACAAGCTATCTGAGGCCTTCCTTATTGCCGCCCGTGGTGCGTACATAATTTTACGCCTTCTCGTGGGTGTGAAGTGAGATTTGCCGCTGCGCCCTAGGGCGGTAAATTTCACTTAGCGCCCAGAGTGACGTAAAATATGATGTAGATAGATATGTTGATGATTTTATCGGTTAAATCACTTAAGTATTTAGTAGCTTTAGATATTTTTTTTTCGTATGAAATACATACCCATATTTACGGTTTTTTTTTGTAAGGGCAATGAGCAGCAGTCAAAATAAACCGTTCATGGATGATGGACCCGCCGCAAAACGGCGTGTATGCCGACTTCTTTGTCGAATAGTAGTACAACGCCGCCATGAAGGGCGCAGCTTGCAAGGGTACCTTGTGACCGCCGAGGATACCCACATTGTTGATGGTACAGTTGTCCCCTGCGAACAAAATTGTAAACATACCTTTGTACAGTCGTCATCAGATATATCGGAGCGGCCAAGGTGGTCACCAATATCTGAACAACGCCTCTACCTATTGTCAAGGCGATAAAGTGCATGTTCAGATATTTCTGACGGTATATCTGATGGCGACTTTACATACAGCAAAATTTTACAGACATTTTGTTATGAAATGGCGATTTTGTAGCTGTTTGATTTACACTTAAGGCTTACTTTCTTAGGCTGATTTAGGCTTTAGGCTTTACTTGAGGCTTAGAATGTTAGTAAATAAGTATTAGATAGGTTAAGTTAGATAGGGTTACTTTGTATATATTTTTTTGTTTAAAACAATGAGCGCATCTCGCCATAAAACGTCACAGTTTGGCGAGGTTTACTGTTAAATGTTTAGCGTAAGTTTACATTCATAAAAAAAACTTTAAAAAAACTTACTATTTAGGCCTAAACAGTTCTAAAATATCTCGGTTATCATTATCAAATAAAATTCAAACTAGACATTAAGATGTGAACAGATATTATTACAACCAACCACGTTAGGTGGTTGAGCAAATAACTTATATTTAAATACTATTTCTACATCTCCGCTGATAAAATGTCAATATCTTGTACTAGCCAATTTTATACACGAGATCTCTCTGAGTCTATACCACAGTCTCATGCTAAAAGTATACATATCTTAAAGTATTCATATTTGATATTTCCTCCAATATCGATATGGGTAAAATAAGTACTTTAAAAGTTACTTACCTAAAGCAAGTACCGCTGGTAAAAAAACCGCAGCGATCAGAAACTGTATTGACTGCAGTAGGACCATGGTGACTTTAGCTCTGCATGTGCATTAGGTAAATTAGCATTTGCAAATATTATGTGGTATTTTATATTATATGCTTACATTTAATTAATTAGACCTGATGTTACAAATTAGCGTAAGTAGGTACTCGTTTTTTTTTTAATCAGTTGATTAAAAGCGATTTATCAGTCTCGAAAGGGAGCGAGGGCCGATATAGGCGCAGGGCGGACACGTAATACCTACTAGAAAACTCGTTTGAGCGCCTTTGTGTGCACGGCACATTTGTCTGTACACGCTTCAATGTGTGCGTACGTCTTAGGGCGCTGTTCCCGCAGTCTTCTTCCTAGTGTTTGACCCATCTTTTTGCTCTATTGAGCCTGGGGCCGCTTGGCAACATAATCCCAGGAATTCGCGTACGCACTAGTTTTTACGGAAGCGACTGCCATCTGACCTTTCAACCCAGAGGGGAAACTAGGCCTTGTTGGAATTAGGTCCGGTTTCCTTACGATGTTTTCTTTCACCGAAAAGCGACTGGTAAATATCAAATGATATTTCGTTCCGAAAAACTCAGTGGTACGAGCCGGGGTTTGAACCCGACCTTCGGTTTGAAAGTCTGACGTCTTACCGCCAGGCCACCAGCGCTTCGGGCGCTGTTCCCGCAGTAAATGACGTTTGACAATACACCGCCATTTTGCTTTTTAACGACGCGCTGCCAACCTGACTAATCAGTCAGGTTAATCAACCTTCTAGTTCCCTACCAATCGGCCGCCGCGGGGTGAGGTAATTCCGTTCGGGGCGGGGCGTAGTGTGGCCATTCTCTATGAAATACTATTGTTTATTCTGTGATATACATAGGTCTCCTGCTGCTGCTTGCTCTCAGTGCACCTCTCAACGTGCCATACAGGCAGTCTGGCATGTTTTGAATGTTATATGGTTTTCTACACTCGTCGACTGTAATGCTTGAATTGAGACTGTGTAGACGGAACTACTAGCGTATACTTTTCGATACTATGGCGTACTATGGTCGTATATTGTAGCATCGACAACGATGGTACAAAGGATTTTCATACAATATTGTGACACTGTTGCCGCAGCCCGCCCTGCGCCGCCGCCGTCGCCGGTGACCGGCACAATCGGCCGGGAGATTAAAGTTACCCATTTGTATAGATGCAGCAGGTCTTTCGTCGAACTCAATTCTTATCGGCTTGCCTATACTGGGCACTCGTAGAAAAAGTATTGCATACAATAGTGACATAATCAAGCTTTTCAATCTCGCACTCAGCAAGCTTCGTGGCTTAAACACGGTACTCAACTGAAAAGCTCTTAATTATGTCACGATTGTATAAAACACTATTACTTTATGTACTAGATACAGCATACTACTTTGTGCAGCCTACGCACAACTTAATTCGAAGTTTTTAAAACGTGACAACGGAACATTTATTTAAGAAGTTTTCTTAAATAAAATAAGCAAAAACTACGGCGAATTATTCCACTTCATCCTCCTCCTAGCGATTGTCCCGTCATTTTGTCACGGCTCTATTTAGCCATGGGGTTCGCTCGCAACCTAATCTCAGGAGTTTTCATCTGGCCTTCTAACCCAGAAACTAGGGCTTGTTGGGATTGGGCCCGGTCACGATGTTTTCCTTCACCGACTGGCAAATACCTAGTCTAGCCATAAGTTCTGTTACTTGTGAAAATAATCATATTTCTTTGACGGTTCAACTAATTTACAAAAATGGTATATCTATTTATAGATAAATTAATTTAGTTTTTAAATGATATATTTTTATCTGGAAATGTCCACATATAGCTTTAACATTTGCTTTTTAACGATTTGTTTCGTACCTGTTAATTCACGCACCTTCTTTATTGGAAAAAAATCTACCCTGCCGTCAAGGTTGTTTTTAGAGAATCAATATTTATGTGGTGTTTAGAACAGACCATGTCCTCTAACACCGACCACAATTAATTGTCCAGGGAATTTAGGTAAGTGCTGGAAAGGGGCCAATCAGCATACTGAGAAGAACAAAGAAAATTACTTTTCAGGTAAGACTGGGTGGAGTGAGCTATTTGAAGTGAGGCCGAATTCTCCTGAAAAGCCTAAAGCATATTTTTGTATATTGTCCTGTTAACAGGTTTTACCATAGTATTTTAAAGCTCATTTTGATACAGTTTGACTGAAATTTTCAGTCGCTAAACAAGCCTGTACGGAAAAATGGATTTTAGAGACACCTTGATATGACGCATCTTACTAAATCATGAGCTATGCTGGATAATGACGTTGCTGAAGCGTGTATACTATAGTTTAAGCTTCTCGA
This sequence comes from Pammene fasciana, assembly GCA_911728535.1. Taxonomy (NCBI): domain Eukaryota; kingdom Metazoa; phylum Arthropoda; class Insecta; order Lepidoptera; family Tortricidae; genus Pammene; species Pammene fasciana. The sequence goes on from OU452292.1 coordinate 4,386,775, forward strand.
GTGTTGTGTGCTTACACTTATATATTTCGTTTGTTGTATTGCTGTATGAAATTTAAAATATTTAAAGGCAACTGTAGTAAATTCCTCCATAAAAACGGTGCGTGAATTTTACCATTGAAAAGCTGATGATTAAAGGCTTGTATTAAAACCAACATTGGAAGTTTCGGACAAAGGATATATTACTTAAGAGCTTTATTTTATTACCTATTCATAAATATATGATTATTGTAATCAAATTACATTACATTGAAAATTATTTACGTTTTTGTTTGTAACAGAACTTATGGCTAGACTAGGTATCAAATGGTATCTCGATACAAATTCCGAAGAACTTAGTGGTGCGCTCCGGGGTTTGAACCCGGGACCTCCAGATCGAAATCTGACGTATTACCGCCAGGCCATCAGCGCTTACTTTATACAACGACGGTGGCAAACAAGCATACAGCCCACCTGATGGTAAGCAGCTACCTTAGCCTATGGACGCCTGTAACTCCAGATGTGTCACATGCGCGTTGCCGACCCTTAAAAACAGGAGGAGGAGGACTTTATGACAAAAAAAAAAACAAACGCTTATTAGGTGTGTTACTAATATGAATAGTAACTTTGCACATGTTTAATGAAACATTTAATTACATTTTCATCACACTTTGTCTTTAAATGTGTTTCTTGCTTCGGAAGTATGATGAAAAAAAAAAAGATGTGTAACTCAGAGGATAATGGCGTTAATAATAAACATCTGTCCAACCCAATGCTCTTAGTTTGTTGCTATCTGTCATTTTGACATTTGTGTATTGCAAAATTTTATAAAGAGGGAATAGTTATTTATTATACCTATACTCCAGGGGGCAAAGTTGATGTTTAACCTCTCGTGCTTTGATTGAGACTCGAGTCAGCGAAATATCCCAAAATTAAGACGCGACCGTAGTGAGTGTTTCAAAAAATGGAATCTTGAGCATACGAGGGACTCAAGGCAAGAGGGGTTAAACAAAATTTGCTGCCGAGTATAATACAAAAAAAATCACACCACCACGGAAAATATAAGCTATGAAATATAAAAAAATCGAAATTATATAATACAAAATCATCTTTGTAAAGTCCGTCCTGACAGATAACGTGAAAAACAATAAGTCAAAACTTGTACCAAATTACTTTCCCCTCATGTGGGTAAAATGCGTTTTTCGCCGCCCCTTTGAAGGGATAAAGAGCGTGTTTAGAAGTTGAAGTGGTGAAAAGAATATCATAAACCCCGAGTCATAAAATCTTATTTTTTCCCTATCGTCCGAGCTGCACGAAATGTTACTCGTTCTCCGTGATAATGGCATTGATCCAGTCCAAGTAGCTGGTGACCTTAGTGTACACCCCGGCAAGGCGCTTCGGATCATTGTCTCCATATGACACGACTCCCACCTGGATTCTGTTGTAGGTCAGAGGGCCTCCGCTGTCTCCCTGTATGAAACATTTTATAGGTATATCATTTAACTTGAAATGGCTAACGTTATGTAATAGATTTTCATAAAAATATTGATCGACACCATGAAAAAACAGTTTTGATTTTGTAAAAACCGGGGCGCCAAATGTAGTGTTTAGGGTATTGTATGCCCATGGTATAGTCGGTGGAGACCCTGCCTATGAATCAGGAGGTCCTGGGTTCGAATCCTGGCAAAGGTATTTATTTGTGTGTTTATCACTTAGACTATTCAACCAACCGGACCGGCCATGTCTGTAATTTTCCATACAAAAATTGTTTTTTGCGGGGGAGGGGAACGTCAAATGTATACGTAACGTCAAAATAGCCACATCAGATAAACGTCAGTCCATGCAATAAGTATGACCACTGGTCATATATTTTCGGCAGAGGGGAACGCCTGTCAATAAGGTTTATTACGAATATTTTTACCTTGATTATCTTCGTTTTTTTATACTACAAACTTAGCTTAGTCTGGAGCTACAATAGTTTAATCTGTGTAAGATTGTCTATTAAAATATTTATTTATTTATATTATAAATATTTACCTTGAAGGAGCCATGGCCTCGAGTCCCGACGCATATTTGGGTGACATTCGTATCTTCATACAGCTCGTGACAACATTCTTCTGACAGAATCGGTACAGATGACTGACGCAGCTCGTTTGACATTACCACGTCATACTGTGCCAAAAATAATTTTAATTAAAAAAGAACCAACTTCACTTTTGACTTTTGACTCCACCTTTCCACCCGACTTCACTTAGGATCCGCTTTGCTCTAAAAAATACTGAAATTATTATAGGTGTGCCTATAATAATTGAAGAATTCCCTCGATTTCTCCAGGATCCCATAATCAGATCCGGACCTGGTGACAATGGGATCAACTGTGAAGTATAGGTACTCTTTCAAACAAAAAAATAATCTCCCAAATCGTTCCAGCCGTCTTCGAATAATCGGTGAATATAAATAAAAAATTGCAAAAACAATGAATTTGACGAATTCAGAACTTCCTCCGGACTTCGAAATCTTCATGTCTGGTGAAAACTACTTGGGCGGTTTGTAACATAAACCATTTAATTAAATTTTAATCACAGATATGTTAATTACTTACACCTATCCTCCCGAATCCAGTAACATTGACTAAAGTGCCATCTTCCAACTCGAAGTCTTCATCAGGCAACTCGACTTTGGCTGCCTTGCAGCCGAACGGTACAGCTTCCTTGAGTTTCAGTATACAAATGTCGTCGTGACCGTCAGCGATCGTGAATCCCTCGTGACAGAACTCCTTTTCTACGTCAATAAACATCCCTCCCTTATCCAGGCGGTCTGATCCGACGAGGACTCTTTTTGCTGGGTTTCTGTAAGGTGTATACAAGGTGTGATGTGCCCGGCCAGTAGACCCGTCATTGGTGGGATTCTTTGAATAGCGTCTAGCTTGAAGCGGTATTAGACATTGCAGGGCCCAATCTGTCAGGTTGGAAGGTGTAATTGAAGGTAGGGCCCGTAGGGAGCTGAAGGAGGGGTAGGGAGAGGCGGGGTACACAACAGATTGGGCCCTGCAGGTTGCAATGTCTAATAGCCGTTTTAAGCTGCATAGTCAGTAGACAGTATAGAAGTTTACAGAAGCATATTTTTTAATTCTATTAGTTCAGCATTACCATCTATATTCTCTAACTTCTACAGGAATTTATTATATAACTACGTACATACCTAGAGGTCGTTAAAAACTTTCAAGCTCTTTTTTCTGAATAAGTGGAAAGATGTTTCAAAACATCCTTTCGTAGTGTATGACATTTATGTGGGTAAGTACTTATACTTACCTACCCACATATTTTATATAGTTTTTAGTTATTTTGAGGCTAGTAGTAGTAGCTTTTGTAGTAAAACACGCGAGCTAGTTCAACACTGATTTATTCTAGTACAATGTAGGTAGACATAGTATTTAACAAGTACCCTTAACCTAATATACTACATCTTTTCCCTTTCGGGAATAAAAATAAAATGAAAAAAAAATTACACCTAAAATTGACTTTAAATGTCAACATTAAAACTAAAACTAATAAAAATGTAAATAAAACAAAAATCTCGTTGTTTATCTAAGTTAAATTCAAAACAACAATAACATTATTGGTTCTAACTATTGGTAATACCTACTATAACACGGTAATACTTTATTGACAATAATTGTTACACATTTTAAGTACCTATCATGAACTTATTGGCTGAAACATATCATTATAATTTTAATCTTATTGCTACGAAAATAAGGTTGTTCTTTAATTTTACACTTTTGTATCAAAACAACATAACAACTTAGATATATGTACCTATAGATAGATACGAGTACTTAACTATAATCTGACAAATGAAATTTGTGAATGTACAAGTAATACACATAATTAACTTATATGGTAAAATATAACTGTAACAGTTATATTTTTTAGTTTATTTATGACTTTTAAAAGAGATCATCGATCTTTGCATTGTTAAATACTGCCTTGGCTTTAGAGCGCGTTAGGGGAGGAGAAATGTGAGGCAAGTGCGACTGTTTAACAGGTTCTTTTGAAACTGTCTCAGCACTGGCATTTGTTTGACCTACTTCCGCTTTATCAACCGAAGTTTCCGCGGAAGAACCGCCCGCAAGCCCCGGGGTCGTTGAGGCCATTGTCGCCTGGCGCGTGGCCGCCGTCTGGCGTGCTACCAGCTGACGCCGGTTACGCCGATACCTCCGACCCTGGCTATCAGCCACCACGAATGATCGTGGTTCTGGTGCGCTGCCTACAACCGTAACCGGTTTTTTATTGCTCCCATCAATAAGCGTCGCCCTTTGTCCGGGCAATAAAGGCGATAATAATTTAGCAGATCGATCGTAATGTTTTTTAATGCTATCTTTCTGTAGTAACATTCTTTGATAATTTTGTTTATTATCAACACGTTCATGCAATAGTTCAGTTTTTATCGGCAACTTTGTTTGCAACCGCCTGCCCATTAAAATTTGTGCCGGTGAATCTAAATTGTACCTCGGACAGGGTGTCCACTTTCTGGAAAGTCAGTGAAAAGTCAGGGAAGCTCGAAATGGCACTGGAAAGTCATGGAAAGTCAGGGAAATTATAATGAGGTCAGGGAAAAATATGGACCTGGAAAAAATAATTAAGGAATATATAAAATAATGGAAAACAAAAGTTTTATTCTCTTGGTTATAGGTGAATCTAAAGAATTCATAGAATTACTTGAAAGGCGTCATACCTTCTCTATTTAGAATATTTTTTTAAGGTTTAAAAAATCTTAAACCCTCTCAGCGATTGCTAATGAGAAAGCCTTTGCTCAAGCTGACTAGTAACCCAGACTCATAGCCATACGTCGTTATCGCGGGTGCAAAAACAAATATGTTGAAGAATATAACAGAGTATCCGTTTGATATAAACAGAGTATTTCTACCTACGCGTCTTAGCCTCTAAGAAGTTCTTCATATCTAGATACATAACGTTTTTGCTGGAAATGACCAGTCAAACTCTTCTCAATCTTGCGCCTTTTCTACGTTCCTTAAAGTGCCCCTTTTTGAGTTGAAATTTCGTTTCACATTCTTTTATGAAAATAACGAGTAACCGTGACTTGAGGGGGATCCAATTGTTCCTAAGGGTCACCACATGCCTAGCGGTTTTCCTCGCAGAATTAGCGGAAGTAGCGGAAATTCATAGACAAAATGCTTAATTTGTCTATGGTAGCGGAAATTTGTCTATGGCTTCCATACAAAAAATCTGCTACCATAGACAAATTTCCGCTACTTCCGCTAATTCCGCGAGGAAAACCACTAGGTGTGTGGTGACCCTAAGTCTAAAATAATCGTTTATCTACAAGTCTACATAAGTCGATCAAGAATGAAAAATGTTTCGAACAACAGGTGACAGAAGAGGTTGCCGTTAGGGCTGCGTGGCTAATCTTTTTAACCGACTTCAAAAAAGGAGGAGGTTCTCAATTCAACAGAATTTTTTATCATTATTATTTTTTTGTATGTATGTTACTCGAAATTTCCGTGAATCGTGAACTGATTTTCAAAATTAATTTTGAATCGAATGGGTATATCCCCTAGATGGTCCCGTTGGCACCAAGTCGGGATCTGATGATGGGATCCTGAAGAAATCGAGGGAACTCTTCAACTATTATAGGCACACCTATAGTGGTTTCACTATTTTTTACAGCAACTCTGCCACTTCCCTTTGGAATAGCGGATCCTAAGCGAAGTCGGTTCTTTTTTTGTTTAAAAATATTAATATGTACTAATTATCAAGTAAGTACGATATTAGAAAAAAAAGAATAATTTTGATCTCGTAGGTACAAACGTATTTGATACTACTGACACTTCTGTTATTTCTTGTTTATCATAATCTTTGAGTTCTGTCAAATCGTAGTTGCACCCGCGATAACGACGTATGCTCATAGCATTGTATTTCAGTGTAGGAAGGATCTACAACATTATGATTTAATGTACCTACCATAATTAAATTTCTGCTTTTAGGACATGAAATAGCATAAAAATCATACAGTTTTTTTAAAGTGATGTGTTAGAGTTTCATTAAACAGTGAATATGACTAATGAAATGAGTTAAAATATTGTACGTTTAATAAAAGTATGACTCAATCTAAGAGTGAGTCCAGAGTTTGCATATTGAAGTCGTAGGCGTTCATAATATCAGCATTCAGCGTATTTAATTTTAGACAATGTTGCCAAATATTCAAATTGAGGAATATGGGTGAGCGAGTCGTAGTGTTACATAGAAAAGGTCCGAAACATAATATAAAAAATCTTGAAACTAAAATCAGTTGACCACTAATTAAACATTAGAATAACTTGTACCAACATTAAATGCAGTCCTGAACTGAACAAAATCTGCCAAAACTCTTGCGACAGGGACGGGACTAAAATACAGCGTAACAAAATGTTCCCAGATAGCAAGATTGCTTTCAACAACTCTATGGGAAAGACAAATTTCGTGTATGTGACCAATCACGGAATAGCACACATGCTATGTCTGGATGTACAGAATTCGCGATTTAATTTACATTGATAAGGTGGCTTGAAAATGGACTATGCCTTGACAGATTTATAAAAGCATCAGTTTCGAGAATTTGCTTCTAATGAGTGAAAACAAAAAAACTTACTGTAATGAAAAATCTGTTACTAAAAGCTCCATTGGCAATCGTAGGATCTATTGTACATTCGCCATCAGATATATCAGAGGGGCCGAGGTGGTCGCAAATATCTGAACAAAGCGCCTCTATCGTCAAGGCAATAAAGTGTATGTTCAGATATTTGTGACCACTTTTGCCACTTCGATATATCTGATGGCGACTGTACCGCGTTTATACTCGTGTGGGAGTGACGAGGCGAATAAACCGGCGAATAGCGCGCGGACTGTCTATACATGTCGCATCGGGGAGTTATACCCACAGAGCCGAATATGTGAACGGACATTCGCGTTGGCACTCGTACGCGAATGGTTCGTAGAACGTTTCGACGAGCTTCACTCAAATGCGAACATACAAGTGTAAACGTAGTATTTATTAAAAGGGATTACCAACCATTTTATGGCTATTTCAAAGCAACAAACCTCTAGCGTCATTTGTACATGTTGCCATAATGGACTTGATAAATAAATCTAATGGAGAACTTGTAAAGACGAAAAATCTCGACGCTTTGTCTCCTGAACATATTATAACATCGATTTAAATAACACCGAAAATGTACTTGTCACAGAACATTATCACAAACTTTCGAAACTTAACGCATTAAATAAAATAAATAAAAATAATTAAATGCAATAAATAACTTAAGCTATTATTTAACATTTGAAAAAAAAGGCCGATTCGTTTTGATTCGTACGCTGCACGCTGTGAGACATACGGAATCAATACAACATGCTGATATTGTGCTAGGAATATTGCATGACTCTGGAAAAATTACAACGGAACGTATACTTACAAAGGAAAAGTGACCAAGGTCTCTGGTGCCTAGGGCTGCGATGAAACCAGCGTCTTTAGCATTCGCTGCAGTAGCCCTAACTCCTAGGCTAACGGTTATTTTAAGTAGGAGTTTGTGACCCGGATGCGATGCAGAAGACACAGTCAACACAGTGAATCCTCCTGTTTTTAAAGGTCGGCAACGCGCATGTGACACCTCTGGAGTTGCAGGCGTCCATAGGCTACGGTAGCTGTATCAGGTGGGCCGTATGCTTGTTTGCCACCGCCGTTGTATTAAAAAAAATTGTAGCGTGTCCAAATTCTTAAAACTAACAATTCAAAATTGGTCTCTATACATAGTTTTGTTCTGAAACTTGATCCGATTTTGTAAAAATTCAACAGACAGACACTAATAAGGATGCGCATATATTACGTTAAGTAATATTTACGTAAACACTGAAATGGAGACACAAAAAAATTCGATACTAAAGTCTTGCGTATGGAAATTCGACTACCTTGAGCTAAAAATAGTAAAAATGTTTTTGTAGATGGACATTTTGGTCAGGGAAATTTCAAAAAATGGTCATGGAAAGTCAGGGAAAAGTCAGGGAATTTTTTTGGGGGTTTATAGTGGACACCCTGTGACGGAGTTGACCTATAATTGAGTAGACTCAAATAAAAATCTTCACCCGCGTCTTGGCACTTTTTTATCATGTTTTTAATTGTTTGAACCGTACGTTCACTTTTGCCATTTGATTGAGCGTAGCGCGGGGAAGATGTCACATGTTCTATTTCCCAATCTAACAGGAAGTTTTTAAACTCACGAGAACTGTATGCGGGTCCGTTGTCGGTCACCAACTCCGACGGAATACCGTGCCGGGAAAACTGTTCCTTCATAAAATTTATAACTAATTTGCTAGTTATATTATTGAGCATGCCTACCTCAACGTAATTCGAAAAATAGTCTACTAAGACTATGTAGTGTTTTTTTCTGTACTCAAAAATATCAGAAGCTAGTTTCGACCAAGGCAACGCCGGCAACGGATGCTGCAGCAGGGGCTCGCGGCGCGGCGTTGGCGCATGCAGTGCGCACGATGCGCATGCGCGCACGCGTCGTTCCACGTCGGCAGACATGCCCGGCCAAAACAATACCTCTCGCGCACGGCGCTTACACCTATCTATACCTAGGTGCCCTTCGTGCACCTTACTCAGCATTTCGTCGCGTAGGGCGCGAGGAATGTAAACACAATTATTTTTAAATATCAAACCGCCTATAAATTGTAACGACTCGCGGTAGGGCCAAAACTTATTAACGCATTCCCTAACATCCCACCTGTATCTAGGCCAGCCGTTGGAAATATATTGTATTAAACTTTTACTTTCGTCGTCTCTGGCCGTATTTTCTTTAATTATGTTTAGTTTTTTATTACTGACCTGTACGTTTTCAATCAAGAAACAGGTTTGAACCTCGACCTCATCAGTGATTCGCTCGTGCATCAGTTCTGGTAGCGGTGCGCGTGATAATGTGTCGGCTATGTACATGTACTTACCGGGCGTATACTCGACCTTTAATTCAAACCCTTGAACTCGCATCATCATGCGCTGTAGTCGCGCCGGAACTGCCGACAATGGTTTTTTAAACAGCGGTTCTAAAGGTTTGTGATCAGTCTGCACTGTCACATCTTGGCGGCCATAAATATACTGTTTGAATCTCTCCACTGCGAAACAAATAGCCAACATCTCCTTCTCTATCTGAGCGTACCGTGTCTGAGTGTCCGTGAGTGTAAGGGAGGCAAACTCCACCGGCCGCCCGCCCTGCAGCAGCACCGCGCCCAGCGCAACGCTGCTCGCATCCACCGACAGCACCACCGGTAACTCTGTTGAATATAATGCTAACACTGGAGCCGATGCTATTTTATTTTTTAATTTGTCTACAGCATCTGAATGGTTTTTATCCCATACCCATTCAGAATCTTTTTTTAGTAATCCGCGCAATACTGCAACCGAATCCGAGTAGTTCTGGATAAACTTTGATAAATAGTTTACTACCCCAAGAAATCTTTCCAACCCTTTCCGATCCTCAGGATATGGCATTTCCAAAACCGCACGTACTTTAGAATCATCTGGACGCATTCCATTTTCATCAAATTTGTGACCCAAATAAACTATTTCTTTTACGCAGAACTTACATTTTTCTTTGTTATACTTAATGCCAATTTCCCCTGACCTTTGTAACAACCGCTCCAGACGCGCGTCATGCTCCTGTTTTGTGTTACCCCAAACAATGACATCATCAATGAAACTTTCGACGCCATCTAAATCTTCTAGATATTGCCTTAATTTCGCGTGAAATACCTCTGGGGCACAATTTACCCCATATGGTAGACGGAGAAATTGGTACCTACCGAAGGGTGTCGCGAACGTGCAGAGGTCTGCACTGGCGTCGTCCAGCTGCACCATCCAGAACCCCGAGCGCGCGTCCAGCACGCTGAAGTACCGCGCGCCGCGCAAGCGCACGGCCAGCTCGCTCACCGTGGGCAACGAGTACTGTGCACGGCGCACTGCGCGGTTAAGCGGCCGCGGATCTAAACAAACCCTAAGGTCGCCATTTTTTTTAGCAACCAAAACAATAGCATTAACCCATTCGGTGGGATGTGAAACCTTCCTTATAACACCAATTTTCTCCATACGCTGTATTTCAGTATATAACTTGTCACGCATCCCTAATGGAATTTTTCTCGTTGGGCATACTACCGGTTGCACGTTGACGTCTACTACTATTTTATATTTACCGGGTAATTTCCCTAAACCCTCAAAAAGATCAGAGTAATTTTCCATCTGAATAGCATCAATCCGGCGCACTAGACCTAACGTTACACACCCTCTTAGTCCTAGTATATTCCGACAATTGAAATCACCAATTAAAAACTTTAACTCATATTGTTTATTTCTGCAAGTTAACGGCAATCTGCATTTACCTATTACAGGTATATCGTGATCGGTAAATGAATAAGCCCGTTTAACAATTGGTTCCAAATCGCTTAATTTTAAACCTAAGTTTAAATATTCAGACTTAGACACTACATTTAGCATCGAGCCAGTATCTAATTTAAACAACATTCGTTTGTTATTGCAAATTAATAACTCCAACCATTCTTTTGGTGGTTTAGACTTAGAGTCCTGCTTAATAACGTCAACATAAAACATACCGTCCTCCTCGTCTGACTCTTCCACCGCTAAATCACACACCTGGTCACGAAGCACTTTGCGCTCACCACACATTTTTGCGAAATGTCCTCTCGTGTCACATACGTAACATAATGCACTGTACGCTGGGCAGCGTTCGTCCTGGGAGCACCACCCCCCGCCGCACGCCGCGCAGGGTCGGCGCGAGGGTCCGGGCGCACCCGCGCCGGCCGGCGGGCGCCTGCCGCGCCGCGCCCCGCGCCGGGTGCTCGCGCGGCGTCGCCCGCCGGCGCTCGCACGCGATCCACCGCCACCTCCTCGCGCTGCCGCTCCCCACACGGCATCGACTCGAACGTCTTTTGCACCGCCATCGATACAAGAACTCTCCTCGTGTGACATCTCCGCTGCTTGGCAAATTTGTACCGCCTTTGCCAACGTTAAATTGTCCGTGCGAAATAGTCTGTCTCGAACGACATTATTATTTATTCCGCACACAATCCTATCTCGAATCAAACTATCCGTTAACGTGCCGAATTCGCACGTCTGACTCAGCACTCGCAACGCGGTGACCCACTGATCAATGTTTTCACCCTCTTTTTGATTCCGTATAAAAAACTTATACCGGGACACCGTGATGTTTGGCTTCGTTCCGAAGTATTCATCGAATTTCTTTAATACCGATTCGATGTCCTCACTTTGTTTTTCCGTCAAAGAAAACGTTGTAAAAACTTCGTAGCCGGCTGGTCCTATGAGGTTGACTAACAAACTAGCCTGGACGTCAGCGCTCTCCTTACTAACTCCAGAGACCTTCAAAAACACCATAAATTGCTTCTTCCACTTGCGCCATGCCTCTGCCCGCGTGGCCGGGCCACCGTCCAAAGCCAATTCCGCCGGAGGACGCGCGTGTTCCATTGTATTACTTTTAGAACCGATTAATTTAATACTCGCCGTATACACACAACCGAACGAACAAAAATAATTAAATAAATCGATCCCACCGCTGTCACCATGTAGTAAAACACGCGAGCTAGTTCAACACTGATTTATTCTAGTACAATGTAGGTAGACATAGTATTTAACAAGTACCCTTAACCTAATATACTACAGTTTTTATTTTCTAAAAAGAATGTTTGAGAACGAATGAATGGGTTAAAAAAATACATAACATTATACAAAAGAAAAAGAGACCTGGAATGGAAAATGCCCGTGACGCATTGAATGACAAAATTAAACGGTAATTTTCCGTCTCCGTATGAAACTTTAAAAAAACTTACTCATAACGTAAGTTGATATTTATAAGACAACCGGAGCTTCGACTATGGCACTATTTATACTTAGTCGTTAGTCAATAAAAGTACTTACTCAAAGTGAAGGTTAATGAAGAAAGGGCAGTGAGCAGCAGTTAAAATAAAGCGTTCATGTATGATAGAACCGCCGCAAAACGCCTCGTATGTCGATGAATAAGCCGAATAGAAGTGTAGCCCTACTATAAACGGTGCGTCTTGTATATCCAACTTGTGACCACCGATGATGCCCACATTTTTATGGGTACAGTTGTCCCCTGTGTACAAAATTTAAAGTATTATATTTATGTATAGTGAATGCATTATTTCTCGTCTTATCATTATCATGTAAACAAACACTTCTCAGATAATATGAGTAGGTATCACAGTTTTCTCTGGGATTATCATTAAAAAATTTGTTGCATACCTACTTAAGAGTCGCCAGGACGCTCGCGTGAACTCGCGTTCCCATACAAACGTAGTTCAGCTCTTATTTTGAAACGACAGGCTTTAGAACCACGAAATTTGGCATGGGCATTCTATTAGTACAGATCTAGGTCGGACATTCGTATTTTTTGACCAACCTCGAAATCTTGAAAATGCGCCTTTCAGTTTTCACAGCCATAAAAAACAAAATTAGAGTTTCAATATGATTTATGCATGTAAATACCAATATTTTGACATATTCCTAAACGTTAAAAATAACAGTAGTAGGCACAGTCACAGACTTTAATTGTTGAGCTATTTACGGGTCGAGCTATTTTCTTTTGTTTAATACTTACTCTTAGCCGTGGGGTGCCCAGCCCAGCCTTAGAATTGTCCCCCAGCATATCGTCCCGTGGTTGCAGTAGGAGTCTGCTAAGGGAATATACCGGGAGATGGGCAGCAGCATCTTCCGGAAGCCTAAACAACAATAAACAAAAAAAATCTGCGCGCGCCAACCCGCCTGCCAAGCGTGGCGCGTATGGCAAACCCCCCCTTAAAGGGGAGGCCTATGTTCAGCAGTGGACGTCTTATGGCTGAGATGATGATGATGAATACTTACTCTATGAAAAGTCCAGTGTAAAGTGAACCCTACATGGCTCAGCAATTAAAGTCCTTGACCGTACATTACAAATAACTTGCCTGAAACGACGACCACCGCTTGAAGAAAAGCGATAGCTATCACAAAGTGCGACTGCAGTAGTATCATGGTCAATGATCGTGGCCAAATTAGCTATTGGTAATATTGTACCGCGTTTTATATGTATTTCATTTAATTTATTTGACGTATGTACAATTAAAAATATAATGATATTGATTAACATTTAGTTTTAAAATTAGTGCATGTTATCAGTTTAAAAAATGGAAAATAATTAGAAAAAAAACAGGCCGTGTGCGAGTCGGCGTACATCATACAATTTTAACAATTACCGAACATTGTTGTAATGAAAAGAAAAATTTGATTGAGGGACAGACTTTGAGTTTGCGTTGAATAACTGTTGTCTCCAATCTCCATACATCGATATAGGTCGCGATTAGTTTCATTGTCATCATGATATTGAGAATCTGACTCTTGTTAGTGGGATAATCATTATGTTCTGTCCTCTGCTTTTAGCTCTTAATACGTCATGACATTGACTTTTCTGTGGATTGATCTACAAAGAAACGCACTTTTTCGTCTTCCTCTGCCTTTTCGTTTTTATATAATTCATCATGACCAAAGAGGATAGATGGCGTGTTAGGTTTCCCGATATATTTCCCCTTCTGTTTTCAACCGCTTTAAGCAGATATCTGTTCGCCAAAATTCAGCACTTATGCGCTCGTTCTTCTCTCTCTCCAGTTTCTTCCTTCCACTTTTCTCCATACCTGCAATTCAACTTCGCCTATCTCGCCTATCTTTCCCTATCTCGCTGGGTTAATATCCACGCCACGCCTCGCTTTTATAATAATGCTAGGCTTAACGTTCTATTCTCTATGCATTTTAGTGTGTTTCGTTTCTTAGGTAATGTAATTGTTCTATGTAAATACTAATTGTAAAATATTTTGAAACATCTCCAGTGCTTTACTTATCCGTCACTATTGTAAATATTTCGTCTCTCATGGAATCGCACTCAATTTGTTTATAAGTTCAATATCTATTTGATCATTATCTCATGTTGCTTTACTGAATACTATTTACATCTCTATCGAATTCTTCTCTAATGATTTCTGGACTTTATCTATCAGCATGTACTTCTGTTAAATCATTACCCTTGCAGTAAGACATTTCTTCTTGCCAAATTTCTTGATTCTAGGTATATGGGAGCTAATAGCCTCTAATGGCCGTATTTTTGGATTGCGCGGACTTAGAACCTTGATTTTAACAGACATTTGATCTTATTAATTTCTAGGGTAGGTTTTTGATACATTCACGCGTTCCTCAGAAAACGAGTCTTTACAGACAGACGGATGGACAACAAAATTATCCTAAAATTGTATTTTTATATTTCTGAAACTGTTACCAATTTCATTAGTAATCGTATGTTATGCGATAGGAGGTGGTTTATTTATTGTTGTGCCGGTCAGCAGATATTATTCCTGCGCGTGCGATAATGATAACACACGCCGATCTAAGTTAGGATTGTGATTGTGCGAATTCGCACATATATTGTATTCGCAGGAATAATATTGTTTTCTTCCTTCCGGCACCGGCAACCGGCACTATTGTTATTTTCTTCCTTTGCTCGTGGCTTCCTCGGCGCGGCGTGCGCCTGAGTTTTACGACAATCGATGAATATAGCTCACAGTTATAACGCCTCAAGGTTCTACCTACAACGGTTAGGTTGTGCGTTGTCTATTAATATCTATCTGAATGTTTCATACATTTAGATTTTCAACCTATAATTTACATTTACACAGCATAGTAAGAAAAAACTACAAGAAATGTATAATGAAATGAAGACTATAGATATGTATGCATTCGTTCAACACCAGTTGATGCACATATATATTGATACAACCGTTGTGTATCCTAGGACAGACAGAACACACTATGGCGTTTAAGATAAAAATGTATGAGATGATTGTTGTTCAAATTAAACTATATGATATTGAGATATGTTAATGTTAACGCATTTAATACAAGAATACAGAATTTACAAAGCAACAATAATAGAAAGTTCAGACTACAAATTCTCTTCAATGGTTGAATTTATCCAGTCCAAGTATTCAGATATCCTGGTGTACACTCCAGGGTAGATACCGCAGTTTTCTCCGTAAGAGACCACGCCGACCTGTACTCCGTTGTAGGTCAAGGGACCTCCGCTGTCACCCTGTCGAAAGATTAATTTATTGTCAGCAAGAAATTATGATAAGAGTGTGATTAATGTCTTACATTTATCATTGTTTCGCGAAGGTGGAAAGAGCGCGGAAATGTGAACGCGGACTAGCGGACCGATCGCGCAACCGCGAGTGGCAGAGACAGTGCGTAGGCACATGTGCGCGTTAGAGCAGTCGGTTTCGCTATTGTTTCGTACTCCTTACCACCAGGCGCGGATACAGGGAGGGGGGCAACAGGGGCAATTGCCCCCCCTGACACGCACGTTTTGTATACTACGGGGGCCATAGGTGTCGGTCTCCGGGTTTTCAAGTTTCTTTAACGAGCTATAGATTTATCTCCATTCTTGTTTTAATAGAGGAATGTTTTGGTCGAGAAAATCGACAGCCAGTCAAGGCAAATGATAAACAATATAATGAATAAGGATAAGTACGCAAAGCCTATCGGCAACTGGCGCTACCATTGTTTCAATCCTTGTTTTTACGTTGACGTTCAGAAATAAAAAATATCCTTAGTCTTGATTATGGAGGATCAAAATACTATTGCGTTACCTGGCAGGAATCATGGCCTCGCGAGCCGGCGCATATTTTATTGCCATTAAGGTTGCGATAGATTATCCGGCAGCATTCGTTTGACACGATCGGTACTGTTGTTTGCCATAGCTCGTTCTCCATCTTGCTAGTATGAGTCTGTTTTAAACCACAACATTAATGAAAAACATAATTTTGTATATTTGAAAACATTTGAAAATGAAAGGCTCGAGTTTATGGGACGGACGGATTTCAAAGTATAAACGACGAATAAGCGTCGTATGGCAATATGTATCGCTACTTTGGGTCAGTTGAGCGCTGAGCTCACAGAATATAGTTTAACTGTTAACATCTCTATTGCTTCAGTTTAAGTGATAAGGGTGACGGTTGGTAAACAACTAGGAATACCAAAAGCAAGTCAGTCCACACTTAACACTTACCCCGATGTCACCCCATCCAGTAACATTGACCAATGTGCCTTGGGCTAACTCGTAGTCCACATCAGGTAATTCGATCTTGGCCACCTTGCAACCGAACGGGACAGGTTCCTTCAATTTCATCAGGCAGATGTCGTTGACGATTCCGTTAAGACTGAAGTTCTTATGGAGAAATTCCTTTTCCACGTCTATAAAGAGTCCACCGGTATTCAAACGGTCTGACCCGATGAGAACTCTTCTTGTGGCGTTGGTCCTGTGATTTACGCATAGTAACTTTAAAGAAGTAACTCCCAAAACGAATCTTTGGTACACATTTTTATTGCTGACTATACCTAATAGATAGTATTGGCATGTAAAATGATGTAAATTACGGAAGTAAACCCAATTTCAGGTCAATCCGGGAAGTGGTTGAAATTAAACTCACAAGATTTGATGCACAAAAATAAATATATGGTGTCAAGCTAAATAAAAGTGTGTAATAATAGTAGTTTATGTAACCGTTACGTAATAGGGGTCCTTAAAACACGAGTGTGGTTTTATGAAACGAACGAAGTGAGTTTCATAATAAGATCACACAAGTGTTTTAACGCCTAATTACGTACAGTTGCATACACTGCTTTATTTACACACATATTATAAACCCTAAATGATGAATGAATGACTGCCATTGCACGGATTGCACCGCCATCGCCATGGCCAACTCGATTGTGCCGGCGGTCGGAGGGGCGCGTGCCGGCGATCGGGGAGCAGGCCGGATTTTTCATAATGATATCGAATTTTTGATTATTATTTGATAATAATAACATCGTTACAGATAAGACATTTGTTCTAACTTCTAACAAAACAGTCTATTTTTATGGTGGTCATAACGTGCGGTTTTTGAACGCATCATGGAGGGTTTATCATATGGGTGTAGATAAATATGTATAAAATTGGGTTACCCGTAAACAGGTGATCACTTGATCAGTTATTTTTCTTGCTTTGTGGGTGATTCAAAAGGATACGCAAACACGTAAAATTGAGGTGTTTTTGTGTAAGTTTGAAATCGCAGCACTTAGGAGCGTGAATGTGGCATGATCTGAAGGGACAGTCGCCATCAGATATATCGGAAGGAGTGGCCAAGGTGATCACAAATATCTGAACAACGTATACTGTGTCCCACTGCTGGGCAAAGGCCCCCCCTCGCTTCCGCCACTCATGTCAGGTTTAAGTAATGTTATTACCTTAATGTTTTTTTCCTGTTTATAATTAGGTATATATTTATTATATATAGAGGTATAAAGTGAGGGGATATTTTCAAATAGATAGATGAATTATTCCAGAAGATATTGAGCTGGGGCAAAAAAGCGAAACAAACGCAAGGAGGATAATGACAGATTACACACATGTTCCCCTAAGACTAAACACAGCTCGCAAATGGAAATAAATTAATGTAAAAACTCAGACTACAGTATTTATGAAAAAACTTCTACTCACGGTGAGAAAAAGTGACAAGAGTGAGTTCAGGCTTTTTAGAGTTCTTGTAAAACTGCGTTTCCACCACAGATGTGGGAGAATGCGTGGGGAGGGATATGTTTGTTAAGAAATAATATATCCACTCTATCTTTGCAGAAATAGTTATTTGTGCAACAAGGGAGGAAAGTTGGTTTTTCTTGCGAATGTTGATTTTGAGTCCCGAGTAAGCGAAAGATTCTATAATTGAATCACGAGCGAAGCGAGTGATTCTAAGTTTGAATCTTGAGCGTAGCGAGGGATCTCAAGAACACGACCTGCAAAAAAACTTTCCTCTCGTGTGACACATACAACTTTTCACCTCAGTAGTGAGAACATATTAAAGTTAAAAAAACACATTTATTTACATTCCTGAATCAAAGGCATCATCATTATGACGAAAAGCTTCTAAAAACAAAATTTCACTCCCTGGAGTGATGAAAGTCGCACTTTCGTCACTCCAGGGAGTGAGGAAAGTAGGCTTGTTCGAACTGCTGAGGTGAAAAGCAAATTCTACACATTGCAGAGTCGCTAAGTTTTTTTATAACTTGGCCAGTCACAAGATATCATAAATTAGAAAAAAATAGGGTAATAAAACGTGCTTACGGATAGCCGTTAGGGCAATGAGCGGCGGTCAGTACAAAGCGTTCGTGTATGATGGAACCACCGCAAAACGGTTGGTATTCTTCATTCCGGGGTTTAAAATATAGCGCCACTGTGAAAGCGGCGTCTTGAATGGACACCTTGTGGCCTCCTATGATGCCAAGATTGTTAGTGCAGTTGTCTGCTGCATGGAGAGCTGAAAAATAACACAATCAAAGCATAAGTAACTACGCGTCTACTTGTCGAGTAGAAAAAAACTCTTACGTCACTCTGGGCGCTAAGTGAGATTTACCGGCCTAGAGCGCAGCGGCAAATCTCACTTCACACCCAGGGGAAGACGTAAAATTATGTACGCACCACGGGCGGTAATAAAGAAGGCCTCAGATTGCTTGTTTATGGCCCTTACCTTCGGTTCGGGCCACAAATGCCAGCAATCTGAGCTCTTCTTTATTTTACCGCCCTAGGTACGTATACGTAATGTACTATTTAAACCCACTTTATAACGTTAAAAACTTATTTTGTGTTTTACAGTACGAGATTTAATAATAACATTACCCCGGATTTTTGGAACTTTGTTTATTGTAAAATAGTTCTCAAACTAAATATGAACAGAAAGAAGGTAGTAAGATCCAACCGGGCTTAGAAATGTTCAAATAGTTTCTATTTTACACTGTTTTTTGGATAGTGTAAATCGTGCCCCCAAAAATCCGAGGTATGATAATAACGTCCGTTAAATTGTCTTAATTGCTCTTGATATCGATAACGACATACTTCATTATAAAAACTAACAAATAATGAAATTAAAGAGACATTTCCCCATATATGTAGTTCATGCCAATTTAATGTTGCTGTCAGATTTTTTGTATGTACATATGTTACTCGATATCTCCGTGAATCGTGAACCGATTTTCAAGTTATTTTTAATCGAACAGGTATAACCCCTAGATGGTCCCATTGTCACCAAGTCGGGGTCTGATGATGGGATCCTGGAGAAATCGAGGGAACTCTTCAACTATTATAGGCACACCTTTAGTGATTTCACTATTTTTTACAGCAACTCGGCCACTTCCTCTTGGAATAGCGTATCCTAAATGAAGTCGGTTCTTTTTTGTTTAAAATTATGTAGTATCGTGTGCATCATACTCGTACTCACCCTTCCACTGTTTGTTCCGGCGTCCTCCCACGGCTCAATTTAGCCTGGAGTCCGCTCGCTAGGCAATCGCCATCAGGGTAGACAGTTTTGTACTATCATGCACATATCAAATATGTATGTATAATACAAGTTACCTGAACCATAGAACACTTGAAGAAAAGCCGCAATACTGAGAAAACACAATAGGTGTAGTTTCATTATGAATTGGTGACTGGCGTACTCGTTGATATTATGTTTGTTACTAGCATAATGTCGGCACAGTTAGTAAATATTGTATTGGGTATTTGTAATGCTTTTACCTAATTAATTCTTTCCATTAGATAAAATAAATTAATTATATAAATATTACGTGGGTTTATAAATTAGTGCAAGTTATCAGCGCGAAATAAAAATAACAGCGAGAACTAAACACCTACTTATTAGAATGAATTATGTTATTATATTTGTATTATTTAACATCAACTTTTGCTACGACTTCGTTCTCAGAAAAAACTAGTGTTAGAATTATATTATTTCCGGCTTGGCAATCTAATTTTGGGCTACTCAAAAATAAAACACTCTAATGAAGGCCTTTTCCAAGGAGTGGATGAGGCCTTCACCCGATGAGGGGTTCTGGTGCGTCACGAAGACAGAGATTAATATAAGTTATTGTAAATAAAATGTGAATGATATTTATGACATACATATTTTTACCTATAATAATTTTGATATATAAACAATACAAAAACGATAATATAGTACGAAATATATAGATAAGATTATAAAATTCGATGCAACTACTTGAATTTTTTTAAGGACTGGAAATAAAGGCTTTTTTATTTATTTATTTAACATGCATGCTCCTTAAAGTCATATAACGGTAATAATAAATCATATTTGTCCGCAGACACGTCTCCGGCGCCGTCCTGAACGCGCTCGCGAACATCGCGGCGAACGTTCGCGGCACGAGCGCTCGGCTCGAGCTGCTGACGCGTCTGCTGGAGCTGTTCGTGCAGCTGGGGCTGGGCGGCGAGCGCGCCACCGACCGCTCGCCCGCGCCCGTGCTGAAGAGCTCGGGCAGCGCGGGCAACCTCGGCGTGCTCATACCTGTCATAGCGGTCAGTGGCTACGAATGTACTCTATGTTATCTGTGGCTGCTCGAGCTGTTCGTGCAGCTGGGCCTGGGCGGCGAGCTCGCCACGGACCGCTCGCCCGCGCCCGTGCTCAAGAGCTCAGGCAGCGCGGGCAACCTCGGCGTGCTCATACCTGTC
Source organism: Pammene fasciana (assembly GCA_911728535.1). Lineage (NCBI taxonomy): Eukaryota > Metazoa > Arthropoda > Insecta > Lepidoptera > Tortricidae > Pammene > Pammene fasciana. The sequence continues at coordinate 4,407,431 of OU452292.1, forward strand.
ATAGCGGTCAGCGGCTACTAATACAAAATTGAACCTTCTGTACATGTGTTACGGTACATTTTTACGTGGCAGCGCTTCAGTGGGTGCGTACGCGACTATAGTATCCGCAGAATTAAGTGGCGACTGAGGTCATAAAACTTCTCTTTCACACTTGCACTGCCACGACAAGAGAGAAAGAGTCAGCGTGCTCAAGAACGCGGGCAGCGCGGGCAACCTCGGCGTGCTAATACCTGTCATAGCGGTCAGTGGCTATACTTATAGAAAATGTAACCTTCAATACATGGGTTACGGTACATTTTTAAGTGGCAGCGCTTCAGCGGGTGCATCCGCCACTATAGTATCCGCAGAATTAAGTGGCGACTGAGTTCATAACGCTGTCTCCTTCTCTCTCGCCGTGGCGGTGCAAGTGTGAAAGAGAAGTTTTATGACCTCTGTCGCCACTTAATTCTGCGGATACTACGAGTATAGCGGCCATTGAATTAAATATGGAGTGTAGTTGATTTATATAAGGTTCAAATCCCTTTGAGCCTAGTAAGAAGCGCCACATGTTCAGCAGTTTAGGCAGCGCAATAAATTTTGGCGTGCTTACACCTCTTATGGAGAGCAGTGGGTATTGTTCCGCAATCGAATAAAGTTTGAGTTGACTGATAAATCCGATAGATTGCTAGACAAGTTGAAAGTCACTTCTTCTTGGTCGTATCCTCATGGCTGAAGGAAATAACGACTGTGGATAGTTTTCCACAACGCTCTCCAAGCCGCTTGATCCTGGGCCTGACGCATGCTTGTCTGTAGTGTGGTTTTAGTGACGGTATTCTGTACTCCCAATGTGTAGCCATACGTCCATTACTTCTTCTTTGTCCTTCCCTTTTCCCATTATTTGGGGTCGGTTCTCCTCACTTCTGTGCCAGGACGAACTGTCCTGGGTTGTCGGCTCTGGCAATTGGACTTTTTTGAAGTCCCTTTCCATAGTCACCAGGTATATGAAGTCCATTACTTCTATAATTTAAAATAAGTATTTGTCAACAGGTATTAGTGAAAAGACTGCCTCCGATAAAGAACCCGAAGCCCCGACTACACAAACTCTTCCGCGACTACTGGTTATACTGCGTAGTCATGGGATTCACGGCGGCAGAATCACGTAAGTATTGCCTTTAATATTGTCAATTATATTTGCTGACTCTTTGACTATACTCTGAACTGTTTGGCAGCCATTCGAATTTTTGCCGTAAAATATTTTCAGGGGAGAACTTAGTTTCCGTACTATTTGGTGTCTCATTAAACAATGATGTTCTTTTTTTATAAAACTCCATAGACTAAGTAAGACTGCGAAGCATGAAATACTTAGTGCATAATATTGACATCTTAAAGTTAAGTACATACAGGTTGTAACAAAAAAAAAACGGTGATCCGTATAAGGGCGTAATGGCTATCGTATTACGAGTACGAAAAAGTAGGACAAATAATTTTTGGACGCGAATTTTTTTTTGTATTAGACACGTAGTTTCTGTAGACCAACCTATACAAAACTTACTTTTTCATTTTTTTTTTCATAATACGAATATGACATCAATTATGCCCTTAAAAAGGATCACCAGTATTTTTGTTACACCTTGTATATTTTAAACTTATATAGATATCTATATGGTACTTCATCAGCTAGAGGTGTCCCGTTCTCGTTTTTCGTTTCCCATACAAAACGGAAAACGTTCTCAAAAATTCTCAAAAATGGCACAACTCTGATTTACAGTAACATGATACAAACGGCAAAAACTTGAAATGATGTCTTTCTTATTGTCTGAACTGTACCTTATTAGAGATATTTAAACGTGTTCTCTCTCTCCGGCGACGCTGTAGCCATGCGCAAGAGTGAGTACACCGGCTTTTAGACGATTAGATGTGTGTTTTGATGGTTTGATTGCATATCATAGTCTTATTGTAACAGCCCTGGTTAGTTTTGCACCTTATTACAAAGGAGTATGGTGTAAAATGTGTGAACATATACAGGGTGTTCTTTCAATTATTAGCCATATTGTGTAAAGTGGTTAAGTAGGCCATATTGATCAACTTTTAATATGGGACCAACTCCGAAAGACAAAAAAAAATTTGGCTGTTTCATACATTTTGGCTTTGGCCGATCAGATATCAACGTTTTCAATGGGGAGGCTATTTTTTGGAATTTCGGGATAAATCCCATAGAAAAAATTGTTCACTATGACCTAAACATCATCTCGTACAATATGGCTAGTTCTTGAATAAACATACATCCTTTTTAAACGTCGACTGTTCAGTCGCCATCAGATATATCGGAGCGGCCAAGGTGGTCACAAATTTTTGAACAACGCCGTTGTTGTCAAGGCGTTAAGGTGCTTGTTCAGATATTTTTGAGTAACGTGGCCCCTCCGATATATTTGATGACGACTCTACAGTGGATCGATATCATAATTGTAGTTGAACATGCGATCAACATGGACCCGTTAAATTTTGGGACGATAGTCATAGATAGTTTAAGATTATCCTTGCTTGCAAAAAAAAAGTTTTTTTTTGTCAGACTACAATTATGCTGCCGATCCACTTTTCATTAGTGCCTTGTAGAGTGAATGACACGTGAAATCGACATTGATGAGAGTCCATTTTGTTGCGATTAGTCTGCAGGTTTATTGAAAACAATGTGATGTCATGGTTGTTAACAAATTCTTACGTAAAAATAACCCTTTAGAAGATTTAAACATACTTATACAAATATCCACATAGCGATCATGGCAGGATCGCCATGTGAGACTTTATCAAGATACACATTTTTATTATGGAGTTTAAAATTAGTGTGAGTGTCACTGTAGCGTAATTAACTACTAATGAAATATAATCGTTACAGCGATATTTCGTAGTGTATTTCGGAGTGTGCTTCTTAGGCCATATAGCCCGTTAAACGAAGGAAAACTTAGGGGAAATAATTCGTGTATAGCTGAATTTTGGCATAGTTGTAGATAAAGGTGTCTTACACAACATACTAAAAGTACTCGTGGTTAGAGGCGCCGCTAACGGGGAGAGGGGGGTGTAAAGATCCCTTTTTTTGGCTTTTCATAAATAACTCAGTAGCGGTGGCTCATACGAAAAAATGTTCTTCTACTTAATTAATCCACAAATAATTTTCTACAAAAAAGGTTCTTTACACTTTATTGCTGGGATCAATGTATAATGAGATTTCGAGGAAATACGATAATCACTTTTTGAAACTTTCGGAGCTATTATTTACGAAACTATTAGTTTTGTCTAAAAGTTGTTTTAGAAAACCCATACTTATATTAAAAGACCTACCCAACAACACCCCACACATTAGGGGTGGATTAAAAAAAGAATTTACCCCCCACTTCATGTGTTCGGGAGGTACCCTAAAAAATAATATTTTTTCAGATTTTGTTTTAATACTTTGTCGGCGTGTTCAAAACACATAATCATACGAAGTTTACCTATTCTAGTACTAACCATCACTGAGAAGGTTGAACAGGGTATTTTTTTACTTTTTATTTTTTATGCCACGAGGGTGGCAAACAAGCATACGACCCGTCTCATGATAAGCAGTTCCCGTAGCCTATGGATGCCTGCAATCAACTTCCTACCCTTATAGTTTCGCTGTCCGTTTGTCCCCGTCTGTCCGTTCACGGCTTTGTGCAGTGATGGTTAGTACTAGAATAGTTAAACTTCTTATGAGTATGTGTTTTGAACACGCAGACAAAGTTTTAAAACAAAATCTGAAAAAATATTATTTTTTAGGGTACCTCCCGAACACATGAAGTGGGAGGTAAATTCTGTTTTTTAATCCACCCCTAATGTGTGGGGTGTCGTTGGATAGGTATTTTAATATAAATATGGGTTTTCTAAAACAACTTTTAGACAAAACTTACAGTTTCATAAATAATAGCTCCGAAAGTTTCAAAAAGTGATTATCGTATTTCCTCGAAATCTCATTATACATTGATCCCAGCAAAAAAGTGTAAAGAACCTTTTTTGTAGAAAATTATTTGTGGATTAATTAAGTAGAAGAACATTTTTTCGTATGAGCCACCGCTACGGAGTTATTAATGAAAAGCCAAAAAAAGGGATCTTTACACCCCCCTCTCCCCGTTAGCGGCGCCTCTAACCACGAGTACTTTTAGTATGTTGTGTAAGACACCTTTATCTACAACTTTGCCAAAATTCAGCTATACACGAATTATTTCCCCTATCGAGCAGTTAGTGGGCTTCCTTCGGTGAGCTAATAGTGCAATGTTAGATTTTTATTTAAAAGAATTAGCTTGTACCCTTTTTTGCGGGTGATATAATGTTATATCGCATTATGACATCGTGGCATAACTCAGTTATTTTATTTCCGTGAATGTCCCATCCTCATTTCATCAGAATTAATGTAACAAAATAATCATTGCATTGGTTTTGTATTAGAATACTTGTAGAATGGTGTTAGATTATGAAGACCCCTTGAAAAACAGTAATATCTTATCGCAAGATTGACGTGTGGACCTCCCCTTTTAAAATATATTTAAAGGCTGATATATCAACATAACGGTAAAAGCCCTAGAACCCAAAAGTGGTTATTCAATAGCTATGCTATATCAATGATTTGTGTTTTCTCTGGTTATGCAAATAAATAGTTTATACATATGTACAAACTCTGTGCCATGCCGGTGAAACCTGGCGTGAAATAGCGCAGGACCGAGCAAATTGGCGTGCTCTTGTGTTGGAGGCCAAGACTCATTTTGGGTCGTTGCGCCAAATAAATAAGTAAGTAGATATATATGTACAATGTTAATCACACATTTTAATTGCTATCGTGCCGAGATGTGCATACTTAATTAACTAGTAGTCCGACTGGAACTAAGAAATCGCGAATTACTTGCAAACAACAAGTCCTTTATTCGATCGATTTTGCGTCTTCTAGCTCAATAGCCCCTTGATCTATCCTGCTCATATAAGAAGTTTCAAATTATATTTATTTCTCCTACAACCCATACTTTCTTAAAGATCCGAAAAACTTTACTAAAGTTATCGCGGAAAAAACAAAATTAAAAAGCCATAGAAATGCACATCCAGTAGCCAGCTGATGTTCCGTTAGTGTCCGAGTTGACTATAACAACTTCACTTCGCTTACGCTCCGCTCGTTCAATTACTATATGAAAGACAGCTATTGAATAATCACTGTTATGGCTGCTCTCCATGATGGGCTATCATAGGGACGCAGCTATACGACGGAACGAGATCGCAATATCGTGAGCTCCCTCTAACGCATAGCCGCGTCCCTATGATGGCCCCTCATGTAGAGGAGCCATTACCGTCTCCCAAAAAACATCAACTAATATAACCCTCCTCTCAGGACTATGGCCGCAAGAATGGTACGCCGGTGTAAAAGAGATAGCAGTAAAATCGCCATACTTGGTGTCGCAAACTTCACTCCGGTCCGATCTGCGCGAACTTCAGTACACGTCGGCTGTCAGAAATGATTCTGTGTCAGTGACTGAGCTGCAGGAGTTGAAAACGCAGATCTTGAACTTGCTAGATCATCCCCAAGACGTATCGGTGATTGTTGGCAAGCTGACGTTTGCGCCGTGCATGTATTTGCTGAGCGTCTATTGGCTGGAAACTTTGAGGTAAGTCAGAGGTAGAATCTAGCTCCGTGAGTTAGTATAAGCATAGAGTAACTTATATAGTAAAGCAGCACAGCCTAAGAACTTTTTGAAGTTCAAGTCAATTGCGCCCTCTGTCCGAAAAACCACTTAAGATACCGAAAATGTAAGAGGAAATGTCACCTGCACTGCTACTCCACCTAGTAGCTACTAGTGTACTACTAGTAAGCTATTTGTTGCTAGGTGGAGTAGCAGTGCAGGTGACATTTCCTCTTACATTTTCGGTATCTTTAGGGGGCTTTCGGACAGAGGGCGCAAGTGACTTGAGCTTTAAAACGTTCTTAGGCTGTGCTGCTCTACTATATAAGTTACTCTATGGTATGAGCAAACCTTATAGACTATAGTGGGGCTAAAACCTACGTTTCGATTCAGTCGAAACTCATTAAACTGGACGTCTCGCTCACTCTTGTTGTCTGCAGTAGTTTCGCGTCGCAGCTTTCTTGCTTTATTTTATTGCCTAACCGGCACGACGTTTTTAACTCAACTATAGACCCTCCGCTCCACATAATGCGTTCAGTTCAGTTCTTGATGTAAAAGCAAATCAAATATTCTTTTTTGTATAGTAACCCGCCCTTAGTCTTTCACATTATTCTGTTTCCCTTGTAGGGTGACCAACTCTCCGGAACCCAGTCTTCAGCCGATCATCGAGTACTTGAGCGACACGGCGCTGCAAAAGGACAAGAGTATGATGTGGCAATGCGTCGCCAGGTATGTTAACCACACCGTCACATTTGTTTATACTCATATAATATTTTCTTTTGAGTTTTTTTTAAAGCTAATTTTATATATGATCTTAACTGATTATGGCGCTACTGCGAAAAAATAAAAAGACCGTCAAGTTAAACCATGTTTTCCCCTTAGATTACTTATTGTGCGTAAATAATCATTATTTTATTTTATTTTATCTCATTATTTTCTCGCAATCGAAGTGAAAAATAGTATGTATGACTATGGTCTAAAAGCCATATCACCACTCGGACAATTTTCTCTCACTTCATTCGGGAAAATAACCACCGCGTGGTACTGTGGCTTACTTTAGGCCCTTGTCAAACAATCTACTATAAGTAAACTTTAAATTGATAATATTCCTTTATTGGCTTAGTGAAAACTTAAAATGTCATGACCTCATTTATCATGTCTTTTAGACTAGAATCAAGACCACAATTTTTAAAATAAACACCAGTTATCGTGTGATAAAGAGATGATTATAAGCATTGTTTTTCTTTCATATCACACCTTAACTTTTTGAACGCTTTCTCTCTCGCATCAAAATGTGGCATACGCGCCAACATCTCAACTAGTGAGAAACGAATTGAAACCTTATCTGTCAACAGTAAAATTTCTTTAACAGCGTCTGCTATGACCACCTTAGTGGTCGTTGGCGTTGTAGGCACGACAGCACACGACCACTTTAGTGGCTCTTTAGGGTTAAACTTGACCATAGAAAGGTAGTCAACCTTTCAGGATGTTCTGGCCTAACCTATTATATACCTCTCAACAGCGTTGGTGACAAAGTGTTTCTCAAATTCCTGGATGTAATGTCAGAGAAGGTGAAGGATGAGTCCCGAGAGCGTGAGCTCGAGGGCCACGCGCAGTTCCTTCTGGTGAACTTCAACCACATCCATAAGCAGATACGACGTGTAGCTGACAAGTGGTTGGCTGGTCTCGTGGACCGGTTCCCTCATCTACTGTGGAACTGTAGGGTAAGTGCATTACAATTATTCAAAGCTAATTTTCACTATCCAAGATTCCTAGAGGACTGGCCGCCGTTTTAAATTTCTTGATTATTGGTCTGATAGTTTCTGAAAGCTACTTATTCCCAGAGCTTTCGGAACCTTAGCAGTCGAACTCAATCACAATCTAATTAGAGCTGATTTTGAGCTGGAGAGTCACGCGCTGTTTCTATTAGTGAACTTCAACCACATCCATAAGCAAATTCGACGAGTAGCTGACAAGTGGCTGGCTGGTCTTGTCGACCGGTTCCCTCATCTACTGTGGAACTGTAGGGTAAGTGCATTACAATAATTCAAAGCCAATTTTCACTATCCAAGATTCCTAGAGGACCGGCCGCCGTTTTAAATTTCTTGATTATTGGTCTGATAGTTTCTGAAAGCTACTTATTCCCAGAGCTTTCGGAACCTTAGAAGTCGAACTCAATCACAATCTAATTAGATCTAACTTTGGGCTGGAGAGTCACGCGCTGTTTCTATTAGTGAACTTCAACCACATCCATAAGCAAATTCGACGTGTAGCTGACAAGTGGTTGGCTGGTCTTGTCGACCGGTTCCCTCATCTACTGTGGAATTGTAGGGTAAGTTTAACAATTATTCAACTAAGAGAATTTTACGATACACTATCTGAGTTTCCTAGAGGGGACCGGCCGCCGTTTTAAATTTCTTGATTATTGGTCTGATAGTTTCTCATAGCTACTTATATAGGGAGCTCTCGGAGCCTAAGATGTCGTTTTTGATCGTAATCAAATTAAGAGAGCGCAGTTTCTTCTGGTGAACTTCAACCAAATCCACAAGCAGATACGACGCGTTGCTGATAGTGGCTGGCTGGTTTTGGGGACCGGTTCCCTATTCTACTGTAGCCTTACTTATTAGACAAGCTAATTCTATGATTAGCTAATTGGATTTCGGGAGCTCCATTCAATTTGAACTTTTGACTATGGTCCGAATGTGTTAACGATCAGAGGTTCCGAGAAAAATGGACGCAGTTTTGAATTTCTTGATTATTGGTCTGATGTCATTTTATAAGTCTTGTAACCTAAATAATAAGAGTAAACCGCATTCTACTTGTTCCAGGGCGAAGGCCTGGAGATCTGTATTACAGGTTTTACCTAGTTCAGACTCCAGTCTCTCACAAAGTCTAACTTCTATGTAACTTACTCTGTTATATGTTATATAATACTTAGAACTGTAAAGGTATCCTTTGTGAGGTGAAAATAAATATATATTTGATTTGATTTGATTGTTTCTGGTAGCTACTTGTTCAGAGACTTGGCTGTAACGCCAGTAGACATAAGTTAAGAAGTCTTAAGGTCTTATTTTAAAATGGCTGGACTAGCTACTTTAAATGCACAAAAAATAATAACCTGACTACGAGTATTATACTGACTCGTACAGCCAAAGAATCTAAATACACATTAAAACATCGCTTTGACGTGCATTCAGTTTTTTTTTGCCGTGCATGACAGTATTTTTTGGTAGGCGGATTATTATTTCCCTTCTAGAATCTGTACAAGTCACTCTCAAAATTGTACAACAACATTTGACAGAAGTATTTCTACAGGTTCTCTGGTCTATGCTGGACATCCTGCAAGTCTTGAGCTTCAGTTTGGACCTGGATGCGAATCAGGAGACGCCGCTGCTCAAAGTGCCTGGTACAGACTTTACTCTGCAGCTGCAAGATACCTTGGAAGGGAGAGAGGTGAGTCAATGGAGAATAAAATGTAACTGGTAGTTTTCAGAAATAAATCTACGGTCGACGTCAAAAATATGTTTACACTTTTGCACCTTACTCCTTTGTAATAAGGTCCAAAAGTGTAAACATCAACATTAAAAAAAAAGTCGCTGATTTTCCTTAAAAAACTATTAGTCAGTTTTGTGACGGTCTATACAGCATGTATGGGAAAATGGGTCACAAAACTGACAATAAAATTTGGGACGCCTTTATTATTTAAATCGGTAGTCCTCATAATTCTGAGTAGAACCCGAAATATGTTAGGTTTTCAAAAAGTAAATGGTACACTTTTTTCTGAAAATGCCCAACTACTACGTGATACGTCTCAACGGAAGATCAGCGGTGGCAATCGCTAGCACCATGCTGAGATTAGACCATTTCGTGGCACTTTAACTTTTTCTTTTTTTAATATACTTCGTCTGTGTATGTAAGTATAAACTAATTCTAATTCTAAAATATACTTAAAACACGTGAAACCTTTTGTGATCCTTCTGCAGTGAATTTTTGTAATGTGTTTAATAAGTTATGCTCGCAAGGTTGGATTTTGATATCGCAAGGTAGCGCGCTGTGTACTGTCGCGAATCGGTATTGTTGAACCGCTTTTCATTGTTTGTAATTTAGCCGTGTAATGAATGACCGATGTTACTATAATCTAAAGCTGACAGATAATCGATAATATTGGTCACACACATGCAAAATATGCATGCTGCGCATTACAAAATATCATTTGACTATTTCGCAAAAAAAATCTCCGGTTATAAAGTCGTATGTTTGTACTTTTTGCATAACAGTATGTTGTTTGCAGGGAATAGTGAAAGATTTTGCCGATCGCTGTCACGGCATAGTTCAGGAAGCCATGAAATGGGCACCGCAGTCTACACGATCGCATTTGCAAGAGTATCTCAACCAGGTAACGCTATATATTTACGTAAAGCGTGATAGAATCTTATTATGTAATGTCTTGTTATACTCATGTTTGAGTTTGTAAGAGGGTTACATTAATCTGAAGTTCATAGTGTCGGGTTGTGCGTGTTTTCTTATTATATTATTAAATAGATGACCTACAACAAATCCTAACTTCTTCGTAGCTTTATTAACGTACCATTATTTCAGGTCCCGAACTCAACGCTCTGGCACCACGTAGGGCTGGCCCTAGCTACCGGAGCGTTGCTAGGCGCGGCCGGGCTCAACCGCGCCTCGGCCCCACTGTCCCGCGCCGCTTTAGAAAAACGTCCCCCTTGCGTGACGCAAGACTCGGCTGCGTTGCTCGCTGTAGTGTCACAGAGGAGTCGGTACGCCGGTGAAGTAAGTAACACATGGGCCACATGGCGACCCTAACAGAGCATCACGCAGGGTTGCCCCTTATGACGGTGTTTCTAGACGCATTAGGGTTGAACCGTGTATGAACCCCACTGTCTCATGCTGTTTACCACGAAATGGGCCCGCCTCAGCATAATGCTGACCCGGAAGCCAGTGCTGATCTTCCGGCGGAACCATTTGTGAGAGTCACGATCCCAGCTGTACGACACGACCTTACTTTATGTAGCTGAACGCATCCAGTAAGTACAGTTTGAGCATGAATTTAAGTACATTTTCAGCTGAGGCAGTGGTATGGTGTGTTCTTATAATATACTATATACGCTATGTGTAATTGTGTATATCGTCTCGTAGGTAACCGGGGCTGTGGCAGCGGAAGGTGGGGGCGAAGCAGCCCTCTGGAGAGTAGGCGCTCGCCTCCACACCGCTCTGAAAGACGCGTGTAGCAGCGAGAGTGAAGTCGCACACCGTGCGACATTGTGGCGTGCTACAGCACTGTTGGTGCACGCGCGTCACCATGCTACGCAGGATGGCACGGCACGAGCGTTATTGCATTCAGTAGGTTAGTGGTCTCCACACAGTACTGAAAGACGTGGCCGGCTGCTGGCGCGACGTGCCGCTCGGCGCGCGCGCTCTGTTAGAGCTTGTGGACTTGTGGAGGGTGGTCTTGTGCCGGCGCTGCCAGAGCATTTGGCAGCGTATTTAGTTCATCCGACATGAGACATGAGCGACGATAAGCAAACCACACTCACTGTGTCCACTAGACTCTCAGACGACACACTGATACCGCACAGCCACATGTAGTGTTACTAATTATTTTATAATACCTTTGTATTGCAGCATGGTCCCAAGTGGACATATTCACCGAGGACGCCGTGACGTCAGCGGTGGAATGCTGGCAATGGCTGACCACGGCAAGACCGGAGCTAGAACTACGGTTACTGCAGGAGGTGTTCGCGGCCTGGCAGTGCACTGTGGACCGCCGAATGGGGCTGTTCTCCCCACAGACCGAGGAAACCAGCCCCCTAGCGGCTTATGAAGGTATGACTATATAATCTCAAGTTCATACCGAGACCTTAGCGGAGTAGAGCGTTTTGTCTCTTCTTTTTACGACATTAGCCTGGCCACACCTGTCGCACCGCGTCGCGCGGCCGGAATGCTTCGGGAGAGGCACGTCCAGTCCACACTAAGTTCCTGATGACATTAAGAGTGCTCGAAGCAATAACGCATTACTTTCTAAATAAATAAAAAATACTTACCCGCTTATTCATAAACGTGTTTCAAACCTCATTTAACTAAAACATCATTTGTCCTTATCTGTCACTTTGACAGTTGTGTTAGAAACAGACAAAACATAATTTAACTAAATGAGGTTTGAAGCACGTTTATGAATAAGCGGGTATGTATCTGCTGCCTAATATTCATTGCACGAATTCTTCTCAAGTGGTAGCACGTAAAGAAGTATATGTACATAATTTATAATTCAATGTTTAATTGTATACCTGTATTAGATAGATAGAAAATTATCTTATTATAATTGTAATTATAATTAATTAGAAAATAGCTGAATACTTTTTTAGTTTTTAGTATTTATAAGCTAATTAGTTTGTAGCAAATAAGTAATTTGCTTACATAAGGTTTTATTAATATTTAGTTTTTAATTAGTTTTAATATAAGTATATTTTTAAGTACCTAGTTTTAGTTTGTATTGTAACTGATTATAGTAAATAAAACTTAAAGTAAAAAAAAAACTATTGTCGTGATATAGTGTGACGTGTAATATAATATTTTAGGAATAAATATTGAATGGGATTGGCAACTGTCAACGGTTTGGCCAGATGGCGCCAGCATAGCTTGTACCTGACACTAGTATTGTTGTATGGGATTTGGCTTAAAGGCTACCCCATCCAGGTTAGATATTTCCAAAAAAAAACAAGATTTTGACACTATTTGTAGGACTGACAGGTACAAGCTATGCTGGCGCCATCTGTAAAGAATTTCGACCGGCCAACCCCATTGAATTGAAAATGTCTTTCAGGGTCCAAGTTAGAGCCCCGGCCGCCATTCGTGGCCCCGCACGCGGTGTGGGTGCGGTACTTCTGCGAGCTGGCCGAGACCGCGAAGTACAACAGCCATGAGAAGGTCGAGATGCTGGCGAGCATGCTGCACAGGTCAGTATATTACACCAGACATCGTTCAGTCAGCAGCAGACTTAGCTAAGCTGGTAGGGTGCTCAAACCTACACACGCTCTTATTCTCTTAACAATAAAGTCGTGTCCCGCTCATTTTGATTGAACACCCTACCCGCTCAGCTACTTTTGCTGCTCACTGTACATAGCTCTGAAAATTTAATTTCATTTTGGTGGGCGTTCATATGCTATGGGAGCCGCCGGAGCCGGCAAGCTATGACAGAAAGAACGCATGTTTCACCGCGCATGACATTTAACGTATAAAATTGTCACACAGACAATGCAAACATCAGGTTACAGATGTCGCTAGTGACTTGTTTACCATTACATGACTAAATTCGCTGTGATGGATAGACGATTTTCTGGTGTAATTAGAAGCACGTCGGACCGGCAATCCGAAGGACACGGGTTCGAATCCCGTGATGTGCCAGAGTTCTTCACATTTCAGGGAAATTACGTACCTATTGAATCATATTTAAAGCCAGGGAGGGGGTAAAGATAACTGTCAGGGGAATATCAGGACCGTTTTTGGGAGCCATGTTTGTACTGAGTACTTCGTCCATATATTTATTTCGTCGTACAGTCGCCATTAAATATATCGGAGCGGCCAGGGTACTCAAAAATATCTGAACATGCACTCTATCGCCTTGACAATAGAGGCGTTGTTCAGATATTTTTGACCACCTTGGCCGTTCCGATATATCTGATGGCGACTGTACCATCCCATCGAGTAAATCTTGCAAGAGCTGACGTCGATTGTCTATTATCGTTGACAGTTCACTTAAAATCTCGCGCCATTTTTTACGAAGAATCGAGATCGCGTCGTATACCAAAATAAAAATAACCATATGTTACTCCATCGATGTTTGTGACCTAAATATACGTCACTAAATAACTCAAGACTTTTGGCCGTATCTAAACAGTAGATAGTAATGTAACAAAAACTTTTCAGATCTTTACCGCTGGCTGTCGGAGATGTACGGGACAATATAAACAGACACGTGGAAGCCGTGGGCGTCAGGTTCAAGTAAGTTGCATTTTGAATCTTGTTGCTCGTCAATAGAGTATCAATTTGAATTCGTCCGCGCGTATATTCATACGATAATTAAAGTGAAAAAAGCATTTTAATCAAATTCAAAGTGAAAGAATTGTTTTAATAAATTCCTTAGAAAATATTATGCTTCTATCTACAGTACCTACTAACTAAGAGTTTGAAATGGGTGGCTTCAAAATCCCCGCGAACCTACTCAGTTAGCCAGTCATGTAATAAAACTATGATCCGCTAGAAGTTGTTACATAATGTCACTAACGGTCTTCTTAGGCGATTATCACACTGGTGCCGCAACCGGATGCGGCGACGATGTGCAAGCGTGACACATGCAGAGCGCTATCTCGTTCGCGCACCGGCGCCGCATGCGGAAACCGCAGCAGTGTGAAAGCGTCTATATCTCGTCTAATACATTAAAGGAAACTAATTCTAAAAATCTTTTCTTTACAGACTATTATCCTGCGGCCTATCTCTCTTACAAGGCGACATTCTACCCCGTTCCCTCGCCCGAAATATTCTCAGAGAGCGCGTATACAGCGCGTGCTTAGACTACTTCTGTCGAGGCTTGCAATGTCCGAGCAAAACGTCAAGTGCGTTGAGAGAGGACATCATATCGCTCATCAAATTCTGGCAGCTGATGCATTCAGATAAGAAGTATTTGAAGACCACTGACATAGGTTAGTCTTTCGCTCTTTTCATATAATTTTCCTATAGGTTTTAGTGGCAATTCAATCTGAAAGGCGACGTTTTGAGTGATTTGCGTCATTTGAGAAGTATATTACGTGCTTAGACTATTTCTGTTGAGGCTTGCAATGTCCGAGCAAAACGTCAAGTGCGTTGAGAGAGGACATCATATTCCTCATCAAATTCTGGCAGCTGATGCATTCAGATAAGAAGTATTTGAAGACCACTGACATAGGTTAGTCTTTCGCTCTTTTCATATAATTTTCCTATAGGTTTTAGTGGCAATTCAATCTGAAAGGCGACGTTTTGAGTGGATTGCGTTCTTTAAGAAGTATATTGTGTGCTTAGACTATTTCTGTTGAGGCTTGCAATGTCCAAGCAAAACGACAAAATAAAGTCAACAAAAGGTTTTCTGTTCATTAGGTCGCAGAGCACTTCAGGTGCTACCACGCACCACCAGTAAACCAGGAACCATCGGTTAAGAATGTTGTAATATTGCACTAGAATATATTTATTGTTCTAGGTGACTTCGATCACTTGGGCCCGAGCAGCCAGCAAAGCATATACACTTCAACGTCTCCCACCGACGCGCGCTCGTCAGTTAATGGCAGCGACATCGGCAACCGCCAAACCACCGGGTGGATCAACACGGTAAACTGACTTTTAATGCGTATTATATAATTACACGTGGAACTCTTCCACTGATGCGCATTCATCAGTCAACGGCAGTGACATCGGCAACCACCAAACCACCGGGTGGATCAATACGGTAAACTGACTCTTAATGCGCTGTGTTAAGGTTCATTTCGAAACGATGGCAGCTAATTAAGTATATATTTACACGTGGAACTCTCCCGCCGACGCGCGTTCATCAGTCAATTACAGTGACTTCGGCAACCGCCAAACCACCAGGTGGATCAATACGGTAAACTGACTCTCAATGATCCTTTTGAAATGGCAGCAAAGCTTCTACACTTTGAACTCTCGTACCGACGCGCTCATCACTCAACATCGGCACCGACTGGATGGATCAACACTCTAAACTGACACTTATCGCCATGTTTTAAGGTTCATAGCGATTAGATCGACCAGTTATACACCCAGCATAACCAGTTATACATCGGGTTTTCCAGTTGGATCTACATGGTAAATTAACTTGAACCTTACTGCACTGCGTTAAAACTTGTTTTCAATTAATTGTTACACACCTACTGTTTTAATTGCACGGCGTTTATTAGTTCCTTATAGCGTTTTGATATTCTATTTAAAAAAACTCACAAGAACACTTGGAAAAATTATAAAAACACAGTATTTTTCACATCTTTTTTTTGATATTTTTTTCTATTAACACTACTTGTAACTACTGTGTACCTACACTTATTTTCTTATTGCACCGTTTCCTTATTAAAACTATAACAATAGAGTATTTGACTAACTTTATATCAAGGATTAATAATGACAATGCAGTCGTTTTCTTAAAAACTAGTGCCTACGCCAATTCGTGGGATGAAGGTTAAGAGTGGATCCTATTGTCTTTAAACTTCACGGAACGCTTGCTACTTAGCCAAATACTCTATTGTGTATTTTTATAATTTCTAAACTGTTTTTTTTCTATAACTATACTGGCTGTTTTTCCCCAGTCAATCTACTTGACGGTAAGCTACTTTTTAATCTTCGCGCTTTTTAACCTTTTGAACGCCAAGAGCCTTTAAAGTGGTCGAGTAATGTCGTGCCAACCACGCCAACAACCATTAAAGTGGCTACGGCAGACGCTGTCAAAGCAATTTTACGGTTTAAATTAGTTTCTCACTAGTTGAGATGTTGGCGTGTATGCCACATTTTGATGCGAGAGAGAAAGCGTTCAAAAGGTTAAACAGACAACGCTCAGTCACAAAAGCTTGATATTATACGTACAGTCACGAACCCGGATTGTCGAGCCCTTGCCATTCGTAATTTAGCCGTGTAATAAATGACCGGTGTAACTGACAGTTGACAGCCAGTCGGTAACATCGTCGGTCATTCATAACCAGAGATAGAAGTTTTAGTGGCAGAAATGAAAATGTCATAGGGACTTCCCAACGATATCATTTTATCTATAAAGGCTTATGTTCTGCATGTAATTTGAATTTGGAAATTGTATATATTATTATACAATATACAGCATAAATTTCTTATGAATCGCTTAAGAAAACGCTTAACATCCGTTAAGTTTTAGTTGTTAAAATTATTTTTATTTAAATATTAAAATATCTAATTTGTGTGAACATGTAACATATTACTTTTAAATGACGTCGTAAGGTAGTTATCAACATACAGGTTAATTTATACTTTATCTGGTGAACTTGAAATGTCAGTTTGAAACTTTCCTGTAATCGATAAATTTGATATCGGAAGGAAGTCCCTAGTTAATTGACATTTTTGCCACAAAAATTTCTATGTTTGTTCATAACACGGCTAAATTACGCACAATGGCGAGTGGTTCAACAATCCGGGTTCGTGACTTTGCGTTTTTGGTATTTTCATGTAAGCGTTTTGGTATTTGTGTTTCACGCGAGATACATTACTTTAAATTAATTCTATAGACCTCTCGCCACGGTGCCTGTTTACAAAATCCATTCAGGAAACCAGTTTCATAATCATAATTCTAATTTATGACATTAATTAGCGGTAACAGTGAGTAGTATGCTATATCAGAGCTTTCGCTAAACCCATACGTTCTATTTTATATGAACTTACAAAGATGAACTTTTGTTAAGTTCTATTCAATGTCATTCAGTACTGCGAATCATCGTAAAAAGGTTTTTTTAGCATCTGTAACCAGGAAATAAATCATTTTTCGTCAGAGTGTTAAAGAAGTCGTAAGTAAGACTGTTCTTTCTCTTCCAGGGTTTATGTTGTGATACGTATTTGTACATTCTTACTCTTAATTGTTGATAAATCATATAAATACTCTAAGAATTGTAGTCTCGTTTCAATTTGGTATAGCAAAATGAACCAAATCCTAAACAAAACCGTTACTCTCAAGTGATGTCGACCAGAAAACTTGGCATTGGCACTCATTGTATTGCAAAATGATCCTAAACTTTCATTAAATGAAGTCCAATACCATAGGGTACCGATATCGATCACAAGTATCACAACCCACTGCAGTGGTGCTCATTGTATTGCAAAATGATTCTAAACTCTAATAAAATATAGTTCAATATCCCAGCTACGAATGTCGATATTCACTTTCAGCAGGGGCGCTCGTTTTATTGCAAAATGATACTAAACCTTTATGAAATAAAATCCGATATCACAGGTACCGATGTCAACGACCACGCAGTAGTAGCATTCGTTCATTGCAAAATGATTCTAAAGCTTCATAAAATAAAGTCCAATTTCATAGATACCTATGTAGACCACTACGCTTATAGTATCCGCAGAATGAAGTGGCGACTAAGTTCATAACGCTGTCTCCTTCTCTCTTGCCGTGGCGGTGCAAGTGTGAAAGAGAAGTTTTATGACCTCAGTCGCCACTTAATTCTGCGGATACTATAACAGTGACGCTCGTTGTATTGCAAAATGATTCTAAACTTCTATAAAACAAAGTCTAATGTCCCAGGTACCGATGTCGACGACTACGCTAAGTAGCGGGGCGGGCAGCATTGCCGGCAAACGGTCCAATCGGAGCGTGAAGCCGCCGGCCAAGTCGCAGGACACCTTCGTCAAGGATTACGTTAGGAAGAGGAATCTTATACTGGAGCTTATGGTGAGTTACCAAAGGAAGGAAGAAATGTTGGTGATTATAAAATAAACGTTAGCGCTACAGATACCACATAATGCACAGTAACAAAAAAAAACATTTGTAGGCTACTATAGAACCTTGAAATAATAGATAGTTTAGTAGTGCATACGTTTATACGTATCCATCACTGGCGGTGGGTCGAAAAAATTCTTACGAAAGGCGTAGCTTAACTTCGCTTAAAATTTCTTCTTGAGCTGTAGGAAAACTGCTCGGGTGCCTCAAAATTAGGCAAGCCGATGGGAATCGTGTCCTAATGGTGCAACTGTCGTTATGACAAGGTTTATTTATAATTCCCTCTTAGAAATACACAAAATGGCGGATTCTCTCCTAAAATTATCTGACATACACAATTATAACACGCGATCCAAAGACAAATTGCTTTTACCAAAGATGCGGCTTAAAAAACGCAAAAAACAGAGCGTATACCTAAAAATAAAAATGTTCAATAGGTTGCCATATGATCTAACTAACTTGCCTTTGAATAGTTTTAAGAATAAAATATCAAAATATTTCAGGAAACATGCCTTCTACTCTGTCACTGAATATTTAAATAGCAATATTGACATTAATCATTTCGATTAGGAAATGCTAATCCTATTTCAATTTGGAAATATTTTTATACATTTTTATATTGATGTTTGTACCTAATGACCAGAGCTCGGATTTTTCACGGCAAAACAAAACACTAGCGTAATTTAGCCAGTGCTTGAAATATTATTTTATCGATATCGATAATTCAGAACTAGAAGAAATAAAAGTCACCAAATAAAATAATATGTAATAAAACTAATAAAAACATTTGTACTAGCCCCGATGCAATGGAATTCGTCTAGTACGAAGAATTTTTTACATTTATCGGAATAATTCTTACACGGATACTTCTGATGATTAATGATTGGGGCCAATAATAGTAGTGTTTAATGTAGTTTATTTTAATTGTAAATGAAAACACTAAGAGACTTTTGTTGCTGAAAAAATGGATTTTCCAAAACCATTGCCCAAATAAAGTTGGGCTCTCTTCTTGCACATTTCATTTTGTAGACTCTTAATTAAACGGTCAATATATAGCTATGCCACGTTGCTTTCCCTAGGAATGACCCTAGTCTCACCATATGTTTTTGTAATAAAAATATTTGGAATACAAAAATCAGTTTTTTTTTGCGTTTTCCAGAACGGTATTACGTGTACTTTAATTGCATTTGTGTAGGATATTTTCATGAATAATCTAAATGTTATCATTTTATTATAAAACGGTGTTGAATATTGGTCTAAAACTACTTTTCTGTACAAATGGGAAAACTTAAGAAAATGGTCTGAGTAGACGAAAACATATGCATCGGGGCTAGTATAAAGTTACTATATATTAGAAACAGACGCAATTTCTTCTTCAAAATCTACGTCAGTACACACAGCAGCACAAGACATTTTATTTGGGTAATAGTGATAGGAGTAGATGATCATTATCTTTTCAACATTCTCTGGGAGTAAACAGTTGCGTTTATCACTATAAATCCATTTATGTACACTAAATGTACGTTCAACTTCAGTTGACGTCAAGGGAGCAAATTTATAGAATTCATTATCAGTTCGGGTAATATTTTCAGATATGTCTCTTAAAATTTCGTAATCAGGATTTCGTTCGAGCACGGCTTCAAATTTACGTATCACTGGTAACAGTTTACTCCAGTTTACGTAGCAACGAACAGTATCCAGAATGAGGAAGGATTCCGCAATGGATAAAGTCGAACATTGCAATTGTTCTATTGAAGAGGCTATTACTTCGTAGTTGTCGCGAATGAAATTTAACTCCGGTCGTAGTTTGCGTGTTTGAAAACATTTTTTTGCAGCTCTTATAGCTGCCGAGTCATTAGCAAGTATGGAGACGACATCACGTATTTGCTCATAGTATTGAGCGTAATATACCGCAGCAGATATCCAAGTTCCCCATCTGGTGATAATTGGCTCGGGAGGTAGGGGAATGGACGGATATTTTGCCTTAAAAAGGCGTACACGCTCTGGAGATTTTAGGAATATCTTTTTGACATTCGATATCAACCCATCCACACCTTTGAAATTATCTCGCACTTCTTCGGCAACCCGGTGCAGACCATGAGCTAAACACGTAATGTGTTTCATACGAGGAAACGTTGCTTTTAAAATACGACCGGCTTTAAGCATATATGCGGCACTATCTGTGCAAAGTAAAAGCAAATTGTTTACGTTATCATTGAAAGAATTTTGAAACAAAAATTTTAATTGGTTTATTATTAGGTTTGCTATTGTTTCCCCATTTACCTTCTCTAAAACCTTCGACCCCAAAAGATAAAATTGCTTAGAACAATTTTTTTGCAAAGACCGAATCACCACGTTTGTCACACATTTTCCCATGAAATCTGGTGTTTCGTCTATAGATATCCACAAATAATTGGTTTTGTTTACCTCTCTTATACCCTGTATAGTTTTTTTGTACACGAGATTTAAATAAATTTTTCGCAGGGTCGATTCGTCCGGTAAAGAAGTCATAGAGCAGTCGCAACATAAATACTTGTTAAAAAAATGACGAAAATTATTGTTGTTGACTGTTGCCCATGGTATGTTGCATGAAATAAGAAAAATAATTAAATCGAAATAAAATTGATGTTTCCTATTTGGTTGCCCCGAACGGTAATTGTGGCGGTTGCTTTTCACATGATTCTCAATATTGCATTTCTTCAGTTTTAGATGCATATCGCACATAGAGCAGTATATAGTGGAGGTCACTTCATTATAGACTAACTCAGGGTGATTTTCAATCCACGTTTTGATCCGATCGTGTACATTACTCATTTTTGTATTAATTGATACCTTGCAATATTAAGTTATTATACGTATATCCAACACGTCGGATTCAATGCGTTGCGAAATAAATAATACCTAGATGCAATTTACGTTTTATACGTAATGAAATGACAGTTAAAGTGTGAATGTCATATGTCATGTGAGATGAAATTTGCAGTCGTTTCTATCATTTTAAATGAGGTGGTATAGTTACTTCGTTCTAAGTTGTACATGCAGACCTACCTCTTTGTTGCTCGACTATGGCAAAGCTAAAATGAAAAGTTATTTTATTACTTATACAGGATGTCCGGTAATTAATGCACAACCTTCTAACCCCCAGTAGGTCACCTCAGACTGGTCAAAAATATTGATTTTGAGCTCTAGTAAGTCTCCTGTTTTTCGAAATTTTCGCACGTTTGTTAGTTTTTAAATTTTGACATTCACACTGATAGGTGTACCATCGAATAAAAAAAGAAAAAATGTACTGAGGCAATACCTGTCATATACTCTAGTAAGACTCGATAGGTGTCGATAAAATAATATTTCAAGCACTGGCTAAATTACGCTAGTGTTTTGTTTTGCCGTGAAAAATCCGAGCTCTGCGTAATGACATACCATGTAATGATCATATTACTTTATGGTGAATAAATAAAATTAAAAAATTGAAATTGAAGTTTTATAATGGCATAGGAATCAAATTGGCTGACTATACGTGCTCGTACAGTCGCCATCAGATATATCGGAGCTGTGGAGGTGCTCACAAATATCGGAACATGCAATTTATTGCCTTGACCATAGAGGCGATGTTCCGATATTTGTGACCACCACCACCGCTCCGATATATCTGATGGCGACTGTACATATAATGCCGTGTACTTTAACTATCAAATTTGCGGTTACAATATATTGCACTCTTTACACGTCATTGCATAAATTTAATTTCCACGACTTTACTTCCTCGTAAAAAATCAACAACAGTAGATATTTTCAACATAAATTCGGGAAAGTATATCAATACCTACCTGACTTAAATTATCAAATGATCTGTTCATTACTTTTATTTGTAGCAAAATTTTGTGACTTTCGGTCCTTCTAAATACTTTCAGATTACTAATAATTGATTTACTATCACAATTAACATTACTCTACAATTTTGATCCATCAGGCGGTAGAAATAGAGTTCCTAGTAACGTGGCACAACCCGCACGGGCGTCCGGAGCAAGCCGTCCCGGGCGAAGACAACATCGCCACGTGGCGATCCAAACCTAACACCGAGCGCACGTGGCGCGATTACGCCAAGCTGGCGTGGGACATCAGCCCGACCTTGGCGGTGTTTCTACCGGAGAGGTGAGTTCCGAGAGTAGGACAACAGCGCCACGTGGCGATCCAAACCTAACACGGAGCGCACGTGGCGCGACTACGCCAAGCTGGCGTGGGACATCAGCCCGACCTTGGCGGTGTTTCTACCGGAGAGGTGAGTTCCGAGAGTAGGACAACAGCGCCACGTGGCGATCCAAACCTAACACGGAGCGCACGTGGCGCGACTACGCCAAGCTGGCGTGGGACATCAGCCCGACCTTGGCGGTGTTTCTACCGGAGAGGTGAGTTCCGAGAGTAGGACAACATCGCCACGTGGCGATCCAAACCTAACACGGAGCGCACGTGGCGCGACTACGCCAAGCTGGCGTGGGACATCAGCCCGACCTTGGCGGTGTTTCTACCGGAGAGGTGAGTCCTGAGACTAGGACAACATCGCCACGTGGCGATCCAAACCTAACACGGAGCGCACGTGGCGCGACTACGCCAAGCTGGCGTGGGACATCAGCCCGACCTTGGCGGTGTTCCTACCGGAGAGGTCAGTAGTATAATAAAGTGTCTATGGACCCAGGTATGTTCTTGAAATGGAATCCTAGACCACAACATATATAGGCAAAGAGCATTTTCACAATATCCGATCCATATCGGATGTCGGATAGAGACACAAAGAAGTCAAAAATAAAATATGTGCATTACTGTCCTTTTCTATGAAATTACCAAATGTTTATTGCCCGAAAGTAAGCAATAACTTCAGCAGCTACGAGTATGTTTCTCCTTGAGTCATCCGCCATCGGATATCGGATCGGACAAATGTCATCTCATTCGAATTTAGAGAAGGTAATTTTACTAAATTGACTCACACATTTTAACTTAACCTACGTGGCCTATTAAATGCCTCTGGGGGCTCTGGGGTTAAATTATCATAACACTTTGGTTGCAGATTAAATAACGAGGGCATCGCCGCAGAAATGCGTCGTAAAGTGCAGGCGCAACCGACGGCCGTCTGCCACATCCCCCAGGCCCTCAAATATCTAGTCACAACGGAGACCTTGCTGAGCGACGCGCACGAGGTATGTCACTTCAGAGATTATTTTATAGGGTTCACGAGAGGTCATAACAAGATGTGCCGTATAACGGCCGTCTGCCACATCCCACAGGCCCTCAAGTATCTAGTCACAACCGAGACATTGCTCAACGGCGCACACGCTCGCGAATCTTTACATCTTTAACAATTAAATCTCGAAATCAGCTCAAACTCATAACACTATTTCCTAACTTTTCAGTGTGCTATTTTGTTTCTTACAGCTAGTCCACATGGTAACATGGGCGCGCGTGAGTCCCGTAGAAGCGCTGTCGTACTTCAGCCGGCAGTACCCGCCGCACCCGCTGTCCGCGCAGGCCGCCGTGTCCGCGCTCACGTCCTACCCGTCCTCCGCCGTGCTGCTGTACATCCCCCAGCTGGTGCAGGCGCTGCGGCACGACACGGTACATGTGTAGCTCTACAACCGGCAGTACCCGCCGCACCAGCTGTCCGCGCAGGCCGCCGTGTCCGCGCTCACGTCCTACCCGTCCTCCGCCGTGCTGCTGTACATCCCCCAGCTGGTGCAGGCGCTGCGGCACGACACGGTACATGTGTAGCTCTACAACCGGCAGTACCCGCCGCACCAGCTGTCCGCGCAGGCCGCCGTGTCCGCGCTCACGTCCTACCCGTCCTCCGCCGTGCTGCTGTACATCCCCCAGCTGGTGCAGGCGCTGCGGCACGACACGGTACATGTGTAGCTCTACAACCGGCAGTACCCGCCGCACCAGCTGTCCGCGCAGGCCGCCGTGTCCGCGCTCACGTCCTACCCGTCCTCCGCCGTGCTGCTGTACATCCCCCAGCTGGTGCAGGCGCTGCGGCACGACACGGTACATGTGTAGCTCTACAACCGGCAGTAACCGCCGCACCAGCTGTCCGCGCAGGCCGCCGTGTCCGCGCTCACGTCCTACCCGTCCTCCGCCGTGCTGCTGTACATCCCCCAGCTGGTGCAGGCGCTGCGGCACGACACGGTACATGTGTAGCTCTACAGCCGGCAGTACCCACCGCACCCGCTGTCTGCGCAGGCCGCCGTGTCCGCGCTCACGTCCTACCCGTCCTCCGCCGTGCTGGTGTACATCCCCCAGCTGGTGCAGGCGCTGCGGCACGACACGGTACATGTGTAGCTCTACAGCCGGCAGTACCCGCCGCACCCGCTGTCCGCGCAGGCCGCCGTGTCCGCGCTCACGTCCTTCCCGTCCTCCGCCGTGCTGCTGTACATCCCCCAGCTGGTGCAGGCGCTGCGGCACGAGACGGTACATGTGTAGCTCTACAGCCGGCAGTACCCGCTGCACCCGCTGTCTGCGCAGGCCGCCGTGTCCGCGCTCACGTCCTACCCGTCCTCCGCCGTGCTGGTGTACATCCCCCAGCTGGTGCAGGCGCTGCGGCACGACACGGTACATGTGTAGCTCTACAGCCGGCAGTACCCGCCGCACCCGCTGTCCGCGCAGGCCGCCGTGTCCGCGCTCACGTCCTACCCGTCCTCCGCCGTGCTGCTGTACATCCCCTTTTGTCCCGTGTTTTTTACTGATTCAGAATATGTATACGACTCACTTTAGATAAAAGCGTCTTTTTTCGTAGCGTAGGTAGCACAGACAAGTAACATAATATGTAACGTTACAGATGGGCTACGTATCGGAGCTGATAAAGTCTCTCTCGCGCAAGTCGCAAGTGGTCGCGCACCAGCTCATCTGGAACATGCACACCAACTTGTACACCGACGAGGAGATGCACAACAAAGACCGTAAGATCTATTGAACATACATACATACAAACATAAAATCACGCCTATCCCCAAAACGGGTAGGCAGAGATCACGAATTTCCATTTGCTACGATCAGTAGCAAAACGGCTCTCCGTGAGCCGTTGCTCGCCCCCGTGAAAAGAGGATCGGATCGGTCGTGGAGGAGGGTATCTATTGAATTACGCGTTATTCCGAAGATCACTCAAAAATCCTTAGAGCATTTAACCAATCGGAGCGGCCATTGACAGGCGTTCCCTCTGCCAAATATAAATGACCAGTGGTCATACTTATTGTATGGACTGACGTTTATCTGACGTGATTTCATATTCCGCTATAACTAGGGAAAGCAAACCTGTTATCTTATTATAAAAACCTGTTTTCAACCGATAAACCAGTTAACTTACTCTCATACTAAAATCAGAGACTAAGTGATATAGACGACCACAGCCTAAGAACTTTTTGAAGCTCATGTCGATTGCGCCATCTATGTCAAAGCCCCCTAAAGATCCCGAATATGTAAGAGAAATGTCACCTGCACTGCTACTCCACCTAGTAGCTACTAGTGTACTACTAGTACTCTTACATATTATATATAACAATTCATAAATGGAATAAAAATGTTGTACGTAGTTTCCAATAGTTTAAGAACTTCTATATTATGCTTTTTGATCTAATTAAATGTTTGTTCCGATGCAGCTATCCTCTTCGACACTCTAGAATCGTTGACAAAGAGCATAGTGGACTCGCTCTCGGGTCCAGCAAAGGCATTCTACGAGCGAGAGTTCGACTTCTTCGGCCAAATCACGAACATCTCCGGAATCATCCGACCGTACCCGAAGGGAGCCGAGCGGAAGCGAGCGTGTCTTGATGCCTTGAAGAATATTAAGGTAATTTATTATGGACTATAAGGTCTTTTGAATAAGGTCTGAAATTAAGATTATAGTAGATACACTCTTGGGCCTAGCAAAGGCATTCTACGAGCGAGAGTTCGACTTCTTCGGCCAAATCACGAACATCTCCGGAATCATCCGACCGTACCCGAAGAGAGACGAGCGGAAGCGAGCGTGTCTTGATGCCTTGAAGAATATTAAGGTAATTTATTATGGACTATAAGGTCTTTTGAATAAGGTCTAAAATTAAGATTATAGTAGATACACTCTTGGGCCCAGCAAAGGCATTCTACGAGCGAGAGTTCTACTTCTTCGGCTAAATCACGAACATCTCCGGAATCATCCGACCGTACCCGAAGGGAGCCGAGCGGAAGCGAGCTTGTCTTGAGGCTTTGAAGAATATTAAGGTAATTTATTATGGACTATAAGGTCTTTTGAATAAGGTCTGAAGTTAAGATTATAGTAGATACACTCTCGGGCCCAGCAAAGGCATTCTACGAGCGAGAGTTCTACTTCCTCGGCTAAATCACGAACATCTCCGGAATCATCCGACCGTACCCGCAGGGAGCCGAGCGTAAGCGAGCGTGTCTTGAGACCTTGAAGAATATTACGGTATTTTATTATGGACCTTACAGTCTTCTGGATTAGGTGTAAAGCTGTAGAACATTCGGACAAATCACCAACATATTTTTCACCCCTACTATTCGAAAAAGGGTAATTTTGTTGCCCATTTACAGGGAGCAAAAGTGACTTTTGATCCCTCTGCGATTTGTGACCCATTTACAGAGAGCAAAAGTGACTTTTGATCCATCTGCGTTTTTTTTTTAAATTTTCCTTGTCTTTGCATCCGATTAAAATGAGACAACATTATATACCTTCTCTTTCTAGCAGATAGCTAGAGCTAGAAGGAGTGAAAAGTAGAGTGTACTACGCGGTAGCAAAATTATTTCGATCTCGGGTCACTTGAATCCCTCACTACGCTCAGGATTCCACGTTAGAATCCCTCGCTACGCTCGGGATTCTATTCTGGAATCCAGTCGCTTCGTTCGGGATTCAACACGCTACCGTCGACCGAAATTATAGATTAAGCTCCCATTGCATGAAACCTTACCTCACACGGTGGCAGAGCAGACACATACTACAGCGATAGATAATCCTTAGGAGCACTGGACTATAGTAGGTTGCCATGGCTTAGCCTGGAAGAACATAGTTTTTTTTTAATTTTAAAACGTCAATTTTTGCCAAAATTTACATCATAAGGTGGCAGATCGAAACCTTTACCCATCGAAAGAGACCCCTTTGGTGACCTGAACCCGCATACGTAAAAAATGGGGTAATTTACCTCATCAGGTGGCAAGCTGAAATTGATGCAGATCGATAGCCCTAGACGTGCCATTCACGAATATATAGGGTTGCCTGCCATCAGCCTGGTAGTTTTTCTGGTCAGCCTCCTCAAAGTATCGATTTAGTAACTTGGACCAACGAGAAATTCATGTACAGATGCTAACATTCGAGGAATATTTTGATGCAAACCGTGATATTTAATTAAAATCTACATATTGACAGTCTTGCACTTCATACTTGTTGAAATAATAGGGTAAATGAACCAGTTCTGGTCATTTCTTACTAATTATATAGGTGACTACCGGAAAACCTAGACTGCGGGTAATATTGAGGACGCCGCGACAGTAAATCATCAGTGTGTGAGGTAAAATTGGTTCCTCACCTCATTTCCGCAGTCTCCTATTTCTGCTTCCCATAAATATGCTCAATCTGTGGGTGAAAAAACACCCTGACTTGAGCACTTGGACTACTGGGCGAGGTCATAATATATACTACCGACGCCTACTAGATCACTCTCTACTACTGGAGGGTAAACCTCCTTCATGCGCGTAGACTAGGGCACCTATCCCTTGGAGATAGGCCGCACCCGCGCATCTACCCAGAAAGCATTTCTGCCTTCACGAGGGCTTTGGGAGGACTTGATACTCAACCAATGGGCTTATGGAGGATTATAGCTACTCCCACGCTGCCAGTCCCCGATAGTGAATGTCATAATAGAAGACTACAATTTTTGAAAAAAAATGTGTAATATTGGGTTTTTATATATACCGGTGGATAATAACTACTCCAGTGGCCTCTTTTAATTCATTGCTTCGTATGCAAATGCACAACAACGCATTTTTGTATTTTTTTTGGCACTAAATTCGTCACACGTGGTCGAACGACGACTGGACCGCGCGGCATGAAGCTTTGATAAGTTTATGCGCATCCGATCATAAGCCGTGTGACGCGCGCCCCGCCCATTGGGTTATCTATAGTATTCTTCTGATCTGAGATGTACGGTTATGCTGAATTTTATAATTATGTAGAAATAATATGACATCATTTATCACTAAGTATTTTCTTCCTGCCTCTTTTCCATTTCAGTTGTGATTAGGGCGTCTTCGTGTGTCTCAGGACTTTCAGTCCTGGTTTGTTAGTGGTGCGTTATTCAGGACTATTAGATCCTTCTCGATTCATTGCGTGTCTGACAGTGGTTTCATAGTTTTTGCCTCGCCGCCACTAGAATTACAAATTGGGGCCGATTCCAACGTACATCTCCCTCTATGGTGGATGAAGACCAGCAACAACAGAGGTAAGTAAGACACACAAGGTATTGACAACTAACTTAAATAGCCTATACAATAAATAAACATAGGTCGGAACCAACATTCGTAAATAGAAGGTGCATTACGATTATAAATAGACCTCACTATGTCCCGAATAACGCACCATCGACAACCCAGGACTGAAAGTTAAGCATATTCAGTCAAGTAATATTTTCGATATTTGCAAAGTAGTGTAGATACAAAAATGACAAATATTCGTATTACCATTATTAACGAGGTCGTTTTGACAAGAATTTAACTAGAGACCGCACGTGCGTACCCACGTAAGGCATAGGGACATAGACGATAACTTCTACAGCACAACACAGAACAATCTACTATTGTTTTCCTTAGCCGACATAACGGCAGCCCGGGTGAACATGCTGGCCCGGAGATTCGCTCGGTGTACGGATGCAGCCAAATTAACGCTCTTTAGAGCATATTGCACTTCGCTGTACTTGAGTGCACTGTGGGCGAACTGTACGCAGCGGTCGCTCAGCTCTCTGCGCGTCCAGTACAATAACGCATTCAGGGCGCTGTTGGGGTTGCCACGTTTCTGCAGTGCATCTACCATGTTTGCCGAAGCGCGAGTAGACAGCTTCAACTCAATCTTACGTAAAAAAATGGCATCATTACTGAGCAGAATACGTGACAGCCTAAACAGCCTCCTGAAGGCTTTAGCTGTAAGAAGTGAGTGCTCAGTTATGCAACACTTAATTAAGAATAACCTTGAAAGAATAATATCAGGTTTTGTCGTAGCAAATACAGTAATTTTTAAAGATATTGCGAATCACATCTGTTTGTAACCCTCCACTGCTAGAAGTAATAGCATGGAGGCACAGTGTGACAAGAAGCCTCATTTTTGGAGATGTTCTGTTTATGTTAAAAACCGGTAGCCTAGACCAATACAATGCTATGACTAAAGCTCCGGATTGTCAAAAGTTACTGCTTTTGTAATAAAAAAATATTGAAAATCATCTTTGCTTTAACCGGGTTTTATTACAAATATAAAAAACGAGGAACTTATAAGTTTTAGATCAATATATAAAAAAAACTCGAATACAAATTCAAAAGACTTCCATTTCCAATAATTGAAACACGCAATAAGTGAATCATTTCGAAGTTATTAATATTTTTTGAATATACATTTATATTTTTTTTCTCGGAAACTACTCGATATTATACTTTAATTACTAAACATAAAAATAGCATTCTATTTCTCCTACAAGTTATAAAAATATAGGAACGGTATTGCGTGGACTATCAAAGTTATCAACAAAGTTATGTTATATCCGGATTACCCGGTTTCAGGGTTGGCACTAACAAGTGAAAACAGTTTTTTTATTGGATACAATTTGTTATATAGGCGTGTTTATCGTTGCATTGTCTTCGAAATGGGAACGAATGGCATAAAAAAAGTTTGTCAAAAATGACCGTTTTCTCGCACCCTGTATGTTTCTTGCAAAATGTGTAAACACGAACCTTCGTTAATTTGAAATCGAGATAAGGTCTATTAAGACCATTTTTGCGTAGCAACACGGGATCTGGTAGCTGCCCTCCCTGACCCAAAAAAAAATCCATCCTGTACACATATTACATAATATAATGAAAATCAAGTGGTGGTTTTACTTTTGATTGAGGGCACCATTTTATTCAGTTTCAACCGACTTGAAGATTTTGAAGGAGGACTTTGTTGTTGTTGTTTTTTTTTTATCTTTTTAAATGTATGTTCGTCAATTATCCAAGACGGCTGGCCGATTGGAAAATTCTTTTTCTGATGATCTGATGATGATGAGGAGATCACGTAAAAGTCGAGGGAACTTTTCATTTATTATACGGTGATTTGATATTTTTTACAGCAGCATTTGCTCTGGGAAAATGTATTAGCCTATGTGAAGTCAGTTATTTTTTGTTCAGAATTATATCTTTTGTTTTAGTGTAGGTACCAGGGACCGGAAAACCCCTTCATTTGATTAATCTTTTCGATTGGGTAGCCTGGCTGTAGGTGGGCTATCATTATATTAAATGTAGTTTCCTTATCGAACGTCTTAACAAAAGACGAATAGTTTACATTTTACAATAGCTTAATCGCATTCTAATACACTTGATAGGGTAACCTCATTGTGAGTTTTCGATTCGGTAAGCGCTTACATTTGGGTAAGCCAATGATGTGCTTACCGAATTGATAGGGTTTGTAAACTACGGTATCAAATACCTGATACAATACCCCTTCATTGGTTACCGGGTCTGGTCATAAAACGCCGATTTCAAAATAATAAACGTCTTTTTTTCTATTTCACTGTCGATACTAACATATTCTAGCGGCGTTTTGATGCCGCAACAGGTCTCTATTATATAATATTAGTCATTTTATCTAGTAGCTTTCCAATCGACTCGGCTAAATTCGCCGATTTCTGCAAGCAGCTTGCTTACAACTACGTGGAAGAGCACGTACCACTATCGCTGGCACCCTATGACTGTGACTGTACATAAAGTCTTAGTCCACGGAGTCGCAATCATAGAAAACTCTTCTGTGCCAGTAGGGATGCTCTCGGAGCAAGCGGGGGAAATGCTGTAATAAATTTTGGCGACATGATCGCAAGCATCATACACAGTCAGATAGGACCAAAATTATGTTTGATCTTTTTCACAGGGCATTGGTAATGGTATCTTCAGATCCAATCATCTCTGCACAACGCCAAAATCAAAGGCGAAAGATGTAACAAAAACAACCACACCCTGCTGCCGCATTAGCCTTGTTGCAAGTACCGTTATTTGAACCCAATCCGAGTACGTCCTCTAAAACAAGTGATGAAAAATATTGCAACAGATCCTGTGACGATTTTGAACTGTTAGAAGCCGAAAATGTAATTTAGACCGTCGAAGAATATTAAATATTTTACTTTCTTACACTAGGTACCTAACTTGTTCTAATATCCGGATATTGTGTGACAACCCTAGCAAGACATTTCAATGTGCCGTAACTTCAATAGTCCACGGCATTAGTTCATGAAATATTTATGGCACATAGAACAGCTAAATAGCTTTCCGTTCTACAAAAATCACAACATAATATGTTGGACTATTCGAGAAAAAAAATAAAAACCAAAAATGACTAATTTGGTTCTAAGAACGATATGAATGCTGTTAGGACTGTACCGATTATTCCGTTGCATAGTTTATAGATAGTTCTAAAATACTTGTTTGAACTATTTTTTGATAATCGGTGTCGTTCTCAGCATATTTTGAATTTTAGTCAATACCCGGGTACATTTTTCTTGACTTTCAAAAAAATATTTCTCATAAACTGGTAACTTTTGGCAATCGGGAGCTTTAGTCGTAGCATTGTTTTGGTATAGGCTACCAGTTTTTACCATAAACAGAACATCTCTAAAAATGAGGCTTCTTGTCACACTGTGGGAGGGTAATAACAATATGAGACTATGACAAGGAACAACGATAACAGCACCTTCTCTGTAATAAAAGTGAATAAGACCTTGAAAGTGTAATAAGACAATCCCGTTCGATCTTGGTATTATTAATATTAGTAGCATGCCCTGTCGTTACCTTTTATCCTATGTATATGCGTACGACTTAGTGAAGGTTGGCTATCTTCCTACAATAACAGAGTGAATCTGGGGCAGTACGTGGCGCACGGATTTACGGTGATCACATTAGCTGGTTTATCGAAAGTTAAGTTTTTCGGGCCCGGACCATAGTCTCGCGATGAATATCTAGTGTCCCTTAGTTTATGCGCTTATTATTGTACACGGGTGCAGAAGCGATGCACGTCCATCTGCGGGTAAAGTGACCACTCTCTTAGGGCCCCCTTTTTAGATAGCGGTAGTGATGGGAAGAAGTACCGCCCATATGCGGGTATTGTGGCAACCCCGGTAGTCAATAGACTGCAATGCGTATGGGTGAGTGTGGTACCTCGGGGACTGGCAGCGTCGGGTAGATATAAATCCCCCATAAGTCCATTGGTTGAGTGTCAAGTCCTCCCACATCCCGCGTGAAGGTAGGAATGCCTTCTGGGTAGATGCGTGGGCGCAGCCTATTTCCAAGGAATAGAAATTTCCCTTTAGTCTATGCGCATGAAAGAGGCTTACCCTCTAGTAGTAGAGAGTGATCTAGTAGGCGTCGGTAGTATATATTATGACCTCGCCCAGTAGTCGAAGTGCACAAGTCAGGGTGTTTTTTTACCCACAGATTGAGCATATTTATGGGAAGCAGAAATAGGAGACTGCGGAAATGAGGTGAGGAACCAATTTTACCTCACACACTGATGATTTACTGTCGCGGCGTCCTCAATATTACCCGCAGTCTAGGTTTTCCGGTAGTCACCTATATAATTAGTAAGAAATGACCAGAACTGGTTCATTTACCCTATTATTTCAACAAGTATGAAGTGCAAGACTGTCAATATGTAGATTTTAATTAAATATCACGGTTTGCATCAAAATATTCCTCGAATGTTAGCATCTGTACATGAATTTCTCGTTGGTCCAAGTTACTAAATCGATACTTTGAGGAGGCTGACCAGAAAAACTACCAGGCTGATGGCAGGCAACCCTATATATTCGTGAATGGCACGTCTAGGGCTATCGATCTGCATCAATTTCAGCTTGCCACCTGATGAGGTAAATTACCCCATTTTTTGGCCTCCTAAAATATGAAACCCTTGCTGACCTTGAAATCTACCAGGTTTAGGGCTGGCAACCTATGCGGGTTCAGGTCACCAAAGGGGTCTCTTTCGATGGGTAAAGGTTTCGATCTGCCACCTTATGATGTAAATTTTGGCAAAAATTGACGTTTTAAAATTAAAAAAAAACTATGTTCTTCCAGGCTAGGCCATGGCAACCTACTATAGTCCAGTGCTCCTAAGGATTATCTATCGCTGTAGTATGTGTCTGCTCTGCCACCGTGTGAGGTAAGGTTTCATGCAATGGGAGCTTAATCTATTAGTCATTTTGCTCCCTTGTAATACAATCTACTATTTTCTCTTTGTAAGATTGCCCAATAATATTTTGAACCGACTTCAATTCCATAGAAGAACGAAGTTCTGCATTCGGTTTGTTATTTATTTATTTACAGTTCAGAATACTTCGGCCGTTACAGTTTTTTTTTATAAAAAATATAGTTTAAGTATGTTTCGTTGTATTGTATTTATTGATTTAGATGCACGTGTTTATTTCAGGTGCAACCTGGCTGTTACCTGCCGTCCAATCCCGACTCCATGGTATTAGACATTGACTATAAGAGCGGTAAGTGTCTTGAAACTTACTTTAACCATTTGACCGCCGTCGTCTGATATATGAGACAAAGTGACAACGTGAATGACACCTTCATATATTATTACAGAGTTCAAAATTGAAAGTTATATTTTTGACGTATGGCGGTCAAAAGGTTAATGAGTCCGACTGTTTAATTAAGAACTTAAGACTGGGACCAGCGTCCAGTGGCGCCATCGTTTGGGCGATTGTATTTCCTAATTAACTAAACAATTTCTGTTTAATCCCTCATGTTAGGCTGTAGTTTTACCGATTCCGCAACTTTTGGTTTTTGTCACTTAGTTTCATTTTGCGTATTTTTTGCTTCATTACCTAAACGGCAAATGGTGGCCACTTTTCTTCCGTTTAGGTAATGAAGCCAAACAAAAGTATGTAATATAGAGTATGTAGTAAGTTGCGGAATTAGTAGGACTACAACTTAACATGAGGGATTATACAGAAATTGATTGTTAAAAAACACAATCCCTCTAATGGGGGCGCCACTGTACTGTCGCCACAGACTTAATAATTAATGTCGGATCTTTTATTTTACCATCAGATGAACGATCTAAGCTCATTTATTTTAGAATGATATTTAGGTGATGAATATTTCCAGGCACGCCACTGCAAAGTGCAGCGAAAGCGCCATACCTCGCGCGCTTCAGAGTGCGCAAGTATGGTATCGCCGAGATGGAGGCCGTCGCTATGGCCGTTGCGGTCGGGGAGGAACCGCCTTCGGTGAGCTCATACGATGGTTTCTAATACGAGTGTGGAAAGTAAGCCATTTCAAACGAGTTCAAAACTCATGCTACTAACTTATGCTTGCACGTGATACGCTCAAAGTGATACTTCCTTGTCTATCTTGATCTGTATCAAACCCCCTCCACGCGGGCCAATATACAGGATGCAGCTATATGACGGAACGACATCGCGATATCGCCTGCTCCCTCTAACGCACAGCTGCGTTCTGTAAATTGGCCGTGTGGATGGGGTTTAAAGCACATTATTTGACAAACTGTTGTTTAACCCACAATTATGTCTTGTTTATTTATTCAGTGAAATCCTTATTAAAAAACTGTAAATTTTGCTGGCCTACATCACTGCAATGAGAATACAACGTTACCTGCTTATTTATCTGCTGCTGTATAATAAACAGGGCTCGGATAAGTCATCGCAGAAACTGATATGGACATGGGACAAGACTATTATAGAGTCGCGACTTAAGATTATTATTATCTAAAGCTGATATAATTATCGTAATTTATAATTTAACATTTGACCTTTTTAGTCACATATCTGTCATGGATTCGTCAAAGTGGCATGCTTGAAACAGTTTTGTGGTGACAATTTAAACAAATACAATTATTTGCTTAATAATGGTATTCGGGGTGCGGGTTCGCGTGAATGTAAAAACGTCCGGAGAGTAGTAGAAAATGTTTAATGTTGTAAAAGTTAAGTTCCACAAAATGTTATAAAATAATGTTAGTAAAATGTTGAGAATGTTAAATGTTGATCGAATGCACCCGGTCGCGATGGATCTCAAAGGTACACTGAACTTAAATGAGTTCTAAATTATTGGGTAATGTGCCTTTTGCTGACTGGACGCACGCGCCGCACGAGGCTTAAAACGTGTAAGGTGCGTTGCACCGAACATCTTGGCGGGGGCAAACGATGAGATGAGATGAGTTACTAAGATGATACAAGATGATCAACAATATTTTTTTTTTTTTTAAATAAGTTATGAATTAAGTTGTAAACACTGTTTGTCTGAACACTGGCGAGCAGCTTCTGTCCACTTGTTTCAGTTCAATGTCGTCATGTTTATCACACTCTTCCACTTTTCGCGCACTTGCACTGCACTTATCACTATCACGGACACTGCAATGGCGGGCCAGCCCGCGGCGACCGCGCGGACTGCGCGGGGCGGGGGACGGCTCCTGCGCGTGGCTCGGCCCGGCGCCGGCGACACATACCGGATCAGCTGCTCCGCGTGACTCCGTTTTAACTGACGGTGACGATGGTGCTGCCTTGACTTTCCATTGGCAGCGCGTCTTTCGACTCACATATGTTATTATCCCGATCACCACTACACCCCATAGGCAGTATATAATATAGCGGTAAAATGATGTATGTCATTGGAAGAAAAGTTATCCAAAAGTGGTGCATTTTGTTTCAGGATGCTTATTTTGTCTCCCAGGTCCTTTAATTCTTTCCCATTGTAAGGGCTTTCGAGTGTATTGTTTTCGTAGTCTGACAATGTTATATTTATGATGTGGTTTATAGGATCTATTTCCGGTGTTAGTATGTTGATTTTCAAGTCAACTTTGCTTTGCATATTTTGATGCGTATGAATTGTAAAGTTATCAGTTTTTACAACGCAATTCTCGTTTATGTTTATTATGTTCGTCTGGGATACCGTCTGGGATGTAACTTGACTCTTGCATAGTGTGCGCAATTGACACGCTTCGCAACAGAAGTATAGGTACTGGTTCGCTTTCGATAAACTTATCCATTTGTTTTGACAAACAGCTGTGTTTCTTTTGCATTGATAATTTTCGGTTTTAATGCAGAGATCCTTGTCGGAATTCATTTTGAAAACTGGAGTTTTTAGGTGGCACATATACGTGGCGTCTCGAGTTATGCATTGCTCTATTTCTTTTTCCGTAATAGGCAAATAGGCATCCTTCCGTAAATTAATAGCTATGTATTTTTCGATAGGGTTTATAGAGATCATATTTCTTCCAGCACTGTGTTGAATGGGTATAATGTTGTATAAATCATATCTATCTCGGCTTACGAGTGGAATACGGATTTCTATAATCATGTATTGGTCAGTTATCTTAGCTTTTATTTTTAATAGGTGATAAATGTTTTGGAAATTAGTTTGAGGGTCGATGATATGTATGTTCATTTTTCCATTATATATGTTCGTAAGAGTGTCCAATAGCGTGTCCTGAATAATTCTTAAATGGTTTAGTAAGTTATTAGCGGCCATCGCTACAATGTTGAATTGCGCCATGCACTCTGCGGCGCTGACTTCCCTTAGCAATGCGGAACTCCCTTGGTCTAACCTAATTAAATGAGCGTGTATCAATTTATGTTGTTTTTCGATGGTATCTTTGTTTCTTAATAACATGTTGTACTCGGCCTCCACTATCGATGTCTGGTTTCTCCAAAGGTTGACGAGGTGGTTCTCGTTGTGTTTAATTAGCGCAATATCCTTTTGATATTTCTCTGCAAATCTATCATCCAGGACTCCAAACAGGGTGTTTGCGATATTTCCGACGCCGTTAATCAAGCCACGCCGTTTCCGTGTCTCTGGTCTCAATTGTTGACTCGACAAAATGCTGTTATAATGTTGTAATTCGTCATAAGAGTGACGTAGTTGCAATAGAATGATATCACAATGTGTTAGTGTTTTGACTTGTTTACAGATATCCTCTAGTTGAATGTTATATTTTTTATATGCCGTGATTCCTTCCCAATACGGATTGAGGTCCTGGTACGCTACTAGCTTCCATTCATCTTTTACGAGTAGCATGTTTCCAATATTATCGAAATATAGTCCTTGAGTTTCGTTTACGTGAGTTACTTGAACGCAGCATCCCAATGTTAATAGTGATATTAGGTACATTATTGCCATAAAGATTGTAGTCGCACATCCAATTTTCTTGTTAGGTTTCTGTTTGGTTGTTTGTTCTTTAGGCAGATCTTCTTGTTTATCTTGTTGTTCGGTTTCTTTTGGTAATGGTAAGAGAGATAGTTTTATTACTGGTCGCTTTAGGAGTCCATTCTTCGTTTTCAGAGTAACGACACGAACATATCCGTCTGGTCCGGCGTGGGTGTCTAGAACCCTTCCGAGGGCCCACTTTCCCGCGGGTAGGTTGTCGTCGTGTATCACCACCATGTCGTTTATTTCAAGATTCTTCTGAGGTGTGTTCCACTTCGGCCTGGCTGACAATTGACTTAAATATTCGAATTTCCATTTTTTCCAAATATCTCTGAATATATTTTGTGTAAGATGCCATCTCGTTCTAGCGTCTTCTTCAGTTTCTATCACTGTCCCACCCGCTCGGCCTATCAGAAAGTGTGCTGGGGTGAGGAAGTCCAGGTCCTCGACGTCTTCCGTTAGTGGGCATAATGGCCTTGAATTCAAGCAGGCTTCCAGCTGTGCCAGGATCGTGGAATATTCTTCGTACGTAAGTTTTTGTTCTCCTATTACTCTTCTTAAGTGGTATTTCAGACTTCGTACCGCCCTCTCCCAGAGACCTCCCGCGCTGGGCCATGATGGGGCATTGAAATGCCATTCAATCCCCATCTCCGTGATTTCCGACAGGAAGCTGTCGTTAAAAATGTTTCGTAAGTCTTGCCATTGTTCCTGTAGAATGTTGTTAGCACCTATAAAATTTGTTCCGTTGTCAGAATACATGTGACGAGGAGTTCCTTTTCTAGCTGCCATTCTTCGTAGAGCAGCTAAGAATGCACAGCTTGTTAGTTCGGTCACCAGCTCCAAATGAACAGCCTTGGTGACCATACACACGAAGATGGCAATGTATCCCTTCAATGTTTTTATGCCACGTCCTTTGTTTGCCTTGATATCCACGTACCCTGTGTAGTCTACACCTGTGTGATAAAACGGTTTAGCTTCATTCACTCTAGCGGCAGGTAAGGCACTCATTATTTGTTGCTGTCTCCACTCGTTCGACGATATGATGTGGCAAAAATGATTGTAATTCCGAATTGGTGATCGCTGGTTTCATGTGTCCTAGGTCACGATATTCATCCATAAATTTTTTATAAGCTTCCAATAAATGTTCTTGTTTTTGTAACTTTCTTTCCATGTTTTTAAACTGCGCAATAGCTCGGGTTCTTGACTCTCCGAGTTCTTCTTCAAAGTGAGGTTTCATTGGAATGCGTACCTCATACCTTCCGTCGGGTTTCCTCTTCGTGTTATCTTTATAATGTTTGATGCATTCCTGATCCTCTTGAGATAAATCTCCTTCTTCGGTAATTTCTTCTAACTCCCAAAATTGTTTTATATCTTCCAAATTGTTTATTACCACGTTACAGTTGTAGGTACGAGCGTTTCCACTTATCATCCACCCCAGTTGCGTCTGCTGTACCAGAGGCTGAGTGTAATCTTCTCCTTTAATTACTCCACCCATAATAATCTGATGGAAGACTTCTACTCCAAGCAATAAGTCAATGGGCCGTCTTACGTAGAATTGAGGATCGGCAAGGTTTAAGTTTTGTAGAACAGGCCACGATGGCTTAGTAAATGATCTGTTAGGTAAATCATCCATGAGGTCTTTCACAATAAAAACTTCAGCATAGAACGCAAAATCGTTGTAAAGTGAGGCGCCTTCTATGATTCTTCTCCCCTTAAAGCTGTTTTGCTTCTTTCCAATGCCATTGAAAATCCCATTAAACTTCTCACTCTTTAAATCTAATAGTTGTACGGCTTGTTGAGTTATAAGCGACAATTGACTCCCTTGATCAATGAATGCTCTAAGTGTTTTATAAGTACCATCACCAGCCTTAACTTTAATCAGGGCTGTAGCTAACAGGACTTCCGAATTCTCATCTGTAGGTATTTGCGCAATGTTGATTGACTTGTTATTTTTCGTAATAATTCCATTTGCTGATGGCGATGAGGTCGACGACTCCGGTGCTGACGATAATGTTTTGACACATGCCTCATGTATCAGCGTGTTATGTCGGCCAGTGCATTTGTGGCAAGTTTTCGTTGAGTTGCATTTATTATCGCGATGCGCAAAAAGACAGTTAATGCATAGGGCCAGTTTTTTAACTGTCTGGTACCGTTTTTCTATAGGTAGTTGCAAAAATTGACGACAATTGTAGATTCCATGTTGATGGTTACACATTGGACAATGAATACTTGACACGTGCAATGTTTTACCTACTGTTGAAGTTCCGTGACTTCTATTGACCCCGTTGTTGACGTAAGTAGAGTTAGGATACTGGCGGTTATTATATTGTGTTTGGAAGCTTCTTCGTTGGTTCATACCAGATGTGCTTGCTTGATGATATGATTTAAAATTGAGAGACTCTTGTTTTCGGCGAGATGTTTCAAGGCTTGTAAATTTGCCTTCTATGAATTTCATGAATTCCTGCAGGACCGGTAGCGCTCGGGAGTTGGATAGCGATTCTACGTAGTCCATATGAGTCTCGGCATCGAGTTTCTGCGCTAGGATATGTACTATCATGGGGTCCCACGTACTTATATCGACCCCTAGATTCTTAATTGCGTGTAAGCACTCGTTGGTTGTATCATGCATTTTCTTTAGCTGTGCCACGGATTGTTGTTGTATAGTAGGTAGGCCAAGTAATATATTCATGTGGGACGTGAATATTAGTTTAGTATTGTTATACCGGTTATTTAAGATTTCCCAGCAAACCAAGTAGTTATCAGAACTTATCTGCAAATGTTGGATGAGTCTCTCTGCTTCTCCCTTTACTTTAGATTTTAAAAATTGCATCTTCTGAGCGTTGGATAAAGCAGTGTTGTTATGGATGGCTTCACAAAATAAGTCTTTAAATGAAACCCAAGTGTTATAGTTCCCATGAAAAGTTGTTATATCTAATTTAGGCGTAGATTTTTCACGGTGTGCCACTGACCAAATCTTCTTGTTTATTTCTTTCTTCAAATTGTTGAATGTTTCTTCATGAGCATTAAATGAAGTCTCGTATTCCACGTTCGTTTCAGTGCCTTCACTCTCTAACTCCCAGTGAAGTGTATCTATTGCCGCCCAACGAGCTTGCAAAGACTTAAGTGCATCTTCTAGCTCCCACTTATCTGTTAGCGAGTTGACCTCTATACTCTTTACTGTTCTAACAAAAGCTTTCATGTTAGCTAATTGTTTACGATACATTTCGTCATGTCTACTGGATGTTTCCGTCGTTATTTTGTATTGTTGATTGCGTGAATGAGCTCCTAATCCTGTTCCCAGAGGCTCTCGTAATGTTTCACCTTCCTTAGGGACCGCATCTCCCTGAGCCTGTTCCCTTTTATCGTCGTCATCTTCCGCGGTCCAAGAAGGTTTTCCCGGTGGAAATGTTTGCACTTTCTGTGTCGAAAGTTCTGCCGTGACCGCCTGATAACCCGCGTTCAAAGCAGAGTTAAGCACCAAATAAGACTGCTTCGCACTATCATAAGTACGGTTCGTGAAGTAAGGATGAGACTGACTCTCGATCATTCCTATCTGTTCATGATTAAACCCAAATTCTTGCCACAAGCTACTCAATTGATCTAAACGTTTCTTAAAATACTCTGCCTTCGTCTTCCTATCTGCACTATCTTTCTTAAAGTTAGTAAGCATAGACTCAATGGTGCGCTGAATTTCCTCTTGACGGATTACGCTGGCCATCTTGATGTTTTGTTAGTAAAATAGGAAAGATCTTACTTGAGAGTCTTCTGTGTAGGTACGTTGTTACCGAACACTGCTGCCTTGCCGCTCTGCTACTTGTTGTTGTTGACGTCTACGCCTCTCCTTCAGCCACAGCTCACCCACAAATGTTCACCAGCTCAATCACCTCACTCACTACTCAAATGAATCTTATAGCGCGCGAGGTCCAATGTTCGAAGGACCAATATTCGGGGTGCGGGTTCGCGTGAATGTAAAAACGTCCGGAGAGTAGTAGAAAATGTTTAATGTTGTAAAAGTTAAGTTCCACAAAATGTTATAAAATAATGTTAGTAAAATGTTGAGAATGTTAAATGTTGATCGAATGCACCCGGTCGCGATGGATCTCAAAGGTACACTGAACTTAAATGAGTTCTAAATTATTGGGTAATGTGCCTTTTGCTGACTGGACGCACGCGCCGCACGAGGCTTAAAACGTGTAAGGTGCGTTGCACCGAACAAATGGTTATTTCTAAATATTTTAAATATGGTACTCGATTTTTGACGATTGCTGGGAAGATGTAACAGAAGTGTTTCAGCAGTTTCGAGTAAAAGGTTCGAAATTATTTTATAACAACTGTTTACTTTTTTATATCTAACACAAATGATTAAATGAAACATCGGTTTGTTCCAGACAATGCAAAAGTTGATGGTCGCGTATGTGCAATGCAACCATCAGCATTAAAAAAATGTTAATGGAAATACCTTCACACATGTATGGTGAATTTTGGGTTGCAGTAATAAACGTCATTGAAAAATATAATTTAATAATATTGTACATA
This sequence comes from Pammene fasciana, assembly GCA_911728535.1. Lineage (NCBI taxonomy): Eukaryota > Metazoa > Arthropoda > Insecta > Lepidoptera > Tortricidae > Pammene > Pammene fasciana. The sequence goes on from OU452292.1 coordinate 4,449,566, forward strand.
ATGCGATTCTATTGATCTTGTTCTATTGCCGTCTTGCGATCGTTTTGCGATGACTTGTCCGAGCCCTGATAATAAATGATTAAAATAGAAACTCACTATACCGCGTGTTTATTTGATATTACCTCAAATGGAAGCCAGACGCAAGTTTTGAAATTATAAATTGATATTTTAATAAATACTGAGTTAACTCTTAGTTAACTTAGTTAAGTTATTCAGGCCGCAATGTATACCGTATACACTTATTTGACACATCGTCCGTTGTGCCATTTTAGGGCAAAGTAATAATGTAGGTAGCGAACCATTGCGAGCTGAAATATTTTATATGGAAAAATAAAAGTCGTAAAATTTTTATAAAACATATGGAAGTATGTTTATTAGGGTCTATACTAACTACCCTTGGCGTATGAGGTAATATCAAAAATACACGCTGTAGAAATCCTGTGACAATACTTTATACTCAATGTCCTTGACTTTGGGCTCGATAAATCGGTGTGTTCCCATCTGTTCCCACTTCCATTCCCCTCTTCCATCCCTTGGTTCCTCAAGAAACCTTATCCCCAGCGGGCACATATAAAAAAAAACTCGAATCGTTTTCTCACAATCAAAAGCAAAATGTGGCAAGAATGTATGAGATAATAAGAGATTTTTTTTCAAGTATAGATTATATGAAATAAAACAACTTTGAACGGATTATATCGCGTATACTGAATTTTAAATTACATCCCAACGTTTCGAACACTTTACAGCGTTCGTGGTCACGGGTCGACTGAATATATAATCCGGGATTCGGGATATAATCCGTTCAAAGTTGTTTTATTTCATGAATAACTATCGCGGCAACCTTAGAAGATATTATATAGATTATATGTTATATGATTATTTGTTGTGATATAGGAGGAAGGCAAAGACCGCTACACCTCCATGGTGGCCGAAACCTGGCAGGCGGCCATCTTTAAAGTGGGCGATGACGTCAGACAGGACATGTTGGCGCTGCAAGTGATCTCGCTGTTCAAGAACGTGTTCCAACAAGTCGGGCTCGACCTGTATCTGTTCCCGTATAAGGTGGTGGCCACGGCGCCTGGGGTAAGTTACTTCCTTCAATACAGGGTGAATTCTCGAAAAGGGTCAGTTAAAATAGTTATTAGATCCCATGATACTAGGTGAAAACGGTCTTAGGAGATCTTCCCTAATTATTTGATGAACGACTATTGATATATCGTGAGGTGACAACCAAAAACTAATTATAAAAAAAAAATTAGATGAAAATCAACCTTATTATGTGACCAGTATGATGGTCCATTATGGCTATGAACTTGTGGTAGCGCTTAGGGAGTTTGGGTTGTCACCCGACGATATACGGATTTTTGAAACGATTAAAACTAATTTAAAAAAGCCAGTCGACCTTTTTCTAACAGGGATTAAAAGATTCTTACACACACCAACCCACTAGAAAAGCCTTTTTTCACACCACCTACTCGTATACTGGCTTTTTCTTCCCTGCTAGGAGGGAACAAAGTAACACTTTTCTGTTCTAAGACATTAAGAACAAATTTCTTGTTGAATTAATCGGTTCATTTTAATCGGGAACTTATAGTGTAAGCACACAATCACACATAAAGCTAAAATAAATATGATTCAACTATAACATTTTTTGTTTTCCTCTAAGGTGGTGTGAAAAGCAGTATGTGTCACATACGAGCAAAACTATTTTCACCTGGGTCGTTAACACTTGAATCCCTCACTACGCTCAGGAGTCTATTTTAGAATCCCTCGCTACACTCGGGATTCTATTATAGACTCCATCGCTTCGTTTGGGATTCAATGCACGCCCTCGCCGTAAATATTTCATTTTGCTCCCTAGTTACACAATCTACTATTCCATACTTTAAGTTCGGCAATTTTCGTGTTACTTTTTTATGGCGATTTTGCTGCTTTTCTTAAAAAACCTAGTAAAGGAGTTTTTTTAGATTATAAGAAAACAGTTTTAAATAAGTATTTAATTTGATTATATTCTTGCAGTGTGGTGTGATAGAGTGTGTGCCTAACGCGAAGTCAAGGGATCAGCTCGGCAGACAGACGGACATCGGGATGTATGAGTACTTCATCAAGAAGTATGGCGACGAGACCACTAGAGAGTTTCAGGTCAGTGAACTTGTCAATAAAACTAACGTGTCGTGTCTTTTTTAAACAAACGCGATAATCTATGTAACAGATAAGGATAAACGATTTACAACTATAGTGGGGCCAAAAGCAAGCGTTGCAGCGTTCTTGCTCTATTTTACTGCCCCACCGGCACGATGCCTTGACTTCTCTTATTTATTGCTTGTAGTCCGCCTCGAACTGAGAACTCGCGATTTACTCGCAAGCGAGTTGACCAATATAACAAGACCCTTATGAAGTTTATTTTCGCCTTCTTGCTCCATAACCCCTTGATCGATCCAGCTCATATACGAACTCTCAAATTATAAGTCTGCTACAACCTCAACAAATTTCATAAAGATCAGAAAAATGTTACTTAAGTTATCGTGGAACAAACTCTCAAAATCAAAAAGCCATCGAAATGCCGAGACGTCCCCGTAGCCAGAAGTTTTTTGTAAGGGCCTTATCACACTTGAGCGATTTGAAAGCGATTTCCATACAAAACTCGTACGCGGCGAACTCGCAGCGTGTTCGCTCCCATGCAAAACTCGCTCGCAAATCGCAAGTGTGATAACGCTCTAAGAACTCTCTTCGCTTACGCTCCGCTCCTTCGATTACTTTTTAAAGTTCTGTGAGTTTTGTCCCCTTGTGTATTCATGCTGGCATTTGTTTTTTCATGGAAATATTTAAAGTTTGAACCTTCACTCATTACGATAGAGTCTAAAATGAAATATTTTAATTGTGTAGGCGGCTAGAAGGTGTTTCGTGACGTCGATGGCCGCGTACAGCGTCATCGGCTTCCTGCTGCAGATCAAGGACCGCCACAACGGCAACATCATGCTCGACACGGACGGACATATCATACATATAGGTCAGTGACATTTATTATACTACTCTATTATAAACTTATATAGATGTCATATATAAAAGTAAAAGTAGGAAAAGAGGGAAAACCTAGGAAAAGGTGGATGGATTGCGTGAGAGATGATATGAAAAGAAAGGAGGTGAGTGATGAGATGACGGGTGACAGAGATGTGTGGAAAAAAAAGACATGTTGCGCCAACCCCAAGTAAATGGGACAAGGGCAAGCGAATGATGATGAATGATGATACAAAAGAAAAAGTGACCTACGGTGCCTTGATAATATGATGGTTTTGTTGTCAGATTTCGGCTTCATGTTCGAATCGTCGCCCGGCGGCAACCTCGGCTTCGAACCAGACATCAAGCTGACGGACGAGATGGTGATGGTGATGGGCGGCAAGATGGAGGCACCGCCGTTCCGCTGGTTCTGCGAGCTGTGCGTGCAGGCCTTCCTCGCTGTGAGGTATGTTTACCCAATCTTCCGCGAGATGGCGCTGTTACGTGTGGAGCGGTCTCTACATCGCGCAAGCGTTTGTTTCTCTCGGGGCTCGAAGTGAAGCTGACGGACGAGATGGTGATGGTGAAGGGCGACAAGATGGAGGCGCCGCCGTTCCGCTGGTTCTGCGAGCTGTGCGTGCAGGCCTTCCTCGCTGTGAGGTATGTTTACCCAATCTTCCGCGAGATGGCGCTGTTACGTGTGGAGCGGTCTCTACATCGCGCAAGCGTTTGTTTCTCTCGGGGCTCGAAGTGAAGCTGACGGACGAGATGGTGATGGTGAAGGGCGACAAGATGGAGGCGCCGCCGTTCCGCTGGTTCTGCGAGCTGTGCGTGCAGGCCTTCCTCGCTGTGAGGTATGTTTACCCAATCTTCCGCGAGATGGCGCTGTTACGTGTGGAGCGGTCTCTACATCGCGCAAGCGTTTGTTTCTCTCGGGGCTCGAAGTGAAGCTGACGGACGAGATGGTGATGGTGAAGGGCGACAAGATGGAGGCGCCGCCGTTCCGCTGGTTCTGCGAGCTGTGCGTGCAGGCCTTCCTAGCTGTGAGGTAAGTTTGCCAAATCTCCCGCTAGATGTCGCTGTTACGTGCGGAGCGGTTTCTATATCGCACAAGTTTGATTTGGGACGAACGGGTGGAGATAAGTGTTGCGACTCTGCGATTGTTCACGGTGCGTGTAGCTAAAGGCGCGAGCTACTTGCGCGAGCAGTGTGTACGGAACAGGTGCTTTACCTAGTTACAACTTAGATGTATAGTCACCCGCAATAATATCTCACACGCTGAGGCGCGCAAAAACATCTGAATCTTATTTATAGAGCTATAAGAGCGTGTCACATAGCTTTGCAGCTTTTGCTGTGCAGGATATTATTGCAGCCACATACAATTGTTCAGGTCCGTATTGTTTGCAATGCTCTACACGTTTTTATATTTTTATACGGTTTGCCCTTTCAATAACTAGCCATATTGTGATTGCTGTGTAGTTTCAATCACTTTTTCCATTGGACCAACCCCGAAATACAAAAACAATTGCCCTCCCCATAGTAAACGTCGATGTCTGATCGGCCGAAATGTATTAAAAAGCTAAAAAAATTGAGATTTCGGAGTTGGTCCCATAGTAAAAGTTGTTTAGTATGGCCTACCAAATCACCTCGATCAATATGCCTCGTTATTGAGAAAAAAAACACCATGTATTTATAATCTACAGTAACCTAATTATCTCATTGCAGACCATACCAAGAAGCGATAATATCCATGGTGTCCCTCATGCTGGACACCGGGCTGCCCTGCTTCCGCGGGCAGACCATCCGCCTCCTCCGTGCCCGCTTCGCGCCCAACTCCACCGAGAAGGAAGCGGCCGCCTTCATGCTGTCCGTCATCAGGAACTCCTTCCTCAACTTCAGGACCAGAACTTACGATATGATACAGTATTATCAGAACCAGATACCGTATTAGTTTGGTACTTGGGGGGGGTTTTTTTAATACGACGCTAGCAATCAAGCATACGGCCCGCCTGATGGTAAGCAGCTAGTTCTATGGACGCCTGCAACTCCAGAGGTGTCACATGCGCGTTGCCGAGCCTTTACTTTATAAAACTTACTTTACTTTACTTTATAAAAGGAGAGATGCTTGTTAACACTTTCACGACCAGGAACCCGCTAGGCGGGCTTCTGTTCGTAGGCGCTTTCCGCTACAAAGCGGAACACTAGGACCGGCTACGAGCGTAACGCGTAGCGAACTGCGGCACGGAAAGTGTTAAAAACAGTTAGGAGACAATTTCAGAAGAAACTCCACTGATGTATTTATTTATTTACTGGTAATTTTAATCTTCTGTTGCAAAAAAGCAGTTGCGATTATTCCGAGAAATACAATCGAAAAGTAAGCGAGTGAGGTTATATTTTTGGAATATAATTACGAATCAGAGTTTAATAAGGTTCAAGTATACATATTTTTGGCGTCGATTGTGCTGGCTCATTTACACGACGACGACTGTACACTCCCATCAAATATATCGGAGCGGCCATGGTACTCAAAAATATCTGAACAAGCACCTTGACAATAAAGGCGTTGCTCTAATATTTGTGACCACCTTGACCGCTCCGATATATCTGATGGCGACTGTACCTCTAGGTGAACCAGTTAAGACGTTTTATCTCTACTAGATTGAATGAATAAAATGCTCGTAAACAGCCGAGTTAAGAGATAATTAGAGGTTGGGAAATAAGACCTTGTTTTGCGTTACTTTTCGTAGAAGAAATTCGGATTATTCACCTGAAGAGAACGTCAGAACGATAAGTTCTCAAGTAAGATACGATACAATTTTGGTGTTAAACCTCACTAGTTACACCTTGTATAGTTTTATATTGGAAATTAGACCTTGGAGTTTGGCTTCAAAATGAAGAATTAAATCAGATAAATAAATGCTATTGAAATCACGGTGATGGCGGTTGAAGGTTATTTGTACTTAAGAATCAAATTCTTATAATGATATTACATTGTACGGTGATCAGTGTTATTAGAATTTTAAAAATCAGAAAATAATAGTAGATTGTATTACAAGGGAGCAAAATGACTTATTTCCGTCGAGGGTAGCGTGTTGAATCCCGAACGAAGCGAAGGATTCTAACGTGGAATGCTGAGCGTAGTGAGGGATTCAAGTGACCCGAGATCGAAATAGTTTTGCTACCGCGTAGTACACTCTACTTTTACTCCTTCTATGAGAAAAACGAAAACAAAGGTACTAAACTAGCTATCTGCTAGAAAGAGAAGTTATATAATGCTGTCTCATTTTAATCAGTTGCAAAGACAAGGAAAATTAAAAAAACGCAGTCACTTTTGCTCCCTGTAAATGGGCAACAAATTACCCTTTTTCGAATAGTAGGGGTGAAAAGACAATTCTTAGCTCCTTCCCGGTCACTTTCCCAGTGTATAATCTAATTGGCTATCACTGAATCTTGCAATCGAAGTAACTTTTTTGCAGACTTATAAAGTTGAGAGATTCCTAGATTAAATAACTATATTATTTATATTCTTATAAGATTAAATAAATGTTTTAAATTATTGTTTCTAGCATGTCAGAATCAGGTATTATTAATATTTTAATTTAGTTGCGCTTGCACACGACATAAAAAAGTGAAATACGGTTTTCACCTCGGCAGTTCGAACAAGCCTACTTTACTCACTCCCTGGAGTGACGAAAGTGCGATTTTCATCACTCCAGGGAGTGAAATTCTGTTTCTAGAAGCTTTCGTCATAATAATGATGCCTTTCATTCAGGAATGTAAATAAATGTGTTTTTTTAACTTTAATATGTTCTCACTCTCTACTGAGGTGAAAAGTTGTATGTGTCACACGAGAGAAAAGTTTTTTTACATCTCCTGTTCTTGAGATCCCTCGCTACGCTCAAGATTCTAACTTAGAATCACTCGCTTCGCCCGTGATTCAATTATAGCATCTTTCGCTTACTCGGGACTCAAAATCAACACTCGCAAGAAAAACCAACTTTCCTCTCTTGTTGCACAAATAACTATTTTCGTGAACAAAGGATTTTCCTCGTCATGATTGATTCGTCGTGGCTACACCAGCCACTGATTGAAATGACTTTGAATTTGAACTAAGAAAGTTTTGGTTCTCAAATTATAGATTTTCTACAATGAGGAATGTACCTACACGGAAAAAAAAGCTTCCGGGATATTCTCAATCTAAGACATTATTATATTATGTTGAAAATATTTCCTCGTGAAAAGCATTTATTTCCTTTAACGAACATAAATTAAAGTTTTAAATATAACGAAGCGAATATATTCTTACAAATTCTCTCTTATTTACTCAATATACTCTTGAAACAAATTTAATTTCTATTTAAAAAAAACGTGCTTTTATTAAGCGTAGAATCATATTTTTGGTAAAGGAAATAAATAGTTGTCACGAGGAAATATATTCAAGAAAATAATAATGTATTGGATTGAGAATATCCCGGAAGCTTTTTTTGCGTGTACTACTTCTATTCTGTATCAAGTATGAAAATGGTTATTTATATTTCGATCTGTATTAGTATCATAAACATTACATTACATTAAATCAGATAATTTAAATAAATGTATAGGGGCTGTGCTGTTGTTTTCAAATGCAATATAATTTTATGTGGTTTAATGTTAATCTATTAATAGTCTGTTATTAATGTAATATTTTGTGGACATTCCTGTAATCAATCTTGTTGGAATAAAGTGTTGTAAAGGTGATGTACAGCTTTTTTGTATAGTCAGCAAAAAAAAGCGCTGGTAGCCTTGCGGTGAGACATCCGACTTTCAATCCGGAGGTCTCGGGTTCAAACCCCGGCTCGTACCACTGGGTTTTTCGGAACTTATGTACGGAATATCATTTGATATTTACCAGTCGCTTTTCGGTAAAGGAAAACATCGTAAGGAAACCGGACCTAATCCCAAAAAAGGCATAGTTTCCCCTCTGGGTTGTAAGGTCAGATGGCAGTCGCTTTCGTAAAAACTAGTGTCTACGCCAATTTATGGGATTAGGTTGTCAAGCGGACCCCAAGCCGGGATAAACGCTAGGAGGAAGAAGTCAGCAGCAGAAGTAGCTAAGCGGGTGATATGTTCAAAATGATTTTGACACGACTTTATTTTTAAGAGAATAAGAGCGCGTGTAAGTCAGTTTGAACACCTCACCCGCTTAGCTACTGCTGCTGACTGTACCATTATGTTAACAGTTCCAATGGTGACACCTTAGGGTTGCCTATAATTCAGGTATAATACGGTATAGGATATTCAACAAGTTAATACAATAGCGTACTCGTAGTACACTAGTGCTGCAAGAGCTATGCGCTTACCGAGGGATAGAAGCCTATGGAAAAACCTGATCTTCAACAGGACATGTCACGATCCTCAGCTCTGAGGGAACGACTAATGATGATGAGTACACTAGTTGGTACTAGATGGAGCTAATATGTATTTCCTCTTACATTTTGGCTATCTTTAGGTCGCTCTCAACTAGATGGCGCTACATACTTGGAGCCTCAAAAAGTTCTTAGACTATAGGCGTGGCTACACCTGGCGCACCGCCTCGCGAGGAAATTGCCTACTTCTGTATCAGTGGTATCAGTTATAAAAATCTGATCTGTATCAGTACGATAAACATAACAATTACCTACTTACCATTTGTAAATCAAATAATTTAAATAAATGTATAGGGGCTGTCCTGTTGTTTTCAAATGAAATATAATTTTATCTTATTATTATTAATGTCATATTTTGTGGACATTCCTGTAATCACAATTGGCTCCCTATACGCCAGCGCAGGAACGTGCATATTCTATGCCTTCTTTTTAACACCCTTTTTAATCCAACCTCCCCACAATACCTCTCTGAAAGATTTAGATTTTTGGCTGATGGTAGTGGTCACCGCTTGAGGTCGAGTGCGAACCTCACTCTTGCTATACCGTTTAGGACGACCAAGTCTTTCTCAGTACGTGCTGTGCAGTTGTGGAATGAGTTGCCGTTGTCCTTTAGACAATCCCAGTCGGTTGCATCACTGAAGGGAAAGTTACACAAATTGTGGCTTCCGAATGACTTGTGTTCTAGTTGAGTAGGTACCTAGTATTATATGTATATATATTTAATATATATGTATATATATATATATGTATAATTATATATGTATTTATTATACCTAGGCTTAGATTAAGTAGATAATTTGTTTAGATATTTATTTCCGTACACTAAGTACATAGTGCTTGTTTGTCTATCTTATAGTTTTCTCTCATTTGCTCAAAGGTTAACTGGAAGAGATCCCTTACAGGGATAAGTTCGCCTTTGTACTTTGTTTTCTCTTTTATCATGTTTTATTGTAACTTTTTTATGTACAATAAAGTGTTTACATACATACATACACAATTATCTTGTTGGAATAAAGTGTGGTAAAGGTGACTTGCAGTTTTTTTTACACCTGGTGTCATGCAATTTCAGTGGTGTCAGTCGCGACGACCAGGGCTGTCAACACCGCTGCCTTCTGGGCATCCATCATATAGAAACCATCGACACGAAAGAAGAAGTGGTGTCAGTGGTGTCACATTAGTGTTGCTGTTTAAAAGTATAATACGATATGGGATTTTTTACATACAAATCAAAGAAAAACTTAGATTTTTTATTATTTACAATATCCCATGCATATTCACATTATTTACAACTTTAAAATTAATTCATTCAAAGTCCATGCTATGGCTTTCAAGGTAGGACAAATAATATTCGACTTTCTTCATACATTTCTTCAACTTGTTACCATCCAGGGGAGGCAAATGTTCCGTCCCATGTTCTGGAAATTTCTTAGAAAATGCTTTATCGTTTTTCTTATCATTTGGCACTTTGGATATAGATTTAGCTTTATGTAAAACTCTGTAGAGGTCTGATAGGGCTGATTTACAGTAGTAGAGTTCGTTGTCTTTGCTGGGCCCTTGCAGGATTAAATAGGTGTCATGCTTCATGACATCTAGACTCGGCCCATCTGTTTCTATAAGTTCACTCTGTAACAATAAAATACATACATGCAATCACGTCTATTTCCCAAAAGGGGTAGGCAGAGATCACGGATTTCCATTTGCTACAATCAATGTAGCAAAACGGCTCTCTGTGAGCCTGCGTGAGCTTCTTGAGCTACAATCAAATGGTATGAATTTAAATCAAGGACAAAATAATACAGGCGTAAAGTAATACAAAATAGGTACAGTACAGTCTACGCCAAAAATATGTATACAGTTCTGAACCTTACTAGTTATTACTGTGGAGTACCTAAGGTGCAAAAGTGTATATATTTTTGGCGTTGACTGTACTGAAAATTTAACAACTGAAGGATAGCCACTTCGGCTGTTAAATTGGTGGGTTCAATATTTTGCACAAGGGCTTGTGCACAAATCACGCGAGGTTCGAAAGGGGGGGGGAGGGGGTCCCGAAAAAATCACGATAGATCACGTGGGGGGTGGGGGGGTACATGGAGACCTCACGTGTATTTTCTATAATGAACGAAGCCGTGAAAAATATAAAAAAACTAAGGGATCGTAATGACAAAATAGGCCGACCAACGCGCATTCTAACGCGGCGAACTATAGCGAGATCCCAAAGGGAAGTTCTTTCTGTAATGCGGGAAAACGACGACGTCGTGTCGTGTGGCAAGACGAAGACGATGTCGAAGGATGTATGCCCGCTACCTGCCTGCCTGAAGATGTGTGCCTGTTGTAACGTTTAGAGACGAACCAGAACAATCCCTGGACCGACGAATGATTTAATTTCAAAACAGGTTTAATTATATTAATAAATATGTCTATTTTACTGCGCTATAAGCCAAACGGTAAAAAACGGAACCCTTATAGATTCGTCATGTCTGTCCGTCCGTATGTCACAGCCATTTTACTCGGAAACTATAACACGTATCATTATCAAATTTTTACATAAAGTGTATTCTGTGTGCTGCTACTTAGATATGTAGTTAAATTTCTGAAAAAAAATACATTTTAGAGGGGGCACTCCATACATGCAAGTAATTGTCAAAAAATATTTTTTTTTTTACCAAATATCAACATGATGCACATCAATCGATAGGTCTTTAGAAATAACATTGAGGTTTTTTTTAAAAAAAATTGATTAAGTGGATATATTCAGAAATAATGACTCCGAAAGTCAAAAAAATTGAACCTTATTAATTAATTCAAGAAGATACACTTTTGAATATTCTTTCAACGAACATTTTTGAGTTATCTCCAAAAAACTACCTACTTAGGCAGATACGACCTTGCGATATTAATTTATTCGATAGTAGCTACGGCCGGTTTTTATAGATAATGGTACGGAACCCTTCATGCGCGAGTCCGACTCGCACTTGGCCGGTTTTTTTTCTTGTACCCGTCAGTAGCACCTGTAATATAAATGTAATAAAAGCTAAAATTAAATCGGCGAATGTAGAACTTTGAAAAACCATACCATACCTATTACCTCAAAATAAGAGTCAACTTTTCAGAGATAGTAGTAAAAATTACACAAATACATTTGTGCATCAACGGATACTAAATATATAGCAAATATAACATCACATTAATTGCGAAAAAAGAAAAATAAACAAGATTTTCGAATATTTAATTTCAAAATTAGGTCGAGTAAAAAAAATTCAATAAATATACGCGAGGTTAGGTGGGGGAGGGGGGGGGGGAGCTTAGAACCTCACCAAAGATCACCAGGGGGGAGGGGGGGGGGGGGTCAAAAAGTAGCCAAAAAAACCTCGCGTGATTTGCGCACAAGCCCCAACTGTGTCTTATAGTATAGCGCGTATCGTCAGTCAGCCAAAAGTCACAAATAGCAAAAAAGTACTTAAACGAAAATAAAACTTATTATGTTACTAGTACGGTTCATTATGGCTATACACTAGTGGTAGAAAGTTTTGGTGGTCGTCAGACGATGTACTGTCTCTTTATACATGTTAAATCTGCGTTTTGTTTTTCTCGTGTTCTATGTAAGTATAGTAACGCCAAAAACATGTATACACTTGGGAACCTTATTACAAAGGAGTAAGGTGCAAAAGTAAAAACATATAAAAATACGAGTATGTTTACACTTTTGTACTTTACTGTTTTGTAATACGGTCCAAAAGTGTAAACATATTTTTGACGTCGACTGTACAGTCAGCAGCCGAAGTACTAATGTATTTATTAAGAACCATAGCGCATCAAGTTACCTGTAAGCATTTCTGCACCACTGACTCAACAGCTATGGCAGGGTCGTCAAAATTGGCATTTGTGTCCAAATTGGCACAAATATTTAGGAAGTGCGTTGCCCATTCCAGAGGCTCCACATCTCCATTAAAATATCGCATCACGAATACATAGGATGCTATGACATTTGTTATGTTGTATTTGATTGCTGGGGACGGTTGGACAGACTGTAACATAAAAAAAAGTCATTAGCAGGAAAGTCAAACGACAAAAATATGGTAGATTTTTTGAAGATGCTAGAGTTGGTAAGTATAGTCCATTCAGTTTATTTTAGACAAGACAGTCAAAAAATATGCCATAAAAAAGTCTAAAAGAATTTAACCTGTATATGAAAAAAAAAATGTAGAACTGTGTTAAAATGTAGCCTATGTTATCTGGGCCATAAAAATTAATAACAAACTCCTCATTTATGAATTCGGATATGTAAATACAAACATACATACATAGACTCCTAAAATCATAACCCTTTTTGGTTCACCAACGTAAAAAGGAACTTATACATACACGAGCTGCTAAAGATTGCATCAAGTGAAATATTTGTCTTCAAGACTTATATCCCCGATGAAGATAAGAATCATCCTCGAGTCTTTTAAAGTACTCACAGTCAAAGAATCTAAAACTGGAACATTCTTAAACTCCGGACACTTTTTCAATGCATCACTTTGTTCTTTATTAACTTCTTCCACCTTCTTTTCTTTCTTCTTATACATCCACCAGGGCTCCCACTGTGGCATAATAGCCCCCACATCACCCTGATTTAATAAAGCCTCAAATTCATTCCTCTCATCCTCCGTAAGTGCTCCCCATAGCTGATCAGCATCATTTAAATTTAGACCTTTAATTCTTTCGTGAAGATCTTCACCTTCTTCGTCATCCGAGTCTATAGTTTCTAGCAACTCCTCTATATCCTCAGTATCTATGTTTTGCTCATGCATCCGCTTTAGTATATCAATCATTTTGCGTTTAGAATCATCGTCAGCATGACTTGAAGCGAGTTCTTCTGTCACGCAGTTGCGGTAGAAGTTTTCGGAGCATTCTTGGTGTTTTTCAGATCGGTAGCAATCTAAGGAACAGTACAGTGCTTCGCAGCGGGGGCAGCAGTACTTACTTGCCTTCTCATTACACCTAAAATTAATAAAAAGAGTATAAATTCCATGTGTACTCCTTATGCAATGTATCTATGGCGCATTTAGACATGAATACAGTAAATAGTATCGTTTTGTCTCAGAAAGGTAAACAATTTCGACACTCAGTTGGTATTTTTATTTTTACTAATACTTACAACCCACAGATTTTGTCGCCCTGTATGGACGAAGTAGACGATTCACCAGACATCTTAGTATATCTTGATCTTCACTAACTACTTAACTAGGCAAAATAACTTTTTAATCTTTAAATAAATAATTATGCCGGTAAACAAAGAGAAAAGCGTGGGGAAACATGATATCGTGATATGTCAAATTGGCTGAATTGGCATGCAAATTGTCAGTTATCAGCTGTTCGCGTGTTATCTTCGAGTTATTGGTAAAACTGACCATAAATATGAATGAACCACGTCTTGTATAACAATAAAAAAGTTGTTTTATTGAGACAATCCATTTTTTTCGTTGCATAAAGATAGTTAATTAAAATAATTAAATACATGATTTTATTAGTTTATTAACCTCAAATCATTTATTTACTATTTAATTAAGCGGTATAAGGGTCGCCACACACCTAGCGGTTTTCCTCGCGGAATTACCGGAAGTAGCGGAAATTTGTCTATGGTAGCGGAAATTTGTCTATGGTAGCAGATTTTTTGTATGGAAGCCATAGACAAATTACCGGAAGTAGAGGAAATTCATAGACAAAATGCTTAATTTGTCTATGAATTTCCGCTACTTCCGGTAATTCCGCGAGGAAAACCGCTAGGTGTGTGGCGACCCTAAATACTATCTTAAACAGGAATGAATGGACGGTAGTGCAAAATGACGGCGTTTTACATAAAATAAAACGCTAATTATGAAAACTTACAAATTTGAGATCTAAAGTAAACATTGAGAGTGGCAACGCTGTTGTTGGTCGTTTCTGTCCCTTTCTAGCATATACATCCATACGCCCTTTCTCGCTCACACAGAACCCCCTACCACATTCCACCAGGTGCAGCACTGACTCAAAGCAAGCATTAACTAGAGCCCGCACACGTGTACCCCCGTAAGGGATAGATAAATAGATGCCCATAATCACTTCTACAGCATAAAACAGAACTATTTACCAATGTTTTCCTTAGCCGACACAACTTTCTAGGAAAACTAACAGCTTTTCTCGTAGCAATCACAGAAATTCTTGAAGAAATCGCGCATTATATCTGTTTGTTACCCTCCACTGCTAGAAGTAACGCGTGGAGGGTAATAGAAACTATGACAAGGACCAACGAAAATAGCACCTCTCTGCCGTATCTATCGAAAGTGTAATAAGACCATCCCGTTCTATCTTGGTATTATTAGTTCCGTGTCAGATCTATGGGTGGTATATCTATGAGCACTGATGTTAGACATCAGCGCTAATTTTTACTTCATTGTCTCAATATTTATATTTTTTACCAGGCAGGTTTAAAAACTTTAGATCTCAAATTTGTAAGTTTTCATAATTAGCGTTTTATTTTATGTAAAACGCCGTCATTATAAAAACTGTACGAAATTTGAGATCTAAAGTAAACATTGAGACGTGTTTGTTATCGCCTGGTGGAAGCGTAAGACGCCAAGCCAATGTGATAATACAACAGCAATGAATGTTCATTGCGATGGTGTATGGCAACACCATGAATTTTAATAACTGTGTAGCGAGAGGTGGGTAGATTGTAAATTTATGTGGCAGTGTACAGACAAAGGGACCACTTTGTCGATAGAGAGTTACTAGTAATTTCTAAAACTACGTAATGTGCACTACCTATTAGTGAAAGAAAAGAGTGTCTGTATAAATCGACAAAGTGGTCCCTTGCACTAAACTCGTCCACATATGTTGTACCCAAATAGTAGTAACTTTATAAGTTATTATAGGTACCTGTAAGTATTCAAGAAATGTTTCACCAGAAACACTTTCGCAATGGTGATCTAATTAAAAACAAGGTAAAACAAAATGTTTTATCTTATGTAAACTGACTGAGTATGAAACTCCCGGAAGAGATATCATTATTAACCAGCATAATGGTAAAGGAATGTAAGTGGTTTACTTAATAACCTTATAATATGTTATCAGATATAAAAAATAAATAAAACATAACAGTTGTCTTTGTAGTTTTTATTTATAATTTCTCCTTTCCTTAACAGATATGTTAGGAAATTACAATAATTCCCAATTGCTCAGTGACAATTTGTAGAAATAAAATAAGGTGCTTACTTTTATTTCCAAAGTTTCTAGGATTTATATTACATTAGGTACGTATACACTGAATAGGTAATTGTGTACTTAATTGGTAATGACATTATGTATATAAATCACTCAATAAAAGGGATCGTTGAAAACTAATAAAGAATAACTTTACGATGTACATAAATGAAAATTAATAAAGAAATGAGTTTGTTTAGTTGTAACAGCAATTAATTATGAAAATAATATTAAAAAATGAAAATAATTAAACTATTTCAGTAAATAGCTTGTTAAGGAATAAGAAAACATTTATCCAATTGTTTACATGCCGTTACCAGGTTGCTAAAATATCATTATATTGATTATCATCGTATTATGAGTATGCATTGTTACACATTACATTCACCACAGTATATCAATTTAATGTACAACGAGTACTTAGTAATTTTAAAAGAATTGATTTTAGTATAGGTAGTCTCCTTGTGGGTTCTGCATCTTCTTTTTTAGTAAAATGTTACCAAGGACTTGGTTACTTTTTTGTTAAGACTTATAACAAGTTTCTTGGCTCTGGCCAAATTACCACACCTGTAGTTGAGACTTTACTTTATTTACAATCAT
Organism: Pammene fasciana; assembly: GCA_911728535.1. Lineage (NCBI taxonomy): Eukaryota > Metazoa > Arthropoda > Insecta > Lepidoptera > Tortricidae > Pammene > Pammene fasciana. The sequence continues at coordinate 4,465,792 of OU452292.1, forward strand.
ATGTGTACGCTGGGTGCACTTGAGGAACGTCACAGTAAGAAATGCTACTTCTATACTTTTATAGAAATGTAGCCAGAGGGCCTACCGCGAAGTTCGAAAATCGACAAAACGATGGTCCCGTCTATATCACTCTTGCATATACGAAAGAGAGTGATGCAAATAGACGATTCGAAGAACGAACTGCTTCGTGGTTATAGGCCAGGTTCTGTGCCCTTGCAGGTTATTTCTTTTTTAGTTGTGACCATTTATTTGTTTGTTCATCAGCCAAAACATATCAGAATAGACCTCACGCCGTAATCAGGTATTGCTAATAACTATATTTGGGCCAGTTTAAAACAGGCTCAAGTCAAAACAAAAAATAAGTTATTATGGGTCGGTCATAACGTTTGTATTGGACCTAGATATAAATCTGGGATACATTTAAAGTAGGTTAAGTTTTAAAGTAGGGGGCCGATGTCTTTCCGTTTATTCCTTATTACTAAGTTAAGGATGCTATTATTTGAACTACGTAGGTTCATAGGTCAACTGACTTTTAGGAAAGTGTAGTAGTGAGTTCAGGTTCATAATGTCTAGTTTACGGCCAGAGCTTTGGCTTAACGAAAAGATAGCTGTGGCTAAGTTAAGTCGAATTGCTTAATAAATGTTATGTTTATGTATGGCGCTCCGAAACTACAAAAGTAGTTTTACAAAGTAGGTAGCTCCTTAACTGTTAAAGTGCATGAGGTTCTGATAGGAACCCAATCATATCGATCCTAGACAGGATTTGAATGAACTCACTCAGTTATAAAAATATCAGGCGTCTTCAGGCTGTACTCTGTAGAAAAAACGCCAAGTTCTGTCAACATTTTCTTGTGTGTAAACACCGCCACATTTCCTTAAAATTTAGTAAATGGGTACTGACATGAGTTAACATACTTTGGCATTTACGAAAATGCATTGTTTACTTAACGTATCAGACAATGATTTCATGAACAAATTACAATATCCGATTAATTTGGCTTGTACACTTGGCAAGGCCGTAATTAACCATGGACATGGGGACCTACTATCATTTGAAATTCACTTTCACTGATGTATGTGATTTTTCCTGTAGGTACAAACTTTACTTAGTTCTTTGAATGAATTCACTTGCGTAGTGAAAACAAAGCTTTAAGCTAAACAATGAGCTTAGAATACTTGTATTTATATCAACAAGTTAAACTAACCTCCAACTGAGGTTTATACTGGATTTCGGGAGCTTGACTGCTCCTGATTTTATTTATTCCCACTTGCCCAGGTGTTGACCTGGCAAATTAACATACTCGTAGCCCGAGAAGGCTTATCGTCTCATCCTTATTTTAACAAGGTCGAAATATTAGAGTACTTAAAATGCGAAACGTTTCGCGATTTTGCATGGACGACTCCTTGCGCAGGGGTCATGCAATCTAAATAAACAATTGTTTAAATAGACCAAGAGTCTCATACTTAGTCAAAGTCAAAGTCAATATTGTCTTTATTCAAGTAGGCATAGCAACAAGCACTTTGGAATCGTCAGTAACAATTTATCTTAAAAAATTAAGAGCAATATATTGATACAATTGTAATCTTATTCCATTGCAACTGATATTTCAAATTTTTTACTATATTTATTCAAAAATAAACCAATGATGGTTTATGCAACAAGGTATGCGAAACCTTACATTTAATTGGAGTATCGTTAATGTCACTAAAAACTTCGATGAATGTGGTGTTTGTTAACCAGAGACTGCTTTCTTGGCACTCTTTGTAGCAAAGAAGGCTCCAGTTCTGGGCTAGACCGTTTAGTTTATAGGTTTTTGAGGGAGGTTTGGTCCAAACCTTCTGTCCCAAACCATTAGAAGATAGTTTTAAGAGCATTATGTACATAGTTTGTGTCCTCATTCAAGTCATTCATGATGTCTTAACCCTTTAAATGAGGTATTGATTAAATAAAGTCTTTGTGTGCTCATGGCAGCACTTGCCCCTGAGGACAGATCACAGAACCCTGTTGTACTACTAGCATTTTTACAGTACAAATATTATGAGTAAAGTCTCAAAATATTTACAAGAAGTGTGTAGCCAGTCGACTTGTAAGGCCAGTTTTGTACATTTAGTTTGAACATGCTTGCCTACGCAGCAGCATGATAGTTTACCTGCATCGAGGATAGGTAGTGAAAACCAGTAATTATATTATCAGTTATATTTGGGAGGCGGAACAATGGCTTTAACCTTTTTACCACCATAACTCCATTATATGATAAGCAGAAGAAATTGCTACTAAAATGCACGGACGTCCAACTGAAGCTGTAAGCATGGTCGTCGGTTAGTTCCGACTGCTCCAGTTATAGGTTAATGAGGATAAAAACGCTTAGATTATAAATGGTGCTTTATAACCATGGATTTGAGATTCCCAAACCATAACCAACTTGCGACGTAATTTTTCCATATCTTTGCGCGTTTATCCTCGTTGACCGACCAAATTATAAATTTAATAGTGTGCCTTGCGAAGGCAGAATATCATACAATATTGTCGTAATAAATAGAAGGCAGATTCCGATCTGAATGACTATCATATTTTTATACACCTTTGCGCAGGTGGTGACAGTCAATTTTATTTGCACTTTTGTTATAAATCAAACTTAATGCCCAGGAGGCAGTTTATAGTATTCCTTGCTCAGAAGAATAGTCGGCCTTGCGCAGGCAGTGAAAAAGCTTATGAGCCAGTCAAACTATAGCCCAGGAGGCAGTTTAGAGTATTCCTTGCTCAGAAAGATAGTCAGCCTTGCGCAGGCAGTGAAAAGGCTTATGAGCCTGTCAAAATGTAGCCCAGGAGGCAGTTTATAGTATTCCTTGCTCAGAAGGATAGTTAGCCTTGCGCAGGCAGTGAAAAGGCTTATGAACCTGTCAAAATGTACCCCAGGATCAAAGTGTAGAACGCTTTCATTGGAAAGCAATTCAGCATTGTCATCCTTGCGCAGGCACCATGCCTATTTTATCATTCAATTTTTACTAGAAATACTGCCTAAAGGGACGTATTCACATGTACGTACAATAGTACTTATAAGAACCCCTCGTTAAAGATGAAACATAAGAACTGTCACTCGCAGTATGCAGTTGCATATCAAGTTAATAAAAAAGTAACTCAATCCAATAATAAAACAAAAAACCGTACAGTACGGTTACTTGTAAATTACATTATAGTAATTACAACTGCACACAAGAGTATTTCTTATGCTTTTCTTAACAATTTAAGCATACTAAGCTATTTATTTTGACAAAAAAAAAAAAAAAAATATCGTTATAGTTTCCGTTGTTACTCAGCTTGTGCCCCTGCCCCGAGAGTAGAAATACAAGACCATTAAGAGGAGCTTTATCAACTCTCTAGCGGACCCACACTTTTTAACAAAAGTATATATTCTTTAGGGTACACAATTGTAACGTCAACGGTAATAGCGTATTGATGTGCCGATCCTTAAGTTCAAATCTTTTTCAACTAAAAAGTTGAGGGTATGTCCCTCACGCAGAAACATTTGATATAATTTCCTGTCATATTTAAACAACTATCGATAAATAACGCGATGCATAATAACACCAATTACAATGACAGCCATGTCATAATTCAATAAATGAATATTCTAAATGTAAGGATTTAACACGCCTTAAGAATAGCGCGATACGCAATTACACTTGTAAAATAGGAAAATATATCAAATATTGAAATGTGTATTATTAATAATATAATCAATAGGACTGCCGCGATGGCGCGGGCATCATTTTAATTTACTTAGGAACAGTAACTTCAAAAATATATTTCGAACGGTAAAAACCGTTAGAAACTGTTTTTCAAATTATAAAGCTAAACTGGGATATAATTAAAAACCTCACCAGCAGTTTAGCTGACGACCTTTCGCATTGAAAAACAGCAAGCCAATGAAGTAAAAATTAGCGCTGATGTCTAACATCAGTGCTGCACCTGGTGGAATGTGGTAGGGGGTTCTGTGTGAGCGAGAAAGGGCGTATGGATGTATATGCTAGAAAGGGACAGAAACGACCAACAACAGCGTTGCCACTCTCAATGTTTACTTTAGATCTCAAATTTCGTACAGTTTTTATAATTGGCTAATTGACTAAAAGCCACAAACAAAAAAAAAAACTTGGCAAAATCGCTTGCCGTGGCATGACATCTGTCATGTCATGTCATTCTCAATTGCCGAATTTGACATAAGATAAGAGGAGGCGGTAAAAAAACTCGAAAGGATAGCAGAAAATTACAAAACAAACAAACATTGGCTAAATTGTCCCAATATATGGACAGAGGCATTTATTTTCACAAAATTACCTACCTACGAAACAAACTAATAAAAGTTCTTTAATATTTTAAGAACGCGACAAAAAAATTATGGAGCCAGAACTCGTAGAAGATTTCTTCGGAGTCTATCTACTGTATAACATAAACCCTAAATATAAGGGGCGTACATATATTGGCTACACGAGAGATCCAAACAGAAGGATAATGCAACACAATAGGGGTACCTGGGCTGGTGGTGCGCATAGAACCAGCAATAGAGGACCCTGGTAAATTTGTTCATGTTTTTTTTAATTTGTTCAATTACACGAATATCTGCTTCTTCTATCTTAAAAAAACTGGTTACTTTTTCTACAAATTCTGTACCTATTTAATATTTCAGGAAAATGGTTATGATTGTGCACGGTTTCCCAAATAACATATCTGCTTTGAGGGTAAGTTTGCTCCAGAAATAATCTTCATATCTAAAAATCTCTTCAAACAACAAAGTTAGAGGCACTCTCTAACTTTGTTGTTTGATTAATTTAGCTAACCCTTGGTGTGGCAGGCGGTTGGCTGCTGACCATCATGTCATTTAAATTTGAATTTTGATTAATTAAAATAAAATCAAAATTCCAACAACTTATAAATGACTGCCACTTGAGGAGTTATAGAGAAGCTAATTAGAAGAGATTATAGGATTTCTGTTTTAATTGTAACCATAGAAGCCTACCTGGTAAAAATTTCATTAAAACATGAAATGTACCTAAAGAAGTTAAAAAAAAGGTGAGCTTTAGCTCTGACCATTACGATAAATAAGCAGAATTATGACTCACTATCTCCACAGTTTGAGTGGGCGTGGCAAAACCCAACAAAGACAACGAGGCTGCAGCACTTAGCCTTAAAGAGGGTGCCCAGGAAAGAAACAGAGTTCCGGTTTCAACTCCGAGTTGTCAGTCAGATGCTCAGGGTCGGGCCATGGTGTCGCCTGCCCCTCACAATAAGATGGCTTGAGAAAGACTTTTATGAAGAATTTCCAGTAAGTATAAATAGATGTTAGAAGTTTAAAAGTGACAATATGCTATGTCAAGATTATGTGCATCAAAGTACTCAGCATGCTCAATTGATGCAAACGAGTTAATACGTATGTATGTATGTATGTTCAAGCTGCTCTGAATGCACTGAAAACACGTCCACATTATGCAGCTGCTGCGGATATACATGGCAATCTCTTTGCGGTGACAAATTTGGACCCAGTTTTGTAAATTAACATTTGTATGACGCTTCTACAAATATCTATTCCAAGAAGAATTTCTTTATGTAACTATCAGCTATTACATTTCTACATTTTGTTTTTTTTAGCATGAAAGGGAACCTCCAGGTCACATGAAAATATGCCACGGACCAGTAAAAAGTAAGAACCTAAAGAAACTCGAGACCTCTCATGCAACGCATACAGAATGCCTTATTTGCTCCGGCTACATTACTAGCCCCGATACTAAACTATCCTGTTTAAACCCAAACTGTGATCTTATAGCCCATATAACATGTCTAGCCCAGTTATTTCTAGAACCCACAGAATTTGTCCCTATACAAGGACAGTGTCCTTTTTGTGGGATACCACTGAAATGGGGAGATTTAATAAGGAAGATGAGAGGATGCGGTCAGGGTGATGCGATGAGCCAAGATGATGATTGTGGCAATGATGATGATGATGAAGTGTTGTCACAAGACAGAGCGTTTGTTGATAATAATTCTATTTGGTTACAAGACTGTGATGAGTTATGACGAAAAATAAAAAAGACGTGGGTACACCAAAACTTTTTTTTTTTTCAATATGACTTAACCTGCTGTCCATTCTTGACCCTGTCTTCAGCCTATAATCCGACATTCTCATTACTAAAATAATGTAAATAACTGTAAGTACTTAATTCTAAAATAAATAATTACAATAAACAATTTAAGACTAGATCAATAATTAGGCACATCAAACCACTGGTATCGCCGCTCGCCCTCAGTGTCATATTTCGGCTCCAGACATTTTCTGTTCAGCCACCTAGAGAAAAAAAAAACTTGTTCAGTTAATTTACCCAGAAAAAAAATAGATACTTACATTATTTACTATTTTATAGGTGCCCAATAATTGATTAACCGTTATGCGACGCGCGTAGTCAATAACATGGGTTTACCATGGACGAAAATGCTTCGACCACCGCCTCGTCCCCCCCTCCCTTGATAAGTACCTTCAATGAAATAGTACATTGTGCAACATGGGGCGTAAGATGAATATTACAAACGAGAGTCTAGTTAAATCGCGACGGCTTGCCGGAGCGCGTACGCCTCGTACGCTCGTAGCGCGTAGCCAGGTATTCCTCGTATGTAGCGCGTAGTAGCTACGAACAGAGAACCCGACAGTCGGGTTCTCGCAGCTGAATGTGTTAACTAGACTCTCGTTTGTAATATTCTTACGCCCCGAGTTACACACAATGGTTTTCATCACAGTTGCGAGGAAAAAAAGCAAAGATACATTCAAGAAAGTTAATTAGGCAGCAAAAGTTGAGAACGTACATGACAGCGCTCAGCCCCGCGCATGCGCCGTTGCTTAGCAACGCGGTACAAACATTCCGTGCGTTTTGTTATTACGACATATTTTTCGAACTAGAATGGCTAAACAACCAGATTTTGCAATATTATTATAACAATATTTACCAAAATTAATGATAAATACTTTAAATATTAAAAATAATGAAGAAATTGAAACGTATAGATTGTGTGTGATGTAATTTTAGAATATATAATAGCTAAATTTTAAAGATGAAATTAAACTTTTTGGATTTTTGTCTGAACATCATACCTCCTTAGTTCTGAAATGATGTACGAAATCAGTTGCAAATTTTAAAACGAGAGTCATTACTCCCTTGGGGATAATATCTCGCCATTACTCCCGCGGGAACAATTTAGGTCATTGTCCTTCTGTATACAGGCAGGAAATAACACCATTTACGAGCAGGTGTGATGAAAACTATATTGACAACTATGGATCCCTACACTGAGCATGGCCCGATGGTAATCAGGCCTATGGACGCCTGCAACCCCAGAGGATTCACACTCCTTTTTTGAAGAACCTCATACTGTAGCTCTATTGCCTATAGTGTACAATGTTGGTAAATGATAAGTACAAACTCTGCTTTCTTTCAGCTATGGCGATTATCACAGTGGCGACGGATCCGCATGCGGCGCCGGTGCGCGAGCGAGATAGCGCTCTGCATGTGTATAGGCGCTATCTCGTTCGCACACCGGCGCCGCATGCGGATCCGCAGCAGTGTGAGAACCGCCTATATGAAATGCTTAGGTACTTATTTCTTTATTGCCTAGAGTGTAAAATATTGGTACATACCCTCCTTTTTTATTGCACCCGATCACAGGGTAGTCCTCTCGGAAGCACTCGGTGCCCAGAGCGTTGAAGTAGACCGTTCCGATCTGCTTTGCGATTTTGCTCTTGGCGGCGCGCAGGCACAGGCGGAACTTCTCGTCGCATTCGCAGCTCAGTCTAATAAACAAAAGGGTTAAATTAATGAATAAATATTATATACATAGAAAACAGGAACAAATATCCATGATAAACACATATAAATGCCCTTACCCCTCTTATCAGGATTCGAATCCCGGACCGCCTGCTTCGTAGGCTAGGAGTCCTCGTACCTAGTAGCTAGTCCCTCTTATTCACAATGTTGTACCTTGAGCTGTATAGCAAAAGGGCTATTTTACCTTGTGTAGAAGGCGTTGTTTATGAGGTTGTGTTTTGTCTCGCCAGCTGATATGATCTCGGGGCAGTGGTCGTGTTCCCTGCAGCACATGTCCCTCTTATTCACCATTTTGTACCTTAAGACGTGTGACGTAAGGGCTATTTTACATTGTGTAGAAGGCGTTGTTTGTGAGGTTGTGTTTTGTCTCGCCAGCTGATATGATGTCGGGCAGTGGTCGTGTTCCCTGCAGCACATGTCCCTCTTATTCACCATTTTGTACCTTAAGACGTGTGACGTAAGGACTATTTTACCTTGTGTAGAAGGCGTTGTTTGTGAGGTTGTGTTTTGTCTCGCCGGCTGATATGATGTCGGGCAGTGGTCGTGTTCCCTGCAGCACATGTCCCTCTTATTCACCATTTTGTACCTTAAGACGTGTGACGTAAGGGCTATTTTACATTGTGTAGAAGGCGTTGTTTGTGAGGTTGTGTTTTGTCTCGCCAGCTGATATGATGTCGGGCAGTGGTCGTGTTCCCTGCAGCACATGTCCCTCTTATTCACCATTTTGTACCTTAAGACGTGTGACGTAAGGGCTATTTTACCTTGTGTAGAAGGCGTTGTTTGTGAGGTTGTGTTTTGTCTCGCCAGCTGATATGATGTCGGGCAGTGGTCGTGTTCCCTGCAGCACATGTCCCTCTTATTCACCATTTTGTACCTTAAGACGTGTGACGTAAGGGCTATTTTACATTGTGTAGAAGGCGTTGTTTGTGAGGTTGTGTTTTGTCTCGCCAGCTGATATGATGTCGGGCAGTGGTCGTGTTCCCTGCAGCACATGTCCCTCTTATTCACCATTTTGTACCTTAAGACGTGTGACGTAAGGGCTATTTTACCTTGTGTAGAAGGCGTTGTTTGTGAGGTTGTGTTTTGTCTCGCCAGCTGATATGATGTCGGGCAGTGGTCGTGTTTCCTGCAGCACATGTCCCTCTTATTCACCATTTTGTACCTTAAGACGTGTGACGTAAGGACTATTTTACCTTGTGTAGAAGGCGTTGTTTGTGAGGTTGTGTTTTGTCTCGCCGGCTGATATGATGTCGGGGCAGTGGTCGTGTTTCCGGCAGCACATGTCCCTCTAATTCACCATTTTGTACCTTAAGACGTGTGACGTAAGGGCTATTTTACCTTGTGTAGAAGGCGTTGTTTGTGAGGTTGTGTTTTGTCTCGCCAGCTGATATGATGTCGGGCAGTGGTCGTGTTCCCTGCAGCACATGTCCCTCTTATTCACCATTTTGTACCTTAAGACGTGTGACGTAAGGACTATTTTACCTTGTGTAGAAGGCGTTGTTTGTGAGGTTGTGTTTTGTCTCGCCGGCTGATATGATGTCGGGGCAGTGGTCGTGTTCCCGACAGCACATGTCCGTCTCCCTCGCGGGCCCGAGGTCGTCATAGCCGTCGGCTATGTTACCGGCGCCGCACCATTTTGTACCTTAAATTATTTAACAAAAGAGTCATATTACCGGAACTGAATTTTATTAGGCTAAGGTTCAGCTGTGCATGGATGCCCCAAAATAAAGGAGCAAATAAGCTGAGACAAGAGACATTTTGTTTGTCTCTACTTATCTATACTTATACTCGTTCGTTTACCCGAGTATTTAGCATTAGAGCGTTACCACAGTCGCGAAATTGCCCTGCCTTGCCCTTAGGGCTTGGTACGGTTATCATGATTGTGAGCATAAGAGCCCTGCGAGGCGAGGCTCACTAGATCCGATTAAAAAAAAAACACGCGAATTGCGAGCGACTTTTGTATGGGAGCGAACACGCAGCGACTTCGCCGCGTACGAGTTATGTATAGAAATCGCTTTCAAATCGCTCAAGTGTGATAAGGCCCTTAATGCGGGGCTCAATTCGAATCAAGAAAACGACAGATAGTGATACCTATGATTCTCATAGTAATATTTTGTGATAGAGGGCATTTTTTTATGATAGGTACCGCCACGGTACTAGGGCAAGCAGTACCGGTATTGAAGGCACTATGTCAGTTTATAAAGTCAAATTAGCCTCTGATGTCACTATCGCATTGTATCGCTATCGCAACATTGATTTTATAAGGTTAAGGACTTATAACAAGAAATTATCTATTAAAAAAACTTGCCGTGACATCCTTGGTCACGCTAGGTAAAGTCGCCATCAAATATATCGGAGCGGCCAGGGTACTCAAAAATATCTGAACATGCACTTTACCGTCTTGACAATAGAGGCGTTGTTTAGATATTTGTGACCACCTTCGCCGCTTCGATATATCTGATGGCGATCGCTAGTCTAATAAAACGCAAATTAACTAAATGCAGGTATTAAGCATCCTCACGCTATTTATTATTAACTCGATAAAGTGAACTCTCTACTTGAGTCACGTGATCAATTGGCTAAATGTATGACTTTTACCCCACGTTAATTTAGTCAACTGTCAAATAGCCACAGATGTAAAAAATTCGCCCCGAAAAAAAAAATGAGCGTGTGGTGCATTTTTCAACTGACTTCAGGATTTCGAAGGAGGAGGTTATTAACTATCTTAGTTATTATCAATTCGTCGGGATCTTTGTTTTTTTTAATGTATGTTCACCGATTATTCGAAGACGGCTGGACCGATTTGGAAAATTCTTTTTTTGTTTGAAAGTCACAGTTGGTCCCATTGTCACCAGCAACGGATCTGATGATGGGATCCTGGAGAAATCGAGGGAACTCTTCAACTATTATAGGCACACCTATAGTGATTTCAGTGTTTTTTACAGTAACTCGGGCATTTCCTCTTGGGAAAGCGGATCCTAAGTGAAGCCGGTTCTTTTTTTGTTTAAAATTATTATTTATTTAATACACATACGTGTGACTCAATCGCAATTTTCTTGTAAGTACTTTTATCTCAGTTTCTCATTTTGAAAATGAAGAATTAAATATGAGGTTAGTTATTATCTTTTGTTAAAGACCACGTACAAAAAAATTGCATCATACCCCCACATAATTATAACATAGGTTAGTAATATTATTTTGCAATAAGAAATGTCATTCACCTTGTCACTTTGTCTCACATATCAGACGCCGGCGGTCAAAAGGTTAAAACTATGTACTAAGAAGTACAGAAATGAGTAGTTAGTTATCAGGTTATCACATTCATCCTAAACTATTAACAAACCTGGATAAATCAGACTGAATCTGAGCTCAGTATCGTCCAACTCCACTTCGTTTCTATCTTCAATCAAACCTTTTTCTTTCAAACTTCGAAAGTCCACATCATTTATAATCCAACTGCTACTCATTTCAAACATAACTAATACAAAGCACGAATTAATTTGAAACATTTTAGTAATCAAATCGAACTGTTAACGTTAAGAGAGTTGCGAGGAATGAGCGGTAACTTTAATTGTCTTTATTTATACCGACTGAAAAGCCTGAAGTGAATTAAACACAAGGAAGTTGTCTCGGCAGCCTTACTATAGCCTCCTGTGGGGTATTATCACTTGTAGTCTTAGTAACGCAAGCACAATGTTTAAGATCTAGCGTAACTTGACTTCTATATCAGTCACAACTATACGTAATCGGGGGTCTGTTTTATATTGGCGTTTTGAACCGACGACAATGTAACACCTTATCTGCCGGTAAATTCCACCTGAAACCATGATGTTCGACATTGAGTACTTAGTCGAAACTTCCTTTACCATACGATTTACATAAGGCGAATGATGGTCGTGTTTTATTATCATAGATTAACTACTCTCCTTACATTCACAGCGTATCGCATACCTACTCATACAATTTTTCCGGATTTTTTCAGTTTATACAAACTATGCAGTCATAAATAATATGAAGTGTCCTAGCTGTGGCCGCTCTATACTTATAATATCTAGATTCTAGATATACCACCCAGCGCTGTTGAGCAACAGGGGCAATCGCCTCGCAATTTTACCAGCCCCTGCCCATATAGGAAGAGGCGTAGCGGACACTACTACTATTGAATAGTTTTTTTGTGTTTTGTTTAAAATTGGACATGTTGGTTGTTTTTGTTATTGCATCAACCTATATGTTGCAAACGTTTATGGAATGTTTGTACGCAACCCTCGGTGCGCGGGTCAGACTCGCACTTGCCCGATTTTTTAACGAGAGAGATGGTGCTCTGCAAACTAATCTACGTAGGTAACTGGACTAACTGGGAACAATTCGAATGATCTTATTATATTTTCCCCTCTTTCTTAACAAAAGTTGGGATAAAAATCTACCTATTAATTTTACTACCTATCTTGGCTTCTGGTTTTTGTTATAGCGGCAAAAGACAAAGCAAAGCTAAGCGTAATCTGTTGGTCAAAATGTAACTTGTAAATTTCGCATTATGGCCTCTACAATCGGCGCAATTTTGCGCACAAAATTCGCACGCGATTTCGAGACATTGCCTTAGGTAGGTGCAACGAAATCAATAGATGGTTTGATCACTTTGATCCAACAGCAATGTATTAAAAATCGCAGGTGACTAGTCGCTTACGTTTGTAGAGGCCTTTACTTATAAGCTTATAACAGCCTATATATACGCGCGCGCAATTTTCGAATTATTGAAATGAAAATAATTTCTAAAAAAAAATATATTTTAGGAAGTAGCACAAAATATTTTAATATATTTTTAGTCGGTATAATAGTTTTAGTGAACTTGTTTAGTGTTGGTCCAAAGTTAAACGCATTTATGCGGATGAGAGCATGTGTATATGTCGGCGGCCGATCGTAAAATCAGGCAGATCGTAATGTTCCTGTGTAATGTTTTAACGATAGTCACATTAAACCAATGTACCATCGGGCCCATAATTACATGGCCAATTTATCAATGAATTCACTCATAAATTGCCCATGCAATTTTGAACCCGATGGTACTTATAGGTAGGTTAGGTTCGTTAGGTTGCTTCAGATGCCCGAAGGGCAAACTGCCCAGAAATAGGAGCCCCGCTAGCGGATACTCAGGGATCGAGTCAAAGATTTTCACGTTTCACGATATGCCTGATTTTACGATCGGCCGCCGACATGTATAAGAATGTCACGTGAAATCGTGCATGAAACCATCTCTAAAGGCCATTCTTATGTATTGTATGCATATATATGTGTCTCATTTCATTGTTGTATGAACGGATGTGTAAATGAGATCAAAAGAATTCAAATGACCAATACATTCTAGGTACACACAACGCCTTACTAGGTATACACTTTTGAACGTTATTACAGCGGAATAAGGTTCAAAAGTGTATACCTAGTGAGGCGTTGTGTGTACCTACTCGTTTACTCATAAGATATGTACTTCCTGACTATCGAATATTATATTAGAACTATCGGAATAGTTCTTTATCAATTTCAACCCTTCCCTAGTAGGTAATAAGTATATTAATTGTGACATGCGTAAAAATTACATTTTACTCGAATTTAAAAGAATTTAGCGCATCCGCAAACTTCCCGGAGATTTACTTGATGGCATATTTCTATTCTAATTTAACGCACACCTAGATTAGGTATATAAATTAAATTCACACGTGTCCGCTTGGTGTTGGTAATCAAACCTATAACCGCGAACGTTCGATTGTCTGTCTTGCATCACTTTCCCTCATTATTGTTTTTTTTTTTGCAAAAATTATTTATAAGACAGACTGTACTGTACTGGTAGCGAGGTTTACAGTTTATTTACGATTTGGAAAAATATTTCAATTCATTTCAATAATATTTTATTCCGAATATAAATTCCATTAGATTTGTAACACACAAAAACCAATCAATTTTATCTTAGTAATGTACCTGCTATGAATGTATAACTTAATAAAATCTACAAGTATGGCGGGCGCGAAATGTGCACTTGCATCCACCTAAGGCTGGCTCTACATGATGGGCCATCATAGGGACGCAGCTATACGACGGAACGAGATGGCAATATCGTTAGCTCCCTCTAAAGCATAGCTGCGTCCCTATGATGGCCCATCATGTAGAGGCGCCATAACGCAGCAACGCGGAGTCCCAGCGGTCCGTGAAAGCGCTCAGGGTCTGGTTGGTGCTGTAGCAGACGCGGGCTAGCAGGGGCGCGCGTTTAGGCAAGGCAGGGGGGGTGATTTTTGAGGTTCGATCACTCGAAAGTGACATTTAAAACTCTGAATAAAACGATGAAATTATGTTTTAAATCATGATTATTTGAACTATTAATTCCATACAAACTCTTGTGTGCGATTATTTTCGAGCTTAATTTTTTTTTATTCGAGCATTCGGCTGCCAAAAATCGCCCCCCAGGTCACTTTCTTAGGATGCCACTTTCTGTTTGAACAAAGTGATTTTTACTTGACTATAACATTTAAAAATCTACATAGGTAACATTATAATAATTTGCATTTTACTACTCACCTTTATTTTTTATTTTATTTAGAACACAAGCAGTCTTAATAACAACAGATAACAATCAACATATGTCGTACCGTCAAGTCTGGCAGCTTTGCCAAGGGTTACTGACTTTGCCACCAGCAGAGTGCATAAGGTAATCCTTTCATACCACCGACAACGTATATTTTTTAGTGTTGTGCCTACTTTTAGTAGAAAATATGGTTATCAATTGGCAAAATTATTATGAATGAGACAACACCACGGCAACCATTTTCTTACCATTTCAGTTCCAAATTCGTCACTCACATAATCATAAAAGTTAGTGCTCAAGAACTTTAAAAAGTTTAGAGTATAAACAACGCATCCAGGTACGTAAATTTTAGATATTATGTTATTTAAATGGTAAGGAATGAATTGATTACCTTATAAATGCCGTAGTGTTTGAATTGAGTCCGATAATTGTTTTGGCAAAGTCACCAGACCACGCCGACTAATATGGGGGGGGCAGCTTTGCCATGTTTTGTAGCGGCCTAGGGTTGGTACACAAGCAAAAAATTTAAATTACATTTTTCATAAGATAGATACTTTTTAGGGTTCCGTAGCCAAATGGCAAAAAACGGAACCCTTATAGATTCGTCATGTCCGTCTGTCTGTCTGTCCGTCCGTATGTCACAGCTATTTTACTCGGAAACTATAACACGTATCATTATCAATTTTTACATAAAGTGTATTGTGTGTGCAGCTTCTTAGTTTTGTAGAGAAATTGCAAAAAAAAAAATTTTTAGGGGGGCACTCCATATGTGTAAGTAATTGTCAAAAAATTTTTTTTGCCAAATATCAACATGATGCACATCAATCGATAGGTCTCTAAAAATAACAATGTTCAAATAACCGAGGTTTCTTTGAACATTTTTTGATTAAGTGGATATTTTCAGAAATAATCGCTCCGAAAGTCATAAAAATTGTGTCCCCCCCCCTGTAACTTTTGAACCGTAAATCCAAATATTATGAAAAAAACCAAGAAGATACACCTTTTAATATTCTTTCAACCAAAAATATTTTGAGCATTACCGGTATAGGCGTTTTTGAGTTATCTCCAAAAAACTACGAACTTAGGCAGATATGTATAATGACCTATTTATCACTTGGTCCATAACATATACAGAGTGTATGTTTTGTTTAAGTAAAAAAGAAAACTCAAAGTTAACTGTGACATACTTATTTTATTGGTAATAATTACTACATATACCTAAGTGTTTTGTTTCGATAATACTTTTGTTAAGAGGCGACGAGGCAGTTCGTGACGAAGCCCTTTTATAAATGTCTATCGTCAAGTTTAAATAGGTACCTAGGTAATCACAATTATTTACGAGTGGACCTGTGATAGGCCTCTTAAAGAGTTTTCTATGTTTCGTTTTTGATAATATTTTAATTAAGGTGTCTTTTATGTTTTTCCTGAGTACTTATGTAACCTGATTACTCGTATGTAACAAAATAAATAAGTACTTAAATAATTAATATTTTTTCATTTGTGTCAACCCTGACCACTTCACCTGACATTCACTGACTTTCTATGAAATTTTCTTAAATGGGTGATCGACTTTGCCACTTTTGCTGTATTTCTTTATGGAATAATATATCATTAAGGATCAAATTCCAAAATATTGTATCCTAAATACTGAATATTCTTTACTAATATTGTAAATACAACTAAATTACTATACAACGTAAAAATGCAGTTGGCAAAGTTGCCACACGGTATAGGTAACTTTGCCAGTTTTCTTTTTACTCGTAAAACCTTATTATCCGTCATTTAATTTATAAACCATCTTATGTATGCACTCGTTGATAAATATATTATGTGTCGCGTCATTCATACTTCAGTGGTTTCATATGAATTCTGGTTAAAAATGTACTATGACTTTTCAACACCTGTGAAAAGTGGCAAAGTTGCCAGACTTGACGGTACACAATGTACAAGAACAAAGAGAGGGTACAAGGAGGTTTTGGTTTTTTTGATGCGATAATAAAAACATGTGGTACGTACCCTGTGAATCGCCGACAGACATTTCATCGAATATTATTTCAAAGACAACGTTTCAAGTATTTTCATTTCATCGACAAGTCATTCCGTCGATGACTCATTACTAGGTATTTTAAACCGAGGTCTTTTAATTGGTAGTTGACTTATTTCAATAAAATTCATGTCATGGCTTTTCATTTCGGGTTTTTTTAATTCAATTTTTTTTACATGTAATCATATTTATTCCGATTTACCATTGAATCGCCGACAGACATTTAATCGAATATTATTTCAAAGACAACGTTTCAAGTATTTTCATTTCATCGACAAGTCATTAAACCACCCACGACCCATTCGGCCTTTTTATAAATAAATAGTTCTTCTAAATTTATTACGTCACATTGTCACATGTCAGTTTTGTTTTTAGGGTCATAAAAAATAACCCTAACCTACCTATCTCTGGGAGCAGTTATGTTTTTAGGGTCATCAAAAAAAAATAACCCTAACCTACCTATCTCTGGGAGCAGTTATGTTTTTAGGGTCATCAAAAAAAAAAAACCCTAACCTACCTATCTCTGGGAGCAGTTATGTTTTTAGGGTCATCAAAAAAAAATAACCCTAACCTACCTATCTCTGGGAGCAGTTATGTTTTTAGGGTCATCAAAAAAAAATAACCCTAACCTACCTATCTCTGGGAGCAGTTATGTTTTTAGGGTCGAAGAAAAGAGTATTCAGAGGTGAAGTTGCTAAAATGCATTGCAAAAAATTTAAAAGTTTAAGTCTTATGTAGTTATGTCTCTACACACTTATGTTTTTTTTATGCAATAAACGAGTTACCTCAATGATTTTTAGTTTATATATATTTAATCGTTGTCGATGAAATAATATTCGATGAAAAGTTTGTCGACGAAACAAGGGTACACCGTTTTGTAGTTGTGCCAATTAAGATAATTTGAAACAAATCAGCGATTAAGTAATATTCGTTGAATAGTATTTCTACGTAGTAAGATAAATTTAAATAAATAGAAGTTGAAATAAAATTACGCCAAACAATATTACTTGTACTAAAGTTTCGATGAATCGTTGTCGATGAAATAATATTCGATGAAACGTTTGTCGACGAAACAAGGGTACACCACCTATAATACCTACTGTATTATAGGTACGTACCACAAGACAAAAATTTAACTTTAAACACGATAATAATGTGGCAGTCGTCAGGGCTAACCCGCATACAATGTCGGATTGAATAAAATTTATTGTTAACTTATGTAGAATTATTTATTTACACGACTAAATTCCACATTTTAAGAAAAAATAAGCAATGTACATAGATATTATATCATCGAGGATTTTTTTTTATAAGTTTAGTAATGAATAATGTCTGATAAATCTATTTTGAAATAGGATTTTTAACCGACTTCAATTCCATTGAGGAAGGAGGTTCTGCATTCGGTTTGGTGTTTTTTTTTATGTATGTTCACCGATTACTCCGAGACCCGTGGTTCGATTTGGGTAATTCTTTTTTTGTTTGGAAGGATCTACATCCAAGGTGGTCCCATATTAATCTGGTGCTGTTCTGATGATGGGATCCATGAGGAATTGAGGGAACTCCTCAATTTTTAAAGGCACATGTATGGTGATTTGGGTGTTTTCTTAAGCTACTGAAGCATTTTCTCACGAAAATCACCAATTTGATGGAGTGGACCTGATGATGATGATTGTTTTGATGATAATGATGAAGATTTTTTTAAATGTAGGATGTTCAGCGATTACTCTAAGACCCGTGGTCCGATTCAAATGATTTTTTTTTTGTTTAGAAGGATTTACCTCGAAGATGTTCCCACAATAATCTGGTGCTGTTCTGATGATGGGATCGATGAGCAACTGAGGGAACTCCTCAATTTTTAAAGGCACATGTATAGTGATTTGGGTGTTTTCTAAAGTTACTCAAGCATTTTTTCACGAGAACCACCAATTTGATGGAGTGGACCTGATGATGATGATTGTTTTGATGATAATGATGATGTAGGATGTTCAGCGATTACGCCAAGACCCGTGGTCCGATTCGAGTAATTCTTTTTTTGTTTGGAAGAAACTATTTCGAAGATGGTCCCACAATAATCTGGTGCTGTTCTGATGATTGGATCGATGAGCAACTGAGGGAACTCCTCAATTTTTAAAGGCACGTGTATGGTGATTTGGGTGTTTTCTTAAGCTACTCAAGCATCTTCTCACGAGAGCCACCAATTTGATGGAGTGGACCTGACTCGTTGTTCGATTTTTATAAATTATATAACCACTAAAAATTTAAAAATAAAAACTTTTTACAAAAAAAGATAAACAGACTTCAAAAAGGATAAAATGAATCATTATATTATTTATATGCGTTACCAACTGATATGTTTGAAGTCGGTGCCAAGCCAAAAAATTAAATCAGCTTCAAGTATGAACATCACAAAACATCGGTAGGTACTTACTAATAGGTACATAATGCAAAGGTGAATGTGATTCTATCTGTTACATTTTCATGTTTAAACAACTAATCCAATTTTGATGAAATGTGGTACCTATGTATATATATATATATATATATATATATATATATATATATATATATATATATATATATATATATATATATATACTCTTATACACGTTTACTTTTTCAATAATCAGAAAAGGCGGCAAATAGAAAAAAATATGTACATAGACGCTTAAGATTGACCTTCCATAGAAAATTCGAATATCTTGCCTTTTTCTACTGACACGGTGGATGTACTGGGTATATCTGAGTATAGAAAAATTAACCTAGCCATTGAATTCCTGTATACTTCGAATTAAACCTTAGATGAAGAAGGATGAATAATTCAAGATACCGATAGTCCGAACAGTGTCCTAACAAACATAAGACGCATGGCTATACTTTCTGTACCTACTTGCTTAACAGTTAACGGTCGAAACGAATGTACCTATACCTAAGTGCAATCCATATCGTATTAGATTAGTTATATAGTAAGACTAACAACTCACTGAACACATCGCCTCGTGCGTATTAACTCTTCCAAATTTGGCTTGGCACCGAATTCAAACATATCAGTTGGTAACGCATATAAATAATATAATGATTCATTTTATCCTTTTTGAAGTCGGTTTATCTTTTTTTTGTAAAGAGTTTTTATAATTAATTGATAATCAACCTATATCAGAAATCAGATAGTATATCTATGATAATATAGATTGTTTGTAAAGATTTTAGAAGAAAGATTTTATCAACTGATCTGATAGAGCTTAGATGTAGAGCGGTAGCGGGGAAATTAAGGATGATGCACGCTGTTCCGTACCGTCTCCGACACGACACACGACACTTTCGACATTTTGTATAGAAAGCGTCAGCAAAGATTATATAATATTATACTCTTGCGTCAGATATATCGGAGCGGCCAAGGTGGTCATAAATACATATCTGAACAACACCTCTATTGTCAAGGCGACAAAGTGCCAGTTTAGATATTTTTGAGTACCTTGGCCGCTCCGATATATTTGATGGCGACTATACTACGGCATGGGCGGCATGCCCAATCTGTTAAGGCTCCTACAAAGTGAGAAAGAGCCAAATCGCTTCCACTTTTCTTTTGCACCACAATTTTCTATGATTTTATAATCATATAATATATAAGCAGAACTTACTGATTATTTAACAATTGGCAAGTATCTAAGCTCAGTCAGCTCGACCAAAAACCATGACGCCCAGACCGGAGAATAAGATACATGGTGACGTGATGCACTCGGATTACAACCTCGGACACTTCTTTATGGACTATATGACCAAGCATCCTCAGGATTGTGTTTGGCAGGTCTGTATCAACTCCATTGAGTGCCTAAAGTTTGGGTTTTGTTACAAAGACGATGAGATTTGTAAAATATTTGTAAAAATATTGTATCGTAGGTAACCTAAGTATCAACCTAATATACAACAATATGGTTCTACTTAGGATAGGAAGCTGAATTTTGAATTGATTCTAATTTTTTTAAGACCAAGTAGGTATCTACTTAATTTAATATCAGATAAAAAATCGACTTTAAAAAAACAAGAATGTTCATTAACGGAATTAATGAAAATTGGGGAAGAAAGGTGGCAGCTGCAAATGGAAACATGCGGAATGGGATTTTTCAATAAGATTGGATGAGAGCAGCATTTTGTTCTAGAAAACTGACTTAGACCTAGTTCATAATCACACCTGTTCATTTAGATTGATGCTGGCACAGGCAAGACAGAGTCCAAGCTGTCAGTGAAGTCGCGATCCATCCAACTAGCTAGATGCCTTCGAAGCGCGGGCCTGCGGCCGGGAGATGTGGCCGTGGTGGCCGGCAGAAATCACCTGGATGTCCACATTCCCTTCTATGCAGCTTATATGAACGGGTTACCGTTGGCAGGGGTCGATCCCATTTACAGATATGGTGAGCTACTTTTTGTTAGAAAGAAAGAAAGAAAAATCATTTCTTGCAAATAAACTATAAACAGCACCACACCAATTTAAACTTAAATGCTAGACTAACCTTTTCTAAAAAACAATGTTGTATTTTTACTAACAAATATATAGTAAAGGATATTGAATGTGCAGCTTTGCAGTGCTCACCAGCATTGAGTTACTTAATTGTAAATTATAATATATGATACAGTAAGTATAAGGTAACATTTACTGCACCCCGATGTTTAAGTACCTAATAAAATTTTAAATGTTTACTTTGCAGAAGAAATCAAATATCATTTTGGGAAGACCAATCCAAAAATAGTCTTTTGTGAATTGGATAATTTTGGTGATATAGAAAGAGCCGTAAAAGATCTCGGACTTGATACTAAAATACTGACATTTGGTGATGGCGAACATTCTTTAGCAAAATTCTTAAAGGAGCATGATGATCACTCCCCGGAACACACTTTTAAGTAAGTTAATTATAATTATACTATACGTATGAGATTACAATAAAATAATTAATTTAAGCTCTAAACCCAAGGTCCTTAAATAAATACCTAAACGTAACTAAATCGTATAAATATGTAGCATAACAACGAGAATTTTATCTTTATTCTTTAAACCACCGGAGAATTCATTCAAAATGGGTGCTTCGAATAAAAATAGGTCATGGAAACAACATTTAATACCTATCCCATGGCAATCGGGAGGGGGGGGATCTGTATCCTTTGGTAACTACCTCTGAATAAAAAAGTAGTTGAAGTTCTTTTTTAATTTATAGAGTAGCGACATTCGACACGGAGAAGGTGTTCGCTTGGCTCATCAGCACCAGTGGTACCACGGGGCTGCCCAAGGTCGCAGCCTTCAAGCACCCCACCATCATCAGGATCCTTCGTCTGTACGAGATGCTGAAAGACAAGTGAGTGACCCTACAACCGTATGAGTTCCATGACCACGAGCAAAACTACCTAAGTACCTCTTATAGTCGCGGACTATTAAACCATTTAAGGTTCACGTTACATTGGACATTGGATTCTGACATTCTATGGAGTAATACGAAACAAAAGAAAATAGAACCGTAAAAGGCTCAACAATTAAAGTATATGACTGTACTTAAAAGGTGAACCTAGTGCGTGTCACTGTATAATAAATAATATATGTCATATTCGAACTGAACTCATTCTTGAAAAAGGTGACAGCAGCTAGGATGTCAACTATTAGCTGTCGGGGGACGTCGTGGCAGAATGGTCGCGATCCCATGACGTCCCCCATACGGCAATGCGGGAAACGCCGGTGTGGGTTTAGTGGGTTAGGCTTCTCCCCCGTCTCTTGTGTTGAAAGGGGGCAGGAAGATGAGAGTCCCACATAGCCCCCGCCGCCTCCCCGGGCACAGGGGGTATGCGCAACAGCATTACCATACCATCAAAAAAAGGGTGTCAACTATTGGACATTGGCGCATCGAGCACTAGGACGTTTGCCTTAGGAGATGAATTCAAATGGTCTCTATGAAACTTTAGCACGTCAAAAATTACAAGGATTCTGTATTTCTGTATTCTATATTTTACAATTAGCATCTATTGTCTTATAGAGAAATATACCCAGCGCTGAACTTATCAAGTGTGCAGTGGATTTCCTCGTACCTAGCGTCCCTCGCCATGATTACCGCCAACCACATCAAGGTGCAGACTTCGGCCCCGATCACCATTGAGCATGCTATAGACATCATCAACAAATATAGGGTAAGTACATAAATAGTGGACCGAGCGGACCCACTCAGTTATTAGTGAACATAAGAAGGCTTCATACCATCTGAATTTTCGGTTTTACTCACTTGTATTTAGTTACTATGCGCAACATGTTTCGGGGAGCTTAAGGTTCCATCTTCAAGCAGCAAATAATATTAAGTACCTAGTACTTATTTCAGCAAAACTAGCACGATTTGCCGCGGCTGGCGCGACTCTCTAACGTGAGGCATTTTATGTATGAAATAGACTATTGGTGCTCATTAATTTCGTGTATTGTTATTGTGATTTTACCAAACATTCGTGATGCATCTCTTTTCTTAAAATTAATTAGGCAAAAGTAACTAAGTTAACTCATCGAGAACCCATTACACGAAATAAACTGCGCCTTAAAAAATAAGTGACATATATTTGACCTGTTATTGTTGAAATTTCATTAATTAGCTTATTAATTTTAGCCTGTGGTGAGCACTGGGAGCCCGCTTCTGTTTGCTGGCATCGTCAGACATCCAAAGCCTTGTGATTTGACCAGCTTCAACACCATCGTCCTTACTGGATCTATCATCAAGCCAGAACTTTTCCAGGGTCTCAAAGTAAGTCTTTAAGTATGTCTCTTCGTTTACCACACTTCAGTACTGGGAAAGTTATCTAGAGTATTCGGGGTCAATAGAAAAATAAAATAGGGTAAACAAAATATACGAGTTTTTATGCTATTTTTTAATTTCCAGTCAAGAATGCGGCCAAAAGCTGAAGTGTGGAATCTATACGCCCAAACAGAGTGCGTGGGACCGATATTCCTCCCTTGCCCTCACGGCCCTGCCGGGAATGTGGGTAAAGAATTGGAAGTAGTGAAAATACAGGTATTTAACTTTGTTAGCTAGCTATACCGGGTGTTTTTCCAATAATTAGCCATATTGTGGGAAATCATTAGGTAAGTC
Source organism: Pammene fasciana (assembly GCA_911728535.1). Classification (NCBI taxonomy): domain Eukaryota; kingdom Metazoa; phylum Arthropoda; class Insecta; order Lepidoptera; family Tortricidae; genus Pammene; species Pammene fasciana. The sequence continues at coordinate 4,489,379 of OU452292.1, forward strand.
ATACTGAACAACTTTTTCTATGGGACCAACCCCCAAATCCCAAAAAAAATGTTGGCGCATTAAAGGATGGTTCTTTCTAACTTTATCATAAACCTTTTTAAACGTCATCATACTCATCACTTCTGGACGGTAGAGTACCTAACTGGCACTCATCTTGCTTTTCTGCAATTTTAATCTCCTAGCTGATACGACACTTTCCTAACATTTTTTTTAGCATGAGTTGTCAATGCTAGTCTAGTCAAGAGACACTTTAAATTCTTTACAAAAAAAAATAGGTTAAACTATTAGCAAGTATTTTAGTTTCAATGATGACTTCAGGTGACGCCTATGGAAGTTGAGAATGTGATCTTAACGCACCCCGACGTGGTGGAGGCCTGTGTAGTCGGCGTCCCGCACGCCGAGGACGGCAAGCGCGCCGTCGCCGTCGTGCAGCGCCGAGTCGGCGCCGCCGTCACCGAGCAAGAGATTAAGGATCTCGTCGCTGGTTAGTCTTCTACTATTATTCTAATATCTATGCAAGGTTAAGGAGTTATGAATAGTGGGGGTCAAGTTATTTTAGTGAGATTTAAGCCTTTACATTCGAGTTATTCGTTTTGGGACTTGAGTTTCCATCTTTTGAGCAATAGCGAGACTCTTTAGAGTAGGAGGGAATGAATATTTTAATGTATTCTCTGTTAGAGGTAAAGCGTTTTTTCATATTATACATTATATACCTAAATTTGTAAACTAACACAAGTAAACAGAATTACTATAATATTGTTCCTTTCCAGATAAACTATCAGTGAACAAACATCTGCATGGCGGGATAATTTTCGTGGACAACTTCCCGAGAACGGTCACAGGAAAAATACGAAGACCTCAAGTCCTCGAGTTGGTCTTAAAAGGTCATAACGGGTCTGATCCGGAGGTTCCCAGCGTAGGCAACACGAAGAAATTGATCAGTGCATTTCAACAACTAAGCGCTTACGAAAATAACACGAAACATGTCTCAACGGGGAGAAACTGAGTTGAGTACGGTACTTTTGACCACGTCAGCATTGCAAGGAATGAAGGAAATAGCATACAGTCCGTGAGCTCTAAGAAGAACCTTCGGGAATCGGCGATGACACACGAAGGTAATATTGCTGTTCTGCTTTTACATGTGTCACTGTTGATTGATACCTGACGTCTCTCTATAACCCCAAGGTTCTTTTTAGAGCTCACAGACTGTATTTACTATAGTATAGAAGGAGTAGGATGAACGTCTTTATGAAAATAAGTATAAAAGTATAATTATAAATTTACTTATACCAGACAGTGATAAACAGCTTACAATATGCAATGCACAGATCCGTAATATCAGGGAATGGACGGGGATAAAGACCGTTGAAGAACTGTTCAGATTAGCACTCGACAAAGATAATTTTAAGAAGCTGACTGCCAACCTTCAGTAATGGAGAGGCACCTGAAGAAGAAGAAGAAGAATACATAGATAGAGCAGCATAATTTTGTTAGTATGGCCTAGTAGGGATTGATCTTATTTAATATACTTATTTAAATGTGTTTTAGATATAAGCACTTAGGTACTAAATTATTATTCATTAAAATTATTATTATTTCGATTTGTGTAAATTAAATCTGCTACAAAAATATTTCAGTATTTTTTTAATTTTTGGAGCCCAATTTAACAACTGTAAACTGACAGTAGCTAGTGAGACCACATTGATTGAATCACTCAGTACATGTGTCAAACAAGTGATAACATTTCATTCTCGTGCATAGACATAGGATAAAAGGTATAGACGGGGCATGGTGATAATAATACCAAGATAGAACGGGATGGTCTTATTACACTTTCAATAGATACGGCAGAGAGGTGCTATTATCGTTGGTCCTTGTCATAGTTTCTATTACCCTCCACGCGTTACTTCTAGCAGTGGAGGGTAACGGGTACACGTGTGCGGGCTCTAGTTAATGCTTGCTTTGAGTCCTCGTACCAAAAGTTTGGCATGTCGAATAGAGGTCTTGCATTGTTGCAAGTTCATGATCGTTATGAAAAATCACAAACATAATTATAAAGTTTAAAAAGGGGTATTGTGTTTTTTTAATTAGCATAATAGGTACATAAGTGTGCCTCTTTAATTAAAGATATTACCAGGAGGCGGATATGTTTTGATTTGATCTACATTTTTATCAAATTGATCGATATCAATCTTAACGCCTGCCTGATTAGATTACGTGGAAATGAAATTAAATTTATAAATTTGGGACTATATTATTATTTCGTTTTTTGTGAGATTAGAAATTCAGTAAACATAGAAACAGAAGTTGCCAATCTGTTCTAACCTGTTCGGTTTGAATGTTCAATTTAAACACACTGCAAGCACACCAACAAACGATTATGGAGGTCCATGTTATTATCTTTCAGGTACTATTACCAATTTGCTTGTAAAATTAGCTAACTCTTGAAATTGAAGGCCCACAGCTTCATCCTTAACAGCCTTGATGATTGATCAGTTTGATCACACTTTTATCTACACCTAGTAAGTGACGCAAATAAAAAAGTGGTATTATGACAACCACAAAACAGTATCGGATACTCGTATGTATGATATAAATATTTTGATGACGACTTAACAGATAATTAATAGTGTACCTGTATAGTTTAAATTAATAAAATACGTCGGTCTGCCTCTGTCCTCAGCATTGCATTGCCCCTCAGGGCCCTTCATAATGTTTTCTAAATTTTAATGTAAATTAGAATGTAAGGAGCATGTTTCATACAGCAATGAATAAATAAATGATAAATGATAAATGATATCGTTGAGTTGCCCACCCTTGGTACTCAATCATTTACGTGGAATGGCGTGACAATTATCTTTTCTTGATGATATCTATTAAGAGTACTTATTGAAACATCACGTTGATCGCTATCACTACGATTTTATCAATTGATTGCATAGATTTTATGAGGTCTATATAAATGACAGTTACAGTGATTATAAATAACCGATTAAAGGATGATTCACGCTGTCATATTCCGGGCCCGACACGTCGACGGGCCGATTTCCTCTCTATATTAAGACGAATGTCGTCGGTGACTTTAACCAAAGCGGTGACTGTGCTATGCCAAGAGCGGAATCCAGATTGAAGGGGGTTAAGTAAAGAATTTATATTAAGATGGGAGATGAGACGACGATTTACATAGTTGTCTATAATTTTTGACAAAACAAGGAGGATGGAAATTGGACGATATTGTGAAAAGGAAACAGGGTCTAAACGTTTTAGGTAGAGGAATTACATGCGCTAACTTCCAAGATACTGGGAAGGTCCCCGTGGACATAGAGAAATTAAGAATATTAGAGAGGATTGGGGCAATTAAGTCCGCCACAAGCAAAAGCATAACAATGCTAATGTTATCATCACCGACAGCCCAGAAGGTCGAGTGTCTCTTGAGCCAAAATCCTGCCAAATTCGAAAGGAGATAAGTCTGGGTGTGAAGTTGAAGTAAGAACTAGTAGTTCAAACCTTTTAAATGAGAAATTTCCTCATGAAGTAGCAGCTAAGGTGGCAAGTACCGCAGGCCCAATCGAAGTAATAACTCCTCGCGAAGTGAAAAGCGCCATAAGAAGAATGAAAAACAATAAAGCAACAGGGCCAGATGAAATCCCGGTGGAGCTCTGGAAGCGACTGGGCGACGTGGGTGTGATATGGCTAGTCAACCTGTTCAACATGGCAATGAGAGAAGGTAGAATGCCTGACATGTGGAGAAAAAGCGACATAGTCCCATTTTACAAGAACAAGGGCGATGTTTTGGACTGCGGTAACTACCGAGCCATCAAGCTTACCTCGCACTCTCTAAAAATGTGGGAAAACCTGATCGTTGGCAGATTGACACAGATAATAAGGTTAACCCCAAATCAATGTGGTTTTACAAATGGCGTGGGGACCACGGATGCCATCCATTCCTTAAAAATCCTCATGGAGAAGCACAGGTCACTCAAGAAGGACCTGCACCTAATCTTCATCGATTTAGAAAAGGCGTTCGACCGAGTTCCAAGAGACCTTATATGGGCAGCGCTTAGAGCACATCTCGTGCCGGAGCAGTACATCGACATAATTAAAGACATGTACTATAATGCCACTACGAGGGTGCGTAGCGCTGCGGGAGTCAGTGGAGAGTTCTGCGTGAAGGTTGGAGTGCACCAAGGTTCCACTCTGAGCCCACTACTATTTAACACCGTAATGAATTATGTCACGGAAGACCTGCAACGCCCAGCGCCATGGACACTTCTGTATGCAGACGACATAGTGCTAGTATCAGAAACATCGGAAGGGATACAGAATGAGCTAACTGAGTGGTGCAATAGACTCGAAAGCCGAGGTCTTAGAGTTAGCAGGAAGAAGACTGAATATATGCATTGTAACTTTTCCGGTCTAAACGCAAGTAATAAACCACCACCGAAAATTGATGGCGCTCCCCTCAACGTCGTCAGCCAATTTAAATACCTGGGATCGATGCTAACGACCGAAGCTAGTGCCAAAGTGGACGTTGAAAGCAGGATCAAAGCTGGGTGGCAAAAGTGGAGAGCTCTTACAGGGATGCTTTGCGACTCTAAAATGCCAGTACGCGTAAAAGGAAACATATACAAACGAGCAGTCCGCCCCGCTTTATTGTATGGCTCAGAATGCTGGCCGATGCGCAAGGAAGAGGAGCAAAGGGTTCACTGTACCGAAATGAGAATGCTAAGATGGGCCGGCGGTGTGACCTTGATGGACAAAGTTAGAAACGACCATATTCGTGGAACCTTCAAGGTAGCTCCAATACAAGAAAAGATGCGCGAAAATCGGATGCGCTGGTTTGGCCATGTAATGCGGAGGAGCGACGACCACATGACCAAAAAGGTCTTAAATATCGCCGAGGGAAAGAGAGGATCAGGACGCCCTCCTGCGACCTGGACCAGTACATTAAAGAAGGACATGGAAACGATGGGTGCTTACCCTGACATGGCGCAGAATAGGCTTGAATGGCGCAAGATTATTAGGAGAGCCGACCCCAATTGATATGGGAACATGGCAAGGCAATGATGATGATTCCTTTTTCATTGGTAAGTACCCTTTTTTTTACGTTGGGAGGTTTATGAATCTTATATCTTGGCATAAAATCCTCTACAATCGGCGCAATTTTGACAGCGCGCGATTTCGAGACATTGCCGTCTAGATAGGTGCAACGAAATCAATCGATGGATAAAAAACCTCAATGTATTAAAAATCGTTAGTATAGGCCTTAAAGTTTAATATTACACGTATAATAAATAGTTCGTACGTCATTACTTGTATACTGAAACAATAGTTAGCCAAATTATAGCAGGTGGGCAATTTACTGAATAGGCGTTAAAAGTAATCGTAACGTCTGCAGATTATAATCGGAAGTTATAAATTTTCCATTCAAATTTAAGTGTTTTATAATCTTTTATTTAGTTTCACCTGTCCCGTTGTCTGGAATCAAATCTGGAGTTAAATTTAACCCACTTCCCGGTTTCCGATTGAGCTTAAATTTTGCTCGCATATGTAAATCGCGTGACAATGCAATATTATGATGACATGGAGCTGATCTGATGATGGAGCTGGAAGGTAAGCTTTTAGTTTCTGCGTTGTCCGAAACAAATCTTGCAAGTTAAATTTGACCCACTTCCCGGATTCCGATTGAACTGAAATTTTGCATGCATATGTTTTCAACACACTTGTTTGTAACGGGGTAAGTACTTATTCCACCGTTCTTAGGCTCATAATTCTATATATATATATATTAGATATTAAACACGCGGGGTTTTTCGTTATATTACAAAACTCAGCTTCCTTATGCGAACTCACGTGCGTTCGTGCGCACAATATCGCTTCGTTCAACTTAGCACGCTTGTATCATAATGTAGGTACTAATATTGAATGACAATGCAATAATATGATGACATGGAGCTGATCTGATGACGGATCTGGAAGGTGGCATAGGAACTCCTCAACTACTCCACATTATCCCGGAAGACTCCGGGAACCCAAACTGTTTAGAGCCCATTGATTTCCTTACGCTCTTTCGTATCGATCGTATTTGTATAGGTGCCAAATGGTGGTAACTAGTGATAATGAGCTAAGTATGTCAAGTACCTACTACATTTTAATGTTTCAAGTAAAATGATGATGTCAAAAAGTAGGTAAGATAAAGTAGCATACCATCAAGTAAATAAGTACTTTATAAATTGATTCTTTACTGCATTATGTTATATAGCTAATTAGTAATTACTTAATACAAAAATTTTAACCAAAAAACGAATCGAATTCACTTAGCCTGGAGGTGGACCTTTCCAAAAGCAAAAGCCCATGATACTACTGTAAAAAATACTCAAATCACTATAAGTTTAGTAGGTGTGCCTATAATATTTGAAGAGTTCCCTCGATTTCTCCAGGATCCCATAATCAGATCCTGACCTGATGACAATGGGACCAATTATTGTATACTCTTTCAAACAAAAAAAGAATTTTCCATATCGGTCCAGCCGTCTCCGAACAATCGGTAAACATAGGCACATAAAAAAAATTTAAATAGACAAAAACATAGATCCCGACGAATTGAGAACATCCTCCTTCGAAATCAAAATCATGTACTTAGGCGGCTGAAAAGCAAAATTTTGATGTAAAATTATTAATAGCATAAATAGGTCTAAAATAATAAATAAAATGGCGTAGGGATATGACGACCCCATCGCCCACTGGTTTCCACCAGCGCAATCAATCAACGCAGGGCAGCTTGTGGCGAGCTGTTGGAGAGTAGCGAGTTAGCGACTCCGCGTACGTCCCCTGCCTCTGGCTTGCCTTAGCCGGCTGTCCAGAGTGGGGTCGCTAGAGCTGCGTTCTCGAGGGCAGATGTGGAAACCTAAGTGGCGGGTTGGCTATATGTTCAAAGTCCAAGCCAGCCCTCTCTACCCCCAGCACCCGCACCGGTGTTGCCCTTGAGCCATCTTTCATATCGCTTTTATATGGTGGCCCATCTTGCGGAGGGCGAGTCACCGTCTGCCAGAAATAATATTGGATACTTTTTTATTAGGCAGGCGTCAATAGCTCAGTAATTAGTTAGTCAGTAGGTACTCAGTAGTTCATTTTAGACTCCATTAACTCTCAATAGTTCTTACACCATGGCGGGTGCCGTGTCTGCGTGCGTCCCATGACACGGGCAGGGGCCGCATCCGCTTAGTGCATCCCAAATTTTTTATTAAATTGTCGAAAGGGCCTCTGCGCGTTCGCTCCGGCTCCGCATACGCCTTCCAAAGGTCCGGAACAACATTGTTCCGTGGTCGGAAAAGACATACAAAAAAAATCTTACAAGTAGACTATACTAGAACAGAATAAGAAACACATACAATTTATTAACTATATATGGCACCTACTTGACTTCGGCCCGTAGAATGCTTCAATTACCAGCTTATGCTGACATATAAAACCCCCCTGAAAATAATAGTAAATAGCTTTATGAATTCATTAATAATTAGGCCTACATTTAGACAATTTAGCCCAATAAAATTAGGTTTTTTCGAAGAACTAATTGCCCAGCAGACTGGAAATCATTTTAATACCTGCATGTGGTCCTAAAGGCATGTCATCCGAGTTTGCACCGTTCCAGCAGGTGTGCATAACTTTTGAGCGAATTTTTTGCTCTTCGTCAGTTTTTTTCTTCTAGCTCAAAAACGGTACGTCCGATGGAAAATGTCATACTTTAATATTAATGAGGGTTAAATTCTGCGTCGAATAAGTATCTTAAATTTCTAATTCGATTCAGTGGTATAGCTGAAATCATAACTTAAAAATCGGGAAAATGTCTAACTTCATTGAAAACTCATAAGTTTGAGTTACATAGCTCATATCTTTGCAAATATTACTCCTGTTGAAAAACCTATAAAATAAAAGTCGTAGGGAATAAAATTTCACGTTATATAGACACCTCAGTTTCACATTCAGTCATTTCCAAAGACTAAATTTGGCATGAATTCAAAATCGTTATTTTTCGTAATTTTTTCTAAGTTGCATACTTTCCATAAATACGAGGTGTTAGGCCTACATTTAATGCATCGTTACAACTAAGAACATTTCATTGCAATTCCTAAAACGTACCCAATAAGAAAACTCTTAATACACCGTGTTTTTTTTAATGTATGCAATGTACTTTTACCGGAATCAAGCTATCTCTATAAATTTCATCTAAATGAGTTCAGCAGTTATTGATTTGATTGATTCCCAATCGGTCCAATGTAAATAGGGTATTAGGATATTATAATTAACTTAATAACCAAACAAGTGAAAATGATGACATGTCAATGTAATTTCGCACAGTCCGAGATACAAAGGAAGCATAATATTGTAATTACTTAACACACAGGTGTAGGTTTTTCTTAGATAAATAAAAAATACATACCGGTGCATCATTTTGTAGTGGGTTCTTAGAGTAAAATAATAATTTAATTTAGGTTTACTTACACAATCACAAAGACAAAAATGAAATATCTCAGAACTGTAGCTAATTAGGAGATTATGACACTAAAGTCATTGAAAAATATACTTTAGGCACAGGCATGTACCCTTGAAATTAATAGAATTAAAATAAAACACGGTGTATATTTTTTTTTCTTAAATACTTTTTAGAAATTTGCACTGAAATGTTCTCAGTTGTTCAGTTGCATTAAATGTAGGCCTCGCACCTCATATTTATGGAAAATATGCAACTTGTAAGAATTTACCAAAAAATAACCATTTTGAATACATACCGAATTTAGTGTTTCAAATGATTGAATTTGAAAATTAAAGTATCCATATAACGTGAAATTGTATTCTCTACAACTTTTATTCTATAAGTTTTGCAACAGGAGTAGTCTGTTTCAATGATATGTGACATCGAAGTCAAAATATGAGTTTTTCAATTAAATGAGACATTTTCCCTATTTATAACTTTTGATTTTGGCTGTATCGCTGAACCAAATGAGAAGTTTAATATACTCATTCGACGCAGTATTTAACCCTCTTTAATATTAAACTAACATTATTTCCATCGGACGTGCCGTTTTTGAGCTACAAGCAAAAAAAATGAAAGAGAGCAAAAGTTTCGCTAAAATAGTATTTTGTGCAACAGTTACATAATGAGGGTTCTTAAGATTCGAGGGTCGAAGTTACAAAATGAGGCGAAGCCGAATTTTGTAAAAACAGACCCGAGAATTTTAAGAACCCTTATCATGTACCGTTGCACACAATAGTTTTTATACGAGTGCTTAAGCAAGCCGGTAAGAATTGAGTTCGACGAAAGCCGTGCACAACCTACTGCTTCTATGTAATCTCGTAACGTTCGATCTCCCGGTGGATTGTGCCGGCGGCGACACGCAATGCGGGGCCCGACAACAGTTTCACAATATTGTATGGAAATCCTTTCTGTGATTGTTATGGATGCTACAATATACGACCATAGAAGCTCTATCAAAAAGTATGCGCTAGTAGTTCCGCCACCACAATCTCAATTCGAGTATTACAGTCGCCGAGTATAAAAAGTTATGCACACCTCCTGAAACGGTGCGAACTCGGATGACATGCCTTTAGGACCACATGCAGGTAAATAAACGATTTCCAGTCTGCTGGGAATTAATTCCTCAAAACGCTTTTTATTGATCTAATTTTATTGGGCTAATTAGACAACAACTGCGTCAATTTGGTGTTGACCTTACTAAACATAAAACAAATAAGTGTGTATTGAGTACAATACAATATACCTACACGACACTGTAGTGTTTGTTCATGCCAGATACATGCGTACATTGTTTCACGAATACCTGGGACGAGAGGCACGCGTTATAACAGTCAACAGGTGTCGTTGTAAAGGCTGAACGCGTGATTGCTTTGAAAAAAGATCTGGTTGCTGTAAGCTGTAACGAGAATTCGGTAGGCCCTACAATTTTTATCGTAGTATATGTGACAACTACCTATACAGATAGAAAACTCAACTATTCACATCTTGTAAAAGTTATATTGTATGCGTACTTACCCATACAACCTACCCATAGTATGGTCTAATTAAAAAAAAGTATGGAAGTAAGTCGTGTAGTCGTGGTTCTTTTTGGATTCGTTAGAGGGCGCAACTAGATTGTTTCCCCCGAGTTGCACCGTTTCTGTTATATACGGAAGACTGTTAAATTTTAGGTGTAAACTATAAAGTCCTGTAATTTTGGAGTAAGTTAAAAGCTATTGGGTTCAAGCTTAGTAGTGTATAGAGAACAGCTTGGTGCATAGTGTATCTTAATTAAAAAGATGTGCGATGTATGACACCCTTTAAAAAAATTTTTTTTCGATTGCGGCTCGAGGATAAGTCAGTCGGTTGGTGCGACTTCAAGTTAAGCTTTTTAAAGCATTATAAACATTCAGTTAAATTTGCACGCCTGGGCAAATTATGGAACATGTATTTTTGATTATTTTGTTATTTTAAATAGGAAAGGGAAATTAAGAGACACGTGAAAATTTTAAGAACAGTACTTATCTAAAGACACTACATTTGCACTAAATAAAAAATAGGATTTTTTTACCGGAAGTTTGTCAAAAAGTAAATATAATTTATTGCAACGAACTGCAAGCAACGGTGGGTGGTAGCACGCGGCGCGGGGCGCGCGGGGCGGGGAGATAGCGCAGCGCGCAGCAATTGTTTTACTCCCGCCGTACGTTGAGTCCGTTCGTTCGACACTTTTAACGGGCAACCAGCATAGATCTCATATAAGTTAGAGATACCCAATCAGCACGCCAAATGTGGCACAGTAAAACGAGCCGAAGAGAGCCGAGCAAAGCCCGATCGTTCCGGGGACGCTATTCACACAGGACTAACAAACGTTTCGTTAAAATATTAACAGTGTAAGTGAGACTAGGGCACAATTGGCGTTAGGAAGTAAAAGTTTCATAAATATAAACCGAACTGACAGCATTGAGGCATAAGCCTAGTGGAGTAATTGTTGTTTTATTTAATTACGAAAGTCAGAAAATTATTAAAACTTACTAAAAAATATACACAAATTACTAAAAAATATGGTAATAAAATTAAAGAGAAAGATAACTGTATTCTTCGTTTCAAAATCAAATTTACATAACCCCTCCAAGGGTCCACCACTTTCTTATTCATGATAATTTTATTATTAGATTTTAGCTAGTACGGCTCGTATGCTTCTGCCGGACAAAAAGCTGGCAACCCATCTGCACAATCCCTCAAGCAGTCCGTAAGCTGGGAACTTCGACAGAAGACCCTGATGCCAGACCCGATCTAAAGCCTTAGTTATATCAAGGCTGACTGGGTAATTTGCAGAAAAAATGTACCTTTACTTAGTCCCAACTGTCCCAAAATTTACATACAAAATAATTCGTTACGTTCATAAAAAAAGTGTAACGAAACTGACAAATTATCAGTTTCGTTACATTTTTTTATGAACGTAACGAATGTTTTGGATGTTAATTTTGGGACAGTTGGGCCATTTTTTTTTTACCACCAGACTCGATAGAGCTCATGATTCTGCATGCGACAGACTCAAAATATATATGAAATAAAATAAAAAAGTAAAGGTACATTTTTTCTGCAAATTACCCGACTGCCAATGCCTCAATGGGTAGTCACCACTCGTACTCGCGGCTAGGGGGCTTAACCAGCTTTGTATGAAAATGAAAACTTTTATGTTTAACGTGCTGTTTTTTTATGCCAATCGATTTCATTCGTATCCAGTATTAATAGTTTCGTAGGGGCCAACTAGCGGTAATGTACTAAAAAGCCACAAATTGAAGATGTTTTTTTTTTCATACATTTACTATGGAGAATTTATTTACATTTTTCTATCACGCCAATCAGCCATTACAGTAAAAGCATTCAAAATATCAAAAAATAGGGTTTCAAAGCAGTAAATATATGTAAAATTGTTCTTCAATTTGTGGCTTAAGTAGTAAGTTGGCCCCATAGAAACTATTAATACTGAACAGGAATGGGATCGATTGGCATAAAAAAATAGCATGTGAAAAATAAAAAGTTTTCTTTTTCATGCAAAATGTATGGGGAAAGCTTTTCTCGATTTGTGACTTTTCTAGCTGGAATTTATTTTTGGTCTTATACAAGCTTTTGATCCTTGATAGGAATGGGATCAAATGGCATCAAAAAAAGAGTGTGTCAAAAATTACCTTTTTCTCGCACCCTGTATGTTTTTTCTAAAATCTGTAAACGCGAATCTTCGTCAATTTGAAATCGAGGGAAGGTCTTTAAAGACCATTTTCGCGTAGCAGCACGGGATCTGGTAGCTGCCCTCACTGACCCAAAAAGAAAATCCATCCTGTATAGTTAATAATTTCATAATATTTTTTAACTACCTACCATATGAAGGCAATTTAATAAAATACACACTATAAAAATCGATTAAAACCAACTAATAAACGAAATAGATATAATTATGAAGTTATCAATATTTATTACAAAATCAATCAAAAAATTACAAATAATAAAGTAATTGATCCAAGAGCGACTCCATTGCTCTTATTTGCCATGTGATTTTGTAATGTCAGTTGAACGTAAGGTAAAATTTTATCATATCTTTCTTTTAATCTGTAACACAACCTTAACGATGTTAAATAATTCGCACTGGCCGGTCACAATGTTTTACTTTTAGGAAAATCTTGTTCGAGTCTAGGCCTCTTTAATATATTATCTCGATGTTCTCGAAAATTGCACGAATTAACGTCCTCACTAAATAAGCTCTGTAAGAATTGAGTTTTCGTTTATGAAATATTAATAAATGTATATAGACCTAAAGTACTTTTATTGCAATAACAAGACTTCAAACTATCTTACCAAATGCGATCCATGTGCATTGTCATTATTAGCTATTTTTGATTTCAAATCGTTACCGGACTCTTACCCGCTTATTCATAAACGTGTTCCAATCCTTATTTAGTTAAATTATGTTTTGTTAGTTTCTAACAAACACAAACACAGCTATAACACTATAAATAAAAACAAGCTTGCTGTCAGAAGATGTCGTATCCGCAAAGCATATAAGTCATTTTTTGGTCAGGGTATTCATATTTATAACAAGTTACCCGTCGATGATTTGAATCTATCATTTCCCGCTCTTAAGAAATACTTCAAAAAAAACTTTAATGTCAAAGGGTTATTACAGGGTCGAGGACTATATGACAGACATATATGCATGGCCCAAACCAGAAACTATAAAATCATCTAGCATTTAGAGGACACAGTTCAGGTAAGAAGGCATATCAAACGTTTTGCGAAGCAGTCAGATTTGGATTTTATTTTATTTTTCATTTTAATTACACAATAGGCAGGCACATGTCTGTCTTTCAAGCTGTTTTGATATGCCTTTTTGAAGAACTACGCATTATTGTATATAGTATCTTTAATGTATTTGTATTAGGTACTGTTTTGAAAAAATAAGTCACGCCGAGTTTCTTGCCGGTAATAAGTAATACTTCTCGGGTCAGAGGTGTAGAGTTAGAACCGGTGGTAGTTTCTTTTTCTGTCTGACGTTCATAAGTGCATTGTAATGTGCCTAAATTGAAGAATAAATATCTTTTATCTTTTACTGTCAAATTGACAGATAAGGTCAAAAGATGATTTAGTTAAATGAGGTTTGAAGTAAGTTTATGAATATGTGGGTTAAGGTTTAGCGCTTAAGTTGGTTTAATAATTGTTTATTTTAAAATTTAAAATTACGTCAAATTTTGCTAAATACCTATTTGAAATACTGGAGAGATATTATTGTTTTGTTTCAATTATAATTCTTATTGAGAAAAAATATAATTTTAAACAAAAAAAGAACCGACTTCACTTAGGATCCGCTATTTCAAGAGGAAGTGGCCGAGTTGCTGTAAAAAATAGTCAAAATCACTATAGGCGTGCCTATAATAGTTGAAGAGTTCCCTCGATTTCTCCAGGATCGCATCATAAGATCCCGACTTGGTGACAATGGGACCATCTAGGGGTTATACCCGTTCGATAAAAAAAATGATTTTGAAAATCGGTTCACGATTCACGGAGATATCGAGTAACATACATACAAAAAAAAAAAACAGTCCAATTGAGAACCTCCTCCTTATTTGAAGTCGGTTAAAAATAGGTGTTGTTTTAATATTAAGATAAATTATTGTTTTTTTTTTCATTTATATAACTTATTGATAAAAAATAGGTGTCGTTTTAATATTTAAAGTCTCTCATAATAAAAACCTCATCAACATCAGCAGCATATATACGCCCCACTGCTAGTGAGAGGCCTTCTCTCAGAATGATAGAGCGTGCAGATTAGGACTTCACACACCTCATTGAACTGCTTCGTAAGTCTGGTGAAAAACGTTTTTACGAATTTAACAAACTTTGGGCGTACCTGTATTTAATTTGTTGAATGTCTTTCTGCATACTCAGAAACCCTACTATTTTTGCAGTACATGTCACTACTCTTGCCTCAAGAGCCGTGCTTCGTCAGTACGTCTACGCGCTTTACTTCTCTTGCCATTAATCACGCCGTTGTCGCTTCTGTGTATTTATTGTTATTGCTCTACGTTTTTGGTACTTGATTACAGAACTGCATGTTCCGTTTAAAAATGTCAATTTTTTATTGCGTGCGAATGTAAACGAAATCAAATTAATATGATTGCGTCAAATTCCAAAAGTATTAAAATTTCCCTTTTAGTACAACGACAGTAAAAACATGAAAAACTACTTTCCGGGTGTCGCACCCTGGTGCGAATTTGATATTGGATTTAGTATTTTTTTCTAATTATTTACTCAATTTGCACCGAGTACAATACTTTCTCCAGACCCGCAATGGCCAAAATAATATTTTTTGTTATGTTGTTTTTTTTTTACCTGTTCCGTAGCTTAAATTAATATAAGTAACACGTGCAAATTTAGATATACGTGTTTTAAAACGTACGCCAAATTACGCCGAGTACACCACTTTTCTCTTCGTAGTTATAACCATTACATTGTTTTCAACCGATTTCACCCCTTTCCGGGGGGGTGAATTTAGTAGGGGTTGTATAAAGTTCGATTTTTAGCCCATACAAAACAATCCGAAGTGATTTTATTAGTCTTTAGAATTAGTTCCTGACTTTAGTGAAAATTGATCTAGTTTGACTAGACTACCACCTCGCACCTCGAATTTTCGAGGCGCACCGATAGCCTATAGTATTTTGAGGTCTATTTGCAAATTGCAGGCAAAAAGAATTGTCATAGTTTTTCAATGGGTACCATCTCATAATGGGATACCTGGAAATGAGAAGGCTGACAAAAGAAGCGGCAACGGACGGGCTATACAAAAGTTGGTTACCTCCACAACAGTGATAATATTGTATACGATATAATTTTAAACACAAAAAGTACCGACTTCACTTAGGATCCAGTATTCCAAGAGGAAGTGGCCGAGTTGCTGTAAAAAATAGTGAAATCACTACAGGTGTGCCTATAATAGTTGAAGAGTTCCCTCGCTATCTCCCGGATCCCATCATCAGATCTAGACTGACTTTATGATATGCTGTGTGTGTGTATGTGTGTTTGATTTTCTTCTCCTTTTTACATTTTGACATCGAAATTAATTTTTCTACTCCGGTACTTTTATCTGTCAATTATATGGTCCCGCCAACGAATATAAAAGCATGTCTTATGACATTTCAAAAAGTCTATCTTGTCTATTCTTCATAGAGACCCTAGGGTTATTATGTGATAAAAAGCAACTGCTAAAAGCGGTATTAGACATTGCAACCTGCAGGGCCCAATTTGTCAGGTTGGAAGGTGTAATTAAAGGTAGGGCCCTTAGGGAGCTGAAGGAGGGTTTGGGAGAGGCAGGGTACACAACAGATTGGGCCCTGCAGGTTGCAATGTCTAATAGCCGTTTAACAGTGGTGCCCTGTGAACCCAACAGATAAAAAAGAAAAACAACACTAAAGGGTCTGGCCGGACCGCCATACCAAAATCGCCCCTGGCTGAATTTGAGATATTGTTATGCACGATTATTCGTTTTATTATTACATATACTTTTGGTGAATATTATGCCTTAAATGATTCCCGTTTGCGAAAAAATTAAAAAAAAAGTAATTTCGTTTTTATTTTTTTTCTTTAAAACCACGTATTCGATTGACTTGTTCTTTGGATATTTTATAGATATATTAGGGATACATCAAAGAAAAAAAAATTAACTTCCTGACTTTATTTTAAGTACATAATTTTTTGAGTTTATTTTTAAAATATTTTTTTTATACTACATATGAGTTAGCGACACCTACCATATTTTCATATAATATGCGCATTTTTATACTCTATTACATATATTTTTATCAAAAATATTGGTTTGGATCAACAACTTGAAAAAATTTTTTTTCATAAACAGGGTGGACAAAATTAACCTTTATTAGTATTTAATTGTCTAACACCGGGAGTGGCCCTTTTTTCCTCAGTTGAAACGGGTTATTATTTAAAAAAAACATAAATTAAGAATGATTTTTTTTTCTTGCGCTGCTGGCGAATCGAAACAGTCATATACAGGATGGATTTTCTTTTTGAGTCAGTGAAGGCAGCTGCCAGATTCCGGGCTGCTACGTGAAAATGGTCTTAGAAGACATTCACTCGATTTCAGAATAATTTCAGATTAATGAAGGATAGCATTTACAGATTTTGGAATAAACATACAGGTGCGAGAAAAAGGTCATTTTTGAGAAACTTTTTTATTATGCCATTCGAGCCCATTCCTATCCAGGATCAAAAGCTTGTACGGGACCAAAAAAATTCCGGCTAGAACAGCCACAAATCGAGGAAAACTTTTCCCATATATTTTGTATGAAAATGAAAATTTTCTTTTTTCACATGCAATTATTTTATGCCAATAGATTCCATTCCCGTTCAGTATCAATAGTTTCCATGGGGTCAACTTACGGTAATGTACCAAACAGCCACAAATTGAAGATTATTTTTCCATACATTTACTGCTTTAAAATCCCCGTTTTTTGATATTTTGAATGATTTGACTGTAATGTCCTCATACAGTATTATTGTTCTTAAACGTAACGGGACTGATTGGCATGATTGAAAAATGTAAATAAATTTTCACATTTTTTTCCATAGTAAATGTATGGAAAAAGAATCTTCAATTTGTGGCTGTTTGGTACATTACCGTAAGTTGATCCCATGGAAACTATTGATACTGAACGGGAATGGAATCTATTGGCATAAAATAATTGCATGTGAAAAATAAAAGTTTTCATTTTCATACAAAATGTATGGAAAAAGTTTTACTCGTTTTGTGGCTGTTCTAGCCGGAATTTTTTGGTCCCATACAAGCTTGATCCTGGATAGGAATGGGCTCGAATGGCATAATAAAAAAGTTTCTCAAAAATGACCTTTTTCTCGCACCCTGTATGTTTATTCCAAAATCTGTCAATGCTATCCTTCATTAATCTGAAATTATTCTGAAATCGAGGGAAGGTCTTCTAAGACCATTTTCACGTAGCAGCCCGGAATCTGGCAGCTGCCTTCACTGACCCAAAAAGAAAATTCATCCTGTATATGACTGCTTCGATTCGCCAGCAGCGCAAAAAAAACATCATTAATAATTTATGTTTTTTTTTAAATAATAACCCGTTTCAACTGAGGAAAAAAGGGCCACTCCCGCCCGGTGTTAGACAATTAAATACTAATAAAGGTTAATTTTGTCCACTCTGTTTATGAAAAATTTTTTTTTCAAGTTGTTGATCCAAACCAATATTTTTGATAAAAATATATGTAATAGAGTATAAAAATGCGCATATTATATGAAAATATGGTAGGTGTCGCTAACTCATATGTAGTATAAAAAAAATATTTTAAAAATAAACTCAAAAAATTATGTACTTAAAATAAAGTAATTTTTTTTTCTTTGATGTATCCCTAATATATCTATAAAATATCCAAAGAACAAGTCAATGGAATACGTGGTTTTAAAGAAAAAAAATAAAAACGAAATTTCTTTTTTTTTAATTTTTTCGCAAACGGGAATCATTTAAGGCATAATATTCACCAAAAGTATATGTAATAATAAAACGAATAATCGTGCATAACAATATCTGAAATTCAGGCAGGGGCGATTTTGGTATGGCGGTCCGGCCAGACCCTTTACAACGAAAATCAAAACTGCCAACTTAACAAACGACTGAATTCATATGGTTTGGAACAATAACAAAACTAATATAATTGCTGCCAACATAAGGAAAAGAGCAAGTAAGTTGATGACATTTGAAAAAAAAAATTACCGTGTCTATGATTACGTTCTCTTAGGGTCGCCACACACCTAGCGGTTTTCCTCGCGGAATTACCGGAAGTACCGGAAATTTGTCTATGGTAGCGGAAATTTGTCTATGGTAGCAGATTTTTTGTATGGAAGCCATAGACAAATTACCGGAAGTAGAGGAAATTCATAGACAAAATGCTTAATTTGTCTATGAATTTCCGCTACTTCCGGTAATTCCGCGAGGAAAACCGCTAGGTGTGTGGCGACCCTTAACTGTCATTTGCCACCACTTTTCAACTTCTCGCTCTTTCTTAAAGCAAACTGCGTTTAATTTTGTATTTTATTTAAACCCTAGTCGTAGAAAAAGTAATGTATGCAACGTTGTATAAGTAGTTCAAAAAAGGCTCATGGCGTCTTTCTTAAAGCGGTATTACACATTGCAACCTGCAGGGCCCAATCTGTTGTGTACCCTGCCTCTTCCTACCCCTCCTTCAGCTCCCTACGGGCCCTACCTTCAATTACACCTTCCAACCTGACAGATTGGGCCCTGCAGGTTGCAATGTGTAATACCGCTTTTAACAATTTTCGGCTTCGCCTCAAATTGTTACACACGCCACTCCCTTTTTTGAACCCTCTTATACAACTATTGCATAAAATACTATTATTTGTAGGTAGTAAGGTAGTGTAGGTACGTACATAGTTTTAAGTGTTTTATGTTGTAATTATTTTAATTTATATAATTCTAATGCAATGTATATTGTTCATGAATAAATAAATGAAAAAATGAAATGTAACATTTCTTTGTTATTTAAGTTCTTGTAAATAAATTATGTTAAGTATCGAAAAAGAACAAATCATTTTGGTTAGTTAATAAACCTTAGTTTTGAAGTCCCAAAACTTAAGTTACTAGGTAGTAGACGAAGTTTGTTCGCTGGTAATAAATAATTGTGTAGTGTAGATAAAACTAAAGGTTTAGTATTATTAAAGTTATTAAATTCGCTTTTTTTTAGGAAAATGGATATCTCGAAAAACACATACTTTATTATTACACATTCTTTTCTTATTTTTATGCATCTTTATACCGATTCGATTTAGTAGGAAATTTGAATAAAAGTATGAATAAAATTATGTTATTTCCTGACTCCGTATCGTACGACTGCACTCAATAATCAGTTTTAGTTTAATTATTTGAAAGTACTAAGTTTTGATACTTAATTGAATCGGTTCAGCTGAGCTGTTCTATTTCTCCATACCACGCTATAAATTACTGCTGACCTACTTAAAAGCCATACTAATACATAAGATATAAATATATAAAGTTACTATTTATCTAATACAGCTAGATATCCACACCAGCCATACCTAAAGTTATTATCCGTCCGTGTATGGTGCAAATTGGACACGGATGTGTCCGCCAGACGTCTGTCCGCTGTCTGTCCGTTGTCCAATTCGCGCCATACACGGACGGATGTGTCCGCCGGGCATATCCGTCGGACAAATCTGGTGGACACATCCTTGCGTATATCCCTAGCTATTATTTGTCTACTTTCACCTAGATATTGCCTACTACTATCTTCTACAGTCTTCGTCGCGAGAACATGCCTTTTAGAGCAGAGTATACGAGCAATGATGACCTTATAGACTGGGAGCAAAATCTCAAATTCGCTCTCCTTCTCCATGCGACAGGCAAATGATATTACTTTTGGGCAACCGGGCTTTTTACGTGGTTTAGACCCTGCTGTATCCGAATCGCCGGTTGCCATCAAAGAAACTACAACCAGAAGTGAGATACGGCCAAAAAAAGGACCCGTTTTTTAGCTTTTCTTAAATAACTCGAAAACAGTAGCACCTACCAAAAAATGTTCTTCCACTTAAGTAATCTACATAAAATTCTCTATAAAAAAGGTTCTATACAGTTTTTTGCTGGGATCAATGTTTAATGAGATATTAAGGGACTAAGATAGACAATAAACATATATACTAATTAGCTTTTTCCCGCGAGTTTGTCTGCGTGGGATTAACATTCGCTATAATAAATTAATGAAATGCCGTAGTATAATCTTACAGCAAAAATAAATTTAACATATAAGCTTTTTTACGTCTACAGTAAGCAACAATTCCATACCAACTTCAACCCCCCGTTTCATCCCTTTAAAAGATGATTACTGGGATAAAAACTATCTTATATCCTTCCCCACAACTCAAACTATCATCACACCAAATTTCATCTAAATTGGTTCAGCGGTTTTAGCGTGAAGAGGTAAGAGACCCACTGACTAGTCCAAAATTATTAAACTCTCTCTCCTTCTCGATGCGACAGGCAAAGCATATTACTTTTTGTTTACAGAAGGGTCCAAATAGGGTAAAAATCTATTTGGACCCTTCTGAGTTCGAAATTTAAAATATTTTTTTACCGGAAGTGAAATATTTAAGGTGGCGGCCAGTATAAACCTAAGCGTCGAAAAATCTATGTTCCTCGTATGGATACCCCCATTCATTATGCTTTATTTTTAACGATTGTTATTTTTGGGAATAACAGTTGTAATTATAATATTTTGCAATTGCCATCAAATAATGTTAGACCGGAAGTAAGTTATAGAAGATGGTGTCCAGGTCCAGCAAGGCTTCAAAAATGTACTATTCTTCTTTTGGACGGAAATCTCTCGTTTTTTTATATTATTGTAGTGAGCAAAATTAGTTGAAAGGGTAGTAGTAATAATACACATCTTATATGGAAGTTTCGACTTAGGGAGTCTTAGATTACAATACTCAGTCCTCCTTGACCCAAAAGGAGGCTGCGGAGTATATGCGCGAACATGACGTAAACTCACTCCTGCAGAAGACCAGGCATGCGGCGATGCTGCCGCCTTTACATTCTTTACACCCACTCTTTACACCTTTACAACAGCTCCATCATTCGCCTGAAAGGTTCCGAGCTAGAAGGCCCTCAAGTATTCCGAGGTGCCGTCAGCGGAGGAGATTGCACGAGCAGAATTACAATGGGCCCGTAAGAGCAACGACGACGGGGTACCGGAGGTCTGCAGACGTGTTCCCAAAACCCCGTCCACAAAGCGCGTGGTGGAATACAGTGTTGACGGCGAGTTCTAACTTTAAAGACCAGTATATTTGGAACCATTGCAAATAGGTAATCTTTTTTTTTTAAATACGTGTTATTACAACTGTTATTCCCAAAAATAACAATCGTTAAAAATAAAGTATAATCAATGGAGGTATCCATACGAGGAACATAGATTTTTCGTCGCTTAGGTTTATACTGGCCGCCATCTTAAATATTCCACTTCCGGTAAAAAAATTATTTAAATTTCGAACTCAGAAGGGTCCAAATAGGGTAAAAATCCGTGTAAACAAAAAGTAATATGCTTTGCCTGTCGCATCGAGAAGGAGAGAGAGTTTAATAATTTTGGACTAGTCAGTGGGTCTCTTACCTCTTCACGCTTAAACCGCTGAACCAATTTAGATGAAATTTGGTGTGATGATAGTTTGAGTTGTGGGGAAGGATATAAGATAGTTTTTATCCCAGTAATCATCTTTTAAAGGGATGAAACGGGGGGTTGAAGTTGGTATGGAATTGTTGCTTACTGTAGACGTAAAAAAGCTTATACGTTAAATTTATTTTTGCTGTCAGATTAAACTACGGCATTTCATTAATTTATTATAGCGAATGTTAATCCCACGTAGACAAACTCGCGGGAAAAAGCTAATTAGTATATATGTTTATTGTCTATCTTAGTCCCTTAATATCTCATTAAACATTGATCCCAGCAAAAAACTGTATAGAACCTTTTTTATAGAGAATTTTATGTAGATTACTTAAGTGGAAGAACATTTTTTGGTAGGTGCTACTGTTTTCGAGTTATTTAAGAAAAGCTAAAAAACGGGTCCTTTTTTTGGCCGTATCTCACTTCTGGTTGTAGTTTCTTTGATGGCAACCGGCAATTCAGATACAGCAGGGTCTAAACCACGTAAAAAGCCCGGTTGCCCAAAAGTAATATCGTTTGCTTCTCGACAACGATTTCTTGAAAAAAAAAACCAGACTATTATTGATGGTGGCTATCATCTTGGTCATTTTTTCTTGGACTACATGACCGAGTTCCCTGAAGATTGTATTTGGCAGGTCAGTATTATTGGTGTGTAGTAGGATAACCCAATCCTATATTTATGGCGATAAGATAACTATTCGGGAGGCGCAGATTCCGCTGCGGGCACTTTTGACCCGACTAAGGTTACATACCTATATTATTTTTTGACTGTTAGTATTGATATCGCTAGTGAGACCACTCCGAATCATTCACCCATCTCGCATCTCACATATCTCGCATATCCCCGTCTCACTGTATGGCATGTCAATTAGAGGTCTGACCTTTCTTATTGAAATTTTTAGATAGATGCAGCAACAGGCGAAACGGAGACTAAGTTGTCAGTGAAGTCTCGTTCCATACGGCTCGCCAGGTGCCTGCGGAACGCGGGGCTGCGGCCTGGTGACGTGGCCGTCGTCTGCGGCAGAAACCATCTGGATGTCCACATTCCGTTCTATGCTGCTTATATGAACGGGCTGCCGTTGGCTGGTATCGATCCCATTTGTAGATATGGTAAGTTATTATGTCGAAGTAATCCTGAGTCAAAGCTGTTGGCAAGCCGCTGCCGGCTGCTTGGGTCGGCAGTTTAGGATTACCTCCACCTCTAGCAATAACGCTCGCCCGATGACGGGTAAAAAATAAATAAAGTTACGTTGCGACCAAAGAGAATGGAGTAATACAGTGGAGTAAATTGTGAAACTTAATATCGCTACGAGTTTGTCCGCTTAACTAGATGGCGCTTATCCGGCACCACATTTGATACATTGACTGCAGCTGCCATGTATGAGGGACTTCCAAAACTTGGTTAACCTAGTTCTTATTTTGGTTGTGAAAGATGTCTGACAGAGGTTGGAAGGTAAAATAGCACAAACCTTGCTTTACCCTGTAGGAACTTGTGAACCGTCTATTAAAAGTTAAAAAAGTAAGTAGGTACCTAATTTTTTTTCGTTTTGTTTCGATTAGTTTAGAATCCATTTAATCGAATAGCTAGGAATACACGCACAGATGTGTCCACCGGATTTGTCCGATGGATATGCCCGGCGCACAGATCCGTCCGTGTATGGCGCTATTTAGATGTGTCCGCAGACAAATCCGTGTCCAATTCGCGCCATACACCGATGGATCCTTCTGCCGGGCATATCCGTCGGACAAATCCTGCGGACACCTTTGTGCGTGTATCCCAAGTCATTGTCATAAATTATATCACAAAACATCCAACAACTCATTCTTTTTTATTTTACAGAGGAAATTCAACATCATTTTGTGACGACTAAACCAAAAATTGTATTCTGTGAAGTGGACAACTTCATTGACATTAAGAGAGTCGTCACTGATCTTGGGCTGGATACGAAATTAGTGACATTCGGAGACAGTAATCACGATCAGTCACTGGCAAAGTTCTTAAAGATGTACGATGACCACGCGCCGGAACACGAGTTCAGGTAAGCCGAATCTAATTTCTATATTATTTTAATATACCTACTTAGAATAATAATTAACATAGGATACGTTCAAAGGTGACATGTTCTGTGACAAGCAGTGGCAAAGTCAAAGTATTGCCACTCGCATCGGGGTTTTGTACGGGGAGACGATTAAGTAGGTATGTGAACGGACATTCGTGTTGGTACTCGTACGCAAATGATTCGTAAAACTATTCGACGAACTCCGACGCGCATATGCTAACGCTGGTGTGGCTAAAGGTCAAAACAAATTTGTTGACCCGCAGTTCTTCAAAAAAATACCTTAGGAGAGGAGTACGGAGTATTTTTTTTTGTATATAGAAAATTTTTTTTTTCAGAAACCTATCGTATGTGGTATCATATTGAAAGGGCTATTGAAGCTGATTCTAAAAATATATCACATCATTACATTATAGCCTTTAAAAAAAAAATTAAACTAAAATAATTTTCAAAACATACGAAGTTTGAGCTGCTCCAGATACGATTTGGCTATTTTTAGGGTTCCGTACCTCAAAAGGAAAAAACGGAACCCTTATAGGATCACTTTGTTGTCCGTCTGTCTGTCTGTCTGTCTGTCTGTCAAGACCATTTTTCTCAGGAACGCGTGGAGGTATCAAGCTGAATTTTATATCAAATACTCAGGTCTATCTATTGTCTCTTGAAGCTGTGAAAAAATCAAACTTAAAAGTCAACGCAACGCAGTAAACTTACCACCTGTTTCCTCGTAAATGCGTAGAGGTATTAAATTGAAATTCATATCATATAACTCAGCTCTATAATATCTTTCTGCTGTAGCAAAACGAAACTTTCATGTTCACGCAATCATAAGAAATAGCAATTGTTATAGGTTTTTACGGAACCCTCGGTGCGCGAGTCCGACTCGCACTTGGCCGGTTTTTTTTTTCTGAACAACCACTAATGATACGGGATATCCTCATATCTAACGCCAAGAAAGCAATTTTAAAAATAATATCATTCAGATTTTTAAAATATTATAATTTTCTAGTAAACGGTGCCATAAGTCCCTTAATCATTCAAATTTTTAAACGAATCGTTTCAAAGACACAGAACTAAAAGACAATTATATTTCAGAGTGGCGAAATTCGACACAGACAAGGTGTACGCTTGGCTCGTCAGTACGAGCGGTACCACGGGTCTTCCCAAGGTCGGAGCCTTCAAGCACTCCACCA
Organism: Pammene fasciana; assembly: GCA_911728535.1. Classification (NCBI taxonomy): domain Eukaryota; kingdom Metazoa; phylum Arthropoda; class Insecta; order Lepidoptera; family Tortricidae; genus Pammene; species Pammene fasciana. The sequence continues at coordinate 4,514,419 of OU452292.1, forward strand.
TCATCAGGAAACTTCAATCTCATATGCTACTTAAAGAAAAGTAAGTAGCAACTAAGGAGAAGTTTGCATTGCTTTTAGTCAGTTGAAGAATAATGATTCGTACTTCTTCCTTTCTGCAGAAGATTGTATTATATGTAGCTTAATAACGTTCAATTTAATTGTACAGTCGACGTCAAAGATATCGTTACGGACAAAGTTACAAAAAAATAAGTATATGTTTACACTTTTGCACCTTATTACAAAGGAGTAAGGTTCAAAAGTGTAAACGTATCTTTGACTTCGACTGTACAACATCTATTGAGTTACTGTCAAGAGAATAACCTGCAGCAAGCTAAGAAAGCCAATTGAAATTCGACGTCACCAAATGACCACATTTCATTCCTTCAAAATTTGCTTGTACAATAAAATGTCGGAGCAGGCCGGCAGGAGTTATCCATTATTTATAATCTCGGAAGCAACGATAGCAAAGATCATAATAAGAGTCACATGGTCACACTGATAGCATTGCCCTGGGGCGTATTCTAACTTTCAAACACGTATAGATACGATCCTGTTTCAATATAACTCAAACACATTAACTACACAATACAGCTAGCGCTTAAACATCGGAATCAGAAATAGCAGAATTTGCATGAAAATTATTATTAACTGCAATACAACTTCAATATTGTTTGATTATTTGTTGTATGTTGGAGTTATGTCTGAGATAGCTTGTGTGTTTTAATGTATTGTTTAAGTATTTTAAAATTTTATTAGAATGAACACCTGGCAGTTCGCGAAGGAGTATTTTGTGAACGTTCTTTTAGCCCAACCTCGTTTAGTTTTCAAGTCAAGTGTTGCGTCAACGTGTTCAGAACTTTAGTCCGATTATGCACTTAAAAACATAAGTAACCTACTTCTTCCATAATTTTATATAAAATCCAGTTCTTTATATCCTTTGAAATCATGTTATTTTCCCACAGAGAAATCAAACCAGCGTTGAACATGTCGAGCGTGCAGTGGATATCTTCGTACCTATCGTCGTTCTTCATGATTACCTTTAATCACATCAAAGTGCAGACCTCCGGGCCCAGTACCATCGAGCATGTTATTGACATCATTAATAAATATCGGGTAAGAGTTTTCAGAGAGAGCAATTAGGTAAGAGTTCATTCAGAAAGAGCAATTAAAATAAAATATTTATAAAAATGTTTTTTGTCATAATTACATAATTAGGATACTGAGTGACCGTGCGTAAGGAAGGCGTAATGTGAAACTGTACGATATTCATACTCATAATATTAAGTACCTACATATAAGTATATGGAGTGTTCAAAGTTTCATTATCTAATCTGACAGCATGTTTTCAATTCCATCGTAGCCCGTAGGTGAAAATGATTTATTTATTTATTAGCCTGTAGTGTCCCACTGCCAGGCAAAGGCCTCCCTCTCTTTCTTCCACGTGTCTCTGTCTATGGCAATATCAGCCCAATCACCACGGAAGACGTCAAGATCGTCCCGCCATCTCCGCCTAGGTTTGCCACGCCGCCGTTTCCTGTTGGGTGCCCACTTAGTCGTTCTCTTGGCCGTGAAAATTAAATATATTTTTTATTTTTCCAGCCTGTTAAGTGTATCGGGAGCCCAGTGTTTTTCAGCGGTATCGTCAGACACCCAAAACCCTGCGACATGACCAGCTTCAAGATTATTATTCTTACTGGCTCCCCAGTGAGCACAGAAATTTTACAACTACTCGAAGTACGTCTATGTCTAAACCAAATCATTTAAAGAAGTTAGTTTATTATTGCATGGTTGTATAAATTACGGAATTTTAGCTCAATAAGTAGTTTATATTTATCTTACAAGATTTGAATTAACAACAACGCTATATACAGTGAAATAAAACGTTAAAAAATAAATAAAATAATTAAAGGTAAGTAAATATGTAGGAAACTTGTAGGAAATAATTTGAGGCCCGTGCAACAAGTTCGTAATATATAAGTAGCACTTAGCAGGTAAGCACATAGGTGATTTTATAAACACACACACGGCAAAGGAATTTACTATAAAAGTGCTTATTTTACGCAGGTCGCAGACCATGTCACACGCGAATCCTCTTCTCATTGAAGCCTACATATTCTTACCATGAAATTAGGGTTTCCGCGATCGAGTTTTTCACTAGATCGCAGCACCGTGGCTGGGAGGTCTTATTGACGGCAGCCGTCAAAATCCACCAATGAAAATATATATAATTAAATATGATTGCAAAGTTATGACTATGTAAGCTTGATCTTTCGTCAAGGTGCTGGCATCTAGTGAAAATTTCGATCGCAGAAACCCTCACTGTAATAGGGAATATTACGCAAAAATCTGCGTAGGGGGCGGCACTAGCACATCCAGAGGGCCTACCACGAAACACTAAAATAAAAATTTCATTACCTGGTTCTCTGTCACTCTTTCATATTCTAGCGATAGAGAGGCACATGTCAAAATTTCGATTCTCTCGTTTCACGATAGGCCCTTTGTAAACAAACCGCCTTGGTGCGCAAATGACATATTTGAAGGGATGTTTACAAAAACTACATAACTGCTTAGAGCGGTTGACACTTTTTTCAGAACATTGTTAATCATTTCAGGTGTCAACCAGTGTAGTCAGTTATGTTGTTTTTGTAAACATCCCTTCATTTATTCGTTATAAATTATCTATGAAAACTTGTAAAAAAACTGTTTAAGGCCTAGTATGTATTAAAAACTCTATGGTTTACCGGTGTGCTAGTGCTGCACTCTGGTGGCAGAATATTGCAGTAATATCCCCTATTGTTTCAAGGCATAAGTTTTTTGTAGCCCAAAATGCAGCCTAATGCCGTAGTATGCAATATGCTTGCACAAACTGAGTGTCTAGGGGATATTCTCCTGCCTTACCCCGACGGTCCTGTTGGAAATGTGGGAAAAGAAATGGACTTAGTACAAGTACAGGTATTTATTTAAGTGCACTGATAATTTAGTTTAGATGCTAGTAGTTTATGTAACTGTTACGTAATAGGGGTCCTTAAAACACGAGTGTTTTAAGGCCTAATTACGCACAGTTGCATACACTGCTTTATCTACACACATATTATAAACCCGAAATGATGATTGAATGACTGCCATTGCACGGATTGGACTGCCGTCGGGAGGCGCGTGCCGGCGGGCGGCGGGCTGTACCTATACATTATATAATACATATCTACTTATGTATTAGATTAAAATAAAATAAATAAATAATGAAAGTCACGCACAGCATTTCACATTAACTAATCGTCTCTTCTCCGTTCGATCGGAAAAATAATGATGATAACATTGATAACTTTAGGTAGCTCATTCTATTGTTTCATTATGTTTTTTTTATACAAGCCACAACCACAAGCACAAGACAAACCTTATTTGAGCTTACTGTGGGACTTGGTTATGGTTGATTTGTGTAAGATTGCCACATAATAGTTATTTTATTTATTTTTATTCTTAAAATTTAGGGACGTACATTTTTAAAACGTATGAAATTAAAATCAACATCAATGTTTGCAGTTAGTTGATACGAAAACTGGTGAAGTCATCAAGTACCCTAACCAGATGGGAGAGCTCTGGTCAAAGGGGCCCAATTTTACGGTAAAATTGTTCGATTACTCACTTTTAACAACATTTAAATACTACCAAATATAACGGATACACTCCCGTCACTTTAGAAATTCTGTCAGAGCGCGCGCAACGCTCGGCGCGCCGCGCCGGACGCAGGCCGGCAGACGGCAACCAACGCGACGTGCAGCAGTGCGCTTCGGGTCGGTTCAAATAGCACTCTTAGTGCTTGACGATGGAGACCTAGGCTCCAAGAAACGCGTCGCGCGAAGTGACGACAGTGACGTGAGTGTAATCGTTATTATTTTATAGTGTTAATATCTCTCACGAAGCTCCAAGGTTTAAATTTAATTTAATAACAAACTGTTGTATGAGTGGAATGCCCCACTTCAAAAAGTATATAATTAAGACGTTACTTACTAAATATTTCCTACTGCTAGGAAAAGGCACTTCCTCAGATTTTTCACCAATCTCGGTAATACTGTGGGAACATATTATTTGTTTTTGTTGTATGAAATTGTTAATTTAAATAACCACTTTTATCGCCAATGTTAGGAATATTACAATAATCCAGAAGCGACCGCTCGAGCCTTTTCACCGGACAGATGGTACAAGACGGGTGACCTGCTGTACAGAGATGAAAACGGTTACTTCTTCAATGTCGATCGAATTAGAAGCGCCTTCAAAGTTCGCACATACGTTGTAAGTATCAATAATTTTCAAATCTAAGGGAGATCGCGTAATGATATTTTTTTTGTAGCGATACAGTCGCGATGCAGTAGCGCGACGGTCGCGCTACTGTCTCTATACAGTCGCTTTTATATGCGGGTATATGACAACCAACTGAATGGCGGATTTAACTAGAGACCGCATACGCGACACACCTTAAAGGACAGAACATACGCAACGCGACTGATTTTAAAACACTTTTGAAGATGGCTGATAGCATACCGTAACTAACCTACATAATTTAGTCGGTTTCATTGTTACCCTTCAAAGAGCGGTGGAGGGTAATAAACGTTTCTATTGTACTTAGGTCCTTTTGGAAGTAAGCAATAATCACAAAGGCGAGTCTATGATAAGGATCAACGATAATAGCGCCTTCTCTGTCATATCTATGGAAAGTGTAATAAGACCATCCCGTTCAATCTTGGTATGTTATTTCCGTGTCAGGTATATGGGTGGTATGTCTATGGCGGCAGTAGATCGCGCTCCTGCAACGCGACTGTATCGCTACAAAAAGTAGCAATGCGCGATCTCCCTAAGACTATATTGCTAGAGTTTTTGAGGAAAGGAAACTGTCGTAGAATGAATCGATATATATTTGGAGATAGATTTTATTCAGATAATAGGAAATAGTGACACAAGTGTTATTTTAGATACAAGGGACTAATATTATATTTAGTGGATTACATTATTATTATACTTACAAATTAATGAAAAACTAAATTGATGACAGAAAATAAAGTTGCCTTAGGTCTATTTTAAATCATAGTGAACTGTCCAGGTTATGCCAATGGAGATTGAAAACGTGGTACAAACGCACCCCGACGTGGTGGAGGCGTGTGTAGTCGGCGTCCCGCACGCCGAGGACGGCAGCCGCGCCGTCGCCGTCGTGCAGCGCCGAGTCGGCGCCGCCGTCACCGAGCAAGAGATCGAGGACCTCGTCGCCAGTTAGTACCTACCTAATTTATTCTTTATTCTACCTAATAAATTCTCGGGTCTGTTTTTACAAAATTCGGCTTAGCCTCAATTTGTAACTTCGACCCTCGAATCTTAAGAACCCTTATTATGTAACTGTTGCACAAAATACTATTAGGGTTCCGTAGCCGGTAAAACAGAACCCTTATAGTTTCGCCATGTCCGTCCGTCCGTGCATCCGTCCGTCCGTCCGCGGTCTAGCTCAGTGATTGTTAGCACTAGTAAGCTGAAATTTGGTTTGAATATGTGCATTAACCAAGCCGACAAAATGGTAGAATAAAAACTGGAAAAATATATTTTGTTAGGGTACCTCCCCTACACGTGAAGTGGGGGGCGATTTTTTTTTTCGTTGCAACCCAGTTGTTTGGGATATCGTTGGATAGGTCTTTAAAAAAATATTAGGGTCTTCTAAAACAGTTTTTGAATTAAACTAATATTTTCGTAAATAATAGCTCCGAAAATTTAAAACACGGCGTCCCCCCATCTAACTTTTGAACCGTGGGTACAAAAATTTTGCAAAAAAATTTCATGAAAGTGAGGTCTAATAAGTACCTTCAATGAAAACTATATTTTTTTTATCACTCGAAAACCCATAGTGAAAGGACTTAAGTTAACATGACCTAAGCGCCGCCAAATTTCTCGTAAGAAACGACCTTTTGAATTAATGAATTGTAACATGCCGGCAACTACGGAACCCTACACTGAGCATGGCCCGACATGCTCTTGGCCGGTTTTTTATTCTATTCGACTAACATAAAATACCATAGAGTTAGGAATTTTGGTGGCATTGGGTGAACAAAGAGCAATGGAGTCGTTGTTATATTTTTTTGATTGAATGAATGAATAAATAAATGATTGATAAATGATAAATCAATAATGCATAATAAAATTTATTAGTTACATACAAGTAAATTGGTACATTAAATTATAACATAACATATGTTTTGTTTGTCTCTATTTACTATCTCAATTTTCCGTTGGAATAAGTTTCAGTATACTACTGATAATTTAGATTACCAGTAGTAATACAATGATTATTGATTAGGTTCAGGATATTCGTGGCACTTTAGCACAAAAATGGCGTCCACGTCGACAACGGTAAAAACTTTTTGAGTAGTTTTTCTAATACAGAATGTGGCCCACAACCGGGGCGAAAAATTAGAATGTAAATTGTATTCCTTATATTCAGTAACATTTGTTCAGCTACTTTTGAAAATAACGCGTATTTAGATTTTTACCACCCTTTTAAGATTACTCTAGGCTGCAATGTACTGCGAGTTTAGTTGTGATTAAAGCGTGACAAGTAACGTCAATTCAAGTACACTGATGACGGCGGCAGCGTACATTGAAAATAATATTTATATCTTTCTCGACACACAAATGGATTTTTCACAAGTTGAGAAATCGTATAACGCCAGTGAATATGGAACAAATTGCCATGGTGTATGCTTTTCATAATCTTGACAACCATTTCACATCAGATGAAGAAAACATGCAAGATTTTGAAACTTTAATTCCAGTTGCAAGTTGTTCAAGGTCTTGAATACATAATCATTTTAGTTAAATAGTAAAATTTATTTACATATAATATTTTGAAATCTACATAATATATGACTTTATCATTCAGTTATTCATTTATTCAAATAAAAAAAATACAATGGCGACTCCACTGCACTACATGTGCTAAAAATGCCACCAGAATCCTAACCCTATGTATGATTTTAATTTGATATTGAACAGGATTGTTCTCAGGTTTTTTCAGGTCAATTTTTTTGTGACATGGTAGTCATTGCTGCAATGTGTTTCAGATATTATTTTAATAACAGTATTTTTAAACAAAAAACCGACTTCACTTAGGCTCCGCTTTTCGAAGAGAAAGTGCCCGAGTTGCTGTTAAAAATACTGAAATCACTAGGTGTGCCCTTTGAGAACCTCTTCCTTCGAATTCTTGAAGTCGGTTGAAAATATCATATTGATTACAGATCAACGAGAAAAACCACGATTTTAAAATTAGAAAACCGTTTTTCATTTTATACTTTTAACCTACTTAAGTCAATCTTATTTGAAATTTTATCATCCACAGTAATAACTAATTATTTAAATAGCCTGTTTTAATTGTTACTAATTATAACGAAGAAATTATGTTTTAAAAATAAACAGCGACAGTAGTTTAAAATAATGATTATATATGTTTAAATTTAAAACGTTTATATTAATAATGTTACAGGTAAACTTTCAATCCATAAACATCTACATGGCGGCGTGATTTTCGTGGACAGTTTCCCTAGAACAGTGTCCGGCAAAATTGCGCTACCAAAAATCCTGGACTTGGTTCTTCGACGCTACAAGCCAGTTGCTTGTGATGTTCCAACTGACCCAGAATAACTAATAGAATGATTTATCAGTAAATATGTAAAGAAAACTTTTACATTCGTACATCATGTAATTACGAGTGAGATATTGTTTCTGTAAAATCAAAGCCCTGAGATAAAGGCTAATTGTTTGTGAAACTATCTGTAAAATAATTGTATTAAGTTAGTAGGTTTATATATAATATTTATGAAACTATTTAAAAATAAAGATCTTTACACGGAAACACAATTTCGTTTTTTATCTACCAGAGTGTGATATTAATTTAAATATAAAAAAAAATATAAATATATGCAAAGTAATTTCAATAAAAAGTATTTTAATATTCCTTTAAAGGCCTAATATTTTGTGTTATACCACCTCTTTCTAGCTGTGACATACCTGCCTATGAAAATATTGATATGATGAAAATAATACGCTTTAACAACGATGACACGAAAAGCGCTGGTGGACTGGCGGTAGAATGTTAGTTAGACTTTCAATCTGGAGGTTTCAGGTTCATACCGGGGTATGAACCTGAAACCCGGGCCGGGCCGGGGCCCGTACCACTGAATTATTCGGAACTTATTTACGAAATATCATCTGATATTTACTAATCGCTTTTCGGTGATGGAAAACACCGTAAGGAAACCGGACCAATTCCAACAAAGCCTATTTTCCCTTTGGGTTTGAAGGAAGGCAGACGCTTTCGTAAAAACTAGTGCTCACGTCAATTTATTTGATTAGGTTGCCGAGCGGACCCCAGGCTCAATTGAGCCGTGGCAAGACCAGGACAAACGCTAGGAAAAGAGAGAACGATGACACGAGAGACAGAGGCAAGTTTGAAGCTATATTCATAAAAAGTTAACCAACTAGTTTAGCAGGCGCGTACTGACGTTCACGTGGAAGGAAACGTGACGATTATAACGGCAAGGTCCCTATTTAATGCAATTATAATTAAAGGTCAGAGGGTATACTTAAAGAAAATGATACCGGTTCACGTCGTATAGCTTTCATACAAAGGGCCCAACTCGACTATTGAAAATTGATCATCGCTGTGAGACAATTGAATCACTCAGCAGTACATGAGTAAATGTAGTGATCTCGTATGGAAATCTTCGTGTCACAGTATAACATGGCAAAGTGGGCTCACTAGCGATTGTACCTTAATTTTGAATTGATTGTGCAAGAATAAGGTAAAAAATTGAATGAGTTTTCCAATTATTGTTGCTTCGACGTTTGTAGATAGCCTCCAAATTAAAGCCGGCTTTGTTAATGTATGCAATATTAATGATTTAGGTGTTTACGGGCGCGATAATGGAGAGTGGTCAGTTTATTATTGACCTCTGCCGCGAAGCGCCGTACTCAGTATGGCTACAATTCTTTTTCTACTTCTGACGGCATGCGTCATCCAGTCCGGCTATGCAAAGCGTCCGGAGCTGATGCATTCGCGGGCGTCCCGCGTCGCCACGAACGCAACTACCAACGGACGTGATAACACATTTCCGGCACCAAACCGGGCCACTGGATTTGTCGATTTCGTAAATCAGTTCACCAATGTACCAATCTCCATCGCGCGGTCCATCAGCACCAGCGGTGGCGGCATCAACGGCCTCCCGGTCTCATTCAACGAAAACAATCTCGGCTCTTTGGGTGAAAATTTCGTCGCTGATTTCAAGTATGGCTCGCAAAACGAAGACTGCGACCTCAGTTGTGTTCAACTCATTGCTAAATATGGATATCCGGTGGAGACCCACGAAGTTGTAACTGAGGATGGGTATATTTTGAATATGTTCAGAATACCTAGTGATGGCACACCCGTTTTAGTTCAGCATGGCTTGATAGGAAGCGCAGACGATTATATAGTTGCTGGCCCGGAAAGTGGAATAGCGTATTTGCTAGCAAAGGATGGGTATGATGTGTGGCTAGCAAACTCACGCGGCTGCAAGCATTCCCGCCACCACGTCAAAATTAAACCTTCCCAAGGACGGTTTTGGGATTTCTCCTGGCACGAAGTCGGTAAATACGACCTCCCGGCTATGATTGACTACATTCTGAACATCACCGGTCGGGACAAGCTTAAATTTATCGGACACTCCCAAGGAACTACTGCATTCTTTGTAATGGGATCTGAGCGGCCAGAGTACATGGATAAAATAGCCTTGGCTGTAGCAATGTCGCCAGTCGCTTACAACTCTCATATGAGGTCTCCGTTCATTCGGCTGTTAGCGCCTTCATCAGGATTATTATATGCAGTGTCAAAATCTTACGGTATTCACGAGATAGGGCCGGATAACAACTTGGTGAGGCTCGCGCGGTGGCTGGCGTGCGGTACTGGGCCGCTCGCGGAGTTCGTCTGCTCCAACATTATGTTCGTCGTAGCAGGCTTCAACGCCGAGCAGCTGAACGTGACCAACCTTCCTGTGATATTCAGCCACATGCCTTCCGGGGCTTCCGCGAAGCAGTTAGTTCATTACGCGCAAGAGATTATTTCGAAAAGGTTTAGGCAGTTTGATTACGGGGCCGCCGAGAATAGGAGACGATACGGAAGCAGCGAGCCTCCGGATTACGACCTGGGGAAGGTGTCGGCGCCAGTGGCGCTGATGTACAGCGACGCTGATTGGCTGGTGCACCCGCGCGACGTGGCCAGGACGGAGAGGCAGCTGCCGAACGTCATCGACTCGTATAAGGTGCCGAGTAAAAACTTCAATCATATGGACTTCATTATTGCAAAGGATGTGAAATATTTAATTTATAAGAAGTTGAGTAATATATTGTCTAGTGTTTAAGATTGAGTAGAAAGCCAAAGATAGAGAGCTTGGTCGAAAAGAAATAAAAGGTGGTTAATAATCTTTTTTTGTAATTTTACATAATTCACTTTCATTGTAGTGTGTCAGGAGTACAATACAAGTGAGCTTCACATAATAGGTACTTACTTACCTTAAAAAAATTATACACCAAATATTGTCACTGTGATTATGTTAGTAATAATGTACTCGACATCACATTACTAATATAAGGTTTATTGATAATATTTACTGAATTTATTTTTATACCAAATACATTATAGGCCTGCAAAGCCTAAAGGGCAATCCCTTTTTCCTTGGCCTCTGCTTTACCCAGGCTTTACCTGCCTAATGTAGTATGTAGAGCCGTCTCCAATGATCGCCAATTGACTCTATAGTCTATAACTTATAAAAACATTATTGTTGCTTTAAAACTATAGTATCTAACAATAATAAAGCTGTTTAACAAAATATCATGACTTAGAAGTACATATTTTTATTAAAAAATACATATGTATTTCCCACACACGATTAAATGTTATATACAAATTAAAACGGATGGTTCACTATGTTATTAATGATTATCCGCTGGCCGTGAATAACGCAAGGGCAGTTACCTAAATAACCGGAATATGGAAGTGGATATATGTGAATTATGAATATATGCTAATAATAGGAACATAGAGATTTGTGTTTTTGATTATGGACACTTGGGCAGCTTCTTTTTTAAACCAAATATGTGTGCCATTTTAAACCCTTTACTGCATACGAAATTTTAAGTCAAATTCTGCACCGGCTTGCCTAGGAAAAAAATTGACCCAACGCCACTGTCGCCTGCTGTTTTTGTTTCCGCAATAATACGCAATGTGTTTTGTTCTAGTGATAAAATATAGGCCCTGCCCCATTGATTTCTATCATTTTATACAAGTAAGTTTTCTATAAGGAAGCCAAAATTTTTTTGGGAATTCGGGGTTGGTTCCATAGAAAAAGTTATTCAGTATGACTGATTGGGTAAATCACATCTCACAACATGGCTAGTTATTGAAAAAAATACCCTGTATTTTCATGGCTTGGCTCTTATTATTGGTGTATAATTTAATCGATCACCAAATAAATGCGAAGTCGATGACCTAATAATAAATAAGATTGGACACCAGAATAACAGATCTGCCACCAAAATTGTACCACCAAATAATATAAAAACGATTACCAAAAAATTACTTAACGAAAATAATATATCTGAGGTAGGTATAGAAAAATAAGGTAATTTAATCCTTATTCGAGTTTTGGACGTTGTACCATCAGATACTCGTATCTAAAACAAAAGTGCAAAGTCCATAGTTCCGTGAGGCCTCGGATACACGCAACGCACTTAATGTGCCGCCTCGCCGGCCAATCCGCCAGACCAGAGGGCTTACCGCGTCTTTTGGCCTCTCTATCGTTTGTACTGAGATGTTTAGATTTATTAATTTCATTAAATCAACATATTATTTCAAGTCAAAGAATTAATTTAAGTTAAAGTAATTGTAGTTACTTATTTAGCCATTGATAAAATGGCTTTTTGAATATTTAATTTCTTTATATTGTTAAGCAATTTCTTATATTATAGGTTATTCATAGACATTATCTCAGTAATTTTGTTTTGTGGGGGAGCTGGGCCGGCGGCTCAGGGACAGGGCATGCGATCCTCGTTCCGGATTGTACCTGGTGCAACAGATCTCGTTGGCGAATCAACGCTGTAACGCTGCCAGTGTAATGGGGACATTTGCGCCAGGTACTATTAATTAATGACAACAATAGTTGTGTAATAACGATGGAGCCTTTTGCGGATTCCATCATTTATTTGTGTGAGATGAAGCGTGTTGTGGATTTTCATTTGACACCTGACGAAGCATGCGCTGTGGATAATGCATAGGGGATGTTTTTTGTGTATTGACTGACTTGTTTTTATGCTAATTAAAAAGTAATATTTTGTTTTTGCTTTACCAATTCCGGACTTTTATTTATTAAAACTTTATTGGACAAGGTATAATATGCACAATTTCATTTCATTTATGTTCACCAGAAAGTAGCCGGATTACGGCAGGCGCGTGAGTGCCTATCACACAGGCGTAAACGTAATAAACGTTTGTTGTGTTTGTGAACAAATAAGCATATTTCGTATATGGATAAGGAAGGAAATGGTAATAAACCAAGGTTTTTATAAACAGCGATCTTTTTAAATAGATATTCTAATAAAGATAATATATTGCTATATTAACATCGTTTAATCTTTTATCTTCCACACATTTTTATCAAATGGTCCATTAAGTTTAAGCGTTTAATACGAACAACAGTCATGGTCACTATTTTAAATTGGACTAGTCATGGGTGAGGTGAGTCGCCTCATACTACTGTGTAATTTATTTATAAATATGTAATTTATAAATTATGAAAACATACACATAACACAAACATACAACAAATAAAACTAGCTAAAACTAAAATAAAACTAAATAATTTATTCTAAAAATAAAACTAGACTAAAACTAAAATACGACTATATCTAAAAGAGTCTCTGCGGCATGGCACCGAAGACGCTGGCAGCATTTCCTCTCTGTAATTAAAATGTACTACTTAAAAACCTTAAAATACCTACTAAATGTATGACTAAATCTTAAATCGGAATATCACTGGGATTGATAGGTAACGTTTAGACCTTATATAGGATCGCCGATACGAGGTGATTGTCAATCATTTCATATGCTCCCTCTAGTTGTAGTTCAAGAGCAGCATAACAAAACACAGTGGCTATTTCGCGCCGGATCTCGTGTCGATACGACGACTTGACTTTTCAATTGGATTAAATTCAAGTTTTCTAACGTTTATAACTTTAATACTACTGTGATTATATTCTCTACGATTACAATTAGTGAACACTGAAACGGTTGGGGAATAAAAATTGAGTTCAAGTGTTTATGTGACATTTGAATCTGTGATATAATCACGAGTAAAACGTGGTTTGAACCAATGAACATGAATAGTGAGAACAAAAAATATCATCTGGGGCATTTGTTTAGAGAGTGTATGCTTAAAGATCCGGATGCTGTGTGTCAGGTTAGTAGGTAACTGAGAGTTAACTGAGGTATTTTAGTGCTGGTTTATTTTGTATCTAACATTGCTTAACGAAAGCATTGGACATAGTCAGGCCAGGAATTTCTGTTATAAATAAAATATAAATATGATTTTTAGGTACCCTAAAGGGGAAACCCCAATGTAACACCAATTTATAGGGTCAAGGAGGGTACAGTCGCTAGGATTTTTTCAACGGGCTGTAGCATGAAAAGTATAAATGCCTGAAATATTTTGGTAGGCACAAAAGCAACGGTTATTATTTAAGTTTTATATGTAGTAAATAGATTTCCAATAGCTTTCACTGAAAAGGAGATAACGACCTTTTTTTTAAAAATGGGAATCGAGCCACTGTGTACTACTATAGGTACACAGATGTTCTCCCCCCCAGTACACAGATGCTCTAACAGTACACAGTCACTGTGTACTACCCCCTGTATACAGTGGTTCTAACAGTACACAGTGGCTACGGATGGAAAACTTCGTATGTTTCGAAAATTATTTTTATTCGATTTTAAAACAAGTGACTAAAATATAATGATGACCAACGATAGGTTTCAGAAGAAAATTATTTTTTTCCCATAGAAAAAAAGATGACATCATAACTCTTCTCGGTTCTTTTTTTTTGGTGCTACGGGTCAAATTGATTCATATGGCCTAAAGACCAATCATTCCGATTTTCATACTTTTAACACCATTTGCAGCATTTTACCGAATTTCGGAGTGTACCGCACTATAACAACAATTTTTATTCGACATTTATTAAATTAAACTTTGTCGGTATTATTTTTATAAGTTCATACGTACACAGTGGCTCGCGAGCCTGTGTGTACTTCTCCGAAACGAGCTACTGTTGACCTTGACGCCATTTTGGAATCAAGATCAAACTAGAAACAAACGCATAGAGCTAGAGCATTGAATTATCAGTCAATACTAAGTAGATTAGACACACCTTTCGACAAAAACAACAGTAATTAAGAATCTCACACAAGTTTACTTAAAAAACGAAGAGAAACTTACGTGAAAATGTAAATTCGGCCGAGTAAAAAAAAGAATACGCCATCACACAACCGCGCGGCGCCGGAGTGGCTCACGGACTAGTTCATACCCGATCGCATGTCGAACGCTTCTCGTTGACGTAGAGGACAGATATATAGCTCTTTCCGTTTCCAGCACAGTGCATTCGAGCGACTGTTCCCTCCGAGCGGCTGTACCCTCCTTGACCCTACCCTTTTTTATACAAATAAACTTTCATGCATTCTATCATTCATTCAAAAAATGGAACCCTTAACGATGGTTTACGGTGTGGCGTTCCGGGACCTACACTACACTTCCGACACTTCATTTATTATATAGGATCACTTCGTTGTTAGTCCGTCTGTCTATCTGTCTAGCTTAGGAATGTACAAGTTGCAGAACATTCTCAAAAATTCAGTAACAATTCGGACATTTCCGGAAACTTACACGAGAATTTAAATTAAAAATGTATTATTGGTATTATTTTTATAAACTCGTAAATGATACAGTTAAAAATTGATAACGGCGGTGTAACTTCCTGAATAATTTTTATCGTTCGTTAAATTTAAGTTTTGAGAACATTTCGTATGGAAAATTTCGCAACTTTGGAAACTTCTCCTTGGTGCATTGCTAGTCTGGCTAGACTTTTTCTCAGAACGCGTGGAGGTATCACGTTGAAATTAACATCAAATGGGCATCTCTGCGGTCATCCAACATAATCCATAGAGGCCATTTGAGCCTTATTTTCTATCTTTATATGCTTCAACAGAAATGGGTTAAACGGCAGTTTCGTTCAATTTTTTTTCTAATATTATTTAATAAAGACCCAATGAAAATGGTAGTTAGTAGTTTTTTTACAATTGTTGACTTCGGATTCTTTTTATTATTCAAGACGAACTGAAAATAGATATATTTAAAACATGAATTAAGTTATATAGCTATGAAAAAAACTATTTAATTAATCAAAGAGCCCCCCTCGAGCTGTACCGAGCGCAAAGGTGCCCATGTAGTTTATTTATTACGTATGTATTATCTTTAAAGAAAGGGATACATAGTGAAGCGTAATATATAACGGTTCCTCTACAGTCTACTCTACACCCGTGTTTGTACGAGTAATAATAAACACAATTGCCCATTGTTTCTTTTGTGATAACGATCTCTATAATCATGATACAATACAATACAATACAAATACTCTTTATTGAACACCTCAAAAAGGAAACAGTACAGAAAATACAGCAAATTTAGAGGTAAACAACAGGCGGTCTTATCGCTAAAGAGCGATCTCTTCCAGACAACCTTTATGATTTCTATAAATTCATAACAGTTTACTTTTGATACAGTAATAATCTATCTATAGGAATAGAAAATAAATATACAGTATACAAATAATAATTTAAACAAACAAACCGCTCCCTGCCGTTCCCGGTGCAAAGGTGCCCATAATGCTGGCTGCATTTCCACGCTGGATTACTACCTATCTATAAATATAAAAAAATCAAAGCCGTAACGGTTACACCATTTATAACTCAAGAACTGCACCGATTTTAATGATGCTTGAATTTTGAAATATCCCTGCCCCGAATAGCAGAATAATAAAATATAGGAGAAATAAAAAGTCTGAAATTATTAAAGAATCATATCCAAACACGATGCGTCCCTGTAGAAGGAACATTTCCAGACACCGCACTCTTTCCCTCCTCCTAGGCTTTGCAATGTATGAATCCGGATTTACGGATCTTCCCGATCATATCCGTGGTGAAAACCCTATACGCTCCTCTCGCTTAGTACTCTCGTACATAGAACCCTCATTCATTCCTTTGGGAGTTCATTACGGGACAACGACAGTCATTCAAATATGTCATCATACAAACTTTAGCATTTATACATTAGGTAGTAGAGTATAAGATAACTGGCATTCTGGACCATTGGGTACATTACCATAAACATAGATACTCGTAGCTCTATTAGGCTTGGAATTAGCAAGTTCTCTGTCATGCATCAGTATGTAATTAGATGCACGACCTTATAAAAATGGAAGGGGCAAATTAGATTCTACTTTAATTGAATCTAAATAAAGTCAATATTGAAAACCCGCCCAGTTATTCGCTGATTTTGATATTGACCATATGATTATTACCTATGAGTATTATGACAACTAGAAAATACTTTGACTATTCAACCAACCGGACCGGACCGGCCCGGCCATGTCTGTCATTTAAAAAAAAAGACTGCCGATTCTTGCGGGGGAGGGGGACGTCAAATGTATGCGAAACGTCAAAATAGTCACGTCAGATAAACGTCAGTCCATATAATGAGTATAACCACTGGTCATATATTTTCGGCAGAGGGGAACGCCTGTCAATGGCCACTCCGGTTAGTTTAAAGCTCTAAGAGAAAAGGGGAAAATCAAAATACTAAACTCCACTTGTTAAGTGTTGCTTAGACAGATTTAGATAAAATTAGACCCGAGATAATTTGAGTCCCGGGGGACATAGGATAATATTTATCACGGAAATCATTTTACGTCTCTCTGGGTGGTAAGTGAGATTTGCCGCCCACGGGCGATGCGGTAAATCTCACTTCACACCCAGGAGAAGACGTAAAATTGTGTACGGTAAAAAAGAAGGCCTAAGAACGCTTGTTTATGGCCCTGACCTTCGGTTCGGGCCACAAATACCCGCGATCTGAGCCGTTCTTTATTTTACCACCGTAGGTACACTAGGTACGTAATGTACTATACTTAAACTAAGTATCTAATTCCACGCATAGTCACGGGCAACATTAAGTTTATCACAAAATAAATAAGATAACTCTAGAGCTAGTCGGTTGCGTTATGTCACCTACTTAACTATTTATAATCAGCTCATGCAGCCTACTTTGTTATTAACCGTTACGATTACTTTAAGGGTTCCGTAACATAATGGTAAACGTTTTGTACTTTCTCAAGAAAAATGACGAATACTGAGTTTGAATCTCTTTTACCCGGTTGAAGAATAGCTTAGTACAGTCAGCAGCAAAAGTAGCTAAGCGGGTAGGGTGTTCAAAATGATCAGGACACGAACTTATTGTTAAGAGAATAAGAGCGTGCGTAGGTCATTTTGAACACCCTACCCGCTTAGCTACTTCTGCTGCTGACTGTACACCCGTGATTTGTGATTTAATGATTTCTGATCTTTAGGTTTGATTGTATTGAAAGTAGCGTAAGTAACTTTGAATCGTTGACAGCAGTTTTAATTCAGCAAGATGGATAATCCTGGAAAAAAATGGTAATTCCAGTGTGACCTTGACGTCACAAAAAAACTGCTGTCCGAACTTCTAACTTAGCTTCCCCATGCAAACGCTACCAGCGTACATCTGGTTATGGGTACCCAAGCCTAGGATTTTTCATCGCATGGTAAGATGAATGAAAAGTATGGATTCGATATTAAAACTAAAATTTGACACGCTCGCACCGTCCCACTTACAGGCGACCTCCTCCAAGGCAGGAGCTGCGGCTACAGTTGCGGAGCAGCACAAACGGCGCAAATATTCCGTTCTCGGTGAGGGCTATATATTTGCGCCGTTTGGTGTTGAAACCGGGCCGTGGGGGCCCAGTGCCAAATCTCTCTTCAAAGAGATCTCCAAGCGCCTCGTGGATGTCTCAGACAACCAGAGGGCTGGCAGCTTTTTTGGTCAGAGGATAAGCCTGGCCATCCAAAGAGGCAACGCTGCCAGCCTTCTGGGTACCATGACTCACGAAGGCGACGTGGGGAGCATATTTTATCTGTAAGTTTATTTTAGTTTTATATATAAGTTTATTTTAGTTTTATTTATAAGTTTATTGTAAGTTTATATTTAAGTTTATTTTAGTTAGTTTATTTAGTTTTATTTTTATATCTAAGTTTGTATTTGCTAGTCTTTGTATGTTCCTAAATAAATAATTAATAAAATTTGTTATGTTATGACATACCAAAAATTAAATAAATCAACTAACATAAAAAAATTAATTATAAGTTCATTTTATCCGATGCATTTAATCGATTATTCGTATATCGATGATGCAATTTCTTATGATTATCTGTACTATTTCTGAACGAATACGGTACGTTGACATTGGCTTGACACTTATAGCAACATTCCGTTTCATGCTAAATTTACGGAATTGTAAAGATTTTTATATTTTTTATTGTTAATTTAAATAAGATCACATATGTTCATTTTCTACTTATCATTAGGTACAGAATAAATGATATGCTACAATATTTTTATCGCTATTATAAAATTTTAGTCATGTTGAGAAGTTTCTAAAGTTGCGAAATTTTCCATACGGAATGTTCTCAGAACTTTTACGAACAATAAAAAATATTCAGGAAGACGCTGGACACCGCCGTTATCAATTATTTTAACTGGCGGTCTCATTTACGAGTTTATAAAAATAATACTAATAAACATGATTTGATAAAATTCCCACAGGGAATGTTCTCATTGGAAATTTAATTCTAATTCCCGTGTAAGTTTTCGAAAATTTCCCAGGATGTTACTGCATTTTTGAGAATGTTCTGCAACTTGTACATTGCTAAGTGCACTCCAAAACACAAACAACAACAAGTCATTGACAATATCAATCGGCGGTCACATGGACAGTCATTAGGATATGATTAGTTGATTACGCTCATCCTGAGTGCATGACATGCGCTTTTGTTATGCAAGTGCTGTGTGAATGGCTTTATTTATGTTAAGTATGAGCAGACAAGACAACCTGTCATTAGCTAGGGATACACGCACAGATGACATAGTGTCCGCCAGATTTGTCCGAGCGATATGTCCGGCGTCAGATCCGGTCGTCCGTTTCGCGTGTATCCCTAGCTAATATCACAAGTCAAATGAAATGAAATGAAATGTTTATTTGTATAACACAGGTGGTACAAATAGGGCCTTAATTTACAAAGGTGCTCTGTGTTTTGCCTATTGGCATATTTGGCATACAAAATTATATAGGTATCTCAATTAACTTAATACTAATGCATTATGTTAGTACTTAATTAATAAAAACAGAGATTATTAAATCATAGAGAAATGTACACAAAATGTTAAGATTACTAACCGACTGCACAAACGATAGGTACCTACTTGTAAATTTATTTAACAATAGTTTCCCACAAAATGTGCTCAGAAGCTAATAAAAGTAATGTGCCTACAATTACAATGTAAGTACTCCATTCACCATTAACCAGTTTAAGGGATGGTTTTGTTGGTTTACAATACCCGACATGTATGTCCGAGTTACGGGAGCGTTTAGTTATAATACCATTTAAATACTCACATAGTCTTAATTTCAGATAGATGCAGCTACAGGCGCAGAAGAGACCAGACGGTCTGTCCTCGCCCGCGCCACAACTCTAGCCAAATGTCTGCGGGCCCGGGGTCTGCAGCCTGGGGACGTGCTCGCGCTGGGCGGAAACAATCATCTGGACCTCCACATACCGTTCTATGCTGCCCTTATGAATGGGTATCCAATCAGCGGTGTTGACCCGTTTTTCAAATTCGGTAAGATTTACTTTGGGAATTAATTATGTGGGGTCAAAGAGTGAACAGTAACGGCCGGAACAGTGGCTCAGTCACCCAAATTCCGTGCTACACTGTAGCACCCTTTGGTTAGTTATCTTGCCCTTTTTCCGCAAAGTAACTAACAATGTGCCTATTTTGCGTAAAACGATTGTAGCACTATTCCAACCATTCTAACTCGTCCATGAAACCCAGCCCAGCAGAGCTCTTAGGTTGCTGTAGCACCCTTGCACGTTAGAATATACATTGCTTTACTATTTGAGTTTGTTCGCTTACAAGAAGCACATAGCCTCATTAGCCTCTCTTGTTTTGGTATCAGTAACTTTTCCGTAGCTACGGAAATAGTACATTACACAACTAGGGTGGTAAAACAAAGAAAGGCCGAGATGGCAGAAGTTTGCGGCCCGAGCTGCAAGCGAGGGACGTAAATATGCGATCAAGGGCTTTCTTTATTACCTCCCGTGTTGTGTACATCGTTTAATGCCTACACTTGGCCAGAAAGCGTCTTTTTCCGTACGCGCAGCATAAAGTTCATTTTCAACTGACTTCAAGATTTCGAAGGAGGAGGTTCTCAATTCGTCGGGATCAAATCAATTTTATGTAAAAAACACCACTGTTACATAATTCTGATAACGTTTACATTACAGAGGAAATCAAACAGTTGTTCAAACAAACCGAGCCGAGGGTCGCTTTTTGTCAGCAGTCTTCGTTTGAGGACTACAGGAGAGCTGCGGACGAGTTGGGCATCAACACCAGGATATATACATTTGATGGCAGCGGCAACACGATGGCTGATCTTATACAACAGTGTGCCTGCAACCAATCTATAGAAGATTTTCTGTAAGTAGCTGTTCAAAGACATTGGGTGGAAAATCGCGTTTGGCCAGCAGTCTTCATATGAGGACTTCAGGAGAGCTGTGGATGAACTGGACATCGACACCAGGATATACACATTTGATTTTGGTAGCGGCAACACGATGGCTGAACTTATACAACGGTGTGCCGGCAACCAATCTATTAATGTGATATTATCCTGAATATTTATTGTAATATATATAGGAAAACTTGAGACTAATACTTGACTCCACAGTCAAACTTAATGTAGTTTTGTGGAGCACTGAAAATAATTAAATTTGTAAACTTGTGTTTTTAATAAATAAATAATAAATAAAAATAAATAGAAGATTTTCAGTAAGTAGGTAACTGTTCAAACAGATTGGACCTGCGACTGCGACATTTGATGGTAGCGGAAATATGATGGCTGAACTAATAGAGTCTCCCAAGTAACACATCAAAGCAGTATAACGCCCTTCTTACAGCATTTCTTTATGCCTTTAGCATTTTGAGTTGGTTGTATAGTAGCATCATAAACGTTTATAGAGCTGATATAGGTCTTAATTGGGCACAAATTATCCGGCTTGAGATCCTATATAGGTTATTGGGCACACATTATCCAGCTTGAGATCCTATATAGGTTATTGAGCACACATTATCCGGCTTGAGATCCTATATCGGTCATTGGACACACATTATCCAGCTTGAGATCCTATATAGGTTATTGGGCACACATTATCCAGCTTGAGATCCTATATCGGTCATTGGACACACATTATCCAGCTTGAGATCCTATATAGGTTATTGGGCACGCATTATCCGGCTTGAGATCCTATATAGGTTATTTAATAGCATTACAACTAGCTAAGCGCATTAAAGAAGTCTGAGTTAGCTCGATTAAGTTGCCCATCGCTTTACAATAGCTTTACAGAAGCATTATACTAAAGCATCCCTAGATCCCTACATCATTGCAAAAACGTCTCTAATACAGACGGAACAAATGTTTTAATACAATGAACGTTGTGATTTACCTTCTTTGTCACACAATATAAAATGGACGACGACGGTACATAACTGAATGAGTGACATGACACCATTGACACCATATTTCTTTGCATGGTAATAAAATTTATAAAAGTATTTGGTCTTTTATGTTACTATATCCTTCAAATATTACTGCGCAATGTAGTTTACTGTAAATGTGTATACAAGTTTCATTCAAAATTTTCACGCGCCTTTGATTTATTGTGGTTCTGCTATAAATATTATATAAAGATATGCGTCAAATAACCAAAACAATTGTGTGATCCTTGTATAGCACGAATTTTGCATAATAAACATAATAGTGTTGGTTGAGCAGTCTTAAATTAAGTTATTTTATTATTACAATGGTATTTTCCTTTTATAAAAAGGTCCGAATGTTTTAATTTTTAGGTTATACATTATTTACAAAATGGCGTTGGTCTATAGCAGCCCAGCGACCCTTTAAAAAAGCTAATTAATGCCTAGAGCAGTATAAGTATTGACACGTAAAATTTTATCAAGCCAGAGGCCAGAGAGAAGACTTAAAAAAGCTATTGTAAACCCTAAGGTACTAAAAACAGCTTATAACAAGCTAAAAGCTGTACAATTGCGTTGTGTGTGTGACATGCAGGGTTGCCAACCGTACTAGAATTCTCGTACAAATACAGGATTTGTGGTCTTCTGTACGAGGTACGAGGACACCATCGATCTCATACACTTTTGTACGAGATTTTGACTCATACAATTTTATAAGCAGATTTTTTTACCATGGGTTTTCATTTTATCCACAACTACACGCTGGCGTGATGTGCTACAGCAAACCTCATGTGACTCCCATAAAAATCCTTAAGGCAACTCCCATGTGACACCCATTGAAAGCATCTTCTAGAAGCAACGCTCATGTGACACCCATTAATAGTTCCTTAAAGCAACTCCCATGTTACACCCATTGAAAGCACTTTATTGAGAAAACGCTCATGTGACATCCATTGAAAGTGGCCTACAGAAGCAACGCTCATGTGACACCCATTGAAAGCATCTTATAGAAGCAACGCTCATGTGACACCTATTTAAATTATCTCATAGCAGTAACGCTCATTTGACACCCATTGAATGTAGCTTATAGTAGAAGCAACGCTCGTGTGACACCTATTAAAAGTTAACTAAAGCAACTCCCAAGTGACAACAATTAAAAGCGTCTTATAGAAGCAACGCTCATGTGACAGTGACACCCATTTAAAGTGCCTCATAGAAGTAACGCTCATGTGACACCTATTGAAAATATCTTATAGAACCAACGCTCATGTGACACCCATTGAAAGCATCTTCTAGAAGCAACGCTCATGTGACACCCATTAATAGTTCCTTAAAGCATCTCCCATGTTACACCCATTGAAAGCACTTTATTGAGAAAACGCTCATGTGACATCCATTGAAAGTGGCCTACAGAAGCAACGCTCATGTGACACCCATTGAAAGCATCTTATAGAAGCAACGCTCATGTGACACCTATCTAAATTATCTCATAGCAGTAACGCTCATGTGACACCCATTGAATGTAGCTTATAGTAGAAGCAACGCTCGTGTGACACCTATTAAAAGTTAACTAAAGCAACTCCCAAGTGACAACAATTAAAAGCGTCTTCTAGAAGCAACGCTCATGTGACAGTGACACCCATTTAAAGTGCCTCATAGAAGTAACGCTCATGTGACACCTATTGAAAATATCTTATAGAACCAACGCTCATGTGACACCCATTGGAAGTGTCTCATAGAAGCAACGCTCATGTGATACCAATTAAAAGTTCCTGAAAATAACTCTCATGTGACACCCATTGAAAGTATTTTATAGAAGCAACGTTCATGTGGTACCATTAATACCCATATTTAAATCTTTATGAAAAAAAAAACTACCGCCTGAATAAATCTATAAAATTTACAAACTTCTCAAACTAAAAGAAAAATTAAAATAAATAAAGATATCCTGTTTTCCATTATAAGTATGTATTTCGTTTATTAATTACACCTACCGACCCGACAGATTGGGCCCTGCAGGTTGCTATGTCTTATACCCGTTTTATATTTTATTCTTTTCGTTACAGCAATGTTGGATGATTTTTAAAATTGTTTGATGTACGGAACCCACAGGGCGCGAGTCTTACTCGCACTTGGCCGGTTTGTTTGTTTTTCTTATGTACGAGGTTTGAAAGCCAAAATATGAGATTTTTAATCGAACACGTCTGGTAACACTGGCCGGGAACAAACGTCAAAATGTTCTAGCGTATTTAATTATTGAAAAATAATGTTTTTAAAGTGAATTATAACAAGTTATTGTGTAAAATGCAAATATCTCAATGTAATTAAAGTGTAACAGTGTTATCTCTAGTGTTACACTGAGAGAAATTTGCTTTGTGAGTCTAACAAATTAGACTTGTTGCGTGTTGACATCCAGGGTCAGAGGGATGAACTTCAAGCTACCATAAACCAGTTTGAGTAATGCCAGGAGATACTTGAACAGACATTGCAACGCATCAAGGACCTGGAGCAGCAGCTGGAGGAGAAGGAATTAAAACTAAGCAGTAATTGCAAGTATTGCTCCAAACACTCCGGGCCGTCAGACAACAATTTAAGTATTTTTGCTGAGCTTAATAGTTTTGAAGTAGATTTAGTAAATGACAGTATAGTGGTTTCTCCTGTTATAGAAAATATAGATTTTTCAAACTCTGTGGGCATAGAGTATAGTAACAACAGTAGTGACAAGAAGATTTCTTGAACGGAGCCAAAAAGATCAAGAAATATTTAAAATTAAATAGATTCATTAAAAAATCTAAACTTTTACTGAAATGCCGCAAATTCTTATTTAAATCATTAAATTCTAAAAGTAATCATGTTGCCTTGAGTGATGAACTCCTAAAGTGCCAATTACAATTTTGACCAGACAGTGGAAGAGCTGAATCATCGCTCCGCTGAATTAAGCAAATTAGAGTTGAAGTTAAAAGACCTTAATAATAGGCATAAATTATCAAGTAAAACGTTACAGGAATACATACTACATAGCCTTTATGTCTAATGTTCTAGCACCGGGCAGCGTCTGGCCACGCCGGGCTCGCCCGGGCCGCGCGCCACGCTGCTGTCCAGCGCCTCCCTCGCGACCACTCCGCGCCGCCACCCCGAGCCTGCCCTGAGTCTGGATGACCAGCAGTCAGCGCTGGATTTGTTGCTGTCATGGTCATGCATGCTCAATGTGCATAAAATATTTTGAAGAAAAATCACAATGTCGCGAAAAATCCGGTAAGTTGTATTGAAACCGTGTTTTCGATAGATTTTGAGTTGATTTATGTAAATATTAAAATATTTTGGTGATTAAGTACTGCGGTATTGCAATGTTTTATTGAAGTTAAAAATTTGTGGGAAATATAGTGCTACTGACCGTATTGGATTGCTATTTTGTTACATGTGGGAATTATGATTTGGTTCCTACTTGAGGCTGCAGTAATCAACTCATATATAATATACATATACGCAAGGTATTCATTATGTTCGTTTCTATTTTTACTAATAATGTAAATGTGAACGTGTTTCTGTATGTCTGTCCGTATTTCCTCTTTTACACTTAAGATGCTGAACTTATATATGCCAAATTCGTACAGAGATACTTTTTTTTCCGGGTGAAAAATATAGAGTAGTTTCTATAAATCATGATCATCATTCCATGCACCCGGTGTTGTAAATAATTATGTATTGTTACATAGGTACTCATATTAATTTGTGTACGTATTTTGTTCCAGGACACTCAGTAACACTCATAAGGATTATCGGTTAAACCGGACGTGCCCTTATGGATAATTTTATCAGCCGAGAACGACATGCACTTATATTTAAATGTAACAAAGGAGGAGTATCATCATATATAAATAAGTACCTATAATATATAATACTTACTAGGAGGAAACCGGTCGCCAATAGAGGTCTAAGGGAATATATTTCCAAATGTT
Organism: Pammene fasciana; assembly: GCA_911728535.1. Taxonomy (NCBI): domain Eukaryota; kingdom Metazoa; phylum Arthropoda; class Insecta; order Lepidoptera; family Tortricidae; genus Pammene; species Pammene fasciana. The sequence goes on from OU452292.1 coordinate 4,540,370, forward strand.
TTTTTAATAGAAAAATAAATAAATTATAAAATCTAAGTATGGTGTTTCAATCTCCTACATGCATAAATTAATATACATATCATTTAAATACTCTAATATAAACTCTCACGCTATGCCCTATTAAGGGTTATACAGCGTAAAGCATCATATAATGCTATTGTATAGCCTAAGGCACTAAGAACACCTAAAACAGCTGAAAGCTGTACAGTTGCATTATGGTTTGCTGCACTATAGCTGAAGGCTTTACAAAAGCATTTAGATATGCCCTTGTACAACCGTTATACATCGTAAAGCATCATATAATTCTATTGTATAGCCCAAGGCACTAAGAACACCTCAAACAGCTGAAAGCTGTACAGTTGCATTATGGTTTGCTGCACTATAGCTGAAGGCTTTACAAAAGCATTTAGATATGTCCTTGTACAACCGTTATACAGCGTAAAGCATCATATAATGCTATTGTATAGCCTAAGGCACTAAGAACACCTAAAACAGCTGAAAGCTGTACAGTTGCATTATGGTTTGCTGCACTATAGCTGAAGGCTTTACAAAAGCATTTAGATATGCCCTTGTACAACCGTTATACAGCATAAAGCATCATATAATGCTATTGTACAGCCTAAAGCACTAAGAACACCTAAAACAGCTGAAAGCTGTACAGTTGCATTATGGATTGCTGCACTATAGCTGAAGGCTTTACAAAAGCATTTAGATATGCCAGTATACAACCGTTATACGGCGTAAAGCATCATATAATGCCTCAAGATACTCGTTCAACGTATATAAGACTTTATGCGGAGCTTAAGCTCTAAATAAGTTAACTATTCATATGTTATAATGCTTCCTGTGTTACTTGGGTCTGTGCGTACGTACTGAGAAATATCTTGGTGTATATGGGGACTCTTATATTCAAAATATGAAATATATATCCTCACATAAAGACGTACTCATTTATTTAGACAGAATAAAATTAACATTGATAATTTAAATCCACATCGCAGGCTTCGTCCAGATTCCCAACATAATAACTTCCACAACATGCTTCGTCAAATTACACAAAATATCCTCACATAAAACAAATAATACAAGTCGGAACGGAACCTATAGATAAAAATCTAGACCATCAGCCTGACCTGAATAAGTTAAGGAAGGAATGAGGAACTGCCACATATAGGTACGTATGTTTGTACAAATAACTCAGACCATTTACAGAAAGTGCGAAATCATTCAACTCAGCATGACATGACACAATATTGACACTATCAATTCATGTTTGCAATTGCGTGACCAAAGTAGGTACAAAGTCATTCATGTTCTCCATGGCGGAAAATAACATTAACAAGTAGGTATTTGTACTTTATTACGGATTTTTTCACATACAAAAGTTACAAAATCTTTTTAGAAGTACAATTTTGTAAGGTTTCGAACTTTACTTTTTTATATAATACTTTTTTTTATATTTCGTATTCAAAATTAGAGAAATATTAGTGATTTTTTTGGCACTTTCTGTAACTTATTTTACTGGCCCTTTTTCTACGTATTAATTACCTGCTGTTGGCTATAGTCCAAAAATATACCTATCCAAGATGGTTAAGAGATGTAGTAATAATCGATTTCCTGCATACAAACCTTATTAAACTAACTACATCAATATTGTACGAGTGTTACCTACTCTACTGCACACACTTATCTACTAACACTAACAACACAACACTTACAGTAACACTCTATGGATACGTCGTATGTCCGAAATATTTTTTTTTTAATACAGTTGCTCAAAAAAGTGCTTTTCTTGTAGTGGTTTAGCGTGCGGAAAGTTTGATATCGCGCACTAGTGCTTTTTACTTTTCCAGCCAATCACAGCTAATGACAGTGACAGACAGCCAATCACAGCGCTGCACCGCACCGCGCGGAGCATTCGGATACATGTAGTAAAGTAACCTCAAAGTGAATAATTGATAATTTTATAATTTTTTCGCAACTGTATTAAAAAACTTTGTTCGATACTCGTGCGTAAATGTCATTCTTCACTCGTCCCGAGTCTTGCCACTCGCCTACGGCTCGTGGCAACATATCTCGGTACTCGTGAGTTAACGACATACTTTCCGCGGTATCCCGCCTTTTCGCCGAAAATTACATTGCCGAACTTTCCGCACTAATATCGAAATGTACTATTATTTTATGCCACACCTGGCCATAAAGTGGCTTTTTCCGCACGCTGCGCGTTTGGAAATAGACGCTTTCTGGCCAAGTGTACACATAAAATGATGTACACAACACGGGAGGTAGGTAATAAAGAAACCCCCTAGTTGTGTAATGTACTATATTTATCTCCATATGGAGAATGAAGTTTTCATAGGAATTTATTACAAAATACTCGTACTTATAAAACCGGAAGCAAGGTCAACACAGTCCCATCATAAGGGCTTTAGATGAAGGTCAAAAATATGCGTGACTTGGTTTTATCGTATATTGCAGTGTTTTCCAAAGTTCAAAATTATGAAATCTGACCACGTGATTGTGACAAGCAAGTCAGTAGGTTTCGCCATGTCCGTCCGTCCGTCTGTCCGTGGTCTAGCTCAGTGACTGTTAGCACTAGAATTGTACCTAGGTAATTATTCTTGAAACGAAGTTCCTTATCGAACGGTTGGTGGATGAAGGCTAGGGGAAAAAAAAACGATTGGACTGTCACGAAAACCCGACACAACCCATACGATTGCGAAATATGTATATAATGACTAGAATGGGTTCTTCGTTCCAACCGAGTGTTCCACGACACTCACGCATTTTATGTAATAATGATAATTTCAAATAAAGTTGGAATTTGGCCAACTCCGATTTGAAAATTGGACACTTATTGGTGTGGGTAACTTTTCCTTAAGTTTCAGACGATATTAGACTAATTACCTACGCTAACCCTGAACTGACCGTGAAAGTGAAAAGTGTGGAGAACTAACGTAAACGTCAACTTTATATGAAATAATGACGCTTATAGAGGCAGTTATTTCCTCATTTTGTTGCTACATAATCCATGCAAAGTTACAGCCAGCTCTATAGGAATTAACCAAGTTTTTATTGAAAAATACCACAAATTGGAAACAAATGTCCATTACAAGGAAAAATGAACTGTGAAGAACTCTGAAACATCACGGGATTCGAACCCGCGTCCTTCGAATTGCCGGTCCGACGTGCTTCCAATTACACCAGACGATCCTCTATCCATCACAGAAAATGTAGTCATGTAATGGTGAACATTTACAACCTTATTTTTTGTTGCACCAGAGAAATGCTTTACGCATACGGTATAGTACAAATACTAAATTAAATTAATAACTAGCTTAAATAAACTAGGCCCTTGCGGCATTGTACCTTAGGATGCTGGCGGCATTTCCTCGTTGTATCGCAATGCTGATACGTTGTGAGAGGAAACCGCCAGCTCTTCGCTCTTCGGTCACCAGTTACATCAACCCGACGATTCGCGATTTCTGCAAAAAACTTGTGTGCGCTGGGACCCGAAATGCGAAATCAAATAGGTACCGAGTATAAATCGGTTCGTAGGACTGAAAATGTGTGGTAACACAAATACCAAAATTAAAGACAGATTATGGGGTTGGAAGCCCCAGCTTGTGTGATCCTGCTGACCTTACGCCGTTGGTATTGTACCTATCAAGCAGGTTTTTTGCCGACTCTCGGTCATTTTTGTTGTTGTTGTTGAGAATGCATCTGGGAAATATTAGCAATGTTGTTAGAATCGTTATTTTGCTATTTATCTTTTTAGACGCTTATTTTACATGGTTTGGCATATGCGGGAGAGTTGGGAGTTGACTTATCCCCTTATGGGTGTGCGTTCGAGAAATAGCACCTAGCATTTCAGCCATGCAGTGTTTATGATTATGACATAGTATGAACAGAGACTATAGATAATATACACAGTCACAGTCTAAAAACATTTTGAAGCTTATGTCTGAAAGCGCCATCTACTCGAGAGCCACCTAAATGTAGCTTGTAAGTAGGGAAAAAGCTACCTTTAATAGGTTGCTACGTACGACGTAATGTCATTTTTTCTTCCTATTTTTATATTCTCTGCTCTATTATATAAGTTACTCTATAGTATGTATGACATGTCTGAAACACGAACTCGGCAACCTAAGCCCTGGAATTACCGCAGGCCTTGGAAACTCAGTGGACCGAGCCGGGATTTGAACCCGCGGGACCTCGAGATTGATAGTCTAACGTTCTATGGCCACCAGTGTCTTAGCGATGTTGCGTGAAAATATTAATCTGTATTAGATAAAACCGACATGTGAGGTTTACTAAAAACAAGATTAGGTAACAAGTATAAAAATCAGAATTGACTTTTAACTTTAATATATCTCATTTGTATAATCTTTACGTACCTACTGGAGCTAGTGCACCATTTATAAACTCAAGGAAAGTTTTATAGAATTTATACAACTCTGTTATTCCGAGTAAAGAATATTAATTTCACGATTGAGTAAAACCTTTTAATATTTCCTATACATAGCATTAATAAAATTTCCTTGAAATTATATTATTTTCTATCGCCTAGTTATTTTTTAAATTAATAAAGTTTGATATTCCCGTCTTTTAAATATCAGGTTAATAATTCGAACAATTTTTTTTCTCTCAGTGTAATAAAGAGAATATTTAAGCGGTTTTAAACTTTTTCCTCATGCGATATCGAGTCATGTGCCAATTAGAGTGGTGACGAATTTTCAATAGGTATGCACCTACAAGTATTAAGTTTATCAATAATAATTATATTTAGCTCCATTTTTTTACGGGGAGACTTGGATTACTAATCTACACCCCGGTGCAGAATTAATGCAATAGAAATGTGCAGATTTCGTTCCACATGATCAATTTATACGATGATCATTTATTAACTTTCCAAAAGACAAAATTTCTATTTGTTGATCATTTTATAATCAATTTTCATTTAGGTAGAGACCCTGTATACCTGCTCAACAGAACTGAGGATTTTCTAAAAATAAGTGATCATTATTGAAAAAAAAAATCGCCAATTTTCCTTTTACAAAATGTATTAGTGAGTTTTGTGACGGTCCTTATAGAATGTAAGGAAAACTGCGTCACAAAATTGACAAAATAATTTAGGGATACTTTTTTTAATTATGTAAATCGATAGTCCTCGTGATTCTGAGTGGGAATAACCGAAAATTTGTTAGGTTTTCCAAAAAAAGTAGATGATATATTTTTATTTCAAAGATGGTGTGATCTACGCACAGATAACCGCAACCACTAGATAGATCATAAGTACAACTCGAGGTCTCCACACATATACAAATACAAAATACAAAATTTGCGTGTGTGTGTGTGTGTGTGTGTGTGTGTGTGTGTGTGTGTGTGTGTGTGTGTGTGTGTTTTTGTGTGCGTGCGTGCGTGTGTGTGCGCGTGCGCGTGTGTGTGTGTGTGCGCGCGTGTGTGTGTGTGTGTGTGTGTGTGTGTGTGTGCGTGCGTGCGTGCGTGCGTGTGTGTGTGTGTGTGAGCGCGCGTGTGTGTGTGTGTGTGTGTGTGTGTGTGTGTGTGTGTGTGTGTGCGCGTGTGCTTCCTAGTATGGGGGTCACAAATCCTCCGTATCCTCATATGATTTTGTTTTTAGCCACTTTGTGATAAGCGATTTACACTCGTGGTATGGTTTTGAGTGTATGTCAAGTTCCCTGTTAATTATGTTATAAAAAGGTATGAAGACTTAGCATTGAACTGCGATCTCGCAAAGTATGTACGTTTGTGTGTGTTCATAGCTACGTTTACAATTGTTCTTTTACTTTTGTATGCAGGATTGTATGGTAATGACTTGTGCTTCTTAAGTGTTGAATTCAAGATAAACAATCTTCTGACTGATAGAAGATCGCTGATCTGGTATAATTCAGTAGAAAATTGTTTTTTCTTAAAATACATATGTGCTCCCGTTCCCGTACTAATTTTGTATAAGAGCGCGACCGCTTATTTCAGTTGAGTTAACGTTTTTGATGATTACTCATGACAATTAAAATTATCCACAAAAATGAAGTTACAGGGGTGAACCTGGATTATTATGCTACAAATTGGTGTAGAATAACTATTGAGATGAGCTGTTCAAATCGTAGAAATTTACGGATAAAATTGCACATGTGTGTGGTGACCGTGTGGTGACCTCGTGCTCCCTGTAAAAGCTTAATGATGAGGTGTCTGTGTTAGTCTGTGGATCTACGTGTGTGATTTTTTTTGTCCGTTGCCTATAATGTAATTTGTGTCCCACTGTCGGCAAAAGGATCCCTCTCTCTTCCATCATTCCTCACGGCTTAGTGGATGCTTACACCCGTTTCTATAAAATGCGTCTAAATCGTCCCGCTCTCTTCGCTTTGGTTTACCTCTGAGGGCCTACCGCGAAGTTCGAAAATCGACAAAACGATGGTCCCGTCTCTATCGCTCTTGCATATACGAAAGAGAGTGATGGAAATATTCGATTCGATGAACGAAGTGCTTCGCGGTTATAGGCCTGCTTCCAAATCCATGTGTTATTTTTATCCAGAAATCGTAACATAATTATGTAAATCATTTTATTGGCCATCGGCATTATGGTTTGTCATAACAATAGGTAATACTTAATGGCTATTTACATTATTTACCGGTTCGGGGTATTAGTTATCAAATGGATTATTTACCTTGTTATTGTCAACTAAAATAATATTAATCAATTTCATCTTACCTTAACAAAACCACATACATTTTCCTTTTAGATAGGTATGTATTTATTTCCTAATCTAGATTTAATTTTAATAGTTTTATGTTATAAGTACCTATATAATATTAATAATTATTAACTTTAGTATTGTTAAAATTAAATTAAATTTAAATAAATCCTACACAGTATTTAGTATAGTATTTTCCTTTAAAATCAATATCAAATATTTAATATCAAAATTTGTTTGTTAGAACGATATTGATATGTACCAGGGCGGGATGTACAAAATTATCTTCACAGGCAATCATATCGTGTTTAGATTATTTTGATCACCCAGTCCGCTGCGTTAATTCTGCCGTTGATTGTACTTACATATTTTCCGAGAGTAATAAAAACACTGCATATCAGAAATTGATATTTTTATTGCATGTGTTTTTATTTTCAACTGGCTTAAAGATTTCGAAGGAGGAGGTTATCAATTCGTCGGGATCTTTGTTTTTTTTGCTATTATTTTTATGTATGTTCACCACAATGTTCACCGATTATTCGAAGACGGCGGGACCGATTTGGGAAATTATTTTTTTGTTTGAAAGAGTGTACTTTACAGTTAGTCCCATTGTAACCAGATGTGGATCTGATGATGGGATCCTGGAGAAATCAAGGGAACACTTCAACTATTATAGGCACACCTATAGTGATTTCAGTATTTTTTACAGCAACTCGGGCATTTCCTCTTGGAAAAGCGGATCCTAAGTGAAGTCGATTCTTTTTTTGGTAAAATTATATTCAATCGTTACAATAGTTAAATGTATGGAGTGCACCCCTAAAAATGGCTTATAAAAATAATTCATGTGCTCCAATATATGGCGAGTTATAAAAGCCACTCACACACCAAATTGTATTAATATAGGCCGTAAATTTTGGTTACAGACGGAAAAAGCACCCCAAAATTTGCACCACTAACAGTGTCCGAAAACGGAACGGACAAGTGAGGGCTGTCCGACCAAAAAATTGTGAAAGAGCATCACTGTAGCTATCAAATGAGGTTGGTTTCATTCTGGTACACGATGAGGTAAAAACACCCCAAAAATCGCATGCACTAACAGCGTTCGAAAACGAAAGAGTTCCCTCGATTTCTCCAGGATCCCATCATCAGACCCGGACCTGGCGACAATGGGACCAACTGTGAAGTAAACGCATTCAAACAAATAAATGAATTTTCCAAATCGGTCCAGCCGTCTTCGAATAATCGGTGAACATAAAAAAGAGTCGGACTCGCGCACCGAGGGTTCCGTACAAAATACGCTAATAAAACGGCCGCGTCTGTGAAACACCAGTGTTATCAGAGCCCTGCTCCTAATCAAAATATACGCAGTGTGATGTCAGTTTGTATTGGTTACTGACATAGACAAACAGACATAAAATATTGTTTATTAGTATTTGTTTTTTTAGCGGTAATAGAAATACATCATCTATGAAAACTTCAACTGTCTAACTATCACGGTTCATGAGATTGATGAGATACAACCTGCTGACAGACAAAAATGGCAAAGAATCAAGTCTGTTGTATGGGAGCCCCTTATATATTTATTTTATTCTATTTTTTAGTATTTGTTGTTATAGCGGCAAAAGAAATACATCATCTGTGAAAATTTCAACTGTCTACTATCACGGTTCAGTTCATGAGATACAACCTGATGACAGACGAACAGACAGACAGCCGTACAGCGAAGTCTTACTAATAGGGTCCCGTTTTTACCCTTTGGGTACGGAACACTAAAAACAATAGCAAAATAACAAAGAGACAAATTGATAACCTCCTCCTTTGAAATCTTGAAGTCGGTTGAAAAGACAAGGGATGTGACGCCGTGAGAAAACGGCGTTCAGGAGCCCCGCCTAATGCGGGCTTTCCACTAAAAAAGGGTAATGAGCGGAAACGGAGCTAGCGAACTGAGCGGACCGGAGGAAATTAGCTTTGCACTTCCACCAAAAAAGGGTTTCAGCATTTGCCTTGCACTGCCAGCAGATTTTGCGGAGTGAGCGAGGCTGGGTCAGCTGAGCGAGTTTGTGAGCTTCCATAGAAGCGGACTTTGCACAGTACCTGGCAGCCAGTATCAGACGAACCTTCGCACAAGTCAGTGTTCACGATAACTATTTTAAACGTTTTAAATAGTTTTTGTAATGTTAATGACCATGTTAGCTTAAAATCATATAGTGTTCACGATGTCGGACGATTCAAGTGATGATGATTTTAGTGATACAATAATGAAATGTTTGCTCCTTTACTACTATAAGAAAAAAAAGGGAAGCGTAACAAACGCAGATTTTGGATGAGCAACCATATCAGACAAAGAGCTGTTAAAGGCGATCTATTGCGAATGTTTAGTGATCTACAAGATGAACAATTTGAAGAATTGTTGTCAATTATAAAAGACGATATACAGAAAGCGAGTACCAGACCGGAAGGATGTGAAAGGGGTAGAGGCGGTTGGAGGGGGCGGGGGTCTGAGCGGAGTCCGTTAAAAACTAGCGCGCGACGCCATGACGCAGCGGACCCATTTTAACTCGCTCAGTCCGCTCCGCTTTACTCGCACGCGATGGATGTACTTGTATGAAAATCAGTGTTGCGAGTCGAGCGGAGTCCGCTCGGAATCCGCTCGACTCTGCGACCTCTTTTGTGACTCTTTAAACTCGTTTAGTCCGCTCCGCTCACTCTTATTCAGTGGAAGCACTTATATGCAATTCGCCATTGCGAGTTAAACGAACTCCGTACGGACTTCGTTCCGCTCGCAGTGGAAAGTGGGCAAATACGCCTCTGCGCATATGTACCTATATGATACATGAGGGCCCCGAGGTGGAGCCAGATATTACACATTGGTTATGTGGGACTCTCCGGTCTGCACCGGCCTACCCACTTAAACTCTGGGATGCTGCCCTCTCAGTGCCTTAATGGTGATGCAACGGGATCGTAAAGAACATTTACAACCTTGAGCCAACTCTAAAGGCAGTTATGCTCTAAGCATATCAACTTCCCAACCCCACAACTCTCCGTGGTGTTTAGCCGGCTATAGAGATGGCGCTGTAATTAAATTACGTTTAATTATTTGTTTTTATTGTTGCAGAGTAGCTGACTTCGAGCTGGACAAAGTGTACGGATTTCTGATCAGCACAAGCGGCTCCACGGGGCACCCTAAGGTCGCGGCTATTAAGCATCAGCCAGTTGTTGATTTGGTGAAATTGTTCGCAATGCGCGCTTCAAAGTAAGAACGGTTTAGCAACGCTTGTAGAACATTCTCAAAGATTCAGTTACATTCTCGAAAATATCCGGAAACTACCACGAGATTTTAAATTAAATTTCTAATGAAAATATTCCCATATCAAAGAAAAAATCTACTGATTATTTATTTTTATAAACTCGTAAATGAGACAGTCAGTTGAAATAATTGATAACGGCAGTGTCCAGCGTGTTCCTGAGTCATTTTTATTAAGAATAGAATAGAATAGTTTATTCATGGCCACAAATAAAAACATAATACATGAAAAAGAAGTAAAAAAAAAGTGCATGGTGCTAGCGATTGCCAGCGCTGATCTTCCGATGAGACCAACAGGTGAGAAAATCACGACAGGTAACACAAAGAAAGAGGAATACAATAGAAAAAAACTAGGAATTATTAAGCATACAGTGAACAGCTTTACAAAACTATTATTCGTAGAATTTAAGTTCTGAACTCATTGAGTAACAGGAGATGACATCCCTAAGAAAAAAATTCAGCCATGAGTTTAAGTGATTGACACGACTTTAAGTGATGAGCCTGACATTCTGTCTTGGACCACAGACGTGATGCCACGCAAACGTCAAAAATTAAAAAAAAATATTAATAAAAATAATGGCTTCGTGCGTAGTATAAAACTGCACTAATAATTCTAAAAAAAGTAATAGAAGCCACGGAATTACATTCCATCGGTAAAGATGTGCAAAGTTTGATGTAACACTAAATTAAAATAATTGTTGTTCGCGGTGCAACGCCATGTTGCCAATGTTCCTCGGCGCATAGATTAATGCCGCAGAAGTAACACATGTGCCTACACTTATGATAGTTATGATGTACCTACATTATTTATTAGATTCTTATATTGCATAAAAATATTAACGTGGTATACCAATTTTTTTCCAGGTAGGTAAATTTTATAATGTTTATCTTTATTTCATAACACATTATGATTATTGTATTGTAAGCGCGACTTAATTACTTAAAAAAATGGTATTTATGATTGAATTTAAAACTGAAATATCGAAATATCGCTGACATTATAGTTACTAAATATTTATATGATTTTAAATAAATATGAAGCGTAAGTAATTAGATTATATATAAGTATGAATAAATAATTACATTCAAAATGAACACATCGCTCGGTCGTTTTTTTCTTAAGTACCACATGATATAAGATTGAAAATAAATATTACAAATAAAACAATCAGTTTCTCTTAAAATTATTTAATCACGTTTCATTACAAAATGTGTTTAGGCAGAATACGAATATTGTCATAATAGTGTCACGACTGCTTTGCTAAAGCTAATCTTTGATTCAATGACAGCTGTCAACCGCCAAACGTGGCGCACAAACTTTGTTCTAGGAGTCTATGGGTTGAGCTCATCTTGGTCGCAGCTCGTTGAGATTAATTATTTGTCTTTTGTTCATTTTCGTGGTTCAGTGTGTAATATAGATAGCTTATTGTGCGGTGATCTAACGAACAAGTGTGCGGATAATGAAGAATTAGTCTTAAAAGGCGTGTAACCATTGATTGGTTCAGAACAACCTGTAGCCTTCTCGAGCCTTTTGTAGGGAGTAGCTATCACTCTACAAATAGCAACTAACAAGGCTAGGATGAGATGATGATGAGATGATGATGATGAACAAGGCTTATGCCACTTCTACCGAACAACGTTGCCTAAAACTTATTTGATTAAACAAAATACTTATCGATTGAAGACATTGTACCATGCATCGTACCTAAAGATTGAATCTTACAAGCTCTTATTTCCCGCCTTTTTATACTTGACATTGGCTACAGGCAATACCGCCTAAAGTCCATAAGAAAAAAAAAAAAAAAAAACTTTGTTCTAGATAGCTTGTCTAGTAGAATACATACTAAGTCAATGTCTGAACTTTGGAAACTTCTCCTTGGTGCATTGCTAGTTCTATAACATCTGTCCTCTTTATTGGACACTTTCAGGGTTTACCAAAATGGCAAAAATGAAACTTTATAAAAATCATTAGCCGGCTGTATTGCAGTGAAAAGATCGTGCTGGTCATTTGAACATATGGTCTTCAGGGCATCAGCTGATGATATTCCCACCTCAATACCTGGCTAACGATTTTTCATGTTTATAAGAATATAAACTATAATTCCGAAGTTATGTCTTAAAATTAGCTTTATTCTGTTGGATTTCAGAACGCTAAGGCCAGCTCTAAACTTGTCTGCCGTGCAGTGGGTGTCAGCCTTCTTCAACGCTCTCGGCATGCCCACGCAGAACCAAATTAAGGTCCAGACGTCGGCACCCGCCACTGTAGACCACGTCATTGATATTATCAATAAATACAGGGTAAATAAACAGACATACTTCTTTTATCTCTAAACATTACAAAATAGGTTAGGTATTTTAGGTACAATAAAATTGCTTCAACACACTTCGGAAGTAGTTGTTATAAATCTACGAGTATAGTATGGACACTAGCTAAACAATAACAATTTATTATGATAAGTATAGTTATATTTAAAAGTAAAACTGCAGACAAAATAAAAGTAACCTAAAACTAAAAACTTACAAAAAAAAATCTGACCTAGGTCTCGGTCGTGGGGTAGGGTGCCCAGAAGGCTGGCCGCATTTCCGCGCTGGATAGCTATGCTTATCCGCTGCGCGAAATAGTGACCAGCCCTCTGGTCACTGGAAGCCTCAATAAGGCGCGCCGATATCTCCTTGTGGAGTAGACGCGCACTTGGCCCCCACGGCCCCAGGGTTTCAACCCCAAACGCCGCAAATAGGTTTCTAGTTCTATTAATGCTAAGAGTTTTTGATGAATATTATAGATTCTCATTTCCTCGTAATTTGTCAAAAAACTGCAGTTTGCAAAATGCATCTCTTTTGTTTCGCACACGGGAGCCATAAACATATCTCGTACTAGAGTTTGTCCAGAAAGGGAAGTGTCGTGGTTGATGTGGGAGCTCATATATTCTACGACACTTCTCTTTCCTGACGAACTAGTGGGCTTGGTTTCCGAGAAATTATTGGCCTTAATGCAAGTTTGTGTTTCCAGCCGGCGATGATGATGAGCACACCCTCGATCCTGTATCGCATCCTGCAGCACGAGAAGCCGTGCGACCTGACCTGCTTCGACGTCATAGTTCTGGCTGGAGCTTCTATTCATAAAAGCCTGCTTATCAATTTAAAGGTATTGATTGAAGCCCTGCGTCAACGAAGTCGCAGAGAGCCTTAATAGAACTTGTGTTGTGAACTTGTGGCTTACCTACTTGACGACGGTATATGGTCAATTAGTAAGATTGTCCCATATTCATTATTTATTTATTGTACTGAGAGCTAAAGCTCTGGTTTTGATGCAATATTATGAGAAATTATATAAATAATTAGATTATATTATTGCCAAAATGCATAGCTTGTCGACTACTATTTCTGTTTCCGCAATAATATGCAATGTCTTCTGTCCTAATGTGAAAATATAGGCCCTGTCCTCTATAACTGAGACCACTTCAGCAGTGTTTACCTATTTTGGTAGTAGTTACTATATTCTGACCTCCATCCATTAAAAGCTGCCAGATCTCCGGATCTAGCAATAAGGATAGTAAAGCAATCTAACCAGACGTGTTTTGTTGCTCTCATTATTGTGTCATATCTGACGTGGCCAGCTCGTAGTCCATTACGCTTGTAAAGTAGGTTCAGAGTTGAACTTCAGATTTGAACGATCCAATTGCTAAGATGTCCGGACTGTCACTCAATTTAAAGTAAGCTAGTAAGTAATAGGTAATTGTAATTGACTGTAACGTATGTTGCATGCGGCGCAGCAACATTTTCTCCCGGTATTTAAAACCGTAAACAAATGTGATTTTCAGGCAGCACTTCGTCCGGATGCAGTAGCTATAGAGGCGTACGGACAGACAGAGTGCCTGGGCGCCGTGCTGCGACCCGCACCAGAAGGTCCACTCGGGAACTGCGGCGTCGAATCACCGCTCAACAAGATAAAGGTAAGTTACGGCCTAGCAGCACTGGTTGTGGTGGTTATAGAGGCGTACAGATAGACAGAGTGCCTGGGCGCCGTGCTGCGACCCGCACCAGAAGGCCCACTCGGGAACTGCGGTGTCGAATCACCGCTCAACAAGATAAAGGTAAGTTACGGCCTAGCAGCACTGGTTGTGGTGGTTATAGAGGCGTACAGATAGACAGAGTGCCTGGGCGCCGTGCTGCGACCCGCACCAGAAGGCCCACTCGGGAACTGCGGCGTCGAATCACCGCTCAACAAGATAAAGGTAAGTTACGGCCTAGCAGCACTGGTTGTGGTGATTATAGAGGCGTACGGTACGGACAGACAGAGTGCCTGGTTGCCTGGGCCCCGTACTACGACCCGCACCAGAAGGCCCACTCGGGAACTGCGGCGTCAAATCACCGCTCAACAAGATAAAGGTAAGTTAAGGCCTGGCAGCACTGGTTGTGGTGGTTATAGAGGCGTACAGACAGACAGAGTGCCTGGGCGCCGTGGTGCGACCCGCACCAGAAGGGGCACTAGGGAACTGCGGCGTCAAATCACCGCTCAACAAGATAAAGGTAAGTTAAGGCCTGGCAGCACTGGTTGTGGTGGTTATAGAGACGTACAGACAGACAAAGTGCCTGGGCCCCATACTGCGACCCGCACCAGAAGGCCCACTCGGGAACTGGGGCGTCGAATCACCGCTCAACAAGATAAAGGTAAGTTACGGCCTGGTAGCACTGGTTGTGGTGGTTATAGAGACGTACGGACAGACAGAGTGCCTGGGCCCCGTGCTGCGACCCGCACCAGAAGGCCCACTCGGGAACTGCGGCGTCAAATCACCGCTCAACAAGATAAAGGTAAGTTAAGGCCTGGCAGCACTGGTTGTGGTGGTTATAGAGGCGTACAGACAGACAGAGTGCCTGGGCGCCGTGGTGCGACCCGCACCAGAAGGGCCACTAGGGAACTGCGGCGTCAAATCACCGCTCAACAAGATAAAGGTAAGTTAAGGCCTGGCAGCACTGGTTGTGGTGGTTATAGAGACGTACAGACAGACAAAGTGCCTGGGCCCCATACTGCGACCCGCACCAGAAGGCCCACTCGGGAACTGCGGCGTCGAATCACCGCTCAACAAGATAAAGGCAAGTTACGGCCTGGCAGTACTGGTTGTGGTGGTTATAGAGGCGTGCGGACAGACAGAGTGCCTGGGCGCCGTGCTGCGACCCGCACCAGAAGGGCCACTAGGGAACTGCGGCGTCGAATCGCCCCTCAATAAAATAAAGGTAACTCTCATGCTGGTCGCATATTGATGGGGTAGCGAGAGAGGGTATGCATGGGCAGAGTGGCCAACACTATTTCTTCAGTCTCTTCATTAATTATTTGTGGAGTTACTAACTACCAAGACAACAACTAGTAAAACTAAATCGTGATTTTAACCCTAGTTTACGTTTATTTCCAGCTAGTGGATCCAGTAACGGAAGAAACGATAACGGAGCCAAACGTTCCTGGAGAGCTCTGGACCCAAGGACCCAGGTTTACTGTACGTACAAAATTTTCGCATAAATATTGATTAGGAACACTTTACTGAGAAAACCATTTTAGTGTGGCAAATGTGAGGCTAAGGCAGGTACGCGCCTCCCTCAGGCCTGCAGTGGTAGTGACCTCATGACATGACCACATATAAGAGCGTTTTCACATTATTCCGATTTCAGATGTCGGATAGGTCTATACAGAAGTAAATATGTGTACTTTTGTATTTTTTCATTAATTTAACTAATCTCTATTGCTAAAACAATACGTTTACGCAAAATAATATGCATGCTAATAATATGTTATGTAATAAATGTATGCTAGTCTTTAAGGTATTTATCGTCATTTGAGGTATATTTTACAAAAAATTCTTTGACGGTATCGTATCTGGAGGAGCCCAAACTTTGTATGTTTCGAAAAAGATTTTGTTATAATTTAAAACAAGTGACTAAAATGTAATGATGTGATACATTTTTAGAATCAGCTCATAATTATTTCTTTCTTTTGATACCACATACGATAGGTTTCCAAACAAAAAATATTTTTTTCACCTCAGCAGCTCGAACGAGGGTTCTTTGCGGCCCAAATTCAGTGAGCAAAGTTCGATTTTGCTCACTGAGTGACACAAAATGACCTTGAAATTTCTGCAGTTAAAAGAAAGAGGAAGTAATATTTCAAACGTCATATTATCGCTTTTTGAATAGCAGAACCCCGATGAGCACTAAATTAGCTTGGAAACCTAATCACAAGATTTGGCGCAGGCACTAGTTTCTAATCAATGTGATTACAGTTTTGACGAAACTCCTCCAATCTTATTTAGTCAAAAATAGTAAAATTGCTAAAATTACTAAAATTACTACAATTACTACAATTACTAAAATTACTAAAATTACTAAAAATAATCAAATTACTAAAATTACTAAAATAAATCAAATTACTAAAATCACTAAAATAACTAAAATCACTAAATTTACTAAAATTTATTAATTACTAATATTCCTAAAAATAATAAAATTACTAAGTTTACTACAATTACTAAAATTACTAAAAATAATAAAATTACTACAATTACTAAAATTACTAAAATAAATAAAATTACTAAAATTACTAAAATCACTAAAATCACTAAAATCACTAAAATTATTAAAATCACTGAATTTACTAAAATTAATAAAGTTACTAAAATTACTAAAATTAATAAAATTACTAAATTTACTACAATTACCAAAATTACTTAAATTACTAAAATTACTAAAAATACTAAAATTACTAAAATAAATAAAATTACTAAAATTACTAAAATCACTAAAATCAATAAAATTACTAAAATCACTAAAATCACTAAATTTACTAAAATTTATAAAGTTACTAAAATTACTAAAAATTATAAAAATTACTAAAATTACTACATTTACTAAAATTACTAAAATTAATAAAATTACTAAAATTACTAGAATTACTAAAATTACTAAACTTACTAAAATAAATAAAATTACTAAAAATACTAAAATTACTAAAATAAATAAAATTACTAAAATTACTAAAATCACTAAAATCACTAAAATTACTAAAATCACTAAAATCACTACAATCACTAAATTTACTAAAATTTATAAAGTTACTAAAATTACAAAAAATAATAAAATGACTAAAATTACTAAAATAACTAAAATTAATAAAATTAATAAAATTACAAAAATTACTACAAAAATAATAAAATTACTAAGATTTCCAAGGTTTCTAAAGTTTTTCTGCTATGTTCTCACTGCTGAGGTGAAAAGTTGTATGTGCAACATGAGACCAAAGTTATTTGCACCTCGTGCCTTTGAGTCCCTCACTACGTTCAAGATTCTAAATTAGAATCACGAGCTACGCTCGTGATTCCATTATAGAATCTTTCGCTTGCTCAGGACTCAAAATAAGCACTCGAAGCAAAAACTAACTTTGCTCTCTTGTTGCACAAATAACTATTTCCTATACAAAACGGATGACGTCATAACTCCGCTCCGTTTTTTTTTTTTAATTTTTTTGGGGCTACGGGTCAAATTGATTCATATGGCCTAAAGATAAATGCTTTTAACACCATTTGCAGCGTTTTTTGGCGTACCGCTAGCAATATTTGTTATAAAAGGGTCGACGACAAGGAGCTGCAGGCGTCCATAGGTCACGTTAGCTGCTTACGATTAGGGGAACCGTATGCTTATTTGTCAGCGTCGTAAATTAGTATTGTCGATTTTTAATTCGTTGTCATTTTTCAGGAGTATTATAACAACCCGGAAGAAACAGCCAAGGTAATAACAGCAGACGGCTGGTACAAGACGGGAGACTTGCTGAGGAGAGACGAGGATGGGTTCTACTTCTTCGTGGAAAGATTAAAGATGCTTATCAAGTTTCGCTCTTACCATGTAAGTTTTAGGGAGGATTAGGTTATAACTTACAGAAGTGGCTGTCCATTATATTAATAGTAAAATTGGTCATGCACTTGGGTTTGTCATTCTTGGGATCCTATCCTCGTCGCCAATGTGATGTATGAGAAAAAGACTCGGAATTAATTAATCTATATCTAATTAACACATGACATGACATAAAATGTTTTACAATGCGTCCGCCATTAATCGTCTATCCATGACGAGAGAGCGAGCTGGTTATCTCGCTCTCTCGCCGATGCGAGTAAAAGGAATTTTGGATGCGTCCACTGAAGATACGTTCTCATTGTCATCACAAGTCATATTTGTAGGCAGTTGTGGGAAAAATTGGCAAGCAAAAGTTTAACCTTAAGAAATCTGATCCCTTTACACGAATAAGAAGAAGGGAAAAATTATGTTGTCCCTAATTAGTTATCTGGCCACGTCTGTTATGTATAGGGGATGTACTTCTGCAGCCGTAATTTATTAACAGCCAAATCCTTTGAAGTGGTTTCTGGGTCAGGCTAAGATAGAAAAAGTTGTTCAATATGACCTGTCATTATATAGAAAGAAAATGAATGCTGGTAGCACACCCTTTCATTCACAACTCTTAGATTCCTTACTCTAACTCTAGAAGTGCAGCGGCAACTCTTAGACTTAGAGCTAATCATCAAATTTCCCTTCATATTGGACGTTTAGTTTTGCATACTTTGTCACTTGCACAATAATTGTAAAGGTAGTCTATCTACATTAGTTTCTTTTTAATTTAGTTCATTATAATTTAGTTCAACAGACGCTTAAGCAAATATCATTATAGCTTTGATTTTTGACAGGTCGTCCCTATGGAATTAGAGGAGCTGATTATAAATCAGGATGGCGTCCAGGAGGTGTGTGTGACCAGCATAGCCCACCCTGCGGACGGGGAATGGCCAGTGGCGGTGGTGGCGAGAAAACCCGGAGCTTCAGTCACTGCTGAAGAAATAAAAAATCTGGTCGCTAGTTAGTATACAGACACTCAACACTGGTTATTAGATACAGGTCAACCCTATGGACGCAGAAGAAATGGCTCAGAAACAAGATGGTGTGGTGGATGTGTGTGACCAGCATCGCCCACCCCGGCGGTAGCTGTGGTCGCGAAAAAGCCCAGAGCTTCCGTCACCGCTCAAGGACGGCTTTAAGAGCTGATCATGGATATAGTCCCTAGTGAGTAGGTAGGTATAGATGGATCTCACAAGTACTTTCAACACAGTTCGTCCTTATGGAGCTCGAAGTGCTGGTAGAGAAATCCGGCGTTTCCGTCACTGCTTTGAGATCTAGTTACTTGTGAGGTGTCTAGGCGTATTGGATAAGCGAACTAAATACTAGTTGCATTATTTTGCTTGTTTCTTAGTAAGGTACGAAATTTAAGGACTTCATTATGGGTGTAGCTACCCTAGACTTTGATGCAAAATGAAAAGGCAACAGCGGAGGAATTCAGCTTGTTCTATTGGTTATATAAAGATAAATTGTTATTAAGTGAAGTAAAATTAATTAACAGCTTTATTAGATTAGCTAGAGATACACGCACAGATGTGTCCGCCGGATTTCTCCGACGGATATGCCTGTCGGACACATCCCCGTGTATGGCGCGAATTGGACAACGGACAGACAGCGGACAGACGTCTGGCGGATACATCCGTGTCCAATCGCGCCATACACGGATGGATCTGTCCGCCGGGCATATCCGTCGGACAAATCCGGCGGACACATCTGTGCATGTATCCGTAGCTATTATTGTTGTTGAGTATAATACCTAATATGTAACTTAATGAAAATTTGATTAAGTGGTATGTTTTCACGTGTTTTGTATGTGATCACTGATCAAATCTGCTCTGCAGGGGTTTGAACAAGTTTGTTAGAATGTTCCCAGCCCGCTAGAATGGCGAGAAATTGTTCAACAACATCTATCTATACCTGATACTGCCAATTGAACACGACACTCTGCAGAAGAAGAAGAAGAGTATGTTTTTTTATGTTATACTTTATAAACTCATCAGTCACTGTCATTCTAATATAGTTCTTTTACACAAAAAGGGTGATAAATCGGAGATTGGTAATTACAGGCCAATTAGCTTAATATCCCATATTTACAAGCTATTTATTAAAATCATAGAGAATAGGATTGCCCCATTGCTGGACAAACACCAGCCACCTGAACAAGCAGGTTTCAGACCTAGTTTCTCCACAACAGACCACCTCCATACCCTTAACCAAATACTGGAAAAATCCAATGAGTTCAACAAGCCTCTGTACCTTGCCTTTGTCGATTATAGCAAAGCGTTCGATAGTATCACACACTCCGCTATATTTTCTGCCATGAACAAACAAGGTATAGAGCCTACTTATGTTGATCTCATTGGAACCATTTACCAGAATAGCACCGCTAACATTAAACTTCACGCAGCCGGTCCCGTATTCAAGATACAGAAAGGCGTTAAACAGGGAGACCCGCTATCTCCAAAATTGTTCACCAGTTGCCTCGAAGAAATCTTCAAAAAGCTGGCGGTCTCGTGGGAAACAATGGGTATTTACGTCGGCGGCAAAAGGTTAACTAACCTACGCTTCGCTGACGACATTGTCCTTTTTTCCCACACGGCACTCCATCTACAACAAATGCTGCAAGATCTCAGCACGGCGAGCCTTCAGGTTGGATTAACAATGAACAGAGCAAAAACCCAGTTGATGACCAATGGAGCTAAACGTAGGGTTACGGTAGACGGGCAGGATATACAGTACGTCAACGAGTACGTTTACTTGGGCCAGACAGCATCCTTTGAAAACAGGCAGTCTATCGAAATCGATAGACGTATCGAGAATGCCTGGAAGAGCTTCTGGTCCATGAAGGCGCTAATGAAGGGCAACCTTCCTCTATGCCTAAAGCGCAAACTTGTTGATATGTGCATCCTGCCTATCCTAACCTACGGTGCTCAAACCTGGTCATTAACGGAAGCTCAAAAATCCAGACTGAAGGTTTGCCAGCGGGCGATGGAGCGTAGTATATTAGGTGTTCGCAGGACTGATAGAATCAGAAACACGGAACTGCGCTCCAGAACTCGCATTGTAGATGTTGGTGTCAAGACCGCCAAGCTAAAATGGGACTGGGCAGGACACGTTTGCCGTATGCATCCGGAAAGATGGGCCAAACTTTCTACCGAGTGGCTCCCACAGGACGGCTACCGGGGCAGAGGCAAACCAAAAAAGAGATGGCGGGATGACTTGGACGCGTTCTGTAAAGAGTGGTCGAAAATTTCATCCAACAGGGTCGAATGGGGAAAGAGAGGGGAGGCCTTTGCCCAGCAGTGGGACACCAAATAGGCTAACGAAAAAAAAAAAAAACTTTATAAACTCAAGTAACAGGTATATTTCGCAGGTAAACTGTCGGAACACAAGCAGTTACGCGGCGGAGTGGTGTTCGTGGACGAGCTGCCAATGACGTCCACCGGCAAGGTAGCCAGGGCCAAGGTGAAGCAGCTGGTCCAGGATGCACAGCTGATATCAAGCTGAACTTGGACTTAGTATCACATATCATCCTAACTATAGGTGGACGAGCTGCCGATGACATCCACCGGCAAGGTAGCCAGGGCCAAGGTGAAGCAGCTGGTCCAGGATGCACAGCTGATATCAAGCTGAACTTAGACTTAGTATTACATATCATCCTAACTAGATAAGAGGTAGAACGACATTAATTAATTCCGGAAATCATCGTGCTCTCAATAAAAACTGTATAATCTATATTGGTATACATATTGTGGTTCTCAATGTCTTTGCTATTAAATATAAGAGCGTGTGTAGGCGTAGGTCATTTTTAACACCCCTCCCCGCTTGGCTACTTCTGCTGCTGACTGTAGACTCGCTACTGAAAAAGGAATAAGTATAGAGCTTGTAGCTTATCACTTTTACACTGGACTTTCTGGCGAGCCAGAGCAGACTATATTTGGTACGAGGTACTTATTTATAGGCTACATTCCTGTGTAAGTGACAGCAATGAGTGGGAAAAGTGGCATGTGATAGTTCTAGCGTTGCAGGCGTCGACATTAGCCTATGATAGCTGCTAAATCATCAGGCGGGTTGATTAGCAGCTAGTTTGGCACCGTCTTGGTATTACAAAAAGATAAAATACTTCATAAAATAAAACTTTATTTCCTTATTGTTATTATTTATGACTTATTCATATAAACACAACACACAATACACTACAGTATTTTGGCCACATAGCACGACGAAGTACTGCTAATTTAGAAAAAATATTATAACTGGCAAAGTGCCGACCAGGGGCCGATGAACTCCAGGTGCCGATGGCAGATGCCGTTCACCACGCAGAAGACCGCAATAAATGTAATGGAGAGGCTTATTGCAACGATTCCGTCGAAGCCACAATCCTCTGCAGCGAGGGACCGCCTTTAAGGAGGAGGAGGAGGATTCATAATAAGTAAATACTTAAGTAAGTGCATGATAATAAAGGCATGATAATTTGTTCATACGTCTTGATTAGCCAGTGTTTGCAGAGCGATCTCCTTGATTTTCTGCCGATCGATCTTTGTAGACGCTGCCAGGGGAATTGAATCCAAGAATATTACTCCTCCTCTGAGCTGTTTGGAATCTGCCAGGTTTTCTGAGAAGTAACGAAATATATTTAGATTAGCAAAGCAAGGTATTTAAACATTGAGTAATGTCAGATCTACCATTCTACTTCCGAGACAATTATTTGTGATGAGCACAATACCTACCATCTTTAGGTCTCGCATGCTATTATATATTCAAATATTGAAAAGTTTGTTCATCAAGATAACCTTCCCGCAAATAATTTTAAACCAGAAAAGAACTGACTTCACTTAGACTCCACATTTCCAAAAGCAAACGCTCGAGATGGCATAAAAAATACTTAATTTGCTATAAGTTTGCCTATAAAATGTGAAAAGTTCCCTCGATTTCTCCAGGATCGCATCATCAGAAGACAATGATGACCATACGTCGTTATCGCGGGTGCAACTACGATTTGACAGAACTCAAAGATTATGATAAACAAGAAATAACAGAAGTGTCAGTAGTATCAAATACGTTTGTACCTGCGAGATCAAAATTATTAAATTTTTTTTTCTAATATCGTACTTGACATGATAATTAGTACATATTAATAATTTTAAACAAAAAAAGAACCGACTTCGCTTAGGATCCGCTATTCCAAGGGGAAGTGACCGAGTTGCTGTAAAAAATAGTGAAACCACTATAGTTGAAGAGTTCCCTCGATTTCTTCAGGATCCCATCATCCGACCCCGACTTGGTGCCAACGAGTCTATCTAGGGGATATACCCATTCGATTAAAAAGAAATTTTGAAAATCAGTTCACGATTCACAGAGATATCGAGTAACATACATACATACAAAAAAATAATAATGATAAAAAAAATTCTGTCGAATTGAGAACCTCCTCTTTTTTTGAAGTCGGTTAAAAAGATTCAGCAGCCACGCAGTCCTAACGGCAACCTCTTCTGTCACCTGTTATTCGAAACAAGTTTCATTCTTGATCGATTTATGTAGACTTTCAGATAAAAGATTATTTTAAACTTAGGAACAATTGGTTCCCCCTAAAGTCACGGTTACTCGTTATTTTCATAAAAAAATGTGAAACGAAATTTCAACTCAAAAAGGCGCACTTTAAGGAACGTAAAAAAGGCGCAAGATTGAGAAGAGTTTGATTGATCATTTCCAGCAAAAACATTGTGCTCGATATGAAGAACTTCTTAGAGGCTAGGACGCGTAGGTAGAAATACTCTGTTTATATCAAACGGACACTTTGTTATATACATTCTTCAACACATTTGTTTTTGCACCCGCGATAACGACGTATGATGATGACAGACTTGATGACAATGGGAGTAATGGAAACAACTGTAAAGATTACCCTTTCATATAAAAATATATTTTTTCAAATTGAATTGCCGTCTTCGAATATCAGTAAATATGAGTAAAAAAATCCCGACGAATTGAGAACCACCTCCTTCTAAATCTTGAAGTCCGTTGAAAAATAATAAAAACCGGTAATTAAATTCTTATTAAAAATACAAATTGGGTGTACCTGTACTTACCTATTCTAATCAATCATTAATATCATTATATAAATCATTAATATATAATTCCCGTTCGTGTGATATAATCTGTTCTACAATCCTTCCCCGGGTCTCAACACTCTCAACAATCTATTAGTAGGTAAGTACCAAATTTCATCAAAAGCGGTTCAGCGGTTTAAGCGTGAAGGGGTAACAGACATTAAAGAGATACCGCACTATTAGTCGAGATTCTCAACTTTTACCAGCTGTGTGATCTCTTCAGCAGTAACATCATGCCCCGGCCGCCTCACCACACAAGCGACTGGTAAGTCCCCGCGCTTGTCCGGTATACCGGTCACAGCCACGTCCAGTACTGCCGGGTGTTGACGGATTGTTTTTTCCAGTTCTACTGGGGAAATCTGTTGATCAAATATATTTGGTTAATACCGACTATACTTAGTGGTTCTCAAAAAGATTACCAATGGAGTTTCCGTCCCCTATACCCGGTTCATTCCAACTCCCTCGTGTTTTGACTCATCCTTCAGAGTGATTGTAATGAAAGTATAGTGTTGCGTTCCTAGCCGGAGAGCAAGGTTGCCAGAGAGCTCAAAGATGCAGTGTGTAGAAGACAGAGGATCCTCCTGTCCTTGTAGCCGTTAACACACTGAATCCTTTTTTATAGTAATGGTAATGAGCATGTGCCACCTCTGTAATTGCAGGCGTCTATCAGCTTCGGTACATACCAATACCACCAGGCTTAATACCATCAGGCGGACCTTATCACCGTATGCTAGTTTGCTACCATAGTGGTATAAAAAAGGAATTGCGACTCTATTGGATAAAATTTTATAGCATATCAGAACGGAAAACATTGATTAGCAGGAGACATTGACTTAGTATGTATTCTACTAGACAAGCTATCTAGAACAAAGTTTGTGCGCCACGTTTGGCGGTTGACAGCTGTCATTGAATCAAAGATTAGCTTTAGCAAAGCAGTCGTGACACTATTATGACTTTATGACAATATTCATAATCTGCCTAAACACATCTTGTAATGAAACATGATTAAATAATATTAAGAGAAACTGATTATTATATTTGTAATATTTATTTTCAATCTTATATCATGTGGTACTTAGAAAAAAACGACCTAGCGATGTGTTTCACTTTGAATGTAATTATTTATTTCAGCTTCCTTGCCCAACGTATTGGAATTGCCATACAAAGGGGAAATGCTGCCAGTATCTACGGTACCATGCCGCGGGGGGACTTTTTAGTTTAGTGTTTTGACTTAAGATAGCTTTTAATTTATATTTAAGTTTTTGTTTATTATTGTACCTACCTATAACGCTTATTATTGATAATAAATTTATTTAAACATTATTTATTTATACTTGCTTATAATATAATTACTTACCCTTCATATTTACTTAAAATCATATAAATATTTAGTAACCATAATGCGAGCGATATTTCGATATTTAAGTTTTAAATTCAAATCATAAATACAATTTTTACGTAATTAACTCGCGCTTAAAATTTCAGCTAAATCGCCCTTGTTGTACAATAATCATAATATGTGTTATAAAATAAAAATAAATTGGTATACCACGTTACTAATTTTATGCAATATAAGAATCTTTATAAATAATGTAAGTACATCATGTGTAGGCACATGTGTTACTTCTGCGGCATTTATCTATGCGCCGAGGAAAATTGGCAACATGGTGTCGCACCGCGAACAACAATTATTTTAATTTAGTGTTAACATCAAACTTTGCACTTCTTTACCGGTGGAATGTAATTTCGTGGCTTCTGTTACTTTTATTAGAATGATTATTGCAGTTTTATACTACGCACGAATTATTTTTAATAATACTTTTTTTTTATTGTTGACGCTTGCGTGCCATCACGTCTGTGGTCCAAGACAGAATGTCAGGCTTATCACTTAAAGTCGTGTCAATCACTGAAACTCATGGCTGACCAAAAAGGGATGTCATCTCCTGTTACTCAATGGCAGGAGATGATTTTTCTTGACATGAATTAATGAACGGCACTTAAAGTCCATACATTCGCTCTTAAACCACTGACATGATGTCAAATGCCAGACAGCTGTCTCCCGCCAAACATGGCGCACAGCATTTGTTCTGAGGGTAATTTGCAGAAAAAATGTACCTTTACTTTTTTTTTTATTTGATATATTTTTTGAGTCTATCTTATGCAGAATCATGAGCTCTATCGAGTCTGATAGATTAAAAAAAATGTCCCAACTGTTCCAAAATTTTCATACAAAAAATTTCGTTACGTTCATAAAAAAAGTGTCACGAAACTGAGAAATTATCAGTAAAGGTACATTTTTTCTGCAAATTACCCTAAGTTAGCTAATCAAGTAGAGTAGAATACATAACAAATGACTTAAACGTGTGTTCTCTTACTCCATGTTCCATGTATTTTAGAAGCATTTTGTTTCGCTCCACGAAGAAAAAACTGTAATCCTCATCTCTGTAGAAAATGTAGCCAGTCTTGAACCAACGGTCTTCGGTAAACGCTTGTGCGGTCGCTTCCGGGTTTCTGTAGTAGCTCTTTATGATTCCCGGGCCTTTGATCAATAATTCCCCATTTCTGTGTGGTTCGTAAATGTCCTCCCCAGTCTGGATATCTATCAACTGCAAAACAGATAGAAGTGTAGGTAAGTATGTACAGAATAGATAAAAAAAACGGCCAAGAGCATGTTTGGCCATGCTCAGTGTAGGATTCCTTAGTTGTCGGCCTGTTATAATACATCCCTTCAGAACGTCGTTTATGAAGGGATATTTGCGGCACATACGTCATTTTACTATGTAGCATTTATGTCCTTTTATTATGCTGTGATTTATAACTCAATAGCGACTCAACCGATTTTATTCAATATAGCTTCAATTACTCATCAGGCCGTGGGGTGCCCGGCCTTAGAATTGTCCCCCACCATATCGTCCCGTGGTTGCAGTAGGAGTCTGCTAAGGGAATATACCGGGAGATGGGCAGCAGCATCTTCCGCAAGCCTACAAACAATAAACAAAAAAAAAACTGCGCGCGCCAACCCGCCTGCCAAGCGTGGCGCGTATGGAAAACCCCCCCTTAAAGGGGAGGCCTATGTTCAGCAGTGGACGTCTTATGGCTGAGATGATGATGATGACTCATCAGGCCTTAATAGGAAAGAGGCATGGAAAGGGGGAAAATATTTCTCTATCAGCGGTAGAGTACGTACCTTTCGTTTGCAGGCTACTAAAAAAGTCACAATACTTCACCATATTTGAAATCTTTTACATCCATATTACTTATATCCTACGAGACACAGACTATTTACTATTATTACAACTACTGGAATTAGGCTACATAATTTGATTGATGGACTTGGGCGTATCAACTTTTTAATGTTGTTTACTCTGTCCCCGTTGTCCGAGGGACATCCTCATACTATTTCATAGAAAATCTTTGGTTGTCCAAGGGACGTAACCATAGCAACCAGGCGCTATAAAAAGTTGATTGACTCACTTACCCTATACTGTAAATTCCCGATAGGGTTCCCAACACTGAGGGAACCATCGTTCGTGCCATCCTTTATGAACACAGAACATGTTGCTTCGCTTATCGCATATCCGTTCAGCATTTTTGTGCTGGGCGCCATTTTCTAAAAAAAAAACCTGGAAATTAGAAACAGGTTTTCTTGTCACTGAATCTTAAAGCAAATCAAATTATTTTGTTGTTTTTTTTATTTATTTGCAATCTTTAAGTAGTAACACTACTAAGTATATAAATTATAAACTCAAATAGATGTCATAATCATACGTCGTTATCGCGGGTGCAACTACGATTTGACAGAACTCAAAGATTATGATAAACAAGAAATAACAGAAGTGTCAGTAGTATCAAATACGTTTGTACCTGCGAGATCAAAATTATTAAATTTTTTTTTCTAATATCGTACTTGACATGATAATTAGTACATATTAATAATTTTAAACAAAAAAAGAACCGACTTCGCTTAGGATCCGCTATTCCAAGGGGAAGTGACCGAGTTGCTGTAAAAAATAGTGAAACCACTATAGTTGAAGAGTTCCCTCGATTTCTTCAGGATCCCATCATCCGACCCCGACTTGGTGCCAACGAGTCTATCTAGGGGATATACCCATTCGATTAAAAAGAAATTTTGAAAATCAGTTCACGATTCACAGAGATATCGAGTAACATACATACATACAAAAAAATAATAATGATAAAAAAAATTCTGTCGAATTGAGAACCTCCTCTTTTTTTGAAGTCGGTTAAAAAGATTCAGCAGCCACGCAGTCCTAACGGCAACCTCTTCTGTCACCTGTTATTCGAAACAAGTTTCATTCTTGATCGATTTATGTAGACTTTCAGATAAAAGATTATTTTAAACTTAGGAACAATTGGTTCCCCCTAAAGTCACGGTTACTCGTTATTTTCATAAAAAAATGTGAAACGAAATTTCAACTCAAAAAGGCGCACTTTAAGGAACGTAAAAAAGGCGCAAGATTGAGAAGAGTTTGATTGATCATTTCCAGCAAAAACATTGTGCTCGATATGAAGAACTTCTTAGAGGCTAGGACGCGTAGGTAGAAATACTCTGTTTATATCAAACGGACACTCTGTTATATACATTCTTCAACACATTTGTTTTTGCACCCGCGATAACGACGTATGGTCATAATATACTTCAGAAAAAGTGACCAAGTCCTCCGGTGTCCGAGGCCAGATCTGGCCACTTTTTCTAAAGTACAAGGTGTAACAAAAATGCTGGTGATCCTTTTAAGGGCATAATTGGTATCATGTTCTAATTATGAAAAACTAAGAAAAAAAATTTTTCGTGCGAAAAAAAAAATTGCTTTAGTATGGAGGGTGGGCCGGCTGGGACCACCTGTCCCATAGAAAAATAAATTTTTTTTCGCGTAAAATTTTTTTTTCACCTTCTTTTTCTTACTCGCAATACGATACCAATTATGCCCTTAAACGGATCACCAGTATTTTTGTTACACCCTGTATATGACATCTATTTCAGTTTATGAGTTTTCTTGTCGTTTACTCGGTGAAAAGAGTTTTCATCTCTCCTGTTCCGAAAGTTTATTTTCATAGGTAGTAGATAACCGTGTAGAAAATTTCTTGTTCATGTCTAGGGTGGCACGACCACCGGATGGCCTCCCCAACCACCGGCAAAAATTTTTGGTTTTTAATTTTTATTTGTTAATGAGCTTTATGAAATTTGCGTCTAGTACTTTACTTTCCTGATAGTTGAAATCCAAAGTAAAATGTTTAACTCGGGCGAAATTACCAATTTTACCCTCAACCTACTGGTTAATATTTTTTTAAATCATAAACAGATCACTCATTGTTACCTGATTTTTGATCCATTGATGAAGTTGTGTTTTAAATGGGTTGAGAGGCAGGGGTTTTATGTTTTTTCGGAGGGGCGTTAAATATTCTCATACACATGTGATAACAGTTTTCATAAAAAGGAATGAAATTGGTTCGGAACAAAATCGAATACAAGTTTGTCGGGGTATCTTGTGTAGAAACATACACATATTGATGTTAATTGACTACCTTGATTTCTTGTAGCAGATCGGCTGTAACAGCACTTCCCCCAACCACAACGGCCTCGAAACGGCTTAAGTCCAACCGCTCATTTTCTTCGGGTGTAATAAGCGTGGTCAAGTACGTTGGACTGCTTACCATGACACTTGGCTGCAAAAACAAAACAATGTACACTGAAGAATGGGGAACTCCATAATCTGACACACGGCTAACTTTTGAATCGTGGGTCCTAAAATTTTGGGAAAAATCATGAAAATGAGTACCTTCAATGAAAACTATATTGAAATAAATCGGTTGAGCCGTTTTTGAGTTACCATTCAAAAACCCGTAGTGAAAGAACGTAAGTAAATATGACGTAAGCGCCGCCAAATTTCCCGTAAGAAACGACCTTTTGAATTAATGGTCTCAGTTTACGGAACCCTACACTAAGCATGGCCCGACGTGCTCTTGGCCGGTTTTTTTATGGTTATCAACTTATCAAAATAAGTAGCTACCACTTTGCGCCACAGACAGTCCGACTTTGCTTGCGTTTACCGGTCCTTATATTGTCCATGGTGTTAACATATTTTTTCTGTGGGGTGTTTAACATAGTTGGACGCTTCGATATTAACGAACGCGATGGTACCTACTAGTTGTATACTAAATTAACAGTTATAATGATGGATTAGGTAGATTGAGGCAGCTTCATGCAATGCCATCTTACAATAAGGGGACACGTGGCCCGTGCCCAGGGGCCCCGAAAATTTTTAGATGACTTTTTTTAGTCATCGTTGTTCGTAATAGAGCGCCTAATGGCCCCTGGTGTCCAAGGGTCCCATATTCTTACGTGCCCTAGGGTCCCGTCACGTATTAAGACGGCCTTGGCGTCATGTATAGTGCTACCCGTGTGATGCAGAATTTATACACATTGATTTTGACCAGGTTCGATTCCCGGTTATGTATGAGAGTTAATAAAAAAGTTTGAATGTAATTACTATTAAATCTAAAATCGACGTCATGGTTCCTAAGAACAGATCTCGCTATCTCTCATAGTTTCCGACTTCTCCATACTGACCCATTTGGATTGTAAGTACACCCGGTATACTACTGTCGGTGACTGCACCTTGTAAGTATTGATGAGACGATACGCGTGCAGCTGCTGTAGAGGTTTGGAGGTCTGGAGCCTGGTGAACCGCAGAATCGGAGACATCAGGTAGGCTAAGAGAGCTGACAACCACTGCAGCGGTGACGCAACAAAACTCATTTTGTATGGCTTCGGAAAATCAGTACAACGGTTCCTAAAAAAAAACATGTTTAAAGGGCGCTCCATTTACGACTTGAGGCCACCAGATGAGCAAGGATGTGTTACGAGGATTGCGTTTATTACATCTCAACTAGTTCAATTGGGAAGGCCGGTAAAAACTTTTTGTAGTATAGAGGGTGCTGTTCCAGATTCCATACAACATAATTTTATTTTAAACAAAAAAAGTGCCGAGTTCATTTAGGATCCGCTTTCCAAGAGGAAATGTCCGAGTTGCTGTAAAAAATACTGAAATCACTATACGTGTGCCTATAACCGTTGAAGATTTCCTTCGATTTCTCCAGGATCCCATCATCAGACCCGGACCTGGTGATAATGCACCAACTGTGAAGTATACTCTGATGGGATCCTGGAGAAATCGAGGGAACTCTTCAACTATTATAGGCACAGCTATAGTTATTTCACTAGTTTTTACAGCAACTCGGCCACTTCCTCTTGAAATAGCGGATCCTAAGTGAAGTCGGTTATTTTTCTGTTAAAATTATTATCTCTGGTCTTTTTCAAATTAAAATTAAGTTATGTAAACAATGTACATTGCAAGCCCTAATTACCAGGCATATG
Source organism: Pammene fasciana (assembly GCA_911728535.1). NCBI lineage: Eukaryota > Metazoa > Arthropoda > Insecta > Lepidoptera > Tortricidae > Pammene > Pammene fasciana. The sequence goes on from OU452292.1 coordinate 4,571,816, forward strand.
GCGCGGAGATAGTCAAGTTCTTATGAGTGGCGGCCTGGCGGCCGCGCTCTTAGGCAACCCGGTGGTTCCACTGGTTGCGATTAATAGCGCAATCGTCTCTTCAGGGTCGAAATCTGTTGGTCTGAAAAATTATACGATTGTTTACTATGAACATGCATGAGATATGACGCTTTTTGAGCGCCATCTGTCGGCTATACAAGAGTATAATGAATACAGTATTATTAGCTACACCCGACAGCTTTGCTAATGAATTTAGGACTTGAGGACTCCGCAAAGTTCAATCGCGTAGCACCATCATTTTTGGTCAACCCTTGACGATCAAAAGATCAATAAAACGTGTGAGTAGGCAATGTCTTTGCTAAAAGCTGAATCAGGCTCATTGATAATATATTTATGTAAGATATGTTAGGTAAATGTACCCAGATCCCATGAAATTACAAAAAAAATTACTTGAAGTCTTCAATTAAACTTTTATCTCCGTACTTTTCCAAGAACTCTGATAGGCTACAAGTTCCCTTTCCGTCGCCATTATCAAAGTGGACTATAAGACCGTCCGCCACAATCCCGTTCAGTGCTAGCTGCACGTCTTGGGCTCGGTGGCTTTGGCAGAAGACCACCTTAGGTCGGGTTACATCGAAGTTCCCTCGGAGCTCGTCTACAAAGTAAAATGTGCTGTTAAGAGATCGCGCCTTTAACAAAGTTAATTATTCGGTATAGCGAGCACTCCACGGAAAAGTCTGTCTCGAACGAACATAAGCCGGTATTACATTACGAAATTAGTGGCATGAAATTAATTTCGTGACATTAGTTTTACCAACAGTTTTACGTGTAATTTATTACAGTCGTAAAATTAGTATCATGCAACTAATTTCGTAATGTAATTCCGGCATAGTTTCTTGCTCTGCGCGATTTTTTGGTAAAATTTGTGTCATGGAACTAAAAACCGGAATTACATTACGAAATTAGTGTCATGAAATTAATTTCGTGACATTAGTTTTACCAACAGTTTCACGTGTAATTGTGGATTTAAGTCATGTTTTGTTATTTTGGATTTTTTGTCAAAAAAATATAATTCTTTCTTTCTGTCTTTTTATATATCCGTCTTCTCCGGATTATCACACGATAAAACGTGATGTTATAAGGTGATCAATAAATACTTACTGACACCCAAAGTCCTGTCTATGGCCGACACTATGACCCCCAGGTATAGGGCCGCGTAGAAAGGTATAGCCAGGTCGAGATGGTTTGGGGCCATGAGGGTAATGACGTCACCCTTCTGAAGACCCAGGTTCTTGAGAGCGATGGCACAGCGCACTGACCGCTCGAGGACAGAAACGTTGGTTTCGGAATCACCCGTTCCTCCATCGATCTAAAATGAATTATGTTAATCTTTATACTAGACTTGTTTTCGCATATACACCTAGGTACTTGTAAAATTAGCATAAGTAGCAAATCCGGGCACTGACTGATCATGCAAAATGGCACGAGTTTTTGTAATAAGGAAATTTTCAACTAGGGAATGCGATACCACTATTTCTTGTATGGCCCAACACAATACCAATACGGTACCGTACTGGTATTCCGGTATGGGGCTATACATAAAATACCAGTATAAATAGCATTTCATATTTTGAACATAGTACAAAATCAAAAAGAGAAACGAAACAAATTCCAAATACTAAAACACTGAAAAATCGCTGATTATTGTTAGTTGCGCTTAAATACGGCTTAACGTGAACAAAGATTTCCCTCCTCATGATTGCTCCTTAAAGATGGATTTGAGAAGTGGAGACACCAAGATTTTTGATGTAAATAGTTTTTTTTTTACATGATTATGCTTCGAATCAGTGTCAAAATTATACCTTAAATGAATTCGGCATCCCCGACTCATATGAAAACGATACCAAACTTGGCCTAGTAGCTTAACTGATGTAGATATCAAGATAAAGTTGAGAGCCTCCCCCCCAAAAATTTACATCAAAAATCTTGGTGGCTCCACTTCTCAAATCCATCCTTGAGTCCTAACCTAAGGAACAATCATGACGAGGGAAATCTCTTGTTCACGAAAGCCGTATTTTTATGACCACACTCGCAACTTTGACATCGCTCCGAAGCAAAAACATGTAAAATACATATAGAACTACGAAACATGAAAAAATTAAAGATGCTTTAGAGAGCCCTATTATTCGTTCATTTAATGTAATATTACCTGCAAAATGAAATCGGGATCATCCTTAAGGCTCTGCAACATAATTTTTCCAAGATGGTGCACATCGGTGGGTATCCCCGACTCCGCGACCACCCTGGATGTGACCGTACTCATGAACCAATGTACGGAGTCGTTGACTCTCTTTGCCGGAAACATTCTGCTGGTGTGCCAGTGTAGGTGCGATACAGTTCGTTAATGAATGGTTTTGAGACCTAAAAAAATTGTCAGCCATGAACTTAGTGAAATATGAGACTTTAAATGAGAATCAACTAAACCCTCAGTGTATTCGTTTCAGATTTTTAATACAGCAGATCAAGCGGAATGTATCGAAAACGAAATCACCTAGAAGTATATCTCTACTCGGTGGTTTAGTTTTCAGTTTACGTTCCGCTTGGTGTGCTGTGTTAATAATCCCATACAAATTAAGACCTAACGCAAACGCAATCGTTACGTTACGTTAGTGAAACGATTACACCAAGGGTTCTGTTGGAGCACTGACGTGATGCCACGCAAGCGTGAAAAAAATAAAAATTTAAATTTAAAAAAGTATGGCTTTCTGTAAAAACTGCCGAACTAAACTGTCGGTCGGCAACGCGCATGTGATACCTCTGTAGTTGCAGGCGTCCATAGGCTACGGAGGCTGTATACCATCAGGCGTACCGTATGCTTGTTTGCCACCGTCGAAATCGTCTATTTCTCAAAATGGTCTTAAAATCTTATGCACCCACCCACCAGAATTGTCTTAAAATTGGGATTTGGTTTGTTGACTGGGTCCTTTAACTACTTACTGTCAAAATTTGGAGCGTCCGCCTCGTTGTTAAATTTAGGCCAAAAAATTGGAACTTCAACTGGTCTCAAAATCTTATGCGCCCACGAGAATGGTCTTCAAATTGGTATGTAGGCTACTTGAAGCGGGCTTAATCATGTGTAAAAATTTGGAGCGTCCAGCTCGTTGATAAATTTAGGCCAAAAAATTGTATTTTCAACTTGACGCCATACATACTTGTGGCCATTTAAGACCTTTAAGACTTATATTTTCGTGATCTGCTGCGAGACGGGCTCTACAACACTATATAGAAGAAGACTGTTTTTTTTTTGATAAATTTCTTGTAGGCGCGGCTTCAGCACTATTCAAGCATGGATAGAGAAAATCACACTGTATTACGCTACTACCCTACTTTTTGGCCAGCCAGACTATATTTGGTACGTGAATTGCTTCATAAAATAAAACTATTAGTCATTTTTGTTTATATCTTATTTATAAAAATAAATAAGTTCATGATAATAAAGGCATGATATTTTGTTCATACGTCTTGTTTACTTTAGACAGTGTTTGCAGAGCGATCTCCTTGATTTTCTTCCGATCGATCTTTGTAGTCGGTGTTAGGGGAATTGAATCCAAGAATATTACTCCACCTCTGAGCTGTTTGGTGTCTGCCAGGTTTTCTGAGAAGTAACGAAATATAATTAGATTAGTATACTCGTAGCTAATTAGGTAAATACTGGGTAATTTCAGGTCTTCGTGATGAGCATATACCTAGCATCTTTCGGTCTCGCATGCTAAATACAAGATGTAACTAAAATTCTGGTGATGATTTCAGAAACACAGGGGAAACAGGGCAAGGGGTGCTAAAAATCACCGGTACCTATCCGGCTACCACACCAAACAACAACTGGCCCTGGCAACATATAACACGCGTACACTGCGGACCGACGAAAAGATATTGGAACTAGGGGAAGGATTGAGCAAGTTGCGATGGGACATAGTAGGGTTATCGGAAGTCCGAAGAGAGGGGGAGGACACGATAACTCTCAAATCCGGCAACTTGCTCTATTTCCGGGAGGGCGATCAACAGTCCCAAGGAGGTGTCGGGTTCCTCGTCCACAAGTCCCTCGTGAACAACGTGGTGAAGATCGAGAGTGTGTCGAGCAGGGTAGCGTACCTTATACTCAGAGTATCAAAAAGGTACTCGTTGAAGGTTATACAGGTTTACGCACCGACCTCGGCACACTCCGACGACGAGGTGGAGGCTATGTATGAGGACATATCTAGAGCCATGCATAGTTCCAAAACCTACTTCACCGTTGTGATGGGGGACTTCAACGCGAAACTGGGCAAGAGAGACGGTGACGAGCTGAAAGTGGGGCAATTTGGAATTGGGAAGCGGAATCATCGGGGACATTTGCTGGCCGGCTTCCTGGAGAAGGAGGGACTCTTTATGATGAACTCCTTCTTCAGGAAACGTGAGCACAGGAAATGGACCTGGATGAGCCCCGACGGTGCAACAAAAAATGAGATTGACTTCATCATGTCGACGAAGAAGCATATATTCAATGATGTATCTGTGATCAACACAGTCAAAACTGGGAGTGATCACCGATTGGTAAGAGGCACATTGAATATATGTATCAAGCTAGAGCGCTCTCGACTGGTGAAGTCTACGCTCCGTCCAGCACCTACCGAATACCAAAATCCCGAGAGCTTTCAGCTGGAACTTCAAAACCGTTTCGATTGCCTAGGCGGCGATGTGGACGAATATAACGACGGGTTCGTAGAAGCTGTCCATTTCACTGGGTCCAAGTTCTTTAGAACGAAACGCACCAGTAGGACTAAGAGGCTCTCTAACTCTACTCAGAATCTCATGAAGGAGAGGAACGAAATGGTTCTAAAATCTTCAGTTGATGCGATACAACTCCGGCAGCTTAATAGACGGATCTCCAAGTCCATTACCTGCGATCTTCGCTTATTTAATACGAACCGTATTCACGAAGCTATCGAGCGGAACAAGGGCTGTAAAGTATTTTCAAGAGATCTGTCTATTGGGCAAAGCCAGCTCGCTAAATTACGGACTGAAGATGGTAGAATGGTTTCATCTAAACCCGAGCTACTGAGAGAGATAGAGCGCTTTTATGGGCAGTTATATAGATCAACTCGTGGACCCGAAGTTAGCCTAGCGAATGAACATAGAGCTAGGCTTACCCGACACTATACCGATGACATCCCGGACATCAGCTTGTACGAGATCAGAATGGCCCTGAAGCAGCTCAAAAATAACAAGGCGCCAGGTGAAGATGGAATTACAGCCGAACTCCTGAAGGCGGGTGGAAAACCGGTCCTTATGGCCCTTCAGAAGCTGTTTAATTCCGTCTTACTTGAAGGGAGAACGCCAAAGGCATGGAACAGAGGGGTGGTGGTGTTGTTCTTCAAAAAAGGTGATAGCACCTTGCTGAAGAACTACCGACCCATCACACTTCTGAGCCATGTCTATAAGCTGTTTTCTAGAGTCATTACAAATCGACTCTCGTACAGGTTAGACGACTTCCAGCCTCCCGAACAAGCCGGTTTCCGAAGAGGGTTCAGTACCGTAGACCACATTCATACGCTGCGTCAGGTTATACAGAAGACTGAGGAGTATAACCTGCCCCTCTGTTTAGCGTTTGTGGACTACGAGAAAGCCTTCGATTCGATCGAGACTTGGGCTGTACTACAGGCTCTCCAGAGGTGCCAAGTGGACTACCGTTATATCGAGGTAATGAAGTGTTTGTACGAGAACGCCTCTATGTCAGTCCGACTCCAGGACCAGAACTCGAGATCCATACCGCTGCAGCGGGGAGTCAGGCAAGGAGATGTAATTTCTCCAAAACTGTTCACCGCTGCCCTGGAGGACATTTTCAAGGGTTTGGACTGGGGAAGGCTTGGCATCAACATCAACGGCGAGTACATCACTCATCTTCGATTTGCCGACGATATCGTAGTCCTGGCTGAGACCATGGAGGACTTAAGTACGATGCTCGACGACCTCAGTAAAGGCTCTGAGAGGGTTGGTCTAAGGATGAACATGGATAAGACGAAAGTCTAACGCCCATGTAGTACCAACCCCTATTACAGTCGGAGACTTTACGCTCGAAGTTGTAGACGATTATGTATACCTCGGACAGACAATCCAGCTAGGTAGGTCCAATTTCGAGAAAGAGGTCAATCGTCGAATCCGTCTCGGTTGGGCAGCATTTGGGAAGCTGAAACATATCTTTTCGTCCAATATTCCGCAGTGTCTCAAGACGAAAGTCTTTGACCAGTGTGTGTTGCCAGTGATGACCTATGGCTCTGAAACGTGGTCGCTCACAATGGGCCTCATTAAAAAGCTTAAAGTCACCCAAAGAGCAATGGAGAGGGCTATGTTAGGAGTTTCTTTGCGTGACCGTATCAGAAACGATACTATCCGTAGCAGAACCAAAGTAACCGACATAGCCCGTCGGATCGCTAAACTTAAGTGGCAATGGGCAGGGCACATTGCACGGAGAACCGATGGCCGTTGGGGCACTAAGGTTCTCGAATGGCGACCATACACCGGAAGGCGAAGAGTTGGTAGGCCCCCTACAAGGTGGACTGATGACCTGGTGAAGGTCGCTGGAGTCCGCTGGATGCGGGTGGCACAGGACCGGTCATTGTGGCGTTCAGTGGGGGAGGCCTATGTCCAGCAGTGGACGTCTTTCGGCTGAAATGATGATGATGATGATGATGATTTCAAAAACTATTTCAAAAATGGATTTATCCAATACTGATTCAGAATTGGCATAACAGTTCCTATTAACATCTTTACAAAAAGGATATTGCTATTAATATTCATTAGGCAATAATGAGTTACCAAATTTACCAATACTAAATAAAAAAGAAAAGTGCGATTATCTCGAAGACCAGGCCCCTATTTCACCACGGTTACAATTGTAATTTTCTGACATATCCTAATTACTGACGTCATAGGCATCCATAGGCTACAGAAACCGCTTACCATTGAGCGGTCTGCACGCTTGTTTGCCACCAGCGTAGTATTTAAAGAAAAACTTCATTTATTATCACTAAAACTACTACTTTTCTAAACAGGGGTTTTGACATATGTATCGAAAAACTCGACAATTGTCACGAAATTCCGACACAAGCCCAATCTTATGTCGAGAAATATTTACAATTCTTCTAAGTACACAGATAGAAATAATATCTTAATTCAAAACGCAAAACTCTCTTGCACGCGGTTTCTTAAAGAGAGTAATAAATACCTTAGACCAATAAACATGACTTGAGTTAAAAATATCATGATTTTTAAAAGAAGAATTAAAATTATTCAGTTTTAGCTTTACCCATTTTTAAAGCGAATAGTAATGATTTGAGTTAAGATAATAATTATTTACGGCAAAAAAGCACCAACATTTTCCTTTAAGAGTTTTATATGTTTACGTCAAAAGCGTTTAGTTCTTGGTTTGATGTTTTCAATCTACAGCTAAGAGCCAAAGCTAATTCAAAGAAGTGCGCCAAAAGTTTGATTTGACATTTTTAAGTTTTTAGGCAAGAGAGATTAATTTTTGCTTTGATGTTTTCAACCTACAATCAAGAGCCACAGCTATTCCAAAGAAGAAGCACATAATTTTTGCTTTGAAACATTCAAGTTTTGGACGTTAGTTACCCTGCGCATCAATAGATGTCTCTGCGTGTAGGTTAGAACACGCGAACGTTTGTTCGACGTAACTTCATGACCCTCGGCGCTTTGCCCGGGCTTATTTGAGATTCACAATAGCAATCTCAGCTCTAGTTAATACGATTATAAATTGTGAGTATATAAATAATCATAATTTATATTTGTATTATCTACTTTTAGTTAAACTTCCTCTCTTGGGATTAGTCCCGAGAAACACAGTTTCTGCTACTAGCTTTTTAAGTAGTGCACTGAGACACTAAGGCGATTATCACACTGACGACGGATCCGCTACGCTACGGAGCGCTATACACATGCAGAGCGCTATCTCGCTCGCGCACCGGTGCCGCATGCGGATCCGCGCCAGTGTGATAACCGCCTTAGAAAATGTTATTGTTTGTTTCAAGTAATCGATTTCATACGCCAAGAAATTTTAGATCTTGGTGTGAAAATATCAAATTTTACATCAAGTAACACATGCTCTTGAACTAATGCGTTTTCATGTTTCCGTGGAGAAATTCAATTCTCAATTTAAACTATGAGTCTTCGTCCAAGAAACAAAGTTTCTTGGCTTAAGTTCTTTATGTATTGCACTAAGACACATAAAGTTCAATTTAAAAAAAATACAATACAAAAACAAAATTCAAACGCTCTTCGTGAGAATATTAAGCTATTTTAAAAAGAAGATTTTTATATCTCGGATAAAGTATTGAATTTATTAGGTTAAGTAATAAACTTTGAAATATTTTATATCTTAAAATAAAGAATTTTATTTTTTCCTTATATGGGAAACTGGATATCTCTTGATTCAAATAGGTTTCTTTGGTTGAAGAGATTTTTTCTATCTGTGTACTATGGTTTTTCGTGACAATTGTCGTGAGCACTTCAGCAAACTTAGTACCTATTTATTGACGATATAATATAAATATGTTGAATTTTATTAAAATATTATGGTAGTAGCAAACAAGTATGTAGCCCGCCTGCTGGTAAGCGGTTACGCGTAGCCTGTGGACGCCTGTGACGTCAGTAATTTGGATATGTCAGAAATTATGACAATTGTCACCGTGGTGAAACAGGGGCCTGAGGACTTTTCCTAAACCTATTAGTACATTTTCTGGGCCAGCTTAAGGTGCGGGCTGTAGGTGGTTAGAAGGTTGTCCACTATTTACCGGGCACCCGTACACCAATCCAAACATTGAAAAGTTTGTTTATCAAGAGGGATATAAAAATATTCTTATTCTTATTCCTGCAAATAATTTTAAACAAAAAAAAAGAACAGACTTCGCTTAGACTTCACATTTCCAAAAACAAATGCTCGATCTGGCGTAAAAAAAATCGCTTAAGGTGTGCTTATAATATTTAAAGAGTTCCCTCGAATTATCCAGAATCCTATCATCAGATCCTGACCTACTGACAATGGGACCAACTGTAAAGTAACCTTTCACATAAAAAAAAAGAAATTTCCAATTCGGTCCAGCCGTCTTCGAATAATCGGTGAACATACCTTGATAAAAAAATGGCCAAGTGAGGGTCGGACCACGCATAATGGAGGGTTCATAATCCTGCATTTATAATATAAGTCGAGATTCTCACCTTTTACCAGCTGTGTGATCTCTTCAGCAGTAACATCATGCCCCGGCCGCCTCACCACACAAGCGACTGGTAAGTCCCCGCGCTTGTCCGGTATACCGGTCACAGCCACGTCCAGTACTGCCGGGTGTTGACGGATTGTATTTTCCAGTTCTACTGGGGAAATCTGTTGATCAAATATATTTGGTTAATACCGACTATACTTAGTGGTTCTCAAAAAGATTACCAATGGAGTTTCCGTGCCCTATACCCGGTTCATTCCAACTCCCTCGTGTTTTGACTCATCCTTCAGAGTGATTGTATTGAAAGCATAGTGTTGCGTTCCTAGCCGGAGAGCAAAGTTGCCAGAGAGCTCAAAGAGGATGCAGTGTGATGACGACAAAGGATCCTCTTGTCCCTGTAGCCATCAACACAGTGGATCCCGCTATATAGTAACGGCAACGAGCATGTGCCACCTCTGTAATTGCAGGCGTCTATCAGCTTCGGTACCTCCTTACCATCAGGCGGGCCTTATCACCGCTAGCTAGTTTGCCGCCGTAGTAGAATAAAAAAAGGAATTGCGACTCTATTAGAATAAATCTTACAAGATATCAGAACTGAAAACAATGATTAGAAGGAGATGACACCCTAAAAAAATTTTTTTGACATGATTTAAAGTCCATACATTCGATTTTCAACCATTGACACGATGCCAAGCAACTGACAGCGGTCAACCACCAAACATAGCGCACAACATTTGTTCTAGGTAGCTGATCTAGTAGAGTACATAATAAATCAATGACTTGAACAAGTGTTCTCTTACCTGATGATTCATGTATTTTAGAAGCAGTTTGGTTCGCTCCACGAAGAAAAAGCTGTAATTCTCATCTCTGTAGAAAATGTCGCCAGTCTTGAACCAACGGTCTTCGGTAAAAGCCTGTGCGGTCGCTTCCGGGTTTCTGTAGTAGCTCTTTATGATTCCTGGGCCTTTGATCCATAATTCCCCATTTCTGTGCGGTTCGTAGATGTCCTCTCCAGTCTGGATATCTATCAACTGCAAGACATTGGATATAATTGGGTACTGGGTGTAACAAAGATACTGGTATCCGTTTCAGGGCAAAATTGGAAAAGTTAAGACCAGTAACTTTTGGCCGCGAAAAAATTGTTTATCGGATGCGTGATCCCAGCCGGCTAATATTCATACAAAACCACTAATTTTCTTCGTATTTTTTTTAATTCTTAGTTTTTCATAATTAGAATACGATAGGTACCATTAACCAAGTATGCCCTTATAAGGATCATTAGCATTTTTGTTACACCTTGTATGTAAGGAATAGAGAGAAAAAATAATAAAAGTACGTCACAATGCTTGACCAATAACTACAAACTTCCAGGCTGTCAACCACTGAATTAGACTGAACTAGAATTTTATTAGCGTTCTACTAGTTTTGTGCCATAAATTATGATAAAGAGGCTGTCAAAAACCTTGTTCTAGACATAATTTATTATACGGACTTACCCTATACTGCAAATACCCTACAGGTTTCCCAACGGTGGGGGAAACAACATTCGAGCCGTCCTTTAGGAAAACAAGGCTTGTTGCCTCACTTATCCCATATCCATTGAGCACTTCTGTGTTGGGCGCCAATTTCTAAAAAAACATCCTAATTACATCCCAAAAAATTACAATCAAGTTTTTTAGTCATTTACTCTGTTGGAAAAGTTTATTCACCCGTGATTGAGCATCCTACACAACTCCTCATGATTGAATTATTCTATTGAATACTTCAATTACTTATACTGTAAAATATGTAGGTACATCAATCAAACTTTGTTTTTTAATTATTTTATCTTAGCACTAGAAATGAGGATCTGTCAAGTCCTATCTAAATTTAGGTGTCCTACGGGGGTAGGAAAATCGGGGGGTTGTGGGCAGAGAGGAAATTCTAAAAAAGGCACATTTTACAATCTAGGCGAGTGAAGTGTCATTTTCTATGTATTTTTAGAACTGAATCGAATGAGATCATACCCATACTTATAGAAAATATTATTTTTTGAGATATGAAGAGTTGTATTACAAAAAACTATCTGTATTTTAATACGGGATATTTACCATGTGAGTTTGTTTTTGTGAGCAACTGTGCCGAAATATCGGAAGCTCACAAAAACAAACTCACATGGTAAATATCCCGTATTAAATAGTTTTTGTAATATCATATTAATTCAAATTCAAATAATTTATTTTCAGACAATGTCCATAGAGTTAGTATACATTCCCTTAAAAAGCCTATGTTAGTCAAACTTATACTATATTATACACTAAGCCTCTAGAATACATATGTAAAGAGTCCCAATGTTTCCAGAAGGCGCAAGCAGGACCATGTTAATAACCATGTTAGCTTAAAATCGTAAATGAGGAGTTTTTTTTTTACCAAATAACAACTTGATCCATATCAATATATACTTAGGTCTTATAAATTACAATGAGCTCTCTTTAAAAAAAAAGGTTTAGTGAATATTTTAAGAAATAATTGCATCGAAAGTCTAAAAAAATATGTCCTCCCCCTCTAACTTTTGAACAATAAGTTAAAAAATATGACAAATTTCAAAAATATGCGCCTTAATACTTACTTTTTTACAAAAAAATATTTGTTAGACTTTTGAGCCTTCTCTAAAAAACTTCTTCTGTATGCAGATACGACCTTTAGGTATAAGTTTGTTCTTATTTCATCAAAGGTCTGGTACCTTCTGTTATGCGTGGTCCCATACGTACAGTCACGGACTTTAATTGTTGAGCCATTTACGGTTCAAGCTATCTTCTTTTGTTTAATACTTACTCTATGAAATGTCCAATATAAAGTGAACTGGCTGGTTTTAAAATTTTATTTGATTACCTTAATTTCTTGGAGCAGGTCGGCTGTAACAGCGCTTCCCGAAACCGAAATGGTCTCGAAACAGCTCAAGTCCAACCGCTCATTTCCTTCGGGTGTAATTAGCGTGTTCAAGTACGTTGGACTGCTCAACATGAAGCTTGGCTGCAAAAACAAAACAATGTACAGTCAAGAATGGGCAACTCCACAATATGAAATACGGCCTTGATTATTTCCTATCGTTTTTTGTATAGTCGTTCAGAAAATTCGAGAGCTGTAAGGGATTAACGTCTTATCTATTGTGTTCGGACTGCCACCGCACGTGCAATGATGAAAAAAATGGTTTGGTTACACGTAAGCGTTGAATGAATTTCTACTATATAGACCACGCAATAAGATTCAATATGAACTAATACAAAAAAGCCCTAAGTTCTTTACGGTTACATCCAGCGCAGGCGGCTCAAACGCTCGGGGACCAGCGTAACTTGAAAACGAGATCCCAAATAGATATGCGTAATGCGGAGAGCGCCCTTGCACAGGTACTACGAGCGCCCGGCTAGTCAGCTCTTAGGAGGCCAATGGAATGTTTCTTACATCGCAGGTAAAAACAGGGTCGGATTCTGATTGAAACATTTCAATTGATATACGCTTTACTTTTCTTTATTAAGAAAATAATAAACATGATTTAAATAAAACATTGGGTAAATATAATTACAATAATAATAAGTCAACTATTAAAACATTTCGTGGCAACGCTGCTCCAGTTTTAGTTTTATACTTAGATTAAGCATTTGTCTAATTTGTCACGAATCATCATTCATAACGAAAGTCTAATAATAAAAATATATGTGCTGCATTAAAGCCTAATGAAACATTAACGTTATTTAAAATTAGACAAATGCTTAATCTAAGAATAAAACTAAAACTGGAGCCGCGTTGCCACGAAATGTTTTAATAGTTGACTTATTATTATTGTAATTATATTTACCCAATGTTTTATTTAAATCATGTTTATTATTTTCTTAATAAAGAAAAGTAAAGCGTATATCAATTCAAATGTTTCAATCAGAATCCGACCCTGTTTTTACCTGCGAGGTAAGAAACATTCCATTGGCCTCCTAAGAGCTGACTAGCCGGGCGCTCGTAGTACCTGTGCAAGGGCGCTCTCCGCATTACGCATATCTATTTGGGATCTCGATTTCAAGTTACGCTGGTCCCCGAGCGTTTGAGTCGCCTGCGCTGGATGCAACCGTAAAGAACTTAGGGCTTTTTTTGTATTAGTTCATATTGAATCTTATTGCGTGGTCTATATAGTAGAAATTCATTCAACGCTTACGTGTAACCAAACCATTTTTTTCATCATGGCACGTGCGGTGGCAGTCTGAACACAATAGATAAGACGTTAATCCCTTACAGCTCTCGAATTTTCTGAACGACTATAGTTATCAAGATAAGTAGGTACCATTTTGCGCCACAGACAGTCCAACTCAAGATAAAATATGCTGTATTTAAGAAGTTTTATAGTACAGTCGAATAAGCTAATATCGACTCGCCCAATTTCACAAAAATATGTGTACATGACCTTATACTATATAAAATTATACTGATGGATTAGGCAGAGTGAGGTAGCTTCATGCATAGTGCTACCTGCGTAGATATTGGACAGTCTATTATAAAATGTTGATGCATTCGCTATATCGGAGCAACCAAGGTAGTCAAAAATATCTGAACTTGTAGTTTATCGCCTTGACAATAGAGGTGTTGTAGAGATACATAGTTGTGACCACCTTGGCTGCTCTGATATATTTGATGGCGACTGTAGGTACATACGTAGAATTAGTGGGTCCTCGTAGTGTAGATTTTATATAAAATAATGAGAAAGAAATCCTCGAATTATTTTTCATTCACTCCGCGGTGAATGATGGGATGACCACGTTTTAAGGTACAGTAGGTATAAACAGTTGAAGAACCGTGTAGGTTTGTCCCTTGGAATATCTGCGGCAGCTCATTCGCGGCCGAAAATTCCTCTGACACCGCCTGCGCAACGATTTAGGTCTTTCCTAATCTCAATAAGGCCTAGTTTCCCCTCTGGGTTGGAAGGTCAGATGGCAGTCTGTTTGAAATGTCGACCCCAGATTCAGTTTCGCCGTGGCAAAAAGCCGATAAGTAGAAAAAATATTTAGTACTTGGGCGTTTCAAAAAAGTTGTTGGTTTTCAAATTTTTGAAATTTTAAGAAATTTTTGCATATTCCTTCTCATGCAGAATCGTGAGTACTATCAACTCCACTATGAAATATAATAGCCCGCCAAACGAAGGGGAAATAATTCGTGTATAGCTGAATTTTGGTACAGTTGTAGATAAAGATGTCTTACACAACATACTAAAAGTACTCGTGGTTAGGGGCGCCGCTAACGGGGAGAGGGGGGTGTAAAGGTCCCTTTTTTTGGCTTTTCGTAAATAACTCTGTAGCGGTGGCTCATACGAAAAAATGTTCTTCTACTTAATTAATCCACATATAATTTTCTAAAAAAAACCTCCTTTACACTTTTTTGCTGGGATCAATGTGTAATGAGATTTCGAGGAAATACGATAATCTCTTTTTGAAACTTTCGGAGCTATTATTTACGAAACTATTAGTTTTGTCTAAAAATTGTTTTAGAAAACCCATATTTATATTAAAAGGCCTATTCAACGACACCCCACACATTAGGGGTGGAGTAAAAAAAAGAATTTACCCCCCACTTCATGTGTTCGGGAGGTACCCTAAAAAATAATATTTTTTCAGATTTTGTTTTAATACTTTATCTGCGTGTTGAAAACACATACTCATACGAAGTTTAACTATTCTAGTACTAACCATCACTGAGCAGGTTGAAGAGGGTATTTTTTTACTTTTTATTTTTTATGCCACGACGGTGGCAAACAATCATACTACCCGTCTGATGGTAAGCAGTGCCCATAGCCTATGGACGCCTGCAATCAACTTCCTACCCTTATAGTTTCGCTGTCCGTTTGTCCCCGTCTGACCGTTCACGGCTTTGCGCAGTGATGATTAGTACTAGAATAGTTAAACTTCGTATGAGTATGTGTTTTGAACACGCAAACAAAGTTTTAAAACAAAATCTGAACAAATATTATTTTTTAGGGTACCTTCCGAACACATGAAGTGGGGGGTAAATTCTGTTTTTTAATCCACCCCTAATGTGTGGGGTGTCGTTGAATAGACCTTTTAATATAAGTATGGGTTTTCTAAAACAATTTTTAGACAAAACTAATAGTTTCGTAAATAATAGCTCCGAAAGTTTCAAAAAGTAATTATCGTGTTTCCTCAAAATCTCATTGTACATTGATCCCAGCAAAAAAGTGTAAAGAAACTTTTTTGTAGAAAATTATTTGTGGATTAATTAAGTAGAAGAACATTTTTTCGTATGAGCCACCGCTACTGAGTTATTTACGAAAAGCCAAAAAAAGGGACCTTTACACCCCCCTCTCCCCGTTAGCGGCACCCCTATCCATGGGTACTTTTAGTATGTTATGCAAGACATCTTTATCTACAACTTCACCAAAATTCAGCTATACACGAATTATTTCCCCTATCGAGCAGTTAGTGGGCTTCCTTCGGTGAGCTATAAAGTGTTCCTCTTAAGCTATTTTTTCTATGGGCACTTATATGAAAGTAGCGTAATGGAAGATAAAAAATGTATGAAAATTTTGGGACACTTTTCATTTCCTAGCAGAATGAATAGTACTCTCGATTCTAAATAGTAATATGCAGAAAATTCTTAAAATTTCAAAAACACGAAAACCAATTACTTTTTGTGAAAACGGCCACTTACCACCACTAGCCACCGACTCAAAGGCAGCTATGTGTGTTAACATATTCAATAAGCTACCGAAGTCAATCCAGGAAGAAACTGACATACACACATTTAAAATGAAGTTAAAACAACATTTAATTAGTAAGGCATACTATTGTATAGAAGAATTTCTAAGTGAGTAAGTTAAGCTGTTTCTTGGTTCACCATATGTTGTTTACTAAATATAATAAGTATTTATGCAGGGTACTGCATAAATACCTATTATATTTAGTGGTTTATCGCTGTATAAAATCTATCTATACATATAATAAAGCTGAAGAGGGTCAAAAATCTGTACATTGGAGATATTAGTAAAAAAATAAGTTAGTAGGTCTTAGAATCGATAACAGAACACGTTTCGACGATTTTTTGAATTTTTGTCTGTTTGTCTGTTTGGATGGGGAGAGTTGGCGTCAAAACGCCTGAACCGATTTCGATAAAATCTTCACTAGCAGGTTCAACAGACCTCTGGTCAGGACATAGGCTATAAAAAATACGAACTTTTTGGATTTAAGGGGGTTTAAGGGGGGTTTAAACTTTGTATGTGAAATGAATATGAGTGTTAAGCTCAAGCAGCAAATTGATATTTGTTTAACTACTTTCGGTTAGTTCATATTCATTCGTATAAATAAATAAATGTGTTAAGTAATAATATACTGGTTAAATATAGTGGAAAAGTAAAAAATACGTACCATCAAAGGGGTATCTAGAACATGTCTTGGCTATACGATTAGGTAACGCTATCTCTCGCAGAACTTTGTTACTACCGAGTCCTCTTTACGCAAAATCTGACCACTACATATGTAGTTTAGGTGCAAACTAAATGCAACACGAGTTCGCAGAGATATCCCTAGATGTCTATAGTAGGTAGGTACTATCTATGCTATGAGTATAATAGGAACCTATGCCTTTATCTCTTTTTTCCTTCTTTCTGCTGAGGCCTGACGCGCCAGCACGCGGTTGCTTAGCAACGCCTATGAAAACACTGATGTTTGTGTTTGAAAAGACGACTGACTGCTGCGGATACGAATTTGTATATGTTTCCTTTAAAATTACTCGATCACCTACCACTACAAAACACACCGTAGCGTACTACTGCTTATTATACCAAAAATTGTTAGGTCGAACATTTGAGATAGGAGAAAAAGAATTTTGATAGAGTTTACTGCGCGATGGGCTGTAAAAAAAAGGAGGGCTCGGGGGGCGGAGCCCCCCGCAAAAAGCAAGAAATACACCATACTATAGATAATACTTACGAGTAGCTGTTTGCAGCGTCGGATAGGTCCAAAAGTTTCTGATCACACACTCATTGAACACACACGAAACAACACAATAAATAATACAGTCACATAACACGTTCACTATATAGATAAATCTTTTCACAGTGACACATGACAGTCAACAAACTTTATAGGTCTTTGGTTGCTAAGGTAATAGAAAATACTTTTTTCTTAATATCTCCTCTCAACAAAGACCTAATAGGTGGGTTATCTTTCTGAGCCTTGGTCTTGCAACAGGTTTTGTAAAGATATCCGCCAGTTGCTCTTCACTGGATACTTTAGCTACGGCTAATTCTCTTCTTGTGACCAATCCTCTTACAAAGAAGTGTCGGACTCTGATGTGTTTCGTCCGACGATGGAACTCTGGATTCTCTGCTAGCTTTATAGCTGCTTCATTGTCCACTCTCAGGCAAGGTATGTGCTTCAGGTTGGTAATACCACCAATCAGGCGAGAGAGCCAAATCGATTCTCTTGCAGCTTCACTTGCAGCTACTATTTCCGATTCTGTCGTTGAAATAGACACACTCGATTGCCTTTGACTTAGCCAAGAAATAGCTCCTCCAGCATACATGCAGAGTACTCCACTTGTCGATCTTCCAGTGCTGATGTCTCCTGCATGGTCCGCATCACTGTAGCATTCTAAGTATCCCTTTTTATAGTCCTTTTGATACAGGATGCCCAAGTCTGGCGTAAATTGTAAATACCGCAAGATTCGCTTCAACTTGATGCAGTCTTCATCACTGGGTTTTTCAAGGCTTCGTGATACTACGCTAACAGCATAAGCGATATCAGGCCTGGTGCATACCATCAAGTAGGCCAAAGCTCCAACTATTTGTCTATAGTTACTCAGCATGTAACTCCGGTCAACTTTGTCACTCAACATGCTGTCCTTTACTATAGGTGTAGACACTGGCTTACAGGTATCCATCCCAAATCTGCGTAATATCTTATGGACATAAGACGGTTGTGAGATTTTTATATCATCTCCTTTGCGTTGAACCTCTACTCCTAAGAAGTAGGATGCGTCTTTCGTTGTTATCTTGAAACGACCGGAGAGTTCTTTGACCAGCTCATCTATGAGTTTCCTGCTTGTGCCAGCAACTAAACCGTCATCAACATATAGAGCAACTATAAATTTTTCAGAACCCTTCGTGCGAATCAGAAGGCATGGATCTGCGTCACTCGGTTTAAAGCCAATCTCTTTAAAGAAATCCAGGATGCACCGATTCCAGCATCGTGGAGCCTGCTTCAAACCATAGAGGCTTTTCCGTAAAAGACATACCTGATCCGAGCCATCATCATAACCTTCTGGTTGTCTTCAGGGAGCCGTACAGGAAGGCAGTTGCGACGTCAAATTGCAACATTGCCATACCTTCATTTGCTGCAATACTAATAACCGAGCGAACCGTTGCCATCCGGGTTACTGGGCTGAAGGTTTGCTCGTAATCTATTCCTCTTTTTTGATGAAATCCTTTAATAACAAGTCTGGCCTTGTATTTTTCGACAGAGCCATCAGGATTCAACTTTATCCTGAACACCCACTTACACGGTATTTCTTTTCTACCTTTCGGCAAGCTTTTAAGTTCCCATGTGTGATTGTCTTTTAAGGATTTCATTTCTGCATCCATGGCCTGTTTCCATAATTCCCTCTCAGGGCTCAATGTGACGTCTGCTCAATGTGTGTTTCCATAATTCCCTCTCAGGGCTCAATGTGACGAGAGAAGCTGGTTCATGATATTCAGGATAGCCCATCTCTGCGTTCATCACAAAATCTTTGAATTTCTCAGGAGGGCGAAGACGAGCACGATCTCTGAGAATCATTCGTTCCAGACCCGCAAAATGTTGTCCTTCTTGTTCTTCTTCAAGTAACATTTCTTCTGGATCTAATCCTTGATCTGCGTTTCTCTCATTTTCTTCCAGATCTAATCCTTGCTCTTCGTCTCTCTCATTATTCTCCTCTAATTCAAAAGATTCGTGTTGAACTGGTGGCAACTCTGGCATTGCGTCTTCGAATTCATCCCCGCTAGTGACAGGAGCTTCAGGATAGTCAATATCTTGGTCTCCTCTAAGACCAGACTCGTCATGCTGAATATCATGATCAGGAACCACAGGATCATCCATGACTTGATCATATCCAACGCCAAGTCCGTCATCCCGGTCTCCGTCCCGGTCACGCGGCATGTCGACAGGATTACGTGCCTCCTTAGGTAACGGTAACGGAATCCCGAAGTCTGTTACTTCTTTTTCTCTTTCCGTGTCTTCAGATTTAGAGTTCAGTTTCGTTTTAATTGGTCTTTCGTCAAATATCACGTCTCTAGATCTTACCAGGGTGTTCGTTTCTTTATACCAGAGTCTGTATCCATCGTCATTGTCGTAACCAATCAGGATGCACTTCTTCGCTTTCTTTTGCATCTTCTTCCTCTTCTGCTTAGGAACGTGTGCATAGCAAGTTGACCCGATAATCCTTAGATGTTTTATTTGGGGCTTTTTACCAAGCCACAGTTCGTGAGGTGATTTAAGTCGACTTCTTGTCGGTCCTGTCCTGTTCAGAACATATACAGCGGTACTCACCAACTCTGCCCACAACACCTGAGGAATTTCGTCGTGAGCGTACATCATGGCTCGAGCGGACTCTACAATCGTCCTGTTTTCTCTCTCAGAACAACCATTTTGTTCAGGAGTGTAAGGCATGACTATATAGTCTTTGCTTCACTCCATTTGCTTTCAGTAAATCCTTAACTCTCTTGTCATCATATTCGCGACCGTTGTCGCTGAGCAGCTCTTTCACTGTATGTCCAGCATTCTTAGCTTCAGACAACATCTCCTTAAGCTTCTCATAAACGTCCGACTTGTTCTTCAAAAAGTATACATACCGATAACGTGTATACTCGTCCTTAAATAAAACGAAATATCGGTATCCAGCATTGCTTCGAACAAATGGACCACAGACATCAGAGTGCATCCGTTCTCCAGGCATAGTGGCTTTTTCACGAGTGCCAAACGGTTGTCTATGTGCTTTTCCAAAAATGCAACCTTCACATAGGTCTCCACTCTTTACTGTCTTGACTCCTAATTCTTTTTCAATTAATGTCTTAATGTGGCTCTTATCTTGGTGCCCCATACGCTCATGGTATAACTGAAGCATGTCTTTATCTTCAACGAGGTTAATGCTAACAACTGGCTGTACGGCTTTGCAATTCAACTTGTAAAGTCCTCCATACCTTTGCCTTTTTCCTGTTAAAACAACCTTGCCGTTGATAGCCACAGAGCATTGAGTTACTTTGGACTCAAATAGACTGTTGAGATTCCTGTCTTGGGTACTCAGTACTGAAAAAAGGTTCTTACTTATTGTCGGTACATACCTCACATCTCTCAAGTACAGGTCTTCTGTCTTTTTATTGACTATGGCCTTTACATGAACCGTGCCCTTTCCAACAGCTCCAATAATGCTTCCATCAGCTGTTGTCACTGTGTGAGCTTCTCCGAAGTGCTCAAAATCTTCATAGAGATCTTTGCGCATAGTGACATGGTGTGTAGCCCCGTTATCTACATACCATCCATCACTGTCAACGCCTGAATCGATGGAGCTCACTGTCAGCAGCATCATGTTGGTACTTGTCACTTTTTCTGAACGTCCCTCTTCGTAAGAGTCGGACAATCCTTCTTAAAGTGACCCGCTTCCTTACAGGCAAAACACTTTAGCTTAATTGGCTTCTTTGTTTCTCTTTGACTACCTTCTTGCTTGTTCTCACAGTCAATGCAGTGCCACTTGACTCTCCATCAGTATCCTTAGCAAGAAGTGCTTTCTCATGTGCACAAAGCTGACTGGTAATATTTTCGACTGTCCTGTCCTTTTTCGCCATCAATAGCCAACTCGACTTGAAGGAGAAAAAATTTTCTGGCAGGGTGTCAAGGATCTTACAGATTAGCAGTATCTGTGGTAACTCTGCCTGTTGATCCCTGAGAAGTTCTTCTTTGAGACGATGCCATAAATTCTTTAACTTAGAGACATGAGTTGACATGTCATCTGAAGTTTCTCTTTTAAAATTAAAGAATTCCAAACATAGGTCGTATAGCCTATCCTCATTGGGTCCCTCATACAACCTATGGAGCTCTTCCCAAACTTCTCTGGATGTGGACAGCCTTATTACCTTTCCTAGTGTTTCATCAGTTATGTTAGTAGTGATCAAAAGTAGAGCTGCACTCTCTAACTTGAGATATTCCTTTAACTCTGTGTTGTATGTCGCCAGAGCAATAGCGTGCACAGCAGCTTGAGCTCCAGCACCTGCACCATCACCACTGCCACTTCCGACCAAGGGTCTTACTGGCTTTTGTGTTGTTCCTTCCACAATATCCATGAGTCCATTACCGCGAAGCAGCGCTTGCATCCGGTACTTCCATGAAACCCAATTGTGGTTGTCGAGTTTCGTGATCGAAATTCTTGTCAATTCCATTTTATTTCAATTTCCGGGTGCTGGGCCCGTAACCACTTACGAGTAGCTGTTTGCAGCGTCGGATAGGTCCAAAAGTTTCTGATCACACACTCATTGAACACACACGAAACAACACAATAAATAATACAGTCACATAACACGTTCACTATATAGATAAATCTTTTCACAGTGACACATGACAGTCAACAAACTTTATAGGTCTTTGGTTGCTAAGGTAATAGAAAATACTTTTTTCTTAATAATAATTATACCAAAAATAGTTACGTTGAACATTTAAGATGGGAGAATAAGAGTTTTGATAGAGTCAACCACGTGAAGGGCGGGGAAAATTAAGAAAAAACGCACCGTAGCACTGCTTATTATACCAAAAATTGCTACGTCGAACATTTGAGATAAGAGAAAAAGAATTTTGATAGAGTTTACCGCGCGATGGGCTGTAAAATAAAGGGGGGCTCGGGGGGCGGAGCCCCCCGCAAAAAGAAGAAAATACACCATACTATAGATAATTATACCAAAAATTGTTACGTCAAACATCTGAGATAGGAGAAAAATATTTTTGATAGAGTTTACCGCGCGATGGGCTGCAAAAAAAGGGGGGCTCGGGGGGCGGAGCCCCTCGCAAAAAGAAAAAAAACACCATACTATAGATAATTATACCAAAAATAGTTACGTTAAACATTTAAGATGGGAGAAGAAGAGTTTTGATAGAGTCAACCACGTGATGGGTGGGGAAAAAAGAGGGGCTCGGGGGGCGGAGCCCCCCGCATTAAGAAAATCACACCGTAGTACTGCTTATTATACCAAAAATTGCTACGTCGAACATTTGAGATAAGAGAAAAAGACTTTTGATAGAGTTTACCGCGCGATGGGCTGTAAAAAAAGGGGGGCTCGGGGGGCGGAGCCCCCCGCAAAAAGAAGAAAACACACCATACTATAGATAATTATACCAAAAATTGTTACGTCGAACATCTGAGATAGGAGAAAAAGATTTTTGATAGAGTTTACCGCGCGATGGGCTGCAAAAAGGGGGGTATTGGGGGGTGGAGCCCCCCGCAAAAAGAAATAAACACACCATACTATAGATAATTATACCAAAAATTGTTACGTTGAATATTTGAGATTGGAGAAGAAAAGTTTTGATAGAGTTAACCACGTGACGGGCGGGAAAAAAGGGGCGCTCTAGGGGCGGAGCCCCCCGCAAAAAGAAAAAAATACACCATACTATAGATAATTATACCAAAAATAGTTACGTTGAACATTTAAGATGGGAGAAAAAGAGTTTTGATAAAGTTTACCATGTGACGGGCGCCAAAGAAAGGGAGGCTCAGGGGGCGGAGCTCCCCGCATAAAAAAACCCCGTTCTATTGCTTATGATACCAAAAATTGCTATGGTAAGGTTGAAAGTTCAAGATGGGAGCAAGAGTTTGACAGAGATTTGCACGTGGCAGGCGGTAAAAGGCGGCTCGGGGGGTGGAGCCCACGCAAAAAGATAAACACACCGTACCATCGCTATTTTTACCAAAAAATGGTAAGTTTGAATATTTAGGATGTAGATAGAGTTGACCACTATTAATACCAAAAATGATTAAGTTGCATATTTAAGACGGAAGCAATAACAGTTTTGATAGAATTAACTATGTGAAAGGCGGCTCGGGGGCCATTTCGCGTACACTTTAATATCAAGTTGTGTTCGATATCTCCTTACATTGGTCTTTCAGCCCTCCGGTTTACTTTTAAGACTTAGTCATTAATCTGTGTTCGATCTCTGACCTCCTGCTGCATTTTCTACTGAGATGCTTCGGACGTTGGACTCTACAGAGAGAGCTCTGCTTTTAGCTCTTCAGATCTTCCCGCTAAGATGGTTCTCTGCCGCAGACGCTTTCGGTCGATCTTTTGGGATGTCGAAGTTATAACTGACTTTATGAAATTTGATATGTAGAAAGCGTTTAGCAGTGGACTGTTGAGGGATGAGTGTAACGAAAAGTGACAGAGCCTACTGCAATGCACGCGGGCGAAGCCGCGCGGGTACAGCTAGTTAGATATATAAGTTTTTATTATGTTGCTACCCTTGCAGGGTTCATGTTGATACTATAGTTAGCCATTAACACCCTTGTATTGTACACATGAAACGCAATAAAGTATATTAATATGAATATGAAAATATGTGACACGCTCATATGGCCCGAAAAATGAAAGCAATAAAAGGGCTTTGTGTAGGAAGATAGATACTACTGTCGGTGACTGTACCTTGTAAGTATTGATGAGATGATACGCGTGCTGCTGCTGTAGTGGTTTGGAGGTTTGAAGCCTGGTGACCCGCACGATCGGAGACATCAGGTAGACCACGAGAGCCGACAACCACTGCAGCGTTGACACAATAAAAATCATTTTGTATGGCTTCGGGAACTGAGTACAACGGTTCCTAAAAAACCAAACATGTTTAAAGATCGCTTTACATTTACGACGTGAGGCCACGGACGCGATGACATGTTGCGCAACTTGCGCATATATGTATTATACCCGAAATTAATGTCCTGAGTCGACGCTGCACAAAGTGTATTAGGCACGGGAGTGCTTATCTTTTGTTCGTTTTTATAGCCGATAGCTTATAGCTTACTAGCTCGCGGTGGGACCAGTGCCTTATAGTACGGGCGGCGGCCGTAGGATCTGCTACGTTAAATGATACAAAGATAAGCCCTATGGCACATGTTCTTAAAAGTGATGCTGATTTCCGAAAAAATGGTAAAAAAAAATAGAATTGGCCGAAAGCACAAAAAAGTACCACTTCCGGTGTAAAAAATGGATGGTATTTAGCTATGTCATTGGATATAACAATAACACTTGTGGCAAAAAAATATAATTTATTTTTAGGTACCAAAAAACCCAGTCTGCCAGTTCCTGCATCACCGGAAGCGCCCAGCAGACTAGTTTAAAAGTAGCGAATTTGACTCCAAATTTACGTCACATTTGAACCAGTCTGCCGGGCACTTCCGGCCATGCAGAAACTGGCAGACTGGGTTTTTCTGTACCTAAATACAAATTACTATTTGTTGCCACAAAAATCATCTTAGTAACTAATGCCGTAGGTAAATACTATCCATTTTTTAAACCGGAAGTGGCACTTTTTTGTACTTTCGGCCAACTCTAATTTTTTTTACTATTTTTTCGGAACTCAGCATCACTTTTAAGAACATGTGCCATATGGCTTATCTTTGTATCACGTTACGTAGCAGATCCTACGGCCGCCGCCCGTACTATTAGACACTCGCCAGCAACGCTGTACGCCCCGCCGAAAGATCCGCTCCGAGCGTCCACTCAGGCCTAGCACTTAGATAATATCGCTGTTTGCCTGCAATGTCTAACAACCCATTAGTAACCTTATAAAATACCCATGGTCGCAATTCGACATGGCAAACTTGTACACGCGGATATAGCATTCGAGGATTTCGAGGTCTCTACACGAAAAGATCACCTTCCTTAGGCTGCGTTTCCACCAGAGATGAGCAAGAATGTGTTACGATGATTGTGTTTATTAAATCTCAACTCGTTCAATGGGGAAGGCCGGTGAAAACTTTTTGTAGAGGGTGCTGTTCCAGATTCCATACATTATAATTTTAAACAAAAACAACTAACTTCACTTAGGATCCGCTTTTCCAAGAGGAAAATGCCTGGAGAAATCGAGGGAACTCTTCAACTATTATAAGCACAGCTATAGTGATTTCACTAGTTTTTACAGCCGCCACTTCCTCTTGGGATAGCGGACCCTAAGTGAAGTCGGTTCTTTTTTTGTTAAAATTATTATCTCTGGTCAACTTCAAATTAAAATAACGTTACATACCAGGCATATGGCGCGGAGATAGCCAAGTTCTTATGAGTGGCGGCTGCGCTCTTAGGCAACCCGGTGGTTCCACTGGTTGCGATTAATATGGCAATCGTCTCTTCAGGGTCGAAATCTGTTGGTCTGAAAAGTTATACGATTTTTCACAATTAACGTGCACGAGATATTGTTACAAGAAATCCCAAGTAATACGCTTTTTTGAGCGCCATCTGTCCGCTATATACGACATCGGAAAGTCATGCCATGGCTGCCATGGACGCCAATGACGGCTACACCCGACAGCTTTGCTAATGCATTAAGGACTTAAGGACTCCGCAAAGTTCAATCGCGTAGCACCAGTGACGCATCATTTGTGTTCAACCCTTGACGATCAATGTCTTTGCTAAAAGCTTAATCAGGCTCTTTGATATAGTTATATTAGGTAAATATACCCGGATCCCATGAAATTACAAAAAACCCTTACTTGAAGTCTTCAATTAAACTTTTATCTCCGTACTTTTCCAAGAACTCTGATAGGCTACAAGTTCCCTTTCCGTCGCGATTATCGAAGTGGACTATAAAACCGTCCGCCACAATCCCGTTCAGTGCTAGCTGCACGTCTTGGGCTCGGTGGCTTTGGCAGAAGACCACCTTAGGTCGGGTTACATCGAAGTTCCCTCGGAGCTCGTCTACAAAGTAAAATGTGATGTTAAGAGATCGCGCCTTTAACAAAGTTAATATTCGGTATAGGGAGCACTCCACAGAAAAGTCTTTGTCTCGAACGAACATACATTTTCTGGAAATTGATAGTTTTTGGACTTGTGCAACCTAAGAAGCAATTTTTGACACCTGTTATCTAAGTACATTTTATAACCTAAAATCCGAATTTAGGTTATAAAATGTACTGAGATGACAGGTGTCAAAAATTTATTTATTTATTTATTTAAACTTTATTGCACAAATGAAAAGTGTACAAGAGGCGGACTTAATGCCTTAAGGCATTCTCTACCAGTCAACCTTTGGATCAAACCGAAAACCTGAATTAGTGCAGGATCATAGAAATCGAGAGATATTTAGAAACACAAATCAACATTACTATTTAAAATACATATACACAAATAAGAACATAACATATACATACATATACACATACATAAATAAATATATAGTACCCATGTATAAATATAAGTAATATGCAGATAACTAAACCTGAAACGAGTTAGGCTAATTTGAAAGATGCTTACGCAACATACGTTTAAACGATAATTTGCTCTGTGCTTGTCTTAAGGGGAGTGGGCGATCGTTCCAAAGACGAATAGCCTGTAAGGCGAAGGAGTTGGATATAAAGCCGGTGCGCTATGAAGTGAAATTTAGATTTGAGATAGTCGGGAGCAGCTGGATCAAAAAGGAAAGTATAAAGGTAGCAAAGCATTCTGAGAGACCTACGTTCACGGATAGGTAGCCAATTTAATTTGCGGCGGAAGGCCGAAACATGATCGTATTTACGGAGTCCGAAAATAAACCTAATGCAATTATTAAGTAGCCTATCTAATTTATTTAGTAAATCTTGACTAACGCTAGAGTAACACACATCCGCATAATCGATGACAGGTAACACCAACGACTGAATAAGAAGAGCTTTCGTGCTGACTGGCAGGAAGTGCTTAAACCGGTACAGAGATCTTAATATCTTGGTCTATTTACGACAAACGTCCGACACCTGAGGAATCCAGGTGAGACCGCTGTCTACGATTAACCCTAGATTTTTTACGTTAGCCATAAACGGCACTACATTGTTTTGAAACAAAACCGGAGCAAGTTGAGAGAGGTCAAGTAGAGACAGCAGACGCGGGCTACTCAGTATAATGGCCTGACACTTTTTTGGGTTGACGGATATCCCAAAACTACGAGACCAAGCAGAAATCCTGTCAAGGTCATTATTTACATGCCGGATTACATGATCTAAACCATCAGGGGGCATACAGTTGAAGGTCATCAGCGTACAAATGGTGAGAGCAATTAATATGATTCGTGATTAAGTTTATAAAAATCGAAAAAAGAAGAGGAGATAGAATACCGCCCTGAGGTACGCCTGAGGAAAGCTCACACCATTCAGAGGTGGTACTATCGGTGCGAATCGCCTGATTGCGATGTTGGAGATAAGAGGAGAACCATTCAACTGCTGGTGACGATATATTAAGAAATTTCAAAGTTGTAAGTAGAAGCTCGTGATTGACGGCATTAAATACATTTGAAAAGTCGACCAGAAAAAGCACAGTCAATTGAGTGGCCTCCATGCCTTGCTTCACATCTTCGATAACCTTCTTAATTGCTTCTTAGGTTGAACAAGGTATAATTGCAAGAGATAATTTAAAAAAACAGAATGAAACACGCTATTGTACCGAATGGATTTATGCTCTATGGCAGTGCTGGCAAAGAAAAAAATATATCTTATCAATTTTCCCGCTTATTCATAAATATGTTTAATTCAAACCTGAGTTAACTAAATAATCGTTTGTCAGTTTGACAGTTGTGCTTGTTAGAAACAGACATAAAATAATTTAAAAACATTAGGTTTGAAACACCTTTATGAATATGCGGACATGCGGGTTAAACGGCTATTAGACATTGCAACCTGCAGGGCCCAATCTGTTGTGTACCCTGCCTCTCCCTAACCCCTCCTTCAGCTCCCTACGGGCCCTACCTTTAATTACACCTTCCAACCTGACAGATTGGGCCCTGCAGGTTGCAATGTCTAATACCGCTTTTAGTAGGCACATCCCATATTAGCGATATATGTTCTTTTGCTCAGTCATTCGTTTCGTCAATCGTCAACCTTCTGATACTTTTGGTAAATTGGGTGTTATGGTGATTTTACTCATTTTACACTTTACCGTGAAAGTCAGCGATACCGTTACAATTATACAAGGGAGCCGAAGTAGGAGCTAGCTGTATGTAGTCGCATTTCAATTTTTAGAACATGTGCATATGGTCTCGGGGATTAACGTGAAGGCATACGTAAAGGGTTAGGCTTTTGACAGAGTTTGTTGCGGATTTTATCTTGTATTCTTTTGAGAAAGCCTATGCAGGCAGATTATTACAGATGTAGATTGGACTAAGTTAGCTGCACTGTGGATTTAAGTAATTTTTCGTTATTTTTGATTTTTTTGTCAAATAAATATAATTCTTTCTGTCTTTTTATATATCCGTCTTCCCCGGATTAACTATCGTCACGATAAAACGTGATGTTATAAGGCGACCAATAAATACTTACTGACACCGAAAGTCCTGTCTATGGCCGACACTATGACCCCCAGGTACAGGGCCGCGTAGAAAGGAATAGCCAGGTCGAGATGGTTTGGGGCCATGAGGGTAATGACGTCACCCTTCTGAAGACCCAGGTTCTTGAGAGCGATGGCACAGCGCACTGACCGCTCGAGGACAGAACCGTTGGTTTCAGAATCACCCGTTCCTCCGTCGATCTAAAATTTTGTTAAATCTTTATACCTACTAGACTTTATAGTAAAGTTACCTACTTGTAAAATTAGCATATGTAGCAAATCCGGGCACTGACTGAACACGCAAAATGATCTGGGCACGAGATTTTGTAAAAAGGAAATTTTCCGCTTTCAACTAGGGAATGCGATACCTACCACTATTTCTTGTATGGCCCAACCCAATACCAATACGGTACCGTACCGGTATACCGGTATGGGGCTATACATAAAATACCGGTATAGCATTGCCTATTTTGAACACAGTATAAAATCAAAAAGAGAAACGAAAAAATATTCAAAATACTAAAAGACTGAAAAATCGCTGATTATTGTAGTTGCGCTTGCACACGACATACAAAGTCAAATACGGCTTAACGTGAACAAAAGATTTCACTTCTCATGATTGCTCCTTAAGTCCCAAGGATGGATTTGAGAAGTGGAGTCACCAAGATTTTTGATGTAAATCCTCCTCCTCGTTATGGAGCGAAACATGTTCGACTTAAAAGAAGTGAGTTACCCGCGTGTTTATTTATTTAATATGTCTGAGTCTCACGGAAGTTTTGTGTTTAAAACTTAAATAGAACTATTATGAAACATGAAAAAATAAAAGATGTTTTAGAGAGCACTATTATTAGTTCATTTAATGCAATATTACCTGCAACATGAAATCGGGATCATCCTTAAGGCTCTGCAACAGGATTTTTCCAAGATGGTGGACGTCAGAGGCTATCCGCGACTCTGCGACCACCCTGGATGTGACCGTACTCATGAACCAATGTACGGAGTCGTTCACTCTCTTGACTCCCTTTACCGGAAACATTCTGCTGGTGTGCCGGTGTAGGTGCGATACAGTTCGTTAATGAATGGTTTTGAGACCTAAAAAAAATTGACAGCCATGAACTTAGTGAAATATGAGACTTTAAGTGAGGATTAACTGAACCTTTAACCCTTATTAGTGTATTCACTATTCAATATATTGCGTTAGGTCTTAGTTTGTATGGGATTTTTAATACAGCAGATCAAGCGGAATAGCTAGGGATACACACACAGAATGTGTCCGCCGGATTTATCAGATCCGTTCGTGTATGGCGCGAATTGGACACGGATTTGTCTGCGGACACATCTAAATAGCGCCTTAAACGGACGGATCTAACCTCCGGGCATATCCGTCGGACATATCCGGCGGACACATCTGTGCGTGTATCCCTAGCTAATGTATCGAAAACGAAATCACCGAGTATGTTTAGAGGTCTCTCTTTATCTCTACTCGGTGGTTTAGTTTTCGATACGTTCCGCTTGGTGTGCTGTGTTAATAATTTTAAACAAAAAAAGAACCGACTTCACTTAGGATCCGCTATTCCAAGAGTAAGTGGCCGAGTTGCTGTAAAAAATAGTGAAATCACTATAGGTGTGCCTATAATAGTTGAAGAGTTCCCTCGATTTCTCCAGGATCCCATCATCAGACCCTAACTTGGTGACAATGGGACCATCTAGGGGTTATACCTGTTCGATTCAAAAAAAAAATTTTGAAAATCGGTTCACGATTCACGGAGATATGGAGTAACATACATACAAAATACCATATTAAAGACTGTGCACGTTGAAATCCGGCCACGCATGGCATGGTACATCTCCCTTTCGGTTACACATTTTCAAGCAGTTCTTTTTTATAAATAATCTCTAATCATAGTAGTATATAATAAAAATAGAATCATATTAAAATTGTATGGGCTTGTCTCAGTTTTTACTGAAGGTATTTCATCATATCTTTAATGTTTTGTCCAGCGTTTTTTGATAATCTTCACTCGCTTCCTGCTACAATACCACAATTGTATTTATATTTTCACAACCGGTTTTATGGTCAATAGAATGTCATCTTACAAAAAAAAAATGTTTTGAAACTCTATTCTACTTGAGGTAGTCAGGAAAACTTTCTACTCCAAGCACTGAAAGTAATTTTTATATGGCAGCCATTTTTTTGTCAAAAAGTCAAACTCACCAAAGTTAGAACACCTCTGAACTATTTCAATCTAAATACACTTAGAAAAATGTTAGCTATGGTGAAAAGAGAATTTAATAAGGTATCATTTGATTCATCTTATTTATAATAAAAAACTATTTTTAATAAGAAAATTTGGTAAACACTGTCAGAACACTGTGGACAAAAAAATATAGGCACTGTGGAATATATAGTGATCAAACTCATAGACAACGTAACGTTTATATTATGTTTTAAACTTTATTATGTAGCTTGATAACCCCAAATTATTAATTAGAAGTGTTGGTTGAATATGCACATTCAATAAAAAGATGTATCACACCATGCGCGGCCGGATTTCAACGTGCACAGTCTTTATTATACCATATTATTTTATATTCTAATACCATCCATGTTCTCAGTGAGATATGTTCAAGGGAACATCGTAATCTATGTACGTATATTCTACCTATAATTTTCTTCATTTGTATGATTCCGTTGTATCTCCTTATAATAAAAAAAAAAAAAAATTCAGTCGAATTGAGAACCTCCTCCTTTTTTGAAGTCGGTTAAAAATCCCATACAGATTAAGATCAAACGCAAACGTTACGTTACGTTACATACGTTAGTGAAACGAATACACTAAGGGTTCTGTTAAACCACTGACGTGATGCCAAAAATTTAAATTTAAAAAAACATGGCTTGGTGTAAAAACTGCCGAACTAAACTAAGGGGTCGGCAACGCGCATGTGATACCTCTGTAGTTGCTGGCGTCCATAGGCTACGGAGGCTGTATACCATTAGGCGTACCGTATGCTTGTTTGCCACCGTCGTGGTATTAAAAATACTAATATCACATTTGCAATTTTTATTTCATTAAACAGGTCAAATTTTTCAGTTGACTAAATTGATCACTCTATCAAATAAAATTTGCCAAGTACAAGTTTTACTTAGTCAGTAACGTTTTTCGATATCTTGTATAAGTTTTCGAGATATCCGCTCTTGAAAGTCTGTAATTTTAGAAATAAATCTTTTAGCCTTAGGTACTTTTTAGTGTTTCGTACCAAAACTTGTTTTTGCTCTTTTTGACGAGATAACTCTTCAACGATGTACCCAAAAAATAAACACAGGGTTGTAGAAATTGTAGATGTAGGGCATTAAATTTACAAATTTTTCTGTTTTCTTTAAATGTTAAAGCAATTTCAGTGTTGAGTAGCAATGTACCAAGAAGAAGTTTCCAAAGTTGCGAAATTTTCCACACGGAGTGTTCTCAGAACTAAAATTTTACGAACAATAGAAATTATTCAGGAAGTCACTGTACACCGCCATTATGATTTTATTAAAATAATACTAATAGATGTGACGACCCCATCGCCCACTGGTTTCCACCAGCGCAATCAGTCAACGCGCAGGGCGCAGGGCAGCTTATGGCGAGCTGTTGGAGAGTAGCGACTCCGCGTACCTGAGTGCCCCTGGGGTGCCCTGTCGGATGGGTGGGACAGGTCCCCTGCCTCTGGCTTGCCTTAGCCGGCTGTCCAGAGTGGGGTCGCTAGAGCTGCGTTCTCGAGGGTAGATGTGGAAACCTAAGTGGCGAGTTGGCTATATGTTTAAAGTCCAGTGACACCTCTCTAGCCCCAGCCCCCGCACCGGTGTTGCCCTTGAGCCATCTTTGATGTCGCTTTTTATGGGGGCCTATCTTGCGGAGCGCGAGTCACCGTCTGCCGGAAATAAAATTGGGTACCGTTTTATTACGTAGGCTTCCGGTTCTTCACCCAATAGCCTAGTACATTTTAGACTCCATTAATAGTCCTTACACCATGGAGGGTGCTGTCTCTGCGTGTGTCCTATGACATGGGCAGGGGCAGCATCCGCTTAGTGTATCCCTCACTTTTCATTAAATTGTCGGAAGGGCACGTTGGCTTCGGCTCCGCCTACGCCTTCCAAAGGTTCCCAACACCATTTTCCGTGGTCGGTAAAGATAAACTAATAGTAGGTACATTTTCTGATAATTCTCATAGGGAATTTCTCATTGGAAATTTAATTTAAATTCTCGTGTAAGTTTCCGGAAATTTCCGAGTATGTTACTGAACTTTTGAGAGTGTTCTGCAACTTGGGCGCGATTCGACAAGACAAAAAACGAGACGTGGACGTCACAGTAGAATCGCTAGGTGATAGAGTGATATCCATCTGTCCTCAGATGGACACGCCTAACTGTCAAATTTATAGTAGGTCTCGCTAGAGTGTTTGTCTATGGCTATTAGCCACCATTTTAGATATGTTGACAGGACATTGGGAATCCCATGGCAGAGACTAAAAGGCGGGTCTTTTTATACGAATATAGATAACACCATGTTAGTACTGGAACTGGAGCCCACCCTAATGTACATTTATCAAAAAACTTACCGGTTAGCTTCCATAGCGTTCCGTAGCGTTGTAGAACCCATCTCGGAGATCATGTAAACATACTTAAATTGTGGCTTTATGTATGGAGTCTAGTTGAAAAGCGTTGGTAGCCTGGCGGTTAGACGTCCGACTTTCAATTCGAAGGTCTCGGGTAACCCCCGCTCGTACCAATGAGTTTTTCGGAACTTATATACGAAATATACTTTACTATTTGGTGAAGGAAAACTTCGTAAGGAAACCTGCATACATATACGCGGAGAAATCCAAAGTTGTATGTGAAGTCGCCAATCTGCTTTGGACCAGCACAGCATGGGGACTATAGCTCGATCCCTCTTGTGTATGAAACGAGGCCTGTGTCCAGCAGTGGGACATATATAGGCTAACATATTTATTTATTTATTTCGATGGACGCATAAGATGTTAAGATTTTAAATCGTAATTTTTTGCTTTTCTGGTTCTGGGTGGGGCTGCCACGATATTGCAGCGCGTCCGGCATGTTTGCCGAGGCACGAACTGATGGCTTTGCTGCCATTATGAGAAAAAGAAGTGGGATCCTGTTTCGGCTTTGCGGCAGTCTCATCCGTATCCTCGGCGTTGAGATAGCCCTATACTAGCCCGGTCGACGTCAATACACGTTGTTAAAGATAGGATATAAGGAGCGTAATTTAATACGTGTTAGAGTAGTCTTATTAGCTTGGGTACATACACATATTAGATAACATTAAATTATAGGCAAATTACTATAACTAACAAGATGTATGGACTATTTGTCCATAATAAAGTTTTATTTGTTTATTTAATTTATGTTTGAGCTTACCATTCCAAATTTTCACTTCACATTTATACAGGGGTCCCATGCAAGGACCGGTACCGATTACCAATGAAGGGGTATACGGTTATTATTAACCGACTTCAAAAAAGGAGGAAGTTCTCGATTCGACTGATTTTTTTTATCATTATTTTTTTATTATTTTTTTGTATGTATGTTACTCGATATCTCCGTGAATCGTAAACTGATTTTCAAAATTTTTTTTATTGAACAAGTATAACCCCTAGATGGTCCCATTGTCACCATGTCGGGGTCTGATGAAGAACTACGCATTATTGTATATAGTATCTTTAATGTATTTGTAGTACTGTTTTGAAAAAATAAGTCCCGCCGAGTTTCTTGCCGGTAATAAGTAATACTTCTCGGGTCAGAGGTGTAGGGTTAGAACCGGTGGTAGTTTCTTTTCTCTCTGACGTTCATAAGTGCATTGTAATGTGCCTAAATTGAAGAATAAATATCTTTTATCTTTTTATCTTTTAGGATCCTGGAAAAATCGAGGGAACTCTTATAGGCACACCTATAGTGATTTCACTATTTTTAACCGACTTCAAAAAAGGAGGAGGTTCTCAATTCGACTGTTTTTAATCATTTTTTTGTATGTATGTTACTCGATATCTCCGTGAATCGTGAACCGATTTTCAAATATTTTTTTTAATCGAACGGGTATAACCCCTAGATGGTCCCATTGTCACCAAGTCGGGGTCTGATGATGGGATTCTGGAGAAATAGAGGGAACTCTTCAACTATTATAGGCACACCTATAGTGATTTTACTATTTTTTACAGCAACTCGGCCACTTCTTCTTGGAATAGCGGGTCCTAAGTGAAGTCGGTTCTTTTTTGTTTAAAATTACTACAAATCCCATCAATTCGATAAGCACATCATTGGTTTAACCCAAAGGTAAGCGCTTACCGAAATCGAAAACCCCCAATAAGTTTACCCTATCAAGTGTTTTTAGAATGCGATCAAACTATTGTAAACTATATCGTTAAGACATTCGATAGAGAAATCACATTGAATATGGTTAACCTTATTTAAAATGGTTTCCGTAACAATAGGCTAACCCTAGTGATAGGGTAACCATATCATTATGTAACCATTTAATAGGTTTAATAGGTTTATCCTATCGAAAAGATTAATTAAATGGAGGGGTTTTCTGGGTCTGGTCCCATGCAATATGTTAGTACCGTCTGGTTAAAGCTGCTACGGGTTATGTGGTGTTATCTTCGTAAAAAAAAGACTATATAAGTTATACAATTTTCATACAAAAAACTTCTGTATAAATAATAAAGAAAGAATTGTAAAATGTAGCTTACGTTAAATATCTTAAACAGAAAACGGACAACATATGAATTTCTTGTAAAAATTCATAAATTTTCAGTACATATTCATAATTTTGTACAAGTTCTATAAGTGGAGCGTAGTTATATTGTTTATTGCTATGCTATTGCTACATAATACAAACTGATAATAGTGATAATATATATACAGGTAAACAAATTATGTGATATTAATTTTCAAGCCATAAGATACAATTCATGTGACGTCGAGAAATTACTAGCTTACGGAAATTCTCACCATAAAGGGAGAATTCTCGGTAACATTTTCCTCAAGTAAATTTGACCACGATTAAAACTGGCTTAACTTGAGGTGCTAAAGGCGCTAATAGTAGTTTATGTAACTGTTACGTAATAGGGGTCCTTAAAACACGAGTGTGGTTTTATGAAACGAACGAAGTGAGTTTCATAATAAGATCACACGAGTGTTTTAAGGCCTAATTACGTACAGTTGCATACACTGCTTTATCTACACACATATTATAAACCCGAAATGATGATTGGATGACTGCAATTGCACGGATTGCACCGCCATCGCTATGGCCAACTCGATTGTGCCGGCGGTCGGGCGGGCGCGTGCCGGCGGGCGGGGCCCACCCAGATTTTCATAATGAAATCGAATTTTTGATTATTATTTGAAAATAATATCATCGT
The DNA here is from genome assembly GCA_911728535.1 of Pammene fasciana. Lineage (NCBI taxonomy): Eukaryota > Metazoa > Arthropoda > Insecta > Lepidoptera > Tortricidae > Pammene > Pammene fasciana. Next base: position 4,608,039 of record OU452292.1, read on the forward strand.
TACAGATAAGACATTTGTTCTAACTACTAACGAAACAATCTATTTTTATGGTGGTTATAACGTGCGGTTTTTAACGCATCATGGAGGGTTTATGATATGGGTGTAGATAAAGCATTTTATAGCTCGTATTATTAAGCAATAATGTTAATAATTTGCAATTATGTCGATGTGATCGGGTCGGTGGTTATCAGTTAGCGTTACGTTCTTACTTCAGGTACGAAAAAAAAACAACTTCTTGCAGTATTTTTTCTAAAATGACGAGAATGAAATGGAAGATACATGGGGGCGGGGCTTATCTTTAGAATAGTTTAGAACTATGTCAATTGCGACACAAGCGGATTTTTACAAAGACATAATGCACTTAAATCTTAGTGTCGCCTGATTGGCGTTCACAATATCAGGCAGAAGAGGGGAAAATACAGGGTGTTTGGCACATGACATGACCCAACAAATTTGTTTGGGGTGTGGGTGGTGTCATATCCTTCCTTTCCGTCCTTGGTCGTTCTGGAGATACGATTTTTTAAATATTTTCCTAAATTTCCCAAAATGTGATACTTATTAGAAGCCCCATAACTTATTTTTGTGTGTGGTTTTAAATGCATAATTTATTTTCTTATCTTACGTTTTGTCTGTCTTCTTCCAAATATTCGTTTTTTGTTACAAATATACCACAAAATGAACACAGGGGCCGGTTTAAATCCGATTATACTTATATCCATAAATAAACAATAATGTTGACTTATCGTGCATACATACCAATATTTTGATTAAGAATTAAAATGATATAATGTTGAAAAAGTAAAAATATTTGGAAATTTAAACTATTTTCTCGATAATTACCGCCGCGGAGAATGTTACCGAGAACTTTCCCCTTAAATTCTCTTCGTTTTCGTAAATTTCGGTAACGGCATATCACTTGAGTTGAGTACCCTAAAAGTTCGTAAGCGCAATTTTTTTCCTTGTGATTAAACAACAAATTTTAATCTCTTTCGATTTAAGTCTTTAAGACTTATGTTTTTACGATCTCCGAGATTGGCTGTACATCGCTGTGGAAGCCGACCGATAAGATTTTTGATAAATTTACAGTATGGCAGGCTCCAGTACCTATTATCAGGGGGGTACAACTCAAAGTAAATCTGTCAAAAAATTTGAGTTTGACACGACGTATCCGATACGTTTGCATAAGTGCGAAAAAGAACTTGTCATGCGTTAAGAAGGGACAACATGATTCGTGACGTTACGTGACATTACAGAGGTCTCTCTGTTATACTATTATTTACTCTGTGCCTATTATGTTTATTTATGTGAAGTATATCAAATGTCAAATAATTATTTTAGGCATTGACATATAATCATGAAGAAACTTTAAACTGGAGCAATATCAGCCAAAAATATCAATAAGTCAAATATACTCTAATGTGATTACTTTAAGGTTAATTTTCGCTCGACATAGGTGAAGGAGGAAAACGAGCCGAGAGAGATGCTAAAACGGGGAGACCTCTGTCAGGGGGGTACAACTCAAAGTAAATCTGTCAAAAAATTTGAGTTTGACACGACGTATCCGATACGTTTGCATAAGTGCGAAAGAGAACTTGTCATGCGTTAATAAGGGACAACATGATTCGTGACGTTACGTGACATTACAGAGGTCTCTCTGTATTATACTATTATTTACTCTGTGCCTCTGTCCCTCTCTAAACGTTGCCATTCGGAAAAAAATTAATTCTGTGGTAAAAAGTATTTAGCGTGAAATTAATAACAAAAAAAGTTTTTAAATATATTTGATTACAAGAATCGGTATGCTTATCATACTTTTTTATTTTAACCGACTTCAAAAAAGGAGGAGGTTCTCAATTCGACTGAATTTTTTTTATTATTTTTTTTATCATTTTAATTTTTTTATTTTTCTTTATTTGTCATTTCTCTTAAGTCAGGTTTATTACAATATTTTTATTAAAGTAAAATACAAAATACATCTAAAACATACAAAAACAATAAGAACATTATAAAAAACCTAACCTAGGGTGCCGCCGGCAACGGGGCAATTTTTATTATTATTACTTTTTTGTATGTATGTTACTCGATATCTCCGTGAATCGTGAACCGATTTTCAAATATTTTTTTTAATCGAACGGGTATAACTAGGGTTGCCAACCGTCCCGCTATATGCGGGACGTCCCGTTTCTGGGGCCCTAGAGCATGCGTCCCGCAAGGGGTCCACGCGGGACGCCGATTGTCCCGTTTTCAGACTAGACTAGATCATCAGTACTTCAGCACCAAAACGAGCGTTGATTTGCATGTTAGAATCATTTTAAAGCGTTTAATTTTACTTGAATATACCGCGAGTAACGCGCGCTAGCGCCATCAACGCTCACTCGCTCGCTCGACACTCCCTGTCGCTGCAGTGTATGGCGGCTATTATTTAAGGTTGTGATTTGTGAATTTAAGAATATTTCTTCTTGGGGAGGGGGGGGGGGGGGGTGCATTATTGCAGTGAGAGTGAGGCCGCGTGTAGGTGTCCCGCGGTTTTAAGCCTGGTCCCGCAATGTGATCGTAAATGTACCGCGAATCTCTGAATCACAGTTGGCAACCCTAGGTATAACCCCTAGATGGTCCCATTGCCACAAAGTCGGGGTCTGATGATGGGATTCTGGAGAAATCGAGGGAACTCTTTAACTATTATAGGCACATCTATAGTGATTTCACTATTTTTTTAAAGCAATTCGGCCACTTCCTCTTGGAATAGCGGATCCTAAGTGAAGTCGGTTCTATTTTTGTTTAAAATTATCGAACTCGCGAAGCGTAAGCGAAGAGAGTTCTTACAAACAACTCCAGACCGAATTGTCAACTGGCTACTGGGACGTCTCGGCATTTGGATGGCTTTTTGATTTCGATAGTTTGTCCGACGATAACTTTAGTAACGTTTTTCTGATCTTTGTGAAATTTCTTGGGGCTGTAGCAGAGATACATAAAATTTGTAAGTTCGTATATGAGCAGGATCCATCAAGTGGTTATGGAGCTAGAAGGAGAAAAAAAATCCTCCTTAGGGTCTTCTTATATTGGTTAACTCGTTTGCAAGTAAATCGCGAGTTCTCAGTTCGAGGCGGACTACTAGTTTTAATAAGTTAATAAACTAGCACGAAAAATCTTTAATAATTATTTTATAACTAGTAGTCCGTCTAGTAGTAAGTAAAAATATCGTTAAAAATCTTAAAAAATGTTGAAATAGGGTGTCCGCTTCATATGACTAATGAGACAAGTTTAAGGTTTGAGTTTTGTTCTTTATGAGAATAATAGACCATCTATCTCCGGTTTTGATGCACAGTTGTATTTTGCTGTGCTGTCAGCATTATTTTGATAATCGACTTAAATATTTCTAGAATACCTACCTATGGTGTGTTTTATTTCCTTATGTTTTATTTTTCCAACGATAATAGATAATAGGAGCCTCCACACATCCAGTCAGTAGCAGAAGTAGCTAACGCACTGTTTTCTAAATTCAAACAACACTAACTGCAGCTTTCCCAATGGGTATGTACCTACTAGGGCTTGCAATTGTTTAACGGCCTCCTAGCCTAGTTGGTAGTGACCCTGCCTATGAAGCAGGAGATCCCGGGTTCGAATCCTGGTCAGGGCATTTATTTGTGTGCTAATCACAGATTTTTGTTCCTGAGTTATGGATGTTTTCTATGTATTTAAGTATTTATCTATATCTATCTATATCGTCACCTAGTAGCCATAAAACAAGCCTTATTGAGCTTACTGTGGGACTAGGTTGATTTGTGTCAGATTGTCCTAATATTTATTATTATTATTAATTGTCCGGATAATTCCATACAAATTACTATTCAAAATATCCGGATTGCAAGTCCTTGTATGTGCAGTCGCCATCAGATATATCGGAGCGGCCAAGGTAGTCACAAGTATTTGAACAACGCCTCTACTTCCAAGGCGATAAAGTGCATGTTCAGATGTTGAGTACCCTGGCCGGTCCGATATATTTGATGACGACTGTACCTATGACGCGCCGCCGCTGAATCTTGCCAATAAGGTGGTTAGTACAGTATTGCAGTATTTGATGGCGACTGTATCTAATAACCGCCTGCTCATTCTACAGCAAGTTGAGATAGTTGCGTCCTTGTCAGTTCTGTTTTGGTTGTGATTTTCGGATGCGAATGCGTAGGTGGACTAATTGCCAAGACTTTACCGAAACCCTCAGCCCAAAAATGGGAAAAATCATTACGTAGACATAGATAAGTAGCAGAGGAATGGTTGTTCGGAAAGATAAGTGTCGTGGCCGATATGAAAGCTCATGCATTCTAACAACACTTCTCTTTCCGAACTTCTACAAAATATCATTATGACTATAGGATTTAAAATGAGTTGAGTACCTACGAGTAAAAATTTGTTAGGACTGAATATTATAACACATACTTAGCATTTCCTAACTTTTGAAATTAACGTGGTCACCCTAATAGAAAGAGGTGAAGATGAAGGTCTCCCCGTGTGCCATCTCACTCGGCTCGTTTTTTCAAGGCCTGTGTATTATCTTGTTTATCTATGGTAAGTATCTATGAAAATTACTACTCAACTGACAGACGATGACGGCATGGGCGCACAATATGGCGAATTTTTCGGCCGCATTGGGTTTTTACGTAAATACCCGTCTCTCTTTTTGATTATGGATATAGAGGTGAGTTAAAACGAGACGAACATATTTTTATGTGTTTTCATTTTCATATGTCGCGTCCCTTATATACAAATCTCGAATACAGTGCCACCAAAAAGAGTAGAAATTAAAAAGTGGCAACATCGTAGTGTCGTCCCGTTTTTTTAGATTGATTTGAAAGGGACGACATCGACACTACGATGTAGCCACTTTTTAATTTCTACTCTTATTGGTGGCACTGTACATATAAATGTCGCTTTCAAATGACTTTTCATAAAATGCTTCAAGGGGGCTGGCTCTCTTTACCTACTTTTACTTACTTTACTATTTGCTACGTGGGATTCCCCTAATATACTGACGTCTACGTCAAAACTAATAAGATGGCGCCCATGCCCATAGAGGCAATCCTCTAGCGAGACGTGTTGATTTTGACGTAGGTGGATATCACTTTTGAGTGATTCCATGGCGATTGTGGCTGTCACAAAAAAGTGATCTCGCAGTGGTCTCGTCAGCTAATGTCAATTATGCCATGTCGAATATGGCTCCTTGTACATTGTTAGTGTTGAGCGTGAAATCTGACGATTGAATATCTTTCAATTTCTTAGCAATTAAATATTTATAATTTTCGGACGAACGTCTCCATATTGCGAGAACTTAAAATATCCTCGCGGCTATCATCCGATTGTCTACGCAGAGTTCTAGAATACTTCGGTCACGTTGCTAGGAAAGATGGTGGCAACCCGGAGAAGCTCATCGTGACCGGCAAAGTAGATAGGAAAAGACCTCGTGGACGCAGCCCTATACGTTGGGCTGACCAGATTCGCACCTTCCTTGACTCTACTTTTCACAACGCCCTCCACACCGCCAGAGACAGGAACAGATAGAGAAAGATCGCACGAGAGAGAGTGATGCAGAAGGGAGGTCACGACCCTCAGTACTGAGGAACACGAATAAAGGAGGAGGAATAATTTATAGATTTGACAAAACTTGAGTATCGCTGACACGACTTTTCTGTATTTTTATACTATTTAATTGATTATTACTTCCTTGTAACTAGTAGTCCGCCTTGAACTGAGAACTCACGATTTACCTGCAAACTTGTTGACCAATATAAGTTCCGCACTTAATGCAATATAAGTTCCGATTTTTTTTCTCCTGCTATAAGTCCACAACCCCTTTATCGGTCCAGCTCATAAACGAACTTTCAAATTTTATGTATCTCTGCTACAACCCCAAAAAAATTCATAAAGATCAGAAAAACGTTACTAAATTATCGCCGAACAAACTCTCAAAATCAAAAAGTCATCGAAAAGTCGAGACGTCCCAGTAGCAAGAAGTTGTTTGTAAGAAGTCGATTCGCTTACGCAGCGCACATTCGATTATTGTTCGAGACAATATCAATTATCAGTTCATGATTGTAAGTGGAGTGGATATCCACTATGATTAAATTATATAATTTAACAGTCAAGTTTTAATCCACACAAAATAATATACCTACTACCCAAAAACACAAGTTTTATTATAAAAGTTTGTAAATGGTATCATATTATGTAAAACATTTACTTAGAAAAAATATTTATGCCACACCTGGCCATATAGTGGCTTTTTCCGCACGCTGCGCGTACGGAAAAAGACGCTTTCTGGCCAGGTGTGGCATAAATATTTTTTCTAAGTAAATGTTTTACATAATATGATACCATTTACAAACTTTTATAATAAAACTTGTGTTTTTGGGTAGTAAGTATATTATTTTGTGTGGATTAAAACTTGACTGTTAAATTATATAATTTAATCATAGTGGATATCCACTCCACTTACAATCATGAACTGATAATTGATATTGTCTCGAACAATAATCGAATGTGCGCTGCGTAAGCGAATCGACTTCTTACAAACAACTTCTTGCTACTGGGACGTCTCGACTTTTCGATGACTTTTTGATTTTGAGAGTTTGTTCGGCGATAATTTAGTAACGTTTTTCTGATCTTTATGAATTTTTTTGGGGTTGTAGCAGAGATACATAAAATTTGAAAGTTCGTTTATGAGCTGGACCGATAAAGGGGTTGTGGACTTATAGCAGGAGAAAAAAAATCGGAACTTATATTGCATTAAGTGCGGAACTTATATTGGTCAACAAGTTTGCAGGTAAATCGTGAGTTCTCAGTTCAAGGCGGACTACTAGTTACAAGGAAGTAATAATCAATTAAATAGTATAAAAATACAGAAAAGTCGTGTCAGCGATACTCAAGTTTTGTCAAATCTATAAATTATTCCTCCTCCTTTATTCGTGTTCCTCAGTACTGAGGGTCGTGACCTCCCTTCTGCATCACTCTCTCTCGTGCGATCTTTCTCTATCTGTTCCTGTCTCTGGCGGTGTGGAGGGCGTTGTGAAAAGTAGAGTCAAGGAAGGTGCGAATCTGGTCAGCCCAACGTATAGGGCTGCGTCCACGAGGTCTTTTCCTATCTACTTTGCCGGTCACGATGAGCTTCTCCGGGTTGCCACCATCTTTCCTAGCAACGTGACCGAAGTATTCTAGAACTCTGCGTAGACAATCGGATGATAGCCGCGAGGATATTTTAAGTTCTCGCAATATGGAGACGTTCGTCCGAAAATTATAAATATTTAATTGCTAAGAAATTGAAAGATATTCAATCGTCAGATTTCACGCTCAACACTAACAATGTACAAGGAGCCATATTCGACATGGCATAATTGACATTAGCTGACGAGACCACTGCGAGATCACTTTTTTGTGACAGCCACAATCGCCATGGAATCACTCAAAAGTGATATCCACCTACGTCAAAATCAACACGTCTCGCTAGAGGATTGCCTCTATGGGCATGGGCGCCATCTTATTAGTTTTGACGTAGACGTCAGTATATTAGGGGAATCCCACGTAGCAAATAGTAAAGTAAGTAAAAGTAGGTAAAGAGAGCCAGCCCCCTTGAAGCATTTTATGAAAAGTCATTTGAAAGCGACATCTATATGTACAGTGCCACCAATAAGAGTAGAAATTAAAAAGTGGCTACATCGTAGTGTCGATGTCGTCCCTTTCAAATCAATCTAAAAAAACGGGACGACACTACGATGTTGCCACTTTTTAATTTCTACTCTTTTTGGTGGCACTGTATTCGAGATTTGTATATAAGGGACGCGACATATGAAAATGAAAACACATAAAAATATGTTCGTCTCGTTTTAACTCACCTCTATATCCATAATCAAAAAGAGAGACGGGTATTTACGTAAAAACGTCATCGAAAAGTCGAGACGTCCCAGTAGCAAGAAGTTGTTTGTAAGAAGTCGATTCGCTTACGCAGCGCACATTCGATTATTGTTCGAGACAATATCAATTATCAGTTCATGATTGTAAGTGGAGTGGATATCCACTATGATTAAATTATATAATTTAACAGTCAAGTTTTAATCCACACAAAATAATATACCTACTACCCAAAAACACAAGTTTTATTATAAAAGTTTGTAAATGGTATCATATTATGTAAAACATTTACTTAGAAAAAATATTTATGCCACACCTGGCCATATAGTGGCTTTTTCCGCACGCTGCGCGTACGGAAAAAGACGCTTTCTGGCCAAGTGTAGACATAAAACGATGTACACAACACGGGAGGTATAAAGAAAGCCCTCGATCGCATATTTACATCCCTCGCTTGCAGCTCGGGCCGCAAACTTCTGCGATCTCGGCCTTTCTTTATTTTACCACCCTAGTTGTGTAATGTACTATTTTAAAACAGTTTCTACTTACCAACTAATAAACGCTACACACACTAGCAGCAGTATTCAGATATCTACGTATACTGATCCGTTCCACTACATAACTTACACAAATAACCAACTGAGTAAACGAAGGGCTGATTACATGCTTTATGCGTTATTTTACTGTTCGCGTAAGCACCTAATTTAAAATTTATTATTGAGACTATTATTGATGAAAAACTTATTTTCAATTAACCTTTTAGCCTTCACAGCTAGGTCGAAATTGAAATATATTATTTAGTTAAAAAGCACGACGTAAGCAGTTTCCAAGTCCCCGTATTGGCAGTAGCACCATCACCATCTAAGATAAACGTCCCCTGTTTCGGCGCTTTGGTGTCTGACTGTCTGGAACGCAAAATGACTATTGTAATATTTTGTCTATATCCCTTTTAGTCTACATCGTGACCATGAATCCATGTTGTATGTGTTAACGGTACGGTATGCAAGTCTAATTTTACTGATATATAGTCTGGCAAACCAAAAGCGCAGTAACAGTCAGAGTAACATGCTATACCCATCCCTTTTTTAGTAGTGAGAGTACTAGCATTAGAAAAAGACAGTATGATTCTCCCTGTCTATGCTTGAAGTGGAACAAACTCTGGCCAAACTATAGTTTGGCCAGCGACTGTTGTACTTCGAGCATAGATAGAGTAAATCACACTGTTTCTTTCTAAGGCTAGTTCGTTTTTTTTAGATTGGAAAAATGTTGAAAGAAAGATGTACAGGGTTCTTTATCAGGCACGATACGGCATGATACAAGTCACAAGTGTCAAAGTGCCTACGCGGCCATTAAAAAATATTTAAATATATTTGTATTTATAGTAAAGCCATGCGTACGTATTTGTAAATGTTAAATTGAATAATATTGATTATTTTACGGTATTATAATAATTGCCATTTGCACGAAATAATTTATTCATATCATTGTTAATGTTCTTGTGAATGTTGCACAATAAAAAACCTGGAGAAAAAGAGGTTCGAAACATATGGTTTTCGATTTAAAAAGTACGTGCGTCACTGTCAGTTTTTCAATTGTCATGTGTCTGTAACGTGATAATCAAAACGAAATTGTGATTTTATTGTTGGAATGGATTATAATCTGCTAATTGTCATTATTTATTTACAAATGTGAACTCTTCATCATGTATACTAATCGTTTGTTGGTGTGCTTGCAGTATGTCTAAATTGAACATTCAAACAGAACAGGTTAGAATAGGTTGGCAACTTCTGTTTCTATGTTTACTCAATTTCTAATCTCAAAAAAAAACGAAGTGTAGTACCCAGCAACTGATAGTCGCTGGTAGTACCTTACTTTTTGGTCAGCCAGACTATATTTTTGGTACGAGAATTGCTTCGTAAATAAAACTTTCTATCCTTATTGTCATTATGTTATAACTATTATTTTTGTAAATAAAAAAGTGCATGATAATAAAGGCATGATATGCTGTTCATAAGTCTTGATTAGACAGTATTTGCAGAGCGATCTCCTTGATTTTCTTCCGATCGATCTTTGTGGACGGTGTTAGGGGAATTGAATCCAAGAATATTACTCCTCCTCTGAGCTGTTTGGAGTCTGCCAGGTTTTCTGAGAAGTAACGAAATAAATTTAGATTAGCTTTTAGCAAGCTAGGTAAGTATTGGATAATGTCAAATCTATCATTCTACTTCTACACAATTATTCGTGATGAGCACATACCTTACATACCTACCCATCTTTCGGTCTCGCATGCTATTATATATATTATATATTCAAACATTGAAAAGTTTGTTCGTCAAGATAACCTTCCTGCAGATAATTTTAAACCAGAAAAGAACTGATTTCACTTAGACTCTACATTTCCAAAAGCAAACGCTCGAGATGGCGTAAATAATACTTAAATCGCTATAGGTGTGCCTATAATATTTGAAAAGTCCCTCGATTTCTCCAGGAGCCCATCATCAGATCCTTAAAGAATTTTTCAAATCGGTGTCGTCTTCGAATATCAGTAACCTAAAAAAAATCCCGACGAATTGAGAAATACCTCCTTCGAAATCTTGAAGTCGGTTGAAAAATAAGCAAAACATGGAACGCCGGTAGTTAAATTCTAATACAAAAAGACATATATTATTGAGTGTACTCGTACCTGTATTTACGGTCTTAATTATTATAATCAATCATAGATAATTAATATATAATTCCCGTTCGTGTGATATAATCTGTTCTACATCCTTCCCTGGGTCTCAACACTCTCAACAATCTATAAGTAAGTACCTTTCATCTAAAGCAGTTCAGTGGTTTAAGCGTGAAAGGTTAACAAACATAAAGAGTTAATACCGCATTTATAATACATATTAGACGAGATTCTCACCTTTTACCAGCTGTGAGATCTCTTCAGCAGTAACATTGTGCCCCGGCCGCCTCACCACACAAGCGACTGGTAAGTCCCCGCGCTTGTCCGGTATACCGGTCACAGCCACGTCCAGTACTGCCGGGTGTTGACGGATTGTTTTCTCCAATTCTACTGGGGAGATCTGTTGATTAAATATATTTGGTTAATACCGACTACACTGAGTGCTTCTCAAAATGGAGTTTCCGTCCCCTATACCCGGTTCATTCCAACTCCCTCGTGTTTTGACTCATCCTTCAGAGTGATTGTATTGAAAGTATAGTGAAAGAAAGAAAGAAAGAAAAGAAAATCATTTATTGCAAACCATGGTAAAATACAGTTGTTATATTAGTCAGTGGGATCACATGGCACCCTGTTAGGGTATGGCAATTGTTCTTATAACTAGAGGTATTACTTAACTTATACTTCTTTATGACTTTATACATACTAAGTTAATGTTAAGTCTATAGTTAATTAAATAATAGGTAAGTAATAATCATAACAGCTTATCCTGCATGAATTCTTCGATGGTATAGTATGATTTATTTATTAGGAGAAGCTTGAGCTTGTCTGTGAATAGCTGTATTTTTTGTATGTTTTTTATTTCTATAGGTAACTTATTATATGTTTGTATTGCTCTATAGTACGGTCCTCTTTTATAGATCTCTAAAATTGGTTCAGGAAGGATGAGATTATCTTGGCGGCGCGCACTCTTATTAAATTCAAATAGGTCTAGATTTTTTTTGACAAATGAAGCCAGTTCGAGTATATACAGAGACGGGAGAGTCAATATTTGGAGATCCTGAAAATAAGGTTTGCAGCTGGTGGGTACTGAAGTGTTTGTTAATATACGTATGCATTTTTTTTGTATTATAAAGAGATCCTGAGCGTCACTGCTGTGGCCCCACAGTACTAAACCATAACGAAGCCAAGACTCTGCATATGCATAGTAAGCGGACATGGCGCACTGAGTATCTGTGTTCATCTTTAAGATAGTCAATGCGAAAATGAAGGATGATAATTTAGATTTTAGTTTACCTATGTGTTTTTTCCAGGCTAAATGAGTATCTATAGTTAGTCCTAGTAAGTTATATTCTGCTTGTTCTTCTACATTTAAATCCTGTAATAGTGGTGTTAAGTCTGTCGGTTGTTTTTGATGAGGTCTAAATTGTATAGTTTTTGTTTTAGACGTGTTTATTATCATGTTATGATCTTTTAACCATAGTGAGATATCAAAGAACGTTTCCTTTATTTCACGGCAGTTAGTATTGGTGTTGTCTTGTTTAAATAGGAGGGAAAAGTCGTCAGCAAATGCAATACATTTTTGGTTAGTGATTTTAAGGAGATCGTTAGTGTTGCGTTCCTAGCCGGAGAGTAAGGTTGCCAGATAGCTCAAAGAGGATGCAGTGTGATGACGACAACCTCTTGTCCCTGTAGCCGTCAACATCAACACCGTTTGTCTAACTAAAGGGTGGTTACGCGCGTTTTGTTTTGAGACTAGTTTTCCATTAGCTGCACACTTGTTCGTTAGACTACCGCACAATACGCTATCAAAATTACACACTGAAATACTTAAATGAGCAAAACACAAAAAAACTACTTATTCTGAAGACGTCATCGCCATCTTGAGCTCAAACGATTATCTCTTGAACCATTGATATGATGCCAAGCAACTGGTGGCTGTCAACCGCCAAATAGGGCGCACAACATTTGATCTAGGTAGCTGATCTAGTAGAATACATGACTTAAACGTGTGTTGCCCTACCTGATGATTCATGTATTTTAGAAGCAGTTTGGTTCGCTCCACGAAGAAAAAACTGTAATTCTCATCTCTGTAGAAAATGTCGCCCGTCTTGAACCAACGGTCTTCGGTAAACGCCTCTGCGGTCGCTTCCGGGTTTCTGTAGTAGCTCTTTATGATTCCTGGGCCTCTGATCCATAATTCCCCATTTCTGTGTGGTTCGGATATGTCCTCTCCAGTCTGGATATCTATCAACTGCAAGACATTGGATGTAAGTACTACTGGGTGTAACAAAAATACGGTGATCCATTTAACCAATACCAGTTGGTATTGCGACTATGAAAAGGTAAGACAAAAATGTTATGGCCGCGAAAAAACAATTGTATCATGATCCCAGCCGGCCATTCATACAAACCAATATTTTTTTCGCGCAATTTTTTTTCTTAGATTGTTATAATTAGATGACCATCAATCTATGCGCGGTATAAATTTATGCGATTTAAAGGATCACCAGCATTTTTGTTACACCTTGTATGTAAAGAATGGAAAAAATTATAATAACTCATACGTACTGCTTGACCAGTAATTACAATCTTCCAGGCTGTCAAGTGTCAACCACTGAATTAGACTAAACTAGATTTTTATTAACGCTGTATTAGTTCTGTTCTGTGCCATCAATTATTAAAGTTAGGCTGTCAAAAACCTTGTTTTAGAAATAATTTGTTATACGGACTTACCCTATACTGTAAATTCCCTACAGGTTTCCCAACGGTGGGGGAACCATCATTTGTGCCGTCCTCTATGAACAGACAGGATGTGGCTTCACTCATCCCAAATCCGTTCATCACTTCTGTGTTGGGCGCCATTTTCTAAAAAAAGTCCCAATTACAACCAATCAAAAAGAGTTTATTGGTAGCTTTTATACTTTATCGCGTCGTGGCACGTCACGGTAAAACGCTATGGTTTCGTTCATAAATAAACACTACACTTACACTACTTATGCACTACACTACTACTACTACTACTACTTTATGGCTTTACACTATTTATGAATGAAACCATATTAGTACATTACGTACCTAGGGAGGTAAAATAAAGAAGGGCTCAGACCGCTGGCATTTGTGGCCCGAACCGAAGGTAAGGGCCATAAACCAGCGATCAGAGGCCTTCTTTATTACTGCCCGTGGTGCGTACATAATTTTACGTCGTCTCCTGGGTGTGAAGTGAGTTTTGCCGCTGCGCCCTAGGGCGGTAAATCTTACTTAGCGCCCAGAGTGACGTAAAGAGTTTTATCGTGCCATGGACATCCACGGACGAGTATAAAAACGACCGTTCATCGATGATTTTGTGCTTTGTCTGCTTCTATATTTAAAAAAAATCTTATATTCCGTGGTGGTAATATTGAATTCGCTGGACAGTAGATATTCAGATTTTGTTAATAGAATAAACGGGAGAAAAGAAAGATAATTTTCAACGTAACGTCATGTAACGTATATATATAAGTTTCAAGTTTTACTTCTACATTGAAACCCCTATTTGTACTAATTTAATATACTTGTTGTAGTCTTTTTAGACTGCCTTTACACTGAGGTAGGGATTAGCGGCAGACGATGCTATTGGTTGATTTCCGCACGTCTCCTCTCATCGCCGCCTTGGTGGAAAAACAGCCTTAGCAATAGAAATAAAAAAACCAGGAGTAAAAATAGGAACGTAGTTATTTCGTAGAACACCAGATCGCGGATCAAGCAGCCAACGACCCAACGTGGACTCCGTAACGATATTGGTGTATGACAGTCAAGACATTGGATCAAAGATTTCTGATTTTATGAATGACAACTAGTACCTATTGTCTGCAAGATATTTGGACCTCAGTTGCCTGATAACAAATTATATTAGATTTTAATTGATTACCTTTATTTCTCGAAGCAGATCGGCTGTAACAGCACTTCCTCCAACCAAAATGGTCTCGAAACAGCTCAAGTCCAACCGCTCATTTCCTTCGGGTGTAATAAGCGTGGTCAAATACGTTGGACTGCCTACCATATAGCTTGGCTGCAAAAACAATATAATGTGCAGTCAAGAGTGAGTAACTCCACAATATGGCAGTTACGGCCTAACATGATAGTAGTTTATGTAACTGTTACGTAATAGGGGTCCTTAAAACACGAGTGTGGGTTTCTACTCACTTCGTTCGTTTCATAATAAGATCACACGTCCAGTTGCATACACTTATTTATCTACACACATATTATAAACCCGAAATGACGATTGACTGACTGCCATTTGCACGGATTGCACCGCTATCGCCATGGCCAACTCGATTGTGCCGGCGGATTTTCATAATGATATCGAATTTTTGCTTATTCTTTGATAATAATAAATAATAACATCGTTACAGATAAGACATTTGTTCTAACTACTAACGAAACAATCTATTTTTATGGTGGTTATAACGTGCGGTTTTTGAACGCATCATGGAGGGTTTATGATATGGGTGTAGATAAAATAAAATATAGATAATACCTATAGTAGTTTTGTACTAAAATAATAGTTTGATAAGACGTTTATCTAGTTTGTATTACAATTATACTGATGGAGCCGCTTGAGACAGCTTCATGTACAGGATGGCCAAAAAATAACTAAATTCCCGTTGGCTGTAAGGTTTTGGGACGCTACCAATAGGGATGATGACCCATGTTGAATTAGGCAATAAAAATTAGTTGATAGGATGCAAAATGATCAAAATATCCAAATAAAGTAAACATTAAAAAAAATCTATTGAAATGGTTCAAAATTTCAATTTTTTTCGAATTTTGAAAGTACGAAATTTAAAAAAACCAATGATACCATTCGATTTCTAACATTTTATTGTGAAATAAATTGTATAGCAACCATATACATAAATGCAATATTTCACTGTAAAAATAGCAATTTCATAATTTTTCCATACTTTAAACAGGGCAACTATGAAGCCGTGACGTCACTGCCTCATATAATTTTGTTAGGAGCGTTTTGAGAAACAAAAGCAAATCACAGACTATAAGTCTCTTTTCTGTCTTTTATGTTGATTTAAGGCAATTGGCCCCATATAGACATTTGATCCTCACAACAAAACGAATCGAATGAGCCTATTCTCCCTAGAAGATTGGTAGCGTTCCAAAACCTTACAGCCAACGGGAAGTTAGTTCTTTTTTTATCACTCTGTATATTCACGGCTACCTTCTTTTTCTTTCGTTGTCTTTTATAAAATGCAGGTACTTACGTCAAAATAACGGGTCCTCATAGATTATAAATAAAACGATGTGAATGTAATTTCCGAAATTTTCTTCATTCACACCGCGATGTCTGCTGACCACGTTTTTCATTTTAATACATTGAGGATGGTCCGACATGCTCTTGCTTAGTCGGCTTTTGAAAAACTGCGTATGTTGGTCCCATGCGAAAACTGCTACAGAGAACTCATTCGCGGCTTTCAAAAATTCCTTTGAAACCGCACTGCGCGACCATTTAGGTTACACAATTGGACATAATATTTAGTAGATATCTATGCATTGCAGGTATTGCAGATACCTTGTAAGTATTGATGAGATGATACGCGTGCTGCTGCTGTAAAGGTTTGGAGGTCTGGAGCCTGGTGAACCGCAGGATTGGAGACATAAGGTAGGCCACGAGAGCCGTCAACCACTGCAGCGGTGACACAATGAAAATCATCTTGAAAGGCTTCGGGTACTGAGTATAACGGTTCCTAAAAAATGTTAAACAGAAAAGTAATATAATATATAATCAAATGAACGGAGCGTAAGTAAAGCGAACGTTTTTGAAAGAAATAAAATAATAAATAAATATTTGGGGACAATCTTACACAAATCAACCTAACCCCAAACTAAGCAAAGCTTGTACTATGGGTGCTAGGCGACGATATACATACTTAGATATGTAAATACATACTTATATACATAGAAAACATCCACAACTCAGGAACAAATATTTGAGATTAGCACACAAATAAATGCCTTTACCAGGATTCAAACCCGGGACCTCCAGCTTCGTAGGCAGGGTCACTACCAACTAGGCTATGGAGCAAATTGCAAATTGTCATGTTGTGAAGATGTCAGTTTTATGTGGGCATGAAATATCGATATATCGCTATTATATTATAATGCCGGCTTGCGCTGTGTATTGGTGCAGGAACAAAAAATGGCAATACTTCTTATAATCGGTGAATAAATTACGTATAAATATGAATATATTACCAGAGGCATACATATTCGCTGTGTGCATGAGTGTGGCGCCATCTCTTGAGCAGGGGGTTAAATGGGTTTTTTTCTTTTTTATTAATGGCATAAACTCCTTGCTTACATCAAATGTCACTGGCTGATTCACTATTTTGACAATTGACCCTACAGGTGGTGTCAAATATTTTGAAATATGATATTGACAAGAGCCCAATGGGGTTGGCAACTGTCAACGGTTTGGCCAGATGGCGCCAGCATAGCTGGTACAGTCTGTCACTAGTATTGTTGTATGGGATTTGGCTTAAACACTAGCCCATCCAGGTCAGAAAATTCCAAAAAAAAACAAGAATTTGACACAATTGGTAGGACTGACAGGTACCAGCTATGCTGGCGCCATCTGTAAAAACTTTCGACCGGCCAACCCCATTTCTTGTTACATATTGCGCTGCGATCGTTCACGATACCCCCACCATGCACTTCGCACATAGCGAATACTATAGACAGACACAGTCTGAGAACTTTTAGAGTACTGTACTGTTAAGGTTCACTACCTTTACAACCTCTCTTCTCGAGCGCTGTCTGGCACAGTGTTATTTTAAATTTAGAATTCCCGCATTCTTAGTCAGTCGAACAATGTTCATTTAAAAACAGTCTGAAGGTGGCAGTCATCCGAGTTGATTGTGCTGTACAGTCGGATAAGAATAAAAAAGAAGAGGATTAAATATTTACCGTCGATTGGAAGCGTTTTATTCTATGAGCGTTACAGTACCTATTACGTTACATTTGTATTGCAGAGCCATCCAAAAAGTTCTTAGACTGTCCCGCTTTATTAAATATATCGTCGGTTGTAATATGAATTAACGTAACCGCCAAAGAATCCTTTGGCGGTTACATTAATTCATATTACAACCGATGATATACTCTCTGATGTTCGGGCAATACCGCCCAAAAGTCCATTAGAAGAAAAAAAAATAAAAAACTTCTCAAACTTGGGTGAGTATCTACTGCCCAATTAACTATGTTGTCAAACTGATTTTGACCAATCACAACACGGCAACTTTTCTTATTGGTGAAATGGCATGAAACCTTTGCGGAATTATGGTTAACATAAAAAAATTGCTTGTAGAATACGAGTAGGTACTTGATTGATTAACAAGACAAAGACATTTTAGTTTTGTAAACGTGAATCTGGGTCATGTTTTCACATGAGCTTTGCTCGAGTTTATTCGTCCTTATTTTATAGTTACGTTCATGTCTGATAGCCAATTTCACGAAGATGTATTTACGTTAGGCAATCAAAATTTTGTATGTTTGACTTAATAAACAATAACTAGAAAAAAGATGACAGGACAGGGCAGATCCTGCTCAATATAAAACTAGTAGTCCGGCTCGAACTGAGAACTCGTGATTTACTTGCAATCGAGTTGACCAATATAAGAAGACCCTTATAAAGATTTTTTTTCGCCTTCTAGCTCCATATCCCCGTGATCGGTCCTGCTCATATACGAACCATCAAATTGTATGTATCTCTGCTACAACCTCAACAAATTTCATAAAGATCAGACAAACGTTACTCAAGTTATCGCGGAACAAACTCTCAAAATCAAAAGGCCATCAAAATTCCGAGACGTCCCAGTAGCCAGAAGTTGTTTGTAAGAACTTGCTTCGCTTACGCTCCGCTCGTTCAATTAAAAAAACGGTATACATTGCAAGCCCTACTTACCAGGCATATGGCGTGGAGATAGCCAAGTTCTTATGAGTGGCGGCCGCGCTCTTAGGCAACCCGGTGGTTCCACTGGTCGAGATGAATAGGGCGATCGTCTCTTCAGGATCGAAATCTGTTGGTCTGGGAAATTGCATTAATTTTTAATGTGCACAACAAAATGAAAAAATAAATATAATTACTTATATCGGAAAGTCGTGCCATGGATGCCTGCGTCGCCGACGGCTACACCCGACGGTTTTGCAGGGAGCAGGGACTGACGAGGGACTCCGCGAAGCTTAATTTTCGCTTGAACAAATGCGATCGCATGGCGTCACTGACGCATCATAATGTTTTTGCTAAAAGCTTCATTAGTCTCATTGAAATATTAGGTAGTTTGGTATTAAATCTAAATATATAAAAGAAGAAACTGACTGACTGACTGACTGACTGACTGACTGACATATCAACGCACAGCCTAAACCGCTGGGTCTAGAGTTTCCAAATTTGGCATGTAGCTCCCTTATAAGGTCAAGGGGTGCACTAAGAAAGGATTTTTCAAAATTCACCCCGTAAGGGGGTGAAATGGGGGTCCAAAGTTTGTATGGGGAAACAAGATTTGTTAGACTATTTTATTTGAAACTTCACCAGAGTATTCCTAACAATAAATGAGTAAACACGTGTTTCAGCTTTTTTGAAAATTTAACTCCTTAAAGGGGGAAATGGGGGTGAAAAAGTCTGAAAATCAATATGGGTATCGTTCCTATAGTTTATCGGGTCGCTGATTACGAAAACAACAACCATATTATCATACAACGTGGCAGGTGTAAAATATCATCCCCCAGGGGGTGAAATGGGGGTCCAAAGTTTGTATAGGGAAACAAGATGAGTCAGACTATTTTATTTGAAACTTCACCGGAGTATTTCTAACAATAAATGAGTAAACACGTGTTTCAGCTTTTTTGAAAATTCAACTTCTTAAAGGGGGAAATGGGGGTGAAAAAGTCTGAAAATCAATATGGGTATCGTTTCTATGGTTTATCGGGTCGCTGATTACGAAAACAACAACCATTTTATTATACAACGTGGCAGGTGTAAAATATCATCCCCCAGGGGGTGAAATGGGGGTCCAAAGTTTGTATAGGGAAACAAGATTAGTTAGACTGTTTTATTTGAAACTTCACAGGAGTAATTCTAACAATAAATATGTAAACACGTGTTTCAGGTTTTTTGAAAATTCAACTCCTTAAAGGGGGAAATGGGGGTGAAAAAGTCTGAAAATCAATATGGGTATCGTTTCTATGGTTTATCGGGTCGCTGATTACGAAAACAACAACCATTTTATTATACAACGTGGCAGGTGTAATATATCATCCCCCAGGGGGTGAAATGGGGGTCCAAAGTTTGTATAGGGAAACAAGATTAGTTAGACTGTTTTATTTGAAACTTCACATGAGTATTCCTAACAATAAATATGTAAACACGTGTTTCAGGTTTTTTGAAAATTCAACCCCATAAAGGGGAAAATGGGGGTGAAAAAGTCTTAAAATCAACATGGGTATCTTTTCTATGGTTTATCGGGTCGCTGATTACGAAAACACCAATGATTTCATGATACAACGTGGCGGGCGTGAAATATCATCCCCTGTTGGGGTGCCATAGAGTTGAAATTACTAAATATCAATATGGGAGATGGGAGTCGATTTATGGTATTTTGGGACGTTAATTACTTATATACGAAAATGGCATCAATTTCGAAATTTTTGTTAAAGAAATAATTTTACCTCCGGGAAAGGACATAGGGTAGTTTCTATACCGAAAATCAGCCCTTAAGGGGGTGAAAAGGGGATTGGAAGGTTGTATAGAGAATTTTTTACCGTTGAACCGATTTAAATGAAACTTGATATAATAGATAGTTTGAATCCCGGGAAACGACTAAGGGTTATTTTCATTGGAAAAATTAACCCGTAAAGGGGTGAAAAGAGGGTTGGTAGTTTATATAGGATTTTTTCACAGCTGAACCGATTTAGATGAAACTTGGTATACAGATAGTTTGAGGCCCGGGGAGGAAAAAAATAGTAATTTTTTGCGAAAACTACCCTTAAAGGTAAAAAAGTTAAGGGTGAAACGGGGGTTGCAGGTTTTTATAGGGAATTTTAAACCGCTGAACCGATTTAGACGAAACTTGGTATATAGTAATTGTGAATCCCTGCAAATGACTAAGGGTTGTTTTCATTCCGAAAATCATCCCTTGAAGGAAAAAGGGATTGGAATTTTGATAAGGAAATTTTTAACACCTGGACCGATTTAGATGAAACTTAATGCTAATTAGCATACAGATAGTTTGAGTCCCGAGAAGGAACATAAAATTGTTTTTTCCTCGAAAATCAGCACATCAGAAATGAAAAATCAACAAAACAAATAACTTTATCGTGTGGCGTATCAAATAAAAGGGCCTTAATGTGAGGATCTCTAATTAGTATAATTTTAACATACATAACTTTGAAGTTATTAAAAAAAGGTGTAAATTAATCAATATCGGAAACTGTTCGACAGAAAATTTTGCAAAAATTACAGATATAATAGTTATTTACGTATAAATTACAGGAAAACTAATAAGAGTGCAGTCAAGCACCAGTCCGACTTAAGACAAAAATAAATAAATCGGGGTACGTGTCCGATTCGCACTCAGCCGCCCTATTAATTCTCATGAAATCATGCTGAAAGCGTCTTTTTTCAAAAATGTAATAAAAAAGTTGTTCGTACGAAACCTTTGAGGCGCAAGTAAGACCCGTACTTGCGTGTTTTTTTTTTAATTTCCTAAAATCGTTACTTAAAGTGGTGAAATGGGGGTTAAAAGTTTGTATGGGGCATTTTTAAATGTTGAACCGATTTAGATGAAACTTGGTATGGAGATAGTTTGGGTCCCGGGAAGGGGCAAAATTGTATTTATCCCGAAAAACAAAGCTTACGGGGGTGCATAGCAAAGGGGTTGGAAGTTTTATATAGAATTATTTTCAGTTGAACCGATTTAGATGAAACTTGATATAGAGAAAGTTTGAGTCTCGAAAAACGACATAGGATAGTTTTATCCCGAAAATCAACCCTTTAAGAGGTGAAAAGGGGGTTGAAAGTTTATACAGGATGTCCCGTAAATCGACGTCAAGCCGTGAATGGATGATAGACTAAGCCATAACGGTTATCAGAAAAATACAAAAAAAAATCTATCTCATAATTCTTTTTCTGATAACTGGTACAAATTGGTCTATCATCCGACCAAGTTGTACCAGTTAACAGAAAAATAATTATGAGATAGATTTTTTTTGTATTTTTCTGATAACCGTTATAGCTTGGTCTATCATCCATTCACGGCTTGACGTCGATTTACGGGACACCCTGTATGGGGAATTGATAACCGCTGAACCTATTTAGATGATTTGGTATAGAGATAGTTTGAGTTCTGGGGATGGATACATAATAGTTATCCCAGAAGTCATTCCCTAAGAGGGTAAAAAGGGGGGTCAATTACTAATTCTACGCAAAGGAAGTCGCGGGGAAAAACTTTTATTCAAGAGTAGAAATCTGCATTAATCATAATGTACGCGGGCAAAGCCGCGGGCAACTGCTAGTATACATATATAGAAAATATACAAATGAAAAACTTACTTGAAATCCTCAATTAAAATCTTTTCTCCGGACTTTTCTAAGAACTCTGAAAAGCTACACATTCCTTTTCCATCGCAATCATCGAAGACGACTATAAAGGCATCTGACTGAATCCCGTTCAAGGCCAACTGCACGTCTTGGGCTCGGTCGCTTTGGCAGAAGACCACTTTAGGTCGGGTTAGCTCAAAGCTACCTTGGAGCTCGTCTACAAAATAAAACATATGCGCGCATTGCTACATACAAAAGCAAAAATTCTTCAAAAGAAATATGGGGCTCCGTCAACAAACGAAGAAATATGTTTCATAAGGGTAAACAAGGTTTTTTTTAAACATAACTAACTTGTTTGGCCACCTTAAGGGCCAGTTACGAGTCCGGGGTAGTGATGAGGTCAGGGGGTTAAGTAAAGAGAAGGGTGAGTGACAAAAAGGATATAGCAAAAAAATGAGGCTAATTTTATACAATAATGATAATAATAAACAGGGTAATATAGTCCACAAAACTTCCGTGAGAATCAGACATATTAAATAAATCACGGGTTACTCACGTATTTTAAGTCGAATATTGCTCGACATGTTTCGCTCCATAACGAGGAGCTTATTCATGAGCCATTCGCGTTGGCAAACTGACGCAGAATGCGGGCCGCGGCTCTCCGCTCACGAGCCTACCCGACTGCGAGTTTTCGACTTAAAATACGTGAGTAACCCGTGATTTATTTTTATTTAATAGGGTAATATAGTCATATAAAATACGCAATAGTGGTGCAGAGCCCTCAGGAGGTTGCGGAGATTTTTGCGACGCAATTTGTTTGTTGTCGCAATTGTTTTCACCAGATGGTCTCTTCGGAAGATCAGCGCTGACAACCGCCAGCATCATGCTGAGATGAGACCATTTCGTGGCACTTTCTCGTTTTATGTCTTCTTTCCTTTTATTTCTGATATTGTATGTGTTTATGAATAAGCTATTTCTATTCTATTCTATTATATTCTTATTTGATCATAGCAATTGTCCAAGTTCAGGCGACTTATCTTCTGCAATTAGGTGTTTGGCGTCACGATAAAACGTTATGATAAATTCACACCTATAATTTTCTAACACGACCGACTTGTTGTAAGTGAGTGACAAAATAAAAACGTCGACAGTGCTGGTATCGATAAGTACCACTTCAACTTCTTAGAGGTATTGTATTGTATTGTATTGTAATACGGGCAGGTTTCCGCAACTCGACGTCTGGCGCCTCTTAGAGGTAATACAAAGACAAAATTTATATTCGCTGTGTGCATGATTATGGCGCCATTTCTTGGACAAGGGGTTGAACTTTTTCTTTTTATGAAGGGCTTGGCTTTTTATTATTAATGCAATTTATGGGGTGTTTTTACCTCATCGAGTAGCATGGATGATAGCTAAAGTGATGCTATTTCCTATTAAAATTTTACTATTTGATGAATAAGGTCCCAAACTGCTCCTCGATAAGGTGATCATACTGTCTGTGGGTCTGTCGTCGCTCGGTCCTTTACGAAAGTATTCCAAATTGTTATCTGAAGTATGTAAAATATAAATAAATTGATAGTTTTGTTATTATTATCTATTTTCTAACTCACCCTGTTACAATGTTCGCTATGTGCGAATTGCATGGTGGGGGTATATAACATCAAGTGAACATCAACGATCGCAGTGCAAAATATTTGACATCACCTATCTCATCTCAACTCGGTTAACTGTCAAAATAGTGAATCTGCCGGATTTCATATAAGCAAGGAGTCCAAGCTACAATTTTCAAAAAAGAAAATAAGTTGAACCCTTTGCCCAAGAGATGGCGCCAGAGTCATGCACACAGCGAATATAATATATATCCTATCTTTGTATTACCTCTATGATGTTGAAGTGGTACTTATCGATAATAATACTGTCGATGTTTTTATTTTGTCAATCACTTGAACAAGTCGTTCCTGCTAAATGGCTAGATGTAAATTAATCAGATATGATAAACAGTAATGATTAAAGTCGACGAACAATTACTTACTGACAACCAAAGTCCTGTCAATAGCCGAAACTATGACCCCCAGGTACAGGGCCGCGTAGAAAGGAATAGCCAGGTCGAGATGGTTTGGGGCCATGAGGGTAATGACGTCACCCTTCTGAAGACCCAGGTTCTTGAGAGCGATGGCACAGCGCACTGACCGCTCGAGGACAGAACCGTTGGTTTCGGAATCACCAGTTCCTCCGTCGATCTAAAATTTGTCAAAGGGGATTTTCTCTAAAAGTTTTTATACTAGTAGGTAAGTTTTTACAAGTTTGCAGCTGAAGTAGCAAATTTGGGTACTGATCATGCAAAAAAGGTATTTTTTCAACTAGGGAATGCAATACCATGTATTTTTTGTATGGCCCATCTCAATAGCAATACCAATATACCAATTACAATTAATTATTTCCAAAACAAAAGTATAATTGTTACCTGCAAAATGAAATCGGGATCATCTTTAAGGCTCTGCAACAGGATTTTTCCAAGATGGTGGACATCAGAGGCTACCCCCGACTCTGCAACCACCCTGGATGTGACCGTACTCATGAACCAATGTACGGCGTCGTTGACTCTCCTTACTGGGTACATTCTGCGGGTGTGATGTGAATGCGATGTGGTTTGTTAATGATTTTTTTAAGACTAACTGATAAGATACCCTGTTTATACGTATTGTAATCGTTTATTACTTTATGACTGACTGCGGCCATTCTCATTAAAGTAAGTAACTATAGATAAAATTCAGATAGGTTTATCTTAACAGAACACTATTTTAAGGAAGGAAAATCCCTCGAGTCGAGTATATGTTCAAATCAAAAACTCGGTAACTCTCGGAAATTTCCCGAAACTTACACGAAAATTTAAATTTTTCCAATGAGAACATTCCCTATGGGAATTATCAAAAAATGTATTATAAGTATTATTAAGTATTACGATTTACTGCATAATTTTTATTGTTCGTAAAATTTAAGTTTTGAGAACAGTATGGAAAATTTTGCAACTTTGGAAACTTCTACTTGGTGCATTAATTACTATGCCCACTTGATATTCATGTTCATATTATTCATATACTTTATTGCGTTTCATTTGTACAATACAATAATGTTAATGGCTAATTATTATAGTATCAACAATTGTATCAACATGAACCCTGCAAGTAGGGAATGCAACCCAGGTACCCGATTACCCGGGTACCCGGGTACCCGTCTATATTTAGAGTAGGGTAAAACCCGGGTTTTTAACTCATAACCCGGGTTTTACCCGTAATTTAGAAATCGGTAGAAAAATAGAGAAAACTTGAATAAACGTAAAACAAAATGTTTTATTACTTCTGTAACCCTATGTGTGTTATAACTACATATTAACCGGTCCGAACATATTTTACACTTCAATTGGGATTGTTCTTATGTTTTACCCCCCATTTTGATACTTTATTCTGAAATTATAGGCCATTTTAAGATATTAATTTGATTTCCTTAGCTTAAAACAGTTATAACAGCTTAGTTATTTTATTATAATTAAAATAAAAAATCTGATACGATGTTTGTAAGTTACAGTCTACAGGCTGAATATCATTGACCAAGTCAATAATCCGTATAAAAACCCTTGCTTGTCGTCAACTGTCGCTGTCACGGCAAGATTGAAGTATTGGTACATCACTTCGCACTTCTCTTGACCGCGAAAAATATACAAATTCAAATTTTATTTGTAAAGCGCAAGAAATAATACAAATGGCGCTTAATTTTGTAAAAGCCGACTCAAGAAACATACCCAAGTTAGGAAATATCTGTATACTGGAGTAAATCGCATCAAGTTCAAACTATAATTTCATTGAAATGAGATCAACCAAAATACTTATGTTAGACAGGACAAGACGATGATTACTTGTAGCTTTTATATATTTTAAAAGATTAGTAATTGACGATTATAATTGCACTTTTGACTTAATTTTTGTGTATACTTACTTTTTCACACAGTTAAATACGTAAAAAAAAAGGTTTAAAAAGAGGTTTTACATGGTGGTTGTAAGGACAAAGTCAAACAAAGGTCATTCATATTTTTGCGAAAATATCCGAATCCACTCATTAAGGCCATTCTTCGATTCGGTCAAGACACGCCCATCCGTTAGAGACACGTTTATGGCTCCCGTGCACGAAAGAAAGAGATGCAGCGCTCTTAAGGATCAGACTTTTTGACCAAACTACGATAAATAAGCGAATCTATAAAGTTTTGTCTGAATTTGGTTCTGTGACTTTTTGGATAAACCAGAATACCATACGTTTTACTTAGTTACATTGCTTAATCTCTTATAGTTTAGTAGTCTCTTATAGTAAAAAAATTTTTGGTTTAGTATGAAGGGTTGGCCGGCTGGGACAACCGTCCCATAGAAAAAAAAAATTTTTTTCGCGGCCAAAAATGTTTTCTCCTACTTTTTCTTAGTCGTAATACGATACCAATTATGCCCTTAAATGGATCACTAGTATTTTTGTTACAGCCTGTATACCTATCTAATTTTATACAGCAATATACCAGGGTACTGCATAAATATTATATTTAGTAAACAACATAATGGTGAACCAAGAAACAGCTTAACTTACTCACTTAGAATTTCTTCTATACAATAGTATGCCCTACTAAGTACTAATTACATTTTAGCTTTAATATTAATTGAATAAAACACACCCTGTATTTTGCTAAGATCCCCACGTCACAGGCTCAGCCTAGTGTGGGGATCACTGTACTTCCTCCCACTGTAATACCGATTTATGAAATAAATATATTTTGAATTTTGAATTTGAATTTTGAAATGACGTTTTAACTTTGATAAATGTATGTTAGGGCCTTGGGTTTTCTGACCACCCGTCGCCGGCGGCCGGCGACCGACGCCATACAAACATCCGATCGAATCCGATGTTTTGTATGGCGTCGGTCGCCGGCCGCCGGCGACGGGTGGTTAGAAAACCCAAGGCCTTACGTGCAGATTTATTCAATTTAATAATTAATTTAATAATTTTAACTTCATTTTAGAAAGAAAGAAAGAAAACATTTAAAATGTGTTCTATGTTAGTTTTTTTCCTGGATTTACTTCGGTAGCTATTGAATATATTAACACACATAGCAAAAGGTTACACTAACGTCACTTTAGTCACTTCGCGCGACATGTTTCGGAGAGCCTAGGTCTCCATCTTCAAGCACTAGGAGTGCTACCTACTTGAACCGGCCGGCCGGTCGGCGAAAGTGACGTGAGTCACGTGAGTCTAACCGTGTTATTTTATAGGATAATTAGGATGTATTCTTTTTAACAAAATTACTTGCTTCTAAAATATACATAGAGAGTAGAGTTAAAATAATAAAATGATAATGAAAATAATCAATAATAATGATAATGATTTGTGTTAATGATTTCTGTTTCTATTTTTTCTATTTTCTAAAATGTTACGTTGAATAAAATGCGGTTTACAGTTTGTCATAAAATGTACATTAACTATGGTTCTAAGGCATCGTTTTTTAACCGACTTCAATTCCATTGAGGAAGGAGGTTCTGCATTCGGTTTGGTGTTGTTTATTTTATGTATGTTCACCGATTACTCCGAGACCCGTGGTTCGATTTGGGTAATTCTTTTTTTGTTTTGAAAGGATCTACATCCAAGGTGGTCCCATATTAATCTGGTGCTGTTCTGATGATGGGATCCATGAGGAATTGAGGGAACTCCTCAATTTTTAAAGGCACATGTATGGTGATTTGGGTGTTTTCTTAAGCTACTGAAGCATTTTCTCACGAAAACCACCAATTTGATGGAGTGGACCTGATGATCATGATTGTTTTGATGATAATGATGAAGATTTTTTTTAATGTAGGATGTTTAGCGATTACTCCAAGACCCGTGGTCCGATTCGAATGATTCTTTTTTTGTTTGGAAGGAACTACCTCGAAGTTGTTCCCACAATAATCTGGTGCTGTTCTGATGATGGGATCGATGAGCAACTGAGGGAACTCCTAAATTTTAAAGGCACATGTAAGGTGATTTGGGTGTTTTCTAAAGTTACTCAAGCATTTTTTCACGAGAACCACCAATTTGATGGAGTGGACCTGATGATGATGATTGTTTTGATGATAATGATGATGTAGGATGTTCAGCTATTACGCCAAGACCCGTGGTCCGATTCGAGTAATTCTTTTTTTGTTTGGAAGAAACTATTTCGAAGATGGTCCCACATTAATCTGGTGATGTTCTGATGATGGGATCGATGAGCAACTGAGGGAACTCCTCAATTTTTAAAGGCACGTGTATGGTGATTTGGGTGTTTTCTTAAGCTACTCAAGCATTTTCTCAAGAGAACCACCAATTTGATGGAGTGGACCTGATAATAATGATTGTTTTGGTGATAATGATGAAGAATTTTTAAATGTAGGATGTTCAGCGATTACTCCAAGACCCCTGGTCCGAATAGAATAATACTTTTTTTGTTTAAAAGGATCTACCTCGAAGATAGTCCCACATTACTCTGGTGTTGTTCTGATGATGGGACCCATAAGCAACTGAGGGAACTCCTCAATTTTTAAAGGCACGTGTATTTATTTCCTCTCGAAAACCACTAATTTGATGGAGTGGACTTAATGATGAAGTCCACATGTGATACGTGGAACTTTCCTTAGATTCAATGGGTGTGTTACGAACTTTTTGATATATCTTTAGCGATTTTTCCGTGACTCGTTCGATTTTGATAAATTATATAACCACTAAAAATTGAAAAATAAAAACTTTTTACAAAAAAAGATAAACCGACTTCAAAAAGGATAAAATGAATCATTATATTATTTATATGCGTTACCAACTGATATGTTTGAAGTCGGTGCCAAGCCAAAAATTTAATTCAGCTTCAAGTATGAACATCACAAAACATCGGTACTTACTAATAGGTACATAATGCAAAGGTGAATGTGATTCTATCTGTTACATTTTCATGTTTAAACAACTAATCCAATTTGGAGGAAATGTGGTACTGTATATATACATATATACTCTCATTCACGTTTACTTTGTCAATAATCAGAAAAAGGCGGCAAATAGAAAAAAATATGTACATAGACGCTTAAGATTGACCTTCCATAGAAAATTAGAATATCGTGCCTTTTTCTACTGACACGGTGGGTGTACTGGGTATAACTGAGTATAGAAAAATTAACCTAGCCATTGAATTCCTGTATACTTCGAATTAAACCTTAGATGAAGAAGGATGAATAATTCAAACGAACCACGGGCTTCGTTCGAGATACCGATAGTCCGAACAGTGTCCTAACAAACATAAGACGCATGGCTATACTTTCTGTAGGTACCTACTTGCTTAACAGTTAACGGTCGAAACGAATGTACCTATACCTAAGTGCAATCCATATCGTATTAGATTAGTTATATAGTAAGACTAACAACTCACTGAACACATCGCCTCGTGCGTATTAACTCTTCCAAATTTGGCTTGGCACCGACTTCAAACATATCAGTTGGTTCATTTTATCCTTTTTGAAGTCGGTTTATCTTTTTTTGTAAAAAGTTTTTATGCAAAATAAAATTCCCCATAGGAATTTGACATATTGTAGCCATGCGTGTGCATATGCGTAATTGTTTTTACGTCAGTACATTTCTTTAACACGTATAAGGCATAAGTAAATCTACGTAACTTTAAAGATATTGCATTTACGAGTATGTGTGTTCTTTCCAATTAATTGTTGAATCGAGGTGTATACCTAGTAATGAAAAGGCCTGAATGCATTCTATTGTGTTGTTTTGAAATGAAAAATCTATATTTATACTACGTTTCTGATAAGGTTTAAATTCCATAAGTTTAGTTTTATTAAAATTGAATTGTAAATTATGATCATCTAACCAGGTTACTATTTTAAGAAGGGTTGTAAATATTCAAGATATTATTTAAATTTATTTCATCATAGCAAGGTATAATTAAGGATATGTCATCAGCGAAAAGAGTGCAAAAATTGTCTATAATTTTGGGTAGGTCATTTTATATATATTAAAAATAAAATACAGCCGAGGACGCTGCCTTGAGGTATTGATCGTGTCATATAGTTTACAAACTACATCCCACATCCCATCCAAAACATGGATGTGAATGAATGCCAAGTTCGCCCATTCACTGCTAATGACGACACGTTGTCGTCACGGCTCGGCTCTATGAAGCATTTTCGCTACATAGAGGGAAACCCATGTTATCGGCTACGGCGTAGCGCTACGCGCGTAGCATAGCAGTGAATGCGTTAACGGTTTAGCTAATAGCATTTTACAGTACGCTTTCTGGGAAAATGAATTTTAAACTCGCTATTTGGCCTCTTATTGCCATACGCGCCACGCTTGGCAGGCGGGTTGGCGCGCGCAGTTTTTTTTTTGTTTATTCCTACTGCAACCACGGGACGATATGGTGGGGGACAATTCTAATTAAAGGCCGGACACCCCACGGCTTAGATACTACACCCTAGTATGCACCGCCATGATATAATTTTAGGCGAGACAAGCGCAGACGTTATCAGTTATCACATGCGTTATCAATTTATGACTGTTATCAGTGTTAATTAGATCCGCGTGTAAAATGTATTTGTAATGTCATTCCTCGATTTTCGGAAGGATCAAAAAGTGACTTTTTATTATTTTATTATGATTTTCCATGGATTTTCCGTTTCATTATAATGTCAGTTTTTAGGGTTCCGTACCCAAAGGGTTTTTACCCCCATTACTAAGGTCCGCTGTTCGTCTGTCTGTCTGTTTGTCCGTTTGTCACCGGGCTGTATCACATTAACCGTGATATTTAAACAGTTCAAATTTTCACAGATGATGTATTTCTGTTGCCATTATAACAAAAAACACTAAAAAACAGAATAAAATAAATATTTAAGTGCGCTCCCATACAAAAGACATGATTTTTGCCGTTTTTATAGATAATGGTACGGATACGGAACCCGTCGTGCGCGAGTCCGACTCGCACTTGACCGGTTCATTATTTTAAACAGCTAAACCTGCGAAATTCATACCGCCAATAATATTTTCTTTAATTTCTCCAATATTTTATTGGATTTTATGCAGGGTCTTGGTATTCAGGGCGCAGATAAATAATAAAAAATATACATCATTAAAATCGGTTTAGCCGTTCTTGAGTATAAATGGTGTAACCGACACGACTTTGTTTTAGTACATATATTTATATACCTATGTATTGTAATCTATACATATAATAAATTAGACGGATTTTAATTTAGATTTATTTTGTGTTATAAGTAGTATAATTATAATAAACTTGTACCTATACTTTTAAACATTTTCCTTGTCACATGTTTTTCATCCTCGATATCTCAACATTTCTTGTTAGAAGAAATCTAGAGAAATGATGATTATTTTATTTGAGCTCTAATTTAGGAACGAAGCCGATTTTTCGATATCTATTTCATAATTAAAAGGGTTTTATTCAAACATAATATGAGCTAAATCATAATCAAGGCCGTTTTAATACGTGACGAGGCCCTAGGTAGGGCCCTGGGACACCTAGAAATCAGGGGCCCTCTATTAAGGCCAACGATGACTGCAAAAAAACGTCGTCTAACATTTTTCGGGGGCCCCCTGAGGATGGAGGCCCTGGGCACGTACCCCGTGCGCCTTTTATGGTAAAAAAGGCATTGAACATACTCGTAATATACCTAAACTATAAACTTACAAACTTTTATAATTATATAATACCTTCGTTCCCGCTTGATCTGGGTCAAATCAACTAATAAAATTGGCATTAACGCCTGTATATAGAGTATCGTATGTCGGTAAAACCTTCTCATTAGCTAGGGATACACGCATAGAATGTGCCCGCCGGATTTGTCCGACGGATATGCCCGGCGGACAGATCCGTCCGTGTATGTCACTATTCAGATGTGTCCGCAGACAAATCCGTGTCCGATTTGCGCCATACATGAACGGATCTGTCGCCGGACAAATCCGGCGGGCACATCTGTGCGTGTATCCCTACACAGATAGAAAAAATCTCTTCAACCAAAGAAACCTATTTGAGTCAAGAGATATCCAGTTTCCCATATAAGGAAAAAATAAAATTCTTTATTTTAAGATATAAAATGTTTCAAAGTTTATTACTTAACCTAATAAATTCAATACTTTATCCGAGATATAAAAATCTTCTTTTTAAAATAGCTTAATATTCTCACGAAGGGCGTTTGAATTTTGTTTTTGTATTGTATTTTTTTTACATTGAACTTTATGTGTCTTAGTGCAATACATAAAGAACTTAAGCCAAGAAACTTTGTTTCTTGGATGAAGACTCATAGTTTAAATTGAGAATTGAATTTCTCCACGGAAACAAGAAATCGCATTAGTTCAAGAGCATGTGTTACTTGATGTAAAATTTGATATTTTCACACCAAGATCTAAAATTTCTTGGCGTATGAAATCGATTACTTGAAACAAACAATAACATTTTCTAAGGCGGTTATCACACTGGCGCGGATCCGCATGCGGCACCGGTGCGCGAGCGAGATAGCGCTCTGCATGTGTATAGCGCTATCTCGCTCGCACGCCGGCGCCGCATGCGGATCCGTCGTCAGTGTGATAATCGCCTTAGTGTCTCAGTGCACTACTTAAAAACCTAGTAGCAGAAACTGTGTTTCTCGGGGCTAATCCCAAGAAAGGAAGTTTAACTAAAAGTAGATAATACAAATATAAATTATGATTATTTATATACTCACAATTTATAATCGTATTAACTAGAGCTGAGATTGCTATTGTGAATCTCAAATAAGCCCGGGTAAAGCGGCGAGGGTCATGAAGTTACGTTGAACAAACGTTCGCGTGTTCTAACCTACACGCAGAGACATCTATTGATGCGCAGGGTAACTAACGTCCAAGATTTAAATGTTTCAAAGCAAAAATTATGTGCTTCTTCTTTGGAATAGCTGTGGCTCTTGATTGTAAGTTGAAAACATCAAAGCAAAAATTAATCTCTCTTGCCTAAAAACTTAAAAATCTCAAATCTAACTTTTGGTGCTACTTCTTTAAATTAGCTTTGGCTCTTAGCTGTAGTTTGAAAACATCAAACCAAGAACTAATCGATCTTACGTAAACACATAAAACTCTTAAAGGAAAATGTTGGTGCTTTTTTGCCGTAAATAATTATTATCTTAACTCAAATCATTACTATTCGCTTTAAAAATAGGTAAAGTTAAAGCTAAATAATTTTAAATCTTCTTTTAAAAATCATGATATTTTTAACTCAAGTCATGTTTATTGGTCTAAGGTATTTATTACTCTCTTTAAGAAACCGCGTGCAAGAGAGTTTTCCGTTTTGAATTAAGATATTATTTCTATCTGTGTAGCTATTCGCCAGAAATAAAATCCGGTAAAATTATTAAGAACAATCCAGGTATTCCAGTCGATATAATATTGGCGGAACCTCTGTCTAAAACTGCGAAATTTGTGTACAGTTTTTTCTATAAGTATTTAGTTACACAGATTTTGTAATGTGCCTAACGGAGCCAATGAGTTACCTATGTAGACAAAGACTCTTTAAAAAATAGGTTGAACAAAATCTGTAAACAAAATACACAACGCATTCCAGGCCTATAACCGCAAGCCACTTCGTTCATCGAATCGTCTATTTGCATCACTCTCTTTCGTATATGCAAGAGCGACAGAGACTGGGCCAAAGTTTTGTCGATTTTCGAACTTCGCGGTAGATCCTCTGTCTGTAACCATGTAGAGTCTAAGCTGTCCGGAAATAATACATTCTACGACACTATTCTTTCCGGATATGGCTATGTGCGAAGTGCATGGTGGGGGTAACGTGAACGATCGCAGCGCACAATGTAACAAGAAATTGGGCTCTTGTCAATATCACATTTCAAAATATTTCACATCACCCATAGGCTTAACTGTCAAAATAGTGAATCAGCCAGTGACATTTCATATAAGCAAGGAGTATATGCCATTAATAAAAAAGAAAAAAACCATTTCAACCCCTGCTCAAGAGATGGCGCCACACTCATGCACACAGCCATATCTTTGCGTGTAATGCTCACTGAATCCTAAAAAAACATTACGAGTAAGATAAGATACGAGTATGATGTAAGTAATATTTAATCTCGGCTGGCAAGGTAATCATTTAAATGTCAAAGTTATAAGCAGGCAAACTCAGCTACAAAAACTCACGTTTATAAAGACACACTTTTTAAGACAGGTTAGTTTTTCTGAACACCGTTCAGCTACCTAGCACATCTCTGGTGGAAACGGAGCCTTAAACAGTTTTTGAAGTTATAAGGTTAAGGTTAATTGTGTCGCCCCTGTACCGTAACCGTAAGTCCAAAAAATATGAAAAAAATTGAAAAGATGCCCCTTAATCACATACTTTCTGCTCGTGGTGATTTGGAGACAAAAAATCATCGTATCCGTGGTTAACGGCTCCGCTATAGTTGTCCAAACATGTATGTGTGTAGTGTAGTTGTGTACCAGTACCTACGTCTAGCATGACTTACGTTGCGGCGCGACTCGCCATACTTCAGGCGCGACTCGAAGTATGGAGTCGTCATGCTAGGTTGAGTAAAACTCCATAGAGCGGGTGAAAACCAATATTTCTCCTTATCGTGTTCTATTGTAATTTAAAATTTTAACTTTTGTGTACTTTTAAATAGTCCGATTTGGACTCATAAACATTCTTTTTTTTCTTATATTTCTCTTAAACTGATTTGATATGTTTTCTTATAGAACAACGTATTTATATGTATTTTAAAATTGTATGTACTGTTGTTTTGAAAATATAAGTTCCGCCGAGTTCCTTTCCGGTCATAAGTAATTCTTCTCGGGTCTGAGGTGTAGGGTTACAACCGGTGTGGTTTTTTTTCTCATTTATCAATAGTGTCCGACCGAAACATGTTTTTTTGCCGAAACCGAAACCGAAAACGAAGGTTCGGCTCCAGGTGCAGTTTCGGCCGAAACCGAAACCGAAACCGAAACTTTTATAGACATGTTAAAATCGTTGAGTTATGTCAATAAGCCGTTGTAACTTGTAAAAGGATAGGTGGTATAGAATAGAGTTTTGACTGATCATCATCCTAGCGTATGTGGCGGCGTTTTCCAACAGGCTCAGTTGAGCCTGGGGTCGGCTTGGCAACCTAATACCACGATAAAAAAAACTAGTTTATACACAACTCTATGTAATATGGGTGATTTGGGTGAAAGGCGTATTTTGATCCCTAATTTTCTTTTGGTTTGTAGAATTTTACATCGCTCTCGTTTGTTATGGTGCCGAGTTACGCATTGAGCGGTTAGATCTTTCAGCTTTTTTTTCGCGAAATCAATGCAGAACACGAAATATTTTTTAACAAAGGTTTCATATGAATGAACATAATTATATAACTTTTCAACTTTAACACAAAAATTTACCCCCCTTATTGAAAGTATAATTGTCACAAGTCGACTATGTTTTCGTACATATTGACAACAGTTTTTTTTTTATATTTTTATACAGTTTAGGATCTGCTACGCTAAAATTAGCAATAAAATAGCTCACACGATTTAAAACTTGACTGATGTATTATGTAGAGTAAAATACAGATCAGTAAACAAAATAAAAATATGTCAGTTTTGTTTCATACTTGGAGTCAAAGGTTTATAGCATCTATCTCTATGGCTCAAGTAATACATTTTGTTAAAAAAAAATGCTGAGGAATATATGAATCGAAAAAACTAACATTTGTGCTTTATTAAAAATTGGTATGTTTTCTTTTAAAGAATGAATACGTTTTTTTTTAATTTGTGTGTTGCTTATTAGTTATACTGCAGTTAGTTACACAGCAAAGTTTCATCGACTGAGACATCAATCCTGTTACATTTCCATAAAATAATTCGCCAAGATTGTATGGAGTATTTTAGTTTTACAAACAATCAGTATTTAAACTAAATCATCTGGTGTTTTTATTTTATATCTTCGTGTATCATTTTCAGCGTAGGCTGACGCAGTTCCTTGGGCAGTCCCTTGCATGAACTCGAGAGTTAAATGTTAAATAAAATTAATACTTTAATGATATTATCATATCAAAGTTTGATGAAATAATCATCCAAATCACATGCACACTTTTTTGATATTTATTTACTATAATTTTATCTCTTAAAAACGTTACTGAGACTGAATTTGTGGACCGAGTAAGTACAATGTTGTGAGTTTCGGCGCGGCCGAATGTTTCGGCTGTTTTTTGGCCGAAACCGAAACTTGGGCCGAAACACGGTTTTTTGGCCGAAACTGGCCGAAACCGAAACCGAAACCGAAACTTCGGTCGGACACTATTTATCAAGTGGTTAACTTGGGTGTAGTCGGTACAAGGTAGCAGTTTTGTCGTTATGTTGGTAGTCTGGTCAATCAATTCAGGTTGGCCAACATGGCTTTTAGGCGGGAACGGACCAGTTCCTGCGCCGCCATGCCGGACAGGCACATTCTCGATTTGTACGCACTTTTATTTTACGCGTTACGGGTTTAGTAGTTGATCAGTGACGTTGTATTAAGGTATAGTTTCCCCAATGCCACCGATATTATTTCCCATTTTCCGACATACATATAATATCTGACGTGTAAAAGTACCCTTGTGGCCTACTTACTGAATAAATGTTTGAGTTTGAGTTAATTTTACAAAATCAGTAATTGAAAAACATGTCCTCAGAATGTATCCAATGAGGAGAGTGAACGACTCAGTGCACTGGTTCATGGATGAGCTCACGTCCAGGGTGGTCGCGGAGACGGGGATCAACACCGATATCCACCATCTCGGGAAAATCGTGCTGCGGAGCCTTAAGGATGATCCACATTTCGTGTTGCAAGTAAATTTATAATTTTATTCGTATATGTTATTTATAAAGGTTCCCTTATCCCTTATCCCTTAGTCGCCTCTTACGACACCCGCGGGAAGAGACGGGGTGGCACTATTCTAAAGCCGGGGCCACGCAGCAAATAATCCCTATCGCTCGTGAGAACACTGTGGCGATTTATTTAATTAATCCACCCATAACGTCTCGTTCTTCATGGAGGCGAGAAGTGGGTCACGGAGAGCCGTTTTGCTGCATTTGAGCAAATGGAAATCCGTGATCTCTGCCTACCCCTTTTGGGATATAGGTGTGATTGTATGTTGTTGTTATTTAAAAACTATTAACCCCGTTATTCATAAACGTTCCTCAACCTTAAATAAATAATTCATGTTATATTTTGTCATTATTTGTCACTTTGGGAGTTGTGTTTGTTAGGAACAGATAAAACATAAATGAAATAATCTAGGCGTTTAGGAATAAGTAGGTATATTAAAGTGGTTTCAATTTCTACGATACCCTTCCAGGAATTCATTGACGGTTTATTTTTTCATTGTAATGGACACCCGTTTCCAATTTGTATAAAATAAAAAAGTGGAAATTAGACTACCTATACTCACACTTATGTGACTGAAGACACAGATCTTTGATGTCTTCTTGAAAACTTTATATGTCGCCAACTTTCCTTCCACCCATTAGATTGACGGGGCGACGGGCGAGCTCGAAACCTCTGGCTCAGTCCTCGAGAGATCAGTTCGTTGTGCCATCGCCCTCAAGAACCTGGGTCTTCAGCGTGGTGACGTCATGGTCCTCATGGTACCAAACCACCTGGACCTGGCAATACCGTTCTACGCGGCACTCTACCTTGGGGTCATCGTGTCTCCTATTGATAGAACTTTGGGTGTTGGTAAGTAACCAATTTTCGTGCTTATTTCACTCTTTAAAATGATATTTTTAAACAGTTTTTTTGCGAAAACTCAGAAATAATCTTTAATAAAGTACCTTCATTCATGGATGGATAACACAAAAATGATAAGAAGCACAATTTGACGCGCGTCACTTTTCTTTATGCAGGGTACTTAACAGCTGCTTTCAAGTAAGTTAAGGGTTAAGCCCAGCACAAATAGATGTAGCCGGGTAGAATTAAACTATTCTTCATTAAGATAAAGGAAATACATTCCCCATAGTCTTCATCTCCAGTTAAAAATCGTTACTAACGTTTTGATTGTTTGCTCATCACTGTTATAGAAGAACTCCTGGCCGCCTTTGAAGTGACCAGACCTAAGGTAATCTTCTGTCAGAGCGACCGGGCACCAGACGTGCAACTGGCACTCAAGGATGTGGACTCAAATACCTTTGTAGTCACCTTCGACGGCGATTCTCCGTGTAGCTTCCAAAAGTTTTTAGAGACTTATGGGAATCAAAGTCCTGCCACCGAGTTCAAGTAAGATTCTTACATCCGCTGTTTGATATAAATATATTTGGGGACAATCTTACACAAATCAACCTAACCCCAAACTAAGCAAAGCTTGTACTATGGGTGCTAGGCGACGATATACATACTTAGATATATAAATAAATACTTATATACATAGATAACATCCATAACTCAGGAACAAATATTTGAGATTAGCACACAAATAAATGCCCTTACCAGGATTCGAGCCCGGGACCTCCAGCTTCGTAGGCAGGGTCACTACCAACTGGGCTATGGAGGCCGTATATGAAGTTTTGTTTCTCTGTACGCAGACCGGTCTTGTCAGAGTCATCCTCGAAGCCCTTGAATGATATACTTATGTACGTTTCCCACCGAATGGGCGAAGTCGGCGGGAAACGTACATTAAATCACCAGCTTTTACTGTACTTTGAACTAGTTATCCGATATTTGCAGGCCAACAGATTTTGATCCTGAGGACACCATAGCTCTCCTGATTGCGACTAGTGGGACGACTGGACTGCCCAAAACTGCTGCTGCAACTCATAAGAATTTAGTGATCTCCAATCCTTACCAATGGTTAGAAATTACATTTATTCTATATGGCGACATCAAAGGTATTTGATTTGACGCGTAATTTTAATTTTTCTGCATTCATTTCAAGTTCATTTATTTTGCAGGAAACGGCATATCAACTTTCCAAGCCCTACAAAGATGGTATTTATTGTCTCGCCACTGCAGTGGCTAACAGCAATAGTGATGTTCCTAATGTCTCCGATCATGCGGTTCACGAGGTTGCAGACTTCGTTGCCTGTAACGCGGGAGCATGCGTGTGACCTTATCCATACTTATAAGGTAATAGTACACTTCTTAAAGGCCTATAACATCTACCCATCTAACAAGGATGTTGTCGGATACTTCCTAGAGAGAAAGTAAGAGAATATATGTTGGCTATGTGGAAAAGCGCTTTAAAGAAACCAAAGTTTATTTTATCCGATCGCTTAGTGTATAGGCTGTAACGTTATAGATTAGGTCGAGACTGCTTATTACCAGGCTGGGTAGTGGACTATAATGTTGAAAGATTTCTGGCCGCTTCGAATGAAACAAATCCTTAACGTCCGTTAGCTCTTTGGGTGGACGACATTCGGAAGATCGAGATTCGGAGGACCTGCTAGCTAAGTAGGTGCGGAATCAAATGGCTAAAAGGTTGGAATGATGATGAAGCCGGACCACTCTGGGTTTTGATAAAGCTTCAATGTTCATAGTGTTCCTACAAGTTGTTGAGCTTCTACAAAAGTAGCTTATTTTGCTAATACACCTTTCCTTCCCTCATTTTAATTTTTTTTCTCTTCTATACATAGACGTATAACTAACCCTTATGCCTTTATTTATTTTATTTAACATATTTTGTTACAGCCCACCTATATGATAGTTAGCCCGCCGTTCTTGACCACACTCATTAGATCAAAAGCAGGTTCTCAGTGCGACCTTTTCTTGTTACGAGACTATCATCTTAGGAGGAAGCGCTGTTACAACTGATTTCATACAAGAAATCAAGGTATGTCCTACTTAAAAGCCGCCTTCTCTACTCATCGACTTTAATGCTTAAATTAAGACTTTGATATATTCAGTAAATCCATAAGACCATCGCTGAATTCGCTGATGGCGATGGTCTTATGGATTTTCATACAATATTATAACACCTTCGGGAAGGAGGACGTTGTTCTCCTACCCGACCCGCCGGCTCTGTTAAAAAGAAGCTTGTTAGCTATACTCCAGTTGTCTACTGCAGTAATATCTTCTTACAGAGAGACACCATCTAAGCTATTCTTCACACCATATACAAGTTTTAAGTCGTCAGCATATAATAAACATTTAGAGTATTTTACCACTGATTGTAGATCAGTAACCATTATACCAACTATGGGTAGGTACTAGGCGAAGATGTACATATTTATGCAGATAAATACATAATAGTAATCCAGTACACCATGCACATATTTGTGACAAGTAGCTCTATTGTAGCAAATAACAATCCATTTAATTTAAGCGTCAAATAACAATCCACAGAACTTGTGATCTGGTGAGGTTTTAGAGAATTTTTTTCCACAATTAATTTTGTATTGAGCAGAGACCATTGACATCACAATGTTTAAAAATAAAGGAAAAGTAGAAAAAATCACGGCCTCAGGCGAGGCTTGAACTCGCGACTCCCCACGCCCCTCACTCTAACTCTCTAACCAACTGAG
The DNA here is from genome assembly GCA_911728535.1 of Pammene fasciana. Classification (NCBI taxonomy): domain Eukaryota; kingdom Metazoa; phylum Arthropoda; class Insecta; order Lepidoptera; family Tortricidae; genus Pammene; species Pammene fasciana. The sequence continues at coordinate 4,648,754 of OU452292.1, forward strand.
CTACGAGACTTAAGTACTTACCTGATAGCTACGAATTTTTGCACCATAATTAGTCTTAGGGGGACACCTAGCGAAGCCGTAGAAATCTTATATTTCATACCGGCTCTCTTATTCCTCTTATAGGAGTATTTCACCTGAGGCAGTGGATTTTTGTATTTTTCCTTTATTTCTAAGCTTGTCTGCAATGGGATGGGCTGCTGCCATTTGAATTGTTTTAGAATATAACCCCCAAGACAGAAGTTTTGAACGCTTTCGGAATGAGCGAGGCAACATCATTATTGTTTATAAACGAGGGTCTGGATCCTGGGTCTGTTACCGTCGGGAAGCCCATAGGGTGCTTACAGTACAGGGTAAGTTTTTCCTTAAGGTTTGGTCTAGATTATGCAAGGTAATTTTGGGGTCGTGGAGCAAGAGAACAAAGCATGATACAGAACTATAAGATTAACCTAATAATATTATATAGTCATTATTTTTTATAGCCAATATTTATAATTACTTTTCAGATGACAGGTAATTAAAAAATAAATATGTTATGCAGATGGCTTGGTCACCCTACTCAATGTGAGATCTTGTCGTCTCTCATACAGCCGTATGTCAAGTCATAGGGTGACCATGATTTACTTAATTTAATATTAAATTTTACTTGTAAATTAAAGGAATTGTGTTCTGAGAAAATAATCATGTTGACCAATGATCAGTTACCGAGTTAGAAAAAGAGGTTTCAGATAACGACCCAGAAATCGCCTTGTATAATCGCTATGAACCAGTGAGAACTTTCGGCCAGTAAATTTTGGTACTAAGAATTATCGCAAAATTTTTAAACGGTCCAATACTCCAGGTGTATGGTTTCATCATATTGACCCATAGCGCGACTGTGGTGTCTCTTTCTTGCCTAAAAATCCCTTTGACGCAAGAAGCCAGGAATATTCTAAGCCTTGACGGAGTGACCGGACCAGGGAACAAAAAAATAATAGGGGGGTTTATAATCTCCTCGCCAAGAGCGTTTGCGAGTAATATTTCTAAGCGAATTTTTTCCAATTACAGTTGATAGACACCGAGACCCTAGAGGATATTAAAGAACCCAATAGAAACGGGGAGTTATGGATCAGAGGTCCTGGTATAGTTAAGGGCTACTACAGAAACCCGGAAGCAACGGCAGACGCTTTTACTAAAGACCGTTGGTTCAAGACTGGGGACTTGTTCTACAGGGATGAGAACTATAACTTCTTCTTTGTGGAGCGTCTCAAACTGCTGCTTAAATATATGAATCATCAGGTAAAGACAACACATACAAATATAAGGACTGTTAAGTTGTGTCACCATTACGATTACTTTTTGCTGTGATGGATTGAGGAAATACTTTGAAGCACTTTGGACCAATAATCCATAGGACGCAGGTTCGAATCCTGCGATGTTACAGAGTCTTCAATAGTTCAGTTTTTCATTTATAGCCAATGGATGTCCATTCGTGTGGATGACCCATTAGAGAATGACGTAGTGAGTTTATGGAAGTTTTATGATGACCAGATTTCTCCAGTCGAGCTAGAAGCTACAATCCGCCAACACCCGGGAATCCTTGACGTGGCCGTGACTGGTGTACCGGACCCAGAATGCGGGGAGCTCCCGGTGGCCTGCGTCGTGCGGCGGCCTGGTGGCCAAGTTACTGCTGAAGAGATCAAACAGTTAGTGAAAGGTGAAGCAAATTAAACTTAAGTACCTACCTAATATCAATGTAGATAATTCCGTTATAGGGGCTATCCCAATGCTTCTGCTTTGTCAATGAAATTATCAATTTTGTTCGTTGTTCAAGAAAAGCGCTAATAGTCGGAATAATCCCTAAGACGGAATTAGACACATTGACCTTATACATATACGATTGTGTACAGTGTGTTTCTGTAATAGGAGCAATAAATTAAAACATAGATTCTACTCCTCAAACTACAAAACTTTTGATCAACAACTTTAAAAAAATATGTATTTTGTAGATTGTCTCTTTTTCATACAAACTAAATAGTATTTTCAATGAACGTTAAAATCCGTCTAATTGACATTGCTTGTCACCCTACAGACATAGTCAATTTCGGAATACATTGCGTATTCGAAAAAACTTTAAAGTGTCCTAAAAATCAAACCATACGTTATTTTTAAAAGTCGCTGAACAATCCTTTCTTGGTTTGAGGAGTACCTAGAATCTACGTTTTAATTAATTGCTCCTATTACAGAAACACACTGTATAGTGCTGTCGCATGGGGTTTGCGGTGCCAGTGTGATAATCGCCTAACTAAATACTTTACGAGTGTTATGAGAACTTTTTTTATTTCACAGAAAAACATGCAGACTCAAAACAGTTAAGAGGAGGCGTAATATTTTTGGACACAATTCCGCAAACAACAACTGCGAAGGTTCATCGGAAAAGAGTTAAAGAAATAGCTATGCAATACCAGCTTGCAAACTGAAGTTCTCCCTCACACAACGCTTGGACTTCTTTCCAGTCATGACAACGTATTTCGGATTAAACATCGCTCGAGGGACAATAGCTAGGGCTAGGACTACACGCACAGATGTGCCCGCCGGCACATCCGCCGGACAATTCCAGCGGGCATATCTACGCGTGTATCCCTAGCTAATCTAGCTTTTGTGTACCATTTCACTGCAACGTACCCAAAGTGATATCGACTTGGGAACTAGCCTAGAATTCAAGAGATACAATACATTAATCCTTGACCCTTTTCTCTTCGATTACCAGATTAAGAACAATAAACTTAACAGGGTTACTGAAGTAAGAGATCTTGGTGTTTACATTGATAACGAAATCCAACTCACTTCCCATATCGATAAAATTACATCGAAGGCATACAGGATGTTGGGTTTTATTTTTAGACAAGGCAAAGAGTTTAGGGATCCACGTACAATGATTTTGCTGTATAATGCCTTTGTTAGATCACATTTAGAATTCGCTTCAGTTGTTTGGAGCCCACAATATTCGGTACATATAAACGCGATTGAAAAAATTCAAAATAAATTTATTAAATTGATGAAATACAAATTTAAATCATTTGATAGTGATAACATGGTTGGGCTTAAGCTGCGAAGAGAACATAAAGATCAGATATTTCTATTTAAATTACTGAATCAAACAATTGAGTCGCCATACCTTATTAGCAACATCTCGTATAGATGTACTAGAACCCGAACTAGAACAAACGCATTATTTGCTATTCAATACTGTCGTACTAATTATGTTAAAAATTCTTATCTTGTAAGAGCGTGCTCAATGTATAACACAAAATACTCTAACCTCGATTTATTCAGTATGAAGCTTGGTAAATTTGTTTCCTCACTAAAAATGTATACCTAAGTATTCACAAAGCTATACATTATCAAAAGCCAGCAGTATAAATAAAACAACGTTCCCTTTATGAATTACTGGCATAAGTAATTTATTCTGTTTACTTCTCATTTTCTGTAACTTTATAGTTATTGTAATTGTATAAGCAGTATTTCATTATATTGTAAAATGATGTAGATACTTACTTTAAATAGTTTTCTTTTCTTTTCTTTTCTTTTCTAATTGCTTGGAATAATGCGTAATAACTAATGTTCAATGGTTTTCGTCAGAGCAATACTGATTTATTTCATAAGTGGAAACTGTTTTGGCTAATGTATTATTCATTTAAGTTTATACTTTGTATTATTTTAAGCTGTTTGTTTCCCAATAAACGAAAATAAAATAAAAAAAATAAAATAAAATTAATAATGTTCTTTTCGAAGAGGAATAGTTGTTTACTTTAAAATCGATGAATACTTGGAAGCCAAGGAACCGTGTAATTGTTAAGCCAAGTATTCTAACGCAAAATCTATTAGGGTTTGCAACAGGTTAGGTTAGGTAGGCTATTGATTAGTGTATCGTGTATAGTGTTCGTTCATACATGTGTTCATTATGCAAGTAGAAAATGTATGGACTCGCACCGCACTTAACAAAATGTGTAAACAAGCCTTAAAGGCCTAACACAACTCAAAGAGCTAATAAGATTAAGAGAGCAAACAAACTGGATAATTCTCCTCCACCGCTAAACAGCTGCCAGACGCCTAAATCTAGCAATAATGATAGGATTTATAGCAAAATATTCAAACTAAGGCGGCTTTCACAGTGCTGCGGTTTCCGCATGCGGCGCCGGTGCCCGAGCGAGATAGCGCTCAACATGTGTACCTATAGCGCTGTCACGCTTGCACACCGTCGTCGCATGCGGTTGCGGCGTCAGTGTGATAATCGCCTAAATATTTCATCGTATAGGTAATGGCCTCTACAATCGGTGCAATTTTGACACAAAACTCGCTCGCGATTTCGAGACGTTGCCGTCTAGGTAGGTGCAACGAAATCAATCGATGGATCAAAAAGCGCAATGTATTAAAAATCGCAGGTGACTATTAGTCGCTTACGTTTGTTTAAAGTAAGTAAGTTAAACCGGTATTAGATATAGCAATGTGTAGGGCCCAATCTGTTGTGTACCCTGCCTCTCCCTACCCTCCTTTAGCTCCCTAAGCGTCCTAACTTTTATTACACCTCCCAACCTGACAGATTGGGCCCTACAAATTGCTACGAGTATATCTATACTGGCTTTAGGTAGGGTAGGTACCTACTTCGTTGTTCGGTCGAGGTGATTCCCATTAATGTACAACCATATTGTAGCACGGTCTAATAAACAACGTTTAAATAATTTTATTTAATTATACCCAGTGATTTGCCATATTTCCTAGCTACGGAGACTACGGAGTGCGAGTTATGGTTACTGGGGTTTTAATGCTCTAATTTTATTTCATTTGGTGCTAGCGTTTGTCCCGGTATTGCCACGGCTCAATTGAGCCTGAGGTTCGCTCGGTAACCTAATTCCAGCAATTGACGTAGGCACTAGTTTTTACGAAATCGACTGCCATCTGACCTTCAAACCCAGAGGGAAACTAGACCTAGTTGGGATTAGGTTCGGTTTCCTTACGATGTTTCCCTTCACTGAAAAGCGACTTGGAAATATCAGATGATGTTTCGTACATAAGTTCCGAAAAACTCATTGATAGCCGGGGTTTGAACCCGAGACCTCCGGATTGAAAGTCTAACGTTCTACCGCCAGGCCAGGCCTCCAGCGCTTTTAATTATGTATGATATAATTATCGCATCAACAATTTATTTTATTTTATTTTTATTATTCAAATAAGTTACACAGCATTACAGTTATACAACCAAGGCACTGAGAACTACAAACAATTAATATTACAGACATAAAACTAGTTGAATTTAGGCGACGTAACTGCGTGGCCCCGTTGCGTCGTCTGATCTGGTGTAGGATTCGGTAGAGTGCCCCGGAACCGCCGAAACACGACACCCTTCGGCCAAAAGTCTGCACTCGCGATGGTTTCCTGCAGCGGCCGCGGCACGCGCACCACAAACGAGCTGAAGTGCACGTAGTGTCGGGACCGCAGCTGGTGCACCTTCAATGAGAAGCCAGTCTTCCGGTGAACGTACTCCACCACATCGTCGGCCACGGCGGAGTGATGCAACCGCGAGACGTAGAGCGCCTTACTCGGTATCGCAATCCGAAGACCAGAATTAACCGGCTCGGAAGTGCCACACAGAGTCTTACGAGGCGCCCTGCTCTTCCTTTTCACCATTGTGAACCCCTCCTTATCCACATTGATGCGGGAGGACTTTTCCTTATCAGGAACCCGTACCACGCATGCCTTAGAAGGCACCGTGACCCGGCACCGTTAGCTGCGACTGGCTGACCGGCGACGTCAGCATAACGCTGACGTGACTTGGAAACAAGAGGCGGTGGCACGCGCGGGGGGCGCGCGGGCGGCGCAGCGGCGCGTGCGACACTTTTTACAGTGTCAGCAACACGCAAACTGACAGGCTCGGCGTTTATAGCAACGGGTCGGTCGTCGCTCTTGAAATTTGATGCCGTCGGCCGAGTTGGAGCATTTCGCAAACTATTGACTTCGTTACGTAACTCGGCGATAGTGACTTGGGCCGCTTCAAACTTCAAAATGATTTCAGCTAAACTTGTTTTAAGGGCCACGATGTCCTTAAACAAGCAGCAAACGTCGATATTATCCGGAATATGACACGGCAGGATAGAGGCATCCGCCACCACAAACTCCGGAATTCGCTCTTCATACTCCTTCAGGATTTTCATAATATCCGCAAGGGTCTTCTTCCCGGATTCATCTCCTTTCCGGTGAGGTACATACGTGCCGACGATCCCAAGGGACTGGCACAACACCTGCTTTGCTTCACAGATGTCTTCGACGGAGAAACTCGATGCCCACGAACTAAACTGGACACCGGTGGCCGCATTCATCTTTCCTTCCCGCAGCATCTTCTCCTTCTGCTGCAGAAAGGCGAGGAAGTCATTCACGACGGGTTGACTCTGATCGGAGGCACTCATCGTGTCAATTCGCTAGCAGCGGCCGGGCCGCGCTAATTTCGCAATTAATATTTATTTAATTACTCATCAATGCGTCTAGGTCGCTCGGCGCACTGGACACGACAATATTATTTAATTAATGTAACGCGGAGTTCATTACCCTAAATCAGTGCCTAATCATTTTTAAAATCATAAATATCTAAATTTCTGGCATACAAATATAAGCAATTATTTATATTTCAATTTAATGACGATAAGCTTAAATTAGATATTATAATATAGTAATCGAACGAGCGGAGCGTAAGCGAAGCGAGTTCTTACAAACAACTCGCTTCTGGGACGTCTGGGCATTTCGATGGCTTCGATTTTGAGAGTTTGTTCGACGATAACTTTAGGTAGTAACATTTTTCTGATCTTTATGAAATATGTTGATGGGATTGTAGCAGAGATCTATATAATTTGAGAGTTCGTATATGAGAAAGAACTATCAAGGGACTGTGGAGCTAGAAGGCATGAACAAATCATGAAAAGGGTCTTGTTATGGTCAACTCGTTTGCAAGGAAATCGCGAGTTCTCAGTTCGAGGCGGACTACTAGTTTAACCTAGCTACCTATTATTTGGGGTTCGGTCGGGTAGCCGGTTCACTGCCAATAGAACACACTGTACACTGAGAAAAATAAGCGATGAATACCACCGATAAACTATTAACGTCAACTGCTTTAAACAGTTCCAGGGAAGCGTAACGATCAATGCAGTAAATTTGACTGTTCCAAAAACATTAAATAATGACAGTAAATTTTACTGTTTTGACAAATTGCTTCCAAATATTTGTGTGTTACAAAAATACTGGTGATCCCTTTAAGGGCATAATTGGTATCGTATAGCGACTAACAAAAATTAGGAGAAAAAATTTATGGACGAAAAAAATTTTTTTTGTGTGGGACAGGTGGTTCCAGCCGGCCGACCCTCCATACAAAACCAAAATAATTTTTATCGCTCGATTTTTTTTTTCTTTCTTATTCATAATTAGACTACGATACCAAGTATGCCCTTAAAAGGATCACCAGCATTTTTGTTACACCTTATGTTTGCAATTTTTCATCAATGTTTTCTTATGTCGTTATCACGCAAAATTATCGTCCGTAAACCAACTTTACAGGCAACCATTTTTTGACAACCAACATTTAATTAGAACAATTATAAAACATTATGATAACATATTCAGATATAACTAATACCCGTTATTATTAAAACGGTACCTTTTAAATGCCAGTTAACATGGTAATGTGTAGCACCATGGCGTTATCACCATTTTTGATTGCATTTTCTGCGTTGTTTCTAACAACCTGGGGTGCCAGTAAGTGTGTTTGCTTATATTATTTTTTTAAGAATTATAAAAACCATTTATTTCACTAAAAACACTATACACTACACTACACTGTTTATTTCACTTTTATATTATTTTGTTTCAAATCAATATACTTACCTGTAGTGTAGGAACCTTACCTATAACTTATATCAGACCCATTTGGTAGTTTTTTAGCTATAGGTAATTAAACTTAATTATACCCTTGTATAATTAAGTTATCGATAGGTACCTACTTATTATAACAAACTACTCCAGCAAAACAGTAAGATTTAAAATTTGACTTATAATTGTATACGAGTGTCACTAGAAGAAAAATAATTAGAGAGTCACTGGAACAAAAGTAATTTAATTATTCTTAGATGAGTTAGATTTTCGAATATAAAATACCTACAGGGATTTCCATTTGTACTTTTAGCTATATCACGTGACAACATAAGTATTATTGGAGGAGCCGAGATTCCTATTGAATACGCTCCGTACATGGTGGCGTTATTTTATGAAGGCATGTTTTTTTGCGGCGGATCGATAATTCATGAGAAATTTATACTAACTGCGGCTCATTGTGTACCACCAAAAATAATGTAAGTACCTTTTCAGGCTTAAATACATAGTCTCGTTTCATTGTGATCAATAAGACAACTTATCCCGAATATACCTAGATCTGATAAATGTATACACATAGGTACGAATTGAATTATTTTTTGTAAAGATATCGGCTAATTACTTGTCTTTCAGTAAAATTATAATTTGGAATAATATTTGGTAATGTGTCGAATGCCTTGTCTGTTAGCCATGTCTATTTGTTTAAATTAATTGTCATTTATATTGATCTTAGGTATACAAGCTCATATTACGTTACACTATTATACTACCTGCAGTCATCATTTATCTACCTGGTGTAATAATATGATCTCGGTATGCCCGTAAAGCATCAGTCACACTCTCCACTTATTTACTTGCTAATAAAGGACGAATATCCGAGTATATGAACAATTATAATTCGTAGCTTGTTCTTATATAAAATACAATAAATAAATAAAAAATAAAAAAAAAAAAATAAAAACTCTTTTATTTCAGAATTAAGATTCCATAATTCAGTTAGTAAACTTAATTAACTTAAAAACTATGTTAATTACTTAATCTAAGAAACTACAATAAAATATATAATTAAATTAAAACCGCAGGCCAGAAGCACTTGGAGTTCTTATCGGGTCAGACCGGCTGAATGATCGAGGCGTCTTCGTCGAAGTCGAAAAAATTATGCCACATGAGAGATACATTAACACCACTTATTATTACAATGATATCGCTTTATTAAAACTGAGACAGGAAGTAAATGACTGCTTTTGGAGCATTCACCAGCTCCCGACCATACTCCAGTTGCCGACCATAATCCAACTGCCGGCTGACTCGAGGCATATACTGGGAGGCACGATGGTCAACGTCACTGGATGGGGGATTGTTAAAGTATGTTTTCAATGCTCATAATACTTACATTTATTTACCTACTTATTCCAGGAAAGCACTGTGAGTTGTGATTCGAGTCAGATCTGTCTGAATCATCCCTTAACATAACTACACAGTGAATCCTTCTACTTCCACGTAAAGGGTAGGCAACGCGTGTGTGGTTTCACGGAAGTTGCTAGAAACCATAAGCTGCAGGAGCCATTTAACACTAAGCGAGCTGCACACTTGTTTCTTATCATCGGTGTACTTATTAATATTAATAATACAAGTAGGTACATTAAGATTTTGTTGAATAATATTACCTACTTCGAAATAATTTTCCAGAATTCTGCTGATGTTGAATTAATAAAAATGAGCTAGTTCAGTTCTATAACGAACTACATAATGTTACATTTAATTGCAATAATTATTAGCACATTTATTTTGTTTGAACAGCATAACAGGCGTACAGCATCAAATGAGCTCCGTCAAACGACAATACCAGTTATTTCAAATTCATGCTGTAGATTTCTCTATCGCTTATTGGAAGAGGACCAAATGTGCGCTGGATCACAAGGCCATGACTCATGTCAGGTTAGTCTAGTGTTACTTCTTTATCTCCGGGTCAAAAGCCGACTACTCGGCCAGATTTCCGACTACAAATCTGGCCGGGTAGTCGGCTTTTCACCCGGCCAGTTTTTTCGTCGGTTTTTATACTAGTGGCGGCAAACGAAGCGATCCAGCGTTTCCGAATAGGTACACCCGAACTCAGCCTGAACCAGTAGTCGGCGTTATTACTAGTTGGCCATCTGATTATCGACTAGGTACTCGGCTAAGTTAAGCGCATCAAATTAGTTCAAAATTAAGTAGTCTATAAATCTGATAGATATTATATTATAATGATCTGTTGACCCCTACCTGACATGCTGACAGCTTTCAGCAGTCAGCAGCAGCATCTGAAAGCAGTTAACTGCTTTCAGGTGTTGGAGGCAGTAAATAATTAAATTCATATTTCCTCACAGGGAGACAGTGGCGGTCCTCTTACTTACAATGGAGTGCAAATAGGGATCGTGTCATATGGAGCTGAATGCGGCCGCAACCCCGGAGTCTACACCAGGGTCGCTAGTTACCTGAATTGGATCCAAGACAAGATCAGAGATAATAATTGATCTTGTAACCTACTTACAAGCATGTAGTGCGCTTGGTAGCAGTATAAAATATTGAATAACATAATTTCATAATAAATTCAACAAGGGTAGTAAAAATTACAACAATCACGCTGATACAATGTTTAAGACTATCCTATCCCCTTCCCACTTTTTTAAAGGCACTTTCTGATTCTACTACCCTATGCCTTAAAGCCACTTTCCGATTCTATAAATATTGTATAACACAAGCATGGTACCAACTATCATTAAAATGTAGGTACTTAAGTAATCATTTAGTGAGAAGTGGAAATAAGATGACGCACCAAAATTACTTTACAAGTATGGACGGCTTTGAAAAATCAATTTATGCGCCAAAATACTGATTTTGTTTCTCCAGACTACTGGTAAAACGTAAGAGTTTAATTCTAGCCATTTACCAAAAGATCAATTATGTCATAAGCACTTACTGCTGCTTTTATGGTTGTTTGAAATCTATTAAAGCAGCCTTAAAATTTCTTAAAGTCTCCCCGTATTACGGTATGAGAGATATAACTGTTTGTTAAAGAGGCTCTGTTGCCTTGTAATTTTGAACCACTATAAACATTTATATCAAGTTTGATAAGGCAGATCCGTAAAAAAAATTAGAGTACGCAATCAAATCCTGTTTCAAAATAATGCTCCACTATCCATTTTGTTGCCCTTTCATCAGATTAGTTTTATGGTTACAATTTATCTTCAATGTACCTATTATATTTTTTGTCTTCATTACAAATTCATTACAAATCGTAGTTTTATTTATGTTATTACGAATTGGACCGGCCGCACAACATCATGGCTTAGCATTATTAGCCCGTCAACGTCAAACGTCAACTACGTCAAATCATCACTGCTTCTTTCTTCAGTCTGTGGCTTCTTCACTTGCTTATAGCAATTTTCATTCATTTCATTTCAAATGTGAGGTTATGTTACTACTTACACAGGTCACCTAGATTTTAAATGAAAACTGTGCATCTTTAGTGTAGTTTCTACATAAGTTAATCTTTAGTTAATAAGATATACGTTCGTTCATTATGCCATCATTTTCAAGACTTCAAAAAATAGCTATAATCGGCTTGGGCGCCGTTGGAGGCGGCCTAGCATATTATAAATTAAATAATAAACAGGAAAGAACATTTGGTGTACATAACTCATGGACTACGAATTATTCTCCTAGTGTGAAATGGGATTCAAACTGGGATCAGTAAGTTTCATTAAACTATTTTATATTGTGTTTTGTAAGTTCATTAACCTTCATTCGCTAATAGCGGCCGTAAGCGCCGCAAATATACCTTAGGAAGAAGCGACATAGGTATTTGCGGCTTTGACCATTGAGTAACAGGAGATGACATCCCTAAGATGCTCTTTGTCCCAAATGTTGATGGTAAGCAGCTACCGTAGCCTATGGACGCTTGCAACTCCAGAGGTGTCACATGTGCGTTGCCGACCCTTTAAAAAAAGCGTGATTCACAGTGTCGTCAACACACTGGGTCCTGTTTGAGCTCTTTGGCAAACCTTACTCACCAGCAGGAACACAACACTATACTTTTTTATTTATGATTTTATTTTATTCCACGACCCTGGAGTATCAGATGTCCATAGGCTACAGTGACCATTACCATAAGGCGGGCTGCTATAAAAAAAAATATTTCACTATTGTTGTTATACACTACATATAATTCTTTTGTTACTTCTAGTCGGGACCCAAAATCAATAATCAAGCCTCCGAAAAGCAACGGCAAACTGGAAGAGGAAAATAAATACAATGAGGAACTGGAGAAGGCTAAGAGCAAAGCTGTGAGGCACATTTTTATGATCAGGCACGGCCAGTACTTTGTTGATGGCGCTACGGATAAAGAGAGGGTTCTTACAGAGTTAGGTACGATGTTGACTCAATCTCATATAACTCCTATATTCTTACGGTGTAATGATAATTATGATGTCTGTCTGTAACAATATTACTGGACCATTTGAGCTGAAATTTTGTACACATACGTAGGTAAATAGGCGTGACCACACCTGGCGCACCGCCTCGCGAGGAACTTGACGCAGTTGACGCGCGAGGCAGCTCCGCTAAGTGTGGATGTGCCTCGCCCGAGGCATCGCGGCCGTGCGTACATTTGCCTCGGCCAAGACACGTCCACACTTGCCGAGCTGCTTCGCGCGGCAATTGCCTCGCGAGGCGGTGCGCCAGGTGTGGCCACGCATAATAGGCGACCCAAAGACGAACGTAACTTAATGAACTTTGAACATGGAGAGCATGGAGAGTGAGTAGGGGATGAATTAGAAATATAAAAAGTTTTACAAACTATACAGGATGGTGTATAGCAGTGGCGGCGGGTCAAATTTTTTCTTAGGCAAGCCGGTGCTAAATTTGACTTAAAATTTCTCCATGAACTGTAGGAAAACTGCTTAGGCGCCTGAAACTTGGCAAGCCGACGGGAATCGTGTTCTATGGACGCGCCGCTACTGGTGTATAGAACCATTGGGTTTCATGTTGGCAATCCATAGGATCCTGCGGTTTCTCAGTATCCTTATTAATTATGGACATCTGTTTCCAATTTGTAGTATGTTCCACAAGATTTTCAATTTTAATTCCATTTATACATAACAATTCTTCCTTTAGGCAGGAAACAAGCTGACTTGACAGGCCAACGATTAGCATGCCTCGACATAAAGTGGGACCTTCTTGTCCGCTCCACAATGACCCGGGCACAAGAGACAGCCAAGCTTATTGCAAAGCATCTTCCCGCTGACCTGGAGGTCATCAACTGCTCCTTAATAGAAGAGGGGGCTCCAATACCACCTGAACCACCGGTCGGCCATTGGAGGCCTGAGCCAAAAGTAAGTTTTTATTATAGAAAATGTTACTAGATACTAAATTATTAACTACTAATTTCTAAATTAAACAGATAAATATCATGTTGTACAAATATACTATAGGCGAATAGGGGAATTTTCGGCAATACTCGAGCGTGGCAGTTTAAGATATGAGAGATACCTTAGACCTAATAGAACAACCTTGTAAAGTATTTAGCTCTATATGTAGTGACGCGCGCCTAGGATAGACGATCAGATTAGTAAAAAAAATGGATAGTCTGAAATACTCGAGCGCGTCAGATTAAGATATTGGGGGTTGATTTTAGTGTTTAAAGACTAAATTTAACTAATCTGACGATAAGTCCTTGACGCCGCCGGGTTATAGGGTCGCGAACTTGTAAAAAAAAAAACCGGCCAAGAGCATGTCGGGCCATGCTCAGTGTAGGGTTCCGTAAACTGAGACCATTAATTCAAAAGGTCGTTTCTTACGGGAAATTTGGCGGCGCTTACGTCATTTTTACTTACGTCCTTTCACTATGGGTTTTTGAATGATAACTCTAAAACGGCTCAACCGATTTATTTCAATATAGTTTTCATTGAAGGTACTCATTAGGCCTCAATTTCATGAATTTTTTCAAAATTTTAGCACCCACGATTCAAAAGTTAGATGGGGGGGACGCCCTGTTTTAAACTTTCGGAGCTATTATTTCTGAGAGTATTAGTTTTATCCAAAAACTCTTTTAGAAGACCCTAATTCTTTTTAAAAGACCTATCCAACGATACCCCACACAACTTGGTTGGAACGAAAAAAAATTTCGCGCCCCACTTCACGTGTACGGGAGGTACCCTAACAAAATATATTTTTCGCGTTTTTATTCTACCGTTTTGTCGGCTAGGTTAATGCACATATTCAAACCAAATTTCAGCTTTCTAGTGCTAACGGTCACTGAGCTAGACCGCGGACGGACGGACGGACATGGCGAAACTATAAGGGTTCCGTTTTTGCCATTTTGGCTACGGAACCCTAAAAAACGTTAATCCGGCATTCTCGAGCGCGATATTTTATTTTTTTATTTTGAAGAATATAATCTAAAACTTACTAAAAATACAAAATCTGCCGGTTTCCGCATAACCGGAAGTGTGGAGGAGCCATTTCGTCTTCCTAAGAACGCGTTACGGCATATAAGTCGCGAACGATACATTTTACAAAAAAAAAAGTTTAAATAAACAAAAAAGGTAATTTTATTTTACACAAAAAAGGTCTCTTTACATTTTTGTCCAAAGTTAAAACTTTTTGACTTGAAGCATCATAAAAACTCAAACTCCCGGTCAGATTAAGAGAACCCACCAACATTTTTGTCAGATTAAAAAAATATGCTTTCAGGATACCGAGATAAACCTCCCCTATGAAAATCTGACGCGCTCGAGTATTTCAAAAAAACTTTTTTTTTGCATTTTCAAAAATTCATCGTAACTTATCGTCACGCCGAAATCGTCAGTTTTTTTAAAGGGAGCTTCCTTGGGGCCTACTTAACACCCCTTCCGAAAGTCTGACGCGCTCGAGTAATTTTTTTTTGCATTTTTGACTACTTTATATGCCTACCCCCACCACGCAAACCGGCAGATTAGTATACCGTTGTTATCAGCGGCACTCGGGGCATACGTAGTATGAATATCTGACGCGCTCGAGAATGCCCAAGTAACTGTTTTTTTTTAACATTTTTGAAAAACCGTACACGCCAAACCCACCGCTAAAATGGTTTTTGCCATACGAGCTTTTCTTTTCGAAATTATTTTATCTTTCGATTTTGATAGGTCTCGATGGCGCCGTTGAATTACGCCATTTAGCTACCTCGCCTCCCTAGTAGTCCGCCTTGAACTGAGAACTCG
Organism: Pammene fasciana; assembly: GCA_911728535.1. Classification (NCBI taxonomy): domain Eukaryota; kingdom Metazoa; phylum Arthropoda; class Insecta; order Lepidoptera; family Tortricidae; genus Pammene; species Pammene fasciana. Next base: position 4,663,882 of record OU452292.1, read on the forward strand.
TGATTTACTTGCAAACGAGTTGACCAATATAACAAGACCCCAAGGAAGATTTTCTCCTTCTAGTTCAATAACCACTTGAACGATCCTGCTCATATACGAACTTACAAATTTTATGTATCTCTGCTACAGCCCCAAAAAATATCATAAAGATCAGAAAAACGTTACTAAAGTTATCGTCAGACAAACTATCGAAATCAAAAAGCCATCCAAATGCCGAGACGTCCCAGTAGCCAGATGACAGTTCGGTTCGGTCTGGAGTTGTTTGTAAGAACTCACTTCGCTTACGCTCCGCGAGTTCGACAAAGAAATGTATCACTTTTATACCTTATTGCATTGTAATAAGATCGAAAAGTCATCTTTTTGTAATCAACTGTGCCTCTGATTGAACGCTGATGCTATTATCACTACACGCGCAACACTAACATGTCGCGCTTAGTGACTAAACACAAGTGAGTGTGCCGCGTGTAGTGATAATAGTGTTAATATGTCTCACAAAATTTTAAATTCAATAACTCATGCTTAATTTAATTGTATATGTTTACATAATAGGACACATATGTGTATGACTTTTTAGATCAATACATATTTGTACGAACATTCTAAACCAGGTTTACCTTATAAAATAATATTTTAAAAAAGATTGAACGCCTTTTTTGTTTTTTAAATCATAAATAACTACGAGTTTTCTGTAATGTTCGGTATTTCGTACTTCCATAACTTCTAAGGTTCTTAAATACTAGGCTGGTCCCGTTTCGCGAAACCTTGTAACTTTATACAAGTAAAAGTTTATTTATGCCACACCTGGCCGTTTCTGGCCAAGTGTAGACATAAAATGATGTACACAACACGGGAGGTAATGAAGAAAGCCCTCGATCGCATATTTACGTCCCTCGCTTGCAGCTCGGGCCGCAAACTTCTGCGATCTCGGCCTTTCTTTGTTTTACCACCCTAGTTGTGTAATGTACTATTTTATGACCACAGCAAAGAGGAATAGGCTTGTATTAATAAACTTAGACAAGTTTTCATGTCACTATCCTCTTATTCATAAGATTTAGAAAACTTCTGTTAAATTTTGACTCTTTCTAGCAAGCAAAAATGTCATAATAATGGACAAGGACAAACGGTCAACGGCATTTTAGACTTGACAGGTGTTTATGAATAGGGCTATAAGCTTGTGAACAAATAGTAACAGTAGTTTGCACGTATAGCAGTTCTTCCAGGATGGAGCCAGGATAGAGGCGGGCTTCCGCCGCTACTTCCACCGCGCGCCACCCGAGCAAGAGCGGGACACGTACACTCTGCTCGTGTGCCACGCCAACGTCATACGATACTTCGTGTGCAAGTAAGTGTGACAGGGATCATCTCTTATTAGGATAGAGGCGGGCTTCCGCCGCTACTTCCACCGGGCGCCACCCGAGCAAGAGCGCGACACGTACACGCTGCTCGTGTGCCACGCCAACGTCATACGATACTTCGTGTGCAAGTGAGTGTGACAGGGATCATCTCTTGTTAGGATGGAGGTGGGCTTCCGCCGCTACTTCCACCGCGCGCCACCCGATCAAGAGCGCGACACGTACGCGCTGCTCGTGTGCCACGCCAACGTCATACGATACTTCGTGTGCAAGCGAGTGTGACAGGGATCATCTCTTATTAGGATAGAGGCGGGCTTCCGCCGCTACTTCCACCGCGCGCCACCCGAGCAAGACCGCGACACGTACACGCTGCTCTTGTGCCACGCCAACGTCATACGATACTTCGTGTGCAAGTGAGTGTGACAGGGATCATCTCTTGTTAGGATGGAGGCGGGCTTCCGCCGCTACTTCCACCGCGCGCCACCCGAGCAAGAGCGCGACACGTACACGCTGCTCGTGTGCCACGCCAACGTTATACGATACTTCATGTGCAAGTGAGTGTGACAGGGATCATCTCTTATTAGGATAGAGGCGGGCTTCCGCCGCTACTTCCACCGCGCGCCACCCGAGCAAGAGCGCGACACGTACACGCTGCTCGTGTGCCACGCCAACGTCATACGTGTGTAAGTTAAGTGTAGTCCTGAATGTCTGGATAAATCGTCATCAACAGCGCGTGTCGCCTCTGTTCTTTATTTTCTGCCAGTTGAATTAAGATCTTAGTTTGCCGCAGTGAGTTAAGCGACAGTCATAACCGTGTACGCAAGTATCATGTTTGATAATATTTTAAATACGCCTAGAACACACTGAGGACGTGTTATCTCGTGTCACTATTGTCGTGTCACTCTGCTTTCTAAATATTGACCTGTTACTTACTTGTATAACACATTTCTTATACATTTAAAGATAACAAATCAAAGTAGATTTAGTAAATATATACTTGGTTAAAATATTGATCATTATTCTCGTATAAGTGATTCGGATAGAAAGTACGAGCACATACAACTTCTGCTTTAGAGGTGGCCTTACCTTTTGCAATTATTGCATTACACAAGGGATTTCGACGGGTGCCGTCGTAAATCGGGTCTAGGTAAAGGTTTACAGGGTCTGCCAATGCAGAAGACACTGGTTCGATTCCAGGCCTAGGTATCTTTCTTTCGTATATGAGACATAGTTTGGCCAGAGTTTGTTTCACTTCAAGCATAGAGAGCGAGAATCATACTGTCTTTTTCTAATGCTAGTACTCTCACTCCTAAAAACGGGATGAGTATAGCATGTTACTCTGACTGTTACTGCGCTTTTTGGTTTGCTATATTTCTAAATTTATTGTCTAATTTTCCAGGGCCCTCCAATTCCCTCCGGAGGCGTGGCTCAGGATATCGCTGAACCACGGCTCGATCACGTGGGTGTCAATCATGCCCAACGGCAACGTCGTGCTTCGCTCGCTCAGCGACACAGGTTTCATGGAACCCAAGCACGTCTCCAGCCGGTAAATTATCCTAAATAGCCTTATTCGAGAGAAAAAACACTCCAAGCTGTCGCTTGACGTTACCATCGGCTGACATGACATACATACCTTGACAATAGAGGTGTTGTTTAGGTATTTGTGACCACTGTGAGCGCTACATTATAACTGATGGCGACTGTAAATTTGCCCCCTTTTTCATATTGATACTGTCTATGATTACGCCAACGTCAAAGTAAAATAGCGAAAGTTAGCTCGTAGAGCATGCCGTTGTTCGGTAAGGCCTTGCTTTTTGTAAAGAGATAGCTGTTTTATAAATAGCATATGGTAGCCGAAACCACGGATTGCCAGCCAATGATCACAAGGTGTACTTGTTATTACACAATAAACTATTTATCTACACCCATATCATAAACCCTCCATGATGCGTTCAAAAACCGCACGTTATAACCACCATAAAAATAGATTGTTTCGTTAGTAGTTAGAACAAATGTCTTATTTGTAACGATGTTATTATTATCAAATAATAAGCAAAAATTCGATATCATTATGAAAATCCGGTTGGGCCCCGCCCGCCGGCACGCGCCTCCCGACGGTGATGCAATCCGTGCAATGGCAGTCATTCAATCATCATTTCGGGTTTATAATATGTGTGTAGATAAAGCAGTGTATGCAACTGTACGTAATTAGGCCTTAAAACACTCGTGTGATCTTATTATGAAACTCACTTCGTTCGTGTTTTAAGGACCCTTATTACGTAACAGTTACATAAACTACTATAATATCACACACCGAATCACTAAATTAACAAAAAACTATCCCTAAGACAAATACGCCATCTTGAGTTTTGACCGGAAGTCCAACGTCTTTGAAGCTCATTTAACTAATAATCGTTTGTCGTTATGTCATTTTGACAGTTGTGTTAAAAAAAACAATATTATTAACTAAGGCTTTTGACGTTAACGAATAATAAGTTTACCTATATCCGGTCGGTGGGAGCGCCGAGCGACACCGTTTGGAGAGGTCTTTCCCGTATCCGAGGCATTTGATTTAAATTGGTTTCACTAACTTTCAGGAATTTTAGAACCTAAATTGCATGAGAATAATTCGGAGGTGATGGGATATTTTTTGTAAGTCGTAAAATTTGCCAAAGTAATTATAATTTAGATTAATGTAGTTAGTATAATTATGTTATGTGTTTCATTTACTATTTTGTATTTTATTGTTTGACATAATGATTTATTAATTATTTTTATTAAGTAAGAACAAGGAATTTATCTACTTACGTTGACAAATCCTATATTGTATGGACCTAAAGTGTTATTTTTAATTGAGCAAAGAAAACTAACAGCTCCTTACAAGACTGTAAATTGCACTTAATATGCCTGGGCTCTCAGATTACTCAGTAAAAAATACCGATTTAATTGGTGAATTAAACATTTAATTACAGATAAAGTAATAAACAGAAAACACTAACTATACATACAGTCAGCAGCAGAAGTAGCCCAAAGGGTGGAGTGTTAAAAATTACCTTCACACGCTCTTATTCTCTTAACAATAAAGTCTTGTCCAGCTCATTTTGAACACCTCACCCGCTTAGCTACTTCTGTTGCGGACTGTAAAAAGCATATATATTTATTATATAATGCAATGGTCTTTATTCATGTTAAAATACTAAAAGGGCGTTGTATTTTTATTGCTATCTTCAACATAATGGCGCACAGTCGCCATCAAATATTTCGGAGCGGCCAGGGTACTCAGAAATATTTGAACATGCACTTTATCGCCTTGACAATAGAGGCGTTGTTCAGATATTTGTGGCTACCTTGGCCGCTCCGATATATCTGATGGCGACTGAACAAATCAAGTCTGCAATTTGGTATACAGGATTCATACTTTCTTTACTTATCATTTAAACAAACGTTTGTCAATCTAGATTATCTAGACATCGTAACGTCACTTACATTATACATATTATACGGTGTAACATGAGGAAACGAAAAAAAGAACCACGCATTTCTGAGGTCAATAGAAGAAAAAACATTATATGACTTTATGTCAAAAACGCCAAAAAAAAATTGTTCTTTTTTTCGTTCTTTTGAATGCTTTTGTACATAATAAGTAAGTGTCATAGGTAAAATTATCGATTTAAATGAATTTCTACATTTTTTTTATAAGAAATGTTTAGGTATACAAAATGTTTATTGTCACTTTGACATCTGTCAATAAAAGATATCTTTAGACTACGCCCCATACTGGTGAAATCGCCATCTAAAAATCGTGTTTCGCTCAGCGACTGGTAATATACCAGTTGCTGGTTTCGCTGAGTAACAATGAGAAATGTGTTTTTTTTTTAATTGGTCGTAACTCGGAAACTAGGCATAATTCAGGAAAGTTTGTATGACATTTTAGTCTTCAATTATGATCACTATGATCAGGAATACGCTGTTAAAATTATTCGGTTTCCTCATGTTACACCGTGTACTATAAGTAATTCGTTCGTTATTTCGATTATTGAAGAAAATTTATTAGAAATGATATTTCTCAGTGGTTACTTGGTTGAAGTCAATACGTTGAGAGTTTCTTTAAGTTGACAACAACATTTAAAAAAAAATGATAATCCCAGACAAAAGTGTGATAATGTTTGTTTACATGATAAGTCAAGTAAGGATGAATTCTTTGTTATTTATTTTTTACTTTAATAAAATACGTTTCCTTGTATTTAACTTTGTATTAATATTAATATTTATTTAATTAGTCGTAGTTTTCAAATACCTATCTACTAATAAGTATTTTGTGTATTTTACAAGAAGGCAAGGTCAAATTTTGTAATTTTCAGTACAGTTAAGGTCTAAAATATCGATGCGTATTTTAGGGTTCCATACCTCCATGGAGGTACTGGAGGTATCAAGTTGAAATAATATATATAAAATACTTCCCTACATCTGGCGTTTTGCTGGGTTTTATAGCAAAAATTTGCATCGATATTTTGTACCATGACTGTATCGATAATCAGCCGAAATATCACAGGGGCTTCGTTTATATGCGTATATAATTATAATATGTATCATTTCTTGATAATTATCCTGTGAATATATCATAAATGGCTTAAATGGATTTTTTTATCGTAGTTGTTAATATCTTACTTACGTATTTTACTTACAAACAAAGAAATGCTCAATACCGGCTGTTGAAGTTGTAGAAAACATTGTAAATGCAGTTTTGACAGCTGTCAAATAGCGTTGGCGCAATTTTACAGTAACTAGGTTGTCAGTTGTTATACCATAAATAATAATATTAGCTTTGCGTCTTGTTATTACTTTGTCTACATATTGAAAATACATTTTTGGCAAAAGTTAACACTTTGACGATTGTCAATAAGGACGGTGCATGTGTCCTATTGATATTTATATGCCAGTATAGCCTTTATATCTAAAAAAGCACCTATTTTGCCTGCACAAAACACTAATTTCTCTTTTTATTCTCCAATTACTAAAGTGACAGCTCAATTGAACAATTCCTATCTAGTTTTATACCTAAAACCATTGAGTAACAGGAGATGACATCCCTAAGAACTTTTTTGTCCCAAAAGTTGTAGTGAAAATCACTACAAGTCTATAGTACTACTCTTTGATCCAGTCACATTAGTCAACCGCCAAACAGGGCGCACACCATTTTAAAACGACATGCTTTAGAACCACGAAATTTGGCATGGGCATTCTAGCAGTACAGATCTATGTCGGTAATTCGTTTTCGTTGCTAAAAATTGTAATACAAAGAAAATATAGCAAAAAAGCTTTGTATGTAAATCTGTAACTGGCTGTATTTTCTTTTTATTAAAATTTTTAGCAACAAAAACGAATTACCGACATAGATCTGTACTACTAGAATGCCCATGCCAAATTTCGTGGTTCTAAAGCATGTCGTTTTAAAATGAGAGCTAAACTACGTTTGTATGGAAACGCGAGCGTCCTGGCGACTCTTAAGTCAATGCTAAAAACACTATTGAGTTACGCAGGTAAGGTAATAAATTAGACGTGTAGTTTTGTCTTACACAACCATAGATAACAATTTGCTTTAGCAATAAAGCAAGCGGTCTTGAAATTAGCGTTGTCTTATCTGTCATTTTAGTATGGAGAAAAAAAAACTAAAGTACTTGGTTGATTAACAATTGTCCTTCGATAGATACAGTCGAATCGACGTCAAAGATATGTTTACACTTTTGTTCCTTACGTACTCCTTTGTAATAACTAATAAGGCTCAAAGTTGTAAACATTTCTTCACCAGCCAGGTTTCATATAAATATGAAATATTACCTTTTGTTTGTTATGTAAATAAAGTTACGGGCAATTTAAGTATTTATAATTTATGTGGTACTGTCATAGTCTGGTTTTTTTTTTCAAGAAATCGTTGTCGAGAAGCAAACGATATTACTTTTGGGCAACCGGGCTTTTTACCTGGTTTAGACCCTGCTGTATCTGAATTGCCGGTTGCCATCAAAGAAACTACAACCAGAAGTGAGATACGGCCAAAAAAAGGACCCGTTTTTTAGCTTTTCTTAAATAACTCGAAAACAGTAGCACCTACCAAAAAATGTTCTTCCACTTAAGTAATCTACATAAAATTCTCTATAAAAAAAGTTTTATACAGTTTTTTGCTGGGATCAATGTTTAATGAGATATTAAGGGACTAAGATAGACAATAAACATATATACTAATTAGCTTTTTCCCGCGAGTTTGTCTGCGTGGGATTAACATTCGCTATAATAAATTAATGAAATGCCGTAGTTTAATCTGACAGCAAAAATAAATTTAACGTATAAGCTTTTTTACGTCTACAGTAAGCAACAATTCCATACCAACTTCAACCCCCCGTTTCATCCCTTTAAAAGATGATTACTGGGATAAAAATAATCTTATATCCTTCCCCACAACTCAAACTATCATCACACCAAATTTCATCTAAATTGGTTCAGCGGTTTAAGCGTGAAGAGGTAAGAGACCCACTGACTAGTCCAAAATTATTAAACTCTCTCTCCTTCTCGATGCGACAGGCAAAGCATATTACTTTTTGTTTACACGGATTTTTACCCTATTTGGACCCTTCTGAGTTCGAAATTTAAATATTTTTTTTACCGGAAGTTGAATATTTAAGATGGCGGCCAGTATAAACCTAAGCGACGAAAAATCTATGTCCCTCGTATGGATACCCCCATTGATTATACTTTATTTTTAACGATTGTTATTTTTGGGAATAACAGTTGTAATGACACGTATTTAAAAAAAAAAGATTACCTATTTGCAATGGTTCCAAATATACTGGTGTTTAAAGTTAGAAATCGCCGTCAACACTGTATTCCACCACGCGATTTGTGGACGGGGTTTTGAGAACACGTCTGCAGACCTCCGGTACCCCGTCGTCGTTGCTCTTACGGGCCCATTGTAATTCTGCTCGTGCAATCTCCTCCGCTGACGGCACCTCGGAATACTTGAGGGCCTTCTAGCTCGGAACCTTTCAGGCGAATGATGGAGCTGTTGTAAAGGTGTAAAGAGTGGGTGTAAATAATGTAAAGGCGGCAGCATCGCCGCATGCCTGATCTTCTGCAGGAGTGAGTTTACGTCATGGATAGTAAATTTTTAAAGCCTTGCTGGACCTGGACACCATCTTCTATATCTTACTTCCGGTCTAACATTATTTGATGGCAATTGCAAAATATTATAATTACAACTGTTATTCCCAAAAATAACAATCGTTAAAAATAAAGCATAATGAATCCATACGAAGAACATAGATTTTTCGACGCTTAGGTTTATACTGGCCGCCACCTTAAATATTTCACTTCCGGTAAAAAAATATTTTAAATTTCGAACTCAGAAGGGTCCAAATAGATTTTTACCCTATTTGGACCCTTCTGTAAACAAAAAGTAATATGCTTTGCCTGTCGCATCGAGAAGGAGAGAGAGTTTAATAATTTTGGACTAGTCAGTGGGTCTCTTACCTCTTCACGGTTAAACCGCTGAACCAATTTAGATGAAATTTGGTGTGATGATAGTTTGAGTTGTGGGGAAGGATATAAGATAGTTTTTATCCCAGTAATCATCTTTTAAAGGGATGAAACGGGGGGTTGAAGTTGGTATGGAATTGTTGCTTACTGTAGACGTAAAAAAGCTTATACGTTAAATTTATTTTTGCTGTCAGATTAAACTACGGCATTTCATTAATTTATTATAGCGAATGTTAATCCCACGCAGACAAACTCGCGGGAAAAAGCTAATTAGTATATATGTTTATTGTCTATCTTAGTCCCTTAATATCTCATTAAACATTGATCCCAGCAAAAAACTGTATAAAACTTTTTTTATAGAGAATTTTATGTAGATTACTTAAGTGGAAGAACATTTTTTGGTAGGTGCTACTGTTTTCGAGTTATTTAAGAAAAGCTAAAAAACGGGTCCTTTTTTTGGCCGTATCTCACTTCTGGTTGTAGTTTCTTTGATGGCAACCGGCGATTCGTATACAGCAGGGTCTAAACCACGTAAAAAGCCCGGTTGCCCAAAAGTAATATCATTTGCCTGTCGCATGGAGAAGGAGAGCGAATTTGAGATTTTGCTCCCAGTCTATCATGACAACGCAAGGTTACATAATGTCATATTACAATAATATATGTTTATAAATATTAATATTATATATATGTTATGCTGGTCTTATGGTAATAAGAATAAGTCACCTTTTTCTTAAACTTATGTTTTTTTTATACCCTAAAGTAATGTGAAAAAATTGAACGTCAACAGAAATTCGTTCTTACGAGATGCGAAGAAGATCAGAGAAGACTTTTAAAAGAACAACACGATAGATAAGCGTCCAAATATAACCTTACATTCATATACAGAGTGGAAAAAATTAAGTACCTTGGAGGAACCTTTATTAGAAGTTTGTGTAACTGTTACGTAGTAAGGGTTCTTAAAATACGACTGTTATAAGGCCTAATTACGTACAGTACAGTTGCATACACTGCTTTACTTACACACGTATTATAAATCCTAAATGACGCGTTCAGAAACCATTAGAATGACCGCCATTGCACCATTGCAGATGTTACACTGATGTTACAATAATGGTGGTAATTACATACGGTTTTCGAACGCAGAATAAAGGATTTATGATATGGGTGTAGATAAAATAGCTTATTTTACGAAAACATTTTTTTTTTAAGAATCAAAACTGCGTTAACTAGTATAATACTCGTACGTTTTTCACTAAAAGATAAACTGTTAATGTTAGTCATAACGTAATGCTGCAGCAAAATGAAATGTGATCTGTTTTTATGACGTAATTATTGAAATAAAATGTAGTCAGTTATATTGTTAGTCACTTTTGAACAAACCCAAGTTGTAATTTAGCCGAAATACCTCATTGCAAAGTGTAGGTTAGCTGTAAGTAACCATTATATGAATCGTTAGTGTAAATATTTTGATAAGTTAATAAAATAATATTGAAATAAAACCTCTTTTCTTACATTTATGTTTCATACTTACTCTTCTTACTTAGTCTGTCCGGAAAGAGAAGTGTCGTAGAATGTATGAGCTCCCATATAAACCACGGCACTTCCCTTCTCGGACAAACTCTAAATTAACCCTTTAAACGCCGATAGCCTCTAAAGCCCTTGTTAAACGTAAGAACGCTGTTAAAGTCACCTTTACGATATTGGACATATAGGGTTCAAACTTCAAAGTTAAGCTAATGGCCGCTCCGGTTGGTTAAATGCTCTAAGGCTACCATAGACAAATTTAAGCATCTCGTCTATGAATTTTCTTAATTAATTTCAGGAGTGTGGTGTGCCTAAGACGATTTTGAAGGGACCCAGTCCAAAACGCGTTAACCTAAGGGCGGCCACCCACTATGAGGCCGCCGGACGATATCGGCCTGTCAGTTGTTCGAAACTGTCCTGCGGAATGATAGTAGGTCGCCGCCCTAAAGGGGCCTGAAGATGCAGGTACCTACTGTCATAAAATGATATTATGGCCTCTACAATCGGCGCTATTCTGACACAAATCTCGCACGCGATTTCGAAACATTGCCGTCTACGTAGGTGCTACGAAATCAATCGATGGATCAAAAACCGCAATGTATTAAAAATCGCAGGTGACTAGTCTCTTACGTTTGTAAAGGCCTTTATGCGAGAAATCGTATTAGCGGGTTCTATTGTTAATAGCGTCCAGGATTCAAATAATACAAAACATTCAGTTCGTAATTTTTTATTGGTCAATATTTTCCGTAAGTCACAACATCGATATTAAAATTAAGTTGAATATTTTCAATCGTTCTATAAATTGCGGTATAATGTCTAGTTGATAATGTATGCATTTTTATATATTGAGATTCTGACGTTACAACCTTGATATGAAAAAAACTGGATTTATGATGGTGGACGATTTTATTACAAGTTGATTTTAAAAGAGCACAACTTTTTTAATTCTGGAAAATTTTCGACTCAGTATTACGAGCCTATTAGGACAATAAATGTGTCCCATGTTGGGAAAAAGCTATTTATTATGAAAAAAATGTACCTACATACCTATGTAGTCAACATTTGAAGTAGTGTGTTACGGAGGTCTTATCTCCGTTATTTATGGCGTCGAAAACTTGAGATTGAGAATTGAGACCTCGTTTACAGGCCACTCTGTTTATTATCACTAACGACTCAGTTTTCCACGGGTTTAATTAAGTATTATTTAATTATTGTGGTATTATCTCTGCCTGTGCGATAGATGTAGTCCATAAATCCATTTTTTTAAATAACGTACAATTTTTTATTTTTCAAGGTACATAACTCCCTGTTAAGATATGTATTAATATTAGGAAACCTGAATTATTCAATGGAATTTGAGGACAACCGTCAGGTATTCAACTGATCCCTCCTACCATAGGTAGGTATTCAATTGTACACCCCCCCCCCCCCCCCCCCCCCTCCTGCATACAAGTATGTATGTGACTTTACGAGTTTCCTGTCTGGTGTATTTAGTATTCAGGCTACTTTGAGCTTCGAAAAGACATTTATTTAATATGATTAAGATATGTTAGTACTAGAATGTCCATAGCCATACGCTGGTTAATTGCTATCTCACTCTGATTACCTAAATTATTTAATTTATTTGATACAGGAATTGAGAATGTATATAATTATATAAACCACGAATTGAAGCTATTTACACACGCAATATTGTAAACCGTAAATTGGTGTCTTTGTAAGTAAATAGGCATAGATTTATTGATAACGATATATTATTAAGTACTTTTATATTAAGTAGGTAAAGAGCCATGTCACAAAGCGAGTACCTAATAAGTACTTAACAAAGTAGTACTTCGAAGTACAGTCAGCAGCAGAAGTAGGCTGAGTGAGGCGTTCAAAATGAGCTTGACACGACACACGACTTTATTGTTAAGAGAATAAAAGCGCGTGACGGTAATTTTAAACTACTCACCCGTTAAGCTACTTCTGCTGCTGACTGTACAGTCGCCATGAGATATCGGAGCGGCCAAGGCGGTCAAAAATATCTGAACTTCGCCTCTTTTGTCAGGAGGTTAAAGTGCACGTTCAGATATGTTTGAGTACCTTGGCCGCCCCGATATATTTGATGGCGACTGTACAGTATAAGCATCAGCAGAATAAATTTAACGGGCAAAGTGCTCAAAATATTTTACTCAGGCTCTTATTGTGTGCACAAGTCGTCCAGATACAAGGGCCGTAGTTAGGGGAGCATTATGGGGCAATGCCCTATCTTACGAAATATCGTAGATAATGATAATAAAGTAAAGCGCCCTACCCGTAATAAGCACTGCCTGATCTTAAACCATTCATGACCTAACTCCGACGAGCGCACACTGGGCGTTTTGTTAAAACGTATGACTCAACTTATGGGTCACGAGCCGAGATAAACCGCCGTTTATGAAACTCGCTACGGTTCTGCCCCCAGTCATTTTGACCACCTCGTCCGTTTAGTTATTTCGGTTGCTGACTGGCTTGAGTAAGGGCCGAGTTATTCAGTTGGCGGCCACAGGCCTCGGCAGTGCTATCTCGTTGTCAATGACGTCATCTTCGTCCTCGTCATCGCAGGCGTCCTCCGGCTCGCCAAGAGCTCGGACGAATTCTGGAACAGTTGTTACACATTAGATGTGCTGCTGCTGCTATTATGATATGATGCTGTGATCTAAAAGTGCTTGTTGCTATGCCTACTTGAATAAAGAAAATGTTGATTTTGACAGACAGGGGTGCTGATATGTTCATGGAAAGGGAAATTTTTCACGTGAAAACTTCATAAAATTACAAAAGAGAAAGCTAGTGAAAGCTTTTTTTGCTTTGAAATTCTCTAGAAAATCTCGAGGGTTTTCTTTTTTCATATTTACGGATATTTTCCAGAACGCTTGGATTTGCAGTAGTTATGGCTCGGCAAAACGGAAGTACCTCGGAATTCAGAAATTCTTCCTTTTACCTACATTTAACTTCGTGATCTACATAAATTTACTTAAAATTTAACCTTACCTAGGAAATCAATACGACCATCTCCATCTGAATCCACTTCCTTGATCATGTCTTCAACTGAAAGTAAATAAAACATGTGTGTTAATTAATAATTAGTTTAAGCAAGAGAAAAAAATAGAAGAGGCTTCTCTTAGAAACATACATAATACTTTTTATTACTGTACAATTTTATTTTTATTTTTGGTGCAATAAAGAATATTGTATTGTATTGTAATACTCATGGGTAAAACACAAAACTATTGCTAATAAAAATGATGCTTAGCCCTAAGATTGGCTGATGGCTCATATCTATTTACCTAAGTCAGATGTTAGAAGTGTTATCGGCGTTGAAGCGAGTGTAGGTAACTTGCTTTTCTCCCTAGACAAACTTTTCCCCAGACACTAGCACCGCACACATAATACCGCAGACGAAAATATATGTATGTATGTATGTAAACACTTTATTGTACAGTCGACGTCAAAGATATGTTAACACTTTTTCACCTTATGTCTTTGTAATAAGGTGCAAAAGTGTAAACATATCTTTGACGTCGACTGTAGGTACATAAAAATACAGTAACAATACAAACATGAGAAAAGAAAAACAAGGCAACACAGGCGAACTTAACAAGTACTCCCCCGATTACGCTTGTCGAAGACACGGAAGGTAAAGAATCCTGGGCTACGTTACCTGCAAAGTACTCCAAACAAGTTCTCGCCGAGACTTTGCAATACAGCACGAAGGTCAAACAAAAGAACAGCATGGTAAAGCTTCAAGTTTAGATGGTAGGTACTTACTCTCCTCCTCAGACAAGTCTTCCCCCAGACACGGAAGAACCGCGCGCTGGTCAGACGCGCAGATATACCCCCGATTATGCTTGTCGAATGCACGAAAGGCGTCGCGGAGCTGTATAGGCCAATGCCTCAACTGGTAATAAGTTTAGTCTGTACTTACTCTCTTCCTCGGACAAGTCCTTTCCCAGATGCTCGCAGGTCAGACGCGCAGATATATCCCCGATTGCGTTTATCGAACACACGGAAGGCGTTCGCGAAGCTCATACTGGGTGACTTCTAGATCGTAATAATCAAACCTGAATCTATTAATGATTTTGATCAACTTTTACTATGGGCTCAACTTAAATTTACAAAAAAGAACCTTATACATTTTCGTCTACCTATCCTTGACCTTTTCTATGGAACAGCTCATTTTTTTTTTACAAAGTTTTTTACGATTTAGAAGTCACCTTGTATATGAGTCCGCGCTCCAAATACCTACTAAGTTTAGTCTGTACTTACTCTCCTCCTCAGACAAGTCTTCTCCGAGACACTGCAGAACCGCACGCAAGTCAGACGCGCAGATATACCCCCGATTATGCTTGTCGAAGACACGGAATGCATCGCGGAGCTCGCGCTCCTCCTGTTCAGCGGAGCTGGCGCCGCTGCCCACCGACATGGACTTGGAGAGGATGCTGACGAACTCCTCGAAGCTCACGTTGCCGTCACCTGAGAACGCACTGTTTGTTAATTTAGGTTAAAGATTTCAAATGTCTACGTCCACTTTACCTTTATCCACTTAAACCTAAGATACCATTTTTGAAATGAATCGAGATATATCCACCTCTTGTATCATGTCTTGAAACTCCTCGATGGGTGCGCGTGTCCCAATACGCATAACTCGGCCAAGCTTTTCCTAATCTACCAAGTCCACCATTCGATAATGACGTTGGGATAGGCAATATTTAGTTTCTTAACCATCTCTGACCACGTCTTGCAGCATATCTTGAATTGAAGCTCCTCTACGCGTACGAACTGCCCCAAGCTATGCATTACCCGGCCGAGCTCCTTGTCTACTGAGCCCACCCTTAAATAGTGACTTCGAGAGACTGCCCAGTAAATATTAGACAGTATTTAGCATCTCACCATCGCTATCCACCTCTTGCAGCATGTCTTGAAGCTCCTCGACACGCGCGAACTGCCCCAGACTGCGCATGACGCGGCCCAGCTCTTCCTTGGTGATGGTACCGTCGCCATCTTTGTCGAAGAGACGGAACGCTTCGCGAAACTCTAAATGACAGATAAAATCATGGTTTTTAAGCTAAAGAACTTGAAACAGGATCACTCTTTCATTCAGAAACCATTGTAAGTAAGAACCTATGTTCTGTTTGGTAAAAGTCCAATGGCAACTGGAAAGAGGAATATTTTAAGAATTACGTAGTTTTTTGGGTGTATCTTATTCACGGAGTACAACTCGTACACACCATGGTCACTAAACCCCACAAAAAGGCGCTCTCGGGTCATCTGTTACAGGGTTTCTTAGTTAACAATATCAAGACAGGCTCACCCTTCATCTGCGTCCGCGTGATGCCGCTAGTCTCGTCCACGATGGACGCCTTCCTGTCCAGATTTGTGTCGGCGGCTGGCTTCAGGAACGTCACCTGACGCTGGACGCGTGGAGGCGACGCAGATCGCTGAGACAGCTGGCTGTGACAAAGAAGTTATATGAAATTATTAGAAAAGGATCACCTTGTCATTTCCATCTTGCATGTTCGGGAATTCATCGCCTAAGCTAGGCTCTAGATTAAATAGCTTGGTTAGAAGTCAACCTACCGATTGTTAATTAATTAATTCTCTACGCTCCTTCACCTTAAACTGGATTAAGAGAATTCTCGCGTCGCGAAATAGCTAACTAATATAAGTCAGTTTAATTTAACATAGGTACTCGTATGTGACTCTTTGACTGACGGTGTTTGCCGAAGATTTCTGTTCGCCGCACGCTGCACTGCATTTCAATTCTACGTTCCTACTTTCAAGTTTATTAAAACCTAGCTAAGCATTCAGTAGTTCTAGACTTAACGAAGTACTTAACATTAGAACTAAAATATTTTAAGTAATAATCTCTATCTTTTAAGCTTTACACGAGTGCACCTACCGACAATTAATATTTCCCTGTCAACATAATCCACAAATAAGGGTTTCCTTGAATCCCCAGAGAGGACCCAAATCTTACAGAATAAAATCCTTCACATGCGTGTGTAAATGTTTTCGTTACGTAACGCAATAAGGAAGGGTGACCTTTTGACCGTATTCCCGGCGCTTACCTAAAATTCCGGGACACCATCGTATGCGATTCTCGACACATTGGCGGACTACACAAACAAATGCCGTAATATTAGGCACTAATTTATTCTAAGCAAGTGCCTCTAATAGGGGGCAACGACGACTATCCTGTTTAAAAATGTAAATAAAGAACTAGTGAAACTTCTGCTTCCCCTCAACCTACTATTTTTCGCATCGCATTCCTTATTGGTAAAAGTGCCGATACGGTGAAACAGCCTTCTATATTTATGGTTGTATTTAGGTACGATACCCAAATACAAACTAACTCTACTCTACTAACTAAATCCTAGTGGGATTTGTATTAGGATATAAGCTGTACCTATTCACGTCTATACTGTATTATTTGTACTTGTTGCCGGTTTGTATCTGTTTCTCCACAAGTAATAAAATAAAAATAAAATAAAACTAATAAATAAAGGGTTAGAGTAGATGTTGTTACCCCTGGACCCCTATTCGACTTGACTAAGTGTAACACTAACATATGTCACCTCTATTGCGATTGTATTGCGGCTCTATTGCGATCATAGACATACAATATAAGGTATAGACAGGACATGGTGATAATAATACCAAGATAGAACGGGATGGTCTTATTAAATTTTCAATAGGTATGACAGAGAAGTTGCCATTTTTTGTTCGTCCTTATCATAGACTCACGGCTTTATGTCACCCTCCACCGTAAGTACTTTCTATGAGTGGAGGGTCATGAACACATTTAATTCGCGTTTTCTTGCAAAATATCTGTATTTGCTAGGTGAAACCCAAATATATTTCGTGGAAAGTTGTGCCAGCTACGGAAAACAATGGTTAATTGTTGTGTTTTGAGCTGTAGAAGTGATTATCGCCGATATTACGACAACATAACCTTTCACAGGTAAGTACCACATTTTACAGTTTACTCCTGTTGTTTAGTGTATAAATAGTATCCTACAATCTATTACGCGCTATAATCTTGTTAATAAATCTATTCTCGTGAAGAATAATACATAAAATCGTAAAGGTAAATAAAACATTCGAGAACATATTAACCGACTAATTTATGAACGCGGTTAGCCGTATAGCTGTCAGTAATTTAGAACCGCATAAGCAATTTAGTCGCATTACATAGGGTAAGTTGGTCGACACTGGATCACTCTGTTTTTCAATGACCATATTTTTAGAAATAATTGTGCTACACAACGTATTTTTGTACTGTTGCATAGACAATTTATGCAAGATTGGTTAGATTATGATGAATATCCTACATATTTAACCGTTTGGACACGAAACAGTTTTTTATTTTAAATGGGATTTGACCCACAGTGCACTAGGGGGGGTTAACAATGGGTATACCAGTAGTTCACAGTGGACCAAAGAACATTTGATGAGCATGATAAGGGTGTAACAAATAAAATAACAGCATATTTTATTTTATTTTATTATAAGAATCAGTCTCGTGGAGTTACTAATTAACGAAACCTACATTAGTAGGTCAAATAAAAATTTCTCACCGCTGACTTTACAGATATTTTTTTGCCCCTTTGGTCCTAACACCTTTTGGATTTTCTGGACAGTTGTGGTACCGGTTTCGTCCAAGTTAAAGATTTTTGTACCATCACTAAATGCAGGATGACGAGGAATGACGTTTTCAAAAAATACTCCCACATTTTCCTTATTGACTGCAGTTGCTCTCGCCAAACTACATGCCTCTGGCTTGCGTAAGGATAGCTCCGGGTGTCTGTCCCAGTCAACACCGGCCATTTTAATTTGCTCCCAGCTGGGTGGCATTTTAATGTTATTATGTGCTGCCATTTGGTATGCTACATGTCGGCAGTCTTTGGTAGATAGGCCATAAAACAACAATGCACATTTTTTGTAATAGTCTTTCAAGATTGTTTCCTCTTCATCGCTGAACACTTGATTCACGGTGTAGTGAGGAGTCAGTCTTACACCATTTAAATCGCCGTCTTTGGTTTTAGTAACATACCTTTGCAATGTGGAAAAAGGTACCTATTTCGCTATCTGCTGAAGTTTGCCGAATGCTTGTCCCGCTTCTGATACTCTTCAAGACTTGTTCCATTTGTTCGGCAGATATACTGCCAACCTTTCGACATGTAGCCTTTTTTCTCGGCATTCTGTAAAAAAAATGAAAGTTTTATTGTATTGAAACACTATTACTACCCACTATGTACACAGTGGATCAGCTGACCCATTGTGTCCTTGACCCACTTGACCCAGTGTCAACCCACACGCCAAAAAAAATAAAAAAATATAAAAGAAAGTAACGAGCAGTCACAGCAAAAATACACTCACACCTAAGAAATCCTCATTTATCACTTTAACAATAAAAATAATAACCAAGGTTACACTCACACACATTTTGTAAATACACTTTAAATTCCAACTTACGTAAATGTTAGTCCCGCGGAGCTGAGATTCTCACGCACATGGGCAAGACGTTCCTCTTGCGCAATCGCACGGTCACTGAGCTAGTATAGGCATGTTGGCCAGAGGTATCTTTTGCGCGTAGTGAAGTAATAAAAATACTGTGCGTTTTGTTGATGTGTGCGTTACCTACTGTGCACCAGCAACCCACTGTCGACCACTTTACCCTACGCCTTAGGGATACCAGTGCGTGATTTTTATACTTACCCTAATATTGAGGTATTTTTTGTTTTAAAAAGATCATCATTTCATATCATTGGCAACAATTTATTTAGAGTTTTTAAGATTACTTTTTAACTGTACCATTTATTTGATGAATAAAATTTAGTACTATGTAAATTTATTTAAATAAAGATTTGATATCTGCCAGTAATAAAATTTACCTGTTTTATTTTTCCATACTAAAGAAATTAGAATTTAACAAAATTAATTCCTAGTGTTGGTTTTGTTATGGCTCAGTAAGTCTGGGGTATGCTTGGCATCCTAAGTCCAAGATTGGTACTAACTAGTTTTAATGAGAGCGAAAAGATCTTCCACCTGATTTGATTTTCTTGCAATATTTTTGTTCACCGTAAAGTAACTGAAATAACAAATGAAAGTTCGATCATAAGTTTCGAAAATCTTAATGTACAAGTTGGGTTTGGAACAGCGACCTTAAAAATGAAATTGCTGTACAGGATGTAGCAAAAATATTCATGATCCGTTCAAGGGCATTAGCATGGTATCGTATTGCGAGTTTGGAAAAGTAGGTTGAAGAAAAAAAAAACGCGAAATTTTTTTTTATGTGCGGAACAAATTACTATTGTGTCCGTAGTCGACACAACTTTCTGACAAAACCATCAGGTTTTCTCGTAGTAAAAACGCTAATTTCATCTGTTCGTTACCCTCCACTGTCAAAAAATAGGTGAGACTATGACAAGGACTAACGATAACAGCTCGCTTCTCTGTCACACCTGTTGAAAGTTTGATAAGACCATCCCGTTCAATCTTGGTATTATTATTTATTTATTTCCATATCAGGTCTATGGGTGGTATGTCTATGTTCACATCGCTCCGGGCCTGCCCGGAGTGCTCGGTGCTCGCTATATGAAATAATGGGGTAATTTTCTCTTACTGGTATGCCCACGAGTTGACGTCATCATGACGTCATCTATGTCTATCCCTTACGGTGCTACGCGGTGTCAGCCCCTTGATTGCGATGGTATTGCTGTTGTGTTTATCTGTCACATTTACAGTAGGTATCGCTAGAAGGTTTGTCTTTGACTATTGGCCACCATTTTATTTGTTATGACAGGACGTCGGGAATCCCATGGCAAAGAGTAAAAGGCGATTTTTTTAAATTGTATAATACAAACACAGATTAACGCAATATTTTTCTACACGAAGTAACCAATATCAAATCATAATTTTTGCCATGAAGGCGATCAACCTAGTGTCACTGTCATCTTGTGTGTAACAGGAAAACTCTCGTAGATGGACGCATCCAAGGATTGTATTTGCGTCCCTTTCTCTCTCGTTAACGAAAGAAGATGCGTTTGTCTATTATTTGAAACTGGAGGATACTCTTCAGCAACAAAGTAAGGCCGAAAGAGAGCGAAATAGAAGGGGCCGCTTCTCGTTTTGACTAAGGAGGTACAGTGCCACCAAAAAGAGTAGAAATTAAAAAGTGGCAACATCGCAGTGTCGTCCCGTTTTTTTAGATTGATTTGAAAGGGACGGCACTACGATGTTACCACTTTTTAATTTCTACTCTTTATATATGTCAATATTGTCTATGTGACTATTTTGTAACGAGTGCGAACGATATTATGCTCTCTATCGGACCGTTTTTAAAGCCTTTTTTCAAGACACCTATGAACGACTGTTTAGCTCGGTAATAAGGTTCCACTGCGGTTAGGGAAAAATGGAAAGAATTAGATCCACTTCATATCCATGGCTAGCATTACCTACCAGAAGTTTGCGCAGCGGTGAGTAGTGGAACTATATTACATGATGTCTTTTTATCTGCTTTTTATAAAACGGACTGTATTATTAATCACTACATAAGTATAAAACAAAGTCGCTTCCCGCTGTCTGTTCCTATGTATGCTTAGATCTTTAAAACTACGCAACGGATTATGATACGCTTTTTTTAAATAGAGTGATTCAAGAGGAAGGTTTATATGTACTTACAATTGCACCCGTGCGAAGCCGGGGCGGGGCGGGGCGGGTCGCTACGCTAGTTGTCAATAAAGGCGATTTTACAATTTACATTTTACGGCACACAGAGGGCTGAAAATCAGCTTTTATAGAAATAGCAACTGAGTTCTTAATTTGTTCCTTCTTTCTTGAAAAAGCTTTCACTAGTTATTAATATATCCCAAAATAACTCTGAAGTAATTTGGTTGGGAAAATATTAAATTTTTTTTTCAAAAATTTAGCGAATGAGAAAAATCGAACTTTCTTCAAAAATAAAAGGTGAACCGTTATATCCTCACAAATGTATATGGAACAAATTATTCTTTATTTATTAACATACTCAAAATGATTATATCAGGTGCACTTTTTTATGAAATTAATAAAAAATGAATAGTTTTGTTTTTGGAAAGTTTTTACTCACTATTTTGAACTTGTGTGAGTCAAAAACTTAGAAGCAGTGAGTTTTTTTTACAAATAGATATGGATCGTATCGGATATATCGGGTTTTCTACAAAATTAAAAGGTAAACCGTTATATCCTCGCCTTAGAGCTTTAAACCAGTGCTTGGTTGAATAGTCAAAGATCCTCGCAGACGGTTGTTGTAGCAATTACTGTTGACTTTTTGACATACCCACATTTTTTTATCAGGCTTAATTAAAGGTTTTAATACTGGTACTATAACAATCTGCGAGGATATAACGGTTTACCTTTTAGTTTTGAAGAAAGTCCCATATATATGTGATACGATCCATACATCTATTTCGAAAAAAACAAGGTACAAATTAAGAAACCAGTTTCTATTAGATTTTCAGCCCACCGTGCGATATTAACAGTTCATTGACAAATGATAATAAGATTAAATTTGCTTGAAAATCATACATTCATATTGAATAGCTCTACATATTCGTTTGTAAACGTTCAAAATAGTAACAGGTAAAACAATTTACTCAGACTCAAGCCATTTTTGAATTACGTTTACAAAACAAAATGTTTGCAGAATGATTCTCTTGAAAACTGTAACTTGTATTGACTTGAAAGTAGGTGTTGTGCTATATTCTAGAGAATCAGCTGCAACGAAACCGCAATTCCATTCGTTCCAAAGTTTTTCAAGCAGGTAAGGGAAACTCTTCATCCATAACATAAAGAAAAATTAGTAAGCTTATTTCTCTTTGTAATGTAAAACATAATCTTAATTTTGCATGCCATGAGTTGGCTAAACATGTGATACAAAAATGAACTTTTTATGACATCTATACTTATGTATGTTTCAACCATGTTTAAGCAAATAAAATATTTTATTTTATTTTTTATTTTGTTCATGCTTGCTTATTTGATGCAGATCAAATATGTAGATACTTAGTGACAGGTAAGTGGCAAAATATACCTACCAATTGCAAATGCAATTTATCAACTGGAGCCAACATTAGTTATATTTGACTGTTTTGACTACAATATGAATATATAATAATATGGAATATCTACCTCTTATCAGGACTAATTAAAATTCTTAACAAAATTAAGTACTTACTATAAATACAAATATTCTGGAATATAACAATTAAACAAGATTTTACAAAGTTTATTTATACATTTACCCAACAAACGGGAGACGCTTATGGTACTCGGCCATATGGGTCCAAATTAATCACATTCTTATACATATATTTCTTCTACATATTGTCGTAGTGCACGTCAAAGAGCTCATAAAAACACAAGTCTTAAAAGAGGATTTCCGTCCGAGACGCAGGGTAGCGTACCAAACCGAATGCAGAACCTCCTTCTTCTATGGAATTGAAGTCTGTTAAAAAAAGAACCGACTTCACTTAGGATCTGCTATTCCAAGAGGAAGAGGCCGAGTTGCTGTAAAAAATTGTGAAATAATTATAGGTGTGCATATAATAGTTCAAGATTTCCCTCAATTTCTCCAGGATCCCATCATCAAATCTGGACTTGGTGATAATGGGACCAACTGTGAAGTATACCCTTTCAAAGTAAAAAAGAATTATCCAAATCGGTCCAGCCGTCTTCGAATAATCAGTGAAAAAATAACAAAAATAACAAAGATCCTAACGAATTGATAACCTCCTCCTTCGAAATCTTGAAGTCGGTTGAAAACAGAACTCAATCCTAATAAAATAAAGCTTTTTTTGTTAAAGTTAAAGTTGGAAAGCCGGATGGCAGTGCTTTTGTAAAAACTAGTGCTTACGTTAATTCACGAGATTGGGCTGCCGAGAGGACCCCAGGCTCAAAGCTGGGAAAAATGCTAGGAAATTTGTGACCTAAACACGTAAAATGTGTTTACGTATTTTTATTGTAGTTGTTGTTTGTACAGCTCGCTGTGAGAGAGCGATTTCACGTGTAAATAAATACCCTCAGATTCTCCAATGAGGTCCCCGAATCGAATCGTAACCAGTTCAATGAAAACGACCAGGTTCTACATCTGGTCGCGGGAGGGCCCTTTAAAACCACCGGTGTACCTCGTTACTTTTCCATACAGCCTTGTGGT
Organism: Pammene fasciana; assembly: GCA_911728535.1. NCBI lineage: Eukaryota > Metazoa > Arthropoda > Insecta > Lepidoptera > Tortricidae > Pammene > Pammene fasciana. The sequence goes on from OU452292.1 coordinate 4,687,501, forward strand.
TATCGGGGCCACAGGTTTACGTCAATTTTACTTTGCTAATAGGGAGAGCGGAGTGGGCTTCCTGTTTTTGCTGGAAATAATGATTCTTACTACCATATAGATCTAGCAGATCTATTTAATTATACTTCGCGGTTGTGGAGTCTTAAACGCTTGTGGCGATTGAAAAGCCGCAGCCCGTCATGCATTGTTTAATCTACCTACCTAATAATTAATATATTATAAGATACATTACCAAATTTACACGACTTTCCTTTTTTTATACTGAATGAAGTATAGATGACATATTTCAAACAATAACCGGTTGACAGCTGAATGCATAGATTAAAGCGAGGTTTAGACTATCAAGTTTCCTTGCGGCAAGTAGGGACGCAGCTATAGTTCAGAATGAGACATTAATCATTATAACTATTTCATTCTAGCATATACTTGCTAGTCTAAACCTCGCTTAATGTAAAGAACGCTGAATGAATTTGAAGTACCGAATTTAAAAAAAATAGGTACAGGAAAAATGAGGCATGTATGTTCAAGCATATAACCCCATATATCATAGGTTTAGAGTGTTAAGACTTTGTTTAGACTGGAATCAGGTTTGCATTTCAGGTCGCCGTATACCATCCGTAACCTGTGGCACTGTAACCGTACAGTGCCACCAAAAAGAGTAAAAAATAAAAAGTGGCAACATCGTAGTGTCGTCCCGTTTTTTTAGATTGATTTGAAAGGGACGACACTACGATGTTGCCACTTTTTAATTTCTACTCTTTTTGGTGGCACTGTACCTAATGAGTTCGCCCGATCGGATAACCTGACGCAAAAACCTAGCGTTTGCCTGAAACCTAAAAGAATGCAAAATTAAGGGCCCAGGCAAACGTTCGGTTTGCATGTCAGGTCGCCGTATACGGTCGCCGCGTCAGGTCGCCTGAAGGCGCATTTCTCATACTAAATGCCAGTTCCCCGCACACATACGGTTCGCCACCGTACGGCATAAAAACCTAATGTCATGTCAAATTATCACAACCGGACGTGTGCGTGTGTGATTCGGTCGGGTTACCGAACCAGGCAGCCGTGCCGTCCACCGTACGATTGCTTTCACCCTTAGGGTGAAAGTCCACCCGTACGGTGGACGGCACGGCTGCCTGGTTCGGTAACCCGACCGAATCACACACGCACACGTCCGGTTGTGTCATTTTGACATGACATTAGGTTTTTATGCCGTACGGTGGCGAACCGTATGTGTGCGGGGAACTGGCATTTAGTATGAGAAATGCGCCTTCAGGCGACCTGACGCGGCGACCGTATACGGCGACCTGACATGCAAACCGAACGTTTGCCTGGGCCCTAACCCGCCGCGTCCGATAGGAGGGAAGGAATCCGCCAACCTGACGCCAACACCGAACGCTTGCCTTGAACCGGATCAGATACTCAACTTTGTATCTTATTCCAGCCTTAACAAACATTTGTGGTCAACGTGTATTTTTTTAAATATATTATAAACAATGAAGTACCGTATTTTTATTATGTTGCAGACCGAAGGTAAAGCCCTACCAGAAATATATGAGCACGCGCCATATTGCGGAACTTCATTGGAACAAAAATTTTCATACTAAACTGAACTGTCACCACAGAATAATATAATAGTATTTCATACAGAAATTCATCTTCCTTACAAAATCGGCGTTTGACATAACTTTGACAGATAAACAGTGACAGATAACACATGACGTCTCCATACAATTTTGCCTTTCGACTGTCTAGGGTTGACAAATACGCGATTAGTTTGATCGCAGGACTTGCCCTAATCTGCCTCAATCTTCCTAATCCATCAATAATTTTAACATTAAAATGGATAAATGGCAGATTTATTGCCTAATTTATCCAATCTAACTGTTATTTTAGAAAAACACCACTACTTAAATACTTTACCTTATCTATGGTCATACCGCAAACGAACGAAGGGGATTTTGACAACCCCGAAAACGTATCCGATACCAGGGGGGTAACAACTCAAAGTAAATCTGTCAAAAAATTTGAGTTTGACACGACGTATCCGATACGTTTGCATAAGTGCGAAAAAGAACTTGTCATGCGTTAAGAAGGGACAACATGATTCGTGACGTTACGTGACATTACAGAGGTCTCTCTGTTATACTATTATTTACTCTGTGCCGATACGTTCCAAACCCGTAGCTGTCACTTCATGGAGATGGACCCCCCTGCTGTCACCATATACATTGAGATTAAAGCGCCCTCCTGACAATACTCATATATTTCGGGTAGGGCTTTAATATATACCTACGAGTATAAGTATATTTCTACAAGCGTCATCATCTTCTGTGGAATAGGAAAAGGTAAAGACATCAGAGTCCAGATAGTCCTTTTACTGTATTTTATTACCGAGTAAAACAGTCGTTCATAGGTGACACGGTCCGATAGAGAGCGGTGTCTCACTCGCACTCTAGTCATTCATGACGCAGCCCCCTATATCAAACTCTCTTTCGGCCTCACTTTGTAACTGAAGAGTATACTCCAGTTTGGGTCACAACATACCTAGCGTAGCGGAATTCCTCGCGGAATTAGCGGAAGTAGCGGAAATTTGTCTATGGCTTCCATACAAAAAATCTGCTACCATAGACAAATTTCCGCTACTTCCGCTAATTCCGCGAGGAATTCCGATAGGTGTGTTGTCACCCTTATAATTACTAAATAGGAAAATAGAGTAAGTAATGTCTGTTTTCTCTCTTGGTTCGTGGCTTAACTATGTTGGCAACATGAAGTTATTCCGCTAGGTCTGTTGTGACCCTTATTGTGAAAATGAAGATACTAAAATATATTACTTTTAAAATGTATTTGGATCCCTACGTGAATTAATCTATTTAGCAAAGAAAGATGATGATGTCGTTAAAATTGTATATGACAAATTCAAACCGTGACATTATTTTGGAATAGTTACTTTTAGAAAGGGTCAGAGGTCTCCCCGTTTGCATCTCTCTCTCAGCTCGTTTTACTCCTTCTCATATGTCGAGCGAAAATGAACCTTAAATTAATTATCATAGAGTACATTTTACTCAGTGATATTTTTAACTGAGATAGCTTCAGTTTAAAATAATACCTTCATGTACTAGGTGGGATTCCCCTCATCTACTGACACCTACGTCAAAACTAAAAAGATGGCAGCCATGCCCATAGAGGCAATCCTCTAGCGATAGCTGTTGATTTTGACGTAAGTAACATATCTCACTTAAGTCATGCAATAGTGAGATATCACAGTGGTATTGTGCTTGTATGGCATGACACTGTCATTTATGCAATGTCGAATAGGGGTCCTGTATGGAGATAATGAGAATAATGACAGTTGTTCCGACTGTCTATACTTATCGAAAATTCTGTGAAAATTATGCGATTTTTTGCATGAGCTATAGAGTCCTTAACTGCAATCTTTAAATTTCCTCAACAGATGTTTTGAAAGTTCTGATTTATACTGGTGATATCACAATACGACTCACAACAAGCATTTGAAAAAGGCTCTTTTGTTTATCCTTGAGGCCCTTTTCAGTCCGCGTGTTTACAAATTCCGACAAGCCAGTCTATGCAGATTATAGCGTCCAACAAACATTCTCAATATTTATTTGTTATTCCTAAGTCCTTATATTGAAGTAATTAATTAAACACAGCAATCGGAGTACCTACCCATTTAAATACCGGGTGATATGTATAAAGAAAATAATACATACCTTCATCAATAGGAATAGGAAATACAATTGATATGTAGACCCGTATCCCGGGTCCTTTACATCAGACAGATATGATAAACAGATTACTACGATAGGTACCCATTGTGGGCTTGGCTTTAGGATTATGTGAAAGAGACATATCGTTAAAAATTATTAAGTCCAATTAAGCATCAACTAAGTCGCTTATAAGTACTACAAGTTATAAAGCTGCGGTATTGTATCTCACCGGTATTTATCAAATAACTCCTCCTTTTTTCTGGAAGGATATTATGAAGACAGAGATAAAAAAACTTTTAATCTTATTCTTGTAAATTGCTTTCTTTTGATGTTTATGCCATGTATGTGTGGGAATGAATAAAGAAATTATCTATCTATCTAAATACATTGACTATGTCAAGCGGGTCACAATCGAAGTGATTGAAAATCAGCGTTTGGGTACAGTCAGTAGCAAATGTAGCTAACCGGGTAGGGTGTTCAAAATGAGCTGGACTCGACTTTATTGTTAAGAGAATAAGAGCGTGTGTAGGTCATTTTGAACACTCTACCCGCTTAGCTACTTCTGCTGCTGACTATACCTTCTTTTAGGTTTGACCTTTTGATGCTTCGACATAGGAGTTTAACCCTTTCCAGGCATAGTGCCCATATTGACAACATCCGTGCCAATTGAATTTAAACCTTAATCTTTAAAGTTAAAGTTTAAATTAGATTAGACTATTGCAAAATATAGCTCGCCTTGCAAAAGCCGCCTGCTGCCTGGAAAAGCGTTAATTTGAGAACCGAAAACTGTCAGTCGCTAGTGAGAGTAGTTGGACTATTATACTTTGAACACAATCATTCTAATCTCTATTAGTAGTACCATCTAATCTAAAAACTTTCTCATAGTCGTTATAAATAAAACGAATTGGAATGATCCAAATTTATATCGATTAGTTTTAGCAGTTAAGTACCCATATATTTTAGCCTTAGAGCCACAAGAGCATTCCTCTCTGCCGTACATGACCAGTGGTGATACTCATTGTATGGACTGACGTTTATCTGACGTGGCTATTATGACGTCACGCATACATTTGACGTGCCCTCCCCTGCAAAAATCGACAGACTTTTTTTGTATAGAAAATGAAAGACATGGCCGGTCCGGTTGGTTCGGGTGCGTCCCATAAGATATAACTACAAAATATATAATTTCATATTAATAACGTTCACAAGATATAATGAACGTTTGCTATAACAACAAAATCTATATTTTTATTAGGAATAACGGTCAATTAATATAACACTCATTTTGTATAATAACTTATCATATAACACTCAAATACTCTAAATTTGTTTAATATAACATACATAACGTATATCGATCATAAGATATACTATCTTTTAGTATAATAATTACAAAATATAATAGCGTATGATATACTAAATAGGTTATAAACTCCATTCCAACCTTTTTCCCCAAAGTGTAATGTTTTCACGGATTCCAAACTAAATCAATAGGTAGAATAGGTAGGTTAGGTTCGTTAGGTAGCTTCAGATGCCCGAAGGGCAAAACGCCCGGAAATAGGAGCCCCGCGAAGCGGGGCTCCGTCTAGTTAAGTTGAGGATTCAACATTTTGAGAATTTTAGAATAGCTAATTAGACTAGCTGCTACTTAAAAAATCGTGTAGACCAGTTGCTTTTAGGCGAGTTGATATGTACACGAGCTGCGATTTAGACAACCCGTTATTCTATACGAGCATTATGTATTTTGGTGTTAGATGTACTTATTGAATATTATACATTATAAATCTAAGGTATTATGAACGTTATACATTATGACCGTTATATACAACGATATTATACTTAAAAAACGTTATACTTAACAAAATTAGATATTTTGATGTTATATCAAACGTTCATTATAGACTTTGAACGGTATACAAAACAAGCTTATGCAATATGAGCGTATATAATATGAATATTATACAATAAGTTCTTATATCTTTTATTACTTACCCGGTTGGTTCATAGATATTTGTGCAACAAGAGAGGAGAGTTGGTTTTTCTTGCGAGTGTTGATTTTGAGTCCCGAGTAAGCGAAAGAATCTATAATTGAATCACAAGCGAAGCGAGTGATTCTAAGTTTGAATCTTGAGCGTAGCGAGGGATCTCAAGAACACGAGACGTACAAAAACTTTCCTCTCGTGTGACACATACAACTTTTCACCTCAGTAGTGAGAACATATTAAACTCAAAAAAACACATTTATTTTCATTCCTGAATGAAAGGCATCATCATTATGACGAAAAGCTTCTAGAAACAAAATTTCACTCCCTGGAGTGAGGATAGTAGGCTTGTTCGAACTGCTGAGGTGAAAATAGTATTTATTTAGCAATGCCAACCCTAGATTTATTTCACGGACAGGATAAAGAAGGCTTTGAAAAGCTGATATTTTAGCTTCGATGTGAATAATTTGGCGAGGGTCGAGAAAAGAGCGAGAAATCGTCGACCTTGGGAAAAGCCCTGTATTATTCCTATTGTTTTACAAATTTACATTTATTGTGCGAAAGAGAACGTGGGCGAGGCGTATTATTAACTTTTTTCGTTTAAATTGATTAACTTTCAAAGGCAAATACTTCAAATAAGTAAATGTGATATACAGGCTGACCCAAGAAGTAGTGATATACTGAAGCTGGGAGGTAGAGGGCCTCGAGGGCTATCTAAATCACCCCCATGTATGTTCCGCGATTTTTCGTATTTTCGGAGTATGACTTTTTTTATAATATTTCACCTATCGCCGAGTACGATGAGATTTTTTTGGTGACGTGAATTATTGCGATAGTTGCTTGATTTTTTTGTGAGTTAAGTTGATAAATAGGCCAATTCAGTATGGTAACATTTACTATCGTTAGATCTTTGAATGGAATAAAAAAAATGAAAAAAAAAGGTTGATTCAGATAGCCCTCTAGGTCCTCTACGGAGGAGGAGGCTGGGAGCAGCTTTAGTATGTCACTACTTCTTGGGACTCCCTGTATATTCGAAGTCGGAAATTTGAAAACCACATGTAGTTGCCAACATAGGGGCGAATCAACTTTTACGAGGCCAATTTGAAAGAGGTTTCAAAAAAGTTTTTCAAATTATTTTTTTCTATAGTTACTGATAATTAATAACATTAACGTACGGATAGGGCTTGCAAATATTCGATGACTTCAGATATTCGAATATTCGACATTTTTTTTGGAGATATTCGAATTATTCGAATACTATTCGAATAGTTGGGGTTTTTCAAAAAAACACATATAACGATTGTATTTGTGTATTAAGTCTTTTTAATCAAATAAAATCTTCTATAATTAACAAAATCGTCAATTTACTCATAATATACGTAAAAAAACCTCGACAAATTATTGTATGGATGCGCAAGCAAATGCAAAAGAACAAAACAATCATCTTTTATTTTAATGCACAGCTTATATGATTTCGCCTCTTAGGGGTTTCCAGTTCAGGGCAGTGCATGCGATATTATCATTGCCGCGGCGGATCGTATGCCCGAACCGTCTCCACTTTCGCTTTGCGATTTCTTGCCCCATCGGGATTTGTCTACACTGGGCCCACAGTTCCTCGTTGCGAATCCTATTTTGCCAGAAGATACGGAGGATCGATCTTAGGCACTTGTTAACAAAAAAATTGAAGCTTGTTTTGTTAGCCTTAAGTTAGTCTCAAAGTCTCGCAACCAAAAAGTTGGACCGACTTCACGATTGATTCAAAAAGGCCCAGTTTTATGCGGCGGGTAAATACGTTTGACTCCCACACTGGTTTAAGCTGAGCAAATTCGGCCTTCGCTTTGTTTATTCTAGCGGCAATATCTGCATCTGCTCCGCCCTGCATAGTTACTGTGCTTCCAAGATACGCAAAGGACAGAGTATTTTCAAGACAATTACCCTGAAGCCTCAGAGTATTCGTGTTTTGTAACTTGATTCTCATTACACATACTCACACTCATTATATGATTTGTTTAGTATTAAAAGCTATCTCGGTCACAAAATCCGTCAAGAGTCAAAACTCAGTTTAAAAAAACTAAACTTATTAACCTTTTGATAGTAGACCGAACTGAAAATCTAGGTGGACCATCGGTATGCAGGGATTGCAGGGGTATCGATCGACGTAGTAAACAACTTCACATATCCTCGATTTTTACATCTCTAACAATGGTAGCTGTGCCCAGAAAAAAAAGTCTGATCGCCATGGGGAGAGACGCAAAGCACGTCAATAAATATGAAAAAGGTGGGGAATTACGAGTAAGACGAGGATGAGACTGGTTCGAGTGCTCGTATTCCCCGTAAATGGTATGGTGTAGAGACGTGGGCTACTATCCTGGCAAAATAATGAATTAAAATCAATGCATTCAGAAATTGGTGCTTGAGGCGAATGTTACGTATAACGCGGACAGCTAGACGAACTAGTGCATCGATGCTTACTAGATTCCACGTTAAAGACTGCCTATCCACTATCTGACATCGCCGCATACTGTCAAACTTCGGCCACATTACTAGACGCGAGGATAACAACCTTGAGAAAGTAGTCATAGTGGTGAAGGTGGAAGGCAACAGCGAACGTAAACCTCCGACGCGGTGGAGTGATCAGGTCAAGAAGAAAACAAGTTGTGTGAAATAGCCAGGAAAAAAGGATTAATTACAAACAAGTCATACGATCCGGAAAGACGGCAGGTGATAACTGTCTTCAGGTCTGAAGGAGTGACTACAGAGAGTGATATTAAATACTGAAAAATATTCCAATCAAATGAAACAAGGATTAAATCGCGTATATTAAGGATTACAGGATGTAAAACCTGTGCTAATGGGCGCTGTAAAGTGCTCTAAACATTACGGATATAGCTATTTCGTTATGATACGTGATTCAAAATGTTTAAAAATATTTTATTTATTACAATTTTAATTGCAACAAATAGAAAAAAAAATATTCGAATATTCGAATAATAACATGGAATTATTCGAATACCAAAATAGGGCGAATATTCGAATAATTCGAATATTCGAATATTCGAATTGCAAGCCCTACGTACGGATAATTTATTAAATTAACTTATTTTAACATCAGCAGCGAGATCGGAATGCTATTATGTGAGTTTTAATCACATTTTGTTCTTCATACAGTCGGAAATTCTCTTGCGTTACGTCATCTAGATTTAATCATAACACAGGAATAAAAATCTGAATTCCCATTAAAATCGATATAGATATCTTCCACAGTTAAGGAGCTCATTATATGAGAGGTTTTTATAATAAAAATCACATAATTACGGTAATAACTGGGCTTTGAAAATCCCCTGCGTTACTATAGTATTTTAAGAAGTCTTATTTTTCGAATATTTATTCCTTCGTTAGGATTTGGCTTAAAAGTTGTATATGTATAGCAAGGGAAAGTTAGTAAGATTATAATTCAACGAATCATATCCATCAAAAACGATCCTTGTAATCAAAAAAAATAAAATATTGTTGCATTCTTTGGGGACATCCAGTAACGCAAGAGAAAAATAATTGGTAACGCCAGAGAATGGCTAATACTTTTCTCTGGTGTTACTGATCCTTTTTCGTACACTCATTAAATGAGGCAATACTTTTTATTATTATAAAATATTTTATTACTAATTCTAACAAAACTGTAATGCAATACTCGCAACTTAAACCGTACTTTAATTACAAAAAAATATATATTTGTGTCATTTTCAACTAAAAGGTACATCATTGTCGGTTGTCAATAAGGCGTTACTGTGATAAAAAATATATAATAATTTTGAAATGAAATCTATTAATAACCGACAATGATGTACCTTTAAGTTGAAACACTCGTTGCAGAGGCCATATATTTAAATTACATACTGTTATTTCTATTAGTAAACTGGGGTCGTCAGTTCCTGTAATGCCTTTCTTCCTCCAAGCTTTAGCTTTGTATTTAAAATTTACATGAATCTTGCACAAGCACATTTCCCTTGCATCAATCGAAAGGGGTCACAACAAAAAACAGCTTGTTGCCTGTAAAGTAATAATAACAGCATTTCATCTCAGGGCTGTCTTTTCGGCTGTCAAATCTTGTGAAGACTTTTCATTGTATCTAGCATATATCTTTTAAGAACTTCAATACCTTTCTTGGATAGTACTTAGTATTTCCATTTTTCCAGCTGACGCTCGGGTAATGTCGTCTCTTAGGAAAAAATATTTTAGATTCAAGATTAAAGTTTTTTCCTCATTCGTGAATTTTGAATTGCTGTTGCAAGTGTTGCAGCAAAAAAATGCTTTTTTTCCTTTTTTTATGTTTACTTTAATGGCATTCGCCAACATTTTAAGTCATCTTTAGTCTGCTTAGATTTAGGTTTATTTTTTTCTCTTAAATATTTTGTTTACTTTTCACACACTTTAGCTCTATCTATCTGTTCTTATTCTTTTTCGCCCTCGTTGTTTTGGCGAGTCAATCGGCTGATTAATATCCAAATTTCCAAAAGCTGATGACAAAGGCTGGAAGTGCTTCGTTACTGGTTTTGTAAGAGCAACAGGTTTAGCTGGTCGGGAAAATATAGTCGGCGGTGTAGATGTCGCTTGTGATGTCGGAAATTGATGGAAGTATTGTAAGAAATGGTGTCACTGGCAGAGATGTCGTCAATGAAAGGGTCAGTGACGAAGGCTATACTGACAAAGTTCTTTGAGGTGCAAGAGTTTGCTAGTGGAGATGTAGTTGGTCACGGTGTCGCTAATTGAAGTGGAGTTGTTGCTGGCAGGGACGTCACTTGGGTTGGGGTCATACTGGCGAATATGCTACTGGTTGCAGTGTTTGTAGTGGGCTTGATGGTAGAGAAGACGTCGCTGGTGGAAGTGGTGCCTAAGGAAGCCGTCATTGGCGGAGGTGTTGTTGGCGGAGGAGTAGACAATTGAAGCTCATTTTGTATATGTTGAAATCTATATTCAGATTGAGGTGAGCTTGGTGGTCTATTTTGTAACAGTCTTTCTACGGTTCGTTTTTTTTTTCGCCTGCTCTCTTTTCCGTAAACGCCAAATCGTATTCATCATCACATCATCAACTTAAGAGGAATTCTCTTGTTGGTGGAGTATTTTCCATCTACTTATATCCTGCGCCAGTTCCTTGACCTTTTGATACGAGACGGCTCCTACTTTTTCCTTCACTTGGTCCATGTAACTACGTCGGGGTTTGCCTCGACCTCTCTTGCGTTCTATTCTTCCTTCCAAAATAGTTTTGAAGAATTGGTCGTGTCGTATCAAATGGCCAATCATTTTTCCGCGTCTAACTTCGATGGTTTTCAGGATCGTTTTCTTTCATTTAATCTTCGCAGTAACTCCTCATTCGTTACTCTTTCTCTCCAACTTATGCCTTCCATGCGTCTCCAACACCACATTTCAATTTCAAAAGCTTCCATTCTGTTCCTGTCTCTTTATTTAGTGTCCACGTTTCGCTACCATAAAGGGCAATACTCCAGATGAACACTTTCTTCATTAGTTTTTTTTTTCGTATTAGCGTGTACTTTTCTTTAGAGTTAAGTCTTTCACTAATCTTTGGGTACCGTTCTCTTTGTTTCTTTTTAGCTTCTTCATAGCGTTTTGGTTTTATTTTCAACCCCTCTCGATACCGCTTTTGTTTTCTGCGGCGCTTAGTGGCATTGTTTTTTTAGGTGTGCCACATTAAAGGCTGAAATAAATAACAACAATGTCCCTAAGTTGTAAAGTAATAATTTAATACTTAAACTTTAGTCATTAAATCCTTCATTTTGTGTCATTTTTTTATGAGACTCTTATTGACAATATTACTCTTATACTCCACGTTAAACAAAGTATTTACTATTAATATACATTTATAAGTTAAGGTCAAACACCTTCGATGTCGAGTTAAATAGGATAAGTCGTACTGTCTCTTGCGTTACCAGTAACACAAGAGAAATTTCTCCTGCATTACCGGTAACGAAGGGGATTTTTTTAACTACATAGTCAATTATCACGTTATTTATTAATACAATTACAATTGCATATATATCGCGTTAATATTAGACACCAAACACACAACATTTCAATAGTTTTCAAACATAAACATGAAAACTAACCGAAACACGTAACGTAACTAAGGGGAGCAGCAATTAAGTCACGCACACCCGCCGGCTGCTCGTCGGCGACTAGCGTCTCCCCGCCAGGGATTTCACCTTAACAACGCGGGTTCTCAGAAACTTAGGCATATTTCGCCGGCGCATGAGCCACGACCAACGCCACCTCTTTAAAAAATTTAGCAACCTTCTATAGTAACGCGGGAGAACTGAAATTTGACGCTAACTTAGGGACAATAGTTTGAAAAATTCTTTAAAATTTTATAAAACTTGAATCATGTTGGCATGGGATGGATTAAATGTACTATTTTATACTGATTCTTTTAAAGATCTTGTAAAAATAGGTCACCTTATGTTTAAAGTTAGAAATTACTATTGTGTGACGACACCTATCGTTGGGGACACACAATTTTTGTATGGGAGCAAATATTCTTCCGCTGCGTTACCGTAAAAATTTGACAAAAATCTGATCAAATTGCTAATGTTAATATCTCGATTAAATATTTATAGTTCTAAAAATGACATTAAACTAAAAAAGCGCAATTAAAACATTTGGTTTTTGAAAAAAAGTTTTTTTTCTATCGGGGACAAGGAAATTGGCCTCGTAAAAGTTGATTCGCCCATAGACGTGTTTAATGTTTATTGCCTGGTGTTAGATGCTAGAAATTTCATCAGAGATTATACTGAATGGGCAGGCAGGTGCCAAAAAAGTTAATGTGAGAAACTCATCATTTATCAAAACACAACATGGTTAATCCTACAGTAATTAACTGTAAAAGTCAAGAACCACGCGATTGCGAACATCTAAGTAAATGTACTGAGTAAAAGATTGTAGCTGCAAAGTCAGGTTCACAAGCTTTAACATAAAAGGGCGTAACTCCATTGAACATTTACACCATTTACGTCTCTTTTCAATAAGGCTGTACTCACCGAGGGATTTGTATCGATTGGCGCCCGCCGAGCCATCGAGAATTTATGGGAGAATTTTATTACAAATCTCTCTGCTAAGGATGCTTTGAATGTTTGCTTGCCTTTTTATGGACAAATTGGTTGTACATTTGGTGAATTAATTTGGATTTACGTGGCAAGAAGCATACAGCACGTATGATTGTATGTGGTAACTCTAGCCTATGGACGCTAGAAACTTCAGGGATGTTACTTACATCCGCGTTGCCGAAACGTCAAAAAACCCCTTTTGAGGAACTCCCGTACTGGTTAGGTCTCTCGAGAAAACCTAAGGACCCTTATTCTACAACTGAAACGTTCGCGGGAGGCAATTCCTCAGAAACTGCATACTTAGTTTTTTTTATTGCAAACAAGCATACGGTCCCTTTGGCATTTGAGTATTTGGAAAAATTACCTCGTTAATTTTATTGACAGTAGAAAGTTAACATACACTAGTAGTCCGCCTCGAACTGAGAACTCGCGATTTACTTGCAAACGAGTTGACCAATATAACAAGACCCTTCGGAGGATTTTTTTTCTCCTTCTAGCGCCATAACCACTTGATATATCCTGCTCATATACGAACTCTCCAATTTTATGTATACAGCCCCAACAAATTTCATATAGATCAGAAAAACGTTATCGTCGAACAAACTATCGAAATCAAAAAGCCATCCAAATGCCGAGACGTCCCAGTAGCCAGGTGACAGTTAGGTCTGAAGTTGTTTGTAAGAACTCGCTTCGCTTACGCTCCGCTCGTTCGATGAAATTGTTTGTAAGAAAGTGTCCGCTCGTTCGATAATAGGTGGCTATAACATGGACATTTTGGTAAAGAACAACCTTATTAATATTTGTGTTATCAATCTCAGAATAAGCGAAAGTAAAAGAGATTAATTTGACGAATTAATCAATGTGTTTCATTAATAGATTAACTAATCACACGGTTAACTGTATAATGAATCAGTCTCGTATTCGGCTCTCGGCAAATTCAGGCTCTTGATATCACACGAACCCTTTTGGGATTGCGTTTGAAAATTGAAACTCTTGGGTATTTCAATTAAATTGTTGAATTTAGTCCGCAAAAAACAGTTTACAGAACATGTAACATATTTATGTTTCAATGCGATACCACACAAAGATTTAAATGTAAAATTATGGAACGAGCGGAGCGTAAGCGCAATGAGTTTTGACAAACAACTTCTGGCTACTGCAACGTCTCGGCATTTCGATGGCTTTTTGATTTTGAGAGTTTGTTGCGCGATAACTTGAGTAACATTTATCTGATCTTTATGAAATTTGTTGAGGTTGTAGCAGAGATACATACATATTATTTGAGAGTTCGTTTAGCAGGATCGATCAAGGGGTTATGAAACTAGAAGGCGAAGAAAAATCTTCACAAGGGTCTTGTTATAAGTATATTAGGGCGTTGACACGCGTTTGCAAGTAAATCGCGAGTTCTCAGTTTGAGGTGGACTACTACTCTGCCAAAAACCGTAGTAACGGTATCTATGGTATGTTTACTGACCTTACGACGAAGTAAGACGATATTTGAAATATCAGTGTCCACATATTTATCAAGTTCGGAGATATTCATAAATTTACTTACTTATATCTTATACAGGGTGTTACCTGACCCACTGAAAAGCTTGAACGGGGTGATTATACTGAACATATTGAACAACTTTTACTATCGGGCCAACCCTGAAATCTCAAAAATTTTTTGGAGTTTTCATACGAAATGTACTCATCGAAATCTCGAAAAGTATGAAAAGTCCAAAAATTTTTTTGAGATTTCGGGGCTGGCCCCATAGTAAAAGTTGTTCAGTATGGCCTACTTATTCACCCCGTTCAGGCTTTTCAGTGGGTCAGGTAACATCCTGTATACCGACCACGGGCGCCCCGTATGAATAATGGAACGTATGTACTCTTATAGTACGTAACTCAGACGCTCCTTATCACGTACGAGAACAGAAAAATGACGAAAATATTCCTAAAGCGAAGTCACGTGACGCTACGTGCTAACCGTAGCCGCCCACGGCGTACGAGTAGCAGGATCAGGTAGTTATTCTTTAGGGAGATCGCGCATTGCTGCTTTTTGTAGCGATACAGTCTTGATACGGTCGCTTGAGTATATGACAACCGTTTGCTACTGTGTACACTTCTTGATTTTCTTCGCAACAGCTTACAACAGCAGGATTAGCTTTTAACAAGCACATACAGGGTGTAACAAAAACACTGGTGATCCGTTTAAGGGCTTAATTGGTATCGTATTGCGACTAAAAAAAAGAAGAAAAAAGAATTTTGGAAGAGAAAAAAAATTTTTTTTTTCTATGGGACAAATGGTCTCAGCCGGCCGATCCTCTATACAAAATAAAAATAAAAATTTGGCGCGAAATTTTTTTTTCTTAGTTTTTAATAATTAGAATACGATACCAATTATGCCCTTAAAAGGATCACCAGCATTTTTGTTACTCCTTGTATTTTCGCAACGCACCGTCGCTCATCTTTGGTGGAAACGCAGCCTGAAGAAGCTGTAACTCCCATGGGAGTATAATCACAATCAGCTTCGCTTGCGTGATATGAGACGCATTATGAGTAAGCGTGACGAAAAAACTATCCACAAGTGTTAGAAGGGGGTCAAAAATGGAAAAATGGCTCTGGGAATAGGATGGAACGGCCACGTTGTTTTTGTTGTTTTTTTTGCTCAACTTGGCGGCGACAGATTATTTACTCTGCAACAACTTTACCTCTTAACTAAGGTCGTGGGCCAATGTTCCAATAGAAATTTAGCTTATCCTTACCTCTCTGAATGGCTCAGAGCCACGGCAGGCGGCTCACGGCTGGCAGGGCGAGAAGGCTCGTCAGGTGGTCCAGGCTCGCCTCCGCCGCTGCTCGTTTGTCTCGTCTGCAACAACATCTCTATTAAGGCCTGGAGCCACAGTGGTGAAGGATGGGCCAGGCCAAGGGACGCAGCTATGCCTTAGAGGGAGCAAACGATATTGCGATCTCATTCCGTCGTATCGCTCGCATTCACAAAAAAAATGCCTGTGAGTCTTGTGACAAATAAATTACAAAGTACTGTTTTAACCGAGTAACGGTTATTTTTAAATCATAACCGATTTTATAACCGAGAACCGGGCTAGAGCAGAGACTAGTTACTTAGGGTGTTAGGGTGGGTTGCACCACGCACAATTAACGGGCTGATCAACGTTAAATATGGCGTCGGAGCTGTCATCCCACAGAAAACGATCAAACTTTTCATACAAGATGATTTTAACGATGACGTTGACGTTAACAGACGGTTTGGTGCAACTGGCCCTTAGTGTCTAAGTATAATGTGAGTCGCTTAACTTCAAACTCGAATAAATCCATCTGTCTGTTTGGATATTTGCTGAGAGGGTCGAATGGATTTATCCGAGTTCAAAGTTAAACGGTACATGTCTGAGGGCCTGCCGCGAAGTTCGAAAATCGACAAAACGTTGGCCCCGTCTCTATCGCTCTTGTATATACGAAAGAAAGAGATGCAAATAGACGATTCGATAAAGGAAGTGGTTCGCGGTTATGGGCCTGGTTTATTTAACCGTCTAGGTAGTTATATTTCGTCGTTGCGCTTGTAATTCTTATAAATTTGTATACGTCATGAGACTCATGAATAAATATTTTGAATCTTAAATTCCACTATGTGATCGCTAGTCTAATTTGGTCAGGTTTTTATCGTCCGTCACCATAGCGATCACGACAAGCGTTGTAGCCTTGCGTAAAGACGTCCGACTTTCATTCCGGAGGTCTCAGGTTCAACTCCCGGCCGTATGACTGAGTTTTTTGGAACTTATGTACGGAATATCATTTGATATTTACCAGTCGTTTTTCGTTAAAAGAAATCATCGTTATAAAATCGGACCTTATCCCAAAAAGGCCTAGTTTCCACTCTGGGTTCGTATGATCAGATGGCAGTCGCTTTCATAAAAACTTGTGTCTTCGCCCATTCATGCGATTAGGTTGTCAAGCGAACCCCAAGCCAGGTCAAACGCTAGGAGGAAGACCATAGCAGTGCGAAAGTGACGCATGACATGATAGGCGATGCAATTGCAACTATGCTTCTGAGTAGAAATACTTCTATAGATAATCGATGGTTTAGTTTTCGATACGTTCCGCTTGATGTACTGTGTTAAAAATCCCATACAAATTAAGATCTAACGCAAACGCAATCGTTTCGTTAGGCGATTATCACACTGGCGACGGATCCGCATGCGGCGCCGGCGCGCGAGCGAGATAGCGCTCTGCATGTGTATAGCGCTATCTCGTTCGCACACCGGCGCCGCATGCGGATCCGCAGCAGTGTGAGAACCGCCTTACGTCAGTGAAACGATTATACTAAGGGTACTATTCTGTCGAGGACTTGAAGATAGATATTAAAGCGTGCTCAAACAATCTTATGCACACTGGGGACTGACTAGACTAGACTGACCGGCCAGTAAGCAACGTGAGTGAGAGCACACAGAAATGTAGGTCATCCTGGCCTGAGCTTGTTTTCTTAGCAAAGTAGATTTATAACGAGTAGTCTATTTGCTAACTCTGACATCGGCAGTCGGTAACGTCTAAGGAACGAGAGATCGCGGTGATACTGGTAAGTACTGGTAACTGGTATGAACTATAAGTAGTGGTGTGGTGGTTATACTAGTAAGTGTCTCTTGTAGTGTGTTTATAACGGATAGTTCTACAGTGTGTAAATCTAATACGGGCGAATCTCTTAACGGTGATTAGTATATAGGACAATTTAGGACATAAGAAATATATGTAATTCGATTTTATCCATACAAAATAATTCGGCCCGCAATGTAATACAAATACATTCGCGGTAAACGCTCGTACCCATGTTTACAGTACATTGCTGCTGATAAAATTTTCAAAAATTAATTATTGGGTCACAGTCAAGTGTAACTTTAAAAAACATCTTAATTGATGATTACACTAATGAGTTCTGTATCTGGTTTAATTTATAGCCCGTATTAGATTTACACACTGTATATTCAATATTCTGAACTAAATTGCTTGTATTAATTAAAGCACAAAAAAAACGAACATGGTGTTACAAATTTCATGTGTGTTGAAATTGTGTTAGTACAAACAGCAACAATTTTAATTGTACATCGGTGGACCTTATTACAAAAGGCATTGTAAGGTCCACCGATGGGCAGTTAATAGTGTGGGCGATGGTACATAAATTTAACACGAAATAAGATTAGCTTAATCAGGACCACCGGCGTACTTGAAGAAAGACCTATGCTCAGCAAAGGGCAACAAAGGCAAAATAATAATAAGTATTTCCGAAGCAGTATAAAGATAGATTACTGTAATTGTCCTTATACTATGTTGTTACCGATCCAATTGACCTAGTCATCGACTACAAACGAAACCAATTATTTGCTCGATGGAATTCGATCATGTTCGACATATATACATAAAACATCTTTACATTCAAATCTATACCTTAAAACGTGGGAGAAAGGTCAAAATAGAAATTCAGACCTCGATAAAAGTTTATTTTTACTTATGGAACATAGATTTTTACCCGCTTATTCATAAACGTATTGCAAACCTCATTTAACTAAATCATCTTTTGTTCTTATCTGTCACATTGACAGTTGTGTTTGTTAGAAACAGACAAAATACATTTTAACTAAATGAGGTTTGCATTACGTTTATGAATAAGCGGGTTAGTGTTTATATGTACATTAAATAACAAGCAATGGAGTTGACGTCCCATAAAATTAATCTAAATATGTGCAAGGCCTGAGTGGACGCTCGGAGCGGAGCAATCGGCGGGGCGTGCAGGGTGGCGGGCGAGCGTCCATACACTTTGTGCAGCGTCGACTCAGGACACGACACACAGTATGAGTAGCGAGAGACAGTATGAGTAGGATACCAGTAGAGCCACCAAAAGTTATTATACTTTTATAAGGGGACCTCTGATCCCTACTACTCGTGGGAACGCTGTGGTGATTCATTTGATTAATAACCATCCGCATGGCGGCGATGCGGTACGCCACCCAGCACGTCTCGTTCTTCACGGGAGCGAGAAGCGGCTCACGGAGAGCCGTTTTGCTACATTGATTGTAGCAAATGGAAATCCGTGATCTCAGCCTACCCCTAGCCTCTTTCTAAAACCCGAAGGTTCTTTGTATAGCTCACGGACTGTATGTATTTTTATAAAGAACTCGTAACTCACCATGATGCCTTTGAGCTGATTCACCAACGGCGAATCAGCGAAGAAGTTGTTGAACGAGGAGAATATGTTTGCTCGGCTCGTCGCGCCGGAGCAGGCGTGCTACGCCCGCTCGTACTCTGTGTACAAAATACTCTCATATCAATACTTATAATTTTAAACAAAATAAGAAATGACTTCACTTAGGCTCCGCTTTTCTAAGACGAAGTGCTTACAGCATACATAATCGAACTCGCGGAGCGTAAGCGTCTCCAGACCTCTCCAGACCGAACTGTCACCTGGCTACTGGGACGTCTCGGCATTTGGACGGCTTTTTGATTTCGATAGTTTGTCGGACGATAACTTTAGCAACGTTTTTCTGATCTTTATGAAATTTCTTGGGGCTGGAGCAGAGATACATAAAATTTTTTAGTTCGTATATGGTTATGGAGCTAGAAGGAGAAAAAAAATCCTCCGAAGGGTCTTGTTATATTGGTCAACTCGTTTGCAAGTAAATCGCGAGTTCTCAGTTCGAGGCGGACTACTAGTATTATATAATTTAAGATATGATCTCATTGCTACTAGTTCTTTTATTTTAAGTTTACTTACTTGTTCCAATATGTTGTTAATTTTTTGTTTCATATATTACAACGTAAGTGTTTTGGTGTAATATTGTTACCTTATGTGTAAATAAAGAAATCTATATATACAAGGTGAAATTTTAGTGGTTGTTTTCCCGTTGCCCGCAGGGAGATTTTGGAGTATGCTCTAATACTAAGCAACTTTTATTATGGGACCAACCACGAAATCGCAAAAAATATTCCCCGCCCCCCATAGAAAATAGACCAGCGGCACCAACCCAAATGTATAAAACAGCCAATTTTTTATTTCGCGATTTCGGGGTAGGTTCCATAGTAAAAGTTACTCGGTATATTCCCAAAATCTCCCTGGCAACGGGAAAACAACCACTAAAATTTCACGGGGTATACAGGAATTGATTGGTTTATTAGGAAATACAATCCGCCCAATGAGGGCACCACTGGACGGTCGACGCAGTGTGGACATAACCCAGTTCAGAATAAAATTGTGAATTAAATGGGGTTGGCAACTGTCAACGGTTTGGCCAGATGGCGCCAGCATAGCTGGGTCCCTTTCACTAGTATTGTTGTATGGGATTTGGCTTAAAGGCTAGCCCATCAAGGTCAAAAAAAAAAAAAAACAAGATTTTGATACTATTTGTAGGACTGACAGGTACCAGCTATGCTGGCGCCATCTGTAAATACTTTCGACCGGCCAACCCCATTGAAAGGTTACCACATTAATATATTGTCCTTACTAACACATTTCAAAATAATAAGTAAACAGTTATATGCGGTTTTACACTGTTGCCATTTGAGCAATGAAGTTTTATTAGAAAAAGTTTTTAAAGCAGCACATTCCGGATATTAACGAACTTTCAGGCTAACATTGTTGCTGACTGAGATAAGTATCTATGTTTTATGATATCATGAAGTTTTTAGCGATATTCAAAATATTCAAATTAGATTTTACCACAATAGGTAGGTACTTACATGAAAGGCGCTCTTTATCTCTTTAACACTTCGGGGAATGGTTCTTAGACTTAGCTGGCCACGTCAGATATGACACAATGAGAGCATGTGAGAACCCATGTGCTCAGATTGCTTTACCATCCTTATTGCTAGATACGGGCATTTGGCAGCTTTTAATGGGTGGAGGTCAGAGTGACAGACCAACAAAGTTTTTCAAATGGAAAAATGTACTAACACAATATGTGCAGACTGCCGAACTTGTGTCATTTATATAGAACATGGCCTATATTTTACCATCAGAACAAAAAACATTATGTATTATTGCGGAAACAAAAACAGTAGGCGATTAACTATAAATTTACATTTTACATTATTTGGCACGTCTTTCCCCAACAGAAACTTCTGCTTTGATTTAAGCTGATTAATTAATTACATCATTTCCCATAATATGGCAACAAACCCAGAACTCTATAAGGTTTGTTGTCTTCAAGTGCTTTAATAAACACGTAACAAAAATTAAATTAAAATAACTAAACTAAACTAATATTAAAATTTCTTCAAGTTATTTGCATTCTTTGACCTCCACCACTTTACAGCTGCCTGATGTCCGGATCTAGAAATAGTATACTTAGCAAACTAACGAGAGTCGCTCTCATTATTGTGTCATATCTGACGTGGCTAGGTCTCCGTTTAATATGTAGGGAAAGAAATTTGATGCAAGTTTTGATTTGTTTTGCCATACGTTTGCTGGTGGGATATATCTTAATTACATTTGTGATATTCAACAGCTTGTATTTTCCTCGCATTGGTGTGGTGAAAAATGTTGTATTACACTCGCCACCAAGTTAGTTCAACCTCTAGTACAGTCGACGCCAAAGATATGTTTACACTTTTGCACCTTATTAAAATGGAGTAAGGTGTAAAAGTGTAAATATCTCTTTGACGTCGACTGTACCTTGAGGCCCTCGCATCGCACACTCGTTGTCATACTACTATCAATGTTTTTTCCCTATATTTGTACAAGCTTAATCAGGTGGACCCGTGGACGGCAAACCAAACCCGGACGGCAAACCAAACCCAGACGGGAACCAGGCATACTTACCCTTAGTTTTCATACAACCAATTTAGGAACAATTCGGTAAGAATATATTGTTCTAAGATTAATTTGAATTACTTTAAATTTCAAGGCTTTAAATCCTTGTAGAAATTTCCTAAGGCAGACGCTTTAGCCCTTCATTAAAGACATAATGTCTGAATAGTCCCGTATTTATGCAGATAGCTTAAGTAATTAATCTAATTTACTATCTCATATTTATCCATATGTATATCTAAGTAAGTTAATTACCGGATACATGTTAAAAAGGTAAAATAAACATACCTCGGTTAAAAGAAGACCCTGAAGTTTTGTTATTAAAATTGTGTGAAAGCCACGGCACAGGCTTCGAGGGAGGTTTCCGACAAACTGACAAAAGATGCTGGGGTGGTTCATTAGAATTGAGATACAAGCTCGAGGAAGTGACGACCAGCATGTTATGACCTCGGAATCCTTTAAGAACTGTTAGTAGACAGGTTCGAAGTTGACTGGTCGGTGCTTGGTGGGCGGATGGAATGAAACCCCTGGTGTCAGTGTTTGCACATGCGCGCTTCGCTCAACCAGCAAACACAGAGTAATAAGTAAGCGTAGAGTGCTCAAACATGGTGAACCTGTTTGTACGAGCGATCGTGAGTGAGTTCGTATATTTTAACTTCAGCTGTCAGCAGGTTATGCGCGTCCCTGCATTTGGAAGTTTACTGATTTTTTATACTTTTCTCTGTAACTACGTAATATTATATACATAATTTTTATACAACGACGGCGGCAAACAAGCATACGGCCCACCTGATGGTAAGCAGCTACCGTAGCCTATGGACGCCTGCAACTCCAGAGGTGTCACATGCGCGTTGCCGACCCTTTAAAACAGGAGGATTCACTGTGTTGACGGCTAAAGAAACAAGAGAGCTCCCTCGTCGTCAACACACTGGGTCCTCTTTGAGCTCTTTGGCAACCTTACTCACCAGCAGGAACACAACACTATGAGTAGGGTCTAGTGCCATTTGGCTGTGGTTTTCTGTAAGGTGGAGGTACTTCCCCAGTCGGGCTCTGCTCTAGATTTGAGCGAGATGACATTCGCTGTGCTGTGCCCTACCACACATAGCGAGATGACATTCGTAGTACCCATACCTCTCTTTTGAAAATATAAAGGCCATGCCAGGATAAGCTAAGTGAATCTGCCCCCAGCGAGTTTTGGCTTGTAATTTTTTTCGATGATGTGGCTTTGTATTGGTAACAAGTATGCAAAATTTGAGCCCCCAAAAAATTATAGTTTTAAAATAAAAAATAAAAAACGAAATATGATCTTTTTTCAATATATTTTTTTCTAGCCCGCCGATTTTGACGTGCGTCACCTATAATGTGCATATAGTGAAGACAATTATATGACATTAATTATAGGATATATTGCCATACAAAAAAGAAAAAAAATATACAATGAAAATTTTCAAAAATTTTTTTTTATAACTTTCACGTGAGCGACACCTCCAAATTTTTCACCAAAGCTAGCCTCTTTAATAAGCTACAAAATGAATGTATTAACATAATTTTACCAGGGGTATAACGGGGTGTTTTTTTAATTGAATTCATCACCGTACATTTTCTTTACCCGCTCATTATTAAAATGAATCGATTAAAAACTCTTTACAGAAACTTGTATGTTTATAATGAGCACTGGCCACTTGAAAAAAAAAATTAAAACGTATTGATTCCTTTGGCGCCGGTTATTAACTATTACCTACTTATTGCCATTTCTAAAACATTAAACTTAACTATTACTTATTATAAACATACAAGTTTCTCTAAAGAGTTTTTAATCGATTAATTTTAATAATGAGCGGGTAAAGAAAATGTACGGTGATGAATTCAATTAAAAAAAAACACCCCGTTATACCCCTGGTAAAATTATGTTAATACATTCATTTTGTAGCTTATTAAAGAGGCTAGCTTTGGTGAAAAATTTGGAGGTGTCGCTCACGTGAAAGTTATAAAAAAAATTTTTTGAAAATTTTCATTGTATATTTTTTTTCTTTTTTGTATGGCAATATATCCTATAATTAATGTCATATAATTGTCTTCACTATATGCACATTATAGGTGACGCACGTCAAAATCGGCGGGCTAGAAAAAAATATATTGAAAAAAGATCATATTTCGTTTTTTATTTTTTATTTTAAAACTATAATTTTTTGGGGGCTCAAATTTTGCATACTTGTTACCAATACAAAGCCACATCATCAAAAAAAATTACAAGCCAAAACTCGCTGGGGGCAGATTCACTTAGCTTATCCTGGCATGGCCTTTAAACGTTTTATGTTAAAGTGTAGTTGAGGAACGATTACATTTTATTTATTAAAATATAAGCAGGGTCAATAATAAGGAGTTGTGGAGCTAAATAGTAGCTTATTATAGTTATTATATTGTTCGACTCGTTTCCTCTATTTATGTTAATAACTATTGCGTTTATATTCACAATAAGTTTAAAATACCTTAGATTAAAGTGGTTATTTAGCCAATAAGGAAGGGTATCAAGTGAGCACTCTAAGCTACTTACTACTCTAAGAGGCCATCACGGCTTAGCTTTACGAGTATCAGTATAAAAGCGCACATAAAATCTATTAAAACTACTTATGCAAATCCGAGATCGAACTTACACTGGACCGAGGTAAAAATATGGTAAGTAACAGTTGTAAGAAAAGGTTTCTAATCAATAGAAAAACAAGCTTACTTACGCTCTTTTGAAATAAGGGAGATTAGAAAGCTAAGGCGAGGCGACGTAGGAATGGGTTGCCGCTGCATTTACTCCAAATGAATCTTTCGCGAGACCTTGATTCATTCATTCACTTTACGGTGAAAATCAATCACGCTGCCACGCAAACGAAAGGCGTCTTCAATGTCTTCATACAACCATTCGTTTGGCTCGCCTGTATTGGTCACAATACAGGCGAGCCAAACGAATGGTTGTAAGAATGTGCGCTTTTATACTGATAACTCGTAAAGCTAAGGCGTGATGGCTAAAGTAAAGCTAAGTAGTAAGTAGCTTAGAGTACTCACTTGATACCCTTCTTTATTGGTTAAATAACCACTTTTATCCTAAATCGTCAGATTTAGGATAATTTATGCAATATCGCGAAAAGGAAGAAACACGTATGTGAACAGTTAAAGACGTAAGAACACGCTTCTAAGTTCTCTACACGAGGTTAAACCTTGCTGGTTACCACATTAGCTAAGGATACACACACAGATCTGCCCCCGGATTTATCTGGCGGATATGCCCGGCGGCAGATCCGTCCATGTATGGCGCTATTCAGATGTGTCCGCAGACAAATCCGTGTCCAATTCGCGCCATACATGCACGGATCTGTGCGCCGGGCAAATACAGAAGTTTATTAGTTTATTAGGAAACACAATCCCTCTAATGAAGGCGCCACTGGACGGTCGACGCAGTAAGTAAGTAAGTAAAAATTCTTTATTGCACCAAAACAGAAATCGTTACAGAGTACAGTTACATACAATTTAGGTAACAACAGGCGGTCTTATCGCTATAAAGCGATCTCTTCCAGACAACCTTAGGGTAGCAGGAAATGTTAACATGAACTATGAGACAGGCAGTGCAGTGCACTATTCAACACAGGAGTTTAAAAAATAAAATAACACACTTGTCTAGTCTTAAAGGATGAGAAAGCACCGTCTTCTAATTCTCAATATAAACGGTTATCTTTCCATTCTTAATTTCAAAGTCACCGGAACCAACCAATCACGACCCGAAAAGAGTGGGATGATTTATCACATTCACCAAATGATTGAGCAACAAAACTTTCAAAGCATTGGTGTCGGTTTTATAAAAAGATTCTATTTATAGACTTCCAATAGCGTTATCGAATGTAACAAGATAAATCATCTATTTATACGACATTCAACAGTCCTTTACACATTGATTTATTATGTAGGTGGAACCTACTAGATGTGACATCTAGAACAAATTTTGTGCTGCATGTTTGGCCGTTGACAGCTGTCAGTTGCTTAGCATCATGTCAGTGTTTCAATAGCGAATGTATGGACTTTAAGTGCCGATCACTTAAACTCATGGCTGAAAAAAATTGTTAGGGATGTCATCTCCTGTTACTCAATGCCTTTACAGAATGTTTCTCACAGGAGTGCTATCTACTAGGGAATGCAATAACCGATCAAACTTCATAACCGGTTATGTTTTCGGTTACCTCCGAAAAATAACCGATTATCGGTTATAATTAACCGGTTACGGTTATTTTTTGTTAAAATGTGTTAGAATAACGGTAAAACGTCAAAAAAATCAATACTATAATTGTATAATTTAATGACTAATGAGAGCTAGAATGGGTCTTTAATTCGAAAGAAAGTGGAACATTTGTGCTTCAAGGTCAGCGCCACGAATTACTTATTATTATTAATTCGCCGAAATAGAGTAAAAGGAGATAAAACAGATATTATTATAAAAAAGAGTATAGGAAAGAAATCATAATTCCAAATGAAAAACTATGATTTTAAAACCTTTTGTGATACAATTTTAGGTAAACAAGGCGTTAAATAAATTCAAAAACCGGTTATTTGAATAATTTGAATTTTCAATAATCGGTTATTTCATTTTGACAAAATAACCGATTATGTATAACCGATTATTTCGGTTTTGGATATAACCGGTTTGCATTCCCTACTACCTCCTCAGTCTTGACTAAAGGGGCTTACTTCACTCTCAAAAAATAATATGTGACCATCAATCAAATTATTAATTACCATTTTGTTATTAATACGTAAACTTTGAGTTAAAATCAAATAAACATTATAAACTCCTTACCGAATTATGGTTATTGTTGATAAAATAGTCGAAGTATTCCGGTTATCCTTTTTTCAGTGCACAGAAGAGACATCAATATCATAGAAAAAATCTACGGTAGCTGAATTTTTGTATACCTTTTTTTTAATACAACGACGGTGGCAAACAAGCATACGGCCCACCTGATGGTTAGCAGCTACCGTAGCCTATGGACGCCTGCAACTCCAGAGGTGTCACATGCGCGTTGCCGACCCTTTAAAACAGGAGGATTCACTGTGTTGACGGCTAAAGAAACAAGAGAGGTTCCTCGTCGTCAACACACTGGGTCTTCTTTGAGCTCTTTGGCAACCTTAATCACCAGCAGGAACACAACACTATGAGTAGGGTCTAGTGCTATTTGGCTGTGGTTTTCTGTAAGGTGGAGGTACTTCCCCAGTCGTGCTCTGCTCCAGATTTGAGCGAGATGACATTCGCTGTGCTGTGCCCTACCACACATAGCAAGATGACATTCGCAGTACCCATACCTCTCTTTTGGACGTAGTTTTAGGACGGGTGACCCGGGTCCATATATGCCGGGTTATATGCCTTTTCTACTTGGTCGAAAATTGGATTTTTCCGAAATCCAACTGATTTTTCAAGTGCGTGTCGAGTGTGTTGCACCGTTGCACCTTAAAGTTATTGTTGCAAAAAGAGAAAAACATGATTTTTATTGCAACTGCTGTTTACTCTTAACGATGCAATTTTGATACGTTCTCTGTAGCCACATGATCAGATAATGTGACTATGTTACCAGAACAAATAAACAGTTTTAGATATACCTAGGTACAGGGTGTTTCATGTAATATGAGTAATAAATTAAAATTTTGATTCTACTCCTCAAACAATAAAACTTTTATTCAACAACTTTAAAAAAATTAGAATGTAAATATGTTTTTGCCTTTGATTATTAAACCAACCGGATGCGAGACGCGCTCTCATTTCTGTCGGAAAAAGTCTGCCGTTTTTTGCGGGGGAGGGGAACATCAAATGTATGCGAAACGTCAAAATAGCCACGTCAAATAAACGTCAGTCCATACAATGAGTGTGACCACTGGGTCGCGTTTTATAAAGTTACAATTTACAATTTCGCTTTTTGCCTCTCTTTCTATCCAATATGTGTGCTAGAAAGAGAGGCAAACAGCGAAATTGTAAATTGTAACTTTATAAAACGCGACCCTGGTCATACTCATTCGGCAGAGGGGAACGCCTGTCAATGGCTACTCCGATTGGTTTAAAGCTCTAAGGTTTTTGCATACAAACTAAATAGTATTTACATCATCATCATCAATTATTTAAGAGCTGGGCTCTTGTCGGTGGAGCATTTTCCATGTATATATCTATCCTTTGCCTTCTCCTTGATGGCCTGATACGACACGACGTTAATTTTTTACTTGACTTGATCCATGTACGCTATTCTTGGCTTTCCTGGCTTCCGTTCAGCTTCAACTTTACCTTTAGTATTTACAATGTACGTTAAAATCCGTCTAATTGACATTGCTTGTCGGTCTTGTCACCCTACAGATATAATCAATTTCGGAATACATTGCGTGTCCGAATAAACTTAAAAGTGTAATAAAAATCAAACCATAATGACCTCTACAATCGGCGCAATGTTGCCACAAAACTCGGGCGCGATTTCGAGAAGTTGCCTTCTACGAAATCAATCGATGGATCAAAAACCGCAATGTATTAAAAATCGCAGGTGACTAATTACTTGCACTTGCAGTTGCACTAATACTAAGCACTTATACAACATGTTTACACACCTGTGACAAGTGTAAGTGACAAGTACTAAGCATTAGCTACTAAGCCCGTGTAAACCTAGCATTTAGTCGCTTACGTCTGTGAAGAGCCCAATTTATTTTTAGAAGTCGCTGAACAAACGTCGTTTGAGGAGACAATCTACGTTTTAATTTATTGCTTCTATTACAGGAAACACCCGTAGATCACAACGATACCGACACGCAATAAAAGTCACGAACTATGTAGGTATAACAATGTCATAAATACGCTGCATTCATACATTTTTCCAGCCTGCAACATGTATTTTTATTTTCTAAGTAGCATAATATCCTTTAGTTTTTTAGTACTAAATGCTACAGGGCAGCAAAAGATGTTGGTAAGTTTTTGTTTAAAAATAATTTTATTGCGAAATATTTAAATTTGGGCAATATTTTAATATTGGCCTTCCATAATTCTAATCTAAGTGTCAGATCAGGAGTATCAGGACTCAGTATATAGCATATGACAATATTTACTGGACCTTTGATTTGGACTGCAGCAAAGGGGCCCTATATTTGATATGTTTGAAAATTTTCTTTTCATACATATCAAATATAGGCTTTTCGCGGTAGCAAGTTTTCTTTTCATACATTTTCTTAGGAAATGTTTTTATTGACATAAAACATGCATTTTTCGGAAATAAACATGTTCCAACATAATTCATCTTCAAAATCCTCGGGGCCCCCTTTGCTTCGGTCCAACAGTCGATTTTTTGAATAATAAAAAAATATAGCAGTAACCAAACACCTTGTTCAGTTTCGTTCCAATTAAATAAAAACCGGCCAAGAGCATGTCGGGCCATGATCAGTGTAGGGTTCCGTAAACTGAGACCATTAATTCAAAAAGTCGTTTCTTACGGGAAAGTTTAATTACGTCATTTCACTATGGGTTTTTGAGTGATAACTCAAAAACGGCTCAACCGATTTATTTCAATATAGTTTTCATGGAAGGTACTCATTAGGCCTCAGTTTCATGATTTTTTTCAAAATTTTAGGACCCACGATGCTCGACGTTAGATGGGGGGGGAACTGTTTTATAAGACCCTAATTATTTTTAAAAGACCTATCCAACGATACCCCACACAACT
Organism: Pammene fasciana; assembly: GCA_911728535.1. Lineage (NCBI taxonomy): Eukaryota > Metazoa > Arthropoda > Insecta > Lepidoptera > Tortricidae > Pammene > Pammene fasciana. Next base: position 4,716,835 of record OU452292.1, read on the forward strand.
TGGTTGGAACGAAAAAAAATTTCGCCCCCCACTTCACGTGTACGGGAGGTACCCTAACAAAATATATTTTTCGCGGTTTTATTCTACCGTTTTGTCGGCTTAGTTAATGCACATATTCAAACCAAATTTCAGCTTTCTAGTGCTAACGGTCACTGAGCTAGACGGACGGACGGACGGACATGGCGAAACTATAAGGGTTCCGTTTTTGCTATTTTGGCTACGGAACCCTAAAAATGACCATGATATTTTGTTCAATGACTTTACTAGGATTTTTTTATTCGAAAATGTGGTTTTATTATGAAACTATTTTATTAATTTTATGCCACACCTGGCCATAAAGCGTCTTTTTCCGCACGCTGCGCGTACGGAAAAAGACCCTTTCTGGCCAAGTGTAGACATAAAACGATGTACACGACACGGGAGGCAATAAAGGAAGCCCTCAATCGCATATTTACGTCCCTCGCTTGCAGCTCGGGCCGCAAACTTCTGCGATCTCGGCCTTTCTTTGTTTTACCACCCTAGTTGTGTAATGTACTATTATTATGGTATAATCAAGAAAAGACAATAATAGACGACTTTTTTCTTAATTATCGTAGCACTATAACAGACTGTATAACGATACGGCGGCTACTTTTTTTGGTGTTCTTTAGACGTAGTGGTCACATCATTCATACGTCATCTTTAAGAATGCCACAGGTAGGCCATATCCGCAACATTTGTACGTTGGTTCCAGGGGGCCGGCAAGTGGACTATTTTGTCTGTGCAGCAATGCGAAAACGCCGCGGACATGCCCTGGACGATGCGCGTGCGACGCCACAAGCTCAACCGCACGCATGAAGCCTACGATGTGGACCTTGCCCTGCTGGACAATCTGGACGACACATACGGTGTTAGTAATGGACTAAGCTTAGGTGTTGTTCACATCTAGATACTGGAAATTAAAGGGGGAGGAGGATAAAAAACCAAGTCCAACGTGTGTCAGTTCGGTATGCACAATTGCACAGGGTGGTTTCACAACACGTAGGGAGCTTAAATACCGCAAGCCATCTGGTTGCCTCGCGGACACTGAAACTACACATTGCTCTGAATATAGCTGAGTTGAGTTCTAATAATAACTCAATTTTTCTAAAAGCCTTAAGAGTAACAAAACACTCTAATCGAGCACAGAAGACTCTATAGAAAACTCAAGCTTTTATTCAATAACTAGTGTCCAAAAAACTAAGTCGAGTCTTTGAAAATAGAGACTCCTTACCAAGACTATTCTGTATCCAACTTAATCCTAAGTAGTCTGTTCGTGTCCCGTCCCGTGTGATAATCGTCAAGTGCAAGGCCTGAGTGGACGCTCGAGTTGGGCGTCCAGCGGGGCGGGACGAGCGGCGACTGCGGCGTGCATGTTAAACAAATAGAACTCATATACTGGTGTCATCGATGCTGCACAAAGTGTATGGTCGCTCGGCCGCCCCGCTGCACGTCCCGCCAAACGCTCCGCTCCAAGCGTCCACTCAGGCCTAGCACTAGGCAGTACAGCATGTACATTTTATAGGCTCGTGCAGTAGTATGCAGGATGGTGGACGGCGGGTGCAAACCTTTCGCAAACGAGAAGGTTGACTGCTTGGTTAACCTTACAAGGCAGTGGGCTGCAGAGAACGCCAGGGCCGTGTTAACTGCCGCCGAGGTAGACCCCCCGGACTTCCCAGTCCCAACTGTAAGTAAATGTCCTTACAGTTCTTGTCCCGGTATTGCCACGGCTCGATTGAGCCTGAGTTTCGCTTGGTGGGTACCACTACCAACTTATTAAGCGCCAATGCATGGGGTTACGGTTTTTCACGATGCCGTGCTTCACTTAAAAACGCAATCAAAATTAATAGAATAGTATAGTAAATATTAATAATATAATATATGGTACATTAAGTTCAGCCAAACTCAGTATGATCGCTTTCCGGAGGGCAGGTCCAGGCTTCGGTTCACCAGAGTTGCAGAGAATGCAGAATCCACTACGTCACATCCACTAATTTTCTAATTTAATTAAAATTACCCCAAAATTTAACAATAAAAGTGGTATATGTAGTGATGCTCATACCTTGTTTTCTACTACCATGGTAAATAGTAAACATTGGGGACAAAGTGTAACAAAACTCATACATTTATTGGAACTTTTATTAAAAGGGTAAATAAAGGTCCGGTTACCATGAGATTAGGAGCGATAGGAGCGCTAAGATCAGTTGATGTGTATTTTATCTTAAAATTTGCGGTTCGTTATACGTAATAGGTGTAAAAATGCTTTATTAAAGCCGAAACAAAACTTAAATTAAATTATAAAACTAAGTTACTATTTAAATAAACTAAATTAAAACTAAATACAACTATAAAACTATTAAAACTAGCAAAAAGCTTAACTAAAATCCAAGTTACAAATAGAACACTCCTCTGAGGGGGTCAACCGACTAACAATCCGCCTGACGATATCGGCCTGTCAGTTAGAACAACAATTTGACAGCTCCGAACAACTGACAGGCCGATTGATAGTGGGTGGGTCCCATAAGAGGTCCGCCTGCGGAATACATAACGCTGGCCGAGTTTCCTCTCCGTATTGCCAAGAGATGCGCTGGCAGAGGTAAGTACCAGCTCTAGGGTCCCCTAAAGCGTCCACCAGCCGTAATTGAATGTCTAAGATATTATAATGATCAGCCAGGAACCCCGGTTAGCCTGTTACGTCGTTTATTCGTCATAAATATTGGAATAATTAAAATAAATTAATCATATGTACCTATTCTGATTCCTCGCTGATTAATATGTCATATTACAAGAGCGGCAGAGGATGAAAATTCGTTCAAACCGCTGTCGATAGCCAAAAAACTGGCATGACAGGGCAGCCATATTTTTCAACCAACTTCAAGATTTCGAAGGAGAAGGTTCTCAATTCGTCGGAATATTTGTTTTGTTGCTATTTTTTTTTATGTATGTTAACCGATTAAACGAAGACGGCTGGACCGATTTGGAAAATTCTTTTTTTTGATTGTCACCAGGTCCGGATCTGATGATGGGATCCTGGAGAAATCGACGGAACTCATCAACTATTATAGGCACACCTATAGTGATTTCAGTATTTTTTACAGCAACTCGGGCATTCATCTTGGATAAGCGGAGCCTAAGTGAAGTCGGTTCTTTTTTTGTTTAAAATTATATAATATTATTTTGTTCCAGTTGATCTTGACTCTTACATTAAACTTAACTGCATTGACAGGGCGAGTACCACATAGAGAACTACCTCCTGAACGTGGAAGATCTGTCCAAGGAAGGCGTATACGGGGAATATCACGGTCAAGTCTACGTGGTTAATAAGGACGGACAGGACGTGGCGTGCGCCCGGGGAGCCGTCAAATATGAGCCAATTGATGACTACGGGATACCGACAGCGCTATATGGTTAACTAGCTTTTGCCCGCGACTTCGTCTGCGTGCAATTAGTAATCCCGTTAAGGAATGACTCCTGGATATCAATTATTCTATATCCTTCACCAGAGCTAAAACTATTTCCAGCGTTCAGCGGTTATTGATTCCTTATACAAACTTCCAATTCCAGCACCTTTTTCACCTCCTCTAGAATGGATTTTCGGGATGCAATCTATCCTATGTCGTTTCTAGGGCCTCAAATTATCTCTATACTAATTTTCATTTAAATCGTTTCAGCGGTTAACAATTCTCCATATAAACTTTCAACCCCCTTTTCACCCCCTTCAGAGTTGATTTTTGGGATGAAAACTATCCTACGTCCTTTCCCGGGACTCAAACTATCTTTATACAAAATTTTATCAAAATCCGTTCAGCCGTTTTCACGTGATGCGCGGTCAAATAAACAGACAAACAGACAAAAATTCTAAAAACTGTTGGAACGACGTGTTCTTATAAATTCTAAGTACCTATCCCCAGCCGATTTTTTTCGAATATCTTCCATGTACAGACTTTCGACCCTCTTCAGCTTTATTATATGTATATATACAGGGTGGGAACAAGTTTACCGACAGACTCTAACAGCGTATTCTTGATCATATTTAGAATCTAAAATGTCGTATGAACTTTTCTGGAATCAGCGTAGTTTCAGAGAAAATGTCAATGTAAAAAAAATATTTTTTTCTTCTTAACTCGGTACATCACATCCTCTGGATTGCAATGATGGCATTATATGGTTTAGTTTAAACAACCTTATTCACAGACGTCAAAGTGGTAGGTGAGAGACACCTTGCAAAAAAAAGTATCAAGAAAAAAAATCTTATCAGTCAATATTTTGCAATAGTATTAAAAACATATCCATTTTTCATGTCGAAAGGCATTCAAAAACAACAAAAAAAAATTATTTTTTGCGAATTTTGGCAAAAGTCATATTGCATTTTTTGCTTATTTTATCCTTAGGAATACGTGGTTATAGTTTGTCGGCATACTCCTTCCCACCGTGTATATGTAGGTATAAATTAGGTGACGGAAAAGTTCTGGCCATGAAATGAAGTGGGCCGTGGGCTGTTAAAACCCGACAGATCTTAAACCACGCTTTTCTGACACCAAAAGAAGGAAAAAACTTTATATGACTTTAGCTAGGTCAATTTCGCCGAAAAAAAATTTTACTTTTACAACTTTTTGAATGTTTTGTGCAATGAAAAGTAAATGTTATTAATAAAATGTTCGTCTAAACTTACTTTTATTCATATCATAAGTATGAAACAAAATTACAATATGTATAAATATACTTACAAAATTACCTATATAAAACTAAATTAGAATTATAAATAAAACTAAATTAAAATAAAAACAAGAAAAATATACCTACCTGCCAACCAGAGTCATAAAAAGAATACCCCATCCAGCAGCTCCGATTGTAAACGAATTTTCATTATTTAATTTTTTTTTAATTCTTTTATATGTAAAATTTTCAAGTCAACAACGAACATGGTCGACTGGAGAAAAAGAGCAGTGGATACAAAAAACAAACAGGTTTCCGAAAAAAAAGTGATGCAACAAATACGAATTCGAATAGTGATATAAAAATTTATCTTTGCCGTTGACATCATACAAATCATAGGCCACCAACTGCAAATATGTATAAGTTTACCTAAGTAACAGAAAATTCACATAAATTTAGTTTTCTCAAAAGTTTAGGGTTCATTAGGTGGTAAATATAATAAAACTATTTTTTCGTATGGTTTTCGATTTGTTTGCTCGCAAATTAAGACGCGCGATATTTTTTTTGTTTTTTTATAAATATTATGGGACAATCTTACACATATCAACCAAGTTCCACAGTAAGCTCAATAAGGCTTGTGTTGTGGGTACTGGGTACTAAACGACGATATATATAATAGAAACATACATATAAATACTTAAATACATAGAAAACATCGATAGCTGAGGAATAAATAACCGTGATTAATACTCAAATTAATGCCCTGACCAGGATTCGAACCCGACTCGATTGCATTTTGCTCATACGGCTGGTACTGTGTTACCTATACGACTTATAAGGCAATAAACATTATATTACCACAAATTGCGCGACGCAATATTTGAAAAATTTACGTATGCGTTAATTGGTAGTTTTTCTGTAACTTCAACCATCAACCGTTTTTATAAAGAATCATATATTCTTTATAAAAACGGTTGAAAACTACAAATCAAGACACAAAAGTCAGGACCGGATTTGAAAAAAATATTAGGGCAAAGAGCCGCACAAAGTAAATGATTTCGTCACCCAGTTCAAAAAATAAGTCATATTTACCTGGCTGAAATGTTCCCAATTGTCACTTTTCACGTATTTGTGACGGGTTCCTTCATTTTACGCTTTATTGCTTAGGAATTTTGATAAAATTCATCTTAAGTATGGCAATAACGCACGTAGGACAATACTGAATGTAAACAACACCACCGTAAGTATATTATAGTACCTAGTGGGTCGAAGAAAGTCTCCAAGCAACATTATTGAAGGTGAATGATACTTAGATATTCTTACGAAAACCTAGTAAATATTCGGCGAATACGAATATTCGTAAAAACACTGATATTCGCCGGAAACGAATTTTCGTATTCGTTGCATCACAAAAAAAAACATTCATAAGAAAAACTTAAACATACTTACGTATTTTATTAAAAAAATTGTAAATTTATTTCCGATTTATATTTTTTGGCAGCTTTGTATGTATTTTATTTATATTTCTTCGTCATGGACCATTTTACCCTCCGTAATTTACTTAGGGTGGCATTGAAATAGGGGAGTGAGTAGAAATTATGTTTTATTAGTTACAAAAAGAGACGGCATTATTAACGAAGTGTTGTAACCTATTGAACTAAACCATCGATAGAAATAACCTTACTTTAAAATATTTATCGCATTTTGCACCGTATTTCATTATCAGATGCATGACGCGGGTACAACAGAGTTCGTTCAGAAATAAATGCCTATACGATACGTAGTTACTGAATGTTTTCAGACCAACCGCAGCGCGCAGCGTTTTGCACAAGATTATTCTGTTTGTGCGAGTCCGTTGAACCCTCGGTCGCCTCGATAACCGAGACGCATCACTACCAAGGTCGAATGAGTCAATTCGTTCGTTCACTCGTTCAGCCGGTCTTCCGTTCACTCAATGAGATGATCATGCGTGCTGTGGCGGTGGCGCGTTTATTCATTCGAGTATCGTCCGGTACGGCGTGAGCTAGGTTACTTTTCACGACGAAACTAATTACAAATTAAAAATGGAATTCGTAGGCAAGAAATACAAGATGTCGGCGTCGGAAAATTTCGACGAATTCATGAAGGCTCTGGGTGAGTTATTTTACTAGTATTTGTTCAAGTTTCTTTTAGAAATCGATGCCGGCCGGCTTCTTGATATCTTAGCCGGTCGCGAGTCTGGCTTACCGCATACCTAACTGTTTTGCAAGCAGCCTGTTATTTAACCGGTCGATTGAGTTTCATGTGTTTTAAGATGATTTTTAATGAGATATCTGGAACGTTTTTTTTTTAAATTACTGTAAAGCAATGAGCTACGCCAACAGTAGGTACCTATTTAAGCCGGCCAGACTATATTCATAAGGGTGGGGCAGGTCAATTACTACTTAACTTTTTTACTTAATAAATTTACAATGCAAATAAAAACTTTTGACTTTGTAGCAGTATTAAACGTCATAATCATAATATTTATTTACCTACAGGTGGTTTAAAACACTTGTTTTATTACGTGGCTGTTTTCATGATTTTTAAATCTGAATGCAATAATAAAAACAAATAGGAATAAATTAAAACAAAACTATAAGTTGGGCGTTCTTATACAAACCAATGACAAATATTCTTAATTTCTGAAAATATTGATAATGTACTACATGAAAGGACAAATTAAGTTTCTACTTATCCTTTTAAATAGTTATAAGAAAGTACAAGTTGTTAAGTTCAATGTCGAAAATTATTTATTAAATCAATACGCTTTTTTGACTAATGTGTTACAATAAAATATAATGATTCAGTGGATCGGTAGCGATTTAGCCGCCAGTCATTAGTAATTCAGTGACACCGCAACCGCATTATAATCTCCCATCTACCCGCCATTATGCCGCGTGGATAATGATCTGGCGTGCGGGGTAAAATGTATGCACTACACGAAGGTACATAAACTTTATACATATAAAAAACGAATTGAGGACAAATGAGGACGAAACTAAATAGAAAGTAAATGGCGGCAACCTATTTACCTTTACAACGTATGCTTTTTTCACGAAGAACCGAGTGTTTGATGGCTTTGCTTCAAGAAAAAACTGCAATATTTTTCGAGAATTTGACAAGCGGGAGTGCCGAGTGGAGTGCCTAGGTATTTAGGTACGTTCATTTCACATACTCGTTGCCGACAGGTAAATTTTTTTTCGTGAAACAGCATTTTAGTTTTTTTTTCTGTGTGGTTTTGACATAGACGTACCTATAGTATGAAATTTGAGAAAAGGCGGCATTGTAGTAAGATTTCGACATTTAAAAAAATTAAGTTCTATAATATCCCAAGCATAACCAACAAGATGTTTTTAAGATTGCAGCGCTATTCCCGTATTGCTTTGCGCGTTTATCTTCATCATGTTTTTTAAATTAACGGTGTAAAAAACATTTATTATTAAAATTAGATTGTTAAAATAATCTGAATTGTTCATTACAATTTAAATACATTAAATATGAGGAAACAATTGACGAAAAAACCTTCGGTTCGGGCCACAAAAGTCAGCGATCTGAGCCCTTCGTTATTTTACCGCCCTAGGTGCGTAATGTACTATTTTGTGATTTATTGGCTATCGAAACATAATACCTAATTAAAATATAAGTAATATGAATTATCGCGCCCAAACATTGGTTGTTAGCCTTCACGTTTTACTATCGCAAAGTACAAATTTATGTTTTTTTTTTATTTGTTCAGTACGATTATTTATTTTTTATCCTCAAATCAATAGGTACCTACTTACGAACATAAATACCTCCAATGAAAATATCCTTGTCGTATATTTATTTAAGAATATAATTATGGACAACCACGATGGCGGATTCCTACCTATTTAGAGATTATTTCAATTTAGGCAATTTTATGTGAGTGCTTTTGTAGGGGCTGTCCATAAATTACGTCATCGATTTTTTCCGGTTTTGTAGTCTACAATTTTCAATTCAGTGAGGTACGTCCTCGAATTATATTTATCAGTTTTGATTAGTACGGATTGACAAAGTATAAAATGGTAATTTGTACCAATTGAGCGTTGGGGGAACGTTCAGGGAAAATTCAATTCTATTGAATTGAGCTAGGTGAACGATTTGTTGAAACTTATAAAATGCTAAGTTACAGATATGTGAACAGTAAAAAAAATTTGATTAATATTCTTTATTGCACCACACAATTAAAAATAAATACAAAACCAGATTCAAACATTAAAGAGAATTCAAAAAAATAAATACTTGCACATGTTTCAATTAAAGTTTATATTTAAAATACTTAAGTAACTAAATAGATGCACTGAAAACTAAAATAAATAAAAATATAGGATAGGACAATACATAAATAATAGGATGTAAAGTTTCGCAGTGAAAAGACCGTCAAGTGAACATGGTGTCAGCTAAATGGTTTTTCCACGTAAAACGGCTATTAGACATTGCAACCTGCAGGGCCCAATCTGTTGTGTACCCTGCCTCTCCCTTCCCCTCCTTCAGCTCCCTACGGGCCCTACCTTTAATTACACCTTCCAACCTGACAGATTGGGCCCTGCAGGTTGCAATGTCTAATAGCCGTTTTAATACAGCCGTCTGATGATTTTTCATGTTTCAAGCACACCATACACCTGAGCTGAATTAAGCAAATTCATAGACAAAATGCTTAAATTTGTCTACGGTTGGTTAAATTTGTCTATGGCCTCCATACAAATTCAAGCATTTTGTATATGAATTTGCTGAATTCAGCTCGGGTGTATGGTGCAAACAACTCCAGACCGAACTGTCACCTGGCTACTGGTGGGACGTCTCGGCATTTGGATGACTTTTTGATTTCGATAGTTTGTCTGACGATAACTTTAGTAGGTAATGTTTTGGTGATCTTTATGAAATTTCTTGGGGCTGTAGCAGAGATACATAATTTGTAACTTCGTATACGAGCAGGATCGATCAAGTGGTTACGGAGCTAGGAGAAAAAAAATCCTCCTTGGGGTCTTGTTATATTGGTCAACTCGTTTGCAAGTAAATCGCGAGTTCTCAGTTCGGGGCGGACTACTAGTACTAAACCACATTAATAAGTTGATTCGCTCATATAAACTATCATACGACAATTTTTCAATTGAGACGCGATGGCAATTTGTTTTTACTAACCGAGCGGCAGCTGAAATTCACGAGGCTTCATAACATCACCCTTGAAGTTTCACCTGGGACGCTGTTAGTCATAGAAATCTGTTTGGCTTGCGGTTCATACGTCCAATTAGTACAATATTGTTAACTAGGCATGTTAAATATGGAAAACATGGCTAGCAATCTTTTAGTATTTTTAAGTCTGTCTGCTGGAAAACCCTAGCGCCTAATATTTAACTTTAGTGTATATTGCACTCTAAAATCTCTACATATATAAATATATACAATTAATCATAATACATACTAGTATATTTAACGAGTGTAATTTTATTCTTGTCATGTCTTTATCAAAGTGTTAAAGTTTTTTTTACCCGACTGCCGAAGAAGGATTGTTTTCGATAGGTATGTGTAGGTACATTGCACTATTTTTTTGGAACGTGCTACAGCCGACTTTTAGTACTTACATCTTACATAGTATGACTGATTACGGGGTGTGAGGTAGCATTAAATTAGTGTTGATTTGGAACGACATGTAGGATATAAAAAAATATAACTAGATACAAACTTGAGATTTTGCATAAATAAATCGCTATGAAAATAATAATATTTAATATCTATGTAGAGCTAGAGATAATATTTGTAACCGAAGATTCTAAAATGCTTGTTGCTACATTCCATGAAATTAAAAGAACGTCTGACTTGATAATAAAAATATCTTGATAATTATAAAGTAAAACTTCGGAACACAGAAATATTATGGACCAAAGCATCAGTTAACAGGCGCGATTGTTCTAAACATGAGCTCACTTTTCAGTTTGATAACATTGGCCTTCTTTTTTTCAATAAAGCGTGCACTGTCAACTTCGAAAACGCGATAAGGAAATAAGTGAATACTTGTTATTTACATGCTTAAATACAAATAAGAACAAGAACAACTGCCTACATTATAATAGCATCGCGGCTATCAATTATTATTGTGGCTCAAACATGGTTTATGTTTTAGTAATTAGTTAGGAGTTTACAAAAAACTGTTTGACTATTGAAACACAGAACAAAGTCAAACGTTAATATTTTAATTTTTAATGTTTAAAACGTGTTTTTGAGTTGTATAATTTTATAAATTACTTAAGATAGATAGAAATATAAACGAGTACCTACACCCAACAGAAAAAGTGTGGATTATTACACTTAAATCATTATTTTCCTTACAGATAAAGTTAGTGGAGTTATCCTCGAGCGATTCGAAGTATCATTATCATTTCTTAAGTTGACAGACACTAGATTTGTTTTTTCTTTTGAAAACCTGCTATGTCATCGTCAAAAAGTCACAAAAATACAGCAAACAGAGTCAATGCTAGTCCTATTATTTACATTCAGCTAATTTAACATTTTAGTGACAATTTTTGTTTTTGCGGACACTGAGTCAAGCTATAATTGTATGTCCGTGATGCAACGTCGCTTGGACTTTGAATCGCATTCTGGACTCGGATATGTGCCAATGTCACGTACTGGTCTGTTGAACACCAATTTATGATGGTTTTTGTGAGTATGCTAAATTATATGGCATGAGACTAGTATTACTATCGACTGAGGAGGAAACTGTGATGTTTTAACGGGTGTTTTATTTATATGCCAGTATTTGCTGCTGTAAAGTGTACATAACCGTATTTTTAAATTTGTTATATATACACAACAAACACGTTATGAATATCGATTATAGGTTTATTATTTCCTTATAATACTTGGATAATTGATAACAAATTCATAAAATAATTAGAACGTTTTTCATAACTTTGAAACTTTTCCATTCATTTATTTTTATTTCAATAATGTTCATATCAACATCCTAACTGACAAAACAAATGTTCTCTAAAATGCCTATATTTAGGTATATCAATATTGTATCATGTTTTTTTATGGATTTGTTGATTAAAAACCGAACGGATCAGGTTTATCAGTTATTTACGTCACTCTGGGCGGTAAGTGAGATATTACGCCCACGGGCGTAGCGGCAAATCTCACTTCACACCCAGGAGAAGACGTAAAATTGTGTACGCACCACGGGCGGTAATAAAGAAGGCCTCAGATCGCTTCTCCATGGCCCTTACCTTCGGTTCGGGCCACAAATATCCGCGATCTGAGCCGTTCTTTATTTTACCGCCCTAGGTGCGTAATGTACTATTATGGCACTGTGACGAAAATAGCAATTGAGCCATGCCATAAAGTATATCGCAGAATTTATAACTGTCAGAAAAAAAATTGTTCATAACACCTACTGATAAGATTCGAAGTTAATAAGGTAGGTAATAATAAATATTATTAATGCACCACACCTCCACAAGATATCTGCCAGATAAAAATACATATATGAAATATGAATTTACATTATCGCCTGACAAAGTCTTAATAGGGAATATTACGCAAAACTCTGCGTAGGGGGCGGCACTAGCACATCCAGAGGGCCTACCACGAAACACGAAAATAAAAATTTTGTTACCTGGTTTTCTGTCACTCTTTCATATTCGAGCGACAGAGAGGCACAATGTCAAAATTTCGACTCTCTCGTTTCACGATAGGCCCTTTGTAAACAAATCGCCTTGGTGCGCAAATGACATATTTATTCGTTATAAATTATCTATGAAAACTTGTAAAAAAAACTGTTTAAGGCCTAGTATGTATTAAAAACTCTATGGTTTACCGGTGTGCTAGTGCTGCACTCTGGTGTCAGAATATTGCAGTAATATCCCCTATTGGGACACCATGACATTTTTTACGTGTTTGTGTCGATGCCACTAACGGAATGGCAGCTGATGTTCACGGGTGTTAATGTTAAGTTTACATTCGCCCATATTTCATCGCTCGCCGAAATGTGTTGTATGTTGTTTTTGTTGCTCGCTAATCAGTTATTAATTAATTTGTCGAGCTGCACCTAATTAGCGATGTTAGCCCGATACAGGGTACGAGTAAGTAAACACAAATATCTGAACAACGCCTCTATTGTCAAGGCCATAAAGGGCAAGTTCAGAAATTTTTGAGTACCGTGGCCGCTCCGACATATTTGATGGCGACTGTACCTACGCCTTTTATGTTAGTTTGGCCAGATACCTACTACATTTTGCAATCTATCTATACATCTATACATATAATAAAGGTGAAGAGGGTCAAAAATCTGTACATCTATACATATAATAAAGGTGAAGAGGGTCAAAAATCTGTACATTGGAGATATTAGTAAAAAAATGAGTTAGTAGCTCTTAGAATCGATAACAGAACACGTTTCGGCGATTTTTAGAATTTTTGTCTGTTTGTCTGTTTGTCTGTTTGTCTGTTTGGATGGGGAGAGTTGGCGTCAAAACGCCTTAACCGATTTCGATAAAAACTTCACTAGCAGGTTCTGCAGACCTCTGGTCAGGACATAGGCTATAAAAAATACGAACTTTTTGGATTTAAGGGGGTTTAAGGGGGGTTTAAATTTTGTATGGGAAATGCCTTTATATGGTAAATAAATACTTATGCCTTTGTATTTCAACTATATATTTTTTAAACCACGGCGATGGCAAACAATCATACGACCCGCCTGATGGTAAGCACTTAGGGCAGCCAATGGACGCCTGTAAATCCAGAGGTTTTATGTGCGCGTTGCCTCCCTATAAGAATCTTTTTTTATTTACACTATATTGCACGAAATACAAAACTGTGAAACCAAACGGCGGACATCATACCAAATGGTATTTTCCACCAGTCAACCATTGGGCCTATACAACAGACATGTACAAAAGGTGCAAAAAGTTAAATTAACTAACTATAAAAAAACAAACGGAACATAGTGAAACACGGAAATCGAAAAGTACCGGCACACCCTACCGAAAAAGAGTTTAGATAGAGTTCACCGCGTGATGGGCGTCAAAGAGAGGGGGCGCAAAAAGAAAAAAAAAGACACCACACTATAGCTAATTATACCGAAAATTGTTACGTTGAACATTTGAGATGGGAGAAGAAGAGTTTTGATAGAGTTTACCACGTGACGGGCGGCAAAGAACGGGGGGCTCGGGGGGCGGAGCCCCCCGCATATTCAAAAAACACACTGTACTATTGCTAATTATACCAATAATTGTTACGTTGAATATTTAAAATGGGAGAAAAAGAGTTTTGATAGAGTTCACTACGTGACGGGCGGTAAAGAACGGGGGGCTCGGGGGGCGGAGCCCGCATCAATTTAAAAAAAAGGTAATATTGCAAATTATACCAAAAACTGCTACGTTGAACATTTTAGATGGGAGAAAAAGAGTTTTCATAGAGTTTACTACGTGATGGGCCGCAAAGAAAGGGGGGCTGGGGGGGCGGAGCCCCCCGCATAAAAAAAAACACACCGTAGTATTGCTTATTATACCAAAAATTGTTACGTCGAACATTTGAGATGGGAGAAGAAGAGTTTTGATTGAGTTTGCCGCGTGACGGGCTGCAAAGAAGGGGGGGCTCGGGGGGCGGAGCCCCCCGCATAAAGAAAATACGCACCGTACTATTGCTTATTATACCAAAAATTGTTACGTCGAACATTTGAGATGGGAGAAAAAGAGTTTTGATAGAGTTTGCACGGGCTGCAAAGAAAGGGGGGCTCGGGGGGTGGAGCCCCCCGCATAAAGAAAAAACACACCGTACTATTGCTTATTATACCAAAAATTGTTACGTTGAACATTTGAGACGGGAGAAAAAGAGTTTTGATAGAGTTTACTACGTGATGGGCCGCAAAGAAAGGGGGGCTCGGGGGGCGGAGCCCCCCGCATAAAGAAAAAACACACCGTACTATTGCTTATTATACCAAAAATTGTTACGTCAAACATTTGAGATGGGAGAAAAAGAGTTTTGATAGAGTTTGCTGCGTGACGGGCTGCAAAGAAAGGGGGGCTCGGGGGGCGGCGCCCCCCGCATAAAGAAAAAACACACCGTACTATTGCTTATTATACCAAAAATTGTTTCGTCGAACATTTGAGATGGGAGAAAAAGAGTTTTGATAGAGTTTGCACGGGCCGCAAAGAAAGGGGGGCTCGGGGGGCGGAGCCCCCCGCATAATGAAAAAACACACCGTACTATTTTTTATTATACCAAAAATTGTTACGTCAAACATTTGAGATGGCAGAAAAAGAGTTTTGATAGAGTTTACTACGTGACGGGTGGCAAAGAAAGGGGGGCTCGGGGGGCGGAGCACCCCGCATAATCAAAAAACACACTGTACTATTGCTTATTATACCAAAAATTGTTACGTCGAACATTTGAGATGGGAGAAAAAGAGTTTTGATAGAGTTTGCCGCGTGATAGGCTGCAAAGAAAGGGGGGCTAGGGGGGCGGAGCCCGCAAAAAGAAAAAAAATCACCATACTATAGCTAATTATACCGAAAATTGTTGCGTTGAACATTTGAGACGGGAGAAGAAGAGTTTTGATAGAGTTTACTACGTGAAGGGTGGCCGTACTATTACACACCGTACTATTGCTTATTATACCAAAAATGGTTACGTTGAACATTTGAAATGGGAGAAAAAGAGTTTTGATAGAGTTAACCACGTTATGGGCGGCAAAAAGTAGGGGGCTCAGGGGGCTTCTCCCCCCGCATACAGAAGAAACACACCGTACTATTGCTTATTATACCAAAAATTGTTAGGCTAGACATTTGAGATGGGAGAAATAGAGTTTTGATAAAGATTACCATGTGATGGGCGGCATAGAAAGGGGGGCCAAGAAAGAAAAAACACACCGCACTATGGCTTATCCTACCAAAAAATTCTAGGTTGGACATTTGAGATGGGAGAAGAAGAGTTTTGAGAGAGTTTACTACGTGATGGGCGGTAAAGAACGGGGGGCAAATAAAATACTGCAAATAATACCAAAAACTGATACGTTGAACATTTGAGATGGGAGAAAAAGAGTTTTGATAGAGTTTACCACGTGATGGGCTGTAAAAAAAAGGGGCGCTCGGGGGGCAGAGCCCCCCGAATAAACAAAAAACACACTGTACTATTGCTAATTATACCAAAAATTGTTACGGTGAATATTTGAAATGGGAGAAGAAGAGTTTTGATAGAGTTAATCACGTGATGGGCGGCAAAAAACGGGGGGCTCGCCGCATAAAAAAACACACTGTACTATTGCTAATTTGCCATGGCTGACACAGTCAAATCTCAGACGCTTTCAGTCGATCTTTTGGGATGGCGAAGTTATATGCAAGAAGTCAATTTTAGCTAAACTGCTAAACATACTGTATGAAATATGACATGTAGAAAGCGTTTAGCAATGGACTGTTGAGGGTAACGAAAAGTGACAGAACCTACTGCAACGCACGCGAACGAAGCCGCGCGGGTACAGCTAGTAAAAAATAAATTTATATATAAATACTGAAACGTAAGTATTATTTAATTTTTACGATGCTTAATTGATTTTACGCCATAAAAATAATTACTGCAATGATTTAAAAAAGATAATTACTTACCTAGTTAATATAAATAGCATATGTTAGTTAGTTAATATAAATATATATGTCCGCCGGGCATATCCCTTGTTATTATACTTAATATCTTGCCAGTGAAATATGGTTCATAATCTTGATAATTATGTTTCTTACCTACTTACATACGTACGTATCGTACTATAATGTTAATTGCATATTGCATGCATCATGCAATTAGCGTTATATGCACTGCCATGACTTGCGCAACCTTAAGCCCGCTCTACACTCGCGCCGCGAACGCCCGCGAAAGCCGCGAAACGCGAGTGTAGATGGTGTTCACGCCTAAGAATCGCATTGTTCGCGGCATTTCACGTGAATTCACGGAGCGACTTCGCGCGCGAGTGTAGAGCGGGCTTTAGAGCAAGACCCAGGACTCGGTACAAAATTAGATAGGTACC
This sequence comes from Pammene fasciana, assembly GCA_911728535.1. Classification (NCBI taxonomy): domain Eukaryota; kingdom Metazoa; phylum Arthropoda; class Insecta; order Lepidoptera; family Tortricidae; genus Pammene; species Pammene fasciana. The sequence continues at coordinate 4,733,567 of OU452292.1, forward strand.
TTCTTTTATTGGTTAAAAACCAACAACAGACCTGCGAACCTCAAAAATCGAAATCTCTATGTAGGTAATATAGCTCGAATTAGCAGATGCGAAATAGTACCTATAAGATAACGATATTTAAATTTTCGAGGTTTACTTTAGGGGGCCCACACATCAGTCCACCGAACGATATCAGCCTGTCAGTTAGAACCAAAATTTGACAGTTCCGAACAACTGACAGGTCGATATCGGACTGACAGTGGGTGGTCGCCCTTAGGCCCTCATGTTGAGTATAATAGGTAGGAAACCACAGACAAATAGCATTATAATGCTATTTGTCTGTGGTTTCCTTTTTTAATGCCATGAACGTAATTATATCGATTTAAATTAGTTACCTATAGTCTAATATTGTCATAATCATCAATATAAATTAGTCAAAGAGCCGCATGGTACGATCTTTTCACGACCAATTATACAGAAGCATGAGACGTTAGCGATTACCCATTGGCCGTTCTCTGTCGGCCAATTGTCATAAAATGGTCGACAATCAGCACCAATTGTGGCCAATCACGCGAGAGGCCCGGCTTCTATAGCGATTTTCATCCTATTCCGGTGTCTAAGAATTGCAACTATTGATCTGTTGAATAATGATGATCTCTCAATCAATCTGAATAAATTAATATCTAAACCACCGCATGTGCTTTCGAGCAACGATACCCCACATCGACATTTTTATTTTTAAAAACCGGTCGTAATTTTCTCATTCTAATATTTTCTTGAAAGGAGAAAGCTTTCTTTAATCAATTACCTACAGATCTGTAAAAAAGTACCTACTTCTAACTGGATAAAGTAGTTGCATTTTGTTTTAATTTTTTATAAATACCTACTCTACAGTCCACATTTATTATAATTAGTGTACTTATGCACACACCTTTTTGACTTCTTTGGACAGTTAGTTAGTTGTCCTGAATGCCAATAAAAAAAATAGTATTTGCCTGGCAAAAAAACTGTTAATAAATTCAACCATCGCCATGGAATGAACCTAAATTGAAACAAATCATTTCTGGACTGAATCATATCAACGGATGTCTGCTACATATCGAACTAATATGGTATGGATGACAAAAGGGTGCCTACGCCTAGTTTAGCCGTGATTACCAGACGAGTGGGCACTCCGTGGGCGCACCACACCAGTATTAGTATGACCTATCAATACACTTGCTTATTACTAGTCTCCGGATCATGCTATTGCTGGTATCATTGAGGTGGTCACATACGGATGTGGAACAATACTAAGTGGTTGGCATGACATTTTTATTTATAAAAAAACTAGTCGAGATGCAACGTGATTATGAGTAGCGTCGGAATACAATTATCGCTGAGAATTACAGTGATTAAAGTGATAGAAGATTCTCATGAAAACGTGTTTATTTGAGTAAACATGTGTATTAACGACTTAACTTATTAATATGAGCGATAATGCCGATAACGTATACCTATATCTGCACTAAAATATGATATAATCTATTACCCACTGTCCGCAATAATTCAAAAAGAATTAGGAGTCATTTGACATCGGTTACACGCTAATTCTGGCGTCAGTTAATTAAACCCGGTTCCCACTTGTCGGATGTCGGGCCCGGATTTTAATCGGATGTTCCAGTGGCAGAACATTTTATATGAAGCTATTCCCACTTGCACGACACAATTTTGTATGAGCCGCCGACACCCGATTAAAATCCGGGCCCGACATATATCCGACAAGTTAGAACTGGGTCTTAAGTAAAAAAAATATCATGCAACCTTCGGACTGACGGATGGACTGATGAATTACCGATGTCTTAATACATAGACACACTGCCTCGCTTGGTATAATGACCGACTGGCTGATCCTATCCCGAAGTCATGCTTCAAACATTGTGGCATACCAGACGTCCTTCTCTAAATTTTTTGATGAATTAAGAATGCATTTCAATTCTGTACAAAGTAAAAAGAAACTCGGTGTAAGGGAGCGTCCATCACGAACGTCGAAAATCTAAAATTTCGTTATTTCCCTTTTTATCGCACTTGCTAAGTAATTCGAGCAAAAGGGACACAGATAACGAAACTATCGACGTTCGCGGTAAACTCACCGTGGACCAACGCACTGCGCGAAGTGTAATTGCCACCGTCCTCCACGAGATGGCACATGTGGACGTGTACTTCGGTTTTCGATTGAGACGACATGGTGGCAGATACTCCATCCAACACGTACGTCCTCTGATGGCATGTGATTATTGTTGACACGCGACTTCGATCGGCGCCATGCGGGCGTTGCTAAGCCAGGAATCGATACAGAATCTTATTCCGACCGTGAGATGAGAAATTAAGATAGGGGCGTGATTGGAATCTTTTCACGATAACAATAGACAGAATGACGGTAAATTGTAAGTTAACTATAATAGCAGTATATGATAATTTATTCAGTTCGTAAGATATAGATACTTTCGACACGCGGGACATGTTTCGGACTGTCTAAAGGACAAACTAGGAAAATAATGACATTTTCGAGAATCAAGTAAGTACTGATAATTACAGTACTACTGTGCGTTGTCATCGCCGGTACAACCGTGAACTTAATATACCATATGCCTATCTCACAATTGAATACAAAGATTATATAATTTTTCACCCCTACTATTCGAAAAAGAGTAATTTGTAGCCCATTTACAGGGAGCAAAAGTGACTTTTGATCCCTCTGCGATTACAGGGAGCAAAAATGACGTTTGCTCCCTCTGCGATTTGTTGCCCATTTACAGAGGGAGCAAAAGTGACTTTTGCTCCCTCTGCGTTTTTTTTTCTATTTTCCTTGTCTTTACAACCAATTAAAATGAGACAACATTATATAACTTCTCTTTCTAGCAGATAGCTAGTTTAGTACCTTTGTTTTCGTTTTTCTCATAGAAGGAGTGAAAAGTAGAGTGTACTACGCGGTAGCAAAATTATTTCGGTCTCGGGTCACTTGAATCCCTCACTACGCTCAGGATTCCACGTTAGAATACCTCGCTACGCTCGGGATTCTATTCTGGAATCCTTCGCTTCGTTCGGGATTCAACATGCTACCATCGACCGAAATACGTCATTTTACTCCCTTGTAATACAATCTACTATTGTATATTAGTTTAAAACTTCTTTCTCTTTGGAAGTTAGTGATACCTACATTCTAAAAACCTCGTCAAACCTCGCTATTCATTTTACTTGGAGTGATAATGTGTTCGCCATTTACGTGATTTGGAAGAATGGCTCATGTTTACCAATTAAAACTAAGGCGTGGCTCGGTTGTTTATATTCAAATTAATGATAAATAATATGACTAACCTAACCCTAACCTTACCCCTAACCCTTGTCGGGCAAGGTTAAGGCTACCCATATGAACACATGACAAATGATGAACTGGTCTCGATGCTGCAAAAGATTCGATAAGATTTCTACGAGTATCTGTTGTGTAATACTCAGAAGGATAAATGGTTTATTATCACCTATGTAAATTCGATGGAATTATTACGCAAACTATCTAAATGCAAGCCAACTTGATAACAATCGAAACCTTGATTCTACATTTATCTAAGTTCTTTTAGCAGGAGTTTTCCGCGTTAATGTTTGACTAAATATCCCTTATTAAATTTGCCGAATCAACTAGGCGTAATTTTCAGGAATTTGATGTAAGCCATTCAGTTTTTTTACCCAAGCTAAATATAGTTAGTTACATTTCAATCCTTTCGTAAGGAGGTCGCCATCAATTATATCAGAGCAGCCAAGATACTCAAAAATATCTGAACATGCACTTTATCGCCTTGACAATACAGGCGTTGTTTCAGATATCTGTGACCTTGGCCGCTCCGATTTATCTGATGGCGATTGTACACTTGTACAGTGGTGTCAGGAAATATCCGTAGTCAAGCCGACTTTAATTTTGGCTTTCCTCTTCGTCACATGTAAGAATAGTGCCGAACTTTAATAGTAGTTTATGTAACTGTTACGTAATAGGGGTCCTTAAAACACGAGTGTGGTTTTATGAAACGAACGAAGTGAGTTTCATAATAAGATCACACGAGTGTTTTAAGGCCTAATTACGTACAGTTGCATACACTGCTTTATCTACATACATATTATAAACCCGAAATGATGATTGAATGACTGCAATTGTACGGATTGCACGCCATCGCCATGACCAACTCGATTGTGTCGGCGGTCGGGCGGCGCATGCCCGCACCCGGATTTTCATAATGATATCGAATTTTTGCTTATTATTTGATAATAATAACATCGTTACAGATAACATATTTGTTCTAACTACTAAGAAGACGTTCGAAATTTGAACGTAATTAAGGTATCGGTTGCCGATACTAAAATGTAAACATTTAGATGCAGCCACAGATACTCATATCTAAATATAGGGCGTTTGCTCATCGATCCTGACCATAAAATAGACATATTAGGGTATGGATGTAGATAAATACGTTTTTTCTTTAAGTTACTGGGTTTATCTTACGTTACGAGACTGTTACAAGTTACAAGCTATATCGCAGTGGCGGTACGTCCATAGAAGCCCAAAAGCCGGGCTTGCCCTAGTTGCTTTACTGCAATCACGTATTCATCAATCTACATTTTTAAATCGCGCGCCGAATGAACCCGTGTCAATCAATTCGGCGCGCGGCGCTGGTACAAAATTCCGCCACACACAAAGTAGCGCCACTGCCGCGCCGCGCCGGCCGCGCGAACTACTAGGTCGAACTGACGATGGACTGAGCGCATGCTGACATCTCGCTCCCACTCGCACCTTCAGAGCGGCTTTAATTCGTGTCGATCTCCTATACAAATCGTGAAAATCGCGCTATAATGTATAACTATTTGTTGGTATCTATATCAATGAAATATATGACGATTAAAGCCTGGCATGCATAGGAGTGAAGTTAGTTGCATATCGACGAGCGCCGCGCCGTAGTCGAGCGCGCGTTTACAGACAACTTCAAGTATGTTTTCGTCAAATGTTTAATTTGTTTGAGTGAATTGCATTGCCTTATAGGTTATTATTGTGTTGAGTAGGTAACAAATTCGTAAAAGTGCCTAGATTGTTTCTAAAATTGTGAAAGTGATTACATTAAAACAAAAATGAATAAAGTCGTGTCTTGTGATGGTTTGAGGTGCGTGCAAGTTTTAATAAACGAAGGCAAGGTAAGGACGGAAACTCTAGTAGGGCTGCGTACAAAACCGGTGGATTGTTGGATGTTCACATAAAAATAAATTTTATTGCTGGTGTTGCATATTTTTTCAAACGAAGGTAATGTTCGGAATACTTCTGGTTATGACGACTTGACAATGTGTATGTAATAATGTAAATTACTGATTGATCGTTCGAATCGTTCCAGACTTTCAGTAAGACGATATTAATAAATAACGTGTAAATAACCATGACTTCGTAGATAAAATGTGTGCAACATGTACCTATTACATGTAAATACCTAGGTAATGTAAGTAGAAATTAAATTCAGTTACCTAAATAAATTAAACACCTATACAATTGCTGATAAGTCTGTAAAATTCTATCTAACAGTAGGTAGTAAGTATGCCTTCTGTGCGCTTTGATAAGCTCGCCTCGGCATGCTAGCAAATGCATGGGAGTCTGAGGAGTGAATTTAACAGTTTTCTAGGAAAATATGTCTTTCGGCTTGCCCTACTCCAAACCTCTAGGCACGCCACTGTACTATATCGTGTGCTGTTTTGCGTTTCGCCGAGGTGACGACTGTGACGAGTTGGACATTGAACCGCCTATAATTATCTCTCCGTCTATTCATAACTATTTGTTTGTTTTCCTCTATCTGCAATTCAGATGACGGTGATTCAATGTGGGACTACATGATATTTTTGTTTTAGACGGAGAGCTGGCCACGTCAGATATGGCACAATAATGAGAGTATTGTAACCAGTCCAGTTACATTACATGTGGCGTGGCCAGCTCTTAGACCATTTATTGTTATATTGTTACCTACTTCTGCGAACAGTGCTCTTATCTAAATTGAGATGGATCGAATAGGTTATATTTATTGTTTTTTTTTATAGTTTGTAGGCACAGAACAGTGTTTGTAGATAAAAAATAAAATTATGTTTATATAATGTAGTAAGTTGTTTGGGTTAACAATTAGTTGCTAAGTGGAGTTACAGGGTCATACATTAAATAATGATAATGTAGGCATATATATACAATACTTAACACTTTTCTGGGGCCTGATTTTTCTTTTGGTATAAGTTTTAGACTTAAGTGAGTATCTAGACGTTCGGGACTAAGACGAAACATAATATACCTATCAATTTCTTTATCTTTCGTTATCTTTATCTAAATCTCCACTGTATGATGGTCCATAAGATTTCTTCGATCATAGTATCATCTGATAAGTAGATAAAGTACGAATACCTATGGCCTTTGGAAAGAGTAACTACGGTCTTAATACTTAGGTTATCGATGACAACTGATACCTAAGTAAAACCGCAAACTAAAACATCTAACAAACATTTCAAACCGTTAGCCTTGAACAATGGATTCCTCGGGCGGTCGTTTTTATCCGCTCTAAATATGTTAGCAAAAAACTTAATTGGTTAGCTGGCTACCAGCCTGGTACTGCGAACATAGTTCTTTCACCTGTTTGCGTCTCTGTCCCTCGAATATGCAAGTGCGATAGAGAGGCAAATAATTAATTTTCCTAATATAAAGTGCATTGTAATGTGACTAAATTAAATAATAAATATCTTTTAGCTATTTCAAATTTCGATTTTCGCGGTAACGCCCCTGTCTCTATTGGTGGACTGGACACAATGGCCGGTGAATTTATTTTTAATTTTACTTTAGTTACAGACGATTAGCAGTGGTTTTAAAAACTAGTGTTAACTAATACTAGAGACCGCATCTAAGGTCATTTAACTTACTTGGCGCTTGTCGTGACAGCTAACATTATTCATGATTGACTTTTTTAACACATTAGGTCCAACCAGCAACTGATTACCAGTCGCTGGGTCCAACGACATTTCAGTCAACATCAGTTACTACAGAAATTAACCGCATTAGAAATACAATACTGAATTCCAAAACAAAGATAGGACAATTAGCCTAAACAGCGGGCAAACTAAAATGGGACTAGGCTGGACGCGTCTGCCGTAGGCCGGAAGATTTGTGGTCCAAAATATCCACCTTGTGGGTCCCATAATACCGAACGCGGCGTCATGGGGCCCACCCACTATCAGTCGGCCTGACGATATTGGCCTGTCAGTTGTGCGGAGTTTCAATGTGGAGCTGAAAAAAAAAGCAGGCCATGGAAACGTCGGAGACCCGAAATTGACGCCTCTCGCGCTGATTTGTGATAGAGTGCTCAAAACCTTGATTCGTAGAATTGCCGAACAGTGGGCCACTCTTGGCTCTTAAATAATAAATAATAATAAACCCACGATGAAGAAAACTGTCGTGTTAAGGAATTATCGAAGTTAGCTTGTATTGTGTTAAACATACATTTATATTTTCTATACCAACGTCCCTATTGCAAATAAGTGGCCGTCTAAACTACCAACATTGAACCAACAGCCGCATCTAAACTTTCTCCATGCACGTTACACATCATAGCCCCTGGCCCCTCTAATCCAATTCACTTCATTATGCAGCCCGCATAAACCAAAGCCCTCTGGGGTGCACATTGGACCTGCATTGGAATGCAGTTATCGATCCACACACTAGAAGGAGCATAGCATTACTTGCACCTATTGAACTCGTGTTATTCATGTAAATTTGAAAAAAAAAAGTGCAAAATGGGGCCATTATGATGCTTTTTCTGTGCTACTTTTGCGTGCTGACTATGATTCTGTGTCTGGGTTTAAGGCTGGCTCTACACGATGGGCCATCATAGGGACGCTGCTATACGACGGAACGAGATCGCAATATCGTTAGCTCCCTCTAACGCATAGCTGCGTCCCTATGATGGCCCATCATGTAGAGGAGCCATAATGCTTACCTACACTATTCATTGGCACTCCCGTATAGAGGATTGCCAAATTGATGGTCAAGATTCGTTTGGATTCTCTCAATATTTCAGTTTTTTTTAATATCCGAACAAAACTAAATCTCTATAATCTTTTTAGCGGCCAACATAAACTCCAATCCAATATACCAATACTGAAAATGAATATCAAGACGTTTTGCAAGCCTAACTCCCGTTAAGTTTAAAATGGCTACCGATCAAAATATCATAATCCAAATATCAGTTATTACCACAACATCTTTAGCTTGTGTGACAGCCCCTTACCCTTTTACCTATCTTTAAAAAAGCTACAGACGACGTGAACAGGAAGGTTTAAAGGACTAGACCTGTTGAGCATCTTTTCCTTGTAACCTTAACCAAAATATGGTCAAAATATTTTTCTACTTATATTTTTCTATTTATATTGTGGCTAATCCTATAGGCACATAGTTCGTATTCATGGTGAAAGTTGTTTAGCATAAGCTACATTGTGGAAAGTTTCAAAAACAGTTTGAAAAGTCCTCGGAAAAAATCACAAGAAACTCAATCGCCATTCAAAATTATAACTAGGTAAGTATAAGAAGTTCCGAAAAATTCCTATGCTGGTATAGATTCCGCAACTTTGAAAAGGTTCCGTTGGCACGTTTGACTAAAGGTTGAAAGACGATCCGATACCTACTTGAAAAACTAATGCTGTAGGTAACTCAGCGTACATTATTCTTCCAACTCAAATCCTCTCGTCTGAGGGTCGTAAATTACACCATAAGTCACTATATGTTGTAGTGCTTTCTTCGTAGTTGGAGGATTCCGTTAAAAGTTTGGTTTTACAAATCAAACCGTCCACCCTTCCAGGGGACTAGCACCGATTGGAATGCAATAAAAAAATATTTGAGAGTACGTGCAAGGAATTTGCAAACTAGTCAAATACTAGCAAGATGAGCGGAATGATTAGTTATTAGGTACGTATCTCCATCTAGATTTGTACTTTGTACGGATGGCTCTATTGCGATCGTATACGGCATAATTGTTTGCGCATGTAATCTCTGATCTATCCGACTACCTAAGTCTGGTGGGGCGTGGTGGGTGGCCATTTTTGCTAGGAAATTGTAGGTATGCGTATCGCGTTCTTTTCATAGCGTCCTTGTCATATGACGTGGCGAAAAGGGTGTTCACACTGTTCTAATACTTTTGCAATGATATACCGTCACCTCGGGGTACTTTGGCCAAATTCAGGATACTTTGGCCCATATAAAAAAACACATATAGAAGAGTCTAATAAAAAAGATAAATACGTTATCGGTTAGTTTTAATCAGCCTCATGGCAATTTGCCATTAATTCAATTCTTTTATGAAGCCTGAACCAAGTAAATTTCAAAGGCCAAAGTTACCCTCCAGGGCTAAAGTACCCCGAGGTTACGGTACATACAAAGCATGCATCAGGGTCACCTACTGTATTTCTCCATGTTTAACTACAGCAAGACATACCTATCAGGAATCTTCATGTTTAGTCCAAGTTTAGTCGTGTTTGACCGGTCATTTTGATACCGGCTCGCAAAAAAACACTCTGTAACTTAAAACTGAAAGTACCTCTAACACCAAATACGTCTTTCACAATTGTTTATATTATTGTACGCGCGAGTTTATGACCTTCATAATTGTTTTATTGACTCAAATTTACTTATCGACCTTATCGTTATCAGTATCGGTATCAATAAGACAATATAAAGTCAACTGTCAAACCTTTAGATAAATGGAACGCTTATGTGACCTATTTATCTATGACTAAACTCGCAAACCCACCTCTTTAATGCAAAATGACAGTATCTTATCTGACATGTGTCACTTTGTGAACTAAAATAGATATCGGTTGTACCGCGTTCTATTATTATTATAAAAATTAAGTATACCCATTACCATTTATTTAAGAATATGGATATTAATTTAAGCTTGTTTCCATGGGAGGGGAAAAAGTATAAACTGGTGTCTTCAGAAAATTTTGACAAATTTATGAAGGGGTTAGGTACGTTTTGATAACGCCTTCCGTTTCTTACTTATTCCCTGTAGTGTTACGGTTGGTGGTGCGTGCGGTCCTTTCCACTGAGATAGAGATGAGAGGAGACGTGCGGAAATCAACCAATAGCATCACCCGCCGCTCATCTCCGTCTTTGTGGGAAGGCAGCCTATTGGTTGATTTTGGCACATCTCTGCTCACCTCCGCCTCAATAGAAAGGCAGCCTAAGAATACATAATTATAAATACTGTTGCTGTGGTTATGCCTACCTACTTAGACGATGACTTTATAGCCGAGGCATTTCAATCAATCCATCAACTCGCTGTTAGGGCTTAGGACTCAAATCATCAATCAAACGCACTAAGGTGCGTTGGGGTAAGATAGAAAGGTATTTTTTTAGGGGTAAGATAAAAAGTAGTATGTAATGCTCCGGAATATGGACGATTTTTTGTCTTACCCCTAAAAAAATACCTTTCTATCTTACCCCAACGCACCTTATACAATTTACGAGGTATGTAGTATGTTTTGAAATAACGTTTTGCAAAAGCAAAATGATTAAGTGCGGCAGTGCACATGCACATACGATCGCGCTAGATTGGATCACTAACTGGCTAACTGCCTTTACACTATAAAAAATTAGTGCACTAACTCAGCTAGTGCACTGCAAATTGGATAATGTAATGCCCACTTAAGCATTCTCCCAGTATTTCCAATGAATGACCTTGCGTTTTTCGTCGCCTTTCCCGAACAGTTCAGTATTCTTAAAGAAGAAAATTTTCATTTTCAGGTGTTGGTCTCATCACCCGCAAAGCCGCCAACGCAGTGACCCCCACCGTGGAGCTGCGCAAGGATGGAGACCAGTACAACCTGGTCACCTCCTCCACCTTCAAGACCACGGAGATGAAGTTCAAGCCCGGCGAGGAGTTCGATGAGGAGCGTGCTGACGGTGTCCAGGTTTGTAACCACTGTTGTTTGGACCCCGACGATTTACGGTTCCAGAAGGGAACTGCTGGTCTGCTGGTCACGTCCTCCACTGAGATTCAAGCCCAGTGAGGAGTTGACAATGTCCAGGTTTGTTAGCACTGTTGTTAGAAACCCAAGGGTTTAGGGTTACACAAGGAACTTTTCTGGTCTACTGGTCAGGTCTCTTCCTCCACCTTTAAGATCGAGGAGATGAGATGAGGTTCAAGCCCGAAAAGAAATTTGATGAGCAGCGTACTGACGTTTTTCAGGACTGGTACCGTAAACCACTTCGATGCTTCATTCGTTTATTTTTCTCTGTCGCTTGATTATACATAGAGCGATAGAGAAACAAATAGTATTTTTTTAATTTCTATACTTATTCGCAGTAGCGCCCAAATGAGGTTCTGACTCAACAGTTAGTCATCACAAATAGTCTAAAATTCTTAAAATAAAGTAAATGAGCCTAGAAGTCTACAAGTAGGGTAGTAATGAATCTATCCATATAGATTCATTAGTTTCATTACTGACTGCATCATCAAACAATGAACAACCTGTGTACTGTGTAAAACAAACATTCCACTAACTAACTTGTCGATAACTTGTGATAGTCACACAAAAATTCCACTAACTAACTTGTCAGTTGTCACTCCTCTACGTAGATTTACCTACGCTTCTTTACGTTTAAGTGTGATGTCTACATATTATTAAACAAACTAAATGTGTAATTATGTTTTAACTGACTGTGAGATTTTATAAATTTGATGTCTTGAACGATTGACTTTTGAAAAATTAGTTTCTCCGTGTTTTTTACCGTCATAAACTATCTTTTTTTTTCTCGGGTCAGAGGTAGAGTTGGAATCGGTGGCAGTATTTTTATTTTTTCAAGACGTTCATAAGTGCATTGTAATGTGCTTAAATTGAAGAATAATTGTTGGTCTTTTGTTCAGGTGAAGACCGTGTGCTCGTTCGATGGCAACAAGCTGAAGCAGGTGCAGAAGGCCCCTGACGGCCTGGAGGTCACCTACCTGCGCGAGTTCGGCCCCGAAGAGATGAAGGCGGTAAGAGTCCTTGTCTTAATTGGGTACCTTTGTTGGAAAAGGTACCATGCAGGTGGCGGAAGACACGTTGTACCAGCCAAAGAACTTTTTGAGGCTTTAAGTCTGAAGCGCCATATGAACGAGACCAACCAAAGCTACCGTCTAAAGTATGGCAGCCACTCCCTGCCCGTCAGCGCCATCTAATAATTGATACCGTTACTATTATTACGGTATTACTCCAGTAACTTTAGGTTGCTCTGGTTCAGATGTCGCTTCAAATCAAAAAGTTCTTAGAATGTGCTACTCTATTCAATAATTTAAATACAATACTCCCTGGTTGTACAAATGTACAGATCCAATATTGTATTGGAGCAATAAGATAAGCGCCGGCCGCGTAATGGCACCCTACCTTTTGATGTAGACTATCACAATTGATGATAACTGCCATGTAACCTGCTGGAATTCAGGGTCAGAGTGATGATGCGCATGCACATTAAACGATGTCTGCGCAAGATAAAGGTTCAATCATTTTAAAGTTCGGTACGTCCTGTCCGCGATAACCTATGACGGGCGGCCGCTGACTCGTTTCAGTTCAGAGTTTGAATACCAGTGGTTCTGTAAATTACGGATAGGTAGGAAATATACCAACATTATTTTGACAAAAAGGGACGCGTACACTTACTTATGTTATTTTCCTGACGTTCGTCGACGTCTTGATTCTTCAAATTTACGCCAGCAGGGTTGTCACTTTGCCTGCACACAACAATTGTACGCGATTAAGTCCCGTTTTTGTCAAAGTAATGAGTGGTATCGTGTGAGTGATACTGATGATCAATTGATCACTGTAAAAGTACTAACATCAGTCAAAACAAAGCTTGGTTTTGCAAGTCACGTTCGAGCCCATGCACGAAAAGATCAAGCAAGTACCTTGGTGCCTGCTGAATGATTTGTCCAGGTGTCGCCGTCGACGGATACGTCTGGGAGGACATCATCATCATCATCATCACTAACATCAGTACTAATGTACTAACATCTTTATTGTTAAGAGAATAAGAGCGTGGTGCTGGAATACCGAATTCAGATATCCTCTATTTTCTATTCCGATACTTTTAACACTTTCACGACCAGGAACCCGCTAGGCGGGCTCTCCGTTCGTAGGCGCTTTCCGCTACAAAACGGGAAAACGCTAGGATCGGCTACGAGCGTAGCGCGTAGCGAAGTGTGGTACGGAAAGTGTTAAAGCCCTCTTAATATGTTAGCCTAATACGTCCCATAGCGGGTTAGGAATTTTACATACACCTTTGTATTCCTTCGTGGATGTATGCAGATTTCCTCACGATGGTTTCCTTCAGTAAAAAGCGCTTGGTAAACAACAAATGATCAGTATTTCGTACATAAGTGTCTTTCTTCTCCAGTCTTTTTCTACTCACAAAGGCGACTCTAACTTTTTTCAGAGTTAGAATGTTTTTTTAGAGAGTTTTAAGTATTTATACTTTTTAGTTTCCACTGTCCGAGCTCCGTGCTACATAACAAGAAACTAAAACTAAAAAAGTACTTAAACATTGAAAGTTCGATAAAGTTTTGTCAAATAAACATGTTTTTATCTCTTTGACAGGTCATGACCGTGAAGGATGTCACCTGCACCCGAGTTTACAAAGTACAATAAGATAACTCAAAAGACTGCAGGGCGGCGCCCTACCCATGTCCTATTATATATAGCACAACTATTTTATAAAGTTAAATTATGTTACAGCGCTTGAACAACTAAATGACTGCCCTGTGAAGTCGGCATGTTCCGACCAATCAGAACGCGAGTTTTTTGACCAATCACGTGGCCGTAAAAATTTACAACTTTATTGATTGCAGTTGACAGTCATTTATTTGTAGAGTATTAAACGAGTATATTATTCTGTCAAACATATTGATACTTTGCTTGTGAACTCAAATGTTTATTTTTGTATGATTTCGAATGTGTGTTTGCCAAAGTTAGGTTTACCTATGTACTACGCGGGGATGCAGACGTACTTGTGTATGTTTGTAGTTGCTAAGGCGTGTTAAATAAACTCGTTTTATATAAATTTTTGCTTTTTATTGGTGTTAAATAGTTAAGGAATGCAATACCATTGATTTATTATGTAGGTAGAACCTACTAGATGTGACATCTAGAACAAATTTTGTGCTGCATGTTTGGCCGTTGACAGCTGTCAGTTGCTTAGCATCATGTCAGTGTTTCAAGAGCGAATGTATGGACTTTAAGTGCCGATCACTTAAACTCATGGCTGAAAAAAATTGTTAGGGATGTCATCTCCTGTTACTCAATGTGCAATACTGGTATTTTTGTCCCAATAGCGGTATCGCGGTATTGCCCATAATACCGGTATTGATTTCCATAGTTAGATATACTTAGTATAGGAACCTACCTTGTTTTTTTATAAGTAAAAATGACGAAAATAAGATTTAAAGTTGTCGATTGGTTGTCGAGACAAACCGGCTGTCACAGCCATCATCCGAATACTATTTATCAATGAAGATAAAGCCGAGTTTCTACGAGAGTTGTGCCAGGATGCATAGCTAGGGATGTGTTTGTTAAGAATAAAAACCAATGGGATCATTTAATTTGAACGAGGATAGGTAAATGAAATAATTCTGTGAGAGAAGTGATTCTAATGGTCCTTACTTAACCAAACACATATTTAATAATTTTATCATTTATTCCTTGCAACCATGGGATTATAAAAGGTGTACTTAGAGTTAAACCAGTACAGACAAGGACCCTACTAGGGCGTAGCAAGACTTTATACTTATACCTAATTAACTATAAACTAAACTACATATATGTTAAATATGTTAAAGTTCCGCGGGTAAAAGTACCTTAATTAAATATGACGGTTGGCGCTTTATTACGTTCCGAAGTATGGCATTAGTATTGGAGCGTTCGTTTTAATTGCGTAAGCGCCAACTGCTATGAGGTACCTTTTACAGACAGAAAGGCAGTCTAAACGCGCAAAGCAATCTATAGATGGTGCTGCATTCTTTAAAATAATATTTTGATATCTCAAATCCATACACTTGGTACCTAAAAAGTACAGTACGAAAACTTTATTAGGTATCAAAAAATCAATATTGTCAAGTAGGTCTACCTACAAAACTGCACGAAATTCTAATATTCTATAATAAGTATTCTACGGAAGGTCAGCCCCTTAAATGATATTTTTATTTTATTTGCAGTCTTTATCTACAGAAGGAAAGTGGACGAAATTCAGACGGAGGTTGGTTACTTTACTAGGCTATAGCTGACTTACTAGAACTAAAGTACGAGTCCCACGGCTATCTTGCAGCGAAAAAGTATTTTATGCTGAAAATAATCTCAATTCTTAAATTGCTACTTCCAAATATTACAATTAAGTACCAATAGGTATTAACAAAGAGATCAGTATATACTTAGCAGTGGCGATGTGTCAAATATATTTGTAGGCAAGCCGAAGCTAATTTGACTTTTCTTTTCTCCATGATCGGTAGGGAAGTTACCCAAGCGCCTAATAACTAGGGAAGCCGGTGGGAATCGGGTTCTACGGACCAGCCGCCACTGGTATATAGTCTATCATTATCTTATTTATTAGCAAGATACCAAATATACCAATATCGCATTCCAAGAAGCAGACATTAATATTAATCTAAAGTCAAAAAACAGTTATAAATAAATATCATATGATAAGTTTTCATACGCACAAAGCTAACAAGAACAAGATAAATAGCGTCGTCCACAACAATCTTAAGGCAAGCGTCGTTGTATGAGAGTCACTCTTCATTATTACTTGTCTCTGGCAATTTGATGGAAATCCTTCTACTACTCAAAGCAAGCATTAACTAGAGCCCGCACACGTGTACCCCCGTAAGGGATAGATATATAGATGCCCATAATCACTTCTACAGCATAAAACAGAACAATTTACCAATGTTTTCCTTAGCCGACACAACTTTCTAGGAAAACTAACAGCTTTTCTCGTAGCAATCACAGAAATTCTTGAAGAAATCGCGCATTATATCTGTTTGTTACCCTCCACTGCTAGAAGTAACGCGTGGAGGGTAATAGAAACTATGACAAGGACCAACGAAAATAGCACCTCTCTGCCGTATCTATCGAAAGTGTAATAAGACCATCCCGTTCTATCTTGGTATTATTAGTTCCGTGTCAGATCTATGGGTGGTATATCTAAGTTCTACTATGCGCTATGCTTCTGCTATATGAATATGACTGCCACCTATTGAAAGTTATCAAAAACTTTTTGTTTACAAACGAGCTACAAAATTTCTTACTTATCTACTCAACGCTAGATGGCGTTACTTAAATTAATCCCGCTATTTGCCACTAGATGGCGCTTTTAGAAGAATCTAGGTGTAGAGGCGTTTTTCATAGTAGTTTTTTTACGAACTCGTATTTTTTTTAGTTAGTGTTTTACTACATTTTTTTAACAATTTTACTAAATTGGATGGGTTTTATTATTTATTTATTTTATATGTAGCTAAATTAAAATATCGCAAAAAAAGAGGATCGAAATACGACAAAATAATACGAGTCTTGAGACTAGCTTTCATTGATCTATCTTAGTTAACTTTTCAATTTGGATGCATTATAATTTGTACTACGGTTAGGGTCGCCACACACCTAGCGGTTTTCCTCGCGGAATTACCGGAAGTAGCGGAAATTTGTCTATGGTAGCGGAAATTTGTCTATGGTAGCAGATTTTTTGTATGGAAGCCATAGACAAATTTCCGCTACCATAGACAAATTAAGCATTTTGTCTATGAATTTCCGCTACTTCCGGTAATTCCGCGAGGAAAACCGCTAGGTGTGTGGCGACCCTTATGCTGCGGCCGGTGCTTGAACGGCCGTGTTGCTACAGTTCGTATGCTATGATTAGTTTATTTGTGCCGTGAATAGGATTGCTTGTGTTCGGGCGCATTGTACGGAACGCGATATTATCGACATCTGTCAAATCCTCAATTTTACGTGTTTTGTGTTTGAGATGGTGGATTCTTGATTAAATTTTAAATTACTGTGCCGGTGCGAATTTACTCAGTGTTCAGTTAAACTAAGCCTTATAATGTTTGGAATTTGTGATTCTGTGTTTTGTGTATAGCAGGCTTGTAGCCAAAGTGGCGTTTGTGGATTGAGGATTACACAGTTGCTTATTTGGATTAAAAATACTCTCAAGTAAGTAAATATTTACTTAGCATCGTAACTGTGTGTTAGAGTTTAAACAGGATACAATTTTACGGAGCAAACAGCTACTAGACAGCTAAATTATGTTGTTTTTATGCGGCTAAAACTAGTTGTTTAGGAACTGTTCTTACGCCCTGTGGTATTTGTTGTTTTATGCATTTAATTGCATTGCTGCATTCCAGGTTGGGTCTCGGTTCCGTAATAGGTTTCTTTAAAGTTGTTTGTCTGTTTGTTTACAAACAGTTGCTGAAATACAAGTGTGTATAATTGTACTGTGTAAAATATTTATAGATGTAGATAAAAATAGCTAACCAATCAGCTGTGCTAATTTGATAAGAAAGTAAACATCAACGAATAAATGTACAGAGCAGTTTAAAACAACTTAAATAATTATTATTAGATCACAGCTTAAAACAAAATAGGTATATTGCTAAAATTTTTTAAATTTTAATTTTCTGTAAATTACGTACTATTTAATACCTAATTCTGTCAATCGAAAGGCTCACAACACAATATTGGAGTGACATTCAGCTAAACAGTCTTTAAACATAATAAATTAATAACTGTGGATTCGGTTTACAATCTGGTTATGAAATATATGGAATCATCAGTTTTTGGATCTGGTTGCTAACCCTAATGCTAGCACCACACTTCGGGTTATTCGGCCGAATATTTGTGTTATATCTCTCTCTCTATACGATAAAAATAGAAAGAGACGCAACACGAATATTTGGCCGAATACCCGAAGTGTGGTTCCAGCATAACATAGGCATCTATTTGTAATATATTTGGCAGTAAAATTAATTTATCCAAGTACCTATGTCATTTATTGCTCAGGAACAAAGTTCATGCCTAAAAATATTTTGCATGAATTCAAACTCAAGATGCCACCTTCATGCAATACACTAATAAGGCT
This sequence comes from Pammene fasciana, assembly GCA_911728535.1. NCBI lineage: Eukaryota > Metazoa > Arthropoda > Insecta > Lepidoptera > Tortricidae > Pammene > Pammene fasciana. The sequence continues at coordinate 4,751,736 of OU452292.1, forward strand.
TGAGTAATATTACATTTAGTGAGTGATGAGATTACGGGTGACAGAGATATGTGGAAAAAAAAGACATGCTGTGCCGACCCCAAGTAAATGGGACAAGAGCAAGCTAATGATGATGATATCCCAGTAGGTTATTTTGTAAAGGATAACATAATTCCATAAACCCAATAAAGCATAAATCAAGTTTGAAGAATAAATGGCCTCTATCCATTACAACAAATTTGCCACTCTCAAGATAAAGTAGTATTTTTAATTGTGCAGTCATTTGACGGCCCTTCTAAGTGCTGTCCACTAAAGTTGCAGTTGAAAGAAGTTGATAACTCGAGATACTGAAGAACAAATCAAATTATTTTAATAAATATTTGATTTATTTATTTAAAAATAATAAAATAAATATTTGGGGACAATCTTACACAAATAAACCTAGTCCCAAACTAAGCAAAGCTTGTACTATGGGTGCTAGGCGACGATATATTTACTCACATAGATAAATATATACTAAGATACATAGAAAACACCTATAACTCAGGAACAAATAGGTATTCGTGATAAACACACAAATAAATGCCCTTACAGGCATATTGATATTGACTCCTTGGAAGTAGGGATTGCAATCCGGCCGAATCCAACCAGATTTGAACTTTACTTTTAGCACATAATTTATTTATTTTATTGTATCTAGTGGGTATGGGCAGGTTTCCACAACTCTACGACTAGCGGCCATTTTGCCTTAAGGTCTTTTTTGCACAGGAGTAAGATGCAAACCTGTAAATATGTCTTAAATAGACTGCAAAATAGTACTAAAAGGCCTATCATGAACCGCGAACGAATTCCTCTCTTTCGCACCTGTACCTACTTAATTATGTACGCAAGTGCGACAGAGGCATTACTTCATTTTTAGGTGCAATAGTTACATCATCAGTAAGTGCTAGTAGTTTTCATAGACTACACTAACAGAAATTATTTTACTAATGCCACTAACGGCCCTCACAAAATGTTTAAAAGTGGCTATGGGTAAATTTTTTTGTTAGGCAAGCCAGAGCTTTATTTGGCTTAAAATGTCTTTATAAGTTCTAGTAAAACTGCTCAAAAGCCTAAAAGCAGGAATCGTATTCTATGGCACTAGTACTCCTAAAGTCCTCTTCATTTCCTACTTGAAAAACATGTCGATAGATTTCTTCGAAAACCTGCACATTTTCTTGCAAACCTAAATAATAAATATCCCTTCAGGACATAAGACGTTGCCAAAACACGTTGGCAGCATGGGTGAGGCCATGCCGATCTAAAACTAACTTTAATATGCAATTGTTAAGGTGCACTTTTCGTCAGTGTGTAATGCCGCAGAGGGGCCGGGCTCAATCGATAGAGGGCTCCGGCCGTCAGCTGAGCCGTCTGGGTGGAATTACTCGTGATAACGCGGTTTTTACTTTAAATGTGAGGTCGAAGTTTAAATTTTGGGTCTTTGGAGGGGTGGATTAAATCAACATTATCTATTTACAATCTCGCCCATTAAACGATTGTGTTGAATCGGAAACCGAAATAATGATCTCGCTCCGAAATTGAGCTCAGATGATGATGATATGGATGATATCTACGTTTTAGTGTGCCTACCTCTCTTGGTGGTATAAGCGTACCAATTTTCAGACGCAAGTTTTGTATACTACAGATAAATAAAAAGGCCATGGTGCGGATCGTAATTTTTATCGTGTAGGAAGATGCCCCCTCCCCCCCTGAACGAACTCCTGGATCCGCGCCTGGACTTGTGTGCATGCTGCTATACTATATAGGTAATATAGGTATTATTCAGTCTCTCTGGTACACCCTGAAAATAATGAATAACTTATAAGTAGGTACCTCCCTCTGTCTGTAATGACAGTAGGTAAATATTATTGTATTAGCTTGTTCAATGTTTCCTCAAATTTAATAAAGGTAACTTACCTGTACCTAATCTCTATCTGCCCAGGTATTAACAATATGGTATTACACACAAAACATTACAAACTGGCAAAAATAACATTCAATTGCTCTTAGATTATTTATCACCCTGAAACATGCAATTAATTTTAACCATAAGTTTGTATCACGCACCATTTTCTATCTAGACTGTAGGTAGGTTTGCCTCATGTTTACCTAGTAGTTAGCCTTTTTAACTTTCGTAGGCACATAACCTTGACTAGTTAAATCATTCACATTGGTTGGTCACGCACGTGGACTGAGCTGAATCGAAGGCCACCCATTGTTTACAATCCTTTGATTCTTTTGTTGCGGATGGACAAAAATAAACGCCGCACAAATAAGTAAAACTATTTCCAAGAACGTTACCTTAGCTTCAAGTCATTGTTTTGTGGATCTATCGATCGAGTTTTCTTTCAGTTACTATATTTGACTTAGGAAATGCGTGAGACATTCTGCAAAATTCATTACACACATATACCTTACCACACCACATACACTACACATACACACAGGTCTGATTGTTGGACATTACCAGTTGCATGGAGTGAGCAGAGCACTTTAGAATTATTATATAATCTGACTCTATGCTTAGGTACTTATTAGTTCTCGATAGTTGAGGTGACCAAGAGGTACTATTTTTAATACGCTGAAATGTCAAATCATCAGTACAGTCATCTGTTTCGCACCACTCTCCGATAATCAGGCATATGTGCTGCAGATTGCACGCTGACGTCAACGCCTGCAGCGATCGGTAATCCCATTATTAATATCTTTATCCGATTACACTGAAGGGTGAGTAGTTCCTGAGTTTCCTGATTATAAAAATTCATTGCTTTTGCAAATTGTTGACTCGATTGCCTAGCTAGAATCAAATTTCAAATTTCTAGGTCAGCTGGAAGTAGTCAAAAGTTTTGATGAGTCAGAGAGTGTCAGTCCCACGGCCGGTGTGCACTCACCTTTATTGCTCTATGAACATGGCTGACAGTTGTATAGTGCAGGGGTCGGCAAACCGCGGCTCGCGAGCCGCATGCGGCTCTTTGAAGGGTCAGTTGTGACTCTTCGACTTACCCCTCAAAAAAAAAATTAAATCAAATATTACAGTATAAAACATAAAACAGACAACTGCGGCTTTATGAGCTTCCAAAAAATCCATATGTTCTGTGTGTAAAAAAATTGCTGACCCTATAGAATAGACGGATAGTGACGTAGTACTTTCGCCGCTCCACAGCGATACATGCTGATATGATAACCATCAGTCCAGTCATCTGTTTCGCACCACACCGATAATCTCGCATATGCGCTGCATATTGCATGCTCAATTGCTCACGTCAAGGCAAAGCCTGCAGTGATCGGTATATAATGCTATAAGATCTTTATCCGATAAAAATAAAATGTGGCTAAAATAGTTCATTTTGTTCTAATAATGTCTACGCCTAATAATGTCTGCCCACCCACTATTTGAAAACCTTTGGTTAGACAGTGGTTTCAGTTTCAAAAACTGTGCTCAAAATAATTAGCCAATGTATAAGAAAACTTCACATTGACTTCTGCTTTATATTTTTCCTATGCAAATAACTAATAAACTGTCTGAAGTATCTTTTATATCTTCGTAGGTACCTACGTAGTTACAATAGGCGACTTATCCATTGAGTTAGGTACCGTGAAACTTTGTTTTACTGCAAATTACTGAACCGCTAATCAAGATTGTAATTGCAGATACTCAGAAAATCTTGAGTCCACGGAAATTGAAGAAACATTCATAATTTTTTTTAAATATGACATTTACGAAGCTCTGTAGAAAGTTAAACGGTTAACTGGCAGATAACGCGGAAAGCAATTAATGTTGAGTTAACATTTAAATTTTATTTTACGGCTCGTTTACTACACGTACCAACCTACTGATAATCTCGAAAGGACTTTCCAATCCAAACATAAAAAAATACGGTTTCGTTGCCAATAATTGGATGACTTGTAAAGAAATCTGCGTTAAATATTAATATAATATTAACTTGACACCTAACTGGTTAAGTGGATACTTTACAAAAATAATCGCAGGCATTGAGATAAGTCGTGAACATTTGGCATTTTAAATATGTTACAATAATAATGACGGGCATGCTAAGTTTGTCCTAGGATAGGATAGGATAAGGATAAATTAGGTAGATATTTTTGTCCCGTTGTTAACGTATATTAGTTTATGACCTTGACTGTATTGTATAGTATAGTGTATCTCAAAGTTGTGCTAACACTTTTGAGCCAATCGAAAAAGATACTATTACATAACATAACTAATGTCCTATAGGGGCCATTATACATACATGTTAACTATTTGTTTAACACACTAAGGGTGGGTTGCACCACGCACAATTAACGGACTCATCGACGTTAAATATGGCGACGGAGCTGTCATCCCATAGAAAAATTACAAACTTTACATACATGATTTTTTTAACGATTACGTTGACGTTGACAGACGTTATGGTGCAACCGATCCTAAAAGAGAACTAGGTGAATCGATCGTTGAATTCCGTTACACGGTGCAAGTGCTATTAGTTCACTATTGCACCGTTTTTGTAACAGACAAGCTTGCATAATCTGCGGAGTCACGAACAATGACTTTAGTGTTCTTTGTCGCTGTCATGTTTATGGATGAAAAACATGCAAAAATTACTTAGTAACTGATACACCTTACAAGCTTTTTTTTATTCCCCATGTCAATGGTTGTTTTTAATACATCAAGTATGTAAATGCCTTGCAAGTAAATAAGGACCAAGGCCTTGACTGACAATGTCTATAGAAAGTCGCGTTAGAGTTTGACACTTCTCTTTCCGGACAGGCTACCGCGCATCAGCAAAACGTACTATCGCGTCACTTACGCAAGTTACGCAAATTTATACATTTTTTAAGCGATTTCAACCTGTCAAAATTACTCAACTTGATACCGATAACCTCTGTTTTACAAGATAATAACGAAGGATATACCTCTGTATATATATACTGAACTTTGGAGGAACGCGATTCCAGTGGCGTAGGTGGGTTTCCATATCCATAATTTATAAGCATATAAAAATAAAAGGCGATAGTAGTTTTTTTTAAATAAAACTGTTGTGGCAAACCTCAGGCTACGCCACTGCTTCGTTCCCAATGATCTTTCTCATAAACACTATCGCTTGTCATCGCAAACGCAGCTGTATCTAAATCACTAACACAGGGCAATTTAAACCAGGCCGTAATCTCCAAAACAGTTTTAGACTTTGTTCGTAAACTAGATAACGTGTTTAAAGAGCAGAACACTTGTTGTTAAACAAATGTTTTGTTTCGACATGAATTACTTTCGTTTGTGTCTATTGTTTATACTGGGTTGCTCCACAAGTGATGTTTGTGTATGTGTACACATACGCGAGGCGTCTGGCTATTATTGTTTAGGAGTGGTTCAAGAGGACAATCTGCAGAACGGGGCAGACGACCAGCCACGTGGTGGTCGACAGTAGAAAGGGATTTAAAAGCCCCGAATCTTTCGCCAACGACAACCCGGGATAGAATATCTTGGCGCCGATGCACAAGGAGCCCCGATCCCAGATAAACTGTGACAACGGCAGGAAGAAGAAGAATATGGTTACAGAGGACGGGTAAAAATTAATGTGAAATAAAACTTATATCCATCCTCTGCCCGTTCCTCCCTCCCTTCCAAACAGGTAGTGATCGTATGGAATATAGTACCTATTTGATTCGTTCAATCGTGAATGTACTGCAACACAGTTGCATGGTAATTGCACTGTTCCGTCATTCATGCCACTCACAATTGCTGAACCGTCTGGCCCAATGATACTGTTTCTTGTGCAAAATGCTGGCATCAGGACTATCGTTTGGAGCCGTTCGTCATAGCATTTACGCCAAGAAACATTTCTTAGTCTTACTCGTATCTCCAAGCAGGACAGGACTGATGTCGAGATTCTAGAGGGTCGTTGGGTGAAGACAGCTGATGGCCAGTCGATGTAGACGTTCTTATGGGAGAGCCTTTAATATATCGAATAATGGCCATCTTTTAGCTTATACTTACATATAGCTTGACCACAACCGCTGTACCGCTTGCGCCATACACGCGTATAAGAGGATCAAGCTATAAGAGGATGATGAGTTGATGCACCGAAAAAAATATTTTTCTACAATACTACAAGAACGTGTTGTTGTGAAAAATATGGTTATGTTTACTATAATCTGCTGGTGATAACAAAAATTATTGTATCTTGTAAAATTTTGTTTGTAAACATTACCGTACAAATCTAGTTAAACGCAATTTAGTACAATTTACAATTACATTGCATAAATAAAGATGTAAGCGTAATAAATACAATGTTTTTGTGTTTTTAACATATGTATCGTAATCTGAACAAACTTGATGCAGAAATAAAGATGCGAATGTAAGTGGTACAAAATATTTGAGTTTAATTTTACCATATGCATTGTATTGTGAACGCAACGTTTATTCATGTCTTGGAGTGGATAAAGCAGCGTTGCCAGATGGGTTACTGAAGTCACATTTTTCGTGACTTTTGGCCGCCTCGTATGACTTGTGATTTGAAGATAATTTTCGTGACTTTTTAAGTAAGTCCATTTTTTACAGATATAATTTCAGCGAAGCATATTTTTAAAGGACGCATCCAAAAATATGTAACTTCTTGTGATCCCTGTCACTCACCGAATTTCAAATGTGCCGGTGTACGGCTACATTGACTACATTTGCGAATGTTTCGTGTCGGTCGTCCCGCATCTTAGAGCTTTAAACCAATCGGAGTAGCCATTGACAGGCGTTCCCCTCTGCCGAATGAATATGACCAGTGGTCATATTCGTTGTATGGACTGACGTTTATTTGACGTGGCTATTTTGACGTTTCGCATACAGTTGACGTTCTCCTCCCCCGCAAAAAACGGCAGACTTTTTCCGATAGAAATGAGAGCGCGTCTCGCATCCGGTTGGTTTAATAATCAAAGTCCCGCATACTATCCGTTTAAGGCACTCCACACACTTGAGCTGAATTCGTTAATTCATAGACAATATCAGACGGAAATGCTTAAATTTGTCTGTGTTTGCGGAGAATTGTCTATGGCCTCCATACAAAAAATCCGCTACCATAGACAAATTTCAAACCATTTCTTAAAAGTCGCCGAACAAACGTTGTCTGGTTTGAGGAGTGGAATCTACGTTTACGTCTTCCGACCGTCGTCGTCGCGGTCCCAGCGGCGACGCGGCGTATGAGCGACGTCGCCCGAGCGTCGGCGTCTCACCAGCGTCAGGCAAACGCACGTGCAACCGCAATGCCTCGGGCGAGGCACGTCTACTAATCGCGCTGCTACGCGCGGCAATTTCCTCGCAAGGCGGTGCGTGAGGTGTGGACCCGGCTAATAATGAATCATTTATTCTAAACTTTAATTTCAGGCTGCTATAGAAGGCTAGACAAAAAACCGGCCAAGAGCATGTCGGGCCATGCTCAGTGTAGGGTCCCGTTTTTGCCAGCCTGTTACAATTCATTAATTGAAAAGATTGTTTCTTATGGAAAAATTGGTGGCGCTTACGTCATTTCACTTACGTCCTTTCAGTATGGGTTTTTGAGTGATAACTCAAAAACGGCTCAACTGATTTAATTCAATATAGTTTTCCCTGAAGGGACTTATTAGGCCTCAATTTCATGATTTTTTTCAAAATTTTTGGACCCACGGCCCACTGTTCAAAAGTTAGATGGGGGATGGGGGACGCCCTGTTTTAAACTTTCGAAGCTGTTATTTACTAAAATATTAGTTTTATCCAAAAACTGTGTTAGAAGACCCTAATTATTTTTAAATGACCTATCCAACAATACCCCATACAACTGGGTTGGAACGAAAAATAATTTCTATTCTACCATTTTGTTGGCTTGGTTAATGCAAATATTCAAACCAAATTTCCGCTTTCTAGTGCTAACGGTCACTGAGCTAGACCGCGGACGGACGGACGGACATGGCGAAACTATAAGGGTTCCTAGTTGACTACGGAACCCTAAAAAGGATATCCTTTTTAGGGTTCCGCCTTCCTAAGGGGTGATTTGTGACACGTTCAAGGCAGGACAGCCGGGCTGCCCATGGCACCGTTGCAAAATTGGAAAATATAGACATCAAGGGTCAATTTCCCATTAAAAGATTAAATATCGCGCTCTTTTCTATTGCAAACTTGGTTTTTTGTTCTTTAATACTTGTATTTTCAAATATAAGTAATCATTGTTTTTTATTATTTAAAAAAAACAACACAACTTTTTGGGAAACAAACTGTCACTTTTGACCCAAGAGCCCTGGCAACACTGGGAAAAAGCGCGGGCGGCGGGGGAAGGGACGGAACCGGTATTGTTGCATCATAATTTCGTCATCGAATCGACGCCATTTTGCGAATCGAATGCGACACTGTTTCTGCGTCCGCGCCGGCACATTATTTCAATTTTCAAAGATCTCAAGCCAGTTTATAAAAGTGGTAACTGAAACAAAATGGACGAGGACGTACAAAATCTTTTAAGAAATTGGAATCTGGAGCAATACATTTCAGTCTTTGCAAGTAAGTGAATCTTGTTCATTTTTATAAAAGTGTTTAGGTATGTTGTGATTTCATTTTCGCCATGTTTAGTATTTAAAGAGCTAAGGAACAAATAGTTATGTAAAATATCAATCAAGTGGAGGGAGATGATATGTGGATGTGAATATAACATCATAGCAATCTGTCCGTCTGTACCCATTTTCTCACATAAAATCTATCCATTTTTTTATAACCTAACTTGATTTTCTGACCTAATATTGATAGGTATTAATAACAATGTAAGGTTTTATAGAATATGTAAGTATGGGTTCAACAAAGTTGCAAAAATCGTGTTAGTAGCTGTAAGTCCGGAAAGAGAAATGTCGTAGTTTATAGGTATGGGAACTTATATTCTGCGACATTTCTCTTTCCGGACAACCTATTCGTTATTTTGTGTGACACAAGCAAGAACGTAGGGCTCAATTCAAACCGGAATGGCAGCGGCAGGCAACGGAGTCCACCAGGGCAGCCGGGGCCGCTGTCGGCCGCGCGCTGCCTCCTGGCTCCGCTCATCTAGTCTCCTCTTGATCAGTTTTATAAAGCGCGGGGAGCGCGCGGCCGCCAGCGGGCGTCCGCGGCGCCGCGAGCAGCCTTGCGTCGCTGCAGTCAGCCACGCCGACGACTTTTTGAGCGATACTGTATGTCTAGCATGATTTACGTTGCGGCGCGACTCTCCATACTTCAGGCGCAACTCCAAGTATGGATGTCATGCTGAGCCGCCTGGTCTGTTAAGTAAAAAATTATATTACTCTGAAAGTACTCGCCGCGCTGCTGCCATTCTGATGTGAATTGAGCCTAGGTAATGGCGGCATATCTAAAGCCGGACACCGACTATCAGTCCGCCTGCAGTCCGCCTGACGATCTCGGCCTGTCAGTTAGAACAAAAATTTCTTCTCTTCAACAAAAATTGGCTTCAAACAACTGACAGGCTGATATCGTCAGGCGGACTGATAGTCGGTGGCCGCCCTAACTGCATCTTAGTCAACACTGAAAATGCTCTTATAAACAAGTATTTTAATACTGTATGAATACATTAGTATTAAAGGTTAACTGGAGAGATCCCTTACAGGGATAAGTTCGCCTTTGTTTTTACTTTGTTTTTCTTTTCTCATGTTTGTATTGTTACTGTATTTTTATGTACAATAAAGTGTTTACATACATACATACTTACATTCTAATAATTTAAGTACCTAGGTTTATTTACTTTTTGCTGTTTGGTACTAGACGCCGATTTGAAAACAGTAGCCTATTTTCATTCCCCTGGATTCAACATCAAATTTCATCAAAATAGGTCCAGCAGTTTAGGAATGTTCAGAGTTTGAGTTCAGAGGGACAGGGAGATCTTTCAATTCAAATGACCGGGAAACCTGTTGTTAGGAAATGTGACTTAAAATTTAACACAAATTCCAATTAACCATAATTTTTTTTTGTAAAACATACTATACTTAATAATGGTGAGTATCAATACTATCAATGTGCTTATTGCTGTTTTTTTTTAGGAAACAATATTACATTGGAATGCCTCGCTTTGCTAGACAACCGGATGATAGAGGAGTTGTTTCCGGTTATTGGTGACAGAGCCATATTTAAACAAAACTTAGCAAATTGGAAATCAATAGCAGATGAAGTAAGTGAATATTTTATTATATATCAGTTGAATAAAGAATCTGGTTTTGAGAATAAACAAACACTATGCTGCTGCCACCATGTCATTTTCAAGTAAAAGTAATTGTTGGTAGTCAATATGGCATTAATTACTGCCATAATAATTCATTTAGAAATGAACTCTATTAACAACCAACAATGATGTACCTTTTATAAACTTGTATAGAGGTCATATACTAAGGAAAAAGTGACCTAGGCCTGTGGTGCCCAAGGCTGGGATCGAAGCAGAATAAGAGGCCTAGGTCACTTTTTACTTTGTATATGACATCTATACAAGTTTATAATTTATATTATAGTAGTGTGACTACTTATAAAAATAAACAAATCATAATATTTATTACAAATAATTTGACTTGTTCTTCAGTTGATGTACCTTTTGCTAGAAAACGTCACAAATATTTTTTGATTGAAATGGTATGCTTTCTAGTGGGATCCTGGAGAAATCGAGACAAAAGACCATGAAATTAATTTGTATTTCATTTAGTTGTTTAGATTTCAATGAAAAAATATTAAATTTACATTTGTTATTAGCATAAATAGCATGTATTGGTTCGAAATCTTGATCTTGAATCTTTGTCTTGTTGTCATTAGAACTATCTTTAACCAACTTCAAGATTTCAAAAGAGGAGGTTATCAATTCAGTTGTATGTATGTGTGGGTATTCCATAACTCCGTGTCTGAACAAATTATGAATATTCTTTTTTTGATCGTAAGTATATTACATGATGGATATTCTTTTTGCGTCAGTGGGTGCAGCTACCAGATCCCGTGCTACTACGTGAAAATGGTCTTATTAATGAAGATTCGCGTTTAAAGATTTTAGAAAAAACATACAGGGTGCGAGAAAAAGTTTCATTTTTGATAAACTTTCTTTTTGATGCCAATCGATCTCATTTCTATAGAGAATCAAAAGCTTGTATGATACCAAAAAAATTCCGGCTAGGTACAAATCGAGGAAAACTTTCCCCATACATTTTGTATGAAAATGAAAACTTTTTGACATGCTATTTTTTATTCCGATCGATTCCATTTCTGTTCAATATCAATAGTTTCAATGGGGTCAACTTACTCAACTTACGGTAACGTACCAAAAAGCCACAAATTGAAGAAACTTTTTCCATACATTTACTGCTTTAAAATCCCCTTTTTTGATATTTTGAATGCTTTTACTGTAATGTCCTCATACAGTATTATGGTCCTTAAACCTAACAGGACTGATTGGCGTGATAAGAAAAATGTAAATAAAATCTTACAGTTGGTCCATACTCGTTCATAGTAAATGTATGTTTTTTTTATATTTGTGGGTTTATAGTTCATTACCGTAAGTTGACCCTTAGGAAACTATTAATACTGGAAAGGAATGGGATCGACTGGCGTAACAAAATTGTATGTGAAAAATAAAAGTTTTAATTTTCATACAAAATGAATTTTGTGTTTTTATCAACAAATCAAGCATTTTCATTCACAAAAGTGACATTTGATGAAGTGGAACTGTTGATGATAATCAGGACGGAACTCCTGAACGACTCATAGTTCACGTTTGGCGATTTGTCTTTTTCGCTGTGTATGTTAAGCAAGTTGGATTTTCAAAGACAATTTTTTGTCAAGCTCGAGTTCTGATGATGGGATCCATCAGGATTCGAGGGCACTCCTCAAATATTAACGGCGTACATTGCATAGTAATTTTAGTATTTTCATCAATAAGTCAAACATTGACATTTAAAAAAGTGGTATTTGATGAGGTGGAACTGCTGATGATGATCAGAACGGAACTCTTCGGTTCACGTTTAGCGATATGTGCTGTGCGCTATATTTGTTAAGCAAGTTAGAATTTCAAGAAAAACTTTTTTTTATTTGTATCATAGATAAATGAGTAGATAGATTGCTAACTCCATACATAGCAAAACTACTAATTAAATAATAAGTCGTATGGGAGGTATGGTTTAACTCATTTATACTAAGTTTTAAGCACACTTAAATCGTAATACGTATTAAGCTGTAATCTTTTGAATAATAACTTTTAGCAAAGCTCGCTTAAAACTTATTACATATACGCATTTAGCCATGTATGGAAAGAACACTCTAGGTACTTAATTCTCTTTGATTTGTATGGAATTTAAGACTTGACCATCTACAATAATCTTTCACCGGCCTCCCCCATTGAAGTCGTTTTCTTTAATTATACAAAATATGACTGATATCCTAGTCTAGTCACAAGACCATATTTTATTGTTAAAAATAAATTAAAAATAATTCTATATGTGTCAATTCAGTACGTCCTCTTGGCACCGGACTCATCATAGATGAGAGGGAGAGTGGGCAGTCGTCCCCACGTTGGCTGGGGACTTCACATACATACATCTTTTTAAAATTAATAATAAACTTTTATAAAGTTGATATGTGATAGGACTGATGAGGTATAAGGAGTTATCAGTTTAACTAGGTATTTTACTTAACTTATTCTGCCAGATTTCAGAGTCAGAAGAAGTTGACATGCTGTCAGAGAAGCATAGGTATATCCAAATAACTGACACCTTCTCTGATAAGGAAGAAGACTCTTTTGAAGACCCAAAAGAAAAATTCAAAACAGTTCATTTGGAAAATGATAAAACTGACCATTCTACTGGAGGTGCTGGTGCACTGGAGCTATCATCATCACCAAGTTCACTGACCAGCAAGGTCCCTGACCCTAGTCAAGTTTCCGAAGTTCCAACTTTGAAAACGAAGGAATGTAACAAAAATAAGGTGGGTTTGTCATTTATAATAATTATGTCATTTTATGGAATGTTAAGTTTAAACCTCTGACCGCCAAGTAGAAAAATTGTGCCACTGATAGAGCAAAATTTGCACGAGTGCACTCTGTTACCATAGTGATTGGAAAACAACATATCAACATAATAATTATTTCCGTCTAATAGTGGATATAGTTAGATAGGTATTTAGAAACCATAATACATATTAATGATTTTCAAGTCAATGGTACATCATTGTCGGATTGTCTCATATATTTTACATACCTTGTGTTTAGTAAGCAAGTGGTAAAACATTTTCTTCTTATGGTTTTCAGAATCTACTGGATTTACTACAGTCAAGTGTAGATGGTAAAATTATACTCAATATGCATCAAGAAGATGGTCTGTTGAGCAGCAGTTCTAGAAGTAAATTATGCAACATCATTATTAAGGATTTACTTGGCAACGACCCCACGAAAACTAATATTCCGAGTTCTGTTCTCTTTGATATGGCCAGTCAAATCAAAGACATTTTCATAAAGGAAAACATCAGCACATACTTCATTCCATACATAAATAATAAAAAATTAAAAATTAAAAGATGTGCTAAGGGAAAGCTTTATGATTGTTTGCACAACAGAAGGCGAGAATATCGTATAGCAGAGAGGAAAATGTCAAATAAGTGGGCGTCGCCGTCTACACACATGAACGTATCTAATAAAGTGGCTGAACCGGAACCAGGTAAAACCTACCCTATATTAATTCTTAAGGCCTCCACACACCGAAGCGCGGGGCGGCGGCGAAGCGAGCGCAGCGCGCTGTATAACATTGAGTTGTATACGGGGACACACCGACGTCGGGCCCGCGAGCAAACTGCGCGGCGCCCGCCGTACTTTCGACGCGTCCGATCACAACAGCGCGGTGGTGGGGCGTGCGCGGAGCGCATCCACCGCGCGTATTCCGCGCCGCTGGCTGGCGTCCTGCCGACGCCTCGCTCTTCGTTGTGGGAGGCCTTAATCTTTCTCCTCAAATATTTTGAAAATGGTAGAATGGTAACTACTTACTTTCTCTCTTTTTTAGTGGATGTTACTGAAGACATGGCTTGGATTAAAGCTTCAACTGAACCCTGGAAACTGCTGGAACAAAAGTGGAAGAATACTTCGAAACAAAGACTCGAAGAGGCTAAAAACATGAGTATTACCCAATATATGGCACAATATCCTGGTTTGAAAAAGCCCACAGGTTATCACTTACTATGCAGTGACTTTGATGCAATGTATCCTGAAGCTAGAGATAATTTATATAAATATTTCATGCTGTCAAAGAAGTCTATTTTCGAGTTTGCATGTACTAAATATAAATCTAATAAAGACATGGATGAAACAATCAAAACGATGAAAGAAAAATGCCAAGGTAAGTAATCATATTTCTATAATATCTCCTCCACGTGACTTCAAACCGATTTTTTAAATAAAAATAAAATCTTGTGCCAATGTACAGTCCGCAAAACTCTTCATTTAGCACCCCTGCATACAAATACTGATGTAACTTATATATTAAGTTAAGCTTTGACATTGGTCGTTTACATGACCACTATGACCACTACTGACATGTATAGTGTTTATTTAGACTATACCTTGTGCAATCTAAGAAGCGGTTTTTGACACCTGTCATCTCAGTACATTTTATAACCTAAAATCGATTTTAGGCTATAAAACGTACTGAGATGACAGGTGTCAAAAACCGCTTCTTAGATTGCACATGGTATATATATATATATATATATATATATATATGTACATGACGTACGCACATTATTGCCATATGCACGCTTTTGTAACAACACTTTCTCAGGGCCAAATAGACTACATCAGGGGTCGGCAACCTTTTAGCAACCAAGGGTCACATATTAGGTAATGAAATTGACGCGGGCCGCAATTTGTTACTAATTTGTGAATTTATCAGACCAAAGATACCACATTGTCGGTTGTCAATAACGACGGCTTGGAAAGGGAGGCTCGCGGACCGCAAGCGAGACCTGTTGCCGACCCCTGGACTACATCTTTTTGTATGCAGGGATGGTGAGCTAATAGTTTTGCTGACGGTACTTTGCCACCAAATTTCACATAAGTAGTACTTACCTTAACCCTTTGACCGCTAAAGGCGTCAAATCACGCGCACGGAAAGTCGTGCCATCAGCGCCAGGACGTGTTATCACGTCCAAAATATAACCGGTTTGCCTTGCTGGTGCTGGTAGCACGATTTTTCCGTCCGATGCTTGGCGTTCAAAAGGTTAAGTAAGTTTTTCTTATCTATTTTAAAATTCGGTCCTTTGGTTACTAAGTTCATGATTAGCTATTTTGCTTATAGTTTCAAATTTCTCTTAACGGACCCTTGTTAATTGATACAGGATTGTATATGTCGTAGTAGTTACAATCAAATAGAATATAAATAGAGGAGGGGCGTTCAAGTATTACGTAACGCGATAAGTGGGGAAGGGGGGTCAAAAATATTCAAAAATTGCGTTACAGTCAAAGGAAATTACGCATTACAGGGGAGTGGGGGGGGGGGGGGTAAATATTGCGTTGTACGTATTATTTGAACGCCCCCGGAGCACAGACCCAGATTTTTTTGTTCTCCAAGTTTGATAGCGTTACTAACTAGATGGCGCTGTTATGTACATTATGGGGTTGCTCAGGCTGCATAAGCCATAATCATAAAGTGTAACAATAGATGTGAAACGGAATAATTATTCTATACTAAAATTCACAAACCTACGGACTAAATTGACAAATGACTGACAGATAAAATGATACCAGAAACAGCAAAATAAAAATAGTGAAGGGTATATGTCGATAACAATATATCGACAAGTTGTAAAGCACAAATAACAGACTAGTTTAAATCAAAAATATGTATATTAGTTTCAAATAAGAGGTACAAATCTTGGTTTGTTCGATTTTGTATTCAATAAACTAATTTTAAAATTATTGTTGGTTTGAAATTAAAATTTTATCTCTAATTGGGGGTCTACAGATCTTTTGATCTGTCGAAATCACTGGAAAAAGTTGGTATATAGATTAGCCGATCAAATTGCCAGTTTTATTGTCCCGTCTGGTGGACCCTTAACCTACGATTTAACAATAATTTTAATATCGATGAGAACGACACTGGCCAAACTGTGGCACCACTTGTTCATACTTAGTTGTCAATTTGGTCCGTAGGTTTGTGGATTTTAGTTTAGGAATGGGATCATTCCTAATAACGTTTTATTCAATTAAAACTTAATTTTGTGGAACAAACCAATGCATCCAACCTCCTAGCGTTTGTCGCAGCTTTTGTCCCTGTCCCTGGCTTATATGAGCCCGGGGTCCGCTTGGTAACCTAATCCCATGAATTGGCGTAGGTACTATCTTTTATGAAGGCGTCTGGCCTCTGACATTCCAAACCAGAGGAGAAACTAGACGTTATTGGGTTGGGATTGGGTCCGGTTTCCTCACGTTGTCTTCTTTCACCGAAAAACCCAGACTACATTCTAATTCGCGGAACAATATTTAAAATAAAAATCATGATTGAATTTATTCCGTTTAGAATAAATTATCTTCATTAAATTTTCTCTCATATGAATTATTCCCGAAGAAATTATTATGAATAATTTTAATGGAAATAAAATCAACATGGTTTTATTCTTACGAATTATTATTCAAATATTTTTTATTCTTGAGTGCCCACAGTGACCTTAACGTATTTTTTTTAATTGTTTTTAGGAGGAAATGCAGAAGAAGCTGAAAATATTAATGCGTTTTTTATGTTGGCACTACTGGTCGGTCAACCTTTGCTGAAGAAACCAAAAAAGTGCTGGAGGCCATCGAAACAAGAGTGCAAAGAAGGTTTTATAACGCACGTGTCAAGACAAATGGACATACAGGAGTGTATCACTCAAAGACGGACGAAGTATTTAAAATATGGCGTCACATTCCAACCCTCTATATTCATCATCGGTGAAAATATCCAAAACATAGATCAGTACTTAGTTGTAGTGGACAACACGTTTTACACAGTTCATAGCATTATGCAAGCAGTGGATGTCTGCTTCAAATCATTTCAAGCATTGCACTGTGAATATCCATTTGAATGTGAAACAGTATGGCTCTTCATCCAAAAAGGCTTCTATAAAATAAAAACAGCATACGACAAAGAATTTGTGTCAGTTAACTCATTACTAGCGGATTTGCATTTACTCGAGTAAAAATGCCTAAGTGTTTCATATGCCAAATGGTCACTCTGTCTATAAAAGACTTATGTCATCACTTTAAATATATTCATGGTAATCACAATTTTGTTTATTATGAATGCATTGAGGCAGGTTGTAATAGGAAATACTATTTAATAAATTCATTTAAGAAACATTTGCAAATCCATGACCGCATACATGATGATACCGACTATCTTACAACACAACATGTAAATCATTGTGGTTGCGATAATTTAGATGCTATGAATCTGATTCAGCGTAATAATTGTAATGAAGCAACTTCTCATTTGTCATCACCATCAGTTAACAATTTAGGCACTGCGCAGTCCGTGACATGTTCTGAGAGTTATTTACTAAAATTTACAGCTGATTTACATGCCAATACTTTGATCCCCAGAAATGTTGTTCAATTTGTCGTGGCAAATGTGAGTACCTTGTTTTCAGACTCAGTTTTAGAACCCCTTCAAGCAATGTTATCACAGTGTTTGTCAGAAGGACAAATATCTGCTGAATGGTCCGAACGTTTGCTCAACCAGCTAAGTTCATTCAGTAACTCTTTTGCAGATGTAAGATCTGAACATGTACGCTTTGCACTGTTTAAGAAAAAAGGTACTTATATAGAGCCTGAAGAATATGTTATGGGTCAAAGATTGGAAGCCAATTATGCTAACAATAAGTTTAGTTTGATACCCACTACCGTCACTGGACAATTCATATCACTTCGTCTAGTTTTAAAAACATTTTTGGAACTAAATAACAATTATAAAAATATTATCCAATTCTATAACGATTTAATGTCTTCTACCAGCGATGTTATACAAAATATAGTGCAAGGCTTTGAATGGCGTAAGAAGGTTACCTTGCGTAGTGGAAAAATTATTCTGCCCCTTGGGCTATATTTTGACGACTACGAAGTGGGCAATCCTCTAGGTAGCCGAGCTGGTGTGCATAAACTGGGTGCTGTATACATATCAATTCTTTGTTTGCCACCCCAATACTCGTCAAAACTACAGAACATTTTCCTGGCATTACTTTTCCATTCGTCCGACCGTCAACATTTTGGAAACAGAGTAACTTTCGGCCCTATTATATCAGAACTAAATTTTTTGAGTCGCCATGGGATAGACTTGAATCTTTCTGACGGTAGTCATGTTAAAGTTTATTTCGAGTTAGCTGTGATTATGGGAGATAATCTTGGTATAAATAGCATAATTGGCTTTACTGAATCTTTTTCAAGCAATTTTTCATGTCGAATGTGCAAAATACGTAAAGATGACCTTAAGTATGCTCATGAATGCGACCCCGAATTGTATCGTACTATGGAGCAATATTTGACTGATTTAGACCTAAGAAATGTGTCGGAAACAGGCATTAAAGAAGAATGTGTATGGCATGATGTCGTAGGATTTTCCATTATCAATAATGTAGGGGTCGATTTGATGCATGACGTACTTGAAGGTGTTTGTAAATACGATATGTCATTTATATTGCACTACTACATATTAGAATTGAAACTATTTACGTTAGATACATTCAATGGAAAATTAATGTCTTTTGATTATGGACCTGACCGTACTAATCAACCACCTTGTATACTTCAAGAACACCTTCGTAATCAGTCCATCAAAATGTCAGCTTCAGAAATGCTTTGTTTTGTCAGGTATTTTGGTTTGCTAGTAGACGATTTGATTCCTTCGAACGATGCCCTTTGGGAGCTGTATACATGTCTTAGAAAAATAATTGACATTGTAACTTCTAACCAATTGCAAAGAGGAACGATTGAAGTACTTCGGTTATTAGTATCCGAACACCATAAATTATATCTACTTCTGACTAATAAGACGTTAACGCCAAAGTTTCATTTCTTAACACATTATCATGACATGTTACAAAAGTTTGGTCCATTGGTATCAATCTGGTCTATGAGGTATGAAGCCAAGCATCGCTTATCAAAACTCTCTGCGAATGTATCTAGCAATAGAAGAAACATTTGTAAGTCTCTAGCTATTAAGCACCAATTAAAGTTAAATAAATTGTTTCTTAGTAAAACCCTTGAAAATGTAACAACGATCGGGAAAAAAACGCCTATAGATGACAATACCCAGCAAAGAATATTAAATAAATTAAACTTAAATTCTGTACTTATTGAAGAGTGTAATTGGTTGATTAGTAATGGGACTAGGTACAACTGTAATCTAGTTCTAACGTTAGATGTGGTTAGCGACGGGATGCCTATCTTTGGTTTAATTAATAAGATATTTTTGGGCACTAATGATGACATAATATTTGAAGTAAGCCCTTTTGAAACACAGTACTTTGATGAAAGACTGCGTTGTTTTGTTGTTATTAAGAGTGACACAGAGACTGAATTTTACTTATACGACCAACTGTATAGCTACGTGCCAAATACATTGTCACGTAGTCGTGATAGTAGAATAACTTACATAACTCTGAGGTCTTCAATATAGTTGTAATGCATTTTTATAAAGCGTATACTAATATTTGGAGTAAGTCTTTTTGAAACACAGTACTTCGATGAAAGACTATTGTTTTGTTATTATCAGAGGCTATTAATAATATATATAGTCACAGTCTAAAAACTTTTTGAGGCCCAAGTCTAAAGCGCCATCTGGACGAGACAAACCAAAAGATACAAAAATGTTAGGGGGAAATGACATTGCATCGCAGCGTCATTTCCCCCAATTATTTTTGTGTCTTGGTTGCTCTCGTCCAGATGGCGCTTCAGACTTGGGCCTCAAAAAGTTCTTAGACTGTGACTGTGTATATTATTTATAGTCTCTGTTATTAAAAGTGACAAAGACTGAATTTGACATGTACAGTCAACGCCTAAAATATATACACACTTTTGAACCTTATTACAATGGAGAAAGGTGCAAAAGTGTATACATATTTATGGCGTTGACTGTACGACCAACTTTATAGCTATGAACCAAATACATGTAGTCGTGAAGTAAATGTCCGAGATATTTAATATACTTCTAAAGCATAATTCAAAAAGGCTTTACTAAAGCGTTTAATAATATTTAGAGTAAGCCCTTTAGAAACACAGTACTTGAATGTAAGACTGTGATTAAGAGTGACAGAGACTGAATTTAACATGTAAGTACGACAAAGTTTACTGCTATATGCCACCAATATTCATCAATTTTTTTTGAGCAGATGTCCATCAAAAATAAAAAAAACTGAAGGACTCTAAAAAAAACCGCAGAATTCGAACCAGCCTCCTCTAGATTGCCGGTCCAGAGTGCTCCCAATTACACATTAAACACAATTGCGGTACATTAGTATTACTGGGAGCATGTCGGACCGGCGATCTAGAGGAGGCTGGTTCGAATGTTCCACTGTAGATGTAAAAAAAGAAACTATTATCAATATGGCTTAATCAAAAACAATATTATTCAATTCATTTATTCTTTTTGTAAGATTTGTTTGTGTGTAAATGCTATGTAAAAGTTAAAATGTTATATTAGACTTCACCAATTTAATTATACTATGCTCGATCCACACCACACACTGGGCCAACGTCGGCCAATCAAAGGGACGGACCTATACACCGGAGTGAGATCGCGATATCGCTTTCTCCTTTTAACTCATAACATAACTACGTCCCTTAGATTGGCCGACGAGGGCCCAATGTGTGTGGATCAAGCAAAAGTTTAATATTTATTCGAAGTTCAAAGTGTTTATGTTATGTTATGTGTTACGCCTTTGTAATAATCGAAAAGGCTTAAGCATTTTTTTTACCTTTGTTGGACTAAAAGAGGATTTATTAAAGCGTTTAATAATATTAATAAAAAAATTATAAGCCTCTTTGAAACACAGTACTCAGAAGATAGACTATTTTTGTGATTAAGAGTCGTCAGGACGCTCGCGTGAACTCACGTTCCCATACAAACGTAGTTCAGCTCTCATTTTAAAACGATATGCTTTAGAGCCATGAAATTTGGCATGGGCATTCTAGTAGTACAGATCTATGTCGGTAATTCGTTTTCGTTGCTAAAAATTGTAATACAAAGAAAATATAGCAAAAATAAATTTTGTATGTATAAATTTTGTATGTATAAATTTTGTATGTAAATCTGAAACTGGCTGTATTTTCTTTGTATTACAATTTTTAGCAACGAAAACAAATGTCCGACCTAGATCTGTACTACTAGAATGCCCATGCCAAATTTTATGGTTCTAAAGCATGTCGTTTTAAAATGAGAGCTGAACTACGTTTGTATGGGAGCGCGAGCGTCCTGGCGACTCTAAGTGACAGACACTGAATTTAACATGTAAGTATGACAAAGTTTACAGCTATGTGCTACTAATATTGATCAAAAATTTTAAACAGTTGTCCATCAAAAATGAAAAAAAAAACTAAAGGACTGAATAACCGCAGGATTCGAACCAGCATCCTCTAGATTACCGGTCTAGAGTGATCCCAATTACACATTAAACACAATTGCGGTGCATTAGTATTACTGGGAGCACGTCGGACCGGCGATCTAGAGGAGGCTGGTTCGAATGTTCCACTGTAGATGTAAAAAAAGAAACTATTATCAATATGGCTTAATCAAAAACAATATTATTCAATTCATTTATTATTTTTGTAAGATAACATAACAGTGATCTCATTTTTGTTTGTGTGAACTTAAATACAATGTAAAAGTTTAAATGTTGACTTCACCAATTTAATTATAGCTAATGCTCGATCCACACCACACACTGGGCCAACGTCTGCCAATTAAAGGGACGGAGCTATACACCGGAGCGAGATCGCGACATCGCTTATTCCTTTTAACTCATAACTACGTCCCTTAGATTGGCCGACTTGGCCCAGTGTGTGGATCAAGCATAAAGCTAGGTTTAGGCGAAGCCAGTACCAGTGCTGGCTTGTTATTGGCCTCGTATAAACGGTAAGCCAGTGCTAGCTGCCAGTGAAACTGGCAGCTAGCACTGGCTTCGTCTAAACCTACCTTAAGTTTCTCTCTAAAAGGTTTAAGCATTTTTAAATACATTTGTTAAAATCAAGGATGATTGAATAAAAGCATTTAAGTTTATTTTTGAGTATTATTTATGTCTTGTAATGTCTGATTAATTTTGTTCACTTAACAAAAATGGATTGTAATGATCACTGTAAATATTGTAATGTATACCCACCAGGCGTTAGTAGGTTCAGTCGACGTCAAAGATATCTATACATTTTTGCACCTTATTACAATGGAATAAGGTGAAAAAGTGGAAACATATCTTTGACGTCGACTGTACAAGGGTTGTAGTAAATCTAAAGTGCTGGTTTTTATGTAATACTGATCAATATTATTCACTTAACAAGAACGGGCTGTAATGATTTCTGTAACATAATGTAACTTTTAATTTTATCTTCAAAATTATATTTTGGGGGCTTAGGACCCCAGAGGCCAGTTTTATAAAGCTACAAATTACAATTTACAAGCGGAAGTCTCTTTCTAACATATAGGGTTAGAAAGAGAGTTCCGCTTGTAAATTGTAACTTGTAGCTTTATAAAACTGGCCTCAGGTCTAAAGTATGGAAAACATGGTTTCGGTTAAATGTCCTGGGATTTTGATACGTTATAGATTTTTCGACTGATTTTGTATCAGATAACAGTGTTCATTTCTAATAAGTTCTAATTTCCATCTATTTATTTAAACAATTGACATTAATTTGACCCTATTTTGCGTTAAGCTAGCCATTCAAAGAATGATCATATCTTTATTATGTAGGTACGTATCACTTTCCATGCTTACATTTGTATGCTTGATAATATAACTACATAAGTATATGAAGAAAAATCAGTCGAAACTTTGAAAGGAACTCTGAAACAGTGATAGTATAGAAACCATAAACTTGTTCAGGGCAAAATCTATAACGTATCAAAATCCCAGGACATTTAACTGAAACCACATTTTTTTTATAATTTAGGCCTGGGGTTCTAATCCCCCAAAAACAATTTTGAAGATAAATTTAAAAGTTATATATGTTACAGAAATCATTACAATTCGTTCTTGTTACGTGGACAATATTAATCGGTATTACAGTCGCCATCAAATATATCGGAGCGGCCAGGGTACTCAAAAATATCTGAACATGCACATTACCGCCTTGACAATAGAGGCGTTGTTCAGATATTTGTGACCACCTTGGCCGCTCCGATATATCTGATGGCGACTGTACATAAAAACCAGCACGTTAGGTTGACTAAAATCCTTGTACCTACTAATGCGTGGTGGGTATACATTACAATATATTACAGTGATTATTACAATCCGTTCTTGTTATGTGAACAATATTAATCAGTATTATATAAAAACCAGCACGTTATGATTACTAAAACCCTTTTGTACCTGCTAATGTGTGGTGGGTATACATTACAATAAATAACATTGATCATTACAATCCGGTCTTGCTAAGTGAACAATATTAATCAGTGTTATATAAAAACCAGCACGTTATGATTACTAAAACCCTTTTGTACCTACTAATGTGTGGTGGGTATACATTACAATATTTAACAGTTATCATTACAATCCGGTCTTGTTGAGTGAACAATATTAATCAGTATTATATAAAAACCAGCACGTAAGGTTTACTAAAACCCTTGTGCCTACTAATGCCTGGTGGGTATACTTTACAATATATTACAGTGATCATTACAATCCGTTCTTGTATCGTGAAGAATATTAATTAGTAAAACATAAAAACCAGCACGTTAGGTTTACTAAACCTGGTGGGTATTCAATACATTAATATATAGTAAAGCGAACATTTCTGCACTGTAGTCATTACTGTATGCTTCATAGTACTAACAATTATGGTATAACCAGAAAAGTCTGGTTATGTTTACAAAGTGTTTAGTCGTCACATATACAGCAAGACAATACTGTAGAGGTAACCAGATTCTGGTTACCAGTACGAGACTTTTTTTTCAGTGTGACCTACATTTTGGTCTTATTAAAATCATTTAAGTATTTATTTGTTTACTCCGCTGTAGGCCCCTACCGCGAAGTTCGAAAATCGACATTTCGTTATCTCCGTTTCTATCGCTCTTGCATGCTTATTCGAAAGAGAGTAATGCGATTAGACGATTTGACGAACAGAGTGGTTCGCGGTTATAGGCCTGGTTCCTAAATAATCCAAGCTTCACATGTTGACAAGAGAATAACTGACAGCAAACAAGACTTTCAATCGACGAGATACCATTTCCGTTACCATTTACGAGTATCCGACCGACAATGAAAGTGGATCGGTATTTTAAAAACTTGTAAATATTTAACAATTTAGATCTATTGAAATCGGGATGGAATCGCAATGAAATCCTAGATTAGAAACACTATATACTCTGGAAGTCTGGAACCATTCAAGTAGATACTAGTTTTGGTATTGTAAGGCAATTCAAAGGTGGAAGAGTTGCTAAAGTATCAGTGTTTCTTGTTAGTACCTAGGTAGCAGAAGTTACTCTTGCGTTTTCAAAATTTCCAGAGAGTTATACCGCCCCGTCCCCGTCGCTTAAAGAGCTCCACGCGCGTCTTTAAGAGTCTCACGAGTTTTAAGTACATATTCCTATGACCCTATGAGTTATACCAGTTGTATTGTTATCCCAAATATCCCATCTATTTCTCCAGTGTATTCTAGAAAATTGTATAACATTCATCGCTCACAAGCCGCCCCAGTTAATTTGTACTTCGTAGCACATACCTATAATAAACAATCTTCGTAGTGTAGTGTCCTAGTTGGTTGTTAATGTTATGTTACTCGTGTCTGCTATATTTAACAATGCACTTTTAATTATTGTTGTTATGACTAATTATCTCGGACAAGTATTAACGGATTAACACAAGACAACTAATACAGTTAATGTGGTTATCCTACTTCACACAGGAAGAGTAATCAACTAAGGATAATCGAGACAATTAACTCTAGTGGACCTTATTACAAAGAGATAAGATTCACTTTTGGACAGTAGGAGTGTTATTAGTACTTGTCTCGTTACATTAATCCACGATGAAGTTGCGTTTTAAGTAATTAGAGCAACTAGGTGGCCTAATTAGGGTTGGTCGCTGTACCTTATGCCACGAGCCGTGTAAAACTTTAAATACTTGATGATAAATATAGTCTGCTTTATCACGACAGAGATATGCATCCATATATAAACTCATTTAACTGACTAATATAATATAAAACCTGTTTCCAATGAAATATTTAAGATAGAGCTCTCATCTGTAACAGTTACTCTCGTTCACCTTATCAGCATCACCGACTTATACAGTGGCTACCATACCATGACGTTCCAGAAGTGGGATACACTACACAAGCAACCCGCTTCTGATCACAGGTATTTCCTAATTTCACAAGAAAATTTGTTTAACCCACACACGCCTTTTGCGGTTTAGGGACTTATACAGACCTTTCAACGATGTTTATTTTAGCAAAAATCTACTGGTAAATGTCTTATGACAGTTATGACATTTCGATGGTGATTACCTGGTTGCCAACCCTAACCTTCATATCCCTAATTGATGGTAGGCATGGTATGTGTGTTCTGCGTTGTGCGTCATACGCTTTTACTGTGCGGTCAGCTACAAAAACTTTTGGCACATCAACTGTTCAATACAATTATAATACAAAAAGCTCATGTGTTGCTGTTGGTTTGTACTCATTAATTTGATTATTGAAATCAACTAAAATTGTTCTTTTGGTGATTCAGAATATTCAGTTCAGATCCATCTTCGTGTTCGACTTCAGTTGTTTTCAATAAGACCCATCAATACATATACTTAGTTTTTTATTACAAAATTCGTGCGATTGTCGGTAATGTAATTTTTGAGAAAACGATTTTAAATTCGACATTTTGCATCTTATTTTGGCTTTCGTATCACATGTAATCTGTAATCTACGTATTTAATAATGGAAAAAATGTCCTTTTTAAATTCTTCCTGATATGGCTGATAAAATACAGATACATTGACAAAATCGGCCGTAATTTATCTAATTTGAAAAAAAAACGAGATATATTGTTGTAGCATGAAGCTTTTAAGAATATCGACATCATCATCATTATCATCGTCATTAGTAAAATGAGTCTTCAAAATTAAATTTAGCAGTATTTATAGGCTAATTGAACGAATCATTCAAACTTACAACACCGATCTTTAAATTCAAATATGAGTCTTCAAAATTAAATTTAGCAGTATTTATAGGCTAATTGAACGAATCATTCAAACTTACAACACCGATCTTTAAATTCAAATAAAAAGAAAAGCATTCACTATGATTCACTCACTTCCGAATGACGCCCAGTAATTTGCCGCGAGTTTTACGATCGTATTCCGAATGCGTAGTTACTCGTATACCGAGACATTGACCTTCTGGGCTCTGAATAGCTATCCTGCGTTGTGTAATTGTAAATCTAACTGTACTGTATACACATACACAAAATGTGAAATGTAAGGTACCTATACACATGTTACGTGTAACCGGCTTGGTCCTAGAAGTCGAGGTGTGGAATAGTACTCTACCTACCTACTCCAGGTACACGGATGGTCCGTGGCAGAAGAGAAGCTAAGCGGCTGAGTTCATGAGTTGTTCAAAATGAACTGAACAGATGCAACTTTTTTATTGAGGGGGTAAAATAAAAGCTCAGCTGCTCATTATCAAATATTTACATTACATCGTCCGACAACCTGGTGGACCAGTAAAATAAATCTCCGGAAAGATAAACATTTACCCGACCCCGCGACCCGATAACCCAGGACAGGATGTCTTGGCGCCGCAAAATTAGGAGAGCCGACCCTACCTAAAGTGGGATAGCGCAAAGAGAAAGAAGAGAGACATGGTTTTCCATTTCAATGGACCAGAAATAAGTCAGGCGTGTTAAAAAATTAAAAACATTCCTAAATCTTTCTATATCATCGCGTTCGGAGTTATGCTTGCCTCTTCTCAGTTCAGAAAGTAGACTTTTTAACGATGTAAGAAAGTTTAGTGTCGCCGTTAGCCTTGCTTATCCTCGTTTAGTTATTAGGTATATCCCATACTGAGTGTCCTTATAATTGCTTATTTAGGTTTGTTAGAAACTAACTAGGTCTAGAGGCCTAGGAAGTATCAACACGTTATACGTCATAAGTAATATCGACACCAGGGAATTAGAAGTCTCTGTGCTCCCGGGTGGGCGCTATTATTAAACCATTCATCGTTAAAAGATAGATTGCCAAAACGGCTTCCAGCGAACCTAATTAATTAACCACAGCACTACAAAAAAAGTCCTATGCACCAGTAATTTGCCATGGAATTTTTTACATTAAGAACTTAACACGAGGAACGAATTTACTACAAAAGAAACATTTCGGAGTAGGTACCAGGCAATTCAATTGTCGCTCGGAGTACAACGACCGTGCCGAAATGTACGTGATGCGGCATGCCCGGACGGATGTGATAGGCTGAGCCCTTCGAAGAATAATGACATATGTGCCTAAAGGCTCTATAGTGACATAAGACTTATTTATTGTAAATCTAACGTCTAACGGGGTTGCAGTATCCGTGATCGTAGGCAAGCTGAGATTTAGGAAACGTGAAATGAAATTATAGCTACGAAAAAGTCTATACTAGACTAGTAGATATATGATAAAACTCGACTGGCTCTTGCTTCGCTTGTCTGAGTTCTATTGCTCCAGGAATCTCAATTTCAATAACAAAACATGCGATATATTCGAAATGGTACGTTACGTACAGTCGACATCAGAATATCGGAGCGGCTACGGTGGTCAATAAAATCGAAACAACGACTATATTGTCAAGGCGATACAGTACATGTTCCGATATTTTTGAGAACCTTAGCCGCTCCGATATATTTGAAGGCGACTGTACTCGTTGGCTGTTATTTACATCTAAAAATTTGCATCCGTTCACCATGAGGCACGGGGTTTGTCAAGAATATTCGATGCAAGCATAGTATTGAGTAGGTATGTTTTTATTAATGTTAGAAGTTTATTAAAGAGCTCTCACTACCACTCAGACATCTGAAGTACACGGAGAAAAAAATATTTTACAATATTACCAGATTGTATAGTAGTTATGATTCTGGTGTAGGAAAAAAGATTTCAGCTATGGTTAACAGATTCTTGTTTTAAAACAACAAGTCGTATTTTTGACAATACTAGAATATTCTAGTTATAATATTCTTGTACACGAAAACTCTGATATCGTTGTGGTAACCTTCTAATAGTTACAGAGTAAAATAAGCATTTTGCTTACAACACTTTTCAAGAATTGCGATGTTTACAATATTTATTGTTTCTGTTCACAATCTTCTAGTAATCACACAAAATAATAAAATTGTCTTTACAATATCTTTATGTAAGGTCCATCTTATGTGATTTATTTATAGGTACTAGACTTTCTCGTACCTTTAAGCGGATTTTTAATACCCATTACTTACTCGAAATTTCTTGATTACTAGGAATATTTTTACTCATAACTAGGTACGTTTTTTGTTGTGTAACATACTTGTTTTCATGATAAAAATAAAGAATAGTACCAGCAACAATAAAAAATGTTGGCATTACAATATTATTGCACACTAAACAATGCGTTATTTACGTGTAGCGAAAAACTAATTTAATACCTTTACATTAGTGTCAACAGATGGCGCTAGGGCGCTGGGCCATACAGTGTTCCAGGTTTATAGCGCTTATATTGTACATTTTCATTAAACTCTGTAAAATTCAATGCTAAGATAGGTTCTACGTAAAAATGTGATTTATTAATGCATTTAACATTAATTTCTAGCTTATTTATTTCACGTCATACTTGATTGACATACAACGCGCTTTCGAAGTTTTTTACGTCATTTGTATATATAGAAGTTCCAACTGATTCATGTAAGGTAAGAACTATATAATGTTTCTCTCACTAGGGTTGTAGATTTCGAACAGGACCTCATATGAATAGATGGATGGATGGATGGAAGGATGTGAGAATGTGATGATGATGACACTTAAATAAAATTGGAGAGAGGGCCCGCTCGGACAAGCAGCGACGCTTGCAACCCGTGCTCGGTTTCGGTGTATTTCTCACTTTTATTAAATACAAAAATAAAACCCGATAACACTACAATATTTATTGTAAACAGAACAAAACATATTTTTAACACAAATAAAAATCTGGTATTCTCCAATACTGCATATAGTAAACAGAAATTGTTGATTATTTCAGTCCCCTAAAATAATAGTCGAGACTAATAAAAATCTGGTGTTCTTAATACAACACATAGTAAACAGGATTATGCGGCGTTTCAAGTCCGCAGTAGTTATATTGAATCCTACTGAAAAATCTGATAAACTCTACCCTGTCCTATAATGATGGCTACAGAGATGGTTTTTGTGTGTTACACAAAATTTATTTTCTACGATACTAGGTAAGTGGGTTGTAGGAACTAGAAATAATGTTGTAAAGAAGTAGAATTTTCTGTTAATGTGTAAAAAATGTATAGTTGTCACATATAATACAATAAAATCAAGTCAAGTTTACAATATTCTGTTACAAGAAACTAGATTTTTCTCTCCGTGTAGAGACGTAAGTAAAGGATACTAAAGAATCACAAAAATACTTTGATCGTTTTCTGATGTATTTGTAAAGCTCTAAACAAGAAAAATTACGTCGATTGATCTTGCCAGAACACAAAACCTTACCAAATGTAAACTTTACTCGGACAGCAATTAATAATTATGCATATACTCGTACGAACAAAGCGTATGCCACTCAATGCGACCTTTTGTTTGAATTATATATCAAGTTGTAAAAACGAGAATCAAATGGGTTGACACGTTCGTAATCCCCTCGTGTAACACAATAGAACATTAACTGGAGCTGACAGATTGTATGGTACACAAATTGGCTATTTTTGAACTTGCCTCTCTTTTTACAATAGCAAGGAAGTCAGTAATTAGCAATTTGAATATCATTTTAAGGATATTTTGAACATAGTCGTTTAGATCTAAAATTATGTTTTAAATACTCGTTTGCATTGAGTGATTGAATCTGTTAGCCATCCTAACATAAAACACTGAGGAATATGAAAAATCTAAAACGGTAGTACCTACTTAAACTAAAACTTACGTTTAATGTTGAACATAAAGTTCACATTATATCTAAGTTGACTTTACTGGATTAACAACAAACATCTATGAGTAATAGACCTACAAGTTTCAATGAACCATTCCCAGCTATTAGCAGTAGAAAGAAGTCGAGTATTGATAACAGGGGCGTTTAGCATTGTCTATGGAGTTCTCAGACTATTACCAGCTATAGGGCTTCTAATCCGTACTGGCACAATGGTCCAATTAAACATCGGATTACTAATCCTCACCACCATCATCGGCACCCTCCTTCATTGATCTGAGGGCCTACCGCGAAGTTCGAAAATCGACAAAACGATGGTCCCGTCTCTCTCTATCGTCTCTATTGCAAATACGAAAGAGAGTGATGGAAATAGACGATTCGATGAACGAAGTGCTTCGCGGTTATAGGCCTGAACTATCCGGAGCAGTAATTTGAGGGGGAAGAAATCAATTTCTTTCTGGAATACGTGTTTTTTATTGTCTTAAATTTACCATGACATGAACTAATGTACTCGTCAGCTTTTTAAATCTTTTTTTGTATTATATATGTTGTTTATCACTCATTCTCATTTTAAAACTTCTTATGTTCGTCGTCTCATACGTTCGGTATGAACTAATTTCTGCTTGAATTTTAGAATTTTTTTGTTTGTTTATTGTTGTTGTGATCACGTTGTAGCTTTATTTTGACGAGATAGACGCAAACTATTTAGATTAGTTATCAAACAAATTAATACAATAGCTCGAATGTTTACACTCATCTCTGTTGTTAGATTTGACTGTGTTACTGTATCTACAACTCTATCGATCGATTGTAAAACTATACTACAAATGTTTATTATACACAGTCATAACATGCTGCTTGTATTAATTCCCGTCGACTTAATGTTTGTCACAGTGGATCACATTGATAGAAATCCTGGCTCGAGAAGGCTATCAGCTTTTCGGTGAGCGATTTGCAGGCATGCGGTAGTGGTTACGGAAGCTGATCCGAGGATATAATAGACTTCCTAGGTTACGTTTCACTGCCTCCCAACACAACGACAATCACTTGTGCTGTGTTAGAATGAGATCTGGCATCGATAAGAATCGGCGTTGCGTAAAAAATACTACAGCTTTGAGGCGAGCCCAAGGCATCGAACTGGTTTTGGGTTGGCCCCGTACGGTGTATTTATTCATGAGTCATGAGTCATAACATAACTTATCTGTATCGGTGCTGATACGTACATGACGGTATGCGTAGTAATAGTAACTATTTAGTTACTATCGCCTTTGAAAGAGAGAAAGAAAAGCTCGTTTCAGAGGGTTTGTGTGGTGAAGTCGTGATATGTATCTTAGATTTCGCATGTCAATATCGATTCCGACCGACTTCAGATTATTCTTTTTGTCAGCCTAGGTTGGTACCGTGAATGCCTTAGTTGGTGTCTACAATGCCTTTCTATCACTCGAATATACAAATAGGAAGAAATGAAGTGGAGGATGGTTGTCTGGAAGAAATCGCTTTTTAGCGATAAGACCGCCTGTTGTTTACCTCTAATTTAATTTATCTTTTTTCTGTACTGGTTTTGTTTTTGAGGTGTTCAATAAAGAGTATTTGTATTGTATTGTATTGTATAGGATAGAGAGGAAAATACCTCGGTAGCCAGGTATTATGTCTGTAGACATAGTTTACGAACATTCTCGGAATCTCTTGCCATTTCTTGCCTTCAAATCGATCTATTTGAGCTTGCTTTTTCGGAGTTTTTAGTATCTATACCTTAACATAATAGACAGTGAATAACTGAAAAAAGAGGGTCGATCATAACCACAACAAAACTAGAAATAAGTAGCGCTCTATTCTTTTAACTGCTTGCCTGATTGGCATCGCAGATAAAACCATCATCATTAAAGATTCAATGAAAACAAAACTCGCAAATATTTAAAAGGTTCGCATGTTTTCCATCTACGGCAGCTCTCATTACGAATAAAGATGAAAAAGCCTCCAGGCTGGTTGCGTAATCAGGTGATTGAACTCCAGTTGCGTACTCATAGTACTGCGTGCGAATCGAATTGTTACTCTTGACTTGATAGGGTTGTGGATCATGATGGTTGTTGTTGTTTATTTGAATCCTCTTTTTACGATCCATCTTTTGTAGTTTTTTTTGTTTATCATCAGTTTTTTGTTGTCAATAGACAATACAATATCTTTGCGGAAGTTATTCGGACTTTTGAATTCTGCTTCTGAACCATCTATACTGGCAAGCTCAATAATAACGGCATAGTCATGTTTTCCATAATTACCATAAATAAATTCTGGTCATGATTTGTATACCGACAGCCCTGCGGTACAGATTACACACGGCTTGTTGATAACGGTTATTGCCAACATAACTTGGTGTAACAATATAACACTAGACGACCGTGTACTGACAAAAAGTGTAATAGGTCTACAAATTTCACATATAATATTAGTTAGGCAATAAAGTTTACGATCTTAAGATTCTTAAGCTTTAATTTGCTGTAGATAAATAAAACCACATCATTTCATACAAACAGTTTTACTTAAACATATTGCAGAGTCCGTTAGTCCATTTGGTAGGCTTAGTCAGGTCATTAGGTCAATCGTTAGATCTTTCTAAAGGGAAATGTTTAAGTCTATGGTGAGATAACATCGCAGGAAAGTAGTAAATATTAAGCTATTAAGGTTTTGACTTAATCAAAAATTACAACCTTTTGACATGATATATGTCACTCTATCTATGCCATAGCGGTATCATCGCCTAAAGTTGACCTTTAGTTAAATCTGATCATATTCTAAAGCACGCAGAGATGAAATTGATCAAGATCCCATAACAATGACGGGCGGTATTTAGTTCTAGTTAGCTAAATATGCGTTACGTAGTGCATTCCACTCCATTGTTCAAGTCGGCGCGTGTGACGTGCCTTTATGTTTTGTCATGCTGCATGGCGATGGCATTTGACACTGTCTTGCACTACCGTAAAAAGTTGTATGACGGTAGTTCATGTCCATTTTCTCCCACGTACTTAGTATGTCTTAAAGATCATCGTTGTTTCATACCCTAATGACAGCTAAGGATTTTGAAACTGTATACTAGAACCTGACCTCTTCGTGGCAATATTTGCCGACTAGATTTGAGGCTAGAGCCTTCTAAACTGAAGAAGTAAGAAATGTAGCCTTAAAATCGTATTTGCTGACACCAATGATGAAAAAGTCATCGGCCTGTCCAGTGTCTAATACAGACAAATGATGTTTTTTACTCTTCGACTAGGCAATTCTCTCTCAACATACTCGTATTTTATTTCTTTTGTCGACGAGTTTACGTTTATTGTTTCATTATACCTGAAAGTATCTATGAGCAAATCATCATTATTTAACTATTACACAGAAATTTTGCCGTTATCTACTCTTTTTGTTCTGAACAAGTCGAGTCTGTATTCATCAGTTCCTATTATCTTACAGTGACCACTCGTTTTAAATACAAAGAAGTGAAAGAAACTGATTTAATTGATTGTGACGCCTCATTGACCAAAGCTTTTTTATCATTCAATAATGCGGATTCTCTCGCTGATGAAAGTGATCTTGATTGATGTGTGACGTATAAGTTATTGTTATGTGTTCGTATACTTCTCCCTTTCTTACATAACTTGGGGCTTGACGATTAGTACGGGTTGTCGAATCAATATAATGCTCCGATGCTCTATCAATCATTATATTAATTTTACCTGTCATTGCTTATTATGAAACAGCGTTTGCCGGAGATGATTGATTAAAATGATGATTCAATATTATTACACCACTACCCATTACATTGTATGTACTTAATCAAACTTCAGCTCCTCGTCAAATAAACATTTTATGGTAAGCAATCCAGTATTTAAAAACTTGATGAAAGAAGCCCCTGGCGTCCGTTAGCTTGTTGGATAGACGACATTCGGAAGGTTGCGGGTTACTTCTGGATAATATTGACTCAGGACTGGGACAACTAGCGTACAGGCCTATGCTCAGCAGTGGGCGATAAAAGGCTGAAATATGAATTGAACATCTAACTAAAATAAACGACCGCGTGAACAAAATCTTCTTATAAGGCACCCCACACACTTGAGCTGAATTCAGAGATTCATAGACAATATCAGACGGAAATGCTTAAATTTGTCTATGGCTTCCATACAAAAAAATCTGCTACCACATAGACAAATTTAAGCTTTTTATTTATGGATTTCTTAATTCAGAACTAAATTCAGCTCAAGTGTATTTTTAAATCTTAAGTTGGGCATTATACTACTACAACTACTACTGTTCGCTAACAAGTCAAGGGAAAATCTAGGAACCTTCGTATAACTCCGCTAGGTACTTCGCTAATCTCTGTTAAATGCTCACCCTTGCTAGGTAAACCTTTAAGAGGTTAATAGCCACCGTTTTATAGTTTCCGGAAATATCTTTAAAGATTATATTCCATTTCTGAACATTGACCTCTCTTATCTGTTTTAAAAATTCCATTATTGATTTATACACCAGCGGCTCTTAATATAGACTTAATCCTATTACTGAGTCCATTAAACGTTGCAACATTTACGATGTTTAAATGATCTCCTTATATACCGTTTGACGCTCGCTGTTTACTACCTATGTACCTTATTTGTGCAGACATTATAAGGGGACTTGCTATTTACTCATTGGTTTGAACATTGCCACATGGATATTTCCTCAAGTTTAATTAAATGAAAACTCAATAACGGTAAATTATGAAATAAATGTAAGAGGAAGGAAGTAGCTAAATAAATACGAGTCGAGTGTCATTAGCATAACGGATACTAATACAGCTTTGAGATCTCTAAGGATAGATGGTTATTCTGTTCGCTTGTCATGATCATGATCAAGCGAGCGTTCGCTGCAAGTAAACTTTAGAATATGTGTCAACCCTGCAAAAGTGAATATCACACAATGCCGAAAAGATAATTGTTTAAAGCATTTGATATTGAGGAAGAATAGAGAGTTTAATATAGGCAAGGGAAAACATAAAACAAAAACTTCAGAAGAAACAATAGGATAATACAAAAACATTTGACATCTTGTTTATGCATAAATAATAAACTTCATAGAAGGAATAAAGATTGAAGGCAAGCGAGGCCTGGCCTAGGGTGGAGACGAAGGTACTTACATGGAGCAAATTAAAAGAAGGGTAGTCATTTCGTTTAAGGAAATAAAACTGATGGCGGCATTAGGCATTCTTTCATAGAGTGATGTACATACTCCTACATCATCGGGAACATCGGGTATAAACAACTGGCACCATGCAACAGCATTGAACTCGTTACTTCTGTCCTAAGTAGATTAGTTAGCAAAGAAGCTACCTACGACTGCTCGAATCTGTCTAACGGCGTACCCACGTACAAAAAAAAAATTCTGGTTCGAACTGAGACGAACTCTAGCTTCATCACCCGAGCGATGAGCAACAATCTTGTCATTAATGCGCCTGGCGTCGCCTAGTCTCGCTATTCAGGCCGATGCCCAGTGACCGTATATTCTCTACCAATTATTAAACTTGTCACGTTGAGATTGAAAGGTTTATTTCTATTTGGCTCTTCATACGGAGCTCGTACAGTCAGTGTCGAATGCTAATGGACGTTACGGCATACGATGACCTATAATTTTTATAATGTTGTATTTTTGCATTTGTACGTTGTAATGTAAGCCACAGCCAGAAGTTGAATAGGTGCTCTGCTAAAATACACCCTGTAGTTGTAACTTGCAATGGCTAATGCTTAATACCAGTAAAGTTTATTTTTACAGTGTCACTGATACTTTAATAAGATCTGAGCCGTTCTTTATTTTACCGCCCTAGGTGCGTAATGTAAATGTACTTTTAAAGAACTATTGCATTCCTGTAATTGTTTAATTGCTTATTTTTATAAAAGTTATGTATTTATTTTACTGACCATCTATGACAGTTAGAACCGTTGTACATTACGTGTACCACAACTCCTGCGGTAAAAAAATCGTAGGCGAAGACGTTTAAATATTCAAGGGTTTTATTTTAAAATATCAACGGGCAACAATTGATCAAAGAAAGGGTCCTAAACGAGCTGCATCGGCCGCATTTAGGTCACACCATCATCAACATTATAGGAGCGTAGCGTAGCGTGTTGACTCCTCGTCATTTCTAATTTACATTCTTTGGATGCGTTTAGAATTCGAGATTGTGACAGTATAAAATGTTAACGAACGATATTTGGTACTAAGTTTGCTATATTTTATGACAAATACAAGGGAAAAATAAGCACAGGCCGAAGCAACAGCTGATAATGCCCGTACGTTATTACAAAGGAATAAGGCGAAATTGTGTAAACATATCTTTGACGTCAATTGTACATATACATACCATACGCTAAGACAAGAGAAAGACATCAAAATAGCTGTAATTACTAACACAGAAAGTAACAGAAGAAGAAAACTGTAAGCAGTCGTCCCTTCTTGGGGGTGATAGTACGTCCGTCACCGGCAATAGTATCTTCCTACATGAAGGCCGCAAAAACATGTGACGCTCTTGTTTGTAGGGCCATAAAGGCGTGTCACATATTTTTACGGCCTTCTTATAGGAATATACTATTGCCGGTGACTGTACTAGCGTAAGAAAAGTACAGAATTATTTTCTCTGTCTATATTCCAAGCCAGAAACTCCCTGACCAAACTGTATGAGCTTAATATGCAATGTTTTTGCTCTTTTATGCAGACACAAAAGCTTTGATTAATTCCAAGATTGACGTCTGTGACAGAGTTTATCCATTGGCTTGTATTCAAGTCACACAATCTAACAGAATGTACGGACAGTTACCTCGGATTGGATTCTAAATAGTAACGGTGTTCTGTCGTTGTCACATCATGTAGTTGGGAACAATTTGGGCGGTGTTGCTGTTAACAAAAGTCACTTTGACGAGAGATTCGCTGGACGTTGCAAAATAAGGAACATCGGTAATGACAGAAAGGAAGGACAAATAGAAAACAGGGGAAATGGAAATAGAAAA
The DNA here is from genome assembly GCA_911728535.1 of Pammene fasciana. Classification (NCBI taxonomy): domain Eukaryota; kingdom Metazoa; phylum Arthropoda; class Insecta; order Lepidoptera; family Tortricidae; genus Pammene; species Pammene fasciana. Next base: position 4,789,099 of record OU452292.1, read on the forward strand.
TGTCGTTAACACGAATATAACAGTCGCGTCTGCTTAGAACAATTTGGCGAAATTTTTGTATGAAGATCTCTCTTATAATTAGTAATCTTACAATTCTTACAATCATAACATATTTAATTTGTTTTCGGACTGATTATTGTATCTAAGTACAACCTCGGTGTGCTCGCATCTCAACCTGCAACTGTTTAAGTGCATATTTAGATAAGTTTATAAGTTTTATGAGGCTATCCGTGGTCTTCATTAAATCGGGTTTTGTTTCCAACTTCCAACCAAAACTATTTAGAGTACAGTCGCCAGTTAATTAAACGTTTGTCGCTCTTAATGCAACGCTATAAGATCTAGAATTAGTTAAAGTGTTGCTGTTAGTACATTGTGAATGATATTTGCTGCAATTGGGAGTGGGTACTTCAGTGTTGCATATAATCTTTCTGCATTGGAAAACTAACGGTTTTCGATTTACTACCTTTAGTTGACCCGTTATTATTAATTTTTGTCATAATTATAACTTAGAAAAGTTAAAATAAAATAAAACCAAACAGAGCATTTATTAACCAATGTTATCGTTACATTGTTTTTAAAGATTAATGAGTTATTTACTTATGTTATCTGCCTTTTCTATTACGTCTGAGTCTTGACGATTTGACCTCTGGATATAAAAGTGTAAATGTTACTTAACTATTGACGTGACGATTGACGAAAAGAGAAGCGAATGGCAATAAAAGGAAAATGAACGACTTTTTTATAGGTTTTAATAATTTTAAAAATAGTACAAAATGTAAGCAACAGCAGCTATAGTGGTATAGTGTACAGTACAGTGTGTAGAATTAATTTTTCCAGGAAACTGTCCCAAAGTTCAGTTTTTTAAATTAGGAATTAGAAAATCGGAATTTGTCATGACTAAAACGTTTAATTTTATTTCAGAACCCGGTCGCCATGTTCAACTTCATGAAGAAGTCGAACGTCCTCGCCGGCGACCCGGGGGGCTGCGAGGAGCGGGACGGGGAGAAAGAGAGACGGAAGAAGGAGAAGAAAGAGAGGAAAGAGCGGGAGAAACGGGAGAGGATAGCGGCGGGGCTGGAGGAACCGTTGAGGCTTGAGGAGGTAAGGATTAGGTTTATTAATCCTAAGCAGAAGTACTTAGGTCATGTCTCTTGTGATAAAGAGTGATGGCAGTCCCATAGCGGAAAGTAGAGAAAGAGAAGAAAGAGCGAGAAAAGGGGAGAAAATATAAGAATGGAGAGTCATTGAGACTTGAGGCAGAAAGAGCTAAGTTTGTTTTAATGCAACTAATGCAAGTAATGTTGCCACTGTAGCCAGCAATATTTTGGGTCAAAGAAAAAAAACTTGACAAGAAAAATTTTGCTCTCTCTGTCCATTAGAATGTATTTCAGGGAATACAACCGGAATGAATTCCATTCTTCACTTCAGTAATAGTTGCTCGATAATACAAATCCTATAGAAAGCGAGTTTTTTATGTTATTGTGCAAGTCAACGAGTTTGTGTAATTTATGCCAGGTGCTTGAACTTTATACGTTTTACTCTAATATTGTTCCACATTCTTGCTAGAATACGGGAAGGTCAAGTTTACACGCCCACTTCAATATTAAAAACAATTATAAAGAACCATAAACTCGATTAACTCCAACGAATGTATAATAATACATTGTATTATGGGTTATGGGCATGCTGCACGGAGAGAAAAATCTAGTTTCTTGTAACAGAATATTGTAAACTTGACTTGATTTTATTGTATTATATGTGACAACTATACATTTTTTACACATTAACAGAAAATTCTACTTCTTTACAACATTATTTCTAGTTCCTACAACCCACTTACCTAGTATCGTAGAAAATAAATTTTGTGTAACACACAAAAACCATCTCTGTAGCCATCATTATAGGACAGGGTAGAGTTTATCAGATTTTTCAGTAGGATTCAATATAACTACTGCGGACTTGAAACGCCGCATAATCCTGTTTACTATGTGTTGTATTAAGAACACCAGATTTTTATTAGTCTCGACTATTATTTTAGGGGACTGAAATAATCAACAATTTCTGTTTACTATATGCAGTATTGGAGAATACCAGATTTTTATTTGTGTTAAAAATATGTTTTGTTCTGTTTACAATAAATATTGTAGTGTTATCGGGTTTTATTTTTGTATTTAATAAAAGTGAGAAATACACCGAAACCGAGCACGGGTTGCAAGCGTCGCTGCTTGTCCGAGCGGGCCCTCTCTCCAATTTTATTTAAGTGTCATCATCATCACATTCTCACATCCTTCCATCCATCCATCCATCTATTCATATGAGGTCCTGTTCGAAATCTACAACCCTAGTGAGAGAAACATTATATAGTTCTTACCTTACATGAATCAGTTGGAACTTCTATATATACAAATGACGTAAAAAACTTCGAAAGCGCGTTGTATGTCAATCAAGTATGACGTGAAATAAATAAGCTAGAAATTAATGTTAAATGCATTAATAAATCACATTTTTACGTAGAACCTATCTTAGCATTGAATTTTACAGAGTTTAATGAAAATGTACAATATAAGCGCTATAAACCTGGAACACTGTATGGCCCAGCGCCCTAGCGCCATCTGTTGACACTAATGTAAAGGTATTAAATTAGTTTTTCGCTACACGTAAATAACGCATTGTTTAGTGTGCAATAATATTGTAATGCCAACATTTTTTATTGTTGCTGGTACTATTCTTTATTTTTATCATGAAAACAAGTATGTTACACAACAAAAAACGTACCTAGTTATGAGTAAAAATATTCCTAGTAATCAAGAAATTTCGAGTAAGTAATGGGTATTAAAAATCCGCTTAAAGGTACGAGAAAGTCTAGTACCTATAAATAAATCACATAAGATGGACCTTACATAAAGATATTGTAAAGACAATTTTATTATTTTGTGTGATTACTAGAAGATTGTGAACAGAAACAATAAATATTGTAAACATCGCAATTCTTGAAAAGTGTTGTAAGCAAAATGCTTATTTTACTCTGTAACTATTAGAAGGTTACCACAACGATATCAGAGTTTTCGTGTACAAGAATATTATAACTAGAATATTCTAGTATTGTCAAAAATACGACTTGTTGTTTTAAAACAAGAATCTGTTAACCATAGCTGAAATCTTTTTTCCTACACCAGAATCATAACTACTATACAATCTGGTAATATTGTAAAATATTTTTTTCTCCGTGTGGATTCACGATTTTCGTAAAAACATGTTCTACTTATACAGGTGGCCAAAAAATAACTTTTTTTTATGAGTAATTTTTTTTTTTATTCCAATTAAAAACTACATATAAACTAAACTAATATTAAAACCTAAAATAACTAAATTCCCATTAGCTGTAAGGTTTTGGGACGCTATTCACTCTACCAATCATCCCTAGATGGTTTTGGAACCTCTCAGATCGATTTGATTTTTGAACTTTTGTATGGCCATTGAGCAGCGGCGGCGGTGAGTAAATAATGGCCATACCCAAACATGTGTAATTAATATTCTGCACGTAGCCATTCCTCGATTGAAATTTTTCCACCATTTTTGAGGATCCTTTCTGACCATCAGTCAGAGTGGCCATTCAGCATAATTTTCTATTATTGTCTGTCATCATCGGGCAGTTGTACCTAATATGTAGAATAATTAAAGTAAATGGTACAAAACACGTAGAATATTAGCTGGTCCAGAAAACGCCACACCTTTTTCATGGTCATCGCATAATAATTATTCTTCATACATATGTAAAACTTAACGGTTGATAACCACGTGTGTCTTCCAATCGATTATTAATGGTTTGGAAATTGGTTTATTGATATTTGCATCGAATAATCGTAGTAAAAGAGATAAGACCAGTTTGCTAGCTAGCTGTAAATGGGGTTATCGCAATTCCCAATTTATTTATTTCTTGTTTATACTTGATGACACTAAACTTTCTCTCAATAAAGTAACAGTAGTTATACATAGTTCAAACAATTCCTTAGTTAAATAAGGTTTTGGTAGTACCTTTTTGCCTACCGAACCTTAATAAAATACTTTGCTCAAGGTGTTATTACACTATAATATTTTGTGGATAAAATATCATCAAGGTTTTATTCGCTATTACTATTATGACCGCTTGCAACATGCGATACAATCTCTTATTTGCATTCACCTGACTTGTGAGATAAATAAATGACGTCGACGACGAGAAATGATTTAAGCGACATTATTTTGCTTTAAGTACTTACCGCTCATAAGGACAACATAAGATGATCAGCGTATTTTACTTAGCGGAACGTCCGATTCAAACTCGGTACTAGTATATATTTAGGTACTTTGCCTTGCGGAACGTTGATCGGGGTTCTGCAATGCAATTGTCAATGTTGATCTTGTTTAAAAGGTCGGATTACAAAACAATTGACATCTTGATCCAACTGGTCCTTAGATCTTAATCCGTGACTTGTCAACTTTGAAAGGTCGAATTCGAAATAACAGCAACTTCGTTAAATATTGAGAAATACATATGACTTATATTGTTTTTTTTTAGTGTTACAATTTTAATTAATCATTAGCCAATAACAAGAACGTGGCATTATAGTATAGAAGCAAATTAAACAAAAGTCGTCTCCTTCACGATTTTCGTAGACATCTCTTCTAAATACCTAAAACTGGTATGGATGTGTTCCTCGTAGTCTCCTGAATACGAATTGACTGGTTTTAGTTTATGGAGGGGGGGACGGGTCGGTAAAAAGGGGGGGAAAGATGGCGGCTGACTGCCATCTAAATTTGTTTACATCTGGAGTCCTATGAGACTGATCGGTTTGTGTGAGATGTCATTTGAAAGACTATTAAATGTACTACAATTGTTCATAAATAACTGTAGTCATCACTTTAGTCCTTTACAAAATATTTCAAAAAATATGATTTTTTTACCGTGCATGTTTGCGTAAGTACTGATAAAACATGCTTATAACTCAATATATTATACCTTTACCGCAATCAATTTTATTATAAAATATACAGGAAATTTTATGAGCTTTCGAAAAATATAAGCTTTATTAGTAAGTAATATTATATAACCGAGTATTGATGAATTTTGTTCAGCATGGGTCACTGCGCTTCCTCATAGAATGGCAGCCGACCGCCATCGTATTTTCATTATTTCACGGAATCTATTTTTCGGATCAAATCGTAATTGGTATTATTTGAAAGCATTTAAAATGTACTTTAAACGGTTCTTTGAAGCCTAAGTTGCAAAATTAACAGTTTATTATTATTTTTAGAAAATGTAACATTTTTAACCTAATAGACTGGAAGAAACAGGCTTGTTTGGAGAAAGGTCATCGATATTCCTTCAAAATACCTAAAACTGGTATGGATGTATTCCTCATTATTTATAGGACATGAATTGATCAGCTTTATTTTATAAAGGGGGGGACGAGTCGAAAAAAAGGAGGGGGGAAAGATGGTGTCCGCCCGCCATCGAAATGTCAATGAAATTTGTTCACATCTCGAGTCCTATGGGACCGATAGATTCGTGTGAGATGTCATTTTAAATATCATTAAACGTACTATAATTGTTTTTAAATAATTGTAGTCAACACTTTATTCATTTACAAAATATTCGAAAAAATATTACTTTTTACCGTGCATATTTGCGTTACTACTGAAAAGACATGCTTATAACTCAATAAATTACAACTTTACTGCAATTAATGTTGTAATAAAATATACGGGAAAACTTATGAGCTTTTGAAAAATATAAGTTTTATTTATATATAATATTGTATAACCAAGTAAATGATGAATTTTGTTCAGCATGGGTCACTGCGCATCATCATATGAATGGCGGCCGACCGTTGTCGTATTTTCATTATTGCTCGGAATCTATTTTACAGATCACATCGTGATAGGTATCATTTGGAAGCATTTTAAATTTACTATAATCGGTTTATTGAACTCTGAGATGGATAATTATCCGTTTGTTGTTATTTTTAGAAAACGTAATATTTTTATCTAAAAGGCTGGAGGAAACAGATTTGTTTGGAGAAAAGTCGTTGACATTTCTTCCAAATACATAAAACTGATATGGTTTTGTTCCTCATTGTCTCCAAGATATGAATTGACCAGGTTTTTTTTGTAGAGGGGGAGCGAGTCGAAAACAAGGAGGAGGGGGATAGATAGCGTCTGACCGTCATCAAAATGTCATCGAAGTTCGTTCACATCTCGAGTCCTATGGGACCGATCGGTTCGTGTGAGATGTCATTTGAAAGGTTATTAAACCTTCTACAATTGCCTTTAAATAATTATAGTCATCACTTTAGTCGTTTACTAAATATTTGATAAAAATTGTTTTTTTTTACCGTGCATGTTTGCATAAGTACTGATAAATCATGCTTATAACTCAATAAATTATGACTTTATCCTATTTAATTTTATTATAAAACACATGGGAAATTTTATGACGTTTCTATAAACGTAAGTTTTTTTATATTCAATGTTATCTAACCAATTAATGATAAATCTTGTTGGCATGGGTCACTGCGCGTCGTCATATGAACGGCGGCTGACCGCCGTAGTATTTTCATTGAACTTTGATTTAATAGTCAATAGTCAATTCATATCCTGGAGAGAATGAGGTACACACCCATATCAGTTTTAGATATTTGGAAGAGCTGTCGACGACTTTTCTCCAAACAAGCTCGTTTCCACCAATCTATTAGGTAAAAATGTTACGTTTTCTAAAAATAAAATATAAACGGATGATTTTACATCTCAGACTATAAAGAACCGATTATAGTACATTTGAAATGCTTTCAAATGATACCTATCACGATGTGATCCGTAAAACAGATTCCGAGCAATAATGTAAATTCGACAACGGTCGGCCGCCATTCATATGATGATGCCCAGTGACCCATGCTAAACAGAATTCATCATTACTTGGTTATATCGTATTATATATAAATAAAGCTTATATTTTTCGAATATGACCCGTGTATTTTATCATAAGTCATAACATTATTTGCGGTAAAGTTAAACATTTTTGAGTTATAAGCATGTATATCAGTACTTAGGCCAACATACACGGTAAAAAAAAACAAATATTTTCAAATATTTCGTAAACGACTAAATTTATGACTACGGTTATTATAAACAATTATAGTACATTAATGTACTATAATAATCTTTCAAATGACAACTCACACGAATCTTTCGGTCTCATAGGACTCTAGACGTGAACAAATTTCGTTGACATTTCGATGGCGGGCGGACACCGTCTTTCCCCCCACCTTTTTTCGACTCGTCCCCCCCCCTCTATAAAATAAAATTGGTCAATTCATGTCCTGGAAACAATGAGGAATACATCCAAACCAGTTTTAGGTATTTGCAAGAAATATCGATGACTTTTTTCCAGACAAGCCTGTTTCTTCCAGTCTGTTAGGTAAAAATGTAACATTTTCTAAAAATAATAGTGAACTGTTAATTTTGCAACTAAGATTTCAAAGAACCGATTAAAGTACATTCAAAATGCTTTCAAATGATACCAATTACGATTTGATCCGAAAAATAGATTCCGTGAAATAATGAAAATACGATGGCGGTCGGCTGCCATTCTATGAGGAAGCGCAGTGACCCATGCTGAACAAAATTCATCAATACTCGGTTATATAATATTACTTACTAATAAAGCTTATATTTTTCGAAAGCTCATAAAATTTCCTGTATATTTTATAATAACATTGATTGCGGTAAAGGTATAATATATTGAGTTATAAGCATGTTTTATCAGTACTTACGCAAACATGCACGGTAAAAAAATCATATTTTTTTAAATATTTTGTAAAGGACTAAAGTGATGACTACAGTTATTTATGTACAATTGTAGTACATTTAATAGTCTTTCAAATGACATCTCATACAAACCGATCGGTCTCATAGGACTCCAGATGTAAACAAATTTAGATGGCAGTCAGCCGCCATCTTTCCCCCCCTTTTTACCGACCCGTCCCCCCCTCCATAAACTAAAACCAGTCAATTCGTATTCAGGAGACAACGAGGAACACATCCATACCAGTTTTAGGTATTTAGAAGAGATGTCGACGACGTATCTCCAAACAGGCCAAATTCCGCCGTACTATTAGTGCAGGGCAGAGGTAGGCGGGCTGGGTAGGGCAGCACCGTCGATGAAACTGAAGAAATGTTGGGTGGATTTCAATCTGTGCCGTGTCCCACGGATACATATGACTTATATTGTAGTTTGGATTATGGTTGATTAGATTATCTTAATTGTTTATGCTATAAAAGAACCATTACTGGAGGCAGGCTCATCTTCAATTTAAGCTCCGAACAGCCCTGCAGGTCAAATAATCTTTAAGTTGCCAAATTGCCAATGCCAAGTAGAAATAAGAGGACCTACCGCGAAGATCGAAGTTCAAATATTGACTATTAAATTTGCTCTTTTGCACATTCTAATATGCATAATGCGTGGACAAATTATACATTTCTTAATATTTTAGCATTATACAGATGAATGTTGTAGGCTGTTGGATTCATCTGTCGCAATAGGTCATGCACCGCTCTAACCAGCGTGCCATCGCGTTACCCAACATTCGCAATAATGCCAGGCATTCGGCAGCTTCTAAGGCAGGTATACTATGACGGCCTATATCGATACTGGATACTGGGGAATAGGTCAGATCCTTGACGAATCGATGGCACACTCTTGGCATAAACCGTAAGTTTGCTATTAGCATTAACAGTAGTTATGAAGCACTATAAATTGTAATTTCGGTTATGAATTTGAAACTTTATTTGTTTAGATATTTGGATTATTACTTAGGTACTAATCTTTCACGCAAAGACAACTGAAAAAATTTAGATAAAATATTGGTTTAAACTCCAAATCAGTAGTAAGTAGAAAGGAAACTGGCGATTTTTTTACTTCTACGTGGACGACTACTTTCAATTCAGCATTTATAGCCTGGCTGGCCAATACGAGTAAGTGCAGTAACAGCGGAAGTAATATATATACTCATCCCTTTTTTAGTAGCAAGGTTACTAGTGGAAGATAGATATAGTATGATTCTCTCTGTCTATACTTGAAGTAAAACAAACCCTGGCCAAACTATATCAAACATTTTTTTGACATAACACCTAAAGCCAATGAATTGTCCCACTGCTTATTTTCGACTTACTATTTTGTAAACCAGGATGCGGTTTTATTTTCCACGAAGTAAATGCACTTCATCCAAGAATGCTGCCATTAACAAGACCAATTTGATTGACCATGAAACCCTTATCTCTTTACGGTAAGGTTCAAAATAGTTAATAAACTGTTTAAAGTCTATGGTACATAAGCACCCAATTACATGCCTTCGAGAAAAGCATGCCAACCTATTATGCCATTACCATCCATCGTCATAATAGGGTATATATTGATTGATGCATAATATTATGACAGGCTGAAGCACGCGCTGTGATAGCGGTGAAATCTTATCTTTTATCGACGTGAATGGCTTTTAATCTAGTCGGTTAGATAGTTCTCTGAGTCATGTATAGTTACGCCTTTATTTGGATTAGGCGTGGTCAAATTAAATGTACCTACTTTTTGCTAGACTACGAACAGTTAGTAGCAGAAGTAGCTAGCGGCTGATTCAAAATTACTTTCAAATGCTTGCTCTTATTCTCTTAGAAATAAGTGTTAAGATTATTTTGAACACTTTGCACGCTTAACTACTTTTGCTGTTGTACTTGAATGTCTTGAATTGAGGGCATAAAAATATGTTACACGAGAAAACGTGCCGAATTCCATACCAATTTTAATTCATAATTTGCAGCGTTCTAGTTTCTAGTCCTTGCCATGATCGTTCGTATAGTCAAATATGGATAAGTATATTTAATTTGACAAAAATACGTAGCGGCGACTCTATACTACCTAGGCGTAAAATTTTGGATACATGCTTTTGTCACATTAAATGTATCCATTAATAAATTAATAAAAAGAATTACTTTTTGATTTTATAGTAACAAAGCTATAACTGCTATAAGTTACTAAATTCATCTACTCTGCTAATATTTCTGCCGGTGGAACGGTACCACTTGAACTATTTTGACCGGATATACCTAATAATAACGTGATAATATCTGTATGTTTATGACGTTGGGTTGTTGTAAAGTATATTATTCTTTTTTATTTACAAATCATGTAACTTCTCCAGTTAATGTCGCCACTTTTCAATTTTTCATAAGCTAAACATTTCTGCTGTCTTCAAAATCTCAGTGAAAACAAAACGGTTATTTATTATCTATTACTCCATATGTTTTGTCTTCAACGTGTTAAACAATCCCGTATGCAGGTCACTTCGTCAAAGTTCCACATACAAAACAATTGCTCGTAGGGTAACGGTCGCTGTAACAGAGACGATGGGAGAGTTTGTCCGTCACGGTCGCCGCTCGCGAAACCGGTGTACCATCACATGATCACACAGATCAGCGGTACCTTATCACGACGGAACATGAGCTGTTATCGTTTGTCAGGGCTTTGTACACTAGATTGAAATAGGGCGATAGAATGATATCTGATATGTCCACCATCACAACGCGGGTGACCATAGGCGGTTGGGGACTTTTGAATCTATTGATGACTTCTGATTCGGCCTGACTGCTGCAAATCTGGTCAATGGATTTTTAATTCGGGGGCAGCGCATCACATTTTGTACTGTAACTGACCTCTTACTGACTGAATATGCCTACTTACTTAGTCATAGCTATAGCTAAACATAGCTAATTAACCCTAGTCACAATCTTAAGTTATTTTATTTCAAGTTTAAATTCTAAACCGCAAAATTTTGCAAGATATTTATCTGGGTTTTGGGAGTAGGTACGTTGAACTAGTTAGGTGTATAATTTTTTCAGCCTTTCACGTGTGCACATTAAAATGTGTTTTTAAAATGTTTTTTCTGAGAATGTTATTAGAGCGGATATAATTAGTCGATTCATTTAATAGTTTTATTTTTGCCATGTTTTTGCCGCGCGCAATTCCTTTGATTTTTTAATCGGCAGCCATCGTAGTATTGCGGCCAATTACATACGAATGCGTTTAAAAGGTCGCCGTAATTCTGAATAATCCTTATTCAATAAAACATGCGCAATGTGCCAACAACTCGGACTCATTACGTGGTTTTTACACATATAAATAACTCTGCAAAGCTCAACAGTTGCAAAATGCAGTTCGACCACAAAACTGGCAATTTATGGACGAAAATATATCAGTGTCCAGTTTTAAACTGATACCTTTTTTCTTACCAGTCTCGGTTGTGCACGCTTCGGCAGGAATGCCGCTTTTTGCAATAGCAGGAACTTGTCTGGCTTCATCACTATTCAATACGTCTGCGGCGCGAAACTGAAAGTCAATTATATCTGCAATCCAATTTGTTCTCACTGCGTATGTTTATTATTACCTACATGTAGGCATCAGCTGATTTATAACCCGTACAGATTTTTGATTCATTCACAAATTCAAGCACTTGTAGATCAGCAATCAAGATTAAGTGTCTCGACCTCAATAAATACGATACGAATAATCAGATAAATCTTGATGATCTTGTTCAGTTTAGCCTTCATTGTCATTCAACCGTAACTTGCTTAATCATTTACTTAACGTATTTTTTTTTCAACAGGTTCGACGATCTCTCAAACTGCGAGGCAGACGCAAAGAAAAAGAGAAACTCCCCTCTGGCATCACAGCTGACTACACCGCTTCATTGTTCGCGCATCTTGAACAAGACTCCAATTACTCTAACTACCCGCTAATACCCACCTCGGGATCCAACTCCAATCTTAGCGACGAAAATAACCATCTTTCACCCGGATACCCCACCACGCATGTGTGGAATAGAAAAGAAGGCGTGCTGCAATCAGATAGCTCGGAGACGTCGCTGAATTCTTTAAATAATCCTAACAATGCTAACAGCAGTCCACGGCAGCCGCAGGCACTACCTCCCGTTCCACCAAGACCACCAAAGCGTGGCATCCTCAAAGGGCCCCGACTTAGCAATACTAGTTCTAATTCTCAAGAAAGTAACATCCCAACGGTTGACACCGTCGATTTTGTCAACGGCCAAGATTCCAATGTGCTAGCCCGTAACACGCAGCAAAACGAAGTTATTTCTTTTGGAATACCGCCGTCTAAAAGCACTTCATCCAGCGATGATATGCAACAAGTACAGAATTTTACCAAAAAGGTCATCCACAGTCCTGTGGAAAACCAAGTTAAGAATAATTACAAGAACGGTGCCAACCCATCCATCACGACTCAAGATATGGATGAGATACCGAAAACGAATGGTAGCAGTTACTTAGGAGTGACATCAACATCTCCAAGTGCTGATTCGTTGACCGATACGACGACTAATTCGTCATTTGCGACACCACCCTTTTCTACTTCTCCAGTTGGTGAATCTCAGGGCTTCCATAGATGGTCAAGAACAAGCAATTTCGAAGATGTATATTTGCCTCTGCCGCCGCTAACTCCGCTGCATCTTCCTAAACCAAGATTGCTGACAATCCAAAGGCAGAAAGCTCCAAGAAATGATTTCGGCTTCAGTCTTCGTCGCGCAGTGGTACAAGAGAGAGTTTTCAGCGATTGCAACGGCCATGAGGAGAATGGATTGACCAATGGCGATAACAAATGCAACGGTAACATTACTAGTGCAATTGCTAGCAAAGTTGTACAGAAAGCTGTGATTCTGGCAGAACCTGGGTCGTATCCTGGGGCCAGTGAGTCGGGCTTGTTGCCTGGTGATAGACTTTTAGAGGTGAATGGGGTTAACGTTGAAGGCAAGAGTCGCGAAGAAGTTATTGACCTCATCAAGAGTAGCCAAGATTCTGTCACCATTAAGGTAAGATATTCACAATCATATTACTAAAGCTCTAGTACGTACATAAATACCATAATTATAATGCATTTGCTTTATAGCCTTAAGTGTGAAGCGTTCTACATTCTTTATTCATCCTCGATGTGAATTGCCCCCAAAATGTGCGTGATATTAAAAACAAAGTAACGTCATTTAGCATAAAATATCGCTACTAAACTTCATGCATGAGTGAAAGGTATTTAAACCCCAAAACAGTTATTATTATTAACAGTAATCCGGTAAATTCAAGATTTCGTGATTCAGCCGCTCCCAACTAATAACTATAGTAAGCTAATTCATAATCAATATTCCATTAATTTTCGTTCAGATGAATTGCCTCGTCAAAGTGGTAAAGCAAAATATGGCTTTAACAGTTATAAATGATTTGTTATTAAAACATCATAATCATAGCGGTAAGATGAAAGTTTTCACAGGCGTTTTGATTGGGTTGGATGTAGCCAGTTGAAACTTAATTAATTATTTGTGTAAAGTCTGGGTCAGAGTCGTGGACTTAAGTTAGTAAAAGAGGTAATACCAACCTACCTAAGCCTTGTACAGTTAACTTTGTTGTAGTTCCTTCGTAATAAGTTGCAAAAGTCTAACTCTAAACATGCGCCCTCGTGAATTTGACCACCCCAAATCGTTAGCCCGCAGATGTCATGTGTTATGCTACAACTAATTCATGAATAATTTGAAGTGGTATAGTTTGGTGGAGATTTGCTTACAAGTATTTCAAGACCTACGGCAATAAGAAGACGTTCAAACATAATTTAAGTATTAAGTACTAGTAGGTATAATATAAGTACCAACGTTTAATTGGTCGACTAGTTATTTATGATATTATGGTACTTAGTTTAGGACAATCACCTATGCTAATCTTTCGAGTGCGAATTATCGCACACGCCAAGTATTTGTGCTAAAATGTTTGCACACTGCCTTTTTATGGTCTTATTTTTAGGCGCGTCATCAACTCATGAGGTTATTTAGGGTTCATTTTAGTTGATAGTACTTATTTATAGTAAGGCTACACGTCAGAGAGGCATTTCTTCTTTCAGGTGGTAATAGTAGTGGGAAAGTAGATGGTGGAGAAATTCCAATGAGTGCTGATAGTACTTTCCTCATGCACTCACATCCAACGTTTGTCCCTGCGGTCTGAGCGGAAATAGAGATGTCCATAAAATATAAGTGCTTACTCATTCAACAAACATTGAAATACCGGTGCCATATGGAGGTTAGATTCAAATTGGCTAAGAAAACTTAACGGGATACTCAAGTGCGATTAATTTATGTAAAAACACGTGCTCATGCAACTTTCCCCGCGACCACTTTCATGCAACGCCATTGATTACAATTATTCAAGTTTGCAATGAATGTTATGATGTCTTAATAAAGGATTATTGAGTGTTCTGGTGCGAGACTGCAATTAATTCGAGTTTAGTCAGTTATTTCTTTGTAGCTAAGTGGCTGTATTTGAGACCGTGTTTACCAATTGATTGGATGTTTTTGCTAAGTGATTCCCTTAAAAAAACCTTTCAGAGGGACTATTTAATACCCTGAGGGCTCTTTAAGCTTTACGTCCGAATATTTTATACCTTGACTTATTTACTTTTTATACTATGAAGTCTCCGAACTATGTGACATTCTGACATCGCAAATTCGTTACACATATTTTGTAAACATCAATATATGTTTATGTACATATATACCTACTTATAGATACTTACAGTAAGTAACTCACAAAATACATTGTTCAACATTGTTTTACTACAGTGCTTCTTAAAATTTTCTTTTTTTGGCTGTGACTACCAACTTTTTTCGTAGTTTCATACCTCAGGTGCTTTCGGGACCACTAGTGGTCCACTAACCATCGGTTAAGAACCACATCTTACCTAAGGGCTTTTAGCACATCTTCGCGGTATCAATTCCGCTGCGGAGATGTGCTAAAGCGCTTACTTACCAACCTAACGGACGCATATGAGCTATTTAACTGCTTAAGTAATGTAACAGTTTTTCATGTCAAAAATATGGTACAGGTGCAGCCGATAGCTGAACTGTCAGAGCTGTCCAGAAGGAAAGCGGTGGATGGCGGCGGCGACGTGGAGCTCTCGGATAGCAATGTCCGCGGCGGCACCCTCAGCCGCTCTGGCAGCCGTCGCTTCACCAGTACACAGGTGAGTGCTACAAAATACTGATATGATCATGTCAATTCATGTCTGTAAAGAAGCAAATGGTCAATAGTATGAAACCTCCAGTACCGATTTCTTCAAACTTACCTACTATTGACACGTATTTTAATTTAATAGCAAAATGATAAGACAACACCACCATTTATACGGCCAACGTTTTTGCCGTGGTCGATTGAATACGAGTAATTCGTTATTTTTAGATTTAGATTTGAGGTAGCGGCGGTTTCATCCACAAATAAAAAAACAATAGGTATTTATTTTAAAACCTAACGGGTGTGGCCGTAGTTGCGGTTTATTCTTATACTTATTGGTGTTGCTTGCCGGTTGATAAAATCAATATTTATTATTAAAATAGAAACTTCAATGAGGGTTTCCGCGATCGAGTTTTTCACTTTCAATCATAATCATCCTTTTTTGATTGGTGGGGTTTAACAGCTGCTGTTAAAAAGACCTCTCGTCACAGTGCCGTCATCTAGGTTAATTTCAGGAAACCCTCAGTTAATGACATTCCTTTTCGTAGTTGGCTGATTTTAGAACTATGGCGCGTTCTTGTGTAAGTTGTTGTATATCTTGAAAAATAATATTATTGTGCAGTAAAATTACATATCGTGCAGATTACAATTGGGGAAAATACATAGATAATCAAGTAGATTTCAGTTTTCCTTGCCCTCCTTGGATCCACTGTTTATAACATGGTATGGTAACAATGACTCACCATTGCCCACTGCATGCATTTCTGACTAAATTTGGCCAATGAGTGCATTTACCCTGATTGGATTTCCCCAAAAACGATCAATTTAAAACAACATATCTGCCATAAATACCTCACATCTTATGCAATTTTCCACACTGTCATGCGATATTGCGATACCCTCTATCATTTCATGTCAAGTTGCACCACACACTAAATTGGCAGGCCCGTCAAAACGATCGAGTCAACCATCTGAACTGAAAGCACTTGCCGCAAATCGAATGTCGGTGTCGCCTCTTGACATTACTTTGATCAAGAATTTTAGATCATAAATAAGCGGAGGAGGATAGTCAGCAGCATACGAGGTGAGGGAGGTTTTTAAAATGATTAGAAATTATAAGATGACAGACCGTTTTTACGTTTTGTGTTTTTGTGTATGTATGTGAGTTACTAATAACCTCTAAAACAGGTTGATTCCGTTGCGATATTCTATACTTTTTTGATGAATGCTTGTCCAAATATTTATCAGCGATGTTCCTCAATATATTTTTCCTGTGAATTTGTAAGCCTCACGACTCAATTTGCTACTGGGGTGCTCTTTCTATTTCCTTACAAATAGGGAAACAGGGATGTTCAAGAGATATTCCACACATCCATCTTCTGTAGGGTTCGTAGGAAAACAACACTTGTGTGGTTACTTAAGACCTTTTGTAAAAACAAGATGGAGGTCGTAACTTTATGTCAGATGGTTTGGGTGTTGGCGTGAAGTTAGCACATAGTAAGAGTTAAGATTTCGATTGATTTATTTAATAATAGAGGAGGACGATATAAATAGTCAAGTAGATAAACAATTAAATACTGGTTACAATCAAAAATCGCAAAATAACAATTTTAATTATCCAAATAGCAGTTATATTGATCAGTATCTTGACTCTACACATGTGTCAGTCTTCTGAGTAAATGGTCCCTAGATCTTAAAAGACTTGAATTTGTATAAATATATGTGTGTTATTTTCTTTTAAGTCATTTACAAACGAAGTTGTCAAGCGGACCCCAAGCCGGGATAAACGCTAGAAAGAGGAAGAAGTTTACGAAGTAATAATATGAAAGGATAGTAATGTTTATGGTGATACCTTCATGTTCTACATCTAATACTGAAGATGGTATGTTTCATTTTCAATAAAAGGTACATCATCCTACCTACCTCCTTGCCTATACCTACCCTTGCCTTGCCTTTGTACCTATATCTCTTAAAATTGTTTTGTATTTTTCTTTGTGTACAATAAAGTGCTACTACTACTACTATCATTGTCGGTCGCCACTCGCCAATAGGCGTTGGCGTTACTTGCATAAAAAATCATTTAGAACTAGACTCTATTAACAGCCGACAATGATGTACCTTTTTCTTGAAAAAGCCACATACGTATAGTAAAATTTTCGGGCGGGAAGAACAGATATGGATTACAAAACAGGGCTCATGAAATATTTATGAGAACGATGTCCATCAAATCGTTAGCCAAATTTTCCCTTATTTACAAGGCTTATTATTTTCCTGGCAGCAAAATATTTGTTTTAGTTTGAATACGGTACCTAATGAGAGGTTCGGTTATGTTCATTATTGGGCATTACCAGAAATACAATTACAAAAACTATTTAAAACGGGATATTTACCATGTGAGTTTTTTGTTGTGAGCTTCCGATATTTCGGCACAGTTGCATGCGCCATTATCACGGAGTAACTGAAGTACAACGGACGAAAAAAGCGAACTCTAAAGAGGGTAGATCGCTATGGTGTGTGGGTAGACCACAACTGACACTCGCAGCAACTTCAGTTACTCCGTGATAATGGCGCATGCAACTGTGCCGAAATATCGGAAGCTCACAACAAAAAACGCACATGGTAAATATCCCGCTTTAAATAGTTTTTGTAATGTTAATGACCATGTTAGCTTAAAATCATATAGAAATACAATTGTTTTATTCGCAGACAGATGGGGTTTTTCTTAGTAACCATTCCCATTATCCCATTCGTCCCCGTCATTGCCACACTGCGCGCGATCGAGGCGGGTACAGATAGGAATACAAATACATTGATAATCCCCACACTTTTGACACATGTCAAATGTTGTGACACTCCCATAGATATCTGCCTAAGCTATGTTTGTGGACACTCCTATAGTGATAACTGGACAAGTTCTAAATCTCGTCCCTTTTATTCGGTTCAACGTCACGTGACGTGACGTATCTAGTATCTACCCCTGGCATAAACAATGAGACAACCCTACTGTAGGACTTGCGGCCATCTTGTCGAGCAAGGTGGTTTGGTTTTGTGATTAACTTCTTATTTTTTGTTCATTTTCGTGATTCAGTGTGTAATATATAGCTTATTCTGCAGTGATTTAACGAACTAGTGTGCAACTAATGAAGAATTAATCTCAAAACAAGTGTAACCCCTGTTTGAGTTAGATATCTCCTTATAAAAAGCCTAACCTCACCGTACAACGTCCAGCTCTTGGAGCGAAATTTTAACTAATTAACCGTACACTTGTCGTCTCTACTTCGACATTGGCAAAATTGTCCCAATATTGTGGACAGAATGCCATTTATTTTAAAAATTGAATTGAATAACCCTACTGTAGATAGTATAAATTTTACTTACACTGCTAGAAGATAAGTCACTTGGGGAATTTCCATCATAATCGCATTTATTTCAAAACTTTTCTCTTGTGTTTCAAAAGTCATGTCAAAACCATCCTGTATAATCAGAATACCCTCTAGCCTAAACATTCTAAACAATAGCGACCCCAATAGCACTAATGCCCGACAATGAACGAATGGAATGAATGAATGAGTCACGCTCATGGGAAGATTGATTGGCTCCTTTTAATTGCACATATTTGGAAACGAGTTTTAAAGCTACTTTAGTACAATTTCAAGGCTGTTTGATGGCAAATTAAGGCAATTTGGAGTCAATAAAATAAAGTTTAAGGTCATTTATGTTTATATTCTGACAAACGTAATACTTATACGTCCCACTACTGGACACAGGCCTCCTCTTATGCACGAGTGGGACTAAATTTGTCATCTCTAGTCTCCACATATACCAGTGGTGGCGCGTCCATAGAACTTGATTCCCAACGGGTTTCCTAATTATTAATAGCCGCTTGGGTAACTTCCTTACAAATCACGGAGAACAGGAAGCGAAATTACTACAGCTTGCCTACAAAATATTTTTGACGTTCCGCCACTGCTACATACATTTTTGAATTTCTTCACACATGTACTTTACCTGTGCAATTATGCATGTATGTTTTAGTTTAAACTGAAACGTAGTAACTGAACTGAAAACATCAAAATGAGTTCAATGCCTGGAAAGTACCTAAAAAGTATATATAAGCTAGACTATTGTAGTAGTTCCAAGTACATCGTTAGTCCTGACAGTGGGAATCTACGCACTATTCATCCAGCCACTCAGTCTGGGGACCGAGGGCCCTTGTCTCGCCTCTATGCATATTTCATGTCTATGGGGATGTTAGTAGCTCAGCCCTGCAACGACCAGTATAACTGCGACCCTGACTGATCATATGACGCAATTTTAGAGATTTATTGATCTTAATTACAATGACACATTCTAATTAAGACCAATCAACAGAGATCAAAGCAACGCGAACCGTGAGACGATACGCTACGTACGATTTGGGAATAATGGCATAGTTTTTTTATTGTAAAAAGGCGTACATCTCATGTAAAACTACCGTCAACTTACGCTCTTCTGGCATATCTAAACGTGTCGGTGAATGTCCTACGTCCCTTCACTATGTCGTCCATAGCCGTGTTTGGATGGCATTGGTTAATATACACGATACAGTCAGCAGCAGAAGTAGCTAAGCGTGTGAGGTGTTCTAAATGATCTTGGTACGACTTAGGCCGTCACGAACTGAGAACTCGTGATTTGTAAAAAAAACTTTGGCCATTCTTTCTTAAGACCATTATAACATAAGGCCCTTATGATCATCACTTTTGGACTTTCTAAGTCCACAAACTCTTGACCGATCCTGTTCAGCCTCATGCCTAACCGCGAAGCACTTCGTTCATCGAATCATCTACTTGCATCACTCTCTTTCGTATTTGCAAGAGCGATAGAGACGGGACCATCGTTTTGTCGATTTTCGAACTTCGCGGTAGGCTACAATGTTTTAATCAAATTATTTTATATAACTCAACTATAGACCATGATCCAATCAAATTTAATAAAGATGAAGTAGATTAAAAATAATTAAAGTTATTGCGGAACAAACTATCAAATACGAAAACTTCGAAATTCTGGGACGTGCTAGCCAGCTGACAGGTGTGATCCAAATTGAATGTACGAACTTCGCTTCATTGCACTCCCACCCCTCTTAATTACTTCTGTTGATGACTGTACGTGTATATCTAAACTAAACTGTAAAGCGCTGTTGTTGCTTGGCACCCCTTGTGTGAGAAAAGCCTTTGATGTTCTCTAAACTCTGTAGATCCTATAAATATTTACTGGGTTTGACAAGCTAATATGTGCCTTTGAAATTGTAGGGACTTTTACTAAGATGATACTTACTTACTTGGCGCTATTCCACTGCGGTCAATTAAATAAAGATTTAACTAACTCTGATAACAATCATATGAACAGTAGGCTCTTTGTATTTTAAAGATATATTTGAGATTTCTAACTAAGTACGAGTAAGTAGGATAGGAATAGGAACCTAACCTCCTCAGAATCATTGATCAACATGTTTCATATCATAGGAGAAAAAAGTGTCCCTAATAAGCTTCGTTAAGTAGATATTTCTATTCCATTATCGTCATATAAAAGCCAAATACTTAAGTTATACCTACGTAGATAGGAACCTAAATCCAGATGCGATAGAGGGAGACAGCAACTTTACTTTCGGTGTACCTAAAAAAAGGTCTTATTCCTCAGTGAACCTTCTGTACGCAGTACTTTTATTCTGTACCGATAAGACGGGGCGCAAACCAATCAAACCATACGCAAAGCAGCGTAACCATGAAGCTTATCAAATGACATAAACAGTCCATTACATGGCAATTATCGTCTAGTAAACGTAATCGGTTGACTGATAGCGGGGCGGCGACCCCGGCCCGGTCTAGACGCCCCGCCCTACGGCAGGTCGTGCGGAAAATCGCGGGGTCGGGATTGCTAAAAAGGGTTAGATATTTGGAAATTTTGTTGTACAGTCGACGCCTAAAATATGTTTACACTTATGCACCTTATTACAATGGAGTAAGGTGTAAAAGTGTGTGACGTCGACTGTACAGTCGCCATAAGATATATCGGAGCGGCATAGGTACTAAAATATGCCTACGTGCACTTTATTGCCTTGACAATGGAGGCGTTGTTCAGACATTTGTAACCTTGGTTGGCCTGGCCGCTCCGATATATCTAGATAGAGTTTAGATAAATCATGCAAGTTTATCTAATTGAGTACGGGCTTGCTGGAATCGGCTTGATAAGTAGGTATAATATAAAGGAGAGTACCTGCTCTCTACTCTGAGCTCATATAACAAATAAATTAATCATACCTACAGTGTACTTGCATCAGATATTAACTACCAGATTCACTAATCATGGCTCTTCAAGCTGCACGATTATTTACTAACGACATACCACCCGGATAGATAGTATAATAGTACTAATAGTCTATTGTTTGCATCCTTGGCTTCTTCCTATTATATGTAGACCCAGCGGGTCGGTGCCTGTCCAGCACCTTGTCTTCTATTCACATATCCTTACAGTTACTGGAAGTACCTACAGTACAGTGTATTCGCCCGACTGACTACACTCCATTAGCAAGTGTGATAAAGACATTACCAATCACATTCCATTTCTGGAGGAGCGTCCCCTACATGCTAAACATCAATTCTAATTATCTCTATTTCGTCCAGAAAACATCTTAAATGTCTCGTATCAGACGGTAAGATAAGCTCTTTCTACACCCCATTAGGTGACCCACACAACAATAAAATTAGGAAATAAATCGACTTATGGCTTTCTTGGTTGGGGGATTGGTGACCCTCCCGTTTTGTTTTATGCGTCCAGGCGGTGACCAGACGTCCGGTTGTAAATATCAGGAAGTCCGTTGGTTTGCGTTTGGACACTGACACGAATTGACAGTGTAGAAGGGGTTTTTGAGTATTTATGAATTAAAAAAAAGAATTCCTAAAATGGACTCTTATTATAACGGAGCATGGGACATTTCCGGAAGGATTCGAATACAACAATACAACAATTTCTCCACACTCCACATATAAAATAGTATTTACTTGCTTAAATAAAATAAAAGTTACAAATCTCTAGATCCCTTCACGGCTGAACTAAATACTAAACCATTTTCAATAGTAAATACTTATTTTCATGGGCTATATCGTCAGGTGACCAACAAAATTCATTATATGCAAATAAATAATTTAAGGAGAATCAACCTTGTTTTGTTACTGAATACTGAATGAGCAAAAGTCATTGTCGTTATTTATTTGTGGTACCTAGTAAGTATTGAATTTGAGTTTTGTTTGTCACCTCATCGAGGCAATAACAGATCGCAGAGCAGGCCACGGGCACACCTAGAATTTCTTATATTCATAATTAAGATCTTGATCTAGATATGACAACCTAATGAATGGAGTTTGGCATGAGTCGGCCTAGCAGCATCACTATAGCCTACGCTAGTCTGGTCTAGCCGGCATTCCGAAACATGTCGAGGTCGGACGGCTTTTGGACCAGTTTACATAATGCTAGCAGGTGCATACTTATTACCTATATGCAGTCATAGATTAGCAGTGCGCCTAATATGACAACTAAATTGATGTCAAGTCGCGTGTGGTCGAGATCGCGTAGGTACTCTGTCTCTGTTGGACAGTGTTGATTAGAAAAGGTGACCAGACACTGTCAGTAATAATTACATGATTTCTCTACTCATCCTTCTCATTCTTCATATACACAGAAAAGGACAGGTATAGAAATAATGACATTATTACTGACAGTGTCTGGTCCGCTAAAGAGGAGTCTCAACTCGAATGCTCTGTGAGACGTAGTATAGAGCCAGGTGCAATTCAGTATGCTATTCAATAGCAATCTAATAATAAATACCTATTTTTATTTTAGGGTTCCGGACCTCAAAGAAAAACGGAATACTCATAGAATTGTTGTCCGTCTGTCTGTCAAGACCTTTTTATTTCAGGAACGCGTAGTGGTATCAAGTTGAAATTAACAACAAATACTTAATATCTGCGCCTGCGCCCTTGAAGCTGTAAAAAAATCAAACATCTATGTCGATGCAATCCAAAGATATGGCCATTTGAGCCTTGTTTCCTAACACTTTGCAGGGGAATCAAAACCTATATAGGGTACTCCCCAATGACCTAGAATCATGAAATTTGGTCTTACAGCACAGGTTAAGTAAAAAATTTGTAATCGTTAATTTGTTGTTACATCTCAAAACATTTGATTGTTAAAATTAAAATAATGTACTGAACCCTCAGGGCGCGAACCGATTCACACTTGGTTGGTTTATTTATACAGCGCGACTTTAAATCATTGGTTGGCACTGCGCTTGGCAGATTGTGACAGCGTTAAGTTTACTACCAACTATATCTTTTACAGATAAAAAATTACAACCAGTAAAAAATATATAAATTACCAGTAATTTTCATACTGAATATTTTCTGGTGTCACACTACATGTGGATAAAATAATGCAGAACACAATTAGATATATTATGCCATTTATTCAGAAACAGGATCAGTAATACCAGTTTCCAGTCATAATTATATACTAGGAGTTTCATACTTTGTATGTAAAATCATTATTTCAAAACTCTTAATGCTAACAATACAATAACTAAAACAACACATCCACTGACAGTCTTAAACATCCTGTACATCACAAATATTCTAAAAATTCTGAGGGTTTCTATCAAAACTCTGCATCTCGTATTTCGCAATGACATTGCACACTTCCATTTTCACTTTAGGGATTAAATTTGGCTGTAACTTCTTCACACTAGCCGCCATACTCCTGAAAAACACGTCTATTTCATTTGTGTTTTCTTTAAGCACCTTTTCTATAAGTTTATCCAGAGTCTGGCTTCTTTGTTCAGCTGTTTTTGGTTCTTCCACGTACCGAAGCAGTTTTGGCCCATTCATGAGAATGGGTTTGGGCAGAATCTTGATTGGCTGCAAGTTGCGGGGCATTGGCACAGATTTCTTTCTGCCGGCTTTCTTGACCACCTTCTTGGGGGGCTCGTTGGTTATGATTTCGGTTTTTGGCAGTATTTTGAAGAGTGGTGGCTTTAATTGCTGGTGTTGCTCTGTTGGGCCGTCGACAACTGTTATCTGTAAACACAAACATAGCGAAATTAGTTTCTGTACATAGGTTTCGCTGCTGGGCTTCTTTGAGAAAAGCTTGTGTGTAGAACAAGCAGAAGTCTTCTAATAAAAGGTCTAAAATGTGACTTTCGCTAGCATTATTAGTTACAAGCTTTTGAGAAATATTTATATTTTAACTAGTTGCAGAATGTATTAGTAAATAACATCCTCCTTCCTTCTTCCTTTAGGTCCCATGCTAAAACACTACACATATGTAAAGCCTTTGTTATTATTTTGTGACATGTAGTATACGTTAAAAACTATAAACTACTTCCGTTTCCGTCATTTTGGCTACGTAACCTTAAAAAGCACAGTAAAGATCATTATTGATTAGGTACAGTGACAAAAATAATATGTAGCCACAATTCTATTACCGAGGCATCTCGGATAGAAACATGTTTATGTCAAACTTAATGTATCCATAATTTCAAATGTGACCAAACTTAATAAAACTACTAGACTCCTATAAAAGTGAGTAACGGGGTTAGTGTACAAAAAATTTAAAAGGCATTCCAGTCTATCTTCAAACTTTGTAGACAAATAAAAATGACATTTGCATTGTAAGTTTTGGTTTGTAAGCAGCTAAAGCGAATAAAGCTTGGCGAACCTTTATTCATTCTATAAACACTATTAAATATAACAGTTACACTCACATCACTTTAGTCACTTCAAGCTACATGTTTCAAGGGCCTAGGTCTCTATCTTCAAGACTAACAGTGCTGTTTGAACTGGCCCGTAGCCCACTGCGCGTCCGTTCCTATCCGATCATGCTTTATCCGTTCTATTAATACTTACTTCATAATACTCCTGACTGTCAGTAATGACTTGCTGCTCCGTCACAACCTCTTCATGCACCTGTTGCTCGTCATCCTCCATCGTAGCCTCCTCTAGAACTGTCTCAGTGCCGTCCAGAGAAGTCTCATCAAGGTACTGCATTTTCTCGAACACTGGTGCCTTGGTCTTGTGCATAGTGCCCATCCGCTTGCTCCTCATGTAGCCATCTCGTAGACCTCGCCAGCGTTTCTTGCATTCTTCAACTGGAATTATAGTTTTTGTTGTTATTTAGCTGCCTGACACTATTTTAGACTTTCATGACGTAGACGATTTTAAAGAGATTGACAGGATATTAGTTTTGGGCTATTAAACACTAGATTTACCTTGATTTCTTTGCAATTTCAGTCAATAGCATCCGAGAATCACCTATACAACGGTTATAGGCGTATTTTATATTCACATTGATGTGCAGCACAACTTTTTACTTGTTATACAAATTCTCGTTCTCGCTTACCTGGCTTGTCTAATTGTTGAGCTATTTTCTGCCATGTAGCTTCTCGAGCTAATATATTCTTTCGTGAGGGATCAAGCACGTTGTACAAATAACTGTGAGGTTGCACTAATTCAGCTAAATTTTGATCTTCCTCGGTGCTCCAGCCAACCGCGTTCAAAGGCATTTCTAAGTTCTCGTTTTAGCGTGCGTCACAACTTCAATACAAAATGTCTGCCTGCCTATCACGAACGAAAATAGCCGCGCTGCGCAGCACGACGTCACGAGCAGTGTTGCCACTGGCGTTATAATTTAATTTTATATACTAGTCATCTTAAGCGCCATCTGTTTGTGAGTAGTGGCATAAAGAGAACTAAGAGTTCTTTATATGTGTTTGCCGCTCAGCGCTAGATGGCAGTGTTTCTAATGTAGTATAGCGCCATCTAGTGAATCAATTTTAATTCGTATTCGTACTTTTAGTTCCGCAACGTGTTACTAGATGGCTTAAAGTTTTTTATTACATAGTAAAATATACAACTAAAGTAACAAGATAGATATTTAATTTTGTAAAGAATTTATAATGAGAGCAAACAAAGAACACAACTGTATTCAAAGAATATTATTGGACTTTAATTCTTAGTAATTTGACTGACGATGACGGTACATACACTACCTGGCTGCTATGAAGCGGTTGAAACAAAGGCGCACTTATGTATGCACAATGTATCATTCTTATCAAAAGTTCTGTTAGAGCTTATTAGTGTAGGAGTTTGTTGTAAGTTTGCTTGTAGCTGATAAGATAGGAGCATGCGTGCATTTAGAAGAAGGTTAATGAAACCGTTTTAGAAAGAACAAAAGGGAGATTGTCTTTTAGGAATACAGCGGCCTGTTTAATTTTCTGAATTAGGTAAGGAAGGTACTTAATTATATCGGTATATTACCAAAAATTTTGTGTCAGATGCCAAGGTCCTCTTTGGGTCACTGAGCCAGCGTAGTTATTGTTATTACCAAAACTATAACGGCAGTTGCGATTTTTTTTTTCGTCATAGGTAGGTTGCTAAACGCCTCTACAAACGTAAGCGACTAGTCACCTGCGATTTTTTTATGACATTGCGGTTTTTGATCCATCGGTTAATTTCGTTGCACCTACCTAGACGGCAATGTCTCGAAATCGCGCGCGAGTTTTGTGTCGAAATTGCGCCGATTGTAGAGGTCTATAAGGCATATGTACAGTCAAAGATCTTACTCTTTTGTCATAATAGCATTGTAATAATACTTAAATACTTCGTCAATATAAAAATGCGGTACTTTAAAGTCAGAGTAACTACAAACGTGTCCACAAAACACTAGATATAAACTCCATATGTAGTGTTAATCAACTGTAATTAGCTCGAAATCGCAGGCATTATTCCTTATAAGAGCGTGAAACTAAAATAAAACCACACGAATACCGTCTGAGGATTTACTCTATAAATAAATATTGCCGACATAATGGATTCCCTACTAATTAATGTAGCAGCGCCATTCGGATCTCTTTATAGGATGGTGGAGATTCCGGCGGTAGATGGTATTTTGACAAAAAAAAATCGTATTTAAATATAATCGTTGCATCGGGAGTCAGGGATTTATATGGACGTAAATATGTAGGATGAAAGATTAGGTGTATACTTTTTGCTTTATTTATTGTAAGTAATAAGAAGTAAGTATATTTAAGTCAAGTGCGAGTTTTAAATCAGAAAAATTGCACTCTATAAATCTCTCTCTCTTTCTTTCTCTCTCTCTCTCGATTTTAGACTCTACTCTTATAGAGTCTAAAATCTAGACTGTCTCTGAAATCAATTTTAAGAACCGCATGACCTTAAGAATAATAATGAATGCTTAGATTACCTACATATAGATAGGTAAACTAGTGGCGTGCTGAGTCAAAAATTTTCTTACGCAAGCCGGAGCCTAATTTGGCTTAAAATGTATCCACGATTAACAGGAAAACTACTCAGGTTTAGTCAACAGGAAAACTGCAAATAGGCAAGCCGGCGGGAATCGTGTCCTTTGGACCACTTTGGTACTTACACTGAGGTATACCCAGAGTTTGTATACATGTTAAAAACTTTCTTGACATACTGGAGTTAAATATTTTAGCTTTCTGTTTCTTCTTGTGCTGTAGAAAAAGAGCTCAACTGTCATAAAAGTAGGCAAGCCGGTGGTAATTGTGTACTGCAATGCCCCGCCTCTGTCCATATGTTTATATTTTAAAGTGAGAATATACAGCGGCTTGCGCATTGTCACACGCAACATACCTACCATTAGGGTGGTGACCGATGGAGTGTAAATCCGTTCCTTGCCCCTTTCTTCTTGTGCTGTAGAAAAGAGCCACAAATTAGGCAAGCTGGTGGTAATCGTGTACTACAATCGCCCGGCCTCTGTCCATAAGTTTATATTTTAAAGTGAGAATATACAGCGGCTTGCGCATTGTCACACGCAACATAGGATTAGGGTGGTGACCGATGGAGTGTAAATCCGTTCCTTGCCCCCTTTCTTCTTGTGCTGTAGAAAAGAGCCAAAAATTAGGCAAGCTGGTGGTAATCGTGTGCTACAATCGCCCCGCCTCTGTCCATGAGTTTATATTTTAAAGTGAGAATATACAGCGGCTTGCGCATTGTCACATGCAACATACCATTAGGGTGGTGATCGATGGAGTGTAAATCCGTTCCTTGCCCCCTTTTGTCCATACGTTTAATTGAGTGACCCTGGGGGTAAAGGATTATGTTGGATTGTTACCATTGTTATTTGGATTTGACAATGAAATTGTTAAGGGGTTTTGTAGTGACATAGGGTAATGACGCCAATGTTGGACACGTTGTAAGCTGACTGACGGACACGGGTAATGGAATAATAAGAAATGAGAATATTATTGGAATCTTGTCTATTATTGGTCACTCTAGCGGCAAACTAACCTGTTAGGCGTCAAAGTGTCCTTTGATTCTGCCTGTGACAACGAGCGTTACGACACGCTCGAAACGTCAGGGATATAATAAAAGTAAGTGTATGCGATTATGTCCCGCTTGTGTCAAAATAATGATGAAACTTATTTAGACTAGTTATTTTACCTTTAGGATAAAGTGCTCAATTGGCTTAAAATACCTAAGATTAGAATCGGGCTTAATTATGACCCGCCACTTCTATAATAAGTAGTAATTTAAATAGAGGCTAGATTTAGATGTAAGGAGATGATGATGTTAAGAGCTGGGCATGCATTATCAACAAACAGAAAAAAAAAACTCATAACTTACAAGTTCATTAATATAACGATTTGTTCACCATTAGAACTATGCACTTAAAATGTATGTTAACGGTAGGCTGCAAAAATGCAAACGCATGAATGAATTCATTCATAAATTGGGCACAGCAAAACAAATTGCATTACGAGCTACCGATGACACCGTAGGTAGGACGTTCTTATTATGAAATTGCTTTGTGTAAATTGTTTAATAATAACGAAAAACTCATAGGTGTGGATATCTTTAACTGTACACCTAAATCACTGAAAAGAGCGTTTAAATAAACTTTGGTATGATAAATGATGTTGCAGTTGATGTAATGTTTGTTAAATGGTTGTTTGCAAAAAAAAAAAAAACTTTAGTTATCAGTAAATATTCTATTCGTACTGAAAATGTTAGTGTATTCTTGTTTTCATTATATGATATTCTTTTTTTTTTCAAGTGTAAAAAGTTCGCAACCAACTTTATATGTATTTAGTGAACTAAAAATAATATCTTTTTTTTAAATGTACGAACCTATACAATTTTGTTTGCTCAAAGGTACTCGTATAATACTTGATCATAAAAGTGTGAATGTGCTTTAGCTACGTATTGCAACTTTGTATACTTTAGGAGACTATAGGTCTAATTTTTGTTCTTACTTCTTAATGCAATGTTCATGTATGACTGTTTGTTTCTTCCAAATAAAAATAAAAATAAAAAAATTGCTTTAAAAACCCCTCATAGTCCTCATACCCACCATATTCATCAATTTCATCATTCCTCAATGATCCAATTTGCTGATTTCATTAAATTAACTAAAAATTCACTACTTCACAAACTTTTAAACCGCACAAAACCTACACCTGGGGCCACCCTAATCTGCATCGCTCGCACCTATCTCGCAGTCTCCTCTAAGCGTAAACAGTTAAAATCCACGCCGCGATCGCCGCGCACGCGCCGACGCCGTAACCGACGCGCGAACCTAATTCGAATTTCGAACTTCTAATTTGAATTTCGAAAAGTTTTCTTAAAGAGACAGACAGTTTATTTAAGTGCCAGTGAATTTGTGGTTTGTGTTTTTACGTTCGGTACCCAACTTAGTTTACGGAGTTATTGAGTTATGTTCTGTTACGGTGCAGATCGTCGTTGACAACAATTGTCAAGCTGTCATTTGACAAGCTCTAGTTTCTTGACAGGCTACCGTATTGTCTGAGTGACATGTCTATGCTCTCGTGCGCGGTTACATACAAATTCGTTGTGAAACAGTGATTAATTTTATGCGTTACTTGCCTAATTGATTAGGTAACGGACGGGTTGGAAGATTAAAACTTGTACCGATCATGTTGTACTTGTTTTGGAGATTAGTCTGAATTTGGTAACATTTCGGCGAATTCGCGATATAACTCAGAGTCGTAAAATGTTTTATTTGCCGACCGTTACTTTTAAACACAGAAAAGAACCTTTATTGATGGAGAGGCTTGCAAATCGCTTAAAAATTGACGAGTGAGTTTGAGGTCCGACCCGAATATTCGAGTTCATCTTTAGCATTCGGCCGAGGTATTACATAGTGCCTACACTGTAGAATTTCTCAAGCTCAATGAAACGAAATACATACATAAATTATTTAATCCTTAAAGGACATCACTAAACAACCCCATCAGCAGAATAGCATTTTTCCAGAAACATAACCGGCTTACCAACATATATATACCTAGTTCAGGACAATGAAAACAGATTACTTTGTATAGAAATTTAATACTTTGAATACAAACTGACCTGTTTTAACTGTGTAAAAATGCTCTAGGTATTTTCACTGGAAAATAGTGCCTGCAAAAAACACGTAGATAAATGTTTGTTATATTCTTCATTTGTGATTTATAAACAAACAAACAAACACTTTATTTATGCACAGATTACCGTTTTATTTGTGCATGTGTGGATTTGATATATTTTTTAATTAATCAAACGCTAATATAGACAAATCAATTCATATTGTCAAAAACTATAGGCATAATAAATGACAGTATTTTAAATTAAAATCTTCATTCTGTTATCGATAGTATAATTATTTTACACAAAGATTATAGCTACTGTGATATAAATGTACCTATTACCTATGTGGTCTTTTTTATCCTACATTTTTTATCAAGCAAACAGTTCGCATTGCGTCCTAATCAAGCTTCGCCTTAGTATTTATGTGCCGCAAAAACGTCAATTAATGGTCCAGTGATACCTTCCCGGCGCGCCTGGAACGTCCTCGTAACTGTGCTCCTATAAAAGGCACGGGATTTACTGGCTCGGCTTACTGGCTCGAGTGGCTCGTGCCGGCCTATTTCAGTGCTCGAGCCAAATCGGATGAATTTAGAGCTAATTTAATTGGAATTGCAGATATCGTGTTACTAATGTGGGCTCAGGAATGTCTTCATCTTATGGACTAACATCAGATTACATACAAATATGTATTGACATCTTAATCCAAAATTGGTACAGTTATTTTAATTTTTTTATACCACGACGGCCGCAAACAAGCATACCAGCCGCCTGATGGTAAGCAGTTACCGTAGCCTATGGATGTCTGCAACCCCAGAGAATTCACATGCGCGTTGCCTACCCATAAGAACCTATACACTCCTTTTTTGAAGAAAGTCACTTGCCATCTGGCCATGTAGTCCAAAGGAACCTAGATCGAAAATTATATGTTACGATTTTCTTTATTAAGCAAGGATTTGTAGCCATCAATGGTTTTTAAGGCACACATCTTACCAGTTACCAGTTAAGTTGACTACCGGAGTTCGCCTCTTTCAATTTTCAAAACTATTCATATAATTTTGTGTCAAACAGAAAATGATAATACCATTTTTCTGAAACCGTACCATGTGTTCCATTAATGGTAAACTAGACTCCCGAAGGCTAATTGGAAATAAATAATTAGTTAAGTACACAGCTATTATGGTCACCTTAAGGTAACATGTGGTCAACCGTGATGATAGGTTAGACCGATTAAGTCATTTTTATCTTGTGATCTGGTTATTTTTTCCAAAGCAGTTTGAGCTTAATGAAACTTGGCATCATTAAAAAACTGGAATTTATCAGATCAAAGTCTAGTATGGCATGTAATATTGGAAATTATCAGTACATCTACATCGTCATAATGTATGCTTGCTTATTTAAATGAATATTGACAAGAGAAGACAAAAAAATAGATTGCTTATAAGTATAACTTGAACAAAACTTGAACTCCAATTGGTATCCTTTTCCTCAATATTTAGCTGAAATATTTTATCTTCGCAATGTTTTCAGTGTTGTTGCATTATAGGAAAATTTTATGCCTAATCGGCTAAATTTCTACCGAAAAAACAGGAAAAAAGTGATGTCGCGTTCATCTGTTCTTCCTATACCTATTTTAGCATTTACAGTGTACTCCGCTTCTTAAAAGGTTGTACAGGTTAACGCTATTGACACGTAATCGAGTTCAAGTATCGAACCTTGTATGCATTCAGCAAGTTCGTGGAGTGTTTGCTCAAAAATTTCACTGCACTCGACTACCGCCCACATGCAGCCAATACTATATTTGTCACTTAGGTTATCGGAAAGGATCTGACATAAAAAAGATGTTATTGAAATAAATTACTTTTGTTTTTCACAGAAGGTTTAATTTCTAATGGCGATCTATCGTCGGTTAGATCTTTCTTCTTTAGACTAAATAAATCATTTGAATTAGTTGAACTATGACTTCCTATTGATACATGATCAAGAGCAAATAAGGAAGGAAGTTAATACCTACTTAACAGATGTACATAGAAAAGGTATTTATCGATATCAGTATTCAATATCTAGGGCCAGTAGGACCGTCATAGCCAAGATGACAATAATTTACAGACAAAGCCGATCAAAGTGAAAAATGATTCACCTTGCTATCACTACGCAATGGTAATTACATCATTTTCAAAAGTATCTCGTATGCATTCATTGGTTGATAAAATTCCCTTAAAATAATCTTTACTCAACACATAATCCACCAGGTGTCCAAAAAGCAGACCAGAGTCAGAAATAACTTAGACCGAGTAGATAACTGTGTAGATATTCGTCATTCCCCTGATATTCAACTCAGTTGACAAATGCCTCTAGTTCCTGTAGAACGTGTAGAACTGGGCAGGTATCTGGGCTAATGATAAAACAACAATTGATATGTTGGTTCAGTACAGTGTCAAGTGATAAACTGCACCTGCCCCGAGCTTGTTCCTCTAATGTTGCTCCACTGGATTGTGAATAATTTTCTAGATTTGAAAAGTAGGTTCTGGATAGGGTTTTGTATTTATTGTCAGACAGATTGTTTCATTTGTTTTTGTGGGATTTTAAGTTTTGATCCGAACAAAGTGCAAATAGGATTCTGGATACATGCGTGCGTCTATCGACAATTTTTCGAAGAACAAACTACTGGCAGGTCAACTTATGCCTATATGAATGGTTATTTTGGCGCAAAAATGGTTTTGCGTAAGCAAAGAGACGCAACACAAATATTTTCTGCAAACACAACCAGTTGAATTCCTTCAGGATTTTCTTCCATGCGTCACTTTCGCTGTCGCCAATGTCGCTATTCAGAAGTACAACAATTAAAAGTTCACGCCAATTTCGGCATAACATCAGTGAAACTATGTTGCAAACCGTATGTTGTCTCATTGTGTAGCCATGGACTGTGAAATTCGAGTATTGTACCTACGCCTACGCCTCTTGCGGCGCGGGGGCTTTGTTTTCTCTCATGTTAATTTATGATAACTCAATTTAAATTGCATTTATGTTTTCTAAAAACCAATCTTGCGTGCAACGTGCAACTTGAGATCAGTAGACCAGACGATCTGACGAGCAAAACTGTTCGTAATCGTATGTGTCTAGCTTTTCATAGCTGATGATTCTATTGATTATTCCTAGCTTTCATTTCACAAATCAAACATTATGTGTCCTCGAATATTTTTGTTGACAGTTTTATTACTTTTGGAAACATTGTTCTTTACTCAAACACTGCCTTGTCACAAGCGTCTTAAGTTTATATTTCCATAAATGTCTCGCCTTTGTCGGTCGGAT
Organism: Pammene fasciana; assembly: GCA_911728535.1. Lineage (NCBI taxonomy): Eukaryota > Metazoa > Arthropoda > Insecta > Lepidoptera > Tortricidae > Pammene > Pammene fasciana. The sequence goes on from OU452292.1 coordinate 4,822,929, forward strand.
CTTTGTCTCTATTTTGGTGCGGAACTCCAATGGCGTCCAATAAAACGTCAATTTCGATATCCGTTCTACTGATGTTTATTTTAGTTTGGCTATTAACATTGATTCGCTGCGAAAGTTGCATCTAACTTCAAATCTTCACTTGTTTAATTTATTCATTAGCGCTGTGTGAATTCTCGTTTTGTAATCGAAGACATTTATGTAATTTGGACATCTTTATTTATCTAAACGCGATGCGTTTGTTACTGTAATCGACTTCGAGGTGCCTTTTTGATGACTATTTAACATCTTGTTTTCGTAATTGAGCAGCCTAACTTAGTAATTGATGTTTGGAATATTTACATAGTTATATACAATATTATCAACTGTGCAAATTAATTTGTGGATTTTTATCATCGGGCGACGTTGCATCTGCTAAGATAACATCAAATGCAAATATCACTTGAATTACTGGTTCATTGTTGTTGCCAAAAACTGGTTTCATTTAAGATAATCAATATTTCATCTTTATTTACGTCTGCGATATCACCAGCTTCAATTTTAGCGATCGCAATTTTTATAGTAATATTACTTAACCAGTAAGTTGGTAATTAATTTTACTTACTGTATTTTACTTACTGTTAAGTTTTAAATACTCCGCCATCATTTTGAATTAATTATTGTACAATATAACAAACGAATCCTGGTTAGCAGCAAACGCACCTAAGCGGGTAGGGTGTTCAAAATGAGCTGGACACGACTTTATTGTTAAGAGAATAAGAGCGTGTATAGTATAGGTCATTTAGAACACCCTACCCAGCTTAGCTACTTCTGCTGCTGACTGTAGATAGCATTTGTATTCAGCGACCAGTTGCCAGCCTGTTGTTAATTCTTGTGCCCTTAGGTTTGTGTAACCGTTACTGCATTTTAAAATAATATTTTACAAGTATGTACTTAAATACTAAGATTTTCCACCACAACACAGTAACAATACATTTGACATTTGCCATACCCCACGGGCGATGTGAAGGATAACGAGTCAGAATTACCGATATTACTGTTGTACGTACATCGATCCATTGCATTGTCTACGTCTGTCGTCTTATACTCTTTCAAAAGGACTTATGACAAATACATATGACATAGTCACGATCGTCGTTTTGAAGATGAAAATACGTGTATGCTAATACATCAGGTGTTGCGATGACGATTAGCATTTAAATGACGGGTGTATAAACACAAACAGTACCTAAGATATAATAAGTACTTATCGCAATGTATAATTTGTGTTTCTTCTGGGAAAACTACACTTATACTAATGGAATAGCGGAAAAATAAAATAGAAGTCACGACCCACGCGAATAGTAGGTCTACAATTTACTTTAGTGAATTGTTTTTTCTTGTACAAACAAGACACAGTGTAAAAAACGAAAAGGTAAATCTACTCCCGAAATTTTAATGTTGTTGGCGCGGCAAAGGATATAACTATCTCCATCGTCAGAGATAATATCATACCAATAAGACTCAGTATTTGCATCAATAATGACATTCTAATGAAGGGAAGCGTTTTGTTGAAGATTCTCGCTCTGCCCACATTAGTAAATGCAACGGGTGATTAACCCAGAGGGTTAAGCTATATTAAAATCAAGTTTCCGTGAAAGGAAGCGATTATCTGATATCTTGAAAAGGAAGACGCGTTCTAACTATAGATACCTTTCAAAATCAGTAGCATAACAACTCCACCCTTTGGTATAGCAGCACCATACATCCAGACATCTGTCAAATTGTATATGTATACTAGTATTGTCCTATGAAAGATTACATTTTTCCTACGCCGTCGTCACTTGCACTTCTACCAAGCACTTAATACGTAGCAAATAATAGTATTTATTTTTAAATGATTTAGTTTATTCTATAGAATTTACAAGTGTACCCTAATTTGAGCAGTTTTCCGAGGCTTATGACTTTATTCCGTTAAATCTGAAATTTCGATGATAATCGTTTATCCTTTTCATTTTGAAATTTGTGTTGAAAACAAAATTTAACACAGTTTTAATAAGTTTTATGAATACTCTTTATTTCTCGATGAGACTTGGATTACTTATATTTCACGACCTGACAAGCGGCCTCGGCTTTCGACGCATGCATTAAAAGATTCGCCGCCACGCCAGTTTGATATGAATTTCCTCAAGTATTTAATTAAGTCGTGTCTTTAAACTTCGTTTTAAAGAAAAAAGTGGTTATCATGGTGCCGTCACTTAAAGCCCAGTAAAGACGCCATGAAAGGAACAGTTCATTCTAGGAATTAAAAAAACCTTGTGGTTTGTGGTTTCTTGGGAATTCAGTATAGTTTAGTATTCGCCTGCCTGCGGCACTAAAGTCTGGCTCCAAGTAACGCACTAATAAAAACCTTTGACTCGAGCAGCAGAAGTAGCGACGTAGGCAAGGTGTTCATAATGATCTTGGCAAGGTTTTTTTGCTAAGGGAGCAAGAGTCTTTGAATATTTTGAACACCTTACCAGCTTAACAAATTCTGCTGCTGACTGTACATGACATTTTAATATAACTACCAGTGGCGGCGCGTCCTTAGAACACGATTCCTATCGGCTTGCCTAATTGTCAGGCAAGCCAGCAGTTTTTTTACAGCTGATGAAGATATTTTAAGCCAAATTAAGTTCTGGCTTGCTTTATTTGACCCGCCGCCACTGATAACTACGTAAAGTACGTCTCGAAAGTACTATGAAAAGAGGCGAATTCAGTATCAACTATGCTTATTAAAGTTATAGAAAGTATCATAAAAAGCAAAGTAAAGAAAAGAAAGTACCTTGAAGGAATCATATTTAGATCGTCCCCTTGTCGTCACCGTGTCGTGGTCGTGTCCTACCCTACCGATATAAACAAACCGCAAACCCACGCTTGTCGTTAATTTAATGCATCCTCACGATAATAAACGGCGATATTTCTTAGTTATAGTATTATTTATGATTTTCAACGATAATTAATTCTTTGAAGTCGTGATCGCGGTCGGCTCAATCGTGTTAGGCTCAAATTTAATTATTGATAAGCTGATAAAATTTAATAATATAAAGTTGTGATAGTTAAGTTAGTTTTACCGGATTCCCTTATTAATATGTAACTGAATTTAATGGTCAATTTAATAAGGTAATTTTCAACCTGCTAACTATACTTATCATGTGGTAAAAATGCTTTCATAAACACGTAACTTACATATTGTTTTGGATTATTGTAATGTTGTGATCAGTGACATTTTCATAGATTCATGTCAATGATATTTACTATGGATGGGTTATACTCTAACAAAATGTGCGTAAATAAAAAATAAATTAAAAAATTAAAATACTAAAAGGCCGTAAACAAGGCCAATATACGTTACGAATTTGTTATGTAGTATTGAAAAGCATAAGATACATATTAAATTCTAATAAGTATATTAATAATATTGATTGTTTCAATTCACTCATTTTAAAGGATTCACTTTTGGAGCGTGCATAACCCATCTGTCATTATTATATATCATAGGATTCATGTCCACTATTTTTAATGGACCTTGTTCTTGTTACAAAGAGTGTTTGTATTCCATCCTTGGGGGAAGCAAACTTCGATACTGCCGTCTTGATCAGAGCCCAAAATAATCGTATAAGATCTTATATTTATTATTTAATACCAACATCATTAGTATTCAACGTACGGTACGAGCGTAAAATCTGTCGGCATTGTCGGACAGCCGTTGCATAAATTATTCCACCCAATGCCTGTACCAAGATATGGGAATTCCAATATTGACTATCTGCCTCCCTATCGCTCTTGCTATTCAAGCAATAGAGAGAATATATACGAATGAACGATGTGGTTCGCGGTAAGCCTGTTTTGCTGCGCGCTCGCACCAAGGACTTCGAACGAATTTTATGAGATCTGTGCTGTTGGTTGGAAATTTAGTGAGGTTTGGCATTTGTGTGTCAATTTGGGCTGATACTTTAGGGTTATTGGCATTAAATGAAATAAAAACAATGTTATTGCCATTTGATAATGGCAATAACGTCCATAAAATGTTCGATACATACTAATAACTGGTATTTCTGGTTTACAAAAGTGTAATGTAGCCAGAGCGGCTTTAGGATGGATACAAAATATTAAGGATAGAAGTCACTCATTACGAAAGTCATAATGAAATATTAAATTGTTGCCAAATGAAGGACCTATCACCTAATTATGACTATGATCGTCGACATACACGTACCTCGGTTCAAAAGCCATCTAAACTTTTGGTTTTTCTTTATGTGATTAATGTCATACTTGTGTTCAACATTGGCTTTACATAATTCTCGTGGTAGGCCGATAAGAACTGTCATCGTTGCGTATTCTATAATGCTTAGACATTATGTAACTTATGGCTATGAATAGATGAACATGATAACATAACTGACCTTGAAGCTTGATGATTGGCCGTTGGTACTGGTACTCTCATGTTCTTTAAAAAAATACAGAAATTCATGAATCATATACAAATTTCTATGCAAGGTGAGCCGTTGTCATAGCGCTTTCGTATGTTTAGTAAAATCGGAGGTAGGTCATTTGAGTCCTGTTGAATATGAAGCACAATACATACACATTATTGAATTTTTCAATGGTCATAAAATTCTAGAAAGAAATTATGATACTCGTATTGAGGTCTTACCTAAATTATAATGAATTTAAATTATGATAATCCGAAATGTCTACGTATAAATAGGAGTTCAATTTATCTGTTTGTAAAACAAAAATGAATAAAGTTATTCTATGTTCTTAATCTTAATGATAATGACATTAATGAATGAATTGAATTCCTATGGATGTAAAGTATAGTTTACAGGTTATCAGAACAACATACCCCACAGAAAACGGGTCGTTTATGAAGATTCTTAAGCATGGCCTTTAATCTACGATGGTATATGTATTTCAACTTCTACCTATATGGCAATCTACACAGCTACTCAGTATTTTGACTAAGTATGCACATCAGTTTTGCAACTGTCCCACTGGTTCCATTGTGCGATTTATTTATGTAATATCAAATCAATAGCTAACGTCTTACCACTATAACTTGAAAGAGTTTTACAGTAATGGATATACTAGTTCACTTAGGTCTTTTTAAATTCAATGCCCACGCGCATGTAGTATGCATCAAATCAGGACGTTATCGATGAATCGGTTGGAGGGTAAGTAGTCGGTCACGCGCGGTCGCTTAACTAGCTGTCGTTGCCAGGTTTTCCACTGTTCCAACTCACTGAGGTTTTGTAATGTTCCTTTGAATATGTTTACCTTATTTCGAGAAAAATTGTAGATAATTGTTTTATCGCAGAGGCCCCATGTAGAGAGATAAAGGATGGCTTTCATCTATCATCGGTGACATTTAATTTGTTTCTGTTTGTATGTAATAGCAGAGAATAAGTTACTCTATATGGTAATAGCTTCCCATAGAATAACTTATCCCGGACAAACGCGAATTTTCTGAAAATTGGCTGATTTTTGAGTTCCTTTTTCTGCGACTAAATAGTCAAATTATGGTTACAATTATAATCATTCAATGTCATTCATTCAATTAAAATGAGATAAACACGCGTTTGTACTGAACAGCTCGTGGAATGCCTCTCTCTAATGTTCCAGCTATTCTTTACTGCTGAAAGTTTTGATTGCTGTAACAGTGAACAGTAGCACAACAGCTTAATATATAGTTACTCTAGTACTCTTATTCAAAGGAATAAAATATGGAGTAATTTTATAATCAAGCGTCAGGAAATACGAGTCTTAGGAAAAATATATGGTCACTTTTTGGAAGGTAATTATCAGATGTATCAAAAACTATTAGATGTAACGGATCAGCACTGGCAATGGAAACGACGCTTATGCAAGAACAATTTCAATATATCGCACGCGGGCTATCTGTGTCGCCGACGAATTTGCATGAAGCGTTGACCAACGCATACGCAGCGCATGCGTGAGGAACAGTACGACACACCACTATACTAAAAAAAAGATAATTGATCACCTAGTATGGAAATTTCTATACATGTTTGTCCGCTTTCATTGTTCATGAAGTGGGATGGGGCTCCGAAAGGAACATCTTTTTCAGAGCTTTTAGTTACTTTACCTGGTTTTAGCTATATACACATTACACATACTTATAGCCAAAACATAACACATTACGCCACTAGCTAATGTTGTCCTCTCAAAACATTAATTAATAAATACGAGACCGCGATATGATAAGGTATTTTTGTTCTAGCCTAGCCAAATTAATAAACACCTACCGTGTATTACGTTATCTCATATCAGTTCGGCCATCAAGGTTCGTAGTTTTATACCTATGTATTATAATTGACCACTGACTACAGTAAATATATACATACTTCTATCATCACGGTTACTTTCACTCCAAACTTAGCAATATTAAAGACCCTAATCTAATAATTTGCAACAAAAAAGAACCGACCACAGGGAAATGCCCGAAATACTGTAAAACTTATTTAAATCACTAGTGTGTCTATAATACTTAGTTGAAAAGTTCCCTCGAATTCTCCAGGATCCCATCAACAGATCTGGACCTGGTGACAATGGGACCGACTCAAACTGTGAAGTATACTCTTTCAAACAGAAAAGAATCTTCCAAATCGGTGAACATACTTTAAAAAACTATAGCAATAAAAACAAAGGCCCAAGGAATTGAGAAACTCCTCCTTCGAAATCTTGAAGTCGGTTGAAAATTTATCATTTTATATAAGTAAAAACCTCCTTAAGTATTGTAAAATATCTGTGTGCTGTGTACATTGCTAACATCACTGGAAGGCATATTTACACACGATGTCTTCGTCTATCGTATTTCTCTAAGTGCATTTTGTTGTCGAGTGAATTACCGATTTAGAGATCTCTAATCTCTCCAACTCGTTCATAGACTTGGTAATTAGGATCGACTTGTTAGTAAATATATTTAAGGAGTCATTTGAAATGTTCAACTATTTCTTGGAATGTAATGACTGGACACATTATTTTCATCCATTGGCTCTCTAATGTTCCTTTCGAGATTTTTAGCACAACTCATACTGAACACCTTTTACTATGGGACTAACTTTTAATTGTGAATATTTTTTGGCTGCATCATACATTTCGGCCGATCAGCTGTCGTCTTTTTGTATGGGAAAGCCAAAATTTTTTTTGGGATTTCGAGGTTCGCCCAAAGTAAAAGTTGTTCAGTATAGCCTACCTTATCACCTTGCTCAATATGACGCTCAATTGGTTAAAATTTCATCCTGTACTAAAGTAGTGCCGACAGTTAGACTATATCCATGTCCTTATTGGTTCGTTGAATTCTTAATTTAGCAAATTGCAAGAAATTCGCGGACGTAATTCCGCGGTCAGATATTTAATTTAGGAGTTTTTAATGAAAAATAAGGTGTGTGTGATGATCACTGATGACGCAGTAAATGTGATACCTAATGAAGCAAGAAAAACAATTAATCTCTTATAATTTAGACATTTTAAGTTAGTCGCGGGCCACAAATCTAAGTTATAAATAGGAACACCATCTAAGATAACACAGCAGCACTGTAGCAGCATTAATATGGAGCTGTAAATTGAAGCAAGTCGGTAAGCGAAGGTGACAGTGTAGGGCCCCGTTCCCACGAGTGAGAGCAGATAGCGATGTATGCGTAGCGATAAATGAATTAACAGAGGTGTAGTAGATAACGGACATTGGGTTTTAAAAGGGCATATGTGTAACGATAATCAATTTATAGGTACTTAAGTTTATAACGATATAATTTTCTTGTACTATCTGGTGGCAATAAAGTGCAGTCGGAGGCTTGGTTTTTGAGAATGGCAGTATAAATTGTTCCATGGAAATGAAACTTTAATTATGAAAAAAGAAAAGTCCCTCTCGCACTTAAAAAAGGAAATGTAAAATCAGTCAGCACCACACACCTTCAGACGTTTTCATATGGGATGACGAAATGCAACTAAGCAAGTGGAACTGAATCAGAAACACAAAACTACATATATTCGAGCAAGTATCTACATCCTTATAGTTATTGTAGACACTAAACGCCTAAATTATGCCGTATGACCCATTAAAGCATATCCTGTGCAAAGTTTGCAACTAGCCAATCGTGCATATTATAAATATCTTGCAAATCCGTTTCGACTCTAGACACAACACAACCTATTGAAAGGACCCAACTACAAATGCACCCAACTTCTTTTTGCCATTGTCACTTTCGATTTCCGTGGGCAGGATTATAGGCCGATACTGGAACGTTAAATTTGGCCTTAAAAAATTATAACTCACAAGTCCGATTTTATTTTATTATCAGTAAGAGTACAATGAGCACTAACGGCGAAAATTTTTTTCTAACTGTTTTCGAGGGTGTTGTAGGTATAATATAGGTATTTGTTTGCGACACTCGTAACTTCAAGATAAGATAATTCGAGTGGTATTTCTTTTCATTCGACTATCGTATTTAACTATATGAATGTACTCTGACATTTGCTAACAGATTTACCAATGGCCGTATTTATTTAAATTTAAAACAAATAAAAAAAATATACTTCCTCCAAAAGATAATTTAAGTGGTATATGTTAACTGAAATATATTAAAAACTATCAAAGGCGAGTAATAGATTTGATTTATAACACATTATTCAATAGATTATTTTTTAATGAACAATTGAATTTGTAAAGCGTTCTAATAGCTATATAAGAAATCTCCGAAATTTTCAAGTGGGTGCATTCTGTTCATTATCTTTATACTAAAACTTGCATCAAAATTCTAACGATTTTATCAATCGCTCGAAGTTTTCTGAACTTATCAGTTCTAAACATAATCCAAACGCGCGGAGATTAAAGCGGGAGTCTATCGCGTCATGGCATGGTGCTAGCGGCGGGGCCAATCACGACGCGCCGCGCGCTGTTGCCTGACCGCTGCGCGTCGTTGCCTGTCTGCTGTTTCCATGGTAACCCAGTAACCACGCGAATATTGTATCTTTACGTTTGGTCCACAGAGTGAATAATATGACTGCCTAATGCGAAGCTTGGTTTGATAATGATTACTATAAAGTGCGATGTTTTTTTTGTTGAGAGCATGCCCCTCTATGGTGCGAATGAATGAAAAAGCGGACATTCCTACTTTTTCACTTCTCATGCTCTAAAAGTCTGTCGTACATTTAAGCTCTGGTGCTAATATGTATACATAATTTCACTTCTCATAGCTCTTATTGTTATGTCCTTTAAGTCTAATTTCGTAAAGTCTGTATAGTATGTATGACTATGGTCTAAAACCCATCTTACCACAAGAACAATTTTTCCTCACTTGATTCGGGAAAATAACCACCTAGTGGTAATATGGCTTACTTTAGACCCTTGTCAAACAATCTACTATTTTCCGAAAAATGTATTTTTTTAATGAAATGAAATGTTTATTTTTATAACACAGGTGGTACAAATAGGGTCTTAATTTACAAAGGTGCTCTGTGTTTTGCCTATTGGCATACAAAATTATTGTTGTATTGTTCCATATTCGGTAGGAAATAGTATACCCTGGAGGCAATCGGCCTGTTTGGAGAAAAGTCGTCGACATCTCTTCTAAATACCTAAAACTGGTATACATGTGTTCCCCGTGGTCTTCAGAATACGAATTGACTGGTTTTAGTTTATGGAGGGGGGAGGGGGGGATACGAAAAAAGTGAGGGAAATATGGCGGACGACCATCATCGAAATTTGTTCACAACTCGAATCATATCGGACCGATCGATTTGTGTGAGATGTCATCTGAAAGACCATTAAAGTACTATAGTTGTTTCTAAATAGAGGCAGTTATCACATTAGTCGTTTACGAAATATTTGAAAAAATATGAATTTTTTACCGTGCCTGTTTAGATAAAGTAGTGATAAAACATGCTTATAACGCAATAAATAAAGTATGTATTATTATAAAGTAGACGGGAAAATGTATGAGCTTTCAAAAAACTAGCGTGTGGCGGTCGATCGACGTCGTATTTTCATTATTGCTCGGAATTTATTTTATGGATCAAATCCTGATGAGTATCATTTGAATGCATTTTAAATTTACTATAATAGGTTAATTTAGGTCTGAGATGTAAAATTAACAGTTTTTAGATTTTTTTTGAAAACGTAACATTTTTACCTAATAGACTGGTGGAAACAGGCTTGTTTGCAGAAAAGTCGTCGATATCTCTTCCAAATACCTAAAACGGGTATGGATATGGTCCTCCTTGTCTCCAGGATATGAATTGATCAATTTTATTTTAAGAGGAGGGGGCGAGTCGAAAAAAGGAGGGGGGAAAGATGGTGGCCGACCGTCATCGAAATTTATTTACATCTCGAGTCCTATGGAACCGAAAGATTCGTGTGTAAATATTATTTAATGTACTATAATTGATTGTAAATAACCGTAGTCATCAATGTAGTCGTTTACAAAACAAAACCTTTGAAAATAACATTAATTGCGGTAAAGTTACAATTTATTGAGCTATAAGCATGTATTATTAGTACTTACGCCAACATGCACGGTAAAAAATCATACTTTTTCAAATATTTTGTATAGGGCTAAAGTGATGACTACAATTATTCAAAAACAATTATAGTACTTTTAATGATCTTTAAAATTGCATCTCAAACGAATATATCGGTCCCATAGACCGAAATGTGAACATATTTCAATGACGATCGGACACCATCTTTACCGCGTCCGGTTATTGACTCCCCCCCCCCCCCCCCCCTCTATAAAATAAAACTGGCCAATTCATGTCCATCCATCACAATGAGGAATATATCCATACCAGTTTTAGGTATTTGGAAGAAATGTCGATGATGACTTTTCTTCAAATATGCTCGTTTCTTCCAGTCTATTAGAGTAAATACATATGTTACAATCCTTAAAAAATGGTTAATTTTGCAACTTCTTCAAAGACTCGACTTCAAAGAACTGATTATTTCAGTAAATTTAAAATAATTTCAAATGACACAAATCACGAATTGATCCGTTAAATAGATTCTGATAAATACGACGACGGTCGGCTGCCATTGTAAGACGAAACGTAGTGACCCATTCTGAACAAAATTCATCAATACTCCGTTATATAGTATTACATAGGGTAGCCAATCATTTGGCAAACAACATTTCATAAAATATTCATATCACAAACAAAATAAAATATTCATTTCACAATGATTCCCATAAATAATTTTATATATTATTTTATTGTTTCACAAATAGTTCAAAAGACAAATTATTTGCTTGCAAAAACACTATATTACAAAACATTATTTGGCAAATTATTCATTTGCTATTCAGGGCAATTAACAAAATAACGCATGGGTAAAACGTTAGTAAAATGCATTATTTGATACCTAAATTCTTCGTTTAATAATCTCATGGTGTGTATGCCATTTATCCGTGTATTATCTACGAGTACAACATTTTAAAAATATATTTTGTACTTTAAAAGTTAAGTTTGTTTTTGTTGAATATTATCACGGACAACTATGATTTGAGAGAGCCCAGATAGATGCGACGACGAGCAAAGCGAGGAGGAGCGTGGTAGATTAACTGCGACCTTACAGTTCTAGTAACTTACATATGTCGGGGTTAATAGAAATGTAAAATACCCGTAATGTCAACATACCCATTTATCTTAATTGCTTCGCAATCACTTATTTTTAAAAAACAGTCACGGCTTTATTGTCAATTTTTACACATAAAATTACCATTTTCATTTAGTTTTAGTAAAAATATCCATGAATTACTTATATTTCAGTGAAAACGAAATTCTTTTATAATATTTTGTCTTGTGTCAAATGCTATTTTTGCTTAGAAATACGGTTGTCAGTCAGCCATTCTTTTTTATCTTATTTTACTATTGTCCCTAAATTTATCCGGAACCGACTTATTAACCGACTTCAATTAAGGGAGGGAGTTCTCAATTAGTTTGCATTTATTTATTGTACAGTACTCATTATATTCAGTAAAAAACAATAATTTATCTATTGCCATTTTGCAAAATAACGGATTTTAAAAACGATTTATTCACGAAATGAACGTTGGTTAAATAATAATTTGTCTTACAATATGTTTATAAAGCGTCCAAGTTACTAAATGTGTATTTGTCTAATAATGATTTATAAAAATATGAACATATTTAGCAATGACTTGTTGAAACGAATTGTTGTTTGTTCAGTGATTATTTGCGAAATGTTATTTATCAAATGAATCATTATCAAAACGAAAGGTCATAAAATTTCCCGTATATTTTGTTATAACATTAATTGTGGTAAAGTTATAATTTATTGAGTTATAAGCATGTTTTGTCAGTATTTACGCACACATAACATGCACGATAAAGAAAACATATTTTTGTTAAATAAGTATTTTGTAAAAGACTAAAGTGATGACTACGGTTATTTATAAATAATTGTAGTACATTTAACAATCTTTCGAATGACATCTCATACGAATCGTTTGGTCTCATAGGACTCCAGAAGTAAAAATAATCGATGACGTTCGGCCGCCATCTGCCTAGGGAATACAACCCGGGTACCCGGGTACCTATCTATATTTGGAGTCGGGTAAAACCCGGGTTTTTAACTCATAACCCGGGTTTTACCCGTAATTTAGAAATCGGTAGAAAAATAGGGTAAAACGTGAATAAACTTAAAACAAAATGTTCTATTACTTCTGTAACTGTATCCCTACCTTACTGTGTGTGTTATAACAATTAAATTAAAATTAAAAGGCATAGCATAAATGGTCCGAACTTATTTTACACTTCAATTCTAACTATCGCTTGATAGCTTTAATCAATCATTCCAGTAAAATTTTACTGCACAGCCTAAATGAGAGACAAAAAGCGTATATCAGCAAATAAATCGCACCAGAACAAGCCGGATTTGTTAGAGATAGGGATTGCAATCCAGCACCATTTTCAATCCAGCTGGATTTTTGCTGGATTGACATAAATCCAGCTGGATCCAGCGCGGATCCAGCACCTATATCTTTATTTACTAGTAAACACGTTTTTTGTATTAAAAATGCCATATTCGCATTATTATTTTCTATAGGAGTCTTGCTACAATATAAACGTGTTCATTATCTTCGTTTCACGTACGTAACCTTGCCTTGAAAGGTCTCCAAAATAGGTGTTAAGTTACTCCGAATTCTTCAACGCGCCCTATGCAAATAACGTGTTCAATTCAATGACAAAGTGTGTGCAGTGTATAACTTGCTATAATTAAAAACGCAATAGGTAAAGCACTCACGCATCAAAAACTTTTCATTTCTATATACTTTACAAATATTATACATACTTCTTTAGTGACTAATAGCTCCTCCATGCATTTCGGTACCTATACGACTTGCAGCATTCTATCATGTTTGAATGTTTGACTATTTGAAAGTAGTTATTTATACGGACATAATATCTGTTTTTTTCCGATATGTTGGTTACTAGAGTCGTTTTTAATAATATATGCTTATAATTCATTCAACTATGTATAATGTTAATGAAGACGCTGCTTTCCTATAGAAGTAAGTACATCCTAATTAATAGGTTAAATTGTTAGGTATGGAAATTACTTTAACAAATTATAATATTCGGATTAACAAACATCCTTCTACATCACTTTATGACGAAAATACAAAAAACCAATTGAAAAGTGTCAAAGGTTTACATGTATATTTGACACGAATCACATTCACATGGATCACTACTATCACATGGTTAATAAAACAATTGAATTTGACTATTGAACAGAACAACACAATACTGTAAAAGTTTACGGTTTGACTACTTAACGTGTAGTTTACAGGTTTCTACAGATGAATTTAACTTTTGAATATATAAATTAAAACAATTTGCTTGGTTTTTACCTAATACGGTGCTGGAAATGTAGGTTTTTGCCCCATTATTTGGAAATCTATGACTTGCGGATCCGCAGCGCTGGATCCAACATTCGGTGCTGGATCCAGCAGACCGAAAAAAGCGCTGGATCCAGCTGGATTGCTGGATGCTGGATCCAGCAATTGCAATCCCTAGTTAGAGAAAAAGAAACTAGAGAACAGATTCTCATATTGCGCCAGATAGAAGAGAAAGCCAGAGAGTTCGACAGACCAACGTACAGTCGGCGTCAGAGATTCGTGACCCCCCCAATAGCAGTATAGAAACTGTATATACAATAATTTCGTCAACACACGTAATGTTTGCGTAGCTGTGGGGTTTCATAAGCGGACAAACGATCCTGAGATACCGGATCGAGACCGCTAAAAGCATTTTTTTTTGCATTACAATTATTGAAAAATGAATACGGGTAAGTAATATCAAATATTATAGTAGAAATTAATAGGGAAAAATAAAATAAAAACAAATATTAAAAACACTATTTTATTAACGTTTAAGCCCTAAATAGTCATTCAATCAGTTTCTTTTTTCGAACTGTCATTTATAAAGTAGAAATTGTGACTAAAAATAAGTCCAGTCTACGTTTCGTAATTAATGTTCTGGTGCTTTATTACATGCATGGTTATACATATAATAACTATATTTTAAATACAGTCAAAATCCTTATATCGATATGCGTTTAGTTTGGCAGATATTTATTTGATATTTCTATTTTACATTATATAAACTGAACACTTATGTTGTCCAACTATCAATAACATTTGTAAGCATATTTCTCTTTTATAGGAAATAAACCACAATATTATAGTGTGGTGTGAGTTAATTAAAATTGTTGTTAGTTGTTGTGTTTCCTGAGCTGCGATTACAGTTGCCTTTATAATAGGAAGGGAACCAGAAGGGAAATCCTTAGGATATTGTCTATTGAATATAAGCTAGTAAGTATGTTGTCTTTGCGTTACAACATCAGAATGACTGAGTCATCACACATCACATTTTAAATGTCGAATCGACCCGTGTGATAATAACTGCATTGTTATGCAGATACTATATATAAATATTGGGCTTGATAAATAATGGTTGCGTATAAAACGCGAATATATTCTAACCTTGCGAGCCACTACGTTTCAGAGAGAAACAACATGTTATCGGCCAGCGGTAACAATATTCATCTCCTGTCACGTTACTACAATTTTAGGAAACACAACACTCACTGCCTTTACCTCGTTTTTTAAGCATTATAAAAAGGGTTAAAAATATTTGTAAGTCCTTTTATGGAATAACGATTCTAACAAAAACTAACTATTGTTTACTTATGAAACCAAAAGAATGTAAATACTAGTAATGTAAATTTGATACGACTTATTTTTCAAAAGTGCTTTTCAATGAAAAGACACGTTAAGCTTCCTTACCCTTTTTGTAATGCTAAAAAAAAACAAGGTATAGTCTGAATCAATATCAGTAACACTTTTGTATGCCCATCAAATAAGAATATAATATAATTTACACTAAGTAAGTGAAATATCACTATAGCTATTTTTTTTCCTAATACCGGAGAGGGTAACCGTCATTCTCCTCTATTTGTTTCAGCCTACTTTTCATGCTAGCTACCAATTTTGAGCATAAGTCAGTGTTCCTCATAAGTTCCCACGTTCTGTAGACTTCATCATCAAGGTTTTGTTTCGATTTGACCTGATCGGGGTCCCAGTTGAGCACCATTTGGCCCCATAAATTTTCAATTGGGTTCAGGTCAGGGCTCTTAGATAGCCAGTTGAAAACTGTAATGTCTGGTTGAGATTCTAACCACTGTTGGACTATCCGTGAACGATGCACTGCACTGTTGTCCTGCACAAAAAAGATTTGCCCTTCAGGGTATGCGACACGAACTGACGGTAGCATCACGTCCCGCAATATCTCCAGGTATCGCTTGCTGTTCATCCGGCCTCCAACTTCCACGAGCTCACCTGGACCCATGGACGACATCCACCCAAAATATGCTGAAAATAAGCAATATATTGTAAGACTTATACAATTACAATATAATGTATAGAAATTTGTAAAAATATATGACGTTAATTAATAAGGAGCATCTAAAATGAGTCATCAATATTTGTGACTTTCCATCACAGAAGGGTCCTTATGCTTCAAGTCTAATAAGGTCCTTTCCATCTGAAATTCCAACAAAATGCAGATAAAAACATAAGAGCCCCTCTTTACTGGAAAGCCACTTTTTATTTATACCTACTTTTAATCAAAACAGTAGTAGTTATTTGAGTAAGTTGTTACCGAGTTATTTACCTAATGTTATTCTTCCACTTGTTCTCAAGTCTAGCATATTTTTGGGGTTATATCGTTCCCCTCTCCTTCTCCACAAAATTTTTCGTCCATCTTTATCGGATTTGAAACATTTTTCATCAGAAAAAATCACGATTTGGTTCTCCCAGTCGAAATCCTCATATTTTTTGGCAAAACTAAGGCGATCGTCGCCATGCTTCTTTGACAAACTAATTTTTTTTGCTGGTTTATAATGGTGTATCTGGGCAGCATGCAAATGTCTTCTGACAGTGCTAAGAGATACCCCAAATGTCTCAGCTGTTGAGCGCGTAGTAGTAAATGGAGCATCGGTATGTATTTGCACAATACTACGGTGCCGCTGAGATTCCTCTGTGTAGGCAGAAGGACGAGGGCCGCGCCGATCATCTTTAACGTCACCCGTTTCTGCATACCGCTTTAGCCATTTGCGAACCGTGTTCCTCTGCAAATAAATAATACAATTTAAACTTAGTAGGTCTATCAAAAAAACATGGCCCAATGAAATGGAGTAAACTCTAAGTAACTCACCGCTATATTCATATCTCGTGCAATTGTTTTAATACTCTGGTTTTGTTCCCGGAGCACAACAATTTTCGATCTCATAAAAGAGTTTAACCGAACCATTTTAACTCAGGTGTAACACGAGTTTACGGACAAGTCGAGAGTAAAATTAAATAACGTTACTGCTTCGGCAAACCAAGAATAGACGGTACGGTGACGGTAATGATTTGCGGTGGATGAGAATTATTACAAATTTACCCCAAAACTCAACTGTAATTACAAAAATGCGAAACGGAAAAATCATACTAAATTCAACCTAAACACATTTAGTTAAAGACATTATTACTCATTTTCGGATATATATAATGAGGGTAGAGAAATAATAATAAACAAAGACAAGACTATATCATCATTACAGGCCGGTTAGATAAGGACGCATAGACATGAGTAACCTCCATCTTTACGATTTGACGATAGTGATTCATATTTTCACAAGTAATAATATGTGATCGGTGGCCCAATGGTATACGTGACGGACTAATGTAAGAACATGAAGTCTTAATAACGGCCGCGAAGTGTCCGAGGATCGATTCCCAACAACGGTCCCCGAGGAAATAGGGAAAATTGACTTTTTGAATTGATATGATGCTCGATATAGGTGTGTCGATGTTGAACTAATGTTCCGGCGTTGCCTTGCGAGCTATAGTTTTAAATCCAGGGGGGTCACGTTTCTCTGACGCTGACTGTACATATGTTTTGTTGACTTTCAGAAGGTATTTGACTCAGTTAAATGGCCGCTGCTGTGGGATGTTCTCTTACGAATGGGCGCTCCCAACAATCTCGTCCATATATTAAGAGGGCTGTATGAGAACAACTCCGCGTCAGTAAAAGTGGACAATACAATGTCAGAGCCACTCCACCCTTCGGCTGGGGTACGTCAAGGGTGCATACTATCGCCCTTGCCTTGCTCTTTTCTGTAATCTATACTGAGCACATAATGAGGATAACGCTTGAAGGCTGGACGGATGGTATTCCAATAGGTGGGAAGAATATCTCCAATCTGTGTTACGCTGACGACATCGACACCACACTCACAGCAACAAGCGAAGATTGTATAGCAGCGCTATTGCGTCGCGTTGAAACAGTTAGTCTCGAATTCGGTTTGAAGATCAACCGACTAAAAACCAAGATGATGGTCGTGGACCGTAACAACAGCAATAAGGCAAAAACTATTGGAAACTGTGGAGTTGTATCATCATACTATATGTATTGGGGTCACTGGTCTCAAACGGTGGAGGCTCCGAAGATGAAATCAAGCGACGCATAGCAACAACTAGGTCTGCAATGGAGAAACTCTAGAAGATCTGGAGAGACCGCAATATCAAAAGGGCAACTAAGACTCGCCTCGTAAGATCTCTCGTTTTCCTAGTGTTATTTTACGGTGCAGAAACGTGGACAGTAAGAGAAAGTGAACGAAAACGCATTGATGCTTTGGAAATGTGGTGCTGGAGGAGATTGCTGCGGATATCGTGGACTCAGCGCCGAACTAATATATCTATACTCCAAGAGCTCAAGGTTAAGCAAAGGCTTTCAGCAATCGTGCACTCTCGCATTCTTAGTTACTTCGGCCACGTGACGCGCAAGGAAGACGACGCCATGGAGAGACTTGTTGTTCAGGGTAGAGTGGATGGTACAAGACCCAGATTACGCCCCTCAATGCGATGAAGTGATCAAGTGAAGGCCCTCACCGGATCACGTTTAAATCTTTGCGTGCGAAATGCACTAAGTAGAGAAGGATGGCGGAGAACTACACAAAATGCTGCACAACGACCCCAATGACCACGACTACTCTGACAAGAGTATACGACTAAGAAGAAGAAGAAGATCTATTGTTACATTTGAATATTCCATATTTCCCGTTAACTTCGATATTTCTGATTAATAAACAGAAAGATTAAGTATACCTAACCTAGCGTCTTATGCTCTCTAAATTAATATTGTGATTTACAGCTGTTTTAATAGTATAAGTTGTTAAATTTATATATTTCATGTACGAAATCATTGTTTGTCAATTAATAAATGCGAACTCAGCAATCAAAAGTGCATTTTTTTACTAAATACCCGTAAAAACGATGAAAACCAATAATTAATAAAAAAATTGTTCAAAACCGGGGTATTACCCGGGTTTTTGAAAATCAAAGTCGGTACCCGGGTACCAAAAATGGCCGGGTATTGCATTCCCTACATCTGACCTCCCCCCCCCTCCATAAACTAAAACCCGTCAATTCGTAGTCAGGAGACTACGAGGAACACATCCATACCAGTTTTAGGCATTTAGAAGAGATGACTACGAAAATCGTGAAGACGACTTTTGTTTAATTTGCCTCTAGACTATTATGGCAGGCTTATGAAACTCCCGCGCGGCCTCGGTTAAATACCTATGCGCCGGAGCCTGCCACGACCCGCCGGCGGGACGGTTAGTCAGTGAACCGAAAAGTCTATGCCAATAAGCCCACTCATGCTTTTAAAGAGGAAATTCGACGCTGCATTGGAGAAATTCAGCCGTATCTATGCAAAATGGTCATAGACAATTTTGACAAAAGAGTGCGTATGTGCCAGCAAAGCCTAGGAGGACATTTGCCTGACGTATTTATTCCACAAATAACCCAATTTTATGTATTTCAAGATTTTATATACAAATATATATTATTATAACGATAACGAAAAAAATGTGTTTTTCATCAATTTCAAATCTTGCGTCCTTTTTGGGACACTCTTTATAACCTTGTTTCATTCGATCAAACCTAACTTTAAATAAAGTATTTTCTGATAAAACATTAAAAGTAAACCAAGAAAAAAATACTTTTATTTCAATACTGTGGGCTACCGCAATTCGTATTCAAAAGTAAAAACATTGCCTGGCCCGGTTAAGGGTTTATCATAATGTTGTATGAAAGGTGAATGACAAGCTACGGCGCGTCGTGATTGGTGGAGCCGCTCCTGCTGACCGCGCTTTAGACTGCCGCGCAAATCTCCTTGCGTTCAAATGACGAATTGAACTGATAAGCTCGTGCACTGTTCAGCTATTGATGAATTCGTTAGTTTTTGTGTATATACATTACTATAACGATAATAAACTAAACACGCTGACTTGGAAATTTTCTAAATTTCTTTTATGGTCAAGACAACGCTTTTTAAAATTCAAATGCTTAAATAAAATCGATCTATTGATGAATCTATTATAAATGAAACTGATAGTTATCTTTGATAGTTTTCAATACATTTCAGTAATCATAAAACACTTTAGTAATCTTTTTGTGAAAAAAAAAATTTTTTCAGCCTTTTAAATTATCCTGAAACAAACTCTTGACAAATGCGTTAGTAAATGACAGTTGATGTTCAAACAGTTAAATAGGATTATATCATGAAGAAACTTACCGCTTGTATAATCTTACCTTGAATTAATAAGGCCTGCTAACAAATACCTACTTTATACCTAAATCTACGTCAAGATCCGATATATTTTTTTATAAGGAGTAGTTCTCAGAGTATTCTAACAGACTACAAAAAATAGCGCACTTGTGAGTTATAAAAGTTAATTCTGTATTTGTACCCCACTATTAGTCATCTAATCCGACGAGCACAATTACATAATGAATATTTATCGATGTCGGAACACCTACAGCGGCCGCTTTTCCTTTCATTGCTGGCTGTAAGTTTGCAATTGATTAATTGCTTGGACCAGGCTTCGGTATTAAAACTACTGGTATTATATTGCATAGCACAGGTACAGAGAGTTCGCTTAGTGTAACGCACGAGATATTATTTAGGACCGCAATGCTTGCAGGATAATTGTGTTGAACACGAGGGCGGATTTGGGTCGTGATAGATTAAATTCACCCAACGCCTTTCGGGACATAACAATATTGGCCTGATCGAGAACGCGCACTGCACATTTTCTCGTTCGTAAATTTTAGATGTTTTCTTGGATACAAATAAGTACCTACATAATGTACGAAAATTAGGTTTTCTGGAGATCATAGAGGTGATATGTCTTTTTAACCCACTTCAAGATTTTAATGGACTTGCTTAATGTATGAAATCTTTAGTTTGAAATAGCATGGTAGGTAACTAAATTTTAAGTTACTTGAATTAATATTATGTTAATTGAAATAAAACAAACTCATTTGGAAAGTTTCGAAACACATTCTTAAACTAATTCCATGTTGGGCAGACTCGTTTCTCAGCTGTTTAAACAGCTCGCGCTGATTGCTAATATATCTTATTAATAACATAACAAGTACGTTTTGTTATTGGTACAGAATATGTTTTAGAATATTAGATTTTAACCAAACCGGCTGATTTAAATTATCCTAATACCTAATAGACCGGGTTTAGGGCTCTGCAAGTAGTTCTATAGATCCCTGTATATGACTGAAAATGGCTGTCTTGTTAAAATTGAGTAAGGTGAGGCCAATTTAGTTGGACGTGTCGGACAGAACAGAAGTGAGCGCGTGCAGAAACACCACGCGTGGCGTGACCCAGGATGACATTCCAATCCCTTAGCGAGTTGGTAAGCAGTAGAATAACTAGCTTGCGGCCTACTGTGTCCGATAACGCACATCGTCACTTTACTTGACAAGTTGACACTAATGCTAACACTTTAGCCTCCATTGTAGACGCTGTCGAGAAGGCTTAAGACTTATTATACAAAGACCTTATTACCTACCCAAATGACAGACGTATCATTACACACATTCAAAACTTTTGACAAATATACTCACCACTAAGGGCAAAATTTGTCAATAGTGTAAGAGCTTCTTCTTAGTAAAAAAAGAATCTTATCTGCCTTGGAACAACATAATCACTGTCCCTTAAAGCTCCTCATTATATGGAATGAAAGCAGAATTCTTATAGAACGTAACGCTGTGCGCTACGCTCTGCGTCAACTTGCAGGGTGCAGACCCAACCCTTACCGTAACCTAAAATCCCCAAGTAATGTTTCGCCAAGAACCCGACTTGCAATACTCGTATGCGCTTGTGCAGCGTTCGGAATACTAGACCGGTGGCTGACTCGACCGTTATTATGCCGGAGTCACGCCCACACGCCTTGTCTCTACATCGATACCTTCGATGCCTTTGATTAATCTACACTTTGTATGTCATATCTTGAGAGATTCGTCAAACCGCATTGTAATTTTGTTGATTCTACACGACGTTATCGGTAAGACATTAAGAATTTCAGTGTGAATACGTCATTAATAAATTTTTACCTAAACAAAACAAGATAGGTAGGGATACTATACTCCGTCTTCGAGATTAATTTAACTATACTAGCAAACGATCGATCCACGTTCGCTGTAATCTCACGATTTATATCGTCTTTCTGCACCGTAACACTCGTAACTTTAATAAATGCTCTCATTCAAGTGACATTCGCTATGATCCGATCAATACAGTTTCAACTCTGACCCCAGAAAATGCCAAACGAAGCGGGCCGGCCGCGTGAGAATATTACAGCGGAATATTAAGCATGAAGAATGTTCCACGTCCAAGGATCGTTTGAGCAATCGCTCCGGGGCGGGGACGAGGTCTCCCCCAGCGGTAATAAAACTTTGGCTGCTTTAGCTAAGATTCACAAGCACTGCACCGGCAAAGCACATGCTCTAGGATGCGCCGATCACAAGCACAACCCACTTGCCAAATCTGAATCAAACACCAGCCTTCAATCGAGAAAATCCTTCCGCAGTGAATGTATCATCGAAATACAAGATGACAAGAACATGAATGTAATCAAAAGTAATGATGGCGCTTACACCAAATCGTTCAGCAACAGCACCAGCTCTTACGAAGGCCACAGCGACACCGACTCAGAAAATGCCTTAAAAAATCGTCTCGATCCAAAAATTACCGACCCTTGCGAACGCCTATTTTCTCAAAACACGAAAGCTTCGTTAATGAAAACCGCTCGCATGAGATATGCTGATGACAGCGTTATTTCCTCACTGCATGATGAAGTAGATGGCGATAAAAGTAAACCTTTCTGCAGAACACCATTGCGTGGAAGTTACAGGGAAAGAAAGACTACCGTCGTTACTATAGACGAAGTTAAGTCCGATGGTTCTAACAATGACGAAGATTTAGCCAATGCTGTGCTATTCGACGAAAAGCGTAAAACGCCGACTCAAAATAAAGTAGGGATTCAGCGAAAGAATTCACCAGCGGCTGTCGTGAACGGCAAAAACGCTGTTAATGGGACGAAACCGCCATGGCGCGGTGCGAGCAAGAACAGTATTCCGGCAGAGCCCTTCGTGCGCCAGCCGTCTCTACGCGGCAGCATCAAGAAGAAGACGGTGAAAAATGATGGAGTTCCTTGGAAGAGGCTCTATGAACTTTCGCTGTGGAGAAAGTTCGGGGTGAGCTTCGCCGCCGTCGGGGCCGACACAGAGCGCGCGCTCATGCGGCCGTGGAGCGAGCTCTCTTCCCAGCCCCAGCCCCCGCTCACGGTAAGTACTACCACGCAGTTAACTGACCCTATAAACCTTATTGCAATGATGTAAAGTCTACCGATGGTAAGTTGCGTTCTGTTAGTATTTACGTCAATCACCCGCCGGCAGCGCCTGCACTTTGATATCTCACTTGTCTTATTTGGCAGCGGCTGATCACTGCACCGCCCCCTTATCGATGGAGAACGCACGAATCTGAATTCCATTATGACTGCGGAGGCGGTCACTCGATAATGCATTTTGTTATAGCTCTTGTTTGTTAAGCATACTTCATAACACAACTAGGCTGCTCTCAATGTTCATGGCGTTTGTACTGTGTTTAATCTTATCTTTTTGTGTACAAGGTGACCTGCCTTTATTTGCTTTAAGTTTTGAAGTATTTAAGGATTCGAAAGTGCTTGCTAATGTATGACTAATACAAGGTCTACAATATTTTGTGCTTATAAAATTTTGCAACTGCATCCCCAACTGTACAATGCCAAATCTTTCTAACCAAAATTGGGTTTAGACTGTTTATAGTGACATCCCACGAAAATATCGGCAGTTTTTTTGTCTATAAAAAACAAACACAGGAAACCCCAATTGCCGATCACCCTTTCCCTCTCGTAACTGGTTATTCATTATCCTTATCAGATTCAAACTTTCGTTTTCCGCGGATCACGAATCGCATTTCAATCATATCGCACGTAACGCGGACCACGTGAAGTAACCTGGCGTTGCCGCCGGCCATCGGCGTGATCTCAGGAGTCGTTACGGTTTTCATCGTGAGACCTATATACTTATGATTTATTATCTGCATCTTGTTAAGTAGCAATATCAGAACTGTCTATTTAAGTATCATTAAATGTACTCGTCAATGGCGTCTCATAGCCTTAATATGCGTAGCAGAGTAAAAGCAGCCTTAATGACAATTTTTGGCGTAAAAAGTATTGGGGTTTACAGATTTTATGATATCTACCCACTGTTTAGTAAGAGGTAGTGCAGATATATTATCAATCAAGTTAGGTACTTGAAATAGAATGGTTTTGGTTTGAAGCGAATCAACTGTGCTGTATAGAAACCTATGTACGCGTCGGCTAAGGCTTCTTATTTGTCTTCTCCTGACCCTATAACAATTTTGTAACTGGCATTATTACATTTGAATGACAGAATCTGAACACAACATATCTCATGAGGTGTCTAGGCGGTGAACTTGAATACAGATGAGGTTGATTTGTGAACCGACAAGAGTCCGATGAGCTACATGAATATGTTAATGGATCGTAGATCTGAGAATCTTGAGAGTGTTAAGCTTGAGACACATGGCACCAATGCATCAATAGCATTAAAATATTTTCGTTATGAAACGGAATTTGGACGTACAATATGTGTATGTGTACCTATTTAATTGCATCTTATGTGTAATGTGAAATATAATATACACTGATTATGTATTTTAAAATAAGTAATATGTGAGACGTAAAGTATAAATCCTGTATTTCCATATACAATTATTAATCATTAGGTAATCAGGAATATCAAAAGCTTTGACTTAATGCTGAAAGCTTAACTAAATGAAGTGACCCAGCAAACATTTTTGGTAAAAATAACGATAAAACCACCTATTATAGGTCGCAAATCTGACAGTGACCAAAATGAGTTACCTCGAATCGACTTGGAATCCACGTGGAATCCACCAAAGTGGGGAAAAAAAGCACGTGCCGGCTACGTCGATTCCACGTAATTTTAGTAATTGCGACCTAATGGTTACTGCATAGGTAATGTTTGCGACGTGGATTAAACGTCGCCACGACGTGTCATGTGGTTGCAATGACCAAAATTGGTAAGACTTACCATTTTTCAACATGATTTCAACGTGTTTTTTACCATTTAATTACCCGGAAAGGTTACTTTTATGAAATATCATGCAGAGAAAGAGACAAATATATAACGAGAGTATTATCTTTTCGCTCACAAACAAAATGTCTAACTAAAAATCAATCTTAAGTTTTGCAACGAGAATGGCGGCCATTACTTGGCGTAAAATAAGTAGTAATTATCTAGGTTGATTACGCAGGAATTATACGATGAAATCTTGTGCGCTGAAAATTTTCTCGTGCAGTATGTTAGGTTTTTATTCAAAACTACTGATGGGCTTTCGAAATACTTAAGTATTACTTTTTTTTAAGCTCATAAGTAGTATGTATTGCTTGTAATTGGGGTTCGTAATTTTGTGTTCGGTGTATGTAAATATATTAAATTGACTTTATATTTTTTATTATATAAATGATAATAAAGGTGCCGAAAGATTTTATTTTTCTAGGTATTACAACATGCCTAAAGTATGCAATTTGGAATAACACGTCCTAATTATAACAAAACAAAATGTCGGCACGACTAAGAAGTTAAAATTTACCTAAAAATACGACGTATTGGTATTTAAGTCAATTTTAGGTAATATATACTTAATTCTGCGACCTAATGGTGCAGAGTAACCGTTCGAGGTTGAAGCGACCGCCATCACAACGTCGCTATGACCGCACCTCGCGAGGCGCAATCGTATTCAGTATCATCATAGACCTACCATAAAATAGACAGAGGGGCAGCGTATATACCCGACAGGGACAGCTATATTTTGACAGCTAAGATTTGGGATACCACATGTAAAAAATCCCCCATTATTTTACCATAAATCTAGTTTTAATATATTATTATTATCTCCAGATACTAAAATGATAGCTGAATCTGGGCAATCTGAATTAATCAGCCCAATCCGACCATCAAAGTAGGTATAGTCTGGCAAACCAAAAAGCGCAGTAACAGTCAGAGTAACATGCTATACCCATCCCGTTTTTAGTAGTCTGAGTACTAGCATTAGAGAAAGACCGTATGATTCTCCCTGTCTATGCTTGAAGTGGAACAAACTCTGGCCAAACTATAATTAACAGCTAGACATATGTATGTCTAAGTTACTACCTAAACTACCTAACATAACAATTATTTTAGTAAAACATATTCATTAAAATGTTTGTTTTCGTGAAATTCAATAATTTTACTCACACTTAAAGTTTAAACTTTCAATATTACGTAACCCAATAATTAACCAACTTAATGGGTAAAGTCACTTTAAAAGCACCGGCCACCCTAAACTAGGCCAGTGACAGTGACAGTTCGATGGCAGACACCCGATGGCAGAAAATATGCAGACAACAAAAACGCATACGGGACGAGGGACTGAAAATCTATCATTGCTTCTCATTTGCACGCGTACGATTGTGTATGCGCACATCTCTTTCATCAGTGTATATGTATGCGTAATGTTACCCCCCTGAGTATCATCAGTTGCCCAAGTAGTGCCCCTTGTATACAAAATAAAGCCGCAAATCGATGTACAGTTTAGCTGTTTGGCGCACACATACTAGAGGTCAAAACAAAATTTTTGATCCGCAGTTTTAAAAAAGAAAATCTCTTAGGAGGGGGTGCTGATTCATATTTTTTTTTGTATAAGAAAAAAAAATTTTTTTTAAACCTATCGTGTGTGGTATCATATGAAAGGGCTAATAGAGGCGGTTCTAAAAATATACCACATCATTACATTTCAGCCATTTTTTTAGGGTTCCGTAGCCAAAATGGCAAAAACGGAACCCTTATAGTTTCGCCATGCCCGTCCGTCCGTCCGCGGTCTAGCTCAGTGACCGTTAGCACTAGAAAGCTGAAATTTGGTTTGAATATGTGCGTTAACCAAGCCGACAAAACGGTAGAATAAAAACGCGAAAAATATATTTTGTTAGGGTACCTCCCGTACACGTGAAGTGGGGGCGATTTTTTTTTCGTTCCAACCAAGTTGTGTGGGGTATCGTTGGATAGGTCTTTTAAAAAGAATTGGGGTCTTATAAAACAGTTCTTGGATAAAACTAATACTTTCGGAAATAATAGCTTCGAAAGTTTAAAACAGGGCGTCCCCCCCCCCATCTAACTTTTGAATCGTGGGTCCTAAAAATTTGAAAAAAATCATGAAACTGAGGCCTAATGAGTACCTTCAATGAAAACTATATTGAAATAAACCGGTTGAGCCGTTTTTGAATTACCACTCAAAAACCCATAGTGAAAGGACGTAAGTGAAATGACATAAGCGCCGCCAAATTTCTCATACGAAACGACCTTTTGAATTAATGAGTTGTAGCAGGCCGGCAACTACGGAAACCTACACTGAGCATGGCCCAACATGCTCTTGGCCGGTTTTTTTTTAACTAATATCTCTAATGTACAGATTTTCGACCCACCTCTGCTTTATTTTATGTATAGATGAATACCTGGAAGGTTGTATAAACTTATATAGGTTGGATTCTATTAGCAACTATGTTCACAAGCTGTGCCATGTTATAGATGACGTAAAAAAAATTTGTGCACTTTCTGGTATTAGTACTTATCATCAGTTTGAAAATTCACTTTAGTCGACCCTGCACGAGTCTAATTTTACAGAGATACCGCAAATCGATGTACAGTTTAGCCCTAGTAAAGGTACCCTAATAAAATATATTTTTCCAGTTTTTATTCTACCATTTTGTCGGCTTGGTTAATGCACATATTCAACCCAAATTTCAGCTTTCTAGTGCTAACGGTCACTGAGCTAGACCGCGGACGGACGGACGGACGGACGGACATGGCGAAACTATAAGGGTAGTTGACTACGGAACCCTAATTAGTTAGTAGCTCTTAGAATCGGTAACAGAACACGTTTCGAACAGCAAAGGGGTGTTCGGAGGGCGGAGCCCCCCGCTTAAAAAAATACTGGTTGCCAATTATACCAAAAATTGTTAGATCAAACATTTAAAATAGGAGAAAAAGAGTTTTGATAGAGTTTACCACGTGATGAAAGAAAGGGGGCCTGGGGGGGGGGGGAGCCTCCTGCATTAAGAAGAAAAACACCGTACTATTGCTAATTATACCACAAATTGTAAGGTTGAACATTTAAAATGGGAGAAAAAATATTTTGATAGAATCTACTACGTGATGGACGGTAAAGGAAGGGGGCTCGAGGGGCGGAACCCCCCGCATAAAGTAAAAACACACCGTACTATTGCTAATTAAGTAAGTATACCAAAAATTGTTAGGTTGAACATTTAAAATGGGAGAAAAAGAGTTTTGATAGAGTTTACCACGTGATGGATGGGAAAGAAAGGGGGGTTCGGGGGGCGGAGCCCCCCGCATAAAGTACAAACACACCGTACTACTGCTAATTATACCAAAAATTGTTAGGTTGAACATTTAAAATGGGAGAAAAAGAGTTTAGGTAGAGTCTGCCACGTGATGAACGGTAAAGAAAGGGGTCTCGGGAGGCGGAGCCCCCCCCCCCCCCCACATAAAGATGAAACACACCGTACTATTGCTAATTATACCACAAATTGTTAGGTTGAACATTTAAATGAGTAATAATAAAATCTTCAATCTTGTCAATTGGCAATTACTATTATTACTAACTAATGGTGTTTCATGAACGTGGTGATCTTCATCCAATTTAGAACTAAAACTGGTATCCGTTCTGCGAGGACATTGAAACATCAGAAAGCTCATGTGTCTTCCATATGATTTATTAAAATTTTACGACTTTTATTTTTCCATATAAAATATTTCAGCACGCAATTTATCGCTACCTACATGATTACTTTGCCCTAAAATGTCACATTTGATGATGTGTCAAATAAGAGTATACGCAATACATTGCGTACCGAAGCAAAATAAAAAATCAATAGCTCTATGTTAACTAAGAGTTAACTCAATATTTATTACAATATCGCATTATAATTGCAAAACTTGCGTCTGCCTTCCATTTGAGGTAATATCAAATAAACACGCGGTATATTGCCATAGCAATAGGCCACACTTCGGAAGCAGCTTGTGTGTGTTATTGAAACGGTATCAGTATCAATAGATTGACACAAAGTTGGATATCCATGAAAACTGGAATTAGAAGGTAATTCACAATTTTGTTCTTCTTTTACTATTTCACTTTGAATTTTCATATTAGACTTCCTATAGTAACTGCTGGAATGTCTATATTTTTTTTGTCTTTGGCCATTGTAAATTAAACACTTGTTTTGATTTCAAAACAAAATAACCATTGAGTAAAAACGTCCTATTTCACCGAGAAATGACTTATTTGTGACTAAAACAAACTTGACCTGAAGTCGCCTCGCAAACTTCAACTTATTAGTTATTTTTTAGGGTTAATTTGACTATTAGGTTATCTAAATGAAACCTTATGGTAATTTTAGTACCTTACAAGTATTTTTAACTTTATAGTCTCAATTTAGTATCTATGGAAGGTCATATTTACCACGAAATTGGTAGCAAAAGCTACTTAAATCGTCGACCTAAAGGTCCCCAGTGTAAAAAACAATTACGTCGCATATACACCTAATATGCACCTACAAGTATATATTAACTATTGGTCGAGTTTCGTGGTTAATTTTACCTTATATTTTGCTCATTCTCAACCTTTAAGTTTCTGACCTTATGGTGTATTGATTAAGGGAAATTTACGTTTTAATGTTCAATATTTTTACGCGGAAGTATAAATGTACGATATGTGAATTTATGTGGTGCGTATGACGTAATTTTGACCTAAATTAGTAATATATTCTAGAGCCTGGGAAAAAGCACTTAGAATGTTTGCTGGGGAGTCGTTTGAAATAAGTTACAGATTTGCAACTTTGCAACATCGCTTGCTTTCATTATTATTCAGAACTATTAGAAATAAAAAACTGACATTCACCAAAGGCATGTTTTGACAGGTGGTATGTAATGGGAATAAATTAGTAACGAAAAATATACGATGAAGCCTCTTCTAATACTAGTCACATTCTTACTTCAAGATGGCTTTAAAATGCACGTTGAAAAATCAATTAACTAAATAATACTGCGTTTATTACCGTTTAAAATCTATCAAAGTAGCCCCAAAACTTCCTAAAGTCACCCCGTTTTACTGTACCCTGAATATTACCGCTTTGACTCAGCGCGTGGGTTCTCGCGATTTGCAAACGAAGAACAATCGTACAAGACGTTATTCAAATGGTGTAAAGCCATTTAAATACTTCATTACGCGTTGTTAATATGCAGCGATTTGTCTTCGGTTTCCTTGTCTCTGACTTGGCACGACTCAGCATTGTTTTTTGACAGCTGGGGACATCGTAAGCACCGTGACATTGCTGCTGCATTAAGAACTTCGCTCGCTTCAACTTTATTTTGAAGGATTCGTGTTCGTTTCAACTTGATTTTGACGGATTCGTGAAATTCACAATTAATAGTTTTCACCTCACTAGCTCGGAAAGCCCTTTTTGTTTGTTTAATATCTATTGTGAAAATCGCTTTTTATCCACATGTGGTGAAAGAGTTTTGACATAAGTGACAAGTGGCTTAAGTGACATTTGACAGCTAACAAAACGTAAAACGTTAAAAGTGCAGAATTTTTAACATCGCAATTAATGAATTGCATCGAGTAAAAACACTTAATACAGTCTTACAACTTTATTTTAATTCATAAATATCAGCATTCAACATTAATCTTCATTCTCTTTGTAAAAACGGATAAATTGTTCTGACAGCCGAATAAGTCTACGTACGAACAAAACGCATCTGACATTTAATAAAACCTTTTACGTCAAAACTTTTCATTTCAATTCATCCATCATATCAACGTTAAATATTCGCATGTTTTTCTAGGTTGTTTTGTTAAAAAATAGTGATTCGAGTGATGAAGAAGTATTAAACACCTGAGGAATTACGGGAAACCGAGCAAAATGCACCCTTTTCCTTATTTTCCTCGCTGTAGTGAGGTGAAAAGTTTTGTGTTATACACGGGTGAAAGTTATTTTACGTCTCGTGTATTAAAGCACTCGCTACGCTCAGGATTCTATTTTTGAATAATAGAGTCCTTTCGCTAGCTCGTGTTTCAAATAACACTCGCACGTAAAATACAACTTTCACCCCTTGTATAACAAATAACTATTGATAGTGACATCGCCAAAACGTACTATACGGTCCGGTTGTCATGTTACGAGCTGTCATCAAAACTAGTTAAATTTGCTTTTAGTACTGCGTAATTCACTTTCGCAACGTGACATTGACGTGCGACTTCACGACAACGTTGTTTAGCTTTGAATAGTATTGTTTTTTCTGTATTTACTTAAATGTTAAAATACGCGTATTTCGATAAAAAGAGTATTTACCTACAGGATACTCGTCAATCTTTCTACTTCAGATGGAAACAACGTCATAAAGGTATCAACGAGATTTCACGTTTTTGTTAACGCCGAAAATAGAATACCAATCATTATATTTTAAAACGCTTTTTAATTCATCGAGTAACAGGGACAGAAAACTACCGTGGTAGCAAAGTTAAAAAACGCCAAGGATTCCGAATACTCAGTTGTTGGATTGGAAGTGGGAAGTTACTTGCAAATAATTCATACCAATTTTAAGCCATATTTGCATTGCATCCTCTCAGCAATCCTACAAATATTATTTTTACATTGCATCCTCACAATCATCCTTAGATTCGCATATTACCTTCAATTTAACTCAATAGCAATTGGCATTAATAAGTTTATAAAGAGTAGCAAATCAATCACGCTATCCGTCAGCGTGTGAAAGTCGATCATTGTCAAATAGCGCGACGGTACTGGACCAGACAATGGCTCTTTCGTAACTGAAATTCTTTTTCTTACCCCCATTTTAATATTCTTTATAAGTATGCCTATTACTATTAAGCGACAATTGCAATCGCGCGTTGATTTTGCGTTTATCTGTGGACGGAATGAGTTGTTAATTAATTTGGCCCTTTAGTTAATCCACGTTCTGTTTATAAGTAATGCGATGGTTTTTTCTTTGTTGAAAATATTTCATTCTAAACTTTGAGTTCTACTGCAACACCATCACTTTTCAGAACAAAATATAGTAAAAAGCGTTTTCCACGTTCAAATCCGGATAAGTAATTGCAAATGCTAAGATGAGGTCACTAATTTTCACTAACAGACGTGAGCAGTATAGTTACTTTGCATATAGGAGTTTAAGATTGATAGTGAGGATCCTAAGCCACATAAAAACGTCGAACCTAAAATTTTTATGCACAAGCATAAAATTTGGCACACTTGTTTATTGTCCCCAGAAAACCCGATTAAGATCGGTACCCAAAGGTACCCCCCCCTTCTGGCGCCGGGGAGGGGGGTTTAAAATACCACTCCACCCGGCTTCATTCAAAAAATTCTAACAGTTCACGTTTAGCTAATAGGTCAAGTTTGGTATCATTTTCGGATAAAATAACCACGTAGAATTCGTTTCTGGTATTAAAAAATGAAATTTACGAAGTAATTTAAAAGAAAACATACGAATTTCGAAAATCTCAACAAAAAATTTCATATTCCAGTCATCATAAATATAAATTTGCTAGTTTTTTTCACAATTTAAAAATACAATATTAAAGCATATTTCACGTAGATTCAAAAAAATATAACATATGAAAACCTTTACTAACAGGAAATAGCATAAAAAAAATATATTACGTCGCGCGTCGCGATATTATTTTTGCCGCCGTCGGCATCCGCGGTCAAAATATCTAAATAACGCACTGTGGATAGGTACCATGTAAACTTGTTATTTATTGAAATCAATTGTATATATAACAACGATAAAAATTGTACCTGAAAAAATGTGGTGTTCCGTCAGAAAAGGGACTTTTAGTATAGGAGTTGTGTGCGCAACCTCTTTTCCTTGTGCTAAAATCTTGGGTTTATAAGTGGTATTTATGAAGCTATCAAATGGGTCATTGGACCAGTTACTAGGAAAACAGCCCCTCTGGACACGAACGGTGCTATAATTACGGATAGCCAAATGCAACTCGAGCGATGGGTTGAACACTATATAAATTTATTCGAGTCCAGTTGATATACATCCGGAGGCTGTGCAAAGCATGCCCAAACCAAACTGGCTGTTATGACCGAGTTAGATAATCTACTGCCTGTAGAGGAGTTTGCCAAGGCTATTAATAGGCTCACGTGCGGTAAGAGCCCCGGCGGTGATGGCACCCAACCCAAACGCCTGCCTAAGTATGCCTCAAGTAGTGTCCTAAGTTATTTTTGTTTCTTTACCACAGTCTGTGATTTCACTCAAGTGAACGAGGTATTAAACGCGCATGGAGGAATGCTTGATGTAGTGCTTGTGCGACAACGTGGTCATGGTGTTGTGGTCGCGGAGGACATGGAAGGTAGCCTGGTTCCATATGCCGATGCTTATCATCCACCTCTTGAAATTTCTATCCCTCTCATGAAAACCGTAAGTGACTCCGTAAAGATAGACCCTAGCAATGTTGACTCGAAGCGTGATTGGAATTTTTCTAAGGGCAATTACGAGCTTCTTTTACAATTAATCGCTGATGCGTCCTGGATAGACGTCTTGGAAGCCCGAGAGGTAAATGTTGCGGTAGATCACTTTTATAAATTGATCTACGATATTTTCGATTTGTGCATACCTAGGAAGATAAGGACCAGTAAACCCAGTAGACAGTATCCGATTTGGTTTACCGCAGACCTTATTAGTGACATAAAACGGAAGGCTTTTCTCCACCGGAAGTGGAAACAAACTGGAGACAAAGAGGTATACGTAAATTTTTCTGAACTCAGATCTGATATAAAATCGAGAACATTTAGAGCTTATGAGAACTACATTGGCAGTGTTCAGACTAACATTAAAGGGAATCCTCGTGTTTTTTGGCAACATATTAAAAACCTAAAATCCAAGGGTGGGTTTGAAAACCGAGTGTTACACGATGGGAAGCCTTATGAGGGTGTACAGGCGGCTCAGGCTTTCGCGAACTTCTTCTCCAGTGTCTTCCTTCCTGGTGTTCCTTCACTGGACCCCACTAAAACTATGGAACAGGATAGTACGAACGCTGCTAATCTAGTTCACATCAGCAAAGTATCCCCTCAGGATGTGGAAACGGGCATAAGTCGTTTAAAGCCCCAAAGCTCAGTGGGTCCGGATGCCATCCCCGCGTATATTGTAAAGGGCTGCAAAGACTGGCTAGTACAACCTCTATGTCACATTTTTAATCTGGCTCTACGCGCTGGGGAGTACCCAAGTCTCTGGAAGGTAACAAGGGTACGTCCGATTCCTAAGTCAGACGATGCCACTAAGGTTGAAAACTACCGTCCAATAGCGATTCTCTCCACGATTGCGAAGTTGTTTGAAGGTATCATAAACAAGCATGTAGCCTCTCAAGTACAGCCTTATCTCTGTGACGCTCAACATGGGTTTAGGCCAAGACGATCTGTCGAGACAAACCTCTTAACCCTAGTAGACACTATTTCTGAGCATTTAGATACGGGGATTCAGGTAGACGTGCTGTACTTTGATTTTAAAAAGGCCTTTGATCGCGTGGATAACGATATACTACTAAGAAAGCTGTGTAACATTGGGTTCTCGCCAAAACTACTTCGGTTCTTTGCGAGTTATCTACGCGATAGACAGCAGTACGTGCAGCATGGATGCTTCGTCTCCGATCCCTACCATACTCGCTCCGGAGTAAGCCAGGGCTCAATTCTTGGTCCTTTTTTATTCGGGATCATGATTAATGACTTAGCGTCCCTTCCTAGATGTGCACAGTGTCTTCTTTACGCGGATGACTTAAAGCTTGTTTATGGAATACAACAATTATCTGACTCCGAATCGCTTCAGGAAGATATCTGTAGGATATACCAGTGGAGTATCTCAAACAAACTGCTTTTCCACCCTGAGAAGTGCTCGGTGATATCCTTTAGCCGATCTCGTAGTCCCCTGCTTGTAACTTACATGTTAGGAACGGACTCGATTAACCGCGCTGATACCATTCAAGATCTAGGTGTCATATTTGACTCGCAACTCAATTTTCATGCCCATATGAGAACCCTAGCTTCCGCCTGCTATCGTAGACTGGGATTTGTCATTCGCAACGCTCGTGATTTTGACAACGCGTTTGTGATTATACTTCTATATACCGCTCTAGTCAGGAGTAAACTCGAAGCAGCGTCCACAGTGTGGAATCCCCATGAGGTCACTTACGCCTTGCTTCTGGAGAAAATCCAAAAGACGTTTCTGAGATTCTTATATAAAAAACTCTATGGGTACTATCCGTTTCTTTACCCGACCAAATATTTGCTGGGAACTCTGGGTTTTAACTCCCTGGAAGTGAGGCGTAATTACGCACTTATGACCGGGGCGTGCAGAATATTACGTGGGGATTCGGATTGCCCTCAACTAGTTACGCAGTTGGTACGTCTTTTCGTCCCTCCCCTGTCTCTGTCAAGGATTAATCTTAGGCCTCGTGATCGGGACTTACTTGCTCCTCCCTACGCGCGCACTGCAGCGCACAGGCAATCACCATTGGTTCGTGCTTTGCACTACATCAATGCACTTCTCATGTCGACTCCTGACTGCGATGTTTTTGTAACTAGGTGGAGTCTAATTTGCTATAAATGCAAAAGTCTTTGTGAGGCGATGGATGACCGCCCATCATCAGTTAGTTATTAAGTTTTGTCTTGTTCTTCTGTATTTTACTAATCTATAAGTTAAAACTAATATTGCCATTAACATGCTGTTCCAGATTGTACACTGTACCTTGTTTGTATGTATACTCTCTGTGCTAAATTTCGCAGTGCCTTAGTAATTACTGTAATGCTGTGTAAATTTTTGAAACAATAAAATAAAATAAAATAAAAAATAAATCGAACTGCGCTGATGACGCTCTGTTAAAAACTACTGTGCCTTTCATACCTTCGTGGAAGGATTCAACTAGCCTCAGAGGCTTTGATGGACACCCAATGCTCTCGAGTGCTGTGTATAAGCATAAGCCCGGCTGGCTGTATCGAACGCCTTGTTAAGGTAGACAAAAGCCATAACCAAGGG
The DNA here is from genome assembly GCA_911728535.1 of Pammene fasciana. Lineage (NCBI taxonomy): Eukaryota > Metazoa > Arthropoda > Insecta > Lepidoptera > Tortricidae > Pammene > Pammene fasciana. Next base: position 4,859,099 of record OU452292.1, read on the forward strand.
GGTATTTTGTTCACGACACTTCTCCTGCATTTTACGAAGTGTGAAAATCATATCCACTGAGGAACGGTCGAAGCGGAAGCCACACTGCGACTCAGGATAAACGCGTTCTGCAAGCTTTTGGAGTCTTAAAAGAACGACTTGGCCAAAAAACTTGCTAGCTGGCACATTTCCCGCTTCTCAGCATTTTCACAGCAGATTGTACAACACAAGTGGTCGCATACATTCGAGTTCTATTATTTCGGCTTGGGTTGAGTGCCATCTCCGCCGGGACTCTTACCGCACGTCAGCCTTTTAATAGCCTTGGCAAACTCCTCTACAGGCAGTAGATTATCTAACTCGGTCATAACAGCCAGTGTGGGCATGCTTTGGATAGCCTCCGGATGTATATCAACTGGACTCGAATAGAGATTTGTATACTGTACAACCCATCGGTCGAGTTGCATTTGGCTATCCATAATTATAGCTCTGTTCGTGTCCAGAGGGGCTGTTTTCCTAGCAACCGGTTCAAGGACCCGTTTGATAGCTTCATAAATACCACTTGTAAACTGAAGATTAGGAAAAGGAAAAGAGGTTACGCACACAACTCCTATACTAAAAGTCCCTTTTCTGACGGAATACCACATTTTTACAGATACAATTTTTATCATTGTTATATATACAATTGATTTCAATAAATAACAAGATAAAAAGATAAAAGATAAAAGATAAAAGATATTTATTCTTCAATTTAGGCACATTACAATGCACTTATGAACGTCAGAGAGAAAAGAAACTACCACCGGTTCTAACCCTACACCTCTGACCCGAGAAGTATTACTTATTACCGGCAAGAAACTCGGCGGGACTTATTTTTTCAAAACAGTACTACAAATACATTAAAGATACTATATACAATAATGCGTAGTTCTTCAAGAAGGCATATCAAAACAGCTTGAGAGACAGACATGTACCTGCCTATTGTGTAATTAAAATGAAAAATAAAAATAAAATCCAAATCTGACTGCTTCGCAACACGTTTGATATTCTTTCTTACTTGAACTGTGTCCTCTAAATATTAGATGATTTTATAGATTCTGGTTTGGGCCATGCATATATGTCTGTCATATAGTCCTCGACCCTGTAATAACCCTTTGACATTAAAGTTTTTTTCAAGTATTTCTTAAGAGCGGGAAATGATAGATTCAAAACATCGACGGGTAACTTGTTATAAATATGAATACCCTGGCCAAAAAATGACTTATATGCTTTGCGGACACGACATCGTCTGGTAGCAAGCTTATTTTTATTTCTAGTGTTATAGCTGTGGATGTCAGAATTCTTCTTGAATGTGTGTATATTCTTTACAACAAAAATAATATTATCATAGATATATTGGGACGCAAGAGTTAAAATATTTTTTTTTTTAAATAATTCTCTAATTGATGTACCTGCCTTTAAGTTATACATAAAGCGAATGGCTCTTTTCTGTAAAACAAAAATAGTCTGTATGTCAGCTGCTTTGCCCCAAACCAGAATTCCATATGACATTACACTATGAAAATAACTATAATAAACTAAGCGAGCTGTCTCAATATTAGTCAGTTGTCTAATTTTTCTAACGGCATGAGCGGCTGAACTAAGTCTAAGAGCGAGTTTTTTTATATGAGGACTCCATTGTAAATTTTTGTCCAACGTTGAACCAAGGAACACAGTTTTATCTACTATATCTAAACATTCACCATTTATAACTATATTAGTGTCCATTGGTGCCACGTTTGGCAAAACAAATCGAATACATTTAGTTTTCTTAGCATTAAGTAACAGATTGTTAGTAGTAAACCAGTTTAGTACGCCAGCTAGTGTATTGTTAATTACAGATAAATCATTGGATTGCCGTTCAACTTTGAAAATTAAAGATGTATCATCGGCAAACAAAATCATACCACAAAGGTTTTGTACTACACAAGGTAAATCATTTATATAAACCAAAAACAGGAATGGGCCCAGAATGGAACCCTGTGGCAGTTTACATGGTACCTATCCACAGTGCGTTATTTGGATATTTTGACCGCGGATGCCGACGGCGGCAAAAATAATATCGCGACGCGCGACGTAAAATATTTTTTTATGCTATTTCCTGTTAGTAAAGGTTTTCATATGTTATATTTTTTTGAATCTACGTGAAATATGCTTTAATATTGTATTTTTAAATTGTGAAAAAAACTAGCAAATTTATATTTATGATGACTGGAATATGAAAATTTTTGTTGAGATTTTCGAAATTCTTATGTTTTTTTTTAAATTACTTCGTAAATTTCATTTTTTAATACCAGAAACGAATTCTACGTGGTTATTTTATCCGAAAATGATACCAAACTTGACCTATTAGCTAAACGTGAACTGTTAGAATTTTTTGAATGAAGCCGGGTGGAGTGGTATTTTAAACCCCCCTCCCCGGCGCCAGAAGGGGGGGTACCTTTGGGTACCGATCTTAATCGGCTTTTCTGGGGACAATAAACAAGTGTGCCAAATTTTATGCTTGTGCATAAAAATTTGAGGTTTTGAGCTTAAGACCCTAGCTATGATTTATCTCTAGTGAATCTTATAAATACAAGTGGGCAGCACATCAAATTGTAAGCAATCAACATGATCTTATTTTTGATGCTTAAATGTACCTACATCTTAACATTTAAGCGTAAACCTTGCTAACCTAACATTAATTACCAAAACTTGAATTTAAATATGCTGATTACAAAGCGCCTCGAAGATGTTCGAAACGTGAACGGGTATGAAATGAATGCTCGCCAAGGGCGCAACATTAATGTCAGGCCTAGCATAATTTCGTCTCCTACACAGCACACCATTGTGAAATTCACCAGCCGACGTGTACCTAATTATGAACGACACATTGTTGCATTTTTGTGTTCGCATATTTTAAGGCCTCTTTGTTTTATGATTTAAATTGTTGTAATTGGGTTTTGTAGTCGCTTTAATCTGTTTCGAAATAGCGATTATTTAAACTGCGTTGTCGGTTGAGATCAATAGCGGTTAGGTACTAATTTAATTAAAACACATTGAACTTTGATAATTAAGTACTGCCATAACATAAGCATCTCGCTCGCTTAATAATTTTTCTAACCCTTTTTGATCTTTCGCTGTCCTGAATTGGGTTTGTGCGACCTATTTTTTATTTTCTTTTGTAGGTATATTTTATTTCACTAATTTCTTCGCAATTAGCTATATATCATATCAAACAACATCACATCAAACTTTCGGAACTGGAGACCTGTACATAGAAGTCCGTATGTCTCCACAATAAATTGACTTTCCAAGTTATTTCGTGTCTCTTAATTGCCATCGCGTGATTAATTCGCTTTTACTGTTCTTGTTTTAACTGTCCCATGTCCGTCCAAGGATTGATGGCTGCAATTTTGCGACGACATATTACTATGGATAACTTACACAAAGTCGTATTAACTCCTCATAAAATTAACAAACTAAACTTTATTTTCTTCGCATGAGGCAGTTTTTGCAACTGCATTTTATATGAGTTTCGAGGAAACCCGTCATTCCTCGATTAGGCGAAAGTCGCTACTTATTCTAGTGTCGCACTGATGGTTATCTTGGCCGGTGCTTTTATGCTGGTTGTGTATTCTAGATTTACATCGGATAATAGAAAGTTTAGTTTTTTTCCTGAGCTATTTGGAATTAGACGAGTTTTATGAGACCTGCAGTCCAGGGCTGTAACTGCTACTTGTACGAGCATGTCTATGTATAATTTGATGCTTGTCTTCATTTCGTGCTCATGTGATAATCGGGAGGAGATAGATGATTTTCAAAAACGGAGTTCATTCTAGAAGTCCTCGAAGTTCATGCTTAATTGCAATATAAAGAATATCATGAGGAGAAATTGCCCTAGATACTAGTACAATCGTCCACTACAACCAATTAATGTAAGGAAGTTGGCATCTTACGGAGAACTGTCAAGCTTTTCTTTGTGGTTATTTCTTACACTCGTCTATCACAACACATCTTTACCTTGTACATTTTTGTAGGCTTTGCATGCACTCAAGCATTTAAGTGCAATAAATACGAATTGTAATATGTTCCGTGAGTCACTATCATTATCCGCCAGTTGTAAATTATACGTTTCATTGATATATTGAATGTCAATTAAGTGTGTTTGCGTTACGTGACTCAAACGGCACTCCTTTTGCAATGCAGGCTCTACATTTATCTACCTCATCTTAAGTTTTATTATTAAGTATGTTTGCATAAGCCTTCGCCTCACTAAAGTCTTATTTAAGTTCTTTTTCTTCTCTAGCCAGAGAAGAGAGAGAGTTAGAACTGTTATATAGAACCGGTGATATTTATTTCTGACGTTCATACTCGCATATATCATGTTGTAGGTACTGTAGGTATATCTTAATATCATAGCGCGTTCAGTATACCAATGATACTCATAAGTGGAGCACTTAACACTTCGACGGCTGTTGCTTTTCCGATGTTAATTACATTACTGATCCCTATCATTAGCGGGGCCGGGTTCCGGCCAACGGGACGTCCGTGTAAGGAGTTGCGTCAGTTATAATTACAAGGAGATGACTGGGATGCTGCGGTGTTAGAGACACTTATACAGCCCTGGCCATTCGATCGCTCGGGTGGACTAGTGTAAAACTTAGTTTATTTTGATATGGCCATGATGAAGAAATAAAAATTCAATTTTATTTTAATATGACATTCGCAGTAACTTTGGTTTATAACAATAGTAATATAACAAATGTTGGTGACATGGTCACTGAAAAGCCCCCTTTTAAACCCTAGGGTGAGGGTGGGGGTATCTGAACCCCGGCTCGGTCCCATGAGTTTTTCAGAACTCTTTATTTTGATGTTTACTAAGTAGCGTTTCTGAAAAGGTTAACTTCAAGGAGAAGCGAAACTAAAGCCTAGATTCTTCTACGCGTTAGTCAGGTGACACTTGTTTTCGTAAAAACCAGTCAATTGAGTTATTCTCGGGATTCTGTCGCCAAGCGGAACTCACGTTTCCTAAGTGAATCATAGCAAATCGGGACAATGCTACAAATATGATGGAGGTTTAAACATGAAGACATATTTATGATGGTGGCTGTGGCTATAACACTTAATGTCTTTTGTAATTTTACGCTACAAAGTTAATTGCTTTTAAACCAATTTATTATTAACTGTTAACCGTTTCTTAATTAACTAATAACTACCATGAATTATGTTAAAGCGTAAACTCGGAAATAACCATAATGAACAAACATTCAAATATCACTAAATCAAAACTCAAGAGCTAGTAGTACCAATGAAACGGCAGCTCAACAAACTACTGATACTGCTTCTAGTTTTGTTTCCTCCATAAAAAGCTTCCGATTGAATGGGTTTTAGTAGAATCCTAATTGGAATGTAAATGAAGCGGAATTATTAATTACTTTACAATCGTTAATCATCATTTCTTCGTCCCCGTTGGTGCGATTAGTAATAATAAGTTAGACGCCAACCGTTTATGACTTCTTAACTAGATGACTGTTTTATATTTGGCACTGTTTAGTGTTTTATATGAGTTTATTGTACTGTTTCTTAGATTTATAAGCCAGTCTGCTACTGTATCAAGTTATTAACTTTACAACTCTTCCTTCGTAATATTTTAAACTGCCGTCCAGTAATTATTCCATCAATCCTGAAGTAACGCAGAACCATTTTTAGAACGGCATTTGGGTAATTTTGTTCACCAATTGTCACATCGCATGAGATTTGACGAGTACAAGTAATAGTTTTTAAGAGGGCCCTCTGTATAAGTTGGTCGTAATCATAACTTCTAAATTATTAATTTGGAATCTAAATGTAAATTCGTATCCTTGAGCTTGAAATTTGCCTTTGTTGTGCTACAACCTTAAACGTTAATAAGGTGCAGCTTTTTAAAGTTTATAAGTGAGCCGTGTTTTGTTTACTGAGGTTAAGAGTCGCCAGGACGCTCGCGTGAACTCGCGTTCCCATACAAACGTAGTTCAGCTCTCATTTTAAAACGACATGCTTTAGAACAATGAAATTTCAAATTTCAAAATTCAAAACGACATGCTTTCGAACCATGGCATGGGTATTAAAATTTTTGGCAACGAAAACGAATGTCCGACCGAGATCTGTACTACTAAAATGCCCATGCCATGGTTCTAAAGCATGTCGTTTTGAAATGAGAGCTGAACTACGTTTGTATAGGAACGCGAGCGTCCTGGCGACTCTTAATGCATACTGCCTTAAATACGAGTATAGACACTATCGGTGTAAGGTAATCAGAACTTGGTCAGGACTATCAGACACGCTGCAAACATTACATCAAATTAAATAACTCAAATGCTCCCTAGAACAGGAGACATGTTTCCTGGATTAGTATGACTCAAGTGCAGTGTTTACAAAAAGCGGCAACAATATCAGCATGGCTACGCTTGGCGATCGGTGTCGCCACCCACGCCAGCTTGCGAAAGCACAAAGCTCTCGGTTACACATTACAGTTATAACTTTGTCGTTTCAAATTAGATTTAGTATGTTATCTGTAAGTAGGTAAGCTATGGCTCAAACAATGCTGTGGCCAAATTCGAAATCTATTCTCAAAGTTTGCCGCGCGGATGCTTCGATGTCATAGTTTGGACTATTTATTATTTTTGATCTAACAGATTTTTCTTACCCAGAATGTAATGCCAAGCCTTAAAGCTTCAGCATACAAGGAGTCTCCTTGAAGGGAGTAAATAGGGTTAACTGCTTAAAAAACGTGATACCATATGGCGATATCTATAAACGTCGGTGGAATCTTAAAGGTTGTTGATAATTGTTTGTTCCTAATGTAACATGCTGGATTTTTTTAGTTTAAGTTTATAAGATAGAGACTTTTACAGACGCTGGCTGTTTGTAAATAAGGGGCCGATCACTGAAATCCACTTATACCTCTAGCACTATTAAATAGGTATCTTTATCTCTAGTAAAATCCATCATCACTTTATAAAGATTGACTACGTCGTTCCCATAAACGTTAAAGTAGGTGTATGTTTATTTACATTCACTTTGCTCTGATGGGTTCGAGATATAAATGCTTATTTCGTATTACACATACGCAAACAGTACTCAACTGAAATGCAGTAAGTTAGGATTATCATTATCGGGAATAGCAACTAAGCTGTCACTGCAATTGTATTTCCGAGAACACAAAAAGTATATACAACGTTGTAATATTGTTAACTTTTAGAACTAGTCCAAAATGTATAAAAATTAAGTTTAATGTCAGAATATACCCTTATTCTAGTTTGATCAAATTAAACCTAAACCATCAGTCATTGGTAGATTAAGTAACAAAAACCTACGCACGTATTCACTATACCTCATTCCGAGATAAGCCAGTTTTCAAAATGGTGAGTTTTGAATCTAGATTTATTTAGGTTGTACAGTCGCCATCAGATATATCGGAGGTGTTATCTGAACAACGCCTCTATTGTCAAGGCGATAAAATGCATGTTCAGATATTTTTAAGTATGGCGGCGATTGTAGGTACCTAATTACCTATTCACCCACTGCAAAGCAACTTCTCTTCTTTATTACGCGACTTTCTTCTTAGTCCGTTGCCAATCTCATCCATTGCATGTTTGATCTGCAGCTATATCATTGAAACGACATATTGACGATTGAACACGCTTGTGCAATGTCCAGACATCTATCAGACACACAACTTACTGGCTCAAATCTGTGCAGTATAAACTGCATGCTTGCATATGATAAGCATTCACTATATCGCCGTTCAACTGTTTATTTTAAGACCCTTCCCTCGAGTGGTTCCTGCGATTATTGTTTGTACACAAATATATTTAGCTTAGAATCGATTGGTCGGATGAGCACTTGGCGTGCGCTCTCATTGGTTGCTATGATCGATACATCTGGCGTTTATCGTCTAAGTTGCAATCGTTCTTAGTAGTTAGTATTGCAAGCCACTTGATGGTCTGAGATATGATGTAGTTATTGTATTAGTAAATCGATTTAAGATGTATTTTCGATTTAAGATCGATTAGATGAGAGTATAGATGTTTCTATTTGTAGAAACAAATTTATTTGGACGTTTACGTACCTACAAATCCCTCGCCAGACCTTTAAGGGTTTTCTCTTTATCTATGTTTTATTTTATGGTGACTGTCCCAGGTACAAATACGATGATGTGCATACAAAATCCGAGATCTGAGCGACAGATAGCACTGCATCATTTGTATTCTCGTCTCAACATGTCACCTTTCCTTATTCGATTTGATCCTTTTTATACAATAGGACGTATTTAGATGTTGTTTTTAACTTTTTTTATAGCACCATCATACATGCATATGGCCTATCTGTGTACTTTAGTAACATGTGGTAACTTGCGAGTATGTACTTACCTTTCTGTATTGTATGCTCTGTCACAACTTTATAATATTTATTTGTAAAGGATTTCATTACATATCCAGATTAATAATTTGGCAACATATTTCCAGTCTGAAGCAATTATGGGAATAACATTCCTATGAAAAATGGTTGACATTTATTTTATAGTGTTAAGATAAACGGTCTGTCACGCCATCTGCATATATCACTTTATCAGAAATATTGATTCATTCTATGGTTTATTTCAAGTCGATTTTAATGAATTTATCGTTGTTGGTATGCCTAAGCCATAATACATTCTATGCACGGCTTAGATTTCCGGAGTCCAAGTCAACACCTCGCATGGCATTTCCGACGTACCAGACAACATACGGTTTCCATCACTTTCCAAACAAAGCATCCTTTTTCCAGTATACATAAGGTTCAAACTTGTATATCAAGTATTCATGCGGGCCTAAATCAGAATGCTTTATTATATGTCTAAGCTGTTCTATTTCCATGAATGGTGGATCTAAAAATGGCGGAGCTATTCTGCCGCGCGTGGTACGGAATACCGACACGTTTGCGCTTGTTTTAGGGCTAGCATTGCCCGTTTAGTCTTTGCATCTTCTTTCTCAGGCTGTCTTATAACTAAACTTGTATGTTAAAACGGAACGGTTATATGTTTTTATAGTCAGCGTGCTAGGCTTCTTGCGCGTATGTATTCCAAACGAGGTGTCAGTCAATGCGAGTCTGGATATGCATTTTTATTAGATAATATTGTACGCTATATTTGTCTTTACTGCCTTAGATGTGGCGGTCTCTTTATACGAAATATATGGCATATAAAAAAGACGTAACATGTGGTAATAAATTATTGTTTTCTCTAACTAGGATATCCTGAACTTCACAGAGAAAGCGCGTGTACGGAATAGCGACTTTTGATCTTCATTGTATATTATAAAATTAAATAAAATGCTACTGTTGTTTAGTATTCGAGGTTTAAACTGGAAATATTGTGTGTCCCTCTTTGTGTTTAAAAATGATAGGTTAGGAAGTAGATATCCTGCCGAACCGAAAAACACCTTAACTAAGTTACAATATAATAATTGACCTAAAACTATTTAAAAACTACCTACAAAACAGCTAAAACCTACCTACAAAATCAAAACTAATAGAAAACTGAGAATTTAGGTAAGGTCACCAAGGTCCGAACCCTGGGGAAGGGTTCCCATAAGGCTAGCTGCGTTCCCGCTCTGGATCGCTATGCCAATCCTTTGGGCGAGGAACGAGCCAGCCCTACTTCCTAATGCTTTTAGCTAAGCAAAATATAAAAGCTTTCGTGTCATACGCAGTAATTTTTTTATACTTCCTAAATCCAATTAAGTTGCATATGAATTATAAGTATTATAACGTTACTTTATTTATATGCATCTGCAATGCGTAAAAATCGATTCCATTAGTAAAAACACTTCTCATTTTCCAAACATAGACAAAAAGTGGTATTCCTAACTCTACCCATTACATGCCTTTTCTCCCCATACCTTCACAACCCAGGATCATGACTATCAACATTTTGACGTAACAAATGACTCAGCTGCACCGATTTGGTCAGACCAGGCCGGGTTCCCTTTTAGGACTCGCACGAGGCATTAAAAGATTTCTAAATACGACTTAACGACCTTGTCCCTGCGGGGAAAAGTATGTTATTATTCCAGCTATGGCTTAATCTCCAATTGTAGAAGGTGATTTGGATAACTTGTTAATTATATACTTAGATATCATAAGATTTACCGGTCATTTGTTGCTAGCAGTGCTCTCTCCATTTCGCACTCTTGGATAAGTTTACATAGTAACGTCAACATTTTCAGTTATTTGACAGTAAATAATATCACTAACCAAATACTAACGAAACGACTCGAATCCGCATACATATACTTATTTATCATGATTTTTCCAGGATAATTAGTAGCAGTATTCACTGATTTCAACTCACCGTAATCTTCCCATACCTTGCCGTATTCTAATTTCTCTTTCTAAAATACATAAAAAAACATTAAAAACAATCACAATCTAAGTCAAACATAACTTCAACACATAACAAACAAACAACCAATATTGAAGTTATATTTGACTTTCATCGGAATAATTTTCAAGCAAATTCTGATGTTTCTGATTCAAACGTTTAGACGCTAGGCTGAATTGTACTGAATGCATTGGAGTTGTATTAAAGTTGTATCGTGACAACACTTGTTTTAAAGTTAGTATACGGCCCTTGCTATTGTTCCAGTTTAAGAATTGATTTGATTAAGATTAGTTTACCATATGTTCTTTAACACCAGCTTAAAAGTAAATAAGTTACGAATACGTGCGATCTCATAAATATGTATTTATCGTCGTAAAGTTGAAATGAAATAAACAAACCGTTATTGTACCGACATTTATTGTATTTATTGACAATTTCCCGCTTTCCGAGTTGTTTGGCGTCGTTTCTATACAAGACTTCAACTTTTACCAACAGCTAGCCTTAGCATATACATCGTAAATGCATTAGAAAACTAATTAATTTAATTTAATTTATTTTGTATATTCTCTATACAAGTATCTATTTATTTACTTACTTCAAATTTTGCAAGTTAGATTAGACACTTCTCGGTGTAAATTAAGATACATAGAGGTAAATTTTGTGCAACTTCAGTAACAATGTTATGTTGATTTAAACTCACACGATTTCCACTTATTATTTTGACAAAAAACGGGACGTTACGACACGTTCGAAACATCAGGGAAATAATAAAAGGAAAGTGTACCTATGCGATTAAGTAGTGAAGCGCTGGTAGCCTTGCGGTAAGACGTCCGACTTTCAATCCGGAGGTCTCGGGTTCAAACCCCGGCTCGTACCACTGAGTTTTTCGGAACTTATGTACGGAATATCATTTGATATTTACCAGTCGTTTTTCGGTGAAGGAAAACATCGTAAGGAAACCGGACCTAATCCCGAAAAGGCCTAGTTTCCCCTCTGGGTTGTAAGGTCAGATGGCAGTCGCTTTCGTTAAAACTAGTGCCTACGCCAATTTATGGGATTAGGTTGTCAAGCGGACCCCACGCCGGGATAAATGCTAGAAGGTAGGAGGAAGGAAGTACCTATGCGATTAAGTCCCGTTTTTATCTAAATAATCAGATAGGTTAGCCATATCAACTCTTGTAAAGATTCCTAGATTTGCAAATATACATTCGGCTCGTATAACTGTAATTTTATACAGAAATACATCTATTTCAATCAATTATCTTTAAATAAGGTTTCGATTCGATTGCTACGCTAAGCGCGGCAGCTTAATAGTAGTCAAGATTATAAACACTATCCATTTTCGGCTTTTTAACAAGTCTAAATATATTCTCGATTTTACTGCGGTACTAAATCAATAGATTTACTATTATTGATGGACTGATTGATAGCTTGTTAACTGGTCTTCACAAACTATCAAGTTTTTTACTTAGCGTCAATATTTTTTACGTTCAAGGCACCCATTTTTTACCAATTCCAAAAAAGGAAGTCATTTTTCTAACATGACTCGTAACTGGTCACTTTTTACTCTATAATTTGTGCTTATTGACACTAAAAGTCTTCTTGATGAAGAGTTGCAAAATACGTTAGGGGTAAGATTTAGCGCCATTTCAATGGATAACTGCAATCGACGTATTTTACGATACCTTATTTACACACTTATGTTAACATTATATTAACTGTAAATAAAACGCGGAAGGACTGGGCATGCGATTAAAGATTGTACGACCGTAATATAATTTTCACATTCCAAACTTTATGGGTTAGGTATTAAGAACTGTATTTTACTATTATTAAATTAACAGCCTGCATCTGAACTTACGAAACGCTAATTTGAATAGTGGAAATAGTAACTACACATTCCCATTGTGTAGATAGTTTATGGTGTGGTGACATTTACACTGATAAGTTACCGATAGTAAATGTTAACATGATTCTCCAAGATAATAATGTGAATTTGGTATAAATAGCCAATATTTATATGTTGAATTGTGACAAATCCAATCCTCGTCCAGAGTATAAATTATTGGTCTTGTTTTTAGTTTTATGGAAATGAAAAAAAAATCGTTATTTTTTTACATAGTGCTATCAACTCTAGCTCCCTGAATATCGACAAAAGGATGGTTATGGTAAATATGACTGGTGAATAAACTAAGTACTACAGGTATGCTTTTACCTGAGTATATGTTAATTATCCTAAATCTACTTCATTAACTACGAGATTTATTGATTTATTGATTAAATGAATCGATTTAGACTTGTCTAGATCTACAACCTATTTTCTTCCTTAATCTTCTCTCCTTCTTCATTAATAATACCTATTCTTTATTTTCTTGTGTGTAATACAGTCAAATCAAGTATCCAATTAGCATGTATAATTAGTCTTTTAATACTAACGACTAAGTTAATTGCCCTTCTTCTGAACTCAATGGAACAGATTGTAATTGCCGCGGTTGACAGCGGGCTGGTCAGATGTCACGTCACGGGAGAATCGAGACCTCAACGTCGACAGCCCACTATTAATGCCAATCACATGGCTTTTCATTCCTTCGCTACGTTCGACTCAGCAAACCAGTATAAGGATGACCTCTGATTGTTGAAACAGTAAGTCTCTAAAATTCGAACCGTACCTCTGTTTTTGGTATCAGGTTAACGCTAACGTAAGTTATTTTGACACGCTCAAATTCCCAAAAAGCAAGTTGCACTGAGAGCGGCTGAGTTAAGAACACGAAAGAATATATAGATGACTAGTTTGTTTGCGTGAATTTCGAGCTCGTGAATTTGCTGACCGTGATGGTGAACAGTCAGTATTGATACTGGTACATATTTTTGACGGATAACTAGGCAACTGTTTTCCTTGGTCGCTCGGATCAAATCCTCCCCATAGGAATACATGCACCACAAAACTGACGTTAATGATAGCGAAGCACAGGAAGGACATTCCTGAATCTGCATATGAGATTACCATACACATGCGATCACTGTAATAACACGCGCAGTGTCACAAGGTGAAATTGCTGATGTTAAACTAGTTTGTAACGGGGAGGGCACAATGTTAATAGCGCTCATTGACATGAATATCTTCGTATTGATTGTCGTAATGTCTGGTACTAAAGTATTATGTTGTAATGCATTTGGAACTGTACCTTTCAAAGCGGGATAAAAACTGAGAATCGGCTTACAAAATTGGTCTTATCGAAGGAAATTGGATCCAACATTCGGCAAACTTAGGCTCATTAATATATACGTATCTCGGTACTATCTGATGTCGTACTTTGTTTGGAAAAAGGTAAAAACCAGGCTATCCACCGTCTGCCTGCGCAAAGTACTAGAATATTTTGGTCACGTTGCTAGAAAAGATAGTGATAAGGACTGTATCGTTTATTATGGGTACAACTTTACTTAGCCGTTTTTTTTTGTTTTATTGTTTTATTTCAAAATCACACATGTGTTTAATCAGTGCTTTAATAAGGTACACATTTCGTCATGGGAGCTCGACGTAAAGTATATGGTTTGGACGAAATTGACCCAATCCTCTTGAGTAACAATAACGATTTTGGACAAATACTACAAGCCAATATACGGTTTGCAGACAAGACAATATGATACAAAAAAAAATCTTACTATGTAAACAGTAATTACACATAATTTGTATAGCGAAACATCTGGACATAGTCTAAGCATTTTTTTTCTTTAAAAAAAAAAGCTTAGGGTCTGTGCATGGTGGCCTTTTAGAGAATATGGCATGTTACTTACGACAACTCTGACTTTGACATCTAATATAACTATCACGAAGCGTTTCTATCGACCCGCTTTAGCGATGGATCAACGCCATGAATGTCCGTTAGGCTTTGGTTTTTAGCTTATTTTTCTAGCTGTCTCTTTCATTTGGCTTGCATCAGAAATTAAAGGGGTTGCAAAACGTGGGTTGAAAAATCGTATTTTCGTAAAAATAAAAATTCACCACATTTATTCCGCAGCTGCTCAATTGAACAATCATGAAGAGGACACTTGGATAACATGTTTTGGTAGCCTATTAATCTGTTTTTACTTTAAATCGTACCAAAGAGTCGGTGAAATAGTCCCAAATTCAGCTCGATAGGCTTGTCCAGATTGTATTTGCTATACGTTATTAAAAGCATCATGAAGTCCCTAAAATAAAAAAAATGTCAAACCTTCTTAAATCAGATATTGCTTAAAAATACCCTCAGATCAAAACCGATGCAAGGAGAATGAAAAAAGTTTACTGTAAAGCCGCAAAAAGTAACAAAAACAAAAACTTTCTGCAACTCATGTGCAATTCCCAGGCAGTAACTAGGTACCATCGGGTTCATAATTGCATGACCAATTTATCAATGAATTCATTCATAAGTTGCCCATGCATTTTTGAACCCGATGGTACATACTAACCTTCTGTTAAAAGACCGTTTAAAGTTATGGACTTGTAGGACTACAACTTAACATGATGGATTAACAGAAATTAATTAGTTTATTAGAAAATACAATCCCCCCAATGAGGGCGCCACTGGACGGTCGACACAGTCTTGAGCCAATCAACTGACTAAAATCAGGCTCTATCTATTCAGTATAAATCCGGTTGTCCAACATAAGTTATGTTGACGCCGGTTAGTAAATATTCGCCACCATTGTTAACGTAAATACTACATTCGGAACCAAGGACTATTTAATACCTGGACAGCCAATTTCTGTGCGAAATCGCATTCCTCTAAAATGGAGAATATACATATCTTCACTACTTTGAAAAAATCTCTAATATATGCATACATACATACTCGTAGTTACCAGATTTTTCTTTCGAGTGACAGAACAGTATACAAGTTTTTTTCACAGTAGTGACGATATACATCTGTTTTGGGTAGTATTACTTACTTGTCAATTCGCCGTACTAAATGTATGGCATAGAGACTTATACTGCATTTTGCATGCAACGGCCTCCATAGCCCAGTTGGTAGTGACCCTGCCTACGAAGCAGGAGGTCCCGGGTTCGAATCCTGGTAAGGGCATTTATTTGTGTGCTAATCTCAAATATTTGTTCCTGAGTTATGGATGTTTTCTATGTATATAAGTATGTATTTATCTATCTAAGTATGTATATCGTCGGCTAGCACCCATAGTACAAGCTTTGCTTAGTTTGGGGTTAGGTTGATTTGTGTAAGATTGTCCCCAAATATTTATTTATTATTATTTATTTATTTATTTGTGACGCATAATAGTCTAGTGTGTTATGCCTAAATTACGGTAGCGCGATTTTGTACACTATTGCATTCCAGGTTTATATGGTCCTTCTTGGGAACCAATTTATAGGCACATTCGTCGAATACCTAAGCAAACCCGTTAAGATTAATACGTTCTCCAACATTAATTCAACGAGACGTGCCCAGAATTTATCGACTACGCGCGTGTTTAAATAATTTCAATTAAAATTCTGAATGTTGTGAAAAGGGCGAATTTGGTAATAGTACTAGAGCCCACGACCAAAACCATGTATGTATGTATGTAAACACTTTATTGTACATAAAAAAGTTACAATAAAACATGATAAAAGAGAAAACAAAGTACAAAGGCGAATTTATCCCTGTAAGGGATCTCTTCCAGTTAACCATGTCTCATAGCAATACGGCAAAAACCCTATAAAATCGTTAGATTATATGATTCTGAACCTGACTAGGTGTGTAGTAACGGTCGAAAGTGTAGCAACTGCGTGGGAGGCCATTTCTGCTGTGTCAAAAAAAAAAGGCAGTCGGTATTATAGCAATACGTCTGATATTGAAAATGTACATAGATTTTATAATTGTATCACGAAAAAGTTTGTTTTCAGACATTTTGCGCGTAGCATATAGCCTGAGCGCATTATTGAAAATGTCAACAAATTTAGCCGACCTGTATCATAGCAATACGGATATATATTTTTTTAAACTTTTCGTATTGCTGCCAGGATTACCAAAAACCTGTTTTCAGACACTTTAAGTGTAGCATATACTCCCAAAAACGAAAATAACGTTTCGGAGTCGCCTGGCCGACGCCTTAGCGCTTGTTGCGCTCCTGCGGCGGGTACGGCTTTTCGCGTGTTACCTACGCTCCTGCCCCTTTCTTACTATTATACAGCTCACTCGGCAGCTGCTCCAAACGTTGGAACGACGCTCACTTAGTTCAGTGGCGTGAGGGTTTTGAAATAGGGCAAGCCGAAAGCATGGCCTAAAAATTTAAGGACGTAATCCCGTGACAAAAAGATTGTACCTAATCCCAATGTTGAGTAGCGTTCATCGTGTTTTTCAAGACAATTACCGACACATAAACAAATAAAAAGTTGTCTGATAGAGAAGGTGCTACACTTAATTTGTCTGATATAAATTTTTTGCACATGTGGACAACTTATTTTATCATGTCCAACAATTTTCAGACATATTGCTATGATACCGATCGGTAAAATTTGTTAACATTTTCAAAACGGTCTCAAAATTTAATGCGTTCACATTTTCGTCTGAAAATTGTTTTGTTCGCATCAAATAACCAAAATTTACTAATATAAAAGATTTTCAGACGTATTGCTATGAGACATTTTTTTTGTCTCATTTTTAATTTTTTAAAGTGATTTTACGGGTTTGCGCTACACCACTAACGTCTGAAGAATATGTTTCCGGTATCTCAGAAGTATCATTCAACTACAGTCTGCAAATCAGACATATTGCTATGATGCAGTTCGGTAAAATTCTTTGACAATTTTGAAAATTCGGTCAGATCAAACGCTACGCGGAAAATGTCTGATATTGGTATTTTCGAGTTCAGGATAATCGTATCTATCGATTTGATGCGGTTTTGGCCGTATTGCTATGAGACAAAAATTTTGGTCGTGGGCTCTCTAACTATAAACATAGATTACCATAAACGTGTAACAGATGCCGCACTAGGTCAACCGTACGCAACACCTGCTATTCGGACTTACTATAAAACGTGACTGTAAAATGCATTTCCTTTAAAAACCTCTTATCAAGTCTAGTTCGAGCAGAGATTTGAACCTTCTTCCCAGCTGGTAAAGTACATTTTCTGGTCAATTTGAAGTTAAACGAGGTTGTGAAAGTAACCAACGGATACCCTAAAAGCGTGGGATGTATGGATAGTAACACGCGTCGTGTTGTAACCGGACTGCGTTGGAAACTGTTTCCGGAGGCCTAAAATTAGATGTAATGTTACTTACGTTCACTGCAAATAGGTTACTATTTATCTTACTGTAATGTATGGATGTGTTTTACATTAATTTCGGTAGAGATATCCTCTGTGGACCCTTTTCATCTTTGGTTTTAGGTTAGTTGAAAATTAATTGGTCTCTACTTGTAGGTTAAAACCAATTTAATGTATCTTTATTTCATATACGCTGTATATAACCAAAAGATGATATAAAAAAATAATATCTTATAGGGTGTACCGTTTAGGGTTATATTTAGAAATATGCAAGTTTCCGGAACAATTGTTTACATAGTATAAATAACTAAACCAATGTGCATATTAATGTTTGATAGTTCTATTGTATTCAAGATCTAGTAAACGTAAAAATAGAGTAGTTTAGACTTTCACGGTTTTTACTCATAATTATTTGTAATAAACGGGACTTAACCGCGTATATAATTTTTAAACTACCTTCGACGTTTCGAGGACGACATTGTCCCCGTGGTCGCGAAGAAAGACTGGCTCCAGTTGACATCAACATCTTCTAGCCGCGCGAGTTTTTCGAACTACCCGCACTTGGTCTTGATTATTAACTTGAACGTTTTGCACACTAGGGATGTCACTCGGTCGACACACAAAACTCACAATGTCCGGCTTTCGAACCGGCGGTATTCGTTGACGCCTACATTTACTAATGACAGGATTCCATGTAGATGAGATGAGATCCTAAAACCATCGTCCTGATTGAAATTACAGTACTTTTTGATTTCAATGGCTTCACGAACTTTTCTACTATAAAACCGACGATCCGTAGAAAGGATTTTAGGATTATGAAGCTCTATCCAATGGTTCGGTCCTGACTCTAGCAAATGCTCAGCAACGGCAGACTTGTTCACCTGACGATTTTTGACAGCTGCTATATGTTCCTTGACTCTTTCTGCGATAGTTCTCTTTGTTTGTCCTATGTAGGAACTGCCACAACTGCAATCGATCTTGTAAACGCCAGGTAATTTCAATCGGGACGATGGTTTTAGGATCTCATCTACATGGAATCCTGTCATTAGTAAATGTAGGCGTCAACGAATACCGCCGGTTCGAAAGCCGGACATTGTGAGTTTTGTGTGTCGACCGAGTGACATCCCTAGTGTGCAAAACGTTCAAGTTGATAATCAAGACCAAGTGCGGGTAGTTCGAAAAACTCGCGCGGCTAGAAGATGTTGATGTCAACTGGAGCCAGTCTTTCTTCGCGACCACGGGGACAATGTCGTCCTCGAAACGTCGAAGGTAATTTAAAAATTATATACGCGGTTAAGTCCCGTTTATTACAAATAATTATAGAGTAGTTTTCCTTTCAAGATTGTAGTATCATTTACAAAAACCTATTTTACTAATTGTTCGGGTAGTATAGTTGTAATTTTTTTCTTTTCGTGCAAATCCAAGACAAACAAGCAAAATTCTCCAAATGTTATACACTTTCCTCGTGTATGCATATTAAATAAGTAAATCTGGAAGTTTGTAAAGAAAAAAATAAAGCAAGTTAACCGCTTCACACTCAACAACTTCTACTAATCACGCTACAAACATCGGATGCAGTAAAACTGGAACCACCCATGTAGCACAAATTGATTCGCAGTTTCCCCTGACAAAGTGTCGACAGCTGACGATTTATATACCGCCTATTTGGTACCGCTGGCCGATGACAACTATTACCTGTCGTATATGGACGATAATGCCCCTAGCGGTACGCTGATACCATTCTAGCCAGGAACCATGTTAATGATCTGGGAATTGGCTGATCTGTGGACCTAGCTAATAGTGACAAATATGTGACTTTGCCCGCATTTTGGTGTGCTGTGTTAAAATCCCATACAAATTTAGACCTAACGCAAACGCAATACTTACGTTATAGACGGAGAGCTGGCCACGTCAGATATGACACAATAGTGAGAGCAACGAAACCCCTCTAGTTAGTTTGCTATACTATGCTTATTTCTAGATCCGGACATCTGGCAGCTGTAAGGTGGTGGAGGTAAAAGAAAGCAAATAACTTGAAGAAAATAAATTCTAGAGTTCTGGTTTTGATCCCATATTATGAAAAATTATATAATTAATTAGATTATATAATATCCAAAAGTTTCGTTTGGGGGAAGTACTGCCAAATGATGTATAATGTAATTTTTGGTTACTCGCCTACTGTTTTTGTTTGCGCAATAATACACAATGTTTTTTGTTCTAATGTTAAAATATAGGCCCTGTTCTCTATAAATGACACAACTTCAGCAGTTTTTACATATTTCGGTATTACTTTTTTTCAACTTAAAAACTTTGTTGGTCTGTCACTCTGATCTCCACCCATTAAAAGCTGCCAGATGCCCGAATCTAGCAATAAGGATGGTTATGCAATCTAACTGGACTGATTACAAACCTCTCATTATTGTGTCACATCTGACGTGGCCAGCTCTTAGACCATTACGTTAGTGAAGCGAATACACATACCCAAATGAAGGCGAGAGAAAACAAATAAGTATGCAAATGTGCTAACTTGCTTTTCTTACTCCTAACAAAAAACCAAGCTTTGAGCTTTAAGAAAACCTAGACGTAAAAAGTTTAAAATATTTAAGAGTTTATATCTCATTATTCTTACCTATTAGGTGGATTTAATGTTGCAGTGTGCTTTAAAATGTCGAAAGTTGATCATTGTTAGAACTTTTGAAAAGAGATTGAAATATTAACAACTAAGGCATCTGGAATAAATACGTCATAAACATGACAGATATCAAGATATATAAAGACTTCAGTATTAAAACCTAATAACATGAGCTTTGCTGCGCTCACAAGCGCTATCTCGCCACAAACATCAGAATATTGATTTTACTATTACCACTTTCTACCTACAACCGTCCGAAGACTAATGCAAGGACACTAAGCACGCTGTCCGATAAGGTGGTTTACGGTGTCGCCTTTGTTGTTTACTAGTGTTCCGGGTCCCGGCTTTGGAGCCTTACCATGAGTTTGCTGAGTCCGTAGAAGGAGAGTAGGTACTCTCTGTCAGTAGGAGCCCATAACTTCTAACTAAAAAGATGGTTCGCTGGCAAAACCAAGTGTCAACGCGAGTTTCATTCAAAGATAAGGTACGGGTTTGATAACCATCCTCCATCTTATTCTGCGCTGTTATATTTACCTACATGAATCTTGAAGATGGAGACGTGAGCCTCCGAAACATGTCGCGCGTAGGTAGTGGCTATACAACTGAGTATCTAAATCCGAAAATTTTAATAGTGCTTCCTGAAAAACATAAATATTCACAAAACTAACGCTGGATTGTAATGGATGAAAGTTATGGTGAGGCCAAAAGTATAAATACCTACTCTTGTTTACCACATCATTTATCCTCACCATCATCATTAGTCTTTCGTCGCCCACTGCTGATTATAGGCCTCTTGTCCCGGTCCTGAGCTAACCTAATCCAGAACTAATACTGCGTAAACCATCAAGTACAGTCATCGGCGATAGTATCTTCCTAAACGAAGGCTGCAAAAATATATGACACGCTCTTAAAGCCCAAATAAGAGCGTATCACATATTTTGCTGCGGCCTTCGTGTAGGAAGATACTATTGACGGTGACTGTATATCTTGCTCGTACCTACTGAATTCCACTAACGAGTGAGTTTACGCACTTGCAAGCGTTCACGGTTAAACTCATGGTAGGGGCGCTTCTCAGCTTTGTCCGAGCTACCGGAACATATCCAACTCCAATAGTTCTTAGTGCGTTGTGATAAGAACTAACTCGTTTGCGTGCGTAAGTCTACGCATTTGTCGAATAGTGTCGCCATCAAATACATTGGAGCGGCCAGTGTACTCAAAAATATCGGAACATGCACTTTATCGCCTTGGCAGTAGAGGCGTTGTTCAGATATTTGTGACCACATTGGCCGCTCAGATATATATGATGGCGACTGTACAAAGCTGCCGCTGTCTATATAATGTCTGTTTTACACATTTTCAGTTTTGCTCGGCAATTGCGACACAGCTGCCGGTTTTGTTAAGTTTGTAGAATACAATTAAATTATAAGCAATAATTTAAAGTACAATTTAGTACGTGATAAATTCGATTAACAATGTTGGAAAGAGATATAATAATTAACCGATTGTGGTACAAATACGGATGTAATTTATGTCTTACAGATAATTGCATTGAGTTAAAGCGTAGGTAGGCTGTATATGTAAGTGTAATGCGAGCTTCCTCGTCCGTATGTTCGTGTGTGGGCTCGCCTGCTTGTCTTTACACTATGTCATTCCTTGTCCTCGACGGAGTATGACCTGTAGCTCCTTAACATTTATTTCGAATCAGAGACCACATTTCTACTGGTTCACCTAAGACTTATAAGCAATAAGCATGTATCTTAAGTCATTAGCAGCACTTTTTGCTGATTACAAAAAGATACCATTTGATCTTAGGTATGTGGCTCGGCTAATCCTTATTTATGTAATTTCACAAAAAAACTCGTTAGTGCTGATAATGAACTTGAGAGTTCAAACGTCAATGCTTATCCCAAGCGGAAGTTATGAATTGATTTTGAAGGATTAATAGTCGAAAATTATAGAAAAAGATATAATATTTATGATGTCAGATATCAAAGTTAAAGGAACATAATTATATTTGTTTAAAAAAAATCAGTCCTGTTGCTACGAGGTTGCTACAGTGCATAGAAAAATAAGTCTTTCACGACCATTCATTTATCTGACTTATCGGAAGGTACTTTCTTTGACATGAAATAATCAATCTCACCAAACACACATGATCGACGCGGAGAACACTCAGTAAGCTACAGTAAATCTTAACGGTCATTTTCAGTACCTACAGCAATAAAGCACTTAAACAAGCTGTTCTCACTTTCTATCAGAAACAATGACGTCACACTATGACTAATTCACTTTTATTTTCAAGTGTACAGTGATGTGGGTGTCGACTGCACACAAGACCTCTATCTTAAAATAATTTACTTATTGATTACCTACATGAGTTGACATTTAGAAATCGTTCTTGGAACTTTCCTGAACAAAGATGTTCTCAGGGCTAATATGCAATATTGTAATGTAGGAACTGATACTCTTACTACCTTTATTATTACAGCATGCTGAATATCCCACCTCATCTGCGCCTACTAGTTGTATATCACTTAGCACTGCACGCCTTGTAATTTCAATGGGGAATGCAGTTGAGTCGAAAGCGGATGCACGAGCTAATAATAATCCGAATAAGCTGAAGTACTATCATTTGTGACGAGAAAATATTGGTCGCACGGTGTGAACACAACCTTAGGAGTTTTAGAGCCGCCGCACACTAGCGACCAGCGACTAAAGAATTGCAAATTATCATTCCAAATGTACGAGTACGCAGAAAAACAAGATATGTAGTAGCTATTAGCATCATTTTTTTTGGTATTTCTGCAATAAATAAAATGTTGATTTTTTTTCTTAAAAAAATGTTTTGTTTGATATTTGCTTTTATCGTGTTTACTATTCATATATATATCTTTAGACGGATGACGTCAAAGATTTTGCGTCCCTACAGTATTTAAAAAATATTTAATATCTTCCTGAAACACTTTAATATTCATATCACACACTATTATTATTATTTTTTTAGTAAAGCTTGTAGTCTTCTTATTTGACCAAGAAAAATTCCTAGGCTGTAGATACCTATTACCGTAATATTGTAGTACTTTTAGTCGCAACTAAATCGCATAGTACATCGCGTATTCCGCGTACGCGCTCTCTTACCGCATCGTTTCAGCTTGACAAGTTCCTGACACGACTCATGTTAATACCGCGTATAATCGCCGCGTGTAATGCCTCCAAATTGCCGTGTTTGCCCGAAAGATTTCGCTCGTTGCTCCTCCGTGTGTTCCTCGTAAGTGAATATTACTGGTTGGGGGCAATTTGTCGTAAATGCTGTTGTTGAGAGGCAGATTGATTCCGCACGGCTTGACGTAACGCGACCTTATGCTAATCGTTTTAACTTGTATGAAATACGTGTATTAAAAGTAGCTGTTCGAAAAAGCTGCTTAATATAGTTTTTTTACCTACTATACGACTTTGAATGAGTCTCTATTATGTAGTAACTCTAGATGGTTGAGGTTGACGTTAATGCTAAAAATACTACGGCTACATTTATAGTTCTAATAAGCAAAATCTAAGTACATACAATAAGTATAATTTTTTGGTAATCATTGAAATCCACTTAGTTTTTCAAGAATAGGAATTATGTCCCTTTGTGCATTTTAAATCACATTTTATATGCTTACCTATGTTTTGTGCACTTTTTTACCCACACATTTTTTTTCCTTGTTAGTCTGTTATCTTTTGAGTGCTCGTTGTGAATACTAGCCTAATAATATTCTGTTGTATTCATATTGTTATATATCAATAAATGGTAAAAAAACTAGCCGATCACACATGTGATAGCTAATGACCGCTAATATCACACCTTTTACGGATCGCACCGACCTTCCATTCACTCTTTACTTACAGATTATTATGACAGATGGCGTGATTCAAAATAAATTAACCAGTATTATAACTTCACCCATACTGTGTGCACGTAAACTCAGCAGAAGAAGTAGCTAAGCGGATGAGATGTTCAATATGAGCTTGACACGACTTTATTGCTAAGAGAATAAGAGCGAGTGTAGGTCATTTTGGGCACCTCACCTGTTATAGTACTTCTGCCGCTGACTGGTCAGCATCAAATATATTGTAACAGCTAGAGTAGCCAAATAGTTCGACACACCATACAAAATATATGGTGTGACGAACTATTTGATCACTTTGGCTGTTACACTATATTTGATGCTGACTGTACACAACACGTAATTCACATGCAAATTAGAAGTAAAATTTTTAATGCTGTTATATCTCTATCGTTGTTGTCTTAAGGCATCCCAAAGGGCCTTCCCAAGTTCAAGCCACACTAGCTTTAGTTTCCTTTCTAGCCTCCTTCCAGTCCTAAATAACCTGACATACACTGAAAAAATGCCTTGGTTGATTTTACGAAATTTTTATTGGTTGATTTCGATTTTGTAAAATTTAGTACAAAATTAGTTAATATCACAAAACCTGCAAGATTGAAGTTACGAAACATACTTGGATTGACGTCGTAAACAAGTACTTTTGTAGATTTAAGCTACACGATATGTAAAACTTACCAAACTGTAGGAGTATATTTTACAAAACGTCAAGTTTAGTAAATAATACAAAATCTATTTGTAGATTTTGCACACACAGTACGTAATAATTACCAAACTGTGTAAATATAATTTACAAAACTATGGATTTATTAAATAATACTATATTTTCTTGTAGACATTAGTAAATACAATTAGTTAAACTTACCAAACTGTATTAGTAAAACTTACAAAACCTTTACTTTAGTGAATAATACTAAATATTTTTGCGATTTTTAGAAAACCAGTTTGGTAAAATTACCAAACTATATAAGTAAAACTTACAAAACTATTACTTTAGTAAATATTACTAAATCTCTTTGAGAATTTTAACTTACCAGTTTGGTAAACTTACCAAACTGTATAAGTAAAAGTTACAAAACTGTTACTTTAGTAAATAATACCAAAATCTCTTTGAAAATTTTAGCAAACCAGTTTGGTAAAATTACCAAACTATATAAGTAAAACTTACAAAACTATTACTTTAGTATATAATACTAAATCTCTTTGAGAATTTTTAACAAACCAGTTTGGTAAACTTACCAAACTGTATTAGTAAAACTTACAAAACTATTACCTTAGTAAATTATACTAAATCTCTTTGAGAATTTTAGCAAACCAGTTTGGTAAACTTACCAAACTATATAAGTAAAACTTACAAAACGATTACTTTAGTAAGTAATACAAAATATCTTTGAAAATTTTAGCAAACCAGTTTCGTAAACTCGTCAAACTGTATAAGTAAAAGTTACGAAACTATTACCTTAGTAAATAGTACTAAATCTCTTTGAGAATTTTAACAAACCAGTTTGGTAAACTTACCAAAGTGTGTAAGTAAATGTTAGGAAACTATTTCATTAGTAAATTATACTAAATCTCTTTGAGAATTATAGAAAATCAGTTTGGTAAACTTACCAAACTGCATAAGTAAAAGTTACCAACTGTTACTTTAGTAAATAATACCAAAATCTCATTGAGAATTTCAGCACACCAGTTTGGTAAACTTACCAAACTGCATAAGTAAAAGTTACGAAACTATTACCTTAGTAAATTATACTAAATCTCTTTGAGATTTTAAGCAAAACAATTTGGAAAACTTACCAAACTGTATAAGTAAAGGTTACAAACTATTACCTTAGTAAATTATACTAAATCTATTTGAGAATATTAGCAAACCAGTTTGGTAAACTTACCAAACTGTATAAGTAAAAGTTACAAAACTGTTACTTTAGTTAATAATACCAAAATTTCTTTGACAATTTCAGCACACCAGTTTGGTAAACTTACCAAACTACATAAGTAAAAGTTACGAAACTAATACCTTAGTCAATTATACTAAATCTCTTTGAGCATTTCAGCGAAACAACCTTTGCCAGAATTTCATTTAACGTGATTTCATAACTATACTTTACTACAATAGCCAATTTGCCATTATCAGTGTTATCCATAATAGTCACTTGCCATATGCTTGCCATACAATTTTATTGCCATATTGAATAAAAAATCTCCTATAAATAAGTCCCTAATGTTGTGACACCCAACCGGATGTGACACTCGCTCTGATTTCTATCGGAAAAAGTCTGCCGTTTTTTGCGGGGGAGGGGATCATCAAATGTATAATGTAAATAGTCACGTCAAATAAACGTCAGTCCATACAATGACCACTGGTCATACATTTTCGGCAGAACGCCTGTCAATGGCTATTCCGCTTGGTTTAAAGCTCTAAGGTTATTAAAAATAAAATATGGAAAAAAAGATGTGGCATACGTCATACGTAACATTCTGGCATCAACATCAAAAATAACGTTATGTTAAATGAATATACATTGTATTGAGGAAAAAATAATTAAATATGCATTCTAAAATTATGGCAAATGAAATTATATGATATGAATGTCTGGCAAAAGTAAGAGAGTTATAGCTTATTGAGCTTATTAATGGAGCTAGTTCGATTTCTGTAAAATTGTCCCCTAACCCTAACCAATTTATTACTTTAATAGATATTCATAACATGACAAAAAAATGCTTGAATCTCTAAGATTCTGACTTAGGACTACTTGTGCCTTAGGTACATTTACAAGCCATAATTTATGAAATACCGGATAAGGGACATCACACACTTGATCTGAATTCAGAACTTCGTAGACATAATGCTTAATTTTTTCTATGGTTTCTTCAATTTGTCTATGGTATCTGATTTTTGTATGGAGGCCATAGATAAATTTCAGCCACCATAGACAAATTTAAGCATTTCCGTCTGATTTTGTCTATGAATTTCTGAATTCAAATCAGGTGTGTGATGACTGATGTCCCTTAGACGTATTTTATACTAAATTTTAGTTGGTATAAAATATGTGTTTTTTAAACAAAACCTAATCAAAATACATACCTACCTGATAAGACGAATTAAACATTTAGGTCACGGCTTATGGTACCTAAACCTAATGTTTATATATGAAAATATAGAGGTCTTAAAATATTCAAATAAGCTACGTTAGGGACAATGTTTTTTTTATAAGTTATGTGTGTTATGTGTCTTGACACACTATAATTTCAATTTAAATGCGCAATAAAAAAATAAGCATAACAAGAGTTAAAGGGCAGATATCCCGTTTTTGGCCGGCTGGAATATACTATAGTTCGTTTTTTTAGATTAGAAATAAGTTGAAAGAAGGATTTACAGGGTTTCTTTATCAGGCACGATACGACACGATACATGTCACAACTGTCAACGTAAAAATATGTGGCCTTTAAAACTATAATGATACAGGGTGGGCACAAGGAAACCGACAGATCTTACCCGCGCATTTCTGAGACCAAAAGGAATAAAAAACGGTACCGGTATGTGAGTTTAGGTGAATCTCGCCAAAAAAAATCTATTTTTTTTAAATTAGAACTAGACATTTTCATGTGCACAGAACTGTGCACATGAAAATTGAATGTTATTTTTAAAATGAACGCCTAAAACGAAATGATACATTTTATCAAAATAAAATATAGTTTATGCAAAGTATTCCTTGTCACTTTGATATAGTCTGTCAATAAAGATGTATAAAATACTAGTATGCCCAATAGTGGCAACAACGCCATCAATAAGGCGTTATGTGCTGAGTAATAATAATAATAAAGATTTTTTAAATTGGTATTAACTCTGAAACTAGGCATATTCCAGAAAAGTTTATAGGACATTTTAGTCTGTAAACATGATCACGAATACACTATTAAAATCTGTCGGCTACTCGTGCCCACCGTGTATATAATTATTTGTGTGTATATTAAAGCCATGTAAATGTTAATTAGAATAATATGAATTATTTAACAGCATTTTAATATAATAGTAGACATTTGTACGAAATAATTTATTCTTATCAAGTTTGCACAATAAAAAACCTAGAGAAAAAGAGGTTCGAAACAAATGGTTTCCGATTTAAAACGTACAGTCACCGGCAATAGTATCTTCCTTCATGAAGGCCGCAAAAGTATGTGACACGCTCTTATGGCCCTACAAATAAGAGCGTGTCACATATTTTTGCAGCATTCATGTAGGAAGATACTTTTGCCGGTGACTGTACGTGCTTCACTGTCAGTTTTTCAATTTTCACTTGTCTCGTATGTGAAAATCAAAACGATATTGTGTTTTTATTGTTATGTTAGTTCTAGTTTGCAAATTGTCATTATTTATTCACAAATGTGAACTTTTGATCGTGTTAACTAATCATTTCTTGGTGCTTTCAGTGTGTTAAAATTGAACAGTCAAACAGAACAGATTAGAACAGGTTGGTAACTTCTGTTTCAACAACTTTTTGAAAACATGTGTTTTTAAGATTGTATTTTTTTCATGCAAACTTAATAGTATTTTCAATGTACGTTAAAATCTTATTGACATTGCTTGTCAGTCTCGTCACCATACATACATAATCAATTTCGGAATACATTGCGTGTTCGAATAAACTGTAAGCTATACTAAAAATCAAACAATAAGTTATTTTTAAAAGTCGCTGAACAAACTTTGTCTTGTTTGATAATGATCAGTTATAAATATTTGAAAACGTCGTTTAGTTTGAGAAGTAGAATCTACGTTTTAATTTTTTGCTCGTTACAGGTCACCCCGGTATATACCTAATACTCGTATAACTAGTAGACAAACTTGAAGAAGCTATTAAACGAGCATTTGGAATAATTATTTGTATTCTTTCTGTGTAGGAACGTACAAGGTATTTATTGGAAATAGTAACTGCATAATGTGTATTGCGCAATTATTTACCAAAGTAGACTACTAAAATTAACCCAAAATGTTTTGTAAATTATACAAAATTTAATTTGGTAATGCGTGGCAGTGAGAGGGCGAGATATGTAAACAAACGTGCGCGCACGAGACAGCGCTTACGCTCATTCTTCCGCCCCGCCCGCTCCCCACCAGCGAAAGACGCGCGTGCGCCAGCTCTGGCAGCTGAGGATGGCCAGCGGCCATTTTGATCTAACAGCGAGCCGAGTCGGCTGCATCTCGCAAGTTTTGCGCTGTTTATGATTCTCTAGTTTACTTTTACTTTTTGTGTTAACTTAACTGTGCTAGGTGCTATGTTCGTGTACAAAATGGCACCTAAAGAAGATGGAGACAGCCTGTATTTAGAAGATTGGGGTTTATCGAACACCACCATCAATAATTTTGCGGGTAAGTCTTGCCTATAATATTGCATCATCATCCCGTATTTACCAAATTATTTATTAATTCTCTTTTTCATAATGTACAAATTCTGGATTTTTGACATGCCCGAGATGCGCGTATACTACGAATCATATTATAGAAAAAATAATTAATGTGTGTCGTTTGGCGTTTACGAAACAAGAAATTAAAATTTTACGAAAGTCAACTTAAGTAAGTAGGTAAGTCCTTTACCAAATTAAAATGGCATCGCTTGTTTTTTCTTTCAGATAATGAAATAACTTTCAAACATATGAAAGAAATCCAGGACTGAAAGAGCTGATCCCAAATCTCTAAGAGAGAATATTATTCAAGAGAGGTCTCGTGAAGTTACGTAGGTAAGTAAACAGACTCGATTATTATTTTCTCGTGTTGAAATTATTTGCACAGAGGTATTCTATACGCGAGGCCTGTATGTTATCTTCTAATAACACTTGCTACGGACGAGTCCGACTCGCGCACTGAGGGTTTCCTGTGGCCACGTCACTGAAATATACTTGTTATATGTATCGGATTTATAAGTACCTACCTATAAGAACCATCCCAAAGGTTCAAAAATATTTGAGCAATAATACGCAACTACTTTATTAAGGCGTGTTGACATATTTCTAACCACTTTGTCTGTGCACGTATTTCTAACTTGACTGAACTACATGTACAGTCGACATCAAAGATATGTTTACACTTTTGTTCTTTGCTTCTTTGTGATATACATAATCCAAAAGTGTATACATATCTTTGACGTCGACTGTACAGTCACTGCCGTCACTGGCAATAGTATTTTCCTCAACGACGGCCGCAAAAATATCTGACACAATCTTATTTGTAAGACCTTAAGGTCTTACAAATAAGACGCTCGCTCTTAAGAGCGTGTCACATATTTTTGCGGCCGTCGTAGAGGAAGATACTATTGCTGCTGACTGTAAATATGTCAGGCCGCATATTTACACATAAGACGCTGTGTGAGAAGCTGTGTTTTCATACATCTGACACCTTGCATGATGCTCAATGCTGTGTCATGGTATCACAGGTTCGTATATCTCTGGTGGATGCTCACCCTTTCTCTGATATTTGATCTTATAAGTGTAACAGTCATGTATTTTTGTGTATCTGTCTGTGGCGTTGTAGTACCCAAGCGCATGAACAGATTTGAGTCTGATTTTTTTAAATCGAATTTACCTGCCGCAGATGGTCGTAATAGACGGAGAGCTGGCCACGTCAGATACGACACAATAATGAGAGCAACGAAACCCCTCTAGTTAGTTTGCTATACTATGCTTATTTCTAGATCCGGACATCTAGCAGCTGTAAAGTGGTGGAGGTCAAAGAATGCAAATAACTTGAAGAAAACAAATTCTAGAGTTCTGGCTTCGATCCAATATTATGAAAAATTATAAGACGTCACATAATGCATGGACTAACAAGATCGTACAATTTTGTCAGTCGATGCATTATGTGATGGTAGGTACAGTCGAATACAAAGACATGTATCCACTTTTTTACCTAGATCCAAAAGTGGATAACTGACTGTACCATAAAGCTGGTCGGGTGTTAGTGGTGATGGAGATGGAAAATGGCCACAAATATTCTCTCAACAAGTTCATGATTGTGCTAAAAAAGACAGCCTGCAACAAAAAATGAACATTTTGACAGAAACCTGTGTTGTTCCCTGATGCCTAGCATAATTTTTTCCATGGCTTTTTGGCAATGTTCTACTTCAAATCAAGAAGCAGTTCCAGTAAGAAGAAAAAGTTTAAATAAAGTGCAGTATCAGAGTGTACCGGCTTACTATGTGCTTAGTGCTCAAGTCTAGTGCTTCGTTCAGTACCTAATGCCTATAGTGTTTGACTTTTGTACCTATGTAGTTTTCAAGTGTTTTTAGTTCCGTGTTTTAGAAGTATTCAGTGTATTAGTTTCGGACCAAGATAGTGTCCAGTGTTTTAGTGCTCATAGGGTAAACGCATCTATTCGCGGACCCGACTACCCGAAGTGTTCCATGTTGTTTCGGGCCTAGATGTTGTAGTGCTGTATCAAAGTGTACCGGCTTACTATGTGCTTAGTGCTCAAGTCTAGTGCTTAGTTCAACACCTAATGCCTATAGTGTTTGACTATTTTGTACCTATGTAGTTATCAAGTGTTTTTAGTTTCCGACCTAGATAGTGTCCAGTGTTTTAGTGCTCATAGGGTAAACGCATCTATCATATCGCGGATCCGACTACCCGAAGTGTTCCGTGTTGTAGTGTTGTATCAGAGTGTACCGGCTTACTATGTGCTTAGTGCTCAAGTCTAGTGCTTAGTTCAATACCTAATGCCTATAGTGCTTGACTTTTGTACCTATGTAGTTATCAAGTGTTTTTAGTTCCGTGTTTTGGAAATAGGTACTCAATGTATTAGTTTCGACCAAGATAGTGTCCAGTGTTTTAGTGCTCATAGGGTAAATTTTAACGTACCTATTCGCGGACCTAAGAGTTATATGTGTATATAGTATTTTCAGTAAAAGTAAGCCATAGTGTACATACCGAACTGTTAATAAATAAAAATCGTAAGCGTAGTGAGTGTTTCTATTAAAGTCCCATTCTACAGTGGGAGGAATTGAGTTCCGAACCAGCGAATGCTCGTGATCCGGGTAAATAAATGCGGCGCACTTGCAAGTTTACAATTTTATCTCTACGCCCTAACCTAGCTAGGCTATTGGAAATAGGTTGTATTGTATAGGTAAAGTACCTATGATGAGGAGGAATGCCTCACGGCGCCTCTCTGTACTTTCTACGGCTCGGCTCATAGTTTGAGAACCCCTGATCTAAAGAAAAGTACAGTCAGCCACTAAATCGTTTACTGTAAAAAAATTAGAAACTTTAGAACATTTAGAAAAAAGCTGATTTAGAACCAATTCCTGCTAATCAATTTAATACCTACTTATATAATTGTCTAAAGAAAAGTAGGTACAGTCTACCACAAAATCGTACATTGTCAAAAAATTGCAATCTGATTTAGAAACAATTATAGAACAGTAATGAAATGAAATTTGTTTTATTCCAGAAATTGCTTGCATATACAGAGTGGATTTTCTTTTTGGGTCAGTGAGGGCAGCTACCAGTTCCCGTGCTGCTACGTGAAAATGATCTTAGAAGACCTTCCCTCCATTGCAAATTAATGAAGGATCGCATTTACAGATTTTAAAAAATCATACAGGTTGCGAGAAAAAGGTCATTTTTTACGAACTTTTTTTGACCCCATTCCTATCCAGGATCAAAAGCTAGTACGGGACCAAAAAAAAATCCGGCTAGAAAAGCCACAAACTGAGGAAACATTTTCCCATACATTTTGTATGAAAATTAAAACTTTTATTTTTCACATGCATTTTTTTTTATACCAGTTGATTCCAATCCTATTCAGTATCAATAGTTTCCATGGGGTCATGTACGGTAATGTACCAAACAGCTAGAAATTGAAGAAACTTTTTCCGTATATTAACTGCTTTAAAATCCACGTTTTTTGATATTTTGAATGACTTTCACTGTAATGTCCTGATACAGTATTATTGTCCGTAACAGGACTTATTAGCGTGATTGATAAATGTCAGTAAAAATTCTCATTTTTTCCATAGTAAATGTATGGAAAAGGTTTTTTCAATTTGTGGCTGTTTGGTACATTACCGTAAGTTGACTCCATGGAAACTATTAATACTGAACAGGAATGGAATCGATTGGCATAAAAAAATTGTTAATTTTATCAACTTGTGCACAGCCCTCGGAGCAGTTGCTTCTTTACTTGCGGTCGACTTTCGACTCGTACCGCTCGCGTGTCAGTCAAACGAAAAGCCTAACAAAAGCCGGACAGGCCGGACGAGCAAATATTTGGCCGGACACACCCGTAAAAAGCCAAACATGTCCGGCTAAAGCCGGACACCTGGCAACCCTAGGAATGGGATCAAATGGCATCAACAAAAAAGTTCGCCAAGAATGACCTTTTTCTCGCATCCTGTACGTTTTTTCCAAAATCTGTAAATGCGGTCCTTCATTTATTTGAAATAGTTAGAGGGAAGGTCTTTTAAGCCCATTTTCACGTAGCAGCACGGAATCTGGTAGTATTTGACCGTCACTGACCCAAAAAGAAAATCCAGCCTGTACGTACAGTCGCTATCAGATATATCGGAGCGGCCAAGGTGGTCACAAATATCTGAACATCGCCTCTATTGTCAAGGCGATAAAGTGCACGTTCAGATATTTTTGAGTACCTTGGCCGCTCCGATATATTTGATGGCGACTGTACCTTTGTAAGTATGATACAAATAATAAAAATTTTAGTAAATTAAAATAATACAAAATAAAATCTAAAAGCTCCGTCATGCTATATATAGCCTGTACAGTCGACGTCAAAGATATGGTTACACTTTTGCACCTTACTCCTTTAAGGCTAAAAAGTGTAAACATATCTTTGACGTCGACTGTACCACGGTTCACCTCGATAATAAGTTTATAATAAATTACAGTTTTATCTTAAAACGCGTATCTTGAATCATAACACTTTCTCAATAACTAGTAGATATTAAAAGTATTGTTAAAAGCGTTTTTTTTTTAACGCGTCCTCTTTACTAAAAATTCTAAAAACATAGTTTCATGTACAGTCGGCGGCAAAAATATGTTTACACTTTTCCACCTGACTCCATTGTATGAGGTGCAAAAATTTACAAATATCTTTGACGTCGACTGTACCTGGTCCTCATGTCGTTTGTACAAGGGATTTTTCAAGATAATACTAATAGGTACTTATCTCGGCTAACGTTCAATCTTATCCCAACGCACCTCGCATGAAATAATCTGTTGCCAAAGAGTACCTATGCATTTTTTGGAACGCAACTTTTAGAAAGGGATTAAGGTCCGCCTGCTTGCCATCCCTCTCAGCTCATTTTTTTTTTTCATCTTGGTCGAACGAAAGTAAAACTTAAAGTAACATACACGGTGCCCGTGAGCATTGCGAGAGATTTTAACCACGAATTCCTGAGGTCATAAGGAGTGATAAATGTTATATAATTTTAGGTTAATTTCACCAAAAAAAAATTTTTTTTACTTTTTTAAATGCGAACATAAGAAAATTAATGTTATTGGTAAAACTATCGAGTAAAATAAATTGGTTCATTTTTATTCGTAAAAAACGGTTCACGAAAAGTATTCCTTGGAATTTTGATATCTGTCAATAAGGATGTCTAGACTAGACCCCATAAAGATTGAAATCTCTATGAAAAAGGCGTTATTCACTGAGTAACAACAATCAATGTTTTTTTATTTAATTGGTAATCACTCTGAAACTAGGCAAATTCTAGAAAAGTTTTTACGACATTTTAGTCTCCAGTTACGATCAGGAATACGCTATCTCTCGCAATGCTCACGGGCACCGTGTATATTAAGCGCATTTGACTTATTGGTATTTTTGACACTACTTAAGTATATACAACTTTCTTGGAGTCCATAAAGTTATTATTTCAAACTCGAGTATACTCTTCGGTTAAAAAGTGAGGCCGGCGAAAGAGAGCGTCATAGAGGGAGCTGCGTCCCGTTTTGACTAAGGAGTACACGTAATACGTGTAGTAGCAGATACTATGGATAATATAGACAGCCAGTCTAAGAACTTTTTGAAGCTCAAGTTTACAGCGCCATCTGCACGAGAGCAACCTAAAGATATAATAAAAATAGTAGGAAAAAATGACATTGCATCGCAGCAACATCTAGTAACGAGTAGCGTACCGTAGTAAATGTAATTATTTCCTAATATTTTTATACCTTTAAGTGGCTCTCCTGCAGATGGCGCTGCAGACTTGAGCTTCAAAAATGACTGTGGCCTGTGTCTGTCCATATTATCTATAATCTCTGGTGGTAGTAATAATAGTAGTAGTAGTTATATTAGTAGCGGTGTACCAAATACAGTTGTTTGTTACAGAACCAGAGTGAAATAAACTGGAGCAGTACCCGAAAATGCATCTATCCAGAGGAACCACCTTCCATCCGCCGCTGGTGATTGCCGTCAGACCAACGAGCAAGGACTTTAAGGATTTTCACGTAGCGGTTGAGTCATTTCTCTACAAATACACCGAATTTTTGTCATATTATCTCTAATAGAGACTATATTTATATATATTTAGATACACGATGTTAAAGTTAGAACATTGCTTAATAATTAGATTACGATAGCGATCAATTAGTTTCTCACTTGCGGGTTTTTTTAATGTACCTATTGGTCTTGCTTTTACATAAATGGTCTGATTTTTTTTACCAAATACCAACATGTAACGTCAATCAATAGGTCATGAAAAATAACATTGAAGTTTGAACGTTTTATGATAAAGTTAATATTTTCAGTAATAATCACCCAGAATGTGAAAACAAATGTGCCGGGCCGTCCTTTAACTTTTGAACCAGAAATCCAAAAATATGAAAAAAAAAGATACATCTTGGGCACATTTGTTTCTTACTTAACTTAAAATATATATTATTTTTTGCATCAGTTTTACTATAAAACTAAGTAGCGGCACTTAAAACACCCTGTTTGTATAAATTTCATTGATATTGGCTTATTTTAATAGACGTAAGCTTGACTTCAGACAATTTTTTTTGCATGAAACTTTTACCGTGTAGTGGACGATAGGTAGGTAGGTACTCGTATAGGTAAAAGCGCCCAAAGGGTTAATAATTGATTCAAAATAATATTATACTAACAATTGTTTTAAAGTTTCAAATATACATTAATACGGTCCTTTTTCATACTTAGTTTAAACCCCATAAACTACCTTTTTTATTGTTTTCAAGGCCAAAATGGAACCCGTGTTGTTTCTTCATGTCCGTCTTTCCGTCTGTATGTCACAGGCATTTTACTCGTAAACCATAAAGCAAATATCCAGGAAATGTATACGGAAGGTTGTGTTTTGAGTGCCGCTACTAGGTTTTATAGTAAAATTGCTGAATAAATATTTATTGAGGCTTCCTATACATGTAAATAATATAATGTAAAAAAAACCAAACACAGCACGTAATTTTTGCATATTGTGTTTCGTTTTAATTAAAAGAGATTAATAATTGAAGCCAAATTATTATTGTCATGCGTATATACATACAAGTAATACGTTTAAATATCAAAACACATTTTTTTTGTAAGTATTGCCATGAGAATAAAATAAATATTTTTTTAATTTCTCAATTTGTTGTTTATTTCTCGTTTACCCTGTCATTTTAGATGTGATAGACCCTGTATATATCGTTGTGTTTATGCAACTGTGCATAATTTTATGAAATGAGCCGAAAGCTGAATGCCAGCTTCATTAAGGTTACAC
The DNA here is from genome assembly GCA_911728535.1 of Pammene fasciana. Lineage (NCBI taxonomy): Eukaryota > Metazoa > Arthropoda > Insecta > Lepidoptera > Tortricidae > Pammene > Pammene fasciana. The sequence goes on from OU452292.1 coordinate 4,895,975, forward strand.
GATTGTTTCATTTGATTTCATTTATTTATGTATCATTTATTTATTTCAAAGCCAAGTTATGCACAGTTACACGAGTTACACATTAAATTACTGGTTGCTATATATCTAGGACCTAATAAATATCTAGATTCTAGGTATACATACATACAGCATATATTGTTATTGTGTGCCAATTTACTCTATGTCTACTTTTACAAATCTAACTAAGTGGCTTTTGTTATTTTTTGCTATATTGTACATTGTGGTGAACTGGATTAAGTAGCTTTTTTATTCGCTTTGACATCATTTAGGTTTAAATTTTAGTGATAAGTTTGTTCCTTTTTATGCTACTGCTTTGTAATTGCATATTGGTTTTAAAACGATTGTGATCATAATTATACAAAGCCAATATTAATTTAGTAAGAAATACCAAATTATATTAGTATATTGTACAAATTAAAATGCATTACAGATCCAATAACCATACCATTATATGGCCGCATGCCATAAACCTATATACATATATAGAGGTATAATGCATATGGTCATGTAATGGGACGGTTATTGCATCTGTATTGCATTTTAATTTTTATATTATACTAATATAATTTGGTATTTCTTACTAAATTAATATTGGTTAATATACGAAATATAGTAATTTGATATAACAAAATCAAGTTTCGTAATTTGTACGCAAGTAAAATATTAAAATCCACAAAAGCCGTTTAGTAGAATTTATTAGAGATATTTTGTAAATTGCACCTAAGTAAAGTAGTAAAACTTACAAAATTAGTTTAGTAAATCGTACAAAATCAGTTGCAGTAAACTATGCGAAAGCGCTTTAGTAGAATTTACTCAGATAAACCAGGTAAAATATACAAAAGTTAAGTAGTATAATTTACTAGAGTTGTTTAGTAGAATTAACCCAAGTAAATTTCGTAAACTATACATTCCTTAATTTAGTGATATCTACGAAAGTTCAGTGCGTCATAAATACGAAAGTAATTTAGTAATTATTACAAAAGTATATTACTTGATTCCACTGAAGAAGTTTAGTGATATCTACGAAAGTTCAGTGCGTCATACATACGAAAGAAATTTAGTAATTATTACAAAAGTATATTACTTGATTCCACTAAAGAAGTTTAGTGATATCTACGAAAGTTCAGTGCGTCATACATACGAAAGAAACTTAGTAATTATTACAAAAGTATATAACTTGATTCCACTAAAGAAGTTTAGTGATATCTATCACAGTTTAGTGGTCATACATATTAAAGAAATGTAGTAATTATTACGAAAGTAAATTCGTACACGCTACGACAATAATTTAGTGAAGCATACAAAAGCTTTCGGAGAATTACTAAATCAATTTCGTTAAAAGTACGCACAAAGTCCGTAAAATTTACTAAATATATTTTGTCAAACGTACCAAATTAGTTTTACTAAACTAGTTTTGTAAAAAGTTATTTACTAAACTAGTTTTGTAAAAAGTTATTTACTAAAGTAGTTTTGTAAAAAGTTGTTACTAAAGTAGTTTTGTAAAATTAATTTACTAAACTAGTTTTGTAAAAAGCCAACCAAAGTATGTTTGGTAAATTCAACAATACTTGTGTGTAGGTCCCAATTTAACCCATAAATTTCGTAAAAATTTCGTAAAATCAACGAAACTATTTTTTCAGTGTATGTATTAGACCTGAAGCTAGTTAACCGAACTCTATAGTCAAAAATGCATCATCAATTGCGGAATATATCTAAACAGATAAAGTACTGAAAACGTTACTTCCACTGTGTCTCCTATTGCGGCCATTGACGACGCCCGGCCATCTTGCGCGTTACGCACATTGCATAATGATATACGACTTTGAGAAAATTAGCAGCTGTTGGTTGAAGCCCTTCGCTGTCCTAATGCGTCTTATTGTGTCCTAATCTTCTGTATATTCAGATTTAAATGGGTTCTTGCGAAAGTTAGCTGAAACTTTTTCAACAGTTTCGCCTAATTAAAAAAAATACCTTCTCTTCAATAATGAGTTGCACTTGTAAGTGTTATGGAACATGAGCAACTTTTTCTACTAAATATATACATATTTTTTTTAATTTTAACGATACTGCTCTTATTTTAAATGCATCTGTTTTTGTCACATTGTCGTAATATGTTTGCACCATGTTACAGTTATCTAATCAGAAATATTTCCCTTGTTCCCAGGCAAAATCTGAAGAACAACTAGCATGCGAAAAGGAATGGCTGAAGGCTGGACATATGTGGCTCGCTCACCGCGGCGGGTTCACGGCCGTGGTGCGGGAGGGAGACGCCGACGCTGGTCGAGCGAGAGTGAGGGTGCTGCAGACTGGAGAGGTGCTCACCGTCGACGAAGATGACCTGGAGAAGGTATGGCATTTGGAAGAGTCTGGCATAGTGGAGGTAGGGTACAGTGGCTCGCGCACCGCGGCGGGTTCACGGCCGTGGTGCGGGAAGCGGACGCTGACGCTGGTCGAGCGAGAGTGAGGGTGCTGCAGACTGGAGAAGTGCTCACCGTTGACGAAGATGACCTGGAGAAGGTATGGCATTTGGAAGAGTCAGGCATAGTCAGGAGGTCGGGTACAGTGGCTCGCGCACCGCGACGGGTTCACGGCCGTGGTGTGGGAGGGGGACGCCGACGCTGGTCGAGCGAGGGTGAGGGTGCTGCAGACTGGAGAGGTGTTCACCGTTGACGAAGATGACCTCGAGAAGGTATGACATTTGGAAGAGTCAAGCATAGTGGAGATGGGGTACAGTGGCTCGCGTGCCGCGGTAGGTTCACGCCCGAGGTACGGGAGGGAGACATCGACGGTGGTCAGTCAAGAATGAGGGTGTCGCAGTCTGGAGAGGCACTCACTGTCGTGAGAAGCCGTCACCTATGACCTGGAGAAGGTATGGTATTTGGAAGTGTCAGGCACTGTCTATGGCATCGCGGGGTGTCCGTTTCATCGACATTTCGCCTTGATGCTTAATATTGAACACCGATTATGTGAAGATGCAGAACGAAGGTGAATCAAGGTTTTATCACAAAGGTTTATACCAGCCACTATTAACCTCTCAGATATTTTGTAATATAATCGCTAACCTTCTAATATAACTTTAGAATTATACTTTTTTCACGTTCTTATTCCCTGTTCCAGGCCAACCCGCCCCAAATGGAGCGTTGCGAGGACATAGCCTCCTTGCGCTGCCTGAACGAGTGCGGCGCCCTCAACGTGCTGCGATCGCGTCACGCCGCCGGGCTACCCCACGCCCGCGCCGGCCATGCGCTCCTGGTCCTTGGGCCTCCTAAACGCGCTTCTCCCATCTACACTGAGAAGGTAACAGCTTCCTGCTTGAATGAATGTGGTGTATTTACCACGCTGCAGTAAGTCACGTCACCTACCTACCACTTACACGCCCGCGCCATCCATGCGCTCCTGGTCCTGGGGCCCCTAACCGCTCTTCCCCTCTCTACACAGAAAATCTAAATATCAAGCTATACATACTCTTGCTTTAACGTGTGTAGCATCCTGATTTTCAAGTGAAAAAGCGAAAAGCCTACTTATGTCTCTTCAGTCTGTATAACACCGACAATTTACCAAACTATAGCAACAAGATATATATATTCCACTTGCTGGTGATTCCCATTAGGAGGAAGAGCACCCGCAGCTTGCCATGAAGTGTTTTCTGCCCTATCTAATTCTCTAAACACCTTGTACCTGCACTATTAAGTAAATCGGTCCCTGGCACTACTCAAATCTCATAGGAAATAGTAATGGTTGTAAGATTCAATAAAGTAAGTTGGACGGACGAATGTTTCAGGTAGCAGCGATGTTCCGCGGCTGCCGCGCCGATGACATGCCACCGCACGTGTTCGCGGCTGCGCAATCCGCTCACCGCTGCATGCTAGCTTCGCGACGCGATCGAGCGATTGTCTTCACCGGGAGGTTAGTTCATTGACTGCTGGAAATCTATGCTTGCCTGGTCACATCAAAACGAAATATGGCTCGTATTCGCGGCTGCGCAGTCTGCTCACCGCTACATGCTAGCTTCGCGACGCGATCGAGCGATTGTCTTCACAGGAAGGTTAGTTGACTGACTACTGGAAAGCTATGCTTGCCTGGTCACATCAAATCGAAATATGCTCGTATTCGCGGCTGCGCAGTCTGCTCACCGCTGCATGCTTGCTTTACGACGCGATCGTGCGATTGTCTTCACAGGAAGGTAGTTGACTGACTGCTGGAAAGCTATGCTTGCCTGGTCATATCAAATCGAAATATGCTCTTATTCGCGGCTCCGCGATCCGCTGACCTCTTCTTAATGGCTTCGCAGTGTGATCGGGCGATCATCTTTATATAGTTGTTAGTTTCATTCTTGTTGTTGGGAGCATGCCTGGGCCAAAACTTTAGTATCTTCGCTAACAGTTCGCTCACCAGTAATGATTTCGCGACGCGAATATGAATTCCATGCGGTTGATACAGTTCACAGGCTAAGATTGATAATTCTTGATATATGCTTAATCCTTGACAAAATGTACACTACTATTTCCTAGCAAAGCGTGTAATAGTGTAAATATATGCACCAACAAAACGCGTTTCTAATGCACGATTTACAACCTAGCTTTAGGACTTAATAGATAATTACTTTTGTCGTAAATTGCTACCGCCGATCGTATGACCCGTCTGGATAATACCCTTTATTACTTAGGACACTAAGACTAACCTAATTTCAACCTTTCGTTGTTAGCGTAAAGCTCGTTTTTGATTAACCGTACGATCGTAGATGTTAATCCTTTCCAGTGTACCTAAAAGGCGTTAAACTAGAAATTATAGCAGAATGTGATAACAAAATTGGCTCCATGTTGCGCATGGACATAGATCATTGATATTCCTTGTTTATACTCAAATGCTTACAAAAGTAGACCTTAATACTGAATATTAACGCTTGTTTTTGTATGACTAGCCGATCATATCACTTTAAACTGTAGTCATCAGCGCTGGAATGTTTTTTTAGTTCTTCTACAGTCAGCAGCAAAAATAGCTACGTCGGTAGGGTGTTCAAAATGAGCTGGACACGGCTTTATTGTTAAGAGAATAAGAGCGTGTGTAGGTCATTTTGAACATCCTAGCCGCTTAGCTACTTCTGCTGCTGACTATACATATTATTATTAATAAAGCTTGAAACGATGCTTGAGTTCAACATTCAAGGTTAGTTTTTACGTATTTTTAAATATGATTTCAAGACGAATTGTTTTTTTTTAGTTTCTTATAGGTATTGCAAACCTGTTACACTTTTATAGACAACCATTAGCATTTTTTGCGTTCTTGGCTTTTCTTTTTATGACATGTTAAGTACATGTCCAATTTGTAAAATAAGTTGTTCATTATTCTATATTTTTTTTGTGGGGTTTAACGTGATCTAAGTGTCTTAAATGATTGATTACTACCAAAAATGTATTACAAATGCGTCAAGCGCAAAAGAAGCGTATAGATTTGTATGTTGTCTGTATCATGTTATAAAACTCCTGGAGTTACAAGCGTCCATGAGCTACGGTAATTTACCATTATCTGCACAGTTAGCACAAGACTGAAGCGACAGTATCTCGCGCGCGAGATAGACTACCCGTCTCTTTTTAATTGATACAGTCAGATAAGGAATACTGTCGCGTTACTCTTGTGCTAACGGTGCGTGTTGTACGAGTATGCATGTTTGTCACTAACATGTAAATCTGCAAGACGATTCTGAACTGTCGTGAAAGTAAGAGTTATTATTTCCCGCTTTTTAAGTACTTGTTTTTTTTTCAGATCCGGTTCAGGCAAGACCTTGGCCATGCGCCATTGTATCTGGTACTTAGCTAGTGCGTACCCAGCACAGGGCTCCAAACTGACTCCGGAGCGCCTGAGCGCCGCCATGGATGTACTGCATATGTTTGGATCTTGTCGGTAAGTTCCTAGATGTTCGTAAGGTGCCCCAATACTTGGTAAAGGATTTTCGGTTGTGCTATATATAGCGCAACCGAAAATCCTTCGTAATAAGTCCTCTATAGAGCTATAGCTCAATAGAGGACTATACCCAGAAAGGGGCCTTAACTTAGTAAGTTACTTTGTGTAATTCAATAAAATTGTAAACATTAGTTATAGTTAAGGAAATAAAGGCTTATATATTGAGAGTGACGAAGGGCCTGACAAGCAAACTGCAAGTCTTCGTCAATAAGTCCCTGAGGTCGATCCTCCGCGTGTTCTGGCCAAGAACAATTCGTAACGAGGACCTGTGGAGTATATGCCAGCAAACACCCATTGCCGTTGAGATTGCGACACGGAAATGGAGATGGATAGGTCATAAAATACGAAAAGGAGAAGCGAATATGGCAAGCATCGCTTTCGGCTGGAAACCGCCAAATAAGAAGCGCGGTTCTGGGCGCCCAGTTCACACATGGCGTCGGTCAGTCGAGAGTGAATTGCGAGCGGCGGGACTGAGCTGGGTGGAGGCTAGAAGGGTCGCTGAGGATAGGAAGGCGTGGCGCGAGTTAGTGAAGGCCCTCTGCACCTCTGGGGTGCCTTAGGACAACAACAACAACATATTTATTTATATAACTCAGTGCAAGAACTAAGAACTTGGCACGTTCATGTTATGCAGCTTTATGTTGACGACCTATTTCCATCATAGCGTGTAATCGGTGACTCTTTTTCCTCAATTATTTTGTCATGTTTTTTTTTCATTTATTAAGGAGCTCTTTCGATAAACGAATATGACGCCTGGTTCATGTTGACTTTTTCCGGGATTTGAATTTATTTATGTAGGGGCACATACTTTTCTACCTTAGAAGGTGGTCAAATGCACCTTAACATTTGAAAAGATTGCATAAACGCGAGGAAATTCGACGGTTGTCGCTATGATCCAGGAAGAGGAAAAGGCGTCTGCCGCGAATGCAGGAGACGCTGGCGCGATCTAGCCCTGGGCACCGAAGGCCTATGCCGACGTTTTGTTTCGTAAATCAGATACCTAATTCAGTTTATATAATTTATAGTTGAGTTAAGTACCGAAAACGGATACCACTCAGCATGATATTCTTAACCACATAAAAGTTGTGCGGTTATACATGATGTTGTGATTATTGCAGCTCGGGCTCCAACCCGCACGCGTCGCGCGTGGTGTCCCTGGTGTCGCTGGACTTCGATGGCGGCAGCGCGCTGGTGTCCGCCTCCGTACAAACCCTGCTGCCGGATCTGAGGCCGGGCCGGGCGCGACTCACCGCGTTACATACGTGAGTAGTTTTTTGCAGAAAAAAATGTGGCGGTCAACAGTTTTATAATAGTCCTCCTCGAACTGACTATTCACAATTTACTTGCAAACAAGCTGACCAATATAACAAGACCCATGAGATGATTGCTTCGCGCCTTCAAGCTCCATAACTCCTTGATCGATCCTACTCATATACGAATTCTCAAATTATTTGTATCTCTGCTACAACCTGAACAAATTTCATAAATATTAAGAAAACGCTACTCAAGTTATCGCCAAACAAACTCTCAAAGTCAAAAAGCCATCGAAATGCCGAGACGTCCCAGTAGCCGGAAGTTGTTTGTAAGAACTCGCTTCACTCGTTCGATTATCTCACAATTTTATTATCTCGCAAGAGGTGAGAAAAGTAGAGTATATTCCACGGAGATAAAGCGGTTTTAGTCACGGGCGCGCTTGAACCCCTCACTGCACTCAGGACTCAGTCTTAATTCCCTCACTTCGCTCGGGAATTAACTCATAACCCCCTCACTACACTCGGGAGTCAAATCTGGAGTCCTTAGTTACCTTCAGGGTGCAATAACGCGCCCGTGACATATAACGGTGCTTTATTTCCTTGGTGTACAATCTACTAATGACGAAAGAAATATTATGTCGTGTAGTGTAACCTTCTAATGTTTTCTAGGTTATTCCACGGCTGCGATGGTCGCCTCCGTCGCGAGCTTCTCTTCGACCAAGCGCCCGTCAACGCGCCCAACCCATTCCTCACATCAAGCGAGAAAGCTGACGCGCCTGCTGACTTCTCGGCTCTAAAGGAAGCCTTCCAGTTACTGGGCGTTACTGAGCAGGAACAGATGGCTGTGTGGAAGATACTGGCCGCTATCTGCCATCTGGGGTGGGCTGGTGTCGTTAAAGGTAACTAAGCTTCTATTTCACTTAACCATTTTGAGTGAAAAAGCCGATGCGCTACTAAATTCTTAGTGGTAAAGGAGCCGTTTCAGTTGCAAAAGTAGTAGCTAAGATTTAAAGCTTCTAACTTCAAGTCAATTAAGACAGCTTACGCACCAACAACCTTCTGGGCCTTAAAAGAGGCGTTTCGGCCAGGAGCAGTAGCTTACGGCTGTGTGGAAGATACTTGTTATCTGTTATGTAGACTTATTTACTATGTGCAGGCTTGTGGTTACGTTTTACAACGTCAATTTTAATGACTTATTTTTACAGCGAACTCTGGGTCCGGTATGAAGTACCAGTTCGGCAACGCGGGCCTAGCGGCGCGCGTGCTCGGCGTGACGGGCGAGGAGCTCACGCGCGCCGTGTTCGTCGCCACCGGCTCGTCGTCGCCGCAGCCTAATAACAACCTCAGGTACGCAGTGTTGTTGCTTGTAGCAAACCCCGGTCGGCATGAAGAGCGTAAGTTCGGCAACGCGAGGCTAGTGGCTGAAGACGCGTACGGCACTTGCAGTGCTACGGCAAGTAGTCGCAGTACTGGCCGATGACGCGCGCGGCGGGCGCACGGCACGTGCGGCGCGACAGTATGGGACGTTATGCCCAGTCTTTATCAGTACAAAACGTCAAGTCTTTTACAATAAAGAATTGACTCCAATCCAGTTTAAAATCCTATCATTTAAAAGTGATGATTTTATTACTAGTGCATCGCACTCTCAGGTCATATCATTTAAACACAGGACCCAGTCTTTGATAAGTGATATTGGTAGAAAAAAAACACAAAATAATTTCGAGACTATTTATTTGTCATCTCCCCCTCCTTGTTGAGCTGCCCCTGGTCCTTGCACTCGTCCAGCAGCACGCACTTGCTGGCGACCTCGTCCCAGAGGCTCGGGGCGCGGCAGTCGCAGCGCGAGTAGTCGCAGTAGGTGCCGATGACGCGCGCGGCGGGCGCGCGGCACGTGCGGCGCGACAGTATAGGGCGTGAAGCCCAGGCTTTATGAGTAGTCTCTGATAGTGGTAAAGAAAAGACAAAATGATTTCGAGACTATTTATTTGTCATCTCCCCCTCCTTGTTGAGCTGCCCCTGGTCCTTGCACTCGTCCAGCAGCACGCACTTGCTGGCGACCTCGTCCCAGAGCCTCGGGGCGCGGCAGTCGCAGCGCGAGTAGTCGCAGTAGGTGCCGATGACGCGCGCGGCAGGCGCGCGGCACGTGCGGCGCGACAGTATAGGGCGTGAAGCCCAGGCTTTATGAGTAGTCTCTGATAGTGGTAAAGAAAAGACAAAATGATTTCGAGACTATTTATTTGTCATCTCCCCCTCCTTGTTGAGCTGCCCCTGGTCCTTGCACTCGTCCAGCAGCACGCACTTGCTGGCGACCTCGTCCCAGAGCCTCGGGGCGCGGCAGTCGCAGCGCGAGTAGTCGCAGTAGGTGCCGATGACGCGCGCGGCAGGCGCGCGGCACGTGCGGCGCGACAGTATAGGGCGTGAAGCCCAGGCTTTATGATAGTCTCTGATAGTGGTAAAGAAAAGACAAAATGATTTCGAGACTATTTATTTGTCATCTCCCCCTCCTTGTTGAGCTGCCCCTGGTCCTTGCACTCGTCCAGCAGCACGCACTTGCTGGCGACCTCGTCCCAGAGCCTCGGGGCGCGGCAGTCGCAGCGCGAGTAGTCGCAGTAGGTGCCGATGACGCGCGCGGCAGGCGCGCGGCACGTGCGGCGCGACAGTATAGGGCGTGAAGCCCAGGCTTTATGATAGTCTCTGATAGTGGTAAAGAAAAGACAAAATGATTTCGAGACTATTTATTTGTCATCTCCCCCTCCTTGTTGTTGAGCTGCCCCTGGTCCTTGCACTCGTCCAGCAGCACGCACTTGCTGGCGACCTCGTCCCAGAGCCTCGGGGCGCGGCAGTCGCAGCGCGAGTAGTCGCAGTAGGTGCCGATGACGCGCGCGGCGGGCGCGCGGCACGTGCGGCGCGACAGTGTGGGGCGCCCGCAGCCCGGGCTGTACGAGTATGTGTCGGGCGGACATGGTGTCAAGCCTGCAATGTGATATAATATTTCATTATCAACTCCACTGCAAGATTTCTCTTGGCTTACAACTCCAGATTCATTCATTTGAAAAAAACTTTACCTAGTTTTACAATTCATTGTTACGTAATAACAAGGTGTCTTTTATCTGCAGTGTTAATGCGCCAAAGGTTTTTTTTTTATTGGAAATGAAAAATTTGTTATTTAAAATGGAATACCTAATTATTCAAAATCTCCACTTCTAAAGCATTTTTAAGAACATCCGGATTCTGCCGGCTACAATTTTAGTAAGGAAACTTTTATTTTAATGTACCTGTGTTCAAATTGACATCTTAAGGATAGCTCGAAAGGAATAGGAATATATATTTAACCAGAAGTCGCGCTGCCCCGCCGAGATTTCAGATACGAAAATTGAAAATAAGGCAACATCAAATTAACGTGACAAAATCTAGTACATTAGGCAGATTTAAAAAAAAGAAGTTCAGCCCAAAAACCAAATAAACCGAAGAGGTCTCATTAAGCACATTGGGTAGTATAAAAATGTAAAATCTAGAATTAACTTATTGATAAAAAAAAATACTAACCGGCTATGAATTACCAATTTCTTAAGAAAATTGTATTTGAAAAATCAACGTATTAAGTTATAAAATGAAAATCCGTTTATCTAATAAAATTACCTACTACTACTTACATTCTCCAAAAGGATCATAAATGCATTCCCGAGCTAACGTCCCCAAAACACAACCAATAAAAACCAGTGCCAATATTCCACTGCCACGCATTTTGAAGCAAGCAAACGAACTGAATGAACTAAAACAAGGTAACTGCCTTATAAAGAGAACGAGGGGGATTGTGGGGAAAACCAGATAAGTAGTAAAATCACCACATTAGGCTAGTTGCCGCTTTATCCTTTACAAATGTGGATTACGAAGGGACAGCTTGCTAGATACTGAATAATCGCATACACAGGTTGTTTGAAAAATAAGGGGACCTAATATTAAGTTAATTTTGTACTGAGCAGAAACTATTCTATTTTATGATTGAAGGAAAAATGTTTTCGTCAGGCGAGTCGTATGCTTATCTGCAACTATCTAGTAAAACATCTACTGGGTGGTCCAAACCTTGACGTCCAGAGAAAGAAATCAGATTACTCCCACTCTGGGCTCTCAGAATATACCCTGTGTACCTACTGTTAGACGATTTTTTTTGTCAAAACATGATTTTTAATATTTTTTCTTAGACTACCTCTGAATTTCTTCCTGCCTCAGAAGAAAAAAAAATCATAACTCGAAAACTTAAAAAAGAATCGGCTCACATACAAGGGGTATATTCTGACAGCCCTGATTGGGAGAAATCTAATTTCTTTCTTTAGACCTCAAGGTTTGAACCACCCAGTATATCGTCTCTTCGATTAGATTCTTTATGGAACAACCTGTATGCGGCCCGCATGCAATGTGCAATGGTATGTGATTAACATACTTGTCTGAATACGCAGGATTCGTCCTTCGTAGTACTTTGGACCTAATAATCGTAATAACTAGATATTGCAACAGATGATACGTAATCGAAATGTAATATTGCGGTTTACAGCAGTACAGTCAGCAGCAGAAATAGTTAAGCGGCCGAGTCGTTATATTATTATTATATTAAGAACGGTACAAACAAATATAAACCTTCGGTTCGCGCCACAAATCTCCGTGATCAAAGCCATTCTTTATTTTACCGTGATTTCTATACAAATATGCGTTTTTATTACGCTACAGGTGGTGATTATAATCTTGCTGACACTCTTTGTTTGCATCTTTAAGTAACTACACCCAAAACAATTAAAACAGGCCACCATGTTTGGATAATAGGGGATATTACTGCAATATTCTGCCACCAGAGTGCAGCACTAGCACACCGGTAAACCATAGAGTTTTTAATACATACTAGGCCTTAAACAGTTTTTTTACAAGTTTTCATAGATAATTTATAACGAATAAATATGTCATTTGCGCACCAAGGCGGTTTGTTTACAAAGGGCCTATCGTGAAACGAGAGAATCGAAATTTTGACATGTGCCTCTCTATCGCTCGAATATGAAAGAGTGACAGAGAACCAGGTAACGAAATTCTTATGTGTTTCGTGGTAGGCCCTTTGGATGTGCTAGTGCCGCCCCCTACGCAGAGTTTTGCGTAATATTCCCTATTCCACTAGACTAGAAGTACGACAAATTCCAAAAAAAAGGTTTAAATATTTTATTTTATTTGACACTCAGCGTGTCAGAGTACGTAATAAAGTAAGCCTCAAAATTAATTAAATTTAATTTTCGTTACAGAACTCCTTCGCCGTCAAGTGAGAGAGAGATTTCTGGCACGGAAGCCCTCGACGCCTTCGTAACCGGCCTCTACAATGAGACCTTCAACATTATTGCTGCTCTGGTCAACAGGTAATTTTGAAGTTACTGTGCGTTATTCCATTTCCAGCGTGTTATCGGACCAAGAATCAACTATACAAATGATGAACTCGTAATGTTCCAACTGACAGACATTGATCTCTAAAATAGACGAGATAATCGCGAACAACCATACATACAAACAAACAAACAAACATACGGGTCGAACTGAGACTCCTTTTTTTGAAGTCGGTTAAAAGGGTCTATTACGCCGAATTAACTGCAAGAATCCATCCACCATTGCTTAACATTTTGCTATTAAAATATATATCAAGTCTGAAGAAACCCTCGCTTGATTTCATATTATTGAGATCTCTTGCTATTTCTAGCATAATATTTGTTCCATGATATTATCGTTAAGCCCCAATGACCTATTATCAGCGTTGACAGGTGTTGTAGTCACAATAAGCCACTAATTTGACTGATAACTTCCAATGTCATTATGTAAATAAAAATACATATACGAGTATGACAGAAAACAAATACGTTTGACTATTTTCGTAAACACATTCCTATGTATTTTCAGGAGCATCTCAACGTCAGCTCGAACCTCAGCCTCGTTACTCCTCCTGGACGCGCCAGGAGCTGACAACCCCATGTCCTCCGGCCACCAGAGCGGCGCGCCGCTTTCCAAGCTGCTCTCCAACTACCTCCAGGTCTGTACAGGCGCCATCAAATATATCGGAACGACCAGGGTATTCAAAAATATCTGTACATGCACTTAATTGCCTTGACAATAGAGGGGTTGTTCAGATATTTGTGAACACCTTGGCCGCTTATTATAAAGATGTTGTCTAAAGCAAAAATGATAATTTCGTGAAAAGCGTATCACCGTTTGTAAATATGTCATTGGCAATAACGCTTTGAGCTTTGAAAGTGCAGAAATCCTCTTTTTTTCGGGAGATGGGTTACATATATATTTTATTATATATTTTCTTAAAATTAGAAAATGTATCACTCACATTTTGTAAGCGGCTTTCTACCTTATTTCCTCTTGAGTGGTGAAGCTTATTGTTATGTAAAGAATTTTTTCTACTCCGGTACTTTTATCTGTCCATTATATGGTCCCGCCAGCGAATATAAAAGCATGTCTTATGACATTTCAAAAAAGTCTATCTTGTCTATTCTTCATAAAGACCCTAGGGTTATTATGTGATAAAAAGCAACTGCTTAAAGCGGTATTAGACATTGCAACCTGCAGGGCCCACTTTGTCAGGTTGGAAGGTGTAATTAAAGGTAGGGCCCTTAGGGAGCTGAAGGAGGGTTAGGGAGAGGCAGGGTACACAACAGATTGGGCCCTGCAGGTTGCAATGTCTAATAGCCGTTTAACAGTGGTGCCCTGTGAACCCAACAGATAAAAAAGAAAAACAACACTAAATTTACAACAAAAATCAAAACTGCCAACTTAACAAACGACTGAATTCATATGGTTTGGAACAATAACAAAACTAAAATAATTTGAAAAAAAAAAATATTACCGTGTCTATGATTACGTTCTCTCAACTGTCATTTGCCACCACTTTTCAACTTCTCGCTCTTTCTTAAAGCAAACTGCGTTTAATTTTGTATTTTATTTAAACCCTAGTCGTAGAAAAAGAGCAACGTTGTATAAGTAGTTCAAAAAAGGCTCATGGCGTCTTTATTAACAATTTTCGGCTTCGCTTCAAATTGTTACACACGCCACTCACCTTTTTTGAACCCTCTTATACAACTATTGCATAAAATACTATAATCTTAAGTTTAATAATGTTTTGCTATACGTTTGTTATTTTTCTATAGGAACGTTTGCAAGCTGTCTTCCACGATGCCATGTTGGTAGCGCCGCGAGAGCGCTACGCACAAGAAGGCATCACGTTAGATGACGGGGCTGAAGAAGGTAATATATACAAGTTTCTTGTGTAGCTCTTCTCCTTTTAAACTTACCTTTATTGTAACTATGTAAGATTTATAATTGGTCAATTACGCATAAAATCTTTTGAGTTATGCGAAACCCTTTAATAAGGCGTAAACGAGTTCAGAGACTGCCTCGTTACTATACTTACTATAGAAAGAAGTGAGAAGAACCTAATAAGATAATCCTCAGTAGTAGTAAAACCAAAACAATACAGAAATTAAAAAAAAATATGGAGGCAGACAAGATTGTAAAATACGATCTTTTATTGTTCGATTGTTTAGTGTACCTATACAATATTATAGTCCAATAAAGTGTCTATTACTACTACTTTCTAGAATTTTAACTTGATTGCACAGGAGCAGTACACACCCATTGCACACACTACCAGTCAACCTTTATGCTGAACATAATTTAATAATTTCTTGTTTGATTACAGATTGGCTGTCAGAGACAGTGAACCCGGGTCCGATGGTCGAGTTACTGGACAAGTCTCCGCAGAACTCCATCGTTCGAAGCTCACAAGCTGATTTACGCGAGTGCGATCGACGGGGCCTTTTGTGGTTCGTAAAACGTTATATAATTATATAACTGAATGAGTCATTATAATCCTCTTAGCGTTTGCTATGGCTCAGTTGAGCCTGGGGTTCGCTTGGCAACCTAATCCCATGAATTGGCGTAGGCACTAGTATTTACGAAAGCGACTTCCAATTTGTGCAGATTATTTAACGCGCACTCCATAGTTTTGCAAGATTCTTGGTTTAGATGAAATTTAAATTACACAATTGATTGTTTTGAAAATAATACTTTTTGCTGTCAGGCTTTTGGACGAAGAATCTATGTATCCCGGTTCTTCAGATGACACGTTCTTGGAGCGAGTGATGACGCATTACGGGCCACCGAATCAGACGCAGTACCTCATCAAAAAGGCGCCGCACGCTAGACAATTCGTCTTACAACACCTTCAGGTTAATTTTCGTTGACAATTAATTGTTTGCTGACTTACATTCCTATGATCACCGCTTGTGTTTAGTCACTCCGCGCGACATGTTTCGGAGAGCTTAGGTCTCCATCCTCAAGCTGTGAGGAGTGCTAGGAACCGACCCGTTGTTGCGGCGCCGCGCCATGGACTGCTGGCGCGACGGCCGCTCGGCGCGCGCTCTTATAGAGCTTGTTGAGGGTGATCTTGGCCGGGCTAGCAGAGCGTTTAACAGCGTATTTGGTTCATCCGACATTAGCGACGACAATCAAACCACACTCACTATGTCCACTAGACTCTCACAACGAGTCACAACACACACTAAAGTAATATTGTTCATTCATTACACTGCTAAGTTACGAACAATGGCAAAGTGGCTCAACAATCTCCGTTCGTAACTGTACAAATATATCGGAGCGGCCAGGGTACTCAAAAATATCTGAACATGCACTTTATCACCTTGATAAGAAAGGCATTGTTCAGATATTTCTGCCCGATTTTTCCGATATATCTGATGGCGACTGTACATTACATACGTGTGTAATCAAGGAGACAAAGCGTATATTTTTAATTTAATCATTCATCTTGTAGGGCACGAATCCTGTCCTGTATGACGTCACGGGCTGGGTGAAGGCGAGCAGAGAGAGCCCGGTCACGAAGAAAGCTCTTACGTTGTTGCAAGAAAGTCAAACGTAAGTTGTATTCACTAATAAATTTTTAACCACTCGTACGTAGCTCATCTGCAATCTTTACGCTCCGTTTCACAAGTTTCCACTGACTTATATTCCAACTTGAAATTGATTACTCAAACTTGGTTACCATTTGTGTCAATCCATGGAAAATAAAACTGTACTATTTAAACTTATTCCTTAAAAAAACTCTGTACTCTGCGTATCAACCAGAGATCAAAACGTCATTCCATCCTATGATACATAATAATGAGATATGGCATATGACTTATGCACGCTCGAAATCACTTAAATGAGTGAATTGAAACAATACTCTCTAGTCGCGCATCAGCAAGCCTAAGATGCGGACGTGCCAATAATGTGCCAGTATTTTTCTAATGATTTATTTTTATTGATACAATTTAATAACACAGCATGGCAGTTATTATACTAAATCAATGTGAAATTACAAGATGAGAATCACTGTGAAATTAGAAGAATGATAAGAATCACAAGTATGTTATGAATGTCAATATAAGAGAATATAACGGAATCATTGATAGAGAATTAAATAAGTTAAGAAGGATTATGTGAGAGTATAAACCGATTCATAGTAATTAATTTATAATTGGTTCTAGCGAGGAGATAGGTCGGCTGTCGGGGTGGGCGCGCGGCGCGTGCGGCGTCAGCTCGTGGAGCTCTGCTATTGGTGACAACGCCACTCTTCGACGCGCTTCGTCTATTAGGCGCACACTCACTGCAGGTAACAGATTCAGAATCTTACTATAAGGCTAACCCCACACTAGCGTCTTCTGAGCGTCGACGCGACGTCACCCCCTCCCCCCCCCCGCTCCACCCGCTGAGAGGGGGTGAGGGGGGAGGAGGGTGACGTCGCGTCGTCGTCGCGTTGACGTCCCGTTAACGTCGCGGTGACGTCGACGTTCAGAAGACGCTAGTGTGGGGTTAGCCTAAGTACCAAGGATGATAGAAGCCATGGATTGATAATGTCTAATACAAAATCGCGTTCTCATATTTCAGGTCAGGGTACTAGCGCCATCTATCGTTTCCCAAACGCAGCAGGTCTCAGTTTCATACAATTTATTTTGGCGATAAACTCCGCCAAAATAACTCAACTCCAGACTCGACTGATAGCGCTGCGACACATTATCGTAGCATTTGTCCCGGATTTTGCCACGGCTTAATTTAGCCTGGAGTCCGCTTGGCAACCTAATCTCATGAAAAGCACTATTTTTTATGAATAAGCGCCTGCCATAAAAATAATCATAACACTAACTTGATTGTAATTACTAAGGCAATGTTACCGACTTTTTACTGTATATTTTATGCTTGTAGGCACAGCTGGCATGAAACGACGCTCAACAGCGCTGCAAGCCAAGTTCGTTGCTGACGGTATTGTGGACACGCTGCGTCGCTGCGGTGCCGGCGGCGTACAGTTTGTATGCTGCCTGCTCGCTGCGCAACCGAATGACCAAAGCGATGATGTCAACGTGCCGTTGCTTCGGTCGCAGGTATATGGCTTTCTTATTCTTTCTCTGTCTTGTCAAGTTTATAACGTTCGGTATTGTGGACACGTTGCGTCGCTGCGGTGCCGGCGGTGTTCAGTTTGTATGCTGCCTACTCGCCGCGCAACCGAATGACCAAAGCGACGATGTCAACGTGCCGTTGCTTCGATCGCAGGTATATGGTTATTTATTTTTTCTGTCGTGTCATGTTCGTTGCTGACGGTATTGTGATCACGCTTCGTCACTGCGGTGCAGGCGGCGTGCAGTTCGTATGCTGCCTGCTCGCCACACTACCGAATGACCAAAGCGATGATGTCAACGTACCACTACTTCGATCCCAGGTATATGGTTTTATTATTTCTTCTGTCGTGACAAGTTAGTTGTTGACGGTATTGTGGACACTTTGCGTTGGTGTGGTGCAGGCGGGGTGCATTCCATTAGAATGCTGCCTGATCGCTGCACAAGTGAACAACCGAATAACTAACGCGATGATGTCAATTGGCTGCTGCTTTGATCGCAGGTATATGGCTTTTCTTTATTCAACAAGTTGCTTTGACGCAGCGCGAACGGCGAAATTATGAAAGCTATGTCAAAGTGCCGTTACAGCGGTCGCAGGTATATGGTTTTTTTCCTTAATGACTTCTAGCATGTGTAGGTATTTTTCCCCTTTTTACCTTACTGCCTATTAAAGCACCCAACCGTGCTCTTACAGTTGTGCGGTGAGTACAAGCAATATAAGCCAGGCGAAGATGTGAATGTGTCGCTGCTGCGATCGCAGGTATATGGTTTTTTTGTCATTGTTGCGCTATGTTATAATATTTTAGTCAGTCTTTTACCAATAGCGATTATTGAAGATTTGCCAGTCGCTGTTTTGTTAAAGAAATCATCGCGAGAAAACTGGTTTTCTATTTGGCTCGTTAAAATAGGTAAACTCGTACTTCTTGTGTCTAGCTAAAAATATAAGCGAATTTAGCAATGAAATACATAGAACATAATGATTAAATTCCTACTAATATTAATTACATATGCAAAAGTAACTGTGTTTGTCTGTTACACCTTCACGCTTAAACCGCGAAACCGATCTAGATGAAATTATATAAGAAGACAGTTTAATAATATAGACTATTAACGTTTCATTTGTAACTATTTTCTATTATTAATTATCTTTAACTGTATGTCGTCGGGTGACAATCTAATTACTACCACAAGTTCATAGCCGTAGTGAACCGTACAACAACAACAACTTGGTTGACTTTTAGTTGTCACCTGACGATGTTTAACAATAGCCGTGCCCACACCTGTCGCACCGCCTCGCGTTTAGTGTGGACGCGACCGCAATGCCTCGGGTAAGGCACGTCTACACTAGCCGAGCTGCCAATTTCCTCGCCAGGTGTAGCCACGGCTAATGAAGTGTTTTACTACCTACTAACCAAGCCGCGTGATACACTAGCGCAGCCAATCTCAAAGTGTGCTCCGCGGACCCCTAGGGCTCCGCGAAGCCTCTGTGGGAGCTCCGCGAGAATACTTATAAAATTGAGAAAAAAAAGTATAACCTGGCGGCTTAGCATGACATGCGTTGTTGCGCGCGACTCCATACTTCGAGTCGCGCCTGAAGTATGGAAAGTCGCGCCGCAACGTAAGTCATGCTAGACATAGACAGGTCTTCTGTCTGACTAGCACATATAATTTATAATTTATTCGTACTACAATTCGTACTAGCTCCGTCAAATATTTCGTACTAGCGCATACAACCGCGTGAATGACATCAGTCCCTAACGATCTCCGTTGTCCACAGTTCCGAGGGTTCCAGCTATTGGACGCGGCGCGCCTCTACAAGCAAGGATTCCCGGAACACATGCCGCTTTCGGAATTCGCCAGGAGGTATTTATTAACCATACCAGTGGCAAAGAGTCCATAAAACTCGGTTCCCATCGGCTTGCATATATTTCAGATTAAATTACGAGTTTTTCTGTAACTCATGAAGAAAATTTCTACTTAGATTCGGCTTGCCGAATAATATATTTACTGCTGAGGTGAAAAGTTATTTTTACATCTCATGTGTTGCAGCACTCGCTACACTCAGGATTATATTTTTGAACTAGTCTCTTCGGGCAGGATTCTATTTTCGAACGATAGAATCCATTCGCTAGCTCGTAGTTCAACCCTAGAATCCATTCGCTAGCTCGTGTTTCAATTCCACGCTCACGGTTTAAATACAACTTTGTTCCCTTGTATAACAAATCACTATTATTTATTTATTATGATTCTCTCTGTCCATGGCAATTATTATTCCCATCTGATGGTGGGGTCTGCCTCATAGTCACTATGATTAATATTTGCATGAACAACAAACATGATATTAAACACAACACAATTTCCAATCCATAAAAGACCACTTACCCAAATGAATATTACCAATAGAAACATGCGACCTTAGTACGACCGGACACATTTACGGATGCATTCGTTTTGTATTTTTTTCTTTTTATGGTTCCGTACCCAAAGGGTAAAACGGTACCCTATTACTAAAGCTCCACTGTCCGTCCGACCGTCTGTCTGCCACCAGACTGTATCACATGAACCGTGATAGTTACGGTCTAAATTTTCACACATGATATATTTCTGTTGCCGCTATAACAACAATACTAAAAACCAGAATAAAATAAATATTTAAATGGGCTCCTATACAACAGACATGATTTTTTTGCCATTTTTATAATACGTAGGACTCGCACTTGGCTGTTTTTTTATTTTTGTTTTCTCTGGCTTAGGAAACTGGTTACCAGCCACGTTTACTCAACCGTGTTCGAGAATAACAAGACGAAATTACCTAACTGTTATATTTTTAAGCGGTTTTATTTAGCCCTGTATCGTTGTATATTTTTTGTTTTTGTTTACCCGTTTGTTAGGTACAGTCGACGTCAATGATATGTTTACACCTTACTCCTTCATAATAAGGCTCAAAAGTGTAGACATATCTTTGACGTCGACTGTACATACACATTCTGTTAAAAATATACCCGCATTTGTTTGAAAAAAATAATAATAATAATGTAACTTTTTTCAAAAATATTTTTTTTAATACATACAAGATTCGACTCAATTTTTCGACCTGAACAACGCCTTGAACAACGCCTCTATTGCTTAGGCGATAAAGTGCATGATCAGATATTTTTGAGAACCTTGGCAGCTCGTGCATGTGCAGCACCAAAAAAAATTTTTTTGGTGAAATTTGGACAAAATTATTTGGTTATGAGAGTTGATTTCCTTCGTTTTTAAGTCCAAAAATCTATCGCTTTAAAATAAACTAATTTTCGT
The DNA here is from genome assembly GCA_911728535.1 of Pammene fasciana. NCBI lineage: Eukaryota > Metazoa > Arthropoda > Insecta > Lepidoptera > Tortricidae > Pammene > Pammene fasciana. The sequence continues at coordinate 4,916,988 of OU452292.1, forward strand.
AGGTACCGACTTCTCGCCACGTCAGAAAGCGAATCCGAGGAGGCACCACCATCGTCGCCGCTATCAGACCGACAAGTTGTGGATGACATGCTGCTAGCACTGGACCTCGACGTCACCAGCTACCGACTCGGGCTCACCCAGGTTAGTGCAATATGTACCTTGTTACACACGACATAAGGTCGATAATAACAGGTGGTTGGTGGTATCCGCAGAATTAAGTGGTGACTGAGTTCATAACGCTGTCTCCTTCTCTCTTTCCGTGGCGGTGCAAGTGTGAAAGAGAAGTTTTAGGACCTCAGTCGCCACTTAATTCTGCGGATACTATAACACTGCCTAAGGCTCAGTCCTAGGGATCAATGCAATATGGACTCTACGCTCCATACATAAGGCGGATACTTTAGGGTCATGGATGACAGTGCGGGCGCTCAACGTCGATAGCTACCGTCTCCGGTTCATATACTTAAATGCAATATGCACCTTATTATTTACGACATAAGGTGGATAATCTTTGGGTCGTGGAAGCGCTCGACATCGACGTCATCAGCTACAGAATTGGGCTCACACAGGTCAGTGCAATATGTGCTTTATTACACGCGATTTAATGGTCTTATCACACTTGAGCGATTTGAAAGCGATTTCTATACAAAACTCGTACGCGGCGAACTCGCGGTGTGTTCGCTCCCATACGAAACTCGCTCGCAAATCGCAAGTGTGGTAACGCTCTCAGGTCGATAATGACCTCAACGACTCTAAAACTAGGTGTTTCACACAGCGTAACCGCTAATGTCTTAAAAAAAATCGCGACTAATGAGCTGAGGCTACGAAAGTTGGAAAATGAGCTCTCTCTTGCTTAACGCTAATTTTGTGATGATAAAAATATAAATAAATAAAATAACAATGTAACGAAGTACACCGTAATTCCTGACGGTATTATGAGTGTTATATGAACGGCAAGAAAACTAACCAAGCACGTTAGGTGTTTTAAACGACTTTGTTATTGGCTAAAAGCGTGTGAACGTCATTTTAACCCGTCTCCCTTTACCTAGGGCTACAATATCAGGTTCTTCAAAAAAGGAGTGTAGGCAGAGAGTTCTTGAAGGGTGGGCAACGCGCATGTGAATCCTCTGGGGTTGCAGGCGTCCATAGGCTACGGTAACTGTACCGTCGTGGTATTAAAAAAAACCTACTCTATTGCCGACAGAAGGTCTATTTTGAAATCTTCAATTAGTAATTTCTTGGAACGAATTGAGAAAGTAGATTTTAATCAAATTCTAGTATTGCACATTGCACGCACACCATTATCTTGTTATTTTTTACTGAAAAAAAAAAAACTATTTCTACATTTAGAAAGGTAAAAAAGGAGGGATAAATGTTTGATTGAATGTTACGAATTCGGGGTCTATTCAAATACTCAATGAATCAAATCAATTACAACTTGCATACCAAAGAATGGTAAAAAGCTTGCTTACTCGATTGGCAAAAAATAGTTTCCTATTCTCTGTTAGTCTATGATTTTTTCTTTTCACCTCAGCAGTTTCAACAAGCCTACTTTCCTCACTCCCTGGAGTGACGAAAGTGCGACTTTCATCACTCCAGGGAGTGAAATTCTGTTTCTAGAAGCTTTCGTCATAATGATGATGCCTTTCATTCAGGAATGGAAATAAATGTGTTTTTTTAATTTTAATATGTTCTCACTACTGAGGTGAAAAGTTGTATGCATCACATGAGAGAAAAGTTTTTTTTTTACATCTCGTGTTCTTGAGATCCCTCGCTACGATCTAGATTCTAACTTAGTATCACTCGCTTCGCTCGTGATTCAATTATAGAATCTTTCGCTTGCTCGGGACTCAAAATCAACACTCGCAAGAAAAACCAACTTTTCTCTCTTGTTGCACAAATAACTATTTCACAATTGTATTTTTTTACTGATCCGTATCAGAGTAATTAGATCGATATAAACTAGAGATCGATTTCACTTAACTGTGCCTGACTAATCCAGCATAGTTCATGTATACTCATAGCCCGATTATCTAATAGCCGCAAAATAAGTGAAAAGGGCCATCAACCTAGCTTCGAAGGTTGCCTTTCGCTTTCGTTGGCTATTTGTGGCAAGAGATGAAAAAAACTGACCAAGAGCAATGTGCTGCTTAGTGTGGTTCGTAGACTTCGTACTCTTCGTAGTAAGTGCAAACAAACTTCGAAAACAAAGTATTTATTAGTTACTACTATAGTGAATTCGCCGTGGGGTGCCCGGCCTTAGAATTGTCCCCCACCATATCGTCCCGTGGTTGCAGTAGGAGTCTGCTTAGGGAATATACCGCAGGAGCAGCAGCATCTTCCGAAAGCCTAAACAACAATAAACGAAAAAAAAAACTGCGCGCGCCATCCCGCCTGCCAAGCGTGGCGCGTATGGCAAACCCCCCCTTAAAGGGGAGGCCTATGTTCAGCAGTGAAAGTCTTATGGCTGAGATGATGATGATGACTATAGTGAACTAATTCTTACTTATCTTATCATGTAAACAAACGTGTGTCAATCTAGACATCGTAATGTCCGTTATTTTTGAGATTATTCGTTCGTAGCTTTGATTATTGTCGAAAATTTTATTAGATATGATATTTTTCAGTTGTTACTTGGTTGAATTCAATTGTCCGTGAGTTTCCTTTAAGTATACAGCAACAATTTAAGTGATAACGCTAGACAAAAGTATGTTAAACTTTCCGCCTTACATCAACATATTAACTTTCAATTTTTGGAATCTGTCATAATTTATGAAGGTGTCATTTACGTTGTCACTTTGTCTCATATATCAGACGACGGCGGTCAAGAGGTGTCTGTTTACAAGATAGGACAAGTAAGGATGAATGCACTATATTTACTGCTAAATAGTTACTTACCCGCTTAATCATAAATGTATTTCAAACCTCATTTAACTTAATCATCGTTTTTTTTAATGAATGGTTTTCTCCCTTTGCACTTGAGCAATGGGAATTCTGCCAATGACAAGTTGGCGACGTTAACAGTGACGTTAATCACATTTTATTTGTTAAATAAATATAGGCAACGTTGTTCGGTTTTAGCCTTCCTCTTTGTAAGGGTGATAGCTGCTCCTTACAAACAACACGTGGCGGCCGTGCCAGGACAACTGTCCATTAAACTACAGAGAGTTTACACGCGTTTTGAGACTAATTCTTCTTTAGCTGCACACTTTTATTAGATCACCGCACAATAAGCTGTCGATATTACACACTGAACTACTTAAATGAGCAAAACATTAAAAATGTTTCTCAAGACGTCCAAACTACCCTGCGTTACGAACAGAAGTCAAATCATCGTTTGTCCTTATCTGTCACTTTGACAGTTTTGTTTGTTAGAAACAGACAAAGCATAGTTTAACTAAATGAGGTTTGAAACAAGTTTATGAATAAGCGGGTTAGTGTTCAATGTTTCGAGCTACTCGACCGATGTAGAATGCTAAAATTTCCCACTCAGCTTTATGCCAGAACCAGCTGTTGCTCTCCAGCGCTCTGGATTTCAGTGAGCCAAATACGCTCAACAAATGGTTGACTATGAAACCTAAAACATGTTGCAATCCAAACTCAATGACATTGGAAACTATTAAACAACAAAAAATCTAGTTAGTCTAAAGCTATGACCTTATGAGTTTCTCTAAACTATGATGAAACATAGTTAGGTACCTAAAGAAAACGGAAATAATAAGCGTTCAGTTGGCGGTATTGGACACCCTAGGCATTTTTTTTAAATATAAATAAGTAAAATAAATTTATAAGTTTATAACCTAACAGTGGTGGTGAGTAAAAACATTTCTTAGGCAAGCCGGAGCTTTATTTGGCTCAAAATTACTCCATCAGCTGTTGGAAAACTGCTCAAATGCCTGAAAATTATGCAAGCCGACGGGAATCGTATTCTGTGGACGCACCGCCACTGTAACATAAATGAACTTTATAAAATAACACGGTTACACTCACGGCACTTTAGTCACGTCTTGCGACATGTTTCGGAGAGCCTAGGTCTCCATCTTCAAGCACTAGGAGTGCTACTTGAACCGGCCCGACCTAGATGGAGACCTAGGCTCTCCGAAACATGTCGCAAGACGTGACTAAAGTGCCGTGTGAGTGTAACTGTGTTATTTTATAATGTTAATATGTCTCACGAAAGTTTAAATTTAATAAATGAACTTTATTGATAACTTTAGTTGAAATAAAATATTATTAAGTGATATAAAAGATTAGGGGAAAAGCTTTTAGGCTTTAACAATATGAATGTGTCGAGAGCCTTTTTTGACAGCAGCTGTCAAAATCCACCAATCAAAAAGAATATGATTAATTGGTGGATTATGACAACTAGACCTCTCGCCACGGTGCTGCCTGCGGGTGAAAAATCCGATTCAAGTAACCCTAATTACGGAAAAACTAATTATTACATGCGAAAAACTTACAATATAATGGACACCGACGCGATTACGGCACATCACTTCTCTTTCTTTCCCATTAAGTTAATCGAAAGGGAGAGTTATATTGCGTGTAATCCATTCGCCGTATTTTTCCGCGTATTATCTGCTCGAGACCACGCAACGGTCAATTATGAGTAATATAACGTTTTTGTGCGTAATTCTACCGAATCTTCTTTGTAGTAAGTAATAGCAGTCTAAGCTCGTAAACTAGGTATCAATGAATGCACATTACGGGACAATCATTATTATAACTATTTTTATTTAGCCCTGAAACTGCGAAGATGTGTTCACAGCATTGTATCCACAAATGATGCAGTTTTTGCAATAAAGCTATTATAAGCATCTTTTCTATTTTATTAATTAGAAATTAACTCATACTGAAGATAATAGGATACCTATCCACACTTTTCGTGTATACCAATTTACCTAAATATTTAGAGGGTATAAAAGTCATACCATTTTTGGGAATTAAGTCAATTAAGTACTTAAGTTAACATTAGATTCTTTAAAACAAGTATAACCTTTTACAAGCTTATATTTGTGTTCTGTTCTGGTTTTAAGATCAGTAGCCATATAGTATATAATACATAGCAAAGGCAGCAATGGCATTTTCCAAAATAAATACATACAAAAACTTAGAGTGAAACAGTAATAAGTATATTATAATTATGAAGCTAAAAAAATAAAATTAATAAGATAAGCGCAAGCGCATACCATTTTGCTGGTATGCTAATATCATCGTTACAATGAATGACGGAAGATTTTCATACACATGAGGTGAGTGAATGTTTAAACACTCTAAATTATATCATAGATTTATCGTAACAATGGCTACCGGGCGGCCGGTATGTATGTATATGTAGCATTTGGCGCCCAATTAAGATTAAAGGTAATTAATATTTATTTATTTTTACAACCTTGGTGTGCTGAAAATAACTATTTTAGTTATTTTGCTATCATTGTTGTAATTTTTTTAGGTTATCTCAAAAACAAGAAAACAAAGGATGAAATTTCGTTCACAGATACGTAGTTTATAATTATAACCCATATTGACATTCAGGTAGGGATGAAACTCCCGGAAATAATTACTACGAATGAAATGAGATGAAAGTTCGCATTGGATCGCCACTAATGAGCTCGTAACTAATACAAAATAAGAAATAAAGTATTCAGATGTGGTCATAGCAGTGTTATGAATAGTTTTCTCTGGGCTTTGGTCTTCTTCACTAATAAACAGTTTCAGTAATGGCCGCCAAATGAAAAGCCTTTTCAACCGATTTCAAAATTTCGAAGGAGGAGGTTCTCAATTCGTCGGGATCTTTGTTTTTTTTTATGTATGTTTACCGATTATTCGAAGACGGTTACACCGATTTGGAAAATTCTTTTATCGTTTGAAAGAGTATACTTCACAGTTGGTCCCATTATCACCAGGTCCAAATTTGATGATGGGATCCTGGAAAAATCCAGAGAACTCTTCAACTATTATAGGCACACCTATAGTGATTTCACTATTTTTCACAGCAACTCGGCCCCTTCCTCTTGGAAGGATCCTAAGTGAAGTCGGTTCTTTTTTGTTAATATTTGATGCAATGTCGATGTCGCCTCAATGGAAATGTCCTACGTTTGATTGGCATTGACGTAAGGATAGTTTTCAATTTGAATTGTTTTAGACGTTAAACCTAACTATAGAGACATAATTTTGTTATACTTAGTTTAGTTTGGCTTACAATCTTACATAAAAGTTAATTATCAATGTTTAGTGTCCCATAAAAAATTACAATATCTACTTCACATGCACACTTAATGTACTTTTTTAATATATAAAATATATAAAGAAATATATAAAATAGTCGTGTTACATAGAGACTGTCAGGTCAGCCGTTGAAGGTAGAAACTTGTTTTTTTTGAACGTTAACAACGCTTCACTAAATAGGTAATACATATTTGAGGAGGCCTGTGCCCAGCAGTGGGACGTAAATAGGCTAGCATATTATTTTCTTTATTTATTTTTATTCTTAAGTTAGGTTGTTTTATAATATTTTTACAAAAGTAAAATACAAAAATTCATCAAAAACATACAAAAACAATAAAAACATTATAAAAAACCTAACCTAGGGTGCCGCCGGCAACGGAGCAAGGCCCAGGCTGCCGGTGGTTAGGGCCGCAGAGTGAGGAGCCTTCGGACTATGCGCGCCGTGTCCAGAATTACCGCCTTCTGTATCTGACCCTTGATCCAACCACAACCCCGTAGCGAAAGTCTCTCAAGATGTTGGTCGAGACTCTTCCTAGCATATTATTATTATTATTCAATAAGAATGGATTCTTGGTCATTGGTTAAAAGTTAATCTATGTGGACCAAGTCATAGTGGAAAGTTGGTTGAATAATATGGCGTATTTAAAAAAAATCGAACAGAAATAACTTTTTAATTTCCATCAAAGCACTAAACCTGACCGTGGTTAATCGCAGAACTGCGTTGTCTGCAGTTAGCTTAGTTGGACGTAATAGTTATCTGCTAAAGTGAAAGCCGCCTTATGCAATCATTGTGTTCTATGTAATGCGCGCTACATTCTGTGATCTACAGTTTTAACAGTAAAAACTATAGTTGTGTAGCATGTTTCTGATGTACTAATTAATTGTTATGCTAATATGACGATTGTATACGAGTATGTTTCTTTTATAATGTGGGTTTCGTTTACAAGTTTTTTTTTTGTTACGTCTGCCGAATGTACATTAAGTTTTTCTTTTGTTAATGAACTAAATTAATTAATGTTTATTAACAGTTTTTGTTTCAATTAGATATCCTGATGTGGATAAAAAGATCTACTAACACATTTCATTTTCGTAGCAATATACTCTTTAATATGTAGTATGTAAATATTTTTATAGTTAAGAAATATTTATTGAGTAGGTACAATAGTAGGTATCACAAATATTTTTTAACTGATCAAGTGATCACACACCTCGATACTTTATCACTTACCATAAAGCTTGCTGTATGTATATATTTTTACTATGTACATACAGTTCGTTCCAGTGGTAGGCAGGACATCCATAGAACTCCATCCGTCGCCTGACTTAATTTCTAGATATATGAGGTTTTCCAACAGCGCAGCATTGAAAAGTAAATGAGCTCCAATTTGCGTAATATTTTGAGACACGACCCACCGTTGTGTTGGTATATTTTAGCTGTCTGAACATCTTGTACATATTTAAACATATTCTAATAGTTAGGTACATTATTGCTCAAATACAATATTGAATCTGTACAACGTCCAAGCGACATCCGCAAAACGGTATCTTTGCCAAAAATTACACATATTTGCTACAGTACTACAAAATTACGACACAAACTGCATCGTCAAAATCAGGAAGTAAAATACCAACTTCGGAAGTTATGTGACGACCAACCAAAAAGTGCACAAACCAGATCGGAAGTAGGTCTAGTCGAGCGGAGGCCCATTTTGTTATAAATAGTAATCAGGTATCAAAAACATTAGTTACACAAGCGCTTTCGTAATACGTTATGTCATGTGTGTCACTTCGGCTGCGCGGGCGCGTAGGCGCCGTATAGTAGGCCAGCGTATTGATACAAACATGTATGTCTATTGATCCTTTATTCTTAGCCTTTTATTAAGGACTACCCTTTTTTGTATGTCGTTGAACCGGCATTAAAGTTTTTGTCTAAGCCAGACAACATCGGCATTTTATACTGTACACGGTAGATATGCATTGGTCTTTCTCAAAGCTTTTTTACGCATGTACATATAGATTTAAAACCGTCCTTTGCAAGGTAGTTTGTCATTTTATCCTAGCGAATATCAAACGGTTTCAGTATCTTGTCTGAAATCAAATCTTGCAAGATGTTAACATACTTCCTAGTATCCAATGTATCAATAAATAATCTCAGATTTTGTTTCTCCAGGTACAGTCGACGTCAAAAATATGTTTACACTTTTGGACCTTATTACAAAGGCGTAAGGTGCAAAAGTGTAAACATATTTTTGACCTCGGCCATACCTAATGAAATGGCAGTTTGCACAACATAGAGCCATTCTACCTGGTTTTGTACTAAAATATATTTATTAATATCATAACCGTTTGGCTACATATAGGGCCATATACATACAGCCTTGGGGTCGTGACGGGTTAGCGCGTGGCAGCCAAATACTAAAGATCAAACTAACATTTTAGTATACAGATATTAATAAGTAGATTAAAAGTCTAGAAGAACTACAGTTAGCAATAAAATCTTGACTTGTTCAACATTATAATGATTAAAGTCGCCGTAAGTCGTAATTGGAAGCACATCGGACCGGCAATCCGGAGGTCTCAGGTTCGAATCCTTTCAGGCCTCAATGTTCTCCATGGTTGATTTTTTCATTATATAATGGAGTTTCCAATTTGTGATAAAATCTTGATTCTTTACATATTTGAAAAAAAAAAAACATTTCTGGCTATTCAAGTCTACCTCATGTTGTAGTCTCAGTCGCTCACAAATATCTTTCTCCCGCAAGCGGTGTGACGCGCCGTCGAAGTGTGACGAGACCTCAATCATAGCGGCAACTTGAGACTGTTACATCACTACGTCTCTTCCGACTGTGGACGATTTCCATATTAGTCATGCGAATCTACGGCATGCGTTAGAACGTAGTTTTAGGGGAACCCAGTTGACAACAAATACTTAATAACATATCTGATGTTACATATATTTACTAATATTAATTAATATGGCTGAGTCAAGCGATCATAAAAACTTAGTACGTTAGTCTTATTGTACAGTCGTCATCAAATATATCGAAGCGGCTACGGTACTCAAAAGTACCTGAACAAGCACCTTATCGCCTTGGCAATGAAGTCGTTGTTCAAATATTTGTGACCACCTTGGCCGCTCCGATATATCTGATGTCGACTGTACAATCAAAAAAAGGTCCATACAAGTATTATGTTTGACTCATGCCCCGTAATCATCCGAACATTTTGTGTTAAATGTGTTCCATCACCATCACACATAGCTTTTGCTTCAAACAAACTTTTTGACCCAATGGATTGGTACAGAATGTCTTAACTTAAGTACCTAAGTCCGCCATTTGTACTTATTATTTTATGTTCTACGTACCATCGGGTTCATAATTGCATGGCCAATTTATCAATGAATTCATTCATAAATTGCCCGTGAATTTTTGAACCCGATGGTACAGTTTAAAATTTAAACAAATAAGTATGAAGGGCTGTCTGGAAGAAATCGCTTTTTAATGATAAGACCGCCTGTTGTTTACCTCTAATTTAATTTGTATATATTTTCTGTACTGGTTTTGTTTTTGAGGTGATCAATAAACTATATGTATTGTATTGTATTCGATGCTTTGATAATCTTTTTCTTCCGGTCTACGATACGGTGTACCTACTAGAGCTTGCAACTCCAAAATTGATTGTATGGCCAATTCCGGAATTCCGGAGTTAGCCCATACAATCAATTCCGGAGTTACAAGCCCTATGTACTACCTACTATTTCCTTATCTGTGGTCGATACAAAGCACCGAAAGATTTGTAACAATCGCCATTGGCCCGCGCTGAGCTTTTGCTTGTCATCGCATCACCGAAGTATTACGCGACCCCAATTCTCTCTCGGAACTGTTACATAACGCCGTCTTCAGACCAAAGTTACTTTTGTATAACATTTGCATCTTTAACCTTATGAGACATGTGGGTCAGGCAAGTTGGTTTCCTTTGTTTGCTAAGCATATTGCAGGGTCAAGAGATTACAACATGGACATAGTTTATGCTCACATAGCTATTTCAATAAATATCGATATACGATTCATTCAATAAGTTCAATAACACACTCGACTCGTAACGTTTATATGACACTGATTTAAAAATAGTCTGCCTAGTCTGGCCGCTATGTAAAAATACCTGTTACGGTGATATACGAAAATCTGGTTTACTATATCTGATATATGTATACCTAAGTCTATGAAACGGCATTTAAGCTTTGGCTGCGACCTTTTATATGTAATAAAATGTAATGGCAAATATTAGGGACTGTAGAGACTGTCCCTATGAGTTCCCTGAGGGATGATTTTCTTTAGGGAAGTCACAGGATAGTTTCTATCACAAGTCATTTATTTGCCTTTCCTCGGAATTTAAACTATCTCTATACATAATTTCAATTATATCGGTTCAGCGGTTGAAACCTGAAGAGGCAACAAACAGACCAACAAACAGACAAACACAACGCGTTACCTTTAAATTTTATAATATAAGTAGGGATCTGTATGGGGATTGTATATCTAAGTTTTTCTAAAAATTCTACGAATACATTTAATTTTCAGATTAGTGTTGTACTTTAGATTTTCGGAACTTTTGTACGGAATATCATTTGATATTGACCAGTCGCTTTTCAGTAAACGAAAACATCGTAAGGAAACCGGACCTAATCCCAAAAAGGCCTAGTTTCCTCTGGGTTGGAAGGTCAGATGGCAGTCGTGTCCTGGAACAAGAAGCAGCTAAATTAGGTCTCAGGATCAACCAGTCAAAAACTGAATACCTCCACATGAAACGATATAAATACACGCGTCCAGTGTGATAATCTTCATGTTGGGGGTACCGTCTACCAAGGAGTTGACAAGTTTCGGTACCTTGGATGCACTGTTACCGACACAAACACCAGAGAGGAGGAGATCAAGATACGCATCCAAAACGCCCTGCGGTGCAGTGCAGCCCTCCATAAGGTGTTAGTGTCCAGGCTTCTCAGCAAAAACACTAAGTTACGGATATATAAGACCGTCATAAGACCTATCCTTATGTATGGCTGTGAGGTCTGGTCCCTAACTCTGAAAGAAGAAAGTCAGCTCTTGGTGGCGGAGAGGAAAGTTGTCCGTAAGATCCTGGGACCTATCAAGAGAGATGACGGTACCTAGAGGATCCGAAGGAATGCCGAGATAGAAGAGTTGGTGGCCGGACCCAATATTATAGGCGAAACAAAAGCCCACAGACTTCGCTGGTTCGGTCACCTACAGAGAATGGTTGAGGATCGTGCTGTCAAGAAAGCGTTCTTGGGACGACCGACTGGTCGCCGTCGGGTGGGTCGGCCCAGATATCGTTGGGGAGACAGTGTGGCGGCGGATCTGCTGCAGCTTTGAGTCAACAACTGGCAAGAAGTTGCGCAGGATCGGGATAGGTGGCATGCTCTCATTTCGGAGGCTAAGATTCTCTTTGGATCGTTGAGCCAAAATAGTTAGTTAGTTTAGCCTATACGATACGATACCAGATACGAGTAAACTCAAATAGATGTCATGTACAAAGAAAAAAGTGTCCAAGTCGGACTCACGCTCGAAGGGTTCCGTACCATTATCAATAAAATCGGCAAAAAAAAATCGTGTTGATAATCACTGCATGTGGCTGTACTCACTTGTGCTTTGTGCTTGTGTTGGACTTTAATAGTGTTAAAATGTCTCACGAAAATTTAAAATACATTTTTATACTCGGCGACTGTAATACTTGAATTGAGATTGTGGTGGCGGAACTACTAGCGCATACTTTACGATAGAGCTTTTATGGTCGCACATTGTAGCATCCATAACAATCACAGAAAGGATTTCCATACAATATTGTGAAACTGTTGTCGGGCCCCGCATTGCGCGCCCCGCGTGTCGCCGACACATCCAGCGGGAGATCGAAGTTAGTCAATTATATAGAAGCAGCTGGTTATGCACGGCATTCGTCGAACTCAATTCTTACCGGCTTGCACTCGTAGAAAAACTATTGTGTGCAACGGTACATAATTAGGTCTTAAAATTCTCGGGTCTGTTTTTACAAAATTTGGCTTCGCCTCATTTTGTAACTTCGACCCTCGAATCTTAAGAACCCTTATTATGTAACTGTTGCACAAAATACTAGTCTGTTGTATGGAAGCCCCTTAAAATATTTTTTTATTCTGTTTTTAGTGTTTGTTGTTATATCGGCAATAGAAATATATCATTTTTGAAAATGTCAACTGGCTAACTATCACGGTTCATGAGACGGACGGACGGACTGCGGTGTCTTGGTAATAGGGTTCCGTTATTACCCTTTGGGTACGGAACCCTTAAAAAAGTGACCGAGGCCTTCAGTACAACAAAACAAAATATAAAAAAAAAATAGTTGGATTCGTTCTCCGAGATACAAAAACTTACATGAGATGCTAATTTCCTGTCAGAAACACCCATTAACAACAAAATAACCATTGTGCTTACTTATAATGATATTAATTATTGAATAGTTTTTTAAGGAAGAGCGGTGTCCTTTAACACAGGTATTTCCATACTTAAAAAGTGGCACCGACCGGTATTTTGTTAAAAATTGCTTGTTAGTCTTGTTACTGAATATATCATTTTATTTTTCTTTATTTATCTTTCGTCTTAGGCTAGGCTATTTACAGTATTTTTATAAAAGTAAAATGGCATAATTGGTATCGTATTCTAATTATGAAAAACTAAGAAAACATTTTTTTTGCATTTTTTTTGGTTTAGTATGGAGGGAGGGTCGGCCGGCTGGGACCCCCTGACTCATAGAAAAAAAAATGTTTTTCGCGTCCATAAATTTTTTCTCTTCTTTTTCCTAGTCGCAATACGATACCAATTAGGATTACCAGTATTTTCGTTACATCCTGATTTCTTTGAATATATTTAATGATGAAAACTTTAATGTCAAAGGGTTATTACAGGATCGAGGACTATATGACAGACATATATGCATGGCCCAAACCGAATCTATAAAATCATCTAGCATTTAGAGGACACAGTTCAGGTAAGAAAGAATATCAAACGTATTGCGAAGCAGTCAGATTTGGATTATATTTTTATTTTTCATTTTAATTACACAATAGGCAGGTACATGTCTGTCTCTCAAGCTGTTTTGATATGCCTTGAAGAACTACGAATTATTGTATATAGTATCTTTAATGTATAGCCGGGATAACGCTAGGTAGAAGAAGAAGAATGTATTAGTATTACTGTTTTGAAAAAATAAGTCCCGCCGTGTTTCTTGCCGGTATTAAGTAATACTTCTCGGGCCAGAGGGGTAGGGTTAAAACCGGTGGTAGTTTCTTTTCTCTCTGACGTTCGTAAGTGCATTGTAATGTGCCTAAATTGAAGATTAAATATCTTTTATCTCTTTTTTTATTTTTTATTTAATTCACTGGCCGACCCGATTCACCGGCTATGGCTACGTATCGAAACCAATTCTAAAGATCAGATTTATTCCCCTTACTAAGTAGGATTCGAACCATAATCGCTAACTTTTACATTTATAGGTAACAAACTATCCAAACTGCTAGAATTCGCTTCAGCAGTATTATATCCATAAGACCATCGCCAGCGATGATCTTATCGTATTGAATCCCAGAAACAACGTTTATAATATATTTTTTTACCTCCAAGTCATTTAATTATCAAATTATAATGCTGTCGTAAAAAAATACTATTATAATGTCGTAAAAAATATTATAAATTTTGACTGTATCCCACAAAAATACAATTTTTTACGAGCCATGAGCATTTTATCGTGCGCAACCACAGTTATGGTCAGTGGTTAAGATAACTTTCTCAGCGTTGATTTATTTTTAGTTGTTACATAAAGTCGCGATGAGAAAAGCAATGGAAATTTAGTGAACAATCGCGTGAACATCGTTACAACTATTATGTTACCAAGGTTCAAAATTGCATAGACACATTATGAATGAATTCATTACCATCAACATTACCATTTGAAAAAAATTGTTACCAACAACCAAACTTCGTCTACTTGGGACTTTTGGGGCTTCCAAACTAATGCTTATTACGTGTGCTTATTGCTTATCAAAGTGTTTTGTTCTTTATAAGTAAACTTTGAGTTATAAGCAAATAAACTTTATTAACTCCTTAACGAATTTTGGTTATTAATGAAATAGCCGATGTAGTTCGGGTTGGCCCTGTAACTTTTGAACCGTAAGTCCAAAAATTATGAAAAAGATCAAGAAGATACACCATTAACTATTCTATCAATGAAAATTATTTTGAACATTATCGAATTAGGCGTTTTTGAGTTATCTCCAAAAAACTACGTACTTACGCAGATACGACCTTGCGATAATTTATTCGATAGTATAGCTACGGCTGGTCTTTATGAATAATGGTACGGAACCCTTCATGCGCGAGTCCGTCCGACTCGCACTTGGCCGGTTTTATTTTCCAGTGTTTGAATCTCACTGTACGAGTATTTTCCGCTCGCGTTAGAACGACTTTTGAGAGAATAAGAGAGCGTGTAAGTCATTTTGAACACTCCACCCGCTTAGCTACTTCTGCTGCTGATTGTACTACCGTCATTACTGTACTTTGAATTCTGATTTAATGTCCTTAGGAAATTAATTACAGAATGAGTCTTTTTTATCTTAAGTCCCTCTTCGGGTTATAATTATATCTACCTGTGAGCCTTCCTCATACCTAACGATTGAGCCGTTTTGGGTGAATAAAAAAAAGATATTTATTCTTCAATTTAGGCACATTACAATGCACTTATGTTATGAACGTCAGAGAGAAAAAGAAACTACCACCGGTTCTACCCTAATAGCTGTCACGCAGTGAATCCTTTTATGCTAAAGGGTCCATAACGCCCATGTGACACCTCTGGAATAGCAGACGTCCATATGCTATGGTAGCTTATCCATGTTTACCGCCGACGTGGTTTTAAAAAAAAATATTCTAAGAAATTTTTTTTGCGTGCTGAAGATGAACAGGAAAATTCAAACTCAATTTTGAATTGAATTTTTATTTTACACTCCTTAACATTTTGTATAGAATGTAGGTATGTACACAATTATGCAAATAAATGAAAATGAATGTGAATAAATTGTAACTGTTATTCCATATATAAAATAAAACCTAGTCTAGCCAAGAAGAGAAAGTCTAGGTTAGGACGCTATATTAATGTCTAGACATCATAAATATGCCCCATCGAATCGTAATCGTAATTATCTAGATTGATACGTGTTCACATTACTTTTTAATTGAAATGTCCTACATTTAAACTATAAATTCTCATGAGAATCTGATATTAAAAATATTAATAACGGGTCACTCATACTCGTATAATCGTAAATTGATCGTGAGTCGTAGACGAAGACGAGAGACGAGAAGTTTCATTTTGCTGAATAACTTTTCCCAAATAATTATACCATTTCATTTCCCAACTCCATAATTGGGTTAGGAAACCTACCTACCTACTAGGTTGGGTTAGGTTAGGTTGGATTATGTAAAGTTGGGAAATGGGCCATATGGAATTTCTGCGAAAAAATGGTTGGCACGCAAGTGAAATTCGGCAATACAATTTTCGTCAAAAAGACAGAGAACCCTCCTAACTTTATGAGATGACGAGAGTTGGTTAAAAGTGGCTTTAATAAATATAGTGAGGTTTGAATCGTAATTTTAGGGTTATGATATATATAATTTATAACGCATAAATATGTCATTTGTGCACCAAGGCGTATTGTTTACAGAAGACCTATCGTGAAACATGACATGAGAATCGAAATTTTGACATCCGCCTCTATCGCTCGAATATGTAATCAGGCCCACCCACTATCAGTCAGCCTGAAGATATTAGCCTGTCAGTTGTTCAGAGCTTTCAAATCTTTTGTTCTAACTGACAGGCCGATATCGTCAGGCGGACTGATAGTCGGTGGGCCCCCCAAGAGTGACAGAGAACCAGGTACAGGTCGCGGCACGTAACTCTAGCGGTGACCGTTATTGCGCGGAAGTCGGAAAATGGGTCGCGCGGGGGGTACAGGGGGTGAAGGGCTATGGAAGAACATGCGCAGAAATCAAGGTCAGCGCTAGAGTTACGTGCCGCGAGGTATAACGAAATTGGTATTTCTGTGTTTCGCGCTGGGCTTTCTGTTTGTGCTAGTGCCGCCCCTACGCAACTACGCGCTAATAATAATAATTTTTCTTGAGAGACTTTCGCTACGGGGTTGTGGTTGGATCAAGGGTCAGATACAGAAGGCGGTAATTCTGGACACGGCGCGCATAGTACGAAGGTTCCTCTCTCTGCGGCCCTAACCACCGGCAGCCTGGGCCTTGCCCCGTTGCCGGCGACACCCTAGGTTAGGTTTTTTATAATGTTTTTATTGTTTTTGTATGTTTTAGATGTATTTTGTATTTTAAAACCTGACTTAAGAGGATGATAAGAGCTAAATTCCCTCCCTATCTTTTTCAGCGCGAGTGAAAGAGAAACACTGCGTTACGATTAGTATGGGAGCTCATTGCAAATTTTGCAAAATGATTAATTAAAAAAAAACTATGCATTAATTGAGAAATCTAAGGCAACGAAGTTTTTAGTATTAGTGTGGTGAAATGTTGTCCTTAATTACAGACATATAAGCCAAGAAACTAAAGACGTGCGATTGTTTTAAGCTAATTTTAGATGTAACTTTGGAATTATTTTCTATCGAGCCGATTTCGTCCAATCGTGTATTGGAATTAACCAAGTTCTTTTAAATATAATGAATAATAACATATATTTTTTTTACTTTTCCAAAACAAGTAGTTATAGCTATATGACTGTTTAAGTAAAGTCAATTTGAAGGTCATCGGGTGTTGTCAGCCTCTTAAGAGAAAAGACAAATAAAGAGAATATTAATGTTTTGTCATTTCTAACAAACACACTTGTCAAAGTGATAGATAAGGACAAACGATTATTATTAGGATTTACGTCCGAGACCCCGTGCCCGTGTGCCGTGGGGTGCCCGGCTTTAGAATTGTCCCCCACCATATCGTCCCGTGGTTGCAGTAGGAGTCTGCTAAGGGAATATACCGGGAGATGGGCAGCAGCATCTTCCGAAAGCCTACAATCAATAAACAAAAAAAACTGCGTGCGCCAACCCGCCTGCCAAGCGTGGCGCGTATGGCAAACCCCCCCTTAAAGGGGAGGCCTATGTTCAGCAGTGGACGTCTTATGGCTGAGATGATGATGATGATGACGTCCGAGACGCAGGGTAGTAGCTAAGTGAGGCTTGTGAGACGTTTATGAATAAGGCGGCTAGTTACACATATTGAAAGCAACACGATACATATTTTAATAAATTGCCCTAAATATCTTTATAAATGTGCTCGTGATCGCGAATTTCTCGTGGAAAGTGGTTCAGGTGATCCTGAGTGCCCAAGGACCTAGAAAACATACGGACGGATTATCGCCAAGATAAAAACTGTGATTCCATGATGAGCCGAGCCGAAGTCTCGTGCCCTGACACTAATTTGTCGGGTTTGAAGTTGAACTAATCGCCGCGCGCGCTCACGAGCTGTATACATGTGCCCGTAAACACTAGAAAATCGAATAATGACTGAATCACAGTTTTGCCTTCACAGGATTACGTCCGTATTTATTCTAGGTCCATGAAGGAGCCATACTTTTTTGTTTTGGAAGTATTAAATGCGGAGCGTGGTGTAGCCGGTTGGGCGAGGGACCGGTCGATAAACGTCTTTACAAAACAAAAAGAGTGCTCCAAATAAGTTATTGACTTTTATTTTGCAGTTACAGTCGCCATCGAATATATCGGAGCAGCCGGGGTACTCAAAAATATCTCAACATGCACTTTAACGCCCTGACAATAGAGACATCCTGAACAACGTCTCTATTGTCAGGGCGTAACCACCTTGGCCGCTCCGATATATCTGATGCCGACTGTACCTACAAATTCTTCGACTTCATTTGCATAACAACGAGGTATGTTTTAAAATATGAAGTAGTTTCAAAAGGTAAGAAAACAAATTACCTAGTCTTCGTTTATTAATTAAGTTTACCTAATGCCCAATGTATTAAAATAATTAATTTATCTAAAATAGATCACAACATGGCTTGCACTCTGTAAAGTCAAATGAAATAGTAGATTGTACAACAAGTGCATAAAACGCACCATTTTACGCGAGGCGTTTATCCATACGAGCGAGCTTGCGAGCGAGGATGGATATAAAGTACGAGCGTAAAATGGGTTTTATGGACGAGTTATACACTCTACTTTTTACTTCGATTGTGAGGAAATAAAAAGAATAGGAATTTCTTTCATAAGAAGTTTCACTTTATGCTGGGTATAGGCGGACTAAAACTCAATTTTATGCACAAGTGCATAAAAAATTTACTTCTTCTAAGGCTATTTTGACAATGGCAATTTTTTATGCACTTGTGCATAAAATTGAGTTTTAGTCCGCCTATACCCAGCATAAAGTGAAACTTTACGAGCATGAGAAGTAAAAAATAGATATGTACTTACATGCGTTACACGGTGGAATTATTTTAAATAACCAAAAGGTAGAGAAATTTATAAATATTTTAAACCACTTTCATTTTAATAACCCGTCCATGCGATTCTGAATGCCACTTTTTCAAAATAGACGATTAATTCTTCATGCATGTTAACCGCAACTCGCGAATGTGATACAAACAAGTGAATGTAGCTATTATATGGAATTGCTTTTAAAATAACTCGGTTTCCATTTTTATAGAAGCCTCGAGAAGCGGACCAGCTATGTATAACCAATTTGAATTTAAACTGATCAATACAATACATCCACTCGACTTGTCTTATGTATGTCGGTTCTTCGTGTGGTCAGGTCATAGTGTAAAAAAATACGATTTGACTGGAAAACTACTTACTTACTTACTTCGCTGGCTCAGCGACCCAAAATGGATCTTGGCCTCCGACACTAGGTTCCGCCATTCGTTCCGATCCTGTGCGCTCCGTCGCCAATCACCCGCTCGGATGTCGCACTGGTCTCTCTGGACCAGCACGTCGATCCACTGATACCTAGGCCTTCCGCTCGGACTTTTCCCACTTGGTCGTCCCAGGTATGCTCTCTTGGCCGCTCGATCCTCTCCCATTCTCTCCACATGGCCGAGCCAGCGAAGTCGCGCAGCTTTTGACTGGAAAACTGCCAAGGTAAATTTATATATTGAGTAATAGGTGTCCAACACCATTCATACAATCAGGAGCAAAAGTAGCTAAGCGGCTGGGGTGTTCATAAAGAGCTGGACACGACTTTATTGTTAAGAGAATAATCTTTTGACAATAAAGTCGTGTCCAGCTCATTTTTAACACCCTATCCGCTTAGCTACTTATGCTGCTGACTGCACCATCAAAATCACGAGTCATTAAGAGTCGCCAGGACGCTCGCGTGAACTCGCGTTCCCATACAAACGTAGTTTAGCTCTCATTTTAAAACGACTTGCTTTAGAACCATGAAATTTGACATGGGCATTCTAGTAGTACAGATCTAGGTCGGACATTCGTTTTCGTTGCTAAAAATTGTAATACAAAGAAACTATAGCAAAAATAAGTTTTGTATGTAAATCTGTAACTGGCTGTATTTTTCTTTGTATTACAATTTTTAGCAACGAAAATGAATGTCCGACCTAAATCTGTACTGTTAGAATGCCCATGCCAAATTTCATGGTTCTAATTTTAAAATGAGAGCTAAACTACGTTTGTATGGGAACGCGAGTTCACGCGAGCGTCCTGGCGACTTTTAAATTGCACTCCAGATTCTCCAGAACAAGTGCGAAAGACCCAGTGCGATAGAGGACACATACAGTAAATATAAGAAACATATAAGAAAGACACCCTTAGTTTGACTATCTATAGCCATAGAGTACCTAACTTATATAGTAGAGCAGCACAACCTAAGAACCCGAGGGCGCAATTGACTTCAGCTTCAAAAAGTTCTTAGACTATGGCCGTCTATTATATGTTTAAGTTTATGCTATAGCTTTATTCAACCTTAAGAAGAGTTAATAAATACTCTTCTTAAGGTCCCCTCCACACTCATGGCTAAGCCTTCGCGCGCGAGTGTAAACCCAATTCGCGTATTGTTCGCGCCTTATTCCCAAATTTTTGACGCTTTCTTGTTTGTCACGAGAAGCAGGAACTATCATCGCCTTCTCATTAGTTCATACTTCGTGTCCGCGGATTTTGCACTAGTAATTACGCATCTTTAGATTAAATTAACACGAGAAACTTGTGTATACAGAATTGGGAGTATGTCAGAACATATTTCATTTCGCTGTTTAGATGCTTTCTATAGTATATCAAAACGAAACAATGGCTCATTAAGTTTATAACCATTTTGTTTTACTCAGTTTCACTGTCGGGTACTTCCAACTTACACATTTATATAAAATTAAGACATTCATAAAATATACTCATACTTTTTTTGTATACGGCACCTCCCGACTAGTCAACGAGATTTTATGACGGGTCAGTGTTAACTAACTCTCCGGTAGTGTGATGTAGCAAAATTCTCAGCATTAAAGTTTTATTGCTTATTGGTTACACTTATTACGTACGCATGTTTATTAGATGATTTAACGTGTGTGTGGTGTAAAATTAAACATATATACAAATATATCAAGATTATAACTATAGTTAGGTACTATTTATGGAATTGTCACTTGAGACATTACTGTAATAGATATTCTACCAATATTTACAAGCTTGGATGCTGGTACAGTCGCCATAAAATAAATCGGAGCGGTCAGGATACTCAAAAATGTCTGTACGTGCATGTACAGATATTTTTGAGTATCCTGACCTTATCATCTTAACAATAAAGAC
The DNA here is from genome assembly GCA_911728535.1 of Pammene fasciana. Classification (NCBI taxonomy): domain Eukaryota; kingdom Metazoa; phylum Arthropoda; class Insecta; order Lepidoptera; family Tortricidae; genus Pammene; species Pammene fasciana. Next base: position 4,938,079 of record OU452292.1, read on the forward strand.
GTCGTTTAGATATTTGTGACCACCTTGGCCGCTCCAATATATCAGATGGTGACTGTACCTAAAACGGCTCAATGATTCTGGCACACAATTCGATTTTGAGGGCGCGTAGTGCGAGAGAGGGAAGCTGCTAATTGCATGTCTTTATCACGCCCGAAGTTAAAGGCGGAAGCTAATATGAAAGATAAAAGAAGATAAAAGATAAAAGATATTTATTCTTCAATTTAGGCACATTACAATGCACTTATGAACGTCAGAGAGAAAAAGAAACTACCACCGGTTCTAACCCTACACCTCTGACCCGAGAAGTATTACTTATTACCGGCAAGAAACTCGGCGGGACTTATTTTTTCAAAACAGTACTACAAATACATTAAAGATACTATATACAATAATGTCAATAATGCGTAGTTCTTCAAGAAGGCATATCAAAACAGCTTGAGAGACAGACATGTACCTGCCTATTGTGTAATTAAAATGAAAAATAAAAATAAAATCCAAATCTGACTGCTTCGCAATACGTTTGATATTCTTTCTTACTTGAACTGTGTCCTCTAAATGTTAGATGATTTTGTAGATTCTGGTTTGGGCCATGCATATATGTCTGTCATATAGTCCTCGACCCTGTAATAACCCTTTGACATTAAAGTTTTTTTCAAGTATTTCTTAAGAGCGGGAAATGATAGATTCAAAACATCGACGGGTAACTTGTTATAAATATGAATACCCTGGCCAAAAAATGACTTATATGCTTTGCGGACACGACATCGTCTGATAGCAAGCTTGTTTTTATTTCTAGTGTTATAGCTGTGGATGTAGAATTCTTCTTGAATGTGTGTATATTCTTTACAACAAAAATAATATTATCATAGATATATTGGGACGCAAGAGTTAAAATATTAATTTCTTTAAATAATTCTCTAATTGATGTACCTGCCTTTAAGTTATACATAAAGCGAATGGCTCTTTTCTGTAAAACAAAAATAGTCTGTATGTCAGCTGCTTTGCCCCAACCCAGAATTCCATATGACATTACACTATGAAAATAACTATAATAAACTAAGCGTGCTGTCTCAATATTAGTCAGTTGTCTAATTTTTCTAACGGCATGAGCGGCTGAACTTGGTCTAAGAGCGAGTTTTTTTATATGAGGACTCCATTGTAAATTTTTGTCCAACGTTGAACCAAGGAACACAGTTTTATCTACTATATCTAAACATTCACCATTTATAACTATATTAGTGTCCATTGGTGCCACGTTTGGCAAAACAAATCGAATACATTTAGTTTTCTTAGCATTAAGTAACAGATTGTTAGTAGTAAACCAGTTTAGTACGCCAGCTAGTGTATTGTTAATTACAGATAAATCATTGGATTGCCGTTCAACTTTGAAAATTAAAGATGTATCATCGGCAAACAAAATCATACCACAAAGGTTTTGTACTACACAAGGTAAATCATTTATATAAACCAAAAACAGGAATGGGCCCAGAATGGAACCCTGTGGCACTCCTAATTTTACTAAAGTCCCTTTAGACTGGGTTTTATTTACAACAACTGTTTGTGTTCTATTGCTAAGGTAAGAAGACATGAGACTCAGGGCATTTTCTGAAAGACCATAGTGTTCTAATTTAAGAATGAGCGTTCTATGATCTACACAATCAAAAGCTTTTGAAAGGTCACAGAATATACCAATTGCATCATAACGTTTGTCTCGCCAAGCATTGAAAATATGTTTAATGAGTTCTGCAGCAGCGTCGGTTGTGGAACGTCCCTTTGTGAAACCAAACTGATTGCTTGTAAGCAGCCCATGTCTGTTGAAGTGCCCCAGTAGATCATTTAACATTATCTTTTCAAAGACTTTACTTAGTACAGGAAGTATCGATATCGGTCGGAAATTATTTAGATCACTAGAATCACCCGATTTAAATAGAGGTATGACTTAACTACATTTCATTAGATCTGGAAAAACACCTTGTGAAACTGAATTGTTATAAATGATGGCTAAGTAAGGCGCTATGTCGTCTATGATATTGCTGATGACTACAACTGATATTCCCCATAAGTCCTCAGTTTTCTTTAAATTGAGTGATTTGAATGACTTTACAATTTTTTCCGAATCCACTAGGTCAAATTCAAACATCGTATTACATTTCTTAATATTAGCGCAAAGTAAGTAATGAGCTTGAGACGAAGATGATTGTAGGCATTTTGTGGTATTTAATGCTATGTTAGAAAAATAATCTTCGAATGCCGAGGCAACCTCGTCATTTGACATGACCTGTTGTTCCTCCGAGACAATGTTGACTTGACAATCGCGTGATTTACATTTACCAGCTTCCTTATTAATAATATTCCACACTGTTTTCACCTTGTTGTCCGACATTTTTATTTTTGCACTAGTATAGTTCGCCTTAGCAGTTAAACACACCTTCTTGAAAATTTTTGAATAGGTTTTTACATAGTCCAGAAAATCTGAAGTTTTGTTCACTTCTCTCTCTCCATAAAGTTCATACAGCCTCTTTCTACTTTTATGAATACCTACAGTAGCCCATTCACTAAACTTTGCTTTAGCTTTAGTTATTGACCCACTAATAGTTCTCAGTTTGAAATGTTTATTAAATTGACAAAGAATCATACTAAACAAATCTTCATACAAATTATTTGACTCATAAAAATGTGCATAAGGCAGTGTGGAGAGATGATTTTGAATTTCTTTTTTGAATAATTCCAAACGATAACCAGTAATGGGTCTATATGTTATAGTTTGTGGAATTTCCTGAATTGGCTTTATAAAAGATGCCCTTTGACCGCTGTGATCAGAATTAAAACAGTTAAATATTTCCTTATCCAGACATTCACAGTTACAATAAATATTATCAAGGCATGTCGCACTAGTGACACCCACCCGGGTAGGTTCAAAGAACAAATTAAACATATTAAACGACTTAAATAAACATAGCAATTTAATAGAATTAATAGAAGATTCAAGCAAATTAACATTAAAATCTCCACAGACTATAACATGCTTTCGGCAGTTTCGGTTATTAGTCGGTTATGACATTATATATTGTTAAACTTATTTTTGGTTTTATATTCTAATTATTTAAACTTTATTGCACAAATCAGAAAAATCTCTACCAGTCAACCATTGGGCTAAACAGAGACCTAGAAAATAAAAAAAGGTAATAAACTACATAAAAATACACAAATAAAATACTAAGAATAGATAGATATACTAATATATATTTTATACATGCTATATTGAATTAAAAACGTACCAATTAGACTGTTTTTTTATAGGCTTTCTATGCGCTGCCTACGCTTGTGTTGTAAATAGATACTTATAAACGTCTTTAAAAAAAATTGAAAGGCCTAAATTACATTTTGTAATTAAGTTCGCTATACTTCCGCCGCAGGCTGTAATGTAACAACCGTTCATAATATATTGTTTGTTTATTGACATGTGTAATCGTCTACTGACAATGTTAATTAAAAAATCATTAAATATGATGATGTCACAACGTATAAATGATTTTTTACTTTAATTTACAACACGTATACCAGACGTGGGTGCCATTTTATTTAACCTTTTGACCACCTTACGTCAAAATTTTAACTTTCAATTTTGAACTCTGTCATAAATGTCATAATTTATGAAGGTGTCATTCACGTTGTCACTTTGTCTCATATATCAGACGACGGCGGTCAAAAGATTAAAGTTGTCCACACTAAAAAATATTCTTTGGGACACAGTTTTATTGCTGACTGTACCTAGTAGCATCGTCATGTAAACTACGGAAGTATACCAAATTTCAGCTCAATCAGACACCGGAAAGTGGTTGAAATTTAACATGCAAGATTTGATGCACATAATGACATAAACAAATAAATATACGGGGTCAAGCACATTCACTGCTATGCTACGCACTTAGCGTTACGCCGTAGTCGATAACATGGGTTTCCCGCTATGTAGCGAAAATGCTTCGTAGAGCCGTGACGACAACGCGTCGTCATTAGCAGTGAATGAATTCAATAAAACTGTGTAAGAAAAGAGTCTCAAATCACTACATTTTTCTTTAAGTACATCCAGTCCGTTAATGCCATCAGAAGTCCATAAAAAATAGTACCGGAATTGAAATTAAAACATGGGACACTTTATTTCTCTTATCCAGGGTCGAAAGAGCTCGTGGTTCTGAGTAGGAACAACATAAATGTTAAATATTAAAGAATATCAATTGGAGGTTTTAACTGACGCAGTTTTGCAATAAACCGAACTAGGAAGCCCGATACTCGGCAATGAAAGTGTTAATTAAAAAGTTATATCTTCCGTGCTCTATATTCCTTGGTTTTGTGGCGCATAAGTGAGTACAAGGAAGCTCTTGACTGTACAATCATTTCTTTTGGAAAAATACTCGTATTGCTCATAAAAAACGTTATTCGTTGTGTGCATGATTGTGGCGCCATCTTTTGGGCAGGTATTCAATCTTTTTTTTTCTTTATTGTAAATGGCTCGTATTCCTTGCTCAGTAGTAGTTCAGTCATTATATCCAAAAAACCGACCCTACGAGAGAATCAAATTTCCTACAATTTTTGTCCTCACGGGTTTACTGTAAAATCAAAAATGGCCGAATTATTCAAGAAAAACCGTTTTTAGAATATACGCAGGAGCCTGATTCGTTCTACTTTTTGAATTTACGCTCCCAGTGACCACCCCGAGGGACCTACGAAAAAAAATCCAAGAACTAATTATTCACGGGGCAAAATCTATAATGGCTGAACTATATATGAAAAGTCACTGGCTGATTCACTATTTTGACAGCTCATAGGGGCTTTTGCAGTTTCATTTCTTGTCACATTGTGCACTGTGATCGTTCCCGTTACCCCCACCATGCACTTCGCACATAGCGATTTTACTTTATCAGATTTTCACATTATTAAAGTTATGTAAAATACACTATGTAACTGAACGAAAAACATTTACTCAAACCCGTTAATGTTTAGGTTATACTGAGCATCTTTTATTATGGGACCAACCCGGAAATCACAAAAAAAATTTGGCTGTTTCATACATTTCACTGCTCATATTTTGAAATTTCCTATGGGAGAGTCCAATTCTTATTTTGCGATTTCGGGGTTGGTCCCATAATAAAAGATGCTTAGTATGACCTAAACATTAACGGATTTGAGTAAATGTTTTTCGTTCAGTTACATAATATGGTATACATCTTTTACGTGATGATTAAAGTTGGCAACATCTGCATTAAAACTGTACAAAAACAGAACACTTTGAGTCACAGTTCAATCGTACCAAAATGCGACTACAACCTACCAGAATATTCGTAAAATGCCTTCCTTAAATAATTAGATACGACGTTGTATAACCAGTTTAGTTATAAATATACTTGACCGTCGGTCAGACTTCCTTATTTCGAAACGTTAATTCGCACCCAAATAATGGAGGAAGCTTGAAGGTCAAACCGCGCGCAAATGTTACGCGTAACCTCCAAATAAGAATAAGCACGAATCAGATACAAATAAGTAAATACTTAGTATTTTTTTATTACATATTACTGGTTAATGGCTATAGGTATTCGCTCGAGATGCAGGGATTTAGAGAAAAAAAAAGAACTTCAACGGGTGTTGCCCCCTGGCTCTGCACTTCATTTCTGTGTTATTTAGTTTTTTTTAATATACATTATGTTATGTCACTTTGTACCATCGGGTTCATAATTGCATGTAGGCCGGGAAATCTGGCGGTGCGTAGTATGGGGACCTCGCATTAATTCCTCAGTCGATGATTCTTTTGCTGGGATATAGTATAGATCATAACAAATACCAAACATAATTTTTCCAAAAAAAAAACATTTGCCAATTTTGGTATTTTCACCAAAATGTACAAAAAGCTTAATAATTTGTACTGGAATATTTCTCAGGCTATATTTTTTTCACCACACGATTTTTTTTGATCATTGCCAGATACTAGGAAAAGTTCCAAAAAAATGTCAATAAAAAGTATAAAAACTGTCATCTTTATTTAAAAATATCTGTTGACACTCGTCATTTTGTTTGGAAAATTTCTCAGTCAAGTTTGTAACAGTGGTTGTTATGTTAATCATATTTTAACATAATATTTACGAATTTCCAAAAAAAAAATATTAAAAGAAATAACTTATTGCAGTAAAAATAATACGGATATTTTTTTTTTGGAAAAACATTGATACACCATCTACTCATGACACTTTATCATACTGTAAAGGTTTTTTTGTCTGAGGAATTAATGCGAGGTCAACCTCCTTATTGCCCATGCATTTTTTAACCCGATGGTATAATAAAAAACACTATTTCGGTCTCCATGCTTGTAGCATAGTTTAAAAGTCCTACCAAAAGATCGACTTGCGCATTCAATTCGATTCCTACTTCCGGACATAAAGACACGTATTTAATATTTTGATTGATTTATTAATAGCCTATAGTGTCCCACTGCTGGGCCAAGGCCTCTTCCCTCGATTTCCATCCGCCTCGGTCCCGTGCGATTTCTGACCAGTCGGTAAGAAATGCGTCCAGATCATGGCAGGATGATAAAAACACCTGCGGCCATTAAATAATGTATTATTGTCTAACGCATTACTGACACACAGTTATCTCATTTGTTATAATAATAGAATTTAATGCATTTAATTTGAATTTGATTTAAACTTAATTACAAACAAAACGCTTCTGTTAATTGCATGTCATTATAATAGTTTAAAAGATAAGCTTTTATTTATTTAACGCTCTCGAAATAAAATGACAGCAAAGTGGTGTTATTTTGTTGTAGAAGTCTGTAGAAGGCATTTTTTAAAGATTCTAGCTGTTCAATATGATGATCAATTCGCTCTTTTCAATACACTTACAATTCCCGTTTCGATATTAAATTAACAACACAGAAGCGGTAATTGTAGTCGCCGTTTACAATTTAAATATGTCAAAAACACAAATTCGCACCAAAAACACAAACTTCAGAAGCACACAACATTCTGTCGTATACCTGGATTAAATCTAAGTTGTGCAAATACGGAACAGATTCAAGTTACGTGAACGAAAGGCCGGCGCCACGCCGCTTGCGCTCGCGCAGTCTCATACCGATCCGCACCGCGTTCGCGCGCACTTTCGCTCTCAAACCTACCGCAACGTGCGCGCCTGAAAACCTATGATTCCTGCACAAGTGATATATTCATTATAAGCTTCCTGCACTTAAAGTGAAAAGGCACAGCTTTGCTTTCGTGTTAAGTGAAACTGGGACTATGTTTGTGATCCTTGCGTTCATCGGTGTACGGTTCGCCTTACATGTGTCCAGGCAGAGTGCTAGGGCGCTCGCAGACGAGTGCTACACCAGAAAGTAATTAATTTTTCATGCTAGTGCTACATGTGGTAAACACACACATACACACACATATATATACTACATATATTTACCTTACAACATTAAGTACCGTCAAACTACACATCTATAATCCAAAAGCTCCCAGTTGTGGTCTAGTACTAACTCTTTTACCTAGATTTATTTAGTAGCTCTTAGAAAAAAACTCAGAAGAAACCTAAAATAACATTTGTTTTTAAAACTTAATTACATAAAGAACTTATGAACACTATTTGTAATACTGTACTGTAGTTGAGTAGTTTTACGTTAAACCAGTTTTATTTTTATGCTATTTGTAAACACAAATGATTGATTGAATAAAAACTAGATTTTCTTATGGGTACAGAGCTACGACCCTTATTTCGATGTTTAAATAACAGATCGTGATATCGCCGGTTTTATTTTAAACATACATCTGTAATCTCGTAGCATATTCGTAGCAATTTTCTTATAAAAATAATTGGTACAAGCGATTTTATGTGAAACGATCAATTATGAATTACATAAAAAATATAGATGTTATTGGAAATGAATCTAATCTATAATTATTTTTATTTGCAATTTGCATATTTATTTAACCCTGCTACGCTGTCACCAATAGCTACGAGATTCCCATCTATGTGTCGTATTACGAGTCATCATCATCTCAGCCATAAGACGTCCACTGCTGAACATAGGCCTCCCCTTTAAAGGTTTGCAAAGTTTGCCATACGCGCCACGCTTGGCAGGCGGGTTGGCGCGCGCAGTTACGCGCGTATTACGAGTATAATAATATAATACAATGAGCAGACGAAGATTGACGGGTTAGACGAAAATAATCTTCACACGCTCTTATTATTTTAATAACAAAGCCGTGCCAAAATAAGTTAGAACCCCACCCGTTTAGCTACTTATGCTGCTTAGTGTACAAATCGCATGGCAGAACAATAATCTCAACTGCTTTGCAGAACTCCATTGCCTACGATGCTTAACTTTGCATAGCCTGAAAAATAACTTGTCTATCTCTACTCATTAACAGTCATTTATTCCAAAGTAAAAATATTCAAACAAATCATATCCTCAATCTCATATCTCTACTTAATATATGTTTAATTCTGAATACTGGCTAATCCCAACATCAGATCCTGACCTGGTGACAATGGGACGAACTCTGAAGTATACTCTTTCAAACAAACAAAAAATTCATAGCGGCCCAGGCCGGCGAACATACATACAAAAAATTGCAAAAACAAAATCACGACGAATCGAGAACCTGTATTCTCGATTCGTCGCTCCTCCTTTGAAATCATGAAGTCATTAGTCTGTTTAAATAAAATTGATATTTATTAATTATTTAAGTCAAATAGTCAAACAAACTACAACATAGGCAACAAACTTTGTCCAATCTACACTAGTTATAATCATACCTGGGATAACTCGGGGCATCTATACGAAAGTGATGTAGCAAAATATTTTATCGTAAAAAAATATATCGATGCTAATGACAACATCTACATTTTATTCTACATATATAAATATTACATATTTACTCGTCATTTATAAATAAAAAAATTAAAACATGCATTTAAATGTTTATTTTAAAATAGTTCTCCTGTAAAACTGTATTTTTCTTGGCAATATTTTGATGACTATCGGATTTAACGTGACGTGTGACATTATATTTTTTCGGGAGAAAACTGACATTGCATTTAGTGCAAAATAATTTTGACTCACGTAGTTGTATGTCAGGATATTCACTAATCCATGATTTAATATAATATTCGCATGGGCGTGGATGTTTCTTGGGCGGCATGATTAAATTGGACTTCGTAAAAACCGTATTCTTACTCTAGGACATGAATGGTATTCTGACAGTAAATTGTCATTTTGACTGAAATGACATTCGCATACTTTTATTATTTTAAGAGGCTCGATATCAGATATGACATCGAACCTCTTTATAGTAGTTAATCGAGAATGTTCAATGAGCTCATGTATTAATTTAATTATATCGACATCTTTTTTAATCGATATCAAATCTCTAGAACTTGCCCCGAGTTATCCCAGGTATGGTTATAATCTACACCAGTTATAACAGATAATTATAATAATCTGCCACAGGCTTCGTCAAATGTGTACAAAATAAATCTGCAACAAGCTTTGTCAAAAAAACCTAACCCTCTCCGTCTGTTTCCCTGTCTGTTCGGTCTGTCTGTTTGATTATAGAAGTTGAACTTGGCACATATCACGTAGTACAAAACAAAAACAGTAGGTAAAAACAAATAATTAGGAATGTACGATTAATTTAAATTACTTACATATTTAATTATTCCGTAAGTTCATTGTTAACATTTCGGAAGGCGTCAGGCAGATGTTTCCCTATTTTATTTACATGTATGTAGGCCACTCATGACATACATAATTGACTCGTGGGTATTTGCTTCCTGATTGTATTTGTACAATTACATACATATGTATGAAGGATGGACGGCATTAAAAATCCAGTTCCATTTCCGTACAAAACCCTACTAAAAACCCGATACTTTTGTCTATTTATTTACATAATAGCAATTTCATGCTCTTATGAAGTGAAAATTCGGTATTCCAGAAAAAATACTGTGACCCCAATCAAAATTTGAAACAACTTGAAATTTTTGAACGGAACACTAAATAAATTTAGCACCCCACCCCTAAAACTACATTAAAAATGATGTAATTTTTTTAAAACAAGTTGTAAGTCGCTGTTTTGTATGGGTCTTACGTTTATAATTATTTTGTGAAATATCAAAAAGTATTACCGGTTAAATATTATTACAATGAGTAAAATGCAAGCCATCGAAATAAATGGTCTGCTTATATGCAATTACGAGTAAACATCTGTGTAACTGTAATTACATGAAGATGATGCATTTATCATGCTTCCAATCTGCAACCTTTTACGCCTATGGACCTCGAAAAGTCGAATGTCATACAACAATGCGGTAATCCTTCACCGGCAAAAAATAATGTAATTAAGAGGAAGCGGCCTAGGCCTTGCAATCCTCGTTAAAGACCAGACATTCACCAGTGCGCAATTGCGCATCCTTTACGTGAACAGTCTACGTAATATGTAGCGTGAGGAAATAGAAACAACTGTATTGATTTTTATTTGTCATTTTTCCTCCCAAAATTCTAAAAAAAAGTCGTGAAGAGTCGCAAATTTGATACATGCGAAAACTACTTGGGGGCGGCTTCGTCGATTTATTAAGTCATATAAGGCTACATTATCAGTTAAGACTTTCAAGATAATTAAAGACCACATTTGTGTATGAGCTATCGGTTAATAAACCTAATCAATGTACCATCTGGTTCAGAGTTGCATAACCAATTTATGAATGAATTCATTGATAAATTGGCCATGCATTTCTGAACCCGGTAGTACATAAACGATTTGAACCGGTATTTGTTTTCCTATGTGTTAAAAAAACGTACCTATAAATTTAAAAATAGCTAATGTGGATTAAAAATGTTATCCATACACATTCATGGTTTTGTGAGTAAGTGATGGAATAATTTAAATTTATCCTTCGCAAGTCTGTACATGGCTCAATGGCTTCTTCGCAAACCACTATTATTTACTGCCATAAATAAATTTAATACTTTAATCGTTAAACTCATGATCATTATTTTTAAAAACCTGCAGTAAAATAAATGATTCATATTCGTGTTATTGCAAAAATGCAGCATTTTACAAATATTTTTGTTAAATTGGGGTCCTGACCTTTAAAACTAAAACTCTGTATTTAACGAACTGTAATAGTATTTTATACAATAGTGACATAATCAAGAGCTTTTCAGTCGAGTACTGCGTTTAGGCCACGAAGCTTGCTAAGTGGCCTAATTAAGGTACGAGATTGAAAAGCTTAATTATGTCACTATTGTATACAAGTCTTTTTCTACGAGTATTAAGTAAGAATTGATTTTCTTTCATTCTTTCTACATTTTTCCCAATCAAACGTCAAACACTATTTTTCAAACCGGAAGTAATTGTATCTGGGCCTATTCGGTGGTACAGACACCACCGAAAAGAGTTATACATATGATTGTGTGCGTAGTAGAAAGAGATGGATAGAATAAACTGTGTCTAAACTTACTTCCAAGATGTCGGTGTAGTTGTGATTGGTCTTTTTATAATCCAATCACAACGTAGAAGCAAGTTTAAGTAGAAGAAAATTTGACAGATTAAGTACGTTCGGAAATTATAAAGTTGAGTCTGTCCGAAAAGAAAAGTGTCGTACAATGTATGAGCTCCCATATAAACCATGACACTTTTCTTTCCGGACAAACTCTACACATTTTACCGAGATGTGAATGACATTCTCTTTTCAAAATTATTTTAGTTTCGGGGCGGGTTGTTTAATAAATCTATTTAATGATCCCGGAAGTGCCATAGACTATCCAACATTTAAATGTGTAAGGTTTAAGTCTGGTCTATCAAATCCTAATACACAGATTAAAGTCGACGAGTAGAAAAACATATTTAAGAGTTTTCTGCTAAGATTATTTTACTATATAGTTAAAATTTTATGATAAGTAATCTATTTAAAATATATTACATATTTTGTTAAAATATTTCATAAATGGCTTTCTGTTAGGTCAACAAACTTTGTCACTGACAAAAAAATGTTGCACAATTATTTTTAGTTTATTTATATTTATTAGTTTTTTTAAATGAAAACTAACATTGCTAAAATATTTCAATGTTTTGCATTTGTTTTCTGTTACGTCAAAAAACTTTTGTCAATGGCAACAAAAGTTGCACAAATATTTGTAGTTTATTTATATTTATATGTTTTATTAAATGAAGGCTAACATTGCTAAAATATTTCAATGTTTTGCATTTGTAATTTGTATGGTAGATTTTTTTTTCTGTTAGGTCAACAAACTTTCAATGTCAACAACGATTGTTTGTTGTTTATTTATATTTATTCGTTTTATTCTGGTTTTATTAAATAAAGGTTAACATTGCTAAAATATTTAAACATTTTGCATTTGTATGGTAGTTACGTTTGTTTAGGTTGTTCAATATATTACAAATTAAAATACAATAAAATTATATACTATAGTCAACGCCTAAAATATGTATACACTTTTGCACCTTTATCCATTGTAATAAGGTTCAAAACTGTATACATATTTTAGGCGTTGACTGTACCTATCTACTAAGAAAACTGGTTTTTGGTTACGCGCGATTACGTACTAAAATTCACAAGTCGGCTTATCACATTCAAGAGATCTAAAACTCATTAACATATTACATAAAAGTATATTCACTCCCCCAAATTCCACTATTAAAAGATTAATGGCTAAGGCGATTTGCAAAGCGAGTTACATTTTATCAATATATCGATGTTATAACATTACCTATAGGTACAGTCGACGTCAAAGATATCTTTACACTTTTGGACCTTATTACAAAGGAGTAAGGTGCAAATGTGTAAACATATCTTTGACGTCGACTGTACAAAAACTTAAGTAACCTTTGAGGTGAGTCCAGATCCAGATAGCCAAAATAGGCATCTTAAAGTAAGTTCTTAGGAGTTTTACTAACTAATTAGGGCGCTTTCCTAAACTTAAATGCGCGCGATTCTACAAACACCGTGTATGGGCAATCTGGACGCACCTTTACTTTGGTCTCGTCGTCCGTTTGAAAAAAAAGCAAAGGCATACTTTTTGTCATAACTTTTATTTTATACGCCTCCGTAATCGAAATGCATTCGCCATCTGTAACATTTGTTAGATAATACTCGTAGTCTCAAGTAAAAGGCACATTTGAATATAATTAGTTGTTACGTGTAGGTACTTTCATTAAGAAATATGTTAATAGAAGCGGCTCACCCAGTAGGCATCAACACAACCAAGAAAAGCATAATGGGAATCGAAAGAGCAATAGCAATGTAATAACGCTTACAAATCGCTTTATACTGCTATCTTTTTAAACTTTTTGCTGTCATTACATTAGAAATTACTTTCGATCAGTCGCTATTAAAAAAGAGTTTTTAGTTACTATTGTGTATATATTTATCAGGGAAGTCTTAAACGTACACCTAAAATTTACAAAAATCGTTTAATTTTTTTTTTAACTCAATAACGTTGAAATTGAAATCAAACAATTTAAATTACATCCCGACGTTTCGAACACTAGACACCGTTCGTGGTCAACCCGTGACCGGTGTTTTATTTCATGAATAGCAGAGGCAGAGGCGCGTCCACACTAACCGAGCTACCGCGCGCGGCAATTTCCTCGCGAGGTGGTGCGACTGGTGGGGACACGGCTAATAACTATCGCGGCAACCGAAGACAATATAATGTTGAATTTGTTAAATGCGACTGAATTAGACCCATGGCTTACTGAGCTAACATCATTTCAATATTAACCCGTTACAAGGAATAAGTTCTTTTTTCTCTTTCTATTTTTTGACATGTTTTTAAGAATCTAATACTGACTATGTTCTGATTTTATGCTATACTTGTTACTGTAAATACTTTGATTTAAATTATATTTGCATGCATAAATGTGCTTAAGCAAATAAATATTTTGAGTCTGAATTTTGCAAAGATGAATTTACAAACTACTCTGAATTGTTTTTTCTAATTTTTTTTTGTCATCGGCTTGACATTTTTGTCATTAACAATGAAGTTTAGTTGTCAATATAAAAATAGATTAATTAATTAATCATTACAGGTGCTAGCTATATTTAACAACACTTTGGTAGTTAAATTTAATATAACTTTGTAATTCCCACAAATGAACTTCTTGCGATAACAAGAAGCGGGATTTACAAAAAAAAAGTAATTTTTACTTTTTTTTGTTAAAATAAATTATTTTTTTCCGTGTATAAGAATGATGTTGAAAAAGTATATCCTTATAGTGATACAATTAAAAAGGGTGTTAATAAAAACCAAAACGCGTTTTTATTATAATACTCGTATTCTCAAACGATATTCGTTCTGCCGCGAATGCAGAAGACACTGGTTCGTTCCCAGCCTTCGGCCGCGGCACCGGAGGCCTAGGTCACTTTTTCCTTTGTATATGACATCTATATAAGTTGATATTCGGTTTACCAATTTTCGAAAGGGGTGGGAGTACTAAAATGCATTGGACTTTCGAGTCCAGTTTATTATGCACTTAACATACAAGACCCAAAATCGACAAAGTACAATGTGACACTTTCACATACTTAAGCCACCAATGTGTATTGATTTGGAACTTGCTACATTAATTTTCAATTCACTTTATAGCGAATTGAAGTTTAATAATTTACTTTCGTTTAACGTTTATGATCACAAAGAGAGTTTTTATACTCGTCGACTTTAATCTGTGTATTAGGATTTTATAGACCAGACTTAAACCTTACACATTTAAATGTTGGATAGTCTATGGCACTTCCGGGATCATTAAATAGATTTATTAAACAACCTGCCCCTAAACTAAAATAAATAATTTTGAAAAGAGAATGTCATTTCATCTCGGTAAAATGTGTAGAGTTTGTCCGAAAAGAAAAGTGTCATGGTTTATATGGGAGCTCATACATTGTACGACACTTTTCTTTTCGGACAGACTCAACTTTATAATTTCCGAACGTACTTAATCTGTCAAATTTTCTTCTACTTAAACTTGCTTCTACGTTGTGATTGGATTATAAAAAGACCAATCACAACTACACCGACATCTTGGAAGTAAGTTTAGACACAGTTTATTCTATCCATCTCTTTCTACTACGCACACAATCATATGTATATCTCTTTTCGGTGGTGTCTGTACCACCGAATAGGCCCAGATACAATTACTTCCGGTTTCAAAAATAGTGTTTGACGTTTGATTGGGAAAAATTTAGAAAGAATGAAAGAAAATTAATTCTTACTTAATACTCGTAGAAAAAGTATTGTATACAATAGTGACATAATAAAGCTTTTCAATCTCGTACCTTAATTAGGCCACTCAGCAAGCTTCGTGGCCTAAACGCGGTACTTGACTGAAAAGCTCTTGATTATGTCACTATTGTATAAAATACTATTTTAATATCAATTTTGGCAGTATTGCAGTGACAATTTACTGACAAGGTAATCCTGCTTAAATAATTTTCTTAAACTGTTACTGTGTTTTCTTTATCTTTGCCCTTTTTACTAAGATATACATATAATATCGTGGACAAAATAATAATTACATGAGCTTAGCCATCCAGCAGCATACGGCTAGTGTACTGGGGACGATGCCCCGGACTAGTTTAAGTTTTATAGATTCAATGTAGTAAATGTAAACATGTATTTAGAATTATAATTTATAATAAATAATTACATGTTGCCTATCTTCATCATACAGGGTGAAATAATAACCACCATTCATCATCGCCCTGTATAGTAAAGAATCAACAGTTTGAAAAAGTACGATTTTAAGCTAATACACACGTACATAATTATTTGCACTGAATTGTCTTACGAGAGAGACAGAGTTCTTGTTTATTAATTAATTAAGATACAAAATTATAAATGTATTCTGTATCGTAATTAATTAATAAACAAGAACTCTTGTTATTACTAGATATTTGTCAAGTTCACTTCACATCTGTGTTTATTTATGATTTATGAGTTCCGCAATAATAATAATATATTACACATTGAACTTAAATGAGAAAAGTACGCCAAAGGCATTCAGGTGGCTAAGTAATAGGCTATATTTCTTATAAGATGCTATCTCACTCAAGAGTCAATGTGTCTTGAATCAGAATAATTCAAACCAATTAAACGCAATACGAGTAAAGGAAGGATAGGTTTGAAGTTAATTTTCAATATAATTGACCTAAATAATCAATTTTTATAATCGTTTTTAATAACAAATATGATTTTTCTGCCAATGATTATGACAAGGGGGAAATAGTGCGAAAGGCGTCACCAAAGATATATTATTATACCAAATAATATTTGTAGATGAGATGCAGAGGCGCAATCTAGATACAAATGTTTCCCGTGTTCTACATCATCAACTAATGTTGCGATCTATGTCTGGATAGCGGAAAAGCGCTTTTCCGCAGTATTATATGGCACTATAAGTTCATTACGTAAAACACGGAAGATTCCGATTTTGTTGTTCCCACAGTCGAGATTGGCCTGCTGCAGCTTTTGTTGAGAACCAATCCTAGAGCTGCGTTGTGCGAGGATAAGCAAATGAAGTGATTCTATTGGTTTTCAAAAACATTACTCCCAACACATCCTCGCTCATCTCTGGTGTAAACGCAGCCTTAGGAGACCACTTGTAAAAGCTCATAGAAACTAGAAAATCAACAGTGAAGTAGATAGTAATAAAATAAATTCCTTAACTTATAGACTTCGTCGTAAATCGTCTTTACTATATTATTGTAGAATTGCCTTATCCATAATTCTGTTTTACTGGTAACAAACAACGTCAAGCTTTTCCTACTATGTCCAAAGTCGATAAATATAAGTGACCATTGAATATAGTAATTTGACTGGCCGAATGATCTTTTCTTCGCGACATCGTTTGTAGATACTTTTCAACCGGCTTCAAGATTTCGAAGGAGGAGGTTCGGAATTCGTCGGGATCTTTGTTTTTTATTTGCTATTTTTTTGCTGCTGGACCGATTTGGAAAATTCTTTTCTGTTTGAAAGTCTTCACAGTGGATCCCATTGTCATCAAGTCCGGATCTGATGATGAGATCCTGGACAAATCGAGGGAACTTTTCAACTATTATAGGCATACCTTTACTGATTTCAGTATTTTTTACAGCAACTCGAGCATTTCCTCTTGGAAAAGCGAAGCCTAATTGAAGTCGGTTCTTTGTTTGTTTAAAATCATTAGCAATCAGTTTCTTAGCTAGTTGCCACGTTCGTACATTTGATAAAATTGATAGCTTTTTCTCTTTGCGTGCCTACTTAGATTGTTTTTACGGCAAGTTGAGAATGATAGACATATCAATTTATATTTATATGTTCAGTTGTTCCTTGAACAAATAAGATAACGACTTTGTATTAACCTTTATTCTCATAGTTGAATTAAACTGTGGTAGCGTAGATAGCTCATGCTACTCGAGTTTGATTTATTATCTTACAAGTTTTTTTTTCTATATGATTTGGTATCTATTGATGAAGGGTATCAGATTATAATAGAGCTTTCTTTATTATATTGTTATTGCGAACATCGTCATCCTGTTTGATTATTTTAACATTTCTATAATTTTATTCGATAAAGCTAGTATATTTTAAGGTATTATAGACCAGTACGCTTACCATGAGTTATGACATTGACGTTTTCGAGAACTTGTATCGAATGTTCTATCTGTACATCTTGCTTGTAACATATTAGTGTCAACGAGATGCACAGATAGAAAATTCGTTACTCGTTAACGTAAAATGTCAATGTCAAACTCATGGTAGCCGTACTGAATCTGAGAAAGCGAGCTGTGTTCGCACTAACTTTTGCTCGATGCTTACAAAAGTTGTCCTTGTATATAAGTATCTTGTTATTTACATCAAAACGCGAAATACCTTTTTTTTTAACAACAACTAGTTCTATTTTTACCTTTTAACTTTGGTATAAATACATACCATCAAAATTATAAAATATATATGTTTACCAGTTTTTTATATTTTTTGGTTTACAATCAATGTGATTTGTTGTTTTTAAAGTCCCATAATAAAATAGAAAGACATCCCCATTATACAGGTAGGCACTAAATAAAGTTAGTCATCTAATGAAAGATCCAACAGTTAAATAAACATAACACTGCCCATCATCAATGATTGAATATACAAAGTTTGTATTCAGCAGACGAATGTGCGTATTCATCCTTAATGTAAATAATGAATCAATCTAATGTGGTCGCCAGTTAATGAAGAGACTCAAAGACGTCGATGTTCGGATTGATTTGTTGTACCTAGAAAGAAAGCAGGTAATTAATAACAATGTTGAGATAAGGGATCTTCCTTTGTCTCCTTAAATGATTGTGTTAATCAAGTTTTGTTTGTTTTTCAATCAATTTCCTTTGTCCGTGTAATTTTGACAAGAACATTGCAGTTTTACATGTGTTATTTAATTGTTGTTTTAGCGAAGAGAGGCCTATGCTCAGCAGTGGGCGATAAAGGGCTGATGATGATGATGATGATGATGATGATGATGATGATTTAATTGTTGCTCTAAGTGCAAACATTTGGAGGACAATCTTACATCTATCGAACTAGCCTCAAAATAAGCAAAGTGCTAGGCGATGAAAATGTTCTTGATAAAATTTTCAAATAAAAGGAACATCATTGCCGGTCGCCAGTAAGGCGTTACTTTTATAAAAAAATCATTTAGAAATAAACTCTAATAACAACCGAAAATGATGTACCTTTTACTTGAAAACGCCACAAGTAAATGCCTTTACTGGTATTCGAACACGAGACCTTCAGCTTCGCAGGCAGTTTCACTAGCAAGTCGGCTACAAGGGCCGTCCTTGTTTTTACTTTATTTTCCATGAATTCTCGACTTACTGTTTATTTTTACAGTTACACAGTACTTGCGTTATTTAAATAGTGTTTTTTTTTTCTCTTATAATGACTTGTCTAAATGTCACTGTTGCGGTTTTTAAGTACCTATTAGAATATAAATAATGACCTGCCTAAAATTCATAAATCAACACAGGCTATTGTAGGTATGACTTCTTAAAACGAACTGTAGTGAATTCAAGTCAAATGATATTTTACCACGTTTTAAAATTAACATTATGCCCATTCATCGCTTCATTTTCAAATAAATGTTGAAAGTTATAAGTACTTGGGTACACTTACATAAATTCAAGTGATATCGCTAACATACATTGAAGTACATGACAAGCCAATTACGCATTTAGACATTTTGTTGAAAGAAAATGAAGTTGAGAAGATGTACTTACAAGGTAATTTTTTTTCGTCTGTTTACTGATTTTAACTTGTTTCAGCTGTAAGCACTTATGGCACTGTATTTATGTATAGATGCAAGATAGAATGTAAAGATAGGTCTTCAAGAAAATGTGTTTATTAAATATCCCAAATGTTCTCTACGATGTATTACAAAATGTGACTTAATCGTAGTAATTTAGGCAAATATTCCTAACGTAACGCAAGAATAAAACTCTCGTATTCTGTTTGGAACTATTTTTATCAACACAGCCTTTTACTATTTTGTAATACTAAGTGCAAGAAAAGTCAGTGTAAAGAGTGCGACGAATCTCTAATTGTTTCAACGGATAATCACTGGTTATGATTATGACAAGATACGTAATATTTGACAGCCTCTACAATTATAGTTATTAAGTCACAAACTGCAATTATCTCCGTTTAGGTAATTAGGGGGAGTGGCTGGGCCATAAATTTAGGCCTTATCGTTACTTTCCATTAGATGAGACTAGAAAAATCGTGATTAGTTTCGTTATATTTGATAACCGCAGGTCGTATATTTTTGTATAAGAACCTACGCGAACGTTAGTTGAGTTTCCCCACATGATAATCCCGTACCGAAGAATAAATAAAACATAACCATGATAGGCTGTACAGCGCATGGTTAGGTTATACTGCTAGTCACAGCAGTAGGCTGTGATTCTCAGACAGACTGGAACCCGCAAAGGCGTAACGTCAGGGCGGCACTGTTGGGTTCCATGAGAGATCCGAAAGCCGTCCAAACGGCGTTGAGGAGGACCCTCGGGGGATTTTTAGTCGGTGCGACTCCGACATAACTTCCGCGTTGTCCCCTAGGCACGGGAATATCCAAAACGGATTTTTTCCCCAACAAAAAAAAGTTACACCAAACCTCTCTACCTTCCCAAGGTAAATTAATTAAATTTTCTAACTTCCCGTGTAGTACGTGTATGAGCACATTGTAGGTCAGAGGTCGTAACAGTGCCTATGCCAAGTATAGCGTACTGAGTACCTTTCCTTTGCGGTTTAACGTACTTTACAGGTCGCTATAAACTTATATCTTTATTACTATCTGGACCGAGTTTCATTAGAAAACAAGCAAGCTTGCTTGTAGGTAGGACGCGTGATATTTGCATGTCCATAGTTATAGTAATACCAAAGCATACCTAAGTACAGTTAGCAGCAGCTGTATTAGGAATATAAGTATGTTGGATATTCGTTTACGACTTTGAGGAGTCCCCAAATTCTATTTTTTTATCTATGATAATTGCTTAGGTACACTGACCGTGCCTTAGGTAAGTACAGTTTCCATCAAATATATCGGAGCGGCCAAGGTACTCCAAAATATCTGAACATGCACTTATCGATATTTGTGACCACCTTGGCCGCTCCGATATATCTGATGGCGACTGTCTGTACCTATTATCTAATATGTTGGAAAACTTTTCTCAATAAAAAAAATACTGAATTAACGAATACCTAATAATTATAATATTCATAATTTTCATGTAAAAATTATAATAATTATTGTCTTTAGCAGGTTGTATATTGTATGTACACACGTTTTCATAAGGACGGAAATTGTGTGTTAATTTTATAATAATACACGGAAAAAAAAGTTTCTTGGATATTCTCAATCTAAGACATTATTATATTATGTTGAAAATATTTCCTCGTGACAAGCATTTATTTCCTTTAGCGAAAATAAATTAAAGTTTTAAATATAACGAAGCGAATATATTCTTACGGATTTTCTAGTTTTCTTTTACCTAAGATAATACTTGTTTGATTAAAGTACAATCTCTCTTATTTACTCAATATACTCTTGAAACAATACATTTTTGTACTTCTATTTTAAGAAAACGTGGTTTTATTAAGCGAAGAATCATATTTTTGGTAAAGGAAATAAATACTTGTCACGAGGAAATATTTTCAAGAAAATAATAATGTCTGGGATTGAGAATATCCCGGAAGCTTTTTTTCCGTGTACATACAAAGCTTAAAACCGCGCATTCATTATATTATTTTAGAAAGGTAAGTCAACATAAAATATCTTGTATTTAACTAGGGTAGCCAAATAGTACCTTATCCAAAATAATGATAGAAGAGACCTTTAGGTTCTAAAACTAATTATTTGTTTCAAAAGCATTTTTAGAAAGGATTCTTAGTATAATAGATATTAAGGTTAAACTTGTTGTCCTAGTCTATTGCACATTACATTTTAGGCAACACATCACATACCTATATTTACATTACGAGTATTTACACTATTTACTACCAATAGTACGATAAATGTCAAGGTAAAGCCTTGCGCTTGCGCAGGATAAACAAACAGCGCGATCAATGAACCGTTTAACTTGTAATCTAATATTGTTCTAGTATGTTCTATGGATTGCTTTTACGTAGGTTGTTCCACCTAAAGAGTGGAATTATATATGGAATCCTGCTAGTATTACCACATTTTTTAGTGTAGGTATACCACGTCGGCAAACAAGCATACAGTCCGTCTGATGGTAAGCGGTCAGCGTAGCCTATGGACACCTGCAACCAGAGGTCGCTTATGCATTACCGCCCCTCTAAAAACCTACCTCTAAAAATATAGTTCTTATTTTAAAACTCCCTGTTGTGTAATTTCTGGAGAAAACCGAAAATTTTGTATTAGTATATTTGTCTGTCTGTCAACGGAATAGATCTAATGCAGTTGGAGCTTAGAGCTTTAAACCAAATGGAGTGGCCATTGACACGCGTTCCTCTCTGCCGAAAATATATGACCAGTCAGTCGTCAGTCCATACTCATTGTATGGACTGACGATTATCTGACGTGGCTATTTTGACGTTTCGTATACATTTGACGTTCCCCTCCCCCGCAAAAATCGGCAGACTTTTTTTTGTATGGAAAATGACAGACATGGCCTGTCCGGTTGGTTGAATAGTCAAAGAGTTGGAGTAATCACAGGATCCGTATTAGTCTATAGCCGCTGGTACAACGTTTTTTTTTTAACTTATTTGGTTAACTCACTAACAAGGCTATTTATTATCCGAGGTGAGAAACCATGTACTTAGCATATATACTCGCGCAATAGACGTACACCCAGATTCACAATTTCATGGGCAATTTATGAATTCATTTATAATGTGTCCATGCAATTTTGTGCCTCACTGTACCTGTCGAATTTATATTGTAAATAAACAAGGGAAACATGGTTAAATGTGTTAATATATTCATCAATTCACACATGGCGTCGGTCAGTCGAGAGTGAATTGCGAGCGGCGGGACTGAGCTGGAAGGAGGCTAGAAGGGTCGCTGAGGATAGGAAGGCGTGGCGCGAGTTAGTGAAGGCCCTCTGTACCTCTGGGGTTCCTTAGGACAACAACAACAACAACATTGATCAATTGTTTTATAACATTACACGCCGGAATTTGTATCAATCCACCTAAATTTCTGGGCAATGAACCATATCGGAGTTGTTGTTTTCTCGATAGCGGTGTTTTCATCCGACCGCCTAATTTCTGCTTTCTTTCGCGTGCACGGGGCGGAGAGTAAAAGTTAACCTATCATGGATGTTTCCTTTCGGCAAAACAAGTGAAATACGGTCATTAAACTCGGTAATTCGTTCTTACGTATCTATTTACGTAATTAGTAATTACTAATTAGTATGTAGGTACACGGAAAAAAAAGCTTCCGGGATATTCTCAATCTAAGACATTATTATTTTATGTTGAAAATATTTCCAAGTGGCAAGCATTTATTTCCTTTAACGAAAATACTAGTAGTCCGCCTCGAACTGAGAACTCGCGATTTACTTGCAAACGAGTTGACCAATATTAGAAGACCCTTCGGAGGATTTTTTTTCTCCTTCTAGCTCCATAACCATTTGATCGATCCTGCTCATATACGAACTTACAAATGTTATGTATCTCTGCTACAGCCCCAAGAAATTTCATAAAGATCAGAAAAACGTTACTAAAGTTATCCTCCGACAAACTATCGAAATCAAAAAGCCATCCAAATGCCGAGACGTCCCAGTAGCCAGGTGACAGTTCGGTCTGGTGTTGTTTGTAAGAACTCACTTCGCTTACGCTCCGCGAGTTCGATGACGGAGCGAATATATTCGTACAGATTTTCTTATACCTAAGATAATACTTGTTTGATTAAAGTACAATCTCTCTTGTTTTCTCAATATACCCTTGAAACAATACATTTTTGTATTTCTATTTTAAGAAAACGTGGTTTTATTAAGCGAAGAATCATATTTTTGGTAAAGGAAATAAATACTTGTCACGAGGAAATATTTTCAAGAAAATAATAATGTCTTGGATTGAGAATATCCCGGAAGCTTTTTTTTCCGTGTAGTACATTAAAATGATGTGGAAATTTAATTATTTTTTAAATGATAAATCTAATTGATTGAATAGGTATTCAAATTATAATGATACATGGATTACCTAGGTATATATGAATTGACTGGGCATTGTAGATATTTGAGACTTAATTTTGGAAAGAAAATATTCTTTTATTTCTTTCTACTTTGATTTAAAATACACGCGATTTTTCAAAAGAAGTTGTCTCCTAGATGTTTTACTGTAACATATTACGCATAATGTCATAATTAAAGCCGGTTTACACTTTTACTTGCGGCAAGGGACGCAGCTATATGCTAGATTGAAATAGTATTATTCATATCTTATTACGTAGCTGCATCTACTGTGTAGAGAGAACATTAGGTAGGTAAGTGTGTACTAGTCTTAATAAAGTCTTATATTTCCCGGAAGCTTCGTTAGACAAGTTAACAACCTTTCTATTACTAAAATAGGTGTATGGAACTCTCTTAGTTTACGGTATTGGTTTTCTAACTGATTGCAGGCAATTTCCGCGTATGCATCTATAAATTACTTACTAGAAGGTATTTGCGTTTTACCGCTCAGAGTTAAAATTAGCAAAATACTAACCGATGGCTGAAGTTAGACTATGATGATTATTGATAATTTTTCAGGACCGCTGGTTCGAACGCGCCTTAAAAATAATGACTTGTAAAAACAAATCGTAATAATAAAAAATAATCGTTTATTAAAATGAATAGGAAACAATGGGATAGGTGGGTGAAAAGTAATCATAGATGGCGCTGCGTACGATGGTCCTTTTTTTGTATGAGATTTGACATATACCATAGACAAACAAATTGTCAGTCTTCCCTATTGGGAAACCCTGATAGATATGTACCGAAAATCGCACTCAACTTGTCGTCTCCTGTAAATTGCCAAAATATATCAGCTCCGGTTGTGTCCCAGAGACAGGAGGCCTAATAACGAATAGTCACTGTTAATCTATTAGTGTAATTACGGCTTTTTTCCTTCCGTGTCGCAGTCGTTTGATTATAGACATAGCCCAGTTATTACGGGAAAGTTATTTGCCACCCAATTGGCAACCACTTAGCAAACTTCGGGCTAGCTTACTTTCCTTTATCTTAGTAGCAAACGACGACGGTAAATTGGAAGCTATTTTAATTTATGCTGCAATGCCTTGTCCTGTCTTGAGGCCCTCGCAACGCTCATGATTTCAATTATTTAATGTACAGTCGCCATCAGATATATCGGAGCGGCCAAGGCGATCACAATATCTGAACAACGCCAACGACTCTATTGTCAAGGCGATAAAGTGCATGTTCAAATATTTTGGAGTACTGTGGCTGCTCCGATATATTTGATAGCGACTGTACACTATATAGCACAAAGCACAACGTACACATATACTTTGGTAATATTTGTTATTAAGTATCTATCGGTGTTTGAAACACTATGGATAATTTAGCATAATAAAAGTGAACATTGTGATCTAGACTGACTGTACCTATATTTATTTTATGATTTTACTCTTATTTTTCTTTTGTTTGAATAAAAAACATCTAATTACAATTTTTCCGTAATAATACATAACGTTTTTCAATTGTTTAAATTTGCTACTGTAAGTATAGTCAAATTTTCACCCATCCAAGTATTCAAATAATTGCAAAATTCATGTAGGTACAATTGGATAAATAAGTGATTTATTTCACGACTCGACCGACGTTCAAATCAATCGAACTAATTCAAAAAGAAAAATCTTACTTAAACTCGGCAGTAGTAAGCCACGGACAGTTTCGAGTAGCACTCTTAGTGCTTGAAGATGGAGACATTGGAGACCTATAGTTAAGATCTCCGAAACATGGCGCGCTTATATAGTGACTAAAGAGGCGTGATTGTGAAACCGTTATACATATTTTATACAAGTCGGTTTCCAGTAAGATTTCTTTTCCTTTAATAGCAAAACCGTCTGAGAATGCAGTATATCATTTATTTTTAAGATTTATATTTAGTTCACCGTAAATGGATAATTTTATACGTTTATTTTCTTCCTTGTTGTTGTTATAATTATAACCATAAACTTAACATTACCTAACATCATGCGATTGAGCGACGTGTTTTAAGTATTGCCTTTATTTTGTCAGTGTCCAAAATCTCATATTAATTAAAACCGTGTTGTCCAGTATTCTTATTTTTAAATCTTGTTTTGATATGAATGTGATTAAAATTTGACACGGTTCCACATTGGCGCTTTTTATTTATTATGCAGAATAGGCAGGCGTTTGACCACGATCTCACCTGATGGTAAGTGATGATGCGGTCTACGGTGGGGCACGCTAACCTATGAGATACCTATTTACTCGCGCTTTGAAGAGACCCAAATCGTACTCATGTGGAAACACAGACTCGGGCAGAGCATTCCACTCCTTGGCAGTTCGCATAAGGAATGTTGTTGTTCTACACCTTATCTGATTGCAAAAACGGTACCTACACTTTTCTCCATTTATTCACAGCGTAGAGCCTCTACGCCACAGGTAATTTTGTCTTGCTTGTTATTTTAAAGTCGCTGTGTGTACAAATTGTATTCAGAGCAATGACAGGGGGTAGGATGAAAAACCAAGTCCAACGTGGGTCAATTTGGGTTGCACAGGGCGATTCCACAACACGCTTAAATACCGCGCGATCCGGTTGCTATTGATGTTTTTCGTCTTATTCGAAATTATTTTCGAACTCGCGGAGCCTAAGCGAAGTGAGTTCTTACAATCAACTCCAGACCGAACTGTCACCTGGCTACTGGGACGTCTCGGCATTTGGATGGCTTTTTGATTTCGATAGTTTGTCCGACGATAACTTTAGTAAAGTTTTTCTGATCTTTATGAAATTTCTTGGGGATGTAGCAGAGATACATAAAATTTGTAAGTTCGTATATGAGCAGGATCGATCAAGTGGTTATGGAGCTAGAAGGAGAAAAAAACTCCTCCTTAGGTTCTTGCTTGTTATATTGCTCAACTCGTTTGCAAATAAATGGCGAGTTCACAGTTCGAGGCGGACTACTAGTTAATTAAAACGGAGAAACTAGGCCTACGCATGTAAAATTGCTACCGAGTCGAATGAAAAGGGAAAAATCATGCGATAGCAAGCAAAACAAGTGTCACTTGGTAAAGTAGGATACCTCTCAACATATTTGCTTAACGACCGAATGTGAAGATTGCTCGTAGTTTTAAAAAGTTCAAATAAATACCGTTCTATCACTAACTGGGTGTTGAATTTCGATATTTGTAGAGAGCCGTCTACCTACGATACGTACCGCTTTTTAAACACGAAAATTAGGATTCACTCGGTTGTTGTCAGATTGATGTAAGTACTCGTTTATTTACTGTGGTCGTTATAAACATAAATACAGGGTGGCCCAAAATTACGTTGACAAAATAAAAAGTAATAATTTTGAAATTGAACGCTATTCGAATTCAGTTAGTTTTCTGTTATATTCTTACACATTTTGAAGACAATTAATGTGTGTAATAGTACATTACGCACCTAGGGCGGTAAAATAAAGAACGGCTCAGATCGCGGATATTTGTGGCCCGAACCGAAGGTAAGGGCCATAGACAAGCGATCTGAGGCCTTCTTTATTACCGCCCGTGGTGCGTACACAATTTTACGTCTTCTCCTGGGTGTGAAGTGAGATTTTCCGCTACGCCCGTGGGCGTAATATCTCACTTACCGCCCAGAGTGACGTAAAATATAAAAACACTGCAGTTTTCATTTTTAATTTAATTGTATGTATATATTATGTAAGTACTTACTTAATAAAATAAAATAAATCTTTGTCAACGTATTTTTGGGCCACCCTGTAGATAGAATAATACTTAGTGTTTCACTTCAAATAAACAAATCTAAACTAAATATTTATTATAAATTAACCTATAAACAGAATTCAGTTAAAAAGTCTTCTAGAAAACTAGGGCTTCTTGAAAACCTTATTCACTCCTATTCACACAATTTCAATTGGGTAATTAATTTGGGAAAGTATTTAATATTTATAGTAAGCATGGATCTAGAAATTATTCGAACGGAAACCCGTAAAGATAAAACTGTTATTCAATGATCACCAATCACCATTCGCCCACGACGAGTTGTACATATGTATATGTTTATGGGTGGTGCTAAAAGATTAACAAACTTGGCAGCTGCACTGTCCCATCTGGACCCCGCAGCACTCACTGGAATTTCTTCACCATCTACTTTTCCACTACTATTACCACCTGAAAGAAGAAATGCCTCTCCACACTGAGAGAAAAAACAACCAGAATTCACGTTCGTTCAACCAAACTCTCATTTTAAAATAGCGCCTACAAGCTCTTTGGTTAAAACCACAAGTTCGATTTTGTTAAGTTGAATTAGTTCATTCTACAAGTTACTTGTCATTTTAGTTTAAATGTTATTTAAATCAACAACTCGATTATATAAAACCAACATGGCACACATTGTTTTAAACATATATTTGACTGATTCAATCCAATATCTTTTAACAAGTTTAACCTTGTTGTCCGTACAAATTCGACTTGTATTATCAATATTGGTGATCGATTCCGTTTACTAAAATACTTTAGTTTCAAACTGCAACAATTCGAATTAGTTAGTCTCACAAAGCAAATTTCTCTCAGTGTATATCCAGTGACGCGTAGCCATACGATAATTAAATATATTTGGGTGTCGCGAGTAAAATCGAGGAAATCGGCTTGTTATCTTTATCTTCGCGGGATTAAGTTCGTATATTTTCTAAATCCATGATCTCAAGTCAACACTAACGTGCGTGATCTGTGACTGACCTAACCCTTTTTTTTTTTGATACATCACATCAGTCAAGAAAGTCACCGAGAGCGTGTTGAACTACAAGCAATTATTTCTAAAATTTGATTTAATAATAGCGGCACGTCACCTATTATCTTATTAAAACCATTCATTTTCTCAGTAATTACCCATAATTATATGTATTTGAACGTATCAGGTTGATTTACTATGCGTTAAGTCATAGGTGTCTACAAAACGAAAGTTCACACATGTCTCCAAGCGATAGTCGCCCTTATTGGCAACAGTTTAACGCCTATAATTACACGTGCCGTCACGCGCCAGTAAATTTTCTACTCAGTTTGGTACTCTGCCTGGTGGCCTACCGCGAAATTCGAAAATCGACAAAACGTCAGCTCCGTCTCTATCGCTCTTGCATATACGAAAGAGAGTGATGCAAATAGACGATTCGATGAACGAAGTGCTTCGCAGTTACAGGCCTGAACTTGATTTTGCCTTAAGCGTACAGAGCCTAGTTAATTATAGTATTAGGTTGAGGCCAACATCTATGGCAGAGAAGGTAGTTAGGTACTAATAAAGTCCTAAACATCCTGAGTTAATAAGGTACGTAAGTCAAGTAAGTACTAAGCAATGTCTGGTCATGGCTTACCAGTTAGCGCATACTCTAATTGATCTGATCTGAACGTTTGCCATTACATTTTTTTGTCAAATTCTTCATCTACAATCGTTTACCTGTTTATTTGACGACTTTAGTACAAACACTAATGTTTTTGAATTATATACGTGTGTAGTCTATGGTAAGTCTTCTGCTTCACTCGATCTTAAACTGGAACACTAATATGCGCGCGAGTTCATACTTCAAGCGCGACTCGAAGTATGAAGTGACAACGTAAGATATGCTAGCCTTACTGGAATTGAAATCTATAAAAGTTTACGGAGTCAATTTATTATAATTTATTAAGTCACTACGCGCTATAGAGTGAGCCTAGGTTTCCATCTTCAGTTCAGGTACTAAGAGTGCCAGCTAATACCGGCCCGTAATTCGCCGCTGCGGTTCGGTCGGTAGGGCAAACCGAACTTTAATAGTGTGTGTTCTCAAGAAAGTTTGAGTAATTGTAACTTAAGTGATTACAGCGCCATCTGGGCCCGACTTCGCTCGTTTAATCCTCTTTATTGATAAAAATTGGCTACTACTGGAGCGCAAGTGTACAGTTTTCTTCGTAAACATTGTCTGACCATCAGATAAAACCATCTGCGAACCGCATACTAATGCTATCTCGTACACCTACACGTCCTACGCGCTCCTCGGGTCCAATTCGACTTGGTCATAATTCAATGTTTGATATGACAATCATGCGTTTTTTTCGTGGCCGTGGCGGCAGGTTGCTTTTCTAAATAAGCAACGCCATGCATAGATAAAATTGTATAAAAATAAAATATTGTGATATCGTAACCATTTGACATTATTTACAGTATCAGCGGCTGTAAAACATTTTGTAAAAAAATACTTAATGTTGTGTTACCTACCCACTCGCGTCGTTTTATAAAAGAAAAATCTAATATAAAACTACTCAGTTAAGCAGCCTAGGCAGTTCAGCGAGGAAATACTGCCAGCGTCCTCGGCACGATGCCACAGGGGCCCATTTTAGAGAAAGATTTTTAGTTTTAAGTATTTTTAAATAAGTTCATTTTAGGTTATATGTACACAGTTTATTAAAGTTTTTTCATCGACCTAATAAAACATTTTGAACCTCAGTTAAGTACCTCATATTACGCCATAACATTTTAAATCTGTCATAAATATAATAAGGGATGATTGGTTCGAATTTTGCTTTTACGATTTGTCATAAACAACTAAAAACATTGTAACTCAAATAAACGCTGTATGAACAACGCGGAATTGGGTCCCGGAATTCCTTCGTGTACTCGCCATTTGCCGGGCGACATGTCGCCGGCGCCGCTCATCTAGATAAGAAATGCCACTAAATCTGCTTTAAGAGAAAATACCTCCGCTTTCGAGACATTTTTGTAACTTAAACTGGAGGACAATTTACATTTCTTTGTGAGATAAATGTACTGTACAGTCAGCAGCAGAAATTGCTTAACAATTATCGCTCTTGTTATATTTATTATAATGTCGAGCGGAGTTCTCTTTTAACTCCGTGCCCGCTTAGCTTCTTCTGCTTTTTACCTATAGGTTTTGGTCATAAATAGTCATAATCAATCCGCGGAAGATATAATTGCAAATATAATTGTATTGACACTATTAACGGTTAAAATGTTTTATGTACGCTTTTCGCTACAATGTTGTAGAAATTGATTACGGACATCGTCGGAAAGTTGCACTTTCCTGACTTTATTTATATTCGCATTGCGTTTGAAACAACTTGGAAATTATCCTTTTCATTCGGCATTTCTTCTTTCCGATTTCAAATAATACTGTTATTTGAGCTTAGACATAAAAATATGTATATCAATGGTTTGAGGTTAATATCAGTAAACCAGTTGGATGCAATTTTTATCGATATGTCCTCGATGCAAGGAAAGTTTGCACAGAAATGAACGGCTAGCACAAGAGTGCAGCGACAGTTTCTCGCGGTCGAGATAGACATCTGTCACTTTCTGATGAATAGAGTTAAACAGTGACATATTTCTATCTCGACCGCGAGATACTGTCGCTTCACTCTTGTGCTAACCGTGCAGGCAGCCTAGAATGATAGAGTTTTTGTCATCTAACACCGTGGTGGAGGTGTCAAATTCTAATTGATTCTCAAACTTTTAAAGTATATGTGTTATACATTCTTATACCGCAATTCATATCATGTCATCATCACATCGCTTCGATAACCGCGACCTTTGCGGATGGATTTTCTAAATGGCTCGGTGAAGTCAACTGCCAGATCTCGCGATAAGTACTACTCGAAATTATAATGATACACCATAGCTAACCTACACATTCGGCTGCAAGGGAAATGAAAAATAAATGATGGATTTGTGCTTTCTTTTCACATGATAAAACTAATTGACACATTCCGCAGCTACTGAATTGTAATGTCATAAAAACTATCTAATTATGATACATTAGTTGATTATTCCGATCCATCAACTGGCCAATAAACAAAATTAGGCTTTACGAATATGCTAATTAAGTAATTAAACATTGATGACTTTGATGAGGTCGTTCATGTCAATAGTCATAATAGAAGAACAGGTTTCCTGTAGGCATAATGAAATATCTACGTTCTTCTAAATAAATAACAAAAGGCTCAAGTTTTTTATGTAAGGTTATGTAAAATTAAATTGGAAATAAAATGGAGGGAAATATGTAGGTACCTCATCAACATTGTTCCCTCAGAGCTGAGGATCGTTACATCATATCCTTCTGTTGAAGACCAGGTTCCTCCATAGGCTTCTATACCTCGCTACGCGCATGGCTTCGTGCAGTTTTAATCGAATGGGTGCAGTAATTTGGGCATTCCATCTTAGAACGGGAGGGCCTCTAAACCTTGTGCCTTCAACTTGGGGAAAAACATACAACGTATGTGCCTACCGTATACCCTACATTTGGATTCATGGTAGAGTCGAGTTCTAAAATATATCGTGCTATTTTTAGTCCTTCCCTTCGGTTATTTTAATAAGTGTAGAAATTTACTGACGTGCATATCCTGCTATTATTTTCTCATGGAAATGATTTAATAACAGGAATGTGTGAAAGAATACTTTTTGAGTGCAATATTCTATTTAAAAATCCACAAATTCAATAATATGAAAGTTGTGTCCTTATGCCGTCCCTAGAAAACGAATATATAACGATTATAAGTAATATAACTAAATAAAGAATTTTCTTTCAAACTTCGCTTCAGTATCGAAAATATAGCGCATTCGAAGCCGGCTGCTCCGACACCAACCAACGCGACATCCCGCGTCGGCTGCGCAAGCGCCTCTGTTTACGGAAACTGGTATCGCTACCATCGCTGATGTAACCACTGTCAGACTCGGCGGGGGAACGAGAGCACGTACAGGCTGATGTTTTACTTGCCTAGTCGCGTATTACACGACCGAATTAAAATGTCCATTTCGGTTTTTTATAATTTCTGAATTCGGCTACTTGCATTTTCGGTTTTTAATTAGAATTTTCACATTGAAATTCGCGACATGAAAGGTGTTCCGGAACGGAAGGAACTTCAGGCAGTAAGAAACAACCAACAAACGAGGCTAAATTAACATGTTGTATGAGAACAGAAAAAGTAACAGAAAAATTACACATTCAATACACTACACGTACTTTGACACAAAAACATACGGGTCCTGGATAAATGTTGTGTTTCTTGTCTCTGAATTCATCAGAATATTTTGGTAAAATAATATCTTCAGTTAAATACAATTCACAAACTACAACCTAACCTACAACGAATAAAAGAAAAATGATTTACTCTGCATAAACTTCAGAATCGGGAGACATAATTATCATCATCAGATTAACTACCTATAGTATTGGTCTCACTATGCTAAGCAATATACCTATTATTCATCAAGTCTAAAAAAAACATTTGTGAATTGTCTTAACACATCCACGGCCATGCTACTACGCGCGTAGCGCTACGCCGTAGCCGAGAACATGTGTTTTTCGCTTTGTAGCGAAAATTCTTTGTAGAGCCGTGACGACAACGTGTCGTCATAGGCACTGAATGGGTTAATCTTATCCTGTGTCAGTCC
Source organism: Pammene fasciana (assembly GCA_911728535.1). Taxonomy (NCBI): domain Eukaryota; kingdom Metazoa; phylum Arthropoda; class Insecta; order Lepidoptera; family Tortricidae; genus Pammene; species Pammene fasciana. The sequence goes on from OU452292.1 coordinate 4,971,254, forward strand.
AATGACCCACACACACACACACACACACACACACACACACACACACACACACACACACACACACACACCACACACACACACATTACCACATGTAGCACCGGCTACAACGCACACATTGCACAGATGCACCACCGCCGCCGTGGAGCTGTCGGTGCCGGAGTGGGTGCACTACGCGTGCGCGGCGCTGTTCTTGCTGTGGCTGGTCTTCGGGAGGCGCGGGAGCCATATGCAGTCTTCGATATGAGCGATGCGTATGTATCACACAGCTCGCCTTGCCTATTGATAAGTTCACGCCGCGCTTTTGAACGAATATTTGAAAGCTTTTACTGTGCGGTTTGGTTTAATTATTCTCACAATCATTACCACGATATGTTAAGATTAACTTGTGTACTAAAATCTTTTGATATTTAGGTATTTGCTTTTCGGTGATTTCAAGGATGAGATCATAAAGAAACAAAACTAATCCAAATAATTCAAAGCAGGGGCTCAACTCACTCAACGGTATTTTCTGATAAGGCTAAAGAAATCGTTTGAAGTCACTCAATTTTAAATATTACAAAATAATTACTTATGTCTTATTTTTATATGGACTTAAGTTTACGATGACGGTCATATTGGGTATAACAGTTAATTACACATAATATTGACGTGCTTACTAGATATCGTTAACGACACGATAAAATCAAAGCATGATAAATAACTGAAAACGACCTCTTCAATTTAGTCGCGTAACACCAAATGCTCGTGAAACAACATCATGCTGTATACACCAGTGACGTATCTTGCTCGACCCCTCCAAAGCGGTCGCGGGCTGAGTCTACGGCCCGGCCAGACGGCCAGTCGCTCTCCGTCAGTGGACGGTGGCGGTCGGCTTGGGAACATGTAGTCATCTTTATATCGGAGCGGCCACGGTGCTCATAAATATCTGAACATTGTCGCTATATTTATAGATTCTTGCCTTAGTTGGCGGCTCCGATATATGCGATTGCTATTGTATATGTATGGGTATGATTTTAAAATATTACTTACGTGTTTTTTAGGTATTGAAAGTACTGTTACTTTAATAATTTTAAACAAAAAAAGAACCGACTTCACTTATTAGGATCCGCTATTCTAAGAGGAAGTGGCCGAGTTGCTGTAAAAAATAGTGAAATCACTATAGGTGTGCCTATAATAGTTGAAGAGTTCCCTCGATTTCTCCAGGATCCCATCATCAGATCCCGACTTGGTTACAATGGGACCATCTAAAGGTTATACCTGTTCGATTCAAAAAAAAATTTTGAAAATCGGTTCACGATTCACGGAGATATGGAGTAACATACATACAAAAAAAAAAAAAAAAAATTAAGATAAAAAAAAAAAAAAAAAAAAATTCAGTCGAATTGAGAACCTCCTCCTTTTTTGAAGTCGGTTAAAAATAAATAAATCACAATGGAATCCTAACCTAACAATCTTTCATGGTTATTCTTAGTAACATTCGTCGTCGTTTCGTTGTGCGACGAAATCGCTTTTCCGTAATAAGAGGCTCACCGCTAGGGAATGCAAACCGGTTATTTTTTGTATGAAAATAACCGGTTATTAACCGAAAAACCGGTTATTTTCATACAAAAAATAACCGGTTTGCATTCCCTACTCACCGCTATGCTACGCGTGTAGCGCTACGCCGTAGCTAATAACATGGGTTTCCCGGTATGTAGCGAAAATTCTTTGTAGAAGCGTGACGACACCGTGTCTTGATTAGCAATGAATAGGTGCACTAGCGCCAACTATCGGGTCACTAATGCTGCAGGTCTTAGTTCCATACATTAGTACGGCGATTTGACTCTATCAAAATAAATAACTCGACTTCCTTTCGATAGATGGCGCTGCAGCACCAGGTACCGAAAACCGAGGTAGCTTGAATCTTTGAGGAACGCAATATTGTATAGAACAGGCCTATAACCGCGAAGCACTTCGTTCATCGAATCGTCTATTTGCATCACTCTCTTTCATATATGCAAGAGCGATAGAGACGGGGCCATCGTTTTGTCGATTTTCGAACTTCGCGGTAGGCTCTCATGTTAGTCTAGGCATAGAGTAACTTGTATAATAGAGCAGTAGAGTCTAAGAACTTTATGAAGCTCATGTCTGAAAGTGCCATCTACTCCAGAGCCACCTGCTCGTAAGTAGGAAAAAAAGCTACCTTTACTACGCGCTACTCGTCCCTAGATGTCGCTGCGACGCAATATAAAAATAGGAAGAAAAAATGACATTGCTTCGCAGCGACATCTAGGGACGACTCATCATCTCAGCCATAAGACGTCCACTGCTGAACATAGGCCTCCCCTTTAAGGTAGGGGGGAGGGGGTTGCCATACGCGCCACGCTTGGCTTAGGGACGAGTAGCGCGTAGTAAAGCTTTTTTCCTACTTACGAGCTACCTTTAAGTGACTTTCGAGTAGATGGCGCTTTCAGAAATGAGCTTCAAAAAGTTTCTAGACTGTGGCTGTCTATATTATCTATAGTCTGTGGTCTAGGTATTATATGTTGCTTGAAAACAAATAATTCAATAAATATGTATATTCCTGGAAAAAACCTTTAGTTTATCACTTTTATCAGTGATCAGTGACCCTATCTCATCATCATCATCATCTCAGCCATAAGACCTCCACTGCTGAACATAGGCCTCCCCTTCAAGGGGGGGTTTACCATACGCGCCACGCTTGGCAGGCGGGTTGGCGCGCGCAGTTTTTTTTTGTTTATTGTTGTTTAGGCTTTCGAAAGATGCTGCTGCCCATCTCCCGGTATATTCCCTTAGCAGACTCCTACTGTAACCACGGGACGATATGGTGGGGGACAATTCTAAGGCCGGGCACCCCACGGCAACCCTATCTACCGGAGCTTAATAATTTATAAATAATTGCTTGCATAACGTGTTTACGATGTTAATAGAAGTGCCGCTAATTATACGATAGGATACCTTGAATCCAATACTGATATTCCTATGCCTTGCAAAACGTATTGCTTCACATAAACCATCTTAAGAGTGATCCATACATATATGCACAGACGTTTTACCTAAAGCGGACCGTACTTTTAATGTTTTTACCAAACTAAATTTAACCTCTGAGCGTAGTACGGGCGGGACCGTAAGATCACAAGAAACTTGTTCACGTAGTTTTATATTTAAAATGGCAATAAGTCCAGACCGTCACCAGTAAAGACCTTAGTGAATTGCTGGCACTATATAAGGCAGGGATAGAACCGGTACTTGCCATCTGATGCGTCTGATAAAGCAGTGGACGCTTTCCAAGCTGCATCTGTTGTTTTCACCATTTACGAGTATGTTAATGCTTTAGACCCGGTGTTTATAAATCGTAGTAAAGAATCTGAGAATCTAGAAACCAATTCTATACTTGGCAGCGACTGATATGACAAATGTTCTGTTAAATTTTATAACAAAATAGGTACAGTCTAGAGTGTTCTTTCCATACATGGCTAAATGCGTATATGTAAGAAGTTTTAAGCGAGCTTTGCTAAAAGTTATTATTCAAAAGATTACAGCTTAATACGTATTACGATTTAAGTGTGCTTAAAACTTAGTATAAATGAGTTAAACCATACCTCCCATACGACTTATTATTTAATTAGTAGTTTTGCTATGTATGGAGTTAGCAATCTATCTACTCATTTATCTATGGTACAGTCAAGTTCGTTCATAGCGACGCGTCCAACTGAACAAAAATATGTGAACACGACCTTTATACCCATACAAATAATAAGGTTGTGTTTACATATTTTTGTTCAGCTTGACGCGCCGATATTAATAAACTCGACTGTACAGGTGACTACAAAAAGATGTTTCCACTTCTGGACTTCATTAAAACGCAATCGGGTGAAAAAGTAGATACATATCTCTTTGTATTCGACTACTAGTATACATAAGGAGTTTTATAAGCAATGTTTCAAATTCTATCTTTAACTAGAAATATTCACTTATTCAAAATGTATTGCACTTAAAAATCACGAATGCGAACTTTATGTCTTAAAACAATCTCTACAATGCAACATTTAATTAAAAAACAAACTTGTCGTCGTATACCGCGTGTATATTTGATATTACCACAAAAGGAAACCAGAAGCAGGTTTTGATGTTTTAAATCGACATTGCAATAAATATTTAGTTAATTGTTAATTAACACCGAGTAATTCATTTTTTAATTTATTTCACTCAACAATGTACTGCGTATACAGTACAATGTGACACATATCAATTGTGACGTTTTAAAGGCAAAGTAATCAGGTAGGAGCAATACATTGCGTGCTGAAATATTTTATATGGAAAAATAAAAGTCGTAAAATTTTAATAAAACATATGGAAATATATTAGGGTCTATACTAACTACCCATAGCTTATGTGGTAATATCAAAAATACACGCTGTATGTTGTACTTACTTTGTATTTGCTGACGGTGTAACGCCACATGTCACGTCAGTGGTTATATAACTAAAGCACAATAGAAATAGCAACAAAAAATACGTAACAAGGAAACACGTGTCCCCGCTAGGCCCTCACAGCTAGGGTTATCAAAACTCATACATATAACATGTCAAGAAATAGGAAATTAAAAAATGTTTCATATCAAAAGATCGTATTTGAAAACTTTAGTAATTTTGTGGATCCATACACTGAAAAAAAGGACAAGCGAACTACTTCGGCTAATTAATTAATAACCAAAATTGGTAAGGAGTTAATTAAGTTTATTTGCGTATAACTCAAAGTTTACTTATAGTTATTAAGAACAAAACATTATGGTAAGTAATAAGCCTTAGTTTTGAAATCCCAAAACTAAAGTTGACGAAGTTTGGTTGCTGGTAATAACAACAAAATTTTTTCAGTGTGTGTCTCTAGGAACATCATATGTTTTAATAATGAAAAAATTACATTTACTAGTAGTAGTAGTCATATGTAATTGATACATGGCACTTTGATATTCGACTGCATTGGTTTTTTCGGGAAGTCGGTTGGTAGATTATGACATTTTAATCATATAGGTGATCAATTTGGGTCAACTGTTTTCATAGCAGCGGTAACTGTAAAATTAATACAGGTTTTACACTAGAATTTTCTCAATAGGCAAGCCGCAATCATCAGGCTTTTTATCTTGACTTCATATTTGTATAGCAACCCTGCCGGCACGTGAAAGTCCATGAATAACCGGGATGGCATTTCCTATCCTCGGCCACCGGCCACTCCCTACACGTATAAAACTACAACTGCGCTTAGAAAGCAGTTGGAAATATTGTCTGGCGTATACGAGATATTAAACCATTTGTACCTGAGATGGTACTTGCCTAGGACAAGACGAGTGGTATGGTAAGACTCGCTCGTTTGTCTGAGATTTAGCAGAATAAACGACTTTTAGAGAGGCACGGCTTTGGCAAGCCTTACGAATAGTTCCTTTAAAACCCCTTGAAAGGAACCTCGAATACCTCGCAAAGTGTATGTAATAATTCTGTCACTTCGGCACCTAATAACGTGGTAACATTAGATGACGCTTCCAAACACATTGCTTCCTGAGGAAAAGTCTCACGCTATACAAGGTTTTACTATTTATTATTTAGGCACAGTCTGCAAGGGTCGCTATACTTTCTTTGTCGTCCAAGACCGGCTGCGCGTCTAGCGCCGAGTTCATGTCAAACAAATGAAAACGCATTGTCCATGTCAAACTGTGAAAGCTCCTCAAATACTTTGGGAGCTCGATGCAACGCTCGATAATCGTGGCGCTGAACGCTATTCCGAAATCCTTCTGGTCTGAGTGTACCAATAAGCGATCTTGCCTCGAACTCGATATAAATCATCTCAGACAGCTGCCAGCGCCGGGCCTTCATCGAGCTTGTATTCGCATTATGCATAGATTATCATACATTTAGTGAAACTTGCTGCAGTCTGCACTTGCAGTGGTCGGTGAACTTGTCTATGCGGTTGTAGCATGCCATATTCTACAGAGAATAGTCTCCGAACTATGGTCATCATGTCACAGAAACACCACAACATCTTTCACAGAAATTTCAGACTTGTACTCGTAGCTATATCCACAATAAAGTTGGAGGGGGGTCAAAAATTACCAGAATGGCTTCGTGAAATGGATTATACGGCCGTGCCTTTGTTGTTTGTTTTGGTGTTGTTTTGCTCGACTTTACACCCTGAGGTTATCAAATAAGAAAGCTGTTGGATGGTGAAGACAAGTAACAATTACGCGGTATATTAAGACATGTAAATCCTGCAATTAAACATTTAATAAACACTTAAGTCTGTACAATGAAACTAGTTCCCAGCACGTTTGTTGCGCTCTCACAATGTTTGTATTGTTAATGTTATATACGTGCAAGAGTTCTGACGGTAAAAGGTAATAAAACGCTTAGGAATAACGTGTTAAAATCTCGTTGGACACATCAATCATACTACCTACTGCATCCACTGCAGAGGCTGCTAAGCGTCGAAAATACGCTTCATTTGGTGACAGCTACATGTTTGCGCCTTTTGCAGTGGAGTCACTTGGCCCATGGGGACCGGAAGCAGTCAAGCTGTTCAAAAAGTTAAGTCACTTGCTCATCGGGTCCTCCGGTGACCGTAGGGCTGGCTCGTTTCTCGCCCAGCGAATCGCCCAGTATCGCTATCCAGCGAGGCAACGCAGCCAGCCTTTGGGCACATTGCCAAATGGCATCGATATAGGGGACATTTGTATATATATATACAGGGTGTCCCAGAAGTACCACGCCACACTGAAACCGGAGGTAGGTCAACTCCATAGGAACACAACCAGCCTAACATGACCTCAGTAAAAGTTGCACGGTTTTCGAGTTATTAGCAAAATTAAGAATTTTGATAATTTTCCCGTATTTTTACATTTTTAGTACCAGCATCGACTTAAAACGCTATTAAAAACAGTTTTTATTATTTCTATTAACAGCTGTTGAGTTAATTCAGAAGTGCAAAGTGCTATTTCGTCTGTCACTAATGTAAAATGCTGAAAAAAAATCGATTAATCTTGATTTAAATTATCAAATAAACATGAAGATCATCTTTGACCGCCTACCATGGGAAAATAAGATTAGAAAGGAAACAAGCAAATAAAAACACTAAATTAGGCATGTTATGCAGATTTAGAAATGGTATGACACTTGTATCTTCTACGATAACATGAGGCATTCTTATCACATTAGCGATAACCCGTCCAACGAACTTAAAACTGGAATTCCGAAAGCGGTCGCAACAATGACCCATTTGTTATCTGATCAAATGATTTTGCAAAATGCGCAATCATTCTTATCACTTTAGAGATGCCGCAAGCCATCATTGTTCAGTAATAACATCATTAGTGCTACTGCTATCGTATTGTGCAACGTGGTCTTTTTAATCTTTATCTCCCTTTTGAGATTGACCAACAATAGCTCTCCCTCTGACGCACATGTTAATTTCTCAAGCCTTCTCTTAGGATGTGTCTTATCTCATTAAAGAAAGGGGGGATGGAGTACATGAGTATTAGTAGTAGTAGTTATTAATAGCAGTAGCTTATTAAAGCCACATCAGTTGGTTATCTTGCGCTTTGTGCGATACCTGTGTTCTCTGTTATTTCTGTATTCCTGATTTCTTAAACTTTATCGACTTGGCTCTGCCCCGGACTCTGATTTGCTTTTTTACTGGACTGTTTATGGATCTGAACGACAACTTGGCACCCCTTGGACACTGATTAACAAAAATGGCGAATCACCAGTACCTGCATAGTGAGTACGCTGACATGCACTTGATTTATGGCGAAACAAGGAGGGTTTCAAATCAAGGCAATGTTTCGTACAACGCAAGATTGGCAGCAACATTGTACGCAGACCGATATCCAAATCGTAATAACAGATGTACTTAGCATTATTTGTACCATACAGTGACTGCTTTCGGAATTTCAGTTTTAAGTTCGTTGGATGGGTTATCGCTAATGTAATAAGAATGCCTCATGTTATCGTAGAAGATACAAGTGTCATACCATTTCTAAATCTGCATAACATGCCTAATTTAGTATTTTAGTTGTTTGTTTCGATTCTAATATTTTTTTCCATGGTAGGCGGTCAAAGATGAAATTCATGTTTATTTGATAATTTAAATCAAGATTAATCGATTTTTTTCTGCATTTTTATTAGTGACAGACGAAATAGCACTTTGCACTTCTGAATTAACTAAACAGCTATTAAAAGAAATAAAAAAAACTGTTTTTAATAGCGTTTTAAGTCAATGCTGGTACTAAAAATGTAAAAATACGGGAAAATTATCAAAATTCTTAATTTTGCTAATAACTCGAAAACCGTGCAACTTTTACTGAGGTCATGTTAGGCTGGTTGTGTTCCTATGGAGTTGACCTACCTCCGGTTTCAGTGTGGCGTGGTACTTCTGGGACACCCTGTATATATGTATATATTTTTTTATTTTTTTTATTTAGAACACAAACAGTCATAATAAACATTTTACATATGATGTACATAGTTTAGAAATACGAGTAGGTTTTGAGTTAGGTCTAGATAGCGTTATAAGTTGTATATTTATAGTTTTTATTGTTGACAGCGGTAACTTGATTTAAGTTGCCATGGTTTTATTGGTTTTCTGGTTTCTGTACAAGCCTACGATCGCTACAATGTTGTAGAAGCGTTTACGCATCCATCCCATAAATCTTCGTCAACGACGCCTACCCGCCCGCTCTCTTCTCATTTGAATTGCATTTGGATTGTTACGAAGTACCTATTGCTTACGGGAAATCATGATTCATTGAAATAAATGTGATGGGTTAGTGAGTATTAGTTCAGTGTTACTTTTTCATTTTTACTCCTTTAGGAGCTGAATTTCCAAAAAAGTAGAGTTTTATTACATTAATGACTCATGACCTGTATGAATGTATGTCCAGAACTTTAATTATATGTGTACAATTATTTTAAAATGTTTTCTAACAATATATTGTTTTTTGTTTCAGGTAAGTTCATATATTACCGATTGAGCCACACAATTAGACATCGCATATGATAATAATAATACGGTACGGTAAGTTACGTTTCATCTGGTTTCATGTTTCAAATATTAGTACGGGTATGAAGCCCCTTTCGTTCTTCCACTTGAACCAAACTCTGAATCCTTGTGATCTGATTCAGGATTTCCGAAGCCTAATGTAAGTATATAACATTTGCAAATACTTCGATCGTTCAGAATTACCGGATACACTTATATAAACCTAATACTACTTATATTTATGAACAAAGTGTACAATGCTGTTCGTACAGACGCCATCAAATGTATCGGAGCAGCCAAGGTGCTCAGAAATATCTGGACACGCACTTTATCGCCTTGAAAAAAAGAAGCGTTGTTCATTTGTGACCACCTTAGCCGCTCCGATATATCTGATGGCGACTGTACCAACGATATTATCTAGCCACATTTTGTTGCTATGTAAGATCTTCGGACGATGCGAAAGACCCATTAATTTTATACTCCGGCTCTGAAAACGTAAGCTAATTGACAACCAGTACTAATACGCTGTAATCGCCAACGTTTTATCGCATTTCCTGAACTTACTTATTGAACATTAAATATAAAATAAATATAAATATTATGGGACAATCTTACATTAGCCGACCTAGTCGCACAGTAAGCTCAATTAGACTTGTGTGGGTACTAGAAAATAATCATTAAATGTTTAGGCAGAGATGTTTACTAATAGTAAGGTTCACCTGTCATAGTGCTCTCCCTTATGGGAATATAGTTCAGAGCTGGATACGGTTACCTTCTTTTAGTATGTTGTTGGGTACGACACCAGGACCCTAAAACTGCCGAGAGACGGGGACGTCGATGAATGTCTCTCGAGTAATGACGTCATAAAAATGGCTGCCGCTTCGTTACGAAAAGTGTAAATTTGATCCAAACTGTGCATTGCACCTATACGTGTGTAGTATCAAACGAAAGAAGATTAAATGTGCTATATTGTTGTAATACATTATATACTACTGTATATTACAGTTTGACAGCTATAAACGAAAACCCAAAATCAGGCTAAAAAATAATTCGGATATTTGCATTTTACAACAAAATTAGAAGTCCAACTGTAAAGCCGAGTACTACAATAACAAAACAGGCTATTTAAGCTATACATTGCTATAAAAATTATTAAAATCTGGTAATAATTGTGGCAGCTATGTTAAAAAACATGTCGGCAGTGCCTAGCTATTTCCTTAGAGTGAAAAAATAACAATTTTCACAATTTACAGAATATCCGCAGAAGCTTCGAGTATATTGTTGGTCAAATAATTTGGAGCCCTTAAATGTCAGAAAAATATCTCTATAGTGATTGAGGTCCAAATAATGACGTTATGAACGTGACCACTACCGAAATTTGTAAAACATAAATTAAAGCTATACCATGACACATACACACATGTGTGTAGCATCGATCGAAAGCTTATTGAATTTACTATAATACATACATACATTATTTGTGAAAATAATGTATAGTTTAGGAGTTGTTGACAAAATAAAATATTTTGTTAGGAAAATAAAATGTATATGTTAATTCTGTGGCCAAAGAAAATACAATACACGAATGTTTTGTATAACATTAAAAACACCAACTATTCAGCTTTAAAACACAGTTTGAATTTATAAAATTTGATAAGAACTATAAAAGTTGTGCTTACAACTCTAAAGCACACTAACTATTTTACCTACAATGCACTCATACTATGAGAAGCTTGGGCCTAATTATTGACTAGTTTTTTCTAAATTTTGTAAGGATTTAGGGTTCCTTGTCATTAAAGTAAATAAAAAAATCGGCCAAGTGCGAGTTGTATTTTTTTAACAATTTGTATTTTTAAGACCAACTTACGCTTGACCGCAGACTTTTTAGTGTTTTTTTCTTTAATGTACAGGCAAAAACTATATTAGGTTTTTTTTCTAAAATGTAGGTTCGTCGGTTTCCGGGGGACGGAGAGCAATGGAAAACTTTCGCCTTATTTCTTAAATAACTTCAAAACTATTAAAATTTAAATTATAAAAGTTATATATTTGTAGTTTTTACATCAAATCCTTTCATTTGATATATAACAAGGTATAGTTTGTAAGTAATTTAAGAAATAAGGCAAAATTTTTCCATTGCTCTCTGTCCCCCGGAAACCGACGAACCTACATTTTAGAAAAAAATACGTATTATAGTTCTTTACCTGTACATTACAGAAAAAAACACTAATAAGTCTGCGGTCAAGCGTAAGTTGGTCTTAAAAATACAAATTGTTAAAATTGTGTGATGTATATGGAACCCTCGGAGCGCGAGTCAACTCGCACTTGGCCGATTTTTTTATTTACTTTAATGACAAGGAACCCTAAATCCTTACAAAATTTAGAAAAAACTAGTCAATAATTATGCCCAAGCTTCTCATAGTATGAGTGCATTGTAGGTAAAATAGTTAGTGTGCTTTAGAGTTGTAAGCACAACTTTTATAGTTCTTATCAAATTTTATAAATTCAAACTGTGTTTTAAAGCTGAATAGTTGGTGTTTTTAATGTTATACAAAACATTCGTGTATTGTATTTTATTTGGCCACAGAATTAACATATACATTTTATTTTCCTAAAATAATATTTTATTTTGTCAACAACTCCTAAACTATACATTATTTTCACAAATAATGTATGTATGTATTGTAGTAAATTCAATAAGCTTTCGATCGATGCTACACACATGTGTGTATGTGTCATGGTATAGCTTTAATTTATGTTTTACAAATTTCGGTAGTGGTCACGTTCATAACGTCATTATTTGGACCTCAATCACTATAGAGATATTTTTCTGACATTTAAGGGCTCCAAATTATTTGACCAACAATATACTCGAAGCTTCTGCGGATATTCTGTAAATTGTGAAAATTGTTATTTTTTCACTCTAAGGAAATAGCTCGGCACTGCCGACATGTTTTTAACATAGCTGCCACAATTATTACCAGATTTTAATAATTTTTATAGAAATGTATAGCTTAAATAGCCTGTTTTGTTATTGTAGTACTCGGCTTTAAAGTTGGACTTATAATTTTGTTGTAAAATGCAAATATCCGAATTATTTTTTAGCCTGATTTTGGGTTTTCGTTTATAGCTGTCAAACTGTAATATACAGTATTATATAATGTATTACAACAATATAGCACATTTAATCTTCTTTCGTTGGATACTACACACGTATAGGTGCAATGCACAGTTTGGATGAAATTTACACTTTTCGCAACAAAGCGGCAGCCATTTTGATGACGTCATTACACGGGAGACATTCATCGACGTCCCCGTCTCTCGGCAGTTTTGGGGTCCTAGTGTCGTGCCCAACAACATACTAAAAGTTGGTAACCGTATCCAGATCTGAACTATCACTTAGGCCCTCTCCCATAACGGAGGGGACTATCACCCCAAAAAGTTGAATAACGTTACAATTTCACTGGTTTGCTGCATAAAAAATATGTCCTAACCGTTATTTTTTCTTATTGCTGGGCATGGTGCCAATCTCTCTCTGTTGTGTGTTTGTATATTTTTTCGTTTTCTTTTAATTTACCATCGTTACATGTTAGTTCCGTTAACAACACCTAGAGATGTGAACCGCCAGCGCTTGAAAATATCATAAATCTAATAACTTTTTGCATACGTTCAGGAATTTCAAACTTTTTGTCAATTATATCACGTGGCCAGGCAACACCCGAACAGTATTTCGAATAATTTCGATCACATGATTGCTAACTGTTGAGTATATTTCCATCCTATTGCTGTTCCGAGCACGTCTGTGCCGTCACCATCTTCATTCATAGTAATATTGGTAGACGGACCGAGTTACATAATGTTAACGAAGTTACATATCACAAGCTTAAGGGCTTTTTAACCGACTTCAATTCCATTGAGGAAGGAGGTTCTGCATTCGGTTTGGTGTTTTTTTTTTATGTATGTTCACCGATTACTCCGAGACCCATGGTCCGATTTGAGTAATTCTTTTTTTGTTTGAAAGGATCTACATCCAAGGTGGTCCCATATTAATATGGTGCTGTTCTGATGATGGGATCCATGAGGAATTGAGGGAACTCCTCAATTTTTAAAGGCACATGTATGGTGATTTGGGTGTTATCTTAAACAACTCAAGCATTTTCTCACGAAAACTACTATTTCGATGCAGTGGACCTGATGATGATGATTGTTTTGATGATAATGATGAAGATTTTTATATGCAGGATGTCACTCAAGCATTTCCTCTCGTAAACCACCAATTTGATGGAGTGGACCTAATGATGAAGTCCACATATGATACGTGGAACTTTCCTTAGATTGACTGGGTGTATTATGAACTTTTTGATATATCTTTACCGATTATTCCAAGACTTTTTGGCCGATTTTGATAAACATATAACCACTAAAAATGGAAAAATAAAAACTTTTTACAAAAAAAAGATAACCGACTTCAAAAAGGATAAAATGAATCATTATATTATTTATATGCGTCACCAACTGATATGTTTGAAGTCGGTGCCAAGCCAAAAAATACAAAACCGGTCAAATCAGCTTCAACTGTGAACATCACAAAAGATCAGTACTAATAATGCAAAGGTGAATGTGATTCTATCTGTTACATTTTCATATCTACTAATCCAATTTTGTATATATTCTGATACTCGTACACGTCTACTTTGTTAATAATCAGAAAAAGGCGGAATATTATTGGCCTTTCATAGAAAATTTGAATATCGTGCCATTTTACTTACATGGTGGGTGTACTGATGGGTGTATCTGACTCTGAGTAAGTATGGAAAAAATTATCTAGCCATTGAATTCCTTTATATTTCGAATTTAACCTTAGATGAAGAATGATAAATAATTCAAACCGAACCACGGGCTTCGTTGGAGATACGGATAGTCCGAATAGTGTGTTAACAGACGCATGAAAATATTTTCTGTGCCTACTTGCCTAACGGGTAACGCATGGTCGAAACGAATGTACACACACCTACGTGCAATCCATACCGCATTAGATTAGATAGTAATTCTTCCAAATTTGGCTTGGCACCGACTTCAAACATATCAGTTGGTGACGCATATAAATAATATAATGATTCATTTTATCCTTTTTGAAGTCGGTTATCTTTTTTTTGTAAAAAGTTTTTTTGTTTTTCTGCATCCTGCACGAAATTCTGTGGGAGAACCTGTTATATGTTTAAGTCAATCTAAAAACTTCTTTATCAAACGTATTTTTTTCTTGAGTTGAAGTTGTTGACCTCCGATGTGTTCTCATTTTCAGCTAGCATTTTTTCTTTTTTTTATTCAGGAAGTCCTTGGATTATTATACAACTATTATACGAGTATGTATATTATGTAACGGTGATCCTTCCTTTCTCACTAACGCTTATATATAACTTACGCTTCAATACAGGTGGTTTTTTTTTTATAACTAGCCATATTGAGAGAGACCCCGAAATCCCAAAAAAAATGGTCTCCCCATAGAAAACATCGACGTCTCACCAGCCGAAATGTAGGAAACAGCCAAAAAATTTTGTGATTTCAGAGTTGGTCCCATAGTAAAAGTTGTTTAGTACGTCCTACCAAATCCCCATCTGAATGCTAGTTATTGAAAAAACACCATTTAAAAAACGTATTTATTGTATAATATAAACATCAATATTATATTCCAATGCCATGTTGACTTGCAGTTGCAGCAACCATATTTGTCCGTGACATTGCCTTCTATTAGTTGTACCGCCCGCCGTCGTTGACCGGTCACGCTATTCAAATGAGCCTCGTATACAGACTCTTCATTGAAACTTTGCATATGTTTAACACTTGCTTGTTCACAGTTCTTTGGGAACATTGTGAGTTCAACTTCTTACTTGCCCTCTTTCGGAGCGATGACTGCGCTTCAACTTGGACACATTGTTTTGTTACCTTGTCATAGTTAACTTAAAGAAAGGTTTGTAACTGTTAGTGCGCTGTTAATGTTGGTAGTTTTAAATGACAGAATTCTAAAGTGTTTGAACTATTCGGTTGTCGTTTTGTTTACTGTAGGTATGTTTTACCGTTTAGTAAATATTCCAACGTTAAACTGTTTCATAAAACGTGGAAACCATCTTCTAACTAGTGATATACGATTTGAAGGAAACTGGTGAAACAGGGAATTAATAAAACTTTATGCCCTTTCCCTGTTGGTCACTTAAACGGATACTAATTTCCAGTATTTTCACATTTACTACGCATGTCACGTATATATCCAATTTATCTTGGACTTTCCAACTAATGGAAACTCATTAGTGAAAGGTCGATCCTCTTAAATAAGCTAGAAGGGACGGTGGGCAGTGCCATGTCTCCGCTTTGGTCGTTGGCTTACCTAATAT
Source organism: Pammene fasciana (assembly GCA_911728535.1). Lineage (NCBI taxonomy): Eukaryota > Metazoa > Arthropoda > Insecta > Lepidoptera > Tortricidae > Pammene > Pammene fasciana. Next base: position 4,986,667 of record OU452292.1, read on the forward strand.
ATGGGACAGATAAATTACTAATTAAAGATTGGATCGCATTAAAATGGTTTTTACTATCGTAACTCTGAGGCTACGTTTTAAATAACTTCCGTGAGACTGAGAAATTTTCAATATATTGAAACAGGTAACTCACGTTTTTAAGTCAAAAATTGGTTTACATGTTTCGTTATATGCAACGAGGAGCTTATTTATGATATGAGCCTTTCGCGTTGGTTGGTCTTCTAAGTTTTTAATATTAAGTACACATTTTCAATAACAAAGACAAGAACATGGAATATGGACGCTCGCTGTTTTTATTATGTGTTTCATAAAGTTGCAATAATTAACTGTACGCTAATTTTATTTTCCCCTTACTTTATGCCATAAAATATGCCACAGCCAAAAACAACCGTCTAAAATGGGTATCTGATAACTTGTCTACATAACAAAACCACATAATTTACGAAGTTTTGGGCCGAGCATCGAATGAATACTAAAAACGCGTGAGAAACGTTTTTAAACATAACTTCTGTAACTTAACAAAAGGAGGAAATCGTAGTAGGTAATAATTTAACTTAAATTGGATAATAAAACGAGGTTTAATTATCACAACTCAGTTTATGATTGCTTTAATCATCTTTTTAAGCTCAATATTCACTTAACTTAGAGTCCGGACACTTTATCACTGCACCGAATTTGAAAGCTCACAGTGTGTTTCCACCTACACAATTTGTCATTGCAAAAAATCCATGCGTAGTTACCGGGCAAAATCAGCTGACCAAGAAATAAAAAGACAGAGCAATGTTTTATCTCATACTGAATAAGTTGAATATGAAATCAAGATTATTCTTGCACTAGGTTTAAGTGGAAACCAGTTTTTATTTGATTAATATTGGTATTTATACATATGGCTCGTGCAGCTGCGGCTAGGGAAATCAATGCACTTTCGAGATGCCGCGACTCTCACGACGCCTGCCGGTAAAATGCCGCACGCGACTAGCCAGAAAGGTTGCTATTGCGAATGCTGCGCCATCGCGCAATAGATATGACGTTATAACTACATAGTAAGTTCAATTTCAAATTTGAGGCAGATTTCCCGTGATTTTTAGGATATGGCGTTCTCGTACACAAACGCGTGCAATTTACTAATATTCCAGTTTATTCGCTGTATGCATGATTGTGGCGCCATCTTTTTGGCCAAGGCTCAATCTTTTTTTAATCAATGGCATGTACTCCTTGCTTATGTGAAATGTCTCTGGCTTATTCACTTTTTTGACAGTTGACCGAGTTGAGGTGACATAGGTAAATTAGGTAATGTCCTTTGCAGTTTCATTTCTTGTCACATTGTGCACTGCGATCGTTCACGTTAGCCTTACCATGCACTTCGCATATAACGAATACAGACTAAACTTAAGTATTACATTTATGGCATGAGACTTACGATCGAATGGGCGAGGGTTCAAACCCCGTGGGACGAATTATTTTTTTCAAAATTTTAGAAACATATTTCGATTATATTTAATGAATTACATTTGGCAAGTCATTCCAGCTCTATACGTCTAGCATGAAAAAACCAATTCGGCCCCAATTTCTAAGCGCCATGCTAACATAGTAAAGTTTCACTTGCATCGTGGTTTCATAAAGCCACACAATGTTTTTTTAAACAGCACTAAATAATTTTAGTGTCATTATTTTTTGAACGAGGGAATGCAGGACAAATATGTTCGTCAGCAGCATCTTAGCGGCACTTTTCATTGCCATGGTTTTTCATCAGCTCCGATTCATCACTTTCGTTAAGTGAAAACCGTGCGAACCTTTGTCGCTCTGCACTGCAATTTGCAACAAAAACTTTTCATACAGGGTGGTCCAGGGAGTTTATTTTTGGTGGCACTAATTTTCCGTGAGATTTTAAGTGGTGTCGTAAAACGCTCTTTAATATCAATCAAATTCTAGTGATCAAGTTTTTTCGACAAATTTTATTGCTTCAACGACACGAACTACTAAACTGAAATTGAAGATTAAATATCTTTTATCTTTTATCTTTTTTTATTTAAAAAAAACATTCTTAAAAGAGTCCCGCTCATTGTGAAATATGGCTACAAGCCTATAAGATAGTATTTCAATTGATTTTTATTCAACATTTTTTTTGAGCACCCCAATTAAATAATTGCCTAGATATATATTTTCCTACACTACATTTCTTTCTTTCCTTCCTATTGCCATCTCAACTGACATAGGTAACCTAGTAATGTCACGTCCCCATTGCCATGTTACAACCCCACGGTTGTAGAGCGAGCCTATGAGTTTCCATTACTATGGGAAGCAACACATTGTTGAAATTATTTCTTAATCTCTGGATCACTCTGTATAAATAACGGTATCGACTAATTACTTAGATCAATGGGTTCGTATGATCTACCACAAGCGGTGATTAGAAAGTAACATTTCTTGCTTCATTATGTCTTCTTTCGTCTATTACGGAGAGTGTTAAGTAACTGATATCGACACGTACTTGACAAAGCTCTGAGGAACAACAGCATATGATTACGAAATCATGACTCGTTAGAAAGAGGCAAGTGCACTCGAACTCAAATATCAATAAGGTCAACTTGGCTGGTCAGATCGGATAGCAAGCAGTAACAGCAAATTCTGCACAGCTTTTTTTTACGAAATTGTACAACTATTCTAGAACAGTTTTATCTATCCGATCTTTGCCTTACTACATACATTTGAGCATCAGAGTCATTGATGAGAGATGAAGAATAATGAAATACTGACCACACCGCAACATAAATAGTTTTGGAATTGCGGAATTACAGACTAATACCTAATTCAATTTCTAAGCTTCAACAACAGAGATCCCGATAAATTGAGATCCTCCTTCGAATCATGAAATCGGTTGACAAAGCCAAGTTGGTTTCGGTTTGGCGTTTTTTTTTACCGCGTCTATTAATGTTGTCAAGTGTAAGTAAGTGTGTAAGTCCTTTACTTATTTTCATCATTGAACGTTTGCTTTGAACTGGTATATAAACGGAGCCCTGATTTTCTATTTTCTGTAACAAAAACTAAAATAGAAGGGTGATTTCAATTCAAATCATATTTCTCACATTTCTCTTCATTACCTTTACCAAGCAAAATATCGATATTACAAATTCCACCCAGTGCCAAGTAAATGTCATCGTCTGGAATGCTATCGTTTCCCGGCTTCCCCACACAATGCTCCGTGTTGACAAGAGCCCCGTTACGGTGGCGTTGCGCCTGCGCCTCTATGCAAACATCGGCCTTTCCCGCTACTACCTCTAATGTTTGTTCACGGTCCGAGCTACGAGGTACTATGTAAATGTCACAAGCTTCCTCTTCAGTTGAACATTTTGTAAGCTTAGTTCAAGAGTTAGGAACTTCAATATTATAGATTTTTTTCACTCTTTTAAAAGTGTATGTAATTATAACTCTTTCCGGTGTTACTAAATTCATCGCAGTTGGCGATGATCTTCATGACCGATTACCGCCACAATAGAGTGTGTTGTATAATGGGCTTCTTTAAAGTCTTCTACCACTATAATTATATAAATATAAGCTATCAGTCTGTTCAGGCATTTATATACAAGGAGTTCTTAAAACATTAATGCAAAGACGGTACATACGACGGACATAAGTGGGAGTGTTTCTATTTTGAGCATCAATACGCAATTAGTGGCAATAGATCATAGTCAGCTCCCAAAAGCTTTGTTACAAATGAATTACCGGCCAAATTACGTTGAACCTTCCTCTGCATCTAAAAGAGTTCACATCGTGTTCTTCGTAATTCTGGTGGCTGGTTTGTCGTGAGAGCCTGTTTCTTAAACGGGGGTATGTAGTACTTAAAACGTCTTAAGTGGCATGGTTCATTCACAAAATTAAGTCATTATTTATGGACCGGGCATACAGGAAGTCGAGGCAAGAGTTAGAAGTGTTTGAACAACGTTCATTCCGACCTGTAAATCCTTTGTAAATTAAAGCTATTCTTATCGGGAACAATGTTGCATGTTTAAACTAAACATACAATTGAAACAAGCACTGCTATCCAAGTTACGACTAACTGTATTTGTATCCGACAATGTGAGCAAACATTCACCAGTTTTCCTGTGAGACCTAGTACTAGTGTTTTATTTACAAAACTGATATTGTTATCTAATAATATGGTATCTACTGTAAACGTAAACTAATGGTCTGAGAAAATGTGGGTGCTTTTAGCACAGGCTTTCGAGTAGGCACATACTAAAAATTTAATAAACTTGTAGTAAGTCTATGAACGCTAATGAACAAAGTTCTCATAATGAATACACTAAGAATACTCCTTCCAAACCCAACAAGGTAAAAAATCATATTATCAATTGACAAACGAGTCGTCTCAACGATGAATCGACAGAGTTCAAATCTATCAAGCCCGGTCCCCAGATGGTTAACAAGTGTGTCTACAATGCTGAGATTGACAGCTACTGTTACCAATTTGCGAGAGCTCAATTTGTAGTACTTAATAAAATAGTCGAGAGTTGCTACCATACAGGCCTTAGAGTTGTATATCTTCAGGGGTTCATTAATAAAGATTGCCCCTGACACATACTTTAAACTCTTTAAAGCATGCAAATTAGCGCACGTGTCCGCCCGCTTCGCTCCAACTCAATTAAACCGTCGTGACACGTCGCGGTCTAAATGGACATCTTTATACTCGCTAAGACGTAATCTACACTCACCGGGTCTTTTTACCATGTTAGTTGCAAATAAGCGTACGTCCTACCTGATTGGAAACACGCTAGCAACTTCAAGGGGACACTGTCAGTAATAATGTCATTATTTCTATACCCGTCTTTTTCTATGTATATTAAAATGAAAAGGATGGGTAGAGAAATAATGTCATTATTACTGACACTGACAATGTCTGGTTGGCTTCAGGGATGAATGCGTTTTGCGGACTCGTACATAGTAAGGTAAGGTCAATGAGGGCATTTCCGTCATACTTTTTTATAAGTTCACTTTGGCTGGTCATAACTATGATGATATTTACTTTTTAATAAACCTGGCGGCTTAGCATGACATGCGTTGTCGCGCGCGACTCCATACTTCGAGTCGCGCCTGAAGTATGGAGAGTCGCGCCGCAACGTAAGTCATGCTAGACGTACTGATCACTGTAATAGATTAGGGATTTTTTTAACTATATAAATAAAGGTACTCGTATTAAATTGCTAGCACTGCTGGTTATTTTTTTTAAAGATGTCTGATGATTTTTAAAACCCCTTTTTTTTCAACGACGTTTTTTACATAAATATTTTGTATTTACATTATGCTTATGGTATAAACTTGTATAATTGTTTACTTCGCTCGAGGACATATAGTTGATATATTTTATTTTTAGAAAGTGGTAAAAATAGAAAGTCATCATGGCAAGTTGAAAACAATTTACTTAATCATTTATAACGTGAATCATTCATTTGGCGGGATAGTTTATAATAAGTGAATATTGCCTCGATACTATTTTTATTATGCCATATTTCTAATACATTTATTGATCTGTTTCATAACAGTTTAAATCATTTATATCCGCTTTTACTTAACTTCACACCGTCTATATATATTTGTTTGCTTTTTATTAATTCAAATCTTGTAAGTTTTTGAACCACTCCGTTGTCCAATTGAGTTGCCATTTTTTATTGTACTTACATAATTTCGTATCAATGCGTATATAATATTATGAGCATGGCTCTAATCTGATGATTTCGTTAAAAGGTATTATAAATTATAACTTACTCGTTACAAAACACTTGTAATTCAACTATTTAGTCTCCGCGTGAGATAGATATAAGTTAATATTTTAAGGGGTGTCATTGTAGTAGTGCCTTCGTGTAACTATATGAAAGATTAATAGGGCTTGGGGTAGTAGGGGTAGGTCTCACCCTCTTTGTGATATTATTTCCAAAAATACGTTCTAAGTAGAGACATTTTTCAATGACATTTGAGGAAAATATGTTCCTTGTTCAGAAGTTCGTTCGTTCGTTCTACCTTCATCCATTACGTTGTGCATATTCTGTCTATTTGTTGTAATAAACAACGTGTCATGACATCTAAATGCTTTCTTATAATATATACTACTACTTTAATGATCCTCGTCATGATATTTTTTTAATAGGGGTTGTAGTATGCTTATTTTATTTCCAAATATGCTACAAAATGGCCCATCCTCTATCGCAACATCATGTTACAGTGCCTAGCACAAATTTATTGGACTGTCCGGTTAATCCACAATGTACGGTGTAACAATTTCTTCGGTAAACCCACCGTCAGCCACCTGAGACTAATTTCACTGTTACTGTAAAACGGGGTGACTTTAGAGTGTTTTGGGGCTACTTTGATTGTCATAAAACTACCTCATTTCTAATCGAACTCGCGGAGCGTAAGCGAAGTGAGTTCTTACAAACAACTCCAGACCGAACTGTCACCTGGCTACTGGGACGTCTCGGCATTTGGATGGCTTTTTGATTTCGATAGTTTGTCGGGCAATAACTTTAGTAACGTTTTTCTGATCTTTATGAAATTTCTTGCGGCTGTAGCAGAGATACATACAATTTGTAAGTTCGTATATGAGCAGGATCGATCAAGTGGTTATGGAGCTAGAAGGAGAAAAAAATCTTCCGAAGGGTCTTGTTATATTAGTCAACTCGTTTGCAAGTAAATCGCGAGTTCTCAGTTCGAGGCGGACTACTAGTTAATAAACAGTTACAATTATATAAACTCATATGTAACTATTACTAAAAGTTTAGAGATGGGGGAAAGTATTTTGGGTGGAGCCAACTGCACTGGGACAAAGTAAAGTTTTCAAAGCTATTACTGATTTTACAACGTATAATTTCGTCCTGTCTACTCTATATTCAATGGTGTGTATATAGCTTTAAGGAACAGCAATTTCGCGGTTAATCTAAAATGACAGACAGCGCCCGTAGCGACCACATCATTGCTCTAATTGCTTCATTGTCCTTATATCAACCTCTCTGGATTTTGAAGTCCGTCTTGTGAGTAGTATTTACCTACTAACTACGTATTTTATACAAGATCAGACCAATGGGTGATATTTACGTAGGACCGATCTATTCACGGTCATTTTACAAGTGACTTCTAACGGTTTTACGCATTATTTTTGTGACTTCATCTTTACAATCAGTGACACATCATTGAACTGTAAGTACAAGAGTCCAATGCATTAATCAACATCAAATCAAATTATAGGTGCACCAAGCTCAGGCAGGCGGTTATAGCAAAGATGTGGGTTGATTTTTTTGTAGAGGCTAATTTAGTTTCGAGACTGAATTTTGTTTAATTTTGGTGTTGCATTTTAACCTGTTCAACATATTTCAAACAGGCTTATATTTTACAACCATGTTTTACCCAGTAACTAAGGTTAAAAACAGTTTTACTAAGGTTAAAAAAATTGCCACATTTGCCACTTATTCAAATTGTGTTATTTTCTGTAAATTTTATATTTTTCTACTTAGAATTCGTGGCTCTTTCGATTTTAATAGGATAAAAAAAATGTCATAGAGTATTTTTCCCTATTGTGTTACCGATTCCCCATATAAGTTGTATGACAGTAACACAAAGGAAAATCTCAAATTGTATGGAATTTATGGGACCCTTTTTTTCTTTTGGGATGGAAAGCGCTCGTGATTATGAGTAAAAATATCATATAATTTACAGAAAATTCTACAATTTCCGGAATTAGCATTTTTCACACAAACGCTCAATTAAGTTATTGACCATGCACAATTGCACGTGGGCTCCAGATGTAGTTTTAGTAATTTATAATAATTATAATGTAATTTTATCTTTTAAGTTAACGTGTTAGTGTTAGTAATTTAAAAAAAATGGTTTTATATATATGGACAACGCGGTCTGAAATAAATATATTAAATATATAAAGTCTTTCCAACAGCTTTAATCGTAAATCTATCTGTCCTTCTTAATTACTCAGACTAACTCCAAACGTACAAAATTCGTATCGCGTTGCAGACCTTAACTGTCAGTTCAAAACAACTGTTACGTTTGATGTAGTAACAGGATAACCGTGTTGATCGAATCGGGTTGCGATGTTAATGTACTAGCCGACGGCTTGATTATTTTTCCAACCTCATTAGAGTCATTAGTTGGCTAACGTAAATCCTTACGCGGCAACTGGGTTACCTAGATCGCGCTTTGATGTGTGTGTCGGGAGCGGTGAGGCCGTGGACATTAAAGAAGTATTAAAACATTGACGGCTATGTGTTTAAAATTGGTTAGGAAAGCTGGTAACTTGATAGTTTTTAGGGTTCCGTACCCAAAGGGTAAAAACGGGACCCTATTACTAAGACTCCGCTGTCCGTTCCACTCGTTCCAGGCGCGTATACAGGGGGGGGGGGCATATTATTAGGTTCGTCTTTAGATTATGTATCATGCCTTGATCTCTTGTTCCACGAATAGGGTTTGCAACTATCCTGATAATTCGATACACATTACTATTCTAAATATCCTGTTTGCAAGCACTATCCACGACCCCGAAATCATCCTGTAATTCCTGTATATGTTAAAAAAATTAAGGTTCTGCTTGCGACGGTGCTTTATCTGTTAGTTTCTAAGTAATTTGACTATATTTGTATGTAAAATCTGGCTTTATTTCTCTATCTTGAATATCCAAGGAATCCACACCCTAGCAGTTACGTTGTAAATAATAAATTACGAGTATCTATTCAATTTATGTTCCGTTTTATGAGCCTGCGTTTAAACGGCCTGTATAATTTTCACTTAATACCGTAAATTGATTGGCTGTTGCTTCGCACAGCTCGAGAATATTAACTAAAGGCGACACAATGCAACAGAATTTTAATATGTCTACCGATTTATGTGAAAATATTCGACTATAGGTCATTGAACTTATCTACTAAATATTAGTATCTAACTGTATTGATGTAAACATATTTAACCTCAACTGCTGCTATATGAAATACCTACTTACATGTGCAATTGTGTATACTTATATGGCCTAATGTAAGAAATTTCAGTTATTCCAGTTATAGGGACAATGCATACGTTTAATAATAATATGCACAAGAAAACATCTATTCTCCCGCATAGCTGAGAATAACGTGCTCTATTGGCTAGAACACGACGAGCATTTTTTTGTTTACAAGCAAGTGCATTGCATCAATGGCTATGGCAGTCACGTCTTAGCGCCCGAAGTGACATTGACTTTCTTGTCGCGGCTGATAGCAACGCAGGCTTGCGCCGGCACATGTCGGCCGCTCGCTGCCTCGCGCGCGCGCATCCACGAGCGACCGCGACCGCCCGCGCGCCGGGCCCGCGCCATGCCCGCAGTGAAAGTATTCAACATATTCGGCGGACAGAAGCCGTCCGAGAAACATCCACCCGCCAAGGGGGCGATGCAAAAATTCTACAGGACATTCTCAGTCGCCAACGAGGCATCCGAAACTAAAGGCAAAGTGACCGCGATTGCCGCGTGCCTCGAGAAAAAAATCAGTGAACCCGCAGTGAAACTAAACAGTGATAACGTGCAAAAGTTTTTAACTAAAATCAATGTTAGCGAGACTTTTGTGAGTTCGCCCGATAACAAACCGCGACACCACGCTTACGAAAATGTAAACATTGCCGGTGGGAGCATACCGCGGGAGAAGGATCTACTCGACGAGACTAAAGGATACTGTTCGATTTATGAAAATATCACTGTACTCGGTAAGGTTGCTGCTTCGCGGGCCGCACAAAAAGATACAGACATTAACGCTGAATCAAAGCTCAATAAAGCTCTAGAATCCTTCGACAAAATACTGTCTGAATTTGCAATAACTTCATCGGAATTCACTGTAAATAAGGCCGAGTTCATTCCACCTAAATTGCAGAAGTCTAAAACTTGTAGCATCATAGAATCTCGTTGTATTCTAAAACAGAGTAATTCCGATCCACAAGGTGACGGTAAGAAACGAAACACTGTTTCACGAAACAATTCTATAGACAAAACCACCAGTCTTTGGAATCTTGACGACATGAAAGAAAAAGAATTAACAGCCCCTCTCAAGCCGCTTACTCCGACACCTACCGACAAGATGAACCCAGATAAGTATGCCACTTATAAAATATCATCTAAAAACTTGTCTCGGCCGAACGGCATTAAAACCGAAGAGTTGAAAAAACTGGATGTTAAAACCAGAATATTGAAGAAAACGTTATCGAACCCGCCGTCGACACCCGTTCCGGTTATATCAAAGACAAAACCAGTAACAAAAAATGTCGTCAAAAAAGTGAGTGACCCAAGGAAAACAAAACCAAAAGTATTCACAGATAATGGATCGACAAACACGAAAGCGTGTTTGGAACGGAGAGAACCGCCCAAATCCCAAATGCTCAAAGCAAAAAGTGTCTGGGAAATAGGGAACGAGTCAATGGTTTCATCGAATTTGGAACGGACCAAGTCGACCACTTCTATCGCGGGCTCTCCTAGCAAGATCCCGGTGATCAGGAGTCAGATGTCGCACAACAAGTTTAGCAGTACGAGGGCTCTATTTTCTCCCACTCCGGTTGATCTAAATAATATAGACCAGGCCAGAGAGTGTGCTCAGAAAAAGAAGGTAAATGCGACTCGAAAAACTACAGACAAACCTGATATAATTAAACAAGCAAAACAAAAGTCTTCACTCAATCTCAAGTCGGACGTGAAGCGACAACAACTCGATAAAGCAAAAAAAGATGACAAAAAAGCTTTTTCAGCTTCGACTCCATCTATACGAGATTATACGGATGAAATAGGTGTAATGCGCGCCAAACTGCAGCAAAGAAAAAACAACAACAAAAAAGACGTCGCAATAATGCCAGAGCTCAAACGAAATGGAAATGAACCGGTGGAAATCGATTCGACACTATCACCTGTCAAGACCATAGTAAAAAAAATAGAGCTCAAGACTGCTATGGAATCAAAAGCGGAACCGGCACAGTTTGTCAACTGTAAAGTGATCCCCGCTGTGCACAAGGAGTTATGCGTGGCCAACACGACTTTTCACAACCACTTGAGCACACTCGTTGGACGGCAAATCAAATATACAGAATCCAGAGATGATGTTAAGTCCATTCAAGTTGACAATACAGTCCCGAAAAATGCAGAGGAAAAAATATCGGACTCTCACTCGGACTGCAGCGACGACTCCGGTCACGTTTCCAATGATGCCGCGAACGATAACGACTCAGCTTTCGATAACGTGCACGACATGAGCCCTGTGCGCACCGATGTCGACGAGGTGGATTGCAAAATTTTCGACGGACCTAAACAGTTCAGGATAGATGTGCCCGAGAATGCGAGGAGCGTGTGTCCCGTGGTGGGCCGCTGCGGGCGCGGCATCGAGGTCGCTAGCGGTACCCGAGGCACCGATGCTCCGAAAGTGGACGAACAGGTACGCGACGCTGTTTACATACAGATACAACAACAAATTACAGGGTGTCTAAGCGCTGAGATGATGGAGCCACTGCTACTAGCATTAGCTCAAATCTCCGCGGCCGATAACTTATCTAACCCATTAAACTGGTATAACTTGATTCACAACTTGAAAGCTGTTTGTAGTCCCTTTAATATTAACGACGCATGCAGGTCAGCGACACCATACCTATTTTGGTTTTACTCCATATTATGCAAACTAATAACATACTTGGCACGTTATGCCTCATGTCCAAAATGCAAACGTGCAAGCACATCGATGAGTAACTTTACCATGTAGCTATTTAAATGTAACCATCTGTCTGAATTTCAAATTAGTGTGTCCTTTCACATACCTACATGAATTACCATAATTTATTAACGACGACACGCTTAAATTACCTATTCGATATTTATTATTCGCGAATCATAAAACCAATGATCATAATTCGTGAATAAAATTAAAGTTCCCGATAGGCAATTTCGCGGAGTCACCTAACATTACCATAACAAATTATGAACGGTTTGCATAATTTAGCTTCCGTTCTCGAGTATTGAAAGCTTACGTTCAGTTCTGAACGGTTCTAAGTAAATAAATAACAACAGAAATTATGTAATAGTTTCACGCAGTAATTCTCCGTAACCTAGAATTCGAAATATTTGCCAGTTGAGTGCTTCATTTACATAAGAGGAAATATATTGCACCGCGTCCCGTTGACGTTATGTAATTATCTGATGTTTTACAAACACGTTTTTTCAGACGTTATGTCAAGGAATAACGTAATGTTTAAAGATCTTAATAAGTTGCATAACTTAAATGAGCCCATTACTTGGGCCCTGATTTGTGTTTAAAAATGTCTGTGCTGTACATGTTTGGGAGATAATGGCGGGCCTGCGCGTGGGCAATTTATCGCGTACGAGACACGCGACAGGTGCACCGCAGGGGTCATTATTTGGGCGCTTTATATTCGCTCTTACTTTCACCGAATGTTTAAGTCGTTATTTTATGTCGTCTGATGTGGTTTGGCGCGCTCTAGATTATATGACCGCTCTTTGTTGTGGGAATTACTTCATAGTTCTTCATAATTACAAATTTACAGTTGCGCAACAATTGAAGGTAAGCCAGACAATCTTGTCTATATCCTTCTGTACATCTCATTTCGGTATAAACACTGCTTTCCAAGATTTAAATGCAGATCTCACCCTCTGCTACGTGCTGGATTGCAGGTAAATCACCTGTCACTTTCCGTTTTTACTTTCTCACTTCGCGATGTCACAGCAAATATTACGTGCACCGTGCTATAGGAAACTTGCAATATTATCTATATGAATATTTATACTAGACTACGATACACGTTGTTTACTTTAAAGGCGTTCATTTCACCGCATAGTAATAAACGTTGAACACTTGTTTGTAAAGTTATGAAAGGAGTTTTTATTGATATTATTTGACTTTCTACTCGCTGGTTTTACTGGCCGTTTGTAAATCAATTAGCGTCTCGGCGCTACATTTACAACTTGCAAACTGGAAACGTGGTTGTGAGATTAACATTATGAATACCGAAGATGAAGACATTGAAGATCTCGCGCATACATAAAGCAAAAGGCATATATTTAGTGCAGTTATCTAATTATCACTAACAGTTTAACGATGAAGTTGCACTATTTCGATATACATCATGGAGTCGCGAGTGCTGCTGACTGGGTTACCGCAGGGATTACCTAGGGTCATCCTTACATTTGTTCCGTTTTAAAAATTCCCGTTTATTGGTGTATTGTCACTGATAATTGAGATGGATGCTTACGTTCAAGTCCCGATGGCCAAAGCGTGGAAGTATAGATTAAATGCGTTACGCTCGTTCTCTGCTTCGAAAATACCATGTTTCATAAGCGATGAAGTACCCTTAATTGCATTACGTAACTAAGATAAATGCCGGACACGCCCTCGGGCAAACACTCACTCGCTCGACTCATCGACTTTTCATTACATTAAGAAAACGAATATATCCATTTCAATTCAAGCTACGATTTTCGTTTGCATTCTTTTCAAATTATCAAGTCACGTGTTCGATTACATAGAAATTCGCTCTCGGACATAAATTAGACAATAGCCACGTACCGAGCGTATGCGTACGCGTCGATTCTGCGTATCATATGCTTATCACGCGCCGGCTTTCTCGCGGAATGTTGCGGGGAAAGCTATATCCTTACAATGAAGCTTTATAGCTTATAGTTACCTGTAGCTTGTTATTTTACACATTTATCCTAGTTAGTTAACTTTAGCTACGTAAATAAATAAATAGTTAGTACTAAAGAAAATCTTACACTAATCTATCAAATCGGACAGTAAGCTCAATGAAGCTTTTGTTGGACGTATATTTATACTAGGAGACGCCGACAAGTTAGTAATTTACCATTTGATTTTTGCCCTTGGCTGCGCCTTGTTTAAAAGACTATCTTAAACCTGTCTATTTAAATTAAACAATGTATTAATGCTGATCGAATGATCGTTTAATAAATAAGCAGACGGTTCTTACCATCGTCAGCTCGTCTGGTTTCTTTTAACCACAAATCAACAATAATCTTTGTCCTGTTAAGGCGTATCTGTGGAACTCCATTAAGAGATGCTGAGCAGGTTTAACTAGTATAGTAAAAATAATAAGCTGTTCTTAGTACTAGGATGGTCAAGCTTGTCGATGTGGCATCGTGATGATAACAGTGTGTGTCTCTTTCAACCGCACGGGTTTAAAAAGTAACGGTTGCGATGTCACCATCACCATGATAACTCCGTCCATATTACGCCCGTTGCACTTGTTTGCAGAGACTCTATTACTAGCTGACTGCCTTGCCTAACTTGTTTCTTTGTTTAATATTTGGGTAACTCTACGGCTACCATGAGTTTGACATCGACATTTTTCGTTAACGAGTAACGAATTTTCTATCTGTGCTATCGTTTACACTAATATGTTACAAGCAAGATGCACAGATAGAACACTCGATACTCGCTCTAGAGAACGTCAATGTCATAACTCATGTCAATGTCATAATAATGGTGGAGTAGTCTTAACGATGCACAGTAGAGAAATATTGTCATAACTGTGTCATATAGGAACATAAGTTTTGCATTACCGTGCATATCCATATTTAACTTTTGGATTTATATAATTAAACATGCCAAATCTTATCAAAATCTGTTAAGTACGAATAGTTTAGCCGTGAAATAACATACGTTATTTTCGCTTTCATAATCTTACAATTGGAGAATAAGAGTGCCCATATGTCACTCACTCGGTATATATTCAACAAGAAAGTTCCACGCTACTATCTTCTACTGTTAATAGCGGTCTAGCAACGTGTTTCACTTTTAGTAGCGCAGTAAACACATAATTATACACATTGAAAAGAATATCGATCGGCCATCAGTCATCTCTTGATCCATCCGTCGCCGCCGGTTCATTGTATTATACTTTAACACATTTAAAGCTGAGTTGAAACGCCATTCAAATAACGATTTTATGGTATTAGCTAGAAGATACAATTTGGAATAACATTTGTAACATGTTATTGGATATCTTAGCGTGCTGATTTGTATATTTCATTGTATTGCCTAGCTACTAGTGTGGGGAAAGCTACGCAAAGCTTCCTATTTCTCGATACTTACTTTAGTTATCAAGCTTAAATATGAAAGTTGTATGCGTGTATTATAGGTACATTAAAGTTATATAAACACTTTATAGGTACAGTCAACGCCAAAAATATGTCTATACTTTTGCACCTTACTCTATTATTATGCATATTTTTGTTCAATTTAGTTATATAGTTAAATAAATAATGATACAACATAGACGCGTTACTTAGAGATAGAAACTGACAGAAAGAAAATGCACAAAATAAACCTTTGAAGGTATTACCTTAAATTTCGTAACATAATAATGCTATTTAAATGTAATGGAGCACTACAAATAATTTATTTTCGGGAATATGCCACCTAAGGGGGTGAAAATAGATTTGAAATAATTAACAATTTCTACGCGAACGATGTCGCGAATATAATATTTTTTTACATACAGTGAGCAGCAGAAGTAGCTAAGCGCACGAAGTGGTCTAAATGAGATTAACAACTTTATTGTCAATCAATCAATCAATCAATTCATTTATTTGCTTTAAATACATGTCATTGTTAAGACAACAAGAGCGTGTTAAGATCATTTTGAACACCTGACCCGATTAGTCACTTCTGCTGCTTACTGTACTTCGTTTTATTGAAATTTGCGATGTTTTCAAGTTAAAGGTACAGTCACCGGCAATAGTATCTTCCTACACGGATTTCGCAAAAATATGTGACACGCTCTTATTTATAGGGCTATAAGAGCCTGTCACATATTTTTGCGGCCTTCGTGTAGGAAGATACTATTGCCGGTGACTGTACATCATTGTCGGTTGTCGAACGAGCGGAGCGTAAGCGAAGATCGTTCTTACAAACAACAACTGTCACCTGGCTACTGGGACGTCTCGGCATTTGGATGGCTTTTTGATTTAGATAGTTTGTCCGACGATAACTTTAGTAACGATTTTCCGATCTTTATGAAATTTGTTGGGGTTGTAGCAGAGACCAACAAAATTTGCGAGTTCGTATATGAGCTGGATTGAGACGGGGGTTCTGAAATTAGAAGGCCTAAAAAGGTTTTGTAAAGGGGTCCTGTTACATTGGTCATCTTATTTGCTACTTTTACGAGCAAGTATGGTTGACTTTGGTATCAAACGAAAGGTATTGATTAACACTCTCGTCAAATCCTTATTAACTGCTTACTGTTTCATAACAATTAGCAACATAAAATTGATTTAAAAAATATTTTCCATTTTATTTTGATTTTGGTGTAAATATTTTGACAACTGACTTTTTTTTAAATTTATTAGAGCTTTGGCTGCTAGGGCCATCAGCATACTGACATTAACACATTAGTTAGAGAGAGTTACCATAGACGCATAATGATGGTGACCGAAACCTATATAGGTGGTCCACAGATGAGAACGACATGTCAAAGCAACAGAGTGAGAGGCATGTGAGAGGTGGATTTAAATTTAGATGAGACAAAAACTGTCAAATCTGAAGCGATTTCGTCGTGGTAAAATTTTACGGTACAACCGCACAATTTAATATGGACGTTTAGTTTCACCGTGATGGTTAGTTGAAAAAAAAGTACCCGATACCTATTTTTGGTATTTGTAGTAATTCTACTATTACACATTATTTTATGGCGAAACACAAGATTCGCGAGTTCACGGTTCGGGGCGAACTACTAGTTAATAAAGTATATTTCTAAATTATTTTTATGGATGCGACGCCTTATTGACAACCGACAATGGTGTACCTTTGACTTGAAAATATCACATTTATATACAGCTATACGAGCCATGTTCGTGAGTTTTTGTAATGATTATGGTCCGAATAATAATGAAGTGACAACAAAACATGTTGGGAACTGCTTGGTTGTTAATGAGCAAACTGTTTTTAATTTAAGGATTCCCTAGTACGGATGTCAAGTAATTGTAGTATGAGAAAATATAATTAGCTTCTGTAAATTTCAACGCTTGTACATAATATGGAAGTGCATAAACAGTAAACGACGATTTTTCTTTAATACCACCACCACCATCTGTTGTCTTACATCGTATACTTTTGTTCATGGTAATTAAACATAATAAAGCCTTATATATTTATTCGGCTATATTTATGTTATTATCGGTATCATGAAATGTATGAAAATACAAAAGATATAAGTAACAAAGCCGACTATAGAAAAAAATAAATCATGCATTTTGCAATTGCAAAAACAACGATAGCCATACGCCGCATTCGCGTATTAAAGGTAATAAAAATAATGTCTGTGTTAAAGTCGATTATCCACTTTATTTACGATAATACTCCAGTTTTACTGCGACACGCAAACGCAAGAAAATTACGTTCAAGATCAATTGTACAAAGGCCTTTGACATTACCAACCCAGATTTCATCTGAAATTGCAGCCGCAGGTGCCGGGCCTCTTTGCTGGACTAGGCCACTATCTTGCTAGTTTCCGCCAAACAATATGTCAACTTCTCATGTCACAATATATGCTTAAACAATTTGATCTTTATTTCGTAAAGGGCTTGGTTTACTTTTGAATACTTAGAACAGATACGAGGTACGAGTCTCATGTTTGAGTGAGCACTCGCCTAGTATGGCAGTAATTTGTAATGTAAGAGGAAACTGACAACTTTCTTCCGCTCTACAACTGAATGTGGTTTAGATTTATCGTCTTATTTATGTACACCATCAGATATATCGGAGCGGCCAAGGTGGTCACAAATATCTGAACAACGCCTTAATTGTCAAGGCTATAAAGTGCATGTTCAGATATTTTTGAGTACCGTGGCCGCTCCGATATATTATACATTTGATTACTTTGCGCGGGTGTTTATAATAAATTGTGGATTGTGGGTGACGAAAAACTTTAGGAAAAATACCGTAAAGAATACGCATTTCAGATCAAAAATGACGATAAGAACACGCGTGTTTTCGTAGTATACTTAATGACAACATTCCGTTTCTTGTTTTTGTACTCGTGCGGAATGAAGTTTATAATTATGAGCATTATTCATTCATTGTAAGGTTTAACCAAAAAACAATATTTTAAGTGATTCAAGTTCCGTCCAATCTTTTGCATTCTTAAGAATCATTGTTTAATTAAATGTATTACACATCATTGTTTCATTAAGGTCAACTCGGGGAAGACCGTCAGTCGGGGGAAGATCGGATAGCAAGCAATCACAGCAAATTCTGCATAGCTTTTTTTACGAAATGGTAAAACTGTTCTGGAACTTTTCGCCGAGTTGACTTTACTAAAACTCGTATTTATTTTATGGAATCGTATGGTAAGAATACAATACAACCATTCTTTATAACAAGACATTCAATTGCTAGATCCATTGGGTGTATATGAGGGCAATCCAGAGGACTCGTTCACCCTGGAAAATGACGTAATCCACTAAAAATACTGCATACTGTACTCTCTACCATATACCAATAAATAATATTAACCGGCCCGCCTTCTCTCGATGTGTACGTATGTTATATAATTTAAGCACAATATTATTACGAAATTCTGCAGCTGAATGACCTAGGAGTCAAGTTTCTAAATATAATTATTGATAAATGATAACGCTAACTGCCTTGTTTTGCAAACATATCAATTACCTATTAATGCGCTTGCGCATACAGGGTGTGATGATTTTTGTGACCTTATATGATCCGTCTTTTAAATTAATATGAATTGTGCTGCTCTTTCTATCAGGAGACCCTTTCCTTCAGTAACTACACTCATAACAAAAAATACACATATATTATAAAATTGCAAGAAAGATTCTGGTATACATTTGACCCATAATAGGTGACATGCAGATGCATGTGTTTACCGAAGATCTATCTGCTGATTTGGCAACTATTTGAATTGAATTGAATAGTATCTTCCTAGTCGAAGGCCGCAAAACTATGTGACACGCTCCTATGGCTCTACAAATAAGAGCGTGTCACATATTTTTGCGGCCTTCGTGTAGGAAGATACTATTGATGCTGACTGTATATTAACTATTGGTCTACCAGACGCATCTACAAGACAGATCTGGCGGGTAAATTAACGTTAACTACCTAACTGTTACTCTGTTACCAAAGCCTTCTGTTAAGCCCATCCTAGGTAGAAAGTTCTTGGTGAAAACTTGACCAGCAAATGGGTCACACATTGTTTCGTCTGAACGTTTCTCGGTCGTAATTAAACGACACGAACGTTTCTCTGCCGACTAGGCTGTTCAAAGGAACCTGTGATTATGTTTTCTGGTTGCAAATGGGTCTGAGAAACAAATTGCCTTTAAATTATTAGTTACGAAGCTTTATGGATACAAAGAGAATTAGACAGTTAAACATAAGTTCTACTCGCAAGCTTAACTTGTGGTCCTCTAAAACTTTGTTTTTATACATTTGCCTGACTGGATATGGAACTACAAATAAATTTTTGTTAAAATTCCGTCTTTACTAAGTCATCACGTAGTATGGCCGGGCTTTGAAAACACACCCGGTAGAAAATGCCAGATCCAGGTGATCATTCATTATAAATAAAATGGCAGGACTGAGCTGGCACAGAATGGCCGCATTAAGAATAACGGAGACACACGAACGATTCATATATCCTCAAGCAGCGGACGCGAATAGGCTGACAAGAAAAAAGTTCCCTTTAAATAAACCTTGTGAATAGCTCAGGAAGTTATGTTATGACACTTTCCGAGCTTCAAATCGGCGTGAAGCATACACATATAAAAAAAATCAAAACGTACCCTTTCAATAGTATCAATCTACCTACGATGTATGTACTCCTGCACGCCTTGCTCCCACATTGTTCTACTTGAGTGTACTTGAGTGCTAATAACTGCATGTTTATCTCATCTCAGGAACGCTAGACGAGCGGTACTGACGCTGTACCTTGCTTTAGCTTAAGCGTTGAACTAGATGTTTGCTACTGTTTACTTAGTTTCTTAGTCCTGTTATGGTGGTTGGAGGCATCTTGGCTTATCGGTCATAGCGGAAACATGATGATAGATTTGTTTTTGCAACTGTATCTTTATTTAAGACAAACCCATTATACGAAATAGCTGGGAGGACATTTTGACATCGTAAACCTGTAGTTTATACTAATATACTTAATCATAATTATATTTTACTTGAGAGCTATGCTCTTTTCGGTGGAGTAATCACTAATCTCGTTATCTGACCCATTCATTAAAGTTTTTCATACAACGAGCTCTCCTTTGTTGGCATTACTTTAAGTTACCTATCTAATCAGCAACTGAAAATGATAATAATATTAAGCATAAAATTACTCGCCTAATCAGCAACAGAATATTATATTGTTAGCATAAATTTAAGACAGAACTGAAACTTTTAAATCATGCCGTATTTTCGAAACATCCAAAGATATCTGTGTTTAATTATCAAACATTACCAATCAAAATCCTTAACACTAAAATTTTCCCAGACTATATGAACACATCTTTAAGACATTGAAAGAAACCTAATCTGTTTATAAAACATGATCCCAGCTTCGTCGCTTATAACTGAGATCATAAAGTATCGTGTTACTGTAGACGTTACATCGATACTTGATGCCGATGCCGGTAGCCGTTGGATGCCATCCACAGACTACAGAACACTTTATGAAGTGTTTACAAAATGTTAGTTCTCTAATCCATTTTTCACGCATTTAGAGTGTTTTTAGATAACTAACTAGCCATATTGTGCAAGGTGATTTGGTAAACCACACTAAACAACTTTTATTATGGGACCAACCCCGAAATCACAAAAAAAAACGTTAGCAGACGTCAACGTTTTTTATGGGGAAGCCAATTTTTTTGTGATTTCGGGTTTGGGCCCATAGAAAAAGTTGTTCAGTATGACTTACCTTTATCACCTCTCACAATACGGCTAGTTATTATGACACCCTGTTTAACCCAGGTTCACTTTCAAAGCACGCGAGACACGCGACGCACAGATCGTAAGTTAAACGCAGACGAAACTGAAAAAGCGGTCGCGTGAAGTACTAGTAACCTCAAGTTGTTTGTGCTTCGTCTAGTAGTTGAGGTGGTCCGTGGCCCCATGAGCCTCATCAGACATTATCCCCTTCATGCCTCAATAGGCTAAGTAGGGCAGCTACCACAATGAAGCAGATTGTTCGGACAATAGTGCCAATGTAACTGGATTATCTATTCATTGCGCAATGTTGCCATCGGTTTATTTTCAAATAAAGCAAGGTTATCTATGGGAGTTATGGGACAAGCCTGCGCCTACGATTCGTGAAATTGCCAACCCCCTCGGCCCGCCCCTCTCGTTTCGGGAGGTGTTTTGAATCCTTACTTCACCTATTTATGAAGTGAATACCAGGATGAAAAGTACCTACCTACATTGCGCACTCTGGGCGATAAAATAAAGAACGGCATAGAGTGCGGGCATTTGTGGCACAAACCGAAGCTGAGGGCCATAAACAAGCGGTCTTAAGCCTTCTTCATTACGGCCCGTGACGCGTACACAATTTTACTTATTATAAATGTAAAGTTGAAGGTTTTAACGACCTATCATGCTTTTTAATCAATCAAAATTACTAAGCCTATGATCTGAGTACTAAGCTAATATTAGGAATACCAAAGATTAGATATACCTACGACCTACACACGCTCAAAGGACGTTTTTCCTTTGGCAGTCGTTGAACAAAACAATGTGTGTTTGTACAGTCAGCATATTTTTATTTATTTATTTAAACTTTATTGCACAGTACAGAAAAAATGTACAAATGGCGGACTTAATGCCTAAAGGCATTATCTAATAGTCAACCACTGGGCTAAACAGAGTCACAAAATGGATGAATGGATGGATGGATGATGCAGCATCAAATATATTGTATCAGCCAAAGTGATCTTATAGTTCTTCACACCATATATTTTGTACCTATGGTGTGACGAACTAATTGGCTGCTCTAGCTGTTACAATATATTTGATGTTGACTGTACTTAGTATAGTTTTATCTACAATACACTAATGGTATTTCAAATCGAGAACACCGGCTGTGTCTGTGGGTTACTACGGCGTAATTTGATCCATAAATGGATGAGTGGCATTAGTGGTTGTTTCTCGTTATCATTGTGGAAAGTTGATGATTCACTGCAGTGTCAATTTCTATCTGTGACGTCAGGTTTTATGTCTTCTTTATAGTTGGATTAGTACTGAGTCAAGTATCTTGTATATTTCTAAGTCAACTCACTTTTTATTGTGATTAATATTTGGGAGTCGGTTCTCATTGTTCTTGTTTCCCAGACAGCTTGTTTTAATTTCTGCTCAATTTAACATAATACGATTATTTTTAAAGTACACATCGGTCTTTTTACTATTTAGCTAACGACTTATCCCCTTATAAGTTAAGAGATCGCTGATAATCGTTTGTCCCTTTCCCTCACATAGGTTGGACGGAAAGGGACAAACGATTACCAGAGGCCTCTTAACTTTAGTAGGCGTTTATGAATGAGGGGGTTAGACATTTTGGTATCCATCCGGTTACGGAAAGCGGATTGAAAAAATTGCTGCCTAAAGTATCAAAATGTCGTAAAATTGCCCAGTAGTAAACACTCGCCTGTCAAGTAAACTTGCCTCTCACTTGAAAAGTGTGTATCAGCCTTAAAATTCTCAACGCGTAGGTTACTTGTTATTGCCAATGCCGATCATTGGTTTGTTATATAAATGGGAAATTGACTTTCTTTTTACGCGTTCTGCGTTGCAATCGCCTAATATATGGTATTACAGGAACTTATTGGCAATTGAATCTATTTCCTGGACAATTTGCGCGTATTTAGTGTGATTGGATAATTTATCAACGGTACAGAGTTCCTGGTGGTTAACGATGACGGTAGTAAAATCAAGTACCTAATGAATTTATACATAGATCTAGTGGTTTATTGTCCGACCGAATACAGGAAAGGTTATGATTTTAAAAGTCTTTGAATGTATGTTTGTATCCTTATACCTTACGACCTGGCTGCATTTAATTCCTTCCGAATAGCATAGAGTGCTCACTCCATACAACTGGTTCTTCTTCTTCTCTTCTTCTTAGCCTTTTTCAATCTTGTAGATGTAGGCCTCCTTCAATTTTTGCCACTTGAGTCTGTCTTGTGCTCTTTGTACCCATTTTGTTCCAGCTGTTCTTATGATGTCATCATACCATCGCATTTTTGGTTTGCCTTGCGGACGTGACTCTCTCCATGGTTTCCACTCTACCACCCTCTTGCACCAAGAGCCGTCTTTACGGGCCACATGTCCAGCCCACTCCCACTTCAATTTTGCCATTCGTCTTGTAACATCAGTGACTTTACTCTGCTGACGAAGCCACTTGTTTGTTTTCCTGTCCCTAAGTGAGATTCCCACCAGTCTTCTTTCCATCGCTCTTTGGGTTACTTGTATCCTGTGTAGAATTTCTTTTGTAAAGACCCAGACCCAGGGACCCAGGGACATACAACTGGTTATTAGCCCGAAAGTTTGACATTTTGAAGGCATCTAGCCGCCCATTGTAAAACCTTGGTATTCACGCCCCCTGCACGCTCCTCCCTCAACCCTTTAGTCGTCTAGCCTTCAAAATGTCAAGCTTTCATGCTAATAACCAGTTGTATGGAGTGAGCACTCTATGCTTTTCCGAATGCAGTTAGTTTTAATTGATTTTGAGATATCGAGCTATCCGCCATACACATGACTTACGATATGTATTTTGATTGTTACAGATTATGTTCCGCGGCGGCGTCGTTGGCGGGCTGGACGCGCGCCGCGACGCCGCGCTTGCGCGCGTGCTCGTGCGCCTGCAAGCGCGCGCGCGCGGGCTGCTCGCGCGCCGGCGCGCCCAGCGCCTGCGCACGCAGCACACGGCCGCGCGCTGCGTGCAGCGCAACGTGCGCGCGTTCCTCGCCGTGCGCGACTGGCCCTGGTGGCGGCTGCTCGTGCGCGTCACGCCGCTGCTGGCGGTGCACAGGACCGAGCATCGGCTCAAGCAGGCACAGGTTCGTACCATTCTAGATTGCACGCGTTTCTTTATATGTTGAAAAAACTGTTGTGTTTTTTTGCTTATCCAAGCAATCTGATGACGAGAGGGAAAATGCCGATTAGCACACCGTATAATCACAACGTTCTGTTATCTTCTCACTAAACGACTGAAACGGTATTGATGTATCCGGATAACTGATAACTGTAACTATGCTTTGAGACTGCGACATAGGCAACTATTTAAAAATCCTCTCCTGATGGAATAGGTATTGACTAAAACCCAATTCCCACCCGATTCGACCCGAGCCTCGAACCACCTATAGTTATCAATACTTTAAGAACTAATCTTCTCGAACGTGCACGATCACTCGTTCACTTCGGTAGGACCTCACACACAACGCAAGCTGTACAAAAAGGAATTTATATTAACGATAACGACCCATTTCTAAGTTATCATGTGACATTATTAGGAATCCTTCATCCTTAGTCACTAAACTTTGACGAGTCACGTCTGAA
Organism: Pammene fasciana; assembly: GCA_911728535.1. NCBI lineage: Eukaryota > Metazoa > Arthropoda > Insecta > Lepidoptera > Tortricidae > Pammene > Pammene fasciana. Next base: position 5,011,239 of record OU452292.1, read on the forward strand.
CTAGTCACATATTTGTAAAGTGACAGGGCTGTAGTATTTCCTGCTAGTTTCTGTCTTACGTTTACGTATTATAGATAAAAAGTATAAAAACAGCTGCCGGCATATTTTTCTAATACTGCCTAAAATATTGTATATCAATACAAGTACGTTATGTATATTGTATAGGTTCATCATCAACCTCTTCACCTAACATATATATGTATGTCAAACTTAATAGTGTCTCTTTGTGTCTGTCGAATTCAAAGAACCACAATATTCCTGTAGTGTCGCAATTGGGGTCCTCCATCTGTGGAGGCGGGTTATCACAATAGCTTCCTGATTGCAAGACGCTCCGTGAAGTGGGTCGTTGCCCTGTCCCTCGGGTCAACTGATAATTTTGTCATTTAGAAAGCTATATTTGTCTATGATGTATCTGTTAGTAACAGTTTAATTGCTAGGCTATTCATCGTGTATCATTAACGCTGGGCATAATTTAATACATGTGGTTAAAAGAAGAACTTTAATTTTCAAGCGAAGTTAAACTTGCGGGTTTCGATAACGGTGGTATGAATTACTTTGAAGTAAATTGTCCTTAAACAACTCTTAATGCGTTAAGAGTTGTTGTGAGAGTTCTTGACAAGAACTCATCCACTAACCATGTATGGCCATTAAACTATAATAATATCAAAGCCAGAGAGCATTTCCGTGTATAAAACCGCCTGATGCACTTTTTACTGCACCACAGACTGTCATAAATTATTACTTGTCGCTACACATCGCGTTAATTTTACTACTCTTCTGAGAACCAGGGATGTACTCGTAATATGCTGCTAGTTTAAGTGTCAATTTGTCGAACTGGAGATGCATTTAAAATATATACATATTAAGATTACTCTAATAAAGCATTTTAATGGCTGAATTGTAAATAATTTAGCAATTTTGGGTTATCTTGGCTGCATACGTAATTTTTACCGTTAGGTATGGTGACGAGAAAAAATGTAAGCAAGTCCTCGACATATAGCCTGCCATACAGTTAGTAATCCCTAGTTTAAAACAAGACAACGTTTGAGCATACTGGAAAAGGAACATTCTTTTTAAAATTGAATTGTGCACGGCCTGAACCCTGGGAATGTCGGTTTTTCATTTACTTTTACCGACATTCCAGCCTCAGAAAAAACAACATTTCTCAAGTGCAACAAAATGAGAAGTACACTAGCCGGTCATTTAGTTTTTCTCGATTCCCGTGGTGTCGGGATCATTGGATACGCCTTCTGGTCTCCGATTCGTTCCGAACCCATCCTGCATTAGCTTTGGATCCTCCTTCCGGGTGGGCAACCCATAGCCTACGCTTTGATATTAGTTTCAAATTACTCTTTAATTCATGGTTATTTTAATTTTAATTTGCCTTCAGCCCCGGATACGCGTTTTATTTTATAAATTATGGACTCTTTGATGCTGTATTTTTGTAGCAGTCTCTTTTACGATAACCATATTTAGGTTTTGGATATTCTTGTCATTTTGATTGCATCATCGAACTAAGTAGCAAAAGATCTTGTAGTAGAATTTTAGCAACTTGATTTGATTTCATCTTTTTTTTCTAACTAAGTTCGGTCTTGACATATGTGCGCGATCTTGCTTCAAACCAAATTTTGGTGGGTCCCACGAAGTTTATTTATGGACACTAGGTGAAATATGTTAATCCAAATATAGTAACCAAATTAACATGTTGATAACTATATTGCAAAATTATGCAAATTAGGAACCACCGGAAATTCCAAAAGCTAACAGGTTGCCAGTAAACAAGCAATAAATAATGTGAAAGTGTCTCCTGACAAAGTGTAAGTGTGACTTTTACTGAATTCGCTGCTTGCTATGATTGCTTGCGTGTAATGACTCAATATAATCGTGATTTTATAAATAAGTAATTAATTACTATTTCGTAGCAGTTATACTAATTACTTCTTTATAAAATCGCAGTTAAATTTAAAACATGTCTGACACTTTACCGGGGTAGTTAAAGTAAAACGTTACGATATGTTTTCTATCGTAAGTAATACAAAGATCAGACAAATCTATCGATATCTGAAACTCTTAAATATAAAGAAACACAAATTGGGAACAGATATCCATTATATAATGAAAAATCAACCGTGGAGAACTCTGGAACATGAATCGAACCTGAGACCTTCGGATTGCCTGTCCGACGTGCTTCCATGTTACACTTAAATATGTCACGCTGTTTAAGCCCAAAAGCGTGTCAAAACAACAAGCATGGCGTGTGTATGCAAAATACATTAATTTTCACGAAACATTTCTAAACATTATGGAACTATCAAATCCAAGAATATGTGTTAATGAAATTAATACGAGATACAACAGCAATTTATTGTTTCTCTATAATGTTTTCCACTGTCATATTTAGATTACTAATTGGAGACTGTCGTTCCATAAAATTTATGGTTATTCGTTATTACAACAGCATACCAAAATTTAAGTTACCATTACTGTTACATTGAGCAATGCTATAATTTACCAAGAGTACTCTGAGAATTTTTTTTAAATCGAGTATAATAAAGATGCTGTCATGGTATTTAAATTCTTCATTAAATTCACAACGCCGAAAAGTTAAATAGTAGCTTGGATATGCAACTCTACCTAGTTGCCTTTAGAATCGTTAATTGTTTTATACTCTCCGTGAGTATTAGAAATACTGCTTCTTTAATTTTATTTGTCCAATGAATTTAAATTAGCCAATAACATCATTATTTATCATCGCAACTTTAGATTATTTAGTTATCCTTCTACTATCTTCATCTAATGCGTCTGTTAGATAATTTTATATTAACTATTCATAAGATAACTTTACCTCTTCGCCGACACCGGTTTATTTAAGACGTCACTTCATTTAGTTCTCACCACATTTCAAAGAGTGGTCCAACATTTAAAGCTTATTGTAAAAAAACGACACATGTGTCTGAATGAAAGTGATTTTGAAACAAAAAGGACACCTCCTGCGTCGAATGATCTATAACCCTCCGCCCTATAATCATCTTTTTGTACGCATGCGTGACGCAACTAACGCACAACCATTAACATATTGAGATATTTACATTAAAAGTTTATCTTCTATCTTTGTTTTGTGGGTGTTTATTTTTCATTCAAATGAGAGCTCATTCTTAACTGAATTATCGAATAGCGCATATTGTAGCTTCAAATCTAATTGAGCCATTAACCATCCCTTTATAAAAGCCGCTATCGAGTACAGATTATCTTCTATATCTGAGCCATCGTTACATTTTTTGTCGATGATCGTCGGTGATTTCCGCGTGATTGCGCGCGCGCCTTCCACGAGGGCCAATTATGGTCAACCACTAGCCATGTCACATTAACAAACGAGCCAGTATAATGTCGCTTCGAAATCCACAACAGCTACCCGTAGTTGGAGAGTCAATTTATAATGGTTTATGTAACTTTTACATTCGCTAGCGATCGGTTTTTTAGTCACACCGCTGCACTGAACAAGTTGTAGTACGAGTAACTGGCTAGTGGAGCAGCTTACTTGTACTTCCTCTAATCTATAAGTAGTCGGAATTGCTTGGGTGGTCGATCTGTCGCATATAAACATGTCAGTTCGTTCCGATTAAGATACGAGCAACTTAATTGCTAAGCTAGCGGGTATCCCACTAATAGACATTTGAATAAAGATTATTGCTACATTCTAAATAGACAGTTATTTGAGTTCTCGGTGGTTGTTTTATTCTTGACAGAGTAGTCGTAAAAAGGTTCACTATTCTCTGATTGCTGCCTCCCTGTGCCATGTTCATGTATGGCATCTCCTGCAGCTTTTACCTGATCCCCTCCACCTCATACCCAGACACATACTAGTAGTTACTTACTATGCTATTGGTTCCGGCAAACTTCTTGAACATTGAGGCGGTGGTGGGGGAAAGTGCGCATATCTAACTCCTACGTACAAGAAAGAGATGGCGATTGCCCACAATTGTTCAAGAAAATTGCCAGTCCCTGTACTTATGTTTCTTATATCGTTTTTAGAAGCGTAGACGTTAGTATTCGTGCAGACGAAGCGATATAAAAGTCAATCAATACGCCATACCGCTGCATAATACATGGATGGATTCGCTTCGCTAATAGTTACGTGTAAAAATGGTAATTCAACGATTCTTAGTTTATCCGGACAATGCACTTGCGTCTATAGAGAGCGTATTAAAGTGGTCAGAGCTATAGTCGGGATTCATGTCACGGGAGACATGTATCTTCTTCTTCCTAGCGTTTGCACCGGCTTGGGGTCCGCTTGACACCCTAATCCATCCCAATTGGCATTGCCACTAGTTTTTACGAAAGCGACTGCTATCTCACTTTCGATACCAGAGGGGAAGCTAGGCCTTATCGGAATTAGGTCCGGTTTCCTTACGATGTTTTCCTTCCCGAAATATGACTGCTAAATATCAAACGATATTCCGCTCAAGTTCCGAAAAAGTCAGTGGTACTACGAGCCGGGGTTTGAGATTGAGACCTCCGGATTGAAAGTCGGACGTCTTACCGCCAGGCTACCAGCGCTATTGTATGAGACAGCTATAATACATAAAAAGTAACACCTTTAACTTAAGTTTTTCGTCAAATAAAATGTAGTCTTTTACAGATACCACGTTCCATAGAACTACATAAACTTCTTAAGTGATTTTTAAGAAAAACTACTATAATTTATGTAGTACACAATTGCACTGTAATCTATGTACAGCATTTGGCCCGGCCGATAGTTCTAATCTAACTAGATTTCGTCCGCTCTCCAATGACCATGTTCAATCAATGTAATCTTGATCACTCCCGGTATTAGACACCTCCCTTTAACGAACCGGTCCAGTTTGTGAAATTATGGCCCGGGTTTATGGTTCGGCTAACTGCTGCATTTGCAGCCGGCGATTAGATTTGCGAAATTGGCAGTTCTGGCTTCCTGCTCGCGGTATCATGTTGATGGATGGTTGCTTCATATTTTATGGTGTTGGCAGTTATGTGCGATAACGTTTTATAGCGATAGGGGTACGTGAAAGTTCTGGTTTTTGAGAGCTGATAATTTGGTGTGATTGCTTTCCAATAGATACTGCAATGTCCTAGGTGTTGAAATTAAATCGGCTATATATATTACGTTGTTCATGTTAGAAGCTTTTGCAACAACATAGGTATGTTTGCCAACTCAAATCATCATGCATTTCTGAACTCTATCAATTTTAAAGATTCTGATGTTTATTTCTTGTTACACAATTAAGTTGTCATTCGGAAGGTTTCGGGTCACTTTTGGATGAAGTTGGCTCAGGACCAGGACAAGTAGCGTACACGAAAAGAGGCCTATGCTCTGAAATGATGATGATGTTGATGATGTTACTCAATTAAACGGTCATAAACATTGATCCTAAGACAAGAATAAGTCTTAGTAATCATTAATTAATTTAGGTTCAGATACTAAGAAACTCTTAGAGAGCGCTGGTAGCCTTGCGGTAAGACGTCCGACTTTCAATCCGGAGGTCTCGGGTTCAAACCCCGGCTCGTACAGTCACCGGCAATAATATCTTCCTATACGAAGGCCGCAAAAATATGTGACACGCTCTTATTTGTAGGGTCATAAGAGCGTGTCACATATTTTTGCGGCCTCCGTGTAGGAAGATACTATTGCCGGTGACTGTACCACTGAGTTTTACGGAACTTATGTACGGAGTATCATTTGATATTTACCAGTCGCTTTTCGGTGAAGGAAAACATCGTAAGGAAACCGGATCTAATCCCAAAAAGGCCTAGTTTCCCCTCTGGGATGGAAGGTCAGATGGCAGTCGCTTTCGTAAAAACTAGTGTCTACGCCAATTCATGGGATTAGGTTGTCAAGCGGACCCCAAACCGGGATAAACGCTTGGATGATGATGATAATGATGATACTAAGACTTAACAGAATTAAACCACACTATCAAACAGCCCATCTTGATTCGAAGAACTTCACAAGAGCAATATAATTTGAATGAGAATGCAATACTAATTTTCCGGTCATTTTAATCGGGATCGAGGCGAGTAACTGTATGCGCAGCAAAAACAACTAACAGCGGATGGTATACTATATATACCACTATATGCAGTGCATAGCGGATCACATACTTCCCACGAACGACCCAGTCCTCATATACTCCCATAGCGATCACAGGCTACTCAGTAAAACTGTGACCTCCTAATCCGTAGTGACAACTTGTAATTGAAGAGTGGAGTTATTCTGGTGGCTATCGGAATACCATGCCAGACTAATATGTTTCTGTCGTTTAACTTCTTACGTCCATAATACCTTTTACAGCATGGAGAGTTATCGCTAGATTCAGCATTCGTTATTTTTTGTTCAGCAAATGGGTTTTTAGATGTAGCGTTAAGATGTATGATGTGCGTATCTTCCCACTGTTCCATTGTTGAGACATCTATTGCATGAATACGATTAACCCTTCCAAATATATTTATGTTTCGCCAACATTCTACCTATTACTATTCACTGTCCTTCTTAATACGACTTTTCCGGTTGCATGAAGAATTTGATGCGTTAGATACTCACGTTGGTTTGGCGAACTTATTATAATACGCATGTATCAAAAAATATTGAAAATGAATAAAAAAAAACATCCAAGAAAGTCTAGACACTTATATTTATTATCGGATGCAATTGCCGTTTTGATCTTCTAACGCATAATCTTTATGAGAATTACCAAATTGGTTAGCTCGTATAATAACTACTTTACACATTGAAAGGTTTTCTCTCAATTTAAAAATAAGAACTCGCTTTAACAGCCAGTTATTTCTATTTATTGCCCATAACATACAAAGAAAAAGTTTGCAAGCTCAACTGCATGTTCTGCCAATGAAAACAGGGAAAAAGAGAAAAACCGTAGGTACTCGCTACTTCCTTTAACCATAGTCGGTAGCGGTAGCTGTGAAGGTAAATGAAGTTGGTTATGATGGTAATTTATTCTGTTGGTAAATAGAGCATGTCGTGTGATTGTAGTGGGTTCGATTCCATGGTTGTAGCACACGATGTATTAGTTTTATTGGATTATTTTCATTTGGACGTACGTTGCTTTTCATGGAAATAATTTAGATTATCATCCTGCTAGCCAAATATGGTCGGGTTTTTATCGCCTGTCAACATAGCTGTCACGTTCTAACAAGTATATAAGTACGAAAGTGACGCATGACGCGATTAGTCTATAAAATGACAACCATGGATGACCTTCTGAAGTCTTTATTATCTAAAAAAATCAATTTGTTCTTAATGTATAACGAAGGTATGATTCCACTAGTTACTCATAAAGTTAACATTTCTGTTGCTTGGCCTAAATAACAACTATCGTAAGCTAATACATATTGTTAGTCATAAAAAACATTATTTCAGTCGCTGTTCAAAAATGTGGTTTTCACGTGTACATCGCCCGTAATGTGCTGTAACTAAATAAATACCACGTAATCAAGATAAAAGTACTACGTCTTGTGAATGGGCTATTTTAAACACGAATTTTAAACGTACCTACACTGCAGTTGAGTTTATTTAAAATGCTTTTTGTACTAAAGAGTACTCTTTTATCTTATCACGTATTGCATAGGTAGATTATGGTAATTAGGTTACGTGAGTACGGAATAGTTTGAATCAAAATTTTTTGAGCGTTCATTTGTATCATCTACTCGCATCTTTATTTTAAAATGAATTAAGTATATTATAAACAAATACAATCAAGCTACTGGTTAGCCATCAAGAGTAAAACTTGCCATCTTTTAGAGATATGTTAGGATTAGGACCGACTAATTTCTCCGCTTATAAAGAGACCGGCAAGTTCCGAGTAGTTGCATGCTGCATCGTTACATGACTCTGCGGTTAGCCGACGTTATGTGATAGCCGATATGCCGGGTTCTTCCGCCACACCTGCCAGGGCTGCTTTTTCTGTCTTAACATTGACAATTTCAATTGGTTGTTTAGCAGTTTGATGGCAATATCGTTGCAATACGTTGAATGTGCATCGCGCCCAACTATGAGGCTAAAATTGTACAGTTCTAATTTTTTTTATCATCATCATCCTGTCCAGGCCGATTTCGACCATGGCGACTGGTTTCCGCTGGCTAGTGAGAGCGACGTTCGTGGGCTCTCAGGTGACTGACGTAGCCTATTTTAGCAGTAAAAGTACGAAAACATTTACTGCAGGTCAGCACCCCTCCGACAAAATTATAGTTTATGGCCGCAGGTGGTCGGGCCTTCAACTCGTCGCGCTTCGCGTCGAGTTCTACTCGTCTCTGCTCTACACTGCTGTCTGTGTTTTTTTTATACAACGACGGTGGCAAACAAGCATACGGCCCACCTGATGGTAAGCAGCTACCGTAGCCTGTGGACGCCTGCAACTCCAGAGGTGTCACATGCGCGTTGCCGACCCTTTAAAAACAGGAGGATTCACTGTGTTGACGGCTAAAGGAACAAGCGTCCCTCGTCATCAACTCACTGGGTCCTCTTTAATCTCTTTGGCAACCTTACTCACCAGCAGGAACACAACACTATAAGTAGGGTCTAGCGCTATTTGGCTGTGGTTTTCTGTAAGGTGGAGGTACTTCCCCAGTCGGGCTCTGCTCCAGATTTGAGCGAGATGACATTCGCTGTGCTGTGCCCTACCACACATAGCGAGATGACATTCGCAGTACCCATACCTCTCTTAATTAGCTTATCTTTCAAGCAACTTGTATTTTAATTAAACCATATAGCTGTGTGTAATATTCTAGGCCTACTAAAATAGTCACTGCAGACTTGTGACGCTTCTGCGTCCATATGGAGTTAGACTGTCCGTCCCATTTTAATTAATGAAGTTAGAAAAGATGACACGGGTAGTCTATGCCGAGGGTTACCTACACGGTGTTTTCTAGGGGTGCGGAATATGATCAAAGTGACATGAAGTAAAAACGTACTAACTACTTAGATGTGTCTAAATTAAAACTAACTTAATGAGAAAATAGATGAATCTCATCCATTTTTAGGGTTCCGTAGCCAAATGGCAAAAAACTGAACCCTTATAGATTCGTTATGTCTGTCTGTCTGTTTGTCTGTCCGTCCGTATGTCACAGCCATTTTACTTGGAAACTATAAGACGTATCATTATCAAATTTTTACATAAAGTGTATTGTGTTTAGTTTTGTAGAGAAATTGCTAAAAAAAATTTTTAGCGAGGTACATGTAAGTAATAGTCAATTTTTTTTTGCCAAATATCAACATTATGCACATCAATCGATAGGTTTCTAAAAATAACATTGAGGTTTCTTTGAACATTTTTTGATTAAGTGGATACTTTCAGAAAAAATCGCTCCGAAAGACTAAAAAAACTACGTACTTACGCAGATACGACCTTGCGATAATAATTTATTCGATAGTATAGCTACGGCTGGTCTTTATGGAATAATGGTACGGAACCCTTCATGCGCGAGTCTGACTCGCACTTGGCCGGTTTTTTCAACTAGCAACCGTTATTGCTGAAGAATGCTACGTTGTTAGCCCTGAGAACATTATGTATGAGATGTTGTGATTTAAAAGGCTAATGCAAACGTTGCACTTATTATTTATTAAACATTTGTATTGTTTGTCATATGTGTATGTTTTTTATTCTATCATCGCTAGTGTCTGATGGATGTCTACGTAATAGAAATTATGATATTTTCTGCATAGATATAAGTACCTACTGATACTAATTCCTAATTTATTTCAAATATACAGTCCATGAGCTCTAAAAAGAACCTTCGGGTTTTAGAAAGAATCGTCGGGTGTCAATCAACAGTGACACATGAAATAGCAGAACAGCAATATTACCTTCGTGTGTCATCGCCGATTCCCGAAGGTTCTTTTTAAAGCTCACGGACTGTACCTGAGTTTGGTCGAGATTAGCGACTGGCGCAACCGTCGAAACTTTTGGTTGTTTTCAACATACTACCCATGAAAGCGCGCCTTAGTGCACATGTTGTATGTATAGTATACCTAACTAAACCATTGCCGCCAGTGGCGTAGCTAGCATGGGTGTCACCCGGTGCGGATAACCATTAGTGTCACCCCTTATCAACATCCATTTCCATCTTCCATTGAGTACCTAATCAACCGAAAAGATGTCGACTACTGGATAATATATAACCTTTCCCTATGACTGGCGTTCACTACAACAAGAAGTATAATAGTTACCCTTGCCCACAGTCTGCTTTTAATATCTATTATATTTATTCTTTAAGTCTCAGTCAAAACATTAGATTTCTTAAGAATTTCTAGTACAGATATTTCAGGTAGATTAGTGACCCGTAAAATACACTGCGTAATATTTTTTAATTGTTGACTATTGCAAATACGGTGTTATTAGAAGTATTTAAAAACCACGCTCTTTAATAACCATCAACGTTTCACCTACCTAAACACGCCACAAAGTGGTTAAAATATTTAAAAACACGTTAATATTTAGCCTCTAGTAAATACTAGACTTAGAACGTGTGGCTATGATTATCTGTCTACAGTCTACCTTACGTTTTACGACACGCAAACAAAACTTTACTGTAATCGACTGAAGATAAGGTTCCTTTTCCTCTAGTCCTCCAGCCCCTGACGAATTTTATTACTTAATTTACTACCAGTCGCCAGCCCTGTGGTTCAATCTCAGAGATTAAAGACCACTTTCTTTGCTGTACTAGTTTTTAGCCCCGCGGCGATACACCGGCTCCCTTTGGCGAGATATTATCGAGTTCAGATTAAAGCTTAAATTGTAGTGCTGCAAAATATTACTTAGTTTTAATACCTTAGGTACCTCGAACACTGTATTTATTTATGTATAAGTATGTACATCGTAACCTAGCACTCATACTACAAACTTTGCAATTCGTTGCGTCTTCCGTTTTCGAAAACTTTTGGCTGTGGCGGCGAACAATTATTTAATGACACGACAGGCGTGCTGTACGCCCGCCACACCTTAAAAACATGACACGCCTGGCGTGCCATATATCCGCACCGAATCGGTTAATTTAGAGCTAGGTCGCTCTGTATTCGGTTATTGTCAAATATGTATTTACCTATATTTCTTACATAATCAAACAACACTACTTTGCTAGTCTGACTAAAATCACATTGGGCGCGAGCGTGACCTATCATGTAACTTTTTTTGGGGAAACGTGCGAAGTCACTGGAGAAGTGTCAAGTGGTAATTGTGAACTTTTTCTGTTCAAATACTAAGTATGTCATCGTCATCGCATCGAAAGTTGAAGTGGTAAATTACGAGATATCGTAACAATGTGACAAGATTGCTGGCGACAAAGCTATAGAAAAAGTTGCGCTCCAAAAAAAACTCCCATTGAGTAAAATTTTAAGGTGGAATTTGAACTTATTCTTCCCCAATATTAAAACAGAAGAGTCCAGTCACGCTATGTGTTCACGCCAAGTGCTAAATCAAGTATATCGCTACCATATAAAAGCGTTACAGTCACTGGAAACTTAGCGTAGACAGACTATGCATGTTTTCCACCAAATGCAGTATACTTATTTCGTGACCCAGTAGCAAGCATTCTTATCGCGAGAGCCCAATAGTCACATAGTCGTAATAGAGATTATCGGCCTCTGACTGCATACGCTGTCACGCATTCTTCCACGCATTCTGGCGTTGCGAAACGTTGCGGATGTTCTATAGCTATAACGTGATCAAATCAATTATTTCAAAAATGTTGCCACTCGTCAGTATTTGCATCTCGTCATCTTAATGCTTGGTATTTTGAGGCAGAATACGAGAAATACCTTACAGTACCCGATCGTCCATGGAAATTGGAACTTTACTCCTACTTTATAGATCATGAAGAAAAGGAGGCCAAATGATCTCTGGTTTACCTTCGGAAATATTTGACATGCCTGACATCCAACACACAACACATTTTCCTAAACCCTCAGGATAAATAATTCCTTGAATTTTGCTCTCTTTCTCTCTCTTTCGAAGTTTATGAAAACCTCTCACGATTTCTTAACTGCCTTCAATGTTGGCTCTGAATGTGGGATTTGGCAATGCGTAGTGCGCTAAAGATGTATAATTAGTGTTGAAATTGATGATATTGGCTATGCGACAAACGTCGATCGCAATCCAATGACCTCTTGCCTTCATAATTGTAAATACGTATGGATACTACAAGTATTTAAATGAATTGCGATTAAATTAAAACACTTGTGTTAGTAATTATATTTGATTAAACTGCACATTATCATTGTTTAGTTCATCTTATTACTATCCTGTCCTGTTGTGTACACAAGTACCTAATTTAATATAATAAATGCAAGTGCTTGATCAGCTGTCGATGTCGTTTTTAAAAAAAATACCTACCTTTACCAAAAATGGATTAAAGACCAATTTATTGGCAGATGTATGCTACTTAAAGGTAGGTTCAGTACAGTCACCGGCAATAGTATCTTCCTGCATGAAGGCCGCAAAAATATGTGACATGCTCTTATTTCTAGGGCCATAGGAACGGGTCATATATTTTTGTGGCCTTCGCGTAGGAATATACTATGGCCGATGACTGTACATCACATTTTAAAAGTCTGAGTTATGTTTTTGAAGCAAAGAGAGGACATATATTTATCAAACAGACAGGAAGAAATATTTATGCTAATTTTTCTCGACGTTTAAGTATAGATAGGACAAATTTACATAAAAGATAAAAAAAGATAAAACATATTTATTCTTCAATTTAGGCACATTACAATGCACTTATGAACGTCAGAGAGAAAAAAAAGAAACTACCACCGGTTCTAACCCTACACCTCTCATTACTTATGACCGGCAAGAAACTCGGTGGGATTTATTTTTTCAAAGCAGTAATACATAAAAGAAGAAACATACATAAGAAGTGGCTCACGGAGAGCCGTTTTGCTGCATTGATCGTAGCATATGGAAATCCGTGATCTCTGCCTACCCCTTTTGGGATATAGGCGTGATTGTATGTATGTATGTATGTAGTAATACATAAAATAAATCTTAAGGATAAATATACAATAATGCGTAGTTCTTCAAGAAGACATAACAAAAACAGCTTGAGAGACAGAAAACGTACCTACCTATTGTATAATTATAAATAATAAAATCTAAATTTCACTGCTTCACAAATCGTTTGATATGCTTAATATTTTTCACAAAAAGCATAATATTTGGTAACCCCTTATAAACATCGTTTGTGACTGTTGATAAACTGGCAAATGTGACAAGTAGGTGGTATGTCATGCATAGGTAATGTATCAAAACAATAGGTGCATTCATTAGCCACATAGGGGTTGGGTGTAAACACTAAATTCAGCTATTATGTTAGCTGATCTCATTTGATATACTCAATGTGTTGTAGCGGACCGCAAACGGCTCTATTAACATGTCTGTTTAATATCTATAAAATAAAGTTTAATATAGAAACAAAGAATACAATTATTACTAGTGGTTCTGTGAACCGTAGACTTCGGAGACATAAATAACGCGACAGCAAACTTCCCCCCTTTCCCCCCTCATTTTCCCCCCAATCAAAAAAATGGCTCGACAATTTTTGGCAAATAAATCAAGGAGCGTACATGCCAAGTTTCATCGAAAACGGATGAAAAATGCGACCTCTAGACCGACACTGACCAACCAACCAACCAATACACACACATCAATCTGCCAAATCGTCGTACCAGTGAAAACGGAGACGTTCGTCGCCTTGCTACGCTCGGCTCCTCAGTCAATTATAGAATAAACAAATATCAAAGTTCTATGCACAGAACACGAAAAAAAGGATATCTTCAGCCCCGAATACCAATGCAAGAATATTGTTTAAAGATAAGTAAATATTGTCTTGGGCCAATTATATATCTTTAGCCCAGGATATATTTTACTTGAATAAAGACATTTTACTTGAATCAAGGCCACTTTGAGGGCAAATTCTTTCCACCTATATACGAAACAATATTGTCTTGACCAAGAGAATTGGTCTTCGATGAAGATTTTTTTTCCGTGAACCCAGAAGATGCACTTTAATTGCAATTTTAATTTCGCGTTAAAATATTTGCTTCTAAATGCAAACTACTTAGGTTCCAATTTCCTTGGAAATATATACGATCATAATGCGCACGCGACGTAGCGCTCCGTCGGACATCTCGAACGGCTCGGTTTCTGCTTTCGAGACTGTGCAGTGGCTGCGGTGTGCCAAGGAATCTGATTTAATGCAAGATTCGATCATTGAAATGCAGAAAAACGGTTTCTCGTGTGGTGTTGTGATGCGTGCAAATAAGTTGCTGTTGTTCTCGTCATCTGAGTGACAAGAAACACTTAGATAAAGTCCCTACTAATTAACACAATACAGATACGTATTGGAATGCCTATGTGGCTTTACTGTAAAGTGGAACACAGACTTTATTCAAGGCGTGAATGGGTAGACAGATAAAGTGGCCAGTTTATTTAAAAAGATTTGTATGAAAACTCTATCCACTCACACGGAAAAAAGTATCTTGATCCAAGACAAATTCTCTTGGTCAAGACGTTATTGAATCGTATATTGGTGGAAACAATATGCCTAGAAACTGGTCTTGATTCAAGTAAAATATATCTTTGACTTTAGTCTACTACTAGATATACATATAATTAGTCCAAGACAATATTTACTTATGTTTAAACAATAATATTCTCGCATTGGTATTCTTGGCTGAAGATGTCCCTTTTTTTCGTGCATAAAAAATGAAGCATTAACTATTAACGCACACCTAAAGACAGCTTTTTATTGAAGCATGGAGGTTACTTCAAAATAGTTCGAAATTGCAATATATTAGCTCCTTATACTCTCCCATTATATCTGATGTACAACATTTTCTTAATTGAAAAAAAAAGGCAACCAATCACATTACAAATAAAATGGTTGCATCTCCATCGTAAATTCTCACATGCCCGATAAAGTTCATATGAATCTAATCGAATTATATCACAGTGCGAGTTGATTGGCGTCGTCTCGACGCGGGGTCGCGGGTCAAGCGCTTACCTGCTAGCCATGGGAACTGAAAGCTGCCTTGCGTTCATCAAATGTCAGGATGGTAGTTGCAATTAACTATTCGCAGTAAGTAGGTGCAGTTTGCCATTCGCAAGTACCACGAAACTGCATTATTGGATGGCACAGAACGTTCACATCGGATACTTTAGCAGTTATGTAGAGTTATTAGACTATATACAGCCTAGATCTATTTGCTGAAAATTTCGCTCTCGCCTGTGTATAATAAGGCTATTATGAGTAAGCTAAGTCTCGGAAGGAAGACTTTAATGTTGCAATCATTAATATAGGTCAACACTCAACAGTACACGGATCGCGCGCGAGATAGTCTATCCGTCCTTTTCTGACTGTGTCAATTAAAAAGGAACGGGTAGTCTATCTCGCGCGCGAGATACTGTCGCATCAGTCATGTGCTAGGCGTGCAGGTCTGTATTTTACAGCTTTAGCAATTAATGAAACTGTTAGCTGCAATGAGGAATTGTACAAAATATATTTTTTAATAATAAGTATTCGAGTAATAAATCTAATATGAATTTATCTTTGGTTACAGGATGAACTGGAAACCCTGCGAGCTAAACTGGATAAGGTGGAAAACGAACGCACCCACTTCAAGAATGAAAACGAAAGGCTTGAAACAAAGGTAAGCTACTTATTTACATTTACTTCTTTCATCCAGTTAAGTTGACTGAATTAATAATTCGCAAGAAACACTTTTCCTCAACATATCCATTTCACTTCCATTTATTTACAAATTACAAAATGTACTTCAATACATAGCGGTAAGAAGACGTCCGACTTGCAAGAGGGTTTAAACTCTCGCTGCTATCACTGAATTTTTCGGAATTTATGTCGCTTTTTGGTGAATGAAAACATCGTTACGAAGCCGGACTTAATCCCAATAAGACCTATAGTATCGGCAGAATTAAGTGGCGACTGAGTTCATAACGCTGTCTCCTTCTCTTTTGCCGTGGCGGTGCAAGTGTGAAAGAGAAGTTTTATGACCTCAGTCGCCACTTAATTCTGCGGATACTATAGTTTCACCTCTGGGTCAGATGGCAGTCGCTTTCGTAAAAACGTGTCTACGCCAATTCATGGAGCCGAGTGGTACCCAAAATTGACCGATTACAATTGGAGCTAGGAGTACGATGAAAACTTCAAATTGGACCTTAATAAGGTACGTCTAGACTACGTTTAAATGGGAACGACTGATCTAGATCCTGTTTTATTGAAAATAGCATTCTAGTAAAATATGTTCAATATATCGAGGGCTCCACGTTTTTGCTACGCCGAGCTGGTCTAAACAACAAACCGGGTGCTTTAATTGCGGCTCCAGGGCCGCTCACACGCCGCAAAAAGACAAAAGGCTGGACAAACCGGACCATAGACTCGATCATAAACAATATGCGCCCCGCTAAATAAATATAATTGCTCGTACAACATAGTCGCTTGTATCCCACTCAAGTTAGTTATACAGTCAGCAGCAGAGGTTGCTTAACAGGTGAGGTGTTCGAGGTGACCTTCACGCGCCCTTATTCTCTTAATAATAAAGTCCTATTGAACACTTCACCCGCTAGCTCCTTCTGCTGCTGACTGTACATAGAGTGAAGAGAAGATTATTTTTAAACAGGTGTTTTGATGAAATAACTATAACTACACTTTTGACTAAAAATTTGATTTAATTCATATTTCGAGTTTTGAATAGGCAAAAGCCCGTATATAACGTGCACGATTGATTTTTAAATTCTACCACTAGTTAAAGGGAGTATAAGAAACTTTTATCTCTCTTTCTTCGCTTTTTTTAAAGTAATCCAAAAAAACTGACTTCGATTTCTTTCAGTCCTCCTCTCATTATTATTGGTGCCTGTACAGATTCTGTACATTATGCTAACATTAGTTATATCAAGACAATGTATAAAATTGCATGACATATCACACAAAAACGCTAGAATTGAATAAATATATAAATCAGTCTCTCACGGTTGCCCAAGCTGTCAACGACTCGCGACGGCTGCGTAAAAAATGTCATTCATGTTCCATAGAACTATTTTGTAACAAGGTTTTTGCACCATGACGAATGTTTACGAGGTTCCTAAAGGTATGTCCACATCGCGTTTTCACCTTAGCGATTAAAATTTTTAATTTGTCTTGCGTCAATCGCATATTGATTACCATGACAATATTGCAACTTTGTGCGATTTTGCGTAAAAAAAATCCAGTCAAGTTAAACCTGAAAGGGCACTGGTGTGGACGTAGCTTTTTGCTTTGATTATATTTCTAATTAAGTACTCTTTCGTCTCGATCATTAGATACAAGGTCTTTCAACGGCACCTGTTATTGATTAATTTAATCGTTATTGAGCAAAATAAACAATCTCAAATGGAGAACTAAAAAAGAATAAATTAATAATGCATATTATGAATTACGACTAATCAATCATAACCATCACCAAAATATCTGGTATGGAGGATAACAGCAGAAATTTACTCAAAAGTCATTTCTAATAAAAACAATAAATATAATAACATACCATACTGAATGTAAGAGGCATAATCTTCAAACCTTTCTATTATACCTTCATAAGAACGCAATGATAATAACATTAGAAACGTTTTTCTCCGTCCCATCACGTACAAATCGAAAGTGTCTTCAAAATCACAATACATAATTCAGCGCTCTCAATAGCTTATCACCAAGATTGTGATGGTCCATCAGCACACAATCGAAACAAAGGGCAATCTAAGTATCTCAAGCTTGATATTCATTCATGAGGAACCGCCTACAACGCAGTATGCAGTAGCAGGCTCCACTTGATCTCCTTGAGCCGAGTTTTGCTCTCCTGCCAGTGGGAATGTAACTCCTTTGTAGGACAGTTCTGCCGTGTATATTTTGTTTATAATTAGTGATAATGTGATTTCATTGCGTTTTATGAACAACTGAAATGCATGTACGTAAGTGACATTGACTTATTACATCGATAAGCTATTTGATGGTAATAAATCTTAGGCAACCATTTGCGTCAGTTTAATCACGATTCGTTTTTAATCAAACATTGCTAAAATTGACAAGATTTTAATGATTAGACACGCTATTAGCCTAGAGCTTAAATATGCATTTATATATCTGTACCTTATTACAAAGGAGTAAAGTTCAAAAGTGTAAGAATGTTTGACGTTGACTGTCGAAGTGTAACGTCGGTTCCTTGACCTAGACGAAAATACTGAACTGCGCTTACATAACGAGAAACACTGAGGATTATCTCACGCATTTTTAAGAATTAGAATAACAACTTTGTGAGTCACGTTATACAGTCGGGGACACGAAAAAAAGTCATAAATAAGTATAAGTTTCTACTACTTATATAAATGGGATTTAACATTAAATACGTCTATTATTGTTTTACGAGTATTTGAACGAATCGTTTTAATCCCGCTAATCTGTTAACAAATATTTATGAAAGTTGACATTTTAGGAACAGTCTATTTTATCTAATTAAATCAGTATAAACTATAATTGTGTTAACAGTTATAGTTTACTAGCCTACTTAACTTAGGCCTACTAGTAAATAACAAAACTATTATTGAGGTGTGTGCATTCAAGATATTTGTATTGTATCGTACCTATAAAAATATAAATAAGTTAATATAGTTTGCTTACTGTTGTCAACAGAGTATCGTACATCGGCTCTTTGACCTCCCTTAACAATAATATTGTTATTTAACTCTACGACAGTAGCGCCTGTCTGCTCATTATCAGTTGTATGATAAATGCATAATTGCATAATATACAGGGTGAATTTTAAGTCGTGAATCGAAATATGTTTTCCTAACTCTAAACAACGAACAATTTAATGCCCCGACTCTCACTAAAATCAACCTAATTTTTTTTATTTTTTAAATAAAGTTTTTGTTATTTATTTTCACTTTAAAAGAGGGTATTGTAACATTAAAACGGCTGTTTAACATTTTTTAGATGTAAAATTAAGTAAATCTCATTTTTCGCTAGAATAAATTACTAAATTTATTACTAATGATAGTTCCAAATCAAAGAGTCAATTCAATTCGCTAATTTAAATATCTCAATAAGTCGGTGTAAGAGCATAAAACCGCCATTCAAAGAAAAACAAATGACAAAATGACAAAAACATTATTTAAAAAAAAATCTAGTTTGATTTTAGTGAGAGTCGGGGCATTAAATTGTTTGTTGTTTAGAGTTAAAAAAACATATTTCGATTCACGACTTAAAATTCAGCCTGTATGATTCGCTAATAGTTACTTTGCAAGCGCTGCGAGCCGTTTTATTACATTACAACCTTCCTATAGATCTCAGCCTATTGAAAATTAATCCAGTGTTGTGAGATATAAAAAGGAAAATATATAGACCACTGTTATAAACTGTCTATCATATTTCATACCTTCTTTGTGTCGATGCCAAATTCCTCTAATTAAACGATACCATTATTTAATTAAAACTATCAGTATCACGGTCTCGCATTTTTCCGACAACTGAATTTTGGGGTCACGTCAGTCAGTAGTAAAACTGAATTTAATAACACGTTAAATCATTTTCGCTTTGAGCTCGTCGGATGACCTGAACTCGGTTGACGCGTCGTCCCAATTTCCTTGATTTACTTTTTCTAAAAATACTTATAATGTTGCACAATTAATACTTGTAGTTAGTTTGCACCTGTTAATTTTACGTCGATAAGTCTAATTTAACGGAAAAATATTTATGTTTTTGGGAAAAATATCGTAGGTATTCTGAAACCACTGCATATTTCGAAAATGTGCGAGTTGAAAGAGGTGTATCTAAGTCGTATCATAAGTATCTGAAATCTCTGTCTTATGCCCTTATCCTTAAAGCAGGAAGTAATTAATAATATATGAAGGATCAATAGTTAATTAGAAACTATAATTTCCCTGACACTAAGTGTTTCTTACAATGAACTCGTGCTAAAATAGAAATATATCGTAAATCATTCTCTTATCACAATGGATCCATTATAGACAATACAATGTCTAATCTTAATTGAATGTCAAGGCAAATAAGCCATAATCATAGTAGCAGTTTAATGACTGATGCAAAAAAAAAGCAAATTAGCGCGCCACCGCCAGCGCCACCTAGTAACGAATAACGTACTAGTAGTACACTAGTCGTCTAGGTGGCGCTGATTTTATCTCATACATATTGTCTCTGTTTAGGTGGCTCTGAACGAGATGGCGCTAAATACTCGGAGCCTCAAAAAGTTCTTAGGCTATGGCCGTCTACTATATATTTAAGTCTATGATTATACCTTAATAAGATTTCCGCGTGTACTACGGGAGTGTGCAGTTAACACAGACGTCCAATTAATCAATCAATCAATTCATTTATTTGCTTTAAATACATGTCAAGTGGATGTTCACAAAATACATTAATTTAATCATACTAGATTTTTAAGAGTAAAACATGCAAGAAAATAATTTGAATTAACTAAGACTTCCTTATATATCTACATAGATCGGCGATCGTAATCGTATTTGTAATGAAGAGCACGAACATTTTATAGATTCAAACCAATAATCATTGTTCATGTAGAAGTATAGGGATTAAGGATGGAAAAGCAGATAAGGTTTAAATACGACTTCCTCATAGGCCGATAGATTCGACGATCGAATGTGCAATGAAAAGCACAGACATTCAATCGATTCGAGCCTGCGCATTGCGTCAACTGGACGCATTGGCAGACGTCGCTTCTATTTATTTCTTATTGGAACACTGGCCCTAAATTAGAATGGCACATGCGCTCCGGAGCTTCATCGCTATAGGACCTTTTGACGTGTCAGCGCAGCTGCGTCTGCGCAGATGGTGGTTTAATGTAAGATTTTGGCCCATAAAGTGAATTGGCAGCGTTTAATGTTATTGATGATTCAACGTTTGTTGTAATTTCATGAAATCATTAGATAATTAGTTTAGCATACAGAAGGTTCATCATCATTATCATATTATATCATATCAGCTACTGCTGAACATGGGTCTCCTCCATTGACATTCATTGCTTCTCGCCGCCCTGACACTATCGAATCTCATCCAGCCAGAGCTTCCTTGGGGGAAATGTGATCCTCGAACAACACAAACCATAACCAGATTGCGGATTCTTGTGAGAGGTCAACTTACTATGGTTTTAGGAACTCACTATTCTACATACTAAAACAAAAGAACTGTATCTCTTCTTCTTAATAAATAACTTCTCTTGGTTTGTTGCGTTTCACGTAGCCTTAACTTGCATTAAAATATTTATAAGAAGCAATTTATACTTTCTCACCTATATATATATTTTTTAATTTTCAATTAAAACTGCGCATCAAAATAAACAACGATAAACTAACTTGTCTTAGACTTGTTGAAACCGGGTCACGTCATTTTTTATTTTTTATTTATTTATTTAAACTTTATTGCACAATAAATTTAAAAGAGTACAAACGGCGAACTTAATGCCAAAAGGCATTCTCTACCAGTTAACCGTCATTGTGTACAGTCTAGATTTAACGTAGCCTACCTAATATCTAATTTCATTGGTCCATTACCAGTAATCTGTTTACTTGCAAAATAGGTCAGGCATTAAACATGTGAGTTCTGATATTTTCTCATAAACCTTGTTTTCGCGTGTTCCACATATTTTTATTGATATTTTGGTAATGAACCAAGCCAAATAATCTTATTAAACGGAAGTTATTTATATTATATGGTTATTAAATAGTTTGTATGCCAAGAACTTAACGCGTTTGCGCTGTTGGCCGAAATAAACGCTTGTTTGCGTCAAAACACAGCTATTTCGTTTGTTACCTTAACGCCTACGATTTGTGGGCAACAATTCAAAATAAAGACTACCTAGCAGCATTATTACCTACTTAATATTTAACTATGTAATAATTTTATAAAAATTGTTCAACATGGAACTGATCTCTATTTTTAACTCTAAAAACAACAGCTCATGTTTGTGCATAGAAGCATAGAAAATGAAAGATTATTTTTGTAACTTATTGATTTAAATCGTAGAATTCTTAGATAGTTCACTAAGAAAGTATAAATGTAGGAATGCTATCGGTACTATACATATGCCACACTAGTTTTACATATCAATTTGTTGTAACAAATAGAAAATTCGTTTCTGAAATAGATTATGAAATGCACAAGTTCTGTTTTCAACACAGTTTGTTGTCACCTAGTTGACACATTTAAATTGGCAACTCTTTCTATTTGAAAACCGATAAAATAAGAACATCATGTTTTTCTTATAATATAAAGTACCTAATAAATTGCCAATACAAAAAATAACTATGATTGTTATGTAAACATCCGCAATATTACGTAAAATCTAGTCAGGTGGCCCACGGCCTTCACGGTTTCCGGTCTCTTGCGCACCCACCGCAACCCCGCGCCTGCGCGCGACTTGACATGCTTATCAAATAAACCACTAATGCATCTATTTATTTGCCTTATTGGCAGCATTGTGCGGCAAGCATTGTTAAGTATACGCACACTTTCTCTCATCGCTAGTTACATTGTGCCTAATCTTGATGTTCGATTCAAATAGGTACAGGAACATAATTTTGTGTTCCGGTATTGTAATATAAGAAACTGATGAAGGTCCGAATATCAGTGGACATCGCGCATGCACTTCGACATCTACGTAAACTAAAATAGTCGAGCGGTTGCGGCCCGGCGACCGAGTTAGCCGGCGCAGTGCGTCCGCGGAGCCCTCTCGCGCCGGTTCTATTTCCAACACATGTGCCGACGCATCCAGAATCGCCTCTGACAATACTCGATAACTGAAATGGCACCGGACTTTCGCCAAGGGAACTTCCGCTGCAGGAAACGCAAGCGCAGCGCCTAATCACATACCACTATCACCATGCCGCACGCCCCCAACAGCGCGGGTCCTGTGGCCGCCGCGGTCCCAGCAACCAATCAGCTCAAGATCCAGATACCAGAACACAATGGGACCGCAAATGGTACACACAAATCTAATGGCGTAATGTCTCCAACTTCAAATGGACTTCTTTCACCAAATTCTAGTGGACCGCTGTCACCAGCAAGCTCCAATGGACTATTATCACCACCGCTTATATCGGATGCTGTCCCGAAAAGACCACCGAAACCACCACCAACTCGACCGATATTACCTATGAAGAAAGCTAAAACGCTACCTATACATTTTGAGGAGGAAACAGTGCCACCTAAAACACCAACAACTCTTCTAAACGGAAAGAAACTTTACGTAACTAAAACTTTAAAAGAGATACATTCTGTGCCAGCAAATCCTCCAGAAAATGGAAAGCTGCTTGTCAATCGCACTCCAAGCCCATCCTACAGAAGGAGCATATCGTCAGCTTCGGTTGAGACGGGATCGATAGCAGAACTCGCGAAACGGCATTATCCAAGCAACTTGCTTACTTCTAGATCGCCGAGTCCATTGTCAATGAGAAGCAACGGCAGCCAATATTCGACCTGCAGCAGCAATGGAACCTACGTTCCATTATCTCGTTCTTCGAGTATGAATTCGTCAATTTACAGTCGCCATACAACCACACCAACACCTAGAAGGATGTATCCACAAACTTGCGACAGGAGGACTAGCGTAGATTTAACGGAACTAAGATCGAGAGAACAAGCTCCTGTAGTGTTTGACGCCAATTTACAATTCGTTCTTGGCTGTAACAGACAACCAGTTAGACAAAAATTCAAACCAGTTGCCGCGCATTTAGAGGAGGGTACGTCATCGAACTACTTGAGCGCTAAAATCGACAGCTTTTTGAAGAAAACTGATCATGTTATGGATGAATGGCGCAGGTTGGGGCATAAAGATGACCCCGAAACTAGTAGAAGAATCGGAAGATCGAAGTCAGCGACGAACATAATGATCAAAGGGTTCACTCTATTCAGTCGAAGCACGAGCAGAGCCAGCAGCATGTGCAGAGGGATCTCTGAAGATCGCACAACAGTTTCTGAATTAGACGAGGTGACTCATCCAATCTCAATTATTTTATTTCCAGCTCCACCGTTTAAAAGCGTTTCACAATGAGTGGTATTACCGTAATAAATCGTAATAAATTATCGCGTGGTGTTTGGTATGACTACACGCGCCCGCGGCGCTTGTTGCATACCGACTGTCGCGCTATTACCGCACCTAGACGCTTGCCAATTTTTTTTTCATTGTTGACTTTACGATCGTTTTACAAATGCGTGAAATTCTTGACTGCCCGTCGCCGTGGCAATGTGACATTGTCACTCATAGCTTGGCGGAAGTTCCACGCCTCGTCGCTTTTAGAACTAAAAACATAAGTTGTGTGCAATTTTGCATTCAAGGAAGATTTATGATTGACAAGCAATAAACGCAAAGCGATGGTTGCTTCGATGTTTTATGCACCGGACGTCCATCGTACGTCAGTGCAACCCAATTTTAGATTGTTGTGTCTGAAATATCACCGAGTTGTTAAATAAATCTGGGTAGTTAACGGCTCGGATGACTAATGATGCGTTTTCTTATGATCTCTGTTGAAATACTACAACGGATGCACGCTGGACGACCTTGCACTATTTATAACATTAATTTATCAATTACTAACACCTCCCTACTGTTGTTGTGATAGTTTGTTGTGATTTACTATCATTATTTAACTTAATTACTTGCATTTGCTAATATTATAACGACTATAAGGAAATGGTAAACAAGTCGTTAAATATGACTAATATCAGAATATCAGTTATAAATCGTAGTTCGGTATTTTCATTAAATTATTAACGTGCAATTCAATTAGGACCACATATGAATAGATATGCAATATTGTATCGCTGTAAACGAATCTAAATTGTATTTAGTTTAATTTTGTTTCCTTAAAAATTACGCAATTAGAATCTTTAATCCATTGACCGCCTATATTGACTCATGTTTGGCAAATCCTGTACGTGGATTAAACCACTTGTAAGTGATCGATTTGTGAGAAACTTGGCACGAGTTGCTTTTGGTTAAGATACGAGTAGATAGTAATAGGCAATGGGTTTTGTTTAGAACTTTAGGTATGCGGGACCTATAATAGGTACCAAATGTTCATAGCATTATAATAGGCTACTTTCCAATATATAAAATTAATTGTTTGGATGCATTCATAAAATCAGAATTACAATAATAAACGGGGAAATCCAGGTGTAACATGTGTTTGCGCTTTAAATTATTTTATCGTGGTTAAAACTTTTATAAAAGAGATGTATTTATCATATAGTATTGTGACGTAACAATACTAGTCTCCCGTATAAACTCCATATAACAAATCGTTTTGGCGTTTCCTAAAGAGTAGCTGATTTTACTTCATAGGAAAGTAGCCTATTATTAAAAAACGCGTTGCGAGTTTAGCTTTAGAAACCTATTATTAGGTTAACACATAGGTAGCTAAAGTATCTCTTATAAATGTATTCGAAAGTTTATTTCAATAACGACCTTACATATTACTATTGTAAGATTTTTAGATATATATTTTCCATTGAGCTAGAAGCTCACATTGTATAAACTTATAATCTGAAAATAAATTAACTACCTCTAACTAACAAGATTTTAGTTCAATTCAGGACGACGAACTTAACCTAGCCTGTAAAGCTAAGATGTTCTGTTGATGATCGCCTTTAACAATAGTGTGTATTGTTCCAGCTGTCCGAGGTGGGCGGCGACTTGGCGGAGGAGCGCGCGGCGGCGGCGCTCGCGACCGAGCGCGCCGACGCCGAGGCCGCCGAACGTCTACGCATCGAGCGCGATAACCGCGACCTGCTTGCGAACAACCAGCGGCTGCAGCAGGTATGTGAGGAAACTGTTTGGAACCGCGGCGGCGCTCGCGACCGAGCGCGCCGACGCCGAGGCCACCGAGCGTCTACGCATCGAGCATGATAACCGCGACCTGCTTGCGAACATCCAGCGGCTGCAGCAGGTATGTGAGGAAACTGTTTGGAACCGCGGCGGCGCTCGCGACCGAGCGCGCCGACGCCGAGGCCACCGAGCGTCTACACATCGAGCGTGATAACCGCGACCTGCTTGCGAACATCCAGCGGCTGCAGCAGGTATGTGAGGAAACTGTTTGGAACCGCGGCGGCTCTCGCGACCGAGCGCGCCGACGCCGAGGCCGCCGAACGTCTACGCATCGAGCGTGATAACCGCGACCTGCTTGCGAAAAACCAGCGGCTGCATCAGGTATGTCAGGGAACTGTTTGGAACCGCGGCGGCGCTGCCTTCGACCGCGCCGCCTTCGACCGCGCCGACGCCGAGGCCGCCGAACGCCTACGCATCGAGCGTGATAACCGCGACCTGCTTGCGAACAACCAGCGTCTGCAGCAGGTACGTGCAAGAGATGTATGCGATCATGTGCTGGCGCTGATACCGAGCACGCCGATGCCGCGCCTCAGATATCTGAATAGCAATGATAATGTTAAAAACCGAGGAATACATCACGCCGTAAGGACACCATCTAATACGGACAAAGCAAACAAATCGTTATTAAAAATTAGGCATGGCATACATATACTTGGAAAATAATTAAATGTACCATGTCCCTAAATATTTCGTCAATGTTCATGTAAAACTTTGTTATTATCACGATTATCAGATTAGCTACAGAGTCCAAAATCTGTTAATCAGACAGCCATTGAAAATTTTAGTGCTTGCGAGGCCTTGAATGTTATTTTCGTTCAATTGTTTTTGCAATTCAATTGCGTTTGATCTGCTTCTGTAGTGTGTTTGAAATGAACAACTTACCAATATTGAAGCAACTTTGTTATCTCATCCAAGCTTTTAGAATAAAATGTTGCGTAACATTATGAAAATTGGTGACCACTAGCATGTCGACAACAACATGAACATTGCATTCACTTTGGCATAATATTTTGTTTAGTTAATGTTGTATAGAGTATTATTATTACATGCGGCTGTACTCACTTGTGTTTATTCACTACGCGCGACATGTTTCGGAGAGCTTAGAGAGTGAGTACAGCCGCATGTGTAGTGATAATAGTGTTAATATGTCTGACGAAAGTTTAAATTCAATAATTTTGTATAGCATACATTTAATATGCCTCCAACATTACTTAACATACAGCACAGCGTGTCTACCTTTTGTAATTTTTTTTTTTTTTTTACGTCTGAACTTTCCGACAGGCATCCGAACGTCTCGAGCTTGAGCTCTTGCACTGGCGCTCGGCCGACAACGGCGGCGCCGAGCCCTCAGACTCGGAGGGATCAGAGGCCGACGTCACAGCCAACGGCGACAAGTACAAGCGGCGATACGAGCAGGCTCATAGGGAGCTTCAGCTGCTGCGTGCACAGCTACGCAGGCAACACGAGGATGACCTCGAGCAGCTTGTCATGGTTAAGAAGCAACTCGAGAAGAAGGTGAGTCTAGTAGCTAGTGGTGACAAGGACAAGCGGCGATACGAGCAGGCTCATAGGGAGTTGCAGCTGCTGCGTGCACAGCTACGTAGGCAACACGAGGATGACCTCGAGCAGCTTGTCATGGTTAAGAAGCAACTCGAGAAAAAGGTGAGACTAGTAGCTAGTGGTGACAAGTACAAGCGGCGATACGAGCAGGCTCATAGGGAGCTGCAGCTGCTGCGTGCACAGCTACGCAGGCAACACGAGGATGACTACGAGCAGCTTGTCATGGTTAAGAAGCAACTCGAGAAGAAGGTGAGACTAGTAGCTAGTGGTGACAAGGACAAGCGGCGATACGAGCAGGCTCATAGGGAGCTGCAGCTGCTGCGTGCACACCTACGCAGGCAACACGAGGATGACCTCGAGCAGCTTGTCATGGTTAAGAAGCAACTCGAGAAGAAGGTGAGACTAGTAGCTAGTGGTGACAAGGACAAGCGGCGATACGAGCAGGCTCATAGGGAGCTACAGCTGCTGCGTGCACAGCTACGTAGGCAACACGAGGATGACCTCGAGCAGCTTGTCATGGTCAAGAAGCAACTCGAGAAGAAGGTGAGACTAGTAGCTAGTGGTGACAAGTACAAGCGGCGATATACGAGCAGGCTCATAGGGAGCTGCAGTTGCTTCGTACCCAGCTACGTAGGCAACACGAGGATGACCTCGAGCAGCTTGTCATGGTTAAGAAGCAACTCGAGAAAAAGGTGAGACTTAGGAATGGTTAATAGCGGCAGTAAGAACCAGTATATGGGGAGCTGCAAAGCTTTCATCACACTTGCTCGTAAGAGCTGTTGTTACACGTAGGCGATGCGGGCCGTACATCCTCTATTTCCACCTAGGGCTGTAATGTAAGTTTCATCTCTCTCTTACATCGCGGGGGGCCGGGCACTCGCGTTGCCGGAGCGCGGCCAGAGCGGGGGGCGCGGTCACGATACCGTACCTACACTAAACTACCACTTGTTACCACTCAATAGAAGTGGGAAATTAGGCAGAGTTTTTATTTTTCTTCCTCACAAGTATGATGAAAAACATTGTGTGTACCACGGACGGTACAGGAATTACGAACTCGTGTGAATTACACTTGTTCGTAAATTCTTGTTTACCGCCTTTGATACTAGAGCGTAGAGCTGCAATCGTTTTTTTTTTTACTTTCTAACTATCATGTCTGCTTTTATAATAAATAAGTCGACTTGTATTTATACTTATTACGTATTGGAAGTTACCGTTAAATAACTTGTCACAGGTACTAAGGGCCGGCTCTAATATGTAGTACCGGTTACTCTAAATAGTTCCAAATATTCATCGCCGTATCCGTTGTACCTACATAAGTAAGTCGTGATCGGATGTATGGGAAGTTTGACAGTTAAGTAATACTTATAGTTGATATGAGGAAAGATTTATAACTGTCAGTTTGGACTTCTAATCTGTTCGTTAAATGACTTTAAATTTGAATGATACAATATGTATTTACACTATGTAAAATAACATTTATTTATTTATTTATTTATTTATGTTAAGGAGAACCAACAGCTTTTAAATTACAACATAAACATAGATATTCTTAGTGCTTGTGTAATGCACTAACGCGTTGCCATAGCACGTAAACGATGCTGTAGCCTGAATTCGTTTACGTATTCGTATTTCTGATTATTAATTGGCAACGCATACGTATATTGATGTACTTTAGGTCATATTTTAAACTATTTTATTGTTTCGTAGCGCTAATAAGAGTTTCTACGACAAGTAACATTGATTATATTAGAGTAAGTTTCAATAATTTTAGCTACAGCAAAATTATTCATTGTCTGATATTGAGTTTACAACTAGTAGTTCGCCCCGAACTGTGAACTCGCGAATCTTGTGTTTCGCCATAAATGTGCAATAGTAGAATTACTACAAATACCAAAAATAGGTATCGGGTATTTTTTCTCAACTAACCATCACGGTGAAACTAAACGTCCATATTAAATTGTGCGGTTAATTGATGCGCAAAATTTTACCGCGACGAAATCGCTTCAGATTTGACAGTTTTTGTCTCATCTAAATTTAAATCCACCTCTCACATGCCTCTCACTCTGTTGCTTTGACATGTCGTTCTCATCTGTGGACCACCTATATAGGTTTCGGTCACCATCATTATGCGTCTATGGTAACTCTCTCTCTCTCTAACTATACTCTAACTAATGTGTTAATGTCAGTATTATGGATGGTAGAATAATAATACCATAGTCAGTATGCTGATGGCCCTAGCAGCCAAAGCTCTAATAAATTAAAAAAAAAGTCAGTTGTCAAAATATTTACACCAAAATCAAAATATAATTGAAAATATTTTTGAAATCAATTTTATGTTGCTAATTGTTAAGAAACAGTAAGCAGTTAATAAGGATTTGACGAGAGTGTTAATCAATACGTTTCGTTTTATACCAAGCTCAACCATACTTGCTCGTAAAAGTAGCAAATAAGATGACCAATGTAACAGGACCCCTTTACAAAACCTTTTTAGGCCTTCTAATTTCAGAACCCCCGTCTCAATCCAGCTCATATACGAACTCGCAAATTTTGTTGGTCTCTGCTACAACCCCAACAAATTTCATAAAGATCGGAAAATCGTTACTAAAGTTATCGTCGGACAAACTATCTAAATCAAAAAGCCATCCAAATGCCGAGACGTCCCAGTAGCCAGGTGACAGTTGTTGTTTGTAAGAACGATCTTCGCTTACGCTCCGCTCGTTCGATAATGTACCGCCACCGCCCATTTGGCAACCCAATGGAAGAAAGCTATTTGAAAATCATAAAATCACAGCGTTACAATGTGAATCGAGGTCACGCTGATATGAATGTGACTATTAATACCGACGTAATCAATTTAAAAATGCAATTCAGTCTCGTTCACTCTCACATTACAATGTCTAAACGTTGTTTATCAGGTTTTTTGAAATACCACGTCCAATCGTATCTGGGTCATGGTGTGAACTGAGTTATCTCGCCCCAAACCTATCTCAAGATCATCCTTGACGTGTGATTCGTGATAGCGACAAAATTCCCGCCGATACCATCTCTGATAGTGCCAGTGCGGTCCGTGAGCCGGTCGTGGGTTATTTTACTAACCATTATTTACGAGCTATGGACGATGAGGTCAGTGCACTTTGATAAAGTAATTTCTTACGATTATCTTCGTGAGTAGATGGATTTATCAGCGCACGTGTCCCCTTGACCACTACTCTCGCTGGCGTTTGGCCAGATACTTGATTATTCGACAGAATCTTATCGATGTTTACATCTAGTTGGTTTGTTAAGTTTAAAAAATATTATACGAACATTCGAAAATATATTGGATTGAAACTGTTTTGATGTAAAAACGTGTAAATGTTATTTTGATTACGGCTTAATCCGGGCGCGCGAATGTGACATTTACTTGATATTTTTGTGTTTTTACGATTTTTATTGCGATATGTAGCATTAAACATGCTCTTATTTTTAGCATCAGATTTTTTTTATTATGTCATAAAAAATAATATAACTGCGCTCCCGAACATCTTAACTACATAATATTTGATTTTCAGTCAGATCTAACTTTTTACTGTTACAAACTTAAACCAAATCCCGTCAGTATTGATTGCTCTTTATGTTAAGACTTTGTTGTGCACCCTTACTTAATAATAATTTTATTCTAGTTATACATGTATGTATGTATGTATGTATGTATGTATCACTTTATTGCACATAAACAAGTATAACATTAAAACATTAGTAAAATACAAAAAGATATGCACAAAGGCGAGCTTATCCCTAAAAGGGATCTCTTCCAGCCAACCAATGAGAAAATGAGAAAGGAGTAATACTATACAGTGAAAGGCAAACTATGCACTAAAGAGGTCGAAAAAGTTTGGAAACACATAAAGCTTCAAGTAAACCCTAATAAATACGCAGGTACAAACATGTACCACACAAAAACCTACTTAAAATATGCATGAACTATATACATATAACACATATTAATAAAAATATAAGACTATATACCACGTACATAAATAAACAAATATATATATATATACATATATATAAAGTAGAAATATATAATATATATGTAAAGTATTCAATTCAAATTAAAAACATTAAGAGTCCATTAGCCATAACTTGTTCAACTTCTCCTTGAGTGAGGCAACAGACTGTGACTTTCTTACATCCACTGGCAACTCATTCCACAATTTAACTGCATAAGCAGTGAACGACCTAGAGTAAACACGCGAGTGTTTTGACGGAATAGCTAGAGAGAGATTTGTACTAGACCGCAAGCGATGACCGCTAACAGTAGCCAAATAATGAAACCTCTCCGACAGATACGGAGGAGATGCAGGATTAAAGAGTACGTTGAAGAGCAATGACAGGACATGCACATCCCTACGACGGCGGATCGGAAGCCAACCAAGTTGAGAACGAGAGGGGGACACATGATCAAACTTACGCAACCCAAATATATACTTGATGCAGGCATTTTGCAGTCGCTCCAATTTGTCGAGTAGCTCTTCTCTGAGGTCTACAAAAGCAATGTCGCCATAATCTAGGATAGGTAGTAAGAGAGAGCGAGCAATCGTGATTTTAGTAGGAAGAGGAAGGAAATTTTGCAGTCTCCTCAGAGAGTGCAGCGAAGCAAACACCCTTCTACTGACCTCCGATATATGTGGCGTCCAAGAGAGTGTTTGGTCTAGGATGATACCCAAGTTTTTCACAGTAGAGGAAAGGGGGATCAATGTCCCGTCAAAAATAATATTGGGTACCACCACCTCAGCAAGTTTAGAGACAAAATGGGGACTGCCGATAACAATCGCCTGCGATTTTTCGGCATTAACCTTTAATCCGAAATTAAATGCCCAGTGGCGAATACTTTCTAGATCGCAATTGACTTTATGGAACAGAGAAGTGAGATCGTCAATGTTAGCCGCTGCGTAAATCTGCAGATCGTCCGCATAAAGATGATAACTGCACTTCAAAGACTTCGTAATGCCATCAATAAATATAGAAATAATTTTAAACAAAAAAAGAACCGACTTCACTTAGGATCCGCTATTCCAAGAGGAAGTGGCCGAGTTGCTGTAAAAAATAGTGAAATCACTATAGGTGTGCCTATAATAGTTGAAGAGTTCCCTCGATTTCTCCAGGATCCCATCATCAGATCCCGACTTGGTGACAATGGGACCATCTAGGGGTTATACCTGTTCGATTCAAAAAAAAATTTTGAAAATCGGTTCACGATTCACGGAGATATGGAGTAACATACATACAAAAAAAAAAAAATTATGATAAAAAAAAAAAAAAAAAAATTCAGTCGAATTGAGAACCTCCTCCTTTTTTGAAGTCGGTTAAAAAGGAGAGGAGAGAGCACCCCACCCTGGGGAACGCCAGCGGCAAGCTCACACCACGAGGAGACCTTGTCGTCGACTCTTACTCGCTGGCGTCTACCACGGAGGTAACTATGGAACCATGACAGAGCATTTTGAGAAAGGTTGAGTCTACTTAGAATACCCAGAAGAATATCAAAATCGACCGTATTGAAGGCACTACTGAAATCTAAGAGCACAAGGAGAGTGAGCTTTTTATCCTCAATATTAAGACGAAAGTCATCAGTTACCTTAACCAGAGCTGTGACAGTGCTATGCCCAGGGCGGAAGCCGGACTGGAAAGGGTTGAAAAAATTATGCTTGTTGAGATGTGAAGTGAGGCGGCGATTTACAAAATGTTCAACAATTTTTGATAAAATTGGCAGGATGGAGATGGGACGATATTGGGAAAAAGTGACGGGGTTAGAAATTTTGGGCAGTGGAATAACATGCGCCTGTTTCCAGATTGATGGGAAAGTACCAGAGGAAAAGGAGTGATTAATAATTTGAGAAAGGACAGGAGCAATACAATCCGCCACAAGCATGAGCATGTCCAAACTAAGGCTGTCTTCACCAATGGCTTTCGTCTTAATATTCTTGAGGATAGCGAGTATTTCCTGGGGTTTATTACATTTTTGATGAAAGATTAAATATTTAAATTGAATCGAAACTTTAATAGTTTTCCCTAATAATACTTATTTTTATAACTAATGTTATTTCTTCACCGTAGGTGCAAGACGCCTATGAAGAAGTCGAGGAACAGAGAGCTGTGGCCGCGCAATGGAAACGAAAGCTTCAGAAGCTGACCAACGACATGGCCGACCTGCGGTCCCTGCTCGACGAACAGGTACCATCACTAGACAACTGGTAGAGAACACAGTGACTCATCCAATACCTACTACAGACTGAGATCGTGCACAAAAAAACTCAATGTACAGACGACGTCAAAGATGTATTTTCACTTTTGCACCTAATTACAACGGAGTAAGGTACAAAAGTGTAAACATATCTTTGAAGTCGACAGTCACACAATCGTTGCCTAAACATCCTCATCCTCATGTGTGTGTCATAAATATTCTTGAGACAAGCATAATCCCTGGATTTATTACCAAGATTATCACTATCACTTTTATGTACCTACTAATGTACAAGTAGTAGATTCTTACCTACACATGTGGATTTGTCTTCTTCATCTTATCTTTATAGAGGTTGAAGTTAAGTGAAAGTGTTTTAGAACTTCAAAGCTTCTTATTTGCTTGTTCAAAACCTATAATGGAACTGTGGAGAAATTTTGAAAAACACCTGTCTGAGAACTTCCATTCCATCTCTTTTCACAGACCTGCCGCAACAACTTGCTTGAAAAGCGCCAGCGCAAGTTCGACGCCGAGCTACACGGAGCACAGGAAGAGCTGAAGAGAGAACGAGCGGCCAAGGAGCGCCTCTCGCGTGAGCGCGACCTCGCGCACGCCGACAAGTACGCGCTGGAGCAGAGCCTCTCTGTGAGTACACCCTACAGGACAGACATGCTACACGGAGCGCAGGAGAGCTGAAGAGAGAACGAGCGGCCAAGGAGCGCCTCTCGCGCGAGCGCGACCTCGCGCACGCCGACAAGTACGCGCTGGAGCAGAGCCTCTCTGTGAGTACACCCTACAAGACAGACACGCTACACGGAGCGCAGGAGAGCTGAAGAGAGAACGAGCGGCCAAGGAGCGCCTCTCGCGCGAGCGCGACCTCGCGCACGCCGGCAAGTACGCGCTGGAGCAGAGCCTCTCTGTGAATACACCCTACAGGACAGACACGCTACACGGAGCGCAGGAGAGCTGAAGAGAGAACGAGCGGCCAAGGAGCGCCTCTCGCGCTCGCCGACAAGTACGCGCTCTGGAGCAGAGCCTCTCTGTGAGTACACCCTACAAGACAGACACGCTACACGGAGCGCAGGAGAGCTGAAGAGAGAACGAGCGGCCAAGGAGCGCCTCTCGCGCGAGCGCGACCTCGCGCACGCCGGCAAGTACGCGCTGGAGCAGAGCCTCTCTGTGAATACACCCTACAGGACAGACATGCTACACGGAGCGCACGAGAGCTGAAGAGAGAACGAGCGGCCAAGGAGCGCCTCTCGCGCTCGCCGACAAGTACGCGCTCTGGAGCAGAGCCTCTCGGTGAGTACACCCTACAGGACAGACATACTATACGGAGCACAGGAAGAGCTGAAGGGAGAACCAGCGGCCAAGGAGCGCCTCTCGCGCTCGCCGACAAGTACGCAGCGGAGCAGAGCCTCTCTGTGAGTACACTAATTTAGTACGAGAGCTCAACCATTTATTTCAGTTGTGTCTACGATCCAGTGGATAGTTCTCCATGTTGTGACATAATCTCTGGATAAACCAAAAGTTAAAAAAACTGACTAAACTTTTCTCTGTTACTAATATAAACTCTCCATTATAGGAAGCTCGGCTAGAACTCGAGCTGAAAGAAGAACGCCTGGCGGCGGCGCAGCGCGAGTTGGAGGAGCGGGGCGGCGGCGGAGACGAGGTCGCGGCCCTGAGGAGGACCAGGGCCGAGCTGGAGCGAAGAGTTCGAGACCAGGAGGAGGAGCTCGACGACCTCGCGGGACAGATTCAGGTCAGCCTTAATTTCGACAGTCATGCAGCCTTAGTTGGCGGAAGACGAGACGGGAACGAGGCGGTGGGGACGAGGTCGCGGCTCTGAGGAGGACCAGGGCGGAGCTGGAGCGAATAGTTCGAGACCAGGAGGAGGAGCTGGACGACCTCGCGGGATAGATACAGGTCAGTGCTGCCAATAGAGTCATATAGCCCTAGTGGGCGGAGGACGAGACGAAAACGAGGTCACGGCTCTGAGGAGGACCAGGGCTGAGCTGGAGCGAAGAGTTAGAGACCAGGAGGAGGAGCTGGATGACCTCGCGGGATAGATACAGGTCAGTGCTGCCAATAGAGTCATATAGCCCTAGTGGGCGGAGGACGAGACGAAAACGAGGTCACGGCTCTGAGGAGGACCAGGGCTGAGCTGGAGCGAAGAGTTAGAGACCAGGAGGAGGAGCTGGATGACCTCGTGGGACAGATACAGGTCAGTATTATTGATACAGAATGGCGACCCGATCTTGAGCGCCACACGAGTTCCCATAAGTTTATTGAACTCGTGGAGCTAGTACGTGTCATATCAGACTTCTACAACTTACTCATCCTTGTAACATAAAATCAACTTGAATCTAATGCAAGATGGTACAAGTTAGGCTTATGACAGTTGGGACACAAAGTGCTACAAGATATAAGTAACTCAAAGATGATGATGAGATAAAAGTCAGAAGGAAAAAATCGCTAAAATACTAAATATTTGAAACCTTTGGGAAATTTCAGGTTGAAATATTTATTGCTTGTCTTTGCCTGACAATATTAGATTTTTACAGTTGCTGGAGAGCTCGAAGCTACGGCTGGAGATGTTGCTGGAGCAGCAACGCAAGGAGGCGCGCCTGGAGGCGGCCGCGCGGGACGACGAGATGGAGGAGACTCGTGCTAATGCCGCTAAGAAACTCAAGAGTAAGTGGCTTTGGCAGTCGTTCACGTAGTTGGTTAAATAACAATTAAAAACGAAGGTTTAACTATTAAGAATCCTACCATATCAAGACAAGTGCTACGTCAACTTATTGTGTTGCATTGTCACCGCGAATACGGTGGATTAAGTAGCGTAGCGGGAAAACTAATTTTGCAGTCAAAAATCTATTTAAAAAAGGTAAAAATTTGTTCTTATCTCAAATTTTAAGGCGGCATCAATAATTGCATCTTATTGTGTCTTTATTCAAATAGGTTTAAATTTATGTGAATTTTTTGTAACTTTCGGAACGCTGAGTAATAGAATTTGTGCTTGTCATAAGTTTATTTGATATATTCGATACATGATAAGTTGTTGATGACAAATATATGTGTTTTACTAATGTCTAACAATTCTCTTTAGTCCTGGAATCCCAACTGGAGAGCGAGCACTCCGAGCGCAGCTTACTCCTTCGCGAGAGGCACGAACTAGAGAGACGACTAGCGGCACTAGAGGAGAGCGCGCGCGCCGAGACCATCGAGCAGACACAATTGGTGCAGCGACTCAAGAGGTACGGACACCTATATTATTCATCACACTTACTCACAAAGCGTACCATTACACCCATGCGTAGCGGGAGTTATACAAAAGTCTTAGTACCTAGTATGTTATGGACATTTTAGTAACTTTATTTTTTCACAATCTTTCACTTTCAAACATTGTGTGGTAAGAATATTACAAACTCAAGGCATAAATGCCCTCGGCTTCGCTCTCGAGCATCTATTAGATTCTCGTTCGCAATATGTCCCTTACCCCACTCGTTGCAGAATGTACTAACGGACTATTTGTGATTGCAAGGAGTTTTCGGAAGCGCGTCACCAAGGGGAGACATAAAATGATACAGGGGGGCGCAGCGAACGGGTCCAGATTAAAGTATAAGGCCTGTACCGCGGCGTGGACGGTGCCCAGTTTAGACTTCCCATTTCAGACCCTTAGGGCGTAGTGTTTAAGCATAACGTTGGGTCAGACGCGTAGGATAAAAGAGTGGGAACTCCTGATTTAACCTTTTGAACGCCAAGAGCCACTAAAGTGGTCGTGTACTGTCGTTCCTACCACGCCAACGCCAACGACCACTAAAGTGGTCATGGCAGACGCTGTCAAAGCAATTTTACTGTTGACAGATAAGGTTT
The DNA here is from genome assembly GCA_911728535.1 of Pammene fasciana. Taxonomy (NCBI): domain Eukaryota; kingdom Metazoa; phylum Arthropoda; class Insecta; order Lepidoptera; family Tortricidae; genus Pammene; species Pammene fasciana. The sequence continues at coordinate 5,048,843 of OU452292.1, forward strand.
CAATTCGTTTCTCACTAGTTGAGATGATGGCGCGTATGCCACATTTTGATGCGAGAGAAAACGCGTTCAAAAGGTTAACAAATCATGAAGACAACCGGCCTACATTATGACACTTATACTCATAGACTATCCTAATACTGTATGTTTTGTACAGAGATCTGAAGCGGTACCGCGCGTTGCTCCGAGATGCTCAGACCATGTTGGAACAAAAAGAGAAAGAAGGCGGTGCCAAGACACAGATCAGACAGCTCAAGAACCAGGTTTGTATTCAATTCTGCAATAAATTTGATATTGCAGTACCTAATCTATACATTATTTTTATATGCAGGTTAAACGACTTCGTCACTGGTAAATAGTATTATTTCAAGCCATAGATCCGATTAGCCATTTCAATAAAAGTTCGATGTCATTAGGTACGGTTTGCTGCAACGAAAAAGGCCCCCGCTGCATTAAGTTCAGTTTTCCTATAGATTTTGTAATTTGATTTGGAAATAATGAAATTACCTTCAAAGTGAAGTGTATAAGACACAGCTCAGTAAAGCGCATGCGCGAGCGCTTCAAGGACTAGATATGTTGTTGGACCTAAGATGCTTGTATCACTCAGTGTCAATTTGAAATTTGCGGAGTTAACATTATCATAAAATGGATTCGAAACTCCATTTTGGGTCATAAATAGGTGCAATATTTATTGGAAATACGGAATGGTATTTAAAATATACTAGCATATTAAACCAAACATAACTAACTAGAATAATATTAAGATTAATTCGAAAATGCAGTACAAAGAGGGTAATAGTGATGTGTTGATCGGCGGCATGTCGATATTAGATATACGATCCAAAGACGAATTCTATGAAACTCGTGTCGTGTTTCTAGGTCCTGGTTTCAGTTTAAGCTGAGGGTGGTCTATCAGTATTTTAAGTAACATAATTTTATGTAAATGGGTGAAGTAGGTACCTATGTCATGACAAAAGTTCCATAAATACTCATTATTATACAACCCTTTGTCACAGTTAGTTCCTGCTTAATATTACTGCTGATTGGTTATAATGATTATTCAGATATTTCAGATTATCTCATCAAAATATTTATAAAGTATCGACTTGTACCTCAATGCTATTAGCACAGATATCTGACAGCTAAGACAATTAGTTGTCAAATACACTGACACGGTCGATTTCTATAGAAACCTTAGACAAGGGCGCCTCTATCTAAGAGCGGCTGACGCACTAAAGAGGTCGGTCCTCTCTGGTGTAATAATAATTATCCTATTTATTCTAGAAATAATAATCTGTGATTACGGGTGGTCAGGTTGTACATTAAAATAAATAGAATGTACCGTTTGTCAGGTGGAAGACCTGGAACTGGCTGTCCGCGCGGCCACGAAGGCTCGGCAAACGGCCGAGGCGGAGGCGGGCGAGGCCACGGCGGCGCTGGAGGAGGCCAACCGCGCGCACAACGACGCCGCCGAGCGCGCGCTCGCCGCCACCAGGGACGCCGCCACCGCGCGCGCCGCGCTCGACGACGCCGAGGAGGAGGCGGCTGAGGTAACACTAGTAGCCGCCATCAGATATATCGCACCCGAGCGGCCTAGGTGGTCACTAATATCTGAACAATGCCCCTATTGCCAAAGCGATAAATTACATGTTCAGATATTTTTGACCGCTCCGATATATTTGGTGGCAGACACCGTATGAGAGCGATTTCGCGAGTTTTATATCTATGTCGCGGTACATGAGTTGGAGTTTGATACCTCACGAACCAAGGGAGCCTTATTATTTTTTTTTACTTTTAATAGTTTTAATATCAGTTCATTTATCCGATAATAATGATCTGTTTTGTTGCCTTTATAATAAGAGGAAAAGGCTGCCGCATAAAGATTTTGACCCAGTAATCTAGTGACCGAACTGCTAAGACAACGAGGCGCGGAGCGTAATTAAAATCGTAATATTTTTTTTTATTCTAAATTCCTGTAATATTTTTTCTATAATCTTCACAACCAAACTAATTAAATGAGTCACTAAAATCATATCTATTCTTCCAGTTGTTAAAGAAATACCGCGGAAGCACAAGCGCGCTGTGCGCGGCGCAGGCAGAGGCGCGGGAGGCGGCCGCCAAAGCCGAGGCGGCCGTCGAGGAGGCGAGGCAGGCGCGAGACAAGCTCGCCGAGCTCGCGCAGCGCCTCGCCAGCGCCGAGGCCGGACACTCGCACTCGCAGCACGAGGCCGAGAGGCGTCTGCAGCTGAGGAACAAGGTATGACGGCAACCACGACTGATGGAAACAGATCTTAATAGCCATTTTACTACGTGTTTTCTATAGGAATTTTAAACCCGTTTTTAGTGCTAATAATAACATAACTTATATTTCTTGTTACTTAACCTTTTGACCGCCAAGCGTTGAGCAAAAATGACGCGCCACCGACGCCACGTAATCGCATTTTATCAAGCGAAATTGAACTTTGCGGAAGCCCGCGTAGGTCCCTATTGCGTTACAAAGCCTGTCGGCTGTTGCCGTCGTTGGGGCCAAGGCACGACTTTTTGATGTCAACCACAGCCGACTGTGGCGGTCAAAGGGTAATATTGGTAATTTCCAGGAGCTGGAGTCGAGCTTGGAGCTGGAAGCGACGTCGCGCGCGCGGCTGGAGGGGCAGCTGGCGCGCCTGCGCGACGCGCACGAGCAGCTCGCCAACGAGCTGGCGCAGGCGCGCGCGCGCGAGCAGCTGGCCGCCGACGACCAGCGCAAGCTGGCGAGGCAGCTCAGGTAGGCATTACCACATTCAACATGCAGGTGCTATAGAAAAATGTACAGAATACAAGCCTTTGTGAAAGTATGAAAACGGATGTTTTCTATCACTCGAGCGATCTATTTTTCAAACAATGTTAGGATTAAGTTGTTAACGCGATATTTTAAATCAAATATTCTGGTTTCTTTATAACAATACACACATCACTATATTTTCAGAGAGCTGAAAGAAGAAAACTCCGCACTAAACGCGAAGCTGAGCGAGGCGGGGCGCGCGAAGTGCGTGGCGGAGGCGGCGGCGGCCGCGGCGGCCAGCGAGGCGGCGGCCGCGCGCGACGAGGCCAGGCTCGCGGCCAGGAGGGCGCACGCGCTGCAGGAGGCCATCGCCGGCGACCTGTCCAGTCCCGGGGACGACGCGCCCACCGACAGGTACTAGGCGATACTATAGTATCCGCAGAATTAAGCGGCGACTGACTTCATAACGCTGTCCTTCTCTCTTGCCGTGGCGGTGCAAGTGTGAAAGAGAAGTTTTATGACCTCATTCTCCACTTAATTATCCGGATACTATGTGTTATAAAGGCGAAGCTGAGCTAGCAAGATGGTAATCGCGCGAGAAGACGAGGCACGCGCGGTTTGCAGGAGACAATCACCGGCGACCTATCCAGCCTCGGGGATGACGCGCCCTCTGATGACGTCGCGGACTGAAATTTTTGAGCCTCTTAACACATTCACTGCTATGCTACGCGCGTAGCGCTACGCCGTAGCCGATAACATGAGTTTCCCGCTATGTAGCGAAAATGCTTCGTAGAGCCGTGACGTGTCGTCGTTAGCACTAAATGGATTAAGGTTCAAGCTATTTTATTAATAATTAGATAGGTATCCTTAGCCAGGGGCCGATTGCATAACAACTTATAAGTAATAATATTAGCGGAAGCCTCTTCCCAATCCTATTTATTAGAAAGTGACTTCCGCTAATAATATTAGATACAAGTTGTTATGCAATCGGCCCCGGGTAACTCGATTAAATCCGCCAGTTACACTTGAAATTAACAGTGCCGACTATAACAATATTCAATGCCCAACTTATTATTACTGTATTTAAATAAATAAGGCCGGGCGCCGCCGGTCACTGCCGCGCGGGCGCCGGCCACGAGTGCGATAGACTTTTAGGATTTAAGTATTAGGTTTTAGGTCTTATTTCCACGCATTTTTTTTGAGAAAAGCACTATACAATATACATGCCTCGGCGTGAAAACGGATTCCCGGCCTCGTATCCCTATCCGTATATACCTACTTGGCCGGAAATCCCTGTTTTCCCAGCCTCTGCTGTAATGTACTATTACACATAAATCTAATAATCAGTAGTAGGTAATACAACACAACGGTTGTATTCCAGTGACAACGACAGCTACAGCTCGGACGAGTCCATCGGCACGTTCCTGGCGAACCACAAGCTGAGCCCGTCCGCGCCCTCGCGGAACAGCATTCAGCTCGACTCACAGAAGTAACTTTACATTTACCGATATCTTTTTTTATTTTTTTTTTCTTGACGTACCTACATAATGTTTATAAATATTTTAACAATATCCCACTATTAAGAAAGAAACTATTAAGAAAAAAAGTTATATTGATAAGAATCAATATAACTTTTTTTCTTAATAGTTGCCACCATTTAAAAAATATATACACATAAATATATTTTCTTTATTTCTTTCTAGATGGTAGTCTTTAACTTATCAAGTCGTTATTACTATATGATGATCCAATAGGGGATATTATTGCATTTATTGCAATTTTCTGCCGCCAGAGTGCAGGACTAGCACATCGGTAGACCATAGAGTTCTTTATACATACTAGGCCTTAAACATTTTTTTACAAGTTTTCATAGATAATTTATAACGAATAAATATGTCATTTGTGCACCAAGGCAGTTTGTTACAAGAGGACCTATCGTATAACGAGAAAATCGAAATTTTGACATCTGCCTCTCTATCGCTCAAATATGTAAGAGTGACAGAGAACCAGGTAACGAAATTTTTATTTTCGTTATTCGCGGTAGGCCTTTCGTTTGTGCTAGTGCCGCCCCCTACGCAGAATTTTGCGTAATATTCCCTATGAGAAAATATTTTTTCACTAAATGACCGTCTCAGAATCTTTACTCCGTCGATTTGTTTGACTAACCGGCCGTAAGAACGCTCGCCATGTAATGAAGCTCCTATCACGTAGCTTTTCCGTATTATCAACAATACCTAATTTTATGTAATTGATTCAGGTCTGGGTCACCATCTGGGCGCGCGTCGCGGTCCAGTGCAGGCTCGGGCTCGAAGCCGCTGAGCCCCAGCACGGAGGCATAACCACCGCCCGCCGCCGCCGGCTCCGGCTCCGGCTCCGGCTCCGGCTCCGGCTCCGGCTCCGGCGCCAGCTCCGGCTCCGGCCTGCTGGGCGCGCTGCCCGTGCTCTGCGCGGTGTTCTGCGCCCGCCCCAGCCTGCGGCGAGACCAACACACCGTGCTGGAGTAGACACACAAGCTGACATCGATTGCAATTGTCACTGTTACTTTGCATTCATTGATTACTCCCACTTCTGAAGACTTAGAACAAAATATCCCACTTCTGATTTCGTAACCACCTCGAAAATATTAAAGACGACGCTTAATGCTTCAAATTAAAGGAATATTGATGCAAAAGCGCGACGTATCGATTGCTATACTCCGCTTTCCACGTGGACAGTGCGATCACTACACTTTTAACTGGATATAGCGCTCTAGTTCCCTCTATGAGCCAAAATTTGCAAGATAAATTATTATATTTTAACTTTATAATGAAATGAACGACACATTTACAATTGCAATTGAAGAAAGCATATAAAATGTCTGTGTCCAACATAGTGAAAAGCCGTCACCGTGCCGTGAAAAGACAATGAATTTAACGTATACTGGTGTCGAATTGAATAAAGTATTATTAACAGTGCTTGGAATTACAGTATCGATTAGACTGCTCAACTTTATAAACTTTTTCAGATCTTTTATAAGCTTTGATATACACAATAGCCTAAATGAATTTGTATATTCAACACGTTTTGATATTGATTAGAATCACTATTATACAGTTGCGTGCAAGTCGTGTGCCCGAGAAGATTAGAAAAATGAAAATGAATGCATTCCAGAATATTTATTATCTCTTCTTCTTGGTGCGTGCACTGGGCAGTGCACTGCAGTGCAGGGCTAGTTTCCGAAACCACACTGTTCTTCGACCTAATATGTAATTTGACGTAGAATTTTCTATAGAGAATTTTGTCTATGATTAATATTGTTGAGCTGTGTGCGACCAGCCAGTATTTAGACGAGGCGTAGTTAGAGGCGAGATCTTACAAAGTAATGTTAGGTTCGTTGTTATTTAGTTAGCTAACTTTTGTAAATAACTAGATGGCATAAACATTTTATTATTTAATTTGTAATAATAATTGTGTGATCAGACTGTTATTCTATGATTTATTTGTTACAAGTGAGTTGTTGCTTTATGAACAATCAAACATATCTGTTAGGTAAATAGATTTTTTTATTTATCATTTTTGACTGGTTTGTTTTACTTATAATTTTAAATGAATTAAATCTAGTGAATGTATCCATTATGAATCGTTATATATTCCTCATAATAATTATAATTATTATACTCCATTACTTCTATAGACTTCATTCTATTTATACCTATGTAGCTATGTGTCTGTAACCATGATATGTGTAAAGTATGATATGTGATGAAATGTTACTGCATTCAATACTGGTTGTAAAGTGAAACTATTTAAAATAAAGTAACACAAATAAATTATGCATTATGTTTTATTACTGTACTTAAATACCTACCTAGTCATAGACTCTTCCCGCCTACAGGTCAAAAATTGCCAACGCAAATATAATTTTGGTGTTAATAATATAATATAAATATAACTTTTAATGGGGTTGGCGGGTGAAAACTTTTGCAGAGGGCGCTGTTCCAGATTCCATACAATAAGAGAAAGAGATACAAACAATGATAGAAAGAAACAGACGACGAATGATCCCTAATTTGTATGCAAGCATAAAGCTTTTCTTAGGCAAAAACCTTCCCTATGGCGTTAATCTACATCATTTTAATTTTAGTGTATTCCAAAAACGGATGAATTTCAATTTCGGAGCAATTGGAGACAAAAAATTGAGTCATTTTCGCGAAAATAAATAAAAACTACTTCGCGCCATACAAATTTAGCTTTTCTAGGGACCAAGATGTCACTTTGACAGTTGCCAACCCCATTAAAACGGCTATTAGACATTGCAACCTGCAGGGCCCAATCTGTCAGGTTGGAAGGTGTAATTAAAGGTAGGGCCCGTAGGGAGCTGAAGGAGGGGCAGAAAGAGGCAGGGTACACAACAGATTGGGCCCTGCAGGTTGCAAAGTCTAATAGCCGTTTAAGTGAATCTATTGGTTTCTAACAAACATCCCTTGTTACGCATTCTCGCACATCAAGTATGTGTCTGACAAAAAAAATGGTTCTCTGTAAAGTCGGTTTATGGACTATAATTTTGCGGGATAACGTCATAAGAAAACATTGATGAAAAATTAGCAGTTAAGAGTCGCCAGGACGCTCGCGTTCCCATACAAACGTAGTTCAGCTCTCATTTTAAAACGACATGCTTTAGAACCATGAAATTTGGCATGGGCATTCTAGTAGTACTGATCTAGGTCGGACATTCGTTTGTTGCTAAAAATTGAAATACAATAGTATTTTTTATACTCGGCGGCTGTAATACTTGAATTGAGATGGTGTTGGAGGAACTAGTAACGCATACGGGAAATCGAAGTTACTCAATTATATAGAAGCAGCAGGTTGTGTACCTACGGCATTTTGTAACGAATAGCGTTACATAACCTAGATTATATTTTTTTAAATTTAATACAAAATAAATTAATAACAAAATAGTAACTAATTGTTTGAGCGATATAAGCATTATGTTAAATATGCTATCCTTTGTGAAACTGTTTTATTTATTTCTCAAACAGCGCTACGCAAGTAGGTTGGTAATGTCAATAGTCTATGGTCAAAAATATGATTCTTTTGTTTGTTTCGAATGAAACTTCACTTGTCCTACAATGGCCGCGCGCACAAGTCCATGATTTTATAAAGCTATGTTTCTTTAGTGTTATTTCTACCTTTTTTATGTGCAAAATCAAAAATACAATATAAATTCTAATCAGTGATTTTATTAAGACAAACCAGTGACCTAAAATTCCTACAAACATTAGTGCCGGCACCTAGGCCGGTCATTTTGGTCCTTCGAACCGGATGTGTAAAAGTAAAAGCGTACGTATTTTTGTGCATCGGACTTATTAAATACTAAAGAACATTTTAATCCAAGTATCGTCGTCATGGAAAACGAAAATTATGTAAAAATTTTCATCGACCAAGAAGACAAAATCGAAAAGGCAATCTCGAATTTCAAGAAATCACCAAAGACTCGAATTACTATTTCGTATCTTGAAACTAGGTTAGAATTGCTAGAAAATTGTTGGAAAATAGTCGAAGCGAATCATCAATTCATTTTGCTCGAAACAGAAGACAAAAGTCATGCTTACTTCAAAAATGACACATATGGAAGAATCGAAGAAAAGTACATCGATTACAAGACTGAATTGAAAGAAGCATTGGTGAAAATACAGCCACCAGTGTATCATCCGTCTCCCGAAGCTAACCGGCACACTCAAAGTTATGAACCTAAAGCATCCAGTGCGGTTAAACTTCCGAGAATTATTCTTCCTACCTTTTCGGGCAAATATTTGGAATGGCCTACATTTCACGATTTGTTTGATTCACTTATCGACAAAAACCAATCCTTGGCTGCTGTACAGAAGCTGCATTATCTGAAGAGCCACCTGTCAGGTGAAGCAGAGCAGTTATTGAGGCATGTACCCATAACTGATGCAAATTATGATCAATGCTGGACCCAGCTGAAAAAACGGTACAGTAACAAGCGATACATCTCTTCATGCATTCTTAACCGTTTGATAAATCAAAAAGCCTTATCGACGGAGACTTCTAACGGTGTCAAGCAACTACTAGATACAACAAGTGAATGTTTAAATGCTCTGACCAATATGAGTATTGATATTTCAACCTGGGATCTGATTATTATCCACCTGGTCACACAGAAGCTTGACCAGGAATTAGAATTACCAGTATCCAACGGCTGCGGCCTTATCCACTGAGATGGAATCCAAGCCAATCAAGGTACACATGTGTACTTTATCCACTTCTGAGTCATCAGAGGAGATGAGTGTTTGGACTAAATACTCATCATAGTCATGATTGGTAAGGGCATACTGTCTCAGATATTTTTTTAAACTCAAAGGAGAGTCGCTCCCATCGTATCTGTCTGCGAAAGAGCTCGACAACGCCTTGAAGTTAGGTATTAAGGTAAGTCAATGATCAGCCTACTATTGGGATCAACTTGAACAATTCTACTCCAATTTCCCGGAGAAGCAATATTTCGCCCTTATGCCCTTCTTAGACGAGGATGGTATTATGCGAACGAGAGGGAGAATCGAACATAGCGATCACTCCTATAATGTCAAGGATCCTATCATAATACCACGTAACCATCACCTGTCGAAGCTCATAGTCAGCGACGCTCACTCTAGGACACTCCATGGAGGTCCGCAACTCACTCTTAATTATGTGAAATCCAAGTATTTCATCGTCAGCGCCAAAAGCGTGAAGCAACGTTTTAGGTAAGTGTGTAAAGTGCATTAAGTATAGCATTCATGGTGAAGCTCTGGTGACAGCTCCAAATCGTAACTATGAAGATTCCCAGATAAGCCCCTTACGCAGATGGTAGCTCACACAGAAGCTCATGCAGCAGTCAAAATGGTCTCAGGAGTAAGTACCTGACGACACTCTATCAGAGGTACAAATGGACTAAAGTCACTCCGGAGCCACAGGTAGGTGACGTAGAGTGGTCAAGGAGGATATCCTGTCCCCTCAAGGTGGTTATATGGGTTAATACAGCAAAAGCACCCTGGTCAAGATAATGTCACTAGAGTTGTCACATTAAAATTCAGAAATTCCAAACTTGTAAGATCTGTTTCCAAGTTAATTGTGTTGCTTGTTGGCAATTAGTATTATTATTGTAAGTTTATAGTTTACTAACTCTTATTAATGTTAACTCTCATTAGGCTGTTATCTATAACTATATAGATAACTTATTTGTACCAAATTATATCATAGAGGTTCTTTTGTTTTCTTTGATCTAATTTATGCAATGTCTATGTTATTATAAGCGAAGGTTAATTCCTTCCAATGTGTGATAAGATAATACTATTATAGATGTTAGATAGTATTAGAATGTTAACTCGTTACTTAGGTTTTTTATGCCTGTGATATTGTTTCTTGTAGACTGTTGAATGTCTGAAATGTTTAACATTTTCTATGTTATCGATTGTTTTCCATTATTGCCCATGATCTACAGTATAGATAGAGTAAAGGTTCTTAACGAAGTATGACTGTTTACATTACTGTTCTGTTACAGCTATGCCTAACTCTATCTCAGCAACTTAGCGTAGATGGCTAAACTTTGTTAAGTATACACTTCTGTATGTCATGGCGGGCGGTAGGAAGAACGCTGTTCTTGGCGGGCGGTATGTTTGAGCGATATAAGCATTATGTTAAATATGCTATCCTTTGTGAAACTGTTTTACTTATTTCTCAAACAGCGCTACGCAAGTAGGTTGGTAATGTCAATAGTCTATGGTCAAAAATATGATTCTTTTGTTTGTTTCGAATGAAACTTCACTTGTCCTACAATGGCCGCGCGCACAAGTCCATGATTTTATAAAGCTATGTTTCTTTAGTGTTATTTCTACCTTTTTTATGTGCAAAATCAAAAATACAATATAAATTCTAATCAGTGATTTTATTAAGACAAACCAGTGACCTAAAATTCCTACAAACATTAGTGCCGGCACCTAGGCCGGTCACTAATATCCTCATTAAAATAATATTTTAATTTAAAGCACTTACCTAAAACTAATAATATACAAATAAGAAATAATAATCGAACGAGCGGAGCGTAAGCGAAGATCGTTCTTACAAACAACAACTGTCACCTGGCTACTGGGACGTCTCGGCATTTGGATGGCTTTTTGATTTAGATAGTTTGTCCGACGATAACTTTAGTAACGATTTTCCGATCTTTATGAAATTTGTTGGGGTTGTAGCAGAGACCAACAAAATTTGCGAGTTCGTATATGAGCTGGATTGAGACGGGGGTTCTGAAATTAGAAGGCCTAAAAAGGTTTTGTAAAGGGTTCCTGATACATTGGTCATCTTATTTGCTACTTTTACGAGCAAGTATGGTTGAGTTTGGTATCAAACGAAAGGTATTGATTAACACTCTCGTCAAATCGTTATTAACTGCTTACTGTTTCATAACAATTAGCAACATAAAATTGATTTCAAAAATATTTTCAATTATATTTTGATTTTGGTGTAAATATTTTGACAACTGACTTTTTTTTAATTTATTAGAGCTTTGGCTGCTAGCTAGGGAATGCAACCCGGGTACCCGAAAACCCGGGTACCCGGGTACCCGTCTATATTTGGAGTCGGGTAACACCCGGGTTTTTAACTCATAACCCGGGTTTTACCCGTAATTTAGAAATCGGTAGGAAAATAGGGAAAACGTGAATAAACTTAAAACAAAATGTTCTATTACTTCTGTAACTGTATCTTTACCTTACTGTGCGTGTTATAACTATTAAATTAAAATTAAAAAGCATAGCATAAATGGTGCGAACATATTTTACACTTCAATTCTAACTATCGCTTGATAGCTTTAATCAATCATTCCAGTAAAATTTTACTGCACAACCTAAATGAGAGGCGTATATCAGCTAATAAATCGCACCAGAACAAGCCGGATTTGTTAGAGGAAAAGAAACTAGAGAACAGATTCTCATATTGCGCCAGATAATAGAGAAAGCCAGAGAGTTCGACAGACCAACGTACACCATGACCATGTTTTGTTGACTTTCAGAAGGCATTTGACTCAGTTAAATGGCCGCTGCTGTGGGATGTTCTCTTACGAATGGGCGCTCCCAACAATCTCGTCCATATATTAAGAGGGCTGTATGAGAACAACTCCGCGTCAGTAAAAGTGGACAATACAATGTCAAAGCCACTCCACCCTTCGGCTGCGGTACGTCAAGGGTGCATACTATCGCCCTTGCTCTTTTCTGTAATCTATACTGGGCACATAATGAGGATAACGCTTGAAGGCTGGACGGATGGTATTCCAATAGGTGGGAAGAATATCTCCAATCTGCGTTACGCTGACGACATCGACACCACACTCACAGCAACAAGCGAAGCTTGTATAGCAGCGCTATTGCGTCGCGTTAAAACAGTTAGTCTCGAATTCGGTTTGAAGATCAACCGACTAAAAACCAAGATGATGGTCGTGGACCGTAACAACAGCAATAAGGCAAAAACTATTGGAAACTGTGGAGTTGTATCATCATACTATATGTATTGGGGTCACTGGTCTCAAACGGTGGAGGCTCCGAAGATGAAATCAAGCGACGCATAGCAACAACTAGGTCTGCAATGGAGAAACTCTCGAAGATCTGGAGAGACCGCAATATCACAAGGGCAACTAAGACTCGCCTCGTAAGATCTCTCGTTTTCCCAGTGTTATTTTACGGTGCAGAAACGTGGACAGTAAGAGAAAGTGAACGAAAACGCATTGATGCTTTGGAAATATGGTGCTGGAGGAGAATCCTGCGGATATCGTGGACTCAGCGCCGCACTAATATATTTATACTCCAAGAGCTCAAGGTTAAGCAAAGGCTTTCAGCAATCGTGCACTCTCGCATTCTTAGTTACTTCGGCCACGTGACGCGCAAGGAAGACGACGCCATGGAGAGACTTGTTGTTCAGGGTAGAGTGGATGGTACAAGACCCAGATTACGCCCCTCAATGCGATGGACTGATCAAGTGAAGGCCCTTACCGGATCACGCTTAAATCTGTGCGTGCGAAATGCACTAAGTAGAGAAGGATGGCGGAGAACTACACAAAATGCCGTACAACGACCTCAATGACCACGACTACTCTGACAAGAGTATACGACTAAGAAGAAGAAGAAGATCTATTGTTACATTTTAATATTCCATATTTCCCGTTAACTTTGATATTTCTGGTTAATGAACAGAAAGATTAAGTATGCCTAACCTAACGTCTTATGCTCTCTAAATTAATATTGTGATTTACAGCTGTTTTAATAGTATAAGTTGTTAAATTTATATATTTCATGTACGAAATCATTGTTTGTCAATTAATAAATGCAAACTCAGCAATCAAAAGTGCATTTTATTACTAAACACCCGTAAAAACAATGAAAACCAATAATTAATAAAAAAATTGTTCAAAACCGGGTATTACCCGGGTACCCGGGTTTTTGAAAATCAAAGTCGGGTAATACCCGGGTACCAAAAATGGCCGGGTATTGCATTCCCTACTGCTAGCGCTATCAGCATACTGACATTAACACATTACATTAGTTAGAGAGAGTTACCATAGACGCATAATGATGGTGACCGAAACCTATATAGTTGGTCCACAGATGAGAACGACATGCCAAGGCAACAGAGTGAGAGGCATGTGAGAGGTGGATTTAAATTAAGATGAGACAAAAACTGTTAAATCTGAAGCGATTTCGTCGCGGTAAAATTTTGCGCATCAACCGCACAATTTAATATGGACGTTTAGTTTCACCGTGATGGTTAGTTGAGAAAAAAATACCCGATACCTATTTTTGGTATTTGTAGTAATTCTACTATTGCACATTTATGGCGAAACACAAGATTCGCGAGTTCACAGTTCGGGACGAACTACTAGTTAATCATAAACTAGATTAAGTCTCAACTTGCTACATATTTCTGAGACGCACTGTACTTCGCGCGTCTGCCTTTGTTCGAATCAACCGGTCGGTTGGCGATTCTCCCGCCCCGCGCGCTTTCCCCGCGCTGGTCCGCGCGCCCGCCGCTCGGGCAGACGTATTTTGCTTTCGACGCCGGCGCACGCTCGCTTTGCCTCCGCGCAGCGACTTCAGACGTAGCCGGCGAGAGTTAAAGTTAACGTCTAACTTTTATAGCGGCCCTCGCTTGGTTTTTTTTGTACTCGTTCAGTACCAATTAAGTTTATTTTGTGTATAAATCCCCTTTGGGTAAGTGTTGAACATTTCTAAGCTTCTTTCAAACAGGTAAATTCAAATTGTGTGACTAACGGCTTTTCTGCTACGATATTTCTGTGTGTGATTTCGCTTGCCATCTATTTCCAAGCTTTTATTTTGCATAATTCTCATCCTGCATAATATTTGACTTAAAATGAAATAATTTGTTTAGTGTTAAAATAGTAATTACTGTTAGAAATTTTAAATTCAAAAATTGACCGTTGAACTTAACGGCTTTTGTTCCTATCATTTATATCTTTCCTTTCTATTAATTTTGCACCTTGTAAACTCCGTCTGACTGTACTATCCGCACATCACCAACCTTTCTTCATCATCATCATCACGCAGTACTGCTTCCTGCTCATGCTTCTTGCCGTGCCGAGTACAGTCAGCGGAGATAATTAGTGAATGTTTTATTTACACGACGGAAATAAATTCCAGGGTGCCTAGTTACGGCTTAGGCCTCGAGGACAAGACCCTAGCAGTTGTTCCTGAGCGGCCCGCGCTGACGTCCCTCAGCTCGCCCGTCTCCTGACCCGCATCAGTTCCGGCTTCTCCAGGGGAGTACTTGCGTGGTGGGAACAACTCGACGCCTCGGAGCAATAATCAGAATCGGCTTTTAACGTACCCATACCCTACGACCTACTCGTGTGCTTGCGGCGGATTACGGTGGCAATAAATATAGTGTCCTAAAACCTTGTTTTTATTCCATTCCACCACCAAACGTAGCACTGGCGCCCAACGTGGGGCGGGTGACCATAGTGCTCTCAAGTGGTTCTTGTCCATTAGCAATCCAACCGGTAGATTAGCTCGCTGGGGTATTCGCTTGTCTGCGTTTAACTTCACTCTTAAACATCGACGGGGCGTTGATAATGTCATCCCAGATGCCTTGTCACGAGTTCAAGTTAGTGCCATTAGTACCACAAACTTCCATTTAAACTCAAAGGATACATGGTATACCAACATTTACAATGGTTGTCTGCATAATCCAATAGATTTTCCAAATTTCTTAATTAAAGATAATTCCTTGTATCGATTATCCAAAAACAAACACGAACTTACTTCAGAATTTTCTTGGAAATTGGTCGTTCCTGCAGAGTTACGTGAAAAGGCTATATATGAAAATCACTCTGAGCCTACTGCAGGACATATGGGCATATTTAAAACATATCGTAGACTTTCTTTACGTTATTTTTGGCCAGGCATGCACCAGGACGTCGTCAAGTTCATTGGAACGTGCGATAAGTGTTTGTCGTATAAGGCTCAGAACCATCAAACCCTAGGGGAAATGGGAAGACCCAAACAATGCTCACGCCCGTTCCAAATGATCTCGATCGACCTCATGGGTCCATTGCCGACATCTAGGAACAGAAACAACTACATTTTTGTCGTTACATGTTGTTTCTCCAAGTATTGCTTAATTTTTCCAATTAAACAGGCAACTGCGGAGGTAATTGTTAAAATCTTAGAAGAATCCGTTTTTCTTGTTCATGGTGTTCCTCAAACAATCTTAATGGACAATGGGACACAATTTACTGGGAGAGTGATGGAAAATTTCTTCAAATTTTACAATGTTCCTAACCTTTATTTTAGCCCCAAATACACTCCGCAGGTAAACTTAGTGGAACGTTACAATCGGACAATTATCACGTGTATTTCCACCTTTGTTGAGGACGATCATAGGTCCTGGGACACATTTATTCCACGGATTCAGTTTGCCATTAACAGCTCTGCCAACGAGGTGACCAATAGGACGCCTGCGTTTTTAGTATTCGGCCGCGAGTTAGTGCCCTGTGGGACACACTATACAGACAACGATATCGGAAATGAAGTGTTGTTTCTACCGCGTGACATTTATGCCGAAAATTTAGGTGTTCTCTCTTCCTTATTCGACGATGTGCAACGAAGGCTGTGGAACGCCCATGTAAAAAACACGTCACATTATAATTTGAGACGTAAGCCAGCTGAATTTAATGTCGGTGACGTTGTCATGAAACGTGCCTACTTCCTAAGTGACAAGGGCAAACAATTCACCAAAAAGTTGGCACCAAAATTCATAAAAGCCAAGATTACTGCCAAGAAGTCTCCATTAGTTTACGTACTACAAGATTTGGCAGGCAAAGACTTGGGTACCTGGCACATAAAAGACCTCAAGTTGGTTGGTCTCAATAAGTCTTAGTTAAGTTTAATTTTAGTATTTTTTTACGTTTGCCACACATTTTGTTGCTTTAGGGGATATTGGTTTACTTACATATATAAAAAAAATGCGTGATGCCACCTTTAGGAAACAGTACATGTAAGGTTTCAAGTTCTTGCAACGGGATACCTAATTTTTTTTTGTAATAACGCGTTAGCAATTTTAATTGAAATTGATCAAATTGTTGCTAATGTATTTTATGTAAGCGTGAAGTATGAATGAAGATGACTGTTAGCGTATTTACAAGTACTTAGCTCTGCGGATTTTATTTCATTTAGATGAACTAAAATCCTTGACCACGCGCCGGGGTATTGTAACGAATAGCGTTACATAACCTAGATTATATTTTTTTAAATTTAATACAAAATAAATTAATAACAAAATAGTAACTAATATCCTCATTAAAATAATATGTTAATTTAAAGCACTTACCTAAAACTAATAATATACAAATAAGAAATAATAATTAATCATAAACTAGATTAAGTCTCAACTTGCTACATATTTCTGAGACGCACTGTACTTCGCGCGTCTGCCTTTGTTCGAATCAACCGGTCGGTTGGCGATTCTCCCGCCCCGCGCGCTTTCCCCGCGCTGGTCCGCGCGCCCGCCGCTCGGGCAGACGTATTTTGCTTTCGACGCCGGCGCACGCTCGCTTTGCCTCCGCGCAGCGACTTCAGACGTAGCCGGCGAGAGTTAAAGTTAACGTCTAACTTTTATAGCGGCCCTCGCTTGGTTTTTTTTGTACTCGTTCAGTACCAATTAAGTTTATTTTGTGTATAAATCCCCTTTGGGTAAGTGTTGAACATTTCTAAGCTTCTTTCAAACAGGTAAATTCAAATTGTGTGACTAACGGCTTTTCTGCTACGATATTTCTGTGTGTGATTTCGCTTGCCATCTATTTCCAAGCTTTTATTTTGCATAATTCTCATCCTGCATAATATTTGACTTAAAATGAAATAATTTGTTTAGTGTTATAAAATAGTAATTACTGTTAGAAATTTTAAATTCAAAAATTGACCGTTGAACTTAACGGCTTTTGTTCCTATCATTTATATATTTCCTTTCTATTAATTTTGCACCTTGTAAACTCCGTCTGACTGTACTATCCGCACATCACCAACCTTTCTTCATCATCATCATCACGCAGTACTGCTTCCTGCTCATGCTTCTTGCCGTGCCGAGTACAGTCAGCGGAGATAATTAGTGAATGTTTTATTTACACGACGGAAATAAATTCCAGGGTGCCTAGTTACGGCTTAGGCCTCGAGGACAAGACCCTAGCAGTTGTTCCTGAGCGGCCCGCGCTGACGTCCCTCAGCTCGCCCGTCTCCTGACCCGCATCAGTTCCGGCTTCTCCAGGGGAGTACTTGCGTGGTGGGAACAACTCGACGCCTCGGAGCAATAATCAGAATCGGCTTTTAACGTACCCATACCCTACGACCTACTCGTGTGCTTGCGGCGGATTACGGTGGCAATAAATATAGTGTCCTAAAACCTTGTTTTTATTCCATTCCACCACCAAACGTAGCAATTTGTCGAACTCAATTCTTACCGGCTTGTTTAAGCACTCGTAGAAAAACTATTGTGTGCAACGGTACATAATTAGGTCTTAAAATTCTATGTAACTGTTGCACAAAATACTATTGTGCAGCTATTGTATAACTATGTGTTTGGCCAGAGTTTGTTTCACTTCAAGCATAGACAGGGAGAATCATATTGTCTTTTTCTATCGCTAGTACCCTCACTACTAAAAACGTGATGGGTATTGGCTGTGTTCATGAGTGTGGCGCCATCTCTTGAGCAGGGGGTGAAAAGGTTTTCTTCTTTTTTATTAATGGTCTAAGAGCTGGCCACGTCAGATGTGACACAATAATGAGAGGTTTGTAATCAGTCCAGTTAGATTGCATAACCATCCTTATTGCTAGATCCGGGCATCTGGCAGCTTTTAATGGGTGGAGCTCAGAGTGACAGACCAACAAAGTTTTTAAGTTGAAAAAAAGTAATACCGAAATAAGTAAAAACTGCTGAAGTTGTGTCATTTATAGAGAACAGGACCTATATTTTAACATTAGAACAAAAAACATTGTGTATTATTGCGCAAACAAAAACAGTAGGCGAGTAACCAAAAATTACATTATACATCATTTGGCACTACTTCCCCTAAACGAAACTTTTGGATATTATATAATCTAATTAATTATATATTTTTTCATAATATTGGATCAAAATCAGAACTCTAGAATTTATTTTCTTCAAGTTATTTGCTTTCTTTTACCTCCACCACTTTACAGCTGCCAGATGTCCGGATCTAGAAATAAGCATAGTATAGCAAACTAACTAGAGGGGTTCCGTTCCTCTCATTATTGTGTCATATCTGACGTGGCCAGCTCTCCGTCTATAATGGCATATACTCCTTGCTTTTATGAAATGTCACTGGCTGATTCACTATTTTGACAGTTGACCCTACGGGTGATGTCAAATATTTTGAAATGTGAGATTGACAAGAGCCCAATTTCTTGTTACATTGTGCGCTGCGATCGTTCACGTTACCCCCACCATGCACTTCGCACATAGCCAATAGCATGTTACTCTGACTGTTACTGCGCTTTTTGGTTTGCCAGACTATATTAGTACTCACCACAGGTACCCTTAATTTTGAATTGATGCAGGGGGGTAATATTACGCACACATATACACTGATGAAAGAGATGTGCGCATACACAATCGTACGCGTGCAAATGAGATGCAATGACACATTTTCCGTCCCCCATCGCGTATACGGAAATTGTTGTTTGTGACCCTTTTTTGTCACACTTCTGTCATCGTCACCATGGCAACATGGCAACCGAGTTATTTTAGGGTGGCCAGTGACTTAAAAATCAATTTCCAATAAAGCTGGGTAAATATTGACTTACGAAATATGGAAAGTTATGTTTCAAGAGAGGAAAAAATATTACTTCATGAAGGTTTTGACAATACGTTCAACAGATATGGCGTTTTATACTAAAATAACTTTGGATTAGACAATTTGGGTAGTAAATTAGACATTAATCTTGATTTTAATAAAAATTACATTTGGATTGCGCGGATTAAGATAGATTGTTGTAAATATAGAGCTCATGTTATAATTTGGAGATTTTTTTAAATATGAAAACTACAGTTATGATAAAACAATGGGGAAATTTCTATACATGTGGTAACTCTAATCCTATCTGTCAAAATATATTTGTCCCTTAAAGCGGTATTAGACATTGCAACCTGCAGGGCCCAATCTGTCAGGTTGGAAGGTGTAATTAAAGGTAGGGCCCGTAGGGAGCTGAAGGAGGGAAAGGGAGAGGCAGGGTACACAACAGATTGGGCCCTGCAGGTTGCAATGTCTAATAGCCGTTTTACCGGGTATACCCTGCCCTGTTATGTCTATTCTATAGTAGGGTCGCCACACACCTAGCGGTTTTCCTCGCGGAATTACCGGAAGTAGCGGAAATTTGTCTATGGTAGCAGATTTTTTGTATGGAAGCCATAGACAAATTACCGGAAGTAGAGGAAATTCATAGACAAAATGCTTAATTTGTCTATGAATTTCCGCTACTTCCGGTAATTCCGCGAGGAAAACCGCTAGGTGTGTGGCGACCCGTAGGAGGTCTATGAATCGATGACAAATCAAATGTCATGACAAAACTTTTTTAATCTGTGGATACGCCCCTCGTCGTGTCAAACGTACGTTGTCGAGATTTTTGTATATTTTGTACAATATTTTCCTATTTATTGGTAATATTATAGCAAATTTACGTTATACTTGCTTTATTCGATCGCATTTTAATAAAAATAAGTTCCCCATAAAATTTATTTGTTGTGTTTTGATATTTTCTCTGACATTCAAATACACTGCAACTATCGATTTTTCAGGTTCAGGGCAAGAAATAATTAATTTACACATCCAATTTCAGTGCTTGTGATAAAATAATTAACTTGAAAGCCCCCAAAATGACGGATTCTAAGTACTTTACCACCACCAAAAAGGGGGAGATATTTGAACTGAAGTCGGAACTGAACAGCGATAAAAAGGAGAAAAAGAAGGAGGCTGTTAAAAAGGTAATGTAAAAACATTTAATAAAGTATTTTTTATACACGGAAACCCTATAAGAAGTCTCACTAATCAATTATATTCCATTGTACGAGAGTTTATATTCATAATGGTCTTCCAGGTGATAGCATCCATGACAGTCGGCAAAGATGTCTCGGCGCTGTTCCCTGACGTTGTCAACTGCATGCAAACAGACAACCTGGAGCTAAAAAAGCTGGTGTACTTATATCTCATGAACTACGCCAAGTCACAGCCCGATATGGCCATCATGGCCGTTAACACCTTTGTCAAGGTATGTTTCCGATGCCACTAGTTTTTTAACTACTTGGAATTCTGTAATGAGTTAATTGGAAATCCTGTAACTGATTCTGCTTCTTTTAACTTTAAATTTGATTTGCATGGTTGGAAATTATTAATATTTTCTGGATAATCTTTTATAGTAATAGTAAATTCATCTTTCTATAATATTGGAGCATGGGAGTTTCAGTGTTGGGCTTTTACACAATTCAATGAAATGGAAGATTAATAATTATATTAAGACAAATTTCATTAATGAATAACTACGCATAGTGTAGTTATTTGTGTGTGTGTGACTTGTCTTTTTTATCGTTTTAATGTCTACTGTACCGTATTATGATGGGTGGAAGGATCTACCAACATACCAGCTTGTTAAGGTAAACATATGATCCAAAAACCAATCGACTCATCAATTTGTAGATTTACACATTAACCCGCTTATTCATAAACATGTTACAAGCCTCATGTAGTTAAATTATGTTTTGTCTGTGTCTAACAAACACAATTGTCAAACTGACTGATAAGGACAAACAGTTATTTAGTTAAATGATGTTTGAAACTTGTTTATGAATAAGCGGGTGAATCTCCCTAACAGACTAAACTGACATTAATTTGCACATGGTAACTAATTTATGCCACAGCATTCTTAATATTATTTTTAACCCATGCAAAATTAAACCCTGCATGTAATAGATATTTAAGATCGCATGATAAATATATTTTTTGAATGAAGCCCATCACTAGTGGATGTGTAAATCTACATTCCAATGTAACCACAGTAAGATATATACCAGTATAAATGCTAAAGTACTAAGAATATCTGTCCATGCCTCATCCAGATTAGATGCACATTGGCTAAAATAATCCTGTATCAATCCACAGTAGAACCCTCTATTCTGTTACTTGAAACTAAATCCTTATCTTTTCTGTCACTATTCAATAAATGCATGTAATAATACTCCAATTTAATTAGGTTACTAATGAAATTTATCACATTTGTGAAGTTATAAAAATGTTATCTATTTATAAAGCTCTAAGATTAATTATTATATTTTCTACCCATCATCTATTAATTTACTCTTATACTATGTTGTTATGATAAAAATATTAATCTTAAATAGATTTCTTAATTGGTGAACTTGAACTATGATCTAATCAAATCAATCTTCAGTAGAGTAGCTAGCATAGCAGGTTTCTACTGTGCGCTTACCGTCTGTTGCTTCCGTATGTATCATGGATTGCTTTCCAATTATTACACTCAATACACAATGCAAATTATATTGAAACATCTCCAGGATTGCGAAGACTCCAACCCACTCATAAGGGCTCTGGCGGTACGGACCATGGGTTGCATCCGGGTGGACAAAATCACGGAGTATCTGTGCGAACCTCTGCGAAAGTGCTTGAAAGACGAAGACCCTTATGTCAGGAAGACGGCTGCTGTGTGCGTTGCTAAACTGTATGACATATCATCAAGCATGGTTGAAGATCAGGTAATTTTGTATAATTTTGGAAAGGTACTATTTGGTTATTAGAATGTACTCAATAAAAGATGAATAGTAAATAAATACTATAGATAGTAGCTTAAAGAGAGCCATACAATGTTAACCCTTTGACCGCCACAGTCGGCTATGGCCGACATCCAAAAGTCGCGCCATGGATGCCAACGACGGCCACAGCCGACAGCTTTGCCAATTCAATAGGGACCTACGCGGAATTCCGCAAAGTTCCATTTCGCTTAAACAATGCGCTTGCGTGGCGTCAGTGACGCATCATTTTTGTTCAACGCTTGGCGCTCAAAATGTTAAGGTTGGTGTTATGCATAGTGAGTTTAATACTTAATATAAATAAAATACAGAAAGAATTAAATACATTGGAAAAGACATATATTATTGTTCCGTAATAATTTCATTGGCTTATGATTATTACAGTTAAATGTTGATTGCAGGGTTTCTTAGACCAGTTGAAGGATCTGTTGAGCGACTCCAACCCCATGGTGGTGGCGAATGCTGTTGCAGCTCTCTCGGAGATCAACGAAGCTAGCGTTTCTGGACATCCCCTTGTTGGTGAGAATAAATTGTGTACTGTTCGATTCTTTTTGCAGAAATGTACTTAGGTTAAAAAGCATTTGCGTCATCTGATTCACATAGATCTTCAAACGCAACAATATATTTTGTGCTATCTACAAGTGTGCTCGTTTCTTTTGTGATTATAGCAACTAGTTTAATACGGCGGTGAGTTGCTTAAGCTTGCTAGTGTGACTAGACTGTTTTATGAAGTTTTTTCCACCTTTTACAATTAAATTTACCAATGTAAAGCTGACTTTCCATTGATGCGGATATAAGAGGAGACATGCAGGAATTAAGCAATAGCCTTCCGCCACTCGCCTTCGCCTGAGTGTAAAGGCAGCCTATTGTAGAGTTCATCACTAATGACACTAGTTGATCGGTACTAATAAAAATGGAACATCCCTACCGGGATGAGCTACTGTCACTTTGACAGCGGTATAGCCATTGCATAATGATTGTAATAGAGCAAAGGATTATAGTTTTGTGAAGTTAAATCTGGATATAAATATTGGATAATAAAACTAGATATATGTGCGAACAACAAGAAGTTTTATTCATACACCTATGTGCTGATTCTCGCACGTCTCCTCACATCTGTGCATCAGTGGAAAAGCAGCCTAATGTTGACACTTTTGCAGAAATGAATGCGCCAACCATCAACAAGCTGCTGACAGCGCTGAACGAGTGCACGGAGTGGGGGCAGGTGTTCATCCTGGACGCGCTCAGCAACTACTCGCCCCGCGACGCGAGGGAGGCGCACTCCATCTGCGAGCGCATCACGCCGCGCCTCGCGCACGCCAACGCCGCCGTCGTGCTGTCAGCCGTCAAGGTACAGTACAGTACCCCAGCACCCGGTAC
The DNA here is from genome assembly GCA_911728535.1 of Pammene fasciana. Taxonomy (NCBI): domain Eukaryota; kingdom Metazoa; phylum Arthropoda; class Insecta; order Lepidoptera; family Tortricidae; genus Pammene; species Pammene fasciana. Next base: position 5,072,352 of record OU452292.1, read on the forward strand.
CAGGTGTTCATACTACACGCGCTCAGCAACTACTCCCCCCGCGACGCGAGGGAGGCGCACTCCATCTGCGAGCGCATCACGCCGCGCCTCGCGCACGCCAACGCCGCCGTCGTGCTGTCAGCCGTCAAGGTACAGTACAGTACCCCAGCACCCGGTACCAGGTGTTCATACTACACGCGCTCAGCAACTACTCCCCCCGCGACGCGAGGGAGGCGCACTCCATCTGCGAGCGCATCACGCCGCGCCTCGCGCACGCCAACGCCGCCGTCGTGCTGTCAGCCGTCAAGGTACAGTACAGTACCCCAGCACCCGGTACCAGGTGTTCATACTACACGCGCTCAGCAACTACTCCCCCCGCGACGCGAGGGAGGCGCACTCCATCTGCGAGCGCATCACGCCGCGCCTCGCGCACGCCAACGCCGCCGTCGTGCTGTCAGCCGTCAAGGTACAGTACAGTACCCGAGCACCCGGTACCAGGTGTTCATACTGCACGCGCTCAGCAACTACTCCCCCCGCGACGCGAGGGAGGCGCACTCCATCTGCGAGCGCATCACGCCGCGCCTCGCGCACGCCAACGCCGCCGTCGTGCTGTCAGCCGTCAAGGTACAGTACAGTACCCCAGCACCCGGTACCAGGTGTTCATACTACACGCGCTCAGCAACTACTCCCCCCGCGACGCGAGGGAGGCGCACTCCATCTGCGAGCGCATCACGCCGCGCCTCGCGCACGCCAACGCCGCCGTCGTGCTGTCAGCCGTCAAGGTACAGTACAGTACCCCAGCACCCGGTACCAGGTGTTCATACTGCACGCGCTCAGCAACTACTCCCCCCGCGACGCGAGGGAGGCGCACTCCATCTGCGAGCGCATCACGCCGCGCCTCGCGCACGCCAACGCCGCCGTCGTGCTGTCAGCCGTCAAGGTACAGTACAGTACCCCAGCACCCGGTACCAGGTGTTCATACTACACGCGCTCAGCAACTACTCCCCCCGCGACGCGAGGGAGGCGCACTCCATCTGCGAGCGCATCACGCCGCGCCTCGCGCACGCCAACGCCGCCGTCGTGCTGTCAGCCGTCAAGGTACAGTACAGTACCCGAGCACCCGGTACCAGGTGTTCATACTGCACGCGCTCAGCAACTACTCCCCCCGCGACGCGAGGGAGGCGCACTCCATCTGCGAGCGCATCACGCCGCGCCTCGCGCACGCCAACGCCGCCGTCGTGCTGTCAGCCGTCAAGGTACAGTACAGTACCCCAGCACCCGGTACCAGGTGTTCATACTACACGCGCTCAGCAACTACTCCCCCCGCGACGCGAGGGAGGCGCACTCCATCTGCGAGCGCATCACGCCGCGCCTCGCGCACGCCAACGCCGCCGTCGTGCTGTCAGCCGTCAAGGTACAGTACAGTACCCCAGCACCCGGTACCAGGTGTTCATACTGCACGCGCTCAGCAACTACTCCCCCCGCGACGCGAGGGAGGCGCACTCCATCTGCGAGCGCATCACGCCGCGCCTCGCGCACGCCAACGCCGCCGTCGTGCTGTCAGCCGTCAAGGTACAGTACAGTACCCCAGCACCCGGTACCAGGTGTTCATACTACACGCGCTCAGCAACTACTCCCCCCGCGACGCGAGGGAGGCGCACTCCATCTGCGAGCGCATCACGCCGCGCCTCGCGCACGCCAACGCCGCCGTCGTGCTGTCAGCCGTCAAGGTACAGTACAGTACCCCAGCACCTGGTACCAGGTGTTCATACTGCACGCGCTCAGCAACTACTCCCCCCGCGACGCGAGGGAGGCGCACTCCATCTGCGAGCGCATCACGCCGCGCCTCGCGCACGCCAACGCCGCCGTCGTGCTGTCAGCCGTCAAGGTACAGTACAGTACCCCAGCACCCGGTACCAGGTGTTCATACTGCACGCGCTCAGCAACTACTCCCCCCGCGACGCGAGGGAGGCGCACTCCATCTGCGAGCGCATCACGCCGCGCCTCGCGCACGCCAACGCCGCCGTCGTGCTGTCAGCCGTCAAGGTACAGTACAGTACCCCAGCACCCGGTACCAGGTGTTCATACTACACGCGCTCAGCAACTACTCCCCCCGCGACGCGAGGGAGGCGCACTCCATCTGCGAGCGCATCACGCCGCGCCTCGCGCACGCCAACGCCGCCGTCGTGCTGTCAGCCGTCAAGGTACAGTACAGTACCCCAGCACCTGGTACCAGGTGTTCATACTGCACGCGCTCAGCAACTACTCCCCCCGCGACGCGAGGGAGGCGCACTCCATCTGCGAGCGCATCACGCCGCGCCTCGCGCACGCCAACGCCGCCGTCGTGCTGTCAGCCGTCAAGGTACAGTACAGTACCCCAGCACCCGGTACCAGGTGTTCATACTACACGCGCTCAGCAACTACTCCCCCCGCGACGCGAGGGAGGCGCACTCCATCTGCGAGCGCATCACGCCGCGCCTCGCGCACGCCAACGCCGCCGTCGTGCTGTCAGCCGTCAAGGTACAGTACAGTACCCCAGCACCCGGTACCAGGTGTTCATACTGCACGCGCTCAGCAACTACTCCCCCCGCGACGCGAGGGAGGCGCACTCCATCTGCGAGCGCATCACGCCGCGCCTCGCGCACGCCAACGCCGCCGTCGTGCTGTCAGCCGTCAAGGTACAGTACAGTACCCCAGCACCCGGTACCAGGTGTTCATACTACACGCGCTCAGCACCTACTCCCCCCGCGACGCTAGGGAGGCGCACTCCATCTGCGAGCGCATCACGCCGCGCCTCGCGCACGCCAACGCCGCCGTCGTGCTGTCAGCCGTCAAGGTACAGTACAGTACCCCAGCACCTGGTACCAGGTGTTCATACTGCACGCGCTCAGCAACTACTCCCCCCGCGACGCGAGGGAGGCGCACTCCATCTGCGAGCGCATCACGCCGCGCCTCGCGCACGCCAACGCCGCCGTCGTGCTGTCAGCCGTCAAGGTACAGTACAGTACCCCAGCACCCGGTACCAGGTGTTCATACTACACGCGCTCAGCAACTACTCGCCCCGCGACGCGATCGAGGGAGGGAGGCGCACTCCGCCGCCGTCGTGCTGTCCGCCGTTAAGGTGACGCATATTTAACTAGTACTCCGCCTCGAACTGACAACTCGCGATTTACTTGCAAACAAGCTAACCGATATAACAAGATCTATGTGATGATTTTTTTCGCGCCGTCTACTAGTAGCTCTATAACCCTTTGATCGATCCTGCTCATATACGAACTCTCAAATTATATGTTTCTCTGCTACTACCTCAACCAATTTCATAAAGATCAAGAAAACACTACTCAAGTTATCGTCGAACAAACTCTCAAAGTCAAAAAGCCATCGAAATGCCAAGACGTCCCAGTAGCTTGAAGTTGCTTGTAAGAACTCGCTTCGCTTACGCTCCACTCGTTCGATAAAGGTGTCTTTTACGTAATGAGCGGTTCTGTCAGGTTTGCATCAAGCATCTAATTATTAAGAACAGTGTACACTCAAGCCTTCTATTTCCCCCAGGTCCTCATGAAGTTGATGGAGATGGTATCTGAGGACACGGAGCTGGTCAGCACGCTGTCCCGCAAGCTGGCGCCGCCGCTGGTGACCCTGCTGTCGGCGGAGCCCGAGGTGCAGTACGTGGCGCTGCGCAACATCAACCTCGTGGTGCAGAAGCGCCCCGACATCCTCAAGCATGAGATGAAGGTAAACAGTCCCCAGATTAGAACTTGATCTACTAGGGCCTCATGAAAGCGATAGAGATGATGTTAGGACACACAAGAGCTGGTCAGCACGCTGTCCCGCAATCTGGCGCCACCGCTGGTGACCCTGCTGTCGGCGGAGCCCGAGGTGCAGTACGTGGCGCTGCGCAACATCAACCTCGTGGTGCAGAAGCGGCCCGAGATCCTCGTGCATGAAGTGAAAGTAAAAGAGTTCCCCAATTAAAGCCCAATGACCCATTTATGTTTAATAGTAAACCTTGCACGCGATACATGCAGCTGGGATTAGTTTAATAGTGGTCCTAGCCAGTGACGAAGCATACATAGAACTCGTTTCCCACCGGTTTCCCTTATTTTCAGCCGGTTGACAACTTTTACGTCGACTCATGGGGAAAAGGAAGGTCAACTTCCTTTAGAATTATTTTGACTAGACGCCACTGGGTCCAACAGTGATGTCATAAAACACAGAACAAGGATGCCGCTAGTATGTCATAATCATAATAATGGTATTCCTGTAACACTGTGTTTTATAATGTTATGTAACTCTAGTGTGGCACAGCCTGAACCCTTTTTGAGATGAAGCCAGAAGGTCTTTTCAAAAATCTCAAATACAAACCGAATACTTACGTATTGGTTGTTAATTTCAAGCCGAGTCCCTTTTTACGAAAGTCGAAATCTTATTTAAATCTTTGATCCAAATTTGCCTTTGCTTACTCTAGTCACACGCGACTTGTGCAATCACCAGTATCAAGAAAAGTAGCAAGCAATGTCTTCAAGCCTTCAGGGCATTCTTTAGCAGTACCAAATTAGATGTAACGAACGTAATAGTTGTCATAAACAACAATGTTATTCGTCTCCAGGTGTTCTTCGTGAAATACAACGACCCGATCTACGTGAAACTGGAGAAGCTGGACATCATGATCCGGCTGGCGTCGCAGGCCAACATCGCGCAGGTGCTGGGCGAGCTCAAGGAGTACGCCACCGAGGTGGACGTGGACTTCGTGCGCAAGGCCGTGCGCGCCATCGGCCGCTGCGCCATCAAGGTATAACACACATGAGGTCGCAGGCCAACATCGCGCAGGTGCGCTCTCTCCTCTACCCAACCAAGGCATCGAATAATTAATTGCCTATGTACTGCTCATATTTGCTGACATTGCCAAATATATGTTATTAGTATTACTTATTAACTAACTAGTAACTGTTACAAAAGTCAAATCTTTTTAGTGACATTTTCCTGATTTCGTTGTAAACAGAATGATTTCATTCCTGATCACAGGTCGAGCCGTCAGCGGAGCGCTGCGTATCGACTCTCCTCGAGCTGATCCAAACGAAAGTGAACTACGTAGTGCAAGAAGCCGTAGTGGTGATCAAGGACATCTTCCGCAAGTACCCCAACAAGTACGAGAGCATCATCTCCACGCTCTGTGAGAATCTGGACACGCTGGATGAGCCCGAGGCCAGGGCTTCTATGGTGAGTTAATTATGGGGTTGAAATGAAAAAGAGAACTTTGGGAAAAGTGTTCTAAGTTGAATTTTTAAGGGGAGTAATTCGATAGCACTTTACATAATAAATAATGATAGGATGTTGTCTCTGTGTTCATGGTTTATCATTTCCTCTATCTGGTAGCGTGTTTTTTGTTATTTAGAAATTCATAAATCAGCTCATTTGGTTTCATTATTAATCACGTTCTTAATCAGGGTCGAGGTCCCTAAATAGGCATTTATATTAACACACTCATTTTTCGGGGTGCTTACATACTTTATATGTATTTTTTTGTCGAAATGTGTGACTTAGCCCAATATTGAAATGTTCTCAATAAATTCGTTGTGCAGGTGTGGATCGTGGGCGAGTACGCGGAGCGCATCGACAACGCGGACGAGCTGCTGGACTCCTTCCTCGAGGGCTTCCACGACGAGAACGCGCAGGTATACATAGCTAGTAGGCTGGATTTGGTCAGAGGGCCTACCGTGAATTTCGAAAGTCGGCATTTCGAACGCCCCGTCTCTATCGATCGAAAGAGAGTGATCGCAATAGACGATTCTATTCGAACGAAGTCCAGCTTTATACTATGGCACAAGCGTAACTTTATAGCGTTAGCTCGAAGCGCGCTCTGAATATCGAGTTTCGTCCATCTTTATTCTGTTCGTGGTGCCACTGACGTCCCAAGAAAGTGCGCGCGTTGGCAAACTCTGTACGTCGGGTTTCACCCGGTTTTATAACAGGCGACGAAGGCTCGATTTTTGGCCTAGAATGCCGAGACCGAACTCGGTCGGAGCATACTTTTTACCATAAAATATGTCTTTCATATTTTAAAAAAACATTTACTTTTTAAATTTTAGAATTCCGTTTCGTGTTTAACCTTACTAATATATTATTCGGCAGTCTCAACTTCGATAATGAGAGCCGAGAGGTTAATTGCTCTAAGACTTAATTCGTGTTTGGGCAGGTTCAACTGCAACTGCTGACGGCGGTGGTGAAACTGTTCCTGAAGCGGCCCGCAGACACCCAGGAACTGGTCCAGCACGTGCTTAGTCTGGCCACGCAGGACTCCGACAACCCCGACCTAAGGTAACTAACTAGATGCCCTAGATTAGATGGCTGGATGAAGCACAGGTGGCTATAGATAATTTTAGTATGAAAGCAGTTAAGACATGCGTCATCTGTGTACAATTTTTAGTTTTGAAGCCATCAAATGTATTGAATTCATCAATTTAAGCAGTCGCAACATAAAATTTTGGGGATCACTGTCTGTCAATATGATGGATAAACCTAAATATAGATAAGGGTACTGTTGAGAAATGATTAGGACCAAAATAAATGCGCCTTCAACGTATGTGTTTCTTACTACACGAATCATGAGACAATTTATCGGGCAGCATAGAAATTATGTTGGAAGTAATATTGTAAAGTCAAATGCAAAAACAATATTCTCATAAATATGTACGATGGCGTCGATGGCTTTATTTACTGTGTAGTTTATGCTTAATTAACCAATTTTAGAATTTGGTTTTATTGTAAAAAAATAAGATATTATATCATTTTTAATAGAAACCATTACCTATTTTAGAATTCATATAACAATCATTTACAATCGTAATCTTCCCAGGGACCGCGGTTTCATCTACTGGCGTCTACTGTCCACGGACCCCGCAGCCGCCAAAGAAGTGGTTCTAGCGGACAAACCACTCATCTCTGAGGAGACGGACCTTCTGGAGCCGACGTTGCTGGACGAGCTGATCTGCCACATCAGCTCGCTGGCGTCAGTGTACCACAAGCCTCCTACAGCCTTCGTCGAAGGTAAGATGTGGTCCTTTTTTTAATGCAGTATAGGCAGGCGTTTGACCACGATCTCACCTGATGGTAAGTGATGATGCGGTCTACGGTGGGGCAAAGTCTCCTACAGACTTCGTTGAGGGTAGATTATAGAGAAAATATGATGTTAATGCTATACGTATAATTTAAATTATTATTTGTTAAACATATTTGTATTGAAATGTTTTGACCACGAATTAATAAACTAGTGGATGTGAAATGACTGCTATTTAGTATGAAAACCAGTGTCGCCAAACTCAGACATTCATAGGTACGTTAAAATACGTCACACAATTACAAAAATGCTTTGATTCGTAGCAACTTTCCATACCGATAGACTGTTACTGATTGACATTTCTCGAACGAATCTCAACTGTAGGCTACATGAGCCACAATCTAAAATATAATGTCAAAGTTATGAGACATATGACTATTTAATTATCTTACAAAATCTCGCTCAACATTCACCTAATACAACTACTTAACACTGGATGGCACTATTTTAAATAAATTTAATAGTTAAAATCACCTGCTTATTACAGGCGAGAAAAGGGCTAAAGAAACCAGTGTATGTAAGGTCTCACTATGCATAATTTGTTACGGATCTTACGGTCACGTTATACTGGTATATTCGAGATCTGTGTATGCCTGCGAGTAGCTAAAGGTTGGGAACTTTTTTGGCATACCCATAACATCCAAAAACAAAACGTCCCATGTGACTGTGAACTTCTTATAATGATATGACTATTTGCCATTCGCTATAGGAAGGGGAAAGTGTGATCCGAGTATTTTATCGATATTTGTGTGTTCGGTTATGTATTAGGTTAGGTGATGAAATATGCATTTAAATACCTATCCGAACACAAAAATATCGATAAAATAATGGGATCACACTTTACTTATACATATAACTTAAAACAATTATATTACACCATTTACACCTTACTTAAGATTATATTTTTTATAATATAGGTAGGTGCTAGGTAATGCTAATCGTAATTGTATGAAAAACAACATGTAGTATGCATTTAAGGCCAGTGTAGACGGGACAACCCGATTAAGTTGTCAAATTAATTTTGTGTGAAAGCATACATATGAAGGCTGATCGATTCCACTTGATTTTATTGTAAAATTGTGACCATCAAATCAGGAAAGGGGCGGCAAAATTCCAATATTTGACGCTAGTTTGCGTGGTTATTTCCACTAACAAATCTAAAATAGCTAATTAAGTTTTGTACGTGTGGATATGGACTAGATGTGATGTATGTAAATTTAATTTCTGATACCGTACAAATGAAAACGACGAATAAACAACTATTACAATATTAACTGAGCAATTATCTACGCATAGATAAAAGCGAATTTTGTATTAGTCTGATAAACCAATTTCTCATTTTAAAAGACGCGAAATTTAATATTACTTTGGGAGAATTGAAGTAAATGTTGATGTGATCTGTACTTGTGGGATCTTAGGCTTTCGTCACGTTATCAATTATTATTGTAATTATGCTCTAGGGAAATCTCACGCCTTTTATTATTATTTACTGTTTTAATTATGGTTTGCCTATGGTTTTAATTACCTCTAGGGGGTTAAACGGCAACCGCCGTCTTGATTAATACAAATATGCGCTAAATTATATATTGAACTTAAAACTTATCTAAAATAATAACATCAAACTTGAAATGTCGTAAGACTAGCTTTAACTTTATCGATATAAATATCGACATTGCGCGGCACTCGAGTAGCGAAAGTTATTTGACATTTAGGATAGCGAATTTTCTAGATAACCATAAAGAACAGTGACAAAATAATATGAACTCTAAGTTCTAACAAATAAAATATAGTTTTGTTTAACGTACATTCGCGAATAATGCAAAACAAACAGTTATTTCGGTTTTTTTGGATTATGTTTAAAAAAATACCTAACGGTGATAGGAAATACATCCACCTGAAAGATATATTAAACCACTATGATTTGTGCTGCTTAATATTGCACAATACGGCATTTTAAATTTAATAATCATTTTTTGTTACACGAGCGTACGTATGACGTGAAAGTCATTCGGGCATGAAGTTTACAAAACAACTGATCATAGTCTGTGCACAAAGTGAGTCGGCCGCTACTTACTGTCGGATACACGGGAACGCCTACTTGCCATCTCCATCCTACTCCGTGGTTTTGACTTTCTTAATCTTTAATTTTAAATGACACCGTTGTAACACTTTTTCACTTTCGACTGAAACCACCATATTTAAAAGTAAAAAAAGCTTCCGCACTTTACATTATTTTAATATTTATACATTAAAGCGTGTCCTAATCTAATTAGAAGTTCTGGAGTTCGATTCTTGAATCTCATCAAGTGACTAATTGTCACCGATTTGAGTGATTTCCGAAAGTTCGTATTTTTGAAACTCATCGGTGACTTACATTTGTCATACCTATGATATCGATTTACGAGTACCCCTACCCACTCGTAATTGAAATCACCATGCGATTATTTTTGACAGTTGACGTAGGTATTATTTATAAAAAGCTTACAATTATCAAGTAAAACAATATCCAAGTTGTTAGTTAATACAATTATCGAACGAGCGGAGCGTAAGCGAAGCAAGTTCTTACAAACAACTTCGGCTACTGGGACTGGGACTTTTCTTCATCTTTATGAAATTTGTGGAGGTTGTAGCGGAGATATATATAATATGAGAGTTCGTATATGAGCAGGATCGATCAAGGGGTTATGGAGCTAGACGGGGCGATAAAATCATCACATGTGTCTTGTTATATTGGTCAGCTTGTTTGCAAGTAAATCGCGAGTTCTGAGTTCGAGGTGGACTACTAGTATTCTCTTTGTTCGTCCTTTTCTAACATAGACATACCACCCATAAACTTTCATAGTGCAGTACAACATTTTACAGTTTTCTCCTGTTGCTTTGTGTAATAAATAGTATCCTATAAACTATTACACTTGAAATCTTGTTAGAAAAGGTATTCTCTTATAAAATAATACGTAAAATTCTTGCTTTAAGGTTACCCTCCACCGGGATCTGAGAAGGGCAACAAAGAAGCCGACTAAATTATGTAGGCTAGCTACAGTATGCTATCAGCCATCTTGAAATGCGTTTCCAAATTAGTCGAGTTGTATGTGTATCTATCCCATAGATATACCACCCATAGATCTGACACGGAACTAATAATACCAAGATAGAACGGGATGGTCTTATTACACTTTCAATAGATACGGCAGAGAGGTGCTATTATCGTTGGTCCTTGTCATAGTTTCTATTACCCTCCACGCGTTACTTCTAGCAGTGGAGGGTAACAAACAGATATAATGCGCGATTCTTCAAGAATTTCTGTGATTGCTACGAGAAAAGCTGTTAGTTTTCCTAGAAAGTTGTGTCGGCTAAGGAAAAGATTGGTAAATTGTTCTGTTTTATGCTGTAGAAGTGATTATGGGCATCTATATATCTATCCCATACGGGGGTACACGTGTGCGGGCTCTAGTTAATACTTGCTTTGAGATCTATCCCTTGCGATGGTACGCGTTTGCGGTCTCTAGATAATAATTTACATGACACTGACAGATACCTACGCTACGTTTTACGTTTGACTAATTTGATGAATCTATTTAAAGTTATAGTATGAGAAAATAAAAACCGGTATCAAGGACAACACTATAACATCTGCGTAAAACGAACTTAACGGGAAGATTGTCTCTGACGTATAGAGCTTTAAAGCGGTATTACACATTGCAACCTGCAGGGCCCAATCTGTCAGGTTGGAAGGTGTAATTGAAGGTAGGGCCCGTAGGGAGCTGAAGGAGGGGTAGGAAGAGGCAGGGTACACAACAGATTGGGCCCTGCAGGTTGCAATGTGTAATACCGCTTTTATGTCTCTGACTGACATTGTAAAATTTCTGCATGTTGGTAAACAGCGTGTGACTTTCAAAAATACGGCTTTTGGAAAATGGTGACATAAAAGTCATCGGTGATAATTTTAGTCACCGGTGACTTTGATATCACCAGTGAGATTCAAAAATCGAACTCCTGAAAATTTATATGTGTGTCAATAACCAGTATGTAGCTAGGAGTAAATAGGCGTGCTGACCCCTGGCGCACCGCTTTGCGCGCCAGCTCGGCTAGTGTGGACGGGTTTCGGCCGAGGCAAACGCACGCGCGGCCGCAATGCCTCGGGCGAGGCACGCCACACTAGCCGAGCTGCCGCGAGCGGCAATTTCCTCTCGAGGCGGTGCGCCAGGTGTAACCACGCCTAATGAAATGTGTTTGTCCGTGTGTTTGTACGTTATAATGAGCATGCGTGTGCGCAGGTCGCGGCGCGGGCGTGCGCAAGTCGCTGCCGGCGCGCGGCGCGTCCGAGCCGGCCGAGGCGCACGCGCCGCAGGCTACCGTCATCCCCAACCAGGTAACGAGAAACTCGAATTACAGCTCATAAATTGTGGTTATTTCACGCAGGCGTATCACTAGTAAAAGCCCATTTTATTCCCTAGAGTTGTGAACTTTAAAATGATGTCACTAAGTCGTACGTCATAAGAACCAAGGACTAATAGTCAAATATTTAAATAAAAAAATACACCAGACGCATCTCATCGGAAGATCAGCGCTGACAGCCAGCATCGTGCTGAGAAGAGGCCATTTTATGGCACTTTCTCGTTTTATGTTTTCTTTCCTTTTATTTCTTTTTATGTGTATGTGTTCACGAATTAACTATTTCTGTATATGGATAGTACACTAAAAGTAGTTTGACTTATGATGTGTCGCTAGATAAGGTGGCCTGCTGGCCTGGACACGCAAAAAAATGTTAGATTATCACAACAATTTTCATTCCACGCGATGTGTGGGGCCAGAACTAACGCGCCAATTGAATAACAATTCATTAATCTGGATATTTCGCTCGCATTCGCTGTCTGTAGCGATTCGCTCGCAGTGTTGTTTCTTAATTTTAATTGACATGTTGATTTTGACTATAAAATAGTTTGAATGACTGATGATATTTTCACAGTAAAACTTGTTCCCAGGAGTCTCTGATCGGCGACTTGTTGTCGATGGATATCGGCGCGCCGCCGGCGCCAGCAGCCGCGCCCGCTTCCAACCTAGACTTGTTGGCTGGCGGGCTGGATGTGCTGGTAACAAACCAATTTATAATCTTTGGCCTTTTTAACCCTTTAGCCGCCAATTACTCGGACAGATCGTCACTGTCGCCACTCATGCGCCTGCAACTTTAAAGTAAACCTTAAATGATTGTGTGAAGGTTCATTTTAAACTGTAAATGATGTGCTATGGTAGCGAGAGGGATGTTAAAAGTTTGACCGCTGTGCTCGTTTGAACGTCGAAAATTCAACGTTTGAAAAATTATTACGTGGCTGGACTATATTTTTCAAAACAGTAATTCATCAAGAAAAGTATAGGAACCAATAGTAATGATTGATCTGATAAGTAAATGAGTGACAATGTTTCACAGTTGGGTGGCGGTGCGGAGCCGGCGACGTCGGTGGCGGTGACGGGCAGCTCGGGGCTGCTGGGCGACATCTTCGGCGCCGCCGCGCCCGCCTCCTACGTGCCGCCCAAGACCTGCTGGCTGCCCGCCGACAAGGGCAAAGGTACCACTATCACTGATACTAATAAATCGACGTCAAAACATTGTAAATCAAGTTGACTGTACACCACCTCATCTCATCACATAACAGCTACACTACATATAACAGCATCACATATCGATTGGTTCCCGATTCGCCAGTTGCTTGTTTCGCCGGATTCTTTTTTCGTGGAATTTTTTCAGCTACAGAAAATGGAATAAAACTAAGCAAATACGTGGCTTTCCTCATCTATTCCATAAAAGACAAACTTGCACGATCAAAATGACTAAAGACACGGTATTTTTTGATTTTCTGCATTTAAAAATTCCGACGAAACAAGAATCCGGCGAAGCGGGAACTATATGTTTTTATGTGAATATTGTTTGAGATTGTTGCTATTTTATTCAATGATTATAATTTGAATTAAGTTAGATCTGACTATTTCGGACGTACTTTCGTAGGTCTGGAGATTTGGGGCACGTTCAGCCGGCAGGGCGGCCAGCCGCGGCTGGAGATGACCTTTACCAACAAGGCCATGCAGGCCATGAGCGGGTTCGCCATACAGCTCAACAAGAACAGGTAGCTATTTAAAACTATCCCATCTTAAAATTAAATTCTAAATATAATTAAATCGATATTTCAAAAATGTGTCAAACCATGTCAATTCGTAAGTATGGAAAATTTTTAGGGGTTATTGTAAAACACAAGAATATGGAACGGAATGATAACCCGAATGGTAGCGAATCGACCATCATCAGATTCATCAGAGTCACAGAAATTTTTCTGCAAACCAAACCAGTGCTGAATTTGGCTTGAAATTTCTTCATGAGCTGTAGAAAAACTGCTCAGGTGCCTATAACTCAGGCAAGCCGATGGGAATCGTGTTCTATCGACGCGCCGCCACTGCAGAGTCACCACCCATGCATAGCTCACTGAAGTATGTGAAGTTCGGATATTTTTGAACTTGAATTAGGTTACAGAGTAGGTAGGGTAGAGGTTGGGTAGGCGCTCTAGGTTTCAGGCTGCTTTGCGCCCATAGACATACAATATAAGGTATAGACAGGGCATGGTGATAATAATACCAAGATAGAACGGGATGGTCTTATTAAATTTTCAATAGGTATGACAGAGAAGTTGCCATTTTTTGTTCGTCCTTATCATAGACTCACGGCTTTATGTCACCCTCCACCGTAAGTACTTTCTATGAGTGGAGGGTCATGAACACATTTAATTTGCGTTTTCTTGCAAAATATCTGTATTTGCTAGGTGAAACCCAAATATATTTCGTGGAAAGTTGTGCCAGCTACGGAAAACAATGGTTAATTGTTGTGTTTTGAGCTGTAGAAGTGATTATCGCCGATATTACGACAACATAACCTTTCACAGGTAAGTACCACATTTTACAGTTTACTCCTGTTGTTTAGTGTATAAATAGTATCCTACAATCTATTACGCGCTATAATCTAGTTAATAAATCTATTCTCGTGAAGAATAATACATAAAATCGTAAAGGTAAATAAAACATTCGAGAACATATTAACCGACTAATTTATGAACGCGGTTAGCCGTATAGCTGTCAGTAATTTAGAACCGCATAAGCAATTTAGTCGCATTACATACGCCTTAGGGATACCAGTGCGTGATTTTTATACTTACCCTAATATTGAGGTATTTTTTGTTTTAAAAAGATCATCATTTCATATCATTGACAAAAATTTATTTAAATAAAGATGTTGATATCTGCCAGTAATAAAATTTACCTGTTTTATTTTTCCATACTAAAGAAATTAGAATTTAACAAAATTAATTCCTAGTGTTAGTTTTGCTATGGCTCAGTAAGTCTGGGGTATGCTTGGCATCCTAAGCAGGCCTATGAAACTCGCACGCGCGAGCTCGTTAAATACCTACGCGCCGCTCGCCGCCCGATCACCGTGGACGGTACAAACGAGAGTCAGTTGGTTGGCACACGCGCTTACCGACGCACGCCGCTCCGCTCGCTCGCGATGAATATGATGACTCGGAACGATAAAATGTTTTCGTCACGTATTAATTCTACGTATTGCAGTGTAGATGGATGTAAAAACGATAAACGTAATAAACACTTATCGTATTTTGCTTTACCGACGGACGAGGAAAGGTAAGTAAATACCTACTTCTTGCTAATAAGTAAATATAGGTAACAACGCTTCGTAAAAACATTACAATTTTAGAGAAATGGAATAAGTACCTGTATCTACCTACCTATCCATTTTTAATGTTGCGTATTCCTACTGAAGTACTTATTCCATTTCTCTAAAATTGTAATGTTTTTACGAAGCGTTGTTATGTTACCTATATTGACGTTCATTTCTAAGCGTAGGCAACCCTAGCGATCGTGCGGGCTGCGCGGCAGCGCGGGAGGTGCGGGGTGCGCGCGTTGAAGGTCGCTCCATTGTATTCTTGCGTAGGCACTTAAAGCGGTAGGTAGTTACTTTTTCTATGAGAGTTTCATATCTGTTCGTAAGAACTATTATATAATCTGTGTCCTAAGTCCAAGATTGGTACTAACTAGTTTTAATGAAAGCGAAAAGATCTTCCACCTGATTTGATTTCCTTGCAATATTTTTGTTCACCGTAAAGGAACTGAAATAACAAATGAAAGTTCGATCATAAGTTTCGAAAATCTTAATGTACAAGTTGGGTTTGGAACAGCGACCTTAAAAATGAAATTGCTATACAGGATGTAGCAAAAATATTCATGATCCGTTCAAGGGCATTAGCATGGTATCGTATTGCGAGTTTGGAAAAGTAGGTTGAAGAAAAAAAAACGCGAATTTTTTTTTATGTGCGGAACAAATTACTATTGTGTCCGTAGTCGACACAACTTTCTGACAAAACCATCAGGTTTTCTCGTAGTAAAAACGCTAATTTCATCTGTTCGTTACCCTCCACTGTCAAAAAATAGGTGAGACTATGACAAGGACTAACGATAACAGCTCGCTTCTCTGTCACACCTGTTGAAAGTTTGATAAGACCATCCCGTTCAATATTGGTATTATTATTTATTTATTTCCATGTCAGGTCTATGGGTGGTATGTCTATGTTCACATCGCTCCGGGCCTGCCCGGAGTGCTCGGTGCTCGCTATACGAAATAATGGGGTAATTTTCTTTTACTGGTATCCCCACGAGTTAGACGTCATCATGACGTCATCTATGTCTATCCCTTACGGTGCTACGCGGTGTCAGGCCCTTGTTTGCGCCGTTCTTGTAGGTTATGTTACCGCATAAGTGTTCAAGTTGACATGAATGTGTGTGTGTTTGTCAGCTTCGGGGTGTTCCCGGCGGGCAGCCTGTCGGTGGGCGCGCTGGCGGCGGGCGCCAGCGCCGACGCGCCGCTCGCGCTCGCCACCACCGGGCCCGTGCAGCGCATGGAGCCACTCAACAACCTGCAGGTACACTAGAGTACAGTGCGTCTGTCTGTCTGTCTGTCTGTCTGTCAGTCTCGGCGTGTTCCCGGCGGGCAGCCTGTCGGTGGGCGCGCTGGCGGCGGGCGCCAGCGCCGACGCGCCGCTCGCGCTCGCCACCACCGGGCCCGTGCAGCGCATGGAGCCACTCAACAACCTGCAGGTACACTAGAGTACAGTGCGTCTGTCTGTCTGTCTGTCTGTCTGTCAGTCTCGGCGTGTTCCCGGCGGGCAGCCTGTCGGTGGGCGCGCTGGCGGCGGGCGCCAGCGCCGACGCGCCGCTCGCGCTCGCCACCACCGGGCCCGTGCAGCGCATGGAGCCACTCAACAACCTGCAGGTACACTAGAGTACAGTGCGTCTGTCTGTCTGTCTGTCAGTCTCGGCGTGTTCCCGGCGGGCAGCCTGTCGGTGGGCGCGCTGGCGGCGGGCGCCAGCGCCGACGCGCCGCTCGCGCTCGCCACCACCGGGCCCGTGCAGCGCATGGAGCCACTCAACAACCTGCAGGTACACTAGAGTACAGTGCGTCTGTCTGTCAGTCTGACAGTCTCGGCGTTTTACTTCAAAACTTCTCAATTCAGCCATCAACGTTAAATATTCGCATGTTTTTCTAGTTTGTTTTGTTAAAAATGAGTGATTCGAATGATGAAGAAGTATTAATAACACCTGAGGAATTACGGGAAACCGTGCAAAATGCACCTTTTTTCTTATTTTCCTCGCTATAGTGAGGTGAAAAGTTTTGTGTGATATACGGGTGAAAGGTATTTTACGTCTCGTGTATTGAAACACTCGCTACGCTCAGGATTCTATTTTTGAATAATAGTATCCTTTCGCCAGCTCGTGTTTCAAATAACAGTCGCAGTTAAAATACAACTTTCACCCCTTGTAAAGACTGTGTACGTTAAAATCCGGCCACGCATGGTATGGTACATCTTTTTATTGAATGTGCATATTCAACCAACACTTCTAATTAATAATTTGGGGTTATCAAGCTACATAATACAATTAAAAACATAATATAAATGTTACGTTGTCTATGAGTTTGATCACTATATATTCCACAGTGCCTATATTTTTTTGTCCACAGTGTTCTGACAGTGTTTACCAAATTTTCCTGTTAAAAATAGTTTTTTATTATAAATAAGATGAATCAAATGATACCTTATTAAATTCTCTTTTCACCATAGCTAACATTTTTCTAAGTGTATTTAGATTGAAATAGTTCGGAGGTGTTCTAACTTTGGAGTTTGGCTTTTGGACAAAAAAATGGCTGCCATATAAAAATTACTTTCAGTGCTTGGAGTAGAAAGTTTTCCTGACTACCTCAAGTAGAATAGTTTCAAAACATTTTTTTTTTTGTAAGATTACATTCTATTGACCATAAAACCGGTTGTGAAAATATAAATACAATTGTGGTATTGTAGCAGGAAGCGAGTGAAGATTATCAAAAAACGCTGGACAAAACATTAAAGATATGATGAAATACCTTCAGTAAAAACTGAGACAAGCCCATACAATTGTAATATGATTCTATTTTTATTACATATTACTATGATTAGAGATTATTTATAAAAAAGAACTGCTTGAAAATGTGTATCCGAAAGGGAGATGTACCATACCATGCGTGGCCGGATTTTAACGTACACAGTCTTTATAACAAATAACTATTGGTCGAGTTGCACCCGCCACATTGAGGGTTATGTGTAGTGTGTAGACATGAATGAGCTTGTTGCAAACGACGGCGGTGGCCCTCGTCTTGCCCCTCACCATATTTTTTTTACATTTATAACCGACGCTAAACTCCTTAACTGAGCAGGAGGGCCATTTTTGATATCCGAGCGCACGAATTCATAAAAATTATGCTCGAAAAAATCGCACACAAGTTTGTCGCTGTTATTTTCAATTAAATGTCAGATTCGAGCGCTCGAATCTCAAAAAACCACCCCCGCAACGCAATTTTAGGAGCATCAAAAGTATAAAACAAAAAACCATATAGCTGCAATGTAAGCAATCACTTTCACACATATCTAGTTACAACTTTTCAAGTCGATGCAATCCATTGTTAAGTATAAAACTACATAATACCAATATTTACATTGCAGGTGGCGATAAAGAACAACGTGGACGTGTTCTACTTCGCGTGCCTCATGCCCGCACACATCCTCTTCACCGAAGACGGGCAGCTCGACAAGCGCGTCTTCCTCACCACCTGGAAGGAGATCCCTGCCGCCAACGAGCTGCAGCACTCTCTATCCGGGGTCTCCGGCACCGCAGACTCCATCGCACACAAGATGACCCTCAACAACATCTTCACCATCGCCAAGCGCAACGTGGAGGGGCAGGACATGCTCTACCAATCGCTAAAACTCACTAACAACATCTGGGTTTTACTAGAACTCAAACTACAGCCTGGTAATCCGGAAGCCACTCTTAGCTTGAAATCGCGCACTGTCGAAGTAGCATCATGCATATTCCAAGCGTACGAAGCTATTATCAAATCGTAATCTCGTTCGTTGGTCTAAGATCTAAGATGTATTGTTATAGTATTCTTATGTAAGTTATAGACTTTATACGACTGTAAATTCCATTAGTGTATGAATGTTTATTAGAGATTCTAGCGTTTTTAGCTTCAACTGGGGAGAAAGGTTAGAAACTATTTATTAGAGATTATGAAATGAAATGCGAGTATATCGCGGCGAGTAGGATGGAAGACTCCGGGAGAATTATGCCGTGTGCTAATGGCTAAATAAATAATTATGTTAACTTAATTTGCTTTTATTTGGAAACAATCTTGGTAATAATTATAACCCTTTCGTAACTCTGAACTTAATGTGTAGTTAATCAAGTTAATGTGTAGTTGCCGTTCAGTGCGTATGTCAAACAGTTCAAGGGAAATTACAAGCTTCTCACCGCCAACAATATACGAAGTAACACGTATAAAATGCGCCTTCAGCCCTTAAGATAAGGTCGACTATTGCCAAGTTTACGAGCCAATAGGCGTGTCCACACCAGACGAGCCGCCCCACGAAGAAATTGCCGCGCGCGGCAGCTCGCCTAGCGTGGTAGTGCTTCGCCCGAGGCATTGTGGCAACCCGTGCGTTTGCTGAGGCGGTAGGTGTAGTGCGTAGGTCAGGTGGGACACGCCTAAAGAGACATTTCATAAAAAATACATTCAAGCTGTTAAGAAATGAAATGATACCAACACTTTAGAAAAATCATCATATATTCAAATTTCTTTCTATATACAAAATGGTCCAGACCAACATCATTGTTGTATAAACCGCTATACGTACATACAGTCTAATCATTTTTCTTACTAATACTACAGCATCACATAACAGTTATAAAATATTCGCATCTCATCAAACTGGAAAACTTGTAAGGGACTCTCAAAACTTTAATTAGAGATTCAAAAAATTAACTAAACATCTTTCAAAAGTCAAGAAACTTAAACCATCTATAAAAGAACATGCGAATACAAGCTCATACTTTTTTGATTCATACAAAAGTCTAGAGATGTCAACAAGAAAATAACTCATGTTAAACTTATCGGGAATTGGTTAGCCATTTGGAAGATAAAAATGGCTCAAAAAATTAAAAATATAAATTAGTCTATTTTGACGAGGAATTCTTCTATATCCAATTTTTGCCGCATAATAGCAGATAGCACCACCTCTGTACTGCAGACTACATTAAGAGTCTTCTCCGACTGCAGAAGATAATACACTAGGTGTAAATCATTAGGCACTGTGAGTACTAAGTAGCTGTAAGGTCGTATGCTGTGCATCTCTTGTATGGAGACGTAGGAGCGTCGATTCTTCTCCACTTTACCGCCGCAGAGCTCAATGATTTCTGTCAGCGATGATCGGGAAGGTTTAACACAGGGTGTCATGAAGAATGTGATTCCTTCGAAGAGCCGTCTCCTCTGTTCGCCACATAGAAGCACTTCAGAGATATCGCATTTGAACATTTTGTTGAACGCTTCGTCTCTGAGGCCGTACTGGGCTTCGTCGGCGAATTTGTTCTGCCGCTGGCTTTCGAGGACCCACTCGGTGGACAGCAGGTGCTTGACGGTGACGAGGCAGCTGACCAGCTTACTGGTGCGGACCAGCTTATCCATGACCAGGTGAGTGGCTTCAGCCGCTGTTGACACCACGAGACCACCGAGTAACCTACGGGAAAACACGATCGTTAGAACTAAAATAGTTACCCAGGCTTATGAACTCTGGAAACTACACAAAAACTGTTCTTATATATGTCGGCGGCCGATCGTAAGATCAGGCATATCTTGAAATTCCTAGGCATATCGTTAAACTTGAAAATCTTTGACTCGTTCCCTGAGTCGACGGCGGGGCTCCTATTTCTGGGCAGTTTGCACTTCGGGCATCTGAAGCAACCTAACGAACCTAACCTACCTTACCTATACATTGGTTTAATGTGACTATCGTTAAAACATTACACAGGAACATTACGATCTGCCTGATTTTACGATCGGCTGCCGACATATACAACCAATAGCTTTCTGATCTGACGTTTACTGAAACCTCAGTGAACCAAATCCGTCTCTGGGTAAATTCGTACAAATATGTAAGCTAAAGGAACGTAACGGATTGGTTTTTCTAGTCACCTATCAACGACTGTATTGCACAGTAATAAGTTTCAACTGTGGTTAGAGAAAAAATATAAGTATTAAATGGACTTCATACAAATCTCTGTTTATGATCCATCACCCATTTTAAACTATAGACAGCACAACATTAATACGATTGTAATAACATATAAAACGGCACAAATTACTACAAACATTACATTTCGGACTACTTTCCCTACTAACCAGTTTACCCGTTACCACTATTCGCTACAGATTGAAAGAAAATGCAACTTTACGTTATATCTACACGGTCAGAGTATCTTCGTTTTCATCCGACATTTTAGTGTCACTGCAAAAGTAATACGTGTCTTGTTGTAAAAGGAGCTTTCTTTCGAACGAAGAAATCGGGAAATTAATTAGTAGTCCGCCTCGAACGGAGAACCCGCGATTTCCTTGCAAACGAGTTGACCAATATAACAAGGCCCATGTGATGATTTTTTCACGCCTTCTAGCTCCACAACCCATTTGATAGATATTTTTCATTTACGTACGAACTCTCAAATTGTATGCATCTCTATTACAACCCCAACAAATTTCATAAAGATCAGAAAAACGTTACTCAAGTTATCGTCGAACAAACTCTCAAAATCAAAAAGCCATCGAAATGCAGAGACGTCCTAGTAGAGAGTTGTTTGTAAGAACTCGCTTCGCTTGCGCTCCGCTCGAACGATTATTATAATTTTGAGTTATTGATAATCTGGGTCGTACAAGCTGTAAGTTTTTTTCTCGAAGTCATTGAGGCCTCTCTTTTTCAAGCAATTTAGTAATACACTATTTGACTGTACCGTAGTATGATTTCTCAATCATCAATTGAATATCTCGGTTATGATCTCATCGACATTATATTAGTCTGGCCTATTACACTTAGGACTATCTAGAATCTAAAGTGCAAGTCTTAATTTACACCTTCTGTACAGTAGGTACATTTCATATTAAAAATGTCACGGTCGCCATCCACCAGTAACGAATAGCATACTAGTAGTACATTAGCAGCTACTAGGTGGAGTAGCAGTGCAGGTAACATTTCCTCTTACATTTTGGGTATCTTTAGGTGGCTTTTACATAGATGGCGCGATTGACTTGAGCTTCAAATAGTTGTTAGGCTGTGCTGCTCTACTATATAAGTTACTCTATGGTAATAGTGATAGTGGTTGTGGTTGTGGTGGTGACCTGGTGACGTACCTGACGATGGCAGCATATTTGTTCTGTTCGGGCTGCGGCATGGCGGAGAACAGCACCCTTGGCGCGAGGTGCAGCGGCGGCGGCACGGCGGGCGGGCGCGGCGCGGGCGGGGACTCCAGGCGCGGCCGCTTGGCGCGCCGCGGGAGCGCCGCCGCCGCGCGCTTGGCTCGCTCGTGCGACTCGGGCGTTATGTTGATGGGCATCTTCCACGCGTCTGCGACAAATAACAATCATTTTAAAGAAAAAAGAACTAATTTACGTAGTCTACTCGACCTTTCCAGGAGCAAATGCTCGATCAACTCAAAAAAATGCTGAAATCCGTATATACTTAAAACTTTTTTTGAGTAGCTATAGAGGTGTGCCTATATTATTTGAAGAGTTCCTTCGATTTATCCGATCTGACCTGGTTACAATGAAACCTACAGTCAAGTATGACTTTTTCAATCTAGAGAGAAAACTAGGCCTAGTAGGCCTTATTGATGTTAAGTCCAATATTTTCCTCCACCGATAAGCGACTGGTAAATATCATGATGATATTTCGTAAGTACATAAGTTCCAAAAAGCTCAGCAGCATCCTAAGATTGGAAATATATCCGTGCGAAAAGAAAACTATAATGCTTATAACTATTTAATTCCCAGATAAATCACAATACTTCTCTTTCTACAAACTGAAAATATTTGAAAACGCAATAGACCAGTATGATTAAATAGTAACTACACAATAGCTCTTTACCGGGTCCTATATTCAAGTTTATAAAATGAGCCACTTTCGAAAGATAATGTATTGGAACTGTAGACCAAGCAATTAACATTATTAACTATTTCTTAATCAACTTCATTGAAAACGGCATTAGTAGCCCAGTATTCCAGATAATTATAATTTGATGATTAACTTACTCATTAAATGCGAGACTAAACTGTAGTCCATCCGGAAGGGACTGGCAAGATTGAACTGTTGATATTTTGTGTTCTCGATCTGAAATCAAATAGTAATACATAATTACATGTACATTAGGAAACGACATCATCCTCGGATCCAAATAGATATGTTAATTCATAATAATAGATGAAAGTCAGGTCACTTATTGCGCGTGCTTGTGTGTGTGTGTGTGTGTGTGTGTGTGTGTGTGTGTGTGTGTGTGTGTGTGTGTGTGTGTGTGTGTGTGTGTGTGTGCGTGCGTGTGTGTGTGTGTCACCTGCGCCAGCGCGCTCATGTTGCCCAGCAGCAGGTCGGTGAGCCAGGCGGGCGTGACGCACGGGATGCCCCACTCGCGCGCGCGCCGGTACTTCGTGCCGTCCGCGCGCTTGCAGATCAGCACCGTGTTGTCGCGCGTCATATACGGCGTCAGCTATGAACAGAAATCAACATATTATATTAGGTGAAGTGTGTTAGAAGTAGTAAGTCAACAGAAGTTTTACCACACGAAGACAAAAACACAACAAGAAATTATGTAATGACAGTATCATACATGCTGTCAAACAACGCCGGCCGGTACATGTAGTGCTATACACACACTGACCTTAGCTCCTATATGCTCCACAGCGCACGCTACTCTGTCGCGCTCCTCGGCCCGCCAGCCGGACAGCGCCACCCGGTGATGCTTGGCCGGCCGGTCCCTGGCAGCATACATGGCCGGCAGGTGTAGCGCCTGCCACGGTGGCGCCACGCCGCGGCGTAGCATGGCGTCTGATAGCCAGTACGCGGTCACACAGCGTTTCGCGTCGCGGAGTGCCTGCAAAAATGTCTGATGATTACAGTTGCACATATATTTTACAAAAAAAAGGGAAATATGATATATTTTTGTTATTACTGTGCAAAGAAGCTAAAAGCATTTCCTTGGAGCGAAACTCACAAGTATGGGTTTATTGCCCAATATCGATGTTTTATAGACAGATCTCCATCTGCAGAGTATTTAAATGTGTCACTGACGCCACGGGTAGCGTACCTGCATGACGACGCCGTGGCGCTGCGTCTCGCACAGCACGTGCGTGACGCGCGCGCAGTAGCCCGCCTCCACCTCGCCGCCGCGCCGCTGTATGCACTCGGCCCAGCGCGCGACGCGCTCCGCTCCCCACGACTGTTGATACTCCACCTGGTTCAAAAATTAATATCTCAATCTGAAAAATCTATTTGGAGTCCTCAGACTCGGTACCTATGCGCCGGCAGTGCAAAATGCCGTGTGGAGTGCGCTGTCGTTTAAAATGCACTTTCAAGTCTATAGATTTCGATCAAGTCGCTCCGACGCGCCGTTTCAAGCGGCATCATCAAAATGTACGAGTGAATGAACCTGTTCTGGTTGGTCTACACGACTGTTTTAAAATCGGCACATTTTGCGAATGCGTATTAGACACCTGACCTGTGGTTTAGTTAACTTGGAACAAATAACTTAACTAAATTCAACAAGTATTATTTCTTGTGATAGTTTTGAAGCGTTTTCCATGATGGGCCACCTAGTAAGAATGTTCGTAGAATGTATCAGATTTATTTTAATAAAATATACACTTATTGTCCTCTAGCAAGTATATGAGAGAGAATTAGAACCAAAAATGGTTGATTTCCTGATACTCACGATGTGGAACACGCAGCCCAGCAGGAACAGGTCGGGGGGCAGCTTGAGGTTGGGGTTGTGTCCGTAGAACTGCGCGCGCGGCGGGGCGGCCCGCGGAGCCCCCGCATACACCTTGTTGCCGCCGACCACCACGCCAGCCGCGCCGGCAGCACCCACGGCACCAACCGCCCCTGTGCCCTGATTTATAAAAAAAAATATCATATTATTATAAATTATAAAATTATCAACCTTCAGTTTTTGAATATAAATATCAAACGTTATATTCAAAAAATTGAAGGTCACGTTTTATAAAGTTACCAATTTTATGTTTGCCTCTCGTTCTAAAAAACATACTTTAGACAGAAAGGTAAACAGCGTAATGGGAAAACGCCACTTAGCCAGTGGAGTAGTTACCATTATGATAAAGGAACCAATTTGATTGAGTGTAGGTATTTGTCGTTTCGAGTAAGTACACTAACCTGTATGGGATGGTGCGCGGGCCCCAGCAGCAGGCGCGCGGGCGCCCGCGCCGGCCCGCCCGCCGCGTGCGCCGCCGTCATCAACCTGACATAACGAAACTAGATTTAAAACAACGTACAAGTTGTTCTCTATTTGTCGTGATTTTTGTTATTGTTTTTTTTATGTTTACCAATTATTCGGAAACACCTGGACTAATTTGGTTTTTAAAGGGTATATTTGACAGTTGGTCCCATTGTAGCCAAGTCAGGATCTGATAATGGAATCCTGGAGAAATTGAAGGACCTCTTCAAGTATTATAGGCACACCTATAATACTTGAAGTATTTGTGTTTTTGTATTTCGGTAACTCGGGCATTTGCTCTTGGCAAGCCTAGTGAAGTCAGTTAGCCCAGTGAAGTCAGTTAGCCTAGTGAAGTTGGTTAGTTATTTGTTTCAAATTATTATAGTTTGATTAATCAAGAAGTACAGTAACAGTAGAAGAAATAAGCTATACTCATCCCTTTTTAGTGGTGAGGGACTAGCGTAAGAAGAACACAGTATGATTTTAATATCCTTCTTTTGGTATGACGTCATTACTGCATTAGTGTCATGGATCTAGATTAATGCATGTTGTACAGTCAGCAGCAAATGTAACTAAGCGGGTAGGCTGTTCAAAATGAGCTGGACACGACTTTATTATTAAGAGAATAAGAGCGTGTGTAGGTCATTTTGAACATCACACCCGCTTAGCTACTTCTGCTGCTGACTGTACCTATATATAATACGTTCTATTGCTTAATTATAATAATACAACAACATTCGATTAGAGGTAATAAAAATTATAAAAGTGGTAAATAATTATAACCGTTTCAAAACTTTTAAATCAATTTCAAAAACAGCATTCGCATCTTATATTTGGCAACATTTTAGAAAATTATATATAAAATTATTAACAATTATTGATAAGATACTTTCCATACCCATCTTCATTACACTATCTGTTCGTATTTACAGATAAGTATCAATTAAATTTACCATATAAAATTATTATAATACATGCTACAAGCTTACAATCACCGAAACATAACGGTAATAAAACGAGGGAAACACGAGAAAATTCCAATCACCCGACATCACGCTCGTAGGGCGTGCGAGATTTTCATTTATTCATGAGTCACCTGCGACGACCCACTATCATTTCGTATTTGAATCCGTTAATTCGAAAACAACCCGTCAATATGAATCTCTGAGACTGGTTACAGTTGAAATTAAGATGAACAAAATTATCAAACCTATCTTTAGATTTGCAATTTGTTTGGGTAAACCGAATGGTCAATATTTGTACATGAGTTTTGTAGCTGATCGTATTATCAGTAACGGCCTCAATCAATCGCAATCGCCTGCTGTTTTTGTATCTGCTACAGCCCCAACAAATTTCATACCAACCAGAAAAACATTACTAAAGTTATCGCAGAACTATTCAAAATCAATAAGCCATCGAAGTGCAGGGACGTCCCGTGGCCTATAATAAAGCTACAATTGACAATTTACAATCGGTAGTCTCTTTCTAGCATACGGGGTTAGAAAGAGACTTCCGCTTGTAAATTGTCAATTGTAGCTTTATTAAATAGGCCACCGATAGCCAGCTGACAGTTCCGTTGTGTCCGAAGTTGTCTGTACGAACTTCGCTTCTCGCTCGAATATGAATGTTTTGTACTGACCTGAGCGTCCCGGCGGCGGAAGGCTCGTGCTCCTGAGGAGGCGCGGCTCCTTGTAGCCGGATAGACAGCATATTTGCCAACGCAGTCTTGGTTTTCGGGTTCACTAGCAACGCACTGTTTGCACCTATTTCAAAATAACATAAGAAAATCTAATTCTAATTCAACGACATTTCTAAGACATTATGATTGCTTATGGTGCTTCTGCACTGAGGTTATTAATCTTTATACACAGATAACCTCAAACACTAGATAGATCATAAGTACAACTCGGGGTCACCACGCATCAGTGCTCCCGTACTAATTTTGTATGAGAGCGCGACCGCTTATTTCAATCGAGTTAACGTTTGTGGTCATTACTCATGTGAATTAAAAATATCCACAAAAATCAAGTTACAGGGGTGAACCTGGATTGTTATATTACAAATTGGTGTATAATACTATTGAGATGTGCTGTTCGAATCGTAGAAATTTACGAATAAAATTGCACTGATGTGTGGTGACCTCGCGCTCCCTGTAAAAGCTTAATGATGAGGTGTCTGTGTAGTCTGTGTCTTTATATTACAGCAACTGTTTCTTTAACATTATACTGTAATGTAGAGGTAAGTATCTTTCTATGACTCTAGTAAAAAGGTGTAGAACTCAAATTGGTTCAGTGAAATAGGAGAAGTCAGTTGAAATGGAGAAAAGTCCTATAAAATGTATGGCACTTGTACCCTTTTCAACCGACTTCAAGATTTCGAAGGAGGAGGTTCTCAATTCGTCGGGATTTTGTTTTTTTTTATATTTATGTTCACCGATTATTCGAAGACGCGGCTGGACCGATTTGGAAAATTCTTTTTTTTTTGTTGCTTCACAGTTGGTCCCATTGTCACCAGGTCCAGATTTGATGATGGGATCCTGGAAAAATCGAGGGAACTCTTCAACTATTATAGGCACAACTATAGTGATTTCACTATTTTTTACAGCATCTCGGCCACTTCCTCTTGGAATAGCGGATCCTAAGTAAAGTTGGTTCTTTTTTTTGTTTAAAATTATTATGCGCTGAACCAATCTGACTTTTTCACTAGAGTTCTTACATTGACAAAACATATGGCCTAAGTTTTCTAAAATTTTAAATATAAGAATGGACTGACATGTTGAACAGCAATCTCATCCGAGGTTTGAATAGTGGGGGACTCACCCTGCGGGTCCGTGGTGGCCGGGCTCAGCAGCGCGGCGTCGGCGTGCTCGCCCAAACCCGTCACGTGGGGCGACACGCCTCCCACCTGACAACACAACCTCCATATTAACCAGGGATCGTTACCGATATAACTACAAATGAAAATAGTGCCGGACTTTAGCAATATTTACGTGATATTAGAAATGTAATTTGGGTAAATGTAATAAATTATCAGATTATGCGAAAAATATTCAAAAATATTCATTAACAACCGAGATACCGAAATCGAATACCGGTTAATTTGTATGAAAATAATACCGGTATTCGCTCCCTGACATTAACTAAATTGACAAGAGTAAGACGGATCACACATTTGAGCGTAATTCAGCTATCACAGATGAAAAACAGCCGAAAAGCGGAAATTTGTCTATTGTCGCTGAATATTTGTATAGATAATATTCAACCAGAAGCCGGAGTTTCCGCTTTTTTGTCTATGACAGCTGAATTCCGCTCAAGTGTGATGCGCCTAAGGGCTTCCAAATGACCGCCATCAGGACCGTTTTAGTCGCGGTTGCGCCGTTATAAGTAGTTTATATAACTGTTACGTAATAAGGGTCCTTTAAATACGAGTGTGGTTTTATGAAACGAACCGCAGGCGAGTTTCATAATAAGATCACACGAGTGTGCTTGTGTAGGAGGTGGTGGTGCTCCCTCTGCGCCTGCAGCTTCTGTAGCCGCTGGTACTGCGCCCTCTGAATCTGCAGCTGTTGCAGCTCTACGCCTCCACCCGCAGGACTCAGGCGTGCAGTACCTGCTTGTGTGGGAGGTGGTGGTGGTGCTCCCTCTGCGCCTGCAGCTGCTGCAGCCGCTAGTACTGCGCCCTCGGGATCTGCAGCTGTTGCAGCTCTACACCTCCGCCCGCAGGACTCAGGCGTGCAGTACCTGCTTGTGTGGGAGGTGGTGGTGGTGCTCTCTCTGCGCCTGCAGCTGCTGCAGCCGCTAGTACTGCGCCCTCTGGATCTGCAGCTGTTGCAGCTCTACACCTCCGCCCGCAGGACTCAGGCGTGCAGTACCTGCTTGTGTGGGAGGTGGTGGTGGTGCTCCCTCTGCGCCTGCAGCTGCTGCAGCCGCTGGTACTGCGCCCTCTGGATCTGCAGTTGTTGCAGCTCTACGCCTCCGCCTGCAGGACTCGGCACGCCCCCAGCACCCACTGTTGACATCCAACACTTGCATACAATGTGCTAATAATCCTTAAGACCTGTATAGGTCTATAATCAGGCGCTTCCGTTTTATATGACCATGATCACTTCAAAGTCTAAACCAATCAAAGCACTAACCGTATTTGTTAGAAAGAGAGGCAAACAGCGAAATTGTAAATTGTAGGTTATTAAATACGGTTACGGTACTTAAATATATTTAAACAGCAAAAGATATCGCATCAGAGATAACCGAAACCTCTTTTACAGAACTTGAAAGGTCCAGAGTAGCGACTAGTAAATGTTTTGAATAAATATTAACAGCCTAATTTTTGCAGACAAATTAAAAACATATTTGAAACTGTAAAATATGAAAAAGTTTTTCGCATCAGAGGTAGTATGTCACAAAAGGCACATTATTGCAGAGATAAAGTGAGAGGAAACAAATATCATTAAATACTAAACCGTGTAAAACAATACACACGAACTGAGAACACTCTCCTTTTTTGAAGGCGGTTAAGAAGTAGCAAAAAGGTCACAAGCGATTCCTGGCACTAGTTTTCTTTAACCCTTTCACCGCCAAAGTCGTCATATCACGCGCACGGAAAGTCGTGCCGTCAGCGCCAGGTCGTGATATCACGTCCTAAATATAAACCGGTTCGCCTTACGCACTCGCGCGCGCTGGCGCTAAGGGCACGATTTTTCCGTCCGATGCTTGGCGTTCAAAAGGTTAAACAATGTTTAAAACGGGTCACTCATGTCTGGTCACTAAGGTCACTCACGAGTTTTATAGTTCAAATTACGCGTTGTTATTATAGGTAAAATATTGTATTCCTAACCTTCGAGATCACATATATCTTCCGACATGTCAATACTTTTTTTTACAAAGCCACTTATCACGAAAAGCACATGTCGCGAACGAGAGGAGAAAATTGACTAAAATTGTAGGCTTAGGCTAGCGCTAGATAACAAAATTGAAATTATAATGCGGGCGCCGCACCGCGTCAGCACATCACTATGTATGAGCGGTTTGCCAATAGCGGATTATCCGAATATTTACATTGATTTCTGAATGTCGTCTATGAAAATACGCTGAGAGATAAAATTTACAAAAAAACAGGTTTGAAAACAAATAAATAATCAGGTTTGAATGAAATCAGAAAAACACATATTGTATGGTAAGTTGGGATTGGAAAATCTGGGTCAACTCTTGAATTCATAGATGACAAGAACTGATTGGCATATTAAGTAGTCCAATGAATAAGACAAAGCACCATTTATTAAGGAAACTACTGTTTTCGAGACATGTTTATCAATATTAGTACAATCCTAAAACCTGTTTTCATTTTCTAATTTTAGTCTAGACTAGTAGGTAAGTAGGTGGTTATAGATAAATGCATTGCAAGTGTGTTTTCCAAAAAAAAAAACATGGATATCTATCTTGTCTATGTTCACTTATGGCACCTATAGGACGCATTACAGTCCGTCTACGCGAAGTTCACTTCAACACAATATCGAAATAGATATCTTTTGTGATTCTATAAATAACTTGAAGCGTTGAATTCTCAAAAAGTTTTAAGAATAAATACATTGTTTCTGCATGTTTTTGTAACATATATAATTATTTTCGTATGTATTAATAGCTTTTATTTCATTCAAGAATAATTACTTAGTCCACAAATTTTTTTATCCGCATCGCATCGCAGACTTCGTCAGGAGGATACAAAAACAAGTGAACCACAGGCTTCGTCACACAATTACCAATATTTTCAAGAAGAAATCCGCCACAGACTTTGTCAATTAATTTTAGTTTAAATATTAGTTGTAACTTTAGTGTAAAAGCCTCGAAAGCTGTTTGAGTGTTGTTGCACACCTGTTATTGGTGCATACATATTTTACGTATCAGCTCGCTTTTAATGTCATTAGCATGTTTTCATTTTTATTTTGCATGTGTCTCTATAATAAAATAAAAATAAAATAATGTGGCTAGTGGGCTAACGGAACCGTCAACTGCTACAATTTTGCCTGGCTTGAAAAACATGGTTTTCTTCACCAAACAAGTATTTGTTGACGGAAGTCTAATAGAAAGAAGCTTCGTGTACGCAATAAAAGCGAACGGGAAACGACGTCGACGCGTCGGCAGGCGTCGGCCGAGCCGATCCGAATCATGCCCTGTTAACTCTTATTGCGTGGACATAAAGATTCTTTTGTTACCCTTAGTTTGAACGCCTAGTGATACGTCAACTGTGGCGGTTCCATACATTGCGACTGCCAATGAGTTTTTACCCGACTCGGCGAAGCCAAAAGGTAGGGTTATAGCAATTAAATGACTTACCAGGGGACTGTGGGGGCTGCGCGGGCGACGCGGGCGGCATGGGCGTCGCACGCGCGCCTTGTTGTTGAAGCCATTGCACCTGCACCACAAATGAAACCATAAAACCGTGTCCAGATTACACGCGGTACGTATGTACGCTGCAGCCGAGCGCAATGCGAACGCGTTTGCCACGCTCAAACGTACGTACAGTCACCATCAAATATATCGGAGCGGCCACGGTACTCCAAAATATCTGAACAAGCACCTTATCGCCTTATTTTCCAGGCGATAAGGCGTTGTTTAGATATTTGTGACGACCTTGGCTGCTCCGATACATCTGATGGCGACTGTACACGCCGGTTTTGCTGTGCATTATCTGGGCGCGGCTTTAGGATAATCTATGGCGGCTATCACACTGCTGCGGTTTTCGTATGCGATGTGCGAGCGAGACAATGTTCTGCTGTGTATAGCGCCAGTACGATAACCGCGTAAAAGGATTATTGAAAATATACAATCTGTAATGGGATTTGTTTGATATGTGCTGGATATTTCTTTCCCTTTACTGCACGCCTAGCACATGATTGACACGACAGTATCTCGCGCGCGAGATAGTCTATCCGTCCTTTTCTGACTGTGTCAATTAGAAAGAGACGGGTAGTCTATCTCGCGCGCGAGATACTGTCGCATCAGTCATGTGCTAGGCGTGCTGGACACTTTTTCAAAGGTCTGATGACATGTGCTATTATAAGATTTTTTAGTACCTGTTGCTGGCCTGGCGGAAGCTGTCCCCGAATGAAGGTGATGCTCTGTGGAGCTCCACCCGCTGAGGGCGAACCTGCCACCACGCCGCCCGGCTGCTGTAAAAATTTTTGATGAATAAACATCTGCGTAGTACTCGAGTACAAATTTATTGATGGCCACTGACTGCAAGATGGCCATTATTTATTTATTGCATAAGTACAAAATTTATACAGCATAATAGTAAAACCAAGACAGTGTACAATTCAAATAACTAAGATTCAAATTTTTTAATTAAACAAACAGGAACATCAACTCACATCTATCGTCTCACAGTAAATCGGACATGCTCTACAAACACTCGCCCAATTATTTGCAAATACATCCGTCTCTGGTGCCCAGAAGAGAGTTTATTTGACAGATCAATCTGCTTGCTTGAATGCAGAGCCTGAAACCGGTATTTGCTCAATACAAAAATACCGGTAATTTTTTATTCTATTTCGCTAGACTTAGCCAGGTGTGGAGTTACCTGCTGGTGCTGGAGCGCGGCGCGCTGCATGGACAGCTGTTGGCGCCGCTTCTGCAGTTGGGCCACGAACATGGCGCGCTGTGTGGGGTCCATCTGTTGTAGCTGCGCGTGCGTCTGCGCGTCGAGATGGATCAGCTGCCGACCGCCGCCACCGGCTGTCCACGATACCTGATGTAACAAAAGTATACTGTTCAACGATAATTCTAAATAACGTTTATTATCTGATCTGTTATATACAATTAATATCAATTGATATGCAGCTTACATTATAGTGTTACCGCATTTTAAAATCGACGCAGGCTTGAGCAGATTACTTCTCAGTACCATACCAGGAAAAGGTTCTATTTCATATATTGTAGGTTAATGTTAGATGCGACGATTTTATTTTTATTTTGGCATAACAAAACAATACATATAAGATTGTCTCACCCTAGGTCCAACAACTGTAGCCTGCTGGCCAAGCTGCTGTCGCTGTTGCAAATACTGTTGCTGCTGCTGCCACGTGACATTCTGCCCACCTTGAACTATCTGCTGTCCACCAGGCGACACAATCTGCTGCCCCCCACTGTGCGTTATTATCTGCTGAATGCCTCCTCCAGAGGTTAGTTGCGAATTGCCCTGCGGTGACTGCGGCACTTGGGATAATACTTGTTGGTTCTGGCCTACT
Organism: Pammene fasciana; assembly: GCA_911728535.1. NCBI lineage: Eukaryota > Metazoa > Arthropoda > Insecta > Lepidoptera > Tortricidae > Pammene > Pammene fasciana. The sequence goes on from OU452292.1 coordinate 5,105,594, forward strand.
GTCTGACCAATAATCTGCTGTCCAGATTGTGTCACTATTTGTTGTGACGACTGTGCGATGACTACTTGATGCTGTTGCCCTTGTTGCGTTATTACGTGTTGGCCCCCTTGAGACAGCACTTGCTGCGTGCCTTGCGTGATGATCTGCTGTCCACCTTGATTCACTATCTGACCGCCCTGGTGAACTATCTGGCTCTGCGACACTATCTGTTGCCCGCTCTGTAAGGTGACTTGCTGGTTCCCGTGTACTAATATCTGCTGTTGTCCCGTGTGCTGATTTATTAGCACTTGCTGCGGTGCTTGTACTATTTGCTGCTGGTTTGAGTTGTTCAATAATTGCTGCTTTTGAACCAATATTTGATGGTGTGTTTGGCCAATGCTTTGGCCCTGCGAGCCGATTGTTTGTTGTAAAATCTGCTGGTTACTTTGCTGTATTGTATGTTGAGGGCTGGACTGAGCTTGTTGCTGGTTATTTATCAGAGCTTGCTGTTGCGTCTGCATAATTTGTTGCTGTAAAATGACAGGGTTTTGTGGATTCCGCTGTACTAACGGACTTCTGATTATCTGATGTTGGCCTTGTACATTTTGGACCATTTGTATGTTCTGTTGCCTCCAAGCACCCTGTACATTTCCCTGTTGAGTTTGAATACTTTGCTGTACAGACTGTATTTGCTGTCCTAATACTGTTTGTTGCCCGCTGTTTCCAACAAGTTGGTTGAGCTGCACTCCCTGCCCTTGGCCTTGGGACGAAGAAACCATTCCCTGTTGGTTGACTACACCCATATTTAAGTTCTGCTGCTGATTTGTTAAAGACTGGACAGTTTGTTGTTGAATCAGGTTTTGGTTTTGCGAGGACATTTGCTGGCCTGCGCTCATGAGTTGTTGATTGATCACTTGTCCCTGATTCATGTTCTGACTTAGCTTCTGTTGCAGGTTCTGGGTGGACTGTGCTAACTGTTGAGCTATATTCTGAACGGCCTGTGACGCAGTTTGCTGGCTCAAGCTCAGGCTTTGCTTCATAGCCATATTTTGCTGATTCAGTTGTTGCTGTTGAAGGTTATTGGCACTTTGGCTCAACATCTGACTGATATTTTCAATCTGTTGCTGTGCTGAGGTCATGTTAGTGTTGGATTGTGATATGTTCTGGTTCTGCTGTATGTGGTGTTGGCCGCCTTGGATGTGCTGCTGCATCTGGCCTTGCATGTTCTGATTCATTTGAGACACTAAAACATTGGATTGTGAAAATCCTTGCTGATTCTGTTGGTTAGTCTTCTGTTGCAGCATTTGCATTTGTGCTGCTAGCTGGCGCTGCTGCAGCAACTTCTGCTGTTGTATCTGTATGGCTGTGAGACCATGTGGAGCTTGTTGTTGTTGTTGTTGTTGTTGGGGCTGCTGTTGCTGTTGTTGCTGTTGCTGCTGGCCATACACCTGCTGTTGCAGGCCTAACTGCCCTACATTCATATTGGCCTGAGACGCTATAAACTTCTGCATGAGTTGTGTATTTGTTTGACTGCCTTGGATCTGTAGGTTTTGTGTCACAATGCCTTGTGGAATAGACTTACTCATGATATTTCCTTGTTGCATGGTATTAGAATAACCCATGGAGCTAACAGCTGAAGTTGGGACAGTGGAAGTGTTGACTGAAGATGGTGGATGATTCCAGGGCATCCTCTGCTTCAGTTTATCAAGTTTATCCAGTAATGCTTGAGTACTCTCATCTTTAATTTCAGTCATGTTTTGGGTTGGCACTTCATTCTTTGCAATACCCTCTTCAAAGTCAAAACCTGTGATGGCACTTATCCGATCCATTAACTTGGGTGGTGGCTGAGGCACTATCAGTAGTTTAGGGTGGAAGATATCAGTAGCAGCCTGTATTCTGCCCCTTAAGCTCTCTAGTACCCAGTCTGGTGTCACAATCTTTATGCGGTTGTTGGGTAAACTGAGTGCTGCACTATATTTCCTGCCCGATGCAGCACCACAGATCAAATGTGTACACTTGGAGTCTAAATTGAGCTTCACTTTGCCGCCATGGAATGTGATTATAGCAAACAGCGTCTTCAAATCCGCGGGACTCACTTGGCCCACACAGGCAGTCACATTTGAAAATATCCTATTTCTGTTAGGACTGTAGGGCTTGGGATTAGCGAGTCTCCGCAACCTGACGCAAGCCAACACCCAGTACTCGGTCACAGCGGGGATCTGGTAAATGTCTTGAGCATCATCGAGGTCTGTATCCGCCGCATTTTGCCCACAGATTAGATGTGTGACATAGTCCGAGAAATACTTCGTATTCTCGGCTCCGCCGGACTGCAGAAGCAGCATAGTCTGCAATTAAGCAACATAAAATAGATGTAAACATGTTATTGATATATAAACATTTAAGAAAGCATTAATAAATACACAAAAACAAACCCTGTCCGAGACATCGCCAGAGAGGTAGTACTTGACATCCTTGAAAATTGGCTCTTGCAACGACAAAGAATCTAAATCGTCGGCAAGCGTTACCATTTTCTATATCACCAAAATTATATAAAACTTGAGATTTATAGATTAAAAACACATTTTTACAATATACTAAACGCCGCAACTCAACAAACGACGTCCATGATGATTGATACTGATACAAGTGTTGCCAGCCCAGCCCAAAAATTACATTACCAACGCGGTAATGCAATGAAAAAAGAGCCTTTCCACACGTGTTATATACCTTTAGGGTCACCACACACCTAGCGGTTTTCCTCGCGGAATTAGCGGAAGTAGCGGAAATTCATAGACAAAATGCTTAATTTGTCTATGGTAGCGGAAATTTGTCTATGGCTTCCATACAAAAAATCTGCTACCATAGACAAATTTCCGCTACCATAGACAAATTTCCGCTACTTCCGCTAATTCCGCGAGGAAAACCGCTAGGTGTGTGGTGACCCTTACTATTCAGAACTTGGCATAGTACTTGGCTTCGTTTATCTGAGTTCATTCTTAAATATGTGATTTAATTGTATTTTTTTATCATATCGATGGTAATCAATACAGGTACGCCCGATGAAGACGTCACCGTGCTCTTTAAAATCACTTACAAAATATAAACACTTTTCCCTCGAGAGAATGAGAACCTCGATGGGAACTCATTCCACCCATTCCACATTTGTATCATGTTGTTACTATTACACAAACCTAAGGATGATATCTGATATAATATGGGCATGATCAATATTATTTTCATTCTATTATTATTAGTCCTAGGGCCTACCGCGAAGTTCGATAATCGACAAAACGATGGCCCCGTCTCTATCAATCTTGCACATACGAAAGAGAGTGATGCAAATAGACGATTCGATGAACGAAGTGCTTCGCGGTTATAGGCCAGTAACCTGTTTAGGCTTGCCGCATACGTTAAGTTACTCGTATCCCTTGTCGGTGCCACAGAACTTCCGCCCAAAGAATATAATACTCTGCGCCCATTCATTACATCTTCCAGCTGTCGGACACTTTCTTGTGAGACAGATAGAGGATAAAAGCAATTAGATTATGTTCTTTATCTGTTCCACTAAAACAGAAAGTTGAATTAAATACAGCTTTTTGTCTAACATATATGACAAGTCTCACACTGTCATTTTGAGATCGCGAACCAGCTTAACATGACCCCCGTCCCGTGAATAATGCATGGTTTTCAATTCAAGTTATTGCCAAATGTAAGTTAAACCTTATTTTAACATTCTTAGTTCATCGGTATACACTTGGAAAGCTCTTGAGATCATTTATTAATGGTTAATACCTGTTAATGACAGAAACGTTCATAACAACGACACTCACACCACACAATATACAATACCTAGGTATTGTTTTGTTTCAAATTTCATACTTTCTAGACAGCAACACGCAAGTAAATCGTTCGTTTATTTATTTTAATTTAATTTAAGTTGACATATTCATATTTATATCTAATTGTATTTTATTATGTAATGTGTGGACCATGTTGTCTTTTAATAAATGATTTTGATTTGATTTGATTTGATTTAAGTATTCATTGACTGCCAAGGAAGAGTATTTCCTTCTAGATAATTGTATATTTTGATTAAAATGGTTTTTAAATCGCGAGTTCTCAGTACTAGGACTCATCATCTCAGCCATAAGACGTCCACTGCTGAACATAGGCCACCCCTTTGGTCTGGACCTCCGATCATTAAAGGGGGGGTTTGCCATACGCGCCACGCTTGGCAGGCGGGTTGGCGCGCGCAATTTTTTTTTGTTTATTGTTGTTTAGGCTTTCGGAAGATGCTGCTGCGCATCTCCCGGTAAATTCGCTTACCAGACTCCTACTGCAACCACGGGACGATATGGTGGGGGACAATTCTAAGGCCGGGCACTCCACGGCTATACAGTACTAGGACTACTAGTTAGATAATGCATATATTTATCTACTTTGCGTAAATTCAGTTTCGTTTCGTAAGACGAAAACCAGTTCACTTGTGTAAATCCCTAAAAATTACGCTTTTAGGGTCACCACATACCTAGCGGTTTTCCTCGCGGAATTACCGGAGGTAGCGGAAATTCATAGACAAAATGCTTAATTTGTCTATGGTAGCGGAAATTTGTCTATGGCTTCCATACAAAAAATCTGCTACCATAGACAAATTTCCGCTACCATAGACAAATTTCCGCTACTTCCGGTAATTCCGCGAGGAAAACCGCTAGGTGTGTGGCGACCCTTACCTTTCAAGTAGGTATAAACCAGATTATCCAATCATAAATATCATAATGTTTGTAAATTAAGCATTTAAAAAACCTCCAACGCAGAAATGGTTCGACCAATATTGATAAAATAGGTATGTCTAAGAAGATAAGACTAAGAATTATCGCTAGAAAATCTGCTTTCAAATGAAAGCAGAAAGAAAAAAAACTAATACCCGTAACTTATCCAAGTTAAATAATTTATATTAATTACTTAAATCTTCTAGGTATATTTAATAAAATAACACGCATTTAAGGAAAAACAAATCGTGCATATTTTAATGAACTTGTTTACGTAAAGTCCTCATCACTTAAATATCAGCAGGCTTTTTAATCCTATTGTGTCTACATTTATTATGACATCATTTACTAAAAAAACACAATGACGCTATATGACGCCAAAACTACTTTGGCTATCATAATACGTATTAAGCAACTTCAGCATAGTATGTTCTTGGCGTAATTATACCAATTTTTTTACTTAAGGACAAAACACACCTGCTGAATAAAGCAAATTCATAGGCAAATGTGTCGACGGTAGCTTAAATTTGTCTATGGCCTCCATACTAGGGAATGCAACCTGGGTATTTTTAGCATGAAGAAACCCGGGTTTCCGGGTAATACCCGGATTTTTTCATACTAAAAAAACCCGGGTTGCATTCCCTACTCCATACTTACTTCCTCCAGGTGTGTTTTGCCCCTTAGACGTCTTTTTTTTAAATATAATGCCAACGACTTAGCTATACAACATTTATTTACATTTTTTTAAAGTATTTTATCTTTTATTTACCTACATAAATATGTTAACCTCTATACGTCCCACTGCTGGGCACAGGCCTCCTCTCATGCACGAGAGGGATCAGGCTATAGTCCCCACGCTGGCCCAAAGCGGGTTGGGAACTTCACATACACCTTTGAATTTCTCCGCGGATGTATGCAGGTTTCCTCACGATGTTTTCCTTCACCGTATAGCGATTGGTAAATATCAAATTATATTTCGTACATAAGTTCCGAAAAACTCATTGGTACGAGCCGGGGTTTGAACCCGGGACCTTCGGATTGAAAGTCAGACGTCATTACCGTCAGGCTACCAACGCTTTTTTCATTACCTACATAACGAATATTATTTACAAAATATACACTTTACAAAAATTTACAGGAACGTCTCACTCCCAGCCGCTCCCGGCACGAAGGTGCCCATAACACTTGCGGCATTACCACGTTGGATTATTATGGTCAGCTATATTGGATTCCATACAACAATACAGTCACCATAGACAAATTTCCGCCTCCCGACGGATTTGTCCATGACACCTGAATTCCGCTTAGTATGTGTTTGCGCCTAAGCCTGGGATGGTACTGCTACTGCCTGATACACACCGCTTGCAACCGGTATGACACCGGATCCAGCTGCAGGTCATTTAAGGTTTTGTATGTTGTTTTACAAACTGAGGCCAGTTTTATAAAGCTACAAGTTACAATTTACAAGCGGAACTCTCTTTCTAATCTAATCCTATGTGTTACTCGTCTTCTCTCGACTTCCGCCTGTAAATTGTAACCTGTAGCTTTATAAAACTGGCCTCAGGTTTTCAAATAAACCTAATATTTGCTAGTTCGTACGTATAGTGCATTTCTACGTTTCATTATAATTTTTAGGCAGTTTTCTATACGGCTAGACCACTACATCAGTGTTGTACCAAACAGTCAGTCACAATGTAAAAGGCGAGTCGTTTCTTTCCTTTTTCAAGGAAAACTTAGGAACCATTTTAGTTGATTGACGCTTTAAAGAGCCACTAACTAAACCGTCAGTAACAACTAACAACAGAGCTTTAGTCGTAGGTCGTAGTTTTTATACGGGGTTACGGGTGCTGCAAAAAAGCCCGGATTTCTATTGACCGTAGACGGACAAAAACTCCACGATATTAATTCGTAGAATACATTTATGTACATAACTAAATATACAGAGGTACTAGAGTACAAATACTAAACTAAATTAATAACTAGCTCAAATCTAAACTAGGCCCTTGCGGCATTGTACCAAGGATGCTGGCGGCATTTCCTCGTTGTATCGCAATGCTGATACGCTGTGCGAGGAAACCGCCAGCTCTTCGGTCACCAGTTACATCAACCAGAAAAAGTGCTAAATAGGTACTCAGGTATTATACCTACACTACTCGTGCAACTGCCCGTGACTACGTGCGCGTGGAACTCATGAATGGCACATCGTATGAGTTCATTAACCTTTTAAGATCCCGACGAATTGAGAACCTCCTCCTTCGAAATCTTGAATTCGGTTGAAAATATATACCTTTTAATATAATTCGAATACTTACCTACATTTGTAACATTATTTTATCTCAAAAGATATTAGATAACTGAAAGAAAAACATTTATTTGGTCTCTTTTTTTCTATGCGCCACCTGATGCTTATATTGCTTATTATTTTTCTCTAGTATCCTCTACCCAAAGGTTATCTGGAAGAAATCTCTCTTGAGCAATAAGACCGCCTGTTGTCACCTGTACCTAAATTTATGTAATTGTATCAGTAGGTACTTAAACTGTATAAGGTGTGTAATAAAGAGTATTTATTATTACAGATTATACAAAAATAATGACTACATACAGGGTGTAACAAAAATACTGGTGATCCCTTTAAGGGCGGCCACCGACATTCAGTCCGCCTGCAGACACTGCAGTCCGTCTGACAATATATCGGCCTGTCAGTTGTTCGGAGCAGGCAAATTTCTGTTCTTACTGACACTCAGGCTGAGATCGTCAGGCGGGGTAAGAGAAAGTTAAAAAAAGTTTTTGGACGCGAAATATTTTTTGTATGGGACATGTCTGCCCAGCCCTCCATACAAAACCAAATGTTTTTTCGCTAGAATTTTTTTAAAATTATTATTTCATACGCGCAATACGATACCAATTATGCCCTTAAGGTTCACCAGTGTGTTACACCTTGTATTCATTTTGCGGTATTTAGGTAGTTGCGTCATTGTAAGGAACACCAACGTAAAAGCACTAACTTTCACATAAAGAATCTGAAATACTTGTGGGGATTTCCTTATTTCGAGTAGGTACAGCTCGTTGACATAAAATCATTACTTGCTTTCTCCCGCTACTCTTAATTTTAAAATTGATAAAATAGGCTTTACAATATAATTTGTTCTATAATATATACAAAGGTGGCCAAAAAAGAACTGAATTCCCGTTAGTCACCATTACTCACCGCAGCCACTCAATGGCCATACAAAAGTCCAAAAAAGGGAGGATTGGTAGCGTCCCAAAAGCTTACAGCTAACGGGAATTCTGTTCTTTTTTGGCCACCTTGTATAATAACCTTCTTGATACCTAAACCTAAACAGGTATAAAAAATAAAGTACATATTGCAATAAAGTAAACATAAACACTCGGACTGGTCTCAGAGACGTCACATTCCAGCCCAAATTACAATTCTAAACATCTACGCATCGCATACGCAATACAAGCTACATTATCATCGCGTTACTGTTGACCGGTCATTAAAATCGGTGAATTTTCCGTATCTAACTGATCTAAGCCGCGTCCAATATTTCCGAGTACGGTAAATCCCCTTTCCTGTTGGAAAGTTATGTGCTACTTACCTACCCACGACAGGTATGGCCTGGGGCGGGATACTAAAGCATGCGGATAAAAGTGGTTTTTTACTCATGCTTCATCATCATCTTCTTCTCCTAGTCGTGTTCAGCTACAGCGACTGCATTCTACCGCTGAGAGCGACGCTGGTGCGCTCTTAAGAGGCCTTATTCTCAAAACACGCGTATTTCATGAAATGCTTCATTTTCTTCGGAGGATATGGCGAAAATACTTAGTTTTTTTTAATTAACTATTAATGCATCTCATAGTTCATTTCTTTATCTAGACGGCCATTGGAGAAAATATTACAATTTAATGAGTTAAATATGAAACAAAATGGTTCTCTTGGAAGGCCTTTTCTGATTTTCCAATTTGACGTACCGTTCGTTTTCAAATTACGCAAAAAATCGTAAAAATTCTTATTAAACTTGAATATAATTTAGTTGAATATGTTATGTCTGAGAAGGCCATCGGAGAAAGAATTGAAAATTCATTTTAGATAATAGACAAAACACCGTTTGATTGTATGCCAGTTTTTTGACGAAAACACGGTTAGATTTAATTTTTTCTACGAAAAACCTACACATATTTCGCCTTTAAAACATTATATAGCATAGCAAAGTTAAACTATATTTCTATCGCGATAAAAAAAATCATCACTACAGTTGTAACTTATAATTATAAAAATAAAACATTTATTTACATAACTAAATTTACAGAGGTACTACAGTACAAATACTAAACTAAATTAATAACTAGCTTAAATCTAAACTAGGCCCTTGCGGCATTGTACCAAGGATGCTGGCGGCATTTCCTCGTTGTATCGCAAAATTACAAAAACACAGTTTAAGTTCGTTTTATGTGGTAAATATAAGCGTTAAAACTAGGTACAATAATAAATAAAAACTTAAATATAAATTAAAAGCTATCTTAAATAAAATAAAATATGAATAATTTAATATGAATTTTTAAAAATTACCTATAAATCACACTTCACAGGACACTTTCTGCAAGAATTGTATTTTTGTGTACTTAATAATAACAAATATGTATCAAAAGTATTTTTTTGTATTACAAACACTTCAAACTATCTTATAGATAGCATTTTATGCGGGTTTTTCCATTAATAGAGATTTTCGACCTTTTAGGGAATAAGGAGCCTTAAGTGACTGATATAGCCAATTTTTGCAGTAAATGTGCGGCCACACTCGCTGCAAGTCAGCACTCCTCCGACATAGCAGTAATTTATGGCCACAGTTGGTCTGGCTTTTAGCTCGTCGCGTTTAGCGTCGAGCTCTGTACGTCGCCTGGCTTCGGACCTGCGTGTGCTCGGTATGCCTCCACTTTGGACGGTCACCAGCAAGAGTCTCCCATGTCTTTGGCTCTATATGAGCTCTTTTCATATGCCACTTCAGCACATCTTTATATCGCAAAAAATTGCCACCTGACACGACTTTATTGTTAAGAGAATACAAGCGTGTGTAGGTAATTTTGAATAACCCACCCGCTTAGCTACTTCCGCTACTATTTAACTGAACGCAGCAAAGATATAGGTTTGGTTACAGTTAAGTAATGTCGATTAAGGGAATTGGATGACCTTTTTAGACTCTTCGGTGGATTTGCTGTCTTCTACAGCCTACTGAGCCTACTATAATTCACGCGTAACATAATATATAAACAAGATCTTCTTGTATAATTATATATATTGTTTCCCTAAAATATATACATGTATAAAATATGTAGACAATCATCTACAAAAAATATTTGCAGCTTTATTTTATTCCCTTAACAAGAATCTAAGTTAGTGTACTCGCACTTACTGTTTTTATTCAGCGATTTTTAAATACTGATTGATAAATGTGTAGGCATACTATACTAAATAATACAGCGTAGGTAAAAATAGTTGAATAATTAACAATAAAAGAGGAATAGAAAAGAAATATAACACATTGTACAAATAATTTGAACAAACAACCCGCCCCCTGCCATTCTTGGTGCACAGGTGCATAAGACTTTTTGAATAATTTACAAAACATAAACATATTTATTTCTTTTAGGTAATAAATGGTTTGTTCATCAGATAAATAAAATAAATATTCGTTACTTTATTGTACTGTTTTTGTTTAAAACTGTGTTGCGTCGAAGACGCGCCAACTGGTTTTCCCAATTCAACCTTACGTTTTCCTTATTTAAAGCCTTCACGATACGATGCCTCGTTAGACAGTTTGATTAAATAGTTGAAGTATTTTAATTACTGATGTGATGTCTATTAAGGTCTATAACAGATTTGGTTTACCCAGTCATTAAGCTTAAATCTAACTAATTTGTAGATTAATATCCGTTTAATTTATTAAGTACCTACAATAAGTACGAAATATTTTTTTATAGATTTAATTACCTACCTAGTCCAAAATAGGCACTTAGGCAGAGCACATTTAAATAAATAGGTAGATTAGGCTCTCTGCAAGCGTAAGCGACTAGTGTGTCAAATTATGCCGATTGTAGAGGCCATTATAAAGATACTGACGTGGGAATAGGTAACAGGTAACCCCTTAGTTTTTAACTACCTACATTTGAAAAGTTTAAGTATATACTACATTAAGTAAACTAAAATTATTTTATACATATTTTACTATAATAAATTGTAAATACTGTCGGTAGTGTCGGTAAATAAATAAAAATATCTGATTGTAATAGTATAAAGTACCTATCTAATAATGATAAAATCAATTAAGTAATAAAATTCCGCCCAATTTTAATTAAAGTTTCCTATGTCTATAATTACGAAAGTGGCACATTTGGACACGGCAGTCATTTACCTGTAATTAACTTGAACTCACGTTAGCATACACGAGCTGAGTGAGACGTTACAAAATTTAATTTTAAATTTGTAGGCGGGCCATATATCGCCAGTATTGGACAGTGACCAACACATTGATAGATGCTTCAGTACAACCATAATACTGGTCAGAGTGGTCAGAGTAAGTCAGTGCCAAGCCGCAACAAGCCATGACCACACGCGCGATCTTAAAATTTCAAAAATGACTACTTAATCATAAGGAATAGACCATACTGTGATAATGTGCCGATTATTTTATAGTATTTTAATTATATTAGGTTATGCAAGTTACTTGCCAGTAATTAGTGAATATGTGATCGAGATTGTGAAGTCCCCTTGTCCTGGGACTTTTGAGTATGAAACTGACGGTGGTGGAGTGTATGGTGTGATTCATCTCCAGCCGACCGGACCTGTGTCTACTATACATGTTATAGTTAATTTTACGATAGCTGCTAGAGTATTTTCGGTAAGTTCCTAAGATATATTTTTTTCTTTAATATTAAACCAGTTATGGGTGCTCTACGACGTGCGCAAGTTGCACAACACACTAGCAAAACCTACTCAAAATTGCTTAAAATAAAATAGATTTGTTTTAAAGAACAACCTGTTTTTGCAACTCGTTCTTAACCTTTTGACGGCCGTCGTCTGATATATGATATGAGACAAAGTGACAACATGAATGACACCTTCATAAATGATGTATGACAGAGTTCAAAATTGAATATAATATTTTTTTGACGTCAGGCGGCTGAAAGATTTATCCTAGTCCGTGCCTAGTCCCTAACCCTAAGATTGTCTGACAGAGATCGCTTAAAATGATAAGACCACCTGTTCTGACCATTATTAAATGTATTACTTTGTTTCTGTATAAATATCTTTTTTTTGGCATAATGATGATATTTATTTAAATAGGTATCAGGCTGGTACCTACACAAAAAGACTATTTATAACAAACTTAGATAGATATAAAACTAAAATAAAATTATAAATATATAAAAAATACTCCCCAGGTCGTCTTCGTGGGTCTAATGTTTTTTTTTTTCATTGTTATGGATTATGGCCATAAACTTGTTTGGTATTAAGAAGTTTTTATCCTTGTTGAAAATAGGATGTATTGGCATCAATTGTCATAAAAATAGTTTTTGGTAAAAATGACAAAATATATGAAATTAAGTAGTTTATTTTGTGATCTGTACATTTTTTTAATAAAATATTGTTTTCTTTCAGTAAATTTAGCTATTTCAACGTTTTGAGGTAGTTTCCCTTCAGGGCCCATCAAATTTTCAGGCGACGTGAGCAAGAACAACCCTAAGTTAACGATAATGAATCGGCCGCCGTCATGTTTAAGTGAAATAACAACGAAATTTTAACAAAAACAAAAAAATAGCGCTAATTACAGTAATACCGGTATCAAACAATAGCTTGTTATTGACTGAATCCGCAGTGTTAATCCTGTTCACGTCTACTGTATCAACCTGTATTGTTGTTTAAATAAAATGGCACTGAAATCAGTCGGACCCTCAAATTGGTTAAATGCGTAAATCAACTTTTTAATGTTGTTTACGTTGTCCCCGTTGTCCGAGGGACACCTTCATACTGTTTACATAGGAAATGTTTGGTTGTCGTAGGGACGTAATCATAGCAACGAGGGGATATGAAAAGTTGATTGAATTGACTCAAATATCAACAACAGTAACTACCCTCAAAGTGAGTAATGTATAAAATAGTACACCTACACATATTTATATGCATATCAAATCGTATGCTCAACTAAAATAAGTATAGTGAACACATGAAACAAATAAATTTAAGAGCTTTTTAAGAGCTTCAATGGCATTCATAGCGGTAGCTTTTTACAAGCCGTATATAGGTATTAGTCAATGGGCTGTTTTATAAAAGCGCAATAAGTTAGGTAGTTAATAAAAGAAAAATAAGAAGGGTCACATCCTTTGTATTGAGGATTTTATTACTTTATTATTAGTAAACACCAGCAGCGTCTCCATTTACTGGTATAGGTACTACTCGTAATGCACAAATAGGTTTCAGTAGTCAACAAAGAACAGTCATACTCAACAGTGATTGTTAGTACTAGAAAACTAAAATTTGGTATTAGTATATGTTTATTGATTACGCCAACCAAGTAGTAAATTAAAAACAAAAAAAAAATATTATTAGCAGAATAACGACTAAAACTTATAGAAATCAATAAAAAAATTGTTAGGGGTACGAAGTTTGCCGTGTACAGCTAGTATCTTATAAAAACCGACCTTTTGAGTAGGTTTATTGTGATGGGCCGGCAACTGCGGAACTCTACACTGAGTATGGCCCAGTATACTCTTGGCTAGTTTTTTTATTATTAACTCCACGTAAAAGTGGCAGCGGCAGCATGTGTATTTTTATTCTTTGCATTTCTCTTGCTCAATATATCAGACCCAGATTTAAAATTCCTTGATTTGGCTTGGCTTTTCATAACACAAGGAGCTGTTGCATATGACAAAATTACAAAAAAAACCGCAGGGGGACCTCTTTGAGGGGGTATTCTTCTTGTAACTGGGATTTTAGGTAAGTTTTAGGTAGTTTTATATATTTAAATATATTTATATGTTTAAATTATTTGTATAATGTTACCTAAAAACTTACCTAATAATAACTATAATAATTATAGTTGTATTTAGTTTTAATTTAGTTTATTTTAATATTAGTTTAGTTTAGTTATTTTAATTTAATTTTTGTTACGTGTTTATTAAAGCATTTTTACCATCATACCTACATCTTCATATTTTTAAATACCGGTCAGACCGGGCGGTTTTGTAAACATTGAACAGTAACTTTACTAGATCAACATCTTTTGTTAACGTACCTTCTATTTTGTTGGTTTTTGTAGATAGGTAAACAAACAAAGTAGTATCTACAAAAAAATCTAGTCTAGTACTATTACGATATTGTTTTTAATTCTGTTAAATGATTAGAATAAATATTATAGGTAGGTACATTAAAAACTTAAAAATATAGTCATATTAAAACTAAACTAGTGGTTCTATAACCGTAGACTTCGGAGAACATTAATAACGCGACAGCAAACTTCCCCCCTTTTCTCCCTCATTTTTCTCTCAATCAAAAAAATGGCTTGACAATTTTTGGCAAATAAATCAAGGAACGCACATGCCAAGTTTCATCGAAATCGAATGAAAAATGCGACCTCTAGACCGACACTGACCAACCAACCAACCAACCAATAAACACACATCAATCTGCCAAATCGTCGTACCAGTGAAAACGGAGACGTTTGTCGCCTCGCTACGCTCGGCGCTCGGCTCCCCAGTCAATTAAAAACATACATATTTAGATCATTTACAACCAAAACTACAAACTAACTACTAAGATTAAAACTTCTAAGAATGTGCAATAATTACAATAGAAGACTTGTTTTCGGCAGCCGATATCATATCGTGAAATTCCTAGGCATATCGTGAAACGTGAAAATCTTTGACTTGTTCCCTGATTCGACGGACTACCAAATAGTGACATCAACTTAATACGATATAATATTTTATTTACATAACTAAATATACAGAGGTACTACAGTACAAATACTAAACTAAATTAATAACTAGCTCAAATCTAAACTAGGCCCTTGCGGCATTGTACCAAGGATGCTGGCGGCATTTCCTCGTTGTATCGCAATGCTGATACGCTGTGCGAGGAAACCGCCAGCTCTCGGTCATCAACCAGGCCAGTTACATCAACCAGACTTTTATTATTTTAGTTTTAGAATATAATCAATCAAATCAGCCCTTAACATTAATCGGGCATTTTTTCCCGAGCACCCTGTATAAATAACAGTCATGCACAAAGTGCAAATTATGAATACATGCGTTTACTGTTTGCTCTAGTGACTCAAGTAAATATATGGTGTGCGTTCTTATTTATCACTAGCCATCAATACTTTTGCTTATAGTTACCTACGCCAAAACTACTAACTTGTATTACATTTGTGGTTTTAGGTAGCTAGCTATTTTTTATATGATATCCCATACGACAGGCTCTATTTGAGGTTTCAAACTAGGAAACTTATCATTTTGGACCTTTAGGCCTACGCAGTACATAGGTACTTACCACATATAGGGCCATAGGGCCCTAATGGCCTATATGTGGCAAATGTGGTAATCTGGCATTTGGCAATCCAATAATGAATATGATTGATATGATATGACATGATACCTGGCGTGATATGATTCATTTTAGCTAAGCAGATTATTTCTTCTACAATACTAGAACTTGTCATCTTGTAATTCTTGTACTTAATACATTACATGTAAATCGTGTGATATGTATCATATGTAAATTGACGGGTTTATCTTTTTTTCCTAATATAATTTGATGAATGGAAATAACCTGTTAGATTTTCTAAGTATCATACATAACCATTAATATAAAATCATTAATCATCATAGTTATTATGATACCGTACATCTTGTGTCAGGAATGTTTTAGAACAGAGTTTCTACATATACATTTTCCTTATTTATATATGACCTGCGTGTGTGGCGTCAAAACGATTAACACAGCACGAGACGAGCACGGTTGTGTTATAATTTTGGAAACAATCTAGATATACCTGCTAAGGCTTACTTAATCGTAGCTGGTATACCTACCTAGTCTAACTACAATTACAAGAATTATGAATGTATAATTATTAATTGTTGTATAACTACTCCGACCTACAGTACCTACTTTAGTACCAAAACCTACTGTATCCATCATTATATTCCCAAAAAAAAATTGTAGAAATTAAAAAGCAGCAGCATCGTAGTAGTGTCGTCCCGTTTTCTTTGACTGATTTGAAAGGGACGACACTAAGATGTTGCCAATTTTAATTTCTACAATTTCCTGTCGGAATATACCACGCTACGTCTGTGTCAATCAAGCCCCTCTAATGGTAATCAATCGGGTTTCATAGCGCATTAGCGCTGCACGCTGGGTACCTGCAACTCCATGAGCGTTACTGTAT
The DNA here is from genome assembly GCA_911728535.1 of Pammene fasciana. Taxonomy (NCBI): domain Eukaryota; kingdom Metazoa; phylum Arthropoda; class Insecta; order Lepidoptera; family Tortricidae; genus Pammene; species Pammene fasciana. The sequence goes on from OU452292.1 coordinate 5,121,786, forward strand.
AGAGTCCCTATATGTATTTTATAAACCTTCTGGTTTATTCTAACAACCGTTTAGGTATTTCCAAAAGCTTTCAAAATTTTTGTTTTAATCAAATTGGAACTCCTATATAAGCCAACAACGACATCGATGTCATTAGTCTAAATATGTTATTTCTTATTTCTATATTTTTTTTCAGAATTACGCGGGCCGGCTAGCGCCAATCAATCCCTCAGGGCTACAGTTCAATCAAGACTCACAAATAGACTACCGGGTAGACTTCCCTGTCACTACCCCCTTACCGCGGTTGACCTACCTCATCGCCAATGGCAACGTGTTATGCTACGGTCCTGGAGGTAATTGTAATTGCCTATTGCCTAATGTTCAATATAGTACATTGCACATTGATCAATTTTAATGTGAAAATGTTAAATTTCCTTTGTTAAATTTAAGCTATGTGTTACTTCGTATGAGGCTTCAAAAATATACTAGTTTATCTTGTCTTGGCCCCCCCTGTCAGATAAACTAAGTATATTTACATGATTATTGACAATAGAATATATTTCCAGATGTAGCTCGGCCTGATTTATACGTGACCACAATCAGTCTCCAGCACATGTTGTATCTCCGGAGAAGGCCAGGAAATCAGGGATTCACCCAAGGATTTAACCAAGGATTCAACCAGGGGTCTACTAATAATGGATTCAATCAGGGATCTAATCAAGGTTCGATCAACACCAGGCCGACACTCCAAGATACGTCTGTTAACGTCATCTCTTCGTCACCAGATGCACAATTGTTCACGTTGAACGTGGACAGTGACCGTACCGATGCCATCCCCTTTAATAACGGTGAGTATTAGCGAGTACACCCCAATACAACGCGTAGTCTAACTACGAACAAAAAACTGAGCGGCTCACGGGCAAAAAACATGACTGACAACGCGATTTACGCGACTGAAATAGACATAATTAGACATGATAAAATAAGAGGTGTACGTGTCACTGCGGTGCTACTGTTGCTCGAAACATGCTTGGTACAGCCCTGCGTCCGAAGTTTGAATTGCGAACGTGATTTTTTATTTGTAGGTGGTAGGTACAGTCGCCATCAGATATATCGGAGCGGCCAAGGTGGTCACAAAAATCTGAACAACGCCTCTATTATCAAGGCTTTTATAGCCTTCATAATATGCGTGCATGTTCAGATATTTTTGAGTACCGTGGCCGCTCCGATATATTTGATGGCGACTGTACTAGTCATTTGAGCATAAGTGAGAATATCATAGATACCAGTATCTGTTAATTACTGGTTTGAGTGGTGCATATCTGGTTTGAAGGACCATGAATAAATTATGATTTTTATCTTTATGTCTGCACAGTATTTATTTTAAACTGGGTAGTTTATTTATAAAAAAAACATAGCAGCGACCAAAAAATAAATAGACTAATGATTAATTAATTTCGTTTTAATAAGACATTCATCAATAAATAAATAAATGACTTTAATTACACCACTTTACACTTAATATTCTGTGACTCTTTTTTGATTAATTCAATATCATAACACACGCTCGCTCGTTTCTTTTATTTATTTATTAAACTAGAATATTTATTTCCATTTCCAGGGCTCCAACGTCCTCAGAAGCAGCCGCAACGGCCGCCACCACCAACGCCACCTCTCCGGCCACCACCACCACCACCAGTCGAATATTATCCGGAATACACGTCCACTACCGCCAGAAAACCAGAAACTTCACCACCACGACCTCAAAATATTTAGTAAGTTTACACACATTACACACATTTGCGGCCGGGCATGTTTATTTATTTATTAATTCAATTTTTTTTACAATTATATACTTCTACTTAAACAAAAGAAAACCATATCTATAAACTAACACTGGTAAATAAAAGTAGAGTAAATTATATTTAACTTAAAATCTAAAAATTCCAGCCCATCAACGGGCTCGCGCAATCCTTCATTCAGCTCAGAATGCGGCGTGGTGGCTGGTGGCAACGAGCAGGTGCCCCTAGTCTACCACGGGACAAGCTACACGCGCGGGGACTGGCCGTGGCTGGTCGCCATTTACAAGCGGAAGGACGGAAGCCTCACGTTCGCCTGCTCTGGTACGCTGGTGTCTGATCGACATGTGGTATCTGGTAAGTCGAACGGCATTATTCGGGCCAGTAGTGTTGGAGCCCAATGGTTGATTGCAACGCATATGTGTCAAATCTAGTTCCTACTGTAGTTTTGGGCTGTATCAAAATTTAGGGCTATTTGTTTTTTCGATGTTCTTAATTTTGAGAAAAGAGAGAATAAATTACGACCTAAATCAGAGATAATCCATTCCTTTAGTATCCCTTTTATGTCTTGAAAATGATTTATATCGTTACGTTCTTAATACGATTCAAGAGTAAATACACCGTGTTCTGTTTTCTTAATTAATCAACAAGATTCCGTGTTTCCTTTCCTCACGTTTTTTCCAAGGACTACCAAATAGGTATGACTAATCTCAACATTCATATGATATATGAATATTAACTTGTCAAGCTATATACTTTATCTTCGTTATAGTGTTACGGATTTTGTTATTTTATCCCAACCGCAACCAACTAACAGATTGTTTAAAGGATTTGAGAAGAACGAATATCTAAAGATGACCATAATTTCTCCGTTTACGTTTATTGGATTTATTTTGTATCCTTAAAGAATCTTGTATTAATCCTCAAATAATTACAGCCGCTCACTGCGTTCAACAAAGGAGTACGCTCACCTCGATCAGGGACATTGTAGTTAAAGTCGGAGTGTATAACTTAGAAGACTGGGGAGACGATATTACCGTCACAAGGACTTTGGAGTCTGCTACCATACATGAAGAATTCAATTCTTCGACGTATGCAAGTAAGTTTTACGAGTAACTAGTCGCTCTTCGCGGCTAGATTTATTATTATTCTATAAAGTTTATTAGGTACCGCAGTACTTCCCTACCAACACCTAGTGTCCAAAGTGATTACCCTCCCATTTATTAAATGCAAATAAATGGGACTGTAAAATTTGACGTGTGGGATGGTTGACCATTGACCACTATGCAAATAAACGTGTAAAACTAAAAATCGGCGGTGAATGCTCGAATTGGTATTACCACCTACCACCAATTGGTGATTCAACGTTTGACATCCACTTAATAGTTGGCGTCACCCAACATGTTCATGAGTAATACAAGAATTTAAATTTGTAAAATTTGTTCGAAGAGTTATTTTGAATGACTTTTTAAACCGGAAGGTACCTAAAGTAGGAAGGTTAAACACCCGTCTTAATTTTTTTTACAGATGACCTTCTTGTACTTACATTTGACAAAAGCGTCGAGTTTAACACCAACATCAGGCCGGCATGCCTCTGGAATGGGAACAACGATCTCAACAGGATAGTGGGAGCTTCTGGAGTGGTATGTTATAATTATAATATCCATAAAAGATAAAAAAAGATAAAAGATATTTATAGCATAGCATGTCCATGTACATTTTAAAAACAGTCATACTCATATACCAAAAATGGCTTTTAGGTAAATGAGTCATTTCGAGAGACAAGAGGTGTACAATAAATCCCAGTTTTAAATTACTTATTAAGTCCTTAAATTCGAAAATAAATCCTTATCTTTATATATGTATTATGAAACTAATTCGTTTTATAGGTAGCCGGCTGGGGATCAAGCGAACTAGGCCCGGGTAGTAAGGGAGAGCCACGTATGGTGCGCATACCCGTCGTCAGCACGGCCATGTGCCGGGCTAGTAGACCCGACTTCCATGTGTTCACGAGTGACAACACGTTATGCGCAGGTACTAATAATTATTTATTTCCACAATGAAAACACATTTGGATTTAAACTTTTGTCTGCCTATTGTCCTCCTGACCTGATCTGGTTCGAAGGACCAAAATAGAAAAAGATGCATATAGGCAATTTAGAAAAGATGGAAATACATTGAGTTTGAATATATGACTTTCATGGCATTAGGGCACTCCTTAATTTAAAAGCAGGATATCCTCATGCCTAAAAAACTTATTGAATAATCCTTTAGAGTCTGTCCGGAAAGAATAGTGTCGTAGAATGTATGAGCTCCCATATAAACCACGACACTTTGCTTTCCGGACAAACTCTATATATGTATATATTATAGTTAGGTAAGCTTAGTTTGTGATTTTTTAAATTAAAGCATAGTAGTTATATTAGTTATTAACCCATTTTCGTTTTATAATTTATTTCAGGTGATCGTAAAGGCGCTGGGCCTTGCTTAGGGGACTCCGGAGGAGGACTTTATATCCTGGATGGAGGTCGCTGGCGCCTCCGAGGAGTAGTCTCACTGTCGCTTCGACCAGAAAATGGAGAATCTACGTGCAATCTCAACGAATACGTTATTTTCACTGATGCTGCTAAGTTAAAAGCGTGGATTAAAAATGTCATAAGTAATTAATTTATATAGTGATTTTTTTTTATTGACTTTTAGCAATAGAAAATAATAGTACCATTAGCGCTCAAGTACTTTCTTCAGGTGATTAAAGAATATTTTTTTGCATAAATTGTTATGGTTTTATTTTTGAGCGCGCGGCGCGAGACATATGTTGTCTGCTGGTGAGATGGCGATAACTGCCCATATAACTAGCAACTACAAACTTGGCGGCCAAGAGTATTGGTCCCAATACATCTATGCCTGTCCTTCTCAACAAAAGGCATACTACAAAAAGTACCTGACATGCGTGGCCAGCCTAATTGTTTTGTAGTGCCTTGCAAACAGTTAAGTTGCTGTCTTATTTTTCCTATGGATGTTGATGCAAAATCTGTGTCGAAAACAAACCACGAAGTGATCTGTTCGCATCATTCCAGACGGAAATGAGAGAGAGATTCTGATTCATAGTACAGCCTCATGTGTAAAGCCCTTTATAGAATGTAAGTAATTTTTGAACGTAAGCTGTCAGACTCACATACAATATTGACAGTGACATTAGTGACAATCAATGGCATATTTACGCGCGGTTACAGCGGTATGGTATGATTGTTACAATGCTTGCTTTGAGGATTGTTACTTGTTTTTAAATTGTTTATAAACTGAAAATTAACCAAATCTTAAAGGTAATGTCTTGGAACGAAATTAAGTGTAAACATAGAGAGGTTCAATTACTCGGAACCCTTAATGGAGGTCAAAGTTTCAGGTAAGACGATAGCATTATTTGTGTTTGAATTTCTTCTGAAATACCAATTATTTTGCCCAGTTTTAATAAACTATCTTGTTTTAGATGGACTTATAATCAAGAAGACGATGAATGGATAGGTATTTTCTCGAAAACAGTTTGGAAATTGCGTCAAAAAGATGATTGTTTACACTACAAAGTCTTAGGTTCTCTACTGAATAAATCAGTTAAAAATAAAACAAAGCAAAATAAAAACAAATTGGACGTAAATAATCACGATCAGTTTACGAATTTGCTCGAGAAATATTTCCGATTAGAAGTGGATTTGGGTAGTTACTACAAGAAGTGGGCGGAGAGTGATGAGATGTTCAAGACAGCCGGACAGCAGTTCTATGGCATCAGGATGCTGGCACAGGAGCCTGTGGAGAACCTCTTCTCATTTATTTGCAGCCAGAATAACCACATATCACGGTATGTGATAGTTTTTTAGGGTTCCTTACCTAAAAAGGAAAAAAACGGAACCCTTATAGGATCACTTTGTTGTCTGTCTGTCTGTCTGTCAAGACCATTTTTCTCAGGAACGCGTGGAGGTATCAAGCTGAAATTTATACCAAATACTCAGGTTTATTGTCCCTTAACGCTGTGAAAAAATCTTACTTAAAAGCCAACACAATCAAAAGATACAGTCGTTTATGCTGCAAATTTTAGAGATTTCGGCACTCGCAAAACCTACGGGGTACTTCCCATGAACTCAGAAACTTAAAATTTGCCACTAAACAACGTCATATAGCATAGACAAAGGAAAAATTATAAAAAGTAGACATTTTTAGTAAAATCATACAAAAATATATAATTACAATTTTAAACTTACTACCTTTTCCCTCGTAAACGCGTGAAGTTATTAAGTTGAAATTCATGTCAAATACTCAGGGCTATAGGACTTTTGAGATGTAGTAAAACCAAACTTTTATGTCAACGCAATCAAAAGAAATGGCAATTTAAGTTGCATAATTTGAAACTGAGTACTCGCAAGAAACTCAAAACCTAAAGGGTACTTCCCGTACACTCAGAAACTTGAAACTTGGCACGAAGAAACTTCATATAGCACAAACAAAGGAAAAATTACGAAAAGTAGATTTTTTTTGTAAAATCATTCAAAAAATATATTTTAAACTTACTACCATTTTCCTCGTAAACGCGTGAAGTTATTAAATTGAAATTCATGTCAAATACTCAGGGCTATAGTACCTTTCAGATGTAGCAAAACCAAATCTTTATGTCAACGCAATCAAAAGGAATAGCAATTTAAGTTGCATATTTTAAAACTGAGTACTCGCGAGAAACTCAAAACCTAAAGGGTACTTCCCGTAAGCTCAGAATCTTGAAACTTGGCACGAAGCAACGTCATATAGCACAGACAAAGGAAAAATTATAAAAAGTAGACATTTTTAGTAAAATCATACAAAAATATATAATTACAATTTTAAACTTAACTAAACTTGTCTACTTTTTTATAAAAAAAGTAGACATTTTTAGTAGGATCATACAAAAAATATTTTTTTAAATTTTAAACTTACTACCTTCTTCCTCGTAAACGCGTAAAGGTATCAAATTGAAATTCATATCAAATACTCAGGTCTGTAATACCTTTCAGCTGTGGCAAAAACAAACTTTTATGTCAACGCAATCAAAAGAAATAGCAATTGTTATAGGTTTTTACGGAACCCTTGGTGCGCGAGTCCGACTCGCACTTGGCCGGTTTTTTTTTAAATTTAAAACCAGAACTGCCATAATAATCTTTTTCTACTCCTGCATTCTAATTTGCCAATAAAATGACTAACATGTATATTCAAAGCATATACTTTATGATCGTTGTCATAAGATGACTCAAAAGTCGATTCTTAGGGATATAATGGGTCTGTTGCTGGGGCGGGCCCCACGCGCCATTATCCGCCGCTGTAGACAAGAAGGGCGCCGGCACAATCCGCCGGGAGATTGAAGACAATTGTATAGAGGCAGCAGCATTCCTCGTACTCAATACTTACCGGCTTGCCTAGCACTCGTAGAAAAACTATTGTGTGCAAAGGTACATAACTAGGTCTTAAAATTCTCAGGTCTGTTTTCACAAAATTCGGCTTTGCCTCATTTTGTAACTTCGACCCTCGAATCTTAAGAACCCTTTTTATGTAACTGTTGCACAACATACTATTCAATCTTGATTAAAATATATGCACATGTGGTATTTTATCTTAATTGATGCTCTTATGTTATGACTGTATCTTAAAGTTAACTTCAAAGGTTGAGTTGTAATGGACTGATTTTGAATCATCAACCTTCTTTACTGATTTCATTAGTTAGATTTTACATCTTCTGAGAGTGTTGTGATATTATGATATCAACAATTTATCTGTAAGTTTAAAGAATAATTTTCAAATAGTTTTGTATAAGTACTAAACAAAAACGAAAATAAAAAGAAATATATTTTTTTTTTTATTAAATCCAAAAGTGGCAAACATAATAAAAATAAATTTTAAACTATGGTATGTATTGAGCTTATATTCATTCCATTCCAGGATATCAAGTATGGTAGAAAAGCTATGCTCAAACTATGGTGAAAAAATTTGCAGTCTGGATGGCACCACATACTACGCTTTTCCTGAAGTTGAAAAGTTGTGTGATCCTAAGGTCAGTTTCTTGTGTAATCTATGTATCTATTACATTACTTTGTGTAGCCTTGTTGAGTGTCCTACTGCTGGGCAAAGGCCTCTCCCTGTATCTCCATGGCTTCCGATTTCGCGTTTCTTCAGTACAGTTAAGGATAATAATTAAGCTTAATTTTAGAGAGCGCACTATAATTTTCCTTATCATTTATAGGTAGAATCTCAGCTACGGGATCTTGGGTTTGGCTACAGAGCTAAATTCATCCAGAAGTCAGCAGCGCAGATTGTGGAGTGGGGCCGAGAAGAATGGTTCAAGTCTCTACAGGAGATGAAGTACAAGGATGCCAAGAGGGAGCTCATGAAGCTACATGGAATTGGACCTAAGGTACATAGGCTTAAAGTTCATATTTTAAAAAGTTCCATGTTCCGGAACCAGCTTATTTGGTAGCTCCAAATGACATAGTGCTCTTGTAATAGTTGGATTGCAACTACACTTAAACATACAGGACACATTTATTGTGTAGATAAAGATATCTGTCAATAGGGCTTACGGTATCTTATCTTATCTTATTGTATTCGGGGGCCCGTAAGGATACACTTCGACCCAAAGGGATCTTTTGTGTAGTTGCCCCCTAGTACACCTACTCGAGAGCTTTCTCAACCATCTCCATGTGTTGGATGATGGAGCTCAAGGGCAGTGCTTTGAATTCCTCTGGATCTGGATAGCCAGTACCAAAGTCCTTCATTCTCTGTCTGGCTAGAGCGTGACATTCACACATTAAGGGCTTACGGTATAGCCAGTATAGGCTTTCCATAATAGTTTATCTTCTTTCCTCCAAGCATTTGTCCCGGCTTAGGATCTGCTGACTACCTAATCCTATGAATTGGCGTCATCATCATTAGTCGTTTCCTCAGAGCTGAGGATCGTGACATCATGTCCTTCCGTTGAAGACCAGGTTCCGCCATAGGCTTCTATCCCAAGCTAAACGCATAGCTTCTTGCAGTTTTAATTGCAGGGGTGCAGTGAGTTCGGCACACCAACCTGGAAGGGCAGGGCTCTAAGTTCATGATGATTCTCTCCAAGCTATCCGAGGAGCATCGTGAGAGGTGTCCGAAGTATGTGAGTATATGGTTCGGGCACGTCGTCGACAACCGGCGTAGGCACTAGTTTTTACGAAAGCGCCTACCATCTGACCTTCCAACCCAGAGGGGAAAAAAGACTTTTTTTAGGGTTAGGTCCGGTGTCCTTACGATGTTATGCTTTCCTTCACCGAAAAGCGACTGGTAAATTCCGAAAAACTGTGGTACCGGCACATACCACAGACTTTTGAATCCGAGACCTCCGGATTACCGCAAGCGCTTGTTCAGAGTAAGGTTACTGTATTTTAATTTTAAAATCTTTTGAATGTCAAAAAACGCTGAAAATGCGTCATGGGCTGTCGTGTGACAAGTTTAAAAAAACGTATAAGTGTTATGTTATAGCCTTATAGCATACCTGTACAGTCAGCAGCAGAATTAGCTAAGCGGGTAGGATGTTCAAAATGACCTACACACGCTCTTATTCTCTTAACAATAGTCGTGTCCAGCTCATTTTGAACACCCTACCCGCTTAGCTACTTTTGCTGCTGACTGTACTGTACCGTCACATTGTGAATAGATTCATATTAGCTTTCTTGCGTAATACCCTTGTTACACCTACCGAGTACAGTGGCGAGTCAGTACTCTCGATCGAGTACTCGCAAGGTGTAAACACATCGCCGAGTACTGGGCCGGGCCATTTTACTCTCTCGGCCGAGTGGCATTTTGCTGTCTCGCCACTGTACTCGTTAGGTGTAACCAGGCCTTAAGAGATCTTGGCGAGTCAGTGACATTTTTATATCAATAATAAATTGTTGCAGGTGGCCGATTGCATATGCCTAATGTCTTTACACCACCTGGAGGCACTCCCGGTAGACACACACGTATACCAGATCGCCACACATTACTTGCCGCACCTCCGCGGCCGGAAGTCGGTCACCGACAAGATGTACGCGGAGATCGGCGACCATTTCCGGAAGCTGTATGGAGACTTGGCGGGGTGGGCGCATACTGTGAGTGTTATCTTTTATTATGAAACTTGTGCTGTAAAGAAGCATTAAATTATAAGCTTATTAAGCGTTCAGTGCCACAACTTTTGACACTATTCAGGTATTTTGTTTAAAACTTGCGCTTTTAGGTATTTTTTAGACCTAACTTTAGTGTATTATAATATTTTAATAAGCAAAAGCGGATTTTATGACATACCTAAAAGATATATCGCCGAAAAACCTTGTCGTCAAAGGTATCGTTGTGTAACTAGTGCCAGTTTCAATATTCAACGCAATATTTGGTCCTTCGAACCGGATCGTAACATATTCAATATCAGAGACATTTTCAGTGATTTAAAGGTAAATTGTTCCCATTTCTGTATACTACTTAATCTGAGTATTGAGTACACTACTGCATTTCATTCCTCATATAGTCAATGTAGATTTAGTAAACTGTAATACATAAGTACTGTATTTTTGTACAGTCGCCATCGGATATATCGGAGCGGTCAAGGTAGTCACAAATATCTGAACATTGCCCCTATTGTCAAGGCGATAAAGTGCATGTTCAGATGTTTTTGAGTACCTTGGCCGCTCTGATATATTTGATGACGAGTGCATTAGTAAAGATCTTAATTATATTTAACACTATTATTTATTAAATAATAGATATAGTTATTTTATTTATGTTGAAATAAATATTATTTGAGGACAATTATTTGTTACGTTCCTTTCCATTGCAGGTATTGTTTTGCGCTGATCTTAAGAAGTTTCAGCAAAATGGCGACGAAGAATGTGTTATTCCGAAGAAGAGGAAAAAATGATATGTGATATGATAACTGTGATTAAAAATAATATGTTTTTATAATTTGTAAATACTTTTATTTAATACTTCAGTTCGTTATGATTTGTGATTAATAAATATAAAAAAGTATAAAAAGATTCTTAAACTAGAATACATTGGTGCAACATATAAAACGTATGACTAACAGTGTCGAATACATTTTCACAAGGGTCGTTAATTATTGCAATAACGATTCACCTCTATAATTACATTGAAACCAACAAGGTACTTTTTCGGTGTTCCCATGGAATTATATATTAATCTTAATCAAATACTTGCTAAAATCAAATGTAATTTTTTGTTTACTTTTACTTAAGTTGGTTTCTAAGTTCTTCCATAGCACGCATAAGCTATGAACATTGGAAACCAATTGAATAAAAAATCGATGAACATTTTTTTCTTAAAAAAAATCGAAAACATTTTTTTCTTAAAAATTTTTTTTTAAATCGATGCATTTTTTTTTCTTTTGACAATTAACCCAAAAAGTATGGAGATATAGCCCAAAAAATATAGAGATATAGCCCGTCAAAGTTCCGCGTACCGTGGTGCCGTGCTACTTTTTACTACGGGCACAACGGCGTGACGTCACGTGACGTGCCCTGGCGATGGCGTGAGAACTTCGACGCGCTTTACCTGTGCCCAGGATAACACCGTTTAGAATTAGTTTTCCAATAGCTGTTGTTACGGCTCTCGTGCGTAGTTGGGCAGAGTTATAATTATAATCCAATAACCTAGCTTAACACAACCTGGAATGGTCATAAACGAATATCTTTTTAAAAGACGAATACAATATCACAATTTAAAAAGGAAGCTACTGTAGCTTAATTTCTATGAGATTTATAACAACATAAATTGCACTCAAAATCGTCCTTAATTTCCTTTGGTTGTAATATCTTTTAGAGGCTAATATAGTTTTCTCATAAAGGCTTAAATAAATAAATATATAAAATGTAAATAAACTTAGTCGTAGCAAATGATTTCAAACAGATCAGACAATTCAGTCAATAAAAGCGAGTACACTTTGTAAAGATCAAAAAGATAAAAAGAAAATTTTGATATTTTTGATCTAAAAAAAAAACACTTTGTATGAAAAAAGTACTTAATTAAATCCTGCTACTATTGCTTATACATATTATTTTCTTCTTTATTTATTTTCATTCAAGTTAGGTTGTTTTATAATATTTTTACAAAAGTAAAATACAAAAATACATCAAAAACATACAAAAACAATAAAAACATTATAAAAAAACCTAACCTACGGTGCCGCCGGCAACGGAGCAAGGCCCAGGCTGCCGGTGGTTAGGGCCGCAGAGAGAGGAACCTTCGGACTATGCGCACCGTGTCCAGAATTACCGCCTTCTGTATCTGAGTATACATATTATTATTATTATAACCTTTACAGTTTACAACATTAGTCTGAGATCCCATTGGGCCCTCTCTGCATACGCTCCATACTCGTTCATTTACCTTTCGAAACCCACTCATTATACGTGCGATTAATAGTGAACTAAAATAAATTTTAATATATTAATTAATTGGCACTTGCGACATCGACAGATGACACTGGGCTCCGACGGGTTTATGTCGGCAGTAGGTGACAAAAAGAAAACTCGACAAAAGAGTGACTTATCGAAGGGATCATTGATCTAAATTGAGGGGTGATAACGTCACTTGGAACCAGATACAATGTGGTCCTTCGAACCAGATAATTGTGGAAATTGTGGTCCTGAGAAGCAGGTAAATAAATATTCGATCGTTCTAAACAATTTCGAGAAAATGTTTTTCGACATTTTTTGTTCTGCTAGGAGCAATGCGCGAGCCTATCCTTTTAAAACCAAAGTAATTTTAGATAAAGTTAGTTCTTTGAATCGGATCAAATGCAAAAAGTGATACCTGGAGCCCTGGAGCTAGATCTGTAAAGTTGTATCGAATGTTTTACATGTAAGTTTTTATGCAAAACATTACTCGGTTGACGCCAGCCTTGGAGCCAGATTATTTTAGTAATCAAAGATGGTCCTTCGCACCGGATAAAATATGGTACTTCGAGCCGGATTAGTAAGTAGTCGCTTCGAACATTAGAAATGTTTGATCAAACGTTACAACGGTCACTTGGTCTGGTAGTAGATGGCGGGGCAGTAGTCGATGAGCGCCTGCAGCGCGCGGATCTCGAAGGACAGGTCGGTGACGGCGGGCGGCGTGGCCACCAGCGTCGGCGCCAGCACCGTGCTCAGGTTGTGCGACCCCATCTTGTTCACCTCCGACATTTGGGATACTCTGCCGAGATTAGTAAATACAACGATAAACTATCAGCTATTTAGAACCTGTTGCATCACCATCGGCCACACTTAAAGAACGGATTAAAAATCTATGTTTACCTTTAGGTATAGATTTTTCAAACTCTGTGTTTATGTTCTGTAATGGGCTTTATGGAATAAATATGTATCTATCTCTTAACGTCAAAAATCCAAGTTGCGTGAGCCCATAGCGATTGTAAATTAAAGAAGAATGATTTAAATACTCACTTCAAAGTGTCTATGATTTTACTATGGATGGGACCCTTTGTTATTGATTATGATTAATTGGAGTGAACATCAATATTTTCCCAGAATAAAACAAAGTTCAGCTTAAGAAGAAGAATCAATAATTAAAATGCAAACACGATGCCTTCCCGGGAATATAATGAGGAGGTATCTTACCTGTGTAAATGTTGCACCACATATTGCAGACAGTTGTAATGCGCTTTTGGTAGTAATTCCAAACATTCACGCAGCAAAGAAACTTGATCCGATGGCGTCTTCATTTCTGAAAATACATACGCCTATAACAGTGTTTATAACATCGTACAGGAACACTGAGGCGGCGTAAGCAAAAATTTCTGAATGAGGGGGACTATTGAGCCCATCACAGAGGCGCAGACGCGAACGAAACTGAAACTGAGTGTTCTGAGTAATTTCAGACTTGAATAAATGTCCATAGTCACGGAAACCTGTCAGATGAAATAGACATTGTGCATTATTTCAATTCAATTTTTAAAATATGGCATTCTGTCCACAATATTGGGACAATTTTGCCAATGTCGAAGTAGATACGACAAGTGTACGGTTAATTAATTAAAATTTCGCTCCAAGAGCTGGACGTTGTACGGTGAGGTTAGGCTTTTTATATGGAGATAGCTACTCCCTACAAACAGCACGTGGACTAACGGATATCTAACTCAAACAGGGGTTACACATGTTTCGAGACTAATTCTTCATTAGTTGCATTGTATATTTAAGGATGGCTGCATACTCACGCGTGGCCTGCACGAACTTGGGGTGGACCTCGTAGGTGATAAGAGGCACCGGTAAGAGACGAAGGTACAGCTTCAGAGTGCCGGCGACCACGTTGATGTTGCTGAACTGGCTCAGGTCTGCTGCTTCGCCGTCTAAAAAAATAACGATCAAAATTAAATCGTCTGACTGTATTAGTGACGCTGATCCAGGATTTTGTTAAGAGATTTTTTCTCTTAACCTAACAACGTTTAACAATCCAATTACTGTCAACCTTTAAAGGGTCTACACTCGCATAAGTTAATCTTTTCCTTATGGTATAAAATTCTTGGTTCCTTAATTCCACTGTGAAGTTCACTCATTTTCATACAAACATATCGTAAGCAATTTCGGTATCTCACAGTTCTTAATGTTTTTTTTTGCCTTGAATAATCTGATAATTTATTGTCAAAACCTAGTTTAAATTTGTGAAATATTGTGAATTACAAGGTGCTACTTCGGTTTTTTATTATACCGGTATCAGTCCCTCACTCACCTTTGTCAAAAGCCATCTTCAACGCTTCTATCTCATCAGCGAATCCGGACACTCTGTATATGCCCTCCGAGTCCATGCCCCTGGCTTCTATCTCGCTCACACACTTGCGTACGACGAACGGCAACGTGCTAGAGTGTGCGTTCAGCAACGTCGTCAGGTCTATACCGAAAACGCCACGGATTTTCTTTAGGTCCGGTATGCAGTGGTTTGGGACGCGTTCGGAGCATTTAGAATGGGCTATGAAGCCGCAGTCTGGAATTTTTTATGAAAAAAATGGCGGGTAATATTGAAAGTTGACTCTTATTTACAATGGGATACAAGTGATATTTGAATGATTTTCAGAATTATCCTCCTTTCGACATTATCCCAATACATGAGGTGAAACATTTATTCAGTATAACTTAAAAAGGAAAACCATGTTACCTTCACACTTGACACCCTGCGCGGTAAATCCCCACAAGAAATTTGCACACAGCTCACACCAATTCAGGCCCTTGAACGTGTGGACCTTAAAGGTGTGGCTTTTAGAATACTTGTTGAGCAGAGGGTTGTCTTCGAGCGAGGGGGCGAGGTCTACCGGCTTCTTGTCTAGTTCTAAAGTGCTAGTGTTGTCCGTGGTGGTGATTGGGAGATGTCTGCTCACTCTGAAAATGTAAGAATATTTTTTTAATGGGCATTTTCAGCAAAAAAAGTGCAATTGACTTTTTTTTAAACCTAATAAGTTTTGGGTTATTTCTGCTCAGAATCACGAGGACTGTCAATTTAAGTAATAAAGAAAGTGTCCGTTTTTTGACATCTTTGTGAAGCGTTTTTAAATACATTATGTATGGAAGATTGGGAATTTTTATTTCAAAAATGGTCGATTATTTTCTGAGAATCGCCTTATAAATATAATCAACTACACAAATGGGTTGTCGAACAGATGTCGGATGGAAATGATTTAGTGTCACATACAAACTTACACACACAAGCAGAAAAAAATGAACATTATCTTAGTCTAAAAGGCATTGTGAGAATGGCGATGTACTCAGCATTTGCATATCCATGTCCTTCCCTTTGCTTTGTGTCTCACAATCTCCAGGTGTGAATCCGCCTAATAATAATAATAATATGTTAGCCTCTATACGTCCCACTGCTGGGCACAGGCCTCCTCTCATGCACGAGAGGGATCAGGCTATAGTCCCCACGCTGGCCCAAAGCGGGTTGGGAACTTCACATACACCTTTGAATTTCTCCGCGGATGTATGCAGGTTTCCTCACGATGTTTTCCTTCACCGTATAGCGATTGGTAAATATCAAATTATATCCGCCTAATAATAAAAAACTATAACCATATTAACAATTATTTCATTCTACATTGAAAATCTGGGCCCGATTAATGTTTCTATTATTTTTTGGTCCAGTCTCACTGTAAAAGGTAGCAGAGTTAACAAATTATATCAACTACTAAACTTACTGCTGTTTCCGCTGCAAAGTATTAAGCTTCCGTCTGTTCAAAGTGACATAAGGGCTCTCCGTATAACTAGTGCTTGAGTTGATCATTTCCAGAATATGTCGCGCTTTGAGTTCCATGTGCGTTGTGATGAGCCCGTCCGCAACTAGGTCATAGATGCAGTCGTACCGCTTGTCTCTGAGGTAGTGTGTGCCATCGTAGTATAACTTGTAGTGGTGGATTCTGTCATCAAACCTGTAAAATATGAATTTGTGACCATCCATATTGAAAGTGTCCTTATAGTGGCTGGCATTTACGTTGTAGTTATAGTACAGATTCAATACAATTTTAGAGAAATAAAGACGTAAGCGCCAGCCTGAGCCACTATAAGGGCCCTCCTAATATGAATTGTCACGTTTTTACAAATAATAAATATATACCTACTATCAAAGTCATCTGGTTCTAGGCAATTATTATAATAATGAGATGAATGTAGAATACTATGTTAACAGTATATTAAACAACTAAGAACTGATTATATTGGTTATTCTTTTATCTTAAATTAATTTTAGTTACTTAATAAATCACACTCAGAATTTATCAAGCAGAACTACTTATCATTTAATTCAGTTATTTAATAATAACTTACCTCCATGTTAAAGTGTAAAAATCATTAAAATCATTCCCTTTCCTAATAAGAAATGCACCATTTGGTTCATTTTGTAATCGTAAAGTAGCTTCCTTGTGGCCCATAATGCCATGGTATTCCTTGCCATAAAACTCGGGTTTATCTGGACAGTTCTCACAAATTATACGGTGCGGCTTGGGGGCTTCTAATTGTATGCGATATACTGCAAAAAAAATATTTAACCAATGAGTAATTACAAAGTTATTTGGATCCTTTCACGGACCAGATCGATACGATCACAACATACTTACGTTCGGGTTTCCAAATGTTTCTGATGTTTTCCATAACGAATACGTGTTTTCAGTCGTATTTATAGTTTGTGTCGCTGATATTTCTTTTATATTTCGAGAAATAACGGAATTTTATCGCGGAAATGAGTAAAATAGAAAACGTAAACAAAACTACTTTTGACAGATTTGACATTTAAACTGTTTACAAAGGTAGCTCTTTGCTCGGATTTCCGTCCGAGACGTAGGGTAGTGCGGACGTCTTGAGAACAGTTTTTTTGTATTTTGCTCATTTTAGTAGTTCGTGTAATATTGATAGCTATATTGTGCGGTGATCTATAAACAAATCTGCAGCTTATGAAGAATTAGTCTCATAACGCGTGTAGCCACTCTTTAGTTAGACGGACGGTTATCCTGGCTGGCCGCCACGTGTTTGTAAAGAATAGCTATCACTTTAAGAATAACAAGGCCTATACCGAACAACGTTGCCTATATTTTATTAAAAGTAATAAAAGTGAGATTAACGTATATACTCGACATTGGCAAAATTCCCATTGCTTTAGACAAAGGGAGAAAGCCATAATATATAAAAAAAAAGCTTTTTGCTCTTTTGCTAAACGCATACTAAAAGCGGTATTACACATTGCAACCTGCATGGCCCAATCTGTCAGGTTGGAAGGTGTAATTGAAGGTAGGGCCCGTAGGGAGCTGAAGGAGGGGTAGGAAGAGGCAGGGTACACAACAGATTGGGCCCTGCAGGTTGCAATGTGTAATACCGCTTTAACGGAGATTGTCAAAAAAAACTGACAGCCAGAAGGTGTCCACAGACAGGAGCAATCAGTCGGTCAGCCGATTAGAGTGAGAGGAACTATAGTATAGAATGAGACAAACAAACGTCAAATCGGTTCGCGTTGAAAAATATTACAAATTCATCCAACGATTTGATATGAATATTTCGTTTAATTGTGATTCTGATTATTTTTAGTTTATAAAGTAAGTAAATAAATTAGCTTATTTGCAGATTTGTTCAAAAGTTACTTTAAAATATATATGTTTTTCTTCAATTAGTAATGAGTTATTATTGACTAAAAACGTGTGTGGTATGAAACGTCAAATTATGATGACTTGACCTTGAAATGTTGCGGCGTAATGTTGATATCAAATCGCGACGTGTAGGGAGACCATTAGTAACACCAGGCGTAATAATTTTAGTGTAGCAACATTTGTTCCGGGAGGCCCCACCATTTTGAAAAAGTTTCAGTGTAAAAGTAATAGAGTCTGTCCGGAAATAAAAGTGTCGTAGAGTGTATGAGCTCACGACACTTTTTTTTCCGGACCAACCAGTATAGGGATAGTTTGTGTTTGCAAAGAGAAGTTTCGTAGAATTCACGAGTTCCCATATAAACCACGAAACTTCTCTTGTCGCCAAACGCTTCCTAACTTTAGAGTTTTCGTAAACCTTCATTTAAGCATGTAAAGATGATGTTTGCTTTCTAAGTATAGTGTGTAGAAATACAATAAATAAAGAAGCGGCATTTGTATTATTTATTTTGTTTCAGCATATTTCATTGGTACATTGTTAAAGATTTATCCATTATAGTGTTCGCCATAATTCATAATTAAATATAATATACAACTCTTTATTTTAAATTACGCACACATGAATGCACGATTAATATACATAATTTATATTATTTCGTATAAATAACCATACACGGTACAAGTCGTGATAAAAGATATGGATACAGATTTATAACAATGTATAAACAAGTGAACAACTTTGAACGGTGTTAGAAATAACGCTAGATATTTATTAATGATAGAAAATGTTCAAATAGTACAGGTTATACATATATTATATAGATATGTAGCGTAGTGCTTAGCTAAAACATCCGCAGGCGCGCATTATGTACAACAACCGAATTATACATACATAGTTATACATTCACGTGGACTAATCAGTTGCAATACATGTTACATACGAACGGTTATCATTAGGAATTGCAAGCTAATTCTGGATTTATATGTTAAAAGGTTTAAACATGACTGGGTATACCAAAGCGATTATTTAAAGGACTTAATATGAATCCCTTGTACGAAGTGAGCAATCTCGAAATAGCCTACTCGAAGCGCGATCCCGGCGGCCAGTCACCGCCTGGGAGCAATAACCATTAACCATCCGACCTATGCACCCGTTCAATTTGAAAAAAAGTTTGGCAATGGAAAATATGAAAGGAAATTGCACTAACTCTAGAGTGCAACACTGTTAATGTTATATTATAACCATTATGCTTTTAGAATTGCTCTCGGGAGCTTCACTAAAATTATCTATTTTTTTTATTTACTTCTCTATCGCTCTTGCATGAGAGGTAAATAGATGAACCAACGATCGAGTTGTCTGGGTGATTAGCACATGAGATAGTTGACCCAGTGGAACCGTTCTCTAATTTAAAAAAAGTCCTTAATATCGGCCAGTTATATTGCTATGAGAATACGTATATTCTTTCTTAACTGAGACAAAAAAATGCCAAACTTTATTTCGCTTGCAACAGACACTTCAATCGTTAACCATTTTACAATGTACAGTTAGAGTTTAAGTTTAATTGCCAACGTATAATAAACAATTTTAGTTAACAATCTAAGATATCGTTACAAAAAGTCTTTTTTGCTTACCACAAATTATGAAGATACGGGATTTAAATAAAAATATAGGAATGTTGCTTAAACTTCTTTGGAAACAGTCTTGTTGGGCGTAGAACGTGCTAGCCTTTGATATAATTATTTAGGCAAGGTTTGAAATAAGTAATTTAAAAAAAAGTCCAAATGCAACAATTTAACATCAGTTTTTCAATTAATTTCATAATAGGTTACACAATTTTTTCCCGCAAAGACAAACACTGCTATCGCGTTACTTTTATTTTGTACGCTATCGATCGCGTTACTTTTATTTTGTACGCTATCGTGTCTAAAGTGAATGAAAACATTAAATCCACTAAACATTTACCATCGTTCACTAAATCAGTAGATCACTGACATTATTTCAACATCAGATTAAGTACACCTGTGTAAAATAACTAGTTTTTCATTGGTTAATTCCTGTGTTTCCACAGTACACAAATCGACCGTGCACCGAGTACCTTAACATTAAGTACTTCGCTAAAGCACCTACAGTCCGTGAGCTTTAAGAAGAACCTTCGGGAATCGGCGATGACACACGAAGGTAATATTGCTGTTCTGCTTTTTCATGTGTCACTGTTGATTGATACCCGACACTTTTTCTAAAATCCGAAGGTTCTTTTTAGAGCTCGCGGACTGTATTGCCATTTTTATTTAATGTCTACTCCAAAGAACAGTGCAGATACCCACTGTAATAGGTACTATTATCGTAGTGTGCACTTAATTAGCTCACCTTTAATTTGCACTAAGCTGAAACTCCTACTAAAGAAATTTGAACTTCGAAGCTCAGTTGGATGGAGCGACCGTTAGAAGTGGTATGAGGTGTCACTTAGGTTTGACTCCCGCTCAAGAAAAGCTTTTTCAACCGACTTCAATATTTCGAAGGAGGAGGTTATCACTTTATCGGAATCTTTGTTTCTTTTGCTATTTTTTTTATGTATGTTCACCGATTATTCGAAGACGGCTGGATCGATTTGGATTTTTTTTTTGTTTGAAAGAGTATCACAGTTGGTCCCGTTATCACCAGGTCCAGATCTGATGATGGGATCCTGGAGAAATCGAGGGAACTCTTCAACTATTATAGGTACACCTATAGTGATTTAACTATTTTTTATAACAACTCGGCCACTTCGTTTTGGAATAGCGGATCCTAAGTGAAGTCGGTTCTTTTTTTGTTTAAAAATATATACTTTACTGCTGTAACTTGAAGCCTTGTAAGAACTAGGTGCAAGGTGGGCTGTCATTTAATATTCAGGTGTGATTGCGTAATGGTAAATGTCAATGATCTACATCAACTGATTGTGACTGAACACATAAAATTTGTGTCAATAATCTTATAATAGTTAATTAATTTTACTTAAACATAACAAATATGGGTTCAGACTGGATATATAGGTAACTCAGTTTACGAATTTTATTTGCATAAAAAACAAATGTTTTTATCCAGGTGCCGTGTTCTAATTATAAAATACTTAAACAATACATTAAAAACACAATCCATCTCAAACATAACTCCAACACGCAAGAAATCATCATCATCATCATCATCTCAGCCATAAGACGTCCACTGCTGAACATAGGCCTCCCCTTTGGACCTCCATAAGTGATCATTAAAGGGGGGGGGGGGGGATTTGCCATACGCGCCACGCTTGGCAGGCGGGTTGGCGCGCGCAGTTTTTTTTTGTTTATTGTTGTTTACGTTAAGATGCTGCTGCCCATCTCCCGGAATATTCCCTTAGCAGACTTCTACTGCAACCACGCAACGCAAGAAATAATCAACCAATATTGCCGTGGTATTGGAGTTGTATTAGAATAATTTTCAAGCAAATAATACTTCTGATTCAGGCGTTTAGGCGCTAGCTGTATTATATTGGTAATGCATTGGAGTTGTATTGAAGTTGGATCGTTTCTAGATGAGTTTTAAAGTTAGAATACGGCCCCAGGTGTGTAATAGCAAGGATAAGTGTGTTATCCCTTGTAAAGCTAACTTTGCAACGAAATGCTACGCCACGTAGCCCGTAGCAGGCTAACCTCATAGTACAGGATAATGCTACGCGCGCGCGCACATTTCGTGAATCGTGTGCACTGAAAGGGTCTGAAAGATACTAGGTTGATTATTCTTTTACTAGGCATAAACTATAAATGGATTTACTTATATCATGGTGCGGCATATATGCCTTGTTTTTGTGTGACTTAAATATTGGAATTTGGAGGAGAAACAACAATTAAACTCGGTTCTAAATCTCATCGATTCAGTGGTAAAATAGGCTTATTTCCACAGCTATAATTATTCGATTCGACGAAAACAATTTGAAGTTAGAACTCTTCGAAATATCTTAGTGATAAATGACGCAGAATTATTAATGTAGTACAATTATTATTATTAGAATGATAAAGATGGTATCACGTCTACTATCACAGAATATTATTATTTCGAGAATATCGTGGGGGCGTGCCGACGCGCTCGAACAAGATGCCTACTTCAGATAGTTTTACATGTTAACGTTGTTATACTAACTTCTAAAATATGCAGGAATTACTATAATAACGCTGGTATCACCTTGATGTTACGTGGATACGATTAATTATAAATAATTTTCTGGCAGTTTCACTCAGTAAGGCGCGGACCGTAATCAATTCAATTTGGTTCCGTTGGAA
Source organism: Pammene fasciana (assembly GCA_911728535.1). Lineage (NCBI taxonomy): Eukaryota > Metazoa > Arthropoda > Insecta > Lepidoptera > Tortricidae > Pammene > Pammene fasciana. The sequence goes on from OU452292.1 coordinate 5,144,001, forward strand.
CCAAACTATCAATTCGTATGCTTTTTTTAACGATGAAAACCCAACAGGATGAGTTGTCGTGCCCGCCCAGCTCATGGTGCATTTTCATGCTTTGCGAACGATGGCAAACCTACCCACAGCACGCACGTATGCGATGAAAGGGCTGTACGTTACTAGCCGTGGCTTGTCAAGCATTTGCACGGACCCTCAGATGTCAAACTCGCAGCATCCTTAAAGTCTTTTGAATACAGTTCTTGGTCAGAAGGACGGTTGCAACGGGACATCTTTGCAATTTTGTATGTATATTATTATTTTACCCCAAACAGACTAGTTGTATTTCAAACAATATTAGTAAAAGAGAGATTTAAAGATTTAATTCCTGTTTGTAAGTAAGGAAAACTCACAGCTAGCGATCGTAAACGTAACGTAGAAAATCACAACAACTATGCCACGAGGACTGTAAAGTAACAACTAGACAATAACTTCTTTATAATTTCATATCTATACATACGACAATATGCAGTTACAATGCTATAATGTGTAAACAATTTATATAATCTAACAGACGGGCAAGAAGTCCGAGAGATAGAAAACGTACACGACTAACTCGAGGCGGATGACTCCACCCCGACCGTGGAGAGGTAACTATCGAGACAGCACTAATATCGAATATTCACTAGACTGTGCGTTTATTGAATTCATTAATATTTACATTTCTTACAGTACTCTCGTCGGCGCTTAGTGCACCGTTCGGTCAGGGCGCGATAATACCAAACACGGGCCCGCTCGCGCGAGCGCCCGCGTCGTCGCGGCCGTCACGCGGCGCGCGGCGGCGAGGGGCCGCGAAGCCCGGGGCGCCGCCATTATTTGCCGCCCAGCCCGAACTTCATGAAGATAAGCTCCTTCCCTTTGCTGAGGATGTCGCCGCCGGGGGCGGTCATCTCCGTGAACTTCTGCATGAGGTTAGGCTGGGTGGTGGGGGGCTGCTGCTGCGCGGGCGTGGGGAGCGGCTGCACGGCGGGCTGCGGGACCACGGCGGGGCCGGCGCGGCGCGCGGGGGAGGGGGCGGGCGGCGGCGCGGCGGCGGCGCTGCTGCCCAGCGAGCCCAGCGCGCCCAGCGTGCCCAGCGCGCCCAGGCCGCCGGTGGCGGGCGACTGCACGGGCGTGCCGACGTTACCAGCGCTCGTGCGCGCGATCGTGCTCGCCGGCTGCGGCGCGGTCACCGCGCCTCTCGCCCTCGCCTGCTGCATCACATCACATTACTTATTCAGAAATACAGAGGAGATCGCACGTGCTATAAGCCAGTGACGGTTCGCTATCACCATGGCAAAGCATGGGTCTTCTGATGTTATGAAATGTTATTAAACACAATGTAACAAGGATGTCGCTAGTATAATATCGTAATAACGCCCTTGTTAGACTGTTTTATAAAGTTGTATAACACCACTATTAACTTTACTTTATATTTATTCGAAGACAAAATGAATTCTTTATCATTGGCGATTAGTGCGACCGTCATTTGCCTTTTAAGTGACGATCAAAAATATATTGCCCAAATATTGGCAGGTGTGATCTAAGCGTGATTTTAAATTTTAGGTACTTGTGTCAGGGAATTTTGTCGATCTGCACATCCATCCTCAAAAAGCCCTTATGACTATTTTGTGACAAAAGCATTTGTAAATACAATACACTACCTAGTTGACAAAATTCCCTGCTCAAGGACAAAACTTGATTCATTACAAAAATATTTTGGTGAAAACTAGCCACTATTCGTTTAACTATATGCAAGTTTATCATTATTAATATGAGCAATAATCTTTAAATTTATTAACAATTGGCACTGAATGGCTATCTCTTTTTTGATCGTTTGCGATTAAAATTTATTCCATGCCATTTATCGCTAAACATATTCCCTTTAAAATACTCACAATATGCACAATAATACTAAGATCAATTGCATAATAAAGAAATAAAATGTGCAATAATTTAAAACATGCATGCCATCCAAGAAAGCCAGTGAAAGATGCTTAGAGGAATGTTATTTATTAGATGAACAACTTTTTTTTGTTTAAGTATTTCTTTACAGACTATTTAATGTTGGGAGAATATTTAGTGTGTTGTTAAATTTGTACGTTCATATCATGCTTTGATTAACTACAACATAAAGCGTTCAAAGATAATTTTAAGCGCTATGCAATTACTTTACAACATGTCGTTATTTTGCGTTGTTTTAGCTTATTGTGTTAAAAAACTGGCAAAGTGTCTCAGCAGATTCTGACAATAATAGGTAGGTAGTTTAATGAGACAGGTGTAGGAGAATTCTATAATCAGTCCCAGTAATCGCATAGCTCTTGAAATAATCGCACTCACAGGCATCTGAGAGATTGTAATTGCAATACGGTGAATGGTCTATGGTATATCTGATGTGAGTGAAGTATACGCCAGTGTCAGTTTGTACTAGTCGCTGTATGGTGGCCAGTATGGCATGATGCTAGTGATGTCCGGCTATGCCGAGCGATGGCATCGGGCTATAGGACTCTACCAAACGCCCGCAAGACACACTGAGCGTAATAATGGATCGCAAGGTAAACATATACAAATAAACAAAATAATGAAGAAAAGAAAATAGTGACAAAATAAATATAGAGAGATGAAGTGACAGTTTAACAAAAACGACTAGAATCGTTGCATAGTATATTTGAAACAGTATTGTTGTGGGTCGATTATATACCGTATTATTTTTACCTGAGAATTCACCTGTTCTGGATTACTGGCGCAAGTGTTGTGGTCTAACTGAGAAGGGGGAAGAGGGCAGGCATCTAGCAAACAGACAATACACACAACATATATAGTGACCACAGACAACCACTTGAATCTTGGATCACACCTCACGCACGTCGTGACTTCTGTGCTGAGTATGTTGCGTGTATTTGTTCAGAGCCTACCCACTCTCGTGGGTCTAACGTCAAACCGTGACCACGGTCGGGTTGCACGTGAAAACAAAACAAAAACAGGACAGAGAGTTGGATAGATAACGTAGACAAAAATAATATAAGGTGTCCTTAAACGCATGGTGAGAACACTGTATTAGCTTGCTCCCGAACATGTGTAGAATGGGGTTTAACAGGCTTGTTAGTTATGGCAGTTATGGTAAATCCGAGTGAATCCAGAACGTTCTTCGAACGATGTTTGTGACTGTGTAATCCAAGATAGTGTTAATTAGCAAAGTGTACACCAAGAGTCTTTGTGCTCCGTAGATTGCAACCGGACTCGCGTTGTACAAGACATCCCGTGTCACTTAAAAAGTTAAATTTATTTCAGACATAGGTATAATTAGTTAGCCTTCGTTAATTCTAGTTCAGAATGAAAAGTTCAATACGATGAATTTATAAAACAATATTAATTATTAATATGACATAGGGCAAATAGTTATTCCCATGTAGAACCGCGAACAAAGTCTTGATCACACCTAGTGCTTCGTACCAATTAAATGCGCAGGACATTGCCGTTTCTTTCGTATGCTCTATCGTGTGATCAGGACGAAAGGGATGGAATACGGATCTTAATCTCGAGATCACTCTCGCGACCCGCCTGTGCGAGTCCCGTCGCAATCGCAACACCGTGTACAGGAAAGATGATAGAGGGTACCAGAGCGAAATAGCTAGCGTCTCTCAGTAGTCACATAGCAAGTCCAAGGTGCAAACATGAAACACTCAAAGCTCTCAGTGATCTGAACCGAACCTAATCGTCATCACTGAACTTACCAAACTTGTCTTTATTATTTTTATACAGCTAACAGGGAGAGTAACTAGGACAGCGAATATTGAAAAGCCGGTCGCGGCTAGGGTTACCATCGGGAAGTCGAAGGGATAGGCGAGAAAGGAGGCAGGAACCTTGGTCGTTCTAAAAGAACCCACACCCTCTCCTTATTCATGATTTTGGACTTATATTGTTTCTACACATAATCAAGAGCTCTTTCGATCGCAAAATCTATCGAATATTTCATGGCCTCATCTCGTACTTGGCAAGTTATATGGAGAACAGAAAAAAAGGGAAAATATGGGATGCCTATTCCTATTAAGATCGAAAGAGCTTGAGATTATAACTAGAAAAATATATAAAACATCCAAAACCTAAAAAAAGCAAACGGCGCGGTTTTATTAGAACGGCCCACCTATATCACCGTGTTACGATGCGAGCCTCGGGTCCACCTGTGGCCTTGGATTGAACGGCAGCATTATTTTTCAGGTGTTGGTAACCCTAGTCGCGGCTCTACACAGTACATAGAGAGCGTGGTGTGGTACCTTTCCTCTGCTGGTTGCGGGGCGCGGGGGCCACGTTGTCGCGCGGCGGCGGCGGCGGGCCGCGCGCGCCCGGACCCGGCGCCGGGCCGCCGCCGCGCCCGCGCATCGCCGCCCCTCGTGTGCCACCCACTGCGCCTGCGCAACATAACCAACTTACTCAACTAATGTCATTTCCATATTCGTTTTTATCTATCGTCGACAATTTTGGTAATGGTAAATATTAAATTATGCCAAATTTTAAAAAATCCATTGGCTATAACAGGGAAGATGCTATGATGGATGAAACATCTGTTTCCGATCCGTTCACGCAACACCGAAGTCTGAGCAGCCAAGAAGCCCACTTGCTACTCAACTGGTTGATGGTTGATGATCTCTCCATATCCATCTTGCAGAACCTGTTGTATTTAGTCCATTTGCCGGCTAAGACTTTGTACGCCAACCTAGTCTAGGCTGGCCGGCGAGGAAGTGGCTGGGCACGATCCCGCTCTCGTGGTCTATATCCGCTATGAAGAGACCGTTTTATTTCATTAGCTATAATCTGTGATTCCAGCAACCTTGTCCAAGCTAACCGGTGCACGCGTACTGGTCATTGGGTTCTGCAAGGAAGTTGCTAGGTACAAACCCGCGCACACTGTCGATCGCCGCCATGAAGAGATCGATGTCGTTCATCGATGATGATCAGAGGCTGCACCAATCTTGCCCAGCTTGAGCTCGGCAAGGGAGATGCTAGGCACAAGCCCGCGTGCGGCGTCGATTTCCGCGATGAACAGATTGAAGCTATTCATCAGTAATGATCAAAGGATACACCAACCTTGTCCAGGCTGGCCGGTACCCGCATACTGGTCGTTGGCCTCGGCGAGGAAGTTGCTGGGCACGAGCCCGCGCACGCCGTCAATTTCCGCCATGAAGAAGCCGTCGTCATCCATTTCTCCGTACACGTGGATGATCTGCCCCGTGTGGAAACTTAGCTCCGCCTGGAAAGATCAGTTTTCTCGCTTTAGTTTTAATAGCGTGTTGGAAGACCGAGTTAAGATCTATTGTAACACGTATAACACCTCCATAGTACACAAAGGGCATATTTTTACTCTGTAGCACTGGCAGAATTGAAAGTACGCACACATTATATTTAGCTCAGAATTTCAAAGATATTTTTATAACCTATATCAGCTGGTGATTATCCAAGTTAAGTTTAGCTACGACAGGTCATCATCGAGCAGTTCAGCAGTATCACGGCTGGCCAGATTGCGGACTGACCCCACGATTACTTCTATGTCCTAAATCAAAAGTTGTATAGTAGCACTAACATCAGCATCCACATTGGGGCTCAGCTCCTGCGGGTCATAGTCGAACAGCGCCACCATGCGGCGCACGGGCTGGTTCGCGTACGATTCCGTCCAACGGTCGCGAGGCTTGCTGGCCGCCGCTTGCCCCGCGTCCTGCTCCGAGACTTCCACCACCATGTTGTGCGGTACGTAGCCCCGGCGCCCGCGGCATTCGCCCCAGAAGAAACCGTCTGCATCCTTGTCTCCCCACACCTGTGCAGTTCAAATTGAATGATTAGAAACCATGTCGGGACGAGACGGGATGGACGATAATCATCATTTTTGAAACAAGTGAATGATCCTAATTAATCTGTCGTTCTCTTGACTTATAGGATCAAACATCGAAGTAACATGACTTAACATGATAGTTAATATGAGCTCATGTGACTAAAGTAATCACACACCTTAATGATGTCTCCATCACTAAACGGCAGTTCTTCATCGCAGCTCTCCGGGTTAGGGCTCATGGTTGCCGGATCGTAGTCGAAGAGCGCCATGAAGTACCGACTTCGTTTGGACTGCGGGTGCTGTTGCGGGTGGCGCGGGGCGGCGCCCCTTGGCCCCTGCGGGGCGCCCCCGCGCGGCCCGTATGCACCCTGCTGCCCTTGTTGTTGTTGTTGTTGCTGTGGACGCGATCACACGTTACATTCAGACCAATCCCGTGACAGCCAGCAGGGAAGTGGGCAAAGGAAGTATATAAAAGCCTTATCGAAACAAAAAATCCGAATTCAATTGCATTCGGATAAGGATGACCTTGTTCACACGTTAAATTCTCTTTTAAGGTGAACCAGGCAGTGTGAACAAGCTCGCTCCTTTGCAAACTTTTTGGCAAATAAAATAAGTATTGTAAGTTAGGGTAATATCAGGAGCGGGAAAGTGTGGAACCCGTGACTGCACAGGACATTTAACGACGTTTTCCGAACTCCCCCGCTCCAGACCTTGCCCCAACTTACCTTAATTGTTTTTATACTCTCGCTGCCAACTTCCCTGCTGGCTGCCGCGAAAGTGAGCTGAAGAAATTGTTCCCTAAAAGACAAGCATTAGAGGTTCATCGCAAAATGCAAGCAGAACGGTTCAATAAGACTTGAGTTGTAATAAGGTCAGAAAAGTACAAGTTGAAAAATTAACTACGAATAGGTACAACATGCCTCAATATGACGAAGAAAATTTTAAGGTTGCTTTCCAAAAGCTGATCGGGACAGTCAAAGATGAAGTTAGTAATGATTAGGAAGGTCAAAGAACCTGGTGGGGGTTAGGAGGACGGCCCCTCTCGTGGTGGTTCCTCGGCGGGGGTTGATTGTAGGGCGGCATGGGGCCGGCCGCGGGCCCCGGGGCGCCGGGGTACGGAGGCTGGCTACTTGGGTACTGGCCGGCTGGCTGTGGTTGATAGGGGGGTTGCTGCGTGCCATGGTAGGCTTGTGTATTCGGGTACGGCTGACCCGATGGCTGCTGCGACGCTTGCGCTGGTTGGGACGGTTGCTGCTGACGTCCGTACGAACCAACACATTAATAAGGTTAGATTTTCCATAACAAAGCCAATAGCAATAGTTCAAGCTCATAGCCACAAACTCTTTCATCGGCCGTATGCGTCAAGCGATAAAAACGTTACCTTCTCCTCGGGCGATAAATAGTAAAAGACATTCCGTTGTAGCTCTATTCAACCCCCATGCACAACGAAAGCTAGCGTGCAGCGCTTACACTTGGAACCAATCATTCAATAGCAGACAATACATTAAGTTAGTCGATCTTAATTCAGAAGTGCTTGACAATAAATGCGTTTCAACGGTTAAACAGATAGATAGAGACTCGTCCGGAGTCCGTTAGTCACGTATATCTTTATTGAGTTTTAGCACCCCGCCTATGTCCTTAAGTTAACATTTATAGGTTGAGTGTGGTGGTGTGTGAAGGGAGGTGTGGGTCGAGTGTCGCGTCGAAGCCAAGACAACATGCAGGAACAACCATACAAGACGGCGCGCATGCTCGAGTGAATGATCTGTATCGAGTGCTGTGGGTGTAGTCAAGTTAAGGTTCTGGACTGGCCTATACGAGCGTCGGCCGGGCCTCGTGGAGTGCTTGTGTCACCCTGCGTGTCGGACGTCGGACATTGAGGACGTACAGTTACAAGTGAAGATGACAACACAGAAACACCGAAAAGTGGAAACTCGTGATTGGGATAAATTCCGCAAAAAGTTGAAATTGAGAGAGCTTTGTGATAGGTGAGCACATCGATGACAGCTAGGAGAGATCGCAGACCTGCTGGCGGCGGCGTTCGTCGTCCTCACTACCCAGCTCCGTCGCTCCCTCTTTAGTGATTTCGATGGCCGGTATCCCCGATTGCTGATACCACACGGTCATTCAATATTTAGCATAGAACAAATTTACTCTCAAATAGGATAAAATAACATCAAATTAAATGTTTTATGGATACAAGTGCTGACGGGATGGTCCATGTGGATGGCGGATGGAAACAAAAACTTGATGGCGTCGTTCGTGATCGTCACATGGAGCTTGTTGCGTCAACACGTTTCATATTATATACTTATATTTAGGACAACATGAAGCAGTTTCACTGACGCGTGTCTACAGTTGGTGGTGTACAGACACTACGAGTAGAGCAAGAGAAGCCGTTCAGGAAGCGAAGTGGAAAGTGGAAGATCTTTGCTGTGGAAGTGACTTCTCCAATATAGGTCGTGATTTGCTGAAGCTAGTTTTTAATCGATAATTTTATCATATTATCCGTTTTCCTCATGTGTTTTCTAACGCCAGATATTTGATGCGAGTGATATTTGATGTGTTTATGCGTTGGGATTGATAGTATGAGTATGATTTGGATGTTGACTGTTTATTATTAGTATCTAGAAGTATAGGTTATTCTTAAATATTCTCTAAGAATCCAAGAGCATTTCATGACTAAAAAAAAGTTGAATTTATGAATGTATTGTTTACACCTGGGGTAATGTATCTTTTATCCCTCTATGAATCTATTAAAACTTCTAAAATAAAATCATTCACTGAAAGAATTGAGGAGAAAGTTAAAGTTTTCATATAAAAACATTACTAACGTATGCATTAAAGATATGTCTCTGTTTTCTACAATCTTTTTTCGTCTACTTTTAATGTGAATATAATATAGAAGCGGGTAAATATTTATTTCATATGCTGAATATATGACTACTTTAGTATGTATATTACGATACTATTAGAAAACGGGCACACTGTGTAAGTTGATAACAAAATAATATCAGAACCCATTACGTAACTAATAACACAAACAAAAGGCACTCTCAAAATAAACTCATTCTAAAGAAACCAAACAGGTGAGAATGTTAGAAAGAAACAAAAGAAGATTCAAAAGACGTGTTAAAATTCCTTACCGAAGGGGTTATTTTGTCGAATATACTCTTTAGGAGGCCTGTGCCGAATCCACTCGCGGGCTACGGAAAGGTGTAACAGTTATGTGAGAGAGCGAGGTTAGGTTAGACTATAGGTGGCATGATTCTATCATGAGCTTCATGGATGGTCTGTCTGTGTCACAAAGTACAAGCTCTTTAACTGTTCTAGGTAGGTATATTTGTAAGGTGTCGTGCGTTGTATCGGGTATCGGCCAATAGCACTAGGACTACTACTGATCTAGTCGCAAGCAGTAGGTATGCATTTAATTTTGAACGTTCGAGCCGAGTGCATAGCTATCGATGTCGCGCGTGGTGGTGTCGCGTCGCGCCGCGCGCCGGCGCCGCGGGTACTACACGGACTGGACATTTAGGAGATGCCAGCGACAGAACCACAGGAGATAGTATAAAGAGTGCAGTTTGCAACACTGATGGCACGCGACAAACCGTCCCAGGCCGACCATAACCACAACAAGTAAATACTAACACCAAAGGAGTGATGGTCGCCAGAACCGTTGGTCGCGTCAGAAGAGAGCATATGACACTGATAATTATAATGATAGCTAAAGACACAGACGAAGAATTCTTCAGAGATAAAATTAAAATATGAAGCTCATTTACATACTTGACCAAGATCATATTAAATAAAATGTATTGGCGAACTCAAATACGAAGGTACACACAAAATATAATACAACACTAATTTGCAAACCAATGTAGACAAGGTGCCGTGACAACGAACATTTAGTTACAAATTTAATGAACACAATTAGCGTTAATATAATTCTAAAGGGGAATTTTATTAAATACTTTAAATAGGTATCCAAGAATAATTATATTCCTGATATATATGGCTGAGTTACTTTACAAATGTATCAAGAGTTTCTTTGTAATAATTTAATTTAAAAGAATATCATTGCGATGTTAGTAAAGAATTAAAAGGTCACCTGAGCGGCGTGCGGGTCGTGTCGGTTAGCGGTGGGGAATATCTCCTTATCCGAAAGGTTCTCGTCGTGCTCCAGCACTTGCTGGTGCTGTTGATAGGGCTGCGGGCGTTGCTGACCGCGGAAGCCCTGTTGCTGCCCCGGAGGCATGGGGCCCATGGGACCCATTGGGCCTCGGGGCCCACGATTCACGACCCCGCGCAGCACTGCCGGTGGAATCGGTGTCGGAGCGCTGTCTCCCGACTGACTGTCGCGAGACTTTGTACGGACCTGGAATTAACAAAAAATAAGGTAACAACGTGTGGTTTAATGAGTGGGATCTCAGTGCAGGTTAAATTATTTTCAAATATTTGTATTAAGTGCTTTTGATCAGTAGATACAAATATAGTTAGATATGATATGTTAAAAGTGGATAAAATATTGCCAAAACGCAGCGTCCGGTAAGCCATAAAGCTACATCGAACCGTACTCACTGTGACACATTTGGGATTGAGGCCGATCAGCTTTCCGATGTCGATGAGCGCGTGATCCCCGGTGGGGGAGTCGACGTCGGTCACCTTCTTGCCGTCCGCGTAGACGGCGTACCCCGTGACGGGCCCGGAGGCGGGCGGGCGCAGCACGGGCTGCCACGTCACCAGCAGCGTGCCGTCCTGCGGGCCCGCTTCCACCTGCGACACCGCACCAATCACCACCAACAATCCAGCTGAATATTCCTCATGCTAGCCAATTGGGTTTTGACAATATTTCTATCGCATGACCAGCTTCGAACACAACAACAAGCCACATCGACGGAAGAGACAGAGGCGGGGGCGCTAGGCTAAACGACACAGGGAAGGAACCATCGATTGAATTTTGTAGGTGAGCTGGATTTATGGTTGCGATTGACGCGACATCCTCGAAACGGTCGGGCGTGCTGTGTGCTTTGAGGTTGTGTTATTATTTGAAAGAAATAGGGTCGTGTTAGTTTCCGTGTATAAGTAAGTATATAAATATCTTGTCCATCACACACTTTGTGGAGCGTTGGAAACTGACTTTATAGTGCGTGTGCTCACTTTCCAAATAACGAAGTTATTGAAATTGTCCATTGCCCACATCATGTTTTGGAATGCCCGAAATGAATACATACAATTACATACAAATAAGTTACAATATCAGCGAGCGGGGAATGGGTGTGTGTACGTAAATCTGGGTTAAAGCATGCTTGGTACACTTCATGCCAGTGGCACGTCGTGGGTATACATACCATGATCTCGGCAGGAGGGTCAGGGAGGCCTTTGGGAAGCGTTCGGAAGTCCGTGTAGGCCCCGGGGGCCTCCTCTATTGGTATACCAGAAGGTGGCCCGGCTCGTAAATGTTTTGCTCGAACCGTTACTCTGTATTGGGTGCTCGGAGACAAACCGGTGATCGTGTGGCGGTACACGCCGGGCTTTACTGTTCGAACCTATTAGAATTCAAACGTAGTTAATCAATAAGAATTTTTGTTTCTTACAAATAGCTAATCCAAATAAGTTAAATACAATGCAAAGTTGTAAGCATATAAAATTCGAAAATATATGAAACATCCATATGATATTTACAACATTGTATCTGACATCGGATATTGAACTCCGTTTATCACGTTTCATTAAGGTCCAATTTAGGTACACACGTTTTACCAGGGACGACCCAAATAAATGTCGCAGTTGGGCTGTAATGGATTTAGCATAAGCTAAAGACTCAAGTTGGACTAACCTCAACATTATTAACGCAAACGACGTGCTGATGATTCGAGTTAGCCGGCAGCCAGGAGATGACGGCCTGCGAGCACGTGACGCCGCTGGCGCGCACGCACGTGGGGCCCATGTTGGCCGTGTCGCGCCCGATCACCATCGTGCACGCCGCGTCGCGGGACGTGCGCCGGCTCACCGTCACCGACCGCACGCTGATGCGGTGCGGCTTTACGAACATAAACATGTTACAATGTTGAAGGCAGGCCGGCTAAAACTGCGTTTTTACGAACATAATGTAATGTTCTTAACAGGTTTTCTGTCCGTATATCCTTGTTACCTATCACTTTTAGGTCATGGAATTTATAGATCCGGAAGAAAACTCCGTTCATGAATCATATATTTACATTATGTGATTCATATGACAAGTAGAAGATAGAGCATAAAGTACGACTTGGGCGCTATTCATTTATTACGTAAGACAATTCTTGGCACTTCTTGACCCCCTCCCTCCCCTTATGTAAGAAAAAATACGAAGTTACAGACTCCTCCCCTTTTATTAAAATGTATTATGTAACGAAAAGTCTCTAAAAGAAACAATTTGAGACGGGTTTCGTTATAGACATATTTAAGATTTTTAAAAGAAAATAGTTAAGTTTTGTGATCTTACGTAAGAACCATCAAGTCTCTCGCCACCCCCAAGTATGAAAAAATAAGACATGGTTGACCCCCCACCAGCCGTCAATCACCTTACGTAATAAATGAATGGCGCCTTGTGTAAAATGGTATTTTATATTTCTATTGTAATAAAACAAACGGCAAAGTAACACCTTTTCACTAAGAACATCACATTATTTCGCTCAGGATTAAGCATGAAAATATTTTTTTTACATTTTTGTAGTGGATGAAATGTAAAGTCTTAACAAATCGACAATAATAAATGAATCTATTAAGATTTTTTTTAATATTTAAAATCCGAGAATTAAAAAAAAAAGTATTATGTTGATCAACGTCAAAATATACTTACATTGTCGAATGTCTAAGAGCGTTAATCCTAAAAATGTACCGTTTCCATAGATTATTTAACCGTTAAATAGATTCTAGTTCAAATCATAGCACCTTATATTATTGCAATAATTCGTGACGTAAAAGTAACGAAAACGGGACATGATTAGTAAAAACTTCACTTACATAAAAACCTTAAAGTTATTATAAATGGCCACATGACGATATTTAATATTCTATCTTACATACTGGGTGAGAGGTGAAGGACATGTAATAAGAGCAAATATTTAAACTGATGGCTGTTTATTCACATAGGTACTTAGCGGATATCAATACGAGTTTACCATCTAAATAATGATATGATCTCAATGTTTTCTTCATTTAATATTAGTAAGAAATTGGAAGTACTCTTAGCCTATTCTACAGTTTAAATTTTTGCTCGTACTAAATACATGGGTTAAGGATTTGCAAGTTCCTTCGATTTTTCAGATCCAGATATTATCCTATGATACACAGATCTGCCTACACGCCGAATCTGTCTGGCAGGTGTGACCGGCGGGCAGATGAGTCAATGTATGGCGGGAACCAGGAACAGATGTGTTTGTAGACAGATCTTTACATTGACACTGATATGCTCGCCTAGCATTCCTTCCGGACAGATTTGGCGGGCAGGTCTGTGGATATATCCCTATAGCTGTTTCGGATCATATTCCACATATCTCGATGTCCGAGTTGCAAATCCTTGCATTATCCACACCTCAGAGTACTTATTCGTAGATTTATAATGTTCTAAAAGCAAAATACACTGTCAAAACAAACTACGACACTACATAATTTTTGATACTTTAGGATTTCAAAATACAGTAGATAATTCTATTTGATCTTTTTCGTTTTTTTTGCAGAAAATGAACCGACGTAGCCACAACAGATGTATGTTTTAAGATTTTTGACCACCAACATTATTAGGATAATCTCACTTTAGTGATCACCAACTCTGAAGACTAAGATGTAATGTCTCTATGCTAGTAATTTCTTCGGCGACTACAGACAAAGCATTGCTATCGCGGAAAATACTTAGCTAATGTGGGTAAATGTAACGTTTAACATGGTCCTTAGCAGATAAAAAGTTAACCAGTAAGTAAGTTAAAGATTACAATATAAGAAAACAAAATATCAATCACTTTATGAAGAATTTAACTGATACGTAGTTGGCGCAGTCGGTAGGATGAACAAACAAACTTTGTTTAACAAAGTTACAAGTAGGGTCGCGTTTCATAACATTTCGAATTACAATCTCCATATTTGCCGCTCTAAAGATATGACAAAAAGGATATTGTAGATAAAGTTTTATAAAAAGTGAACTTGATAGACTTATTGACTTTTTATCTGCCATTGACTAATAGAGATGATTTTGCAAAGTACATGACAAAGGCTATATTAGATTTGTACAATGTTTACCCTGCCAACCGGGAATGCCTTGGGAATTCAAAAGTGCTCTTATTGACAGGTTATACACAAGCTATCATACGGTATCTTACAAATAAAACTACAGTGGTATCCAGAATAAGATATTATCAAACCGGGATATGGGAATGAGGCCATAATAAAATATTTTTCTCCTCAGCAGTACGAACAAGCCTACTTTCTACTTCTTCTTTTTTTTCTACTTTTAGTAAATTTGGTTTCTAGAAGCTTTTCGTCATAATGATGATGCCTTTCATTCGGGAATGTAAATAAATGTGTTTTTTTTTTAACTTTGATATGTTCTCACTACTGAGGTGAAAAGTTGTATGTGTCACACGAGAGGAAAGTTTTTTTACATCTCGTGTTCTTGAGATCCCTCGCTACGCTCAAGATTCAAACTTAGAATCACTCGCTTCGCTCGTGATTCAATTATAGCATCTTTCGCTTACTCGGGACTCAAAATCAACACTCGCAAGAAAAACCAACTTTCCTCTCTTGTTGCACAAATAACTATTGTTGTTTTCTAATTAGAACTGTGACCGGATAAATGAAGATAGTGATTTCACTTGGGTGAAGTTCTAAAATACGGAAAAATATATATTATTAAACAAAGTGTAAATTATAAAAAAAAAACACTTACGGATTTTAATAATATCATAACACGAGTCTGAGTAATACTCATACAATTGCTCTATCTGATTCTGGATAAGCGTATACATTTAATTTGTATTCGATTGTGTTAAGTAAGTACTTATCAGTTTAAAAGGTAATAAAGTGTAAGTGTATAAATGTATAAGTATATATAGTGTGTGTATTGTTATTTTTTATTTAAATTTAGAGAGAATAACAGTTTTCATTTTATTTTACTCCGTATCCCGATCGATAAAACAAATAACACTCACTCGATTCGAATCGACACCTTCAACCAGCGCACGTGTTCGCTCCGACGCCTTGACGGTTGTCTTCAGAACTCCGTCGACGTACACGTGGTAGCTCTCGATGTTGGCTTGCTGGACGCCCTCGGGAGCCGTCCAGCCGATCAGCACGGACTTGTTGAGCTGCCGCTCCAGGGTCAGCTGCCGCGGCGCCGGGACTAGCGACGAGAAAAACAGCTCGGCTGGCGTGAATCGCAATTGCGAAGTGCGGGGGCATGCGAAGCGTGCGGCGGTCCAGGGGAAGATAAAGGTATCGCTGTAGATGGCTATGTCTAATGCTAAAGCTATGGCAGATATAAAATGTCTTTCTATTTATGCTTTAGTCAATGAGCTATCATGTAAATATGAACATGAAGTGCAATGACTGTCTAGAAAAGCATTAAATTGCAACTCTAAAAATGTATATAATGGCTTTCTATTTTGTGAAGATTGTGGTTGTTGCTAAGAGCTATGAACATAGTGATTTTTAACTATTTTATTACTTTTATCCGGATCTTGGCAGTTACAAATGAACCATGGTTATAAAAGTAATCGTAGATTAGTAAAATTTAGAAAACATGCATTGTAAGGGGTCTGTGCTTTTGTGTCGATGATAATCAGCTTTTAAGTGATCCGAATTCAAACTAGATTATTCGATTTTATTCTAATGACTGCAAGTCAGAACTAGTCCTTACCGTTGTCGTCGTCTTCAGGTCCCTCGCTGAGGTCAGCCACCTCGCTGAGCCGCGCCACGTCGCGACTTAGTGAGAGGTCGCTGATGGCTGTCGTCGCCGATTCGTCTGCGTCCCGGAGCGTGGTTACTATAGCCTGCAGAAACATAACGTCATTATTACACTTCAGTTATAAAAGTAAACTAGTATACAATGATCTCGAGCGTATCTGACTTCTTGTGAACTACCATGTAACGATTCCCTGCTATTTAAGATAAGTTTTTACGGATCGAGTATTTACTTAATTACGCAAAATCAACATTGACGAAACTTGACGATGCGAAGATATGGAATACAATTGAACATTGTGTACAAACCTGATGGAATTCTAACAAGTCATCCCCGACAAGCCGCTGTACGAAGTTGGCGGGCACGAGACCGCGGCGTCCATCCAGTAGCTCGGCGTCCAACATGGCGGCATTCGAGTCCGGCGGCCCCCACACTAGCAGATAGTCTCCTGCGTTCACTGATAGCTCTCCTTCTGCACTCTCAATGCTGCAGAAAATAAAAGAAATCAGCAATGTTATCCCGTAAATGAAAGTGTGAAAGAAGGTGCCCAGGGACTACTCGGCACTGCACTTTCAAACCGAACGAGACTTTACTTTTTGTGTGGCACACTAGTGTATGTCCGATTAGAAGGACCATACGCAATGCAATGCAGAAAATATCTTCTACAGCATTCAAAGTCTTGGCAAAGTGCCATTGAAAATCGAACACGATGGCAGATTTCACATGGAACTAACGCCGTTGCGCTTTCGGCAAAAAACGCTAGTGGGCCAAGGCTCTCAAGAGGATAAATTATTTAAAACGGATAAGAGATTAATTAAGCTTGGGATATTTCTTTATTCTCTATATTCTCAATAACACAAGTGGCCGTGTCTCCAAGCACAAATATTTACTGTTAGCTTTTGTTCAAGCAAGTATTTGGATCTGCTCCAAATGCCTTTTGACTTCCTGAATGGCTCCCTATGTAAAACCTACGTAGAATTAAAATCATAAATGTTAAAATTAAGCAGAATATCTACCACATGGATACCACAATGTTTAGAAATAAATGAAAAGTAGTACAGTCAATTCCATAATTATGTATATAACCCCCTCTCTGTATATGAACTTTACATACATGAGTAGTCGCGAGTTCAAGTCTCGCTGAGGTAGTGGATTTTTCTACATTTCCTTTAATTCTAAAAATCATGAATGCTACTTACTCTGGTGGATCGTAAGAAAACCGGGCGATATAAACGCAGCAACGGCCTTTCCCAGGAATATCTAACATGTCCACTTGGCCTTCCTGACTTGGGGCAGTACCGTTCATATAATGTGTATTTCGAACTGAAAGAAAAAAACATTTTTAACCATCGCACAGTCAATGAATAAGTAGTACATAAATATTACTAATAAACTTACTGTCCATTTCCAATCCAGGGTTAGGCATGATTCTAGATAAAGCTCTTTGATTTCGGTCGTGGCTGAAACCAGAATCTAATGCACCTAATCTATCAGTTCCAAATTGGCTATCTAATCCTAAACTCCACCCGGGTTGATGCGGCGTGACGGGCGTCGCCACTCGGCCCACTCCTGACGTGGTCGTCCCGTACCTGCCGATCCCGAGATCTATTTCGTCTAGCGGCTTCAGCTTAATGTTCATACTGTTGGTTCCTATTCCACTTGACAGCAATGGATTTGTGTAAGTTCCGGTTCCAGCACCGTATACATTAGTTCCAGTCAAACTCGTATTTAATCCTCCCAGCTGAGTTGCAGTCGTCAAGTTTGAAAGGGCGTTTCCCAGCCCTCCAGTCAACGTCGATTGCATTCCTCCGAGTGTGCTGGTCAACCCTCCAGACAAACTGGTCTGAACATTGTTCAAGCAACTCGTTAAGCCAGATCCCGCCATGGTTCCCGTTAATGTCGGTCCAGACAAGCCTCCTCCTAAACTTATGCCGGATACATTGCCGGTAATATTTTGTAAGTTGCTCTGTAGTCCCGCTAGAGTGCTAGTTATTTGTCCGATGTTGTTGACGAGTGGGGCATGGGTGACAGGATTAGTAAAGGTGACTTGGTGGGTAGGATTCGTCAAGCCGTAGGTGTTTGTTGAGTAGGCAGAGACAGGGTTCGTATAGGAGGTGGGGTTGTGCGCGCTCATGGAGTAGGCGACGGAGTTGGAGCTGGGCGCCGTGAACTGGCCGGTGGCGTGGAGCGAGGACAGCGTGGGCATGGTGTTGCTCTGGCAAATGGCGACGGGGTGGTGCCCCGCGCTCGTGTACGAGTGCGGCAGCGGCGACGGCGCCGGGGAGTGGTAGTCCCCTAGCGCTTGATTGGAGCCACTCGTTTGCATACCTGGACCAAATAAAATGGCCGTAAGAAGACATTTCTTTGGGTATATCAGCATTATTCAATGCTACTTAAACATTTTAAGAAATATGCGTCTCGTAACAGTTTGAAAATACCTCATTTGCGAATGCTCCTTTTTTATCTGAATAATTATTAGGAGTTCGCCCCGAACTGTGAACTCGCGAATCTTGTGTTTCGCCATAAATGTGCAATAGTAGAATTACTACAAATACCAAAAATAGGTATCGGGTATTTTTTTCTCAACTAACCATCACGGGGAAACTAAACGTCTATATTAAGTTGTGCGGTTGATGCGCAAAATTTTACCGCGACGAAATCGCTTCAGATTTGACAGTTTTTGTCTCATCTAAATTTAAATCCACCTCTCACATGCCTCTAACTCTGTTGCTTTGACATGTCGTTCTCATCTGTGGACCACCTATATAGGTTTCGGTCACCATCATTATGCGTCTATGGTAACTCTCTCTAACTAATGTGTTAATGTCAGTATGCTGATGGCTTTAGCAGCCAAAGCTCTAATAAATTTAAAAAAAAGCCGGTTGTCAGAATATGTACACCAAAATCAAAATATAATTGAAAATATTTTTGAAATCAATTTTATGTTGCTAATTGTTATGAAACAGTAAGCAGTTAATAAGGATTTGACGAGAGTGTTAATCAATGCCTTGCGTTTGATACCAAACTCAACCATACTTGCTCGTAAAAGTTACTTTACAAAACCTTTTTAGGCCTTCTAATTTCAGAACCCCCGTCTCAATCCAGCTCATATACGAACTCGCAAATTTTGTTGGTCTCTGCTACAACCCCAACAAATTTCATAAAGATCGGAATATCGTCACTAAAGTTATCGTCGGACAAACTATCTAAATCAAAAAGCCACCCAAATGCCGAGACGTCCCAGTAGCCAGGTGACAGTTGTAGTAGAAGAGCCCATGACACTGAACCTAGTTCGATAAGTCTCCCGGATGATATATATATAACTAGACGCGTTTTTAATAGCAGAACACGAAATGCCTATGCTGCAATGCAAAAAAATGGGCGGCATATTAAAAAAAATTTTTTGAAAAATTAAAAAAAAATCGGTCTCTAGTACGATAAATCTCCCAGGTTTCCTTTGTTCCTCGAAGCAGAGGAGAATTAGGGCTATACGATAATGTGGTGCTGCAGGCCCCCATGACAGGCCTTGTCAGTTGCTGCAGCATTATAAGGGATCGATTTTTTTAGGTATCTAGTACGATCGATCTCCTCTAGAAACCAATGCTCATCTGAAAGATCATTACTTTCTGTGTAAGAAAAACCACTGCTGCATTTCCCAAAAATGGGTGGAGGTGGTTGCTGCAGCGATTGAAGGTCGCCCTCCGAGCAGTTCCATACGGCGTTACAATTCAACCGATTTTATTCAATATAGTTTTCATTAGAAGTACTTATCAAGCCTCACTTCCATGACTTTTTTCAATTTTTTTGGACCCACGGTTCCAAAGTTAGATGGGGGAACGCTCTTTTTTTAACTTTCAGAGCGATTATTTAAGAAACTATTAGTTTTATCTAAAAACTGTTAATGAAAGCCTATATTGATTTTAAAAGACCTATCTAAAGATACCCTACACGATAGGGTTAGAACGAGAAAAAAAATCACACCCCACTTCATGTGTAAGGGAGGTACCCTAATAAAAAATATTTTTCCAGTTTTTATTATCCCACTTTTTCGGCGTGATTAATGCACACACTCATACGAAATTTCAGCTTTATAGTGCTAATGGTCACTGAGCTAGACCGCGGACAGACGGACCGACGGACAGACTACGGAACCCTAAAAAGCGCTGGTAGCCTGGCGGTAAGACGTCTAGCTGACTTTCATTCTGGAGTTCTTGGGTTGAAACCCCGGCTACCACTACCACTGAGTTTTCCAGAACATAGAGAAATAATAAGCCTTATAGAGTGCTCACTCCATACAACTGCCGTGAATACCAATAAGGGTTTACAACGGGTGCCCTAATCACACCTCCTGCCCGCTTCTCCCTCGACCCCTTAGTCGTCTAGCCTTCAAAATGTCAAGCTTGCGGGCTAATAACCAGTTGTATGGAGTGAGCACTCTATAAGGCTTATTATTTCTCTATGTTCTGGAAAACTCAGTGGTAAAATCAATATAGGCTTTCATTAACAGTTTTTAGATAAAACTAATAGTTTCTTAAATAATCGCTCTGAAAGTTAAAAAAAGAGCGTTCCCCCATCTAACTTTGGAACCGTGGGTCCAAAAAAAAAGAAAAAAGTCATGGAAGTGAGGCCTGATAAGTACTTCTAATGAAAACTATATTGAATAAAATCGGTTGAATTGTAACGCCGTATGGAACTGCTCGGAGGGCGACCTTCAATCGCTGCAGCAACCACCTTCACCCATTTTTGGGAAATGCAGCAGTGGTTTTTCTTACACAGAAAGTAATGATCTTTCAGATGAGCATTGGTTTCTAGAGGAGATCGATCGTACTAGATACCTAAAAAAATCGATCCCTTATAATGCTGCAGCAACTGACAAGGCCTGTCACGGGGGCTTGCAGCACCGCATTATCGTATAGCCCTAACTCTCCTCTGCTTCGAGGAACAAAGGAAACCTGGGAGATTTATCGTACTAGAGACCGATTTTTTTTTAATTTTTCAAAAAATTTTTTTTAATATGCCGCCCATTTTTTTGCATTGCAGCATAGGCATTTCGTGTTCTGCTATTAAAAACGCGTCTAATTATATATATATCATCCGGGAGACTTATCGAACTAGGTTCAGTGTCATGGGCTCTTCTACTATTGTTGTTTGTAAGAACGGTCTTCGCTTACGCTCCGCTCGTTCGATAAATAAACACGCCGATTGAATCATTTCTGTCTAAAGAAAATATCCTACTATATTGATCCACTGGCACGAATAATGAAATGGCATTGCATTAATGGAAGATGAAAATTAAAGAATACCGCCGAAATTATGAAATATTTCACCATCCTCGTCAGTGAAATATTTTCAATACCTGCATGCTTCTAATCAACTGAAAGCATCTTACCTCTAAGCTTAAGTCTACAAAATAAAAAAGCTATGGATACTTACATCTGTGCAACCTACCGTGCGTGGTGGAGCGGGTGTGCTCAAGCTCGGCGAGGATACGGTTGTCTTGTTCAATCTTCGCCATGATGCGCTCGATCTCGGAGGCGGGCTGCTGATGCTGCGCCGACTGGCCCCAGGAGCCGGCCGGCGCGCCGCGCGCGCGAAGCGACGCGGATAGCTCCAGTTGCAGCTCCTCGCATCGCACCGTTTCTAGCGCGGCCTGTGTACGATCTTTGTTTAGTATCTACGTGTATACCTAAACAATTTAAGTACATACCTAAACTAAAGTGTGTGAAGGCGAAGCCACGACCGATGCACTTAATAGTTGTCGAAGTTTTATGCGGTTAATGTACAAAAAACACACCCGTAGCAAATTGCTCCTCAAGGGAATAATAAATAGAACTAAATAATAATTATCTCCTGTATTTTGTCGTCAATCTAAACGTGATTAATCTCCCTTCGTTCTCGCTTTGCGATTGATTTGCACTTTGCACTTGATAAGGAACTGAACGCCCTTGGTTTAGTTCGTTATCTATTCATATTGTACTCCTTTGCGTTCATCTTTTTCACCGTAAACACCTTCATGATGGTATCGCCGTAAACCATATGTACGTCGAGCTGATGGTTATTCTGCGCCGTGAAGAGCTTATTACTCTTCAAGATTTTACCCAGTTTTATTATAAATAATTTTAAACAAAAAAGAACCGACTTCGCTTAGGATCCGCTATTCTAAGAGAAAGCGGCCGAGTTGCTTTAAAAAATAGTGAAATCACTATAGGTGTGCCTATAATAGTTGAAGAGTTCCCTCGATTTCTCCAGGATCCCATCATCAGACCCCGACTTGGTGACAATGGGACCATCTAGGGGTTATACCCGTTCGATTAAAAAAAATGAAAATGGGTTCACGATTCACGGAGATATCGAGTAACATACATAGAAAAAAAATAATAAAAAAAATTATGATAAAAAAAAATTCTGTCGAATTGAGAACCTCCTTTTTTGAAGTCAGTTAACAAAGTAGTTTGTACCTTTTTCTCCAACTCCCTCGCCCTTGACTGCAGCTGGTCGACGGAGTGCGCGTCGAGCGGGCTGCGTTGCGCCGAGCGGAGCTGCGCGAGCGCGTCGGCGTGTGCGCGCTCGGCGTCGGCGCGCGCGCGTTCCGCGTCGCGCAGGCGCCGCGACAGCGCGTCCGAGTCGCCGGACATGCCGCCGCCGTAACCGCTCATTCTCTGTTGAACAAACATACAATTTAATTAGTTATGTTTGATCATGAGGTTTTGGGAACGCTAGAAACATTTTCAGTGGCAGTTAGGTCTTCAGTTTTGTGGCTAAGGTAAAGATTTTGACATTTTGATATAAGACTATCCGATGGTTATTTAGATTTAAATTCGATCCCACATGCTTTACGATGCTAAATCTGGGTGTAACTCTTGTGTAGGTTATAGTAACAAATAATTTATAAATCTTATCTTGTCTTCTTTACTCTTTAGGAGTAAGTATTGAAAAAGTTACCTTCAACAAACGACCAGTGTTATTTGAGATACCTAATTTTGATAGGGCCACCGTTAAATTCCACTAAAAAAAAGAGATAAAAAAGGATCCAGTGTGTTAACGACGAGGGACCCTGTTGTTCCTTCAACCGTCAACACAGTAAATCCTCCTTTTTGTAAAGGGTAGACAACGCGCATGTGACACCTCTGGAGTTGCAGGCGTCCGCAGGCTACGGTAGCCATACCATCAGGCGGGCCGTATGGTTGTTTTGTTGGCCGTCGTGGTGTAAAAAAAACAGTAAAAGCTGATAATTGAAATACCTGCGGAGCTTAGTTTGCCAGTAGATAATATAAGCCCAATAGGTAAGTAAATTGGGCACACCGTGTGCTATGATAGTCCGTCAGCAAATATCGATTAGTCCTTATCTCTGCTGACGTCGGTACCGCACACAATAGGCCCCAATATCGGGCCCTCCATATCCGACCGATAGGATGGATTTCACTAAGAATGGGGATGTCTAGTGGATGCTAGAGCATCATTCGTAGTTTGTAGTATGTTAGGATCGTGTGATGTCTCCTTTTAACGTTTATTTAACGCTTACTCGATGAGTTGGTAGATCGCATGCTTATAAAAGTATAATAAAATCTTTTGTCCCCATTTCTGTTGTTCTGCGAGCGTAGGTGCCTACGTCTCTTGTAAATTCTTAAAGGCAGAATGCAGAATCTGGCTAATAGTTGTAGGGTCGTTGCTAAGGCGAGAAGGCGACACTACAGCTATTATTCATTCTATATATATTTCATTCACTTAATATAGCAATAACTTTTCTGGCGTAGATTCTAGTCTTTTAAGCCAAACCCAGTAGAATGATAGTGACAGGTAAAATCTATTCTGGCGCCATCTGTCCACACATTTGACAGTTGCCTTCCCCATTTATGCCCAATAAAACATGTTAGCTAAGTATTACATTCGTGGTAGTTGTATCGTAAGTAAGCAGAACGTCTTCGACTTTGGTAGCTGCCAGGCTGGTGAAGTAGAACGCTTAACACGGATATTCAAAGTCGCCGCTACGTCTAGCCAAAACTATCTATTGACCCCAAATATTACGTACAAAACAAGTAGATTTATGATCCTTTTTTGCCGATCTTGGATAATATAACAGTATTCGTACAAAGAAATCAGTCTACACAGCGTCATAAACTCATTATTTTATTTTTACAATGCCCTACCTTCTTGCTACTTCACGGTAGCTAAATATCTTGAGTCAAATAGGCCCCTTCGTCATTCATAGGGTAAACCGTCATTCCCCGAACGAAACGAAACTCATGTGATTTCTTAAATTTAGAACAGGTTGCTTTGTTTGTGCAATTGAACCCGACATTGAAATATTAATGAAGTAAACACTTAATTATCTAATTTTAAAATGAGAGATCCTCTCTTTCTACTCAGGCTTATTTGTTACCTATATAGTTACGAATCACATCATATTACTCAACAAACATCACAATCGAAATAAGTTCCCAATATTACGTATTCAGCAGGGTTTTCAGACGCGTTTAAGTCGCCCGCCACTCAGTCTCGCCGGGCGCGCCGTCGCCGCCGCCGCCGCCGCCGCCGCAGACTCGACGGCGACGCCTGAAGGACGTCTTTCTAGAGCAGGTGGGCAACGACCTGAATGGTCCAGGGAATTTGATATTCAAGTGGGAGAAAGCGAGAGATTTTGTTGATCTTTGCCAGACGGTCGGGATTCGGCTGGTTTTTCGTATGACTCCTGGCTAGATATTAAAATATCCGCTGGTATTATTTTCAACTAGATATCTGCTACCCCAAGGTTGTCAAAAAGAGATTGCTCTCTAGCGATAAGACCGCCTTTGACTGCCTCTACTATTTATCTGTGTCTGTACTGTTCTATTTTATTGAGGTGTGCAATAAAGAATATTTGTATTGTATTGTACAATAGTCTTTTAAAGAAGATTTATGAAAGCGAAACTTTTATTCTTAATCAAAATCTTCATATATCCCGCCAATAAATCCAAAATGCCGTCATTTTAAAATTAATCCAGATGTTTCTTTTTGTAAAGTTCAAGTGTTCAATTACGGCTTATTTAGGTTTATAAAAACTATAAGTACTTAAAATAGGTACCCCCCCCCCCTTTTCGAACCGGCCCATAACATTAGAGGGATTTCGCTTCACGCTTTCAGACCACGCTAATATGCAAGACGTTTGCACTGAGATTGGTTTGATATTGGTATCACATTTAAAAAACCTGAATACACTTACTTACCTAATAGTTATAGTTTTCGGAAAATACTGCCGTACACATTTATGCCACGAGGAGATCATCGTCATCATCATCAACCACGAGGAGATACTTAACCTACGTATGCTACACCGTAAACGATAGTATTCACAGGAAAAAAATGATTTAGGATACCTAACGAGTATTGTTTTCTCGCTATTTACCTATATAAAAACGCTAAACCATAATTTTGTTCCTCTGAATACGAAAAAATCACAACAATGAAATAATTTTTTTTACAATCCAGCCGTCCAGTGATTGATCCTTTTCTTAGCAGAGGAGAAATAGCCAAATGAGTAAAGGTATTTGTTATTTGTGGTAAGTAGTTGTGGCTCATCGATTCAGTAATAACGAATTGATTAATTATTGTTCTTCATTTTAATTTATTTATTTTCCGTTACGGAAAATAATACAAATTGGAAACAGATGCAGGCCCGGACTCAGAGTGCCAGGGCCCCTAGGCCCTAGGCGTTTGGGGGCCCCCTCCCCCATATTGAATACAAATATTTTTTATTTAGCAAATTAAATTACTAAAAAAATCAGTCAACCTTATTTTTATAATAAACATCATAATTACGCATTTGGATTTTATCAGGTCCCGTGATAGCCAGATACTACCTAACATTTTAATTGACATTTGCTGATTTTGGAAAAAATAACAGTCGTGGACAAACACGTCGGTTTCAACTTTTTTTGTCAATCGATTTGATCTATTCAGTATTAAAAGCGTTTATTCAAAGAATTTTCACACAATTTATTAAGTTATAACTCAATAATTTTAATCAAAAAAGAACCGACTTCACTTAGGATCCGCTTTCCAAGTGGAAATGCCAGAGTTGCCGTAAAAATATTGAAATCACTATAGGTGAGCTTATAATAGTTGAAGAGTTCCCTTGATTTCTCCAAGATCCCATTATCAGATCCGGACCTGGTGACAATGGGACCAATTGTTAAGTATACTCTATCAAACAAAAAAAGAATTTTCCAATTCGATCCAGCCGTCTTCGAATAATCGGTGAACATACATAAAAAAAATAGCAAAAAAACAAGCAAAGATCCCGACGAATTGAGAACCTCCTCCTTCGAAATCTTGAAGGCGGTTGAAAACGGCTCAACCGATTTTATTAAATATATATTAGTTTCCTTATATAGCTACTGCCATTAATTTTCCCAAATTTTTCACTGTTTAAAAGTTAAAGTTAGGGAGGGACGTACTTTTTTATATCATCGGAGCTATTATTTACGAAATTATTATCTAGATTAATGAATAAAATGTTTTTAAAGACCCTTAATTATTTTTGAAAGACATATCCAAATGGTACCCTAAAAAGAATATATTTTTCAGGTTTTGTTTTACCTCTTTGTCGGCGTGATTAAAACCACCATACCAAATTTTAGTTTTCTAGTGCTTACCGTCACTGAGCAAAGCCACAGACAGACAGACGGTTCCTGGTTTATACGAAACCGTAAAAAAAAATTAAAGTTTATTTTTCCATAGTAAAGTCGACATCAAAGATACACTTTTGAGTCTTTTATTCCTTTGTGATAAGGTGCAAAAGTGTAAACATATCTTTCACGTCGACTGTACCTACTAGTAGGTAAGCGTATGGATTGCGCTTTCCATTTGTAGACTTTATAGTATCCCAACCACACTAACCTGGCTTGGTCTGTAAGAAACTTGGTCCCTACCTGACCTAAGATCGATTGGCATTATTGGCAATATAATCGAAATTTCATGCCTAGATAAAACTGATAATAATTTTCATAAAATGACAATTTCAAAACGTTTGACGTGACATTAGGCACCATGATGATTAATTAGCTCCTGCCCCTTTGGATTGACAAAACCAACAACTTATAAATACCTAAGTAATAGATAACATGTAAATATAAGTACCTAATATAGTTTCAAAACTTTGATGTTTGATATGGTTGCCTTTTTTTATAAGGTCAAGTCCAGGATTTTGAGGTGGGACTGGGGGCCCCTAGCCTGCCAGGGCCCCTAGGCCCGGGCCTTGTTGGCCTATAGCGGTAGTCCGGGCCTGAACAGATGTCGATTACAATGAAAAAATTAACTGTGAAGAACTCTGGATCATCACGGGATTCGAACCCGCGTCCTTCCGATTGCCGGTCCGACGTGCTTCCAATTACACCAGACAATCCTCTATCCATCACAGCGAATTTAGTCATGTAATGGTGAACAAGTCACTATTAGCGATATCTGTAACAGGTTACAGTTATAACGGAAAATGTAAGGTTTTCTATTGTTACTGCACACATTAGAGATCTGAAGGCTCAGAAGTTGGGTTCTAATTATAACGAGATTACCTGGAACCGCTCCAACAGCTCCAGATCGGGCACAATGGGACCTGAGGAAACCGTTTTATTAAAACCTTATTATCATTTTAAGATACCAATAGCGGAGTCTAGGAACAAAAGTTCCGAAAATACATTTTGGTTTTACACCTATTTAATTACCTAGTCTTAGTTTTGACTAACGATGTGATTAAATATTTTTATTATCACACATAAGCTTACAGTACAGATAAGAACTAAATATAGTCGCAAGTAGGTACTATTTATGTTAACTTTTAGTTTTCATAATCATAAAGAAACTCTTATACAGTCAGCAGCAGAAGTAGCTTAGCTGGTAGAGTGATCAAAATGACCTGCACACGCTCTTATTCTCTTAACAATAAAGCCGTGTCTAGCTAATTTTGAACACCCTACCCGCTTAGCTACTTTTTCTGCTGATTGTACCAGGTACGCCAGCCACTATATGCCCTTAAAGTGCCCATATCCGTTCATCTGTATCTGTCAGTGGCGTAGCTCATGCAGGAATGAATGAGTAACATATGAGAATATCTTCTTCATGTTTCGAGCCTTCAATGCTCACGCGAAGTGAGGAAGTTTTTTCTCGCCTATCTTGTGATACATTTAGTCACAGTACAGCAATATTACTGGTGAGAAAGGATCGAAAGCATAGTCTTTCTTTTTTACGTCAGTTTAACTAGGAACTGTTTCACTTTTACGTAATTCATTGAAATGGTACTTTTTGCTTTACATTTTAGTTGTTAATAGGTAGGTGGTGATGAAAAACCTATAATAGACCACGAAATCCACCCGGTTTATTTTTAAATTCTCGAATAACACTGAAATTTTTGATTTATTTTTAGTTATCAACATTTTTTCCCGCAAAGAGGGGCGTTAATTACGGTTAAAGTCCCTTAAAGGACACTTTGAAGTACTAACACGAATAGAGTTTGTCCGGAAAGAAAAGTGCCATGGTTTGTTTATATGGGAGCTCGTATATTCTAGAGATGTAACGAATGTTGTTTATTTGAACATACATTCGCGAATGCGAATGCAAATATTTGCCGCTAATATTCGCGAATGCGAATGCGAATATGGGGTCAAAAACCTTAACACAAGGAAAGTTGTGGTATAGGTGAATTATTCAGCTGTAATATTTTCTAACCAAAGGTTAAGAATACGATTTTTATTAGGTACCATCAAACTTCTATGTTCCCTTAACCGGAATATTTTCCACCACCAAAAGACATATTTGCCATGATTGTAAGTTCTCATATATTTTCTTAGATAAAATGCACTAAAATATTCGCATTGAATTTTGCGAATGCGACTGCGTATTCGAATATTCGTTACATCCCTAATACATTCTACGACACTATTCTTTCCGGACAGACTCTCTAGCCAGATTGCAAGAAATTACCCTTGTTGCGATGCCGGGCATGCGCGGCCACTGCAGCAAGTTCTTTAATCAATTTAAGTTCAAAACTGACAGCTGCTACGAAACTTTTTAATTTCTGGTTTTATGGCGTCCAGTTATTTTACGAACAATGAAACTTCTAACTGTAACATTAGTTTGTTATTCTTACACTAAGTTAAGTTAAGTTTGTACTTATAGAATTTGTGCGGAATTTCTTTCAAACCCGTAGGGTAGGTACCTATAATGTAGTTATGACTTCCGATAAAAACCGTGACTTCTTGTATTATCCGTTCCAAAAAGGGATTATTTTTTTAACTGAGTTTTATTAGTAAGTTTTATTAATATGTATTGGCAAAAGCCTTTTTCACCTCAGCAGTTCGAGCAAGCCTACTTTCCTCAATCCCTGGAGTGAAATTTTGTTTCTAGAAGCTTTTCGTCATAATGATGATGCCTTTCATTCGGGAATGTAAATAAATGTATTTTTTTAACTTGAATATGTTCTCACTACTGAGGTGAAAAGTTGTATGTGTCACACGAGAGGAAAGTTTTTTTTACATCTCATGTTCTTGAGATCCCTCGCTACGCTCAAGATTCAATTATAGAATCTTTCGCTTACTCGGGACTCAAAATCAACACTCGCAAGAAAAACCAACTTTCCTCTCTTGTTGCACAAATAACTATTGGCAGGTCTGCCTAATATCAAAACGCAGTGAATTATTATTAAGTGATTGTGATTTCGAACTTCTCGTTCTTATGTTTTTATTAATTATTTGGCAACACATGCTTCTTTTATTATTGTAAATAGGTACACTTAAAAATGTGGTATCTACTCCATGACTCCAACACGGTCAAATAGACTGCTGGCAGAAATTAGGTAGGTAAAAATCAGGTTATATACTAGCCTCTTTGTGAGTGTATTAATATAGGTCATTATTTATTCTAAACTTAGGTTTATTTCGTAAAATATAAAAGAACACGAAGAATTAAAAATGGACACGGAATTTTGTATGCCGCTTTTGGAGTCGCGTGCGGTAGTTATCGATTACATACTTTCCAGCAACGTGAGCCCAGGTAAGGACCTAAATACGTCTTAATATAACCGATGACGACAAAAATGGTTTTAAATGACAGTTAGTAGGTACGGTTGAGTCAAATATATCGGAGCGGCCACGGTACTTAAAAATATCTGAACAAGCATCTTATCGCCTTAACAATAAAGGCGTTGTTCAGATATTTGTGACTACCTTGACCGCTCCGATATATCTGATGGCGACTGTACCTTTATCATTTAAGTTTTTACGTCACTTTGGGCGGTAAGTCAGATTTGCCGCCCACGGGCGCATAGGCAAATCTCACTTCACACCCAGGAGAAGACGTAAAATTGTGTACGCACCACGGGCGGTAATAAAGAAGGTCTCAGATCGCTTGTTTATGGCCCTTACCTTCGGTTCGGGCCACAAATGCCCGCCACCTGAGCCGTTCTTTATTTTACCGCCCTAGGTACGTAATGTACTATTGTGTTGCTAGTTAAAAACTAACGACTGCTTGGAATTGAGGCGATATTAAGTATTTGACCCGAAAATTTGTATTTTAAATTAAACATATGAAAAATCACATGATATAATACAATACAAATACTCTTTATTGAATACCTCAAAAACAAAACCAGTACAGAAAAAAAAATAGAGGTAAACAACAGGCGGTCTAATAATACATATACATAATATTCTGTAAAGTTAACGGAACTTCAAAGCAACTGTCTTTAATTATAAATCGATTCTATAACTAGATAAAGTTAGACATGATTAGCAGATATCTAAATAAGTAGGTATAGTCACATTTTCCCTCATTGCCAGACTCGCAAAATTCTTATAGCTAACCTCATTAGTCTTTTAAGACGTCTAGACAGGATGAGGGTTGAAATCCAGCCAGACTAGCATGATAACGATAACCGTTTCTCAAAGATTATCCCCAAGTCCATCGGATAAATCTTGCTCGCTCAATCCATCAATATTTTGACGCGAAGCAGAGCTCTAATGGCTTTGGGAGTGATCCGATGATACGTGCTATTCGGATTTCTCGAATGACGGGAAATTATGGCTGATGTTTAGCTTCTGAGTCTGGTAAACGATACTGCAATTAATGTGGTTTTCTCAAAAAAAAAAACAATTGAAAGTGTAATTTTAAACATAAAACTCTCGTGAGACTCTAACATATAATAATATTTCAAATCAAATATTCTAATATTTTTAATTAAAAGTGTACTTTACGGTTTGTCTTAAGTTAGGTACTTTCTCGAATCGAATTGGGCCATGCCGGCGTATTATAATAATATACAGCCTTGGCCAGAAGTGTTGAGCACTAATGCGATTTTCATACAAAACTGGAAAGTTTAGTCCATCGTTTCCATCTTTGTTTAAGTTATTTTGTCAATAAATTTAGACTAATAGGCATGTTTTGTTGAAGTTAGTAGTAACTGCATAGAATATTTGCAATATGTCGCACCGATTTAAATTTACATTTTTGGTACCTTCTGTTTTCATATTTTTTAAGTACCTTGAACGTGTTATTAAGTGAAGTTTTCTATATTTATAAATAAAATATAACATTTACCGTTACCGTACATTGTTAGGATAGGGAAATAATGCTTAACATCAAAATTGTAAACAAGAAACACCTATGCTCAACACTTCTGGCCAAGGCTGTATGTGTCACGCTGCTATCAATTTAAAGATATGATGGTGTAAATTGATAGGATAACGGTTGAGTATGAGTATGAGTAACATAACAAATTATACATATCCAATCAATCACAAAACTAATATTACTTTTATAAATAAGTTTGTTTTGTTTTGTATGGAGATTTATATTTCAATTGCTCGTGAATATCAATTTGAAGTCATTACCGGTAGATATTTTATGTAATTACATATTTTATACACGGACAATTGGACATTTCCCAATGTTAATGTTTACCCTTCTAATGCGTGATTGTATAGACATAGTTAGAGGTCAATAATGGTGGTGTTATCGATTGATTACATAATTTAAAGGAAAGTTGACTCAAGGGCCAAGGCCAAACACAATTGAAACGAAATACAATTGGATTGATTTCAAAGGGTTGCACTGACACCCAACTATAGTAACCAACTTACATTGATCAAGCGTTTTATAACGAATAAAAAGCCGACTGTGACTTTGCAAGCGATTTAATTTTTGACAGACCTTTTTTAAAATGCCCTATGTAGTTTCCATTACTATACCGAGGCATCTAATAAGAAGAAGAAATGGACATCATTGAATATATGTATATACTAAGGACTGTATCGTTAATTATGGGTACAGATAAAACCTGGTCTAACGGCTAGCATGTGTATTATTTTGTATTACTATGTTCTAAGAGTTTGATCTGAGGGTATTTTTAAGCAATATCTGATTTAAGAAGGTTTGACATTTTTTTTATTTTAGGGACTTCATGATGCTTTTAATACCGTATAGCAAATACAATCTGGACAAGCCTATCGAGCTGAATTTGAGACTATTTCACCGACTCTTTGGTACGATTTAAAGTAAAAACGGATTAATAGGCTACCAAAACATGTTATCCAAGTGTCCTCTTCATGATTGTTCAATTGAGCAGCTGCGGAATAAATGTGGTGAATTTTTATTTTTACGAAAATACGATTTTTCACCCCACGTTTTGCAACCCCTTCAATTTCTGATGCAAGCCAAATGAAAGAGACAGCTAGAAAAATAAGCTAAAAACCAAAGCCTAACGGACATTCATGGCGTTGATCCATCGCTAAAGCGGGTCGATAGAAACGCTCCGTGATAATTATATTAGATGTCAAAGTCAGAGTTGTCGTAAGCAACATGCCATATTCTCTAAAAGGCCACCATGCACAGACCCTAAGCTTTTTTTTAACGAAAAAAAATGCTTAGACTATGTCCAGATGTTTCGCTATACAAATCATGTGTAATTACTGTTTACATAGTACGATTTTTTTTGTATGATATTGTCTTGTTTGCAAACCGCAAATTGGCTTGTAGTATTTGTCCAAAATCGTTATTGTTACTCGAGAGGATTGGATACATTTCGTCCAAACCATATGCTTTACGTCGAGTTCCCATGGCGAAATGTGTACCTTATTAAAGCACTGATTAAACACATGTGTGATTTTGAAATAAAAATATAAAACAAAAAAAAACGGCTAAGTAAAGTTGTACCCATAATAAACGATACAGTCCTTACATAGGTACTTACAGATATTATTCATAGCTTTCTAAAGTCGTTTCCAATGTGTTACGTTTAATTTTATAACTTTTAATACCTGATACATCTTACAGCTTAACAGCTGTATCAGGTATTAAAAGTTATATAATTTATTAAAAGTTATTTATTAAAAGTGTATTAAAAGTTATATAGTTATATAAGTTATGTACCTATTATAATTAATAGGTACTTGTACATACACAAATTAAATGAACAAAAAAAAAACTATTCTCAAAGCGTTGCCGCGATCATGAGCTCTACCCATAGACCCCCGTTGCCTGATTTCTTCTTTTGAAAATCGTTCAGAAAAGACGTGTATAGACAAAAAAAATTGTTATTTATTATGCAAGGGGGTAAAGTTGATGTTAAACTTCTCTTGCTTTTATTGAGACCCGAGCCAGCGAAAATTTCCAAAATTCTCCAGCGTAGCGAGTGGTTAAAAAAATTGAATCTTGAGCGTACGAGGGTCTCAGGGCAAGAGGTTGAACAAAATTTGCTGCTAGTGCTGAGTATAATACAACATACAAAATATAAGCTATAATAAAATGTAAAAAATGAAGACAAATCAATGCTTTAAATATAATATAATTCAAAATCATCTCTTTAAAGTCATCCCAGCCAGCCAGATACAGCCGGATAAAATGGCATTTCCAAAGTGGAGTGGTGATAACTTTTTTCCGGTGGCTACACAACTTAATTCGAAACTATATTTGCGTATTAAACAGTTTCACACTATCCAACAACGATCTACAAAGTCAGAGTGAGGCAAAATGCTCGTATTTTCATGAATGAATATTGCAGAAAGGTATGTGATAATTTATTATGAAAGACCTATAAATGGCTTATTTGTGTGGAATAAAGAACTACGACGGCGTGGAATGCAATTACATGAAACGGGAATGCCTTCATATCATGTCTATCCACATACGTACAGGCGTGACTAGATAGGTAATTCGATGAACGAGTTTTACCTTTTTTCCGTAATAAATGAAATAATTGACCTGTTAACCCCTCACTGGTGAGAAATTATGTCTCTACTATGTCCGTATTTTACTTAAAAAGTTAAAAAGAGACACAAAATTTTTCAGAGAGCAGAGTTAGAGAGTGAAAAGTTAAGCCTCCATTTACTAATCTTTCATGGTATTGGAGGCTATTTAAATCAGTATAGCTAGTATTTAAAGATACAACAAAAATAACCGTAACCTAACTATTGCACAACAAAAAAATATTTGATTTTTTGCGGCGCATGTCAGTATTTTTTCATATGCGGATTATTGTAAAAGTGAGTTTCGAGAGTCTAAGGGCCGGTTGCACCAAACTGTCTGTGAACGTAAACGTAATCGTGAAAAAAATCTTGTATGAAAAGTTTCACAGTTTTCCATGGGATGATAGCTCCATCGTCATATTTAACGTCGATAAGTCTGTTAATTATGCGTGGTGCAACCCACCCTAAGTTAGTGACTTCACCGGTTTTCTTCTTAGCCCGTATTACAGGATCTAACCTGTAATGAAAGATGTCGATGTTATACGTACACACAGACCGAAGCAAGAACACAAAAGGGAAAGAATGATCCCTGGTTCAAGTATCAACTTATCCAAATGGGATATTTCTGCTCAACTGCGTCCATTTGCTTCTCGGGTTATTTATCTTCATGCTAGCACTTGTGTCGTTTAAACATGTCTCCCTTTTCTTAGTGTCATCAATCTTGTCGTATAAACACGTCGGCTACAGCCCCGTTTTTAAACGTCCTCAATCGACATCTAAATATGATGTATGGATTAAGCGTTTATCTTTGCGGTTTCTGTTTGTACTTAAAGGATCCCAATGCTCGAAAATTATAAACATGTAACAAAATTCTACGCGTTCGACCAATAATAAGAGGTTCTTTGAACAATGCCCATCAACTACTGTAAGATTAAAATGATAAAACGAGAATAAAGAATTTTAATTGCACTATATCCGAATTTAGATTGATTGTTTAATGTTTTGATTTTATTTTATTTATTTAGCTTTTAAGTTTGTGTAATTGTAAATTAGTGTTTGTTTTAAAACTAATAATATTTAATAAGCCTTGTTTGTATATGTAACTAACCTTGATGGACTTACGTCTGAAATAAATACTTTTTTTATAGAGTGTGACTCGTTTAACCCTCTGTATCATGATGTTGCCTACAGGCAACATACCACTTATACGAGTTTTAAATCTTAAGGAACATTTTTAACGCGTTGTAAGGCATTGTAGCTTATAGTCTACATACCGATCTATAGTATAAACATTTCAGCTTAAGTCCAATGATGGCGTTATACGTTTTATGCCAACATTTGTTAAGGGTGTCGGAAAACTTTGGAAAACACTTATTTGTTGGGTTGTTTGCTAAAATCTTTTAAAAATATTAATTGTTGATTTTATTGTCTATTTTTGTAAAAAACATTGAGGTTTTTAAATTGGTTGTAACATATTTTGTTATCTACGTATAATTTTCATGTTTTAACAAAAATTTAAGGTACTTTGTGTTTGTAGCTTCTCAGCTTTTATTTTTTTTATTTCGTAAAAATAAATAAAAATGAGAAATTAAGTTTCTTATTTTTACATGTTCTACCGGATTCCATCCGAAATACGTAAAACAATGTTCTTGAGTAATAGAGGGTTAACTTTCATACTCGCCACTTGCATTCATCAATGCTCTCCCTGTTGTATGAGTATGATAAGTTGACAACAGTTGACGTTGAAAGCCACGTATAAAAGTATTTTTATCTTTATCAATTACACATGCTTTCATCGGTAGGTACGCTATCACTCTTATCAGACAGGGTAATAAATACCTACTGCCCACGAAAATCAATATGAGTACAGATACTACAGATAGCTTAGTAGTAGGGTTATTTTCTAGGTAATAGAAAGAAAATTCAAACTTAAGAGTAGGAATGTAAAATTAACTACAGTCAGCAACCAAAGTGGTTATCTGGCTGAAGGGTTCTAAATGACCACACACTTTTATTCTCTTATAAACATTGTCAAAGATTTATCAAAAAATTGGTCGGTGTGTCTGGCGACCTACGGGCAGGTTCCTACTTCGCCCAAAGGCTGAGCTTAGCCATCTAGCAGTGGAATGCAGCTAGTGTGCTGGGAACGATGCCCCGGACTAGTTTAAGTTTCACAGACTCAATTTAGTAAATGTAACTATGTATTTATTTCTTAAAAAAATATTTTATTCTCTCAATAATAAAGTTGTGTTCAGCTCATTTTGAACGCCTCGCCGGCAAGCAACATTTGCAGCTGGCTGTAACCATAGAGTAACTTATATAGTTGAGCAGCACAGCCTAAGAACTTTTTGAAGCTTAAGTCAATTGCGCACGCTGTCAGTAAGCCCCCTAAAGATACCGAAAATGTTACCTGTACTGCTGCTCCACCTAGTAACAAATAGCAAAAGTACCTACGAGTAGTACTAGTAGCTACTAGGTGGAGTAGCAGTGCAGGTGACATTTCCTCTTACATTTTGGGTATCTTTAGGGGGCTTTCGGGCAGAGGGCGCAACTGACTTGAGCTTCAAAAAGTTCTTAGGCTGTGCTGCTCTACTATATAAGTTACTCTATGCTGTAACCTACCTACCGGACTACCTTTGGTCGACTGTTTAACTTAACGTTACTTAAATAAGCGGGTTGCGTGTATGGTGTGATTGTCGCATGTTGTATGACGGATTTTAAAGACCTTTTAATTAAAGGTTTCAGTAGTTAAGTAGTGCGAAATTGTCGCTATGAGTAACTATTTCAATATTAAAACAAAATTGTGCTTATACGGAGTGTTTCCTGTAATAAGAGCAATAAATATGAAACGTACAGTTACAATAAGTTTGAAGCACAGAAAAGTACCACTTCCGGTGTAAAAAATGGATGGTATTTACCTATGTCATTGGATATTAAGATAACACTTGTGGCAACAAACAGTTATTCATATTTAGGTAGGTACAGAAAAACCCAGTCCGCCAGTTCCTGCATGGCCGGAAGCGCCCGGCAGATTAGTTTAAAAGTAACGAATTTGACTCCAAATTTACGTCATGGTACAGGTATACCATATAGGATTTGTTCATTAAACATGGAATATAATTGTAACACAAAAACAAATACCTAATATATTGATTTTTAAATAATTGTTTTTAGTATTTTTTCCAGAATAATATAACTATTACGTATCACTTATTTTCATTTTATATTGATATATTTTTCAGGAGAAAAATAATCCATTAAGATATTCAATTCCTTTAAAATAATATTGCTGTTCTAACCCTAACGCATTATATTGTATAATTTTAAACAGAAATTATAATATTTTCCTAAGTCTGACGCTTGTCTGTACGTCTATATAGATACATATACATCTCTATATTTGCGACTTAGAAAGAGTGCGGGTTGGTCCCTGCTCAACAAAAGTAGGTCATCAATAACACCAAAACAACATCTGGACCGCCAGCACGCTAGGATTATTAAAAAGATGATATTTATTGCAACTCGACTTAGATAATGTTATTATACGGGAAATAAAACTATTAAAGTTACTATTAACTGCTATTAAGAGAGTGGGCCTTATATTTGTCAAATTTCCATAAAGCGCACTTTATAGATATAGTATTTAAAACTATTTGTGGGATTTTGCCAAATATCAACATGATGCACGTCAATCGATAGGTCTCTAAAAACAACATTGAGGTTTCCCTAAACATTTTTTGATTAAGTGGATATTTTCAGAAATAATCGTTCCGAAAGTCAACTTTTGAACCGTAAGTCCAAAAATTATGACAAAAATCAAGAAGATACATCTTTAAATATTCTTTCAACGGAAATTATTTTGAACAATATCGGCTTAGGCGTTTTTGAGTTATCTCCAAAAAACTACATACTTAGGCAGATACAACCTTGCTATAATAATTTATTCGATAGTAGCTACGGCTGGTTTTTATAAATAATGGTACGGAACCCTTCATACGCGAGTTCGACTCGCACTTGGCCGGTTTTTTTTTTATATTACCTAAGATATATTTTATTGATATTGCTCTCGCAGTTGAGGAGTAAAGTTGTATAAGCAACACAATCTTATAGCTATTTATTTGTAGGTAGGTACTTTGTGTCCGCTCTCTACATTCCAGATTCAGTCACTCGTCACGTGCTTCATTTTATTGACTCTTGCTTCCTCGGGATTTAAAATAAGTTTTCGTAGCAAAAGACATATTTTTTGCTCTCGTTCTGTTAATTTCAAATATATATTTTACTATAAGATAAAAAAGGGTTAAATAACATTTTACTCCGAGTTCCCGTCACCGTCCGTGTACAGACGCCATCAGGCATAGGTATCAGAGCGGCCAAGGTGGTCACAAATATCTGAACAACGTCTCCATTGTCAAGGCGATAAAACGCATGTTCAGATATTTTTGAGTAGGTACCTTAGCCGCTCCGATATATTTGATGGCGACTGTACATGTCATATTTAAAGTTAATAAGTCATTCGCAATAAAGGTGACAACTGGGGTTCCACTATTGGGCATTAGCGTGTCGAACACTGGGACGTAGCCTACCTTACACGTAACATGTGTATATATACTTATAATTATATCCACAATTTATTTTGACTTGCTTATTATATCACTAGCTATTTAAATTTTATATTAAATCACACTACACGGTATGATACCCGAGTACAGATTTTACGAAATACTTAAGTAGTTTTGTCCTGTATTCTGTTTTAATATTTCGGGGATTTACTGGTTAATTTTATTCTGCATTATACTTTTGACAGCAAAAACATATCAAGAAAGAAGCCATAACACGTTTGTGACCCACTAAGCTGACCTCAAAGAGCTTGAAACAACGGGAGTCTATCTAAGTAGACTCGCTTACCTTTCTCATGATACCTACTGAGACAGCTAACAAAAATCAGGCTCCCAGAGCCATCAAACCTTTATTACAGAAAGGTCAGCCATCACAAATGCCAAGTTCATCAAATATAGAAGGCATCCAAAACAATAAGGAGATTGATCAATACAACGGTTGCCTACAGGGAGCCCAACTATTTACAGGCGATACCTACAGGCAATATGGCGGCCGGCTGGCTCGTTACTTTCACATTACCACCTCTAATCGGTTCCTCGGCTATTCCACAGGAAATATAAAGAGTTTTCTCGCGAGGGATAACGAGGCGATCGATACAGGTCGCACTTCAATAGCCACTTGTCTTTTACATGAATCAGAGCCGTTACGCTTTGTTATCGTTTATATCCTTATATTTTAAGCCTATCGCGTGAGGAGTATTAAAGTACATACGCGTGGTAGATTGCTAGTTACTCACCAAGGCAGCTCCTTCCGCGGATTACATGGGATCCAGAGCACAATGCACCAAGCTAGCGGGCTAGTTCGTGTTACTATTGCACCTTCGAGTGGGCACGTCCTCAGCTTGCGTAACATTTATGTAACAGGACACATGCCTCACGCGAGCCAAACCGCACCGTCACAGGCTCGCGCCCCAGGCTTCGGCCTACATCCTGCCATTTTGGAATCGAAGCGGGCGCTCGGGGCGGCGGCGCGGGACCTCCGAACTGTGATCACAGCGCGCGTCCTCGGCTCGCGGACTACGGTTTCTATGTTATAACCGGGATGTCACAGCGGTCACTACGTACGGAGAGAAAATAAAAAAGTGTGAGTCGGTCGGGCGGAGCGGTCGGCCGGCTGTAAGGGGCACATGCCTGCCGCTCGATAGGCGGGCGCAGGCGCGGGGCGGCGCGCCCCGTGACGTCACACCGCACTCGCGTCGCGCGGCGCTGCTCAATGGGCCGCCGTGCTCACTCCGGCCCCACACGCCTTCATTATTTAACAATCACTGTCACTCCGAACCTCGGATTAATGGCCCACTGACCGACTGCAATCAGATCTACTATCTCGGCATCATCGATTTTATGGAAATTCAATTTAGTTCATGTTTCAACGAATGCAGCTTGGTGGTGGCGTAATGACTGCGCATAATAGTATGGAAATGAGGTGACAAGGGGAGTATTTTAATGGGCCACTAGACTATTTTAATGTCACCCTACACCGACGCGTTTTTGAAGGACAGATTCAATAACCCTGCGTCGCGAGAAATATTTGCATGCTCATTAAATTATGGAGCATGGACCCTGCATTAGGTGCCTCTTCCAAATTTAGCCATGACCTTCGGGCAATTTGTCACAATCAATTGAATTAATAGACTATTTACCTACTTCAGACTGTTATGTTTGATTTAAAAAACTACGAAGAACAATCATTTATCCACTCATTTTGTAGGCTCTATATAGGGCGTGACTCATTTACTATGGAATTTATTATAGGTACATAAGCCTTTGGTACCTATTTATAATTTCAAAAAATATGTTAAATGACAATCACCGACAACTTAAGATAATTTTATTTTGCTAACAAAACTATCCACAAAGGTTAAATATGTTAGGTTCAAAATGCACAAACGGCATTCAGCCATTTCATCCTAAATCGTCGCTATTTCGCTAAGAAGTAAAAATGTAAAAGTTGCAAAAGGTCCGCCCCGCCAAGCTTTCCAAACCTTCTAACCCCGCCAAGCTTTCCAATTATATAGCATAGACAACGCAAAAATTACAAAAAGTAGACATTTTTAGTAAAATCATTCCAAAAAAATATTTTTTTAATTTTAAACCTACTACCTTTTCCCTCGTAAACGCGTGGAGGTATTTAATTGAAATTCATGTCAAATACTCAAGGTTTCAGATTTAGCAAAATCAAACTTTTATGTCAATTGTCAACGCAAGCAAAAGAAACAGCAATTTAAGTTGCATATTTTGAAACTGAGTAGGTACTCGCAGGAAACTCAAAACCTAAAGTAACTAAATATACAGAGGTACTACAGTACAAATACTAAACTAAATTAATAACTAGCTCAAATCTAAACTAGGCCCTTGCGGCATTGTACCAAGGATGCTGGCGGCATTTCCTCGTTGTATCGCAATGCTGATACGCTGTGCGAGGAAACCGCCAGCTCTTCGGTCACCAGTTACATCAACCAGACGCTTTGCGATTTCTGCAAAAAACTTGTGTGCGCTGGGACCCCATGGACCTAGAGTTTCAACTCCAAAAGGTGCAAAATGGTACTCTCTACCGAGACTTTTATATTTGTTACGTTTTGAAATTTCGGCGCTTTCCGCCGCTGCGCCCGCTTTTACGTTAGTCCGTTGGAGGTGGGACGGTGCCAGTGTGTCTACGCAGGTAGCATCCCACACTAACATCCGTCCCAGGCTCCAAGGAACCAAAGACACCCCATCAGGCCTCTTGCCATCATCCCTGATAATGCCAGTCGGCTCAAGAAGAGCAGGCACAGTGTACTTCCCGTAAACTCAGAAACTTGAAACTTGGCACGAAGAAATTTCATATAGCACGGACATAGGAAAAATTACGAAAAGTATACATTTTTAGTAAAATCATACAAGAAATATTTTTTAAAATTTTAAACATACTACATTTTTCCTCGTAAACGCGTAGAGGTATTAAATTGAAATTCACATCAAATGCCTTTCCGCTGTAGCAAAACTTTTATGTCCACGCAATCGTAAGAAATAGCAATTGTTCTAGGTACGGAACCCTCGGTGCGCCAGTCCCACTCGCACTTGGCCGGTTTTTTTTATAGAAAATATGTATATCTTAGGTACTTTTGAAGGCCTGGCTGAACGGCTACATAATTAGCTAGGGATACACGCACAGATGTGTCCGCCGGATTTGTCCGATGGATATGCCCGGCGCACAGATCCGTCCGTGTATGGCACTATTTAGATGTGTCCGCAGAGAAATCCGTGTCCAATTAGCTATTAGAAGCAAATATATCAATAAATGCTTGCTTACCTTGCTTATGTACTTACCGCTTATTTGCTTGATAAAATATTACACAAGACGCAAACACAAAATACTCTTCCGATTTCTTGAATCCTGAAGATGACAAGCCATACTCGTACAGCAAAAGCGTACACGGAAAAAAAAGCTTCCGGATTATTCTCAATCTAAGTCATTATTTTATTATGTTAAAAATATTTCCTCGTGACAAGTATTTATTACCTTTAACGAAAACAAAATAAAGTTTTAAAATATCCACGAAAATCAAATTACAGGGGTGAACCTGGATTGTTATACTACAAATTGGTGTATAATACTATTGAGATTTGCTGTTCGGATCGTAGAAATTTACGAATAAAATTGCACTGATGTGTGGTGACCTCGTGCTCCCTGTAAAAGTTTAATGATGAGGTGTCTGTGTAGTCTGTGGTAATTTTACATGTGTTTGTGTAAATCATGGTTTCACCTTTTTCGACTGTTGACAAACAGTATGCAAATGTTACAATTATAAAGGGTAGGAAGGTGCATTTTTATAAAATGCAACTAACCAATATGTGTTAACAAACTAAATTATCTACTGACATAAATAACTTAACTAATTATAATATACTAACATAGCAGAAATAGTTTCTTTATATTGCGTTCAGAATGCATATCAGTATCACATCATTCATGATATTTCATATATTCCTTGACATGATAAAAGCATCGGTCGAGGAGCCAACGTCTTAACGTATGCTGAAATTAAATACTTGTCACGAGGAAATATTTTCAAGAAAATAATAATGTCTTGGATTGAGAATATCCCGGAAGTTTTTTTTCCGTGTAAGGTAAAGCGGAGAAACCGCCTCTATATTACTAGTGTTTTGGATTTGTGGGTGATTATATTACCCAATGACTCCTAACCTTATCTTCCCCTACTGCCATTAGTTTAAGGAACACCCATGTACTATCATAAATAAATAAATAAATATTAGGACAATCTTACACAAATCAACCTAGTCCCACAGTAAGCTCAATAAGGCTTGTGTTGTGGGTAACTAGGCGACGATATATATAATAGATAGATAGATAAAT
This sequence comes from Pammene fasciana, assembly GCA_911728535.1. Classification (NCBI taxonomy): domain Eukaryota; kingdom Metazoa; phylum Arthropoda; class Insecta; order Lepidoptera; family Tortricidae; genus Pammene; species Pammene fasciana. The sequence goes on from OU452292.1 coordinate 5,186,944, forward strand.
ACTTAAATACATAGAAACATCCATAACTCAGGAACAAACATCTGTGATAAACACAGAAATAAATGCCCTGACCCCTGACCAGGATTCGAACCCGGGACCTCCTGCTTCATAGGCAGGGTCACTACCAACTAGGCTAGGAGGCCGTCATAAGGTTTCATAAGGTTGCTAGGAACTATAACGTACCTTTTGTGCATTGATATTCATTACTGCCAACAGAAGCTGAACTGATGTATATAGTCTTACGCTCCTATTACACTTTTTGCACTTCAAATTAATTACAAAAAAATTGTCATTTTCCATGTATAATTTGCTAATTAATTCACTTGCAATAGACTCCTCGTTACTCGCATTTTCGTTATCGCTTTCATGTACTACCACAGTGTGTGTTTTAACTCTCTTGAAAACCACACTACTCTCGGACCCATCACTTGAAATACTTAAAACATCTTCATCACTTTTACGCCCTTCATAATTTAGGATAACTTCAATTTCACTTGACTCTACATAAACTGAACTATCACTTTCATTGATTTCGTCACTTAATCCATAAACTCTTTCATTGGTCGCGTTGTTGGATTCTAAAACATTTATTTTATCTATTTCGTCAGTTTGCCTTTTCATGACTTTATTGGAGGCTAAATCATATGAATTATGGGTATCTGTGGCTGTTTCTCCATCTGTTGTGGTTAAAACTATTTTGACTGCTTCATTTTGTTTGATCTCCAAGGCATTTAATTGCTCACCTTCCTTGACCTCTGCGTTGATATTAAGAGAAACTGGTAAATTTCCATGATTAGCTACTCTCCCAGCTTCAATCCATGCTTCAAGATCATTTATAGCACTGCTAGAATCAGTTTTGACACAAAACATGTTTAATACACATTTTCCACATACATCGAAATAACTGAACAGGTTTTGCTTTAAATTCATTATGAGGACGTGGTTGGGACAATTGAGTACGTGAGGTGTGATAGAGTTATGAGTATTCGTGCTTGGTTTTGACAATAGCTCAATAACTGATAGCAGTTAACCGGTTAATGAAAAATGATAAAACACTCCAACTGGACGGCACGACTACTTGGACTTGATTATTTAATCAACTAGACTGCTAACTAGCTTTATTTTTAGATAAATCAATGCAAGAGACATTTTTCTTAGTAAATATCATGGATGTGAGTAGCACTCGTGATTTGAAGGTTCTGTATTTTGCATCTACATTAAATAAGTTTACTTATGTCTTTGTTGAAATATAAGTACATGTGTAGGCTGCAGAATTACATACCCGGCTTATGAATGAATTCATTCATATTATGGTAATGCATTATTGCAACATTATTTATATAATGTAAACTGAATAAATTGTAATCATATTCAATTTTAGATTTATTTCAATTAAAGAAATATGTTGCCAGACGAACAGAGAAACAAATTATCTTATTTTAGTAGTTTACCTCCAGTGGCCCACTATACACAAAATTGTCTGAGAACCTTAAATCTACGTATAGTTGAGCAAAATAGCCTTGAATTTGTTTTTTCTAAAAATCGAACGATAAAATATTAATTGGATTATATTCAAATTAAAAATATTTTTTCCTTCGTTAGTAGGTACTAGTATTACGAGTAGAACCAAGGACACTAGAGAACTGTCTTTAAAACTATTTTGTTTTCGATATTCGATCCAACGGAACTCTGAAAAGAGGGAGAGGTGCCATTATCGCAAGGGTGCCGAGACTGCCGGGTGCCGGGTATAACAAGTCGTCTCTTTCTAAAGCTTGCCGATATTATAGATTGCAAAGGATATCTCTGTCCCGCTAAGTATATGTACATATATCGCAGGATCTCCATTTTAACCATTCATCACTAACTACTCATTCAGTTAAACTGTATCCTATTTTCTGGTGTAATAAGTTATCATCATCATCAAGTGATACAACATACACTCGAGAGCAAAAGTTTCGGGTCACTAGCATTTTCTTGAATATCTCAAAAGATATTAATTTTAAAGATATTCAAGAAAATGCTAGTGACCCGAAACTTTTGCTCTTGAGTGTATTATAACGTCATCATAGTTCTACAAAATTAGTGTCTACTTGCAATATCCAAAATTTTTTTGGAGCTGAGACAAAATCAAACACATTTATTGGCTAATATTTTATTTACTCAATACATGTATGTAACAATGATTTGGTTTGTTCAATAACACATTATACATTCATTTTTCAAATATACAAAATATAAAATCGCTAAACTTTATAGTTGGCAACATTTAACTATATAACTAGGTACAACTGAAGAACAAATCAAATTATTTTAATAAATATTTTGATTTGTTTATTTTTTAGTAGATTTAGAAATTAGACATAAGGTACTATATTAATTTAAAATTTAGCTGGAAGCCTACCAGCCCTAGGCACCGGAGGCCTAGGTCACTTTTTCCTTTATATATGAACATCTATATAAGTTTATATACTTTGGAAAGTTATATATGTATAGTAAGCTTTGTTTAGATGTTCAAGTGTTACCTGCTTTTTAGCTCTTCCTAAGATTTGGTCGTAAATCTAACTAAGGCAGAAAATACATCTGAGCTGAAAATTAAGCAAATTCATAGACAAAATGCTTAAATTTGTCTATGAATGCTTAAATTTCTCTATGTTTAAAAAAATCAGCTACCATAGAGAAATTTAAGCATTTTGTCTATGAATTGGCTTAATTCTGCTCAAGTGTGTTTTATGCCTACAGCTACGCAGTGTTTGTCTAGGTCTAGGATATCAGTTTTTTAAGGAAATGTCATTAACCCTTTTTAACAGGTACCGCGTAGTGTTAAATGAAATTTAGGGGTTTAACCATGTTATAAGAATCAAGTACTTATGATATCAGTTTTTTAAGGAAATGTCATTAACCCTTTTTAACAGGTACCGCGTAGTGTTAAATGAAATTTAGGGGGTTAACCATGTTATAAGAATCAAGTACTTATGATATGACTGCAAAATTATTATTTTTTTAAGTTTTTTTTATAAACATGAAAACCCCGTAGTCTAGCAAAATAACAACAATATTTAAAATATAAGCGTAGTGTAAAACTTACTTACAGGATACATCTACACTATAATGATATGTACAACAATTAATATGTATAGAATTTGTATTTAATCGAAGTTTGGTAACATTGGTAACGTTTTAACATGACGCCGCAATGTTGTTATATTTTCAAATACCCTGATTTCACCTACTCTATTCCATTTAACTTTATATTGAATAAGAAAAAAGTCAAATTACTAACTATTGAAAGGTCTTAGGTATATGCTACATCCAACATCTTGACACCTACCTAGGTACTATTTCTAAAGATTTATAAAAAATACCTAGGTACCTTGTTGTAAAGATGGTTTAAATTTAACAATTTAAACGATCTTTACAACCACAATAGTTTAAAATTGGTTAAAAGTATTAAGTATGATGATATAAGAATTATTTCATAAAATTAGAAATGTACAATATGATTTTAAAGATCTTATAGAGTTTCTACAATAATAGAAGTACTTATTAAGAATAAAATATTGAGCAATAAGTCCAAGGGAAAAGAAAATAATACAAGGAAAATCATGTTTTCGCAACCTACCTACTACTAGTAAACAACACTATAAAACCCTGTCACATTAATTCGGAGTGGATGTGCCAGTTCCAGTAACAAACTTATAAAAATAAATAATAGCCAATTCTAAGACCACCTCGATCCTTCTCAAATTTAATGTCTGCTGTCGCCAGTCAAACTTTTCATATTTAAGTTGCGACACCAAATCGTCTGTCACCGCTAAAACGTTCGCAAAATTTGATTGTGTGTTAAGTTTAAAAAAAAATACTGAGCTACATAAATTCTGTTTAGTGAAACTGGCGTTTAGACGCATGCACAAATTTGGAGAGTGACGGAAATCCATCAGACATATTGCGCGACAATTGCTGCAAAAATATTCGACACACTCTTAAGGCTCTACCAATAAGATTGTGTACAATATTCTAAAAAGATAGTTTAGATAGTAACTTAGACTATATGTTTTATTTCTATCTATCATTGGTTTAAAACAACCGGTCGTACTACTAACTCTTCGTCAAAGAGGTATGTAAAGTACTTAAAATGGCAAAATACTCTCGACGAATCGATGAAGGGGTAAAAAGGTACAGTGTAGTGTGAATAGAATGTAGAAATTCACGTTTTGAATGCTATGTTGTAAATAATTTGAGAAGACAATAAACTGGCCGAAAGTAAAACCCGTGAAAAAGGCAAGTCAGCACCATAAAGAATTTAATAGTAAACGGTTTGGTCCCTAGAATCACATAAGTAGCATCAGTCGATGTCTAAGCTCTTGAAGCTGCTCGTCAAACTCGCGAACATGCCTCTACTAGGTTTCTTGATCCTCTTCTTCTCATCAACTTTAAACATCTCCGTTTCTATAAGCCAGTCTCTATAGTTCTCCTCCATGTTCTTGCGTTGTTCTGCGTGGAAGTCTTTGACAGGAGGAAGGGGACCGCCGTAGTCTTCCGGCAGGAGTTCCTTATCGACGACGGCCGCGGGACCCTCCGAGCAGAAGTTGAGGAGATTGAGCAGGTTGGAGTGGATGAGGGGCTTCACCAGACACATGACCTGGTTGATGAACGAGACTGTATGCACCACGTGGATCTTCTTCAGACGACACGGGTGCGCACTCTGGAAGTTGATAACGGATTGGTTTAACGAATTTATTTTACTAATAAATATGAATGACAGATTTAATAGGTAGTTGGAACTTGTGGCATTATGGTTATTCATAATATAAGATTGAAAACATATTTTGGTTCTATGCATGCATAATTTTTTTTTAACCTAAATATGGGCCTATAAATTCGATATGGTTACATTTTTCATTCGGGAAATTAGAGCTTTCTTTAGAACTGACTCCATGTAAGCATGATACCTATTGCATTGCCAAATTGTGAGATTGCATTGCCAAATTGTGATATTGCATTGCCAAATTGTGATATTGCACTGCCAAATTTTGAGATTGCACGCCAAATTGTGAGATTGCATTGCCAAATAGTGAGATTGCATTGTCAAATTGTAAGATTGTATGAAAAATTGTGAGATTGCATTGCCAAATTGTGAGATTGCATTACCTAATTGTGAGATTGCACCCAGATGCATGTCGAAGATGCATGTCCGAGAGCCATTAATCCTTCAAGAGCTAAATCGATTTGTTGACCACAACCAAACCAACCTGAATGTAAAGCATGAACGCCCGCAGCGCCGGTAACGTGACCCTCGTGAGATGTCCGAGACTGCACCCCTTCATGTCGAAGATGACGATGTAACCGTCCGAGAGCCGGTCCTCCGAAAGTTTCACGTCATTGAACATGCAGAACACTCGTACGGCATCCGCGAAGTTCAGCTTGCTGGAAATATTAACAAGTTATGTCATCTCTTTGCATACAAGTTATGGCAGCGGTCCCATTTCCGTATCTCCATACATTTTTTCGGCACGGTTTCGCCAAATTTTCTGGATTCGGCAATAAGAATTTGTATAGAGATACGGCAAATTACGTCTCGTAATACGGCAACCCCAAAATTGAACAGAACAACACTGCAAAGATTTCACTACGTTTAATTTGCTCGAAACTCTCATGAGCTTGTTTTTGTTGAAAATTATTCCTTACCAGACACGGATACATTAAACTCAGTTGGGGCACCTGTTCTCATTGGGCAACCACAAATGAGCAGATTTTGCTTGCAAAACAAGCCTTTGATTGATGCCAAGTATGTCAAAGTATCACCTGGTGATTCAAGAAACCGGGTAGGTAGTATGTAATAGAAAGAAAGATTGCTTTTAACATACCTGTAGTCAGAGTCCGACAGCCGGTATAGCAGCACGTGGTAGCCCTCGGAGGTCTTGTTAGGGAGGCCGATCATATGGCTGTAACAAGGAAAGCTAAGTTTAATACAATGTAGACACATTACTTTTAATACGTAAGTATGCTGGTAAAGGCTGCGGGAAAACCCTGGAACACCAAAGTTGCACCCTTTGGTAATAAAATCATTATTTGGGTACGACTTCCAACAGTACAGTATTAAAGACCCGAACAATTAGCTCACAACGACCCATTTTCGGACTCAAAAACTATATTAATCTGTATGAAACGAGCAGGCCTTTGGTAGCACGTCTTTTAGAATATATTTAAGCTATTCACTACCTAGTTTTTATATTTAGTTTGACCTCTAATTTCTTGACTTGACTTATGATCCTATGTCCCCTAGATGGGGCAGAGGGCATCCACAGTGCTCCGCCATCCCGTTCGGTCTTGAGCTTCGCGCTTCATTTCGCTCCACGTCTTGCCAATGGTCGCCGCCTCTGCGATGATTGTCCGCCGCCAGGATTGTTTTGGGCGGCCACGTTTCCGCTTTCCTTGGGGATTCCAGTCTAGGGCTTGCCTCGGGATGTGCTCGGGGTCCCTTCGGAGCGTGTGGCCGATCCAGTTCCACTTGCGGCGTTTGATCTGCTGGTCGATCGCAGTCTCACCGCAGCGTTCCCACAGAACTACGTTGGAGATTCTCTCGGGCCAGTATACACCGAGCATACGGCGAAGACAGCGGGTGATGAAAACTTGGAGCCGACGCGAGATGTCATTAGTGACCTTCCACGTCTCACATCCGTACAGCAATACGGTTTTCACGTTGGACCGGAATATCTTGAGCTTAACTACCAAGTTTTTATATTTATTTTGACCTCTAATTTCTGCATTAATGTAAATGATAGGCAAACATTGACCAGACTTTGACAACAACAATATATAACCGGTTATCTTAATAGGTAGTTTAAAAAGAATTCGACTTAAAATTTTATCTTACGGCATAGAGCTTAAATCTTTTCTATGATTCGCTCAGCTTTATCTAATTTTAGTGATGCTAATTATCGAATATTAATAATATTATACAAAAGTACAAAAACTGTAGGTACATCTCTGAACTATTTGGTGGTTCATTTCATAATAATCATCATTTGTCTCTACGAGTATAATATTTCCCTCATGATGGGCACTGACTTTCTCTCATTATATCAAGAGTGGAATTGGGATAATCTCTTTTGGGGTATTGGTCCGTAAGCTGGCTAGTAATTATATCTTGTTGTGACCTAATAATAACTGTTTCAAAACATCGCTTGCTATACCTAACATCGAACTTTCTAACAGTACTTAATTCAAGTAATTGTCTCTCTATTTTAGTTGTTAGGTAAACAGATTATGCGATTTTCGCGTGTACCTACACTTAAAAACGTGTAGTTAGAAGTTGTTATATAAGTAACTTCACCGCATACCTACTGGCCTGTAATCTGATATAACTACGCTCAACATAAATGTAAGGACGATTTGCAGTAGTAATTCATATGGATATAAAACTTTTTTAAATTATGTCGGTACAACAGGCTTGGCCACTTCAGAATAATATTGCGGACAAGGTATAAGAACTCAATGCACGACTGGTCAATATATATTATGCTAAATAAATTTGTGAGACTGGTAAACATTGCAAAAGCTTGCTTTGGTAACGTGGGGAAACAGGAAAGGCTGTTCCATCATGATAATTTTTAGCAAAGTCCACTAATTTAAAAACAATGGTGGGATTGGTGGGTCGATCCTAATTGTCTTGTCATAATAAATGAATAAGTAAAGGTTTTGGAATTTGCAAAAAAGGAGGTGGAGGCTACGTGTGTTTATTGACTATGATATGCATGTAATGATTTTTTTTACTATAAGTACCCAATTGTTTATCTTAACTCAATAAGTACTTAGTATTTATTACATGAAATTATTCGAACGTGGCCAGAAACATTGTTAATCAAAGGGATATTCTGTCTCTATATTTAGAAAAATTATTCAATAAGTATTCTTAACCTAATTCACGTAGTTTAATATTTGGTTTAATAAGAGTTGTATTTTTAATTTTTTATTAGTATTTTTGTTTTCAGAACAAACGTAATAAACTCAACTTTAAATCACATTCTCCAGAAAAATATTAATGTCTGAAAATATCTGGATTCTTTGGCTCACTACAGTTAGAAGTTGATATTGAGCTGTCGTTCCTAACTTCACTGTACAAAAATGCGTTTATTTTCTCGTTGCATGTTTACAGTTATGTAACAATTATCTGAGAGACGTGAAATAAGAATGAAGCGGACATGAGTGGCCCTGGCCTTAGGCTCGATGAGGTTAGTAGCTTACCTTGGCGGGGGTGTTAACTTTACTCTGCTGAGCATGCCATTATCAATCACACATCCTCTTTTTTGTCTAGCTAGACTTAAGTAACACTAACATTAGCATAATTCGTTCTAGCATGAAGAGCACTAACCTATGCGGTGTTTTATTTTAATGGAATTAGAATTTGATTAAATAATCACTTAATTAAGTCCTATGTTTTCACAGTGGAAGATTTGTTAACCCGTTAAAAATTATGAACTCCAGTAACAGTTGACTTGCATGCCTTAAAGCTTTATAGCCTAGATAGATGCCAACCACGTCTGAACACAGGTAATTGACTTCATTACGTACCGTTCCGTAATCATTACAACCATAATTCTGACGACCACGATGTCCAGTGTGGATGGATGCGTACTGACGCACACTATAACAAAAATCTTCTTGGTAGGTATCTATATACCACAAGTCTACAGGACCTGTGGCAGATAATGCCTTCGTGAAAAACAAGCTAGGAATGTTATTATAAAACGAACACCTCCTGTATAACTTCTTATAGCTGATTTATTCATTTTCATTCATTTTAATTGCACTGCACTCACTGCAGTATATGGCATCAGAAAACACAACATTTTTATCCCATTTAGATGAAAGTATTGTACACCGCGTTCTACGTAGTAAGTACTACGTACTATACTATTCGGGATATTCTCAATCTAAAACATTATTATATTATGTTGAAAATATTTCCTCGTGACAAGCATTTATTTCCTCTAAAGAAAATAAATTAAAGTTTTAAATATAACGAAGCGAATATATTCTTACAGATTTTCTAGTTTTCTTTTACCTAAGATAATACTTGTTTGATTAAAGTACCATCTCTCTTATTTACTCAATATACTCTTGAATCAATACATTTTTGTATTAAGCGAAGAATAATATTTTTGGTAAAGGAAATAAATACATGTCACGAGGAAACATTTTCAAGAAAATAATAATGTCTTGGATTGAGAATATCCCGAACGCTTTTTTTTCCGTGTAGCACTAGAGTTATTTTAATGGGAATCAAGCATCATTTTTATTTTGACAAAACACGGGACTTAATCGCGTACACTTACTTTTAATTTTCCTGACGTTTCGAGCGTGTCATAACGCTCGTGGTCGCAGGCAGACTGGCGAGGAATCGTATCAGCATCTCCTAGCCGCGCGGGTTTTTCGAACTACCCGCACTTGGTCTTGATTATTCACATTTACGCTAGGGTTGTCACTTTGCCTACACACGACACTCACAACATCCGATGGTTTGGAAATGCACGTATTTCGACGCTTACATTTGCTGATCACTGGATTCCACGAAGAAGAAATCCCCTGCCCCTCGTTCTGGTTGAAGTTTTTATACTTTCTAATTTCAATTGCTTCTCGTAGTTTCCTGCTATAACGACGAGGTTCCGTGGAGAGCACTTTTGGATTATGGAGCTCAATCCAGTGGTTTGGTCCAGATTCTAACAAATGTTCAGCCACCGCAGATTTGTTAACTTGCCGATTTTTGACTGCTGTGATATGTTCCTTGACCCTTTCCGCTATTGTGCGTTTGGTTTCCCCAATATAGGAACTACCACAGCTACAATCAATCTTATAAACGCCCGGTGTTTGATAAGGGATAACATCCTTTGCTGACCTTAAATGCCCAGACACCTTGGATAACGGCATATACACGGTTTGTATTGAGTACTTCCCTAGTACTGTACCTACTTTGTCCGTCACTCCTTTGACATAAGGCAAAAATGCCGGTCGTCTCGCAACATCCGGATGCTTCCTTCCCGGTTTTACACTTTAAAACCTTAACTTTACTTTTTTTGCGGTTTTAAAGTAAGTGTACGCGATTAAGTCCCGTGTTTTGTCAAAATAATGAGTGAAAATCGTGTGAGTTTAAATCAGTACAAGCATCATTTTGCCTGATTGTAGCCGATATCGAAAACAAAACCCTCTCAACCCTCCGTAATCCTAATCAGTGGACGTAACCAGTCAGTATTTGATTTAATGCAGTGCGTGTCAAGTGCCTTGTCGTAAAACCACACGAAACATGTTCGCATGAGTTCGTATGTAGTTACCTAACAACATGGTATTACATAAACCCCTTTCAGATTTGAGGCGCAGATAGTTTGGGGTTGATATCCGCCATCAGTATTAAACGTTAGATCAATAACTGCCATATCAGATGAACCGTAAAAGCCTAGATGACGTTGATGGAGTAAATAATGATGATGTATAATAACTTAGGTTACATTGAAATAGGTGGGTAATAGAAGGGTGTGATGAAGCGGTGTCTGGTTTTTTCCAGTCATTAATATTAAATATTTACCCATGAATAAAGTAAGAGAAGCACGAGGGCAACACTTGCATGGAATTTCTATACTGTTTCTCTTTCTCGGAACAAATTAAAATATGACTGAAGAACAAATATTTATTATTATTTGTATGTCCTTTCCATATCTCGGGACCATGGGGTCCCGGACCTTTGGTAGGCCTGCGTGGAGCCGAAGCCAACAGCGCAGTCGCCCTTTAAGACAATTTAATCTAAAAGCAAGGGATACACGTGGCGGATACCATCCCCGAGCGCATTATTATTATTATATTCCGTATATTTATTTTCTTTCCTAAGTTAGGCTTTTTACAATATGAATATAAAATTAAAATAAAATATACCATACAGAACAAGAACAATATAAAACATAAACATATTATAAAAAACCTAACCTAGAGTGCCGCCGGCAGCAGGGCAAGGCCCAGGCTGCCGGTGGTCAGGGCCGCAGAGAGGGGAACCTTCGGACTATACGCGCCGTGTCCAGGATTACCGCCTTCTGAATCTGACCCTTGATCCAACCACAACCCCGTAGCGAAAGTCTCTCAAGATGTTGGTGGAGACTCTTCGCTATGAGACCGTTCCCAGAAACAACTATCGGCACAATGATCGCCGAATCAATTATTATTATTATTTTTAGAGCTCAGAATGGAGGTAATGAATGATTGGCCAAAATGCGCCTTAGCATTTTCAAAAATTGCATATACACGGGAAAATTCGACCGGTGCTTCTGTGATCCCGGTGGCCACGTTGGTTAAAGCGTCTGCCGTGGATGCAAGAAGACGCTGGTTCGATTCCAGCCTTGGGCACCGGAGGCCTAGGTCACTTTTTCCTTTGTATATGACATCTATATAAGTCTATAAATTAAAATATTATATTTTTGCTAGGTTTAAATATTTCAACAGGCAATTAGTAAAGCTGTATAACAAATTCAGAATATTTTTAACGCGTACATATCCTATGTCCGGATGGGGCCTGGATCGGGAACTGTGCCAAATTTTACTCTATTAGTTCAGTGGAACTCAATTAAACACTCCCCCCCGCCTCACCTAGAGTAAGTTTTATTGCTGTTGATGCTACTAAACTAAATAACAAGATTTGGTGTCTAAAGTAACAAGTTGCAAACCCTGTTTACCAACTGGCATTAGGTACATATCTACATGGTATTATGCTACCTACTTGCTATTGCTATAGTGTTTGTGATGTTATACTTATTGGGTCTAACTGAAAACTATCCAGCAGCTCACCGTGAGTGCTGTATTAGAATGCAATCACTGGGTTCCTTACCTTCTCAATCGCGTTTCTCCTTATTGACCTATAGGGGAAATCGATTTTACCCCCAACATAAAATGATTTGAAAGAAAGTAAACAACAATAATTCTGTGCCCCATTAGCTAGGGATACACGCACAGATATGTCCGCCGGATTTGTCTCACGGATATGCCCGGCGGACACATCCGTCCGTGTATGGCGCGAATTGGACAACGGACAGACAGCGGACAGACGTCTGGCGGACATATCCGTGTCCAATTCGCGCCATACACGGACGGATCTGTGCGCCGGGCAAATCCGGCGGACACATCTGTGCGTGTATCCCTAGCTATTATAGCCAGGGAGTTAGGAACAACTCGATGGTGCCCTTCGACCTTAACTTTGTATTAAGTTGTTAGTCATTCTTAAATAAGTACGCAGTATCAATGTATCTGCCTACACTCAAGAGGTCTGTCGTGTTGTTGCGCGTGAGTAGCATTTGATGGTATTCGACCTTGACCTTGTGGTAGTTAGTTATTGTTTATAAATACTCACGCAATATCCAGTATCTGTTTGTTCCTAGGTGCGAGCGGGTCGCGGTTGCTGAAGAGGTCGGGCGTGTTGGTGCGCAGCGTGAAGTAGCACTCGATGGTTTCCTTCGTCTCCTTGACCTTGTAGTAGTTGGAGTGCAGGAAGAGCGTCACGTACTCGTCGGAAATGTATGGCAGGTGCGGCTGGCTTTTCATCCTGGCAAGAAAAAAAGACTTGAAATGTTGGGAACAAGCCTTTTGTGAAATCAGGCTATTCTGGCTATTAAGAACTGACTTCTGCACATGATGTTGTACCGTAAAGTCAGATTAGTTTAACCCAATTGAGGGTTACTTTGCCCTATATAAAAACCGCATATAAACGGATAAAAAAAATATAAAAACGTTAAAGGTTAGTTCAAACACTTAAAACCAACCTAATGGTAATAAATTATATCTTAATGAACGATGTCGCACCGCGCTGAACCCCGAATAGTGGATATAGCTATAAGATAAAGGCCCAGCCAACGAACGCAGTAGCAATGTACAGCGAAGAAAAGTATGACAATACTAAGAATGAGTGAAACAAGCAGCAATGATCATCGAATTGTTATTATAGAATCTATGTTTTATTGCTCCTATTACTTACATTACAGGATACACCCGGCATAAGTACTATAGCCAGGCTATATATAAAGTACAATTAGAGTTAATAGCTTATCACTGTTGGAAAATATATGAAGAATCAAGGTCAATGCTAGTAGGATAAGTATATTTAATTGAACCTCGCATGGCCTATTATTCTACTGCATGTTATAAAACTTATAATATTCAACATGTGACCACAACTTTATTAATTCTGTTGTATATATACATATACTACTATATAGGGATGTGATGTGTGTGGTGGATCAACAGGGGCTATGATAAATCTGAAAGTCACTTCTGTATGTTTGTCTGTCTATCTTGCCGTCTGTCTGTTATCTCTTCACAAACCCCCTTAACCGATTTGGAGGAAATTAGGTATGTTATCGTCACGAATCCTTTAGTTATTAATATTTTCAACACTATTGACATTTTTAAATTTGTATTTTTTTTATATTCATGCAGGAAGGGGGAAAGGGTGAAAAGAGGATGTCATTTACTATGCTAAAGCATAGTTCACATAGAAATGGTACGCAGTCGAAAACAAACCATTTTTAAATAAATGCAAACACATAGCTTGTAAGCAATAAAAATAAAACTATATTTAATAATCTAACAGAATTTATAAAAATTATATACTTTTATTAGTATTACGTGCGAAATTGCGGACTTTGTTCTTAATAGAGCTCATCATCTTCTGGACAAGGCATCTTTCGACATTTTTCGCCTGTTGATTCCACGTGGAACGCAAAGAATTTATGTCCTTTATCGTTTTGCCGGTTTAGTGTAATTTACCTTTCATTATTGACCAGTAGTTCTCGATTGGGCGAAACTCAGGACAGTTGGGAGGATTCATTGATTTGGGTATAAAATCGATATCATTTCTATCATAGCACTCCAAAACCCTTTTCGAGTAGTGGCAGCTCGCCAAATCAGGCCAAAATTTTACTGGGCCATTGTGCTCTTTAATAAAAGGCAAAAGGCGTTTTTGCAGGCACTCTTTCATGTAAACCTCGGATGTCATAGTTGATGACGTAATAAAAGCTTTGGTCTTAAGGCCGCAACTGCAGATTCCTTGCCATATCATATGTTTCTTGGCATATTTATCTAGCTTCACGAACTTATATTTTTCATCAACATTCCCTCTTGCTTTGGCCATGTAAAACTTGGTACCGGATAGTTGATTAAAATCTAGTTTAACATACGTTTCATCGTCCAGTATAAGGCACCCGTTGAATTTTGTTAGAATAGAGTCATATAAGAGACGAGCACGAGTTTTTGCCGTTTTGTTCTGTTTCACAGATCGGTTTGGTTTTTTTATGACTCTATAGCTCTTATACCCACCGCGAAGGCGGATACGTCTTACGGTACTTCGGCTTTTTTTGAATTTGCGAGCTAGATCGTAATCCGACATACCTGGATTGTGTTTTATTGCCCTTAACACTTTTTTCTCCAAGGTCTTGTCCGTAGTGCCAGACTTACGGTTAAGTTGGGGCTTTCTATCGAAAGATAGAGAAGCCTTGTATTTTTTTAAGACCCTACACACCGTGGTTTTGGCTAAATGTAGCGATTTAGCTATCTTCGATCCGGACCAGGAGGGATTTTCCAAGTATTTGTCCACTACTCATTTTCGTCTTTCAACTTCTATTGTATATAATTTCAAAACGCGTAAACGTATCCGAATCAAACTTTCAGCAATAAGACAACAAAACATGAGCATTAAATTGCAATCGTCTTTTTTTTATTTTTGACAGCTGTTTTTTCTTAATATTGTGACAACCGCGTGCCAGTTCTATATGGACTAGGCTTTAAGAAGTGCTAAGTAATTCTACGAAAACAAATTTGCAGGCAGAAACTTACAGCCATATAAATCCGTTGTTTGTGTTTAGGTATGTACCTACTCAAGTCAAGGAACCATTGTTTGAGCCAATTTGATAGCAGGTTTGTGTTTGTTTTTTGTAGTCAACAAAAAATATATCAATGTATTTTCGGCTCTATTCCTTGAAGCAAATTTATGATAATAATGCAAGCCATTTGCGGTAACATGAAGCCGCCTCAGCTAATAGACATTCTATTTTTAGTTACATACTTTATTTTAGGTAACCATTGAGTAAGAATAAAATAGTAGTCGAAAACAAGATTGACTGAAAATGTAGCTCTTGAAAATTTGTAACCGGTCAGTGTTATCACTGACTAAAGTCTAAAAAAACTGACCGAGAAAGTGCTGTAAGTACAGTCAGCATCAATAATATGTATACGAATTTGAGTCTTATCCCACAGACATAAGTGCCGAAATGTATACATATTTTTGATGCTGACTGTACAGACGCCATCAAATATACACATATCACAGCAGCCAAGGTACTGAAAATATCTGAACGTGCTCTTTACTGCCTTGACAATAGAGACGTTGTTCAGATATTTGTGACCACCTTGGCCAGCCCGATATATCTGATGGCGACTGTACGAACTATTGTGGGACCATTTTTTTTTAGCTGATTGTCAATCCGGTTCTTTACATATCGGCGTAGGGAACTACGAGTATCAAGGTACTGCTAAGGTAAATGCCCAAGTACTCGACACGTTAAAGTCCAATAGTTGATACCCTGCTCTCACCTTTATTGCTACAATACAAACGTATGTTTATTTAGAAGTATATTATTGTAATTTAGCCAAGGATACCTACACGCACAAATCGGATGTGCGCGGCGAGCAGATCTGTCAATGTATGACGGGAACTGGGTATGTATGTCTGCGGACAGATCTCAACAGCGCCATAAATTAACGGATCTGTCCGTGCCATACCCACCAGACAGTTCCTGATGTTAGATATGTGCGTGTGATCCTAGCTTTTTTACATAGTAACGATGGAATTAGTAAAAACTTATTTTGAACCAACAAATTAGGGTTGGTACACAAAAGTACCCTCAACTTAATCTTCTCTTCCTCCTAGCTTTTATCCCGGCTTGGGGTCCGCTTGACAACCTAATCCCATAGATTGGCGTAGACACTAGATTTACGAAAGCGACTGCCATCTGACCTTATACAACCCAGAGGGGAAACTAAGCCTTTTTGGGATTAGGTCCGGTTTCCTTACGATGTTTTCCTTCACCGAAAAGCGACTGGTAAATATCAAATGTTATTCCGTACATAAGTTCCGAAAAACTCAGTGGTACGAGCCGGGGTTTGAACCCGAGACATCCGGATTGAAAGTCGGACGTCATTCCGCAAGGCTACCAGCGCTTCTACCCTCAACTTAATCATTGAGGTATAAAATACAGGATCGCATTAATTCTATAGTTGATGGAATTAGATGAAGGGAGGAGATCATTAAATCACGTTAAAGATAATATTATCATTAATTATATGGATATCGCGCAACTTGTGAAGTGTTTCTAACATTTGTGTAGTTGTTATTTATTGAATTATCTCAAATTAAAACTAGTCTACAAATAATAAATATATCCTAAATCGCTACCAATGGGTAGTGTGCCCAGAAGGCTGGCCGCATTGCCACGACGTTGTATACTATATCTCAAGATCTAAAAATATAATGTATGTCAGACTCGTGTACCGACCTATCATTAACAGACTTCAAGATTTCGAAGGAGGTTCTCAATTCGTCAGTTATATTTTCTAGTCTAGGTATATTTTTTCCAATTTCTCAAAGATGGGTCAATTGCAGAATTTTTGTACCTTTGTCCCATCCTTTCTTAATTTTCTCATTTTCGTTACGAAAATTAACCATACATTTGTATGGCTAATTATCGTAACGAAACTGAAAAAATTTAGAAAAGTAAAAATTAAATTTTCTTCTTTTTCTCAGTTTCGTTATGATAATTAGCCATACAAATGTATGGTTAATTTTCGTAACGAAAATGAGAAAATTAAGAAAGGATGGGACAAAGGTACAAAAATTCTGCAATTGACCCAGATACCGATTCGATAAGATATCGATTCAAATGTTTTGTTTGATAGTGGTAGGGATCTTTTACAGTTTTTTATTTATTTATTTATTTAGGCAACAAACTATCATTTACAATAACAATGCTTCTATTTAATGTTATCAGGCTCAGAGAAATCGAAGGAACTTTTCCAATATTATAGGCACACTTATGGTGTTTTGGGTGAGCATGTTCGTCGCGCATTTTTTCTCGGCAATTGACATATATATAGATAAGTGGAACTGATGAAAATCGTAAAGCAAGGCATACTGTTTCTGAAGTTAGTTCTTTTTTGTAAAAGGTATTAAGATATCTACCTACTCTGCCCCCGTTAGGCAATTGGCCGTATCTCATTTTTAGAGATTTCGAGTAAATCGATATAATGTAAAATTCGATTTCGCGTTAACTTACGAAGTCTTAATTTTAAATTGTATAGCATATTTCCATAACTAAGTGTCTATATTTACTATTGTTTGGCATTAATTATAAAAAAAATATTTTTTGGGCCAATTATTTGAGATACCGCCATTACGCTTACGATTGTTAGCTTAGATTCTTTAGTTACCGCTATTCCTCCTAATGCGCTCATATAAGGACCCGAACTAAAATTTATATTTATTATTCATTAAAAAAAGGATATAAAGGAAAGTAAAAAGTGAAATTTAAAGTATAATTTATTATATCTGGTAATTACAGATACTAAAATAAATGAATTTACAATCAAAATATGTGTGTTTCTATGGTTTTGTCGTCTGTAAAGAAACTGATACAAATACAGTCAGTAACGGGTAGAAATCGTTACATTTAATATGAAAAATACATTTTTTTTACTTATTATTTGAACAACAATAACAATTCTTGTTACATTATTACTCATGCGTTATGCATAAAAATAAAGTAACCATTTGGCATTCATAATTCAGAAGGTAGTTCTAAAATAGCCTTGCAAGTCGAATAATTCACTGATAATAAGTAAGGTTTGCAAATTTACTAAATGAATTGGCGGTATCTCATCATATGGAGCACTTGGGAAGTATACAAATATGCCGCTATTTCGCTTCAAAAATTGAGTTAGCGCCAAATGGTTTAGAAATCAAGAGAAATTTTGAGATAGGGAAAAATTTCTTAGACATTTTTAGTACAGTTATAAGTGGAAAATTACTTATTTGATTAGTACATATGAAAGAGATTTTTTCAAGCTATGCGACACAGTACCTAACTCAAAAATGATTTTTTTTGAGATACCGCCAATTGCCTACTGGGGGCAGTACTGGTCCTACGCACGTAGATACCAAGTAGCCTACAGTTAAAAATGTGAACTGCGTGTATTATGTAAAAAGTAAACAAGTAATTGTGTCTAAAGCACGTAATTACTTCACGGTCCAATTGACGTTGAAATCAATAACATTCAACTTATATTGCGTAAATTTGGTTCAGTGGATGCGCCTGAAGCAACGCTTCCTTCGAAGCACTGCCAAAAATTTCCTATTTTCCAAGTTATTGATTGCTCAATAAGGAAATTATTGTGAAACATTTTCCGCATCTTTATTTGATCCTTGCTACATATTCCTTTTCATTGGTAATGAAAATGAAGCTGATTAAATAACTTTAAAATGTTGTTTTCTTACAAAGTAGGGTACTTAAGGTTACTACAATACCAATGGCGGCACTGTCCTTAACGTGTGATGGATTGGCCGATTCTCAATTTTTAACAGATTTCGAGATTTCACAAAAAAAGAAGGAGGTTCAGTAGGTATGTTTGTAATTGTATGTATGTATGTTTGTCCGCGATTATCTCGCGTTTAGCTGAACCGATTTCGATGACGATTACAGAAAATTATTTGTTACGTCGTCACTCGTTCACTTTTTCGATTTTATTTTGTGTCGTGTATCATGTAACCAATATGTACAGATGTAGTGAATAATCCTTTCCTTTCGTATTTTCTCGGAAATGTTCGTTTTTGTCTTACATCTCAGTGTAAGACAAAAACGAACATTTCCGGGAAAATACGAAAGGAAAGGATTATTCACTACATCTGTACACTATCCTGCTAAGCTGATTGGCGCTCTTTTAAAATAAAATTATGTATCTTGGAAATGAAACTCGGAGCTACAGAATTTGAGGTATATGTTTGCATTTATTTTTTTCTGAGATAGCGCTATTCGGCTTAGGACCCTAAGCCCACGTAGTCCACACGCTGTCCCGTACAAACGAATGTTTATATCTGTTTATTAGAGTTATTTTGCAATTTTTATTGCAACATTATAATTCTGACCATATTTTGACTTTTCTGTAGCAGAAAAAGCAACTCTAAAACCTACCAATTTGTTCGGGACAACGGTGGACTTTTCCGTGAAATGCTCCCTTAGCATGGCAGCAGGTAGATTATGCTATAGTCCAGCCCGCACGGCAGTCAAAAGCGGATTGTTTGGATGCTACTATAGTTTGACTACGTATACTGACCACTCTCTGATCTGCTGTATTTCTTCTTCGTGCTCTGTGGGCAGCGACTTCAGCCCCTGCATGAAGGGGTGCGAGTACTTGGTCGCCGCCATCTTCTCACACCCTCACGCCACCTTCTGAAACAAGATTTGTGGACGAGTTTAGTGCAAGGGACCACTTTGTCGATTTACAAGGACACTTTTTTCTTTCACTTATTAGATACCTAGTGCATATTGCGTAGTTTCAAAAAGTACTAGTAGCTCCATCAACAAAGTGCCACTTCACTGCCACATTTATTTGTTGGAAATAAGGCTTTTCTGGGCGCATGGATTGTGATACTTGTTATTCTTAAGTATTTCTTCATCTAAATATATAAAACCACAGCCTGAATTGGTAAAGGTGGAGTTTTGAAATTAAAATCATATATTTTTCGAATAAACTCTAAGGTTCTACCTTTAATAAATAAAAAACGTGATGCGTTATGCTAATTTAAAATTATCTTTAGATTTGAATTCACCGAAGCCTGTTTAGTTAGGTCCATCCCAACGAGATCCAGTTTTTTATCTGGTTTTAAGTGTCATATTAATGTTCTATACGTCAGAACCAGTTTTCACAGCTGTTTTTTTTTTAATTCGTGATAATCTGATCAAATGCCCGTGTCAAATGGTCGGGATTTGTTTTGCCATTCTTCAAAAAAAAACTTCTTTTAAATACATAGATTACTAGATACCTATAGTTTGGCCAGAGTTTGTTCCACTTCAAGCATAGACAGGGAGAATCATACTGTCTTTTTCTAATGCTAGTACTCTCACTACTAGAAAAGGGATGGGTATAGCATGTTACTCTGACTGTTACTGCGCTTTTGGTTTGCCAGACTATAACTATTAAATTTGCTTAGGTAATCGTAATCAGTCTACTTAAAAATACCAAGTTAGGATTTTGAATTAAATAATTTGAGTTGTTCTTTACTTAGACCATCATCCTAATAATTTGACATGAATGAACTAAGTAAATGGCCATAAACAAAAGTAGGACAGATTGAAGGATCCAGCATCACGTAACTCTGCTGACATTGCTCAAGAGCAGGATGCATTATCAGAGAAAGGCACAACGAGAAAGTATAAACAAAGCGGCTTCCTGCTCGTAAATCCAGTTGTATGGAGTCTTTCAAAATCAGTTATGCAAAATGGAATCTTATCCCCTTGATATAAGTTCTAGATCAATTAATTTGTTGTTCAAACAAATGTTTGTCGTTACAAGCTACACCGCATGGAGAATATAGGTACTGGCATAAAAATTGTAGTAATAATGTGTCCATTCGACCCTTGGTCATGGTTTTATGGTAAACATACAAAACGACCGAAACGTTTGCAGATAGTTTTGACATTGATACAATACAAACTTGAATTATGAATATTCACAAATGTCATGCTTAAGTGGGACTATGAAAAATTTTAGACGGAAAAAATATGTGGACATATTTAGTGAAACTTCTCTGTTTAAATTGATTCTTCATTCTTTCAATAATATATAGCGTAAGTTGTGAAGTTTTAGGGAGTACTAACAATTAGATAAGTACATAGCAATAAGGTGGCCTTTTTACCTTTTGTACACACTTACTGTACACCCTTGTACAGCCTTGGGCACCGGAGGCGTTGGTCACTTTTTCCTTTGTATTTGACATCTATACAAGTTTATAATTTACACTTACTGTAGTTTTGAATGGTCATGTACTAACTAACTTTTTCAATGCATTGACACATATAATCTCTGAAAATGAATTGACGTTGACGAATGGAAGCTAGTGTATAATATTTTGTTAAGGTGTAATAATGGTCTTAACTTCCGCCCGCGATTCGTCCGCATACAGCCTTGGCCAGAAGTGTTGAGCACCAATGCGATTTCCATACAAAACTGGAAAGTTTAGTCCATCGTTTCCATCTTTGTTTAAGTTATTTTGTCAATTAATTAAAACTAATAGGCATGTTTTGTTGAAGTTAGTAGAAACTGCATAGAATATTTGCAATATGTCGCACCGACTTAAATTTACATTTTTGGTACCTTCTGTTTTCATATTTTTTAAGTACCTTGAAAGTGTTATTAATTAAGTGAAGTTTTCTATATTTATAAATAAAATATAACATTTACCGTTACCGTACATTGTTAGGATAGGGAAATAATGCTTAACATCAAAATTGTAAACAAAAAACACCTATGCTCAACACTTCTGGCCAAGGCTGTAAGTCGTAACATTGTCTAACCATCCTCTCGCTCTACAATCTTGGACAATCGGTAGGAAATTTGATAAATTTAGACCCCGGGGGCTCCACTATTATTAAGGTATTGAAGACAAAGCAACTCGTTGCTTTGTCTTCGATACCTCGTTGTTTTGTGTTATTGTCGTTGTTGCGCTCGCGCAATCGACTGAGCTATATTGTACAGGATTGTGCCTATTAAGCACGTCCTTAAACCAAATCTCACAAGAAATCGATTGATTCTGTTCCTGTGTCCTTCGATAGCGTCCTGTGAGTTAAGGAAATCAACAATCTTGCGCTGAACATTTTTCCCTGCCTCTTAACATAAATTAAGATTAACTGAAACATCCGAATTTCTGATTCGGAAGATAATAGATAGTAGATGATTGACTAATGCTAGATTTTTCTTGGTATTAGCAGTTTTTGGTTAAGTTGAAAGGATGGCATCAATGATCAAAAAAGTGGGTCACTACTCATACTTAACTTAAGCAAAACGTTACGGACTGGGTGGACCATCCTCCATCGATCAACAATTCCATACAATATTATTTTCAATTTTAAGGACAGTCAAGTTGCGTCCAATATAGATATTTTTGCTATGTATTCGTTGCGTTTATCATACAGGATATAGTAATACATTTTAAGATGTCCGAATATTAGTAAATAGCGCTTCCTAACATTCGCATGTTACCACAACATTATCGGTTCAGCCATTTTCGAGTTATCTCCAAAAACTCATACAGATACGACCTTTTGGTATTCGTTTAGTTCTCGTCTTATATGCCATTAAAGTTACGGAACGCAGTATGCGAGGTCCGACATTCAGTTGGCCGGTTTTTAAATAGCATTAACTCATAATGTGTTCATGCAATTCTGCATTTCACTGTTAAATATAACATACATTGTATGCCAGTACAGTCGCCACGCCATCAAATATATCGCAGCGGCCAAGGTCCTCAAAAATAAGTATCTGAACTTGTACTTTATCGCCTTGACAATAAAGGCGTTGTTTAGATATTTGTGACCACTTTGGCCTCTCGGATATATATGATAGCGTCTGTCTGTTCTGTACCTACAAGACAAGACTGACTATACAATCGTTTCGTTTCCGTGTGCAGCTATAATGCCGACGTGGATTCCGTGCCAAAAGGTTAAGCATAACAATAAAGAATGTCATGACTCGGCTGACCTGCCGCGTCGTGCATAATTACCTACAAATCATAATTGCATATTGCAGTTATATTGTTACTTTGCTGTTTTTCATTGTCACCAGGAATAATAAGATAGCTTAGCAGTAGGTGTTAATTTAATTGATGGAACTAAAAATTAATACTGCCTATGAAGACACTTAATATGTACCTAACTAACGTTGAAATGCAACAAAGGTAATATGCCCAGAAGAGGCATGTGCCCAAAAGTGGTGTGTATAGGACAAGATAATAACACATACATATTAGGTATTTAACTGCATGTATCTAAGGTAAAATCCACAATTCCACGGACTGATTTGACAGCTCCTGGCATACAAAGCGATTGTCAAATGTATGAAAAGAGCTGTCAAATCAGTCCGCGGATTTATGAATTCTACCTTAGGTCATCGGAGCTCTCGGTCTAGAAAAAAAAAACATCATAGGTCAGCAGGCCTATGATGGCTTTAGACAAAATATGGATCGAAAAACGTACCTAGTACCTACTACATAATGTATATACAAGGTGTAACAAAAATACTGGTGATCCTTTTAAGGGCATAATTAGTATCGTATTCTAATTATGAAAAAGTAAGCAAAAAAATTTTTCTCGCGAAAAAAAATTTTGGTTTTGTATGGAGGTTATGCCAGCTGTGACGACGCATCCCATACAAAAATTTTTTTTTTTCGCGCCCAAAAAATTTTTCTCCTACTTTTTCTTACTCGCACTACGATACCAATTATGCCCTTACACGGATCACCAGTATTTTGATACACCCTGTATAGGTATTGACACGATAGTTAAAGCCAAATGCTCTACATACTTACTCGTAATAATAGGTAAACGTGACCATAAATCAAAATTGTCGGCAGTCTCTATAGCACCTAAGGTAATTTTGTAGTGTCATCACTTTATTTGCCCATCGTCTTTATAATAAGTACACGTGTTGAAGTTTTCCTCGTTTAGGTGAACAAAGGCAAATAAAACTAATAAATTTCCGCGTTGCGTACACTCCTGCGCAATAAACTGGTCCTGAATCGTTTGCCGAATTCAGAGTGGGTTACGGTGGCGGCGGACCGGAACACATGCACGGCAGTGTAACTTCTGCGAATTAGGACAAATACAGTCGAATTCATTTGGTTTGGAACGATATTTTGATCAAGAGCCCAAACGGCTTTAACATGACATAACCATAACTTCTTTGGACACGTTCATGATGCGGTCTCCAAACAGTGATGCAGAAGCAAATTACTTTAAACTGTAGGAAATTTACGAGTGCATAGGGTAGAAAATTTGTACATATTCGTCTCCTATTAAGAGCTACAAAGCACTTCGTCAACTCAATAAGGTTTTGGTATAGCCACCGAAATAAGCCCCCTTGTGAATATTCCTCTATCCAGTCTGAGGGCGTTCTACATCTTACGAATACCTAATATTAGCTACCTAGTTGTGTGTGTGTATACCTAATACGTTTGCTATATTAGAGGTAATATGGACCTATTCAACCACATCCACCCTTTACATATCCATTGATTTCTAGCTAAACAAATGGTGCATTTCATCTCAAACGTTTAATTATATTTATTAGTGACTCTATAATGGGCTTTACAGATGGCGCCAGCATAGGATGTACTAGTCAGTTCTACCAATATTATATTTACGTTTTTATTTTTATTTTTTGGCGGGGATTCTAGCCTTTTAAGCCTATATAACAAAACTAGTGACAGATAAAACCTATGCAAGCGCTATCTGGCCAAACCTTTGACCAGCCAAAGGCTTGGCTTGGAAGGGACCAGCCCCTTCCCCGTTCAAGTCGTCTGAGATCTTAGCTTTCGATCTTAGTGAACTCAGCTGTAGTAGATATAATAAAAATATCAAAATTTCTAAGGAGCAATTTAACTTGAGTATTGTTACCTATTCTGGTTTTAAGTTATTATATTTTGTACAAACTTATCTACCTCTAGATACATGAGTTACTTTCCAACTTATCCCCAAAGACTATAGGTTACCAACCTTTAGGTATATGTAACGGCCCCTCTACATGATGGGCCATCATAGGGACGGAGCTATGCGTTAGAGGGAGCCAATTATATTGCGATCTCGTTCCGTCGTATAGCTGCGTCTCTGCGATAGCCCATCATGTAGCAGCCATTAATTATACGAGTCAAGGTCATAATATTGATGCTATTTATTGTACGGACCCTAATCTTTTATTACGTACATATATCAAATTAATTTTTATTAGAATGTCCAAAAAATCGAGCCATTCGTTTCTTACCTCGACTGTACACTTCTGATTAACGAATCATCGGTACTATTGTACAATTGAGATCGGCATTATTAACAGGTTTATTTGCGCGCCGCGTAATGATCTGACATAACTCGCTTTCTACGAGAAAGCGCAACCTGCGCGCGCGCGGTACAAACACAAGTGGTCAGTCAAGTCGTCTATAGATAGACGGATATATGCTTGTAGGTCAAAGGCAAATGTAGGAGAGGTATATACATTCAAGAGCAATGGAAACGGGACTTGTTTTCGTTGTTAAATCTGATATTTTATATGTAGATAGGGTTAATAGGATTCAGTATGAGACAGAGTCATAGTCAAATAACAGATATTATATATCCACCTCTTTCCAAGCGCGGATCCAATATATGTATATTTGTAACTGCTGTTGTCCTTATACACCTGCTTCAAGAAGTATAGATATTGTACTAGCCAATCCGAGTGCGAACCTATACTACCTGGTCGTGGAGCATAGACGTTACGTGTGATTGAAGTAATTTGCTTGGACTTGGAAATTATTAGTATTATTAAAGTTTTAACACGTTCACAACGACATCGGGTCGAATATATCCGATGCAGTTCTTTCCTCCGGTACGAGGAAGAAATTGCTGTTCCGCCCGCTGGTACGGGACAGATATCTTTGGATTTTGTATGAGAAGAAGAGAGACAGTTAGTGTTTTGTCAATGTTTTATTGAATATATACAATTTACACCAAAAAAGCACATCGGGTACTTTCGACCCGTTGACGACCAGGACGAAAATATTTCCATCTAGTACGGCTATCGGATCCAAAAGACCCGATGCCCGGTGACCCGATAGCCGTACTAGATGATAGATTAGTTGAGCTAGTGCAGTCAAAGTGTGTAGGTGGATTTCAAGTCAAAGTGCGAGATCAAGTAAATTATCGATAAAGCGGTAAAGAAAAATGTTGTTTATGTGTGAAAAAAGTGAGAATGAACATGAAACTGTTAAAAAAGAAAAGAAAGGATGGATCTGCTAGAAAGATCTTACTGGGTAAGCGAAATATTACAGCAATGTTTTAATTTATGTAATTAGAGCAGTGTGCCATCTTAATTACTTAGTTTACATTAAAATTAATAAAAAGTCCTGATTCTCAATTAGTTCCATAAGTCAAAGTTCGATATCGATATTTTATAGTATTTCTACCCCCAACACTAAAAAGTTATCGACACTGTTTACCTCCAGTGCGGATAGCGGGCCGATAAGATCCGACAGATTGTTCCTTTATTTGCAACCAAACCATAAAGTGAATTTACCTGCGACTACAAGGTAAACTACGTTGGCTTATTAAGAATATATTACTTTAAAAACATACGCATGAATCATCATAATTACAAAGATAATGACAATTAAACAAGTGCATACCCTACAGATCTTTTCGACCCGCTAACGCTCCACAGTAAAGTTATGTATCAGATCTAAAAGACCCCATGTCGTACCCAGGGAAAGTCACTAAAATTCTGTGCCGTCGTGAACGTGTTAATGAAATGTATTGGGTACACAGTGATGTGGGACATAGAGATGTTTTTATTGATATACATATGAAGGTCGTGTACGCTTATGTATAAATATTTGTCCAAAAAATCGCTTCGATATTTCAGATCTTGACTACATACACATAATTAGGCACCCTTAT
Organism: Pammene fasciana; assembly: GCA_911728535.1. Classification (NCBI taxonomy): domain Eukaryota; kingdom Metazoa; phylum Arthropoda; class Insecta; order Lepidoptera; family Tortricidae; genus Pammene; species Pammene fasciana. The sequence continues at coordinate 5,213,721 of OU452292.1, forward strand.
TAGCTAGCCCAAACCAGAATCTATAAAATCATCTAACATTTAGAGGACACAGTTCAAGTAAGAAAGAATATCAAACGTATTGCGAAGCAGTCAGATTTGGATTTTATTCTTATTTTTCATTTTAATTACACAATAGGCAGGTACATGTCTGTCTCTCAAGCTGTTTTGATATGCCTTCTTGAAGAACTACGCATTATTGTATATAGTATCTTTAATGTATTAGTAGTACTGTTTTGAAAAAATAAGTCCCGCCGAGTTTCTTGCCGGTAATAAGTAATACTTCTCGGGTCAGAGGTGTAGGGTTAGAACCGGTGGTAGTTTCTTTTCTCTCTGACGTTCATAAGTGCATTGTAATGTGCCTAAATTGAAGAATAAACATCTTTTATCTTTAAGCACAAGATCCCTACGTATCTACACTGAAAAACCACTTTGAATATGGAATGAATCCGATGTGTTTTTAAATGGCTTACGGCCTGTCCAGTATTGCTACATTATTACATTTTTTGCTTAAACCCAGCCTAAAATGACGTTATAGATCCATAATCTCCTGATGTCCATCCAACCGCACAATTCTAAAATTGAAACCGCTGCGTGCCTCGACTCACGCGTTCATTTCGTTGCGTCAGCTTACGCGATCGGAGAGAGCAATTAACATAATGAGCCATGATAATATACGCAGATTTCTTGAACTGGTGATTCCAATATTCCGATCCTTATAAACGGGTTTAGTTTCAAATCGAAGATTCAAAGATAGAACGGCTCGCGAATAACGGTTGATTTCTTTACGGCTTTATAAAATGATTCAGGTGTTCTATCGCTTGTACAATGGGTTGTGTTCTGAAGAACTGTTTGATATGATGCCCACGGCTACTTTTTATCACCGCACCGCTCGCCGTCGGCAGGGCGTTCATCCTCACACCCTGGAGCCGAAAGGGTCGCGCACTGCACGGTTTGAGAGGAATTTCCTCCCGCGCACGCTCAGACTATGGAATGAACTCTCTGCCGAGGTTATCCCAGAGGGCTACAGTATGAGGTTCTTCAAAAAAGGAGTGTATAGGTTCTTAAAGGGTAGGCAACGCGCATGTGAATCCTCTGGAGTTGCAGGCGTCCATGGGCTACGGTAACTGCTTACCATCAGGCGGGCCGTATGCTTGTTTGCTGCCGTCGTAGTATAAAAAAAAATTATTAACATATTTAAGTACCTAATACTATTTTCGAGTAGTTTTTTGGTAGCCTCGCGGTTACACGTACGACATTCAATCTGAAGACCCGACTTCAATTCAACCCTCGGCTCATACTACCAAGTTTCTCGGAGTTATGTACGAAATTATCATTTGAAATTTATCAGCAGTCGTGTTTCATTGGAGTAAAACAACATAACCCTTCACGGTGGTAAGGTTGTGTATGGCAGTTGTTATAGCTAGAGCGGACCTCAGTCTCCATTGAGCGTTGCAAAAGCTAGCTTAATGGCTGCTCTACATGATGGTCCGTCATAGGGACGCAGCTATACGACGGAACGAGATCGCAATATTGTTAGCTCCCTCTAACGCATAGCTGCGTCCCTATGATGGCCCATCATGTAGAGGATTCATTAATTATAAGATTACATTTGAAATCATATTCCGCATATTGCCAAAATGTTAGTTTAGGTTGCTATCAATCAAAATAATTGTCAAGTAAATTTCAAAACACTGGGGTTCATATTTACCAACTAAAATATGTAGAAACCTACTTACTGAAAAGTATCTATGGTTAATAGACAATCTTTTGTGCCTCTTTTCCAACTCTAACATAGCAATATTGTACTTAAGATTTATATTTAAACTTTATCAAATACGGCAACCATCAATAATCCAATGAGATAGCTTTAATTTATTGTTTCTTGTTCGAAGCGAAAACATTTTGTGATGAATGACGAATGACAGAGCGATCGATCTCAATAAATCTGCCTTCAGTGGGTCATTGAGCGGACCTTATCATCGGCACAGATTCCAACCTGGCTGGCTGTACTCTTACTGGTGCCGCGATGGACGGACAAACCAACATAACGTGATCTGAAATAGGTAACTACACTCAAGGGTAAGCGGACCACTAGTAGTCACTGGAAGTACCTACCTAATGTAGGTACCTATAGGTAGGTTAATGCCGCGGGCGCCCAATTTTAAAATTCCGGTCTTGGTGACTATATTAACAATTAAATAGTAAGGTATTACATTCGAAACAGTTCGTGGTTCCTGCCAAAAAGGACAATTGGTCGAGAAGTCTCTTACCACGGAAAGGTAAATAAAAACCGGCTAAGTGCGAGTCGGACTCGTGCACGAAGAGTTCCGTTCCATTATCTATAAAAACAGCAACAAAAATCATGTTTGTTGTATGGGAGCCCCCTTAAATATTTTTTTCTGGTTTTTAGTATTTTCTTTTTTTCTCTTTCGTCTAAAATTAGGTTTTTATAATATTTTTACAAAAGTAAAATACAAAAATACATCAAAACATATAAAAGCAATAAAAAAATTATAAAAAACCTAATCTAGGGTGTCGCCGGCAACGGAGCAAGGCCCAGGCTGCCGGTGGTTAGGGCCGCAGAGTGAGGAACCTTCGGACTATGCGCGCCGTGTCCAGAATTACCGCCTTCTGTATCTGACCCTTGATCCAACCACAACCCCGTAGCGAAAGTCTCTCAAGATGTTGGTCGAGACTCTTCGCTATGAGACCGTTCGCAGAAACAACTATGGGCACAATTTAGTATTTTTATTGTTATAGCAGCAACAGAAATACAGCATCTGTGAAAATTTCAACTATCTAACTGTTACGGTTCACGAGATACAGCCTGGTGACAGACACAAAGAGACAGACAAACAAACAGACGGACAGCTAAGTCTTAGTAATAGGGTCCCGTTTTTACCCTTTGGGCACGAAACCTTATAAAAAAGGTTAAACCAGGCTCAAGGGGAAAATCTGAATAACTGGCACAATTCCTGAATCCATGATCCTTCAAATCGCCCGTGCACGGTAAGCAGTTAGAATTATACACCTGTAAGTATGAACTGCTATGATAAATGCAACCGGTTTTGTTCAACAGATTTGTTTAAGGTGAAGTAGGTTCCATTGAACGCAAGAAGGTAAAATGGGGCTTCGTTTTAACTTCATTTCGCGAGAAATAGGTACAGAAAAGCGATATTTTATTTCAGTTACTATGAATATATTTTTGACCAGCATGAATTTGTAGATCTCAGACTATCTTTGTTACCCTGTATACACATTTTGTCTTTTTAATGAAACGTTATTATTTTAGTATTTTGTTGCTTCTTACATACTCACTCAATAACACTCGTATTTGTAGACATAGTAGGTACATTACATCAGCCGGAAAAACAAGCCGGAAATCCGTTTACACGCCGAGGCATGTATAGAGCTTTTCTCAAACATGCAATGAAATAAAATAAAAACTCATACTCATACCCATACCCGTGCCCGTACCCTATACCCTATACCCCACACCCCATACCCCACATAGTTGTCACCCTCAACTTTAAAAAGGTCCATGTCTTAAGTTACCCCATTTGAATATTCAGATGTTAGATAGGCGTATAGGCGATAGGTAGTTTGTTTTGATTGCACATGCAAATGCTGACATTGGCCGGCTCTGAGCAACTGGTGGCCGGGTTTCGTGAGAACTGATAATATATTATCACCTATCTTATGAACATCGTCGCGTGCATCTAGTCAAAGGTTTAACGTTTCCTGGACGGCCGGGCTACGGACTCAAGAGCGGGTTGACTATTTGTGGCTAACACCAGAATACTAGTATTCAAACGGAGAACTCGCGATTTACTTGCAAACGAGTTGACCAATAAAACAAGACCCTTTTGTAGATTTTTTTCGCCTTCTAGCTACATAACCTCTTGATCCATCCTGCTCATATACGAACTCTAACTATATGTATCTCTGCTATAACCTTAACAAATTTCATAAAAATCAGAAAAACGTTACTCAAGTTATTGCGGAATAAACTCTCAAATCAAAAAGCCATCGAAATGCCGAGACGTCCCAGTAACCAGCAGAAGTTGTTTGTAAGAACTCGCTTCGCTTACGCTCCCGCTCGTTCGATAAGTAATGAGGCAATCATATTAGACTTTTCGAAGAATTAATTCTCACCAGGCTGGAAATCATTTTAATGCCTTCACTTGATCCTAAATTCGTGTTATCAGAATTCGCCCAATCCCAGGAGGTGTGCATTATTTTTGGGAATTTATTGCTCCTGTGTTGATCCTGAGGATTCATTTCAGCAAGTCATCTATTTCTGGCAGCCCTATAATCACCTCATCATCATCATCATCTCAGCCGTAAGACGTCCACTGCTGAACATAGGCCTACCCTGTAAAGGGAGGGGTTTGCCATACGCGCCACGCTGGGCAGGCGGGCTGCCGCGCGTAGTTTTTTTTTGTATTTTTTTTGTTTAGGCTTTCGGAAGATGCTGCTGCCCATCTCCCGACCACCGGCCGCCCGGTATAATCACCTAAGGCCAATGAAACCTCTTTGGACAAAATACACCACGAGATCTTAGCTACGGATATACGCACAGATCTGCCCACCGGATTTGTCTGGCAGATATGCTCGGCGCACAGATAGCCAACTTTCAATCTGACCTTTCTACCCCCAACAAATGCAGCCGAACTTAACCATCTTTAACATTGAATGGATTGACTTTTTCCGACAGACCTACCAGTTTTGAGCTACAAGCAAATAACTGAAAAAAGAGCAAATATTTCGCATATCTTTTGCTGCCAAAAGTTATATATGCACAGTTGCACACCTCCTGGAATTGGGAAAACTTGGATTACACGTATTTAGGATCTTGATGATAAAATGAAGGTATTAATACAATTCCCAGTCTGGTGGGAATTAATTCCTCAAAACGCTTTTTATGAGTCTTGTTCGATTGGCCTATAAGTTCTATGAGGTAATAATTATGGCCAGAGTAATCCGATATCGCTTGACACCAATATTCTTATCAGAATTTAAATATTTTAATTTCAGGTCACTCACACTTTTAAGTAAATATGTTTATGGGGTTCGTGACCGATTAAGCGATAAAAGTAATTATAATTGAAATAATAAAATTAGCGTAAATCTTCCTGATTTTAATTTTAATTAAAATATCTATATATCATCCAGTAAAATGATAACAATTAAGTAATAGCAAAAAGTGGCACTTAAATCTTTGGGTGCCTACCAGAGACTATAAATAATATAAACAGCCACAGTCTAAGAACTTTTTGAAGCTAAAATCTGAAACGCCATCTGCACGAGAGCAACCTAAAAATATAAATGTAGTGGGAAAAAATTACATTGCGTCGCAGCGACATCTACCGTTACTACTCATACTAGATGTCGCTGCGACGCAATGTAATGCTCTCGTGCAAATGGTGCTTCAGACTTGAGCTTCAAAAAGTTCTTATAGTCTGTTATGCTCTATTACTATTACAGATACAGATACAAATATTTTATTGGTAAAATCAAAATTTTACAGGTCATGAAATATACACTTTTTATTAAACTATACTTTATACTCTCTGGTGCCTTACTAACCTACTAATTGAGTTACTCTATGTGGCTTTGCTATACTACTAGTACCTTTGGAAATGACTTACAGTTATATGTTTAATTAACTAATTTTTAATTTAAAATACGCGGTCCGCTTAAAGGCCTGATAATATCCGTGTACCTACTATTATTTTAAAAGACAATACATACAAAAATAGGCCGTCTATCAAATGCCAGTTCGTAAGATGGCGTTTTTGGTTATTAAAATAAAGGCATTGCATTTGTATAAATCAAGATATTATTATAAAGATTTACATATAAGTGTCCGTTTTTATTGTAATGGAGTAGGGTGCATAATTGTTTACATATTTTTGAACTCTACTATCTACGCTCGCCACTCGGGCCAATGACCGGACGAAATGCATAATTGACGCTTTTTCTATTTCCGGTTAACTTTAAACTCGGATAAATCCATTCGACCCTCTCAGCAATTATCTACCCTATTACCTTTCCTTAGTACCAAAATCGCATAATCTGACAGATGGATTTATCCGCATCTGAAATTAAGCGACTCAATTGACTAAATCCCTTGAGATATTCTTTAAAGCGACAATATAGGCAGGTATTTCATTCCTAAATAGGCCGAAAAAGAGCTTACCAGCCGAGTATCATTAAAGGAGCGAGCAAAGCGATGCTGTTTAGTAAAATAAAGCTGATAATTCCTTTTTTTTAATAGGGTAAACCACCCTAAATCCAGCCCCCTCCTAATACCGGCCGTGTCTCACAAATCGTGGCATAAATTATAAAAGGTCCAATAATGTTCGGCTATTAATGTACCAAAATAGACCTTATTTCATACGCGATAGACAATACCGGCACGGCGGCCGATCGGTGCACTTACGACACTTCAGTCGGCCGTTGAACGTGGACCGGTGCGTACATGTCATAATTCGCCAAAATTTTACCTCTATCCCGACTGCGCAGGACATTCTTGGGTAAGCGATTTGGCTGTATTATATTCTTTTGACGTGGTGTTTATTGGTTGTTTTCGATAGATATTGAAACAAAGAATCATTTGACATACTAAATTCATTAAAATGTTCATGCTAAATGGTTATTTTTAAGGGGCCGGGTTTAGGCCTCGGTTTTTGGTACTAAATCTAATTATCGGCCGCCCCGGCCGGTATTAGAAATTCATATTTTTCCCACGATTCCTAAAACCGGCAGGGGCGGCTTCCTTTGATATTTGACAGCAATAATAATCAGCTGTGATGCACAGTGGGTCAAAGTGAATACTTGAGGACAAAATCATATTTTTCTTCTTTCGTTGCTGTTTTTTGGGTTACAATACAATATGTAATGAATTTGATTTAGATACATTATACTGATTTGTATGCTTTAGCTGTAAAATAAAATAATAAAAACAAGATCTTTGTTTAATAGTAATACTATTTGGTAACGTTAAAAAACAATATTTAAAATAGATAATTGTGGTTAATATAAGTTTTCAACTTTTTTTTTGTTTTTACTTAACGTAACGCTGCGCTTGCCTATCCGTCCCTTACCTTGAATTAGGTACCTACTATGAACAAACAATTGTATATTTATTAAAGACAAGATGCCGCTCGCGGCTTCGCCCGCGTTGTATCCTGTTTCAATCCATATCATTGTCTATCTGTATGCCAAGTTTCATCGACATCCGTTCAGCCGTTATCGCGTGATTGAGGATCAAACATCCAAACATTGCTTCTAAATTTCGATAGATGGCGCTGCCTATCAATTACATTACATCACGCTATCAAGATTTTTCTTGTAATCATGACCCCGCCCCCATACATTGTTAGGTTATGTTCTGAAATTTTACGATTTATAATATTAGTTAGATTTGAAAATGGCTCCATAAAATTCAAAAGTCAAATCTGTGTGATTTTTAAAAGGTCTACTGTAAACAACTGTCATCATGGCGGGTGAATTTTTCAAGACTGATTTATATACAGCGTAAAAATAAACAATTGTATTTACAGCACACATTTTTTAATTTGAATCTCCAATTTTGTCCACTGATTGGAACCAGTGTGTCACCATGCTGTTTGCATATGCCGATATAAGGCAAAAATCTGGCCGGATTTAGGCACACGTGGGCCGATGTTAGGGAAAAGCGGTGTGGCTTGATAAAATAAATCATAATAATTATGTGACGAAGTTATTTTTTAATATTATGTAACAAAAAGAAAGCCAATTAAATATCACACTAGGAAAAAAAATTACATGACACGAAATTTAACTGGTTTACATATTATGTGTAGTTGAAGTCAGAAAAACGTTGACGGGGCCGATATTAGGGTGGTTTACCCTATACAAGGGACAATTTACAAGCGATATTTTAACACATATGGTGAAAAGGAGACTTCCGTTCGTAAATTATCACTTATAGCTTTATTAAATTCCACATTACATTTTTATTTTATTTTAAAGGTTTTGGGATTTTGGGACAGTGCCCTTTCTTAAATTGGCACTGCCCTATCTTAACTGAAACTCTGGCTATAGCCCTGGTGATTTATTGAAAGAGCAGAATGGATTAACTTTCGCGAATCGATTGTATGAACCGAAGTATTATGTTTCTAAAACCTTTTTTTTTAAGCACTGTACTATCAGATGGTACCTTAATGTCTGCAAAAAATAATATAAATATAGTGTATAAATAAATTCATCGTCTATATTTATAATACCTATTGCATCGCATGTTCATAAAGGTATGCAAATTAAATATACGGTCTACTCTATTACTAAGAAAGAAAGAAAGAAAGAAAGAAAACATTTATTCTACAGAAGTACACATTACAGAACAAAAAAAACAGAAGATACTACTCTACTAGTAGTATTTTCTCGGCTATTTTATGCGGTTACATAAGTTTGTAATGTAAGATTAAAGATCATGCCTAAAAAAACTCACGCCGAATTCGCGAAAACACACAAGAAATGACACAAACACAGACAGCTAAAGTGTCTAAATAGTTAAATAAATAAACCTCCATTATTACGAAAGTCGCGTCATTCATTCAGCTAACTTACTTTCTCACCATTAAGATGTCACGCGAGGTAACTTTACTATTTACTATAGGGACATATGTATTGTATTGTACCGTAAACTTTTATTACTGAGAGTCTTCGTTTTATCACATAGTTTGTATGCATTTATTTTTAATTCTAAATAATTGCTGCATAGTGTCTGCCCGGAAAGAGAAGTGTCGTGGTTTATCTATATGGGCAGTGGGCACTCATACATTATACGACACTTTTCTTTCCGGCCCGACTCTAACATATATACCTACTGCTGATTTTATAAATTTCAATCATATAAAGTGGACTAGTTCAACCAAAATTACCCTATACACTATTGTAGATAAGGAACAAATTGACTTACGGTATGTTGAATTCATAGACGGGATCAATTATCAATCGACCTCCCTCCATTTGAAATAGGACAGGACGATCTTGCAAAATTAAAGGCATCGGTATTTCGCTTACGTGACTAAATTCTGTACCTATAGACGTATGTATTTTAACAGTTATTATTACGAAGTAATCAATCACTAGTGCTCATTTAAAAGTTAAGAAAAACTTACCGTGTCAATGAAAATCCTTAGGGTAATTAAGTCACGTATAGACGCGCGGATCGGGCGTGTTTGCACTCGTGATGAACCTTTAGTTAGAGGCTGGTGCGTGTGTACACACTGGCACACAACTCGCGACTGGCCACTCGAACCTTGTACAACTTGTGATGGAATAAAAAAGTTAACTTTCTAAATTTGAATTCGCGAATACGTTGAACAGGTGAGGCGGTAACTCGACCGTAGAGGACGGCTCTTACAAGAAAGTAGTGGATTTAGGTTCATAATTAGTATTAGTTTAAATGTTCGTGTTAGTTAAGGATAATAGTATTAAGATCAAAATAAACATGAAAGTAATTGCGCTGATATATATTATTATCATAGAGCAAAAACCAACTAATTCCAAAAAAGTCCTCAAGAAAATTATGCCTTTTTGAGCTACCTACTCGGGTCATTCGGGGCAATTGGCTAACAATCAAGCAAAAAAACGTTTGCAGTAAACTGCAAATTAAAGCAATATTAAATAAAGAAGATGCAATGCATAATAACAGATTACAACAAACAGCTTTACGGGTTTCATTCCAGCAGGAAATTATGTTTTAATGATCCCTACTACCTAATATTTAATTAATTAAGTAATATTATAAATAGCACTTATATTATAAATACAATATGATTATTTTCAACCGACTTCAAGATTTCGTAGGAGGTTCTCAATTCGTCGGGATGACCGATTATTCGAAGACGGCTGGACCTATTTGAAAAAAAAATTTTTTGGTTGAAAGAGTATAGTTTACAGTTGGTCCCATTGTCACTAGGTCCAGATCTGATGATGGGATCCTGGAGAAATCGAGGGAACTCTTGAACTATTATAGCCACACCTATAGTGATTTCACTTTTATTTACAGCAACTCGGCCACTTCCTCTTGGAAAAGCGGATCCTAAGTGAAATCGGTTCTTTTTTTGTTTAAAATTATTAATTACTGAAATCATCCCTTAGTTTTTTATTAAAAACATTGCTGGTTTTTTCTAATCACGGTGCCTGAATCGCTGTAAGTACCTATATTAAATTAAATTAAATTAAATTAAATTAAATATACGTTTATTTCAGGCCCAGGAGCCCATATAATTGTTAGTTACAATTTACAATGTCTTAGTGTCTAAGTTAGCATGATCTATGGTTAGCATACAAAAGTAATGGCAATTTTATGGATAAAAAATAATAATTAACAAATCAAATCATTCTGAATAAATAAATAAAATATGGTATTACATTAAAATTACTTATACCGACAAATTCAAAAATTCAAAAAATTCAAAAATTCTAATTAAATTTTAACCAAAACATATTCAAAAATTACATTAGAATAGTTATACCAGCCCAAGCATTATTTGCCTCCATTTTTCATAAATGGGGCAATCGAACCTGCACGCAAACACTCTCAGGATGCTAATATAAATATATATGACGTTTTTTCCACAAATGTTTGAGAATAACTAATTAAAGTGCAAATTTCATATTACTAGACAATTCTAGACATTATTGACAATCGAGGCCACAGATCAAAGCAGTTGCCTTTTGCCCTCATTTGTTAAGCTAAACTTAGGTAACTGACATGTTTACACGATTGAATTGTGTACCTATGCATGCATAATTTTATATACCTATGCATGATTACTTTATTAGACAGTTTTACTTGAGCAGAGTGGGACATAACAATTATTCAACTTAGGTACAGGTACAGTCGACGTCAAAAATATATTTACACTTTTGCACCTTATCTTAAAGGAATAAGGTACAAAAGTGTAAACATATTTTTGACGTCGACTGTACTAGGCAGTAGGCACCACGACGCTCGACTTTAAATCCGACGGTCTTGGGTTCAATCAAACCTCGGCTCGCATCACTTATATATATATATATACGAAAAATCATTTGCTTTCTTTTACCAAGTCGCTCCTCGGTGAAAGGAAACATAGTGAGAAAACCGGACATATCCCAATAAGGCTTAGTTTACCTTCTGAGTTGTAAGCTTAGAGCTTAGATGGCAGTCGCTTTCGTAAAATCTAGTGCCTACGCCAATTTATAAGATAAGGTTGCCAAGCGTAGGTACTTCAGGCGACCAAGACGTCAGGCGTAGAAGTCGTTAAAACTATCAACCCCATTTTGCACCCCGTTAGGCGTCTTTCACACTACGGTTTCCGCATGTGGCGCCAGTGTGATAATCGCCTTACGGTTTGATTGCAAAATCCAAATATTATTTCTTAATTCAGCTCCGTGACTTTTTAATATATTTTCTACGTTATCTTTATCTCTCAGACTCTAGAGTCTAGGTAATGCGAGTACTCTATGGTGTAACAAAAATACTGGTGATCCGTTTAAGGGCATAATTGTTATCGTATTGCGACTAAGAAAAAGTAGAAGAAAAAATTTCTGGACGCGAAAAACAATTTTTTTTTCAATGGGACAGGTGGTTCCATTGAAAAAAAAAGTGGCCGACCCTCCATACTAAAGCAAAATTTTATTTCGCGCAATAAAAATTTTCCTTAGTTTTTCATAATTAGAATACGATACCAATTTATGCCCTTAAAAGGATCACCAGCATTTTTGTTACACCTTGTATACACGGCGCAATTACGGCGAAAAATCGCATGCGTTGTATTGCCGTTTACGTGCAACGAAATCAATCGATAGATCAAAAGAATCACAGAGAAACAAAAAATGTTTTTTCTGTTCTGTGAAAAAAACCAATACATTTGAAACCGGAAAGAATTGGTTGCGATGTCAGTAGAGGCAGCGACTATAAATAATATAGACGGCCACAGTCTATGAACTTTTTGAAGCTCAAGTCTGAAAGTAAAGTAGTCTAAGTAACGTAAAGGAATAAAAATGAAAGGAAAAAATCTAGCGTTACTACGGTACGCTACTCGTCACTAGATGTCGCTGCGACGCAATGTAATTTTTTTCTACTATTTTTTACCACACTGGGTTGCTATCGATGCCTTCTGACATAAACTTCAAAAAGTTCTTGTGGCTGTGACTGTCAATATTATCTACAATCTCTGGTAGAGATCTTTAAACCATTATTTCGATTTAAATAAAGTTTATCGAAGAAAAAATTTAAATAAAATTATCTTACAGTCGGATTCGAGCCATCGAATTAAAAAGTATTTTTGAAGTCTTAGGTAAATTAAGAACCTCTATTAAGTTTGTTTGAAAGAAGTTTAATACAAATGCATCTAGTTTATTTAGTTATGTTATAAAACTATACAATTTCACTATATAGCGTTCTATATGTGTACCTACTTAATCGAAAGCCATAAAATACACTATATTATATATTCCGGACTGAAATTTCACAACACTGATATTTTGTTACTGCGTAAAATGTTGTTATAAAAGTTCCATTTTCATAATGTTAAGTCTTTGCAGAACAGTACTTTTGTATTATTTATATTATTTTAGTATAATAGTAGAATGTTCGCATCCAGGAAGGCTGTCTGTCCGTAAACGTACGTATGCACAATTATTATTTTTAATTTAAATTAAATACCTACTTAGGTACTACGAATATTCAGTCAGAATAAACCTAACATAATAGGACACCCTGTATAGAGTGGGTAATCACGCAATCATACTTAATACTTTTGGTAAGCAGCTTCGTAGCCTATGGACGCATTCAGCTCTAGAGGTGTCACATGCGCGTTGCCGACCCTTTAGAAATCTGTTTCAAAGACGATACTGGGCAATTCCATGGAAATGTAACGCCAGTTACGATATCATTCATTGTTTATTTATTTCTGACGCTATTGTGAACGATAATTTATCGCTAGGTAAGAATAAAATAGATCCCTAGATATATTTTCACTTAAATTTGTACCATAAATAAAACAGTGAGCGAATAATTAGTAACGGCGTTACGCTCTTACGTGGATTTACCCTACTGTAGTTTCTTAGGCTAAAGCTTGTTTGTTAGATTATTACTTGAAATCCGTAGTTAACATTACAAATGCGAAAACAACTCTGTCTGTTACTTCTTTACATTATATAAGAAAGGTTTTATCACGGAAATCTCCCTAAGGGAGAAGATGATCTTAATTGTTTCGTTGCACTCATAAAATAAAAAATTTAAAAATACACGGAAAGCTCCATGTGTAACATGTGTTTGTGCTTTAAATGATTTTATAATGGTTAAAACTTTTATAAAGGAGACGTATTTATCATATTGTGACGTCACAATATTAGTCTCCCGTATAAACTCCATATAACAAATCGTTTTGACGTTTCTTAAAAAGTAGCTGATTTGACTTCATAGGAAAGTAGCCTATTGTATGTGAGCTAATAAAATTACGGCTTGTACGAAATTGCAGGCAAAATCTAGCAAAACTTAATCTATAGCGTAATAAAAAAAAAACAAATGATTACTAATCATCATACATCGTAAACTGTGAGCAAAATTCATTGAAGTACTAGGGTTGTTACTGGTTATCATACCTACGTCATTTCAATGGATTTCGCTCGCAGTTTACGATGTAGCATACATATATGTTGAAAGATACATTGATATCCAACATGGTGAGCTCGTAAAAGCGGGGAAACCTTCACGGGCCAGTCGTTCAGCACACTTCATTACACTTTACACGTCGCACCTTCCACCAAATAGGCCTTATTCATTAATAGACCAAGTAGCCGCAGTAGCCGTTGAGTACACACCCCTCTTGGTTTACTCATTCATATATACATATTATGTATAATTTACGTAAATCTCTGTGGAATCTTTCGATAAATTGACTTTGATTGATTGTGGTTGACTGGTAGAGAATGCCTTTAGGCATTAAGTCCGCCATTTGTACTTAATTCACATTATATTTTGTGCAATAAAGTTTAAATAAATAAATTCTTGGCAAAAAAAAATGGGCTCCCCATCGGCCGAAATGTATGAGACCTGCTTTATTTTTTTAAATGGAATTTCAGAATTGGCCCCATTGGAAAATTTTGTCGAGTATAACCTGGCCAATCACCTCGCACAATAGTTCTGTTATTGAAAAGCACCCTGAATATATCACCGTCTATTTGGTACCCACAACACAAGCCTTATATTACTATGGGAATAGGTTGCATTCTGTATAAGATTGTCCCATAATATTTTATTTATTTATTTACTGACGCAACAGAATCCACAAAAAAAACATTTTCCTTACCCTCGACTTCCTCATCAAGCTTCTATTACACTCTCGTTTTCTATAATATATACGATTCCCATTTATAACGAAATATTATGTTTTTCCCACACTTACCACATATTTTTTAAAGTAAACCGAGAACTAGTTGCAAGAAAACGGCAAAACACTCTGGATCTATGTCAAATGTTCAACGATGAAAACGAAAAGACGAATGAACTAACCCACAACCGTGTGAAGAGAGCCGCGGCAGTGGACGCAGGGGACAGAGTGGAACAACTCGTTGACAAGCTTTACGACGAGCTGGAAAATGGAGAGAAGGTCGCTTATAGGAAGAAGAATATTACCACGACCACGGCTAAACCTGAGGTATAATAGAATTAAGATTACGTAGAAATAGTCAAGACTGGTTAGAAGATCCATGTTTAAGGTTATTTCCGATCATAGATAACCTCAACCACTAGATAGATCATGATTACAACTCGAGGTCACCACACATAGGTGCTCCCGTACTAATTTTGTATGAGAGCGAGACCGCTTATTTCAGTTGAGTTGACATTTTTGATCATTACTCATGTGAATTGAAAATATCCACAAAAATCAAATTAAGGGGATTGTTGTACTACAAATTGGTGTAGAATACTATTAAGATGTGCTGTTCGAATTGTAGAATTTTACGAATAAAATTGCGCTTATGTGCGGTGACCTCGTGTTCCCATTCCCTTGTGTTTCCGATTGACCGAAAGTAAATGCAACACAACACAACTATTTAGACTTTAGAGTAATATTGTCGCTACCTAGTTGAAAAACTACTACGAATAAGTTCGCTCAATATAAAACGGATTTCAAAATATGTACCGTTGACCAGCGGCAGAACTAGCTAAACGTGCGAAGTATTCTAGATGATCTTGTTTTAACAATAAGCTCGTGGCAAGATTATTTGAATACATTACTAGGGAATGCAACCCGGGTTTTTTTAGTATGAAGATACCCGGGTTTCCGGGTAATACCCGGGTTTTTTCACACTATAAAAACCCGGGTTGCATTCCCTATACATTACCCACTTAGCTATTTCTATTACTTACTGTACAACCGCCATTAAATATGTCGGAGCGGCCAAGGTGGTCATAAATATCTGAACAACGACTGTATCGTCAAGAACAAAATGAGCATGTTCAGATATTTTTAGGTACCCTGGCCGCTCCGATATATTTGATGGCGACTGTACTTACCATCAATCAAATTCATCAAAATGAAATCGGCAATTACTTTAATTTCTTATAGGTATCTAAATCTGGAAGAAGGTTCGACTTTGCTCCCGGCGTTTTGGAAGTCAAGATCGAGAATGAAGGAAGAGATGGAGAAAATAATATGCTAGACGGGAAAACAGTCCCAGTTCCATGGCACAAGTATTGGAAACACGGCATCATCCCGTATTTCGTCGACACAAATACATACGGTAATTAACTGTAAACTAAGACAATCAAAATCAACAAACTTAATTCTTACCTACTTCTCACTCTCAGCGTTTAAATACAGAGTGCCCAAAAAAGAACTAAATTCTAGAACTAACTGAAGACTAAAAAGCGCATATTATTGCAAATCTAGCCGTTTAGAATAGAATTAGTTTATACACCTAAAAAAAAGGAAAAAAGATATAAAAACGTGAAAATGTTACGAAATGGCCTCATATCACCATTATGATCACGATTGTCAAGAGCTGATCTTCCGATGAGACCATCAGGTGAAATAATTCACGCATTCCCTTCTATTTACGCTCAGGATGCATATCACAAATTTGCTAAGCACGAAGCAACGAAGCCTGCTGCTTTTCTTTTCTCTAGCTAAGTAATTACTTACTTATTTATATGTGTATGACAATACTTATTTACATAAAGCATTAGTAGATAATCTCAATCATCATAACATAAAGTCCTTAAATGGTCAATAATGTTTGCAACAAAATTATTCTTTCTAAAATAATATTTTTATAGATACGTTCCTAACCGACAAGATAATGAGAATTTTCCGTAACTTCGAGCAAAGTACCTGCATACGTTTACAGCGACTGAGGGAGAAGCCTACAGACAATAAATCCTTACAAAATATCCAATGGCTATACATCACTAACCCTACCGGGACACGACAGTGTGTGCATAGCAATGAGATGAAGACAACCTCAGGGGTTCAGGTACTTTGGCATTTTCAAGGTGTAACAATCACAGCATACACATTTTATATTTGTTTTACAGAGTGTCATTATCGTGTTTCAGCTATTAATACTCGTTTTCAACTTTGTTATGTTTACCGAATGTGTGACCTGGAGTTCGATTTTTGAATCTCATCGGGTGACTTATTTCGTACTAAATAGTCATCGGCTGCATACAAAAAAAGTCACCGGTGAGATTCAAAAATCGAACTCCTGGCCTATAACCGCGAAGCACTTCGTTCATCGAATCGAATATTTCCATCACTCTCTTTCGTATATGCAAGAGAGATAGAGACGGGAACATCGTTTTGTCGATTTTCGAACTTCGCGGTAGGCCCTCTGGGTGCTTAATCCCGGTTTACTCTAGTTCTGGCACCTACCTACTTGAAGCTGTTTCTATAAAGAACACCGAAATGAGGGATTATCAGCATGATACGCATTTTAAAATGTACCTATATACGTCGACCGGAGTTCATAGAGATCTCTGTATAAGTATTCAGTAAAAATTGGATGTAGGTATATATTTCCAAATCCAACTGATACATATCATCACTACTTTGAAAAAATCTCGTCACACTTCTTCTCTAACTTGAAACGCAGTGACTACTGACTATACCTATATGCATCACATTCATATTTTTCTTTTGAGTGACAGAACAAGATACAATTTTTTTTCAAAGTAGTGACGATATATGGCTTAGTAGTCATCTTGTATTGTTCTTTATCCAAACTCTTGTAACTGTGTCAAAAAGTTTGTTCCAACAAATGTAAAACTGATCGTTACGTTTCAGATGGTAGTACTCGGCTACGACTGTATGTCCGAGGGTCAGATCATGCACGAAATCATGCACATTCTGGGTTTCTCACACGAACACGTGCGGGAGGACCGTGACCAATATATCAGTGTCATGTGGGACAATATTAAACCTGGTAAGCTTTCATAACATTTCATGATTAAAAGGGTAAGACAATTTTGTAAAAAATATGCCACAAATGCGTCTCTACACTATGCTATGTAGATACATATGCCATGCAACTTGGTGTTAATCTATAAAAAAAATTGTATTCTCCCAAAGCCTTAGTGTAAGGCCTGAGTGGACGCTCGTGGCGGGGCGTGCAGCGGGGCGTGCAGCGGGGCGGGCGAGCGTCCATACACTTTGTGCAGCGTCGACTCAGGACACCAGTACGAGTGTCCTTTGTTTGACATGCACGCCGCCCGCCCCGCCCCACTGCACGCCCCGCCACGAGCGTCCACTCAGGCCTTACATTTAGATCTTTCGACGTCCCGTCCTGCCCGACATGTTAGTTCCTTTTATATTTCAGTTAGAAGTTAATTGTCTTTTTTTTCGTCAAATCAGCCAATTTATGGGACTGTCTCAGTGTAAGGCCTGAGTGGACACTCGTGGCGGGGCGTGCAGCGGGGCGTGCAGCGTGGCGGGCGAGCGTCCATACACTTTGTGCAGCGTCGACTCAGGACACCAGTACGAGTGTCCTTTGTTTGACATGCACGCCGCCCGCCCCGCCCCGCTGCACGCCCCGCCACGAGCGTCCACTCAGGCCTTACACTTAGATCTTTCGACGTCCCGTCCTGCCCGACATGTTAGTTCCTTTTATATTTCAGTTAGAAGTTAATTGTCTTCTTTTTCGTCAAATCAGCCAATTTATGGGACTGTCTCAGTGTAAGGCCTGAGTGGACGCTCGTGGCGGGGCGTGCAGCGGGGCGGGCGAGCGTCCATACACTTTGTGCAGCGTCGACTCAGGACACCAGTACGAGTGTCCTTTGTTTGAGATGCACGCCGCCCGCCCCGCCCCGCTGCACGCCCCGCCACGAGCGTCCACTCAGGCCTTACACTTAGATCTTTCGACGTCCCGTCCTGCCCGACATGTTAGTTCCTTTTATATTTCAGTTAGAAGTTAATTGTCTTCTTTTTCGTCAAATCAGCCAATTTATGGGACTGTCTCAGTGTAAGGCCTGAGTGGACGCTCGTGGCGGGGCGTGCAGCGGGGCGGGCGAGCGTCCATACACTTTGTGCAGCGTCGACTCAGGACACCAGTACGAGTGTCCTTTGTTTGACATGCACGCCGCCCGCCCCGCCCCACTGCACGCCCCGCCACGAGCGTCTACTCAGGCCTTACACTTAGATCTTTCGACGTCCCGTCCTGCCCGACATGTTAGTTCCTTTTATATTTCAGTTAGAAGTTAATTGTCTTCTTTTTCGTCAAATCAGCCAATTTATGGGACTGTCTCAGTGTAAGGCCTGAGTGGACGCTCGTGGCGGGGCGTGCAGCGGGGCGTGCAGCGGGGCGGGCGAGCGTCCATACACTTTGTGCAGCGTCGACTCAGGACACCAGTACGAGTGTCCTTTGTTTGACATGCACGCCGCCCGCCCCGCCCCGCTGCACGCCCCGCCACGAGCGTCCACTCAGGCCTTACACTCAGATATGTCGAAGCAGTTAGCAGACATATTTATTCATTGTATCCAACAAGATTGGCGGTCACCTTATACAAAATGCAAAATATGAAATGTGATAGACACATAATATGAATTAGTTACTCAAAGACTTAGCAGCTTACTGTCTTGTTTTTATTACATTAATTATACGCTGCATTGTTTACCTACGGAAGCACCCTAGGCGATTCTAGAAGACTGTTTTATATAGGTAGTTTGACAAAATTAGTTTAAATTGCAGGCTACAAGAAGTTCTTCGAAATCAAGCAACGGCCTTCCATCTTGTCTTCTCTGGCCTACGACTACGATAGTGTTCTCCATTATCCTCCAAGAGCCTTTTCCAAAAACGGCAAATTCACTCTTGTTGCCGAGGTACGTGGTTTATCTTTTTAACTTTTGGCCATTGGTACCACAAGAAAACTATCTTAAAGGCTAGGGTGATGTTGCCAAGTGGTAACCAGACACAGTTAAGCATCTTCGGGATCACTCCAAAAACTGGTTAAATGTGACATTCCACGAGAAAAGGTACGTTATGGCGGTTGGGGCTTACGCAATTTCTAACGACGCTGCAATACTAATGCGATGCTTCGCAACGTAAGCGCCAACCGCCATAAGTTACTTTCATCCGTGGGACGTCACAATTTTTTAAATTTAATTTCAAAATATACTTACTCATTTCTTTAAATTCATAAATGCATTAGGTACGTTGCGTTATAACCCCATTAAAAACATAAATGTTAAATGCCGTGTTTTAAATGGTTTCACTAATAAAAGATGAGTTTTAAAAGCTCCTTAGATCACAGTTCCTGGTCACACATAACGTGATTCAATTGTTTAAAATTATTTGTTATGATATTTTCTACGTAACAAGAGTCAGTGAGTCAGTTAGGCGGTTATCACATTGGCGCGGATCCGCATGCGGCACCGGTGCGCGAGCGAGATAGCGCTCTGCATGTGTATAGCGCTATCTCGCTCGCACACCGGCGCCGCATGCGGATGCGTCGTCAGTGTGATAATCGCCTTAGTAAGTCACCATTTTTGGTCACCAAAATCTCGTGAATGTTTTGAGGTATTCAGATGAAATTCACGATTCAGTAACTAACATATACGATGGTCTTACAGCACCAAAATTGGAAATGTGAATGACAAATAGGTTTCAAGTTAAAATAACCCCCTTCCGGTTTGTTCCGTCAACTTGGCTGACACACTGCCTCCTAAGGATAACAAACTGGTTATTTTTAGTATAAAAATAACCGGTTTTAACTATGTGTCTACTATCATAGAGTAACTTGTATAGTAGAGCAGCACAGCCTAAGAACTTTTTGAAGCTCAAGTCAATTGCGCCCTCTGTCCGAAAGCCCCCTAAAGATACCGAAAATGTAAGAGGGAATGTCACCTGCACTAACTCCACCTAGTAACAAATAGCGGACTAGTAGTACACTAGTAGCTTATAGTTATAGTCGGTATCTTTAGGGGGCTTTCGGACAGAGGGCACAATTGACTTGAGCTTCAAAAAGTTCTCAGACTGGCCGTCTATTATATCTTTTAGTATATGCTATTATTTAACCATTTGGTATTTAACTATTTGTCATGTTTTAGTCGGGGATCGAATTCGGGCAGCGCGAGGGCCTAAGTCAGATAGACATAGAAAAGGTCTCAATAATCTTTAGCGGTGAGTGCATTGACCGCAACAAGCACTACCTAGTAACCACCTGCCCTACGGTTATCGCTTCAAAAGGACTGCAGAAAACTGAGAAAGCAACACAGCAAGAAATAGATGATTATTTCCGTGATAGATTATGGCCGTATGGAATAGTCAACTATAAACTCAAAGACAAGATTGAATTCTGTGAGTTTTCATTATTTATTATTTTTTCTTGAGTCAGTCATCTTCTATCCAGCCCTAACTCATAGTAGTAAGGTTACGTTGATTTTAATAATGCAGCGTTCATAGAAACAACTAAAGTAACCACAACTCTTTGCTTATGTCTTCTGCATGTATTGAAAGGTACAATTCCGGATATGCTTAGGTCTAGGAGTACTTTAGTAACTTAATAGTTACTGCAATGTTATCTGAAACAGCCATGTAATGTACACCGGTAATCATTAAGTTTTAGGTACAGTCGCCATCAGATTAGGATTGATGAGGAATGCTACCGGTTTTTATTCTGTACTAGCAGCCCGCCCCGGCT
This sequence comes from Pammene fasciana, assembly GCA_911728535.1. Lineage (NCBI taxonomy): Eukaryota > Metazoa > Arthropoda > Insecta > Lepidoptera > Tortricidae > Pammene > Pammene fasciana. Next base: position 5,234,908 of record OU452292.1, read on the forward strand.
ATGCACGGGTGCAATTATTATACATATAAACCTTCCTCTTGAATCACTCTATCTATTAAAAATATACCGCACCAAAATCCGTTGTGTGGTGTTAAAGATATAAGCATACATACAGACAGACAGACAGCGGAAGAGACTTTGTTTTATACTATGTAGTGATAAAAAAAACCGGTTTTTACTTAACCTGTTATTTTTCAAACAACATAAAAATTGATTACATTCCCTACATCAGATATATCGGAGCGGCCAAGGTCGCCACTAATATCTGAAGGATGCCTTCAATGTCAAGGCGATAAAGTGCATGTCTGATATTTGATGACGAGTGTACTAGTGTACACTATCCAGTGCAGTGGTTCTTAACTGATGATCTCCGGACTACTGGTGGTCCCTAGAAACACCTGGAGTTATCCGCGAGCTTATAAGCATACAGCACCCCATTGTTGAGTTTATTCCTCATTACGTATTAACTTCCACGCAATTAGTCTCCAAAGAAATTTTTGGTCGTCTGGTCATTTATTATTAAGAGGTTAAAAACCACGTCATCTGTATATATAAACACATTACAATAATAATACATTATTGTAATGTGTTTGTTTTATATTGGATTTTGTATGTTGTATTTTATTTTAGATTTATATTCATATTATAAAAAATTCTAACCTAAATAGAAAAAAAAAATTTGTTAAATTAAAATCTGAAACTGATAACCGGCTCAAAAGTTGTTATGTTGAAAAAAATTTGAAATCTTTTATTTTGAAGTTTTATTATATTACAGCAATTGAGGAAAGGCAAAACATCGAAGAAGTAATAAAACATATTGAAAAGGAAACTTGTATAGAATTTAGAGATATGACAGATGATGACGAAGTAGAAACAAATACAGTAATTAATGAAAACACAGTAACTGATGATGTGGTTGTGGCCGATGATGGCAATAAGATACCACTGCCAAATGAAGCCAAACTACTGGACGGAGAGAAAGCTATGAACAGTGCAAGCAATACAGATTCCTCTGGCTCAGACAAATCAAAGTCGTCTGAAGAGGACAAAACGTCCACAGAAAATAATACAACCTCCATGATTTGGAGTAATATGACAAGAAGAAATGAAGAAACTAACAATGCAGTGTCGCTGGATAACAAGAAATCTAGGAGCAGGATCTTCAAACGAAAACTGAAATCAAGTAAGAGTAACAAAATTATCCGAGATTGTGTGCGATGCTGCATATTTATAAGTACATGTTGTAACAAAAATACTCGTAATCCGTTTATGGGCATAATTGGATTGCTATCATATTCCAATTAGGAAAAAATAGGAAAACAATGTTTTGACGCCAATTTGTTTGTTTGTTTGGAAAACGTCGATGCAGGGGCCAACCAAAGAAATGGTTTTGTATGGAAATTTTGTTTTCCTAATTAGAAGGCGACATCAATTAAAAGGATCACCGGCATTTATGTAACACATAATAGAATGCGTACCTATATAAGTTGCGGGCGTTAAGGGTAGTCAAAAATAATGGTAGGTAAACTCTCTCTCTTATTTGGCTTTCTTTTTCTTCATGAGCTGTTGCAAAAATTAGTGCTCAACCGTCTGAAAATTAGAGCGGACTTGACAGATTTACAGACGCACAGCCACTGGTTTTCATAGCTAAGGGGACTAATGTAGGCCTATAATCGCGATCCACATCGTTCATCAATCTCTTTCGGATATGCAATGAACTGTCGATTTTCGAAGTTCGCGGTAGGCCCTTATAGCACTATTCAATATACTCTGTGCTCTTCTTAGCATCATCTCGTACGGTCGTCTTAACCGCGTTAAAAAAAATCCGACCTCACTAGTTCTGACTGCGCCAAAAATATAGATAAGCATTTCGAGGATAGTAGGCTTAATTAATTTACCACATCTTTCAGGACACAGACGATTGCGTAGATCCGTGCCTCCGTCGCCAGCGCGACGTCACGCCGACGACTTGTTGGTCTTGACCCGGTCCCAGGCTAAAGGATGCCAGTGCCCCGAGAGTGGTCGTGCCAGCGCAAACAAGGTAAATAGTGATCCCGAGAAACTAGTTACATGCGATTACAATGCAATTAAATGTCCAACGGTGCCCGCAGCTTGGATGTGCCAGCGCACATGTGATTTTAAAATAAGCCAAATGGGATTACAACTAGTAGCCCGCCTCGAACTGAGAACTCGCGATTTCCTTGCAAACGAGGTGTTGAGTTGAGTAGGATATTTTTCTCCTTCTTGCTTCATAACCACTTGATCGATCCTGCTCATATACGAACTTACAAATTTTATCTATCTCTGCTACATCCCCAAGAAATTTCATAAAGATCAGAAAAAAATTACTAAAGTTATCGCGGACAAACTATCTAAATCAAAAAGCCATCCAAATGCCGAGACGCCCCAGTAGCATGGTGACAGTTGGGTCTGGAGTTGTTTGTAAGAACTCCCTTCGCTTACGCTCCGCGAGTTCGATAATTACCTGCTTATTTAAGGGTGAAGGGTAGAGTTTGTCCGGAAAGAGAAGTGTCGTGATTTATTTGGGAGCTCATACATTCTACGAAACTTCTCTTTCCGGACAGGCTCTACCATTTGGCGGTCGGCACTTACGCTTTTATATCTCGAATTCAATATTGAATCAGTACAATGTGACGTAACGCCGTAATATAAGCACCGGCTGCCAAATGGTAACTTTACCAAAATAGAGACTCATATGTTGACGTGATGTGATGAAAAGTAAGGAAGTACCTACTTCATAGACAAGGCACATGAAAAATATCACAATATAAAGATTCTAAACCTCGACAAGATTCAACGGTACTTTACGACCAGGGAGCCTAACGCGAGCGACGAAAATCGAAGTTTCGTTATCTATCTCTATCGCTCTTGCATATTCGAAAGAGTAATGCAAAATAAACGATCGAACGACCGAAGTGTTTCGCGGTTATGGGCCAGACTTTGACTCATCTAAAGGCCTCTACAAACGTAAGCGACTAGTCACCTGCGATTTGTAATACATTGCGGTTATTGATCCATCGATTGATTTCATTGCACCTACCTAGACGGCAATGTCTTAAAATCGCGCGCGAGCTTTGTGTAAAAATCGCGCCGATTGTAGAAGGCATAACTTGACGTATATTCCCCAGGAACTGGCGATCGGGTCTGACTGCTTCAACTCGGCCAACGACCTGCTGCACGTGTTCGTGCATGTGCTGGGTTTGGACCACCAGCACAACTCGCACGACCGCGACAACTTCCTGGTTATTAACTGGGTTAACATGTCGAGTGGTAAGCTTCTTGGCAGCATTAATTTTACAGTTTTGACAGCAACGATATTACCTTGGATGAAACGTCTCGTTTATCTGCTTGAATAAAATTGTTTTAATTGACGTATCTTTATTTGTAGGCTGATTCTCTTGAAAGTAGCACTTTACCTGCTTTCAATCAATTACATGTTACAGCTTCTTTCAAGAGAATCAGCCTGCAAATAAAGAGACTGCAATCCCAACCATCATCTTCAGCGAAGTAAAGGAAATGTAAACTCCATGGGTTTTAATTTCTTTGATGGCACCTTAATTTTTATGATATGCAAATCTAAGTCTAGTAAATATTTGTTTTTATGATTTTTTTTTTCCAGTAGAATAAAATTACTATGCTTAGAATAGTAAATGGGCTTTTTCACAAAAAGTTGTTAATTTTCATATTTTTGAAATTTTAAGAATTTTTTGCATATTCCTACTCAGAATCGTGAGTACTATCAACTCCACTATGAAATTAAAAGTGTCCTGTTCCTCTTACGCTACTTTTCTTTGAGCACTTATATGAAAGTAGCGTAATGGAAAATAAAAATTGTATGAAAATTTTGGGACACTTTTCATTTCCTAGCAGAATGAATAGTACTCTCGATTCTAAGGAGGAATATCCAAAAAATTCTTAAAATTTCAAAAACACGAAAATCAACAACGTTTTGTGAAAACGCCCAAATACTGATATTAAATATAAACTAAATATTAATAGAATTACAGAAAAAGAATAAATAACCACCTAAAAAGTCTTGTAAGGATTTTCTCACCGTACCATATAAAGGCTTATTGAAACTTCAACTTGAAGGATCGTAAACGCTCAACGTACCCGACCTAACCCAAACATCGCTGCCTCAGACGAGACTCGAACTCGCGACTCCAGAATACCAGGCCGGCGCTCTATTAACTGAACTTCCGAAACTTAACCCTTTAGCTGCGAATTAGGGTGGGTTGCACCACGCACAATTAACAGACTCATCAACGTTAAATATGGCGACGGAGCTGTCATCCCATAGAAAACTGTCAAACTTTTCATACAAGATTTTTTTTTACAATTACGTTTACGTTCACAGACAGTTTGGTGCAACCGGCCCTTAGTCCATCAAATTCTTCGTATGCATTAGTAGGTATATTTTGTATGGTGTCGTTCACTTATTACAGTTATTACGTACGAGTAGAGTCCTTAAATATGGCAAAAATTGTCAAATTAATAACGCCTATTGTGGTATCGTTAGCAGATATGTCTTTAAAACTATATACAATTTTCGGTAAACATCGCGCCAGCTCTTATGATAAATCAATCTATGGGTAGGTACTAAAACCAATATACTCCGCAGTTCTACAAGAAGAGATGGAGAAAAAGCTGCCGGCCGCGGCGTCTGTCGGCTTCGCGTACGACTACCTGAGCGTAACGCACTATCCCTGGCTCCATATCAGAGATGGCGTCAGTAGCGTCATGTATCCTGTATGGGTGAGGACGCTTCCCTTCATTTCCTTAAGAGTCGCCAGGACGCTCGCGGGAACTCGCGTCCCCATACAAACGTAGTTCAGCTCTCATTTTAAAACGACATGCTTTAGAACCACGAAATTTGGCATGGGCATTCTAGCAGTACAGATCTATGTCGGTAATTTTCGTTGCTAAAAATTTTAATACAAAGAAAATATAGCAAAAATAAGTTTTGTATGTAAATCTGTATCTGGCTGTATTTTCTTTGTATTACAATTTTTTGCAACGAAAATGAATTACCGACATACGAGGGACGTTCAATAAGTCCTCGGTATCGGTATTAACCATCCTCTCAATGATATTCCTTTAATGTGAACTATACTATGGCTCTAATCAACATTCAATTAGAGAGAAAAAATATCTGCGTTATTCATTTGTTTTTCTACGATAGCTGAACAAAATACATTGGTATGAACTAGACATGTGCGCCGCGCCGCCGCGCCGCCGCGCCGCCGCCGCCGACGATTTTTCCACGCCGCCGCCGCCGATGATTTTGACCGGCGTAAAATCGGCGTGGCAAATTTTAAGTGTTTTTATGCCCGGAAACGGTAAATGACTAATGAGTGGCCAGTTTACTACGTATTTTTTAAAGATGCTTTTGCTTCTTGACTTATCCTTTGCCAGTTACATCAACTGACGTCATTTCGATGCTATTGTAAGATTTACGTCAACGACTTATCGGTGATTTATGACGGCTGGTTTTTGGATTATAGGCTTTTATTTGTTTTGTCTATTTGCTATCTATCTTCTTTAATTTATCTTTAAATACAAAAATAGATCAAAAACAATAAAAATATTATAAAAACCCTAACCTAGGGATCCGCCGGCAACGGAGCAAGGCCCAGGCTGCCAGTGGTCAGGGCCACATAGAAAGGAACCTTCGGGCTGTGAGCGCCGTGTCCAGGATTACCGCCAACTGAATCTGACCCTTGAACCAACCTCAACCCCGAAGCGAAAGTCTTTCAAGATGTTGGCCGAGACTCTTCGCAATGAGAGCGTACGCAAAAACTACTGTCGTTACAATAATCGCCGAACCGAATCAACCTCCCACATGGCGGTTACCTCGTGAGCCAAGTTTTGGTACTTGCTGGACTTGTCTTTCTCGGTTCTCCTTTCACGTGGTTCTCGTGACGGTGATGTCGACGAGCATTGCCCTGCGAGCAATCTGTCAGCACGATATCAGGCTTATTATTAGCAATAGTTCTGTCCGTGATGATAGATTGATCTCAATAGAGCGTAACACGACAATTTTTGAGGACTTGTAGTACGGCACTTCGCGGTCCCGGACACTTACATAAAGGCAACCTGCTGTTTTATAACCTAGCTAAGAGATTATGTCTGATTATGTGTATCCCGTGAGGGCCCTGTAGAACCGCCCGTGTAGCTCCTTACTCTTCTTTTTTTTCGTTAGGTCCCCTTAAGTCCAGTTTGATATTGGGATCCTTGATAAATCGAGGGAACTATTTAAGGCCACTACCTGACTTGGCGATACGGTATCGGTGCAGTAAAGGATGATCGATATTTTTTTGCCGATTCCTCCAAGCGCCTATATTTGAATGCAGGCTTCCTGATTGGCGCGGGCTACGCGGTGAGGGTGCGGCATATCGCAGACCGCGTCATGGTGTAAAAATCTGCATGAGCGGCGGCAAGAGCCACGTGTATTATTTTAGTTGCCGATGTGGAAAAATATCCACTTTTATATAACTAGAACTGAGCGAATTAAACTAGAACCACTAGTATGCATCTTCTTCATCTGACATCCTTGTCTTTTAGGGTTTAGAACTCAACGTACAATTTTCTCTCACGAATTACAAACGCTAAATCAGTTGGTTTTGCACTTATTTTTGTGTTATCATATTCGATGCAAGTGGTGTAGCCAATTCTACATAGATAAAACAAATAATTATGTCTATATAACTAGCCTATCTTTTGTAAAATTCTCTAAAATAATGTCTTGTACCTATTTGAAATATGCAAAATTTGCTAGACAATCATACATTGTCAGAGATTTGGGGAGTTTTATTTACGAGGTTATACTTAATAACTCAGTAGGCTTTGATTTAGAGGGTATTTTTGTCAATTTCCCCAGTAATATAAAAAATATATACCACGCCGATTTCACGCCGATCACGCCGCCGCCGCCGGTCAAAAAACAATCGGACGCCGCCGCCGATGATTTTGGCATCGGCGCACACCTCTAGTATGAACATTTTTACAGACGGTAATAATAAGAGACTGTTTTGTAATTATTTGGAGCGGTGTGGAGAAGCTCCTGGTGCACTTAACAAAAATATTGTTATTGAAAATGAAACCATGGTTTATCACCATGATTGAAAGACTAAACAAGTTACCTGTGCATTTTTTTTTTACAATCTCCAGGTCTATGACCATAATTAGGGTGCTTTTACGGCCTTTTCCAGTATTATTGAGGCGTACAAATAAATACTGGGACATTAGCTTTTAGCAATTAAGCTTAAATGTTTTTGAACAGTTGTATATCATTATTCATTCATAGTTATGGAAAGATATTTAAAAAATCGGAAGAATAAAAATAACGAAATTGCAACAGGAATTATGCTTCAGAACCTTCTAATTGGCAAGGGTGCTACTCTTCGACCAAAGTTAGAAACTGATAACCGCTTCCCCTGTTATTCAGCCTTAACTTTTGAGTACTAATTCTCATTCTCTAATGTTAAAAAACAACTACATAAAAATCACGACCTAATGACGACTTAGTAAAGGGTTACAATTTGACCAGCAAAGGTTAAATTATTATTAGAGTTGTAAAATAAAACAATTGAATGACGTTAATAAGTATTTGCAAGTAACAAAAGTATGCATATTTTAATTAAAATATAACAATTTACATATCGCCCATTTTTAATACCGATACCGAGAACTATTTGAACGCCCCTCGTAGATCTGTACTACTAGAATGCCCATGCAAAATTTCGTGATTCTAAAGCATGTCGTTTTAAAATGAGAGCTAAACTACGTTTGCATGGGAACGCGAGCGCCCTGGCGACTCTTAACTTTGATCTTTTTGTATCACGTCGGCGGCAGACGAGGATATATTCCTTGATGGTGAGCGGTCACCTGCAACTCCGATGTTAAATAAGGACCTCCAAAAGATCAAACCACTTTGTTGTCTGGCTGCCTGTCTGTCAAGGCCCTTATTCTCACGCGTGGAGGTATCAAATTGAAACTAGATAGTATCAAATAGTCAGCGGTCAAAATTCAAGCTTTTAAATCAACGCAATCCAGAGATATGGCCAACTGAGCCTTATTTTCTAACAATAGCTTCCCATATGCATAGAATCATGAATTTGGTAAGAAGGTATTAAAGCACAACTAAAGGATAAAGTCCGCAGATCGTTAATATGTTGTTCCATTACAAAAAATATATTTTGCAATTATGGACAAAGTTATTTGTTAAATGTAATTACTCGTAACTTTACATTTATAGTTTAATAAAATAAGTCCCGCGGAGTTTCTTGCCAATACTTCTCGGGTCAGAGGTGTAAGGTTAGAACCGGTGGTAGTTTCATTTTTTTCTCTCAGACGTTCATAAGTGCATTGTAATGTGCCTAAATTGAAGAATAAACCGGTGACCAGAGGGCTGGCTCGTTCCTCGCTCAGCGCATTGGCATTGCCATTCAGCGAGGTAACGCAGCCAGCCTTATGGGCACCTTACCAAATAGCGGTGACATAGGGGACATTTGTACATATAGTTTAAACCACGTAGGCTAGGTAGTATTAATTAATACTACGTAGCCCAGGCTAGGTAGTATTAATTAGTGTAAGTTTTCTATATACTGTTGTTTGTCCTTTTGTTTGTATTTTAATAAACTATTTTATCAGAATAAATATGTTTTATCTTTTTAACAATATTTCAGAATGATGGTTGGGAAATGGGTCACTGGGAAGGCCTGAGTTCCATCGACATACAGAAATTAAATCTGCTGTACTTCACTCAGTGTCAATCGAGGAAGAAACATATGGCTGAAATGTTAAACAATAAAAATAGAATCTGACAAAGTTGAAGGGAAATACCTTTAATGGAAGTTGAAATTTGTTTTATTACGCTCTTTGGACTTAATTTCACAGTACGGAGAAGTAGAGTAGAACCTCCTTAATACGTTACGATTACTCCCATAATATATCCCATTTTATATCAGTCCCTGCCACTTGAGGTACCGCAAGCTACAGTCCCGCAAAATACACTCTCCCGCTTAAGACGCGTTTTTCCGGTTGGGTCCCATTAAAATCGTCTTAGGCGATTATTACACTGGCGACGGATCCGCATGCGGCGCCGTTGCGCGACCGAGATAGCGCTATACACATGCAGAGCGCTATCTCACTCGCGCACCGGCGCCGCATGCGGATCCGTCGCCAGTGTGATAATCGCCTTAAGCAAGTTTTACTGTACATGCAGTCAGCGTCAAATATATTGTAACAGCCAAAGTGATCAAATAGTTCGTCACACCATATATTTTGTATGGTGTGACGAACTATTTGGCTAGGTACTCTAGCTGTTACAATATATTTGATAGGCAGGTAGTAGCTACACTTAATAAAATCCTAGGATACTCGATGCTAGGAAACGTATGGAAAAATATTATCACAGGTATTAGTTTCTAAAGTGTGAATTTGACATAAACATTATTAACCAAATAACAAAGTTTCTGAAGTCCCGAAATATAAAAAATAAAAATCTTTTTATATACGATAAAATGGTTTATAGATCTACATCTACTAATTTAACCTAACGTTAAGGACCTATAAATTTACCCGCCCGTCGGATCCGTTTTAGGATAGGATAGAAAAAAGGACCATGAAAAGCAGTAGCGGAGCGTCCTTAAAACTCGATTCCCACCGGCTTCCCTAATTTGCAGTGACTTGAGGACTTTAACTACGGCTCATGGAGAAAAGTAAAGCCAAATGAACTCCGGCTTCCCGAAAAATATTTATGACGCGCCGCTACTGAAAATCAAAAAATATGGCACGATCCGGCCAAGCGTGGGCAGAGTTCCGAAAACGGATCCAAAGAACGGATAAATGTATTAGCTTGTTTAGGATAAGAAGGCGAACTGCAGCAGCACCACGGTGTACGCCACGATCCCGCCGAGCAGCCGCAGCGGAAACGTCGCGTCGAACTCGAACGCGCCGAATGCCGACAGTTGACGCAGCGAGACCCGATTCAAACGTAGCACGTTTTTGCAGGTCACGCGCATGCCTTTACCTGAAAAATAAATCATCATTATACCTAAGCAATATATTATAGCTTATAGCAAGCGCAGCGTAGGACGTCCACTGACAAGATGGACAGACGATCTTATAAAGGTCGCCGGAAGACGCTGGATGCAAGTCGCTTCCGAGTCTTCCGACCGATACTTATGGAGGTCCAAAGGGGAGGCCTATGTTCAGCAGTGGACGTCTTATGGCTGAGATGACGATGATGATGATGATACCTAATATCAAGTTCTAGTTTTTAAACACGGCTCAATTATGCCCGGGGTCCAATATAATCCCATGGGTTGCGTAGGCACCACTGGCACCAGTCTTACCAAAAGTAAAAGCTAGTTAACTAAAGATTTTTTCATGAAATCAAATTATTGCATCATTTAACTTTTTTTGCATTTTATTAACGGCCTCCTAGCCTAGTTGGTATGCTGCCTATGAAGCAGGAGGTCCCGGGTTCGAATCCTGGTAAGGGTATTTATTTGTGTGTTTATCACAGATATTTGGTCCTGAGTTATGCATGTTTTCTATGTAAGGTAAGGTTAACGCGGGCTGTTTTCAGCATGTTTTCTATGTATTTAAGTATTTATCTATATCTAATTATTTTATATAAATATCGTCACCTAGTACCCACAACACAAGCCTTATTGAGCGTACTGTGGGACTAGGTTGAGTTGTGTAAGATAGTCCCATAATATTTATTTATTTTATTTATTTGCAACTAAGCAATAAAGTGTGTAAAGGCCAGTTTACACTTGCAAGTTAGTTGCGGCAAGTAGGGACGCAGCTATACTTAGTTCAGATCAGGCGCGGTCCCAGGGGGGGGGGGGGGTCACATGGGACATGACCCCCCCCCCAAAATCCTACATTTCTAATAGAAATTTTTTTTTACAGACCACCTCATAAATTTGAAAAAAAAAATCTGCATTAGTGTCCCCCCCCCCAAAATTTTCATCTGCGACCGCGCCTGGTTCAGACCGAGAGTTTAATATCACTATTTCATTCTAGCATATAGCTGCGTCCCTACTTGCCGCAAGAGTAGTATAGGTATACAGAACATGTAGGTGACAGCCTGACAGCTCGGTGTCAACTATCATGATTTAATGGCTCCTCTACATGATGGGCCATCATAGGAACGCAGCTATGCGTTAGAGGAAGCTAACGATATTGCCATCTCGTTCTGTTGTATAGTTGCGACACTATGATGGCCCATCATGTAGAGGCAGCCTAACGTGTCAAGCGCTAGGACGTTTACGTAACCTAGACTAGGCAATGACTCAGGTTTTTCATTTGAAAACCGGTTATTTTCATACTAAATAATAACCGGTTCATCCTCAGCCGGACGAGGAAACCCAACCCAGCAGGCCCATGCAGCATATGGACACCAGAATAGGATAAAAAAATAATTTATAGACTTGTTTACCTCAAAACTTACCTATAGTTTGACCGCAGCCCAACATATGGGCACAAAAACTTTGGACGTTCTTCACAGATGTATGGAAACTCTCACAGGCGGCACTTAGTACTACAATTATTATAATACTCTTCATGTTCCAGACACAATACAAAACGTTTATCATTCTGACAGGAGACTGCTGTAACATGACAAGTACCTAATATAGTTCAATGTCGAATATTAGGTGATTATCACACTGGCGACGGATCCGCATGCGGTGCCAGTGTGATATTCGCCTTAAACTGCCAAATGCGCCTTAGCATTTACAAGAATTGCATAATACAGGGTGTAACAAAAATACGGTGATCCGTTTAAGGGCATTATTGGTATCGTATTTCGATTAAGAAAAAGTTGGAGAAAAAACTTTTGGACGCGATTTTTTTTTGTATGGGATACGTCGTCCCAGCTGGCCAACCCTCAATAGAAAATCAAAATATTTTTTCGCGAAAAAAAATTATTTTTAATTTTTTCATAATTAGTGTCGCGATACATGGCATGTTTGAATCATGTACCGCGAGAGTTAAGTTGGGTACACAGTTGGCATAGTAATATTTAACTTTGTTAATGTGGGTAGATCGGGTAGACTTACATACGGAAGGTTTCCGTGGGTGCGCCCATTTGTCTGTTAACGGTCATAGCAGTCTGGACGTGATAGACAACGTATTAGTGTTATAATAGGAAGTGAGTGTGAGAAGATACCTAATGCAAGAACTGGAAATACTACACCAGCACACCGAGATACAAGAGCTAAGTGTCTTACTAGATATGTTATATCAATCTCGACAGACTACAGACTCACTTTAATACTATAATTGTAACGGTACTCGTGGTTACCATAAAGTTCATCCATGCGTGGTATCGGGTCCGTAATCTTATCCTAGAATGATATAATGCCATGCTTTGTTTAACAGTTGAATTGACCCTACAGACATCCGTGAAAGAGTTTATTTATATATTTATACGGGGCTACGGTGAGGAGTTATCAGCGTATGCCTAGGGACTTAGGTGCGGTCGAGAACGGCGCGACGCTGAGGAGTTATCAGCGTATGCATGTAGATGGTTAGGCGCGCGGTCACTACGCTGAGGAGTTATCAGCGGGTGCATAGGCATCTCTTATGGCTCCTCTACATGATGGCCCATCACACTGGCCCACTATGATGGGCCAGCGTGTAGAGAGGGTAGTGGCGTCGGATGGCTTATGGCGTGGCGGATGGCGCTGGGATGGCCACGGAGTCGGTTTTTTTGGCTCCTCTACATGATGGCCCATCATAGGGACGCAGCTATGCGTTAGAGGGAGCTAACGATATTGCGGTCTCGTTCCGTCGTATAGCTGCGTCCCTATGATGGCCCATCATGTAGAGCCAGCCTTTGACCGCACATCAAAGGGACTGGGCCAGCGATGGCAGTGCGCATCCACACGTGGCCCATTCCTCAGTGCGTGCTCGAACGCGGGTTGGGTGCGGACGTGCGTGCGCTCTATTATCTCTGAACTAATACACGATTTTTTAAATAAAAAATGACGAGTACGTGGCCTTATCATGAAATTATGAAGTTCTTAAGTTAACTTTATCGGGGATGCGTTATATGGCTTTTATTTTGAATCATAGAGATAATAAAATCAGGACCTAACTAAGAATAAAAATTTAAAGAAAATAAAGTAGCTTTTCAAGTACCTAAGTAAATATTCTTTATTGCACCACAAAGAAAACAAAACAATGTAAATAAAGACAGCAACAGGCGATCTTATCGCTGTAAGCGATCTCTTCCAGACAACCTTAGGGTAGTAGGATATAAGAACAGAACGTATTATAACTGGTAGTGCACGCATTAAATTTATTTTTAATTAATTAGAGGAATAGTAAAATTACACATACATTACGCAGACAGTACATACAGTACAACTTAAATAAATAAATAAATAATTATAACATTAAATACCAATAGTAAAATATATACATTCATACATACACAATAAAAACATAGCGGCTCATTAAGAAAGATAAGATAAGTAATGTTTTTTTTAGTAGGGTTTAAAAGTTTTTGCATAAATTTAAATTTAAGCATTGGATAAATAACATCCGTCATCTTCTACGCTATTTCTTATTAATAACTTTATTATTGTGTACGAGTACATTAAGAAAATGGTGGTACATGGCGCATAAATAGATTGCTGCAGCGGCTAATGCTTCCACGTCCATCCTGGAAAACGTTTAGATCACAACTGAATGTCGCCATCGTGTAGTTGCGCACATGGCCATTGCGCTGGCCCAGCGCTGGCCCAGCGCTGGCCCATCATGTAGAGGAGCAATTAGGCGCGAGTTCAGGTAGGAGCGGCGCTACGCTGAATCGTGATCAGCGTATGCATAGGGGACGCTTAAGTGCGGTCGCGATACGGGGCTACGTTGAGGAGTTATCAGCGTATGCCTAGGGACTTAGGCGCGGTCGAGAACGGCGCTAAGCTGAGGAGTTACCAGCGTATGCATGTAGATGGTTAGGCGCGCGGTCACTACGCTGAGGAGTTATCAGCGGGTGCATAGGCATCTCTTAGGCGCGAGTTCAGGTAGGAGCGGCGCTACGCTGAATCGTGATCAGCGTATGGATAGGGGACGCTTAAGTGCGGTCGCGATACGGGGCTACGTTGAGGAGTTATCAGCGTATGCCTAGGGACTTAGGCGCGGTCGAGAACGGCGCTAAGCTGAGGAGTTACCAGCGTAAGCATGTAGATGGTTAGGCGCGCGGTCACTACGCTGAGGAGTTATCAGCGGGTGCATAGACATCTCTTAGGCGCGAGTTCAGGTAGGAGCGGCGCTACGCTGAAGAAGAGTTTTCAGCGTATGCATAGGGACGCTTAAGTGCGGTCGTGAGTGGATCCACGCTACGGAGTTATTAGCGTATGAAAGGAGGACGCTTAGACGCGCTGTCGTGACACGGAGCTACGTTGAGGAGTTATTAGCGGATGCATCGGGGACGCTTAGGCGAGCAGAAGCGAAATAGTTCTAGTAGAGCCTACGCTGAGTATCGTAAGTGAGTCGGAACGTTAAGGAGCTCAAGTAATTGCATGCTAGCGAAATGCTCTTCCTATGAATACACGCACAGACCCTCCGGGGACATCTCCTAATTACCATGAGAGAATAACAGAACCAACTTGTTTGCATATAACCCCCTATGGTAGTACTACATCACATTATAATTGATCATAAAGATTACAGGCCTTCGTAATAGTATTCACCCTAATTTAGACTTCCACAGTAATATACTTAGTGACTTGGGATCTCATAGATTGTTTAATCCCCTTAGATGGAGGAAGCGAGTCTCGCCCTCAGACTGGACACCAGGCTGTCGTGGTGATCTACGAAGTGATCACTCGTCACAACTCCACAAGTAGATAAAAGGAGTTCTAGTCTGCTTGACCTGAGAGGTGAGATTTGATCATCTATGTTTCTTTCCATCGCGTTGTGCCTTATTAGACCTGAATATATTAGTCACATTGCAATTGGTGTACATGAGTTAATTCCCAAAGGGCACTTCGCGACAATTAGTATATGATACCAATTACACCCTTAAAAGGATCACCAGTATTTTTGTTACACCTTGTATAACAAAACAAACTCCGGCTGCCTAGGAAAAATTTTGACCCACCGCCACTGCTAATACTATTTTTGAAGGCCCATGGTCCTAATTACAGTGTGTATTAAATTTGAAAAAGATGAAACCATTTTAAATTGAAACACTTGATTTACCTTTGTTTACTTCAATTGGTGCTCTGCATTTTTGACGAAAATAGTATTGCCGAATTTCACTTGCCCAACTATGGGGTTGGGAAATGAAATGGTTGCGAGATAATTATTTGGTAAAAGTTATTCGGCCAAATGAAACATCTGCGAAAAGTTGGTTGACAAGTGAAATTCGGCAATACAATTTTCGGCAGCAAGGCAGGATACCACTTCAATTATTGCACAAAGCTATATCAATCAAATTTCCTAATTTTGCTTGTGTATAGGCCTTAGGAGGCCACTGTTCCTTTATTGGCGTCAAATCATTAATTTTTGGATACTTGATTTTGCTTTTGTACTGGTTCATCTTTTGAATCAAACCGTTCAGGGCACTTTGTTCATCTTCTGGGGGAATTGGCATATTTCGGCACAAACATTCTTATAAAAAATGATGTACGGTTCTAAGAGGGTTTGGAATAGCTTATTCTAACTAGATTATACGCCAAATCATATTTAAAAAAAAATTTGGTGAAAATTGGTTATAACATACATCAAAAAATACTTAGGTTGGGGTAGTCCCTTAATCGTTCATTTATGACCTAACCCTATTTCTCTAACGCTTTTGGGTAAAAAGCTTCGACGAGGGGCGCCAAAACCCGATTTCGCTCTACCCTGATCGAGGGCTCGGGCCGGCGCTGCCTACGCCGTTATGGCAAATAAAATTAGGATATTCGAACATTATGGTAAGAATGTTTAGGGCAAATGAGCTTTAGGGCAAACATTACATTATGACAAGTAATTTTTAGGATAATTGATCATTAGGGCAAATGACAATTAGGACAAAACGGTTAGGGTAAGTGATTTTAGGACAAATGTCATTAGGGGTTTCAAATGTTATGGCAAATAAAATTAGGATTTTTGAACATTATGGTAAACAATTTTAGGACAAATGAGCATTAGGACATTCATTACATTATGACAAGTGACTGTTAGGGTAATGATCATTAGGGCAAATGACAATTAGGATAAAACGGTTAGGGCAAGTGATTTTAGGACAAACGTTATTAGGAATTCCGAGGTACACCCGTGGGGAATATATATTAGAATCTAGGCACCTAGGTGACCTTAAAAACTCAACTTACGGTTAAGTCTTCAGAGAGCATTTTTTCCAGTTCAAGACCGAATTCCAAAGCTATTAAAACGTTTAACAGTGTTTGAAATACATAGAATGAAACCTGAAAAAAAAGATTATATTATATGGTAATTTTCTATACATAATTTTCATTAAAAAATAAAATAATAACAAAAGCACATCATTTCATTAAAAAAACTGTAAATGTAATTTATGAACTTACCGAAAATGTATACACTTTACAGCATAAACCAAATGCTTCGATTATATTAACATATGCATGAAACATAT
The DNA here is from genome assembly GCA_911728535.1 of Pammene fasciana. Classification (NCBI taxonomy): domain Eukaryota; kingdom Metazoa; phylum Arthropoda; class Insecta; order Lepidoptera; family Tortricidae; genus Pammene; species Pammene fasciana. The sequence continues at coordinate 5,251,553 of OU452292.1, forward strand.
CGCTTTCCGAGACTCCTTCAGTATTTACTTCTCCGCTTGTAATATATGTTTTCCCATATTCTTCCATATTTTTTTTCCAAGCGAGTAACTCGTCTTTAATAATATCAACGATACAACTGACGACTACCACTTGTATGTCACAAATCAACATTGGGAAAATCTTTAAGAAATTCACCAGCCAGTTTAAAAATACCAAATTCTCACAAGCTAAAGCACCCTGTAAAACGTACACACTAACAATCATTAATACGCTAAACCAATTACGTTTCTTCTGCTTGGCAAGAAAATTTAATTTGTCAATTTTAATACAGTTCAGCACATCTTGCAATCTTATAATAAGCTCGACGGTGTTGGATCTTTGTGCAAAATTTACGATATAAGCAAAAATAGATATTACTGAAAAACATATAAGATCCAAACTAAACAAGAAAATAATAATATCACTGCTAATATCTCCGACAGATTCGAGATCGCATTGAAAACGAAAGAAGTGAGTCAACAAGAAAATAATGCAACCGACAAAATTCTTCATGAAGTAAAAGACACCGTTTTCGGGAGTGATGAAATTATTGATGATACTAAATTGTGACATTAAAAAGAGAGACGGCACTAAGGTTAGAGGATACAGCATGGCTTGGAAATCCTTGTCAATGATATTATTGAGCAAATACTCGTTTTGAAGTCTCCTATTTTTCTTCGTTGCGTCCTCAACTTTATTTGACTTGAGTAGTACACTATCCATGTCCGTAGTGTAGTCCATTTCTGTCGCGTCGCGTGTTGAGGAATCGATCGTATTGTCCCATACAGTTTTAAGTGATGAATAACTTTTAGAACATGATTAGATAACTTTAGGACAGTTATGTATCTATAATCATAATCATTTATTCATTGCAACCATGGTATTATAAAAGATGTTTTATTATCACAAGCAAGCAATCAGCCGTTACTTAACTAGTTCGAATTTGGAACATGTAACGGGGGAATTCAGTCCAGAATTAAATGCTTTTTTTCCAACTGTTTTTCCAACTGTTTTTACAGCGTTTTGGTTGAAACATAAGTATTAAGGTGCAGCTGAAGAAGTTGGTCGAGCATGCGCGTGTATTCTGTACTTAAGGAAATTAAAAACAGGTCAAAAAGGAAAGCCATTTTCATAGCCTTTCAGTGTATTTTCCACCAAAGTAAGTAAACATATTGTTAACGAAATGAGTTTACTATCAGATTGGAAAGTGGACATTCTTAATCGGTCATTTATGGCTTAGGTTTTCATATATTATAATAAGACTGTTAGCGTTCACAGTTGAATAATCAATACCTATTAACTTTTAACAGTGGTCAGACTATAGGTTGTAGATAGTTAGGGTATTAGGTACCTAAAGGCGGGATCCTGTGAAAGTAGCAGAACCCCCCCGGACAGTCCTACTTATCGCATTATTAAAGGACTCTACAAACGTAAGCGACTAGTCACCTGCGATTTTGAATACATTGCAGTTTTTGATCCATCGGTTGATTTCGTTGCACCTACCTACACGGCAATGTCTCAAATCGCGCGCGAGTTTTGTGTTTAAATTGCGCCGATTGTAGAGGCCATAAGGACGACTCATCTAGGATCTCCTAATTCTCCTATAGAACGCACGTGCAGCCTCCTGGCACCTCTGTGGGTTCCATCTTTTATTGTATAGAAGACTTTGAGGATCACAGCCTCCTACTGTGACCCTCGATGATAGGCAGGGAATGCCGTAGGTAGCCAAATTTTGATGCCGGGTTACAGTGCGTAGAAATGGAGAACCTTCCATTACGAGGATATTCGCCTTCCTCTCTCCCTTCCTCTTGGGGTCGGCTTGACAGACTAACCCATTGGCGCAAGCACCAGTTTCCACGAAAGCGACTGCCATCTGCCTTCCATCTGAGAGGAGAAACTAGGCCTTATATAGATCTAATCTCGATTAGATCTGGTTTCCTTACGACGTTTTCGTTCACTGAAAAGCGACAGCTAAATATCAAATGATACCTATTCCGAAAGCGAGCCGGGGTTTGAACCCCAGAACTCCGGATTGAAAATCGGACTTCTTACGGTTAGGCCATCAGCGCTATGCGAAATCCATGAATCGTCTACGTGTTGTGATAACTACATTACAAACAAACATAGCATGCATTGATGATATATTCTCATCTGTGCTCGTGTTGGTCGCGTGCAGTAAGTATGGCGACGGCAGTGACAAATGGGAATGATTCCTAAAAAAACCTATTGCTATAATCCCCGATCTTGGTCACCCGACACTATCTCAAAAGTGTGACCATGATTTACTTCCTCCTTGATTCGTGTTCCTCGTGTCGAGGTCGTGACCTCCCTTCTGCAACACTCTCTCTCGTGCGATCTTTCTCCATCTGTTCCTGTCTCTGGCGGTGTGTAGAGCGTTGTGAAAAGTAGAGTCAAGGACGGTGCGGATCTGGTCAGACCAACGTATAGGGCTGCGTCCACGAGGTCTTTTCCCATCTACTTTGCCGGTCACGATGAGCCTCTCCAGGTTGTCACCATCTTTCCTAGCAACGTGACCGAAGTATTCAAGGACTCTGCGTAGACACTCGGATGATAGCCGCGGGGAGATTTTAAGTTCTCGCAATATGGAGACGTTATTCCGAAATGCTGTCCAGGGGATCCGGAGCATCCTTCTCCAGCACCACATCTCAAAGGCGTCAATGCGTCTGCGGTCTGCAGCTTTCAGTGTCCAAGTCTCGGCGCCATACGAAAAGATCGAAAAGACCTGATTCCGTACTAGATTGGTCTTGGTTTTCACAGAAATTTTGCGGTCTCTCCATATTTTTCCAAGCTCAGACATTGCGCTCTTAGCCATGATTTACTTAGTTCAGGATTAATTTTACTTGAAATAAAATGATTCTGTTTTAATCAAATAATGTATGTACTACCAAATAACCTACCAGTCATCAGTTACCTACATAGTCAGAAAAAGTGGTTTAAGGATCACGACCCACTGTTGTCCCCCCGTATACCCGCGAGGCGAGTACGCGTGTCACTATGGCGTTATATGTAAATATAAAGGTCCATTGGGTACGGTTACTGCTTACCATCTGTCTGGGTGTGTTTGTCCGCCTCCTTTGTTGTATGAAAATGTGGATACGCTTGCCTTGAGGCCTTCGCACGCTCAAGATTCCACTTTTTGGACCTCTCGTTACGCTCGTTGCTCAATTTTGGAATCTTTCATTGGGTCGGGCCTCGACATAACCACGAGAGGTTAAACAACAACTTTGCTCGCATGTTTAATAATGGTATTAGTATTCTATACAATCGTGACATGACAGAATGAAGAGCTTTTCAGTCGAGTAGGTACTGCATGGTACCATGTTTAGGCTACGAATCTTGCTGTATGTGTGGCCTAAGTAATTTACCTACGAGATGGTAAAGCGTAACCCTTTGACCGCGAAACCCGTCATATCACGCGCATGGAAAGTCATGCCGTCAGCGCCAGGACGTGATATCACGTCCAAAATATAACCGGTTTGGCTGGCGCTGAGGGCACGATTTTTCCGTCCGAGGCTTGGCGTTCAAAAGGTTAAAATTATGTAATTATTGTGTAATATTTTCAAAAAAACCGGTAAGAATTGAGTTCCTGTATAATTGAATAACTTCAATCTCCAGGTGGATCGTGCCGGCGCTCCCCAAAGGCGGCGGTGGAGCCGGGTGGGCACCGGCACTGAGTCTTCTATTAAATAATACTGTATGAAAATCCATTTTAGCATAGTCGGCGATACTACAATATGTGATCATAAAACTTTCATCGAAATCCGGAAAGGACGCTTCCTTTTCGGATTTCGATGAAAGTTTTATTTTACTAGTAGTTGGGACTACAAAGTTTCAATTCAAGCATTAAAGTCGACGAGTAGACTAAAATTACAGTAGGGTGGTTGTGCTAGTTTCCCGTCCAGGTCCGGTTTACCGTCCACTTGATTAAACTGCGGCAAATAAGTGGGAATACGGAAGGAATGTACAATATGTGACATGGCCAAATAATGAAAATTTTTTTTTGGATAGAGAACCGATATGGTGTAGGTAGTGTATTTTTGAAATCCAAAAAACGCGGAAAAGCCAAAAAAAATAGTTATGATTTTTTTAATTTTTTTTTTATTGAGCGAAATTCATGCATATTTGGTCCTGTCATAACAGGTTTTTGTTGGAAGAGAGGGGGGAGGGCATTTTGCTATCTTTTTTATTAAAACTTTATATAATACATTTAGATAAGCATCTTTTATTGATTACAATTTTTTGATTAACTTGCCCGTTTAAGAACTAAAGTGGTCCAAAGTTGCGAGTTTGGCCATAGGATTACTACGGAGCTAGGGGACTTGAAAATTAATATTGTACATTAGATTAAGTCGGTTCTGGCGCTCGCCGGCCGCTGCCGCGGCACGCTCGCTTCGCTCGCTCGGCTTCGCGCGCTGTTAGGTCACGGTTCACCTAACACACTCCTCATCGCTTCGCTCGTCGTCGCACCTATCTTGGCTCTGTGACACAATTTCGGAGCCAATATCTCGGTAATTATCAAGTATAGAGAAAAGTTGCCCATACTAAACATGCTTATTTTAGCGTCCTCTATACGATAGCATCATAGTTTTTCTCAACACGTTTAACGAAACGCAAAATATTGTGTCATGGCGGTGTAAAATCGGGATTTTATATGGAACTTTTGATTATTTTTATCTCGCAAACCAAGCGTTTCCGCAACTTAAAATTTGGTGAGGAGTTGTCTTTTGGTGAGTAGAAGCTACAAACAAAAAATTAAGTCTGAACTCGATGTCACATATTGTACAGTTGAGCCCACAACTTTGCCTGGCTTGAAAATGGTTTTCTTTACGAAACAGCTATTTATATCTTATGAATTTTATTTTTAAGAAAACATGTTTTTTCAAGCCAGGCAAAGTTGAAGACGTTATAGCATTTTTATTGTAAACGAGAACAATCACGTAAACAATATACCGGCTACTCCGGCTACTATCAGGGGGGTACAACTCAAAGTAAATATGTCAAAAAATTTGAGTTTGACACGACGTATCCGATACGTTTGCATAAGTGCGAAAGAGAACTTGTCATGCGTTAAGAAGGGACAACATGATTCGTGACGTTACGTGACATTACAGAGGTCTCTCTGTTATACTATTATTTACTCTGTGCTACTATTCAATATACTCTGTGATACCGGCATTAAATTGACCAATCGCAAAAAAACACGGTCGTCAAAAAAAACTTGTATACTCCGTTACACGCATGTTGTACAATTATACTTGCGAATTTATCTTAAATTGCAGATGGAATTGGCAAAATTAGAGTCAAAAATGTTTTTTTTTAAAGATTTGATATGTATGAATATAGTTGACAACATTCATCGTAATCATTTTTGATAATTTAGTAGCTTAGAGCTTTAAACCAATCGGAGTAGCCATTGACAGTCGTTCCCCTAACTAGCGTAGGACGAAACAGATTTAACGTTACTGGCTACAACTATTTGACCAATAGCAAGAAATACCTCAATTGATATGATTGGTTGTGTGTGATTTTTTTTTCCAAATTTCTGAATTGCATCGCATACAAAACAAACTTCATCACTTCAGTCTAATCCAGTGTTGCCAAAACATACCTTTTGGTACGATTTTACGTACTATTTTGGACCTCTGCGTACCTTTAACGTACCCTGCGGAAAACCGTACTAAAACCGTACTATTTGGCCTAACCGGCAAAAATCCGTACTAAAGTTCGTACTTTATAGCGTAACCGGAAAAATCATACTAAAATTATACTTTATATAGTCAAGTACTACAAGGACAGAAACACGCCTATTTATGCGTGTTTCCTGGACTTGTCCAAAGCTTTTGACCGACTTTGGTTGTGTACGACATATTGTGGGACAAGTTGCAGAAAACCGATCTACCTAGGGAGTGCGTGGCTTTATTAAAATATTGGTACAACAATCAGGTCAATCGAGTAAGATGGGCTGGGATAGACTCAGATATGTATAGGCTGAAATGTGGTGTAAGGCAGGGGGGGTTGTCATCTCCCGTTCTATTTAGCTTATATGTAAATGAGCTAATCGAGCGGCTCAGTAGGACGCGTGTCGGCTGTCATATAGGTGATATCTGTTTCAATAACATAAGTTATGCAGACGACATGGTCCTGCTGGGACCGTCAGTTGACTCCATTAGGATTTTACTTGAGAGTGCGAGGGATACGCTCTACAGCATGGTCTTAAATATAACGCGAGTAAAAGCGAGGTGCTTATTTTTAAGGCAAAAAAAATATAACCCAAGAACCCTGCCTAAGATCATGCTGGGGGGCGAACCCCTAAAAATAGTGAACCAGTTTAAGTACTTGGGCCACATGCTAACTGCGGAACTAAGCGACGACATGGATCTGGAGAGGGAAAGAAGGGCAATGGCAGTGAGGGGAAATATGCTTGCCCGCAGGTTTGCACGTTGTAACGATCAAGTCAAGTTGATGCTCTTTAAAGCATATTGTCAAACTTTTTACACGTGCAGCCTGTGGGTAAGTTTTACGCAGAGGGCTTATAACACGTTAAGGGTGCAGTACAACAACATTGTCAGGGTGCTGCTGAGGCTGCCGAAGCACTGCAGTGCATCAGCCATGTTTGCTGAGGCACGGGCAGATGACTTTCTCGCCGTTAGGCGGAAAAGAATTGCCTCGATGCTAAGGCGGGTGCGTGGCAGCAGCAACGGTATGCTGAGGGTGTTGGCGGAGCGCCTGGATTGCCCGCTTACCAAGTACTGGGTGGAGGTTCTCATTGGCAGGACCAGGTAGTGAATAAAATATTTACTAGCTGTTCCTGTCAGTGGAACATTTTAAAATTATTTTTTGTTTTGTTATTGCTCTTCTCTTTTTTTTTTAAATAATATTGTGTATTTAATAATGTAACACTAACCATAGTTTTTTTAAGTCTGTATTACAACTAACATTTTTATGGACATTCATGTCTGAAATAAACAATTTTTATTTTATTTTTATTTTTATAGCCAATCCGATGTCTGGATCCTAGTTAATGAACCATACATTTCTATAAATCCTGGAATTTTGATCTAGAATGTGCATCGTAATGAATATCGAGCAAGTAATGTCTAGTCAATATTGACCGTGTCAATAACGATAATACATCAACTGTGGATGCTAACATCAACTGTGCTTGCGCGAGTTGGCGCTCACTCGCCCCGGTTGTCATTGGCCAACTATTGCCCACATAATTCGATTTTTAATCTCCTACCAAGCTATGGTATTTTTTCGTCTTTATTGCCAGTTGTTGAATCATAATTATATCACTATAGTCTGGCAAACCAAAAGCGCAGTAACAGTCAGAGTAACATGCTATACCCATCCCTTTTTTAGTAGTGAGAGTACTAGCATTAGAAAAAGACAGTATGATTCTCCCTGTCTATGCTTGAAGTGGAACAAACTCTGGCCAAACTATAGACTGTTTGTCACAGAAATGTAGAATCAAAGTAACCGAAACCGTCACCAATGAGTAGTCAATAATCTGTGTCCTCGAGCGGGTTAGCCATCACTTGCCTACGGAGGTAGGTCGCATTGGCCCGGGTTTGCCGTTCTGAGAATATTCTCTCTAGGCACCACCACTCGATTCTTCGAACTTCGAAATTTCGTTATTTAAGTCTCTTTCGCTCGTATAACTACTATGGGAAATTTTTACCTCGGTTATCTGAATGCTTAACGCCTATTTATAAGTTATTGAAAAATGACACTCCATTTGAGTGGACGGAGAGTTGCCAAAGAGCTTTTGAAAACAGTAAGAAATTATTATTAGAAAATCAGTTAATAGTACATTATGATTGTAATAAAGAATTATTTCTGACGTCTGATGCTAGTACATATGGCTTGGGAGCAGTACTTAGTCATAAAATTGATGGTGAACCAATCAGTTTTGCATCCGGTACTTTAAACAGTGCACAAAAAAATTATTCTCAAGTGGAAAAGGAAGCATTGGCAATTATTTTTGCAATAAAAAAATTTCATAAGTTTTTGTATGGCCGCAAGTTTGTTTTGGTAACTGATCACCAACCTTTGAAATTCATTTTTGATCCTCTAAAAAGAATACCAGTAACTGCTAATGCTAGGCTTCAGAGGTGGGCCCTTTTACTCTCGGGTTATAATTATGAAATTAGATATAGAAAGGGCACACTACTGGCTAATGCGGATGCTTTATCCCGTTTACCCTTACCTGAAGTAGCGGTGGAAACTGAAGAAATAAGTTATTTTAATTTTTCTGAAGATTCACCTTTAAACTATAAAGAGATTGCATTATGTACTAAGACTGATCCAATACTGAGTAAAGTGTGTGAATATGTCACTAGTGGGTGGCCCAAAAGTGTAAGTGAGGACACACTTAAACCTTATTTTGTTAAGCGAGCTGAGTTATGTGTAGAGCAAAAATGCTTACTATGGGGTAGTAGAGTAATAATTCCGTTAAAATTAAGGTCAAAAGTACTAAGTAGTTTTCATGAATCACACCAAGGGGTGGTACAATCAAAAATGTTCATGAGAGAATTCTGTTGGTGGCCGAACATCGGGCAAGACATAGAAAATTTGATTTTGGGTTGTGACATCTGCCAATCTTCTAGAAGTTTTACTAATTCATGTTCACTTAGTTCCTGGAAGCCTACAGAAAGTAATTTTGAAAGGGTACATATTGATTTTTTTTATGTAAAATCGACTACCTATTTATTGATTGTTGATTCAAGATCTAAATGGTTAGATGTACATATTATGCAGAGTACCACAACCGCACAAGTGATTGAAAAATTATGTGAGACGTTTGCCTTTATAGGGATACCAGCCCAATTAGTCAGTGATAATGGTCCACCTTTTAACTCTAAGGAATTTGTAAGTTTTTTAAAAGCGAATGGATGTGAAGCACTCAAAACTCCTCCGTACCATCCTCAATCCAATGGATTAGCGGAAAGAACTGTTTGTACTGTAAAAAAAATCTTAAATAGATTAGAATGCCTTAACCCTAAATTATCTAAAGAAGTACGTTTGCAGAACTTCCTTTTCACTTACAGGAACTCCCCTAATGCAACTGGAATGTCACCTAATGAAATATTATTTAAGCAAAAACCAAGAACAAAATTCGATTTAATGAAGCCACACAATATAATTTCTAGAAAGGCTATTAAAGAAAACAGTGAGCGAGTAATAATTAACTTTAAGATTGGGGATAGAGTATGGTGCAAGGAGTTGACTAAAGGGACGGGTTGGGCTAAAGGAATTGTCTGCAAGCAATTGAGTGCTATGAGGTATGAAGTAAATGTAGAGGGCATTCGAAAACATTACCATGCGTCCTCTCTGAGGCCTTGTTTTAGTTCTAATGTAGAATATGAATCAGATGTACATGTTGAAAAGGAAACTAGGCCGCAAACCTTGAATGAGGAGCTAGCAGTTCAGCCTTCTATTGCCGAAAATTTTAAAAATGGAGGTGCACCTCTAGATCCTGACACAAGTGGTGAACATGTTAGAAGTTCAATACCAGAGGGTAGTCCAGCAACAAGGGAAGAAGAAACGGATGTTAATGTGCAGAATAATGCCAGCCCAACTTTAAGGAGATCAGTTAGGCAGCGAAGAGCACCAGATAGGTTAAATTTGTAAACCCTTTAAAAGGGGGACGAATGTGATGTACCTGGCAACCCAAGGGTTGTCAGAATGGCCGCCAATAACTGACATAAAAAAATAGATCTTGTTGTGAAATTGTAGAGAGTAAAGTAAATCATTTAATTCTTAAAGTTGTGTATTATTCAAAAACTTATCATGTGATAGAGAGGGAGATAACCAAATTTCGATATTTACGACGTTCGTTTGCGGTAGGTTCGGTGATGGTCCACAGAATTTATATTTACATTCAGTTTTATTTCTAACGAATATGGTAGTTAGAATGAGACACGAATAGCGAAAATACAACTTTTACATTAATAAATACCACCCTGGTTTTATTTGTGGTGATTTTGTAGAACTAAAAAAAAACGTACCTTTTTGCCCAAAATCGTACCTTTTTCGACACACGACCCTACCTTTAGCTGGTAGTGCTCTGGCAACACTGGACTCTAATCAGTCAGTCTTCTGGGTACGCGCTAGTGCACGACCAGATAACGCTCAACCAAACAATGCACGACCACATAATCGGCGTCCATGATGTACACGGATTACCTGGCCGTCCTTTCTTGGGATGTGCGTTATTAGTCCGTACAAGCTTGGTCCGGTGTAATAATCCGAAGCCACTTTTTGTACAGGGCGAGAATGCACGACCTAACAATTCGCGTCCATTATTTAGAGTCCCTTGGATTCGAATTATCGGGTTGGGCGTTGTTGGTACGGATCGATAACGGTCGACCTAAGAATGGACGGCCTAATAATTGGAAGCCAAAAACCAGAGACACCAGTATTTTTCAAAGAACTGTCAAAATAAGTAGTGACGTTCCGACATTAGCTCAAAGTGAACCGGTTTTTTAAAGTGACATCTGACATTGACGTTGACACTGTTCTTCATATGTTATTGTTACGATACATAAGATATTGTATACCATGTATTGTATTTAATATTTATCTATTTTTTGACACACGAATATATTAATAAAAAACGAAAGAACTCGCGCTCTTGGCGACCCTAAACAGTGAGTTGTTTTATTTTTACAATTAATTCTTTAACAGTCGGAAACCAATGGCTGAGAGCCGGTATCAAACTCGACAGACTGAAGACTGTATTCCGCGTGGAATATAATAAAAGTTTATGGTGGAGTTATTTACATTCTCAATTTCTTTTGAACGAATTAGCCAACCTGCCTAACTTTGCTTTCTATAATGAAGAGCATCGCATATGTCGGAAAACAAACTTTAGAGACTACATGGAGTGGTTCCAATCTTGTGCAGTATTTGTAGTTTTTTTCCTTTAAAAAAATCATTACTCTCTTCATTATTCCACACCAAAAAAAATTGTGACTTTTGAGTTGGCTATTCAAGTTATTTAAGCCTTGTCTTAATTTGAATTAAATAAAAGAAGGAATTTTAAATTCGTTTAACATTAATAATCTGCCTTGCACAAATGCACATGCTTCTAGTATTTCATACATATTTTAGGAAAACATTGATATTATTATTTCTCTTTCAGACACCAATGTAATGGTCTGTCACTTAGTACTACTACTCATTTGCTGCTCCTCTTCTGACGGGCACAGGGGCTGAAGATCCCACATTGCTGCTATGACTTCTGTGTCAGGTTGCTGTCCTACTGTAATGGGATGGTGTTCTACATCTTTTTATGGACAACCTGGCATCTGTCACTTAAAACAGGAGGTATATAGTGTTTATAAAGGTCCATTTGCATGTACAGTCGCCATCAGATATATCGGAGCGGCCAAGGTGGTCACAAATATCTGAACAACGCCTTTATTGTCAAGGCAATAAGGTACTTGTTCAGATATTTTTGAGTACCGTGGCCGCTCCGATATATTTGATGGCGACTGTACTCTATAAAAAAGACAAGAGATTTAACATCTAGGGTTTGCATCCTGGAATTTCGGTTCTGATTTTCTAAACAAATATTTCCGAAAATCCTCAAAGTTCTGGCTCTTGCCATACAAAGTCAGAACCGGGTACAAACCCTATTAACAACTAACTACAGTAACTAGGTACTTATATTAAATGTTGTGGTATATTTTACTAATAACTATAAACACATATAAGAGTCCGGTAGTGTTTTTTTTCGATTTCGCTCAACATTTTGATGCGATTTTGCAGTAACTAACATAACTTCTATAATTTTGTATACATATTATGAAAGATCGTTTCTTTTTGGATGGAATAAATACAACGATTTTTTAATTTTATGCTTTGTTTATAAATAATTCACCCTAATCTAACACCTGTTTCGCGATTTTTGCTTGGAGAGGTGAAAAGAGTAAGGTTTTTATTGATTTAAATTAAGTTATATAAGTACGTAAAATATATAAATACATTGGAAAATGAGTCGCCTGAGGAATAAGTGTAACAGTTTTTTTCATTTTCATATATATTTTTTGAGAGAGAGTGTGTTTTGCTAGAGCAATTTTGCTAAAAATTGCCGAATTTTAGGTGATATTTTTGGAAAGATACTAAAGTATTTTACAAACATAAAAATACAAAAATAAACTTCATTTCATGCTTTATTCAGATAATATAAAACATATTAGGGTCCATAACAAATAATAATTAAAAATCTTACGACAAAATTACACGAATCAACGTCCTCACTAAACATGCTCTGTAAGAATCGAGTTTTAAGGTATTAAATATTAATATATATAGACCTAAAGTACTTTTTTGCAATAACAAGACTTCAAGCTATCGTACCAAATGCAATTCATGTGCATAATGTCATTATTAGCGATTTTCGTTTTCAAATCGTTACCGGACTCTTAACATCTATACCTACGAGTAGGTAACAGCTACAATGTATTACAACATCATCTTTAAACAATCACTAAGTAACTAGGTATATCAAGTAGGTATATATAACGTGTATAGATGTACTTAAGTATTGTAAGTTTGTCTAAATAATTAAAATTATTAAACTAATTTAAATCAAAATAATTTGATTTCTTCGTCATTTGTGTACAGATGTATACAAATGACGCCGAATGATGATGAAGATGTATATGTCGCCGGCCGATCGTAAAATCTGGCAGATAGGCAGATCGTAATGTTCCTGTGTAATGTTTTAACAATAGTCACATTAAACCAATGTATAGGTAGGTTAGGTTCATTAGGTTGCTTCAAATGCTAAAGGGAAAACTGCCCAGAAATAGGTTCCGTCGACTCAGGGAATGAGTCAAAGATTTTCACGTTTCACGATATGCTTAGAAATTTCACGATATGCTGCCTGATCTTACGATCGGCCACCAACATATACTTACATATGTAATTAATAATATGTATGAGACTAACATTTACAGGTTATCCTCCACCATCCTCCATATTAAATTTGGTTATTGTTCTATAATATGGTCCATTCTTTTAACCATTTGACCGCCAAAGCCGTCAGTCATATCACGCGCACGGAAAGTCGTGCCGTCAGTGCCAGGACGTGATGTCACGTCCAAAATATAACTGTTTTGCCTTGCGCGCTCGCGCGCGCTGGCGCTGAGGGCAGGATTTTTCCATCCTATGCTTGGCGTTCAAAAGGTTAAATTTCTAGTTTAGGCACTGGTAGTGGACATCATATTTTTTATTCTACACTTTTATTTATAGGTTGACTGAAAAAAATGTTTTCTTTTTTGTCTTTATGCCGTCCTCCCATCTATCTAAAAACCAAGATCCGAATCTAAAAGACCGTAATTCGACCTATCTTAACACATTGATATGAAGCCACGACGCTCAATTTGAGGGTGGAAAGTACGCTTTTGGTGGCTGAGAGGAAGATTCTCCGCAACATCTAACACAGAGACCCTGTGCGAGCTCCAGGCTGGCGACTGGCGAGAAACTGTGCAGGACCGGGATCGTGGCGAGCAGTCGTGTTGGAGGCCAAGACACACTGTGGGTTGCTGTGCCAGAGGAGTAAGTAAGTATTTTGTCCATCCATCTATGACATTGTCCCATAACATTGTCCATATCTTGCTTTCTCTTATTTTACCTAGGACACCACTCTATCAAGTCCACAAAATTTTAATTTTTATCAACATCCTTTTTAAATTTAATAGACTGATTCTCCGGTTGTTTTGTTTTCAGCGACATTCCTATATGTTTTGTATGGAAATGCAATTTATACAGTAAAAAAAGCATGTCATCCTTTAATTATTTGAAAATAATACCAAAAGAAAAAGCGAGGAGTCGAGCGTATTCTAAGCCCCTGGTTTTGTCCGGATCAGAAATGGTGTCATACACCCTCTCTTTCCTGTGCGATGATCTCTTCACTTACAGTCTCTACCTACTACAAAGAGTGCTCCCTACATTTCTAAATACAAGTAAACATGACAAAAGCATTCCTGTTTTCAGCCGCAGCCGACAGCAGGTGCTGCAGCAGCTTACTGGCCCATGAACTCCCGATGAAACCCAAGAACCACGATGCCCGCATGTTTATCATCACAAGAGAAGAAAAACAAACGGAACAATGGTATTCACGACCTTTGGGAGGTGCATGCGGAACCAGTGCCAACGCGCAGAGGCCCTTTTGACAGTTAAATCCAAATTAAGCTTGGAGTTGAAAGTTGGGAGTCGATTAAATTGGTCGCGAGCAGAAACAGCACCCGCCAAGGTGTAACAGAGCAGAGTGGCTATTGAGAGTTAATGAAATCTAAAATAGGGTATTACCTAACAATAACTAGTAGGTAGTCCGCCTCGTTACTAGTACGTAGTACTCCGCTCGTTCGATAATAGATAGATATAGATAAATACTTAAATACATAGGAAACATCCATAACTCAGGAACAAATATTCGTGATAAGTACACAAATAAATCCCCTGACCAGGATTCGAACCCGGGACCTCCTGCTTCATAGGCCGGGTCACTACCGACTAGGCCAGGAGGCCGTTAGGGCGTGGCCCCATGTCTACGGCACGGCACTGTGCACGGTGCCGTGTACGGTGTGACGGCGCGGCTCACGGCGCACCGCTCCGTAGTTGTTTGTTTTGCTGCAACGACTGTGGTAAAAGAGCCCACCGCAAAACTTCGTACCGACTTGATACCGCGTTGAAATGCATACTGGTTTCCCATAAAAATGATGCTAAGCCCGAATTTGATAGTGACAACTTGTCGAAAGTCAAAAAAATAAGGTCCTATTAATATTCTGCCCTAAAAATATAAATATAGCAAAGTTCAACTACAGTTCTACCATTTAAAAAAAACCTTCTTTTTTTAATGGGTGAACTGTAGTTTTTTTAATGGTAGTAGTAAAAAAGAAGGTTTTTTTTAATGGTAGAACTGTAGTTGAACTTTGCTTCGCCGTGAGCCGCGCCGTCACACCGTACACGGCACCGTGACGGTGCCGTTACACCGTACACGGCGCCGTGCCGCGGCGCGACGCCGTGTATCACACCGTGGGCGACGCCGTGCACGGTGACGGCGCGACGTTACACGTTGGCCGGTGCCGTGCCGTAGACATGGGGCCACGCCCTTACCTATTTTAATCGAACGAGCGGAGCGTAAGCGAAGCGAGTTCTTACAAACAACTCGCTACTGGGACGTCTTGGCATTTCGATGGCTATTTGATTTTGTTTTTTGTTCGATGATAATATTTTGTCTGTAATTGGATGAAGTACGCTTGCGTGAGATGGGGGGGAAGTGACGTCTAGATCGGGTGGGTGTATTAGCTGAAAGTTTTGAAAGCAGTTCAGTGCAATCAGTGCAGGGCAGCCGGTGATGCTTAGAATATAGGCAATACCAGCAATTTCACGCCGTCTATATAATGGAATAAGATGGTGCTTCTTACATATGTTTAAATAATTAGAGGAGTCATAGGACCTTTTTAGTTTAAAGCACAGGTGTTTGAGGAACTTTTTCTGGACTCTTTCTATTCGGTCAATGTAAATGGCATAACAAGGATTCCAAATTTGGGACGCATACTCCAGCTTACTTCTAACTAATGAGCAGTATAGAATTTTGAGCGTCTTTGCTTGAGTAAAATAGGCAGAATTACGCAATATAAGACCTAAAGTTTTCAGGGCATTACTTACAATACCATCGATATGTCTGTCAATTAGAAGTTTACTATCATAGTCTAGTTCCAGTTTTCAAAAAATCCGTGTCGAGAAGCAAACGATATTACTTTTGGGCAACCGGGCTTTTTGCCTGGTTTAGACCCTGCTGTATCCGAATTGCCGGTTGCCATCAAAGAAAATTTGACCGGAAGTGAGATATTCAAGATGGCGGCCAAAAAAATTACCCGTTTTTTACTGTTTCTTAAATAACTCGTAAACAGTGACCCCTACAAAAAAATGTTCTTCTACTTAAGTAATCCGCATAAAATTCTCTATAAAAAAGGTTCTATGCAGTTTTTTGCTGGGATGAATTTTTAATGAGATATCGAGGGAATAAGATAGATAATAAACATATAGACTAATTAGCTTTTTCCCGCGACTTGGTCTGCGTGGGATTAACATTCGCCATAATAAATTTATGTAACACCTTAGTGAAATCTTATAGCAAATATAAATTTAACGTATATGCTTTTTTACGTCTAGCAACAATTCTGTACAAAGTTCCACCCCCCTTTTCACCCTTTCAAAAGATTGTTTCTGGGATAAAAACTATTATAAGCCCTTTCCCATAACTCAAACTATCATCGTGCCAAATTTCATCTAAATCGGTTCAGCGGTTTAAGCGTTAAGGGGTAACAGACACACTTTCGAATTTATACTATTAGTATGAATAGTTCTTAAAAAATTGTGCACATCAAGAAAAAGTTTTAATTTTTTACCATGGATAGAGTGCCCCACGATTAATATTTTTTTACTATTTGGAGGTCCGTAAAATATTTGATCGTTCACGTCAAAATTCCCTCTGATGTGATTTGAGTGTTTTTCCTCTCCGCAGAACTTTTTTAAATATAGGTTTATACATTTTTTTCTATCAAAAATGAATTCTGCATGTCTTGTCTGTTTTATACGGAAATGATACCACACAACCCCTGGCAGCCTTAACCAGAGTATTTAAAATATAATTTATCTTTAAGCAGTTAGTTTGCGCTGAACCGATTTAGATGAAATTTGTGATGTGATGGAAAAGGACATGGAATAGTTTTTATCCCAGAAATCATCTTTTGAAGGGGTGAAAAGGGGGGTGGGACTTTGTATAGAAATATACAAGAATGGGCCATACTATAGAGCCATAAAAATTTATAATAAAATCCCCACATATTTGAAAACTGAACAAACAGACACACATTACAAACCGCCTAAAATGTAAGCTGGTCGATAAGTGTTACTACACCGTTACTGATTTTATGGAACTTTGTAACTTAGAATGTTAGCTAATTTTCTAATTATAAGTAGATACACCTATCTAGTTGAAACATAAATTTAATGTGATGTTAATATTTAAAAGTTTATTAACTATGTCTGTTCATTTTTAGATTTTATTAGTTAAGTATAATTAGGTAGATATTATAAAACTATTGTTGCTATACCCTATCAGGGTCCATGATGTACCTAGTATAAGTACATGGAAATGCAATAAAGATCTCTTATCTCTTATTATTTGTAGTTTTTTGACTTGTATAATTATTTATTAACCGACTTCAATAAAGGAGGAGGTTCTCAATTCAACTGATTTTTTTTATCATTTTTCTTTTTCTTTTTTTGTATGTATGTTACTCGATATCTCCGTGAATCGTGAACCGATTTTCAAATTTTTTTTTAATCGCACAGGTATAACTTAAGATCCTGGAGAAATCGAGGGAACTCTTCAACTATTATAGGCAAACCTATAGTGATTTCACTATTTTTTACAGCAACTCGGCCACTTCCTCTTGGAATAGCGGATCCTAAGTGAAGTCGGTTCTTTTTTGTTTAAAATTATTTTAATTGTCTTCTCTAATTTGTATATTTTGACATTTGTTATTTATGACATTAAATGATTTGATTTGATTTGCTGGCATTGATTGCTGCATATTTGCGCCGCTTGAGGCGCTCATCGGCTCTAGCCTTAGAAGAGGTTCCTGGAAGATGGGACGGCGTAAGGGTATCCACGCACGTGGCATTCCAAACCAAAAGCCGTCCCAGCTCCCAGGGAACAAGGGTAATGCCATCAGGTCGTTTGCCGTCGTCACTTAGAGAAGAGTCCAAAAAGAGTCCTTAGAGAAGAGTCCAAAAAGAACAAGAGTCCAAAAAGCGTTTTTACGCTTCCTCTACAAAAAACTACATGGATACTACCCATTTATGTATCCAACTAAGTTTTTACTTGGCGTCCTAGGCTTCAATTCTCTAGAGGTGCATAGAGGCTACGAACGGTTAGTCACCGCATGCAAGGTGCTTCGCCATAAAATGAACAGCACAGAAATTCACAACACTCTTAGCTGCATAGTCGTGCCTCGTAACAAGTCTCGTAGGCGAGCATACTTACAACTGTGGAACGGCTATGGCCCGCGCGCGACCTCGGCGCGCCGCAACTCACCAATGTGCGACATGCTTAACTCGCTCAACGGGCTCTTGCGGACTGATCAACAAGTGGATATCTTTGCTGATACATGGTCGAAGCTGATATCCAGATGCCTCACTTACTGTGAGAATGATGAATGCATGACTGCGTAGATGGCTTATTAGTAGAATACTTAATTACATCCTAAGCTGTGTAATGTTTAGATTTTAGATGTTAAATATAATACCAAGTGTAACTGGTGTAAACCGTTCTTGTGAAATAAATAAATAATAATAATAATAATTAGCTAGGTCTGTGCGTTCTCTAGTATATGGCTGGGGTTCCAGCACTAGTAAAGGCATGCCGCGCGATACGGCCAGCACTCCTGCTGCAGGAGAGGCCTGCCTGTGCGGAAAGAGAAGTATCGTAGTTTGTATTAAGTCCCATATGTAAGATGACTAAATCTCACGAAATTTATACCTCGGTGTTAAATACGAATTTTACCTATCTGCCTATGTGAAACTTGGCTGGACGACTCACTATATTCTCGAGAGTACTTTGATGATAGATACACAGTTTTGCGAAGAGATCTTGATCATTTATTTAAATCCAGATTTAACAAAAAGAAGATCTTTGGATACAAATAATGCTATCATCAGGCACAGTAAACTTAGGTCTCGTTTATCTTAAGGCACAAAACACACCTTTTTAGGGTTCCGTAGTCAACTAGGAACCCTTATAGTTTCACGTCATGCTCCCTGGCAGGATCACCTCATATTTTATGAAGAAAAACGCATAAGAATGTATCTACAGTATATCTACGTATTTCTACGACCATTTGTAAAAAGTCTACATGCCTAGTGTCCATGTAAACTCCGTCGTAAAGTGGTCCTGCTGCAGAGCATCCTCCCAGTAAAACCACCATGATATTTTTGTTACCACACGTACAATTTACACAGAAATGCCACCAAATAATTCTACGTGTATCTAGTTTACTGTATACCTCATTTTATTTTGAATACCTATATGATATTACGCCACAAACTTTAATAGAAAAAATTTACTAAGCGCCTAAATAAAATATTGTAGCAAATAAAATTCGTGGGTTATTTAAGTATAAAGGTTTTAACAACTTTGTGAAGCGAAGCACTCATACATAACTTCTTGTTATTTTATTTAACGCAAAACAACTTCTCGTTATTTTGAATTTAATACAGATATGGCGTTTTAAAATAAAAGAATTTATAGGCACATTACAATGCACTTAATTATGAACGTGAGAGAGAATGAAGTCGGTTAAAAAAGAAACTACCACCGGTTCTAACCCTATACCTCTGACCCGAGAAGTATTACTTATTAGGTACCATCAAGAAACTCGGCGGGACTTATTTTTTCATAACAGTAATAGTAGTGCATTAAAGATAATATATACAATAATGCGTAGTTCTTCAAGAAGGCATATCGAAACAGCTAGAGAGATAATGTACCTGCCTATTGTGTAATTAAAATAAAAAATAAAAATAAAATCCAAATCTGACTGCTTCGCAAAACGTTTGATATGCCTTCTTACCTGAACTGTGTCCTCTAAATGCTAGATGATTTTGCAGTAGTTTCTGGTTTGGGCCATGCATATATGTCTGTCATATAGTCCTCGACCCTGTAATAACTAAATAATGTAAGTTTTTTTCAAGTATTTCTTAAGAGCGGGAAAAGAAATAATTTAAACTTCGACAGGTAGTTTGTTAAAATATGAATACCCTGACCAAAAAATGACTTATATGCTTTGCGGACACGACATCTTCTGATAGTAAGCTTGTTTTAGTGGGCTAGTTTGCTAGTCGGTAGTGACCCGCTGACCCGGCCTATGAAGTAGGAGGTCCCGGGTTCGAATCCTGATGGTCAGGACATTTATTTGTGTGCTAATCACAGATATTTGTTCCTGAGTTGTGGATGTTTTCTATGTATTTAAGTATTTATCTATATCTATCTATTATATACAGGGTGTCCCAGAAATCGACGTCAAGCCGTGAATGGATGATAGACCAAGCTATAACAGTTATCAGAAAAATACAAAAAAAAATCTATCTCGTAATTATTTTTCTGATAACTGGTACAACTTGGTCTATCATCCATTCACGGCCTGACGTCGACTTCTGGGACAACCTGTATATCGTCGCTAAGTACCCATAACACAAGCCTTATTGAGCTTACCGTGGGACTAGGTTGATGTGTGTAAGATTGTTCCATAATATTTATTATTATTTATTATGTTTGTATGTCTTTCCCGACCACGGAACAATGGTGTTCCGGACCTTTGGGAGGCGTATGCGGAGCCGAAGCCAACGCGCAGAGGCCCTTTCGACAATTTAATGAAAAGTGAGGGGTACACTAAGCGGATGCTGCCCCTGCCCGTGTCATGGGACGCACGCAGAGACAGCACCCGCCATGGTGTAAGGACTATTGAGAATTAATGGAGTCTAAAATCTACTATTAGGCTATTGGGTGAATAGTATGGACTGATTACTGGGCTATTGGATGAAGAACCGGACGCCTGCCTAATAAAACGGTATCCAATTTTATTTCCGGCAGACGGTGACTCGCCCTCCGCAAGATGGGCCCCCATAAAAAGCGACATCAAAGATGGCTCAAGGGCAACACCGGTGCGGGGGCTAGGGGTAGAGAGGTGTCACTGGACTTTAAACATATAGCCAACTCGCCACTTAGGTTTCCACATCTACCCTCGAGAACACAGCTCTAACGACCCCCCTCTGGACAGCCGGCTAAGGCAAGCCAGAGGCGGGGGGCCTGTCCCACCATCCGACATGGCACCCCAGGGGCACTCAGGTACGTGGAGTCGCTACTCTCCAACAGCTCGCCACAAGCTGCCCTGCGTTGACTGATTGCGCTGGTGAGAACCAGTGGGCGATGGGGTCGTCACATCCCTACGCCTTTTTATTTATTTATTTATTATTATACCGATCAAATCAGCTTCAAGTCTGAACATCACAAAACATCGGTATTAATAGGTAAGCAATAATGCAAAGGTAAATGTGATTCTATCTGTTACATTATCACGTTTTTAAACTGCTAAATTAGCAGTGCTAATCCAATTTTAATGATATGTGATAACCATATACCTGGTATACCTACTCTGATACACGTCTGCTTTGTCAATAATCAAACAAAGGCGGCAAATAGAAAATTGAAAATGGGACCAACTGTGAAGTATACTCTTTCAAACAAAATAGTACATTACACAACTAGGGTGGTAAAACAAGGAAAGGTCGAGATCGCAGAAGTTTGCGGCCCGAGCTGCAAGCGAGGGACGTAAATATGCGATCGAGGGCTTTCTTTATTACCTCCCGTGTTGTGTACATCATTTTATGTCTACACTTGGCCAGAAAGCGTCTTTTTCCGTACGCGCAGCGTGCGAAAAAAGCCACTTTATGGCCAGGTGTGGCATAAAAGAATTTTTCACCTCACTAGCTCGGAAAGCCCTTTTTGTTTGTTTAATATCTATTGTGAAAATCGCTTTTTATCCACATGTGGTGAAAGAGTTTTGACATAAGTGACAAGTGGCTTAAGTGACATTTGACAGCTAACAAAACGTAAAACGTTAAAAGTGCAGAATTTCTAACATCGCAATTAATGAATTGCATCGAGTAAAAACACTTAATACAGTCTTACAACTTTATTTTAATTCATAAATATCAGCATTCAACATTAATCTTCATTCTTTTTGTAAAAACGGATAAATTGTTCTGACAGCCGAATAAGTCTACGTACGAACAAAACGCATCTGACATTTAATAAAACCTTTTACGTCAAAACTTTTCATTTCAATTCATCCATCATATCAACAACGTTAAATATTCGCATGTTTTTCTAGGTTGTTTTGTTAAAAATTAGTGATTCGAGTGATGAAGAAGTATTAAACACCTGAGGAATTACGGGAAACCGAGCAGAATGCACCCTTTTTCTTATTTTCCTCGCTGTAGTGAGGTGAAAAGTTTTGTGTTATACACGGGTGAAAGTTATTTTACGTCTCGTGTATTAAAGCACTCGCTACGCTCAGGATTCTATTTTTGAACCACTCGCTTCGCTCGTGGTCAATAATAGAATCCTTTCGCTAGCTCGTGTTTCAAATAACACTCGCACGTAAAATACAACTTTCACCACTTGTATAACAAATAACTATTTCAAATCGGTCCAGCCGTTTCCGAATAATCGGTGATCATACTTAAAAAAAACAAAGATCCCGACGAATTGATAAAATCCTTCGAAATCTTGAAGTTGGTTGAAAAGCCGTTATCCCCATACTGTTCCGCATACATCATAGTTCATATGGTCACCCTACTTAGAAAGAGATGCAGCCCTACCACACCTCTACCCCCTACATTGCCTTCTCTTTCGGCCTCGCTTTGTGGTCGATTTATATGTATGTACTCCAGTTTATAATTTAGCTTCATGATGATGTCAGTCACAGCGAAAGTCAAAATAAATTTGTCATGTAAAAAAATTTAGTAACAGCAATGAAGATTTTACTTAATTTTATAAAGTTTCTACAACGAGAACCACAGATATTTTAAGGTAAGAAATAGATTTCATGCAAATTTTCAAACGAACGGAGCGTAAGCGAAGCGAGTTCTTACACACAACTCGCTACTGGGACGTCTCGGCATGAACACAACGGCTGAGGCGGACTGGAACAAATACTACGAAGCCAAAGCCAACCGCTAAAAAACTCAGATGGGCCATTAACAACTTCCATCCCTTTAAGGCGGCTGGTCTGGAGCCGGACAGGATCTTCCCAGGTCTATTACAAGGATGATTGGTAACAGGTGGGAACTCAACCCCAAAATCACTCTCTTGGAACACTTCTCGAAAATGGAGGGTTCTCATTTCTCTATTTATATCTTAGAGCATATAACCAACCAGAGCGGTCATTAACAGGCGTTCCCCTCTGCCAAAAATATATGACCAGTGGTCATACTCATTGTACGGACTGACGTTTATCTGATGTGGCTATTTTGACGTTTCGCATAGATTTGACGTCCTCCGCAAAAATCGGCAGACTTTTTTTTGTATAGAAAATGACGGGCATGGCCGGACCGGTTGGTTGGTCTAAGATTCATATAGTTGTCGTGGACCTTATCCCATATAATTTTAAACAAAAAAAGAACCGACTTCACTTAGGATCCGCTATTCCAAGAGGAAGTGGCCGAGTTGCTGTAAAAAATAGTGAAATCACTATAGGTGTGCCTATAATAGTTGAAGAGTTCCCTCGATTTCTCCAGGATCCCATCATCAGACCCTGACTTGGTGACAATGGGACCATCTAGGAGTTATACCTGTTCGATTAAAAAAAAAATTTGAAAATCGGTTCACGATTCACGGAGATATCGAGTAACATACATACAAAAAATAATAATGATAAAAAAAACAGTCGAATTGAGAACCTCCTCCTTTTTTGAACTCGGTTAAAAATTAGGCATGTCCCTATACATATAGTCTGGCAAACCCTTGGTAAACCAAAAAGCGCAGTAACAGTCAGAACATGCTATACCCATCCCGTTTTTAGTAGTGAGAGTACTAGCATTGGAAAAAGACAGTATGATTCTCCATGTCTATGCTTGAAGTGAAACAAACTCTGGCCAAACTATATCTATTATTGAAGATAAAACTTCTTTTTCTTTATTTGATGACATTGCACAAAAAATACTAAAAATATACAAATCTTCAACTTTCTGACAAAAACATCAGGTTTTCTCGTAGTAATCACATAAATTTCTTAAAGAAAACGCTAATTTAATCTGTTCGTCACCCTCCACTGTCAAAAAATAGGTGAGACAGATAGACAAGGACTAACGATAATAGCTTCCTTCTCTGTCATATCTATGGAAAGTGTAATAAGACCATCCCGTTCTCTCTCCCAACGTGTCATTACACTTACCAACTTGATAGATTGGGCCCTGCAAATTGCAATGTCTAATACCCGTTTAACATCTACTTGATATCCGTCCGACATTATCGGATGTAGGATATCGGATGTCGGTCCTACATCCGATATCGGATCGGATAGTGTGAAAGCGCTCTCATAATATAATTACTGCATATTAAACATGATATTTTGATTCAAAAGTTACTTTAAATAATTAATAAGTTACATGTATGTTATTATTATTATTTATTCATGAACAATTTTTACATCGTGTTTGAATTGGTACTTATTAAATATATGTACAATTAATACTAACTTAATAATCTAATAAAACTTAAGATAATAACAAGAAAACAATGTACACACAAGATTGGTCTAACAATAAGCAAAATATACAATAAGGGAAAGATTGATATAATAAACATAAACAATTCAAATAAACATGTCAACAATTACAAATTAAGAGTACTAAAAATCACTAATGTCATAACAGCATTTGTCTAATAAATATAATTTCAATTTTTCTCTAAAAGTTGCAGAGCATCTTATAACTTTAAACTCTGTAGGCAGTCTGTTAAACAGTCTAACCGCTTGAACTGTAGCGCTGTGCACTACAACCTCCAGGCTTGGTACTACTTTAGATCTTAAGTTCTTAGTTCTAGAAGCCTCCCTCGACACCATTTCTGAATCCGTTTCAAAACGATTGCGATGCTTGATTACATCCGTCAACAGCACAAGGATGTACAGACTGGGCAGAGTAAGTATTCGAAGGCTTGAGAAATGTTCTCTACAACTTCCCCAGGGAGGAAGTCCAACTATAGCCCGAATAGCATCTCTTTGAGCTACGAATGCCCGGTTAATATTATATTTATAACTATTGCCCCAAAGTTTTATGCTATAGCGAAGTTTTGACTCTACAAGTGCAAAATAAACCATTCGAAGTTGATCAACAGTTAAATCATTCCTAAGGCTGCGAATAGCGTAACAAGCAGAACCTATTGAGTTTTCAATATGACTTAATTCATTCTTCCAGTTTAATAGTGCGTCGAGGTTAATCTATACATATATATATATATATATATATATATATATATATATATATATATATATATATATATTATATATATATTATATAATAATAAACGCGTAAGGAGAAAAAAAATGTACATTGAAGATATTTGAGAAAATCTAATTTAGGGGGCCTTAGAAACGTTGACTGAATACATTTTGGTGATTTTTGGAATTTTTGTCTGTCTGTCTGTGAGTTTGTTCGCGATGTACGCCAAAACTACTGCACAGAATTTCATGAAATTTTGTATTATAGTAGTTTATACCCCGGGGTAACATATAGGGTAGTTTTTATCCCGCTTATTTAAAAACATTTTTTTCCAATTCAAGCAAGTCTGTTTGGAAAGAGAAGTGCCGTGGTTTATATGGAAGCTCATACATTCTACGACACTTCTCTTTCCGAACAAGTCAATTTCGTTGTGAAAGTTGAAAGTAACCGGAAATATAATTGTCATCGACTAAAGGATGATGCACGGTGTTCCGGACCGTCTCCGACACGACAATTCCGAGACTTCGTTTTGTATAGAAAAGCGTCACATGATCCTAGGAGGTCACCTGTATGTGTAGTTAAGTGTCGGAAGTGTCGCGTCGGAGACGGTCCGGAACACCGTGCATCATTCTTAATATGTACCTTCAATTTGTGGGATATTTTATTCTATAATTTAAATTACCTATCTGGTTCATTCCTAGCCCTGGGCAGCGGAGGCCTAGGCCACTTTTTTCTTTGTATATGGCCTTTATTTAAGGTTATTATTAATAATTGTAGTGTGTCAACAAAATAAACAATGTATTCTTCACACTTGACCATTGAGTTTTGCCGGGTCCCTTTCATGCTGCTGAAGCAATTCTCGCTACGATGTTCTGTGCCTGAGCCCTATACTGTACCTGGCATTTGGCCTTCGCATACATTGCCAAGACACTTAAGAATTAAGTTTTGTCCGGTCCCTTTCATGCTGCTGCTGAACCAGTTCTCGCTGCGACGTTCCGTGTCTGGGCCCTATACGATACTTGGCATTTGGCCTTCCCATAGATTCCATTACCAAGACACTTGACCATTGAGTTTATAGCCGGCCCTGTCATTCTGCTGATGAAGAAATTCTCGCTGTGACGTTCCGGGCCTGGGTTCTGTGTGGTATTCGGCCTTTTGGTCCCTGCAAATATTGCCGCTCCCTTGGGCCTTTTTCCCTCGGGTTTGCTAAGACACTTGACTATATTGAGTTTATACTCGGCCCTATCATGCTGCTGCTGAAGAAATTCTCGCTGCAATGTTCCGGGCCTGGGCCCTATGTAGTTTTGGCCTTCGCATACATTGCCAATCATCCTCGGGCCTTCGGTCCTCGGGTTTGCTAAGATACTTGACCATTGAGTTTTATCCGATCCCTTTCAGGCTGCTGCTGAAGCAATTCTCGCTTTGACATTCTGTGCCTTGGCGCTATGCGATACTTGGCATTTGGCCTTCCCATACAATGCCGCTCACCCTTGGGTTTGCGAATTTTATACCCGGCCCTGTCATTGGGCTGCTGAAGAAATTCTGGCTGCGACGATTTGGGCCTGAGCTCTGTGTGGTATTCGGCCTCTGGCCTTCTCATACATTGCCGCTCCCTCGAGTCTTTTGAAAATCTGACTCGCCAATCATGACAATGCAAAAGTCTGTTTTAGAATAGTCGGCTAATTTCGAATCTAGGTCTTTTAATAGTATTTCTATGCCGACATGAGGAGTTAAATAGTGACAGTACTCAAAATTATCATTAAAGCCCACCGACTCCATGTTGCGTAATAAATTACACCTTCTGCTGCTAGATATAATACATAATTTATGTTTTGATTTTTTGCATTTTGGGGGCTCAGTTGTGCCTCTATGGGGTTCATTCGTGTTTTTGTTTAAGGGCTTAGAAGGTGGAATGACCCTTGCTGAAGTCAAGTCATGTTCTTTTTCCAAGCTCATTATGACTCCATTTAGACGTAATATTTCTTCCTTATAATTCAACAGCTCAGTTTTTAGTTTTGATATGATGTTTTCCATCTCTAAAGTTTTAATTGAAAGATCTAAACGTGGGCCAGGGTTGCTCTTTCCGATAGGACTAGCTATATTTGACAAACTGTTCAATCGAACTCCTTTTTTAGCTGAGGCTGGTGTATTGCACAATTGCTTCAATATATTTAATTCTAATGTCAATTTTGAAATATGACGCGTTAGTTCATTATTTTCGATAATCGTGTTCAGCAATTCGTTTTCCGCACTTGCTAGGTCAATTTTCAGTTTTTCTATTTTACCCGTCAACGCGGTAATGATACTGGTATCATTACTTATCTCTAAACTCTTGGATAACTCGTCACCCATATGAGGAAAACTATCTGGAATATTGTCATCGACTTCAAATATTAATTCCATAGATTTAGATCGGGTTCTTGATACTTCCTGGCTCATAGCGATGCTTATGTCTATATCATATTCATTTTTTCTCTAAACGCTCTTTCGCAGCCGATGAGAGACTAGACGCCGGTGAAATTTGTATTTCGTCAATCAGGTCTAACTCCGCAAGTGCAGGGCTTGTCGCTGCTGAAATTTCATTCTCAGCCAGGTCTCGCCTCACTGATACAAGGCCTGACGCCGATGCTCCTGATGATGCCTTTGCCTCCGATGTTGTCGATAACTCAGTAGTTTCTACTTGCTCGTTCTTTGTCGAATCTCCCGCCGCGGGTGACAAGCTCGACTTTGGCGACATCGACCCAACAACCTGTGGGTGTAATGCGCGTGATGTGCCACACGCCGATGCTTCCGGTACTGAGGATGCCGCCGGTGACTTGTTGTTTTCCTTGTCTACCTTATCTGTTAGATCTTGTCCCACAGATAGAGGACTAAAAACTGCCCCAGCTGCCGATGCTGTCGGCGGCTTGTCAGTGTTTCCTTGTGTTTTTCCAGTCGACTCAAGCGCCGCGGATAAAAGACTCAAAGGCGATGCTGCCGATGGTTTTGATTTTTTTTTCTTCGTAACGTGATATTTTGTTCCTCGATGTTCCTTGCCGGTAGTGTTTCTTTAGTTTCTGGTTGGATCGGTGAGTTAGATCCATGTAGACAACCTTTGCATCTCCAATTTTTGCTATTTTCCACGGACATTAATCGAATTAATTTCTCCGATCTTCCCGAACACTTTGTGTCAAACACTAGCTTACAGTTAAAACATTTTAGAGCTTCTTGATTATGCACATTCTCGCCGCATTTGGAGCACTTTGTAAATTGTGGTGCCATTTTATTCAAAGTTACCGCGTTGAGCTAACTTCACTCTGTAAAGTTTCTAATGTTCCGTTGATTGGTCGTCGAAAACGCCCGAACGTAGCCGATATCGCTGATTGGCCGTCGATGACACCCGAACATAACCGATGCTGCTGATTGGCCGCCGAATATAGCCGAGCGCTACCGATACCGCTGATTGGTTGTTGAAGACACCGAGGTCGCCGATTGATCGCCGAGTTGATCCGAATTGTTCCGAATCAGATGATTGGTCGCCGAAGACACCCGAACGCCACCGAGGCCACAACTGATTACCGAAACCAGGCGAAAATACCCGATGTCTCTAAAACCTCCTGATTTGTCAGCCGATGTGTAAGCGTGTCCTGATTGGTACCCGAGTATCCCCGAGTCGTACGTGTAATCATATGGGGCTCATATGTGTGCGTGTAATTTCAAAAGTTCAACAGTTCTACACAAATCATAAATCTATCCTAAGCGAGATTTACAGTAGTAAAATAATTAAAATAATGTAATATGACTTCCGCAGTTATGGCAGTTACGAGAAATAACCGTCAATCTACTTAAAATTTTCAGTTACAACTGTTACAAGATAACAAGACCACAGATTAAGTTACCGTATGGTTTAGGGTCACCACACACCTAGCGGAATTCCTCGCGGAATTAGCGGAAGTAGCGGAAATTTGTTTATGGTAGCGGAAATTTGTCTATGGTAGCAGATTTTTTGTATGGAAGCCATAGACAAATTTCCGCTACTATAGATAAATTTCCGCTACCATAGACAAATTTCCGCTACTTCCGCTAATTCCGCGAGGAATTCCGCTAGGTGTGTGGTGACCCTTAAAGAGACAGCGTCCTTGTATTTTAGTAGTCTGAATTTAAATATGCTTAATAATGACCAACTGCGAAAACTGAAATATCAACTTGTTTTATAATATATATTACATAGACTATGGCAAACCAATAATGCAGCATTTAAAGATTACTGTTATTTCGGTTTCAATGATTGTAGTATTTTAATTAGTAATTGTAAGTTTTAAGTTTAGTGTTAATTTAACTTGTTGTTTGTGTTATTTTTTATTTGTATTTGACATTCTTAATGGGATAAATATAGGAGTTTAGGGTCACCACACACCTAGCGGTTTTCCTCGCGGAATTAGCGGAAGTAGCGGAAAATTGTCTATGGTAGCGGAAATTTGTCTATGGTAGCAGATTTTTTGTATGGAAGCCATAGACAAATTTCCGCTACCATAGACAAATTAAGCATTTTGTCTATGAATTTCCGCTACTTCCGCTAATTCCGCGAGGAATTCCGCTAGGTGTGTGGTGACCCTTACTTATAGATAAGGTGAGGGGGGCGAAGTGCGCCTACCGGGTAAGTGCGCCTACTAAGTATATCATATACTGCTGACAGAATACTAGTAACGACCACGGACCAATACAATACGGATGGTACTTTGACTATATTTCCCTAACCACAGTTGAACCTTATTACCGAGCTACACATTCGTTCATAGGTCGCTAGTAAAAGCGTTCCCATTTAGACCGTAAAGTAGGGGGCGGTGTCTCACTCGCACAATACTGCCAACTTATGAAACTTACCAACGTGGATGAATTTATTCACGTAACACACTAGAAATAACTTCCTATTTATAATAATTTATTGCAATATTTGGATTAGTACTTTGTTTCCTTTTAGCTGGTTTGAAATGTTTTACGATGTAAATATTATTCTTTCATTAAATTAAAGAATTGCAATTTAGTAGTAATTCAATAGTAAGTTTTGTAATATACATAAACGGTCTGGTATCCCCATCACTGACATCAATAGGGTGACTATGATGTCAGCAAGATGCGGGTCTGTTTTGTTTTTACAAAAAAAATATACGATTTGTTTCTAGGCATTACACAGGAGGGGCCCGCGTGTCTTTTCAGGCCCTGTCGAAGGGGTCCTAAAATGGCACAAGGCCATACAAGAAATTGTAGCAGTAGTAGTATAATACTTTATAGTACAACAAAGAAAAATACAACAAGAAGAATACACAATATTTGTACATAGGTTGACTGGAAGAGCTTTGAGCAGTTTGATGTAGTGATGCTTTCTTTATTTAGCTTTAAGTATATGAAAGACGGAGAGAAGTAATTACAAATTCGACGAGTAAGTAGCTAAATTTGTATTACGAGTATTTACGAGTTAGGGTCTCCCCCTATCTATTGACGCGGAATCGGCTTTCGCCGATAGAAAAAATCTTTATGTCGACGCAATAAGAGCGAAAAAGACGTCGACGCGTCGGCAGCCGTCGGCCGAGCCGAGCCGATCCGAATCGTGCCTTGTTAGCTCTTAATGCGTCGACATAAAGATTTTTTCTATCGGCGAAAGTCGATTCCGCGTCGATAGATGGGGGGAGACCCTTAACCGCTTTGTGGAAAGTTTGTTATGGTGATCATTGTACCTAACCAATGATTGTCTCTATGAACGGTCTCATCACCAAATCTCGTCCTGGACCTTAGAATACATCCCCTACGGAGTTGTTGTGGTTGGACCGAGGGCTAGATACAGTTTTTTTTTTTTTTTTAGATCACGGTCATAATACAAATTTTACATACCATGTACACAATGTACAGAAAAAGAGAAAATACAAAAAGACCTGGAGGTTCATTAGAATATGGTAATCCTGGACACAGCGCGTTTATAATGGCTTTACACTTGCCTAAATCGGGCCCTAACGTCACTGACGCTGCAATACGCTAGACACGTTTGGAGACATAGCTTAACGTGTCTAACGTATTGCAGCGTCCTTGTAATGTCCAACTAATGGCAATTAGTCCAACGCCTCCGACGGTTCCTACCTCTGCGGCCCTGACCACCTCCGGCTTGCTCAATTCCTTTAGGTTTTCAAACTGTGTTTATATGTACAGTCAGCAGCAGAAGTTGCTAAGCGGTCACCCGCTTAGCTAGGTGTTCAAAATGACCTACACATGCTCCTATTCTCGTAATGGAGTCGTATCAAGTATCATTTTGATTTTGAAGACCTCACCTGCTTAGCTATTTCTGCTGCTGACTGTACATATTTTGTATATTATGATTTATATTATATGTGTAGTGTAACCTAAGGTACCAAATAAATAAAGAGTATGTATATCCATTATGGTTGGTGTATTGTGTTTTACATGAGAGAAAACGTATATGCGTGTGGCAGAAACAAAACATCATCATCATTAGATGTTTTGTTTCTGTCACACGCATTTAATGTGTGTTTAGGTTTAAAAACTATTTTTTAGTTGGGCACAATACACACTTAGCGGAATTCATCCCGGAATTCAAAACAGAAATAACAGTAGACAAAAATCAAAAGCGTAGAAAAAATTAAATATACCTGCATTTGATTTTTTGACATACCATAGGCTAAAAAAGCCGTTATCCCCATACTGTCCCGCATACATCATAGTTCATTTCATGTGGTCACCCTACTTAGAAAGAGATGCAGCCCCCTACTTGACTTCTCTTTCGGCCTCACTTTGTGGCCGAAGTATTAGCTCCAGTTTATAAATCTAACTTCATGGTAACGACATCTTAAACGGCTATTACACATTGCAACCTGCAGGGCCCAATCTGTTGTGTACCCTGCCTCTCCCTGTCCCTCCTTCAGCTCCCTACAGGCCCTACCTTTAATTACACCTTCCAACATGACAGATTGGGCCCTGCAGGTTGCAATGTCTAATACCGCTTTTAGATGTAACAAACTAAAACATAGTTCTTGGTAAATTTTATGTCATAGACAGGGCACAAAATTTCAAAATCGCTCTCCTTTTCGATGCGACAGGCAAACGATATTACTTTTGGGCAACCGGGCTTTTTACCTGGTTTAGACTTAGCTGTATCCGAATTGCCGGTTGCCTTCAAAGAAAATTTGACCGGAAGTGAGAGATTCAAGATGGCGGCCAAAAAAAATACCCATTTTTTACTGTTTCTTAAATAAATCGTAAACCGTCACGCCTACCAAAAAATGTTCTTTTACTTAAGTAATCCACATAAAATTTTCTATTAAAAAGGTTCTATACAGTTTTTTGCTGGGATCAAAGTTTAATGAGATATCGAGGGTATAAGACAGCCATTAAACATATAGACTAATTAGCTTTTTCCCGCGACTTTGTCTGCGTGGGATTAACATTCGCCATAATAAATTCATGAAACACCTTAGTGAAATCTTATAGCAAATATAAATTTAACGTATATACTTTTTTACGTCTACAGTGAGCAACAATTGCATACAAAGTTTCACCCCCCTTTTCACCCCTTAAAAAGATGATTTCAGGGATAAAAACTATTTTATGTCCTTTTCCATAACTCAAACTATCATCGTACCAAATTTCATCTAAATCGGTTCAGCGGTTTAAGCGTGAAGAGGTAACAGACACACTTTCGCATTTATAATATTAGTATGAAAAAATTGTGCGCATTGAGAAAAAGTTTTAAATTTTTGACCATGGATAGAGTGCCCCACGATGAATATTCTTTACTGTTGGAGGTCCGTAAAATTTTTGGACGTTCACGTCAAAATCCCCTCTGATGTGATTTGAGAGCTTTCCCTCTTCGCAGAACTTTTTTTAAATATATATTTATATTTTTTTTCTATCAAAAATGAATTGTGCATGTCTGTTTTATACGGAAATGATACCACACAACCCCTAGCAGCCTCAACCAGAGTATTTAAAATATAATTTATCTTTAAACAGTTAGTGTGTCTGTTACCTCTTCACGCTTAAACCGCTGAACCGATTTAGATTAAATTTGGCATGATGATAGTTTGAGTTATGGAAAAGGACATGAAATAGTTTTTATCTCAGAAATCATCTTTTGAAAGGGTGAAAAGGGGGGTGAAACTTTGTATGGAATTGTTGCTCACTGTAGACGTAAAAAAGTATGTACGTTAAATTTATATTTGTTATAAGATTTCACTAAGGTGTTTCATAAATATGTATTATAGCGAATGTTAATCCCACGCAGACGAAGTCACGGGAAAAGGGTAATTAGTCTATCTTTTTAAGGTCTATCTTATACCCTCGATATCTCATTAAACTTTGATCCCAGCAAAAAACTGTACAGAACCTTTTTTATAGAGAATTTTATGTGAATTATTTAAGTAAAAGAACATTTTTTTTTGGTAGGGGTCACGGTTTACGAGTTATTTAAGAAAAAGTAAAAAATGGGTAATTTTTTTGGCCGCCATCTTGAATATCTCACTTCCGGACAAATTTTCTTTGAAGGCAACCGGCGATTCGGATACAGCAGGGTCTAAATCAGGTAAAAAGCCCGGTTGCCCAAAAGTAATATCGTTTGCTTCTCGACATGGATTTTTTGAAAAATGGAACTAGACTATCACTGATGGCGCTATAATCGTGAACTCGACATACTTAAATACTTATAGTAGGCGCGCTTACCCGGTAGGCGCACTTCGACCCCCTCACCTTAATTAATTCTGTTTTGTGACAATAAATTGAATAAATCATTTCATTTTCTAATAATGTAGCTATATTCATCTCTTTTTAGGGTTCCGTAGTACACTAAGATGACTAAGAACTCTTATAGTTTCGCCATATCCGTCTGTCCGTCTGTCCGCGGTCTAGCTCAGTGAACGTAAATACTACAAAACTGAAATTTGCTATGGTATGAGTATGTATTAATCACGCCAGTATAGGTGCCAGCAAATTACTTGAACCCTAGGCGAGGTGGTGGGGGAAAGTTTGCGTATCTAAAATACACACGAAGCTGTTACACAAAAGGGACTGAATTTATTTTCGAATATATATTATTAGACTATATACTCTTGTTTATGGCACAAGCCGAAACACGATTGCTAAAAGAGCGACATCAGGAAACCTCCTGAAACCTCCTAGAGCGCCCAGGCTCTTCCAGTTCCTCCTGGTCCGGTCTGCCGTGATCTGCAGGAAGGGGAAGGTAGTGGGCCGGTGCTCCCCGGGGGCAACGGTAAATAATCACGCGGTGTGAGCCGCTGATTGCTTACCGATGTTGCCAATATCCTGATGAAATCCGCTTTGTGAATTTGCTTTAATAATAGGACAAATAATTTTTACAGGTTTACACGCCCCTTAGATATCGCCGACGGCCGCAGCCTCCGAGGAGATCCACACAAATAATGTCAACGAGTTGAGGCAGGATGTAGAAATAAATTTACCAGATATCAAAGGAGTAAGTTAAATTTTATTATACTTATACATAATCTGATTCCAACACCCGGCAGATGCAGACATACGACTTCACGCGATTTTATGTACATAATACTCGTAGCTAGGTAGACTAGACATTGTGCCATGTCTTATATCATCCTTGACTATTTACATCTGCCTGCGACGATGACGGCGGTGTTGACAGCCCTGGGCGTTGCGTCCATTAGTAATGACTTGATGAGATACTCCTTTACTTTTTCACACTGCACTATTATAACACGATAGTCACCATACACCTGCCGATGTCTTTAAAGCACTGGCAAGTCAAATATTATAAGCATTGCTTTTCTGTTATTACAGCTATACTACGCACCTGAAAGAACACGTGCCTGAGCGCCGCCAGCGAACACGTGAGAATTTAAGCGACTTGTTGGTAATAATCTATATTATTCTAGATAATTTTTGTCTGCAAATGTAATTTTATAGCATATTTGTAGTAAGTTAATACTAATACCTACTTGAGTTCACATGACTGTCAAAGTAGTCAAACTAAGGTAATGTAGTTTTGAGTAGCTTTGTCACCATTTAAAATTCTACAGCCTTGGCCAGAAGTGTTGAGCACCAATGCGATTTTCATACAAAACTGGAAAGTTTAGTCCATCGTTTCCATCTTTAAGTTATTTTGTCAATTAATGTAAAGTAATAGGCATGTTTTGTTGAAGTTAGTAGTAACTGCATAGTATATTTGCAATATGTCGCACCGACTTAAATTTACATTTTTGGTACCTTCTGTTTTCATATTTTTTAAGTACCTTGAAAGTGTTATTAAGTGAAGTTTTCTATATTTATAAATAAAATATAACATTTACCGTTACCGTACATTGTTAGGATAGGGAAATAATGCTTAACATCAAAATTGTAAACAAAAAACACCTATGCTCAACACTTAATTCTGGCCAAGGCTGTATGTTTTATGTGTTCTAATTCTAATAAGTGAATAGTAAGTAAATTCGATTTAAGAAGTGTAATTTAATAATGTAAATAGATGTTTCATTAAAAAATTTCTAATTATTTCTTATTTGTTTCCTTCTAAAAGCTGGCATCGGCAAAAAACGTGAAGTCGAGATGTTTATCTACAACAATTCAGCTAACATGAAACCTTACTAATTACTATAGTATTAGTATTAGGTTCTTTCAGAACTCGCTACAGTCCATGAGCGTTAAGACTGCGTCGACCGTCCA
Organism: Pammene fasciana; assembly: GCA_911728535.1. Lineage (NCBI taxonomy): Eukaryota > Metazoa > Arthropoda > Insecta > Lepidoptera > Tortricidae > Pammene > Pammene fasciana. The sequence continues at coordinate 5,287,368 of OU452292.1, forward strand.
GTGCTGCTACCATTATTGGGTGGATTGTATTTCCTAATAAACGAATCAATTTCTGTATAATCCCTCATGTTGATTTGTAGTCCTACTAATTCCGCAACTTATGATCTATGTGATACAGTCTTGTATTACTTGCTTTTGACTTCATCACCCAAACGGAAAAAATGGCTACCATTTGCCGTATGAAGATGAAGCATAAAATACGCAAAATGAAACTATGTTACAAAGACCAAAAGTTGCGGAATTAGTAGGACTATAACTTAACATGAGGATTATACAGAAATTGATTAAGTAGTTTATAAGGGAAATACAATCTGCCCAATGAGGGCGCCACTGGATGGTCGACACAGTGAAAAACCTTAGGAGAAATCGGCGATGATACACGAAGGTAATAAATACTGATTTTTTCGTGTGTCACCACCGATTAATTACCCGATGTCTCTTTCTAGAACACGAATGTTATTTGAAGTGCTCACGGACTGTAATTTAACGCTGCATTTTAATAGAAAAACTTGCACAGCCACCACTACCTTTATTTCACGTTTTTGCCAATACCACACCGTCGCCTTCCACCTATAATACCAAACTTAAGGGCCTTATCACACTAGAGCGATTTGAAAGTGATATACAAACAAAACTCGTACGCGGTGAACTCGCGGCGTGTTCGCTCCTATACAAAACTCGCTCGCAAATCGCAAGTGTGATAACGCTCTTAGAGTGTCCCGTCAACTGCTACAACTTTGCCTACGATGCTCAACTTTGCCTAACTTGAAAAACGGAGATTTTCACCAAACGGCTATTTATATCTTATTCCTGAGATGGCCGCCTTTCTCCCATCTCAGAAATAACATATAAATAGCTGTTGGGTGGAGCATTGTAAGCAAAGATGTAGGTACTAGGTAAGGTTTTACGAGTAATTTAAAAAACCGGCCAAGAGCATGTCGGGCCATGCTCAGTGTAGGGTTCCGTAAACTGAGACCATTAATTCAAAAGGTCGTTTCTTACGGGAAATTTGGCGGCGCTCACGTCATTTTTACTTACGTCCTTTCACTATGGGTTTTTGAATGATAACTCAAAAACGGCTGAACCGATTTATTTCAATATAGTTTTCATTGAAGGTACTCATTAGGTCTCAGTTTCATGATTTTTTTCAAAATTTTAGGACCCACGATTCAAAAGTTAGATGGGGGGGGGGGGGACGCCCTGTTTTAAACTTTCGGAGCTATTATTTCCGAGAGTATTAGTTTTATCCAAAAACTGTTTTAGAAGACCCTAATTCTTTTTAAAAGACCTATCCAACGATATCCCACATAACTTGGTTGGAACGAAAAAAAAATTCGCCCCCCACTTCACGTGTACGGGAGGTACCCTAACAAAGCGTTTTTATTCTACCGTTTTGTCGGCTTGGTTAATGCACATATTCAAACCAAATTTCAGCTTTCTAGTGCTAACGGTCACTGAGCTAGACCGCGGACGGACGGACGGACGGACGGACGGACGGACGGACATGGCGAAACTATAAGGGTTCCGTTTTTGTCATTTTGGCTACGGAACCCTAAAAAAAGCGGTATTACACATTGCAACCTGCAGGGCCCAATCTGTCAGGTTGGTAAGTGTAATTAAAAGCGGTATTACACATTGCAACCTGCAGGGCCCAATCTGTCAGGTTGGAAGGTGTAATTGAAGGTAGGGCCCGTAGGGAGCTGAAGGAGGGGCAGGAAGAGGCAGGGTACACAACAGATTGGGCCCTGCAGGTTGCAATGTGTAATACCGCTTTAAAGGTAGGGCCTGTAGGGAGCTGAAAGGGAGAGGCAGGGTACACAACAGATTGGGCCCTGCAGGTTGCAATGTGTAATACCGCTTAAAGGACTAGGTTTTTAAAGGCTAGAAAACGGCAACGCGCATGTGAATCCTCTCGAGTCACAGGCGTCCATACGCTACGGTAACCGCTTACCATAAGGTGGGCCGTATGTTTGTTTGCCACCGTCATAGTATAGAGAAAAAATACTATAAAATATGATGATATTATGCAACTCTGCAACCTAAAGACAAATGAGGATAAGGCTCAAAACACACCAAGCGGAATTTTGACAGTAATGTATGGAGCTTTGTCGATGGTAGCTTAAATTTGTCTATGGCCTCCATACATTACTGCCTCCATTCCGCTAGCTGTGTTTTGAGCCTAAAAGCGCTAAAAAAGTATGCGCATATGGCGTCGCAATCGCAAAGAAAAAAACATGTCATTTGTTATAGTTTGGAAAATATATCAAAAACCGCAATGTATTGAAAATCGCAGGCGATTAGTTCCAAGGTTAAAGCGGTATTAGACATTGCAACCTGCAGAGCCCAATCTGTCAGGTTGGAAGGTGTAATTAAAGCGGCTATTAGACATTGCAACCTGCAGGGCCCAATCTGTTGTGTACCCTGCCTCTCCCTCCCCCTCCTTCAGCTCCCTACGGGCCCTACCTCTAATTACACCTTCCAACCTGACAGATTGGGCCTTGCAGGTTGCAATGTCTAAAAGCGGTATTACACATTGTAACCTGCAGGGCCCAATCTGTCAGGTTGGTAAGTGTAATTAAAGGTAGGGCCTGTAGGGAGCTGAAGGAGGGACAGGGAGAGGCAGGGTACACAACAGATTGGGCCCTGCAGGTTGCAATGTGTAATACCGCTTTAATAGCCGTTTTAAGGTAGGGCCCGTAGGGAGCTGAAGGAGGAGTAGGGAGAGGCAGGGTACACAACAGATTGGGCCTTGCAGGTTGCAATGTCTAATACCCGTTTAACATCTCCCTAAGGGTCACCACACACCTAGCGGTTTTCCTCGCGGAATTAGCGGAAGTAGCGGAAATTCATAGACAAAATGCTTAATTTGTCTATGGTTGCGGAAATTTGTCTATGGCTTCCATACAAAAAATCTGCTAGAATAGACAAATTTCCGCTACCATAGACAAATTTCCGCTACTTCCGCTAATTCCGCGAGGAATTCCGCTAGGTGTGTGGTGACCCTAAATTTGTCATAGACTGAGAGACTCATTTCAGGCTTCCATACAAAAAATCTGCTACCATAGACAAATTTCCGCTACCATAGACAAATTTCCGCTGTGAGGTGTGTTGTGACCCGTATTGTATGGATACAATACGGGTCACAACACACCTAGCGGAATTCCTCGCGGAATTAGCGGAAGTAGCGGAAATTTGTCTATGGTAGCGGAAATTTGTCTATGGTAGCAGATTTTTTGTATGGAAGCCATAGACAAATTTCCGCTACTATAGATAAATTTCCGCTACCATAGACAAATTTCCGCTACTTCCGCTACTTCCGCGAGGAATTCCGCTAGGTGTGTGGTGACCCTACTGCCTCCATTCCGCTAGGTGTGATTTGAGCCTAATATCATAGTATACATGGCAGAATATCGATAGTATACATACACATAGATTTCGGTTCAACGAAGTAATATATATAAAAGCGGTATTACACATTGCAACCTGCAGGGCCCAATCTGTCAGGTTGGAAGGTGTAAAAGCGGTATTACACATTGCAACCTGCAGGGCCCAATCTGTCAGGTTGGAAGGTGTAATTGAAGGTAGGGCCCGTAGGGAGCTGAAGGAGGGGTAGGAAGAGGCAGGGTACACAACAGATTGGGTCCTGCAGGTTGCAATGTGTAATACCACTTTAATTGAAGGTAGGGCGCGTAGGGAGCTGAAGGAGAGGTAGGAAGAGGCAGGGTACACAACAGATTGGGCCCTGCAGGTTGCAATGTGTAATACCGCTTTAACAAATATCAAAATATGAATAAATATTTTGCGAAAAAAAATATGAATCGAAAACAAGTGAATGCTCCAATAAATTAAATAATCAACAACAAAATTCTCTATTTTTCTACTGGTTACTCAGATTTATTACGCATGACAACATTATTGAATCGTAAACTTTAAAGTTGTTTCACATCCCTATGAAATCACTCTATGTGCTAAGTATTTTTAATCTGTGACGTGCAGAGAAAAGTGGTCGCCAATTATTCGGTCGTCCATTATTGGGTTGAGCAATACGTGGTCGAGCAATATTGGTACGGGCCGATAATGTACGACCAAATAATCCGCATCCATCGAGTGGACGCGGATTCTTAGGTCGTGCATTATTTGGTTGAGCGTTATGGGTCTGAACAAGCTCGGTACGGGGCAATAATCCGAAGCCACTTTTTGTACAGGGCAAGAATGAACGTCCAAATAATTCGCGTCCAAAAAGTGGACGCCAATTACATGGTCGTTCATTCCCTGGTCGTGCACTACAGGGAATCATTTCGTCAATAAATTCACGCTAAAAGGTTGATTGACCGATACAGTTTTTCGTATTTGAACATTCAATTTCAAACAGAAAAGTTCTACATAACAGTTTCCATCCACGTCTATTATTTCTACAGCTACAAGTTATCGCCCTAAATAATCTACATTGACGATGCAGTGGTTTCTACTTTCCCTATCCCTCGTATTTGTTGTGCCACCGGCGTATTGTAACACATTCAGCGCTTCGCTGGAATTAAACGATTATACATTTGATAAGATCCTCAAAAAGTTCGATGCTACGCTGGTGAAGTTTGACGTGGCGTTCCCCTATGGCGATAAGCACGATGCTTATACCGCACTGGCAAAGGATGCTAAGGACGAGGACGAGTTGCTGATCGCCGAAGTGGGAGTGAAGGATTACGGAGAAAGGGATAACGAAGAGTTGGCGAGGAAGTATGGAGCTACGAAGGACAACTTCCCGGTGGTGAAGCTGTTTTTAAAGGGAAAGAAGCAGCCCGTCACCTTTAACCCTGAGAAAGAGTTTACGAGTGATGAACTCCGTCGTTTCGTTCGAGAACACACTGGTGTGTACTTGAGCCTGCCGGGCTGCGTGCGGGGCCTGGACAAGCTGGCCGTCAAATTCATGAAGGCTGATAAGGACGACAGGAAGGATATTCTCAAAGATAATGAAGATACCTTCAAAAAACTTCCTAGCAAGGTAGTTATTGCTATCACTAGAATGTTCTAGATCATTTCGTGTAATTTTTTTATTCACAATTTTAAAATGTAATAGGCAGGTCCGCACCAGACAAGCCACCTCGTAAGGAAATAGGTGTGCGAAGCATCTTGGCCCAAGGCATTGTATCATGCATTTGCGCGGCTATTTCCTCATGAAGCGGCTTGGTATGGTCCGTCGTAATAACTTACTTCCTCTCATTATCAACCTTGAATCACTAATTTTCTATATTTTTTTAAATCTTTTACCGAGTTAACTAAATTGTTTCTTTTTTAATGTTTTAGCAAACTAACTCTGGAAAGATCTACAAGACAATTATGGAGAAGATCATTGAGAAAGGCGATGGGTTTGTCAAGACTGAACACGAGAGAATTAGCAAGCTGCTCAGCGGCAAGCTATCTGAAGAGAAGAAGAAGGAAATGGGACAGAGAATCAACATACTGCAATCATTCCAGTTATATGACAAGACCAAAGCTAATGAAGAGCTGTGATTTTAATATTTTAACTTAAATTACTATTCCTATATTAAAGAATAACAAACAATGGTGGAATAGTGGACAAACTAGTATTACTTTAAACAGGGTGTCATTTTAAATGATTCAATGTGTGTCTTTTGCACCGCTGACATTCCAAATTCACTGTTATGATTATATATGCTCATTATTGATATAATAATTTATTTTATATGCTAAGTACTTTGAAAGTATTCAAAGCAGGGAGAGCACAACTTATCACACAAGTTACATTAGTAGAAAAACTACCCTCATTGCCATGTCACACGACTTACAATATGGCGTAGTTGTATTAGCCTCACTACTAATTTTACTAAATAGGCCAGCAATGATAACTGCAAGTTCAATTAATTTTAAATTTTGATTCGATCTTACACTCAAATTATTTTCCTCATATACATATTGTCAACCAGTAGGTTCATTATTATTATGAAGTATTTCTCTCGCACAAAGTGTGTTCCTTAGTATCGGTTTGATATTCCTCGTATGCGTTATTGTTATGCACAATAAAAGCTGCATTAATTCCTAATAACCGTTGACGTCTGCAACATTGTCTGCGATGCCTAACTTAAACTGAACAGTGATTCTCTACTAAATATATATTTAATCCTTAATAATGGCCACCTCTATCTCAGGATTATGATATAAACATCGGTTTTGTGAATAGCACCCTGTTTTTCAAGCCAGGCACAGTTAAGCAACGCAGGCGATGTTCCTAGAGTTGACTGTATTGTAATTCCTGCGGCTCATTAGGCCACCAGACACAGTAATAATGACATTATTTATCTACTGATATTTTAGATACATAGAAAAGGACTGGTATAGTAATAATGACATTATTAATGCCTGTCTGGTGGCCTATTATTGGAGCCATTGACATAGCTGTATATTGACTACACGATGATTATCAGAACGCAGCATTTGAAACCCACACGTGTTGTAACATGTAATAGGCATTACCCCGTTTTTTATGGACCGTTGCTCATAAAACTTGGCCATTGTTCTGCTTCCAGTAAATCGAGTTTTGCAATATCATGCCCAATTGATTGTGTAATTGTAGTCACAAATATTTATGCCCAGATACTTAATGTATTTGCAGTGTTGTGAAATTTTAGTTTTGCACACATTGTGTGATGATACTGATGATTTGATGAATGTATGAAATACATTTGTGTGCAATATTTTACTTGTTTTTTTTAAATTTATATTTCTCATTAACCTTTCTTCTGTGCTTGGATAGGATCCTGCTCACGTTTTTCGGTCACCTTTTTGCATTATTTTTTTCTAAAACTTTGCTCTATTGAATTTTGGCTCAACTGAGGCTTTAATCCACGACTTTTTGACCTATATAAAGGAAGTAATATAATTAATTTTTCAAAGGTCATCTATTGGGAATAGGGAGCGGCCAAGTGGTCACAAATATCTGAACATCGCATCTATTGCCAAGGCCATAAAGTGCATGTTCAGATATTTGAGTACCCTGGCCGCTGTAATATATTTGATGGCGACTGTACTTGGTCCAATGTACTTTTTCGGGTGTCTAATCTAAAAGGTAGTTATAAAACAAAAAAAAATGTCACGAATTACATTTATTTTTATGATATTGAATAACACGTAGAAACAGTTTCACAAGTCCGTCACTAAATTAAATCGACCATAAGGAAACAAAAATACCGGAATGTAAAAGCAAACATGCGAATACTAAAACTCCTATTTTTTTAATCCTTTGATTGCCACTGCAAGACCTGTACAAAGTACAGTCAGCAGCAGAGGTAGCTAAGCGGGTAGGGTGTACAAAATGAGCTTGACACGAATTGTTAAGGGAATAAGAGCGTGTGTAGGTCATTTTGAACACCCTACCCACTGAGCTACTTTTGCTGCTGACTGTACAGTCAGCGTCAAATATATTGTAACAGCTAAGAGTAGCCAAATAGTTCGTCACACCATACAAAATATATGGTGTGACGAACTATTTGATCACTTTGGCTGTTACAATATATTTAACGCTGACTGTACAATGCCCAACGCAAGAATTGAAATAATTTTAAATTATTCGAGTTAATTCCAGCATGTGACATTTTAAGGGTTAAAATATACAAATCCAATTAGATTAGATTGCATAAATGAATCTGTTGCAATATACCACGACAACATATCCATCTATGTTGCTTAAAAATGCAATTCATTACAACATTAGCTGCAGCATTCCGTACAGTGTACGGTAAAATACGATCAAATCACGTATTTCATAATTTTAAACATGGTATGAAACTACAAAATTCATTAGCGGATTTATAATTTTGTAAATAAAAAACGTGTGGAAAATGCAGGGGTAACACTAATCATTCAGTTATAGACCCCATTACCGTGTTTGAATAACATTTTATCAATTGCTTTTTTATGATATAGTACAGTCACTATCAGATATATCGGAGCGTCCAAGGTAGTCACAAATATCTGAACAACACCTCTTTTATCAAGGCGATAAAGTGCATGTTCAGATATTTGAGTAACGGTACTCACCAGGGGGCCGCTCCGATATATTTGGTGCCGATTGTACATTGTAAAATTGAAGGGATGTTTACAAAAACAACATAACTGCTTAGATCGGTTGACACTTTATTAAGAACATTGTTAATCATTTCAGGTGTCAACCAGTGTAGTCAGTTATGTTGTTTTTGTAAACATCCCTTCAATTCCGCATGGCCTATTCCTATCGATTAGGTTTCCATGGTAACGGGGTCTAAACATTGCTTAATACCTATAGCTCGTATTCTGAAATTCAAATCCAAATTATCACGACATTCATGCCTATAAGTAAAATATCTTAACAACTTAAAAATATTGGATACTGTAACATGCAATTTAATTTATGATATTAGACTTCATATCAACAGGAAAGCGTTGAGAAGCATTGCCCCCCCCCCCCCTGACACGGGGGCCGTAGATGCGGACCCCAAGATTTTTGTAAAGGAAAGTGACCCGCTTAACCCTTGACCGTCAAGCATGGGACGAAATAACGTGCCCTCAGCGAGCGTGCAAGCTAAACCGGTTATATTTCGGACGTGATATCACGTGCTGGCGCTGAGGGCACAACTTTCCGTGCACGTGATTTGACGTCTTTGGCGGTCAAAGGGTCAAATGAGATCCTGGATCCACGCCTGAAAGCATACGGCCCGCCTGATGATAAGCAGCTACCGTAACGTATGGATATTTTTTTCCTGTCGCAGTTCACCTCAGTTTGTTTCGAGGTGCACCTGTGCCTCCGTAACTAGCCTCTATACAATTTCATATTTCTTAGATACACATTAGATGCCACATTACAAAAATTCCATACAAAAAATTGCAAAAAGTTTGTGTGTTCTAACAAACAAGAATGAACTTTAATCCACGTAGACACAGTTTTGTAGTACTAAAATTTTACACATCTATTGCTTATAGTATCATCAAATGAGCCAGCAATAAAGTGTAAACATAATGTTCATCCACATTTTACGACACATCAATTTCGCAATTTGAATTGAAAGTGAATTTTAGTAGGTACTACACGATTTTTGTACATGTGACCTAACAAAAATTGAGTCCTTATCACACGTTATAGACTGTCTCCCAACCCTTAATGCGTGACGTAATTAATGGATGACCCCTTTTCACGTAAACATTAATATCCCTATTACATATTCCATTTGAATAAAAACAATTACTGATAGCTTAGCCTACATTTCTGAACGTAAATTAGCAAGCAGGAAACTATACATATGGGATACCTTTTGACCGCCACTGTAAAGTGGCATCACAGTAGTAAATACACATACATATATATGTTTGACAAAGTTTAAATTCGTGCTTTTTTATAGTTAAAGGCGTTCGTGCTCGCTCGTTAATGTCGCCAACAGAAATATCGGAGCAGCCAAATTGGTCACAAATTTCTGAACAACGCCTCTATTGTAAAGGAGATAAAATGCATGTTCAGATATTTTTGGGTATCCTGGCCGCTCCTATATATTTGATGGCGACTGTACACATTTAGTTAATTTAGTTATGTTATGTCACAGTTGTGTGTGACTTAGAGGCATGACCCATTATGACAATATGGGGTCTAATATTGTCATACTTAACCTCTCGTATGCCGCGTAATTTATTTTTCTAATAGTTTCCAGATCTCACTCTAATATAAAATGAAATAGTTTTTTTTGCTGTCTCAATTTGCTTCGAAATCTCACACTACAAGGACTATTTCTTTGCATCCTTTAGTCTATCTCTAACAAGTACTATTAAAACTAGCCATTTTCCTTCCAAACAAATCGATCCTTTCAAACAAGAGTAAAATGCAAGGTCAAGAAATTAATCAATATCTTACTAAATTGGGGCAGTTTTCAGCAGTCATAGTAAAAACATTACATGTTACAGTACACTAACTAGAAACTATATTTAGAAGTTATTCCAATTTCTCACTTTCCACTTTTAGCTCTTTGAGCTTGAGAACCACACCATCCGTGTCCTTTTCAGATTTGTCCAGAGCTTTCTCGTCCGCTTTGTCGGAACTCTTTGGCTCCGGAGTCTCTGTGTCCTCGCTCCGGGTGATGCTGCTTTCATCGTCTGATGACGGGTCCTGGGTGTAGAGGCTGCATTTCGTTCGGACTATTTCTTGCGCTTCTGCGAATTTCGCGTTCCACAATTCGGCATCTGTAATTGAAAAGTGTTTGGTTAGATAAGTTTCGTGCGTGTTTGTGGCAAGTTTTTAGTGTGATTACAGAACTATTACGTGTTGTAATGATTGCTATTTTGTATGTTCAAACGAATATAACGAGAAATCACGATTGTAATGATGTGGAAACATTTTAACTAGCTTGGCTTTGTAGATATTTTAGTACTTAGTTATTCAATCCTGAAATATAATTGACTCTCAATTAAGTAAAAGCCTAAAAACAAGATGATGTGTTACTACACAATAAAATATATGATTTTAATTTGGCCGTCAGTTAGGTTATCAATAAATTAAAAACAAATTTTTTTTAATTGACTAATTATATTTATTTACTTTTAAAAAATCATAAATTATGTCATGTTTATTAAAATACTTACTCTGAGGGTTTCCAAACTTGATAGCCAGCAGCTCCTGCTTCATAGTCTCGTCAGCGAAGTCAGCAAACACCGACCAGTTGAAGGCCTTGTCGGAGCCGCAGTGCACGTTCATCCGAATGTCCGGGGTGATGAAGTGGTTGGCGCACACTTTGAGCGTCTTGTCGCGCCGCATGACCACACGGACGGTGTTGTTGGCCTTGTGACGGAGGAGCTTGATGTCACCCGTGCCTCGTTCCTGGAGATATGGGATAAATACTTTATTAGATCTGCCAACAAGGAAGTTTAATAATGATGACTGGCCACATGGCAATGAACAGGAGGAATGGAGGTACAGTCGCGAACGCGTTATTATTATTGTTCATAATTTAATTTACGTAACATGGGTGATTTATTTCATGGTGAAATTACGAATGAGGCAAGTGGATCAACCATCCTGGTTCGCGACTGTATGTACATACATATGTGTACGTGTTAGGCGCATATCACATTCATAACTAGAGCTAGTAGAGCTATACCAAGGGTCAGTATACAAATGCATTGCGCCCAAGATCATTGGTTCGGAATTTTTGGGTAAATGGAGTTAAATTCATTGAAATCAAGAGCTTGGGTTAAATTGGTTAAGAACTACTGTGTTATTGCATTACAAAATTTAAGAATGAACTACTTTGTTTTTGCAAAATTAAAGAATAATTTAAAATTTTAAAACTACGTGTATATGAAATATTATCTAGTTATTTATTAGGTGCACATAGCAACATTCTAGCTAGATACTATTGATTTTCTGGAGGGGGTTAGGGTTGTGCTATGGAGGGGGGGGGGTGAAATATTGCACAATGTTAATGCAAGTCATGAAATAAGGAAAAATATCCGGTTAAGATTATCTACAATCTAAGGTTAAAAGATTGATGATATTAATAAAATAAAAAATAAGTATTTGTATGAGATAACCTAAAAGAAACATGCTTGACGATTGATAATAGTTCGGCCCAAAAATAAAAATTGAAAATTAATGGTACCGTAAAACGGGGTGACTTTAGGAAATTTTGGGGCTACTTTGATAGATTTCAAATGGTCATATAAGCGGCATTATTTACAATTTTCTTAATCTATTTTGGTAAATGGCTAGAAAATTGTACATTCTTACATTTCACTAGATGTCTAGAGATTGAAAATCCATACTTTGGCGATTAAGTCGATTTTTCAAAGTCGCCCCTGTATTTTAAAGTCACCCCGTTTCACGGTAGTGATTTAGTAAGTAATTATGTAAAAAAATTTAAAGAAAAGAAATTAAATCCAAAAGTACGAAAAAGAACAGAGTGCAGCAAGAAACTAAGGAATGAATTTAAAAATTATTTTTAAATGGTTCTTTAATTAATTTAAATGGAGCTATAATATAGCATATAAATTGTAATAAAACTAGAACAAAGACTGTTTATAAAGAATGAATAGTATAATGAGCACTGTGTCGCAGTTGTGAAGACAAAGAACCGACCTTCCACTCATGATCAGCCGTGTCGTATCTGTAGAGCCGCGCGCGGATCTTCACCAGCTCCTCCTCCTCCTCCTCGTTCGTGTTCACGTCCACCAGCGGCAGGGATACTATAGGGTCATAATGGGGGTCATGCTCTGGGGTTTCCACTTCACCACCCTCGCTCTCACTGTTGCGCCTAACGCTCTCTTCGGTCTAAAAAATAAAACAAACTCATCCATATAACATGCTTATAAAATCTAAGGCTAAAAGGAGTATAAGGCCAAGGATTAATGAACAAGAAACTCCCAGCCGTTTAATTTTTCCGTTTATAAATTTGAATGATACTGATTTATCACTTACCGGCGAGGACATTTTTTCACCAACAGAAACCGATAGACAGTAATGTCGTGTAGTATAATTTTCACAGATGATCAATGTAAACACTTTTTAACGAGTTTTTAGAAAAACTGGATGTAGTACAATGAAAATATAGTAAAAAAATCGCCAATTGCGTTGCGTGAGTTCTTCAGTCACTTTTGAGAATCGTTCAGAAAAGACGTGTAAACAAAAGAAAGCTTTTTTCAGATGGCAACATTACTTAATTCGAAATTATGAACGTATTCAGCAGTTTCACACTATCCAGCAACGATCTACAAAGTCAGTGTGGAGCAAAAACCTTGTATTTGTATGAATTCATAGTATAGAAAAAAATGTTACCAATGAATTTTCTGAACTAGACCTTATTTTAAGGTATTACGGTTAATAATGGAATAATCTATAATATTTTAAAACTTTGACGTTTTTGATCAATGTTCTGCATAGTACATACGGATTTCATTGATAAAATTTGTTTGTTTGTATCACGGTTATTGATAAGTTTAGTGTTAAAGTTTTCTTGAATACGGATTAAAAAGTAAGTCAAGTTTAATTCCATTTCTTTAAAAGCAAAGTTACTATAAATATGTGGCTTGGTGAAGGTTTGTGAAACAATAACTAAATCGCGGATGCAAGTATTTAGCGACCTATTTCCGCGTCCTGTTTATTTTAGGAGTTGTTCCTGTTTTACTGAAATAGATATTTTAAAAGTGGGTTTCTAGCTTCGCTGTTTAGTCTAGTCAGAACGCGAGGGTCCTTCTGCATTAATTGGTATATTCAATTATTAGAGTGTGATAAAATTTCTGTGTGTGTTTCTTTAAGGATAGGCCGCACAAATGCAGAATAGGGAGAAGATGATTACGGAGCAGCTCCGGAACCCGAACGAGCTGGACATCAGCCTTCGGATGGAGTTTGGTCCGTTCGAAACTGTGCACAAATGGAAGAAGCTGTCAGAGTGCTACGAATTTGTTGGAGCCAAGTAAGACTTAATATTTGACTGTGTAAAATCTAATTTAAATATTAACTATTATCACCGAGTAAATAATAGTACTATACAGAGAGACCTCTGTAACGTCACGAAGCATGTTGTCCCGGACGTAATCAAACCAAACATATCACATACATTGTGTCAAAGTCAATTTTTTTGACAGATTTACACTGAGTTACACACCCTTGCTATTATATTACATTGAACCGAAAATGTATTATAAATGTCACCACATGGATTGAGATCCATTCCACTTGTATGAGTATAAAAAATCCACAAATAAAATCAGATCTCGGGCAATAGCCGCGTCTACACCTGGCGCACTGGCGCGGTAATTTCCTCGCAAGGCAGTGCGTCTGGTGGAGACATGGCTAATCATGTATAATTATGAACAGTTTTCATAATATCTTGTATGTTTGTGTTCATATTGATCTTGTTAAAAAACACCTTAAGAAGGCACATTTGTGTCATTATTTTGGTAATGGCAGTCACATTTTTATTGCTCAAATACTATATTGAATCTGTACGTAAGACATAATGACTACAACATGTCAACTATTCACAGACGAAGCAAGCACACAGCAGTTGCCTACAAGGATGCAATATATGTGTTTGGGGGGGACAACGGCAAGTTCATGTTAAATGACCTGGTCAGGTTCGACATCTGGGAGATGTCCTGGACGAAAGTGGGTTTCCAGGGCACACCACCGGCACCAAGATACCACCACTCTGCTGTGGTAAGTGTTGACATTGTAAATTAAATTAAATTATTTATTTCAGATTTAAGGCCCATAAGCATGTTAGTAATACAATAATGCCTTTTGTTTGTATGGATATTTATTGTTTACCTATTTGAAAAATTAAATATCTGTTAATATTGTACTGTTGACTGTACAGTGCTTGTTAATGTATATCAATAAATAATATTGTAACTAGTCCACTAGTCCGGAGATAGAATTAATTTACACAAACACAAATTAATTTTAAAAAATCCTAAAAAATGTATGAAAATTTACATAAATATTTAAGAGTTTTCCACAAATAAAAATTCAAATTTTTCCCTCCTTCCTGGCAGATGTAAAGTCAGTGGATGTATTAATTTCGATGTTGTTGGCTTTTGCACATTTAAAAACCTAAAACAATTAAAAATGTTTTTTTTTTTGTGTGCAGGTGCACCGCTCGTCGATGTTCGTGTTCGGCGGGTACACCGGCGACATCCTGGCCAACTCAAACCTCACCAACAAGAACGATCTGTTCGAGTTCAAGTTCTCCAGCGCGCAGTGGGTGCAGTGGAAGTTCCAGGGACAGTTAGTATTACTATTAGATACAGTACATACTATGACTCTAGGTCACCACCCATTGGCAGTTGGCATTGGCACACTGTACGAAGTATGAAGATACCAGCCGCTTGCCACCCTTTTATTTTTTCAACTGACTTCAAGATTATCAACTTGTAAGGGATAATCGTTTTGAGTTCAAGATAGCTGCGGTGTCCTTAGAATTGTTTTTTGCTCATTTACGTAATTCAGTGCGTAATATTGATAGCTTATTGTGCAGTGATCTAACGAACAAGTCTCAAAACACGCATAACCATCCGTTAGTCGAACAAACGGTTGTCTGGAGTCTCGACCACCCACGTGTTTGCAGGGAGGCTTAGAATCACCAAGGCCTACCTATACCGAACAACGTTGCCTATATATTCATAAAATGTGAATAACGTCGAAAACTAGACATTGGCAAAATTCATAGCGCTGTGTGCAAAGAGAGAACCCCATTACATAAAAAAAATTTTCGTCCGTAATTGTCATTAGGTGTATATCACGAACCTATGCATACTATGCATCATTTCTATGGTTACTCTATGCATAGTTTCTTATTTGATGAGAATTGTTTTGTCATAGGGAACCAGTGCCTCGCTCAGCGCACGGCGCGGCGGTGTACGACGACAAACTATGGATTTTCGCGGGTTACGACGGGAATGCACGGCTCAACGATATGTGGACTATTAACTTAGTGGTGAGTGTGAACCGTGAAGCTATGGACCATAGTAAGTTTTCTTAATAGAGCAAGATCAACTTTTTGAGGCCACCAACTGCATTAATTACTTTAAGGTAGCGGAAGAATGTCTCATAAAGAATTCACAGACTTTTCTTACAACAAAAGTACAATTTAACCATTACTGACGACTAGCGCAAGAGTCAATTTATGACTTGTTACAGGGCGACAACCACCAATGGGAGCGCGTAGAGCAGAAAGGTCAATGCCCTCCCACGTGTTGCAACTTCCCCGTGGCGGTGGCGCGGGGCAAGATGTTCGTGTTCAGTGGACAGAGCGGCGCCAAGATCACCAACGCACTCTTCCAGTTCGACTTCGAGACGCACACGTGAGTTACTTCAGACAACCACCAATGGGAGCGTGGAACAGAAAGGTCAATGCGCTCCCATGTGTTGCAACTTCCCCGTGGTGGTGGCGCGGGGCAAGATGTTCGTGTTCAGCGGACAGAGCGACGCCCAGATTACCAACGCACTCTTCCAGTTCGACTTCGAGACGCACACGTGAGTTCACTTCAGACAACCACCAATGGGAGCGTCGAGCAGAAAGGTCAATGCCCTCCAACGTGTTACAACTTCCCCGTGGCAGTAGCGCGGGGCAAGATGTTCGTGTTCAGCGGACAGAGCGGCGCCAAGATCACCAACGCACTCTTCTAGTTCGACTTCGAGACGCACACGTGAGTTACTTCAGGCAACCACCAATGGGAGCGTGGAACAGAAAGGTCAATGCGCTCCCACGTGTTGCAACTTCCCCGTGGCGGTGGCGCGGGGCAAAATGTTCGTGTTCAGCGGACAGAGCGGCACCAAGATCACCAACGCACTCTTCCAGTTCGACTTCGAGACGCACACGTGAGTTCACTTGAGGCAACCACCAATGGGAGCGTGGAACAGAAAGGTCAATGCGCTCCCACGTGTTACAACTTCCCCGTGGCGGTGGCGCGGGGCAAGATGTTCGTGTTCAGCGGACAGAGCGGCGCCAAGATCACCAACGCACTCTTCCAGACTTCTGGACTTCGAGACGCACACGTGAGTTATTTCAGACAACCACCAATGGGAGCGCGGAACAGAAAGGTCAATGTCCGCCCTCGTGTTGCAACTTCCCCGTGGTGGTGGCGCGGGGCAAGATGTTCGTGTTCAGCGGACAGAGCGGCGCCAAGATCACCAACGCACAGAGAATCGCCAATAGAGGCACGTTCACACTAGCCGAGCTGCCTCGCGAAGCGGTGCGTCAGGTGTGGGACCGCCTATTCTCATACCATAAACTTTTGGAACGCCCCTCAGACTTTCAGCCAAGTTTACAGCCTTTTATCTTCCAGTTGGAGTCGAGTGTGCACGGAGCACCTGCTGCGCTGCGCGGGCCCGGCGCCGGCGCGGCGCTACGGCCACGTGATGGTCGCACACGGCCGTCATCTCTACGTGTTCGGCGGTGCCGCCGACAGCACGCTGCCCAGCGACTTGCACAGCTTCGACCTGGACACGCAGATGTGGTACGTGTGGTAGCCAGCAGGTGCACACTCGGGGCAGCTGTGAGGTGTCACAGCTGCCCCGAGTGTGCACCTGCTGGCTACGGCCACGTGATGGTGGTGCCTTTAATATGTATTTAAACTGAGTATTTAAAATATTTTTATTATATATTCGAATTATTGACTTCGGTTTTATCGGGTGGCACTAAGTTAGTAATTGAAATCGACATACCCATTTTATAGTTTCTTTGTTCTTAATGTATTTGTCGTATTTGTCACTATTTAATTCCTACTTATAAAAATAAAGCCATTTTGTCCAGATTAGCCGCTAGGTTAAAATAAATCACAGTAAATTACGCTGCAATATAAATTAAAGTATAGTAAACCTGCGCAGGTCTGTGGTCCACCCGGCGCACGACTCCCAGGTCCCCGTCGGGCGGCTGTTCCACGCCGGCGCCGTCGTCGGCGACGCGCTCTACGTGTTCGGCGGCACCGTCGACAACAACGTGCGCAGCGGCGAGCTGTTCTGCTTCCAGGTGTGACGTCACAGCTCCAGCGCCTCCGCCATGCCTTCTAGATAGCTCTTGTACCTGTTAGGATGTCAGGAACAAGCTAGAGCCAGACAAGAACGAACAAGAAGTTTTAAGCGTACCATAGTTCCTTTGACGCTCCAGCATTTCGGCCATCCGCCATTGCCAAAAAACTTGTCGTATATACAAATAAGTAAGAAAAGGACATTACAATTGCAAATCATGACACTAGATAATAACACTTATCAAAGTATCGTGATTCATATATAAAAAAACTTTGGGCCTACAAATGCTCCCTGAGGTACACTCCAGCCTCAACATGTACCTCTGACAAAAAGCGAACTATTTATCGCAATTTTATTACTTCTAATATTTGAAATTTGATTTATGAGATTTAAAGCCTAAAATGCCACAGAGATTGAGCTAATGTTATACATAGTGTTGTGTTTACAGTGTCGAAAGCTTTACAACAGTCGCACAATACAAATTGACTGTAAAACTCTCCGTTTAGTTGTCAGACTACCCCCGGTGCACTCTGCACGACGATTTCGGCCGCATCCTGAAGTCCCAGCAGTTCTGCGACGTGGTGGTCCTGGTGGGAGTTGAAGAAAGCGTCGTGCTAGCACACCAGGCATTGTTGGCGGCGCGCTCTACTTATCTACGGGCGAGGATACAGTAAGAACTACACATTATGCTACCAGAACCACCATGCACGACTTACGTCCAAAAAATATTAATAAGATGTTTATATTTTCAAGAAAAAAAGTGCCTCCAGTTTCACAGTAAGATTATATGGGGCTATTCACATACTTATGCGGTCATTTTGACCAAAGTCAATTTTTGACGTATGAGTACCACAAAACATCTTATAAGCGCTGTGAAATCAAGCCAAGTTACGCCTATTACTTTTTTATACTCGGCGACTGTAATACGTGAATTGAGATTGTGGTGGCGGAACTACTAGCGCATACTTTTTGATAGAGCTTCTATGGTCGCATATTGTAGCATCCATAACAATCACAGAAAGGATTTCCATACAATATTGTGAAACTGTTGTCGGGCGCCGCCCTGCGCGCCCCGCGTGTCGGGCGGGCGCCGCCGCGCCGACACAATCCACCAAGAGATCGAAGTTACTCAATTATATGAAGCAGCAGGTTATGCACGGCATTCGTCGAACTCAATTCTTACCGGCTTGCTTAAGCACTCGTATAAAAACTATTGTGTGCAACGGTACATAATTAGGTCTTAAAATTCTCGGGTCTGTTTTTACAAAATTCGGCTTCGCCTCATTTTGTAACTTCGACCCTCGAATCTTAAGAACCCTTATTATGTAACTGTTGCACAAAATACTATTTATTTATGCCCTATTCTTTGTATTTTTTTTCTTATTTCCCATTAAACTTTTTTTGTTTTTAGGGAAGCCCGCGAAGAGTTGAATCGACGTATTGACGAAGGCATCGAGAAGCCCCTAGAAGTATACGACTATAAGGCGAAACCCCGGCTTACTCTAAAACTGCCCGAGGCCACTCCGGAGGCCTTCGACATGGTGCTGAACTTCATATACACGGACCGGATCGACCCGAGCGAGAAATGTAAGTTTTCCTATACAGTTTCCAAATACGGTGGTCGCGAATTTAATACTCACTCACTCTTACTAAACAATGTTAACAACTCGTTAGATATTACATATTCAATGAGATGACATATTCGGCTCGTGGTCTGCTCCGGGCAAATAGTGTAAGTGAAAGATGTGTCATGCGTTAGAGAGAGAGAGAGAGAAAATGATTTGTGACGTCATAGTGAGAACTCTCTACGTACTACTATTATTTACTCTGTAGTATCAAAACCATTCCGTGTCTACAGATGAGGACCCCGAGAAACCCTCAACCATCCTGCAAGTCATGGAGGTCCTCCGCCTAGCGCTACGTCTGAACATCCCTCGCCTCCGTGGGCTATGCGCCCGCTTCCTCAAGGCCAACCTGTGCTACAGCAACGTGTTGCCAGCTCTCCACTCCGCGCACCATGCGCAGCTACACTCTGTTAAGGAGTACTGTCTCAGGTAAAAAAATATCTTAAAGATAAATAAGTGTAAAATCGCCTTAATTATCAGGCACAGATTACTTACATACAATAAGACTCGTGGTCATCACATATTAATTTTATATCACATGATCTGCGATCTCATATTAATTTAGTTGAGTCTGACTGCTTATGTTTAAGTTTACGACAGATTGTATGTACTATCGGGTTTAGGTTAGAATTTATTTATGAATTGGTGATGCAATTCTGAACCCGATAGTACTTCTGTAACTTACAAAAATCAACAAGTTTGAATAACGTTTCCGACAGCTATATAAAAAAATATTATCACCTTATTTAGCGTAAACATCTCCTTGGTATCGTTATCTACTTATCTCACTTGACGGAGTATAATTTTATCCCCTAAGATTCATATAGACTAGATCACCCGATTTTCTTTCTTTAAATATTTCTTCTATTTCACAGGTTTCTAGTAAAGGACTACAACTTCACTCAAATAGTGATGTCACCGGAATTCGAAACGATGGAAAAGAGTCTGATGGTCGAAATGATCCGTCGTCGGCACCGACCACAGGCCAAACCACCGGCGCCGCAGGAAAGCGACGAAGATATTATAGGTCAGTGTTGTGGTGTTCTAGAAATTGCTGGTGGTGTTATATGTGTCGGATCGCAATTTATCGGTCATTGGTACCGACCAAGTGACGCGGTAGCGGCGAAGAATACTACAAATATGCTATAGATAAGTTTGGTTTAGCTAAGAATCCCCGTAAAACGGTTTGTAATTTATAGAGCACTAAATTCTTTAACTATCCGATGTTTTAAACAATCGGAGTTCATCAGTTGAGGTCGAAGTAGCCGGAATACATACCTTAGTGGTTTTTGTATCGGAAAAACGAAAATTCCTTATTAAGTTTTACATGGAAGAGGTTCCGGGTAAAATATATACTTATATAAATGTTCTAGATTTTTTTAATTTTTGAAGATATGCAATTTTTATTCGACAGGAACAACACTGGAGCAAGACATGTGCGTGTTTGTGGGCGGAGCGGGCGCGTCACTGAGCGACGTGAGGCTCCGCGTGGGGTCCGCCTCGCGCCCCGCGCACCGCTCCATCCTCGCAGCGCGCGCTGCGTACTTCGAGGCCATGTTCCGCTCCTTCAGCCCCTTGGACAACACTGTTAATGTGAGTATAGCAGGAACAACACTAGAGCAAGACATGTGCGTGTTTGTGGGCGGAGCGGGCGCGTCACCAAGCTCCGCGCGGGTTCCGCTTCGCGCTGCTCTCACCACTTCTTCCTCGCAGCGCGCGCCGCGTACGCCCTCACTTGACAGGACCTCCTCAAACGGACGTAAGAGAAGACCATCCCACCGTAGTGGGAAAGCGAAATAACATTAGAATCAAAGCTGAAAAGCAAGCACTCCAGACCCTGCCTCCATTTGAAGCGGCGCAGCGAATGACACCGCCACTAGGTGTGCCTACTCGTTGAAAACTTCCGCCACGCGCTCCGCTCCATATACGCAGCTAGTGGCAATTCGAGGCCATGTTCCGCTCCTTCGAATTAAATAAGACATCGAAAATTAGCCAAATGCGTCATTTTTGCCCTGAGAAAAAAATTACCCAGCCCGCTCAACACAATTTTAGGTTAGAACAACATTACGAGTAAATCGTTCATACTTTTTAACCGACTTCAAAAAAGGAGGAGGTTCTCAATTCGACAGATTTTTTTTTGTATGTATGTTACTCGATATCTCCATGACTCGTTAGCTGATTTTCAATTCTTTTTTTTATCGAACGGGTATAACCCCTAGATGGTCCCATTGTCACCAAGTCGGGGTCTGATGATGGGATCCTGGAGAAATCGAGGGAACTCTTCAACTAGTATAGACACACCTATAGTGATTTCACTATTTTTTACAGCAACTCGGCCACTTCCTCTTGGAATAGCGGCGGATCCTAAGTGAAGTCGGTTCTTTTTTTGTTTAAAATTATATAAAACCCTCTTTCTAACAACATTTGTATTGTATTTTGTGTTGCAGATTCAAATATGCGACACGGTGCCCTCGGAGGAGGCCTTCGACTCACTGCTCCGCTACATATACTATGGAGACACCAACATGCCTACTGAAGATTCGCTGTACTTATTCCAAGCGCCTATTTATTACGGTAACTATTGTTAACTATATTGATACTCGTTCAAGTTATGATGATATATCTTCCACGTTATTTCATATTTATAGCTAGCGAAATTTAGTTCCTATAAAAAAGAATATTGCTACCAACCTGATCTGACCAGTGGCCTATTTATTAAAGCTACAAGTGACTATTTACAAGCGGAAGTCTCTCTCTTACTCTATATATTAAAAGATACTACTGCTTGTAAATTGACCCGCAAAAACCTCTGTTTACTAATCCCTCTATGATGAAACTTAAAAACGAATCATCAAAAAATCCATTTTGTCCCTTCCCAGGATTCACGAACAACCGACTCCAAGTGTTCTGCAAGCACAACCTACAGAGCAACGTCACCCCGGACAACGTGCTGGCAATATTGCAAGCGGCGGACCGAATGCGCGCCGCCGACATCAAAGAATACGCGCTCAAGATGATCGTACACAACTTCTACCAGGTGAGCCATGTCACCAGATAACTCTTCGAGGCTAGTAATTCATTTCCACATTAACAGTTAAGTCAGTGTTTTTTTTTTAAATAAAACTGACTCGTAGTTTCAATGGCTACTAAGTATGCACCTTACTCCATTGTAGATACCCAAAATGTAAGATGAAATGTCACCTGCACTGCTACTACACCTAGTAGCTACTAGTGTACTACTAGTACGCTATTCGTTACTAGATGAAATAGCAGTGCACGTGACATTTCCTCTTACATTTTGGGTATCTTTAGTTCGCTTTCGGGCAGATGGCGCGATTGACTTGAGCTTCAAAAAGTTCTTAGGCTGTGCTGCTCTACTATATAAGTTACTCTATGCTATCAAATATGTCCAAACACTATCAGTAATAATGTCATTATTTCTGTCAATATCTGGTCAGCTTTAATTTAATCGAAATTGATTACCATTTTATCTTCCCAGTTGGCGCACCAGGAGTCCATAAAAACGCTCCCCCAACCGTTGCTGGTCGACATCGTGGTCGCACTAGCCACGGCGAGACGTGCCGACTCTCCTCTACCACATCAACCACGCTCGCTACCCTCGTCCTCATCCGCTGATACACTGGCTGACGACGACCATCGCAGGAAACCAGACCATCCCAACTATTGGTAGAATCACCATTCAATAAAGACCCGTACAAGCGCTGCTGGTCGATATCGTGGTCGCACTCGCCACCGCGAGACGCGCCGACTCTCCTCTACCACATCAACCACGCTCGCTACCCTCGTCCTCATCCGCTGATACACTGGCTGACGACGACCATCGCAGGAAACCAGACCATCCCAACTATTGGTAGAATCACCTGTCAATAAACACCCATACAAGCGCTGCTGGTCGACATCGTGGTCGCACTCGCCACCGCGAGACGCGCCGACTCTCCTCTACCACATCAACCACGCTCGCTACCCTCGTCCTCATCCGCTGATACACTGGCTAACGACGACCATCGCAGGAAACCAGACCATCCCAACTATTGGTAGAATCACCTGTCAATAAACACCCATACAAGCGCTGCTGGTCGACATCGTGGTCGCACTCGCCACCGCGAGACGCGCCGACTCTCCTCTACCACATCAACTACGCTCGCTACCCTCGTCCTCATCCGCTGATACGCTGGCTGACGACCATCGCAGGAAACCAGACCATCCCAACTATTGGTAGAATCACCTGTCAATAAACACCCATACAAGCGCTGCTGGTCGACATCGTGGTCGCACTAGCCACGGCGAGACGTGCCGACTCGACTCTCCTCTACCACATCAACCACGCTCGCTACCCTCGTCCTCATCCGCTGATACACTGGCTAACGACGACCATCGCAGGAAACCAGACCATCCCAACTATTGGTAGAATCACCATTCAATAAAGACCCATACAAGCGCTGCTGGTCGACATCGTGGTCGCACTCGCCACCGCGAGACGCGCCGACTCTCCTCTACCACATCAACTACGCTCGCTACCCTCGTCCTCATCCGCTGATACGCTGGCTGACGACCATCGCAGGAAACCAGACCATCCCAACTATTGGTAGAATCAGTCTGGCATATTGGGTTCACAAGTTAAGACTAGTTGCTGTCGCCACAATCAATTCTTTCGTCGCCCTCTGAGTCGGTAACGGATGAACCATTGATTACAAACGTACTACACGAGATTCCTAATGTACCATGGGGTTCATAATTGCATACCCAATTTATGAACGAATTCATTGATAAATTGGGTATGCAATTATGAACCCGATGGTACAGTCGACGTCAAAGATATTTTACACTTTTTCACCTTACCCCTTTATAAGTGCAAAAGTGTAAACATTTGACGTCGACTGTACTCGTTGATCGAAGCAGGTCATTAATATCGACTGTTTACTGCCAGTATAATAGTATAGTAGTGTGCTCTTAGAAGTTTTATATAAGAGTTCATTAAACTACACAACTGGATTACGTATTACTAGTACGTATTACGTGGTTACTAGTCTTTTGATTATAAAAATGTTATGTTCCCAAAATAATAAAAAAACTGTAATGTTCAGAAAGCAACATAAGATTGTATACGTATTAAATAATTCATTCTCTATAAGCTATGGAAATATTTATAAATACAATATTTTAAGTCTTAAACTATCAGATTTGTAATGTGTAAATTACATAGTCAATTATTAGAGATGTATGTAGGTATAAAGTTATTGACATACTTTGTAGTTTATTGAAAAATATGTTTTTCAGCTCAGCAGTTCGAACAAGCCTACTTTCCTCACTCCCTGGAGTGACGAAAGTGCGACTTTCATCACTCCAGGGAGTGAAATTTTGTTTCTAGAAGGTTTTCGTCATAATGATGATGCCTTTCATTCGGGAATGTAAATAAATGTTTTTTTTAACTTTAAAATGTTCTCACTACTGAGGTGAAAAGTTGTATGTGTCACACGAGAGGATTTTTTTTACATCTCGTGTTCTTGAGATCCCTCGCTACGCTCAAGATTCAAACCTAGAATCAGTCGCTTCGCTCGTGATTCAATTATAGAATCTTTTGCTTACTCAGGACTCAAAATCAACACTCGCAAGAAAAACCAACTTTCCTCTCTTGTTGCACAAATAACTATATTATAGTTATTATTGTCTTTACATAGTTAAAATAATAACATAAATTAACAATGTTAATTGAATATTTAGGCAATATATTTGTTAGCTAAGATCGCATTTATTATATGATTATTAGCAACATGCTTATAGAAGGCAGTCTATATATTATTACACCTATGAATTGATCAAGAAATGAGATGAGAAATTACCTTTTTTGCTCATTCAACTCAGATAGGAGCACAGCAGGAACTTTTGTCAATGGAATCTGTACCAATAATGCCCTTAAACGGATCACCAGTATTTGTGTTACACCCTGTATATAAGCGGCCAGGGTACTCAAAAATATCTGGCGGCGAGGCGTTGTTCAGATATTTGTGAACCTTGGCTGCTCCGATATATCTGAGGGTGACTGAGCACATGTGCAAGCTCAATTATTAATCAAGCATATGTGCAAGCTCAACTAATGATTTCGTAATATTGGTCATACATCAATTAATTTCCGTTTCATAACAAACATGAGTAATATTTTTTTTAATAGAATTTTTTATCTGTCATATATTGTAAATGTAAACCCCAATTTGATTGTATTTCAATGAACCATGTATACACATGTTTGTATTTTTTTTTCTTCTTCCTGTAGCCAATGTCAAGTATAAAAAGGCGGGAAATAAGAGCTTGTAAGATTCAATCCTTAGGTACAATGCATGGTACAATGTCTTCAATCGATAAGTATTTTGTTTAATCATATAAGTTTTAGGCAACATTGTTCGGTAAAAGTGGCATAAGCCTTGTTAGTTGCTATTTGTAGAGTGATAGCTCCTTACAAAAGGCTCGAGGAGGCTACAGGTTGTTCTGAACCAATCAATGGTTACACGCCTTTTAAGACTAATTCTTCATTATCCGCACACTTGTTCGTTAGATCACCGCACAATAAGCTATCTATATTACACACTGAACCACGAAAATGAACAAAAGACAAATAATTAATCCCAACGAGCTGCGACCATGATGAGCTCAACCCATAGACTCCTCTTTGTATATTTTAAAAGAGACACTGTATGTAGATATTATGTTGATATGCACTTAATATGTGTCAGTGTATGCACAAAGGGACCACTTTGTCGATATGGAGTTACTAGTACTTTCTAAAACTATGCAATATGGACTATCTAATAGTGAAAGAAAAAAGTGCCCTTGTAAATCGACAAAGTGGTCCCTTGCACTAAAGTCGTCCACATATAGAGATGTTTTTTTTCTTGGTATGTGAGAAATGATAATTAATCTAGTCATTATATTTTATATATGGGACACTGCATGGGTGCACCTAACATGACGTTTTTAACCTTTTCAACGCCAAGAGCCATTAAAGTGGTCGAGTACTGTCGTGCCTACCACGCCAACAACCACTAAAAAGGCTATGGCAGACGCTGTCAAATCAATTTTACTGTTGACAGATAAGGTTTAAATTAGTATCTCACTAGTTGAAATGTTGGCGTGTATGCCACATTTTGATGCGAGAGAGAAAGCGTTGAAAAGGTTAAGAAGTTTATATGAGTTTAATGTACCATCTGGTTCAAAAATGCATGGGCAATTTATGAATGAATTCATTGATAAATTGGCCATGCAATTATGAACCCGATGTACATATAAAATGAAATAACTTGTTTATTTTAGAGTTATGTTTAATTAAATCACATCATTTCCAACAAAATTAGCTAATAAATTAATCCATTTGAAGATATTGTTTCACTTGTACTTGTGCTCAATGTCCTTCCAGAGTTTCTGAAAAGAAATACATTATTTATGAATAATACTCAAGAACAGTCTTAGTGTAAGGATCGTAGTGGATGTTTGAAGAGGAGTGTTCAACATGGCGGGCAAGCGTGCATTTGCTTTGTGCAGCGTCAACTGTATGAGTTTCAACACTAGTAAGAGTTCCAATTGTTTAACATGCACGCCGCACACCCAGAGGCCAGTTTTATAAAGCTACAAGTTACAATTTACAAGCGGAAGTCTCTTTCTAACAGATAGGGTTAGAAAGAGAGTCCCGCTTGTAAATAGTAATTTGTAGCTTTATAAAACTGGCCTCAGCTCGAGCCTGCACTCAGGCCTTGACACTTATGAGTTACTTAGTTATGATGCAAAATTCTAATTTTTGAACCTTTCACCTAATAACCCAGACATTATAGATTCCATTTTTCTCTGCATGCATCCCATTACACAGGCAAGGGTAGCATCTAATTGGGTGTTTCTTTTGTTTCATCAAAATGTTGTTAGCTTAGCATGCATATATTAAAATAAATAAAAGATACATTTAACTCAAATGATTTATTTAACGTAAAATAGTGTTACAATTTTAATTAATCATTAGCTAACAACAAGAACGTGGCATTAGTGCAGGGCAGAGCTAGACGGGCTGGGTAGGGCAGCACCGTCGATGAAACTGAAGAAATGTTGGGTGGATTTGAATCTGTGCCGTGATACATTTAACTACTGCATCGGAAATCATGATGCGGTTGAAATTATTTTAAAGTTCCTCGTATTGTAATGAACCGTTCCTGGCAATACGAGTTTATGAATATTATCTTTAATTGATCTTTATCACGAAATAATATAACTCAAAATGTTATTAAACCAGTCAACACTTAACGCACATTGCTTAATCGAAAAGTAAGAACGGAAGAGAAAAATTATATAACTAAATACTCACTCCCTTGTTTATACTCTCGAAGATGGAAACTGCCACCACATCGAATGTTCGCTCGAAGAAGAAAGTGCCTCCAGCGACGGCTAGAAGGAACGTAGATGTTCTTTTGAACAGGGTACGGTTTAGCGTGGCCAAGAGAGACATTTTTGCAAAAATCTCTTCTCGCACGTCGAAGTCTCGAAAATTTCTAGATAGCCGAATGTCAAAGTCAATAGGGTTGCAACAAAAAAAAAGCAATTACGCCCGACTTACACGTTCGGACTAAATAATGATCAGATTACAATACAACACTACGCTACGCTGACAGTGTATATCATGTATATGCCTCTTTATTTTTTCCAGCCGAACTCAGGATAGCTTGTATTTTTTTTATAACCTGGCAAACTATTTCCGTCGTTAAAAAAGGCGCGCAATATAAAATTTATATCGGTAGCTCGCGCTCGTTCGTTACTCTATAATTTTTAACCGACTTCAAAAAAGGAGGAGGTTCTCAATTGGACTGATTATTTTTTTATCCTTATTAGTTTTTTGTATGTATGTTACTCGATATCTTCGTGAATCGTGAACCGATTTTCAGTTTTTTTTTATCGAACGGGTATAGCCCCTAGATGGTCCCGTTGGCATTGGCACCTAGTCGGGGTCTGATGATGGGATCCTGGAAAAATCGAGGGAACTCTTCAATTATTATAGGCACACCTATAGTGATTTCACTACTTTTTACAGCATCCCGGCCACTTCCTTTTGGAATAGCGGATCCTAAGTGAAGTCGGTTCTTTTTTTGTTTAAAATAATATTTTGAACCATTCTTTCTAAAATCGGCTTACGTACCTTACCCAGCTCCGTTGCCATATTTAAAGTTGATGAGTCTGTTACGCGTATGGCAAACTCCCCCTTAAAGGGGAGGCCTATGTTCAGCAGTGGACGTCTTATGGCGTCTTATGGCTGAGATGATGATGATGAGTCTGTTAATTGTGCTTGGTGCAACCCACCTTTAGACTTTCACGGTTTTACTCATAGTCATAAACGTTAATACGAACGAACGAACGAATAAACGTTTTTCATTTCATTTCATTTCATTTCATAACTATTTGAAATAAACGGGACTTACGGCGTATATATAATTTTTTAATTACCTTCGACGTTTCGAGGACGACCTTGTCGAAATCCGTGATCTCTGCCTACCCCTTTTGGGATGTAGGCGTGATTGTATGTATGTATATTTTACGTACTATTTGACAGAGACAACAAGCAACAACTAGTAGGTAAAATATATCGTAAGAAACCAAGGTGTAAATATATATAGTACCTATAGCTCCGTCTGTGGGTGGGCTCAATAGGAGGCTTGGCCGGATCCTACCATCTTTTTTGTTATTAAATAAAAGGTAGTAACCTTTTTGCCATTCTCTCCTAAATCGGTCCCGTCCCGACGGACGGGTAAATATAATACCGTAAAATGGGGTGAGTAATAGAGTCAAAAGTGACATTCAAACCTCGATAAAATTTTATTTGCACATATGTAAACTGAATGGTGTACCTATATAGGTAATGAGTGTTCCGGACGTTTGTATTTTATTTTGGGTAGTTAGTTCCATTTCATAACTTTGACGATAAACAGGAAATCCCACCTCACCCCGTAGTCCCTTGTAATTGGGGTGAGATGGGATTTCATACAAAGGTGATTTTGGAAGATTTTTGGATCGATTTTTTTCTATTATGAGTAATTACTACTATAGCTCCATTTTAAATTGAATACATTATTTTTGTAATAGTAGCCTTAAAATCCCATCTCACCCCTTCTCTCCCGATTCATAAGTTTCATAACCCAACTCTCCCCGCGACGGTACCCAGCTAAAACTATGCTATTTTCATTAGACTGTGCAAAATGATAACCCATTTATTTTGATCGTAGAGAGTAGTTCTGGGATACGACTGCCTCAAGCCACGGGAGATAATACACGCGGTCCTGCATGGGCTAGGATTTCGGGATGAGGTGACGCATCCGCAGCGAGACCTCTTTGTGAGGGTCTTGTGGGAGAACATACAACCAGGTATGTGACTGGGGCGTTTTCAGAATGAGGTGACAAATCGTATGCGGTAAGAACTCTATGATAATAGGGTCATGTGGGTACCTAATACATTACAAAGTCCTTTTGGTGGGTAAAAAAATATTATACGAAATATAAAATAGTATGTAAATCAATGACGCTTGGCCCAGTCAGCGTCAAATATATTGTAACATTGTAACGACAAAGTGCAGATCAAATAGTTCGTCACACCACTATTTTGTATGGTGTGACGAACTATTTGGCTACTCTAGCTGATGCGATGCGATATACACGGTGCTCGTGAGCATTGACGGATTTCTAAGGTCATAAGGAGTAAAAAATGTTATATGAAGTTAGGTAGATTTTTTTTTAGATTTTTTTTAATGCTTTGAAACATAAAAAAATTTATGTTATTGATAAAACTAACGACTAAAATAAATTGGTACATTTTTATTCGTAAAAAATGGTTTACGAAAAGTATTCCTTGGCATTTTGACATCTGTCAATAGGATGTCTAGACTAGACCCTAGACCCCATAAAGAGTGAAATCTTTATCAAAAAAGCGTTATTCACTGAGTTAGAATAATCAATGTTTTTTTTTATTTAATTGGTAATAACTCTTGAAACTAGGCAAAATCCAGGGAATTTTGTACGACATTTTAGTCTCTAATTGCGATCAGGAACACGCTGTTAAAATCTCTCGCAATGCTCACGAGCACCGTGTATACCTAATGATCCTGACTGTCCATACAAAAGTTATAATATAAGGCGTCTACTACTGCTCTTAGACAAATAAGTGAATAGACCAACAGATTCAACAAAATCCATACAACACATATAGTTCACTATTCGCTATGTGCAAAGTGCATGTAGTGCTCTCCTTTATGGGAATATAGTTCAGAGCTGGATACGGTTACCTTCTTTTAGTATGTTGTTGGGTACGACACCAGGACCCTAAAACTGCCGAGAGACGGGGACGTCGATGAATGTCTCTCGAGTAATGACGTCATAAAAATGGCTGCCGCTTCGTTACGAAAAGTGTAAATTTCATCCAAACTGTGCATTGCACCTATACGTGTGTAGTATCAAACGAAAGAAGATTAAATGTGCTATATTGTTGTAATACATTATATACTACTGTATATTACAGTTTGACAGCTATAAACGAAAACCCAAAATCAGGCTAAAAAATAATTCGGATATTTGCATTTTACAACAAAATTATAAGTCCAACTTTAAAGCCGAGTACTACAATAACAAAACAGGCTATTTAAGCTATACATTGCTATAAAAATGATTAAAATCTGGTAATAATTGTGGCAGCTATGTTAAAAAACATGTCGGCAGTGCCGAGCTATTTCCTTAAAGAGAAAAAATAACAATTTTCACAATTTACAGAATATCCGCAGAAGCTTCGAGTATATTGTTGGTCAAATAATTTGGAGCCCTTAAATGTCGGAAAAATATCTCTATAGTGATTGAAGTCCAAATAATGACGTTATGAACGTGACCACTACCGAAATTTGTAAAACATAAATTAAAGCTATACCATGACACATACACACATGTGTGTAGCATCGATCGAAAGCTTATTGAATTTACTATAATACATACATACATTATTTGTGAAAATAATGTATAGTTTAGGAGTTGTTGACAAAATAAAATATTCTTTTAGGAAAATCAAATGTATATGTGAATTCTATGGCCAAATAAAATACAATACACTAATGTTTTGTATAGCATTAAAAACACCAACTATTCAGCTTTAAAACACAGTTTGAATTTATAAAATTTGATAAGAACTATAAAAGTTGTGCTTACAACTCTAAAGCACACTAACTATTTTACCTACAATGCACTCATACTATGAGAAGCTTGGGCCTAATTATTGACTAGTTTTTTCTAAATTTTGTAAGGATTTAGGGTTCCTTGTCATAAAAGTAAATAAAAAAATCGGCCAAGTGCGAGTTGACTCGCGCTCCGAGGGTTCCATATACATCACACAATTTTAACAATTTGTATTTTTAAGACCAACTTACGCTTGACCGCAGACTTTTTAGTGTTTTTTTCTTTAATGTACAGGCAAAAAACTATATTAGGTTTTTTTTTTCTAAAATGTAGGTTCGTCGGTTTCCGGGGGACGGAGAGCAATAGAAAATTTTCGCCTTATTTCTTAAATAACTTCAAAACTATTAAAATTTAAATTATAAAAGTTATATATTTGTAGTTTTCACATCAAATCCTTTCATTTGATATATAACAAGGTATAGTTTGTAAGTAATTTAAGAAATAAGGCAAAAACTTTCCATTGCTCTCTGTCCCCCGGAAACCGACGAACCTACATTTTAGAAAAAAATACGTAATATAGTTCTTTACCTGTACATTACAGAAAAAAACACTAATAAGTCTGCGGTCAAGCGTAAGTTGGTCTTAAAAATACAAATTGTTAAAATTGTGTGATGTATATGGAACCCTCGGAGCGCGAGTCAACTCGCACTTGGCCGATTTTTTTATTTACTTTAATGACAAGGAACCCTAAATCCTTACAAAATTTAGAAAAAACTAGTCAATAATTAGGCCCAAGCTTCTCATAGTATGAGTGCATTGTAGGTAAAATAGTTAGTGTGCTTTAGAGTTGTAAGCACAACTTTTATAGTTCTTATCAAATTTTATAAATTCAAACTGTGTTTTAAAGCTGAATAGTTTGGTGTTTTTAATGCTATACAAAATATTCGTGTATTGTATTTTATTTGGCCACAGAATTAACATATACATTTTATTTTCCTAAAAGAATATTTTATTTTGTCAACAACTCCTAAACTATACATTATTTTCACAAATAATGTATGTATGTATTGTAGTAAATTCAATAAGCTTTCGATCGATGCTACACACATGTGTGTATGTGTCATGGTATAGCTTTAATTTATGTTTTACAAATTTCGGTAGCGGTCACGTTCATGACGTCATTATTTGGACCTCAGTCACTATAGAGATATTTTTCCGACATTTAGGGGCTCCAAATTATTTGACCAACAATATACTCGAAGCTTCTGCGGATATTCTGTAAATTGTGAAAATTGTTATTTTTTCACTCTAAGGAAATAACTCGGCAGTGCCGACATGTTTTTTAACATAGCTGCCACAATTATTACCAGATTTTAATAATTTTTATAGCAATGTATAGCTTAAATAGCCTGTTTTGTTATTGTAGTACTCGGCTTTAAAGTTGGACTTATAATTTTGTTGTAAAATGCAAATATCCGAATTATTTTTTAGCCTGATTTTGGGTTTTCGTTTATAGCTGTCAAACTGTAATATACAGTAGTATATAATGTATTACAACAATATAGCACATTTAATCTTCTTTCGTTTGATACTACACACGTATAGGTGCAATGCACAGTTTGGATGATATTTACTCTTTTCGCAACAAAGCGGCAGCCATTTTGATGACGTCATTACACGGGAGACATTCATCGACGTCCCCGTCTCTCGGCAGTTTTGGGGTCCTAGTGTCGTGCCCAACAACATACTAAAAGTTGGTAACCGTATCCAGATCTGAACTATCACTTAAGCCCTCTCCCATAACGGAGGGGACTAATGGTGGGGGTAACGAGAACGATCGCAGTGCTCAATGTGACAAGAAATGAAACTGCAAATCCCCTGTCTGCTGTCAAAATAGTGAATCAGCCAGTTACATTTCATATAAGCAAGGAATACAACCTATTTATAAAAAAGGAAAAAAAAGAGATTGACCACCTGCCCAAGAGATGGCGCCACAATCATGCACACAGCGAATATAGGCTATGATTTCTGATAGATACGAATATTCGTTTAAGATTAATTGCTATAGCTATAGGTAGAAATGCGAATATGTGCTGCTCATATTCGCGAATGCGGTTGCTGATATCGGTTAAAAAGTACCTAGCCTTGAGAATGATTCAAGCGTGTGATACTGGACGTCAGACCATAACCAATTTTGTATAATACCAACAACTTCTAGGCCCTGCTCATTGCATTTGCTCCCTATGACGAAAAGCTCTTCCAAGAAAGTACGTCATCCTCCCGCCA
Organism: Pammene fasciana; assembly: GCA_911728535.1. NCBI lineage: Eukaryota > Metazoa > Arthropoda > Insecta > Lepidoptera > Tortricidae > Pammene > Pammene fasciana. The sequence goes on from OU452292.1 coordinate 5,320,971, forward strand.
GCTCGTGCTGGTCCTGAAACGCTCAAAAGACGTCAATTTTTCAGCATTTAGATCCATGTTCCGAATCCAAACAGTGGAGACGAACGATGCCGGCCTGATGGAGTACGACCCCAAGAGCGTGATGCACTTCCACGAGCGCGCCTACAGCGTCAATGGGCAGCCCACCATCATGCCTTTGGTAAATGGGGGTCCACACCTGACGCACCGCCTCGCGAGGCAACTTGGTTAGTGATGTCGACGTGCCTCGCCCGAGGCATTTTGCGGCTGCGCGTACGTTTGCCTCGGCCGAGGCACGACCACACTACCCGAGCTGCCTCGCGCGGCAATTTCCTTGCGAGGCGGTGTGTCAGGTGTAAACTCGCCTAATATCTGTTAACCCTTTCACCGCCAAAGAAAAAACTGCGAGGTTACACGCCAATAGCGGCAGGCGCTTACGTTGTAGTCGTTGTACAGTCAGCATGAAATACTTATATTGTAACAGCAAGAGTAGCCAAATAGTTCGGTACCATATAAAATATACTTATGGCGTAACGAACTATTTGATCACTTTGGCTGTTACAATATATTTGATGCTGACTGTACAGATACAATTTTCAAACAATAAAGGCGTAAACGCTGGCTTTCGTAAGGACCCTTTTAATTAGGATTACATATGTCCTTTTACTCCCTTATGATAAAGTCTACTACTAGCCCGCGTATCCCGCCAATTAAACTTGATCATCTTTTGATTAGGTATTCAAAGTAAAAATTATAAAACACCCACTAACATTCATGTCACTTAAGCTTCCAGGGTTGAAGATAGAGCCGTCAGAAAAATTGTCGGAACTAGACACAAAGAAAATGAAAACTATGTTCAGTCACGAATGCAAAAAACATTTAGTCGGTCAAGTGATAGAGTCCGCTTGTGCGGCGTGGCACGACGAACTTAGAGACAAATCTGGAAATGACATAAATGGGAATAAATGCCCTTATGTTGATAATAATAATAATGCGGCTGACCAAATTGTAATACCTGGTAATGATGTTAAAATTGAAGGTGATTATAGTGTTGGAAGTAAAGGCCAATTCGCGGTAACTGGCGAAGATGATGTACAAGATGATAATGCAATGGCATCAGGCAGTGATGATGCTGAGAAAGTCGTAACGGGCAAGGATGTTAAACTTAATTCAGGAAACAAGGGGACGATAAATAAGTTGACTGGGAATGGAGAGAACATACCCAAACAAGAGGCTATAGTCGTTGGTTACGATTAACATTTTTTATTAATTAAAATATTATCAACGAAATGGCTTGTTATTCAATCATTGGAAAACCATATTGGCGATATGCGTTACACTAATCTAGATCTTATTTGCTGTAAAGTTAGTTTAAAAAATGCACCCTCCCGTTCCTGAAGTTAAGAACACTAGATAGTGCGGGCGGGGACCGTAAGATCTGCTACGTTACGTGCTACAAAGATAAGCCCCATGGCACATCAAACTCGTTACTTTTGAACCAGTCTGCCGGGCACTTCCGGCCATGTAAGACAGCCAAGAAGTGGCAGACTAGGTTTTTCTGTACCTAAATACAAATTACTACTTGTTGCCACAACTGTCATCTTTGTATCACATGCCGTAGGTAAATAACATCCGGCCAATTCCAAATTGTTTTACTATTTTTTCCGAATTATTTTTTAGCCTGATTTTGGGTTTTCGTTTATAGCTGTCAAACTGTAATATACAGTAGTATATAATGTATTACAACAATATAGCACATTTAATCTTCTTTCGTTTGATACTACACACGTATAGGTGCAATGCACAGTTTGGATGATATTTACTCTTTTCGCAACAAAGCGGCAGCCATTTTGATGACGTCATTACACGGGAGACATTCATCGACGTCCCCGTCTCTCGGCAGTTTTGGGGTCCTAGTGTCGTGCCCAACAACATACTAAAAGTTGGTAACCGTATCCAGATCTGAACTATCACTTAAGCCCTCTCCCATAACGGAGGGGACTAATGGTGGGGGTAACGAGAACGATCGCAGTGCTCAATGTGACAAGAAATGAAACTGCAAATCCCCTGTCTGCTGTCAAAATAGTGAATCAGCCAGTTACATTTCATATAAGCAAGGAATACAACCTATTTATAAAAAAGGAAAAAAAAGAGATTGACCACCTGCCCAAGAGATGGCGCCACAATCATGCACACAGCGAATATAGGCTATGATTTCTGATAGATACGAATATTCGTTTAAGATTAATTGCTATAGCTATAGGTAGAAATGCGAATATGTGCTGCTCATATTCGCGAATGCGGTTGCTGATATCGGTTAAAAAGTACCTAGCCTTGAGAATGATTCAAGCGTGTGATACTGGACGTCAGACCATAACCAATTTTGTATAATACCAACAACTTCTAGGCCCTGCTCATTGCATTTGCTCCCTATGACGAAAAGCTCTTCCAAGAAAGTACGTCATCCTCCCGCCAGCTCGTGCTGGTCCTGAAACGCTCAAAAGACGTCAATTTTTCAGCATTTAGATCCATGTTCCGAATCCAAACAGTGGAGACGAACGATGCCGGCCTGATGGAGTACGACCCCAAGAGCGTGATGCACTTCCACGAGCGCGCCTACAGCGTCAATGGGCAGCCCACCATCATGCCTTTGGTAAATGGGGGTCCACACCTGACGCACCGCCTCGCGAGGCAACTTGGTTAGTGATGTCGACGTGCCTCGCCCGAGGCATTTTGCGGCTGCGCGTACGTTTGCCTCGGCCGAGGCACGACCACACTACCCGAGCTGCCTCGCGCGGCAATTTCCTTGCGAGGCGGTGTGTCAGGTGTAAACTCGCCTAATATCTGTTAACCCTTTCACCGCCAAAGAAAAAACTGCGAGGTTACACGCCAATAGCGGCAGGCGCTTACGTTGTAGTCGTTGTACAGTCAGCATGAAATACTTATATTGTAACAGCAAGAGTAGCCAAATAGTTCGGTACCATATAAAATATACTTATGGCGTAACGAACTATTTGATCACTTTGGCTGTTACAATATATTTGATGCTGACTGTACAGATACAATTTTCAAACAATAAAGGCGTAAACGCTGGCTTTCGTAAGGACCCTTTTAATTAGGATTACATATGTCCTTTTACTCCCTTATGATAAAGTCTACTACTAGCCCGCGTATCCCGCCAATTAAACTTGATCATCTTTTGATTAGGTATTCAAAGTAAAAATTATAAAACACCCACTAACATTCATGTCACTTAAGCTTCCAGGGTTGAAGATAGAGCCGTCAGAAAAATTGTCGGAACTAGACACAAAGAAAATGAAAACTATGTTCAGTCACGAATGCAAAAAACATTTAGTCGGTCAAGTGATAGAGTCCGCTTGTGCGGCGTGGCACGACGAACTTAGAGACAAATCTGGAAATGACATAAATGGGAATAAATGCCCTTATGTTGATAATAATAATAATGCGGCTGACCAAATTGTAATACCTGGTAATGATGTTAAAATTGAAGGTGATTATAGTGTTGGAAGTAAAGGCCAATTCGCGGTAACTGGCGAAGATGATGTACAAGATGATAATGCAATGGCATCAGGCAGTGATGATGCTGAGAAAGTCGTAACGGGCAAGGATGTTAAACTTAATTCAGGAAACAAGGGGACGATAAATAAGTTGACTGGGAATGGAGAGAACATACCCAAACAAGAGGCTATAGTCGTTGGTTACGATTAACATTTTTTATTAATTAAAATATTATCAACGAAATGGCTTGTTATTCAATCATTGGAAAACCATATTGGCGATATGCGTTACACTAATCTAGATCTTATTTGCTGTAAAGTTAGTTTAAAAAATGCACCCTCCCGTTCCTGAAGTTAAGAACACTAGATAGTGCGGGCGGGGACCGTAAGATCTGCTACGTTACGTGCTACAAAGATAAGCCCCATGGCACATCAAACTCGTTACTTTTGAACCAGTCTGCCGGGCACTTCCGGCCATGTAAGACAGCCAAGAAGTGGCAGACTAGGTTTTTCTGTACCTAAATACAAATTACTACTTGTTGCCACAACTGTCATCTTTGTATCACATGCCGTAGGTAAATAACATCCGGCCAATTCCAAATTGTTTTACTATTTTTTCGGAACTCAGCATCACTTCTTTTCTTTTTTGGTAGTTTGTTCGTCCGTTTCTTTACAATATACCACATGGTTTTAGTTATATTGTCAGAGTTATTCATTTTAGAAATGTAATCTAGCTTTTTTGACGTTTTTACAGTTTTTTTACAATTTTTCATAACGTTTATAGTAGTCATGCAAAACAGGAGTATTTGTTTTGGAAATCAATATTCTTAACAGTCGCTTTTGTTCACAGGATATTTTTTAACCAGCCGTTAACCAAGTTTTATTATTGATGTGTTTTTTGACTTTGACCACGTTTGACTTTGCATCACGTCACTTAACAGATCTTGCGGTCCCCGCTCGTACTAATAGTGAAGTTACGCTTCAATCTCTTGCTCTACTTATAGTATAGCTCCCGAAAAAGATCGGCCGTATTACAAATAAGAGCGGGTTGCACGCTCGTTCAACGAATTGATCTGTATGGCGGCGCAGCTGTCATACCATAGAGAACTGTCCAACTTTTCGTACAAGAACATTTTAACCTTTTGAACGCCAAGCATCGGACGTAAAAATCGTGCCCTTAGCGCCAGCGCGCAATTAAGGCAAACCAGTTATATTTTGGACGTGATATCACGTCCTGGCGCTAAGGGCACGACTTTCCGTGCACGTGATTTGACAGCTTTGGCGGTCAAAGGGTTAACGATGACGTTAACTGACGGTTTAGTGCAACTGGCACTTAGGATAACATCAGGGCCGGCCCGAGCATTCCCGGCGCCCTAGGCAAGAGACTGAAATGGCGCCCCATTTTAGAGAATTCGTGACAAAATAACGCGCAATTTTTTTTTCAAATGAAGTAGGTAACTGTTATTTTACGCCAATATAAAGTGCTAACTTTTTAACTTACTAAGTTAGCACAACTTACAATTCACGCTTGCACCCTTTCTCGTTGTAGACTGCCATCTAGTGCAACATAAAAATATACCCCCTTTTTACACCCCCATAGGTTATCTTTACCCACATTTGCGCCCCATAGTAAAGAATGAAGGGTAAAGATGACACCCGCATTTATTTGCGTCCAGAGGAAATAAATCGTTTTTATTCGTAATGGACATCTGCTTTTTTATTAGGTTTCCGTAGTCAAAATAACTAAAAATCTTATAGTTTTACTAGACCGGTCTGCGTGTCCTTCCTTAGCCCAGTAAACGTCACTACAAGCACAAGCCAGCTGAAATTCTTGATGAATGTCAGGGTGGAAAAAAATAACGGGCCTGGAGGAGAAATACCTTATAACGAAAGAAAATTTCTTTCATTTTTAGGGTTCCGTAGGAACCCTTATAGTTTCGCCATGTCCGTCCGTCCGTCCGTCCGCGGTCTAGCTCAGTGACCGTTAGCAATAGAAAGCTGAAATTTGGTTTGAATATGTGCATTAACGAAGCCGACAAAACGGTAGAATAAAAACTGGAAAAATATATGTTGTTAGGGTACCTCCCGTACACGTGAAGTGGGGGGCGAATTTTTTTTTCGTTCCAACCCAGGTGTGTGTGGGGATCGTTGGATAGGTCTTTTAAAAAGAATTAGGATCTTCTAAAACAGTTTTTGGATGAAACTAATATTTTCCTAAATAATAGCTCCGAAAGTTTAAAACAGGGCGTCCCCCCCCCCCCCCATCTAACTTTTGAACCGTGGGTCAAAAATTTTGAAAAAAATCATGAAAGTGAGGCCTAATAAGTACCTTCAATGAAAACTATTGAATTAAATCGGTTGAGCCGTTTTTGAGTTATCGCTCAAAAACCCATAGTGAAAGGTCTTAAGTGAAATGACTTAAGCGCCGCCAAATTTCCCTTAAGAAACGACCTTTTGAATTAATGAGTTGTAACAGGCCGGCAACTACGGAACCCTACACTGAGCATGGCCCGACATGCTCTTGGCCGGTTTTCCTTATAGTTTTGTCATTTCCGTCTGTCCGTCCGTCCGGCAGTATATCACAGCAATGTTATTCGTAAACTATAGATCATTGACGTGTAACAAAAATAACGCAAAACCAAAACCGACCAAGTGCGTGTCGGGCCGCGAACCACGAAGAATGGGGGTTTTCTTCGTGCCTACAATCAAAAAAACTAATATAAAAAAACCGGCCAAGAGCATGTCGGGCCATTCAATATAGTTATCATTGAAGGTACTTAAGTTATTAGGCCTGACTGTCATGATTTTTTTCAAAATGTTTGGACCCACGGTTCAAACGTTAGACGGGGGGGGGGGGGGGGGGGGGACGCCCTGTTTTAAACTTTCTGGCTATTAGTTACGAAAATATTAGTTTTATTCAAAAACTGTTTTAGAAGACCCTAATTCTTTTTAGAAGACCTATCCAACAATACCCCACACAACTGGGTTGCAACGAAAAAAAAATTCGCCCCCCACTTCACGTCTACGGGAGGTACCCTAACAAAATATATTTTTCCAGTTTTTATTCTACCATTTTGTCGGCTTGGTTAATGCACATATTCAAACTAAATTTCAGCTTTCTAGTGCTAACGGTCACTGAGCTAGACCGCGGACGGACGGACGGACGGACATGGCGAAACTATAAGGGTTCCGTTTTTGCCATTTTGGCTATGGAACCCTAAAAAAGAAGGATAACTCGTAAATGACTTAACCGCTAACGGTACGTAACTAATTTACGTTGAAAGAATTTACAGGGATGTATCTTCTTGTATTACTAGAGAGAAACATTTCCATACACAATATGTGTCCAGCTCTAGACATAACATACCCTCACCAGACAACCAAGTAATATATAGTTAACTGTTTATACTGTGAGCGCGGGTCGATGACAGAAGGTTCTACTAATTGGGTTCAGTGTGATACAATGCCATATGTGGGTACATCAACGATGCGCCAAACAAGTGGACAGATGTAAATTACTGGACTTATGTACCAAAGATTTTATTTGTACACGCTGCACTGCTAATGCTAACGACTTCTCCGAGTGTGTTGACAACGTAACCAATTTATCAGTTATGCAAAAATTTAAAATATTGACAAACGGTTTACTTGACGACCTCCATTACTAAAATTTTTTTTCGATGCCGCCGTTTGGCGCCCCCCTAACACGAGCGCCCTAGGCGATCGCCTAGTTCGCCTATATGGACGGGCCGGCCCTGGATAACATAATAGGTTATTGCGTATAAAAAGAATAGTACATTGTATGTAAAATAGACAATAATTAATGGTTTATCATTTGTTTATCCTATAATAACTCATGTAAGATCATGAAAATCGGGCTTTGTAGTAGTTCTAGGAAATCATACACATGCATTTTAGTATTGCTTCAATATTTATTTTATACGATTTCATCTCGTTGGGTGCATTCATCGATAAACCAAGTTTTTTCTTTAAATGACAGGCTTTGGAATGAAATTCCCCAAAATTTGGTTAAATATTTGTTTATAAATTCATAAATGATAAAAATTATAACTAAGTATTTATTACAAAAATATCATTCCATATCTATCTTCCAATGGTTGTTTTTCAATAAATAATAAAATGGAATTAGCAATACTGCACGTAAAACATAGTTACCTAAATAACTTTATAAAATTACTAGTCAACCCTGAGTATCCTGAACCTTATCATTTCAATACATTTATTAAACTGAAATTTATCTATAAAATGTACTAAAATGTGTCTACAAGGACCAAAGGATTCAGTGTTAATATCTCAAATAATAGTATGTATAGTGGCCACCAGATATATCGGAGCGGCCAAGGTGGTCACTAATATCTGAACAACGCCTCTATCGTCATAAACTGACTCAGTGATAAAGTGCATGTTCAGATATTTTTGAGTACCTTGGCCGTTCCGATGTATCTGATGGCGACTGTACATAGGTACTTTGATGTGTGACAATGAAATTTATTTTTTGGCCCACTTTACTAATAATATATAATGGACGAGAAACATGTTTGCAATAATGTGGTAATCAGAATTAGATAACAATAAATTGACAGGAAGTTATCGCGTTATTGTATACATTTAGGGCTTGCAATAGACATTTTTTGTAAGAGCAATATCATACATACATACCGGTACTGAAAATCTTGGTATGAATCGTATATAAAACCATGTGAATCACAGCCGTTTCACCAATTACATAATCTCATAGAAAACCCCTTCGTTTGATTAATCTTTTCGATAGGGTAACCCAATGATAGGGTTACCATATCGATAGGGTTACCTTATATTCAATGTGGCTTCCCTATCGAACTTAACGATTTTACAATAGCTTGATCGCATTCTAAAAACACTTGGTAGGGTTACCTCATTGGGGGTTTTCGTTTCGGCAAGCGCTTTGGGTAAACCAATTATGTGCTACCGAATTGATAGGGTTTTTAAAAACCACCGTATCAAATACCCCTTCATTGGTAACCGGTTCCGGTCCATGGATATAATACAATAGGACGACATAGATTAATGAATTAATATTTTTATAGTTCTACTGTATTCGGTGTGACTAATTCTGAAAACCACTTTGTTATAATATAACGTTTTACAAAGAAAATTTTAAATTTAGAAGAAACAGATAAGAGAATATTGAATTTAGAAATAACAGCGTCAATAGAGCCCATGTGAGTATTCCTTACATAAGATACTTATAGACATATGCAGAATCTAAATGTTGTCAACCAAAATATGACAGTATGAATAGTTTTGCCAATATTTACAATGATATGTAAATATTAAAATATATATGACCCATACCTAGAAAAACAATGCATGCTTTAGAAATGTTTTAAGCAAGTTTTTAGGTAATACGAAACTTGTTGTATCTTCCTTTAACTGTTATAACATACAAGGTGTAACAAAAATACGTAAGTAAGAAAAAAAATTGATGGAGGGTTGTCCAGGTGTGATGACGTGTCCCATACAGAAAAAACCTCTCCTACTTTTTCTTACCCGCGATACGATACCAATTATGCCCTTAAACGGATCACCGGTATTTTTGTTACATCCTGTATAGCCCATCAAATGAACTGATCACGCACCCAGTGCACCATTACTTAATAATAATACATTTTCCAATTGTTTAATTTCCTTTAAAATTATCCTTATTCATTTCGATATGGCCCAATCACAGTTCGCGGTCTCCTGTGTAATTAATATGGAATGGATAGGAAACACACACTGGTATTTCCTATTCAATGAAGTAGTCATTGTGAATATCCCGCATGTAATAATGCTTTATTATAATGCACAAGTTTCGTCATATAAGTTTTCTTTTAGAAATAACTTTTCGAACTTTTAGGAAAAATGCAAGACATTCTCATTTTTTTACGATACTGCTTACCAGTATTTCTAGGCCAAAAATTACAAGTTTGAATATTCTGAATAAACATATAAAACAGACTCCACTGAAAAGTGACCAAGCCACATAAAAATTATGTGATGAAACCAAACGATGCCTGCCCTCAAAATAGACCTCAGTAAAAATTAAATTAATGGTATACATTTATATATTCTATGCTTTCCATATCATACACACTCCACCACATAAAGATATTGGAGTACAAACATACACCTATGCATTCATAATAGCCTAATGTAATTTTTGGAGTCAATATTTCCATATACATGCTTGCTCTTGCCTTGCATGATTGGTCAACCCAGCATATGAAAGCCACATATCCACAATACCATACAGTAACTTGAATCTTTGTTGCATAACTTGCATATTGTCTTTGGAATTTGGATTTTGACCATGCAGTTGTCTCTGTTAAGGCTCGGCAACGCGCATGTGAAACCCCTGAAGTAGCAGGCGTCCATAGGTGGTGTATGCTTACCATCAGGAGGGCCGTATCGTATGCTTGTTTTGCCACCGCGACAAGTTGTAAAAATAACAATTTAAAATGTTACTTTCCAATTGTTATGTTATAATGCAAAGTATATATGTGAATATGTGGCAACAAAGTGTTTAAATTATTCTATTGTGCTGTCTGCAGGCCACAGTTATCCCATTGAGAATGATATTAACTTTCAACTCAATTGAGACAAAATTTCAAGTAGAGATCAACATTTCATAATATGCATCAAAATGCAGTACATATTTCTAAATTACCCTTCATGGTGTCCAATCTGCCCAATCATAGTGGTAACCATACCCCGGGGTTTTCGGTGCGGGAATGATTTCGTGTATTTATAACTTTGTTTATTGTAAAGTAATTACCAAACTATGAATGAAACGTAGGTAGTAAGGTCCAAATGTGCTTAGAAATGTTAAATTAGTATCGTTTTTTACAGTTTTTACCTGTTATTTAGCTAGTGTATAACATTCCCGCACTGAAAACCCCGGGGTATGGTGGTAACACAGAGTTTTAACCCTTTTAAAAATTGACAATTCAAACTCATTTCGTGTTCCTTATACAGCACCAGACTTGACAGATGACAAAATTGTTTTCCAAATAGGAAAATATTCTGACACTAATGAATCACTTGTATTGTAGTCCGAGGTCCTGCTAGGGTTGTGCAACACACAGTATTTGAGCATAGCGATAAGTGTCCGGCACTCTGCCCTATGTTCGGCACTAGCAACACTTCTTCCTGCTTTTGCTGCGGCTATTCTTGAGGTTGACTGTGTCGTTTGATGTGACGTTCTGTCTCTCCTTCATTTCCAACTTTGATCTTAGTACCTGGAAATCAATTATGTAGGTGGTCAAAAAAATGGTAGACAATAAATAACTATACTGCAGTCAGCAGCAGAAGTAGCTAACCGGGTGAGATGTTTAAACTGACCTACATGCGCTTTTATTATTTTAACAATAAAGGCTTAGCTACTTCCGCTGCCGACTGTACTACTAAGTTAAACAAGAATTAAGCTAGGGCCGGTTGTACTACGCACAATTAACGAACTGAACTGATCGACTTTAAAACGGCACAGCTGGAGCTATCATCCCATAGAGAGAACTGCTAAAATTGAAGTAAATTTAAACCTTTAACGGGTATAAGGGTTTAGAAATTATGCGAAATTGAACCCTTTTATAAAAAGTCCAAATAATTGTGGGACTGACGATTACCTTTTGGTAGGTTTACTAGACGGCTTGATATAGCGTAATAGTACGTTACGCACCTAGGGCGATAAAATGAAGAAAGGCTCAGAGGGCCTACCGCGAAGTTCGAAAATCGACAAAACGTTGGTCCCGTCTCTATCGCTCTTGCATATACGAAAGAGAGTGATGGAAATATTCGATTCGATGAACGAAGTGCTTCGCGGTTATAGGCCAGATCGCGGGTATTTGTAGCCCGAACCGAAGGTAAGGGCCATAAACAAGCGATCTGAGGCCTTCTTTATTTCCGCCCGTGGTGCGTACACAATTTTACGTCTTCTGCTGGGTGGGAAGTGCGAATTGCCACTGCGGCCTTGGGCGGCAAATCTCACTTATCGCCCAGAGTGACGTAAATAAATATTAAGCCAAACAAACAATGGGAACGCAGATACGTAACGTAGCAACTTTGACGTGTATATCTGCTTCTAAGGCATTAGACCTCAAAGATATATAATAATATAAACTTTATTTCGGACTTATTATCCATAGGGGGTTAGTTACAAACTTATTTACTAATGTTAGTAGGTACAATATATTATAATACTTAACTAAGAAATTATACTATACAACAGTGTGGAGTTTTACCCAGTGCTGTAGCAGGGGGAGGGGGGAGAGATATAACTTTAGTTTTTGTTTTTTTTTAATGATAAGGGTATCGAAAGTGCCTAATATTGTTAGCTACAGAACTACTTAATTAATAATCTGAAATTTCCAAATTGATAAGGAGATCCCGGGTTTAAATCCTGGTAAGGGCATTTATCTGTGTGTTTATCACAGATAACTTGCCCCTGACTTGTGGATGTTTCCTATGTATTTAAGTATTTATCTATATATTATCTTATCATCTAGTACCCACAATACAAGCCTTATTTAGTGAGCGAAATGAATTTTCAAGCAACAATGGTAAACCGTTGTTGCTTGAAAATTCATTTAGAAATAAACTTTATTGACAATGATGTATCATTGACTTGAAACGGTCTCATATTTATATAATAAAATGTTGTTTACCATTTTTGTGATAGTGAGGAACATCTCCTCAACATTGATATTCTCTTTAGCACTCGTCTCGAACAGGGGTATGTTCATCTGGCTGGCGAACCTCTGCGCATCCTCCGTGACCACCACTTTCCGCGAAGGACAGTCGTTCTTGTTGCCAACTGTAAAGATGAAGATGAACAATTTAATAAGTACTATTTTTAAAATCTGCCCATTAGCCATGTGTACACGTGACGCACTGCCTCGCGAGGAAATTGCCGCGCGCGGCAGCTCGGCTAGTGGGGACGTGCCTCGGCCGAGACAAACGCACGCGCGGCGATTTCCTCGCAAGAGTCGCCAGGCAGTGCGACAGGTGTAAACACAGCTATTTGTGTACATTATTGAAACAATATAAGCTCTAGCAATAGTCAATTAGCCAGTTCATTAAATACTTAAAAAAATTACTGCTCCTTCCCTTCCTCAATGTTTTAATTTTCGTTATATCTCTCCAAAATGTATCCCTTTCAAATAAAAATTGCCATTAAATAGAAATTGCCATAAAAAATATTTGATCTAGAATCATCGAGCCATAATATAGACGAGCGTTACGACACGCCCGAAACGTCAGGAATATAATAAAATTAAGTGTACGTAAGTCCCATTTTCGTCAAAATAAATAGGTACATTTCCTAAAAATACTTTTAAATGGTTTAACTTTAAATTATACTCTTCCTTAAGACTAAAAAATGGTAAAACGAAGTAAGCAGTCATCAAACTGTTCTACTTATTTCAAATAACTAATTACATAATGGTGCCAATTACATAAACAATGCTTACATAATAAGAATTTAAAAAATGTTGACCTGTTTACCATGGTCAGCTGGGTTTTGTTTTCGGTTAGTGAATGTAGCTCATTTTTAATTGTTTATGGTAATCTACCTTATGAGATGTGCGTATTTGTAAGATGCTAGTATGTTGTAATAAATTTATCTTTATTTGCATAAGACATCTTACTAGCATGTAGGTATATGAGAATGTTTTTAAACAAAAGCGAAAAAAAAGGCGAATTTATGTTTACGGCTTTCTCTACCAGTCAACCTTTGGCACAAACAGAATGTTTAGGTGATACAGAATCAATGCATAAATTTTTAATGTCGCTTTTACATGGACGGTGACAATACTGTAGCACAGCCTGGTTGATATTTATGTTTATTTGATAACAAAATTTTCATTTCTGATGTTCACAGAAACCTTCACTATTATGTAAATTCATTTGTATAGTTATAAAATTGTAAGCCCACAATATACTGAGGTGTCCATTTCCCACTATTGTGTTATAAAAAACACTGGTAATCTCTTTGCAAACCATTTCTGCAGACATTCAAATCAGAACTAGCAATTACACGGTAATGTGTATGACTAACTTCATTATCAATTGGAATTTCAACCCAGTAATTTAGTTTTGCCATCAGTTACAGATAAGAGTTCTTATTTATAGTTTTTAGGATGCATAAATGATAAGGGAGTATGAATTCTTACCTACATGGCTGAGCATCTAAATAAGTACAAAATATTTAATTATGTGGACCATATCCTTGTTTGCCACTGTTGTGGTATAAAAAATGTCACGTTTTCAAGGCAAAGGTACATCATTGTCAGTTGTCAATAAGTTGTTACTGCCATTAAAAAATATTTAGAAATATACTCTATTAACAACTTGAAAACACCACAAATATTTACTTAATAGTGATTTAGCTGGCAATGAGAAACTGGAGAAGAATTATGAGTCAGAATAGAAAAACCCAAATTGTTATAGGTACTTCTGAAATTGGCTCAAGTTGCTGTAAACAAACACTCCCAGGAATGTGTTTTATTATGTATTACTGTTACCTAGATATTCCCATTGTTTTACATGCATACTCCAGAGCCTATACTGTTCGTATAGGAGAAGTATAAAAAAGAAAGCACACTGATTCTTACAAAATCTCAATAAAAAAAATTATACAGTGCCACCAAACAAGTATTTCTTTGTGGCACTGTATACATTTTGGGATTCATACTGTCTGGCAAGGAAATTGCCACGAGTAAAAGTGAAACAGCTCGGCCAGTGTGGTTACCCACCTATCAACTAGTAGAGAATGCCATAAGGCATTATGTCCGCCGTCTATGCAATAAAGTTTAAATAAGTAACTAAAAATATAGAAATTAATCATAGTTAAGTAATACTTCCTTATGGATTTTCCATTGTCAAAGCAAAATGAAATAAAACCCAAATATGTACATATTAAAACAAGGAAAACACTGAATATAGATTACAATTCATAAAATTTTAAGTGCATTATCCCTAACAAAGGTCAGACTTGTTGTATTTCACATGAGATAAAAGATTTATTGACCTTTGACTATTGAATATGGTATCAATGAGTCACCAGTGAGTGAACTAGTAGTACTGACACAGGGAAACAAGCAATTAGATTACTAACACTGCTCAAGTAGCATATCTAGTGGATGTATCATTTCTGGTAAAACATAATGTTATGGTAAGTACCTATTGCCATTAGATTTAAAATGTTTTGCAAACATGCAATGAAATATTCTCTTTACATTCTTCATAATAGACTCGGTAGTATCCTTTTTCAGGCGCAGCAACTCAAATGGGATTTTATACAACTTTTCGGTCTTAAGCCCGTCATAGACAGAGCTATAATATATATTATATTACGATATATTTTGGGTATATTGCCTTCCTCTCTTTTTATATCTTTCCCGTGTGGGGTGCCAAGCTATATGATAATATATATCTCGGTATCTTACGGTATATTAATATATATTATAGCTCCGTCTGTGACGGGCTTTAAGCCTGCAAAGAACTTTTTTTATTATTTAAACATCCAACGTCATTCATACAGTGTCAAAGATGGTGGCAGGTTTTACAAACAGCTGAAGTTCCTTATGAGCATGAGTATGATGATGATGAGTATGAGAATGTGTGTGAGTATGAGTATTAGTATGGGTTTGGGTATTGGTATAAGCATGGGCACAGGTATGGGTATGAGTATGAGTTTTTATTTTATTTCATTGCATGTTTGAGAAAATAACTATATGTAAATGCCTCGGCGTGAAATGGATTCCCGGCCTCGAAAATCCTTATTTTCCCAGCCTCTGATGTAATGTAATGTACAATTACACAGGTTATTTTTGTAGTAAAAAGATACCTTTTTTTATGGCAGCTTATTCAACCTAAAAAAGGGCCATGACAGGGCATGGGGTCAAAAGATAATGTTGTTTAATACCAAGACAGGTAATTAAAATAGTATTTATAAAAATACTATCACTTGTTTGATGCAGCCTTCATATTTAAAATAAAATTAATGGTTCAAATATTACTGAAGGTCAATTCCAATAGGATACAGATTGTTTAGGGGGCGGAACACAACATCAATACCTCATTTCAGGCCTCAAAGTTGGAAGCAATGATCTTAGGGCTTGAGGAAAAGGGCCTCATAAATTGATACTATTTGTTATCACTCACCTAAGACTTTGTTCACTACATCACAATTCTGTTCAATCTCATGCAGCCATCGTTTCACGTTCGCGAAGGACTCTCCGTTGGTGACATCGTACACAACGATGACACCGTGAGTGCCTCGGTAGTACGTGCTGGTTATTGTTCTGAACCGCTCCTGCCCTGCAGTGTCCCATATCTGAAGCTTTACTCGCTCTCCGTTAATTTCTAGGGTTCTTATTTTGAAATCGACGCCTATCGTCGTAATGTAGCTACCCGAAAACGTGTTGTCGGCGAACCTCAGGAGCAGACAGCTCTTACCCACACCTGCAACACATCACCATCATTCCAATGAGCCATATTACCACAAAATCACACGGAAAATCGGTTACTGACGAGGCCTCGCCCACTCACCACTGTCACCGATAATCAGCAGTTTGAAAAGATGATCAAACTCGCGCGCCATTGTTCGGGTGTACTGCCGACAACTCTCTAAATGGTCATGTGTTCACTAATGACGTTAAAAAACGATTTAACACAACTTGAACTCTGGAAATATTAATAAAACGCATGCCGTAGGACGTTACGTTTGCGTCACTTTACAAGACGTCCGCCATTATTATATTTTTTAATTCTATATCATTACCATTCAACAAAATTTAATGACATTACGATATTAATGGCAACACCTAATTATTAGGCAAGTTACACATATTCTATTCTAAAAATGATCTTCGTTGTTTGTTTTCCATTTGTCACTTTTGTTAAGAAAAGAGATGGAACAGTGTATTAAAAAAAGAGTATTCTTCAGCAATTTCATGAAACAAATGGGATTTACCATTCATCCCTCAAGTTCGGTTCTTATGGCTTCTACTCACGTATAGATTTGGCGTCAGCTCTACGCCGCGACATTTCAAGGTCAAGTCGCGAGTTTTCAAACAATTTTCCTCTCACTATGATCGATTGACTCTTTGTGTAGTATGTGAGTAGCCCCTTTAATATCTAATGGCTCAAATCACTTGAATTTATGTTGCAGAAAAAAACAATGGTATTAGGGACCAAACTGTCATTTGGCGCTAGTGTTGCGTGAAATACATGTAGTGTGAAAGAGATACAGATAGTAGTATTTTGACAAATATTGACGATTGCGTTTCGTCAAGGGGGTGAGTCAAGTTGTCAGAATTGTCAGAATTTATTTTATAGATAAAAGTGCTTAGGTGTGGTACTTTGCCAGTTTTAGTGAAAATACAACTATGTCGGCGACTCTGAAACCATATCTAACGGCAGTGCGCCACACACTAACTGCTGCGATGTGCTTAGAGCATTTCTCGTCGCAGGTCGTGGAGCGATACAACAAGCCCGAGGTCGAGGTTAGAACGAGCAAAGAACTCTTGCTGAATCCTGTGGTCATATCTCGTAACGCCAACGAGAAAGTTCTGATAGAGTCCTCCATAAACTCTATTAGAGTGAGTATTATGATCAAACAGGCCGATGAGATCGAAAAGATCTTATGTAAAAAGTTCATGCGCTTCATGATGATGCGAGCAGAAAACTTCATCGTTTTGAGGAGGAAACCCGTCGACGGATATAACATCAGCTTCTTGATCACGAACTTCCACACGGAGCAGATGTTCAAGCACAAATTAGTTGACTTCGTTATATACTTCATGGAAGAAATTGATAAGGAAATAAGTGAAATGAAGTTGGCTGTTAACGCTCGCGCGCGTATTTGTTCTGAGGAGTTTCTGAAGCGATTCTAAGTGGAATTTACTGGTATTATAGACTATGATGAGGCTGCCGAAGCCCCAAGCTTAGTTCCCACCCTTTAACTCTGTTAAGCTCAAATGTGGGTGCGACACAAGCCTTATTGTGGTGCACATGGTACTTGATAATATAGTGACTGATGTGATTCTTAATTTATATTCATTATGTTACATGACAAGCAAAGCTCTGTGGGTTTTATGCATGTAGATAATGTTTTTTTATGATAAAGCCAACATTCATTAACATTTCTTGGTTGAAATTATGATAAACAGAATGCTTTCTTGCTTAATCCACATATATTTGTCTTATTTCACTGCATAAGTGCACTCTTTATGTCCACCACTGCCTGACAAGCATAAAAAACACAAGTAGGGTTGTCCCACCTTGTCATAAGGATCAGGTTACCATAAGATTTTCAGAAAAAAAATAGATGAATGATATATATATTTTTATAGTTTTGCTACATTATTTAATGGCCGAACCATTGACTGGTTTGTCTTATTATTTAAAAACAACAAAGGCAATCAGGGGCATTGCTGCCATTATCAGTATTTATACTATTTATGCAAAAATAGTGATAACAAGTATGCTTTTACAATATTCATTTTGCTTTTATAAATAAAATAAAAATAATTGGCAATGTAACCACTGACTAGAGCAAACCTTTTATCTATATGGCAAACAAAGTGATGGCTCAAAACTTAATTAGGAAAAATTTAACAATGTAAATTTAACAATCCAAAATCATTTAGCATTTGATGCCATTGCCGAACTTCTTTTAGCCTCTAGATGTAAGAATTTGAAAAGATTTTACTCTATTGCCATATTGTGTTTACTAAATCTTCTAAGACTTAATAAATATTAAAATAAGCTTTGATCTCTTCCTCTAATAAGTTTGGTCCCACAGGGTTTTGCTGTATTCCTATAATTCTTACTCCCATGTCTGTAAGATGTTTTTTTTTTTTTACAAACAGAAAGTATTAGGAGCTGTAAAAAAGCTCTTTGTTTCTTAACTCGTTTTTCCAAACTATGTGATGTTACTCATTCCGGACCCAAAGCATTTTATTATGTTGTGTATTGATATATATTTTACATTTCTAGAATTCTTAACAAACTTCTGGTTTATAGATTTCATAAAATACTAATATAGGGCCAGTTTTCAGGATAATGTTGGTCTTGCATGTCACACAATCATTTCAAAAGTATCTTTTTTTTATTTGAAAGTTAAATAAAATAAGAAAATTATATGTACTTTTCACAGAAGTCGACAATATGTAAAGAAGTTTTAGCATTGGAGAGAGCAATAAATTAATGAATTTTAAGTATACTTTTTTGATAATAAGTTTTATAATTTAAAAATATACTATGACTATTTAGTTGATTGTTTAGTTTTGTTATTATTATTTGTAATTGGGGAATGCTCCTGTTCTGATTTATTATGACGAGAACCAGGATTTTTTTGTTCTGGTTCTGGATTTGTATAGGAAATGAGAACCGGGAGCACACCCTGTTTGTAACATAAGGTCAGAAAGCTAGCATAAGTTCCATTTAATTTGAATAGTTTTATCATGTATTATTTCTCTTAACTTGAAAATCAATAAAACAAGTTATGTATTTGTAGGTTCTTCTTTTTTACTACAGTGGCAACAATAAAATAATTATTTTCCTGGTATAATTAAATTAAATTTGTATCTTGTACAAAAGGATATATGTAAGTACATTTGAATTGGCCCATGATCACAGAATAATGAATCCATGATGGAGACAGGAAAAGACATAAATACTACATACCTACTTATCATGTTGTAGGTAATTAAAGCCTGAAGTGTATACGATGTGGTATGATTATTACGCGCCATCTAAATTGACGTTTATATTATTTGATCCTAAATATATTTTAATTTAAATAGTTAAAATATTTAAAGCTAAAAAGTTCCAACTCCACATAACACCTTGTCACATTAATTGCCTTTTATTTTAACCACCACTATTGTTTCGTTTCATATAACCATAGACTTAAATATATAGTAGACGGCCATAGCCTAAGAACTTTTTGAGGCTCCGAGTATTTAGCGCCATCTAGTTCAGAGCCACCTAAACAGAGACAATATGTATGAGATAAAATCAGAGCCACCTAAACAGAGACAATATGTATGAGATAAAATCAGCGCCACCTAGTAACGAATAACGTACTAGTAGTACACTAATCGTTACTAGGTGGCGCTAAATACTCGGAGCCTCAAAAAGTTCTTAGGCTATGGCCGTCTACTATATAATTTAAGTCTATGATATAACTTACAATAAACCTTATTTGAAGGAATGAAGGCACATTTTAAACTGCAACCGTTATGTGAGGAGGGTATGTTATGTTAGTTATGTACATTCGCCGAACTATCGGAGCGGCCAAGGTGATCACAAATATCTGAACAACACTTCTATTAAGGCGATTAAGTGCTTGTTCAGATATTTTTGAGTACCCTAGCCACTCCGATATATTTGATGACGACTGTACGAGCAGCAGTTCAAGTTACGCTATTACTATTAAATTTATGAGAGTTTCTGGTTATGATCATACTATTCATACTTAGCCTTAAAATGAAAAACTTTAAGTCCATAGTAGATATCACCAAATTTATTCTTTCACAGAATCTTTCAATACAATACAGCCATACCAAGCTTATGTATAATAAAATCTACCTAGAAAGTGGCCACGCAACCATGTTTGACAAATAATTTCTATCACTATTGAATTTCAATTAATATAATGCAAATATGGAATGGTAATAATATTGGCAGAAAGGATAGCTTAAGAAACAATTTCCTCATACATGGTAAAAGTGGCCTTTAAATTTGCGTAATTATTTTGATGTAATTTAACTGTCTGGATCAATTGATTTCGATCGACCGAGCTGGTTGATGGCTGGATGATGATTGATGACGTAATCGATCGATAGGTTCGGACAACAGCCGTATATGGCTTATTGCACTGGCGGTAAATGCTTGCACGCGGAGCATGCGCTTACGCAATATGTAAAAAAACTGAGCGTGCCAGCACTCTCGTTCATCTAAAAAATTGCAAGCATAATGTACGAGATACTTAAGAGTCTGTCCGGAAAGAGAAGTGTCGTAGAATGTATGCGTTTCCATATAAACCAGGAAACTTATTTTTCAGGACCAACTCTACTTCAGCTGCAACATAATCCGATTCACGTTCTAACCAATCGTTGGGTGGCAACCCAAACTCACTAAGTACCACAAGTTCATAATTATAATGAACCATACTGGTACAGGCCGCGGCACGTAACTCTAGCGGTGACCGTTATTGCGCAGAAGTCGAAAATAGGTCGCGCGGGGGGTACAGGGGGTGAAGGGCTATGGAAGAACATGCGCAGAAATAACGGTCAGCGCTAGAGTTACGTGCGGCGAGGTATAACATGACAAGGCTGATTTTCGTATTTTTTTTGTTATTAATATTTTTTTGGGTATAATAGGTTTCGGTTGTCACCTGACGAAATTAAGTTGAAAAGATGGTTCTGGGTTTTCCAGATTACAGGGGCGTTAACTTAATAAGATTACCTCTTAAGTTTCATTTCTGAACTTAGTAAAATCAGCAGTAATCCTTATCTTCTTAATATTTGCTTGATGTAGACACGCAAAACCCGATTGAAGCCTAGACGCGTAAAAGGAATTTGAACCTTCTACACAGTACTTAGATTCCATATTTAAATGCGAGTATATAGGCGCCATGCAGCGCTACCACTTAGAGCGTTATCACACTTGCGATTTGCGAACGAGTTTTGTATGGGAGCGAACACGCCGCGAGTTCGCCGCGTACGAGTTTTGTATAGAAATCACTTTCAAATCGCTCAAGTGTGATACTTAAGGCTCTTAAAAATGAAACGTAAAACTATTTATACAAGGTTCAATTTACTTTGACGGCTTTATGTGAAGATTAGTATGCTGTAGATGTAATTAGTTGGACTTGGCAGTACGCAGAGTGAACCCTTCCCCCTTGAAGGCCTCGAAGGGTTCTACGGGAGTTTCTTCTCGAGCACTGGAGGGGCGAGTGCGGATGAACCGGATTGTACCGATTTCGTAGTCGTAGTCAGGTATGCCACGGACGTAGGGCTAGAACAAATACATTCTAATTTAACACACATGTATAGTAAGATTTTTTTATTATGTCCGAATTGTAGAAAGAAATCTCTAGTAAGATTCGGACATCTTAAAAAATGACTACTATAACGTTTAGCAGAAACTATATAATTTTAATTGAATAGGGCGGCACAGTCTTTTTGAAGCTTCAAGTCTCACGAGAGCAATCCAAAGTTATCGTAGTAATACTGTTATAAATAGTCACGGTATCAATTTTAGATGGCGCTGTACTCTCTGCTCTACATTTACGATAACTTTAGGTAGCTCTCGTTCAGATGGCGCTTCAAAATTGGAGCTTCAAAAGGTTCTTAGACTGTGCTGCTCTATTAAATACTGAATACTATCTAATTGATAGTCTTTCTTTTAAATTCAATTTTGGAACTGTCAGCTGGCTAGTTGGACGTCCGTCCATTGCGATGGCTTTTTTAACGTTTGTTGCGCGATAAATTTCATCAACATCATAATTAGTCGTTCCCTCAGAGCTGAGGATCGTGACATCATGTCGTTCTGTTGAAGATCAGGTTCCTCTATAGGCTTCTATCCCTCGCTAGTTATAATTGCATGCGTGCAATAATTTAGGCACACCATCTTGCAGGGGGAGGGCCTCTAAGTCTCGTGCCTTCAACTTTTCCCGTCATGATGATTCTCTCCAAGCTATCCGAAGAGCGTCGTGAAAGGTGCAATTTTTCGGGTTATAGCGCATAGTGTAAGTAGTAGCACATACCTGCCGACTCTGCGCCGCCGTGTCCGCCTCGCTCTCGCATACTTGCTTCTTCTTCTTGCCGTCGAGGCGGTTGCCCTCCCCCCTGAAGGGCACAAGCCGCTGGGCTCCGGCATGAGTAGTAGCACATACCTGCCGACTCTGCGCCGCCGTGTCCGCCTCGCTCTCGCTGACTTGCTTCTTCTTCTTGCTGTCGAGGCGGTTGCCCTCCCCCCCTGAAGGGCACAAGCCGCTGGGCTCCGGCATGAGTAGTAGCACATACCTGCCGACTCTGCGCCGCCGTGTCCGCCTCGCTCTCGCTGACTTGCTTCTTCTTCTTGCCGTCGAGGCGGTTGCCCTCCCCTCTGAAGGGCACGAAGCCGCTGGGCTCCGGCATGAGTAGTAGCACATACCTGCCGACTCTGCGCCGCCGTGTCCGCCTCGCTCTCGCTGACTTGCTTCTTCTTCTTGCCGTCGAGGCGGTTGCCCTCCCCCCTGAAGGGCACGAAGCCGCTGGGCTCCGGCATGAGTAGTAGCACATACCTGCCGACTCTGCGCCGCCGTGTCCGCCTCGCTCTCGCTGACTTGCTTCTTCTTCTTGCTGTCGAGGCGGTTGCCCTCCCCCCCTGAAGGGCACAAGCCGCTGGGCTCCGGCATGAGTAGTAGCACATACCTGCCGACTCTGCGCCGCCGTGTCCGCCTCGCTCTCGCTGACTTGCTTCTTCTTCTTGCCGTCGAGGCGGTTGCCCTCCCCCCTGAAGGGCACGAAGCCGCTGGGCTCCGGCATGAGTAGTAGCACATACCTGCCGACTCTGCGCCGCCGTGTCCGCCTCGCTCTCGCTGACTTGCTTCTTCTTCTTGCCGTCGAGGCGGTTGCCGTCCCCCCTGAAGGGCACGAAGCCGCTGGGCTCCGGCATGAGTAGTAGCACATACCTGCCGACTCTGCGCCGCCGTGTCCGCCTCGCTCTCGCTGACTTGCTTCTTCTTCTTGCTGTCGAGGCGGTTGCCCTCCCCCCCTGAAGGGCACAAGCCGCTGGGCTCCGGCATGAGTAGTAGCACATACCTGCCGACTCTGCGCCGCCGTGTCCGCCTCGCTCTCGCTGACTTGCTTCTTCTTCTTGCCGTCGAGGCGGTTGCCCTCCCCCCTGAAGGGCACGAAGCCGCTGGGCTCCGGCATGAGTAGTAGCACATACCTGCCGACTCTGCGCCGCCGTGTCCGCCTCGCTCTCGCATACTTGCTTCTTCTTCTTGCCGTCGAGGCGGTTGCCCTCCCCCCTGAAGGGCACGAAGCCGCTGGGCTCCGGCATGAGTAGTAGCACATACCTGCCGACTCTGCGCCGCCGTGTCCGCCTCGGTCTCGCTGACTTGCTTCTTCTTCTTGCCGTCGAGGCGGTTGCCCTCCCCCCTGAAGGGCACGAAGCCGCTGGGCTCCGGCATGAGTAGTAGCACATACCTGCCGACTCTGCGCCGCCGTGTCCGCCTCGCTCTCGCTGACTTGCTTCTTCTTCTTGCCGTCGAGGCGGTTGCCCTCCCCCCTGAAGGGCACGAAGCCGCTGGGCTCCGGCATGAGTAGTAGCACATACCTGCCGACTCTGCGCCGCCGTGTCCGCCTCGCTCTCGCTGACTTGCTTCTTCTTCTTGCCGTCGAGGCGGTTGCCCTCCCCCCTGAAGGGCACGAAGCCGCTGGGCTCCGGCATGAGTAGTAGCACATACCTGCCGACTCTGCGCCGCCGTGTCCGCCTCGCTCTCGCTGACTTGCTTCTTCTTCTTGCCGTCGAGGCGGTTGCCCTCCCCCCTGAAGGGCACGAAGCCGCTGGGCTCCGGCATGAGTAGTAGCACATACCTGCCGACTCTGCGCCGCCGTGTCCGCCTCGCTCTCGCTGACTTGCTTCTTCTTCTTGCCGTCGAGGCGGTTGCCCTCCCCCCTGAAGGGCACGAAGCCGCTGGGCTCCGGCATGAGTAGTAGCACATACCTGCCGACTCTGCGCCGCCGTGTCCGCCTCGCTCTCGCTGACTTGCTTCTTCTTCTTGCCGTCGAGGCGGTTGCCCTCCCCCCTGAAGGGCACGAAGCCGCTGGGCTCCGGCATGAGTAGTAGCACATACCTGCCGACTCTGCGCCGCCGTGTCCGCCTCGCTCTCGCTGACTTGCTTCTTCTTCTTGCCGTCGAGGCGGTTGCCCTCCCCCCTGAAGGGCACGAAGCCGCTGGGCTCCGGCATGAGCGCCGCCGGGTCGTGCTCCATGCCCTCGGCGCGGCCCGCGTGGCTGGTGCGCTCCTCTTCCTTGTAGCCTACGGGCGATTCAAATTCTACCTGTTTCGGTGAAAAAAAAAATGTAATGTTAATCTGTTTACTTATGGTACAGTCGCCATCAAATATATCTCGGCCACGGTACTCAAAAATATCTGAACAAGCACCTTATCGCCTTAACAATAAAGACGTTGTTCAAATATTTATGACCACCTTGGCCGCTCCGATATATCTGATGGCGACTGTACCTACATATATATTATACTTAATTGTAATTGACGTGTAAAAATGTATGAATTTTTTTATCAATAACTGTCATAAATATACATAGTAAATATAAGAAGTTGCGCAGGCAGTTGATAGTACTAAGAAACAAATTTAATCCTTTGACCGCCAAAGGTCACGCGCAAGGTCAAATCACGCGCACGGAAAGACATGCCTTCGCGCGCGCCAGAGCGTGTAATCACGTCCAAAATATAACCGAGTTCCCTCGCGCGCGCTGGCGCTGAGGGCTTTTTCCGTCCGATGCTTGGCGGTCAAAGGTATAAACAAATGTCTTACATTCATATCACACTCAATGATGATGACCGCGTTCCCCGGCTTAGTCTCCAGCACGCACAGCTCGTACACCTTGGAGTTGTACTTGATGGCGATCACGTCGCCGGTCGTTAGACACGAGAAG
This sequence comes from Pammene fasciana, assembly GCA_911728535.1. Classification (NCBI taxonomy): domain Eukaryota; kingdom Metazoa; phylum Arthropoda; class Insecta; order Lepidoptera; family Tortricidae; genus Pammene; species Pammene fasciana. The sequence continues at coordinate 5,346,208 of OU452292.1, forward strand.
TTGCGCAGGCAGTTCTCCAACACTGAGTAACAAAGTTCTAGGTCAGCCGCAAAGTTCATTGCTGATATTGGCTTATGTATATGAAACATTAGCTAAAAACTAAAAAGGTATTTACATGGAGTGGGGGTGAGTTACACCTATTAGCTATATCAAACTGTGTGTTACCATAATGTTCATTTGCAAAATTTTATTGTAAGGTTTCCCTTATGGCGGATATCAAACAGCTGCAGTTTCCGCATGTGTGCGAGTGAGATAGTGCCCCGCATGTAATTAGCGCTGACTCGTTCACCCATCCAGTTACGCCGCCAGTGTGATAATCGCGATTCTAACCGTGATTAGCGCAACTGGCCAAAGATCCAGCTAAACACATTAAACATACCCCAATTGGAAACAGATATCCATTACAATGAAAAAATGAACTGTGAAGAACACTGGAACATCACGGGATTCGAACCCGCGCCCTTCGGATTGCCGGTTCGACAGCTGTATTACTTGTTAAAACAAAGGATGAGATAATGAACTTTATGATGAGTGATTGCATTATTTGCGTAAACACAATTGGGCAATGTAAATATTTATTTACCTGCTTTAGGATTGCTTATGTCTAAGAAGTCTTCAGAGAGTGGTTTAAACTTAGAGAATGTAGCGACGGGCAGAGAAACACTCTCAATCTGGAGTAGAGTGCCCTCCTCCATCACCAGATTGGCCATCATCTGCAATACAAATACAATGAGTGAGTGATGTCAGAGTAAAAACAAATAGAAAATCAAACAATTGGTTCAGCTTTTTATTGGTATAGCCTTGAAGGGCCACAGTACACAATAACTTTTACCAGCTTAAAAGGTGTAGCATCCTGCAGCTTATCAAACAGCAGACGTCACAAAGCAAAGGATTGGTACTACCAGTTCATTTACTATCTCTGTCCTGTGACAACTTTGGATATTAGGGAACATTAACCCTCTGACCATCAAAGACGTCATGTCACGCGTACGGAAAGCTGTGCCCTCAGCGCCAGCACGTGATGTCACGTCCTAAATATAACCGGTTTGCCTTCATGTGCTGGCGCTGAGGGCACGAGTTTTCCGTCCGATGCTTGGCGTTAGAAAAGTTAAAATACCCATTTTGAACTTTCTGTATTATTATATCACGATAATATCGCCGAAATACGGGAAAGCACATGTGCTTGCGTACCTGACATATCCAGACTGGTTTTGCAGGGTACCCTCATATTTCGATACACTACATGCCTTTCCCTCGGGATAGTCCACTAACACTAAGTCTTTCACTTATCACTGAGTCTACTTATTAACACTAATGCATTGTCTTTTTTGTTGAAGTCCTTACACTACACCATATATGCTAAATTAACTAGTCTAATTTCCTATAATTCTACAACTCAGATTCTCCCGAGTCATCATCGTCTGAATCCCCAGTATTTCCAGGATCATGATCAAACTCTGAGAGATTTTCCTCGTAAGCTATTTCTACTTCCTTTGCTTCCATGGCTTGTGGCAATGACGATGATCTCGTCCGTTTGTTGGCTGGCGGTATGTGTTCCTGGCTCTGGATAATGGTATGATCCTGAGGCCCAGAGACCGCTATAATCTTAGGCCACTGTGACACTGGAAGTGTAGCAAACACTTGATGTACATCGTTTTCATCATCAACATCACTTTTTCGACTCGGCTTATTCTTCTTTCCCGTGCGATGTCCAATCTCACGATACAAGTTCTCTGTTATCCTCTGGCTTATATCTCTCTTCTCTCCCCCAAGACTCTGTATCTGATTAATGTGTCTCTTCATCAGCTTCCCATTCCATTGTATTATATACCTACATATACCTTGTCTTTTCTCTATGACTCCTTTCAACCAGTGTGGCCCGGAACTGTAATTCCGGAAGTACACGGTCTGTCCCACTTTAAATGGATGGACTTGAGTGTTTTGATTCTCATCACACATGTCCTTACTCAATAACATACTGCGTAACTTCTCAAACGCCTTTTGATGAAGCATAGTCCACTGCCATCCGACATCTTTATTTAACAATTTATACAGTGGTTCAGCAATTTTAGTCTTTTGTGGTAGATAACTGTCGCACAAGTTCAATAATACTAAGAAAGCTTCAAGCTCTCCAACATTACTTGGGGCTGGTGCACTTTCAATTCCATGAATCTTATCCTCACAAGGATGTATCCCGCTTTCATCAATGAGAAATCCCAACAATTTCACACTTTTAACTCCAAGACAACACTTTTCCTTGTTTACTCTTAGACCAGCTCCTTGTAACCTCTTTAACACCATTTCTAACCTTGAGTTATGTTCACGTCCATCAGTTCCACTCACAACAATATCATCACATACAACAGCTATGCCTTTAATTCCTGCAAGTAACGATGACATTAGTCTTTGAAAAATACCCGGGCCAACTTTTACCCCAAAAGCCAAGCGTGTCATTTTGTATAGTCCTTTTGGTGTGTTTATCGTTAACAATCGTGCTGTTGCCTCATCCACACCAACCTGAGTATACGCCCTATCCAAAGCAATTTTGCTGAAAACATTGCCGCCTTGTATAGCTGTAAAACTTCATCTCTTGTAGGCAATGGATATGTATCAGTATCAGTCACCAAATTTACTGTAGACCTATAGTCTCCACAAAGCCCAACCTTGCCATCTTGTTTCAGTACTGGTACGATAGGGGTAGCCCATTCGGAATGTGCCGTTGGTACCAAAACTCCTTCATCTACTAACCGGTCTATTTCCATAATCACTCTTTCCCTCAAAGCAAAAGGAATTGGCCGGCTTTTCAAAAACTTAGGCACTGATCCTTTCCTGGGTGTAATACTCACCACTGGGCCTTTATACTTCCCCAACCCTTCTTGAAAAACATCACCATATTTTTGAAGCAAACTTCTTATTTCACCACCGTTTATTTTCAGATCCATTACTCCTTTGACCCGTATTCCTAATGGCTCAAACCAATTACGCCCTATTATACTGGGTCCATAACCTCTGGCAATATAAATTATAAGCTTATTTTGCGGTTCCTTAAAACCAACTTGCACTCTGATTTTCCCTAAAATATTTAAATCGTTTTCTGTCCATGTAGTCAATGTGACATCACGATCTTCCATCACAGGCAATTTCCCGTTCCAAATGAGTCTGGCTGTCGCTTCCGAAATCAAAGTAAATGCACATCCCGAGTCCACCTCCATCTCAATAATGGACCCCTCAATTGACACCTTCATTCTAAAAGCATCAACTTTATCTTCTCTTACACCATTCATCTTTGTATACAGCCCATTACAATTTGATCTATGTCCACCATCATTTTTATTTTTGACAGGACACACCGCCTCAATATGTCCTATATTAGAACAAAAGTTACATTTACTCCAACGGAACCTGCATTCCCCTTTATGCTGCTTACCACATCTGAAGCATGATTGACTTTGTTTGTCAACCTCTCTGTTAGTGATTTTGTTTACTTCCATGGGTTCATCGACCTCCACATTTGGTTTAGCCGGTTCTGGCACTATAATTATACTGGAGTCAAAAGTGGCACTCTCATGTGAAAACGCTATCTCCGATGCTTGAGTAAAAGTTAGTTTATTACATTGTAACAGTTTTCTTTGAACTTCCTTGTTCCTAATCCCACATACCAACTGATCACGCAAAGTTCGGTCCAAGTCTGTAAAATTACAATGAATACTCATTTTCCTTAAACTCGCCACATAATCCCTGACCTTTTCCCCTTCTTCTTGATTCCTTGAGTGGAATTTAAAAGACTCCACGATCTCATTAGGTGTAGGGTGGAAATGTGTCTTCAAAAATATCAAAATTTGTTTATAGGTTATGTCCCTTATACTGACTGGAGATGACAAAGAAACTATTAAATCAAATAGTTGAGAGCCACATACCGCCAACAAATTCGCCTTTTTCTTGTCCTCCTCCTTAATATCGTTTGCATTTAAACAGAATTCAAACCTTGTAATGTAATTTTCCCAGGAATCATGGCCCATATCAAATTCACCAAATTTAATACCCATTTTCTGCACTTTTCACTCAGAACTTCACAAACACTCACTAACACTGCCAAATACACGCTTTTACTACCGATTTGCCTCGTCGCCACTATTATATCACGATAATATCGCCGAAATACGGGAAAGCACATGTGCTTGCGTACCTGACATATCCAGACTGGTTTTGCAGGGTACCCTCATATTTCGATACACTACATGTATCAAGTTCAATTAAGGTTAATTAAGGGAAATAATGCACAATCTCCCTTCATTAAATGTCTTCTTGTGAGCAAGTGTTTTCAATTATAGATAATTAATTAAGCACAAGCCTATTATTGAATCACCACTTGTTTTTTCATTTAATTATACATTTATAGATGGATGTGGCATTACTAGGCAAAAAAGGAGATGGGAAGAGCTGGACTCACTTTCTGGTTACCTACTGGCAGGAGCATAAACTGAGCCATGACAGATGAGGTGCATAACAGAAGCTTTTGCAGTCGGACACAATCATAGGAAAAAATGAAACATACCCAATGTGGTAAGTACACCTTCCCCTCGTCAGCCACAAACTCCAAGACTCCGCAGTGTGTGGACCTTTTAGACTTTTTGTTGGTCAGTTTGAAGATCATTGGGTACTCTATGTTCAACCTCGTTAGCTGCTCTAGCGCTGATGGTGGCATGATTACTGGAAACATATTCTAATTAGAACTTGAATCTTATTAATGATTAATATTTTTTGTGTTGTATGATGATTGTTAGTGTTAAGTGTTAAAAAAATTAACAAATGCCCTCAGAAAGGAATACCTATATTGCTAAAAACTTGTAAATAAATGTAAAAAAAATTCTTACATTAACATTCACAGCATTATATTGCATTTAACTTGGTGTTATCGAGATTAGGTATGCTACACACTTATAAATATTTAACAAAGAACAGTCCGGCAATTTGCCTTTTGTGCACTCTTGAAGCAGCTATATATTTTGAACCAAGATATGTTCAAATTCATGATATCCATAACATAATTAGTTGCAATGAAAAACTGATACATAACATAGCTGACTCCTCACTCAGATATGTCCCCTATGTATAAAGCCTTTGCAGGAAAATAAGTAAAAGTGTCTGCTAACTTTTGCCTCCTCTCTCAACATCCTGTCTTTCGTTTCCTGGCAGCATGGACACCGAGAAACATCTGTAGGTCATGTTGAAAGGTCTCGATATTTCATGAAACATGTTGAAACCAAACTGAAACTAAAAACGTGTATGTTAAATAATTTATAAATAGCATTTGTTGTGCTATAGTACATAACTACTATAATTCCTACCATTTTGATATTGTTTATTTACGTTTACTTTGCGAAAAACAAATAAATTCTAATTTATTGCAAAATCATGCACAGTCTTAGCAGTAGTAGAAAATAAACATCAACTTGACAACTGCCAGCTGAGTTGACATAAAGGACGACATTGACAGAGTTAAAAATATTTTACCACTAAAATTTCAAAATCAAATATCGTTGCAAAAAATCAACTGCCACGGAAAGTAGTAATCTGATTGTTATTTATTATCAGTGTGAATCGAAATGAGGCATTTTTAAAGATATATTTTATTTTGTTGAAAGTTTTTTTGTAGGCAACTACTCTAAATCTAAGTGTTGCTATTCGAATAAATATTGTAAAATATATTTGAAGAAAAATTAAATAATGGTTTAAATCATTAATAATATTTCAAACAATTTTAACTTAGTTTTATTATTTAAAACATATATTAAAAAATTTAAAGTCCTAAATGATTGTGAATGCATTGATTACTCATCGAGTCTACCTTTCTTTTTCTCTCTGATATTTGCCATTTCATTTGTATATGTGGCAGCTGCGGGTGTTGTAGAATTTTTCGTAATTTCTCCACATATTAGAGACGTTATCAAGCTCTATTTTTCCTTAATGTAGAAATAAATCGATTGTGTGAGTGAATAAATAGCTACATCATTAAAAGTCTATAAATTATTTCATAGATATCCGGCCGTTGTCATTCTCGCTTTCGAGTAACGCCATGTTGATTGTCAAAAGTGTTTTCCGATGAGACAGCAGTGAAAAGATTTTTTTGTGTTATCATTTCAGACTGCGATTTCGAAGGGTCGCGCGTAATTTATATCGGTCTAGTTAGGGTGAAGATCTAGCAGCCATGGCGCAAGTACTGCCTATTCGGTTCCAGGAGCACCTTCAGGTATGTACGCCCATCGATTTGATGAACACAGACGTATAGCGGCTTTACGGTGGTGATAGGATGAGTCAGTTTACGAGCAGGGGGTGTCTTATGGGTGTTTTGTGCATTACCGTGTCGTGTATGGGATAATTGTGGCAGGTAGTGACATTGCGCAATTTCGGTTGACAGTTTCCACCCCCTGCTCGGCCCATCGGGAGTGGGTGCCCGGTATTGATTTGCTCTATATTCACCTCTGGATCATATGTTTCCAATTCGTTGCCAAAATATATTAGTCCGGTCAATACCACGCTTTCACTCGATAATTTAATAAATTTTCACCATTCCATGCCAACTTTTATACTGAATGAAAAGTCCTTACACACCTTACACATTCATTGATAAACCACTTCATTCATAAGTTTCAAGAGAGCATCTTGCTATTCAACTTGGAATGTAAATAAATCTAATAGGAATCTAATAAATGTAAGCAAATGGAAACCCAGTAAGAGGCATTGTATTATTGACAAAGAACAATTATCTGCTACATAAGATAAAAGATAATATTGGTCTCCATGTAATAATGTGTGTTTTGAAATAAAAATGAATCTGTAATGAAATCTTATCACCTGGGTGTCTTTCTTATATTAATGTAAAATTTGAAATTGGTTTCCATTATCATAATTCTTAATGTCATAATTAAAGACAAATAGCTGATAAACCTGTCATATACATGTATATTTTTTTATATTTGAATATTTGAGAAACTTTGGTGTTTTTATAAAGTATAAAGTGCAAAGCTTGTTTTCTCTGCCCTACAATAAGCATTTCTGTTGCAAGCCAGACATGTTTTTAAATAACCCCTATTACACTAATGGAACAATGCAATGCTTTTTAAATTGACATGATGTTTAAGAGTAAAAACATTACATAAATCCGCCTGTCAAACAATAATTGATGTTGTTTCAGCTCACAAATGTTGGCATCAATCCAGCGTCCATTTCCTTCAACACCCTCACCATGGAGTCGGACAAGTTCATCTGTGTCCGGGAGAAGGTTGGGGAGACTGCGGAAGTGGTCATCATCGACATGGCCGACCCCACCAATCCTATAAGGCGGCCCATCAGTGCTGATTCGGCCATCATGAATCCGGCTAGCAAGGTTATTGCGCTGAAGGGAAAGGCTGGTGTTGAAGGTAAGACAATATTTTATTGGTGTATGGGTAGCAGTGGCGGCACTTCCATAGAATACGATTGGCGGCACCTGAGCAGTTTTCTTATCTCATGAAGAAATTTTAATTCATATTAAGCTCCGGCTTGTCTAAGAAAAGTTTGGCCTACCGTCATTGCTGGGTAGATCACTTTGTTCTTGTTATTGTTTGCTATGATTACATCTCCTGGGTCACACCTTTAATTCATATTTTTTTATCTGATACATTTTTGTCTTTCCTAAAGCCTATTTAATGGTACTAAGTAAACATGTTAGTAGTGTTATAATATTTTTTGTAACAAAATAAGATTCTGTTGGCTTATAAAATAAATGAGATTAAAAAAAATAAGTTTCTGTTCTATCTTAGCTGAGTGGACCAAACAACAACAAAAAAAGTTTGATTAATCTATGTTTCTGCTCATTTTCTGAGAAAGCCATAAAAGGTTGTCATTGCAGCCTTCAGAGTTGAAGGAAATATCAAGTTTCTATATCCCAGAGAGGGACTCAACAATGTTCTATATCATTCTCACAGGGTTAAAACCGGTGGTAGGTTCTTTTTTCTCTCTGACGTTCATAAGTGCATTGTAATGTGCCTAAATTGAAGAATAAATATCTTTTATCTTTTTAATTCCTTTAAAATCAAGATTTCTTAAAATAAATCCTAAATTAACAAAATATTTAGTAGATACCTTTAGTACTCATCTCATATTTATTAACTGATATTACTAGGCATTTTATTACTTTTTGGGAAAATTCATAACCAAGATATCATGCTTCATAATGTTTATACTTAAATGGAAATCCCTCACAATTACCTACCACTTCTTATTCTTAACATTTCAGCAAAATCACTTACAAATTATAAATACAAAACAAATACCCACTTCCACTTTTTGTTGACTTAACGGCCTACTGTTATCACGAAGCAATTATTGGGACTTTAGCATAGTGATAACATAAAGTATTTATTATTAAACCATCTGCCCCCAGACACAATTGGGTAGTTATGCTAGCTATCACTATCAGTCATGGATGTGGGCTCAAAACAAACAAGTGCAGCTTGGATGGGGTTATGCAAAAGAGAGCAATTAAGCTTCAGGAAATAATCAAGCATTGTACTGTGGAGTTCTCCGATATCCTACACATACACGGTTCAAGAATACATATATGAACACAACCTTATTTGTGTGGGTAGTGGGTACACGGGTTGTGTACGCATATTGGAGAACTCTACTGTACATGCTTAATTCTGTTTATTTACATGAAAATAAAGTATTTAGACAGTGGTACTTTATTGATAGGTACAAAAACATAAATAAATTATAAATTAGACATAAGGCGTGGCTACACCTGGCGCCCCGGCTCGCGAGGAAATAAAACTTAAGTAAAAATGAAAACTCAATAATACAAGTACTTTTTAGTTTTCTAGGAGCATGAATTTTTTATTTAACCGCTCGGCTATTCGTTAAATAAAAAATAATAATGAAGTTAGTTGTAAATTGATACTTACATATTTACTAATAAAGTAATAAGTGAATTGTATTTTTTGAGAATATTCGTTTGTTTCTAACTAATTCAACTATACATTAAATTTTTTAGTGTACATTACAACGAACACTATTGTGCTGTAAAATTGTAATCACGTTTTGGTGTTCAATAATAAATAAATTGAGCATGCAATGGTACCTGCATTTAAATAAGTTTTTTATTGACCTGAGGCGTGTTTAAATATTTTTTCATATGTGCAACATTTTATTTTAATTAACTTGGTTACATCACGCATCAAGCCTGCCCGCGTTGGGATAAAGATAACAGGGCTGGCAGTGAGTCATGAATACATTACTCCGAATTGTGTGTACAAGCTATTGTTTACCGCCACACGCCCTATCAATGGACCTTTTCATTTATTAGGGGAACTACTCTGACCCTATAATAAAGGATAACGTAAATATGGCACTTCCTCTTTAGACGCCATGTTAAAAATATGCAATACGTATTGTAGTCTTTTCTGAAATGCTGTCGTTTTTAACTTTTTTTTATAGTGGGATGGAAGTGTTAATCTGCCAAATCCATTTCTGGAAATAGAGTATGTTGTACCCAATTTAATGTACAATGCAGTTATGATACTTATGATATATGTTAATAAAATATAACAATTTAGCAGGTGGTTTACTTTATGACTTATGACAGTTATGACGCATCCTCCCTGTGCGTTGGCAAGGGCTCCGTGCCCTCCCTGGTAGCTTGATGCTTGATTTCTCGTGTCGCGCCTCCCTTTTAAATATCGTGACGCCCCCTAGTCTAGATTAGGCTCTAGTTCTGGGTCGGCAACTTTTTAACAGGGCTATGCGGCCCGCAAGCCTCCTATTAGAAGTCGTTCTTATTGACAGCCGACAATGCGGTACCTTTTTCTGATAAAGTCACAAATTATTATGAAAGTGCGGCGCGCCTCCATTTCCTTAGCTCCTATGTGGCCCTGTTAAAAAGTTGCCGACCCAGAGGTCGAGCCTAGTCTACACTAGGGGGCGTTGCTGTTGCCGACCGCTGATCTAGATAATAGAGAAATAAGTGTCGACTAGCCTTCATAATGTCAAGCTGTCGGGCTAATAACCAGTGGTATGGAGTAAGCACTATCTGTATGGTTTAAATAGCTATGGGGGTTGATGCATGCGTTTATTGAGGTACCTGCACCTACTGGAAAGAACATGCACGCTCACTTTAGTCAATTCGCGCGACATGTTTCGGAGAGCCTAGGTCTCCATCTTCAAGCACTAGGAGTGCTAAAGTGACGTGATTCTAACCGCTTTATTTTATAGCATTATCAGTCTCTATAAAATCTTCGTTTATCAAGTTAATAAATAGCTTTAGTTTTGTTCGTTACTTTACCGGATGAAGTGCGCTATACTTTTTCGAATTGCTCAGGTGTTTATAAAACTGACGGGTCCCCATTTGCCACTAATATAACTGCCACCTTACCTGCTGGAAATGGACCTTAACGTCATCAAGTGATAAAACAATTCATTGATATTCTTGGAAAGTTTATTCATTTCACATTGTTCATGTTACATCTCATATTTATGAAATAGTCCCAGTGTTTTAAATTCCATATGCGTTTGTTCGCCGAGGCGATCGTATAATAAAGCTTTTAAGGTTCTCTATCTTAAGAAATAAAAGCGATCAGATATCATTTCGATTGATTTTGTTATCCTGGCTCCATGCCTCAATCGCTGGTAAGTACCGTCAACTGCTACAACTACGATCTCAACTTTGCCTGGCTTGTAAAACGTGGTTTTCTTCACCAATCAGCCAATTATATCTTATTTCTGAGATGGCTGCATTTCTCTCATCTTAGGAATAAGATATAAATAGCTGTTAGGTAAAGAAAACCATGTTTTTCAAGTCAGGCAAAGTTGAGCATCGTAGGCAAAATTGTAGCAGTTGGCGGTACGTCGACATCAAAGATATGCTTACACTTTTAAACCTTACTCCCTTGTAACTAGACGTAAAAATGTAAACATAATAAACAAAGATATTATCTTTGTTGTCGATGACTCGATATACTCATTCTGAGGCTTCTCTTGCTACTTGTGCCTCTTGCAAGCATTTTTATTTTACCATGCGGAAAATAAGGAACCCTATCCCAAACCCGACTTGGACTTGACTGTTGATGTCGTCACTTTCAGTTGACCTTGCCATTTCTTTAAAACATTTCTGCGTATCGATTAGATTTACATCCCGCTTGATCGAGAAAAATATGAGGTAAAATAGGCGGCTTTTCGCTGTGTATTGTAATGAGTTAGATTTGAATTCTAAAAAAAGTAAGTAAGCAAATAACAATTTATTGTAATTTATGCTTCATCGCATGGCTACATGTCACCAGATATGGATAGGCATTTCTTCTCTCGGGTAGTAGTAGTAGTGAGAAAACAGATGATGATAAAAATCCAGTGAGTGCTGCGAGGTCCATATGGGACGGTGCAGTTAGTTCTACCAAGTTTGTTACTCTTTAAGCACCACCCAGGGACCACGGGTAGGGTTATCTCAGGTGTTTTCTACGGACGCAGAGTAACATTGATCCCCATCTCTAGTTAACATAGTGGATAAATACAAATCCGTGAAATGCAATTCATTTTTTATATTAATTTTAGGGTTGTTTTAGGAACACTATAATATTCTAGCAGTACATAATTTGCTAGTATTGGCATGGTCATAATTATGAACAAGTACTTAGGTATGTCAAATATAATTTGATTACGTAAAACAACTGCTTTATATTGTATTGAGACTTAAGAAAGTCATCAACCATTGAAGATATTTTGAATATTTCCTTAATCCAACACAGAATTTGTTCTACTTGTCAGATTTATTTAAAATATTGATGTTACGTTACTTACAAAACTATGCTAAAAATATCTCTTAACGCACTTGACCTTTTTCATTAAGTACGAGTATTCATATTCATTCCTATACTACAGAGACATTCCCTGTATCGATTAGGCAGTCCACGTGGGCGGAGGAAATTAGGACAAGTAACAAAAAGGCAGTTGGACTCAAAAGGGCAATTTGTTACGACTGTGAGGATTTACGGAGCTTTCCTCAAACTATGCGACATTTAATTTACCTGGGACAGTATTTTTGTCGAACTCCAGCAAAGGGGCGAAAAACTTTTTTTTTTCACGATTAAATATTGCTAAAGATACAAATGAAGACGACAATTTATCTAATGATGTTGTATATTTTGTATTACTTGCTAAGATTTTAGAAACTATATGTAAGAATTATAACAGCATCAGGATCAAGTCCAAACGTATTTACTGATCACAGGTCACGTCAACCCAGCTTTTTTCAAGTGAAATTATTAGTTAGAAAAATCAAACAAGGCTTAATTTTTTATATATAGACGTTAAAATTAAAAAAATATATATATATATATATAAAGTACGTATGTGTGTTTACTTTGTCAATATTTTCGTCCTTTCTTTAAAACTAGCGCTGAGTAAGGGGGCCCACCGACTGTCAGTCCACCTGACGATATCGGCCTGTCAGTAAGAACAAACATTTGACAGCTCAGAGCAACTGACAGGCCAATATCGTCAGGCCGATTGATAGTGGGTGGGCCCCATAAGTGTCGTAGAATCCATTGAGTCCCAAATACTGAAACCACGTCACTTGTCTCGCAGCCTGTACTATAACCGCGAAGCACTTCGTTCATCGAATCGAATATTTCCATCACTCTCTTTCGTATATGCAAGAGCGATAGAGACGGGCCCATCGTTTTGTCGATTTTCGAACTCGCGGTAGGCCCTCTGGCTGGGGTAGCGTGGTGGGAACCAATATAAATAGCGACAATAGGTACATTGTTATTTGTATTGTGTCAACAAGGCAGGTGAACTTTGAGCTCAAGAGTGCCAAAACTTAATGAACATCAATGGGTTGTTCAGTATTAATTCATACAAAGCCATATAATCCCTGCTGAGTCATTAACATTATGTATCAACACCCGAGACAATGGCGCCGGTACGATGTCGCCAAATAAATATGAACCTTATTCCAAAGACGTAAGGAGAAAATATTAAGGTCGACTGTAAGGAAACTTTATATTTATTCAGTTATTTTAGTCTGTATCCTTTATTATTTTAGGTCTTTGTTCTGAGATCTGAAGACATACCCGCTTATTCATAAACGTGTTTCAAACCTGATTTAACTAAAACATAGTTTGTCCTTATCTGTCACTTTGACAGTTGTGTTTATTAGAAACAGACAAAATATAATTTAACTAAATGAGGTTTGAAGCACGTTTATGAATAAGCGGGTAAGTATTTAAAATTGTACAGTGAGAACGATGTTTATGATTATTCCGAACGTCGTTATTTAGGCGTTACATTCAGTGGTATGGGATCACCATAAGGGCATAAATAAATGGAATGAAACAGGTTATGTTACGTCACATACATGTATAACCATGACCTAGCAGAGATAGATGATTGAGTACAATGTCGTAGGTATTGGTACTTCAAATTTTAATATTATGTTAGAGTTTGAGCGGAAGAAGTGTTGTGATTTATATGAGAACTAATTTCTACGACACCTCTCGTTCTGCATACAATCCCCCCCCCGGCACGCAAGATAAGACATACCTTTTTTTTTTAAATATATATATATTTTTTAATTTATATTAATTTAATTAACCATTAGTCATGCCTTATCAAGACCAGCTAGTGTCTAATGCTATTCCATATTATCCCAATACTCTGAATCCAAACCAAAACTACGGGGAATACCTTGATGTGGGCGGAATAGATAAAATTTGTTTATAATATGATACAATTCGTAAACAGGAATAGAAAACAATTTGGCAATACGCGCAGTTCTTAGCAAGACTATTTTTATAAGTATATACACACTTAACAATTCGCTATTATTAAATAAATAAATAAAATAAATAAAAAAATAAACAAGTGGGCGAATGTACACAAACAAACTAGAAGCTGCGACCATAGCCATAGGATAAAATGTATACACGGGGTATGGTAATAATAATACAAAGATCGAACGGGAGGGTCTTATCTTACACTTTCAGTAGGTACGACAGAGAAGGTGCTATTATCGTTGGCCCTTGTTATAGTTTCACATATTTTTATTACCCTCCACGCCATTAATTTTAGCAGTGGAGGGTTACAAACAGATATTCGCGATTTCTTCAAGAATTTCTCTGTTTGCTACGAGAAAACCTGATATTTCTCTTAGGAAGTTGTGACGACGAAGGAAATCAATGGTAAATTTATCTGTTTTGTGCTGTAGAAGTGATTATAGTCATCTATGTCTATCCCTTATGGGTTATTGTACGCGTGTGCGGTCTCTAGTTACATTCCTGCTTCGAGGCTACGGCTGATTTCTCGACTCGTCACGAAAACGGAGCCCCAAATCAAGATCTTCAAAATAGCCAACTATTAACATAACCATATTGTCCACAGCCCAAAAGACACTACAAATCTTCAACATCGAGATGAAGTCCAAAATGAAGGCGCACACCATGACCGAAGACGTGGTGTTCTGGAAGTGGATATCGCTGAACACACTGGCGCTAGTCACCAAGATGTCGGTCTATCACTGGTCCATGGAAGGCGACTCGACGCCCGTCAAGATGTTCGATCGGCACTCGTCGCTCGCCGACTGCCAGATCATCAACTACAGGACTGATCCGAAGCAGCAGTGGTTGTTGCTTGTTGGTAAGTGTTGCATTTTGTAGCGTACAGGTCCTCGGCAAATGTAATCTCATATGGCTAATCTATAACTCAAAATACTCGGTTGGAAGTAAGATGAGATTGCCATGTAGATACGGTCCAAATGAAAATCTCTTCAAGAGCTTTACCCCTTAAAGATAACATGATTCCTGACCTCAGTCATAGTCCTCGATGGTCGTCATTTGATTATAAACACCTCTCAAAAAGGCTACTTTGTGTGTCATCATTAGAAGTTAGACTGGTGTTCTTTTATACAGATTTTTTGGCTACACATTTTCGTCAATGCAATCTAAGAATTTCACAAAATTGCTATCGTGTTTTCGTTAACAACGAAACGAGCCCTTGACTTCGAAGTCGGATCTATTCATCAACAGCTGACCAGTTCAATAGCGAAGACTTCCGCTGCAACCGACATACGGTTGGTTAAATAAACATTGTCACATTCCAACTGTACTCGATACTCGTCGCGAGCTGTGAATGAAGTTATGAAATATGTTATTTAACGGGCTAGCTATCTCTCTCACACATCAGGCTCAGCATTGTAATTGGAGAGAGAAAGTAACAATGCCGCGACCGTATTAAGAGATTTGTTTAAGACATTCATATGGTTTCAAGCTACTTTGACCTGATACTGCGGTGGGATCGAATTAGACTATTGCTATTGGGTTATGTATGTATGTATGTATGTATGTATGTATCACTTTATTGCACATAAACAAGTATAACATTATAACATTAGTAAATTACAAAAAGATATGCACAAAGGCGAGCTATGGCGAGGATGGTTATTGACTTACTTCATAGAGAACTCAATCAGACAGTCACTAAAGTAGGTCAGATGAGCTCAGGTGGGTTTCAATATACGTTATGTAGCAGTACATAACATATGTGGTGCTTCTTTCAGAGGGGCATAACATGGCCCCTACCTAACATTTCATGAATTCAGAAGAATTAAATTTACAAATTTACAGACGTCCATCGTTATAGCCGTTTATTTTGTTTTCTTTCTTTCAGTACGAGGGGTAAATATGACTATGGCTTAGATAAAAATTCTATTCTATTTCTCCCAAATCTCTCGTCGATTAGAAGTAATATTGCGACCTGTCCTTTCAATACATATTGCGTCAAAGATATCACTATGTTTCTTAAATCAATCCTCAGCAGCGGTCAACAATAGTTCTCGCTCTGAATGACCGGCTTTACTAATCGCCAGGTCTTTTACTATTGACGCAAAAAGCTAGGGAAACCCTGCTGTACACATTTAACATTAAAAAAGGTAAACACCTTCTCCCCCCGTCACGGCGGAGTGAATGAAAGTCAATTATCTCTTTCACGACTCGGCGCACATTACTTTGTACGCCATTTTAAAACTTCGCTTTAAAAATAGCAGGATGTTGTGTTACGCTGTACAGTTGGCGTCGTGCGATTTTGTTACGATACGATTGTGACAGGATTCTGCTGCTATTTAGTAACTAAGCAGTGGAGCAACTAAAATTCGCATCAAAGAAAATGGTCTTCACCGTTTCTTTACGCGATATTTAGACGTGTTTAGATTCGACAATGGGCTTATTGAGCTCCAATACAGTAGACGTGTACGGCTAACATGCAGTTAATAATCTACGCAAATAAGCAAATTTGAGATTAGAGTTTTAGAAGTTTTAGCGCGTTTATGAATCTCAGATGAAAGTTATGAATAAACGCTAACACTGCAAATTTAAAACACCTGACTTGTACAAGCTTTTAAGAAGTCTTAATGCCATCCTCGCGTGGTAGCATAATCTGAAAGTCGGAAATGATCGGATACACAAACAAAACTCGGCTTAGGACAAATCAAGAAGAGCTGTGCTGAGCTGAGTCACTGTATACTTACAGCAACGCACTCAACTGATAATAGATCTTATCTCTTTGCAATAAAGGTTACAATTAATCAGTTAATAGTGTCGACGATAAAAGATGGACCGGTATAAGTCTGATCTCTGGTATAGCATAGGTGTTTAGAATCTTGAGCTCTTGTTATACTATTGTAGATTTTATAGCCACATTCAAAACGTTTTGTAAATAAGTAGGTAGGTTGCTAGCCAAGTTTGGGCAAATGTGACTGCGTTGTGCGGTATACGAGACGAGCCAACATGCTTGCCGAGTTCGGGCAAGCTCGATGACTAAGCGGACCAGTGTTGTTAGCTCCCCGAAAACCAAAATAAGTGTGTGTTATTAGAAAGCACAGTTATAATGGTTTACCAATGGCGTTATTCTATTCATATGCGCTCGGGAAGCTATTAGAATTACACATTTTATTAATGCAGCATTCGAACGTGTTGTGTCGTGAAATTTGATCGATTTGGATAATTTGGTGCTATTGGGTATCAATGACAAATTGTTACATCTGCTTTCAATTTTGCTAATTTGAGCACAGTTGTTAGGTAAAATATACTTTATTCGAAATCCTTATTATAAGTACTATTTGAGGATTACGTTTGATGATAAAAAAGTAATATGGATGTCGTTTCCCGATCGTAAAATCTGGCAAATCGTGAAATTTGTAGACACATCATGAAACACCGACATTTCATATTATGCGGAGTTACAAATCGGGTCCTATCTCAGATTTTTTTTCGGCGTGTCTTTTCGATATCGTACCCTCTGTAATTATTTGTAATTTTCGGTAACATATTGTACTTCTTTCGACAGGCATCTCCGCCCAGCAGAACCGCGTTGTAGGCGCGATGCAACTGTACTCCGTGGAGCGCAAGTGCTCGCAGCCCATTGAGGGCCACGCGGCCTCGTTCGCCACGTTCAAGGCGGAGGGCAACGCCGAGCCCTCGACGCTGTTCTGCTTCGCCGTGCGGACCGCGCAGGGTGGCAAGCTGCACGTCATCGGTGAGTGTACTGACTATCGAGGGCCACGTGGCCTCGTTCGCCACGTTCAAGGCCGAGGGCAACGCCGAGCCGTCGACGCTGTTCTGCTTCGCCGTGCGGACCGCGCAGGGTGGCAAGCTGCACGTCATCGGTGAGTGTACTGACTATCGAGGGCCACGCGGCCTCGTTCGCCACGTTCAAGGCCGAGGGCAACGCGGAGCTGTCGACGCTGTTCTGCTTCGCCGTGCGGACCGCGCAGGGTGGCAAGCTGCACGTCATCGGTGAGTGTACTGACTATCGAGGGCCACGCGGCCTCGTTCGCCACGTTCAAGGCCGAGGGCAACGCCGAGCCGTCGACGCTGTTCTGCTTCGCCGTGCGGACCGCGCAGGGTGGCAAGCTGCACGTCATCGGTGAGTGTACTGACTATCGAGGGCCATGCGGCCTCGTTCGCCACGTTCAAGGCCGAGGGAAACGCCGAGTCGTCGACGCTGTTCTGCTTCACCGTGCGGACCGCGCAGGGTGGCAAGCTGCACGTCATCGGTGAGTGTACTGACTATCGAGGGCCACGCGGCCTCGTTCGCCACGTTCAAGGCCGAGGGCAACGCGGAGCTGTCGACGCTGTTCTGCTTCGCCGTGCGGACCGCGCAGGGTGGCAAGCTGCACGTCATCGGTGAGTGTACTGACTATCGAGGGCCATGCGGCCTCGTTCGCCACGTTCAAGGCCGAGGGCAACGCCGAGCCGTCGACGCTCTTCTGCTTCGCCGTGCGGACCGCGCAGGGTGGCAAGCTGCACGTCATCGGTGAGTGTACTGACTATCGAGGGCCACGCGGCCTCGTTCGCCACGTTCAAGGCCGAGGGCAACGCCGAGCCCTCGACGCTGTTCTGCTTCGCCGTGCGGACCGCGCACGGTGGCAAGCTGCACGTCATCGGCAAGACTACATTTTTTTACTTTGTAGCAAGAAGATTAGATGTAGCCTTAAGACGAAAGCCCCAAATCGTTGGGTTCTGTCCACAGTTCGGTCGTAGCCCTTATTTATTTAAACTTTTTTGCACAAATGATAACTTCATCGTGCAATCGGCGAACTTAATGCCTTACGGCATTAGATTTCTACCAGTCAGAGGCAAAGCAGAGATATCTATCTTTCTAACTTGTCCTGTCTACAAATTTGTTCATGTCTAACATGTTGTTTCCCCCTCACAGAGGTGGGCCAGACGCCCGCGGGCAACCAGCCGTTCCCCAAGAAGGCGGTCGACGTGTTCTTCCCCGCCGAGGCCCAGAACGACTTTCCCGTCGCCATGCAGGTCTCCCCCAAATATGACGTCATCTATCTCATCACTAAATACGGGTAAGTCTTAATGAACGTAATTAATATATTGCTTTAATGTTCACCGTACAAACTACAAGACAATAGAAAATTCATGATCCATAAAAAAAGCCAAAGTGATATCTTTCAGACAGTAGCGGAGTAGAAGATAAAACAGAAAGTAGTCTATAGGATAGGATATATCGTCAGGTGACAAGCAAACTCACCCATACGGGCAACATAACAAGGTTGATTATCGTTTAATTATTTTTTTGTAATTAGGGAGTTGAGCTTGTCACCTGACGCTATTACTCGTATGAAAAGTGAATTCCATAATTAGATTTATTTTGATGTTGAATTCCGCTTGACAAGCTCGTAGAAGTTTTCACATATGGAATTTGACTTGTAGCTCCAAACGCGATTTTTTCGCTAGCTTTGCTTAGTTCGGAGAGCGTCAATGTTTTTCTTAGCGCGGAGTTTCCTTTGAAGTAATGTTTGTTTGTATTCATGCTCTTTCATGCAGTTGTTTGTGTGGTTTAATAATCCAAGCTAAAATATATTTTCCCGTTTCCAAAAGGTACATCCACATGTACGACATTGAAACCGGCACCTGCATCTACATGAACCGCATCTCCTCGGACACGATTTTCGTGACGGCTCCCCATGAGGCCACTGGCGGTATCATTGGTAAGTTACCAACTTTAATCACCGTGATATCAGAACCTACCCCTTACCGTTAGGGACGTCGGGCAGCACTCGACTACTCATCATCATCATCAGCCCTTTATCGGCCACTGCTGAGCATAGACCTCTCTTCGTGTACGCCACTTGTCCCGGTCCTGTGCCAATTGAATCTAGAAATGATCCGCAAGCTTCTGAATGTCGTCTACCCAACGAGCCAACTACTACTCATAGCAGTATATGTACGGCATACTAGTTATTATAACAAGTATGGAAGATTAACTAGGTAACGCTCAAATCTGTCCCAAAAGATTTTAATACAACCTAGGCGTCAATACTTACAATTTACTTGATAAACATAATTAAAAAGTTTTCTCGTAAAATATTATGGTTTTCATGTGAATTTGATTGCTTAACAACACACAAAATTTAGTATCTAACCCTTTGACTGCCGTCATATCACGCGCACGGAAAGTCGTGCCGTCAGCGCCAGGAAGTGATATCACGCCCAAAATATAACCGGTTTTCCTTCGCGCGCGCTGGCGCTGTGGGCACGATTTTTCCGTCCGATGCTTGGCGTTCAAATAGTTCAAGACTTCAGAAAGATTACGGGGGGAATAGCTAAAGCTTTCTGTCCCGATGTACTGTTTAAGCACAATAATAATTCAGCCAATTGCTATCCATAAACAAAATCTTTCTACGTATTCTAGGTTCAATGTTCGCCATATTAACCACTTTTCATTTTAAACCCATTACCATATAACACAAATAAAATACCCGTCATTTGCAAAAATTGAATCTCATTAACAAATTCACTAAACATTGCATGTCCAAGTTCATTCCGCGATCGTTGACCCGCTATCGAGCGTAGAATAACAAGGTTGTAACTATTTATAGCTCTTCATACGAATAGAACTTTACTAATATTAGCAGCAAGTTCAAGAGAGCTATTTTTCATGTGGGCGCGCTGAAATGACTTACGGCATTGGCTGAATACAGATGAGGATAACGCCGTGGCTCGTATTGAATTTGGTAATAATTAAAACGTTCGTGCAGCCTATCGATATGGGGTCAATAAGAATGAGTGAGAATGGGTCATGGGATATCTATTTAAAATTTTCTTTTGGCTGTCCTTTAACTTTTAAAATGAATATCATCATCATCATTCTCCGAGCGTTTGTCCCGGTCTTGGCATGGCTCAATTGAGCCTGGGATCTGCTCGGCAACCTAATCGCAGGAATTGGCTAGTTTTTACGAAAGCGACTGCCATATGACTTTCCAACCCAGAGGGGAAATTAGGCCTTGTTAGGATTAGCTCCGGTTTCCTTACGATGTTCTCCTTCACCGAAAAGCGCAGATGATATTTCGTATATAAGTTCCGAAAAACTCAGTGGTACGAGCCGGAGTTTCACCCCGAGACCTCCGCATTGAAAGTCTAAAGCGCTTCAACTTTTAGAATGAATATATGAGGATTAAAATACAATGTCTCTGTAGATACTTAGCTTCCCTCTGTGAGACAGTGGATTCAAATGGATAAAGTTCAGAGCTGTGACCTTAAATGGGGTTGGCCGGTGGAAAGTATTTACAGATGGCGCCAGCATAGCTGGGTCCCTGTCAGTCGTAAAAAAGTGTCAAAATCACGTTTTTTTTTAAAAAATTTTTGACCTGGATGGGCTAGCCTTTAAGCCAAATCCCATACAAC
The DNA here is from genome assembly GCA_911728535.1 of Pammene fasciana. NCBI lineage: Eukaryota > Metazoa > Arthropoda > Insecta > Lepidoptera > Tortricidae > Pammene > Pammene fasciana. The sequence goes on from OU452292.1 coordinate 5,367,432, forward strand.
AATACTATTGAAAGGGACCTAGCTATGCTGGCGCCATCTGGCCAAACCGTTGACAGTTGCCAACCCCATTGAAGGAGTTCTGCAAATGGGATTTGACTTACATTAGTTCGTTCTAGCTTTGGTTGCTTAAATACTTATATGGCACGTAAAATTTACATGTTATTTCCTTGTACAGGCGTGAACCGCAAAGGCCAAGTCCTCTCCGTAACCGTAGAAGAGGACTCCATCGTCCCCTACATCAACACGGTGCTGCAGAACCCAGAGCTGGCGCTGCGCCTGGCCGTCCGCAACAACCTGGCCGGCGCCGAGGAGCTGTTCGTCAGGAAGTTCAACATGCTGTTCACCAACGCGCAGTACGGCGAGGCGGCTAAGGTCAGTACACAACATGTTTGATCACGGACCGCAGGTTACAACAAGTGACGTCGAGGCGGCCAAGGTCAGGGACACACAACATGTTTGATCACGGACCAGGTTACAGCAAGTGACGTCGAGGCGGCCAGGGTCAGTGACACACAACATGTTTGATCACGGATCAGGTTACAGCAAGTGACGTCGAGGCGGCCAAGGTCAGTGACACACAACATGTTTGATCACGGACCAGGTTACAGCAAGTGACGTCGAGGCGGCCAAGGTCATTGTAGGTACACAACATGTTTGATCACGGACCGCAGGTTACAGCAACTGACGTCGAGGCAGCCAAAGTCAGTGTACACAACATGTTCACGGACCGCAGGTTACAGCAACTGACGTCGAGGCAGCCAAAGTCAGTGTACACAACATGTTCACGGACCGCAGGTTACTACAACAAGTGAAGACAGTGACCTGCTAAGGAATCTAAACTCTACTAGAGTGGAAGAAAACATGATACACAAATTAATTGTTGTTATAAGCAAAAACGTCTGCAAACGATATTTCAATTTTATAATTGAAAGGAAAAATTCACCAAATTCAATTTTTCCTTTCAATCATAAAACATGATACACGCTAAACACAGACTCCTTGGAAGGATGAACACTCAGAAGCGTATAGCGCAGTCAGAAATACTGACAGTCTCGCGTTGAGTTTGGAGTATCTATACAGATAAAGCTGCTTTGCAATTTATTGAAAAGCCGGTTAGATTATGTGTTTTTTTAAATATAAGGGCTGGTATAGACAAACAGTTTATTTTGCTCTGAGAAATTTGGAACAGTATGGAAATACCATACAAAAGTGGTTTACCCCGGTTTTTCTTTTACGCCACTTGATCTTACTCAAAATATTAATTCAGTGCCGATAGCGGCGTAGTACTTATAATCAGTGAATCTTATGTGTGTGCAATATAGTCGACCCTGCACGAGTCTAATTTTACAGAGATACCGCAAATCGATGTACAGTTTAGCCGTTTGGCACACACATACTAGAGGTCAAAACAAAATTTTTGATCCGCAGTTCTTTAAAAAAATTCCCTTAGGAGGGGGGTGCTGGTTCATCATTTTTTTTGTATGAGAAAAAAATATTTTTTTTTCAAAAACCAATCGTGTGTGGTATCATATGAAAGGGCTAATAGAGGCGGTTCTAAAAATATACCACATCATTACATTTCAGCCATATTTTTTTTATTAAAACAAAAATAACTTTCAAAACATACCAAGTTTGGGCTCCTCCAGACACGACATGGCTGATTATTTTTTTGTACAATATATCACAAATGATACTTGTTATCATCATATCTAACCCCAAGGAAGCAATTTTGAAAAAAAGGTTCATTAAGTATTTATTTTTTATTTTTCAATATTACAAAATAACGCAGTACAAAATGTACTGAAGTAGAGGTCTACTAGAGTTATACTCCAGTACATTTTGTATTGCGTTACTTGATAATTTTGAAAAATTATAAAAAAATACTAAATGAAGTTATTTTCAAAATTGCTTTCTTGAGGTTAGATATGAGGGTATCAAGTATCATTTGTGATATTATTGTACAAAAAAAATCTGCCATATCGTATCTGGAGGAGCCCAAAGTTGGTATGTTTTGAAGGTTATTTTTGTTTTAATAAAAAAAATATTACTGAAATGTAATGATGTGGTATATTTTTGGAACCGCCTCTATTAGCCCTTTCATATGATATAACACACGATAGGTTTTTGAAAAAAACATATTTCTTTCTCATACAAAAAAAATGATGAATCAGCACCCCCCTCCTAAGGGAAATTTTTTAAAGAACTGCGGATCAAAAAATTTGTTTTGACCTCTAGTATGTGTGTGCCAAACGGCTAAACTGTACATCGATTTGCGGCTTTATTTTGTATACAAGGGGCACTAATATGATTCACGAACTATTAGTGTGCACCTTCGAATTGGCAAATTTTTCTGTGTCCTAATTCTGATAATAATTGATCCAGGTAGCAGCGATGGCGCCGCGCGGGATCCTCCGCACGCCGCAGACCATCGCGCGCTTCCAGCAGGTCCCCACCCAGCCCGGCCAGACCTCGCCGCTGCTGCAGTACTTCGGCATCCTGCTCGACCAGGCACAGCTCAACAAGTTCGAGTCGCTGGAGCTGTGCAAGCCGGTGCTGCTGCAAGGTACCCATGCTTCCAGCAGGTCCCCACCCAGCCCGGCCAGACCTCGCCGCTGCTGCAGTACTTCGGCATCCTGCTCGACCAGGCACAGCTCAACAAGTTCGAGTCGCTGGAGCTGTGCAAGCCGGTGCTGCTGCAAGGTACCCATGCTTCCAGCAGGTCCCCACCCAGCCCGGCCAGACCTCGCCGCTGCTGCAGTACTTCGGCATCCTGCTCGACCAGGCACAGCTCAACAAGTTCGAGTCGCTGGAGCTGTGCAAGCCGGTGCTGCTGCAAGGTACCCATGCTTCCAGCAGGTCCCCACCCAGCCCGGCCAGACCTCGCCGCTGCTGCAGTACTTCGGCATCCTGCTCGACCAGGCACAGCTCAACAAGTTCGAGTCGCTGGAGCTGTGCAAGCCGGTGCTGCTGCAAGGTACCCATGCTTCCAGCAGGTCCCCACCCAGCCCGGCCAGACCTCGCCGCTGCTGCAGTACTTCGGCATCCTGCTCGACCAGGCACAGCTCAACAAGTTCGAGTCGCTGGAGCTGTGCAAGCCGGTGCTGCTGCAAGGTACCCATGCTTCCAGCAGGTCCCCACCCAGCCCGGCCAGACCTCGCCGCTGCTGCAGTACTTCGGCATCCTGCTCGACCAGGCACAGCTCAACAAGTTCGAGTCGCTGGAGCTGTGCAAGCCGGTGCTGCTGCAAGGTACCCATGCTTCCAGCAGGTCCCCACCCAGCCCGGCCAGACCTCGCCGCTGCTGCAGTACTTCGGCATCCTGCTCGACCAGGCACAGCTCAACAAGTTCGAGTCGCTGGAGCTGTGCAAGCCGGTGCTGCTGCAAGGTACCCATGCTTCCAGCAGGTCCCCACCCAGCCCGGCCAGACCTCGCCGCTGCTGCAGTACTTCGGCATCCTGCTCGACCAGGCACAGCTCAACAAGTTCGAGTCGCTGGAGCTGTGCAAGCCGGTGCTGCTGCAAGGTACCCATGCTTCCAGCAGGTCCCCACCCAGCCCGGCCAGACCTCGCCGCTGCTGCAGTACTTCGGCATCCTGCTCGACCAGGCACAGCTCAACAAGTTCGAGTCGCTGGAGCTGTGCAAGCCGGTGCTGCTGCAAGGTACCCATGCTTCCAGCAGGTCCCCACCCAGCCCGGCCAGACCTCGCCGCTGCTGCAGTACTTCGGCATCCTGCTCGACCAGGCACAGCTCAACAAGTTCGAGTCGCTGGAGCTGTGCAAGCCGGTGCTGCTGCAAGGTACCCATGCTTCCAGCAGGTCCCCACCCAGCCCGGCCAGACCTCGCCGCTGCTGCAGTACTTCGGCATCCTGCTCGACCAGGCACAGCTCAACAAGTTCGAGTCGCTGGAGCTGTGCAAGCCGGTGCTGCTGCAAGGTACCCATGCTTCCAGCAGGTCCCCACCCAGCCCGGCCAGACCTCGCCGCTGCTGCAGTACTTCGGCATCCTGCTCGACCAGGCACAGCTCAACAAGTTCGAGTCGCTGGAGCTGTGCAAGCCGGTGCTGCTGCAAGGTACCCATGCTTCCAGCAGGTCCCCACCCAGCCCGGCCAGACCTCGCCGCTGCTGCAGTACTTCGGCATCCTGCTCGACCAGGCACAGCTCAACAAGTTCGAGTCGCTGGAGCTGTGCAAGCCGGTGCTGCTGCAAGGTACCCATGCTTCCAGCAGGTCCCCACCCAGCCCGGCCAGACCTCGCCGCTGCTGCAGTACTTCGGCATCCTGCTCGACCAGGCACAGCTCAACAAGTTCGAGTCGCTGGAGCTGTGCAAGCCGGTGCTGCTGCAAGGTACCCATGCTTCCAGCAGGTCCCCACCCAGCCCGGCCAGACCTCGCCGCTGCTGCAGTACTTCGGCATCCTGCTCGACCAGGCACAGCTCAACAAGTTCGAGTCGCTGGAGCTGTGCAAGCCAGTGCTGCTGCAAGGTACCCATGCTTCCAGCAGGTCCTCCAGCCTGGCCATGCTGCATCCTGCTATGCTACATACACCCTACAACATGATACCATCTGCTAGATTCTGACTAGCATCGTGCCGTTTACTGATTTCGAGATCCAAAGCAAGAAAACCCACCAGTGAGTTACTTGTTTGGCGCTGCCCATTTCTCCTGTCTGGAGGAACTAGTATTAACGTGTTTCAAATACGTTCTACTTTTGGGTATTCAAAATACGTTCTACTTTTGGCTAAAATTTGAGATGGACTCTAGTTTTTGAGGCATCTAATGCTTAGACAATTTAGACATACACTTTTTGCACTTCAAGACCTTAGTAATCTTTTGACCGCCGCCGTCTGATATATGACACAAAGTGACAACGTGAATGACACCTTCATAAATTAGGACAGAGTTCAAAATTGAAAGTAAATTTTTTGACGTAAATTAAAACGCAGGAAACTTTAATAATATGTTCGTTTTCAGGTCGCAAGCAACTGCTCGAGAAATGGCTAAAGGAAGAGAAGCTAGAATGCTCGGAGGAGCTCGGAGACCTGGTGAAGCAGGTGGACCCCACGCTGGCCCTCTCCGTGTACCTCCGGGCCAACGTGGCCAGCAAGGTCATCCAGTGCTTTGCCGAGACCGGACAGTTCCAGAAGATTGTGCTTTACGCGAAGAAGGTAATTTAACTGCCAGTCTTTTTTCTTTACCTTGTATGTTTGTTTCCCCCTTCATGCATCTACCCAAATGGTTTAATTTAAAGATCGTGTTTACAAAAACATCGAAACCGATCCGGTTAATTATATAGCAGCAACTCGAAATCACGAAGAAACAGCGCGGTTCTTACATTGTACCATACCATAATAAAAGTCGTTTAGACTGGGCTATAGTAGCTTAGGTACTGACGCCTATCTAAGTATACTATAGGAATCGTTGAAAAAAACCCTGTTGGGAAAAGATTGTGTATTTTTACCTGTCTTGGTTTGTGTTTTTAGCACGAATAAATTTAGGCTTTTCCTTAAGACCTGTTTGACGAAGTATGAATTGTTTCCGCAGGTGGGCTACACGCCCGACTACATATTCCTCCTGCGCTCCGTGATGCGCACGAACCCCGAGCAGGGCGCCGGCTTCGCGGGCATGCTGGTGGCCGAGGACCCGCCCCTAGCCGACATCAACCAGATCGTGGACGTGTTCATGGAGCAGAACATGGTGCAGCAGTGCACCGCCTTCCTGCTGGACGCCCTCAAGAACAACCGCCCCGAGGAGGGGCCGCTGCAGACCAGGTCACTTACCGTGCTTATTTACTAACCTAATTAAAAGTTGGGCAGGTTACTTGCCAAGTGGACAGACATTGTGAGAAAGTAATAGGCCAGATCATGTTCCGCTTCCACTGTTGTTTTATGATGATGTAAATCCGTGTCCAGATTATACACGGCGGCCTTCCACGTACCTTCAAGCGCGTAATTTAAACACAGCCTAAAATGTTCTCCAGTGACGTTTTGTTTTCTACAGGCTGCTGGAGATGAACCTGATGTCGGCGCCACAAGTGGCCGACGCCATCCTCGGCAACGCCATGTTCACGCGCTACGACCGCGCGCACGTGGCGCAGCTGTGCGAGAAGGCTGGCCTGCTGCAGCGCGCGCTCGAGCACTACACCGACCTCTACGACATCAAGCGGGCCGTGGTCAGTACAGTACAGTACTCCTCACTTGTCATGTGCTCCTGGTACTGTCCATGTCGGACGCCATCCTCGGCAACGCCATGTTCACGCGCTACGACCACTCAGATAAGCTCAGTACTCCTCGCTTATCATAGTCTCCTGGTATATTCATGCTGCTAGACAGACATTCGTTTTTAGGCTTTAACCAGGTAACAAGATTTCTTCAAATGGTTAGTTTAGTCACCAGAGCAATGAAAACCTAATAAATTTGTGTTTTTTTTGTGAAATAAAACACTCAATCAAACTTACACATAATGGTTGTTTTTTTTTGCTAAAATTCAACTTCCTTCCCAGGTCCACACCCACCTGCTCTCAGCAGAATGGCTGGTCACCTACTTCGGCAGCCTGTCCGTCGAGGACTCGCTCGAGTGCCTCAAGGCCATGCTCCAAGCCAACATCCGCCAGAACCTGCAGATCTGCGTTCAGATCGCGACCAAGTACCACGAGCAGCTCACCACTAAAGCCCTTATTGAGCTGTTCGAGAGCTTCAAAACTTATGAGGGCCTGTTCTATTTCCTGGGCTCCATCGTCAACTTTAGCCAGGATCCGGAAGTACACTTCAAGTATATTCAGGTTAGTATTTATTTATTTTAAGAGATTGCCAGTATAGTTTTAGATCAATTTTGTACTCGTTACTAAACACCACACACGTTACAATGGGTAGAAAGGTAGCAGTAGTAGGCAGTACATAAATGTTTCATACTAAGGGGGTGTTCCCCACTAAAATGTGATGTTCTGATGTTGTTTGAAATTGTATCGACTATGTCCAGTCAACTTCAAATATATGTTTACACTTTTAGACCTTACTCCTTTGTAATAAGGTGCAAAAGTGTAAACATATCATTGTCATTTCTTACTATAAATTAACACTTTTATTGAGTGCTTTCATATTTTGACAAAATCCCCGTATTTGAAATTTCCAGGCCGCCTGCAAGACCGGTCAAATCAAGGAAGTGGAGCGTATCTGCCGCGAGTCCAACTGCTACAACGCCGAGCGCGTGAAGAACTTCCTCAAGGAGGCCAAGCTGCCCGACCAGCTGCCGCTCATCATCGTGTGCGACCGGTTCGACTTCGTGCACGACCTGGTGCTGTACCTGTACAGGAACAGCCTGCAGAAGTACATCGAGATCTATGTGCAGAAGGTAACTTCAGTACTATTATCGCCTCGGTTTAACCGTTGAGAGTGATGCTTGTGCCTGACATAGCCAATTTCTACAGCGAATGTGCGGCTACACTCGCTACAAGTTATCACCCTTTCAACATAGCTCTAATTTATGGCCATAGTTGGCCTTTAGTTCATTGCGTCGAGCTCTGTGCTTTCACAGTATGCCCTCACTGTGGGTTAAACACTAAACAAAATTGTCATGATCATTCTAGTGATTACGTGAGTAACCCGTTATAAATATTTTTAATATGTTAGAGTCTCACGAAAGTTTTATAGTTAAAATTCTAGTGATAGTTTCACTCTCCATAGATTATGCGTTTCCATTACCACCTAGCATATGCTTCGTTCTGTCAATATATGGAGCACTATCGTTAACGGGAGTTCTACAAGTCTTCACACCGTTCCTGCTACATTATTTCCGTCTTATTTGAAGTCTGTGACATTTAGCGGTTTAGTAATTAGGGTGTTAACCTAATAAAACGTTGTAGGTGAACCCGTCGCGTCTGCCGGTGGTAGTTGGCGGTCTGCTCGACGTGGACTGCACGGAGGACATCATCAAGAACCTCATCCTGGTGGTGCGCGGGCAGTTCTCCACCGACGAGCTGGTGGCTGAGGTCGAGAAGAGAAACAGGTAAAACATGTTGAACAACTTATCGACACGAAATTTTTGATAGTTGACTAAAAATGCAAATCTTTCAAGGTTTCTAGTCAGCTACAGTTGATGTCACAGATATGTTGACACTTTTGCACCTTATACATAACAAACGAATAAAGTTCACCTTTCGTTTTGTGTAGACCCGCTTAGTCATTCATTAATATATTCCTGCACTCTTGTATTTTATTTATACCATAGCACAATTTATACATGACATGTTTTAGATTAGACGCTGGTTTAATTCTATAATTGATAATATAACTTATACATATAATAAACGCGTAAAGAGAAATCTACTTGTTCGCAAACTACGCAAAAACTATTGCGCAGAATTTGATCAAACTTTGTATAGTTACAGTTATACCCCAGAGCAACATTTAGGGTAGTTTTCCCTCCAAAAGTCACGCGAGGGAAGCCGTGGGAATAGCTAGTAATAATTTACGTATTCCAGATTGAAACTTCTGCTGCCATGGTTGGAAACGCGAGTACACGAGGGCTGCAACGAGCCCGCCACGCACAACGCGCTCGCCAAGATCTACATCGACTCCAACAACAACCCCGAGCGGTTCCTCAAGGAGAACCAATGGTGAGACATCACTTGCCATGACTATAGCAAAGCGCAGTGACGCTGCAATAGCTTAAGTTCCAACTTCTAGTAGTGTTGGAAATGCAGTTTATGGAATATGAACTTGACGAATATGGTAGCATAAGCAATAGAGTAGGGTGGCAACTTGTTGAAATCTATACGATTTGTAAGTATTTATTTAACCGCGCGCGACAGCAGAGTATGAGCGCGGCAGCTCGGTTAGTGTGGACGTGCCTCGGCCGAGGCATTGCGGCCGCCAGCGCGTTTGTCTCGGCCGAGGCACGTTCACACTAACCGAGCTGCCGCGCTCGGCAATTTCCTCGCGAGGCGGTGCGACTGGTGTGGACACGGCTATTGGACATATCATCAGTTTGAAAAAGTGATAATAATTTGTGGTGGCTCATGTAACACAAGTTTTATCTCACAGGTACGACTCCCGCGTGGTCGGCAAATACTGCGAGAAGCGCGACCCTCACCTCGCGTGCGTAGCCTACGAGCGCGGGCAGTGCGACCGCGAGCTGATCGCCGTGTGCAACGACAACTCGCTGTTCAAGACGCAGGCGCGCTACCTCGTGCGCCGCCGCGACCAGGAGCTCTGGCTCGAGGTGCTCGCCGAGTCCAACCCCTACAAGCGGCAGCTCATCGACCAGGTATGATGATCCTAGTAGGAACTGGCTACAGTAATCCGCCAGGTTGATTTCTACAAGTTATGTTTGAAACTATCCTCTGACGCTCCACAGATAATGCTAAGGTCAGGTTAGCCTTGAGCTTCAGACCTTCAGCTAGACACGGAACCTTCTCTAGAAAAGCCCTGAAGTTTGAGGGATAGTTGTGTACAAAGTCAACATTGGCATTAATTTAAAATTTGTTCCACAGGTCGTCCAGACGGCTCTCTCAGAAACGCAAGACCCTGAAGATATCAGTGTGACGGTGAAGGCGTTCATGACGGCCGACCTGCCCAACGAGCTCATCGAGCTGCTGGAGAAGATCGTGCTCGACAACTCCGTGTTCTCCGACCACAGGAACCTGCAGAACTTGCTCATCCTGACAGGTTAGGGTTAGACCAATCTTCCTTCCATGTCGGTTCACTCTCAAGTCTCAACTTAAAGCTATCAGTAGCCTAACCAGGCTTCACAACGTGCCTTAGAAGCATATTTGTCTAACTTAGAAGCATATTGATCCGCAGAAATGCGTGCTAAATTGAACCGTATGCCTACAGCAATAAAGGCGGACCGCACGCGCGTGATGGAGTACATCAACCGGCTGGACAACTACGACGCCCCCGACATCGCCAACATCGCCATCAACAACGAGCTCTACGAGGAGGCCTTCGCTATCTTCAAGAAGTTCGACGTTAACACCTCCGCTATCCAGGTGCGATGTCATTACTAGCTATGTACTTTAAGGCTAACCCCACACTAGCGTTTTCCGAGCGTCGACGCTGCGCGGGCGCTCGGGCGACGTCGACGCTCGAAAGACGCTAGTGTGGGAATAGCCTAAAAATGTAGTCATCCGATTTTCTGTGCCACTTCTACCTTGTGACCGTTACAAAAATAGGGGATCTTTGGTTTAATCGAACTCGCGGAGCAAAGCGAAGTGAGTTCTTACAAACAACTCCAGACCGAACTGTCACCTGGCTACTGGGACGTCTCGGCATTTGGATGGCTTTTTGATTTCAATATTTTGTTTGACGATAACTTTAGTAACGTTTTTCTGATCTTTATGAAATTTCTTGGGGCTGTAGCAGAGATACATAAAATTTGTAAGTTCGTATATGAGCAGGATCGATCAAGTTGTTATCGAGCTAGAAGGAGAAAAAAATCCTCCTTAGGGTCTTGTTATATTGGTTAACTCGTTTGCAAGTAAATCGCGAGTTCTCAGTTCGAGGCGGACTACTAGTATTAATTGTCATTTTGTTAGGGTACCAAGTGGCCCAGATATCAACACTCAACAGTGCAGCCAGTGATTAAACCTTGTCAAAATAAGAACCCAACATTTTTAGGACACATTTCGATTGCTAGTAAACTAACTTGACTGATTGATTGAACAGTGTAAAACTACTACTCTTATGTTCATTTTCAAACATTTCTAGAACCCACTTAAAAAAGAACTATTTATATCTCATGATGTAGGATTGGGCAATAGTCCGTGAAATCTTGTAAGAGTATTTTTAAACTAACCTACTTTTACTTTTACCCTCTTCCAGGTGTTAATAGAACAAGTGAAGGACCTGGAGCGCGCGAACGAGTTCGCGGAGCGCTGCAACGAGCCCGGCGTGTGGTCGCAGCTGGCCAAGGCGCAGCTGCAGCAGGGGCTGGTGAAGGAGGCCATCGACTCCTACATCAAGGCCGACGACCCCTCCGCCTACATGGACGTGGTCGCCACCGCCACGCAGGAGCAGTCGTGGGACGACCTCGTCAGATACCTGCAGGTGTGTGCACATGTCTCTCGAGCCCGGCGTGTGGTCGCAGCTGACCAAGGCGCAGCTGCAGCAGGGGCTGGTGAAGGAGGCCATCGACTCCTACATCAAGGCCGACGACCCCTCCGCCTACATGGACGTGGTCGCCACCGCCACGCAGGAGCAGTCGTGGGACGACCTCGTCAGATACCTGCAGGTGTGTGCACATGTCTCTCGAGCCCGGCGTGTGGTCGCAGCTGACCAAGGCGCAGCTGCAGCAGGGGCTGGTGAAGGAGGCCATCGACTCCTACATCAAGGCCGACGACCCCTCCGCCTACATGGACGTGGTCGCCACCGCCACGCAGGAGCAGTCGTGGGACGACCTCGTCAGATACCTGCAGGTGTGTGCACATGTCTCTCGAGCCCGGCGTGTGGTCGCAGCTGACCAAGGCGCAGCTGCAGCAGGGGCTGGTGAAGGAGGCCATCGACTCCTACATCAAGGCCGACGACCCCTCCGCCTACATGGACGTGGTCGCCACCGCCACGCAGGAGCAGTCGTGGGACGACCTCGTCAGATACCTGCAGGTGTGTGCACATGTCTCTCGAGCCCGGCGTGTGGTCGCAGCTGACCAAGGCGCAGCTGCAGCAGGGGCTGGTGAAGGAGGCCATCGACTCCTACATCAAGGCCGACGACCCCTCCGCCTACATGGACGTGGTCGCCACCGCCACGCAGGAGCAGTCGTGGGACGACCTCGTCAGATACCTGCAGGTGTGTGCACATGTCTCTCGAGCCCGGCGTGTGGTCGCAGCTGACCAAGGCGCAGCTGCAGCAGGGGCTGGTGAAGGAGGCCATCGACTCCTACATCAAGGCCGACGACCCCTCCGCCTACATGGACGTGGTCGCCACCGCCACGCAGGAGCAGTCGTGGGACGACCTCGTCAGATACCTGCAGGTGTGTGCACATGTCTCTCGAGCCCGGCGTGTGGTCGCAGCTGACCAAGGCGCAGCTGCAGCAGGGGCTGGTGAAGGAGGCCATCGACTCCTACATCAAGGCCGACGACCCCTCCGCCTACATGGACGTGGTCGCCACCGCCACGCAGGAGCAGTCGTGGGACGACCTCGTCAGATACCTGCAGGTGTGTGCACATGTCTCTCGAGCCCGGCGTGTGGTCGCAGCTGACCAAGGCGCAGCTGCAGCAGGGGCTGGTGAAGGAGGCCATCGACTCCTACATCAAGGCCGACGACCCCTCCGCCTACATGGACGTGGTCGCCACCGCCACGCAGGAGCAGTCGTGGGACGACCTCGTCAGATACCTGCAGGTGTGTGCACATGTCTCTCGAGCCCGGCGTGTGGTCGCAGCTGACCAAGGCGCAGCTGCAGCAGGGGCTGGTGAAGGAGGCCATCGACTCCTACATCAAGGCCGACGACCCCTCCGCCTACATGGACGTGGTCGCCACCGCCACGCAGGAGCAGTCGTGGGACGACCTCGTCAGATACCTGCAGGTGTGTGCACATGTCTCTCGAGCCCGGCGTGTGGTCGCAGCTGACCAAGGCGCAGCTGCAGCAGGGGCTGGTGAAGGAGGCCATCGACTCCTACATCAAGGCCGACGACCCCTCCGCCTACATGGACGTGGTCGCCACCGCCACGCAGGAGCAGTCGTGGGACGACCTCGTCAGATACCTGCAGGTGTGTGCACATGTCTCTCGAGCCCGGCGTGTGGTCGCAGCTGACCAAGGCGCAGCTGCAGCAGGGGCTGGTGAAGGAGGCCATCGACTCCTACATCAAGGCCGACGACCCCTCCGCCTACATGGACGTGGTCGCCACCGCCACGCAGGAGCAGTCGTGGGACGACCTCGTCAGATACCTGCAGGTGTGTGCACATGTCTCTCGAGCCCGGCGTGTGGTCGCAGCTGGCCAAGGCGCAGCTGCAGCAGGGGCTGGTGAAGGAGGCCATCGACTCCTACATCAAGGCCGACGACCCCTCCGCCTACATGGACGTGGTCGCCACCGCCACGCAGGAGCAGTCGTGGGACGACCTCGTCAGATACCTGCAGGTGTGTGCACATGTCTCTCGAGCCCGGCGTGTGGTCGCAGCTGACCAAGGCGCAGCTGCAGCAGGGGCTGGTGAAGGAGGCCATCGACTCCTACATCAAGGCCGACGACCCCTCCGCCTACATGGACGTGGTCGCCACCGCCACGCAGGAGCAGTCGTGGGACGACCTCGTCAGATACCTGCAGGTCTGTTACTTTATCTGTGGCACTTGCCGTGCCACAGTTCACTACGCGCTACCGACCCTAGCATTTTCCCGCTATTTAGTGGAAAGCGGCTATAAACAAAGCCCCAGAAGTTCCTGGCACGCAGTGTGTTAAACAAGCCAGGTTAGGAATCGGGCTTTAACTAATTCTAGTCTGAAAGAAGCTATCAACCTATGTGAAAGTCCTCTCTCTGCAGAGGTGGGGTGTCAATTTATTTGTAGGGAGACCGTTGCTGATTTGGTCCCCTAATTCTTCATAGAGTAAGAGAAAAGAACTTGGATGATCTGGTGTGGTTGATTTCTCTTGGCACTCCACCTCCACTACTACGTATCCGCATACCCTTGTGTTACAAATAAATTCTATTATTAAACACATGTCATGTTCAAAATTTTAGATGGCTCGCAAGAAGGCGCGCGAATCCTACATCGAATCTGAGCTGATCTACGCGTACGCCCGCACCGGGCGCCTCGCCGACCTCGAGGAGTTCATCTCCGGCCCCAACCACGCCGACATACAGAAGATCGGCGACCGCTGCTTCGACGACAAGATGTACAACGCGGCCAAGCTGCTCTACAACAACGTCAGCAACTTCGCCAGGCTCGCCATCACGCTCGTGCACCTCAAGGAGTTCCAGGGTGAGTGTGTCGTCACCGTCTGTCTGTCGATTCGCACTTGAAATTATGGTAGTAACAAATTATCTTGGATAGGGTTCAAGTCATCTTGGGAAGGGATTAGCAGTCATAAAGAACAAGAAACCAAACCTCAAAATCTAAAAGTCTATATATTTTGATAATGTCGCGCGAACCTGTTTCTTGCACTTACCGATCCGCGTGGTATGATCGAAAACTAGAATTTGATAGTATCTGTTTTGAATGACAACCTGCCGTCTGCCGCTCGCCGCGTCACAGTTCGTGCCGCCGGTCCCGTGCATCGAGCTCTTAAGTTGCCATGATAACGCTAACATTAAAATCGTTCATAAAATGAGCCTAATATTGCACTAGAATCTTATTATCATGTTATCCTGGTGTTTATAACATGTAATTGTTGTGCAGGCGCGGTGGACAGCGCGCGTAAGGCCAATTCGACGCGCACGTGGAAGGAGGTGTGCTTCGCGTGCGTGGACGCGGCCGAGTTCCGGCTCGCGCAGATGTGCGGCCTGCACATCGTCGTGCACGCCGACGAGCTCGAGGACCTCATCAACTACTACCAGGTACACACACATACACATACCACACTACAGTAGGGTTAAACACACGTTGAGAGAAGAAAGAGAACGATGCAAATAATTACAGACAGTTAGAGCGAGAGCGAGACATTTAGCTTAATGAGCTTCGACTTAATCGGCACGTCGGTTTTGGTCCCACAATAATCATGATCTTTAATTTTCTACCCTCTTACACCAACTCGGCCACTGACGAAACTCCTGTGACATGCTGTGAAAAGTTATTATTTTACTCTTTATTGGCTTTTATTGTTTTGTGTCTATGAACACAACATAGACACAAAACAATTTTTAAAATACATATTTTTGAGATTAAGTAAATAGGTAGTAAAAACCTGTTCAATCCTCGAGATCCTCGACTTTTCAACAGACAATTTAATAACATGCGCACCTTTAGAGTTGACTCAAGGTTGTAAACCTTCAAAACATAAGGTACAGATGTCGCTAGTAGCTACTCTACCATTATATGATAAAATTCGATGGTGATGGATGGAAGTCTAGTGTAATTGGGAGCACGTTGGACCGGCAATCCGAAGGAGGTGGGTTCAAATCCCATGATGTCCAGAGTTCTTCCACATTTCATTTTTTCATTGTAATGGACATCTGTTTCCAATTTGTGGAATAATAATTTAGTCTTTACAGCTTTATAAATAAAGTGTATATTTGCAGGACCGAGGCCACTTCGACGAGCTGATCAGCCTGCTGGAGGCGGCGCTGGGGCTGGAGCGCGCGCACATGGGCATGTTCACGGAGCTGGCCATCCTCTACTCCAAGTACAAGCCCGCCAAGATGCGGGAACACCTCGAGCTGTTCTGGTCCAGGGTCAACATCCCCAAGGTCAGAACCGAATTAACACCAAGCTTTTGCAGAATAATTCGACAAACACCTATATGCTGACTCAAATAGAGCAGTGGCAAAAACGCCAGGACAAACGCTAGAAAGGGTGATGACCAATCTCCATGATGTAGTGGCAACGATGTTCGGCCGACTTTATAGGGCCTGGCGCCCAATGTATGAGCGCGCGAAACGCGCTGTGAATGTCGGCCGACTTCACAGGCTGGGGGTGCCGGAGACGCGCAATTAATGAGCGTTAGCGACCTGCGGCCGGGTCATATTATGACTTCAAGCCCATTTGGTGTTGCTTATTAATCTTATTATCTAGACTTGCCCTAGCAAAGACAGGACCACTTAGTATGAAGGCCCATTCAGTTGTGGCAAATGCGTTACTAATAAGCGGGCCTACCGCGAACATCAATAACCGAAATTCCGTTATACGAGTGAAAGAGACGCAGGTAGCGAAATTTCGAAGTTCGCGAGGCTTTAAGACGGTATTCTTTGCGTGGTCACAGCATTACGTTCGATTGAAATGTTACAATCTTTCCACACACGGGCGAATCCGCCAGAGGAGGCACCTTTAGAAGGAATAAAGTGAACATTTAACAGAGAATTTACGTTTTATTTTGATTGTCAGGTTCTGCGCGCGGCCGAGCACGCGCACCTGTGGTCAGAACTAGTGTTCCTGTACGACAAGTACGAGGAGTACGACAACGCGGCGCTCACCATGATGCAGCACCCCACCGAGGCCTGGCGCGAGGGACACTTCAAGGACATCATCACCAAAGTGAGTGCAACATCTGTACACTCGACGTCAAAGATATGTTTACAATTTTGCACCTTATTCTAGAGCAGTAAGGTCCACAAGTGTAAACATATCTTTGACCAGGGCTTGGAACCGTAACCGAAATCCATAGTAAAAAACCGGTTTGTTTTTTCGTTCTTTTCGTTACTGTTTTATACTCAATCGAAAAATCCTATAATTTGAAATGAAAACTATAATAAAACATCGGGTTTTACATAATAACCATAAAATAATGAAATATATTGGATCATTTCGGGGTTTTTTGCATTAACCGGTTACAAGCCCTGTCTTTGACGTCGACTGTACAACACTGTGCATATTTCATAACAATAGGTATAGTCGAAGAGATGTATTCACTTTTGTACCTTATTGCGTTGTTATAAGGTCCAAAAGTGGATACATCTCTTTGTGATCGCCGGTACTGTGCGCGTTGGAAGGGTCTGGTCTACTACCGTGTAGTTTAAATCGAAATCTTAAGCTAAATTCTTTACGCCTATATAATGTTCTGTCCCTAACTCACACACGTGCCCTTGAGCTGAGCATTGTAGGGCTTGCAATAATTATATTGCATCCATTAGGATTAATATTGAAATTTCTGTCCTGCCTTCTACTGTTCAAATACTCTACCTTTCCCTATATAGTTGTATTATGTAGAGACGTGTATTTTCTATTTTAAAATTACCACATTCTAGACCGGGACATTTAATACAAGTTCTTGTTTCTCACTATTCCTTTGGTAGACTCATGCATTGCTTCATTTCGAACACAAGCTTTCTGCCCGCTACAACCCTAACACACACCTTTCTGCTTCCTTAAGTTCCAAATGCATAGATTTCGTATAGTTCCTAAACAAAAAATATTTGTATAAATATTGAATTAGAAAACACTAAAGATTTTCTACCCTACGTATTCCAGGTAGCAAACATGGAGTTATACTACCGCGCCATCCAGTTCTACCTGGACTACAAGCCGCTCCTACTGAACGACCTGCTGCTGGTGCTGGCGCCGCGCATGGACCACACGCGCGCCGTCAGCTTCTTCACCAAGGCGGGCCACCTGCAGCTGGTCAAGGCCTACCTCCGCTCCGTGCAGTCCCTCAACAACAAGGCCGTCAACGAGGCGCTCAACTCGCTGCTCATTGACGAGGAGGACTACCAGGTATACTCATCTGATCATTACATTAACTTAGAATATAGTAGAGGTACACTCTCAAATAACATTTACCGAAAATATCTTGAAAATTTGTAATCGGCCAGTCTTATCTCTTGACTAAAGTCTAATGGGGCCCGGGGCCCACCCACTATCAGTCGGCCTGACGATATTGGCCTGTCAGTTGTTCGGAGCTACAATTTTTGGTCTAACTGACAGGCCGATATCGTCAGGCAGACTGATAGTCGGTGGGCCCCCTAAAAAAACTGACCGAGAAACTGCTGTACAAGTTGTTGTTCAGCACTATTGTGGGAGCATTTTTTGGACTGATTGTGTAGGGTAGTGTTGTGTTCCCGCCGGTGAGTAAGATCACCACCGCCAGAGAGCTCTAAAATAAAGTAGTGTGTTGACGATGCGAACCTTCTTGTCTCTTTAGCCGTCAACACAGTGAATCCTCTTTTCTAAAGGGTCGGCAACACGAACGTGAAACCTCTGGAGACGCAGGTGTCTATGGGTTACGGTAGCTACTTACCATTAGGCGGGCCGTATGCTTAGTTTAATTCCGTCGTAGTATAAAAAAAAGTCGTCCTCAGCAGAATATATTCCCTAACAAGGCTGAAGCCTGCGCTGCCCTCATCCAACAATTTCCAAGATTTTTATTGGAAAAACTACGTCAATACATTCTTATCACACAAAAAGTATACATTTTTTAACACCTTCCCCGTTCAAATATTCATATGAAACCGATAAGAAGCGCTTTAGTATCATGTACATATACGTAACGTATGTGTTAAAGTTAGAAGTGAGTCCAATATGTTGGCTGACCCCGTATTGATGTTGCAGGGACTACGAACATCGATAGACGCGTTCGACAACTTCGATACGATCGCGCTCGCGCAGCAACTGGAGAAACACGAGCTCACGGAGTTCAGGAGAATCGCCGCGTACCTATACAAAGGTAAAATACTGTTTTACTCAATTGGTAATGCAGGGGCCGCCATCTTGACTTTTTGGATTTATGGTCCGATTGTGGTAAATCGATTGAAGTCCTTGAAATGTGTGTACTTTTGCACCTTACTACAAAAAAATAAGGTTCAAAAGTATTAACATACATTTGTCATAGACTGTCCGATTGTATTGTAATAAGAAACAATCTCAAAACATATCTTTAACTAAACAGATTTAGTACTCGAGGCAATGAAGTTGATATGAGTTGTTCCATTCAGGCAACAACCGGTGGAAGCAGTCGGTGGAACTATGCAAGAAGGACGCCCTATATGCGGACGCCATGGAGTACGCGGCCGAGTCGCGGCAGTCCGACGTGGCCGAGGAGCTGCTGGACTGGTTCCTGCAGCGCGACAACTACGAGTGCTTCTCCGCCTGTCTCTACCAGGTACACACACTTGCTATGTTCATTCTTAGGCAGTTGTATTCATTATCAGACACTGGCGAAAAAGTTGGATCTATCAAACCCAAAAATTCAATTGAGTTTTTGGGTTTGAGAGTCGTCTTTGTGATGTCAACTTAGCAACCAAGAAACCGCTTTCACTTGTTCTAGGCCGATCTATTAATATTAAACCTTCAACTGCCACAGTTGGTTGTAATTCTAATATGGTTGACTATGGCGCTTTATGTAAAATAATCGTGTGGGTCAAAATTGAGTCGCGCCATTCTATTAAAGACAAACTTGAGTTAACATGTCAGCTATAACGCAAACATTATGTGGTAGTGGAACTTAAGTTTTTATTTTGCTATTTTTCAGTGTTACGACCTATTGAAACCCGACGTGGTCATCGAGTTGGCGTGGAGGCATAACATCATGGACTTCGCCATGCCCTTCCTTATTCAGGTCAGATTACATTCAAAAGTTTGTAGAGCACTATATATATTTCGTATCAATACTTTTCTCACAAACATTCGAGAAAAATGTTATTATTTATAATAAATAGAGGCCTCATGATAGTCATGATCTACGGCTATCCGAACCCTACTAACCGTTTTAAAACCTTAACTACTGTTGTGTGTACTAATGTAATGTTTTGTACGTTTCAGACTGTCCGCGAACTGACGACGAAAGTGGAAAAACTTGAAGAGGCAGACGCGAAACGCAGCACCGAGAGCGCCGAGAACGACACCAAGCCCGCCATGATGATGGAGCCGCAGCTCATGCTCACGGCCGGTGCGTACCGCTAGCATTCATTAACATGCACTAACTATAGAGAGAGATCTTCACTAACATTCAGACATCTTAAGACATATTTAAAAAAAGGAAACGGCACTTAGGAACCTCACCAAGAACAAATGCCCGACCTATTGCAAAAATTACTCGAGTATCTCAATACTCAAATCAAACTCAATCTTCAAATATTAGGACCCTCAGGTCCTAATATTTGAAGAATTTCCTCGGATTTCCCAATAAGTCGTTCCACACCTGACGCACCGCCTTGCGAGGAAATTGCCGCGCCGGTAGCTTTGCTTGTGTGGACGTGCCTCCGCCGAGGCAAACGCACCCGCGGCCGCAATGCCTCGGACGAGGCAAGGCTACACTAGCCGAGCTACCTTGTGCGGAAATTTCTTCGCGAGGCGGTGAGTCAGGTGTTAACCCGCCTAATATTATATTATCAGATTCTGACTTGATGAAATGATGACAAGGGATCAACTTTCAAGGATACTTTTTGAAAGGCAATTTTTTTCTTATTGTGTACTTCCCATCTTAGTCGTCATTTCTTGTATTTAGAAACGTCATCTCGGGACAAAACGAGCTATGAAAATCAAACGAGACAGGGCGGGCTTTAAGTAGCACTGACCTATTAGTGAGTAGTTTTTCGATGGTTAGCATGCATGCCAAATGCAGTATTTACGATGATTTTAATACTTATTAACTAACTTTTGTTAAATTGTATTGTCGCATTTAAATGCACGCGTTTATTTTGACTACAGAAAGTTAATGTTAATTATAATATTAATGCAAATTATAAGATGATGAAGTTTGAGAGTTTTACCATGAAAAATATACTAAAATACTAAATATATAATATCGACGGAAGACGTTTTATAGACGTCCCAACAACTTTTGTCAAAATTAAACAATTTAAAAAGTCGCTTCCTCTAATGAGTGCATAACCGGGATCGTTACTTGTTCGATTAAAAACAAATCTTAACATATATTAGATTCATTGCTACCGCTACGCATATTCACTAACCCGTCCCCCGTCCCCCGTCCCCGCAGGTCCGTCGATGGCGTACGGCGGCGTGCCGGCGCAGGCCTCGCCCTACGCCTACGCCGCGCAGGCGCCCTCGCCCGCGCCCTACCACGGCTACGGCATGTAGGCCCTCCCCAACCACCACCACCACCACCACCGGCCCCCCAGGACCTACTGAGCAACCCGGGGAAGGGGAAAAGACCGCAGCCACACAGGACGGATTAACCGTCTGCCGGACCGATTTTGTTTGTAACGGTAGTAAGAAAACTAGTTTTTTGGGATGATAATAGGTATTAACATAAAAGAAGATATAATAGTCTTAATGTCTGGTCCGCCGACGGCTAGCTAAGATAAACGGCCGGCTATACTACTTCTAATAATCGGTTTTATCCGAGTTTTAAAACTAGCTCACGCGGTAAACAAAATCGATACTCGCCTTACGATTATCGTATAACGTGATCGCATAAGTTTTTTATTCCTCCTATACAAAAACTGATACCAAGAACAGATATGACAATGGCATCAGATCAAATCAACATAATGATAGTACAGAATTAAACATAAAACTCGGATAAAATGACTTACGATAAGAGGCAAACGGATACCGTCTCTCACTGTTCTCAACTAGAAAACAGGAGAAAACGTAAGCAGTTAGTGTTTGTTGTACACTAAAATAATTAAAGAATTATTATTTTATCTCACGCCTCTCATGGTAAGACTAGACTTTATGTCGAGACATAAAAATGTCAATCAAATCGAATAGCGACGTAGGTTTGACGTGGGTCGTCATTTAGCGGCCATATAAATAAATTCCAATACTGTTCCTGGCCAGCGGTCTCATTCAATATAACACCCTGGAGTTGCACGCGTCCATAGGCTACGGTGACCGCAAACTGAGGCGGGCTGTAAGCTTGTTTGCCACTAATGTGGTATAAAAAATGTAAAGACGCAATGAATACAGTCTCTATGCACTTGCGTCCCAATTATCCATCCCGTCGACCATTGGCTATGTATGATAAGTGAAAACCTGCTCCTACAGGCCTAAGTTACACTCTAGTATTCTATTTAGTATTCTCGTTTTGTAAAAAGTTATGTGCGGCGCAAGTGCATAGAGGTACGTTTAAGATTTACTAATAGTTTAGCGGTTGGGCTGACGATTAGAACTATATAAAATGTTGGCCTGTACAAAATTATAATATATTTGATGGTAATGTAGCTCTCAGGACTACGAAGTGCTTTATTTTTAAAATGGAATGAGAGTTTTAATAGATGAGCGGTCTGTTGGCCGTTGGTTCTGCCTAGTTCACACGATCACACCACCGCTAATGTGTAGTGGTTACAGCGTATGCCTTTTATCGTGTATCAACAGAATGTTATAGTTTGCCTTGCGTCAATAGTTAATCATGTGACTTTCATAATACATCCATCGAAGCTTAGAGTCAAAGATAAGTTAACATATTGGGATGTCGAAACATGAAATGACGTTACTCAATCAAATTTGATATAACCGAAAAGGCAGTTATGTATGTTGTTCAAAATGCACATGAGTGGAGCCACGAGCCGTGACCTGTAGCGAATGTCGTCCGAAATCTAAATTAATAAATTATTGAAATTAATACTTTAAATATGATTATTTCTCAATGTTAACAATATTATCAAATTGTATGTTAGTTTTCATTTATTATTTTTATATCACTGAAAAGACTCTATGTTGGATCAGATCTAAGAAAAAGTTAAATCAATCGAACAATAATTTATAAAATAGTGCAATAATAATACTTAACTCATAACCAAATACCAACGAATAAATACATGCACGAAATTTATCTTCAATATTAATGTACAAAACACGATATTTCCGGAGTTGACCGCGTTTGTATGTATATAATGCTTTCCCATTAGACTCGGCCGAGCTGGCCGAATACAGGAAATCTTTGAGGTTACGAGTATCGTAACGATTTCATAATTTCTAGATACGTTTAGGTTTAGTTTAGGCGAAATTAGTGGTACGATGTTATTTTTGAGTAAAATGTTGAACCGTGTGCGAGGTTATTACACGCTTTAGTTGCGCTCGTATCGCACTTGGAATGATGCCTTCGCTAGATAAGTAAAATATATCTCTTATGAAGTGGCTGCGACCGAGCTACCGGCGAGTACTAGCGAAACTCACGTGTACAGTCAGCAACATGTGGTTAACCAAGCGCGGTGTTTGCTTAACTATTTCTGCAGCTGACTGTACCTCGGTTACATTCGCCTTGTTCGCCGGTAAGGCTCGCGTGCGGCCCGCGAGGCAATCTGGGGAACCTTAGACTTTTATGTATGTTACATTTTTGTATACACATTATTATTTGAAGAGATTCATATTTTACCCAGTTTTACGCGGAATGACCCCAGAAATGCCTTATTATTCTTAGAATACGTAGATTGCATTAATTTGTAATCAATTCTGTATCTCAAAAGAAGCACAATAATCACAAATGTATTAAGTTGGTCTAATGATGATTTTGAGATACAGGATTGTTACTTAATGTATAATGCGAGTTGCAAATAAATCATTGATGTTAAAATGATTCATTCAAATCATTCCTATCACATTATGATAATAATAATAGCAATTGTTATTATATGTTCATTTCTTTCTTAATAATACAACTTTAACATAAATTTGTGGAAAGAAAGTTCATTGTTCTATTATTAATATTGTATTTATTCATGTATGATAATGTTTTCCTGAATTTTATTATAGTAAGATTATATTGTATGAATAAATTAAGTTTTGTTTTTACTATCCCTTTCCCGCTAACCCTTTATAAGGCATTAGTGTCAGTAACTACGCGAAATTGAACCCTATCACTATGAGATAAAGTTCAAATGATGGTGGGAAATCCCTCCGTCATTCGTTAGCGAGGGACAACGTTATTCGTGACGTCACAGTGAGATCTCCGAAACATCTGACAGCGACTGTACTTATTAGTGCCTACGGTATAGTTGAATTATCGAGAGCGTGGAATTGCATAATTATGTAATTATGTAGTTGTTGTACCGTGTTGTGCCTCTTTGTGTGCGGATTCAAATATAGAATGTCTGTACACAAACAATACTACTACATATGCAATTCCACGCTCTCGATAATTCATCTATACTGTGCCTCAATCAAATCAAAACCTTTGATTATTAAACCAACCGGATGCGAGACGCGCTCTCATTTCTGTCGGAAAAAGTTGCCGTTTTTTGCGGGGGAGGGGAACGTCAAATGTATGCGAAACGTCAAAATAGCCACGTCAAATAAACGTCAGTCCATTCCATACTGGTCATACTCATTCGGCAAAGGGGAACGCCTGTCAATGGCTACTCCGATTGGTTTAAAGCTCTAAGATCAAAACATTAAAACCAGCTGATTGACTTCTTGACTGCTGACGGTTGCCAGTAGACCTACGGGTCACCACACACCTAGCGGTTTTCCTCGCGGAATTAGCGGAAGTAGCGGAAATTTGTCTATGGTAGCGGAAATTTGTCTATGGTAGCAGATTTTTTGTATGGAAGCCATAGACAAATTTCCGCTACCATAGACAAATTAAGCATTTTGTCTATGAATTTCCGCTACTTCCGCTAATTCCGCGAGGAAAACCGCTAGGTGTGTGGTGACCCTACAACGGTCCGGTCCAAAACATCCTCGCGTTACTTTCGAGCGGGCCTACCGCGAACTTCGATAATAGAATTTGTCATCTTCTTCTCTAACGCTCTTGCATATTCGAAAATTTCGAAATAGAGTGATACAAATAGACGATTCGATGAACGGTTCGTGATTGTAAGCCACTTAAAGTGGTGTAATATCGACATAAGAGGTGGCCGAACCACAACCGAACCGGAGGCCAATGTATGAGAGTGTATACCATATTTAATTTTGTGGATATGGCAATCCCTGTGACATGACATATTGACGGACTTTTTTGGCGGGAAGTCAAACGAAGCGGGTGAATTAAATTTTCTCCAGTTTTCAAAAGTTTATTTCTTTTACATATATTAGTAATCTTTTGGTGTAAATAGTAAATTTGTATATAGTAGATACTGTGTAAATAAAAAATGGGAGAAACTTCGGCCGGGGGCGAGCCCCCTGCCGGTTCTTCCACTGCCACCGGTGACAATGAGGCAAAGAAGAGAAAGTTAGAGGGCTTATTCCTAACTAACAATTACAAATTGTATACAAAACCAAATTATAAGAGACAATTCCCAGACAATAATAGTGTGGACTGTACAGTATATGTGGAATCTCAAGAGAACGATAAATTGGGGAACAGAAATCCCATCAGTTTGACAAAATTATTTACAGAAAACGTAAAAGGCATCGTCGGCGTGCACAGAGTGAACGCGCACAAGATAGGCGTCACTTTCAAAAAACCAGCACCCGCAAACAATTTTCTCAAAATGGACAGCTTCTTGGGAAGATATAAGCTAAAAGCTTTCGTTCCAGCAGACTTGACGGAGACTACGGGCGTGATACGATACGTACCAAAAGAGATGAGTAATGAGGAGATATACAAAAACATTACCTGTGGAGACACCGAAGTAATCTCTATTAAAAGATTCATGCGTAAAGTTGACGGCAAACTGGTGCCCCTGGGTACAATTGCTGTCACTTTTGCGGGTACAACCCTTCCCCAACATGCATACATACAAATGTACAGATATCCAATCCGTATGTATATACCGCCGGTGCTTCAATGCTACAAGTGCCTGAAATTCAACCACTCTGCCAGAGTTTGCAGAGGAGAGCAAATGTGTTCGTCTTGTTCCGGTAACCACTCATACAAAGAATGTGAGGTTGAACAGATAGTGTGTATAAACTGCAACGGAAATCACTTAGCAATATCCCGAGAATGTCCCATAAAACAGAAAAAAATGGAAGAGAAAAAAATGAAATATGAAAGCCGCAACAGGAACTATGCCACTGTGGTGAGTGCCCCGTTAGCGCAAATTACTGACTCAAAAGCATATCCGGCAATTCCTAATAAAAATAATAATGTTATAAGTATTAGCAAACTTAATGTAGAGCAAATATTAAACAATGACATCATAATGAATGCCTTAGTGAAATCATTACTTGCCTTAGCAAATGACAAAAATGATACTCGGATATCAAATAAAAGAATAAGGGAGATAGTTACAACAAATTTATTAAATTAAATATGGATACCTTTTTACATATTGCACAATATAATATTCAGAGCTTATTGAGTAAAAGAGCCCTTTTAAATACATTTCTTTCGGAACAAAATATAGACATCTGTTTGTTAAATGAAACTTGGCTTAAAAAAACAAGTATAATCCCCAATTTTGCTCCATATAACTTTGTACATAAGATTTCTAAAAATGCTAGTAATGGAGTAGGTATACTTATTAAACAAAATTTAAAATATAGCATTGTACACACAACTTTCTATGAATCCATTCAGAATATCTGCATAGCTATAGAAACATCTATTGGTAAATTATACATTCTTTGCGTATATTGTCCACCTAATAGCAGCCGGTTTGACACTAATAAAATGAAAAAGGTCTTGCTTGAAACTCCCAAGCCATGTATCATCATGGGCGATTTTAACGCTCATCACATTTTATTTGGATGCCATTCAAATAACAGTAGAGGCAACAGTTTATATAATCTTATTGATGAATTTGATTTGTGTATTTTAAATGATGGTAATCCGACAACTGTGCAGTATCCAAATAGAAATCCCTCTGCAATAGATTTAAGTCTTGTCAGTCCCACAATAGCTCCACTTTGCGAATGGCACGTTCATGATAATCCAATGGGCAGTTACCATTATCCAACTCAGGTGATGGTAAATGTGCAGCCTTCCATTTATGAAGTTCGACCTGTAGAAGAAAAATATATTTATAGTAGAGCAGACTGGTCTAAATATTATGATTTATCAGAAACTTATTTTTCTAATTTAGACATAGATGATTCAGAACCACTTAGTTTGTACAATAACTTTATAAATACTTTGTATAAACTTCGATCAGAAACAGTTCCAAAACAAGAGTCAAAACAATCCATGAAAGTCCTGAGAAAACCTGTTCCCTGGTGGAATCAAACTTGTCTAGATGCAGTCAAAAAGTCTAAAGAAGCATTAACTCAGTATAGAAAATCACCTACTATTAATAATTTTATAAACTACAAAAAGATTGATGCTCAAAAAAAAATGATTTTAAAAGAGGAACGTACTAATTCATGGCATAATTTGTGTAGTAGTTTCAACAGAATGACACCAATTTCTAGGATATGGGGTTACATAAAAAAGTTTAAGAGAATTGGTTCTTCACATAATAAATATTTAAATGATGAATGGGTGCCTAGTTTCTTAGATAAGTTATCAGATTCTACTCAATTAAACCACAACCGTTTAAATGATATTATAAATCAGTCAGATGAAAATCCGAGGAACTCTTTTCTTAATAGGGCCTTTACACTAAATGAATTATTTATATCTCTCAAGAGTAGAAAGGACACATCACCAGGGTTAGATAATATTCCATATATGTTAATCAAAAAGTTCCACCACAATGCAATAAAAATACTATTACATATTTATAATAAATTATGGGATAATTTAGTAATTCCAGAGTCATGGAAAACCCAATGTGTCATACCTATCTTAAAACCGAATAAAGAAATTAATAATCCGGCATCATATAGACCTATTTCTTTGTCCTCATGTTTAGGCAAACTTTTTGAAAATATGCTAAAGTTACGTTTAGATTATTTTGCTGAAACACAAGGAAAGTTACCAGATGTTCAGTTTGGATTCAGAAAAGGCAGAAGTTGTTCTGAAAGTTTTGTATCATTTATTTGTGATCTCAAAAAGGCAAAACTTAGTCACACGAATATTATATGTGCTTTCTTAGATGTAAAAGGTGCCTTTGACAATGTAAATATTGAAAGTTTAACTCATGTATTACATCAATTAGAATTACCAGCTAAAATTTTAAAGTGGATTTTTGGGTTTTTATGCAATAGAACTGTATTCGTAAAATTTAACAATAAACTGTATGGCCCCAGAAATGCTAATAAAGGAACAATGCAAGGCGCAACATTGTCACCCTTATTATATAACTTATACACATCACAAATCCTCAGTTTTGTAAATACATCAAAAGTTAAAATTCTACAATTTGCTGATGACTTGCTTTTGTACAGTGAAAATCAAAATCTAAACATGGCTGTTGATAATATGAACACTGCTTTAACTCAATTACATAATTATTATAACAACATATTGAAACTAGAAATTAGTCCGGAGAAAAGTAAAGTTTTAGTAATCAGTAGAGATCCATATGCACAATTTGTAAATATCAGTTATAATAATAATGTAATACCTATTGTTGATAATCATAAGTTCCTTGGAGTTGTTATAGACAATAAATTAAAATTTGATAAACATGTAGATTATGTGAGTCAAAATGCCATGAAAAGCATAAATGTTTTAAGAAGTTTGGCTGGGACATACTGGGGTTCAGACCCAAAAACGCTTAATATGCTGTACAAGAGTATAGTCAGGAGCCATTTTGACTACAGCTCATTAGCTTACATGAATGCAAACAGTAAATTATTACAAAAACTCAATGTAATACAAAACATGGGCTTAAGAGTAATAAGTGGTGCCATGCGCACCACTCCTATTAACTCTATGGAAGTGGAAAACTGCATACCTCCATTATCCTTGCGACGTTTGCAGCTGGCAGAAAGATTTTGTTTAAAGGAGTTATCTTGCCAAAACAGTGTTGTCTTAGATAAAATTATATATCCTGTAGAAATTCCTCAGTCAGCTGCAACTTCACATGTCTCGGCTAATACTCTTATTTCAGGCTCTTTACCTGAAATAACAACCATAATGGCATATATAAAAAACTTGACAAGAAACATGTACACCAGTAACAAGTGGCCTATTTACAACTGCCCATATGACACAATATTGTATTATCTAGACATCAAATGTAATTTTGACTCAGTTAAAAACAAATTTGACTTTTTGGAATTTTTAAGTGAAAAATCTGAATTTCATGTTATATATACTGATGGCTCCAAAGCTGAACATGTTAAAGCAGCATATTACGACCCACAGAATAAAATAACTAAATGTATTAAATTACACAATAGCTGCAGCATTTTCAGTGCTGAAGCTTGGGCAATATTAGAGGCTTTGACATATGTAAATAGAGTTGTAAATAATGTAAATATATTAATTGTAAGTGATTCTAAGAGTGTTTTAACTACTTTGTGCCATAGTAATCTAGGATATAAGCAAAACTATATAGTGTATAGAATTAAGGATATGATATATAACTTGAGGAGAAACATAGAATTTGTATGGGTTCCCTCCCACAGTGGCATTGCCGGAAATGAGGTTGTCGATCAGGCAACTCGTCATAACCATGATCTGGACCTAACAGAATCTTTCAAAGTACCATTTACTGATTATTACCACTACTTCAAAAATATCTCCAAGAGAGTGTGGAAGGAATACTGGAACTACGCGACAGATATACAAAACAAAGGAAAATGGTATGCCGAAATACAAAAGGACTTACCGACAATCCCATGGTATAATCGCGTTAAATACACCAGCAGAAAGTTCGTAACTTGTATAAATCGTTTGAGATTCGGTCACTGCTTGGTTCCAGCACATCTCAAGAGAAAGGGTATTATAAACGAAGATAAATGTACATATTGTTTAAAGGAAAATGCGGATATAAAACACGTTATATTCGATTGTGAAAAGTTTGCTATTCAACGGCTGTTACTTGTCAGTGTTATTAGTGACATTGCGGAAGAGTATTCTTTAGGGTCGCCACACACCTAGCGGTTTTCCTCGCGGTATTACCGGAAGTAGCGGAAATTTGTCTATGGTAGCGGAAATTTGTCTATGGTAGCAGATTTTTTGTATGGAAGCCATAGACAAATTACCGGAAGTAGAGGAAATTCATAGACAAAATGCTTAATTTGTCTATGAATTTCCGCTACTTCCGGTAATTCCGCGAGGAAAACCGCTAGGTGTGTGGCGACCCTTAAGTGTTCCCCGCCTCGTTCAGGATTTACTATCAAATCCAGTTTATTACATTCCTATATTTAAGTATATTTTGAACACAGTGGAGACAATTTAATGGATTATATTTCGTGAATTAATGAAAATTGTTTATAGAGACCAATTCCAAAAACATTGATTTGTTTACGTATATTATAATATTTGCAGTAAGAACTTCCATCTATCTATTGTCATCTATCTACTTCCATGTATCTTTATGTGATCCTTATAATTTAGTTTTGTATAAGGGTCGCCACACACCTAGCGGTTTTCCTCGCGGAATTACCGGAAGTAGCGGAAATTTGTCTATGGTAGCGGAAATTTGTCTATGGTAGCAGATTTTTTGTATGGAAGCCATAGACAAATTTCCGCTACCATAGACAAATTAAGCATTTTGTCTATGAATTTCCGCTACTTCCGGTAATTCCGCGAGGAAAACCGCTAGGTATGTGGTGACCCTAATTTTTTATGATTACGACTGAAGGACTTGTATCCATGGTCAAGAAATAAATTAAAAAAAAAAAAAAAAAAGACATTGACAATGATAGCTTATTGACAGCTACACTGCAATTTAGTTTTGAATTATTTTCCCTTTTCCCTTATTTTATTATGACATACAAGCGTAAAAAGTACCACCACGGTGATACTCACTTAAAAAGGCGCTGGAGAGTCAGGAGTCGGAAGCGGGACCTTGATCAGATCGACGACGACATCAAAGAAGGTAAGGTTATAAGTTCTGTCACATGGTTTAAATTTTGTAGGTTATCTATCTGAATATTATTTGCATTGCTCTGTATTTTCAGAGAAAGCTGAAAAATTATTGAATCAGAACGTGGATTTGGATCTGCCTGGTGCAGCGCAACATTACTGTCTTCACTGTTCACGGTATTTTATCGATGATAAGGCGTTGACCGAACATTTCAAGACGAAAGTTCACAAACGAAGGTTGAAAGCGCTAGAACTCCAGCCATATACTATTGAAGACTCGGAGCGCGCGGCCGGTCATGGTAACTTTGTAAAGCCAGTAAAAAGGAAAATTACTACACAGAATCAGAAAACTGATTCGACAGTTGACGAAGACGGCGATGCAGTGTTAGACGACGTTAGTCCGAATAAAAAGAAAAAAGTTGACGAAAATGCTACGTAAAAATATTGAATTTATCTCTCGTCAAGTGTTTAGTTGTAAGAAGTTGTCAGTGAGGAAGTCTGCATTGTTTATAAATGGCCCAAAAGCCAGTGAGACATTTGTCTTTGTGACTCCCCATGTTGATATACCGCAACTGATAAAACAAAAGTCAATAATACAGGAACAATTGGGAAATAGACAAGCTAATGTTGATTTCGAGAAACTGGAGAATCTTTGGGCTGTGTATGAAGAATTGAAAAAGCAGAAATCAGACTATGATAAAAAGAAAGCTGAGATTGCCCAGGAATTGGGAAAGTTAATAAAAAATGAGCCTGACAGTGATGTTACTAAAAAGTACAAAATTCAAAGTGAGTTGGTCAAAGAAAATATCAAAAAGTTAAAGGTGCCTTTATGGTCAGCTGAAGAAGCTGTAATGCTTGAAATATTAAAACTACCAAATAGTTTACATGCAAGAACACCACTCAAAGAATATCAAGTCATACATAGTCACAATTCACCTCCAAATAACAATAAAGATCATTTGACCATTGGGAGAGAAAAACACTTGATTAATTTTAAAAAGAATGAAAATTACTACCTTACAGGAGATGCAGCAATCTTTGAACTTGGGGCAAAATTTTACTTTAATGATATGCTAAGAAAAAGTAAATTTATTCAGTTTTCAAATCCTGATTTTGTGAAGAGTGTTATTGTAGAAGGCTGTGGAATAGATCATACAGATCCTGATGCTACATTTATACTGCACCACAATGAGGACACTAAATTGAATCCGGACAGTAGGCTGCACTTAACCGGAGGAGCTTCATTATGTTCTTTCTTAGCATATCATGCTAAAAATGTCTTATTTGCAAAATCCCTGCCATTGAACTACTTTTCAATGGGGAGACAATACATACCATCACCAACTGAAGAAGACAGCTTATTTCATGTCAGCCAGGCCTCTGTTGTCCAAGTCTTCAATGTTACAAAAGATGCAACAGAATGTGATGCTTCTCTCCACAGAATTATTGAAATTCTCAAAGATGCTTACAACAAACTAGGTTATCATTACAGAATAGGCATTATTCCAGCTAATGAATTATCTCTGTGGGAATCATTAAGGGTAGTAGTAGAGATGTATTCAAGCTCTTTGAAGAAATATGTGCATGTTGCGGAGATCTCTGTCAGCGGGGACTTTATAAGTAAAAGACTCATGTTCACTTATACACAGAACAAACAATCACATTTCCCTCACGTTATTTCTGGTACTATTCTAAATGTACCAAAATTATTAGGCTGTGTTCTTGAACAAGATTCAGACTTTTTAATTCCTGAACTGTTTAAAATAGAGAATTGGGCAATGAAAATTAATGAATAATTTATTTAACAACAATAACAATTATATTTTGTTCCCTTAGAATACTAAATGCATTTTACTTGGCTATAAATCAGTTTGGAATTCTGTTCTCTTCCAATTTGGGTTCTCAAGGTCAACTGGGTCTTGCAAGCTTATTTCAATGATGTCTAAGTGCCCCGCCTTTGTTAGAAGCACTATTGTATGTGTCCTGTAAATATGAAAAGACATTTTATTAAAGACGAAAGTATATATTTGGTCTTTTATGTGTTCCGGTGCCCACCATGGAACCTTATCAAATTAACTTTGAATGTTATAGATCCATGCTTCTTTAAATAGATCATACCTTGTTCCATAACGACCTTCTGGTATTGTGACAAATATGGAACTCAGTTGCTTGTACATTGGAGTTCTGTTCTGTAATTCTTGGTCAGGTAAATGCCTGCAAATAAAAGTTTTATTATTTTTATGTTTGTTTTATTGACATTGACCAATCAGACAATGCTATAAGTTAGTCAGCCCAGTAATTACATGGAATTGTTAAAAATTATCCTCTCATATTATATGTCAAAACAAAGATCCATGTTAGCACATATTGAACTCTGGTTATTTATAAATTAGAATTCAATACTGATAATGTCACCTGCACTGCTACTCCACCTAGTAGCTACTAGTGTACTACTAGTACGCTATTTGTTATTAGGTGGAGTAGCAGTGCAGGTGATATTTCTTCTTACATTTTGGGTATATTTAGGGGGCTTTCACGCAGATGGCGCGATTGACTTGAGCTTAAAATAGTTCTTAGGCTGTGCTCCTCTACTATATAAGTTACTCTATGGTCATACTAAGTATACTAACTGTTCCTTAGATTTCAACAATGCAAGTAGTTCCTCTATCAACAGCTGCTTCAGGGCTACTTTGTTGAGCCTACTGCATATGTCATAGAGGGCGTTTCTGCCAGCCTCAGCCTTTGTTAAAGGCTTCTCTGGGAGACTATTGGAGAATCCCTGGCATGACTCCTCCCAGGATCGCAGTTCGTTTGTGGAGTTTGTATATGTGTTCACTTTGGTGTTACTTCTGAATGTAAAACATACAAACAATTTGATTTCAGTAAATTATTAAACTAGCAATGTGAACAAATTGTTTCTCTGAGAAAAAAAATTGCCTTGCTATAAAATCATTCAGAAAATGTCATTTTCAATATTTTTACGTTAATTTATTTACCAGTATTGATTAAAACAACAGTGATATAACACACCCAAAGTCATAAGTTACCAAGACAAATTCATTTGTTTCTTTAACATAGTCCTGTTTTGTTTTAATGTATTCTTCAAGAGGCAAATCACACTGCACATAATCTGTGACCAATCTTCCTCTGCCTGTAAAGTGAACAATATAAAACATGCTTTATCTTCTTTTCGCTCTTTTGTATTCTTCAAGTTTTTATTATTTATATTTATATGAGCCTAGAGTGTCCCACTGCTCGGCCAAGGCCGCCCTCTTCGCTTTCCACATATCCCTGTTCTGACCTGTCTCCCACCAGTCTCGATCAAAGGCGTCCAGGTCGTCCCGCAAAGTCAAGTTTAAATTATTGAAGTATTTAAGAAAATATAAAAGTTTGTCTACCATTGTAATTATAAATTTTAAGTTTATTCCTCCTTTTCTATATTATTTATTATTGGTGAACAATAAAGAATATTGAATTGTAATTAAATGGATAATTACTCTTTGCATTGGTCCTCTTGCTGTATGGTAAATTAAGGAGAACACCAAGTTTCCTCCGCTGTGGGGAAACAGCCAGCCATGTGCCGTCACCGTCAGGGGCTCCCACATCACGACCTATGGACAGTAATCATTTGAATGTAAAATAATCATCAAGTAATTACTAAAATAGTTCTAAAACACCAAGTTTTACTGGTCTAATATATGTATATAGAAAAATAAGTATAAATAAAATAAAAATAAAAAGCCTTTTATTTCCTGTTATTTCTTACATTGGTGGTTAGTAGTTTATATTATTATTAGAAATGTATTTATTTGTTAGTTACTTTATATTTAATGTAAAACTATTTTTTTTAACTATTTATATTGGAACCCCTTGGGAGAAAAATAAGTATTACATGTAAATTGATATTCCACAAAATTAAATACAAGAAACCGAAAAATGTAGGTATTTATAAATTTTATAAAAAAATATTTTTCATAATACCAAAAGAGAAAAAAAAAATCACTACAGCAAGCAAATTCTTTCCATTTCATTCCTGTTTTGCCATCTCAAGGAATTTATATAATATTTATTTGCTTTACATACATGAGCTAAGATCAATCAATAAACTTAGAGAATAAGTGAATTTCACTTGCCAGCCACAACATTGGAGGCATTCCACTGAGACAGGTTCAGTGCTGCCCGATCATAATATTCGTCTCGGTTCTCAGCTAGAATCAACTTGTAGTCACTATTCGCGTCATTATCACCACAGTATGAGAACAGTATGCACATTTTTGCTGAAATACAAGTAAATTATCAAAAAACCATTAATTTACTGATTTTATAAATAAAAACAGGGAACCCGTACCAAAAGGCTGACGCTGCAAATATCGAGGTAGCGGCGTGAAAGGACGTCCAAAAATATAAGTTAAATGCTGCATCTTAGGTATCATTGCATGGTTATATGCAGGTGGTATGAAATCTTACTTCAAACAAGTATTAACATATGTACAGTCGCCATCAGATATATCGGAGCGGCCAAGGTGGTCATAAATATCTGAACAACGCCTCTATTGTCAAGGCGATAAAGTGCATGTTCAGATATTTTTGAGTACTTTGGCCGTTCCGATATATTTGATGGCGCTGTACACAAGTACACACAATATGTACTATTGTTAACATGAATATTTACAATTAGATTACCTTTGAGTTGAGGCTTGCTTGATTTAGTGTTAATAAGACTTGTATAAACGAATTGATAAGTATTTCTCGTGATAACAGCAGTAAATTGAAAACATTATCTATTTAACTTTGTCGAAGCCAGCTGATACGGTTGATAATGATAACTCATACAACAGGAAGATTGTGTTACAGTGGGTATTTTTACCTGATAAATATTACAGCAAATTATACATAATAATGTAACGAAACACAATAAATTAGGTTAGGTAAACAAATCAGCTGACTTTTTGTTTTGTTGACATTGACAGATCTTGTTGTCCAGGTTGTCCTATTGTAAAAAAAGTTTTCATCAAGTGTATTTTGCATGACCCGACGTTTGCTACGTACAAAATTTCCGCTACTTCCGCTAATTCCGCGAGGAATTCCGCTAGGTGTGTTGTGACCCTAAGTACGTTCTTTGTTGTTGCCGCTGGCTCGCTCGCTGGCTTATCTGTGCTGTGTCATCTGGCAACATTGTTGTCACTGTCACTCAAGTCACAGGCAGGTCATTCACATAATTTCGGTACGCGCTAGTGCACGACCAGATAACGCTCAACCAAACAATGCACGACCACATAATCGGCGTCCATGATGTACACGGATTACCTGGCCGTCCTTTCTTGGGATGTGCGTTATTAGTCCGTACAAGCTTGGTCCGGTGTAATAATCCGAAGCCACTTTTTGTACAGGGCGAGAATGCACGACCTAACAATTCGCGTCCATTATTTAGAGTCCCTTGGATTCGAATTATCGGGTTGGGCGTTGTTGGTACGGATCGATAACGGTCGACCTAAGAATGGACGGCCTAATAATTGGAAGCCAAAAACCAGAGACACCAGTATTTTTCAAAGAACTGTCAAAATAAGTAGTGACGTTCCGACATTAGCTCAAAGTGAACCGGTTTTTTAAAGTGACATCTGACATTGACGTTGACACTGTTCTTCATATGTTATTGTTACGATACATAAGATATTGTATACCATGTATTGTATTTAATATTTATCTATTTTTTGACACACGAATATATTAATAAAAAACGAAAGAACTCGCGCTCTTGGCGACCCTAAACAGTGAGTTGTTTTATTTTTACAATTAATTCTTTAACAGTCGGAAACCAATGGCTGAGAGCCGGTATCAAACTCGACAGACTGAAGACTGTATTCCGCGTGGAATATAATAAAAGTTTATGGTGGAGTTATTTACATTCTCAATTTCTTTTGAACGAATTAGCCAACCTGCCTAACTTTGCTTTCTATAATGAAGAGCATCGCATATGTCGGAAAACAAACTTTAGAGACTACATGGAGTGGTTCCAATCTTGTGCAGTATTTGTAGTTTTTTTCCTTTAAAAAAATCATTACTCTCTTCATTATTCCACACCAAAAAAAATTGTGACTTTTGAGTTGGCTATTCAAGTTATTTAAGCCTTGTCTTAATTTGAATTAAATAAAAGAAGGAATTTTAAATTCGTTTAACATTAATAATCTGCCTTGCACAAATGCACATGCTTCTAGTATTTCATACATATTTTAGGAAAACATTGATATTATTATTTCTCTTTCAGACACCAATGTAATGGTCTGTCACTTAGTACTACTACTCATTTGCTGCTCCTCTTCTGACGGGCACAGGGGCTGAAGATCCCACATTGCTGCTATGACTTCTGTGTCAGGTTGCTGTCCTACTGTAATGGGATGGTGTTCTACATCTTTTTATGGACAACCTGGCATCTGTCACTTAAAACAGGAGGTATATAGTGTTTATAAAGGTCCATTTGCATGTACAGTCGCCATCAGATATATCGGAGCGGCCAAGGTGGTCACAAATATCTGAACAACGCCTTTATTGTCAAGGCAATAAGGTACTTGTTCAGATATTTTTGAGTACCGTGGCCGCTCCGATATATTTGATGGCGACTGTACTCTATAAAAAAGACAAGAGATTTAACATCTAGGGTTTGCATCCTGGAATTTCGGTTCTGATTTTCTAAACAAATATTTCCGAAAATCCTCAAAGTTCTGGCTCTTGCCATACAAAGTCAGAACCGGGTACAAACCCTATTAACAACTAACTACAGTAACTAGGTACTTATATTAAATGTTGTGGTATATTTTACTAATAACTATAAACACATATAAGAGTCCGGTAGTGTTTTTTTTCGATTTCGCTCAACATTTTGATGCGATTTTGCAGTAACTAACATAACTTCTATAATTTTGTATACATATTATGAAAGATCGTTTCTTTTTGGATGGAATAAATACAACGATTTTTTAATTTTATGCTTTGTTTATAAATAATTCACCCTAATCTAACACCTGTTTCGCGATTTTTGCTTGGAGAGGTGAAAAGAGTAAGGTTTTTATTGATTTAAATTAAGTTATATAAGTACGTAAAATATATAAATACATTGGAAAATGAGTCGCCTGAGGAATAAGTGTAACAGTTTTTTTCATTTTCATATATATTTTTTGAGAGAGAGTGTGTTTTGCTAGAGCAATTTTGCTAAAAATTGCCGAATTTTAGGTGATATTTTTGGAAAGATACTAAAGTATTTTACAAACATAAAAATACAAAAATAAACTTCATTTCATGCTTTATTCAGATAATATAAAACATATTAGGGTCCATAACAAATAATAATTAAAAATCTTACGACAAAATTACACGAATCAACGTCCTCACTAAACATGCTCTGTAAGAATCGAGTTTTAAGGTATTAAATATTAATATATATAGACCTAAAGTACTTTTTTGCAATAACAAGACTTCAAGCTATCGTACCAAATGCAATTCATGTGCATAATGTCATTATTAGCGATTTTCGTTTTCAAATCGTTACCGGACTCTTAACATCTATACCTACGAGTAGGTAACAGCTACAATGTATTACAACATCATCTTTAAACAATCACTAAGTAACTAGGTATATCAAGTAGGTATATATAACGTGTATAGATGTACTTAAGTATTGTAAGTTTGTCTAAATAATTAAAATTATTAAACTAATTTAAATCAAAATAATTTGATTTCTTCGTCATTTGTGTACAGATGTATACAAATGACGCCGAATGATGATGAAGATGTATATGTCGCCGGCCGATCGTAAAATCTGGCAGATAGGCAGATCGTAATGTTCCTGTGTAATGTTTTAACAATAGTCACATTAAACCAATGTATAGGTAGGTTAGGTTCATTAGGTTGCTTCAAATGCTAAAGGGAAAACTGCCCAGAAATAGGTTCCGTCGACTCAGGGAATGAGTCAAAGATTTTCACGTTTCACGATATGCTTAGAAATTTCACGATATGCTGCCTGATCTTACGATCGGCCACCAACATATACTTACATATGTAATTAATAATATGTATGAGACTAACATTTACAGGTTATCCTCCACCATCCTCCATATTAAATTTGGTTATTGTTCTATAATATGGTCCATTCTTTTAACCATTTGACCGCCAAAGCCGTCAGTCATATCACGCGCACGGAAAGTCGTGCCGTCAGTGCCAGGACGTGATGTCACGTCCAAAATATAACTGTTTTGCCTTGCGCGCTCGCGCGCGCTGGCGCTGAGGGCAGGATTTTTCCATCCTATGCTTGGCGTTCAAAAGGTTAAATTTCTAGTTTAGGCACTGGTAGTGGACATCATATTTTTTATTCTACACTTTTATTTATAGGTTGACTGAAAAAAATGTTTTCTTTTTTGTCTTTATGCCGTCCTCCCATCTATCTAAAAACCAAGATCCGAATCTAAAAGACCGTAATTCGACCTATCTTAACACATTGATATGAAGCCACGACGCTCAATTTGAGGGTGGAAAGTACGCTTTTGGTGGCTGAGAGGAAGATTCTCCGCAACATCTAACACAGAGACCCTGTGCGAGCTCCAGGCTGGCGACTGGCGAGAAACTGTGCAGGACCGGGATCGTGGCGAGCAGTCGTGTTGGAGGCCAAGACACACTGTGGGTTGCTGTGCCAGAGGAGTAAGTAAGTATTTTGTCCATCCATCTATGACATTGTCCCATAACATTGTCCATATCTTGCTTTCTCTTATTTTACCTAGGACACCACTCTATCAAGTCCACAAAATTTTAATTTTTATCAACATCCTTTTTAAATTTAATAGACTGATTCTCCGGTTGTTTTGTTTTCAGCGACATTCCTATATGTTTTGTATGGAAATGCAATTTATACAGTAAAAAAAGCATGTCATCCTTTAATTATTTGAAAATAATACCAAAAGAAAAAGCGAGGAGTCGAGCGTATTCTAAGCCCCTGGTTTTGTCCGGATCAGAAATGGTGTCATACACCCTCTCTTTCCTGTGCGATGATCTCTTCACTTACAGTCTCTACCTACTACAAAGAGTGCTCCCTACATTTCTAAATACAAGTAAACATGACAAAAGCATTCCTGTTTTCAGCCGCAGCCGACAGCAGGTGCTGCAGCAGCTTACTGGCCCATGAACTCCCGATGAAACCCAAGAACCACGATGCCCGCATGTTTATCATCACAAGAGAAGAAAAACAAACGGAACAATGGTATTCACGACCTTTGGGAGGTGCATGCGGAACCAGTGCCAACGCGCAGAGGCCCTTTTGACAGTTAAATCCAAATTAAGCTTGGAGTTGAAAGTTGGGAGTCGATTAAATTGGTCGCGAGCAGAAACAGCACCCGCCAAGGTGTAACAGAGCAGAGTGGCTATTGAGAGTTAATGAAATCTAAAATAGGGTATTACCTAACAATAACTAGTAGGTAGTCCGCCTCGTTACTAGTACGTAGTACTCCGCTCGTTCGATAATAGATAGATATAGATAAATACTTAAATACATAGGAAACATCCATAACTCAGGAACAAATATTCGTGATAAGTACACAAATAAATCCCCTGACCAGGATTCGAACCCGGGACCTCCTGCTTCATAGGCCGGGTCACTACCGACTAGGCCAGGAGGCCGTTAGGGCGTGGCCCCATGTCTACGGCACGGCACTGTGCACGGTGCCGTGTACGGTGTGACGGCGCGGCTCACGGCGCACCGCTCCGTAGTTGTTTGTTTTGCTGCAACGACTGTGGTAAAAGAGCCCACCGCAAAACTTCGTACCGACTTGATACCGCGTTGAAATGCATACTGGTTTCCCATAAAAATGATGCTAAGCCCGAATTTGATAGTGACAACTTGTCGAAAGTCAAAAAAATAAGGTCCTATTAATATTCTGCCCTAAAAATATAAATATAGCAAAGTTCAACTACAGTTCTACCATTTAAAAAAAACCTTCTTTTTTTAATGGGTGAACTGTAGTTTTTTTAATGGTAGTAGTAAAAAAGAAGGTTTTTTTTAATGGTAGAACTGTAGTTGAACTTTGCTTCGCCGTGAGCCGCGCCGTCACACCGTACACGGCACCGTGACGGTGCCGTTACACCGTACACGGCGCCGTGCCGCGGCGCGACGCCGTGTATCACACCGTGGGCGACGCCGTGCACGGTGACGGCGCGACGTTACACGTTGGCCGGTGCCGTGCCGTAGACATGGGGCCACGCCCTTACCTATTTTAATCGAACGAGCGGAGCGTAAGCGAAGCGAGTTCTTACAAACAACTCGCTACTGGGACGTCTTGGCATTTCGATGGCTATTTGATTTTGTTTTTTGTTCGATGATAATATTTTGTCTGTAATTGGATGAAGTACGCTTGCGTGAGATGGGGGGGAAGTGACGTCTAGATCGGGTGGGTGTATTAGCTGAAAGTTTTGAAAGCAGTTCAGTGCAATCAGTGCAGGGCAGCCGGTGATGCTTAGAATATAGGCAATACCAGCAATTTCACGCCGTCTATATAATGGAATAAGATGGTGCTTCTTACATATGTTTAAATAATTAGAGGAGTCATAGGACCTTTTTAGTTTAAAGCACAGGTGTTTGAGGAACTTTTTCTGGACTCTTTCTATTCGGTCAATGTAAATGGCATAACAAGGATTCCAAATTTGGGACGCATACTCCAGCTTACTTCTAACTAATGAGCAGTATAGAATTTTGAGCGTCTTTGCTTGAGTAAAATAGGCAGAATTACGCAATATAAGACCTAAAGTTTTCAGGGCATTACTTACAATACCATCGATATGTCTGTCAATTAGAAGTTTACTATCATAGTCTAGTTCCAGTTTTCAAAAAATCCGTGTCGAGAAGCAAACGATATTACTTTTGGGCAACCGGGCTTTTTGCCTGGTTTAGACCCTGCTGTATCCGAATTGCCGGTTGCCATCAAAGAAAATTTGACCGGAAGTGAGATATTCAAGATGGCGGCCAAAAAAATTACCCGTTTTTTACTGTTTCTTAAATAACTCGTAAACAGTGACCCCTACAAAAAAATGTTCTTCTACTTAAGTAATCCGCATAAAATTCTCTATAAAAAAGGTTCTATGCAGTTTTTTGCTGGGATGAATTTTTAATGAGATATCGAGGGAATAAGATAGATAATAAACATATAGACTAATTAGCTTTTTCCCGCGACTTGGTCTGCGTGGGATTAACATTCGCCATAATAAATTTATGTAACACCTTAGTGAAATCTTATAGCAAATATAAATTTAACGTATATGCTTTTTTACGTCTAGCAACAATTCTGTACAAAGTTCCACCCCCCTTTTCACCCTTTCAAAAGATTGTTTCTGGGATAAAAACTATTATAAGCCCTTTCCCATAACTCAAACTATCATCGTGCCAAATTTCATCTAAATCGGTTCAGCGGTTTAAGCGTTAAGGGGTAACAGACACACTTTCGAATTTATACTATTAGTATGAATAGTTCTTAAAAAATTGTGCACATCAAGAAAAAGTTTTAATTTTTTACCATGGATAGAGTGCCCCACGATTAATATTTTTTTACTATTTGGAGGTCCGTAAAATATTTGATCGTTCACGTCAAAATTCCCTCTGATGTGATTTGAGTGTTTTTCCTCTCCGCAGAACTTTTTTAAATATAGGTTTATACATTTTTTTCTATCAAAAATGAATTCTGCATGTCTTGTCTGTTTTATACGGAAATGATACCACACAACCCCTGGCAGCCTTAACCAGAGTATTTAAAATATAATTTATCTTTAAGCAGTTAGTTTGCGCTGAACCGATTTAGATGAAATTTGTGATGTGATGGAAAAGGACATGGAATAGTTTTTATCCCAGAAATCATCTTTTGAAGGGGTGAAAAGGGGGGTGGGACTTTGTATAGAAATATACAAGAATGGGCCATACTATAGAGCCATAAAAATTTATAATAAAATCCCCACATATTTGAAAACTGAACAAACAGACACACATTACAAACCGCCTAAAATGTAAGCTGGTCGATAAGTGTTACTACACCGTTACTGATTTTATGGAACTTTGTAACTTAGAATGTTAGCTAATTTTCTAATTATAAGTAGATACACCTATCTAGTTGAAACATAAATTTAATGTGATGTTAATATTTAAAAGTTTATTAACTATGTCTGTTCATTTTTAGATTTTATTAGTTAAGTATAATTAGGTAGATATTATAAAACTATTGTTGCTATACCCTATCAGGGTCCATGATGTACCTAGTATAAGTACATGGAAATGCAATAAAGATCTCTTATCTCTTATTATTTGTAGTTTTTTGACTTGTATAATTATTTATTAACCGACTTCAATAAAGGAGGAGGTTCTCAATTCAACTGATTTTTTTTATCATTTTTCTTTTTCTTTTTTTGTATGTATGTTACTCGATATCTCCGTGAATCGTGAACCGATTTTCAAATTTTTTTTTAATCGCACAGGTATAACTTAAGATCCTGGAGAAATCGAGGGAACTCTTCAACTATTATAGGCAAACCTATAGTGATTTCACTATTTTTTACAGCAACTCGGCCACTTCCTCTTGGAATAGCGGATCCTAAGTGAAGTCGGTTCTTTTTTGTTTAAAATTATTTTAATTGTCTTCTCTAATTTGTATATTTTGACATTTGTTATTTATGACATTAAATGATTTGATTTGATTTGCTGGCATTGATTGCTGCATATTTGCGCCGCTTGAGGCGCTCATCGGCTCTAGCCTTAGAAGAGGTTCCTGGAAGATGGGACGGCGTAAGGGTATCCACGCACGTGGCATTCCAAACCAAAAGCCGTCCCAGCTCCCAGGGAACAAGGGTAATGCCATCAGGTCGTTTGCCGTCGTCACTTAGAGAAGAGTCCAAAAAGAGTCCTTAGAGAAGAGTCCAAAAAGAACAAGAGTCCAAAAAGCGTTTTTACGCTTCCTCTACAAAAAACTACATGGATACTACCCATTTATGTATCCAACTAAGTTTTTACTTGGCGTCCTAGGCTTCAATTCTCTAGAGGTGCATAGAGGCTACGAACGGTTAGTCACCGCATGCAAGGTGCTTCGCCATAAAATGAACAGCACAGAAATTCACAACACTCTTAGCTGCATAGTCGTGCCTCGTAACAAGTCTCGTAGGCGAGCATACTTACAACTGTGGAACGGCTATGGCCCGCGCGCGACCTCGGCGCGCCGCAACTCACCAATGTGCGACATGCTTAACTCGCTCAACGGGCTCTTGCGGACTGATCAACAAGTGGATATCTTTGCTGATACATGGTCGAAGCTGATATCCAGATGCCTCACTTACTGTGAGAATGATGAATGCATGACTGCGTAGATGGCTTATTAGTAGAATACTTAATTACATCCTAAGCTGTGTAATGTTTAGATTTTAGATGTTAAATATAATACCAAGTGTAACTGGTGTAAACCGTTCTTGTGAAATAAATAAATAATAATAATAATAATTAGCTAGGTCTGTGCGTTCTCTAGTATATGGCTGGGGTTCCAGCACTAGTAAAGGCATGCCGCGCGATACGGCCAGCACTCCTGCTGCAGGAGAGGCCTGCCTGTGCGGAAAGAGAAGTATCGTAGTTTGTATTAAGTCCCATATGTAAGATGACTAAATCTCACGAAATTTATACCTCGGTGTTAAATACGAATTTTACCTATCTGCCTATGTGAAACTTGGCTGGACGACTCACTATATTCTCGAGAGTACTTTGATGATAGATACACAGTTTTGCGAAGAGATCTTGATCATTTATTTAAATCCAGATTTAACAAAAAGAAGATCTTTGGATACAAATAATGCTATCATCAGGCACAGTAAACTTAGGTCTCGTTTATCTTAAGGCACAAAACACACCTTTTTAGGGTTCCGTAGTCAACTAGGAACCCTTATAGTTTCACGTCATGCTCCCTGGCAGGATCACCTCATATTTTATGAAGAAAAACGCATAAGAATGTATCTACAGTATATCTACGTATTTCTACGACCATTTGTAAAAAGTCTACATGCCTAGTGTCCATGTAAACTCCGTCGTAAAGTGGTCCTGCTGCAGAGCATCCTCCCAGTAAAACCACCATGATATTTTTGTTACCACACGTACAATTTACACAGAAATGCCACCAAATAATTCTACGTGTATCTAGTTTACTGTATACCTCATTTTATTTTGAATACCTATATGATATTACGCCACAAACTTTAATAGAAAAAATTTACTAAGCGCCTAAATAAAATATTGTAGCAAATAAAATTCGTGGGTTATTTAAGTATAAAGGTTTTAACAACTTTGTGAAGCGAAGCACTCATACATAACTTCTTGTTATTTTATTTAACGCAAAACAACTTCTCGTTATTTTGAATTTAATAC
The DNA here is from genome assembly GCA_911728535.1 of Pammene fasciana. Classification (NCBI taxonomy): domain Eukaryota; kingdom Metazoa; phylum Arthropoda; class Insecta; order Lepidoptera; family Tortricidae; genus Pammene; species Pammene fasciana. Next base: position 5,412,124 of record OU452292.1, read on the forward strand.
AGATATGGCGTTTTAAAATAAAAGAATTTATAGGCACATTACAATGCACTTAATTATGAACGTGAGAGAGAATGAAGTCGGTTAAAAAAGAAACTACCACCGGTTCTAACCCTATACCTCTGACCCGAGAAGTATTACTTATTAGGTACCATCAAGAAACTCGGCGGGACTTATTTTTTCATAACAGTAATAGTAGTGCATTAAAGATAATATATACAATAATGCGTAGTTCTTCAAGAAGGCATATCGAAACAGCTAGAGAGATAATGTACCTGCCTATTGTGTAATTAAAATAAAAAATAAAAATAAAATCCAAATCTGACTGCTTCGCAAAACGTTTGATATGCCTTCTTACCTGAACTGTGTCCTCTAAATGCTAGATGATTTTGCAGTAGTTTCTGGTTTGGGCCATGCATATATGTCTGTCATATAGTCCTCGACCCTGTAATAACTAAATAATGTAAGTTTTTTTCAAGTATTTCTTAAGAGCGGGAAAAGAAATAATTTAAACTTCGACAGGTAGTTTGTTAAAATATGAATACCCTGACCAAAAAATGACTTATATGCTTTGCGGACACGACATCTTCTGATAGTAAGCTTGTTTTAGTGGGCTAGTTTGCTAGTCGGTAGTGACCCGCTGACCCGGCCTATGAAGTAGGAGGTCCCGGGTTCGAATCCTGATGGTCAGGACATTTATTTGTGTGCTAATCACAGATATTTGTTCCTGAGTTGTGGATGTTTTCTATGTATTTAAGTATTTATCTATATCTATCTATTATATACAGGGTGTCCCAGAAATCGACGTCAAGCCGTGAATGGATGATAGACCAAGCTATAACAGTTATCAGAAAAATACAAAAAAAAATCTATCTCGTAATTATTTTTCTGATAACTGGTACAACTTGGTCTATCATCCATTCACGGCCTGACGTCGACTTCTGGGACAACCTGTATATCGTCGCTAAGTACCCATAACACAAGCCTTATTGAGCTTACCGTGGGACTAGGTTGATGTGTGTAAGATTGTTCCATAATATTTATTATTATTTATTATGTTTGTATGTCTTTCCCGACCACGGAACAATGGTGTTCCGGACCTTTGGGAGGCGTATGCGGAGCCGAAGCCAACGCGCAGAGGCCCTTTCGACAATTTAATGAAAAGTGAGGGGTACACTAAGCGGATGCTGCCCCTGCCCGTGTCATGGGACGCACGCAGAGACAGCACCCGCCATGGTGTAAGGACTATTGAGAATTAATGGAGTCTAAAATCTACTATTAGGCTATTGGGTGAATAGTATGGACTGATTACTGGGCTATTGGATGAAGAACCGGACGCCTGCCTAATAAAACGGTATCCAATTTTATTTCCGGCAGACGGTGACTCGCCCTCCGCAAGATGGGCCCCCATAAAAAGCGACATCAAAGATGGCTCAAGGGCAACACCGGTGCGGGGGCTAGGGGTAGAGAGGTGTCACTGGACTTTAAACATATAGCCAACTCGCCACTTAGGTTTCCACATCTACCCTCGAGAACACAGCTCTAACGACCCCCCTCTGGACAGCCGGCTAAGGCAAGCCAGAGGCGGGGGGCCTGTCCCACCATCCGACATGGCACCCCAGGGGCACTCAGGTACGTGGAGTCGCTACTCTCCAACAGCTCGCCACAAGCTGCCCTGCGTTGACTGATTGCGCTGGTGAGAACCAGTGGGCGATGGGGTCGTCACATCCCTACGCCTTTTTATTTATTTATTTATTATTATACCGATCAAATCAGCTTCAAGTCTGAACATCACAAAACATCGGTATTAATAGGTAAGCAATAATGCAAAGGTAAATGTGATTCTATCTGTTACATTATCACGTTTTTAAACTGCTAAATTAGCAGTGCTAATCCAATTTTAATGATATGTGATAACCATATACCTGGTATACCTACTCTGATACACGTCTGCTTTGTCAATAATCAAACAAAGGCGGCAAATAGAAAATTGAAAATGGGACCAACTGTGAAGTATACTCTTTCAAACAAAATAGTACATTACACAACTAGGGTGGTAAAACAAGGAAAGGTCGAGATCGCAGAAGTTTGCGGCCCGAGCTGCAAGCGAGGGACGTAAATATGCGATCGAGGGCTTTCTTTATTACCTCCCGTGTTGTGTACATCATTTTATGTCTACACTTGGCCAGAAAGCGTCTTTTTCCGTACGCGCAGCGTGCGAAAAAAGCCACTTTATGGCCAGGTGTGGCATAAAAGAATTTTTCACCTCACTAGCTCGGAAAGCCCTTTTTGTTTGTTTAATATCTATTGTGAAAATCGCTTTTTATCCACATGTGGTGAAAGAGTTTTGACATAAGTGACAAGTGGCTTAAGTGACATTTGACAGCTAACAAAACGTAAAACGTTAAAAGTGCAGAATTTCTAACATCGCAATTAATGAATTGCATCGAGTAAAAACACTTAATACAGTCTTACAACTTTATTTTAATTCATAAATATCAGCATTCAACATTAATCTTCATTCTTTTTGTAAAAACGGATAAATTGTTCTGACAGCCGAATAAGTCTACGTACGAACAAAACGCATCTGACATTTAATAAAACCTTTTACGTCAAAACTTTTCATTTCAATTCATCCATCATATCAACAACGTTAAATATTCGCATGTTTTTCTAGGTTGTTTTGTTAAAAATTAGTGATTCGAGTGATGAAGAAGTATTAAACACCTGAGGAATTACGGGAAACCGAGCAGAATGCACCCTTTTTCTTATTTTCCTCGCTGTAGTGAGGTGAAAAGTTTTGTGTTATACACGGGTGAAAGTTATTTTACGTCTCGTGTATTAAAGCACTCGCTACGCTCAGGATTCTATTTTTGAACCACTCGCTTCGCTCGTGGTCAATAATAGAATCCTTTCGCTAGCTCGTGTTTCAAATAACACTCGCACGTAAAATACAACTTTCACCACTTGTATAACAAATAACTATTTCAAATCGGTCCAGCCGTTTCCGAATAATCGGTGATCATACTTAAAAAAAACAAAGATCCCGACGAATTGATAAAATCCTTCGAAATCTTGAAGTTGGTTGAAAAGCCGTTATCCCCATACTGTTCCGCATACATCATAGTTCATATGGTCACCCTACTTAGAAAGAGATGCAGCCCTACCACACCTCTACCCCCTACATTGCCTTCTCTTTCGGCCTCGCTTTGTGGTCGATTTATATGTATGTACTCCAGTTTATAATTTAGCTTCATGATGATGTCAGTCACAGCGAAAGTCAAAATAAATTTGTCATGTAAAAAAATTTAGTAACAGCAATGAAGATTTTACTTAATTTTATAAAGTTTCTACAACGAGAACCACAGATATTTTAAGGTAAGAAATAGATTTCATGCAAATTTTCAAACGAACGGAGCGTAAGCGAAGCGAGTTCTTACACACAACTCGCTACTGGGACGTCTCGGCATGAACACAACGGCTGAGGCGGACTGGAACAAATACTACGAAGCCAAAGCCAACCGCTAAAAAACTCAGATGGGCCATTAACAACTTCCATCCCTTTAAGGCGGCTGGTCTGGAGCCGGACAGGATCTTCCCAGGTCTATTACAAGGATGATTGGTAACAGGTGGGAACTCAACCCCAAAATCACTCTCTTGGAACACTTCTCGAAAATGGAGGGTTCTCATTTCTCTATTTATATCTTAGAGCATATAACCAACCAGAGCGGTCATTAACAGGCGTTCCCCTCTGCCAAAAATATATGACCAGTGGTCATACTCATTGTACGGACTGACGTTTATCTGATGTGGCTATTTTGACGTTTCGCATAGATTTGACGTCCTCCGCAAAAATCGGCAGACTTTTTTTTGTATAGAAAATGACGGGCATGGCCGGACCGGTTGGTTGGTCTAAGATTCATATAGTTGTCGTGGACCTTATCCCATATAATTTTAAACAAAAAAAGAACCGACTTCACTTAGGATCCGCTATTCCAAGAGGAAGTGGCCGAGTTGCTGTAAAAAATAGTGAAATCACTATAGGTGTGCCTATAATAGTTGAAGAGTTCCCTCGATTTCTCCAGGATCCCATCATCAGACCCTGACTTGGTGACAATGGGACCATCTAGGAGTTATACCTGTTCGATTAAAAAAAAAATTTGAAAATCGGTTCACGATTCACGGAGATATCGAGTAACATACATACAAAAAATAATAATGATAAAAAAAACAGTCGAATTGAGAACCTCCTCCTTTTTTGAACTCGGTTAAAAATTAGGCATGTCCCTATACATATAGTCTGGCAAACCCTTGGTAAACCAAAAAGCGCAGTAACAGTCAGAACATGCTATACCCATCCCGTTTTTAGTAGTGAGAGTACTAGCATTGGAAAAAGACAGTATGATTCTCCATGTCTATGCTTGAAGTGAAACAAACTCTGGCCAAACTATATCTATTATTGAAGATAAAACTTCTTTTTCTTTATTTGATGACATTGCACAAAAAATACTAAAAATATACAAATCTTCAACTTTCTGACAAAAACATCAGGTTTTCTCGTAGTAATCACATAAATTTCTTAAAGAAAACGCTAATTTAATCTGTTCGTCACCCTCCACTGTCAAAAAATAGGTGAGACAGATAGACAAGGACTAACGATAATAGCTTCCTTCTCTGTCATATCTATGGAAAGTGTAATAAGACCATCCCGTTCTCTCTCCCAACGTGTCATTACACTTACCAACTTGATAGATTGGGCCCTGCAAATTGCAATGTCTAATACCCGTTTAACATCTACTTGATATCCGTCCGACATTATCGGATGTAGGATATCGGATGTCGGTCCTACATCCGATATCGGATCGGATAGTGTGAAAGCGCTCTCATAATATAATTACTGCATATTAAACATGATATTTTGATTCAAAAGTTACTTTAAATAATTAATAAGTTACATGTATGTTATTATTATTATTTATTCATGAACAATTTTTACATCGTGTTTGAATTGGTACTTATTAAATATATGTACAATTAATACTAACTTAATAATCTAATAAAACTTAAGATAATAACAAGAAAACAATGTACACACAAGATTGGTCTAACAATAAGCAAAATATACAATAAGGGAAAGATTGATATAATAAACATAAACAATTCAAATAAACATGTCAACAATTACAAATTAAGAGTACTAAAAATCACTAATGTCATAACAGCATTTGTCTAATAAATATAATTTCAATTTTTCTCTAAAAGTTGCAGAGCATCTTATAACTTTAAACTCTGTAGGCAGTCTGTTAAACAGTCTAACCGCTTGAACTGTAGCGCTGTGCACTACAACCTCCAGGCTTGGTACTACTTTAGATCTTAAGTTCTTAGTTCTAGAAGCCTCCCTCGACACCATTTCTGAATCCGTTTCAAAACGATTGCGATGCTTGATTACATCCGTCAACAGCACAAGGATGTACAGACTGGGCAGAGTAAGTATTCGAAGGCTTGAGAAATGTTCTCTACAACTTCCCCAGGGAGGAAGTCCAACTATAGCCCGAATAGCATCTCTTTGAGCTACGAATGCCCGGTTAATATTATATTTATAACTATTGCCCCAAAGTTTTATGCTATAGCGAAGTTTTGACTCTACAAGTGCAAAATAAACCATTCGAAGTTGATCAACAGTTAAATCATTCCTAAGGCTGCGAATAGCGTAACAAGCAGAACCTATTGAGTTTTCAATATGACTTAATTCATTCTTCCAGTTTAATAGTGCGTCGAGGTTAATCTATACATATATATATATATATATATATATATATATATATATATATATATATATATATATATTATATATATATTATATAATAATAAACGCGTAAGGAGAAAAAAAATGTACATTGAAGATATTTGAGAAAATCTAATTTAGGGGGCCTTAGAAACGTTGACTGAATACATTTTGGTGATTTTTGGAATTTTTGTCTGTCTGTCTGTGAGTTTGTTCGCGATGTACGCCAAAACTACTGCACAGAATTTCATGAAATTTTGTATTATAGTAGTTTATACCCCGGGGTAACATATAGGGTAGTTTTTATCCCGCTTATTTAAAAACATTTTTTTCCAATTCAAGCAAGTCTGTTTGGAAAGAGAAGTGCCGTGGTTTATATGGAAGCTCATACATTCTACGACACTTCTCTTTCCGAACAAGTCAATTTCGTTGTGAAAGTTGAAAGTAACCGGAAATATAATTGTCATCGACTAAAGGATGATGCACGGTGTTCCGGACCGTCTCCGACACGACAATTCCGAGACTTCGTTTTGTATAGAAAAGCGTCACATGATCCTAGGAGGTCACCTGTATGTGTAGTTAAGTGTCGGAAGTGTCGCGTCGGAGACGGTCCGGAACACCGTGCATCATTCTTAATATGTACCTTCAATTTGTGGGATATTTTATTCTATAATTTAAATTACCTATCTGGTTCATTCCTAGCCCTGGGCAGCGGAGGCCTAGGCCACTTTTTTCTTTGTATATGGCCTTTATTTAAGGTTATTATTAATAATTGTAGTGTGTCAACAAAATAAACAATGTATTCTTCACACTTGACCATTGAGTTTTGCCGGGTCCCTTTCATGCTGCTGAAGCAATTCTCGCTACGATGTTCTGTGCCTGAGCCCTATACTGTACCTGGCATTTGGCCTTCGCATACATTGCCAAGACACTTAAGAATTAAGTTTTGTCCGGTCCCTTTCATGCTGCTGCTGAACCAGTTCTCGCTGCGACGTTCCGTGTCTGGGCCCTATACGATACTTGGCATTTGGCCTTCCCATAGATTCCATTACCAAGACACTTGACCATTGAGTTTATAGCCGGCCCTGTCATTCTGCTGATGAAGAAATTCTCGCTGTGACGTTCCGGGCCTGGGTTCTGTGTGGTATTCGGCCTTTTGGTCCCTGCAAATATTGCCGCTCCCTTGGGCCTTTTTCCCTCGGGTTTGCTAAGACACTTGACTATATTGAGTTTATACTCGGCCCTATCATGCTGCTGCTGAAGAAATTCTCGCTGCAATGTTCCGGGCCTGGGCCCTATGTAGTTTTGGCCTTCGCATACATTGCCAATCATCCTCGGGCCTTCGGTCCTCGGGTTTGCTAAGATACTTGACCATTGAGTTTTATCCGATCCCTTTCAGGCTGCTGCTGAAGCAATTCTCGCTTTGACATTCTGTGCCTTGGCGCTATGCGATACTTGGCATTTGGCCTTCCCATACAATGCCGCTCACCCTTGGGTTTGCGAATTTTATACCCGGCCCTGTCATTGGGCTGCTGAAGAAATTCTGGCTGCGACGATTTGGGCCTGAGCTCTGTGTGGTATTCGGCCTCTGGCCTTCTCATACATTGCCGCTCCCTCGAGTCTTTTGAAAATCTGACTCGCCAATCATGACAATGCAAAAGTCTGTTTTAGAATAGTCGGCTAATTTCGAATCTAGGTCTTTTAATAGTATTTCTATGCCGACATGAGGAGTTAAATAGTGACAGTACTCAAAATTATCATTAAAGCCCACCGACTCCATGTTGCGTAATAAATTACACCTTCTGCTGCTAGATATAATACATAATTTATGTTTTGATTTTTTGCATTTTGGGGGCTCAGTTGTGCCTCTATGGGGTTCATTCGTGTTTTTGTTTAAGGGCTTAGAAGGTGGAATGACCCTTGCTGAAGTCAAGTCATGTTCTTTTTCCAAGCTCATTATGACTCCATTTAGACGTAATATTTCTTCCTTATAATTCAACAGCTCAGTTTTTAGTTTTGATATGATGTTTTCCATCTCTAAAGTTTTAATTGAAAGATCTAAACGTGGGCCAGGGTTGCTCTTTCCGATAGGACTAGCTATATTTGACAAACTGTTCAATCGAACTCCTTTTTTAGCTGAGGCTGGTGTATTGCACAATTGCTTCAATATATTTAATTCTAATGTCAATTTTGAAATATGACGCGTTAGTTCATTATTTTCGATAATCGTGTTCAGCAATTCGTTTTCCGCACTTGCTAGGTCAATTTTCAGTTTTTCTATTTTACCCGTCAACGCGGTAATGATACTGGTATCATTACTTATCTCTAAACTCTTGGATAACTCGTCACCCATATGAGGAAAACTATCTGGAATATTGTCATCGACTTCAAATATTAATTCCATAGATTTAGATCGGGTTCTTGATACTTCCTGGCTCATAGCGATGCTTATGTCTATATCATATTCATTTTTTCTCTAAACGCTCTTTCGCAGCCGATGAGAGACTAGACGCCGGTGAAATTTGTATTTCGTCAATCAGGTCTAACTCCGCAAGTGCAGGGCTTGTCGCTGCTGAAATTTCATTCTCAGCCAGGTCTCGCCTCACTGATACAAGGCCTGACGCCGATGCTCCTGATGATGCCTTTGCCTCCGATGTTGTCGATAACTCAGTAGTTTCTACTTGCTCGTTCTTTGTCGAATCTCCCGCCGCGGGTGACAAGCTCGACTTTGGCGACATCGACCCAACAACCTGTGGGTGTAATGCGCGTGATGTGCCACACGCCGATGCTTCCGGTACTGAGGATGCCGCCGGTGACTTGTTGTTTTCCTTGTCTACCTTATCTGTTAGATCTTGTCCCACAGATAGAGGACTAAAAACTGCCCCAGCTGCCGATGCTGTCGGCGGCTTGTCAGTGTTTCCTTGTGTTTTTCCAGTCGACTCAAGCGCCGCGGATAAAAGACTCAAAGGCGATGCTGCCGATGGTTTTGATTTTTTTTTCTTCGTAACGTGATATTTTGTTCCTCGATGTTCCTTGCCGGTAGTGTTTCTTTAGTTTCTGGTTGGATCGGTGAGTTAGATCCATGTAGACAACCTTTGCATCTCCAATTTTTGCTATTTTCCACGGACATTAATCGAATTAATTTCTCCGATCTTCCCGAACACTTTGTGTCAAACACTAGCTTACAGTTAAAACATTTTAGAGCTTCTTGATTATGCACATTCTCGCCGCATTTGGAGCACTTTGTAAATTGTGGTGCCATTTTATTCAAAGTTACCGCGTTGAGCTAACTTCACTCTGTAAAGTTTCTAATGTTCCGTTGATTGGTCGTCGAAAACGCCCGAACGTAGCCGATATCGCTGATTGGCCGTCGATGACACCCGAACATAACCGATGCTGCTGATTGGCCGCCGAATATAGCCGAGCGCTACCGATACCGCTGATTGGTTGTTGAAGACACCGAGGTCGCCGATTGATCGCCGAGTTGATCCGAATTGTTCCGAATCAGATGATTGGTCGCCGAAGACACCCGAACGCCACCGAGGCCACAACTGATTACCGAAACCAGGCGAAAATACCCGATGTCTCTAAAACCTCCTGATTTGTCAGCCGATGTGTAAGCGTGTCCTGATTGGTACCCGAGTATCCCCGAGTCGTACGTGTAATCATATGGGGCTCATATGTGTGCGTGTAATTTCAAAAGTTCAACAGTTCTACACAAATCATAAATCTATCCTAAGCGAGATTTACAGTAGTAAAATAATTAAAATAATGTAATATGACTTCCGCAGTTATGGCAGTTACGAGAAATAACCGTCAATCTACTTAAAATTTTCAGTTACAACTGTTACAAGATAACAAGACCACAGATTAAGTTACCGTATGGTTTAGGGTCACCACACACCTAGCGGAATTCCTCGCGGAATTAGCGGAAGTAGCGGAAATTTGTTTATGGTAGCGGAAATTTGTCTATGGTAGCAGATTTTTTGTATGGAAGCCATAGACAAATTTCCGCTACTATAGATAAATTTCCGCTACCATAGACAAATTTCCGCTACTTCCGCTAATTCCGCGAGGAATTCCGCTAGGTGTGTGGTGACCCTTAAAGAGACAGCGTCCTTGTATTTTAGTAGTCTGAATTTAAATATGCTTAATAATGACCAACTGCGAAAACTGAAATATCAACTTGTTTTATAATATATATTACATAGACTATGGCAAACCAATAATGCAGCATTTAAAGATTACTGTTATTTCGGTTTCAATGATTGTAGTATTTTAATTAGTAATTGTAAGTTTTAAGTTTAGTGTTAATTTAACTTGTTGTTTGTGTTATTTTTTATTTGTATTTGACATTCTTAATGGGATAAATATAGGAGTTTAGGGTCACCACACACCTAGCGGTTTTCCTCGCGGAATTAGCGGAAGTAGCGGAAAATTGTCTATGGTAGCGGAAATTTGTCTATGGTAGCAGATTTTTTGTATGGAAGCCATAGACAAATTTCCGCTACCATAGACAAATTAAGCATTTTGTCTATGAATTTCCGCTACTTCCGCTAATTCCGCGAGGAATTCCGCTAGGTGTGTGGTGACCCTTACTTATAGATAAGGTGAGGGGGGCGAAGTGCGCCTACCGGGTAAGTGCGCCTACTAAGTATATCATATACTGCTGACAGAATACTAGTAACGACCACGGACCAATACAATACGGATGGTACTTTGACTATATTTCCCTAACCACAGTTGAACCTTATTACCGAGCTACACATTCGTTCATAGGTCGCTAGTAAAAGCGTTCCCATTTAGACCGTAAAGTAGGGGGCGGTGTCTCACTCGCACAATACTGCCAACTTATGAAACTTACCAACGTGGATGAATTTATTCACGTAACACACTAGAAATAACTTCCTATTTATAATAATTTATTGCAATATTTGGATTAGTACTTTGTTTCCTTTTAGCTGGTTTGAAATGTTTTACGATGTAAATATTATTCTTTCATTAAATTAAAGAATTGCAATTTAGTAGTAATTCAATAGTAAGTTTTGTAATATACATAAACGGTCTGGTATCCCCATCACTGACATCAATAGGGTGACTATGATGTCAGCAAGATGCGGGTCTGTTTTGTTTTTACAAAAAAAATATACGATTTGTTTCTAGGCATTACACAGGAGGGGCCCGCGTGTCTTTTCAGGCCCTGTCGAAGGGGTCCTAAAATGGCACAAGGCCATACAAGAAATTGTAGCAGTAGTAGTATAATACTTTATAGTACAACAAAGAAAAATACAACAAGAAGAATACACAATATTTGTACATAGGTTGACTGGAAGAGCTTTGAGCAGTTTGATGTAGTGATGCTTTCTTTATTTAGCTTTAAGTATATGAAAGACGGAGAGAAGTAATTACAAATTCGACGAGTAAGTAGCTAAATTTGTATTACGAGTATTTACGAGTTAGGGTCTCCCCCTATCTATTGACGCGGAATCGGCTTTCGCCGATAGAAAAAATCTTTATGTCGACGCAATAAGAGCGAAAAAGACGTCGACGCGTCGGCAGCCGTCGGCCGAGCCGAGCCGATCCGAATCGTGCCTTGTTAGCTCTTAATGCGTCGACATAAAGATTTTTTCTATCGGCGAAAGTCGATTCCGCGTCGATAGATGGGGGGAGACCCTTAACCGCTTTGTGGAAAGTTTGTTATGGTGATCATTGTACCTAACCAATGATTGTCTCTATGAACGGTCTCATCACCAAATCTCGTCCTGGACCTTAGAATACATCCCCTACGGAGTTGTTGTGGTTGGACCGAGGGCTAGATACAGTTTTTTTTTTTTTTTTAGATCACGGTCATAATACAAATTTTACATACCATGTACACAATGTACAGAAAAAGAGAAAATACAAAAAGACCTGGAGGTTCATTAGAATATGGTAATCCTGGACACAGCGCGTTTATAATGGCTTTACACTTGCCTAAATCGGGCCCTAACGTCACTGACGCTGCAATACGCTAGACACGTTTGGAGACATAGCTTAACGTGTCTAACGTATTGCAGCGTCCTTGTAATGTCCAACTAATGGCAATTAGTCCAACGCCTCCGACGGTTCCTACCTCTGCGGCCCTGACCACCTCCGGCTTGCTCAATTCCTTTAGGTTTTCAAACTGTGTTTATATGTACAGTCAGCAGCAGAAGTTGCTAAGCGGTCACCCGCTTAGCTAGGTGTTCAAAATGACCTACACATGCTCCTATTCTCGTAATGGAGTCGTATCAAGTATCATTTTGATTTTGAAGACCTCACCTGCTTAGCTATTTCTGCTGCTGACTGTACATATTTTGTATATTATGATTTATATTATATGTGTAGTGTAACCTAAGGTACCAAATAAATAAAGAGTATGTATATCCATTATGGTTGGTGTATTGTGTTTTACATGAGAGAAAACGTATATGCGTGTGGCAGAAACAAAACATCATCATCATTAGATGTTTTGTTTCTGTCACACGCATTTAATGTGTGTTTAGGTTTAAAAACTATTTTTTAGTTGGGCACAATACACACTTAGCGGAATTCATCCCGGAATTCAAAACAGAAATAACAGTAGACAAAAATCAAAAGCGTAGAAAAAATTAAATATACCTGCATTTGATTTTTTGACATACCATAGGCTAAAAAAGCCGTTATCCCCATACTGTCCCGCATACATCATAGTTCATTTCATGTGGTCACCCTACTTAGAAAGAGATGCAGCCCCCTACTTGACTTCTCTTTCGGCCTCACTTTGTGGCCGAAGTATTAGCTCCAGTTTATAAATCTAACTTCATGGTAACGACATCTTAAACGGCTATTACACATTGCAACCTGCAGGGCCCAATCTGTTGTGTACCCTGCCTCTCCCTGTCCCTCCTTCAGCTCCCTACAGGCCCTACCTTTAATTACACCTTCCAACATGACAGATTGGGCCCTGCAGGTTGCAATGTCTAATACCGCTTTTAGATGTAACAAACTAAAACATAGTTCTTGGTAAATTTTATGTCATAGACAGGGCACAAAATTTCAAAATCGCTCTCCTTTTCGATGCGACAGGCAAACGATATTACTTTTGGGCAACCGGGCTTTTTACCTGGTTTAGACTTAGCTGTATCCGAATTGCCGGTTGCCTTCAAAGAAAATTTGACCGGAAGTGAGAGATTCAAGATGGCGGCCAAAAAAAATACCCATTTTTTACTGTTTCTTAAATAAATCGTAAACCGTCACGCCTACCAAAAAATGTTCTTTTACTTAAGTAATCCACATAAAATTTTCTATTAAAAAGGTTCTATACAGTTTTTTGCTGGGATCAAAGTTTAATGAGATATCGAGGGTATAAGACAGCCATTAAACATATAGACTAATTAGCTTTTTCCCGCGACTTTGTCTGCGTGGGATTAACATTCGCCATAATAAATTCATGAAACACCTTAGTGAAATCTTATAGCAAATATAAATTTAACGTATATACTTTTTTACGTCTACAGTGAGCAACAATTGCATACAAAGTTTCACCCCCCTTTTCACCCCTTAAAAAGATGATTTCAGGGATAAAAACTATTTTATGTCCTTTTCCATAACTCAAACTATCATCGTACCAAATTTCATCTAAATCGGTTCAGCGGTTTAAGCGTGAAGAGGTAACAGACACACTTTCGCATTTATAATATTAGTATGAAAAAATTGTGCGCATTGAGAAAAAGTTTTAAATTTTTGACCATGGATAGAGTGCCCCACGATGAATATTCTTTACTGTTGGAGGTCCGTAAAATTTTTGGACGTTCACGTCAAAATCCCCTCTGATGTGATTTGAGAGCTTTCCCTCTTCGCAGAACTTTTTTTAAATATATATTTATATTTTTTTTCTATCAAAAATGAATTGTGCATGTCTGTTTTATACGGAAATGATACCACACAACCCCTAGCAGCCTCAACCAGAGTATTTAAAATATAATTTATCTTTAAACAGTTAGTGTGTCTGTTACCTCTTCACGCTTAAACCGCTGAACCGATTTAGATTAAATTTGGCATGATGATAGTTTGAGTTATGGAAAAGGACATGAAATAGTTTTTATCTCAGAAATCATCTTTTGAAAGGGTGAAAAGGGGGGTGAAACTTTGTATGGAATTGTTGCTCACTGTAGACGTAAAAAAGTATGTACGTTAAATTTATATTTGTTATAAGATTTCACTAAGGTGTTTCATAAATATGTATTATAGCGAATGTTAATCCCACGCAGACGAAGTCACGGGAAAAGGGTAATTAGTCTATCTTTTTAAGGTCTATCTTATACCCTCGATATCTCATTAAACTTTGATCCCAGCAAAAAACTGTACAGAACCTTTTTTATAGAGAATTTTATGTGAATTATTTAAGTAAAAGAACATTTTTTTTTGGTAGGGGTCACGGTTTACGAGTTATTTAAGAAAAAGTAAAAAATGGGTAATTTTTTTGGCCGCCATCTTGAATATCTCACTTCCGGACAAATTTTCTTTGAAGGCAACCGGCGATTCGGATACAGCAGGGTCTAAATCAGGTAAAAAGCCCGGTTGCCCAAAAGTAATATCGTTTGCTTCTCGACATGGATTTTTTGAAAAATGGAACTAGACTATCACTGATGGCGCTATAATCGTGAACTCGACATACTTAAATACTTATAGTAGGCGCGCTTACCCGGTAGGCGCACTTCGACCCCCTCACCTTAATTAATTCTGTTTTGTGACAATAAATTGAATAAATCATTTCATTTTCTAATAATGTAGCTATATTCATCTCTTTTTAGGGTTCCGTAGTACACTAAGATGACTAAGAACTCTTATAGTTTCGCCATATCCGTCTGTCCGTCTGTCCGCGGTCTAGCTCAGTGAACGTAAATACTACAAAACTGAAATTTGCTATGGTATGAGTATGTATTAATCACGCCAGTATAGGTGCCAGCAAATTACTTGAACCCTAGGCGAGGTGGTGGGGGAAAGTTTGCGTATCTAAAATACACACGAAGCTGTTACACAAAAGGGACTGAATTTATTTTCGAATATATATTATTAGACTATATACTCTTGTTTATGGCACAAGCCGAAACACGATTGCTAAAAGAGCGACATCAGGAAACCTCCTGAAACCTCCTAGAGCGCCCAGGCTCTTCCAGTTCCTCCTGGTCCGGTCTGCCGTGATCTGCAGGAAGGGGAAGGTAGTGGGCCGGTGCTCCCCGGGGGCAACGGTAAATAATCACGCGGTGTGAGCCGCTGATTGCTTACCGATGTTGCCAATATCCTGATGAAATCCGCTTTGTGAATTTGCTTTAATAATAGGACAAATAATTTTTACAGGTTTACACGCCCCTTAGATATCGCCGACGGCCGCAGCCTCCGAGGAGATCCACACAAATAATGTCAACGAGTTGAGGCAGGATGTAGAAATAAATTTACCAGATATCAAAGGAGTAAGTTAAATTTTATTATACTTATACATAATCTGATTCCAACACCCGGCAGATGCAGACATACGACTTCACGCGATTTTATGTACATAATACTCGTAGCTAGGTAGACTAGACATTGTGCCATGTCTTATATCATCCTTGACTATTTACATCTGCCTGCGACGATGACGGCGGTGTTGACAGCCCTGGGCGTTGCGTCCATTAGTAATGACTTGATGAGATACTCCTTTACTTTTTCACACTGCACTATTATAACACGATAGTCACCATACACCTGCCGATGTCTTTAAAGCACTGGCAAGTCAAATATTATAAGCATTGCTTTTCTGTTATTACAGCTATACTACGCACCTGAAAGAACACGTGCCTGAGCGCCGCCAGCGAACACGTGAGAATTTAAGCGACTTGTTGGTAATAATCTATATTATTCTAGATAATTTTTGTCTGCAAATGTAATTTTATAGCATATTTGTAGTAAGTTAATACTAATACCTACTTGAGTTCACATGACTGTCAAAGTAGTCAAACTAAGGTAATGTAGTTTTGAGTAGCTTTGTCACCATTTAAAATTCTACAGCCTTGGCCAGAAGTGTTGAGCACCAATGCGATTTTCATACAAAACTGGAAAGTTTAGTCCATCGTTTCCATCTTTAAGTTATTTTGTCAATTAATGTAAAGTAATAGGCATGTTTTGTTGAAGTTAGTAGTAACTGCATAGTATATTTGCAATATGTCGCACCGACTTAAATTTACATTTTTGGTACCTTCTGTTTTCATATTTTTTAAGTACCTTGAAAGTGTTATTAAGTGAAGTTTTCTATATTTATAAATAAAATATAACATTTACCGTTACCGTACATTGTTAGGATAGGGAAATAATGCTTAACATCAAAATTGTAAACAAAAAACACCTATGCTCAACACTTAATTCTGGCCAAGGCTGTATGTTTTATGTGTTCTAATTCTAATAAGTGAATAGTAAGTAAATTCGATTTAAGAAGTGTAATTTAATAATGTAAATAGATGTTTCATTAAAAAATTTCTAATTATTTCTTATTTGTTTCCTTCTAAAAGCTGGCATCGGCAAAAAACGTGAAGTCGAGATGTTTATCTACAACAATTCAGCTAACATGAAACCTTACTAATTACTATAGTATTAGTATTAGGTTCTTTCAGAACTCGCTACAGTCCATGAGCGTTAAGACTGCGTCGACCGTCCAGTGCTGCTACCATTATTGGGTGGATTGTATTTCCTAATAAACGAATCAATTTCTGTATAATCCCTCATGTTGATTTGTAGTCCTACTAATTCCGCAACTTATGATCTATGTGATACAGTCTTGTATTACTTGCTTTTGACTTCATCACCCAAACGGAAAAAATGGCTACCATTTGCCGTATGAAGATGAAGCATAAAATACGCAAAATGAAACTATGTTACAAAGACCAAAAGTTGCGGAATTAGTAGGACTATAACTTAACATGAGGATTATACAGAAATTGATTAAGTAGTTTATAAGGGAAATACAATCTGCCCAATGAGGGCGCCACTGGATGGTCGACACAGTGAAAAACCTTAGGAGAAATCGGCGATGATACACGAAGGTAATAAATACTGATTTTTTCGTGTGTCACCACCGATTAATTACCCGATGTCTCTTTCTAGAACACGAATGTTATTTGAAGTGCTCACGGACTGTAATTTAACGCTGCATTTTAATAGAAAAACTTGCACAGCCACCACTACCTTTATTTCACGTTTTTGCCAATACCACACCGTCGCCTTCCACCTATAATACCAAACTTAAGGGCCTTATCACACTAGAGCGATTTGAAAGTGATATACAAACAAAACTCGTACGCGGTGAACTCGCGGCGTGTTCGCTCCTATACAAAACTCGCTCGCAAATCGCAAGTGTGATAACGCTCTTAGAGTGTCCCGTCAACTGCTACAACTTTGCCTACGATGCTCAACTTTGCCTAACTTGAAAAACGGAGATTTTCACCAAACGGCTATTTATATCTTATTCCTGAGATGGCCGCCTTTCTCCCATCTCAGAAATAACATATAAATAGCTGTTGGGTGGAGCATTGTAAGCAAAGATGTAGGTACTAGGTAAGGTTTTACGAGTAATTTAAAAAACCGGCCAAGAGCATGTCGGGCCATGCTCAGTGTAGGGTTCCGTAAACTGAGACCATTAATTCAAAAGGTCGTTTCTTACGGGAAATTTGGCGGCGCTCACGTCATTTTTACTTACGTCCTTTCACTATGGGTTTTTGAATGATAACTCAAAAACGGCTGAACCGATTTATTTCAATATAGTTTTCATTGAAGGTACTCATTAGGTCTCAGTTTCATGATTTTTTTCAAAATTTTAGGACCCACGATTCAAAAGTTAGATGGGGGGGGGGGGGACGCCCTGTTTTAAACTTTCGGAGCTATTATTTCCGAGAGTATTAGTTTTATCCAAAAACTGTTTTAGAAGACCCTAATTCTTTTTAAAAGACCTATCCAACGATATCCCACATAACTTGGTTGGAACGAAAAAAAAATTCGCCCCCCACTTCACGTGTACGGGAGGTACCCTAACAAAGCGTTTTTATTCTACCGTTTTGTCGGCTTGGTTAATGCACATATTCAAACCAAATTTCAGCTTTCTAGTGCTAACGGTCACTGAGCTAGACCGCGGACGGACGGACGGACGGACGGACGGACGGACGGACATGGCGAAACTATAAGGGTTCCGTTTTTGTCATTTTGGCTACGGAACCCTAAAAAAAGCGGTATTACACATTGCAACCTGCAGGGCCCAATCTGTCAGGTTGGTAAGTGTAATTAAAAGCGGTATTACACATTGCAACCTGCAGGGCCCAATCTGTCAGGTTGGAAGGTGTAATTGAAGGTAGGGCCCGTAGGGAGCTGAAGGAGGGGCAGGAAGAGGCAGGGTACACAACAGATTGGGCCCTGCAGGTTGCAATGTGTAATACCGCTTTAAAGGTAGGGCCTGTAGGGAGCTGAAAGGGAGAGGCAGGGTACACAACAGATTGGGCCCTGCAGGTTGCAATGTGTAATACCGCTTAAAGGACTAGGTTTTTAAAGGCTAGAAAACGGCAACGCGCATGTGAATCCTCTCGAGTCACAGGCGTCCATACGCTACGGTAACCGCTTACCATAAGGTGGGCCGTATGTTTGTTTGCCACCGTCATAGTATAGAGAAAAAATACTATAAAATATGATGATATTATGCAACTCTGCAACCTAAAGACAAATGAGGATAAGGCTCAAAACACACCAAGCGGAATTTTGACAGTAATGTATGGAGCTTTGTCGATGGTAGCTTAAATTTGTCTATGGCCTCCATACATTACTGCCTCCATTCCGCTAGCTGTGTTTTGAGCCTAAAAGCGCTAAAAAAGTATGCGCATATGGCGTCGCAATCGCAAAGAAAAAAACATGTCATTTGTTATAGTTTGGAAAATATATCAAAAACCGCAATGTATTGAAAATCGCAGGCGATTAGTTCCAAGGTTAAAGCGGTATTAGACATTGCAACCTGCAGAGCCCAATCTGTCAGGTTGGAAGGTGTAATTAAAGCGGCTATTAGACATTGCAACCTGCAGGGCCCAATCTGTTGTGTACCCTGCCTCTCCCTCCCCCTCCTTCAGCTCCCTACGGGCCCTACCTCTAATTACACCTTCCAACCTGACAGATTGGGCCTTGCAGGTTGCAATGTCTAAAAGCGGTATTACACATTGTAACCTGCAGGGCCCAATCTGTCAGGTTGGTAAGTGTAATTAAAGGTAGGGCCTGTAGGGAGCTGAAGGAGGGACAGGGAGAGGCAGGGTACACAACAGATTGGGCCCTGCAGGTTGCAATGTGTAATACCGCTTTAATAGCCGTTTTAAGGTAGGGCCCGTAGGGAGCTGAAGGAGGAGTAGGGAGAGGCAGGGTACACAACAGATTGGGCCTTGCAGGTTGCAATGTCTAATACCCGTTTAACATCTCCCTAAGGGTCACCACACACCTAGCGGTTTTCCTCGCGGAATTAGCGGAAGTAGCGGAAATTCATAGACAAAATGCTTAATTTGTCTATGGTTGCGGAAATTTGTCTATGGCTTCCATACAAAAAATCTGCTAGAATAGACAAATTTCCGCTACCATAGACAAATTTCCGCTACTTCCGCTAATTCCGCGAGGAATTCCGCTAGGTGTGTGGTGACCCTAAATTTGTCATAGACTGAGAGACTCATTTCAGGCTTCCATACAAAAAATCTGCTACCATAGACAAATTTCCGCTACCATAGACAAATTTCCGCTGTGAGGTGTGTTGTGACCCGTATTGTATGGATACAATACGGGTCACAACACACCTAGCGGAATTCCTCGCGGAATTAGCGGAAGTAGCGGAAATTTGTCTATGGTAGCGGAAATTTGTCTATGGTAGCAGATTTTTTGTATGGAAGCCATAGACAAATTTCCGCTACTATAGATAAATTTCCGCTACCATAGACAAATTTCCGCTACTTCCGCTACTTCCGCGAGGAATTCCGCTAGGTGTGTGGTGACCCTACTGCCTCCATTCCGCTAGGTGTGATTTGAGCCTAATATCATAGTATACATGGCAGAATATCGATAGTATACATACACATAGATTTCGGTTCAACGAAGTAATATATATAAAAGCGGTATTACACATTGCAACCTGCAGGGCCCAATCTGTCAGGTTGGAAGGTGTAAAAGCGGTATTACACATTGCAACCTGCAGGGCCCAATCTGTCAGGTTGGAAGGTGTAATTGAAGGTAGGGCCCGTAGGGAGCTGAAGGAGGGGTAGGAAGAGGCAGGGTACACAACAGATTGGGTCCTGCAGGTTGCAATGTGTAATACCACTTTAATTGAAGGTAGGGCGCGTAGGGAGCTGAAGGAGAGGTAGGAAGAGGCAGGGTACACAACAGATTGGGCCCTGCAGGTTGCAATGTGTAATACCGCTTTAACAAATATCAAAATATGAATAAATATTTTGCGAAAAAAAATATGAATCGAAAACAAGTGAATGCTCCAATAAATTAAATAATCAACAACAAAATTCTCTATTTTTCTACTGGTTACTCAGATTTATTACGCATGACAACATTATTGAATCGTAAACTTTAAAGTTGTTTCACATCCCTATGAAATCACTCTATGTGCTAAGTATTTTTAATCTGTGACGTGCAGAGAAAAGTGGTCGCCAATTATTCGGTCGTCCATTATTGGGTTGAGCAATACGTGGTCGAGCAATATTGGTACGGGCCGATAATGTACGACCAAATAATCCGCATCCATCGAGTGGACGCGGATTCTTAGGTCGTGCATTATTTGGTTGAGCGTTATGGGTCTGAACAAGCTCGGTACGGGGCAATAATCCGAAGCCACTTTTTGTACAGGGCAAGAATGAACGTCCAAATAATTCGCGTCCAAAAAGTGGACGCCAATTACATGGTCGTTCATTCCCTGGTCGTGCACTACAGGGAATCATAATTTCCATTGAACCATAAAATAAATATAAAATTAATTTATTAAGCTAAAATGAAATATAAACAATCCCCTATTATGCTACTTTGAAAGAAAACTTCATAAACGCGTGTTGTGTTGTACTAAACAAAACTATGGATTCGACGCTATCCTTCTTTAGTCTACCAGTAAGTAGTGTTACTTTCGTTTTTATGCAATTAACATTAAAATCACCTTAATTGATCATTTATTCGTTCAGTTTGTAGACTCTGAGAGTGCTGATTTGGCACTAAATATAAAGAATGTCAATCCGGACTGTGGTTACGACGATCTGCACTCTCTGCCCTCGCACAGTGGCTTGCTTGGGCACGACGACGTGTTGGCGCAGTTCCTGTCCCCGGACGAGCCGTTGGAGGAGCCCGACCTCAACGGACCCACTACTTTGCACTGCGAAATTTGTCAGAAAAAGTTTGACAATGCTAAGAAGTACTATGGTCATCTTAGAATACATTCCAAGGGCAATGCTTGGGTTTGTGGTATGTATGTTACTGTTCTATCAGTTTGTTTAACCTTTCGAGACTCGTCGGTTCCCTGGGTAGCCAGCTTCAAAAACCTCTAAAACCTGCCGGCTCCCTAGGGCGCCAGTAACTCTGCACTATATAATGTTATTGCTGGGGTTTTGATGGAATTTCGCCATATTTGGCCGGGTCTCGAAAGGTTAATGTTAAATTCGTAAAGCTGTCCGTCACAAAGAGACCAAGATTGGTCAAATAGTTGTGTCTTGTTTATTTTATAAAAGGGTATTCACCAATGGTGCAAGGTTCTCTATATATGATCAAATGTATAATGTTGACACCATTTTTTAAATTATTTGAGCATATTACGCTTTTAGATAAGTGCCCAGACCAGAAGTTTGCCACCAAGCAGCACCTCATGAAGCATAGCCTGACCCACAAGCCTCTGGAGCGAGTGTGGCGTTGCCAGCACTGCAGCTTGTCTTTTGAGGCTCTCTGGAGGCTGCAGCAGCATCTCTTCTCCACTCATTTAGAGTACAGGTAAGAACAAGTAGATAACTAAACTAGGCTCACCTCCTTAAAGTAGAGAAAGTATTTTTACAAAGGTGGTTGAATGACTAACCAAACTGAGGTTATCAAAAATTGCCGAAGCAATGTACACCCTTGGCCAAAAGTATTGAGCATAGGTGTTTTTTGTTTACAATTTTGATGTTAAGCATTATTTCCCTATCCTAACAATGTACGGTAACGGTAAATGTTATATTTTATTTATAAATATAGAAAACTTCACTTAATAACACTTTCAAGGTACTTAAAAAATATGAAAACAGAAGGCTCAACACTTCTGGCCAAGGCTGTAATTTAGATTTCTTTCCAAAAGAAATAAAAAATATAATGCCTTTTATAAGCCTGGGCGGCTAAATACGAGAGATAAAAATATTTACACAAAACCTAATTAGTATGCTATATTTCATATATAATGTTGGCCCCTGGTGACTATACTAAATGTATTAATTTGATATATGTTTCAGGCCCCACAAGTGTGATGAATGTGAAAAAGCTTTTCATAAAAAGTCTGATTTAAAGAGGCACAAAGACATGCACAGTAGTAAGTATTATTATTTAAAATGTCATTAACTACCCCTACACATAACACTGTCCCCATACCGTAACTACCGTCACCTTAGTACCCATAACACAAGCCTTATTTAGCTTACTGTGGGACTAGGTGGATTTGTGTAAAATTGTTCCATAATATTTATTTATTTATTTACTAACTAAGTCTATGCAAAACAAACCCTCTGCTGTTGCATAATACTGGACTGTACTGGACTGGAGACATAGATTATTTATCTTAAAGCGACATCCAGATTACCCATGGCAAGCCATGAAGCGCAATATACACATTTTTTCTGTGCTAGCCAGCTCAAATACTCGTACATACATGTTTGCTGTCGAATATGCCACGCGCCTTTCCGCGCAATATTTAGATATGGAGAAAAAACAATTGATGAAATGACAAATTAAATTTTGTTTATTTTTAGTAAAATAATTGTAGTTAGATCAAGATATGTTTAATGTGATTATTTTTCAGATATAAAGAAGTTTGCCTGTTCAGTGTGTCAGGTAGAGTTCACAGACAAGTGTAACCTCAAGAGGCATATGCTGCGTCACACCAACGAGAAGCCTTACCGCTGTGTGGGGTGCGGCAATAGATATACACAAGTATGTATCAATTTATCATACAGTCAGGAAAAGTTCATTAGGCAAGAGTATTCACTTTATACATATACAGAAATCATCATCATCTGTGGAAATTTCAACTGTCAATCAATCACGGTTGATGAGATACAGCCTGGTGACAAACGGACAGACAGACGGATGGACAGCAGAGTCTTAGTAATATGGTCCCGTTTTTAACCTTTACGTATGGAACCCTAAAAATTATAAATAATGTCTTCTAAAATGGCAAATATTCTCGTAAATAGCGCTTCATTCTATTACAGAAATAAAGTTAGGATTTCATTAACCCTGTAAACTATTTTTTTCAGTTGGGATCAATGAAAAGGCACAGTGTGAAGTGCCCCAAAAATCAGAACAACCTGGATGTGGACCCAAAAGTCCGGAAGAACCACTGTAGAGTGTGCGGCATGACCTTTCAGTACAAGAGTGCTCTACTGGAGCATTGCGTCAGGTAATATTATGATATCTATAGGCGCAAAACAGACTTGAGGGGAATTCAGGTATCACACACAAGAATCAGCCGATAGTCTTTTTATCTATGGGCCTCTATACAAAAATTCAGCCACCATAGGCAAATACTAGGCAAAACTTCCTAGAAAACTTCATGTCCAGTTTCTAGTCTAGAAATTAACATTATTAGTGCCGCTAACTGCATCATTATTCCTATGAAATTGTAAGGAGTTAGTTCATAAGTAAGTAATGTCGCAAACCTTTGCTATTTGTATAACTATAAATTACGTGTTTATTGAATAAAGTTTAGTCTTTAATCAGCATTCACTGTGTTTACTTGAACATCCAACTTCCCGTCCCACATGGCGACCCTGCCACGTGAGGTGTCGGGTTCGGGCACCGCTGCGAGTGCGGAAAGTGCATTAATCGGACGTTAGCCGACACTCTCGTATATCGCAATTATTTTATTTAAAATTATAAACATGTGCAACTCAAGAGTAGAAAAGGAAAATGTCATCATCAGTCAAAACGCAGAAGGAAAATCGAGCAATGACGCTGCTTTTCACGAGATGAAATATCACTTGTCATCGATCAGTATTGTCATGATAGTGATTTGCTCATTTTTGGCCATTGCGATACTCTACAGCTGCTATAAAATATACAAGAAGTGCCACGACAGATGGTCAAGAGATTTGGTTGTCCAATACAATCTTCGCCGGTCTTTCAATCGTGATCTTCGTGAGGCTCACTGTCACCAATGCGGACCCGCTCGAGGTGTTTCTTATACAACGGATAGGGCGAACGAGTAACCCAGCATATCCAGCATCAGGACATTACGGCGAGTTCAGCGTGTCAACGGTAAAGTGCGCGTATCCGATAAAAGTGCTATGTGCAGTGAATTTAGTTAATGCGTATAAAATCGGAATTTAGGTAAATTTATGTAAGTTTCTTAGTTATTAATTATGATGAACAATTATTTTTGGAGTTTTTTTTTCATCCAACTTCCCGTCCCACAAAATGCGACGCCGTATGCAGTCGTGTTGAAATCCATATAAAAAAAAATTTATACTAAAATTTACCAAGATTCTAATTTTCGATGTTACAGACAACACACAAACCCCACCAGCGCCACCAACCCCCCCAACGTGGAGAAAGACGACAAACCGCACGTCCAACTGACCATGGACCACAACCGCACCGTCGACAACATCGTCGACGACATCCTCGCCGCCGAGGACGACTACCTCACCATGAACAACAACAACATGCTCAACTACGACACACAGGACAACAACGACAATCTCATGCACGTCGAGTTCTTGAAAGCCATGAATCAGTTACACAGTTTAGATGATGAGCTGTTCTATAACGATCTTGACTTGGATAATTTTCAAGCTTCGCACATATTTAACATGAATACTAATGATATGGATTACGGGGACAAGAACGGTGAAATACTATTCGATTTCGCTGACAATGGCAGGATGGATCAAGATATTATGAACGTGCTTTCCGATGTTGCACCGGTTCCAGAAAAAATTGAACCGGTAAAGAACCCTACGGTGTCTGTAAATGAATGTGCGACAATTTTTGAAAGCGATGTAGATTTAGAAGCTAGTACAAATTTAGCAGCGAATTTAAATCAGTTGATCGGTGAAAATAACGTTCAATATGTTTCAACGGAAGATGATGATACGTTTATAATTAGTCTGAATAGTGCAATAGATGCTGAACAGTTGACGGATATGTTAAATATAGGAGTTGAATTAGTTGAAAATAATAATGAAGAGAAGCCGTCAGAAGTTACCATGGAGCCAGATAAGCCTGATGACCAAATAGATGATCCAATTGTGTTGAAAATTGAAGAGCCCATACTAAATAAAGAAGTGCCTAATGATGAGAAAGAAACTGCTGTAGTAAAACCTAAGATTAAGAAATGCACTTTGTTTATATGCCGGACGTGTAATAAAGTGTTTAAAAAGAAGGAAAATTACAAGTCACACAAAGGTAAGAGTTTATTTAGACATGTTTTAGTATTAATAATGCTTAACAAAGTTAATTGAGGGAATGATAATCATATAAATTATGGAGTCCTGAAGACCACACTGAAGGGTAATAGGTAGTAGTTAGAGTAGGGTCTTGAATTACTTGACTTACAGGTTCCTATATAGTATTGCTGTTTCACTTTATTATTGGTGAGCGTTAAAAGGGTTTGTGTAAAACTTAAAGCATTCAACCAACCGGAGCGGCCATTGACAGGCGTTCCCCTCTGCCGAAAATATATGACCAGTGGTCATACTCAATTGTATGGAATGACGTTTATCTGACGAGGCTATTTTGACGTTTCGCATACAGTTGACGTTCCCCTCTCCCGCTAAAATCGGCAGACTTTTTTTGTCTAGAAAATGACAGACATGGCCGGTCCGGTTGGTTAAACAGTCTAAGTTGTAAAATAGGAGTACGAGTCGTAGAGTAGCGTCGGCGGCGCGGTGCGCTGGTTAGTGAGGTGGGCGGCAATCGCTGTCGTCCAAAACTTGGTTCATTCAAGTCACAGACTACACAGACACCTCATCATTAAACTTTTACAGGGAGCACGAGGTCACCACACATCAGTGCAATTTTATTCGTAAATTTCTACGATCCGAACAGCAAATCTCAATAGTATTATACACCAATTTGTAGTATAACAATCCAGGTTCACCCCTGTAACTTGATTTTTGTGGATATTTTTAATCCACATGAGTAATGATCAAAAACGTTACCTCAATTGAAATACGTGGTCGCGCTCTCATACAAAATTAGTACGGGAGCACTGATGCTTGGTGACCCCGAGTTGTACTTATGATCTATCTAGTGTTGAGGTTATCTGTGATTCAAGTCTACGAATTTTGATTGAGTCGCGCGAACCCATCGCTTCGCCGCAATTCATGTGGGCTTTAGTATTTAAAGTATAGTTTGGCAAAGCTCGTTTACCACTGGAGCAAAGATAGAGTCAATCACGTTGTCTTTTTGACAAATTCGGTTTACCAAACTATAATATATGTAATGACATCGTTGTTGTAGCGACCCACAACCCGTCCCTGCGTGCACACCGCTGCCCGGTGTGCGGGCTGCGCTTCAGCTACCGCTCCACGCTCAACAAGCACGGCGCCGCGCACCAGCCGCGCCCGCTCCGCCGCTTCCGCTGCCAGCGCGCGGCCTGCGACAAGGTGTACGACGCGGCCTGGAAGGTAGTGTTCCATACTTCACAGCTACCGCTCCACGCTCAACAAGCACGGCGCCGCGCACCAGCCGCGCCCGCTCCGCCGCTTCCGCTGCCAGCGCGCGGCCTGCGACAAGGTGTACGACGCGGCCTGGAAGGTAGTGTTCCATACTTCACAGCTACCGCTCCACGCTCAACAAGCACGGCGCCGCGCACCAGCCGCGCCCGCTCCGCCGCTTCCGCTGCCAGCGCGCGGCCTGCGACAAGGTGTACGACGCGGCCTGGAAGGTAGTGTTCCATACTTCACAGCTACCGCTCCACGCTCAACAAGCACGGCGCCGCGCACCAGCCGCGCCCGCTCCGCCGCTTCCGCTGCCAGCGCGCGGCCTGCGACAAGGTGTACGACGCGGCCTGGAAGGTAGTGTTCCATACTTCACAGCTACCGCTCCACGCTCAACAAGCACGGCGCCGCGCACCAGCCGCGCCCGCTCCGCCGCTTCCGCTGCCAGCGCGCGGCCTGCGACAAGGTGTACGACGCGGCCTGGAAGGTAGTGTTCCATACTTCACAGCTACCGCTCCACGCTCAACAAGCACGGCGCCGCGCACCAGCCGCGCCCGCTCCGCCGCTTCCGCTGCCAGCGCGCGGCCTGCGACAAGGTGTACGACGCCAACTGGAAGGTTCGGTACTTTCCTAAATCGTCATGACATTTTTAACCTTTTGAGCGCCAATGACGGTCAGTCACGGCATCGGCAAGTCGGGCCGCTGACGCCTTAAACGTCAATAGCCATTTGTTTAAAAACTATGAAATACCACTGCACTCCTATAACCGTATATTATTTTATTACTTAGCTTATCTATTTCTTTGGCTCTGGCATCAGGAGCACGGCGTATTACTTCGCCACCTAGCACTTCGTCAAATAGACGACACAGTTATATTTAATTTTTCGATAGTTTATAACTTTTTATTTTCAGCATTTACAACATTTTCAAAGTTGCAACCAGACGAACTGTCACTAATGTTGTCTTTTATGTTATACTAGCTGTACCCGCGCGGCTTCGCTCGCGTGTGTTGCAGTTGATTCTGTTACTTTTCGTTATCCTCAACAGTCCATTGCTGAACGCTTTCTACTTGTAAAATTTTATAAAGTCAGTTTAGCAGTTTAGCTAAAACCGACTTCTTCCATATAACTTCGACATCCCAAAAGATCGACGGAAAGCGTCTAAGATTGGACTGTGTCAGCCATGGTCAAGAGAAGCATGTGAGTGGGAAGATCTGGCGAGCTAAAAAGTCAGAGCTTCCTTTGTAGAGTCATGTAGAGTCGAACGGCCGAAGTATCTCAGAGGAAAGTGCAGCAGGAGGTCAGAGATCGAACACAAATTAATGATAAGTCTTAAAAGTAAACCGAAGGGTGGAAAGACCAATAATAAGGCAGCCCTTTCACTAAGGCGGAGATGAGAGGAGACGTGCGGGAATCAACCAATAGCCGGGAATTAACTAAGAACCGTCACCGTGACCATGACTGATGCCTTGCTGATGATCGATTCCCGCATGTCCCCTCTTATCTTTAATCGTATCCGTATCAATAGCAAGGCAGCTTTAGTGGTAAGGTCTGCGTAGGCCGACAGCTAAACACTAATTAGAGTCGAAAACCCGAAGCGTCCCAGAGAAAACAACCTTGATGTTAAAGTGTAAGCAAAATGGCCCCCAAGCAGCCTTTCACGTAGTAAACTCTATCAAAACTGTTATTGTGTTCCGTCTTAAATATTCAACTTAACCATTTTTGGTATTAATAGTGAAAGTGCTGTGTGTTTTTGGTTTATGCAAGCCTTCTGCCGCTTATGCCATAAGTGACATAACGCAAACTCTATCAAAACTTTTTTCTTCCCATCTGAAATATTCAACCTTACCATTTATGGTAAAAATAGCAATGGTACGGTGTTTTTGTCGAATGCGGGGGGCTCCGCCCCCGAGCCCCCCTTGTACCGTCTGCCGCGTGGAAAACTCTGTCAAACTCTTGCTCCCATCTTAAACATTCAACCTTACCAATTTTGGTAACAATAGCAATAGCGCAGTGTGTTTTTTCTTTATGCTGGTGGTCCCCCTTTAACCGCCTTTCACGTGCTAAAACCTATCAAAACTCTTTTTCTCCCATCTTAAATGTTTAACCTAACAATTTGTGGTATAATTAGCAATGATATGGTGTTTTTTTATCTTCATGCGGGGAGCTCCGCCCCCTGAGCCTCCCTTTGTTTACCGCCCGTCACATGGTAAAACCTATCGAAACTCTTTTTCTCTCGTGTTAAATGTTCAACCTAAAAATTTTTGGTATAAGTAGCAATAGTACGGTGTGTTTTTTCTTTATGCGGGGGCTCCGCCCCCCGGGGCCTCCTTTCTTTACTGCCTATTACGTTGTAAGCCCTATAAAAACTCTTTTTCTCCCATCTTAAATTCTTTATATAATCTAACAATTCTTAGTATAATTAGCAATACTACGGTGTGTTCTTTTCTTTATGCGGGGGGCTCCGCCCCCCGAGCCCCCCTTTCTTTGCCGCCCGTCACGTGCTAAGCCCTATCAAAACTCTTTTTCTCCCATCTTAAATGTTTAATAAATATGTTCGGGGTACTTTTTCTTTATGCGGGGGGCTCCGCCCCCCGAGCCCCCCTTGTTTGCCGCCTGTCCCGTGGTAAGCCCTATCAAAACTCTTTTTCTCCCATTTTAAATGATTAACCTAACAATTTTTGGTATACTTAGCAATAGTGCGGGGTGTTTTTTCTTTATGCGGGGGGCTCCGCCCCCCGAGCCCCCCTTGCTTGCCGCCTATCTCGTGGTAAGCCCTATCAAAACTCTTTTTCTCCCATCTTAAATGATTAACTTAACAATTTTTGGTAAAATTAGCAATACTTCGGTGTTTTCTCTTTATGCCCGGGCCCCCCTTTAATTGCGGCCCGTCACGTGATACACCCTGTCAAAACTCTTTTTCTCCCATCTTGAATGTTTAACCTAACAATTTTTGCTATACCTAGCAATAGTGCGGGGTATTTTTTCTTTATGCGGGGGGCTCCGCCCCCCGAGCCCCCCTTGCTTACCGCCTATCTCGTGGTAAGCCCTATCAAAACTCTTTTTCTCCCATCTTAAATGATTAACCTAACAATTTTTGGTATCATTAGCAATACTACGGTGTTTTTTCTTTATGCGGGGGGCTCCGCCCCCCGAGCCCCCCTTTAATTGCGGCCCGTCACGTGATCCACCCTGTCAAAACCCTTTTTCTCCCATCTTGAATGTTTAACCTAACAGTTCTTGGTATACTTAGCAATAGTACGGGGTGTTTTTTCTTTATGCGAGGGGCTCCGCCCCCCGAGCCCCCCTTGTTTACCGCCTATCCCGTGGTAAGCCCTATCAAAACTCTTTTTCTCCCATCTTAAACGATTAACCTACCAATTTTTGGTATCATTAGCAATACTACGGTGCTTTTTCTTTATGCGGGGGGCTCCGCCCCCCGAGCCCCCCTTTAATTGCGGCCCGTCACGTGATACACCCTGTCAAAACTCTTTTTCTCCCATCTTGAATGTTTAACCTAACAGTTCTTGCTATACTTAGCAATAGTGCGGGGTGTTTTTTCTTTATGCGGGGGGCTCCGCCCCCCGAGCCCCCCTTGCTTACCGCCTATCTCGTGGTAAGCCCTATCAAAACTCTTTTTCTCCCATCTTAAATGATTAACCTAACAATTTTTGGTATCATTAGCAATACTACGCTGTTTTTTCTTTATGCGGGGGGCTCCGCCCCCCGAGCCCCCCTCTAATTGCGGCCCGTCACGTGATCCACCCTGTCAAAACCCTTTTTCTTCCATCTTGAATGTTTAACCTAACAGTTCTTGGTATACTTAGCAATAGTACGGGGTGTTTTTTCTTTATGCGGGGGGCTCCGCCCCCCGAGCCCCCCTTGTTTACCGCCTATCCCGTGGTAAGCCCTATCAAAACTCTTTTTCTCCCATCTTAAACGATTAACCTAACAATTTTTGGTATCATTAGCAATACTACGGTGTTTTTTCTTTATGCGGGGGGCTCCGCCCCCCGAGCCCCCCTTTAATTGCAGCCTGTCACGTGATACACCCTGTCAAAACTCTTTTTCTCCCATCTTGAATGTTTAACCGAACAGTTCTTGGTATACTTAGCAATAGTACGGTGGATTTTTTCTTTGTGCGGGGGGCTCCGCCCCCCGAGCCCCCCTTTCTTTGCCGCCCATCACGTGCTAAACCCTATCAAAACTCTTTTTCTCCCATCTTGAATGCTTAACCTAACAATTCTTGCTATACTTAGCAATAGTACGGGGTGTTTTTTCTTTATGCGGGGGGCTCCGCCCCCCGAGCCCCCCTTGTTTACCGCCTATCCCGTGGTAAGCCCTATCAAAACTCTTTTTCTCCCATCTTAAATGATTAACCTAACAATTTTTGGTATAATTAGCAATTTTACGGTGTGTTTTCCTTTTTCGCGGGGTGCTCCCCGACCCCCTCCCCCTTCTACCAACCACCTCGTGGAAAATTCTCCCATCTTGAACATTCAAACATTTTTGGTAACAATAGCAATAGTAGTGTGTTTTTCTTTATGCGAGTCCCCTTTAACCATCTATTACGTAAATTCTATCAAAACTGATTTTTCTTCCGTCTTTAACATTCAACTTAACAGTTTGTTGAATTTTGTATTTCTAATTTATTTTTTCCCCTTGCATAGGCTTATATTGGCCCTGTGGTTGACGACTGGTAGAGAATACAATTTGGTATTATATTTACACGCCATTTCGTGCAATATAGATGAAATAAATAAAGTATTCTAAAGGGTAGGCAACGTGCATGTAAATCCTCTGAAGTTACAGGCGTCCATAGGCTACGCTAACTGCTTGGCATCAGGCGGCGGGCCGTATGATTCAATGTCACCGTCGTGGTATAAAAAATATATAGTTAAAATACGATGGCATATATTCCCATATGAAGTCATTTCCCATACAAAGTTCAAATCTAAACAGACAAACAGACAAAAATTCTAAAAATCGTCGAAACGTGTCCTGTTATCGATTCTAAGAGCTACTAACTCATTTTTTTACTAATATCTCCAATGTACCTACAGATTTTCGACCCTTTTCAGCTTTATTATATGTAGGTATAGATAGAAGATTTACAAACTATTCACAAACATTTATAATACAGAGGTGATCGAGTAATTTTCCGATGAAAAGGAAAAATATACAAATTCGTATCCGCAGCAATCATTCGTCTTTTCAACCACAAACATCAGTGTTTTCAACAGCTCTGTTGATGAGATAGGCGTTGCTAAGCAACCGCGTGCTAGCTCGTCAGGCCTCAACAGAAAGAGGAGAAAGAAGGAAGAAAGATTATTATTTTTTTTTTTATTAATTTCATAAAACAATGTACATTGTGTCTGAATGTAAAGTCATACATAAAAATTCCTACATACAATTTAAGTTATAATTTACCATTTAAATTAAATATCCACATTACAATAAGATACATGATGTCAATACAAATTAATTAAAAAAAATATAAAAGATTATAGTGCTAGTCAGAATGTAATTATTAATTATAAATATTAGCCATTATTATTATAAGATATAAAAACCAATTGTCATCCAAAAATAAAAATTAAATAATTTCCTAAAAGTCGTTAATATCGTACACACATTTGTCAAGTAAGTATTTTTTTAATCTGCGGCTAAAAACTTTGTGGTTTACAAGTTTCTTTAGTTCAATTGGCATTTTATTGAATAGCCTTACGGCCTGCACTCTTGAGGTGTGCTCGACTACAGCAAGATTGGGATGTATGATTGAATGCAGATTTTTAGTCCGAGATTGTAGTCTTTTAGTCATCTGTTCTTCCGACTCAAAACGATAACTGTGTTTTACTGCATCTGTTAACAAGACTAAGACATATAAGGCTGGTACAGTCAGTATTTGAAGCTTTTTAAAATGCTCTTTACATTCTCCCCAAGGTGGAATACCGACTATAGCTCTTATTGCATTTCTCTGTGCAACAAAAGCATGGTAAATATTATATTTGTAGCTATTGCCCCAGAGCTTTATGCTGTACCGTAGCTTCGATTCAACAAGGGCAAAGTAAACTAACTTTAGCTGCTCTAATGTTAGTTCGTCTCTCAAACTGCGAAGGGCATAGCAAGCTGAGGCAAGTGAATTTTCAATTCCAAGTACTTCTTCTTTCCAGTTTAATAAGGCATCAATTTGTACACCGAGCATTTTAGTCACTTCTACACTCTCAATTTTATCATTATTAAGTGAAATGTTTAGTTGCGCGTTGTTCTTTGAAGTTGTCTTAAATAGTACCGCTAGTGTTTTTCCACTGTTTAGGTTAAGATGATTAATCGACAACCATTTGTGACAAGCTTGTATTGCAAGGTTTGCTTTGTAATTTAGGTCTTCAATGCTCACATCAGATAGAATAATACTTGTATCATCAGCAAAAATAACAACATTGGCACCACTTACTATACTTCTCAAATACTCTATAAAGTCATTTATATATATAATGAAAAGCATTGGACCAAGTATTGAACCTTGCGGGACGCCTTTCGTTATTGCGGTTAGCTTCGATTTGTGTACTCTTTCTATGGATTTTTCATCAACTTCCTTTATCTCGACAAATTGTTTACGGTTCCTTAAGTAGGATTTTATAAGATTTAGCGCATTACCTCTAACGCCATAAAACTCAAGTTTATTTGTAAGGATTTCATGGTCGATTGTATCAAATGCAGATTTTAAGTCGAGGAAGATGCCCGCGACTTTCAACTTTCCATTTAATGCAAGTGTGATGTCGTATAAAATAGTATCAATGGCTTCTGAAGTACCAATGCCTTTCTGATATGCAAATTGTCTTGGATGCAATATTCTATTCAAGTAAAGGTGTTTGGTTAGCCTGATTTTAATGATTTTTTCAAATATTTTTGATAATACTGGAAGCAACGATATTGGTCTATAGTTACTGGCATCAGTCTTCGAGCCTTTTTTGAATACTGGTAAAATTTTGGCGACTTTCAATTGATCAGGAAAGATTCCTTGATCGAAACATTGATTGAAAAAATTAGATAACGGTCTCGATAGAACCGAGATGCTACTTTTAATAATGGTGATTGGAATGTCATCAAAGCCACAAGATACTTTATTTTCCATAGAATTTACGATTTTGGTTATTTCCAAAGGTGTTGTCGCCCAGTATTCCATATCGCATTTTACTTGTTTAGCATTAGATCCAAGAATTTCAATTGCATCTGATGTACTTTTAGAGGTACCATGAGCGTTACAGGTATTGAAGAAATGATCACAGAATGTTTGAGCTATATCCGCCGCCCTGAGTACTCTTCTATGGTCTACAATGAGACTTAATTTTTCTTTGGAAGCTACTTTCTTCTTGTTGGTGTAATTATTCACGGTTTTCCAAATAGCTTTTGATGAATTTTTTGCTGTTTGTATATCATTTTGTACCGATATTGACTTGGCTTTCCTTAGTACACTCCTAAAAATTCTGATATACTTTGAGCGATACTCTATAAGGCTTTTATCACAGTAAGCTCTGTCTATAGAACTCAGTACTCTCTTCATTTTACTCGCAACTTTGATACCCGTAGTAACCCACTTGATTTTATTACTTTTTTCCAAGTTTATCTTTTTCTTTATTATTCTAAAACTATTTTCAAAAGACTGGGAAAAATCATTTAAGAAGTTGTTGATTCCCAGGGTATTCAAATTTATTTTGCTAATTTGATCTCTAAACTTCGCTATATTTTTAACGCTAAAAACTCTATGTTTCGTAAAGTATACTTTTTCGTTCCTACTTCCTTGCTTAACGCTTTCAACTTTGAAATCTGCCTGTATTCCGGCATGGCCATCCGAAAGTCCATTATGGTCCACCATGGTACTTACTAAGTTTTCATCAGGGAGGTTAGAGACGATATTATCTATACATGAATGTGATCCATTTCGCATAAAGGTGAAATCACTGTCGATAAGATGTCGGAAATTGTACGATTGCAAAAGGTTTACGAACGAAGAGGTAGCATAGATAGTACCTACCTACTATAGCCATCTAGGGAAATCTCTGCGAACTCGTGTTGCATTTAGTATGCACCTAAACTACATATGTAGTGGTCAGATTTTGCGTAGGGAGGACTCGGTTAGTGACTAAGTCCTGCGAGAGATAGCGTTACCTAATCGTATAGCCAAAGACATATCTAGATACCCCTTTTGATGGTACGTATTTTTTACTTTTCCACTATATTTAACCAGTATATTATTATTTAACCCATTTATTTATTTATATATGAATGAATATAAACTAACCGAAAGTAGTTAAACAAATATCAATTTGCTGCTTGAGCTTAACACTCATATTCAAAGTTTAAACCCCCCTTAAACCCCCTTAAATCCAAAATGTTCGTATTTTTTATAGCCTATGTCCTGACCAGAGGTCTGTTGAACCTGCTAGTGAAGTTTTTATCGAAATCGGTTCAGGCGTTTTGACGCCAACTCTCCCCATCCAAACAGACAAACAGACAAACAGACAAAAATTCTAAAAATCGTCGAAACGTGTTCTGTTATCGATTCTAAGAGCTACTAACTAATTTTTTTACTAATATCTCCAATGTACAGATTTTTTACCCTCTTCACCTTTATTATATGTATAGATTTACGTCTTGTGTTTTTATTTAAGTCGCTTTTCGGCGAAGAATAATCGTAGGAAAACCCGACCTAATCCCGATAAGGCCTACTTTTCCCTCTAGGTTGGAAAGTCAGATGACAGTCGCCTTCATAAAAACTAGTGCCTACGCCAATTCGGGCATTAGGTTGTCAAACGAACCCCAAGGCATACGCTAGGAGGAAGACTTAAGTCTTGTGTTTGAAAGACTTTGTCGCTTTGATATTCTTTATCGATGGGCTAGGGCCAATTATTTTGTCATCAAAGTGAACTGTGAAAAATTTCATTCTAGTTTTATTACTAGGTACTGACACACGTTTTGGTTTGCAGTTGAAAAACCACGTAGAGCGCGACCACGAGAAGCTGCTGCCGTACAAATGCGACCGGCCGGGGTGCGGCAGGCGCTTCTACAAGCAGTGCGACCTGCAGAAACACGAGAGGTATACTTACATCTTTACGTCTTGCATGACTTACGTTGTCGCGCGACTCTCCATACTTCAGGCGCGCTTGAAGTCATTGAAGTCTTGATGTCATGCTAAGCCGCCTTATTGAACATGTCAAAATGCCACAAACATGACGTAAAGCTGGCATGTATAAGTCCTCGGTACTAAGGTTAATTTATTAGTTTAAAATCCTCGTGTTTTAATAAATAACCCGACTTTACAGACATTCCATTGAGTTACAATATATAGTAGAGTAGTAAGACTGCTACTGTACTATACCGCGTGTGGCCTGTAACACGAGCAAATGATTAAAACGTAGATTCTACTGCTCAAACTAAACAACGTTTGTTCAGCGACTTGAAATAACGATCGGTTTGATTTTTAGTACATTGTAATGTTTACCTGAACTAGACTTACCAGATACAGGCCTGACAAAATTCCTGATTTTCGACCAAAATTCCTGACACGAGCTTGACTTCGCGGAACTCTTATAAGCTGTTAATGTCCATTGTTGATTAATGAATGCAAAATTACTGCTTTTTTTCCGTCCGATGCTTGGCGTTCAAAAGGTTAATGATAAAGTTGCTTAAATAACATGAAACGTTTCCAGGTTCCACACGGGCGAGCGGCCATACTCGTGCGACATCTGCCAGCGCGCCTTCCAGCAGATCTCACATCTGAAGCGACACGTCCGGACCGTCGACTGTACTACACAGTGAGTACTATTACCTATTTCTGCTTCAAGACATTTATTTCTCATAACGAATGTACAAAATTCACTTACATGAGATACACTAATAGATATGATAGATTATGTGTACATTTAAAGCTACACTTAAACAATTTAATTTTTATAATAAAAAAACATATTAAAATACATACTATAATATTTGTTATACATCATAAAGTAGGTAGTCATCATAATATTATTTCAATTTTTTGTTTAGGATAAGTAATTAAGTAACTATACAAATTAGTGAAGATGCTGTCGTTGTGGTGGAGTTTTGTGTATTAGCTGACTTTTTATTTGCAATCGATGATTCTCATCGACAGTAGTTTCGTCTTCGGAACTCACCCATGCGATGCGGTCTATTTTTAATCATGAAGAAAAACACGGCTAACACAAACAAACACAAATACAGCTAACAATTCTTTATTTCTGCCAGAATATTAAACTTTAAATCATTTAATTTTCGACGCAATGACAAATGTTAATGTACTCATTCATGCGCCAAATCAATAATGAGTGAGTAAATGTATCTTATGACGGCTATATCGGAGGTTCAAGGTTCAATTCTATGTCAGATGCAACATTTCACCATGAATGCTAAGGCTGTTAATATTAAGAACATTTTGAATTGCATTGAAGCAACACGTTTTAATAGTCGTCTTTATTTGTTTTCAGCGTGCAACGATGACGTTTGTGAAGATTCGCTAGTTTAAGTATTTATTAACACTGTACTGATAAATACTGTGATAATGTTCCTTGTAGATATAATAATCACGATTATTAAATATATTTAAACATAATTTTCTTTTATTTTGTGTGATCCCAGCCCGGTCCGGTTTCAATATTAAACTAAAAAAAGGAATTAGAGTTCTAAATCCAATCCAGATATCCTGACTTACCTAGGAAACTAACAAAAAATATTTCAAATATAAAGAATCTACCAAGTGAGTCTACACCAACGTTATAACACAGTCATACAGTGTGAAATATATTAACCTTTTGATCGCCAGGTGCGAAGTATCGCCGTGCCCCTGACGCCTATTGACGTCGGTGGCGTCAGTGGCTTGACTTGCCGCTGCCGTGACTAGCCGTCATTGGCGCTCAGTGTGATAGGCAGATGCGCATATCTACACGTAGTCGACGTAAGGCGCGTAAACCACGTAGTACAGATAAAGCACCTCTCCATACGAGAAGGGATTTCCTCTCATGAGCACGTAGAGTGAGTATTATATATTGTGATGTATTGCTATACTCGAAACTGTAATTCAAGGTCAAAAAATCTAAGACAGGTACGTCAGTGTCATAACCATCATTGTCGCTTATGTCACTGTCAAGTAAACTTTTCAGATTTCGCCAACCTTTTTATAATACGCTGCTTTATATTGGCCAACATTATCATATTATTTATTCTGTGACATTATCTAAAGAGTGGAGCGTAAGCGAAGTGAAGTACTTACAGACGTACGGATACAACGGAACTGTCAGCTGGCTACCTAGACGTCTCTGCATTTCGATAGATTTTTGATTTTAAATAATTGTTCCACGATAACTTTATAAAATTTCTTGGGGATGCAGCATAGACAAATAATATAATTTGAGTGTTCAAATATGACCAGATTGATCAAGGCGTTATGGAGCTTAGAAGGCGCGAAAAAATCATCATAAAGTGTCTTGTTATATTGGTCCACTCGTTTGCATGTAAATCACGAGTTCTCGGTTCGAAGCGGGCTACTAGTTAAAATAAGGTTTTTGTTAAAAAAAGGTAGGTATGAACTTTTGTCGCCGACTGTACTCTACTTTCAACAGTAAACAAACACGGAGACAATTCTAACGAACATATTAAACACGATAAGTTTCGTTTTTGACTTGATGTACTTAGTCGTAAATTATTGTACCAAATGTTATGAATACCCGAAGTAATACAAGTGCAATACCAGCTTTGCAACCAAAAATCACGGATGTTTAACTTTTTATTAGGGCGTCTTTTATTTATGTAAAATAAGTAAATACAATTACTTCTTTAAATTATAGGATTGAAATTACCAACAAATAAATTATCTTAGCGTGTTTTTAATAAAAAAGGGAATATACCATTGTATAAACATTTTACTGCAGTGGCAACATTGTAGTAACTTTTTTGGCCTTGAATTACAGTTTCGAGTATAGAAGGGGAGATTGGTCTGGAGATCAGTAATGAATAGTATAGTTACATAAACTATGGCTTTATAACCTGTGTTCGGTGATTGTACCCCTCTACATCCCATCCCGGCGCTGGGCCTATTTCATCAGAAGGTTAATTATTTACTTTCAAAAAGTCAAAGGAATGAAAGAAATTAAGAAGGAACAAGGAGGTTGTACATTAATACATTCATAGAGTAAAAAAAAAACCAAGTATCCAACAATTTAATTGTAAAATATCTAGTTTACAACTCAAAAACTTCATTTAATGATTAGCCGATTCCATCAACTAACGGCTTCTTCTAGGACATTTATATATATTTTGGTACATTAAAAAAATAAACGAAAATTATTTTTATTAGAGATGGGCCTAGGGTTTTTGCCGACTACACAATCAGCCGACTAATCGGTTTTCAAATTGCCGATTAATCGGCCGACTAGTCGGCAATGCCGATCGTAGGTTTTGGCTAGATTCGGATGCAATCGGAAATGCTCGTTTCGCTTCGTCAGCCGTGCCATTGTCTATCACGCGTTCATGTTTTGACCAGTTTTGTTTACGAACCGGCGCTGGCGATGGCGTGTTTGATGGCAAAAAGATAACAAATATTTACTACTTATAAGATTTAACTCTATGCTCCACCGATAAGAGCCCAGCTCTTAAATAATTGATGATGATAAGATTTAAATTTCATAACTAAAAATAAGGGTTAAACTTCTGCCAAGTTCTTATTTTGCTGTATGTATTAAAGTGCCGAATATTCGGCATTTTTTGCCGACTAGTCGCCGACTAATCGCCGACTACAAATGATGCCGAATAGTCGGCTTTCCCGACTAGTCGTAGTGAAAGTAAAGCAATTAATTACAGTTTGCATTTAATAAATTTAAATGGTAAGAGCTACAAAGTAAGGCGGGTTGTATGTACTCTTAAAGAATTGTAACAAGTGTTGCTTAGCCTAATGCTATTTAAAAATATGTTTCAAGAGTTTTCGACTAGTGTCGCTTACGAAAGCTAATCTTTCAATATTTCTGTAAATACTGGTTTGTCCTACTCATATTTTAAAAGGCAAAACAATTTAAAACTGTAACCCGAATACGGAAAAAACATGTTGAAGTCGGTTAAAATGTAGGCCATATAGTTAGGGAGGCGAATAGGGGAATTTTCTGCAATACTCGAGCGTGGCAGTTTAAGATATGAGAGATACCTTAGACCTAATAGAACAACCTTGTAAAGTATTTAGCTCTATATGTAGTGACGCGCGCCTAGGATAGACGATCAGATTAGTAAAAAAAAATGGATAGTCTGAAATACTCCAGCGCGTCAGTTTAAGATATTGGGGGTTGATTTTAGTGTTTAAAGACTAAATTTAACTAATCTGACGATAAGTCCTTGACGCCGCCGAGTTATAGGGTCGCGAACTTGTAAAAAAAAACGTTAATCCGGCATTCTCGAGCGCGATTTTTTTTTATTTTGTTTTGAAGAATATAATCTAAAACTTACTAAAAATACAAAATCTGCCGGTTTCCGCATGACCGGAAGTGTGGAGGAGCCATTTCGTCTTCCTAAGAACGCGTTACGGCATATAAGTCGCGAACGATACATTTTACAAAAAAAAGTTTAAATAAACAAAAAAGGTAATTTTATTTTACACAAAAAAGGTGTCTTTACATTTTTTCCAAAGTTAAAACTTTTTGACTTGAAAGTTAAACCTTTTTCGGTCAGATTAAGAGAACCCACCAACATTTTTGTCAGATTAAAAAAATATGCTTTCAGGATACCGAGATAAACCTCCCCTATGAAAATCTGACGCGCTCGAGTATTTCAAAAAAACTTTTTTTTTTGCATTTTCAAAAATTCATCGTAACTTATCGTCACGCCGAAATCGTCAGTTTTTTTAAAGGGAGCTTCCTTGGGGCCTACTTAACACCCCTTCCGAAAATCTGACGCGCTCGAGTAATTTTTTTTTTTTTGCATTTTTGACTACTTTATATGCCTACCCCCACCACGCAAACCGGCAGATTAGTATACCGTTGTTATCAGAGGCACTCGGGGCATACGTAGTATGAATATCTGACGCGCTCGAGAATGCCCAAGTAACTGTTTTTTTTAACATTTTTGAAAAACTGTACACGCCAAACCCACCGCTAAAATGGTTTTTGCCATACGAGCTTTTCTTTTCGAAATTATTTTATCTTTCGATTTTGATAGGTCTCGACGGCGCCGTTGAATTACGCCATTTAGCTACCTCGCCTCCCTAACTAATAGTTTTGGCGCTACGGATGAATATACGTAAATACAAACATATATACACACATACATAGATTGCTAAAATCATAACTCTTCCTTCTGGCTTTGCCGTATTCGGGGAAAGTATTAGAATTAAAGAAATTAAGAAAGTATTAGTGTCTAACCAAAAATTCGGATGCTTAGCATCTGCAGAAGTATTGAAAGGCCTGTGTTTGTATAGCGATGCTGGTTGTATGCTCGTTCAGCCAGGAAGTATTCAGGGTCCTTCCATGTCCTGGATGGTCATGGCTCGCATGAAGGTTTCCAAGCTGTTGTCGCTATTGACCAGGCTCTCAAATGTGTGATGGTTGTTACCCAGCTAAGGAAAAAACAAATCTTTATTAACCTTTTGAACGCCAAGCATCGGACAAAAAAATCGTGCCCTCAGCGCCAGCGCACGCGAGCGCGCAAGGCAAACCGGTTATATTTTGGTGATATCACGTCTTGGCGCTGAGGGCACAACTTTCCGTGCGCGTGATTTGACGGCTTTGGAGGTGAATATAAACAAGCCATTTCATAAAATGTGACACTTTTTGGGAAATGGTACCGTATGGTGGAAGGCGCTAACGTTGCACGTTGTAAATATTCAACATTGTATTCGAGCAATAAAAGTTTAAACCTTTGGCCGCCAAAGACGTCAAATCACGCGCACGGAAAGTCGTGCCCTTAGCGCCGTGCGTGATATAAAGGTGCGCCGCTCTGCCGGTATCAGGTTATTAGGGTTAAGTGCCGGCCGCTAAATGGCAGCTTTTGATGCAACAGCATATAGCCACTTACGAATCCCTTGACCCACTTGGAGAGGTGGGCGGTGTAGTAGTCGGTCTCGAAGCGCGCGTCCACCAGCAGCACGGCGCCCCAGTCGCCGCGGTGCCGCACGCAGCGCCCCACCGCCTGGTTCAGCGCCCTGCCCAAATGTGGACGAGTTTAGTGAAAGGATCCACTTTGTCGATTGACAATGACACTTCATTCTTTCACTAATAACTCCATATCGACAAAGTGGGACCTTTTTCCCTGGACTGGACACATATGACGATAAAAACTCACAGGTTATAAATGGTTTCTACTGTTATTTTACAACTCTATATTTACGGTCAAAATAGTTCTCGGGTCAGCAGAGCAGTCATCTTTCGCTGCAATTCTGATAAATCATTGCTCCATTAAAAATAACCCAATTAGCAAATGATCTCATATAAAAGTCACCAGCACGTTTATACGAGTAAATTTAGTCGAATTTAGTAACTACGAGATCTATATCGAGAGCAATATTCGACTTAAAAGACGTGAGTAACCCGTGATTTATTTAATATAGTTTACGAGATCATTTGCTAGTTGGGATGTTTAAGTGAAATAATTGGATGTCACAGGGCCCTGAAAGATTATCGAAGAATTGTGTGGTTACCTGTACGCTTGCACTCGCAACCACTCTCTGCTAGACAGCAGGTTTCGTTGCGCGGCGTATTTGTCGTTGTACTTCATCTTCTCTTTCACAGCCATGTCGAATGTGTTGGGATATGGGACACCCACCTGAAATACAACAAGAAAATCATTGTTACCCTAAATAAAGTTAAGTACTTAACAAAACTAAGTAACAAATTTAAACCAGCACGGCCCCAGTCTTTACTGCAAATGCCGCTAATAATATTCTGATTTGTGAGAACCATTTTCAATCTTCTATAAAATTTCGAAGGAAGTTCTCAATTCGTCAGGACCTTTGTTTTTGCCATTTAATAAGAGTTTATTTTTAAATGATTTTATGGCAGTAACGCCCTTTTTACAACCGGCAGTGATGTGAATTTGATTTGAAAACGTCACAATTATTGTCAATGATGTTGTGGTGAGATGTGACGGTGCCAGTATTCGGGGTCATCGCACTCTCATGATTCAAAGAATGCATGGCACGTTGGCGCTAACAAAGGTCTGGCAATCTGGCATTGAGACAGATGTGTCGGGACAATCAGGCAGCACTCTTAGAGCGTGACAGCTCATGGTATCCCAGACTGTCTAGTCTATAGAAGTGAATTCGCCCCTATTATCAAGGCGATGAAGTACACATGTTGGGATATTTTAGTGTAGGTACCAGAGGCGGCGCGTTCATAGAACACGATTCCAGTTGGCTTGCCTAATTTTCAGGCAACTGAACAGTTTTCCTACAACTCATGAAGAAATTTTAAACCAATACTGGCTCGTACTTGCCTAAGAAAATTTTTGACCCATTTTTTGGCTCCGATATATTTGACGGCGCCTGTATTAGAGTAAGTTCAACAGCAGAGTAGAGTATACTAGACTGACCGTGACGACGGCGCGCGCCTGGTGGTCCTTGAAGTCCATGCCCTCGGAGACCTTGCCGCGGTACACGGCGAACAGCAGGGCGCCCTCGCTGCTGGCCGAGTACTTGTAGTAGTCCTAGAACGAGAGATTAAATTATTAACCCTGTGAGTAATCAATTAAAAGTGTAAAAAATACTGACGGACTGGGGCCCATTTCTCAAAAGCTAAAAGCTTGTAACTTGTCATTAGTGTTTAATTTTTACTAACAAAATATGGATTTAAAAATCCGAAATAAAAAAATTATATTCTAGCAAAAGATGCCGAAAAGTGACATCCGCTTGTAGGTATTACAAGTTACAAAGCTTTTGAGAAACCGGGCCCTGGGGCCGATTGCATAACAAGTATAACAACTTATAACTAATAATATTAGTGAAAGTCTCTTTCCAATCCCATTCATTAGTTGTTAGCTGTGGTTACCTATAATTAGATAAACATCTACCTGTTATATAACTTAAGCTATGAATTAATCTAAGCATGATGTATTATCTGTTGGCGATCCTAAAAAAATAAATAAAAAAAACAAAATAATAATAAAAAAATAGAAATAGACTTCCGCTAATAATATTAGTTACAAGTTGTTATACAATGGCCCCTGGTGGTAAAAAGAAAAAATAGCAATAGAAATTCCGTTCCATAGAAAATAAATCTTGCCGTTTTGTCTTTCCATTTAACCTTTTCGGCGCTTTAAATAATGTCAATGCACTCATTAATACGCAAAACCAATATTTGAGTTTAGATAAAAACATATGGGATCTTATGACGGACATGTCCGTCGTTTGCGTTCGACGTGCGGTGCGGATGTATCCGACAGTGGCGTAGTAAAAGTTAATGGCCTCAACGGAAAATGTGTCCCTACATATTGTTTTTTTCGCTTTTGAGATTAAAGGAAAATAAAGAAAAAAAACAACGTGAACAACATTTTATAGGCTATAATAAAACAAGTAATCATCATCTAATTTTTTATCAATAATGTAACATACCTCCATAATATCGTTGTGATCTCTAACGTTTCTAGATTCCACGAACACACGTTTTCTCTCATTCAGCTTATCCCATAGCCCCGTTTCTCGCCATCTGCAAATATTTCCCTTATTAAATAAAACAAATCATACTTTGATGCTACTATCGACCTTACTGCTCCAGTATTAAGGCTCACCGTCTGACCAGCTTGTTGATGAGTGCGTAAGACGGCAGAAAGCACAGCACGCCGCTGGGAGTGACCCCGGAGACCCACAGTATGGCCTTGCCGAGGCCGTCTTGTATGTCGGGTTGGTCGGTGCCGCGACTGTTGCATTCTAGGCGGCGACCGTTTGGGGTGGTCGTTAGTGTGCCTATCCAAACCTAAAAATATTACAAAACTAAATGATTTTGAAATTACTAATAGTAGTGAGATGCCAGTTGTCATAAACTCGCTGCTGAAATATAAAAATGGCTCCAAAGTCAGCTTGAAAGGTGCCAACTA
This sequence comes from Pammene fasciana, assembly GCA_911728535.1. NCBI lineage: Eukaryota > Metazoa > Arthropoda > Insecta > Lepidoptera > Tortricidae > Pammene > Pammene fasciana. Next base: position 5,456,922 of record OU452292.1, read on the forward strand.
TTTTTGTTCAGCACCTTACATGGGGTTTAGTATTAACTATTAACACATGGACTGTATGAAGTGGACATATTATAAGCATAACCAACGAGATGTTCTTTTTACGATTGCAGCGCCATCTATGCATTACTTTCCGCATTCTTTTCTATAGTGTACTTTAAATCAATACTTATAAGGTTCAATAAAGCTCTGCGAGTGTTTAATTTTAGTGCACTTGGCCTCCAAATGTTTTAATAGAATATCCTTACCCCCTTATTCATAAACGTCTACTAAAGTTAAGAGGCCTCTAATAATCGTTTGTCCCTCTCCGTCCAACCTATATGAGGGAAAGGGACAACCGATTATCAGCGCTCTCTTAACTTTAGTGGCCGTTTATGAATAAGGGGATTAGGGTTTACCCTGTGTTATGTGATATCGTTGGGACCAAAGTTCAGAGTATATTATGTAGGTTGTTGATACGATGTTTTATATCCATATATTTAAGGTTAGGTAACTAAGGAAATGGCAATGGATTGGGCATATCCTCAGGAAAACTGACACTCACTTATCCAAAATTGCCCTGACCTGGAAGATGCCCGGCAAGCGGAATAGGGGCCGCCCCAAATTTACTTGGCGCCGTACCGTCGAGCAAGAGATGGGTGTATTGGGGATGGGATGGGAGGAGGTGTCCCAGACCGCACTGGACCGAAGCCAGTGGAAGAATTTAGTTCGAGCCCTACACCCAGCAGTGGGTAAAAGGATAAAAAGAAGAAGATTTAAGGTTAATTTTCGCTTACCCGGTCCGGCGGTATGACGTGATTGGGACTGACTTGCAGCGGGAAGTCGGTAGCCAGTTCGGAGTGCAGGCTGATGAGCGGGGTCAAAGTGCCCGACGCCAGGATGATGCACTTGGCCTCCTTTAGACCTTCGAATATCACCGCCGGATTCATACAGAGGAGACGGAGCGACAGTGTTTCCTTGTCCGACTGTAAAAAAAAATTCTTAGAAGTATACATGCAAATATACAGTTATTTAATAATATTTACACATTTAAATTTAATTCAGAATATATTAATTTTATATATTTAAAATTTCAGTGATTGATTTTATATCACACAGAAGGAATAAGTACTTAGAAATAACATAGAAAGGCATACAGTCACGTCCGAAAATATAGATACATTTAATGTGGCAAAAATATGTAGCCACGACTCTATTACTACGGCGTAAAGTGTTGGATACATATTTTGTCACATTAAATGTACAGTCGCCATCAGATATATAGGCCAAGGTGGTCACAAATATCTGAACAACGCCTTTATTGTCAAGGCGATAAGGTGCTGGTTCAGATATTTTTGAGTACCATGACCGCTCCGATATATTTGATGGCAGCTGTACCTATCCGTATTTTCAAACGTGACCGTACTATATAACATTATGCCACCAATATTAAAAGTCATAGGGAATCAATTTTTTCGTGTCAAATTTGAGTCCAAATGTGTGAGTCTCCAGATTTGTTCAAAACATTGATTGCAGACTTAACGACTGGTACCTACGTCATTGTTCAAAATATATATTAGCTATACAGGCTGTAACAAAAATACTGGTGATCCTTTTAAGGGCATAATTGGTATCGTATTCTTTTTGTAAAAAATTAAGAAAAAAAATTCTCTCGAAAAAATATTGGTTTTGTATGGAGGGTTGAGACGACGTGTCCCAAACAAAAAATAATTATTTCGCATAAAAAATTCTCCTACTTTTTCCTAATCGCAATACGATACCAATTATGCCCTTAAACCGATCACCAGTATTTTTGATACATCCTGTAAACAACATTTTCTGGCGACAGTATAAGTGGCATAAACCAAACTTGGAACAATGTTTAGAAATAAAGGAAAAGTAGAAAAATCCACTGCCTCAGGCGAGACTCGAACTCGCGACTCTGGGAAACATGCCATTGTGGTATCGTTAGCAGACGTTCTGCTTAATAAAAAAAAACAAACTTGGAACCTTTTCAGATACCACATTAATTAGGCCTCACTATTGTGAGTGATCATTTTCATGTTTTGCATTAGCATAGCTTTTAAGTAATGGCTATTGTCCACGTAAACCGCACGTCATCCGTACGCTTTCGTCAATTGACGATTGCAAGACGAACGCTTGCATCTTGCGTAGAAACCTTCAAACCTGTGTCCACGGAGCCGTAACGTCGCGTCAGCCGCTTCGTGGACACAGTTTTGAATGTTTCTACCATAGAGTAACTTATATAGTAGAGCAGCACAGCCTAAGAACTTTTTGAAGCTCAAGTCAATTGCGGGGGCAACCCTGTCTGTCCGAAACCCCCCTAAAGATACAGAAAGTGTAAGAGGAAATGTCACCTGCACTGCTACTCCACCTAGTACCTACTAAGTGTACTACTAGTACGCTATTTGCATTTTCGGTATCTTTAGGGGGCTTTTGGACAGAGGGCGCAATTGAATTGAGCTTCAAAAACTTCTTAGGCTGTGGCCATCTATATCTCTATAGTCTCTGCTTCTACGCAAGATGCAAGCAAGCGTTCGCCTTGCAATCGTCAATTGACGAAAGCATGACGTGCGGTTTACGTGGAGAATAGGCCTAACAGTTTACATACCTGGCTGTATTGCGAGTACTGTGAGTACCGCGGGCCATCTTCTCCGCCCCCGGTCTTCACTAAGGCCGGCACGAAGTCATCCAAGTACTTAGCATCTTGGCGGAATAGGAACGCTGCAAAGGCAAATGTAGGTTTAGTTGGAGGCGTCCATAGACTACAGTGAACGCTCAAGCGTAAGCAAAAAAAGTTTGTAAACAAAACGCCTTCTGTCAGGCTTCTGTAGAATATTGTCTCTTTTTAACCGACTTCAAACAAAAAAGAAGGAAGTTCTCAATTCGACTCAATTTTTTTTTTAACAAATAGAAATGTTATAATGACAGGACAGAAGGCATGGAGAGAAGATTATTAAGAGCACGTTAAGTTTGGTTTGATAGATGACATTAAGAGGATGTCAACCGCCGATGACCTTCAAACTGACTTTACTTAAACAGTCATATAGCTATAATTACTTGTTTTGGGAAAGTAAACAAAATATATGTTAATATTCATTATATTTTGAAGAACTTTGTTAATTCCGTAACAAGATTGCACGAAATCGGCGCGATAGAAGATAATTCCGAAGTTAGAATTAGCTAAAATTAGCTTTAAACAGTTGTATGTCTTTAGTTTCTTAACCTATACGTTTGTAATTAAGGACAATACTTCACCACACCAATACTAAAAACTTCATTGTTTTAGTTTTCTCAATTATTGCGTAGTTTTTATTTAATACAAAATTTTGCAAAATTTGCAATGAGCTCCCATACTAATGGTAACTCAGAGTTTCTCTTTCACTCGCGCTGAAAAAGTTAGGGTTGGAATTTAGCTGTTGCGATCCTCTTAGTAGGTATCACTTGGTTAATATATGTCGCTTAACTTCAAACTCAGGTAAATCCATTCGGCCCTCTAAGCAAATATCTACCCTATTACCTTTCCTTAATGCCAAAATCGCTTAATCTGACAGATGGATTTATCCGAGTGCACATACATCTGCTAATGACGACACGATGTCTTCATGGCTCTATGAAGCATTTTCGCTACATAGCGGGAAACCCATATTATCGGTTACGGCGTAGCGCTATGCGCGTAGCATAGCAGTGAATGTTAAGTGACTCATATGACGTACCTAGCACCATTTGCAGGGACTCGATGAGCGTGCCGGTGGCTTGCGTCACTCCAAATAGCGACCCGGGGAGCTCACGTAACCGTCGGCAAAATATCTCTGCACTCTCGCTGAATTCTGACAAAAATACTACTATTAAAAGCTCATATCTAATAGGGAATATTACGCAAAACTCTGCGCCGGGGGCGGCACTAGCACAAACAGAGGGCCTACCGCACGAAATAGTTATTAGTGCAACAAGAGAGGAAAGTTGGTTTTTCTTGCGAGTGATTTTGAGTCCCGAGTAAGCGAAAGATTCTATAATTGAATCACGAGCGAAGCGAGTGATTCTAAGTTTGAATCTTGAGCGTAGCGAGGGATCTCAAGAACACGAGATGTAAAAATCTTTCCTCTCGTGTGACACATACAACTTTTCACCTCAGTAGTGAGAACATATTAAAGTTAAAAAAACACATTTATTTCCATTCCTGAATGAAAGGCATCATCATTATGACGAAAAGCTTCTAGAAACAAAATTTCACTCCCTGGAGTGAGGAAAGTCGCAACTTTCGTCAGTCCCTGGAGTGATGAAAGTCGCACTTTCATCACTCCAGGGAGTGAGGAAAGCAGGCTTGTTCGAACTGCTGAGGTGAAAATAAAGTTTTCGTTACCTGGTTCACTGTCACTTACATATTCGAGCGATGGAGAGGCAGATGTCAAAATTTAGATTTTCTCGTTTCACGATAGGCCCTCTGTAAACAAACCGCCTTAGTGCACTAGTATTGACATATTTATTCGTTATAAAACTGTTTAAGGCCTAGTGTGTATTAAGAACTCCTTGGTTTACCAATGTGCTAGTGCTGCACTCTGGTGGCAGAACTTTGCAGTAATATCCCCTATTGTATGTAATTGCTTTGCAACTTGTTAGAAAAAAAACTTCATTGTTAAAACATAATCTAACCACGTAACGTAGTTCCTTTCCCGAACCCGAAAAAAGTATTAAAATCTTTCTAAGTAATAATATCAAATTATACAGTGTGTAAATCCAATACGGGCGAACCTTTAAACGGTGGTTAGCATAGAATATAGGAAGTATTTTTATACGTAGATAACTATTGCTTACAATTACAATTAGGGAATGCAAACCGGTTATTTTTTGTATGAAAATAACCGGTTATTAACCGAAAAACCGGTTATTTTTTGTATGAAAATAATTTGCATTCTCTGATTACAATGAACATGTTAACGGTTATAACCGATCATTCCGGTTTCGGTTATAACCGGTTTGCATTCCCTAGTGGTTACCGCTAAAGTGTTCCAAGCCGATGTTGTGATTGTTGAGCGTTTGCACAAAGTGCTGCACCTGCCACGTGTGGACCGCCTCGTTGTTGTTGACGGGTTTGTTGCTGACGAGAGGAAGCTGGTTTGCGTGAGTGGTTACCGCTAAAGTGTTCCAAGCCGATGTTGTGATTGTTGAGCGTCTGCACAAAGTGCTGCACCTGCCACGTGTGGACCGCCTCGTTGTTGTTGACGGGTTCGTTGCTAACGAGAGGAAGCTGGTTTGCGTGAGTGGTTACCGCTAAAGTGTTCCAAGCCGATGTTGTGATTGTTGAGCGTCTGCACAAAGTGCTGCACCTGCCACGTGTGGACCGCCTCGTTGTTGTTGACGGGTTTGTTGCTGACGAGAGGAAGCTGGTTTGCGTGAGTGGTTACCGCTAAAGTGTTCCAAGCCGATGTTGTGATTGTTGAGCGTCTGCACAAAGTGCTGCACCTGCCACGTGTGGACCGCCTCGTTGTTGTTGACGGGTTTGTTGCTAACGAGAGGAAGCTGGTTTGCGTGAGTGGTTACCGCTAAAGGGTTCCAAGCCGATGTTGTGATTGTTGAGCGTCTGCACAAAGTGCTGCACCTGCCACGTGTGGACCGCCTCGTTGTTGTTGACGGGTTTGTTGCTGACGAGAGGAAGCTGGTTTGCGTGAGTGGTTACCGCTAAAGTGTTCCAAGCCGATGTTGTGATTGTTGAGCGTCTGCACAAAGTGCTGCACCTGCCATGTGTGGACCGCCTCGTTGTTGTTGACGGGTTTGTTGCTGACGAGAGGAAGCTGGTTTGCGTGAGTGGTTACCGCTAAAGGGTTCCAAGCCGATGTTGTGATTGTTGAGCGTCTGCACAAAGTGCTGCACCTGCCACGTGTGGACCGCCTCGTTGTTGTTGACGGGTTTGTTGCTAACGAGAGGAAGCTGGTTTGCGTGATTGGTTACCGCTAAAGTGTTCCAAGCCGATGTTGTGATTGTTGAGCGTCTGCACAAAGTGCTGCACCTGCCACGTGTGGACCGCCTCGTTGTTGTTGACGGGTTTGTTGCTAACGAGAGGAAGCTGGTTTGCGTGAGTGGTTACCGCTAAAGTGTTCCAAGCCGATGTTGTGATTGTTGAGCGTTTGCACAAAGTGCTGCACCTGCCACGTGTGGACCGCCTCGTTGTTGTTGACGGGTTTGTTGCTGACGAGAGGAAGCTGGTTTGCGTGATTGGTTACCGCTAAAGTGTTCCAAGCCGATGTTGTGATTGTTGAGCGTCTGCACAAAGTGCTGCACCTGCCACGTGTGGACCGCCTCGTTGTTGTTGACGGGTTCGTTGCTAACGAGAGGAAGCTGGTTTGCGTGAGTGGTTACCGCTAAAGTGTTCCAAGCCGATGTTGTGATTGTTGAGCGTCTGCACAAAGTGCTGCACCTGCCACGTGTGGACCGCCTCGTTGTTGTTGACGGGTTTGTTGCTAACGAGAGGAAGCTGGTTTGCGAACCTGGCAACATAGATTGAGAATTAGACTCCGTTGCCACTTGTCGGGTGTCGGGCCCGGATTTTAATCGGACATTCCAGCGGCAGGACATTTTATATGAAGCTATTCCCACTTGCACGAGGCACAATTTTGTATGAGGCGACACCCGATTAAAATCCGGGCCCGACATCCGACAAGTGGGAACGGGGTATTAAACAGCAGCGTGAAGTAACCATATGTGGAAGGGAGACGCCAAGATCGGACTAAAACAGAAGTGGGTGGTATGTGCCCATGTAGGGAAGTGAGACGCCAAGATGCAATCAGGCTACTTCTTCTTCACGTAAAAATCGGCTACACTTCTGCACGTCTCGTCATTTAACATCAAGGGGTTGTGGACTTAGAAGGCGAAAAAAATTCTTCATATGGGTCTTGTTATATTGGCCAACTCGTTTTTAAGTAAATCGCGAGTTCTCAGTTCGAGGCGGACTACTTGTTATAATGTGTATGTGTGTGTAGGCCGTACAATAGATATTATTCTTAGAAGGTATTCTTTTTATCTTTTAAGAATTCTCGTTTTAGAACTGAAAGAAGTCGCGAATCTACTTGTGAAAAACAATAGATAATAGCGCGTAACCTATTGATTACGTTAGTAGGGATAGGGACAAACATATTTCGCAACATTAGGCTGAGTCTGAGCCTTTACTTTATCGCGTACATTGCTAAACCCATTGTGAACTTCTGTAGTATACTTTGACCAGTGTTTACTTAAGTATGCATTTTTCAACCTCTGTTTTTTATGTTCTGTAATGTGTGCTTTATTGAATAAATTTCTATTTATCTGTGTATCTATTTGCTAGAGTGAGATAGTGATATTTAACTCTCATTCTGACGTATACCTGCGTCCCTACTTACGTTAAACTTACAGGCAAATCCAGCCTTACAGCCTGCAGAAATATCTCACAGATTGAAGCGCGCAAAAATATCTGACACAATCTTATTTGTAGAGTTTTAAAAGCGGATATTGGCCTTCATCGTTCAAGATATGGATGGTATAAGGAGGATAAGTATCTCTTATAGGAGAACGGTCGAAAAAGTGTCAAGCTGATCAAGTGTCAAGATCGGAGTGAAGTACGCTGCATATGCGCTACCATATATTCTATAGCTATTGTGGCGCCATCAATTTAATGCCGTTTGACGGACACTTTTCTAACATAGAGATTGTCATCCTTACCTTCTACCATCCATAGTTCAAGAGATTATTAGAGGTTTCAGTACTGTTGTCTGTTTCAAAGATTAGAAGACTTACCAATCGTCCCAGAATTTGAGAGTTTTTAGCAGAATATCGATGTAACTTAGCACGTCTTGGTTCGCGTACCGGTATCCTGCTACGACTTCCAATTCCTGTGCAGATACAAAACATTGTGTTTACGTTTCTTATACTGGTCATCGGTTTAAGGGAATATTTGGTATCATATTGCGACTAAGAGAAAGTAGGAGAAAAATTTTTTGACACGAAAAATTTATTTTTGTATGGGACTAGTCCTATATGACCAAACCTCCATACAAAACCAAAAAAATTTTGCTCGAAAATAATTTTTTCTTGATTTTTCATAATTAGAAATCGATACCAATTATGCCCTTAAAAGGATCACCAGCATTTTTGTTACACCTATTGAATTGAATATTAAGACGTGTTTAAGATGACAATCCCAAAATTTCAAGTAACTTTCTAGAAATTTTATTCTTCATTTAATTTCAGATCCAGTTACTGAAATCTGATTATCAAAGACCATTTAATATCAGTCCAGATACACACAAAATCACGTTCGTGAAATCCAGGCAAACGCACCATTGGCGGCGCGTCCATGGAATACGATTCCCTCCGGCTTGCCTGGTTTCTGGCACCTGAGCAGTTTCCCTACAGCACATGAAGAAATTTTAAGCCAAATTAAGTTTCGGCTTGCCTAAGAAAGTTTTTGAGCCGCCGCTACTGAAACGCACTACCGCTCGCGCCATCTACCGCTTTACTAGCATGTTTCAGCTCCATAGATTTAGTTCAGCGATTTGATGCTGTCAAATTAACTAAAATTTCGTTCGAAAGATGGCGCTGCGGCATCTTATACCGAAATAGAGGTATAACCTGAATTTTAAGGACAGTGATTTTGGAAACATATGTTATGGTCCTTGCTCATGTTTACAGTGGCGTAGCTAGCATGGGTGTCACCCGGTGCGGATAGCTATAGTGCTGCCGCTGGCCGTTTTGAAACGCGGTTGCCTGAATGTTACCTGAGTCCGCACGGGTGTCACCCCCAGGTGCCCCCCCCCCCTAGCTACGCCACTGCTCATCAACCCCAACTTGTTTTAGTGTACCTTGATAGCGAGCTGTACTTCGTCTCTCGTGATAGTCTGCGTGGCTGCGTCGCGGCAGATGTCCTCAATGTTGTGCGCCTCGTCGATTATTATGATTTGGTCGCGAATGTCTATTGACATCTGTTGATAAATAATATTTAATCATTCGCACAGCTCATTCCGGTCGGCCACAATCGGAAATATAGTAAAACTAGCATAAGACGATTTTAAAGGCACCAAGAACGCGTCTTAAACCGGACTGTCTAGTGGGACTTCAATTTGTTGATATTTAATTGCGTATTATGCATGAAATCTTATAGATAACCAAAATTTGGTAAGGAGTTAATAAAGTTTATTTGATTATAATTCAAAGTTTACGTATAAAGAACAAAACATTATTTTGGTAAGGAATAAGCGTTAGTTCTGAAGTCCCAAAACATAAGATCCTAGTAGACGAAGTTTGGTTGCTGGTAACAAAATCTTTTTGCAGTGCGTGTTCTATTGTACAGTCGCCATTAGATATATCGGAGCGGCCACGGTGATCATAAATATCTGAACTACGCCTGTATTGACAGAGCGATAAAGTGCATGTTCAGATATTTTCGAGTACCTTGGCCGCTCCGACATATTTTATGGCGACTGTACGTTGGAGTGATGTCGTGTAAAAATTGCCTGACAATGACTCATATTGATGACTTTTTATGACAATAGCTTTATGTCATGTGGAACCGAGCTTAAGTGTTGAGGCAACGCGATCGAATACTAATAGCCTGAACTACAAGTATTTGTATGGTTATTCAAGCATTTTATTTATGCTGATACTTACATTGCTTCTAATGCCGGGCTCTATAAGGTAGTTGTACGGACAGAAGACGATCTGCGCCGCCGCTGCCATACCCCTAGCCGCGTAGTATGGACACGCCTGCAGAGTTTCACCAACGGCTACCAGCTCTTCAAGGTCGAAGGCAGGTGGTAGGGAGCCGTGGTGGAGGGCTTTGAAGTTGTCGAAAGGTTTGCAGTTGGTAGCGGTCTGCGTTGGGGCGTCCGGTGGGGCGGTGTGAGTCTGAAAAATATTACACGGTTTGAAGAAATATGAGATCAATTGGATTCCTTACATTTTTAGTGGTAGTAGTAGTAAGGGGCTGATATCATATTTTTTATCAATAGTTGATAGATCTCAAAGATTTAAGCTTTACTATGATTAGTTTTTTTTTATTTATCACCGTTTTTTCGAAATATGTTTTTGAATCTTCAATGTGACGTTTCACAGTTTGTTTGCTGTGTAAGTTTGCGCCTTTGCCTCTAGATAAATGACGTTGTGGAAAAAAAGTAATCACCAATTGTGATTTTCCGATAGTCAAACTATGTGAAATGTCACATTGGATATAGGCTGTTAGACTTTCTTACCTTAGTACACCCTCTGCACATATTGTTCTTCGTCTTCCAAAGGTGCCGGTCAAACTCCCTTATACACGCGTACTCCCTACTGGCCAGGATGGTCATCCTCGCCTCCCCGCACTAGAACGTCCTCTTGAAAACCTTAACTTGCTAGAGCTTCTTTCCTTTCCACTTCCTTTAATAGAATGGCTATTAGATTTTCTTACCTTGGTACATGCTCTGCACATATCGTTCTTCGTTTTCCAAAGGTGCCGGTCGAACTCCCTTATAGACGCGTACTCCCTACTCGCCAGGATGGTCTTCCTCGCCTCCCCGCAGTAGAAGGCCCTCTTAAATTCCTTGCCTTCCTGGAGCTGCCCTTTCAACATCCTTTAATACAACGGCTATTGAATAAGTCTTACCTTAGTACACCCTCTGCACATATCGTTCTTCGTTTTCCAAAGGTGCCGGTCGAATTCCCTTATACACGCGTACTCCCTACTCGCCAGGATGGTCATCCTCGCCTCCCCGCAGTAGAAGGTCCTCTTGAACTCCTTCACGACCTGCTGCAGCTGCTTGTGGGTCCTGGCGCCGTAGTAGATGGTGGGGATGCTGGAATCAACAAGCATGGACGTCTGGATTTGAAGGGACGTGATGAGGTTGTACAGCCGTCTGCAAGAGAGCAAGGGGTTACCACCACCGGACGCCACACGTTAACACCTTTCCATTTCTGTCATGTTCTTTCATGCATATTAAAGATACATTTCGCACCCTTGGTAAAATAATGCAACATGTGACTATATGTCAAAAGTGCTTTTATTGCGGAAATAGTCTTAAAACGGTGCGTTCTACATCGCACAAAAATAATTTTATTTTTAACATTGTTAGTTTCTGAGATAATTTAAGCGGAAAACGACGCAAGTAATCAGTGGACGTAAAACAATGCTACAAATGCGTATGCTTCGTTCTTTTACGGCGTTCCCGCGAGCGCAGTCCGGTGCGCGCGCCGTCGTAAAGTCAGTTGCGTCAGTTTTCCCGGACTATAAAAATTTGTCGCACTCTGGATCAAAATTGCCAAAAATAGATGCCGAAATCAAAATAACAATGGTTAGTATTTTTAAAATAATAAAAATATAGTTTCGTACAAGAAAGTTACATGTGAACATACGGCTGATAAAATTTTCAATGTTGCAATAAAATTGCCAGTCGCATGATCACATACGATATTTTTTGTTGATTTTTAACGTAATAATAAAAATACTCTACTAATCTGTTAATGATATGATCTTAATGTTCTACTACGAATTTGAAGTATTTTTATGGTTTCTCAAATTGATGGTCGTATGTTAACTTACAACTATGTTGCACGAACTATTCAATGCCGTATGTCAATATGTTGCGTTATTTGACGTATACGGTAGGTACTATATGTGCACATGCGTCGTTTTTTTAGGTAGTAATCTGAGATACGTCGTTATCAGAAAGTTTAAATCCACATAAAAGGTATATTTTATGTACCAATGCCTTAATTCTTTATTTATATGATACATATCATCATACATTTACGTATTAAAATATTATATTACACTGAATTTATTTGCTTACGTTTGTTTTTATCAGTATCAGACATAGTACGAATTAAACTTAGTTTAGCAAAAAACATGGTCGATAAAACTTTTAACGATAATTTACTCTTAAAATATATTTTTTCATGGCCTGATACTCAGGGATAAATGGCTAATTTTATTTCTTAATCGTTCTTAGGTACAGTTTCATGTATACGAACCACTAGTTACTTATTGGAATAGATAACAACTGCAGTTATGATTTTTTGTTACATTCTGTCTGGATTATAAGTTCCGAACTTCCGAACAAGTACCGGCTTGCTCCACGTTGCCCAGGCACAGTCAACACCGAAAAGATGTATACACTTTGCACCTTACTGCCTTGTAATATCGTTCAAAAGTGTATACATATTTTTGGCGTTGACTGTATATAGATAGATATGTTCTAAAAACATGGCCGATAAAACTTTTAACGATAATTTACTCTTAAAATATATTTTTTCATGGCCTGATACTCAGGGATAAATGGCTAATTTTATTTCTTAATCGTTCTTAGGTACAGTTTCATGTATACGTTGATTTTTGGGGCAGGTATATCAACTGATGAGGTAATTTTCGGTAAAACCAACTCGAAGAAAGAACCTATTCTTATAGGAAGTTATATATACCGTTCAGCCAGATGTAATGAATGCTGCTGCTACACTGATGTTACCAAATGTTATACGATACAGAAGGATGCCGTTGCCGCTATGCCTAATGTCACAGTGCTTTTTTTACGTTATATAACAACAGTGTAATAGCAGCATAAGAAATAACATTCAGAAGTTTCAGGTCAATTCTACCGTACCAACCAGATAAAAGAAATAGTAGTCCCTGTACCAGGTTAAGGTCAGTTCTGCCATGCCAGCCAGATGAAAGAAATAAAGTTCCTGTATCAATTTAAGTTCTATCGTGCCAGCCAGGTGAAAAAATAGTCTTTTTACTTCTCATGCTCGTAAAGTTTCACTTTATGCTGGGTATAGGCGGACTAAAACTCAATTTTATGCACAAGTGCATAAAAAATTGCCATTGTCAAAATAGCCTTAGAAGAAGTCAATTTTTTGAGCATGAGAAGTAAAAAAATATAAACACTTATGAAAGAAATTCCTATTCTTTTTATTTCCTCACAATCGAAGCAAAAAGTAGAGTGTATAACTCGTCCATAAAACCCATTTTACGCTCGTACTTTATATCCATCCTCGCTCGCAAGCTCGCTCGTATGGATAAACGCCTCGCGTAAAATGGTGCGTTTTATGCACTTGTTGTACAATCTACTATTGTAGTAGTATAGGTTCAGACAGCACTCCCTTAAATGTCGAACCAGGTTCCAGCTTTGACTGCTCTTCGGATACGTCTATTGCAAACTTTCTACAAGACAAAGTTAACACTCTACTCCAATGCCATCTTTTGTCTATCGCCGTTGTGGAGTATAATAGTAAGTAATGGAGTTTAGAACATGACCAGCAGACTTTTGATATAACGCCTGTTTTTTTAAAACGTTTTGAGACTAGAAACAACTCAGATTAATCTAAAACGAAGATGCGTCAGAAACGTTGTGAGTACATTTGTTCAGGTTCATCAACGTCCCACACCACTATCAGAAAATGTCCCCAACCTCATTTGAGTAATCTGTTACTTACCCCAATTAATGCCTTGTACAGATCAAGAAAATGATTTTTTAGTCTTTGCTGTTGTAAATAAACCTAACCAAATTGTGCTCTTTCTCTACGACACTTCTCGAAGTTGGGCATGCGGCATGCCGATATTGAAGATGACATGAAGTGTGCATTCGGTAATTGAAAGAGCCTCGTCATTGACGATTATTTATACCGTGTAGAGTAGAAAAACAACTTCTCAGGTGGTGGCCCACCTGACCATGACCCATACCAATTTGTTGAACAATATGACTCCAGATCGAATTGATGATTGTCTTTGGCAGAGGAATATTCAGGGTGAAAACATAAGCCGGTTGAATTGAATGTGAAAGAAATTTAGTAGCTGTTAAACCAAAACTGATACCTTTGGACTGAAATTTAATTGGAAATTACAAAAGTATTATAGAACAAGACAAGACTACAAATAGCGCCTATAGTTTTAGCAAAAGCCTACAGTAATAAACCCTTGCCTGGGGGGCGATTTGATATTCTAGCACTCGACTCTGACACTTAAAACTCAGTTTAAAATGATAATATAATGGTGTTTCAAAAATATCAGCTATAGGAATTTAAGATCATGGTTGGTGTAATTTAGCTAAATTACCTATTGATTTCATGCCAAAATAAGTATGACAAACTTATGTGTGTGCGAGTATACTTGAGCTTAATTTATTTGATTTCTAGCACTCGAAAGTCATAAATCGGCCTGTAGCGTTAAGCACAGTCGACGTCAAACATATGTTTGACTTTTACACATTATTACAAAAGAGTAAGGTATAATAATTTATGTGCCGTTTTATGAAGAACTGTACCCAAATAACGATATTGGTAATATTTCCGCTCAAGACCTGGACCCAAACTCTACTGATGAATATGACAGCGAACGAGGCGCCAAAATTAATTGTTGCAAGTAATATTCTGATTAATCGATCGAGATTTTTTTTTTTTGGATAATGCATCCTGTGATATTTGTTACCTTTTTACAACAAAAAAATATCTCCATTTGATAACGTATCAGACAGAGAATTGTTGTTTTCTGGACATGTTAAAATTATTATAATTGTATGTTTTTTTTATTTCTTTTGAATAACATAATTGTTTATAGGTATTTATGTTTATCGTCAACCTTCGTCAACGTTAAAATGATTGTATTGTCAATATAATAGAGTAAGTATTTTCTGATTTGTATACTGATATTGATTTAAAAATTATTGTTTTATTATATTATTGTAGCTATTATTTAATAATTTAAAGAAATCTATAATTTTATTCAAATACAACCTCATAATATTGAAGTTTTTTTGTCAAATAACGACGTTTATGCACATGTTTCATAGAGTTCTTCATAAAACAAAGACACATGTGCACATACTACACGCAGTCTTTCGTGAAATAACGATGGATCTGCAGATACGTCGGCTGATGCTTGGTAAAACAAAGCTGTAAGTGCACATCCGTCGTACTATTTTCAAAAATAATGAATTAAATAAGATCGGATATAACGCATTCAATTAGTTGAACATATATAGATAAACATGTTAAATTTGAAGACAATTCCTTTGAAAGTTAAAAAGTTATCAGTGAAATTCACTCACGCAATCTTAAAACCTCTCTCCTGTAAAGTAGACATTTTGCAGATGTGGCTTTGTTTTACCAAGGGTACGATTTATATTTCACCGTAGGCGACGTTCTTATGATATTATTATAATGGCAACAGCTTTCCAGTAATATTTAGTCAGTTGATTTGGTAAAATAGCTCAGCCCTTCCGCACGAAAAAAAAGTACCTCTCAAGTATCTTCATCGAAGACAAATCCTCTTCGTCAAAACAATATTGTCTTGTATGTAACGAAAACAATTTGTCTAGAGAGTGATCTTTATTCAAGTAAAATGTCTTTATTGAAGTAAAACATATCTTGGGCTAAAGATATAAAATTAGTCAAAGAAAATATTTACTTATGTTTAAACAATAATATTTTCGCATTGGTAATTCTCGGCTGAAGATATCCTTTTTTTCCGTGCGACCACTCATCATCATCTAAGGCTCTACAGCCCGGGGTAGGACTTGGCCTGGTCGAGCAACTTTTTTCATTCTGGTCAGTTCATGGCTTGTTTTCTTCAACATCTAACTCCTAGGGTTTTGAGGTCTTTCTGAAAGTTGTTGAAGTCTTTCGACCACTGGTCATGTTTTTTAAGAGTTAAAAGTGAATACTTTTTTAGCTGCATTATGTTTAAAGTACATTATAGTCACCATTTTCCCGTCAGTATAAGTCCTAACGTAATAGATCCCATCCGACATAAGACTACTTTAGAATATAATCTATAATTACCATGCAATGATTTGATAACTCCAGAAGTTAAAATATTTTTAGTAAAAAAATATTTATAGCAGACAACATAGCGATTCAGATAAGCTTAAAAATAAAATTAAAACAGAATCATGCAAAAATTCATAAAAACTTCAATGTTATAAGCAAAATCATCAAATAATCTTGAACAAAAAGAAGAACCGACTTCAAGTAGGCTCCACCATTCCAAAAGCATTATCCCCGAGTTGCTGTAAAAATACTCAAACCAAATTTCTCCAGGATCCCATTATCAGATCCTGACCTGATGCCACTGGGACTGAGACTAACTGTCAAACAAAGACTAATAGCAGACTTCGAATAATCAGTCAACATATATGTATAAAAACATGCAAAAACAAAGAGCCCGGCGACTTGAGAAACTCCTCCTTAGAAATCTTGAAGTCGGTAGATTAAATTACAATATCTTGATTTTACTGCGGGGACGTAGAGACTAACCCCTAAACCATGCTATGGGGCAATCCAGCCTAATAACCACCAGACTCAGGAGGCTGTTGGTGCTCTCACGTACTCTGCGCCTGGTGGAAGCGGCTCTTTTTCGCATTAATATGTGCTATATGCCCATTCTGTACACACACGCATCACAGATTACAGGAGTAAGTGTAAACATGCAAAAACTAGGTAACAAACATACCTGACTTGTTCAGGAGTCTCGGGTTGTGGCGGGCTGGTGGTTTTCTCAGGAGTCGAAGGTAGCTCCGGCGTCGAGGAGTCTGACTCCAAGGAGGTATTCAGTTTGCGCTTCTTATGGATGGTCACGAGCCCGTCGCTCGATGGTTCTGCGTAATAAAACAATGTTATCTCGGTCTCTTCTTAAAACCAGAATATATTTGTGAATATTGTTATTTATAAAGACATCATCCCACTTCTGTTCAAAACAAAACACTCAACCGCCATCAAAGCTCCGTCAAAACAATAGCTAACGGAAATTACAGAAAGTTCATTTGATACAAGTTTGATGCCTGAACAGAAGTCAGCAGATATTTTTAGATGTTCATACAATATTAAATTACTAATTAGAGAAGCGCTGGAAGCCTGTCGGTAAGACGTCTGACTTTCAATCCGGATATCTCAGGTTCAAACCCCGGCTTGTACTACTGCAAACCAATAAGGCCTAGTTTCCCCGTGTGTTGGAAGGTCAGATGGCAGACGCTTTCGTACAAACTAGTGTCGACGCCAATTCATTAAATTAGGTTGCCAAGTGCACTCCAGGCTCAATTGAGGCGTAGCAAAAGCCAGGACAAATGCTAGGAGGATAATTTAATTACTCAATTACTGCTAACTATCAACCTACTCAAAGGTTAACTGGAAGATATCCCTTAAAGGGACAAATTCGTACTTGCGTTTTCCTACTGAATATTGTACCTCTATTTGACTTTTCAACCGACTTCAAGATGTCGAAGGAGGAGGTTCTCAATTCGTCGGGATCTTGTTTTTGCTATTTTTTAATGCATATTCACCGATTGTTCGAAAACGGCTGAACCGATTAGAAAAAATCTTTTTTGTTTGAAAGAGTATACTTTACAGCTGGTCCCATTGCCACCAGGCCAGGATCTGATTATTGGATCCTCGAAAAAGCGAGGGAACTCTTCAACAATAGGCACACTTATAGTGATTTCAGAATTTTTCCAGCAACTTGGGCATTTCCTTTTGGAAAAGCGGAGCCTAAGTAAAGTCGGTTCTTTTTTGTTTAAAAATATTTGTTTAATCTTTAAAAATATTATTGTAACGTGCGCAGTGACCCCTCTGTTATTACCGTGATGGCAACAGACAAGCGGCTTATATAGCATAGAAGGCACAGAGTAAATAGCGGGCCGAGTAGCCGTAGGCCGGACAAGCTCCGGTAATGAAATATTCATTTTGGGCCGCGTGTAATGTTATACGGTACAAGTTATACTGTTTATAGAAACCGTGTAGGCGTAGTGAAAATATATAAGGCTATTGTGATTTTTGTAGAATACTTAAGACTTTGAAAAAAAAAAATTTTTTTAATCTTCCCTTTTTAATTTTATATTTTAATTTTATTATTTTAATAGCTTACACATATATATTGCTATTGTATGAGGGTCGCGTTTTTGTTTTTAGCACTGACCACGCATATCCTAGCGGTGTAGTATGTTTTCCTTCAAACAAAACCTCGCAGTCGTACACTGCGTACACGACTTCATCTCAAGATAGTATTGACAATATTAATTAAATTGTTAATGTAAAATATGAAAGCGGTAGCTGGTAGCCTTGCAATAAGACGTCCCGGCTCGTACCACTGAGTTTTTCAGAACTTATGTAAGGAATATCATTTGATATTTACCAATCGCTTTTCGATGAAGGAAAACATCGGAAGGAAACCGGACCTAATCCCAAAAAGGCCTAGTTTCCCCTCTGGGTTAGAAGGTCAGATGGCTCATATGGCAGTCGCTATCGTAAAAATTAGTGTCTACGCCAATTTATGGGATTAGGTTGTCTAGCGGATACCAAGCCGGGATAAATGCTAGGAGGAAGAAGTTACTGTAAAATATGAAGATAGACTAAATCCAAACTCCTCAGCAACAGAAACGACACCAAAACACATGTAGGTATTTATTTAAAGCTTACTTTCCTGATGACTTTTCTCCCCTTTTGCGTGTAAATAAGCAAAATCACTCCCCTCCTAGCTAGCGAAAACGAAATAAGCACAATGACATAAAAATGTGTACGAATATGCACCTTATGTCGATGGGATAAGTATAACAACGTTGTGTAGTTTTTTTATAAGACTAAGCTGAGCTTTGTATTGCCTTTGCTTGCACGAGTGAGGATATTCTTTAGGAAACGTTATAATGACCGGAAAATCCGGTAAAAAATAAGAGATATATAAAAAGACTTGTTCAAGTTTTCAGGAAAACAACGGAAATCCTATAAACCTTTGTACTCGTAGATACGAAAATATGGATACATTTAATGTGACAAAAACATGCATCCAAGACTTTACGTCTTGGTAATAGAGACGTGGGTACATATTTTTGTCACATTAAATGTATCTATATTTTTAGACGTGACTGTACCTATTTTTTGCGTTTCGCTTTCGGTGGTATTTGGAAATTTACAAGTATCAGCTGCTCCTAATAATGATTGGATTACTTTCCACATTTCTGCATTTCTCAACCGACTTCAAGATTTCGAAGGAGGAGGTTCTCAATTGGTCGGGATCTTGTTTTTATGTATGTTCACATTGTTCACCAACTTTTCACCAACTATTTAAAAGTCGGGACTTGGATTTTTTTTTGTTTGAAATGGTATTAGCCTTCACAGTTGGTCCCATTGTCACCATGTCAGGATCTGATGATGGGATCCTCGAGAAATCAAGGGAATTCTTAGTCACACCTCTAGCGAAATAAGTATTTTTTTACGCAAATGTAGAGTCTATATGAAGTTGGTTCTTTTCAACCGACTTCAAGATTTCGAAGGGTGGTGGTTCTCAATTCGTCGGGATCTTTGTTTTTGCTTTTTTTTGGATCCCGGTTTTGGTCGTCGCCGTAGGGAACGTGGTCGGTATCCTGCCCTTTCGCCGAAAATTGTATTGCCGAATTCCACTTGCCAACCCACTTTTCGCAAAAGTTCCATTTGGCCGAATTTTACCAAATAATTATTTCGCAACCATTTTATTTCCCAGCCCCATAGTTTTGAAATGAAACTCGCCTACTAGGTTGGGTTAGGTTAGGTTGGATTATGTAAAGTAGGGAAATGAAATTCGGCCAAATGAAACTTCTGCGAAAAGTTGGTCGGCAAGTGAAATTCGGCAATGCAATTTTCGGCGAAAAGGCGAAAACATACCTACTGGTTCACCGAGGCCTTCAGCAGTAAGCAATCGTAATAACACCCCTTGTAATGAAAGGGGAACGTAGTCTCGACGCAAGTGGTCGGGGGACGTAATCTCTGGAGTGCGTCATTGTCATCGTTCAGACGCCATGTTTAATGATTTGGTATGAAATAGCTGAGCGAGGAGCCTGGGGTGTCTCGATAGGTCTGCGGTTGTTATTCGATATGTGATACATCAGTGAGCTATCGCTATACTATACTAGGGAAGATATTTAGTTAGGCTGCTACCAATGAAACGACAAGGACGTTTTACTCAAATTACCTAGCTCTGCCTATCGCGAACGGTGTAAATAGAAATTTCGGAGCCGCATGCGGAAACCGCAGCAGTGTGAAAGACGCCTTAGGGTTACCCGTGTTTACTCTTAGTGTATTTATATGCTAAATGACTTAAAGGTACCTTCACACGTGTCGGAGAGCGGTTCCATGCGCTTGACACCGGAACTGGAGGCGTCCAGGTCGCCTGGCTTGTCGTAGATACTTTTCTCACCTGCGGACAAAAAAAGATTTTACTTTAATGTTGATGTCGTAGGTTGTGATGAGTTGATTTTATCAGTTATCGGATCGATCTGAATATCTATACGACATCGATGTAGATCCGATACTAAATATGACCCAAACGAATAATTTAACATATGAATAAGCTAAATAAAACCGTTTATAAAATACGGAATAAGCACACGACCACATAAGATTTTACCTACTTAGTATTTTTACGGCAGTACAGTAGGGAATGTACTGAAAACAGTATATTTATTTGTGTAATTCGGTAATGCTTGTTAAAGGAATCTTATAGTTTATTCCTAATGCCTTTCTCTTTTCAGCAACTAAAATCCATATCTAAACGTTCTGATTATTGCCACGCTTATTGCAAAATTTTAACAGATAAAATCTAATTTTTTTGCCTCTGCAATCTGTAAAATCAGTGTGTCTTACATACAGTGTAACGCAGATAAATGAAAAAATTAAAACTAAGTAATCTTCTTCCAGCCGAATATATGAGAAAAATTACCCAAATATTTATGATTTTAAATTCAATATACGGAGTGGTCGGAGTGTAACAAAAATACTAATGATCCGTTTAAGGGCATTATTGGTGTCATATCATATTACGAGTAAGAAAAAGTAAGAGAACAAATTTTTGAAAGCGAAAAAAAAATTGTTTGGGACACGTTGTCACAGCTGGCCAACCCTCTGTGCAAAAACAATTTTGTTTGCGAAAATTTTTTTTCTTTCTTTTTCATAATTTGAATACGATACCACTTATGCCCTTAAAAGGATTACTACGAGTAGTATTATCGTTACACCTTGTATACCCAAATAGTCATCTTAAAATATCATGTATAAATGCAGATAGTTTAAATATATTGATAAACGACATTGTTTTTCACTACTGAACTTTGTCCAGTTTTAGCCTTTTGGTAGGTAAGCACTATTTTTATCTAAATACACCTGTCATGATTGTCATGAAAGTCTAAAAGTATCAAACTGATAAAGATAAACCAGCAAAATTAGTAAAAGAATGAAGTCTCTTTTTGTAGGTACCTACCGACAAAGTAGCATATTCACTAAACTCGTACATATTTATTTCTACGATAGACATTGCAATATATATTATATTTAAAGTTTACAAGTAAGTCCTGCTTACACTAACGCAGCACTACGTATGTAGTGTGTAAGAGCTATAAACATAATACTAATGTGAAGTAACATTTATTAACTAGAATGTTGAATAGTTATTCCTAAAGTTTACCGAGATATAATCTGATGACCCAGGATACGATTGACATCTAATAACGTAGCTGCTGATGCAGTGTTATAATTATAAAACATTTTGTTGCCCAACAAATGTTTTATAACTAAAGCGGATTAGACAATATAAATAATTCTAAAAAAAATAACCGACTTCACATAGGATCCGCTATTCAAAGAGGAAGTTGCTGTAAAAAATAGTGAAATCACCTTAGGTGTGCCTATAATAGTTGAAGAGGTCCCTCGATTTTTCCAGGATCCTATCAACATCTGGACCTGGTGACAATGGGACCAACTGTGAAGTATAACTCTTTCCGCCGTTCGCCGTCTTCGAATAATCGGTGAACATACATAAAAAAAGCAAAAAAGAACAAAGATCCCGACGAATTGAGAACCTCCTCCTTCGAAATCTTGAAGTTGGTTGGTTACAAATATGTAGTGCTTCGTGAGGGATTTCGAAGTCACTGGTTTACTCTCCGGCTCGCGCCTGATAAGTATTGATAACATACAGTGAGGCCCTGATAAAGGTGTCGCGCGACCGTGACAATGACAGTTCATTTCACTTCAATACTGTGAACGAACGTGACTAAACGGTGTCTAGTCAATATGGATATTATGGACGAGTTTTTAGGAAAAAAATACGCTTTAAAGACTTCGGAGAATTTTGAAGAGTATCTTACATTTATTGGTAAGTCATGTCATGTGTTTGTTGACATAAATGTAGACAAGTAAGATAACCTATAAATATAGGGACGCTCGTAATGTAAATAAACATTAATTGTAAATATTATTGTATCATAATATAAACTCTGAACAAAGTAAACAAGGTAAGAAACTTAAGTAATAGTGATTAAATAGTATCTAATTTAATTGTAGTTATTAACAAAATAATCAAAAAAATGACCTAAGACATAAATAATAAACATTTAAAATAATTTTACAGAATGTAGACTAAAAACGGCTTAATAGTGTCGGTGTTGTCATGCAGTTAGAAATATTTCAGCAAAATATTTCATTTTTACCTAAATTAGAAGGTATGTTAACAAAAAGTGAGACTATGAAAATTTTATACATAAGCAAACGCTTGTACTGCGTTGGGATTGAGAAGGCAGTGACGAATATGATAAAGCTGTTTCAATACCTCGTGACCCGTCATTATTTACAGATACAACAGATAAAATATGCACCTAAGGTGACAGCACAAAAGACAAAAAAATCTGCATAAAATAATATAAACATAAATAGAAACAATTCTGAGAATTTTAAAAATAAACTTTCTGTGAAACACTGACATTAGATATATTGAGACGGGAACCGGGTCACCTTTTTGCCTTCGTCTGTCAGCCAAAGCGGATGGCTCATGAATAAGCTCCTTGTTATGGAACGAAATAGTATGCCTAGCAAATCTAGAAAAAATCGATCTAAAAACGGAAGTTACCTTTATCAATCCTCAACATATTAATAGGTCTGATGATGATTATAAAATGAAGGTTAAGATTTTTTCAGTCAAACCTGAATCAGTTCATTGGTGGTATAGAAGTTAGCGGAAATTAATAAACGAACTTTATATGATTACAGGTAAAAACTATTTCCAAAGAAAAGCAGCTCTTTCCCTGAGCCAAGAGAACTGGTTGACCAAAAACGCGAGTGGAGCTTACACATTCCACTTCAACTCCCCCTTCGTCAGCGCCACCACCACCTTTACATCAGGGGAAGAGGTTGAGGAGAATAGGCCGGATGGTGTGAAGGTAAACCTTTCCAATCTATCTTTAGTTTGAGATGACGCAGCGGTTTCCTAGAGTCAAGAAAAGAGCTTGACCAAGAACGCCATCAGAGCGATATCATATAGATACACATTTCAGTGCAGGTCCCCTTTATTAGGGGAAAAAATACCGTAAAGTCAGGGTACCCGATATAAAAATCACATATAAATGGGTCTAATGAAAAAGATAAAAACGTAAATGGGTAGTTTTAATCCACCTCATGGCAATGTGCCTTTAATTCAATTCATTTATAACACCTGATGCCAGTAAATTTCAAAGGCCAAAGTTACCCTCCAGGGCGAAAGTACCCCGACTTTACGGTAAGGACACTAGACCCGAATGGTGTCAAGGTAACCTTCTTGCCCGTAGGTAGCTTTATTATAAACTTATGCCGAGTTAAGAGAACTAATTGATCAAGAACACGTTCTATTTCTCCTCTGTGTCAGTGACACCAACACTTATGGTGGGGAAAGAGATTGAGTAGACTATACCTAATGGTATTAAAGTAAGACTGCTCTATCCTGTCCACACCACATCTGTCCCTTACCACAAGTTTGCCTTAAACTGACTTCTTCAATTGTCAGTTCAGAACTCTGTTGGGGCCACTACGGGCACTTTCGAGTGATTTGATTTGATAAAAAAAAATTTCAGTACCAAAATTGTGAGATTTCCGATCAAATTGAGCATATTTCGTGTTCCCGTTTCTTCATGTGACTCAAATAAAATCAACTGAAAAGTAACGAGAAGGGAAGCTCAATTCTACATAATAATTGGTTACAGGTGAAAGCGTTAATCACAATAGAAGACAACAAAATGACACACATACAGACAGAGGAAAATGGAAGAATCTCAAAACACGTACGTGTGTTTGATCCGACGTCAATGACAGTGGTAAGTTACATGCAGGATATTCATACTATAGATAAAAACTACGTGGATTAAAGTTTTATATAAACTAAACATGAAAAGCGGAATGGTTTTAATAATAATATTTTTTTAGTACGCTTTATCAGAAATATGACAGCTTGGATGATGGTTGCACCAAAAACAATACATATGAATTGAATTGATAAACAACGTTGTATTTCTTTCAGACAACAACGTACACAACTGTATATGGGGCCGAGAAAACAGCAATGAGACACTACGTTTTAGTCGAATGATAATAAATGTAACTATTAAAAAACTCACTCCGTACTGAATTGACAAGATTGAATGATAAGATTCAAGAGGTATTGATAAATACTTAGCGGCTAAATATATAAATATTTTTTATCAATTTTCTTTGCGTCGTAGGTACTTGGATAAGACCTACTCGTATTTCAGAACAAGAAAATATTTAGCTATTTGTAAAAAAAATGTTAGAACCGGTTTGTGTTATGACCATATGTCTGATAGATGGCGTATAATCTGTTTGAAATCAGGTTTATAACCGCGAACCACTTCCTCCATCGAATCTTCTATTTGCATCACTCTCTTTCGTACATGCAAGAGCGATAGAGACGAGGCCAACGAATCTTCGATTTTCGAACCCATCTTACCGCGAACATGGATACTCGGAAATCAAATATTTCGCTCTTTTATGCTCTCGTATATTCGTGCAACGCAGAATACGACAAATTTCAATTTAGATTTTCGCGGTAGGCCCCTTGTCTATTTACCGTGCGGTCGCAAAACCTACAAAGAAGAGCCTACTAGGTTGCAGAGTAAAGAAATGGGCGAATGTTTGTAAGATTACCGTTTATTGCAGTTTGTTTGTCTCTGGGTCGGAAGGTCAGAGTGTGACTTGACGTTTGTAAAATTAGCGTCTACGCCAAGGCTTGGGCTCGGAGTCGAGGTAAGAGCGGGGACAAACGCTTGTAAGATGATCACAGGGATGATAAAGTATTTTCTCAAACATGCGCGGAAATGTTGTCGTTACGTTCGTGAAAATAGACTCGGAAGTATCACGTTTTGGGCGCTGTAGTGAGGCTTGATATGAAAAGGATTTTCATACTACTTTGCAGGCCTAGGCCTGCAAAGTAGCCGGCGCCCGCCACGCGCACGCCCCCGCGGGCTTTAAGTATTAGGTTTTAGGTCTTATTTCCACGTCTTTTTTTGAGAAAAGCACTATACATGCCTTGGCGTGAAAACGGATTCCCGGCCTCGTATCCCTATCCTATACCTACTTGGCCGGAAATCCCTATTTTCCCAGCCTCTGCTGTAATGTACTATTGTTACGTCAATATGGGAGGAGAACCGGTGGCCCTAAGTAAATCTTATTGAAATTCACAAAAAGAACTCAGGTCATCAGGTTATTAATTTATAATTATTTTTGTTCAATTCAAATTGTATACAGGGTGATTCAGGAGACGTGAGCAAGAACAACCCTACATACTTAGTTAACGAAAATAAATCGGCCGCCATCATATTTAAGTGAAATAACAACGAATTTTTATTTTTTGTTACGTAGAAATTTTGTTCTCTGTAATTATGGTCACCCTACAAAAACAAAAAAAAAATTGCGCTAATTACACTAATACCGGTATCAAACAATAGCTTGTTACTGACTGAATCCGCAGTGTTAATCCTGCCCTAGTTTACTGAATCAACCTGTATATTAGTTACATACTTATGTACAAGCTGGATACATAATAATATAAAATTATTCAGTAAGCAATCAACTGTTTTCCTTCTTCAAGCGTAGCCGCTACACCCAACGTATACCCAACAAAGCCGTACCCATCTCAATTATCGGTCTAGACCCCGTTAAATATTACATTACACCAAAAATTACTCACGAAAGCCCACTATTAATAGCGCAAATCGTTTTCATAATCAAATTTCGGCCTAATCCCGTATCGACTTTCACTTTACATGGCTCAGCTAACCAGAACATTCTCTCCGGGGCACTTTCCAAAACACGATTCCCTATTCCATTAGACCCTCCCGAAGTTATCTCGCGTTATTTACATCGCCTGACCGTATCGTCTTATGTACCCCCTATGTGTATCACCCTCCGTTCGATACATAACTGAGGGATTTTAAGCCTTGTAGTGTTTGTTTTAGGGTTGATTTTGGTGGGTTGGTGATGGGCAGAGGCGTATTTACCCTATGGCCAAGAGGGCCATGGCCCGGGGCGGCAGGCTGCCAGGGGCGGCGCGAGCCGCCCCGTATGCTTGGTTCTGGGCGCCTTTTTCGATGCTGAACTTCAGTTAGGTACCGGCCCATAAGGCCTAAGAAAGAGTAACAATTTCAAAACGCCACGATCTGGTTTTGTAAATAGTAAACTAGAAGGCCGTTTTTTTGTACTTATGCCGCCTTTCCATATCTGCCATTACCATGTATCACATCACATAAAGTAAACTACATTTTTTCCTAAAAGGGAGGACGATATAACCATGCCTGGTTATTTAACTAAGCACCCGTTTTCACTCAGTAAACTTAATCAAGTCAGTAAAAGCTGATCGTTGAGAATCCGCGATCCGGGTTTATAATCTTTCCTGATCTTGGTTGCATCCTTAATTACTATATCGAAGCCTAGGGTCCGATCTAGTATATTTTCTCATCCACTTCGCACCGATTTCGGCATCCTATTTAGAAAGCTCATTGGCTCACATTAACAGATGTTGGGCGGGGCTCCTGAATGCCGTTTTGTGACGGCGTTATATCCCTTGTCTTTTTTCTGGAACCTTGTACCTATGTTAGAATTGCATGTTTTGACTTTTATGGAAGCGACTGCGGTCTTACTTCTCAACACAAAAGGGAAGGGGCCTTTACCAGCAGTGCCTCGTCCGTTATACAGCAAGTGCACAGACTTGCAGGCAAGGTTGGTATCTACTGCCCAAAAATGGTGATAGGATGACGAAAATACCGTCTCGACAGGATCTAGGCAAAGGCGCCAAGACTCTATACATATATTTGTTTTGCCTTACTGGGTTTAATTTTGGAGTTCGTGAAGAGACCGAAAACCAAACTCCGAGAATGCTCTTGCTTTTAATTGCAGATGAGCCAACAATTTTTTAGCGCAAAATAAAGTTTGCACCCTCCAGAAACTCAGTCGTCAAGTTACTGGGAATGATAGTTTCGGTATGGGTAATGGTTGGGAAAGATGTATAGGCTACGATTACAAGCCTACTAGACCGTGCGGCCACCTCATAGAGGAGCTGTTTGGAACTTTATTCATCGAAAAGAAAAAAGTTTAATAGGTCATTAAATCACTTTGTCGGACACAGCCCTCAGCCTGGTGCGATCCATTTTCGGACACTTTTAATGGTGCCATTTTCGGAGTGTTTTTTACCTCATCGAGTAGCAGAATGAAAGCAAGCTCATTTGATAGCTGAAGTGATACTCTTTCAATATGTTTGGGCGGACAGCCGGCAGCCTGGTCCGTTCCGTTTTCGGACACTTTTAGTGGTGCAATTTTAGAGGTGCTTTTTCCGTCTGTAGCTGAAATTTACGGCCCTACATTAATCAAATTTGGTATGCGAGTGGTTTTTATAACTCGTCATAAATTGGAGCACAAGAATTGTTTTTAAGAACATTTTTTAAGGGCTACTTCATACAAGTACCTAACTATTGTTACTGCATCCCATCTAGAGCAAATGCTGCAAGACCTTCTCTGCAAGTTTTGATGTCGGACTCACAATGAACAGGGACAAAACCAAATTAATGTCCAGCAGCGTGAAACGTAGGGCCTGCCTATCCTAACCTACGGCGCACAAACATGGTCATTAACAAAGGCTGAAAAGTCACGACTCAAAATTTGCCAGCGAGCCATGAAGCGCAGCATACTAGGAGTTCGTAGAACCGATCGGATTAGGAACACCGAACTGCGCTCCAGGAAATGTATCTCGGATGTAATGTGGGTGTCAAGAGTCAAGACCGCCCAGCTCAAGTGGGATTGGGTTGGACATGTCTGCCGCAAGCACCCGGAACGATGGGCTAAATTAACAACTAAATCGACCCCACAAATCGGCCGGGGCAGAGGCAGACCAATTGAAAAAGGAGATGGCAAAACGATCTAGACGCATTTTGTAGAGAATGGCGATAGTAGTTAGTTATGCACTAGGCCGTGGTGAGTAGCAGAAGCGAGGGGAGGCCTTTGCCCAGCAGTGGGACACAGTATAGGCTACGGGACGGGAAACAAAAATTAAGAAGATATTTTGACTATAAAGTTTTATGAAACCAGAGCGAGTCGAGAGCGAATCAAGAACGGAATCAAACTTGTTTCGCTCTCAATCCGCTGAAGTTAGTTCCGACCAAAGAGAGTAGAAATTAAAAAGTGCCACTCCGATGTTGCCACTTTTTAATTTCTACTCTTTTGGTCGGAATATACGCGCCGTAACGTGTAGCGCTGATACCGGTATCAATCCAGCTATGCGGATGTGCAAAAGGCGTCAGCGGGGTGAATTTTCAACGTTTGACCGTACACTAAGGGTTCAGAAAGTTTCAAGAAAATTTTAATAGTCTGTTTGGTTAAGTAACAGGGGCGGCAAATTTTTCTGGCCCGGGGTGCCAAATTTCTAAATACGCCTCTGGTGATGGGGTGGCGTCGGGTTGGGTAGCGGTGTCGTCGCCATGGCAACGCGGCGCCCGGACAGCGGATCGCGACGCCCGCAGTGTCGGCCACCGCGCCCGCGCCCCGCCGCGCAAGTGACACGCGCTGCAAAAAAGCACAACCACCCTGTATGTAGGGTAGCCACACTAGTGAGATTTCCTAGGATTTTAGCAGAAGATTTAGTAGCCATGGTGTCCAATAATATAACGCAGGAAATCCAAGCTTTATGTGGTGATATTTTTAAACTGCTGGTTACTATAATATAAACGGCACTATTAAAGAGTGTCCTATTCTATTTTTCCATTTACCTAAACTAAAATGTACTATAAAGTAGTGACTAATTTATATATATGTATTTTAACTTTCGTCTAAACTTTCTTCTTAACTTTTTATAATGACCATTTCACAAACGGGACATTTTGCAACAGCGAAATGTTGCTACAGAGGCATACTATGTAGGTATGTACAGTCGCCATCAAATATATCGGAGCAGCCAGGTTACTCAAAAATATCTGAACATGCACTTTATCGCCTCGACAATAGAGGCGTTGTTCAGATATTTATGACCACCTTGGCCGCTCCGATATATCTGATGGCGACTGTACTGAAACTACTTTTTAGAACGTTTTATTGGTGATAGACGATTTGGTGCAAATAAATCTTATTCTACGAAGGGACAAGCCAAAATTGCTTAAGACATAGCTGTTACCTATTACACTCAGTTAACTCATATTTAACAGAGACAAAGCAAATTATATTCTCGCAATCATAACACAAAACAATAGGCATGGTAGGCAACTAAAATGCAACACTTGGAAATAAATTACTAAAATTAGAGTTCTACATTACAGAGGGAATGAGAGAAAATACTATCAGAAGTATCAGAACATAGTATAATGCAATATAGGTACCTAAGCTTGATTTTTCAGCGTGGCTTTTCATTTAAACAAACAAACCACAAACAAAGCATTTATTTGAAGAAGAAGGGTAATTTAATTTTACATGTGTTTGTGTAAATCATGGTTTCACCTTTTTCGACTGTTGAGAAACAGTATAAATAACAGTATTAATTGTGATAAACTTGAGAAAATTTCAAAAACTAGATTCATCTTTCAGGCACGGAGGAGACATTATTTGCCGATCGAAGTAGGGTTTAAGACACTTTGGGGATCATTGTGGACTATCCCGTTGTCCGTTCACATGGCGACCCTACCACCCGCCCGGGGTCGGATCGATGGCGGGAGGAGCTCGCACCTTTTGTTTAGGACCCCAGCCCCCCTCATTACCCGTGCCCCGTGTTTGCAAACGGTTTAGGCGCCTAAATGTAGGAAATGTCACGGTTTCACTTTTATTATTTACCCTCAGAGTGGAGCGCTTTTGAGAGAGTTTTAGATGCATTCTTTTGAAATGTATGCTTAAGAAGTTGCGGCGGAAATGTGTTTTGAAAGGTTTTTCATGTCAACGTTTTAGCTTCTTTTCATAGGTGAATAAATGTTTAAGGGCATTTTCAGAAAAAAGTTAACCATTTATTTGCTTTTTTTTAAACCTAACATGGGTTATTTCTACTCAGAATCACGATAACTATCGATTTAACTGAAATAAGTCTCCCAGATTTTTTTTGTCAGTTTTGTGACGCATTTTCCCACACATTCTGTATGGAACGTCACAAAACTGACTTAATCATTTTTGTATGGAAAATTAGCGAGTTTTTTTCAAAAATGATGATTTTTTTCTGGAAACCCACTTAAACTAAAGTACATATAAGTGGATCACCAAGGTGATTATATTGCACTAATATGTCTTAAATATTGGAACTGAATAAGGTGTCCGATGAGAATGATCTAATAAGACTTTCGTCCAATACCGTCCTATACCAAAACAATTGCGGTACTTTTTACCATCTGAAAGTCACGTATTAAAATTCTCTGCTACGGTGAAATGTTATTTGATTTCCAAACGAAAATAGGCAATGGTAAAATAAGGCGCATAAAATTGTTACTTTACGACAGTTTCAAATATCGAGATTTATAGTTAAATATTAACATTTGATATTTTATTCTAATTTATTTATTTAATAAGTATGTAAAATATAACTATTATATGTAAATAGGAGGCCGCGCAGATCCGTGAAAAATGGAAATCCCTTCTGAGAGCCCAATGTCCCTGATGATGGACAACAGGATACCTTCATCATCATCAATATAATGTCGTACCTAACGGTATTAGGTAGGTACAATCTTTCGTTGTAAGTTGGTGTGAGGGGTTCCGTAGGTACGTGGTAGGTACAATTCGGTCGCATACCGAATACCAGTTTAGTGGGCCCACCGATTATCAGTCCGCCTGACGATATCGGCCTGTCAGTTAGAAAAAAAATTGACAGCTCCGAACAACTGTCAGGTCAATATCGTCAGGCCGACTGATAGTCGGTGGGCCCCCTAAACTGGTATTCGGTATGCGACTAGGGTTGCCATATGGAAAAATGAAATGTCCTGATAAAAATCCGGACATCACATAAAAAGTCCTGACATTTGTAATAACAGCGATTTAGAGTAGCTTTTTTTTAAATACTTCGCCGGTGGCAACCAAATACTACAGCCCGCCTGATGGTAGCAGCTACCGTAACATATGGACACCTGCAGCTCCAGGTGTCCCATATGCGAACGGCCAACCCGATCCCTTAGAAAAGAGGATTCACTGTGTTGACGGCTAAAGAGAAAAGATAATCCCCCGTCGTCAACACACCGCATCCTTCCAGACGTCTCTTAGGTCGCCAGAGAACACAACACTATGAGATGAGTAACAGTCTAGTGCTATTTATTTAGCTATGGTTTTCTGTATGGTGGAGGTACTTCCTTAGTCGGGCTCTGCTCCCTATTTGATCGAGTTCTCATTAGCTGAGCTGTGCTGCGACCGAATTGTACCTACCTACGAAATACCTATTTGGCCGAATAATCGGTATCTATAATGTAGCTGAATATTCGTAGTATCTCTTGACCATCAAATATATCGGAGCGGCCAAGGTACTCAAAAGTATCTGAACATGCACTCTATCACCTTGACAATAGAGGCGTTGCTCAGATATTTGTGACCACCTTGGCTGCTCCGATATCTGATGGCGACTGTACAACCACGTGTACTTTAAAAAGAACAAGGAGCTTGGGCACTTGCTTACGAAGTTTCCCGCAATTGTCTGCTTTAATTAAGTTTCTCTCGTTTTCCCGCTCTCCATTTCACGGGAAACCTTATTAGTGTGCCGCAGCAAAAATATCCCCGGTCATTATTAAATGAACAGGCTACTTGTTTTAGCAAGTCAGCTCGTGTGTCTACCACTTAACTGCTAGGAAATGATGTACAACATGGTATAGATGTAGCTTGTGTTTTCGAAAACAGCCTAAACATTTTTTGGCGACTAAAAATTATTGGGTAATTCTTTTACCATAGGCATTTCTATATATTTTGTTACAATTAAGCACTTCTCTTACAAAGAAAAGTAAAGCCAAAGAAGCTCCGGCTTGCCTATGAATATTTTTGACGCGCTCCGCCACAGAAACCTTTATAAATAATAAGAGTGTGGAGTTTTTAATGTCAATTATTTGTGTGCCTTATACATTGCCGCAAGTTACCTTAAGTGCCGCAAAAAAACCCCGAAATAACCCAAAATATGTAATTATTTCATGGTCATTATATAGACCTCAATATTGTATTTAGGTAATGAATAATGACTTCATATTATAAGATTGTTTGATTAAATATGAAAGAGTAAACAAAAGAATGAAAAGATCGGCAAAATACCGGTATTTTAGTATAGAGCAAATACCGGTTTCCGAGCGCTGGGCCGAATACCGAATAGCAACCGAAACGTAGTATGTCTAGTACAGTCAGCATCAGTAGTATCTTCCTACACGAAGGCCGCAAAAATAGGTGACACGTTCTTATTTGTAGAGCCATAGGAGCGTGTCACATATTTTTTACGGCCTTCGTGTAGGAATATATTGATGCTGACTGTACATATATTGTACAGTCACCGGCAATAGCATCTTCCTACACGAAGGCCGCAAAAATATGTGACACGCTGTTATGGCCCTACACATAAGAGTGTGTTACATATTTTTGCGGCCTTCATGTAGGAAGATACTATTGCCGGTGGCTGTACTTTAAAAAGAACAAGGAGCTCGCTAATTACCTGCTTACGAAGTTCTTCGTAATTGTCTATTATAATTCACTTTTGCTCTCGATTTCTCGCTACCCATTTTCCGGGAAAATTTATTAGGCTGCCGCGGCGAAAATATTAAATGGCCAGGCTACTTGTTTTAACAAGTCAGCGCGAGGAGGAACACACAAAAAAAAACATTTATTTCAAGAAAAAAAATTGTAAAAATTACAAAAATATTTGTAAATCCCGGGACAACAAACTTTTAGAATCGCAAAAGGGAATTACAAAGTTTTCGACACTTCGACACAAAGACACACAAGGAGGCCCTCCCGACAATCAACCCCGGACCCGGATTGTCTCGGAAGCTCAGACAGCTCAAGAGGCCGCAGCTCAAACTAATAGCAGGAGCACTAACTGGTCATGCCCTCCTAAACAAACATCTTTTTACTCTAGGTGTCACTGACAGTCCCCTCTGCAGGGCCTGCATGGAAGAGGACGAGACAGCCGCCCACGTCATCATCACATGTCCGGGGGTGGCAGATAACCGGGCGAAACATCTTGGTTCGCCAAGGGCACTCCTGGAAGTCGTCGACAACATAAAGGGTCTGCTAGGCTTCCTGGAGGAACTGGGATGGCACGAATGAGGCCACCCGGCACGCAAAATAGGCGCAATATATAGACGTCGAATTGCGGAAAACAGCCCGCGTTAACCTTAACCTTACCGACACACAATTAAATTCGATAGTTTTTTTACTCACTCTTCATTTATACCCACACACTTTTATTTATACCTCGTATATTTAGGTACTCGTTATGTGCTTCAAATGTTGAAAGTTAAATTTCAACTACTTCCCGTTGTTTAACTGAGCTGAATATATTAAAAATATTTATAACGGGTTACTCACGTAGTTTTATAGCCGACGCGCTGCCGTCGCGGAAGGCCGCTCGTGAAAATGATCATCGTAAACTGATCGAAACATGTCGAGCAAAAATCGACAAAAATTACGTGAGTAACCCGTTATAAATATTTTTAATATGTTAGTCTCACGAAAGGTTTATAGTTAAAATGAGCTGAATATTCTTATATTTCCGTAATTTATATAACAATATATGCTATCTTATCTAATCTCCTACGTACAGTCAGCAATAAAAGTGAGTTCAAAGATATATTTTTGGTAGTTTACAGACACATAGAGTCCGTGAGCTCTAAAAAGAACCTTCGGGTTTTAGAAAGAGACGTCGGGTACCAGTCAACATTGACACATAAAAAAGCAGAACAGCAATATCACCTTCGTGTGTCATCGCCGATTCCCGGAGGTTCTTCTTAAAGCTCACGGACTGTAATTAAATTAAACCTGTGCGTTTTTCCCGTTACAGTTTCAAAAAACGCTTTCTCGTCTATTACTTACCGAAACACAGTTTGTTGCTAAAAAACAGTCTGAAAAAGATGACATGGAGAATGATCCTTACAGTCGCCGCAGTCGAAACGCAACTAAGAAAACTGTTATACTTATTTGTTTTGTTTGACGACGCATAAGGAAACCATATATTCTTAAATCTTTTAAAAAAACATTTTTATGATATAAAAACAGTTACGCTTCGTTTCGCGGTAAACTCGAAATGACCCAGCGATAAATGAAATAAATATACTTAAAGCAAGCATTGGAATTTATTCGGCCGTCGGGACGCAATGTCGGAGCTTCATTGTTATTTTTAATCAAAGTAACGCGAGGTTCATAAAATTAAGTGCATAGTTTTAAAATTTGTGTGAATGAATGTACTAGCTTTTATAAAGTTGAAATATAAATGAAATACGTGATAGGTATTGCTTTATAATCCGACAGATACTACTTTTCCGATAGATATTGCTATAACAAAACGTGTCCTCGGACTTTTCTACAACGCAAGAGGATCTTTGTTTTAAATCACAGAAATATATATATTAAAAAAATACTGCGGAAGTGGTAAAAAACCATAGGAAGTAAACATACCTAACTAACATAACATAGTACTCTTTATTGCACAACTCGAAATAAATAAATACACAAAATACAAGTTACAAACAATACAAGTAGAAAGGTAAATTGGCGGTCTTATCGCTAAAAAGCGATCTCTAATATAAAATACAAAACCTAAAAAACATACAAACAAACATACGGGTCACACTGAGAACCTCCTTTTTTTTTTGAAGTCGGTTAATAAAAACACAAGCATTGGCGTCAAAGATTAGGCATTTAACCCTTTATAGGGCAGCGGTCTCAAAAAAGACCACCTGTAACATCATCTTTTTGTATTTTTTTCTTGTACAGAATTTTTAGGACTATAGATTGGCGATGAGGCTAGAATCGAGGATTTTTTTCAGTCTTGCCCTTTAAAGGGTTAAATTAAAATATTAGTAAGGATAGGGATAACGATTTCCGTTACTATATCCACAACACAAGATGTTCAAACTTTGTTGAGCTTAAGCCAGGACACACGTCTTATTGAACTTACTGTGGGACTAGGTTGATTTGTGTAAGATTGTCACATAGTGGCAGTGGCGGCGCGTCCATAGAACACGATTCCCGTCGGCTTGCCTAAGTTTCAGGCCCCTGAGCAGTTTACAAATCATGAAGAAATTTTAAGCCAAAATTAGCAATGAAAATTTTTGACCCACCGCCAGTGGCCATATTTATTTTTGGCAACTATATTATCTGCCACCAAAATTTAGATCTGACACCTAATTCATATCCCCTAATTATTATATCTGCCTATAACAAATATATCTGTGACCATTTTAGTCGAAACGGTAACCAACTTTGAACAACCAAATTAATCGATAATCGCACCAAATTTAAAACATTTAACACCAGAATAGTAGATCTACCACCAAATAAAAGTTTTGACGGGCCAAGATATTAGGTGCGACGACGAGCGAAGCGAGGAGAAGTTAGGTTACTTGCGAACTCAGTGCGCGAAGCGTAAGTACAGACTTTTAAAAATGGAGCAAATTTTTTTTTAGTGGTCAATATGTTTTCACACATTTTAGTACGTAGTACATATATTTTTTTGGTGTCAATATATATTATTTTGGTGATACATATAATTTTCCGGAAATATTAAGTAATTTTTTTGGTTATCGTTTTGATATTATTTGAGGTATAAACTTTGGTAGCAGATCTATTATTCTGGTGACCAAACTTATATATTAGGTCATCGATTTCGCATTTATTTGGTGACCCATAAAATCATACCCTTTATTTTTTATTTTATTTGTTTATAAGCCGTTTGAAAATCGAACACCGCCGTCAAGCAAGTCCGTAGCAAAAACAAAACGAGCATCGCGGATCGATCGCAGTTGACGCTGCGGGTGTCGGGCCCCGCCCACTATTCGCGCGAGAAGTGACGATTGGCCGAGCGGCGACACGCACACATGCAGACGTCGGTTTGAAAATATGGGGGACTTTCAGGATTCTAAATAGACTTGGGTTGTATGATGGGTGATGCGTAACTTAATCAAAAATACGTTCTAGTTAAGCCTACCTCCTACCTACCTTAAATTGTATTCCGTAGTTGGTAAATAAAATATGTGGGGACTTACAGAATACATACATAGGTATTTACTGCATCATATCAAACCATGGATCTAGTAAATATGCACGATTTTTTTTAAATATAGATGTGTTTGTTACTTATGGGGAGGTTTCATTATTTGGATCGAATATTACTTCATATACATAGGTACCTATAAGAAACTAAGAAATCTGTTCTCCGAGGTGGTTGGTAAATAAGTATGACAGATTGAAGAATCTAAAAATAGGTAGGTAAGTAACTAAATTGTTAGATGCATGGGCGGGTAGCAGCGGCGACTCGTCAAAATGATTTGCAGGGAAGCCGGGCCAGATCAAATATGGCTTTCATTATCTTCTTGCACTGAATAAAAAGTGCATACTGACTGTCTGATAATTAGACTAAATCGATGAGAATCGCGTTTTATGGAGGCGCCGCTACTGGTGAGTAGGTACAAAAATAAGTTTAAGAAACGAAAGTACGGTCGACGTCAAAAATATGTTAACACTTTTGCACCTTACTCCTTTGTAATAAGGTCCAAAAGTGTAAACATATTTTTGACGTGGACTATACCTAATCGTTTTTGGTTTGACATTAAAAAAGGGGAAATAGAATGGTCAGGATTATAACAGTCAAGCAGTGCCTAATTTGTCATTGCTTTGATTTTGAACAACCTGTCGAAAGTGAAGGTTGGCTTAGGCATACCTACCATTATTTTCTAGATATTAAATAGTCATCAAATTCATGTCAAAAATATATAAAAATGATCTATTATGGTCGATTGCGGTACATTAGACAGCCAGGCGCTTAGCAAGGGATAGAACCCTATGAAGGAACCTGGTCTTCAACAGAAAAACTTTATGTCACTCCTGAGTAGGGTTGCCAAATGGAAAAATGAAATGTCCTGATAAAAATCCGGACATCACGCAAAAAGTCCTGACATTTGTAATAACAGCGATTTAGCGTAGCTTTTTTTAAATACTACGCCGGTGGCAACCAAATACACAGCCCGTCTGATGGTAAGCAGCAACCGTAACATATGGACACCTGCAGCTCCAGGTGTCTCATGTGCGTTGCCGACCCGACTCCTTAGAAAAGAGGATTCATTGTAGAGACGGCTAAAGAGCCGCACCGCATCCTTTCAGAGCTCTCTAAGGTCGCCAGAGAACACAACGCTATGAGTAACAGTCTAGTGCTATTTGGCTGTGGCTTTCTGTATGGAGGCACTTCCCTAGTCGGGCTCTGCTCCCTATTTGATCGAGTTCTCATTAGCTGAGCTGTGCCCTAATACATGACATATATTCGTAGTGACCATACCCTCTTAAAGCTTAAACAACGCTACGCCACCGGAATCATAATTATAAATAACATGACTTGGAGTTCATTGATTAGAAACGTAATTTCACAAATTTTTCAACATTTAGAAATATTATAATTTTTGAAATACACAATATTTCTATATTTGTAATAAGAGCAGTTAATTAATTAGTTTGTTGAAGACATTCAACAGTTGTCATTATGTTGTAGAGCCACTTATTTAACTTTCGGTTTCAAAACCTTCCAAAAATGCTTTTGTATTTTGCTAAACTACATCTTATAGTATTTGAAGTCATATACGTAATTTAATCAAAACTTTCAATACGATTTTAATAACAAAATATTGTCAAATTCATCATTGTTTTTATGAGAATTTAATACTTACACTTTTGTTTTGTACTTAACCTTGTAATAAGCGTATAATGAGGTAATTTTAAAAAATCCGGACACTTGCCAAGTCCAGCCGCAATCCTGACAAAGGGTCAAAAATCCTGACATGTCCGGACAAATCCTGACGTATGGCAACCCTACTCCTGAGCACTGGGGGAACAACTGATGAAATGGGCCTATCCTATCAGGGAAATATCCAAATGTTCCATGACCCACAGAAAAATTCAAGACAGCTAAATAAATCATATTCATCAGAAATCTTACAATGCGGATAGATACAGTCGGCGAAAAATGTGGTCTACCACCCTACGGTTGACGTTCGTTTTAACGTCATGAGACAACAAGGTCGTGCATGTGTTAAACTCCGTTAGAAAAGTCAACCTTAGCGATCGTTAGATCTCGCAGAAACTTTTGTCAAAACTGGTAGACCACTTTCTTGGCCCACTGTACAAGTTCTGTATCAAGAGACAGATGTGTAATGAATCGTTAGAGCCACAAATAAAACTGTGAAATTAGAGAAACATAAACTTCTTGCTATCGAAGTAAAGTCATAATAGCGCAGATATCTTGGTAGAACTAAAAAAAAAACTAAATCAAACTAAAATAAACCTTTTATCCATACAATAAGTGCGTAATTAGCTGCAATTACAAGTTGGTGGCGTGATGCGGAGGCAACTGCGCGCAATGCTCTCGCGCCGATGCCGCTCCATATTCAAATTATCTGAGCTGTCGATCAGCGCGCGAGTGCGTTATGGCAGTCGGTTTGCGCACAGTACACAGTGTATGGCAGCTGTCATTGTATACTAATATCAGTAAAAGATAGCTACTGAGAAATAAATTAGGTGCCTACCATACAATCCACTTTGATATATACAATTATAAAGGTACTCTACATACTGGGTAGGTATATCTAGTTATATTTCGGTCAAATATATCTACATATACAGAGTGTTTCCTGTAATACAGCAATAAATTAAAACGTAGATTCTACTCCTCAAACAACAAAACTTTTGTTCAACAACTTTTTAAAAATATGTATTTTGTAGTTTGCTTCTTTTTCATACGAACTAAATGGTATTTTCAATGTACGTTAAAATTCGTCTATTTGACATTGCTTGTCACCCTACAAACATAATCAATTTCGGAATACATCGCGTGTCCGGAAAAACTTTAAAGTGTCCTAAAAATCAAACCATAAGTTATTTTCAAAAGTCGCTGAACAAACGTTGTCTGGTTTGAAGAGTACAATCTACGTTTTAATTTATTGCTCCTATTACAGGAAA
Organism: Pammene fasciana; assembly: GCA_911728535.1. Classification (NCBI taxonomy): domain Eukaryota; kingdom Metazoa; phylum Arthropoda; class Insecta; order Lepidoptera; family Tortricidae; genus Pammene; species Pammene fasciana. The sequence goes on from OU452292.1 coordinate 5,496,327, forward strand.
TACCCGGTATGACTCTTCTGATGTCGACTACTTCAGTTAGTCGCTGGAAAGAGATCGCGCCTTAGTGACAAGATCATGTTTGCAGGTTGTTATGATGTGTATTCACCATCGGCCTTCTAGCACTTGTCATTTTTGATGTGTATGCTTTCTGTTATTGGAAGGTGCGATAACGAAATTGTGTATAATGTATGACCATTCCAATAGTTTAAATAAAACGAATATCTTACTACTACAGTAACCAGCAAACTTCTTATTTTATTTTATTTTATATCAATAGGTACAATAACATAATATAGGTAAACAGCATTATAGAATATTTCTTACATAACTATGCTAGACTAGATTTTTTTTTCCTGATGGGATCCACCTTCGCCTTTATCAGTTTAGTGGCATCTATATAGGTTGTACACAGTATACAATCGTAATACTTATATCACTAAACATACCTACTAAAAGAAGGAAATATAACACAACATAAATTATCCATTGGTCCAACAATGGCTAAGCCAGTACCTCTCTACAAAATTCAAAACACATTTTAGTTTAAGGGAATATTGTGGCTATCATACTGTTTTTATTACACCGACTGTTCCTTCGTGTAAAATTAGATGTACGTATTACGATTGTGCGCTTTTGTTAGCGCTTGCGCATCTGCCCGCGCCCGCGCAGAACCGGAGTTGGATTTCGTTTTTTCTAAGTGTTAACGGTAGCGGATTGGGCAACAATGCGCGTTACACTCGTTGTGATTTCAAAGGTGAATTGAGGAACAATAGTACGATATAACTGGAGAAATTATTGTATATCTAGGATTAAAGATCTGCGCCTAAAAATTGAATTATATGTTTTTAGGTTACATTATGAACTATTTTAATTGTTGCTGTTAATAAGGTTACCTACACTTGAAGCTGGATCTTTATAATTCTAATTATAAAATATCTGAGAAACATTAGAGCTTGGGAAGACGATTGCTTTATCAGGCAAAATAAAGGCAGTGGAAACTCGAAAGGTACATTCGGCCTAAGAAATCTTGTAAGTACTCTAAGGTAGTAGTAATACCTAAATACCAATTTCAATAATAATAATATTTAAAGGTAATTCGCTGCGACAAGAAGGTACCTACCTATGAGCTGAGAGCTGACCATAGTTGTCTTTGTTGAATATAATGGGCAAAGAAACCTATAAGGAAGTATTCCCTTAAAAAAATTGCGTCACCTCTATGATAGCCTCGATGTTGCTATCTAAGGAGAGTAACAGACGCTTTTATATTGTATAACACACCGAAGCTGGGTTTGTCAAATAGCTTGTTCATGTCCACGTGTTTCTCTGCGACGCGATCTGCGCGATGACGTTCTCCTTCCCTCGCAACCGTGGAAGTCCTGGGACCGAGAAATGGTACTTGTATTGTAACTCACCGAAGCTGGGTTTGTTAAAGAGCTTGCTCATGTCCACGTTTTTCCTCGGCGACGCGATCTGTTCGACGACATTCTTCTGCCCTCGCAATTGTGGGAGTCCTGGGACCCAGAAATGGTACTTGTATGTAACTCACCAAAGCTGGGTTTGTTAAAGAGCTTGCTCATGTCCACGTTTTTTCTCGGCGAGGCGATCTGTTCGACGACATTCTTCTTCCCTCGCAACTGTGGAATACCTGGGACCGAGAAGTGATACTTGTATGTAACTCAACAAACCTGGGTTTGTTAAAGAGCTTGCTTATGTCCACAATTTTCCTCATTGACGCGACCTGCTCGACGACATTCTTCTTCCCTTACAACTGTGGAAGTCCTGGGACCGAGAAATGGTACTTGTATGTAACTTACCGAAGCTGGGTTTGCTAAAGAGCTTGCTCATGTCCACGTTTTTCCTCGGCGACGCGATCTGCTCGACGACGTTCTCCTTCCCTCGCAACTGAGGATGCGAGTCCTGGAACCTCTGCGCGAGTTCTGTAGCGGAACGATCTGAGGACAAATAAAAGAATATGACACGGGGCTTCTGTATAGGTACACTGATAAAAATAAATCGTAGCGTACTGAGATTACGGTAAAGTTTAGATACTGAATAATCAGTTAATCTTATTGATTAACTTTACCGTAATCTCCGTACGCTCCCTGGTTTATTTTTGTTAGTGTAACATCACCTTCTCCTAGCCGTTTTCGACTACAGCAACTACTGCTGAGAAAGACACAGGTGCGCTCTTAAGTGCCAATTTTTACAGCAAATGTGCCGCTTCATTTGCTGCGTTTCTGTAGAAGGTGCATGATTTGGTGAATAACAGCATAGAGGGATTTGTCCGTTGGAGAGATAATTAAATTCAAACGTTGTTATTGGTAGGGGCAACTAGGCAATATCTGCTGATATTTATTAATCATGGCGAAGGGAATCCTAGCACATGTAGGTACAGTCGCTGGATCAAGGCTGTAACATGTCTCTCTCTGATGTCGCTCGTCCTTTATATCTTAAGATCGTGTTACTTGCTTCCATCAACTTCTGTTCGTGGTCATTTGTACCGTGTCATATTTTTTTTTTCTTTTTAACCTGGCCACCTACACCGCGTCGGCGGTTTACGTATCATGATAGCATTTTTGATGTGCTTACAAAATTCATTCAAACTAAAGTCCATTTAAAAAACTTAAACCATAGTCAACCAACTGCGTTATTTGTTCACAGATATCTGAATATCTTGTTTTTAATAGAAAAAACAATTAAACTCCATATCCTAACAGCTGTCGGTCACAAAAAAGTTCAGTAGATGTATTTCATGTAACCAAACTTATATATAATTGCTAAAATAATACAAATCAGAACAAAACTTTTACCTAAGTACGGAAACTACGGCGGCCGAGAATCCCAAACGAATCAAATTTTTGTTCGAGATTATTTTCAGAGATCGTAAACAAGAATGAAGCCAAACAAGGCACCGATATTTAATATAAAAACTATAGCGATCAAAACTTTTACTTACTACAATTAGTAACATTGTCTTTGTTCGACTACCGAGAAACTCCAAGCAAGTTCGGAATCTCTCTAAGTTACAAACTTGTTTCTTAATTGTTATCCGAAGAAAAACTTGCAAACTCGATATAAACGCCGAAATTTAATATTTCCTGAAAGAGTGGAGGCAAAACCGCGCCTCCCCGACATAAAGAACTGTAAAATCCATGCAATTTGTACCTACTTACCCTCTGCTCTTAGCGTGTATATAGGTACTTATCGATTTATCGCAAACACGAAACCGTATTGCGAAAAGTCAAGTTTGAGCTGGCCAAGCGACAGTGGCCTGTAGGGGTTTATCTTAGGGATTATTTTTCGTTGGCCGTGTACGTGGCATGTAGGTTTTCTCGTCACGGCGTCGTGTAAAAATGCCGTCTTGTCGCAGCCCGCCGCCCCACCAGCGACATTTTTAGGGAGGGGGCCACCCGCGGCCGCTCCAGTCATTTCGTTGTAATCCAGGGACTTTTTGCGCGAACGCGCGGCGTCGACAATACCGTTCAGTATTTTTATTCTTTCCGAGAAAATAAAAAAAATAGAGAAAATGATGAACAATGCCGCCCTTCGCCGAGATTACCGCCATCAGAAAATGAATGCTTTGTTAGATCCGTCCGGAATGTTTTCAGTTGTTACATTAGTCTTGTACGTATCCATTAGACGATGGGTTTAGCTGGGCATGAAAAGTTCTCGGATACGATTGTCCCGTTTCAATCCCAGGATGGCGCTTTTCGGCGTTTTGTTGTTGGCAAAAAGAAAAACCGGCCGTTTTTGTTATTCTCGTGGAATTCTGATGAAAATTCGTATTTTATGTTAGAAAATAAAAAAGTGATAACAAAGGAAGTAAATAGGGCAATGTTTATACCTACACACATAAAGAGTTTGCGCTTTACTTTGTTATAGGTACATACTCGTAAGATTTAGGTATGGAATGACGTTCTATCTTGAATACTATCAGCTGCAAAAGTTGATATTTGAGATTAGCAGCAAAGCTTAGTGGGTTTCCCTTGAAAGTGTCGCAATAGCAAGTGATGCTCATCGTTCTACGGTTTAATCTTGGATTCTTCATTGGCTTGACATTCCATTCAATGTTTGTACAGTCAGCAGCAGAAGAAGGCATGTGATAAAATGATTTTGGCACGAGTTTATGTTAAATGTCCGCATAGTATTGAAACACGTCTGTCTACCATCTGCCGACACTGGTTACAAGTTACTTTGGTCATGTTAGGCGTCGAGATACCCGAGATGATGGAAGCTTGAAAAAAAAATTGTGGTCGGAAAAGTAGAAAGCGAAAACCCTAAAGGCCCTAGATGGTCTAAGTAAAAAAAAATACCTCAGGTAAACTCCATCAGACCAAGACCGATGGAGACAAATTACCAAAAACCAAGTGGTCACAATCACAATCTTCAGTAGCGAGGGACCAACACAGAAGAAGAAGATTATAATATTGAACTTCTCGCCCGCATATCTTGTTTTGCTGCTAACTATACTTTAGCAAAACAGGCTACCTTTAGTAGGTACCATTGTACAAACATTGACGTCAACCAAAAAACGATATCGCATTATTACAGAGCCTCTTTTTTACGCATAGGGAAATTCAGGCCCATATTTAACCTAAACCGCGGCCGCAAAGAAAAACAAACCATCATTCATATTTATTCGTCACAAAACCCGCTTTTTAATCAGATCCGATTATCAAGATGCGGAGGTATCGTGATGAATAATTGAATAATGAATAATTTTTCTGTAATGAGGTTGGCGACGGGACAGCGCGACCCGATCTAGATAAAGGGTTATTCGGTATCGCGATGACACGAAACGGTTTTTCGATAACGCGCGGCGATCACGGTATCGGTAGAAAAGTCACGCTACATTCGAATCATTTGCGATCAAAATTGGGGCTTCGACGTGGGAGTGCTCCTGATGTGAGCTTGTTTAGCTTGCTTTTTTTGTCATGCGTCGTAAGAAGGGCTAGGAGGAGAGGAAAAGAAGGAGAGACCGATTAAGGTCACGATTAAAACACCTACAGGTACTAGCCAAAGATTAATTGATTTTACAAAAAAAAATACAGTTTAAGAAAGTGGCCTCGACTTTGACATTAAGACAGTTGTACTGTGTGTAGTAAATATGGTTATCCAAAGTTAACAATTCATTTAGGTGGTCAACTCGGCGAAGACAGCCAGTCGGTGAAGATCGGATAGCAAGCAATTACAGAAAATTCTGCATACCTTTTTTACCACTTCCTAAAATGCCTTAGGGAATGGTAAAATGTTTACCATTTCGTAAAAAAGGACTGCATAATTTGCTGTACCTAATTGCTTGCTATCCTAGTTGACCTTACCTTTGTGTAAAAGCGTACATACATATCTACCTCGGGGCGCGATTATTTCACTTAACACCTCTTATTGGTAGTTATTAGCTATACTGATTTTGTATTAAAGAACCGAGAATTTTCAGGTTCTGTCCAAATTGAGCTACTATCTCTTTTTCTCCTCGAAAACCACTGCACAGCTATTCACAAACCATCTTAGTCAAGTTTTAAGGCAACATCAATCCTCAAAAGCCTCAAAAACACAGGTGTAACGCGTCCTTTTATCCCTTTACCACATGATATGATTGGCGGCGACTTTGCGGCTGCCGAATTGTATGGCTGTATGGCTTGAGTGGTGTCGTCTTACAGCGAGGCTTTGATTTACACACGGCCTTTGGTTCGACCCAGTGCCGCCTTCCTTTGATGCTATACCGCTTCAGGGTTTGGGCAGGGCTAGTATTAGTAAAATCTAAGCTAGTCATAAGCGTCAAATTTTAAATGCCGATGTAAATCGTTTGTCCTGTTCGGACGTTCTGATGTTAGTATTGATTAGAAAGAAACGAAGTCCAACAGATGTTTGCTAAATTGTATGAAGGAGGTAAATGATTATTGTCTTATGCTTGGAACGATAATAAACGCCATACATTGAGATGCGACGAAAATTTTGGGCATTTGTGGGTATGGCATACATCAGAATTGTTGTCTACAGTACAACTCTATTCTCTCAATTATATTCTCATTTTGCTTAGGATCGATCTAACGCTTATATTTATGCTTATGCCTTGTTTATGTTAAAATAATTAAAGTATATATATTTTTTGCATTGCTACCTAAAAATTTGTCTAATCTATTTTACCTACACGGAAAAAAAAGCTTCCGGGATATTCTCAATCCAAGACATTACTATTTTCTTGAAAATATTTCCTCGTGACAAGTATTTATTTCCTTTACCAAAAATATGATTATTCGCTTAATAAAACCACGTTTTCTTAAAATAGAAATACATAAATGTATTGTTTCAAGAGTACATTGAGTAAATAAGAGAGATTGTACTTAAATCAAACAAGTATTATCTTAGGTAAAATAAAACTAGAAAATCTGAAAGAATATATTCGCTTCGTTATATGTAAAACTTTAATTTATTTTCGTTAAAGGAAATAAATGCTTGTCACGACGAAATATTTTCAACATAATATAATAATGTCTTACATTGAGAATATCCCGGAAGCTTTTTGTTCCGTGTACTCTTGATTTTAAAATAAACATATAAAATACTGTTTCCTAAAATAGCAGCATCGGTATTTTTTCTGCCAGTTAAATCTATAACTATCGTGATTCTAAATAGAAAAACCTTACAATTTCTCGGATTCTATAAATGTATTTACGAGTACGACACTCTGTGGAAACCCCTTGAAAACCAATTGAGTTACCAACAAATAAATACTGAAGTAAAAATACATTTAAAAGTATTTTAGTAGTAAAATAAACTAGTGCAGTCCCAACTACAGTACCTAAATTAACAAAATGAACAGCGAGTAGCAAGTCCCCAACAACATTTGTTCGGAACTACAACTACAGCGCCGCTGAAATGGAAAGCAAAAGCGGATTTTAAAATGAAAGTAACAAGCACTAATAGAATCTCTCGAAAATGTTGAGTCTTTATTACAGCAGCAACGCCCGCGATTTTGTCCGCGTTTAACTCACTCAACTGTTTTTAGGGTTCCGTAGCCAAATGGCAAAAAACGGAACCCTTATAGTTTCGTCATGTCTGTTTGTCTGTCCGTCCTTATGTCACAGCCATTTTACTCGGAAACTATAAGACGTATCATTATCAATTTTTTTCATCTTAGTTGAGTAATGTTAATTTACTTTTTCTACTCGTTGACTTTAAATGTTGGATAGTCTATGGCACTTCCGGGATCATTAAATATATTTATTAAATAACCCGCCACTAAACTAAAATAATTTTGAAAAGAGAATGTCATTCACATCTCGGTAAAATGTGTAGAGTTTGTCCGGAAAGAAAAGTGTCATGGTTTATATGGGAGCTCATACATCGTACGACACTTTTCTTTTCGGGCAGACTCAACTTTATAATTTCTGAACGTACTTAATCTGTCAAATTTTCTTCTACTTGTTCTACTTAAACTTGCTTCTACGTTGTGATTGGATTATAAAAAGACCAATCACAACTACAACGACATCTTGGAAGTAAGTTTAGACACAGTTTATTCTATCCATCTCTTTCTACTACGCACACAATCATATGTACATCTCTTTTCGGTGGTGTCTGTACCACCGAATTGGCCCAGATACAATTAGTACAATTACTTCCGGTTTGAAAAATAGTGTTTGACGTTTGATTGGGAAAAAATTAGAAAGAATTACAGAAAATCAATTCTTACTTAATACTCTTAGAAATAGTATTGTATACAATAGTGACATAATCAAGCTTTTCAATCTCGTACCTTAATTAGGCCACTCAGCAAGCTTCGTGGCCTAAACTCGGTACTCGACTGAAAAGCTCTTGATTATGTCACTATTGTATAAAATACTATTATAATCTAAGTATCTATAGTATGTCTGTAATATTTTACCTTACGATTCCTATGAGGCACAAGTAAAAGCTTAGCTGAAGGGGCTATGATTTGGATCCTGGTAAATTCTACATGCAAATTTAGACGTACCTATAGATGTTTGCATATTGGTTCCAGTTTAACGTAAAAAAGGCGAATGGATTTTGAAAAAGTTTGGCACATAGGAAATTATAACATAAGGTAGAAACAGCATTGGGTATTTACCCTATACTAATTATTTTTATCCCAGAAATATAGGAAGTAGAAAGGAGAGTTTAGAGTAACGAAAATTGGCAATTTCCCGATTTTTAAGCGGACGGACGCGTTTTTTATTTGATATAGCTGTTCTAATTCTAATTTCACTCTATTCTCGTTCTACTTCTTCGTCATTTACAGTGTAAACCAAACTTGAACCGTTTGAACACGCTGAATTCTATAGAATATTACCTTACGCCGAGAAAACTGATAACCAATAATTAGAACAATCACTAAAGGTACGCTTGAATCGAACAAAAGCGTCTATACAAAGCTAAGGAAACAGTCAGTTTTGGGGAGCTATATTAGCCAACCACAACGCTTCGTAATATCACCGTAACTACATTAGAGATCTAATTAAAAGTGAACCTTGTTTTGTGTGAACAAGATTGGTTTTTGAACGAGGTTTTTAACGTAGTTATGCTATAAATACAGAATGGTGGTGGTAAAAACGGATGTGTCAATAATTAACTGACGATCGGTGCTCGGCGCACGCGGGCTTCGGGCGCTTGGGTAGTGTAAGTACCCACTGGACCGTGAACTATGAGAGGTTCAGTATAAACATTTTGATTTGAAAACTCCTTTAATTACCTATGTTCACTACTACTTCAATATAGTTGATTTTACAGCTTACCTCAAGCATCTTTTAGCGTTAGAAATAAGAGCAAGAAAAACTCCACATAGGTAATTACTGCATCCGAAACAGACCGATGATGTTAATTGTTTGTATCACTACACAATGTGTCGCCGCTATCACTGAATGTTGCTACCAATAGCAACAACATTATACATTAATCATAAGTACATTTCGTTCTTCTCTATATACGATATTCTTTAATTTACCCTAGTTTCATCTAATGCAAAATGAAGGCGAGAGATGGTCACACTATACCTATCTCGCCTATGTAGGTGCCCTTGCCTCAAAGATATCTAGATCGTGTTTGCCAAAAGCTAACTACAGAAGAGTAAGCTTAAGCAAAGACGTTGACGAAGATGTGGACTTCAAAGAACCCATTTGAAATTTCGAAAATCGAATTACAAAACAGTTGCACTATCTCACGAAGGGTCTGCTTCAGGCGGAATCCCAAAAAATAACGAACGCGCATTGTACTAGGGACAAAAGAGCTCGCTCCGGGCTGTACTGTTTTCGCTCTCCGTAACATTGGGGTGAAAAATATTACACCCCCGGGGCAATGCACATGCGTTTGTGGTACAATGGGCCTGGTAATCGACTGGCCATGTACTTTTATGTATTGGCTTTGTGATATACTGCAGGGTTGAGAAGAGATAGTAGGCATGGAGGTTTGTGAAAGTTATTTGGGTGATGTGATTACCGAAAATTGTCAGAGTATTTTTTTTATGAAATTGTGTTTTTAGACGTGACGTGTATCGTAACAGTTTTGTTTTTCTAATAGAATGGCAGTGTCATATTTAATAAAGCTCCAATTGATAATTTACAAGCGGTAGTCTCTTTCTAACACATGGGGTTACGGCACAAGAGTCGAGTTGTTTCGGCTTATCGAGGTCAGACTTATCCAGGTTCCACTGTATAAGGATAACTCTATGTGGCGGGTTTTTGCTTAGATTGGGTAGGTAGCTAGGTATTACCAGGGTCGGTGAATGATTAATCACTGACTGACTCGATTCCCACAAGCTTGCTGAAAATGCTGAATTAGGTTGTTCAAATTCAAATGTTATTTTTGACGCACGCCATCTTTGTAAACAGTTAATTGAAAAGCTTCCAATTTAGAAAGAAAGAAAGAAAACATTTATTCTAAAAAAGTACACATTACAGAACAAAAGAAATAAAAGATTACAAGATATAAAATAAGACACGAAACAGAACATTAACACAAATATGAAAAAGGAAGGTTAAATAAAAATATAGAAAATTCTGGTTCCACAATGTGCACAGTAAAGAACCGCCGAAAAGAAGAATTTAAGACACCTTTAGGTTCTTGAACCCTTAGTGTAATCGATTCACTAATGTAAGTACTACTGTAACGTAACGATTGCGTTTGCGTTAGGTCTTAACCCCTTACCGCATGAATTAATAAAGAAATTGTTCAAATTTTAACTCTGATACATGCCAATAGAGTTTAAAATAATAACGGCCATATATGGCTTCGCATGCGGTAAAGGGTTAATTTGTATGAGATTTTTAACACAGCACACCAAGCGGAACGTATCGAAAACTAAACCACCGTATCTAGGGTTATGTCAGTACTTATGTATAGTCGTGCACAATCCAATATTATTGTTTAAGTCGTTAGTTTGAAGGTGGTCTATGTTAAATCTTAAGCATTTCAATTTATTGTACAAAGGATAACGTACAGTCAAGGAATTTGATTCGCGTACCGTTTCGTTGATTTATTGCTTGAAATGTCGGAATATCATAAGGCTTATATTTCTTTAAGCAAGCGAAAAAACATAGCCCTTAGTACTATTAATTGTCATCAGTAATTTAGACTTAAGACGGTACGCGAATCAAATTCCTTGACTGTACGTCCAAGATAACATTCTGATTTGAAATTTGAACATTCTCATTCATTTTACTGTTATTTTCCAGCAGCAATTTAATTTCACATATTTACTACTATTTGTCTGTTTGATCCTAATTCAATTCACGATTTAATTAGCATTAGGCCATTCCAATGGAATGTTCGTATATTCATTAGTGAAACATTGTTTAGTAAGCCGTGTTGTTCGCCGTAGGCAGCTTGCAGAAAATGTGGCGCTTTAACAAAAATACTCTGAAACTCTCTAATTATCTATGCGGCATCAGAGAGCCAAGGTGGAACTTGGCTTCAGATGAGACACTAGATGTCGCCGCTGTTTCCTATTTTGAACTACTTCGTGCCAATTGTTACAAGGGCGGACCTTTAAGCGCTCGTCGCTTCAGTGGTAACTAGGTCTCAATCCAGTCATAACCCGAGGGCTTACTGTTACCGCGAACCACTACGTTCGTCGTTCGTCTCTTGGCCTCTCTATTGTTCGTTATTAGCAAGAGCGATAGAGACGCTGATAGTCGATTCTCAAATTTCGATATTCGCGGCACGAGTATAGGCGGTATGAGACGAGAAGACTTTGGACTAGTTATTGCTTTTGTATCGGGCTCGTTTCAAGCTAAAGGAGACTCACTTGTTGACTGGTTGGTTTTCTGATTTAGACAAAAAGAATAACTAGACTAATTCAACGGTGACTTTAAAATTAAATAAGCTTTAAGCTGCAAGCGGCACCTGTATGTACCTATCTAAAGATACATATATTTAGTCCTATATCTGTACATACACGGAAAAGTCCCCCGCACTATAATGTACATTAAGCTTATCATAACAAGTTGCTTATGAATAATGACTGCGGGCTAGGATTAATAAGTAAATGGTGAGGGACCTCAGCACATGAGCGCGGGGGTAGATAGGCATAAATTATACACGTTACCAACGCTTCACTGTTAACTGAGTGTATGCATCAACTTCGACCCGTGCATGCAATGGAATAACAATATTATAGGTATGGTCACGTAAACTTTTGTTTCTCATAAGAATGGTTTGATATTGGTTTGTTATTATAGCTCACATACAATATGAAAATGAAAAACCTTCCCTACAGACTCCATATAAATTGATAACCGCAAGAAACTTGGCGGCAAAGCATTACATTATTATGGAATCATGGATCATGACATTATTTTTGTATCTACCTAATGTCTATTTACTCGTAAACGATAGGTTTTTTTGTACAAGTGGTACACTCTAGGTTTCTTACAAACTTGTAGACACATCCTACATAAGAAAAGAAATACTAAAAGATTCTATCGGAAAAAAATATAGTTTCGCGACGTTTTTTTAACTATTTTATTAGTACCATATCGAACCATATAGTAATTGCTACCTTTAACTTTAAATACAAATTTTAAAACGATACGGGTGCTCTCAAAACGTATTTTCCGGATGTCTACGCCACTTACATTATATGCCTGTGTTTGCCAGGCTATGTGTCAACACAGACGTGACAAACACGCACAATCTGCACAATTTGTCAGTGCATAATTGCACAGCCCTCCAGGGGCCGAGATTCATCCGGCTAATCCCGGTAAAAGTGATGGCTCTATTCATTCGGGCTCCGGGGTGCTTCCCCCGAGAAGCGCTAAAATTTAATAAAGGGGCTCCACGGCCTGACGATTAATTACGAAGGGAGGACACGTACCTTGGGGCGTGAGGCTTATGTTGTATACTGGAGGATCTGAAGTTATATGGTGCGACATCATTCCCATTATGTTCTTACCTATTTACTCGTAGTATTTTTATGCTAATTGCTGTTTGGGAAAATCTGACTGCCCTTGGAATATCCAATTTGGCACGAAGTGGCGCCAAAGAGTGGCAATCTCGCATGTCAGGGGCCAAGATCGTCCTTCGTAGTAAGGAAGTAAGTAGTTTATTTGGGTTAATAAGATTTTGGTTTTAATATGTATGTCATGGATAAGTGTTTGGAAATGGAATACGAACTTTGAAAGACGCAATTCGTAGACATCAAAACTATGTTTTAGGAATGACCGCTTGCATAATATATCTGCGTCGTTATCGAAGCGTAGCGTTTCTTACTTCATGACAACTTTAAGGCATTATCCTTGTTTTATTGAATGAATTACATGTCCAAGGCGTTGTATTTTTACACTTACAAAAAATAACATGAGGTACAGCAATAAAAGTGTGTGTGTAGTTGCTGAAACTATTCACGCACAAGTCAAGTAACTTAAGAACAGTCAGCAGCATAGGTAGCGAAGCGGGTGAGGAGTTCAAAATGAGCTGGACACGAATAAGAGCGTGTGAAGGTAATTCTGAACACCTCACCCGTTTAGCAACTTCTCCTGTTGACTGTACGAAACACAAACGAACCTGCCAATTATCTACACACATGCGTATCCTTACGCGTTCGGGCCTAGTTCGATAACTTTACTGATCTATTATTCATCGCCCTGCTTCGATAAACTTGCGTCAGCACCGATTCTCAACTCAAAATCACTACAATTCAACCAGGCAAGCAGATACAACTCTTAAGTTCTACACTACAAGGTTTTCAGTGACAGATTTCTAGATTACTCCTGCAATTAAATATAATTCGTCATTTTACTTTGGAAAGATCACCTCTAACAGAGGTGTTAATGTAAAAGACATCATCTTGCATGTGAAATAACGTCGTAAATTGAAATAACTGATTCGTAGTTTAATAAATAGTTTGGTATGATGAATTTTAATGACAACTAATAGGGGGTAAGTTTGATAATTGTTTAATCCTCTCGTTACGATAAAAGGGATTTGCTGATGAGCGTAATGAGCAATGGTATGATGCAATATTAGTTTGTGTTAGGATAGTTAGCGCTAAAGAGAGAATAAATCTTTAGTTATGCATAATAAACTCACTACGAGAGTTGGCAGATACCTTGCTATTATGTGATCTATGTAGATAAATAAATAGAAGATTGGAATGACATTTAAAATTTACTAAAAACATTTTGTTCAGGTGATCTAAGGATAATAAAAAAACCTTTAAAAACTAACTTCGCATAACATTTAACTGATTATAATTGATAGTGATATCAACTTCTTAATAAAGTTTTTATAATGAATAAGTTGTATAATGAGTAAGTTTTATCTTATATTATCACGGTCAAAGGAAAAGGTATCACAAAGATTTAATTTAAGCAATAATATTAAACCTATACTATATTAAAAATGTATATGGTACATATCCAAACTTGTAATATAGTTACCAAAAAAAAAACAGTATACTAACTTCAAAATATACTAATTTTAATTTATACATTTGGCGTATTCCTAATATGTGGTCCGCCATTCCATTTCCTTCCCTGTTCCTACAAATGCAGTAATCAAGTCTTCCAAGTGGTGTACCTCAGCACAAGCGTCACATGCGTATTTCTCGACCTCGTATGACGAGTGCCTTTGAAATGTAGACCTGGTTATAACAGCTTTAAAGTCTACTTTAGAATACGTTGGGTAAAGTTCTAGCTAGAGGCTTCATGAAGGTACAGTCGACCAAGAAAGTGGTCTATTTCTGCGAGATCTAATGAATGAATGAATGAAAGTTTATTTGTATAAAAAAGGGTATAAATTGGAGTTACATGTTGGTTTCCAACCTTTTTTTTACCATAATGCATGGCGTACAAATATTCTTAATAAACTAGTATATCCTATCTAATATTTTAAATCTATATATATGTACAATACTTTTCTCGTCAATACAATATAGTACAAATCTACAAAACAATAACAAAACAATATTAACAAGATAGTATGGAACTAATACAATTCAATAGATTTTATGTCATTTATACAAAATTCATTACTTACATTATTATCTTATCTACAGCACACATTTTTCTATAAATTCTTTGATAGAATAGACACTGTTTTCGACCAAATAATTAAACAAAGATTTTTTAAACAGTTTAATTGGCAGAGCCTTGAACTCGTCGGTAAAAGTGTTAAATAATTTTATTGCCATGCAATGGACGTTATTTTTGGTCAGCGAAAGGTTTATTATGTTTGGCGTGTATAAATTATGTCTATGTACCCCTCTTTGTGATTTTGAAATGATGGTTTTAAAACATGTCGGGTGCTTTTTAACAAAAATACACATTTCATAAATATACATTGCAGGTAATGTCAAAATTTTTTTCTTTTTAAATAAATGTCTGCAAGGAGCCAAACGCTCCACTCCACATATGTTTCTTACACAATCTTTTTGGATTTGAAAAACTATACGTGCGTCTACTGAATTTCCCCATATAATCAAGCCGTATCTCAGAAGAGATGACACATAACCGTGATATGCCGAAAGAGCGGCACTTTCTGACACCACATTTCGGATACGGTAAAGTACATATACAAAACGGTCCAGCTTACCTCGTAGATTGTCGATATGGCATTTCCAGTTGCAAAATTTGTCTATAGTTATGCCAAGGAATGATGCCGAATATATTTCTTCAATTTTTGAACCATTATATTTAATATCTATGTCAATGTGTTCACTTTTATATGTTTGGAATTGTATTATTTTCGTTTTATTAATGTTAATTTGTAAGTTATTCTTATCTAACCAGTCGATGACATCTACTAAAGCTTTGTTAATTTGATCGTCAAATGGAATTTTATCGTCATATTTAATTAGCAGTGTGGCATCGTCCGCAAAGAGGATGGAGTTGTGGTTCACAGCATTTGGCAAGTCATTTATGTACAGTAAAAACAACAATGGGCCCAGAATACTGCCTTGTGGGACGCTAGCAGCGTTTAGTTTATAGCTTGATTTGTAAACCACCTTGTTATTTCCTTCAATGCTTGTGATCTCCACACGTTGTTGACGGTCTCTAAGGTAACTATTCACCCAATCCCATGCCGGTCCCCTTATGCCATAGCGGTACAATTTATCTAACAGTATTTCATGATTTACGAAGTCAAACGCCTTGCTCATATCCAAGAACACCGCAACTATTGGAATTTGTATATCAAGGCTTTCAACTACCTCTCTTACTAAATGGTAACATGCTAGGGATGTTGAGCTATTCTTTCTGAACCCAAATTGGTTTTCGACTAAAATTTTATGTTTTGTTAAAAAAATCATGATTTTATCATACATTAATCGCTCAAAAATTTTTGATAGGATCGGAATGAGGGTAATTGGCCTATAATTGTTCAGATCTGTTTTGGGACCTGTCTTATGTATGGGCTTTACAACAGAATATTTTAAGCGTTCCGGGAACACGCCTTGTAAGAATGATATATTCATAATATGGGCTAGGGGAACTGCTAAGACATTTGCGTTTAATTTTAATACCTTAGTACTAATGTCATCATAACCTGTAGATTTTGTGTTTTTCAGATGATTTACTACTTTTTGCATATCTGTTGAGTTTACCGGAGAAAGAAATAGGCTATTAGCGTTATACTGGATATTGTGGCATGATTGTACACTGTTTCGTTTTTTATTGTTTGTTACGTCAATAAAAAAATTATTAAATGAGTCTGCTAATGTTTTAGGATCCATTTTATTAGCTTCAATTATGTCATTGTTATTTAGATTTGCTGCGCAATTGTTTTTTATTATTTGCCAAGAAGCGCTACATACATTCTTGGAATTTTTAATGAAGCGACAATTTGCTATCTGCCTGGATTTATGCAGACATCGTTTTAGTAATCTCGTGTAAGTTCTATATTGTTTTAATAATTCTTTATTTTCAGGATGCCTTGCTGATATTTGGTGCAGTTTTCTTTTATTTGCACAACAAATTTTAATGCCTTTTGTAAGCCATTTGTTCATAATTGGCTTGTTTTGCTTTATTTTTTTAATCAAAGGAAAACATAAATTATAAAACAAAACAACCAGTTCATGAAATTCATTAAATGCTTTGTCTGTATCGGTTTCGTTTATTATGTCAGAAAATGTTAAGGCAGACATACAGTCGTTAAACTTCCTTATGTTATCGGGGCTGTAGTCTCTTATAATTTCATGCCAAAGCTTCGGTATGTGTTTATGTTTATTGTTAATATTTACACTGCATGACAGTATTTGACAGGTTTCATGGTCGGATAAATGAAGACTATAAATATTAGGTGTGCAGCCCGATATGTTACTTGCAATTAAATCAATACATGATTTTTTCCTAGTCGGAGACGTTATATGATTGTCAATGTTGTAATTTGCCAGAAGTGATGTTAATTCTTTCTTTACCTTACTTTCTTTTAGAAAGTCTATGTTCCAATCTCCACATATGATCACACGTTTTGATTTATTTTTAGTTATTTTTTTTAGCACTTGACTAAGTAAGGAAAAGAAGACACTAACGTTCGATGTTGGTGTGCGATAAATACACACTATTATCATATTGTATAGGGGGATTTCTACGCCACATGCTTCGAAATCATATTTTTGTGATAATGTCTGTATGTAATCCAATGATTTAAACTCAATGTTATTTTTGATAAGGATGCATGTGCCGCCCCTTCTTTCACCTTCTCTACAATACGATGATGCAACATTATAGTTATTCATCGTGAGATTAGCAACATTGCCGTATTTAATAAAGGTCTCGCAAAAACAAATAACGTCAATACCTCCAGTCAGTGGGTGTAGATCAGCAATTGCTGCCTCTACTAAGTCCCTTTTACCCAATAAACCAGCTATATTTTGGTGCATGACCGTTATTTTCCTCTGTTTATTCATTAAAGACACGAAAGGAACGATTTACTTCTTCGTTTCCCTCTGTTGAAAGGGAACTGTTTGTTTCATCGTGGTCTTGTAAAAGTTTAGTTACAATGTCGCTTATCATAAGTTTAACATTCCTTAATATGTTTTGTATACCTATGGGTAGTATTTTTCCCGACGATGGCGAAAACATGTCTAGCGTTAAGTTTAGATTAGAGTCAAAAAAATATGCATAGTGAGAGTCTTGCAGGGATTGATTTAAGTAAGTATTAAATAGTTCAATTCTGTAATTAAATAACGGGGCTCCACAGGTATACGTCGGTGTGCATACTATTAGGTTCGTATGGGTTAACATATCTATTTTACATTTGATGTCTTGTATGAGCTCCATATGGTCGAAGTCTGCATTTATTCTGAAGTCCCGCTCTCCGATTAGTAGAATACAGTAGTCGTCCTTCGTGTATCCTTTGAGTTTTGTAGGCAAGGTGGTCAGAAGCTCTTGAATTCTTCCTCCTGGAGTTGACAGGTGTACGCATTCGAAGTCCTCAAAACTTTCAAGCATTGTAGTCAGGATTTTTTTTTTATTTGCTCTGCCGCTGATGGTGCTAATAATACACAGTTTATTAGTCGCTGATAGCTTGTTGTTTATAAGCGCATCCTCGTCTTTAAAGTTGTTGCAATCTGTTGCATGTTTGTTCTGTCGAGGTTGTGGCGTGATACACGGGTCGTGTTTTGTGTCTTGCTTGTCCTTCTCTCTTACATCTTCTGATCGACTTTGTCTTGAATGTATTTTATTAAGACTTTTCCGCTTATCTTTTTTTTCAGGTGTTCGGGGTTGAGGTGAACAGATACGGACCAAACCTTTAATAGTATGTTTCTTTCTTTCAAGATGTTTCTTTAAAGCTCCATTTTCGCAAATGAGGTTTTGGATCTCGTTTTCTGCCGATTGGAGCCTCATTTCTAGGTTCATGATCCTTTGCTCGTAATCTTTAATTGTCTGTTCCGTAACGCTACGTAAGTCTGGGAGACTTCTATTCTGGAAGTTTTCGGAAACGGAACTACTCGCGTCATCTTCAGACTGAGGGGATACGGGAAAAAGGTAAGTCGTAAATTCGGAGTCATGAGAGGATGACTGTTTTTCGAAGGATAGATGTTTATTTCTTGCTGGTTTCCTTTTTGTTACGTTGTCGTTTGAAGGTGTGCTAATCGCCCTAGGAAAGCCTACGGAAGTAGCAGGTAGGTTCTTAAGTTCCGTGTCGCAAGTGGACAGTATGTTATTCGAAACGGGAGAGTAACCGGAGGTGCTGGGTAGACTCTTACCACTTTCACTGATCGCTGACGGTCCGTCAGCGGGAGGTGTCCCACTTGTACCGATTGTTTCAGTTGGGGTACTCGGCTGATTTTGGACTCTAAGATCGACTAAACGATCCGATCTAACGACCGAACGACCTAACGATCGCTAAGGTTGACATTTGTAACGGAGTTTAAAACATGCACGACCTTGTTGTCTCATGACGTTCAAACGAACCTCAGCCGTAGGGTGGTAGACCACATTTTTTGTCGACTATACATGAATACATGCTAGGTAGGATTTGTCTGGCAGGGGAAGGGGACTCACACGTTGTCGAGTGGCAACCACTTAGTGTATGAAACATGGATAAAGTTGGTTAGCTACTTTTGGCTCGGTGAGCCTTATTGTGACAGAGATGTTCATTCATTACGGTACCAGTCTGTAAGTCTTAAAAGGGAACAGAAAAAAATACGTAGAAGTCACACATAAAGAGATAATAATTTCTAAATTTGAATTGACGCTAGGTTTATGTCTCCCATGCGTACTTGAAGACTCCACGTGACTTATAACTACACACATAAATCCTTTTTGTTTTTAAAATATTTATGGTTAAGTTATAGCACCATTAAGTTAATTTTACTAATATTGTAAGCGACTTTTAACTCTGTAGCCATACGATTCAATAAACGGCTAGCCAGATTATACAATGTATGTATGCTCTCAGCAGAGTACCTATTAAGGTTATGTCGCCAAATAAAACTAGGTACAAAAAGGTGTACACTAACGACATATTTTTGTGAGCATAAGAGTCACTCGGCACGGGTTGACTCGTGATCCATGGAGTGTTCCACGCCGCTCTTCATTCGTCGGCCTCGTCACACTTCATCCGAGGACAGGGGCTTGGTGCCAAGCGCAGTGACACATTATTGTCATACTGATAGACGAGTATATATACACATACACGTCGCACGTCGCATTTAAGAGTCGCCAGGACGCTCGCGTGAACTCGCGTCCCCATACAAACGTAGTTCAGCTCTCATTTTAAAACGACATGCTTCAGAACCACGAAATTTGGCATGGGCATCCTAGCAGTACAGATCTATGTCAGTAATTCGTTTTCGTTGCTAAAAATTGTAATACAAAGAAAATACAGCCAGATACAGATTTACATACAAAACTTATTTTTGCTATATTTTCTTTTGTATGGGAACGCGAGCGTCCTGGCGACTCTTAATTCGCTGCCCTCATCGTCATCGCACTCCATCGAGACCCGGGGCCTGATGCGGGCCTACCGGGAACGTCGAAAATCGGAATTTCCTTATCGACCTCTGACCGAGTACGTATAAAGCATGCCAATATGCCAATTATTAACTTCGTAGCGTTTTGTCTCAATTGCTTTTACCATGGCTCAATTGCTTTTGATATGGCTCAATAGAGCCTGGGGTCTGCTTGGTAACCTACTTCCACGAATTGGCGTATTGGCCTGTTGTGATCCATCTAACGGTGCTATTAGGAATATAAACGTCATATTTTAGACCCATGTGAAATTGAAAATAGTTTGCAAAGTATCAATAAGCAGCCTCCACCCAAGTTATATCTGTAACCATATAGGCCTAGTAATTATGAAAAAAGTGAAAGAAAATAAGAATTTGAAATTTAACACATTCATTGCCACCTAGCCAGATGAAACATCCGCCGCCAGGCCGCAAAAATATAGTCCTGTATAGCTGTAGTAGCAAGATCCCTGAAGAAACCAAGAAGAGAGTACGGCCTGGGCGCGAAATCATAAAATACCCGATAGTCGGGTTTCCGGCATTGAATGTGTTAAAATGGCACTGGGTGTCATGTGTATAAGCGACAATATTGTTGTGAGCATGGTCTTTTTCACCTTTTCACCACTTGGTTAAAATTGCTAAGATTCGCCAAGCCATAAGGTATGCTGCCATATTCATTTGCAGCAAAATGCCGTGGTTACATCAATGTTGTACAATGAGCAGAACTTTTTGCTTTGGATATTTTATACTTCTGCTATAGGTAAGCACATAACAAGCAGCCCCGCCACGCTCGTCAGTATATCGCGGCCCTACAGCTCGGCGTATCGTCGTCGTAATTGGCGCTCAAGTGGCAATTAGCCAGCTCTTGGCTATGTCGCTCCCGCGAGCGCTTTCTCTTGTTCCCATACCGCTCGTGAATGTATACAGCAGTATAGCAGCCTTTAATCCTTTTTCGTTTTGATCCCACTTCTGATATAACTTACACAAGTGTATTATTTGATGATGTTGATCAGATTTCGACATGGTGTAGTCACAACCTTACTACTGAATTTTTGAATTCTTTTGATAAAAAAAATACTGTGTAAAAGTGATAAATCAAGAAATCGCTCGTATATTGTTTACGGTTATCTTGAATCCTTGTCAATATGGTCAATACTGTGTTTATTGATTAATATACATACATATGCACTGGTATAAGCGCTGGTGGCCTGGCGGTAGGACGTTAGACTTTCATTCCGTAGGTCTCGGGTTCAAACCCCGGCTGGTACCACTCAGTGTTTCGGAATTTATGTACGAAATATCATCTGATAATTACCAGTCGCTTTTCGGTGACTTTCACGCGGACGAAGACTAGTAAAATAATAACTTATGCTACTGCTAATATCGTGTATTACGATTCTAGTATTCCGTTACCTAAACCACAACTACTTGTGGCAACTCGCAGGTGCCTTATTTATTTTATTTAAAGTTCATAACATTGTATTACGTGGTTGCAATGTGTTTCAGGTAGGTACATATTGTTAAGTATTATAGAAGTTTAACTTATGTATAACAGTTATAGTTAAGTCTATAAGAACATAACATGTGTTGACTAAAACAATGGTATCACCCAAAATAAAACTGAATTAAGTACCTATATAGAAAATAGGAACTGCCGATAGTAGTGAAACTTAGAACTTTTAATTTTAGGAAACAAATGGTTAT
The DNA here is from genome assembly GCA_911728535.1 of Pammene fasciana. Lineage (NCBI taxonomy): Eukaryota > Metazoa > Arthropoda > Insecta > Lepidoptera > Tortricidae > Pammene > Pammene fasciana. The sequence goes on from OU452292.1 coordinate 5,517,940, forward strand.
TTTTTTTACTTTTGACTAGGTACTTATTCACTTGACTTCACTTTATTATACATTTACACTTTACATTTCATTTTACATGTTTCTCAATTGTATGGGTTGTGACGAAACAAAAGACGGTCAAATGTGAGCATGACGGTGACGCGAACCCATACGATTTTTCCCAACCAAAAAGTGCCCAACGCGGCTAAAGAAGTTTTCACTTCAAAAAGAAAGAGTTAAATAATAACCGGTTCACTAAAGAGATCTCTTTCAGGATACCTCTCGGTAGCTTATTTTCGTTAATATGGCTCTGCAATCTCTGCATTGCATATGCATCTCCTTGGTTTAGACAAAGATATAACACGAATGTTTGGCTAAATAGGGGGTCAAGTCAAAGTTTGCAAACTTTTAAGTGTTAGTTGTCCGAAACATTGTAGTTTAGTCATTGTGATGACGAACAGCGTCGTTTTGATAATTAAAAAAACAAGTTCGTAACAAATTATCATTTTAAAGTTGGTATAGTTATAATACGGCGCAAAAGTGTAGCGAGAGCTATGTACATACGAATGCTACGGCGTAGAAAAAAAAAAAAAAAAAAAAAAAATTAAAATTTAATCTGTTTATTTCATAAATCAATCAAATAGATAATACATTTTCTTAACTGCTAATCTTAATTACAAAAGATTTTTGAGTTAAGGAGTCTACTAATACTAAAATTATAATACATTAAAATTATATGCTATGTTTAGGTACCTTCCGAATTCATATTGCTTTTCAGAACAACCCACGCTTGTAAATTGGAATGTTGATTGTAAGATTTCATTTCATTTATTTATTTATTTTTTCATTTATTTCATTTTATTTATTTATTAAGATTGTTATGTAACGAAAGTATGTAAAGTGGTAGTATAAAGTTTTTGTAAAATGTTATGCTTTCGTTAGCTAATGAACAATTTAAGGTTCTATAGCCCTTATTGCAATACCTACTCATTGCAACTCCAGCTTTTTTAAATCAATCTTAAGTTACACTTAAAAATTGTTAAGTTACACTTAATAAACCTAGTTTGGTAGTAATTTATCTGAAAAGGCAAGCCGGTGGAAATCGAGTTATATGGACACCCGCCACTAGCAGGTAGCCGCAGCAGAAGCAAAATGGCCACATGTGTCGCACTTGTTACACACAACAACGCGTCTATAGTCGAGGCGATATAGTGCATGTTCAGATATTTTTAGTACCTTGGCAGCTCCGATAAATTTGATGGCGACTGTACAACGACTAGTATAACATCTCTAATTTAGAATGTCGTCCCCGCAAAACCACAGCAGTGACAAAGTTTTAACCAATAGGGTGAAATTGCGACCAACCCCCCGAAACAATATAGTTTCATTTCGGCACCCTATCGCTTAATAAGCTTTCTGTCATGGACATGACGCCGACCGCGGCCGAGTGGTCAAGCCTCCCTACGGTTTTTAGGGTTCCGTAGCCAAAATGGCAAAAACGGAACCCTTATAGTTTCGTCATGTCCGTCCGTCCGTCCGTATGTCACGGCAGTTTTGCTCGGAAACTATAAGACATATCTTTATCAAATTTTACAGAACCCTCCGCTCCATTAGGCATGGTCCGACACGCATTTGGCCGGTTTTTAAGGTTCCGTAGCCAAAATAGCAAAAACGGAATCCTTATAGTTTCGTCATGTCCGTCTGTCCGTCCGTACATCCGTCCGGAGGGGGCACTTTTTGACAATTCGTTACATACATGTATGGAATGTATGTAACGAATTGTCAAAAAGTTTTTTTTTTTAACAATTGTGCCTAAAATTTAGGAAAACCCGGTGATGGCTGAATGTGATAAAACATGTTTAAGAATACTCACTAGAAAATCTACTTAAAAATAAAAATAAAGGAAAAAAACATTGAAATCGGTTCATCCGTTTTAGAACTTTGATGCCACTGACAGATAGACAGACACACAGTGGTCAAAATTGTCCGTCTTTTGCGCGGGTCACGCACGCACACAAGTCATGGGAGGTATAAATCTTTGCAGTTTTTTGGATTTAACTTTTGATATACCGGGTGTACCTATCCTGTAATAGGAGCAATAAATTAAAACGTAGATTATACTGTTAAAACTAGACAAAGTTTGTTGAGCGACTTTTAAAAATAACTTATGGTTTGATTTTTAGGACACTTTGAAGTTTTTCCGAACACGCAATGTATTCCGAAATTGAAGATGTCTGTAGGGTGACAAGCAATGTCAAATAGACGGATTTTAACGTACATTGAAAATACTATTTAGTTTGTATGAAAAACGGGCAATCTACAAAATACATATTTTTAAAAACTTGTTGAACAAAAGTTTTGTTGTTTGAGGAGTAGAATCTACGTTTTAATTTATTGCTCATATTACAGGGAACACCCTGTATAAAGGGTGAAGGATAACATCGTGAGAAAGCTAAACCTAATCCTAGGGCCTAGGGCCCCTTTGGATGGGAAGTTCAGAAGGTCAGCTGATGGGAGGCGCTTTCGAAACAATCTGACGCCCGTGCCAATTTATGGGATTAGATTGCTCAGCGCACCCCAGGCACAATTGAGCTGGGGTAAAAAATCGGGAGAAACGTTAGGACGCTATGATGGTCATCACTTCGTAGAATTACTACGCAGAATCATAGTATCTAGACACATGGCAATCCGTCTGCCATCTAAACCTGTTTACTACATAGATACTACAATCAGTAGTATAGATAATACGGATACATTTAATGTGACAAACATATGTAGTGACGACTCTATTACCAAGTCTTGGATACATGTTTTGTCCCACTAAATGTATCCATATTTTCAAACATGAGCGTGCATACAAGCTCGGCACGCAAATGCAAACAAAAGCGACGCAAATTGCGTAGGGACTCGTCCGACAACACCGCTCGATAATAAAGTTGAATCGCCGTCAATAATTGAATTCCCCGGGATTCGGCTAAGCCCTTCTTTAATTGCTAGTATTAATTCGTCCCCTCGGCTAAGGGGTAGGGGATTGAGATGAAATGGATCCCGGTGAGATGCTAGAAGGGAGATTTAAGCATCGTTTCTGTGTTATGTAGGTACGGTTATGTATGAAAATCCTTAGGTTTGGTAGGTTCAGTTATAAATAATTTTTAGATAGAGTAAAATTATTTATCATATTTTGTCATTTAGATTAACTAGTTTAGTCCGCCTCGAATTGAGAACTCGCGATTTACTTGCAAACGAGTTGACCAATATAACAAAACCCTAAGGAGGATTTTTTTTCTCCTTCTAGCTCCATAACCACTTGATCGATCCTGCTCATATACGAACTTACAAATTGTATGTATCTCTGCTACAGCTCCAAGAAATTTCATAAAGATCACAAAAACGTTACTAAAGTTATCGTCCGACAAACTCTTCTTCTTCCTCCTAGTGTTTATCCCGGCTTGGGGTCCGCTTGACAACCTAATCCCATAAATTGGCGTACATACTAGTTTTTACGAAAGCGACTGCGATCTGACCTTACATCCCAGAGGGGAAACTAGGCCTTTTTTTGGGATTAGGTCCGGTTTCCTTACGATATTTTCCTTCACCGAAAAGCGACTGGTAAATATCAAATGATATTCCGTACATAAGTTCCGAAAAACTCAGTGGTACGAGCCAGGGTTTGAACCCGAGATTGAAAGTCGGACGTCTTACCTCAAGGCTACCAGCGCTTTATCGTCGGACAAACTATCAAAAAGCCATCCAAATGCCGAGATGTCCCAGTAGCGTGACAGTTCGGTCTGGAGTTGTTTGTAAGAATTCACTTCGCTTACGCTCCGCGAGATCGATTATTTTGAAATGTAGTAATGTTTTTATTAGTCTTGTCAATTTATCGAAGCAAGATAAAATCCGCGCAGCAGATCGGCACGGACTCCTCATGTGCGTTCATTGGAATCTCTGAGCCTGTTTGGATTGCAACCACCAGTTTAGAAAGTTTACACGCATACTTTAATGTGTCTTAAGTTCCTAACCTAAAAATACCTAATACTAATTTCAATTAACTTTGCAATGCATTAAAATACTTAATTGCGCTAGTTAGTAGTTTATTAGAGACATTTGAATCTCACGGCAAGTATATTCGATGGCGTCTTCCAAAAACATCATGTATGTTACTATTAATTTATATCAAATAAAAAACAATGCTTACAGAAGCCGAATTCTGCTACTCGATGAGGTAGGGTTGCCTATCACCTACTCTTGATCTACAGTAGTTGTATTTATATAAACCTTTGACGTACCCAATTGACTGCATCAACCTGCAAGTCAAACAGCGACCAAGGCGAAACCATTCAGCCGGCTAATGCGATTTGCGTCATTGTAACTGCGTCATCCATGCTGTCAACAGCAACCTTTGGATGTTCGTCGGTGTTCTTTGCAATATCTATGTGAATAGTCACTGAAGTCGTTGTTTATGCCGGGGCGCGCAACGATTCTTTTGAAATATTTTATTATCGATATCCATCTCTGTCGCTCGAATATGCACGTGTAATAGACAACCAAACACACTATTTTTAGTAAAGCAATGCGTGATGTGGAATCGATGATTAAATATGTTTGCCCAGTTTAGGAATCTTCAAAACGTACCTTAACACCTCCAATTTCAGCCCGCCTGATTATTAGCGGTCACCAAGTCTAAGGGCGTCCGCAACTCTAGGGGTTTTGAGCATTATGGACCATTTAAAAACCTGTACATTTATTTTTCAAAACATACCTATATTTGACAATACCCCACTGAATGCCATAAGACTTCTTCGCATAAGTACTCTGACAAAGTCTCCTAGAATTTTTATTTAGTCACGTCGATAAGCCAGCCCTCGGTTCAATCCGTATCGATACCTACCCGCTCCGACGGCGCAATATACCAAGTATTTCATTCTTCCAGAGGAATTCTCGTTATTGCGGCATTCTGTCTGACTTCCGAAGGGGATGTGACGTGCCATATTTTTATTCTAGGCCTGCTACGAAAACGCATGTCTTATTTCAAAAATACTCAGGTTTTTAACCTCAAGGGCTACTTTTTGTCTAAAAAAAAGGCTTAAAGGCGAAAATGATGATGTTTAAGTTATAATAATGTCAAGTAAAGAGTAAATAACACAGCAGACGTTAGGTACTAAGGTAGTAGTTCTAGAAAATCGGTTACCCGCGTAAAACAGGTACTGTAGGTAAATAAATTTGTTGTAAAAATAATACATAGACAGGCAGCAGTAGCGGCGCGGCATAAATATGTTTAGAGTAGCCGGAGTTAATTTGGCTTTTCTCCATGAGCCGTAGTAAAAGTCCTCAAGTCACTGCAAATTAGGCAAGTCGGTGGGAATCAAGTTCTATGGATGCTCCACCACTGATTGATAGGCAGACAGATAGCTACACGAGTAATTATTAACTGAATAACTACTTATCTATGACTTTAGATCATTAACTGAACAACTATCTAACACTCCATGAGAAATTACCGTCTTTCTAAACTTACCAGTAAGTAACGGTACGTATTACTTATACGATGTCCGTACAGCTCCGCATAAACCATACAAGTAAAACCCAACCGGCCACTAAACAAAGCCAAAAAACCAAAGGCAATATCACTTTCTCGTATCCAGTTGCATATCCATTTCGTGCTATACCGTCACAATCGCGACACCGGAGGGTGTGTTACCCACACCCTTACCGGCATACACCCTTCACACGTGCCTTGCTCTTGGCCAAGTCAATACCAAGCGATATTGAGCTTTAGTGTGAGGACATAAGAGGGGCCATGTAGTTTACAAACTGTTGCAGTAAGTTGGCGCTTGTGTACATAGGGCGCCCCTACTGTCGCCGTACAAATATGGCGGCTAACAAGGTTTTTGCGAGCTCTCGTGAGCGATTTCGCGCCTAATTTTGGTGCCGTGATATTTTGTTAACGAGCAAATTTTATTTGCTCGCGTAAGTTTCGAGATAATGTCAGGAAGATATTAGTTTGGAGAAGACTGAATGTTGTTGGGTATGGAATAGTCAAAGAACTTATGAACTATGAATAAATCCTCTCTTTATGGCATCTTGTATCCCGACAAAACATAGTCGTAATCACAATCAGTGTGAGCTATAATCATCAATTAGAATTAAAAAGAGGGAACTCTTCAACTATTATAGGCAAACCTAAAGTGATTTGAGTGTTCTTTACAGCAACTCGGGCTTTGCTCTTGGAAAGGTGGATGGTGCCTTAGTGAAGTCGGTTCTTATTTGTTTAAAATTATTATAGTTCCGGGAACTAAAAAAATCAAGTTTTTTTGGATGGCAAGTTTCGTAAGATCACTCCTATCCATACACAGATAGAAATAATATCTTAATTCAAAACGCAAAACTCTCTTGCACGCGGTTTCTTAAAGAGAGTAATAAATACCTTAGACCAATAAACATGACTTGAGTTAAAAATATCATGATTTTTAAAAGAAGATTTAAAATTATTTAGCTTTAACTTTACCTATTTTTAAAGCGAATAGTAATGATTTGAGTTAAGATAATAATTATTTACGGCAAAAAAGCACCAACATTTTCCTTTAAGAGTTTTATGTGTTTACGTAAGATCGATTAGTTCTTGGTTTGATGTTTTCAATCTACAGCTAAGAGCCAAAGCTAATTTAAAGAAGTAGCACCAAAAGTTAGATTTGAGATTTTTAAGTTTTTAGGCAAGAGAGATTAATTTTTGCTTTGATGTTTTCAACTTACAATCAAGAGCCACAGCTATTCCAAAGAAGAAGCACATAATTTTTGCTTTGAAACATTTAAATCTTGGACGTTAGTTACCCTGCGCATCAATAGATGTCTCTGCGTGTAGGTTAGAACACGCGAACGTTTGTTCAACGTAACTTCATGACCCTGGCCGCTTTACCCGGGCTTATTTGAGATTCACAATAGCAATCTCAGCTCTAGTTAATACGATTATAAATTGTGAGTATATAAATAATCATAATTTATATTTGTATTATCTACTTTTAGTTAAACTTCCTTTCTTGGGATTAGTCCCGAGAAACACAGTTTCTGCTACTAGGTTTTTAAGTAGTGCACTGAGACACTAAGGCGATTATCACACTGACGACGGATCCGCATGCGGCGCCGGTGTGCGAGCGAGATAGCGCTATACACATGCAGAGCGCTATCTCGCTCGCGCACCGGTGCCGCATGCGGATCCGCGCCAGTGTGATAACCGCCTTAGAAAATGTTATTGTTTGTTTCAAGTAATCGATTTCATACGCCAAGAAATTTTAGATCTTGGTGTGAAAATATCAAATTTTACATCAAGTAACACATGCTCTTGAACTAATGCGATTTCTTGTTTCCGTGGAGAAATTCAATTCTCAATTTAAACTATGAGTCTTCATCCAAGAAACAAAGTTTCTTGGCTTAAGTTCTTTATGTATTGCACTAAGACACATAAAGTTCAATTTAAATAAAATACAATACAAAAACAAAATTCAAACGCCCTTCGTGAGAATATTAAGCTATTTTAAAAAGAAGATTTTTATATCTCGGATAAAGTATTGAATTTATTAGGTTAAGTAATAAACTTTGAAACATTTTATATCTTAAAATAAAGAATTTTATTTTTTCCTTATATGGGAAACTGGATATCTCTTGATTCAAATAGGTTTCTTTGGTTGAAGAGATTTTTTCTATCTGTGTACCAGCTACCTGCACGCCAAGTGAAAGGGTTTTCCGGTAGCTCACAACAAAATAATATTTATTAAATTTAAACTTTCGTGAGACATATTAACATTATAAAATAACACGGTTACACTCAGACCCGAGGTCGGTTAGATGGAGACCTAGGATCTCCGAAACATGTCGCAAGACGTAACTAAAGTGCCGTGAGTGTAACCGTGTTATTTTATAATTTAAAATAATATTTATTAATGATAAGATGTAGTGATATAAATTGGAACGGCTAAAGTTGAAATATAATAATGTTATGGTACCAATCATTTGCTGTAAAATTTCTACCGCTATGCTTTTATCGCCGACTGTAATTGTCCGTCAGCAGCCAACTACTGCTCATCGAAAAGATTAAAAATAAACCGGAACTCAATGTGATGTTTGTCACAGAGCTTCCTTGGCCACCTTCGGTCTCCATGATCAGAACAGCTCGATGTCATCCCTATACTGCATTATATGAACACTTTATTGTACATTAAAAAAACAACAATACAAACATGATAAAGAAAAAAATAAGTACAAGGCGAACTTATCCCTGTAAGGGATCTTTTCCAGTTAACCGTTGAGCATTTGAGTATTGTCATCAGTCTTTTACAAGTATGACCGATTTTAGGTTTATCAGATACCAGAAACATCGAAATATGGTTTGCGGATTTTGTAGACAACTTAAATACAAGGTGTTACAAAAATACTGGTGATCCTTTTAAGGGCATGATTGGTATCGTATTCTTATTGTGAAAAATTAAGAAAAAATAATTTGGTTTTGTATGGAGGGTTGGTCGGCTGAGCCGACGTGTTCCTTACAAAAAAAAGATTTTGCCTCAAAAAATGTTTTCTCCTACTTTTTCCTACTCGCAGTATTACGATACGAATGAAGCCTTTAAACGGATCACCAGTATTTTTGTTACACCCTGTATAGACCTTGCAAGTTGAAAAATGCTCGTAAAATACACAGCATCTTAATCTGAATAATTTGTCAAGCGCTGTCCTCACAGCTAACACATCTTACGTTGTTGCGCGACTTTCCATACTTCAAGCGCGACTCGAAGTATGAAGTGACAGGCGACAACGTAAGATGCTAGCCCGCCAGAACTGAATACGCTAAATCAATCTGTAAAAGTTTAATCAACGCCACTGCTAAACCTTCGTCGCTCTTCAAAGCTTGTAATCGAAGAACAAAATAAGCACCATTTCCATTACACAGCCACAATGAAAGAGCACCCAATGCTCTCCGGATTTATTAGGTAAGTACCTACTTATAACAAAAACTTACCGATCGGAAGGAGTTCACCCACCGACCACCTTAACTCGACCCTCTACGCTTTTACCATAACACTTCAACATAAGAGAATTCCAAAACGAGAAAGGGCCTTTAAAGGTCGAGAAATATTGGTCGGTTAACAAATCGAGCTTCGTCAAAAGAGCGTTTCGACAAAACGTTATTAAATCTGATTTCAGTGAGGATGAAGATATTATTGTGTTCATTGTTTGGCGTTTGCCCTTCATTGCATATTATCTGCTATTTTGAACAGATTTGTAAGCGGGCTTGGGCTTGTGCATCCGTGGTGTTTGAAAAAATAATAATTGACTCGAGTTTTTCTAAAACGGGGTGTTGTAGACATACAACAACGGAGTGGTAGCTTCCTTTCGATATTTAAATTTAAAAACGATATTTTGATGCCAACAAATTCAGTTATTTATGGTTCAACAGGATTACCAATATTTCGGTATTATTTTATGAACGGTATATATAAGAATCTGTTGGTTATCCGTTGCCTAATTGGGTTACACGGGCGTTAATAGGTGATCAAGCAAGTACCGGTATTTACAACCCCTTATATCTATCTAAGAGATACAATATACTTGAATATACAATGTAACTTTAAAGATTGCGAAGTGGGTAACAAATTATATTATACCGTGAAGGTAGATTAAATACATACAGGTCTCTACTGAAAGCATTTGTTTTGCTTTGGCCTGAGAAAATAAAGATTAGTTTTTTTTTACTAATCGATAAAGCCGATCGATTCGCAGCTAGAATTGTTAGAAAAAAACAGTTGTAAAGTTACCGAAATGTTCCTACAGTAAATATTCGTTTGTTTTAGTTATTTTGTAAAGAAAAGCGATTAGGAATATAAAATTTAGATATTTTAAGTCAACGGACAAAACTAGGTACTTAACAAAGATTATTTTTTGTACACTGTAGTACACAAGTATAAAAGCAATTTAAAATCAGATAACAAAATGCGATTCGCGGTACATTACCGGCGGTCGATTTCACATCAAAACCATGCGACAACCCATATCATTGTCGTGACGACAAACGATTAGCCCCCGGCCAACAATCCACTAAAATAGGATGAAAATGTCAAAATACAATCTTTCACGACAATCTCTATCTTTGCAAAAAGATATAAATCTCAAAAACAAACCTTTATGCTTTAGAAATAAGAGCGAAAATAATAATAAAACCAAATATGTCGTGTTTAAAGTGTCAATCAATGACACAAAAGACGTAACACTAGAACTTGTGCCAATATGAGTGTTTTTTGTCAGAATTGCCGAGTTGACAAAAGCGTTCAATGACACTGTACGCCATCGCCATTGTGCCATTAGCATTGTTAAAATGGAACAGGAAGACGCGAGTTGAGTTGCGTTTTGCGCAAACTTGAGTTTCTTATCTCGTTAAGGTTTAGGTTAGAGGCGGGAGTAGAGTCGGCTTTTTACATTTGTTTTCAAAATATTTAAAGTTTTTTTTTATTTGTCATAAACCCATTACGATCTCACAGCATGTGTAAGTAGGTACAGGGAATAGCGATAACTAAGAAAATTTTAAATAACAGCATGTCATGATCATGATTCAAAATTGGAAACTGTAGTGGAGGCCGAGAATAAACTAGTAGTTTATGTAACTGTTACGTAATCGGGTCCTTAAAACACGAGTGTGGTTTTATAAAACGAACGAAGTGAGTTTCATAATAAGATCACACGAGTGTTTTAAGGCCTAATTACGTACAGTTGCATACACTGCTTTATCTACACACATATTATACACCCGAAATGATGATTGAATGACTGCAATTTCACGGATGTGCTGTCTGTGCAACTCAATTGTGTCGGCGGTCGGGCGGCGCATGCCCGCACCCGGATTTTCATAATGATATCGAATTTTTGCTTATTATTTGATAATAATAACATCGTTACAGATAACATATTTGTTCTAACTACTAAGAAGACGTTCGAAATTTGAACGTAATTAAGGTATCGGTTACCGATACTAAAATGTAAACATTTAGATGCAGCCACAGATACTCATATCTAAATATAGGGCGTTTGCTCATCGATCCTGACCATAAAATAGACATATTAGGGTATGGATGTAGATAAAATATATTTTGTACTATATTAGTTATACACTATGATATGTTAAAGAACATTCAAAAAATAGTTCCTCTAAGTTACGTTTTAGCTATAAGTTTTATGTATTAGTTTTTTTCATCTGCACAATTGTAAATTTTAAGTGGAAAAATTATTTGTTAACCAGTGTTTGCCAGTGTGTAATCGTCATACGATAAATAAATAAATACATTAGCTATTACTTTGTGAAGATGACGCTTGATGAAAGAGAGCAGTAAATATCGGAAATTCGCTAAACTAAATTTAGATTAATTAATAGGTACCTGCCTCTTTACTGTCCCAAATAAAATAATTTAAAATTTGTAATACAATAGCTTGTTGGCGACTCCTCTCCTTACCCACTTGGCGTGTCCTCTCAAAACCTTCCCGGCCTGTCTTACCCACAAATAAATTGGCCTACAAGCACAACCCCCGCTCGCCCGAGGGGATTTTCGGATCAAACTTTATTACGACTCAAAAAACTATTTGAGCTTCTTTTGTCAGCGATTCGTCGGATTTCGGAGTTTTGTTATCTTAGAATTGTGTAGATGCCTTTCAACTCTTTGATTACACTTTATATAAATTGTTGATAGAGTTAAGGTGATTAGTTATTCGAGAATATGTGAAAGGTTAAAAGGAACGCTTTTTTAAACTTATATGTATTAGCTTAAAGGTAAAACTAGATAGTTTTAAACTAAAAAAGAACCGACCTCACTTAAGCTCCGCTTTTCCAGAGAAAATGCCCGAGTTGCCGTAAAAAATAGTGAAATTACTATAGGTGTGCCTATAATAGTTCAAGAGTTCCCTCGATTTCTCCAGGATCCCATCATCAGATCCGGACCTGGTGACAATATGACCAACTGAAGTATACTCTTTCATACAAAAAAGAATTTTCCAAATCGGTCTAGTCGTCTTCGAATAATCGGTGAACATACATATTTAAAAAAAATAGCAAAAAAAGATCCAGGCGAATTGAGAACTTCCTTCTTTGAAATCTTGAAAACTAGGGCCTACGCCACTTCATGGGATTAGATTGTTAAGCGGATCCCAGGCCGGGAGAAACGCTAGGAGGAAGGAGAAGAAGTCTTGTTTAATATCAACGATTATAGTGTAATCATTATTATTGATAATAATTGTGTTGCTTTCAGTTGTTAAATCGTATTAAAACCGTCAAAGTTTTAGCAAAACTAAGCGGTCCTAAGGGTTTAATAGGAGTTAGTAAAAGTCCAAAACGAAGAGGACTTTCACAGAGAGAAAGCACTTTCCTATTTTATTTTTGAAATAAGTAAACTTTTTATACATGGTTGTTACGAAAACTTTGGTATGACCAAAAATATTGGCAGGCAAGCCGAATGGTGTTATGCTTATGAACTTTATGAAGAAATATTTTTTGAGGTACCTATAGTGTGAGTGCTCTAATGAAGTAGTTAAGGTGAACACACATGAACTGATGCCGTTGGTTGAATTGTAGTCCGGATTTACATATTCGTAACTCCCCATTTTTTTACTGATTTTATCCACACTTCGCATTACCAAAAATGTACATTACCAAAAACCCATATGTACATAAAAGTAAGACCTGGCGGCTTAGCATGACATGCGTTGTCGCGCGCGACTCCATACTTCGAGTCGCGCCTGAAGTATAGTCGCGCGACAACGTAAGTCATGCTAGACGTACAACTATGGTCCCTCTAAACCTCGAAACAACCGCACTAGGTTAAACGGAAAATACTTAAATGTGTTTAGTTTTCCGTTTCCGCATATTTACCATTAATTTTATTTGAGAGATTTATATTGCAGTTGCTGAATTTATTTATTGCAGTCTGAAAACGTTTCTAACAGAACACAGGTAAATATTTAAGTACTTACCTAACATAATAGGTACTAAAAAAAAACCTATACCGCTTATTAGCATTCAATCTTCAAAATTACCGTCAAAGCCAGTAATTAGCATTCTATAAAAAGAAAACTTATCACAAACTGGTCGGATCGGGCACAATTCTAAGAGCCCCTCTAAATCCTTTGTGAATTCGGCAATCTGGCGTATCAATGGCGCTGCCCTATGTACTTATTAATTACAAAGAGCCGACAACCCTGAGCCTAACACTGCTTTTAACGCACACGTTTAATAAATAGAAAACCTAAACATTTCAAAAAATAAACTCAAATGGATTGTAATAAAGTTTGAAATCAAACGTCAGCGTTACCCGAATTAGCATATGAAAGAGACGCTTTTGAATTTCGATACAAGACATTTTGAATTATAAGCGTGTCGCAATAAGGTTTCAAATGGGTTGACAGGTGAGAATAGCCAGGGGTGTGAATTAAGATATTGTAAAAGGGACAAAAGGGGATGTCACACGAACGCTTAGTGTCAACCTCACATGTCTTTGAAGCCCATGTAATGGGTGGATATTATTTATTTAGGAAACAAATACGTTTGGGGCGTAGTCGCTTGTTGTGATGCATGTCACTTCCACAATGACAAAGTGCCTTGGGACTTATAAATAAATAAGCCTTTGTAATGGTTGACAATGACATGGGTAGTTTGGTGCTAGAAAATGTGTAATTGAAATTATTACCCCTTGAGAACCATGAAGTATAATCCTGCTTATCATTTGTGAAGCGAATGTTTTCTTTTATCCCAAAATGTTACCCATCCTCATGAACCAGTATTGATGTTCGATTTATAGCCGCCATTTTTTTATTTTAAATGAGATATCCCTTGGATTCAAGTGATTCAACTGCTGTAGGTAAGTAGCCGGGTGCAAAAACTAGTATAGTAATATATTAAATACTACTATCGATGGACATGAGAATCTAATATTATTAAAGAAAAAAGGAAAAAAGAACCGACTTCACTTAGGCTCCGCTTTTCCAAGAGGAAATGCCCAAGTTGCTGTAAAAAACACTGAAATCCGAAATCACTATAGGTGTGCCTATGACAGTTGAAGAGTTCCCTCGATTTCTCCAGGATCCCATCATCAGAGCCGGACCTGGTGAAAATGGGACCAACTGTGGAGTATAGGTACTCTTTAAAACAAAAAAGAAGTTTCCAAATCGGTCCAGCCGTCTTCGAATAATCGGTGACTATTTTTATTTATTTATATGAGCTTAGCTAGAGTGTCCCACTGCTGGGCAAAGGCCTCCCTCTTCGCTTTCCACGTATCCCTGTCCTGACCCATCTCCGACCAGTCTCTATCAAAGGCGTCCAAGTCGTCCCGCCATCGCCGTCGAGGTTTGCCGCGACCCGGGGTTCGATTGCGTGGGACCCGATTGGTGGCTGAACATACATAAAAAAGCAAACAAAACAAAAACAAAAATCCCGACAAATTGAGAACCTCCTCCTTCGAAACCTTGAAGTCGGTTGAAAACATAATAAGTTCACATATTACAAGTATTTGTACATAATTTGGCATGTTTATCAAACTTGCGCTCAGATATCAAAAAACACCCTCTTGCTCACTTGCTCAGCTAGCCCTACAGTCGAGCTTTCTGTCCTTTTAATTTTCAGTCCATTGCCAAGTAGTGCTACCACCCTCCGTTAGGTGGCGTAAAACTTAATGTGAGAACGCGGTGTACTAACAACAGTCAGAGATTCAGTATTTAAGACACAGATGGCGCTGATTTACATTTTATGTACATCCCATATCCAAAGGTAGTCCGGCGCTTACGTCGTTCGTTGTAAATATTAAATATTGTATTCGAGCCATAAGTGTAAGCGCCTTCATCCAAATGGTACCTATAATATAATTACCTACACCGGTGTAAGGTAGTACATTTTTTTTAAATAACAAGACTTTATAATAGCTTAACAAATGCAATTTATGTGCGTTATTCAATTTACTACGATTTTCATTTTCAAATACGTTGCCGGACTGTTTAACTTAAACTAACTTAAGATTTCGTTACTTTATTAGATTTTCTGTTGCCACTTTTAACGCGTTATTCATAAACGTCATAAAGTAATGATGATTGTTTTATCCCTTTCGGACTATTTGATATTTGTGTTTGTAAGAAAGAGAAAAACTTAAATATTTTTGTTAAGTCTTATGTGCAAAGGGCCCAAAACGGTTACCCACTTATTCATAAACGTGTTTCAAACCTCATTCAACTAAATGATCGTTTGTCCTTATCTGTCACTTAGAAAGGGATAAAACATCATAAGACTAAACGAGGCTTGTAACATGTTTATGAATAAGCGGGTTAGTCTTTATCATCAGACTAGCATAATGTTACATTTTATTATTGTTGAATTTACGAAGGTAGATAAGTAGGGAGGTAGTTACTCGTATGCTTAATTTTAGGTCAGGTTCATTATCAAGTTACTATAATATAATATTAACATACCTACATTAAAAATTAATTTTACAATACATTAATATTACTGCACTGTTCTGCCGCTAGAGTGTAACACGGTAAACAATAGAGTTCTTAATACATACTATGCCTTAAACAGTTTTTTACAAGTTTTCATAGATAATTTATAACGAATAAATATGTCATTTGTGCACGAAGGCGGTTTGTTTAGAGAATCGAAATTTTGACATCTGCACAGATAAAAGGATATCTTAATCCAAGAGATTTCATTCTTGTATATAAGGAAAATCGATAATTTCTTGAACCAAGTATGATTTTGTTGAACCAAGTATGATTTTGTTGATCCAAGATAGAACTTACTTGGTTGAAGATATTTTTTACTTGATTTAAGAAATTATCGATTTTCCTTATATACAAGAATGAAATATCTTGGATTAAGATATCCTTTTATCTGTGTGCCTCTTTATTGCTCGAATATGTAAGAGTGACAAAGAAACCGGTAACGAAATTTTTATTTTCGTGTTTCGCGGTAGGCCCTCTGTTTGTGCTAGTGCTGCCCCCTACGCAAAGTTTTGCGTAATATTCCCAATTCACTTATAAAAAACAATATAATGTTCAAAACATTCTATACCTACTATTTTTTTGCGAGCTTTTCAATAAGAATTACTTGCTTAGTTCTGCTACTGAACCAGAGATGGCGCTAGTATGCACTTCAATCAGCAAATTGGAGTGCATCTAGCTAGAATATTTTTTGTTCCTAGTAAAGTCATAACATAATAAGTTATATGTATTAATCAAAGTTATTAATCTAGAGGATACCCTGTCGATACCTCGGAAAACGACTATATGAGACATGAGACGTAATTTTATTAGTAAAAGGTGTTAATTAAATTAATCAAGTTGCAAAAGGCGTCAAGAAGGTCAAGATTCTCAGGCAACAAACAACCCAAAACACACAATATTAAAGCTTAACTCATAGTTTCAGTACTGAGTGGAGTTTTCAGGTTACCTACTACATCCTCTTTGCTACTACCCTAAGAGTAGGTAGGTAGCAGTGGAGTTATACAGTAACTCATCAGTTTTCCTACGGCTCATGATATTTTTAAGGCACATTAACCTCCGGTTTGCCTAAGAAAAATTTCGACCCGCTGCCACTAGTAGGTAATAATATTCCAAATATTCATTGGAAACCGGAGCTTTCTTTGCCTTTCTTTATTGAAGCCGTAGTAAAAGTCCACAATTGTTTTAAAATGAGTCAAGTCGGTGGGAATTGAGTTCTTAGGATACTCCGCTACTATTATGTAGTGTAGTGACATTCTTGCTAAAGATACTGGCGTTCAGAATTAAGTAAGTAACTTTACAAAATAAATGCGAAAATCCGCTGCGGCGATGCTGACTGGGGATGCTGGCTGTGAGATGTCCGACTTTCAATTCGGAGGTCTCAGGTTCAAATCTCAGCTCGTACCACTGAGTTTTTCGGATTTATACACGAAATATCACTTGATGACTTACGCCAAGGTTGCCGAACAGACCACAGGCTCGAAATTCAACCGTATTAAAAGTTTTTATGTGAAAGTGGGGAGGATTTAAATGTCCTAATTGAATGTTTGCCATAACATTTTATCGATATAACTCGCAAGCAAGAAGTCAGTTTAAAATAAACGTTAGAAAAAATCAATTCAGACTGCACCTCGAAGAGGTCTATTTGTATGTATGAGAAACCATATATAAATATGATTCGTAAAATAATAGATTTATAGCGCAGATATATCTCATCAATTTGATACCGTCAGATGACGCTTTTTCTAAGTATTAGTTTTCAGCTGCTGATATTATACACATTTACGAGTAGGTATTTGGATTAGCTTCAAATGATGTAAATATGTTAATGAGTTGTCATGCCTGTAACTTGGCTATCGACAAAAACCTTATCCATTTTTAAGATCCATTATTCTTTGTTACTAAGTCACAATTCAATACAAAACAAACAGAAATAAACAGGGTAAACTCATAAATCAACAATCAGTAATATTCTTTCAATGCCCCACCAAATTTGCATTAACGACCACCCTGAGGCCAATTTAAAATAAAAACGCCAACTAAAATACAAAAGACAATACTAATTCTTATTTCGTAAACAGCTATCTGAATCGAGTCACGAAATGTCTAAAAGCCCATCACATTAATACATTGACGTGCTCAAAACTGTAAAATTACCATTCCAAATATGATTGTAGAAAAAAAAGCGTTTAAAAAAGACAAATAGGATCATGGCGATGAGCGATTACGGCGTAAGCGCCGCCGCGCACGAACGGTGCTATAAATGTTGCTATCTATTACTTGTAAAAAAACAACTTCCGTTTTTATCTATGGCGATGACATGGCTATGAATAAAAAATACGTAAATTGAATTGTACATTTAACGCTGGAACATAAAAAATTGCAATATGTCGGACTTAATAAGTCAGGATGGCATGATGTTAGTTGTTATTTCATATCGTTGCAGAAAAGGAATGGTTTGCAGTTGTCACCTGTCGCAAAAAGTTTGGAAACGGAACGGCAAAAATTTGAAATTCGAATAACAAATCTCTTGGCTGGCAAGACGTCGATACAAACAGGATAGAGTATTGATAGTTTTGCAAAAACAAAACGCAGAGCCGAACTCCAAGGCAGAAACTTATCGGAAAGTTGATCACGCCACACCACGACTTATTTACGACACAACCAATAGGTTTAAAACGAATTTAACTGTTCAGTTTCACTTTATAGAATCAGTATTCGGATCATGCACACGCGATTATAGTTGTAAGACGGTGTCACATTGAATTTATCGTTATTATATCTAAATTCTGTGCGATGCACGCCATTTATAACTGTAATAACGTTGTATTTTTACTCCCAGTTATCCAATAATACCTTCAATTACCGAATAATCGGTTTACATTTTTCAACAGACTTCAAGATTTCGAAGGAGGAGTTGTTTTTGCTATTTTTTATGTATGTTCACCGATTATTCGAAGAAGAAATTCTTATTTTTGTATGAAACAGTATACTTACTTCACAGTTGGTCCCATTATCACCAGGTCAGGATCTGACGATAGGATCCTGGAGAAATCGAGGGAATTCTTCAAATATTATAGGCACACCTACCTATAGTGATTTCAGTATTTTTTACAGTAGCTCGGCCATTTGCTTTGTGAAAGATGAAGGCCAATGGAAGTCGGTTCTATTTTGTTTAAATTTATTAATAGCTCGATTGAAAGATATATTTGGAAACATAGTAGAATCTACATACAGTAGAACATGTAGATTGGAAAGCTTAGATAAGAATCGAAAGCTCAAAGATAATGTTTTCGAACAGTTATCGATAAAATTGAATCGAGATAGCGGAACGGAAAATTTACGATAATGTAAAAGTAAAAGATCGGATCGGTTCATTATCGTTTTTTTTATTTGCGTTGAAAAGTAAATGACTGTTTAAATATTCCAAATTTGCCTACCCCTTTTTGTCACGGCACGACTTCCGACCTGCGGCTAATCGACGTGCGATCGACTACGGTGCATCGATTTTACTTTTAGTATTGAGTAACTATATTCATGTACATATACATACTCCGACCAAAAAGTGTAGAAATTAAAAAGTTGCAACATCGAATTTTCAAATCAATCTAAGAAAACGGGACGACCCTACGATGTTGCCACTTTTTAATTTCTACACTTTTTGGTCGGAATATACATAGGTGAATTGACAAAAAGTAGGTAGTATGTTTACATGGAGATGATCTGTTTTTGCAGTTGTATGGTGCCCAATATGTTTGGGCTAGTTTTTTTTCATCAATTACCGATTTTAAAACTGACAAGACAACAGATCGTGTGGAAATTGTTGCAGAGTCGCTAAAAGACATAATTTTTAGCTTGTGGAGAAATGAGGATTATACAATATGTTTCATCTAATTAAAAACACATCTTTGATATCAATTAAACGATTTTAAAACTGACAAGTCAAATGACAAGAAAACAGAATCGCTGAAAGACAGATAATTTTAGCTTGTAATTTTTTTGTTAATTTTTAGCTTGTGGAGAAATGAGAAGACGTATTAGTTAGCTCTGATTTTTCTACGACATCGTTTATCAATTGGCAAAAAAACATCCTTTTATTAACATTACCACGGTGAACGTATGCAAATCGCCAGCTCACCACTCGTCTCTGCTATAACTCCGAAGTAGTCAGAAGCATTGATTACCCACTAGTTTGCCGTCCCACTCCCACCCATTACGATAACCGCACAAATATATATTCTGTGGTCCTCGTCCATTCCATGTCGTTTAGCAGAAAAATACCCGCATATTACCACGACAAACTCTTTTCCTAAAATTTATTTCGTCAGTACACAGCCAGCCTCTGTTTAAGCGACATTGTGCGTCATTGTGTGACTTAGAGTTCTTTTGTTGACTACACAAACTATGCATCGTGCTTGTAAACTCGTCCATTGTCGCCCGACATTAAAACTCCTTCTAATACCACAGGAACGCATGCAAATCGCCATTTCACCGCTCCCCATTGCTTATTTTTGCTTGATTGAGGTATTGAATAACAATGCGTTTTCCCTTACAGCGCCCTCTTGTTGGTCACACAGACTACGTATCGTGTAGTACACGTCCGACGTCGTTTAGTTAAAAAAGTTAAAAACACCCACCGCGAGGAACGCATGTAAATCGCCAGTTCAGCGGGACTCGCCTCTGCTTAACTCAGACCCATTGAATAACAAATAAGAACGCGATTTACGCGATCGACAGGAAACGGGCGTTGCAAAGTTACTCTCTCCCAAACGCTGTTTCTCGTTTATCCATGGCCTCCTTTAGCCTAGTTACTAGTGTAGCAGTGCTCTTAGCACCTAGATGTCGCTTACGGCTGCTGTAAAGCCGATGTAAAAATAAATGCAAAAAGATGTTTGAAGGCATTGATAACGTCGTCAACGTAGTAACTGAACCCATAGCTTAATTGGTAAAGCGATCGAGCTCCCTCGGCAAGGCGTATCGATGTAGGTTCAAGTCCTGCTGGATTGATTTTTTCAATGTTTTCAAAGTTTGTATTTATTTAATAACAAACTTTAGTTTGAGTGGAATGTACCACTTTAAAAACATATAAAAAATGCATTGAACATTTGTTCTTGGGTTAAGGTTGATACATCTAAGTTAAAGGTGCCTAACGCAACTGATTAGTCGGTTTACATGAGGACTCAGCTTATTTTATGACAACTTGCCGATTGCTCTTGGAATACCCTTCACTAAGCCAACAAGGTATGCCGACCGTTTGGTGATGATCGGAAGGAACGGTCACTACGAGTAGAGGGCAGCTATGTCTAGCATTCGAGGTTTGGAGCTTTTCGACTGATATGATGATGGCCTACAGAGTCTGTCCGGAAAGAATAGTGTCGTAGAATGTATGGGCTCCCATATAAACCACGACACTTTTCTTTCCGGACAAACTCTTAACCGCGAACCACTTCGTTCATCGAATCGTCTATTGCATCACTCTCTTTCGTACATGCAAGAGCGATAGAGACGGGGCCATCGTTTTGTCGATTTCCGTTTTGTAGGCCCTAACGATTTTTTTGTCTATCCGTATCATAAACCAATAATCAGATGAAGTATGGAAAGCTAGACTGTTTTCGATGACCCCAAAAGTGAGTGAAATCTATATTAGACAAGCGCGTTAGCGATCTAGCGATACCTATTTTTGGTCAGAATTTGGAAACTGATCAAATTTTGACATCATACAAAAATTTAAAGTTCGAATTTGGCTCAATAGCATGACGCAGAACGGCTGTCCCAAATCAAAACCTAGTATGCGCATTTACCAAAACATGTCCCTCGCTAGGTTTCGGATTGAGACAGCCGAGAAATTCAGGCACCTCGGCTCTAAACGGTGGCTTGGTGGCCCCCTCATCTTATCCGACTATCGGAAGCGACCGTCGTTCGTGTATAAATTTGTATGCAAATGCCTCGAAGAGCGGCAATAATCGCCCGCGACCGTAAATAACGTTTACGATGCGGTAACTAAACGCAACTAAAATCTCCTATACCCCCTTTACATATCATTGGACTTCCAACTTAAAATACATCACCCGAAGATTCAGTTTCAAACGGATGGTCAAAAGAGATACCCGCTTGCGAAAATTGTATAGAAACCCTTGAAATTAACGCTACTTCGACTCTGTAATCAAATTTGCATCTCTAAATTCGCATCAAACTGCAGCGTCGCATTCCAAATCGAAACTTATTCACAAACCACAAAGCTCAGTTTTAAACGATTACACTGGATAACATAGGAGGTTTTGTAAGTTACAGAGTTGGAATTAACGCGTCGCGGGCGGTGCTGGGCGGTGCTGGGTTTAAAGGACATCTCGATGTCACCAGGACTGCTATGAGACTTGTGCTAATTTAATTAAAAGATTGAGGTTACCTTAAAGATCCCGTTTAAGAGACGTATGATGTTTTATCCGTATTTGCATTCAAACGTTGTACAACATAGAGACAAAGAGTTTGCAAACTGACCTTCCATCTCAGAGGGACTATTAGCCCTGGGGGAAATCAGATTGGTATCCTAAGGATGTGTATTGTGTATACTGAAAAAACCTAAATTGGCTTGAAGTTTGAACACGATCTATCAAATCGCTGCTGTAGTATTTGCAAAAACGATAGAATATCTTCAAGTCTTATCTTCGTTAGTTAAAAAAAATTCGAACTTCAATTGGTCTCCCTCAGATCGCATGGTGACCCTAACCGGGCGATCGTAAGCGACGACTGGCAAATAAACTTATGCAAATCTGGTTAATTGGCATTAAGGTTGAGCACGTATGCCGATTTGTGCGGAGAAAGTAGGCGTGGGACAGTCCCGGATCCGCTGATGTGTGGTTACATTTTTGGTTCATGTTTGAAGGAATAAAGTTTGAGATCCGGGTGATCCGGCGATGCCACTGTTCTTCGTTCGGAGCCCTAGGGCTCCGCGGAGCAAACTTTGAGATTGGCTGCTGTGGCCTAATAGCAATGCTATATCTAGTGTATCGCGTTAATACCGATTCCATGACGATTTTCTATCATTTGTCATTAACAAAACGCGTCGCATCGGACACGCCGATTCCGAATTCAAATTCAATTTAGCAAAGGGTTGCCATCTACGCGGAACGAAAACTCCCTAAAAACGGGGTAAAAGGCGAGGGGAGAGGGAAAAAAAGGAAATTCAAAGACATGTCTAGGGGCGGCGATGTGTCACGTCTCGCGTGCGGGTTGGGACGTCGGGGTAATTGATGCGTTCCCGATTAAGATTGCTTTTTTATGTGCGGTACGATAGTGATGACAGGGCGAGGTAATTTTGGGAGTGCGTGAAAATTTGAGGTGATTCCGGAAACGGGTGGTACAGTAGCCATCAGATATATCGGAGCGGCCAAGGTGATAACAAGTATCTGAACAACGCGTCTATTGTCAAGGCGATAAAGTGCATGTTCCGATATTTATGATTACCCTGGCCGCTCCGATATATTTGATGGCGACTGTATCTCTTTGTTGACGGTGTTAATGATTCAATATGAAACTTGTCCAGTCCGAACGTACGTAGGTTAGGTATAACTGGTCAAATATGTCAACCAATTAAAAATATTACAGACCCATCCGGACTTGACCCTGATAAGACGCTCAGTGACAACGCTCTGCATTTTCGAAAAATCTAGGTACCGAACAGTCGACATACAAAGTAGAAGTACAGTCAGCAGCAGAAGCAGCTAAGCGGGTGAGGTGTTCAAAATGACCTCTCCATACTTTTATTGTCTTGTCAATAAAGGCCACGTCAAGCGCTTAGCTAATTCTGCTAACTGCAGCTTCTGGCAATCGAAGGTAGGGACCTACTTCGTACTTTCCCACAGTTAGGCTGCTCCAGATTAGGCCGAGACAACATTCCGCTATGCCTTTCCTCTCAGATAAAACCATCTTAATTAATATATAATATTCTGCGTCAAGCTTTTAGTCTATATCAATTTAAATAAACATGGAATTTAATGTTCGCTCGTATAAACCAATTTGTGCCTTTTTGTTCTCCATTAGCATTTCCAATCAACTAAAACTATAGTTTTGTCCTTATTTTTACGTCATAATAATTCATGGGCTGCATTAGAGCGCACAAACTTTGCAAAACTTTAAAACGGCCCGTCAAAATACGTTCACGATTGACTTGTCAAACGAGTTGACACGGAGAAAATTGGAGGAAGTTATTGTTACCAAAACCAAAAACTGCAGTAAAAAAAGGGCATATGTGTCGTTCCCTCTGCAAGGAATCATAACCTATACGGTAGGCGGCGCTTACGCCATTATTAATCATGCTTCAATATTGATACAATGCTTTGTAGCGAAAACGCCAATGCACATAGAGACCTTTTTTCACAGGACGGCAAATACTTACAGCCATTTTAGTTTTTAATTGTCTAAGTCGTACCGAAGTAAAAATTGTAGTCGTCATTCGTCAAAACCATATGCTTTGTGGACATCGTTTCTCACCGGGCTTAAAAAGCCACCTAATTTTAATTTTGTATTTTTTTTTGTGTCTATAAACTGACAAGACTGTGGAAGAGACAATGATGTCTAAGTTTCGTCTAACTTTTTACTACACAGAATGCTTGCATTTAAAATTGAGCTTTAGGAGCTGGTGAGCTAAGCGAGACCGCAAGTGCGGTGCAGAGGGATTTAGATATTTAAAAAAGTAACTCACAAAAAATTTTTTTGGAGTCACTTGTATTAATTTTTGTTTCTCCAGACCTTTCTAATGAGCCCTAACTCGGTATGGTTGCATTCCTTCGTTGAGCAGTTCCTCGGGACACCTTAAGACAGCTTCATCATCCGTTCAGCTCCGTGTTAGTAAATATTGCATTGTCATGTAAATTACGGAAGTACAGCATTTGGTTTAGTTTTATCACGATTTTCGAAAGAATACCATTATAATCACCATTTGATCATCATTTTTTTAAGTACCCACCTGAGTATTTCTTTTTATTTTTGCCACTTTTCTCGACTTTTTATTTTTTTGTAAGTTTTATGTTTTTTCTGGTCAGAATCGCGAGCTGATTCGAATTATGCAAGAAAAAAATGTGTCCCAAAAATTATTTTCCTCTTGTGTTACCCTTTGCCATATGTTTTCTATGGAGGTAACACAATAGGAAAAGTAAAAAAAAAAAACAAAAAATGTATGGTGTTTTATGGGACATCTTTTTTTATTGCATAAATCGGATCAGCTCGTGATTCTGATCAGGAAAAACATAAAACTTACCAAAAAAATTTGAGTCAACAAAAGTGGCAAAAAATTTGAGAAACGCTCACCTATGCTTGACATATCCTCACTACTTTGAAAAAATCTCGTATCTCACACCTTGTTCTCTAAGTTGAAACGCACTAACTCTATATGCAACGCATACATAGTTACCACATTTTTCTATTGAGTGACAGAACAAGATACATGTTTTTTTCAAAGTATTGACGATATGTAGAGGTAGAATAATAATTAGGTAACCTTTATAAACTGTCAGTAACGACCAGGGATAGAATATTAAACACGAAAGACCATGTCCTATAATTGTTGGTCAAGCACTATAACTTTTTACTCTATGGTCGATTTATTACGGCAAAAAGCGCGCTGTTTGGCGGGTGCGAAGTAATTATGCTACTTTATGGTATATCATTGACATCATTAACTAACTGTTTTAAACCCTATTGAAACCAGAGAAGGTCTACCAACGATGAGGAAATTTATTGCAGTGTGCAATTGAATTAATAAATAATTAAACATAGCAATATGCTAAGTTAATTCTTCAAGATGAAAAGATTAATTGCGTTTTTATTGATGATGAAATGCGTTTTGTTCATTGCACCATTTAAGTATTATCGTGCATTGCTTGCAGAATGGCGGAAAAGTATGATAATTGATAGGTAATAGCAGAGACTATAGAGATATAGACGACCACAGCCTAAGAACTTTTTGAAGCTCAAGTCGATTGCGCCCTCTGTTCGAAAGCCGCCTAAAGATACCGAAATTGTAAAAAGAAATGTTACCTGCACTGCTACTCCACCTAGTAACAAATAGCGTACTAGTAGAACACTAGTACGCTTACTAGAAGTACAACTTGACGTTTCGTTTTACATATTTGTAACAGTATAGTCTAGATCGTTAGCGCTATCGCTATAGCTACAGTTCTCTTTTTGTTATTATATTAATACACTAGGCGAAGGTTTGTAACTTCTTCTTTAATTGTTACAGTGTACCAAGGCGGTGGGTCAAAAATATTCTTAGGCAAGCCGGTGCTGATTTTGGTTTAAAATTTCTTCATGAGCTGTAGGAAAACTGCTCCGCGCCTGAATCTTAGGCAAGCCGACGGGAATCGTGTTCTATGGACACGCCTCCACTGCAGTGTACCTTATTATAGTGACAATACGAGATCGCGCAAGCTGTCATACAAATTGTTACTGTGACCAAGTATGAAGTTGTCCAGAAATAAAATCGGTTTACTGTACACTTATACAGCAAGATTTCTGTGAACGCATAACCGGTGCTTCGTATCCCGAAACTAGTCACGCGATCGGTGACGTAATATATCGAGTTAGCGAACTTTACTGCGAATTTTACCGCTCAAGTGCACATAGTTTTGGTGTAAGACGCCGTTTCGGCCCCGGGATCGAGAATGTATTCGTATGTGAGAAATTGTAAAATATGGACGGAGTATCTGTTTAATCCAAAGTATCAAAACTAGCATACTTATTTCAAATTTCAGCCTTATAAGAAAATAGTTCTGAAGCGCTGTTAAGTCTATAGTAGTATAAGGAAGGCGGGGTTGTACGTTGTTTTATAGACTACATTTTCGCAGAATATTGGTTCATAGAAAATGTTTCCCATATTTTCATTTCATAGAATGATCATTTTTCTGAGCTCTTAAATTATAGAATCTGGTTTTGTATATCTTGTATTGTTCAGATAAGTAGTTCTTAGAATTTCAGTTCCTATAATAGTTGATTTAAAACGTTAAATCAAATATTATTAATCCGTATAATATTTACTTTGTTATAACACTTGTTTCAATGTCTGCATATTCATAGAATGTTGTTTCTCATTTTATAAAACAATATTTTCGCTTAACAGTTTGTTTCAGTTGAGGTACAGTAGGTACACAGTTCTAACCTAACCTAACCTACTTCCTGGCAGCCGTTTTATTTTGTAGAGGGTAACACTTCTAACCTAACCTAACCTACTTTCTGGCAGCCGTTTTATTTTGTAGAGGGTCATAGTTCTAACCTAACCTAACCTACTTTCTGGCAGCCGTTGCATTTTAAAGAGAGTTATAGTTCTAACCTAACCAACTTTTCTGGCAACCGTTTGTTTCTGTGGGGGTCGCAGTTCTAACCTAACCTAACCAACTTTTCTGGCAACCGTTTGTTTCTATAGGGGTCGCAGTTCTAACCTAACCTAACCAAATTTTCGGCAACAGTTTGTTTCTGTGGGGATCGCAGTTCTAACCTAACCTAACCAACTTTTCTGGCAACAATTTATTACTGGGGGTTCGCAGTTATAACCCAACCAATGATGCATAAATACTAAAATAATAGTGTTGGAAAAGAAAATAGTAGAACTAAATATTATATAAAACTGTAACTATAGAACAACAATCTATGAAATCTGTGTCTACGAAACAAAAATACATGAAATATGATTCTAGAGTTTGATAACTTTGTAAATTAAAAAAGGTTGATAGCAATATACATGGAAATGAATGTCTGTGAAATATGTTTTAACCAATTGAATAGTCTATGAAACAATAATATTGGAACAGAAAGTACATGAACCAAATAATCTATGAAATAATTTCTGGGAAACGAAATTCTATGAAATTTCTGTCTATGAAAGAGGTTGACACCGGAAGGCGGTCTATAAAACCAGTAACCCATCTACGAACAAATAAAAAATCACGTTCGCAATTCAAACTCTGGACGCAGGCGCAGGGCTGTTCCAAACATGTTACGCGCAACGGTAGCAACGCAGTAGCACACCCTTTATTTCGTCATGATTGAATCAGACATGATTAGACATGACGAAGTTGTAAATGGATGTACTCTGGTAGTAAGGTGCGAAGGGGTTGTGGGTTCGAACTCTGGCGCGAATTATTGAGCTTATAGGAACTAATTACACCCAAATACCACAAAGGACTAGTATCCCCTCAGCTAGAAGATCAGAATGGTTAGATGGCAGATATTTTAGACTCGCAAATAACATTGATTTTAAGGGGTTGTGGTCGAAATTACCTCCCCAACTACAGACCCACTGGCAGTGATTACAATGCATCCTATGGACCTCTGACAACCTTACCGATTTACTATTACATATTTCTCATATAAATCACGATCCTTCTTTTTCCGCATAAACTCTAGCAAATTATATTTATTAAGGATGCGATATTTTGTAATACAAATATGTTACTGTTTTCTTGAAAAATTCTCATATAACATTCAACCCCAAAGTGCAGTTACAATCTTATGCACACAAACAAAGATTGCATGCGGTAAATATATTCAGTATCGGCAAAGCGCAATTTTCGTGTTAGGCCGTTGGCGATGGTCGCGCGACAACTCTATGATTTATGGTATTGTGCCGGTGTGTACCGTAACGGCGTGTTCGGCTTCCGGCACGCGACCACTTGTCTTTGCTTGCGATGAAAAAAAAAAGAAAAACAATTGGCGCGTATTGCACAAACAATTCTTAATAACTTTCGAAAAATTAAAACATAAAAATGGTGGTTTAAACCGGATGCCCTTAACTAAATGTAACTTACACTTACGGCACTTACCCCTTGTATTAAGGAGAACATTCTTGCTTGCATTTTTTTTGCTTTGTTACTAAATATAAGCTACATTACAAACCAGAAGAAGCCCTGAGAAGGATGGGCAACTCCGGGGTTTTGCAAAATGAACATCAACATTCCGTTGTAGCAATTTTTATATGTATATTTTATGTGACTTGTGTTGCACAATGATAACATTGATAACCTTAATTTATCATGACTAATGTGATAAGTACTTTTATTTTACCTACACAACTAAAGCAGTTGTCGTAAATAGTTATGCTTAAACTTATTTTTTTTATGAGGATCAGCACTGTAGCCACAGAGTTGTGAGTGTTGTGATTGTAACACAATTAGTGTCCGACCGAAACATGTTTTT
This sequence comes from Pammene fasciana, assembly GCA_911728535.1. NCBI lineage: Eukaryota > Metazoa > Arthropoda > Insecta > Lepidoptera > Tortricidae > Pammene > Pammene fasciana. The sequence goes on from OU452292.1 coordinate 5,546,617, forward strand.
TTGCCGAAACCGAAACCGAAACCGAAGGTTCGGCTCTAGGTGCAGTTTCGGCCGAAACCGAAACCGAAACCGAAACTTTTATAGACACGTTAAAATCGTTGAGTTAAATGTCAATAAGCCGTTATAACTTGTACATGATAGGTGGTCTAAGAAGAACAAGGTTAGTAAGTTTTGATTGATCATCCTCCTAGCGTTTGTGCTGGCGTTTTCCCACGGACTCAACGGAGCCTGAGGTCCACTACAACCTAATCCCATGATTTTTTCTAGTTTGTACACAACTCCAAGTTACTTCGGTGTAAGGCGTATTTTGATCCCTAAATTCCTTTCTTCTTTCAGTTTTTTTTTCGCGGAATAAACGTAATTATGTAACTTTTTAACAACTGTAACGTAAAATTTTACCCCCCTTATTGAAAGTACAATTGTCACAAGTCGACCATGTTTTCGTACATAGATATGCACGCAAACGTGGGAAACAGACAGATGTCTGACATCAGTTTTTTTTACTTTGGTATTTTTTAGGATTTAGGATCTGCTACGTTAAAATTAGCAATAAAATAACACACACGATTTTAAATGTATTTTTAGAGTAGAATTACGATCAGTAAACAAAATAAAAATATGAAAGTTTTGTTCGATACTTGGAGTTAAAGGTTTATAGCATCTATCTATGGTTAAAGTAATATGTTTTGTTAAAAAAAAGTACGAAGAATATATGAGTTGGAAAAACAAACATTTGTGCTTTATTAAAATTGGTATGTTTTCTTTTAAATTATGAATACGATTTTTTAAATGTGTGTGTTATTCATTATTTATACTGCAGTTAGTTATACAGCAAAGTTTCATCGACTGAGACATCAATGCTGTTAACAAGTCTCTATAAAATAATTCGCCAAGATTTCATGGACTATTTTAATTTTACAATCAGTATTTCAAATAAATCGTCAAGTGTTTTTACTTGATTTCTTCGTGTATAATTTTCAGCGTAGGCCGACGCAGTTCTTTGGGCAGTCTCTTTTTTTATTTATTTATTTATTTAGGATTACCAACAGATAATACATCTTACATGCTCTTAAATCTACGTTACAATTGAGTTTGATGCTTATCTAATTATAGGTAACCACAACTTAAGCCAATATCTTTTACGTACGAACATGCAGAACTTTACTTTATAATTAAATTACAATTAAAGTTAAAATATAATTATTACTAACGAAAGACATTACATTACATTACGTTCTCTTGCATGAACTCGAGAGTTTAATGTACGATAAAATTAATACTTAAATGATATTATCATATTATAATTAATGAAATAATCTTCCAAACACATATATGTACACTTTTTTGATATTTATTTATTATAATATTATCACTTAAAAACGCTACTGAGACAGAACTTGTGGACCGATTAAGCTCAATGTTGCAAGTTTCGGCGCGGCCGAAAGTTTCGGCCATTTTTTGGCCGAAACCGAAACTTGGGCCGAAACACGGTTTTTTGGCCGAAACTGGCCGAAACCGAAACCGAAACCGAAACTTCGGTCGGACACTAAACACAATGCTGAGTTTATTGTTGACACATATAGCTTTATGTCAACTGCTTGCTTGTATGTATTTTGTAATCTAGGCAAATAAATTTCTTTTCCTACTTCCTTTCCTTATTTTTAAGCTTGAAAATGTTCATTTCTAAAATTAAAAGTTACCACATTTCTTGTGAAATTCTCCAGAAATATTTTTTGAAATCTTTCTGCAAATTGCCAATTCATAGTTGAAACTGATTTCTTCTCACATAAAATAGATAAATGGTTGTACTTTCCTATGTGAAAACTAGTTTGAAACAACACTAATACAGTGGTTCATAACCTTTTCACTGTTAAGGCACCACTTACCAAAATGTCTATTTTGACAATACCATCTGTTTGTGTTTAAATTTATGAAAACAATGGGTCTTCTTTTAATAAAATCAGGGACTATTTCAGGGACCGCTTATCTAATATTTATAAAAATAGAATGCAGTTACTTCTCATGCGGTGTCGCCAGACTAAAGCGGCACAGAGCAGGGCCAGGATCATGCCGGAACCCGTGGGGCTCTCCAACAAACAGATTTATTCTATTTTGATTGCAGTTATCTCCTAAATTTTTGAATGCACTTACTTCTCATATGCTGCTGCCAGGCTAAGGCGGCACACAGCAGGGCCAGGGTCTTGCCGGAATCCGTCGGGCTCTCCAACAAGCAGTTCTGTCCGTTGATTATTGTTATCGCTTAGATGTTTGAATGCACTTACTTCTCATATGCTGCTGCCAGGCTAAGGCGGCACACAGCAGGGCCAGGGTCTTGCCGGAACCCGTGGGGCTCTCCAACAAGCAGTTTTGTCCTTTGTTGATTGCTGTTATCACCTAGAAAAAATTATATGTGAAAACATTGTTACAGTAGTTGAACACTGAATGAATGAATGAATGAATGATTAAGCATAGAGAGGCCTAGGCTTCTTACTTTTAACTAAAACTATGTGACACAGCTATCCATCAATGGCAATACAAAATTGCTAAGTGACCAAATCACAAAGTTTGTTTTGTATACATCCCTTTATAAAGCATAGCTATGGAATGGACAATCAGGTAAAATAACTGTTAAAGCCGATGAATTACCTTAACATTTCTTAACTGTGCAAACCACAAGCATTTCGGCAGATATAATAAATGTCCCGAAGAGGTTGTCTGGAAGAGATCGCTTTTTAGCGATAAGACCACCAATTGTTTTACCTCTACTTTTCTGTTTGTAACTTGTGTATACTCTGTTTCTTTAATTTGAGGTGTGCAATGAAAAATATTTATGTTATGTTATGCATTTATTTCTGAATTAATGATGAATTCTTTACCTTGAACATCAGCGCCATTTGACTTCCATAAGGTTCCACTGGTAAATGAACCTTTACTCCACCAATCATCTTCTCAAACCCTGGTACTTTCGGCTTATCAAAATGCATCACAGGCATTTTATATACATGTGCTGAGGAAGTCCCTGCCTTAGCACTTTTAGGAAATAGTTTTTTTAGTACAGCAGTCTTTTTTGAAGTTAACGTGACCTCTGGGAGCTCTGATTCATCATCTGAGATTAAGTTTATATCACTCTGATCAGTGTAATCTATAGTATCGTCTGAATCGACTTCACTCGATACTTCCAAGACGGCTGGTTTGTTACGGCTAGAAGCTGATCTTGTTATCATTTTGGATGGTACTGGGCCCTCGATACTTTCGTCATCGTCGGATATCTCGACAGGAGAAGACATTTCGCGGTAAAATTTGTAGGCTAAATTGTAACGCACAAAAACCGGTTTTAATCTTCATTTAACAACAAAATTACGTTTGGAGTTCACAGGAACATTATCACAGAACTCAAGAAGACAGTTCTTCTTTTTGACACCATTTAATTAAGTAGTTTTTATGTAATTTGGTTAGAAGCAAGTAAACAATCGGGTTTCATAAACACGAGTTTGACAGAGGTGACAGCTCGGGCTTCGACGTTTGTCAAAGTCGGCGTTGCGTTTCGTATTTCCTCGCAAGAAAATAATATGCATATGAAATTTAAACAGCATGATCAGTTACAAAAACATTTATTGCTATAAATATTTACAAATACAAATTTAAGCCACAATTTTTACTTAAAACGTTCACTTGATTTCGTGCTTCATATGCGATGTTTTCAAAGACCCGATCTGTAAGATGAATGATGTATTATTTATCATTCATTATTACTTATAAAATAAACAACTATATAATTTCCTAAAAACACAGACTCAAAATTAAATTAAAAATAACGTGTTTGTGCTAAGTAAGACGGGTGTTTAATTTAAGGGAAATAAATTACGTTTAAAATTAACAAAATAAATTATTTTCATAATTTTTTTTTTTAACACAATGATGATTTATTTAAAATAAAAGTACATAATAACATATATATATAACTTAATAAATTAATCCTAGAATATGTACATATTTACAAATAGAAAACGGGCTCAAGTTCCAAGCCAAATGGGAGGGTGCCCAGAAGGCTGGCGGAGTTACCACGCTGAATAGCAATATTTTCATAATTTTTGGATTTAGTTCGATGAATTCAATACATACTTATTTTGGTGGTGGTGGTACCAGTGGTGCGTTGTATACATAGGAGAACAATGAAAATATAGCTGCCCAGCCTAACCAACACATGTTGATTTTTTTTAACTAGTATATTCACTTCTTATTTTACACTCTAATAAGATTTTGAAAAATTATGAGTTTTATGCTACATTTCAACCTGAATTTACTTGACACTGACAGTTGTTTTTTTTTTCAATGTAAGAAACTTCTTGCTCGCATTTTGCTATAAATAATTTAGTACAGTCAACGCAATAAATATTTTTGCACGTTACTCCATTGTAATAAGGTTCAAAAGTGTACACATATTTTAGGCGTTGACTGTACAGTCAGCAGCACAAGTAGCTAAGCGGGTAGGGTGTTCAAAATGACCTACACACGTTATTATTCCCTTAGCAATAATGGCAATAAAGTCGTGTCCAGGTCATTTTGAACTCCCTACCCGCTTAGCTACTTCTGCTGCTGACTGTTCGTAGTAGGTATGTACCTATGTACATTTTACTTATAGCCTTTTCTTAGCCTGCTTTAGGGACACGAGTAGCTTAATAGTAGTTTATGTAACTGTTACGTAATAGGGGTCCTAATTACGTACAGTTGCATACACTGCTTTATCTACACACATATTATAAACCCGAAATGATGATTGAATGACTGCCATTGCACGGATTGCACCGCCATCGCCATGGCCAACTCGATTGTGCCGGCGGTCGGAGGGGCGCGTGCCGGCTGGCGGGGCCCACCCGGATTTTCATAATGAAATCGAATTTTTGATTATTATTTGATAATAATAACATCGTTACAGATAAGACATTTGTTCTAACTACTAACGAAACAATCTATTTTTATGGCGGTTATAACGTGCGGTTTTTGAACGCATCATGAAGGGTTTATGATATGGGTGTAGATAAATAGTTTATATAAGTAGCTACTTTGTATAAAAAGGCCATAATTTATGTTATGAACTCTCACTTTTCTGTTTCTTACTTTTTAACCGACTTCAATTCCTTCTCTGTTATTTTACAAAAAACTTTAACGAGAGAAACTGTGCAGTCGCCATCAAATATATCGGAGCGGCTATGGTACTCAAAAATATCTGGACAAGCACCTTATCATAATCGCCTTGGCAATAAAGGCGATGTTCCGATATTTGTGACCACTTTGGCCGCTCCGATATATCTGATGGTGACTGTGCAAATTTCCCATCTAGGTCTAGTTTACCGTCCACTTGATTAAACTTCTGGTGCACAACATTTTTATAAGGTCAACAAAATCTCTAGTGTCATTTAACTCATTTATCACATTTTTTTGAGCTTTTATTTTGTGATAACCTTGAATGTATTAATAAGTATGGACGGAAAACTGGCATATATGGACGAAAACTAGCACAATCGCCCTACAGATAAACCTAATTAATATTTTAAATCTTTATTATGTATACCTACTACCTACGTTTACAGAAGAAAAAAATACCTACTGCCTATGTACAGTCGCCATCAAATATATCGGAGCGGCCAGGGTATTCAAAAATAACTGAGCATGCACTTTATCGCCTTGACAATAGAGGCGTTGTTCAGATATTTGTGACCACCCTGGTCGCTCCGATATATCTGATGGCGACTGTAATATTGATGCAACATATTAACTATAAAAAATTTTTGGTTGCATTCCGGAAACTTTATGATTAAATGACAAAAAGTCATAAAACATATTTTATCGTTCACCCACCATTAACACAGGCGCATTAGTGAACTGGCTGTATAGTAGTGTCGCCTTCGCCTCGGTGCAGCGCGTTCCCGCCAAAACGGGCGCCATTACACGAGTGAGTTGTCAGCGGAGGTTATGGTGCGTTATAATTTGGTTTATACCCCGACACTGTGCTGTTTAGTCAATGCAATTAACGCGAAAATGTCGAACACACATATTGAGAAGTATTACGCAAACGATGTATTTAAGATAATATTTTATTTTCTAACAATAACTACCTATAGGCACAACAAAGCCAGAAATAGGTTATGTACAAATTACAATAATATTTACCTTTGGCAACTCCGAAAGTCCGAACTCCGAAACTTCTCCACTCTCTCAAGTAGGTAGGTAGGTACATTAATCTCTATCTATGCTACCGAAACTTACCTACTCGTCTGCGGCGAATATTATTCTCACTCAAATCTTGAATAGCATACCTACCTACGTAGTTAGCCTAAGTTAAGCTCAGAACAAAACTTAATGGATTAGGAACACAGTAATAATAGCAACGTCTGCTTATTGTGTAGGTACGCAGATAAAAAGTAGATACCTAGAAAGTTCATGAGTCAGTTTTCTGGCACACACATGCACTGTGTTGATTCCTCCTGAGGGACTTGTGGTTTGTTCCTTGACACGTCATTGTCAATACAGCGAATCTTCGAGTGCTACGCTATTTTCACGGGACTAACGTCTCAACTATTCGCTGCTCGCTGCCATGCTTAATAAAGAAATCCTAATTCCGATGGCCGACTAAGACGACAAAATTGGCCAACAGATTTGATGAAAGCTCATGAGAACTTACGACTACCTACCTAAATAGACTAGACTTGATCACAAATACGTAATTAACATATTCTGATGGTTAATCAAAACGCTTCTCGATAAACTTACGCTTACTTATTCTTCATGAACTTACCTTACAGACCAGCGTCAAGGTATCCTATGAAAGTAGAACCTTGACATCATGTAGAATGGAGACCCTATCGAATTTAAACTTTCCTGAGACATTAACACAATTATCACTGCACGCGGCTGTACTCACTTGTGTTTAGTCACTACGCGGGACATGTTTCGGAGAGTTTAGGTCTCCATCCTCAAGCACTAACATCCGAAAAGAAAAGGTTCAAATCTTATTCAAATAGTGCAAATTTCTTTAGTAGGTACCTAAATTACCCCAATACACGCTACAATTGTATCCATTTTTAATCCCGCATTTAGTTTATGACATGCCGGCAGATAAAACAGTGTTAACACAACGCATCTTTATTCAAGGATGTCACCCCATTTTTCGGGCCATTCAACAGTTAGCGTCCGCCTTTTAATACGATTCCTACAAATTGGTATACGTCATAAATTACAGTGAAGACGCAGCCCTGGCTCCCCTCGGTTGGCTGTTCAAACTAGAAGGCTTAAGCCTTATAAAAAAAACTATTTAAGTTATAAACTTATATAGATGTCATATACAAAGGAAAAAGTGACCTAGGCCTCCGGTGTCCAAGGCTGGGATCAGTGACCAGGTGGCCAAGTGGTTAAGGCCGCGAATGCAGAAGACGCTGGGGGGTGATTTTTGAGATTCGAGCACTCGAAAGTGACATTTAAAACTCTGAATAAAACGATGAAATTATGTTTTAAAAATAAAAGCGACAGAAATTTTAAATAATGATTAAGTATTTAAACTATTAATTCCATTGCGAAAAAATTGGCGACAAACTATTGTGTGCGATTATTTTCGAGCTTGAATTTTTAGGGTTCCGTAGCCAAAATGGCAAAAACGGAACCCTTATAGTTTCGCCATGTCCGTCCGTCCGTCCGTCCGTCCGTCCGTCCGTCCGCGGTCTAGCTCAGTGACCGTTAGCACTATAAAGCTGAAATTTGGTTTGAATATGTGCATTAACCAAGCCGACAAAACGGTAGAATAAAAACGCGAAAAATATATTTTTTTAGGGTACCTCCCGTACACGTGAAGTGGGGGGCGAAATTTTTTTTCGTTCCAACCAAGTTGTGTGGGGTATCGTTGGATAGGTCTTTTAAAAAGAATCAGGGTCTTCTAAAACTGTTTTTGGATAAAACTAATACTTTCGGAAATAATAGCTCCGAAAGTTTAAAACAGGGCGTCCCCCCCATCTAACTTTTGAATCGTGGGTATTAAAATTTTGAAAAAAATCATGAAACTGAGGCTTAATGAGTACCTTCAATGAAAACTATATTGAAATAAATCGGTTGAGCCTTTTGAGTTATCATTCAAAAACCCATAGTGAAAGGACGTAAGTAAAAATGACGTAAGCGCCGCCAAATTTCCCGTAAGAAACGACCTTTTGAATTAATGGTCTCAATTTACGGAACCCTACACTGAGCATGGCCCGACATGCTCTTGGCCGGTTTTTGAATTCGAGCGTCCGGCTGTCAAAAATCGGCCCCCTGGTTCGATCCCAGCCTTGCCCACTGACATCTAATAAAAGTTTATAATTTATATTATATAAGTAGTAGACTACTTAAAATATTTATTAAAAACATTTTTTTTGTTCTTCAGTTGTAAACATTTAACTGTCTTGACTAGGATGCAATGTAGAAGACACTTTTCGATAACTCCATAATAAACGTAACTGCAATCCTATCTACGTGAGCTACTAGTAGTGGGGTGTAATGCTAGTGGCGCTATAGGTAAGCCAGAGTTAACTTTGCTTACTTTTAACCAAGTAATTACTGGATTTCATGATGACTGCAAGTCAGCGAAGATTGATTGTATACAAATTAATTGTTAGGTACTCTAACCCGATCGTTACATTACCTTGCATAATTTGGCACAGAATAGGTACCTACTGGGGAAAAATACCCTCAAATTGTTTATACATACATATAAGCCCCAAAGTAACCTAGAATTAATGGATCTAAAGTCCACTGAATGTAAGTTCGCTTTTTGATCCCTTTACATCCTTTTACGTCACTCTGGGCGGTAAGTGAGATATTACGCCCACGGGCGTAGCGGCAAATCTCACTTCACACCCAGGAGAAGACGTAAAATTATGTACGCACCACGGGCGGTAATAAAGAAGGCCTCAGATCGCTTGTCTATGGCCCTTACCTTCGGTTCGGGCCACAAATATCCGCGATCTGAGCCGTTCTTTATTTTACCGCCCTAGGTGCGTAATGTACTATTAAGCGTCCCAATGTGGACACAGAAGCTCTCGCGGCCAAACAGTGGCGCGTCCCTACCAATTATTGACATGGTTTATTGCGTTTCCTCTATCTGAGGCGCCTTTATCAACGTATGTCGCTCCACACGATACAGCGGCACCCTGATACAGTCAAACCAAGCCAGTTTCAACCTTAATGCACTGTGTTAAAAGTGGTGGAGGATGCAGGGATGACGGTGCGCTGTCCGTTTTGCGTTTCTACTTAATTTGATGGCAAAAGTTGGTATCAGAGTCATTTGTACGGTCTTATTATAGATGAAAAAGTTAGTTACTTTTTATTGTATCTGTTAGTTTTGCTATATGTGCGTTATAAATACTAAAAACTATACAGATAGCATGTTATTGTTGCCAGATAGGCAAATAATGATCTTGAGATTGGCAACTAATATATCAAAAACACGCCAACATTAGGTATACTGACGCTAGCGGTTAGTAGGGCTTTTGACGATATGGGCACGACAACTAAGATTTTTGAAGGTTAATTGGCAGTAACATTGATCCCCTCCAACCAGATCCACTAGTTATTGTTTATTTATTGGCGGTACCCTTGTTTCTTTTTTTTAAGTGTTTAAACCAAATATTATCAAACGAGAGCAGAAATCCGCGAAAATTTACGTCATTGCTCTGAAAAATAACTGTTTTTGTAAACTTTTCGATTTCAATTAAGTTGTCTTGTTATGGCATGTCCTAAGTTACGTCATCTACTTATATTATTTACCAAAATATTCCTGCTGTGATTCAGTGATTTAATTTCTATCAAGTTAACCTACTAAATAATTTAGCTTACTTAATAATTACATACAGTAAAAAGATTAATAATTCATTCATTTATCGTGCAATGAAGTAACATGATTATTAAAAAAAAAAAATACACATTGACCAACACCAAGAACAATATGCTAGTGCAGCGTATAATAGGTAGGTACATGGGCTGGGTAGGGCAGCACCGTCGATGAAACTGAAGAAATGTGGGATGGATTTGAATCTGTGCCGTGTCCCATGAGTAAAAATAAGTAAATAACCCGACTTATAGTTAGACCACGCCAAAGAGAATAAAGTATGCTTATTTATCTATGACCACATGACCAAGCTCACTCGGCACCGACTTTGAAAGTGGCAAAGTGTGTAAAAGTTTTTGCTGATGTCCTGCTGTGCAGTCAAAGCAGAATACGAGCAGGGTTCGTGGTTGAACTTTATTAGTCAGATAGAGATAAGGAACACCCCATAGTTTATACTCCTGGCAGATTGCAATTCCCAAGTCCATCGCTCCTTAGATGTTATCTGTGGTAAGTAGTTGCGGCGGCAGTTTGGCACTTCTACTGCATTTGTTAACTCGCTACTTAATCTTCGAATTAAGAACTGATAAAATAACGATTAAAAAAATTGATGGTAGTTCTAACTTACCTAATTTCTGTTGTTGTTTTCGGAACTCATAATTTGTTATCTAAATCTTGAGTTAGGGTATTGCTTTGTCTGTAATTACCTATTACAAATAATAATTAGATAGGTATAGTTTTCTTACGTTGTGTTTACTTTATCCCACAGCGTTATCCATAGAAAATACTTGCAAGTTGATGATGATGAGGACTTTCAAGTAGTCATTTAAGCGCTTATTACATCTTCCTTTTTGACAGATCCTTTTGAGTGAGAAGGACAGAGAAAGACATAAGATATGTGTCAGTGTCATAGATGTTATAGTTTTTGAAGTTTTTTTTTCGTTTACGCTCTCTACAGACGTAAGCGACTAGTCACCTGCGATTTATAATACATCGAGGTTTTTGATCCATCGATTGATTTCGTTACCTAGACGGCAACGACTTGAAATCGCTGGCGAGTTTTGTGTCAACATTACGCCGTATGTAGAGGTAATAGGGGATATTACTGCAATGTTCTGCCACCAGAGTGAAGCACTAGCACATCGGTAAACCATAGAGTTCTTAATACATACTAGGCCTTAAACAGTTTTTTGGAAGGTTTCATAGATAATTTATAACGAATAAATATGTCATTTGTGCACCAAGGCGGTCTGTTTACAGGGGGCCTATCGTGAAACGAAAAAATCGAAATTTTGACATCTGCCTCTCTATCGCTCGAATATGTAAGAGTAACAGAGAACCAGGTAACGAAACTTTTATTTTCATGTTTCGCGGTAGGCCCTCTGTTTGTGCTAGTGCCGCCCCCTGCGCAGAGTTTTGCGTAATATTCCCTATTAAAGTTACTTTTTTCAAAGTACGCATATTTTGTATAATTGCCAGCATAGAGGTTGCCAGTGAATTATCATCGGGTTCAGTATTGCATTGCAAATTTATGAATGAATTCATTGATAAATTGGCCATGCAATTTTTAACCCGATAGTACCTACTGACCTCATGTTCAACTTTTGAAGGTGGCGAAGTTAAGAGTCGCCAGGACGCTCGCGTGAACTCGCGTCCCCATACAAACGTAGTTCAGCTCTCATTTTAAAACGACATGCTTTAGAAACACGAAATTTGGCATGGGCATTCTAGCAGTACAGATCTATGTCGGTAATTCGTTTTCGTTGCTAAAAATTGTAATACAAAGAAAATATAGCAAAAATAAGTTTTGTATGTAAATCTGTATCTGGCTGTATTTTCTTTGTATTACAATTTTTTGCAACGAAAACAAATTACCGACATAGATCTGTACTACTAGAATGCCCATGCCAAATTTTGTGGTTCTAAAGCATGTCCTTTTAAAATGAGAGCTAAACTACGTTTGTATGCGAACGCGAGCGTCCTGGCGACTCTTAAATAAAACAACTTACCTACTTTAAGTTTTATAAGTACATCTAAATTCAGACAGTATAGAATGTACCCCTTTAAAATCAATACCCTAAAATTACAAAATCCACAAACGTCACCCCTATAGTCCGAAAACTTAGGCTTTAAGTCCAACAAAGTAACAAAGAATTAGGCGGGTCACACTGGGGTTAGCACGCACGAGTGGGCAAGCAGAATGGAGTGATCGACTGCACTGTCCGCTGCAGGGTGCGAACGGTTGAACTGGCAACACTAAAGACGTCGGCGGTTTATTTTGTTGCCTATGTGTGTAGACTTTACTTCCTCGATCTCGGTCATAAGTCCATTGATTTCAACGCATAGGAAATATGAAACTAATTAACTATTCGTCCGCCACGAAATGAGAACTTGCATCTTACATGCAAACGAGTTAACCAATACAACAAGACCCGTTATGAAGATGTATCGCTATTGCGCCTTCTAGCTCCAAACCCCTTGATCGAACAAGAACAGCTGCTCATATAAGAACTCTCAACTTACATATATGTATTTATCTCTTCTACAAACCCAACATATTTCGTCTAGATCAGAAAATTGTTACTAAAGTTATCGTGGAGCACTATTCAAAAAGCCATCGAAACGCAGGGACGTCCGGTAGAGATAAATAATATCGCTATCGTGGCGAATTAGCGGGTAGCCGATGTCTAAGTATTATTTTTTTTACGTAAAGGGTTGTAGTAGGTACTTGTAGTGGACTAAAACACTGTTACATTTCTTCGCCCATTTAATCTTGACTTGGCTTGAGCCTGTGGACGACATATGTCCGGGCCACCGCTCTAACGAAACGAAAGTAATGCGTTCGTTACATGTTCTAATTGTAAGGGATGAGGGTGGTGTTGGTATTAAATGCGTTTGGTTTGGATTCGGGGTTTTGATGGTTCTAGTGCAGCTATTGATGGGTAATTTCATAGAAAATCAATAGATACAGTGGCAAAAGTATCTAGTAAAGATCCGCTTGACAACCGAATCCCATGAATGGGCGTAGGCACTAGTTTTTACGATAGCGACTGCCATCTGACCTTCCAACCCAGGGTGGGGAGGGAACTAGGCCTTATCGGGATTACGCTTTCACCGAAAAGCGACTGAAAAGTACTAAATATCAAATGATATTTTCGTATATAAGTTCCGAAAAACTCGAGCTGCTATTCCATGTCAATTAATTAGTTTTTATTTTATGTAAGTGGTTGTTAATATTCAATAAAATTAATTAAATATCACAACTTCAATTGTTTTTAATACCTACAATTATCGGAACCGGTTTAAAAATGATCTAGTTTAAATTTCTTATAAATGCCGTCACCAGTCGTAACCACACGCGGGTTTCTAAGTAACGCTAATGCAATGGAGCTATGCAACGAAGGCTCAAAGTATGTTGTTACCTGCATTTTTATGGAAAATACTCCCGTATGATCCACGTTTCTTGAGCTAGAGCCGAAAGAGGAAGATGGCTCTACATTTGCTAAATAAGTCTGTCTCGGTCACACAGGTGTAGTTTTATAACAGTTCACTGTTACACCTGCTGCGTCCCTGTAGGTCTCATGATACGAATCAGGATTGTAAATTTTAATAGAGTTAATTATCTCCATTTGGTCACCCATCACACGGTCTAATGGTCGACGAATAGCTCAGAACGTTGTTGAAATGCAATTTCATGGTATAAATTGTTAGATGGACTATTTGTGACCAGTTTGTGTCATATCTGACCACGTTAGATATGATAAAATAATGAGAGCAATGAAACCCCTTTTGCCAGTTTTGCTATACCATGCTTATTTATAGATCTGGACATCTGGCAGCTGTAAAGTGGTGGAGATTATGGATTGCAGACCACTTTAAGAAAACGGATCCTCGAGTTCTGGTTTTGGTGCAATATTATGAGAAATTATTTAAATAATTAGATTATATCATTGCCAAAAGTTTCTGTTGGGGGAAAGTAGTGCCAAACCAAACGCGTATAATGTAATTCTTAGTTTGTCGCGGACTGTTTCTGTTTCCGCAATAAAATGCGATGTTTTTGTTCTAATGTCAAAATATAGGCCCTGTCTGATAACTGAGACAAGACAACTGCAGCAGTTTTGCTGCTTTTATTTTGCTAGTATGTAACTCTGACCTCCACCCATTAAAAGCTGCCAGATGCCCGGATCTGGCAATAAGAATAATATAGCAATCTACTCAGTTGGGTTTATGTTGCTCTCATTATTGTGTCATATCTGACGTGGCCAGCTCTTAGTCCATGTTATGGTACCTGTAATTGACTAAGCAAAGAGCAATAGCGAATCGAACCCCGTGTGCCCGTGAAATAGTTGCTCAACAATTAAATACTGTTTAGTAAAAAGTAGTTGCTGCATTGTAAGTATTGAGTTGCCGATATAATTGATAGTTTAATTGTAATTTTATTCATTGATTGCAAGTTTCAGACATTTAACGTTATCAAGTAGGATATGAATATTCAGTTCAGAGCTTAGGTACCCAAGGAGTTAATGGGTATATAATTTACCTTCATTATCAGTATTATCAGTATCACGCTGGATCACTGAATAAGCGATGAATACTACCACTGATAAACCATTAACGTCTACTGCTTTAAACAGTTCCAGGGATCTTAACGATCAATTCAGTAAATTTTACTGTTCCGAAAATATTAAAGAATGACAGTAAATTTTACTGTTTTGAGTAGCTAAAGCTATTATTTTTCAATCTTCTTCCTAGCGTTTATCCCGGCTTGGGGTCCGCTTGACAACCTAATCCCATGAATTGGCATAGACACTAGTTTTTACGAAAGCGACTGCCATCAGACCTTCCAACCCAGAGGGGAAACCGGGCCTTTTTTGGATATGTATTTTGGGATTGTACAAAACAGTTAATCTTAATGAGAATCACTTACTGTGTGTCAGCTAGAAATTATTTTTTTCACAGATATTAAAATTATTTTCAACCGATTTCAAAATATCGAAGGAACAGATTCTCAACTCGTCTGGGTCATTATTGTTTTTTTTGCTAGTTTTTAAGTATACCGGGTGTTCCCTGTAATATGAGCAATAAATTAAAACGTAGATTCAACTACTTAAATTAGACAATGTTTATTCAGCTTTTTTGAAAAATAACTTGCGGTTCGAATTTTAGTACAGTTTCAAGTTATGTATTTTCCAAAAATCCTTGTTTAATAAATAAGGGTTAAATTACCAACTTTCACTCAGATTCACAGTAGATACGCTAAGAAGTTGTGGACGAGACGAGTGATTATCCAAGTTCTGAAGAAGCCCGCATCGAACTTGCTAGTTCAGCTGTTTGCTCCACACTTTCGCTACTAAACTTGGATTAATCTGGCCTCCATTCACAACTTTGTGAGTGTAAGTTGTTTGAACGCCGAGTTACATTGCAGAGTTTGTTACAATAATATAAGAATATTATTGGTCAAAAACTAACCAAACTGAAACTTTTAACATGATTACAAGGCCCAAGGGCCAAGGCCCAAGGGCCAAGGGGCGCGTCGCGATTAAGTCCCGTTTTTCTGAAATACTTAATACTTACTTAATACTACTTAATGAGTTCTTAATACTTAATGATACTACTATAGTACTTAATGAGTGAAAATCGTGTGAGTTTGGCGAGGCGTTTCCCAACCTACAGCTATTTTGAACGAGCTCATTAAGAAAGACAAATACTACTTTTTCTATATGAACAACCCCGTTATCCCACAAAAAACTTAGGCTATTCAACCACCCGGACCAGCCATGTCTGTCATTTTCTATACGAAAAAGTCTGCCGATTTTTGCGGGGGAGGGGAACGTCAAATGCATGCGAAATGTCAAAATAGCCACGTCAGATAAACGTCAGTCCATACAATGAGTATGACCACTGGTACTGGTCTAGGTACTGGCCATATATTTTCGGCAGAGGGGAACGCCTGTCAATGGCCGCTCCGGTTGGTTAAAAGCTCTAAGACAAAAAATTTGCCTATTATGTCATGTTTACAATACTGCCCTCCAAATATTTTCTTTATTTTTAACAATCTTGAGCTGACATTGCGTTGGTCCATAAAAAAACTTCGCTTCTAAACTCGGTAATAGGTAATAGGTACTTACATTATAGTTTTTCTACTCCTGCATTCTAATTTGTCAATAAGATGACTGACAGGTATATTAAAAACGTATACTTTATAAACGATTACTAAAGGCTATTCTTAGGGCTTTAATAACACTGTTACCGGAGCCCGCCCTGCGCTGCCGAACCACGCGGATTGAAGTTAGGTACTCAATTGTATAGTGGCAGTAGGTCATTCATCGAACTCAATCCTTACCGGCTTGCCTATTTTGAGTACTCGTAGAAAAACTATTGAATACAATAGTGACATAAAGCTTTTCAATCTCGTACCTACCTTACTTAGGCCACTCAGCAAGCTTCGTGGCCTAAACACGGTACTCGACTGAAAAGCTTTTCATTATGTCACTATTGAATAAAATACTATTGCACTAACATTATCAGCTTGTTTTATAAATTATATTATATTATAAACAAGACAAACAATTTGTTTAATCTAACGTCCCCGTTCCGTGCCCCGTCGCACATTAGCGTAATGGCCGATGCGTTTTCGGCGCGACTTGACTGACGGCTCGTTACGTTGACACGAATTTTTCACAACTTTTCCTTGTTTTGAATAATCGCTCACTATTTTTTTGGAACTGTCCCTAATGAGCATGTGGATAGAAAATTTTAGTAAGTCGTAGATAACGGAATTTTTAGAGGGTTCAGTGTTTTTGCTTTTGGGTACCTACTTATACAGGCTTGCTTGGACGCTACCATACCTCCCTATGGCCAAATGGCGGTGGTGAGTAATGGCAATACAAAAATCCAAAAATCAAATCGATCTGAGAGGTTCCAAAACCATTTAGGGAGGTATGGTAGCGTCCAAAAACCTTACAATCAACGGGAATTTAGATCTTTTTTGGTCACTTTGTATATTATCCCCAGATTTTTGAATTATACAGGATGTTTTTGCAATAATTAGCCATATTGATCAAGGTGATTTGATATTTGATTTAACAGCCATACTAAACAACTGTTACTATGGGACCAACTCTGAAATTACAAATTTTTTTTGGCTGTTTCATACATTTTGGCAGATCAAACGTGGATGTTTTATACGAGGGGCCAACATTTTTGCCCTATGAAGTATAGAAAAAGTTGATTGCTACTATCTATTATCGAGTATCAGTCATCAGTAGTCATCACTATCCAGACCAATCGAATGTAGGTATCTTAGGCCCCATTAGCATTGTAGAGCTGTTATAAAAACAAGAGTACCATAGAAGAATCCTGTAAAAATATCGACACAAATATCCACAAATCATCATGCACAAATGTCAATTTCGTCCGATTAAATGTTCAGCTAAGTGAAAAAGACATAAAACAATTGATTGCTTACATAATTGAATTAACTACCCACAGTAAGTTATTTATTTTCTTTTAAGTAATTCAATTATTCCACATTATGTAGATACCTTTGCTATGAACAATTAACATACACTCTAAAAATGTATTATAATGGCTAATTTTTTACAAAACTACTCATATAAATGTAATTTAAAGGTTGAAAAAGTACAAAGCCCTAGTGCGCGTAATCGAACATTCCGAATGTTAAATAGCTATACTACTAGAAAACACTTTTTGAGCAACTGATATGGAAAGTTAAAATACAACGGTATGTAGGTACCTATTTACATATCTGTTTAAAATTATTGACAGGATTAATAAAATGTGAGCAAATTATTGAAATAGGTAGGTCCATTATAATTAAATTATAATTAATTTTGATTTACTTATTGGAAGTGCTCTGATATTCAGTTTTCAGGTGCAACGTTTGATTTTATCCCTGAGTAACGCCTTATGACTTTAATTAATACCGTTCACGTAATAATATTTAAGACCGTTGAGGAACTGTTCAGATTAGCACTCGACAAAGATAATTTTAAGAAGCTGACTGCCAACCTTCAGTAATGGAGAGGCATCTGAAGAAGAATAGTATTTTATACAAAGGTGACATAATGAAGAACTTTTCTGTCGAGTACCTTGTCTGGGAGGGAAACCAGCAAACATTTACTAGCGGAATGCATTATGTATGCGGGAAAGACGAGTTAGAAGAATGTGAACTAAAGGGTATCAATCTCAAGGATGTCCTTCTGTTCTGCAGGAAGACAAGAAGATTCGAGGAGAACAGTGAGGGAATGCAGCCGGGACAGTAACCTGCAGCTCCAACTCCAGGGAACTGGGCTGAATGAACGCGATCAGCGATCGACAGCCCGCCTGATTCCGGCCGGGCGTCCCTACACTACATCTACATCTACATCTACCTTGTCTGGGCCACGAAGCTTGTTGACTGGCCTAAGTAAGGTACGAGATAGAAAAGTTTAATTCGGTCGAAACTCATGGTGTAAAAGATAACCTGATAAAAGGAAATGTTTTGCTTCGTAGATTATAATATAATACCTTATGGCGATATTCATAAATTCTATCAAACTAAACATGCACTAGTTCGTTAATCGTTTATATGTTATTTAATCAGTTTTTTTACAAACATAAGATAAAATCAAATTTTAAAGGAGGTTTACTAAATTTTCTTTTTGTTATAGGGGGCTTAGATACTTCCAAGATGCCTACAAATTACGTCGACGATCGGAGCAAGTTTAACCCCAATGAATTTGGTGACGGTTATCGTAACCCCGGTAAAATAGTTTTTCTCCTATAATTATGGAACCCTACAAACTATCATAGCCTCATTATACTAAGCGCGTCGCCGCACGCAACTATTTAGACTTTTTTGTAAACTTTTTTATCAGATTTGTTTGATTGCTGCGTAAGTTTTTACGTGTTGTTTATTGGGTGCCATTTGTTGGTAAATTAACTGAACGTTTACTGTAATGTTTACACAATGCCTGCCAGTACCAACTGTGTTACCAGTGAGGGTTTCCGCGATCGAGATTTTCAAGATGGCAGCACCGTGGCGAGAGGTCAAGCTGTCATTATTCAAAACGTAATGTCCTATTTTAGATTTTAGGACACTGAATCACTTTTTCACTTTTCCTGAAAATGGATTGAGCGTCACTTAGAATATACTTGTCAATATATTCATATAACTACTAGTAGTTCGCTCCGAACTGTGAACTCGCGAATGTTGTGTTTCGCCATAAATGTGCAATAGTATAATTACTACAAATACCAAAAATAGGTATCGGGTATTTTTTTCTCAACTAACCATCACGGTGAAACTAAACGTCCATATTAAATTGTGCGGTTGATGCACAAAATTTTACCGCGACGAAATCGCTTCAAATTTGACAGTTTTTGTCTCATCTAAATTTAAATCCACCTCTCACATGCCTCTCACTCTGTTGCTTTGACATGTCGTTCTCATCTGTGGACCACCTATATAGGTTTCGGTCACCATCACTATGCGTCTATGGTAACTCTCTCTAACTAATGTGTTAATGTCAGTATGCTGATGGCACTAGCAGCCAAAGCTCTAATAAATTAAAAAAAAAGTCAGTTGTCAAAATATTTACACCAAAATCAAAATATAATTGAAAATATTTTTGAAATCAATTTTATGTTGCTAATTGTTATGAAACAGTAAGCAGTTAATAAGGATTTGACGAGAGTGTTAATCAATACCTTTCGTTTGATACCAAACTCAACCATACTTGCTCGTAAAAGTAGCAAATAAGATGACCAATGTAACAGGACCCCTTTACCAAACCTTTTTAGGCCTTCTAATTTCAGAGCCCCCGTCTCAATCCAGCTCATATACGAACTCGCAAATTTTGTTGGTCTCTGCTACAACCCCAACAAATTTCATAAAGATCGGAAAATCGTTACTAAAGTTATCGTCGGCCAAACTATCTAAATCAAAAAGCCATCCAAATGCCGAGACGTCCCAGTAGCCAGGTGACAGTTGTTGTTTGTAAGAACGATCTTCGCTTACGCTCCGCTCGTTCGACAATATCTTGACCGATTTACTATATACGATGCTTTTATCATGGCATGGTGTTGGTAAATCGATCGAAATACTTACCATATTGTTTTAAAACTGATGCATTGTTAAATTAAATCCAATCAGAGGGCATCCAAACATTAAAAGCTTTTAAACTAAATTACTGTCCACTAACACTAAACTACTCGCATTGTTCAAGCACAATGCACGGAATATAGAAAGCTATTTGAGTAACTGTCCGAGCTATTCGACGCATTGAATGCTGTCCAAACTGTTCGATTAGCCCATAATTTATGTTGGTAGGGCGTTGTATTGCATTGTTGTGATTTGGTTTAAGTGTAAGGGCATGAACTCGAATTACTTAAATGAATTGAACTCGGTTTGGTGTGTGTGTAGAGATGGCGAGCTTCAGTAAAACAATATATAACTATAACAAGTTTTATTTATCTCAGAGCAACTTTTCGAATGGTACATGAACTGCAATCAAACTAATTAATCATGAAAACTTATCTAAGCAACCAAATATCTGTACGCCGCAACGCATACTGTCATGGCTGCCGTTAGTGGTTTTTATGTGCAACTCTGGCGCCACTGTTGCAGTATGCGTTGATGAGAAGTTAAATTATAACGTTTAATATCTAAATTAATTATTTCCAAGATTACCATTCTAACAAACAAATGATAATTCATTATTTAATTAAAAGAGACTTTACCAAAGTGATTTAGTATTTTATGTCAATCAGTTATCTAATATACAATATATGTATTATGTATGATTCTTACAATTCGGCCATCCGCAGCATGTATCCTCCTGGATACAACAAGTTAGTTGTGATAAAACCCATATTTCTAAATAATTACTAACCTAAACGATATCCTGTTAACATTTTGTTTTTGCTTCAAAAATCTAACGTATAACTACCAATTTTAATAAGTTAAAAACTTTTAACAATTTTATCCTTATGTAATAGGTACATTCACGAATGTATATTACAACAAAAAAAATACACCAAAAGAACCATGGTTACAAGTCGCTTCTATCTTGAAACCAACAAAACTTAATTAACCACTAAAAATTACAGTTATGGAGCAGTTCAAGTCGCTACTACTTTAAACCTGCCCTTACTGAACTTATATAAAAAATAAAAACGGTACAAGTCACTTCTACCTTGAGACCGTAACAAACTTTGTTAAACATTAAACTAGTGGCTTTATTTACTATTATTAACCACTCAAGTTAAAACCACTTGAGCTATGGTGCAGTTCAAGTCGCTTCTATCTTGAGCCTGTTTACCTCTCAAATGGTAATGATTACTGGACAACTACTTACAATACAATATCTCCTTCATCGCTACTACTAGGAGAGGAATCAATATTAGTTCTGTTAAAAGTAAGCCATGCCTTCATTTTATCCACAGAAATTACAGTACAATACTTTCTATTAGACTTCTTTGTTAAAGGTGTATCCTCAACCTGATACCGATCATTATCTAGTACCCCCGTAACGCGATATGGACCTTGATACTTAGGTACAAGTTTTCTACTTTGACCAGTCGACGGAACTTCCCTTTTAATGCTTACTAGATCGCCAATTTTGAATTTTAACGGTATACTAGCTCGTTTGTCATACGTTTGCTTCTGTTTCTCCTGATACTCCGTAATATGTTTATTAACCGCTTCCCTTATGTCGTCAACGGTACTGCCGCAATCTATGTGTTCATTATCTAAATAGGCTTTAATTCTAGCTTCTGAAGTACCTGTTAATGATGTGCCAAATAACGCTTGCGCCGGTGTTGTACCAATTCCTTTATTTAAGGTGTTATTTAACCCCCATTGTACGTCAGGAACACTTAGATCCCATTTACGCTCGTCCTGGCCAATGCATTTGGCTGTGAGTGCATCAAGCAACGTCCGATTGTATCTCTCAACTTGTCCGTTAGCTCTAGGCGTAGCGACAGCATTGAGGATATGTTTGGTCCCTAACTCATCAATATAAGCCCGAAATTTACTACTTGTGAAACACGATCCACGATCCGAAATTATTCGCTTTGGCACACCAAAGATACTAACGTATTCGCGTAACCGATCTATGACAATTGACGTCTTTGTACTTTTAACAGGTCTTAACACAATGAATTTTGTGTAAGCATCTATTATGACTAAAATATGTGTGTTCCCTTTTGAGCTTTTCACGAAAGGTCCTACATGATCAAGATGGATGGTCCCAAACGGAGTGTCTATTTTCGGAATAGGATGTAACAACGGTTTTTTCTTTCCAGAAGCCTTGGAATAAGCACACTCTAGACAAGACTCAACATACTTTCTGACAAACTTTTTCATTTTACTAAACCAATAGGTTTCCTTAACTTTAGCGTATGTTTTCTCAAATGCGAAATGTCCAATATCATCATGACATTGTTTTAGTATTTGCCATCTCACTCCCTTTGGTACTACCCATCTCTCACCTTCATCCGTTTTTCTATATAACTTTTTATTGCGAACTACATAATTTTCTGTGACCTCTACTACTTCCTTTGATTTTGGGTCAGTTAACATGCAAATTTTCCTTTGGATTTCTGAATCAGATGCTTGTACTGTACTTAACCAATCAGATTCCTTAGATGCAATAACGTTTACGCGTTTTATGGAAACGTCTCTGGGCAGTGGATTTCTGCTGAGTGCGTCAACATACGTCATTGATTTTCCCGGTCGGTAATCAACAGTGTAATCGAATTCCTGCATTGATATCCACCACCTAGCGACTCTCGGTATCAAATCGCGTTTTAGAAAAGTAGCCCGAAGTGAATTACAATCTGTAAATATTTTAAATGTAATCCCAATAAGATAAACTCGAAACCTTTGTAACGATGCTACGACCGCTAACGTTTCGAGTTCATACGATGTCATATGTTGCTCTTCGGGAGTAGTTTGGCGGCTAAAGTAAGCAACCGGTTTAAGAATTCCATCGATATTTCTTTGCATTAAAATACCTGCAATACCAATTTTGCAGGCATCAGTATGAACCTCGGTAGCCGCGTTAGGATCATACAGTGACAGAGTAGGTTTTCTCACTAGTTCGTCTTTCAAAGTAGTAAATGCGTGTATTTGTGACTCACCCCAAACCCATGGCGCATCTTTCTTAAGCAAAAGAGTAAGTGGCTTTGCAATAACGGCAAAGTTTCTCACAAACCGTCTAAAAAAACTACATAAACCTATAAACTGCCTTACACCGTGTTGGTCTCGAGGTTGAGGGAAATCCTGTACCGCTTGCACTTTGCGGGCACCCGGTTTTATTCCCTCAGCGCTTAGTTCAAACCCGAGATAATCTACACTTCTACTGAAGAAGCAGCATTTAGAGAGTTTAAGTGTCAGCCCTGCTTTCTCTAGTAATTGTAAAATCGATTCTAATTTATTTATGCCCTCATCAACAGTTTTTGACGGAATAATTATATCATCCATGTATGCTGATGCTATTTTGCTTGACCTGTCTGACAAATCACTGTCTCTGTCAACATGATTGTTAGCTGTACCTAGTACTGAGTGAACCATGCGCATGAATGTTGATGGCGCGTTGACGAGACCAAAAGGCATCCTCTTAAATTCAAATTGGCCATCAGGAGTCACGAAGCTAGTTTTAGGGCGATCACTTTCTTTTACTCCAATTTGGTAATACCCAGATGCTAGATCAAGGGTAGTATAAAAGCTAAAACCTGATAGTTCATCGAGCTGATCATCAATTCTAGGTAGTGGAAAATTTTCTTTTATAGTCTTCCTATTGAGTGCTCTATAGTCTACACACAGTCTAATGTCACCGGTTTTCTTCTTAACGAGAACTATAGGACTTGCATAAGGGGATGTCGAAGGCTGAACTATGTCACAATCAATGAGTTCCTGCACCATATCTCTTACTTTATCCCTTTCAACAAACGGTAACCTATACGGGCGGTAGACCACCGGCTCATCATCCTTTAATTGAATTGACATTTCGACTAAATCCGTTTTGCCTAGTTCATTTAGATTAAACGCGAAAGCCTTGCGATATTTATTAAGCAATTCTAACAACTTAACGGTAGTTTCGGAATCAAGGGTATTAGTACCCAAATCATCAGCAATGATGGTCCGCGAGGGCTCGACGGTATTGACGCGCATAAGCTTATTCACATTATTACTACAAGGCTGAGCTTCCTCTGCACGCTTACATCTGGCTAACAAAGATCCCTTACTGAAAACAAACGGTTCAGACGACATCCCTTTAATTAATGCTACCCCACTACCTTCTATAACCGTAAACAACCCCTGTACTATATAATGCTCACGTCCTGACTGATAACGCGTACTACCATCGATATAAACCTCTCCCGAGTATTTGGGTTCTGTTGTGAACCCGACAGCGGTCAACCCATCGATGATCGTCTCAGATGCACAAATTAACTTTACTCTACAATCTAGACTATCGTCTGAACTGCTTATTTGCAAAAAAGTACCATCTTTATTAACGACGATATGAGGTTGTTCAGTAAAACTGTGTCCAACAAGTAAAGGTTTCTCCAAAAAATTATCTGGAACGATTATACATTCTACCAGTGCCTTTGCTGCATCTAATTCTATTTCTAAAGTACATTTACCTAACGGCTTAACGAGACCATCACCGAATCCCTTTAAATGGGATAACGTGGGGTCCACTTCCCATTTTAATGACAGTTCTCGAGCAAGTGTTGGTCCAATTATCGTTTCCGCGCTACCGAAATCGACAAAACACTCGCAAGGTACTTTATTAACAAATGCTCGCTTAAAGTACTTTGCCGATTTTGAATTGGGCCCTTCTACACACATAACTGATTTTATTGTTTTAGTCGTGTCTGTGTTTTCAATTTTCTTGACATTATTCGTGCGACAACTATCGGTGGTGTGACCAAAACGCAAACATTTACCACATTTTATTATAGGTTTGGGACACTGTGACTTATAATGGCCTTCTTGTAAACAGTTATAACATTTTATTATCCTGTCACTAGCTGTGTTCTTATGCCCTGGTTCCGATTTTATCTCAGTCCTAGACCTGACCTTTCGATCAATGTATGAGCTGCTCTTGGCGCTTTTTAAAAATGGTAACAATTGATCTGGACAGTCGAAACGAGCCGCTTCGGCTCCTAAGCGAACACTACGATCATCTATCCCGAATACTAAACAATCAACGGCTCTCTTGCCAGTTATTCCGCAACGATTAAGCAATATCACTTTATCATAGAAATATTCCTCTAACGAATCATTAAACCTAGCACGTTTAGCAAGCATAGTTGTAAGTAATTGCCCATAGTTATCATCACTAGGAAATGCCAGTTTCAATTTTTCCTGCCACTCTGGCCATGAAAACATAACTGTCGAGAGGCCAGCGTACCATTTTTGAGCTAGGCCTTTAAGTTTTGGTAACGCAAAGTGAACGGTTTGACGATCGTTCCAATTATATATTATAGCGCATTCGTTCACTTTATGTATCCACATCGCGATCGTTTGTTCCTTAGAAGCAGGATCAAACTCTGGTATTGTATTCTGATTCGACAATTTTTCATTAGAACCTTTATCTCCAATGGTACGTAAAGCCTCTACTAACTGTAATATTGTAACGTTATTACCTAATATAGACTGAACCTTTGACGACTGGGGCTCGTGCTCGCATTGTCCCCTCTGTGGTGACGCTGGTACGGCTGTAGTCTTGCTGTGAGACCGTCGCCTCACGGTACGCTGTCGCTGGCTGCGCGAACGAGGCCGGCTTGGACGACCACGACCGCGGTGGCTACTCCGACTGCGCGTCCGGCGCCTGTCGTAGTTATCGCCGCGAGACCGGCGTCTGCTGGCTCGTTCCCCAGCCCGATGACTGCTCCGACTACGTGTACGGTTCCTGCCATAGTCACTGCTGCGAGACCGGCGTCTGCCGGCTCGTTCCCGTGTCCGCTGACTGCTCCGGCTGCGCGGCCGCCACGTACTGTCACGTCCACTGCGCGACCGGCGTTCGCTGACTCGGCCATGCCTCCTACGACCAGTCTGACTGCGCGAATCTCGAGCTCCTCGTCTATCTGCATGCCGGGCCCTGCTGCGTGACCGGTGCTGACCAAAGGGGGGCGTCGACAACACACGTGACTCGTTATCCATTTTTCTGGAAATATAAATTTCTAGCACAAATCTCTGTCTTTGACACTAAACCAATCGAGGTTAAAATAAATCCAACTCAGAATAGAATCAAACATAAAGAGCATGAAGTAGGTGTTAATTTTTTTATTTACACTTTACTCTATATTCATGAAACCCATCCACCAACATATAAAACTATATGCCAAACCAGCTTCTTAGAGTAAGCAAAATTATATGCACATTCAAACAGCATAAGCAAGGAAACAGTGAGATACTTAGCAATAAAGTATATATTTAATTGAACGATAAGCCGATTGCAGTAACTAGCTATTAAACTGAGTGCTTAAACTATATTTGAATCAAATAACCATTCTAAAATAAACCACCCATATTTAGCAAAAATATATTTGTTACCCGAAAAGCGTAACAAAAATTTAAATGTTCAATAATACTAAATAACATTTAACAAAACAAGGTAAACACGAAACGAAACAATAGAAGAAACAAAAAAACCACTATATTTTAGAACGCTATACGATATGCATACTAATACCCAATACCACGTATACATGTATTTACACAATGCCGTATTTATTTTCTGTTTCATAGGCTATTTAAAACTTAAAAGCTGATTCAAACATTAAACTCGACTTTCGTTTATACTTCAATAAACACTCTAGTAGTTATGCAATACCACCAACTGATTAAATTGTCATGACAATCGTAACTTATTATAATACTTACGTGTTAATTATTTGATCTGAACCCAGGTTCGCCTCAAAGAGTTAATACTTATAACTCCTTTACATCCCTTTCTTCTGAATTTGTAGAGATGGCGAGCTTCAGTAAAACAATATATAACTATAACAAGTTTTATTTATCTCAGAGCAACTTTTCGAATGGTACATGAACTGCAATCAAACTAATTAATCATGAAAACTTATCTAAGCAACCAAATATCTGTACGCCGCAACGCATACTGTCATGGCTGCCGTTAGTGGTTTTTATGTGCAACTCTGGCGCCACTGTTGCAGTATGCGTTGATGAGAAGTTAAATTATAACGTTTAATATCTAAATTAATTATTTCCAAGATTACCATTCTAACAAACAAATGATAATTCATTATTTAATTAAAAGAGACTTTACCAAAGTGATTTAGTATTTTATGTCAATCAGTTATCTAATATACAATATATGTATTATGTATGATTCTTACATGTGTTTGTTGGTAGATTGAGTTGTAGTAAACTGAAGACTGGCAGTCGCTGCTCATACCACTTTGACACATTCTAAGGCGTTGTCCTAATTAAACGCGAATGCGCGATCATCGCCAGTTCGCGCGAATTTTACTCGTACGAACGCGCGATCAAACATATTGAACTCGTATAGGTGTCCTAACTGACATCGCGCGAGTAAGCGATGCGACCGTACAAATTTCTACGGTCGCATCGCTTACTCGCACGATGATCGCGTATTCGCGTTTAATTAGGACAATCCCTAATACCTACCTACATGTGTTAAACCAAGGGTGACCAATGACCATCTCCACGAAGTGACAGTTACGGCCTTGGAACGTATCGGATACGTTTTCGGGGTTGTCAAAATCCTCTTCGTTTATTTACGGCATGACCATGGATAGATAGGATAAAATATTTAAGTAGTAGTTTTGTTCTAAAATAAGGGTTAGGTTGGGCAAATTGGCTCAGTATAAATCTGCCATTTATCTAGTTTTGTGTTAAAATTACTGATGGATTAGGCAGATTGGGGCAGGTCCAGTAATCAGAGTAATCGCATAAAGTCAACCCTATACAGTCGAACAGCAAAATTGTATGGAGACTTCATGTGTCACCGTTCATCTGTCAAAGTTCTGTCAAACACTGATTTTGTAGGGAAGATAAACTTCTGTATGAGGTTAATCGTTTGAGCTCAAGATGGCGACGACGTATTTAGAGTAGTTCTTTGTTTTTTGTGCATTTACGTAGTTCAGTGTGTAATATTGATAGCTTATTGTGCGGTGATCTAACGAACAAGTGGCAGCTAATGAAGAATTAGTCTCAAAACGCGCGTAGCCACGCTTTAGTCGAACGAACGGTTATCCGGGGCTCGGCCGCCCACGTGTTTGTAGGGAGGCTATACCCTTACAATCAGCAAGGCCTTTTATTTACCGAACAACGTTGCCTAGGTATATTTTATTGTACTTAATAAAAAAGTGTGAAACGTCGTCATTGGCAGAATTCCCATTGCTCTGACAAAGGTAGAAAGCCATTAAATAAAAAAAAAACTTTTGTATGAAATAGTATTATTCTGTGGTTTACGTCGAACGAACAAGTAGTGATCTCTCATGGATATCCACGTGTCACAGTTTGGCAGAACTTTTTGAAGCTCAAGTCTGAAAGCTATTTGCACGAGACCAACCTTAAGATATAAAAAATAGTAGGAAAAAAATATAAAATATTTATAGTCTCCCGTATTAAGTAGCAGTAAAACCTTGTAATCGCGTATTAGTCGTGTAAACGGCGTGTAGGTGGCGCAAGGGTCACCAAATGTTATTAGGCATCAGGTGTCGGTGTGGAGGTTACGCGATTATGTAGTAGGTACACTACTATTAGCTGTAGTGTAGGTTTACATGGATCGGAAACAAAATGGGGCCCACCCACTATCAGTCGGCTTGACGATATTGGCCTGTCAGTTGTTCGGAGCTGTCAAATCTTTTGTTCTGTGAAGTGAGTTGTGACAGGCCGATAGGCGGACTGATAGTCAGTGGGCCCCCTAAAGGTTGGTTTAACTTCCGAAATAATAATGGTTTTAACAAGTGGGTGTAGAAAATGTAGAGTGGCGTATTTTAGTTAAAAAAATGACGAAGAGTATGGTGTATTTGGCTAATTCCGCAATTCGGATAATTTCGAAAATCATTTCAAAATCACACATGAATATTCCAGCGATTTAGTTTAGACGGCTGTTTTGCATAATTTGTTCTAAATGTAGAACCACATTATTACACCAATAAAAACTACAGGCCGAAACTCTTTGAGGGCTGATTCACTTAGCTTCTCCTGGCGGCATGGCCTTTCCACTGTAAGAGCGTCATAATAATCACTGATGTGTCAATATTACCGGCCCTTAATATGAGAACCTAAGTATTTATAACTTTTTTGTACGTTAACATAATCCATGTAAGCCGACCCGAAGTCACACTCGCAGCGACCAGGTGTTTTAACACCATTAATATCAATTGAACATTGACCGTCTGCCACTCCATAACCACTATACCCTGACCTCCCCCTCCCCTTTACTACCCTTAAAACTAGACTAGTCAGGGGTACTTCCAGGACGGTCAGGGGTCAATAAAAGTTGGCCACCAAATATTTTATGAGCCGATTTCCGTTTAAAGAGTAATGCCATTTTGTGCTTTCCGTTTTGATGTCTTTTTTCGTATTTTACGCCCGTGCCATGTGTCGATGACATGAATTATGTCTGTTGACGCCATTATAGGCTTTAAATTTAAATGAAGTGGTAATAGTCCTCTCCCTTATGGGAATATAGTTCAGATCTGGATACGGTTACCAACTTTTAGTATGTTGTTGGGCACGACACCAGGACCCCAAAACTGCCGAGAGACGGGGACGTGGATATTCTGTAAATTGAGAAAATTGTTATTTCTTCTGTCTAAGGGAATGCCGACATGTTTTTTACCATAACTGCCACAATTATAGCCAGATTTTAATATTTTTTATAGCAATGTATAGCTTAACTAGCCTGTTTTATTATTGTAGTACATTGCTTTAAAGTTAGACTTATAATTTTGTTGTAAAATGCAAATATCCGAATTATTTTTTAGCCTGACTTTGGGTTTTCGTTTATAGCTGTTAAACTGTAATATACAGTAGTATATAATGTATTACAACAATATAGCACATTTAATCTTCTTTCGTTTGATACCACACACGTGTAGGTGCAGTGCACAGTTTGGTTGATATTTGCACTTTTTGCAACGAAGCCATTTTGATGACGTCATTACTCGGGAGACATTCACCTACGTCCCCGTCTCTCGGCAGTTTTGGGGTCCTGGTGTCGTGCCCAACAACATACTAAAAGTTGGTAACCGTATCCAGATCTGAACTATCACTTAGGCCCTCTCCCATAACGGAGAGGACTATAAGTAGGATGTTTAATGGGCATAATTTCATACTATCCTCTGAGTTCTGACATTAGAGTTTGTACGGAAAGAAAAGTGTCATGATTTATATGGGAGCGCATACATTCTACGACCCTTTTTTTCCGGACAGACTCTATAGTGATTTCTAAAATATTTTTGTTTTATTATTCCATTCAAACAGTGCACAACTTTCATGACTCATTAGTCATTACTAGGCAGTATTGTCCTGCCTTGTTACAATGTATCATTGAAACAAGTCAAATTTTCCTCTGGGTTCTCGAAGCACATTTGACGGAGTTTAGACAGGTAGTTTGTACGACGGATCTGAAATATAGATTGCAAACCATGATATGTAACCAGATCACAGATAAGATCTATGAACCAGATACATGCAAAAATCTAAACGACCCATTGACAATAGCACCTAGGTATCAGAATAAACTAACAACCTTTGAAATCAGTCATAATGGGCAGAAAAATTTCGTCAATAACTTGTGAGCTAAGGCACTTAAGGGGCTACTTTGGAAAATTATAGAGATATTCAAACGCTCTAGTGACTAAACGGGAAAAGGGACTGAATTTATTTTTGAATACATATTATTACACTATATACTCTTGTTTTTGACACAAGCCGAAACACGATTGCTGAAAGTTGCCTCGATAGAAAAAAAAAACCGAAGTTGGGTCCTTTTCTCCCTTATTTTTCTTAGCTTACGAAAACTATAAGAGATTAAGCAATATAACTAAGTAAAAAAGATGGTATTCTGGTTTATCTAAAAAGTCACAGAAGCAAAATTGGACAAAACTTTATAGATTCGCTTATTTATCGTAGTTTGGTCAAAAAGGTCCGATCCTTAAGAGCGCTGCATCTCTTTCTTTCGTGCACGGGAGCCATAAACGTGTCTCTATCGGGTAGGCGTGGCTTGTCCGAATCGAAGAAAAACCGTGAGGAAATCTCCCTGCTAGTCTATAATTCCCGATCGTCATATTGGGTCAACAGACCAACTTCGACCCAATGCGGCTTATGCTGCTTAACTTTTATTTATTTTTTCTTATTCTCAGCCTCTTCCTTAGTCCTTATATCTCTCTTAACTATTCAAAAAAATGTAGGTATAATAATAATGTAATTGAGCTTTTCAGTCTTGTACCTTTCTTAGGTACTCGACTGAAAAGCTCTTCATTATGTCACGATTTTATACAAAAAAAAAATTATAGTAGTCCAATTCATGTACAGTCAGCAGCAGAAGTAGCTAAGCGGGTGAGGTGTTCACAATAACCTACACACGCTCTTATTCTCTTAACAATAAGTCGTATCAAGCTCATTTTGAACACTCCACCCGTTTAGTTACTTTTGCTACTAACAGTGGGTACCTAACTTAAAAATAAAGGATCCAAAATCAAATATAATATATATGTAGATATTCAGAGATATAATCATTTATTAAACGAGTAAGGATGATGCAGGGTTGTCTGTTTCATATTCAAATCAAGCGACTCTATCATCACCACATTTTAAATTTCTACGACGATGATAAAACAATTCTGTTTATTTATATTATTATAGTCCCAGGGTTTCTACGCCAAACGGCGCAAATATTCTGTTCTCAGTGAGGGCTATATATTTGCGCCGTTTGGCGTAGAAACCCTGGGACCGTGGGGACCCAGCGCAAAGACGCTATTCAAAGAAATCTCCAAGCGCCTTGTCGATGCCTCAGGTAACCAGAAGGCTGGCAGCTATTTCGGCCAAAAGATAAGCCTGGCCATCCAAAGAGGTAACGCTGCCAGCCTTCTGGGTACCATAACCCACGAAGGCGATTTGGGGAGCATCTTTTATTTATAAGTTTATTTTAGTTTTATATATAGGTTTATTGTTTCTGTAGTTTTATTGTGTACATATTTAAATAAAGACACATATTAAAAGAAAAAAAAAAACAATTAATTCTTAATCGATCAATGTGCTAAGCTAAGACCCTCATCGACTCGATTGAAGTCGATGGCAATGTAAGTTTCACTGCACTAATTACAGAAAAAAAACAATACAATACAACATAACATGGCTATGCGCGACATTACAAATTCCCTTATTCCCATCCCATGCGCGGGCGCCGTTAAAAATAAAAGAAACGATAATCAACACAATTTATGGTCATCGATGGTGTCTTTATGGCCTGTAATCGATTCCCATGACATGTGGCGATGACAATACCCCCACTTAATCTTCATAAAAAGACATATCTCCATTTAACATTTTTGCAAAATGAACTTTAACTTTAAAGTTTAAAGGTTGCTTTTTTAAGTAGCTGATGTTTGGTGGTTCGACCGTTTTTATGTGCAAGTAGGGGTGGGGTGAGTTTCGCGTCACGCTGCGACTGCGCAACGGAAACGTATTCGAATTAGCTGATGTATTGTCGTAGCTATAATAACCAGTATAACTGTGGCATTTAGATCAGTTAAAAGTATGGGTGATCGAAGACCATGTTTTAACTGGTTTTATGAGTACTGAGAAAAAATGAGAATGGTAACGGTCTACTAAAAATTATTGGTAATCGGGAAGTAATAAATTGGGACCCATATTAAACAGTGTTTGATAGGTTAACGTGTTAGGTTAAAAAATCGAAATAAAAATCGGATTCTCGATCGTTTTTGCTTAAATTTCTAAACGCTTCATAGTTACTACGTAAAATACCTGTGACATACAGACTGACGAATAGAGTTGACATTTATGATGAAACTATAAAGGTTCATTTTTACCATTTTGGCTACGGAACCTTCAAAATATCCTACATGTTTGCACTGAAAATCTAAAATTACTAATGTAAGTACTCTTTTACGAGTATTTGTGGACGAGTTTAGTGATTAGGGCCCCCTTTTATAGATTTACATGGACATTTCATTATTTCAATAATCGATAGCCGTACATATATGTATTGTGTAGTTTAGGAAGTACATAGTTAATAATAAAACTTTATTTCAACGATATAATACCAAACATTTATTTACATAACTAAATATACAGAGGTACTACAGTACAAATACTAAACTAAATTAATAACTAGCTCAAATCTAAACTAGGCCCTTGCGGCATTGTACCAAGGATGCTGGCGGCATTTCCTCGTTGTATCGCAATGCTGATACGCTGTGCGAGGAAACCGCCAGCTCTTCGGTCACCAGTTACATCAACCAGACGCTTTGCGATTTCTGCAAAAAAACTTGTGTGCGCTGGGACCCCATGGACCTAGAGTTTCAACTCCAAAAGGTACAAAATGGAACTCTCTACCGAGACTTTTATATTTGTTACGTTTTGAAATTTCGGCGCTTTCCGCCGCTGCGCCCGCTTTTACGTTAGTCCGTTGGAGGTGGAACGGTGCCAGTGTGTCTACGCAGGTAGCATATTAAAACTATGTTGACAAAGTGCCCAAAGTGGGACCTTTCTGCCTAGGCTGACTGACACATTTACCTACACAATTTAGTAAACCACACACCCGGCACCCTTGCGAACAGTCACTCACAAACAAATCCAAGATGACTCACTTAAACCACTGAATCAAATTCTCGGATTCAGTAAGAAGGGGCATTTAAAACAGATAAGATCAGCAGTTGATCCCGGAATCAATATCAGGGATCACTGGGATTAGGGATGGCTAGGATATGCTTACGGAAGATAAAACCCCCTTATGGCTCCTCTACATGATGGGCCATCATAGGGACGCAGCTATGCGTTAGAGAGAGCTAACGATATTGCGATCTCGTTCCGTCGTATATCTGCGTCCCTATGATGGCCCATCATGTAGAGCCAGCCTTTAGGCTCTGTAGGCGACAGGCCTGCCAGCCTCCTTGGACAAGTGGGCTGGCAGCCTAGGTATCGCAGCCGCGCCGCTGCCAGCGCACTTCTTTTGTTTAAAAACTTGCGTTAAAAAAAAAGCGCTGGTAGCCTTGCGGTAAGACGTCCGACTTTCAATCCGGAGGTCTCGGGTTCAAACCCCGGCTCGTACCACTGAGTTTTTCGGAACTTATGTACGGAATATCATTTGATATTTACCAGTCGCTTTTCGGTGAAGGAAAACATCGTAAGGAAACCGGACCTAATCCCAAAAAAATAAATTAAAAAATTAAAAAAAACCCGCCTGCGTAAAATACTAAAAGGCCGTAAACAAGGCCAATATACGTTACGAATTTGTTATGTAGTATTGAAAAGCATAAGATACATATTAAATTCTAATGTGGAACATAGCGACATAAAACAGTCGGGACCCATTTGAAATCTAGTTGGCGCAAACCTTCCCTAAAATGGGTCCCGACTGTTTAATGCCGCTATGTTCCACATTAGAATTTAATATGTATCTTATGCTTTTCAATACTACATAACAAATTCGTAACGTATATTGGCCTTGTTTACGGCCTTTTAGTATTTTACGCAGGCGGGTTTTTTTTAATTTTTTAATTTATTTTTTATTTCCTACTTTTTAGTATCATGAAAAGTACCTACATGTAATTATTTTTGCGGGGAGCTCCGCCCCCCGAGCCCCCTTTCTCTGCCGCCCATCACGTGATAAGCTCTATCAAAACTCTTTTTCTCCCATCGTAAATGTTCAACGTAACAATGTTTGGTATAATTAGCAAAAGTACGGTATGTCTTTTCTTTATGCGGGGGGCTCCGCCCCCCGAGCCCCCCTTATTTCGCCGTCCATCACGTGTTAAACTCTATCAAACCTCTTTTTCTCCCCTCTTTAACCTTCTTCTTGTCCAACCGAGCCCCCCTTTTTGCCGCCCATCATTTGGTAAACTCTATCAAAACTCTTTTTCTCCCATCTTGAATGTTCCACTTCACAATTTTTGGTATAATTAGCAATAGTACGGTGTGTTATTTCTTTATGCGGGGGGCTCCGCCCGTTTCGTTTTTTACCGTCCATTACGTGCTCAGACTCTTTCAAACCTCTTTTTCTCCCATCTTAAATGTCCAACCTAAAATTTTTTGGTATAATAAGCAATAGTACGGTGTGTTTTTTTCTTATTGCGGGGGGCTCCGCCCCCTTAGCCCCCCTTTCTCTGCCGCCCATAACGTGGTAAGCTCTATCAAAACTCTTTTTCTCCCATCTTAAATGTCCGACCTAAAAATTTTTGGTATTCCACGTAACAATTTTTGGTATAATTAGCAATAGTACGGTGTGTTATTTCTTTATGCGGGGGGCTCCGCCCCCCGAGCCCCCCTTTTTACCGTCCATTACGTGCTAGACTCTTTCAAACCTCTTTTTCTCCCATCTTAAATGTCCAACCTAAAAATTTTTGGTATAATAAGCAATAGTACGGTGTGTTATTTCTTATTGCGGGGGGCTCCGCCCCCCGAGCCCCCCTTTCAGCGTGACACTTTTTGATATAATTAGCAATAGTACGGTGTATTTTATTTTTGCAACTTTTGCTTTTGTACATGTTTTTTGTATAGGCCCCATGGTTGACTGATAGAAAATACCATTTGGTATGATGTCCACCATTAGGTCTCACAGTTTTGTATTTCGTGCACTATAGTTGAAATAAAAAAAAAGATTCTTATAGGGAGGCAACGCGCATGTGAAACCTCTGGAATTACAGGCGTCCATTGGCTAACCCTAACTGCTTACCATCAGGCGCGTTGTATGAATGTTTGCCACCGCCGTGGTATAACATTATATAGTGGAAATACAAAGGCATAAGTATTTATTTCCCATACAAAGTTTAAACCCCCTTAAATCCAAAAAGTTCGTAATTTTTATAGCCTATGTCCTGACCAGAGGTCTGTTGAACCGGCTAGTGAAGTTTTTATCGAAATCGGTTCAGGCGTTTTGACGCCAACTCTCCCCATCCAAACAGACAAACAGACAAAAATTCTAAAAATCGTCGAAACGTGTTCTGTTATCGATTCTAAGAGCTACTAACTCTTTTTTTTACCAATATCTCCAATGTACAGATTAACTTGATGTACAGTCGACGTCAAAAAAATGTTTACACTTTTGGACCTTATTAGAAAGGAGTAAAATGCAAAAGTGTAAACATATTTTTGACGTCGAATGTACCTATTACTTGAAATTCACATAAAATGTTTATACTTTTGGACCTTATTAGAAAGGAGTAAGGTGCAAAAGTGTAAACATATTTTTGATGTCGACCGTACCTTTTACTTGAAATTCACATATTATTATGTTCACGTTAATAATAACAACCTTTATAATATGTTCGTCGTATTTTTGTTATAACTAAATCACTACATAGTATAAAAGAAAGTCGCTTCCTGCTGTCTGTCCCTGTGTATGCTTAGATCTTTAAAACTACGCAACGGATTTTGATGCGGTTTTTTTAAATAGATAGAGTGATTCAAGAGTAAGGTTTATATGTATAATAGCACCCGTGCAAAACCGGGTCGCTAGTACCTAATAAAATGGAAATGTAAGTAAGATGGTTGCTAAACAATTTTAAATTATAATAATTCCTAAACGGTCATTCAAAATCAAAAATGATGAATGAGACCTTATAATACTTTTCAAAGTTCTAAACAATGATACCCTACTCGGCATAGTACGTCAATTTTCATTTTTGAATTTTTTACAATATGACGTCTGACTGCCGTCATATTGAATTTGGATTGCTATTTTGTCTTTAGTGGCACTCGCGCAATCAAGACGAATCGATTGACGTACGAATCATCTAAATCGGCCCACTCGTTTTGCTTCTAGAGTGCCACAAAGGAACAAACATACATATATAGACTGTTAAACACTATCCCCTCTTTTGCGTCGCGCAGTCGGGGAAAAAGGCCTAGTTTCCCTCTGGGTTAGAAGGTCTGATGGCAGTCGCTTTCGTAAAAACTAGTGTCTATGCCAATTCATGGGATTAGGTTGTCAAGCGGACCCCAAGCCGGGATAAACGCTAGGAAGAAGAAGAAGAAGAAGACATCTAGTAGATTCTACCTATACATAATAAATCAATGGCTGTCAATGAGAAACTAATATATTTGCACATCTGTTGTACTTTATGTGTAGATATTTGTAAATATTATTGTTTTCCGTGTGTTGTAACAAGCGGTTTCCACGGCCGGCTATGACAAACGCGGAAAATGCCTGTCGCAGTACTTAATGATATCTTAATTATTACTCAAAACTAAATGCTGAAGTAAGGTACTAACTAGAGAGCATTCCATCAAATTCGGGTCGTCTAAATTGGGAGATTAATAAAAGGTTAGTATTTCTTGTGACTCATTTTATTTATATAGGGAAGGTATACAAAACAAGCTTACTGTTTAAAACCAATCTTACTTGCTACTTATTACCTTACATAAGATCTAAAGGCTCAGACGGTAGAGCTTGGTCGTTAACGTTCAAATGGATTGTTTTACACAGCACCTATAAATTCCTAGATGTTAATCCCTACCTTTCAATGCCATCATACTGCTGAATATTTAAATTAACTATGACCCTATGTTTCAGGAAAGGAAATATTCCACCAACCTCAGATCACACTCATACCGCTGGGACCAGGAAGCTTCCAAGGCGACATTGACTGAGCTGCCAACACGTGGTTCCTGCTCCAGACAACGGCGGCAGCTTCCTTTCACCGCGACACCGCCCTAGAACCCTGGGCTGCAGCCGGTGGACTCCCTCCCTGCCTCACACGGCAGCCGGAAACTTTATGTGGCTTAAGGCCATCACGATATTGGATACAAAAACATATACAAAATACAACAAAATACAAAATTCTTTATTTCATAAAAGCGTACATGGTCATGATACAGGGGATGGAGCCACCCAGTAAGCAAAGGAAAGCCTGTGTTGGGAGGCTCCGCTCTTCCCTTAGGTTTATGAAAGTTACATACTTTAGTTGGTACTTTAGAGCTTTTTTAGATATTAATTTAAATTAAGAAATACATGTAGACATGCAATGACATACTTGTAAATAAATATGAGAATGATTTTACTAGCTTGTGTGTGTGTGTGTGTGTGTGTGTGTGTGTGTGTGTGTGTGTGTGTGTGTGTGTGTGTGTGTGTGTGTGTGTGTGTGTGTGTGTGTGTGTGTGTGTGTGTGTGTGTGTGTGTGTGTGTGTGTGTGCGTGTGCGTGTGTGTGTGTGAGTGCGTGTGTGTGTGTGAGTGCGTGTGTGTGCTTCCTAGTATGGGGGTCGTAACAAATCCTCCGTATCCTCATATGATTTTGTTTTTAGCCACTTTGTGACGAGCGATTTACACTCGTGGTATGGTTTTGAGTGTATGTCAAGTTCCCTGTTAATTATATTATAAAGGTATGAGGACTTAGCATTGAACTGCGATCTCGCAAAGTATGTACGTTTGTGTGTGGTCATAGCTACGTTTACAATTGTTCTTTTACTTTTGTATGCAGGATTGTATGGTAATGACTTGTGCTTCTTAAGTGTTGAATTCAAGATAAACAATCTTCTGACTGATAGAAGATCGCTGATCTGGTATAACAATTCAGTAGAAAATTGTTTTTTCTTGAAATACATGACTTTAATGAGAGCACGTTGACATCGTTCAAGGAAAATGAATCTACTTTTTGCTGCATTTCCCCAGATCGGTATGCAGTACACTAGGACAGACTGCACCAGGGAAATATAAATTTCGTTTAATATGTTGCGAGAGTTCGACTGTAATCTGTTACCTGGTACAATGTGTCTCAGTGTCATGAAGATCCAGAGCAGTTTTCTGACTCTAGCAATGACCTGGTCAAGGTGAGAGTACCAGTTCAAGTGCTCATCTACATTTATCCCTAGATACTTTATTTCAGCTACCTTTTCAATGGCTGGGCAGGTACAAATACCAGGAGAGTCGGATAGCTGACATGAATGGATTTTAAAGTTCATTTCAAAATTAGGCTGAGTGGAATTGGTAATGCTGAAACACATATATTTTGTCTTGTCAGTATTTAACGTCAGTAAATTCAGTCTAAGCCAATTCGAGATCTGAGCCATTCCCAGTTCCGCACTTTTTTTCACCTCTTCCCAAGTTTCACCAGAAAAAACAACGGCGGTGTCATCTGCATATGAAAATATATTTGCATTTGGGATGGTCATGTCACATAGATCATTAATATAGACTAAAAATAAAGTTGGACCTAGTACGCTTCCCTGAGGTACTCCATATAGTACATCCTCGTCGTCACTCAACACGTCGTCACACATATCAAAACAAAACTATGGATTCAAATGAAATACCCCGCCAGCTGAAAGAAGAAATTGTTTTCATTAGCCATGTGGCAGGATTAAACTCATTAAACTTGATCCAGCAAATATCTGGCTTCTTACCAGCAGGAGATACGAAACGTGTATCTAATTCATTGCTGCAGGCTTCCCTCCCAGCCTCAGGAATCCCCACCAGCAGACTGGAAAAGGAATGATGAGGTCAGAACAGTACTATGAGCACCAATGAAGAAAAGATCTGAAGCAACACTATTCTCTACTTACAGCAGCCGCGACAAATACTTCAATCCATCAGCTATTCTGCCTCCGTGGCAAGGATCCCTGTATCCTTTTATCAAAAACAATCAATACATGTGAAGATGCACTTGGCTAGATACTCGAATACACAAGCAGCCTGTATCGGCTGAAGACAAAAGAGAAGTGACCTCCATACGACCTGATGCTGGGGATGTCAGCATCCAACCAAATTTAATTATGACACTAATTAACCATTTAATTATTTATCTTTATATTAGACATAAAAATCAAAAGTCTCTTTCTATTGATATTTTGACTATTGTTGCTATTTATAACAATGTTTTATTCCAATATTCTAAATACATGTAAGTTTATAAACATTTACTTTATTTTTAATTAGCAACCCCACTAATTACTTTTTGTTTTG
The DNA here is from genome assembly GCA_911728535.1 of Pammene fasciana. NCBI lineage: Eukaryota > Metazoa > Arthropoda > Insecta > Lepidoptera > Tortricidae > Pammene > Pammene fasciana. The sequence continues at coordinate 5,586,623 of OU452292.1, forward strand.
ATTGGTTAATTATTTGTCATTCATATTGTTGCCAGTACAAGACATACTTGCTAGTTATGAAAACGAAACTATTCTACTAACCTTTCAAAACGCATTAAAGATTGAGTGATCAAAATCACAACGTTACAGTGTTGTATATAGATTGTGGTGTATATAAACTGTACAAAGTACATATAAGTTTATGTGTTTTTATTCACTTTCGGTGGCCCTATAGCGTAAAGGCTGCGTTTCCACCAGAGATGAGCGAGGATGCGTTAAGAGTTGCATAAGATTCGAGTAGGGGACTTGCGGCCATCTTGTCGAGCAAGGTGGTTTGGTTTTTTGATTAACTTCTTATTTTTTGTTCATTTTCGTGATTCAGTGTGTAATATATAGCTTATTCTGCAGTGATTTAACGAACTAGTGTGCAACTAATGAAGAATTAATCTCAAAACAAGTGTAACCCCTGTTTGAGTTAGATATCCGTTAGTCCACGTGCTTTTTGTAGGGAGTAGCTATCTCCTTATAAAAAACCTAACCTCACCGTACAACGTCCAGCTCTTGGAGCGAAATTTTAACTAATTAACCGTACACTTGTCGTCTCTACTTCGACATTGGCAAAATTGTCCCAATATTGTGGACAGAATGCCATTTATTTTAAAAATTGAATTGAATAAGATTCGAGTATACAAGCCAGTAATTAGACCAATCTTAATGTGTGAGTGTGAAGCTTGGACTTTGTCACATAAAGAAGAGAGCAAGCTCTTAAACTCAATCGTTAACATGTATAAGCTCATTAGCTGTGTCTTACGGTCTGTTAAATAAAACGAAGTTTATTATTTCGTATAATCAGCTCTATACAAGTCGATATCCTAACACACCCCATAAGAAATCTGTCCGTCTCGGAGATAAATATGTAATCTCCTAATCTCGATATAATTGCGAGCCGCAAACAGATCTGCCGGGCGCCCTCACATTGACTCGCTACGGCGACGTGAAGGGACAGATAAGTCACTTTCATGCTATTAAATTATAATATAAAGTTTATATGGTTTCCCTTCTTCACGCAAAAACGGTTGAATACATTTGAATGAAATTCGGCATACATAATACATATAGATACTGTAAAATAACTTGCATTTCGGGGCATCTTTGCAACTCGACTGAATTAGTTATTTAACACTAATCTGACAGCTTCTACCATACATTGTAAACCACTTTGAATGGCACATTACTGTAGGTACCTATGTAATTAAAATTTTCTTTTTTTGCTATAAATAGCATCGCCCACAATCTCTCTGCTTTGCCCCAAGGTTGGCTGGTAGAGAATGCCCTATGGCATTAAGTCCGCCTTTTGTACTTTAAGTTGTTTCTTTTGTGCAATAAAGTTTAAATAAATAATTAAAAATACTACTTAACAATACTGGTGGTAGGTAATGTGAATCTGAAGGCACCGGCAGTCAAGTCAAAACAAGCTACTAAGCACTGCCGTAACTACCATCCACTTCGCGATACTTCTCCTATGCATACCCTTCCTTAGCTCGTTTCTTTCCATCATGTTATTTTCCCTTCTTTCTTTCTCCTTCTTTCCCTTACTTCCTTGCTATGATTATATATTAAAAAGCTTCTTGTTTCTTGATATGATTTATTGGTTACCTCATAGTTTTAGTAATATGTTAATATCAATTAATACACCATACCGTTCCCAATCTTTTTCGTCTATCATCTCACCTTTGACGTTTCTCTCAGGCCAACCTGGCGTTTTGTTCATGCAGTGCCAAATTGCGTTTTGATTATGGAACCTGCAGTGGCTGCAGTGCATGCCAAGATCTGTTCCTCATTAAATAACTCCATTAATTATGTAATTTGCTATTGTATATATGTCTGCTGATAGTATTATCATCCTAAGAAATGACATAGGTAACGTTCATGTTCAGTGATACCGCTGTTCTATAATCTTTGAGTCTCGTGGTATGGAACTTGGAACTGAAGGCGAGGGTGGCCGATGATGGAATGTCTGCAACCGTCTAACTCGATATCAAGTTATAGCTACATTTTACATACGATACGATTCCCATAACATACAGTCGCCATCAAATATATCGGAGCGGCCAGAGTACTCGAAAATATCTGAATATGCATTTTATCGCCTTGACAACAGAGGCGTTGTTCAGATATCTGTGACTACCTTGGCCGTTGTGATATATCTGATGGCGACTGTACAATATTTATAGGCGACAGGATACTCCATCAATTTCGGTCGTAATCAAATAAAAAATCAAAACGGCCTCCATAGCCTAAAGTCGGTAGTGAGTGACCCTTGCGTACGAAGCTCCAGAAGTTCCAGGCCTACTATAACCGCGAAGAACTTCGTTCATCGAATCTTCTATTGGCATTACTCTCTTTCGTATATGCAAGAGCGATAGAGACGGGACCATCGTAGGCCCTCAGGTTCAAATCCTAGTAAGGGCATTTATTTATTTGTGTGTTTATCACAAATATATTTGTTCCTGAGTTATGGTTGTTTTCTATGTATGTATTCATATATTTAATTATAATACCCATAATACAGTCAGCAGCAGAAGTAGCTAAGCGGGTAGGGTGTTCAAACTTATCTTATCTTATCTTATCTTATTTATTTATTCTTCAATTTAGGCATTAATATAATGCACCTATGACTACACAACTATGACTACACTACACAACTGACCTACACACGCTCTTATTCTATTAACAATATACTTAGTCGTGTCCAGTCCAGGTCATTTTGAACATCCTACCCGCTTAGCTACTGTTGCTGCTGACTGTACAAGGCTTGTTTAGTTTGTGTAAATTGTCCCCAAACATTTAAATATTTTTTATTTAAACAAAATGTCAGCGGTCACAAACAGTTCAGCCAGACGCCTCGCCCCTGACAGATAAGAAATAGACAGCCTGTCAGTGGCAGCCACCGCGAGACCACAGTTGACGGCTACTGTCTGTCCAAGGCGGTGTTCGAATTTCAAAACTATTTGAGGGCATAAAAAAACGGTTTTTATTCTATACTGAATTTACACGTCTGTTTTACAAAGATACATTGGATATGCAATGTGATTTCTGGGTCGTAATCCAGAACTTTTTTAGACTCAGTAACTAATCAACATTATCGTTCGGTAGTATTTACTCAAAACAAAATTAATTCATTTTTATTGAATTTAAACTTTCGTGAGACATATTAACACTATTATCACTGTTAGCCCAATAAAATTAGGTTTTTTCGAAGAACTGATTGCCCAGCAGACTGGAAATCGTTTTAATACCTGCATGTGGTCCTAAAGGCATGTCATCCGAGTTTGCACCGTTCCAGCAGGTGTGCATAACTTTTGAGCGAATTTTTTGCTCTTCGTCAGTTTTTTTCTTCTAGCTCAAAAACGGTACGTCCGATGGAAAATGTCATACTTTAATATTAAAGAGGGTTAAATTTTGCGTCGAATAAGTATCTTAAACTTCTAATTCGATTCAGTGGTATAGCTGAAAGCATAACTTAAAAATCGGGAAAATGTCTAATTTCATTGAAAACTCATAAGTTTGAGTTACATAGCTCATATCTTTGCAAATATTACTCCTGTTGAAAAACCTATAGCATAAAAGTCGTAGAGAATAAAATTTCACGTTATATAGATACCTCAGTTTCACATTCAGTCATTTCCAAAGACTATATAAATTTGGCATGAATTCAAATTCGTTATTTTTCGTAATTTTTTCTAAGTTGCATACTTTCCATAAATACGAGGTGTTAGGCCTACATTTAATGCATCGTTACAACAAAGAACATTTCATTGCAATTCCTAAAACGTACCCAATAAGAAAACTCTTAATACACCGTGTTTTTTTTAATGTATGCAATGTACTTTTACCGGACTCAAGCTATCTCTATAAATTTCATCTAAATGAGTTCAGCAGTTATTGATTTGATTGATTCCCAATCGGTCCAATGTAAATAGGGTATTAGGAATATTAGGAAATTATAATTAACTTAATAACCAAACAATTGAAAATGATGACATGTCAATGTAATTTCGCACAGTCCGAGATACAAAGGAAGCATAATATTGTAATTACTTAACACACAGGTGTAGGTTTATCTTAGATAAATAAAAAAATACATACCGGTGCATCATTTTGTAGTGGGTTCTTAGAGTAAAATAATAATTTAATGTAGGTTTACTTACACAATCACAAAGACAAAAATGAAATATCTCAGAACTGTAGCTAATTAGGAGATTATGACACTACAGTCATTGAAAAATATACTTTAGGCTCAGGCATGTACCCTTGAAATTAATAGAATTAAAATAAAACACGGTGTATTATTTTTTCTTAAATACTTTTTAGAAATTTGCACTGAAATGTTCTCAGTTGTTCAGATGCATTAAATGTAGGCCTCGCACCTCATATTTATGGAAAATATGCAACTTGTAAGATTTTACCAAAAAATAACCATTTTGAATACATACCGAATTTAGTGTTTCAAATGATTGAATTTGAAAATTAAAGTATCCATATAACGTGAAATTGTATTCTCTACAACTTTTATTCTATAAGTTTTTCAACAGGAGTAGTCTGTTTCAAAGATATGTGACATCGAAGTCAAAATATGAGTTTTTCAATTAAATGAGACATTTTCCCTATTTATAACTTTTGATTTTGGCTGTATCGCTGAACCAAATGAGAAGTTTAATATACTCATTTGACGCAGAATTTTACCCTCTTTAATATTAAAATAACATTATTTCCATCGGACTTACCGTTTTTGAGCTACAAGCAAAAAAAAATGAAAGAGAGCAAAAGTTTCGCTAAAAAGTTATGCACACCTCCTGAAACGGTGCAAACTCGGATGACATGCCTTTAGGACCACATGCAGGTAAATAAACGATTTCCAGTCTGCTGGGAATTAATTCCGCAAAACGCTTTTTATTGATCTAATTTTATTGGGCTATGTAGGCTGTACTCACTTGTGTTTAGTCACAACGCGCGACATGTTTCGGAGAGCTTAGGTCTCCATCCTCAAGCACTAAGAGTGCTAGGCGAACCGATTCACGACTCGTCGTTACGGCGCCGCGTCATCGCAATGTCATTTGAAAGTAAGTGCATTTAATCTTATATTAAGTAGGGATTGCAATCCGGTACCAAAATAGTGCTGGATCCGGCCGGATCCAGTACAAATTTTACCAGATTTGGTACCGAATGGCAATCCCAAACATTAAGTAAATTGCAGTCACCCTATGACTTTTACTTGTACGAGATCGCAATGTCGTTAGCTCCCTCTAACGCATAGCTGCGTCCCTATGATGGCCCATCATGTAGAGGAGCCATTATCGTATACATTCTTACTAAAAGTAACAAGCACAGTCCGACCCTTGCTTCAAAACGCCTAATAACCGGGTGCACGGCAGAGCACAGCCAAGTCCTACGGATCAACGACCTAAATCTAAACGTTCTTTCCGCCGATAACTGTCTGAATGACATAATTGCCTATTATACAATGATTATACACTGGTTAAATAACGTACGACGACACCTCGGTCACACTCGGTGGCTGCGCACTTGTCATTTGCGGAACCTGTTATTTTGCTTCATGGTGTGTGGATATTGCTGGTAACATCAGAATTAATGGTGAAATTAACGCCATTGTGATATGAGATTGGTTGTGCGTATGTGTATGTGTGTTGTATGATGTAATTGTATAACAAGCAACGCATGGCTAAGTAATACTTATGTAGGTAATCATCTTCTAAGTCTTCTAACAATCCTTCAAATAAACTACACACTCTACACAGGCCTGGTTTTATGGGCAATTCCTACACTGAAAATAATAATTTCAAACTGTCACACAGTAAAGTGATGTTCATTAAGATTAACTGTCTTGTCAACAAATGTTTGAAAAACAGTAAAATACAAAGCAGTTACTGATTGAAAATTACTAATTATTGAAAAACAATAGCCTTAGCTACTCAAAACAGTAAAATTTAGGTACCTACTGTCAAAACAGTACCTAGTGTTTGAAAGTCTGCAGTGATTTTAAGCGCTTTTTTTTTGCTCTATAAATCTGATTGTTATTTTTTTATAGTGGGGGAGGGCGCGATAAGTTCACATACCTATTATTATAATTTATAATTATTATATGTAAATGTAATGTATGTAAATACAATAACTTACAAACGGTCATTATCAACATTCTAAATATTACTCGTATCAATAGTAAGTATCTGAAGTGTGATGATACCAGAAGGCATTTTTGACAAAGAGCCTGATGGCGGAAGATTACTTATGGAATTTTTGATTCGCCGACCGAATACCGTACAATCGTAAGCGATAAATAGCCGACAAATGTTCCAAAACGTTACAATTTAAAAATGGACAAAGCCACAGGAAGCGAATACGGAGTTATTTATTTATTAGAGTTTGATTTATGCCATCAATGGCTGAAGGCGCGGCGCGTCGCGCTCCACAGCCGATCCCATTATATGGACACTGGAAGTGGTATTTTGGGGTAGACAATTGTGGATGAGTTTAGTGAAAGGTCCCAATTTGTCGGTACACATAAAGAATTCATTCTTTCACTAATAACTAGATAGCGTATATGTGTAGTTTTATTTTACTTTTATGGTTAAATTAAAACTAACGAAGTCAAGTCTTAATCTTTACTTAATTTATTTATTTAATCTATTACACGTGAAAACCCAAACGAGTTCACTACTTATTTGTCATAATTATTTACCTACTAGAATGTGTGAAAGGGGTCTCACTAGCGACTTATTTCTATATCAATTATCTTCTTTACAAAGTTTACAACTACCCAATATTCCTAGGTATTCCCAGCCTGGGCGTACACGCTTGAATACTGATAGTGATCATGTGGCGTCCCATTCCCAGGCGGAGTCGGTAATCGCTGGTAATTTTAGACGGTAGTCCTTCATTAGGTCCGTCATATCCCCTGGCTTCCTCGGTCCTGACGACATGCGAAAATGCATTTCCCCAACGTTAAAAAAAATGTATTGTATGTTTGTGTCAAAGGTTGTCCGGAAGAGATCGCTTTTTAGCGATAAGACCGCCAATTGTATACCTCTACTTTTCTGTTTGTAACTTGTGTATACTCTATTTCTTTAATTTGAGGTGTGCAATAAAGAATATTTATGTTATGTTATGTATTCTTAATATTAAACGATGCTCCCCTTTTCACATGTATTTAATGTGAATGCCATTTCCAGTACGCGTGTATGTCTGTTTGTCAGTTTTCACGCGCCGCTGCAACTATTAATATTGAAATTGGCGCGATCTGTCGCCGCCCCGACTGGCCGAGCTGTCATTTATTTTTAAATCCGGAAGAGTGGACACGTCGTGTAATCGCCTTTATGTGTGAAACGTTTCTGTTAGATTTTTGATTGTAAATGTAGAAAACGGTTTTTATTTTTATTATAACAGTATATTATACTTGCTGCTCTAACTAAATGATGGGCCATCATAGGGACGCAGCTATACGACGGAACGAGATCGCAACATCGTTAGCTCCCTCTAACGCATACATGCATACGGAAAAAATTGTGTGATAGCAAAGTACCAATTTGGCTCGGTTAAGATATTTTCGGTTGCATACAACCAAGACATATTTAAAACACGGAATAAAGCTTTGTTAATGACAAACAAGCAATTATTGCTAAATATTCTTGGTTATTTTTACCAATCACTCATTTAAATCCAAATAAGTGTCCTAGTAAATATAACCCTTACCTGATTCTCTTATTTATTTTTAACCAATTTAATGGTATAGTTTCACATACGTACGTTAGCCCAGTTGACTTCTATGATTTTAGCAACGAACTTTGCAGGCTCCATGCGAAGCGAGTCACTCGGTTGTAAATAGCAAAAACTTATTTATTTCTAGCTGTTTCATTTTCTCAGTGTAGTCCCTATGATGGCCCATCATGTAGAGGAGCCATAATTAAGATAATGAAGTACTTATGTGTTTTATGTACAAAATCATTTAGAGTGTGTCTCATGATCACACTTCTGTTATGCTTTATTCTCTCTAATACGTGAAATTAAAATAATACTGAATACTGATATTTTTTATAACATGTTCCTCTGGTATGTGTTACGTGTCATATACATTGAAACTCAGGAATTGGATTGTATGGTATGGCCAATTCCAGAATTCCGGAGTTAGCCCATACCCCATACAAACAATTCCGGAGTTGCAAGCCCTAGTCATATAGGTACATAGCAACGTACAAAAAAGCATTTGCGAAGTTTAAAAAAGTACCATTGAAGGTTTGGATTATTAACATTTAAATAATAAATATTATGGGACAATGGGACAATCTTACACAAATCGACCTAGTCCCACAGTAAGCTTAAGGCTTGTGTTGTGGATTGTGGATAGTAGACGACGATAATTATATATAATAGATAGATATAGATAAATACTTAAATACATAGAAAACATCCATAACTCAGGAACAAATATCTGTGATAAACACACAAATAAATGCCCTGACCCGAACCCGGGACCTCCTGTTTTATAGGCAGGGTCACTACCAACTAGGCTAGGAGGTCGTTAAACATTTCATTTTTACATCTTCGATTTTACGGATTTTTTTATTCATTTGACTAAGTAGGTACCTACATTTTGTGATACAATTCAACATGTCTCATACAATCCCTATTAGTAAACTTGTTAACTCGTTGTTGATATACATTTTCTAGAAAAGCTAGATTCAATTGTCTCTTGCCTCGTTTGAAAAGTAAAATGTTTAGGTATATAGATATCTGTACCGGGTCTGCGACACGCTGTGAAGTGACGGCAGCAGGGGGCAGTAATAACAGTGAATTAGCATAATGCGGGATCCAGTGCTATGCGAACTGACGCGAGAGAAGGGTTAGGAGGGCTACCATCGACCTCAACTCACTACAACTCACTTCTGTGACACTCTGGCAGCAGTGGGCAGTAATAACAGTGAATTAGCATAATGCGGGATCCAGTGCTATGCGAACATTGCGAACTGACGCGAGGAAAGGATTAGGAGGGCTACCATCGACCTCAACTCACTTCTGTGACACTCTGGCAGCAGTGGGCAGTAATAACAGTGAATTAGCATAATGCGGGATCCAGTGCTATACGAACTGACGCAAGGGAAGGGTTAAGAGGACTACCATCGACCTCAACTCACTCACAACTCATTTCTGTGACACAATAAAGTGGCAGCAGTGGGCAGTAATAACAGTGAATTAGCATAATGCGAGATCCAGTGCTATGCGAACTTACGCGAGGAAAGGGTTAGGAGGGCTACCATCGACCTCAACTCACTACAACTCACTTCTGTGACGAAATAAAGTGGCAGCAGTGGGCAGTAATAACAGTGAATTAGCATAATGCGGGATCCAGTGCTATGTGAACTAACGCAAAGGAAGGGTTAGGAGAGCTACCAGCGACCTCAACTCACTCACAACTCACTTCTGTGACACTGTGGCAGCAGTGGGCAGTGAATTAGCATGATACGCTCACTAAAGCGAAAATTTTTTTTTTGAATTTTTGAGTGGGACTTTTTTCAATTCGACACATGATTTTGGGGGGGGGGGGTCATGTCCCCTGTGACCCCCCCCCCCCTCGGACCGCGCCTGCCGCAGTAGGCAGTAATAGATAACAGTAATTCAGCGTAACTTAGCGAGGGTCTGGAGCTCTACTACTAATAATACTGGCCCTAAAGTACAGTCATCATCAGAAGTAGCCTAACGGGTTAGGAGTTCAAAATGATCTTTACGCGCTCTTATTCTCTTAACAATTAAGTCGTGTCAAGCTAATTTTGGACACCCCACCTGCCTAGATACATCTGCTGCTGACTGAACTTTATAAAGTTTATAAACTGCTGACTGAACTTTATAAAGTTCAGTCGTTACAATCAAAACGTCACTTATTTATAAGTGACGTTTTGATTGTAGGTACTAAATTATTGTCCCATATCTTTAACTGCAACAAAGAACATTTATGTGCTATAGTATAAGTGCGTATATAAACGGACAGAATAAGCAACTAGCAATAGAAGTCACTAAAGTATGTTCTATATGCACATACCCAAGTCGCCATCAAATATATCGGAGTGGCCAAGGTACAAAAATATCTGAACATGCACTTTATTACCTTGACAATATTGGCCCTTGGCACCTTGGCCGCTCCGATATATCTGATGGCGATTTAGTAATAACCAAAAAACGAATCGGATAAACAAGTGAACTTACAGTGAACTTGAAATCCATTGATAAGATAACTTTCGTAAATAATGGAAATGGGAATGTAACGAATAAAGAATGAGTTGGACATTAGTAACGCTGCAGGTTTTTGTTGATCCCCATTTAACGCTAACCGACAGAGAACGTTTTATAACCTCTAATTGTACTGTATTTATTACCGTGGAGTGGGACACGGGAGGTGTGGAGACGCTCTAAATAGTTCCACCCGAATATAGATAAAGACTAGAGTAGCACTAGTGCCAAAGGGTCTACATTTTTCAAATTTCCCAACGGCTAATTTCCGTAGAGTGTGTACATCTCGGGGATTATACAAATGCCTGTCTTAATCTTAAAAGGTGACCATATAAGTACAGGTGAGTCAGAAAAAAATATTAACCTACTCTGGGAAAACCGAAACCTTAAAACAAACTTGGCTTTGCAACGTACTCGAGCTCGTGTACGCAAGAATATTAATAACCTAAGGCTTTCACACTGCTGCGGTTTCCGCATGCGGTGCGCGAGCGAGATAGCGCCCTGCACGTGTATAGCGCTCTCACACTTACACATCGTTACCGCATGCGGTTGCGGCGCCAGTGTGATAATCGTCTAAGTATCCAGGTGTAACCGTCAATATTTATACGTGAAAGATCATAATAATCTTCATTTCATTGTGCGATTATTTATTTTAGGTCTAACAACAACTCCAATGTTTCAACAATGCGATAAAGCATGTAAAAAGTGTGCGAATCAATGGTAATCGCAATTGTCGTGTGAACGTACATTGTTGACACATATACCGTGTCATCGATGTAATGCATGTACACATATGATATACCTGCAGCTCTATGATAAGTGATGATAACAATCGTAATAGGACATCGTAAGTAACAAGCTTGTATAATGCAGCAGAATTCTGCTATCACGGACAAAAAAGGTGGAAAAATCAAAGTTATGGCTGAATTTTGTTTATGGAGTCCATACAAAAATTCTGCCAATATAGATTTTTGTCTGCATATTACGGTAGCTGAGTTCCGCCCAACCCAAGTGTGTTTTTCGCTTAACGTAGGTATTAACGTAGGTAAGTATGTGATAATTATCAATTATCATATGATATTTTCAACCACATTTGTCATGTCACTTACGGACTTTATGTCATTCTTGATAATGATAGTTAACTACATATGTCGAAGCAGCCAAGGGTAGGTACTCAGAAATTAGCAATATATCTGGGTGGGGTCCTGCGTCCGTTTCTTTTATATTATTTCTTGTATTATGTAAATAAATGTATTTTCTTTCATTCTTCCAAATAATTATTATCGTGTTTTATTTATTTTATTTCGCTGTTAATTTTCTTTCACTATTTCATTCAAATAAATGTCATTATTATAGGCGAAATAAATAGAAAAGTCTGGATAAATTCAATTTTATTTTCTTTTACCCAATAAACAACATTGATAATATCTTTGTCCAATAAGTTTGTAATGATACTAATGATGCATATATGTAAGGACAGTCGCCATCAAATATGTATGTCGGAGCGGCCGGCAAGGTACTCAAAAATATCTGAACTTTATCGCCTTGACAATAGAGGCGTTGTTCAGATATTATAGGAGTAGGATAAGTATATAAGTACTCATTTATAAAACTACATCTACAGCGCGGACTTACGCAAAATTTTACAAGCTCAGTTCTTCATAGTCCATCCATTGTCCATGACGTGGTTAGATCCAGTGACACTCTTAGCCTTATCGCTGGCTAGGAATAAAATGAGACTTCCAATTTCCTCGCTCGAGGCTATAAAACCTTGGACAGTAGCATCAATCACTACCTGTCGTAGTTTCTTGGGATCTCCAAGACGATTGTTACTGATAAAATCGTTGTCCACAGGCCCAGGGTTAACAGTGTTTACTCTTACTCCTGATGAGGCCAGCTCCATCGCTGCGCAACGTGTAAAATGATCCAAAGCTGCTTTGGACACGTAGTATGGAAGTAACTTTGGATTCTTGCTCGGACGCAGTGAAGCCCCACTTGAAATGTTAATCACGTTTCCCCCAGTCTTCGCTAGGTGAGGTGCTGCCAGGCTCGTCAGTTGAATGGCCGATCGGACGTTAACACTCATTACCTCATCGTAAGCTTTTAGGACTTTTCCATCCATTAGGGATCCCTCTGAAAGCATTCCAGCGTTGTTGACCAGTACATCCAGTTTTCCGAAATGTTCTATCGTTTTTGGAACGATGGTGGCTACGTCTTCTTCCTTGGAGAGGTCAGCTTGGATGATGAGGTGTTTTCTTCCGAGCGCTGCAATGTTTTTGGCGACAGCGCCTAGCTTGGCCTGCGTGCGCGCAACAAGCACCACGTCGGCGCCCTCTTTGGCGAACATGAGCGCCGTCGCCGCGCCTATACCGGAGCTTGCCCCCGTCACTATCACTACCTTGTCATTAAAACTCATTTTTTTAGAAATATATCTGTTTTCGATTTACTTTGTCTTATGATGAGTAGATCATTTTGCAACAGCTTTTATAATGTAAAAGGTACCTAGCTTATTATCAATATAGATGAGTAGGTACTTAGACAATGTAAAACTTGAGATAACATGGATAATAGATATGAACATTATGAACTGAATCAATCGATATTAGGGTTCCGCACGCATAAAAAACGGTCTCCCATTTCTGTCTCTGAAATTAAAACTATCATCGCAAGCAATAAAATCACAAGCTTTGATGGTTGTGATGATGTCAGTCGTCTCATGGTAGTCATGATTGTCAGTTCTTGACTGTGTGCTGACATCATCAATACCTCGTTGGTAACGTCAATGGTGAATTTCCCTAACTTTAATTGCCGTGGACAAATACACGAATAAGTTCTTTATCGCGATGCCTCTAAACCCTAATCCCTCGGTAGGTGTAAACTTGCCATCTTCATTTCAGAATAGCAACACAAAAGTGAACTGCGGGCGCGGCGCGGTCACGCGCGGTCGCCGCGCGACAATGCGACGGTTTCACGCGTCAGCGGCGCCTGCGCCTGGCTCGTCCTCGACACTTCATTGACCCATACCCATACGTTAAACTACATATACAGACATGGGTATCACAGAACAAATATTAAATTAGAAGAAGCAAGCACCGCCAATAGTATGTAACCGTACCGATTTCTACATAGGTACAGCCTTGGCCAGAAGTGTTGAGCACCAATGCGATTTTCATACAAAACTGGAAAGTTTAGTCCATCGTTTCCATCTTTGTTTAAGTTATTTTGTCAATTAATTTAAACTAATAGGCATGTTTTGTTGAAGTTAGTAGTAACTTCATAGAATATTTGCAATATGTCGCACCGACTAAAATTTACATTTTTGGTACCTTCTATTTTCATATTTTTTAAGTACCTTGAAAGTGTTATTAAGTGAAGTTTTCTATATTTATTAGAGATGGGCCGACTAGTCGCCGACTAGTCGGGAAAGCCGACTATTCGGCATCATTTGTAGTCGGCGATTAGTCGGCGACTAGTCGGCAAAAAATGCCGAATATTCGGCACTTTAATACCTACAGGAAAATAAGAACTTGGCGGAGGTTTAACCCTTTTCTTAGTTATGAATATCTAAATCTTATTATAGTGTTTGTTTTCCTTTTGCCTTCAAACACGCCAGCGCTGGTCATGAACGCGTGATAGACAATGGCACGGCGGACGAAGTGAAACGAGCGTTTTCGATTGCACCCGAACTTAGCTAAAACCTACGATCGGCATTGCCGATTAGTCGGCCGATTAGTCGGCAATTTGAAAACCGATTAGTCGGCCGATTGTGTAGTCGGCAAAAACCCTAGTCGGCCCATCTCTAATATTTATAAATAAAATATAACATTTACCGTTACCGTACATTGTTAGGATAGGGAAATAATGCTTAACATCAAAATTGTAAACAAAAAACACCTATGCTCAATACACCTGGCCAAGGCTGTATGTATATGTACTTACTTGATAGGGGATTTTAGAAAAAAGATAAGGAAACTTCGTCATTTATTCTATAGTAAACATTAATACCTGACAGTTGGAACATCACAAGTTAATTATTTGGATAGGCGATCGTTCGGACACATAAATAAGTTAAATAACTCGCGTAGTACGAACACTAAAAATATGGTTACGTGTCGTGGGAGGAAGTCAAGAAGGAAGTAATGAATAGAATTCAAGTTGTTTATGGGGTAAACACGCAATACATTAACAGTAAACAACAAGTTGTGTATTGTTAATTTCCAATCGTCTTCACTGTGCTTTTCACATATTTCTTCCTCTCGCAGAAAAATATTCCCAGTTAAGCTCCAACGCGCCGCTGTTGTTTCTTGGCCGCCCTATCTTTTTTTTTGCCATTTTGGCTACGCAACCCAAAAAGAAATACCAATAAAAATATAACAATTATTGATTATTGCAAAACATTGTGTAACACGCCAAACTCATCAATTCTTTCTTTGAAACAATTTCTTAGGCTTTAATTGTATTTCCATCATTTCATTCATCATCATTTACTATCGAAATAAAATATCAAAACCATAAATGAAAACACAATATTATTACTCCTAAATAATCGAATTTATATGAGATAATTTATTTACAGTAGAGGAAGGTATGTACAATCACGATTATTGCAAAACATTGTAAAACATAGGGTACAGGAACAAATCAGTTATCAATGTTATCATGTTATTAGACCTTGAGCAGTTCTACTTATCAAGTGTTTCATCTACACTTATGGGAGTCGTTTTCCACTTACCGATTGAGTGTTGCTGTTGCTACGTGGCCTAGATTCCCATTAACTAAATAAATTAAATAATTAATATAATCATTATGACATATAAATATCCTTCCGCGATTTGCGACTGTACCATTCTCGATAGAAAACGAAAATGTTTATAATTAATAAGTCTGGCGGTGAATTGTTTGGTCAAAACAAAGAGTAACGTAGTTTCAAGCAGAAATCCAAAATTGTTACCATATATACTTCAATTGTGTCACCGCGGCTTTGGACAACTTCGCGCGGTGCGCAGCGGTAGAGCTAGTCTAGTATCTTCTGAATCAAAATCAATACAGTCAATCCTGGACTAGTGGATAATCACTTCGACAGAAACAACAGTCTTTGGCAATCCGAAGGTCATGCGCCAGGGTCTCATTGACGCTACTCTCCAACAAATGAAGAAATCGGGAGTGTGATTTTGTTCCTGCCTAGCGACAATGCAAAGTGTGAGCGTGTAACATACATATGATACATACGTCTTAAGCAGGGATGTCACGAATGTCGTTTTTCTCACATTCGCGAATGCGAATGCGAATGCGAATATTCAGGATGCGAATGTCCGAATGCGAATGCGAATACGAATGTTACTACTTTCTTTTCTGTTTGTAACTTGTGTATACTCTGTTTCTTTAATTTGAGGTGTGCAATAAAGAATATTTATGTTATGTTATGTTATGTTACGGAGTAGATTCAAAAAACTTAATCTTGCTTATCATTTTTATGCTTCCATAGTTCAAAAATGCAGAACATGACATGTGATGGAGTCCTATATTAATGATCAAAAGGAGTCAAGTGATACCGTCGTTTTCACTTCCTGTGTATGAGCAAGCATATGACCATGGGCCGGGTCAGTGCGGTCAAAACAGGATGTGTTCTACCAACATTCGCATTCGAAAAATATTCGCATCATTTGATGCGAATGCGAATGTTGATACGAATGTCAAAAATGATGCGAATATTCGCATTATACGAATGCGAATGCGAATATTCGTGACATCCCTAGTCTTAAGCACCATCTGAATCAGCAAACCAGAGTTAACGCATAGTAACGTATCTATGGGGCCACACAGCGCCATGTAATAAAGCTATAAACTTGGAGTAAGTACAAAATGTTCTTAGATTCTGCCCTGTTTAAGATTAATATGTAGGTATTTACCACAAAAATTGTTCTATTTTTGTATCAACAAACCGTAACATCCAAAGTGTCAATAGCGTTACGGTAATACCCGTATCCCGTCCCCTCCTCAGATATTTAATTTTGATATGAAACCCACCGTGACGCCACGAATAAATCTTATCCGGCATCTACTGGCCAATATCACCGCGAAATATTAGCCATCGCGAATCTTAACATACAGAAATTGTCCACTTTATCTTATGAACGAGCAAAAATATACCTTAAAACATGGAGAGAGAGAGTGATTTCGAAGTGCAGATAAGAGGTGTCTATGATTTTGTGATAGAGGAAACTACGTCCTATAGCATTAGCGTCAGATTTGACTTTGGAACATACGGAATTGTACTCAGGATGTATGAGTTATTTCAACACACACATATCAGGATTTTTAACCCTAAAAGTATTGTATAAGAGTTCAGATTTGTATGTGCTTGTAAATGATATTGCTTGACCCATCTCCAGGGATTTAGTAGGGCTCTTAGTTACGGTTTTATTTGAATTTGCCAAAATGCTTTGTGACAAATATTTGGACATTTATTGCGATCGCTAGTGGTGAGGAATATTAAACGGTGTTTCTATTTGATCTCTCGTAGATTCCATTGGTCACGGGTGTTTGTGCGAATAGCTTTTGCTGGGGTATTTTTGATTGGCGAGCATAAAACGTTACTGCAGCTACTTATTGCCTGACTGGCGCAGATCTAGGGAGTGTGAATGTTAGAGCGGCTCTTAGCCTGCGGTCTTGTCTTAAGAAGTTTATTTCTGTCATTTGCAACTTGCCCTTTTAAAAGTATACCTCCAGTTTAGTCCACCGTGTGTCGTGACTAATTTCAAGGCCATATCAAATAAAGAAAACAAAAGATACTATATGAGGCGATGGCAACAGCGTTAAATATGAAAAAATTTAGTTGGAGAAAAATAGATTAATCCTTTATTCATAAACGGCCACTAAAGTTAAGAGGCCTCTGATAATCGTTTGTCCCTTTCCGTTCAACATATATGAGGGAAAGGGATAAACGATTATCAGCGATCTCTTAACTTTATTGGCCGTTTATGAATAAGGGGATAAAGCATTAAGGTGTAGGTAGGCTCTCCTAATTGGCTCAATATAGCTTCAGCTTCAGATTATGGAGTCGTAGTTAATTTACTGCTCATTATGTTTTATCCCTTTAACGGGCAAGACTGAAAAAAATCCTCGATTCTAGCCTCATCGCCAATCATTAGTCCTAAAAATTCTGTACAAGAAAAAAAAATACAAAAAGATGATGTTACAGGTGGTCTTTTTTGAGACCGTTGCCCTATAAAGGGTTATTGTAAAATATTTGATTAGGTACCTACTTGGTAAATTTTCACACAAATAGATAGTCAGTAATTTGTACCCAAAACCGAGTTTTATAGCACCATCCGCTAATAATTGGTTAGGTTTAACGCTTCAGGCGTCAGCGGTGGGACATTTCGCGAGCCCGCCAAGAAGAGCCCAAGTCTTATCACGTTTCTAAGAGAGTTAGTCCCTTTCCAAGTGCTCTTTAAAGTTTTATGTTCCCGCGCCTACGCGTCGCCGACCTGTCACTGCCAAAACGAGCAAAACAGTGACAATTGGTGCATATCCCCGACGAATTATCCCTCTTCGGCGCCTTTGTCCAATTGAAGCTTCCTTTATTTCACCATTTTTGCCCTTTTTCCATTCTCATTTGGTTATTTATCTCCTCTTTTTAGCCGCAGACAATGAGCCGGCGTCCTCATTATATCGTCGTTGGTTTAGCACGAGTTGTGGTACTAAATCTCTTGAGGAATTCTAGCGAATTACCCGTTGAGCATGGCCCGTTTTTTGGAGTGATTGATTGGGGTAAAAATTACTTTCTTTTTGCCGACGCGGGGCTGTCGCGTGATAAATCGAACTTTGATCCGCCATTTGTTTAAAGCTTTACTTTAAACATCTTTCTCGAAGCCAATAATGTGCTCTGAGCGAAGGAATAACTACTCACCCTTAACGACCGAGCTCCGAAAGCGACGCGACACCAAATGTTTCATTTCAATCTTGCGGGTTCCTCATACTATCGAAGTATCCAGGTTCTACAGCACATGGGGCATGTTCGCAAAGACAGGGGCGCCCGACTTTTTTAATTATAAGAGAAATAATGTGGGAGAGATCTCCGAGAGCCTGTACAGCCCAATCTTCCGTTACTGGTCGTCCGTTCATCAAAACGACAACAGGAAGTAAACGTGTGACACAGCATAATTAATATTGCCTCAGTATTATGCCATAGTTAAATATATGACTTGAAAATGAGACAAGTCCGTAGACTGAAGTACAATATTTTATTTTAAAAAAAACTTGGTCCAAAGAGCAAATCTCATCCCTAGACTTCCTGCTGATAAATCTAACGTTATCTGCTGCTCAGTACATTTAGAGACACACTAATGTACGGTGCGCAGTGTCATTAATCGCGCTGTATCGCTGGATCTCGGTTCGGTAGTTCTCGGGAGCGTCAGGAAATAGATCAGCCCACCCGCGCGTCTGCGCCTGCCAGTAATTAATATAGGTACAAGTGCGAAAAGTAAGCTTAGTAATCAGTGATTGCGCTTAAAATGTCAAACTTTAATACCTAATATTGCCACTTATCTAATAGTCTGGACCGGGGTCCTTAAACATCAAAAAGAAAGGTATGGATGGGCCATGCGAATGTCATCTCGCTAGGTACGGTACAGCTCAGCAAATGTATAACACAACGTTCAAATCTGGAGCAGAGCCCGACTGGGGAAGTACTAAGTTAAGCTTACCTACTGAATATCACAGCCAAATAGAACTAGACCCTACTTATAGTGTTGTGTTCCTGCTGGTGAGTAAAGCTGCCAAATCGCTCAAAGAGGATGCTGTGTATAGACGACGAGGGACACCTCTTGTCCAGTCAGCAGCAGAAGTAGCTAAGCGGGTGAGGTGTTCAAAATGAGCTTGACACGACTTTATTGTTTAGAGAATAAGAGAGTGTGAAGGTCATTCTGAACACCTTGCCCGCTTAGCTACTTCTGCTGCTGACTGTCCTTTTAGTCAACAACTCTATTGAGAACACTGCTTTCGGCAATCTACTGCCGTCCATGCGTACGACGAGGCCATACCATCTCAGCTGGTGTTTCACGATAAGTGCTTCAATACCAGGACCCCTATTCGACATGGGATAACTGACAGTAGCTGGCGAGACAACTATGAGATCACTTTTTTTGTGACAGCCACAATCGCTATGGATTCACACAAAAGTGATATCCACCTACGTCAAAATCAACACGTCTCGCTAGAGGATTTGCCTCTATGGGCATGGGCGCCATCTTATTAGTTTAGCCATAGACAAACACTCTAGCGAAACCTACTGTAAATTTGACAGTTAGGCGTGTCCACCTGAGGACAGATGGATATCACTCATCAACTAGCGATTCTAGTGTGACGTCCATGTCTCGTTTTATAGCTTGTCGAATATGGCTCCAGGTAGCTTGAGAACTTTAAAAACTAATTGTAAATCCTATTGCTAAACAAAAAGCTTACTAATGGTGTGCTAAGTATAATCTGTCCTTTGGCAGTGAGCCAGGCATGTGACTTAGGTGGTCCTAGTTTTTTTATTTCTAAAAACACCAGATTCCTTATAAATAATGCATTGGACGTTACATTGTCTGCGCAGGATGTGTATCTAAATTACACAGCGATTAGTTTCCAAGTAACTACTTGTTATGCAATTGAATGCACTTACAATTTTGACAAAAAAATAATTCGTTGAATTAGAAGTTAGCCCTTGGAATCATGGTTTGAATTATGTAAACGAAAATAATAAGTACCATTTAGAATTCTATAGAACATCCGAATAGTGGAAAGACGTCTTTAATATCTTACATACCTACAACTAATTACAATTTGCAACAAATTAAGTATTATGTAGAAATATATAGGTAGTATTAGCAGTGTATTAGCAAAGTTGCAGAACATTCTCAAAAATTCAGTAACATTCTCGGAAATTTCCGGAAACTTACACGAGCATTTAAATTAAATTTCCAATGAGACATTCATATATGGAATTTATCAAAAAAAAAAATTAGTTGATGTACCTATGTATTATGAGACAGTCAGTTAAAATAATAATGGATAACTGCGGTGTCCAGCGACCACCTGAATAATTTTTATTGTTCGTAAAAGTTAAGTTCTGAGAACATTCCGTAAGAAAAATTTCGCAACTTTATTTGATTTTATTTTATTTTATTTATCGAACGAGCTGAGCGTAAGCGAAGCTCGTTCTTACAAACAACTTCAGACCCAACTGTCACCTGGCTACTGGGACGTCTCGGCATTTGGATGGCTTTTTGATTTACATAGTTTGTCCGACGATAACTTTGGTAACGTTTTTCTGATCTTTATGAAATTTGTTAGGGTTGTAGCAGAGACCAACAAAATTTGCGAGTTCGTATATGAGCTGGATTGAGACGGGGGTTCTGAAATTAGAAGGCCTAAAAAGGTTTTGGAAAGGGGTCTTGTTACGTTGGTCATCTTATTTGCTACTTTTACGAGCAAGTATGGTTGAGTTTGGTATCAAACGAAAGGTATTGATTTACCCTCTTATCAAATACTTATTAACTGCTTACTGTTTCATAATAATTAGCAAAATAAAATAGATTTCAAAAATATTTTCAATTATATTTTGCTTTTGGTGTAAATATTTTGACAACTGATATTAACACGTTAGAGAGAGTTACCATAGACGCAGAATGATTTAATGATGGTGTCCGAAACCTATACCACAGAGTAAATAATAGTATAACAGAGAGACCTCTGTAATGTCACGTAACGTCACGAATCATGTTGTCCCTTCTTAACGCATGACAAGTTCTTTTTCGCACTTATGCAAACGTATCGGATACGTCGTGTCAAACTCAAATTTTTTGACAGATTTACTTTGAGTTGTACCCCCCTGCCTATACCACAGAGTAAATAATAGTATAACAGAGAGACCTCTGTAATGTCACGTAACGTCACGAATCATGTTGTCCCTTCTTAACGCATGACAAGTTCTTTTTCGCACTTATGCAAACGTATCGGATACGTCGTGTCAAACTCAAATTTTTTGACAGATTTACTTTGAGTTGTACCCCCCTGCCTATACCTAGGTGTCCACAGATGAGAACGACATGTCAAAGTAACAAAGTGAGAGGTGGATGTAATGTAAATTTAGATGAGACATAAACTGTCAAATCTGAACAGATTTCGTCGCGGTAAAATTTTGAGCATTAACCACACAATTTAATACGGACATTTAGTTTTACCATGATGGTTAGTTTAGAAAAAAACATACTAATATTTACAAATTAATGTTATAGCTTGGCAAACCATTTCTGTCAGTACAGAAGCGCGGCAAATTTGAAAAATTGCTGGTTGGCTGGCCATGTGCATGGGGCCCCCATGGGCCCCATTTTTGGTGTTTTTAGTAGGTATTTCTACTATTGCTAGTTTATGCCGAAACACAAGATTCGCGAGTTCACAGTTCGGGGCGAACTACTAGTTTTATCTTGATATAGCTATTAGTTTTTGCAATTACAGCTATTATCTGGCCTAGAAAAGAGTGGATAAAATACCCTATATGCATGTGGTATTCTAGAATAATTTTTAAATCAAGCCAATCTTAAAAGTTAAAGATTTTCTCACAGCTGAACAGTGTAAGGTTACATAAGGTCTGAGGTCGAAAATGTCGTGACTGGCCCTCGGGCTCTATTAGGCTCATTCAGAGTTGTCAGCCTATGCGCTTGCACAGACGAGATGTCCAACAGACTAGTTCAACCTTTTCAAAACTAAAGTCGGGATCAAACGTTCATGACTACAGTTTAAAATGAACCCTAATACATTACAAGAAGGTTTACTATAAATAAATAAATATTATGGGACTATCTTACACAAATCAACCTAGACCCACAGTATTAAGCTCAATAAGGCTTGTGATGTGGGTACTAGGCGGCGATATATACATATAACAAATAGATACAGATACATCCTAAAATACATAGAACACATCCATAACTCAGGAACAAAATATCCGTGATAAACATACGAATAAATGCCCTGACCAGGATTTGAACCCGGGACCTCTTGCTTGGCTCCTGTTGCTGCTTCTGCTTTCTGGTCAATGGGTGAGTATCCATCCATTATAGAGACCAGTAGCGGAGCGTCCATAGAACTCGATTCCCACCGGCTTCCCTTATTTTCAGCTGGCTCAGTACTTTTACGACGGGCCATGGAAAAAAGTAGCCGCCCCGGCTTCCCTTAGAAAGAATTTGATGCGCGACCAGACCACTGATAGAGACCTAGAGGTAGTCAAAGGGTTAAAGGTGGTAAAGACAGCAAATATGGTCCCTACAGAGTCAGCTATTGAAGTGCTTAAGGGTCAAGGGTTGTATAATTATTTTAACACGCCCTTGATTTCTTGACGATAAAATCATATCTAACTAATTTTGAACACATATACTTAGGTATCACCGCATAGCTAAGTATTTCTGGGACAAGAATTCCCAATGTATCCTTTATATATTCGACGAAGTTGTCTTAAATCTCCGTGAAACTTTAAAATCAAAACTAGGTTATGTTGAAGTGATTCTTATTAGATAGCAGCGCCACCTATTAAGGCATACGCAATAATCTCCCATCAGCTTTACGATGTGAAACTGCACCCACCGGGTCGTCACGTCCGTGTCGTGACGGAGTCGTCACGATCTCGCCGCGAACGTGACGCGTGTTATCTCGCGGGGATGACATCCAGATTATGCTTTTTGTTTGTGCTTTATAGTGTTATAGGTTATGTAAATGTATTTTCACCGCACTCAAGGTGCTGTGAAAATACATTTACATAACCTTCCTAAGGTATCCTTTGAAAAAGTGGGCAAAGTTACATTTTGTACACTAGTGTGTAAAGTAATTTGGTGCAAGTTTTACCTTGTTAAGGTAACGGGTTGGATGTTGTTCAAGCGATTATTTCAAAATCATAAATATTTAATACCATTAATATTGGATTTGAATTTTACATATTGCATTCAGCAATAAGTTTCTTCACCTCTCGTACCTTGAGACCTCCGCAACGCTCAAATTCCACTTTTTGAACCACTCGCGACGCTCGTGGAACCTTAGGTACCTAAGTATCTTTCTCTTAATCAGGTACCTATAGGTACTGTTAATATAATCAACGGTAAAACACAACTTTGCTCCCTTGCATAAATAGCAGAAATCTAACATATTTGATGCGTCACTGTATTGAAATAAAATATAGAATTCAGAAAACTTCATACAACGACGCCGACCTGTCTAGTATCTAATAAATTGTTTAAAATTCATTGATTCATCAATACCAAAAACGAACTGAGGTCTTCAATACTTGTAAAATCAACACGATTGCATTCATTTCAACCTACAAAAACTCTAATATCCGAGATACAGATACCTAACATATACAGAGGCAAATAACCCGAATCCGCAAAACCTGGCGCTCCCGTCAATGAACATTCGTTAAAATTCTACGGCGCCTCGCTTGGCGGCGAAAATGTCCAAAAATCCATTAGTTTTTGCGTACGCGCAATTCGTTGTGCCAAAACGTTCAAATAACTGTCATTTTTTTGCAAGAGCTGCAATTGAACCGGACAGCCGCGGGCTTATTCTGTAAACTTTTTACAACATGAATGTCACTACAAACCTTAAGGCCTCTACGAATGTAAGCGACTAGTCACCTGCGATTTTTAATACATTGCGGTTTTTGATCCATCGATTGTTCCTTGCACCTACCTAGACGGCATTGTCTCGAAATCGCCCTCGAGTTTTCTGTCAAAATTGCGCCGATTGTAGTGGCCATTAGGTAGAGTCTTTCCGGAAAGAATAATGTCGTAGAATGTATGAGATCCCATATAAACCACGAAACTTTTCTTTCCGGACAAACTCTAGGTTAGCTTATGTAGGCACACCTGCTCTACCTAAGTTGCACAAACTAGCGACACAAACGGCGAAAGTTTCATTGACATTCAACATATCGTACGCATATTAGATATTTTTCTGTCAAATTAGTTCCAAATATAGGCGCGCCTTTCAGAAATAGCTGCTGAAGTTTTCCTAAGCGACTTCAATGTCTGCAAAAAAGATTGTATTGATTTTTAAAGTGACGGCAGCGTGCATGTGACTCATATGGAGTTGCAGACGACCATAGGCTGGGCGTACTTGCTTGCCACCGTCTTGATATTTGCTATAGAATCGCGCCGAAAATGTGGTAGCAAAGACGGCCTATTAAGTTCTTTCCGAGTTTTCCGACTTAAAACCAGAATAAGTCGTTCAGCAAAAACGTAACAAACGATGCCCCACCTGATATATCGGAGGAACTCGTGTAATCAATCGCGGAGGCATCCCGCCTTTCTTTCGTTTCCTTCACTGTACTGATTTCGACAATTAGCCAGCTTTATGGGTATTAACGTTGTTTGGGTTAATGAACCTTTTTAAAAATGTAATCCAGATCCAGAATAGGCACAAAAGTGGAGAAGGTTAGTATAATTTATTTGAACATACAAATAACAAACTTAATTTGTAAATAATACTTTACATGCATGTAGATTTTCCTAAAGTAATAGTACATTTTTTTTAAGTGGGGCTATGTAAGGCTCCCAAGCCTATGTATCACTGCGACCATTGCTGATCTATTGTGATCGCCACCTGCTACAACTCTCGGTCTACTCCTGCAACTTCGAACAGTTCCAGGATATTTTTGATCTCGAGAGACTTTAACTCCTCCGGGGGCAATATGTGTCTACCCAGGATTAAGTTACGAGTACGCATTAGGGAAGGGCAAACTGCGAGGATGTGTAAGGGCGTCTCCTCTGTCTCCATGCAGAGTCTGCACCGCCCAATGTCACGTTTCCCCATAGTGTGCATGTGCTTATTTAGGCCACAGTGCCCAGTAAGCACCCTTACCAGGTTGCGTAATTGGTTCCTGGACAGCGCCAAGGCGATTGTACATTACACAACTAAGGTGGTACCTAAAATAAAGAAAGGCCGAGATCGCAGAAGTTTGCGGCCCAAGCTGCAAGCGAGGGACGTAAATATGCGATCGAGGGCTTTCTTTATTACCTCCCGTGTTGTGTACATCATTTTATGTCTACACTTGGCCAGAAAGCGTCGTTTTCCGTACGCGCAGCGAGCGAAAAAAGCCACTTTATGGCCAGGTGTGGCATAAAATATATTATAAAATTATTCATAAGTAAAACTTCCTATTCCTCCAAACTACAACGGCGAAAAATAACCTTAAATAGCGAAGTCCGCAAAGGGGCTTCTGTCTCATTGTCCTCCGTGATTTGTGACGGCTAAAGTTAGAGCGAGAGCTACATACGCGTACGCAATAAAACGAAAAGAGACACCCGATAACCTAAGTTAAACCAATTAATTATAATGAAGCCTTCTATCTCTTGTTAGGCGACATTTTTTCACTTTTGCCTTTCGCGGATTTCTCGGATTCTTGTTCACGCTGAATTTAAAATTGACAACTGAGTTAAGTCGTAAATAAAGTTGGAGACAAATTCCTTTCAACTTGCGAATATAATTGGTTTTGCCCATTGAATGCGGACTGCGTTCATTTTAGTTTATTTCAGACAAATAAATAAGGTTATAATGTGTCAGAAAAGAGTAAACGTCCTAGTGCTCGACATTCTATTACCCAATGTTGACACCCTGCTGACAACTTTATTGGGAATAACTTAACGTTTATACGTTTTGTTTACAGGTTTCCATAGGCTACAGTATCTGCTTAACATCAGGCGGGCTGTATGCTTGTTTACCACCATCGTGGTGTAAAAACAACCGCCATAACTGGACATTAATTAGCTGTTGGGAATGTTCGTAGCTACTAGCGAAAGCCGCTTTATAAACGCCAATTCAAATATAGCGAAGCGGCCAAGGTAGTAAAAATCATCTAAACATGTACTTTATCGCCTTGACAATAGAGGCGTTGTTCAGATATTTGTGCCCACCGTGGCCGCTCCGATATATCTGATGGTGACTGTACCATGCATAGGTATATTCTTATTTAAAACAACTGAATAAACCAAAATGGTTTCTTCAGTAAACGCAAACAACAACAGCCGACAAGTACTCGTATGTATCTAAAGATTGAAAACGGCTCAAAAGTCAAAGTTCTAACAGCATCAACTCTTATTGAAACATCATGCTTCGAGGTTCACCAGGGTTTAATCTTACGCAGACAGTAGCAATCAGTTATTGTCAGCAAGTACAAGTACGTTGCAGTCAAACCCCGAAAACAGGCACTTCTAGGTTTCCCTTTAATTTCCGGTTTGACTAATACGCAAACAGCCGACAAGAATTTAGCTACATTGAAAACCACACAAAAGTCAAAGTTCAACAGCATCAACTCTTATTGAAACATCATGCTTCGAGGTTCATCAGGGTTTAATCTTACCCAGACGGTAGCGATCAGTTATTGTCAGCAAATACAAGTAGGTACGTTGCAGTCAAACCCCGAAAACAGGCACTTCTAGGCTTCCCTTAAATCTCCGGTTTGTACTAATACGCAAATAGCCGACAAGAATTTAGCTACATTGAAAACCACACTAAAGTCAAAGTTCAAACAGTATCAACTCTTATTGAATCATCATGCTTCGAGGTTCACCAGGGTTTAATCTTACGCAGACGGTAGCGATCAGTTATTGTCAGTAAATACAAGTACGTTGCAGTCAAACCCCGAAAACAGGCACTTCTAGGCTTCCCTTAAATCTCCGGTTTGACTAATACGCAAACAGCCGACAAGAATTTAACTACATTGAAAATCACACTAAAGTCAAAGTTCAAACAGCATCAACTCTTATTGAATCATCATGCTTCGAGGTTCACCAGGGTTTAATCTTACGCAGACGGTAGCGATCAGTTATTGTCAGTAAATACAAGTACGTTGCAGTCAAACCCCGAAAACAGGCACTTCTAGGCTTCCCTTAAATCTCCGGTTTGACTAATACGCAAACAGCCGACAAGAATTTAGCTACATTGAAAATCACACTAAAGTCAAAGTTCAAACAGCATCAACTCTTATTGAATCATCATGCTTCGAGGTTCACCAGGGTTTAATCTTACGCAGACGGTAGCGATCAGTTATTGTCAGTAAATACAAGTACGTTGCAGTCAAACCCCGAAAACAGGCACTTCTAGGCTTCCCTTAAATCTCCGGTTTGACTAATACGCAAACAGCCGACAAGAATTTAGCTACATTGAAAACCACACATCAAACAGCATCAACTCTTATTGAAACATCATACTTCGAGGTTCAACCAGGGTTTCATTACCCAGACGGTAGCGATCAGTTATTGTCAGAAAATACAGGTAGTCACGTTGCAGTCAAACGTCAAAATTTAGAGGCACGACAAAAAAAATACCATAACCTAAAAAATATTATACTTAGTATACCTACTTACTATGATTTCAGCAGCAAAAAAATTTAAATAAATATCAAAACAAAAATCGCTTTGATGATGATTCAGATTTTTTTGCTGCGCAATTTACTATTTTTTTATTTAAATTGCGGAATAATATTTCCCCTTGCTAACATGCTCCTAGCATTTTCCCTGGCTTTTTCCAGGGCTGAATTAAGCCTAGTATCCGTTTGGTATCCTAATCCCATGTGGCTTTACTGGTTTTTACCAGCGACTGCCACCCTGACCTTCCGAAACCTTCGATTTTTTTTTCCAAGCGCCTTCGATCTTCTGCTATAAGTAACTGCGCATAAAAATCGCTTTAGATGGTAAGCGCTCTATCGTGATGGGCATCTTGCTTTTCAAGCGTACTTGATTGTTTATTAGTAGCCATCTTCTATGTGGTCAAGACTTTGTCCTACAATTATACTGTCACGCTCATCCTCAGGTCAGCGAGGTCACTATCCTCATTACACACCCAGTCCTCGTATGAATGGTGGTATCTGCGCACTTTATCACTTTAGCACCACGACACCAGCTTATCGGCCATCTTGCGGGGCTTGTTTAGTCGACACAAGAATCTCAGGATCTTTCTGAGGCTTAGAGCATTCAACCAACCAGAGTAGCCACTGACAGGCGTTCCTCTCTGCCGAAAATATGACCAGTGATCATACTTATTGTATGGACAGGCGTTTATCTGTACGTTACGTACGATACGAATAGCCATACATTTGACGTTCCCCGCCCCCGCAAAAATCGGCAGACTTTTTTTGTACCTATAGAAAATGACAGACATTGCCGATCCGGTTGGTTGAATAGTCTAAGTTCTAAGGTAAAGTTTTGAAGATTGTTTACTCACTAGTTTTGAATGATTTTTAGTGTAAACTAAGCGTCTTGCTAAAACAACCTAGCAACAACCACCTCCAGTAAACAGTTGCAGTAGGTACCTAACTAAATAGGGAGTCCTCTTTCTATATTGATATCTAGATGGGATCAACTCTGCGTCCGTAAGAAGCACCTTAGACAACCCTACACGTGATCCCTGGGTGGTGCTAATAGAAGTAATAGAGTAAGAAACTTGGCCGCTGCACTGTCCCATCTGGACCTCGCGGCACTCACTGGATTTTCTTCACCATCTATTTTCCCTCTACTATGCCTATCTACATCCAGTGACGTGTAGCCATACGATAAATAATAAATACCACTTATGACACGGTTCACGTGTTTTTGGGCAATAGGACGTGTAGACATCACCTGACACACCTAAACTTCGTGTAAGTATGTATCATCACAATTTATTTATAAATTAGCTTCAAACAAAACATTGTCTTATGTTTTATCTTTACGCGTGCAACTTTTTTGGTAACCATTACTGGCTGAGTGGGCTTTTTGCGCTTGCACACGTGTCCAAAATTATGAATATACCCCAAAACAATCAAGCGCGCGTGCCAAACCTACTTACTTCATCATCAATTATTTAAGAGCTGGGCTCTTGTCGGTGGAGCATTTTCCATGTATATCTATCCTTTGCCTTCTCCTTGATGGCCTGATACGACACGAAGTTTATTTTTTCCTTGACTTGATCCATGTACGCTATTCTTGGCTTTCCTGGCTTCCTTTCAGCTTCAACTTTACCTTCTATGATGTTCTTAATAAATTCGTCATGTCGTAGCAGATGTCCAAGCATCCTTCCTCTCCTATTACCTACTTACTTGGACTATGGTTAATGCAATTCCAATTGATGTGTTAGCAATTTTAAAATATGTTTGTATTGTATTCATTACGTCTAATCATAATAATTATAGCAAAGACTATGAATCAACATTACCACCCCTTGAAAGTAGGCATCATGGCTGAGTATCGTCTAAGTCCGTTTAAAATAAGCTTTTGGCGCGTTTTGATTAGTTTGCATTATCTGTGGTTCACTGTGAAAGATGTCATAATTGTCATACGAAGTATACTGTGTTGGTTGATATTCATTTTTGCCAAGAAAAATATACGTTTATTGTTAAATATACTGCGTGTTTTAACTAGAAAACTACCCTGGATGCTCCCAAATGCTGGATTAGAAGGCGAAGCTTTCAGATGTGACAATGCTTTTGAGTTCTTAAGGGGCGGATATAGGACGAAGTCGTTTTAGACCTCATTTTGAACAATGAATTTGTATAGTTAATGTTACGTAATCGCATTAATATGAATATCTACTTATTCATAAAGAAGCCGTGCAGAGGCCCCAATTGATAGTTTATTTTTTATTAGCTTTGATTATCTATATGCCGACTCCAAAAGTACCGAAAAATCAAAATATTGCGTTCCGTTTGAACACGCCGCATTACGATTTTGTCTTCGACAGTAATTCGATCGTTTTGTTATTTTGGAAGCCAGATAACTGGACTAGTACATCGGAGCATATTCATATTTTTCCTCATAAAGATCACAAAGAAATTCAATCGTAAACTTAAAATTTTGAAAAATTCCCATACATTCGCCATATTGTCAAATTGTCTTTGTGACTCAGATGCCCCCCGGGGCTCCTTGGAAGCAGACGTATGTTGGATTTTTAGCCGTGACATTTCATTTTGACAATAATTCTGACAGAAAATCGGATACGTACACGAAAGAGGATACCAGTAGCTAGATCGTATTCAAAATAAATAGGGAAAACTAATAAAGACCGTGAGCCCCTTTAAATTCGATTTTTTCATATTTACACGTCGTAATACTATTCAGACATTATATCCGTTCGTTGTTCGGCTACTTAACTTTCCAAAAGACGTATCTCGATAATGCATTGCAATAGTTATTTGTTATACAAGGGGTGAAAGTTGTATTTTACGTGCGAGTGTTATTTGAAACACGAGCTAGCGAAAGGATTCTATTATTGACCACGAGCGAAGCGAGTGGTTCAAAAATAGAATCCTGAGCGTAGCGAGTGCTTTAATACACGAGACGTAAAATAACTTTCACCCGTGTATAACACAAAACTTTTCACCTCACTACAGCGAGGAAAATAAGAAAAAGGGTGCATTTTGCTCGGTTTCCCGTAATTCCTCAGGTGTTTAATACTTCTTCATCAGTCGAATCACTAATTTTTAACAAAACAACCTAGAAAAACATGCGAATATTTAACGTTGATATGATGGATGAATTGAAATGAAAAGTTTTGACGTAAAAGGTTTTATTAAATGTCAGATGCGTTTTGTTCGTACGTAGACTTATTCGGCTGTCAGAACAATTTATCCGTTTTTACAAAAAGAATGAAGATTAATGTTGAATGCTGATATTTATGAATTAAAATAAAGTTGTAAGACTGTATTAAGTGTTTTTACTCGATGAAATTCATTAATTGCGATGTTAAAAATTCTGCACTTTTAACGTTTTACGTTTTGTTAGCTGTCAAATGTCACTTAAGCCACTTGTCACTTATGTCAAAACTCTTTCACCACATGTGGATAAAAAGCGATTTTCACAATAGATATTAAACAAACAAAAAGGGCTTTCCGAGCTAGTGAGGTGAAAAAGTCATTTAACCATTTTTAGTCAAACATAATACGTCATATGTGACGGAATCAGGATAGACAAGGAAAGCCAGATATGATATGTTATTTCTCTGTCTTCTTACAAAGGAAAACATTTCAGTTTAATTTTCTTAAATGACACCTCCTTTGAATTTGTTTCCTTTGTATTAGTATATCAAACTAATAATGGCAACCTATAAAAAATATTAACGGTCAATGACCTGGCCCCCAAAAGTGTAGTAGTGTGCGTGAAGTGTAGTTGTGTATGAATCAGGGTAATTTGACAGAATCTGAAAATTCTCCCACCTGTACCCGACCCTTAAGGCTTGTCTTCCATCGAGAGAGCGCTTGATAACCGCTTTAATGGTACCGTTTATTAGGTATATAAATGCTTGACGAGCAAAGCAAACTTGACTGTTTGGGACCCTTTACATAAATAAAAATTGTGACTAGCAAACACGCCCCCTTGATAACCAAGCAACAACTTTAAAGAACTTTTCGTTGTAAATCAGCTTTAATTTACCAATACCAGAATCGCGTAAGTGATTCGGATAGGAAGTGCAAGCACGAAATGCATGCCCTTAGATATGTTTGACGGTGCCTAGCCGTTTCAAATTCAGTAGAATAGTAGAATGCATACATACTTGAGAAAATTCGACCGATTCCGCCGTGACCGGGTGGTGTAGTGCGCTGCACTGCACATTGCACAACTGGCGTTTTCAGCTGCGAAAGCTGAAAACGCCAGTTCGAATCTGGCCTCGGACAGTTCGGACACCGGAGGACTTGTTTTTTGAAGTATATGACATCTATTTCAGTTTTCTAAATTTAATTTATTTGGTGTTAAATGTGTTAGTCTACCTATCATACAAGAATAAAGGTGGCGCGTTATGCTAGAACGACTTTCGTGCTTTAAAACATGTCCAGTAAAGTGTCAGAAATATGATACTACTATCAATTTTTAGAATATTTGAAGATTTCCGCCATGCTAAATTGATCAAAGGATTGGCGTTAAAAAGTTTAGTTGATGACAATGTTAGGTGTCCGATTTTAAGAGAGTGTGGTGAACTCATACAGCCCAGCCCACATGTACATTGCTACTAGAAATAGCACTATATCTCCCCCATCTCACAAAAACTAGTTTAGCATACGACGAGGTGAGTAACGCTCATCAGATAGCGCCAATTACGTACGTGACACCTCCGTGGATGTAGCGATAGTGCGCGCGCAATTATTTTGGAACGAGTACGAGATGTGACCGAGATCCTACACGGATGCTGTGTGTGTTAATTAGGGTTTACCTATATTATTTTTGTGGGAATAAGGGCGATTTGGGCTATGGCAAGAATCGGCAAACCGACTCGCGAGATGCATGACATTCTAGGCTCAAAAATAGATGATTTAGCCAATACTCTTTGGCTTACAAAGTGGACCATCGCCACATCTCCCAGCATCTCTGTATTTTGCTTGTACTTAAGTAGTTAGAAAGACACCCATCGCCTTAATTTGTAAGTCTCTACTCTGCCGATATCCGTAGGATTTATATCTAACGTTTAAAAAGCTCAGTTAACGAGGCTAGTCTGGGTCAGCATGATCTAACTTAGAGTGGATTGTACCACGCTCAATAAACGGACTCATCAACGTTAAATATGGCGACGGAACTGTCATCCCATAGAAAACTTTCAAACTTTTCATATAATATTTTCTTAACGATGACGTTGACGTCATCGTCATCAACCGGTTTGGTGTAACCGGCCCATAGACCTCGTGTTGTGTCTTTGGGTATCCTGGGTTAAATATAAACAATTCCTAACAAAATTACAACACAATAAGGACACAAGGAGGAAGGTAATCTTAGTAAAAAAACAATAAGTATTTTGTCAATAGATTTATCTATTATATTTTAATGAATAATTTCTCAATTACAGCTGTACTTACAAACTGCTTACAAACTTCACTGCTAGCTCGATTTGTAAAAATGGCAAAATAACAAATTGTATTGCATGTCAAATCTCTGGTTATAATTTACAGATTGTGTATTACAAATTAAATGAGTGGAGCGCTTATGTTATTGTCTCATATTGTCTGTGATTGGCTCATAGTTTTGTGACGTAACACGATGAGATGACAAATCGCCACCATCATTCATTTTGTAAAACACTGTAAGTACTTATTGCAAAAAAACTGATCAAAATAAACTCTTAATGCTTAAATTTAATGAATTCCATGGAAAATTATTTTCATTTTATAGATAATATATTTTGTATTTTTAACTATAATAGTTATCAACTATATATTACAAACTTTTTTAACTTAAAGTTAGATTTTATCAATCGTTTTTCGCGCGCGTTCAATTGTTGGAGGAAAGAGATAATTTAAATTTATTTTTAAAACATTTAGGTACCTAAGTACTTGATTAAACATATTTTGAAATCGAAACGTTTTAATGTATTTATTTTTGTAAAAAATACACGTTTTAATGACTTTTATTACTCTGTTACAATTTATTATAAAAAGTAACTACTAGTGACATTAGTTTTTATGCAACAATTGGACGCGCGCTAATCTCACAGCACAATTGACAAACATATTTTCAAAATATGTCTATTAGTAAACACGCATATATACCTTAAAAATTGTATTTACAAAATAAAGCAATGTATTTATTACTACATAGGGTGAATTTAAATGAATTGATGGGCGAATTGATGAACTGCAGTTGTTTCAAAACGTTGTTTAAATTGCACTAAATTGCTCTAAAACACTCAGAACAAGAATAATAATACGATGTTATTATTATGTGTTGTTGTTGTATTAAATATTATCTACTTAAGTATGATTATAGTTAAATAAAAATCAACAAATATTTATCACATAACCAAAATAGGCGTTTAAAGAGTATAATTTTGTCTTCTAAAGTAGGTAAGAATTTAAATCTTGCGTTTCAAACAGATATAATGCTACAACTGCAGAGCCATCACTTTGAAATGTTTCCTAAGCCTATTGCTATACCGGTGGAAAACTATTAGTGATTACTATGGTGTGTGGTGTCTCACATAACCTACGTGTAGTGTTCGATGTTAATGTTATGAAATAAATCCGACTTTTTATGGCAAGAATAAGCTTATAATTTCGCATAAGTATTGTTGTACGCCAAAAACATTTTTAATTACGTACATTTTCAAGAAAAATATATATTTCCGATAGATAATTTAAAACTCAGTTCAATAATTCACAATAATCATAATCATTTAATCATGTCACAATATTGCCCCAAAAAGTCGAATCTAAGGTATTAATGAAACATAAATAATGTCATGCGCTTCGTAGAGTCCTATTAGACATACATAACTATTACAATAGGTACCACTTGTTTTTTGATGTTATTAAGTTATATCCTTGCGTTAGAACATATGCCATTTGCACCAACAACTCAACATCCGTGAAAATATTATATGGGTCTTCGACTTTTATGGCGATATTAGTGTGTTATAGGAATCTAAGAAGCGCAATGTGAACCGTCAAGACTCATGACGTCACAGTTCACGTTGAACTGCCTTACAGGTGGCTAACAACCTAACGAGCTAACTTAACTATGTACATTCAGTATACGAATATCGACCCGAATAGAACTCGACAGAAAAAAATAGGAACGATACAAAAAAGCCGCGCCTGGCTGCATCTATTGGCATCTTCTGTCAATGCCACTTATTGCTGTCAATAATTAATTGAAACAATGGTTTGGCGAAATTTGCAATTTCTAAAATTGGCGAAAAACTGATTTTCTAATCAAACTGTGTAATCTTCTCAATCATGCCATTTAGCGTGGGATTTAGAGATGTATTTAGTTTTCAAAAATAAGTGTCACATCAAAGTTTTAAGTAGGTACATAAATACTTAGAATATACATGTTTTATAAACAAAACTAGGCAAATCTTGGTGAATGAAACCCCGAAAGCCAAAATTGCCGTCGAAGACACGAATAGTGCACCAGGCGCAACCACATCGATATAAATACACGGTATTTACAACGCTCTTGCGAGTCAGTCCTGCGTCTCCACATCTAGGCCGTTGACCATCCGCTCAATACTCTTCAGGTCCGAGGGCGGGGTCCCCGTGGCCGTGGACGTGGGGGCGTCCGGAGGGGGGTCGGCGGAGGCCGCTCGCGCGGGGGGTGACCCGACTCTCGGCCTCGCGGGCGACGAGCTTAGACTCCGGGCTCGGGGGGCGACTTGCTCGAACGCTGAGCCCAGGCCGGGTAGAGCGTAAGGCGCGAACCTGGGGGAAATAAAAGGCTTTAGTATGTCGGTCTAGAGTTTAACATGATTTTTGCTCTAGAGAATCGTTGTAAATAAGTGCTATATATGCTATCATATTAATGAGCATAAACGCAAAGATGGCTCTGCAATCTTTAATAAGAACCATCTCTATGGGTATAACAAATCCATACAGAATATGTAAGTAATAAGAAGGTATTTAAAACCAAAGACAATTCGAACCAATTTTAAACCTGTGGGTTTTTAAACCTTTGCACATGACGCTAAAAACGTTGACGTTGGCATAACGAACTCCATAAATTGACAGAATAAGCTTTAAAGAGTCCATCACTTGATTAAATACTAACCTGTGCGTCTTCCCTAAAGGAGGCGCCGGCAATGCAGGCGGAGGTGGTAGCGAGTACTGCTGCAGCAGTGGATGCAGGTTAAACAACAGCCCCGGCGGCATCTGATGCGGCGGGAAGAACGGCGGCGGGTACAGCGACGGCGGGTACAGGTAAGGGAGTAGGGGGGGCTGCACAGGCGGGCCGAGGGACACGTCGGGGGCCGGGGAAGGCCGCGAGGGACCCGCGGGGGGCGACGAGGCCCGCGCGCCGCCTGAGCAGGAGGAGTCGGAGCCGGCCTCGTTGGTCTCTTCCGCGCCGGAGTCGCCGCCGCCAGAACTGAACCAGGCTGCAAAAGAAAAAGATTAATAAGCTTAGGGATTCTCCAACACTATGTACCTCCGTAACCTAAGAGTCCATTTTGACATATACTTATCTTTTAGTTTAGAATATGGCATGTGGACTTAGATTTTGATTGGTACACATTTTTAAAAGAAATGACAAAGGCAGCTTATAGATTTTGAATGTATTAAAGATGATAGCCCGATGATGATGATGGTAGCCCGTTTTAAAATAAAATCTTGCGGGGTCTAAGTGCTTATTTTCAACAATAGCCAAAAATCTGCTATGCGAGGGTCAAAAACTGCTCCGGTTATTGTGCGAGGCCGAGGCCCCTGCAAAACTGACGTCTTTAACGACTGCCTTTCTTCCTGTTACAATGACTTCCAACCAGTAAGGTAATAAGGATACTCACATGTGCTATGGTGCGTGCTAGACGGGGCCGGGGGACTCGAGGGGCCTCCGACATCCAGGGGCCGCTCGTCGTCCTCGTCGCGGGGCTCCGAACGCGCCGTCAGCAGCGCCTGCCTGCGGTACACGGACAGACTACTCGTGTTATCATTGCGAAATTTACCAACAGAAAACTTAGTATAATGAGGAAATAAAACACAGTGCAACAAGATTAAAGTACAAAATAGATGCAGAGTACCGGTTGGTTGGATACGTACCTAGACAAGGACAAAAGTGAAACAGTCAGTAGCTAAACTGCAATTCATAATAGGATACTTTCCAGTAGATAAACTAAATTGTTTCGTTGCATTCATAAAACCAAAATTTCAAAAATACGCGGGAAAAACCTATTAATCATATAGTATTGTGACGTGACGTCACAATATTAGCCTCCCGTATAAACTTCATATAACAAATCGTTTTGACGTTTCCTAAAGAGTAGCTGATTTGACTTTAGTGCACTGCTTTATTGACGTAGCCTGTAATCTAACTTGAAACTAAAATACTTATTAAATCAGAAGAATAGCATTAGTGAAGTTCCTAACTAGGGTACATGAATTGTTACGTTAATAGATACTTTAGAGCCATTCAGTTCAATTATTTCAGGCTCAGGCCCTTAGCCAACGCGTCATCGTCATACTGCGTGCGATGGAGGCAAGGACAGACGGGAAAACACCATACATTTCTAAATCTGGATTTGACACCGATTGTACAATCCTAAATTATCGTGGTGGTTATGGTGTTTAAAGTTGGGTAGAGAAATGGACTAATAATTTATTTTTCTTTCGAAGAAAGCTAAGGATACCGATGGATGGATAGAGTGTGAATTCAAACCGAGGCTAGTATTTGATCACAATGTTTTTGCTTTTTGGATCAAAGGACGCGTGTTTCACAATTGTTCTAAACTATAAAAGGAACAAAAAAATTGTTCTTTGGCGAAGCTTTGCAGCATGTGATGTTCAGATCTAGTAAACGCAACTGTTTTAAATATTTACTCTACGTATCTAATTTTCAAATGTCGGCGGATAACCTTTATAGATAATAACATGCACGTTACATGTAACCTACACGTAAGGAATCTTTAATTCGCTCACACATTTTGCACCGGACGTGCTCATGCCGCAGCTTCCGAATTAGAGCGGATGAGCCGGATGCCGGAAGTTCTTTTTTCAAAATGGCCGCCGGCCGGAGGGGCGGGAAACGTGAGCGTTTTGACAAACGCCGAGCAGGACACATGCCGAGCATATTTCATCGTCCCTTTGTGTTGTGGGCAGCCGTGCCCTTTACCAAGATGTTGGTGGTTATGGGTATTTGAATTTAGAACGAGTTTATTTTTTAAACCTATTTTTCCTGGTTATGTCAAAACATGGTCAAAAATAAAAATAAAATGTTAGTTGAATTAGTCCTTGTAATTTAATTATTTAATGTTGTCAATTCATTCTATTCGTGGGCTAATTTAAGGAAATATTTAGTTTTCTACGTTTTAAAAATATTACGTCACGATGTAAATATCCTCAACTTTGATAAAATAAAAGTACCGCCATTTGCTAACGTCTACATTAAATTTTCATTCATAAAAATCATTTCCATAATGTTACAGTAATTCTGATATTGTTTTATAAAGCTTTAAATGCTTATCACATTTATTAAGTGACAAACGAATAAGCGAAGTAGTCTCACCCTAGAGAGAATCACTTACCACCCTACAAGGCTTACATTTAACCAATGATTCCCAACTTTACCAAAGATAATCAAATCCCTAAATTCATCATCCAAGCTTTAGGGATAAACTACAGGGCATCAATAAAAAAGCGAGGGTGAACGCACGGGATGAAATTTGGTGAAATTACAAGGCGAGCCACCCCTAGAGTTTACATTGTATCGCGAACACCCTAATGCCGACAGTTTAACGTAGGGTTGCCACATTTGATATTTTTATTAGTCGTTCTCTCAGTGTAGGATTGCGTGATCAAATGCAATTGCTCTCCGTGCAATCCGATTCTATACAACGTGGACTGTGTTTGGCAATTCGCCCGGCTTTTTCGAGCAAAATGCATTGAGATCATGCCTCAGTCTCTAGCGCTGTTTCCCTCTTTACACGGTGTAACAAGAATACTGGTGATCCGTTGGGCATAATTGGCATCGTATTGCGAGTAAGAACAATTTTTTGATCGCGAAAATTGTTTTGTATTGGACACGTCGACCTAGCCGGCCATCCCTCCATACAAAATCACTTCTTTTTTTTCGCGAGAATTTTTTTATCTTAGTTTTTCATAATGAAAATACGATACCGATCATGCCCTTAAAATTTTGTTTGTTATATCTAATGCTTATCCTTCGAGATTCCAGCAATTCTAAGTGATGATGGCTCAAAAAATTATCATTTTTAAACTTTAAAATCAACATCGTCAACCCTAGACAGCAGGGGTGGGCCAAATTAAATTCTATCAGCGACAATGAGACGATAGTTAATACAGTCGACCGCGAACCCTAAAACAATGCCTGTTTGCGAAGAGCCGGCAAATGATTGCGCACTATTGTCATGGAAATCATTTTAAAACAGTCTTTTGGGAGAATTTAAGCGACTTGTTACATCCACAGTAAAGTTAGGAAAGTAAACTAAAATAGGTAACGTAACATTTTATAGATTAATGGGAATGCTTGCTTACCTACTGGTATACATTGATTTATGATGTATTCTACAACTAGAACAAATTTTGTGCGTCATTATCAGATATATCGGAGCGGCTAGGGTGGTCAGAAATACCTGAACGACGCTTAGTCAAGGCAATAAAGTGCATGTTCAGATATTTTTGAGTTTCCCGGCTGCTCCGATATATTTAAGTAAGTAAAATCATTTATTTGTGACGCTCTCTCTATTTGATGGCGACTGTACATATAATGTACATTTATAGGGAATCTTTTTAGTGTTTTGTTTGGTAAAATGAAATCATATAAAGTAACAAAGTACTCGAATAAAAATACGACGAATAAATTGTAAACTAAATAAAAATAGAAAAAGTTGTTCACTTTGTTAAGCAAACTAAAAAAAAACTTGATAAACGCGATCCCATTAAAATATAGGAGTTATTATTTTTCCATCAATTTAATTTAAATCATATAATAATGCTAAAAAAAATAAGATCCCCAACGCAAACTATATACTTAATGGCACGTGACAAGTACCGCGTTCATAATTTTAAAATGACAGTGTGCACTTTGAGGGCGTGAAGCTCAAACGGTTGACATTTCGGTAATGGGCCGCAAAAGGTTAATCATCTCCTAATGACAGCCAAATTCGGCCCACAGCTTGTGCCCTTTGGGCGTTTTAGGGTTAAGAAAAAGGTAGATGTTTTGTTAGATGCGATAGCAATCTTGTTCATCATAAAATTGCTTTTACTATTCCAACCGGACCGGCCATGTCTGTCACTTTCTATACAAAAAAAGTCTGCCGATTTTTGCGGGGGAGGGGAACGTCAGCAATACGTAACGTCAAAATAGCCACGTCAGATAAACGTCAGTTCAGTTCATACAATAAATATGACCACTGGTCATATATTTTCGGCAGAGGGGAACGCTGCTCCCGTTGGTTAAATGCTCTAAGTAAAATTTAAATAAAATTCAAAACGACCTTTACACGCTCTTATTCTCTTCACAATAAAGTGGTGTGAGTCGTGTCAAGACCATTTTGAACACCTCAATACGCTAGCTACTTCCACTGTTGACTGTACTAGTTCCTATTAACGACTTTTTTCATCATCATCTTTCATCTCAGCCATAAGACGTCCACTGCTGAACATAGGCCTCCCCTTTAAAGGGGAGTATGCCATACGCGCCACGCTTGGCACGCGGGTTGGCGCGCGCAGTTTTTTTTTGTTTATTGTTGTTTAGGCTTTCGGAAGATGCTGCTGCCCATCTCCCGGTATATTCCCTTAGCAGACCTACTGCAACCACGGGAACATATGGTGGGGGACAATTCTAAGGCCAGGCACCATTACATAATTACATATTAAACAGATTTTTATTACACTTGTGCCTAAAGATTTCGTCACTAAACGTACTTAATCTAATTTAAATCACTTAAAAATAATTAATTTCCACAGAAACCAACACCGGTCACGTATAACTCGTATAAGCCCATACTTGTAGCAAATACTTAAAAAACCCGCTAATAGATATCGCGGGTGGTATAAACCATAAAAGTCCCCCGACTGGTTCTGCCTGCTTATAAACATTAACTGCGCTCGTAATTCGCGAGACAATGTCTGAAGCCAGTTTCTTACGGCACAAATATATACACAATTTGTATATATTACATATACATATAAGACGATACGAGAGTTAAGGGAGATTCACATGACATGTGATGCGTCAAGCTTCCAAAAGATTTGAGCATGCACTAAGGCCACACTCCTCTACTAAATGCCTACTAGCTCCTAGCTCCACTCTACCATTCTAAGATATTCTAGAATAACTTGGAAAACGAATCAAACGGATAGGTAAAATCTAGGTCAACGCGGACTATGTACAGAGGCAGCTAAATCAGAGATTCCAGTAGCCGCGGGCATCGAGTACCGGATCCCGCGTTAACCCACATTTTCACTCAAACTGAAAAACCCCATAATCCGATTTACCTATTCATCAAAAGAGCTAATTGAGTTCTCGTTCGAAATTCAAATACGTTCGCGGAAGAACCTATCCTACGGGTAAATTACGCCGCGAAAAAAAGCAAAGCTGATTTTATCGTGGAAATCCAATTTTCTCCCTTGCACGCTAAAGACGGTTGAAAAAAGCGGCAAGTCGAATGACTCCACCATTTTGAGCCGTTACTCGCCGTGTTTAAACTCGGAACACGAATAAGGAGGCGCCGGATTGGTTTAATTTGAATTTGGAAGGCGCCAGTGCTGCCAGCACCGTTCGAAAATGCCGGCACTTGCTCTAATTAATTCGAGATTCGTAGATAGGACGCTAATTTTGTTAGCTGTTAACTTTGCTTAAGCTGCCGACGGTTTTTGCCTTCATTAATCTTACACTCGGCTTTTAGTTTATTTGCGCCACCTACCGTGTTTCTTAATGATACCAAGCTATTAGGGTAATTGTGTTTTCTAATACGATGTGTCCCCTCGTCTGTTTATCTTATCATATAGATAGCGTATGCTTAATCTTTTAACTTGACTGTTTTTTCTCACGATAGACTGATATGTTCGTGTTAGTTATGGGCTTCAAAGTGAAGCGTTAATTGATAATCCGAGATTTTTCGTTTCAAGTGCCGACCAGTAATATATTTCTTTATCATATTTAAAAGATCTTCACAGTACAAATGAGCAGGTGGGTACTGTTTCTTTTATATTAGAACTACTCTAAATCTGAGTGTTTTTTGCGTGAGTTAGTGAATTTTAGATGAATGGCACGTCGCTATTGGTGTATAATAGGAGTATATTGAAAGGGATAGATACTTACTTTTTCTCTCTTTTCCCCGCGCCGGTGTCTCTGAAACCTTTCGCGAAAGGGTTGTTGTCGATTTTCAGTTGCGTTATCTGAAAATATCAAAAATGTTAGGACGATACCGACACAATGGTAGTCTGGAAGATATTGCTTTTTAGCCTTAAGGCCTCAGTTTCTTGCTTCAGATTATAATCTATATCAAATAAATACTTATTAGAAGTATTCATTCAAAGAAAAAGTATAACGGTCGTTATCAAAACCGCTGGTAATCTGGCGGTAAGACGTCCGACTTTCAATCCGGACATCGCGGGTTCAAACCCCGGCTCGTACCACTGAGTTTTCGGTCGATCGAACGATTTGGTCAGATGTCGGCAGCGTAGGTTGTACTGTCACTAGTATTATTCTAAGGGGTTTTATCTACTGACCTTGTCATTCTGGTAAGCTGTGACCGCTATGAACTCCATCTCTTCGAACACATACGTCCTGAACGTGGAGTCAAGAAGCTTGAGGATGTCGTTAACCCGCACCAGGTGGAACCGCGGCTGGTACTTGTGCATCGAGTTCGCTGCGTGACTTATACTTAGTGTAGCGGACCATTCCTTTGGCTAACGTGTTTGTATGACCCAGACTTGACAAAGTTTATCTACTGGCCTTCTCATTCTGGTAAGCCGTGACCGCGATGAACTCCGTTTCTTTGAACACGTACGTCCTGAACGTGGACTACGGCAGCTTGAGGATGTCATTGGCTTGGCCTGCACCAGGTGGAACCGCGGCTGGTACTTGTGCATCGAGTACGCTGCGTGACTTATACTTAGTGTAGCGGACCATTTCTTTGGCCAATGTGTTTTTATGACCCAGACTCGACAAAGTTTATCTAATACTGACCTTCTCATTCTGGTAGGCCGTGACCGCGATGAACTCCGTTTCTTTGAACACGTACGTCCTGAACGTGGAGTACGGCAGCTTGAGGATGTCGTTGGCCCGCACCAGGTGGAACCGCGGCTGGTACTTGTGCATCGAGTTCAGGATCGTCTGCGTAACACACTTCAAACAGCTTAGGAACTTGATCGGATAGCTTATGATTGGAACAGGTGGTTGAGAGGGCATTTGCACATCTCAGTGGCGGCGACACCGCGGCACCGCTGTACAATTTCGCCAAGTGCGAAACGATAGCGAAACCGCTAGCTCTAACGCATGTTTTGGCATATTCCGCTTTTTAGCATTCATGTCTCCGCACTCATTCTGCCTTCGCGAGTCAATCAATGGTGAAATCATATAGCGGTGGGTACTGAGGTGTCCATTGCGACGCGGAGATGTACTAAAGTTCTAAATGACCAGTGCGAAAAATATATTTCTATTTTATGCCGAGATGACGATCCTTTATCGATAACAACAATAGGCTAGATGAATGTTTTTCATGCGTGGTATCAATCGATTCGTTTTGTTGTGAGGATCAAATGTCTATATGGGGCCAATTGCCTTAAATCAACATAAAAGACAGGAAAGAGACTTAAAGTCTGAGATTTGCATTTGTTTCTCAAAACGCTCCTAACAAAATGATATGAAGCAGTGACGCCATGGCTTCATATTTGCCCTGTTTAAAGTATTGAAAAATTATGAAATTGCTATTTTTACAGTGAAATGTTGCGTTTATGTATATGGTTGCATTACAATTTATTTCACAATAAAATGTTAGAAATCGAATGGTATCATTGGTTTTTTAAATTTCGTACTTTCAAAAATCGAAAAAATATGAAACCTTGAAGCCCGATATCTTTGAACCATTTCAATAGATTTTTTTAATGATTACTTTATTTGGATATGTTGATCATTTTGCATCCTATCAACTAAATTTCATTGCATAATTCAACATGTGTCATCACCCCTATTGAAAAGAAAAAAAAAGTGTCTTTGCAATTGTTTAACACTTTCGCTGTTAGGAATCCGCTAGTTCGGTTAATTTTGTAGGATTTGTGGTGCTAAGTGTAGTTTCGATAAACGGTTGTAACTTGATCGCTGTGATCACTTAAAAGCCAGAGTGAGAGTTATGAGAGAGATATAATATATCTCGCACCTAGCTTCTTGGCATAGTGGGCGATGGCGAATCCAATATAGGT
Source organism: Pammene fasciana (assembly GCA_911728535.1). Taxonomy (NCBI): domain Eukaryota; kingdom Metazoa; phylum Arthropoda; class Insecta; order Lepidoptera; family Tortricidae; genus Pammene; species Pammene fasciana. The sequence continues at coordinate 5,630,763 of OU452292.1, forward strand.
AAGTAATTAAAGTAACACTTCACTAGAAGCATGTACTTAGTATCTGACAAAAGCCATTTTGTCTTTTTTAGTTATAGTCAGACCAAGCTAACTCTGCATTGACTTTGCAAGTGTCAAATTGTGAAAACGCAGTATGAACGTCTTTATACGAAAAATGCCATTCAAATATTATCGCTGTTAGTTCATGGAAGTGAGCGTGATCGAGCTCTATAACTATCTATTTATACGCAATTAATATATAAGTAAACACGAGAGGAAGAAATGACAAAACTGCAAAAAACAGATATTATAGGACAGGTAAAAAATATGAATGTTTGATTAAATATTTAAGTAAGTTGTTGGACTATGTCCAGAGAGCATGAAATTATCAAAATCCCGATTCATAACTCTACTCAGTGATCTAAATTGGAACAACTAAATGTGGGACCTGGGAATATGAATTTTAAGATTGACCAGATGTTTTACTGTGACTGATATTAATTCAATTATGTATTAGAAATATTTTGTATAATAATTAAAAAGTAACATTTACCTAAGTTAAATTATGGACAAGTATATTTTTTGTTTTCACTTGTACAAATAAGTTATTTTCCACAGTACCCTTGCGATACACGTGACTATTCGAATACCGAAATAGGGCGAATATTCGAATAATTCGAATATTCGAATTGGAAGCCCTACTTGCGACACATATAATCAATATCTCCCACAACTTTATTTCACCACCGACGCTCAACATCTTTAATTAGCAGTTTAAAACCGTCAAATTACGATCGATTGGTCGCACACCAAGGAGGCCATTATGTACCCGATACGAAGGCGTGTACTGTAATTACCTCTGCTATGTACCTATATGTAGATGACTTCTACGTGTATTAATTTATAATCATACTTGTAACTTGAAACGAAAATTGGTCTTATTTACTTCGATATATAAGGAAAGGCATCTTGGCGAGATAAGTATATTTACGTGGGGCAATTGGACAAGGTTTTGACTGTGTGACATAAAAGGCGGTTCTCTATATTTTAACACCTAACAAAAAAAGATATAAGCTTTATAAATTAATACCAATTTTTGTAAGGCTGATTTATTTTTAAATTGCATTCGTGGATATCATAGTAATAGTCGGCTTTATGGGGCTCACCCACTACAAGTGGGCCTGACGATATTAGCCTGTCAGTTGTTCTATGTGTCAGATCCAATAGAATATACCGGGTGTTTCCTGTGATAGGAGCAATAAATTAAAACGTAGATTGTACTTTTCAAACCAGACAACATTTGTTCAGCTATACTTTTGAAAATAACTTATGGTTTGATTTTTAGGACACTTTAAAGTTTTTCCGGACACGCGATGTATTCCGAAATTGATTATGTCTGTAGGGTGACAAGCAATGTCAAATAGACAGATTTTAACGTACATTGAAAATACTATTTAGTTTGTATGAAAAAGAAGCAAACTACAAAATACATAGTTTTAAAAAGTTGTTGAACAAAAGTTTTGTTGTTTTAGGAGTAGAATCTACGTTTTAATTTATTGCTCGTATTACAGGAAACACCCTGTATAATAAATCAATGCCTACTATGTACTAAATAGGACTACAACTTAACATGAGGGATTATACAGAAGTTGATTCGTTTATTAGGAAACACAATCCCCCTAGCAAGGGCGCCACTGGACGTTGACGCAGTCTTAAGTTTAAACTGATGTGAGATACAAAAAGAGAGTTAATTTATGGATAGGTGACACTTTTCTTTTCAATGCCTTGCAATGCACACAAATCGAAAAGTGCTCGAGTGGAGACCACGGACCAGCAAGCGCAGCGTAGGACGCCCACTCACAAGATGGACAGACGACCTTATAAAGGTCGCCGGAAGACGCTGGATGCAAGTCGCTTCCGACCGATACTTATGGAGGTCCAAAGGGGAGGCCTATGTTCAGCAGTGGACGTCTTATGGCTGAGATGATGATGATGAATGCAGACATATATACTTTCTCAATTATGCCCTTAAAAGGATCACCAGTATTTTTATTACACCTTGTATTTGCAATTAAATGATACAAAGCGATATACCTTGCACAGTCGGCGTATTAAATTATTTTTATATCAATGGCAAAAAATACCTACCTATTAATTTCTGACATCGACTGTTATGAATCGAGTAATATATAAATTGATTAATACATAGACCACCGGAGTCTTAGCAGTTTATAATTATTAAAATAATACTTTATGACTGTCAGCGTTTTTTACTTTAAACTAGTTTAAACTGACGTCTATATCCATTCGTTCTACTTAACTGGGCGCAGAAAAAACGCAAAAAAATACACGTACATCCACACTTTTTTCATTACATGTTTTTTTATTAAGTAATTGCAGTGTTTAAGGCCGTACGTCACTGGAAAGGTGAAGGGAGTAGGTATGATTATATTGATATACGAGTGCTCCATGTGGGGTGGGGTGATCAATTAATTGTGGTTTTATTTTGGCGTATAAAACATAGTTATCTCATTTTCTTTTACCTGATTGTAAACGGTATGAAATAAAATCTACGTATCAAAAATGTTTGATAAGAAAATATGGAACTGCCAACATTAAGGCGGCTTTCACACTGCTGCGGTTTCCGCATGCGGCGCCGGTGCGTGAGCGAGATAGCTCTCTGATGCATGTGTATAATCACCTAATGTCATATTTTCGTAGAAATTTGGACTTTCTGGTGAATTCGACACTTTTAAATTGTAAAGCGGGTGCAGAGACTGTAGAGTTGACGTAGTATATGTAAGTCTAGGTATTAATTATTGGACATAGTACCTGTAGGTAGGTAATATAAACAGTGAACTTCGAATTTGAACACATTTTTTTTCAATTGCAAATCAAAAATCTTTAAAATCGGAACCTGGCTGAGACCTTTTCAATTGCTTTCTTTTTAATTCAATATGTACAAATTATTAATAACGCAGAATTATTGTAATGCGTGAACTTAGATATTCCGATACCGATACCGAGATTGCGATACCGAGTAAGGCGCTCTACGTCTCGCGGTTGCATCACTCCGCCGTGGCCGACGATGTGGTGGAGTACGTTCACCGGAAGACTGGCTTCTCATTGAAGGTGCACCAGCTGCGGTCCCGACACTACGTGCACTTCAGCTCGTTTGTGGTGCGCGTGCCGCGGCCGCTGCAGGAAACCATCGCGAGTGCAGACTTTTGGCCGAAGGGTGTCGTGTTTCGGCGGTTCCGGGGCACTCTGCCGAATCCTACACCAGATCAGACGACGCAACGGGGCCACGCAGTTACGTCGCCTAAATCCAACTAGTTTTATGTCTGTAATATTAATTGTTTGTAGTTCTCAGTGCCTTGGTTGTATAACTGTAATGCTGTGTAACTTATTTGAATAATAAAATAATAATAAATAATAATTCCATAATAACCGCATCGCAATTTTCAAACCGCCCCTGCGCACCCCGCGTCATTAAGGGTCATTATCGCGTACGCTGTTGAATGTTACATGAGGCGATGACCATCTAGCGCCGGCGCGCCCGTTATAGGAAACTAGCCCTAATTGCCCTATTAAAGTGCATTGCAATTTCTCTCCAATTATCGATTGGATTGTCAAAGGTATTTAAGTTGAATTAATTAGGAAACGACGCTAAATGTCGAATGGGTGCACGATACTTGAACAATTGATACAATACAATAATACCTGCACGTAATAAGTAGGTGTTTAGGCAGGGAGCGGCAGTCCAATTATAATAAGTCCACAAAACCATAAAGAAACTGAAGTCTAAAAAGTCCAGGTGTAAATTGGTTAACATATTGAACACCTTCTTTTAAATTCAATTCATGCTCATATAAACTATAATCCAATTAATACCATAAAATAATACTTAAGAAGCGCTGGTAGCCTTGCGGTAAAACGTCCGACTTTCAATCTCGGGTTCAAACCCCGGCTCGTACCAGAGTTTTTCGGAACTTATGTACGAAATATCATTTGACATTTACCAGTCGCATTTCGGTGAAAGAAAACATCGTAAGGAAATTGGATGACCCTAATCCCAAAAAGGCCTAGTTTCCCCTTTGGGTTGGAAGGTCAGATGGCAGTCGCTTTCATAACAACTAGTGTCCACGCCAATTCATGGGATTATGTTGTCAAGCGGACCCCAAGCCGGGACAAACGCTAGGAGGAAAACGCCCTGGGCTCTAATAAGAAAAACTGTCAAGTTTTAAGGAAACTTTTGAGCCTTCACTTAAAGGGTGTTTTAATAGACATTCCTAATTCCGACCACTCTTTAGTTAACCTCTAGTTAAGTTATAAAATATTCCACGCGTATTACGTACTATCCGAAACGCGGTGGTTTCGGTAATAACTGGTGGCAGCCGTAAATTATAGTGCATTAGCCGGCCTTGCCGTAATACGGGGTTCGGTGCCATAGTGCTTGTAGGATATAGAAGATAAATTGGGGTGAAAAGCTTTAAGTTACTAATATAATTATTTTTTACAGAGAACATAGATTCGGTTTCTTTACCTTAAAGTAGCAAACAATTTTGATTTGTCAGAGTGTACTTGATTTTTTAATTTCAAAAGACAGATGAAGTTTTAAATATATTCGTTGATACAATACGCGGTAGATTACGAAAAAGCTTTACGTAGGTATGCGTTGAAATTGTTTTAGTTCTGCTACTTGCCACTAGGTGGCGCTACTGGACTTACTAATTCCTGCTATGTTTAGCTTATGTTTTTTGCTGATGTAGTTGGTGTGCGAGTAAGACCTATTTTATTTTGTAAAGAAATAGCTTACATTGGATGCGACACTTTGACTAAAATATGTTTTCCATGCTTCAATAATTTCAACAAACTATCAGCCCATATCCATACAAATGAACCACAAACACCATGTTATCTACCCATTGTATGCTAGAGCATTCTTGTATGCGTTTATGTACAAGGTTAGAGTTGATATACTTTATCTCAACCGTATGAGGACTATAATAGAATGATCAGCGATTGTTATGTTCGACAAGATAGCAAAAATGCGTTTGTATGCAAAACATACATTAGTATTCCGAAAGCACGTTGTGAATAATTTAGTCGGATAACCGCTCTTATTGTTTAATGTATAAGGTCGCGATGTATCAATATTCAACGGCTTTTGATTTCGTTTTTGCTTTATTGGAAATATATTATTTGATCTTGTATGTATATTGCAGTATTGGATATTTTGTTAAGCTTATCACCAACCCATTCACATCTACATGAAATAATTACTTACCTAAGTAGATGCCTAAACCCAGTTTGCCAGCTGTTTTGTTAATTGATTTTTATGTAACAAAAGGGAACACCCAGAATATAGGTACTAAAAACCGATGAGAATACGATTGAGATAGTTGTCAATCCTTACTAATTTTGACGTAGCTTTATTAGTATATGGCAGAAAATCGCGCTTAAGTAATACTTAACAACCTATCTAAAATCGTGGAGGTGGGACAAGACTAGGTGCGAGGAGGCTAAGGTAATCCTCAGGGAGGCGGGACGCCGCCTAAGAGATAGGGGCCTTGACTCCCGCTCCGGGTTGTTTCTGGTGCAACGGCTATCCATCGCCGTTCAACGCGGCAACACAGCGAGCGTGATGGGTACCTTTGCGCGGGGACGACACGGGGTGGGCTTTTTGATTAAGCTTTTATAGTTTTTATACCTTCATATTTAATTTTACATTTATTTAGATTTAAAATACTTTATTTATAAGTTAGTTTACATAAGTTTATTTAAGTTTGTTTATATCATATCATGTAATAAATGTATTATTAGAATACTGAAATAAAGTTAGTATCTTAAATCTACATACCTAAATATGCCACCTGGTCAAAAGCGAAGAAAAATAATTGCAGCGTTCCCACGTGGGATGGCCAGGTTGGATCCAACAACAATTGAAATATTAAACTTACCTAAAATTTTCAGGAACATTTTCGACTTTTAGTGTTATGGAAACAACGAATAGGCTAAACGGGCTTCAGTAGAAAGCGGCCTCATACAGTCACGTATAGAAATATGAATACATTTATCGTGCCAAAAATATGTATGACTCTGCGTAAAAGTCTTGACAAGTTTTTGTCACGTTAAACGTATCTGACATGTTATACCTTTGTACACAGTTTTGACAATAAATTATCTTTATCTTTATCTTTATCTATACTTATTTACAGAGGTGACCGTACCAACACTGGGACACACAAATAGAGAAACAAAAGTACCTACCTATAGTCAGCCTGCATTGAGGTCCGAGTAATTGCATTAAACAAATTTATTACCTAATTGCGGGTCCCCCATAAATCTGCTTGATTCGTTTAAATTGTTTTAATTTTGACAAACCATTTGATCACGGCTTCCGGTTATTTAAACGGTGTTGCGTTTCTTATTGTGTTGTGATTGAAGGGATTGTGGGAAAGTAAGTTTGAAATAGATTCATAGTAGACCGTCTATGTCCACGCGCAATTGTGCACGGCAGTCGACATCTAGCGCCTATGGGACCAACTAATATTTGATAGTTAAGAAGGTAGCTAAGGTGGTTAAGATGACTTTACCGGGACCCGATTTGACAAAAAACTATAGGTGATTATTATTAGACATATGAATTGAAAGAATCCGGTAGTTACCGCCACATTAGTTACTGTACCAGTTACAGTTGATAACGGACGGCAGTGGACAAAGTTTTGTCTATATTCAAGAGATGAAGATTCATGTAAAATTGTCTAGAAAACATACTTTATGATCGATATGACTTCATGTACAGCACTGAACTAGCTTGAGAACTGTCGAAAAAGCTGCGCAGTAGGAAGTTAATGATTGATGATGATGCTGATTACGTACATATTTAAGTAGGTTAAGTTCAAAGTAATTAAGAAAAGCACAAAACTAACAATTACTCTATTTGTTTACAAAAATAGTGCCTACACAAATTAGTCATCAAAAACTAATATCTGCCAGTCTTAATTCCACTCACAAATAATCGAACAATAGTCAATAAATAAGTAATACTAATAACTCTGTTAAACACTAGCGCCATTTCATAGACCACCGACAAAACGACAACTTTTTTCTAATGAACCGGCGACTACAGCCAACAACATTAAAATATAAATAATTACGCCTGTATCGTGATAGAGTTTAATCGTTCGGGTTTTAGTCATCAAAACATCATAAAAACTTATGTCCTTTACGGTCCTTGGCAGTTAAGCCCTTTCAAAGACAGTGCTCATTCGTCCAATTTCTTTATTTTACGGTTGGACAACATATTAAAATGTAAATCAAGCGGCGAGGTGGTCCGCGCTATCGATGCTAAAGTATCGATTAAAATAATCACTCGATTCTTAAGAACGTTTAAGTGGGAATGGTTTGAGAATGATGAATTGCGCGACTAGTTTATCGTTGACTTTCTAGTTGTTGTGATCTAATTTTATTTATTCTAGATTGTTAGAAGCAATTAAATAAATGCGCTATCAGCCAAATGATGTTTTATTAACCTAATCTAGATAGGACAATATTAGGACAACAAAAAACATACAGATGACTAAAAAAAAACTTACAGCTACAACTTATCACGCTATCTAAGCCTAACTTAAAAACTATTGGTACCTAAACTATACCGGGTGTTTCCTGTAATAGGAGCAATAAATTAAAACGTAGATTCTACTCCTCAAACCAGACAACGTTTGTTCAGCAACTTTTAAAAATAACTAATGGTTTGATTTTTATTTCACTTTAAAGTTTATTCGAACACGCAATGTATTCCGAAATTGATTATGTCTGTAGGGTGACAAGACTGACAAGCAATGTCAATTGGACGGATTTTAACGTACATTGAAAATACTATTTAGTTTGTATGAAAAAGAGACAATCTAAAAAATACATATTTTTAAAAGTTATTGAACAAAAGTTTTATTGTTTGAGGAGTAGAATCTACGATTTAATTTATTGCTCATGTTACAGGAAACACTCTGTATATACAAATAGGACAATATATATCAACAAATAAGACATTGTAACAAGAATTTTAATAATCATACTACGCTTAACTTGTAAATATGTATTGTATTAACGAATTTTAAGGTAATATTTTAGATTGCCGTATTAAGCACAATTTTATTTCAAAACAACGTTAAAGTTTATCACAAGGTCCTAAGCTATAGTATAGATATAATTATTTTTTTATACCAATATCGATGCTCATAATCAATTAACCTCAAACATCGATATCGCTTCACTCAACCCTAAGCCAATAAGACAGATTACGTGTAACTGGCGAGAGATGGCGCCAGTGTCGGCACTTCACTGGACTTTCGATACGGGCACGGGTCATCAAAAAATTATCGAACTTGTCTCTAATTAACATGACGTAAGAATGAGTCAGACGCGGTGGTTTAGATGTTGGAAAAATAAGATTCTTATACAATTTTTTGTAATAATTTTGCGGTTTTTGATACTGCTGTGATTTTTACGGCGATTACGAAGGACCTTAATGGTAAAGCGAAAATGTACGAATTGCAAAATCGAGATTTGCCATTTATTATCACACACATTATACTTAACATTTTTCACACACTTTATGATTAATCACAGAGGCGAGGCGTTTCAAACACAACTATCTACACTTACATTATACGTCTACTACCTACATATTTTCCTATACAGATATAATTTCTTTAGTAGGCATACTATATCCGCGGCAGCATTGAAATCCGGTAGAAAATGAAAAATTAATAGGTAGTTACTAAAGTCCTTATTACTAAAAAGTTACGTATTGATAAAACAGGTGCAGGTGCAAGACTTTAGACAATAAGTTAGTATGTTGTTTGGGACACTACTTATTAAGAAATATCATATAACTCTACGTATCATTCTAGTCTAGTAAATAAATAAATGAACATACAGACAGACAGACGGACAGCAAAGGGTTCCGTTTTTTCCTTTTGAGGTACGGAACCCTAAAAACGAAAACACGACTGCTTACGTGTAGTTCTGCTATTGTCCACGAGATGGCGACACGTGTCTTAAAACATGGCTATTGGCTGAGAAGCTAACGCTTTGTTTATAACCAACTTTATCTTGTTTTGTTTTTGGAAATGAAATGTATATTACAATCGTGATATACATTAGAGAAATATATTTTTATCAAACAGTATTTGTTAGAAAATATTTATACATTTAGACGCGATTGAATGTATATTTTTATTAGTTCTATGAATTTTGTGTCTATTTAGTTATGATTCAACTTTCAGTAGGAATCAAGATTTATCGATTTTAAAGTACTTAACAATGCAAAGAATCGATTGATTAAGTTTGGAGAGTTTTTCACATGCTTATCAATAGCTCGATAGCTCATCTCGCGCCGCCCCACACTCGCTAATTCACAGCATAACTCCATATCTCGGCGACCCACCCGCCAGAAACATACCCCTCTCGCTCTAACATAGAGAAATCCAATCCAACTGTTTGTTTTTCCTTTTAGATCCTTTCAAATCTTATTTTGAAATTTATTCCTTCGTACAGGGGCGTTGCAGTTGTCGCATATCCGACCTCTCGTTTCAACACACCTGCGAATATGCGCTCACTCTCTCTCGCTTTTTGTAATTTTAATTCGTGGAACGGTTTGAAACGTGATTCGAGTCCATAGGAAAAGTTTTTTATTGCAGATGTTTGGAATTCGCCGAAGCAAGGACGGGATTTCGGCAAAGCATCGTATCGATTCGATTTCGAATATCGTGAAGATTGTGCAATGTTAAAAGCCAGTCATTTCATAAAAGTGACAAGAAACTTAGGCTGTTTTGTTAACATGTTTAATACTAGCATGTTTTTTTTTAGTTTGATTAAAAGTTTTGCGCATACTAATTTGGTTCAAACTTTACAATTTATTGACATAAAAGCTACTCTTTATTTAACCATGGAAGAATACCTAACCTACGTAGGTGAGTGTAGGTCTTACCTACGTATATTACATATAGGTATTTTAAAATTTAAATTGTTGAATAATAAGCCAAATGCACTATAAAACAAGCAACTTTACTTAACTTTACTTAAACACCGCTTACTTATAATATAAATTACTAAGACCATTTTAACCGACTTTTTGTACTTAAGTAGATAGTTTCTCGGTCATTTAATCAAAATTCTTAGTTTTAATTTTAGCTTTAATATTCATGTACCTACCTATTTCGCTAAGATCCCCACGTCACAGGCTCAGCCTAGTGTGGGGATCACTGTATTGCCTCCCACTGTAAAACCAATATATGAAATAAATATATTTTGAATTTGAATTTTTGAACTCCCAAAACATGTTTTTGGTAAGTACACAGTTTTATTGCTGACTGTACTTAGTAGCATTGTCATGTAAACTACGGAAGTATACCAAATTTCAGCTCAATCAGACACCGGGAAGTGGTTGAAATTTAACTTACAAGATTTGATGCACATAAACAAATACCGATATGGGGTCAAGCTAAATAAAACTGTGTAAAAACAAGTAAAACTTGGCTTAATGTTATCTTTCAGTGATAAATCTTAACTTGATAACACTCGCTTCACTTAGAATATCCATATCAAAAAATCTCAAGTAAGCTATAATCCATAAACTACAAAAACAGAAGACGCCGATACCTCTTAAAGTGTAAAGGAACAAAACCGGAGGCCGCCAGATTACTCGCCTAATATTTGCTCTGGCTGTTGACACGCAAACCGCCTCAGCAGAGTCAATAGAAGGGTTCACTAATGCCCTTTTTACCAGAAAAAGCTTGGGCAAATATTGGGGCGAACACGCTGGGAGCTCTTGTTTTAGATGAATATTGATATAATTATCTGGTCTACGAGAATAATGGTGCAAAGCAACGCGAAGAGCGCTGAAATCGTTTAAAACATGTCCAATCAATACGTCTAAGATACTGTTCATTTTCGTACAGCGGGTGGGCAATTCCATGGAAATGTAACGCCAGTTACGATTTCATTCATTGTTTATTTATTTCTGACGCTATTGTGAACGATAATTTATCGCTAGGTAAGAATAAAATAGATCCCTAGATATATTTTCATTATTTTCACTTAAATTTGTACCATAAATAAAACAGTGAGCGAATAATTGGTAACTGGCGTTATAGACGGAGAGCTGGCCACGTCAGATATGACACAATAATGAGAGCAACGAAACCCCTCTAGTTAGTTTGCTATACTATGCTTATTTCTAGATCCGGACATCTGGCAGCTGTAAAGTGGTGGAGGTAAAAGAAAGCAAATATCTTGAAGAAAATAAATTCTAGAGTTCTGGTTTTGATCCGATATTATGAAAAATTATATAATTAATTAGATTATATAATATCCAAAAGTTTCGTTTAGGGGAAGTAGTGCCAAATGATGTATAATGTAATTTTTGGTTACTCTTCTACTGTTTTTGTTTGCGCAATAATACACAATGTTTTTTGTTCTAATGTTAAAATATAGGCCCTGTTCTCTATTAATGACACAACTTCAGCAGTTTTTACTTATTTCGGTATTACTTTTTTTCAACTTAAAAACTTTGTTGGTCTGTCACTCTGATCTCCACCCATTAAAAGCTGCCAGATGCCCGGATCTAGCAATAAGGATGGTTATTCAATCTAACTGGACTGATTACAAACCTCTCATTATTGTGTCACATCTGACGTGGCCAGCTCTTAGACCATTACACTCTTACGTGGATTTACGCGGGTACGAAATAAAATACAGTTGAAATCAATAAGTAGAAACTCGCAAAACACCGCGCACATGGGGTTGAAATAGTTTTTTAAGAAAACTTAACTTTGGATTTGTCATATATACACCGTGGACAAAAAGGTTAGTTACTAATTAGCTTGTTGAATGGTTCCAAAACTGCTGTTGCGAATGACTTAAGTTTAAAGATTATAAAGATATATTAGGTACGACGTTTACCTTAATCAGAGATTATACATATAATAGGCAGACAGCCACAATCTTAGAACTTTTTGAGGCTCCGAGTCTGAAGCGACATCTTAACGAGATCAACCCAAAGATACCCAAAATGTAAGAGGAAATGTCACTTGCGCTGCTACTCTATCGAGTAACAACTAGCGTAACGCAGACTTGGAGCCTCAAAATAAATAAATAAATAAATATTTGGGGACAATCTTACACAAATCAACCTAACCCCAAACTAAGCAAAGCTTGTACTATGGGTGCTAGGCGACGATATACATACTTAGATATATAAATACATACTTAATATACATAGAAAATATCCATAACTCAGGAACAAATATTTGAGATTAGCACACAAATAAATGCCCTTACCAGGATTCGAACCCGGGACCTCTAGCTTCGTAGGCAGGGTCACTACCAACTAGGCTATGGAGGCCGTTGTGAAATGTTCTTAGACTGTGGCTGTCTATTATATGTATAGTCCTTGCCTTAATCAATAATAAACTTCCTAATCAAGAGAAACATTTTCATATATCCCGACGTCATGAACGTGACGTCACAGCTGAAACAATCGCAAGCCGGCCATTAGCGATTAACGAGCGATCGCCGCCGGGGTCTAAATTAAAATAAATATTTGCGCCCGCGCAAGGCGCTTTCAACTCGCCGACACAGGTGCCGCGGTACGCTCAAGCGCACAACTCTTTCGATCTGGAAATTCTTCTAGCAGTGGGGGGCTGCAATAAAACTTAATACCAGCGGCTTGCCTATCACTACTACTACAACTTTTGACGCGTCGCCATTGCTAGGTAGAGTATGAAAATTATTACCTACTCCTAGTCAGAAATCTTCAAGCTTCCAACTCCAGATGCGCTATAGGGTCTGTCCGTATTAAGCAGGAACTTACTGACAAATGCTACTGTCACCTGACATTTACCCGGATCATAAGCCGAAGTACTTAAGAGTCGCCAGGACGCTCGCGTACAAACGTAGTTCAGCTCTCATTTTAAAACGACATGCTTTAGAACCATGAAATTTGGCATGGGCATTCTAGTAGTACAGATCTAGGTCGGACATTCGTTTTCGTTGCTAAAAATTGTAACGTAACGAATGTCCGACCTAGATCTGTACTGCTAGAATGCCCATGCCAAATTTCATGGTTCTAAAGCATGTCGTTTTAAAATGAGAGCTAAACTACGTTTGTATGGGAACGTGAGTTCACGCGAGCGTCCTGGCGACTCTTAAAGAAAATTAGGAGGAGTATTGCAAATGATGCGGTTCTTCTTGGCAGCTACAAAGTGTTCAGAAAACATTCTATGTGCTACCTAAACTTCTTTAGTCTGAGCAATGTTAGCTGTTAGCTGTAACATAAATAAAACGTGGTATCGAATCTTAATCCTAATCTGAACCGTTGGTCATAAAATTGCCAGTTACTTACAGTCAGCAGAAGTAACTAAACGGGCCAGGTGATCAAAATGATCTTTATTGTTATAAGGTCTTAGATACTTATGTCGCCGACTGTACTTTACACTACTTACTATGATACACGACACCCATATGTATGGTGGTTTTAAATATGGGAAGGCTGTGTATGTATACTGTACATACATATGAAAATTAATAGGAACAGTAGGATATAACCATTAATATATTCTCGTTTTAATCCGATCGAGTTACGTTATTTATGTAACTTAATAGAATACATTATACTTAAAATGGTAAGCTAGCTCTTTGTTAGTCAACGAGTTTAATATGAGAAGTGCCGACTAATTAATGTATGAGAGATAGATGCTGTCTCGCGCGACTTGTGACATGATGGTCAGATGTGCTAGGCCTAATCAGATAACTGGGCATTTTCACTTAACTGTGTACCATTACCGGCCGGTTAGCAATCGTCACAAAACTGATGGTCAATGTCAAATCTCATACAATTTGTCAAGCATGTGATGGTTAGACATTACTGAAACACGACTTAAGTCGTGCTTTAAATGAAAAAAAAATGAAATGAAATGAATTTATTCCAGAAACATGTCCATATGGTTATATTAACTAATAAAGTAAACTTAAAAGTAAACTACGGAACAATTAGGTAAGTATATGTATATTACTATATATTATGTATGTCCAGGAGTGCCTTAGTTACGTAGTCAGGTTCTTAAGTCTATTTCGTCAGTATGTAACAGTAGGATAAATATATTACTCATATTTTTTTAGAGCGATAAACTTAACGTAACAGAGAGTATTTATTAAAGTGAAACTTTTATTACATGGCCTCTAATATCTACGCCTGTCTTCTGCATGTCGCGCGGTAACGCGCGTTACACGCAACCCGGCTAATTTTTTTCACTGTCTTCCACTGAAAAGCCAGCCTTACCAACCATAAGCATTCTCATAAGTCTGGAATGTACATATAAATACCTAACGCAACTTTGCATTCCGTAAACGACTTTTGAGCGGAATTGTACACAATAATTACAATCGCAAATCGGATGGCCTGTGAAAGTCTGAGTCGTACCCAATCTGAAGTTACTGCGCTGATCATCTGGATCGCCTAAACGAATGGAAAACAGGACTGTTAATAACGTCATAAAAATACGTGAATTTAGGTTAAGTTTTCGACTTGTCAATCGCAATAATAACGGTATCCACTTGTGTGGGCAAAATGCAATTTCTTATTTAACCAGGGCATATTCTTATCGAAACTTTAGGTAATACAAGCTATCAGGTTGGCAAATTGACTTGGCAACATTAAAATATTTTCATTTAATCAAACACATAATTTGACTTAATAATTGCATTGACTCGCTTTTAGTTATGAAATTTACGAGTTCCCATTTATTTTTTACATGTCAGGAATATTTTCAGGTACTTGAGCGTGGGTGTTGTTAATGAATGTTGCAAAGGAATAAAAGTAAAATGTAAACGCATAATAAAGGAAGGTGAACGAATTTCGATTTTACCCGCCCGTAAACCCGTTCATCACCCGTTTTAAATCACATATCAAATTTGGCTATTCACTAGTAGTGTTATAGATATGATATGAACAGTCACCGGTAATAGTATCTCCTACGAGAAGGCCGCAAAAATATGTGTCACATATTTTTGTAGTTTTCGTGTAGGAAGATACTCGTATCGTTGCCGGTGACTGTACGACTGTACGTATCTATGTATAGAATTGTAAACACCTTCATGTTAATGTGCTTTGAGTAATTACTTATAAAAAACGCTCGGCGGTTTTGATTGAGCATAGGTAATCAAATGCATTTAGAACTAGTTTCAGACATAAGGACCCAGAAGACTGAAAATACAAGACAAAGTATTTTTATATATTTAGTCTTGACTAGGCTCTTATGAGTTGTTAAAAAACTATGTATCTCCATTATAATGTCACATTGGTCCGTCTGCCAGTGCCAGCATAACACACTGGTGATCAAAATCCTCAAAATTAAGTAATTGAAATATGTTAAGATACGGCTTAGTATAAACGTAAGTAAGTCATGACCAAATCTCACGGAAGTTTTCTACTGAAGTACAGGCGAGATAAACTAAACCAACTCAAGTAATAAGACCCCGAACAGAAGTGTCAAGTAGGTTTGTACACACCAGGTCGTGTTACGTGGAAACCGATACGGACGCCCGCCGACATACAAAACCAATTAACTTTAGGTAGCTTTGCCCTGTATGGTTTGGTCAATAGTGTCAATGCCTCTTTATGAATGACTTAAAAGTGGTTTAAGGTCTCGAATATACGGCGGCAAATGATAAGGTATGATCTTTGAAGTTAGGTCATAGGTTTGCAGTTGCACCATTTACTTCTTTCTGAAAATATTTTGGATTATTTCTACTCAGAATCACGAGGACTATCGATTTAAATAATAAAAAAGGTGTCCCAGATTTTTGTCAGTTTTGTAACGCATTTTCCCATACATGTATGGGCCGTTACAAAGCTGATTAATAATTTTTATATGGAAAAGTTGCGACTGTTTTCTTAAAAATGGTGCTCTTTTTTCTAAAAACTCCCATCTGTACACTCAAAACTTAACATACTTAATTATTAATAGTAAGATTTTTCTCTACTTTCTGTATTATTTATTATTGCCTTTATTGGTGAACAATAAAGAATTATTGTACTGTATAATAATAATCAAAACATTGGTCGGGTCAAGAACAACGCAAACAAGTCACCATGTATGAAGTATCTTACGTTACCAATTAAGATATTGCATGAAGGTTAAGACGGATAAATGTGACGTTATCTATGCAAAGGGACCTTATTGTCGATCGCGATTACCGCTTACGCTATTGTTTACAACAACGCAATACGATAACGACGCCGCGCGACGTAGCGCCATCGACAACAAGGTCCCTTTTCATAGATAACGTCACAAATAAATAACCAAGTATATTAAACGGTAGTGTCATATTATCAATTTCCTCTTCCGTGGATTCAATTGAAATTTCACATTTATAGCATACCTAACACTAAGCGGAATTCAGCAGACAAAGACATAGTTTTCCTAATACATAAGGTTACACAGGGCACAAGACCATATTCTGTACTCATTATCATTAGTTAGGAATGTAACAATATAATACCGCGTCGCGTGTAAAAGTGTTTTAAACCCAACAGAAACAAGTAGGTAATTGGTTAAATGTGTGAGAAACTTTTAATTCGTTTAAGCGCTTTAAATGAAATTAATCCTTATTACAAAGATAAAAGTGCTGTTATCGTGTTACAAGGCGGTTAGGTGCAAGAATTTCTGTTTTTGCGAAAAGTTGAAAATGTATGAATGTGGTTTTATTCATGATTATACGACGTTTTGACGTTTAGTTTGCTTTATTCTTGGTCGTGGGTGACGATATTGCGATCTCGTTCCATTGTATAGCTGCGTTCCTTACACTGCCTTATGATGGCCCACCGTGGTGGAAAATATCAAGTTGTGGAAATTCTAACATAATGGTGTATAGTAAGATTTTTTTTTAAATGTCCAAATTGTATGAAGATTTCTCTAATAAGATTCGGACATCTTAAAAAAATACTACTTTAAAAGTTCAAGAAATTTTCACACCAAGTAATTTCTGTTTGGTATGTTTGTTTACTTAGGAAAAAATAATTGCTATTTAAGAAAATCTCCATACCGACTTAGTTATTTTTTTTGAGGTATTTCCGAAATCATTTTACGTAATGTTTCATCATCATCATCATCATCATCTCAGCCATAAGACGTCCACTGCTGAACATAGGCCTAACGTAAAGTTTGCCATCTTCTAATTGATAACTTTTCACCTTTACATACCCTCGAGGTTTAGAGGGGACACAATAAACGTATTCTAAAATTGAATCGATTTAACATTGATATTTACTTGTCATTTCCGAATACGCCTCCAGCTTTGTTTTTGTTATTATGTGCGAAAATATCTGTTCCACGTGTTTCTCGGATAAAATACACCATTAGAGAGTAATTTCCGTGGAAACAGAAACGCGTTTACCTCGTTATAGATTTAATAACAGTCTCTTAACTATTTTAATTAAGATTCTTACAAAGTTTACTTTTAGTGTAAAGCAGGCGCGATAGATGGCAGCACATATATTGTTAATATTCTGCAGTTGGTAAACAAATTAAACCGAATATAATAATTGAAATACGTTAGGTAGGTACCTATACTTCTATATATTAAACACTCAAAACATTGTTTCTATCGTAGATCACAGTAAAAACAAAATATTTTAGCTCATTTAATAGGTAATAATAAAAATATCAGTTGCTTAAGAGTCGCCAGGACGCTCACGTTCCCATACAAACGTAGTTTAGCTCTCATTTTAAAACGACATGCTTTTGAACCACGAAATTTGGCATGGGCATTCTAGTAGTACAGATCTATGTCGGTAATTCGTTTTTGTTGCAAAAAAATGTAATACAAAGAAAATACAGGCACATACAGATTTACATACAAAACTTATTTTTGCTATATTTTCTTTGTATTACAATTTTTAGCAACGAAAATGAATTACCGACATAGATCTGTACTGCGAGAATGCCCATGCCAAATTTCGTGGTTCTAAAGCATTTCGTTTTAAAATGAAATGAGAGCTGAACTACGTTTGTATGGGGTCGCGAGTTCACGCGAGCGTCCTGGCGACTCTTAAGGCGACTAAGGAAACCAGCTGATTTGGAACCGACTCACTTTATACTTTTGGAAGCTCTAAGTTACCAGAGCGTCACCCTTATTGCCTAGACAATATAGCCCACTGAAAAATATCAACCGAGTAACTTTGCAACACTTCCTTATTGAATAACGGCAAGAAAAAAAAACCACGAACTAAGAATAAAACACAAATCAAATATCAACTCTAAAGCAACTATCGTGGAATACAAAATCCATCGCACCAACAACCCTATCAATTCATAGGAAACTCTATTTTAAAGTGATGGTTTTCAACTATAAAACCTTTTATACTAGGCGCTCTAGCTCAAGTATAAAATCATCCATTATAACTAAAACAATTTACTCGAAGCTCGCTACACCGGGGATAGCTTTGAACCGAGGGGTCGTCTTACTTAAGCGGTGGAGTTTAGTTCCAATGGGCGCCGTAATTGCAAGCGGCGCCTCTGTCTTTGAGGTTGCTCTACATTTTAATGCATGCTTCATTAGAAACAGTTTTAGTCAACACCGAGTGGATAGAAGGCAGCAACTTAATACTGTGAATATAAACACATATTCAAGCTTTTAACGGACGACGTAGCCTGTGAGTGTGAAAGGCCTTTAAAAATGGGCTTTAGGGGCTTTCACACTGCTGCGGTTTCCGCATGCGGCGCCGGCGCTCGAGCGAGATAGCGCTCTGCATGTGTATAGCGTTGTCACGCTTGCACAGCGTCACCGCATGTGATATTCGCCTTACACCGGTCGTCCAGTTAACTGCGACCTTGACTAGATTGTCGATCCACCTAGTTGTAGATCTTCCACATTGTTTTCGGCCAAGTATCAATTAGTTCAACAATTAACATTATTATATAATTTTATTTTATAAATTAATAATTTAATACATGTACTTCCTTTTAAATGCGTAAGTAGTTTTTATTGTATTTATCCAAACCCCAGGTATAAAGTATTAAATGAATAAGTATCATCGATTAATGTCGTAAAAGTCTGTACAAAGGGAGGTCGTAACGGACAATTTATACGAGCGCTAAGTATGGGGCAATAAAAGTTCACAATTAGCGCCACCTGTTGTCGGATAGGTGAACTACGGTAGCCGGATGCGCTTAGAAATTGAATTTTAAAACTTAAGTTTGTGTTTCTGTTTGATGTCGGCATATTCTAATTAACTTTTATTAATAACACGGTAAGCTGGTAATCTTGAGTAAAACCCGTATAATAAAAACGTCGATGATGTTCAATTATCTAACTATTCAATTCTAACCCTGATTGAACTACCGATTTTATCCTATTTGTAGGTTTTTTTCTTCATGCAACTTGTTTGCGAAGTTGTGACAATAATACCTGTTTTATGTGCAGTCAACATCAAATATATTGTAACAGCTAGAGTAGCCAAATAGTTCGTCACACCATACAAAAATACAGGGTGTAACAAAAATACTGGTGATCCGTTTAAGGGCATATTTGGTATCGTATTGAGAGTAGGAAAAAGTAGGAGAAAAAGGAGTAGGAAAAATTTTTTGGACGCGAAAAAATTTTTTTTTTTGTATGGGGCGAGTCGTCCCAGCTGGCCAACCCTTCATACAAAACCAAACATTTTTTTCGCGAGAAAATTTTTTTTTTTAGTTCTTCACATTAAGAATACGATACCAATTATGCCTTTAAAAGGATCACCAGTATTTTTGTTACACCTTGTATATGGTGTGGCGAACTATTTGATCACTTTGTCTGTTACAATATATTTGCTGCTGACTGTACCATCACAAGATGTATTTCTAATTGCAGTAAACTGTTCTATAATAGAATAGAATAGAATAGAATAGAAACATTTATTTCGAGTAACTATTATGACTCATACAGATTGTTAGTAAGAATTATATTACATTAGTATTTAAATCTAGTATAATTTAATCTTAATCTAATTATTATAAAACATATACACTGCTGGAAATGTGCATTTCGCAGCAGTGTCTTATGTATGGACAGTCAAGTCTGTCCGCTATCGAACGCAGGATGGGGTTGGGGCTGGCCCGCACCCGGCGCACCAGGGATGTGCATCGCTTGCGCATGGTAGCATAAAAACAGTCCATCTGTGCGTTTGCAAACATCCCTGATGCGCTGCAGAAGCGAGGCAGCCCCACCAGCACCCGGAACGCGTTGTTATACTGGACCCGGAGGGCCCCGTAGGCCCGTTGCGTGAAAAACCTCCATAAGCTACACGTATATAGGGAGGTGCAATATGCTTTAAATAAAGTTAATTTTACCTCCCTTGTGCATCGCGCGAACTTACGGGAAATCATGTTTGCCCTAATTGACAGGGCCCTGCGTTCCCGTTCGATATCCATATTATCTTTTAGATCAGACGTAACAATATGGCCTAGGTATTTGAAGCTCGTTACCTTTTCTAGTCGGCTATTATTTAGATAGATAGGAGGAACCTCATCAATCTGGTTTTTACGAGTTTCAAATACCATAAAATGGCTTTTATTGACATTATATACAAGCCCATGTTCAGCGGTGTAATTCTCACAGACACGTAATAACTGACGTAGGCCACAAGCCGACGCGCTGAGTAAAACCATGTCGTCTGCATAGCTAATATTGTTTAGGCATACTGAGTCAATATGGCAGCCGACATGCATTTTACCCAGGGCTTCGAGAAGCCCATCCACGTACAGATTGAAGAGTGTGGGAGAGGTTAACCCTCCCTGCCTCACTCCACACTCCAACCTATACGGATCTGACAGTGTACCAGCCCATCGAACGCTATTGACCTGGCCCCCGTACCAGTACTGGAGTATCCGAACTGTCTCAGAAGGTAGTTTAATATCTTCGAGCTTTTTCCATAATACATCGTAAGAGACCAGGTCAAAAGCCTTAGATAGGTCTAAGAAGGCAGCATAAACTGGAGTTTTCCTATCTACGTAATATTTGACAGTATGCTTAAGGCACAGAATTGCACTCTCAGTAGATAACCCAGGTCGAAATCCAAACTGATTGTGATTAAGGTGCGCATGCTTATTTAACTGTGCATTAAGCAAACCGTCAAATACTTTCGCTATAATGGTCGCGAGAGAAATCGGCCTGTAGTTCCCAGAGTCAGATAAATCTCCAGTTTTATTCTTGACGACCGGTACCACAACAGTCCTCATTAGATCGTCAGGTAGGTAGCAATGTCTAACGCATAATGTATAGAACATCGCTAACGTCCTTGAGATATGAGGACCTGCATGTTGAAGATGCTCAATGCTGAGCCCATCATGCCCCGGGGATTTACCACGAGAAATCGAACGGATGGCTTTAGCTACTTCCTTGGCTGTATATCCAGGTTCAACAGGTTGCGTGATGGCCTCAGCATTGATCACCACTTTCTGTGACGGCCCCAAAGGCGATTTTACAAAGAACTGGTCCTTAAAGTGGTTAGCGATATGTTTCAGGTCGCTTTTACCTCCGACGCTTACAGGACAGCCAGACCGAAATTTTGTACTATTAGTAGCCTTCCAAAAAGACCGAAAATCTTTTCTAGAGTGCTGTGAAGCTATAAAATCCATTTTAATTTGAGATTCATGGTCTTGGGCCCATTTAAGGCGAGATTTAAAGATCTTCCGCGTTTCACACATCTCGTCATGCAATTTTCCACAGGAAGGTTTACCATTGAGCACCCACTCTTGAAATTTCAGTCTCGCTACCCCATGAGCTTCTTTGACGTATCTATTCCATCCCACCACCTGATTTTTAGACTTTTTTCTCCTATTTTTACTACTAGCAATAGCGGCCGCGCATAGAACTGATACAATACTCTTATACAATTCATTGATTACTTTTCTATGGCTAGTATTATTGCAGTACTTATCAGCGCAAAGTCTAAACTCTGATGGAAAGTCAATTAACTTTAATCCTTTGTCACATTCAACCCTATATTTAGCTACCTGCTCCGACCCTCTCTGTCCCCATACTACATTTTGATTATGAACACTAGGTGGGTTTATTAGTCTCGGTGTTAATAAATATAAATCACATTCTAGCATTAGAGGAAAGTGATCGGACCATGTAACATCATATTTGACATATACTTTACGCATCGACGGCATTACAGATTGTGATATAAGGCAATGATCCAACCAGCGCTTACAATGATGCGCTTCACTTATGAAGGTGTAAGTCTGAGAATCAAGACCCAACTTCAGTACGTCAATACAACACAAACTCAATTCATTACAGTGGTTAATTAGTTCATTGTAAAAAAGTTCATTTGGGTGGGCATTGAAGTCCCCCATTATGTATACCGATTCAATGCTACATTCGTCCACAATAGCACTCACCGTACCAAGGCAGTCCGTAAAGTCTGGCAGATTGTCCGTACCATTTGTAGGCATGTACACGCTTATCACTAAAATAGGACGATCACCCGTCACTATCTTTATTGCACATACTCGCGGATTATTGCACGCCACTACCGACACATTAGAAAAAATCGCACTCCTCCATAATAAGGCGACGCCGCCGTAAGGCCGCCCGCGCACCATGCCCGCCGATGTATCCATAGCCGACGTCCCTATGGCACTAAACTTGTCATCGATCATATTTAAAAATGCAATTTCTTCAGGCATTAGCCACGTCTCCTGAAGTGCAATGACGTCACATGTTTGACACAAATCTCTGATGCCGTCCACACTGCGTTTGACGTTTTTGCAGTTAAAAGTTGCAAATGTACATTTATTTATTGCCATTTACCGATTTAATTGTACATTGCCGTTTCCAGAGCTTACCCTGGCTGACTTTTTGTACTTATAATGCACAAACTCACGAAATATAATATCTTTCGGCCATAGATTACTATCTAGAAATAACGGCATTTTAGATTCATTAACAAAAAAACTTATAGGCGTTGTAGAACTTTTCATTTCTAATTTTTATTTTTTTCTAACGATACAACTTCCTGCGTTTTCTGCTTAATGTAACGGGTTATCTCGGACTCATCTACATCCTTATTAATTCTTGTGATAAACATCGGGATTCTTCGCTCAGCCGCTCTAAAACTGCCGAAAGATTCGCTTGAAGTACCAAGTTGACCTTTAGGACGTTTCTTCGTCCTATGTTTACCTTCTACCTTCACCCAATCACCTTTGTTGGTTTTGTTACCTTGTGACTGTTCCACATTCGTAACTAGCGCTAAAGCATACGATTTATCACGCGCATCTTCTATCGCGCCTATATAATAAATGCGTAAAGAATTTACTCCTCATCAATAAGTAAGTAAGTACTTTCTACCTACCATGTAGGTGAGTTTAATAAGACCCCTAAACTAATAATAACTAAGCGTATAATCTGAATGAAAACGGTTGGTCTACAATTGTAGGCTTTGGTAGGTAAATCTTTATAAAAAGCTCCCTAAGAGCCGCATTCAAGATTTTAAAAATTCAACTTGATTTGATACTCGCAGTGTACACCAATATACGATACACTGCGGGCCACCGCGAATATCGAAATTTGATAATTGATTATCTGTTTACATCGCTTTTGCATATTCGAGATATAGAGCCAGATTACGATTTTTAGATTTTCGATGTTTGCGATCTGTAACTCAGGTAAGAACTTCGATGTCAAATCAATATCCAGTCAAGTTAAAAAAGTTCGAATGCGGTCGCTCGAGTGCAAATCCCGCGAGGCAATGGGCAATACCCGCCAATACGGGGGATACACGATAAGGGGGGTTAAGGGGAGATAATTGATTGCCGCATGATTGATGAACTGACTTTAAAGGTTTGTGAAATGTTAGCTTCAGTTCAAAATGCATTAGTTGAGGCAAATAGTCTTAGAAGCTCCAGTGCATGGAAAGAGTTGTTTGCTGGAATAATACTATTTACTCACAATTCTTTAATGCTAGTAAAAATAAATACATCTAAATAACCAAAGACAATTGAAGTTATGAAGACTGTAGGTCGGTAATATAGTATTCAAACTCTTCTTGGAGATGTTACATAAGCCAGGTTCCTTAATTATTAAAAAAAGTTACATCAACCTGTCACAGGTCAAACTTTCTAAACATCGTAGACATGCCACTACCTTACCTTCAACTGCTACAACTTTGCCTACGATGCACAACTTTGCCCGACTTGAAAAACTTGGTTTTCTTCACCAAACAGCTATTTATATCTTATTCTTGACACGGGAGAAAGGCGGCTATCTCAGGAATAAGATATAAATAAATAACTATTTGATGAAGAATACCATGTTTATCAAGCCAGGAAAAGTTGTGCATCGTAGGCAAAGTTGTAGCAGCTGCCGGTATCTAAAGTGATCAGGGTAAAACTTTATACAAAGTCTACACAAAATATCAGCGTCTGAGTTGAAAGGTAAAAGTAAGAAAGTGACACGTTCAACAATAAAATACAAAGCGTACTTTTATATAAAGATTTTATAAAGTAATGATAATGTATCTGTCAGTGGCGGTGCGTCCATAGAACACGATTCCCGTCGGCTTGCCTAAGTTTCAGGCGTCTGAGTAATTTTCCGACAGCTCATGAAGAAATTTTAAGCAAAAAAAAAACCATTTTGACCTACCGCCACTGGTATCTGTCTACGAACTTTAAGACACTCATGATACATCAAATAAGTACTGACGTCTGAATGAAATATCTATTATAAAGTCAATAAATCAAACAACCTGCGCGTGCCCATCAATATGGACCGGAAATCTAAAGTAATTACAAATATGTCTGCAAATGATAGCTCTCAGGAAACCAAACCGAATTATCACATAGGCGCAAAAAAATAACGACCACACATGTCATTTTAACTAGTATTAAACAAACAGCTTAAAACGCCAGCTGCCTAACGACAATATAACTATTTATTGTCCTAATTAAATACAAACGCTTGTTAGTTTTGTGAAACAAACCCCTAATCATATTGTAATTAACTTCGTTTTTACGCTAATTCTCGACTCTGCGTTTTTTCTACGTTTCAAGCTTCAAACTCAAATAAACCTTCACACAACTGCACACAGCTTAAACTAGCTTGTAATTTTCGCTCGTCTTTTTTTTCTTGACAAGTCATTATCAAGGCATTATGAATCGTATCTTCAGGCAGTTAGGTGTTAATTTGTGAATAGGGGCGATGGTCAAATATTTGAGTTTGTGAGGTGTTCTTCTTCCATATAATTAGGCTGCAGACACCTTGGTGTGATGACCACTGGCGCCTGGGGCCGTGTAGGGTGACCTTAGTTCGGAATTTGAATCAGGACTTTTAATGAGATCTGTCATTTTTATTTAAGGTTCCTTTGCTAGGTGTTTATTGACGTGATTACGATCTTACGTTATATCAATAACAAACAAATTACGACATATACAATATTCAATATGTATGTACATATTACTTTATTGAACATCTCAAAAAGAAAAACAATAGGTACAGAGAACAGATCAATTGTTTTTTTGTTTATTGTATCAAAATACAGATGTATAAAAAAGTCGCGTTTATTAACCCCTGCCGTTGACCAGTATATTCTTAAAATTGGGAAAATATTTTGTATATGCCTTTGACCTCCGGTAAGAAAGGATTCTTTGAAATTCAACCCCAAAGGGGGTAAAAACGGTGTTCAAAGTTTTTAAACGTCCTCTAGTCGGACAAAGATACGGGCTGAAGCTAGGCAAACTAGTCAAACTACACAGACGTTTTACTTTTTGTACATACATGGACTTGTAAAATCAACCTATTTATGACTTTTTGATATAGAAAAATCTACAGGTAAGTAAGCTTGATATGTCATAGCTTCCTAGTAAATATATGTTAAGTAATGCTAACTCGATAAATACTGTCATGCGACATTATAGTATTACATTATTAATTTTCACATAAAAGGAGAAACTGCCATATGTGACCCGGCAAAAAATGCATGTTTTCGCTCAATACTAGGTAAAGCCAACTTCACTAGTCAACCTTAATATCAGATAATAATGAAATCTCGTTATAGCAATTATTAGATAAATAAAAGTATCTGTGTTATTATTTATCTTTATTTAAAAGTTTAAGTTTCCAAAGACGTATGTTATAAATACATAAAAAGGTATATAAACACACAAAAGTTTGGTCTATAAGTTTGATATGAACTTACTGAACAATTCATCATAACAGTCAATACACATTTGTCGATTCTTTTTTATAAATGTTAAATAATATTTAGAAACATATGTATATTCACCTTAATAAATAAACATGAAGTCATGTAAAGATCCCAATACTAAGGCAGGTACCTACTGTTGGTATATTAAGATCTATAATTACTTTAGATGTTCAACTTCCAAAAATCCTTTCTGAATTGAGCTCGATGACATTTGTAGAACATATATTTCAAGTTTCAAGTTTGTACCTTAAAATTTAGGCAGTGTTATATGTCATGTCATGTCAGTCGTAATGTGGCAATTTTATATCTTCAGATATTATTAACGCATCAATTCATATTTTATCTCGCAACAGATCATAGATCCACATGATGGGAGTGACGGTTGCTGTATTTACACATGGTTAAACCATCGACATGTCATGTAAGTCATGTCACTTGACACTACTAACTTGTCACTTGTCAAACGGTGGTTACAGGAAAGGAAGTTTCAATCAATCAATATTTATTGCGTATAGTTATATAAGTACATAAGGTTAATGTGATATGTATGATGATAAATATGCACCTACCAGTTTTGTAATAAAAATATGGTATTGTATTACCTAACACTTTCACTGTCTACTATCTATACCTGTAAACAGTTATATAATCAGACATCTGATTTATCATCATTTAATTTTGATTAACAAATGATCTTTGAACCAAATTTTAAGGGGCTAAAAAGGGGGTTGAAAATTTTGATTACTTCTAAACCGACGTGCGGGGCATTTGCTTATATCGCGTAATTTTATTTCTGAGAAGACTATTAGTTTATTTAGGTTAAGAACAAAGAACAAATTATGTGAATTTTATAAAAAAAATTGAAACACTATTTTTTCCATGAGAATGTGTTAATAAATTTATCAAATACATGTTTAACCATGGTCACCGTAGTTATATTTCCAATAAACACTAGTATGGTATCTCTATCAATATTTTTTACCGATTTGGTAACTGGCCAGTGTTAGCCCGAGGCACAAAGCAGGTGGGTAACAAGTTTATAAAGTATTTCTACCCAATTTATAGCCGAAATTATAACATACAGAGCTAGGTAGCTCTGCCTGTAGATCGCCCACGTTGATTTTAATAAAAACATGCAGGTTTATTTTAAGACTTATTTGCAGACTTAAGTAACAATATTTTACATGCAACATGCCAACTCCTATTTAAAAAAATATTAGTATATTTTTCTTTATTTAGCTTTAACACTTTAAAAACCACGCTCTTGCTCAAGTTTACACATCAAAATTAAATAAAAACCATAACATTGACGTATTCAAAGATAATCATCCCAAAAACGGAAAATAACACGGCCGACTAACCTTTCGTTTACGGACGAGCATAAACAAGAAAAAAAAGCAAAAAACGTAGAGGAGTTCGGTCATAAATAATAGAATCATTAACATCTGCCGCTATGATTTGGATCATCAATTTTTTTGACGAAAGTTGTACAAACTACGATGCTCTATTGGGGGCGGGAAGAGACGTGTTTTGACGGTTATTCTTGTGCTATTATTTTTTAATTTCCGTTACGAAATTAACTATTGAATAGTTAGTTTATTAACCAACGCGAACTTTAGCGTTTAGATTGAGATCTTAATGTAGTAGCTAATTAAAAATGACTCTTGAGTAGGCCTAGGAGTCCTAGGATCGTGAAAGTAAAATATAACCTAGTAGCTATATTAGCAGAAGCAGTTTCGTAATACATAAAATACCTACTTATTGTAACTTTGAAGTTTATATCAGTCCTTTCGCATATCAAGCCATGAAGCAGGCGGTCTTATATTACTAGATACGGTTTTTGATTTGTTTTGTAGATAGTTGAGTAACGAAAAGATTTGGTCAATAAATGAATAGGAAAACTCGAGTCGTCAGTCAAATAAAATAAAATCTCGCCGATTTAGAAAGATATACAAATATGTATGCATAAATAACTGTCACCAAACTAAGGAATGCAAACCGGTAAAAACAATGTATAGAAATTACCGGTAAATCGGTAATTTTCATTAATAATTATCGCTTGCTTCCCAACACCAAACTAAGCTCATAAAAAGTCCGCTGGCCTTATGGCCCCATAGAAGATAAAATAAAACAAAATGTCTACTAACCAAATGGTCTGAGTGGGGGTCTCTGGGCGCACTAGGGGCCGGGTGGGGCCACAGCAGTTTGGACAACATCCGTTGACTTTGGCTATAGATGAGCTCCTACGAAGGAGAAACAGGTACTTTAGTTATCTATGGAAAAAGGGCCATAAGCCTCTATTATAAAAAAAAAGTTGTGACAGCGAAAATTTTTAGCAAATTACCGGTAATTTTAATACAGTCCATACCGGTTGCAACCCCTACTCTAAATTAGGGAATTAATTAGGTACATTTGCTAATTGATTTCTAGCTTTGCTATGGGACTGTGCCTTTAAATATCCAGGTAATTAATGAGATGAGTTTATGGTTATACAATAAATAATTTGAAAATTGAGAGCAGCACGGCTAGCACATCTTACGTTGTTGCGCGTCTCTCCATACTTCAAGCGCGACTCGAAGTATGAAGTGACAGGCGGCAACGTAAGATATGCTAGCCCGTCAGAAATTAGATTCAATGGCTTCCTTGAAGATGGAGCAATGAATATTGGTTTTACAATTGAATACTAACCATTTGATATTAGATAAGAATAGTAAACGTTAAGAATGTAGTGAGTGAAATGAAACAAGTTGACACGGAGGAACAAATTACATAAATCCAGGTTGTATAACCTGATAATTAAATATACAACAATTATAT
This sequence comes from Pammene fasciana, assembly GCA_911728535.1. Lineage (NCBI taxonomy): Eukaryota > Metazoa > Arthropoda > Insecta > Lepidoptera > Tortricidae > Pammene > Pammene fasciana. The sequence goes on from OU452292.1 coordinate 5,659,816, forward strand.
GTTTTTTACACGGAGGTCTTCTCAGAACGGCCCATAGCGAAACCTCCGATGCTGGGCACCGTACAAGTTGAAAAAGAGAGATTATTAATAATAATAACACGTTTTTTCGCCGCGCCGCCGGCGTCTGCGCCGGTGATATGGACAACGCAGATCGGCAACCTTTGGCCCGACAATTTAACATGAAAATAAATAATAGCTAATACTATTAGTTTAACTGGATGGATACTGTACTATCTAGGTACTATTTAGCTACCTAAAATCCAGTATTATATTATATGTAGTAGTCGTTACAAAGTATACAATTATTATGTCGCAATCGATAGTGAATGAACGCAAGATACGGTAAGTATGAGCCACAGTAACGATGTAATAAAAGACGATTTGTCTGTTTTCTAATGTGTGAAAAAATATTAATGATAATTCTTTTTACTATAATATAATTATCAGAATATTTACAAATAATTCTCGTAGGTACTTAGCCGTCAAGGATTATTAACTCCTTAAAAAACACTTAGGTACATAAAAACTCAAGATACGAGCGACGTAATAACACCCCATTTTTTACGGAAACAGTGAGGCGTGTGTAAAACACGGATAATTACATAAAAACTATCTTCTAAGTGACGTTAAATTACACAAAAGTGTATTTAGATCTGGTAATTAAGCATAGACCCGCTATGTTCCACTTTGATAAGTAAATGTGATATACAACAATTTGATATTTAACAACTTAGATACCTATCTATGACTTCGTTTTATGTTTCTTTTGATCTATTTCTGAATTTCAAACTGTTTTTTTAGTTGAAACATTCGCAATTTACTAAATATCATGGTTACGTTGGTTGGGATTGGGACCTGCCGAGTACGAAGAGCGATGTTTATTAGGTACCTACGCATTTCAGTTTATTGCTTTCATAGTTACAAGACAAGCGATGGCAAGTAAACGTTAGTAGACATTATACAGCTAGACCACGCTAATTTTGCACCGATTTTGTAAGTGTCAAAGTGTGGTAGAGCCAGCATTAAACGTCAAAATAATGAAAAAATTACACCGCCAATTGTAACGGCTTCCAAGTACAAATCCGTGCCACTTAACAACCTGACACCTGCATTAAGTTACGAAACCGAGTGTTGGCAACCTCTGCTGGTTAAAAAGTATAACGAGACAGTAATAATAGGTTGAGCAAAGTTCTCGCCCGCAAAACAAACATAGTCGACAGAGCAGCCGAGACCAGAGAGAACAGAGTTTTGACTCATTTATGATTTGATTTATGGTCGGACTTTTTTCGGGTTTGAATTATGATTGGATTTAATTGAGGTGTTTGATTTTAAGGTTAGTTTTTGACAGTAGAGCTATAAGTATTATATTGTTTAAGATTACCGAATGGTATGAATTTCTTTTTACATTAGGACATTAAAAAAACTCTTAATTATACATTTATTGCATTGATCGATAAAGGTTGTGTTGTGACTATTGAAAACTTGATTAGTACTCGGATTAAATTAGGAATTTGTAATATTATACTAAGTGATAAAATGATATATTTTCAATTTAGTTTAAAAATTATTCATGTGCATAAGCTCATTCCTGCATAAAGTAATACTCGTAAGTTATTAATTAAAATGATCTATGGATCAATTAATATTTAATGAGAATGTTTAACAGGTGTTTAACAGGCATCTACATAAGGACACCTGCGGGGAGCTTGAAGTTTTGAAATAGTTATGTAGCTTTTTGTCATAATGGTAAGTAAACTAAGTCACAAAGTAGTTACTGTAACCTATGAACGCTTTCTTAAACTGTATGAAAAGTATATGTGGAGGTGTTTCTTTTTCTACCCTTCATTGATTTCTAAACATTCTATGTAGACGAGTTTAGTGAAAGGCCCACTTTATCGGTTTTTATGGACACGTCATTCTTTCACTAATAGATAGCATGATACATAGGTATGTTGCGTACTTTTAAGGAAGTATTAATAACATATCGATAAAGTGGGACCTTTTTTTCTGGACTGACACATATTATTATCATATGTATGAGTTGCCGGCACTAGGTTCTATAGCTTCTGTTTTGAAAAATTACTGGAAAGTAAAAAACACTAGTTTCCGTAATCTAACTTTCCCTACGCCAAACAACTAAAATACCCACTTATTTGAGTAACTGCATTAAAAAGTTATTTCTCATAATTATATTTCTGTGATAGTATAAATATTGATCTGAAATGGTCTGGAGCTGGAAATTACTGCAATGATCGATGCTTATCAACATTAATACAGCTGTCAGAATAATATGCACTTATCACGCCTGCATATCGAAACCCGTTCGAGCCTCAATGAGGCTTAACTAGATGTTTATACGTTTATATTTATGTGTGTGTGTGGGTAATCGTGTATTGCTACCTTAACGTTGTATTGAATATTTGGTTGGGTTAAATGGGTAAGGACAATTCCTAGTCTATTTTTCTTGTTTCTAAATATATGAAAGAGTATTATTTATTTGCAATGAAAAGTTGGATATTTAAGCAGTAGCATGCGACATCTAAATTTTCAGCTAGTCTACTAAAAAAGTCAGTTTTATAAAACTAGATCTAATCGGAATTATGTCCCGTTTCCTCAAGGACTAGCAACTATTAATTGGACATGTTCTATTCAGGTAAATCTCAAGTGTGGTGTGCAATTCCGACATAAGCATAAGCTACTTTTAAATTAATATGAAATTAACAACACTTACACTCGCAATTTTATGAGTTTTAATTATAAATATATGACTATTCACTATGAATTAGGCCTATGAAATTAAAAATAACTTATCCTGGATTAACCTAAAAAGATGTCATATGTAGAAAAATATTATTTTAGTTAAAATTTGTCATTTTAATTTTAGAATCTTTACTAAAGAACACTTGTTTCAGACGGGGGTCCATTTGATATCATTGATGAACCTACCTACTTGGATATGATTACCAACTAAGTTATGATTATGAAAGAAGTGAGTATTAGGTACCAAATAAAACCGGTCCTTAACCGGTTAATTTTCATACAAATTCAAAACCGGTTTCATTCCTGAGACAAATTAATCCTAGGAATCAAGGACATGGCTGTCAAAAAGAAATTAAAGGATCTATGTCCGTTTCATTTAAGCTTAGAATTCTCGATTGTGCAGCAAACTGCCGCATTGTAAACAATTATATTGCGCCACGAGAAAATGACTGAAACCGCACTCCTAATTCCTGCGATGCTTTACAGCTTAATTCTACGACATCAGAATTTAATTTACAACTCGCGGGACTGTGTTTACGGCAGATTGCTGGTCGCACGCCCCGAGTAATGTCGAGAGAATTCCGTCATTCTGCGGAGTACAGGGTGGGAACGCCTGGCAAAGTTAGTAGCAGGAGAAAAAAACATATTTATCCTTTTTTGGAGTGATAGTACAGTCGGTTCCCTAAGATAAGTATTCACTCTCCTATACAGCTTGTTTGGTAACGTAGGTAGTTATGGTGGGGGAGTTACCTTACTACATAACAGACCTACAGTGTCTAATACCGGGTGTTTCCTGTAATAGGAGCAATAAATTAAAACGTGGATTCTACTCCTCAAACGTGACAACTTTTGTTCAGCAACTTTTAAAAATAATTTATGGTTTGATTTTTAGTACACTTTAAAGTTTATTCGAACACGCAATGTATTCCGAAATTGATTACGTCTGTAGGGTGACAAGACTGACAAGCAATGTCAATTAGATGAATTTTAACGTACATTGAAAATACTATTTAGTTTGTATGAAAAAGAGACAATCTAAAAAATCCATATTTTTAAAAAGTTGTTGAACAAAATTTGTATTGTTTGAGGAGTAGAATCTACGTTTTAATTTATTGCTCTTATTACAGGAAACAGCCTGTATAAGAAAAATACAGTAGGTTAGGTTTGTCTGACCTGTACTTGAGAAATTGTCTCCCTAAACTATAGAAAACTGGTTATTACTTGGTCATAACATAATGATGTGGGGTCGCTAAAGTTTTTGTGTGTATAATGGAGAACCAGTTTGAAAATTAATAGACTATAGTAAGCTAATTGCTACGGTTATGGATATTGTTTATTGATGGACTAATTAGGTAACAAACATTATACCTTTCGTCATCATTGTGTGTTAATGTATCGAAGGAAACTGTAAAACTAAGGGGTTTGAACCAGCAAAAACTTTTCTAAGAAAGAATTGTCTAGGTCCCTACAAGTATCTTTTGCTCTATTTTAGTACCTATGGAAGCCTGTCTGTGAAAGGTATTTTGAACTATTTTGTACTAGTCTACAGTACAACTACCAATTAAGGTCCGGAGCTGTCAGTCTCTATTTTATCTTACTCGCACCCACGAAAAAACAGTTTTCAAAACCGATTGAAACTGTTGCCTTAACCACAATTGAAACGTGATTTACGAGAAAATAATAATAATGTCAAGAAGTTAATCAGCGCGCCGGCGCGAGAGTCGGGCACCGCGGAGCCTGCAATTAATGTCAGTTGTACAAATATGAATGAGCGGCGCCTGCGCCGAGCTCCCCCAGGCGGGTACAGTCAGCCACTAGGTATACTATAGTACATTACTACAGAGGCCGTGAAGTAGGGGGTTGCCGGTCGAGTACATATATACGGCCGAGCGTAGCGAGGCCGGATAGTTACGAGGCTGGCAACCCCTTTTCACGCCGAGGTATGTATAGTGCTTTTCTCAAACATGCAATGAAATAAATATGAAACTTATCCAATTTTTTTCCGACATACGTAAGTCAAAAGTCTACTCACTATTACGACTAATTACATATGTTCATCTTGTTATTAATGATATATCCTATCAACAACAAATAAACGTTAATTAGACTTACCACTTTATCAAAAACATGAGTAAAAACATTACGTTATGAAGTCTGAATTGCTAAATTCTGACTTTGCATTCCATTGTCACTGAACGGCTTTTAAAAATGTGTAACTATTACGTACATCAGCCATTTAAGTATAATTGTTCACTTGCATTTGAACAACATCTAAACATATTTCACTTTTATATTACCTATAGCCAAATTATTATAGAATAAAACAAAGCGGCATCATAATTCACAACAATATGCGCAACATAATAAAATATTGAGAATCTTTTTAAAATTTTCCCACTAAAGTTTTTTTTTCACAGTATCTGCGCTGTTCGAGAGGTTGAACTTAAGGCCATTCTACACGAGTTGAAATTAAGAAGAAAAATGTATAATGGTGACTGAATAAATTCAGAACGTTACAAATATTGTCTATAGTCTCTGTTTATGCTTTATTAATTTTATTATAGAAAATATTTATAAGAATTAAAACCCTCCGAATTTATTTCGTATCAATAGATCCTAATTCATCATTTCAGTTCGTGTGTAATACACTTGCTGCTAATATTTTAGCCTGATAACCAACCTTTCACGAAAAACAATAAAAAAAACAAAATCAGCTGTTTGTACAATCTGCCTCCATCTTTACAATTTAAAATTATAGGAATTTGTTAATAATCTTTTAATTATTATTTTCATGTCGATTTTATATATAAACGAAATTGCAAAATATATCACATTGTTTTTTGTTTTTTTTTAATAGGCGTAAGTAGTGGCAGAATTTTAAATGAACCAAAAAGTAAATATCGCTTATAACCTTAAATGGCTGAACGCCATGATCCTGTGCCACAAACATATGTGGAATGGGAATTAAAAAAGAGGACTTTGCCGGTCTAGACCTGCAAGATTTTTGTCCTAGCCGCACCTGAAACGTCATACTTCGCAGCCTATTATAAGGAACGTAACATCAATATTTCATTGCATGTTTGAGAAAAGAAAATTAGTATCCGTGTATGAGAGGAAGTCTATAAAGGATATAAGTAATTGTGATATAGAAAATAATAATTACGTCAAGAAAGTTCATCAGCATTAGGGTCGGGCATCCGGCACTCGGGCAGGCTTGCAATCAGTATAGGAAAAAGAAATTGGTTTGTGTGTGTGCATTTTAATGGAGAGTGTCTCATAGTCAGGACCTATTATTTATTTTAAACCCTAACATTTAAAATTTTAAATATGGTGACTCACATTTTATAATGCATATGGGTACTTTGAAAAGCTCTAGAATAAAATTTTATTAAGAAAATCAGTTACTTCCATTTCTTTAAAAAAATATAGTATATTGTGTGAGTTGTTACAAATATGAATGAACAGCGGCGGCGCACACGCACAACCGGGGGCGAATACAGTCCGCCATGAGTATTCAAGATATTTCTTTTAGTATAACGTGATTACGATTTTGTTGGTACCAGTAGATTATAACAAGTCTGTATAGCTGACCAAATATTTTCAGTTTTTTAACTGCATTACCAGCAATTCGGTCCTCGACTGTACGTAAACAGGTCTGATGCAGATACCCCAAATATGGACAACGGAGCATCGTAATCAAATTACCAAGCGTTTCAACTTCAAGCTGACTATTGTCACGATAAGTCTATAAAGCACTGACGTGACATCCCAACACAGATCACTTAACTGATGATCAGAAGACCCGTCGCAGTCAACACGTTAGCGACCTAATTATTCTGGCTCGAACTAAGAACACGCGATTCTTGCAAACTAGTTGACCGGTATATCAAGATCCCTTAAGGTCTCTTCTAGGCCTTCTGATTGAACAACCTGGTCAATCCAGCTCATATAGGTAAGATCTCTTTTAGTATTTATCTCTGGTACAACCCCAACGTTCATAATGATCAGAAACTAAAGTTATCACGGAACAAAGATTCAAAATGAAAAAGCTATCGAAATGCACAGAGGTCCCAGTAACCAGTTGACAGTTCTGCTGTATCCGAAGTTGCCTATAAGAACTTGGTTTCGCTGCGCTCGCTTTTTCGATTAAGAAGGTAAGAAAGCTCATGTTAGTTGCGCCGACGTGTATGACCTGTAGGCATGGCGGATTTGACATTTTCTCGTGGGTATAGTGTGGATAAAATAGATACTATGGTAAAAATGGTTGTAACTTTATTTTAAATACAAGCCTCGGTATATCACATATCCATGCGGTAGCTGCTGCTACAGTGTCTTACATTCATTGCTCTTGAGATTATATGTATGTATAATGTAAAAAAATCCTATTGGTAATCATCGGTTTGTGTCGTAGGTAGAGCTGAGAAAACATATCAAAAACACACGGAAAATAATCATTTAGATCAAAAAAAAAATTGTTATAATTACTAAAATATTTGAAAATCCCGGGACAACAAACTTTTAGTAATCGCCAGAAGTTCATTTGTGGAAATTACCTACAAATTTTATTAAATACAGTGTGTGACCCAAAACACGAGCGAAAAATTCAAACGTAGATTGTAGTCCTCAAACAATAAAACTATTGTCCAACAACTTTAAAAAAAATGTAATTTTTAGATTGTCTCTTTTTCATACTAACTTAATATTATTTTCAATGTACGTTAAAATCCGTCTAATTGACATTGCTTGTCAGTCTTGTCACCCTACAGACATAATCAATTTCGCAATACATTGCGTGTTCAGGTAAACTTTAAAATGTACTAAAAATCAAACCCTAAGTTATTTTTAAAAGTCGCTAAACAAACTAGGCCGGTACTGGAACGTTAAATTTGGCCTTAAAAAATTATAACTCACAAGTCCGATTTTATTTTATTATCAGTAAGAGTACAATGAGCACTAACGGCGAAAATTTTTTTCTAACTGTTTTCGAGGATGCTGTAGGTATAATATAGGTATTTGTTTGCGACACTCGTAAATTCAAGATAAGATAATTCGAGTGGTATTTCTTTTCATTCGACTATCGGATTTAACTATATGAATGTACCCTGACATTTGCTAACAGATTTACCAATAGCCGTATTTATTTAAATTTAAAACAAATAAAAAAAATATACTTCCTCCAAAAGATAATTTAAGTGGTATATGTTAACTGAAATATATTAAAAACTATCGAAGGCGAGTAATAGATTTGATTTATAACACATTATTCAATAGATTATTTTTTAATGAACAATTGAATTTTTAAAGCGTTCTAATAGCTATATAAGAAATCTCCGAAATTTTCAAGTGGGTGCATTCTGTTCATTATCTTTATACTAAAACTTGCATCAAAATCCTAACGATTTTATCAATCGCTCGAAGTTTTCTGAACTTATCAGTTCTAAACATAATCCAAACGCGCGGAGATTAAAGCGGGAGTCTATCGCGTCATGGCATGGCGCTAGCGGCGGGGCCAATCACGACGCGCCGGGCGCTGTTGCCTGACCGCTGCGCGCCGTTGCCTGTCTGCTGTTTCCATGGTAACCCAGTAGGCACGCGAATATTGTATCTTTACGTTTGGTCCACAGAGTGAATAATATGACTGCCTAATGCGAAGCTTGGTTTGATAATGATTACTATAAAGTGCGATGTTTTTTTTTGTTGAGAGCATGCCCCTCTATGGTGCGAATGAATGAAAAAGCGGACATTCCTACTTTTTCACTTCTCATGCTCTAAAAGTCTGTCGTACATTTAAGCTCTAGTGCTAATATGTATACATAATTTCACTTCTCATAGTTCTTATTGTTATGTCCTTTAAGTCTAATTTCGTAAAGTCTGTATAGTATGTATGACTATGGTCTAAAACCCATATTACCACAAGAACAATTTTTCCTCACTTGGTTCGGGAAAATAACCACCTAGTGGTAATATGGCTTACTTTAGACCCTTGTCAAACAATCTACTATTTTCCGAAAAATGTATTTTTTTAATGAAATGAAATGTTTATTTGTATAACACAGGTGGTACAAATAGGGTCTTAATTTACAAAGGTGCTCTGTGTTTTGCCTATTGGCATACAAAATTATTGTTGTATTGTTCCATATTCGGTAGGAAATAGTATACTGGAGGCAATCGGCCTGTTTGGAGAAAAGTCGTCGACATCTCTTCTAAATACCCAAAACTGGTATACATGTGTTCCCCGTGGTCTTCAGAATACGAATTGACTGGTTTTAGTTTATGGAGGGGGGGCAGATACGACGAAAAAAGTGAGGGAAAGATGGCGGACGACCATCATCGAAATTTGTTCACAACTCGAATCATATCGGACCGATCGATTTGTGTGAGATGTCATCTGAAAGACCATTAAAGTACTATAGTTGTTTCTAAATAGAGGCAGTCATCACATTAGTCGTTTACGAAATATTTGAAAAAATATGAATTTTTACCGTGCCTGTTTAGATAAAGTAGTGATAAAACATGCTTATAACTCAATAAATAAAGTATGTATTATTATAAAGTAGACGGAAAAATGTATAAGCTTTCAAAAAACTAGCGTATGGCGGTCGATCGACGTCGTATTTTCATTATTGCTCGGAATTTATTTAACGATCATTAAACGTACTATGATTGTTTTTGAATAATTGTAGTCATCACTTTAGCCCTATACAAAATATTTGAAAAAGTATGATTTTTTACCGTGCATGTTGGCGTAAGTACTGATAATAAATACATGCTTATAGCTCAATAAATTGTAACTTTACCGCAATTAATGTTATTTTCAAATGTTTTGTTTTGTAAACGACTACATTGATGACTACGGTTATTTATAATCAATTATAGTACATTAAATTATATTTACACACGAATCTTTCGGTTCCATAGGACTCGAGATGTAAATAAATTTTGATGACGGTCGGCCACCATCTTTCCCCCCTCCTTTTTTCGACTCGTCCCCTCCTCTATAAAATAAAACTGGTCAATTCATGTCCACCCATCACAATGAGGAATATATCCATACCAGTTTTAGGTATTTGGAAGAAATGTCGATGATGACTTTTCTTCAAATATGCCCGTTTCTTCCAGTAAATATGTTACAATCCTAAAAAAATTGTTAATTTTGCAACTTAGACTTTAAAGAACTGATTATTTTAGTAAATTTAAAATAATTTCAAATGACACAAATCACGAATTGATCCGTTAAATAGATTCTGAGAAATAATGAAAATACGACGACGGTCGGCTGCCATTGTAAGACGAAACGTAGTGACCCATTCTGAACAAAATTCATCAATACTCGGTTATATAGTATTACATAGGGTAGCCAATCATTTGGCAAACAACATTTCATAAAATATTCATTTCACAAACAAAATAAAATATTCATTTCACAATGATTCCCATAAATAATTTTATATATTATTGTTTCACAAATAGTTCAAAAGACAAATTATTTGCTTGCAAAAACACTATATTACAAAACATTATTTGGCAAATTATTCATTTGCTATTCAGGGCAATTAACAAAATAACGCATGGTAAAACGTTAGTAAAATGCATTATTTGGTACCTAAATTCTTCGTTTAATAATCTCATGGTGTGTATGCCATTTATACGTGTATTATCTACGAGTACTACATTTTAAAAATATATTTTGTAATATAAATCCCATCCCATCTCCATAAACTAACACATTTTGTACTTTAAAAGTTAAGTTTGTTTTTGTTGAATATTATCACGGACAACTATGATTTGAGAGAGCCCAGATAGATGCGACGACGAGCAAAGCGAGGAGGAGCGTGGTAGATTAACTGCGACCTTACAGTTCTAGTAACTTATGTCGGGGTTAATAGAAATGTAAAATACCCATAATGTCAACATACCCATTTATCTTAATTGCTTCGCAATCACTTATTTTAAAAAAAACAGCCACGGCTTTATTGTCAATGTATACACATAAAATTAACATTTTCATTTAGTTTTAGTAAAAATATCCATGAATTACTTATATTTCAGTGAAAACGAAATTCTTTTATAATATTTTGTCTTGTGTCAAATGCTATTTTTGCTTAGAAATACAGTTGTCAGTCAGCCATTCTTGTTTATCTTATTTTACTATTGTCCCTAAATTTATCCGGAACCGACTTCAATTAAGGGAGGGAGTTCTCAATTAGTTTGCATTTATTTATTGTACTTATTATATTCAGTAAAAAACAATAATTTATCTATTGACATTTTGCAAAATAACGGATTTTAAAAACGATTTATTCACGAAATGAACGTTGGTTAAATAATAATTTGTCTTACAATATGTTTATTTATAAAGCGTCCAAGTTACTAAATGTATATTTGTCTAATAATGATGTATAAAAATGAACATATTTAGCAATGACTTGTTGAAACGAATTGTTGTTTGTTCAGTGATTATTTGCGAAATGTTATTTATCAAATGAATCATTATCAAAACGAAAGCTCATAAAATTTCCCGTATATTTTGTCATAACATTAATTGTGGTTAAGTTATAATTTATTGAGTTATAAGCATGTTTTGTCAGTATTTACGCAAACATGCACGATAAAAAAAAACATATTTTTGTTAAATAAGTATTTTGTAAAAGACTAAAGTGATGACTACGGTTATTTACAAACAATTGTAGTACATTTAACAATCTTTCGAATGACATCTCATACGAATCGTTCGGTCTCATAGGACTCCAGATGTAAAAATAATCGATGACGTTCGGCCGCCATCTGCCCTCCCCCCCCCCCTTTTTACCAACTTGCCCCCCCCCCCCCCTCCATAAACTAAAACCCGTCAATTCGTAGTCAGGAGACTACGAGGAACACATCCATACCAGTTTTCTAGGCATTAAGAAGAGATGTCTACGAAAATCGTGAAGGAGACGACTTTTGTTTAATTTGCCTCTAGACTATTATGGCAGGCTTATGAAACTCTCCCGCGCGGCCTCGGTTAAATACCTATGCGCCGGAGCCTGCCACGACCCGCCGGCGGGACGGTTAGTCAGTGAACCGAAAAGTCTATGCCAATAAGCCCACTCATACTTTAAAAGAGGAAATTCGACGCTGCATTGGAGAAATTCAGCCGCATCTATGCAAAATGGTCATAGACAATTTTGACAAAAGAGTGCGTATGTGCCAGCAAAGCCTAGGAGGACATTTGCCTGACGTATTATTCCACAAATAACCCTATTTTATGTATTTCAAGATTTTATATACAAATATATTATAACGATAACGAAAAAAAATGTGTTTCTCATCAATTTCAAATCTTGCGTCCTTTTTGGGACACAAAACCTAACTTTAAATAAAGTATTTCCAGATTTCCCCACATTGACCTTAGATTATTACTTTGAATAGTATGAATAAACTGTTGTAGTACAGTCGCCATCAGATATATCGGAGCGACCAAGGTGGTCACAAATATCTGAACAACGCCTTTATTGTCAAAGCGATAAGGTACTTGTTCAGATATTTTTGAGTACCGTGGCCGCTCCGATATATATGATGGCGACTGTACAATAAATAATAAAATTAAATAAAGATTTTAATATACATTTGGTTATGAATGAAATTTTAATTAAACGGTTAAGTTCACGAGCCACAGCCATAAATAGCTCTGTACTTACTTTTACAGTAGTTTAAGTATTTCAATGATTGCACAATGAAAATAAAAGTAAACCAAGAAAAAAATACTTTTATTTCAATACTGTGGGCTACCGCAATTCGTATTCAAAAGTAAAAACATTGCCTGGCCCGATTAAGGGTTAATCATAATGTTGTATGAAAGGTGAATGACAAGCTACGGCGCGTCGTGATTGGTGGACCCGCTCCTGCTGACCGCGCCTTAGACTGCCGCGCAAATCTCCTTGCGTTCAAATGACGAATTGAACTGATAAGCTCGTGCACTGTTCAGCTATTGACGAATTCGTTAGTTTTTGTGTATATACATTACTATAACGATAATAAACTAAACACGCTGACTTGGAAATTTTCTAAATTTCTTTTATGGTCAAGACAGCGCTTTTTAAAATTCAAATGCTTAAATAAAATCGATCTATTGATGAATCTATTATAAATTAAACTGATAGTTATCTTTGATAGCTTTCAATACATTTCAGTAATCATAAAACACTTTAGTAATCTTTTTGTGAAAAAAAATTTTTTTTCAGCATTTTATATTATCCTGAAACAAACTCTTGACAAATGCGTTAGTAAATGACAGTTGATGTTCAAACAGTTAAATAGGATTATATCATGAAGAAACTTACCGCTTGTATAATCTTACCTTGAATTAATAAGGCCTGCTAACAAATACCTACTTTATACCTAAATCTACGTCAAGATTCGATATATTTTTTTATAAGGAGTAGTTTTCAGAGTATTCTAACAGACTACAAAAAATAGCGCACTTGTGAGTTATAAAAGTTTATTCTGTATTTGTACCCCACTAAACGTTGTTCAGTTTGAGGAGTAGAATCTACGTTTCAATCCTTCGCCCGTGTTATGGGCCACACACTGTATAACTACCAAAGTGTTGTTAAATATAGCTAGCACCTGTATTGACATTTGACAACTAAACTTTAGTGTTAATGACAAAAAAATTTAGTTGTCACGCCGTTTACAAACATTTGTAATTTTTAGAAAAAAAAACCGCGCAGTGGCGCACCTATCGCAAAATATACTTAATAATACGGAGTCTAAGAGGTCTATAATATAAACCTGAATCTCCGATCTCAAGATATCGACCAATAAAGTTAGACGTATATGGAGCCGCCTAATTAAGGAATATAACCGAATATCTCATGTCGTTACCTTTCACCGGCTAGCCAACGAAAAAACACCGCAATAGATTAATGATACCAGCCAGCGCCGTGTTTAAACCGAGGAAAAACGAACTAACAATGTATGAGCATACAATCATTGCTTGCAGGTTAAAAATCTTAGCAACAAAAAGGAGTATGTGCAATACTACGTTCAAGTTTAAAATTCTTTTTCGTTTAAAAGTTGCTTGGTGTCGTGCGCGAGCGGTGACGCGTCCGCCGCCACCCGCGAACGCGAGCGAGACACAGCTACAAGTTAAAAAGAGATGGAGGAATAATCAATAGAGGCGCCACCGGAGCGCCGCGGGGCGGCGCCCGCGCCGGCCCCACACAAGTCTTATTGAGAAATTCTCAAGATGATGCATACTTTTTGGGTTCCTGGGTATCCATGTTAACAATATTACCATTTCGTATACCGTGGCTATCTGGGCTCGCTGATTTAAGTTACCGGTGCGATTGTTTCAAGATTAACCGTTTATACGTTCGGTATATCAGCTTGGGAGCGATTGTTTTCGTGTTGGATTCTTATAAGACTAAAGACTAAGCTTATTTGGGATAAAAAAGGTTATCGTTTCGCTGAGGTTATTGGCGTTTTATTTTATTTCATAGGTCAAGGGATTTTACTAGAGATGTTGCGTATTCGATATACAGAAAAGTGTGTAAGCATAAAAATGTGTCAGTCGTTCAACCAATGACATAATTCCATCGGTACAAAATGTCATACCTCATTAGGTGAAGGACGAAGTCACGTTGTTTTATTTGCACTTTTTGTTTATCGATAGTAAAACGCATTATAAGAACTTACTAATAAGCTATTGATCTAAATATATACCTACAATTTATTATGATCCATTACGTCTGAGGGGGCCCACCGACTATCAGCCCGCCTGACGATATCGGCCTGTCAGTTAGAACAAAAATTTGACAGCTCCGAACAACTGACAGGCCAATATCGTCAGGCCCATAATATCTTATCATGTTTGCCTACCAAACCAGCGTTCAATATGAACCCCAAAAACCCACAAAAAGATTATATAGCCGTTAAAACAGCAATCAAGCCACAGTTATGATAATAAGACATGCTAATTCTCAAAACCAACAAGCGGAGAAAAAAAAGAAAATCGCTCGCGGCTAAAAAAGGAAAGAAGCGCGCAGACGGGCGCCAGGGCCCAATTATGGCACGGTGGCCTAATCCAAAGGGTTCGAGCTATCTCGGGAATGCGGCTTTCTACGAGCTAGTTTGGCTGAATAGCATTTAAAGGCGCGTTTTGTAGACAGATGAACTAAAATAAACGGGTCTATCGCGAAACGGAATATTTTTTTATTTACTACTCATTAGCTTGAGGTCCAACGTCTTTTTTATGAAAGTTGTACCGGTAATTTTCGCAGACAATAGACGGCTCAGCAAATGTCAACACAGAAATACGGGTAAAATATTCCAAAAAAATTAAACTTCCAGACGAATGTCAACTGTTGTCGCCGACCGACCTTTGGTATTTGTCAAACCGTTTCGAAGGAGCATTCACTGTACTGGATTTTCACTGGATAAATATAGTACTAGGACAAGATGTATCCACTTTTGGACCAAATCTCAACGCAATAGGGTGAAAAAGTGGATAGAGCTCTTTGTACTAAACTAGTGGTTGACTGCCAAGAGAAAATCGTCGGTTTGGGAAACACGACGAAAAACGAAGAGACTTTGTAATTATCTAGATAATATGGCTACTATCTGGATCATTCCATACAAATTACTATTCGAAATATAAGCATTGCAAACCCTAGTCAATTAGTTAGATAGGTCATATTTAATTAGTTTCAAATTCAAAATAATGTACCTACTGTAGTAGGTATATTTCAAGCCCAACATCTTCAAAATCTTAAATCACGGTTGACAAATATGTTCAAAAGTTATGACGCCAATATTTTCCAAGTGTGCTTATTTTGCACTTATGAAAATGTTTAGGTATATCTTAAAGTTACCACTTTAATTCGATATCTTGTTTAGCTATATAAAGACAAGTCTGTCTGACAATCTATCTATGATTTAGAGTACATACCATGACCTACCGTCCTCGGACGTGACGCCATTGGCCGGTGACGTCCCGCCCATGTCCGGTTGTATTTGTACAGCCAAGTCTGATACCGGTGATTACTACGATATCTCACCACGTGGTCACTCGAGCGTTTCAAACACCACTGTGGAGTGTTGACGATTCGGCTGTAGTTTTTGGTGACTTGTGGTTTCTTGGAAGGGGTCCTCGAAGTACTTCTACTATTTATATCGAAAACTCAATGAAAAACTACCACTTTTACAAGAATTAGTCTGTGATGACGGTAAAAATTAATGGAAAATGTCAAAGAATGGACTTCGACTCCTATCAGCTCTATTTACTTTTACTCATGAAGTCATGATTAGGTTACTAACTACTTTTTCTATGGGACCACGGACCAACCCTGATATCCCAAAAACGTCGACCTCTGATCGACCGAAATGTATGAAACAGCCAAAATTTTTTTTGAGATTTCGGAGTTGGTTCCACAGTATATTTGTTTAGTTTGGCCTACTAAATCACCTCACACAATATGGATTTGAATTGGCTATTGAAATAACATCCTGTATAAACGTAACGTTATGCATTATTTTAAACTGCTAGTAATATTTTCTTCTACAGATTGGCTTGGTAGTTTTACTCGTACTTAGACGTGCATTAGATTCTACAGATTAACTTCACAGTTTTTCTGAGACGTTCGTTATTAGATTCGCTATGTTCATGTCAATGCCGCTGTTGTTTGGTTTTGGGTCACGCTTTTTGACAGTTTACTATCTAATAATTTTAAACAAAAAAAGAACCGACGTCACTTAGGGTCCGCTTTTCCAAGAGGAAATGCCCGAGTTGCTGTAAAAATACTGAAATCACTCTATTTCTCCAGGATCCCACCATCAGATCCAGACCCGGTGACAATGGGACCAACTGTGAAGTATACTTTAAACAAAAAATAATTTTCCAAATCGGTCCAGCCGTCTTCGAATATTCGGTGAACATACCCTACTTACATAAAAAAAGTAAATTCCTTCGTAATCTTGAAGTCGGTTGAAAAAGAGAAAGACGTTGTACATTTTACTGTACTAAAATGAATATGTAAGTACTCCTATTTGTGAACATGTCCCGGATAATAATAAAAATCGATGCTAAAAGCCGATAGTCCACTTAACACTCACTATATCTCTATTACGTTAAACAATACACTGTATTCCCCATCAAAAGAGTTCAAATTCCACTACAACTGTATTAATAACTAGGGTGTCATAACCAAGGGTGTTATGATAAAGGAAGGATTAAAATGTAGTGTAAAAGGGGCTTAAGTTATTACGTCACGCCTCGGACGGCCGCCATTTTGATATTATTAAATAATATTGGCATTATGAGTGCTTAGACACGTTTTTATTAATAATCGCTTTAATAGGGAGGAAGATATGCTATTTTGAAATACATTATCTCATTTTTAGTAGGGGAAGAAGACGCCCAATATAAAATGAATAAAAATGTTTTAATAAGTATTTGCGTTATACAAACTTAATTGTCAAGTAAAAGGTACATCAATGGCGGTCGCCAATGAGGCGTTACTGGCATAAAAAATCATTTAGGAATAAACTCTATTAACAACCGACAATGACGTACCTTTTACTTGAAACGCCACAATTTTGCTAACGCGAAGTTCGAAATTCGACATTTCGTTATCACCGTCTCTATCGCTCTTGCATATTCGACATTTCGTTATGACCAGCTATCGCTCTTGCATATTCGACAGAGAGTGATGCAAATAGACGATTCGACGAACGAAGTGGTTCTCGGTTACAGGTCAGGGTCAGTTCGAAAATCGACAATTCGTTAGCACCATCTCTATCGCTCTTACATATTCGACGGAGAGTGATGCAAATAGATACGACGTACGAAGTGATTCGCGGTTATACGCCAGGTTACAGGTATAGCTTAAGTGATAGTACGTCCAGACCACACAAGGCGTAACTCAGTGTTCTCGAACGAAAGTCACGAGCCATCACGGTCGTAGGTCGTAAATCGTCTATCGGCTAATCTGAACAGGACGAGGCTCAATTAACCTGGGCAATTAAATGCTCAGATAAAGCCGCGGTGGTCTCGCCGGTGAGGCTTGATTGGCCGATTAACTTATGAGATATGGTAGTAACCATATTAGTTACGTATTAGGTCAATGGGAGTAAGTTTGCCGAGATAGGTAATAGGCAATTTTAATACCGGTCACCGTTCCTAATAACCTTTTTTTTTATTAACCCCTTATACTCACATATATCTTTAAGGGTGGATTGCACCACGCACAATTAACGTACTCTCGGACTCGGAATTAACTTTAAATATGGCGACGGAGCTGTCATCCCATAGAAAACTGTCAAACTTTTTATGTACAGAAAAGTTTTCCCGTTTTCCTAATAGAGTAGATTTTTGGCATTTCATAAAGTAAAGGTATTAAGGCCACTCAACCTTCTTTAAATTATGAATAACATCAAAATAATTCTAAAAATAACATCGTTATGAAAGGGCAAGACGCGATAGTCTGTAATGCGGGCAACTCGATGGATGCGGGCTCTCTCAATTCAAGATTGTAAGTACAGTCTACGTTAAATATATGTGTACCTACTTTTGAACTTTACTCCTTTGTAATAAATAAGTAGCAAAAGTAAAACTGTAATGTCGATAATTAAGGTCTTAAGTTTGCTACTTTACTTTATTTACAAATCTTCCGCAAAATTCAGACATGTGGGGGCCTACGGACTATCAGTCTGCCTGACTCGCCTGATGATATTGGTCTGTCAGTTAGAACAAAAATTTGACAGCTCCGAACAACTGACAGGCCAATATCGACAGGCCGACTGATAGTGGGTGGGCCCCATTAAACTTATTGAAATGGGCAACCTATGACACAGCCGGTTTACACATGCGGCGACGGTGTGCGAGCGAGATAGCGCTTTGCAACATATAGCGCTGACTCGTTCACCCATCCGGTTGCAGCGTCAGTGTGATAACTGATAACAGTGAAAAGTCGAATATTGCTTAACATTTTACATTTAATACTTTTTTATTGAGAGCTGTATATCAGTGAAACAAAGACATCTCAATCAAAGAGACTTCCCGCCTTATTCATAAACGTCTCTCGGGCCTCGATTAGTCTGTTTCAGAAAACACAACTTTCCAAGTGACAGTGACAGGACAAAACATAAATTAACTAATTGATGCCTGAGAAACGTTTATGAATAAGTTGGTTAGTACTTTAGTTAGTATAAAATGTACTGAGAATCCAAGTTTGATAGTATCTTATTAAGCCTAAACATTAATGTGAAAAATTAAGCCTGATTTGTCATTCCAAAGGCAAATCGCTTTAACGTCCCGTCCAGTGTAAACGGGTCTGCATTTGCTATAGGAAAGAGCACATATTAGCTTTCGCTCGGTATAAGCAAGGTGCGTCCAAATCTGGCGAACGACTAGCGTGGGATTGGCAAGAAGATATAGGGATCATATTTGACTGCGGAAACAAGTACCTAGTGCATAATAGATCTATGTGAAATGGCGCTTAGTACCTACAGTCGACGTCAAAAGTATGTTTACGCTTTTGCAACTTATTACAAAGGAAGTGCAAAAGTGTAAATATACTTTCGACGTCGACCGTACGAGCGAAACGCACAGGTAACTAAATGATATTGTTTTGACAAAAACTCTTAAGTTCAACTCTGTCAATCCAGGGAAAAAGGTCGATTGTATCGATACGGAGTACTTACTTCTATAACTACGCAATATACTAGTGAAAGAATAAATAAATAAATAAATATTTGGGGACAATCTTACACAAATCAACCTAACCCCAAACTAAGCAAAGCTTGTACTATGGGTGCTAGGCGACGATATACATACTTAGATATATAAAATACATACTTATATACATAGAAAACATCCATAACTCAGGAACAAATATTTGAGATTAGCACACAAATAAATGCCCTTACCAGGATTCGAACCCGGGACCTCCAGCTTCGTGGGCACAGGGTCACTACCAACTAGGCTATAGAGGCCGTCGAATGAAGTGTCCATTCGACAAAATGGGTCCTTTCAGTAAACTCGTCCACAAATAAGACTCTAGAAATGCTCGCGTGCATTTCATAGACCGTTTCAGAGTACGCGTATAGCGCGAGCGGCGTATTCGTCAGATGTGGACACGCCAATAGGAATATACAAGCATCTGCCTTCAACAAACCCTGGCGGCCCCTTTGAGGTCTCAAAGGAGGCCGATTTGTTAGGCATAAAGAGCTCTTTAGTACTGCAAACCCGCTGATATGGCGATTCAATTAATGCAAGGACAATTGTCACGTTACAAACGATGTAAGAATATGCACTATTCCGCAATCATGCGTCGTTTTAATAGTACATCGGTGTACTACTGAATTGTAAAAGGTCTTAAGTGATCTTACCGTGTGTAGGATATACGTCGGTTTGTTTGGAGAAGGTAGTGACGGTCAGGTTTCGTAGAGAAATTAAAGCGGATTTTTTAGTAAATTAAAAGCGAGGTTTATTGGCGGTGAGACTTTAAGAGTTTTTGTACGGTTATTGCGGCGGGGTCCATTGAAGCGGGGGCTGGATTTAACATGGTTTAATCAAAGGTTGTGACATAGCGATCATATTTAAACTTCTTAAAAATCTTAATTTTATAGTTAGACACATAAAAGTAATCATAAAATGGCCAATACTGATAAGTAAAGATATTTTTTATGAAAATTGTAGCACGAAAATCTTTCAAAGAATGGAGTTTACTGCCAATTTTTATTTACAAAGTTTCAGTGTCAACAATTGTCCAGAAACAATGTAATTTTAAGTAAATAGGTTAGATATATTGTAAGAACAATAATCCTTACTCAAACTGTGCTTATCTAAAATATCAGCTGTTGGTAGCGGTAAATCTTTTACATACATAACATACTAGCGAATTCTTAAATGTTTCATTATCTTATCATCATCAATAACTTTAAAATAAAGTCGAAATGTGGTTTAGTCCCAAAGTTTTAGGAAACGATCACATATCTGAAGAACGCAGCATAAGAAAGAGAATATTTTGATAGATGCGGCATTATTCTCCATTTCATAATAATCACAATCGGTACAATAGGTATTATGGATATGAATACACTTTTACTGCGGTTCATAAAAAAGGTGAGCCAAATTAGCTCAACTTCCCTACGAATATGTTTGAAGCACCGCTACTGCTAGTCTGCTACTTTATATAATAAAATAATAAGTACATATTTAACGTCTTCAAAACATGGAAGCAATGGAGACAATAACATTAAAAATGTATAGATTACTCTACCGCGTCCAGTAGCGCGCAGGCGCGGTGACAATACAAATGAGTGTTTTAACGCAATCGCTGCCTTCATCTCGCCGGCTACCGAGCACAGAGGATGACAAGAGTCGCCATTGGAAACAATAATATTAAAAATGTATAGATTACGCACTGCCGCGTCCAGTAGCGCGCAGGCGCGGTGACAATACAAATGAGTGTTTTAACGCAATCGCTGCCTTCATCTCGCCGGCTACCGAGGACAGAGGATGACTGGAGTCGCCATTGGAAACAATAACATTAAAAAATTATAGATTACGCACTGCCGCATCCAGTAACGCGCAGGCGCGGTGACAATACGAATGAGTGTTTTAACGCAATCACCTCCTTCATCTCGCCGGCTACTGAGGACAAGGGATGCTTGGAATCGCCATTGGAAACAATAACATTCAAAATGTATAGATTACGCACTGCCGCGTCCCAGTAGCGCGCAGGCGCGACGATAAAACGAATGAGTGTTTTAACGCAATCACCGCCTTTATCTCACCGGCTACTGAGGACAGCGGATGACTGGAGACGCCATTGGATTTTTTAAATAGTATGAAACAATGTGAATTCACTGACTACTAATATTATAAAATTTATAAATGTAAATGTAACTCTTGTCTGCATATTACCTCTTCACGCTTAAACTGCTGAACTGATATAAGTACATGGAATAAGGTACGGAGATAGTTTCCGCGACCCGCGGGACGAGTTATTATCACGGAAGTCATCGAATTACTTACTGATTGTATGCAGACAAAGTTGTGAGTAGAAGAAGTAGAATAAAGATTGTACCTGCCCGAATTAGTAAGTAAGATATTATACAATAAATAAGGAAATCCGCATTGGGCATCTTTTGATGTAAGTATTTGCATACGATGTTCACAACATTGAATCTAAGTAAAACATAATTCAATCGAAAGGTCGTCTGCAAGACTGATTTACGTGCTTATTTATATCATACCCATTTGTCGTGTATAACTATTTATAGATTTTATTACCTATAATTTAATTGCAAGTCAGTGACACTGATAAAGCCCTATAAAGTAACACGTTAATGTTAATTGTTTGTTGAATTATAAAATAAATAAATGTAATTTATAGTTCCTTCATATTTTACATTACCTACAGCTGCCGAGAAAATAACTGCTTATGCACAGTCATCATATGTGACGTCCCACGGGTGAAAGTACCTTATGGCGGTTGGCGCTTACGTTGCGAAGCATCGCATTAGTATTGCAGCGTCGTTAGAAATATCGTAAGCCCCAACCGCCATAAGGTACCTTTTCTCGTGGAATGACACATATTATTAATTACTTGTATGCAAGTCAATACTGTTGTCCTATCACAGTTGTAAAAAATAGAGCATCTGCATTTATTCCATCTAAAATTAACCAAGCTTACAGTTACAACGTAATAAGCGAGCAGACTAAAACAAGTTTTCACGTCATCTCCTCACCACTCCTGTTCTCAAAGCCCACCTATACCTGATGCCGATAACGTGTTTAAATTCAATTTTTTATTGCGCCTTATCAGCGTCTTAAGGGTCCCCACACACGCGGGCTATTACACCCACACCAACACTAGAAGCCTGAGATAATGCAGACATGCGATAAGTTTGGAATTAACCGACTTTTTAGATGCGAGTTCACAGCGTTTGGCTTTAATGTCCATCTCAGACAAATAGGCAGTGCGTCCGGACAACTGTAGCAAAGTTATCTAAATATTAGCTATGCATACAAGGTGTAACAAAAATACTGGATCCTATATAGCGCCTAAAAAAAGTAGGAGTAAAAAAAATTTCACCTGAAAACTTTTTGACAGGTGGTCCCAGCTGGCCAACACTCCATACAAAACAAACATACATTTTTTTTCTTAGTTTTTCATAATTAGAAATCGATACTAAATATCCCCTTAAAAACAGCTTATATTACTTTTTCCATGAAGACCGGGAGTGATAATATTTATGCTATTTCTGTTCTTTAACTTTTACTATTATAAGTTTCCTTGGAAGTTGATTTTTAGGCGTTAATATCGTAGCTAGCTGGCAAAGTTACTAATAATTTTATATTCTGTGTCAAATTGAACTAAAACAGTTTTTCACAATTAGTTTAGCTAATAATACAATACCGTATTCAAAACGAATTATGATAACCCTTGAAATAAGTACGATATTGTACAGACTTACGTTACGATCAAACATTTTCATTCAACCATTCACTTCCCCAGAAAATGTCACAGAATTGATATCCGAAAATAAACAAAAGAATGTCGCCTAATTGAAAACGCCTTCCTAAATCGGCGCCCTTTTTGTCCGATTGTAAACCATAAACAATAAATTGACGTACAAACTTTTTAATCGGACCACCGAGGCTGTGACACCGAAGCGTTCTGCCATATCTCGTCACTTTACCGAGCGGCCGAAACATGGAACGCTACTCGGGTTAATTCTTTTTTTATAAGGGCTGTTAAATACATTACATCGCCGGGTTTATCTTAACGGTATTAAAGAGCTACCGGTCTTTGTATGACGTGTGCCGGCGCTTTTTTTAATGGCGTCGGCGGCGTTGGCGTCAATGCGATCATTTGGAGTTAACAATTGCAATTTGAGGTAGTTTTCCAAAGCTGCCGTGATACGAGTATCTTGTCATTTCCGATTACAAATTCTGTGGAGTTAGCTTATTTGAGGCAATTTTGAGCTTGACAGTTGAATTTGTTGAAAATATTTAATAATAATTACAATTCTGTTTGGGACGAAACGGGTTTCAGTTAAACTTCGGCAGTATCAAAGGTTGTGGTAGTGAGGGGCACATTCGTAGCATATTTGCTAGATCTGGACGCATCTTAACGCAACAGATGAGTAATAATCCCTTTATTCGCTTTGATATCTTATTATCTACCTGTTATTGTTATATTTTTATTAGCAAGCCGGAATACCTATTAACAAAAAAATATTTTTCAAAGAAGGCAGGCAAAGAAGCCAACGAACGCGGCATGGATTTCGTACTTACTAATACTTTTCGTGTTTTTTTTTAATGGGCTATTATATTTAAAATTTATATAAGATAGATAAAGATCATTTGTTAATTTGGTAAATTATTTATCTTTTTTTTTTACTATGATAGTCCAGTAGTTCCAGTACCAGGAAGTCTATGAAAAATGGTAACAATGGTTATTAAAACATGTGGCATTTTTACGTTTATTATGTTAAGGTTCTATAAAACAACTGCTACAGTTACACTGAGATTTGCTTAGCAGTAGCGAGCCACGGACAGGTTCTAATAGCACCCTTAGTGCTTGTAGATGGAGACTCTCCGAGATATGTCACACGAATTTTTAAATTTATTATAGGTTTGACACTGTCTGTTGCAAAGTTAATGCATAGTTAGAGTATTCCAACTTATATTGAATCCCTATGTTTATAAACAAAACAAAAACACTCGAACGTATTGACTTGTAAAGTAATAAACATGGAAATTCCTTATAGAGAAAAGTTTTTGTTTTTACTGCGTGTCAAAACGCTATGTCACGCTATTTACGACGGCTGTAACATTTATGACACGTAATATCACAGAATTGGAAATTTGTGACACAATATTGACAGTTTCTAATCGAAATTTGTTTGGTAAAGTTTTTAGGATTATCACAATTATTATTTTGACAAAACACGGGACTTAATAGCGTACAATAACAGCGTTTATAATTTTCCTGACGTTTCGTGCGTGTCGTAACGCTCGTGTTCGCAGGCAGGCCTGGCGAGAAATCGTATCAGCATCTCCTAGCCGAGCGGGTTTTCCGAACTACCCGCACTTGGTCTTGATTATTCACATTTACGCTAGGGTTGTCACTTCGGCTACACACAACACTCACTACATCCGATGGTTTGGAAATGCACGTATTTTCACGCATTTGCTAATCACTGGATTCCACCAAGAAGAAATCCCCTGTCCCTCGTTCTGGTTGAAATTTTTATACTTCCTAATTTCACAATCACACAATTATGATGTTTACAAAGGGCACAGAAAAGAATGAAGGCGTGAAGTACTTTTGTTTTAGAAAGAAAGAGTTATTTTAATATAAGAATGCCTATTGTTTATAATCCTGAAGGATTAGACGATTTTTTTTGTTGGCAAAATCTTATTCAATTTTGTTGAACAGAAATTGTAATGTTTCAGTGCTCTATGTATAGCTGTATTGTATAGGTACAGTCACCGGCAATAATATCTTCCTAGACGAAGGCCGCAAAAATATGTGACACGTTCCTATGGCCCTACAAATAACAGCGTGTCACATATTTCTACGGCCTTCGTATAGGAAGATAAGATACTTTTGCCGGTGACTGTACTATGATTTTTTAAGATATCCGAATTTCGAGTAAGATTAAGACATTATATAAAACTACTTCCTTAGATTGGCCGATTTTATTAAGAATAAATTCTCCTTCTTGGTACACGATTGGAGTTGCATTCTTCCATAGGCTTTGGAATCTGCTTACCATTAGGTCGTATGCTTGTTTTCCACCATCGTGTATGTTACAATACGTCCTAAATACTTTTCTTAGCTAAACAAAAAAACCCTAAAATGTTGAGAACATTTAGTTAGCCTATCAGTGGTATCGCGTCCATAGAATTCGATTCCTGCCGGCTTGCCTAATTTTCTGGCACCTGAGCCGTTTTCCTCACGAAGAAATTTTGAGATTAATAACCTGATAAATTAAGCTTCGGCTCGCCTAAGAAAAATTCTGAGCCGCCGCCACTGTAGACTATTAAGTTCAACATCAGAGAATTCAATAAACTAAACCGACAATACCATCTTACATGGCCGCAGCCAAAGGGTTAACCCTCCCTTAATTAAATACGTTATATACGCCCTTCGCTAAAAGGGTTTTATACTTGGACTACTTTGGACGTGAATCAGTGTTCCAAGCGGACGTGTGCTGGAGCCGAACGCTCAGATAAATGAGTATTAAGGCGATTTATAAAGATAAGATAAAAAAATAAAAGATAATTTATTATTACACACAAGACACAATAAAAAGGGGATCACAGACACTTTATAAACAATTACAACGCATTCTGACAATAGGGATGAACTCAGCGATTGCTGTGGAACGGATTGGCTGCCACAGCGCTGATTTTCCATCATCATCATCTCAGCCATAAGAAGTCCACTGCTGAACATAGGCCTCCCCTTTAAGGGAGGGGGGGGGGGGGGGTGCCATACGCGCCACGCAGGTGGGTTGGCGCAAGTTTTTTTGTTTATTGTTTGTAGGCTTTCGGAAGATGCTGCTGCCCATCTCCCGGTATATTCCCTTAGCACACTCCTACTGCAACCACGGGACGATATGGTGGGGGACAATTCTAAGGCCGGGCACCCCACGGCTGTCCATAGATAGTAGATTTTCCATAGCATAGCGAAACTATCGAAAGGTGGTGGTTTCTGTCGTTCGCGTTAAAATTTATGTCATTCGCTTTTCTCTTCTTAGATATACCTAGGTCATAGATATCATTTTTAGTTCTCGGCTGTTCTGTTCTTCTTCGTTACTTTAAGTTCTACTGTGGACTACTTAGGCTGTTTTGTATAATTTATTTAGTGCAGATAGGTACCATTAAGAGGCTTAAAATAACACTGGTTTACATCAATGTTCGTCTCAGACCGAATACTAGGAACACATACTAGGGTATGTATGACACAATTTGTCACTTACGGCCGGGCCATCCTCTACACGCCCCGTAGGCGGTCCGACATGGCCATATTTCACGCGAAACGATCCCAACTTACAGTAATGCACGGTTTTATTTTGGAGAAAATTGCGATTTTTCTTAAGGTTATTGATGTGACGAAAATCAGTTTTCCTAGCAAATACTAGAAAATAAAGTATCATAGACAATACAGATTGATTTAAAAGAGCTATCGAATTTATTTGTGAGAGACAGTGTAACTGTAAATATAAAGGTACCGCACACGCGCTAATTAACTTCTATAAATACGGTAGTGATTGATTTTATTCTTGTAATACCTAATACATATTTTTATTAGTTCACGAACGGTCAACGGTGCTTGACCGTTCGTCGACTAAAAATATTTAAAATATTCCGAGTCAAACTCTACCAAATAGCGCCCAATCGAATTTAGAATATCCTCAAGCAAACAAAAATAATAGGTGTTTGTGTCGCAAAAACATAACAAGACACTCCGAGCATGTTTGCAATGCCATTTGACATGGCAAACATAACAGTAGTGTCTCCATATTCACTCCAACCAAATATCAAATACAAGTATGCGGAAAATGCCAAAATTGGCGTTTTCACGAGTGAGGGGACAGGTGTGACGACACAGAAATACCGACGCCTCACAAGTCATAAAAATAATACCGAGTGAAGAATTCCCTTTATTTGAACGGGAAATATTATTGTGAAGTGAGAAATTCGCGCAACGGCGCTATGGCGAATTTGAAATTGGAATTCTTGGTGATATTATTTTTGATTGCGTAATTGTTTTTCTTGAGCCGGTGTGCAAAAATGTGCGATGCAATTTGCATCAATTTTTGCATTGGTGCAAATTCGCGTCGATTTTAAATTGTTTGCATTACCTACATATGCAAAATCGACGGGATCGTGTGCTTAGTATTAAACTTTTTGGATATGTCTCTAATTAAATCGATTTGGAAATAAAAACATTCAAATACCTATTGTGTATTTAATGTAGGTATATATTTTATGTTTGAGCAAAACAGCAAAGCAAAAACAATACAATCGAACTCGCGGAGTGTAAGCGAAGCGAGTTCTTACTAACAACTCTAGACCCAACTGTCACCTGGCTACTGGGACGTCTGGGCATTTGGATGGCTTTTTGATTTAGAATATAGTTTGTCCGACGATAACTTTAGTAACGCTTTTCTGAACTTTATGAAATTTGTTGGAGCTGTAGCAGAGATAGGTACATAAAATTGGAGAGTTCGTACATGAGCAGGATCGATCAAGTGGTGACGGAGCTAGAAGGAGAAAAAAAATCCTCCTTAATTAGGGTCTGGTTATTTTGGTCAACTCGTTTGCAAGTAAATAGCGAGTTCTCAGTTCGAGGCGGACTACTAGTTATGCTTAAGACAAAAGGTCGTAGGGAAGATTGTTGCACAGAAAAAAAAGATATCTTAATCCAAGATATTCATTCTTGTATATAAGGAAAATCGATAATTTCTTGAACCAAGTATGATTTTGTTGAACCAAGTATGATTTTGTTGATCCAAGATAGAACTTACTTGGTTCAAGATGTTTTTTACTTGATTTAAGAAATTATCGATTTTCCTTATATACAAGAATGAATATCTTGGATTAAGATATCCTTTTATCTGTGTGGTGTTCACTGTCCAGTTATATCCCTAAATATGAATTAAACATCTGAACTTAGGATAAAAACGCAATTGGACCATTCCAGTGCGATGTTACAATGTTAACAAGTAATTTCTCCATCACGATACATAAATAACCCATTACAGTGTTACTTTACGACCTAATACGCACTTGTAGCTTATAGTGTAAGAATACCTATCATTCCCAACACTGCCTTTTTCGTCACGGTTTTTAGGATCCCTACAGCTGATAGCCTTCACAAGCGTACAGTCAGTAGCGAAAGGAGCTTCGCGGAGGTATTCAAAATGCTGTCGACTTTAGTGTTAAGGAAACAAGAGCGTGTGACAATTGTTTTGTCGTAACGCTTCGCGACATCTGCCGCTTACTGTATAAAACCCGTCTGTATGTATCTATAGTTAACAGGTAGGTATGCTGTTTCTTACCAACCTATTACATTTATAATGATGATAACATTGAAAACTATAATTACACACACATTATCCTTTTAAACATTCTGTTAGTACCGAGATGAGTAAGTGAGTATAATTATTAAAAAAAATTGTTTTTCATATGTTTTTAGCTTCGTAGAATGGGGAAGGCAACTGTCAAAGTGACATTTCCAACAGTCTTTAACAAACCATAATTTGTATGGCGTAAAGATGTTTGACTTTTATTTTACTCGAAAATAACTCAATGTTTTCTCACAAATTGATACGTAATAAAAATTCACCGGTTTCTGAAATACCCTAAAATTAAAACGCCATATTAGAAAAGGGGTTTGAATAAGAAAAGCTACGCTATATACGATTTTCGTTCATAGTAAGGACCTTCGTTTCTTTCTATTGTATGGATAGGATAGGATAGGACTGTATAGGATAGGATATAACTAAGTACTAGGTATTTAAAACAGAAAATGGATCCTAAGATAGTCACTCATAAAAAGTATGTCATTATAGATAATGCGCAAATAAATGCAATGCATCTTTTTGTACCTTTTACAACGTAGGGACAAGTTTAATCATAAATATTAACATATCATCGAACCTGCACGAAACTTTTAAACCCGTCCCAAAACCTAAACGCTGTCATATCAGACTAGTACGTCAAAGCTGACAGCTTTATGCGCTTTCCATGCAAATGAGGGCTGCCATACGTCTGCGGTGATGTAAGCGACAATTTTGGGGCACGTAGGCCGTGACATGTCGATGGCGCTTCCGATTGATTAATTTTAGTTCCTCTAGTACCTACACTAAAACTAGGTGCTTTTGGAACTAATGTCTCTTGTTTTCAATCTAAATATTTATTCAAAACAGACGCGTAAGACGCGTTACATAGAGACTAACGAACAATAACCCAAGCCGCTGAAGTTAGGTAGAAGTTTGAGATTTGAGAAATAAATCCTACAAATGCCATTGAGGTTTTTGGAACTGAAAGGGGGCGAAATGGGGTTAATAATTTGGACTGCTGTGCGGAAAAATTTACGGGGTTGGCTAGTTTAGGCACAAGCAAGGAAGCAGGCAAGGTTTAGGGTCAAATAAACTTGTGACAACAGGTAAATTGTGTGAGATGAGCATTGGCTATTCTATCATATTCACCTCTTTCATCTTGGCAGATGATTTAAGCAGCGTCTATACGCGAGGAGCATAGTCTCTCGAGACTGAACAGGCCAATGTGGGAACGACATTTCCGTCCGCATTTGTATTTGCATTTGTGCATTGTATAAAAGACAGATTAAGTGTGGTGCCAGGTTAAGCCAGGTCCTTTGTCGTCATCTATGGGATCGTTGATCATGATTTTCTTCTGTGGTTCCTATTGCGGTTTAGCAGCAAAACTCCAACCACAGCTCGCTCCAGAGCTTTCGAGTAGCTTTGAGATCTGTTGTGAGTAACGTCCCAATGTCTCAGTCAAGTCACACCGCATCAGTGCGATACTCTTGACTTTCAACACAATTGCAGGGAAAAGGTCCTCGTGGATTGGACAAAGTTGTAACCTAATTGACAGTTAATCCCAGTAAAAGTATCGGGACCACTTGTCCGTTCCCACGGAGCCGGCGGACAAATATTTGCAAACGCCAGTGGGATCGATTGCACCTATTGTGTTACAAGCACAGCTGTAGGAGTAACAGTTATTTATTTTAGAAATCCCACACACCTATAGTTAAGCTTAGTTTGAAGCGCATATTGTGAGAGGTGGGATGAACTAGCCACGGAGTTGATGTCTTAACATAAACGGCCCCGTGGTCGACCTAATGGAAGATCGCGGGACGAGGGACGCTACAAGAGGCTAGAAATAGCTCTACATCAGGAAGAATGCAAGCCTAGAGGGATGTCTTTTCCCAGAAGCGCGATATATATCACCAAACAAAAATATTATGAAATAAAACAGGTTAATTACTAGTCGGACTCGCGCTCGTTAGATTTCCGTACCGTACACAACTTTACGAAAAAAAAAATTGTATTGAAGACAAATCTTCTTGGTCAATACAATATTGTTACAATCTGCCCTAAAAGTGGTATTGATACAAGTAAAATATTTCTTGGGCTAAAGATATATAATTACTCAAATTAGTCCAAACAATATTTACTTATGCTTAAACAATAATATTCTTGCATTGGTATTTTTGGCTGAAGATATCCTGTTTTTCCATATTTTTGATGTTTTTCGTGTTCTCCAATCACGGAACGTAGATTTAAAGTCAAGCACAGTCAGAACTAAGATATAAGATTTTATTTACTAAATCAAAAACAATGGCAACACTATTAATCCATTTACAGTATTTGCGCTGGGCCCAGACAAAAGTGTCAAACGATACTTATGCCGTTTTGACGGGGCTGTTTGCGCGCAAATATTTGAGTTTTGCACTTGGCGCTGTTTGATCCGGTCCGATTTCCCGTTAATCAATGGAGCTTGAGTGGCCATATGTAAGTGCTTTTATAGTTTCAGAGTTTTATTTGAACATGTTCGAGGGTGATTGTTACTTCATGTTTTGCTGACAAAGAAGGACAAACATACAAGTGGCAGAAGCGGGTGTTATGGCAGAATCGAAATTGGATGGGAGCTTTTTGGAATTTCAACTTATTGCTCATCATTGGTACTGTTTACTTTTGGTATAGACGCTGTTTTTGTATCTTTGATATTCTTGCAAAATCATTGATGTTTGTTTACCTTTGCTAAGTTTTCTAAGATTTCCGGGAATAGGCACTAATGGCTACTATAAAGTTGTTATAGACATTTTTTTTCTTGCAATGTTCCACTGATTAAAACAAACTAATCACTATGGCAATGACAAAAATAACAAGTTAATAGACTAGTGAACCCCTATTAAAAACTGTAGCCCTCCTATACTTATAGACATTATAAGGCAGTGTGAACGTTCACGAAAGTAGTTAGTGTGGGGTGGCGTGTTCAGGCGCGGTCGACACCTAAAGTTAGTTAAGAGTGTCGAAATGGCAGTATATTACCAACACCTAGCCAGAGACGAATTGGGCTTTCACGAAAAAACTATAACCTTTCACGATGCGTGAATCGGAGTGTATCAGCCTTAGGATTTAAGAAAAATAAGTAGCAGGTACCTTGATACAAAGACAGGTAATCAAGTAAAAAGATGTGTAGAAACTACCGGCAAACCGCTACGGGTAATTTTCATACTAAATATTCACCGGTACTATTCACTAGTTTCAAAAAAATATGTTGGTACTTGTATTAGCCATATGATATAAATAAAACGGGTCTCTGCCTTTTCGCCGAAAATTGTATTGCCTAATTTCACTTGCCAACCAACGTTTCGCAGAAGTTTCATTTGGCCGAATTTCATTTCACAAATGTACACAATCCAACCTAACCTAACCCAACCTAGTAGGTGATTTACATTTCCCAACTATGGGGTTGGGAAATGAAATGGTTGCGAAATAATTATTTGGTAAAAGTTGTTCGGCCAAATGAATCTTCTGCGAAAAGTTGGTTGGCAAGTGAAATTCGGCACTACAATTTTCGGCGAAAAAGCAGGATACCAAATAAAACACTGATATATAAAATTATTTCTTCACCAAATAAATCGCAGCCCATCTAATTTCATCAAACATCTTTTAAACTCCTAATAAAAAACGGTTAAAACCTACAAAACGGTATAGTTTATCCAGAAAGAAAGTTGTCGGGGTTTTATATGGGAGCTCATACATTCTGCGACACGTCTCTTTTCAAAGACACTGTAATCGAAAAAGGAACACCACACTGACAGCTAACACAGCCATCTTGGATAATTCCAAATTCAAAATCCGGCACCCTCGCGTGCGTGGCACGCGTGTCGCACCGGGCCCTAACCGCCGCCATTTTCGGCTAGAAAATTGGAAAAACAACACTCCAAGTATAACCTCCAAATGTATGCAAACGAGCAGCGTGCTCGCACCAGTTCCGGAGAAAGCCAACGACGTTGGGTGTTACGGACAAGTAATTACGTTGACAATTATAATACCTATAAAAATACCTTATTATTAACCTAAAACATTCTTTGCGGATGTTTAAGACAGTATGTAATTGCTAAAATGTTTGTATGGGATTCTCGTCTCGACAACGGACAATTCAAGCCGCCACGTTTTGACTTAGGTACCTATATAATTTAATTCCAATAAGTAAGTTTAGTAAGTGCCTAAAAAGTGGAGAAATTGGCCGACAATGTAAACAGTTAGAAAAGTTAGTTATGACGTAGTTAGGAAAAGTATTTCGTAAAACTTTACATTGATAGGCAAATAATTGAAATACTTACCTTGAACTTTTTATACTTACTCAGTAAAATTTTAACTAGTAGTCGGGCTCGAACTGAGAACTCGCGATTTACTTGCAAACGAGTTGAAAAATATAACCCCAATAAGAGTCTTATTGGGGTTATATATAAGACCCATATAAAGATTTTTTCGCCTTCTAAGTCCACAACCCCTTGATCGATCCAGCTCATAAACGAACTCTCAAATTTTATGAATTTGCTACAACCCCAACAAATTTCATAAAGATCAGAAAAACGTTACTAAAGTTATCGTCGAACAAACTCTCAAAATCAAAAAGCCATCGAAATGCCGAGACGTCCCAGTAGCCAGAAGTTGTTTGTAAGAACTCGCTTCGCTTACGTTCCCGCTCGTTCGAATATAGTTTGGTCAGGGACTGTTTTACTTCAAGCGTAGACAGAGAGAATCATACTGCCTCTTTCTTACGCTCCTACAAAAGGTATGAGTATAGCTTATTACTTCCACTGTTTCTGCACTCTTTGGCCAGCCAGACAATTTGCGACTTTTGTTTCAAGCTTTCAAGTAATATCCTGGCGCAATTGCCAAGGTTATCTAAGCTTTTAGACACTACTATTTTTATTTCGATTTTTCGTACCGATATTTTTGCTTATGCACGTGATGAACACAAAATACTTTTGACAAATCCACAATGCATGTCCAGTTTTTTCATGTCAACGTTTCTACCTCGAAACCATTCAAAAATGGAACAAGAAAATTCGAATTCGGAATGGAACGAAACGCGCCCAATAATGATCCGACTTTATGGTCTGCGTCAGAAAAGTTTGAGGTTTGATGTGTCTATTAAATACTTCGGTATTTTCGCCTTCTCGGAAACTATTTTGATGGCGGCCGATATAAACTAAAGTTAATAAAATTGCTATTTGTTTTACGATGTGATGATTATCTTATTTACCAGAAATATGATAATTGATAGTAATTAATTCCCTAATATAAAAAGGAAACATTTTTCGAATATTAAGTATTTAGATTTCACAGAAATTATTGATGTCATGTTTTGCGACGAAATGATTGTTTGAAAACTTCTGTTGAACTTAAAATTACACCAAAAAAGCTGAAATTTTACGCGTTTATGGGCCCATTTTGAAGCGTAAAAAAAACTTTTCCACTCAAAACGTAAATAAAGCAAACTTGAGCCACTTGAAACCTTTTATTTTGCCCTAAGAGCCTATAAACGTCACCGGGAACTTACTTCCCGCTAAGCTCGCAACTCAGCAGAAACTGCCGGCGTGTGACAATAAAAATGGTCCGATACAAGTGGCGCTAGGTGGAACGCACCGGGATGGCTTCGAAGCACGCATCTACGAAATAAACCGAAGATTTTCGACCTATGATTATCATAGGAGTTGTTAGTAAGAGGAGCTCAAAGTTATACTGGTGTTTTTGGGTTTACCTATTATTAAGCAGGGGTGCCAAACTAATGGTTTCACGTGTTCGTTTTTATGTGTTCCGTTCTAAGTGTTAGAAGCTATGTAGGTCATGTGAATTGGTTTTTGACGGCTTTACTTTATCAGAAATGTTTATGATTAGGTGTTTGGCCCTAGTTAGCGAGTGAGTTGTAAGCGTGACCAGGATTTTGGTTATTTATTGTGCTTACAAATAGTTAGTCTTTTAGTGGTGCGAACTACGAAAATGAGCCTATAAATTATAATAGAGTACTTTCCAGTAGATAAACTTAATTGTTTCGTTGCATTCTTAAAATCAAAATTTCAAAAATACACGGGAAAATCCAGGTGTAACATGTGTTTCCGCTTTAAATGATTTTATAATGGTTAAATAAATCTTTTAATAAGGAGATGTATTCATCATGTCATATTGTAATGCGACGTCACAATATTAGTCTCCCGGGAGACTGATAAAGTTTATACATAAACTTCATATAACAAATCATTTTGACGTTTCCTAAAGAGTAGCTGAATTTGACTTCGTAGGAAAGTAGCCCATTGTCCAGTAAAGTTTTTCGATTCGAAATGACATCGACAAAGTCACGTGAATAATACTCTTCTTCTTCTTCGGCTTAGCGTTTTCCCGGCCTAGTGCCAGGGTCCGCTTTCCTGCTTAACCTTCTCCACTTTGCCCGGTCTTCGACATCCTTAGGTGTGAGTTTGTTTTCTGCCATGTCCACTTTCACGACGTCCAGCCAGCGCATCTTAGGCCTGCCGCGGGATCTAGGGCCTTGGACAAAGAGGTCGAGGCATCTATTCCCTACGTAGTCCGGTGGTCTGCGTTTGATATGGCCATACCATCGGAGACGACTTTCCTGCTGCTTATCCGCAATGTCACGAACTCTGAGGCTGCCACGGATGTGTTCGTTACGGATGTCACGTGAATAATACTCATTATTGAAATTGATTTGGAGATATAATGAACAATTTTCACTTGGCTGGGGTTTATTTTCAAGCGTGTTGTCAGTATTACCAAAGCCGTTATTAGAAGACATTTGTAAAATAGGTGAGATTATAAGATCGATCACTTTCCAAGAGATGATCATGTTATGGCTCCTCTAAATGATGGGCCATCATAGGGACGCAGCTATCCGTTAGAGGGAGCTAACGATATTGCGATCTCGTTCTGTTGTATAGCTGCGTTCCTATGATGGCCCATCATGTAGAGGCAGCCTTAAATAGATCGAAACGCGGTGAGCGAAATTATGAGTGACCCGCATTTAATACTGTTTAAAACGGGTTTTTACTTTATAGTTACTTTAAAAAAAGTCGTAGACTAGAATTCTTTAGCACAGACTTTTTGCAACCTATTTTAAGTAACTAACCAAGCAAAAGAGCCCGGTAGGTCTATTTGATGTTTTTTGCCGTTCAGGCGCCAGTAATAGTACAAAGCAAGCAGTCAAGTACGCAAAAAGGATTAAGTTTACCCAACTTCGGATAGAACCTTGGCCGACAAAAGGTCTATTGTATAATGCTTGTTATCAGTCTTTGTGTTAAAGGATTGGGCTTTTCGGAGCTTCTGGGTTTTTATAATTAAGATTAGTAAAAAAAAAGGTTGGTTATCAGCGGGTGTATTGCGCAGATGATAGACATTATTATTCATTGTTAAGAAAAGGGTTTTTATATTTTTGCAATACCGAACGAGTTAGTTGGAACATTCTTTATAGGGGCTATTCATAAATTACGTCATTTCAAAATGGGGGGGGGGGGGGGGGGTCTGGACATCGAATGATGGTAGCATAACGTAGGAGGAAACGGGGCCATTTTAAGCATAATCTTTGGATGATTTTAGGGGGGGGTCAAAAATCGGCAAAAATCGATGACATAATTTATGGACAGCCCCATAGGTAAGTTAACCTATTTTTTCATTATCTGGTACTAGCTTATCTACATATAATTATTAACCACGCTAAGAATCCTATGGAATCGATACACAAATTATTATTATTTTATTATTTATCGGCCTGTTGTGTCCCACTGCTGGGCAAGTGTCTCTGTCTATGGCAAAATCCCATCTCTTATCATTCTCAAAGACGTCAAGATTGTCTCATATTCTCCACCTAGATTTGTGTCCCGTTTGCCAATACATAAATTCTAACCTAATATTACTAAAATAGGGCTACATTAAGTAAATATTTTAAACGATTGAAGGTATCTAAGATCATCACAGAAATAATGATGGTTGCAAATGCAGTACCATCACTCCAGACGGTAATTTCTCAGCTAAAATGGCCGCGTCCAAATATCGACCTCTAAAAACCTTCAGACGGCACTTCACCGTACAAATCTAATCAGAATCCGATGCCCAATGAAACGACAACTTCAAGGACCCTATTCTCTCCTGTCAACCGCACCAGTCGATAATTACCAACCCTTCGAAGATGTCACTCACGAGATTTTATCACCCCACCGACCCTGGACGCTCCGATGGCTTCAAAAGGGCATCTTTTGATCAATAACTGTATATAAACGAAGCATATGCCCTTTCTTGCTCGGGTAAGCGCACCGGTTCACCGGGCTTTGTGTTGTATGTAGTCCGTGGGCAAATTTGAATTTCTTAGCATATTTAAGCTGGGCACAGCTTTACTCGGCACAAAGTATGTATTGTCTTTGTTTTTTTTATGAAATTGTTTGAAAACGTTCGTAAATAACGATTCTTAAAAATGAAATCTAGATAATTAGAGACGTCTAGATTTTATAAGGATATAGCCTGTGGAGCACTATTTAGAACGTTACCCTTGTATTATTGTTCATAATGGTTACATAATACTGAACCCTACCAGATTATATGAAATGAATAATTTTGTTATATTTTTGGGGATCAATGTTACTCTGCGTCCGTACCGTAGGTAACACTTTAGACAACCCTACACGTGATCCCTGGGTGGTGCTAAAAGAGTAACAAACTTGGCAGCTGCACTGTCCCATCTGGACATCTCAGCACTCACTAGCTTTTCTTCACCATCTACTTTCCCCCTACTATTACCACCTGAAAGAAGAAATCTATATCCAGTGACGTGTAGGTAGCCATACAAAAAAATTTTTTTTTGGTGTCTTGTTAATGATAAAACTCTCATCAAATCTGTTATAGATTATCGACGAAATACGCACGATAGACCATTGATTAATTATATGAGAACAAATTTTGTGCGCCATGTTTGGCGGTTATCAGCTATGACTGAATCAAAAAGTAGTATGTATACACTTATAGTGATTTTCACTACAACTTTTGGGACAAAAAATTGTTAGGGATGTCTCCTGTTACTCAATGCGCTAGACTCAATAAAAAATCGTAAAATTCTACTTAGCAATCAAGAAAATCGTCAGATGAAATCTAAATCTCACTCATTCCAAAAAAATGTTAAACGAAAACCAACCTTGTTTTGTTACAGACACGGTTCATTATGGCTATGAATATGTGATAGCAGTTAGTGGGTTTTGGTTTTTACCCGAGCTAAACTTGAAATCGTGAAAATTACGCAATTCGTAGTAGTTACAAATTATTGGAGTAAATACTCGATGAAGCCCCTAAAAAAGTTTCGAAGCAGTCCGTTACGATATTGTTTTTAAACTGACGGTACGAAGTTCTGTAGAAGTTTATTTCGTTAATCGCCGAATTGTGAAATACTTCGATTAGATTTACCTAACAAGTCTTAGAATGAAACCCTTCAATATTTTAAATACAAAAAAAAATAGAAATAGAAGACATTTATTCGTGACAACAACATGTAAACAAATACTTAGTCTAAGGATAGCACTACTTATAATCATCATCATCATCATCATTTCAGCCGAAAGACGTCCACTGCTGGACATAGGCCTCCCCCACTGAACGCCACAATGACCGGCTACTTATAATAGGCTAGATGAATTTTTTTCATGCGTGGCATCATTCGATTCGTTTTGTTGTGAGGATCAAATGTCTATATGGGGCCAATTGCCTTAAATCAACATAAAAGACAGAAGAGACTTATAGTCTGTGATTTGCTTTTGTTTCTCAAAACGCTCCTAACAAAATGATATGAAGCAGTGACGTCACGGCTTCATAGTTGCCCTGTTTAAAGTATGGAAAAATTATGAAATTGCTATTTTTACAGTGAAATATTGCGTTTATGTATATGGTTGCTTTACAATTTATTTCACAATAAAATGTTAGAAATCGAATGGTATCATTGGTTTTTTTAAATTTCGTACTTTCAAAATTCGAAAAAAATAATAATTTTGAAGCCTGATATCTTTGAACCATTTCAATAGATTTTTTTAATGTTTACTTTATTTGTATATTTTGATCATTTTGCATCCTATCAACTAGTTTTTATTGCCTAATTCAACATGTGTCATCATCCCTATTAAGGCATGAGTATAGTTGCCACGGTATGGTCCCGACTCAGCATGATGCTGGCATGGGAGGGCAGCGCTGGTGGCGCTGGTGGTGGTGGTGGTTGATTTTATCGGAATTATTCTATTTTTACACTTATTTCTCTACGATCGTCAACAAGCCCTGACCAGGGATGTAACAGTGGTTTTATCGGAAGCACATACCAGAAGCGAGAAGTCGCTCACGGAGAGCCGTTTTCCTGCATTGATCGTAGCAAATGGAAATCCGTGATCTCTGCCTACCCCTTTTGGGATATAGGCGTGATTGTATGTATGTATGTAGAAACCAGAAACGGAATTGGAACCGAAAACAGAAGCGGAACCAGAATCGGAACCCGAGTGATAGGTAGACGAGATGTTAAGGGTCTAAGCTAAACCTATGACATGAGCAAATGACAGGTATAACCTGCTAGCCTACTATGGTCGGGTTTTTATCGCCTGTCACCATAGCTGTCACGTTCTAACAAGTATGTAAGTGTGAAAGTGACGCATAGCGCGATAAGTGATAAAATGGCAACCATGAATGGCCTTCTGTTTGTTTTTGATGTACGCCGCTTATCTCCCCTAGCTACTAGTGTACTAGGTACTACTAGTACGCTATTCGTTACTAGGTGGAGTAGCAGTGCAGGTGACATTTCCTCTTACATTTTGGGTATCTTTCGGTCGCTTCAGCTTCTTGAGCTTCAAAAAGTTCTTAGGCTGTGCTGCTCACCTATAGGTATAAGTTACCCTATGGTACTTATTAGTCGAGGAGCCCAACAAACAAACACAGAAGATGTTCAGTATTTATTGGTCGACGGGAACACTCAAATAGAAGTTGCGCCGCAGCTGTATTCTGAACAATAGCTCTGTAGGAATTGTTCGGAATCAGGCAACGGATTAGCCCTTCACAATTAAAGCTTTCGCCGTCTCTGGCGTTTAAAATGTACGCTTACACTGCTTACTAGTTTAATTAAGATATAAAAACCTAGAGGAGATTATGGTACCTTAAACTGATGGTACAGTCGCCATCAAATATATCGAAGCGGTCACGGTACTCAAAAATATCTCAACACGCAGCTTAATCGCCTCCGATATATCTGATGGCGACTGTACCAGGAGTGCCAGGCAAGCGAATATGTAAGATTTCTAAGTAATCACGATTGTTTTTTCGTTAACGGAAGCTCAGTTCACAGAATTATTGAGAACCCGTGGATAGCTACTATACAATTGAAAATGGAACTCAAAAAATAAAGGCGAATCTGACATTGAAATTTGATATCCTTAGAATATGTTCAAAA
The DNA here is from genome assembly GCA_911728535.1 of Pammene fasciana. NCBI lineage: Eukaryota > Metazoa > Arthropoda > Insecta > Lepidoptera > Tortricidae > Pammene > Pammene fasciana. The sequence goes on from OU452292.1 coordinate 5,700,101, forward strand.
CTAAAAGTGTATGAATACCATGTCACATTTAGGTTTTGTCTTAGAAATGTTTCTAATAATTAGACAAATTATTTGTCCTCGCCATTGCTGCATCGAGGCGAAGACGGATATGTATATACCCCATTACCCCTACTTTACAAGGCTTGGTGTGTTCGTAGGATATGTGCCCGCCGGAGACGGTTGAAAATAGGTTTTTCAAAGTAATCATACCCATTTGTCCCCACCATACTGCCGCCATCGATACTTCTCTGCTTTGCCTTAAGGTTGTCTGGTAGAGCCTCTTGGCATTAAGTTCGCCTTTTGTACTATAAGGTTTTCTTTTGTGCAATAAAGATTAAATAAATAAAAAAATACTGCGCGCGGTCGATGCCCATATAGATGGAAATACCCAAGGCTTCATATCGCCCGGAGGCAGTGCAAGCCTACCGCCAGAAGGCCCCTCAAGATGTTTTGGTAAACCGTCCGATTAGTGCTGGTTCACCTCCCTTCAATGGGATTTCATGCTTGTCCGTACCTTTATTCGTAATTGATACTAAACATTTTGATGTCTTTATAATTGGGACCCATATTTCAAGAACAGAAAAAGTTTAGAAAAGTTTTTTCGTGTTCAAGAGTCCAAAATGAATTTTAAAGGCTCTGCAGTTTCGCAAACAATTTATATTTATATTATCCTAGTTCTACTGCTTTTATAACCTACTTTTAAAAGGAGCGGTATATTAAGTACTACTTCTAATTTTGAAATATGGATATATAAATATAATATATAATAATATAATTATTCTTAGTAGGACATGCTCCGGGTACCGATTTTGCACGGCCGGTACCTACCGTTTTTTTATAGAGGATAGGCAGGCGTTGGACAAAGATCTCACATGATGGTAAGTAATGATGCGGTCAACGGTAGAGCAAGCTTTCCTATGAGATACCTATTTACTCTCGCTTTGAAGAGACCGAGACCGGCAATTCACGGTAGTTTGACACAAAAAAGGTACCGGTAGCCCACCTTACACTATATAGTTTGTTATTCATGCATTAAAAGCGTTTTAACATATTATTAACTGGATAGACCTGGTACCTACACGGAGTTGCCTAATAAAAAACTTAATAATATCTATTCAAATAACGTAAGTGGTTTCCATAGTTAAGGTACATAAGTAACGTAGTTTCAATACGAAGATAAACCGCAATATAAACAGTACACGTACAATTTACAGCGGCATAAAGGCAGCTCCACACCGGCGCTAATAAACGCTTTGGCGACAGACACGCCGGGCCGCCATTAACACGACTATAAACTCTTGCTTGTAAATACGGAGCCGGGTCTGCGCCAACCAGATGAACGAGCCTATGATTCACTGGCTAGCTACCAAAGGGCTAGGCGGGGCCCCCCAAACCTGATTAGCAAACCTCTTATTGAATATAAAGAGCTGTGTGTGTGTTTGTAGTTTAGGGGTCCCAGTTTTAGCTACGCCACTGCTATGATTGATGCATTATCGAGTTGCTATTGATGGGTTCATCGCTTTTTAAGTTTAAAGTTGCGTCAAAAGTTTGGTCTACTATTGTCTACTAACAAAAATGCTGGTGATCCTTTTAAGGGCCTAGTTGGTATCGCAATATAATAATGAAAAACTACGGAAAAAAAACTCGCGAAAAAAATTTTCTTTTACTTTTTCTTACTTGCAATACGATACCAATTATGCCCTTAAACGGATCACCTGTATTTTTGTTACACCCTGAATATTACCGCATCCGTCCTACGCTCGCTTATTTCCCATTGGTTGCATCAACGTGGTCCGCTCTAACATGAACATTTTTACAACAGATTTAACTTTAATTACTTGCTGAATAAATAATGTTCAGTGGACGCTTACTTAGGCAATAAAGGTGGTAACTAGAGTTACCAAAAATAAGTGAGTCACTAAGTGAGAATGAAAAATCAGCGCGTGTGATCTCGCTCTACCTATAGCCGTAGCTCGCTGCCGCCGCCGTACAGACGTAGCCCCGTTTTAGTAGGGGGCATAGATAAATAAGTAACTTAATTCTCTTTGGTAGGGGTGAGGTCGGTGCAGACCGGTTGTTAAACTCTAAACCACAGATTGATTTGGGATTGTCAGCTTTTTATAGTTTCTGCACGGTCTAATTAGACGCCGTTTTTATGCGCGTTGTATAATTAAATTAAAAAGGTCGCTTTATACTTGAGGGGTATCAACAAATAAGCATAAATCTTTTATTTTCTTGGAGGTACCTACATATTTAAAGGTACAGTTCTGTTTTGTACCTTCCTAAGTAAGTTGCATACCCTGAACTCTTCTACATACGCAACTCGAACTCCTAATGGCCCACAAAATCAGTTCTATTTATATCAATGATAGTAGCAGTTATCGTGTGGATAGCGGATATACCTAAAGCTTGTATTAAATGACAGTTGCCGCCATTTTTTACGTGCAAATGATAAATATGTCACGTTATCCACGCGATGTTATGTCATTCAAAATAATGATAAATCTATCATTGGCTTTTAATGATCTCCTAATAGTGTATCTAGTAGTATCCTAATAAAACGCATTTTTGTACAAAAAATCCTCAATTTGTCACTCAATCTAAACAAAACGGAGACGTTAATGTCAGAAGTTACGCAACTTGACGTACTAATAGATTTGAAGTCATATCAATTATTCAATAGCTTGATGAAGTAATCAAAACGAATATTTATATCGTTAGATACAGCTATTCGTCGCCGCTAGGGTCTTTATCATTATCACAAATTGACATGGTTCGTCTATGATATAAATAGTCGACAGTCGATTAAAACGTCTATTTTTAAACTATTTCAGCTGTTTCTTGCTCAGGCAAAGTATTTGCTTTGTTGCATACCTATGTGTCTTATGGCGATACAAGTAATTCACGAATATTAATTTCTTAAGCTTCGTTTGCTTTTGGCTGCTACTATGTATCAATTAGCATCAATAACTATAATTCATCCAGCTCAGTAAACATCTGCTTCACAGCACCAGCCATACATTTACCATGTCATAATAAACGTCATCGAAAGACATAAAAATTAATAAACCCACTGAATTTTAAAACAAAAACGCAGCGCCCTGTACTCGTAGTCAGCTGTTGTCAAAATTCTACGCATACCTCGCGGCGACCGTCGTTATTTCAATTACCCCTCGTCAAAAACAAAAGAGCTGACACGGAAAAAATAAAAAAGAAACAAACGCGCATCGAAAAAAACAATCGCCTTATCTATGATTGGATCGCGGTCGTGTAAATGCGCTCAAGTGTATTATGTTTAAAGGACCGCTTTCTTCAGTAGCGTTTTTGAAATCGAACCTGGGCTTTCGTTTTTTCGTTATAGCCAATCGGCATGGGTCCTTGGTGGGTCCCGGACTTCTAATTAAGTTTTTGGGCTTTAATTACGTGCGTACGTGCTTCAAATTTTATATCGGGCTTCAATTGTAGTTGGAGATCGCATTTCGAGGTACTGTTCGATTTTACAAAAAAAAAATACACTATTTTGATACCTACTGTATTCAGATATGAGAAAAGCTCCTTGATAGAAAGATCACGTCGGCGTTGCCTTGAGCGACAAAATCAATGCATGGGAGTACTTAGTCCACATAGTTATTAATATCGTAATAGATTTATGAACCATAGGATTTCGAAATGCAATAGAACCCTCAACATCAGCTGATAAACTTCAATACAAACAAAAAAAACAGATTAAAAGTAGTAGTCCCAAACTCCCAATTTGTAACGGCGCCGTTGAAAGCGCTGATCTATCGGCATTGAAGTCCTAAAGACTCGAGTTGATGGGTGCCCAAAGTAAATAGCCGTAATAACCGTAAAAGGCACAATGATCCCCCGCTGGCCGCCGACAGGGGTCCTACCCACGAACCTCTTTTTAATTATAATATCACCCACATTATAAACTTTTTGCTCCAAACAAAAAAATCTGAACCGACTGCTACTTTTTGGGACGTTTTTTGCAGTTTTGACATGAGCCCCATTATTTGGTATCTCGAGGTTTTGTTGATCGGAATAAAAGCAATGACAAGGGTAATGCGTTACACAGTACAAAAGCGGGGGTTTTGGTGTCGGTGTAATCTTTGTGGGTTGTGGAGTACATGGACCACATGATGAACTAAGTACAGGCAAAGATAACAATCTGATTCATTTTCGACTTTGTCACTGCTTAGATACTTATCAGGTGAGACGAGACGAGGTTAACGACAAATTATTGGTTCATTAGTAGATAACAAGGATTTCCAGATGTAAGGGTGGCAAGTGTTCTGAGTAGATAATTCCTTCAGAAATCAATCCTATTTAAACAGCAACGTATTTATTTACAATTATAGTCGCCGCTGAGATGCAACCCGTTTGTGTCGTCGACTACATCTGTTATAGTTGGTATAATTACCATGTATCGACAAAAGCACTCTTATCTCTGCCTGGACTTTAGACTTAAGCAGTTAAATCGTTTTTATAAACATTCGATAACTATAAAAAGAATATCACCAACACCAACACCTCTAAGAAAAATCGGTACTCACGAATCCATGTTTGTCGCTAATGTTGTTGGTCAGCTTCAGCTTGTGGAAGGAGACCACCTTCTGCATCCACTGCTCGCCCGTCGACGGTGAGTCGGGGTGGATGTACATCCTCTTCGGCATTTCGGGGTCGGCCTTGCCGGCGACCATCCATCGGCTCCGGGAACAGAGAGAAAAGATACAGAACCCCTATAGTGAGGGAGAGATTAAATCTCTTATTCAAAAAATGTAGTAAACTTGGAAAATAGTAATGTCAAAGAGACAGTTAAAGATTTCATCAGAACTAAAATACATTCAGATGATTATGAATAAGAGCATAGATATTTAAACTAGCTTTTGATATAAAGTAAAACAGACCGATTTCTACTTGAGATTAAACGAGTTGTTTTAATTAAACACTTTATGAGGGGACTATTTTATGAGCATGCTCAAGACAGGTGGTCAGTTATAATTATAGTTTACATTTCAAATATATTATAAGCTAACGCCAATCCTATGCAGGTATGTATTGAAGCATGAAAACAGATACTTGCGAAAAAACGGCCAACACCACATGCATCAGTACAAGTTTATATTTATTTATAAAAAAAACTGCGTAATTGACACTCAATGTGCGCTAAGAACCCCCATAATGCGGTTATTAAATGGCAATAAAAAGCAACTAACTAGTATAACAATAAACAATGCATGAAACATAATGTGAGTGAAAAGAGATCTGCGGAACAAAAAATGTACAAAACCAAAGCAAGTCTGCGGTGTGAAGCAGCAAATTACTGAATGGAGTAATTCTTAAGAAGATAAGGGCCAGAATTGGGGTGCGTAGAGCTTCAAGCGCAAACTTCCTTTGGCTTAATGGGCTACCTTGTTTAAGAATCAATGAGCGAATTTGGAAGCTTCTCCCTCGGAGCCGCGGGCTAAGGAAAGGGACATAATGTTTAGCAAAGCGCAGATCCCCTATCGGTTCACATCATTACATAAATACGCATGCTTCTTGCCTTTTGTTTTCAATATTACGAATTATATTAAAATAAGATCAGCTACAGACCGTTAAGCGGCTTCCGACACAATCGCTACCATTAAACTCTTATTTTAATTTAATTCCTTCAGTTTATTTATACCTGTTGTGGAATTTGTATCTGCAATCGTCGGCAGCTACGATGTCCATTAGCAAAATGTACTTTGCTTTTTTATCAAGACCAGAAACGCGAACTTTGTAGGCAGGAAACATACGTCTGCAAGCAATACGAGAGAAAAACATGGATTGGGACTCGTTCTTTGCGACAACGATTTGACATCACGTCGATTGTGTGACATGCCGCCGGACTAGTTTCACTTTTTACGTCCTTTTAGTGGCGAGAAACGACTGCTTTAGCTTATGGTCTCGTCCCGTCCTAATTACGCCTCATTGTAACCGAGTATCCGATATGGCTTGCGCTCTAGTTAAGCTGGGAAGGTTTAAAGGTAAAGAACAAAGCGCAATTCGTCCTATATTTGGTATTTTCACGAATCAATGCGGAGTCTAATCAGCGGCGCGGTGCAATGAGGTGTCACAAAGTATTCGCTACAGACAAAAAGGCCGTGTTTCCTCCACAGGTGACCAAAAATGGTGAGGTACGCGCCCATTGTGCGATTGTCTGCCATCGCGAAACATCGTGACCACCAGACGTGAGTAAATGCGGTGTTAAACGAAAACCCAGTAACTCAAAACACGCCTTCCAAAAGTTCCAAACACCGTCTAGTAAAAAACTTGTCCTCTGACATATCGAACGGAGTTCGGAAACGAACAGCCCGACGGTAATGGCGAGTTAATCGATGAGCCTCACAGATTTCGAGTAATTTATGATCGTATTAGCAGAGTTAGGCAGCTGGAGGCTTTTGTCGGCTTCGATATCGGTTTACGGCTGAATCACAGTCGCATATTCGGCCAGAATGCCCGGGTCGTATTAATTAACGGATATTAAATCTGAGTTTATCGGCCGAATCTCGAGTTGCCAAACCCGCGTGTCGGCGGTTTTGATATTGGCCGTCGATCGAACAGACGTAAAGCGGACGAGCCGTCCTTATCGCCTCTCGTCATCGAGAATTAAACAATGTACACGATCATTTACGATAATTATCGATCTCCGGCGCTTCGGTACATGTCCGCAGTTGCATCCTCACGTAGCTGACCCGGAAGGTTGATCTCTATTTTTTTCCCCTAATGAGATCTCCCGATCAGATTGTCGCCGCGTTTAGTTCCAATTTCGATTTAATTTAGTAGAACACTACGAGTCTCGTCGGTATTTCTCACCTCTGGTGTCGGCCGGCCCGCTTTTTACGCCACCGCCGCGGTGTTTGAGACAAAGATATTTTAATGATATTACCCATCTGATGCGAGTTGAATCCTTAATCGTCGGGCGATTTGGATCGTACAAGTGTCCGACATGTCGTTGCCCTTAAAATTAAGCGTGATTCGTATCAAATAGTTTGTCCGCAATTAAAGAACCGTGATTAAGTGTTGCGTAGTGTTGGGACCACAAGCTAAACCAAAAAAAGGATTTTGAAGTCTTCGATCGACGTGAACGTCAAATAGCTCCGAGAATCTGGCGCCGTAACGGCAGGTTCTCGGTGGCGTACATGGTGGGTTGGGTGAAGTTGTGATGGCACAGGCAATGGATGACCAGGCAAGCTACCTGTTGTGGAACTTATATCTGTAGTCGTCAGCGGCGACGATGTCCAACAGGAGGATGTATTTGGCCTTCGCGTCCAATCCGGATACGCGGAACTTCATTTGAGGGAACATTTGTCTGTAAATTGGAATAGTTCTTGTAGAATCGATACTTTGGACTTGGTAAATGGAATACTAATATTGTTGAAAAATACTTTTAATGAATTTAAATAGGTACTAAATACACAGTGTGATAAAACCTTGTTGCTCGTTGGCTCCTTTCTGAGAGATGTGTGATATTGCAAATGAAGCAATTATGCAACTACAGATACCTAAATTCAGGTGCGTGTAGCGTAAATTACATATTTAGTATAAAATAAATATGTTAGTATTTGTCCAAGACATTTGAGGGGTTATTCAAGTAACTACAACGTTCAGGCGTCATAAAAACTTGAAACAAACGCCCCCGAAATGCATCAACTATGTAAACTGCCTCGTGTAAATGCAAAATCAACTGCCTTTTACACAGACACAAGCGTGCGAGAGCGCAATCTGTCATGTCATCGGGCGTTGCACAAGGCACCATGTTACGCCACTTACTCTACCTGCTTACACGATATTAATTGCTACATATTTAGTTAGTTAAGCATCATTTGTAGAATGCATCTCTTTGTTTACTTAAAGTCATTTTAGCTTTTGTATGCGGTGAGCTAATTGTATTTAGTGACAACGAACCGTTACAAATAGATTTCTATGATTGTAGTATGCAAAGCCGATAGGCTTACCTATGCATATGTATAGCGGTTGGAGTTATTAAGGAATACTTCAGTTATTTATTACAACTTTATCTTACTTTGTATTTTACCTATTAGTAGGCAATTTGCGTGTATGTCACGTAAGCGCAATATAAGAATTACATACCCATATAGAGAAGCCAACATAAGGGTATACATATTACTGTTGAAAATGGGTCCGTGTTGTGTCGTTAGATATTATAACCAGCGCCTGATCGCAGTAATACTAAAGTCATACTGTATGTAGGTAACTACCAGAGAGGAGAGAATAGAATCTAAATGAGAGAAGTAGAATTGGGTTAAGGAACAGTACGGTTAGCACAAGAGTGAAGCGGCAGTATCTCGCGGTCAATATTTGTCACTGTCTAATTCATCAAAAATCTAGGTCTATCTCGACCGCGAGATACTGTCGCTTCACTCTAGAATCTAATAATCTAGAGTCTAGATTGTGCTAACCGTGCAGAAATCAATCATATCAACGTCCTTGGGTTTAAAATCCCTTAGTAAGTAAACCTTTAAACTATTTATCACGTCACCTACTTAGCTTAAGTCAACGAATCAGTTTCGTATGCTCGACCCGTACATCACGACACGACATCCATCAGCCGTCGTCACGTCGACGCCATAAATAAGATGCCTAATGAGCCTTAAGGCTCAGGACCTTGCGATTGTAAAAGTGGCATGATTTTGCGTTTATTGTTTTGTTTGCTGCTATTTTTTCAAGGCTAGCAAGATGAGTACCTCTATCAAGAGTGTATAACTCTTTTAAAAAAATAGGTTTAACAACATTTTACCCAATACTTTGCATACGTGAGAAAGAGAACTTGTCATGCCTTAAGAAGAACATGATACGTGACGTCACTATAGCACGATTATTTACTCCGTGCCTTCAAATAAGAATATTAAGAATGTAGTTTATAGGCAAGTATGCGTTAATGTTCGAACGGCATAGGGGCAAAAAGTTTGTCATCTAATTACTGTAAGGTCTACAAAATAGTATTCATTGTTTTTCTATAAGTAACTTTTAATAGAGCACCTAATTTGTGAATTAAAAACCTACCTATAAGCAAATGATCCCATACGATGCATGGACAGGTCTACACATTTTTTGCTAGGACAGAGGTATATCTATATCGGGTAAATCCAAGGGTTCAGAAATGCTAGGTAATTCCAATAATATACTCTAATATGATGGAATATTAGTGAATTTTATTGATTTTTCGAATTGATTGATATTCCGTAATGTGCTTACCCAAATACCTAAGCTTATGCGTTTTTTTTCTTATTGATGTGTAATAATAGAAACCCAGGAAAATCTAGTTGACACCAAGCCTCCTGTGTTGACAGGTCAACGACCGATCTCGAATAGGCGTCGATGATTTTTATGCTTTTTATGGTTTTATAATGCCATTAGTTTAGCTTTTATAGAGGCTTATAAAAGCCGATTTATTTGTATAACATTAGCACGATCCGAATTTGTTTTTATTGACTTGAATTTCTTGTTACCACCGTGGCGATTAAAATTGGGTTTTTATTGTATTTAAATCAAAGGCGTGAGAAACTTGATTCTAAAAATAAATAAGACTTTTTGACTATCGAAGTAGACAATACATTATCACATTAACATTATTCTTTATCCCGATTACGAGTAATGTCAAGGGGCTCCTTTCAAATTTGAAATTTGCAATTGCTATAGTGACCTGTTTAGTTTGATTATTCAGTGGATTTTGCTTTAGAAAATTTTGCTTATAAAGTTTGTCCTTGCTTTAGAAAATGTCCACTGAATAAAGAGCGTATGTACATTAAAATCATAATAAACATTCGTCTGTACGTCAGTAAAAACTCAAACCACAACCACAAGGTGTCACTGTAACTTGAATAAGATGATAAATTAATACATCGGCGTGACACATGCCAACTTAAGTTGAGACCTGACATGTGAACGGGTTATATGTAAATGTCATGACAACACGGTTTTTTTCTTAGTGGACGACATGTGTTGTGTTTGTTTACGTCCTTAGCTACGTTATTCATTTAAACTGTGTTTTATGTGGAACAATTGATTATTTCTTCATTTTATGTACATAGAAGAGTTGTACAAACTGTGTGCCGGAAAGCAGTCAAAAGCCTTTTTTTTAATACCACGACGATGGCAAACAAGCATACGGCCCGCCTGATGGTAAGCAGCTACCGTAGTCTATGATCGCCTGCAACTCCAGAGGTATCACATGCGCATTGCTGTCCCTATACAAAAAGGAAGATTTACTGTGTTGACGGCTAAAGGAACAAGAGGGTCCCTCTTTGTCAACACACTGGGTTATTTGAGCTCTCTGGCAACCTCACTCACCAGCAGGAACACAACATATGAGTAGTTTCTAGTGCTATTTGGCTATGGTTTAAAAGTACGGTGGAGGTACTTTTCCAGTCGGTTCTTTTATTTTATACCGTTAACGAATTAGGATTAATTTGCATATGGCACTGCGATATTTAAAAAAATCTCTTCAGATATATCATTTCCACACCTTAGACAAAACAATTTTGTAACCTTGAAGAAAAAAAATTCGAGGGGTTACCGGTCAAACCCGATAACTCGAGATTTTTTTTATTGTAACAAGAACTCTACATACGTTACGTATGGTTATAATTAGCGTATCGGAAAGGTGGTGGCATTATTGAGCTCAGAGGGCAATGGAGTCGCCTAGGTTACATTTTATGATTGAATGACTATTTTTTTTTATGTCATACATCTCTTATTCAAGTAATGTCAATATATAGTAAGTAGTGCTATTAAGTAAGTATACTATGGTAATACAGTTCCCGAACATTTTTACTCGAACATAAAAACATGAAATCGCACGGCTCGTTAATAACTGAAAACACTATATTATTGACTTGTAAAAAGGAAACCGGATCTATTTTAAATACGTATTTCCACTAAGGCCTAGTTTTCCCTTTCGGTTAGAATAAGAAGGCCAGATGACAGTCGGTTTCGAAAACAGTATCTCACTCAATCATGCAATCAGGCTGCTGAGCGAACTCCATGCTCATTTGAGCTGATAAAGAAAAAAAAAGATAAAAGTGAATTATTCTTCAATTTAGGCACATTACAATGCACTTATGAACGTCAGAGAGAAAAAGAAACTACCACCGGTTCTAACCCTGCTGAGGATAAAAAGCCGGGACTAAATCTATGAAGATAAAAATGACACTTATACACTATACATTTATATAATAATGCATGATCGCGCGGACGCACAGAATGCGGCGCCGGCGCCGTAAGTTATCCACATAACGATATAATATCTAAATGGTACGGAATCGAAATAACCATCAATCAAAAGACAGTGCTTCTCACAAATCGTTCTCACTACAGGCGTCTTTGTCATGATCATGACTTTGACGATTTGATAACACTACTAGCCCACAAGAAAAATAACGTATGTAATCAAATTGATAAAGTATATGGATAAAGATAGAAAAGGAACTGTTCGCAGTGATATATTTCCTACAAAATAATAAAGTTTGTCAAATTGCATCAATTTACCCATCCAAAAATCAATAGCAATAAAAACAAATTGTTGTAAAAATCTCAAGTGATACGATATAATAAAGAGTTGTTTGATTAAATATCGCCTTCAGTTGGATGCGACTGTTTGGCTCAGAATACGATAATTGCTTGCGATTAATTTTAATGACTAAAGGAACAGTCAGTTTGACAGGCTATCACATCGTTTATGATGGATTTATTGACCAAAATTGACCTCAAGTTCACTAACAGTTATATTATATGGTGACATTTTCACAGGTTTTTTTCATCCTGCCTTTTGCTCTATAGCTCTGCCTAATAGCGGATTACTGTTATGACGACGAATAAAAATCCACCATTTTATTTTAGCTCAAACCAGATAAGTTTCAATCGGGAAGCATTTCCAAGTGAAGAATAGGAATTTGGAGAACTTGAACTTTTTTTAACGCTATAAAGGAAAGTAGTAAACAAAACGATACTTCTATAAGTACTGTCATAAAACCTGGATAATTTCAGTTTATGCGGGAACAGTGACATTCTAGAAATTCTAGAATGATTCGACGCTTTATTTATTCGTCCAGTTTGTGGTATCTTCTGAGGAGTTCTTACTGTTTAATAGAAGAATTTCGAGTTGAAAGGTAAAGTTTAATGTTTAAGCACTTAGGTGAGTTAGAAAGGACTCAAGATTATTGTTGGCTATGTGAAGTCGTCGTGGTAATAATTTTCATGTTAGAGTCTGCACATAACCCGTCGCCAGGTCAGCAAATACTTAAATAAGTATTACTCATTGATTTACTGTGTATTTCTACTAGATGTGAGATGTCACAAGTCGCAAAAAAATTGTTCTAGATGTAGAACAATTTTTTTGCGTCATGTTTGGCGGTTGACAGAGTTGTGACTGAATTAAAAAGTAGTAGTACCTATAGACTTGTAGTGATTTTCACTACAACTTTTGGGACAAAAAATTCTTAGGGATGTCATCTCCTGTTACTGAATGGTCTAACCTTCATTTTTTTTATAAGACGAATTGTATTTAAGTAATGCCTAATGAGGTAGTCTTATTAATATGGGTATTTAAGGCTAGAATAGCAGCTAGCACTATCCAAATTTAACGGCTGTTTAAACTTTCAACAAGTCGCCGTAAGCTACCGCAGAAGATAATCATCAAATTGTAGACAACTTTATTACGAAAATCTGTTGAAAAGTAAACCCTCACTAATAGACAACCTAACGATCTAAAAACTAAGCCAAAAGTGTTGAGCTGCCGCTTATTAGCAGTTGCCTTAATTGGGGGGTCAAGGAGGAAATTCGCTAAGCGGGGGTGATTAAAGGGGGGCGAGGGGCGCATCTGCTCGCGTGGTGACGCATTCTTGCGGCTTCGGCGGGTAGCGCCCGGTTTCACTACGTTTTGAACCACGTTTTAAAATAAAAACATAAGTAAAAACCATTGATTTAATATGTATTCTACTAAATGTGTCATCTAGAACAAATTTGTGCTCATGTTTGGCGGTTGACAGTTGTGACAGAAGCAAAGAGTAAAAGTATACACTTGTTGTGATTTTTCATTATACCTTGTGCAACCTAAGAAGCAATTTTTGACACGTGTCATCTCAGTAGGTACATTTTATAACCTAAAATCGGATTTTAGGCTATAAAAAGTTCTGAGATGACAAGTGTCAAAAATTGCTTCTTAGGTTGCACAAGGTATACAACTTTTGGTACAAAAAATTTCTCAGGGATGTCGTCTCCTGTTATTCAAAAACAAAGATTATTCTGCATTTAAACAGTGTAGGTATAATTCTGGGAGACTAGTAAGATAGAGGTTTTTGTAATAATATCGTTTATTATTATCACCTACCCTGGCGATAAAATTAGAATACTTAACAAGAATTTTACTCAATAAAATGTCGTTTTTAAGTGGGAATGGTGAGGGTACGAAGCTAAAAAATATTATCTGATATCTGAATACGTAGGTAGTTATAAGCCGATACAAATAAGGTGTGTTCACATATTTTTGTTCAATTGGCCGCGTCAATATTTTACAATTCTACTATACTCTGTAAATATTGCTAAGCGAGAATGACTTCAATATTACTTAAATCAAATGTTCTAAAATGAAATTTAATGAATTATAATATAAATAAGGGGTAGAGCTGTTCTAGACAACACAATGGTCTTACTTAGTAATAAAAAAAATGGCAATTCTAAATGATCCGACTTAAAAAATCTTATATTTTCGAGTAAAATTCCATGTCAAGTTAGAAGAGTAATAAGCAGTAAATTATAAAAAATCAGTAACGTTTCTATTGTATAGGGAATCTTTAATTAGCGTTTATTTTAACTGTCGATTACCCCTGTGCCACCGGGCGCCAGTCATCGACACCGCTCGCCTTTCACACGAATCTCTATAGTGTATACCTACCCTAGCTAGGCTACAGGCGTACTGAACTTACCAATCTAGATTTTTTCACGTCGGAATCCCTATTAAAACCTAGATCGCTGGTAGACTTAAAAGATTAACATGTTTACACGACTTATGTAGACAGCTTTGTTTTTTTTTTATTAGTACCTGTAGATTAATTCTAGATTTCAAATTTAAAAGTACGCTTATGTAAGAGTATTAGGTACATTCACCATCAAATATATCGGAGCGGCCAGGGGACTAAAAATATCTGAACATCCACTTTATCTCCTAGACAATAGAGGCGTTGTGCAGATATATGTGACCACTGGCCGCTCCGATGTATTTGATGGCGACTGAACATTTGGAGGCAAGTATAAGTTTAGGTAAGTACACTTGCACTGACAAAGGATGAAGATGCAAAAGTGTGAATATATCTTCGACGTTTACTATCTTCATCTTTTATCTCTTTCGCGTGCTATTAATTAGAAAGGGTAAATACTAAGTAATCTAAGTATATCGTGTAACTCAACTCGTGATGCGAGATATGGTAGAGTAGAGTCTAGCTACTGCTTACATTTTAGAACTTATTTTCAAACGTCTATACATCTATTCGTAAATGTTTCTTGTAACCCAGCGGTTCTCAACATTTTTAGAGCCGTTAAAAATGATGTAAAAATTGCTACAATATTTAGTGTTTTTCTTTACAGTTTTAAATATTGCAAAGAATCAATTTATGTACACTTTACTACAAAAAAGATATAATAATTAATAATAAATCAAAATTGTATTACTCATTAAAAAACTTTGTCACTTTAGTAATAAAAAATATTGAAGTCATATTAACTTGGCAGTGTGATGATATAATCACATTTCATGCGGTTTCAAAGTACCGCTAAACACTTCTTGGTAATTACAATTACATGACTAGTTGCCAACATGCCACTTCTATACCAACCAACCTACTACCTTTAACAAGCAGACGATTTTGAACCTTTATACCATAGTATAAAGATGAATTCAAAATTAACTAATTGTCGTTTTAATTTGACAAGTCCAATGAAAATCCAACCGTAAATCAAAATAATACAATACATTTTTGCACTTAACCCCACGCGCCATCTTTATTATAGAAGTTTGTCTGAAAATGAACCTAATAATGTAACAGTAAGGTACATTTTACAATATCGCGGACAAAACAATTGTAGACAATAAAAATGACCGGCCATTTTGTTAGTAATTCTTTAATTGAAGTGTGTAGGAGCAAAGGCCATACTGTTCACACCAACTTGCAGAATGAAATTGTTTGTTTGTCATTGAATTAGCAGGTATTATGTGATTGTCACATCTTGTGTATCTTGTAAAGTGACACGGTAGATAATTGTTGAGCAGAGAAGTAATCTGTGATTTCCGTGATGGTATGGACGTATTTAACTACATAAGTGATTAAGAATTACGGTGCATGTAGCTTATATGTAGATTTTGACACATGTATACATACTCGTATATAATAATTGCGGTGTTTCGATATACATCATACATACTTATGTCTGTACAATTCGCGTCCAAATAATGTTGCAGATAAGCATTTATAACTAATAAGTAAAATTCAAGTTTACGTGCACGTAAATAGTTAATTTCAGTTTCAAATGTTGTAGAATGTAACAAAAATGATACAATTATTTATTGATGTATCATTTTTGATACATCAGCAAAGCGGCCAATTGTATTCTTAATATAAAGTTTTGTTTTTAGTTTTATGTTACGAACCTCAAACAAACTTAAAGCTGAAATTGAAATTAATTATAACAAAATTAGGACATATTTTATATTCCACATTAATCAAAATGCGTTATCTATCCGACATACAGAGTTAACTAGAACAGGTGTATATTAGTTCAAATTATAACATTAACCAACCAAATTAAAATTCCTTTCAATCATTATCATATAACGTGCATGCGTCGAATATAATTTTTTGAAAGTTCCTATTCAACAACTGGCATTTTTAAATAGCGCCTAGTAGCATGAAGTTTGATATGAAAATCTTATAACTAAAACAATGTAACAGCCATAAGATTTATTAACCGCTTAAGCTGTTATTGATTTAAGCTTGTCAATGTTAGTTTCAAGAATGGTGTATTTTCATGTGTTAGATGTGTAACTTAAGCCTGTTTTCTTTTAAGCGCGTAATGTTGCCAGTGATATAGACGGCGCGTGGGCATGTCAGATGCAGACCAGCTGATTTCGAGTGAACTGGTTAGAAATTGAAATAGGAATTCTAAGTTATAACCAGGATTTGCGAATAAACAATGTTGTGCAAACCGAAATACGGTGTGTAAGTAATTAAGTACGTCAGTTGTTTCTCGAGTCAATGGAAATCGAAATACCAATAAAGAAATCAAAATATAGATACTATTAGATGTATAAAATCAGTCCACTTAAGAGTTTGAAAAAGTTGAAGGTAACATCAACAATTCCAAATAATCTGACGGTGGTAATGTATGAGTATGGAAAAAAGTTTGAGAACCTCTGATATTTTATTTTATTTGTTTGTACTGAGTAGAACTATTTCTTTTTTTTTTTCATAAACGGTCGCTTACAGTGTTCTAAACCTAACTATTCAGATGACGTACAGTCCAACGCTCTACCGTGTTTTAGAGCTACGTAGAGCCGTAATATAGAGCCGCGATCGACTATAAAGATAACCCGAATTCCGCTACCGGACACCATCTAACTAATTAATAAAAGTAATAACGAAATTAAAAAACGACACGTGCTTATACACAACAAATTCAGCTACTTTGTTATTACTATTATCACTGCATGCGGCTGTACTCACTTGTGTTTAGTCACTACGCGCGACATGTTTCGGAGAGCTTAGGTCTCCATTCTCAAGCACTAAGAGTGCTAGGCGAACCGATTCACGACCCCGACGTTACGGCGCCGCGCCATCGACTGACGGTGGCCGGCGGCGGTCGGCGCGACTCGCCGCTCTGCGTGCGCGCTCCGATAGAGCTTGTTGAGGGTGATCCTGCGCCGGCGCTGGCGCTGCCAGAGCGTTTGCCAGCGTGTTTGGCACATCCGACATTAGCGGCGATATGCAAACCACACTCACTGTGTCCACAGTCGCGCCGACCGCCGCCGGCCACCGTCAGTCGATGGCGCGGCGCCGTAACGTCGGGGTCGTGAATCGGTTCGCCTAGCACTCTTAGTGCTTGAGAATGGAGACCTAAGCTCTCCGAAACATGTCGCGCGTAGTGACTAAACACAAGTGAGTACAGCCGCATGCAGTGATAATAGTGTTAATATGTCTCACGAAAGTTTAAATTCAATACTTTGTTATTATTTTTAACGGAAAAGCTTTGCCATTATTCATTACTTTTTACGTTGTTTGAAAACACAATTTTAAAATTTGTAAGATTTGGAATAACACCTGCCCTAATTAAGGCATAAATAGGTCAATTGCATTGTTTCTTATAGTAAATGTACTTCTGGTACGAATTAAATGTACAGATATTTATATACGACCAAATAAAAAAGCTAGAAATAAGGGCCAAAGTCGCATATTTCTAAGGCGCCCCAAAACCCTCCATAGAAAAGTAGGTTATCGTTCCAGCAGAATACACCCGGCAGAATCACCAACACTGCAACACCCCAACAGACACTAAGACGAGAATGGTTGAGCTTTTGTTGCCTACCGTACTGAATAAAGGAGACAGGTAGACAGGCACTTCAAGAGTGTCAAAAGTATAATAGCACGTAATGCAATTTAGCTGCATTTTATAATTCTTTTAGCTGCATAAAATGGAGCGAGTGACGGTAACAGCTGTTGGGGAAATAAGGTGATTTGTGGGCAATGTTTAGTGAGGTTTCTTTTTCTTTAGATTTTATTTAGATTCGCAGTTTTAAAATATGAGGTGTTGTGAATATGATGGGACTAAAACGGCAAATAATACAGAGCACTTTTATTTAAAAAAAGTTTTTTATGGCCTTAATACACGCTCGTCAATAAGGCTCCCGACCAAGGGATTTTGGCTTTTGACCATGTAAGTTGGCTACTAAATTATGAACCACTAACCATTACCCAAGGTCAAAAAGACCTTGGACGTGTAGTAGGCTCTTTAGGTTAAGCCATGCCTAAACTGTTTTGTAGTATTTTTAACGTTTTTTGATACTTGGTTTAACAACTTAATAGCCTCAAAATAATAACAATCCTAGCACTGCACCAAAAATGCTGGAAAATCTACGATCACTGATTATAAGGGTCGCAAGAATTCATGAGTTTCATGACAATACTAAAATGCATGTTTGTAATATATTGGTAAAGACCTGCAAAACTGGCCTAAACATTGACATAAACTTCCTTGACACTTTACTGAGAAAAAAACAAACTACCTTTGTTCTCAACAGCAAAAAATTTAAGATAAGAACACCTTACACTATGTCTCCCATAACCACTGAGGCAGAGTTCAAAGCCGTAAAACAAAACTTCACTATAAAAAGTCACTAAAAAGTGTCAGAGTTAACTAAAAGGCGCCGGCTCCTAATAGTCCTAACGTGATTTAAGGAGGTTTAAGTATAAATAACTATTAACAAAAAGCGTCATCTCTTATCGAAGGTGGTCTGACGGTAGCCGTAAAACAAAAAAGCTGTTGAGTAGGCTTTTTGTAAGTTTTCGAAAAAACATTTTTTTGTGATATTTGCCGTTTGCAGTTTGGCAAACGTTTGCAAAATGGTATAGATCAGTATGATCATAATTACACATATAAAATAAATTACAAAAAAATACGGGTCAATTTTTACACAAACTGACTTTGCACCACAGTAAGATCAATAAGCCTTATTGTGTTGTGTTATGAATAAAATAATACTTATACACAGAAAATAACCATAACTCAGGAACAAATATACGTGCGCATCACAGCCATTACCGGGATTCGAATCTAGGTCCTCACCTTCAGCTTCTTAGGCAGGGTCACTACCAACTAGGCAACGGAGGCCAATCTCGTAGAACTTTAGTGACAACTTAGTCAAATCGATAATTCGATATAGTCTAGCCGATATGAAGAGTATATCATCTCATCACCACCACGATCTCGCGAGGTTATCGATTTGTAGGTAATCATTAACGTACAAACTTTTACTCTTCTCACTACCCTAAATCAGGGATGTCACGAATGTCGTTTTTCTCACAGTCGCGAATGCGAATGCGAATATTCAGGATGCGAATGTCCGAATGCGAATACGAATGTAACGGAGTAGATTCAAAAAAGTTAATCTTGCTTATCATTTTTATGCTTCCTTTATGTGATGGAGTCCTATATTATTGATCAAAAGGAGACAAGTGATACCGTCGTTTTCACTTCCTGTGTATGAGCAAGCATATGACCATCGGCCGGGTCAGCGCGGTCAAAACAGGATGCGTTCTGCGCACATTCGCATTCGGAAAACATTCGCATCATTTCATGCGAATGCGAATGTTGATACGAATGTCCAAAATGACACGAATATTCGTATTATACGAATGCGAATATTCGTGACATCCCTACCCTAAATACCTACGAGGAGTCCATGCATCACGCGGAGGTACTCCTATCCGCGCTGATAAGCCCGAGACGTGACGTAAGCTCGCTCTCGGCGCCACCTTTATAACCCTTCAAATCGAAACAGGCTTAACCACCGTGAATCCCTCATTTAAATACTTCCTTTTATACATATGCACTTCGGTGTCCCATCTTTTAACCTTCAAGACCTAAAAAACACAAGTGCCAGGAGTCCATCATTATGATAAACCCTTTTATGTAGAGTTGCGTGTATCACAACCGCTGCGTCTAATTGGATAATCTTATAGCTTCGGAATTGATGAGGTTATGATTATGACAAAATGCATTATTACGGTGACTTTTAAAGAAATGCATCCATGGGTGCGTTACATTGTCACAATTTGGTTTAAGTAGCACTTATTTGTAATAAGCACGGACAAATCAATTAGGTATCGATATAATGTATAGTATGTATAAATCTAAATAACAAAAATATATATTTTCTTGGCCTTTTTTAGTCGTATATAAAAAGAGGAACAAAATAATTCCTTGTAATTGTGACGTTTTCAAGTCAAATGTACTACATCAATGTCAGTTGTTATTATGGCATTATTTTTTTATTGACAACCCACAACGATGTACCTTCATCATCATCACAGCCATAAGACGTCCACTGCTGAACATAGGCCTCCCCTTTAAGGGAGGGTTTGCCATACGCACCACGCTTGGCAGGCGGGATGGCGCGCGCAGTTTTTTTTTTGTTTATTGTTGTTTAGGCTTTCGGAAGATGCTGCTGCCCATCTCCCGGTATATTCCCTTAGCAGACTCCTACTGCAACCACGGGACGATATGGTGGGGGACAATTAAGGCCACTAAGGCCGGGCACCCCACGGCCACGATGTACCTTGAAAACACACAATTATTTGAAAATCTCTTGATTCCTCTAAACCTACTTTTCCGCACTTCTAGGTACAAACTTTCTATAGGTCTCCAAAACGTTCCTAAGTTGTAGGCGTCTTTATAGTTCAAGAAACTGGCAAACTTCAACAGGTTAAATTGCCGATAATAGTACCTAAACATCAATATTATTGTCCTCGAACATCATATAAGTCAAAGCAATAATACCGGTAACTGTCTCCTTCGGAGTCCACTTCCAAGCCATTTGTTTCTTTATTGCAAAACCACAAAGTTCAATTTTGGTTGCAGTCGTTTAAATCGGTGACATACCAACAACGTGGGTTGCAAAATAAGATCAAATTAAATATTTTTTAATCAAACGTCGAAATACAATGCCATCAATAATGACGCGTCATCAGATCGTTTTGTAAAAAATACTTAAAAGCGGAACTTTTGATGGAACGGACGAGGTTTTAGGGTTGACAGACGGTGGCATAGAATTAAATAATTTTGGACAAGTTTATCGATTTATAGCATATTGACATTATTTTTGAATTTACCAAAAAATCTAAGATTTTACAACATTTGAAACCATCTAAGAAAATTTTACAGTGTCAAGTTGTCAATATTTTGTTTTTGTACAGAAAGCCTACCTAAAAGATGCTACATCAGTAATATTAAGTATATACGTAACATCTATGTAAGATATAAATGAAACAGTTTAAGGTATTTATACATAAACTCAGAGGAAGAAAAGCAACATAGCAATTTGTTTCCCGTGGCAAGAGAAATTAAACGTTATCGTTTTACGGGATGAATCATTACCCACCCAAACCCTTTCTGAAGAATTAATTCCCTACAGACAAATTCCTTTTGGAAGTACGTACAAAAATCTGTCAACCCTATATTCACTCGTCTCTCGACCGACAAGGTGTCGATTAGCGCGCGACAAAAAGTCGACAGTTACATCTTGTCGTTGTCATGTCCCCAGATCGGGCGATAGCGGGCGGATAATTATTCAAAACGCTAACGTTCGATTAAAGATGGGGTTGATAAGAGTTTGGAGATTTCTGGCTACTGTGGTATTAAAGTATTAAAAATAATCAGTACTTTTACTTACATGGTGTTAATACTTAATAGCTCATCCTTTAGACCCCGTTCCCACTTGTCGGATGTCGGGCCCGGATTTTAATCGGATGCTCCAGTGGCAGAACATTTTATATGAAGCTATTCCCACTTGCACGACACAATTTTGTATGAGGCGCCGACACCTGATTAAAATCCGGGCCCGACATCCAACAAGTGGGAACCGGGTTTTACACCTACATAGTCTAGAAACCGTCTATAGGTACTAAGTTCCTATGGACTTGGCAACGTATACTAACTTGAGACAAGAATACTAGTGATGTAGCAAAATTCTATTTTATTTACATAATAACAGAGCGGAGCGAGAGGGAGGGATGGAGAGAGTAGGTTGTGTGAATGGAACAGTTCTTTGAGTTCTGGTATAATTTGCTTTTCAGTGGTAAGGTAAGCATAATTAGTTAGATAAAGTAATTGTATTGTAATCTTTAATTAATTAAGTACCTAAGTTATCCTTGACAGTGTATGATTAATACCAATAAATCTATGAATCCATGAATCTATGATAATTCCAATGGTGGTTATTAAAGCCCAATTCAACCCAAATCCAAACCTTCCAGATTTGGCATCTTAACTATTTGTTTATATTTACATTTGTCTGATCCAAAATATTTATCTTCAGTGAATAAATTCCGCGTAATGGCTGGTCTACGTGATGGGATCATAGGGACACAGCTATACGTTAGAGGGAGCTAACGATATAGCGATCTCGTTCCATCGTATATCTGCGTCCCTATAATGGCCCATGTGGAGCAGCCATCAGCACGTCTCAACTTTATAAGAGAAAGGACCTGCCACCGAAATCAGAATACTAATCAAAACTTAGCATGCAACCCACATCGAGTTCCGTAAATCCTAATAAAGCTAAGTAGCGATCAATTAGATTGAATCAATTAGAAGACAAACAATTAGTCAAAAGTACGGTGATACACATGCGTGTTCCATTTACGTGAGAAGTTAGCTAAGACGTGTGAGAAACTTGCGTTGCCGTGCCGGAATTTAGAATGCTCTGGATCAAATCTTACTTATTAAGCACAGAATGATAGTGTAGTAGGTAACTTTGTAGCCCCTGTTTGTACTTATGCCACACGTGAGGCATTAAACATAGCCGTCTCCCTCTATCTATGTATACAGGTTTTAAAGATAAGTCGTTCTACGGACCTCGCACGCAACTAATCAGCCGCGACTTTTAATACGTTGCACGTTGCGGCTTTTGATCCATCAATTGATTTCGTTGCACGTACCTAAACGGCAACCTATCGAAATTTCCGGAGATTTTCGTCAAAATTGCGCCGACTTAAGTGCATATGGTAACTATACTAAGAAATTATTTTTATCTGGCTATAAGTGATGAAACTGAAGCCCACCCGTAGCTGCAAGTTTATAACTAAATAGCTCGACTTCACAGTCTAGATTGACGCTAATAATAACTTTCTACTGTATATTTACATCGCAATACGTAACCTTTGAAACTTTTTTTTAATTGTACCACCAACTGTACAGTCGCCATCAGTGACAAATATCTGAATCGCGCCTACGAGTACATTGCCAAGACGAAAGTGAATGTGCAGTTCAATATTTCTACCTTGTAGTATACCTTGGCCGCTCCGATATATTTGATGGCGACTGTACGTAAGGTCAAATAGGGTAACGCGGAAAACGGGGATAATAGGAACATTTTTTTTCTAAGTTTGCCTTTGCTTACTTGTCGATTTCCTGAGTTCTTCGCATGTGATTTTGTTTTATTTGTAATGGACAATTGGACATCTGTTTCCAATTTGCGGTATGTTACACTAAAATTAAGTGTGTGTCTTCTATATACTATTAGGTTGTAGATTCGGAAACGGATTATAAAATATACGTAAGTATACTTATTTTTGTATTGGTAAAGAAGAGATCGATATTTATTAGAATAAATGTTTTCTTTCTTTCTTTCTTTTCTTTCTTTCTATATTGCCACATATTCAGAAAGTAAGAAGATAAGGGACAAAAGCGCCCAAAAATTCTTTATAAGCCCTAAAACTCGCCTAGTTTCCTAGTATCAAACAAAAACCAGTTCTACGTAAGTCGCGAGCCAAAAATAAAAAGCAAATGGCGGTCTATGCCACGACGAAATGTCGGGAATGCCACGTGGGCTCACCCCACGAATTCGGCCGACTGCGGCCGCTCCTGTTTTATTTTGGATGTCTCCCATTTGTTATACATAATACATGTAGGGTCCCTATCTCGAGATCGCGACCGCCTGAGAATTCGGGACGGCGCCACCGAACCAAACCGGGATACAGGATGATGTTTTGAAGGACATTTTTTGAATATTTTATCATCTGAAGTGAAGGGTTCGACCTGTAAATATCTTGTTCTAAAAAAAAAAACTTTTAATCTGAGGTTAGGTAGATATTATTCTTTATAATAACTATGATACTATGACACTAGAAATGCATGTTATGACGTTATTATCCTAGTTCATGAAAGTTAAGAATATTATTATCTACTTACAATCCCATAAGATTACTAAGATGGTTACACTGAAAAGAAAGGACAAGCGAACTACTTCGGCTATTTCATCAATAACCAAAATTTGGTAAGGAGTTAATGAAGTTTAGTAAGTAATAAGCTTTAGTTCTGAAGTTCCAAAACTTGAGTTACTAGTAGACGAAGTTTGGCTGCTGGTAAGTAAAAAAATGTTCAGTGATTGTTACCCACCACTGTCAAACTAAACAAAAAACAAAAAACTGCGCGCGCCAACCCGCCTGCCAAGCGTGGCGCGTATGGCAAACCCCCCCTTTAAAGGGGAGGCCTATGTTCAGCAGTGGACGTCTTATGGCTGAGATGATGATGATGATGATGACTGTCAAACTGACGTTTACAAAAGCAAAATTGCGACCTCTAAAGCCCACCCTGTATTTGGCAGATATAGAAGATCGAACAGGCCCCAAAGAATGCGTCGCGACATGAACTTATGAGTTACAGCCTCCGTTTTTTGTCGGAGATGGCTGGCGATTCGGAAAATTGACCTTTAGAACATTGGAAAAAAACATGTCTCATTTGACGGACTATAATGTAAATGGTGGTCCTGATTTTTAACTAATAGATTTTGATGGGATTTTGATGTAATTATCGAGTGTTTTAATGTTTTTGAGTTTAAAACTTTGTTAATTGCCAAAAACGTCAAACGTATAAGTAAAAGTATCAAGGGGAAAAAAGTCACTTGAACCATGCGAAGAGTTCAACAGCAATGCGTATCGAACGATTCGTGATTGTGAAATTGTTATTTCAATGCAAGTTTAATTTATTTTAGATAAAATGACAACTATACTGGGCAAATTATAAACGTATATAGATGTCATATACAAAGGAAAAACTGACCAAAGCCTGCGGTACCCTGCTAGTTAGTAAAGCTTAATTTTCTATCAAACGCAGAGGCAGGATACGAGGTTGGTAAAGTTACCAGGTTGTTAATGGTGAGCTCCGTTAAATTTTTGTTAATTATCCTAAAAGACTTTGTTACTTTATTTGACTGTTGATTTTATAATTCTGATAACAAATGCGTTTTTAAATTGAATAACGCGTAAGAGAGTAAGATATCTTTTAAAAATAAAAAACTTTGTAGGTACTTGAACACAAGATGAAATGACACAAATAGATACAGCAAAGGTAATGAAAATAAACCCTACCAAAAAAATTGTATACCGACAAGTAGGATAAGAAGCATCTAGTTTATTTTGCCCGAGGTAAGAAAACATTATGGCCACTCTATACCAGTCTTCCGTTTACGCTAGTGTTCCTCTTACCCCTCATGACCCTAGCCAGACTAAATTTGACGCATAAGCCAGCAATATTATGTATAACATAGCAGCGGTGGTGGGCCAAACATTTTTTAGGCAAGCCGGTGCTGAAGTAAGCTTAAAATTACATCATGAGCTGTGGGTAAACTGCTCAGGCACCTGAAACTTAGGCAAGCCGACAAGAATCGTATTCTATGGACGCACCGCCACTGATATGTAGTCCAAAAACTAGAGATGCAACGGATAGTGGTTTGGCCGGATACTGGATACCGGATATTCGGCCTGACCCTCCGCCGAATATTCGGTATCCGGCCGTCGAATATTCGGCCGGCGGTACTATACCTACAATTTGAGTTTCGCAGGTGCGCGTCTTGCAGGTTTCGATTTCGACCTGTGTCGTAGTGAACGTTCGCGCGGATACATTCCTATGAATTCTAGGCAACAAAACGAATTTTATTATGTCAGTACGGAGTAACTTCTTTCAAAAGTACACACGCGCTCGCGTATTTTTGTGTAAAAAAATTTTTTTGTATGTCTAGTGGGCGACTCTGACTACATCCGGTATCCGGCCGGATAGTACGAAGATATCCGGTATCCGGCCGGATACTAAAATAAGGGCCGGATAGGCCGGATACCGGATAGTAACCGGATATTCGGTGCATCTCTACCAAAAACACGTGTTTTAAACATAGTATTCAAAGAATTTGCAGAGGATTAACCTTATTTCGGTAATACGAAGATACTTATTCTAAACAATAGCTATACAAATCTATTCTCACGTCTAAACCCAGGCGTAGATGAGCAATCCATCACTAAACAAAATCAGTATGCAGCCGTCATATAACACTAGACGCGATAAATTCACCGTTAAAAAACGAATTTAAATCATTCTATTTGCGTCCAAGAAGTGAACCTTGAGACATCATTCTGCTAATTTGGCTAACCCCGGTTCCGTTTCTAGAAATTCGTCCATGTTCGTCGTATGGAATCATGGCAGACAGTTCTGAATACTAATTCCGTGAGAAAAACCCAGAAAAAACCTCGTTGCGTGCTTGTCACGCGTTTCGGCGCTCTATGAGGTAAGATAAAGGGAATTAGCATGTCATTTGTTTTAGTAGGTTAGGTGTGTGAATTGGAATGACTCATTGGATTTTTAAATGGTTTCCAAAAGGAGTTCAAATGATCTTCCTGTCGTATCAAATTAGAAAGTCTGAGATTGTTTTTTTTTTAATTACATTCGCAATAACCTCATCATCATCATCTATTTAAGAGCTTTGCTCTTGTCGGTGGAGTAACCGCCATTCATCTCACCTCTGCGCAATTGTTTTAAGCCCCCGATAAGACACTACACTACATTAGCCTTTTCCTTAGCCTGAGTTATAAACGCCCGTCTAGGCCTCCCACGGCGCCTTCTTCCTTGAATTTTCCCTTCTATTATGGTTTTAATGTAATCGTCGTGTCATTTTAGGTACCTTAACATATTACCTCTCCTGTTCTCAATCGTCTTCATAAGAAATCTCTTCTCTCCTATAAAATCTAGATCGCAATAACCTAAGTATACAATAAAAGGCAATCGGTTCAAATATTAGCTTTACCTATTAATCATCAATATACTTAATATAAACCGCCAAGAAATTTTGGCAATGGTCATTAAAATATAAAGCCATGAGTAATTTGACGTGATGAAGTCCTATGCTGCGTTTCCACCAGAGATGAGCGAGGATGTGTTTGTTAAGCACCTATAGAAACACTTCATTTGTTTATCCTCGCACAGCGCAGCTCTAGGATTGGTTCTCAAGAAACACATTCCTAGCAAGGCATCCTCACTCATCTCTGGTGGAAGCGCAGCCTTAAGAACGTTACGTAAATTTTGGAGCACGTAATTTAATCCAGCATCCAAATATGTACTTATACCAAATGTCCGATTTACACCTTGGATCAACGTCGGTAAATCTAAGTCACGCAATTATGCGCTAGAGAGAGAGAGAGAGTAGGTGATATAGCGATATGGCTAGGACTTTTATATGACTAAATTTTAGTTTATTCCATTTATTATTAAACCAATGTTAGTTTACAGTTGATAGTTATTAATAATATTTTATTAACAGGAAATGCTAGAGCTTGTCGCGATCGCGATGCAAACATTTCTTGCCGCCATGTTCTGTCAAGTGCGATCCCATCTCCCTTAGGACGCGGAATATTGGCAAATAATTGGCGACGGAATAATAAATTCCTTTTGAAATGAATAATTTATGGAGGGACAATTGACTGCGGTCAAAATAGATATTCCTGTTAAACAAATGACATTTAATAAATATGACGCAATTTTTGACGATGGATTTAAAAAGAATGAAGCGTACCCGGGACTCCATTTGTTCAATACTCATTCTAAATTCCGAAAAACCCGTTTGTCACACTTTTGTATTTAAAACCGTCCTTTATTTTATTAATACCATATTTCAAATTAACTGATCTATCATTTCTTTTTTTGTGTGTCACTGTCTCAGGTGAAACTTAAACTTCTTGGAATCCTTTTCACTGAGGTCACCCGTATTTAGATTTTCTTGCCAAATACCGTCGGAGCTGCGCATAAGCAGGATTGTTATTCCCGTCACGACCCAACAGCTCTTCAATCGACGCCTCATATATCCACCATTTGGACAACGTAATCGCTGTCACCACGCTTTGGGAATATTTGATTTTTGTAAACGTTGAAGAGATTAATACTATACTATGTAGAGTTGAGTCAATCTAAAACTGAAGGCCCTTGCAATGGTTACACTTATATTTGAATGTATCGAGAAATTGGTTTAACTTTACTAAAGTAGTGCTTAAAACGAAATTTAAAATTTTTAGGTTATTATTATCAAATCAATACCAGACTATAGAAATTACGATAAATATCGCGATACTAATCAAGATCACTATCATCGATAATTATCCTTTTGAACCCAGTGTAAAATATAATTGTAGGTTGATACAACTTTTTTTAGTACCTAATACAATGTCTGCTCTTAAACACCTCAGACAATGCAGTTCTCAAACAATTTGACGCGAGAATCTTATAATAACCTGTATTACCAGGTTTTTCTAGGAAGCTAGATAAAAACTAGACCGCCTAGTAGTCTAGGCACGTCTGCATCAGACCGGTGCTGCCGCGTAAGTGTTTTGATAAACTTAATTATACTTTTTTGCTGTCGATGCGGTATCAGAGGTATTGGAGTATAAAGTTTCAGCAAACTGTGATTTGTTTTGCAATCATAGTGATTTTGTATGGAGGGTTGGCCGGCTCGAACGACGTGTCACATACAAAATAAATTTTTCGCGTGTTAAAAATTTTTCATCCACTTTTTCTTACTCTTAATACGATACACCCTATATGGATTCTTTCGTCCGAAATAAATGCTTTTTATTAGATTTCTTTTTCTAATTAACTCTTAATATTAAATAAAAGTCTATAAAGTCAGTTGTAACAGTAAAAGTAGTCGCCGATATTATTTTTCACATAAACCAACAGTCATAAACTTTTTTTCACATAATTTCAATAGTGATAAACATAAAAACCGGTAATAAAACAAAACTCAAAATCCATACAAACATCCCAAATTATGAACTCGGTTACCTATAACTCAAACTTATCTCTTACGCATAAATCGTTAAAATTTTAGTACTTTTTAAGTGGACATTATCTGACTGATTATACGATACAAGGATTCCTTCACTTATGAAAGAAGCTTTGAAAGTAACCTTAAGGTTAGACAGATAAGTTATAAATTATTATAGATAAATTATTAGGTCGAGTTAAATTATGTGAAACGGGTCACGGGTGGCGCTTGCTTTTTATGTCAGTTACATTATGAAGATGATTTATGGTAAGATTCTCTAATTATATGTTGAATTATCCTAATCTGAAGAGGAGTATTAATATTTATTCTGTAAGAACTAGTAGACCGCCTTAAACTGAGAACTCGCGATTTACTTGCAAATGAGATGACCAATATAACAAGACCCTTATGATCGTTTTTGCACCTTCTAGTTTCATAACCCCTTGATCGATCCTGCTCATATACCTGAGAACTCTCAAATTATATGTCTCTTTCCAATTACATAAAGATCGAAAAAAAAACGTTACTACAGTTTTCATAGAACACTTATTCAAAATCAAAAAGTCATCGAAATTCACAGATATTTACGTAGTGACAGTTACGTTGTGTCAGAAGTTGTCTGTAAGAACCTCGCTTCGATGCGCCCGCTCGTTTCACAAATACATATTGATACCAATAAATCTAATTTCAGTAATTTTTAAGATCTTTCGGGACTTGACACCGTAGATCGTTCGAGCTCTTGACTCGTAATACCGAATTCGGTCACCCCAAATGTCAAGTTTGAGGACCCTTGGCACCCTCTGGTAAGTGGGTACCAAATTTTATATTTTGTTTTGGTGATTGTTTAATTTTGGGATTTTAGAACGTTTTCGCCCATTAGTAGGGTCAAAAAAATATGAGAGATTCTGTTTATTATTCAATTAATTTGAAATGTCTAATTTTGTGTTTAATTGGGCTCTCATTTGTAAATAAAAACTTTAAAATCTACTATATTGTATTTTCGCCCAAATAAATCTTAGGTTTATTAAATATAATACAAATAACAGTATCAACGTTCAACCATGAAACGTTATCATCGTGTGGAATGTTATCATATCATCCAGAGGTTATTATAAGCATTGCACAAAATAAATTTGGCCGTTTGAAATATTGTAATAATACAAGAACTTTCAAAGAATTAGGTACAAGTACCTCTTAAGAAAATTCATATTTATTTGTATACACATTTACCAAAAAAAAGTTTAATACTTTAAAGGGGTACTCAACATTTTTTTACAAGTGCAAATAAAATAGTTAATTTCAACCCCCTCCCACTTTTTCTTAACCCGTTCGTGGCGTGTAGCATTGATAATTTAGCCCTAATGCCACATCCGCGTGTACTACATCCCTGAACTGTGGCGATTTGTAAGCCTTTAGGAAATAAGTCTGTCTGTCAATTTTATGTTGGTAGAGTCACCGAACCTTGAAGGTTAAATGAATTGACAACATGCATCAAACTCGATGCAGACGAACTGACAAATGTATTGTCATTCATAATAGGAACATGAGATCATTGAGGAGAATCAAATTATTTTTAATAAATATTTTGATTTGTTTGCCTTGTAAATGCCTTGGGCACCGGAGGTCTAAGTCACTTTTTCCTTAATTTATGACATCTATATAAGTTTATAACATAGGTGTATATATGAAATGGTGTTAAAACTGCATTTATCCGTTTTCAATTTCAAGCAATTGAGTTTTTATTTTCTTTTTTATGTTTCAAAGACAGGCATTTTGGTGCATTAGTTTATCTACAAGGTAAATATAATAATGTATTTAATAGCTAAGTACTACTATATATCCTACACCATACCTTTATGGGTAAGTAATCTTTTTTTTTATTCAAAAAACTATACATAGTTCAAAATTAGAAATGTAGGTATCTTAAACACAATTACTCTACACCGTCCTAAGCATTTACATAGAAAAATCACAAAACCCAAACAATTACACAGTGTGCCCATAAAAGCACAACAAAATACCAGTAGGTACATTTTCGGTTAGTTTACCCATGTAACGAGGGGGCCAATCAATAAGACGCGAGACGAATACATGATGCGGTGCGTAATTCGGTTACTTTTTGTATCCCTTTTTATTTGTCCGCCACAGTACCGAGCTCGGAAAGCGGAAGGGTGTATATAAACGAATCGTATGCGAGTTTGTGGTCCTTTTATTTTGAACGACTGTGCAACTGTTTATGTATTTATACAACAATGTGTGTGTAAGTAATTAAGATGTCTGAGATACTTAATGCGTTGACGTGAAGAGTTTGTAATTTTGGTGTGAGAAAGGTTTGCTTGACCACAAGCCACGAGCATTCTTTAACGTTGCAAGATAAAAATGTATGGAGTAAAAAAGTAATAGGTATATATTTTGGATAGGAAATACCGCTTCTGTTAAAGTTACTTCAAGCCAGCTATGTATAGAATTGTTTTAGCTATAAATGTAGTTCAACTTATTTTAAATGGTTTTACAACTTCCAAAAAAAGTGACTTTATAAATTAGCTTTAAAGAAAATGTCCCAAAAGAGATGTGATATGTTAAATATGGGCTTAGTTACGAATTTATTAAGTTTGAATTGATTAAATAATAATTCGAACAATTGTGAAATAAATAAATATTACGACCCAGAATAATAAGTATCTGTATTCTAATAAGTCTAGCGAGAAGATAAGATAAGATAAATATCAAGATAAAGTTTCTAAAATATTATCGCCAAATTATTGCTCTTATAACATTTATATCTTATTTATCATTACAGAATTTGATAATTTCAATAAGCAAAGACATCTCACAAAACGTTATTTACATCAAAGCAAGGTCATCAAAATGATATTCGCAAATTGCTATGGGTCCATGCACTGTAATTAAAGACTCAAGTTTTACCCCTAATTGGCAACCCCTGGAATTAGGGGTTCAAATGCCAAATCTCAAACTGTTAGTGTAATGGAATTTAAGTGGGTTTCGTTGGATGATTATTAAATAACGTTTTGTGGAAAACGTGATAGTAAAGTACAGTCGCCATTAAATATATCGGAGCGGCCAGGATACTCAGAAATATCTGAACATGATAGAGGCGTTGTTCAGATATTTGTGATTGTGACTACACAGATAAAAGGATATCTTAATCCAAGATATTTCATTCTTGTATATAAGGAAAATCGATAATTTCTTAAATCAAGTAAAAAATATCTTGAACCAAGTAAGTTCTATCTTGGATCAACAAAATCATACTTGGTTCAAAAAATCATAGTTGATTCAAGAAATTATCGATTTTCCTTATATACAAGAATGAAATCTCTTGGATTAAGATATCCTTTTATCTGTGTACCTACCTTGGCCGCTCCGATATATTTGCTGATGACGACTGTACTGTCATTAAACTTTACTATGGTGATCACCTGATCACAGGATATTTCTTGTGATGTGATGAAAACAAAAAGTTTTAAACTGGTTGATACACGGAAAAAAATTACAACTATACTACCAGAACGATTAGTACCAATAGTACCTATTATTGTAACCGATACTACAATCTTCTAAGGAACACTACTTTTTTTTACGTTTACGTTTGAATTCAATAGAACTATTTCATCATTAATACGCACTTAGTCACTTCCAGTGATCGGCGAAAAGGATTCCGAACCGCGGGAATTCAACTAGACATAGTATTATGGATGTGCCATTTCGCCCGCGATACCAATTAAACTGCTCAAAAATATACGTGTTTGTATTATGTTTAATACAATGAATCAGTGTCGGTTACGACTTGTAATAACTAGTAGTCCGCCCCGAACTAAGAACTCGCTCGTTGACCAGTAAAATAATGGTTTGTTATTTTAATTCTAAAGATACATAAAAAAAAACAAAAAATAATATGCGAAATAAATAATTCCATTAAAATACTTAATTACAAATGTTTGTGAAAATTACTGTAATTTTATTTTTCTATCCCGCAAATGCCGCGGCATATCCATACTAGCATAATGATTGACGTCATTCACCCTGTGTGGAATCCTTTTCGCCGATCACTGTTAATAAGTCCGAGAATTCACTAGATTTTCTCGTTCAGATTACAGTATTTTGGTATCACGGACGAAACTTTTTTCTCCGTGTACGAGCGATCGGTAAATGTGCGAACGACAGATCCTGGCAGTTATTCAAAGTATACAGGGTGTTTTTTCAATAACTAGCCATACCTATTGTGCGAGGTGATTTGGTAGGCCATACTAAACAACTTTTACTATGGAGCCAACTCCGAAATCTCGAAAAAAGTTTGGCTGTTCCATACATTTCGGGCGATCAGACGTTGACGTTTTCTTTAAGGGAGGCCAAATATTTCTTTGGGATTTCGGGGTTGGTCTCATAGAAAATGTTATTCAGTATTACTTACCTAATTACCTCCTACAATATGGCTAGTTATTGAAAAGTACCCTGTAATTGAAACGCTAACTAGCATACTACCTAACCACACTGAAAAAAAAGTCTCGTACTGGTAACCAGAATCCTGTTATCTCTACAGTATTGTCTTGCTGTATATGTGACGACTAAACACTTTGTAAACATAACAAAACTTTTCTGGTTATATCAAAATCGTTAGTACTACAATATGAATTGTAGTGATAACTATAAAATATTGTAATTGACATGCATCTACCAGGCAAAAGTGATGTGTGTGTATATATATATATATATTTTTTTTTGGCCGCTCTGCAACCGATACTCAAGATTTTCCGTAGGGAGCCAGTGGTACCCCAGCCGGGATTTGAACCCGAGACCTCCCGATTGAAAGTCTAATGTTCTACCCGCCAGGCCACGAGCGCCTTAGCGGTGCTACGTGAAACTATCAATCAGTATTTCAAATTGTAATACAATGCGTCAATTGTTCAGATTACGATATATATTGTAAATAACACAAATATTTTGTATTTATTACGCTTGCGTCTCTATTTATACAATGCAGTTGTAAATTTTGCTAAACTGCGTTTAACCAGACTTGTCCAGTAACGTTTCCAAACAAAATTGTACAAAATACAATATTTTTTGTTATCTCCACCAGATTCTAGTAAAAATAACTATATTTTTCACAACAACACATTCTTGTAGTATTGTAGAAAAATATTTTTTTCGGTGCATACAATCGACTACAAGTATCTTCACAACTTTTTCCTAGTACTAGTAAAACTAGTCATTACTCACGTCCGGATAATTTTCACATAAAATAGCTAATCATAATTTTAATTGACATAATTATTGACCTTTCGGCGACTTCGCGGTCAGTATGCGAAGTTTTCTTGTGCGCGGGCGCATGCATATTCATCGTTCGAGGAATCAGCTTCGTTACTAATTGGTAGTTTTTTTGCTCTCCGCTAACGCTTGTGGATGACTGACTACATGCTAGTACTTGCAAGTACTTACTGATAATGTGATAGTAAGTACTATTAGGCCTTATTTCGTTGCATTAAGGGTCACTATTGATCTTACAATAAATTACATTATTTGCTTCCCTATCGATAATTGGCAATCGAAGTGGCAAAATTATATTCGCTATGTGCGAAGTGCATGGTGGGGGTAACGAGGACGATCGCAGTGCACAATGTGACAAGAAATTAAACTGAAAAGCCCCTGTCAGCTGTCAAAATAGTGAATCAGCCAGTGACATTTCATAGAAGCAAGGAATACAACCTATTTATAAAAAAGAAAAAAAAAAGAGATTGGACACCTGCCCAAGAGATGGCGCCACAATCATGCACACAGCGAATAGCGATTACGTTTATAATTATATTTTAAAGTTTAGAAAAATAACAAACAAAAATTCTTAGATCCTCTTAATATTTTCTTAACTTGGGAGTAGGTAAGCTGTCAATTAGTGGGTTGCACTTTGAATTTGACACACCAAAGAAATGTGAGTAACCAAGAAATTTGTTTCCATCTCTTATACCTACCTAGTAAATTATTATCAAAATTATAAAAAATATGTTTATCTTCATTTATGTGTCAACCGATAAATTAAAAAATTATGTAGTATTTATTCTCTTATGTATCTTGTTTTCTGCCAATGTTACCGTACTTAAATAAGAAAAAAAGTTACATTATAAAATCTTCTAAAGGGTAGAAAAGCGGAATAAAAAAACTCACTGTTTCAAGACTTGCGCGATAAAACACCTCAACATCAAACTGCACCAAAGCAACCCTCGCAAATACACAATAAAACACCTTCCGCCAAACTTTTTTCTTTTTAAACATTTGACAGCGGCGCCTGGAGGCGTCGCGATCTCCTCAAACGCTCTACTTACCTATTCCCCTTGATGGACGGTTACGAAGCTAGCTACATACATTTACTATTGACTTTGGCTTTTTAGACCGCCATTTTGCGTTGCTTTTGAGGTTTTGGACGCTCAAGTTTATTATTTAACGGATTTCTAACACATTTTAAGTATAAACTCATTGATTTATTATAATAATATATTCTATACTAGATGTGACATTTAGACCAAATTTTGTGCATCATGTCATGTTTTTTTTTCTTTCTTATGGACTTTAGGCGGTATTGCCTGTAGCCAATGTCAAGTATAATAAAAAGGCGGGAAATAAGAGCTTGTAGGATTCAATCTTTAGGTACAATGCATGGTACAATGTCTTCAATCAACAAGTATTTTGTTTAATCAAATAAGTTGTAGGCAATGTTGTTCGGTAGAAGTGGCATAAGCTTTGCTAGTTGCTATTTGTAGAGTGATAGCTCCCTACAAAAGGCACGAGGAGGCTACAGGTTGTTCAACCAATCAATGGTTACACGCCTTTTAAGACTAATTCTTCATTAGCTGTTCCTTTGTTCGTTAGATCACCGCACAATAAGCTATCAAATATTACACACTGAACCATGAAAATGAACAAAAAACAAAAAATTCTTCCCAAACCGTTGCGGCCATGATGAGCTCAACCCATAGACTCGTCATGTCATGTTTGGCGGTTGACAGCTTTGACAGAATCAAAATTTAGTACATTTTATAACCTAAAATTGATTTTAGGGTATAAAATGTACTGAGATGACAGGTGTCAAAAACCGCTTTTAAATTGCACAAGGTATAGTATAGACTTGTAGTGATTTTCGCTACAACTTTTGCAATTGATGGATTTCATCTCCAAAATACGGTACTCGACTGAAAAGCTCTTAATTATGTCACGATTGTATAAAATACTATTTTAAAGCTGTTGTAATGCTGTAATTTTTAAGCAAAAAGCTAATAATTTTCCTAATTTTTTTTCTGTATTGCACCATAAAAAAGCTAACCAAGATAAAAATGGTAATGTAACAAAAAGTATTACCTATGACCTTTAAAATCAATTATCGCTTAAGAACTATGGAACCACCAGCAAATTACTACAAGTGTTACCTATCAGTATTACCTTCATGTCAATAAGCAGTTAGTACAATAGTTGGAAAGGTGGCAAGTAATAAGATTTATTGGTATTGCGTGTCCAAACCGTATATCAAGCGGATAGCAGTTATTGAAAGTTACATTGCGGCAAAAACACGACATACCAGAAACTTGTACACGTCAAGAGTGAGAGATGGAGTGGGCAAATCGGGCTACTGGAATATTGTCGACGGATTTGGCAACCGTGTCAAATTAAAAACAGGTTTTTTGATGCTGATTGGGATACTGATTTTTTTCTAGTTTTTATAGATGTCCTGTTCTCTTTTATAAAAGACTGATCAAACATTATCCAAAATTCCCATATAATGAACTATTGAATACAAATGTTCGGTGACTCAACCACATAAATAAAAATATATTAATATGCGGTCAATCTTTCACAAATCAACCTAGTCTAGGGCTGCCATCTCTAAATTCGCCGAACCCGGACAGATGGCAGCCCTAACCTAGTTCCAAGGTAAGCTCCATATGGTTTGTGTTGTGCGTACTAGGCGACGACATATACCTGTTATACAACAATTACCTGACAATTGTCAATGCATATTACCTATACAGAATACAAATAAAGAATATGAATATACATATAATTAATATCTGTGATAAACACACAAATAAAAGAAAAGCCCTTACCAGGATTCGAACCCGGGACCTCCTGCTTTATAGGCAGCAGCATAATCATTTGGTTATTGACAGGTAATAGACCTCGCGGCTAGGTGGGTTTTGTAGGAGCGGTAAAATAGTACATTACTACAGAGGCTGGGAAGTAGGGGGTTGCCGGCTGAGTTATATAGACGTTACGAGGCTGGCAACCCCTTTTCACGCCGTGGTATGTATAGTGCTTTTCTCAAACATGCAATGAAATAAATATAAAAAAATCCAAAAAATAATAAAAAAAATTTTTCAAAAAAAGACAAAAAAAAAATTATTATAATTAAAAAAAAAAAACTATTTATTTTTAAACAAAAAAAAATTTTTGCAAAAAAAATCCAAAAAAAGGAAAAAAAAATTTAAAAAAAATATTTCCAAAAAAAAAACAAAGAAATCTAATATTATGATGATTATTGTTTTTTTTTTATATGCATAAGTAGTGGCAGAATGTCTGAATGGCATGATCCTGTGCCACAAACATATGTGGAATGGAAATTTAAAAAAAATTATTTCCCGGCTTCCGGCCGTCAGTTTTATATGAAAATCGTTACCTGTTCTCTGGAGTTGATCCGCCCTAAACGTGACACTTTGAAGCGTATTATGACGCACATAACGAAGACATTTCATTGCATGTTTGAGAAAATAATTATGTAAGCAATTTTATTATTAGCATATTAAAAAAAAATTGGCACAATCTCGGAAACTCATTTTGGGTAGGTACTCTAGTGTGAAATAGCCAACTACAAAGTGCTTTCTCCCCACTGGGATATAGTACAAAGCGTTTCTCCCCAAAGACGATGTCCACAGGGCCGGCCCGTCCATATAGGCGAACTAGGCGATCGCCTAGGGCGCTCGTGTTAGGGGGGCGCCAAACGGCGGCATCGAAAAAAAATTATAGTAATGGAGGTCGTCAAGTAAACCTTTTGTCAATATTTTAAATTTTTGTATAACTGATAAATTGGTTACGTTGTCAACACACTCGGAGAAGTCGTTAGCATTAGCAGTGCAGCGTGTACAAATAAAATCTTTGGTACATAAGTCCAGTAATTTACATCTGTCCACTTGTTTGGCGCATCGTTGATGTACCCACATATGGCAATGTATCACAATTAGTAGAACCTTCTGTCATCGCTCACAGTATAAACAGTTAACTATTACTTGGTTGTCTGGTGAGGGTATGTCTAGAGCTGGACACATATTGTGTATGGAAATGTTTCTCTCTAG
This sequence comes from Pammene fasciana, assembly GCA_911728535.1. Taxonomy (NCBI): domain Eukaryota; kingdom Metazoa; phylum Arthropoda; class Insecta; order Lepidoptera; family Tortricidae; genus Pammene; species Pammene fasciana. The sequence goes on from OU452292.1 coordinate 5,738,348, forward strand.
TAATAGGCACAAGAAGATACATCACTGTACATTCTTTCAACGTAAATTCGTTACGTACCGTTAGCGGTTAAGTCATGTTCGAGTTATCCTTCTTTTTTAGGATTCCGTAGCCAAAATGGCAAAAACGGAACCCTTATAGTTTCGCCATGTCCGTCCGTCCTAGGGATTGCAATCCAGCACCATTTTCAATCCAGCTGGATTTTTGCTGGATTGACATAAATCCAGCTGGATCCAGCGCGGATCCAGCACCTATCGGTTTTTTACTAGTAATCCAGTTTTTTGTATTTAAAGTGCCATATTGTCATGGAAGTCTTACTAAGTACAATATAAACGTGTTTATTCTCTTCGTTACACGTACCTAACCTTTGTCTTGAAAGGTCTCCAAATACTTAGGTTTTAAGTGACTAAGAAATTCTTCACCGGGCCCTATGTACGAACGTGTTCAATGACAAATTGTGAGCAGTGTATAACTATATATCGCTTTAATTATTAAGAGCGTAATAGTTTTAGCACATACGCATCAAAGACTTTTCATTTGTACCTACTTTACTCATACTTCTTTACGGACTAATAGCTCCTCCAGGCGTTTCGGTACCTACGAATTGCAGCATGCTATCATGTTTGACTATTTGACCTAGGCCATAAGTAGTTATTTATACGGACCTAACATCTATTTTGTTCCGACGTTGGTCACTAGCTCATTAGTGTAATTTTTTATATCCTTCTACATAACTTTATTCAGATGAAAACACGTAACTAATTGAAAAGTGACAAACGTTTACATGTATATTTGACATTAATCACAAGATTCACAAGGCTAACAAGTACCTCCCAAAAAATTTTTTTGGTACTCCCTTTTATTGCTGACTGTATGGTACTTACAGTCTGTACCTAGTAGCATTGTCATATAAACTACGGAAGTATACCAAATTACAGCTCAATCAGACACCGGGAAGTGGTTGAAATTTAACTTTTGATGCACATAACATAATGACACAAACAAGTAGGTAAATAAACAAACATATTATTATAAACATTAAAAAAATACACGGTTACACTCACGGCACTTTAGTCACGTCTCGCGGCATGTTTCGGAGAGCCTAGATCTCCATCTTCAAGCACTAGGAGTGCTACTTGAACCGGCCCGTCGCGCACTGTTGCACGTCGCGTTGCCGACACGTTACGCGACGTGACTAAAGTGCCGTGAGTGTAAGCGTGTTATTTTATAATGTTAACATATTATGTCTCACGAAAGTTTAAATTTAATATAACAAACATATATACGGGATCAAGCTAAATAAAACTCTAATAAAACATTTGAATATGAACACTATTGAACATAAACTTTTGTGGGGATTACTAATTCTGTAAAAGTTTACGGTTGGGATATTTAACGTGTAGTATTTAGTGTGGTTTACATGTTTCTATAAACGTTTAACGTTTGAATATATAAATTAAAACAATTTTTTCTTGATTTTTACGTAATACGGTCCTGAAAATGTAGGTTTTTGCGCCATTATTTGGAAATCTATTACTTGCGGATCCGCAACGCTGGATCCAGCGCTCGGTGCTGGATCCAGCAGACCCAAAAATGCGCTGGATCCAGCTGGATTGCTGGATGCTGGATCCAGCAATTGCAATCCCTAGTCCGTCCGTCCGTCCGCGGTCTAGCTCAGTGACCGTTAGCACGAGAAAGCTGAAATTTAGTTTGAATATGTGCATTAACCAAGCCGACAAAATGGTAGAATAAAAACTGGAAATAGTTATTTGTTATACAAGGGGTGAAAGTTGTATTTTACGTGCGAGTGTTATTTGAAACACGAGCTAGCGAAAGGACTCTATTATTGACCACGAGCGAAGCGAGTGGTTCAAAAATAGAATCCTGAGCGTAGCGAGTGCTTTAATACACGAGACGTAAAATAACTTTCACCCGTGTATAACACAAAACTTTTCACCTCACTACAGCGAGGAAAATAAGAAAAAGGGTGCATTTTGCTCGGTTTCCCGTAATTCCTCAGGTGTTCAATACTTCTTCATCACTCGAATCACTAATTTTTAACAAAACAATCTAGAAAAACATGCGAATATTTAACGTTGATATGATGGATGAATTGAAATGAAAAGTTTTGACGTAAAAGGTTTTATTAAATGTCAGATGCGTTTTGTTCGTACGTAGACTTATTCGGCTGTCAGAACAATTTATCCGTTTTTACAAAAAGAATGAAGATTAATGTTGAATGCTGATATTTATAATTTAAAATAAAGTTGTAAGACTGTATTAAGTGTTTTTACTCGATGCAATTCATTAATTGCGATGTTAAAAATTCTGCACTTTTAACGTTTTACGTTTTGTTAGCTGTCAAATGTCACTTAAGCCACTTGTCACTTATGTCAAAACTCTTTCACCACATGTGGATAAAAAGCGATTTTCACAATAGATATTAAACAAACAAAAAGGGCTTTCCGAGCTAGTGAGGTGAAAAATATATTTTGTTAGGGTACCTCCCGTACACGTGAAGTGGGGGGCGAAATTTTTTTTCGCTGCAACCCAGTTGTGTGGGGTATTATTGGATAGGTCTTCTAAAAAGAATTAGGGTGTTCTAAAACAGTTTTTGAATAAAACTAATATTTTCGTAACTAATAGCTCCGAAAGTTTAAAACAGGGCGTCTCCCCCGTCCCCCCATCTAACTTTTGAACTGTGGGTCCAAAATTTTTGAAAAAAATCATGACAGTCAGGCCGAATAAGTACCTTCAATGAAAACTATATTGAATGGCCCGACATGCTCTTGGCCGGTCTTTTTATATTAGTTTTTTTGATTGTAGGCACGAAGAAAACCCCCATTCTTCGTGGTTCGCGGCCCGACACGCACTTGGTCGGTTTTGGTTTTGCGTTATTTTTGTTACACGTCAATGATCTATAGTTTACGAATAACATTGCTGTGATATACGGCCGGACGGACGGACAGACGGACATGACAAAACTATAACTAGGTATAAGGAAAATCGGCCAAGAGCATGTCGGGGCATGCTCAGTGTAGGGTTCCGTAGTGTCCGGCCTGTTACAACTCATTAATTCAAAAGGTCGTTTCTTAAGGGAAATTTGGCGGCGCTTAAGTCATTTCACTTAAGACCCTTCACTATGGGTTTTTGAGCGATAACTCAAAAACGGCTCAACCGATTTAATTCAATATAGTTTTCATTGAAGGTACTTATTAGGCCTCACTTTCATGTTTTTTTTCAAAATTTTTGACCCACGGTTCAAAAGTTAGATGGGGGGGGGGGGGTGGGGGACGCCCTGTTTTAAACTTTCGGAGCTATTATTTAGGAAAATATTAGTTTCATCCAAAATCTGTTTTAGAAGATCCTAATTCTTTTTAAAAGACCTATCCAACGATACCCCACACACACCTGGGTTGGAACGAAAAAAAAAATTCGCCCCCCACTTCACGTGTACGGGAGGTACCCTAACAACATATATTTTTCCAGTTTTTATTCTACCATTTTGTCGGCTTGGTTAATGCACATATTCAAACTAAATTTCAGCTTTCTCGTGCTAACGGTCACTGAGCTAGACCGCGGACGGACGGACGGACGGACATGGCGAAACTATAAGGGTTCCGTTTTTGCCATTTTGGCTACGGAACCCTAAAAAAGAAGGATAACTCGAACATGACTTAACCGCTAACGGTACGTAACGAATTTACGTTGAAAGAATGTACAGTGATGTATCTTCTTGTACCTATTACTAGAGATAAACATTTCCATACACAATATGTGTCCAGCTATATTCAAACCAAATTTCAGCTTTCTATTGCTAACGGTCACTGAGCTAGACCGCGGACGGACGGACGGACGGACATGGCGAAACTATAAGGGTTCCTAGTTGACTACGGAACCCTAAAAATGAAAGAAATTTTCTTTCGTTATAAGGTATTTCTCCTCCAGGTCCGTTATTTTTTTCCACCCTGACATTCATCAAGAATTTCAGCTGGCTTGTGCTTGTAGTGACGTTTACTGGGCTAAGGAAGGACACGCAGACCGGTCTAGTAAAACTACAAGATTTTTAGTTATTTTGACTACGGAAACCTAAAAAGGCAGATGTCCATTACGAATAAAAACGATTTATTTCCTCTGGACGCAAATAAATGCGGGTGTCATCTTTACCCTTCATTCTTTACTATGGGGCGCAAATGTGGGTAAAGATAACCTATGGGGGTGTAAAAGGGGGTATATTTTTATGTTGCACTAGATGGCAGTCTACAACGAGAAAGGCTGCAAGCGTGAATTGTAAGTTAGCACTTCCACTTAGTAAGTTAAAAAGTTAGCACTTTATATTGGCGTAAAATAACAGTTACCTACCTATTCATTTGAAAAAAAAATTGCGCGTTATTTTGTCACGAATTCTCTAAAATGGGGCGCCATTTCAGTCTCTTGCCTAGGGCGCCGGGAATGCTCGGGCCGGCCCTGGATGTCCATTAGTCCAGCCTAGGCTAGCCATTAACTTAAATTTGGTCGGCCATGTTGTGGGCGGGGCGTCACACGATATGTAAACAAACTGCGTATTATCGAGGTTTCACTGATAACATTACTGCCTTATGATGAATCTATTGTTTTTTTAAATTGATACAGTCAGCAGCAGAACTAGCTAAGCAGGTAGGGTGCTCAAAATGAGCTGGACACGAATATATTGTTAAGAATAAGAGCGTGTGTAGGTCATTTTGAACACTCTACCCGCTTAGCTACTTCTGCTGCCAACTGTACCTTCATAAATAGTTAGGAATATTAATTATAATTATAAAAAAAACTAATGTCTTTCTCTTTATATAAATAAGAAAGTATTTCCAAATAAAGGCGATATGGTCAACTAGGTGATTTACTCGATCGTAACACGTTTGTGTTTTTGCTATATTAACTATTATCATTTGTAAAACAATGATAATTTCTTGGGATCGGTGTACATATAGGCACTTACGTACTTAGGGCGTAATCACACTCAATGCTATAGCTATTGCTATGCGATGACGTGTCACGGTGATGACTGATGAAATTAGGTTAGCAATGTGTCAAAAACCTGTCCTTCGTTTCAGTTCTGAATTCGAGGAGGGTCTTCGAGGGAGCTATTTACATCTTATGCTTTGAACACACTGAAGTGACTGAAGTTGGGGGCCATGTAGACGCTCGCTTCCACCAAGGTCACGTGGTAGAATCGGCGGTTATATGCCGTCTGGCACACGCTTTATTTTTGAGATGGGAGAAAGGCGGGAATCTCAGGAATAAGATATGAATAGCTTTTAGGTGAAGAAAACCATGTTTAATGCCAGGCAAAGTTGTGCATCGTAGGCAAAGTTGTAGCACTTGAAGGTAGGTAGGTATAATTTTGTAACTTATATCGATAGCAGGATTTTCGATGTTTTTATTATTTCAAGAACTAACAATAGTCGAGCTAGGAAATTGTCTAAATATGAAATGCCCGCTAGGACGTCATGGATAGAACGTTGATTCTTGAGTTGGGTAATTCCACGAGACTGTAACGTCAGTTATCTACCAATTTTTTCGTGTGTTCTTTGATTAATTAAGCACATTCAAGTGTCCATATGCCTGTAGGCATATGAACATTTACCTACATTTGCTAAATTAATCAAAGAACACACGAAATAATTGGTAACTGACGTTACAGTCTCGTGGAACCCAGTTTCATCCGCAGCTCGCTCGCTATGCACAATCCTCTATAAAGTCTCACTATACATTGCTGGCAAATCTCAATTAAACAACACGCAACAGCAATGTATATGCTAACTCCTGCATGCGTAACTAGTCCATATATCTACCTGTAGTAGGTATAGGGAAGATATATGAACACTTACATTTGCCAAATTAATCAAAAAACACCCGAAAGAATGTCTCATGGAACTCAGTTTCATCCGCAGCTCGCTCGCTGTAGGTGGGCACAATCCTCTGTCAAGTCTCACTATACATTGCTGGCAAATCTCAATTAAACAACACGCAACAGCAATGTATATGCTAACTCCCGGATGCGTAACGAGTGTCCGCGCGTGAAATGCCCAACGTAGTCTATGGATCTAATTAATTGCTTCTCCGCATGCCAGCTTGTGAATTCGTCAATAATTGCCAATAATGGCTGGAGATTAATTTAGCAGCTTTCGTTAATCGACAATATTGAGCATAAATATCATAAAAGTAGGTATTAAACTCTATCCCGCTTATTCATAAACGTATTGCAAACCTCATTTAACTAAATCATCTTTTGTCCTTATCTGTCACATTGACAGTTGTGTTTGTTAGAAACAGACAAAATATATTTTAACTAAATGAGGTTTGCAACACGTTTATGAATAAGCGGGTATAGGTTTATTTGTTTATCGCATGGATACATGTCACTATACAGCAATGCACCATGGAGAAGTTACCAAAGTTGCGAAATTGCACATACGGCAACATTCCGTAGAACTTAAATTTTACGAGTAACAAAAATTATTCAGGAAGTCACTGGTCACCACCGCCGTTATCAATTATTTTACTTAACGGAATGTCTTATTTACGAGTTTATGAAAAAAATATTTTTTTTTTATAATTCTGGACCGAGAATGTTACTGAATTTTGAGAATGTTCTGCAATTTGTACAACATTGCTACATGTCACTGAATATAAATAAGGCATTTCTTCTCTGGGGTGGTAGTAGCGGGAAAGCAGATGAGAAAATCTAGTGGGTGCTGCGAGGTCCAGATGGGGCAGTGCAGCTGCCAAGTTTGTTACTCTTTTATCACCACCCAGGGATCACGTGTAGGGTTGTCTAAGGTGTTTCCTACGGACGCAGAGTAACATTGATAATCTCTATAGGTAAACAGTTTCTTACTCTTTCTGATTAAGATTTTAATACAATCCTTAAATTCCATTCCAGAAGGAAAAATCATACACAAAACACTTCATATTCAATTGTCACGGTGGTCCATAACTTATCTTATCTCACAACTTAATTGATAAAAAGTAAACATAATTATACTAAAATATTATCTGTGCTGTTGCGTCCCAAATTATATCTTTAATTATTTTCAACAAAAACAGGCCTGTTCTAAATGTATTTTATAAATCATTTGTACTTATTTAAGGTCAGGAAAGTAAATATAAATATTCAAAAAAATCACAAGTGATTTATAAATAAATAAATATTTATTTTCAATCTGGTGTGGCGATAAGGGATTCGCAGTATAGGTACTCACTTTTAGCATGAATGTCATTCCCCCATATTTTTAAAAGACCAGCAAAGCGTACGACATCCGTTCAGTAATATCTGAGCGGACAGAGTATTACAAAACATCTGAACAGACAGCAGGGACGTTGTTTAGTTTGTTTGCACATTGGCTGATGAGATACAGGGTGTAATCGTTAAATGTAGCCAGGCGGTTATTCCGGAAGTATAACACATATCAGAAAATTAAAAAAGAAATTACACCCTGTATGACGTTTTCACTGCATCCCGTAGTTACATGAATCCTGCTGTCATGACTACCTAGGTGGGCTTATTAGACATGCACTATCAAAAAAAAAAGTAAAAAATACACTAGTATTTTTTTACAGTACTATGTAAGTAACGACCGAATCGTGTGTTAGTAATGGCGGTAACGACCAGACACATTACCGTAGCTAACTGAAACACTTACAGTATGATAACTAATGATTATATATAACGATCACTAGGTAACAGTGGTAATATGCCTAGTGAACTCGATAATGTGTGCTCACCAGAAAAGGAATACAAAAGATTTTAACAGTGTATTGTCTATTTTTTTTAGTTTTACCCGTTCAGCTTGTAATTTTATATATGAGTACTATTTATGAGCACTGTAGGTATATGTTGCAGATGTAGGTATTAGATTAGGTAGATTAATTTGTCAATTGCTCTCGCAGACGTCCAAAATAAAGGCTATGCCTAGTTTGGAGTCTGATGGATATATTGCGGCACTTACCTATAATTTGTTTTGTTAAATAAAGAATTTGTAATTATATTCCTGATCATATTTAGATACTGAAATGCTCTATAAACTTTTCTGGAATTTCGCCTAGTTTCAAAGTTTCTTGCCGGTAATAAGTAATACTTCTCGGGTCAGAGGTGTAGGGTTAGAACCGGTGGTAGTTTCTTTTCTCTCTGACGTTCATAAGTGCATTGTAATGTGCCTAAATTGAAGAATAAATATCTTTTGTCAATGCCAATTATTTTTTTGTGACTCAGCACAAAACAGTGTTTTGATGGCAATGTTGCCACTATATAAAATGACTGGAACACTTTGTACAAATATGTAAGGACCAATTGTCTATTTTTGGGCCTATTGATCAACACTAGACCTTATTCCTGAAGCTAAAAATTTTAAATACTTACCTATAATGTTCTTTTTCTTGACACTGCGTCATTATTTCACTCGTCCTAGAAATAGGACTGGACCGGACCTTACGAGGTTAATTATAGGAAAAAGAATTCCAATTCATATTAAATGATAGCTTTATAATTAACATTTACTACATTCAATAAGAATATGGCGAAATGGCCATAAACTCATATACAATATACCTACCTATGTATTCCTTCTATTGGCTTCAAAAAACGTGATTAAAATAATTTGGATTTCCCGTAAGCACGTTGTAGTAGGTTTTAACAGAATTTTTACGAAGTGTTTTTTCAGATTCTGGGAATTGTTTAGTTTTTCCTCGTTCCAATTTATATTTAGTATTTTCGAATTACCGTCACGCTTCATATAAAAGTAAGAGCCCATAGAAATACAGCGTCGATTTAAAAATATTAAGACATTTTAACGTCGCATTTACGATTCTACAAAAAAATCTCCGAATCCGAACAGCACTCATTACAACGATTTTTGAAAACACCCATAACCTACCGAAAAGACACATTCAGAAACCTACATTTTAATATCAATATGATTTGTCCTTCAGTACCTACGTGCCACAACCAAAACATGACAATAGTGTTTGAGTAAGGCAACTAGTATCAAAAAAGAACGTTATAAGCTCGCGTGACAAAACGCTCTCGTTATGTGTTAATGAGACATAATTAACAGTGATAAGCCCTTGGAAATGTCATATGACGTGCTAAATGAACACTGTTTATAGATATAAACTCGGATAAGCTGATATAGAGCTGTGTTTTATTATAGCTGGACCTAGGAGTGACCCCAAAATGAGAAATGGTCTGTTTTCCCAGTTCAAACTTGGTAATTGGTCGAAAAGTCGACGCTTTGTTTGCGGGACTTTTTAGAGACCTAGAGGGAGCGCTCGAATTCAATAAAATTAAGCTCGAAAATAATCACACTCAAAAATAAGTGGCTGTTATTTTCGCTTTAATAGTTTTAATAATCATGATTTTAATTCCTATCGCTGTAATAAACACCATTTCATCGTATTGGACAGAGTTTTAAATGTCAGATTTGAGAGCTCGAATCTCAAACGAAAATCACCCTCCTGATGGCCCTGATTCTAATTGGGTTTTTAAATAAGAATCACTTATGGAACCAGAAGTAGGTTAATATTAATACTTATTACATTTTGTAGCTATGATTTTTTTTAGTTCTGGGCGTAGTGTGTCCGCCGTTGTAATTGATTCACCAGTCAAAAATAATTTATATAGTCCTGACATGGGAGAAAAGCGGCCATCTCAGGAATAAGACATACATTAGCTGTTTGGTGAAGATAACTATGTTTTTCAAGCTAGGCAAGTTGTGCATCGTAGCAAAGTTGTAGCAGTTGACGGAAGCAAAAATCTGTATTTCGAACTTGACCTAAATTTTGCTAAATAAATATTTATTACTACCAAGTACTTATTTACATATATGTAGTTACATATTTAACCCATAAAATCGTATGTACCTACGTATAACCTTCCGATCCGAGTTATTTAATGTAATAATAATTTTCAATAAACTAATTCGAGTTGAACGCTTATGCAAATCGATTTTACCTCAGCTTACTAACTATAGGTTAGGTATTTAAGATAAATACTAAATAGGCCTACGTAGATTATGATTGGTGTAATGTCTTAATCATGAAGTAAATATGTTACCATTATATCGAGGTGGTTTGGTTTTAGATAATAATATGTAAATATAGGTTTGTAATTGACCTGCAATATACCTAATTCCTAATATTTTTATAAGAATTTAAATTTATAATGCAATTATTTAGTTGTTAATATGAATAGTCGGTAAGTACCTATTGTACCTAACTTACTTAGAATAATACAATTTTATTTATTAAGAAAGCCTTAAATATTAAATTTAATAATACCTATATATTATGAAGAGTTTGCTTTAGTTTTAAATAGACTTATAATACTATATCTTTCTACTTTTATACTTAATTATTGTAATTTTGTAAGTAGTTACTGAAATTACGTAGTGTTGTTTTATTTGCTTTTAATTGTGTAAAATATTGAAAATTAAATAAATTTGCCATTGTGAAAATTTAATTTTAACAAGCTTAGTCATTCCAATTTATTAAATTAATTTAAAATATTCTACTTATTTCATTTTATTTTATTACTTATTAATTTATTAATCTTATTTTCTATCTCATTGAAGGCTCAATTCGTGCGTAAATAATAACGGTGCTTCAAGTATAACAGACTAATGGCCTCGCATTTTTTTTAAATGTATTATGATTATAAATCCTGTAGGTACGTAAATTTGTGTATGATTTCAAAATGTAGATTTAAGAGCATGTAAGATGTACTATCTGTTGGTAATCCTAAATAAAAAATAAAAAAAAAATACAATTGGGACCAATTTTCATTGGTCGGTTTTAAACCCATTTGATATTTTAGAACAAAATTGAATCTTTTACCCAGTAGCAGCCGTTGATAAATTGCAGGTTGCCGTCTCTTGCCTTATCCGTAGGGTTGCCACCTTTTTTTGTGAAAATATATTATTTACCAGGCTTACACGAAAAATATATTTTACACCTTATCGTAACCTCATCAGATGCTTCAGAAATGTAGCGGTTTGTATTTTTAAACATTTATACCTATTCAACAGTTCACCAAACCAAAATGTAGGCCGATACTATACTAGGTATACATTATAGTACGGGTGGCAACCCTACTTGCCTGCGCTGCTGTTCCCCGTATTATTTATATCATAATTCATAATAATAACTGCTTTTGCTTGGAAGTAATAACATGAATTATGTTTACTATTTTGTTTGCTATTTTTATCAAGTTTTAAAAATTCCTACTTACTGGAAAAGGTTTAGCGATTTTGTATTTCAAAGTAGAGTAAAAAAAAAGGAAAAAATACTATCATACAGTAACATTGATGGAACAAGTTTTAATTGTTAATGTGAGATTGAAATACAGGGTGGATTTTCTAAATGGGTCAGAGAGGGCAGCGATAATTATTTTTTGTATGTTTTTTTAAGTGGTGCATTCCACTCAAACTATAGTTGGTGTAAAAATGAATACTAACTTTGAAAACATTAAACATTGAAAATAAATAAATAAAAATTCTAATTGGAAATACGCATATTATCTAAAGTCTTCTATGATTTAATATCTTGTTAGAATAAGAGAGCATGGAAACAATTTTTTTTTACGTAATACTTATAACAGTATTTGAAAGTCAACTGTTTATCCTTTGTAGGGTATTTTTGAGGAAAATTCGTCGCAAACCCTTCTACTTTCTTCTCACGAACTTTTTCTTTTTGTAACACCGTTCTTTCATCTCCGTTACCCTCTAAATTTGGCACCGTCGCCCCTGAAGTGTTTGTACACTCGAATATCTACGTATCTATACGATTCAAGATGTAGGTAGCTTTATCGTTTGGAAAATATTTATTGCAACTGCAAGAGACATTCAGCCAGGATTTTTTTATGTTATTTAGATTTTTTTATTATTTTTTTTTATTGTTTTTTTGTTACCTATTAGATTAAATACAAGAAAATGTAAAAAAATATACAGAATTTTTTAATGTGCATCTCGGAGATACATACTAGCAACAGTTTATAAAAATCCAAAACATTAAATAACACGTCAATTTTCCCCGGCGCATAACAAAATTCGAATACCTAAAATTTTAGCAAACCTATTGGCTCAGCAAAGCGAAGCAACATTTTCTTTATGCAAGTTTACGAATATGCGTAAGGCCCAAAATACTCGTTACAGCAATATAGTCAAACAAATATACTTAAGATTCCGTTTTTTAATAATAGATGCCAGGTGGAGATGTCAAGCCAAAAAAATGTTGAAGGAAAAGCTATGTTACGGATAAAAAGATATGCTGCTGAAATGTCCTATACCTAAGTATTTCACGAGTCTATCGAAATAGGCGTGATATATAAAGACTATAAGTAGGTATTTAATTGTATCATTATTACTTATAAAAATAAATAGGTAGGTACTATTTTGATGATATTGTAAAAGCATAAGTCTCCTAATTTCAATAACTTCCAAACTTACAATATTACTTATAACTTTATTTTGAATTATTTAATCAACGTGAAATTATCACGCAGCACCAATTTAAATCTAGTTCAATGATACAAACAAAATAACATTTTTTAACAAGGGAATCCTTTTTTATAACTCCTTAAATCTCTATTTATAGGTATCCAATTTTATCAGTACCAACCTATTATGGTGACATTGTAAAAACATAAGTCTCCTATAGAGTACTTACTTACGATATACGTTATTATTACGTTTAAGTTGAATTATTTCAGCAACATTTTTAAATAACTGTGAATTTATCAAGCAGCACCAATTGAAATCTACTTCAATACAAAATAGGTATCAACATTTTAACAAGTACCTAAGTTAATCCATTTTTTATAACTATAATGAATGTAGTACCTACATGTCCATTTTTTCATTATCTTTTATCAAAACAAAAACAATTCAAACGCGGGACCTCCCGTTAAGGTTTTTCCGATATTATAAAAAGCACGTAATTAGTGCAAATTTCTCTGCATCCCAAACGAAGCCATTTCTAAGTTCAGGGAGTAATTAATGCGAGTGCACGTCCCGTCGGTGCAGCTTTTTGGCGAAAAAAAGCGCCTACTCCATGCAACTGTCAACATGGAACATGGACGCCGTCTGCACTTTATTCGGCGTGCGAAGTAAGGTTATGTTCGATATTTTACTTATATAACATGTTTTTGTGTTTATTATCTGTTATTTTTGCAGTATTTTGTAAGAAGCATGTCTGTTATTTGTTTCCACGATGCTGAATGACAGGAAATCGGTGAAAATTGTGTTGTAAGTTGTGAAAAATATTTTTTTATTCACATAACTTAACCAAATTCACAATAATTGAATTTGTACTAAGTAGACAAAAAAGTTAAGATTCCTAATAAATACTGGAAGTACTTAATTAGAATGATTGTTTTAATTTCATCGAAATAATGAACTAAAAACTGATTTCAAACAACCAAGTCTCCCATTAAAATTTTTTAGACTTAAAAAAACTGAACTACTTAATTCTTCCTTGTTGGATAAGTTCTAATAATATTTTAATATCAAAATAAATGTCCTTTTTTGTGACAGAATAAAAATTTTAAGAGCCGATTGCTTTTGTTTATATGATTGTTATCTGATTCTTGAGCGTAAAAGTTAGTTAAGTAAATGTTTATTATCAGTTTCGAAGTAGTTCCGCCAGTTTGTCGGTAAACAAATCCGCGCTCTGGGCTTTGTAACGGATCAAAACAAAACTCCTGCCTAACCTAAACCACTCGCTACTTACCCTACCTCTTCGATACACGTGTAACGCTTAGACGGTTTCATTTGCAATATCACACACATCACTAATACACGTAAAGGGCACGATCACAACGAGCAACGGGAACGCGACGGCCGTACTGACCTGCCACTCTTGGTGATCACCATCTCGGTGCCGAGCTTGTGGAACTTCTCCCAAAGGTCCTTGCCCTCGAGCGTCACCTTCGGGTCGTCGACGACGCCGTCGTCGTCTGGCGGCAGAGGCGCGTAAGGCGGAGGCGGCGGTTTCAGCAGCGGGCAGGGCGCGGACAGCGCGGCGGCGGCGGCCAGGGCTGCCGGCAGATACGGTGGCGGCGGCAGCGCGCCCGCCGTCAGCAGCGCCGATACCGAGAAGTCGCTCGGTCGCGGCACCAGCAACGGGTGGAACGCGACGGCGTCGCGCCGCTCAGTGCCCTCGAAGCGCATGCCCGCGCCGCCCGGGACCCACGGCGCGCGCTCCAGCGGTCCCGTCGGCTCCAGCGGTCGCGGCCGCTCATGCAACGTCCATAACCGGCCGGCGGCTCGCTCGTCACTCGCTCTCGTGGCGACACCCGCTCGCGCGGCAGGCGTCAAACGACTGGCCGCCGGCGGCGCCGGCTCCGACACCCCTCCGCGCGCCCGCCCAATGGCGCGCCGAGCGGCTCCCCGCGCGCAGGCAGGCGGGGCCGCGGCGCCACGAGCGTTGTTTTTTCGTCGCGGGCGAGGTGTCCGCCGCCGCCACACCTCGCGCGCCGACCGGCGCGGGCGGCGGGCGCGGGGCGCCGCTAATCTCGTTAATACGCGGGGGCGACACTACACCACACTACACTCGCCACCGCCGCCGTCTCCTTCTAATTGGACACGTTTCCGTTCGTTCATCAATTGAGCTCGTTACTCGCTATATCTTTTGTGCGTCTAGTGCTGGCTGCTGCCGCGGGCTCGTCCTAAGCAAACAGCCGGGTGTCTTTGTGGCCGACCGCAATCACGTTTATGAAAACAACAAGCAATTACCTAACAATTGAATTGTGTTCTTTTTCCTTATGACAAGGATAGGTTCAAAATAATATTCTTTAAGTACTTTGCCATTCTATTTACTATTTTACTTACTATATTATATCACTTCCATTGTTTGTAATGTAATGTAAGTTTAATTTTCTAAGTTGGTAATTTTTATTAATGTAACTTTGTAAGTCAGTTTTGAGAGATATTTAAATGTTTGCAAATGCGATGGTTGGTTTGATCATAGTTTGATTAAAAAATACCTATAGCGAATTTGTAGTTAGGTAGGTAGGTACCTATTTAAAACTGTAACAGAGTTTGATAGGTAGTTAACTATCGTTAGAAACTCTATCGGTATTAGGGTTTGTGGCTTCTGTTTTTTAACTTGTTGTAGATTTTTCTACTTAGGTAACTGCACCCACCGTAAAAAAAACTAAATAGGCGAAAGTAAGTAAAAGTAAACGGACGAGGACATCAAAATAATCCATGGAACGAATTTGGTTTTAAAAACACATTCTTTACATGTTTTTAAAAATAATTTACTACTGAAGAACTAAAAAAAAAAAATTGACACTTAGATATGTTTATTTTACTTTCCAGCCTTGGGCACCGGAGGCCAAGGTCACTTTTTCCTTTGTATATGACATCCATATAAATTTACAAATTCCCAGTTGAGATTAAAGAATCCTACTTGGTATCTAAATACTTACCTATACTTATTTTTAGTTGATTTAAAAATAAATTTAAAGCTTAAATAATATTTACCTATATGTTTGATCTCGTTTTTACCGTAAAGATTTAGTACCTAACCGCTGTGAAGAAAATTAATTAAATATGTCTAATAGATAGGAAACAATCCTACCTATTATAGGTGTAATCTAATGTAGAGTCGGGATTCAAACCGACGACTCCCACTTTGGAAGCCAGACGCATCGCATAGAGCTCCTGCTTAATGCATAAATATTAAGTTTTTTTTTATCTAAATCATTTCGAGATTTATTCACAATTTTCATTCATTTGCTTTTTATTTTTTGGTTAAAAGTTAAAACTGATGAGCGAATCTCGCCGTCAAATATCACAGTTTGGCGAGGTAATAGATACCTATTACTGTAAACTGTTTAACGTAAGTTTACACAAAAATTTTTTTTTAAATAAACTTATACAACAATAAAATTAGACATCTGATCCAAAATCTTCTCTACATATTTCAATTGGTACCTAATATAAAACTAGCTGAGCTCTACACTTTCTTTTGTTACCAGCAACCAAATTTCGTGTACTAAGTAACTTAAGTTTTGGGACTTCAAAATGAAGGCTTACCAAAATGTTTTTATTTAAACTTAAAATTTGAGTTATACTTAATCAAATAAACTTTATTAACTCTTACCAAATTCTCCTCCCACGCTCCCGACGCAAATAGCCCAGTAAAGATACTACGTTTTTTTCAAACATTAATTTATAATAGCATTTTTTTGTTTATATTGTTTTAAAATGTCATTCTAAGATGACTGAACGAAAAATCCTACAAACTTTCTATCGGGAAGTAAATATTCATCAAAATATATATGAAGGGTTTCTTTTTTTTTGTCCGATTTTCCGTCATCCATAAATAACTTGTCTTAAGGAACCATAATAAATAATAAAATATTGATATATTTATTTAGGCGTTTTTAAGAAATCAATTAAATGAGGATTTTTTCAAGGTCAATTTTTTGTAGGATTTTCTGTCTACGCAATGATTAACATGACTTTTAAGCCATACAACTAAATACTTCTGCTATTATGAATTATTTCCAAATATGACATTTTTCCCATACTAGTGAAAATAAAATGACTGTACCTACTAAAAAATAAACAATAAATGCATGCAAAAATACGCATAAGTATAATGAGTTGTCACCACGTTAAAATACCGCGCGCGGAATAGCAAATAATATTATTGTAGTTGATAATATGGAAATCCGCAAAGTAACGCCTGAATCCATAACTTATTGATGAAATAACCGAAAGCTCTCGCTTGTCCTTTTTTTTCAGTGTGAGGTCACCAATCTTCGCTTAAAGCGTCACAGATTTTACACGAAAATTTGAACAGTATCTAATGGACCTAGGAATTGATGGGGCAAAACTTGTTGTTGGGAGTTCCCATATCGATAAACTTAAGTATCGATATTTGTTCCATATACCTACTAGTGACCACTCCAGGTTTTGTTTGTCAACATATGATTTTATCAAAAAATATAAATAGAATAAAATAATAAGGGTAACTTATCTTTATATAATTATATAAAAAGGATTTGACAAAGACATAATATTAACTATTTCATAGTACGATGGTATTTATTACCTAGCGATCATTTAAAATATGCTTTGTTAAAACATTATACTAGTCTTCAGAACAATACCCACCAATAATACATACAATGCTGGGGGTGATCACTAAGTAGTATATGGAAAAAGCATCGATAATTGAGTTTATCGATATGCGAACTCCTTACCTGTCATACAATTTGGCCCCATCGATTCCTAGGTCTGTAATGGTCCACATTTATACCGAGAGACTTTCAAACAATATACTTTAATGTATAACTTAACGTGAGGAAAAATGCTCTGTTATATCATAGCAGAGTGAATAAATTGTTTAAGGCGAATTCGACTTGCTGTCATATCTAGTATTCTACTAGATGTGACATCTAGAACAAATTTTGTGCGCCATGATTGGTGGTTGACAGCTGTGACAGGACAGAATCATACGGTAGTGATTTTCACTACAACTTTTGGGACAAAATTTTTCTTAGGGATGATGTCATCTCCTGGTGATCTCCTGTTACTCAATGAATGTCATTGTACTTATTCCTAAAGAGTGAAATAAACTAATATGTATTTAAAAACATGGAACGGGTTTTATCTGTGAAATTATTAAAATCGGTATTCTTTGGCCCAATCTATCGCGTATCCTACTTTTCCCTTTCCCACCCTCAACTCTCTAGGTAAGTAAGTGCCGTAATTTGTACAACACTCTATCCGACAGATTGGGCCCGAGAAATTGCAAAGTATAAGATTTGAGCCACAATGTAGCTATTATAATGAATCAACTTTTATAATCACGCCTTTCTTTTTCTATACGTAGTAAATATTTAATGTAAATCACCTAATTTATTTAAAGGAAACCAGCAAATCACGCGTTTTATATCAGCGAGCTAAAATGCTTGACGATTAGTTAATACCTACCTAATAGTACCTAAGTGTGTTGCAAGTGTTGCAACTATTGCAACGATGTCGCGAATTATAAAAAAATAATGTGAAATTGCACCCTGACGGATTAGAATTTGTTTTATATCGTCCCATTTAGGAGATTAGGGAGATGTTTCAATGGGTTATATTATGCATCGTATTTATTTGTGTACCTAATAAAAAAATTAAGGTGCTGTAGAAATATTTTTTTGAAATAGGGATTTAAGTTGCAACCACAGAGTATATTGATGAAGTTGAAACTTTTGCGTTAATTGCTTAATCTTAGGCAAGCCTGAGGTAATTTATCTTTTATTTTTTTGTGTAAGTTATACTTAGAAAAGGTTATTATATCTAATCGCGAAAAGGCCCTGGATTTCCCACCGGCTATATTATAAATAACCAGAGACTATAAATATAATAGACGGCCACAGTCTTAGAACTTTTTGAGGCTCCAAGTCTTTAGGTGACGTTTCCTCTTATATTTTGGGTAGGTATCTTTAGGTTGCTCTCGTCCAAACGGCGAGCCTCAAAAAGTTCTTGGACTGCGGCCGTCTATTACCTATATCTCTGGTATAACATAGTACCAAACAGCCGCTCACTTTACCGCTCCTGTAGACCTAGCATAACGCCCAAATTAGGATTGTAAAAAGCCGAGAAAGTGCTCCTTCGTCAGAGAATTTGACAAGCCTGTTAGGATTTCAGATCTATAGACGACATGTCTATACAAACACGTGACGAGAATAGGTATACCTAATTTGTCAATTTTCTAAGTAACATAATAACACTATTGTCAATACATGCGGCTGTAGGTACTCACTTGTGTTTAGTCACTACGCGCGACATGTTTCGCGCGCACTAAGAGTGCTAGGCGAACCGATCCACGACCCGTCGTAAAAAAACTTTTATAAGGAAAGTAGGTACTTACCTAAAAGCTTTATTAAATGCATAGTTATAAGTATCAACTAAGAATTAAAACCTTTGATCCCACTACTGAGGCTGTGTTATAAAAAAAATCACCTGCTAAAAAGCAATAAGTAACTTAATTTACTATAAAAACTTAGTTTCAAATTAACAGAAATACTTAAGTAGGTACATTATTTATCTACTTGGATTTCCCAAAATTAACAAGATTCTTACGTCAGCGCGGGCAGCGCCATCTATGGACGGATAGCGGACGTCTCAACGATTTCAGTTGCTGATCTTACATTTAAAGAAATATTTAGATATCGTTTTATGATAGTAAAGTAGTTTTACTTCGAGAAAGTAGGAACTCCTGAAAAACAACGATATTAATTATGTAGACTCTACATTTATTAATATCATTGTAGAGAAAAACATTCCTCGACTACTTTTGACAGTAGAAGATGGCCATGATTAGGTAACTAAATACATACATATATAGGTACATAGGTAATTGCAATTGCATCTACCTACTCTACGCCATCATCTACCTAGCCTAGTGTCTGTCCAATCTTTGCCACAAACTCAGTTGAGCCTTAGTGTAGGCAGTGTAGCTAACGTCATCTTGGCTAACGCTTAGGCTCCAGATCAGAGAGTCCTGTGAAATGAAACTTATGTCTGGCCTGCATGGCACGATTTCAAAACGACAAGATAGGAAGGCAGGTCAGCAGCAGAAATAACTAAACGGGTGAGATGTTCAAAATGATCTCGATACAACATTATAAGAGTAAGAGTGTAGATGTGAAAAAGACCTGAAATACGATATTAGACTTACGAACGCTCGGTATAAAAAAAAAAAAACATTAAGATCTAAAATAATTAGGTACACTATTAGAATGGCTCAAAATTGTTTTTTATGTGAGAACATATAACTAGTTTTTAATAACCACGGTTTTAATTCCTATGTAGCTGTTTTGTGCCCAAATATCTCGTTCACGAAAAAAACGCTTCGAGCGTTTTACCTCTGTCGCGTAAAAAGGCTGTAAATTGAAGCGTTTTTTCGTGAACGTGACAAGGGAGCGCATATTCGCTGTGTGCATGATTGTGACGCCATCTCTTGGGCAGTTGTTCTATCTCTTTTTTTTTCTTTTTTATAGATAGGTTGTAACTTGTATTCCTTGCTTATATGAAATGTCACTGGCTGATTCACTATTTTGACAAGTGACACGGCTTTTGCAGTTTCATTGCTTGTCACATTGTGCACTGCGATCGTTCTCGTTACCCCCACCATGCACTTCGCACATAGCGAATAGTTAAGATTTTTTCATACGCTCGCCACCGATAGCTTCAAAATCCAAGCGACATCGCGTTTTTTTCGTGAAACAGGCAAAATAGCCATTTAAGCTCCTTAAAGCTTCACACGGCAACAATTATAATGCGAGCAGATAATTGAGTTAGCTCTCCTCGAATGCCCTCAGTGGAATAAAACGGCCAGTAATTTTTACGGCTCGTTTTCGAAGAAAACCCCTTGGGTGGCTTTGGAAACATCAACAAACACGCAATCCGTATAAACCTTAAATGGTTTAAGCTATAGTCGATTTTCTATTGATTCGTTTTCAAATTAACTTGGTTATCTGATTAAGTTCTGGTTATAATGTCAATTGCCTTGAACTTTATGCCAGTAATTTTAAGGTTTATGTTGCAAAGATTTTTTAAAAGTTATGTTGGTTTTGTGATTAAGTTTTGAGTAAGAGGCCGTTTCGGATTGTTGAAGTTTTATTGGTTGCATTTATAAGTTTAACTGCGACTATGTTTGTGGCGCCATCGTTTGCTGAAATTCGTTTTATGATCGTGATTATGTTTCAATAAATATTAAAGGTAGGTAAGTTAAGGGTGTGTGTGCTTTTTCTTGTGGTTGTAGATGTAGAGTGTAGTCCGAGTCATAATGTGACATTGCTTTGCTGATTATGTACCGTTTGGCGGCTATAGCTGGTCGGTACGTTGTACAGATTCAGCGGTTAGGTACCTAATACCTACTTATTATATTCCAGCAATAAGAACGCATGCGCTCGCCTGAAATTACTATTACTAAGTATACCTCGTTTTTTTGTAGATTAGAAAAAAGTTGAAAGGCGCATGTACAAGGTTCTTTATCAGGCACGATACGGCATGATACATGTCACAAGTGTCAAAGTGCCAATGCGGCCAATAAAAAATATTTAAATATATTTGTATTTACAATAAAGCCAATGCGTAGGTATTTGTAAATGTTAAATTGAATAATATTAATTATTTTACAGTATTGTAATAGTAGTCATTATTACGAATTAATTTATTCTTATCATTGTTAATGTTTTAGTGAATGTTGCACAATAAAAAAACCTGGAGAAAAGGAGGTTCGAAACATATGGTTTTCGATTTATAACGTATGCGTGTGTCACTGTCAGTTTTTCAATTGTCATGTGTCTCTAACGTGGGACTTGCGGCCATCTTGTCGAGCAAGGTGGTTTCGTTTCGGGAAAAACTTCTTATTTTATGTTCATTTTCGTGATTCAATGTGTAATATATAGCTTATTCTGCAGTGATTTAACGAACTAGTGAGCAACTAATGAAGAATTAGTCTCGAAACATGTATAACCCCTGTTTGAGTTAGATATCCGTTAGTCCACGTGCTGTTTGTAGGGAGTAGCTATCTCCTTATAAAAAGCCTAACCTCACCGTACAACGTCCAGCTCTTGGAGCGAAATTTTAATTAATTAACCGTACACTTGGCATATCTACTTAGACATTGGCAAAATTGTCCCAATATTGTGGACAGAATGCCATATTTTAAAAATTGAATTGAATTGTCTCTAACGTGATAATCAAAACGAAATTGTGTTTTTATTGCTGTTATGGATTATAATCTGCAAATTGTGATTATTTATTTACAAATGTGAACTCATTACAAATTCATCATGTTAACTAATCGTTGGTTGGTGTGCTTGCAGTGTGTTTAAATTGAACATTCAAACAGAAAGGTTAGAACAGGTTGGCAACTTCTGTTTCTATGTTTACTGAATTTCTAATCTCAAAAAAAACGAAATATTGTTTATTTAATATTACATTCTAGTTTTTGTATCATAAAATGTAATAGCTAACATCCAATTGGAGCAAATTTTCATACAATTTCTCCCCCTCCATCACTCCCTTAAGGGATTAGGTATATCCGTGGTAAAAAATATCCTATGACTTTTCCAGGGACTCAAACTAACTATGAGATATCTAGAACAAGTTTTGTGCGCCATGTTTGGCGGTTGACAATTGTGACTGAATCATTCAATTATTCAGATTACTAGAGTAGTATAGACTTGTAGTCATATTCACTACAGCTTTTGGGACAAAAAAAATCTTAGGAATGCCATCTCCTGTTACTCAATGTTATCTAATTTCACAAACAAATTCGGTCAGAGATTTGAGCGTCAAGTGAGCATACAGACAGATAGTTACTTTCGCATTTATGATATTAGTTGGGACACCTAATGCGTCCGCTTAACATTGCCATGACATAGGTAATTATAGATTTTAGCAGCCCCTGAACTTTGAGTCCTGAGTCAGAAAATAAATAAGATAGTTCGTACTAAGTTTTTCATCCCTTAATATGGTGTATAGGGAGAATTTTATGCACTCTAGTAAGTATTAGAAAGCTTATTTATGTCGTTGCAAGCAAAAGGTGATTTGTAAATAAGTGTACATACATAATATGAACAGTAAGAACCTAATTAAATGTATTATATTCTGTGTTATAAACATTGCTAGAATTCACATACCTACTTAACAATTTTTGGATCCACCAAAGTCCGGATCGATATTTTAGAGCTTCACTTTATGTGCCTACTTTGTTTTAGCTTACAAGTACAAACCTACTTATTTAGTTAACCTTCAGACGATTCCACGATGTGTATAGAGGTAATTTTATGCCTTAAACACTTTTTCTTACTTTTAATGGACAGACACACCCTTATTACTTTTTCAACGAGATCAGACTACAAACGTAATTTACGACGTTCAAACAAGTCCGTTAGCAATTCTTAATAGGTCATACTATAGTCCAGTAATGAATACTTCCATAATGCTAATTTTAAACACATTTAGCACCCTATTTTCATTACAATAGAGTTGAAAAATAGTTTCCGTTTTTTGCTATTCTTATAAGAAATTAATAATTACAGCAAAAAGTGATCCATGTTAACATACAGTCAGAATTTAATCTGCCAGAGAAAAAACGTCTATAGCAGCTAGTTTATGGTAGTGGAATTTAAACCTTAAGTGCGTGGAATAGAAGAGAGTTTCCTAATGTAATTTGAAGGTGAGTTAGGCGGTTGTACTTTGATTGGTCATCATTAATTTATTGATTCAGGTGTTGTGAGTTTTGTAGAAGCGACTATTACACACGTACTATTATCATTATAATTGATTAAGGTACTTATGGTTTTAATGATCTTGTGGGGGATGTATTTGTATGCTTGCTTGCACGAACTATCCATAGGTATCTACGTGTAAGTGGAGTGGACAGTGCACGATAGCTTGAGGCGACCAGCTATGAAGCTATTGGACTTAACCTACTTCTAGAATTGAGTTTGCCCTATCCTATTTAAAAAACATGCGAAAAATGCTGTACGCAATTTTAAAGAAAAAGTAACCGAATTCAATTAGGCTACTCCACCTTTCCAAGAGCAAATTCCCGAGCTACTGAAAATAAAGTATTTTTAATAGTCTCTGAATAACCTAATTGTTTGCATTTTCTTTTGTTTCTGGACTTACCATCAGGATATGGCATTTCCCAATTAATATTTGGCCAGAGGTATATCAGACATCAAACTGCTTGTGTTATAGATTACCCATAAAAATGGTATAAAATTATAGTATAAAAATAACATTCATTTGCGAAAATTTCGATTTAAGTGTAAATGTCGTGAATAGATTAGTGTAATACCTAAGTAGTTGAAAAGTTGATTCGCCCAGACATTTCGTCGACGATAATTAGGGTGGCCACCGACTACCAGTCTACCTGCAGTCCGCCTGACGATATCGGCCTGTAAGTTGTTTGGAGCCGGCAAATTTTTGTTCTACCTGACAGGCCGAGATCGTCAGGCAGACTGCAGTCGGACTAATAGTCGGTGGCCGCCTCTAGACTGTTCCTCGTCACTTTTGTTGTCCTGCTGGCACCAGATTTTCGTAAATCCGACATCCTTACGAATTGATTTAAGGTCCTAACCTAACGACTAACACTATAAACACTTAAGCCCTGTTTTGTTCATAGTAAGGGTTCCTGTTTAACATTTTGGTACGGAACCCTATAAATCGTGAGAATATCCTCACATCTAAACGATTCCCATCGCAGTCGAGTCGAGCCAAAACGTGTAATGGAGACATCGTGACATGCCGTCTGAGCACAGACAAACGTGGTCGCAGTCATGTTGAAACTATGGTGTGCCACTCTCACCTAATTCACCCAACAGGTAACCGGTGAAAGACAAAAGCATAGAAATAGTACAATAAAATTAGCTTAAGATGGCAAATAGCCCTAGCCAAAAACGCGTCTTAAGGCGGCCACCGACTATCAGTCTGCCTGCAGTCCGCCGACGATCTCGGCCTGTCTGTTAGAACAACTGACAGGCCGATATTGTCAGGCAGACTGCAGGCTGATTGATAGTCGGTGGCCACCCTTAAGGTGACGAGATACACAAGCACGTAAAATTGAAGTGTTTTTGTGCATACCCCTGTATATACCTAATTATGATATACAGGAGAAAAAAATTATCTTCACATGAGGCCTGACTATATGTCGCTTCAGATCATGCCACATTCACGCTGCCAAGTGCTTTGATTTCATCACAAAACGTGAAAAAAAACACCTAAATTTTAAGTGTTTGCGTCTCGTCACTTATGCGGGACCTCAAGTGGCAAGGACTGATGTAAAATGCCGTACCTATTATGCGAGAAATCGTCTTAATCGTGATCGTATTAAGCGGTTCTCCTGTATTAGCTTTATAAAATGACCCCACATTTTTGCAGGTGTGTCATATGACTTACGTGGCGTCCGCAACGGAGGATACAAGCTTAATATGACATGACAGCAAGCTGTTTATTTTAGCTTGACCGCGTTACGTAGCTACTTTTGACACATAAAAAGTTATTTTACCCAATGGAAACTTCAATTAACCAATCACAGCTTTTTTAATAGCTTGGAATTGAGCATTAGGTCAGGGGGTGAAGGGAAAACTATCAGGGCCACCAGGGGAATATCAGGACCGTTTTTGGGAGCTATTTCTGTTTGTACTGAGCACTGATTCCATATCTTTATTTCGTCGTAGCCTAATTCACCCAATGCGTAGTCACAGATCAAATTACGAGTAGGTAGGTAGGTATGTACTTGTTGTAGCACGGAGCTACACTCGAGAGCAAAAGTTTCGGTCACTAGCATTTTCTTGAATATCTTTAAAATGAACCCGAAACTTTTGCTCTCGAGTGTAGAATGACAAGAATTAAAAGTGTGATTAAAAATGCGATGGTGTCAAATGACATTTGAAGTTTTGAAAGCTAAATTAACTTATTATTGCGTGAATTATTTACTTTTCAACCGACTTCAAGATTTCGAAGAAGTAGGTTGAACTCAACTCAATTCGTCGGGATCTCTGTTGCGTTTTTCTTTCTTACTTTTTCTTTGTATGTACAGAGATTATTTAAAAACGGATGGACCGATTTGAAGACGCCTTTTTCACCACTCCTCCATCACCTCGGAAACGCGCTCTTTATGGTGCCTCTACATGATGGGCCATCATAGGGACGCAGTTATGCGTTAGAGAGAGCTAACGATATTGCGATCTCGTTCCTTTGTATAGCTGCGTCCCTATGATGGGCCATCATAGGGACCATAAATCCACAAATCCCTCGTAGGCGGTTGGGGAAAAAGTGTTTTGGTACAGGTTTTGACTTGTTTTTTCATGTTATCTGGCATGGATTCTAGTGTTGTACTTTACCCCGTCAAATGCAGTAAACTATTTTCAAGAAATCCCATTTCCATACCTCACAATGTACCTCACACACAGCTTTCCAGTTGCCTCTTCTCACGCATGGCCGTTCGTGGCTGAGTGCCGAGGGGTCGCGAGGGGCGCAGCGAGCGCGGTGACGTGCTGTGACCTATGTAGATGCCAGGAATCTAAGTCTAGGAATCTTATGCATGTATCTATGCATATTTGAGCTATATCTACAGGATGGTACCTATGCATGCATCTAGCTTTATTTGTGGAATAACTGTAAGGTAGCTTGCAGTGGTGGCGCGTCCATAGAACACGATTCCCGTCGGCTTGCCTAAGTGTCAGGCACCTGAGCAGTTTTAGTAAAGCTCATGAAGAAATTTTAAGCCAAATTCAGCACCGGCTTGCCTAATAACATTTTTGACCCGCCGCCAGGCCGCCACTGTACTTATAGAATCAATAAAGATTTTTTAACGTTGATTTTTGTTGTAACTGTAAGTCATTTATTAGCCCATAGGTATTAAACTTTCTTCCTGTTTTTGTGTACCTATTCATAGGAAAAGAAATCTCTTTCAATAGTAAGCGTTTATGAGGGTGATATACCTACCTACTTACCAGCAATACCAGCTTTAACCTGCAAAATCTGCTTATTACAAACTCAATAATGCTAAAAGAGGCCAAATGAATAAATAAATTACAACTACGCATCTAAAACAAAATCATAATTAACACTGAACGAGCTTGCCAAAACTATTTCGCGATCATAAACATAACCTTGTTATTAATTTTCAAGCACGATTCTAGTTAATTAGTCTCGTACAACACAATAAAACACTTGAACGCAAAAAATGATCCACTAATTTAATATCAACCAACCGAAAAAGCTGGTTTCATATTTCTGCAACCTTAAATGGACTCGTTGTTAATAATGAGCAAATGAAATTAAGTTTACAACGTGATAATTAGGCATGCCGCGTAACGATACTGTACGAGCAGCGCCATCTAGCGGTGAGCGGAAGGAAACAATATAGTAAGAGTAGTTTGGGAGTGAAATATCTTTATAATAAATAGCAGACATAAAACCTTGTTCCGTATTAATTTTGTAGTCCTATTTATTTAGGAATTAAAATAGTTTCCTAATATTTAATTTTGATATTCTGGTTATCTAATAAAAAAAAGATTAAAGATATTTATTCTTCAATTTAGGCACATTATCATGCACTTAATGAACGTCAGAGAGAAAAAAGAAAATACCATCGGTTCTAACCCTACACATCTGACCCGAGAAGTACCTATTACTTATTACCGGCAAGAAACTTCCGGGAAGAATAGTTTTGCTATTCGTGCAAATAGGTATAACAGAATTTGAAATATCGGTAAGTAAGTAGTAGGTGGATACCTATCTACAACGTAGTACTCTACTTGTTAAGGGGTATTACAATCACAGATAATTTGTATGATCAATAAAAACCACTAAAGTTGAAATAAATTTAATTAAAATAACCTTATCAAATTAACCAGTTTTTTTAGGTGAAATATAAGGTTCAGCGCATACCTACATTAACTTTTCCTCGGCTATATTTTACAGACGTCTCGACTAAAATTCCACCACACTGTCAACTTCATCATTGACGTACAAAAAAGTCTAAAAACAGTTTCGGCGTATCAAACCGGTATGCCAACTTACTTTCAAATTAGATGTCTAAAACGCGGATAAAAAACGATCTATCCGATACAAATATTGCACACGACGACGGCGGCTCAAACAAATAAAAATAAAGCCGGCATTCTATTTTTCTTTCCAAGGAGCTTGCGCGCGCATTGTGCGCCTGAGTCGAAAACGAACAAAACCGAACGCCGCCGACGCGGCGCGACCGACAAGGACCACTATACCAAGCGCCGTTACAAAAGAAAGTGATGAATATAGTATGGGCGTTCCGTTATCAAATTTCTCATCCAATTAATGCTCAGTGGGCTTCCAAATGGGCGTGGCCAGAATGATCCAGGCTAATAGGGATCGAGCGAAATGATCTATAGCTCGCAGTGCAGACTGTATTGTTCTTAGTTTCGTGCACTTATTTTATATCTACGTTTGATGGCTGAATATATTTCCATGTGCAGGTTTTATGAATTTTAATCGGTTTTTCGGGCGAGAAACTTTACAGGACTGTCTGATGTAGGTACCTTTGACTTGAAAAAGTCACAAATAGTGCTG
This sequence comes from Pammene fasciana, assembly GCA_911728535.1. Taxonomy (NCBI): domain Eukaryota; kingdom Metazoa; phylum Arthropoda; class Insecta; order Lepidoptera; family Tortricidae; genus Pammene; species Pammene fasciana. The sequence goes on from OU452292.1 coordinate 5,766,464, forward strand.
TTAAAATTTAATCATACCATCAGGTACCTCCCTAGGTGCCTACTCTACCTAAGTTACACCTACTTATATTATATGTAAGGTACCTAATTATTGTACTTAATACTCATGAAATAAGTTATTAAGTAGGTACCTTAACTATGCCCGAATTAGGTAGGTACCTAGAGGTAGGATAGGAACTTAAGTAATAATCTTTAAGTTAAAGTTTAGATGTTAACATTCTTCTTAACTGAAATAGTTTGAAAATCTTTTTTTACCTAAGTACCTACCTGTAGCTATCTACCTACTTCTTAATATCAAACTGCACCTACGCCGACTGTACCCACTGTACTATAGACTAGTAGGTAGATACCTACCTCTATAATAGACAAAGGTAACCCGACAAGACTAAAGGCGTCTTCCGGCAGACTGGCTGGCACCTTAATTAGAACCACAAAAGGCCCGCCCTCATTTACATCTAGCAATACCTACCCTCTGTTGAGGGGTAGCGAGACTAGCGAGTAGTTTCAATGGTTTTAAATGGTTCTTGTCTTTATATAATTTATAATTTTAAACAAAAAAGAACCGACTTCACCTGGGATCCGTTATTCCAAGAGGAAATTGCCGAGGTAGGTATTACTGTAAAAAATAGTGGAATCACTATTAAGTGTGCCTATAATAAGTAGTTGAAGAGTTCCCTCGATTTCTCCAGGACTCCAACATCAGATCCGGAACTGGTGACAATGGGACCAACTGTGAAGTATGTACTTTACTGTGAGGTAAGTACTTATAACCATAAAAACAAAGATCCCGACAATTCGAAATCTTGAATTCGGATGAAAATTACGAATACTTGAGGGTTGTATCACAGAATTTTAACAATCACCCCCATTGCTGTACTGAAAGTAAAGTATTTGCTTATAACTCAAACTTAAAAAAGAAAACATTTTGGTACCTAAGTAGATAATCCTTCTTCACACAACTTCAAAACTAAGGCTTATTACTTACCAAAATATTTTGTTCTTTATAAGTAAACTTTGAGTTATAAGCAAATAAACTTTACTAACTACTTACCGAAGTTTGGTTATTAGGCCTGATTTACACTTGTAAGTTTTGCTTACGTAAGTAGGGACGCAGCTATGGGTTAGAATGAGATACGAATATCTCCATCTCATTCTCGCCAATAGCTTCGTCCCTACTTACGTAAGTAAAACTTACAAGTGTAAATCCAGCCTTAATGAAATAGCCGAAGTAGTTCGCTTGTCCTTTTCTTCAATGAACCAGCCAGGGCCAGCGTGGGGTCTAAAGCCTGAGCCCTCTTGTGTATGAGAGATCTGCGCCCAGCAGTCCCAGCACTGGGACAATATACTATCTTATTATTTAAATAAATAAATAAAAATAAAATGCATTTGTTTCAGACCAATGTTGTCCATATTTCGTTAGTAAAACACCTTATTAGACAACCACAAGGGCATAATAATGTCATAAATTATCAGAGTTTTATTTAAAAACATGAAACCTTGTAAAATCCATTGAAAACGTTCCCCAACGCATGTGTTTTACGTTATATCGTATTCTATACGTTAGGACACGTTCTATACGGTGGGGTACCTAATTGTGCCTATTGCCGGCTGCCGGCCGTGCCGCTTCCGTGCCCCATAATTAGGGTAATTCGACACTTCTAGCGGTGTTATTTACCTTCCTCGGGTACCGGGAACTGGGGCTTGTGTAAAACTAATTTATTTATAGCGTAAAATTGAACCCGCATTGACAAAGTATAGGCAAACCGTAGACCAAAGATGGATTTACACTACACTGAAAAAATAATTCGTTACCGGCAACCAAACTTCATCTACCATCAGTAACTTAAGAATTGGGATTGGGACTACAAACTAAGGCTTATGACTTATCAAAATGCTTTGTTATTAAACAAACTTTGAGTTATAAGCAAATAAACTTTATTAACTTTTTACCGAATTTTGGTTATTGATGAAATAGCGAAAGTAGGTCGTTTATCCGGTTATCCTTTTTTTTCATCACGCATGACACAATGTCGCGTGGATAACGTGACGAGTTGGTTGAAATTATCATACTTATGTCGTTTTATATACGCTACCTCCACACACATGATAACTAACCTACATAACTAACTGTCATCAGACCATCAGTGGTGAGTGGTGACCTATGACTCCTATGAGTGATGACGTTCGTATCGTAGGTGAAGAGGATATTAACTACACACGATAGAAATACAAACACAATCTGAAAATTTCTTGATATCCATACTGCATATCTAAAGTTACTACTACTGTTCGAATGATTGAGTCAGTTTCCCGTCCAGGTCTAGTTTACCGTCCACTCGATTAATATGATACAAATATATGGGAAAAACTTTATTAGGTCAACAAAATTTCTAAGTATTTATAGTGAATTTTTTGGTAGATATTTTTTGGGAAAAACTGGAATATGAATGTATAAATAAGTATGTACGGAAAACTGACACATGTGGATGAAAACTAGCACAATTACCCTACCTAAATATCTACCTTTTAGATGAGTACAGGTATATTCACGAAAGTTGGCGCGAGATTTCTACTGAGTGACAGCCATTTTCATAGAAATTCTGTCAAATCTCGCGCCAACTCTCGTGAATAGACCTGTAGGTACTGTAAAATAATCGCTAGGTTTAAATCACAAAGTTCACATGAAGATTACAAATCTCTGCTCCAAAACAGGATAGGCGACCATACTTAAAACCTCCACACCAAAATAAATACAAGAAAAAATACCCCTATTTCCTTTTATTACCGACAACATAGATTCGAAATTCGAATTTAAACATCTGCCATTCGATTCTATAGACGATTGTCATTCCTTTTTCAAACTTTCCAACAATACAATCGGAAATGCGGGGTGTTCATCGTATGACAGTTGCTCTTCAAAATCGTTCTTTATGCGTGGCTACCAACTTAATAAACGTTTTAATCAAGCAAATTAGACTCTTTGTGTACGCGTTAAATACTTTATTCGAAGCATGAATAACTTTGCAAGCTTTAAAATTCGATTGCGTTGCGTGTATTGGTTTATCTGTGGATTTTCGTGGTTAGTTGGAGAGGTTAAGTTGGATTATTTGTGTATGGCTTCGGGGCGGTGTTTTAAGTCTGTATTCAATATCAAAAGCTGTTAATAACGCTTCAACAGTTATAATCGAGTTTCGGATAGGAGCTCGTTAGGAAATAGATACCTAGGGTTAGATCGGGTAATGAGAGTCAGCGGGCAATGGTAATCATACAGAAATCCAATAAATACTACAAGGATGCATCGTCTTCGCGAAGCTAGACCAGCTTGTGCCAGTACGGCTGCCACACCGGAAATGAGAGGAATACAATATTTAGTTTTTACGTAAATATGTAATATTTTGATCTGATCAAGCAAAATTAAATTAGCAGTAATTGTCATATCTTTTTTTTTTTTTTCTTCTTATGGACTTTAGGCGGTATTGCCTGTAGCCAATGTCAAGTATAAAAAGGCGGGAAATAAGAGCTTGTAAGATTCAATCTTTAGGTACAATGCATGGTACAATGTCTTCAATCGATAAGTATTTTGTTTAATCAAATAAGTTTTAGGCAACGTTGTTCGGTAGAAGTGGCATAAGCCTTGTTAGTTGCTATTTGTAGAGTGATAGCTCCCTACAAAAGGCTCGAGGAGGCTACAGGTTGTTCTGAACCAATCAATGGTTACACGCCTTTTAAGACTAATTCTTCATTATCCGCACACTTGTTCGTTAGATCACCGCACAATAAGCTATCTATATTACACACTGAACCACGAAAATGAACAAAAGACAAATAATTAACCCCAACGAGCTGCGACCATGATGAGCTCAACCCATAGACTCCATTGTCATATTTGTTGATCTATTTAATTGTCTTATAGTTTTTTATGGACGTACAGCCAGCGTTTGAAAATTATAATATGAAACCTGAATTATGTAGGTAAGTGTGTTCCTACTTTGTATTTTTCTAAAACAAACGGCATTATATATGTGGGTAATGAAACTAACCACCATTATATTCACAAAGTAAAATGCATCTTGACTTTTTAAGTGAATAATTGTTGCCGATTTTATGACGTTTAAAAACTGTCACTTACCTACTCTTACGGGTCTTCAGGTTTATGCTAGATTTTCTGTGAGTCTTATTGCCCTCACGGAGACAAAATTACCATACAGATGACATAATTAATCATAATTAGTCAAAGCTCTTTTTTTCCGAACTTATATAATTTCCAATCTTTTTCGTCCTAGCGTTTGTCCCGGCTTGGGGTCCGCTTGAAAACCTAATCCCATGAATTGGCGTAGGCACTACTTTTTACGAAAGCGACTGCCATATGACCTTGCAACCTAGAGTGGAACTAGGCCTTATCGGGAGGTTCGCTTTCATTACGATGTTTTCCTTCTCCGAAAAGCGACTGGTAAATATCAAATGATATTCCATACATAAGTTCCGAAAAACTCAGTGGTACTAGCCGGGTATTTGTATAATTTCCAATATTGATTGCCAAAGTGATTATTCTCGATCATAAATCGTAAATGATAGTTAAGTAATTAGATTTTGTAATGAGGCCGTTGTTGTAGTAAAAATTTATTGTTGGAATATTTTTTATTTGATTTTCCGGTTAAGTGACTCTCATTACCCCATTTTCCCCTACTTATTCTTACGTAAATAGACTTACCTGTTTGTTAGTGAATATATTATTAGTTTCATAGTCTAGTTGGTACAGTCGCTATCAGATATATCGGAGCGGCCGAGGTGGACACAAATATCTGAACAACGCCTCTATTGTCCACGCGATAAAGTCCATGTTCAGATATTTTTGAGTACCTTGACCGCTCCGATATATTTGATGGCGACTTTTACAAATAGCAGGCATCTTATTTAAGTTCAATGGCTCATTGCAATTAAGGTTTTAATCATTCGGTTGGCAAGTGACATAGCTTATGCATTATAGTATTTATTCCATCGCAATAAGAGTGAACATTGTTTTGTACAACCGCATTATTATTTTTGCTACACCTTCACGGAACGCCGGCTTGCACTTGCCTTTAATTGATTCATATTAAAACCCTAATTACTTACCAATGTGTCTACTGTCTACAACAGAATGTCCATAAAATATAGGTCTCTTAGGGTTGTCGCACACTAACATGCTCAAGGGATAGGCACGGCATCGCCTCATCGCCTATACGAAAACAAGGTACCTAAGTACCTATCCTGCCTTTTCGCCGAATATTGTATTGCCGAATTTCACTTGCCAACCAACTTTTCGCAGAAGTTTCATTTGGCTGAACAACTTTAACCAAATATTTATTTTGCAACCATTTCATTTCCCAACCCTATAGTTGGGAAATGAAAAATGCCTACTTAGGTTGGGTTAGGTTAGGTTGGATTATGTAAATGAAATTTGGCCAAATGAAACTTCTGCGAAAGGTTGGTTGGCAAGTGAAATTCGGCAATACAATATTCGGCGAAAAGGCAGAGAACCCGAAAACAAGCCGAGGCCGCGTCCGATAACGTTAAGTGTGCGTTAGAAAGTCGCCTCAGCGCCAGCCCGTGATATCACGTCCAAAATACAAGCAAGTTGCCTTGCTGGCTTAAGCCTCTTAGAGGATTAAACCAACCGGATCCGTCACGTCTGTCATTTTCTATACAATTCAATTCAATTTTTAAAATATGGCATTCTGTCCACAATATTGGGACAATTTTGCCAATGTCGAAGTAGATACGACAAGTGTACGGTTCATTAATTAAAATTTCGCTCCAAGAGCTGGACGTTGTACGGTGAGGTTAGGCTTTTTATAAGGAGATAGCTAATCCCTACAAAAAGCACGTGGACTAACGGATATCTAACTCAAACAGGGGTTACACATGTTTCGAGACTAATTCTTCATTAGTTGCTCACTAGTTCGTTAAATAACTGCAGAATAAGCTATATATTACACATTGAATCACGAAAATGAACATAAAATAAGAAGTTTTTCCCGAAACCAAACCACCTTGCTCGACAAGATGGCCGCAAGTCCATTTTCTATACAAAAAAAAAGTCTGCCGATTTTTGCAGGGGAGGGGAACGTCAAAATAACCACGTCAGATATACGTCAGTCCATACAATAAGTATGACCACTGGCCATTTCGGCAGAGGGAAACGCCTGTCAATGGTCGCTCCGGTTGGTTGAATCCTCTAAGGTTAAGTCTACAAAACTCGATGTGCTACGACAACTGCAGCCGAGCTGCAGCTCAACGGCAGCAGTTATCATGTAGATAGCGTGACAAACTGATATAAAATGACAGTTGCTACTTTTAATTGTTTTGTGATAATTTATGCCATTCCTATGACCTAACAGATCTTATAATAAAAAATGACAAGTAAATTATTGTGGTAATATATTCCTGATAGGTTTTTTTATTACCGGCCAAGGATAGGAAAGAAACCTTTTATCGACTATCAATAAGCCATTAATGAACATTGACAGGTTGACTATAATAGTGTAATCTATACATATAATAAAGGTGAAGAGGGTCAAAAATCTGTACATTGGAGATATTAGCAAAAAAATGAGTTAGTAGCTCTTAGAATCGATAACAGAACACGTTTCGGCGATTTTTAGAATTTTTGTCTGTTTGTCTGTTTGTCTGTTTGGATGGGGAGAGTTGGCGTCAAAACGCCTGAACCGATTTCGATAAAAACTTCACTAGCAGGTTCTACAGACCTCTGGTCAGGACATAGGCTATAAAGAATACGAACTTTTTGGATTTAAGGGGGTTTAAGGGGGGTTTAAACTTTGTATGGGAAATGCCTTTATATGGTAAATAAATACTTATGCATTTGTATTTCAACTATATATTTTTAAACCACGGCGATGGCAAACAATCATACGACCCGCCTGATGGTAAGCACTTAGTAGCCAATGGACGCCTGTAAATCCAGAGGTTTTATGTGCGCGTTGCCTCCCTATAAGAATCTTCTTTTATTTACACTATATTGCACGAAATACAAAACTGAGAGACCAAACGGCGGACATCATACCAAATGGTATTTTCCACCAGTCAACCATTGGGTCTGTACAACAGACATGTACAAAAGGTGCAAGAATAAAAGTTAAATTAACTAACTATAAAAAAACAAACGGAACATAGTGAAACACGGAAATCGAAAAGTACCGGCACACCCTACCGAAAAAGAGTTTAGATAGAGTTCACCGCGTGATGGGCGTCAAAGAGAGGGGGGCGCAAAAAGAAAAAAAGACACCACACTATAGCTAAATATACCGAAAATTGTTACGTTGAACATTTGAGATGGGAGAAAAAGAGTTTTGATAGAGTTTGCCGCGTGACGGGCCGCAAAGAAAGGGGGGCTCGGGGGGCGGAGCCACCCGCATAAAGAAAAAACAAACTGCACTATTGCTTATTAATCTTATTATACCAAAAATTGTTACGTCAAACATTTGAGATGGGAGAAAAAGAGTTTTGATAGAGTTTGCCGAGTGATGGGCTGCAAAGAAAGGGGGGCTCGGGGGGCGGAGCCCCCCGCATAAAGAAAAAACACACTGTACTATTGCTTATAATACCAAAAATTGTTACGTCGAACATTTGAGATGGGAGAAAAAGAGTTTGATAGAGTTTACTACGTGATGGGCCGCAAAGAAAGGGGGCTCGGGGGGCGGAGCCCCCCGCATAAAGAAAAAACACACCGTACTATTGCTTATTATACCAAAAATTGTTACGTCAAACATTTGAGATTGTAGAAAAAGAGTTTTGATAGAGTTTGCCGCGTGACGGGCCGCAAAGAAAGGGGGCTCGGGGGGCGGAGCCCCCCGCATAAAGAAAAAACACACCGTACTATTGCTTATTATACCAAAAATTGTTACGTCAAACATTTGAGATTGTAGAAAAAGAGTTTTGATAGAGTTTGCCGCGTGACGGGCCGCAAAGAAAGGGGGGCTCGGGGGGCGGAGCCCCCCGCATAAAGAAAAAATAAACTGCACTATTGCTTATTATACCAAAAATTGTTACGTCAAACATTTGAGATGGGAGAAAAAGAGTTTTGATAGAGTTTGCCGTGTGATGGGCCGCAAAGAAAGGGGGGCTCGGGGGGCGGAGCCCCCCGCATAAAGAAAAAACACACTGTACTATTGCTTATTATACCAAAAATTGTTACGTCGAACATTTGAGATGGGAGAAAAAGAGTTTGATAGACTTTACTACGTGATGGACCCCAAAGAAAGGGGGGCTCGGGGGGCGGAGCCCCCGCATAAAGAAAAAACATACAGTACTATTGCTTATTATACCAAAAATTGTTACGTCAAACATTTGAGATGGGAGAAAAAGAGTTTTGATAGAGTTTGCCGTGTGATGGGCCGCAAAGAAAGGGGGGATCGGGGGGCGGAGCCCCCCGCATAAAGAAAAAACACACTGTACTATTGCAAATTATACCAAAAATTGTTACGTCGAACATTTGAGATGGGAGAAAAAGAGTTTGATAGAGTTTACTACGTGATGGGCCCCTAAAGAAAGGGGGGCTCGGGGGGCGGAGCCCCCCGCATAAAGAAAAAACACACAGTACTATTGCTTATTATACCAAAAATTGTTACGTCAAACATTTGAGATGGGAGAAAAAGAGTTTTGATAGAGTTTGCCGCGTGACGGGCCGCAAAAAAAGGGGGGCTCGGGGGGCGGAGCCCCCCGCATAAAGAAAAAACACACTGTACTATTGCTTATTATACCAAAAATTGTTACGTCAAACATTTGAGATGGGAGAAAAAGAGTTTTGATAGAGTTTGCCGCGTGATGGGCCGTAAAGAAAGGGGGGCTCGGGGGGCGGAGCCCCCCGCATAAAGAAAGAACACACTGTACTATTGCTTATTATACCAAAAATTGTTACGTCGAACATTTGAGATGGGAGAAAAAGAGTTTGATAGAGTTTACTACGTGATGGGTCGCAAAGAAAGGGGGGCTCGGGGGGCGGAGCCCCCCGCATAAAGAAAAAACACACTGTACTATTGCTTATTATACCAAAAATTGTTACGTCGAACATTTGAGTTGGGGGAAAAAGAGTTTTGATAGAGTTTACTACGTGACAGGCCGCAAAGAAAGGGGGGCTCGGAGGGCGGAGCCCCCCGCATAAAGAAAAAACACACCGTACTATTGCTTATTATACCAAAAATTGTTACGTTGAACATTTGAAATGGGAGAAAAAGAGTTTTGATAGAGTTAACCACGTTATGGGCGGCAAAAAGTAGGGGGCTCAGGGGGCGCCTCCCCCCGCATACAGAAGAAACACACCGTACTATTGCTTATTATACCAAAAATTGTTAGGTTAGACATTTGAGATGGGAGAAAAAGAGTTTTGATAAAGATTACCATGTGATGGGCGGGATAGAAAGGGGGGCCAAGAAAGAAAAAACACACCGCAATATTGCTTATCATACCAAAAATTTCTAGGTTGGACATTTGAGATGGGAGAAGAAGAGTTTTGAGAGAGTTTACTACGTGATGGGTTGTAAAGAACGGGGGGCAAATAAAATACTGCAAATTATACCAAAAACTGATACGTTGAACATTTGAGATGGGAGAAAAAGAGTTTTGATAGAGTTTACCACGTGATGGGCTGTAAAGAAAGGGACGCTCGGGGGGCAGAGCCCCCCGCATAAACAAAAAACACACTGTACTATTGCTAATTATACCAAAAATTGTTACGGTGAATATTTGAAATGGGAGAAGAAGAGTTTTGCTAGAGTTAATCACGTGATGGGCGGCAAAAAACGGGGGCTCGGGGGGCGGAGCTCCCCGCATAAACAAAAAACACACTGTACTATTGCTAATTTGCCATGGCTGACACAGTCAAATCTCAGACGCTTTCAGTCGATCTTTTGGGATGTCGAAGTTATATGCAAGAAGTCAATTTTAGCTAAACTGCTAAACATACTGTATGAAATATGACATGTAGAAAGCGTTTAGCAATGGACTGTTGAGGGTAACGAAAAGTGACAGAACCTACTGCAACGCACGCGAGCGAAGCCGCGCGGGTACTGCTAGTTAGTAATAAAATTACTTTGAGAACGCAAGAATGCTCAAGATAATGTAAATATCGCATGCTAATTTTGCATACAATTGCTTTTAATTTGGTCTTGAGTTCCAAGTAAGAACCTGACAGTCACCATCATCAGATGTATCGGAGCGGCCATGGTGGTCACAAATATCTGAGCAACGTCTCTATTGTCAAGGCGGTAAAGTGCATGTTCAGATGTTTTTGCGTACTTTGAGGGCTCCGATATATTTGATGGCGACTATAGTCAGCAGCAGAAATAACTAAGCGGGTGAAGTGTTCACGATCATCAGTATGATTTTGGTTCGACTTTGTTATTAATATTAACCTTTTCGACGCTGATTACGAATATATCTGCACCACAGGTTCGACGTGGGTTCGACGCTCGACGGATATAACCGTCATAAGATACCTACGTTTTACTCTCTAATGAGTGCATTATTGACATTTCTCATGGCATCGAAAAGGTAATGAGAGTAAAAGAGTGTGAACGATATTTTAAAAATCACCAGCTAAGGGACTTTTGCTGTTAACAGTAGGCACAGTCACCACACGGCATTAAGTTAAGCCACTTGCCATTCTTCGTAATTTGGCCGTGTAATGATTGGCCGCATGTTATCTGACAGCTGACAGCTAGTCTTTAACATCGGTCATTCATTACACGGCTAAATTACGAACAACGGCAAGTGTGGTGACTGTACGTACCTACTTGTGCCGGTCGTAGTTTCCTTTTGTTTTCTCTCTGACTTTCATAAGTGCATTGTAATGTGCCTTTCTTTTAAGTATCTTTTTCCTTTTTTATTCGATCTCGGCCCTAATTATTATTCTAGCTAAGCTTCCAGTACGGCTACCATGAGTTTGACATTGTCATTTTTCGTTAACGAGTAACGAATTTTCTATCGGCGCATCTCGTTTGCACTAATAAGTATGTTACAAGCAAAAGCACAGATAGAACACTCGATACTCGTTCTCGAAAACGTCAATGTCATAACTCATGGTAAGCGTACAGTGATCATTATGAAATAATAGCATTTGTAACCTATTAACTCGTCACAATTTTTTTAAAGCATAAACCTTTTTTAGCCGTGAGGTACATTGTAACACCATTCACAAGGCCACTTTTTATGTTCAAAAAGGCCAAAAAACGGAAGCCCAAAAAACAGTTCCCAAACTCAAAAAATCGCTTGCCAACCACAACTGTCAAAATTTCACAAATCGATTAAGGACTCTAACTCTTCCTGTCTATTGTAAGTATCATGACTGAAGAAAGCGTACAATAGCAAGGAAACGGTGACCGCAACCCTAAATTACCGGGCACATCCCTAATTATACAATTTTACTATAATTTTGTGGCTACAAGGATACTTAAAAATCACCACCTCAATTGTGGAAGTCGGTAACTACTAATCAAATAAAATTAACAGCGTACTCGCCTTTTGTGGGACGCGGAGTGAAAATTAGGTGAGGTTGGCAGCTTGTTGGTAGCGGTATCCTGCTTGTTAGGGTACACTGACCCGACTTAGGGCTTTTAGGGTTCCGTGACTGTGCCTTAGTATAATGAACGCATAAACATGTGTCTACACAGTTTGTGGGTTGCATTTCTGGATGGTAGAAGGTAAGGATAACAATCTCTATGTTACAAAAGTGACCGTCAAAAGGCGTTGAACTGGTGGCGCCACAATAGCTATAGAATGGTAGCGCACATGCAGCGCACTTCACTCTGTCAAAAACTGCTTAGGTGCTATAGTTATACTACCGCCACCGGAGAGATTGCGTCCTTTTGCACCCACTACAACGGCATCAATATTTTAGTTTTTGATTTTGATTTTCTTTTTTTCTGTCTCTTCCCGCGGGTGTCGTAAGAGGCGACTAAGGGATAAGGGATAAGGGGACCTCTGATCCCTACTACACTGTGGTGATTCATTTAACTAATCATCCGCATGGCGGCGATGCGGTACGCCACCTATCACGTCTCGTTTTTCACGGGTGTGAGAAGCGACTCACGGAGAGCCGTTCTGCTACGTTGATCGTAGCAAATGGAAGTCCGTAATCTCTGCCGTGATTGGGATATAGGCGTATGTATGTATGTTTCTCCTCATTAGTGTTCTCTCTTTTCTGTGCTTAAAAAAAGTGTTTGACTTAAGTATGAAGCATTTAGATTTATTTAGGGGATCAATGTTACTCTGCGTCCATAGGAAACACCTTAGACAGCCAGTAGTGTAGGGTACACGTGATCCCTGGGTGGTGCTAAAAGAGTAACAAACTTGGCAGCTGCACTGTCCCACCTGGACCTCGCAGCACTCACTGGATTTTCTTCATCATCTGCTTTCTCACTATTATCTTACCCCAGAGAAGAAATGCCTATCTATATACAGTGACATGTAGCCATAAGATAAATAAATAAATTTAAGTTTAAATTGATGTGGTGCTGATTGTAGTTTATTTGCAATAAATATTTTTTCTTTTTTTCTTTAAAAATGTGTTGATCTCATCGTCATAACAGGCATAACTCTAATATCTAACCCGTTTAGTCATAAGCGGTGCTTAAAGAGTTTATAGATAGGGGAAGGTCGGTCGATCAACAATTAATATCGAGAGGAATCTGTGGGATTCTGCCCCGCGTCCGAATTTTATAGCGACCGGCGCCACCCAAGCCGTACGCTACGGACTGCTGCGGAGTCGCTCAGATGCACAAAAATAATAAAGTTTTGCAAGAGTACAACAGATCACATTATTGTGTATCATTTTACATGGAGTTTTAAATTAAAGAAACGCTGGTGTACAATATGGATACCAAATACTAAATTACCAATATAACATTTATTGAACAATATCGAGATATCGTGTGGTGTTCAAACTTTGCAGTGAAGTCACAGTGTTACAGAAAAATAAATAGGTAAATAATTTGAGATGCCACTTGTGTGTGCACGTTTGCCCCCTCCCACATCACCCATACCACCAAAACATCAGGTGCAGCTGCCGAAAATGCTGCCAAACTCAAACGCAACAAATATTGCAACCTAATGCCAGCATATGACTTTGCCCCCGTCGCTATAGAAACGGCTGGGCCTTGGTGCGCGGAGGCTAAGACACTGGTCAGAGCTTTGGGGCGGCGTCTGAGAGATAGGGGCTGCGACCCACGCTCCGGATCCTACCTGGTCCAACAAATTTCACTCGCTGTGCAACGCGGCAATGCTGCCAGCATTTTTGGCACTTTCGGACCAGGTGGGAGCCGAAACTAGACACCATTATGTTATAGAAATAAGTCTGACATGTAATTGAATATTACCAATAATAGTTGTGCAATAAAGAATTAGTTAACGGTAAATAAATATTCTGGGACAATCTTGTACAAATAAAACTATTCCCACCGCTACAATTAGTTAGGTATAACATAATATACAATGGGTTTAATTCTCAACGCGCTTCCGGAAACCTATCTAGAAAGACTACAATTTGCGCATTTACAAGACGGATTTGAGTTGGCTAGATTACTATTCCTAGCTCAAATTCTTTACATTTAACAACCCGGCTTCATTCTTAATTGCGAAAACTAGAGCCCATATTAATTGCCTTTATTATTTAATCTATTGCAACAATTAAATAAGGTGCGTTGGGGTAAGATAGAAAGGTTTTTTTTTTGGGGTAAGACAAAAAATCGTCCATATTTCGGAGCATTACAGTCTACTTTTTATCTTATCCCTAAAAAAATACCTTTCTATCTTACCCCAACGCACCTTACCTATATATAAAAAAAAAAAAAAAACTATAAAAAGACGACTCCACGCCACTTTTACCCGCTCCGCGGCGCCTAGGCCGCAGCGAGCGGCGCGTTATGCGGCCATGCTCCATTATTTATACACCAACACAAGTAACACAACATACCGACCAACATAACATAATGCTCAACGTAACATAATGTTCAACATATCATAAACGCCGCTTCGACTTGGGAGTCCGAGCTATCGCCTAGTCGGTAATGGTTTGTTCAATGATTTTGTTCGTGATTTCGCGAATGATTGTGAGGTAATTTAGTTAGCGGGATTGTGATTGTGAGGTTAGGTTAAGTACTTTTGTGTAGTTACCTACGTGCGTTAGCAAGTTGTCGTTTATAAAAGATGTTGAATTTTTACGTTTTGGAACATGAGCTAGGTATTTTTTAACTGGTCGGTACGTAGGTAAAATAACTAGATAGGTAGGTAGGTAAATAAGAGTTGTGTGATAGTATTCTAACCTGCTGGCCAAATGAAATGATACAAAGGTACATAGTAGGGTTTTTTCTTAGGCAAGGCGGTGCTGAATTTGGCTTAAAATTTCTTCATGAACTACAGTTAAACTGTCTACAGGAAAACTGCTCATGCCCCTGAAACTTAGGCAAGCTGACGGGAATCGCGTTCTATGAACGCACCGCCACTGGTAAGTACTTAAGTAGGTATGTTACTTAGGCTAAACTCGTATGAGTTTCTAGTTTTAGAAATATCATGGTTTTGTATTATCTGCACAAGCGCTGGTAGCCTTGCGGTAAGACGTCCGACTTTCAATCCGGAGGTCTCGGGTTCAAACCCCGGCTCGTACCACTGAGTTTTTCGGAACTTATGTACGGAATATCATTTGATATTTACCAGTCGCTTTTCGGTGAAGGAAAACATCGTAAGGAAACCGGACCTAATCCCAAAAAGGCCTAGTTTCCCCTCTGGGTTGGAACACGGAAAAAATAGTGTGTTAGCAAAGTACCAATTTGGCTCGGTTAAAATATTTTTGGTTATATACAACCAAGTCTTATTTAAATCACGCAATTAAGCTTTGTTAATTACAAACAAGCAATTATTGCTAACTATTCTTGGTTATTTTTACCAAGCACTTATTTAAATCCAAATAAGTGTCCTAGTAAATATAACCCTTCCCTGATTCCCTTATTTATTTTTAACTAATTTAATGGTGTAGTTTCACATACGTAAGTTAGCCAAGTTGACTTCTTTGATTTAAGCAACGAACTTTGCAGGCTCCATGCGAAGCGAGTCACTCGGTTGTAAATAGCAAAAACTTATTTATTTCTAGCCGTTTCATTTTCTCAGTGAAGGTCTGATGGCAGTCGCTTTCGTAAAAACTAGTGTCTATGCCAATTCATGGGATTAGGTTGTCAAGCGGACCCCAAGCCGGGATAAACGCTAGGAAGAAGAAGAAGAAGAAGATGGTTTTGTATTATCTTTTACAATTATAGCTCATAAAAATTCCTCTAAATTCGTCTTTTTCTGATTTTGCGATGATGATTCCCACACAGATAAAAGGATATCTTAATCCAAGATATTCATTCTTGTATACAAGGAAAATCGATAATTTCTTAAATCAAGTAAAAAATATCTTGAACCAAGTAAGTTCTATCTAGGATCAACAAAATCATACTTGGTTCAACAAAATCATAATTGGTTTAAGAAATTATCGATTTTCCTTATATACAAGAATGAATATCTTGGATTAAGATATCTTTTTTTTCTGTACATACTCATCGTTACAGTGTATCTCTTTCACTCGAGTTGAGAAAGAGGGCCTGAATTTAGCTGTCTGCTTTTTAACCCTTTCGGCGCCATGACAAATGATAAACTCATTCGTACGCCAAACCAATAATGAGTTTCGTAAGGCTGGCTCTACATGATGCGCCATCATAGGGACGCAGCTATGCGACGGAACGAGGTGGCAATATCGCTAGCTCCCTCTAATGGCTGCTCTACATGATGGGCCATCATAGGGACGCAGCTATACGATGGAACGAGATCGCAATATCGTTAGCTCCCTCTAACGTATAGCTTGCGTCCCTATGATGGCCCAGGATATAGAGGCGCCATAAGGTATCTTAGGACGAATATATCCGTCGTTGGCAGGCGCGGTCCCAGGGGGGAGGGGGTCACATGAGACATGACCCCCCCCCAAAATCCTACATTTCTAATAGAAAACATTTTTACAGACCCCCTCAAAAATTTGAAAAAAAAAATTCTACATTAGTGTCTCCCCCCCAAAATTTTCGTCTGCGACTGCGCCTGGTCGTTGGCGAGTGAACCTGCGTTTGAGCCTAAGGGGGCCCACCGACTATCAGTCCGACGATATCGGCCTGTCAGTTACAACAAAAATTTGACAGTTCCGAACAGACAGGACAATATCGTCAGGCCGACTGATAAGGGCCCCATAAGATATTGGTGAATTGACCAGTTAATATATAACGTATGGTCAGATTCTCAATCATTATCTTATGAAGTTGACACAGCAGATGCTGCGTGCGCACAATGGCTTGACCAGAAACGGTAAATAATGCAAGGTGCGGCCTCAAAGCAACAACCGGCCATCAATTACTTTACAATAAGGTTTAATAAAAGGCTTTATTCATTATTGTATACTTACTAGCGAGCTAGCGACCCGCCCCGGCTTTCGCACGGGAGCAATATACGTATAAACCTTCCTCTTGAATCACTCTATCTATTAAAAAAATTACATCAAAATCCGTTGCGTAGTTTTAAGAGTCGCCAGGACGCTCACGTTCCCATACAAACGTAGTCAGCTCTCATTTTAAAACGGCATGCTTTAGAACCTTTGATTATTAAACCAACCGGATGCGAGACGCGCTCTCATTTCTATCGGAAAAAGTCTGCCGTTTTTGGGGGGGAGGGAACGTCAAATGTATGCGAAACGTCAAAATAGCCACGTCAAATAAACGTCAGTCCATACAATGAGTACGACCACTGGTCATACTCATCCGGCAGAGGGGAACGCCTGTCAATGGCTACTCCGATTGGTTTAAAGCTCTAAGTTTAGAACCATGAAATTTGGCATGGGCATTCTAGTAGTACAGATCTAGGTCGGACATTCGTTTTCGTTGCAAATAATTGTAATATACAAAGAAAATACAGCTAGTTATAGATTTACAACTTTATTAACTCCTTACCGAATATTGCAATGGTTATTAATGAAATAGACAAGTAGTTCGCTTGTCTTTTTTTACCTACTTATATAAGGTGTCAGTAAAAAAATGTGTTCCAACCCATCGATAACTAAATAACAGGCATAAAATTATCACGATCCACTTAACCTACAAACCTTGACAACATGGCCGCTCAAAAAATATCAAAGGGATCATTGGCTTTTGTATGATAGCGACAAAACCCTTGTCTCAAACATGTTTCACTTTCTCGTAACGTGAGAACTTCTGATACACGAAATCCGAAACGATTTCTGCCCTTATCACTCGTTTAATAATTTAAAATAGAGCGATAAAGACGGCGCGATACAGAATTAAGATTAGTGAGACGTGTATAAAACGCTGGCCAGTTAGATATTAGATGCCGGATAAAACGTTAAAAAAGAAATTGCTCATTGACGCGTTACGTTGACAAGTCTGTGGCGGTAAAAAGAAAGGATATGGGAATCAACTCGCTAAAGATTCTATAAAAAGTGGATACAGAAAATGGTTAAATAAATTAAACTTGAAGCCACAGATGCTGGTAATCTGTTGTTTAGTTGTCCTAGAATTGCCCATTAATCAAGTACCGTCAACTGCTACAACTTTGCCTACGATGCACAACTTTGCCCGGCTTAAACAACATGGTTTTCTTCACCAAACAACTAAGTATACCGTATGCAGCCTGTAACACGAGCAAAAAATTAAAACAAAAACAACGTTTGTTCGGCGACTTTAAAAATAGCTTACGGTTTGTGTTTGATTTTTAGTAGGTACACACAACGCATCACTAGGTATACACTTTTGAACCTTATTCCGCTGTAATAACGTTCAAAAGTGTATACCTAGTGAGGCGTTATGTGTACCTACATTTTAAAGTTTCTGAACACGCAATGTATTGCGAAATGGATTATGCCTGTAGGGTGACGAGACTGACAAGCAATGTCAATTAGACGGATTTTAACGTATATTGGAAATAATATTTAGTTTGCATGAAAAAGCTTAAGAGCAACAAGCGCTGGTAGCCTTGCGGTAAGACGTCCGACTTTCAATCCGGAGGTCTCGGGTTCAAACCCCGGCTCGTACCACTGAGTTTTTCGGAACTTATGTACGGAATATCATTTGATATTTACCAGTCGCTTTTCGGTGAAGGAAAACATCGTAAGGAAACCGGACCTAATCCCAAAAAGGCCTAGTTTCCCCTCTGGGTTGGAAGGTCTGATGGCAGTCGCTTTCGTAAAAACTAGTGTCTATGCCAATTCATGGGATTAGGTTGTCAAGCGGACCCCAAGCCGGGATAAACGCTAGGAAGAAGAAGAAGATGAAAAAGCTTAAGAGACAATCTAAAATCTACATATTTTTTTAAAGTTGTTGAACAATAGTTTTTTTTAAGGAATACAATCTACGTTTAAATTTTTTCCTCGTGTTCCAGCAATAGACAGCAATACTCTACAGGGCGTCTCTCACGGATTACCAATTTATCATCTACAAGTATATCAATACAAACCCACCAATAGCATCGTGGGGCCAGTATACAAACAACGCTCTCTAGGTGTTAAATTTAACACCTAAACTTGCATGCTGAAATACACTCTAACACTCACACTTACAGCCTATAACCGAGTGTGACAGGGACAATACGATAAATCTTACAAAAGAATCAATAGCTTTAATCCGAATTCGACTTTATGATTATAGTTTTACAGTTAAAATCAGCTTGGATATATGTGACGCGCTTGCCTTAGCTACAGGCGTCAATTTTCACACCTCCCCCATCAATACAATTCCAACTTTATCACTTTACATGACGGTTGATATTGGTTTGTAATAATAGTTCGACATAATTCGTTTTTCGAATGTGAAAGGATAGGCGTCAATTTTCACACCTCCCCCATCAATACAATTCCAACTTTATCACTTTACATTACGGTTGATATTGGTTTGTAATAATTGTTCGACATAATTCGTTTTTCGAATGTGAAAGGATAAGGTGTCGAGTTTCTCGCCTCGGGTGTGAAGGGTCGCTATCCTGGACGCTGATTGGTAGACAACCCTGCCGCTCCATTCGCTAGGTGCTGATTACAGATTACGGTATACTAATACTAACTTATAGATACAGTCCTGCAGGGATGTGACGTCATTTGCATTTCCCTGAAATATAAATTCACAAATGTCTAAAACATGACTTATGTCATTTTTAGTGTTGTTAGTGGTGATAAATGTAATGTCATAATCAGTGCTGATAATTTTTTAAGATCTGAATAATTCAGTAGTTGGGAACTTATACCGACACATGACATGAATTTTATATAAAGCATGTGTTATAATGATTATTCTTAATTAAAAGCTTCTAAAGCAACTAATAAATCTTCTTAATATTTTAGCCTTCATTTGGACAGTTAGAACATTGCAAAGTCCATGTTATCAATCGTAGCGAAAAATTTAAGTACAATAATTATCAAGATAAAAGTAACCTACACATAAAAATCTGGGTTATGATTAATTTTACAACGAATGGTGACAGCCTAGTCTAGCTAGATTTTAATTTTAAGTTATTTTCGCCTCAGCTAGACTTAAATGAAGTGTTAAATCGTTTATTATGTTAATAGCGGTCCAGACACTGTCAGTAATAATGTCATTATTTCTGTACCCATCCTTCTCTTCTTCATATACATAGAAAAGGACGGGTACAGAAATACATTATTACTGACAGTGTCTGGACCGCTAATAGTTACTCAACCGTCCGATTTCGGCATCGTTCCGCGTCGGCCGCGCCCATAGATAAATGAGTAGATAGATTGCTAACTCCATACATAGCAAAACTACTAATTAAATAATAAGTCGTATGGGACATACGGTTTAACTCATTTATACTAAGTTTTAAGCACACTTAAATCGTAATACGTATTAAGCTGTAATCTTTTGAATAATAACTTTTAGCAAAGCTCGCTTAAAACTTATTACATACCTATATACGCATTTAGCCATGTATGGAAAGAACACTCTAGGTACTTAATTCTCTTTGGCCGCGCCGCACTGCTATTCTCAGCCTTCCCCGAATGCGCGTGACAGACAGACAGACAATATTGAACTATACAACCATCTACATACGTATACAGATAGACTCAGAAATATCTGTCATAATAAGTTTTGAAATAAACCCGAGGTACAGAATCCACAAGTAAAACTCCAATTTTAAAAATTAGGCACCCCTTTAGACCTATAGACCTCACTTGCTCTAGACTATAGGTGACATTCCACGAGAAAAGGTACCTTATGGCGGTTGGGGCTTACGCTATTTCTAACGACGCTGCAATACTAATGCGATGCTTCGCAACGTAAGCGCCGACCGCCATAAGGTACTTTCACCCGTGGGACGTCACAATTACTTAGTATGACTTGAGTAGCAGGCTAGGATTATAAAAGCAATTGTCTTTTTAAGGTGGTAAAGAGTTTATTAATATTAAAGTAATTACAAGTTATTCAACCGTCCGCACGGGCTATTCGCGTCGTTCCCCGAACGCGAGAGATAAAAGCGATAGAGATACACCAGATTTATCACCTCTCGGAATTGCGAGCGCTTTCAGAATAGAACGCTATTTCCGATACCGTTTGAAAAATAAACTAGTATAAGATTTAAATGTTCGCTATTTGCTTTTAGAAACACGAATCATCGTCACTATATCTTGTACCTATAGGTTAGGTACTCGAACGTGTAAAAGAAATCCTGGATCCGCGCCTTCTATATCTAGTCGGTCGTAAAGCTCCCGTGCTTTATAGGTACAGTCGCCATCAAATATATCGGAGATTCGGAGCGGGCCGGGGCACTCAAAAATATGTGAACATGCACTTTATCGTTTTAGCAATAGAGGCGTTGTTCAGATACTGACCACCTTGGCAGCTCCGATATATCTGATGGCGACTGTACTTGGTGGACGTAAATAACATAGCCCAACTTTAAACTAGTAAGTAGGTAGTACTTACATACCTAGTTTAAACATACCCACTGATGGTCCAATTATTTTACCGAATTATTAAACATACACGAAAAAAAAAAGCTTCCGGGATATTCTCAATCTAAGACATTATTTTATTATGGTGAAAATATTTCCTCGTGACAAGTATTTATTTCCTTTAAGGAAAATAAAATAAAGTTTTAAATATAACGAAGCGAATATATTCTTACAGATTTTCTAGTTTTCTTTTACCTTAAGATAATACTTGTTTCATTAAAGTACATCTCTCTTATTTACTCAATATACTCTTGAAACAATACATTTTTGTATTTCTATTTTAAGAAAACGTGGTTTTATTAAGCTAAAAATCACATTTTTGGTAAAGGAAATAAATACTTGTCACTAGGAAATATTTTCAAGAAAATCTACTTTTTTTTCCGTGTAGAAACCGAATTTAATGTCGTTTTCTTAAATTGCGTCTAGATTAGATACAGCGAAAGTTCCGTTCAAGGGCCTATTGTAGGGTACCTAGTTCTTTATTTGACCTCAATCTCACCTGATGGTAAGAATTGGCAATGAAGATGAGATCGAAGATACCTACCCAAAAAAGCCAGCTCAGAACTACCGCAAGGACCTTTTCTCCTAAAAATTCCACAAATGCACCCTCAAAAAGCCAAAGCACACCTAAACTAAACCTCCCCATCGGTCAACCACTAAGCCTATGGCCAGTGAACGCTAAAAGTATGGAAATAGTAAGCGGCTCAGAAAAATAACCCAACATTTTTGTGGGTGTACTAAGTCCATCGGAGACGGGGACATCTAAGCTACGAGAACAAGCCGTTTATATCAGTTTAACCGCGCGTGGTTTGATGTATACAATTTTATTTAAGTCAATGAGAATTTTTGCCTGACTAATAAAAATTTTTGCGGAGCGGAAAATTGGTAGATATTGAGATATTTTCAAAGCTGAGGAAAGGGGTGAAAGTTACTGCCAGGGCAATAACAGGACTGGTTTTTGGAGCCATGTTTGTAAGTACTTACGTCTAGTCTAAATATATGGATACATTTAAAGTGACATAAACATGAATCCAACACTTTACGCCTTGGTAATAGAGTCGTGGCTACATATTTTTGTCACATTAAGTGTATCCATATTGTCAGACGTGACTGTCCTGAGGACGCTGTCGCCGTCCATATCTTATTTAGTCGTAGGCCTACGGTCACATAACGCCGGTCCGTAAGACGATTACGTTGTCGAGAAGGCGGACTGAAATTGATCCCGGGAGGACGTGGGGGAAAGGGGGGAAGTGGGGGGGCTTTTGTGCCCGGTGTCGGCCGTGTCTGTTTTCGGATGTGTGTTTGGTGTTATCAAATGTACTGAATATTTTCTAGGCTTCTTGCAATGTACCTATCTAGTATTGGTAGAAATGAATGCTAGCTTTTGCCCGCGACTTCGTCTGCGTGGTATTAGTAATTAATCCCGCTTGTCTTTCCCTTAAAGGTTGATTGTGGGGATGAAAACAATTCTGTCCTTTCCCGGGACTGAACTCAAACTCAAACAGTCTCTATACCTTTAATCTTTATCAGTTCAGTGGTTCAATCGTGAAGAGGCAACAGACAGACAGAGCTAACTTTCGCATTTACTATGGGTAACATTAGTATGGATAGTATTATAATTATTTTTTTTATAATTCATTTATTCATTCCAGACAACATAGGTCCAATACAATTTTACACATACAATTTCTTAAGAAATTTAAGATTAAGATTAATTATGGATTCAGTAGGTACAATCTATTTGATAACCTATGTCCACAGAATTTCATGTAGTCAGCAGCAAAAGTAACTAAGCGCGTAAGGTGTTTAAAATATGGTAGACACTCAAAGCAAGCATTAACTAGAGACCGCACACGTGTACCCCCGTATGGGATAGATATATAGATGCCCATAATCACTTCTACAGCATAAAACAGAACAATTTACCAATCTTTTCCTTAGCCGACATAACTTTCTAGGAAAACTAACAGCTTTTCTCGTAGCAATCACAGAAATTCTTGAAGAAATCGCGCATTTTATCTGTTTGTTACCCTCCACTGCTAGAAGTAACGCGTGGAGGGTAATAGAAACTATGACAAGGACCAACGATAATAGCACCTCTCTGCCGTATCTATTGAAAGTGTAATAAGACCATCCCGTTCTATCTTGGTATTATTAGTTCCGTGTCAGATCTATGGGTGGTATATCTATGGGTAGACACGACTTTAATGTCAAAAGAATAAAAGAGCGTGTGTGTGTCATTTTGAACACCCCACTCGCTTAGCTACTTCTGCTGCTGACTGTACCTATTAGGAAAAGGTGCTTTGGTCATAAGCTGGACTTAGTTACTGGACAATGTAGTTTATATACTTAATTATTAATCTAACTATGTACTTAGTTTGTCCTAGGCCTTAATTCATAATATTGTATGAAAATACTTTTTTTTTTGTCTTACTTGTCGTTGTTGAGCCCAATGTCACCTATAAACCTTCAGAAATGAAACTGAAATTAACCTGAGAACATAACATCTATAATCCAACCTCAGGAAAGTTATGTACAGTCGCCATCAGATATATCGGAGCGGCCAAGGTGGACTCAAATTCCGAACAACACCTCTATTGTCAAGGCGATAAAGTGCATGCTCAGATATTTTTGAGTACCCTGGCCGCTCCGATATATCTGATGGCTGTACATTCTTTGTTTCTCAGTAAAACACCTAAGCCGAAACTTGGTCCAAACATTTGATACGTACTGTCGCGCGCAAGCCGCAAAACGTGCGGAATCTGGGGGTCGCCCCCCCCCCCCCCATCTACCCCCTGCCCCGGACGACGTCCTGTCACTGACAAATGGCCCGGAGGAGAGCTCGACCCCGACACCCTCTCGAGGCTCGCCGTGTGGTGAGCCGCTTTCGATTATTTTCTAGGAAATTGGATTTTGTTATAATTTACGCAGTTTCTTTTGGCCAAAACCACTACGAAATTGCAAATCTGCATGCCTGATTAGTATTCGTTAAAGCAATGGCGTGGAGTTACAGTGACGAGAGGCAACCGGATGGCTCGCGGTATTTAAAGCTCCCTACTTGTCGTGGAGCGCTCTGTGCAACCCGAATTGACCCACGATATACTTGGTTTATCATCCCCCCCCCCCCCCTTATTTTTGTAATGGATTGATAACCGACTAGCCGGTGTGAATGGCAATTTATATGCTCGTTCTTTTTCACATACAGATACTTACTGGAAATTGAGGGGGGGGGGGGGGATGAAAAACCAACCGCAATGGTCAATTCGGTAAGGGGGGTGGAGCAACGGGGAGGAATTACGGGAAATTCTGGGCCTTGATTTGATTTGGGGTTTGATGCTCATATATGAAACATGTTATGATTCAAGAAACTGGACAATTTGTGGTGTTGTTTTTATAAAAAGATTGATAAATATAGGAGATATTGGCGACTTACGAGTTGATGTTATGTATTGCAGACACAAGGTAAGTATAGTGCATGGATTAAGTTTATACGAATAAAGGCACTATCACTAGACCAGACTAACGAAATTGATAAAAAAAAAGTGTTAATTTCGACCGTTCTAGCGTAAGTCTTCGCTGGCGAACTCACAAGAAGCGTATTTTTCACCATTACAAGTATTAAGGCGGCCTATCAGTCCGCCTGCAGTCCACCTGACGATTTCGGCCTGTCAGTTTAGAACAAAAATTTGCCGGCTCCGAACAACTGACAGGCCGATATCGTCAGGCGGACTGCAGGCGGACTGATAGTCGGTGGCCGCCCTAGCACAACTGAAACCTCTTCCTACACCGCGAGCCCCCCAAGAGGCGCTATAATTTCGCAGGACGGCGCCGCAGCGCTTATCTCCGGCGCTGCAGGCGCCGCGAGCAGCGCCTCGAGGGGGGCAAAGGGGGGGCAATAGGGGGGATTCTGGGCCTTACGTGTTGATGCTAAAATAAGTATATGGTGTAAATAGCAAGGTGTAGCGCCTTATGATTCATGAAACTGGACTTTTAGGTTATGTTTTTTTTACAAAAAATGTTATAGCTATATTAAGCTTACTATTTGTGGTTATATGTTTTTTTTTCCGAAAAAAAATATACTTATCAATTAAACTTTAATTGAGATATTTTTGAACCTTATACTTATAATATGAAAGATCGAAGCTTGAGGAATTGATTGTAATTGTAGATATGTATGGATTTAATGGGGTTGGCCGGTGAAAACTTTTGCAGAGGGCGCTGTTCCAGATTCCATACAATAAGAGAAAGAGATACAAACAATGATAGAAAGAAACAGACGATGAATGGTCCCTAACTTGTATGCAGGCATAAAGCTTTTCTTAGGCGAAAACCTTCCCTATGGCGTTAATCTACATCATTTTAATTTTAGTGTATTCCAAAAACGGATGGATTTCAATTTCGGAGCAATTCGAGACAAAACATTGAGTCATTTTCGCGAAAATAAATAAAAACTACTTCGCGCCATACAAATTTAGCTTTTCTAGGGACCAATTTTGTAAATGTCACTTTGACAGTTGCCAACCCCATAACATAAACGCACTCTATTTAGGTAATCCTCAATAAAACCATATTATAGTACGCAAGTCGTTAATAGATGGAGTAGCACAGCAGGTGACATTTCCTCTTATATTTTGGCTATCTTTAGGTCGCTCTGGACTAGATGGCGCTAAAAACTTGGAGCCTCAAAAAGTTCTACGACTATCAGTCAGTAAGATAATACCTACTTTAAGTCTATGGTAAAAGTAAACGGTGATTTTGTACACGTTTGGAAAAAAAAAACTTTAAAATTGTATGTACCTACCTATGTATTATGGCAGACTTGAACTACTTACCTGACGCTGTTCCCGCTCACTTCTCAAACAACTTTATTTATATGAGCTTAGCTAGAGTGTCCCACTGCTGGGCAAAGGCCTCCCTCTTCGCTTTCCACGTATCCCTGTCCTGACCCGTCTCCGACCAGTCTCTATCAAAGGCGTCCAGGTCGTCCCGCCATCGCCGTCGGGGTTTGCCGCGACCCCGGGTTCGATTGCGTGGGACCCGATTGGTGGCTATTTTAGCCCATAAGTCATCCGGCATACGGCAAACGTGTCCTACCGAATCCCATTTCAGCTTAGCGGCTATTTCAGTCTGTAGTCTCAAACAACTAAGCTACCTAAACTTACCTGAGTTAGACGAATACTTTAATCATGGCTTATTGCTTGTTGCCATTAGCACGCCTCAAATAAAATTAAGCGAAAAATCCTAAAAGAAAAGAATTACCTACGTCTGTTACTACCCACAAAACTAAGAACTCTCTCAATCCACGGCAATTGAAAATAAACTGTATATGCTTAAGCAAAAGACTCGAAATCCAACGAAAAAAATCATAAAATATACTGTACAGTCAGCAGCAAAAGTTGCTAAGCATTGGGGGTGTTCAAAAAACCTCCAAGTGCTCTTAACAATAAAGTCGTCTCAAGCTCATTTTGAACAATAGTTTGTTATTAAATCAAATACAAACTTTGAAAACATTGAAAAAATAATCAACCCAGTGGGACTCGAACCCTACATCGATACGCCTTGCCGGGGCTCGATCGCTTTACCAATTAAGCTATGGGTTCAGTTACTAAGTTGACGAAATTTTCAATGCCTTCAAACATCTTTTTGTATTTATTTACTTTCGGCTTTACAGCAGCCGTTATTTTTTCAATGTTTTCAAAGTTTGTATTTGATTTAATAACAAACTATTGTTTGAGTGGAATGCACCACTTTAAAAACACGTAAAAATAATAATGTCATTTTGAACACTTCACCCGCTTAGCTACTTCTGCTGCTGACTGTACAGTCAACTACAAAAATACATTTTGCGCCTTAGTACAGTCACCATCAATAATATGTATACGAATTTGAGTCTTATCCCACAGACATAAGTGCCGAAATGTATACATATTTTTTATGCTGACTGTACAACGGAATAAGATGCTGTAACTTTTGACGTCAACTATACAGTCGTTAAGCGTTCGTCACATCCCTTCCGTGCGTGACTGTACTTAACGCACTGCGTGCGACGTTGAGGAATGGTGCGTCAGAAACGTTTGTCTTTGCTAGATATACGTGTACACAAGTGTAAATAGCGTGGGGTGTAATTTAAGGGGGGAAACACGTTATGGGAAGTGAGATGGCGTTACGGATCTGTTTACGTATCAGAAGTAACTATGCGGCCGAGGTGTTGAAATTATTTGAACAGAATTTTGTTGTTAAATATAAACGTAGGCAAAATAGGCTATTTTGAAATCTTTCCAATGTTAGTTATGCTGCTAAAATGTAAGGTAAGTACCTAATTAATTATATTAGCAACCTTACCTACTTCGGTATATGAAATTAATTTAATTTATTATTTTATTTATATTTTTACTTTTATTTATTGATGTTACTGCTGATAATTTACACGTACACATATTGGCTAATTAAGAAACTATTTTAAATTAAAGACTGTGTACGTTAAAATCCGGCCACGCATGGTATGGTACATCTTTTTATTGAATGTGCATATTCAACCAACACTTCTAATTAATAATTTGGGGTTATCAAGCTACATAATAAAATTTAAAACATAATATAAACGTTACGTTGTCTATGAGTTTGATCACTATATATTCCACAGTGCCTATATTTTTTTGTCCACAGTGTTCTGACAGTGTTTACCAAATTTTCCTGTTAAAAATAGTTTTTTATTATGAATAAGATGAATCAAATGATACCTTATTAAATTCTCTTTTCACCATAGCTAACATTTTTCTAAGTGTATTTAGATTGAAATAGTTCGGAGGTGTTCTAACTTTGGTGAGTTTGACTTTTTGACAAAAAAATGGCTGCCATATAAAAATTACTTTCAGTGCTTGGAGTAGAAAGTTTTCCTGACTACCTCAAGTAGAATAGAGTTTCAAAACATTTTTTTTTGTAAGATGACATTCTATTGACCATAAAACCGGTTGTGAAAATATAAATACAATTATGGTATTGTAGCAGGAAGCGAGTGAAGATTATCAAAAAACGCTGGACAAAACATTAAAGATATGATGAAATACCTTCAGTAAAAACTGGGACAAGCCCATACAATTGTAATATGATTCTATTTTTATTATATATTACTATGATTAGAAATTATTTATAATAAAGAACTGCTTGAAAATGTGTATCTGAAAGGGAGATGTACATACCATGCGTGGCCGGATTTTAACGTACACAGTCTTTAGAAAGATAAATTACAGGTACCGACAAGTACTACAACTTTGCCTACGATGCACAACTTTGCCTTGAAAAACATGGTTTTACTTAATTAGTCTAAATCTGGGAAGTTCAAAAAGATTTTCACCCACTCTTTTTGTCTTGATTTCTGCTTTTGGCTGTACCTATGTAAGTACAATTAGCAGCAGAAGGTGCTTCGCGGGTCAGGTGATCAAAATGTTCTTCACTTCACGCTTGTATTATATAGCGTCATTTTGAACACCTCACCCGCTTAGCTACTTCTGCTGCTGACTGTACCTACATATAAATAAATAAGTATTATGGTTGCAAATGCCTGTTTTCTCTATTCGTAGCCTTCGCTAACTTTCTATATAAAAGCAGCTTTTTACGCGTTTTATCTAATTAATTAAACGAATAAACATAACTCGTAAATAGTTCGGTTTCGTTCATTCCACCGAGCCACATAATCCATATCTATGGCCAAGTGGCCATATCATTTCAAAACGCTGATCCGAACCCCATAAAAAGCCAGTCTAGCCGATGGTATAAAAATTCAGCATTGGATAAATAAAAATATAGAATAAAATATGAAATGAAAGTGGCGCGGGACGCAAGGATCGCGATCCTTTGAATGTGCTCTGTGTGGCGAAAAGGGAGGCGTGGAGTCGCTCTATGAGATGTCCCGGATTTTTCGATGCAGGATGGTTTACATTTGCCCAAAAAAAAAGGTAAAAAAAGATACTGTTTGAACATTTCTAAGAGTGTTATCACACTTGCGATTTGCGAGCGAGTTTTGTATGGGAGCGAACAGGTCGCGAGTTTGCCGCGTACAAGTTTTGTATAGAAATCGCTTTCAAATCGTCCGAATGTGATAAAGCCTTAAGCCTGCTTGGATCTTA
Organism: Pammene fasciana; assembly: GCA_911728535.1. Classification (NCBI taxonomy): domain Eukaryota; kingdom Metazoa; phylum Arthropoda; class Insecta; order Lepidoptera; family Tortricidae; genus Pammene; species Pammene fasciana. The sequence goes on from OU452292.1 coordinate 5,795,629, forward strand.
CTACCTATTTAGTTCATAGTTTGGTAAGTATTTTACAAATAATTCGGGGTTTGTTTATGACAAACAGGTATACCTAGCGAGGTAAAGCGATGACATCACATATCGTGAGAACTGTTAAAACTCGCATAATATTATAGGAATGAAAGTTAAGACAGATTGTTCGTAAAAAAATATATTTATTTAGTTTATTAAGTTTTGTTCTCTCATTTTATAAAGCAAGTAGGAGTATAGGTACGAGTATCTAGTATCTGGGCTAGTAGGAATGATATAATTAACAACTTACCTCGCAGAAAGGTATATGTGGACAATATTAATAGTGATTTTGTACTAAATCTACAATGCAACAGGTAGCTATAGAACATATTAAGTTTACCAGTTGTACCTAATAAATAAGGTAGAAACAAAATGTTTTTTCTCAGGCGTCTCCACAGACGTCGCTGTTCAGCGGAGTGTCTCTGGCCGTAACAATCTGAAGGCGCCACGGGTCAGCTAGCGCGACACGGCGACACTACTGCGACAGAGGATACAACTATTTTGCCTACGAGACCAAAATAAACCACGAAGGCTGGACCTCTACTTGCCTATTTTAGGTTTTTTCCCATCTGTGCCCGGAACAGATAGGAATAGTTTTCATAGTAATAATTGCCATTTGTCCCTGCCATTGCATGCAACTAAGGAGGGGACAGATGGCAAAATACCCTATTTTGTTACAATTTCTCTGACTTCTCACACAACTTCTCTGCTTTGCCTTAAGGTTGACTGGTAGCTAGAGAATGCCTCTTGGCATTAAGTTCGCCTTTTGTACTATAAGATTTTCTTTTGTGCAATAAAGATTAAATAAATAAATAAAAATTTAGTTATTTCCGTCTCTATCGCTCTTGCATATTCCAAAGAGAGCAAATAGACGCAAATGCAGATAGACAAACAATAAACAAACATAAAATCATGACGATTCTGTGTAATATTCTTTGTCAGGCGAAGCATCGGGGGTGGTCAGCTATTGGGGCGAGAGCGCTCGATACTACACCTACACAAAAGGAATATAACTTGCGTCGTACTTTCTTTGTCGTAGCCGTACTTACTCCTACTCTATACCTAGAGTATGTCCGGAAAGAATAGTGTCGTAGAATGTATGAGCTCCCATATAAACCACGACACTTTTCTTTCCGGACAAACTCGACTATGCCAGAGAGTTTGTAATAGTGCTTACATTGTAGTTTGTATAGTCACCATCAGATATATCGGAGCGGCCAAGGTGGTCACAAATATCTGAACAACGCCATAAGGGTCACAACAGACCTAGCGGAATAACAGCGGAATTAAGCCAATTCAAAGACAAAATGTCTATGGTAGCGGAAATTTGTCTATGGTAGCTGATTTTTTGTATGGAAGCCATAGACAAATTTCCGCTAGATTAGACAAATTTCCGGTACCATAGACAAAATTAAGCATTTTGTCTATGAATTGGCTTAATTCCACCAGGAATTCCGCTAGGTCTGTTTTGACCCTTATTGTCAAGGTGATAAGGTGCTTGTTGAGATATTTTTGAGTACCTATCGTAGCCGCTCCGATATATTTGGTGGCGACTTTATGTATATTGCTTTTATTTTAGGATCGGAAATCACAGCTTATATTGTTTTCATGTGATTTACATGGAAGGCGGACGAAGCCCGACTTTCAATGCGGAGGTCTCGGTATCAATTGGATTAAGGTCAAGTGGGGTAAGTGGAACCCCCGGGTAAGGGGAACACGTGTATGGAAAAAAAAATACTATGATTCCCTTATTTCACCTGTACTGTACTCATAAGCAGACTCGCCTATTATTGCCTACAATTTATTTTATTTGTTTAATATTACCTAAAAAAACTTAAAATGGCAAATTTGATGCCAAATTGCATTCTTTACCAGTCAACCTGTTAAATGTACCTATTACTTGAGACCAAAAACTTACTCTATAAAAATATACTAGCGACAAAATGTGAAAATGACGTCATAAATGTCAAAAAAGGCGTCTACATCTACATTTTTTGACAAAAAAATCCAAGTAAAATTAGTGTGATCTCACTATACTTACCTAGCATTAAACTCCAAAAGTGATCGTTAACCGGCCAGATAACGACAAAATAAAAAGGAAGGAAAAGATTTAAATCAAACAAGCGCAAATTAAGAGCTATGAAAAGGAAACCATATTCCAAGTTCCAACCTTTGTTTCTAAATTGACCAAACAATTCAACAAAGCATCTCCCTCGACGTAAAAAGGTTGTATCTACCTATAACGGTCAGTACAGATGAGTCTTTATAGCATTAAGGGTTGGGGTAAGCCGGGAAAGTTGGGAGCAAAATATTAACCCGCGGAAAAGGGTAATTAAGACCGGCCAACTAACAGCTTAACTGTTTCAGATAACTTGACTGAGGGCGCTTCCAACTTCCTTGAATCGCAGTATAAGTTTGACACGATTGACACGCAGTATTTTGTATTTTATCATTTATCATTTAATCATTTATTCAAAAATAACACATAAGTTCACAGTACTTACACCAAAACACTTATATGCTAATCCAACAATTGTTATAAAATTAGAAAATTACAATGTTAATATAAACAAGACATAATAAAATTAAACAAAATATAAAATGAACACATTCAACAAAATAAACCAATTTTCATTATAGTACTAGGTAATTACCGTGTACTAACTATATTACTGCTAAAACTTTTTTGCTAAAGACTCCAATACTATCAGCAAAGATGTTCACGTCTTTAGCCTCTATTGTCTTATTGTCTTTTATTTGAATACCTCCCCGATTGCGTAAAGTTCAACCGTCCAAGAACTAGTTTTTACGGTGACGTTCCAACTGTCAGGCATGGATCTTAAAATTTAATCAAATTTTGTTACAAGCAACAAATGCTCAACTCTGCGTGTTATTTGACAAAGAATCAACCATCCAAAAGACGGACTCGTGACGTTTCAACTGTTAGTTATTGATCTCAAAATTTATCCAAGCTGATCCTGCAATAAGTTAATATGAACACATGATATCACATCACGCCAAAGTGTTTGCAAGAATTCATTCATACTTAGACGTTAGCTGAGTAAATGGGGATATTTCCTTTAATTTTGCTGTCAAAATACGTATCAAGTAATTATGAAGAAATTAGCACACGTGGTTTTGAGAGCGATTGCTACTTCTAGCTTAATACTTTTTGTCAGTGTCATTTCTGAATCAATGTCACCATACCAGGGGGGTTTCACTATGTCTATCTCCATTGTAATAATAATTAGATTGGGCAAATAAGGTAATAAATCTGATATTTATCTAGTTTTGTATTAAATTTACTGATAGATTAGGCAGATTTACTAGACGCTTACATCTGTAGACCCCTTGATTTATATGAAATACATCGGCTGCGTTCGGATATCAAACTTCTTTTTATCTGTAGATACCACGTGCACGGAATGAAGCACGTTGACAACCCTATTTTATTTTTTGCACAGATAACATTTTCATCTCTGTAGCTAAATGTCAAATTCAGGAAGGAGAACCTTCTGTACTTGTACTATTCATTATTCTGTGACCATACTGCTTGTAATATTTATATTGTGTCGCTGGCTACTAAGGGGAAAGAAAACCGTCCGAGGGTTGCCTAGTACAATTCCACTTTGCCACTTTTGGGGTTGAAGTTAGGATATGATTTAATGCAGATTAAGGGATCAGACTCATACCCTTGTTACACCTACCGAGTACAGTGGCGAGTCAGTACTCTCGACCGAGTACTCGCAAGGTGTAAACACATCGCCGAGTACTGGGCCGGACCATTTTACTCTCTCGGCCGAGTGGCATTTTGCTGTCTCGCCACTGTACTCGTTAGGTGTAACCAGGCCTTTACCGCCAGTGAGAAGTCAATGTTAAAAGATAAAAGATATTTATTCTTCAATTTAGGCACATTACAATGCACTTATGAACGTCAGAGAGAAAAAATAAACTACCACGACCGGTTCTAACCCTACACCTCTGACCCGAGAAGTATTACTTATTACCGGCAAGAGACTCGGCGGGACTTATTTTTTCAAAACAGTAATAGAGTAATGCATTAAAAGTATAGACTGGTGTTTATAGCGGTCCAGACACTGTCAGTAATAATGTCATTATTTCTGTACCCATCCTTCTCTTCTTCATATACATAGAAAAGGACGGGTACAGAAATAATGACATTATTACTGACAGTGTCTGGACCGCTTATGGTTTGGCCAGCTGGGATGACGTGCCCCATACAAAAAAATCCTCCTAATTTTTCTTAAACGGATCACCAGTACTTTTGTTATATCCAGTATAAGAGTATATTACAATGGACCAGATATTCTACGTATACCGCGTCATGTCGAAATAAAAGAGGCTAGCTAGTGACGTCATAGCTCTCCGCAGATCGGGTAAATCGCTCGGAAAATGGCCGAGGGACGGAGGTGTAATAGCACCCCTAAACGCTGCCGCTTGGAGCGTTCGAGGCCACACATTAGAGATGCCACATACATTCGTATTTCTACTAAGTTACTAATGCTATGCTATAAATGCGAAATAAACTCTCGGCCTGGTTGTTACTTGTTACTTTATCACTCTGACTTTTAAACGGATTTATGTATTTGAAAGTATTGGTATGGAGACACACAAAGTATACATTTTAGAGGGGCTTCTAAGCCGCGGCGGCTTATTTCATGGAAAAAATGCTGGACATGTTGTCTGAGTGTTATGAAATTTTTGTATACACGGTGTTTCCTGTAACACGAGGTAGATTCTACTCCTCAAACGACCAAACTTTTGTTCAACAACTTTTTAAAAATATGTATTTTGTACATTGCCTCTTTTTCATACAAACTAAATAGTATTTTCAATGTACGTTAAAATCCGTCTACTTGACATTGCTTGTCACCCTACAGACATAATCAATTTCGGAATACATTGCGTGTTCGGAAAAACTTTAAAGTGTCCTAAAAATCAAACCATAAGTTATTTTTAAAAGTCGCTGACCAAACGTTGTCTGAATTGAGGAGTATAATCTACATTTTAATTTATTGCTCCTATTACAGGAAACAGCCGGTATATACAAGTGGCCAAAAAAGAATATGGCCATTGAGTGGCAGCGGTGAGTAATGGCCATACAAAAGTCCAAAAATCTAATCGATCCGAGAGGTAGAGGTTCCAAAACTATCTAGGGAGAATTGGTAGCGTCCCAAAAGCTTACAGCTAACGGGAATTCAGTTCTTTTTTGGCCACCTTGTATATTTGGAATAGGTAGAGAACGTTTACATAGGTATTTTAATGTAGAAACCGTCTACGATATCTTGACACCTTTGGCAGTGTATGAGCGCCATACTAGAAAAAAAATACAAATTCTCCTGAAAGTCAAAACATTTGTCCTTTACGACTGAGTTTTCCCGTGTAGAAATTGCCAAAATTTCACGTGTGTTTTAGTATTCGGCCAAAACACGCTCGTAAAAATGGCCAAGTTCTCAAAACAGCTATGAAAAGCTTTAGTTTAAGATTGTTGTAAAGAAGTATAATCTAGAGACGCCGAAACGAAACAGAAGTAGCGCTAAAAACAACACCGTTCCAGGTTATACGGTAAACAGTGGGGTGGTCCATGAGATCTTTGGGGCTAGCACATGGCAGGATTTGCCAAAAACAGTGTGACTGAAAAGTTTAACTAAAGGATTGCATCTCCACACTTGCGTCTCTCGAGCGTCGGCGCGACGTTGACGCTGGTGCGAGAAGCCGACGCTCGACAAACGTCGCGTCGACGTTGTTGTGACGCCGACGCTCGACAAGCGTCGCATCGACGTCGCGTCGACGCTGGTGAGACGGCGACGCTCGACAGACGTCGCGTCGACGCCGTGTCGCCGCTGCGCGGGCGCTCGGGCGACGTCGACGCTGTTGGCCTTAAGGAAGTAATGACGTTATTTATGCACTTTATGCAGCGATAGTAATACCACAAATGTATCCTATACACTTTTTAAGGATATACATAATCTGCATGTAATCTAATTAATTATATGGTACCTAGATCGGTGCAAGAAAGCGAAGAATTGCTTTTTTGTATGAGACATTTAAAGCATACGAGTACCTTAAATGCTGCGGTAGGATCGATACAAAACATACCAAAATATTTACCCACATTCCTAACGACATATCAAAAATATAGATGGCGCGATTCAGAATTTTAGCTTACACAGAACAACGCCATCTAATATGAAAACTGCAAATCATATCTTTGACATTCTAAAATATCAGCACCATGCAGTGAATAGCACAACTGAACAGCTTTATCAGGCTTCATGCTAGCTCAACCGAAGCGTGGGTGGTGGGTGCAGGAGGGTGGGGTGGGGGGAGATAAGCTGCGAACTGAAGGCGAGATAACAATTCAAAGTAACGGCCGCAGTTCAACTCAACGGATTAGTCATTGGATGGTTTAGTGTTCGGAGGTTAGTGCTACGGAGTTCTTCAAGTGCCTGTATATTATTGAGGGCAGTAAGATCCTTATTTCTTTTGTTTTCGAGTGATGATGGATAGCTGCTCGAACTGAACAAGAACAATTCCAAAGTTTTAAGCAAAAATTTGTAGCTTGGTAGAAAAATAAAAGCGTGAGAAAGTAAGTAATTTTAGATAGTGTGATTTAGACGTAGCTATATTTTTTCTATCAAGTGAAAATGTTTTCAATCGCGAAAGTCCTTTGTTTCATAGTTATCCATGTTTTTCCAAAAACGTTATTAATATTTAGACGCGCTACGATTTTTCAAAAACCGTGCTAAATAGGTACACACATTTGTACAGTCACCAGCAATAGTAGGGCTGCCATCCGTCCGGGTTTCCTCGGATTTGTCCTAGTTTGGAGGCCGTCCGGGGTGCGTCTGGGGGGGTTTTTAATAAGTTTAAGGACGCTTTTTATGTGACCAACCCATTGAATTTAATTATTTAGTGCCATTATTGATTTGGACACGTCCGGGGAAAAAATGCGATTTACGCCAAATGTCCGGGTTTTTTAAATTATTGTCCGGGTTCGGCGCATTTAGAGATGGCAGCCCTAAGCAATAGTAACTATCTTCTTACACGAAGGCCGCAAAAATATGTGACAAACACTTATGGCCTCACAAATAAGAGCGTGTCAAATATTTTTGCGGTCTTACAGAACAGCTGTAATGGAATGGTCCTGAGATTCACTCGTAGATACAGTCGCCATCAAATATATCGGAGCGGCTAAGGTACTCAAAATTATAAGCAATTTATCGCTTTAGTAATACACTCGAGAGCAAAAGTTTCGGACTTGCGGCCATCTTGTCGAACAAGGTGGTTTGGTTTCGGGAAAAACTTCTTATTTTATGTTCATTTTCGTGATTCAATGTGTAATATATAGCTTATTCTGCAGTGATTTAACGAACTAGTGAGCAACTAATGAAGAATTAGTCTCGAAACATGTGTAACCCTTGTTCGAGTTAGATATCCGTTAGTCCACGTGCTTTTTGTAGGGATTAGCTATCTCCGCTCCTTATAAAAAGCCTAACCTCACCGTACAACGTCCAGCTCTTGGAGCGAAATTTTAATTAATGAACCGTACACTTGTCGTATCTACTTCGACATTGGCAAAATTGTCCCAATATTGTGGACAGAATGCCATATTTTAAAAATTGAATTGAATTGAATTGCAAAAGTTTCGGGTCACTAGCATTTTTTTGAATATCTTTAAAATTAATATCTTTTGAGATATTCAAGAAAATACTAGTGACCCGAAACTTTTGCTCTCGAGTGTATAGAAGCGTTGTTCAGATATTAAGTGACCACCTCGGCCGCTCCGATATATCTAATGGCGACTGTACTGCCGCGATAGGCCTAAACCGCGGCGTCAGAGCTTCAACCTTTTCCCGTTGCCGCTGACAGCGATATGATGAAATATTCCACGTGGCATAGCCGCGGGGCGCCGGACCACCCTAACCGTCGCTGGCATTGTTTACATAACTGTCTGTGATGCTGTCATGTCTGTCCGAATATTGGAGACACGTTGATGATTAGTTAATAATATAATAACTATAGTCTGTATTTTTAGGTATTTAAATAAAAGTAAACAAAATCTACCCTCAAATGGCTCCTTAAGCCAGTTGAGGGTAGATGAAAACATTACCTGATCAAATAATGTAGGTTAAAGTTAGGTCGTTCGTTCAGTGACAGATCTAAGGCGCTTTTGTATATGGTTATATAATACTCTTTTTGGTTGGTTAATCAATAAATATTATAACTACCCGAGAATGTACAAATTGTTTGTTTACTTTTATTTAAATACCTAAAGATACAGACTATAGTATAAATAGTAATAACTAGCATCCTTTATGCAGATTGGAAATGTGTTTACAGAACAAGTGCAAGTCTTTGTTTAATTCGAAATAAAGGAAAAGTAGAAAATCCAGTGCCTCAGGCGAGACTCGAACTCGCGACTCTGGGAAACATGCCCATCACTCTGACCAACTGAGTTACTGAGACTTACCTTACAGCTGCGAACTTCTCCACCGTATCCTTTATTTATCTATGCGTCTTAGGGTGACTACTGTACCTATCGCTAGCAATCGCTTATTTCATAAGGAGATTTAAAACCAACTTAGGAATACAATGTAAGCTAACATGCCTAAAAATTGGAAAACTGAAAAGAACCGAAGGTATGTAGGCCCCACAGAAAATAATTTAAGCTAGTGCTTGTGGTAATGTGGGTGAATATCAATTTTCATCTTGACGGAGGAATTTACAATTAAGTAAGTATTTAATAAAATGGACAGTAGTATAAAAACAAGATGACAAATAAAAAAAAATGAATATTTAATTCAACAATGCGGCAACATTAAAAAAACGGTCAGAGATTCAAATAAAGAACACGGCGAGCGCTTCGGCGCCAACGTTCCACGTTTCTTTTTTCAAAACATTCCAATTTGCTCAGCCTAGCCGCTGGAGGCTGGACGATTGACGGCATTGACGCTGACGACGTGTGTTGATGCTTTGCTAATTAATTAAAAAGTTTCTGAGTGAAGGGTTTTTAGAGCGGTATTTGTGACAGATGTCACTTGGATCAGTTGTGTTGAATGTCGATGAATAATTTATGCGCAACAGGTAAGTTTACTGCGTATGTAGAGTTTATATAAGTACATACTAAATTTAACAAAATGTCGGTATGCGTAGGTAAATGTGTAAATGTTCTCATAGGAAGGAACCTAGATTTTTTTAATGCCACGAGGGTGGCAAACAAGCATACTGCCAGCCTGATGGTAAGCAGCTACCGTAGCCTATGGCCGCCTGCGGTGTTACATGCACGGTGCCGAACATTTATTTACCTATCAAATCAACTACTCATCACTCCTAGCGTTTGTCCCACCTTTTCCAGGATTCAATTGGACCTAGCGTCTGCTCGGCAACCTGATTCAGTGAATTGGCGTATTAGGTACTAATTTTTACGAAGCTGCCATTTGACTTTCCAACCCAGAGAGGAAAAGGCTGGTAGGATTTTTCAAAACAAAGTTCCGAAAAACTCAGTGATACGAGCCGGGACTTGAACCCAAGACCTCCGAATATAAAATCTCGAGTTTTAGGGTCACAACACACCTAGCGGAATTCCTCGCGGTATTAGCGGAAGTAGCGGAAATTTGTCTATGGCTTCCATACAAAAAATCTGCTACCATAGACAAATTTCCGCTACTTCCGCTAATTCCGCGAGGAATTCCGCTAGGTGTGTTGTGACCCTTACCACCAGGCTACCATCGCTTAACCACCCGCATAGATAAATAAGAAAGTAATTGCTCACTCTATTTAAGTTAAAGCTTACTTAATAGTTTTAAAGCTTTCCTGCTACTAAAAAAATATGGATCACAATTTTATAGTCTGAAATAAGTCATTTATTTATTTTTATTTAATTAAGCATACTTAATTCTCTTTGGTAGGGGTGAAGGCTGGTAATTAGCGCTACCAAAACAAGTGTGTCGTTAAGGTATCAAGCTAATCAAACTATCGAAATAAAAGAAGTAAGAACAACGGCAGCGGTCTTATGCGTTTGAGAAACATCAGCTTGACTGCAACTGCAATATATACTTCTTACACTTATTTATATTATTTTATTAAGCTTACTTAATTTTCTTTGGTAATAGGTAGGGGTGACAACTGGTAACTAGGACTATCGAAATAAAAGAAGTAAGAACAACGGCAGCGGTCTTATGCGTTTGAGAAACATCAGCTTGACTGCAACTGCAATACTTCTTACACTTATTTATTTATTTATTTTATTTTATTAACCTTAATTTATTCTTTTTAGTATAAGGGAGGGGTGAAGGCTAGTAACTATAGGGCTACCAAAAACAAGTATGGCGTCAAGGTATCAAGCTACGCAAAGTATTGAAATAAAAGAACAACAGCAGCGGTCTTATGCGTTTGAGAAACACCGGCTTGACTGCAACTGCACTTTCTTACACTCGAAGAAGCAATTGGTTAAGCCATATTAAACGCAATTTGCGCCCGTTTAAATGTCGCCGACTATTCAACTTTTTTGGGATTATACTAATTCAATCTCTTTTGAAGGACGCGGTGTCTTTTGGGATGCAATTGCACTGTCGGTGGTCAAAAGTATTCTAAGATACTCAAGGTAGAAATATTGCGACGTTCCGTCAACTGATACAACTGTGCCTACGATGCACAACGTTGTCTGGCTTGAAAAGCATGGTTTTCGTCACCAAACAGCTAAATATTTATATCTTATTCTTGAGAGGGGAGAAAGGCAGCCATCACAAAATAAAATCCCTAAATCTTTGTTGTATCTCAGGTCACCTGTAATTTGTTAATAAGTACCTACTTAAATTGAATTTAGTAGGTCTAAATATATTAACTCAAAACAATTTACCGCGTTCTAAAAATGTCACGTTGCACGAAACCGACTGCAAGCGAGCAATTTAGATAAAATTACAATCATCGGTAAGCCATCCCAGATCCCGGCTTACACTTGAGCAAACAAATAGTTTAGCGACGTTTAGTACAAATTGCACCCGGCCAAATGTCCCAAACCATTGTGTTTTTGCCGGGATTACGCCAATCCAATCCCATGAGAAAGGACGAAACCTTTCGGAATACAGTTGCGTCCAATTTTCGCTCCAATGCCTGATGTAATCAACTCAACTAAGAAAAACCTCATGCGCATTGCTTTGGTGTTTTCAAAACTAAGTTTTCTTGTGTATATCCAAGATTTCATTTCGCTTGGCTAGCGAATTAAACATATTCACCATTATGACTTAATGATTTTGAAGTGCATTTTGTCGTAAAGCAAATCTGTAATTGTGCACATAAGTGGCACTAGAGGATGTTTCAAAAGGTTTTTTCGATCTCTTTGCTAAGTTTGATCTGTCGGGTGATTTGATTCGTAATGTAGGTACCCAATCCAGTTTATTGATGAATAATTCATGCGATTTCTTAAGGATATTGTAGTAATACCATAGTATAATAATTTACGATTAGATATTATAGATATACCAGCACTAAGTGTCTCAGGTATGTTACCTAGGAAAACCAGCAATAAGACACCTAAAATGGATGCCGTTTCTTCCATCGCATCCATAGTAAAATTATTTCATTAGGCAAGTAATTAAATTTTGTTTGTTGTATTTCTTACTACTTACAGTCTTACATATGTACTATTTATCAACCATTTTGACACACTTTTATTTAGCTTGACCCCATATATTTGTTTGTTTATTCGTTTATTTATTTGTGTCATTATATAATGACACAAATAAATAAACAAAAAAATGCATAAAAATGGCATATGCATCAAATCTTGTAAGTTAAATTTCAACCACTTCCCGGTGTCTGATTGAGCTGAAATTTGGTATACTTCCGTAGTTTAGGTAGATGACAATGCTACTAGGTACAGTCAGCAATAGAACTGTGTACCAAATTTTTTTTCTGGGAGTTACTTGTTCATAAGCCAAGGTAAAGTAAAATAACGTGCTCACCGCGCAGCGCAAAAACCAACCGATTTTTTCCCTCCAATTTGCCTCACGAAACTATTTCCAAATGACAAATTAATCTGTTGAAAGTTGTAGGCGGTGTTTTTTGGGAGGTTTCCTGAGGCAACGAGGCGAGGCGGATCGGGCAGACGTTTTTAGAGACTTAGGACGCGTCCACCATATTAGTTGCCCGAGTATTATCTGGAATTATAAGTATTACTTTAGTATTAAAGATCCTTACCTCCTGAACGGTGTATTCGGGTATTTCCGAAAGCCACAAAGTGGCGGATAATTCCGAAAACGGACTCTTATCACACTGGAATATAAGTGAGTTTTAAATGATTTTCGAAATTATCCGAATTGCGGAATAACCCGAATACCTACAAAATAATTTTGTGAAATGTAGTTTTCATACAGCTACACCTATTACACCTAGATCTAAATACTCTTATATCTATAATCACAAAATCTTCCGGACTTATAATAGTCATGCCTATGAGGACAAATGGAATCTAAGCTACTCAGGTCAAATGTACACGTACTTAAGTATAGAAGATACTTATAGAAAGCTCAATCTCGAAAAAAATATGGTGTAAGTAGATACGTACAGTACGAGAAAAACTTGGAGTTTTACTTATAGAAATTTTTCACATGGCTAACTAGTTACAGGAACTTAGTTTTACAATGTAATGCTTTTTCTCCATGCATTATTAAAAAAAAGTCAGTATAAATGAATAAAAAATAAAGAAACACAAGTTAACAATAACTTGCCTAATCATACCATTGTTCTATAGAATTAATAAAATAAATAATCATTTATTTTATATTTCACCGGCTTCACCGTGCATTCGCCTTTACAATAAGAATAAAATTCGAGCAATTATATCCAATTTGTACCGAATTCGGTTCGGCAAGTGTCCCCTTGAAAAGTTTGTGAAGCGGCAACGGAGACCATTTTGGGCCCGAATGTCTGAAAACTTTAAAATAATATTGAAAACTACACTTTATTTATTGGCAAAATATTACTAAAAATGGGAAACTACCGGCAATTTTTTTGTTTGTCTAATTACTGTACGCTTACCATGAGCTATGACATAGACGTTTTAGAGAACGAGCATCGAGTGTTCTATCTGTGCATCTTGCTTGTAACATATTAGTGCAAACGAGATGCACATATAGAAAATTCGTTATTCGTTAACGAAAAATGTCAATGTCAAAGTCATGGTAGCTGTACTGACACTATCTTTGTTTTATCACACGATAGTAAGTAGGTAGGGCCAATCCTACCAAAAAGATTATACCCTATTGGAGAATGCATCTCATTTACATTATTGAAGAAGAGTTTATTACTGCTTCGTGATTTGTCTTTTGTTTAAAAGTAGTATAGTAACGTTGAATTCGTTTGAAAGAGTTATTGAGCTTCATTCAAGAGATCCTGCAGAAAGAGACGGCAGTGACAATACTTCTACACGTAGACTCTACAGGTTTAAATGTTTTGTTAAGTACTTACCAACATGTCTTAATTGCAGCCATTGAGACTTGATTTGGCAGTTCATTACTCTGATGTCTATTTTGGGAAAAGCCCCTTACTTTCTGTCCTAAATAGTGTATTATCTAAGTAGACTCGATTACACTGATTAAATATCAAAACTGTACGATGCTTCTTCTTCTTCTCGTGTCGATGGTTTCAGACTCACGGAGGTCCCGTTAGGATCAGGCGTGCGGGCACGCTGGACAGGATAGCATATGCTCCATCGTTTGGGAAGCCGTTCCACATGGACAGAGTGCTAAAATCTCAGCAGACACTCATAACCACAGATTTTCGGTGTTGTTGGCGTGTGCAGATATTGACTGACCATCTTATCCGTTCAGATATTTTTGATTGCGACAGTGATCTCTGATAACGCTAATGTAATGCGTAAAGATGCGCTCAAAACTGCAATTGTCTATAAACCATTTCGCACAGTTATGAGATGGGTTCAAAATAGTCGTGTGAAGATATTTGATGTGATCACCTCCGTTCAGATATTTATGATTGCGAAAGTGATACCTGATAACGCTAATGAGCGTAAAGACACGCTCAAAAGTGCAATTGTCCATGAAGAGTCCGCCCAGTTCCGAGATGTGGATGCAACACTAATGATGTGAGGCGAATCGGATGGTTCCTGAAATTGGGATCTCTTGTGGGATATAGGATGTTCGTGGAATAAAATAGTTCATATAATACAATTTTACACAAAATTGTGGGAATATAAAATCAATAGGATCGAAGGGAGAAAATTGGGCGCGAAGAAATTTAGGTCAAAACAGAGATGGTTCTTCAAAAACCTGAAGGTGTATGTACCTAGTTTCGGGTTTTAAATCTTATAAATCTAATGATTCATATTAGATTAGGTATACCTATGGTTCCTGCATATAACTCTCACAACTCTCACAATATTTCGAGAAATATCACTTAGTTTTTGGATCAATGAAAACTTTCGACACAGTTTTCGACGCACTCATAACGTACAAAATAAATGTAAATATTTAAAGCATATTATACTGTCCATACCTATGTACTTACAATATAAAAAATAACTATTGAGACGATGAGTCTACCTATAGATACTGTCCCGTTTCAGGACAAAGGTTATCCAAACATTCGCCTTACAATGAAATTGAATCCTTTCGCCATCGCATTCAGGGTCTGTCTGATTTTTCATTTGAGGTGCCGGGCTAGTTTAAGCTGATGACGCATACAAACAGATATAGGCCAAGACGAGTAAAATAGAGAGTAGGTAGTTCTTCGACTGAAAAACTTCAATATTAAATTCTTAAAATCTCGGAAAATTACTATTTTCCTCCCGGGGTCAGCAAAAGTGGATACTTTTTCAAACTCAGTCGTACAGTGGCTATCAAAGATATCGGAGCGGCCCTGCACTTTATCGCCTTGGCAATAGGTACTCGCGTTGTTCAGATATTAACCTTGGCCGCTCCTATATTATCTGATGGCGACTGTAAGTACGTGTAGGTACAGTCAGCAGCAGAAGTAGCTAAGCTGGTAGGGTGTTCAGAATGGCCTACATACGCTCTTATTATCTTAGCAATAAAGTCTTCTCAACTTTTGCTGCTGACTGTACACATCACCCCCGAAAAAAATTGCACGACTTTAGCGACCATCACCGGCACCGTGTCATCGTAGTCTCTGAAGTAGCAGGTTCCAGTATAAAGCAACTAAAGCGAGCGAGTGGTGCACCGAAGCGGCGCCATCGCCAGCGCACATGGCGGCGGTGTCTTTGTCGGCGCTTCAAACGCGCCGTCGTTCCAAACGCTTGCAGAGCGCTCACGCAGACCATTTCATGAAATCTCAAAAATAGATATATGGAAGCACTGGTGGCCTGGTAGTAAGAGGTATCTATACCCTATACTGCATCTATGGGTATAGTATCCTCAAACCAAACGGACGACTGCGGTCATAAAACTTCTCTTTCACACTTGCACAGCCGCAGCAAAAGTGAAGGAGACAGCGCTATGACCTTAGTCGTCCGTTTGGTTTGAGGATACTATAGCAGTGGCGGTGGGTCAACTATGTTTTTAGGTAATCCTAAAAATATTGATTTGGCTTAAGAGCCCGGTAAACTTTTTTTTCGATTTTTGCTCAACTTTTTGACGCTATTTTGCAGTAACTAACATAACCTCTATAATTTTGAATACATATTATGAAAGATCATTTCTTTTTGGATGGAATAAATACAACGATTTTTTAATTTTATGCTTCATTTATAAATAATTCACCCAAATCTAACACCAGTTTCGCGATTTTTGCTTGGAGAGGTGAAAAGAGTAAGGTTTTTATTGATTATAATGAAGTTATACAAGTACGTGAAACATATAAATATATTGGAAAATGAGTCACCTAAGGAATAAATGTTACGGTTTTTTTCATTTTCATATACATTTTTTAAGAGAGAGTATGTTTTGCTAGAGCAATTTTGCTAAAAATTGCCAAAGTTTAGGTGATATTTTTGGGTAGATATTAAAGTATTTTACAAATATAATAAAACAAAATAAACTTCGCTTCATGCTTTATTCAGATGATATAAAACATATTAGGATCCATAACAAATAATAATTAAAAATCATATGACAAAATTGCATGAGTCAACGCCCTCACTAAACAAGCTCTGTAAGAATTGAGTTTTAAGGTATTAAACATTAATATATATCGACCTAAAGTACTTTTTTGTAATAACAAGACTTCAAGCTATCTTACCAAATGCAATTCATGTGCATTATTAGCGATTTTCGTTTTCAAATCGTTACCGGACTCTTAAAATTTCTTCATGAACTGTAGGAAACAGTGGCAAAGCGTCCATAGAACAGAACGCGATTCCCACCGGCTTCCCTTATTTTCAGTCGGTTGAGTATATACTTTTACGACATCTCATGGGGAAAATGAAGGCCAAATTTAGCCCCGGCTTCCCTTAAAATTATTTTGTCGCACCGCCACTGGTAGGAAGACTGCTCAGGTACCTGAAAATTAAGCAAGCCGATGGGAATCGTGTTATTTGGACGCGTTGTTACTGATAGATAGTTACTGTAATTGCCAAAATGAGTACAGATCTTGGAAGTTTCTCATTTCCTAAACGAAACTTCGTTTAATTCCTGTAAAACTTTCTAAAATATTCAATTTTTTTTTATTTTTGGAAATTTTTTGTAGGTTAAAGTTACACTAGTTAAACTGAGTGCTCAAGCCGCTTGCGTGACGCAATATCAACAAGCATCCAAACGTCTCACGCGTCACGGCGTCACCAATACGCAGACCATCGCAACCGGGAGATTTTTAATGAGCTACATTCAATCATAATAGTCATAATTTTACTACGCGCATGAAGCTTTATAATATGGAGTTAGTTTTCCGGCCAACTAGTGAAGCCAAAAGAGGATTACGCATATAGTTTGACTTCGACCAAGGGTGTCTAACTCAATAAAAATTGAGTTTGACAACATAGCCTTTTGCATAGTTGAGAAGGGACAATTAAATTATATTCAATGATTCGTGACGTCATGGTGAGACCTCTGTAGGAATCATCATTCGCCTCTTACCTTTGCCTCAGTGGAAAGGCAGCCTATTGGTTGACACCCGCATGTCTCGTCTCGGCTGTGTGGCGGTAAAGTTCACCGGAGTAAAATCTAGGACTGCATCAGACTTGATTACAAACTGCAATATTCTTACCGAGCTTGGGGTTCAAGTAAGATCAGTTGATCCGAGTTCAACCGAATGAGGGTTTCCTGAAAAAAAAAACCGGCCAAGAGCATGTCGGGCCATGCTCAGTGTAGGGTTCCGTAAACTGAGACCATTAATTCAAAAGGTCGTTACTTACGTCCTTTCACTATGGGTTTTTGAATGATAACTCAAAAACGGCTCAACCGATTTATTTCAGTATAGTTTTCATTGAAGGTACTCATTAGGCCTCAGTTTCATGATTTTTTTCAAAATTTTAGGACCCACGATTCAAAAGTTAGATGGGGGGGGGGGGGGGGGTTACGCCCTGTTTTAAACTTTCGGAGCTATTATTTCCGAAAGTATTAGTTTTATCCAAAAACTGTTTTAAAATACCCTAATTATTTTTAAAAGACCTATCCAACGATACCCCACATAACTTGGTTGAAACGAAAAAAAATTTCGCCCCCCACTTCACGTGTACGGGAGGTACCCTACAAAATATATTTTTCGCGTTTTTATTCTACCGTTTTGTCGGCTTGGTTAATGCACATATTCAAACCAAATTTCAGCTTTCTAGTGCTAACAGTCACTGAGCTAGACCGCGGACGGACGGACGGACGGACGGACGGACGGACATGGCGAAACTATAAGGGTTCCGTTTTTGCCATTTTGGCTACGGAACCCTAAAAAATTGACGGCTCCGAACAACTGACAGGCCAGTATCGTCAGGCCGACTGATAGTGGGTGGGCCCCATAATAGAGTTATTTCTAAATGAATATTTATGGCAGTAACGCCTTGTTGACAACCGAAAACAACCTTTGACGTGAAAATTGCAGAAATAAAACATATAAAAGTCTTAAAGTATCTCATATGCTGCCATAAAGTATCTACTTAGAATAATTTATTAAACATTTAGATGGACACAAGAGGCACTTTAAGTGCTAATTACTCAATAGCATTCATTCATAAATATTTAACTGAAACCAATATTCATTTCTTTCTCACTAGCCGTAAGAAAAATTCAGTATCATTAATTAGGTGGTAATTATATTAATGTGATGTTCATAGTTTTTTACGATCGTAAATAGGATGGTATGTTCATGGCGGACAAATTAACACAAATTTCTTGTAAGTTACTAATATGTAGGTATAGTTAATTAAAATACAAAGGTGATACTAACATATGTAAATAGAAAGTCGTTTAGATTTATTACATTTTAGAGCAGTTATTTATTACCCGATAATGAAATAAATAGTAAATTAAGTCTCAAAGTAAATCTTGTCAATGACACATTACAAAAAATGCCTTTTAATAATAGGATGAATTTTGTAGCGATGTCTGAAGGACCTATAGGCTCTACAGAAAACCAGCGCCGTTGAACACGCTCGCCTTGTCAACTGCATTGCTGAGTGGAGACCATTTCGGCTTCACATCTAGATTTAGTTGTTTCATTACTTTAATGATGTATTTATTATCTTGTAAGATGTGTTGTTTGAATCAATGTTTTCTATTCTATTCTATTTCAATAACATTATTAGATTATCGAAGTTAATATAATTAAACTACGCTAAATCTGCACCGACTTTACAAGTGACAAAGTATGGGAGAGCCAGCATAATTGTCAATCTAATAAAAACATGGCGTTTAAGAGTCGCCAGGACGCTCGCGTTCCCATACAAAGTATACAAACGTAGTTTAGCTCTCATTTTAAAACGACATGCTTTTGAACCACGAAATTTGGCATGGGCATATTGGGCATTCTGTAGTACAGATCTATGTCGGTAATTTGTTTTTGATGCAAAAAATTGTAATACAAACAAAATACAGGCAGATACAGATTTACATACAAAACTTATTTTTGCTATA
The DNA here is from genome assembly GCA_911728535.1 of Pammene fasciana. Lineage (NCBI taxonomy): Eukaryota > Metazoa > Arthropoda > Insecta > Lepidoptera > Tortricidae > Pammene > Pammene fasciana. The sequence continues at coordinate 5,814,720 of OU452292.1, forward strand.
TTTTCTTTGTATTACAATTTTTAGCAACGAAAATGAATTACCGACATAGATCTGTACTGCTAGAATGCCCATGCCAAATTTCGTGGTTCTAAAGCATTTCGTTTTAAAATGAGAGCTGAACTACGTTTGTATGGGGTCGCGATTTCACGCGAGCGTCCTGGCGACTCTTAAGACCCCGTTCCCACTTGTCGGATGTCGGCGCCTCATACAAAACTGTGCCGTGCAAGTGGGAATAGCTTCATATAATGGCTCCTCTACATGATGGCCCATCATAAGGACGCAGCTATGCGTTAGAGGGAGCTAACGATATTGCGATCTCGTTCCGTCGTATAGCTGCGTCCCTATGATGGCCCATCATGTAGAGCCAGCCTAAAATGTTCTGCCACTGGAGCACTGGAATCTGGGCCCGACATCCGACAAGTGGGAACGGAGTCTATAGTCGCAGTACCAGAGATGGTCCCTGCTAAGTCTACGAAGATCGTGGTAGAAGTCCATCAACAAGCATGACGTTTTTTAACTATCAAAAATCATAAACGTTCACCTCCCAGACAAAAATGCGTGTAAGTGATGTTTGGCGGTATAGAGATGAATAAATACATAAATAAGGGCAGACAAGATATAAATAAATACAAATGAAGGCTACTGGCGCCACGAACGCCGCCGCGCGCGCTCTTCTTATTGCTCCATACGGAACAAGGATGGCATGGAGAGGCGAGTAATTTTTAATCGTGTCAACTCTTTATAACAAATTCCAAAGGAGTGAGAACTGGCAGTTAAAATTTCCAAATGATTTTTAACTACTGTGACTTAGAAAGCGTACCTTCTGGCCATATGATACCACCAATGAATCTTAGATATAGAGCGTAGTTCATACAGCCTTTTAGTGTTATTTGTGTCGTTTAAATTAGATAGGTAAAACTCCACAAGTTTTTGTATTTCATTCGCCAAAATGTTTGGTTATTGCAACCAATCGCTATTGCAAATGCATTGGTAACAGAGCCGGGCCACTAACTCTGCCGAGCTAATGATTTGACAGCTCCTTAAAAAATCATATGGCAATGTTTTTAGTTTTTACTTTTCACAGATGTACATTTTGGTATCCGTAATTAATGTCAATTGCTTTTGTATGTATTGGTTTTTGTAATTAATATGAGCACATCATGAAAACAATAAAATAACGAATCAATTTTATTGGCTAGTTGAAAGATTACTTTAGCTAGAATATCGATCATTAATAATTTTAAAGTAAAATAAAAAAAATATTACACGACTCCACTCCATGTTCTGTTACATAAAAGCTTATCCGATTTATAAACGAAATATTGTATTCGTATAAAAACAATAGCCTTATTATAGGTGGTTCTGGCGTTCGCTCGTTTTGCTCTGCTTTCGTGGCAGAATCTCCAAAAAGTTGCCTACATACGTTCTCTTTTATTGCTAAATAGTTTTTTGGTGTGCGGAATGTTCGCGCGACTGTTAATGTTAAGTCGATTAGTCGAATTAACATGTCTTAGGGTGGGTTGCACCACGCACTATTAAACTCATTAACGTTAAATATGGCGACTGAGCTGTCATCCCATAGAAAAATGTCAAACTTTTCTTACAAGATTTTTTAACAATGACGTTGACGTTACCAGACGGTTTGGTGCAACTGGCACTGGCACACTTATAGGGGGAAAAATAATAATCTGTTAAATTTTCACGGCTAAACCAATGAAGTAATTTTCATAAAATTTAGTTAGAAGATGTAGAAAGCTTGAGTGATAAATATACCTACATAATCCCACGCGGTTGGATGGATATCTCTCCATGTATCAAACAGTCCATACTAATACCTGTTAGGAACAGTTTCTTTGGTAAATTTTTAGTTCGTGGCTTATTGTGACTATTCATATAGGTAACGTTTAAAATTAAAATGTCTTAGTATAAATATGTATGTTGAAATACTAGAATCTACTTTTATAATAAAATCAGACTCAAATATTGTAGCCGTAGTCAGCTTTCAGAAGGTAATTGATCATACCTATCGGATTCCATTTCCTATCCATTCCTGTAACTTGGCTACGATTTCAGAATTTATAACATACTTCTCCACTTCAACTGGTTTTCGAATCAGTATTTTAAAATAGTTTTACAATTAGCTTTATTTTTCCATTTACCGATAACAAATTGTCTCTTTTTGCAATGCAATTTCCATCTTGCAAATAAATACCAAAACTAATCAATTATAACTCTAACAGATCTGATTATAACGTAAGTTAAAGTTACCAAGAGCGAGAGTCCAGCTCTCATAATACACCAATAGGGAATATTACGCAAAACTCTGCGTAGGGGGCGGCACTAGCAAAACAAGAGGGCCTACCGCGAAACAGTTTCGTTACCTGGTTCTCTGTCACCTCTGTAAACAAACCGCCTTGGTGCACCAATTACATATTTATTCGTTATAAATTATCTATGAAAACCTGTAAAAAAACTGTTTAAGGCCTATTAGTACGTATTAAGAACTCTATGGTTTACCGGTGCGCTAGTGCTGCACTCTGGTGGCAGAACATTGCAGTAATATCCCCTATTATCTTTAATCACATTTTTTATTGGTGTATACTGACAGCTGCTGTCAAAAATACCTCTCGTCATAGTGCCGCCACCTGGCCAATTATTATTATCTACATACCTATACCACAGACATAGGCATAAGAAAGAAAAGGTACCCATACAACCATTTTCGGTCGCCGTTACGACACAGTGTAGACACATCTTGCGTCGACACCGTCTTTTCTGGTCACAATTTCGGTCGCAGTGTCGTCGCCGTTACGACACCGCTACCAGAAATGGGGAAGCGTCGACGCAGACACATTTTGACATAAAGTGTCGTCGCCGTGTGCACACATTGTTACCAGTTTGCGACTAGTTATTCCAAAATCATTCGTTCATTCGGTCATTTTGTTCGTTTCAAATAGGAACTGTCAGATGGAAAAATACTTAAATAATAAACATAAGTGACGTACATTAAAACGCCATCCCTAAACAGGATTTATAAGAAATAAGTATTTATTGTTTGGATTTATATTATATTATGACTTAAAATACTATGGGAAATTAAACTGCTCGAGGGATTTGATTATCTAAGTGTTATTTTATCAACGCGCTGCCACATTATTTTAGTTTGGCCAGCAATGAAATTATTTACTTCTCAGTGCGTGTGTTCATAACTACATTATTTGTTACATTTTTAGTGCTCCAATGCATATGATATACTTAAATAATAAAAATAAGGCTTTACTTAGTACTAAACTTGGTAATTAGGATGTAAAAATATGGTTTAAGGCTGAGGAAAATTCCAGTCACAAAGTAGTCGCAATGTTACGACTCTGTGTAGACACTGTGTAGACACAGGTCGGCGCGCGACCAAAAGTAGTAACAAAGTTACCGGATTTGTAAAATGGCTCCTTGTACTCATTTGTTTCCAGATATTCTCAAAGTGTAAGAGCCATGCCGTGGTAAGTAGTGTTGATGGAGGAGAATGGCAAAAAAATGATTTTGTTGGTACCAAGTTGTTGGGTAATCGACCACGATATTTTGTTATGGCCCACAACCACGAAGTCACTCGAGTTTGTTGCTGTCAGCATTTTATTGACATTACAATTAGATGCATTATCAACAGTTGATCTAGGAATTTCAGCGCTGTGAACATCTTTGTCATTTCTGCCTAAAAAGAATTAAGGTTAGAATACGTACATCTGGAATTTACTGTACCTAACATAATATCTATTACTATTAAATTACTGTTTGATTTGACATATTTATTTAAGGGTCAGGCCGTAGTTTTTGCCACAAATAGCGCAAAGGTGACGTAAAATATTCAACGATTCGGTCGCGCAGAGTGACGCAGAATAGTTGAGTCGGTCGCGCAGAGTGACGCAAAATAGTTAAGGTTTGCGCATACATTGTATGATTTTGACATAATATATTTTAAATGAACATTCGATTGTTAACCGAGGGATGGAAAGAACCCACCACAGCCGAGATATTTTGGCGCTCATAGTTAGGTACAAAAAAACACGATTTGGTATGGTAAGGTTACATTTTTAATCACTGCAGACAAAAGGCTGAACGGTCTACCAAATGGAACTATAGAATCATGTCAAATTGCCAAATAGAAAGAGATTCCATAGGATTTGACTGAAAAGGTAACTTTCAAATAGTTCCATGGTGATCCACGGTTCCATTTGGTTGATTTTATATAGCAAACTTACACCCGGAAACCGCAAACCTATGTGTGCATGAACCTTTATTCGGTAGCGCAATATCATTGGTATCGCAAAGTGGCATAATGGCGACCGTAGCGCAAAGAAAATCTATAATAACTCTATGAATAAGCTCTTTTTTTAGTTAAAATAACCTAGGAAAATTACACACGCCTTACTTAATAGTGCACACTAACTATGACGTCAATGACAGACATTAATTTAAAACTTATCTTGAAATCTCAAAAATTGCACGCTGCGAAAAATGTGGCACTTTTCACTGCGGATAAAGTTGACATCGGTCTGACAAAAATATAGCCGCTGCCGCCTTTTTGACCATAGACAAAGCTGCTTTGGTATTGCCACTATTCAAAATACAAATACTACCAAAGCTTAAAGGCCACAAAACGGCATGATGGTTGCGCAAAACGTAACGCAGAGAAATGGCTGTTTTCGTTTTTTTATTTAATGTACGAAATTTAATGTACTCTCTTAGGAAACACGATGCGATATTCAGAAGGGTGCTAGGTAACTATTATTTGAAATTAAATGAAAATGTTGTCTTCTTTTAATTTTAATGGATGCGCAAAGTGCACCCCTACCGAAGCGGAATTGCATTTTTCATGAAAATTTCGTATTTTTTTTAAATGTCTTATAACTTTGCTAATATATCATTTTATTTAAATATCTTCAGTGGCCGTAGGTAATCAGTTCTTCATAAATACAATGATGTGGTTAAAAACTATATAAACGTTATTACAGAAAAAAAAAGTGGCGGAACGAAATCTGAACTTTTAAGTGAAATATTCCCACTTTTCTATAAAATGTTGACGAGTGTTTATATGGTTTTGGTCGATTATTATCATTTGGATCGCTCATGATGACTTACTAGGATTCCGAGCACACGAGACACTAATGGTAAAGTTTGACAAACCTTGGCTTTCAAGAGGTATTTTATATTGTCATTTGCGGTCACAATGTTTCGAAACAGTTCGGTAACCGTTACGACACATTGTGTACAAATTGTGGTCGCAAAGTCTACACAATGTGTCGACACCTTGTTACCGAAAAGTGTACACACGGCGACGACACTTAGTTACTGAAACAAATTTGGTCACATTGTGTGCACACTGTTACCACACTAAGTAACCAAAACTGAACACAGTCGCAAAGTGTAGTAACTGTTACGACACTGTTACGACACATCTGACATTTAGTTACTACTTTGACGATTCTGCGACCGAAATGGTTATATGGGTAGACCCCTAAATAGCTGCGAAGATGAAATAAAAGACGCAGCGGGTCCAAATTGGATGAAAACAGCACAGTCCAGAGAAAACTGGGCCAATTTGGAGGAGGCCTTCAACTGCAGAGGGGTTCTTGCAGAGGAATTACAAACTACAACTTAAATATTTATATTTTTTCTCTCTAATTTCCTATATAAAAAAAGTAATAATTACAAATGTACTAGTTGATAGAAACGTGCTAACAATATTCATAGATTATAACTATATGTTGACTAACACAATTTCCTAATCTCTGTAAGAAATAAACGCTTTTTTATTTTATTTATTTATTTTACCACATTGTTTCTACTTTATATGTTGCTGGTATTCTCTGTACCTCTAGTGAACAAATATCAAGAATTTACGAACACACGCGGACATTACGTATCATCCCTGAGCCACCCAAGGCTCGTTGTTCTGAGGAGTTATCGTACTGTTTCGCTTTTATTATTTCAATAAATATAAATCGAACAACACCCGTGGCGCTTCTTACAGCCTTAGGAATGCGTAGAGTAACCAAACCTATATGAAACTTGAAGACCCAGATGCCCGGATATAGCAATAAAGATGGTAAAGCAATCTTACTAGACAGGTTTCGTTGCTCTCATTATTGTGTCATATCTGACGTGGCTAGCTCTTCGTCTATTATCATATAGTGATGATTGAGTGATATAGTCGGAACCGACCACAACTAACAACCAGTTCCAGTTTAGGTTTATCAATCTTTTTAGGGGTATCTGATGAAAAATATCTGGCAAATAAATGCGATCCTATAAAGAAATATTCAATGCTATCGCGGCGTTAATTTTTAAAGGCGGCCACCGACTATCAGTTAGAACAAAAATTTGCCGGCTCCGAACAACTGACAGGCCGATATCGTCAGGCGGACTGCAGGCGGACTGATAGTCGGTGGCCGCCTTAGCAGAAAACTTTTATAATAGGGGATATTACTGCAATATTCTGCCACCAGAGTGTAGCACTAGCACACCGGTAAACCATAGAGTTTTTAATTGCTCCTCTACATGATGGGCCAGCGCTGGGCCAGCGCTGGGCCAGCGCAATGGCCATGTGCGCAACTACACGATGGCGACATTCAGTTGTGATCTATACGTTTTCCAGGATGGACGTGGAAGCATTAGCCGCTGCAGCAATCTATTTATGCGCCATGTACCACCATTTTCTTAATGTACTCGTACACAATAATAAAGTTGTTAATAAGAAATAGCGTAGAAGATGACGGATGTTATTTATCCAATGCTTAAATTTAAATTTATGCAAAAACTTTTAAACCCTACTGAAAAAAACATTACTTATCTCTTTCTTAATGAGCCGCTATGTTTTTATTGTGTATGTATGAATGTATATATTTTACTATTGGTATTTAATGTTATAATTATTTATTTATTTATTTAAGTTGTACTGTATGTAACTGTATGTACTATCTGCGTAATGTATGTGTAATTTTACTATTCCTCTGATTAATTAAAAATAAATTTAATGCGTGCACTACCAGTTATAATACGTTCTGTTCTTATATCCTACTACCCTAAGGTTGTCTGGAAGAGATCGCTTACAGCGATAAGATCGCCTGTTGCTGTCTTTATTTACATTGTTTTGTTTTCTTTGTGGTCCAATAAAGAATATTTACTTAGGTACTTGAAAAGCTACTTTATTTTCTTTAAATTCTTATTATTAGTTAGGTCCTGATTTTAGTATCTCTATGATTCCAAATAAAAGCCATATAACGCATCCCCGATAAAGTTCTAAGAACTTCATGATAAGGCCACGTACTCGTCATTTTTTATTTAAAAAATCGTGTATTAGTTCAGAGATAATAGAGCGCACGCACGTCCGCACCCAACCGCGTTCGAGCACGCACTGAGGAATGGGCCACGTGTGGATGCGCACTGCCATCGCTGGCCCAGTCCCTTTGATGTGCGGTCAAAAAACCGACACCGTGGCCATCCCAGCGCCATCCGCCACGCCATAAGCCATCCGACGCCACTACCCTCTCTACACGCTGGCCCATCATAGTGGGCCAGTGTGATGGGCCATCATGTAGAGGAGCCATAATACATACTAGGCCTCAAACAGTTTTTTTACAAGTTTTCATAGATAATTTATAAATATGTCATTTGCGCACCAAGGCGGTTTGTTATAAAGGGCCTATCGTGAAACGAGAGAATCGAAATTTTGACATGTGCCTCTCTATCGCTCGAATATGAAAGAGTGACAGAGAACCAGGTAACGAAATTTTCATTTTCGTGTTTCTTGGTAGGCCCTCTGGATGTGCTAGTGCCGCCCCCTACGCAGAGTGTTGCGTAATATTCCCTATTGTTGGTAAATGAATCTCTTTCAATACCTTCCTAAAGGTTAGTGTCTCCAGAGCTTTGTCTTTCAAAAATAGAAGACCCTTCGTGATTTGGAGCCACGAGATAAGTAAGACTCAAAACACACATAGCGGAATGGAGGCAGTAATGTATGGAGGCCATAGACAAATTTGAGCTACCATCGACAAAACTCCATACATTACTGCCTCCATTCCGCTAGGTGTGATTTGCGCCTAAAGCCTCGTTATTATATCGCTTAAATACGTACACCAGAGCAGTTTTATCACGGGCAAAAAAATGTTTTTGGTGACCAGATCCATTGATTTATTAATACTCAAGTAATCTAATGGGCTATCTACTTAGATCAAACGTTGTACGCCATATTTATTGGCGGTTTACAGCTGTCACTGAATTAAAGAGTAAAATCGACTTGTAGTGATTTTTTTAGGGATGTCATCTCTTACTCAATGGCCAGATCTAGACAATCCTCGATCTATGCATGCGCGCACGCCATTAGGAATCCGTTTGTGGTGCCGATGCCGCCGCGCGGGCGCAGCCGATTGGCCGGCGTCCCGACGATTCATTTAACAAATTAACGATGAATGTTCCAAATATTCATGTTCTTGCATATCGAGGATTACTTCGCGATCGATCACGGACAGTTTTGTGTTGTCATGTTTAAATTTAGGATATTACGTAAGCTCACTTTTTTCCGTTTTAGGCGGATTACGGATGTAGATACAAAAGACACGTCCTCCTAGCGTTTGGCTAGGAGGCTCTTACCAAAGGGCTCAATTAAGCCTCGGGTTTATATGGCAACCTAATCCCATGAGTAAGCGTAGGCTAGGCACTATTTAGTTTTAAAGCGACTGCTATCTGATCTTCCAACTCTTTGTAGGTAGGTACAAGTTTTGACTTCTTTTTCGTGCTTTAGCTTTTTGGATATAGGTACTTTTGTGCGATGATCTTGAGTGATAAATATTAAATAACGTTAATTTTGATTACCTACATTTGTAACATTTAACAGTTAGTATTTTCATGACATTTGTGAGGTAAAATTATTGCAGGTAATGAACTTGGTAGCAAAGTTCGTTTAATCTCTCGTGCCTTGAGGCCCTCTCACGCTCAAGATTCCACTTTTTGAACCACTCGCTACGCTCATGAAAAAAATTTGGAATCTTTCGCTGGCTTAATATAATATATTAAGCCAGTGAAAGTCCCTTGTATAATAAACAACTATTTCACCACAACGTTCACCGATGCCATTGTTTTTTAAAAATAACGAAATACAACAAAAACAATTATTGATACTTACCTACATACTTAAGTATAGGTACTTTTGAAAGACTGTAAAAACTATTAATTTTTAATTACATGTGACAGAATTAACAGAACACATCAAAGCCATAATTCCAATCTTATTACACGTAGCTGTTTCATGTTAAACACAAGTTGTCACAAAATCGATTTTAGTACAAATGTAAATCACACAGTTCTGTCACTTTAGGCAGCACCTAGTAATTTGACAACCCCTGTCTTGTTACATACTTAATGCAATGCTTCCTTTAGTAGTGAAATCACTAAGCGGCCCCGCCGTACTCGTCCGGCCATTTCTCCCTCAATAATTAACCACCCTCTTTCTTAAAAATACGCCGCTTAACCCTACCACAAGTACTTCATCTATTATTTTATAATCCCTGCGGGTGCCAATGTCACGCCTCCGCTACCTTTTCAGAACAACAATCAAATAATTTAACGTACAAAAATGAACTTAATAATCACTGGCTTAAGATATGTAATCGAGATGCAGCTGAGAGTTAGTAAAGGGGTTATATTGCACACGTTTCAAAAGAATAAGTCTTCAGGTGCATAACAAATTTAGGGTTTACGCTCATTGGGATCCTTATTGCAACGCGTTAAGATTCAATTTAAAGTAAGTAGAGGTAAGTGGTAAAATAGTGCAAGCGTAGGTGACAATCGTGACGCCATGTTGTTTTTGTGGGGTAGAGGGGGGAGTAATGCTAGGTTTACCACTATAATTGGCTTTGGACGACGAAAATTTAATACGTATCAGGGAAATCGATAGCCATGTTTTATTAAGAAGCCCGTAAGCCACAAGTTGGAAGTTTTACAAATTGTCTCTAATTATGGCGAGGATTAATGATGATGGAAAAAGTTGAAAGTGACAGGACTTAGTACTTTGATATGAAGATCAAAGTAAGAATTTTAAATGGAATAGTATGGTCTTTTGTTTATGTGAGCTTTCTAATAAGAATACGCTTTGTTAGGTTAGCATTTATAGGAGCGAGTAATTGATTAGGTATTACCTATAAACTAGTATAAAGCAGGTATTACCTAAATGGTTTTAGCCTTGTATTGAATATATAGTGGTATTTGTACACTAATTACAATACGCTTTATCCTCCTGATGACTGCGTTTAAAATATTCCTAGATTTTTTAACTTTGTCAAACTGACAGAGTCAAAACTTCATTAAATTTAAACTTTCTTGAAACTTATTAACATTATAGGCTAGGCTCTCCGAAACATGTCGCGAGACGTGACTAAAGTGCCGTGAGTGAAACCGTGTTATTTTATAAAGGTAAAACTTCATTAAGGTGCGTTGGGGTAAGATAGAAGGTATTTTTTTGGGGTAAGACAAAAAATCATCCCTATTCCGGAGCACTACAAACTACTTTTTATCTTAACCCTAAAAAAATACCTTTCTATCTTACCCCAACGCACCTTAGAGCTTATGTATACATATTTAAAGCCTGACCAGGTAATCCGGGAATATATGACCATTGTCAAGAGGGCGCTATTATTTTCATTTATATGGCAACAGTTTGGTATAGTCAAAAAGCATAATCTCTGTGGTATAATGTCATCTTGATTTGTTTACCTGTCAGCTCTGATGTTAATTTGTTATTGTTTCGTAGCGAAATAGTTTCACATCCCGAGAGTTCTATTTCAAGCAGTTCATTACATACATTATTCACATTGTTTTGCACTTGACTACGAATAGTTTTCGGCATTTCTTGTGATTAATTATAGTTATTTGTTATACAAGTGGTGAAAGTTGTATTTTACGTGCGAGTGTTATTTGAAACACGAGCTAGCGAAAGGATTCTATTATTGACCACGAGCGAAGCGAGTGGTTCAAAAATAGAATCCTGAGCGTAGCGAGTTCTTTAATACACGAGACGTAAAATAACTTTCACCCGTGTATAACACAAAACTTTTCACCTCACTACAGCGAGGAAAATAAGAACAAGGGTGCATTTTGCTCGGTTTCCCGTAATTCCTCAGGTGTTTAATACTTCTTCATCACTCGAATCACTAATTTTTCACAAAACAATCTAGAAAAACATGCGAATATTTAACGTTGATATGATGGATGAATTGAAATGAAAAGTTTTGACGTAAAAGGTTTTATTAAATGTCAGATGCGTTTTGTTCGTACGTAGACTTATTCGGCTGTCAGAACAATTTATCCGTTTTTACAAAAAGAAAAAAGATTAATGTTGAATGCTGATATTTATGAATTAAAATAAAGTTGTAAGACTGTATTAAGTGTTTTTACTCGATGCAATTCATTAATTGCGATGTTAAAAATTCTGCACTTTTAACGTTTTACGTTTTGTTAGCTGTCAAATGTCACTTAAGCCACTTGTCACTTATGTCAAAACTCTTTCACCACATGTGGATAAAAAGCGATTTTCACAATAGATATTAAACAAACAAAAAGGGCTTTCCGAGCTAGTGAGGTGAAAATTAATATTCAACACTTTACTCTTATTTCAGGAAACCGCCACAAGGACACTGACAACATTGACAACCTATCATTAAAATTATTGCCAGTGTCAGAAATTAGGTCCAATGAAATTCTACAACATGGCGCATGGTCATATTCCTGGTCAGGCTTTACGTGTACCACATTCTCATCAGAAATTCAAAATTCTAATCCGATAAATTACCCGTTCAATACGACGTCCCAAAAAAATAAAATTTCAAATTATTATTTAAGAACGCCCTTAGAAGTTTCGAGTAGCAAAACACAAAGGCTCAGTCATATTGACACTGGCTCTTCGAGGACTAATTTTGAGCTCTTGAGGCCCTCAAGGCGAGGGCAATCGGCCGGCCTCTTGGGGTAAAGTGCCGGTGCCGACTAGCTCAGGTGGGCGACTTGCCTCGTTGAAAGTTGTCCGTCACCTTCCTTTGCCCAAATATCTGATTCGTTTTTAAAAAATATATAAAAGGGTTTACGAAGCCGAGAGAATTACGACTTGGGTCGGTTGGTCTAGTTAGATTTTCTTAGTTAAAAAGAAAATCTACGTGTTTTTTTCGAGATTTAAGACAAAAACGCCAGTAAGGTAATTGTGAACTTACACCGTAAATATTTCATGAAAACTATATTATTTACTTTATGTTTTATTTCCTCAGGACCTATTCCACAATCACCAAAATTATTGCAATTCTTTGCAGTTATATAAAAGAAAATGACAGCACACTTTTATCTGACAGATATGTTTTATCTGGAGATTGTGAAAGCCCTTAGTATGTTTCGTTTAGTAGAAAAACTTTTTTCCAAATGTGTATCCTCAGCCACATAGCAACCAAAATTGCCTTTTATTTTCTCAGTTTCGAATGCTAAACCGAAACCGATTTGCATCTTCAGGTAAATATGTACGGAACAGACAGACGCAGCGACAATAGACGAGCTAGATTTCGCTTGAGCGAGCGTCTCCATGACACCTTTGGATGTCCGGCGACGGGGTTACTAAGAGAATCTCGCTCGACAGCGATTGAGCGAGAATTTAGCGAGATTAGGCGACTCGTCTTTGAAAATTTGGTTTTGTAGAATGCAATGACATTCTTACAAAGAAACATTTGTTACATTTATTTGTTATACTCATATTTTTAATGCACGTGTGTAGGTAGGTACTAAAGATCTTAAAAGTAATAACAGTCGCGACATGAACTTATTTGACACTATTTTTTCATAGAGAAAGTACCCTGCTAGATATTAAATCTAGTAAGACTAGTAACCGGTCTTATTAGTAGCTGACAACATTTCGGTGTAATGAGTAGTATATACTTTCGGTATAATTTAGGGGTACCCATTTTCCTTTATGGTTTTATATGGTGACTTGAATGTTAAAAAACCAAAATATCCATCTCAAAGTGGTAAGTAATAGAAATGGCGACCAATCCAAGATGGCGGGTGTATGCAACTATGCAACGTATCGGTACATTTTGGGGGTTCTATTAATTTTCCTCTTACAGCGGTTTGAGCAGTTAGATAGACTTATCTCTTCCACGGGGGTTCAGCTTTCCGCACTTTTCGTCTGTACTTCGCCCTATCCTCGACGTCTTCTTAGAACACCTGACACTCACTCATGTCCTTTAGCACCACGTCCCACCATCTTGCTTTGGATTTGCCTCTACTTCTTTTTAATTTTCCGACGTAGTCGGGTGGCTTCCTCTTTATGTCACCATATCATCGCAGTCTATTTTCCAGATAGGATAGGCTTATGAGAATGTGAAAATAGTTCTTTGTGCGACTGTTACATAATAGGGTATTATTACGAGTGCAGTTTTATCACACGAGTGTTTAATGTCTGATTATAAACGTAACTGTTCATAAGTAGGCATTAAAACACTCGTGTGATACATTACTTTATCTACACAAATATTATAACTCCTCAATGACGTGTTGAGATGCATTAGAATGACCCCCATTGCACCGCCATGGCTAACTAGATTTGAAATCATGACTAACTAGATTTTAATACCACAACTTTAATAACATTCCAATTTCGAACATTTTCTGGTAATCGGTATACTAGAAGATGTCCGAAATATAAATGTTATTAAAGTAGCGGTCATCGATACTCTAAAGTAAAATTTACGATGCACTACAGATACAGGTTACTTATCGGCCATTAGCTTTTCGTTTCTGAACATATTATAGAGAAATTATAATACGGATGCAGATAAAATACTACACTGAGAAAATGAAACATCTAGAAATAAATAAGTTTTTGCTATTTACAACCGAGGGACTCGCTTCGCATGGAGCCTGCAAAGTTCGTTACTAAAATCATAGAAGTGAACTTGGCTAACGTGCGTATGTGAAACTATACCATTAAATTAGTTAAAAATAAATAAGAGAATCAGATAAGGGTTATATTTACTAGGGCACTTATTTGGATTTAAATGAGTGATTGGTAAAAATAACCAAGAATATTTAGCAATAATTGCTTGTTTGTCATTAACAAAGCTTTATTCCGTGTTTTAAATATGTCTTGGTTATATGCAACCGAAAATATCTTAACCGAGCCAAATTGGTACTGTGCTATCACATCACACAATTTTTTCCGTGTATATAGTATCCTTTGCATATACCTACGTATTTTTTTTAAAATAATCTCTAAGCAACAGCTTACTCGTTTAAGAATGACTATTACTTAATAGGTTGCAACCCGTAGTAACCCGCCAAGGGTCAAGCCAAGTGGGGGTAAGAAAGGGGGCACTCGGCGGGCGGGGGCGGACCCCGCATTGGCTTTTGACAGTCCGAATAGCTCCGACTGGTATGCGAGCATTACTGGAATGAAGAGGAGCAATTGTTGGCTAGGCAAATGTGCATGACGTAACTTGTAAAGTGACGTCATGGGTTACCAGCGTCTGTGGGTTTACTAGGGACTAAATCAGTAACAAATTGTATACAATTTACCGGTTGCTGCGATAGGGTTTACTGTAATATTAATTAAAATGTAGATGAAATTGTATCGTCATCATTATTGTTAACCATGACTTTTTACCATGACGATGTTTTCCTTCATCGGAAAACTTCTGCTTACCGCCTGATGGTAAGCATTTACTGTAGTATATGGACGCCTGCAACTCCAGAGATGACACCCGCGTTGCCGATCCTTTAGAAATCCTTTTATCCGTTTAAGAAAGTACAATATGGGGTTAGAAGTTATATAAACTTCTACTCAAAGAAGTTGCGAACTCTTCAATAAAAACTGTTCCCAAGACAATTTCGCAACTCATTCACACGCTGTAAGCTTTGGTTAATTCCCCACCAATTCCCCCCATCGAGACTTTAATCCATCGTCTATCCGACCTGACCTCCTGATTGCAGTCAACTGCCACTTGACCGCATCGCTTCCTACTTAGCTGGACCACCCAGGAGTTTGCAGTTTTGCATGAACGAACTTAGAGATCGTGCTAAACTTTTTAGTAAGTAAGACAGTGATTTTTTGGAGCAATGTTTGTGTAACGGACTTTCCATCGATCTTCCGTAGATTATCGTGATACTGATAAAATATACGCCTATTTTAGTATTTACCCATTAATCCATACTTAACTATCAGGAGACCGGCATCGTTTCCTATTACTTATATGGACCACCAAAGAATCCATATCCAATCTCGTATACAAGGTGTAACAAAAATGCTGTTGATCCTTTTAAGGGCATAATTTGTATCGTATTCTAATTATGAAAAAGAAAGAATAAAGAATTTTCGCACGAAAAATATTTTTTGTTTTGTATGGAGGGTCGGCCGGCTGACACCACCTGTCCTATAGAAAAAAATTTTTTTTTTCGCGGCCTAAATTTTTTTTATCTACTTTTTCTTAGTCGCAAATGTCGCAATACGATACCAATTATGCCCTTAAACGGATCACCAGTATTTTTGTTACATCCTGTATTTCAAAAATGCGAATTTCTGCCGAAGGATAACCAGACACCAGACATTCAATGTTTTTAATCTTTGATTACTAGGATAGGGTTCCTATTCCTAAATAAAAATAAGTATATTTAACAGAAATAAAAACCGAAACATTTTACTCTAAGTACTTATTAATATGTAAGCCGCTCCATCATTAAAAAATAGAAATAGGCTATACAAACTAATTAATATACTAAATAAAATAAAACACTCGACACAACTTTAACTCCAGGACCTCTAAAACATATTTGGAGATGCTTGGTGAAAATGGATACAAGACTATAAATAAACTTGACGAACAATATTCAACTCGAGCAACATCGACAACAAAAAGTATTTTGGACCATATTATCACGAACGTAAAGGACAAGTTTATTCAAATAGCCCTACTTGATTCCTCTTTGTCAGACCACAAACAGATTATTCTAGGAATGAAAATGTGTAAGCCAAACAAGTCAAAATCATATAACAAAGTACAATATGAAGCAATTGACTATAGTATTCTGGATAAACTAGCGAAAGAAGAGCTATTGGATCAGGTCAACAATCAAACCATTGACGAACTACACAATACATTAAAGAGTTTAACTAGACGCAGCACGGTCTTAAAGACTAAGATATCAAATCCACCGAACCAAGACTGGATCAACAAAAATATAATTGATAATATAAATAAACGGAACGAACTGTGGCTGAAGTTGAAACAGAACCCTAAGTGTGAGGAAATATCATCATGTTTCAAAGCTCAACGGAATAAAACGACCACCCTGATTAACCGGACCAAAAACAAATATTATAATGATTCTTTTCAGAAATGCAAAAATGACCCCAAAAAAATGTGGGAACTGATAAATTCTTTGTCCACTAACAAAAATAAACAGAACTGTGTTCCTCCAAAGCTAATTACTACATCTGGAGTTATATCGAATGACGCAGAGATTTGTGAACATTTTAATGTCTTTTTTGCAACCATTGGTTCTCATCTAGCTAATCAAATACCCATTCATTATCACAATAACAGATATGACGTGTCAAATCTTAATAACCAAGAAATTAACCATACTGGACTAACCTTCTTACCACTTTGCACCGAAGAGGAGATTGAAAATATAATTAATAAGCTGGATACAAATAGCAGTTCAGGCATCGATAAAATAACAACAAAAACAGTTAAATGTATTAAACAGTACCTGGTTCCGAACCTCACGATATGCATCAACAATTGCCTGCAAAATGGTACATTTCCAGATTTCCTCAAAATAGCTAAAGTTATGCCTATTTTCAAATCGAACTGTAAAACAGATCCCGGAAACTATCGACCAGTGTCAGTCCTACCAATACTCTCTAAAGTTATAGAAAAAGTAATACACAAGCGTTTAAACAACTATCTAGAACAAATAAACTTTCTCTCAAACTGTCAATATGGTTTCCGGCCCCAATCAAGTACATTGTCTGCGGTGATTGATTTAACTACTAAAATTAAAACAAATGTAGATGCCAAAATGATAAGTCTAGGGATTTTTATTGATCTTAAAAAAGCCTTTGACACGGTTAGCCATCGACTACTTTTGGAAAAGCTTAAGCATATAGGCATCGCTGGCAATGCGTATAAAATGTTTGAATCATATCTCTGTAATCGGGTCCAGGTAGTGCGAATAGGTAATGTGCAAAGCAGCCCCCAAATGATAACTTGTGGCGTGCCACAGGGGTCGATAATAGGCCCTCTCCTGTTCTTAATTTACATAAATAGTATTTGTCAAGTGCCTTTACACGGAGAGATAAGCCTATACGCAGATGACACATGCATATTTTACTTTGGCAAGTCTATAAAGGATATTACAAAGCTAGCACAAGAAGACTTGAACAACCTGCATGAATGGTTCCAATTTAATTTACTTACAATTAATATTGCTAAGACCAGCTACATAATATTTAAATCGAAAAATAAAAAAATTGATGAAGATATCGAACTAAATATAAATAATATACAATTAAAAAAATCTACGCAAGAAAAATATCTCGGTGTCATACTAGACAGTGACCTATCATGGAAACAACACATAAATAAAATCCGGTCTAAGCTCTCATCTTTAAGGGGCTGCCTCAGCAATACGGCCCACTGTTTTCCTCGCCAGGTAAAATACACGATTTATAATTCGCTTGTAAAATCCCACTTAAACTATCTTATAGAAGTATGGGGTAGCGCTAACAAAACTTCTCTTAAAAGTCTACAAATAGCCCAAAATAAATTAATTAAAACACTCTTTGGGTATCACTTCTTAACAGCTAGTCGCAAAATTTATTCAGAAACAAAAATCTTAAATCTAAACCAACTGTACTTTAATAATACTTGTATACTCATTCGCAAAATAATAAATAACAAAATTCACTCACAATTAATCTTTCAAACTAAATTACAAAAAGGCTTACGTCCTCTACGGAATTCTAACAATCTCTGTCTTCATCAAGCGAGAACTAAAGGGGGTAAAAAAAAGATTAGCTATGAAGGAGCACAGTTTTACAACAGGATACCTAAACATATTAAAGACTGCACGAATGACAACATTTACAAACGCAAATTACTGGACTTTGTAATTCATAATGTCTGAATGCGGCCCTGGCACGCATCCACATGGGAACAAAAGATAACGCATATTGAGATATGAACGTCGCTCGACTCAACTAGCATGTATTTAGGGTAAATAATGCATTGCACCCAAATTGCAATGTCAACATTATCAACACGTTGTAGTTTCTTCAAATAATAAAACATTTTGTTGTAGTGAGGCATACCCACATACGTATATAGTGATTAGTGATATAGAATATTATTCGTAATTCTACCTACATACTTTATTTGTATTAATTGTTTGGCTCGTAAGTAAATATTTTTAAGTAAATATTTTTAAGTAAATATTTTTAAGTAAAATATTTTTATTGTTAATAAACTTAACTAGTTACGTAACTGCATGCGCACTCAAATATAATCTTAAGTTTTTAAATGTTTTCTCTATTTAAGTGAAATGTATATTTCTTTTGAGAAAATAAATATTCTTTAACCACAACTGCGCTGTCCCCAGTTAAAATTTCTAAAAACCTGGTGTCTCACGGAAGTCACGGAACTTTTGACGAAAACAGAAAAAAATCGGACAAGCCACCGGTGGTAGATAGGAATATTTTGTTTGTATTGCATAAACACAACCCTATCACTCCAAAATACACGTACCGTCATCACCGTTCCGCTATAAAAAAGTATCTCAACTATTATCTGTTTACTATTAAAAACCAACCATCTTATATGATACTGACACTCGATTTCTTGAGCATGACATAAACCTGCAGGCCAAGACAATATAGAAAACGTCAGTCAACGACGATTTCTAATTTAAAAAGTTACCTTTCTTTCGAAGACAAACCCTCAAGCAGCTGTATCGATTACAACATCAAATCGAATTTGGAACGAAAGAGTAACATGTCATGATACCTTTACAAAAAAACCGAACATATTTTTTCTAACCTCAAAATTTTAGAAATTTCAAAATTGGTTGGTTTGTTTTTGTTGTCGTCTTATCTATTGGCGGCAGAATGGGATTGTGTCATGATGTAAAAAATCTCATGTTAATAATTGGATGAAATCGAAACGACAAGGAAAACATAGTTTTTTTTTATTTGCGTTGCGTTAATGTATTTTCTTTTTTTTCTTTCTTTCTTTCTGTGAATAATATTTGTAGTAGAAATAGGATCTGTGGTGTGACAGTGTTAGAAAAAGCATTTTTTTGTGTCAGCTTAAACTTATAATGTATAGTAACTGAACTGTCTACACCTTTAGGTATATTTAAATTAAACAGTATTTCATTACTGTGAACGGTTTTGTTGGATAAGTAGATTTAAAAATGTAAGAAAACGCGAAAGTGCCTTTCTACGCAGTGAACGCTCTTAAGAGTCCGGTAAACATTTTTTTCAATTAAGCTCAACTTTTTGATACTATTTTGTAGTAGGTACTTAATTAATTAACTAACGAAATATTTTGCTTCGGACGTCAAGAAGTGATCTGCTTGATTTTTTGTAAACATACAAATTCAACCAAAAACATGTCAAGGTCATTCCCAAATTACCAAATTTACCGTCGATTAACTCTTTGTCACAGATTCCGGCGACAAATTAGTTAGTCTTCTAATGGATTTGTCCGTTTGGTAGTTTTGTCCGAATTCTTGTCGGTCCTTTTTGTTTTTATCGACTGGACTCGAATCGATGTCGCTATCTCGGAATCTGTTTCAGTCGCCGTTTTTAGTCGTGTTTTGTTTTAAGGTTCTCAAAGTTTAGAAGATTGGGATTACATTTTTATTTAATGGCTAAGTTCTACCCTTTTACTTTATTTTTTATTTCCTCTGTCTGTGCTACACAATTAAATTAAATAAACTGACCTAAAATGAAATCAAACTTATATTCCCATTTTCAGCGAAAATTTCGTTTTATTACAAACTCAAGATTTTATAAGCTTCATAAACTTCGTGATGTAAGCAGCTGTGGCGGCGCGTCCATAGAACACGATTCCCATTCGTTGCCTAAGTTTCAGACGCCTAAGCAGTTCTCCTACAGCTCATGAAGAAATTTTAAGCCAAATTCAGCACCGGTTTGTCTAAGAAAAAGTTTGACTCGCCGCCACTGCTAAGCGGGTTTTAACCGTGGTACCACGGGGGACCACGGGTAAAAAAAATTCTCCGTAGACCCACAACACCGAAATGGGACTATGGGTAATTGAAAAGAACCGGGTATTAACCGTGGTCCCACTGCTATGACCCTCAGTGGATCCACAAGTACTAATTTTGTCCCCATAGACCCACTGCTCGAGAATGGTATTCATTTGCTAGTATTTAAAGGCACAGCAAAAAAAAATAACCAAAACCTACCTTGCCTATTAAAAGAAGAATAGTATTTAGAGGCGTAATTTATGACATATCTATTGCTGTGGGACTACGGGAAATATTTATTTTCGAGGAATGACCCGTGGGCCCACGGACAGTTTCGTACTCAAAAATTCAGCAGTGGGGTCTACGGGGAAAATACGGGGAAAAAAAATTCCCGTGGTCCCCCGTGGTACAAAAACCGTGGTACCACGGGTAAAACCCTCTGCTAAGCAATCAGCAACAGGCCCATCGACAGTGTTAATCTATGGCAAAAAGCGGAACTGCTGTAAACAGGCAATGCGAGGGTTACAGCAGTTTCGTTTTTTGGCATCGATATAGTTAACATCTATCACTGAAAAATTTGATGGGAGTAGGTAGCTTAACAGCAGTTTTCAATCCAGCTGTTTCAAATAGCTGGATCTATCTGGCAGATATGCCCGGCGGGCATATCCGTCAATGCATGGCGCTATTTAGATCTGTCCGCTGATACTAAGCTAATCCAATGTTACTAAGCGTAGAGTAGTGTTAGGAAAAGTTCTAGTAAAAGTAGCTACTTTCAATAGAATCATTCTGCAGAAAGAAAGCACGAAAGGATGAATAAACTCCTCTTCAAGCAGGTATAAAGGAGGCATGTTCTGTTCCATGGTAGGTACCTACCTAATCAAGCAGATACTTATGCGCCGCTTTTGTCTGTTATAGGGCA
Organism: Pammene fasciana; assembly: GCA_911728535.1. Taxonomy (NCBI): domain Eukaryota; kingdom Metazoa; phylum Arthropoda; class Insecta; order Lepidoptera; family Tortricidae; genus Pammene; species Pammene fasciana. Next base: position 5,835,928 of record OU452292.1, read on the forward strand.
ACGAGTCGTAACCTTTTAAGTTTTTAACGCAGGAAAATTAGTATCCAATTAAAAGTTTGAGAACCTCTATCACACACTACCTGCGCCGACGCGGGCGCCTGCGCCTGCGCCGTTTATAAATCACCGCCATCTTGAACACCCGCTCACAACCAAAACGACGTAACTACATTAACAACACTCACAACCATCTGCTCTTTTGTATCGGCATCATTTTCAACCACCACGTGGAATTAAGATGACGTAAGCGCCAGTGTGTTGTGAAGGCGCTTAAGACTTTCTTCATAACGCCGGTGTAGATCGCCCGATTAACCAGTCAACTGTTAACGAACATAGGATCCTTCGTGTTCTCGGCTACCATTACGGACGATAGTCAGAAAAACGAAATATCTCCTGACTATCTTAAATCTGTCGATCTCCTAATTTGTTGAAATTTTTGATGATTTTTTTGGCATTTGTTTAAATAGGTATTTACCTAGTACCTACCTGAGTGGGCCAATCAGCTTTTTGACATACCATTTTGAGTGTCTCTTGCGTCACTCAAAATGTCTCTGGACTTACTAAGAAATCGGGCTTCTAATATACATAGATATTAGGTTTAATAGTTGGGGGCTCGAATGTTTTAATTGAATTTTAAAACGAAATTTAAAAGTTGAGGACAAAATGTTGATTCGCCCAATTATTAATAAAATTAATAAAACAATACATGTTATACGATGGGGACGAGATAATATACCGACACTTACCTTTTGCCAAGCCCTATCTAAATTCACAATCAAATAACTCTAGGGAATTAAAATCGGTAAAAATCAGTATAGCTGTGATGTGAAATGAAAGTAAATTGGTAATATTACGACGGATACCTACGCGCCGTTTTAAAAAACGTGCGCATATTTAAAATCCTTATTTTAACAAATGACCCATGTTTCTCTAACATGAAACATAGAAACCAAAATATGGGACTGTGTCGAAAACATGGACATGAATATTTACTATTTGTAATAACTAATATTGCAGGAATATATTGTCTAAAGTTGTCGGACAATTTTAGTTCAATTACAGGAATATATTCTCTAAAATAATCGGACTATTTTAATCACATACGCTTAAGAAACTTTTTTCACGTAAGGTACATTTCGAATATTTTAAGAAATAATGTTAAACTGTGTAATTTTCAATAATAACTTCAAGTAGGTAGGTACACTATATCCGCAATTTACCGAACAACTGCTTACAGCAAGATTTTACCATATTTTATCGATTAAAGACTTCTAATGCAATTCAATTTAAATTTACAATTTCCTAAGTACAAATGCCGAATAATTTTACCTTTATTCAAGATATTATGCATGTTCGTATCCTTTAATCACAGGAAATCTCCAATATTGCATCAGTATTTACAATATACATAAATCGCATGACTAAGTCAAATTCGGATTCAACTAATAGACCCCCATCGATTTCTGAGAAAACCAATTGGCTAACTGATTACGTTTTTGAAGCAGATGTCAATACATCTAGCGACCACCTCGAGATTGCCGCCTCCATACTAACTAGGGGTGATATTACAATGGTTTACCAAGCTAGCAACAAGCTAATGGTCAGGACCAGTATAAAACAGCCTCCTAATATACACAGTAAAACGTGTGCGAAAATCCCAGTTATACTGGTTCTCCTGTTTCGACTTGATCGATGAGAATACCTCCAGACTATCATAGCAGGAGCCACTTTCATCACCCAACTTAACAAGCGTGCAACAGAGGCAGCGAATACTAAAAGTAGAGTACAAGAACAAGATAGAACGATTTTCCTTCACTCAAGCGAAAGTAGAAAAAGACGGTCTTATGCTCAAGTTAACGGATAAGAATGAAAGGTATGACCGTCTGGGTGGCCACCCCCCACGGTTGGCCGATGACCATAAAAATGAGTATAAAATTGAAACATCAATATAATAAGCAATCAACCAGAGCCCGGCCAGTTCTAATTATACGGGCAGGCTTCGATATAAATTACTTCATGACCAGATACAGTTGGCTCCGAACCTCGGGCGTACGAATGATTGTGAAACGTATTAACTGTACGTGATTACGTGATATATTGATGGCAAATTACAGTCTGTGATCTAGAGACGTTTCGAAAGTGACCTGATTTATTTTTAGAAAAAAGAAAACACCTTTTTTTTGGTATTTGCATATTTGTTCTTGAAATATAACTATGCGGAGTGGATACATATTTTTCGTCTGTTATTTTTTTACCTTTTCCATTGTTAACTGATTTCACGTTAGTATAGGTATCATCGGGTTCAAAAATGCACGGGCAATATATGAATGAACTCATTGATAAATTGACCATGCAATTATGAACCCGATGGTACATTTCTTTATTTTCCTAATAAATAATTGTTATGTAGATATAAAATCTACATTTTGCTTTTTTCTTTATTTATGTCCTAACTAATTTCGTGTAGATTACATATTGGTTACTAAAAAAATTATCTTATTTGGAAAATAATAGCTTAATTCCCCAGTCCCGTTCCTAAAGCAAAAGTACCTATTTCCGTTAAAAAAAGGAGAAAAACCCATAATTAATATCAAGTATGAGAACACTCTCTAACCACCAATAACTTCGTGTCATAACAGGGTAATGCTTATGTTTAAAGGTACCGCGACACATCATGGGCGTAAGTATATCGCAATATACAGGTTGTAAGCTGTTTATCTTCTGGGGTACGTTTGGGCTCGAGGCAGAGGTGCCGTGATGCCCGGTTTGTTGGTTTTTCGACCTTTGTTTTTTATATGGAGCCAATTTTCGAGTTAAATGAGGTTATGTTAGTGTGGATGTGTCTCGTTTCTTTAAACGTATGCAAGAAACTGCCTAAGCGAAAATTGCCGTTATACTCTTGTTATTTTGTTTAACGATGTTAGTTGTTTCAGAAACTATGAATAATATAGACAGCCACAGTCTAACAACTTTTTGAGGCTTCAAGTCAGAAGCGCCATCTGAACGAGAGCAATCTAAACATATAACAATAGTAGGAGGAAATGACATTGCGTCGCAGCGGCATCTAGTAGGTAGCGACACTCTCTGTTGTTCACATAAATAACTATTATCAAAGAGTGGTGTGATTATTTCTTGAAATAAATCAAACCAGTTTAACGCTATGGTATGCATTTACAAATTATAGCATAAAGGAAAAAAAAACTCTACTTAAAATATCCCATCAGCTTTTAGTAGCACAGTCGTATCCACACAAAATGTCGAGTTATCATTTAAAGCACACAAATTTGGCAGTCAGCACGCCGGGCTCCCATAATTTACGAGAGGTTGGTGATAATCATGTGTTTAGACCTCCGCTGCTCTAGTTGGTGGGTGGTGCAACAGACCAGTGCTCTGGACAGATGTTTCTCTTGTCAGATGAGCATTTTGGAAGCTCTTACATGTTCTAGCATTGGTGGGCTAAGTAGTGAAAAGTTAATGAATTGGTGAGACTTAAAGGTTTTCATACTAATGTCTTTGGACTCCCATAATTTACGAGAGGTTGGTGATATTCACGCGTTTAGACCCCCGCTCCTCTTTGGTGGGTGGCGCAACAGACCAGTGCTCTGGACAGATGTTTCTCTTGTTAGATGACTGTTTTGAGAGAGGTTTTCCATTTCTCTGAACACCCATAGTTTACGAAAATTTATAACGTGTTTAGACGTCTGCTGCTCTAGCTGTTGGATGGCTGGACAGATGTTTCTCTAGTTAAATGAGTATTTTAGAAGCTCTTGCATGTTCTAGCATCTAGGATTGGTGGGCTAAGTAGTGAAAAGTTAATGAATTGGTGCGGCTGAAGGTTTTCCATACTAATATCAATATCTCTGGGCTCCCATAATTTACGAGAGTTGGTGATAATCACGCGTTTAGACCCCCGCTTCTCTTTGGTGGGTGGCGCAACAGACCAGTGCTCTGGACAGATGTTTCTCTTGTCAGATGAGTATTTTGGGAGCTCTTACATGTTCTAGGATTGGTGGGCTAGCTAGTGAAAAGTTAATAACATGGTGAGACTGAAGGTTTTCATCTCCGGACTCTCATAATTTACGAGAGGTTGGTGATATTCATGTGTTTAGACCTCCGCTGCTCTATGGTGGGTGATGCCACAAAGTAGTGTTATGGACAGATGTTTCTCTTGTCAGATGAGTATTTTGGGAGCTCTTACATGTTCTAGGATTGGTGGGCTAGCTAGTGAAAAGTTAATAACATGGTGAGACTGAAGGTTTTCATCTCTGGACTCTCATAATTTACGAGAGGTTGGTGATATTCACGTGTTTAGACCTCCGCTGCTCTATGGTGGGTGATGCCACAAAGTAGTGTTATGGACAGATGTTTCTCTTGTTACATGAGTATTTTGGAAGCTCTTACATATTCTAGGATTGGTGGGCTAACTATTAGTGAAAAGTTAATAACATGGTGAGACTGAAGGTTTTCCATACTAATGTAATAGGTTGGTGATAATCGCGTGTTTGGACCTACGCTGCTCTAAGGTGGGTGGCGCCACAGAACAGTGTTATGGACAAAGTTAAGGGAAATGTTAAGGGCAAAAGCGCCCACCACTTTTTCCATTTAATACGATCCTGAGATCTCTGGCCACTCTATCAAAGAGGCATGAAAAAGCTTCGTCTTGGACGAGAATTAGTTAGGTACTTTCTTAATTTTTTTCCTAGTCATTGGTACATCTGTAAGCAAGTTAGTCCAGAATAGTGTGATGACCGCCGATCGCATATTGATTGCCGTCAAATCGCTAGGTCGTGATCGCAGCCATAATGTCTCTCTCCTAACTGGACTTCGCAGCGATTACCTCCAAACTCGTGTTTAGTGGTGACCTATGGCATTTGAGGAGTTTCATCTTGATAAGTAGATTGAGGAGTCATTAGAAACTCGGGTAATGAGTTTAAAGTAGGTTTATTGGGTATATGTAATTGCCTGGTTTTTGGTTCTTATGAAATTTCGTAATCTTGTGTACCTGTTATATCCCAATGGATCTGAAAGAACAAATCAAATTATTTTTAATGATTATTTTGATTTGATTATTTTAAGTAGTCACGCTACTATATGCATAAATTATAAACTTATATAGATGTCATATTTCAATCAAGTTTATAGACGCCGCGTTAACCAACATCGCCACGCTTCTGCCGCGAATGCAGAAGACGCTGGTTCGATCCCACACTTGGGCACCGGAGGCCTTGGTCACTTTTTTTTGCTGCGTGGCCTCGGCTTTAGAATAGTGCCACCCCGTCTCTTCCCGCGGTTGTAGTAAGAGGCGACTAAGGGATAAGGGATAAGGGAACCTCTGATCCCTATTGCTCGTGAGAACGCTGTGGTGATTTTTTTAATTAATAGTCATCCGCATGGCGGCGATGCGGTTCGCCACCCATCACGTCTCGTTCTTCACGGGGGCGAGAAGTGGCTCACGGAGAGCCGTTTTGCTGCATTGATCGTAGCAAATGGAAATCCGTGATCTCTGCCTACCCCTTTTGGGATATAGGCGTGATTGTATGTATGTACGTATCTATATAAGTTTATAACCCAATGGATCTGTTTATAAAACAAGGCGATTGAGCATATAATTCGTCTAACTTTCGTATTTATATTTGTAGGCTCATTCGCGTGGATCGCGCAAAAATAAATAAAAAAACAGTAGGTAAGTACACTATATAATAACAAGTTTTGGCCACCCAAGGAAGCAACATTTAGTTTATTACTCTCTAAACAAGCACCAGGTAGGTGTCCAATCGAAGATTTAACTACTACTCATTAATTATCACGGCACTATGAAATATTTACGTCCAAACCGTGCTAGATTCTCACGAATACCTTTTAAACGACCTCCTTGACAAGATTTATATTTCGCATAAAAAGTTACTGTTGGATTCCTAATTAGCTCCAAAAAAGCTTCATACTATTTTATAACCGTGCCTCGGCCGGCAATTTGATGTATAAATCATTTGGTGGCCGTAGCATATACTTATCGAGCATAGTTTGGTTAACCAATCACGTTGTTAGGTAAAATAGGTAACTATGACAGCTATTTCTTGGTTAACTGTTCCTCATTTAATGAGGTTGGCAACTGTCAACGGTTTGGCCAGATGGCGCTAGCATACCTGGTACCTGTCACTAGTCTTGTTGTATGGGATTTGGCTTAAAGGCTAGTCCATCCAGGTCAGAAAATTCCAAAAAAAAACAAGAATTTGACACAATTGGTAGGACTGACAGGTACCAACTATGCTGGCGCCATCTGTAAAAACTTTCGACCGGCCAACCCCATTGACAACTAGTGACTATGTCAATTCTTGGGATTAGGGCTTCATTAAGCAGTTGCAGAAAGCTTGGAGAAGCGCTAGCACAAAAATATATATTTGGCAACCCACTTGGAAAATGCCATCGGAAAATGTTTTTTTTTTTTAAATATAAATCAGGGGTATTCACCGATTTACCGGTAGACTTTTTCTATGCAATTAATTAACAGTTCGTATTCCCTAAGTATCTATACCTCAACTTTATACTTAAAAACTTATAATGAAGTCTGCTGGTTCTAAGCCACTAAGCCTAATATGAATGTTATCTTTTTTTGCCTTATCATAGGTAATTTTTCATGCTACGAACTTGCAAGCAACACAAGTAGTTACAAAACTCGAAATCCCATCCCATGCTCATGTCATCTCCACCGGGAATCTCTGTATTTCTAAACGATGTCATAGTTCTCATAGACATAGACCAAGAAACCAAAACAGGTTGAAATATGGTTGAAACGACGTGTGTCGTGGGTCGTTTGCACGTTGCTCGCTGCCGGCGGCGCGATCACCGTATTATCACCTGAGAGATATGGACAAGAGAGGGCATGGAGTCGTTCTCATTTGGTAAGTTACTGCTAATTTTAACATACCTACCGATAAACTCGGAATTGAAACATGGTGGAAACGGCGTGTGTCAAGTGTCGTTTGCACGTTGTTTGCTGCCGGTGGTGCAATCACCGTAGGTATTTTCACCTGAGAGAGACAGGAGAGAGCATGGATTCGTTCACATTTAGTAATTTACTACCAATTTTAACATACCTACCGGGGAGTTCAGAGCTAGTCGGTTGAAAAATGGTTGAAATTACGTGGGCCGTTTGCACTTAATGGCGCGATCGCAGCTGGGACACTTTCAGCTTCTTGTTAATACTTATAATCCAGGAGCGTAATAGTCGCAACGAGGAGTCGATGACATGCCCAGCCCACTGAAGCAGCTGACGGGACGGCGACACACCTTCTATATTATCACATTACCTGACAGATATGAACAGGAGAGTTCATGAAGTCGTTGATATGTTGTATACAAGTTACTGCAAGCTAAGTTAATAAATAGGACAAGTCGTTGGCATGTAGATATATTTCAATAAGATTAGGTAAGTATTTTAAATTACAAGCGTCAAGGTGAAAATCAGTGCTGCAGTCACCGAATGCTTAGTTTGAACATATTTACTTACCGTCTCTACATATTCATTTAGATTTTTTCTCTCTTCATTAAAACATTAAAAATTAACAAAAAATACACAATGGCGACTCTTCGCCTCTGTTCCTAAACGCCGTCACGTTCTAGCCCATCTCATTATCGAGTTTGTTGCTTTAAGATATAAATAATGCCTTGGACGCGGCGCATTGACGTGTAATCACGGGTATACTGATTATCTCCCAGCTGATTAGCGGTAAATATAGATATTACCGGCCGCCCTGGGTGGCGCTGACACGGAGTTCAAGTAGAATGGATTATATTATGAGATTATTTTGTGTGTGATTGGGTTCTATGAAGTGATTAGGTGTAGTTTGGATACGATAATGAGGGAACGGTGGCGGATGACCGGATAGTTGAGGTGGCCCATGAAATTATCACATCTGAAGGAACTTGTTTAATACTTTTTATAATATTCGGGGAACTCTGCAGCATATAGGTATTGATTAATAGCTTATACTCTATGTATTTATATTACACACATTCTTAGTATAAAACTGATATAATTATAAGTAATGATAATTAGAACATTTCTTTATCGCACCAGTGTAAATAATAGGTTACTTATTTACATTTTATTATAGTACAAAAAAACCTTTGTAAGATGCTTGGCAACGAAATTGCACATCTGAAAAGATATAATGTCGTCTATATAAAATCATTTCCACCAGCTTGCCTATTTTTATTACATTAGATCTCTAAATATTACTACGCTAATGAGGCCAGATAAGCTCCGGCCTGCCTAAGGATATTTTTGATGCACCGCCACTAAAAGACATTAAAACACAACTACAGAACAATTAAATATGTATAAGTAAAAAGAAAAAAAAGTCACAGCGGCATCCGTTAAATTCTTTCGTTAAGTACTTTATCCTTCATATATGATATCTATTTAAGTCTAGACATTAAAATAATGTTTACTCGTTTCAGTCATCATTATCATTCCCTGAAAGTTATGTCAATTTAAACTTTTTTATTTCAACACACCAAACATGCGTTGCAAAATAGTACTACTAAGGTAGGCAGCAAAATTGCACATTCCCGACCCCACGTTAGTAAAGACATCAATGTCCACATGTGCTGGTAGAGCCTGTGTGAAATTAATAGACATTTCTTTTATGGTAGGGAGCATTGTTTGCCGGCCACGCACCATGACCGGGTCATTACTTCTAGGACCGATAGCAGAAAATACCGACGATTTATAGAATAATAAGATATAATAGTATTTTGTGCAACAGTTACATAATAAGGGTTCTTAAGATTCGAGGGTCGAAGTTACAAAATGAGGCGAAGCCGAATTTTGTAAAAACAGACCCGAGAATCTTAAGACCTAATTATGTACCGTTGCACACAATAGTTTTTCTACGAGTGCTTAAGCAAGCCGGTAAGAATTGAGTTCGACGAATGCCGTGCATAACCTGCTGCATCATATAATTGAGTAACTTCGATCTCTTGGTGGATTGTGTCGGCGCGGCGGCGCCCGCCCGACACGCGGGGCGCGCAATGCGGCGCCCGACAACAGTTTCACAATATTGTATGGAAATCCTTTCTGCGATTGTTATGGATGCTACAATATGCGACCATAGAAGCTCTATCAAAAAGTATGCGCTAGTAGTTTCGCCCGCCACGTTCTCAATTCGAGTATTATAGTCGCCGAGTATAAAAAACAAAATTGCAGGACAAGCCTCAAGACTGTAGATAAAGGAATTAGATGATGAACAGTGGAATACTGTAGATAATATTTAGAAGCTATTATAAACTGATACATAACATCTGCGCTTCAAACCAATAAAAGTATTGAGTATGAATATTGTCAATACTTATGCTAATGTTTATTGTTTTAGTTATCCTGCGTACAGTTATTTTTGTGTTTAAATTGATAAACTACAATCATACCTATAACATCTATGCTATGAATCGCAATTTTTTTATAAACAAGCAAATTAGTGTTTCAATTAAGCAATTGATTTGCTAGTCGTTGCAAATTCGGTTTCAGTTTTACATCAATTAGCTAAACAATTATAAATATTTAAAATATTTTTCCTACAAGGAAAGAGGATTTTTTTTTTTTTGTCCTACAAGGTGGACTGATGACCTGGTGAAGGTCGCTGGAGTCCGCTGGATGCGGGTGGCACAGGACCGGTCATTGTGGCGTTCAGTGGGGGAGGCCTATGTCCAGCAGTGGACGTCTTTCGGCTGAAATGATGATGATGATGATGAAAATATTTTTAAATAATAACATTAAAAAATTTGGCATAGATTAGTTCCTTGCGTGACGCATACGTGGAAAGATAAGAAACTTTTTCTTCACGAAACTATTGTTTACTTTACTTATTCTAACTTCCAATGTGTAAGTAATTCGTACAAATGCATTAACAAATAAACGCAGGGTTTTGGACCATATAACACCTCTACAAGGTGTAACAAAAATACTGGTGATCCTTTTAAGGGCATAATTGGTATCGTATTCTTATTACGAAAAAGTGAGAAAAAAAATTTTTCGCGCGAAAAAAAATTTTGGGTTTAGTATGGAGGGTCGGCCGGCTAGGACCACCTGTCCCATAGAAAAATCGTACACCCTGTATAACGTAGAAAACATTTCTAAAATCATCAGTGTCATGTATTCTTAACACCAATAAAGTTGCTTTCATCGATTTACGAGTATATTCCACTATTCCAAAGAAGACTTATAAACGAAAATATCCCCAAGTACACTTCCCACTTCCTTCAGCCGTTCGTGACACCGTCAGTAAAAACATTAACCCCAAAGATCATGTTTGCTGTCCGTCCCACGCAACGCTTATTTTCACTCACCTACATTAGTTTAGTGAAGGATAGTATCAATGAAATATGTGCGGGCTCGCGTGATGCCCCCTCGAGAAGAAGCCACCCTCTACTTAGGTGATTGGATTTTTATAAAGATGCTAGCTGCATGCGCTTTGATGTTAAATAAATAATGTTGGCGTATTTAAAATGTCTCGTGTGTAAATAAGGGATTAAAGTTGCGTTAGTTTATGGTTGTTTTGGATTTTTGCGAGTAGAAAAATTAAGCGCTGGAGAAAATGTGTGTATTAGTACAATGAAATCGGTCGTGATTGAGAATGTACCTATGTTTACAGGTATATCACTTTTCTATCACAGATCTCACCAAGTCACCATACATTGTCCGATTTGTCCGCTTGACTCATCTTGCATGCAGATCGGATGGAAATTTATATGTACGATTACTACGAGTATACCTAGCAAGAAATTCTCGTATATTTGCCGGCGCCATGTAAGGTTGTTTTTGGTTTTATTGATTTTATCTTTATTAGGTAAAAAAAAAAAGAAAATCTTATCGTACAAAAGGTGAACTTAATGCCTGTCTACCAGTTCACCTTAAGGCAATGCAGAGAAGTTGTGGTGGTTTTAATCGAAACCAACTGATGTATGCTTAACAATGGCGGCGGCTCAATATTTTTCTTAGGCAAGCCGAAGCTTAATTTGGCTAAAACTTCTGCATGAGCTATAAGAAAACTGATCAGGTACCAGAAAATTAGGCAAGCCGGCGGGAATCGAATTGTATAGACGCGTCGCCACTGATGCTTAACGATTGCCTCATAGATGATGAAGATAATGATATGACCGCACTTTATGGAAACGAGCTACATGTGGTCGCGATCCTCAGGAGTGAGGGAACGAGAAAGAAGAAGAAGATGAAAACATTCTTAGGTTAGGTTCTCCTTTAGTGTCATTAGATATTGTTTCCAAGCTATTCAATGAAGGTTGTTTTAAAATTAGATACGGTAGGTAACTGAGCACAGACTAGTTTTAAATTCCACTAAAATGTCGAGTTGCAAACAAATGATTTGCCCCAAATATCCCCTCATCCATATTCACTAGAACTTAAGCAACATAAATCAGATTGGATTTAGGGAAGTTGTTCTAAATCGTCCAAATATTTATTGTGTTTGATACCTATGCTTCTGAAAGGGTGGTCCTGGTCACGTGTCGTCCGATGCAAGGGGACGATAATGCCATTCTATTAAGACCTATGATACTTCTATTATCTTATACAAATAGGGATGTTTCCAAAGTGATTCGAGGGTCAAGTTTCAATAGTCAAAGCGACAGTAATGGAAGATTTTTATTTAATACGTTTAAAATTTATTGCACTCCGGTCGCTTGTTTGTTGGTCAAATTTGATTTCGGTTATTATGTTATGAAGTAGTATTTTATTGCCGGGATCGTCAGTAAAGTTTATGATATCGTTAGTGATCATAAATCTTGAATTATCTTTGGGTGTTGATATTAGGTTATTTGTGTTCGAGGATGATTTGATTTAGAGTTGAGTCAATTAGATATCAATGACTTTGAGTTGGATCTTTATTTATAGCTATAATTAATGAACATATAGATTGTGTAAAAATGTATATCTTTATAATATAATTTTAGCTTCACCCCTTTCCGTTAGTTATCCCGTATTTTGAATCCTCATTTCATCTCCTTAGAATTTTGGATTTCAAGATAAAAATAATTCTCCTTTTCCGGGTTAAACCTTTGTGTCTAATCTAAATCTGTTTCATCCAAATCCAGCCAGTTTTGGCGTGATGCAGGAACATATATACGAACACTCAAATAATTATAGGTACTTGCCAAATTTTGTATCACCCCGTGGTGGAGAAATAGAACGCGATTGCCACCGGATTACCTAATTTTCAGCCAGTTGACTACTTTTACTATCATTGGCTTATGGAGAAAAGGAAAACCAGACTAACGCAAGATTATCTCAAGATTGTCTTAATTTTGATGCACCGTCATTGCGTTACAATATTTACAATATTAGTCATTATTTAGGTACAGTCAGTAGGAAAGTAGCTAAGCTAGCTAAGTTGGACCCGACTATATTGTTAAAAAAATAAGAGCGTGTGTAGTTCATTTTGAACACCCTACCCGCTTAACAACTTCTGCTGTACCTACCTAAGACCGGGCCGGTTCAAGCAGCACTTCTGGTGCTTGAAGATGGAGACCTAGGCTCTCAGAAACATGACGCGCGAGGTGACTAAAGTGGTTCTCTGCCTTTTTGCCGAAAATCATATTGCCAAATTTCACTTGCCAACCAACTTTTCGCAGAAGTTTCATTTGGCCGAATTTCATTTCCCAACTTTACATAATCCAACCTAACCTAACCCAACCTAGTAGGCAATTTTCATTTCCCAACTATCGGGTTGGGAAATGAAATGGTCGCGAAATAATTATTTGGTAAAAGTTATTTGGCCAAATAAAACTTCTGCGAAAAGTTGGTTGGCAAATGAAATTCGACAATACAATTTTCGGCGAAAAGGCAGGATACCGACTAAAGTGCCGTGAGTATAATCGTTTTATTTTATAGACGTACCTTATTTACCTACTTGAATAGGTAACTAATATACCATAACTACATTATGAATGAGTATTAAGATAATTCCTCAAGCGCCTACTCAAAAACTAACTTCAATACTCCGCTCCCAATACAAAGTTCCTCCTTAAATCATAAAAATGCAAAGATAAACTATTAACCATCCCCTAGGGGAGATTCCATAAAATCATCTCACGACCATTACCCATCACCACCGACGCGTGACCTAAAATTATTAGTAGAATTTTCTAGCTTTTTTTGCACAGATACCATTGTCGGCGACACCGGAAGTTGTAAAGTAGTGATTTGTAACGCACGCGCCGCGGCGCCTGACGCCACTTCCGGTTGGCGGCCATAATGACGCGCGCCAAAATGTCTTGTCTATGCTCCCCTCGAACGGGGAGTCTATTGATTTTGGACAATAGATGGGATTTGCCGGGTTTAGGTCCTTTTGGGGTGAGGAGTCTATTGACGACTAGCTGGCTACTCATCAGTAGAGGCAGAGACTATATAGAGATATAGACGACCACAGCCTAAGAACTTTTTGAAGCTCATGTCGATTGTGTCATATACTAATACTAAGTACCTACTACTAGCGTACTAGTGTACTACTAGTACGCTATTTGTTACTAGGTGGAGTAGCAGTGCAGGTGACATTTCTCTTACATATTCGGTATCTTTAGGGGGCTTTGACATAGATGGCACAATCGACATGAGCTTCAAAAAGTTCTTAGGCTGTGGTCGTCTATATCTCTATAGTCTCTGATAGAGGAGACCTGGTATGGTTGTCCTACGGGTTGGTTATCAGTGTTATCACAGCGACCTTAAATATGAACACTAAATGAAGTTATAAGTTACGTCCAATCAATTCACTTTATCCTTCGTTTAATATTCTTTTATGACTACTGTAAGGCTGGCTCTACATGATGGGCCATCATAGGGACGCAGCTATTCGACGGAACGGGATCGCAATATCGTTAGCTCTCTCTAAGCAAGCAAGCAGCTGCACTGTCCCATCTGGACTGGACCTCGCAGCACTCACTGGATCTTCGTCAACATCTACTTTCCCACTACTTTTACCACCTGAGAAAAGAAATGTCTATCCATATCCAGTGACGTGTAGCCAATAGCCATACGATAAAAAAAATCAACCTAAGAGACAACCATACCCGGTCTCCTCTATAATTGCTTCAGAGGTCGCGCAGCAATGGGAAAGGCAACTGTAAATTTTATTCTGTATGGAATATGTCAAATCCCAAACAAAAAAGACCATCGGTGCGAACACCATCTATGTACCTAAAATCTGTTTCACCAGCTATCAAACTTAAATTCATATTATCATCCTTTTCTTATAGTCAATTTCATGTCAAATAAAAGTCAAAAGGAAAATGCTGAACGTAAATACGACACGCACAAAAGCACATCGTCAATAGCACATCGTCTCCGCTGGCTTGGCCACCTCGAGAGGATGGGAGAAGATCGCTCAGTAAAAAGAGCATATTTGGGTCGACCGACTGGACGCCGTCCTGTCCGTCGTCCTTAGTATCGCTGGGCAGACAGGGTAGGAGCTGATCTTCATGAGCTCGGCGCCGGTGAAACCTGGTGTGAAATAGCGCAGGACCGAGCAAATTGGCGTGCTCTTGTGTCGGAGGCCAAGACTCATTTTGGGTCGTTGCGCCAAATAAGTAAGTAAGTAAGTAAGTAGGTAAATACTAGAGATGGGCCGACTAGGGTTTTTGCCGACTACACAATCGGCCGACTAATCGGTTTTCAAATTGCCGATTAATCGGCCGACTAGTCGGCAAAGCCGATCGTAGGTTTTAGCTAAGTTCGGGTGCAATCGGAAACGCTCGTTTCGCTTCGTCCGCCGTGCCATTGTCTATCACGCGTTCATGACCAGCGCTGGCGTTTTTGAAGGCAAAAAGAAAACAAACACTATAATAAGATTTAGATATTCATAACTAATAAAAGGGTTAAACTTCTGCCAAGGTCTTATTTTCCTGTAGGTATTAAAGTGCCGAATATTCGGCATGTTTTGCCGACTAGTCGCCGACTAATAGCCGACTACAAATGATGCCGAATAGTCGGCTTTCCCGACTAGTCGGCGACTAGTCGGCCCATCTCTAGTAAATACGACACGTGAAAACTGAAAAGTTTAAATTACATTGTTTGCAGTTATCAACAGTTGTTAAAATGACATTTTAACGACGAAATAAAATCATATTGATTACAAATTATGATTTTAAAGTACCGCTTCTTCTTCTTCTTTGTCGTATCGTATACTCATGGCTGAGGGACGTGACGGTTGTGGACACTTCACCAGGGAAGAAGAAGACAAATTATGATTATAAATAAAGTACCGCTTCTAGTCTCAGAGTATATTTGACCATATGGTTTTATCGTCCAGACATCACAAATACGCCGCCCGCGCATATCCAGGCCGATATATCCTTACAATCAATAGGTCTGAATTTACCTGTCAGCCTGTCGTATTTACGGCTACTGCGGCCGGCGCCAGCGCATCGGGTCGGGAGCCGTATTCAAACTTTGAAAACTTGATTTATGATTTAATATTAATCGCAGTACATTCTATCTTTCCTTGCGATTTTGGTAAGGGCCCTATTGATTTTTGGACAGTGTTTTTTAGGGTTCCGTACCTCAAAAGGAAAAAAACGGAACCCTTATAGGATCACTTTGTTGTCCGTCTGTCTGTCTGTCTGTCTGTCTGTCTGTCTGTCTGTCTGTCAAGACCATTTTTCTCAGGAACGCGTGGAGGTATCAAGCTGAAATTTATACCAAATACTTAGGTCAATTGTCCCTTGAAGCTGTGAAAAAATCAAACTTAAAAGCCAACGCAATCAAAAGATACAGTCGTTTATGCTGCAAATTTTAGAGTTTTCGGCACTCGCAAAACCTACGGGGTACTTCCCATGAACTCAGAAACTTGAAATTTGGCACGAAGCAACGTCATATAGCATAGACAAAGGACAAATTATAAAAAGTAGACATTTTTAGTAAAATCATACAAATATATATATTTAAAATTTTAAACTTACTACCTTTTTCCTCGTAAACGCGTTAAGTTATTAAGTTGAAATTCATGTCAAATACTCAGGGCTACAGATGTAGCAAAACCAAACTTTTATGTCAACGCAATCAAAAGATATAGCAATTTAAGTTGCATATTTTGAAACTGAGTACTGACTTGTCAGGCGGGTTGGCACGCGCAGTTTTTAGGGTTCCGTAGCCAAAATGGCAAAAACGGAACCCTTATAGTTTCGCCATGTCCGTCCGTCCGTCCGTCCGTCCGTCCGTCCGTCCGTCCGTCCGTCCGTCCGCGGTCTAGCTCAGTGACCGTTAGAACTAGAAAGCTCAAATTTGGTTTGAATATGTGCATTGACCAAGCCGACAAAACGGTAGAATAAAAACGCGAAAAATATATTTTGTTAGGGTACCTCTCGTACACGTGAAGTGGGGGCGAATTTTTTTTTCGTTCCAACCAAGTTGTGTGGGGTATCGTTGGATAGGTCTTTTAAAAAGAATTAGGGTCTTCTAAAACAGTTTTTGGATAAAACGAATACTTTTGGAAATAATAGCTCTGAAAGTTTAAAACAGGGCGTCCCCCCCCCATCTAACTTTTGAATCGTGAGTCCTAAAATTTTGAAAAAATTCATGAAACTGAGGCCTAATGAGTACCTTCAATGAAAACTATATTGAAATAAATCGGTTGAGCCGTTTTTGAGTTAACATTCAGAAACCCATAGTGAAAGGACGTAAGTAAAAATGACGTAAGCGCCGCCAAATTTCCCGTAAGAAATGACCTTTTGAATTAATGGTCTCAGTTTACGGAACCCTACACTGAGCATGGCCCGACATGCTCTTGGCCGGTTTTTTTTGTTTATTGTTGTTTAGGCTTTCGGAAGATGCTGCTGCCCATCTCCCGGTATATTCCCTTAGCAGACTCCTACTGCAACCACGGGACGATATGGTGGGGGACAATTCTAAGGCCGGGCACCCCACGGCAATTGTAATATTATCCTTTATATAATTTATTTATATACATACCTCAATATACCTATCATGATGTTCATGATTAGTCGCAACGTACCATACCCCAGTAAACTAAGATCACAGTCAATTTAAACTTTAAGCCAAATCAGTGAGTTTATCTCAGAGGTCTGATTAGTTGAAGTTTCTACTAATCAGTGTAACTTCTAGTAACAAACAATTGGATGACAAAACGGTACTGACGCACTATTGTCACAGTGCAAAAATAAACAATATCTTAACTAAGTATAAGTGGGGCACTAACTGCCGAGGTTTTATCGAAGAACCCCTTCATTAAGGATACGATTGTATGTTTTTTCACCACCGACTTCGTGGAAAAAATCTAAGTAGGTATTAGGTTTTAACTAACTGTGAAAATTTATTTCACTGAATTTATGCTATAAAATAAATAAGTATTTTACGGTATGTATGATTAGCTGTTTTTAAGCTTCTTAAATCGGCCACAAAACTTTATACCTACCGTTCAGCTACCGATCCGATATGCTTTCGTTATTTTGTGTATTTTTACATTGTCTTAATACGAAACTACAAGTCAAATAAAAGACTATAATTTTAAACAAAAAAGAACCGACTTCACTAAGGATCCGCTATTCCAAGAGGAAGTGGCCGAGTTGCTGTAAAAAAAACTGAAATCCTATAGGTGTGCCTATAATAGTTGAAGAGTGTATCTCGATATCTCCAGGATCCCCTCATCAGACCCCGACTTGGTGACAATGGGATCATCTAGGGGTTATACCCGTTTGATTAAAAAAAAATTGAAAATCGGTTCATGGAGTAATCGAGTAACATACAAAAAAATAAAATAAAAAATAATAATGATGATAAAAAACAGTCGAATTGAGAACCTCCTCCTTTTTTGTTTGAAGTCGGTTAATTATGCCTACACTTTGTATATTTTGCATACAAAGTGCCCTTTTCCACTTGTGTCTCAATTACTCAATGTACTGTTCTGCTTAAACTGTATGTTTGCGTTGTTAGCGGTCAGGCAAACAGCAAAAATGGCCGGTAACGAACCGGCGATCCGATTCCGAGCGGTCAGTGCCGAAGTTGCGATGCCCAATCAACTGAGCCAACAGATCTCTTTCGTGCGCAAACAAACGCATGCCGACCCGGCTATACAGGGGGCTCTATGATGGAATCCATGCTTGGTTTTATATACGTCTTACTTCGTTTTACTCCTAAGGAAATGTAGTTTCTCATTACCACACACGTTAATCGAACGAGCGGGAGCCTAAGCGACGCGAGTTCTCAAAAACGACTTCTGGCTACTGGAACGTCTCGGCATTTCGATGGCTTTTTGATTTGGAGAGTTTGTTCGACGATAACTTTAGTAACGTTTTTCTGATCTTCATTAAATTTGATGGGGTTGTAGCAGGGATACATATAATTTGAGAGTTCGTATATGAGCAGGATCGATCAAGGGGTCATGAAGCTAGAAGGCACTAAAAAATCATCACATGGGTCTTGTTATAGTGGTCATCTCGTTTGCAAGGAAATCGCGAGCGAGTTCTCAGTTGAAGGCGGACTACTAGTTTATTTCATTCCATATTTCATTTATCATAGTATTCCGCCTCGAACTGCTTGTGAGATCTCGCGATTTCCTTGCAAACGAGTTGATCAATATAACAAAACCCTTTTAACCTTTTCCACGCCAAAGACGTATATATCGGCACCACAGGTCCAACGCCAAAGACCGATATATCGGTCACCGACCACAGAACAAAATAGACCTACATGCACACGCATAAAGTTTAACTTCATTTTTGACATTTAGATGTCGTGGCGTCTGAGTGGTAGGTTTTGCGTTTGACATGGCGTCGAAAAAGTTAATGATTTTGTCACGCCTTCTAGCTCTACAACCCCTTGATAGATCTTTCTCATATACGAACTCTCAAATTATATGTATCTCTGTTACAACCCCGACAATATCGATCGAATCGATTTTGTTTTGAAAAAATAACTCCCGCGGAGTTTCTTGCCGGTAATAAGTAATACTTCTCGGGTCAGAGGTGTAGGGTTAGAACCGGTGGTAATTTCTTTTTCTCTCTGACGTTCATAAGTGCATTGTACTGTGCCTAAATTGAAGAATAAATATCTTTTATCTTTTAAAAATTTCATAAACATCGGAAAAACGTTACTATTTAAAGTTATCGTCGAACAAACTCTCAAAATAAAAAAAAAAACCATCAAAATGCCGAGACGTCGCAGTAGCAAGTTGATTGTAAAAACTCACTTACGCTTACGCTCCGCTCGTTCGATTAGGGAGCTGGGCTCTCGTCAGTGGAGCGATTTCTATGCATGTCTGTCACAAAGTCATTTGCCTTTTCCTTGATAGCCTAATACGACAAAATATTATTTTTTTCTTGATTTACTTGTGTTTGCTCTTCTTGGCTTCCCTGACTTCCTCTTTCAATTGACCAACTTAAAGGTACAATTTCCATGTACGTATGTGTTTTGGCTTCCTGATTGACTGATACGACATGAGGTATACCTACTTTTCTCATTACTCGATCGTACTCGTTGTCTGCGTTTTTCCACCATATCCTCAGTTAGTTGCTAGAGCGACTGGGAATGGATTCTCCCATTTTTCTTTTACTTCTCAAACATTGTGTTATCATAAGAAAACGTTTGTGCTTAATACAAAATTAAAAGTATCCGAAGTTAATGACTTCGATAATTTTATAACAAATAAGAGTCACGGTGCCTTTAACCGGCTATTAAAAAAAAAATAACGAAAATAGCAAAAAAATACAATAACTGTGCACACGCTGTATCGGCTGTATTCAGAAACACTGAGAACTTTCGCACACAGTTATCTCATTGAACAATTAAAATTCAACGCTATAGTTAACGTGTTAAGTTTCAATTTGAAGTAACCCGTGACATACGAGTTATCAAAAGTTACTGGCGAGTGTAGCGCATTGATTGTCATTTGTTTTTGGGGTGATGCGATTGATATCGCTACCCTGATGGTATTCTAGTACACTTTAGTCTTTGATATTTGTTATAAATAGTTATAATTGATTTAAAACCTTGTTAAAAGTGCCGCGGTCTTTCCTCTTGTTTGTTATAATTAATTAAAATAAATAAATAAATTCCAAGATAATACTTAATGATCTCATTTTTGTTAGTAAGTAGCTCATAAAATACTATGTTAAAACTTAAAAGTTAAATTAGTTTTAACCTTTTCTATGAATTTGCTGAATTTAGCTCAGGTGTGTGGTGTGCCTAATGCGTACCAAAAAATTTGTAAATTGCATATATTTGTTTTTTAAATGATATAAAGCTTTTCAAAAGTATTTAGTACAATGTTTCAATACGATATTTTCGTCCGATCGTTACAACTTTTTTAATGTCCAAAACCCGAATTGCAAGAAGATCTCTTTAGTGCCTACATCACATTCGTACAACTTGAAAACAAAGTATATCGTGGTTGTTAACAAATTAAAACGAAAACGAAATTACTTCTAGTAAATACCTAATAAAAGCATGATCTAGTATAATATATAAGAGTCATAAGAGACCTTGATAAAGTCCTAGAAGCTAGCCGGCGCCATAACTAGATAAACAGTTATCATTTCTTGACCAACTCGAATCGATGCAACTGTCCGAATTACATTCAATCAATAAGGTAACTGCGCCTTATCAAGGGTCAGACCATGTTATGTGGGATACACACAGTCAAGCGACACTATTCAATGGAGACGGGAACTAACATATTCGTAAAACTAAAACTCTTTATAAAACGTCAAAACGATTTGTTGCAATTAAGTTATTAATCGTTTAATAAATGAATGAATGAATAAAAAACGTTTATCTACACCCATATCATAAACCCTCCATGATGCGTTCAAAAACCGCACGTTATGACCACCATAAAAATAAACTGTTTTGTTAGAAGTTAGAACAAATGTCTTACCTGTAACGATGTTATTATTATCAAATAATAAGCAAAAATTCGATATCATTATGAAAATCCGGCGGTCCTCGACAGCCGCGCCGCGCGATCCTCCGACCGCCGGCACGCGCCCCGCCGACACTACAATCGAGTTGGCCACGGCGGTGCAATCTGTGAAATGGCAGCCATTTTAACAGTTTTTGAACGCGTCATTTAGGTTTTATAATATGTATGTAGATAAAGCAGTGTATGCAACTGTACGTAATTAGGCCTTAAAACACTCGTGTGATCTTATTATGAAACTCACTTCGTTCGTTTCATAAAACCACACTCGTGTTTTAAGGACCCCTATTACGTAACAGTTACATAAACTACTTACTATTATTTTCAGGCAACTAGTGGCCCATAGATAAATACCTTAAAGACTAGCATACATATTACATTATAAACTAAAACTATTATTTTGGTGACACGACGGTTTTCTGTTGTGCCACCTGCTCCGGTGTAATATTTGGCAGCGTCCCTCGGAACCGCCGAAACACTACACCCTTCGGCCAAAAGCCCGCGCTCTCGATGGTCTGGCACGCGCACCAGAACCGAGCTGAAGTGCACGTAATTATTAAATGCTATCAATTTTGCAAAACGGCCTCCATAGCCCAGTTGGTAGTGACCCTGCCTACGAAGCTGGAGGTCCCGGGTTCGAATCCTGGTAAGGGCATTTATTTGTGTGCTAATCTCAAATATTTGTTCCTGAGTTATGGATGTTTTCTATGTATGTAAGTATGTATTTATCTATATAAGTATGTATATGTATATCGTCGCCTAGCACCCATAGTACAAGCTTTGCTTAGTTTGGGGTTAGGTTGATTTGTATAAGATTGTCCCCAAATATGTATTAAAAAAAAAGAAAAAAAAAAATTGCAGTAGCTAAAAAATCCACGGGACAATTTGTATGGATGTTTGATTACGAAATAACCCGTTATAATCATCTATGAGTATAATTTTATGTAAACTGATAAAGAAATATAAGTGATGTTTTCTAGAACATATCGGATTTGGAAATCTAGACATATCTTTTGTCTCCAATATTAGCTAAATTATATTTACCTAAGAAATTTAACAATTGCAACTTTGATATATTCATAATATTATCCTACATCAGTGATGGCGCGTCCATTGAATAGAATTTCCGGCGGCTTGCCTAATTTTCAGGCATTTGAGCAGTTTTCCTACAGCTCATGAAGAAATTTTGAGCCTAATAAAGCTCCGGCTTGCCTAAGACATTTTTTTACCCACCGCCACTGGCCTACATTCCAAATGTATTAGTCATAGTCATAGTTATAGTCATTTATTGCAATCATGATTACACTCAAATACAGTGTGTAAATCTAATACGGGCGAATCTCTTAACGGTGGTTAATATAGGACATAAGAAATGTAATTAGATAGCTGCTAAGACTCGTTTCATAGACGTAGAGAGAGCTCAGCGAAGTCTTCTTAAAATAATGTATTTTAAGAAGATGTGCTTTTCAACTGAAAAACTATATGAATATGTAAGCTGCCTTCAGTGAGGAAATTATATATCTTAACTATTGTTCTCAGAAAACATAAAACCACAAATTATAACCAAAACCTTTTGACAAAACGAAGGAGAGACCTTGTCATGCTGCCGCCAAATACCCACACAACTTTTGCTGGAAGACAATATAACAAACGTTCATCGCATTTGTATAATACCTTAAACAAAGATTTAGATATATATCCAAAGCTACAATATGATGTAAAAAATAAAATAACAAGTTGGTTGGAAGATAAAAACTACGATGAAGTGGAAAATTTGTTAGAATATGTAACCTAGACCCCCCCCCCCCCCACCCACACACACACACACACACACTAATTGCGCGCATTCACTATATGCATACTCATGTAATAATTAAGGAAAATAGTTTTTAGTTCTAGTTTTAAGTTTAAAGAATTGTACAACACTAACCCGCTTATTCATAAACGTATTGCAAACCTCATTTAACTAAATCATCTTTTGTCCTTATCTGTCACATTGACAGTTGTGTTTGTTAGAAACAGACAAAATACATTTTAACTAAATGAGGTTTGAAACACGTTTATGAATAAGCGGCTAAATCTATAAGCGGTGGAACAGAAATAAAAATAATTTGGGATATGGAAGAGCGGTGCCTCCTAGCACAGGTTATTTTGTAAATAACTTACAAGGAGACGCCGGTCAATATATGATTTGTACTGGTTGTTAAGCAAATAAAGAATTTTGAATTTGAATTTTGAATTTTAATTAGATAACTTTTACTTAGAATTGCGATAAAAAAATTATCCATACAAAATAATTCGGCTCGCAATGTAATGCAAACACACACTCGCATTAAACGCTCGTTGACAGTAATGACAGTTACTTTCAATACCATGTTTACAGTAAAAATTTCAAAAATTAATTAAGTACTGGGTCACAGTTAAGTGTAAGTAACTTAAAAAACATCTCAATTAATGATAACATTAATGAGTTCTACGTCTGGTTTTATTTATCGCCCGTATTAGATTTACACACTGTATACATGATACATAGCATAAAACATGAACCCATGTGGGTGTCGCAAATACAGTAGCATATTTACAGTTATAAATCGAATACAGATAAAATATCAAGTTGATTTAAATAAAGAATTTTTCGACCAATGATGGGTCTATTCGGTCTTACGACCATACGCAACGACTGACAGTGTGTAGGACGCTTAAACTAAGGTAAGCAAATAAAATAGTGGCGGAATGCATAATTGGTGGCAGTCGGTCTCCCCGTAATTGACCGGATTGATGGTCCTTCGAGCCGGATCGGAATCTTTGAATCGAAGAGTGGTAATGAGGCTGATTAACTGCTGCATAATGGTCATTTTTAAAGCTAGGGATGGGATTGCTGCTATAAAAAGGTTTTTTTTTATAATGGGTTATTTTGCTCTACGTAAAAAAATTACATAATAAAATAATAATTGAAACGATGAGTGACTGAATTGAACAGTTTGAAACTATTCCATTTAGTAGCAGTTTACGATTTTACTACTCGAAAGTAAAAATAAGTATATTGATAAATAATATATATCATAATTATATATTTTTTTATATTGGTGACTTTTCCCATCACTAATTAAAGCTTGCCCGATGAAGTGATGAAGTTATTGTACTGGTTGAGTTTTTAATGAGTTAGAAATGCCTAAAAACGGGTAAGAATAGGTTTTTGCTAAAGCGTATTTTATGTGACACAAGAAATTCACATTTTTTGCTACTTACCAAACTAGGTAAGTACTTACTTATATATAACCATAAAACTTTTGTGAGACTCTGACATATTAGAAAAAAAATTGCAACGGGTTACTCACGGGTTAATTCAGATCGATTTGCTACGTGAAAATATTTAATAAATTTAAAAAATGCATTTAGGAAATTTAATGGGGTACAGTTGCCATCAGATATATCGGGGCGGCCAAGGTGATCACAACAATCTGGACAAAACGCCTCTATTGTCAAGGCGATAAAGTGCATTTTCAGATATTTTTGAGTACCTTGGCGGCTCCGATATATTTGATAGCGACTGTACAATTTGACATCATTTATAAAAGTTGTGTTCTGAAAGTTTAAGAAACAATTTTTTTACATTTTATTAAAATTGTATCTATATGTAGGCAAGTTATTATCAAGTCGCCAAAATAAACAAATATAAAACAAAGGATAGCCAATGTAAATAGAAATAAATCGCTTGTTTCACAAATTACAAGCTTTTTATCCAATAAAACAAACATTACAATCGAACAATCATCTCGAATACATAATGAGATTAATGAGACCGCCAAGAAATTAAGTAAAACGACTCTATTGGCGTATCCTTATCAACTTACAGACTGACGCATCCTGCATCGCTTAGCGAAAAACTGACAACCACTTCCGATTATAAACCAAGACAAAAAACCAATCCCAAACATATTACTATTCATTGAGGCGGTACACCAAAAGACCCATAAAAAGGGAGATTGAAGCATCCTGCTAATTTGCCTAAATAAAACATGTCATATCATATGACCTTTTTTGGTTGCAATCGAGAACAAAAACATCCAACGAGGTATATCCGGTTGAATTCATTACGGACAAAAAGGAAATTTGAGTTTGAGATCGTCAATTATGAAGTAGGAGAAAGGCTTAAGAGATGGGGGTCTGGAGGGCCGCTAAATCAGTTTAGTGGTATTTAATTATGGTAATCAGGATGTCCTTTCTGTTTTATTAGTTCTTTTGTGGACTAATTCATGATATGAATTGGGATAACGATGCTGCCAATTGTTCGCCATTTTTATGTTGTCTTTAGCTTGGTCAGTTGATTTTTTTTAATACAGCCCGTTTGGCGGTAAGCTAGCTGTTAGCATATGCATGCCTGCACATTTCTAGAGTTACAACGCGCGTTGCTATTTAATCCTTAGGTATACTCCCAATAAAAACCCAATATTTTGGCCCACGAAAACATCAGCAGGGAGCTTATTCCACAACTGAAGCATTCGCATCAAAAAAATTCCTGAATAGCAAGGGATACACGCACAGATTTGCCCATGTATGGATAGATCCGTCCAATGTATGACGCTATTCAGATGTATCCGCAGACAAATCTGTGTCCAATTCGCGCCATACATGGCCGGATCTGTCCGCCGGGCATATCCACCAGACACATGCGGTGGGCAGATCTGGGGATATATCCCTAAAGCTATTACGTGTGCACTACCATTTAGGTTTCAGCGAGTAAGGATGAACGCGTTGCCGAATGCGTGCGTTACGTTGACAGACTATTTATTTACCGTATGGCTACATGTCACTGGATATATGTAGATAGCCATTTCTTCTCAGGGGTAGTAGTAGTAAGAAAGCAGATGATGAAGAAAATCCAGTGAGTGCTGCGAGGTCCAAATGGGACAGTGCAGCTGCCAAGTTTGTTACTCTATTAGCACCACATAGGGATCACGTGTAGGATTTTCGAAGATGTTTCCTACGGACACAGAGTGAAATTGATTGAGGTAGATTGCGGCCTTTGATGTAATGTCAAACAGTTCTTCAGAACACATCCCATTGTTGACTCAATCTTTGCATACAAATTTTATACAAGCGATAGATTTTTTACAAGTTTACGTAACTTATAGGGGAAGACAGGGTAGATTCGTACACTGGGAGCCTTCGTACAGTGGTCATATCTCGGCTATCCAACACGCTGAAGCGTTCATATTTGTATGCAACACGGCTACTTACATGCATAGGCTACCTTCCAAAAGTAATGGCAGTGCGGTACAAGATTTCGCCAGAAAGAGCTGATATGTGTTTTCGCCACTCGCAAGTAATTTTGAGTTCTCCTTTGAATGCGTTTGTTTCCAAAAAGTTTGGATGGACTTAGAAAAAATGCTTTAGTATTGTTTGTAAATATATGCTAAATATTGTTACTTAAACAATACTTTTGGGATTATATTAACGATATATTTTTTATTTTGATTTTTTTCTGGTCCGTTGGATTGGGGTACCTTCGTACACTAAAAATGTATGTAATTTCATACTGTACGAATGCACCCCATGTAAGTTAAAATCAAGAATAACATAATTGCAAAAACAGGTCAGTAAGATATGTTTAAAAAGTGATTGAAACTGGCGAAATAGCTGGTAAAATCATGAATCCCGGGGAGAAACGAATAGTGTACGGAGCTACCCCGCGTGGTGGGGTGAATTCGTACAGCTCCCATGTTTTGGAAAAATCGTTATAGCTTGGCCAAGTTGCTTTATATCAAGCCAGAAATGCGCTATTATTATAGGCAGATAAATGGACAATAACATAGCATTCGTTTCATTGTAAAATATCTGTTACAATTTGTTTTACAAGGCTCCGAAAAAAAAGTGTACGAAGCCTCCCCATCTTCCCCTAACTTACGGACAGACGCTTAATACGTTCACGAATAATACGATTTATCCAAAATACGCCATTTATATCAGTTTCTGCAACTGGAGGTCTCGCAGAATAGTCTCTATAGCAAAATAGTCCTGCATTAGTCGGGTCGCTTCATAATCGTCAACCGAGTTTAACTGTATTTAAAATAAGTCTACTTAAATTATTTTTGATTGGTTCTCATACTCATATTCAACATGTTACCAACAAAAACGAGAGTCTGTTCAAAATTACCTCGCAAATGTTATTATAATGAATATAATTATTTTTATAGGAAATGCTCTATTTTATCAGTGTTCTATGACTTGGAACTAATACGATTATAATTAAGCACGAATTTTGTTGTCACAGTCAATTATTAATGTGTTATTAGAATATTTTGGATTTAAGGTTTTATTTCTTATGTGTCTACCTAATCAATATAGGTACATATATGTAATTAGAAATAATAAGAGTTTCTTTTTTTTGTCCCAAAAGTTGTAGTGAAAATATCTACAAGTCTATACACTCTTTGATTCTGTCACAGCTGTCAACTGCCAAACATGGCGTCCAAAATTTATTCTACATAGATGTCACATCTAGTAGTATAAATAATTAATCAATGACCCACGCTACCTTATTTGTAAAATAATAGGCATCTACGCAAACCTACAGATGTCCTGCATTTTTTCCCACATTTATTATTCGGATAATTCCTCCTTGTCATGTACTTTCTTGATTTATTCTTCGTATTTGAAGGATTAATTCACGATCGACTGGAAAATGGTAGATTACATGAGCTAAAAAACAGGTTTTATTGTAATTTGATAATTATGTTTGTTCTTTTTTGTTTTAAAGTTTCTTGTATTTCACTAAAAACAAGTAAGAAAAAAAAAAAACTAAACGTTTTTTTGCTAGGTAAGAAATTAGAAAACCAATCTTGTATGAAATAGTTACACTCAAAATGCCATCTAAATACTCGTATCATCAATTAATCAATACATCATCCCCCTTTCAATTTTAGTGTCACAGTTCACACAATGACACCATTAAGTGCAACTATCTTAAAACGGCAATATTTTGACGCGCCAACCCCAAGTTTCCAAATTTGAAAATCCGAACGCTTGCGAGGCGGAAGTGACGTGCGCGTGCGTCACTTCCGAGCGCGTGCGAACCAAAATGGCGGCTGCCGCTTCCGGTGACGTCGGAAGCTGCGCTAGGGGTGCCTAGACGGATAAATTATAGGGATGCAACTCATTGTGTGAGGAGTTTGCAAGCAGGATTAGAGGTTTGCGTAACGGCGATGTAGGTTACATTGCTAATGCTATAGCAAATGTAAGCGTTTTTAATTCTTCATTAGTATAGAACTGCAGTATTGTTTTAAAAAAACGGGAGTACGTAGGCTTGGAACTTGACCGATGATGTAAATTTTGCACTGAGCACACTCACGCTCATATTTACCAACTTATCTCGCCGTGGTAAACTGCTATTCTTGTATGATATTGAATCCAAAATAAAAGGTTACTACATTCAAGAGTTTCAAGACTAACAAAATATGGCATTTCTTTGAAAATTTCCATGAAAAGAGACCTGTTTTTATTGATCCTGAGTAAGTACCTGCACTCGAGAGCAAATTTCGGATCACTAGCATTTTCTTGAATATCTCAAAATATATTAATTTTAAAGATATTAAAGTTTATGTTACTGACCCGAAATTTTTGCTCTCGAGTGTATTTAAATTATTTTGGTCCACTCCACTCCAGAGGACTCTCACATGTTTGTGATGTTTGTTGTCTACCAGGTTTACAGTGTCAACAGCTTGGAATTGGAAGGCTACCTACTCTACTATGCTATATGGAATTTTCAATTTCAAAATGTGAAGCTGGCGATGGTCACTTTTCATTAAATAAAGACGTTTATGGTAACTCGTCCCCACATTGGAATGTGCAGAGTTAGCGTGTTCTTACTTTAGTAACCCTTGCCACAATGTATCTGATCCTCTGAAGCTTTACCAACATTTCTCATCATCAGAAAAACAACACTAGCAACATAGGTTCCTAGATTTTCTTTGTCAAAAACGACAAATAACATTAAATTTTCATATTTTCCCTCCCATTTCATTATTGCACGTACATTCCCTTACGACATTTTTTTATGGCAGCACTTCCCGGATTAAAATTACATGCGACGCGGGGGACCTATAGGAAGCCATATTTGTTAGTGATGTAGTAAATCACGACTCTTAATATTTTACTTGGCACAGTTCGAGTAATACTTACAGGGTGTAACAAAAATACTGGTGATCCGTTTAAGGGCATAATGGTATCGTATTGCGAGTAGGAAAAAGAAGGAGAAAAATTTTTTGGACGCGAAAAATTTTTTTTTTGTATGGGCCGAGTCGTCCCAGCTGGACCCTCCATACAAAACCAAAAATTTTTTTGGCGCGGACGTTTTGTTTTCTTAGTTTTTCACAATAAGAATACGATACCAATGCCCTTAAAAGGATCACCAGTATGTTTGTTACACCTTGTAGATTTTTCTAATTTCAACAGGGTGTTTTTTCAATAAATAGCCATATTGAGCGAGATGATTTGGTACTTTTTGTATGTCATGCTAAACAATTTTTATAATGGGTCCAATTCAGAAATCACAAAAAATTGTTTTGTCTGTTTCATATATTTCGGCCGATCCGACGTGGATGTTTTCTAGGGGAAGCCGGAAGTCTAACAATTTTTTTCGGGTTTTTGGTTCCCTATATTTATTAGTTATTGGAAAAACTCCCTGTTGTGTATACTGCAATGTAAACGAGCATATTGTATATTTTCCAAACACGGTGACCTGGTTTCACTGTGCCTGGAAGTATAGTTAGAAAAGGAGTTAGTTTATGCGTACACAGCTGGAAAAAACCTGAATCGCAGAAAGAGTATTTTCATTTTATTTGAGGACTAAGAGAAAAATCGTTGCACAGAAATATTTTCTATCAATGTACTAGTAAGTAAGTACTTAATTTTTATTGTTAGAGTTTGCACTTAAAAAGCAGGTACACTTATAGGAAGTATAGAAATGATTATCTTCAAAATTTTCTTTTATTTAGAAAAAATGAACTGTGTCCAGGAACAAATACGGAAGCTGAAAAAGGACTTACTATATTTGAGATTTTTTATACTATCCTATTCGACTTACAATGCTCAATCCTGAGGTCCTAATATATAAAACAATCTGGCTACCAAGGTCCAAGACTGTCTACCAACGCTTGTAGCCCTCATCCAAATACATTATTATTACATATTCAAATCCGTAACGTGATTAGGAATCAAAGTCAATTTGTCATGTAACTCGACACACCAGCATAGATTGATGAGTCTTTCATCCGTCCGTCTTCATAATGACCGGCCGCTTCGCATCAATGGCTAGTTAGTTTATAGGATTATTCTATGGATGAGGAATATATTAAGGAACGAGATAATGCAAGGAAATCGGAACACGAGGAATCATGATATCGGAAATATTTGGCTACGGCTAGCGGCTACGCAAGGACGGAAATAGCATGGATTAAATTCGGGATTCAAAAGAATGTTATGTTATGTCAAAGATAATTAAGTAAGCTAATTTATTAGTTTTTTTTAATTTCCTTACTTATTTATCTATGGTTATCAATGATTTTATATATACTAGATAAGAAATCAGCACTCCAAATGTGGCACAGTAAAAGCGGGTGCAACGCGACAGATTTTGCCGAAGAGACCCGAGCCCGAGCCGAGCGAAGCCCGATCGTCCCGACGAGTATATTTACAAAGGACTAACAAACGTTTCGTTAAAATATTACCAGTGTAAGTGAGACTAGGGATTAAGCTTAAATGCTACAGCATGAAGGTCAACGTACTATAGGCACAATTGGCGATAGGAAGTAAAGGTTTCGTAAATTTCAACCGAACTGACAGCATTGAGGCATAAGGCTAGTGGAGTAGTTGTTGTTTTTTTTAAATTACGAAACTCAGAAAATAATTAAAACTTATTTAGTAAATTTTATTATTATATTATATTTTATAATGTTGAATAGTTTTTTATGGTTCCGTGGCTCAATTGGCAAAAACGGAACCCTTATAGTTTCGTCATATTCCGTCCCTCCGTAAGTATGTCACAGACATTTTGAGACGTATCCTTATAACATTTTAACACAAGGTGTATTTAATGCGCCACTAGTGAAATTGCTAAAAAAAATATTTGAACATTATCGGTTAAGGAGTTTTCGAGTGATCTCCAAAAAACTACGTACATAGGCAGATACGACCTTGTGACTTGTGATTTTTTTAAATAATTCTCTGTTATGCGTGGTCCGACACGAACTTTAGCCGGTTTTTGTAAAATATACCTCAAATGATACCGTAATATCCTCATATCTAATCCCAAGAAAGCAATTATAAAATATTTTCGTTTATTATTTTTTCATTATTTCAAAGTGTGATCTATCAATTTTGGAATTAAAGATTTAAAAAGAAAGCATGAAATACTATGTTTACCGAGCTATTGTGTTGCTTTTGATTCAAAATTTGTCTTGAGCATGTACTTCGCCCCCGCATGGGCCGCATGCCTGCTTCCCTTTCTGCTCGCTCGGCGGCCAAAAAACTCAACCCTCACCCGCCACCCATTGTGCCCGTACGGTTTACACCGTCAGGAATACGTTAGGTCAGAATGCAAACAAGTAAACATAACCGACCGTGTGCAGTTTTCATTCCATTCTGGAGTCGAATCAGGCAACCGGTCTAGGTACCTGACGTTTGCCTCCAACTTTTAACATTCGCCTCACAAACTTAGGTAGAAAATCCGTCCGATACGTCATTTTAAATATGTTATTATAAATATTATGTCGATCTTTAATCGATTATTATTTGTTCAGAATTAAACACTAATACATAATCACAAATAGTTTTATTTTTATGCTGATGTTGTCAACCTACGCGAAAATAACTATTATGGAGATATATGAACCCTTAGCTTTGGAAAGCACAAACATACATAAATATATATATAGTTAATAATTTCCTATTTTTATCAACTATATGAAGGCAATATAATACAATACACACTATACAAATCTATTAAAACGAACTAATACGCGAAATAGGTATAATTATGAAGTTATCAATATTTATTACAAAAGTTTCATAATTTTTTTTATTATAAATAATAAATTAATTAATACAAGAGCGACTCCATTGCTCTTATGTGCCATGTGATTTTTGAACGCCAGATGAATGACAGGTGACATTTTATCATATCTTTCTTCTAATTTGTAATACAACCTTAACGATGTTAAATAATTCGCACTGGCCGGCTACACATTTTTTTGTGCTATATTTTCGGAAAATCTTGTTTGTGTCTGCGCCTCTATTATATTATAACTCAATGATGGTTATGTATAAATAAGTCCAAATACTTTAATGAAAAAAGTATAATACAGTGGTTGCTCTTACAGACTAAGATTTTTTCAACGACTGGTGGTTTACAAACGCCTGAGCTAGGATTCCCTGTGTTTCAGGCAGCGAAGGACAATATACTAAAGGTATACAAAATAGGTTATACAAAAGGTGAAAAAAGAGGTGACAATTTCATGTATCCCTGTTTAGCCATATTTCTAAAGAATCCTTTTCTAAGCACCTAAGTCATTTTTCTGAAGCGTCGTGTGAAAAGTAGAACAAATGTCGCTATTCTCCCTAATATTCTAGGTAGCAAGTAGCAAGTTTAAATCAACGCATCAAAAATATGTATAAACTTTTCGCCTTATTGCGACGGCGTAAGACGCAGAAGTGTAAACATATTTGTGATATCGACCTGGTTTTCATATGTTCATAGGATCTTTGTCATTTGAGCAGGATGGTCGGCCATCATTGTATTTGCTACGACCCCTGGTGGATGAATAATCAAAACTTATAAACACTCTACGTCTGACCCCCGGGTATACTTGAATGGGAGGAAATACTAAAAATTTACTCTCTTTATTTGGCTTGGCTGTTTCTCAACTTTGAATTTTATTTTCGAATTGAAACAACAGCTATTTAGTTGACAAAACGGTGGTATCAAGGACGGTTTTGAAATATCTAAGTAGTGCCAAATATTATCAAAATATATGAACTTGGGATATATATAATAGATCTAGATAAATACTTAAACACATGGAAAACATCCATAATTCAGGAACAAATATCTGTGATAAACACACAAATAAATGCCCTGACCAGGATTCGAATAAGGGACCTCCTGCTTCATAGGCAGGGTCACTACCAACTAGGATAGGAGGCCGTTAAATGATGAAGGCATGAAGACTCAGGAAACTGAGAGAGGAGCGGGCAGGGGGCATGTATAGATGACTGTATGACGTCAGCACTCAAAGGTTCCTTATGTATTTCTCTATGATGTGAGTCGTGGGTAACAGGTAAGTTTACAAAAGTTTACAAAAATAAAACAATTTCGATATTCAAAACAAATACCTCTATTTGTTCATTTCTTAGATACAACTTATCTTACGCGCTAAGCTATCACCAAGTCCTGTTGTTGCATAAAAAATGTCAACCTTTAAAAAACATCCACATCCTCAGCTCGCAACTTCGCATTTCATACCGTTTCCATTACCCGAAGAAAACCCGCCAATCTTACAAAATGGCGGTTGGCGCCAAATTAAACCGCGTGTGTTTTATCGTACTTTGATCTCAGTCCGCAGGAGTGTTTGTCGACGCTGTTTGTCCTTCTGAAAGGACTGAATGGAACTCTTTCAATGGGAGATTTATATCGGAGCCGGCGTTGGTACCGCAATTTGTGGATAGTAGATATGTGATAAACAGGGGGTGGATCGGTATTTCAAATGAGCATTCGTTTACAAAGCGAGGCTTCAATATGTTTCTATTTAATGTAGAAGAAATGCTGGCGTATTTTGGGATATCAAAGGCTTACATGGATCAAGTACATTTTAAAACTCTTAAGTTATTAACCTATCCTTGTTTATATATATTTGAATGTTGTCTATTTGTTAAGTGTAATCCTGACTTATTTGAAATGCAGTCTGTAAAGCGACCAAACTTACGGCATAGGAAACCGAGGGCGCTTATAGATATAAGCTCAACAGCATTGAGAAAGAAAAACGTTCCAGTTATGGCACCAAAGCTATATAATAAACTCCCAGAAGCATGGCAAATTTTAAATGTAAACCGACTCAAAGGCATACTATTTAAATTTCTGTCTGATAAGTGCTACTATAGTATCGAAGAGTACCTACAGGATAATAGTGTGCCTTTGTAAAAACTGTATATATAGTAATTAAAAACATTGTACATAGCATGTATAATAAAAATAGGATAAAAGTGTTAGATTTAAGAAATAATTGTTAATTTTCGTATGCCCAAAGGGCTCATCATAGCATTGCACATAAAATACAAACCTGTCAACTTTCTTTTGTACCTATGATGACGAAATAAATATTGATTGATTGATTGATTGATTGATTGAAGGGAAAAGTAATCGTCGTGTTGTATCTGGATGTCAGGAAGACAAAGCTAGGGCTGACGTACCGGGTTCAGAATTGCATGGCCAATTTATCAATTAATTATTTTATAAATTGGTATTGCAATTCTAAACCCGATGGTACATGGAAAATATAGAAAGCGCCAGTATTAAAAACATACTTTTTTTTCAAGATTATGAATTGAATCTTTCAAAGAAAGGCTATCTATTTGTTTAAAAAAGTAACATTTTTACAGTTTTATTTAGCTTGACCCCGTATATATGTTTGTTTGTTTATTTATTAATGTGCATCAAATCTTGTAAGTAAAATTTCAACCACTTCCCGGTGTCTCATTGAGCTGAAATTTGCTATACTTCCGTAGTTTACATGACAATGCTACTAGGTACAGTCAGCAATAAAACTGTGTACCAAAAAATTGTTGAGAGTTACTTGTTTCTATGTACATATATATCGCAGTGTCCTATTGTACAATATTGCTTAGGTACATAAGTGTCGTGGTAAACAGAGCCAGACACCCCATCTCTTCACCCCAAGTGTCGCTGCTGAATAATGCAAGCCACCTCTAGACTTGGTGTCTGTTTTTAGGGTTCCGTGTCCGAATGGACAGCCAGAACCCTTTTATTAAGGCTACGCTGTCCGCCATTCCGTAAGCTGTATCTTTTTGACAGGAATTGGTAGACAATTGGAGCCTCGGAGAAAATAAAATGACTTGAAAATGTATGGTTTTTCTGTAAGTAATTGTAGCTCTAGTAGAATGGCTGGAAAAATATATACCTCGTACACCAAGTGAGACTAGGCTTAAAGTTCCGTACCCAAACGGTTAAAACGGGACCCTATGACTAAGACTCCGCTGTCCATCCATCTGTCTGTCTGTTTGTCTTTCCGTCTGTCACCAGACTGTATCTG
The DNA here is from genome assembly GCA_911728535.1 of Pammene fasciana. NCBI lineage: Eukaryota > Metazoa > Arthropoda > Insecta > Lepidoptera > Tortricidae > Pammene > Pammene fasciana. The sequence continues at coordinate 5,871,185 of OU452292.1, forward strand.
AACACCTGACTGTATCTGTGATAGTTAGACAGTTGAAATTTTCACAGATGATGTATTTCTGTTGCCGCTATAGCAACAAATACTAAAAAACAATAAAATAAATATTTAAGGGGGCTCCCATACAACATACATGATTTTTTTGCCATTTTAAGAATGAAAGAAAAGAAAAAAATAGATAATGGTACGAAAACCTTCGTGCGCGACTCCGACTCGCACTTGGCCAGTTTTTATAATAAGATGCAGACAATCCAATCAATGAAAAATTGGTACGGTTTTTTTAAATTGCAGATATTGCAAGGTTTTTACAGGTCTGGATGGAGTTAGATAACATTTAGGAAGATTTACTCGTGAATCACAACCTTTTTTTTTGTATTTTACGGGACTTTCCAGTATTATGGCTTTAGGGTCGTTTGCACCATACCGCCTGTCACCGTTAAAACGTTGCGTTCTCTAAATTTTATTGTATGAAAATTTTCATAGCACCCTGCCGGGTAACGATAAGTCCGTCAAAAGTGGTTGGTGCACCTGGCTCTTAGTATTTAAACCTTTACAAGTACTTTTTCGTTGAAAGACGACGTTATAAAAAAAATACCCGTACTTACTTATTCGCGAAAACAAGCAAGCGATCCCAGGGCCGGCCCGTCCATATAGGCCAACTAGGCGATCGCCTAGGGCGCTCGTGTTAGGGGGGCGCCAAACGGCGTCATCGAAAAAAAAAATAGTAATGGAGGTCGTCAAGTAAACCGTTTGTCAATATTTTAAAATTTTGTATAACTGATAAATTGGTTACGTTGTTAAGACACTCGGAGAAGTCGTTAGCATTAGCAGTGAAGCGTGTACAAATAAAATCTTTGGTACATAAGTCCAGTAATTTACATCTGTCCACTTGTTTGGCGCATCGTTGATGTACCCACATATGGCATTGTATCACACTGAACCCAATTAGTAGAACCTTCTGTCATCGACCCGCGCTCACAGTATAAACAGTTAACTATTACTTGGTTGTCTGGTGAGGGTATGTCTAGAGCTGGACACATACTAGTATTGTGTATGGAAATGTTTCTCTCTAGTAATACAAGAAGATACATCACTGTAAATTCTTTCAACGTAAATTCGTTACGTACCGTTAGCGGTTAAGTCATTTCCTAGTTATCCTTCTTTTTTAGGGTTCCGTAGCCAAAATGGCAAAAACGGAACCCTTATAGTTTCGCCATGTCCGTCCGTCCGTCCGTCCGCGGTCTAGCTCAGTGACCGTTAGCACTAGAAAGCTGAAATTTAGTTTGAATATGTGCATTAACCAAGCCGACAAAATGGTAGAATAAAAACTGGAAAAATATATTTTGTTAGGGTACCTCCCGTACACGTGAAGTGGGGGGCGAATTTTTTTTTCGTTGCAACCCAGTTGTGTGGGGTATTGTTGGATAGGTCTTCTAAAAAGAATTAGGGTCTTCTAAAACAGTTTTTGAATAAAACTAATATTTTCGTAACTAATAACTCCGAAAGTTTAAAACAGGGCGTCCCCCTCCCCCATCTAACTTTTGAACCGTGGGTCCAAAAATTTTGAAAAAAATCATAACAGTCAGGCCTAATAAGTACCTTCAATGAAAACTATATTGAATGGCCCGACATGCTCTTGGCCGGTTTTTTTATATTAGAGTTTTTGATTGTAGGCACGAAGAAAACCCCCATTCTTCGTGGTTCGCGGCCCGACACGCACTTGGTCGGTTTTGGTTTTGCGTTTATAGTTTTCATTGAAGGTACTTATTAGGCCTCACTTTCATGATTTTTTTTCAAAAATTTTGACCCACGGTCCAAAAGTTACATGGGGGGGGGGGGGGGGGAAACGCCCTGTTTTAAACTTTCGGAGTTATTATTTAGGAAAATATTAGTTTCATCCAAAAACTGTTTTAGAAGATCCTAATTCTCTTTAAAATACCTATCCAACGATACCCCACACACACCTTAGTTGGAACGAAAAAAAATTCGCCCCCCACTTCACGTGTACGGGAGGTACCCTAACAACATATATTTTTCCAATTTTTATTCTACCGTTTTGTCGGCTTCGTTAATGCACATATTCAAACCAAATTTCAGCTTCCTATTGCTAACGGTCACTGAGCTAGACCGCGGACGGACGGACGGACGGACATGGCGAAACTATAAGGGTTCCTAGTTGACTACGGAACCCTAAAAATGAAAGAAATTTTCTTTCGTTATAAGGTATTTCTCCTCCAGGCCCGTTATTTTTTTCCACCCTGACATTCATCAAGAATTTCAGCTGGCTTGTGCTTGTAGTGACGTTTACTGGGCTAAGGAAGGACACGCAGACCGGTCTAGTAAAACTATAATATTTTCAGTTATATTGACTACGGAAACCTAAAAAGGCAGATGTCCATTACGAATAAAAACGATTTATTTCCTCTGGACGCAAATAAATGCGGGTGTCATCTTTACCCTTCATTCTTTAAATGAATTAATTTGAAATTTGAAAATTAAGATGAAATGTGGGTAAAGATAACCTATGGGGGTGTAAAAAGGGGGTATATTTTTATGTTGCACTAGATGGCAGTCTACAACGAGAAAGGGTGCAAGCGTGAATTGTAAGTTAGCACTTCCACTTAGTAAGTTAAAAAGTTAGGACTTTATATTGGCGTAAATAACAGTTACCTACCTATTCAATTGAAAAAAAAAATTGTGCGTCATTTTGTCACGAATTCTCTAAAATGGGGCGCCATTTCAGTCTCTTGCCTAGGGCGCCGGGAATGCTCGGGCCGGCCCTCTGCGATCCTTCTTGTGCATCCAATGATAATATGACAAAACGTTGCCCTATTATATGCATTATGGCTGCTCTACAAGATGGGCCATAGGGACGCAGCTATACGACGGAACGAGATCGCAATATCGTTAGCTCCCTCTAACGCATAGCTGCGTCCCTATGATGGCCCATCATGTAGAGGAGCCTATAAAAGCTTCATTTTCTTCATTCAAGCTTGTTCGTTCCCTCCTGAGACCAACTGAGATATCCCTCCATGTGACGTACTTACCTATACTGCACCTACGAAAAACAAGAACATCGCAAAACATACTTGTTCTCAAGAATGTGTTAATGCGATAATATATTAAAGCTTGCAAAAGTAAACGCAATACTCCCATAAAAGTACAGGGTGTCCGGTGGCAGAATTGTCTTTTTAACATGAAATTAAAAAATAACGGGTCAAGTTGGAGCTTTTATTTTTATTTAATAACAAGGAGCACAAATGAGAATTTTATTGTTACTTACATCAAAATAATGTGTAAATGTCGTTACTACCCGTAGGTAGGTACTCATTCATCGAAACGGACCCATGCGTTTTGTATCCCGTGACGTACAAAATCTCCGAAAATTTGCAGATTTCACTAGCAAAGCAATACTTTCTTTCGAATTACGTTTAGAACGTGAGTTGTTATTTTAAAATCGGCTTCTGAAATATAGCGAAAGAAGAGAAAAATAAAGAGGTCAAATCGAGTCAAATTGCGACTTCCGAGGAAAATTTTCTCGAAGCACATACAGCGACACAGTACAAACGAATTAATAGCCTTAAAAATGATTCAATTGCATAAGAACGGTAGCGTTCTCACTATTGAGATTTAATTTAAAAAAAAACCGCAATATTCAAAATTGTAGGTATTTCCGCCAAATGAAAACAATTTTTTTTATATATTGTAAATTGACTTTGAAATTAGAAACCTGCCACCGGACAACCTGTACTTCAAAGTCAGTAAGAACCTGAAGTATGTTGGTACCTAGATCCTGTACAGTACATTAATGCGAATTATGTGGTAGGTACGTACTTTGTATAATTCAAATGGCGTTACATAGAACTCGCAAACATGTCGTTTTTAACCAACATTGATACCACTGCTATGGGATTCTAAACTTTAAATTAAAGAAACACGACTACAAATCAAAAAACTAATTTTGCTTCACGAAATAACAAAAGACGATTCTAATTATTCTTAATCACTGTTAATCTGAAAGCTAATAGTTCCATGTAAACAGCCGAAGAGCGATGTACACTCAAGGACCTTGCAAACAGGTCATCTTCTATGGATTTTTTTTATATTAAGTGACCCATTTTCATGGTCTCATAGACTCCCATAGTTACCTAATTGATACAATTAAACTGAGCGTTATTCACGGCACATATTTGACCCACCTCGAAGCACATTCTACCACATAAAGGTACATTGAGAATGATCTAGTTACTGGCTCTAGTAATTGCTGTTGGAATTACATAGGTAAGTACTTATACCGTGTGCAATCTAAGAAGCGGTTTTTGACACCTGTCATCTCAGTACATTTTATAACCTAAACTCGATTTTAGATTATAAAATGTACTGAGATGACAGGTGTCAAAAACCGCTTCTTAGGTTGCACAAGGTATAGTATTTCATTTTAGAACTAATTATTATACCAATTTAGGTTATTAGAGTACTACTCACCAGTGGCGGCTCATCCATAGAACACGATTCCTGTCGGCTTTCCTAATTTTCAGGCACCTGAGCAGTTTCTCTACAACTCATGTAGAAATTTAAACCAAATTAAACTTCGACTTGCCTAAGAAAATTTTTTGAGCAACCGCCACTGCAGTACCTTCTCATATTCTCAAAACATTTTTTAAGTATATATAATCAACGAACAGTAATTTAGGTACAATAACAATGTGCTTATATTGCTTATTACATATTATGTATACATAATATTTACTATCATTCATCCAATAGCCCATTAATCAGTCCATACTTTTCAATCATCATCATCATCATCATCTCAGCCATAAGACGTCCACTGCTGAACATAGGCCTTCCCTTTAAGGGGGGTTTTGCCATACGCGCCACGCTTGGCAGGCGGGTTGGTGCGCGGCTGCGCGCAGGTTTTTTTTGTTTATTGTTGTTTAGGCTTTCGGAAGATGCTGCTGCCCATCTCCCGGTATATTCCCTTAGCAGACTCCTACTGGAACCACGGGACGATATGGTGGGGGACAATTCTAAGGCCGGGCACCCCACGGCAATCTACCCAATAGCCTAGTACATTTTAGACTCCATTAATTCTCAATAGTCCTTAACTCCTTACACCATGGTGGGTGCTGTCTCTGCGTGCGTCCCATGACACGGGCAGGGGCAGCATCCGCTTAGAGTACCCCTCACTTTTCATTAAATTGTCGAAAGGGCCTCAGCGCGTTGACTTCGGCTCCGCATACGCTTCCCAAAGGTCCGGAACACCATTGTTCCGTGGTCGGGAAAGACATACAAAACAATATTGTGTTGTAACACTAACTACTAATTTAACAGGCAGTTAGTCGTCTTCGTTCCGTGAGCTATAATAATAATAAAGTTCAAACTAGCTACGGTAAAAACATAATGTAAGATAAAAATTAACGGGTCTTGGCAAACTTGGCAGCTCCATTGTCCCATCTGGACCTCGCAGTACCCACTGGATTTTGTTCATCGTCTGCTTTCCCACTACTACCTACTACCCGACAGAAGAAATGCCTGTCTATATCCAGTGGCATGTATCCATACGATAAATAAACGAGAAAGAAGAAAAAATAACTTACATGTTATGTCTATGCGCATGACGTGCATGTTTGTTTATGTTAATTGGTACTAGGTAGGCATAATAATAAAATTATACAGTGAAAAGTCTTATAGAAAACGACCACTTTTCAAACAACTTCAAGAATTCTACGGAGGTTTTCAATTCGTAGTGATCTTTGTGGCTTTTTTTGACATTTTTGTATGTATGTCACCGTTTATTTGAAAACGGCTAGACCGACTTGAAAAATTCTTTTTTTGTTTGAAAACTTGACCGCTAGGCCCGTGGTTATCAGTTCAAGGGTCTGATAATGGGATTCTGGAGAAATCGAGAGAACTCTTCAAATATTATAATTTATAGGTAAACCTGCAGTGACTTGAGTATTTTTTTACTGTAGCGGAGGCATTTGCTTTTGTAAAGGTGGAGTAGCCTAAGTGAAATTGGTTCTTTTTCCTTTATACCTAATTATTTTACGCGATTCAGTTCTTTCCGCTTCCCACCAGCTTGCCCAATTTACAGAGAATAAAATCGCTTTCCTACAGCTTATGAGAAAAAACATGTCTAAGTACTTTTTGCCTAGGTTTTTTTGACACCCCGCGGCGATAAGTAGGTACCTATTAGTAGAATACAAAGCCAAAGAAAAATAAGTAACAGGGCGCAACTCCAGCCTCCAGCCTTCAAAATGTTAAGCTTGTAGGGTAGGGAGTTACCACTCTATGCCTACTTATACATCACATGACGTGCTACAGTCAGCATCAACAGTATCTTCCTAATACACGAAGGCCGCAAAAATATGTGACACGCTTTTATTTGTAGAGCCATAGGAGCGTGTCACATATTTTTGCGGCCTTCGTGTAGGAAGATACTATTGATGCTGACGGTACCTACGTACGCCCATGTTTTACTCGAATACCGACGAGAAGTGCAAGCAATTATAAACCTGTAGTATCCGAGGCTACATGCCCTGCCAAGTGTGAACTGTGAAGTATATAAGGTCAAACCAGATGATTGACAAAGATCTTGTAATACTTATATGGAGGTAGTTTTTAAGAACTGGTGATTTGGGGTGTTTTGAGTGAATGTGGCAAAGGAGAATTGCTGTAGTAGAGTACGTAGGTCACTTGATAAGTTTTGAGACGCTCGAAATAAAAGGCAAGTTTTTTTCGAGCACTGAAGGACCTGTGGCTGTCTATGTAGTAGCAATTTCTGAACTATCCCAACAAGACTGGCAAAAGTGTTTCCATAATTTGTTTAGACGAATGGAACTTTATTTAAACTCACACGATTTTCACTCATTATTTTGACAAAACACGGGACTTAATCGCGTACACTTACGTCTGCCTGCGACCACGAGCGTTATGACACGCTCGAAACGTCAGGAAAATTAAAAGTAAGTGTACGCGATTAAGTCCCGTGTTTTGTCAAAATAATGAATGGAACTTTGTATAGAGCATGAATGAAGTATTTCGAAAGTTATTGTTACCTCAAAAATCAAGTGACCTACGCCGTATACCGATAAGTTAAAAATGAAGTGTCATTTTTACAAATCATTGCATGTTTAAAATTGTTAGGATTCAAAGAACATTTGGCTTAGGTATTCCCACACATAATTACTCGTAGCTTAAGCAGAACTGATTCTAAAAAGACTATCTTCTTTAAGTATACTATTTAGTACCAGTAGAATTATATATCATACGTCTTTGCTTTAAAGAATACCAACGGGTGGAGCCAATTATAAGCCTGTGGTATCCGAGCCTACGTGCCTTACGATGTGTGAAGTGAAGTATATAAGGCCGAATCAAGTATGATTGAAAGTAAAGGCTCTGTTTACGTATAAGGAGGTAGTTTTCAAGAACTGGTAACGTGATCTTAGCCTCTGAAAAAACCTGAAATCCCACTTAGGGTCACTTCTCAGGAATAATAATTTAATTACAATCATTTTCATACAAAAAATATTGCCTATAATAAACTATAAAAAACACACTGTTTCTAGTTATTGAACTGAAACTGTTTTTGGTAAGCATACTTGTGACACACCACGTTAGAGCAATGCAATAGGTGTATATGTGTGTGTCTGTACCTTCAACTAAAATGATTAGTTAAAACTGAGAAAAAATACTCGTATAACTTCTATCGTTACCTTCGTGTCCACAAGTCTTCATATTTAATAATGGCTACTGTATTTACCCTTAAACTAGCTTCACGTCATAACTGGCCTTATAAGACGGCTCAAAGAACATGTAAGTACAGTTTTTACTATCATCAATATGTTGCAACTCGTAAACTGCTTCTTTAACAGGTTACTGAGCTTATCGCCATGCCCCAGTGTCACTGCTTGCATAATATATTAATAAATCACCCGTTTTCGCGTGTCAAAGTAATTACCAGCTAACATAAAAGGCATGTCTTTAACATATTTTCCATGTTACCTTGATCACGCACTGGTAAACACACCTTTTGAAAACCTAGTGTTCTTTCATTCTTGTTTCTTCACACATATATATGAAGCACATAACCACCTATGTAACACCTGGTATTAAACCAATAAGCTTACAGTCAACATGTATCGTATCCCATTGGGAATAGTATCGTTTTTGCAATGCAAGAACGCATTTTGAAGTTTTTAGTGGCATGTTTCTGCTAAGGCCCGCCCACTTTGAAGCATAAGTTCTTGGAACAAGTAAATTACTTTTTGCGCTGTTCCGTTCGCGTGACATACGTGTCGACTTTTTGCAGTCAGTATAAGGACTATTATTGATAAAACTTGCGTTGTGAGCTAGTACAATCTAGATTACCTTTGTAGTTATAAAAGTGTAAAAAATTTGGAATAGCACAGAGATTACAGAGAAATATAAAAGGCAATTGCTGTAAAATACCTACGTACGAGGAGAGGTGAGGAAAAACTGAGAGCATTAAGTTACTGTATTTATACATAACTAACACATATCTCAATCGATGCATTTCCTTAGTTTTATTGGTTGTTTGTAATCTTAGATATCTTGAACGCAAGTAAAGATGAAGACATGAACGACTGTGAAGTGATTAAATGATCTTGGATGTTTGTTTTCTTAAAAAAATAGAAATTTAGACAAGATATTTTCTTAGTTGAAGAAAATTGTCGTCTAACAAGAATACATTCGTCACGAGTAATGGATGAAAGCTGCAGCTTGTAAATAAAACTTTGCACACAGATTTTAAAGAATAACGAGAGCCTTTCCTGCTGAAGCGAAATTCTAACTTTGAAATCATGTTTTTGATTTGTTACCATTGAGTTATATATAAAATCATTGTTTGTTACAGATTAATATATATTGATACCAAAGTGCCAACCAGTGCCACCAAAACGTTTAACGTGATTTACGATAAGCAATCTCTGTCATTTCATTTAATTTCAATTAATTTGACGTAAACTTGATGGGCTCTTATTTATCTACAAATATGAATGTGTCATGCATTTGCACGATTCGTTGTATGATATTTTATTTCAGGGGACTGTACTTAATTTCTACCCAGAAGTTTCTGTAAATAGGGCGCTGTGGTAGCATGACCGGTAGCGAGTGCTGTAAATGACTTAGGATACTGTTGAACTACCTACATCATATATACCGCGACGAGGCTCTAGCATAGCCAACAGCATATTAAATGAAAGGTTGGAGACTATGATGGAGTCAAGTATAGACAAAAATGCAATGTTGTACACAAAATGGAATCGAGTGTCGCATTACTTAGTCTACAATTTTCTCTCTATATGTAGACTGCGTATTGTAGTTAAATGTTAGCCGCATTTTGTTCCTAGGGAGTTCTCGGCCATGCCATGCCCTCCCATCTCATACATGATATAATTATTGTTAAATCGATATCATAGATGGCGCTGTGGGTCTCGATCGTACATTGTAAAATATTTGTCCAACATATTACGTGATGTTTGCAGTGTAATAAATTAAGTACATAATATATGAAATATAAACAACAATATCTACACAAATTTAATACATTAGTTTAGAATGTTGGTAATAATTATTCGGTAGCCGGCACAAGGAGCAACACCCACACGCAACACCATGCAGTAGTTAACAATCTGTCTAGGTAATAATGTCCACCGCTACTAGATGGTGGTATCAAGTGGTTTATCGTGTATTAGTTGCGTTTTGTTTATCCATTTCACACATGAAATTTCGAATAATTTATTTCGTGTTAGAAATAAAGAATTCAGCACAAGATGTGTAAAAAAATATCAAATGGGTAATACAAACAAAATATTGCATACTTTAAAGACGGACGTAACAATTAAATTAATGACTCATACTTGATATCTTTCACAACTGCACTGTCAAAACGCACATGACATTTGTTTTTCAACACAATCAAATTTTTCACTCCGCCGTATTTGAAAGTCGTACAAAATTTTAAATAGGCTAAACGTAAAATGCGCGAAGGCATTTTACGTTTAGCCTATTTTTTTATTTTAAATTAAAATAAAGGACCTGGCATTGAATATGACATCAAGATCATCATCATCATTATTCATGGAGTATCATCTCCAGATAATACTCGATTGCAAACTTGGATTGACAACTGTGGTAAGTACTTCTATATTTTCTTACATTCAAGTACCAGCAAATATATCTGCTTCTTATGGTGGATATTTACCGTTTGATTTGTCTATAAATCATAAATTGACCATAAACCACAAAACTCAATAGCCGTGTTTACACCTGGCGCACCGCCTCGCGAGGAAATTGCCGCGCGCGGCAGCTTGGCTAGTGTGGACGTGCCTCGCCCGAGGCAAACGAACGCGCAGCCGCAATGCCTCCGGCGAGGCATATCCACACTAGCCGTGTTACCGCGCGTGGCAATTTCCCCGCTCCGGTGCGCCAGGTGTAAACACGGCTATTGACTCAATAAATGTAAAAATATGTACAAGTACGAGTATATCGACATTATGGACATGATTTTTTGAAATTTGAATTAATCCAAATTTTCATATAAGTACCTATATTTACATATTTAACAAGACCAAATAAAGAGAAGGCCTAGTTTAGATTTGAGCTAGTTATTAATTTAGTTTAGTATTTGTACTATAGTGCCTCTGTACCTATATTTAATTATGTAAATAAATTTGCAAATGTTAAAAAGAGAAGATATATATGTATAGAATACTCAGTTATCTAGAAAAGTGGCTATTATCACCAAATGCAGACCACAACTTTTTTGTCATTTTCTTGTCTTCCGTTTTATACACAGTCCCACTTTATTTTAAATAAAAGGTTGTGTGTAAATCAGTCAGTGTTAAAAGTGGTGATTTTCGGAGGTCAATATTTCGTGAATAGTTTAAGATTTTCGCTGAAATCCAGGATTCAGTAAGTAGTAGAGAGTCTTTCAAGACTCCCAGAATAGGGAATATGACGCAAAACTCTGCGTAGGGGGCGGCACTAGCACATCCAGAGGGCCTACCACGAAACACGAAAATAAAAATTTCGTTACCTGGTTCTCTGTCATTCTTTCATACTCGAGCGATAAAGAGGCACATGTCAAAATTTCGATTCTCTCGTTTCATGATAGGCCCTTTGTAAACAAACAGCCTTGGTGCACAAATGACATATTTATTCGTTATAAATCGTGTATGAAAACTTGTAAAAAACTGTTTAAGGCCTAGTATGTATTAAGAACTCTATGGTTTACCGGTGTGCTAGTGCTGCACTCTGGTGGCAGAACATTGCAGTAATATCCCCTATTGGAAGTATGAAGCTCAAATAGGTTTCAAGTTATTGGGGGGTCAAAAGTGCCCCCAAATGGTTTGTGACGGCTGGTGTGTCACCTTTTTAACCGACTTCAAAAAAGGAGGAGGTTCTCAATTACACTGTTTTTTTTTATTCTCATTTTATTCTCACTCGATATCTCCGTGAATCGTGAACTGATTTTCAAATATATTTTTTTAATCGAACGGGTATAACCCCTAGATGGTCCCATTGTCACCAAGTCGGAGTCTGATGATGGGATCCTGGAGAAATTGAGGAAACTCTTCAACTATTATAGAGGCACACCTTTATTCACCTGATTTCACTATTTTTTACAGCAACTCGGCCACTTCCTCTTGGAATAGCGGATCCTAAGTGAAGTTGGTTCTTCTTTATTATTATTACAGCAACTCGGTCACTCCCTCTTGGAATAGCGGATCCTAAGTGAAGTCGGTTCTTTTTTTGTTTAAAATTATTGGCTGACACACACTGTCGTGTGTTTAGATATTCTAGATAAAGCTTAGCTACTATCAAGAAAATATCAGTCTTCACCCGAAAGAGTGAAGCGTATTGCTGAGCCAGAACCCTTTTGTATTGCTGCAACGCACACAGAAATTGGTTTTTTTTTTCTTCTTTTCAACCGACTTCAAGATTTCGAAGGAGAGGAGGTTATCAATTCGTCAGAATCTTTGTTTTTTTTAAGTGTATGTTCCCCCATTATTCGAAGACGGCTGGACCGATTTGGAAAATTCTTTTTTGTTTGAAAGAGTATAATTCACTGTTGGTCCCATTGTCACCAGGTCCAGATCTGATGATGGGATCCTGGAGAAATCGAGGAGGGAACTCTTCAACTATCATAGGCACACCTGATTTCACTACTTTAGCAACTCGGCCACTTCCTCTTGTAATAGCGGATCCTAAGTAAATTCGTTTTTTTTTTTGGTTAAAATTATTATTATTTCATAATTATGTTAACTTATAAACTATTTTCATATTCTATCTTATATCTAAACTCTGATTCGTAGGTAATTAAATTCCATAAATATAACCTCACTCGCTTATTTTTCGCTTGTAGTTCTTGGAATAAACGCCACTGAAATTGCTTTGTATGTATGTAATTTCAACCGATTTCAAGATTTCGAAGGAGGAGGTTCTCAATTCGTCGGGATCTTTGCTTGTTTTTTTTGCAATTTTTGTTATGTATGTTCACCAATTATTCGAAAACGCCTGGACCGATTTGGAAAATTCTTTTTTTGGTTGAAAGAGCATACTTCACAGTTGGTCCCATTGTCACCAGGTCCGGATCTGATGATGGGACTCTTGAGAAATCGAGGGAACTCTTCAACTCCTTTTATTATAAGCACACCTATAGTGATTTCAGTATTTATTACTTCAACTCCTAAAAGCAAAGGAAAAGCAGATCCTAAGTGAAGTCGATTGTTTTTTGTTTTAAATTATTTAACCAACTTCAATTCCGTAGAAGGAGGAGGTTATGCATTCGGTTTAGTGCTTTTTTAAAATGTATGTTCACCGATTACTCCGAGACCCGTGTTCCGATTTAAAAAAATCTTTTTTTATTTGATAGGAACTACCTCCAAGTTGGTACCATATTAATCTGGTGCTGTTCTGATGATGGGATCCATGAGCAATTGAGGGAACTCTTCATTTTTTAACGGCATGTTTTTGGTGAAATGGGTGTTTTCTTAAGCAACTCAAGAATTTTCTCACAAAAACGACCAATTTGATGGAGTGGACCTTATGATGAAGATTATTTTGATGATAATGATGGTGATGTTTTAAATGTAGGATGTTCAGCGAGTACTCCGAGACCCGTAGTCCGATTTGGATAATTCTTTTTTTGTTGGAAAGTAACTATACCCCGGAAATGGCCCCCACATTGATGTTCTGATGATGGGATCTCAATTCTTAAAGGCACAAGTATGGTGATTTGGGTGTTTTCTTAAGCAACTCAAGCATTTTCTCACGAAAACGACCAATTTCATGGAGTGAACCTGATGATGATGATGATGATTGTTTTGATGATAATGATGATGATTTTTAGGGCTCCGTAGCCAAATGGCAAAAAACGGAACCCCTATAGATTCGTCATGTCTGTCTGTCTGTCTGATGTCCGTCCGTATGTCACAGCCATTTTACTCGGAAACTATAAGACGTATCATTATCAATTTTTTACATAAAAAGTGTATTGTGTGCTGCTACGTTATGTAGTGAAATTTCTGAAAAAAATCATTTTAGGGGGGCACTCCATACATGCAAGTAATTGTCAAAAAATATTTTTTTACCAAATATCAATGATGGACATCAATCGATAGGTCTTTAAAAATAGCATTGAGGTTTATTTAAACATTTTTTGATTAAGTGGATATATTCAGAAATAATGACTCAGAAATTCTATAAAATTGTGTCGTCTTCGTCGTCCCCGTAACTTTTGAACCGTAAGTCCAAAAGTTATGGAAAAATTCAAGAAGATACACCTTTGAATATTCTTTCAACGAAAACTATTTTAAACATTATCGGTATATGTATAAGCGTTTTTGAGTTATCTCCAAACTACTTACTTAGCCAGATACGACCTTGCGATATTAATTTATTGGATAGTAGCTACAGCCGGTTTTTATAGATGATGGTACGGAACCCTTCATGCGCGAGTCCGACTCGCACTTGGCTTTTTAAATGTAGGATGTTCAGCGAGTACTTCGAGACCCGTAGTCTGATTTGGATAATTCTTTTTTTGTTTGAAAGTAACTACCCCGAAAATGGTCCCACAATAATCTGGTGCTGTTCTGATGATGGAATCTCAATTTTTAAAGGCACATGTATGGTAATTTGGGTCTTTTCTTAAGCAACCCAAGCATTTTCTCACGAAAAAGACCAATTTCATGAAGTTTTGATGATAATGATGATGATTTTTTTAAATGTAGGATGTTCAGCGAGTACTCCGAAGCCCGTGGTCCAATTTGAATACTTTTTTTTATTAACTAGCTCGAAGATGGTTCTACATTATTCTGGTGCTGTTTTGATGATGGGATCTGTGAGGAATTGAGGGACTTACTCAATTTTTAAAGGCACAAGTATGGTGATTTTGGTGTTTTCTTTTCTTAAGCAACTGACGCATTCCCTCTCGTAAACAATGATTTTATATGTATATACAAAATAAGAAATTAGCACGCCAAATGTGGCACAGTAAAACGAGTTGAACCCCGAAACCCCGTCGTTTGTTGCCGAAGAGAGCCGAGCCCGAGCCGAGCGAAGCCCGATCGTTCCGAGGAGTCTATTTACAAAGGACTAACAAACGTTTCGTTAAAATATTACCAGTGTAAGCGAGATTAGGGATTAAGCATAAATGCTACAGCATGAAGGTCAACGTACAATAGGCACAATTGGCGATGGGAAGTAAAGGTTTCGTATATTTAAACCGAACTGACAGCAATTGAGGCATAAGGCTAGTGGAGTAGTTGTTAATTACGAAAGTCAGAAAATAATTAAAACTTATTTAGTAAATTTTATTCACATATGTTCCACAAGTTAATAAAAAACAGTTTATGAACAAACATACATAAGACGCATAATTATACTTTTTGTACTCACCTGACAGTTATGGTCGAAAGGAATGAATACCTACGTGCACTCCATACCGTATTAGATGAATTATATAGTAAGAATTACAATTCACTGAACACATGTCCTCGTGCGTATTAACTCTTCCAAATTTGGCTTGGCGCCGACTTCAAACATATCATATTAGCACTATCCGAGAGGCACGTGCCGATTCGATTAAGTAGTTTTTGACGAAAAATAGGGTCATATTTTGCTGGCTGTACAAAACGCTCCTACTTTGGCTCGGGCTACCAGGTATTAAAATTCATAACATTTTGCCGTGTATTGTCCTACATGAGGTAGGGTTGCCTACGGCTTACTCTTGATTTAAGGGATCATTTAGAAAATGAAGCTCAAATTATTTCTTTATTGTTTTAGCTCACGGGTCTCCTGAACTGAAAGTCTTAACACCAAAAAAGGTTTAAAAATAATGTAAGGTGTTAAAAATAATGAAAAAGAGGAAGTGGAATTCGATAACATGGAAATCTGCACGACACCAAGAAAACGCAAGCGACCACTGCGACCAGATGACGAAGATACGCCAAAATGTAAAAAATTAAAAACAATTTGTCCAGAACACAAATGTTATTATAAGGAGAGAACGTAATAGGATAGTTTATGTAGACAAAAGGAAAAAAATTAGGAACAAAAATTTAATAGGTGTAAATAAAACTGACTTTAAAAGTGAGGTATCCAAGGTGTTGACTCGGGTGCAATTTAGAAAAAGTAATAAGCAACATTGGAGCGAAGAGGAACGCAAATTTTGTATCTTATTTTATATCATAAATCACCAGCAGCATATAATTATTTAGGAAGTTAAGGTGTAACACTTGCTGCTCCCAACACTATAGGCTCAAAACACACCTACCGGAATTTCCGCAGTAATGTATGGAGCTTTGTCGATGGTAGCTTAAATTTGTCTATGACCTCCATACATTACTGCGGAAATTCCGCTAGGTGTGTTTTGAGCCATACAGAGCTGGCTTCAAGCCACAGATTGCTTGCTAGGCATTAACGAAGACGTGTTTGAAAACATTAAAATTAAATTTGCTAATTCTTCAATTAAGGATAGATCGTGCGTTTTATGTTTTGACGAGATGAGTATTAAAGCTAGATTTGGATTATACAAATAAATTCGATCTCATTTAAAGGTCTGAAGATTATGGAGGAGGCGATCGTAAACCCTAAATTCATCCAACACGCACTGGCTTTTGTTGCCAGAGGAATTTACTCTAAATGGAAAATCCATCTGGCATATTATTAACCGACTTCAAAAAAGAAGGAGGTTCTCAATTCGACTGAATTTTATTTTCATTTTTTTTTATGTATGTTACTCAATATCTCCGTGAATCGTGAACCGATTTTCAAAATTTTTTTTTCAATCGAACAGGTATAACCCCTAGATGGTCCCATTGTCACCAAGTTGGGGTCTGATGATGGGATCCTAGAGAAATCGAGGGAACTCTTTCAACTATTATAGGCACACCTATAGTGATTTCACTATTTTTTATAGCAACTCGGCCACTTCCTCTTGGAATAGCAGATCCTAAGTGAAGTCGGTTCTTTTTTGTTTAAAATTATTATCGTATACGACTATTACTAATAAACAAATCATATAGCAATATAATCATGCCAACGTTATAATCACCTACTTACCGATTTTTTAGAGAAATTAGTTAATCAAATGCTTACGTTATTGAATGATAGAATAAAATTGATTTATAAAGAGAATTTGATTGCAAAGTTGGAAGTTAAAATTCCGAATGGTTGTCATAATGAAAATCTCCTCGATTTCATGATGAAAAAATTATTTAAAGTCAAAATTCACGATTACGGCAAAACCATAAAATCATCATTTGATTCTAAATTTAAATTAAAAATTCTGCAACATGAATAAACATGACTGTGATGATGATGATGAAAATAATGTAACATTTTTAAAAACTAAGAAATAAAATCAAAAACTACACATACACAATGTTTTTTCAATCAAATCCTAATACTAATCCTAATCCTCATCCTCATACTCATCCTCAGACTCAGCTTCCTACTTTTCCTCATACTCATCCTCATACTCATCATCATACTCATCAGCATCGAAACGGCCAAGGTACTGAAAAATATCTGAACTTGTACTTTATCGCCTTGAGAATAGAGGCGTCGTTCAGATAGTTATGACTACCTTGGCCGCTCCGATATATCTCATGGCGACTGTTCGTTAAACCTGCCGCCATCTTTGACGCTGTATGAATGACGTTGGACGTTCAAAAAAAGTTACTTAGCAGGCCTGCCTAGGCCTGAAAAGTTATATGAAATCCCATTTCAGGCTGCATCGAGTTGCTGCGCCCGAAAAAGCATACGTACTTCCGAGTCTATTATAAGCAGTGATCGTACATTTTACAGTAAAACCGGTGCAATGGCGTTTTATTTGTGAAATTGTTATTTAATTATCAACTATCTCTATATGATTTATTACTAAGTTCTAAATAGCTTTGATTTTATTTAATACTTGGTTTAACAATTTAATAGCCTCAAAATAATAATAACTATCACTAGCACTGCACCAAAAATGCTGGAAAATCTACAATCACTGATTATAAGGAATGTAAAGCCAACTGATTGCTTTCAATATTATAAATTTCAAAATAATCTCTTTAACCTTTTGAACGCCAAACATCGGACGGAAAAAATCGGGCCCACAGCGCCAGCGCGCGCGAGCGCGCAAGGCAAACCAGTTATATTTTGGACGTGATATCACGTCCTGGCGCTGAGGGCACGGCTTTCCGTGTACGTGATTTGACGGCTTTGGCGGTCAAAGAGTTAAAGTCCATCCTGTCAGATAACGTGAAAAAACAAGTCAAAACTTGTACATAATTACTGCCCCCCAATGTGTTTTTCCCCGCCGCGCCGCTTTTGAGGGATAAAGCGATAACGAGGTGGTGTGGTGAAAAGGAAGTGCGATTAAACTATTAGGCTTTGAGTACCTACTTATTGGGTTTTAGGTCTTATATTTATATCATATCCAAGTATTTATTTGGAGAAAAGCACTATACATTGCCTCGGCATGAAAACGGATTCCCGGCCTCATATAAAAATTAAGATTATGAAATTAAGATAATTTTTTAAGATTATGAAATGTAATGGAATACTTATTAATTATTATGAAATAAACAGCTTAAATCTTTTTTTTTTATATCCCAGGTTCAGCCTCTCCTGTAATGTTAGTATACATTAACTAACAAAACGTTAACTTATTATTAGTTATAATATTTTACGTCACTCTGGGCGCTAAGTGAGATTTACCGCCCTAGGGCGCAGCGGCAAATCTCACTTCACACCCAGGAGAAGACGTAAAATTATGTACGCACCACGGGCGGTAATAAGGAAGGCCTCAGATCGCTTGTTTATGGCCCTTACCTTCGGTTCGGGCCACAAATGCCAGCGACCTGAGCCCTTCCTTATTTTACCGCCCTAGGTACGTAATGTACTATTTCATTTTTACTCAGGCAAGCTTGAGGTTACTGAGTTTTATCGTTTAAATTAGGCAAGCTGAAAGGAAGCGAGTGTTGTCTAAAATTTAAATATGCAAGCTGGAGAGAACTGAGTGCTGTTGTCTAAAATAGGCAAGCCTAAAGGAATCGAGTATTGTCTAAAATTAAAATAGGCAAGGCGGAGGGAACTATGTTTTGTTGTCTAAAATAGGCAAGCTTGAGAGCACTGAGTTTTATTGTTTGAAATATGTAAGGCAAAAAAATCGAATACATACTCTAAAATTAAAATAGGCAAGCCGGAGGGATCAGGAACTTAGTTTTGTTATCTGAAATAGGCAGTCTATTTATCCAACGAATTTCTTACCAAGCATTCATTAGTTGGTAAGTAGATATATCTCTGCATGTGAGTCGGAGTCATATCCATTTTAGACTGGTTCTACATGATGGGCCATCATAGGGTCGCAGCTATACGATGGAACGAGATGGCAATATCGTTAGCTCCCTCTAACGTATAGCTGCGTCCCTATGATGGCCCATCATATAGAGGAGCCATTACGTGACCTCGCCACATATTACTAATCATGATAATTTTGCAAACGATCTTATACTGGTTGGTGCGCACGATGACCTCGCCTATGTTTGGCAACAAACCACAAGTAGGAAGTAGGAATGACACTGACACCCTAAGTTCATAGGCGATGAAAAACAGAGTTGTGGTTAAATAATTGTGTTTAGTAGCTATGAGTAATATGAGTGGCTGTAAAACGCCATCTAGTGACAGTGCATCTTATTAACATAAGGTAGCAGGTAGCTTAATGTGTGTTGGAACTTTAATAGATGTCACAAGTGGAACACCATTTTCCTCGTGCTCAGTGCCGCCATCTGATAACGTTTCTATGAACTCAAGTTGGGATACAGGTCTTGGATACTTAAGCGGGATCGCTTTTTGTGTACTTGGCTGACAATCTGTATTAGTATAATATTATATAGTCTGTGGCCATGCTAACAATTTCGGCTGAAAGTTATCATAAACTTCAACTCATAGGCTTATCGTCTATTACTGTATAGTCAACTTATAGAAACTAATACACAAACATATCGCCGTGTGGTCGAGACCAATTGAAAATAATTTTAAACAAAAAAGAACCGACCTCACTTAGGCTCCGCTTTTACAAGAGGAAACGCCCGAGTTTCTGTAAAAAAATACTGAAAATACTATAAGTAGGGTGGGTAGGTGTGCTTCCAATAGTTGAAGAGTTCCCTCGAATTCTCCAGGATCCCATCATCAGATCCGGACCTGGCGACAATGAGACCTATACGACACTTTCAAACAAAACTACTTTTCCAAATCTTTGAATAATCGGTGAACATACATAAAAAAAATAGCAAAAAAACAAAGATCCCGACGAATTGAGAACCTCCTCCTTCGAAATCTTGAAGTCAGTTGCTTACACCTCGCTGTTGCCCAAGATTTACAATCATTGGCAATGGCATTAGAACTATACATGGAAAAAGAAGCTTCCGGGATATTCTTATTTTCTTGAAAATATTTCCTCGTAACAAGTATTTATTTCCTTTACCAAAAATATGATTCTTAGCTTAATAAAACCACGTTTTCTTAAAATAGATTTAAGAGATATTGTATTTTAATGAAACAAGAAACCTATTATCTTAGGTAAAAGAAAACTAGAAAATCTGTAAGAATATATTCGCTTCATTATATTTAAAACTATAATTTATTTTCGTTAAAGGAAATAAATGCTTGTCACGAGGAAATATTTTCAACATAATATAATAATGTCTTCATCATCATCATGTAATATTATTCAGTTTCCACTCTATAAATTGCATTGAGTATATTATTTTGACGAAAACGGGACTTCATCGCATACACTTACTTTTATTATTATCCTGACGTTTCGAGCGTGTTGTTACGCTCGTGGTCGCAGGCAGACTGGCGAGGAATTGTATCAGCATCTCCCAGCCGCGCGGGTTTTCCGAACTACCCGCACTTGGTCTTGATTATTCACATTTACGCTAGGGTTGTCACTTTGCCTACACTTTGACTAAATACTCACAACATCCAATGGTTTGGAAATGCAAGTATTGGAAATGTAAGTAACGTCAGGAAAATAATATAACATAATTTTAAACAAAAAAAGAACCGACTTCACTTAGGATCCGCTATTCCAAGAGGAAGTGGCCGAGTTGCTGTAAAAAATAGTGAAATCACTATAGGTGTGCCTATAATAGTTGAAGAGTTCCCTCGATTTCTCCAGGATCCCATCATCAGATCCCGACTTAGTGACAATGGGACCATCTAGGGGTTATACCTGTTCGATTAAAAAAATATATTTGAAAATCGGTTCACGATTCACGGAGATATGGAGTAACATACATACAAAAAAAAAATGATAAAAAAAAATCAGTCGAATTGAGAACCTCCTCCTTTTTTGAAGTCGGTTAAAAATTAAGTGTACGCGATTTAGTCCCCTTTTTGTGAAAATAAAGAGTGAAAATCGTGTGAGTTTAAATCAGTACATTGCATTTTGTAGATTATGCAATTTCGCATGTTGTAGGTTTTTTTTAATACAACGACGGTGGCAAACAAGCATACGGCCCACCTGATGGTAAACAGCTGCCGTAACCTAAGGACGCCTGCAACTCCAGAGGTGTCACATGCGCGTTGCCGACCCTTTAAAACAGGAGGATTCACTGTGTTGACGGCTAAAGGAACTAGAGAGTTCCCTCGTCGTCAACACACTGGGTCCTCTTTGAGCATTTCTTTCTTTTGAGGTTGTAGGCCATGCTAGCCTCCCCGGCCGAGGGATATCATAAACTTCATAACTGGAAGGTTTATGACCGACATGGCCGGTTTATAAACGCCAGCCGTCAGCCATTACTCGCTAATAAATACGTACGTCGATTTTAATGCTGAAATAAAGTTTTCAACTTGTTTTACTGGAGATTTTATTGTATCAAGTGCATTTTTTATTTAATAAGTAGTTTTAATCAAACATTTATTTAATTCATACATACAGGTCACCTAGACCCCAGACTATAACACTATAAGCACCAATGGCGGCGCGTCCATAGAACACAATTCCCGTTGGCTTGCCTAATTTTCAGGTACCTGAGCAGTTTCCGTGTACAGGTCATGAACAAATTTAAGCGAAATTAAGCTCCGGTTTGCCTAAGAAAAATAAGCACTGCCACTGATAAGCACTGACATTTTACAAGTCGCCACAAGAATTCTCGTCACGCCCCATATCTAATCGCACTGATTATAATCGACCCTCATTGGGCTTCGGTTGTTTCGCTACCATAGGCTATGTAGAATTGTAGATAGCTTTACCATCAAGCGAGCTTTAAGCTTGTTTGCCATTGGCGAGGTAGACATTTTTTAAATGTAAAGACTAGGGAAATCTGGTAACGTTTTTTCGGAAATTAAATATTAATGTTCATTGTACCATTGTATTACCTAACATTCTAAGGTTTGATATGTTAAATAACATAGTTATTAAGATTAGTAACACGTATGAGCCTCTTAAAAATAAACTTTTTTTAAATTTAATTACCTGATTGCCTAGACCTTAGTCTATAACACTATAAGCACTGACATTTTACAACTCGCCACAAGAATTCTAGTCACGCGCCATATCTAATCCCACTGATTGTAATCAACCCTTATTGGGTTTCGGCTGTTTGGGCCGAATGTTTGCGAATTATCCGCCACTGCCAAGGGGACGTAGAGATGCTGGAAGGGGCCGGGTTAACCGATTGACTAAGAGATGGTAATGTTTTATGAAGTACTACTATCCCATCATAAACATAAATGTTAAAAGAGAGCCAGGTTCTTCGCCGACAAAATAATCTAGATTTATATCGAGTGCCTAGTTCTGTGTAGGAAATCCTAAAAATGCAATTACCTACAGGACCATGAAACAATTCCAAAATTATTTTGCAGAATTATTTATTTCACTTGGGTTATAATTCAAGTTCAAGATTGTCTTTGCTAGTTTTAAATAAAATTCTTAAAGATATTGGAAAACCCCAAGATACAAGGCTGCATGGTTCCTCTGGGTCGCCAGTCCAATGTGCCCCCAAGCCTCCAGAGTCAGAGAATTTTGGCTTTTCCTGAGTTCTAATACCCTAACCTAATAACCTAATTGATTTATACCTGTACTTACAAATATTAAGAATGTGACTTGTAAATATCTTATATTTATAAATAAATGAATCTGAATCTGAATAAACTATTCTAAGTATATGTAGTATTAGTGTGTTTCTCCAGTGTAGTACAGACATCACACGGGAATATTGAGCCACTTGGCATTGTTCGTAATTTAGCCGTGTAATCAATGACCGATGTTACCGACTATCATGCCTAATATCGGTCATTCATTACACGACCAAATTAAAAATAATTGCAAGTTGCTCAACAGTCCCCTGTGGTATATACCTTCAGTATAGTGAAATGTATGAATATAAGTAAAAGATGTACCTAAGAACTATGATTTCCTTATGCTGGGTACTTTATAGATCAGCAAACTACATTTAGTTAATAACCTACAAGCGGTTACAGGAGTCCAATCGTCTTTATCTTGCGATTTATCAACTTCCATATCGTATAGGTCTTACTACCCAAAGATCACAAGCACCAGATAATTTCCTTGTAAAATGCACCTTATTGTTATAGAAATCAGTGCTATGTCGCTTGAAGCTCGTCACTAACTACATTTAAAAAACCTTTCAATGTTATACCTTATTACAAGGTCGCAAGGTAAAGAATGGAATGAATTTTGAAACGAAGTTATGACGTTATTTCTTGGAGCTATAGTGTTGTTGTCCTCACAATATGGTATGATTTGCTGTTGATGCGTGTCGAAACGCTTCTGTTTTATTTTGGCCTTATCGGAATTATTGCATTGTTTACTAATTCATATTCATACCAAAACTTAGCAAACCTCTATTAATTTTGCCTCTTTCTAACAAATAGCAATATAATATTGACCGATAGGGACAAACGATTATCCACGGGATTTCAGATTCGAAGAACGGTAATTTTTTTACACTATGTTTAGGATCTTGATTAGTATCGGAAACTAAACAATACCAAAATCTTAAAAACTAAAATGACAGTAGCTTTTATCGGTATCGGTAATATAAGAACCCCAAAAGCATTCAATCAGTTCAAAAGAAATAGTGTATTGGGGTAATTTCGATAGGAAAAAAGTGGCGGGTAATTCCGAAAGTTGACTCTTATTACAGTGTGATACGAAAAATATTTAATTGAATGATTTTTGGAATTACTCGCCTTTCGAAATTACCCTACTACACCCTAGTATAGGTATAGCATAAGTTATGCTAAGGTATAATTTTTATTTATTATGCTGCATAATAAATAAAAATTACCCAGTTAACCTTTTTGCCGCTTTCAGTTTTTAAATACAGAACACGAAACCGCCGGCGTTCAATATTTGACGCTCCTGTTAACGTATTTTTTGAATCCCGCCGCGTTCCGGGCAATCGAATAATCCGTAACGAGCATATCGGTTACCAAATGTAATTCTGGTCCGCGTATTTAATAAGCCGGGGCAACCCCATACCACTGTTACGATTACGATCCATTTTCAACCTTACCACCAAGATAGTAAGATAGATTAAAACTGCACAAAATAAAGCGGTCCAGACGTATTCGATTTCCGAAATTCGGCTGTCATTGAGAGCTCTCATCAATTGATTTCGACTTCATTAGTTGTAAAAACCTGATTTGCGATGTAAATTTTCATTGGCGTATTTTTGGGTTTGTCCCCATTTTCGTGTAATTCAATATATGTGCAAAATCATAGTTAAAATGCAAGTGTATGATGGATGAATAGGGCATTTCCTTACTTATTTAACCGACTTCAAAAAAGGAGGAGGTTCTCAATTCGACTGATTTTTTTTTATCATTATTATATTTTTTTATTATTTTTTGTATGTATGTTACTCGATATCTCCGTGAATCGTGAACCGATTTTCAATTTTTTTTTAATCGAACAGGTATAACCCCCAGATGGTCCCATTGTCACCAAGTCGGGTTCTGATGATGGCATCCTGGAGAAATCGAGGGAACTCTTTAACTATTATAGGCTGCCACCTATAGTGATTTCACTATTTTTTGCAGCAACTCGGCCACTTCCTCTTGGAATAGCGGATCCTAAGTGAAGTCGGTTCTTTTTTGTTTAAAATTATCCTCCAATCTGTAGCGCTGTATTATCCTTCCGTGCGTACAAAGGGTGTCATATTATATGTATGTATTTTTAACCGACTTCATAATACCTAGCATAGTTTTGTGTCCCAAGGGCAAACGATATTCCTCTCTTCTGGCTTTCCACCACTCGTCACGGCTCAGTGCATGTCACAGTCATCTATTGTATTTTTCATTTTTTTATGTAACAGATATGTAACAATCTAAATTGCCTACACAATTTTATTTATTTACTATGAAGGTGTTACAATTTGTTATTAGTTTTCTGTTCCAATCGAGTTTTTATATGAATATAATATTGAAGAAGAAGAAGGGAAATTGTATAAAAAAATGTTTTCATACCTATTAGGGCACAGGTAATAGTTTGCCAGAAAAAAGTGTACCATTTATTTTTGATACCTAACACATTTTGGGTTATTTACTTATTTCTACTCAGAATCACGAGGACTATCGAATTAAATAATAAAAAAAAGTGTCTCAGTCTTTTTTGTCACTTTTGTGACGCATTTTTCCATATTATGTAAGGACCGTCACAAGACTGACTATAGTTTGGCCAGAGTTTGTTTCACTTTAAGATAGACAGCGAGAATCATACTGTCTTTTTCTAATGCTAGTACTCTCACTACTAAAAACGGGATAGATATAGCATGTTACTCTGACTGTTACTGCGCTTTTTGGTTTGCCAGACTATAGTAATTTTTGTATGGGAAATAGACAACTAAGAAAAAAATTGAAAGCTTTTTTCAGAGAGTTTTGAGATATTTATTAGGTACTTGATTGTATATCCAGCGCATATGCGTCCAGTGCTCTTAACTAAAATTAATACCCACGGAGTATTTAAAAAAAGTTTTATTTGATGAAAGTTAATCATCATTTCGCCCGTGATAAAAATTTCAGTGGCGATGGCGGAATAATCAATTAATCGCTTTTGTATATATTCACGGACTTTAATTGTTATTACGGTTCAAGCTATCTTCTTTTGTTTAATACTTAATCTATGAAATGTCCAATGTAAAGTGAACCCTAAATAGCTCAACAATTACAGTCCTTGATCGTACCTAAGGATTCCGTAGAGCAATAAGGCGCACATAGGCAGTACATTAAGAGCATCAAAGCATCATACTGTATCTGTCAATACACTTTACACTAAAAACCGCAGATTTCGGAAGAACACCGCAATTTTCGGCTTTTGCGATGATTTACAAACGCATTCTCTGCCCACTTTACATTTACGGCTATGTCACGCTATATTCAATCTTAAGTTTACAAGAATAAGACTTGAGCAGGTTTCGAATGTAAGTATGGTAAAGATGTAAGGAACCAAACCGCGGATGCTCCCGTTTGCAATCTGTCGCTTACATTGTTTGTTTGTATTTACAATAAATACAGTCGCGTCAATATTTATGAATATTAATGTCTATCCACTTTCAGAGCTTTCAAAGCAATTTTCGTATAATTAGATGACCAATTTCAAGACGTATTAAGTATATATTTTACTAATATGAACACTTAACAGGTTGTTATAGCGACACTCCATCTAATTTTTGCAGGACTATTTCACCTCTTTACCGTCGCGATCACATATATGCATTTATGTATATATTTACTTCCTTAGAAGGATTACCTAAACTTTTTACATGTTTATCCTAATAAACTCTGTAATTTTTTCATCCTTACCAATTATTAGGTTTATTACTTATTTAGAAATACAAGGTGTTAGAAAAATACTGGTGATCCTTTTAAGAGCATAATTGGTACCAATCGTATTCTAATGGGGTTGGCAACTGTCAACGGTTTGGCCGGATGGCGCCAGCATAGCTGGTACCTGTCACTAGTATTGTTGTATGGGATTTGGCTTAAAGGCCCATCGAGGTCAGAAAATTCCAAAAAAAAAAAACCAAGAATTTGACACAATTGGTAGGACTGACAGGTACCAAGTATGCTGGCGCCATCTGTAAAAACTTTCGACCGGCCAACCCCATTATGAACTCGCAGCACTCACTGGATTTTCTTCACCGTCTACTTTCCCACTAATACTATTACCACCTGACAGAAGAAATGCCTATCCAGTGACGTATAGCCATACGATAAATAAATAAATAGGAATTATGAAAAACTAAGAAAAAATATGTCTTAGGGTGCGTTGGGGTAAGATAGAAAGTTATTTTTTTAGGGATGAGACAAAAAATGGTCCATATTCCGGAGCATTATTGACTACTTGTTATCTTACCCCTAAAAAAATACCTTTCTATCTTACCCCAACGCACCCTACGTGAAAATATTTTTTAGTTTTGTATGGAGTGTTGACCCCGGCTGTGACGACGTGCGTGTCCCAAACAAAAAAATAATTTCGCGTCCAAAAATGTCTCTCCTTTTTCTTATTCGTAATACGATACCAGCAATTATGTTCTTAAACGGATCACCAGTATTTTTGTTACACCCTGTATTAGGAACTAGCACTAAAATTCTAAGGCGCGGTTAGACAGGGATACACACGACGGAACATCTATAAAACTATGGCATCTTAAAAATATGTCTGAAAACTTATTGTCATATTTACCACAAACTTAGGTACATTGCATAATTGTATGCAACTGTATGTTGCATAATTGTATGTATACTTAGCGGTGAATCGTGATTTACAAATGATGCATTTATGTCTCATAAAAATCCTCACTTCAACAAACCTTATCATCATCACTCATTGTCAACATGTCAATACATTTGTCGGGGCTTTTGAACAGATTTTAGTGTACGCGTATGTCAACTGTCAAAGTGTCATCGTCGTCACATATCAAGTACTCTATTATTACCACATTTACATGTCTTGATAAAAAGTATGGGTCTTCAAGATAATTACATACAGATATCTCTATGTGATCATTTTCATGTACGGAGGATAAACGCCCAAATCTACGCACAGAACACAAATGGCGGTGTTAACGTTAAAAAAAATCTCATTGGACATATGTCAAATGGGCATAGAAAAAAAATATTAAGCCTTTTGTTTGATTCCTAGATTAGGCAAGGAATATACTAGTCTAGTGGGTAATTATTAGATTTTAAGTTAATTAACTACTTAACTGTGGTCTAAGAGCGCGTGTAGGTAATTTTGAACACCCTACCCGCTTAGCTACTCTTCTGCTGACTGTATAAACATACAATAAAAACTAAAAGCGGTTATTTACAATGGTATGAACACCACCACAAAGTCCTTAAAAATGTCACAATAATTTCTATAAATTAACATAAAAACCTTCCCAACTGTCTCCGGCAGACGTCAGTTGCGGACAATTATGATTGTCATTTATTGTTTTCTTTTTGCCCTAATTCTGTTATTGGAATTAATAGGTCAGGTAAATTATGGTTTACGGTCACAAATGTCGCGGATCTTTCTTGTAGGTAATGTAGGTGTGTGGGATGCTTTCAATCAATGTGTGGTTTTATTAAAATGTGGGACAGCAATTGTTTATTGTTCCAATTTTGTGTATTGTTTTGTTTTCGCAATTTTTTTTACATCTTCCTTTAGAGCGCTATTAACCCCAATATACAGAGGAATGACGCGTAGTTTCAGTGTCCACGAGGCAACCCGATGGCTCGCGGTATTTATGCTATATAGGTGTTGTGGAACTACCCTGTGCAAACGGAACTGACCCACGTTGGACTTCATGCTGCCCCTGCATTTCCAGTATCCGTATGTGAACAAGAACGAGCATGTAAACTGCCATTCACACCGGCTACCGATCCGTCAGAGTTGGAAGCCGTCTGAAAACTGAGGGGGGAGGATGAAAACCAAGTCCAACATGTAAGCATTATTATTTTATAAATACTTTATGTTTTAAGGATGACTACTTTGTATTTAGCATCATGTCAAAAGAGAGTCAATTGACTATTCCTTCTTGTTCGTTCCCGCCATTTTGGTAATATTATAAATAGCGGGTATACAGCTGCGGCCGCCATTCCGTTCTTGACCAGGTTGTTGTAAAGACGTCTTGAAAGTATTATTGTCTTATAATGTAATTTGTTCATGTTCAAACCTTGTAGCAAACGAATATAAGTGTAACTACTGGTAAAGTATTCGTTTATTTTCATCATCCTAGTGATATCCCCAACATTTCAGTCAGTGGGATCCAACAAAAATCGATAGGATTTTTGCCACGCCGCACAAAAACGTAAGGTTTCTTTTTTTTTATATAATAGATTAGTTTGATAGATGAAACTATATTTTCCGTAACGGAGTACTTCCGGAGGTTAATATGGTTAGCCTTACATGGACATTTTGCCAAAGGTTGCTCTTTTGGATATGCACATGTTAGGTGGAGATGGTTGGTATGTTGTTACATAATCAATATAACTATTATCAGACAGATTAGTAAGTCAGATATTTTTGTCATGATTCCTAATAAAGACTACTTCATAATCTATATATATATTTTTCTGTGCTTTGAAATCAACTTTTATGACCTACCTTCACTTTCTATTCAATATTACTCGCTTAAATCTTTAATAACATAACGTTGGTATTATTGTATTTATTTAACCAATAAATTCGCCTACAGTATGTCTCGATGGTCAATATATGTTACATATATTTTGCAGTAGTCAAATTAATCGTTTAAAGAAACACTACCAGGTCAGTTATGTTCAAAGATTTGCTGGCAATTAATTTAAATTCAATGGTTTAATTATTTTATATAAATGTCTTACGATATTATTTAGTTATGCAATTATGAAACCCTTTTGAATAAAGAGCATATTATTGTAGAACTTAAACTCAGTACAATTTTGCGTAAATTACGAATATCACGCCATTAGCGGGCTGCATTAAAATACTTTATTATGTTCTTTTATAATAACTAAATATAGAAACAAGTTGAAATAATAATAATCTAAGGAAAAGTTAATATACATTCCTTTTTCATCATTACCATTAACAATTCGACAACGGAATATTCAGTAATGAAATTAATGAGCTTTATGAATGTGATTAAAATAAAACAATAATTTATTAGAAACCCCTTAATAAACTGCTTAATGCCTGTAGTGTGAACAATGTCTCTAAGTGGTTCACGCTTTTGTATCACCACACCATATTATTAAAATGTTTATAATTACTATTGCTTGTCGTTAAACATTATTGTTGATAAAAATAGTTATGGTTAAATGATAATACCAAGTACGTATGGATATAATGTAAAATTTTCATGTTAACGTGATCGTTCTCGCCACAGCTTAAGACTGGGTACTAAGTTGGAGTTAGTTTATGAATCAATTTCAGACTGATGACATAATGTGATTAAACTAAGTGTGTAAAGAAAAGAAAGTGTCATTTACAATACTTAACTAATAAATGGTCTGCATATCTTTGTCTAAGTAAAAGTTATATATCCCATATTTACTTCATCTTAATAAACGGTACTATTAAGTTTATCTATGACGTAGTACGTAGTATTTACTTTTTTTAATACATTTATAAGTCTCGTCGGCATCGCAACCGACCGAAGTATTTGTGACTTGTTTACTTCCTTATTGTATTCGACTCAATCAATAAAGTTATATTTACATAGTTACATGTTTATATACAAAATAAAGTGACAAAATTAAGAACTCAGAGCCTTAATCCAATTGAATTCAATTTAATAGTCGAGATTTGTCAATCTCGTGTATATATATCATCGGCATAGAATTTCATGTGTGTATTCTGTATATATATATATATATATATATATATGTTCATAAATAATGTAATCACTTATAATTTGAATCTAGTCTCTATTTTTGCCTGATAAAGGTTTTGATGGTAATTGACATATTAAAATATATTACCGAATTTACTTACAGTGGACGTTGATGGAAAATCGACGTGATATTATGATTTAACGATCTATCATAATTGACAAAATAGTGTTATGTTCACTAATGAGCAAAGTATTGCTTAGAGATTTACGAACTGAATTACTCCCTTTTCACGTGACTGTCGAAACGAAGGAGGTTATTTTAATCATACAGTGAACACATTACGCCAATTATAGTCAAAACGCGAATAAATAAAACTAAAGTTTCCTAATACTAGTATGTCAAGTATAATCGCCATTTAAATACATTTTATTTTTGATAAAACTTATTAATTCAAGCTATCCCTGTATTTAATAGGTGGATACAACGCGTCCTTGTATTCAAAATACTTCATGATTGACTATGTATCGTAATAGTCGCAATGTAGAGTCGCAATGTAGAGTCACAATGTAGAGTCACAATGTAGAGTCACAATGTAGAGTCACAATGTAGAGTCACAATGTAGAGTCACAATGTAGAGTCACAATGTAGAGTCACAATGTAGAGTCACAATGTAGAGTCACAATGTAGAGTCACAATGTAGAGTCACAATGTAGAGTCACAATGTAGAGTCACAATGTAGAGTCACAATGTAGAGTCACAATGTAGAGTCACAATGTAGAGTCACAATGTAGAGTCACAATGTAGAGTCACAATGTAGAGTCACAATGTAGAGTCACAATGTAGAGTCTCCATGTAGAGTCTCCATGTAGAGTCTCCATGTAGAGTCTCCATGTAGAGTCTCCATGTAGAGTCTCAATGTAGAGTCTCAATGTAGAGTCTCAATGTAGAGTCTCAATGTGGAGTCTCAATGTGGAGTCTCAATGTGGAGTCTCAATGTGGGGTCTCAATGTGGGGTCTCAATGTGGGGTCTCAATGTGGAGTCTCAATGTAGAGTCGCGTATAGAGTCGCGTATAGAGTCGCGTATAGAGTCGCGTATAGAGTCGCGTATAGAGTCGCGTATAGAGTCGCGTATAGAGTCGCGTATAGAGTCGCGTATAGAGTCGCGTATAGAGTCGCGTATAGAGTCGCGTATAGAGTCGCGTATAGAGTCGCGTATAGAGTCGCGTATAGAGTCGCGTATAGAGTCGCGTATAGAGTCGCGTATAGAGTCGCGTATAGAGTCGCGTATAGAGTCGCGTATAGAGTCGCGTATAGAGTCGCGTATAGAGTCGCGTATAGAGTCGCGTATAGAGTCGCGTATAGAGTCGCGTATAGAGTCGCGTATAGAGTCGCGTATAGAGTCGCGTATAGAGTCGCGTATAGAGTCGCGTATAGAGTCGCGTATAGAGTCGCGTATAGAGTCGCGTATAGAGTCGCGTATAGAGTCGCGTATAGAGTCGCGTATAGAGTCGCGTATAGAGTCGCGTATAGAGTCGCGTATAGAGTCGTATAGAGACGAAATGAAGTCTCATTTGGGGGTCGATGTAGACTCAACGTGTAGAGACGAATATGTAAAATGAAATGACATGTATAAAATGTCATGTGAAGTCAGATGCAGAATGTATGTATGATTCTTAAGTAAAACCAAATGTTGAGGCGACACGTATGATGTCGTGGACCACGCATATGGTTGGGTTTGCAACCATTGGACGTCAGACCTTTATTCAGTCCTACTTAAATAGATCTATTTACCTCAGTAACCTATTTGTGTTAAGCACGTGGATGAACGTGCAGGACCTACCTTAATAATCTAGTACCTATGAAACACACGTGGATGAACGTGTGCTACTTTGATACAGACCTACTTCGATATATCGAGTATCTGCGCAACGCACGTGAATAAACTTACGAAACTCTCATTCAGTTGTTAACTTAATATACCTAGTAATATTTTTATCACTTTTTAACGTAAACAAGAACAGGAAAGTAATCAATAAACTTTGAATAACATGCTCCTAATGGAAATGCACGATTTACATCATCGTCATATATTTAAGAGCTTAGCTCTTGTCGGTATACGCAAAACACCAATACATATATTATTTGCAGAAAATTATGATACAAATCACATATAATCAAATTAAATAAGACTTAAAAAAAAAATGGTCTAATCACATTTACTGATTTATTATTTATAGTTATCAATTACTTTATTTTATATTATGTATGCGTAACAAATATCAGACGTTATTTTAATAATTTATGCAGTATTGAGAATTTTAATTTTATGAAGTGCTATATCTATATATATGAATTGTCTACATATATTCAACCTACTAGTAATGGTCTCACTAAGAGATTCTATCTATAATTTGGACATCTTCAAAAATCTTACTATGCCTGACAAGCCCCTTCAACTGAATATATATAAAAAAAAGTGTGAAATACATTATATGAATACTTTTTGAATCTAGTATACTGAATTAAACTGTACAAGTTTAAAGAACATAATAATAATTTTAAAGAATATAACAACAATAAATATCATTTAGTACTATTCGTTATTATATTATGACCACCTGAAGTCAGTGACAAAAGGCAAAACCGATTAGATGCATCTGGTTTGTACGTATTTATATTAAAATGGTAAAAACTTTTTAGAAAAATACTTGGTTTGTTTAATTCATGTAGTGTTAACTTTCTGCGACTGCAGAGTCCAGGTTGAGGTTCTTGAGGAACTTGCATAATAAAAACTTTACAAAACCACATATCTAGTCCTAATTATTTGCATATTACTTAAATATTGTTAAAACTGGTTCAGTAATTAATTTATTATAGATTATTTGGCTCAGGCCCTGACATTTCTAGAACGAAATAGGATGATGATGGCTAATGTTTAATCTTGCTTTTATCGCTGCTGGGTAAAATTATTTATTAATATAACATGAGTAGGTATTAAACATAAGTTCATAGTGCATTTATTTTCACATTGGATAATGTCACGAATCCTACAATATCATTTCAATGAATTAATTGGAATTTCAATCAATTAATTGGAACACCTATACAAATATTATAATTAAATTTAAACTTGTATGACAATGTAAAACTAATGCTTTATAAATACCCTTTATGGTTTAGGAATTAAAAAAAAATCAATAACATAATTACAAATTTATACGTATGTGTTAAATTAGTTTTATTATAACCAATCACTTTTAGACAAAGTTGAAAATACTTCGCGTGTTGTATTTATTGCGAAACCTTAATTGCAGTTTTCAAAATAACAGGCATTATTTAAAATTCAAATCATGTTAACGTCGTAAGCTACTTGATTCATTGTCGGTATGTTATCATTAATACGTATTACTTTACTACTTAAACAATTGGGATACTTCGGAGTTCAACTTAAACTAAAAATAAAATTAAACCCAAATAAAACTAAATTCGTGCCTAGTAAATATATATTTTAATCCACGATGTTACTCCTTTCTTAAGCTTGTACTTCGAAAATGTAAATAAACAATTACATGATTGCCATTAAAATATTTAGATAATCACACATATTAAAATGATTTACACTAACTCAATTGTGATAATAAGAAAAGAAAAAAAAAATACATTCAACAGTAAATCCTGTTATAATAACCTAAAAACCAAACTAATATTATTCAGAAACTAACACGTCTAAATTATTCACATTTCTAAAGAAAGTGTTACAAGTTTCAGACTGATGATCCAGGAGCGTCCAGGTGAAAGGGCCAGGGTTTGGTATTTGTTTACCACCCAGGAGTGCCCAGGTGAGAGGGTCGGGGTGTAGAACACTTCCGACCCAGGAGTGCCAAGGTGAGATGGCCAGGGAGGGCTATACTATTCTTCTTCCTCTAGAAAGGCATCATCTTCACCTACATCTTCTTTGACGCTACACACTCGAGAGAAGTGATTCGACGGTCATGGTCGTCACGTCATGTATAGTGGTCTTCGGAAGGCGACGCAACTCTGCACGACTTCCCGTCATCGTTATGCATTCAACTACGTCTCGAGTGTTAATTAAAATCGTCTTAATCAATCGTGTGGTTATAAATATGGTGATGTGCGATATTCATGTGAAAGTGAGTAAGTGTATTTTATGTTATAAAGTTTTCGTCTAATTATGAATTCCCAAATTCATTAAATCAAGTCAGATCATATTTTATTCCATAACGAAAACAATAATTACGCTTAATATTGGTTTGATGTTTGCTGCTGCTTAGATATGTATCAAACTCAATCACTATGATATTGTTTTAGCGACTACGATAAATCCAATTGTTATTATTCAAACTTGATGATAAAGTTATCTCAATTAATTGATGATGAAGTCATCTTAATGAAACATTAAAAACTGTCGGGTTGATCTGTGCTGTAATTGATATATCGATCATAATACACATTATTTTTATTATTGAACCTTGATGATAAAGTCATCATAATTAAATATTATGTTAACTATTGGATTGATCTTTGCTGTATCGACATATCAAATTATCATTATTCAATCATTTTAACGACTATGATACACCTTATTGGTATTACTCTAACTTGGAAATAAAGTCATGTTAATTAAATATTAAGAGGAAGAACTATTAGTTTGACCTCTGCTGTATTGAGATATCAAACTAACATTATTCAAGAATTTAATGACTATGATAAACCTTATTAGTATTATTTAAGCTTAGTAATAAAGTCGTTTTAATTAAATGTTATGAAGAAGAAGTATTACTTTGATCTTTGCTTTATTGATTTGTCAAACTCTATCACTATTCAATCATTTTTACGATTATGATAATATATACCTTGAAGTGGTTAACGCGTCTGCCGCGAATGCAGAAGACGCTGGTTCGATCCCAGCCTTGGGCACCGGAGGCCTTGGTCATTTTTTTTCCTTTGTATATGACATCTATTTAAATTTATAATATATACCTTATTCGTATTACTCAAATTGGATAATTTCTGATAACTAATATTATGAAGTCAATAACTAATAATATTACGAAATTAAGTAGTTGGGTTTGTTCAAAGTTTAATAATTTGTTTTGATTGTTGTTTACTCTGAATAAAATAAACTTGTGCTTCTTTTACACATAAGTGCTTATGTACAAAGGCTAACTTAATCATAAAGAGAGGAGGTGGGTAATCATCTCTTTGTGAACACTAGTTCTATACTTTACTACTCGATGATAGTTCATTTTACGGTGTGTAATCATTTATTATTTCATTAACTTGTAACTAGAGAAAAAAAATGTATAAAATCCGATGTCTTAAGATTGATAACTATTTTATATTTATGTTATTCGGGCAGTTTGTATACATTACTTTTCATTGTCAGAATTGATCTGTAAATTGTTTTGTTTGAACTATTATTTCATTAAGTTTTGGCGAAGGGTCTCGCCTCGAACAGGATGGCCGAGCTGTAAGCATTATTATTTTATAAATACTTTATGTTTTAAGGATGACTACTTTGTATTTAGCATCATGTCAAAAGAGAGTCAATTGACTATTCCTTCTTGTTCGTTCCCGCCATTTTGGTAATATTATAAATAGCGGGTATACAGCTGCGGCCGCCATTCCGTTCTTGACCAGGTTGTTGTAAAGACGTCTTGAAAGTATTATTGTCTTATAATGTAATTTGTTCATGTTCAAACCTTGTAGCAAACGAATATAAGTGTAACTACTGGTAAAGTATTCGTTTATTTTCATCATCCTAGTGATATCCCCAACAAACATGGGTCAATTCTGGTTTCACAGGGCGGTTCCACAACACGAAGGGAGCTTAAATATCGCGAGCCATCCGGTTGTCTCTCGGTCACTGTAACTTATACGCGCCATTGCTTTAAGTATGTACAAGGATTCTAATCCCGGCTCGTACTAATGAGTTCT
The DNA here is from genome assembly GCA_911728535.1 of Pammene fasciana. NCBI lineage: Eukaryota > Metazoa > Arthropoda > Insecta > Lepidoptera > Tortricidae > Pammene > Pammene fasciana. The sequence goes on from OU452292.1 coordinate 5,907,498, forward strand.
AGGGAAGTTTTGAAAGTACGAAATATCATTTGATTTTCACCAATCGCGTTCCAGTAAGAAGAAACAGTGTGAGAAAACCGGGTTACATCCACAAAGGAATTTAAACCCGATTTGCATATCGGGGGGAGTAGAATCCTCAGGAGCAAAATAGGAGGCCTAGTGTTCGCAGCGGTGGTACATATGTAGGAAATTAAATTATATTATTATATGAAGTAGGTATCTGTAAATAGTCACGTGAAAGAAAGCCATGCCCATGCCTGCTATGTTATTTTGTACAGTGAGATTCAAAATTGCATGAACTCATTATGAATGAATTCATTCATAAATTTTCCATGCGATTTGGAACCTGGGTGTACAATCAGCAGCAGAAGTAGCTAATCGGGTATTAGGGTGTTCAAAATAAGCTTGACACGACTTTATTGTTAAGAGAATAAGAGCTTGTGAAGGTAATTTTGAACACCTCGACCGCATAGCAACTTCTGGTGCTGACCATACAATTCTGTTTATTTTGGGTATCCATTCCATCTTTACATCCAATTTAAAATATTTTAAAACTTATGAAATCTTTCGGCGATTAAGTTTTCTAAATTATATAAATAGGAACCGTCAACTGCTACAACTTTGCCTACGAAGCACAACTTTGCCTGGCTTGAAAAGCATGGTTTTGCGTCAACACAGCTTTTTATACCTTATTCCTGAGATGGGAGAAAGGCGGCAATTTCAGGAATAAGAAATAAATAGCTGTTTGGTGAAGAAAACCATGTTTTACGAGTCAGGTAAAGTTGTGCATCGTAGGCAAAGTTGTAGCAGTTGACGGTAAGTACCTGATCAACTGATAAATAGATCTTTAGAGATAAAATAAGACTCGTTTTAAAAACGCCAAAAAAGATTTTCCTAAAAAACCTAATAAGGAACACACACAACTCAATTAGGATCAAAATTATCACACCATGTTGTGCGAAGGTCATCAGAAATTATCGAACGTACACAACAAGAACTATTCGTACATCCGCCAAGCTAATTTGATTACTAATTCACAATAATCACCCTGTGGCACCGTAAAAAACACCCTCAGGTCGGAAGAACACAAAAAATCCAGCCTGACACGCGATCTTAATATTACAATGAATAAAAAGACCTTAAATGAGAAGGGTTCCGTGACAGTACTAATTCAAGAATTTATAGTAATTTTCTGGATTATTTTGGATACAGGAAACTATTGTGAAGAAGCCTCCAAACATCTGGAAGAGAAAAGAAATGGTTTGTGTTAATGTGCGTTTTCAATTCGCTTTGTGAGAGCCCCAGCAGTAGGATACAGTAGGATAGAGTAGGGTATAGGGAGCTTTAATACTTATATGCTGAGTTTAAAATACGTATTTCGATCCGGCGGGAGGTAAGTATGTATTGAAACTTGAAAGTCGCGCACGCCTTACCGCTAGGCTACCAAGAAATACGCCGTTAGTATTATACCTATACTAGGGTTTCCCAACCTGGGGGGAGCGCCCGCTTGGGGGGCGTAGAGTGATCTAAGAGGGAGCGCAGCGAGTGTCTCCAAGATTTAACTGTACAAGGCCTGTACCGCGGCGCGGAAGGTGTTCGGTTTTGACTCCCCATTTTGGCCCCTAGGGGGCCTAGTATTTTGGTATATCGTAGGGTGGGCCTATAGGTACAAATGTTCAAGATTCTCAGTCAACCGCGATCGTTTCCCGTCTCTCCTACGGTACCCTAAACGTAACAAGAAACTTTTTACAACAATGCGAGGTAATTAGTAATTGGCGCGACCGCGCATGCTCAAATTGTGGTTTTCGGTCATTTTGCCCGCCATATGGCCTCTAACGGTCCTTTCCTACCGCAATTTTAGTTGCATCTTCGAAATAAGGTGCATTTTTTATTGATTTTTATACGGCGGCAAACAAGCTCAACAAGTGTCACTTGAGCGTTGCCGAAATTAAGCATTGGCAAGCACTTAAGTTATGTAGATACCTATGTATGTAATCTTATATTCGAGGATTAGCTGTTATTTTAAATACAACAGTGGTGCTGGTGGGAAACAATGATACGGCCCGCCTGATGGTAACCAGCTATGCGTAGTCTATGGACACCCGCAACTCCAGAGACGTCACATGCGCATTGCCATCAGAAAGGAAGATTCAGTGTCTTAGCAGCTAAAGGGACAAGGAAGTGTCGACCAGAGCGACAACATAGATACTTCATCCATTTTTATTTAGCTTTTAAGTTGATGATGATGAATATTAATAGGATTCAAACTTTAAGAAAGATCTGATAGCCAAATATGGTAGGGTTTTTATCGCCTGTCCCCGTAGCTGTCACGTTCTAACAAGTATGTAAATGCGAAAGTGACGCATTACGCGATAGGCGATAGAATGACAACCATGGATGGCCTACCTACCTACGTACTGTAAAAACCCAAACGCCTAATGTTTTACCAGTTAGTTAAACAAAACGTCTTCACACAGAAACAAAACATCATCGCATTACCAACTCAATTTGAACCCTTTTACCTATACTTATAGCATGTAAATATTGGAGCTACGGAAGTGGGCACAAAGGAGGCCGCTCTTTGATGTTGCCGCCACCTGTGGGCTACCGAGGAAATTAATGGGACTCGAGCTAATATATTCCCAATGTTTAATGAATGGACCAGTAAAATGGGACCTGAAGGTACCTAGTTATCATCAAATATATCGGGGCGGCCAGGGTACTGAAAAATATCTGAGCATGCACTTTATCGCCCTGACAATAGAGGCGTTTTTCAGATATTTGTGATCACCTTGGCCGCTCCGATATATGATGGCGACTGTATTAGTCTAATAGGATGCTTTAGGCTATATTCGACATATTTTTAGGCGAGTGTAGAGTGTGTTAGAACCTGAGAAGTATTCCTTGCAAATAATGTGATATTTGCGAAATTTCTTTAGATAATATAATGGATTTATACGCTTTTACTAGGTACCTATATATATTTAAGGAAGAAAATTTGCACCCACATTTATTGGTTTACAAGAAATTTAGGCTTTAAAGTCTATCTATTTTATTATGTCCACTTTTTCAAGTTCTCTAATGAGTTTGTTGGGATTAGTCAGATTAAAAAATTTGAAAAAAAAAACGGGGCCGATTTTCGACTTTCGAGTCAAAGAATTTAAGCTCGAATATAATCGCACACATAAGTTTGTCGCCATTATTTACGCGTGAAATAAATAATCATAGTTTTAAATTAGTATGGCTGTTATTTTTATAATATTATTTCTTCGTTTTATTCAGAGTTTTAAATGTCAGATTCGAGCGCTCGAATCTCTAAAGTCACCCTTTTTCGGTCATCATTAAATCTACTATTCAAGCTTAGTAGATTTACATAATGATGGCGGAAATTTTGCTAAAATTCGGACACCTTAAAAAATCAACAACTGAAGCACAATCGCAGTACCATTTCCTCTCCACTTTTATTAACGGCGCAGATATTAAGCTGTACCATTATTCAATTGAAAATTTTGGGGTCCGAACCACTTAGATGAATTTGTTTGGTCCGGCCGAGTCAAATATTACCAAAACAGGGGCAGGCAATTGTCAAATTGACCGAATGATTGTGGGGGACCGGTGAATGAATGACGTTGGGGACCGTACGGTTTGCAGTGGATTTGGGGATTTTGGAGTTCGTTTTGTGGTGTAGCAAAAAAAATATTTTTGGTGTAAAATGTTTGATAATATGTAATACTTCAATAATTTTCTGTGCTTTAATTCCGTGTGATACTATTATATTATTCAATTATATTACCTATTATTGTAAAACAATGTTAAATCTGAGTCATGGAAGAGCCTAAAGAAAATGCTCTGAGTAGACGAAACAGAATTATGTATGTATCGGGGCTACTATAAGGCTGGCTCTACATGATGGGCCATCATAGGGACGCAGCTATGCGTTAGACGGAGCTAACGATATTGCGATCTCGTTTCGTCGTATAGCTGCGTCCCTATGATGGCCCATCATGTAGAGGAGCCATAATGAATTGAACGTTTGATATAATTTATTGGGTGTTATAGTCAAATATTCTATTTTTGGTATCACGCTATGATCGTTTCATTTCGGACAATTTTTACTGGATTATTAAAAAAATCAACCACGTGAGTGTCAGATCACGGTACAGTCAGCCTCAAATATATTACCATATTATATAACATTCAAAGTGATCAAATAGTTCGTCACACCATATATTTTGTATGGTGTGACGAACTATTTGGCTACTCTAGCTGTTACAATATATTTGACGCTGACTGTACCTTCAACGGAATAAGTAAAAATAATTATTAAAACGCTTTAACCGATAATGTTCGATTTTTTTATTGAGAGTATGTGCAAAGATGTAGACCTATATTAGGTATCTTGTAAATTTTTGGATCTCCGATTCAAAAGTTACAGAAAGGTGATTATTTCTGAAAATATAGACTAAATCAAAAAACGTTAAAACGAATTTTAATTATATTTTTAAATAAATGTGCAACATAATGATATTTAGTAAAAAAATGTTTTGACAATTAGTTACATGTATGTGTCCCTAAAAATATTATTTTCAGCAATTTAACTACAAAACTTAATAGCGGTATACAAAATACACCTTAATATTAAAATTTCACTAATAAACGTCAGAGTCACAGTTGTGATGTGACATACGAACGGACAGACGGACAGATGGACATGGCGAAGCTCTAAGGGTTCCGTTTTTGCCATTTTGACTACGAAACCCTAAAAAGGTTAAAACATTTTATTCAACAATTATTTTTATTATGTAGTTGTTGTATACATGTGTAAGTAAGCGATTTAAAGACTATTTTTAACTAAATAGGTATATACTTATAAAATACCTTACAAAATAAGTTCTACAATGTTACTATTCGACGTAAGATGGCGACGCTAACCATAAATATATTCAATCACGACTCGCCGCGACATCTGTCGGCCGATAGTATTACTTTATTAATGAAGTTGGTTGCTGAGTTTGTCGCAGTCCGCGCCTAGACGACGCTGTGACACAGAATTTGACAATGCAGTTCGTTTTACGGACTATAATGTAGTCATGCGTAATCATATTTCATTGATTTTGGAGTACTAACGTTGGCGGTGACGACCTCTGTTGAGTGGTTCCGGCACCTATCTATCCTATCGTTAAACGAAGGAATAAAACCACCATACCATGCTATACCACCATAAATAAAGTACCTAATCCATATTATTTAATATTGTAACATAAACTTATCGGCGGTATTCGCTATGTGCGTAGTGTATGGTGGGGAAACGGGAACGATCGCACGGCAGTGCACAATGTGACAAGAAATGAAATTGCAAGATCTCCTATGTGGATGGTAGAAGGTAAGGATGACAATCTCTATATTTTGCTATTGTTCCTGCATATGAGATTGTCATCTTTTGGTTCTTTTACGGTACCATCCATAGGCTCCTAGGTTACCTAAACTCGGTCAGCGTTCAACATAGTGAATCAGCCAGTGACATTTCATATGAGCAAGGAGTGCAAGCCATTTATAAAAAAGAAAAAAAGTGATTGAACAGGCCAAGAGATGGCGCCACAATCATGCACACAGCGAATAGCGTGATATACATAAAAAGACGGTTTGATGGCAAAGAGTGGCAAAGGTGATTTTATATCACGCCAAGCGGCTGCCATCATAGACCTACTGGATTAGGAAAACTTAACGTTTGATATCACATAATATATCAGCTACCAAAAGAATGATGGGCCACTGATTTAGACTTTCACGGTTTTTACTCATAATTATTTGACGGATAAGATTGGTGTAGTACTTGAGAAGTACTCCATAAGGACCGTATACACACCGTTGTCTAAAATCGGGGAAAATCTAAGGTCACCGAAGGACGTTATACCTTTCCAGTCACCTGGCGTTTACAAGATCGATTGCAGTTGTGGTAGTTCCTACATAGGACAAACAAAGAGAACTATCGCAGAAAGAGTCAAGGAACATATAGCAGCTGTCAAAAATCGTCAGGTGAACAAGTCTGCCGTTGCTGAGCATTTGCTAGAGTCAGGACCGAACCATTGGATAGAGCTTCATAATCCTAAAATCCTTTCTACGGATCGTCGGTTTTATAGTAGAAAAGTTCGTGAAGCCATTGAAATCAAAAAACACTGTAATTTCAATCGGGACGATGGTTTTAGGATCTCATCTACATGGAATCCTGTCATTAGTAAATGTAGGCGTCAACAAATACCGCCGGTTCGAAAGCCGGACATTGTGAGTTTTGTGTGTCGACCGAGTGACATCCCTAGCGTTCAAGTTGACAATCAAGACCAAGTGCGGGTAGTTCGAAAAACTCGCGCGGCTAGAAGATGTTGATGTCAACTGGAGCCAGTCTTTCTTCGCGACCACGGGGACAATGTCGTCCTCGAAACGTCGAAGGTAATTTAAAAATTATATACGCGGTTAAGTCCCGTTTATTACAAATAATAATGATGGGCCACTTGATGCGCCAAATTTTCAGCTGTCAAACTCGCGGCGCGATTATTTCTCGGACATTACGGATAGATCTATCCATTCACTTGGTCAAAAATAAACAAGCAAAATACTGTTAAATGCCTTTTGAAGTCAAACAAGAGCAGGCGTTTTAAGTTTTCGGTCAAGGTTAGTTTGCGCATTACTTAAACTATGTATTCTGGTATTGTGTATCTAGTGGTCATCTTATTACAAAAAATAAAATTCACCACTTACACAATCAAATTTTATTTTATATTTTGGCCCACAACCTGTGTTGATACTAGTTGGTGTCCTGAGCACAAATTGTATGTAGGTGTAAGTGAGCGTGTTTGTAATTTCAACTAGACGGCTCGTAGTATACCTATGTACCTATACTTACTTTACAATAAGGCTTGACTATTAGCACACCCGTTCCTACTTCATTGTAAGCCGATACGATGAGCAATGACGCCATCAATAAACTCGTTCCATTTCTTCCCAAATGATCTAAGAAACTTCTTTTTCATCTCGCTATCTAAAGCACTATATTTTATAGAATTAATGGCCAGTTGCTTCAGCATTCTCAAGTCGGCATGTTTGCTGGCGATGCCTACGAAGGCCACGTAAAAGTCGTCTGAGATAGGCCTCGCTCCCCACACCCCCGGGTCATCGCTTGACAGCACCACCGGCAGACCCAGAGCCAAGTACATCGCTAGAGGATGGTTCCTCAGGTCCTGGACTAATGATAGCACTGAGTTGGATATCACATTCACTTCTATAGCTATGTCATTACTTTGGACGGCTTTAATAAGTACTGGGTGCTTCATCAGGGCATAACCGTGGCCTATCCTTTTAGATCCCAGCAATACGGCGTCAAAGAGGTTCTCGTCAGTTGGTGTACCATACCAATTGGTTTCACCTCCGTGGAAGTAATAATTCATATCATCCTTTGCTTTTAAAAGAACTGGTAAGAAATCTTTTAAAGGTTTACCTAAGTCTTCTTGGCCAACAAGATCAAACCCAGCAAAGACATTTGGCAAGGTTTTTTTTAACTGATAAGCCAAGTCTATATTTTCCTGCACTTGCTCCATTGTTGATGAACGGGATTCTGTTACGATAAACTTTATGCCAATAAAGTCTGGGTTGTTTTTAATGAATTTATCCGCCACTTCATTATAGAGAGTTACCAAGTATAATTTATCGTGTCGGGTACCATCTAGCTCATACAATCTTGACAAACCAGTTCGAACTTCAATATACATAACGTTATCCTTATAAAATTCCTGCAAAACTTTATAAAACATCTTTTCACGAACGGGCCTATAGTTGATCAAAGATTTAATCGTTAGACATGCTTTGTTAAACTTTTTCCATGCTTCGTTTACATTTGTATCGAATCCGATTTGGTCTTCAGGCCCTAATGTGAAGTACTCTTTCAATTTTTCGTCAAATCGTGTAATGTTATCAGAATTATTTCTGAGTGTGCTCAAAAGATTCCAATGAACCGGACAAGGTTCCAGTGGATTAGTTTTCGAGAAGCGTAATTCTAAGTCGTTTTTTGTGAGGCAAGCGTACAGGTGGTCCTCATACGTTAGCTGCACTAAGTCATCCTTGTCGATCATCAAGGAGCCGTGGACATGCAGCGCTGCCCCTTTCGGCATCATCTGAATCAATTGATGCACTCTGGAGCTTTTTATATCATCCCTGTATGTGAAATACGGTCGAGAGAATTTGAATAACTCCGGATTTTGAAAGAATTCGTCAAGCTCTTTCTCTTTTAAGCGCATGAGGATGTCGTTGACGACTTGCTCTTTTTCTGTAAGTTGCATTTTACCTCCGAGAGATTCTTTAAGGTCCTTTTGAAGTAATTCTTTTCTGCGGCGCATGTAGTCGTCCTTGTTTATGGCTCTTGCTTGTGATTCAACAAAAATCCCATACAAAAGGACAGTGATCACAATAAGTCGCATGATTTTTTACTCTTTCGACGAACACCGGGATAAATCTATGATTAATGTAATCTTTCGAATAAGAAAAAAGAAACAAATCGCTTCATACGAAATAAAGTCACTGACGACGGTCGTTACCTACTCTATTGCAACTAGCTCAACAGGTATCCATAATCAAGTTAAAATAAGCATGTCGTATGGAATCAGTTTCTTCGTACCATCGATACACGTGACAGTTAAAACCCATTAAATACTAACCACCTTTCGTCATTAATAAAAGTGATTGTTTTAAATGCGATAATGACATCGAACTGATTGATCGACAACAATGAGTGCCGCAGTCGATAAACGAGTTAATCACAAGTCACACAATTGAAACTGGATTCAAACGGCATACCTAATGAGATTAGAGATTTATTCTGTGAACTTTGACAACATAACGTAACAAAAGAACCAATAATAGTAATTTCCGAAAATGACGGCGGACTGCAGGGGGGCGATTTTTGACTTACTGAAAAGTATGAAAATCACCCCCCAGATCTATACTATCGCGGCGTCTATAGGATGCGCAGAGGAAGGCGTTGTTTGATATCGACAATGACGCTCCTTCTTACCTCTCACGACCCATCACATCTGTACTAAAATTAGCCAAATACGAAAAGCAGAGACAAATATTCCAACGCCTGTGAAATTGCGACATGCAACCTTCACCCCACTCGTACAGTCCGTGAGCTTTAAGAAGAACCTTCGGGAATTGGCGATGACACACGAAGGTAATATTGCTGTTCTGCTTTTTCATGTGTCACTGTGGATTGATACTCGACGTCTCTTTCTAAAACCTGAAGGTTCTTTTTAGAGCTCACGGACTGTAACACTTGTTGGTAGTGTTTATGCACCTCGAATGTGCTCAGTCATTAAACATGGCGAAACTATATCTGAACGATGAAACCGATCACTAAGCACCATTCTAGGCTGGCTGAGATGCAGAAACAGTATCGCCAGTCTATGCGCCACCAGCACACGCTGGTGCGCAGTTGCGCACACGCATTCGCGGCACACGTCACCGCTTTAAGTCAGTTGTCAGGTGGCTTGGATTTGATGATGGTGCCCATTCTGCATATCTTTCTACACTAAAATCATATACTTTTTACTTTGTATGTAGATTAATTTTGTTGTATTTATATTATTATTTAAATCAATAAATAACAACTGATACAAAATTAATTTTGTACTAAGTAGAAACGTCTGCAAGCGTCAATTTTATAATTGAAAGAAAAATAGAAAAAATCACCGCTTTGAGTAAGTTTTCGTGGGAGTCGTGACCGTGAATCATTATATTAATGTTGCATATGAATTTGATATGATATTTTATTGCTTTTACGTACATCCTATATTCAGAGAATCAGTAACTGATAAGATATGTTGCGAGAACGAAACGTCAAAGGTTGTTGAAGCGAGTAAATTTTATTGCATGTCCTACATTACAAGAATCATCTTGTGTTTCTGTTTGTGGTTTAGTTTAGAAAGATGTAACAACAGTAACACTTTTTTTGCAAGCCTTTATTTAACTCACAATATTATATTGATAGTTTGTTGTTTAAGTCAAATTATTTATTTTTGAACCAGTCCCTATAATTTCCGATTGATCTGAAAATTTGCAATAGGTACGGTCAAGGGCTTTAATTGTTGAGCCATTTAGGGTTCACTTTACACTGAACTTTTCATAGAGTAAGTATTAAACAAAAGAAAATAGCTTGACCCGTAAATGGCTCAACAATTAAAGTCTGTGACTGTACCTGTGTAACGTGGATGACAATACAATATTTTGGTAACATGGAGCTGGTCTGATGATGAAGACATTCTGTAAAGAAACAATGCAAGTTCGGGGTTGATATAATCATAATTCATCTCGTCGGGAAGTGGATGAGGATGACTTTTGCAAAAAATAAAAATCGGCATTAAAAGCTTGTATTAAAAATCATTCTGTGATATAAACTGTCTTTACCCTTTCTGGAATAATCTCTCGTACACAACATCGTTACAAGGAGGGCCCGCTAGTTTGTTTGCGTCTATTTTTTTTGTGGGTCCTATTCTTGCCAGCAGCTGTGAAAAAAGTTTAAAGATGGATCAGTAAATAAAGTCTTTTTATTTTATTTTATTTATATGTGACGAGGGCTGATCCTTGCACTAAGTTTTGAACTCAAAACGCCAAACCGTTCAAAATACAAGTTGATTTTATTTTCCATTGAACAAGCATGTCAAGATTATCTTGAACATCACGCTCGCTTAGATACTTATGTTGTTGACTATAAGATGGGATTTAACGATGATGACATTGATGACTCGTCATTTATTGATGTTTACTATTAGCTTTGATTCAGTTAATTTTCCTATTAAGATTGATAAGATAAATCAATTCAGAGAAACGGTAAATGATGAAATAGACGCTTGTTTAAGGTACTAGTACAGTAAACTGAACTTAATAAATGCGCAATAGGGCTCGCCCACCATATTGGCCTGTCAGTTGTTCGGAGTTGTCAAATTTTTATTTTAACTGACAGGCCGATATCGTCAGGCGGACTGATAGCCGGTGGGCCCCCTAACACTTTCACTGCCAAGATCCCTAAATCCTATAAATGAACACACCTACCGTGTTCCTTGCAGCGAAAGTCTTAAAACTAGGGAATGAAACCGGTAAATTTCGGTTCGTATTTCTGTTAATACCACGAAAGTGGCAAACAAGCACACGGTCCGCCTGATGATAAGCAGCTTCCGTAGCCTATGGAATTATGGACACTTGCAATTCCAGGGGTGTAACATGCGCGTTGTAGGATTTTTAATATAAAGAAGGAATCACTGTGATGAGTTGAAGGCTAGAGAAACTAGAGGGAATGCGGTAATTTGCGTGAATTTTGTACAGATTAGCATTCCCTATAGTGTATTAGTTAAAGCAATGGCGCGTAGTTACAGACTGTAACTTATAGTCTTCCAGTGACCAAGAGGCAACCGGGTGGCTGGCGGTATTTAAGCTCCCTACGTGTAGTGGAACCGCCCTGTGCAACTCGAATCGACCCACGTTGGACTTGGTTTTTCATCCCAGAAGAGGCAACTTTTAAGGTGTCTGTAGATGCAATTTCAACGCAAATAACGCTTGTAAGTTCGATACATTGCCGTCTAGCATAGATACGTGCAATGCAACGAAACCAATCAATAGATGAAATGTCGCAATGTATAGAAAATCACAGGTGATTTGTTGCGAGGTCAGTTGTAGAGGCCTTTAGCAGAGACCCTATGGCCATGGGCGTTCGTTACATTCGTTTCCAAAATAAAGATATGTAGGTTATGTAAACCATATTTTTATTTGTTTTACGTATAGAAACTATACATATAAATGACAGCCAAAGTGTAAGAACCTAAAGAACAGCCGAAGAAGAAGAAAAGATAGAGGTTCCAAGTCTGAAGCGCCATCTAGGTTGCTCTTGTCCAGATGGCGCGTTAGGTTTGGTGCTGTTTGTCTATTATAAGTATTAGTCTCTGGTAATAGTTAGGCTCTCACCTACCTAGACGGCAATGTCTCGAAATCGCGCGCGAGTTTTGTGGCAAAATTGCGCTGATTGTATTATGGCTCCACCACATGATGAGCCATCATAGAGACGCAGCTATGCGTTAGAGGGAGCTAACGATATTGCGATCCCGTTCCGTCGTATAGCTGCGTCCCTATGATGGCCCATCATATAGAGCCAGCCTTAGAAGCGATTAGTACTTCTGATAAAAATCAATATAAGTATAAATAAACGCTTTATATAAAACGTAAGTAATTAATTATTTTTAAATATAGTAATTACAATAAAAGGTACCTACTTATGTAGGTATGTAAAGGTGTCCCAAAACTGGCTAAAATTGAGTAGCGAAGGAAGTGAATAACATTAAAACACTTTTTTTCGCAATACAAAATATTATAGGTACAGCGAATGACATCTCGCTCGAATCTGGAGCAGAGCCCGATTGGGGAAGTACCTCCACCTTACAGAAAACCACAGTCAAATAGCACCAGACCCTACCCTACTCATAGTGTTGTGTTCCTGCTGGTGAGTAAGGTAGACAAAAGAGCTCAAAGTGGACCCAGTGTGTTGACGACGAGGGACCCTCTTGTTCCTTTAGCCGTCAACACAGTGAATCCTCCTTTTTGTAAAGGGTCGGCAACGGGCATGTGATACCTCTGGAGTTGCAGGCGTCCATAGGTAGCTGCTTACGATCAGGCGGGTCGTATGATTGTTTGCCGTTATAACCATTGAGCATTCCAAAACGCTCCAATGGTCTACCAATACCGTGAATTCGTGAATTAGAAAATTGTTTTCAAGATTGCAGTATTGAAATACTTACATACAATGAGCAAAAGGGTTTAATTATTAGAATATTCATCTAGCTCAAGACATGTTCATTTCACATCGAAAAATCTCATACAATTATTTTTAATTTTTTAACGCCACGTATATAAAAATACTTATTTCTTAATTGTGAATCCCCTCATTCAATGACGTAGTCAATTCATAGAAATGTAATACGCGATAATAAAAGGTCAGGGTTCGCAAAGACCAGGAAATAGGTCTTTGTGTCACTAACCGTTTTTGCGCCTCTTTACATTAGAGATAAAAAAAGTCAGATGTGTCATGTACAATCACAATTATTAGTCAATATTATGTATATAGGAATATTTCTTTTCACCTCACTAGCTCGGAAAGCCCTTTTTGTTTGTTTAATATCTATTGTGAAAATCGCTTTTTATCCACATGTGGTGAAAGAGTTTTGACATAAGTGACAAGTGGCTTAAGTGACATTTGACAGCTAACAAAACGTAAAACGTTAAAAGTGCAGAATTTTTAACATCGCAATTAATGAATTGCATCGAGTAAAAACACTTAATACAGTCTTACAACTTTATTTTAATTCATAAATATCAGCATTCAACATTAATCTTCATTCTTTTTGTAAAAACGGATAAATTGTTCTGACAGCCGAATAAGTCTACGTACGAACAAAACGCATCTGACATTTAATAAAACCTTTTACGTCAAAACTTTTCATTTCAATTCATCCATCATATCAACGTTAAATATTCGCATGTTTTTCTAGGTTGTTTTGTTAAAAATTAGTGATTCGAGTGATGAAGAAGTATTAAACACCTGAGGAATTACGGGAAACCGAGCAAAATGCACCCTTTTTCTTATTTTCCTCGCTGTAGTGAGGTGAAAAGTTTTGTGTTATACACGGGTGAAAGTTATTTTACGTCTCGTGTATTAAAGCACTCGCTACGCTCAGGATTCTATTTTTGAACCACTCGCTTCGCTCGTGGTCAATAATAGAATCCTTTCGCTAGCTCGTGTTTCAAATAACACTCGCACGTAAAATACAACTTTCACCCCTTGTATAACAAATAACTATTTCAAATTATCAACATCATTTAAAAAGCACATTTTAAATATCATCCATAGTTACGTCGGTAAAAATTACCGTAGAAGCATCGATATTAAGACCTGTCTCTAAATTTTATAACGGTCCAAAATTAACCATAGGTATTGTCATTGACCAACATACCCAAACATATCGCCAATCTATCATTAACACGTATGGAGTGCCCCCCCCTAAAAATTTTTTTTTAGTAATTTCTCTACAAAACTAAGTAGACACACAATGCACTTTATGTAAAAATTTGATAATCATACGTCTTATACTTTCCGAGTAAAATGGCTGTGACATACGGACGGACAGACAGACAGACATGACGAATCTATAAAGGTTCCGTTTTTTGCCAATTGGCTACGGAACCCTAATAAGGCGCTCAACACACTTATTGATGCAAGTTTTGTATGCTAGGGGGCCATAAGTGCGGGCCGCAACATTTTAAAATTGAATCCGTACTTATCATCCATAGTTACGTCGGTAAAAACTACCGTAGAAGCATCGATATTAAGACCTGTCTCTAAATTTTATAACGGTTCAAAATTAACCATAGGTATCGTCTGGTCATTGACCAACATACCCAAACGTCCCAAACATATCGCCAATCTATCAATAAAAATCATAGGTTCATTGACCGACACAAACATACTTACAACAAGAAACTACATTACCGTAATATTGATAAACGCGGGCCACAATAATAATGATCTCAATCTCGAGTATATTTGCGTAACTCCACCATTGCCTTGAATTTTTTATTATTTTCTGTGTAAAAGCTATTTGCCACAAAAAAATAAAACTTACTAGGTACGTATATAAACGAACGGACGCCAACACTCTGACCACAGTAATCGCACTCGAGGCGTCGAGTCAAGACGGAGAGTCGTTCCCGGTATCCCGCGAAAAATCAACAACATGCCACTTATTGTGATCGCAAATGTTTTGTGTTTGCTCTTCGCTAATCCGGCCCACGCGAGAGCTATCGACGACTACAAACCAATCGACGATTACGCGCACAACAGAGCTGAATTACTAGAACTAGAACTTCACGAATCTCTCGGAGGCAAACTGCATCTTTCAGACAAAGAACTAGTGGTCAACAATATCCTAAGCCGCCTCAAAGAGAAAGAACTTGACAATTCCATCGATAACCCACAGTTCTTCAACTTCTCTAGACCGTATTTTACATACAAAGATGATATGAAGCACTCTAAAGTATATCAATTGATGCGGCGGATGCCGAAAGGGGCGGCGTTACATGTCCACAGCTCCTTGATGCTCGACGCGGATTACTTGGTGCAGCTGACGTATGAGGACCACTTATACGCTTGTCTAACAGAGGATAATTTAAAATTACACTTCTCCGACACCGATCCGTTACGGCCTTGTCCGGTTAAATGGACTCTTCTGAGCACTCTCAGACACGCATCCGATGACGTCGCCCAATTTGACGCAAAATTAAAGGAACACTTCACTTTAGGCACCGAAGACCATATGGGATTTAACACAAATGTAAATGAAGCTTGGAAACAGTTCAACAAAGTTTATCACACTATTAAGTCTTTAATAAACTTTAGACCTGTACGGGAAAAAATGTTTTACCAAGCTTTAAAGGACTTTTATGATGACAATGTTATGTATATAGAAATTCGCAGCGGTTTATCAAGCTTATACGAATTGGATGGTACTCAACATGAAAAAATGTATTTAGCAACTCTCTATAAGGAAGTCACAGACAAATTCATAAAGGAGAACCCAGATTTTATTGGTATAAAGATTATCGTTACTAGAGTTCGTTCATCGACTATAGAACAAGTGCAAGAATCTTTAAACCTGGCTCGTCAGGTAAAGAAAACCATGCCCGACATATTCGCCGGTTTTGATCTCGTTGGTCAAGAAGACTTGGGAAGACCTTTAAAAACTTTCTTACCGGTTCTCTTAGAGGCTAAGGATGAGATAAATTACTACTTCCACGGAGGTGAAACCAATTGGTATGGTACACCGACTGACGAGAACCTCTTTGACGCCGTATTGCTGGGATCGAAAAGGATAGGTCACGGTTATGCCCTGATGAAGCACCCAGCACTCATCAGTGCCGTCCAACGTAACGATATAGCTATAGAAGTGAATGTTATATCAAATTCAGTGTTATCGTTAGTCCAGGACCTGCGGAACCATCCTCTGGCGATGTACTTGGCTCTGGGTCTGCCGGTGGTGCTGTCGAGCGACGACCCGGGCGTGTGGGGCGCGAAGCCTCTCTCAGACGACTTTTACGTGGCCTTCGTGGGCATCGCCAGTAAGCATGCTGACTTGAGAATGCTAAAGCAACTAGCGATAAACTCTATAAGATACAGTGCTTTGGATGACAAAGGGAAAACTATGTTGTTTAAATCGTTTGAGAAGCAATGGGATGAGTTCATTGATAGCGTCATAGTCGATCGTAATGTGTTGTGATTGCGAATGATTTAAAGTTGTGATTAGGTAATAGTTCTTTATTTTTTACAAAAAAGACAGTGTAATATTTAAGTAGGTATCTAAATATATTAAATTAAAGTTAATTTATTTGCTATATGAGTGACCTGTTTTAGACTAAAGAGTACCTAGTGATAAGATAAATTGCCTGGCCTGTTTAATATGCTATGATTAAGTATTATTCTCATCTTTAATACTTTAGGATGATTCGTGCTTAAAATCCTCATGAATAAATAGCTCTTGTATGTATTAGAAAACTAATTGTAGGTACATAATTAGGTTCATTTTAGGACCTACCAAGCATTTTATTACTAATAGAATGTGACACCTCGCAGCCCCAATATTACAAGGTTCTATTTACATTTTTTTCACAATATGAGGGATGTATACGTAATTCTATGTTATGTCTTTAGCTGATGAAACCAGTACCTTAATATCACCAACTCATAGTCCTAAAATCCCAATATGTAGGTTCTACATATGTTTATAACTAACAAGAGTTAACAAGAGCCTATGTTTGTTTAATGTTATTATTGAATAAGTGGCTATACAAAATATTATGGATTTGATACGATCACCTTTCATCATTAAAGTGCATGTGTAAATAATAATTTTAAACAAAATAAGAACAGACTCCACTTAGGCTCCGCTTTTCCGAGAGGAAATGCCCGAGTTGCTGTAATAAATACTGAAATCACTATACACTGATTTTTTATTCATTTATTTCAATAAAAAATAGTAATAACACTAAAATTTTTGTAAATCCCGGGAGAACAAACTTTTTGTTATCACAAGAAGTTCATTTGTGGAAATCAGAAAGTATTATTAAATATAATTACCAAAGTGTTGTTAAATATATCTAGCACCTGTAATATTTATAATTTATAGGAAAAAAATCGTGCCTATAATAGAGATCCGGACCTGGTGACAATAGGACCATCTGTGAAGTATAATCTTTCAGACAAGAAAAGAATTTTCCAAATCGATCCAGCCGTCTCAAACAAAGATCCCGACAAATTGAGAACCTTCTCCTTCGAAATCTTGAAGTCGGATGAAAAATGATTAACTAGTCAAACTTATAATAATATAAGGCTGCAACACACTTATTGATGCAAGTTTTGTATGCTGGGGGGCCATAAGTGTGGGCCGCACGATTTTTTGTGTAGGAAAGTGCCCCCTCCCCTGGAAATTATTACTAAATACTACGCTACAGACAAACAAAGTCCTATGTTGCAGAACAGAACGTTTTTATAACGGTTCCAAAGTTCTATGTAAAAACAATTTTTTTATACATATTTATTAAATAATTAAATGATTAAGGAGTTATTTTGTATTTTCGGCAACAGTATGTTTGTGTTTCTACAATTGACGTATTCGTTAATATACCAGATATTTAACCTGCGAAATATGGGTACCTACACTTATTTTCAAAGCTTATTATCTCTGTTCAACTTCCATGTAATATTGGGACAGCGAACTATCAGATGACTTTTACACTCGAGAGCAAAATACAGTTTTAGATAAAACTAATAGTTTCTTAAATAATCGCTCTGAAAGTTAAAAAACCGGCCAAGAGCATGTCGGGCCATGCTCAGTGTAGGGTTCCGTAAACTGACACCATTAATTCAAAAGGTCGTTTCTTACGGGAAATTTGGCGGCGCTTACGTCATTTTTACTTACGTCCTTTCACTATGGGTTTTTGAATGATAACTCAAAAACGGCTCAACCGATTTATTTCAATATAGTTTTCATTGAAGGTACTCATTAAGCCTCAGTTTCATGATTTTTTTCAAAATTTTAGGACCCACGATTCAAAAGTTACATGGGGGGGGGGGACGCCCTGTTTTAAACTTTCGGAGCTATTATTTCCGAAAGTATTAGTTTTATCCAAAAATTGTTTTAGAAGACCCTAAAAGACCTATCTAACGATACCCCACACAATTTGGTTGGAACGAAAAAAAATTTCGCTCCCCACTTCACGTGTACGGGAGGTACCCTAACAAAATATATTTTTCGCGTTTTTATTCTACCGTTTTGTCGGCTTGGTTAATGTACATATTCAAACCAAATTTCAGCTTTCTAGTGCTAACGGTCACTGAGCTAGACCGCGGACGGACGGACGGACGGACGGACGGACGGACGGACATGGCGAAACTATAAGGGTTCCGTTTTTGCCATTTTGGCTACGGAACCCTAAAAAAGAGCGTTCCCCCATCTAACTTTGGAACCGTGGGTCCAAAAAAATTTAAAAAAGTCATGGAAGTGAGGCCTGATAAGTACTTTCAATGAAAACTATATTGAATAAAATCGGTTGAATTGTAACGCCGTATGGAACTGCTCGGAGGGCGACCTTCAATCGCTGCAGCAACCACCTTCTCCCATGTTTGGGAAATGCAGCAGTGGTTTTTCTTACACAGAAAGTAATGATCTTTCAGATGAGCATTGGTTTCTAGGAGATCGATCGTACTAGATACCTAAAAAACCGATCCCTTATAATGCTGCAGCAACTGACAAGGCCTGTCACGGGGGCTTGCAGCACCGCATTATCGTATAGCCCTAACTCTCCTCTGCTTCGAGGAACAAAGGAAACCTGGGAGATTTATCGTACTAGAGACCGATTTTTTTTTTTAATTTTTCAAAATTTTTTTTTTATTACGCCGCCCATTTTTTTGCATTGCATCATAGGCATTTCGTGTTCTCCTATTAAAAACGCGTCTAATTATATTTATATCATCCAGGAGACTTATCGAACAAGGTTCAGTGTCATGGGCTCTTCTACTATGAGTAAAAATATCATAAACTTTACAGAAAATTCTACAATTTCCAAAAGTGGCAATTTTTAAAAGAAACGCTCATCTACCCGTTACTATATAATACGTAAAATATGTATGCGTCTACGTTCTTCTGTAAATTAGTAATAAGAATACACTGCATCCTATCTTACACATACTATCACTGTCATATCGCAGTGTAAAAATAGCCTTTAACCTTTACACGAGTTCAGAGGAAATATGAAACATGTAATAAAGACAGCCGGCCGAGGTAATGCCGATGTGTGAACGGCTTCATTAGCATACCATCATAGTCATACATTGCATACACACACACACACACACACACACATCCAGACCTTTATGTTTTTTTAAGTATATTTAACTAGTAGTCCGCCTCGCACTGAGAACATGCCATTTACTTGCAAACGAAATGACCAATATAACAAGACTCATGTGATGATTCTTTCGCGCCTTCTATTAGCTCTATGACCCCTTGATCGATCATGCTCATATACGAATTCTCAAATTATATGTATCTTAGCTACAACTCCAACAAATTTCATAAAGATCAAGAAAACTTTAATCAAGTTATCGTCGCACAAACTCTCAAAATCAAAACGCCATAGAAATTCCGAGACATCCCAGTAACCAGAAGTTGTTTGTAAGAACTCGCTTCGCTCGTTCGATTAATCATAGCAGCATTGCCAAGGGATTTGAAATTTTGAAGCCTATTATAGTAGTTTATGTAACTGTTACGTAATAGGGGTCCTTAAAACACGAGTGTGGTTTTATGAAACGAACGAAGTGAGTTTCATAATAAGATCACACGAGTGTTTTAAGGCCTAATTACGTACAGTTGCATACACTGCTTTATCTACACACATATTATAAACCCGAAATGATGATTGAATGACGGCCATTGCACGGATTGCACCGCCATCGCCATGGCCAACTCGATTGTGCCGGCGGTCGGGGGGCGCGTGCCGGCGGGCGGGGCCCACCCGGATTTACATAATGACATTATCGATTATTATTTGATAATAATAACATCGTTAGAGCGTTTTCACATTATCCTACACGATATCGGATGTCGGACCGATAAATAATGTCGGACGACATCCTACATCCTACATCCGACACCCTGCATCCGATAAATAATGTCGGACGACACGGAGGTCCTATAGACGTTACAATTTATCAGGCCTCTACAGACGACAGCGATATGACGAGCCAACAAAGTGAGATGGAACTATAATAAAGGTACGAGTAGAATGAGACAAAAGTTCTCAAACAATTTGCCTCTCATAATGTCATAATATGTGGTGGGTGGTAAATTTATGCTCAGTCTTATCAAATTATTAAAAGTACTTTTAGTTCAACATTACTTCAATACTTTTTACTAGTACAGTCAGCTGCAGAGAAAAGGACCCCCGTGCATACAAAGTTTGTATGGCAGTGGGGGCCTTTTTCATTGCTACTGACCGTACCTATGTAAAGCCAGTTTGGCGTGAAAACTCTTTGTAAGTATACAGGATGGATTTTCTTTTTGGGTCAGTAAGGGCAGTTACCAGATACCGTGCTGCTACGTGAAAATGGTCTTAGAAGACCTTTCCTCGATTTCAAATTAATGATTCGCGTTTACAAATAGGGAATAATACGCAAAACTCTGCGTAGGGGGCGGCACTACCACAAAAGAAGGGCCTACCGCGAAACACGAAAATAAAAGTTTCGTTACCTGGTTCTCTGTCACTCTTACATATTAGAGCGATAGAGAGGCAGATGTCAAAATTTCGATTCTCTCGTTTCACGATAAGCCCTCTGTAAACAAACCGCCTTGGTGCACAAATGACATATTTATTCGTTATAAATTATCTATTAAAACTTGAAAATAACTGTTTAAGGCCTAGTATGTATTAAGAACTCTATGGTTTACCGAAGTGCTAGTGCTGCACTCTTGTGGCAGAACATTGCAGTAATATCCCCTATTTTGGAAAAATCATATACAGGTTGCGAGAAAAAAACAAGTTTTTGACAAACTTTTTTTGATGCCGTTCAATCCCATTCCTATCCACGATCAAAAGCTTGTATGAGACCAAAAAAAAATTATAAGAGTGAGACCTGGGTCGCGTTTTATAAAGTTACAATTTACGATTTCGCTGTTTGCCTCTCTTTCTAGCACACATATTGGATAGAAAGAGAGGCAAACGCGACCCTGGTACCTTAAATAAAAACTATATAGAATAAAATGACGGTCAAAAGCAAAATGAAAGGACGTAAGTGCCGGCGAGTAAAATTACTTACGCAAAATATTCCGTAATTATCGATCTTTTGAACGGCCTCCATAGCCCAGTTGGTAGTGACCCTGCCTACGAAGCAGGAGGTCCCGGGTTCGAATCCTGGTAAGGGCATTTATTTGTGTGCTAATCTCAAATATTTGTTCCTGAGTTATGGATGTTTTCTATGTATATAAGTATGTATTTATCTATCTAAGTATGTATATCGTCGGCTAGCACCCATAGTACAAGCTTTGCTTAGTTTGGGGTTAGGTTGATTTGTGTAAGATTGTCCCCAAATATTTATTTATTATTATTTATTTTATTTGAACGAATGTATTGTACCGGCCGGCAACTACGGAACCCTACACTGAGCATGGCCCGACATGCTATTGGCCGGTTTTTTGATATTTTGAATGCTTTGTCTGTAATGTCCTCATACAGTATTATGGACCTTAAACGTAACAGAACTGATTGGCGCGATAAATAAATATAAATCAAATTACTGTAGAAAAAGTTTTCTTTAATATGTCGCTTTTTAGTATACTCTACCGTAAGTTGACCTCTAGGAAACTATATAGAAATGGGATCGATAAGCAAAAAAAATAGAATGTAAAAATAAAAGTTTTAATTTTCATACAAAATTTATGAGAAAAGTTTTCCTCGATTTGTGACTTTTCTAGCCAGTTTTTTTTTTGGTCCTAATAAGCTTTTGATCCTGAATAGGAATAGGGTCGACTAGCATTAAAAAATAAAGTTTGTCAAATATCCTATAATAACATATTTCTCGCATAATGTATGTTTTGAAAAAATACCGTAAACGCAAATCTTCATTAATTTGAAATCGAGGGAAGGTCTTCTAAGACCATTTTGCACGGGTCTGGTAGCTGCCCTTACTGACCCAAAAAGAAAATCCATCCTGTATATGCGAAGACAATTATATACTATATTCATGTATGTTATTATTCTTGAACTACCTGCACCTACGTTGTTTATTTCTACCGAATCATGTTTACTTCCTTGGTCGTTTGTGTATTAAATAAATTAAAAAAAAAACGTTAAAGAATTTGGAGTTCAATTGTTTCGGGCATTCGAAATTTAAAATCCGCGCTAGCGTCGTCACGCACACTACAGCAAAACTGTACCTACACATACACGCACACAAACAAAGTTTATCGTCCGACAGCCATCGGGGCTCCGACATGTTATATCTCTATCGGACGATATTGGATGTCGGAAGGCCCCAAGTAGAAAGGTAGCTGTTAGAGAGTACCTTGTGGCGCAAAGTCCGCCTTTTTTGCGTGAACGCATTATTTTAGTAATAGAGATTAGTTAAATGAATGAAAAAATACAAAAGTACGCATATTTACTTCAGTATAGACCCTTCCGACATCCGATATCGTGTAGGATAATGTGAAAACGCTCTTACACATAAGACATTTGTTCTAACTACTAACGAAACAATCTATTTTTATGGTGGTTATAACGTGCGGTTTTTGAACGCATCATGGAGGGTTTATGATATGGGTGTAGATGTAATGATCCCTAAACTGAACTACCTTACTTGACTTAAACTAGTTTTATGCCAGTTACTCGTACCTGATATCCTTGTATATTTTCCTTGCAAATCGGGCTCGTGGTCATCTAGTGATTAGTAAGAGCGTTTTCACATTATCCTACACGATATCGGATGTCGGAAGGGTCTATACTGAAGTAAATATGCGTACTTTTGTATTTTTTCATTCATTTAACTAATCTCTATTACTAACATAATGCGTTCACGCAAAAAAGGCGGACTTTGCGCCACAAGGTACTCTCTAACAGCTACCTTTCTACTTGGGGCCTTCCGACATCCAATATCGTCCGATAGAGATATAACATGTCGGAGCCCCGATGGCTGTCGGACGATAAACTTTGTTTGTGTGCGTGTATGTGTAGGTACAGTTTTGCTGTAGTGTGCGTGACGACGCTAGCGCGGATTTTAAATTTCGAATGCTCGAAACAATTGAACTCCAAATTCTTTAACGTTTTTTTAAATTTATTTAATACACAAACGGCCAAGGAAGTAAACATAATTCGGTAGAAATAAACAACGTAGGTGTAGGTAGTTCAAGAATAATAACATACATGAATATAGTATATAATTGTCTTCGCATATACAGGATGGATTTTCTTTTTGGGTCAGTAAGGGCAGCTACCAGACCCGTGCAAAATGGTCTTAGAAGACCTTCCCTCGATTTCAAATTAATGAAGATTTGCGTTTACGGTATTTTTTTCAAAACATACGTTATGCGAGAAATATGTAATTATAGGATATTTGACAAACTTTATTTTTTAATGCTAGTCGACCCTATTCCTATTCAGGATCAAAAGCTTATTAGGACCAAAAAAAAAATCTGGCTAGAAAAGTCACAAATCGAGGAAAACTTTTCTCATAAATTTTGTACGAAAATTAAAACTTTTATTTTTACATTCTATTTTTTTTTGCTTATCGATCCCATTTCTATATAGTTTTCTAGAGGTCAACTTACGGTAGAGTATACTAAAAAGCGACATATTAAAGAAAACTTTTTCTACAGTAATTTGATTTATATTTATTTATCGCGCCAATCAGTTCTGTTACGTTTAAGGTCCATAATACTGTATGAGGACATTACAGACAAAGCATTCAAAATATCAAAAAACCGGCCAAGAGCATGTCGGGCCATGCTCAGTGTAGGGTTCCGTTGTTGCCGGCCGGTACAATACATTCGTTCAAATAAAATAAATAATAATAAATAAATATTTGGGGACAATCTTACACAAATCAACCTAACCCCAAACTAAGCAAAGCTTGTACTATGGGTGCTAGCCGACGATATACATACTTAGATAGATAAATACATACTTATATACATAGAAAACATCCATAACTCAGGAACAAATATTAAATATTATATAGTTTTTATTTAAGGTACCAGGGTCGCGTTTGCCTCTCTTTCTATCCAATATGTGTGCTAGAAAGAGAGGCAAACAGCGAAATCGTAAATTGTAACTTTATAAAACGCGACCCAGGTCTCACTCTTATAATATTTTTTTTGGTCTCATACAAGCTTTTGATCGTGGATAGGAATGGGATTGAACGGCATCAAAAAAAGTTTGTCAAAAACTTGTTTTTTTCTCGCAACCTGTATATGATTTTTCCAAAATTTGTAAACGCGAATCATTAATTTGAAATCGAGGAAAGGTCTTCTAAGACCATTTTCACGTAGCAGCACGGTATCTGGTAACTGCCCTTACTGACCCAAAAAGAAAATCCATCCTGTATACTTACAAAGAGTTTTCACGCCAAACTGGCTTTACATAGGTACGGTCAGTAGCAATGAAAAAGGCCCCCACTGCCATACAAACTTTGTATGCAGGGGGGTCCTTTTCTCTGCAGCTGACTGTACTAGTAAAAAGTATTGAAGTAATGTTGAACTAAAAGTACTTTTAATAATTTGATAAGACTGAGCATAAATTTACCACCCACCACATATTATGACATTATGAGAGGCAAATTGTTTGAGAACTTTTGTCTCATTCTACTCGTACCTTTATTATAGTTCCATCTCACTTTGTTGCCTCGTCATATCGCTGTCGTCTGTAGAGGCCTGATAAATTGTAACGTCTATAGGACCTCCGTGTCGTCCGACATTATTTATCGGATGCAGGGTGTCGGATGTAGGATGTCGTCCGACATTATTTATCGGTCCGACATCCGATATCGTGTAGGATAATGTGAAAACGCTCTCTGTGATCGTGGTAACCTAGCTGTCCTTACATAGTGTAGCTTGTCCGTGTCCCCTCTGTCCTCCATCATACGCATCATTGCAGCGGCTAGTTTTCCACAGAGCTTACATTTCGGGATATAATATATGATTTTACTATCTTGCTACTCACAAACTGCTATTACTGCACAGATAAAAGGATATCTTAATCCAAGATATTTCATTCTTGTATATAAGGAAAATCGATAATTTCTTAAATCAAGTAAAAAATATCTTGAACCAAGTAAGTTCTATCTTGGATCAACAAAATCATACTTGGTTCAACAAAATCACACATCCTTTTATCTGTGTGTTACCTGTAGGTATATGATTTATATTTATTTTTGAATAATTGCAATCTTTTGACGTAATCCACACAACATAATTTTCTTTGTGATATCTGTTACAAACTTTAAATATCGCGGATTTCAAACTTGAATTCTAAAGAGTATTCATTCTTCTGGGGCATAGACAACAGTAGACTTCTAAAGGCACATATACACTACATAATATGCAGTGAGTGGTAGTTAAATATATAAAGGAAACCTAGTTATATTTTAACAATTATAATCACCTACTACTGAACGGGTAAGGAAGGCGGCCCGTTACATAGATAAATATTATTTTTGGTTAGACTAAACATCCATTACGTATAGAAATATGTCCGATATCTTACATTAATGTTGATTACTACATCAACATATTTATATTTAAGATATTTAAGAATCATACAGAGATTTTGATTTGCGACATTACCAAGGGATATCTAATTTTTATTTGGACCATCATCATATACGGCCGTCGCTTATAGATCTATCCACATATGTATAGATAATTTACATAGTTTTATTTATAGCAAGTATTACTTACATCAATATCGCGTTAAAATTTTCCGAGAAAAGCCTGAGATAATAAATTTTTCGGCATAAGCTTACTGAGAAGAACGGGTATCGAGTTGCCATGGACTTCTAGCTACTGATGGCTACATCTCTCTACTTCTGTGATAAGAAGGTATTGCAGTTAAACTGTAAAATTTAATAATTCTACACTTTTCCGCTTTATTTAGGTAGGTACTTATCGTTTTTTTAATCAGACAGATCAGCCGCAATATCATCATTATCAGCAACTATCACGTCCTGTCTGTGACATTATTGCACATTAGTGCCATTAATTAACAGCTCGGTCTGGGAGAAATGACGAGTGACCATTCAATGACACATTTCTATTCTGCTGTATCCTCGAAAGACAACCTTCTTACTCAAACCATAAAGTTGAATTCAGGAAGATAGCAATGGATACATAAACTGTTTTGATAAGAAACGGAACAGATGATACGCGACTGTGAACATTCACGCTGAATCTGTCACAAGTAAAAAAAATGTTTGAAGAGCCGTCCGAAGCAATTAAAAGATAATAATAAATGAATCTTCTAAAGGGAGTGAGGCAGATGAGTCTACGAATAGACACCGCATTATGAGGCGTTGAGAACAAAACACACGATCATGTTTACGGCGCAATTTTACTACACGAAGATTCCATCACGAGCGAAAAGCCGGGTATTAACCGTGGTCCCAGTGGTCCCACTAGACCACCACCACCTCCTGGTCACCTGGTGGTAGACCAGGGTCTATTCCTGCTCGCTTTTCTCCACTTTGCAAAGTCCTGTTATCTGCTTTTACAAGCCTCGCTCGGTCAGTCGGATGATGACCTCTAGCCATTGCTTCTTCCGTATCGCTGAATATCAGTAACTTACAAACACGAATAGGTACATATGAGCATGCTATTAGGTAGCTTTGAGACATATTTTAATGACCATTATAACAAAATGCATATGCAACCCGTTATGGGACAATACCATCCTGCCAAAATACCTTGAAATATCATCTAAACATCACTATCACAATAAAGTAAGTACCTATAAAGCGCAGTGGCGGTGGGTAAAATTTTTTCATAGGCAAGCCGGTGCTAAATTTGGCTTAAAATTTCTTCATGAGCTGTGGGAAAACTGCTCAGACGCCTGAAACTTAAGCAAGCCGACGGGAATCGTGTTCTATGGACGCGCCGCCACTGATAAAGCGTCCTGCCTTTGTAGATAATCGCCAATGTTCTATCTATAATTCAACTTTTGCTACGGCCCTTTAGTGGCAGCCATTTTTTGAAAAACCGGCTGTAGCCGTATTAGTAGCTACGACAAGACTATGCATGTAGAAGTGATCTGTAGTGAAACTTCAATAAAACCCACACTAAAGTCGACACCTACTGCTGAAGCGTCACTAATCAACTAATAGCTCACCCTTAGCGCAGGCGCCGCTCCGCGCCGCGCCGTGACGCGTGACGTTCGCGGGCCCGTGACGGTAACGTGACGAAAACGTCTCAACTCTATACGTTAGCTCGTGACTTTTTCTTTTGTGTGTGTTATTTATTGATGCCGTGACGACATTATGACCGTGCTATACTAATTAGTTCATTAAGGTTTGTTGAAAATATAATACAGTTATGTAGGTAGTAAAACCCTTTGAAACGCGATTTCGTACGCGCCTACATAAAAATATGATAGCAAATATTCAATTAGAGAACATACTATATTTTCTCCCCCTTTTACACCCCTTAAAAATATTTTTCTGATAAAATGTCCTTCCTCGGGGCTCGTGCTATCTCCATAGTCCATACCTTTCATCCAAATCTATGAGCGAATGTTAAGTGCAGGAGTGCGATTGTTGAATCTCACCAAGTGACTAATTCTCACCGATTATGTGAGTGATTTCCGAAGATCGTATTTTTGAAACTCATCGGTGACTTACATTTGTCATACCTATGATTTTCGATGGCTTTTAGATTTTGAGAGTTTGTTCGATGATAACTTTACCAACGTTTTTCTGATCTTTATGAAATTTGTTGAGGTTGTAGCAAAAATACATACAATTTGAGGCTTGGTATATGAGTAGGATCGATCAAGGGGTTGTGGACTTAGAAGGCGAAAAAAATCTTCTCGTGGGTCTTGTTATATTGGTCTACTCGTTTGCAAGTAAATCGCGAGTTCTGAGTTCGAGGCGGACTAAGTACTCTTTGTTCGTCCTTTTCTAGAGAATTTTTCAAAACTTTACTTTTCGTTTACATGACACTGACAGATACGCTACTTTTTACGTTAGACCAATTCGATGAATCTATTTTATTAAGTTATAGTATGAGGAAATAAAAACCGGTATCAAGGACAAAACTATAATATCTGCATAAAAAGGAACTTAACGGGAAGATTGTCTCTGACTGACATTGTAAAATTTCTGCATGTTGGTAAACAGCGTGTGACTTTAAAAAATACGGCGTTTGGAAAATGGGGACATAAAAGTCATTGGTGATATTTTAGTCACCGGTGACTTTGATATCACCCAGTGAGATTCAAAAATCGCACTCAGAAGTTCGATTTTTGAATCTCACCGGTGACTTTTTTGTATGCAGCCGATGACTATTTAGTATGAAATAAGTCACCCGATGAGATTCAAAAATCGAACTCCAGGTCAATAAACTCATGCGAAAAAAAAATTTACTGGAAGAAGCCTATATTTTTGTGTTAAAACCTACGTGTAGTCTATGAATTAGAAGTGTAGGTATAGGAATTTATTTTTCATATACAGCCTTGGCCAGAAGTGTTGAGCACCAATGCGATTTTCATACAAAACTGGAAAGTTTAGTCCATCGTTTCCATCTTTGTTTAAGTTATTTGGTCAATTAATTTAAACTAATAGGCATGTTTTGTTGAAGTTAGTAGTAACTGCATAGAATATTTGCAATATGTCGCACCGACTTAAATTTACATTTTTGGTACCTTCTGTTTTCATATTTTTTAAGTACCTTGAAAGTGTTATTAAGTGAAGTTTTCTATATTTATAAATAAAATATAACATTTACCGTTACCGTAAATTGTTAGGATAGGGAAATAATGCTTAACATCAAAATTGTAAACAAAAAACACCTATGCTCAATACGTCTGGCCAAGGCTGTATAAGTACCACTGGAATTATATCAATTCTGTGTGTTTCAAGCATTGTAACAGCGTAAAACAATGCATTGAACATCCTGAACCATATCGAGGCACTTGGACGCGGACATGTTCGATTGCCAATTACTGAATACTGACAATAGCGCACAGACAATGTGAAAAACTGTGAGTTCATGTTGGCGCAGAATCAATTTAGTCTTCGTATATCTCGATGTTTTTAGCTTTAGAAATATAATGGTCGTTTTCCTCACTGTATCATTATTTTTGCTACTATAGGTAACAGGACGTAGTATTTTATAGAATCGTGACATAATTAAGAGGCAAGTATTTCAAAAAAGTTTATAGGACATTTCAGTCTCAAATTCTGATCAGGAATACACTGTTAAAATTTGTCGCGTTTTAACAGCCCACGGTCTATAATAAAAACTATACTTATCAACAAATTATTATGAGGACCAGTCTCGTATTTATTTACTTATGCTTGATGTGTTTGTTTTTATTCGACTGACGTATTCTGACTAAGGTGCGTTGAGGTAAGATAGAAAGGTATTTTTTTAGGGGTAAGATAAAAAGTAGTCTGTAATGCTCCGGAATATGGACGATTTTATGTCTTACCCCTAAAAAAATACCTTTCTATCTTACCCCAACGCACCTTATAGTAATTTATGAGTATGTGTGATGTAGGTACTTAAAGTATGTATGATTGACCAGAGGCCAGACTAGTACCTACACTAGTAGACTGTGCCAACCTAAGTAACTCAAATAAATAAAAGTTTAAGTGTTTCATATTATTTTTAATCGCACATTTATCAAGTAACTTATGAAAACATTCTTTTGATCGAATATTGCTCAGAGATTAACAATTAACTATTTAATACTTCAGATACTATATTATTATGGATTTCTCTGCAAGACTTTTCACATTTTTTTTTCTTCATAAATTACCTTAGTACATCGCTTTTTTTTACAATTAGATTTTTTACACTTTCAACACCATCTTATATCAACGTATCTCATCTCATTTTACCTCTTCTAGAATGTTTGAACTTTAAGAACGAAGCACTTCACTAAATTCACCGTTGCCTATAAACTTCGTCCACCGCTTTTCGAACTCAAACACAATTTTCTCTTTGTCAGGGTAAGTGCTATAGTACAAAGAGTTCAAGGCGAGCTTCTTCAAAAGCCTCAAGTCCGCATGACGACTAGCCACTCCTAAAAATGTCAAGTAGAAGTCATGGGACATCGGATCCGCTTCCCACGTACCTGGATCATCGCTAGAGAGCACTACAGGCAAACCTTCAGCTAGAAAAGTCGCTAGAGGATGATTTCTGATATCTTCAACCAATTTCAAAACGTGGTTTGACACAACGTTGACCTCCAGCGCTATGCCTCTCTTCTTGACTTCTTCTTTGAGAACAGGATGCTTGGCGATAGCAAAACCATGTCCAATACGTTTTGTGTTTAAAACTATAGCGTCAAAAATGTTCTCATCGCTTATGCCTTGCCAATTAGTCTCGCCGGCGTGGAGGAAATAATCCAATTCATCAGAAGCATCAACTAGTTCAGGCAAATAATTTATTAGCGATGGAGCTGTATCTTCTTGGCCCACCAAGTCAAAACCAGTAAAGAAGCCGGGTAATTTCTTTTTTATGGCTTTTGCTGTTTGAATATAGCCTTTCACTGTTTCTGAGTCTCCCATTTTTAAAGGCGCATAGATTAATCTAACACCGAAAAAATCTGGATGGTCACGCACAAACTCATCGAGCACTTTTTTGTATATATCCGCAGTCGCTACAGCATCATAAGTGTTCCCTTCTAAATCATATAACTCGGGCAATACACTTCGCATTTCAATATACATGACATTATCTTCTCTGAATGCCTTCAAAGTGTCGTAAAAGTATTGCTCCCAAAGTGGTTTATAGTACATTAATCCACTGGTACTGATGAAATAATTTTGGAATTTTGACCAAACTTTATTGACATCCGTATATACGTCTTGAGGATTGGCAATAACGATGGTGAAGTGTTTTCTTAGTTCAGCATCAAATTTTTCAACATTACCTGATGAATATCTGACGTTTTTCAGCAATTGCCATTGATTGTAGCACGGTGTGGTAGGCGTATCGCGTGAGAATATAAATTTCACTGTATCATCTTCGTAACAAATATATAAATCATCCCAGTATGTATATTTCATCACATGGTCGGGGCCCAATAACCCAGTATCGTGGGCATGCAATACTGCTCCTTTCGGCATCTTCTGTATAAGTTTGTATAAAGGTGTTTTCTTGACAGTATCTTTATATTCAAAAAAGTGTTTAGAACAGAGAAACAGCTGAGGATTTTTAAATCCGTTATCCAATTCGTTTAACTTCAAATCCATAATGGTTTCATTGGCAACTTGTTCACTATCACTTAAAATAATGTCACTTCCTACCATCATGTCTAATTCTTTATTTAAAAGATAGTTCCTCTCATCTTGCACTGTTTGGAACTTATTTGAAAGCACTAATGGCATGAATAATAAAGAACCGATCATTGCCCACATGGTTGGTGAATAATGTCAACAACAGTTCACTCAACTTTATAACTATCGAGATCAAGGTTGCTTTCTCATAGTTCAATACGAAACGTGTGTTTGAAGGTAGCTCATGCGATTGCCTCCGCGTCGGCGCAGTTCGTAGGTACTACTATCGCGGCGTTGATTTTAATGATAATTGTTAGCTTGATAACTAACCCCTTAAAATATAGTGATAGGAACTGATAAACTAGCGTATTTATGAACTTTTATCTGTATCATAAGCGGTTAATCTATTTTTGTTACCAGGTTATGTTATCGTAAAATAAGGCATACTTACCATGTAATTTATCAGTTCTTGTGGTGACCAGTATAATTTTACTGATACGATGCCGACAATTAAGTTACGTTATCGAAAAAAATATCATATGCTAAAACAATAAAAAAAAAATTGTAGGTACAGTCGACCAAGAAAGTGGTCTACCAGTTTTGACAAAAGTTTCTACGAGATCTAACGATCGCTAAGGTTGACATTTCTAACAGAGTTTAAAACATGCACGACCTTGTTGTCTCATGACGTTCAAACGAACCTCAACCGTAGGTTGGTACCACATTTTTGGTCGACTGTACTTACAGTCTGGCAAACCAGTCTCTAGGTCTAGGGTGGATGGTGGAGCATAGATAGACATAAGACGCATTGACTCTGAACCTGGCCAAACTACAGAACCTAATAAATAGGTGGATATTCCTTTTTTACCCCTCTGTCTCACCAGACACGGATATACCATCGTAGCTTGATGACCAGCCGTATTAGCTTCACCGAGAAGAAATTAGAACCTCCTCCTTTTAGAGTCGGCTAGGAATGGCGTATAGAATGGTAATGGTAACATACTTTGTTATCTAAGAAGATATAAATATTAAATATGTCAACTGACAT
Organism: Pammene fasciana; assembly: GCA_911728535.1. Lineage (NCBI taxonomy): Eukaryota > Metazoa > Arthropoda > Insecta > Lepidoptera > Tortricidae > Pammene > Pammene fasciana. Next base: position 5,940,167 of record OU452292.1, read on the forward strand.
CTTATCGTGACCTAAGTTCACATAGCAAATCCCAATATCCATAGCGTGACTATAATTATGATGCGTTGCCTTCAGTTTTCTACTGCAATTGTATATCACTAAAGGGAACAGTCAAATGGGGTAAAATGTTACTCGCGGGGTAACTAAAGACAAGGAATTTAGGCCCATGTCAAGAGTGCTGAATTGGAAATTACTGTGAAGTTTACTATCTTAGTAATTAGAACAATCACTTCTTCTTTTAACTAAGCACCTACGTACATTATTTTTCTTTAAAAGATATATTCCCTTATTCATAAACAGCCACTAAAGTTAAGAGATCGCTGATAATCGTTTGTCCTTTTCCCTCGTATAGGTTGGACGGAAAGGGACAAACGATTATCAGAGGCCTCTTAACTTTAGTGCCTGTTTATGAATAAGGGGGTTTGTCTTTAGTTACCCCACCTGACTACGTGTAAAAATCAGATTAAGGCAGTTGTTAAAGACAATTATTGGTACCTATTAAAGAATAATAATAATGCTTGAAATTGTATTGTTTTAATAAAAATGCAGTTTTAAAGTAAACCTTTCAAATTAAAAAGCTATACAACTAAAGAATGCAATGAAAAAGAAACTAAATACGTCCTTTTGTGCTATAACTACATAGAAGTACCTAAACCTTCGTCAAAACACTTAGTCCTGGTGTAAATTACAGACCGCGGTGCGACTCAAAAGGGTTCACTTTCAAAGCATTGAAGAAACTTAAAAAAAGAAATGCAAAGAACCCATCCGCCATGCTGATTTTCGCAAAGGGTTGGGGTACAGGACAAGTGGCACTTCAGCGCACCGCCCCGTGCTACGCATTCGTTAAAAAAAAGAAATATGGCTGTTGGCTGCATTGGGCGTCACGTATGCGTTTCGAGATGAATATTGCACTGTCACCTGCTTTAATCTTCTGATTACTGTTTGTAATAATTTCAAGTGCTTGCGTGTACGTGTAGGTATTAAGATGGATTAGTGTGGGTATTCATAAGATCTTTTCAAGTGGCAAAGCGTTGATAAGTTCTTAGATCCGGCTAATGATATTGACTAGGTAAGTAGGTACTTACAATATTTATCGCTTTAACTAGTTATGCTTCACACGTAGAAACATTTAGAATCAGTATCAGAATCAAAAATGTTTTGGTAAAACCATTGATTTGAATGTATTCTACTAGATGGGCTATCTAGAACAAATTTTGTGCGCCATGTTTGGCTGCTGTCAAGCTGTCAGTTGCTTGGCATCATGTCATGACGATCGCGGCCTGTCAGTTAGAACAAAAATTTGCCGGCTCCTGACAACTGACAGGTAGTTAGTTGGTGGCCGCCCTTAAAGTCATGGCGGAAAAAATCTTAATTAGGCATACCATTTCCTTTTATACGTACTCAATGGGTAAAACACTACAGCCTTGGCCAGAAGTGTTGAGCATAGGTGTTTTTTGTTTACAATTTTGATGTTAAGCATTCTTTCCCTATCCTAACAATGTACGGTAACGGTAAATGTATATTTTATTTATAAACATAGAAAACTTCACTTAATAACACTTTCAAGGTACTTAAAACATATGAAAACAGAAGGTACCAAAAATGTAAATTTAAGTCGGTGCGACATATTGCAAATATTCTATGCAGTTACTACTAACTTCATCAAAACATACCTATTAGTTTAAATTGATTGACAAAATAACTTAAACAAAGATGGAAACGATGGACTAAACTTTCCAGTTTTGTATGAAAATCGCATTGGTGCTCAACACTTCTGGCCAAGGCTGTAGTTTACACGCTAGATTTTATCATTAAGTTTAAGATATTTAAGACGATACGTAGCCGACGTAACCGCCATGCATCCCTTGATATATGTTATAGAAATAGGTAAGTAGACGATATTTAAGTAGGTAATAAGTAGGGTCATCTCTGTGGTGGAAACGCAGCCTAATAGAGAAGTAAGGCTGGAGACGCGGTCAGGTTGAAGATAAGGTGGTTATGCTGGTTTACCGTCCAGTAGGTCCTAATTTACCGTCCACTTGATTAAATTGCTGCAAATATATGGGAAAATCTTTTTAAGGTCAATAAATCTTCTATGTATAGTTTATTCTTTAGTAGATTTTTAATCATTTTGGGAAAAAACTTGAATATAAATATATTGCCTACTAAGTATGGACGAAAATCTGACAAATGTGGACGAAAACTAGCCCAATTAGTACTTGAATCTAATGGGTAAACACACATCGACAAAGTAAATTCAGAAAACATGAGTGTTTCCAAGGCTCGATTGGTTCGATACGAAGTTAATTTTTACAAATGTTTCCACGTCAATAAATGGCCGTTCTGTAATTAAGTATACATATAGGTAATTTTATGCATATTATTGGAAGATTGTTAAATGAGCCTTAACACGGAACCCTTAACGACTAAGTTGATGGACTCACTCTTGACCATATTTTTTACACACGTTTTACACCGTGGAATGTGCCATCAACAAACGTAAACATCACATATTTAAGTAGGTATTTACTAGTATAGGTACAGTTATTTAGTTTGCAATGATTACCAACAGGTCAGGTGGTGTGAGTCAAGCCGGTAAATCAAAGTGAAATAGGTCGGTACCACATCAAGAAACAGAATCAGATTTTCAAAAAGGACCGATAAAGCGCTTCGTTAAAATTAGACGACCGTGAACAGAAAACTCACTAATTACAAAAAAATAATTAAACGAAAATCAACTGTTGCTTTGATTAAAATAATGTTGCCAGTATGGTTAATATGGCTATGAACTTGTAGCAGTCCTTAGTGAGTTTTGCTTTTGCTTGTCACCTGACGATTAGGTACAGTCGCCATCAAATATATCGGAGCGACCAGGGTACTCAGAAATATCTGAACATGCACTCTATCGCCTCGACAATAGAGGCGTTGTTCAGATATTTGTGACCACCCTGGCCGCTCCGATACATCTGATCATCATCATGCTGACATCATCATCTGGCATCATGCTGAGTGGGGATCCTTTTTAACGTCTTTGTGTTGTTTGATTTCTTGCTTTGTTTAGTGTGTATTTGTGACGTTAAATAAATGTATTTTCTTTCTTTTCTTTCTTTCTTTCTTTGATGGCGACTGTACATATATGATACATGACAAAATATAATTGTTAAAGAAACTCGTTTTCATTAAAATATAAGCAATTAACGGATATTTTTAATATACATTAATATAACCTGACAATAAAATCATGGTTGTTCCTTAAAAGTGCGTGATTACTAAGCAATGAAGGTAAATATGTTTGTTTATATGTTTGTTTCTGGTGCAGAGGCTGTCCATATATAAGTGCCGCGAGCGTTATGGGCACTTTTGCACCGGGGATGGCAAGGAACGGTAGCAACGAATGACTGTTGTATTTAGATTTAGTACTTGACTGTATTTTTATTTCGAAATAAATTCTAATTTTAGTATCTGGTTACATTATTTTACTTTTCTATTGACCCTAACTTTACAGGGGATGCTTGGATCTAAAATTTATTTGAACTTTCTTAGTACGGAATTGCTAAATGGGTGAGGTGCTCAAACTTGTACCTGTTTAGAAGTTACCTTCATAAAGTTATAAGAAAAAATATGTTTACGTTAATTGAATCAATGCTGCCCGCTCAGCTAGTTTTGTTTCACTGTATACAGAAAAATAGCACACATTTTCGTGTCTGTCTGCATCTTCACTTACAAATAACATGAAGTTATGTTATGATATGACTATTATGTATGACTAAGCATGCTACATTAACGCACAAGCACGTTTAGTAACATACTGCATACCTACAAACATTGTTCGGCTATTGATACAAGTAGGGTCATTGTTCGTACGTTACTCAGTGTTGATTCGTACGCGCTGGCGGCACCGCGACCGCCCGACCTTTGCGACATGCGGGCTCTCACACTGATAACTTTATTACTCGTCTATCGAACTCCTATCTCCGATTGCCACAGTGATTACAAGAACAAGCGAGCTCAGATACTCCACGATGAAGACAAGTTAACCCTAGGAGGCAACATAACACTCACACAGCAAGAAATCAGAGTAAACAACTGTCTTATGAAACACAAAAACGATGAGATCGACTACGCTTTTGAACATCCCGAATATTTCAACTTCTCTTATCATTTTTTTAAGTACAAAGATGGGATACACAACTCGAAAGTGTACAAAATCATCAAGGATCTACCGAAAGGCGCAGCGCTGCATCTACACGATGTAGGATTGTTAGGACCAGATTATTTGCTAAACGTAACTTATAAGGACGGACTTTACGTTTGTTTTGAAAACAACAAAGTGTTATTCAAGTTTTCTAACAAAGTGCCTGATGCAAATTGTGATTGGAAATTAATGCGTGATGTTAGAAAAATGACAAATAATGTTAGAAAATTTGATTTAGAGCTAAGAAAACACTTCACAATGGTAGTTGACGATCCAGCTCGCGTGTATCCGTGCATCAAAAACACATGGGCTGTCTTCATGGACTATTTTAATACTGTATTCCCAATGATAACCTACCGACCTGTATGGGAACAGTACTTTTACGACGTACTTAAAACATTCAGGGAAGATAACATCATGTATGTGGAAGTGAGGACTATTCTACCGGCTCTTTACGAATTAGATGGAACTGTATATGATCCCGTGGTAACTGCTAAGGCATACAAAAAAATCGCAAGCAGATTTGTGAAAGAACATCCAGACTTCATTGGAGCTAAAATGATCTACGCGCCACCTCGAAATATAGATGCAGACGGCTTAACTGTATACTTACAAATTGCGAAGAGGATCAAAGCAGAGGTATCAGATTTTTTCGCCGGTTTCGATCTAGTGGGGCAAGAGGACTTAGGGAAGCCATTGTTAGATTTCGTACCACAGTTGACAGCGGCTGCAAAAGAATTGTCATATTTCTTTCACGCCGGAGAAACGGATTGGTACGGCACGTCGACAGACGAGAATCTTATAGATGCTATTCTATTGGGAGCGAAGCGGATAGGCCATGCTTACGCTTTGCCAAAGCATCCTTTGCTAATCCAAGAGGTACTGAAGCGTGATATAGGCTTGGAAGTTAACGTGATCTCCAACGCTGTGTTGTCATTGGTGCAAGATGTTAGGAACCATCCTCTGGCCTCGTTCTTCGCTCACGGCCTGCCTGTGGTCATATCTAGTGACGACCCTGGTGCTTGGGAGGCGGATCCGTTGTCTGATGATTTTTATGTGGCCTTTGTGGGAGTAGCTAGTAAATCTTCGGATTTAAGACTTTTGAAACAATTAGCCATTAATTCTTTGAAGTATAGTGCGCTTGAAGGTGAAGCTAAAACGGAGGCATTGGATAAGTTTAACGCTAAATGGAACGATTTTGTAAATAACTTTAAATGTAGCTCGTATTAAAAATATAATTTCAGGCGCGACTTAAGTTTTTTTTATATCCTCTCCAACTAACTATCGATAAAACGAATAGGTACGTAATTCCTAATGACCTATTATTTAAACCAATAATTTTGTTACTGATTACTGTAAAGCATAATTATTCTTTTCAGTAATCAGCTAACGCATGAATTAAGTATAAAATATGAGTACCTAACTACATAACCGACTGAAAAAGATAACAGTTTTCCTGCTATTGTGTAATGTATTGAAACAGAACTAACCATCATCAGCATCAATTTCAATAATATTAAGAGTCGCCAGGACGCTCGCGTGAACTCGCGTCCCCGTACAAACGTAGTTCAGCTCTCATTTTAAGACGACATGCTTTGGAATCACGAAATTTGGCATGGACATTCTAGCAGTACAGATCTATGTCGGTAATTCGTTTTCGTTGCTAAAAATTGTAATACAAAGAACATATAGCAAAAATGAGTTTTGTATGTACATCTGTATCTGGCTGTATTTTCTTTGTATTACAATTTTTAGCAATGAAAATGAATTACCGACATAGATCTGTACTACTAGAATGCCCATGCCAAATTTCGTGGTTCTAAAGCATGTCGTTTGAAAATGAGAGCTAAACTACGTTTGTATAGGAACGCGAGCGTCCTGGCGACTCTTAAGTCCCATACTTCTTTACAAATATTATAAATGTAAAAGTAACTATGGCTGCATATGTAATTTATATTTATAGATTATTTATTAGGCATGTTACGACCACAACTTAAAAATGTCAAGACCGCGTTGGTATTTCTGGTTCTGCTGCCGACTGTACTCCGGTTCTATGCATATCAAGGAATTACAAAAAAACTTCTTTAGTTAGCCTAGTTATTTAGTGAGCGCAAAACTGTATTGTATAACTACAGACATATTAATATACCGGGTGGTCCAAACCTTGTGACATCGAAAGAAAGAAATTTGATTTCTCAGAAAATATTTTAAAAAATCATACACACACACCGCACGGGACGCTGGACGGGACGAATCTTTGGACGTAAAGGTTCGGACCACCTAGTAACGTCAAAATTTTATTTTGACATTTGTAACTTAATTAGTAACTACTAATATAACATTTAATAAAATAATCTATGGACATATCAAGGGTGTTCGGTAGTATTCATAAATTCCGAGTTTTATGAAAAGGATTATGCAATATATCTATACATTGCACTGACATAGCTCACTATATCTATTGCGATAGAACACATAAAACAGATGCAGCACAATGAGTTCGTTAGCAGCGAGTGCACTCGTGTAGAGGGCTCTACAACCTACAAGTCGCGCAGTAATCCCGGCTCTTGTGCAGTGCTCGAGGATTCCGAAGGATGTTGACGGATTCCGGGTGTATAGATGCTGAATATAGTTTAATTTTTTAGTTAACTTGCTGAAGAAGTCGCGAATATGGATCACAAAATAACTAAATTCCCGTTGGCTGTAAGATTTTGGGACGCTACCAATGCTCCCTAGATGGTTTAGGAACCTCTCAGATCGATATGATTTGACTTTTGTATGGCCCTTACTCACCGCTCCAAAACCACCTAGAGAAGATTGGTAGCGTCCGAAAATCTTATAGCCAACGGGAATTTAGTTCTTTTTTGGCCACCCTGTATAATATAATCTACCAATAATTATCAGACAATTATCACTCTCATGGGTAAAGATTACCCCATTTTTCGGGTTCTTTAATGACTGCATTTTCCTACTTGCAAAAATAACTAACGGAACTCGCATTAATTGCGACCAAGGAGGTTAGAGTTTGCATATGCCGCATGCGGCTCGAAGAATTTATTCACCCGTGCCTTCTCTTTTAAAATTTATGGGATTTCTTTTACATTACGACGGTAGCAAACAAGCACCGCCTGGTGCTAATCAGCTACCGTAGCCTATGGATTACTGCAACTCCACAGGTGTTACATGCGCATTCAAAATAATAGATATGTTTACAAATATTGCATATATTTCATTATCCTTTGAAATTAGCGTATACACAGAATTCGTTTAAATAAAAATATTACTGGTCATTACACTCATGATCTACATACAGTCTACGCCAATAATATGTTAACAGTTTTGCACCATCCTTCGTAATAAGGTTTAAAAATGTATACATCTTTTTGGCGTTGACTGTAGGTACCTACTCTTTAAACACTAACCCCCTTATTCATAAACGGCCACTAAAATTAAGAGGCCTCTGATATTCGTTTGTCCCTTTCCGTCCAACCTATATGAGGGAAAGGGACAAACGATTATCAGCGATCTCTTAACTTTAGTGGCCGTTTATGAATAAGGGGGTAAGTGTAGACTTTTACACTTTATAAAGAGATCTATCCTAAACAAACGATAGGCTTATAAAATTATTGGTCGACCAAAAACAGTGATTTTAGTTTTAAAAGAAATCTATTTGCTCGCAGAATGGAAATTAATGTAAAACAAAGTTGTGGATCGTTTGAAGCAGACCTAAATTGTTTTTCGTGACTGATCTTGATAAATCCTACTAGGATGCTAAAACATGTATCTAGTAAAAAACCGTATGGAGCAAGTTTGGATTAAAATTGAAAATCGTTTGTGAGAAACGAGGGTTCGTATTATTTACTTAAAATACCGAGAGAAAAACTAAAAGTACTTATCTCATAAGACATAATTTAGACTTGCAGTAGGTATGATATATCAATTAATTTTAAACAAAAAAGAACCGACTTCACTTGGTCTCCACCTTTCCAAAAACAAATGCCAGAGCTACGGTAAAAAATACTCAAATCACCTTTAATATTTTAAGAGTTCCCTCGATTTCTCCAGGATCCCATCCATCATCAGATCCTGACCTGATGACAATGGGACCAACTGTGAAGTAAGTATACTTTATCAAACAACAAAAGAATTTTCCAAATCTGTCCAGCCGACGTCTTTGAATAAGTAATCGGTGAACACACATAAAAAAATAAGCCAAAACAAAGATCCCGACGAATTGAGAACCTCCTCCGAAATCTTGAAGGCGGTTGACAAAATAACCAGCAAAGTTCGGAAACCCTAATTTTAGCTTTGCCTTCGTCAGCTATCCGTCAACAGATGGCGTGCAAAGTCGTTTGTATAACGCCATCTAGTATTTCTTCACAGAATTTGCTACTCTTGTTGTTAGGATTCCGTATTTTTTAAAGTGAATTAAAATGGGGCAAATACATTTTTTCTTAGACTTTTAACATTATGGTTATTTGGGTATGCGGAACCACATATTTTCTCGTCTAAAAATCTTTTAAATATATTATGTAATAAGTCCCAACCGAATATTACTAAACAGCATAGACTTAAAGATATAATAGATGACCATAGTCTAAGAACTTTTTGAGGCTCCAAGTCTTTAGCGCCATCTAGTCCAGAGCGACCTAAAGATAGCCAAAATGTAAGAGGAATGGCACCTGCTCTAGTACACCAGTCGTTACTAGATGGAGTAGCAGAGCAGGTGACATTTCCTCTTACATTTTGGCTATCTTTAGGACTAGATGGCGCTAATGACTTGCGAGTTTCAAAAAGTTCTTAGACTATAGCCGTCAATTATATCTTTAAGTCTATGGTATAATATAACAAAAATAAAATAACTAACAGAAGTATTCAGTCCTCGCCAGCGGGCACAGCATCCTCCAGCCTCTTGATGTATTTGACGCGGAGCTCCGTCACAGAGTCACCTTTCAATTGATCCTGAAAATGTTATATTAATGGTATTAATTAATTGGTATTTTTTTTAACATTAAAAATAGTAGTGTTAGCAAGTAATAGGGAATATTACGCAAAACTCTGCGTAGGGGGCGGCACTAGCACATCCAGAGGGCCTACCACGAAACACGAAAATAAAAATTTCGTTAGCTGGTTCTCTGTCACTCTTTCATATTCGAGCGACAGAGAGGCACATGTCAAAATTTCGATTCTCTCGTTTCACGATAGGCCCTTTGTAAACAAACCGCCTTGGTGCGCAAATGACATATTTATTCGTTATAAATTATCTATGAAAACTTGTAAAAAAACTCTTTAAGGCCTAGTATGTATTAAAAACTCTATGGTTTACCGGTGTGCTAGTGCTGCACTCTGGTGGCAGAATATTGCAGTAATATCCCCTATTAGATCACTCTAGCGATAAAACTGCCTGTCATCTGCCTCTACTTTTAATGTATGTACTATACTGTCCTATTTTATTGAGGTGTTTAATCAAGGATGTATATATGAATTGTGAAGGGCAGCACAGGAGAACCCTTTTATGGAGTAATTTGTCATTGTCAAGTTAAGATTTCCATTTGAGTCACATGGTGGCTGCCTATCCACCACATGATACCCCTGTAACCACGGGAGCGAGAAGCGGCTCACGGAGAGTCGTCTTGCTGCATTTATCATAGCAAATGGAAATCTGTGATCTCTGCCCACCCCTTTTGGGATATAGGCGTGATTGTATGTATGTATGTATGTATACCTCTATAATTTAATACACTATCTACACTTTCAAAAGGAGGATATTTTGAGGTAAGGAAGGCAATTACCTGAACAAACCAGCACTGCACCTCCAACTGTACCATCTGCAACGCTCCCCGGATAGCCCCCGGTATCAGCATGCAGTACTTGAGACCGTTGTTGGGCATCTCCACCCACTCGCTGAGCGGACACTGATCCCAGACCAGAGAGAACTCGTCACCGGAGCTGCTCCAACTGGTTACTGTTGGCTGCATGTTTAAGTATAGTCTGGAACATTTAATAAATTGTAATCATACAGTTGAAAGTGGCATTTTTTTTTTATAAATGGCTTTCTCCCTTTGCACATGAGCAATGGGAATACTGCCAATGACAAGTTGATGACGTTAATCACACTTTATTTTTTAAATAAATATAGGCAACGATGTTCGGTTTCAGCCTTGCTCTTTATGAGGGTGAAAGCTGCTCATTACAAACAACATGTGGCGGCCATGCCAAGACAACTGTCCATTTAACTACAGAGAGAGTACACGCGTTTTGAGACTAATTCTTCATTAGCTGCACACTTTTTATTAGATCACCGCACAATAAGCTATCAATATTACACACTGAACTACTTAAATGAGCAAAAAATTGAAAATGTTTCTCAAGACGTCCAAACTACCCTGCGTTACGAACAGAAGTCCCAAAAGTGACATTGTTGTTGAAACAGTTTATTTAACTTATCAATGGTTCCAAGTTTACAGATTATCAATTCCAAAGACACAAGCTTTTATTCTAATATTTAAAAATTTCTATGTAAGTTATAATTATAAAAATTATATTCAGGTATGAGATGTAGACAAAACTACAATTGATTGATTGATTGATTGAAGAAATTAAGAAAACATTCTTTCTTTCATTCTTGGCAATTACTACGGATTGTCAACGAGGGGGGGGAGGGGGGTCAAAAACTGAAAAAAATGGGTCACGTAGTTTGGGTACGTTCCGTAACTAACAAACTGATCATTGATCAACATTAAAATATGGGTACATAGCTACCATCCCATAGAAAACAATCCAATTATTCATACAAGGTTTTTTTTAACAATTATGTGGACGTCAAGAAATGGTTTGGTGCAAGCGGTCCTAAATCTCTAACCTTTTTTACCCAAGGGCCACACTTCCTTCCTTTAGGAGGGTTTAAATGGAATTTTGCCTGGCCTGATCGGCCGGCTGGATCCGACCCGCGGGTCATAGTTTGAAGAGCCTGGTAGGGTAGGGTATGAGTAGTATAGTAACAACACTAATCCCCTACCCGTTTCATCCAAGGGCAAGTGTATAAAAAGCTTTAATTACCTAAACGCTTGCTGAATTTTATCAGCAGTTTCTCTCATCTCCAAACAGCGGTTAGACGTTGTCCGAGCCAGAAAATCTTCAATAAGACGAACGCCCATGTTATACCCAATTCTCTCTAGCTGCTTGTTTACGTCATCCGTGTTATCGATTTCTTTCAACATCTGTGACACCAGTGCGCCGTAAGTGAGCGTCAACAGCTCGGAATTCTGTAAATTTGTACAAAAATAATAATGTTTTGAAGACGACTACGGTAGGTATAAGGTGAATCGCTAGTAATACTTACAACTTTCTTAGCGTCCAGTCTGGAGGCTTGGCGAGACATTCTGGTTGGTGTTTGAGAACAGTAATATATTTAAAATCTATTTGCAAACAAATTTACTTGTATATTTTATATTATATCTTTATTTTCTCAATTTTAAGCGAAATCTAACTCGGGCCGAGTTACTCGGCCGCCCATATGTCATTGTCAACTTGTTGTCAATGTCAACAATGTCAACTGTCAAACTTGGTTTTTTTTTTTTTTTTTTTATTTGTTCGTCCAAATGGACAGGCTAAAGCACTAAGCCATACTGCCTTGTCATAAGTATTTTTTTTTCCTTTTAATGAATTCAGTCCAATTTAACGTCTTCAGTAAATACTATTCATATTAGGTCAATTCCGAGTTCAATGTCTTCAGTAGCTTTTATTGTGGTGAAACAGCTTTTTGTAAAGTGATAGCTGTATTTTACAAAGAGCACGTGGCGATCAACCACGGAGTTAACATTCGATGATTAAAACATGGAAAGACACGTTTTGAGACTAGTTTTTCATTATCTGCACCACTTATTCGATAGATCACTGCACAATACGCTATCAATATTACACACTGAACAACTTTAATGAACAAAAAACAAAGAACTATCCCCAAGATCAACCGGCCATTTTGGAAATCGAATGCAAACTCCCTCAAACTTGGTATTATGATTCGGAGTGACGTGTCAGAGAGGGCCTACCGCCAGGGGGGTACAACTCAGTGTAAATATGTCAAATAATTTGAGTTTGACACGACGTATCCGATACGTTTGCATAAGTGCGAAAGAGAACTTGTCATGCGTTAAGAAGGGACAACATGATTCGTGACGTTACGTGACGTTACAGAGATCTCTCTGTATTATACTATTATTTACTCTGTGCTACCGCGAAGTTCGAAAATCGACAAAAAGTCGGGACTTGCGGCCATCTTGTCGAGCAAGGTGGTTTGGTTTTGTGATTAACTTCTTATTTTTTGTTCATTTTCGTGATTCAGTGTGTAATATATAGCTTATTCTGCAGTGATTTAACGAACTAGTGTGCAACTGATGAAGAATTAATCTCAAAACAAGTGTAACCCCTGTTTGAGTTAGATATCCGTTAGTCCACGTGCTTTTTGTAGGGAGTAGCTATCTCCTTATAAAAAGCCTAACCTCACCGTACAACGTCCAGCTCTTGGAGCGAAATTTTAACTAATTAACCGTACACTTGTCGTCTCTACCTCGACATTGGCAAAATTGTCCCAAATTGTGGACAGAATGCCATTTATTTTAAAAATTGAATTGAATTGACAAAAAGTCGGTCCTATCCCGTCTCTATCGCTCTTCCATATAAGGGTCACAACACACCTTGTCCCGCCTTAAACGTTCTACCTCCTAATAGTCCTAGTAGGTACGAGGAAGATATAAATGAGGAGGCAGAAGAACGGTCAAATTAAAATATTTATTTCCGGACCAGCTCAGTTGGTAATGTGGTAAAATGCGTGGTTCGTGCAATATACACTTAAAACCGGATTCTACTAATCTCCTGCAGCCGTAGTACTCCCCTGAAGGTGCCAAGATGGTAAACGCGGCGTTTCTTAATCGGCGCTCAATTGAGCGCAACTCTGGAAATGCGTGCCGCTGGGTCAGGGAGACAGCCAAAAGCGTTGCAAAAGGTAGGCGAGCATGCAGGGAGCATCAAAAGTGCACTCTGGACTTTGGACCCTGGAACGCGTCATCAAACAAGGCATTACAAACGGTCCGGAAGTCTTTGTGAACGCCAACGGCAAACCGGTAAGTACTTTGGTAGTAGTGTTGCCGTGGGTGTTCACAATTCAGATACGGAGATTACAAATAGGCGAACAGGCAAAAAGTTTAAATAAAGAAAATGAAATACAACATTTCTTGTTAACAATTAAAAGCATAGTAAAAGGACATTTGCATTTACTAGTTATGAACAAAATTATTACGAATAAGTTATTTTATGACAATTACTATGAAACGGCTATGAATTCAATAGACAAGTTGAATTTCCAAGCATTTCATCAGCGCGCTACATCGTTCTGAGCTGTTAGCAAATAAAACGTATCCACTTACCCAGTTTGGGGTACACTTAAACACTTATTTTTTTTAAACACTATTTTCCTTTTATTGAGGAACACGTAGGGACGAAGCTAAAATATTCGATTACGGTTAAATATATTTTCGTATTAGAGATCGATATTTTCTTCGTGTGCTTTACTCAATTTCAACGGCTTAGTGAAAAAACAAATGACTGCCGCCATGACACACGTCAATGTAAGATGCATTCGTTTTATGAACGAATGCAACAGATAAGAACATTAGAACGAGTGGATATTATCCGGAGGTCGTAACATATTTAAAATAATCAGCGTGTTGATGATTTCGTAATCCTATATTTATTATTTTAGATAGTACTCGTGTAAAACTAGTGTGTAATGTAGTTCTAAGTTGTAAATATTATTTAAATTAGGCAAAAAGATCCGTTTAATTTTTTATTTTTATTAAATATGTACGTATAACGTTACAATACCCCCCGCTCCATCGAAAGGGTTTTATTCTTAAAGAAAACCCGATTGGGTTGCTATTAGTATTACACTTACATTCAATCATCTCTCAAACCATTCATTCATACTTTACCCAAAACATAGAAGCAAATTCAACTTTAAAAAGTTGAAAACGCGACCTTTCGTTCAAAAGGCATGTGATATATTGCACATATGACTTATACTAACAACAAGATCTTAACTACAGGGCCTGTACGTTACGTGCGTTTAAGACTACATCCCCAACATTAAAATCTGCAGATTTACGTCGTAAATTATACTAAGCAGTGTTTTTTACATGTGCCTGCCACTATAAAGCTTGCACATCATCAAACACAGTAGCCAGACACCACGATTCACTACGTAAATAACGCGCAGAAGGAATAATATTTCGTTACCCAGGTCATTATCCGTATAGTACGATCCACACAAGACAAGTTCGCGACCATAAACAAGAAAAAAGTTGTATATGGCGAACTTAATTTTAGGGAAAATATGTCCCATGTACTGTGGTCGTATTGGACAAAGGAGAGAACATGCCATGATGCCATCTATGATAGTAAGATAGATGGTGATACGTTCTCCCTGAGTACGTGCGCGAATCTCCGCGTCCAGCCGGTAGTCATAATCTGACTGAACAAAATCCTTCTTCAATAAGGATGCTAGTTCTGACCAAGAACCTACTTTATCCAATGCAAGACATCATCTTAGAAAATCTCTGTAGAGTTATTTTAAACTTTAAACTCATCAACACGCTGTATAAAAGAGCGCATGTAAGTTTTCCCGTTAAATTTTAATTTAGCAAGATCAGTTGAGGTGCGGTCACAAGTCACAGAAATCACATTCTGCAACTCGGGCTTTGCAGGTCCTGATTCAATAGAGCTACCGAAAACAGAGCCCGAAGTGCTTGCAACAGGTTTATTTACCTGAAGAGTCTTAAACTTTTTTGTAAGAATGTCGAATTCTTTGACAACCTCATCGTACTCATTCTTAACGTCATCGCTACGTGTTATCCTCGCAATGCGGTTGTATAAATGGTTCAGCATGTTCTGAGTTCTCATAATCGCAGGTGCTGTAGGGTCAGTGACATCTAAATGTAACTGAATTTTAGTGAGAACCTCTAAACAGCCTTGAAGGTCGTGTCTAGCTTCGAGTGGAGATTCTAAAATATGCTCTGAAGGAAATTCCTTGGAAAGTTTAATGATCTGCTTGCGTAAGTCCTCAACGGATGACGCAGGAGTGGCAACTCTGATGCGCACCTCATACTCCAGCTCTGACTTTTGAAGAGACAAGAACTTCACGGACAGCATGGTGAACCAAATAAGTATTTTGGGTAAGTGGTACTAAAGAAAAAGTAACTACCTAAAACTATAAATAATTCGTTCTCCGCTCTGTTACAATTGGGATGATAAAGTTGACGTTTGGTTTTTTATTAAATGAAATTAGTTCAAATAAAATTGTAAGACGCAAAAAAAAAGAAAATGCTACTAATGTGTACTCACTATGGTATTTTTTTTAACAATAATGACGTACAAGAGACGTTTATTTAAAAAAAAAAACAGAGGTATAACGAAGGCAGATACGTAGTATTAAACTAAAAGTAAAGGTACTATTTCGTTTTACACACAACTTATGAAGAGTAGTGATAATAACTTCGTACACCTCAGTAGCAGGAAAAAACCAAAGAAGAAAAAGAAAGCAAAATATAAAAATGTAAACGTTTCACAAAATAAGCCACGAACAACACTAACTACAAGCTACAAAGAATAGCAGAATCCGGTATAAAAAAAAAAAAAAAAAAAAAAAAAATTAAACTGTTTATTTCATAAGATATTAATCATAATTATACATTTAGATCTTAACTACTAATCTTAAATTTAAAAGATTTTTTGAGTTAAGGAGTCCGTTTACAATCATAATATTTATTATATACTTCTAATTAACATAGTGTACGGTATTCAGTCTATTATTTATATTGGTCGCTTGCCCTCTTAAATTAAACATATATTTTTTTATGATATTTACATACATTAAACATATATTTTTTGTATGTATCAACCACGTGTAATGGGCGCCAATGTCCCGCCTTAAACGTTCTACCTCCTAATAGTCCTAGTAGGTACGAGGAAGATATAAATGAGGAGGCAGAAGAACGGTCAAATTAAAATATTTATTTCCGGACCAGCTCAGTTGGTAATGTGGTAAAATGCGTGGTTCGTGCAATATACACTTAAAACCGGATTCTACTAATCTCCTGCAGCCGTAGTACTCCCCTGAAGGTGCCAAGATGGTAAACGCGGCGTTTCTTAATCGGCGCTCAATTGAGCGCAACTCTGGAAATGCGTGCCGCTGGGTCAGGGAGACAGCCAAAAGCGTTGCAAAAGGTAGGCGAGCATGCAGGGAGCATCAAAAGTGCACTCTGGACTTTGGACCCTGGAACGCGTCATCAAACAAGGCATTACAAACGGTCCGGAAGTCTTTGTGAACGCCAACGGCAAACCGGTAAGTACTTTGGTAGTAGTGTTGCCGTGGGTGTTCACAATTCAGATACGGAGATTACAAATAGGCGAACAGGCAAAAAGTTTAAATAAAGAAAATGAAATACAACATTTCTTGTTAACAATTAAAAGCATAGTAAAAGGACATTTGCATTTACTAGTTATGAACAAAATTATTACGAATAAGTTATTTTATGACAATTACTATGAAACGGCTATGAATTCAATAGACAAGTTGAATTTCCAAGCATTTCATCAGCGCGCTACATCGTTCTGAGCTGTTAGCAAATAAAACGTATCCACTTACCCAGTTTGGGGTACACTTAAACACTTATTTTTTTTAAACACTATTTTCCTTTTATTGAGGAACACGTAGGGACGAAGCTAAAATATTCGATTACGGTTAAATATATTTTCGTATTAGAGATCGATATTTTCTTCGTGTGCTTTACTCAATTTCAACGGCTTAGTGAAAAAACAAATGACTGCCGCCATGACACACGTCAATGTAAGATGCATTCGTTTTATGAACGAATGCAACAGATAAGAACATTAGAACGAGTGGATATTATCCGGAGGTCGTAACATATTTAAAATAATCAGCGTGTTTGTGAGAGTTTTTAACGTGGAAAGACATTATTTATGAACATAAAATACCTTTATTGTTTATATTCAACAATCATCAGAATTGCATGTTAAAAACTCTCACAAATGGTAGCAGAGCGTGGTTTTTGCATTTATGTACATCTGCAATAAATAATTGTAGAAAATGGGGTCAACGAGTTATAGAAACATAGAACCGTTGACCAAGTCAAACTATGACACATGGTGCTTGCAAGCGCAAGCTGTCCTAATAAAAAATGATTATTGGGATATAGTAAGTGGCGAGAAAACATTGTCGTCAACTGCGGATGCGGCGGAAAAATCTGTTTTCGTCAAGGAGGATTTAAAGGCAAGGGCTGAAATTTTACTTTTGTTGTCACCTTCCGAACTAAAACAAATAAAGATCTGCACGTCATCTAAAGCTGTATGGGACAAATTAAAAGCTACTTATCAAAGCACCGGGCCTGCAAGGAAAGCAACCTTGTTGAAACAGTTAGTCTTAAAACGAATGACTGCCGATGAAGACATCCGTGACCATTTAAATAATTTCATGGATGTGGTAGATAATCTCGCCGACATGGACATAGTAATACCGTCGGAACTGCTGAGCATAATGCTACTCTACAGTCTGCCAACGACATTCGAAAATTTCCGAATAGCCATTGAGTCCAGAGACACATTGCCCAAACCTGATGACCTGAAAGTCAAAATCCTTGAAGAATATCAGGCCAGGAGCGGTAACGATCAACCTGAAAGTTCCGAAGCATACCACTTCAAGAAAAACAAGAAGTCCTATTGCAGGAGCTGTAAGAAAAAAGGTCACACCACCGAGGCATGTTGGGGTAAAAAGGATCACTCAAATGAGAAACCTCACAGAAACAAATCGAAAAACTTTAATGTTTGCCTGAGTACCGTAAATTCAAACACTGACGAAAACATATGGTGTTTAGATAGCGGTTGTTCATCTCACATGTGCGGCAACGAAGCGATGTTTTCTGCAATGACCCCTGAAAATGGCAACCTAAGATTGGCATCAAATAAATACACAAGTGAAATTAAAGGCAAAGGAAAAGTAACAGTTTATAAGGAAAAAGAAGACTACTACTTCAATGATACCTTATTCGTTCCTGATGTGTCAGTAAATCTGCTGTCTGTAGGCAAAATAACAGACAGAGGAAATAAAGTCATTTTCGAAAAAGAAAAAGCCAGCATCATATCACAAAGCGGCGAAGTGACACTGACAGCTCAGAGAAGAGAAGATCTGTACTACCTTAAATTCGAGAAGAATGAGACTGCGAACTACACACAAAAAGGCAGCAATGACATCATGGAATGGCACCGTAAACTTGGCCACATCAATGAAATGGATCTGAAGAAGATGGCTGCAGATAACCTTATGTACGGATTGAACTTGACCGACAAAAATTTGGAAGCATGTGAAACCTGCATCAAAGGCAAGCTGTCAAGATTACCATTCACAAGACATGATGATCTCTACACAACGGAAATGCTGGAAATAATCCATAGCGACGTTTGTGGACCTTTCGAGTGTGAGACATTAGCAGGATCAAGATATTACGTCACATTTATTGACGACTTTTCTCGATATTGCCACGTGTACTTTCTCAAAAAGAAAAGTGACGTACTCAACAAATTCAAAGAATACAAAAAAGAAGTCGAGACGTTCCACAACAAAAAGATAAAACACCTGCAATCCGATAACGGCACAGAATATCGTAACAAGGAATTTGACGATTACCTCAAGCTGCATGGCATCCAAAGAAGATTGACCACAGTATACACCCCGCAACAGAATGGGATCAGTGAGAGGAAGAACAGATCCTTATTAGATAAAGCCAGATGCTTATTAATCGAAGCAAACGCACCTAAAAAGCTCTGGGCGGAAGCGATATCTACAGCTAACTACCTGATAAACCGTAGCCCTTCGAAAGCATTAAATGGCGACATACCATTCACAAAATGGATAAGCCGAACACCGTCTGGCAATCATCTTCACGTTTTTGGCAGAAAAACCTTTGTCCTGAAAAAGAACAGACGAGGAAAGCTAACACAAAAAACCAAAGATGGTGTATTTATGGGATACTCACTAACGTCAAAAGGATACAGAGTATACATACCTGAAGATGATGACGTAGTGATAAGCAGGGACATCAAAGTTATAGACATGATGTACTTCAAAGAAAAAGATACGGACTATGAGAGCCTAGTAAACGAAGAGAAACATCATCACACGAAAACACCTGAAAAAGGAAAGAAAAACAAAAGACAAAGTCACAAGACAAGACAGGGAATAGAAATTGAATTCACAGAGAAGAAAAATGACCCAATTTTGCAAAATCCAGAAAATCTACCTGAAGAACAACATGACGATTCTTTTAACGACGCATCAGAGATTTTAGAGATACCTGAAAATGGGAGGCCGCAAAGAGAAAGGCGCCCACCAGCGTGGACTGAAGATTTTGTACTGGATGAGACTGAAGAAAGTCATTTACTCACCGAAATTTCATACCTATCTGACGGTAATGAAAATGAAAACGATGAATACTGGCATGATGCTATAAAAGCTGAAATAAGAGCACATGTTAAAAATGGAACATGGAGAGTCGAAAAGAAAGGCAAGAATGCGAAAGTCGTGGACTACAAGATAGTTTTGAGAAATAAAGTAGGACCAGATGACAGCGTAACTAGAAAAGCCAGACTTGTAGCTCGAGGTTTTACGCAGCGACCAGGCATCGACTATAATGAAACGTACGCGCCAGTTGCAAAGCTAAGTTCTATCAGATCTGTCATTGGAATAGCTATGGAAGAAGGGTTAGAGTTAAACCAGATGGACGTTACAACCGCGTACCTAAATGGTGAACTTGAAGAAAAGATTGTTATGAAATACCCTGACTATCTAGAAGACTACCTGACAGAAATCATGGTTGAAGAAAGCACAAAAGAGGATTTGACTATCTACAATAAGACCGTTGAAATGCTAAGAGACATAAAGAGCATCCCAAAAGAAAAAGTATGCTGTCTCATTAAAGCACTTTACGGACTCAAGCAGGCAGGGAGGCAATGGTACAAAAAGCTCGACACAGAACTAAAACACATTGGTTTTAGAGCTTCAGAAGCTGACCCATGTGTATACCTACTAGAGAAAAGAGGAGCAAAGATTATAATAGTCGATGATTTATTGATTGCCTACTCGTGTCCTAGAAAACTGAAAGAAGTCAAAGACCTACTAAATTCAAAATTCGAATTAAAAGATTTGGGAAAACCAAAACGGCTCATCGGTATAGATGTATCTTACAATAGAGGAGAAATTAAAATCAACCAACAAAAGTTTATCGAAGAAACTCTAAAGAAGTTTAAAATGGAAGATTGCAAGACCGCATCGACACCAATGGAGCCGGGTCTCAAACTGGAAAGAGGTGATAGAGATGAAAGCCAACATCTTAATCTCCCTTATAAAAATTTAATAGGTACGCTTATGTATCTAGCCGTGGCAACCAGGCCCGATATAATGTTTGCAATAAGCTACCTATCACAGTTCAATGACTGTTATGAGGAAGAGCACTTTAAGTGCGCAAAGAGAGTACTTCGGTACCTTAAAGGGACAAAGAGCGTCGGCTTGATATTTGCGAAGACCGAACAAGACATGCATGGCATGGCCGATGCCGACTGGGGCTCATGTAAACTGGACCGAAAGTCATTCTCGGGCTATTGTTTTAAATATGCTGGAACGGCCATAAGCTGGATGTCAAGAAAACAGAAGAGCATCGCGCTTTCAACAGCAGAGGCCGAATACATTGCGCTAACCGAAGCCGCAAAAGAAGCGATACACCTAAAAAGTCTCTTCAAAGACTTGGGCGCTGATTATGAGCGTATTGTCATATTGAACGACAATCAGGCAGCCTTAAAGCTAAGCCAAAATTCGATGGTGACTTCGAAGTCGAAGCACATTGATTTAAAAATGCACTTCATCAGAAACTGTATCCAAGAAGGAAAAATAGAGGTGAAGTATCTGCGAACAGACGAGATGGAGGCAGACCTTTTGACTAAGGCTTTAGCTGGTCCGCGGCTGATAAAGTTGCGGAGCAACCTGGGACTATCCTAATGACCACGATAGTGCAGTGAAGAGGAGTGTGAGTACTGGCCACCGCACTCACAGTGTTGATGATTTCGTAATCCTATATTTATTATTTTAGATAGTACTCGTGTAAAACTAGTGTGTAATGTAGTTCTAAGTTGTAAATATTATTTAAATTAGGCAAAAAGATCCGTTTAAGTTTTTATTTTTATTAAATATGTACGTATAACGTTACAACCTAGCGGAATTCCTCGCGGAATTAGCGGAAGTAGCGGAAATTTGTCTATGGTAGCGGAAATTTGTCTATGGTAGCGGAAATTTGTCTATGGTAGCAGATTTTTTGTATGGAAGCCATAGACAAATTTCCGCTACCATAGACAAATTTCCGCTGCTTCCGCTAATTCCGCGATGAATTCCGCTAGGTCTGTTGTGACCCTAACGAAGTGGTTCGCGGTTATATTGCTATGTCTATGTACCAGAGTCAAATAGCAAATACATAATATATATTTTTTATTTTGGCGTTAAATTCTATACTTGAACAGGGTCGCGTTTTATAAAGTTACAATTTACAATTTCGCTGTTTGCCTCTCTTTCTATCCAATATGTGTGCTAGAAAGAGAGGCAAACAGCGAAATTGTAAATTGTAACTTTATAAAACGCGACCCTGCTTTTCGTTCATGCATGTGGCAACACCAGTTTAGTGTTGTCAGGTAATAATATTAACGTGTTTTTAATTTAAATAAGACTTTTAATTGTGAAATTACCGCTTACGAATATTGTGTACTTACATAGATTTTATCATGCCAATTGAAATTAGCAGCACTGTTAGCTCCCTCAAAAGATATCCCGAAATGCTCAGGGATAACGGTGATGTCCATAGATGAACATGAACATAGGTACCACACCCAGCCAGGGACATGCCTGCTCCGGGCAAGCCGGCATACCGGGGGGCACAAATTTGTAAGGAGACACGCTCTAGGATGGGAAAGGACGAGTTACCACCGCAGCCGTAACCCACAATCGACCGGCTATGCAGCCTTAAGCCAATATAGGATTTGAGGAGAGATGGGTTAAGTTGAAGAGGGATGAGCGTTGATGAAGTGCTGCAAGATGCTGTTGTTCATCGACGTTACTTGAGGAAATGTATTTTCTCTTTCTTCAACGGTTTTTAAGTATTCTTCGTTTCTTACATTCCTGTCGAACGAGTTGCAAAATGATTATTTTTCTTTCCAATTTGTTTGGTGCTCTTGGTTTGGGTTTTCTTGTACAGTAGACTGCGATATTTAAAAATGTCCAATTTCGCCAATCTATTTTCTCGTGCTTGTAGAATAACTTTTAGATATTATAAACAAAACAGCAGTTGTAGCACTATTCACTAGCAGACACATGTGGGTCATGTAACTCATGTAGTACACACATATTCATGAGAACCACTACACAAAAACAAAATAATCCAGAATCGAATAAAAAGAAACACTGTCACTTGATTGATGCAGCTTGCTGGCAGGCAATTTAAGTTTTTCAAGTGAAATGGGGCTGTAACCGCAAACCACTTTGTTCGTTCGTTCGTTCGTCCATTTGCATCACTCTCCTTCGAATATATATGCAAGCGCGATAGAGCGGGAGATAACGATATTTCGATTTTCAACGTTCGCGGTAGGCCCGTATGGGTTCCGAACTTCATGTGGGATCCATTTCTTGAGGTTCGTCTATCCTGTCCACTTAAAACATGAGGTCCTCCTTGACTTTGTGTCCAATCTACAGTTCCTTGACAGATTGTTTATTTTGTATGTTACTTGACTATGCAACTCGCTCGATTTTTTGTGTAGTTAATGCTGGCATGCAAGTGTCTTACACTTGACATCTCCGACCTTTCTTCGGGTTTTGTTTTTGTCGATTTTATTACCTAGCACGTTGTTTGTGCACAAGTGGCATAGATCATTGAAAAGAAAGAACCTTTTTTTTTCATCACTGTTAAGTAGGTAGCAGGTTTGCTGGGAGTGAATGATATTTGCGTTTTTACGTAATTTTACTGTATATTTTGTTTTAGTCAAATTTTGTGACATTGATTGCAAAAGCTGTGATAACGTGCCTTTACCGATCAGGTGGGTAGGTACTAGGTATGTTTTACTATATAACATTCGGTTGATTCGGTTGTTTAACAAGTTTGACTCTTAAGTAAACCGTTATTAAATTATCACGCTTTGCCACTTCTTAACTTTCAGAAAATAACGTATACAGACAAATAAACCGCTATTCACAAGGCACAGGTCATGTAATGATGTTAAATGTGTATCACTATTTCACTCATAAAATTATTCGACCCAAAACACTGCATAAAACAAACATAATTTAATACGAATACATTCAAAACACCGTACTACGAATACATTTGGCTTCCAAGACGGCAACTTCTGTGTTTTTCAGGTGAGAAAGGTTTCAGCTTCACAAAAATCTTGAAATAAATAGTTTGTCTAACGTGGCCACGTCATGCATAAGATTTTTCTTGCCTAGGTACGGTACGAGTATCCGTACCTCTGATCGTTCGGTGTTCGCCAGCTGTCAACTTCTGGTATTTTTTTTTTAGCAGGCAAGTTTAAATATTTATTCTGTTTATGCAATTTTCAAAAGTCTGCCTTGTGTTCTTTGTACCAGATAATGGATTATTAGTGAGCGTCGGACGTTTCTCGTGAAGGTGAATGGACCCAAATATTTCTTCGATTTGCCTTTTGTCGAGCTATAAAGCATTTTTTTTGCAATAGTGGCACGGAGCAATGACGGGTTCCTTTACTCTTTTCTTCTAGGCATTTGGTGTTTGTTGTCGACTTCGATCGTTCTTTCTGGATCATTTGGCAGGGCACTAGCTTGACCACAGCTTCACAACCAGGCATTGACTGTGCCAGCGATGCGGGGAATCTGAAATACCTATGTATACCTGATATATTATGTAAAGTGGAGTATGTTCGATTCTTAGCCTCACTGTTTGGTGTAAAACTTTGGGCTTTTTCATTTATCTTTACGACCGGACACTTTTAGCTACGATATTTATAGTAGGTATCATTTAGTATAACTAAATGGTTACCACCCTTGTCTTTACAAGTGCCCTAGATAGGATGGTTCGGTCTATACAGTTACCTATGTTGTACCTACTTTTTCTTCTTCCTACGTGTACGTATATTAAGTGCATCTCTATAGGTACGGGCTACGCTTATTCTAATATTTATGTAAGTAATTATTAGGCCCCTGAAAGTTAAAAAAAAAAAACCTAAACAGAACAGACATGCGTTACATTTATATTTAGTTGTAAATTGGAAACTCCTCACCGGGAACTCGCAATCCTGCCGTGTTGACTGCGCTATGGTGTGACGTTTTGGCACCTTAGCCGCCGCCGCCGCTGCGGGCGTACGCGCAGTGATTTCCCACACATGATTATGGGATTATTGTCCACACCACATACACCGACTTTGCGCGTTTAGAGATTAGGTAGGATTTTAGTAGAAAACGTAACTTTATGCGGGGTTTCGCTAGGCGCGCGCGGTCGAGAAACAAACAAACATCTGGCGACAGAATGTTACAAGAATGGTCCGGTCCGGTAAGAGCCATTGAAAAAAAGCGGGTCTCGGGACACCACCACCCTCGGCAACGGCCAAAACCGAACTCCATAACGGTGATGTCCATAGATCACTTAAAACCACAGGTGGTGCGCTGAGACCCTGCAGGCGTGGCCTATCCTATCCTGTGCATCGGACGAGAACGAGGGCGAAAGCAGTCGGAAAGAGCACGGCATAGAAAGGGAGATAAAGGTAAGATTCAAATATCTTTAGCTCAATCCATCGCAATGCCTCTCATAAGTTTAATTTTACTCTACACCTGTAGTTACATAATTCCCATAAAGAGAAGCGTTCGCGACAAGACGTACAGCCTTGGCCAGAAGTATTGGGCAAAAATGCGATTTTCATACATAACTCCATTGACTTAGTATGTATTCATAACTCGAATGTTTAGTTAGACCATTGTTTCTCACCCGTTTTTTTTGTAGTTACCTATTTTATCAATTACTTCAAACTAATAGGCATGTTTTGTTGAAGTTAACTGCATAGAATATTTGCAATATGTCGCACCGACTAAAATGTTCACTTTTGGTACTTTCTGTATTCATATTTTATAGGTAGGTAGTTATAAATAAAATATAACATTTACCGTAACCGTCACGTTACCGTACATTGTTAGGATAGGGAATTAATACTAAGGTGCGTTGGGGTAAGATAGAAAGGTATTTTTTTAGGGGTAAGATAAAAAGTAGTCTGTAATGCTGCGGAATATGGACGATTTTTTGTCTTACCCCTAAAAAAATACCTTTCTATCTTACCCCAACGCACCTTATATCTTTTTTAACCGACTTTAAAAAAGGAGGAGGTTCTCAATTCGACTGTTTTTTTGTATGTATGTTACTCGATATCTCCGTGAATCGTGAACCGATTTTCAAATTTTTTTTTGTAATCGAACGGGTATAACCTCTAGATGGTCCCATGGTCTGAGGGATCCTGGAGAAATCGAGGGAACTCTTCAACTATTCTAGGCACACCTACAGTGATTTCACTATTTTTTACAGCAACTCGGCCACTTCCTCTTGGAATAGCGGATCCTAAGTGAAGTCGGTTCTTTTTTTGTTTAAAATTATATTATTATGCATCTCATTTTTCTTCTTTTCCATTAAACACGTTAGAAATTTCATAAAATATTTATTTAATACTACCTATTCAATCTTTATCATCATGGTTAATTTTATAATTATGTCACTGATGTATAATATCCTGGTTTTGTATTGTAATATGATGAAAATATAAAATATTTATTTGACAAAATAGAAATGTCACAAACTTTTAACTCTAACATAATAATTAAACAACTAACCCTAGTACAGTAACTACTTAGTCAATCCCGTTTCTAGATGGTTCCGGTACAAAAGTGTCCATAATGCTAGCGGCATTGCCACGCTGGATGGCTATGGCCAACCTTTGCACCAGAAACGACTCGGAACGGGGGTCAAAAGTACAACAAAAATCTAATCTATAATTCATTCGCTAACATTTGTATAGCAATCTCCTTGAGTTTCTGTCGATGGATCTTTGTGGATGCCGTTTGTGGGATCGCATCCAGGAATATCACGCCTCCCCGTAGCTGTTTCGTATCTGCCAAATTATCTGCAAACAAAAAATCGTCAGGTGACAAGCAAAACTCACTACCTATAAGTACTACCAACCAACAAGTTCATAGCCATAGTGAACCATACTGGCAATTTTTTAAATTTTTTATTCAAATAAGTTACACAGCGTTAAAGTTATAAAACCAAGGCACTGTGAACTACAAACAATTAACATTACAAAATACTTAAAACTAGTTTGATTTGGGCGACGTAACTGCGCGGCTCCGTTGCGTCTTCTGATCTGGTGTAGGATTCGGCAGAGTGCCCCGGAACCGCCGAAACACGACACCCTTCGGCCAAAAGTCTGAACTCGCGATGGTTTCGTGCAGCGGCCGCCGCACGCGCACCACTAACGAGCTAAAGTGCACGAAGTGACGGGACCGCAGCTGGTGCACTCTCAATGAGAAGCCAGTCTTCCGGCGGACGTACTCCAACACATCGTCGGCCACGGCGGAGTGATGCAAGCGCGAGACGTAGAACGCCTTACTCGGTATCGCAATTCGAAGACCAGAATTAACCGGCTCGGAAGTGCCACACAATTATTCCATACCTTTCACAAGCTGTTTGATCTCATCAGCATTAACATCGTGACCAGGCCGCCTCACCACACAAGCGACTGGTAAGTCCCCACGCTTGTCCGGTATACCGGTCACAGCCACGTCCAGCACTCCTGGGTGTTGGCGGATGGTTTTTTCCAACTCTACTGGAGAGATCTGTTGAGACAAATATATTTAATTTCAAGAAGATTTTGTTATAGGCGCCGCATGTTGACCGACATATCCAGGTCCCAACTTGTTCTTGTGGAAGACTCGTTCAGCCTACCTGTGTGGCATGTGTGTTCCCCTCTCGCAACTCTTATTGCAGCTTAGTTTTTCAAAGAAATAACGCGCTTAGCGGAGTATAGAGATATCTTGTATTTGTTGTCTGGTCTTGTTGTTACTTACTTGATGATTCATATACTTGAGCAGCAGTTTTA
Source organism: Pammene fasciana (assembly GCA_911728535.1). Taxonomy (NCBI): domain Eukaryota; kingdom Metazoa; phylum Arthropoda; class Insecta; order Lepidoptera; family Tortricidae; genus Pammene; species Pammene fasciana. Next base: position 5,967,636 of record OU452292.1, read on the forward strand.
TTCTCTCCACGTAGAAAAAGTTATAGTCCTCGTCCCTGAAGAACAAGTCGCCAGTCTTGAACCAACGGTCTTGACTAAACGCCTCTGCTGTCGCTTCAGGGTTTCTGTAGTACCCCTTTATTATTCCTGGGCCTTTGACCCATAGCTCCCCGTTCTTGTACGGTTCGTAGATGTCCTCTTGGGTCTCCAAATCGATTAACTGTAAGAATAAGGTCAGTTTTGGGGCTAATGTTCTCATTCCATAAGGCTAAGTGTTTAGAAAGTAGGGAGTTTAGGGCCGTTAATTAGACAAGTAAATCTTCACCCTCCTTCACATGTCTGTACCTCCAAATCAACATAATGAAATGAAATGAAATACGTTTATTACAGGCAACTTGTGGCCCATAGATAAATACCTTAAAGACTAGCATACATAACATATTATAAACTAAAACTAAAATAATATAAGTACTTCGGTATGATACAAGCGTCTCCAAGCTTTTTGACTAAGGGGCTACTCAGTTCTTCCGTTTCCGTTATAGTGTTTTGGCTCTCCCATCCTTTCGTGGGCCAAATTGGAGGGCTTGGTCCTCCGGCCGTTGGACACCCCTGGTACACACAACGCCTTACTAGGTATACACTTTTGAACGTTATTACAGCGGAATAAGGTTCAAAAGTGTATACCTAGTGAGGCGTTGTGTGTACAAAGTAAAGGTATTGAACATATCGACTTACCCTGTACTGCAAACACAACATGGGTTTCCCAACGGTGGCAGAGCCGGGTTTCAAACCCTCGTTTAAGAACAACAGTGATGTGGTCTCACTCATCCCGCACTCGTTCAGTACCTCCGTGTTTGGCGTTAGTTTCTAAAATAATAAAATGTCATTGTTATGACAGTAATCAGATCTGATGTGGTCTAAGCAGGTGCTCAACGAAAAAACGCAGCCACATATTAAAGTTAAAAAAACACATTTATTTACATTCCTGAATGAAAGGCATCATCATTATGACGAAAGTGATGAAAGTAGCACTTTCGTCACTCCAGGGAGTAAGGAAAGTAGGCTTGTTCGAACTGCTGAGGTGAAAAAGTGATTTGCACCTCCTATCCTTCGCGCGTCATTAATAAAAGTAGGTAAGCGCTTCATCTTCTTAACTAGCCTATTTGAGCGTACCAATACTGGCCAAATATACCTTCCCCTTATATTCCCCTGGATCTCCATAACTTCCGATGATGCGCTTTTTCTAACCAGTTGCAAAGGAATGTCCAAGTCATCCTGCCATTTCACCTGTCCCCTACCCGCGCCCGTCTGGTGACGGGCTCCGGGCGGTACGTCACATTTACGGGCGGAAATAAAGAAGGCCTCAGATCGCTTGTTCATGGCCGTCACCTTCGGTTCGGGCCACAAATTCCCGCGATCTGGTCCGTCCTTTACTTTACCGCCCTAGATGCGTAATGTACCTTGATCTCCTGTATCAGTTCGGCTGTAACAGCGCTGCCTCCAATGGCGATCGTTTCATAGCAGCTGAAGTCGCACTGCTCACGCCCCTCGGGCGTTATTAGAGTTGTCAAAAACGTTGGGCTGACTACCTTAAAGGTCGGCTGCAAAAATACAAGCAGAATACAAGCATACGTTCAGTCAACGTCATACATATGTATATAATTTTTTGCGTTATTACAATTTGGTAAGGTGCAAAAGTGTATACATATTTTCGACGTTGACTGCATGCATAGCCCGCAACAGTAGTATTCGCTGTGTGCATGAGTGTGGCGCCATCTCTTGAGCAGGGGGTTAAAGGGTTTTATTCTTTTTTATTAATGGCATATACTCCTTGCTTATATGAAATGTTACTGGCTGATTCACTATTTTGACAGTTGACAGGTGATCAAATATTTTGAAATGTGATATTGACAAGAGCCCAATTTCTTGTTACATTGTGCGCTGCGATCGTTCTCGTTACCCCCACTATGCACTTCGCACATAGCGAATAGTAAGCAGGTGGGGTATTTACCGCATTCAAAACATTGACTTAGTATGTATTCTACTAGACAAGCTATCTAGAACAAAGTTTGTGCGCCACTTTTGGCGGTTGACAGCTGTCATTGTATCAAAGATTAGCTTTAGCAAAGCAGTCGTGACACTATTATGACAATATTTGTATTCTGCCTAAACACATTTTGTAATGAAACGTGATTATATAATTTCATAGAAACTGATTGTTTTATTCGTAATATTTATTTGCAACCTTATATCATGTGGTACTTAAGAAAAAAATGACTGAGCGATGTGTTTCATTTTGATTGTAATTATTTATTTATACTTATAATATAACTACTTACCCTTCATATTTACTTAAAATCACTATGAGTATTTAGTAACTATAATGTGAATGATATTTCGATATTTAAGTTTAAAATTCAAATCATAAATACCATTTTTATGTAATTAACTCGCGCTTAAAATTTCAGCAAAATCGCCCTTGTTTTACAATAATCATAATTTGTTATGAAATAAACATAATAAAATGTAGGTACCTATCTGAAAAAAATGGTCTAGCACGTTAATATTTGTATGCAATATAAGAATCTAATAAATAATGTAGGTAAATCATAATTGTAGGCACATGTGTTACTTCTGCGGCATTAATCTATGCGCCGAGGAAAATTGGCAACATGGCGTCGCACCGCGAACAACCATTATTTTAATTTAGCGATACTCAAACTTTGCACTTCTTTACCGACGGAATGTAATTCCGTGGCTTCTATTACTTTTATTAGAATTATTGGTGCAGTTTTATACCACGCACGAAGCCATTATTTTTAATATTATATTTTTTAAATTTTCGACGCTTGCGTGGCATCATGTCTGTGGTCCAAGACAGAATGTCAGGCTTATCACTTAAAGTCGTGTAAATCACTTAAACTCATGGCTGAATTTTTTTCTATGGGATGTCATCTCCTGTTACTCAATGATTCAAAATATTTTTGGCACGACTGCCCTGATTACACCTACAGAGTACAGTACCTACTACCTAGTACCTATAGCCAGCCAACCGTCCATACAAAACCAATGTTTTTTTCGCACGAAAAAATTTTGTTCAATTCATAATTGGAATATGATAGCAATTGCCCTTAAATTATGGAGACCTACCTACCTACATATTTTTTTAAAGTTATGCAGCAATGTAATGCTTATTGTTATTGTAGACAGTGTTACAAATGAAGCATTTAATTCACGAGGCGCCGCGTAAATTGGAAAACAACTTGAACAAATATACTTACGTCACAATTACATACATTTATTACAAAGAAGTCACTTTTGATTCGCTAACGCTAAGAATACTTACCTACTACCTATACCTACGCAAGAAACAAAAAAAAGTACCTACCTACGCCACAAAAATATACCTAATTATTTTAATAAACGGGATTTAATCGCGTACCGTCACGTGCTACAACTTTACCTGTTATACAACTTTGCCTGGCTTGAAAAACATGTTTTTTTTTCACCAAAAAGCTATTTATCTATATCTTATTACTGAAATAGGAGAAAGGCGGTTATTAGTGGAGTACAACAACGCCTTTTTAACCTATAAAAATGACAAAACTCACAAGTCCGATTTTATATTGTGCCCCGTTAGAATACGTTAAGTACCTACTAATAATGACAAATATTTTCTAACAATTGTGAGCATTGCGCTAGGTATAATACACGTATTTGTTTGCTACATAAAGAAAAGATTATGCAAGTTTTATTTTTCTCTACCAGACCATCGCTTTTTATTATTGCTACATAACTTCACATTTTATAACGGTTTTGTCAATAGTATTCGTCGTCTTAGCCATTTGTCGTTCGTTTAGAATTCAAGGTCACGCATATTTTTACAAATTGTTTACGAATATGCTCACATAATCTATTGACCAAACTGTTATAAAATGACAGATGATATTGAAATAGTTGAATGCAATAGTGTGGTAAAGAAAAATGTAACTTGGATAATCTTTTCTTTGTGTTATTAACAAATATCTATATAATACCTAGCGCATCGTCAACAACTGTTAGAAAATATTTTTTACTATGACTAATCATATTATATTCTCTAACTAAAAATGAAAATCGCACTTGTGAATTATAAAAGTTCAAAACTGTTCCTGTACCGTACTCTCAGGAATAATAAATACCTAGCTGTTTAGTGAAGAAAACCATGTTTCTCAAGGCAGGCAAAGTTGTGCATCGTAGGCAAAGTTATAGCACGTGACGGTAAATTTATTTACTTTCATTACGTGGCATATTTATCGAACGAGCGAGTGAGCAGCGAAGCGAAGTTCTTACAGACAACTTTGGATTTGGACACAACAAAAGTGTCAGCTGGCTACTGGGGCGTCCGTGCATTTCGATGGCTTTTGATATTGAATTAGATGAAGCTTGTTAAGAGGTCTTGTTATACTGGTCAACTCGTTTGCAAGAATCGCGAGTTCTTAGTTCGAGTCGGGCTACTTACTAGTATTTTTTTAATTTAATTAGTTAATTATCTAAATTCAGCAAACTTTTCTGGAATCCAACAGATATCAATGCTACAAGGAACATTTACCATAAACTAGTTTTTAGGGTTCCGTGTTCCGTAGCCAAAATGGCAAAAACTGAACCCTTATAGTTTCGTCATGTCCGTCTGTCCGTCCGTCCATCCGTATGTCACAGCCATCTTACTCGCAAACTATGACATGTATCTTGATGACTAATGTGTATTTTGTTTGCCGCTACGTAGTTTTGTAGTAAAATTGATATGACATAGGTACCTACATGTAACTAAATGTATTTTTTTTTACAAAATATCAACGTGTTGCACATCAATCAATAGGTCTTTAAAAATAAAATAAAGGTTTTTTTGTTTTTTTTTTGATATAGTGAATATTTTTAGAAATAATCGGCCCGAAAGTTGAGAAAATTGTGTCCCCCCTGTAACTTTTGAACCGGATATCCAAAAAAATATGAAAAAATTGAGAAGATACATCATTGTAAATACTTTCACGTATTTTTTGATAGGCTGATACGACCTTTTGATATTAGTTTTTTCGGTACGGTCCGACACGCACTTGACCGGTTTTAAGAGAAAAAACGTACTATTTGTTTTAATATCATAATACGAAATACCTACGACAAAACTAAAAAGTCAAAAATAAAACTGTTGGTGAAATCGACCTCAGCTTTTTTTTTCTCAGAAATGCGTCGTTAAAATCCTTTAGGTCTCGTCAGCACGTTGTATAAGCCCGTGAGTATGAGTACCTTATAGGTGTTAATAAGCTCATGCGCATGCTTCGGCGTTAGAATGCGCGAAGTCTGCAGCCTGGTGAACCGCATGATCGGAGATGTCAGGAACATCGAACTGGCTGACAGCCACTGCAGCGGTGATATAATGAACACCATTTTAGTAGGGCAGGGGAACTTGGTGTGACGTATCCTAGAAAAGTAGGAACAATCATTAAGAGTCGCCAGGACGCTCGCGTGAACTCGCGTTCCCATACAAACGTAAGTAGTTTAGCTCTCATTTTAAAACGACATGCTTTAGAACCACGAATTACAATTTTTAGCAACGAAAACGAATGTCCGACCTATATCTGTACTAGTAGAATGCCCATGACAAATTTCATGGTTCTAAAGCATGTCGTTTTAAAATGAGAGCTAAACTACGTTTGTATGGGAACGCGAGTTCACGCGAGCGTCCTAGCGACTCTTAAAATCAGTGGCATTATCAGGTTATTCTATCTTTATTTTTTTATTCTCGCAAACCACACTGAAACAGATTATGATTTTGTGGTGTAAACCTTTGACGATGCCTGTGGCTGAATATTGTTATGTTATCATGTGGGTGGACAAAGTGCGAAGTACTACTGTGTGATTTTATTGTCCGAAGTATTGCATCGATCTCATATGAATGGCTTTGGTTTTACTAATTGTTCCATAATCATAAATGGTTTAAAAGGATCTATTATTATTGATTCTACGTGATGTTACCTTAGGGGGCCCACCTACTCATTCCGTCGGACGATATTGGTCTGTCAGTAGAAAAAAAAAATACAGCCCCAAACAACTGACAGACAGACCGATGTCGTCCGACGGACTGATAGTGCCACTTTACCTACTTACCAATCGTATGGTGCGGTGATTGCTAAATTCTTATGAGAGGCGGCAGCGGCTTTGGGCAGCCCGGTAGACCCGCTGGTGGCGATCAGGAGAGCAATGGTGTCTTCCGGGTCGAAATCTGTTGGCCTAAAAAAGAAAGTTTGCAACGGGAGCTAGCAGAAAGATTCAGAGGGTCTACTATGAACATTACAAATCGAATATGGACTATGCACTTATGCAGGGATAAAATATCACTGGATGGAACAAAGTAACTACTTCCGCTGAGCTTTTCGGCCTCGCCAAAGACCGGGATGAATGGCGAAGGTGCAGTTAAAATGTGCGAATGGTAGAAACAGAAACTGCTCAATAGTTGGTAAAAGTCGGAAACCTTAAAAATTATATATTTACAATGTGGTTTTAATCGACAAGTCAAATAACAGGATGGCGAGTAGATAAATACCTACTGCTTACATAAGTTTCGAATTAAATAAACACAACATTAAGAACCTTACCTGAACTGGTCAACAGGGTTTTGATCCTCATACGTCCCCAAGAATTCAGGGAAGCAACACGTGTTATCGGATTTATCGAAAGTGACGATGAAGGCATCCGACTTGATATCGTTCAGAGCTAACCGCACGTCCGGGGCCCGGTCACTTTGGCAGAAGATCACTTTAGGTCTCGTCACTTCAAACGTGCTACGGAGCTCTTCTACAAAAAAAAACAGAATCTATCATACTGGTGATAGACCTTTTCTTATATTTATGAGGGTTCAGGCTAAAGTCATGCATGATACAATAGAAACTGAGAACTGCACACACAATTGAGATTAGCAGGTCAATTTCATTTAGGTATTGAAGAGTAATTTGCAAAGTAACAAATCATGTTTCGCATAAATTTTTATAACCGCTTTGGCAGAAGTAAGGGGGTTCCTAGATCCCACAACTTTAAAAGCATGAACTACAAAAGTAGTTCAAAATTTCACACGCTCTTATTCTCTTAACAATCAAATGTCGTGCCGACATCATTTTGAACGGCTCACCGGCTTAGCTATTACTGCTGCTAATGTAGATACAGATACTCACCAACACCCAAAGTCCTGTCAATAGGAGACACTATGACTCCCAAGTAGAGCGCCGCGTAGAACGGTATGGCCAGGTCGAGGTGGTTGGGAGCCATGAGGGTCATGACGTCACCGCGCTGAAGACCCAGGTTCTTAATGGCGATGGCGCAGCGTATTGTCCTCTCGAGGACTGAGCCAGTGGTTTCAGATTCGCCCGTGGCTCCATCGATCTAAAGGATGTCACAAATGGATGACGCTACTTCGTTCTCTAAATATTTAACAAAATATCTCTTATTTATATACGAAGCGGTTTACCTTTAATTACGTTGTTGAATCCTTTGACGTTGTGAAGCCGTCATATCACGTGCACGGAAAGTCATGACCTCGGCGCCAGGAAGTGATATCACGTCCAAAATATAACCGGTTTGCCTTGCACGCTCGTCCGATGCTTGGCGTTCAAAAGGTTAATAAATTACACATACACATTATTTTATTTTTTATAATCCTGAATTTATGTTTGCCTGTAATATTGTTACCTGTAAAACAAAATCTGGATCATCCTTGAGACTCTGCAGCAGAATTTTCCCTAGATGGTGTCTGTCAGAAGGTGTCCCTGAATCCGCGACCACCCTGGACGTCAGCTCGCTTATGAACCAGTGCACGGAATCGTTCGCTCTTCTGGACGGATGCATCCTGTAGCTATGAACGATAACTATGATCAAATAAAACTTTGATTGTTAGTAGTACCTACCTTCATTTTACAAAGTTACGGTTTACAAGGCAGTGCCAAACCAAATGGGAGCGCCTAAGTGGTTGAATGTATGGAAGCTCAAGATGTGAGTGATGGATAGATACGCAAGTTGCGACATACAGGGTTGGGCAGAGTAACTGTCCTAGTTTAAAAGTTGTATAAAAGTTTAAAAACAATATAATATGAGATATTATGTTATTAATTATATTAAACACACTCTATATATTCCACATTAATTGATATGTTTTATTCTCTCTTCCTTAGCTTGTATAATTTTAAGCATCTTGCCATAAAAGGAATTTCACGCGGCACGCAAGTCCTCTTCTGCTTAGTCGTCCCATATTTGACTACCCGACCCTAGAATAAACCCAATAACTAGCCTTATGTCATCTTAATAAAGCTCTGCATATATCCTCATACCGAAATATCGATAGTTAATTAGTTTTCTAAGGATACGTATAGCGTACTTTGTAATGTAAAGAGTCAGCCTCAAATTCCGACTAATGTGGTACATTTCACCATGAAGTTATACCCTGCCCAACTAGCAAAAGTAAGTACTATAAAAGTAACTAGAACGTTTTCAGAAACACCATTAGTGTTCATATATGTCCTATAACGTTGATGTAAACGTTTACAAAACCAGGTTTTGGCACAATTATATCGCAATTCCGTGACATAACGATGTTATTGCGGCTCCATACATCACATATCAGTACCATAGTCGTACTATAATGGTTACTGTAACACTTTTTAAGGTTTTAACAGTGATTGTTGTGCCGCTTACATCACTAAAAAGATACACAAAAGTAATCACGGTGCTGTTAATGGACTTTTTAGTCCCGTAATGAAGATCATGGAGCTACTATAGTTCATCGGTAAGCTTGATGCGACGCAACGGTGCGCGGTGCTCCCAACATAATAAAAATAAGTTTCTGTGGGAATGAAGTAAAGTGAAGTGATTGAGTATTTAAAACATGATGGCCGCTTACTGTCTGTAAAGTCAGTGTTAATGTTCTACACGGCTATTTTTTTACTTGCGGTTGAAGTTTTATGGAAAAAGTATACTATTATTATTACAAATTTTTCATGCGCTCCCTGAATTATTAGTATTTATTGAATTAAATAATAAAAATTTATAAATGTCTCTAGCGATGGTAAACAAGTCGTTTTGTGCTTACTATAGGCTTAGTATATGACTATCTGTCAGGTCAGTCATTTGCCGCCATGACAAAAATAGGGTTCCTTAACACCAGATAAACCGTATGAGAAACCTTTGATGTCATACTTACTTTGGTGTGTTTTTTTTAATTGGTGTCGGGTGAATAAACTGTTACACCAAAATGAAGGGCGATCATCACGTAATTATTAGTGATGCAACGAATACCAATATTCGTATTCGGCGAATATCAGTGTTTTTACGAATATTCGTATTCGCCGAATATTTATTATGAATTTCTAAGTATGTGTCACCATCAATAATGTTGATTGGAGATTTTCTTCTACCGACCCACTACTACTACATACCTACGGTGGTGTTGTTTACATTCAGTATATTGATCATGATCATACGTGTTATTTATTGCCATAAGGTTAATTTTATTAATATTCCTAAGCAATAAAACGTAAAGTAAATGAAGGAAGCCGTTACGAAAACGTAGAAAAGGATACAGGTTCCTAGTTAACTACGAAATGGGGTTCAGATAGTGATGACTACATTAATTGACTACCAACTGAACCAACCTAACAATTTAAAATATTTAAACTATCGTTACTAATACTGACAGAATCTTGAGCAAACACATTACATGCTGGATTAATCGAAATATTTATTTTGTACGGAACCCGGCCTTGTTTCGCTCTCTTCACTTTACTGTTGTCAATTATCATGTTATATAAAAGATTTAATATTTTCCACTTTTGGACATTTCGGTTGATTATAAGCCGTGAAATGCTACTTTTATGTATCAGAAAAGCTCATTAAAAGTAATAAAAACTCCATTACGAAACTATGTGAGGTAATAGTTCCCAAAAAACTCATTTTAGCACCATTCAGTGTTAAAACAGCGTACTCGGGGCTACTATAGTATCGGTCCTAAAGTAGCGATTCGGAAATACTTATTGCACAAATTTGACACATATCAGTGTTGCAAAAATCAACTATAGTGCATTATTATCCCATAATAGAGTTTATGTAACAATTTTAACACTTGTACTATAATAATCATTCGGAAGCGACTATAACACAATTGTGTCCTAAAGTGGTACCTTATATAACTTTAATAGGACCAGGAAGCACTATAATAGCAAAACAGAATCATTTATAGTGCTGCGTTAAAGGTGTGATTTAAGGATGTAATGTAAACGTTTACATCACTTTTTTATAGTACTAAAGTGCTCTATAAAATTATACAGCTGAATAGCTATATAAGATACTTTTATAGAACACATGGTCATAACGAATACCTTTATAACGCTTTAAAATGACTCTTTAGTGATAAACGATTACCTTAATGGACTATTTTGCTAGTTGGGTGACTGCCTGGCTTTTTGGAATCATCTTATGGCTAATATATCCTCCAGGATATCTCTTAATAAGACACTATACACTCCATTAGTCTGTCGCTTGTCGATCTCCTGTAATTAAAACGTATTTTCTTTGCATAATGGCTGCCGTGCCGCGTGAAATTCCTTTTATGGCAAGATGCTTAAAATTATACAAGCTAAGGAAGAGAGAATAAAACATATCAATTAATGTGGAATATATAGAGTGTGTTAAATATAATTAATAACATAACATCTCATATTATATTGTTTTTAAACTTGTATACAACTTTTAAACTAGGACAGTTACTCTGCCCAACCCTGTACAGGTACCTATTAAACTTTTTTTTATTTTTTTATTAGCCTATTTTCGTGTCCCACTGCTGGGCAAAGGCCTCCCCTCTTCTCCTCCATTCAGCCCTGTTTGTAGTATTTTCCCGCCATTCTATAAAGAATGCGTCCAGGTCATCCCGCCATCTCCTTTTTGGTCAACTTATCATGTTAAATTTAATCCTAATTGGTCGCGCTAGATCGAGGTGCCAGAGACAGCCAACAGTCTAAGAACTTTTTGAGCCTCCAAGTCTGAACGAGTGCAACCCAAAGATACCGTAGTAATGCTACTCGTTGGCAGTTGGAAATTCGTTTAATAGATCCTGCAATTCAGTTCAAAACAGTTCAGCGCCGTCCCTATCGTTTCGGTGCTGATGAGATGCAGGTTGTTGCGAGAAAGTAAATGATCTATTAGAGGCAGGAGTTATTAGGCCTAGCTGCTCTCCGTTTTCTAGCCCAGCCCTGTTAGTTAAAAAGAAAGACGGGTCTGACCGCATGTGCGTTGACTACCGGGAGTTGAACGAGAACACCGTGGCTGAAAAATCCTCTCCCGCTGATTGAAGATCAGATTGCCAGATAAGGATGGGCTAAATGATTTACTTGTTTGGACGCTGTTAGTCGATATCACCAGATTCCTGTAGAACCGTCATCAGTAGAGAAAACTGCGTTTACTACACCTGACGGGCAATGGGAGTGGCTCGCAATGCCATTCGGTTTGAATAAGGCGCGGAGCTGTCGTGAAGGCTTCAGGAGACTTGGCACATACTTTTGTCGTTGCATATCCATGGAATATGCCATGGAAAGGTAGTGATGAAACAACTTGTACGGGGATTTTCTTTAAGAAAACGCTATTTATTCGCAATTCGCAAAGACATGTAGGACTATATTGTGCAGAATTTAATAAGCTTAAATGTTGCCCTAGATCATATTTCCATAAAGTACGAAGTTTAAGAGTTAAAGGCGAATTTCTTCAGGATGGACGACACTTACCACGGTGCTGGCGATACCTCGAGGTCCTGGAAGGTCAAAGGGTCTGGGCATGAAAACGGGACCTCTAATTAATATGCATACCAAATTTCAGGACTGTCCGAGAGATTTTAAGATTTGTCGTATTTTGACCTAATTAAAATAATATGTATCCACTTACCCAGTTTGGGGTACAGTTACACACTTTTTTAACACTAGCTAGTGTGTTTATATTGATTGAGGAACACGTAGGGACGAAGACAAAATAATTCGATTACTTACGATTAAATATCTTTCCGTATCAGAGATCGGTATTAAGCGTCGTGTTTTTACTCAATTTCAACGGCTTAATGAACAAGCGAATGGCTGCGCGCTACATATGACACTCGTCAAGGTAAGAGGGCCTACCGCGAAGTTCGAAAATCGACTAAACATTGGCCCCGTCTCTATCGCCCTTGCATATACGAAAGAAAGTGATGCAAATAGACGATTCGATGAACGAAGTAGTTCGCGGTTATAGGCCAGATGTATTCGTTCGATTCGTTCATATAGGTACTCGCAACAAAATTAAATAAGAATATTAGAACGAGTGAATGTTATTCAAAGATCGCGACATATTTAAAATAATCAGCGTGTTGACGATTTCGTAATCCTATTTTTCACTAAATTTTTCACTCTGAAAGTGGGTCATTGTTCATCTAAGTGACGAGCTGAAAGTTGCACATTTCGGCTCTAGGGCGGAAAAGTATTTAAAAAAAGTATGGTAAAATGAAGTTATATTGGGCAGCGGCCATAATCTATACAGCCATAGTACGATTCATTTTGAATTTATTACATTTTTATAGACGAATATTATTTGATAATTGTTTTTGATATTTAATACAAATAATGTTTAATACAAGAGAGACAAGAGGCACAACATAATCAAATAGAAAATTAATAAAGTGGGCAAAAACGCGAATGCAACAAATATATTGGGGAAAAAAATTTTGGGTAGCTAATATGTAATATACGAGGGAAGCCTGATAAATTCTCAGCCTAAGGCATTTAGTGAAATAATACCTTAAAATTTCTATTTTTCTTTTAGAATATAGTCTTTTCTCAGCAAAATGCACTGAATAATTTCAGCACGCCGTATTTCAATAACGCAAAATAAAAAGTTTTCAATGTGCCTTAAAAAAAGGCCGACCCGATTTTATTTTTTGTCAGAAGTTTTTGCACATTAGCTTTTTTTTTAATTTAAAGAATATAAATTGTTGGACGTCTAATCCAGTATAAAATATAGTTAAGAAATTGATCACAATCAAAATTATCGCGTCTTTATTTAACCCGTCAAGCGAAGCGGCTCAAGTTCATTTGCGGCAGCTACCATGCAATATTTTTTTTACATGAAAATATCAAAATAGATTTTTTGTGACTAGTCCTAAATGATCTATGACTACATGCTATAACTGCTTTATTTTTAAATTTTGCTAGACTATAAGATTTTTTTTCTGTTTTTCTACTTAATCACCCTAATGAGACCTCAGGGCGGAAACAATAATTACGACGCTTATGTCCTTTTCGAATTAAGCAAGTTTAATAAAACAACTTACTTGTCTGAAAGCTGAGAAACTGGAGAATATTAATCTACTAAACAAAATTTTCTAAAGGCTATGTTTCGTTTGTGAGACGAGAATAAAATATCAAAATAATTTAAAAATAAATATGGAGCACTCGATTTCGAAAGACATGATGATATTAACCGTCCATATTAAAATAACACAATAGGTTTTTGTCAAAATGGCAATCATAATTCATGTTGAGAAGAGTTTCTTATTGCGTGCTATTCGTTTTATTTGAAGTATTCTTTCACTTAATGCCTTAGGCTGAGGACTTATCAGGCTTCCCTCGTACTATACACTCCTGTTCATTTCGACTAACACATCGTTTCGTTGTGTTAACCAGCGTCTTGCCTGCTAATTTTAGCTAATAGAAATGGTTGGCATGCTGAGTTTTTTTTATCATAATAGTGATGAAACACTCATATTATTTCTGACCTCTAAACCATATCAGGTCATTTAAAACTTCTTGAAAAACACAAACACTTTTGTTATATTCCACAAAGTACATTATGTTACGGAAAAGTTGCAAAATAATAAGCTTAATTAAGTTAACATATACATAATATACATATACACATATATATAATGTATTAACCCTATGATGACGAAATAAAATGATTGATTGATTGATTGATTGATATAGACCTCATAATTTCGAGAAACAGCTAAAATCCCAAGCTGACAGTTTTGTGTCCGTGGTTGAATGATAGAACTTCGCATCGCTGCGCTCGCTTGTTCGATAATATTTGCTACCCGCGAGATCCAGTAGGTAGGTACCCCCAGGATTCAGCATGAGCTTCATGTTGTGATATCGGTCCCAACTGCTTACCAGTACCTACAAGTCGAATGAGCCCAAACAGCGACTTATTACGACGATTGTAATTCTAGTATCGGTTAGGAGAAATTGGTACTACCTAAAGCATGCGATTTTGTGGCTTACTGTTTCTTTAGAAAATCAAGGAATACTCATTGGGACGATTCTAACAAACCCAAACTCAATTTGGTTGAGGTACTTAATGGCAGAGTTCTTATGGCCACCTCCTGTCTCCATCATCAGACCAGCTCGATGGTATCAGAATATTGTATTGTCATCCAAGTGAGCATGTGTGCTAAATTTCAGCTCAATCGGACATCAAGAACTGGTTCAAATCTGGCTTGCAAGATTCTACCTGAAGTACCTAAGCATCTAACAAACACACATATTTATTACAGGCCGTGAGCTCTAAAAAAACCTTCGGGTCGTCGGGTATCAATCAACAGTGACACATGAAAAAGCAGATCAGCAATATTACCTTCGTGTGTCATCGCCGATTCCCGAAGGTTCTTCTTAAAATCTATTGTAATTACCTTCCACATTGTTGATAGTAAGTACCTACTCGTATTTTGTTTACGTCTGTATTTCTAATGGAATATAAAAGGTGTTTTTCTGTGACGCTATTTATACAGCTATTTATGCAGTTAAAGGTGACCTTGCGCGATATGCAGGAAAATTAGCATAGGTATTATGGAGGCAAAATATGTACACCAACGAAACTTGATTTATTACAATTATTACCATCAACTGCTTACAACTTTGCTGATGGGAGAAAGGCGGCCATCTCAGGAATCAAATATAAAGAGCTGTGGTCTGTGGTGAAGAAAATCATGTTTTTAAAGCCAGGCAAAGTTGTCCTCTTCTTTTACAAGTCCCTTCTTGGGTTGTAAGTAGCCTTACCATCCTAGAGCGGATTTTTGGCGGTATCAAATCGAAGTAACTACGGGCGGGGCTATTCTGCCTACAAAAGGCGTGGCTTCTCGAGCTGCTATGTGGCTGTGCTGGCCATTTAGCGGCGTTGTGGTTCCCTGGGGGGTTCCAGGGCAGGTTTCTGTGGTGCTGCTTTACTGCTGCTGCTGTTGCGCCAGTTCCCTAGGGAGCGGGCGCGGCTTGCGTCTGTCTCGAGGGCGTGCGTGCAGCGGCGCGATGCCTTGAAGATGCTGGTGTCGGGAGTGGTCGGCGCGTTCGAACATGGCGTCGTGCGTTGTGTGAACAGGCAAAGTTGTGCATCGTAGAACTGAGAAGTAGGGCTTGCAAGTCCGGAATTGGTTTGTATGGCCAATCCCGGAATTCCGGAGCTTGGCATTAGACATGCGGATCCGGTGAGGGCGGTGAGTCCTATCCAAATTGTTACGGGATTATTTTTTCCTTCAATATTTCATTAAATAATTTTGTGAGTGTTATTCCTGCGATAATCATCTCATTTGTTATTCGTTACGCAGTCGTAACGAATAACAAATGAGATGATTTGAATAGTAGCTGGCTTAATAAAATAATCATTAGGAATTTTATGTCTTGTGTGTGTTTGTCACAGATAACCAAAGGGCGGACAATGGATGCAATATGGTGACGAAAGCATAAGGTGCATAAGACTTTTATAACATTTCGAGTAATATTTATGTATATAAAAATATTTGCAATTGGGACTTTATGTGCATTTCCTTCAATATTTACATTTAAAATAATTATGTCAAATGAAACCACAATTCGTAAATGGATACTTGATAAACCGGATCTAATTTAAGATACTTCTAAAGGCTCAATATTTTTTACAACATTTCAAGTAAATTTATTTGCGAAACGAAAAAGCGTTATTCATAAATTTCATAATTAATAATGGTGAAGTATCACTTTACGAATGCACACCTAGTAAACCATCAAATTAAAATTAAAGGACTGATATTCTATATGTAATATAGAAAAAATATATGATTATTTACTTCAAAAATATAAATTATATTATGTAACTATTTGGCAATTATGTTCTCTTTTTTAAACCAATTGTAGTCATATCCACATTATGTATACCGTTTGACGTTATTTTGACGTAAATTGCATCCGTCGTCCGCCCTTTGCAGATAACCTCAACACTAGATAGATCATAAGTAGGTACAACTCGGGGTCACCACGCATCAGTGCTCCCGTACTAATTTTGTATGAGAGCGCGACCGCGTATTTCAATTGAGGTAACGTTTTTGATCATTACTCATGTGGATTAAAAATATGCACAAAAATCAAGTTACAGGGGTGAACTTGGTTTGTTATACTACAAATTGGTGTATAATACTATTGAGATTTGCTGTTCGGATCGTAGAAATTTACGAATAAAATTGCACTGATGTGTGGTGACCTCGTGATCCCTGTAAAAGTTTAATGATGAGGTGTCTGTGTCAGGGACCGGAAAACCCCTCTTTAGGCTTAACCCTATCATTTCGGTAACCCAATCAATTTGGTAACCTCATGATACGGTTACCGTATCATGAGGTTACCGAATCATAGTGGTAACAGGTATTGAAGCGGTAACCGTAACCTCTAACACGGTTAACCTCAAAACCCCATCGCGATAGGGTTTTTGTTAAGGGTTTTTATTGGGTTATTCTAACCTGGGTTGTTTTTTCTTTCCTACATTTGAATACTATTGAAAGCTAATGTCGAGATTTAACATTTAATGAAACTATAGCTAGTTTCATACTACTACCCGTATAGAGCTATTATCGTAGTAGTCGCGTTGCTCAAGCATGAAAAAAAAGTAAAGTAAAAATAAAATAAAATAAAAATAAATGAAAATATCATAAGAATGAAAAAAAAAGGAAATTTTAAAGTAAAATAAAAATAAAATAAAATAGAATATAATAAAAATAAAATAAAAATAAAATAAAAATAAAATAAAAATAAAATAAAAATAAAGTAAAAATAAAATAAAAATAAAAATAAAATAAAAATAAAATAAAAATAAAATAAAAATAAAATAAAAATAAAATAAAAATAAAATAAAAATAAAATAAAAATAAAATAAAAATAAAATAAAAATAAAATAAAAATAAAATAAAAATAAAATAAAAATAAAATAAAAATAAAATAAAAATAAAATAAAAATAAAATAAAAATAAAATAAAAATAAAATAAAAATAAAATAAAAATAAAATAAAAATAAAATAAAAATAAAATAAAAATAAAATAAAAATAAAATAAAAATAAAATAAAAATAAAATAAAAATAAAATAAAAATAAAATAAAAATAAAATAAAAATAAAATAAAAATAAAATAAAAATAAAATAAAAATAAAATAAAAATAAAATAAAAATAAAATAAAAATACAATAAAAATACAATAAAAATAAAATAAAAATAAAATAAAATAAAAATAAAATAAAAAAAGAATAAAAATTATGTTTCTATTGCATGTCATTGAATATATTTTAATAAAATTTTATTATACAATATTTTATTTTTTACTTATTCTATTTTATTTTTTTTATATTATATTTTATTATTATTTTCTATTTTTATACTATTTTATTTTTATTTTATATTATTTTATTTTTATTTTTAATTTATTTTTATTCTATTTTCATTCTATTTTTATTCTTTTTTTATTTTATTTTTATTTTATTTTTATTTTAATAAAAAAATAGTACATTATTGCAGAGGACGGGAAAGGGAAATTCGTGGATGAGCGATTTTTTCGGACGAAGCGCAGCTGAGTCCGAAAAAATAAGACGAGTCCACGAATTTCTATTCCCGTCGAGGCATATATAGTGCTTTTCTCTAAATGTGCGAGGAAATAAAGTAAAGTAAATGAAATAAATTACAGATTTTGGTTACGTTATTAGCGTGCAATGTCATGAATTAGCTTCCCTCTATAATTTTTTTTAAGGTATTAAGAACTATGTATACTGCCAATTTTCATTCAAATAATATTTAAAAAGAAATTTTCGTCAAAAGCTATTTCAGACAGTATTAAATATGCTCTTTTTATGCAACAGATACAAGATTAAACCTTAAAAATAGTTGTTTTGTCTATGATTGTATTAAGCCTCATTCGCACGATCAGACGCGGTGCTATGACAAAGAACGAGACAACCAAGGTTTTTGATCTAACCATCTCGCTCTATCCTACAGTTTGAAGGGATTGCCGTTCAGACGGTGTAGAGACGTCGCTTAAGTATTGGCTGTTTGAAATGATATTTCTTAGTCGGATGAAAAGTTTAAAAGGTAAAAAACAATACAGTAATGGATTTTACTAGTCAACGCCTAAAATATGTATACACTTTGAACCTTATTACAATGGAGTAAGGTGCAAAAGTGTATACATATTTATGGCGTTGACAAATTACTTCACGGCCGCTAAAACAGGTAAATAATGATTTTTTTTATTCGTTTTGGTAAAAAATTAAGAACTTCACGTACTCATTTTGATACAGTAAGCTGAAAATTTCCGAGCACATTGGAGAAAAAATATATATATTCATATTTTATTGTACACATACATGTACATACTTGATAGTTACAACAATACATTTTAATTCATATGCACATTATGCACGAATCCGTATCCGTAATTTCTCCAAAGTTAGTATAGTAATAATGTAAAAACAAAATAACCAAACGAAATGCAGCCGCGCTCCAATTTCAATTCAACCTAAAAGTACAAATATTGTTAAAGATGAACACAATAAACGACGCGCGACGTTTCCGGCAAAACCTGTTTGTTTGTACTGGGAGCTTAGTTGACCAGCCCCGTGCTCAAAGCCACTACAGCAATTTAATAATGAGCCTAATCTGAGTGTTCGTAAAGATCACATTCGTTTGAGCTGCCTCAATACCCTATGATTCGGTAACCGAATTGATTGGGTTTTTAATGCGGTTAGTGTTACCTTAGGTTAACCTGATCGATACGGTAACCGTATCAATACGGTTACCTCATCATAAGGTTACCGTTATATCAGGGTTTTTAAAACAACCTCAAAAATAACCTTATGGAATACCCAGGTTATGGTAACCGGTTCCGGTCCCTGGTCTGTGTAGTCTGGTTTGTGTAATCACTGTAATGGCTACCCTGTCACGATACATGCCAAGTGGCACCCTTTTTGGTGCATTTTTTGTTTTGTATTCTTTTTTTTCTTTTTGCACGAAATAAACATTTTCATTTGATTTCTAGTTCCGCTTCTCTGCATCTCAGCCTTTGACTTGGCACGAAAATAGGTTTTCGTAGACGTTAGTTTAATTTTGGCAGAGACTGTATAAATAATATAGACAGCCACAATCTAAGAACTTTTTGAAGCTCTTAGCTTTCTGACGCGCTATCTGAGTGAAAGTAACCTAAGGATATAAAAATAGTAGGATTTTCCTAGCGCGTCGCAGCGACATCTAGCGTTACTACGGTACACTACGTGTTACTAGATATCGCTGCGACGCACTGTAATCTTTTCCTACTCTAGTCTCTGATTTTGGTAAGTAGAAAAACTAATTTTATTAAAACCAATAGGTATATTTATAAATATTGCATATATTTTCTTTTCTTTTAAAACTAGCGTTTAAACATATACACAGAATTCATTTAAATACAATTATTACTGGTCTTTACTTTACACTCCTGACCTACAGTCAACGCCAATAGTATGTTTACACTTTGCACCTTACTGGTTTGTAATAAGGTTCAAAAATATGTACATCTTTTTGCCGTTGACTGTACCTACTCTTCAAACACTAGGTGTAGACTTTTAATTACTTTACAGTGAACATTAATCTATCCTACAAAACGATAGGCTTATAAAATTATTGCCTGAACAAAATCAATGGTTATGGTTTTAAAAATTATATTTGCTCATAGTACTGAAGTCCGTGTAAGACCCCGTTCCCACTTGTCGGATGTCGGGCCAGCTAAGTTCTGAAACCCTAATTTTAGCTTTGCCTTCGTCAGCTATCCGTCAACAGATGGCGTGCAAAGTCGTTTGTATAACGCCATCTAATATTTCTTTACAGAACTTGCTGCTCTGGTTGTTTTTTAAAACCAATTAAAAAATATGGGGCAAGGGGCAAATACGCTTTTTCTTAGACAATACAGTCTACTGTCCACTTTTTAACATATGGTTATTTGGTAATGCAGAAACACATATTTTCCTAGTCTAAAAATCTTTTAAATATATTATAGCTCCACTATAGGTATATAAAAAAAAGTCCGAACCGAAAATGAATAAACAGTCTTACAATTCGGACATCTTAAAAAATCCGACTGTACAGAGTATCTATAATAGGACAATTGAATACAAATACCCTTAGAGAATTCAACCAACCGGAGCGGCCATTGACAGGCATACCCTTCTGCCGAAAACATATGAATTGTATGGACTGACGTTTCTCTGACGTGGCTATTTGTACGTACGAATAGCTATACTTACATTTGACGTTCCCCTCCCCGCAAAACTCGGCAGACTATTTTTGACATGGCCATTCCCGGATTAAATGCTCTATGCAAATACCTCATCCGCGGTGTCAAAAGGGCACCCTTATGGCTGTTATCTCCGTTGACTCTTGACGCAATGAACAGCGTCACATGGACGTATTTACCCCAGAGTCAACGGGGCCATGGCGTGGCCGGGCACGCGGTTATTTCAGGTCGTTTTTTTGCTTATTAGTAATGTAAGGATAACAGGTTGCCAGTACTAGTATGTTATTAAAGGAGGTTGCCAATATACGACTAGTTATTACTATACGTTATTATATCGCGGAATAGCAAAATTAGTATAAGGAGCAAAACCCTCATAGAGCAGTTTGGCTATCATAAACGAAAATTACCTGGTGTCTGTCGGAAGGCAGGAAATTTATCTATGGTGGCTGAATTTTTATATGGAGCTCATAGACACAATTCAGCCTAGGGTTACCACCTTTTTTTGAGATAAATATAGTATTTGCCAAACCTACATCAAAAAAATATAGTACACCTTGTTGTTACCTCATGAAACGTTCCAAAACTATAGTATTTTCGTCTTTTTTGCATATTTTCAATAGTACACCAAGCCAAAATATAGTACGATACTATATATTATAGTACGGGTGGCAACCCTAAATTTCAGCCCTACATTGGATTCTTCCGCCTTTCGACCAATTGTCTGATAACTAAATCCCGCTCAAGCATGTGTTGCATCATATTATAGGTAATATTCTAGAGTTTCCCAAGTAATGCCTGTATCAACTTAATAGCCTAGTATAGTAATATAAGAAAAATTAAATAACTAACAGAAGTATTCAGTCCTCGCCAGCAGGCACTGCATCCTCCAGCCTCTTGATGTACTTGACCCGGAGCTCTGTCACGGAGTCACCTTTCAATTGGTCCTGAAAATTTTATATAAATGGTATCAGAGACTATAGATAATAAGAATATAGATAGCCACAGTCTAAGAACTTATTGCAGCTCATGTCTGATAGCGCCATCTACTCGAATAAATCCATACAAATTACTATTTGAAATATCCAGAATGCAAGCCCTTAGTAACACCAGAGACTATAGAGATTAGAAGACCACAGCCTAAGAACTTTTTGGAGCTCATGTTAATTGCGCCATCTATGTCAAAGCCACCTAATGATACCGAAAATGTAAGAGAAATGTCACCTGCACGGCTACTCCACCTAGTAGCTACTAGACATTTTCAGTATCATCATTAGGTGGCTTTGACATAGATGGCGCAATTATGGTTTATGGTTTAAGACATTTATTCTCATAAGAATATACATTATTCACTTAAGATGAGAATTTACATTCAATTATTGCATAAAATTACACGATGTGTATAATTTCTGCATCTCACGGAAGCATGGACAGCTGAATAGGATACCTATTTCAATGCTCGTAAAGTTGTCATTAGAAGAGCACCCGCGCCCGTGCGATGCAAAAACCGTACATAGGTTACTAATTACTAAAAGTGGGTAGCATAACGACTCAATTAACGTGAGCTTCAAAAAGTTCTTAGGCTGTGGTCGTCTATATCTCTATATTCTCTGGCAACACAACACAACTTTGGGTCACAAAGTAGCAGACTATGCAAAGTGCATGACCACTAATACTATAATTTACTACACTTTCCAACTTTGAAAAACGAGGATATTCTGATGTAAAGAAGACAATTACCTGAACAAACCAGCACTGCACCTCCAACTGTACCATCTGCAACGCTCCCCGGATAGCCCCTGGTATCAGCATGCAGTACTTGAGACCGTTGTTGGGCATCTCCACCCACTCGCTGAGCGGACACTGATCCCAGACCAGAGAGAACTCATCACCGGAACTACTCCAACTGGTTACTGTTGGCTGCATGTTTAAGTATAGTCTGAAACATTCAATAAAGATTGTTAGATTGTGATCTTGCAGTTATAAGTGAGACCAATAACCGCTCGTCCACAAGTTGTATGTGTGTGTGTCGTGCGTAATCACGAGGAAATTTGCTTATTATGGAAATACAATTTTGTCTTAACGGCACCACGTCTTCTTATTTTATATATATATGGTATCTACACTATCTACTAGTGTAGTGTAGAGAGTGAGTAGTATAGTGACTATACTAATCCCATGCCTATTTTCATTCAAAGGTAAGTGTATTAAAAGCTTTATTTACCTAAACGCTTGCTGAATTTTATCAGCAGTTTCTCTCATCTCCAAACAGCGGTTGGACGTCGTCCGAGCCAGAAAATCTTCAATAAGACGAACGCCCATGTTATACCCAATTCTCTCTAGTTGCTTGTTTACATCATCCGTGTTATCGATTTCTTTCAACATCTGTGACACCAGTGCGCCGTAAGTGAGCGTCAACAGCTCGGAATTCTGTAAATTTGTACAAAAATAATAATGTTTTAAAGCCACGGTATAAGGTGAATCGCTAGTAATACTTACAACTTTCTTAGCGTCCAGTCTGGAGGCTTGGCGAGACATTTTGGTTGGTGCTTTATAATAGCAATATATTTAAAATCTATTTGCAAATGAATTTATTTGTATATTTTAATCTTTATTTTTCTGTTTTAAGAGAAGTCTAACTCGGCCGCCCATATGTCATTGTCAACAATGTCAACTGTCAATTTGCGGTATTTCTGGTGTTACCAGGGTCAAATAGCAATGACGTAATATTTTTTTATCTCGGCACATCCTGGCGTTAAATTCTAATACTTGAACAGCTTTTTGTTCATGCATGTGGCAACACCAGTGTAGTGTTGCCAGATAATAATAATAACGTGTTTTTAGTATAAATAAGACTTTTACCTGTGAAATTACCGCTTAAGAATTTTGTGTATAATGTGATAATCGGGATAATCCAAATCGAAACGGCTCATGGTGGCTGAGAACGTAAGCTACACTGTAAGCCCTTAAAGCGGTATTACACATTGCAACCTGCAGGGCCCAATCTGTCAGGTTGGAAGGTGTAATTGAAGGTAGGGCCCGTAGGGAGCTGAAGGAGGGGTAGGAAGAGGCAGGGTACACAACAGATTGGGCCCTGCAGGTTGCAATGTGTAATACCGCTTTTACATTGTAGTATACACGGTGCCCGTGAGGATTGCGAGAGATTTTAACAATGTATTCCTGATCTGATCCTAATTGGAGACTAAAATGTCGTATAAAATTTTCTGGATTTCGCCTAGTTTCAGAATTACTGCCAATTAATAATAAAAATATTTATTATTGTAACTCAGTGCAAAACGCTTTTTTGATGGCGTTTTGACTCTTTATGGGGTCTAGCCTAGGCATCCTTATTGACAGCTATCAAAATGCCAAGGAATACTTTGCGTTAACATTTTTTATGTATAATAAATTTAATAATTAAAACAATGGTACGTGAATGCTTTTATGAGATAAGTATCAAAATGTTCTGGCAACATTGAAACAAGCTTGCATTGTTTTGTTTATCGAAGACGTCAGTTTTTTAAAAAGTGTTTAGCAAACCGTTTACCAGTAAATTGCGATGGTTTGGTTGTTTATTAAAAATTGTTCTGGGCGACATTTCCGAAGGCATTTATTGGAATAATGGAAGATGAAGCTACTGGTGGAAGTAACGCAGGTTTATCAAAATTGTTAAGCGACTCGGACGAAAGACCACGATCTGCCGTGAACTCAGCGGTTCTTGATTATTATAAAAAGTTTGGAAGAAAAAGGGATTTGGAGCAGTATTTTTCTCTTACAACAGCGCAGAGCGACATTAGGGACCCGAGAAGTTTATTTTGGCGAAGAATGAAGGAGCAGAGTGACACATCAGACTCGGGAGAAAAGAAAAGTGAATCTTCAAACGAAATTTGCAGGATTTCGATTAAATGCTCCATTCCAGAGAGAGGAACGTCTCAAAACGAGGTAGGGATTCATATTTTGTCATCAACAGTATCAAGTTTTTCAGGTCATATTGTTTGTTACATTGGCAACAGCCAAGTTACCTGATTTCTCTCAGAATGATATGTGACTATTGCTAACCACGAGTTTTAGGATTTAATTATGATGCTGACTAGATAGTATTACACATGATATTACCATAGCCGTAAGACACAAGTAACATTTCAGCGGAACTTAGATGGCATAAACAAGTACCTGCCAGAAGACAGAAAAATCCATCTTCCGGCTGAATTTTTCAATACAAAATTCAGTCTCTATAGACAAAATTTCTGCCTTCAACCAGATTATTGTCTTTGCCAACTAAATTCTGCTCAAGTTTGTGTCTTGCCTTAGGCATACTTCTAGTTGTTGTACTTCAAGCTAAAGGCCAGACCACCTGTGGCCATTACGTACAATTACGTCGGAGGGGTGCTGACCTGCAGGCCTGCAGGGAATGTGGCCGCACATTTGCTGCAAAGATTGGATTGCAAAGAAGCGCCACTCAGTTGTAGCAAAGCAGCTGCTGTAGCCGAAAACGGCTAGGAGATGATGGTGATGATGATGAGTTATTGGCTGATTTGCCATGCCCATTGTTGTAACTAGGGATAAAAGTTATTATTATTATTGATATAAAGTATATTATATATAGGTAGAAGTAAATTATCAATTGAATTTGCATCAGAAAACATTTTTACATGTGTTACGTTTCCATGGGTTTGCTCAATATAGCCTGAACACTATAGTTATCCTCTAGTGGCCCACCGTACAAGAAAGATTGGTAGTGAAATTTGAATCAAAAGCGTTAGAAAATGGAATTGAATTTCTTATGTTTCGAAATTGAACGAAACAAAACAAAAGTAACTCTGTATCAATTAAAATATAATCGAATTTTCATTGAAGATATTTTGTACTAATATTAGCACTTTGAACCTCAGGAGGTTATTACTAGCCTGCGCAATGCGCGCGCATGTATGTCGATTAAGTGGGCTTACTTACAGTAGGCCCTATTCACTTTTAGTTGTTGTACTGTGCCCGCGCCCCGCACAGACGAGAACTCTAAAGTCGTGGCTATATAGAATGTTTTATGATGTTTCAGAAGGAATCACAATCCAATAATGAGTCGGAGTCCCCACCGATCATTACGGATGTCTTGCCATTACCTTCACCCTCTGGAGATGAATCTATGGATGATAATCATTCACAAAAGTGTAAGTACATTCTATTATAGACAGGTCATAAAATTTCAAATTCACTCTCCTCAATGTGACAGGCAAACAATATTACTTTCGGGTAACCGGGCTTTTTACCCGGTTTAGACCCTGCTGTATCCGAATTGCCGGTTGCCTTCAAAGAATATATGACCGGGACGGAAGTGAGATATTCAAGATGGCAGCCAAAAAATGTTCCGTTTTTTAGTTTTTCTTACGTAACTCGTAAACAGGGTCCCGGATCAAAAAAAAATTCTGCTACTTAAGTAACTGTATATGCAATCCTTGTAAATGCTACACGTACGCACGCCTACGCTACGCCTTAGTATATACAAGGATTGCATATACACGGGAAAATTCGACCGGTGCTTTTTTTTACACCACAACGGCAGCAAACAAGCATACGGCCCGCCTGATGGTAAGCAGTTACCGTAGCCTATGGACCCGTAGCTTCTGTGACCCAGGTGGCCAAGTGGTTAAGGCGCCTGCTGCGAATACAGAAGACGCTGGTCCGATCCCAGCCTTGGGCACCGGAGGCCTAGGTCACTTTTCCTTTGTATATGACATCTATATAAGTTTATAACTTGGTAGGTTTTTTAGTTAGGGCAACTATTTTGAAAATACCTACATGTAAGCTTCCAAAGCACTTTTCTTACATATAAAGAAATCTTATAAACTAGTATAGACAGACAGAAAAACGCAACACAATTTGATAATTTTGCCGTGTTTGTGTGTTTCGCGTCTATTAGATTACTTAATACCCTCTTTACATGCAGCCCTGGCCGCTGCTCCTCACGCTGCCGGAAATATTGTCCTAGCTGCCCCTCGTAGCAAGGACGTCCGAAGTGTGTGTTCACATACTGCTCTACCACTCACTTCGTTTCCGACTTCCAATGATGGCAGACGTCAATATAGATGTTATTGCTACGACGGCATTGCGTTTTGTTCGACCGCTTGGCAGAGAACGCGCAAAAAACCGCTCTTTTGGGCAACGTCGGGCAGCGCGAGTAGCAGCGGCAGCGTCAGGAGAAGTATCGTGTGTACATACTGTACTGCTCCTGCTCACTTCCCTCGCCACTTCCCTGCTCGAGGCCGTGGAAGTGGGCTCCATGTAAACAGGGTATAAGAACTTACGATTGTAGGAGGCGCGCATTTAAGAAATTATGTAGCTACTACTTAAATAATAAAAATAAATAAAATAAAATAAATGTTTATTCACGAAACAGCTTACAATTTTTCTTCGCTCTTTACTTCTGCCAAACCACAGCGTGGTTTGTTGGCAGACGAGGCTCCAGTTTACAAATTATATAGTAAGCTATAGCTATACAGGGCGGTCCAAAGCTTGACGTTCAAAAATTTTTTTTAGATTCTCCACATCAAGGACTATCAGAATATACCCCATGTATGTTAGCCGATTTTTTATAGTTCAGGAGCTATGTTTTTTTTTTTGTCAAAAATTCTGGTGTGATGCTTTTTAACTATACCAAAAGATTTCTTTTGTAACATTAAGCTTGCCTAAGGAGCAGCCGTCAGTAAAAAAATCATCATCATCATCAGCCGGAATAAGTTGCGAAATTGATAAGTAAATAAATAAAATGTATTCTAATGCTAAAATGAGATGGAATAACCTTGTTTTTTTTTATTAATTTCTTTTGTAACAAACCACCGCGGGTTCTTTGTCCATGTACATTTGTTGATAATGAATGACTTCGAGATAAGAGATATGATGTGCAATAATATCGCTTATTGCTACTATTTGATAACAATGCGATTACTCCTGAATGCAACCGTTTAGTTTTTACCTACAATGGTTATGGTATTTGCACTGATAACAATTTGCGCTAACGATAATGAGCCCTTTGTTGATAACACGTCGCCGCCGCCGGGGCCGTTTGTTTGATTGAGTTGCAGGTATGCAAATGATGTTTCGGTGGTGACAACACAACACTCAGTCTTCTTGGTTTATTCTGTGTCATTTTAAAGTTAGAATACATTTTCTTTACTTACTTATCAATTTCGCAACTTATTCCGGCTGATGATGATGATGATTTTTTTACTGACGGCTGCTCCTTAGGCAAGCTTAATGTTACAAAAGAAATCTCTTGAAGAATACGATTAGTTTTTTTTTAATAAATAAAAAGCATCATACCAGAATTTTTGACAAAAAAAATCATAGCTCCTGAACTATAAAAAATCGGCTAACATACATGGGGTATATTCTGATAGTCCTTGATGTGGAGAATCTAAAAAAAATTTTTGAACGTCAAGGTTTGGACCGCCCTGTATATGTTACTCAGGTTACTTCCACCACCACCAACAAAAACAGTTACACCCGATTGACCATTGATAGACCCTATCCCAATGTAATAAGGTCCA
This sequence comes from Pammene fasciana, assembly GCA_911728535.1. Lineage (NCBI taxonomy): Eukaryota > Metazoa > Arthropoda > Insecta > Lepidoptera > Tortricidae > Pammene > Pammene fasciana. Next base: position 5,995,733 of record OU452292.1, read on the forward strand.
CAGACGGTCACCTACAATGAATACTATTTCTATATAATAATTATGTATCTATCGTTAATACAGTTGCAGCAAAATGAAGTAATAACTAATTAGAATATATATATTTCTTTTTTCTTCTTTGAATTTTGAACTCGTTATTTCACTGCATCTACATTAAATCTTAATCTACTTAACTAGAACATTGGAGTATAACATGAAAATGCAATATGTTAACTTACAAAGGTTGTATCTTATCTTTTAATTTACTTAATAGAACACTACTTAGTTTCTTTTTAAATGTTTGTTTTGTTATGCATGTGATTTTCAAGTCTGACGGTATTTCGTTATAGATTTTGGGAACCATATACTTTCTACATCTCTGGCCAAAATAATTTGTATAACTAGGTAATAATAACTTGTCACTATCTCTATTTCTTATGAGCCTTTTATTTACACAAATTTTTTTAAACTCGTCGTTACAAAATTGCTCCGTAGCCAACAATAACACTACCTTTTCATGTATTGGTAATATTTCACATTCAAAAAAAAGATTTTCATAACTGCTATTCTTACATTTACTTTTAGTTTTTGCATCGACCATTAACTTCATGAATCTAATCTGCAAAGCCTTTAATTTGTCTAAATAAGTTTTAAACGTACGGCCATAGCTAGCCAATCCATACGACAAAAGTGAATCCACGAGAGCATAGTACACCGCATACAAAGTAGCCCTGCTTAATATGAACTTCAAGTGGTGGAATTTTACAAGTACTGATCTTAATTTATTGCATAAGCTAATCACATATGGCTGCCATGAGAACTTGTGATCTATAAGCAGACCTAGGTACTTGTACTGTTCCACCACTTGGAGCTCGGCGCAGGCGCACGCGGCGCCGCCCGGCCGCCGACTGTGGAGGCAGTCAAAGCTGTGGCCCACTATGCGCGGTGGCCTATAACTATCTCTACAGTACGGCGACCTTATACACATACATTTGGTTTTCACAATATTAATTATGATGCCATTATCATGGGCCCATTTAATGATATTTGTTAAATCTTCCTGTATTTTGTTTTCTATGATGGTTAAATCTCTTTCTGCGTACATTAAACATGTATCGTCTTATTACAGCAAAAAACCATACATTGTTACTCTGCCATTCTGAACGCAGTCTATCTTACTCAGTATTCAATGTATCTTATTAATTTCAGCTGCTGATGCAACTTTAGACACCTCCATAAATAAGCCTTTATCACCAACAAGTAGTATAACATCCCAACGGAAACTAGAGTGGGATTCATTGGCCGATGTGGGCTATGGCAACGAAAGTGACAAGAAAACCTCTGCTTCAAGCCTGAGCACCCTAGAAAGAGAAGTTCTGGCACAGAAACAACAGTACACACTTGACTATAAACAAACTAGTAATGACTTGGGACTTCCTACTGCACATTCCACCCCAGTAGACCCAAATGACAGTAACCCTAAAGGTAAAAAAGGATTAGGGAAGAAAACCATTTCAATCTCAAGAAAAGACGTCGATTTTGTGGAAGTCAATGTACCACATAATATGGAAAATGTTCAACCTATCAATGTTAATCTGACAAAACAATTTTCTGTTAATTTACATAAAGGCGGTGGCATGACTATTGATAATCTAAAAAAGGATATTTCGATTTCACCAGAAAAACACGTTGATGCGGAAATAACAACAGGAGTAAAATTTGATAAAGAAATACAAACATCTCTATTGAGATCCAAGGAAAAAGATAAAAATTCTAAAGGAAAATCTTCAACGGAAAAATCTTCAACGTCGGGACATAAAATCCCAATTATGATAGGTTTAAATACTCTGCGACAGAAGCACAGACGAAAGAAAATAAAAAAGTCAAGAATAAAAGCAAAAAGTAAACAGAAACTCATTAGAAGAAAAGAAGCTACAACTGAGAAAGATAAAAGTGGTGAGCAAGTATCAGAAGCTGAAAGCTTTGAATACATGCCAGGACACATGTATAATCAGAATCAGTTAAGAAACCAAGATCCAAATATACCTAACAATAACAATAGTAATGTGGGCAACAAATCAAGCCTTGAATCAAGCGCTGCTCACACAACTGATTCAAGCAAAGAATCAAAATATTCTTTCACCAAAGACCTTGACAAGACTTTAAATGTTCTCAAATCGACACTAAAAGATAAATATGATTCTAACCTGAAGAAAAGGCTTGTTAAAGACATAATTCAGAGACTTTTAAAATCAAACTATGGAGAGGGTGAGACCTCACCTGAGTTTTTATCTGTTTTGAGTTTGACTAGTAAGAAAACTCCAACTACGAGTACTTCTGAAGCAGATAATACTGACGGAAAAGTGGCACATTCAAAACCCAAAAAATCTATACTTAGAACCAGTAAATTTGATCCTCGGGATGTAGCTTCCACTTCGCAAAGCGCACCTAATTTGCCATCTGTGGTAGAAAGTGACAAACCTGTGACATCTTATTTATCAAAAATAGTGTTATCCACTACTACAGAAACTGACATGTCTAACAATTCTGCAAAAGATGTAACATCTTCTGATACAGTATTTGAGAAAACATCATCACAAGAACTGTATAAGAAATATATTAATGCTCTTAAAAAAGAAGAGGCATATAAACAGCATTTACGAGACAAAGAACAATTTTTGAAACAGAAACTTGTTAGGACAGAACCTGTAAAAAACGTGCCTGTTCGGCTGGATTTGAGTAAGAATAAAAATCTAAAAGATTTAATTAAAGATCTGACGAGAAACAATTATGATGACGGTTCAGGTGATGCAAGTATATTAGAAGGAGGTAGTTCGAATTTCGACCTTGTAAGACAAAGAGTTCCTAGAAAGCACAGAAGTCATTCTGTATTTACTTTGTCTTCTGGTAATTCCGATATGCGACAGCAAACCTGTAATACAAAAAGTAGATTGCAAAATAATAATATGAATTCACCAAGAGCAGGACCTAGTAATTGGAATAGAAATTTCACTGAATCTTGCAATAAACCGGCTGTCACAGACAGTTCAGTTCAAGTAAATATAAATGTGCATGACAATCCCCCTAAAACAGTTGATGAAGCAAAGTTTGTCTGCTTGTGCACTGCCGCTTGCCACCACAGGCCTGATGAAGTTGAGGTATTTAAGTGCCCTATCTCAAAGCCAATACGTAACCCTAATTATTTAATAAATAACCGACCAGTGTGTGGATTACATTCAGGTAGTTCATCATTAAAAGAAGATGTCAACACTTGTACTAAACATCCGAAAAAAGAAAAGGTAATACATGAATGCACAAGATGTTTACAAACTAAACTCAGTATTCATCCGAAAATTTCTGACCCTTCAGAGACAGATATAAACATCATGGACAGTGAAGAATGTGTCAAACTGATAAGCGAGCTTTATAGAAAAGTTACCAAAAGTAGTTCAGAATGTCGATGCTCAAAGGAACAAGACTGTAATTCATATTCCTGCAAATCTTCAAAGGATAACATGCGTCGTAATCATAGAAATGAACAAGATAATCTTATCGAGGATGTCAACCAAGTGGCGCCTTTAATAGGTGAAAACATTTTAGAAGAAAATGTGATTGATAGCCATGTTGGTTGTCAAAAACCATTTACAAATGAGCCGGAAAGCACTGCTGATAATATAGTTATCCCTATACAAGGAACTAACATGATGCTCAAATTGAGTATAGGTGGAAAAACACTTAAAGCTCAAAATGACCAGATACCTGAGTCAATGCCTGATCGCATCAACAAGCTTGATAGAGAAATTAACACAGATCAATTAAAGACCAGTACAAAAGGTATATCTATTTTTGATGAGTGTTCTAAATCTGTTCAGGCAGAAAGTTCCAGCATTATAAATAAACCCTCTTGCAGTCTTAAAACAAACAATGAAAAAGATTTTTCACCTAAAGACCCTGCACCTGATTCCGAACGTTCCGGTCGTAGTACTTACCCAAAGAGGGTTCAAATTAATGAAAAGAAACCTCTTCTGCGGTCTAACACTGATACGGGAAATCTTGGAGCAAGTGCTGGTATTCAAAGAGATACTATGTACACCAAGGACAAAGAGTCGCTACCCTATTTTCGAACAAAAACGGATCCAGATTTTGCGTCACAGAAACAGTCAAGATCTATTGACGAGAGCAGAACTCGATCACAATCGATAAAGGGAACATCCAATGAACATAGTATTGCCGAAAGCTCAAAATCCAGCTCTGGGGAAAGGTCCCATAGTTCCAAAAATAAATATTCAGTGGAATGGCCGAAGTTAAAAGAGCAAAACACCTATGATACTGATGAAGAAAAACCCAAAGATCTTATCTTAGGTGTTATTAAGGATATTACTAAAAGGTATTCGAAAAGGGATACAGATAGACGCAGCAAGAAGAAATGTTTCAAAGAAATCATAACTGCCTTAAGTTATCTTTTGGATACTGATGACAGTGGTGACGGGGATCAAGAATTTTCACAAAAATCTAAAGGACTTCAGTGTTCAAGAGAACAAAGTTCCCAGTCTGGACGCAAATATAATGATTTTCGTAAAAATTCAGAGATGAACAAAACTTTAGGCGAAAAAAGTGGTACTATCACTGTTTCACCTGTAAATGTTAATCCGCAAAAAAGCAACACTTACGAGCGAATGAAAACAGACTCCTCAAATCGCGAAAATAAACAAAATAGACGTTTTAGTGAGGCATGTGGAGTTGCTAAACCAGATAACAATTTTAGTACAAAGGTACCACCTCTTAAGTTGACTTGTGACATGGGATGTGGATGCGATGGTACCACGGAATGCAATGACTGCATGGGCCCATCTGTGAAAACAGATCCAGGCAGTAGTGGCAGACAAACTCCAAGGACAGGAAATAGTAGCTTAAAAATCGGCGAAAGCCAGCAATCCAGCAGACATGGCTGCAGTTCACAGAATAATATAAAAACATGCGATATGGGTTGTGGGTGCGATGGCTCCTCAGAATGCAAGGATTGTGGTGAATCTTACTCTCCTACATATGATGGCAGCAGTAGACGAAATAAAGAATCTGCGAGAAGTAAAATACAGGAATCAAGGTGTAATTCACCAAGAGAGGCAAAAACTACTTGCGATAAAGGCTGTGGTTGCGATGGTTCCTCGGAATGTAAGGATTGTGGTGATATTTATTCTCCTAAACATAGTGGCAGCAGTAGATGTAAAAAAGAATCTCCGAGATCAAAAATACAGGAATCAAGGTGTAGTTCACCAAGGGAGAGAAAAACTACTTGCGATAAAGGCTGTGGTTGCGATGGCTCCTCAGAATGTAAGGATTGTCTCGAGCCCCATTCTCCGAAATACAAAGGTAGGCCATGTAAAGAGCCAGAAAAACCTAAAAGTCCAGAAATGCGATGCGCTTCGCCAAAGAAAACAATGACAACTTGCGATAAAGCTTGCGGATGCGATGCTACGTCAGAGTGCGATGACTGTGTTGAGAGCCATGCACCAAAATATACAATTGGAGATGGCAAAGAATGTAGAAAGTCCAGAAAACAAGATCGATGTACATCGCCTAAGAAAACACAAACATGTGATAGAAGTTGTGGATGCGATGGCTCATCAGAGTTCAGCCATTGTGTTCGACCTAAATCTCCAAAAACTGAAATTGGAAAATGCAGAAAGACAATTGCAAAGCCTATAAAACAAGATAGATGCGTCTCACCTAAGAAAATAGAAACCTGTGACAGAGCTTGTGGGTGCGATGATTCAGCAGAATGCAGCGAATGTGTTGAATCCCATTCCTCAAACTATGGAAGTGGAAAATGTGGAAGGGAATCAATGAAACCTAAGAAACAAGATAGATGCACCTCACCTCGAAGAACAAAAACCTTTGACAATCGTTGTATAGCATCAGAGTGTGACGATAGACAACAAAGTAGATGTAATTCTCCCAAAAAAATAAGATCCATGTGTGACAAGAATTGTGGTTGCGATGGTTCTTCAGTATGCAAGGATTGCAGTCACAAAACTGGTAGATGTGCAAGGAGCAAAAGACAAGACGCTAAGAAATTTGTCAATAAATGTGTGCAATCTGTAAAGCGTGTAAGATCTTTATACTCTCACCACTGTGACGAATCCTCAGATATTCCTGTTTCTACAGATCCTCCGTGTTGCTCAACTGACTCTCCTACAACTAAATTTGTGCATAAAATTAAAAAGGAGTGCGAGAAATATCAGAAACGTTGCAAATCTTGCAAGAAATGTGGAGCATCCAGCACATCGGTAAGTTGCGACCATTGTAGGCGTGCTGAAAGACACTTCAGACATCACAGATGCAGATGTCATAAAAGTAAATCCACTGACAAAATTAAAAAGAAATGTGTCGCATACAATTTAATTGTTCAAACGTCAGATAGTTTGATAAGTGAGGAAACAGTTTTTGATCGATGTCGGCCATTGCAGAATGTTATAGTGAAAGTCCCCAAAATCAAACAAGCGAACGTGCCTTTTAAAGAAGTTTGTGCCAAAATAGAACAGAAGTTGCCGTATTGTGACACACGTTTTGAGCCTAAGGGAAGGTCTCAAAGCTGGCCCAACGAGTGCGGCATCTCTAGTACAGATGACGTTAAAATAGCAAATGCGTGTACTGTCAGGGATTATTTGGAAATAAATCGGCCTGACTTTGTGAACAGATGCGAATCACGGCAAAACTGCATTAGGATGACGAGCGAATCCAGGTGAGTTGATGAGTACTGTATTTAGAGTTTGTAAATAGCCCAAGAACTTACCAATATTTTTTACTCCAGAAATGAAGTCCAGCCCCCTCCTCGTATGAATATGGTGATAGTTCATACCCCAAATTGTACGGGTTGCACCAGACAATCAGACATGAATGTTGAAGGTATTTCATTGGTTCATTCTGGATAACTAGTTTTGAAATTTACGTATTAAAGTATCAATGTAGTTAAAAGTAGAAGTAAATATTTTGTTTTTGATGTTAGCTGTTTAGTTATATAAACCATTTTGGTCTGAAAATGTGAACGAATCAGAATTGTATAATTTGGAAAAGGGGACTAACTTTGAAATGAGAAGAAAATTATATGCCATTGTTTTCTTAAATTAGTATATTAATGCCGTTTACATATCTGAATAATAATTTGTTGACGACGTAAAATATTGCGCACTAACCACGATTCTGATTTGAAGGGCTAAAATCATGTAACAGGTATTGGTAAGTTCGGACCTTATTTTCCTTGTTCTATTTACATTCCATTACATAAACATGACAATTTATACGGGTGAGTAGATTCTACTCCTCAAACAACAAAACTTTTGTTCAACAACTTTAAAAAAATATGTATTGTGTAGATTTCCGCTTTTGCATACAAACTAAATAATATTTTCAATGTACGTTCAAATTCGTCTATTCGACATTAGGTACTTGTCACCCTACAGACAATTTCGGAATACATTGCGTGTTCGGAAAAACTTTGTCCTAAAAATCAAACCATAAGTTATTTTTAAAAGTCGCCGAACAAACTTTGTCTGGTTTGAGGAGTAGAATCTACGTTTTAATTTATTTATTGCTCACAGTTGTTTGTTTTACAGGAAACACCCGATACAAGGCCTACTTTTGCACATAAATAAATGTCCCATTCCATAATAGCTTAAGTGTGGCATTATTTCGGTAAAGGTACCATTTAGAGGCCGGTGCTTATGCTTTTATTGGCTCGAATAAGTACAATATGTAATCTGTATAACGTACGACATACCAAAATAATGGCACAAATATAATACAACACGATGAAGTCTTCAATCACTTGCTTCTTTTGTATAATTTCTTTGTAAAGCATAATTATCCTTAGGAGTATTCTTCCTGTCGCTACCCTAACACTACTCTTTTAATTCTCGTTTTAATTTGGAAGTATAGCATTTAATGAAGAAATCTACTTTCTAGCAATTCTTTCCAGAATTATTTTAAGAGTCGCGCTAGAGCTTGGTGGAATACTCGTATGACTGAGGAATTGCCCAAATTTCAATTCATATATTATTTTGCAGAGCAAAGGAACGATCAGAACTGCGAGAACAATTGGTGGGACTGGAGTCCTTACCAACATTAACTGATGAAGAAATAATATATCTAGCAAAGCAGCTTGGCCATAGACGTAATCGACGTAAGTTTTTTTACATGTTATTTTTTAACATCATGTTTTTTAACTACAACACGAAGTCAGTACTTTAAAGATCAAACCCTAACCCCCCTCTCTCTCTCCCCCTCTCTAGACCTCAATTAGTTAAATTATGTTTTGTGTGTTTTTCACAAACATAGCTGTCAGCGTAACAGATAAGGATAAAAACATGAATTAACAAATTGAGGCCCGGGACACGTTTATGAATAAAGGGGTTACGGTTTGATTTTAATATAAGCGTACAAACTAATTTCCTTTAACACTTAATTGGGTCCCAAATTAAAGTCCGTAATCGTTTAAAACGATTGACAGCTAACTGAATCGCGGTTTAGTAACTTACTAAGACGCGATTGAGATTTTGTTTTGACATAAGTCATGGCAAATCTGACAAGCTTTATCCTCGTCACATCGCGGCTACACAATACAATAACTGAAAGTATTTTGTCTATTGAATATTTTGACATAGGAATTCGTAACCTCTATTTTTTATGTTTAGCATTGCAACAGAAAATCATGACCGAAAGAGAAATGAAAAAACATACTGAGAAGATATACAAGTCACTGCCTGAAGTAGTACAAAAGAAAGAAGACGCGAAAAAGGAAAACATTAAAAAAACTAATTTGCTGATGGCTAACATTTTTAAGAAGGTAAATTATATACCTACTTATATTATTTATTATATACTAGCACTTACTAGGACAAGCAAAAAAACTTGCCTTACCTGAAGTAGTATTTTTGATTCAAGGCAGTAATCTGACAGTTATTGAATTTAAACTTTCCTGAGACATAAAAAAAAATCTGTTTATTTCAGTACCTTATGTAACTTACAATTAATTGAAACTTAGTTAAAATCTTTAACATTTAAGATTATTAAACATATTAACACTATTATCACTGCATGCTGCTGTACTCATTTGTGTTTAGTCACTACGCGCGACATGTTTCGGAGAGCTTAGGTCTCCATCCTCAAGTACTAAGAGTGCTAGGCGAACCGATTCACGACCCGTCGTTACGGCTCCGCGCGTAGTGACTAAACACAAGTGAGTACAGCCACATGCAGTGATAATAATCTGACAGTTCTTGCCATACAAAGTGGTATACAATGTTTATTACTGATTTGAAATAAAAATACTTCTTTACTAGTTAAGACTGTGTCGACCGTCTAGTGGCGCCCCCATTGGGCGGATTGTATTTCCTAATAAACGAATCAAATTTCTGTATAGGTGATGCAGCCAAAAGTAAGTAATATAAAACTGTATCACATAGATAATAAGTTGCCGTTTTAGTAGGACTACAACTTAACATGAGGGATTATACGGAAATTAATTAGTTTATTAGGAATACAATCCGCCCAATGAGGGCGCCAGTGGACGGTCTTAACACTTTCCGTAGCCAGGTATTCCTCGTATATAGCGCGTAGTAGCTACGAACAGAGAACCCGACAGTCGGGTTCTCGGTGCTGAATGTGTTAAATATTGTTGCAAATAATTCCATAAAGACATGCGATAGACGTATAGGTATCGCTTTCTTATGTACCTATCCCATTTTTCTTATTTGCCATAAAAACATGTAAAAAAAATCATAAAATGTTTACACTATTCAATCGCTGTAGTAATTAATTATCTAATCCTAAAGTCATGGTTAATTTCATAATTATGTCACTAATTGTTTTTATACTTTGTTCCAGAATCTACAAAAGAAGGCGTTGAATGGCAATGTAAATATATCGAACTATAGCCAAGTTGTGAAGATTTGATACTTCCAAAGTAAGATTGTTGTAACAAGTGACAGTGTACATGAAAAGATACCATTTGGTGGGAGGCACTTACGTGGAACGTTGTACAGATTCAATGTTGTATTCGGCAATAAAAGGCCAAGCGCCAGCTTTACCTTTTGTTGCAGACTGTCACATATTTCAATGATTCTACTAAAGTTGCCAGTGAAAATATATGTGACGTTTTTATGGTGTGTATTTTATAATGTACGTTAGCTTAATTCTATTTTTGACGTTTGAGAATTAAATTTATTTCACGATAATGTTGCGTTTCAAACACGAACACTAACTAAATAATATACCCGGCGGGCACAGAGAGGAAAACACCGTGTGTAGCCTCTAGTGGCTCCTCTACATGATGGGCCATCACAGGACGCAGCTATGCGTTAGAGGGAGCTAACGATATTGTGATCTCGTTCCGTCGTATAGCTGCGTGCCTATGATGGCCCATCATGTAGAGCCAGCCTAAAGTGGTTTGCAAAATCGTATAAGGTGCTCATTACATTACTCAATCAAAAATTACACTTTAATTACGGTGCGGCATCTATCCGGTCTCTTATCATAATTCCTATGGGACTACCGTTTTTATTGTCTTGGATTCAACCAGTACCAATGTACAAAATCAATCTAAATCTATGATTCATTCTCTAACATTTGTATAGCGACCTCCTTGAGTTTTCGTCGATCGATCTTAGTGGATGCCGTTTGTGGGATCGCATCCAGGAATATCACGCCTCCCCGTAGCTGTTTCGTATCTGCCAAATTATCTGCCAACAAAAATGGTTCTGTAGCTCAACTATCTGCAATTCTACACAAACGTACCAGACGCTTATGTGAGTACCGTCACGTACCGTCAACTGCTAAACTTTTCCTACGATGCCCAACTTTGCCTGGCTTGAAAAACATGGTTTTCTTTACCAAACAGCTATTTATATCTTATTCCTGAGATTTATCTTTATCCCATCTCAAAAATAAGATATAGTTGACGGTAGCTTAGATAGGTATATACTTGGATTTTTTTGCTAGTACTTGTGTGATGTTATTCCATACCTTTCACAAGCTGTTTGATCTCATCAGCATTAACATCGTGACCAGGTCGCCTCACCACACAAGCGACTGGTAGGTCCCCACGCTTGTCTGGTATACCGGTCACAGCCACGTCCAGCACTCCTGGGTGTTGGCGGATGGTTTTTTCCAACTCTACTGGAGAGATCTGTTGAGAGGAAGAGTAGAATTCTTATTATTCTTGATAAGAATTCTACTCTTGTTATAGGCGCTTATTGACGAGTAGGTAGTCAGTTTGTTATTGTTGCTGACTCGTTCAAATGCCTTATTGGAAAGATTTTTTGTGATTTTCTTGAAGATGGATTCAAATTGATAAATTATATAACTGTTCGTAGTTGTTGGTGATTATTTTTGTGCGTATACAGCGTGTATTTTTGATATCACCTCATACGCCAAGGGTAGTTAGACCCTAACAAACATACTTCCATATTTATTAATAAAATTTTACGACTTTTATTTTTCCATATAAAATATTTCAGCACGCAATGTATCGCTACCTACATGATTACTTTGCCCTAAAATGTCACAACTGATGATGTGTCAAATAATAAGTGTATACGCAGTACATTGCGGAACGAAAAAATTAAAAAATTAAATTGCTCTATGTTAACTAAGAGTTAACTCAATATTTATTACAATATCGATTTATAATTTCATAACTTGCGTCTGGCTTCCATTTGAGGTAATATCAAATAAACACGCAGTAGAGGCGGTACCTATAGGCCGTAATTAAGAATGCCAGTAAATCAAAAATGCAACAAGTAGTGAATACGATAGAGCTGTGACTGTAGAAGTGATAGAAACACGTGCTGGGAACGGGAAATTATGGGATCAAAGATTTGTTATGAGAGGGGACGTAGTGGAAAAAGAAATAAGATCTTAATGCGAACAGTGAAGACTGAACCAAAGTGCAGTTGCGTTCGTTAATATCCATCACGCATCTAACCTATCAAAAATATGAGTAGGTACACGACCTTATACCCATACAAACATTGAATATCGATTCACGAACGCGAGTAACGCGACTACAACATAGAAGCAGTTCGTAACTTAATGCCACGTTGTTATAGTTGTTACTTACTTGGTGATTCATATACTTCAGCAGCAGTTTTATTCTCTCCACGTAGAAAAAGTTATAGTTCTCGTCCCTGAAGAACAAGTCGCCAGTTTTGAACCAGCGGTCTTCACTAAACGCCTGTGTTGTCGCTTCAGGGTTTCTGTAGTACCCCTGGATTATCCCTGGGCCTTTGACCCATAGCTCCCCGTTCTTGTACGGCTCGTAGATGTCCGCTTGAGTCTCCAGATCTATTAACTGTAATCAGAATAATGTTAGTTTTGGGGCTAATGTTCTGATTTGTTTAGACAAGTAGGGAATTTAAGGCCGTTAATTAGACAAGTAAATCTTCATCCTCTTTCACATCTTTGTACAGTCGCCATTAAATATATCGGAGCGGCCAGTGTACCGTCACGTGCTGCAACTTTGCCTGGCTGGCATGTCATGTTGTAGCACGTGACGGTACTCATAAATATTTGAACATGCACTTTATATCCTGGAGAATAGAGGCGTTATTCAGATATTTATGACCACCTTAGCCGCTCCGATATATCTGATTGCGACTGTAACTCCAGATTAACATCTTCGGTATGATACAGGCGTCTCCAAGCTTTTTGTCTAAGGGGCCACGTTCAGGCATTCGGTTCTTCCGTTTCCGTTATGGTTGGCTCTCCCATCCTTTCGTGGGCCAAATTGGAGGGCTTACGGGTCAGATTTGGCCCACAGGACGTACTTTGGAGACCCTTGGTATAAAGTATATGAACATATCGACTTACCCTGTACTGCAAACATCCCATGGGTTTCCCAACGGTCGCAGAGCCGGGTTTCAAACCCTCGTTTATGAACACCAGTGATGTGATCTCACTCATCCCATACCCGTTCAATACCTCCGTGTTTGGCGTTAGTTTCTAAAATAATAAAATTATATATACTATAGCTTAGATCTCCATATTTTCCATAACTCCCGATGTTGCGGTTTTTCTAGCCAGTTGCTAATAGAAAGGTCCAAATCATCCCGCCAGTTTCACCTTTCCCCTGACCCGCGCCCGTCTTCCGCCTAGTGTTGGTAAAGACTCGAGTCATTCGAGTCGCCATATCCAAGACTAGATTCAGTGTTTTAGACTCTAGCCATTAAATTAAGCTCGGGTTCTTGAACTTGCGGGGGGACTTGAGCTTTCTATAAGGACTCGAGTCTTCTGTATTTGACTCGAGTGTTTCGTTACGCTCAAGGCTTTTGAAACAACTGAGTTATTATATGAACTCAACAGAGCTCACTTGAGATTACTTACGCGACTTTGTCAAGTACCTAGTGTAGCTATCATTATTTTTTGTTTTGAATTGTCTGTCTGTATGGTTTCCTTCATTTATTACAACACCTATTTTTTTTACCGTGTAGGTATCTTATGAGCGTTATTGCTGGTAAAATAAGAATCTATTTTGACGAAATGAAACAAAAATAGGAAATGACTTGAGTATTTTATTAACCGACTTCGCGAATCTTTCGGAATCTTCGAGATCGTGAATCTTTGTTTTTTTTTAAGAATGTTCACTGATTACTCGGAGACTATTCAGCCGATTACAATTTTTTTTTTTTGAAAGGGTAGATTTCATAGTCGGTCCCATTGCCACTGGCAATGCAACCCTGATCTGCTGGCAATTTGCCAGCAGATCAGGGTTGGATTACGAAATCTTCGAGAAATCGAGGGAACTAGGTACTTAAAAACTGAAGGCGGTTTTTTCGAATTTTAATTGTGCCTAACTGGATGACAGCGACTATTTTCTACGTCTAGAACTATCGGGTATTTTTTATATAATCTTCCTCGGATCTCTAACTGTGTGAAGGTATCCACTTCATCTGGTTTATCGTGGTTCAAACCAAACACCTTCGGTTAATAATGTAATTTCATCATACCTACTAACCGCAACGAAAACAAAATATACACAGACAAAGTTAGGGGCAAAAGCTAGTATTAGCGACATTATCATTATGAGTGGACGTATTTTGATAGCCAGTTAGTCATTGATACTTAGGTTAGGTTGCGTTGCCCTTACACTGCTCTAGTCTGTAGACACGGTTGTCAAACTTGCCAAAATTAAAAAATAAATAACACAAGCTTAAAAGTTTTTAACCTTTATTTCTTAAATATATAATTTGCCGCCACATTCCAAACAGTACATTCTAGAGATATCGATGTCAGGAAAATTATAGAGATTTGGGTTTAGCTTATTGCAAACAGTACAGCTATCTGCTATCGTTCTTTGGATATATGAAATGTTGATGCTCCATCCGAATATAGCATTTTGTAATATCCCCATTTTGATTGATTTCGGAAGACAAAGTTTTAAAATGTTTTGTATAATATGATCAAACTGTAACATAATAAAATATGCTTACTTATTTAAAAAAGCAGTGCGTAGCATACACGTGTTCGTATGCAAAGCATAACGGAAGTTTGCCTTAAGCTAGGTTTAGACTGGCAAGAACTTGCTTGCAAGTTGCATCACATTGCGGCGTTTCAGCAATCGTTGCATTCAATGCACCTCAAGCAGGCAATGCAACTTGCATGCAAGTTCTTGCCAGTCTAAACCTTGTTTAAATACACTTACACCATTAAAGTCGTTTCCACTTTGAAAGTGAGCTTTAATTTTTTTATTTATGCCTTTAACTACCTGAAGCATAGCGAGATTGTAAAGTGTTTTTTCCTTTTCCACGTGTATTTTATGGAAAATGTTGTTTGGGTCATTCATTTCTCGCCAATTGATTGAGCTTAATTCAATAATATTACTCTTACTCAACATATAATCACTCGGTTTTGAAGGTTCTAAAAGATGACAGTAAAAGTGAAGAGGAAGAAGGTATGTTATGAACCTAAAAAAACCTACTTCTTTCGAGTCTAGACCTTTTCTAAATCATGACATCAATATGTCATTTTCATGTTTGTTTGATTTGTATATAAACTTCAAAAGTGAGTCTTCATTATAGGACTCGAGTCACTTAACAAAGACTACAATTGAAAAGGACTGTAAGATATTATGATGACTTGAGTTCTGACTGTAGGACTCGATTTAGACTACAAAGAGGACTCGACTGACGACTCAAAAGGCTCGGAAGTCTTTTAAGCTCAGAGTCCCTTAAATACGAGTCGAGTTCTTCAATTTAGACTTAAAGAACTCGAGTCTTTACCAACACTACTTCCGCCGGTGTCCATTTGTGTACATCGGAAATGGTTTTGGTTTATAAATTGTTCTTAGAGACTGCTTAAGGGATCTAGTGCGTAATAGTAATTATGTCTCTGCGGGCGGTAAGCGGCATTTATTTACCGCCCGCGCGCAGGGGAAAATATCATTTCACACTCAGGAGAACATGTAAAATTGTGTACGCACCACGGGTGGTCATAAAGAAGGCCTCAGATCGCTTGTTTATGGCCGTCACCTTCGATTCGGGCCACAAATTCCCGCGATCTGGGCCGTCCTATATTTTACCGCCCTAGGTGCGTAATGTACCTTGATCTCCTGTATCAGTTCGGCTGTAACAGCGCTGCCTCCAATAACGATCGTTTCATAGCAGCTGAAGTCGCACTGCTCACGCCCCGCCGGCGTTATAAGCGTTGTCAGAAACGTTGGGCTGACTATCTTGAAGGTCGGCTGTAACAAAATACCTATGTGCAGTCAGTGACAGAAATGTTCTTATTACTTTTTCATAATTAGAATACGATACCAATTATGCCCTTAAAATGATCACCAGCATTTTTGTGACACCTTGTATAAATAGCCAAAACGAGCAATTTCTTATACCAGAGACTATAGATATATAGACGACCACAGCCTAAGAACTTTTTGAAGCTCATGTCGATTGCGCCATCTATGTCAAAGCCACCTAAAGATACCGAATATGTAAGAGAAATCTCACCTGCACTGCTACTCCACCTAGTAACAAATACACTCACGAGCTTCAAAAAGTTCTTAGGCTGTGTACGAAATCGACATGAGCTTCAAAAAGTTCTTAGGCTGTGGTCGTCTATATCTCTATAGTCTCTGCTTATACCTAATGCAAACTTGATTTATATATGTATAAATGGTGTTTTTCCAACTTCCAGTCATATTGAATGAGACTACTTTGAAGCCTACTTGCTTTCGTTCAAAGTATAGTAAGTACCTTATAAGTGTTGATAAGCTCACGCGCATGCTTCGGCGTTAGAGTGCACGAAGTTTGCAGCCTGGTGAACCGCATGATCGGAGACGTCAGGAACATCGCAATCGCTGACAGCCACTGCAGCGGTGATATAATGAACACCATTTTAGTAGGGCAGGGGAACTTGCTGTGACGTATCCTAGAAAAGTGCGAACAATCATTAAAATCAGTGGCATTTAATGTATCAGGTTATTCTAACAGTTGTTTTCTTACTTTTGGCAACCACATTTCAACCTTTTGAACGCCAAGCATCGGACGGAAAAATCATGCCCTCAGCGCCAACCGCTGACTTTCCGTGCTCGTGATTTGACGGCTTTGGCGGTCAAAGGGTGAAATAGATTATGATTTTATGATTTAACGATGCCTGTGGCTGAATTTAATTTAGGTTATCAATATTATCACATGGCATATTGGACAAAGTTTGGATTGCATTGATCTTAAATATATATGGCTTTGGTTTTACTAATTGTTCCATAATCATGAATGGAAATTTACTTACCAATCGTATGGTGCGGTGATTGCTAAATTCTTATGAGTGGCGGCAGCGGCTTTAGGCAGCCCGGTAGACCCGCTGGTGGCGATCAGGAGAGCAATGGTGTCTTCCGGGTCGAAATCTGTTGCCCTAAATAACCAAGTTTGTAACGGGATCTCGCAGAAAGCTTAATTAGTTTCAAATGGTCTACCATGAACATCACAAATCGAATATTGACCAAACGAATTAGATCCATAAAAAGCATTTTGAGGAATGAATTCCCATCAGACTGGAAATCGTTGTAATACCTTCATTTGGTCCTAAATACATGTAATCTAAGTTTTCCCAATCCCAGGAGGTGTGCATAACTTTTGGCAGCAAAATAATTGCGAAACGTTTGCTCTTTTTCAGTTATTTGTTTGTATTGTAGCTCATAACCGATAGGTCCGTCGGGAAAAGCCAATCCAATCAATGTTAAAGATGGTTAAATTCGGCTGCATTTGTTGGGGGCAGAGAGGCTAGATTGAAATTTGACTTTATGAGGAATTTTGAAAAAATCTAGTCGTGGATTTTGTCCAAAAAGGTTTCATTGGCGTTTGATGAATATAGGGATGCCAGAAATAGTTGACTCGCTGGATGGAACGAAATTACAAGTTCCACTGAAATTTTCGGCCTCGCCAAAGACCGGGATGAATGGCGAAGGTGCAGTTAAAATGGTAGAAACAGCTCAATAGTTAGTAAAAGTCGGAGACCATACAAATTATATATTTACAATGTGGTTTCAGTCAAATAACAGGTTGGCTAGGTACGTTTACTTACTTACTGCTTAGGTTGTACGGAAGTTGCGAATTATATGTATAAACACATTACCCAAGATTAAGGACCTCACCTGAACTGTTCAACAGCGTTTTTATTCCCATACGTCTCTAAGAATTCAGAGAAGCTACATGGGTAGTCGGATTGATCGAAAGTGACGATGAAGGCATCCGACTTGATGAGAGCTAGCCGCACGTCTGGGGCCCGGTCACTTTGGCAGAAGATCACTTTAGGTCTCGTCACTTCGAATGTGCTACGGAGCTCTTCTAAAAAAGACAAAAAAAAATCAGAAAAATGTCCGTAATTAAATCAGAATCTATAATGCTGGTGATGGACCTTTTCTTATATTTATGAGGGTTCAGCTAGAGTTTAGGCTAAAGTCTTGAGAACTTCACACACATTTGAGATTTTTCTAGCATCTGATGAATTTCATTTATTGAAGAGTAATTTGCAAAGTATCAAAAACCGCTTTGGAAGGAACCGGGGGCGTCCCACGACTTTTAGAATGAAGTAACTACTTGTAGTTCAAAATTTCACACGCTCTTATTCTCTTAACGATCAAATGTGCCGATATCATTTAGCTACTACTGCTGCTAATGTAATGTAGATGTCGGCGGCCGATCGTAAGATCAAGCATATCGTGAAATTCCTAGCCATATCGTGAAACGAGAAAATCTTTGACTCGTTCCCTGAGTCGACGGAGCCTCGCTAAGGGGGGCTCCTATTTCTGGGCAGTTTGCCCTTCGGGCATCTGAAGCAACCTAACGAACCTAATTAACCTACCTATACATTGGTTTAATGTGACTATCGTTTAATCATTACACAGGAACGTTACGATCTGCCTGATTTTACGTTCGGTCGCCGACATACTTAGATACAGCTACTTACCAACACCCAAAGTCCTATCAATAGGAGACACTATGACTCCCAAGTAGAGCGCCGCGTAGAATGGTATGGCCAGGTCGAGATGGTTTGGAGCCATGAGGGTCATGACGTCACCGCGCTGAAGACCCAGGTTCTTGATGGCGATGGCGCAGCGTATTGTCCTCTCGAGGACTGAGCCAGTGGTTTCGGATTCGCCCGTGGCTCCATCGATCTAAAGGATATCAACTTGAAGTTACGGTGTATTCTGGTCTACGATTAAACCCCATCTGGCCTGAACGAAGCGGGTACCAGTGGAAGCGCGTCCATAAAACACGATTCCCGTTCGTTGCCTAAGTTTCAGGTGCCTGAGCAGTTTTCCTACAGCTCATGAACAATTTGACCCAGCGCCACTGGCACCACAGATGGGAATATACCGAAATCAGAGGCCTCAATTGACACAAGAAAGCGACAGAAGGTGACAGTCAAATCATAAAATTACACAAACAATACACCTAATCATATGAAGGGTACACGGAAAGAACATGTCTAGTCACTTTGACAACATTTTGAGTTATTGCGGTTTTACACTTTGGAACGATTCAATTAACCATACTATTTTCGTAAATAGATGGTTTTTATGAATTAAAAAGTGGATTTATGTTAAAAATGCCAGCTGTTACAGAAGTTGTTGCTAATAGTTCATTGCAAGCTCTACATTTTGATACAAAAATCTCATATTACGAAAAAAGGGACTAGACATGTTCTTTCCGTGTTCCCTTCATATTAGGTTTTATGTAAAGTCGGGTCTGAAAATATAGATATTACATTTAATGTTACAACATCTAATTAGGTAGGTACGCCTTGGTTTAGGTACGCTTTGGTTTAGGTACGCCTTGGTAATAGAGTCGTGGTTAGATATTTTTGTCGCATTCAATGTATCCATTTTCAGACGTGACTGTACCCTATCTACTGGATCCTGACCCCTTGGTGTACCTAATCGTTTCACTAACGTAACGATTGCGTTTGCGTGAGGTATTAATTTGTATGGGATTTTTAACATAGCACACCGAGCGGAACGTATCGAAAACTAGTAGAGATACTTCTATAGATAGCTATAGAAGTATCTCTACTCGTTGATTTAGTTTTCGATACGTTCCGCTTGTTGTGCTGTGTTAAAAATTCCATACAAATTAATACCTCACGCAAACGCAATCGTTACGTTACGTTAGTGAAACGATTCATCATCATCATCATCTCAACCATAAGACGTCCACTGCTGAACATAGGCCTCCCCTTTAAGGGGGGGTTTGCCATACGCGCCACGCTTGGCAGGCGGGTTGGCGCGCGCAGTTTTTTTTTGTTTATTGTTGTTTAGGCTTTCGGAAGATGCTGCTGCCCATCTCCCGGTATATTCCCTTAGCAGACTCCTACTGCAACCACGGGACGATATGGTGGGGGACAATTGCCGCACGGCCGATTGAAACGATTACACGAAGGGTTTTGTTCGGAAAGAGAAATGTCGCACAATTCACATCTCTTTCTGTATCGTATCGCATACTAATTAAAACGCCATGTCACAACTAAAGTCGAAATGGGCCTATATGACCCTATTTGGGTTTCTAAATGTTTAACAAAATATCTTTTATATACGCAGCGATTAATGTTTAATTAAGTTGCTTAATAAATTAATTCTACCATCAACACCATGACACATTCACAAGCCTTGCATAAGACGAAAAACTATAAGAATGTTGCGTTTAATATGCTGTGAGTTTGGAAACTTATATGTTGAAATGATATACATATTATAAAGTCTAAGTTATACTAGGAACGTATCTATTTAACAACAGTAGGTCATTGCATGTCGAAGAAAAAATGATTTTCTGTTCCCTTAAGTTCCTTCCCTACAAGACTCTAATTTCAGGCCTTATGTCAGCTAAAACTGTCAAAAAAGTACCAAATTGTGGCCATTTGCTTCATATAATAAAATACAATTTAATCTAAACTTATGGTCAATAGAAAATTAAAATTAATGTAAACAAATCCATTTACATAAATAGTTTCGCAATCACGCATATTTAAAGAACAACCATGGTTTCATTGACAATTTATACAAATAAGGCTCAAAACACACCTAGCGGAATAGAGGCAGTATTGTATGGAGGCCATAGACAAAATTAAGCTACCATGGACAAAGCTCAATACATTACTGCAAAAATTCCGCTAGGTGTGTTTTGAGCCTAAACAACAATTTAAGGTCATCTCTGCGAAGAGCGTCAGTCAGCAAAGATCGGGTAGCAAGCAATTACAGCAAATTCTTCATAGGTACCGAAATGGTAAAACTGTTCTAGAATTTTCTGTATTTGCTTGCTATCCGATCTTTGCCGATTTCCGGTCTTCGCCGAGTTGACATAACATTAATATAAACAAAAAAAAATGTTGTGATTTATATATTTCATGCATAGATACCTACGCATTTGTCAGTCAAACATATTTGTTTACCGTATTTTACTGTTCTATAATCCTGAATTTATATTTACCTGTAAAACAAAATCTTGATCATCCTTGAGACTCTGCAGCACAATTTTCCCTAGATGGTGTCTGTCAGAAGGTGTCCCTGAATCCGCGACCACCCTGGACGTCAGCTCGCTTAGGAACCAGTGCACGGAGTCATTCACTCTTCTTGATGGATGCATCCTGTTATCCTGTAGCTATGAAC
Organism: Pammene fasciana; assembly: GCA_911728535.1. Classification (NCBI taxonomy): domain Eukaryota; kingdom Metazoa; phylum Arthropoda; class Insecta; order Lepidoptera; family Tortricidae; genus Pammene; species Pammene fasciana. The sequence goes on from OU452292.1 coordinate 6,016,863, forward strand.
ATAGAGTAACTTATATAGTAGAGCAGCACAGCCTAAGAACTTTTTGAAGCTCAAGTCAATCGCGCCATCTGCGTGAAAGCGACCTAAAGATACCCAAAATGTAAGAGTAAATGCCACCTGCACTGCTACTCCATCTAGTAACGAATAGCGTACTAGTAGTACACTAGTACGCTGGTAGTAGGTACTTAGTATTAGTATAAGATAGTATAGGTACATTGCCACATTACATGCATTGGTAGTGGCTCACGGAGAGCCGTTTTGCTGCATTGATCGTAGCAAATGGAAATCCGTGATCTCTGCCTACCCCTTTTGGGATATAGGCGTGATTGTATGTATGTTGTATGTATGTGGGTACATCGCGCTTCACTATTGTTATTGTTTTAATGTAAATTCTAGTGTTTTTGGTAATAAACGTATTTTAATTTTTTTTATTTTAATTTTAGTTAGTCTGAACCGCCATCTGAACGAGAGTAGACCAAAGTTAACGTAAGATGTAAAGGAATCGTAGGAACGCTACTCGTTACTAGATGGCGCTGCACGGTTCCTTCATTATGCAGTAACTTTGGTTTCCCACAGACATCGCAAAAAAAAAAGACAATTTTCTGAATTCGGACGCGCGTAAACCGCTAACCATTTTGGATAAACTGAGCACATCTCACCTTGGAACAAAATATGTTTCACAAAATGTTAAATATTTTAAACGGTTTAAAAAACACCTTAATCCGGTACAAAGCTTGAAAGCCGACTGGTCCGCTAGTGGATTTGAATTTCATTACTACCAATAAGTAGTTACGGACATCGAATTATCCCGTGCGACTACTAACCTTAATGTAGGGCCGATTGCAGCTAGGGTGACCAGACGTCAGGAATTTTCCTGACATGTCAGGAATTTTGGACATATGTCAGGAATGCGGCCGGAATAGGAAAATGTCAGGAATTTTCGACAAATAGAGAAAATTGTATATACTGTAAACTTTTATTTAAATAAATATTATGTAAAAATTTAGTTTTACGAGCATAGAACTTTTTAGTTGCTGGTGTAGCCATAAAACTACGGCTTTTCATGAACAAGAGATTTCTCTCGTCATGATTGTTCCTTAGGACCCAAGGATGGATTTGAGAAGTGGAGCCACCAAGATTTTTGATGTAATTTTTTAGGGGGGGAGGCTCTCAACTTTATCTTGATATCTACATCAGTTAAGCCACTTGGCCAAGTTTGGTATCGTCATATGAATCGGAGATGCCGAATTGAATTAAGGTATCATCTTGATACCGATCAAAAACATGTAAAATAAACATAAGAAAACACAACGAGAGATAGAGAGATATATAACACAGCAAATACGTACATATCTCTTTTAGGGATTTCTTCCAGTTAACCTTTGAGCAATTGAGAGTTAGTTTTCAACCCCCCCCCCCCCCCCCCCGCTGCAACGTATTAAATAAAACGCGAATCCGAGCTCAAGGCTCGTGTCAGGAATTTTGGCCCAAAATCAGGAATTTTGTCAGGCCTTTTGAAAATTGTATCTGGTCACCCTAATTGCAGCATAGAAAACCGGACAAAAGCATGTGGCTGCTCTACATGATGGGCCATCATAGGGACGCAGCTATACGACGGAACGAGACCGCAATATCGTTAGCTCCCTCTAACGCATAGCTGCGTCCCTATGATGGCCCATGTAGATGTAGAGCAGCCATCAGGCCATGCTCAATGTAGTTCTTCATTTTTTACCAAAACGAATTTAAAAAAATAAAAATCATTATTTACCTGTTTTAGCGGCCGTGAAGTAATTTGTCAACGCCATAAATATGTATACACTTTTGCACCTTACTCCATTGTAATAAGGTTCAAAGTGTATACATATTTTAGGCGTTGACTAGTAAAATCCATTACTGTATTGTTTTTAGGGTTCCGTAGCCAAAATGGCAAAAACGGAACCCTTATAGTTTCGCCATGTCCGTCCGTCCGTCCGTCCGTCCGTCCGTCCGTCCGTCCGTCCGCGGTCTAGCTCAGTGACCGTCAGCACTAGAAAGCTGAAATTTGGTTGGAATATGTGCATTAACCATGCCGACAAAACGGTAGAATAAAAACGCGAAAAATATATTTTGTTAGGGTACCTCCCGTACACGCGAAGTGGGGGGCGACATTTTTTTTCGTTCCAACCAAGTTGTGTGGGGTATCGTTGGATAGGTCTTTTAAATAAAATTAGGGTCTTCTAAAACAGTTTTTGGATAAAACTAATACTTTCGGAAATAATAGCTCCGAAATTTTAAAACAGGGCGTCCCCCCCCATCTAACTTTTGAACCGCGGGTCCAAAAATTTTAAAAAAAATTCATAAAAGTGAGGCCTAATGAGTACCTTCAATGAAAACTATATTGGATTAAATCAGTCGAGCCGTTTTTTAGTTATCACTCAAAAACCCATAGTGAAAGGACGTATGTGAAAAATGACGTAAGCGCCGCCAAATTTCTCATAAGAAACGACCTTTTGAATTAATGAATTGTAACAGGCCGGTAACTACGGAACCCTACACTGAGCATGGCCCGACATGCTCTTGGCCGGTTTTTTACCTTTTAAACTTTTCATCCGACTAAGAAATATCATTTCAAACAGCCAATACTTAAGCGACGTCTATACACCGTCTGAACGGCAATCCCTTCAAACTGTAGGATAGAGCGAGATAGTTAGATCAAAAACCTTGGTTGTCTCGTTCTTTGTTATAGCACCGCTTCTGATCGTGCGAATGAGGCTTAATACAATCATAGACAAAACAACTATTTTTAAGGTTTAATCTTGTATCTGTTGCATAAAAGGAGCATATTTAATACTGTCTTAAATAGCTTTTGACGAAAATTTCTTTTTAAATATTATTTGAATGAAAATTGGCAGTAGGTATACATAGTTCTTAATACTTAAAAAAAAATTATAGAGGGAAGCTAATTCATGACATTGAACGCTAATAACGTAACCAAAATCTGTAATTTATTTCATTTACTTTACTTTATTTCCTCGCACATTAAAAATCGCTCATCCACGAATTTCCCTTTCCCGTCCTCTGCAATAATGTACTATTAACGAAAATAGAATAAAGTTTTAAATACAGGGTGTAACAAAAATACTGGTGATCCGTTTAAGGGCATAATTGGTATCGTATTGCGAGTAGGAAAAAGTAGGAGAAAAATTTTTTGGACGCGAAAAAAAATTTTTTTGTATGGGGCGAGTCGTCCCAGCTGGCCAACCCTCCATACAAAACCAAACAGTTTTTTCGCGAGAAAATATGTTTTTCTTAGTTTTTCACAATAAGAATACGCTACCAATTATGCCCTTAAAAGGATCACCAGTATTTTTGTTACACCTTGTATAACGAAGCGAATATATTCTTACAGATTTTCTAGTTTTCTTTACCCAAAGATAATACTTGTTTGATTAAAGTACAATCTCTCTTACTACTCAATATACTCTTGAAACAATACATTTTTGTTTTTCTAATTTAAGACAACGTGGTTTTATTAAGCGAAGAATCATATTTTCTTCTGAAACCTATCGTGTGTGGTATGAAATGGCCTTTTAAGCTGATTCTAAATATATATCACTTACTTGTTTTAAATTATAATAAAATTAATTTTCGAAACATACCAAGTTTGGGCTCCTCCAGATATGATACCGTCGAAAAGTTTAGTTTTTATTAATTCTCCTCTCGGTTTTTTTTTTGGGGCTACGGGTGACCAGAGGGCTGGCTCGTTCCTCGCTCAGCACATTGGCATTGCCATTCAGCGAGGTAACGCAGCCAGCCGCCTTATGGGCACCTTACCAAATAGCGGTGACATAGGGGACATTTGTACATATAGTTTAAACCACGTAGGCTAGGTAGTATTAATTAATACTTCGTAGCCCAGGCTAGGTAGTATTAATTAGTGTACGTTTTGTATATACTGTCGTTTGTCCTTTTGTTTGTATTTTATTTAATATATGTATAAAGTTGAAAAAAAAAAATTGTGATATATGGCCTAAAGATCAATCGTTCCGATTTTCATGCTTTTAACACCATTTGCAGCGTCTTTTGGCGTAGGTACCGCTAGCACGATTAGTTCATGTTCCAACGAGGTTATCGTGGACTTTCGAGGACTGGAATCTCCATCTCTTACTGATCGAGGTGTAACGCGCTAGTTCTGTATATTTATCAGTAACCTCAAATCAATCGTAAAATTTGTGTAAAAAGCCCCTATTTTACAGCTTCCAATGTAGGATTTAAAAAATATTACCTATTTATCCAAATCAAAATATGTGCAATTCGTACCTACTTACTTGCCTGTCTTAGCAACTTTTCAAGTTTCCAGTCGACTATAAAGAGATCTATCAACTTTTTCACCTTATTGCGCTGTATTAAGGTCCAAAAGTGAAAACATTTCTTTTAGTCGACTGTCCAAAGATATCATATCATTTAACGATTCATTGTGGCTTTATAAGGGTCGAATGACGGTCTCAGAGCATTAATTACATTGCATAGGTAATTGTTATCGATATCGAATATTAAAAAAATCTTTATAAATACGATGAATAAGACGAAATTCAGGATAGTATACTTACAGCAAAACTTGCTTATTTTTATTATGATAAAAATAATTCACGCAGAACTCTACTTAATATACGCTAAACATCATTAAAATTGGATCAAAGACAAAAGTTATTCTTTAAGCTTTTAAAAATCTTAAGAAGTATCTAATTTCAATGGGCTAGTTCTCATTTCTGCCAATGAAATCCGAAGAAATTAGCGCCAACGAAGTCAAAAAAGGACTCAAAATATTTTTTATTTGTAACTATTTAACATATGGATTTGCATTACAAGAACAGCTGGTATATAGTAATTACGTATAGTATATAGTATATAGTAAACTGTAAAATGCATGCGCTATAAAAATACAAACCAACCTTATATTATTAGACTTGAGATTTCAGTCCCGAAGAAATTCTTACCGGCAGAAAATCCTCGAACAGCGACCTAAATATATTTTTTGGGAAACACTAACTTCACACAGGTTTACACTCTTTGGGTGTTATAAGGCAACTGGAAGGGTGTCGGGTTCTTATTAACGTATTGCTTAGGTAGACAGATAGTACAATGTAAGACGGAACAAGTACAGTCGGCAGCAGAAGTAGCTAAGCTGGTAGGGTGTTCAAAATGACCTACACACGCTCTTATTTTCTTAACAATAAAGTCGTGTCCAGTTCATTTTGAACACCCTACCCGCTTAGCTACTTTTGCTGCTGACTGTACACCGAAGAAATTAGGTGTTTTTTGGTGGGACAAAATATGTCAGATTTCGATACTATCCATTAATCGGCCAAAAGAAATTGTAAAATGTATGAATAATTTAACATTCATACTAAATGGTGAGATGAGATTATTGGAAAGTATATTTCCCCCCGAAACTGAGTGTTCTTAATCGTTTGAAAATAAAAACACTGTGGTGGTCGCGCCAAAGAGGTTTTCGAGGTATGACATTTTTTAGGGTTCCGTAGCCAAAATGGCAAAAACGGAACCCTTATAGTTTCGCCATGTCCGTCCGTCCGTCCGTCCGCGGTCTAGCTCAGTGACCGTTAGCACTAGAAAGCTGAAATTTGGTTTGAATATGTGCATTAACCAAGCCGACAAAACGGTAGAATAAAAACGCCAAAAATATATTTTGTTAGGGTACCTCCCGTACACGTGAAGTGGAGGGCGAAATTTTTTTTCGTTTCAACCAAGTTGTGTGGGTTATGGTAGGATAGGTATTTTAAAAAGAATTAGGGTCTTCTAAAACAGTTTTTGGATAAATCTCTTACTCTCTGAAATAATAGCTCCGAAAGTATAAAATAGGGCGTCCCCCCCCCCCCCATCTAACTTTTGAATCGTGGGTCCTAAAATTTTGAAAAAAAATCATGAAACTGAGGCCTAATGAGTACCTTTAATGAAAACTATATTGAAATAAATCGGTTGAGCCGTTTTTGCGTTATCATTCAAAAGCCCATAGTGAAAGGACGTAAGTAAAAATGACGTAAGCGCCGCCAAATTTCCCGTAAGAAACGACCTTTTGAATTAATGGTCTCAGTGTACGGAATATTGAAATGACTTCAGTATCTATATCTGACATTGTTAATGAAGAATATATTATAATATAGGTATTACTATTTAAAAAGATTGATCTTCATTCTCAGAAAATATTATCTGTTTTAACTGCATAGAGCTGGACACGACTTTATTCTTAAGAGAATAAGAGCATTTAGCTATAGGTCATCTTGAACACATTAACCGCTTAGCTATTTCTGCTGCTGGCTGTACAAAGAACAAATGCTGACGGAAAATCTAATTGACAGTTTGTTCGTGACCAACATTAATAATGCGATATTTAGTTATAATAAGATAATATATAAGGTGCGTTGGGATAAGATAGAAAGGTATTTTTTTAGGGGTAAGATAAAAAGTAGTCTGTAATGCTCCGGAATATGGACGATTTTTCGTCTTACCCCTAAAAAATACCTTTCTATCTTATCCCAACAAAGTGCGTTGGGGTAAGATAGAACTTGTAGTGTACGTAGATGCACATAAATTAAAAATCTTGGCTGTTAAGTGGAGCAGGATTGTGTGCTATTAGGTATGAATATTTGCAAAACAAATCCGATCTTATTAGACTATTGCAAGGACACAAAATTAAGGCCTTCGAAATCTTGAAGTCAGTTGAAAAAGTCGCCCTATGCCCGGTCTGAGACAAAAGAGATACAAATATCATAGCTGGGTGAGTATAGTTCATCGCCCAGCTATGATATTTGTATCTCTTTTCTTTACACGGGAGCGAGTATCTTTTGTCTTTTGAAATAGCCGATAGCTCATAGTTTACTCGCTCGCGGTGAGTACAGTGCCTAAGATGTAGCTTGCAAAACAATTAAAATGTAATAAAATATTATAGTATTGTTTTATTGATATTCTTTTTGACAATTCTTCAATATTATAAACACCCTTCATAACAATTATTTTATCGATATAGATAAAGCGTAGCTAACAGGTAGGTACACACAACGCCTCACTAGGTATACACTTTTGAACGTTATTACAGCGGAATAAGGTTCAAAAGTGTATACCTAGTGAGGCGTTGACTGTACAAAGCTACATACTGCTGTCATTACATCGGTCAGTCCATGCTTTTGCAAAACTAAAATGACGTAATGTCATATAAGTTCCATATGTCATACGACTTTTGAATCAGATCCATATCGTTCTTCCCTTCTATTAGTATCTTTGCCGACTTAACTGTTATTATGCCGATTCTAACCTCAAAATCTTAAAGAAATTCGGCATTTGCACTTTTCTGTGAAGTGTCCGTGAATTTCTGTTAATTGTCAGGAGTTTTAATTTATATTTGGAGCCTGACTATACACCCCTCAAGTTTGTTGAGTCTGCGGCCAAGCTTCTATGGGAACGGAACATCATCCTTTAAAACGCAACAAATATAAAAGTCTCGGTAGAGCGTACCATTTAGTACCTTTTGGAGTTGAAACTCTAGGTCCATGGGGTCCCAGCGCACACAAGTTTTTTGCAGAAATCGCGAAGAGTCTTGTTGACGTAACTGGTGACCGAAGAGCTGGCGGTTTCCTCGCACAACGTATCAGCATTGCGATACAACGAGGAAATGCCGCCAGCATCCTTGGTACAATGCCGCAAGGCTCCTAGTTTAGATTTGAGCTAGTTATTAATTTAGTTTAATATTTGTAATGTAGTGCCTCTGTATATTTGATTATGTAAATAAGTGTTATATTTATATTACTTAAAATCATTCATTAAAACGACAATTACTTTTGTAAAATAATTTATTATTTAAATTAAATAGACATGTAGTCAATGTCATTACAGTTGATTTATGCATATTTTTTCAGAAGCTCGAGGACCGATGGAAATAGGTATTTAGGTGCTTCTCCACTCAGTACGAAGTCGTTGTGTGATGTGCGTTTAATGTTCTCGTAGTATACTACATTAGGTAAGTTCTTCCTAAGTCGTTCCACATTCTCCGCCAGAATCAGTGTATCGAGCTCTCCAGACAAAAGGGCCACATTTGCTGTTACTTTGCTTAAATCGTAATCTGGTGGACTCGAAAAACCGTATCTATGCAAATTTTCAAGAACGCCATAGTCGAATTGGCTAAATTTCTTACGCAAATATAGTTGATCGAAATGCTCCAAACATTTCTTCGAGATTCCACTAGGTACGTGTCCAAGTACGGTTTTTAAAAACTCCTCCTCTAAACCAGCAGGATTATATCCAACAACCGGGAAAATTATACCTTGGGCGCACACTTCGTAGCCAATTATACCTTTAGTACAAATTGTTCTAATTAGGAACAGAAGCGCGCCGCTATCTTTAAAAAGCTCCTGAATCCCGAGCGTATCTAAGAGATCCACTAATACAGGACCAATATCAGCAATGGTTTTGAAAAATGGCGGCATGTTAAAGAAATATGCACCCGGCGCTAATCCAATAAACAATTTCACCTTCTCATTGTATTCTGGTTTCAGAGACATTAGTGTTAAAAATTGTGACCCTCCTTGTGAATGACCTATAACCAAGATTTTCTTCTCACCCGTTCGGTCGCAAACGAAATCTATTGTAGCGGCGAGGTCGTAGTAGCCCATCTCGTGAAAACTGAAGTCCCAGAATTGTTTGTCCTTGTCAGGGTCCAGTTCAGTATGCCGCCTGCTGTGATTCGTACCTCTGTTATTGAGGAGCCACACGTCGTATCCTGCGTCCGCCAGAGCCATACCTAATGAGTCATGACCTCTAATGACATAAGGGTCTGCATTCGATATCAGTCCATGGGTCATCAGTACAGGAGCCCCTTTTCCAGGTATGCGAAATACCTTGAGGATGTATCCGTCTTCAGTGACCACTTCGTATTGATTGGCCTCGTTTCCATATTTGTTCACAAGTTGTGTAAAATTAAGTTTTCCATCTTCAGATAGCGAGAGTTTCGAGATCTTTCCGACAATTGCATCAATATCAAGATCGGAAGAACAGTGGGATAGCCGTATAATCGCTGCTAACAAGATAATTACAAACATCATCTTTAATTATCCTTTCTTAACTTTACAATGTGAAAATTTTATTTCGTCTGCTCCTTATTACTGATCGCGAACCTTTTATATGATAGTATGACGCCTTTACCTATTTGCTTAAACAAAATGTTAACAGGTACAGTGCGGGGTAGCTAGAAGTTGCTAGGGTTTGAGTTTGATAATGATAGGCTATAGTTAGCGAACCAAGAAAACATTAGTTCGATTTCTCCTTTTTCAGATCTGGTTCTTCTCTAATCTAAGCGCTTCTAAAAAAACACCTTTAGAAATTGTGTTACCTATCTTCAAAGACTTTTTTTGTTATTTCTATTCAAAATTTTTTTCATCCCAATTATAAGAAAAAAAACCAAAGTTCAATTGGAACTTTCGTTTGTTATGAAACTTAGGAAAAAACAGATAAATCACAACTTAAAAATAACACTAAACTATACTTAAAAAAATAAAACTCTACGGTAAAATAATCTAAATTACACACATGTAAATCTAAAAGTCTATATCTTAGGTTGGGCCCTGTGGCATGGTACCGAGGATGCTGGCAGCATTTCCTCGCTAGACCGCAATACTTATAGACACAATAGCTCTAAAATAGAAATAGTTAAATCTCGACCAATAACACAAAACCGATTCGATTAAGTTTTGATGTACCTACAGTTTTTCCTATTTTAGGGTTTCGTACTCATATCTCATATATAATATGCGATATAAATATACATACATATTTTATTACATAAATATATACATAGACGATACTCACGAAACTGAAACTCAATCTCAAACATTCATTCTGCCAGCAAAAAAGCACGAGCAGATTTTTTAAACGCAAACTTGCTGGGGGCATTTTTCACATTTTGAGGAAGGGGAATTATGCCACTATTGTATACAATAGTTTTTCTACGGGGGCTTAAAATAGACAAGCCAGTTAAAGTATACGTTTTGACTATACCTGTCAGTCATCTTAGTGACAAAGAATGCAAGAGTAGAAAAAACACTATATTATTACAACAATTTATTAACACAAAGTGCGCAGCACATCTGTTAATTTCATATAGGACATTTAAAGGAGATATCGAGTTCATAATAAAAAAACCGGCCAAGTGCGTGTCGGACCAATCATCATGAAGGGTTCCGTAGCTACTATCGAAAAAAAAAACTTATCGCAAGGTCGTATCTGCCTATACACGTAGTATTTTGGAGATAACTCAAAAACGCCTTAACCGATAAAGATCAAAATAATTTACGTGTAAAGAATATTCAAAGATTTATAATTTTTGGACTTACGATACAGACGATTTTTTTAGACTTTCGAAGTGATTATTTCTGAAAATATCCACTTTTACAAAAAATAGTTAAAAGGAACCTCAACTTTATTTTTAAAAACCTATCTATTGATTTAGGTACATGCCCCCCCCCCCCCCCCTAAAAATATTTTGTCAATAATTTCTACTACAAAACTAAGTTGCGTAGCGGCACAAAAAATACACCTTATGTTAAATTTAATAAAGAAACGTCTCTTAGTCTCCGAGTAAAATGGCTGTGACATACGGACGGATGGACAGATGGATATGACGAAATATAAGGGTTTCGTTTTTGCCATTTTGGCTAAGGAACCCTAAAATCCAACGGGTGGCTTTGTTTTTTATTACAAGTTACCTACAAAGAAAATGACAAACAACATACGTATTGATCAACAGCTGCACATTTTTACGTAATATTCTAAAGGTATATAATTTATTATAATAGATTCCCAATCATATAATTATGGTTGTCAATTTAAAAGCTGAATAAATACAAAGTGTCACAAACATATCTACTGGTGATGCGTTGAAGTGAAATGCATAATTATTGGTGTCGTATTCCAAAATTGCCGAGTAGTAAAAATATTTGGTGTTACACAATAGCGGTCCAGACACTATCAGTAGTAATGACATTACTAATACTGTCATTCCTTTGTTCAGTAATGACATTCCAAAACCTCTCCACACACTTGTCAGTATTTTTCATCATTACGACAGTGGTCGCGGTCGACAATGGACGCAAAAAAGATAGCCTGAATGGCAATAATAATTGCAATTGCTTTATAAAACGGGTTAAAAGAAAAAAATACAGAAAGGGGCTACCTTTCAAGGAATATTTACATTTACCTCTTAAAAATATCGGCATCACTGAAACATTTCAAGAATTACTTTCGGATGAGCGAAGCAAATTACTTGTAGCTATTACAATCATTTACTCCAATTATAAGCAAAAAAGACACTCATTTGAGTGAATCAATCCCCGCAGAATAAAGATTAGCTCCAAATGCGTTCATCCTCGGCGATCGCTCCACGAATACTGAAGGAATGATGGAATGACGCGCACCGCGCACCACAAACTGTCAGTATAATGTCATTACTTCAGTACTGACACTACAATATTAAAATATTCGAATAACTTCATTCCTTACCGTCATTCCTTCATTCCAATCACTACACTGTCATTAGTAATGTCATTACTTGAAGGTAATGACATTATTAGTGATAGTGTCTGGACCGCTAATAGTACATTGTTGTAGAGGCTGGAAAGTAAGCTATAGGTGGACCCTCTCGGGGGGTCACTGGGAGTGTAAATTCAAAAAGTAGACTGAATCAGGCTCCTGCGTATATTCGAAAAACGGGTTTTCTTGAATAACTCGGCTATTTTTGATTTTACAGTAAAACCCCAAGGACTAAAAATTGTAAGAAATTTGATTCTCTACAAGTTTGGTCCTCATAATTTTTTTTCTAGGGTCGATATTTTGGGGGAAAAAGGTGGGAACCAAAATTGTTCAGAATTTGATTCTCTTCTAAAATATCGATCCTAGAAGAAAAATTGTGAGAATCAAACTTATAGAAAATCAAATCTCCTAAAATTTTTGTTCTCACGGTTTTACTGTAAAATCAAAAATGGCCGATCTATTCAAGAAAAAAACTAGGGCTCCTGATATCCGTGATACACGCCGATCCGTAGCTAGGGGTTCTTAAGCCCGGCGGTACTAAGATCACGAATTTCACGAACACGGCAAGGTACGTACCTCGTACCTGCGTTCGCGTCCGGATTCACGTGACACGCCGTGACACGCCATGATACGTAGCCCGTACCTGCGTGAGCTTCGGGATCGGTTCCGTTGGATACTTAACGCACGTCTCGTAGGTTCGACACGCCCGGGAGAAAAATAAATAAGGACTAAGTATTATTGAATTGAGTTACCACTTTTAGTATATTGAATACGGGACGTTCGTCGGGCAAACATTTACGTGTGAATTAAACTTAAATTGTATTTTTTGCATCGATTTCAATAATTATAATGGTTATATCTAAATAATTTATGGGGTTATTCTGTTTTCTGTATAATCAGCTATTAATTTTAGTCAAAACTAGCGACCTGCCCGTTGCATTGCACCAATATAAATATAAGGTGTAAAACTCCCTAGTAAGTAACTAAGTATCATTATAATTATGAACTTAAGCAACGCTATGCTACTGGTTGTTATTATTAAATCAAGAGAAGACATTTTTTCTGTTAAGTATTAATTAAATGAATGAAACATACTTGTAAAAGCTTGCTACTATCAAAGAATATAACGTAGCCTAAATATAAACAAGGCAATCCTAATTCAAAGAAACAAAAGGGTAAATTTCTGCAAATCTTCGGTAGGTATGATAAAGGTAATACAGGTAAACAAATTCAACAAAAACACATGTACGGGGCCACGGAAAAAAAAGTACGCAGCTGCAGTTCTTATCTTATCTTATCAGTTTCGAACTTTCGGCACATTAAAGAGTACTGTTTATTTCTAGATTGAAGGTGAATGACGTATTATTGTTAGAGTGTTTTATTGTATGACTAACAAGCTAAGCCAACCTACCGGGTTTTTTTGTAGATAAGAAGTGCAGTTGCACGTGCAGACAAAGATAATAAGATTTGAGAGCGACTTATTTAAATGAAACAAACAATACACATCATAAGTAGCTGTGGGCTTTACCTTTTGTTTGTGAAGTTGAAAGAAGTGACCGCGATATTTTGTTTTACAAATTCGTGGTATTTTTTCAAAAGATTAATATTTAAAAGGCCGTATAAAATACATTTTAATTCAAAAGTAAAGAAACGGAATTAGAGCTATGACATCTCCGTCCGGTAGTATCGTACTTAGTTGGTAGAAGTTAAATCCGTTTAATATTTATAACTACGTTGAGTTACTGCAAGTATTTTTACATTTTCAAATATATACTTGTTCCAGCGTAAATCAGGTATAAATAATTTATTCAATTAAAAAATATATATATAGAAAAAAAACAAACAAACTGAAAACAAAATTAATATGTTGGTAAAAGAAGGCTTAACAAAAAATAAAAATTAATATTTTTATTCTGCTTGCGTTTGCATAACTATCTCCTTGAGTTTTCTTCGGTGAACTTTCGTGGAAGCTGTTTGTGGAATGGTATCCAAGAATATAACTCCTCCTCTCAGTTGTTTCGAGTCTGCCAGATTATCTGTTGAAAGATTATGGTATAGGTATAGTCGCCATCAGATATATCGGAGCAGCCAAGGTGGTCACAAAAATCTGAACCACGCCTAGGGTGACCAGACGTCAGGAATTTTCCTGACATGTCAGGAATTTTAGATATATGTCAGGAATGCGGCCGGAAAACGGAAATGTCAGGAATTTTCGACAAATAGACTAAACAATAAAATTCTATACACTGTAAACTATATTTAAATAAAAATTGTTAACTATGTGAAAATTTAGTTTTACGAGCATAGAACTTTTGCTAAATTTAAAAATAAACACTTAAGTAAACGTTGGTTTAGAATTGAGATCCGTTTCCGTTTCCCCATCGACCCCCCCCCCCCCCGCGGCGGCCGCAACGTATAAAAAAAACGAAGCTCAAGCGAAAGCTCAAGCTCGTGTCAGGAATTTTGGCCGAAAATCAGGAATTTTGTCAGGCCTTTCGAAATTTGTATCTGGTCACCCTAACCACGCCTCTATTGTCGAGGCGATAAAGTCCATGTTCAGATATTTCTGAGTACCCTAGCCGCTCCGGTATATTAGATGGCGACTGTACTTAAATATTACTTATATTGGTTTTAAAGATTATACAATGTGTAAATACGGTCGATAAATTAAACCAGACATAGTACTTATTGGTTTAACTTACATTTAACTGTGACCCAATAATTAATTTTTGATATTTTATCAGCAGCAATGTAAAGTAACTGTCAACGAGTTTCAACGCGAGTGTGTTTGCATTACATTGCGGGCCGAATTATTTTGTATGGATAATATTTAAATTGCAATTCTTTGTAAAAGTTATCTCATTACATTTCTTATGTCCTATACTGCACGGATGCCTTTGAAATCAATATAATCCAAGCCATCGCCCAAATTCAGCCTGATCTGTGCAGCAGATTTATTGAAAAAGTGCACTTCAATTCAAGGATATAGAAGAAGTCGAGGCGGACATTTGATCGATGTATTAAGTAAGCCATACTGAACAACTTTTATTATGGTACCAACTCCGAAGCTGCAAACAATTTTTTGGCTGTTTCATACATTTGCGCTGAATGGAATCCAAAAAAAAATTCCGACCCGCCATTATTGGAAAACCCTTTCTTACTATTACGATACTGTAAAGAGGAGGATACCTTTGACGATCTGTTTGACATCTTCAGCAGTAATATCAGAGCCTGGACACCTGACGACGCAAGCGACCGGTAATTCCCCACAGCTCGGATCTGGTATACCGGTCACGGCCACGTCTAGCACTCCCTGTAGCTGACGGATTGTGTTCTCCAGTTCCACTGGGGATATCTGTGGAAAAAGAGCATTATTGAACGCCAAAGTCATATACCAAATCACACACGAGAAATCACTGACGCTAGCGAACCAATATCAACCTTATTGAATTTAAACTTTCGTGAGACATATTAACACTATTATCACTGCATGCGGCTGTAGGTACTCACTTGCGTTTAGTCACTACGCGCGACATGTTTCGGAGAGCTTAGGTCTCCATCCTCAAGCACTAATAGTAGCGTACCTAGTGACTAAACACAAAGTGAGTACAGCCGCATGCAGTGATAATAATATCAACCTTATTTGAAAGTGTGAAGGTTAACAGCGAGCGTCATAACAATTATAATTGTTAAATTATAGGTGCTCTTGAGTCTGTGGGCACTGGACGCAGGATGTCTTGGCTCCGTAATATCAGGGAATGGACGGGGATAAAGACCGTTGAAGAACTGTTCAGATTAGCACTCGACAAAGATAATTTTAAGAAGCTGACTGCCAACCTTCAGTAATGGAGAGGCACCTGAAGAAGAAGAGAAGAGGGCACTGGGCACGACTTGGCACGAGGGCACGACTACTCATAACATCTTTAGTTGTTCTTGGTATCCAAAGAAATAGTGTATCCCGTCAATTGAAAGTAATTTGTTAAGTGCAAGAAAGAGAAATAACGAAAAAAATTTCACCATTGTTACTGTTACTTACTTGATTACTCATATACTTGAGCAGCAATTTAATTCTTTCCACGAAAAAGAAATTAAAGTTTTCATCCCTGTAAAACATATCGCCTGTTTTGAACCATTGGTCTTCCGCGAATGTTTCTTCTGTCGCTTCGGGGTTTTTGTAGTAAAACTTTATCATACCAGGGCCTTTCAGCCATAGCTCCCCATTTCTATTAGGCTCATAAATATCTTCTTGGGTCTCGACATCTATCAACTGGAATTTAAACATTGTTTAGTGAGTTTATATATCAGACAGTCAAAGATTTTCACAAGATATGAGGTGTTACTTTGAACATATCATATTTGATGGACTGTAGAAGAATAATTCCTTTACTGATTTCAACTAAGTATATGCTAAATTACAGCTATGAAGACATACAGTACGCGTAGTTAACGATTTGTAAAAATGTCTAATAGTACACTGCAACGATGTCTGATAACTTAACACTTTTGCACTTCTTCTTGTGTCGATGGTTTCAGACTGTGCGGGACCAGAAGGTATATAGCGACACTTAACGCTCTGTCTGTCGCATCACGGAGGTCTCGCTCGGAGCAGGCGTGCGGGCACGCTGGACAGGACATAGCATTAGTTCCACTGTTGCACTTGTACAAGGGGACTTGAGCTTTACTCTATAGATACTGTAAGTACCAGTTGGATTTTCCTATAGGGATGAAGTCTGGAGGGCTCGTGCCGTCGTTACAAAAGCCAGATTTAAGCCTTACTCTGTACTGTAGGCATCCGATGGGTTTCCCGGCAGGAGCGGAGCCTGGAGGACCCGTGCCGTCGTCCACGAAGGCTAAAGTCGTGATCTCGCTCATGCCGTACACATTTAGAATTTCTGCTTGTGGTATTATTCTCTGAAACGAATAAAATCATCTGTGACTGCACGTTTTGTCAATAATTTCTCAAATATTTTATATTATTTTATTTTATTATATTAGGTACACTTAACAGATATCATACAAACTCTAATAGTATAGTAGGCGTTAAACGTGTTATAACTAGCACGATATCCAAAGCAAGTATACACAGCATGTTTTACAAGTAAGCGCAGAATTTTACAGGTACAATATCTAAGAGCGATCGTTGAGTAATAAAACATGTTTTTGAAGAAAAACTAACTAACTAAAGCAACATTTGCATTCACAGAATAAATACAACACGAACTCATATTAAGGTAAAAACTAAACAAAATATATTTCAGGGTTTAAGCGTTTAACATTCATCCACTGAAGAGGAGGAGGAGGATTGAGAGAAACGAGGGAAAAGGATGTCGGCCAAGCCCTTCCTAAACCTAGCAAAGTAGGGGTCAAAAATATCTATCCGAACACTATTATTACCAGGACTATTATTAATTATTACTAGGCACTATTATTAATAGGACCTGAACATGAACATGCTTAAAAGTCTGGACGTTTAAAATTTCTTCCTTTTTTTAAATAGGTTGATCAACCCTTATGCCACATTGTCGCCAGTGCCCGCCCGATTTGCTGTTTCTTTGGCGGCCTTAAAGAACTTCACCAGCTTTCCCCAGATGCAGAGGATTGGTTGAAAAATCTCACATTCGAAATATAAAGAATTTATAAAGATCGCAGTGAAATACAGCTATACGATAGGATGAGTTCATGTTATATTTTTTTACTGAAATAAAAAAGTCTGGGAAACTTGCGTACCTCAACAGGTAGGATACTAGTACATTTCCTGAAAACTTACTTTGATGTCTGCAATCAGGTCAGCTGGGACAGCGCTCCCGCCCAGCATCAGTGTCTCCAGGCTGCTGAAGTCACACTGCTCGTGGTCCCCAGGTGTGATGAGTGTGTTCATGAATGTCGGACTAAGTACCGTGAAGGTCGGCTGGAGAAATACCGAGAATGTTTTAGCAGTAGCCTATCGAGTAGTGGAAAACCATGTGTTGATGTCATATAGGTACCTAGATAAAACAATAGGCTACAGAGCAGCCATTTTACCAAGGTTGCCCTGGTGTGCCTTGGTGCTCTGAAGAATTATCTTAGGTCAGTGATTTTTGATGGTTCTTACACTTTATCATAAAGAAATCCAAACCTGACCGCACATTTAAATTCAACCCCCTACGTTCAAAATAATAAACAAGACCGAAAGCGGTTAATTCGGAAAATTCACGGTCTAAAGTTACTAGGACTACGAGTACAGTATCCTGATAATCACGTAATTTTGGTCGATTTGAGCTCGACATATTTCGATTAATTTACGATGATCGTAATCTTGCGCGGCCTTCTGCGAAGGCAGCGCGCCGGTTACCCGTTATAAATAATTATAATATGTTGGAGTCTCAAGAGAGTTTTACGATAGAGTTTGTTCGGAAAGTGAAGTGTTTTAGTTTATATGGGAGCTGATACATTCTGCGACAATTCTCTTTCTGAAGAGAATCTAAACAATTGAATGAGTTTTCCAATAACCATGGATATCATACATTGTATACAAACTCGAAATATGTATGTGTTTCGTGACTAAATAAGGGGAGGGTAGACAATTTCGGACAAGAACAAAATGACGATCTACTATACAAACCTTGTACGTATTGATGAGGTCATAAGCGTGCTGCTGCGTCAAAGACTGCGATGTCTGCAGCCTAGTGTATCGTAGCACTGGAGACATCAGGAAATTTATCAGCGCCGTCAGCCATTGCAGTGGTGAACCGATCATTATCATCTTCGTTGGATTTGGGAATTGTGTGTGACGAATCCTTGAAATGTCGAAAAACGGAGGTTATAAAAAGATCTCGACATCGCGACTGTTGCACGCGTTTACACGCTACACTAACGGTTTCGGTTTGTATGTTTGTTTTCCACAGTTGTAGTCTAAACATATTTTAATTAGATGACGTAAGACGCTTTTTCGCACTAGATTTTTACACAAATCCATTGCTGTAAGAAGAGTCAAATATACAGGAAGCATAAATTTATATAATATTGCAGCACAGGTTTGCTGCTACTGCTGTAAGAAATGTCTTATAACTATGAATTGGATATTTAACATCTCTTGCAGCAATTCCTGGAATGCTTGCACAATGGGAATGCAACATTTACTATCACGATTACAGTTATTCCAACTATGTAATGACAAACAATTTATTGCAACTTTACCATAGATACGGTAACGAGATCGCTAAGTTTTTGTGCGTGGCGGCAGCACCTTTGGGTAGTCCCGTGGTTCCGCTAGTAGCGATCAAAAGTGCGACTGTGTCGTCTGGGTCGAAATCTGTGGGTCTGCAGAAAATAATTATAATTTATGGTCTCTAGTTTTATATTTTAAAGATACCATCGGGTTCAAAAATGCATGGACAATTTATGAATGAATTCATTGATAAATTGGCCATACAATTATGAACCCAATGGTACAATCTCGGATGAACTCTAAGTTAATCTCAAGTTTATCGCTCTCAGATGGTAGGTTAAAAGTTATTAGGGTTGACTATATTTTTGTTGAAGTCTCCAATAGAGACTGCGCGCATTGGAGGGTCTGCTACCATCTGGTTGATCTGGTTTAAATCTAAAACTAAATATACTTTAGAGGCCCCTATTCGACATGATTAAGTCTAAACTGTGACACATGTAGGTACATTTGCTATCAGATATACTGGAGGGGCCAAGGTGGTCAAAAATATGTTAACAACGCCTCTATTGTAGAAGGCCATAGAGTGCATGTTCAGATATATTTGAGTACCCTGGCCGCTCCGATATATTTGATGGCGACTGTATTCGGCAATTTTTTGGTTGTCTAATTGGATCACATGACTTTAGCAGGTAAATGCCTCCTCATGCCTCCTCAGTTCATCTACGCACCCTTGTGCTTTGTAGGATCTGCAATCTAGTGGAATAATAGGAGTATGGCATCTTTTGCGTGACATTTACCACTTCACGCCAATACTCACTTGAATTCCTCAATAGGACTACTGTCTCCATACGTCTCCAAGAACTCGGGGAAGCTGCAGAGATAGTCTCCTTTATCAAAGGTCACTATGAAGGCATCCGATTCCATCCCGTTCAGGGCCAGTTGCACGTCCGGGGCCCGGTCGCTCTGGCAGAAGATCACCCTTGGTCTGGATACTTCGAAGGTTCCTTGGAGTTCATCTAAAGAAGTTTACGCGTTTGTACAATCCATGTCATGTACAAGTTTATACCTTATTGCAAAGGAGGAACGTATCATATATTTAATATTGACGTCATTCGTTTGGCCGGATGACCATGTATTAGGAGAGTAATAAGTAATTTTCACTTAACTGTGTACCATTAACAGCCGGTTAGCAATCGTCACAACACTAACGGTCATTGTCAAATCCCATACATTTTGTCAAGAATGTGACGGTTAGACGTTACTGAAACACGACTAACAAGTTTTAATAAAGATGCCCATAAATGAACTCGGCAATGGCTGTATGGGGACTTAATACATTTTTAAACTTAATAATATTAGGCATTCTTGTAGACTTTCCTAGGTAACTTATTTAAAGTAATTCAAGTATCAGGCCATTTAGCCATGAAATAATCTTTTAATAACATTGTACAACCTTAGTTTAATAGCTTAAATTGTAAATCCACGAAAGACCAAGCATTAATGTCCCTAAGCATAAATGAACCCTCATAAAATATTTTCATACTTACTAACACCCAAAGTCCTGTCAATGGCAGATGCTATGACTCCCAGATACAAGGCTGCATAGAACGGTATAGCCAGGTCAACATGGCTAGGAGCCATGAGGATCATCACATCTCCTTGTTGAAGACCAAGGTTCTTGAGGGAGATGGCGCATCGCACCGTCCTCTCGAGGGCTGAACCACTCGTTTCCGATTCGTCTGTCGCTCCATCGATCTAGAAAAGTAAATAATTCGTGTAAAAGAAGTACCTTTGGTCTAAAAAGTATTTGATTTGCGTGAATTTCACGTAATTTTTTTTATTCAGAAAAGCCTGACCCGGCCACTATAGTTAATTACGCTGGTGAATATATTTTCAGCTGTGAAAATAGCTAGGGATACATGGACAGATCCTAGACCTATGATATTTGTTCCAGTTCTGAGCTTATCTCATCAAGATCCCGCAATCTTCCGAATAACGTCCACCCAAAGCCCAAGCACTCTGCCTGGCAACTTTAGCCGACGGATACGCCCGGCGGATAGATCCGTTCGTGTATGGCGCTATTCAGATGTGTCCGCAGACAAATAATATATATGATGTTATATTTATGTTATGTTATGTTAAATCCGGGTCCAATTCGCGCCATACACGCACGGATTTGCCCGCCGGGCACATCCGTCGGACAAACCCGGCGGGCACATCTGTGCGTGTGTCCCCAGCTATTGTCCCCCCCATGTAGGTGTCATAAGTTAGGTATAGGAACTTTTGAACCGTAAGTCAAAAAATTATGAAAAAATTCAAGATGATACATTGTTAAAGACTGTTTCCAAGAAAATTATTTAAAACATTATCGGTTAAGGCGTCGGTTTTGAGTGAAGTATCTCCAAAAAACTACGTATATAGTCAGATATACGACCCTGCGATATACATTTTTTCGATAGTAGCTACAGAACCCATTATGAGTGGCCCGACACGCACGTGACCGGTTTCTTTTAGTAATGATGTAAACTGAAAAAGAACATGATGCTAACGCATCTACGCTCGCTGTTGGTAGGTTCATCTACACACCCCGGAATGGTACGGAACTAAAACGGTTACGCAGTTTCATAGGAATATCGACGCTCCCTTCCGCGGTTTACTCGAATAACGCTATCAGGCTCTTCCAAATATGCTGTGTACAGTTTGGCAATGCACATAACATACCTGAAATTGCAGGTGTCTATAGGTAGAGGTGATCACTTACCAGCAGGTTGTATTATTTGCCACCTACGAGATATACAGTGTGTACGGGCGAATCTCTTAACGGTGATTAGTATAGGACATAAGAAATATAATTAGACAACTTTTACTTAGAATGCAATTAAAATTTTATCCATACAAAATAATTCGGCCCGCAATGTAATGCAAACACACTCGCGTTAAACGCTCGTTGACTTACTTTCAATACCATCTTTACAGTACATTGCTGCTGATAACATTTTCAAAAATTAAATATCGGGTCACAGTTAAGTGTAACTTAAAAAAACATCTTAATTAACGATTACACTAATGAGTCCTATGTCTGGTTTAATTTATCGCCCAAATTAGATTTACACGGTATAACAATCTCTAGCTTAGTGTTTACCTGCATAACGAAGTCCGGTGCATCCTTAAAGCTCTGCAGCAAGATTTTCCCGAGATGATAGCGATCGGTCGGGATCTGAGAATCCGCTACGATTCTAGAAGTCAGATCGTTCATAAACCAGTGGACTGAGTCGTTGACCCTTCTTTGTGGATACATCCTTCTGTAAAATCAAAATACAACGGTATTATACTGTTTTAAACTTATTTAGACTACCTAAACTAGCCTTGCAAATTGATATACGATTTTAAAATTACTTAGACATCAACATCAGTCAAATTTGGCAGCTGCATTGTCCCACCTGGACTTCGCAGCATTCACTGGATTTTCTTCGTCATCCGCTTTCTCACTACTATTTACCCCAGAGAAGAAAATGACATGACAAAGCAATTTGAATAAATGAAATGAAATGAAATGAAATGCCTTTCTATATCCAGTGAGATGTAGCCAGACGATAGAAAAATAAGTTAGTAGTTACATACTTAAAATTATAACACTCCAAAACTTGGTAAAAGACCGTTCCGTCTGTGGACCGATTTATTTATGTCTCTAAGGAAACGGAAGGCTGCCTTCGACCTTAATGCTAATATACTTAGTTCTAAGGGCTAGTACATAATCGAGTGAAATACTATTTCATTTTCTAGGAAAAGAGGAATGTTAGGTACATATGCAAATACTTACTGGGAACTCCTAGAAGATCACATAGAAGTTTTATGACATGCTTATTAATATAGTAGCCATTAGAAAAGTAAAATTATGTAAACAAACCTTCATTGCTTCGCAAACACGCACGCCATCCAATTAATTATAACATGTTATTTTGAAAAAAATTTAAAAATTGTGCGCTTCGAGAAAAACTTGTAATATATTTTTGCAAAATGTTTGTAGGTACCTGCACGTCATAATCAGGGGTCCCGTGCAATATGTTACTATCTGGCTACTTAAGGCTGCTATGGGTTGTGTGGAATGATTTCCGTATAAAACAGACTTGCAGAATAATTTTTTGCCATATTTTTTTAAATCCCTATTTAAAAAAAAAGTTTTGGAGAAGAGGAAAAACGCTCGAAAAATATTAATTTTTAGAACGTCATATAACTAATAAATATCACTTATTTGTAAATACAAAAAATATCACAAGAAAGCATGTTTAATGCAGTTTTTAAATACTTGGAAACTATAAGACGTATATTTATCAAATTTTAACATTAGGTAAATTTTCGGTCGCTACTGTTTTGTAGTGGAATGCTGAAAAAAAATGTTTTTAGTGTGGCATGAATACATGTAACTAATTGTCAAAAAAATTTTTTTACATTGGATGTCAGCACATTGTACATCAATCGATAGGTCTTTAAAAAAAATTGAGGTTTCTTTGAATTTTTTTTTGATTAAATGGATATTTTCAAAAATAATTACTCCGAAAGTCTGAAAAATATGTCCCCCTGTAACTTTTGAAACGTAAGTCCGAAAATGATGAAAAAACTCAAGAAGATACATCTTTAAACATTCGTTCCACGAAAATTATTCTAAATAATATCGGTTAAGGCGTCTTTGAGTTATCTCCATAAAACTACGTATATTAGGCAGATTCAACCTTGCTATATTATTTTTTTCGATAGTAGCTACGGAACCCCCCATTATGCGCTGTCCGACATGCACTTGGCCGATTTCTACCGAGTGTTTCCTGTAATAGGAGCAATAAATTAAAAAGTAGATTCTACTCCTCAAACCAGACAACGTTTGTTCAGCGACTTTTAAAAATAACTTATGGTTTGATTTTTAGGACACTCTAAAGTTTTTCCGGACACGCAATGCATGCCGAAATTGATTATGTCTGTAGGGTGACAAGCAATGTCAAATAGACGGATTTTAACGTACATTGAAAATACTATTTAGTTTGTATGAAAAAGAAGGCGATCTACAAGATGCATATTTTTTTAAAGTTGTTGAACAAAAGTTTTGTTGTTTGAGGAGTAGAATGCACGTTTTAATTTATTGCTCGTATTACAGGAAACACCCTGTATATCTACTGCTAACGACATTAGTTTGCCAGACTATAGTGTAACACGAGCCTATGATTTAATAATTCAGTCAATAACGACCGGCCCGCGGTCGGTACTCGCAAAATGATACCTTTGTTACCGAAGGAAATTACACTCATTACACATTTAAGGAGTTGTCATAGAATAGACTTCTTAAATGGAATTCATTTGATTCTCAAGGATGCTTAAAATTTGTCATTAGTTAGCCTCAAGGCTGTCCCTAGGCTTAAAATATCTAGTATAGACATTGATGTTATAGATACATACCGTGTGTGGCTTATAACACGAGCAAAAAATTAAAACGTAGATTTTACTCCTCAAGCTAGGCAACGTTTGTTCAGCGATTTAAAAAAATATATTTTTAGTACACTTTAAAGTATAATCGAACACGCAATGTATTGCAAAATGGATTACGTCTGTAGGTTGACAAGACTGACAAGCAATGTCAATTAGATGGATTTTAACTTACATTGAAAATACTATTTAGTTTGCATGGGAAAGAGACAATCTAAAGACTATGTCTTTTTTAAATGTTGTTCAACTAAAGTTTTATCGTTTGTGGAGTAGAATCTACGTTTTATTTTTAGCTCGTGTTACAGGCCATACACGGTAAACAAGATGTTTTTCAACCGTTGCGTTTCTACCAGAAATGAGAAAGGATATGTGTTGCGAGTAATGTGTTTTTGAAACACATTAGCCACAAACCAATAGAATCACTTCATTTGTTTATCCTCGCACAACGCAGCTCTAGGATTGGTTGTTAAACACATTACTTTGTATATTAAGTATATGGTGGACGCGACGTGTTCCGATACCCTGGCGCTGTCCCATCTTCCTGGTACCGCGGTAAAGGCTGGCTCGTCTGCCAATTCGGCATGTTTGAGCCGTTTGGGGTTGAGACCTTGGGACCCTGGGGAGAAAGCGCTCACAGGGTCTTCAGAGAGTGTAGCCGTAGGCTAGTTGAATTGAGGCGTGACCAGAAGGCTGGGTCATATCTAGCACAACGGATCAGCATTGCAATTCAACGGGGCAATGCTGCCAGCCTTCTGGGCACGCTGCCAATAGACGATTTGGGGCAAATTTTTTACTTGTAGTTTATTCTTAAGTTTATTTTTTAATTGATAGCTTTTAATTTTTATTTTAGTTAGGTATGTATTTGTTAATCTGTACATATAATAAACGTGTAAGGATACAAAAAGTATATGGTTATTTATTTATCTATTAGTATATTCTTTTGTTTTACCTATTTAATTTTTTATGTGTTTTCTGTTAGAGTTTTCTTCACTGCTTTGCAACGCCTACTGATATCCATTATTTAATGAATTTCCGCTACCTAAAGGTGGTCTGGAAAAGATCGCTCTTTGTCTGTTCTTCGCTGTCTAACTGAATTGAGAATTGAGATACTTACAATAAAACTCGTTACTGAGTCCCATTGTAGGTACAGTCAGCATCAAATATATTGTAACAGCCAAAGTGATGAAATATTTCTTCACACCATATATTTTGTATGGTGTAACGAACTATTTGGCTACTCTAGCTGTTAAAATATATTTGATGTTCACTGTACCTAATCTATTCGAGTCTCCACATTGGGGTGCAAGTCCGCCTCGTACTTGGCCTGTATTGTCTTTTAACTTTGTAAGAAGTCCTGTTTGTTAATAAGCTAGTTTCATTGCAGTGTCCAGTCTTTGCAAGATAATCTAGATGCATTAATATCCACGAGCGGCCTCTATTGTCATATTAAATGACTGAGCAAAGGCAGGCATACGAATAAACACAAATAGGCTTGCACTTATTGCATAATATTATTATGACATTGAAGTAGGCTACTTTCAAATAAACGCGTCACGTTATTATGAATAGTATTTTATACAATCGTGACATAATAAAGAGCTTTACAGTCAAGTACGTAAGTAAGGTACGACTTACGAGATTGAAAAACTCAATTATGTCACTATTGTATACAATACTTTTTCTACGAGTACTCAAATTAGGCAAGTCGGTTAGAATAGAGATCAATAAATGCGTTACAATCTGCTGCCTCTATATAATTGAGTAACTTCCATCTGACCATCTCCCGGTGTTTGTCTCCCTGAGAGAACTAAAATATTGTATGAAATTTTTTTTATTGTTTTGTCGACAAAACTAAAATGGATTTTCATTCTCTCTCAATCTCTCAATTCAAGCATTATAGTCGGCGAGTAGAAATAGTACATTACGCACCTAGGGCGGTAAAGTAAAGAACGGCTCAGATCGCGGGCATTTGTGGCCCGAACCGCAGGTAAGGGCCATAAACAAGCGACCTGAGGCCTTCTTTATTACCGCCCGTGGTGAGTACACAATTTTACGTCTTCTCCTGGGTGTGAAGTGAGATTTGCCACGGCGCCCGTGGGCGGCAAATCTCACTTACCGCCCAGAGTGACGTAAAAATCTGTAACGATGCGTGACCATCATAGCCCTCGTGATGAAAATACAAGGACATGTCGCGCGTCGTTTTTGTTATGCCGAACCACACTTCGCTATGCGTTATTCGTTATGCGTGTAATATCTCTCTCTTACTGCTAGTTGTTTTATCGTATATAGAGAGATATAACACGCATAACGAATAACGCATAGCGAAGTGTGGTTCGGGCATCATAATGAGTCGAACGAAAACTGCAGGCGTTTAAGGATGATTCATGGTGTCATGTTCCGGGTCCGTCACGTCGACGGGCCGACACCGGACGTTCCGAGCACTACATGAGCACGAGCAGCGACCGGGCGGTTGTGGGTTCGATTTGAATATGCCTACCCAGTATTTCAAAAGTATAAGGGTAGCCTACGAGTACATTGATATTTGATACAAAACCTACATTATTCTGCAGATTATTTAATATATTATAATATATGATTTATAGTCCGTTATGGAGTACAATTAACATTCTTCGGTTTTACTATTGTAATGAAAAGTAACTTTAAAGTGAAAATGTTTGTTTATTACCAAACCCATCTTTAATACAAACAAAACAAGAAAAACAAAGATTCCGACGAATTGATAACCTCCTCCTTCGAAATCTTGAAGTCGGTTGAAAATATATCTTTCGGCTTTCCTATTCCAAAACTTATGGCACTATTAGAAGATATTATTAGAAAAACAATATAATTTCTGGGAAATTCACATACAACAATACGTACAATCGTATATACCTATTGTATTACCTTAAATATACATTAACGGAAGGTATATGTAATAGGTACAAGAAGGATTCAATCACAACATTTCGTCACAGCTTTGAAAAAAAAAAGCTTTCTCGTGCTGTCAACCAACAAAAAGTTTTGTAACTATATAAGACTTAAAACATAACTAACACCATAGTATCACTATCCACACACATGACACATAACATAACAGTTCAATTCGAGCATGTGACCGACCCGTTTATAAACGGTTTTATTACATTTACAACAGAATTTAACAAACTAAAGCTTAATGGGTCTTCTACATTATGGGCCATCATAGGGACGCAGCTATACGACGGAACGAGATCGCAATATCGTTAGCTCCCTCTAACGCATAGCTGCGTCCCTATGATGGCCCATCATGTAGAGCCAGCCTAACACTAATAAAACATTGCATTATGCGCATTACAGAACCGCATCAAAATCTGTATCTGTATCTATGACAATGTTCTAAAAATATTTTTCCTATTGACTAGATGTCATCGCTTCGGTTGCCAGAGGAAGCAGTGGGCAGATATATTGTAGGGGCAGTACTACCCTGTAATAGGGGCCAGATGCAAAGAAAAAAATTCTAACTCCTAGTGTGCACTTGCACAGGATAGCCGTTGACTGAGGCGCAAGACACGGCCATCACGAGACGCAAGTCCTCGTACTTCTCTGGAGAAGTCAGCCGGAACTTCTGAAGCACCTTCACGGTTAAAGTCTTCACCATTTTGAAGGCGAAGTACCTCCCTGAAAATAAAAAAGATTTACGATATTTACTGACAACTAGATGTTAGTACGCACAAACTGATAGGGATGTGTTGGTTGGATAATCCAATAGCGTATATTTTTGTACACTACAGATAGAACACAGAACGGAAGATATAGATAAACTGAGCTGAAAACCATTACGCCAACGATCAAACTGGCAAACTCAAAGCAAGAATTTAACCAGAGGCCGCACGCGCGTACATCCGTAAGAGATAGACCTAGATGACAATATTTAATCACTTTTACAGCTCAAAGCAGAACAATTTACCATTGGTTTCCTTAACCGAAATAACTTTTTAAGAAAATATCATGTTTCTCTTAGTAAACACAGAAATAGTTCAAGAAATCGCGAATTATATCTTCTTGTTATCCTCCCCTGCTAATAGTAATGGTATGGAGGGTAATAAAACTATGACAAGGACCAACGATAAGAGCACCGTCTCTATCATATCTATTGAAAATGTAATAAGACCATTCCGTTCAATCTTGGTAGTAAACCTTTAAAATAACTTCTTCTTACCCATGCAATCCATTGGACCAAGGCTGAAGGGTAAGTAGCAATCGAGAGGCCGCAGCATGGTGTTCTCTGGGGTAAACCGCTCCGGGTCGAATGCTGAAGGGTTTGTCCAGAAGCGCTTGTCACGGTGCAAGTGGTATATTGGCACCAAGAGCGAGCTCCCGGCAGGCAGCGTCCTCCCTTTGCCTACAACAACGGCACTTGTTTATCTTGGTACAGTAGAAAATACTTAGGCCTAAGAAAATCTGAGCAGGCTACCTAAATAAGGTGTACCTAACTGAACTGCTATGCAATGCATGACTTGTGAAATCTATATTGTCAAACGTCTACCAAAGTTAGACATTACCATCAGGGTACCTACGAACATTTTCTTACAATTTACGACTATTATTAGTGGTCGGATTTTAGGGTGCAACATGGTTTTTTTTAACTAAAAAAATATGCTGAAATGGATAATCTTCGGGATTTTAGGACACATGTTGTTTATTTTACTTGTAATAAATATATTTAAATTACATTTAAATGTTTTAACGACTATTTGCACCCTACAATCCGATCACTGATAC
Organism: Pammene fasciana; assembly: GCA_911728535.1. Lineage (NCBI taxonomy): Eukaryota > Metazoa > Arthropoda > Insecta > Lepidoptera > Tortricidae > Pammene > Pammene fasciana. Next base: position 6,045,817 of record OU452292.1, read on the forward strand.
AGTACATACAACAATACAGGTGGCACAATCCAAATAGGCCAGTTAAGAAAGATCAACAATTTATTTATAAGACACAGATTATATTCTGCTGTTTGAAATTCACATTCATGGGTGTAGAAAAACACTCTTATACAGCCGGGAGTCGAAACTGGTAAAATCTGTAAAAACTGGAAGTTTTATTTCTAAACTACAATATTATTAATTGTCCCGCAATAAAATAGTTTTACTGCAGTTATCGTATTGAGTTAAGCTACTTGGGCACAAAAAGGGTTAGTTAGTTTGTAGTTACCCAATTTTTTAACGCTTTAACGCATTCACTGCCACCCTCTTTTCCTGGCCATTCGCCAGGTGCCACACTTTGCTGTGTGCCCCAAACGCACATTTGAGTTCAACCGACTATTGCCCAGTGCCTCCAAAGCACATATGCGTTCATACTGTTTCATTCAAAATGAAGAACGCATACACAGAGCGTTGCCTGTAACATGAGCAATAAATTAAAACGTAGATTCTATTCCTCAAACAATAAAACTTTTGTTCAACAACTTTAAAAAAAAAAAATTATAAATTTTTCATACAAACTAAATAGTATTTTCAATGTACATTAAAATCCGTCCAATTGACATTGCTTGTCACTTTAGAGCATATACCTATGGAGTAAGCTTAGGTACATTTCCCCTCTGCCAACGTTATTAGCAGGAAAATCTAATACGTTTATAAAAACTATTTCAAAAATCGATTACACGCATTTCGTTCATCGTTTTCAGTGAGTAAAGAGCTCCGTGAAAATGCCTTTATGTATTGTTTTAAGGTGTAAAAAATGTTCTACTATGTCTAGTTTACAAAAATATGAAATATAATTTCACATGTAATTATAGTTTTACTTTTTTTATCATTACTATTATGATTAAAAAATTAATCCATATCGAAAATCCGGAGTCGTTTACAAAATCGATTCAAAGATAATCGCTTATTTTCTGACGGGCAGTAACTATTTTGACGTTTGACACTTATGCATATTTAACACCCCTAAGGATTAGGTACTGCCTTCTATATTTTGTTTGAAAATACAAGCAAAAATGATCCTTGGCTTTTTTGTTTGAAATTTGCAAAGACTGCATCCGATAATGAACCGAAATTCAACATATGTAAAGTCAACTATCTGTTGCTCCATTTAGTGTCGTGACTTACTGTCAAATATGTGTGATATTTTCAAGTCAAAGGTAAATAAACTTTATTAACAACCGACAATGATGTACCTTTAACTAGAAAACGCCATACGTATGCTACCTCGCCCCCCTCAGATTTTGGCAGACTTTTTTGTTTGGAAAGATGAGGCGATGCGTCCTCCAGGTATAGAGCTTTATGCTTGTCACCCTACAGACATAATCAATTTCGGAATACATTGCGTGTTCGAATAATCTTTAAAGTGAAATAAATATCAAACCTTAAGTTATTTTTAAAAGTTGCTGAACAAACATTGTCTGGTTTGAGGAGTAGAATCTATGTTTTAATTTATTGCTCCTATTACAGGAAACACCCGGTATGCGTTGAAGGCACTGGATGGAAGTCACTAAATACTATGAACGCGTCTGTGCGTTGAAGGCACTGGGTGAAAGTAACGAGAACGCGTATATGCGTTGGGGGCAGTGAATGCGTTAACAAATAGTTCTACGAGTATAGGTACATACTTATTGTAACGTCTTCAGCTATAGTTCTTTGCAGCATCACTCCGATGGGGAAGAGCCGATTGACCTCCTTAAACACCATGTCCAGGTACGGCATCTGTTTGAGGTCCTCCTCAGTGACATCTCTAACAGTGTCTCCAAAAACTGCTTTTATTTCAGCGTAGACTTTTTCCTAATCAGAAATTACGAAAATTATTTTTTGTTTGAAAGAGTAGTTGGTCCTATTGACACCAGGTCCGGATCTGATGATGGGATCCTGGAGAAATCGAGGGAGGTCTTCAACTATTATAAGAACACCTATAGTGATTTCAATAGTCTTTACAGCAACTCGGCCATTTCCTCTTGGAATAGCGGATCCTACTTTAGTGAAGTTGGTTCTTTTGCATCTTCGCATTATTGATTATGAAATGTTTTGGATGTGTCAGTAAGGTTGTATTAACGGGGTATTTCCCTATTTCAACGATCTAAGACAAAGTTGAGATATAACAGCCATTTCGTTTTAAATTTAATTACAACCTTTAGTTATAGCAAACATAGGCATTAAATTATACAACAGGTATAACTATATGTATACACACCTGGCATTCGGGATGGTATGCCATCATCAACAAAGTGTATGATGTTATCTTAGCTGTAGCTTCTTGGCTCTGAAAACAGTCACATCAAGATTTATTGTTGAAAAGATTAAGAAACATTTTCTATAAAGCTATATGTCATAGCTATGCAGGGGCATTCCACGAGCTGTCCCGTACAAACGCTGACCATAATTTGACTCTATTGTCGCATAAAAAGGAACTCAAAAATCTACCATTTTTCAGAAAAATCGTGTTCTTACGGGACAACCATAGAAATCTGAATTATTAAGTCAGTGGGGACAACGGTGGACTATTCTGTGGAATGCTCCTGCTTCCACAAAAGTTAAGTGCAATTATCACTTGTTATCTGCTTTTTATTATATTTAAAACTAAGTGCAAACGAATAAACAAGTATAGAAGTATTTTAAAATCCATATAATACATACTGCTGTAAAAACTGTGAACCATTGTTTAACGAATTCCTCGTGGCTCGGCAACTGCTGCGACAGCAAGAGTCTGTCGATGACGCTAAGCTTCGTGTTGCTTTTTTCATCTCCCTCTGCGTTTAAAATCTCATCTATCTCACTTTGGTCCATCGCTTCCAGAACCTTTATCCTATGCTTTGCAATGGCATTTGCAATTTCTGTTATTTTTTTAATGATTGCTTTTTGTGTTTGGTAATAACTGGTCATCCAGTAAAATGGATCAATTTGAAGATACCATTTCGTCATTCTCAGGAAAACAATTAAGTACATACTGAAAACACAACCGTAGTTAAAAACTACTGAAATAAAAATAAAAATGTGTTAATAAAACTGTGTTTTGTCTCTGTACTTAAAGGACTTCCAAGGCTGTTTGGGTTGTATCTATTAGTTATCATCTTGCGGATTACTGAAGCCTAGAATTTTGATAAAAACGGGACTTAATCCCGTACACTAACTTTTACTATTTTCCTGACGATTCGAGCGTGTCGTAACGTTCGTGGTCGCTGATACACCCCGATGATAAGTCCCGTTTTGGTCGAAATAGTGAGTAAAAATCGTGTGAGTTTAAATCAGTACCTATACCGAAACCTACTTTAAAAGTACACGTAAAATTTTATAGTATACAGTAAATATTCTCACTCATGTGCCTGGTGTAAAAATTTAAGATTTATATTTGGAAGGTCCAGAGTCTGTTCTCTTGTTAATCCCATTAATGTTCCTGAAAAAGAAAATAAAGGGTTAAAAATTTAATTCTAAAGCGTATTATACAGGACTGTTCTGCGGGAGCTTAAGTAGTAGCAGGGATTGATATAAAATGGCGTATTATGAAAGAAATCGTATTAAATATAAGCTGGATCTGCTGTACTTACGGCAAACAGTGTACGTGGTGGCCAGGACAATGTCATCATACAGGTCAAAAGCTTTTCCTCCCACTCTAGCATTCAGCCGCTTCACTGTTTCATTTGCTTCTTCGTTTATAACTTCGTCGTAACTCTCCAGCGCTTTTTTGCCGTAGTTGGGTAGTACTGTCTTTCTGCTGATACGCCAAGATGGACCTACATTTTTGACGTGGTGTTAAGTATAAATAAGGATAAAATAAATAAAAAATAACTATAACCATACAGGACGAGTCACGGTGTAATATTCCGGGTCCGGTACGACACTTCCGACACTTCATTTTTGTATACGTGACCTCCGAGTGTCGTAGGGTAAGAAGCCCGTTACGTACCCGGAATGTCGATGACAAGGTCATGTTTTGTTACAACGCTCGGACCTGGGTCGGCCCGTGCAAGATCCGTCGACCACTCGGAGACTATACGATACCACTTTTGCAACGATACGATGTGTTGAAAAATATTTGCCAATATATGAAGGTTGCAAAATGTCAATAAATTGTATGTTAAATATGAGGGCGTAGTTAATTCGCTACTCGGCCAGTTTATAATACAAAGCAGTGAACACGTGACGATGTGTCGGACCGAAAGCAGCCCGGACCCGGCTCGTTTCTTGCCCGGAAGCTCTGAATAAACAGGGTGGTGTCGGAAGGCTCGGACCCGGAACCAACCGGTCACTGCTCGTGTAGTGCTCGGAACGCTCGGTGTCGGCTCGTTGAAGTCTTTGACGTGGCGGACCCTTCACATGACACCGTGAACCATCTTTAACACGTTACTGTACTAGGTTTCCTCGTTTTATAGCATTGTACTATTATTAATTGATTCGATAGTAAATTCAAAGTAACCTGAACCGCTGAGAAGTCCGGACCCGCAGTAATCTTTGATATACTTGTACTGGGGGCCTTTAATGCTGGTCTTCGGGCTTTTAAGAAGTGTCTGGAAAACGAAATATGGTGATTTGATTAGTAGATTAAAATTCATTGCATGGAAATGTATACCAGAAACCAACACTGACAAAACTGGCTAAAGGTGATCAGTATTTACACTGCCAACATAGGTATTTGAATGAATTCTTGTAGGACTAGTTTTTTTTTACGCTATGTTGTCTTCTATCGTAATATAAAACTTTAACAAACATGTTTTTTAACGCTTTGTACGAGAATAAGTCATTATCCGCAGGCAGTAGCAATCACTGGACATCACAGATCTGTATATATCGATCTATTATTAATGCCTACTGCCATTGTCTTGTTTCATTATGCTACCCAGCTTAAAACCCACACGAATTATCTTATCTGGTTTGGGATGCCACGTGCGTCGATGCGTTCGCGCCGTCTCACCTCCCAGGGACATCAGCCAGGGCTGCGGCTGCCGCCGATGCTGCTGAACACCTCAAGCGGCGCAAATATGTAGACATCGACAGTGGTTACACTTCTACTCCACCTAGTAGCTACTGGTGTACTACTAGTACGCTACTAGTATCGCTATAGTCTTTGGTGCTAGTGTACCTACTACTACTACGCTATTCGTTACTAGATGGAGTACCAGTGCAGGTGACATTTCGTCTTATATTTTGGGTATCTTTAGGTCGCTTTCGGGCAGATGGCACGATTGACTTGAGCTTCAAAAAGTTCTTAGGCTGTGTTGCTCTACTATATAAGTTACTCTATGTCTAAAGCCTATGTAGATCAAAATAAATGCAAAAATATGTTTGAAGGCATTGATAATTTCGTCAACTTAGTAACTGGATCCATAGCTTAGTTGGTAAAGCGATCGAGCTCGAAAGGCCTTTCGATCCATGTAAGTCCAAGTCTTTACTAGGTTGATTATTTTTCCATGTTTTCGAAGTTTGTATTTGATTTAATAACAAACTATTGTTTGAGTGGAATGCAACACTTTAAAAACATGTAAAAATAATTATGTTGTACTTGTATGTGTTACTTAGATTTATTCATTTTTATATAATTATTACCTTAATGTCATCGGGATCGCACACAAAAATATTTAGATCAGGCCCAACCCATACTCTGAAACAGTCACCATACTGCTGCATGTAGGTTTCGACAAGATTTGTTATATCTGTAACAATCAAGTATTATCAACACACAATTTTATTTTACGAGTAGGACACAAATCAATTTAATTCTTAGAAAAAAAATGCTTATTTACATATGTCCCATACCATCACGATAAAATGCATGCTACAGGGTCGGAAAAGTTGTGCTGAGCACGGATCAGATGATAATCGCAAATAAAATTGGCTGGAAGTTTGAGAAAATTCTTTGTTTCCGGTCAAAACTTGAAGGTTATATTTACACAATAATGATGATGATGATGATGATGATGACTAGTGTAGGGTGTTACGAACAGGAATTGAAAAAGACTTACGTTCAGGTGGGCCCATCATTTGCACTGCGTTGCCAAGAATCGGTATCGTAGGCGGACCCGGAAGTTGATCGGATATTTCCAGCAATTTCTTGTTTTTTATCCGCCATCTTACCCAAAAAAGTGAAACAGCAGATAATACAAGTCCAATGAACCAAATCATTCTGAAACGGAAAAGAAATAATTTAAAAACTTATATCATCGTTAGGGTCAATTTCAACAGTACTAGTTATTTGTGTCATTCCGGTGTAATTCTTTATTTACGTTTCTTTGATTTTTCTTTTAATGTCAATCGAGACCTCAGACTGTTCTTTGATAAGCCTCTTACAGAGCACTTGATATCTTAAGCCTTTTGAGAATTATCGGAGATAAAAAAAATTGACTCGCACGTGAATGATAAGTATACACAGGAATGATATAACACTCCATCTGAATGAAATTTTTCCACCGGAATGAAAAAAGTTACTCGCACGTGAATGATAAGTATGCAAAGGAATGATATAACACTCCACCTGAATGACATATCATTCCGGTGTTATTTTCATTCTGGTGGGTATTAAAGTCATTTTACTACACCGAAATCACCGGAATGAAATTGGTGGAATGATAAACCGAGGTGAAATAAAATTATAAAAAAATAACTAAATCCCACATTCTTTAAATATCGCGATATTTAAACTCACAAGTACAAAATACACGATCTGTAAATATTTGAAAAATAACAAATATGAAACAAAAAACATATAGCAAACTCCGGAATAATATTTTTTTTGTCCCCGTAACATCGAAATGACATGACAATGTGTGTAGTAGATCTATTAAGCATCACGTCGACATCTTCTTGCGGTGAGAGCCTCGGCACAACTTACTCTCAAAGTGCGCAGGAAGCGGGGGGGCGTACGAAGTCAAACTTACCCAATAAACGTCGATGAAATTTGTCCGCGGTAATAAGGATTATTTTGCCGGACAAATTTCATTACGCATAATAAGGGGGTTTATTAAAGAGTTAGTAAGCAAGTAATATTTTAAATATGGTATTATAATGAACTAAAAAATTATTTGATATCTTGTATAGTTTTAGAGTTATGCGGAATTAAACAAGAATAACTGGGTTCCGGACAACCCACCTGAATGAAAAATTGGGCCTTTGTTTATTATTTTCAATGATTAAATCATATAATATTTTAATATTAGTTGTTGCCCGAGGTCGATAGCTAAGAGATGTTTCCAAAAAAAATAGTATATGACTGTTTTGACTTTCTGCACCAGCGTTTTCAGTCTTGCCATCAAATTTTATTGCTTGGGATATTCACCCGTTAAAAGTCTTAAAACCAAAGATTTCTAAAAATACAATTTGGGAAGGCAAAATACTTATTGCATCTAAAATTGAAAAAAAAAACATGGCAGCATAACATAAAGCTCTATTCCTGGAGGACTCATCGCCTCATTATTCCAAACAAAAATCTGAAGGGGGCGAGGTGGCACACATGAGGTGTTTTCAAGTCGTACATCATTGTCTGTTGTTAATGAAGTTTATTTCTAAGTGAATTTTTATGGCAGTAACATCTTATTGTTTAACATTTTATTAATTAATTCTTTTTATAATTCAGAACACTAAATGGAGTTATAGATAGTTGACTTTACAAATGTTAAAATGTACCAATGTACGGAAAAAGGGACCACTTTGTCGATATGGAGTTACTAGTACTTTCTAATAGTACACAATTTACACTATCTATTGATGAAAGAAAAAAGTGCCCTTGTAAATCGACGAAGTGGTCCCTTGCACTAAACTCGCTCACAAATATGGATTACCGGATGCAGTCCATTCATATGTAAAACAAAAAAAGCCAATTTATCATTTTTGCTTGTATTTTCAAACAAAATATATAAGACAGCAATCCAGGACCTCTATTCAACTCGACTAAGTGTAACACTAACATATGTCACCTCTATTGCGATTGTATTGCGGCTCTATTGCGATGGTATTGCTGTTGGTTTTATCTGTCACATTAACAGTAGGTATCGCTCACAGAGGACCGATCTCTTTATGCGTAGTCGTTCTTAGGATAGAGGCGCCCTTGTCTATAGTTTCTATAGGAATCGACCGTGTTAGTATATTTGACAAATAATTGTCTTAGCTGTCAGATATCTGTGCTAATAGCGTTGGGGTTCACAGATCGATACATTTATACATATTTTGATGAGATAATCTGAAAAATCATTCAAATCATTCAGCAGTAATACTACGCAAGAACTAAATGTACCAAGGGTTTGTATAATAATGAGCATTGCTGATCTGTGATTTTGACGTAAGTACCTATCCTATCTCACTTTAGTGAAGCTTTGCGTCACACAAAAGTGAGATATGGCGGAGGTGTTGTGGTGCTATTGCATGACACTGTCATTTATGCACAGTCGAATAGCCCTCCTGGGGTACAATTTTTGACTTTCGAGCGCCCGAATTCAAAAAGCTTAAGCTCGAAAATAATCGCACACAAAAGCTTACCGCCAATTATTTCGCATGAAATTAATAGTTTAACTACTCATGATTTTAAATTCCTATCGCTGTTATTTTTCAAACATAATTTCATCGTTTTATTCTGAGTTGTAAATGTCACTTTCGAGTACTCGAATCTCAAAAATCACCCCCCTGAGCAACAATCCTTAGTGGCTAATCCAGGTAAAGTAACACTATATATGCCATTTTGACGGCAAAATATTTACATCAATGTAACTTTGCTTTATAACTTTATCTTGGCACTAGATATGACGATCTGCCGAGTCCTATCAAAATGTATGCGTTCTACCTATCTGGGGGGTATGTCAGGGGGGAAGACATTTAAAAAATACACATTTACCAAAGTAGACGACTGAAGTATCGTTTTAGATGTAGGTATTCTTTTACGCTGAATCGAATGAGATCCTACTCAAACTATAGGATAAATATTTTGCGAGATATGAATATAAATAACTAAAGATCGACTCAGCAGAGACACAAAGGTATACGAATATGAATAGTAGTAGTAGCGTATGTATACGAGTACCTAGTTGATATTAAATATTGCACGCTAGTTTCTAATTGCTTTTGCAAATTATTATCCTATAAGTATGTGAGTATGGTCTCATTTGATTAAGCGTAAAAAACTACGCTGAATCGAGAATGACACTTCAATCTAGTTTAACTAAAGGTGTATTTTTTAAATGTGTCGCCGCCTACCATACCCCCCATTTAATCTTACTGATTATTTAGTAAACTTTACCGTTATCTCAGTTTGCTCCCCGATTTATTTTTATCAGTGTAGATACTGTAGATAGGGGTAAGACGCATAAATTTTGATAGGACTCGGCAGATCCTCATTCCTAGTGCCAAGATAAAAATATAAAGCAAAGTTTTATTGATGTACAATTTTGCCTCCAAAATATGCATTTTTTTCTGTAGTAGGCGTTAAATATGCATAATAGATCAAGAGTAGGTGGTTGGCAACCCTATCTCATCGAGTAGCAGAATTCGGCTTATGAAATATATAGAAAAAAAAACCTTTAAAAAATAAAAAAGAATCACTGACATACAGCCTTGGCCAGAAGTATTGAGCATAGGTGATATTTGTTTATAATTTTGATGTTAAGCATTATTTCCCTATCCTAACAATGTACGGTAACAGTAAATGTTATATTTTATTTATGAATATAGAAAACTTCACTTAATAACACTTTCAAGGTACTTAAAAATATGAAAACAGAAGGTACCAAAAATGTAAATTTAAGTCGGTGCGACATATTGCAAATATTCTATGCAGTTACTACTAACTTCAACAAAACATGCCTATTAGTTTAAATTAATTGACAAAATAACTTAAACAAAGATGGAAACGATGGACTAAACTTTCCAGTTTTGTATGAAAATCGCATTGGTGCTCAACACTTCTGGCCAAGGCTGTACTTTGTAGTTTTTACGTTTCCCATTCGTTTGTGGGGGCAAATTGCAAACTTTGAAAATAATATAATTTAACATGATATTAACTAATCTCTGTCAAATCATAGCGATTTGATAATTGATTAAATAACGACTGTTTGTGTTAGTATTCTTCTCGAAATACTGTGTTTTAAAGGTGAAACATAAATGTTGATTATTTTGACTAAACAAATGCAATATCCATGCAAAGTGTTAAATTCAAATTTTATGTTAAAGTAAGTGTAGTCGTAGAAAAAGTATTGTATGCAACGTCGTATAAGTAGATCAAAAAATGTTCGTGGCGTTTTACAGTTACACCCTCGCCTCTCACCTTTTTTGACCCCTTTTATACAACTGTTGCATAAAATACTATTTGAAACAGTTTTTATAGACGGATATGATTTTTTTGCATACATTTTTAGCAGAGGGGAAATAGATCCAAGGCCTCTTCAGGTGGCTGTCTATTAGACTGGTTATTCTAGTCTTATGTAAGTATTAGTCTTTTAAGTTTTTATTATTGTAATTTTATTATTTTAATTGGGTTATTTTTAGCCGACGTGTATTTTGGCGGCATTAGCTCATTTCTATAATACGAGTATGTACTTTAAGTTATGCAAAATTCAGCTTATATTTCGTTTTTTTAGATTTAGCCTGAGAAAATTAATAAAATCAGGGGAAATAATTCGTGTAGTTTTGTAAATTGGTACAGTTATAACTTGTGGTGCCCACGTGACTATACAAACGGTATACCCGTACATTTTCTAGAAAGAGAAAACGAAGATTACGATATCGAAGTAAATGGGACAAAGGCAAGCGAATGATGATGTTAGCCTCTATGCGTCCCACTGCTGGGCACAGGCCTCCTCTCATACCCGAGAGGGATCGGGCTATAGTCCCCACGCTGGCCCAAAGCGGGTTGGGAACTTGGAACTTCACATACACCTTTGAATTTCTCCGCTTTATCTATCTATATATTTGTAAATGAAGCCTTGTTAACTTCATTCATCTTTCCTCAGTTTGGACTGATTGGTGGCAGTCAATGACAGATTGACAGTTGACAGCTCAAACGTCAGAATGTCACGGGATTCATAAAAAGTGCATTGTAACGATCACATATAAAACTAAGAACTAAATAGAGAATAAGAAATAAATACTTGGTGGAATAATAGCTTTAATGTTGTTTCTCTTTTCAGGTGAGTACGATATTTAGTTAAGTTAAACTGTAGTTTGTAATATGATAAGCTAAGAATAAGGAATTGTTAATAAAAACCTATACTCTTTTCAGAGCAACGCAATCTTGTTTTTATTTCGCCGCCACATAGACAACACTGTGTGTAACGCACATTATAAAACAACATTCTCAGCTATTTATTGGCAAAGATGGAGAAATTGAGGTTTGAGTTTGAGGTGAAAGCAAGTAGTGACGACCCGAAGTCTTGTAATGGGCTGAGGTGGGGGTGAACAAAATTTTAAAGTTATAAAATGGTAGAGGAACTAATTTAGCCCAAATCTCAAAGTTAGTTCAGAATCCCCAATTTACACCTACTGCAAAAATATGTTACAAAATGTGCTCACGGCTTAAGACTCTATTAGGTCGCGGGTAGGCCTCCCTTGGAGCAAGGAATCTAGATCCAGTATTTAAATTAGGACGCCCTAGATCTTAGAACCTTGACAATCGTATGACAGATCCAAATAAAAATGCCGATTTTATATTAACTTATTTTTTATTTATTAAGGTCACATAACAAACCACTATCCTTAAAGATTTATATCCCTAAACACTGCTATCTCGCACATCAAGAAATACACAATTTAAATATATGAGCTTTGACAACTAATGGTCACCGGCTATATCCACGACATAACTTTTAATGGTACAGGTTTAAGGTTATGTTAATCTATAAAATCTATAATTAATAACTACATATTATGGAGGCAGGCCGCTGCATCAACCACCTGCCGTTCCAGCTTTATAACAAAAGATACATGTTACACGGGGTGTTCCCGGGAAATACAGCCTTTAAACAAGGACGGTCCGTTTATAATTAGATAAAATTAACTTACAGTTTTATCCGGCTATTAAAGCGGTGATTATTTATACTACGGCATCTTACAACGAATGCTCGATGAACCGGGATGCTCTTTGATATCTGGGGCGCGTCCGGCCATCAGAGTGTAAGTCGTCGGTGGGCCAATCCCGAAAAATAGGAACTTGACTAGGAATACGGAACCGAATCTGGAACTTGAGCCAGGAACAGGAACAAAGAACTGGAACTTGAACTCGAAATAAGAACCACATCAGGAACTAGGATCTGGAATCTGGAACTTGAACCCTGGAATGAAAATATTCCAGTTACAAATTTGTATCTTTCAACAAGTAATTATTTTAAATTCTTCTACACGAAAACCTAAAGATCAGCAAGAATAGTTTTATTTCACTTACCCGGTTCACGGGGTTCCTTTAAGTGTTTGCCGTCGTGCGCCACGCGGCGAATGAAGAGGTTACAATTCTCGGCATCGACATGGCTCGAGATTGCTGTATATGACAAAAAAAAATGTTTTAGGTTATGGAAATACGAAGAAAATCACTTTCTACTCAATCCGTCACTTTAAACCACGAAAGTAACTTACCAAACCAAAAATATGTAGGGTTAGGCGAAAGGAATGTGGGCCGACATTGGTCAGGCGAGCCACTCCACTGCGACAATGTTTAGCCAGGCTAAAACCAAGAAAACGAATATGATTAATAACTGATCCAAGTATGGAAAGACAACGTTTCATAAATTCCAAAATTCTCACCATTTTGACCACTTCCACGCCGGTTTAAAAGAACAAAATGACAACTGGCTTTCGCCGTGAATGAACTGAACCGAATGAACGAATGACATTTGGATGGCGAGTTTGGATGAGACACACGTCTGAACTATGTGCTCGAAAGTTTATTTATTAAAACATATTAGTAATTAACTTAAAGCAAACCTTTTAAAAGGTAAAAATATAAATTCAACAATTTGCTCTAGAATTCATTCTTTAACCGACGTTGCGTCAACGCGACTAAACCAATGATTCAAACAGCACTAATCTAGAACTGTCACTGATGACAGAAACGTCATCGCTCAATATAAACATTGGAAATTCGATACAAACAATTGACCGAATTAGATTGAAAACAACCCTTATAATCAAGTGAAAATATCTAAATAATGTGTATGTGCCACGACAAACACGTAACGTACTTCGTACCGATGATTGCAGGCGTGAGTACCTGCAACACAATGGAAAGTGGAAACACCAAATGATCTATACTTTTACGTAAGTAACTTTGACCTTTTTCATCTTTCGACCTTCGATCTGCCACCTATTCAATGCAGAGGGTCCTTACCTATCCATGAACAACCAAATTACCACTATATATACCAACTATCCGCTAGAAATCAGTCAGTTTATAACCTATGAAAATTCCATCTAAATTACATACTAAAACCAGCCATTGAACACTCTAAAGTGTTACAGTTCCCCTTTTGTTGGGTTAAAAAAAATTAAAATTTAAAATAAATTTTAATTTTTTTTGTGGAGTCTGAACTCCCAAAATGTAACTGTTAACGCATCAGCGTCTAAACCAGTCTCCGAGGGGTGAAGGCTGAGGAGGCTGACGTCACGGCCGCGGCGGGAGTCGCCGCGCGCACCACACACACGAAAAACAACCACCGACCGTCACATACGCATACCTACTTGTATTAATGTAAAAAGTACATTAAATCATTAATTTAACTTGAAGCAGGAGTTTTCTTGAAGAGTCAACCCCTCAGCTGAGCTGCTCGTGAATAACAGCTCCGACAATTGGCGACCGTGACAGGACTGTACCAAAGTCCACATACCTATCTAACGGGACAACGGCGGACGAACGGAATATTCCATATCTACGGATTGCAACAATTGCACCTGCAGCGAGCGCATCGTCATCGCAATAATAAGGAAAGTAGCCCATCCTATATTTTCCTTAACGCTTGTGATCCTTTCCCATAATTTGTGTGAATAAGTAGTGCTCGTCCACGTTGCGTCTAGACCTTGAAGTGCCCATAATTCGTCAGAATAGGATTAAAATCAGTGCAAGTGCTACAGCTATTAAATTCACTGCTTATTCGTCTCTGTGCATGAAGTTAAGAGAAGCCTACTTGTATTCATCAACTACGTAAATTGCAAGCATAAATAGGTGTATCTACTCAGTGCGATAAGCGAGCGTCCATTTTGTGTTGCATCAGCTTTGCCTAGCAACTGCATTTCTACTGCATTATTCAAATAAAAACTAAGCTTTATTCTTCAAAAATAATTTGCTTTATGCTACATAAGCCTATTCAAGTAAAAAAATTAAGTGCTCATCATTCAAATATTAGATTCATACTTCTTCTTGGATAAAAAACCAGCTTAACAAGAACCCCGTTAGGAATTTCACTTCACTCTTTTAGCTTTTTCCCTAAATCAGCGATATTAGTTTGTGATATTTTGCTTATATCGTCCTAACCGTGCATTCCAGTGACTACGGGTGTATACGGGGCATTTCTTCGGCGTGCTGGGCGTGCTGGCGTGCACGGCTTACGTGGCGTGTACGTCACCTACTTCGCTGCGAATAAAAGTGCTGGTGGCTCGATTATCAAGACTTTTGGATTGGGTTTGAGTGCACAAGTTATTTTATCTATTTCTTTATTTGCTCCTAATTAAATTTGTGTACCTGTTAGTTAAAATAAATAATTTAAAATGTCAGAGGAAGTTATAAAAGAGCTGGTTCGTCAGAGAGGGACCTATAAGGGTCGTGTAACTAAATACAAGGATTATCTTAGCATTATTCAAAAAATGGATCCTTCAAACATTACAACGTTACTGATTAAAGAATTAAGTCTTCGTTTGGCTAGGTTGCAAACTTTATTTTCGGAATTTGACGCGATCCAAACACAAATTGAAATGAAAAGTGCAAAGTTAGATGAGCAGATAGAAGAAAGGGACGCCATGGAAACGCAGTTCTTTTCTCTCATCTCAGCCACTCAGGAAATTATAGATTCTCACTCCAACAGCTCTGACCATGGTTCCGAGGGTGCGCGAACAGCCCAGTCGACCTTCGATTCGGGCCCCGTAAGTAAAATCCGGTTACCAACCATTTCGCTCCCTTCCTTTGATG
Source organism: Pammene fasciana (assembly GCA_911728535.1). Lineage (NCBI taxonomy): Eukaryota > Metazoa > Arthropoda > Insecta > Lepidoptera > Tortricidae > Pammene > Pammene fasciana. Next base: position 6,060,968 of record OU452292.1, read on the forward strand.
GAAACTACCTAAAATGGTTGGAGTTTCGTGACACCTTCGAAGCCATGATCCATGCGAACGAAGCGATCCCTGACATAAATAAATATCATTATTTACGCTCCTCTTTAGAGGGCAGTGCCAGTATCGTAATAAAATCACTGGAGTTTACCGCTAAGAACTACAAAACTGCATGGCAATTAGTGTGTGAACGGTTTGATAACAAACATTTACTTATAAATAATCACATGAAGGCATTATTTAACATAGATCAGCAGAATCGTGAATCTCATCGATCAATTCGGTTTCTAATTGATCACGTTACAAAAAACTTGAGCGCCCTTAAATCTTTAGGCCGCCCGACTGACTCGTGGGATGACGTCATTATATACCTAGTCGCGAGTAAACTAGATCCCACCACAGCAAGAAAATGGGAAGAATATAAGGCTGACTTAAAAGACTTGCCTGTATTATCCGAATTCTTGAAATTCTTGCGCAGCCGGGCCGATGTTTTAGAAACCGTGGTAGCTTGCAGGAGCGACAAACCAAGCGATCATAAATATCTCCACACTAAGAGTACTAATAGTACTAATAATAATAATAAGGCTTTTGTCGCTACTGCAACCGCATCCCGTAAACAAAATAGTAGCGCACCGACGTGTCCGGTGTGCCACGACGCGCATAGGATAACGGAGTGTGTCAAGTTCAAGGACATGAGCGTCGAAAGTAGGTCAAGTGAAGTCTTGAAGTTACATCTTTGCTTGAACTGCTTGAGGCGTGGTCATAATGCTGAGCAATGTCGGCTCGGCTCTTGTCAGGTCTGTAAGGCAAAACATAATACATTATTGCATAATTATAATCAATTGCCGTCTTTAAATACGGAAAATAAATCAGCTGGCCCGGCGCCCGTCATTAGCGCGACCAGCGCGTGCGCCGCGGTAGGCGATAGGGAGGTTTTGTTATGCACGGCTTTAGTTAAAATAACAAATGTGCAAAATAATAAAACTCACATTGCTAGGGCTATGTTAGACCCTGGCGCGCAGAGATGTTTCTTAACTGAGCGAATGAAAAATAAGTTAGGGTTTACAAACAGTAATAAAAAACCGACTCGCGTGTTTGGCTTGAATAAAATGTCATTTAATGTTTCTGACCGGTGTGAACTCAACGTTAGCTCATTAACGAGTTCATATAACTTTAACGTTCGTTGTTTCGTAGTGGAAAATCTTATAGACAATTTACCTAACAGTTATGTCAATACTTCAGACTTGAACATACCTGCGGGCATCCAACTGGCGGATCCTGGGTTCTATCGTCCTTCAGAAGTCGACCTGGTGCTGAGCAATGAATTCTTCTTCGACATTACGACTTCGGAGAATATCAAATTAGGACCTAACAAGCCTACTCTTCAATCTTCACACTTAGGCTGGTTGGTTGCAGGGCCCGTGGGTGACGACCCCGATCTTGATGATGAGGACGATATTGTCTATTGTAATTTCACAAAACTTATTTCACAAAATTTGGCACGGTTTTGGGAGCTTGAGGAAATTTCATCACCGAATGTCTCTTCTAGCAACGACGATAATATTTGCGAAAAACACTTTTTAGAAAACACGCGACGTTTAGATAATGGGAGATTTTTAGTTAAAATGCCGTTAAATGAAAAACCGGAAACCGCATTAGGCGATTCTTTTAACATGGCGAAAAAACGGTTCTTGAATCTTGAAACCAAACTGGATAAAAATCCGGTTCTTAAAAAACAATACTGCGACTTTATCCGGGAGTACGAAGATCTAGGTCACTTGAATAGAATTGACAAACCCGACTTCGGATACTACGCTCCACATCACGCAGTTATCCGCGAAAGTGAAACTACAAAATTGAGGGTAGTTTTCGATTGTAGTGCTAAATCCACCTCCAAAAAATCACTGAATGATATTCAGCATATAGGACCCGTTATACAGGATGAATTGTTTGATATCCTTATCCGGTTCAGACAACATAATTTTGTTTTGTCCGGTGACATACAAAAAATGTACCGACAAATTATTTTAGATGAAACTCAGCGCCACCTGCAATTAATTCTTTGGAGGGATGATAAAAACAAACCATTAGACGTACTCAGGCTAAATACGGTGACTTATGGGACCAGCTCGGCTCCCTTTTTAAGTGCTAGGTGCATCGTACAGTTGGCAAATGAATGTTCCGACAAAAAAGTATCGGAAATAATAAGGCATGATTTTTATTATGACGATTTTCTGAGTGGCGCTGAAAGTGAAAGCGAGTTAAGGCATATTTACGAGATAGTTAAGGCTACGCTTGCCTCAGCTTGCTTTCCTATTCACAAATTTCGAACAAATTGTGCTCGGATTTTTTCTGATGACTGTACTTCAATTCAGTCATTAGACTTGAATAAACAGTCTAGTGTATTAGGCTTAATTTGGTCTCCTGAACATGATAACTTACAGTTCTCTGTAAAATTGGACAAAAATACCTGTGTCATAACAAAACGGGTAATTTTGTCTAATACCTGTAAAATATTTGACCCACTGGGCTTGCTCAGTGCATGCACAATCAAGCTAAAAATATTGCTTCAAGGTTTATGGGCTCTTAAATTGTCCTGGGAAGATGAAGTACCTATGGAAATAAAAAAATTATGGCTTAAGTTTTTGTCAAATGTGCATGTACTGGCAAACCTACAGGTACATCGACATGTTTTGTGTCCCAACCCTACCTCAATTCAGATGCATTGTTTTGTCAATGCCTCTCAAGCAGCATATGCTGCTTGTATCTACTTGCGGTCTACGGACGACGCTGGCAATGTCACCGTTAATCTTTTGTGTGCCAAAACGCGTGTAGCACCTCTTAAAAAGCTAACTATTCCTAGACTTGAACTTTCAGGAGCTTTATTAGGTGCGCGGTTAGCTGCCAAGGTCGTCAGTGCCTTGCGTTGTACCGTCGATCGCAAGATATTCTGGACGGACAGTTCCATAAATTTGGGTTGGATACGAAACAAACCAAAACTGTTTAAGGCTTTTGTATCAAATCGTGTTAACGACATACATGAGTTAACAACGAGGGACTCTTGGCGGCACGTGCCAACGGCATTAAATCCTGCGGACTTGGCCTCTCGAGGAGTCGAACCCAGTCAACTACCAGACCTAAGTTTATGGTGGCACGGACCATCCTTTTTAACGCATGACGAGAGTAGCTGGCCTCAAAACTTGGGTTATATAGACGACAATTTACCTGAAAGGAAAGAACAGAGTGAACGCTCAATATTTGCCATGACTAATATTGAGCAATCACCCTTAATAAGGTTTGAAAATTATTCCAAAGTCAATAAATTAAAAAGAATTGTGGCTTATATTTTGCGCTTTATTCACAATTGTAAAAATCCTAAAACTAAAACAAATGGAACCTTAAAACTAGAAGAAATAAATAATGCATTAAAATACTTAATTAAATTATCACAAAAAGAAACTTATGAAACCGAACTATCTACACTGTTACAAGGAAAACGGCTTAAAACTAAATCGTACCTTCTACAGTTAGCTGTCTTTGTTGACGGCGACGGAGTGATTAGAGTAGGTGGTCGCTTACAAAATGCCGATTGCAATTATGAAAAGAAACATCCGGTTCTATTGGACGGCAAGCATCACTTTGCAAGGCTCTTGATGGAAAGCGAACACCTACGTCTATTACACGCTGGCCCTCAGTTGCTCCTTAGCTCCTTACGCGACGAATTCTGGCCGATAGGTGGCAGATCGTTAGCGCGTAGAGTGGTCCATAAATGCGTCACATGCGTAAGACTTCGAGGAGAAGCTATGGAGCCACTGATGGGAAACTTACCTGCTGATAGGGTTACATCATTTTATCCCTTCCAGGTGTGCGGCCTTGACTTTGCGGGACCCTTCATGATTTCCAGTAAAAAAGGAAAGGGCAATCGCATAACAAAGTGTTACCTTAATATCTTTGTCTGCTTCGCGACAAAGGCCGTCCACCTGGAAGCAGTCAGTGATCTTAGCACTAATGCCTTCATTTTGAGCCTGCGTCGTTTTGTAGGTCGTAGATGTAGACCGCATACAATTTATTGTGACAACGGGACTAATTTTGTTGGGGCAAATAATGAGTTAGGTAGAATGCTAAGATCCGCTCAAAATTCAATTTATGAGTTTGGTAATGAGGAGCACATAAAATTTAAATTTTCTCCCCCCTACTCTCCCACTTTCGGTGGAATTTGGGAAGCAGCTGTTAAATCAGCCAAGTTCCATCTAAAGCGAATTATGGGTAATGCTAGTCTGACGTTTGAGGAACTGAGCAGCTTATTCATTCATATTGAATCTATTTTGAACTCCAGACCTCTCACTCCTCTCTCGTCAGACCCAACTGATCTCTCTCCTCTGACTCCAGGGCACTTTCTGGTGGGGCGACCCATGACTTCATTACCGTCACCACCCGTTTGTCTTAAAAACCCTGATAGGTACCAGCGCATCGAACAGCTACGCCAGCACTTCTGGCAAAGATGGCGGAACGAGTACCTAGCCGAGTTGCAGCAACGCACGAAGTGGCGCCAGAGGCAGAAGGAGCTCAAGGTTGGAGACCTGGTGGTGTTCAAGGAGGAGAACACCCCACCATTGAAATGGAGACTCGGGCGAGTCTTGCGCCTCTATCCAGGGGCTGATGAGGTCTGCAGGGTTGCAGACTTCTCCACACACAAAGGCGTGGTCAGAAGAGCACTCAACCGAGTGTGCCCCCTGCCCTGTATGGATGAGCTTGAAAGCAGCAGCTTTCAAGGGGGGCAGGTTGTTAACGCATCAGCGTCTAAACCAGTCTCCGAGGGGTGAAGGCTGAGGAGGCTGACGTCACGGCCGCGGCGGGAGTCGCCGCGCGCACCACACACACGAAAAACAACCACCGACCGTCACATACGCATACCTACTTGTATTAATGTAAAAAGTACATTAAATCATTAATTTAACTTGAAGCAGGAGTTTTCTTGAAGAGTCAACCCCTCAGCTGAGCTGCTCGTGAATAACAGCTCCGACAACTAAAACCAGCCATTGAACACTCTAAAGTGTTACAGTTCCCCTTTTGTTGGGTTAAAAAAAATTAAAATTTAAAATAAATTTTAATTTTTTTTGTGGAGTCTGAACTCCCAAAATGTAACTACTAACTAACAATTATGAAAGAAACGTGACAAAGCATGCGACACGCCAATCTATTCTAATAAAACTTCTATCAACTAGCAATGAGAAATATACGATTTACTTCCTAAAAGACAAAACTTAACTACTAACCTGGTGAATCTGCAGCTTCTACCAAAGAATCTTAAATTCTAGACTTGAATGAACCAAGACGACCTTATTTCTATCTTTTATGACTATTGAAGCTCCGTTACAACTAAAGAAATCTTAAGGACTACGGAAGGCAAAACGGCTTTGACTTTATTAAAGATATGCCTGGCTATTTACAACCGAGGTAGTATTGGAAAAGCTATTCTCATTAGCGAAATCACAATTACTAGATCTCGAAGAATTTGCTTGTCAAAGACAAACTGGACTGGAAGAAGGTTTCTACCATACCCTTCTTTCAGTAAGAACATCCATTGGCAGAGAGAAACTCAAACGACGACGAAAAGTTTCCTCCTGAGAGATACAACGATAAAAACAAATTGTACTGCAACAGTATTTGAATATTTAGTATATACGTCTTTATAAGGACATAATAGTGACTAAAGGTTGGTCCGTATGCATCCGGTACCGAAAGTAAGGTAAATATAATCTTTAAGATTTATATTCCTTAAAGGAAATTAAAAAAAATGTCACGAGGCGTAAGGCGGTTCCGTTACGATGACGGTTCGACTTCGCCAGGTCGGACTATATCTTTTATATGAAAGTTACCTAGAAGTTTTCCTTCTAAGGATTTTAAAGTATAGACAAGTGGTCCTAACTTTTTGTGAATAACACATTTATCATAACGGGGAGCTAGCTTTGCAGAAAAATGCTTAGCCGCATTGGACAATGGAAAACATCTTTTATAGACGATTTGACCCTCTTCTAGATCTACGTGACGCTTCCTCATGTTATAATACCGTGCATTACGCTCATGGGAGGCAATCAACGAGTTACGTACTTTCTGGAATACAGATTTGAGCTCTTTAAGCTTTTCAGAAAAAGCACCACTGGTATCCAGTTGTAAAGCGTTTTGATCGATGGGACCTTCGTCATTATAAAGAGAACCTTCTAGAATCATTTGACGATACCATGTGTTAAGAAGTACGGCGTGTGTTTGGTGACCTCGTGTCTGGCGGTATTGAGAGCGCATTGGATCTCCGCTATGTTCTTATCCCAGTTACGGTGATCCGAACGTACGTATGATGCAATGGTTCTTACCAGCTCGCGGTTCACGCGTTCCGTCTGGTTAGTCTGAGGATGATATCTAGGGTTATAGAAGACATGTGGGACACTATATTTCACCATTAGGTCTCGAAAATCTTTTGAAGTAAATTGCGCACCATTGTCGCAGAAAATATATTTGGGTACCCCGTGTACCAGAAACATTCCTTTTTCCATGCACTTAACTATTGCCTTCGCAGTTATTGTGCGCAATGGGAATAAAGTAACATATTTACTGAAATAATCAGTACACACAAAGAGGTACTGATTTCTCAAATATGAAGGAGGAAATGGACCTAAAATGTCACAAGAAATTGCTTCGCCTGGTGACGATACACGTCTGGGAGAACCCATAAGACCAGGTCGAGCTAAATTTACAGGTTTATAAGTCCTGCATATTTCACAAGAATCTACATATTCTTTTACATCTTGGAAAAGAGTAGGCCAATAATAAATATCAGCTATTTTAGAATGGGTTTTAGCCACCCCAAAGTGTCCAGCGGTAGGATCATCATGGTACTTATTCAGAACCTCTTTTCGTTCCTCGTAAGGTAATACCAACTTCCAGTCGAATTGAGCTGTTAGGCGATATTTATTCTTAGAGTAACGACAGAGTCTTTCGTTCTCTATTTTAAAGTTTGGAAATAGAGAAGGCTTCTCTGAGACTTTCTTATATAGATCTACATACCACGGATCTTGGGAAGTAGAGACATCAATAGCTCCAAGATTAATACGGGAAAGACAGTCCGGTATGACATGTTCTTTACCCTTTCTATGAATAATTTCAAAATTGAATTGGCTTAGTCTGCAAGCCCACCGGTTTAAACGACCAGTTGGATTTTTCAAATTAGAGAACCATTTTAAAGAAGCATGGTCTGTTACAATATAGCACTTCCTACCCTCTACATAAGCTCGATATTGTTCTAACCCGTATATAACAGCCAAAAGTTCACGTTCAGTTGCCGAGTAATTAGTTTCAGGCTTGTTAAGTGTGCGACTGCAATAAGCGATGGGATGATCTACACCGTCAAATTTTTGAGTTAAAACTGCTCCGATCGCATACGAAGATGCGTCAGTATGAATGGAAAAGGCTTCGTTAAAGTTAGGGCATTTCAAAATGGGTGCCGATACTAAAGCAGACTTAAGCAAATTAAAAGAATCATTAGCTTCATTAGTCCAAACGAATTTAACATTTTTTCTAGTTAACCTAGATAACGGCCTAGCTATTTTAGAAAAATTATTTATGAAACGGCGGTACCAACCGCACATACCAAGAAAGCGTTTAATCGCTTTGGCATCTTCCGGAATAGGAAAATCCAAAATTACTTCAATTTTTGACGGATCGGTTCTAAGACCATGTCTGTCTACTAGATATCCGAGATATCTGAGTTCGCTTCTACAAAATAACGATTTTTTCATGTTTATGGTTAAGTTTGCAGACTTAAGTTTATCAAAGACAGCTTTTAATAAGCGAACATGTTCATCAAAGTCTGAAGTACAAATAATGATATCGTCGATGTAACAGAAAACTTTGTTATCAAATTCCGCAGTAAAGAGGGTATCCATCAAACGTTGCATAGTAGCAGAAGCTCCTACCAAACCGAAACACATCCTATTATAGTGGTATAAACCTTTACCGGGTACCGTGAAACTTGTTTTCTCTTTAGACTCTTCACTTAGTGGAATCTGATGATACGCAGCGCTTAGGTCGAGAGATGTAAGGAATTTTGCATCACGCAAATTATCAAGAATGTAGTGTACGTATGGAACTGGGTAAGCGTCAGATTTCGAAACCGAATTCACTTTCCTACTGTCTAAACATAGTCTCATGTCACCGTTGGATTTCTCCACCATGACTACCGGAGAGTTCCAAGGAGAGTGAGATGGTTCTACTATTCCCGCTTTTAACATACGGTCTACCTCTTTTTCCAAAGCAGCCTGCTTAATAGGACTGAGACGATAATATTTTTGTTTAATAGGAGGAGAACCTCCAGTATCTATTACATGTTCTATTAAATGTGTTTTCCCTAAACCAACTTTATCTGTGTCGATTTGGTCATAAAGATTTCTAGCAGCTTCTAATTGAGATTTCTGCTCTTGAGTTAAAGACTCGTACGTAATTAAACCCGTATCGGAAAGCGATAAATCGAGGCTAGCTAAGTGGTGTTCATCACCCTTAGGTATATTAGTAATAAGACCTGGGGCTAAATTATATGCCCTCCAAAAATTCAACCCTAAAACAATAGGTTGTGCGATTTGTGGATGAATATTAAAATGTATTAGTTTTACTTCACCTTTATAATTAATAGGCAGAGTCATATATTCCGTACAGAACAGACGGTTATTATTAGCTACACGAATTATAATAGGTTTTTGATGCTTTTGAATAGCAATACCACCCGTAGCAAATACGAGATGGCTATCTTTTCCTAGAAAGCTTGTGCTAGCACCTGAATCCAACAAACCCCTAAAGTTAAGACTTAGGATATTTAGATGAGCATAAACTCTGTCATCTCCCTCTGGAGGATTAAAGAAAATTGTCTTTTCTGCGCGAAAGGGAGCAGAAGGTTTATAGTTGTTATTATTAGAAAAGACAACGTTATTTAGTTTTTTGAAACGGGGTTACATTTTAAACACTCGGGAGTACGAACTCCTTTTTCCCCACATTTATAACATACGATCTCTTGAGAGACCCTACAAGACTTAGTGGAATGGTTAACCCTACCACAACGAAAACATTTCATATTAGATTGGCTTTGAGCTGCGGCAGCTACAAAAGCTCTAGAAGTGTTCGGTGAGCGCGAGGGGTACGACCCACGTCGATAATCTACTTTATTTTGAGGAATACTCGAAGAAGACCCTTCTGACTTGCTAGGTAAAACCGGTTCACGAAATTGCTGAGCCTTAATTTGGGCCAGCTCGATACGTTTGCAGAGAGTTTTCAAATGCTGAATAGATTGGACATCATGCAACGCTAAATCCTTTGAATACTCGGGACGGATGTTCCTCATCATAGTGTCTAGTTTCTCCTGCTCAGGAACCTCCTTGGTAAGTCGTTCGTACATGCCGAGAACCGTTGATACAAAGTATACTATGGTCTCCGACTTAGCTTGTGTCCTGGCCCTGATCTCCTGTAACAACTGATGATCCAGATCCGGAATATCGAACTCCTCCCTCAAAGCTTCGGTGACCTCCTGGTACGACAAAAGCTTAGAACGTTGTGATCTAAACCATGACAACGCCGGACCTTCAAGAATCTCGGGAAAACCACGATAAATCCTCCTCTCCGAAATCCGTCTGGCGTCTCTTAACTCCTCTAACCGCGACAAAAATGTCCGCACGCAAGTGTCACCTTTGAATTTTAAATTTAAAGAATTTATATTAAACGTCTTCTCCGGTTTATAAACAACCTCTCTTACTACTCTCATATTTATGTCATTAGGAACGTGGTCCTCATCATCCGAACCTGATGATGCTGAAGGACTTGGCACGTGCAAACGTTCCATTATATTATCAAGCTTCGCTTTCAACAGTTGTATCTCCTCGGATTCCTGTTGAAAACGCGCAAGACGGCACAAAAGATATTTGCACCTAGACAGCAATCTATCTCTAGCAGACGCAGACAAATCCCCAGTTACTTCCGCTTCAACGTGGAGAACACCGATCTTACTTTGACAAATTCCTAATTCTACATCAGGATCATTCAAAACGAGGTCCTGTAACTTTAGGCTACCCTGTTTCGCGAGATCAGCCGTCTGTTTTAACGCTTGACACAAACTGGGCCTGCGTGCTACTGGATTCACCGGAAGTTGGCGAATCGCTAGTTCATGTGTAATTTCATCTTTATGTAGGTGTGCAATTTTGCACCCAGCATCCAGAAAATCCATGTTTAATTATTTATGTATAATGTCAGAATAAGATACAAATGATATTAAGATTTTATAAGATCTTAAAATGTGTTTGTTCGGAAAATATTTCCTTTAAAAAAAAATATAAATATAAGTATTATGACTGTGCTAAATTTATAAGTTTAACCGTCATTGTTTAAGTTTTACAAACACCAAGTACAAACATCAATTGGCATCTCTTAAAATAAACTTAAATTTAAAAATATGATTTTAATTATTATTTGAAAATGTCATACTCCAAAAGGCCAAACGTTGGGTACGCCACTGTAATGGGCTGAGGTGGGGGTGAACAAAATTTTAAAGTTATAAAATGGTAGAGGAACTAATTTAGCCCAAATCTCAAAGTTAGTTCAGAATCCCCAATTTACACCTACTGCAAAAATATGTTACAAAATGTGCTCACGGCTTAAGACTCTATTAGGTCGCGGGTAGGCCTCCCTTGGAGCAAGGAATCTAGATCCAGTATTTAAATTAGGACGCCCTAGATCTTAGAACCTTGACAATCGTATGACAGATCCAAATAAAAATGCCGATTTTATATTAACTTATTTTTTATTTATTAAGGTCACATAACAAACCACTATCCTTAAAGATTTATATCCCTAAACACTGCTATCTCGCACATCAAGAAATACACAATTTAAATATATGAGCTTTGACAACTAATGGTCACCGGCTATATCCACGACATAACTTTTAATGGTACAGGTTTAAGGTTATGTTAATCTATAAAATCTATAATTAATAACTACATATTATGGAGGCAGGCCGCTGCATCAACCACCTGCCGTTCCAGCTTTATAACAAAAGATACATGTTACACGGGGTGTTCCCGGGAAATACAGCCTTTAAACAAGGACGGTCCGTTTATAATTAGATAAAATTAACTTACAGTTTTATCCGGCTATTAAAGCGGTGATTATTTATACTACGGCATCTTACAACGAATGCTCGATGAACCGGGATGCTCTTTGATATCTGGGGCGCGTCCGGCCATCAGAGTGTAAGTCGTCGGTGGGCCAATCCCGAAAAATAGGAACTTGACTAGGAATACGGAACCGAATCTGGAACTTGAGCCAGGAACAGGAACAAAGAACTGGAACTTGAACTCGAAATAAGAACCACATCAGGAACTAGGATCTGGAATCTGGAACTTGAACCCTGGAATGAAAATATTCCAGTTACAAATTTGTATCTTTCAACAAGTAATTATTTTAAATTCTTCTACACGAAAACCTAAAGATCAGCAAGAATAGTTTTATTTCACTTACCCGGTTCACGGGGTTCCTTTAAGTGTTTGCCGTCGTGCGCCACGCGGCGAATGAAGAGGTTACAATTCTCGGCATCGACATGGCTCGAGATTGCTGTATATGACAAAAAAAAAATTTTTTAGGTTATGGAAATACGAAGAAAATCACTTTCTACTCAATCCGTCACTTTAAACCACGAAAGTAACTTACCAAACCAAAAATATGTAGGGTTAGGCGAAAGGAATGTGGGCCGACATTGGTCAGGCGAGCCACTCCACTGCGACAATGTTTAGCCAGGCTAAAACCAAGAAAACGAATATGATTAATAACTGATCCAAGTATGGAAAGACAACGTTTCATAAATTCCAAAATTCTCACCATTTTGACCACTTCCACGCCGGTTTAAAAGAACAAAATGACAACTGGCTTTCGCCGTGAATGAACTGAACCGAATGAACGAATGACATTTGGATGGCGAGTTTGGATGAGACACACGTCTGAACTATGTGCTCGAAAGTTTATTTATTAAAACATATTAGTAATTAACTTAAAGCAAACCTTTTAAAAGGTAAAAATATAAATTCAACAATTTGCTCTAGAATTCATTCTTTAACCGACGTTGCGTCAACGCGACTAAACCAATGATTCAAACAGCACTAATCTAGAACTGTCACTGATGACAGAAACGTCATCGCTCAATATAAACATTGGAAATTCGATACAAACAATTGACCGAATTAGATTGAAAACAACCCTTATAATCAAGTGAAAATATCTAAATAATGTGTATGTGCCACGACAAACACGTAACGTACTTCGTACCGATGATTGCAGGCGTGAGTACCTGCAACACAATGGAAAGTGGAAACACCAAATGATCTATACTTTTACGTAAGTATCTTTGACCTTTTTCATCTTTCGACCTTCGATCTGCCACCTATTCAATGCAGAGGGTCCTTACCTATCCATGAACAACCAAATTACCACTATATATACCAACTATCCGCTAGAAATCAGTCAGTTTATAACCTATGAAAATTCCATCTAAATTACATACTAAAACCAGCCATTGAACACTCTAAAGTGTTACAGTCTAATATCATTTGTGTCACCTCTATAACGGATGTTGGCAATAATATTTTTGTTATCCCTGAACAATATCAGCCGGTGAAGCTACATGAAGCGATTATGGCGACAGAAACCTTCAAAAAAGTGAGGAATACATTGCGAAGAAGGCATGACAAGAGGCAGGTGTGGATATCAGCGACATCGGATATAACTGAATGTTATAGAGATGAAGATGGTAACATGCAGTTTAAGGGATACTTCTTGGAAGAAATTGCATCGAAGACCCAGGAACTGACTCCAGCGGCTGGAATATCCGAGGAAGCTTTATCAAGGATTCTTGAAAGTTTTGCTGAAATGAAAAGTGATAAGACTAAAACTAATAGTATGAAGAATTTAAAGGAGAAGTTTGTTATGGAAAAATTCACAAGAAAGATGTCAAATGTAATGCAGTGGATTATGACTTTTGAAGCTGAATGTGCACGCTTGGGGATAGAAGAGGATACGAAACGGATTGAGGCTCTTAGGTTATTTTTAGATGATTCATGTCAAGACTGGTACAGTGCCATGTTAATAAAGCATACAGTTGATTCAGAATGGAACTTGTGGAAAAAGAACTTCTGTGAAACTTATGCGGACAAAAGCTGGTCACCGGTCAGGTACGCACTATTATTTAAATATAGACAGGGCTCATTGTTAGAGTATGCTTTAAAAAAGGAAAGACTGTTACTAGAGATGAATAAAAATATGGATAAATCAACTTTGATAGATCTCATTGCGGTAGGGTTGCCAAATTTCATAGCAGATAAGATTGATAGGTATACCTTAAAAGAGACTGAGGACTTATTTAGTAGCATAAGAGGGTTGGAACATTTAGTGGAAAGGAAGGTTTGGGATAAAAAGGTTGTTAGTTCTGATAATAAAATGAAAGATAAAAATCTGAAAGAGCCATGCAAGTTGTGTGAAAAGGAAAATAGAGGAAAGAGATATCATCCGGAGTCTTCATGCTGGTTTAAAAATAAAAGCGGTGATAGGCGGGATCAAATAAGGAGTGTTAATAACTTCACTTTGGAGACCGAGTTGAATGAGATCGACCCAAAAAACTAGACATTCCGCCATTAATCAAAATTAGTCTGTTAATAAATGATACCTTAAAAGTGTTAGGGGCTTATGATTCAGGTTCAAATGTGTCTTTGATAAACTTGAGATTATTGTCCTTAAAAGATAGCACTAGTACTGCTCATATAAGTAGTGCAGGTTTTAAGACGATTAATGGCGTTAGAAAAGCGATAGGATTGGTAACGTTAAAGATAAAAATATTTGATATTGAAAACCAAGTGAGTGTTTTTGTTATAGATGAAGAGAACTTCGATTACGATTTCTTAATTGGATTAGATTGCATACGACAGTTTAGGTTATGTCAAAATGAGAAATTGGAGATTTCACAGAATATTCCTATTCAGGAACAACAAGTTCCTGAAGATGTCTTACCCTTCAGAGATGCAGAAATAATTCCTGGCTTAGCAGGTAGCAAATTTGAAGGGCAAGAACAGTACAATACTGATAAAGACATATGTAATTTAGGAAAAATTGGAAATGAGGGTAGTTATGAATGTCAAATAAATTTTAATGAACATATAGAAGTTGACAACTTTAGTGTTTCAGTTGATCACTTGGATATAAAACAACAGACAGAAATAAGCAAATTAATTAGCAAATATACATCACTTTTTGCTAAGGACAAGTATGATGTTGGCACGGTGAAGGATTATGAGGCGCATATTGATTTGTTAGTAGACAGATATTGCAGCAAGAGGCCCTACAGATGTACAATTGAGGATAGGAAAGAAATAGAGCAGCAGGTGTCAATGTTACTAAAGAAAAATATGATAGAAGAGTCTTATAGCCCTTTTGCAGCCCCGGTAACATTGGCCTATAAAAAAGAAGAAGGGAAAAAGTCTAGATTGTGTGTTGATTTCCGGGATTTAAATAAAATTGTAGTTCCCCAATCACAACCCTTTCCTCTAATTGAGGATTTAATGGTCAAAACGAGAAACTGTAAGTTTTTTTCCACTTTAGACATAAATTCAGCGTTTTGGTCGATCCCACTGAGAATTGAAGATAGGAAGAAAGTAGCTTTTGTTACACAGGAAGGCCATTTTCAGTGGACATGTTTGCCATTTGGTTTAAAGACTTCTCCTGCAATATTTCAGAGGATATTGAGTAGTATAATTAGGAAGCACGGGCTTTCAGATTTCACAGTAAATTATATTGATGATATCTTGGTTTTTTCTGAAACATTTGAAGATCATATTAAACATCTATCATTGTTATTAGAAGCAATTTCAAAGGAGGGTTTCAGGCTTAAATTTTCGAAATGTACCTTTGCTCAAGACTCAGTCAAGTACTTAGGTCACATAATAATGAATAACACGATTACTCCATTAAAAGATAATTTAATTGCGATAAAAGATTTCCCTGAACCGAAAACCCAAAAAAATGTTCGACAATTCCTTGGCAAAATAAATTTTTACGGCAAATATGTACCAAATATTTCGATAATATTGGATCCTTTACATAATTTACTAAGGAAGGGACAGAAGTTTTGTTGGACAGATAAATGCCAAGAATCATTTGATTTCATAAAAAAAATGCTTTGTCTTAAACCCATTTTAGCAATATTTGATCCGAACTTACCGGTACACATTTATACGGACGCGAGTATACAGGGTTTAGGGGCAATTTTAAAACAACCGCAATGTAATGGTGAAGAGAAACCTTGCGCTTACTTTTCCAGAAAATTAAGTGATGCCCAAAAAAAGAGGAAGGCTATATATCTCGAATGTTTGGCAATAAAAGAAGCCGTAAAATATTGGCAACACTGGCTCATAGGGAAAAAGTTTGTAGTTTTCTCGGATCACAAACCCCTAGAAAGAATGAATATTAGAGCTCGGACAGATGAAGAGTTGGGGGAACTTACATATTATCTATCACAATATGATTTTGAAGTCATATATTCCCCAGGGAAATATAATTTAGAGGCAGATTGCTTGAGTAGGAATCCAGTGTTAGAACCGGGTGATTATCAGGACGAAAAATTAAAATGTGTAAACTTTATAGAACTCGGAGACATACAAAAAGATCAAAAAACTAATGATTTCATAAAAAATTATGCAAGTAAACTAAAATTAAAGGATACGCTATACTATAGAAAGATTGGGAAAATAGATAAAATAGTAATATCAGAAGAATTCAGTAGGAAAATTATAAAAATTACGCATGATTTTTACTGTCATTTGGGGCCCCAACAATTGGAAAATAAAATAAAACCATTTTATACGGCTGAAAACTTGACAAATAATATTAGAGATATATGTAACAACTGTGAGATTTGCATAAAGAATAAGTCTAGGATAAAATATAAAGTTGGATTAATGTCTCATTTAGGCCCAGCAAGGTGTCCTTTTGAAATTATGTCTATTGACACCATTGGTGGATTCGGTGGCTCGCGGTCTACTAAAACTTATTTACACTTGCTTGTGGATCACTTTACAAGGTACGCATATATTTTGACCTCTAAAACCCAGAATTCTGGTGACTTCATAAAATTAGTAAAGAAAGTGACCCAAGAAAATAAAGTCGGTATAATTTTGAGTGATCAGTACCCGGGTATAAATTCAAGGGAATTCAAAAACTATCTAGATAAGGAAAACATACCAATTATATTTACCGCGGTTAATGCTCCTTTTTCTAACGGTTTAAACGAAAGATTGAATCAAACTTTGGTGAATAAGATTAGGTGTAGGATAAATGAGCAGGGTAATAAATTAGCATGGACTACCATTGCTCACGAATGTACGGAGAGGTACAACGAGACTGAACATACCGTAACAGGATTTTCTCCTAAATATTTACTAGAAGGGAAATTAGTTGATATATTACCGATAGAACTAAAACAAGGAAAAACGTATAATGAATTGTTACAAGATAGAAAAATCGCCTTAGAAAACACCATAAAATCGCACAACAGTAACAAAAGACGATTCGATAAAAACAGGGAAGCATGTGATATCAGAGTAGGAGACTTAGTGTATGTGGAAAATGGAAACCGTCTGAATAGGAAAAAGTTACATGAGTTGAAAATTGGCCCATATAAAGTTCTAGAGAAAATTTCTAACTCAATTTATAGGATAGATACAGGCCATAAAAAAACAGAATCAAATCTATTCCATGTTACTAAACTGATTCCTATAAGGGATCGTTTCTGTTCCTAGTTTTAATGTTTATAATTATACTAGCAGTTGCCCGCGGCTTCGCCCGCGTACTAAAAGTACTAAAAAGGAGATTATCAGTTTGACCCTCATTTCTGTATTGTATGTATGTTTGTCCGCGATTATCTCGCGTTTGGCTGAACCGATTTAGATGCGCTTTTCGGAAAAGTATTTGTTACTTTCTGGAGGTTTCGGTATATGACATTTTGATGGAGGCTTTCCCTTATTTATTTGTTTAATGAAATGGTTGCAATATTTCTTTTATTGTAACGCCATCGCCAGCAACGACTTGCTTGTAGTAACTTATTTACTAAGAGATTATGATTAATGCAGATTTCTACTCTAATGAATAAAAGTTTTTCCCCGCAACTTCCTCTGCGTGGAATTAGTAATAGATCCCCCTTTTTACCCTCTTAGGGAATGACTTCTGGAATAACAACTATTATGTATCCTTCCCCAGAACTCAAACTACCTCCATACCAAATCATCTAAATAGGTTAAGCGGTTATCAATTCCCGATACATACCTTCAACCTCCTTTTCACCTCTAAAAGGGTTGATTTTCCGGATAAAAGTGTCCTATGTCGTTTTCCGAGACTCAAACTATGTCTATACCAAATTTCATCTAAATCGGTTCAGCTGTAAATAATTCTCTATAAAACTTCCAACCCCTTTACTTTGCACCCCGTAAGAGTTGTTTTTCGGAATAAATACTATTTTGTCGCTTCTCGGGACACAAACTATCTCTATACCAAGTTTCATCTCAATCGGTTCAACGTTTAAAAAAGCCCCATTAAATCTTTCAACCCCCATTTCACCCCCTTAAGTAATGATTTTAGGAAATAAAAAAAACCCGGCAAGTGTGGGTCTTACTTGCGCCTCAAGAGTTTTTCTCAAGAGAACATTTTTTTTATTCCATTTTTTTAAAAGACGCTTTCAGCATGATATATTTTGTTTATATATTTTTTTTATTATATATTTTGGTTTGTAGTTCGCAGTGCCTTGGTTTTTACTGTAATGCTGTGTAACGAATAATTTGAATAAATAAATAAATAAATAAATGATTTCATGAGAATTTATCGCGGCTGAGTGCGAATCGGAGTCGGTACCCCGATTTTAACAAATCCCATAGAAACTTCCAAACCTCTTTTCACCCCTTTAAGGGTTACTTTTTTTTCAATGAAAACTACCCTTGGTCGTTTCCCGAAATTTAAACTATCTATTATACCATGTTTCATTTAAATCAGTTCAACGGTTAAAAATTATCCATACAACATTCCATTCCAATCACCTTTTCAGCCCCTTAAGGGCTGCCCTAATCTATGTCTTTTCCCGGGATTAAAACTATTTCTATACCAATATTTCAAAATCGATGCCATTTTCGTAATTAACGTCCCAAAATACCATAAATCGACACCCATATTGATATTTAGCCATTTCAACCCTATCACACCCTAACAGGGGGATGATATTTCACGCCAACCACGTTGTATTATAAAATCATTGTTTTTTTCGTAATCAGCTACCCAATAAACCATAGAAACTATACCCATGTTGATTTTCAGACTTTGTCACCCCCATTTCCCCCTTTATGGGGTTGAATTTTAAAAAACCTGTAACACGTGTTTACGCATTTATTGTTAGGAATAATCCTGTGAAGTTTCAAATAAAACAGTCTAACTAATCTTGTTTCCCCATACAAACTTTGGACCCCCATTTCACCCCCTGGGGGATAATATTTCACGCCTGCTACATTGTATAATAAAATGGTTGTTGTTTTCTTAATCAGCGACCCGATAAACCATAGAAACGATACCCATATAGATTTTATATTTTTTCACCCCCATTTCCCCCTTAAAGAGGTTGAATTTTCAAAAAAGCTGAAACACGTTTTTACTCATTTATTGTTAGGAATATTTCGGTGAAGTTTCAAATTAGATAGTCAAACTAATCTTGTTTCCCCATACAAACTTTGGACCCCCATTTCAACCCCTGGGGGATGATATTTCACGCCTGCCACGTTGTATAATAAAATGGTTGTTGTGTTCTTAATCAGCGACCCGATAAACCATAGAAACGATACCCATATTGATTTATTGATTTTTTCACCCCCATTTCCCCCTTAAAGGGGTTGAATTTTCAAAAAAGCTGAAACACGTGTTTACTCATTTATTGTTAGGAATACTTCGGTGAAGTTTCAAATACGATAGTCAAAATAATCTTGTTTCCCCATACAAACTTTGGACCCCTATTTCATCCCCTGGGGGATGATATTTCACGCCTGCCACGTTGTACAATAAAATGGTTGTTGTTTTCTTAATCAGCGACCCGATAAACCATAGAAACGATACCCATATTGATTTTCAGATTTTTTCACCCCCATTTCCTCCTTAAAGGGGTTGAATTTTCAAAAAAGCTGACACACGTATTTACTCATTTATTGTTAGGAATAATTCGGTGAAGTTTCAAATAATATAGTCAAACTAATCTGGTTTCTCCATACAAACTTTGGACCCCCATTTTACCCCCTTACGGAGTGAATTTTGAAAAATCCTTTCTTAGTGCACCCCTAGACCTTATAAGGCACCTACGTGCCAAATTTGGAATCTCTAGAACCAGCGGTTTGGGCTGTGCGTTGATATGTCAGTCAGTCAGTCAGTCAGTCAGTCAGTCAGTCAGTCAGCTTCTTCTTTTATATATATAGATAAACTTGTTCTGGGGGGGGGGAGATGTAAATGAAGCCTTGTTAACTTCATTCATCTTTCCTCAGTTTGGACTGATTGGTGGCAGTCAATGACAGATTGACAGTTGACAGCTCAAACGTCAGAATGTCACGGGATTCATAAAAAGTGCATTGTAACGATCACATATAAAACTAAGAACTAAATAGAGAATAAGAAATAAATACTTGGTGGAATAATAGCTTTAATGTTGTTTCTCTTTTCAGGTGAGTACGATATTTAGTTAAGTTAAACTGTAGTTTGTAATATGATAAGCTAAGAATAAGGAATTGTTAATAAAAACCTATACTCTTTTCAGAGCAACGCAATCTTGTTTTTATTTCGCCGCCACATAGACAACACTGTGTGTAACGCACATTATATATTTTTGTTAACTTAAACATCCTGTAGCTCCTAAAGTATTGATCGTAGAGTAAAAACGAATATGACCAATTTTGTAGGAAATTTTATGTTTAAACTTTTTTTTTGAAGTAACTATGGTGCTATTCTTACAGATATTCGAGATATGACCAAAAATCTGAAAAAAGGTACCAGAAATCCGGCTAAGTTCAAGTAGGGGCCATACTAAATGTAGGGTTCCGTAGTTGCTGGTCCGTTAAAATTGACACACTATTATTAAAAACAAAAAATAACCGACTTCACTAAAATCCACCTTTCCAAAAGGAAATGCCCGTGCTACTCTAAAAAATACTCAAATTACTAATAGTCCAGGGGTGCCTATAATATTTGAAGAGTTTCCTCGGTTTCTCTAGGGTCCCATCATCAGATCCTGATCCGATGACAATAGAAGCGACTGTGAAGAATACTCTTTCAAACAAAAAATAATTTTCCAATAATTTTAAACAAAAAAAAAAGAACCGACTTCACTTAGGATCCGCTATTCCAAGAGGAAGTGGCGGAGTTGCTGTAAAAAATAGTGAAATCACTATAGGTGTGCCATAATAGTTGAAGAGTTCCCTCGATTTCACCAGGATCCCATCATCAGACCCCAAACTTGATGACAATGGGACCATCTAGGGGTTATACCCGTTCGATTAAAAAAAAATATCGGTTCACGATTCACGGAGATATCGAGTAACATACATACAAAAAAATAATAATGATAAAAAATAAAATAAAAAGTTCAGTCGAATTGAGAACCCCCTCCTTTTTTGAAGTCGGTAAAAAAAACACAAAGGGCCATTGGTAATCCACCCAGGAATAAGTAGAAAAATAATAATTACGAAAAAAAAGGCACGACAATTTTTGTTTTCTAATTATTCCTAATACGATAAAATTATTGGTTGATCAGCATTTTTCCTGTTAGAACCTCCTGTAATTAATCACAGACAATCTAAAACTATGATTTATTTTATTCGAATATTTACTTAATTAAAAAAAGGCTAGTTCAATAAAAGTCAAATTCAGAAATAATTCGTCTATAATTTTCTGATAAAGAGAACATTTTTTATAACCCATCCAAACTCACCTTTCAAAGTTTCACGTTTCTTTCACGTTGTAGTCACTTCACGTCACGTTGTCGTTGTCGTGTTGTTGTCACGTAGTCGCGTTGTAAGTACTACAATAACGTTTCAGTTATGAATAGATCACTTCGAAAATTACAATGTATATGTATTTAGTGTGAACTACCCATTACACCACACCGCACACTATGGCGTTGGTAACCATAATACCTTTAGAATGAACTTCGAACCATCTCATGGTAGGCTGCCCTTAATGCCCTTTCTACCTACTGACGCACGTACCAGCGGCTAAATTAATCGTTTGACCGTATCTAAAAGAGTCGTAGCCAAATGTTGCTTCATAGATCTTGAACAAGCACAACGAGCACTTGGTTGTACGTTGTTTCATAGACTACATTTTCGCAGAATATTGGTTCATAGAAAATGTTTCTCATATTTTCATTTCATAGATTGATCATTTTTCAGATCTCTTACATTGTAGAATCTGGTTTTGTATATTTTTTATTGTTCAGATAATTACTTTTGAGAATTTCAGTTCATGACGTTTTAAATGCTTATGCAAAAAAGTGCCATCCGTATAATTGAAGGGTGTAAAGATATTCCTGTAACACATAGATATATGTTTATTGAAAATAAGATACTAACTATTGTGTCATTGTACTTGTATCGCATTTGTCTGTATGTCCATAAAAATATAATAGTATTTAGTTTGTATAACACTTGTTTCAAAGCCTGCATGTTCATAGTATGTTGTTTCTCATTTTATCAAACTTAATATTTTCGTTTCATAGAAGACTCAGTAACTCAATACTTATTGTAATATACATTAAATCCTATATGTTTTTGTTCAAAGATATTTGAACTAGCACCTACCATATAATTTTCATGCAGATCATTTTAGAGCCTAATGATAAATAGCCATAATAACCCTATTCTTCCTTTTTCTGGGAGCAATTTCGTTTTTAAAAAATAACCCTAACCTATCTATCTCTGGGAGAAGTTTCGTTTTTAGGATCATCAAAAAAAAACCCTAACCTACCTATCCCTGGGAGAAGTTTCGTTTTTAGGGTAATCAAAAAAATAACCCTTATCTACCTATCCCTGGGAGCAGTTATGTTTTTAAGATCATCAAAAAAAATAACCCTAACCTACCTATCTCTGGGAGAAGTTTCGTTTTTAGGGTCATCAAAAAAAAAATAACCCTAACCTATCTATCTCTGGGAGAAGTTTCGTTTTTAGGGTCATCAAAAAAAAAATAACCCTAACCTACCTATCCCTGGGAGCAGTTACGTTTTTAGGGTCATCAAAAAAAAAACCCTAACCTACCTATCTCTGGGAGAAGTTTCGTTTTTAGGGTCATCAAAAAAAATAACCCTAACCTACCTATCTCTGGGAGAAGTCTCGTTTTTAGGGTCATCAAAAAAATAACCCTAACCTACCTATCCCTGGGAGCAGTTACGTTTTTAGGGTCATCAAAAAAAAACCTTAACCTACCTATCTCTGGGAGAAGTTTCGTTTTTAGGGTCATCAAAAAAATAACCCTAACCTACCTATCCCTGAGAGCAGTTACGTTTTTAGGGTCATCAAAAAAAAATAACCCTAACCTACCTATCTCTGGGAGAAGTTTCGTTTTTAGGGTCATAAAAAAAAAATAACCCTAACCTACTTATCTCTGGGAGAAGTTTCGTTTTTAGGGTCATCAAAAAAAATAACCCTAACCTACCTATCTCTGGGAGAAGTTTCGTTTTTGGGGTCATCAAAAAAAATTACCCTAACCTACCTATCCCTGGAAGCAGTTACGTTTTTAGGGTCATCAAAAAGGGTATGCGAAAAGTGTTATCGAAATTATTAATCGAAAATATGACAATAGTTTGTATTCCACCAGATACGACCCCTAAAATAATAATATCGGAAAAGAAAAGAGTGGAACTAAACATTATATAAAACAATAACTATGAAACAATAATCTATGAAATCTGTGTCTATGAAACAAAAATACATGAAATATGATTCTAGTGTTTGATCACTCTGTAAATTAAAAAAGGTTGATAGCAATATACATGGAAATGAATCTCTGTGAAATATGTTTTTACCAATTGAATAGTCTATGAAACAATAATATTGGAACAGAAAGTACATGAACCAAATAATCTATGAAATAATTTCTGGGAAACGAATTTCTATGAAATTTCTGTCTATGAAAGAGGGTGACACCCGAGCACTTACCTAAGTTACGAGTATATACTAAAATAATTATTTTAAACAAAAAAGAACCGACTTCTTACACTCCACCTTTCCAAAAGGAAATGAGCGAGCAACTGTAAAAACATTTAAATCGCTACTATAGGTGTATCAATAATATTTTAAGAGTTCCCTCGCTTTCTCCAGGATCCCGTCATCAGGTTCTGACTTGGTTGACTAACTATTTCAAACAAAAAGGCATTTTGCAATTTTTCACCAATGTTCTCTTATGACGTTATCACGCAAAATTATCTTCCGTAAACCATTTTTTAACCGACTTCAAGATTTCGAAGGAGGAGGTTCTCAATTCGTCGGGATCTTTGCTTGTTTTTTTGCTATGTTCATCGATTATTCGAAGACGGCTGGACCGATCTAGAAAATTCTTTTTTTGTTTGAAAGAAGAGTATAACTGTGACGTCAGTCGGTCCCATTGTCACCAAGTCCGGATCTGATGATGGGATCCTGGAGAAATCGAGGGAACTCTTCTACTATTATAAGCACACCTATAATGATTTCAGTATTTTTTACAGCAACTCGGCCATTTCCTCTTGGAATAGCGTTGAATGGCATTATTGATTATGAAATGTTTTGGATGTGTCGGGAATGTCGTATTAACGGGGTATTTCCTCATTTCAACGATCTAAGACAAAGTTGCGATGTTACAATTTAACCTGTTGCACATTAATAGTCAGGTCTTAAAAAACAACAGAGATTTATTTGAAAAAAAAACACGATATGATACAATACGCTATGTACAGTCAGCATCAATAATATGTATTCGAATTTGAGTCTTATCCCACAGACAGAAGTGCCGAAATTTTTGATGCTGACTGTACGATAGGATCTCTTTAGCCGTACTATAGTTACGCTCCTCTATAGAGAAATACATACTCATTTAGGCTGCTGTTTTCACCAATCCTAGTGTAATGTTGCGAACAATGAGGGTTTTCATCAGATAGGAGCACCGTGGCTAGAGGTGTAGCTGTCACAAAATCCACCAATCATGTTTAATCATTTTTTTCTTCGACGAGGGGTCGGTTTACTATTTCAGTACTCGGCATCTTGTTTGTACAATATCAAAATGCGCGCGAACGTGTCATAACCATAACAAAACCAGTTCAAATTTCAAGTTAGAATTGGCCTCCAGATGGCTTGCTCAACCATCTAAATAACGGGTTTTCCCAATATTTGGTAGTAGAATTAATTGTACTTACGTTGCGTAATGCGTAATGTCAAAAGTCTAAACTAGTGATATCCAAACCTTCATCCAAACTATTAATTATAGGCTTAGACTATTCAACCAATCGGACCGGCCATGGCTGTCATTTTCTATACACAAAAAGTCTGCCATTTTTTGCGCGGGAGGGGAACGTCAAATGTATGCGAAACGTCAAAATAGCCACGTCAGATAAACTTCAGTCCATACAAGGAGTATGACCACTGGTCATATATCAATGACCGCTCCGCTTGATTAAATGCTCTAAGATTAAAGGCATAAGTTTAAACTATATTGGTCCGTGACGTGGTTTAAACAAATGAATCGACTTAAACTTACAGGTCTGAGTAGGTAAGAAAATTAAATGAACTTGTACACAACAATTTTAATCTTCCTTTACAGTAATAAAAGAACATGAAAACTATACCCCTAAAACATACATGCATAGTCCATATATAAAATTAAAGGTCTTCGTTTTAATAACAAATTGCTAAATAGTAGATTGTTAACCAAGGGTAGAAAGTCACCCATTTCCGACGAGGTAGTTTGGCGCTCGAACGAAGTGAGAGCGCCAATATTCCGAGTCGGAATGGGTGACTTTTACCCGAGTTAAACACTCTACTTTTCATTTCGAAGTGAGGAAAGTAAAAAAAAAGCAAGGAGAAATTTTGATTTAGATAAATAAGTATTAATTATTGTTTGGCTGTAAAAGTTTCTGCCGTTGCCTACCAAGTAAAAAAAAAACGCTGAGTAGGTTTATTCCTCTTGTCACCGCTAAATGGAACTAAGACATTTACATTCAAACCGAAAAACCTTAACGATTGAATGAATTCACATCTTTAATGTATGATAATCGCTACAATAAATTCTAATATAAACTAGAAGGAATGAACTATTCTCACAGATTCGTTTCTGGCGTCGGCTAATAAGACTATTTTAGGCACTTTGTTCTACTCGGTGCTTACAAGGCGAGTCCTAATAGGAACATACCATTTTGCGGCCCTAGGGAATAAACGTATAATTTTCCTCCCGCTTCATAGATAAACAACGACCTACTTTCCGAGCATGAGAAATGAAAAATTGTATAAGCTTAGACTACGCCCGGCGGTTGGCCTCTGTTGGCCTTCGGCCTCCGCTGGTAGGCCCTGAGCCGGTAACCGTTGGCAAAGGAGATGGAGAGATTGGAGAGGGCCACGTCGAACGCCAGGTCTTCGAGGCGGCCGTCGGCCTCGACGTGCACCACCAACGTCTTCATCATTTGTATAGTCTATACGCGACCTACTTATATGAAAAAAAAGGCAGTTATAGGAACTGCCGATAGAAGAGAAAACTTTGTACTTTTTTATTATTTTAAGAAATAAATGATTTAAATTATCACTTTTAACTTTGGACTTCACTTCACTTTATTTTACATTTACACTTTACATTTCATTTTACATGTTTCTCAATCGTATGGCTTGTGACGGTGTCGGTGGCGCGAACCCACAAAATTTTCTCCTACTAAAAGTGCCCAACGCGGCTAAAGAAGTTTTCACTTCAAATATAAAATAGTAGGCCTTACTATGTGCCAAAACTTTCCAAAATTGAGGAAACTTAATTTTATAAATTTGTTAATTTATTAAATGTTTTGTTTCCACCGTAGGGCTGGCTCGTTCCTCGCCCAGCGAATCAGTATCGCCATCCAGCGAGGCAACGCAGCCAGCCTTATGGGAACCTTGCCAAGTGGGAGCGATATCGGGGATATCTGTACATATAGCTTTGGTCCAAATAGGTTTTAAGTTAGGTCTAGATTTCTTAGCATAAGTTAGTTAAGTTTTCTAAGTCCATACCTATGTAAATAATGTAATTATATAAATAAAAATCTTTGTTTCCATAATTTTTTTTTTTTTTTTTTTTTTTTTTTTTTTTTTTTTTTTTTTTTTTTTTTTTTTTTTTTTTTTTTTAAGGGATAACAGGTTTCATTTATTCAATTTAATAATTACTCTAAATAAAAATAATAATACTATAAATTAAAACTAGTCTACAAATAATAAATATATCCTAAATCGCTACCAATGGGTAGTGTGCCCAGAAGGCTGGCCGCATTGCCACGTTGTATGGCAATGCTTATTCGCTGAGCGAAATACTGACCAGCCTTCTGGTCACCTGTTGCGTCTACCAGGCGCGACGCTAACTCTTTGTACACTTCCATAATTTATATTTATTAGATTTAATGTGAAAATATTCAGATTTTTCTGAGACCTTTTTGAATCTTTGCAAATCTTCGCATTATTATCTTGCCCGTATTAGGATTAAACTACCGTCACATAATTTCTCAAACACGTCTCCCCGATTCCCATTTCAGTAATTGAATCATTTATTCAAAAGTGTACTTAGAGAAATATTGCACCTAATTCCGGCCGTTATTTATATTGTATGTCGGCATTCCAAAAAAGTTAGAACGTTCTGCTCAACGTATGAACTATAAAACTCTGCTTTTTAATCTAAGTTTTCCAGGTGATTAGTTAAATAAAAAAACCGGACAAGAGCATGTCAGGCCATGTTCAGTGTAGGGTTCTGTAGTTGCCGGCCTGTTGCAATACAGCCCTTCAAAAAGTCGTTTATTAAGAGTCATTTTAGTATGCGGCTGTGATGTCCTTTCACGTTGCGTTTTTGAGTGATAATTCTAAAACGGCTCAACCGATTTGATCAATACCTATAGTTTTCTATGAAAATACTAATCAGGCCTCACTTCCATGAATTTTCCCAATTTTTTGAACCTAGTTCAAAAGTTTTAGCGGGGAACGCCGTTTTTTGAAACTATTAGTTTTACCCAAAAAATGTTTTAGAAGACTTCTGTTCTTTAAAGACCTATCCATCGATATCCCACACTATGGGGTTGAAACGAAAAAAAAAATTTCAATCCCCATTTCATGTTTACCTACGGAATGTAGGTACCCTAATAAAGAATATTTTCCAGTTTTTATTCCACCACTTTGTCGTGATTAGTGCACATACTCATACCAAATTTCAGCTTTCTACACTGAAAAAATGCCTTGGTTGATTTTACGAAATTTTTATTGGTTGATTTCGATTTTGTAAAATTTAGTAGAATTATAGTTAATATCACAAAACCTGCAAGATTGAAGTTACGAAACATACTTGGATTGACGTCGTAAACAAGTACTTTTGTAGATTTAAGCTACACGATATGTAAAACTTACCAAATTGTAGGAGTATATTTTACAAAACGTCAAGTTTAGTAAATAATACAAAATCTATTTGTAGATTTTGCACACACAGTACGTAATAATTACCAAACTGTGTAAATATAATTTACAAAACTATGGATTTATTAAATAATACTATATTTTCTTGTAGACATTAGTAAATACAATTAGTTAAACTTACCAAACTGTATTAGTAAAACTTACAAAACCTTTACTTTAGTGAATAATACTAAATATTTTTGCGATTTTTAGAAAACCAGTTTGGTAAAATTACCAAACTATATAAGTAAAACTTACAAAACTATTACTTTAGTAAATATTACTAAATCTCTTTGAGAATTTTAACTTACCAGTTTGGTAAACTTACCAAACTGTATAAGTAAAAGTTACAAAACTGTTACTTCAGTAAATAATACCAAAATCTCTTTGAAAATTTTAGCAAACCAGTTTGGTAAAATTACCAAACTATATAAGTAAAACTTACAAAACTATTACTTTAGTATATAATACTAAATCTCTTTGAGAATTTTTAACAAACCAGTTTGGTAAACTTACCAAACTGTATTAGTAAAACTTACAAAACTATTACCTTAGTAAATTATACTAAATCTCTTTGAGAATTTTAGCAAACCAGTTTGGTAAACTTACCAAACTATATAAGTAAAACTTACAAAACGATTACTTTAGTAAGTAATACAAAATATCTTTGAAAATTTTAGCAAACCAGTTTCGTAAACTCGTCAAACTGTATAAGTAAAAGTTACGAAACTATTACCTTAGTAAATAGTACTAAATCTCTTTGAGAATTTTAACAAACCAGTTTGGTAAACTTACCAAAGTGTGTAAGTAAATGTTAGGAAACTATTTCATTAGTAAATTATACTAAATCTCTTTGAGAATTATAGAAAATCAGTTTGGTAAACTTACCAAACTGTATAAGTAAAAGTTACCAACTGTTACTTTAGTAAATAATACCAAAATCTCATTGAGAATTTCAGCACACCAGTTTGGTAAACTTACCAAACTGCATAAGTAAAAGTTACGAAACTATTACCTTAGTAAATTATACTAAATCTCTTTGAGATTTTAAGCAAAACAATTTGGAAAACTTACCAAACTGTATAAGTAAAGGTTACAAACTATTACCTTAGTAAATTATACTAAATCTATTTGAGAATATTAGCAAACCAGTTTGGTAAACTTACCAAACTGTATAAGTAAAAGTTACAAAACTGTTACTTTAGTTAATAATACCAAAATTTCTTTGACAATTTCAGCACACCAGTTTGGTAAACTTACCAAACTACATAAGTAAAAGTTACGAAACTATTACCTTAGTCAATTATACTAAATCTCTTTGAGCATTTCAGCGAAACAACCTTTGCCAGAATTTCATTTAACGTGATTTCATAACTATACTTTACTACAATAGCCAATTTGCCATTATCAGTGTTATCCATAATAGTTGCCATACAATTTAATTGCCATATTGAATATAAAATCTCCTATAAATAAGTCCCTAATGTTGTGACACCCAACCGGATGTGACACTCGCTCTGATTTCTATCGGAAAAAGTCTGCCGTTTTTTGCGGGGGAGGGGATCATCAAATGTATAATGTAAATAGCCACGTCAAATAAACGTCAGTCCATACAATGACCACTGGTCATACATTTTCGGCAGAACGCCTGTCAATGGCTATTCCGCTTGGTTTAAAGCTCTAAGGTTATTAAAAATAAAATATGGAAAAAAAGATGTGGCATACGTCATACGTAACATTCTGGCATCAACATCAAAAATAACGTTATAGACTAAGATTAGATGGTAGTGCACCCTACCTAATCGGGTAGCAAGATTCGGCATATATAGGGGGTAGCACCTTAAAAAGTTATGACTTTTAGTATGGGACACTATGAGCCAAACCTGGAGCGTTCGGAATGCAGCCAACTTTTCGGGTACCAAAAAAAGTCAGAAAATACCTCATCGGGTAGCAAGATTCGACATATACAGGGGGTAGCACCTTAAAAAGTTATGACTTTTTGTATGGAACACTATGAGCCAAACCTGGAGCATTCGGAATGCAGCCTGATTTTAGGGTGCCAGAAAATATCGAAAAATACCTCATCGGGTAGCAAGATGAAACTAATGCCAAATGAAAGTACTAATCATCCTGTTAATAAAAAAAATTGGTAGTCGGTCCTAAACCTGGAGCATTTCAAATGCAGCCAACTCTTGTGATCGAACAAAAAACTCATCTGATACCATTACAACGTAGAAATGGCCCCAGATGATGGTTCAAAAGACATAAACAAGTTTAATTTGACAGAATTTATCAAAAAGTGCCAAAATATTTCAGGTTTACTCACCCAAACTTATCACTTTCGTGATTTGGCTTAATTTTAGGGTACCTGAAGATTTAAAAAAATACCTTATTGAGTAGCACGATAATATGTATGCCAAATGAAAGGACTTATCATCCTGTTAATGGAAAAAAATAGCAGCGGGTCCTAAACCTGGAACATTCCAAATGCAGCCAACTTTTGTGATCGAACAAAAAACTCATCTGATACCATTACAACGTAGAAATGGCCCCAGAAGATGGTTCAAAAGACATAAACAAGCTTAATTTGATGGAATTTATCAAAAAGTGCCAAAATATATTAGGTTTACTCACCCAAACTTATGACTTTCGTGATTTGGCTTAATTTTAGGGTACCTGAAGATTTAAAAAAATACCTTATTGATTGGCACGATAAGATGTAAGCCAAATGAAAGGACTTATCATCCTGTTAATAAAAAAATATAGCAACGGGTCCTAAACCTGGAGCATTCCAAATGCAGCCAACTTTTGTGATCGAACAAAAAACACATCTGATACCATTACAACGTAGAAATGGCCCCAGATGATGGTTCAAAAGACATAAACAAGTTTAATTTGACAGAATTTATCAAAAAGTGCCAAATTTTTTAGGTTTACTCACCCAAACTTATCACTTTCGTGATTTGGCTTAATTTTAGGGTTCATGAAGATTTAAAAAAATACCTTATTGAGTGGCACGATAAGATGTAAGCCAAATGAAAGGACTTATCATCCTATTAATAGAAAAAAATAGCAGCGGGTCCTAAACCTGGAACATTCCAAATGCAGCCAACTTTTGTGATCGAACAAAAAACTCATCTGATACCATTACAACGTAGAAATGGCCCCAGAAGATGGTTCAAAAGATATAAAAAAGCTTAATTTGATGGAATTTATCAAAAAGTGCCAAAATATATTAGGTTTACTCACCCAAACTTATGACTTTCGTTATTTGGCTTAATTTTAGGGTACCTGAAGATTCAAAAAAATACTTTATTGAGTAGCACGATAAAATGTATGCCAAATGAAAGGACTTATCATCCTGTTTATAAAAAAATTTAGCAACGGGTCCTAAACCTGGAGCATTCCAAATGCAGCCAACTTTTGTGATCGAACAAAAAACTCATCTGATACCATTACAACGTAGAAATGGCTACAGAAGATGGTTTAAAAGACATAAACAAGCTTAATTTGATAGAATTTATCAAAAAGTGCCAAATTTATTAGGCTTACTCACCCAAACTTATGACTTTCGTGATTTGGCTTAATTTTAGGGTACATGAAGATTAAAAAAAATACCTTATTGAGTGGCACGATAAGATGTAAGCCAAATGAAAGGACTTATCATCCTGTTAATAGAAAAAAATAGCAGCGGGTCCTAAACCTGGAACATTCCAAATGCAGCCAACTTTTGTGATCGAACAAAAAACTCATCTGATAAGCCAAATCACGAAAGTGATAAGTTTGGGTGAGTAAACCTAATATATTTGGCACTTTTTGATAAATTCCATCAAATTAAGCTTGTTTATGTCTTTTGAACCATCTTCTGGGGCCATTTCTACGTTGTAATGGTATCAGATGAGTTCTTTGTTCGATCTCAAAAGTTGGCTGCATTTGAAATGTTCCAGGTTTAGGACCCGCTGCTATTTTTTTCCATTAACAGGACGATAAGTCCTTTTATTTGGCTTACATCTTATCGTGCCACTCAATAAGGTTTTTTTTAAATCTTCAGGTACCCTAAAATTAAGCCAAATCACGAAAGTGATAAGTTCGGGTGAGTAAACCTAATATATTTTGGCACTTTTTGATAAATTCCATCAAATTAAGCTTGTTTATGTCTTTTGAACCATCTTCTGGGGCCATTTCTACGTTGTAATGGTATCAGATGAGTTCTTTGTTCGATCACAAAAGTTGGCTGCATTTGGAATGCTCCAGGTTTAGGACCCGCTGCTATTTTTTTCTATTAACAAGATGATAAGTCCTTTCATTTGGCTTACATATTAGCGTGCTACTCAATAAGGTATTTTTTTAAATCTTCAGGTACCCTAAAATTAAGCCAAATCACGAAAGTGATAAGTTTGGGTGAGTACACCTCATAAATTTGGCACTTTTTGATAAATTCTAGCATATTAAGCTTGTTTATGTCTTTTGAACCATCTTATGGGGCCATTTCTACGTTGTAATGGTATCAGATGAGTTTTTTTGTTCGATCACAAAAGTTGGCTGCATTTGGAATGCTCCAGGTTTAGGACCCGTTGCTATATTTTTTTATTAACAGGATGATAAGTCCTTTCATTTGGCATACATTTTATCGTGCTACTCAATAAAGTATTTTTTTGAATCTTCAGGTACCCTAAAATTAAGCCAAATCACGAAAGTCATAAGTTTGGGTGAGTAAACCTAATATATTTTGGCAATTTTTGATAAATTATATCAAATTAAGCTTGTTTATGTCTTTGGAACCACCTTCTGGGGCCATTTCTACGTTGTAATGGTATCAGATGAGTTTTTTGTTCGATCACAAAAGTTGGCTGCATTTGGAATGTTCCAGGTTTAGGACCCGCTGCTATTTTTTTCCATTAACAGGATGATAAGTCCTTTCATTTGGCATACATATTATCGTGCTACTCAATAAGGTATTTTTTTAAATCTTCAGGTACCCTAAAATTAAGCCAAATCACGAAAGTGATAAGTTTGGGTGAGTAAACCTGAAATATTTTGGCACTTTTTGATAAATTCTGTCAAATGAAGCTTGTTTATGTCTTTTGAACCATCTTCTGGGGCCATTTCTACGTTGTAATGGTATCAGATGAGTTTTTTGTTCGATCACAAAAGTTGGCTGCATTTGAAATGCTCCAGGTTTAGGACCGACTACCAATTTTTTTTATTAACAGGATGATTAGTACTTTCATTTGGCATTAGTTTCATCTTGCTACCCGATGAGGTATTTTTCGATATTTTCTGGCACCCTAAAATCAGGCTGCATTCCGAATGCTCCAGGTTTGGCTCATAGTGTTCCATACAAAAAGTCATAACTTTTTAAGGTGCTACCCCCTGTATATGTCGAATCTTGCTACCCGATGAGGTATTTTCTGACTTTTTTTGGTACCCGAAAAGTTGGCTGCATTCCGAACGCTCCAGGTTTGGCTCATAGTGTCCCCTACTAAAAGTCATAACTTTTTAAGGTGCTACCCCCTATATATGCCGAATCTTGCTACCCGATTAGGTAGGGTGCACTACCACCTAATCTTAGTCTATTATGTTAAATGAATATACATTGTATTGAGGAAAAAATAATTATGCATTCTAAAATTATGGCAAATGAAATTATATGATATGAATGTCTGGCAAAAGTAAGAGAGTTATAGCTTATTGAGCTTATTAATGGAGCTAGTTCGATTTCTGTAAAATTGTCCCCTAACCCTAACCAATTTATTACTTTAATAGATATTCATAACATGACAAAAAAATGCTTGAATCTCTAAGATTCTGACTTAGGACTACTTGTGCCTTAGGTACATTTACAAGCCATAATTTATGAAATACCGGATAAGGGACATCACACACTTGATCTGAATTCAGAACTTCGTAGACATAATGCTTAAGTTTATCTATGGTTTCTTCAATTTGTCTATGGTATCTGATTTTTGTATGGAGGCCATAGATAAATTTCAGCCACCATAGACAAATTTAAGCATTTCCGTCTGATTTTGTCTATGAATTTCTGAATTCATATCAGGTGTGTGATGACTGATGTCCCTTAGACGTATTTTATACTAAATTTTAGTTGGTATAAAATATGTGTTTTTTAAACAAAACCTAATCAAAATACATACCTACCTGATAAGACGAATTAAACATTTAGGACACGGCTTATGGTACCTAAACCTAATGTTTATATATGAAAATATAGAGGTCTTAAAATATTCAAATAAGCTACGTTAGGGACAATGTTTTTTTTTATAAGTTATGTGTGTTATGTGTCTTGACACACTATCATTTCAATTTAAATGCGCAATAAAAAAATAAGCATAACAAGAGTTAAAGGGCAGATATCCCGTTTTTGGCCGGCTGGAATATACTATAGTTCGTTTTTTTAGATTAGAAATAAGCTGAAAGAAGGATTTACAGGGTTTCTTTATCAGGCACGATACGACACGATATATGTCACAACTGTCAACGTAAAAATATGTGGCCTTTAAAACTATAATGATACAGGGTGGGCACAAGGAAACCGACAGATCTTACCCGCGCATTTCTGAGACCAAAAGGAATAAAAAACGGTACCGGTATGTGAGTTTAGGTGAATCTCGCCAAAAAAAATCTATTTTTTTTAAATTAGAACTAGACATTTTCATGTGCACAGAACTGTGCACATGAAAATTGAATGTTATTTTTAAAATGAACGCCTAAAACGAAATGATACATTTTATCAAAATAAAATATAGTTAATGCAAAGTATTCCTTGTCACTTTGATATAGTCTGTCAATAAAGATGTATAAAATACTAGTATGCCCAATAGTGGCAACAACGCCATCAAAAGGCGTTTTGTGCTGAGTAATAATAATAATAAAGATTTCTTAAATTGGTATTAACTCTGAAACTAGGCATATTCCAGAAAAGTTTATAGGACATTTTAGTCTGTAAACATGATCACGAATACACTATTAAAATCTGTCGGCTACTCGTGCCCACCGTGTATATAATTATTTGTGTGTATATTAAAGCCATGTAAATGTTAATTAGAATAATATGAATTATTTAACAGCATTTTAATATAATAGTAGACATTTGTACGAAATAATTTATTCTTATCAAGTTTGCACAATAAAAAACCTAGAGAAAAAGAGGTTCGAAACAAATGGTTTCCGATTTAAAACGTACAGTCACCGGCAATAGTATCTTCCTTCATGAAGGCCGCAAAAGTATGTGACACGCTCTTATGGCCCTACAAATAAGAGCGTGTCACATATTTTTGCAGCATTCATGTAGGAAGATACTTTTGCCGGTGACTGTACGTGCTTCACTGTCAGTTTTTCAATTTTCACTTGTCTCGTATGTGAAAATCAAAACGATATTGTGTTTTTATTGTTATGTTAGTTCTAGTTTGCAAATTGTCATTATTTATTCACAAATGTGAACTTTTGATCGTGTTAACTAATCATTTCTTGGTGCTTTCAGTGTGTTAAAATTGAACAGTCAAACAGAACAGATTAGAACAGGTTGGTAACTTCTGTTTCAACAACTTTTTGAAAACATGTGTTTTTAAGATTGTATTTTTTTCATGCAAACTTAATAGTATTTTCAATGTACGTTAAAATCTTATTGACATTGCTTGTCAGTCTCGTCACCATACATACATAATCAATTTCGGAATACATTGCGTGTTCGAATAAACTGTAAGCTATACTAAAAATCAAACAATAAGTTATTTTTAAAAGTCGCTGAACAAACTTTGTCTTGTTTGAGAATGATCAGTTATAAATATTTGAAAACGTCGTTTAGTTTGAGAAGTAGAATCTACGTTTTAATTTTTTGCTCGTTACAGGTCACCCCGGTATATACCTAATACTCGTATAACTAGTAGACAAACTTGAAGAAGCTATTAAACGAGCATTTGGAATAATTATTTGTATTCTTTCTGTGTAGGAACGTAAATACAAGGTATTTATTGGAAATAGTAACTGCATAATGTGTATTGCGCAATTATTTACCAAAGTAGACTACTAAAATTAACCCAAAATGTTTTGTAAATTATACAAAATTTAATTTGGTAATGCGTGGCAGTGAGAGGGCGAGATATGTAAACAAACGTGCGCGCACGAGACAGCGCTTACGCTCATTCTTCCGCCCCGCCCGCTCCCCACCAGCGAAAGACGCGCGTGCGCCAGCTCTGGCAGCTGAGGATGGCCAGCGGCCATTTTGATCTAACAGCGAGCCGAGTCGGCTGCATCTCGCAAGTTTTGCGCTGTTTATGATTCTCTAGTTTACTTTTACTTTTTGTGTTAACTTAACTGTGCTAGGTGCTATGTTTGTGTAAAAAAGGCACCTAAAGAAGATGGAGACAGCCTGTATTTAGAAGATTGGGGTTTATCGAACACCACCATCAATAATTTTGCGGGTAAGTCTTGCCTATAATATTGCATCATCATCCCGTATTTACCAAATTATTTATTAATTCTCTTTTTCATAATGTACAAATTCTGGATTTTTGACATCCCCAATATGCGCGTATACTACGAATCATATTATAGAACAAATAATTAATGTGTGTCTTTTGGCGTTTACGAAACAAGAAATTAAAATTTTACGAAAGTCAACTTAAGTAAGTAGGTAAGTCCTTTACCAAATTAAAATGGCATCGCTTGTTTTGTCTTTCAGATAATGAAATAACTTTCAAACATATGAAAGAAATCCAGGACTGAAAGAGCTGATCCCAAATCTCTAAGAGAGAATATTATTCAAGAGAGGTCTCGTGAAGTTACGTAGGTAAGTAAACAGACTCGATTATTATTTTCTCGTGTTGAAATTATTTGCACAGAGGTATTCTATACGCGAGGCCTGTATGTTATCTTCTAATAACACTTGCTACGGACGAGTCCGACTCGCGCACTGAGGGTTTCCTGTGGGCACGTCACTGAAATATACTTGTTATATGTATCGGATTTATAAGTACCTACCTATAAGAACCATCCCAAAGGTTCAAAAATATTTGAGCAATAATACGCAACTACTTTATTAAGGCGTGTTGACATATTTCTAACCACTTTGTCTGTGCACGTATTTCTAACTTGACTGAACTACATGTACAGTCGACATCAAAGATATGTTTACACTTTTGTTCTTTGCTTCTTTGTGATATACATAATCCAAAAGTGTATACATATCTTTGACGTCGACTGTACAGTCACTGCCGTCACTGGCAATAGTATTTTCCTCAACGACGGCCGCAAAAATATCTGACACAATCTTATTTGTAAGACCGTCTTACAAATAAGACGCTCGCTCTTAAGAGCGTGTCACATATTTTTGCGGCCGTCGTAGAGGAAGATACTATTGCTGCTGACTGTAAATATGTCAGGCCGCATATTTACACATAAGACGCTGTGTGAGAAGCTGTGTTTTCATACATCTGACACCTTGCATGATGCTCAATGCTGTGTCATGGTATCACAGGTTCGTATATCTCTGGTGGATGCTCACCCTTTCTCTGATATTTGATCTTATAAGTGTAACAGTCATGTATTTTTGTGTATCTGTCTGTGGCGTTGTAGTACCCAAGCGCATGAACAGATTGAGTCTGATTTTTTTAAATCGAATTTACCTGCCGCAGATGGTCGTAATAGACGGAGAGCTGGCCACGTCAGATACGACACAATAATGAGAGCAACGAAACCCCTCTAGTTAGTTTGCTATACTATGCTTATTTCTAGATCCGGACATCTAGCAGCTGTAAAGTGGTGGAGGTCAAAGAATGCAAATAACTTGAAGAAAACAAATTCTAGAGTTCTGGCTTCGATCCAATATTATGAAAAATTATAAGACGTCACATAATGCATGGACTAACAAGATCGTACAATTTTGTCAGTCGATGCATTATGTGATGGTAGGTACAGTCGAATACAAAGACATGTATCCACTTTTTTACCTAGATCCAAAAGTGGATAACTGACTGTACCATAAAGCTGGTCGGGTGTTAGTGGTGATGGAGATGGAAAATGGCCACAAATATTCTCTCAACAAGTTCATGATTGCGCTAAAAAAG
Source organism: Pammene fasciana (assembly GCA_911728535.1). Lineage (NCBI taxonomy): Eukaryota > Metazoa > Arthropoda > Insecta > Lepidoptera > Tortricidae > Pammene > Pammene fasciana. The sequence goes on from OU452292.1 coordinate 6,098,826, forward strand.
ACAGCCTGCAACAAAAAATGAACATTTTGACAGAAACCTGTGTTGTTCCTTGTTCCCTGATGCCTAGCATAATTTTTTCCATGGCTTTTTGGCAATGTTCTACTTCAAATCAAGAAGCAGTTCCAGTAAGAAGAAAAAGTTTAAATAAAGTGCAGTATCAGAGTGTACCGGCTTACTATGTGCTTAGTGCTCAAGTCTAGTGCTTCGTTCAGTACCTAATGCCTATAGTGTTTGACTTTTGTACCTATGTAGTTTTCAAGTGTTTTTAGTTCCGTGTTTTAGAAGTATTCAGTGTATTAGTTTCGGATCAAGATTGTGTCCAGTGTTTTAGTGCTCATAGGGAAAACGCATCTATTCGCGGACCCGACTACCCGAAGTGTTCCATGTTGTTTCGGGCCTAGATGTTGTAGTGCTGTATCAAAGTGTACCGGCTTACTATGTGCTTAGTGCTCAAGTCTAGTGCTTAGTTCAACACCTAATGCCTATAGTGTTTGACTATTTTGTACCTATGTAGTTATCAAGTGTTTTTAGTTTCCGACCTAGATAGTGTCCAGTGTTTTAGTGCTCATAGGGTAAACGCATCTATCATATCGCTAATCCGACTACCCGAAGTGTTCCGTGTTGTAGTGTTGTATCAGAGTGTACCGGCTTACTATGTGCTTAGTGCTCAAGTCTAGTGCTTAGTTCAATACCTAATGCCTATAGTGCTTGACTTTTGTACCTATGTAGTTTTCAAGTGTTTTTAGTTCCGTGTTTTGGAAATAGGTACTCAATGTATCAGTTTCGACCAAGATAGTGTCCAGTGTTTTAGTGCTCATAGGGTAAATTTTAACGTACCTATTCGCGGACCTAAGAGTTATATGTGTATATAGTATTTTCAGTAAAAGTAAGCCATAGTGTACATACCGAACTGTAAATAAATAAAAATCGTAAGCGTAGTGAGTGTTTTTATTAAAGTCCCATTCTACAGTGGGAGGAATTGAGTTCCGAACCAGCGAATGCTCGTGATCCGGGTAAATAAATGCGGCGCACTTGCAAGTTTACAATTTTATCTCTACGCCCTAACCTAGCTAGGCTATTGGAAATAGGTTGTATTGTATAGGTAAAGTACCTATGATGAGGAGGAATGCCTCACGGCGCCTCTCTGTACTTTCTACGGCTCATAGTTTGAGAACCCCTGATCTAAAGAAAAGTACAGTCAGCCACTAAATCGTTTACTGTAAAAAAATTAGAAACTTTAGAACATTTAGAAAAAAGCTGATTTAGAACCAATTCCTGCTAATCAATTTAATACCTACTTATATAATTGTCTAAAGAAAAGTAGGTACAGTCTACCACAAAATCGTACATTGTCAAAAAATTGCAATCTGATTTAGAAACAATTATAGAACAGTAATGAAATGAAATTTGTTTTATTCCAGAAATTGCTTGCATATACAGAGTGGATTTTCTTTTTGGGTCAGTGAGGGCAGCTACCAGTTCCCGTGCTGCTACGTGAAAATGATCTTAGAAGACCTTCCCTCCATTGCAAATTAATGAAGGATCGCATTTACAGATTTTAAAAAATCATACAGGTTGCGAGAAAAAGGTCTTTTTTTGACGCCATTTGACCCTATCCCTTTCCTATCCAGGATCAAAACCTTGTACGGGACCAAAAAAAAATCCGGCTAGAAAACCCACAAATTGAGGAATCATTTTCCCATACATTTTGTATGAAAATTAAAACTTTTATTTTTCACATGCATTTTTTTTATACCAGTCGATTCCAATCCTATTCAGTATCAATAGTTTCCATGGGGTCATGTACGGTAATGTACCAAACAGCCAGAAATTGAAGAAACTTTATCCATATATTAACTGCTTTAAAATCCCCGTTTTTTGATATTTTGAATGACTTTCACTGTAATGTCCTGATACAGTATTATTGTCCGTAATAGCACTTATTAGCGTGATTGATAAATGTCAGTAAAAATTCACATTTTTTCCATAGTAAATATATGGAAAAGGTTTTTTCAATTTGTGGCTGTTTGGTACATTACCGTAAGTTGATCTCATGGAAACTATTAATACTGAACAGGAATGGAATCGATTGGCATAAAAAATTGTACTTATGTGAAAAATAAAAGTTTAAATTTTCGTACAAAATGTGTGGGAAAAGTGTTGCTTCGATTTGTGATTTTTCTAGTCGGAATTTTTTTTTTAGTCCTATACAAGCTTTTGATCCTGGATAGGAATGGGATCAAATGGCATCAACAAAAAAGTTCGCCAAAAATGACCTTTTTCTCGCATCCTGTATGTTTTTTCCAAAATCTGTAAATGCGGTCCTTCATTAATTTGAAATAGTTAGAGGGAAGGTCTTCTAAGACCATTTTCACGTAGCAGCACGGGATCTGGTAGCTGCCGTCACTGACCCAAAAAGAAAATCCAGCCTGTATGTACTATGTACCTATCTAAGTAAAAATAATAAAAATTTAAGTAGATTAAAATAATACAAAATAAAATGTAAGAACTCCGTCATGCTATATCCTGTACAGTCGACGTCAAAGATATGGTTACACTTTTGCACCTTACTCCTTTAAGGCTAAAAAGTGTAAACATATCTTTGACGTCGACTGTACCACGGTTCACCCCGATAATAAGTTTATAATAAATTACAGTTTTATCTTAAAACGAGTATCTTGAATCATAACACTTTTTCAATAACTAGTATTAGATATTAAAAGTATTGTAAAAGCGTTTTTTTTAATGCGTCCTCTTTACCCAAAAATCTAAAAACATAGTTTCATGTACAGTCGACGGCAAAAATATGTTTACACTTTTCCACCTTACTCCATTGTATAAGGTGCAAAAATTTAAAAATATCTTTGACGTCGACTGTACCTGGTCCTCATGTCGTTTGTACAATACGAGGGATCTTTCAAGATAATACTAGGTACTGTTTATCTCGGCTAACGTTCAATCCTATCCCAACGCACCTCGCATGAAATAATCTGTTGCCAAAGAGTATGCATTTTTTGGAACGCAACTTTTAGAAAGGGATTGAGGTCCGTCTGCTCCATACATTTACTTGCCATCCCTCTCAGCTCATTTTTTTTTTCATCTTGGTCGAACGAAAGTAAAACTTAAAGTAACATACACGGTGCCCGTGAGCATTGCGAGAGATTTTAACCACGAATTCCTGAGGTCATAAGGAGTGATAAATGTTATATAATTTTAGGTTAATTTCACCAAAAAAAATTTTTTTTACTTTTTTAAATGCGAACATAAGAAAATTAATGTTATTGGTAAAACTATCGAGTAAAATAAATTGGTTCATTTTTATTCGTAAAAAATGGTTCACGAAAAGTATTCCTTGGAATTTTGATATCTGTCAATAAGGATGTCTAGACTAGACTCCATAAAGATTGAAATCTCTATGAAAAAGGCGTTATTCACTGAGTAACAACAATCAATGTTTTTTTATTTAATTGGTAATAATTTTTACGACATTTTAGTCTCCAGTTACGATCAGGAATACGCTATCTCTCGCAATGCTCACGGGCACCGTGTATATTAAGCGCATTTGACTTATTGGTATTTTTGACACTACTTAAGTATATACAACTTTCTTGGAGTCCATAAAGTTATTATTTCAAACTCGAGTATACTCTTCGGTTAAAAAGTGAGGCCGGCGAAAGAGAGCGTCATAGAGGGAGCTGCGTCCCGTTTTGACTAAGGAGTACACGTAATACGTGTAGTAGCAGATACTATGGATAATATAGACAGCCAGTCTAAGAACTTTTTGAAGCTCAAGTTTACAGCGCCATCTGCACGAGAGCAACCTAAAGGTATAATAAAAATAGTAGGAAAAAATTACATTGCATCGCAGCAACATCTAGTTACGAGTAGCGTACCGTAGTAAATGTAATTATTTCCTAATATTTTTATACCTTTAAGTGGCTCTCCTGCAGATGGCGCTGCAGACTTGAGCTTCAAAAATGACTGTGGCCTGTGTCTGTCCATATTATCTATAATCTCTGGTGGTAGTAATAATAGTAGTAGTAGTTATATTAGTAGCGGTGTACCAAATACAGTTGTTTGTTACAGAACCAGAGTGAAATAAACTGGAGCAGTACCCGAAAATGCATCTATCCAGAGGAACCACCTTCCATCCGCCGCTGGTGATTGCCGTCAGACCAACGAGCAAGGACTTTAAGGATTTTCACGTAGCGGTTGAGTCATTTCTCTACAAATACACCGAATTTTTGTCATATTATCTCTAATAGAGACTATATTTATATATATTTAGATACACGATGTTAAAGTTAGAACATTGCTTAATAATTAGATTACGATAGCGATCAATTAGTTTCTCACTTGCGGGTTTTTTTAATGTACCTATTGGTCTTGCTTTTACATAAATGGTCTGATTTTTTTTACCAAATACCAACATGTGACGTCAATCAATAGGTCATGAAAAATAACATTGAAGTTTGAACGTTTTATGATAAAGTTAATATTTTCAGTAATAATCACCCAGAATGTGAAAACAAATGTGCCGGGCCGTCCTTTAACTTTTTAACCAGAAATCCAAAAATATGAAAAAAAAAGATACATCTTGGGCACATTTGTTTCTTACTTAACTTAAAATATATATTATTTTTTGCAGCAGTTTTACTATAAAACTAAGTAGCGGCACTCAAAACACCCTGTTTGTATAAATTTCATTGATATTGGCTTATTAATAGACCTAAGCTTGACTTCAGACAATTTTTTTTGCATGAAACTTTTACCGTGTAGTGGACGATAGGTAGGTAGGTACTCGTATAGGTAAAAGCGCCCAAAGGGTTAATAATTGATTCAAAATAATATTATACTAACAATTGTTTTAAAGTTTCAAATATACATTAATACGGTCCTTTTTCATACTTAGTTTAAACCCCATAAACTACCTTTTTTATTGTTCCCAAGGCCAAAATGGAACCCGTGTTGTTTCTTCATGTCCGTCTTTCCGTCTGTATGTCACAGGCATTTTACTCGTAAACCATAAAGCAAATATCCAGGAAATGTATACGGAAGGTTGTGTTTTGAGTGCCGCTACTAGGTTTTATAGTAAAATTGCTGAATAAATATTTATTGAGGCCTCCTATACATGTAAATAATATAATGTAAAAAAAAACCAAACACAGCACGTAATTTTTGCATATTGTGTTTCGTTTTAATTAAAAGAGATTAATAATTGAAGCCAAATTATTATTGTCATGCGTATATACATACAAGTAATACGTTTAAATATCAAAACACATTTTTTTTTGTAAGTAAGTATTGCCATGAGAATAAAATAAATATTTTTTTAATTTCTCAATTTGTTGTTTATTTCTCGTTTACCCTGTCATTTTAGATGTGATAGACCCTGTATATATCGTTGTGTTTATGCAACTGTGCATAATTTTATGAAATGAGCCGAAAGCTGAATGCCAGCTTCATTGAGGTTACACGATTGTTTCATTTGATTTCATTTATTTATGTATCATTTATTTATTTCAAAGCCAAGTTATGCACAGTTACACGAGTTACACATTAAATTACTGGTTGCTATATATCTAGGACCTAATAAATATCTAGATTCTAGGTATACATACACACAGCATATATTGTTATTGTGTGCCAATTTACTCTATGTCTACTTTTACAAATCTAACTAAGTGGCTTTTGTTATTTTTTGCTATATTGTACATTGTGGTGAACTGGATTAAGTAGCTTTTTTATTCGCTTTGACATCATTTAGGTTTAAATTTTAGTGATAAGTTTGTTCCTTTTTATGCTACTGCTTTGTAATTGCATATTGGTTTTAAAACGATTGTGATCATAATTATACAAAGCCAATATTAATTTAGTAAGAAATACCAAATTATATTAGTATATTGTACAAATTAAAATGCATTACAGATCCAATAACCATACCATTATATGGCCGCATGCCATAAACCTCTATACATATATAGAGGTATAATGCATATGGTCATGTAATGGGACGGTTATTGCATCTGTATTGCATTTTAATTTTTATATTATACTAATATAATTTGGTATTTCTTACTAAATTAATATTGGTTAATATACGAAATATAGTAATTTGATATAACAAAATCAAGTTTCGTAATTTGTACGCAAGTAAAATATTAAAATCCACAAAAGCCGTTTAGTAGAATTTATTAGAGATATTTTGTAAATTGCACCTAAGTAAAGTAGTAAAACTTACAAAATTAGTTTAGTAAATCGTACAAAGTCAGTTGCAGTAAACTATGCGAAAGCGCTTTAGTAGAATTTACTCAGATAAACCAGGTAAAATATACAAAAGTTAAGTAGTATAATTTACTAGAGTTGTTTAGTAGAATTAACCCAAGTAAATTTCGTAAACTATACATTCCTTAATTTAGTGATATCTACGAAAGTTCAGTGCGTCATAAATACGAAAGTAATTTAGTAATTATTACAAAAGTATATTACTTGATTCCACTGAAGAAGTTTAGTGATATCTACGAAAGTTCAGTGCGTCATACATACGAAAGAAACTTAGTAATTATTACAAAAGTATATTACTTGATTCCACTAAAGAAGTTTAGTGATATCTACGAAAGTTCAGTGCGTCATAAATACGAAAGAAACTTAGTAATTATTACAAAAAATATATGACTTGATTCCACTAAAGAAGTTTAGTGATATCTACGAAAGTTCAGTGCGTCATACATACGAAAGAAACTTAGTAATTATTACAAAAGTATATAACTTGATTCCACTAAAGAAGTTTAGTGATATCTATCACAGTTTAGTGGTCATACATATTAAAGAAATGTAGTAATTATTACGAAAGTAAATTCGTACACGCTACGACAATAATTTAGTGAAGCATACAAAAGCTTTCGGAGAATTACTAAATCAATTTCGTTAAAAGTACGCACAAAGTCCGTAAAATTTACTAAATATATTTTGTCAAACGTACCAAATTAGTTTTACTAAACTAGTTTTGTAAAAAGTTATTTACTAAAGTAGTTTTGTAAAAAGTTATTTACTAAAGTAGTTTTGTAAAAAGTTGTTACTAAAGTAGTTTTGTAAAATTAATTTACTAAACTAGTTTTGTAAAAAGCCAACCAAAGTATGTTTGGTAAATTCAACAATACTTGTGTGTAGGTCCCAATTTAACCCATAAATTTCGTAAAAATTTCGTAAAATCAACGAAACTATTTTTTCAGTGTAGTGTTAACACGGTCACTAGACCGCGGACAGACGGCGGAGTTCCTTAGTCGACTACGGAACCCTAAAAAATATCAAAATGCGCCTGAATTATTTAATATTTAAGAGTCACCAGGACGCTCGCGTGAACTCGCGTCCCCATATAAACGTAGTTCAGCTCTCATTTTAAAACGACATGCTTTAGAACCACGAAATTTGGCATGGGCATTCTAGCAGTACAGATCTATGTCGGTAATTCATTTTCGTTGCTAAAAATTGTAATACAAAGAAAATATAGCAAAAATAAGTTTTGTATGCAAATCTGTATCTGGCTGTATTTTCTTTGTATTACAATTTTTTGCAACGAAAATGAATTATCAATATAGATTTGTACTACTAGAATGCCCATGCCAAATTTCGTGGTTCTAAAGCATGTCGTTTTAAAATGAGAGCTGGACTACGTTTGTATGGGAACGCGAGCGTCCTGGCGACTCTTAATTTTTCAGACAAACAATATTATATTAATGATTAAATTAAGTATGCCTACTACTTACTAACCTCCTTTAATGAACGTTCTTCGCCTTAATATGGGATGAGGTACTGTATTTATTTACTTATATGTTTACAACACGATTCGTGCATTAAATAGTTGTATGATTTTGCTAATTTGATTATCATTCCATTATTATATGAAGTGATAATTAAAGTAGCATAATACGATGCGTGCATTAAATAGTTGTATGATTTTGCTAATTTGATTATCATTCCATTATTATATGAAGTGATAATCAAAGTAGCATAATACGATGCGTGCATTAAATAGTTGTATGATTTTGCTAATTTGATTATCACTTCATTATTATATACATAAAGTGATAATCAAATTAGCAAATTAAGACAACAATTTAATGCACGAATCGTGTTAAAAATATCATATCTAATATTCCGAAAATAAGTGACTCAGTGCTAAAACTTACGCCTTCATCCTCATTTTAAACCAGACGGACACTTCTCACACTTCTCTTACAGATACTCGTAGGTATATCATTAACTATACATATATATTTATTGGCAGAAAATGGGCAGCAAACAAGATACATAAGAGGATAAAATTAAATTAAACATACAGTGTGTACATCTATCATTAATTATGATGTTTTATTTACTTTACACCCCATAATTAATTTTTGAAAATTTTATAAGCAGCAATGTACTGTAAACATGGTATTTAAGGTAACTGTCAACCAACGAGCATTTGCATTACATTGCGGGCTGAATTATTTTGTATGGATAAAAATTTAATTGCAATTCTAAGTGAAAGTACCTAATCTTACATTTCTTATGTCCTATACTAATCACCGTTAAGAGATTCGCCCGTATTTGATTTACACACTATATAAATAAAAACTAATATCAAAAATAAATGCAAATTAAAGTAAAACTTAACTAAAATCTAAAACTAAATAACCCTTAAAAAATATCAAAAAATTGGGTCCGGAGCATTCGTATAGCAATGCTGATGCGTTGCGCGGGAAAGCTGCCAGCTCGTCGGTCACTAGTAGTTTGGATCAGTCTTTTCGACATCTCCTTAAAAAGTTGACGAGCGCTAGGACCCCACGGACCACGGACCAAGGGTCTCGACTCCGAACGGCATGAAAAAGTAACCGAAACCGAGTCCCCAGAATTTTGAGGACTTTAGTTTTACTGCCGCTTTAGCCGCCGCGCCTGCCTGCTTACTCGTTCCGATCATACGGGAAGGGGTCAGTGTATCCACGCAAGTGGCATCCCAAACTATAACCCTTCCCACACCCAAGGGAATCAGGGACATGCCGTCCGGTCTGCTTATGATCATGTGACGGTTAAGCTTTATACCTATTTTTACCTTGACTTTGCCTTTTAACAAAATCAAAATCATACCATATTGTTGACCGTTGGTCACAACTTAGATTTTTGAAGGAAGACATACATAGCTGACTGCTCTAGAATAAGAGCTGGCCTCGGCAGATACGACACACTAACAACAGCAATGAAACCTTTCTAGTGTGCTATATTAACTTTATTCAGGCATCTGGCAGCCATTCATCAGCGAAGGTCAGAGTGAAATTTCCATATAAAATACAAAAATGTTGAGAAACAAGCTAGAACAGGATTTCGTAAGATTCAGTTGCGTTAAAACCGGTATAGTTGTTAAATCATCCAATACTGGTTATTAATTTATTGGTCAATCAGGTGTTCTTTGATTTTAAGAAAATTTGATGTTTTATGGTAGGTATCGCCGATCACTATATTGTTAAGCACCTTTTGTCGTAAGCCCACATGCCATATAGTACGGTACGGGCGGGGACCGTAAGATCTGATAAATACAGCCTTGGCCAGAAGTGTTGAGCACCAATGCGATTTTCATACAAAACTGGAAAGTTCAGTCCATCGTTTCCATCTTTGTTTAAGTTATTTTGTCAATTAATTTAAACTAATAGGCATGTTTTGTTGAAGTTAGTAGTAACTGCATAGAATATTTGCAATATGTCACACCGACTTAAATTTACATTTTTGGTACCTTCTGTTTTCATATTTTTTAAGTACCTTGAAAGTGTTATTAAGTGAAGTTTTCTATATTTATAAATAAAATATAACATTTACCGTTACCGTACATTGTTAGGATAGGGAAATAATGCTTAACATCAAAATTGTAAACAAAAAACACCTATGCTCAAAACTTCTGGCCAAGGCTGTATGTTACGTCATACAGAGATAAGCCACATGGCACATGTTCATAAAAGTGATGCTGAGTTACGAAAAAATTGTAAAAAAATTAGAATTGGCCGAAAGCACCACAAAATACCACTTCCGGTGTAAAAACGGATGACATTTACGTACGCCATTGGAGATGAGATGACACTTATGGCAACTTGGATAGTCAAAGATACGATACCCCACACTATAGGGTTCGAGCGAAAATAATCCACCCTCAACTTCGTGTCTCTAATAAGAAATATTTTTGTCTAGTCTTAATTGTAGGTACCACATTGTCGGCGTAAATGATTAATGACTGATTATTGCATACTTATACCCAATTTCAGCTTTCTGGTGCTAACGGTCACAGAGTCGCGGACGGAAGGACAGACATGGCGAAACTATAAGGGTTCCTAGTTGATTATGGAACCCTAAAAAAGAAGTGCCTACGCCTATTAAGTCGCTGCGTAACTCGTATTGACTAGAATAATAAAACCGGCAGTTAAGACAATGGAATTTACCTGTTTACTTACAGTGTATACAAGATTACGTTTTCTTATGAATCTTGAAAACGTGACGTATTACATACAAATAATAGTTAAATTATACTGCGTTATAAACTACCATGTTATTATGCACATCACGGGTTACAGTGAGCAAACCGGCCTCGAGTTTGTGGCGTTGAGAAAAATGTTGTGATCTTATCTATAAATCAGTTACGCCGTCGTTTTATGTAGCAACAATCTTCGTCACTACTTTGGAAAAGAACTAGTATCTTACACTTCTTCTTTAAGCTGAAACGCAGTAACTCTATAATACATAGTTACCACATTTTTCTTTTGACTGACAGAACAAGATACAAGTTTTTTTCAAAGTAGTGACGATATGTAAACTTACCTTTTATTTAATTCGGCGTCACATGTACCTATCTATCCAATTTTTACCTTGACGGTGGCAAATATGCAGAAATAAGCAGTTACCATAGCCTATAGACGCCTGCAACTCCAGAGGTGACACTTGCGCGTTGCCAATCCATAATATACAAACAAACATACGGGTCGACCTGACAACCTCCTTTTTTTCGAAGTCGGTTTAAAAGAGAATTCACTGTATCGACTCAGCTAAAGGAGCAAGAGGGTCCGGGGTCAACACACCGCATCATCTGAATTCTCTGGCAACCTTAACTAGAGGAAAACAGCACCATGATTTAGGGTCTAGATCAGCTATTTATTAGGGCTGTGGTTTTCGGTAAGTTAGAATGGAGGTATTTCTCCAGTCGGGCTCTGCTCCAGATTTGAGCGAGTTGACATTTGCTGAGTGTCCTACCACAATAAGCGAGATGACATTTGCAATGCGTTGCCTATGCTGTTTTTGACGTACATACCCGGCTCTATTTACACATAACTTACATACATACACACAGACAACCCAAAAGGGGTTGGCAGAGATCACGGATTTCCATTTGCTACGACCAATGCAGCAAAATGGCTCTCCGTGAGCCGCTTCTCGCCCCCGTGACGTACATAACTTACTTACTCCAAACTTCACAACGTGGACGGCTAGCTAAAACCAGCCACATAAATATGTGTCATAGCAATGCATTAATAAACCAATGTCCAAAGATCCCTCCAGGGCCAAATTAAGGTCAGGGGTAAGCCAGATAAGAGTCACGGCTCTTCATAAGAGTCAAACTGGTTTGTCCATGGCCCTTACTGCAGATACCCATTATAATAAGTTTCATTACCAAAATCTAAGAAGATAAGGGGACCTCTGATCCCTACTGCTCGTGAGAATGCTGTGGTCATTGGTTAATTAATAATCATCCGCATGGCGGCGATGAGGTTCGCTACCCATCACGTCTCGTTCTTCACGGGGGCGAGAAGCGGCTCACGGAGAGCCGTTCTGCTACGTTTATCGTAGCAAATGGAAATCCGTGATCTCTGCCGACCCCTTTTGGGATATATGTAGGCGTGATGATATGTATGTATGTATGCATTATCAAACGCTCGATACCATTAGGTTTAGCCATTAGGCCCTGGGTTTTCTGACCACCCGTCGCCGGCGGCCGGGGACCGACGCCATACAAACATCCGATCGAATCCGATGTTTTGTATGGCGTCGGTCGCCGGCCGCCGGCGACGGGTGGTCAGAAAACCCAAGGCCTAAGAGCAAGGCGTTGCCGAGGAGCGGCAGAGTCGACGGGCGGCGGGCGGCGGGCGGATATTGTAATTTTTCAGAGCTAGTACGATTTCCATGCTAGCTTGAATTGGGCCTCAGATTTTGAATCATAGTTTCCTGAGCTTAGTTGAGAGCCTTATGGATGCGTCCCGCAGTAGGTACGCAGAGACCACTCAAGAATTTTTCGGTCTGTGTGTGACCAAATTCATATATTTACCCTGCTAGAATCTGTTTTATGACTGTATCAATTGAGTTTTGCGAAAAACGACGAAAACAGGCATACATTTTCTCTGAATACCGATTTTTGAGGTATCGTCTGTCCGGATGTTAACAATCGTAAAAAAGATATTAAGTACTACATATATTTTTATCGTTAAGTATGTATGTATGTATGTAAACACTTTATTGTACATAAAAAAGTTACAATAAAACATGATAAAAGAGAAAACAAAGTACAAAGGCAAGGCAAGCAAGCAAGCAAGGCAAGGCAAGTTAAGTATTTGATGTTCTGTACCAAGAGGGTTTCTCAACGCCTATGCAAAATGCCTATAACATAAATTATTAAAGTGTTTTAATAAGACGCATATAATGAAGATAGAATATATATTGTCGATTATGTCATTGAAAAACAGGTTATTGAACTTGTTTATTTTTGTGTTGATCAATTTATTATATGTTGAAATCCGTAAGGCAATCTTTAGATCATTGTCTTTTCTAAGTATACATAGTATATATGTTTATTTGCCGGTATATTTACAGACATATTTACTAACACTTTTTTTTTAAATAAAGATTCATTGAAACATTCATGTGCATTGTGAAAAAAATCGCTGTACTAGCTAGATATATTCGCGGTACTAAATAAATTTCGGGGGTGACGGGGGGGGGGGACAAGTCCCATGTATCCCCCCCTGGATACGTCCCTTTGTTATATATTTTGTTCCCATTTTTAACCTGATCAGTCATATCTACAGGGTGTAACAAAAATACTGGTGATCCATTTAAGGGCATATTGGTATCCTATTGCGAGTAGGAAAAAATAGGAAAACATTTTTTTTAACGCAAAAAAAAATATTTTGTATGGGACACGTCGTCCCAGCCAGCCAACCCTCCATACAATACCAAAAAATATTTGCGCGAAAAAAGTTTTTTTCTTAGTTTTTCATAATTAGAATACGATACTAATTATGCCCTTAAAAGTATCACCAGTATTTTTATTACACCTTGTATGTTAGTATATTTTTTCTGGATAAGTAAAAGTAGAACCAATTGCAAAAAAAAATCCCTGAGTCCCCACAACGTTTGAATTTAGAACAATGTGTGCAAACACTGATGCTTACGACATGAAAATAAAACTGCAGAAAAAACGCACATTACACAAAAGTAATTCAATGTGAGGTCCAATTACTTTGACTTTGCTAGGCGCTCTATTATAGTGACGTCGAGGCAAACTAGACTTGTTTTATTAATAATTTTAAACAAAAAAAGAACCGACTTCACTTAGGATCCGCTATTCCAAGAGGAAGTGGCCGAGTTGCTGTAAAAAATAGTGAAATCACATAGGTGTGCCTATAATAGTTGAAGAGTTCCCTCGATTTCTCCAGGATCCCATCATCAGATCCCGACTTGGTGACAATGGGACCATCTAGGGGTTATACCTGTTCGATTCAAAAAAAAATTTTGAAAATCGGTTCACGATTCACGGAGATATGGAGTAACATACATACAAAAAAAAAATTATGAAAAAAAAAAAAAGAAATTCAGTCGAATTGAGAACCTCCTCCTTTTTTGAAGTCGGTTAAAAACTGAGAATATGTCGACGAGTTTAGTGCAAGGGACCACTTTGGCGATATACAAGGACACTTTTTCTTTAATTAATAGATAGTGCATATTGCGTAGTTTTAGAAAGTACTAGTAACTACATATCGACATATCCGTACACTGAAACATTTTTCATTACTACAAATTCTTACCTGTGCCACTAAAAATCCAAATAGGACTTATTAGGTACCGATCTATGGTACATTAAAGTAACTGGTTTACGTAAAATTATCATTTTAAGTGATACGAATTTCAGTTACGACTTTTCTTAGTACACTAAGAATAAACTGTACTGTACCAAAAACTAGAGTTATTAGAATATTTTGCAACATCGAGATTTTTTTCTCGAGACATTACCGTTATCGAATAGAAGAAGACTACTAAACTGACACATTCCCTATGTGCTTAGTGCAGGGTGGCATGTGGCGGCGGTGTGCGAGCGAGATAACGCTTTACATGTGTATGGGGCTGTCTCGTTCACTCATTCGGTTGCGGCGCCCCACTACTTTTCGGCGCTGGGAGCGGCAACCTATGATTATTGGCAGTGCCCTAACTTAAGAGTCGCCAGGACGCTCGCGTTCCCATACAAACGTAGTTCAGCTCTCATTTTAAAACGACATGCTTTAGAACCACGAAATTTGGCATGGGCATTCTAGTAGTACAGATCTATGTCGGTAATTCGTTTTGGTTGCAAAAAATTGTAATACAAAGAAAATACAGCCAGATACAGATTTACATACAAAACTTATTTTTGCTATATTTTCTTTGTATTACAATTTTTGGCAACGAAAATGAATTAACGACATAGATCTGTACTGCTAGAATGCCCATGCCAAATTTCGTGGTTCTAAAGCATGTCGTTTTAAAATGAGAGCTGAACTACGTTTGTATGGGGACGCGAGTTCACGCGAGCGTCCTGGCGACTCTTAACCGTAGAATACACTGATTAAGGGCACTCCTTAACCTTCCTCGATCAACTTCTTTATTACTACTTTGTCCCTGGTTAGTACATAAATGTACTGTACGACATGGATTTATTCAACAAGTTTATGATATAATTTACCGTGACAGCGAGCATATTCCTTCTTCGATTATTTACGATAATTACGCCATAATTATAGGTACTTCCCGAGTTACATTTAATAATGAACATGGGTTCCAAACAACTGTTTCTATGCTTTTAATGAATATATACATGAATAAAACACGGCTCACAGAGAGTAAAGTAAATACAATAAAACTCGCTTGAGAGGATGGCAACAGCTAAATTCCATCCCTATCTTCTTCAGCGCGAGTGAAAGAGAAACACTGCGTTACGATTAGTATGGGAGCTCATACCAAATTCTGCAAAACGATGAATTAAAAAAGCTACGCATTGATTTAGAAAATTAAGACAATGAAGTTTTTAGTATTAGTGTGGTAAAATTTTGTCCTTAATTACAAACATATACGTCAAGAAACTAAAGACATACCTACAACTGTTTGAAGCTTCATCGAGATACAAATGAAGGGATGTTTACAAAAACAACATAACTGACTACACTGGTTGACACCTGAAACAAATTAACAATGTTCTTTAAAAAGTGTCAACCACTCTAAGCAGTTATGTTGTTTTTGTAAACATTCCTTCAAATCTATATACTATGTTAGCGCATGATACCGGAGGAAATTAACACATAAATAACGGTAATTATTTTTCATGTCAATTGCAAAATTATACCAGCCATTGAGACTAAATAAACTTGAAGCAGTAATTGCGACAATATACGTTCTTCTAGCCTAGTCGGTTCGGTAGTGACTACATATCAAGCAGGAGGTCCCGGGTTCGAATCCTGGACAAGGCATTTATTTGTGTGTTACTCACAGATATTTGTTCCTGAGTTATGGATGTTTTCTATATGTTTAAGTATATATCTCATCATCATCATCATCATCTCAGCCATAAGACGCCCACTGCTGAACATAGGCTTCCCCTTTGAGGGGGGGTTTTCCATACGCGCCACGCTTGGCAGGCGGGTTGGCGCGCGCAGTTTTTTTTGTTTATAAGTATATATCTACATCTATTCTATATGTACATATATCGTCGCCTAGTACCCACAACA
The DNA here is from genome assembly GCA_911728535.1 of Pammene fasciana. Taxonomy (NCBI): domain Eukaryota; kingdom Metazoa; phylum Arthropoda; class Insecta; order Lepidoptera; family Tortricidae; genus Pammene; species Pammene fasciana. Next base: position 6,114,872 of record OU452292.1, read on the forward strand.
GCCTTATGGAGCATACAGCTGTGGGAGTAGGTTGGTTTGTTTATTAATAATATTATTCAATTTGATTCGAAGATAACAGTATTTTTTATCATATAACTATTTTTTTTGACTACCACAATACCCACATGTTGCACAATATCACAGGTCTTCAAAATTACCACTGTGGTTTTGTTAACCATTTTTTGAATAAGTGAACATTTTCAAAAATATTCACAATTGTACTCGTTTAGAATCAGAGAACAAAAAAATTATCATTGTATGTTCTTTCAAAAAAGATTGTTTTGCAGCGGGTTACTAAAAATGTTTTTCCATGGGCAGATACGACCTTTTTGTAAGTATTTATTTTTTCTTATTTCATTGGAGTTATCTACGGAACCCTTCATTTCACGTAGTTGGCCGTTTTTTTCTATTTTGAGTTTTTTAAATATATTTTCACTCTTGGATTTCTTTGCGAATATTTTTTAGGTGTTTTGCAGAAATATTGCAACGGGACGAATAACTTAAGTAATATAATTTTATTATATTGGTTTGTTATATGTAGATTTCATTCGCCCATCAGGCCAATATTCCATCTTATGACAAATTTGCTCCTCCTGGAGCCTATTGTTTATACTCAAGATATCTTAAAACACACACACACACCTACACATACTCTAAACACAAATATACACACATACATTTTTCAATGTAAATACTACAACGTAAGGGACGCATATAATTCATTGTGGCATTATATCCTTAAAGCGCTCTTGTTTTTAATATTTATCTATTCTCTATGGCTACCCTAGATTTTATCTCTGAGGTAGACAACTCTTTTAATATTGAATGCCATTTAACCTCTACCCCTGAAGAATGTAGTCCCATAATCCAAAAATACACAATTAAACTACTGCAGGTCTATATAAGGAGTATGCAAAGGAATTTTGATAACTTCTTGCTGATTTTTGCCCGTTTAAATATAAACTTTGATGTAATAATACTAAGTGAATGTTGGATTAACGAAAATTCTACGATTAAACAAATTGAAGGATACACATCATTCAGTACAAAAAAATATATAAATAAATCGGGTGGGGTAATAGCTTACGTAAATAACAAGTGGTCACCAAACGTTTTCGAACCAGACATAAGTGACGGAAACTGTTTAACGATAGCAGTCCCAAACACTTTTACAGTCATTGGTCTTTACCGTTCTCCGTCATTTCTTAACACTGACAACTTTATTTTGTCCCTGGACCAGCTACTAAAATCTGTTAGTCGTAGCCCCTGCCTTATTTTGTCTGGTGATGTAAATATTAATATTTTAGATGCAGCATCAGATGAAGAACATGTATCAAGTTACCTTGAATTGCTTGCTTCAAATGGCCTACTACCATCCATTAGCAAACCCACACATAATAAATCCTGTATAGATCACATATTCATCCCCATTAACTCTGAAGCTGAATCGATAGTTTGTTCCACTAATCTTACTGATCATGACATAATCATGGTAGGTATCAAAAGCAATTGTCAAAAATACACAGACTTGAAAAGATCAAAGTTGAAAGTTGACTACGCAGGGTTGTATAAAGATCTTGAATCCGTAGACTGGTCGAGAGTAATACAAACCAAGTCTGTTGATGATGCTGTGGTTGATTTTTCGACTGTAATATCAGATGCGATCTCGAAAAATTCTAAAACTATCCAAATCAGCCGCTCTAAATTTTGTATTCAACCATGGATGACTCCTGGCCTCATAAGGTGCTCAAAACAGAGAGACAGGCTCCACCAAATCTCAAGACTGTTCCCAAACGATGAAACAAAAAAACTTATTTATACAAGATATCGCAACTTTTTTGCAAACCTCCTCAGAAATGTAAAAGCTGAATTCGAAAAAAAGGAACTTACTGAACACCAAAAGTCTCCTAAAAAGCTGTGGCAAACCATTAATAAAATAACACATCGTAAAACATCAGCATCTCCAGCACAAGACTTGATTAAAATAAAACCTAATGAGAGGGATTCCTTAAACCTATGCAATGAATACTTTACTTTAGTCGGTCAAAATCTTGCAAATTGTATACTTGCTCAGCAAAATGAAACACAAGAGTCTCTCGCAGATAAGGTCAAGGTTAATGTATCCCCATTAAACTCTATATTCATCTCCCCTACAGATAAACAAGAAGTACTCTCTCTCATTCAAAAATTAGACCCCAATAGCTCCCCTGGTCTCGATAACATAAATAATAAGATTTTAAAAGCTATTGGCCCTGTGATAGTAGATCCTCTTACTGCGATATTTAATAAAAGCATCGAGACTGGTGTATTCCCTAATACATGGAAAGTAGCAGCAGTTGTACCGATACATAAAGGAAACGCGAAAAATTTACCCAGTAATTATCGACCTATATCACTCTTGGGTTCCATGTCAAAGCTTTTGGAACGAATCGTCAATAAAAGAATAGTGTTTTATTTAGAATCTAATTCCCTTCTAGCAGAACGTCAATTTGGTTTTCGCAAAGGACTATCAACAGAAAATGCTGTGTCTCTGCTTACAAATACCATTTCAAAGCACTTGGATGAGGGAAGAGCCTGTGTCGGAGTCTTTCTAGATTTAGCGAAGGTCTTCGACACAGTCTCCATACCCATTCTGTTAAAAAAACTAGAGGCATTCGGAATCCGAGGAAATGCACTTAAATGGTTTACCAGTTATTTGACAAATAGAAGCCAGTGCGTTAAAATTGGCAAACATATTAGCGACATGAAACCAATGTCGTTCGGCGTACCACAGGGCAGCATTTTAGGCCCCACACTGTTTCTTTTATATATAAATGACATATCGCATATATTTATACCAAATGCTGATGTTCTGTGCTACGCCGATGACACAGCTATTGTTTTCCATGGTAACTCATGGGAGAACGCATACGACAATGTAGCACACGGTATGTCACTGATATCAAATTGGCTGAAGCAGAATCTTCTTACTCTAAATACATCAAAAACCAATTTTCTATGCTTCCACAAGACTTCTGCCTCATCATCAAAACTCAAGCGGAACCTTAAAGTCCATAGCCCCAATTGTCCTTATTCTTTAACCCAAAATTGCAACTGTGATCATATGATAAGAGCCAATGCTATTAAGTACCTAGGAATCGTTATAGATGATAGACTTACCTTCAGAGAGCATCTAGCTGCTGTTTCCGGAAGAGTTCGAAAATTGATATACACAATGAAAATGCTTAGAGAGTCTGCCAACCTTATGCTTTTAAAAACTGTTTATCTAGCCCTAGGGCAATCAATAATAAATTATTGTATTCTTGCTTGGGGAGGTTCAACATCATCCCTCCTTTTAAGATTAGAACGAGCGCAAAGAGCTGTCCTAAAAGTTGCTCTGAGAAAGCCAATTAGATATCCCACACTCGATCTATACAATGAGGCTCAGGTGCTAAGTGTTCGGAAGTTGTATCTAATAAGAGTGGTGTTACATGTACATAAATCAGTCCTAAACCTACCAGAATATAACACACTGCTTAAAAACCGAATATTCAAAATACCCGTCTCTGCTGTAAATACTTCTTTTGGTCGCCGTTTTTCAATGTTTTTATATCCTCGTATCTACAACCGTCTAGTCAGGCTGTACACATTTCAGGAATCCTCAGTATTTCAAACAAAAAAGATACTATATAAGAGCATGATGCACCTGTCTTATACAGAGACAGAAAACTTCATAAAGGTACATTATTAATAAATTCATTATGCATAATCATATTCTTGCATACTCATATAAATACTCACACACACACATATATATATACACACACACACACACACACACACACACACACACACACGCGCGCACACACACACACACACACACACCCCACATACCACACATACATACCTTATTATACCTACCCCTGGACTAGCTCGCTAGTTCACTATAAGTCTGCTATAAGCAAAGATTTGTATTTTTGTTAGAAGTCAAATATTTATGTTTGTTTATCTTTCTCTTTCTCTTTTGTACTCTACTCCCTTCTCGTTTTTTTAGATATACTTACTACAATAACCATTGTTACATTAGTTCCTAATAATGATGATGCTCTAAATGTATGTAGTACTGTTTATGCTAATAAGATTAACTCTGTGTATCTCAAGAATTTTCTCCTCCACGGGACAGGCATTGCCTAGTGTAGAGGTCAGTAAAAACTGTAATCGTATAATTTTTCAGCAATAAATGATTTTGATTTTTTTTTTTGATTTTTTTTGATTTTACCGAAACGTGAATCATAAATATCTAATGATATTCCGTGCAAAACTTCCAGAAAAATTTATTGGTTGGAGCCGGAGTTGGACACAAATATCTCCGTATTGAAAGTAGAACATCTAACCCCTAGCGAATGTTGTCTGATACGCTAACAGAAAATGACTAATGTTTTAGTTGTTTCCTATTGTACTGACAGCGATGTGAATTATATATCTATGATGATACGCGTCTCACTCCTGCGCAGATTTTTCTGTAGACTGCATTGTCGTAATTCTTACATTACGTAACTTCTCGTAAGTTATACCGTTCAGCGGTCAGTTATAAGAGTTTTTTAGACACGTTGACATGTTATATTATTACTGAGTTAAACAATTTATTGGCAGGTACAACTATATAAATAACTATACTGAGTTACTGAGTGACTTGTAAAATTTAATTTAATTTATTTGTTTATCTGTGCATTAGTTCATGTAACCGAGATTAACTTAAATAAATAAGTTTGTGTTAAAAGTGTGATTGTACGACTACAGGAAGGATTATGATTTTAGCAAGCTATGTAAGTACATATATTATATCACTGACTTAGTACAAAAAAAGTGTCGTAATTCCTTATTGACACAAAATGACGGTCGTCTGAATAGACAAACTCGCCTTAAAGTAGCCAAAACCAGGGCATCGAATCTGCCCTATTACCGGTTTTTACGTAGCCGGTTTTCATAAGGTCGTTGAACAACGATTAAAATCATCTTCATCTGATTAAACGGTAACAAACCATATTTCACTTCAGAACATGTATCATCACTTAGTCATTTATCGCGGTAAATTGCTTGGTTTTTATTTATTTGCCCAACTACTGATAAATAAATAAATAAATATTATATATACCTAGCCATAGCCCCATGTAAGCTCAATAAGGCTTGGGTTCACGGAAAAAAATGTGTGTTAGTAAAGTACCAATTTGGCTCAGTTAAGATATTTTAGTTGCATACAACCAAGACATATTTAAAACACGGAATAAAGCTTTGTTAATGACAAACAAGCAATTATTGCTAAACGTTCTTGGTTATTTTAACCAAGCACTAGTTTGAATCCAAATAAGTGTCCCAGTAAATATGACCCTTATTCACTTATTTATTTTTAACAAAGTTAATGGTATAGTTTTACAGACATACGTTAGCCAAGTTGACTTTTTTGATTTTAGCAACGAACTTTGCAGGATCCATGCGAAGCGAGTCACCCGGTTGTAAATAGCAAAAACTTCTTTATTTCTAGCTGCTTCATTTTTTCAGTGTGGTGGGTACTAGACGACGATATATAATAGATGGATATAGATAAATACTTAAATACATATAAAACATCTTTAATTCTGGTCCAAGTATAGTGATGAACACACAAATAAATGCCCTCACCAGGATTCAAACCCGCGAGGGACCTCCTGCTTCGTAGGCATGGTCACTAATATCGACTGAGCTAAAAGGCCGTCAAACTAATTCACATAATTATGTATTTAGGTACAGTCGATTTCAAAGATATGTGTACACTTTTCCAGATTACTCCTATGTAATAAGGTCCAAAAGTGTAAATATATGTTTGACATCGACTCTACAATTTATATTTTATAAAGATAACTCAAGGATACACTATAGTACGTATCTACACATATAATATACGAAGTCAGTGAAAATATACGAATCTCCGCTGTTGAGATTCTGACATTAGATCAATTTTTTCTTTAATGAAATGTCAGAAACGGGTCCAGGAGCCAGTTTTGTCCACTTTTTTCCATGACCCCTGACAGCTGAATGACAACTTATACATGACAGATGATAGTGCCATCTGTACTGCCATTTTTAGGGTTTCGTACCTCAAAAGGAAAAAACGGAACCCTTATAGGATCACTTTGTTGTCCGTCTGTCTGTCTGTCAAGACCATTTTTCTCAGGAACGCGTGGAGGTATTGAGCTGAAATTTATATCAAATACTCAGGTGGTCTATTGTCCCTTGAAGCTGTGAAAAAATCAAACTTAAAAGTCAACGCAATCAAATGATACAGTCGGTTATGCTCCAAATTTTAGAGTTTTCGGCACTGGCAAAACCTACAGGGTACTTCCCGTGAACTCAGATACTTGAAATTTCGCACAAAGTAACGTCATATAGCATAGACATAGGAAAAATTATAAAAAATAGACATTATTAGTAAAATCTTACAAAACAATATATTTAAATATTTAAACTTACTACCTTTTTCCTCGTAAACGCGTGAAGTTATTAAATTGAAATTCATATCCACTTCATATCAAATACTCAGGTCTGTAATACCTTTCAGCTGTAGCAAAATCAAACTTTTATGTCAACGCAATATAAAGAAATAGCAATTTAAGTTGCATATTTTGGAGCTGAGTACTCGCAAGAAACTTAAAACCTAAAGGGTACTTCCCGTAAACTCAGAAACTTGAAACTTGCCACGAAGAAACATCATATAGCACAGACAAAGGAAAAATTACGAAAAGTAAGTAGAAATTTTTAGTTAAATCGTATAATGAAATATTTTTTTAAAATTTTAAACTTACTACCTGTTTCCTCGTAAACGCGTAGAGGTATTAAATTGAAATTCATATCATATACTCAGCTCTATAATATCTTTCTGCTGTAGTAAAACGAAACTTTCATGTCCACGCAATCATAAGAAATAGCAATTGTTATAGGTTTTTACGGAACCCTCGGTGCGCGAGTCCGACTCGCACTTGGCCGGTTTTTTTACTCTTATATTAACCATAAACCATAGACTTGTAAATTTGTCTATACCTTGATAAATTTGAAAATGGCCAAAACCGGCACAGTGGGCCGGGGCATCTGCCCTACCATTTAACCCTTTGAAGGCTATGAAAGTTCACGTTATTTTATTTTATTGTGTATGTTTGTCATGAGTGATCGTCGCTTGCCTGTATTTCTCACGACTGCCTTAAGATAGCATTCGGCAAGACGCTGCCGCGACCCGACCGCCGCGACCGACCGCCGCCGCCGAACGTGACTGCTGGGCAGCGCCGCCGTAAGCATTCGGATAGGCGCGACCGGGCGGCGGCTGCCGACTGCCACGCGCAGTACTCACATAGGAGTCAGTGCTAGCAGTTGTGCGATTCGGTTGCGTATTATTAAAAATAACGATGTTTGACAATTTAAAGACGAAGAATAAGATGATGAAATTGATGAAATAATGATGATTTTACTTTCATCAAAGAGGAGTAGAAGCTTTCAGTCGAAAATCATAAAGCGCTGGATGTTTTGCAATAAGCTCCACTAAATACTCGTCGTTTTCTTCGTTAAAACTGTTAAAAGACACCATTTTTGCGACCGCTGCGAGCGAGCAGCGCTGCCGTACTGCTACGGGAGCGGCTCGGCGGCGCTGCCGAGGTCGCGCGACCACGGCCGCGCCGCTCAGCCGCCTGCTGCGGACGGTGTGTCATACAAATCCCTATAAAGCAGTAGGGCGACTGCCGGGCAGTGACTGCCGGGCAGCGACTGCCGGGTCGCGGCAGCCTCTTGCCGACGCATACCTTTACTCGTCATTACGTAACAAGTGGTGGTGCAGTATTGGTGGTTTTTATAAAATTATGTGATCTCGAATAAATTTATAAAAAAACATGTAAGTAAATATCTGTGACATTTTTTTGTAAAATTACCATTTGGCAGAAGCTGCTTGTTATGTGCGTTGTACAGTTTAATTTTGTATTTATTCAGGCAATAAAAGTTTGCGCCCATCGCGAATGGTCCTTTTGATCTAGGTATTCACAAATTATGAAAATCTTATAGGTACGCTTTAATTCTCGCCAATTACTATTAGTATTTTGAAGCTTTTGTTATAGGACAAAGTGGTGATTTTGTATTTTAAGATATTTATGATGGAATAATTAGACATCGACTATTCGAAAAAATGAAGCTAAAATTTTACGGCAAATCCCTATTTACTTAATTTGTATTCTGTGAATTACTTAAAGAATACCTCTATTTTTTAGAGTTTAAAAGAAACAATTAATTCTACTAGATGTTGTCGGATATAAGAACCATTAGATCAGTCTTTGGAGCATTTTTCCTTTACAAAATGTGAGGTAGATATGTTTTAATGGGTATTAGTAGGCTACAGGGTTGTTATTAAAAATCTAGATTTCAGACTTTGAGGGGGGGGGGGGGCGTTGGCCTTATTTTTTCAAATAAAGAAATTCAAATTTTATTAAAATTTTCTTCATTTTCGTTTCGTTACTCAGAAAATTAAGGACAGATTAGATAAATTTACAAAAAATTTGGCTATCAGGTAGGTAAAAGGTATTAAAATAGAAGATATACCGTGAAAAATCGTGGGGCTCAAAAACGTGGTACAAAATAAACACACATGAGAAATGTTTATAATACCCTTTGTTCCTTTTCATGCTGATATTCAAACCTTCAGTAGTCCAATACAAATATATTTAAAAATAAAAAAATATCACTCAACCCTACTATGTATTTATTTAATGTTAGTTAATTGTATTATAACATACACCGTATATTACACACTACATTAATTTTATAAGATAACTATGTATGTCATTTCGTGGTACCCAATATAAATATGTATTAATTAATCCAATATTTAATTTGCAAAACAGGCCGCTTATGAAAATTTTAGTGAAAGGGCGCCTTGGTAATTATATATATAGTTTATAGTTATATACACATATCATTTAAATAATTTTGATACGGAAGTTTTTCAACGAATATTGATGGACTATCTAAAAGGCTACCAATAACACTTGGTAAAGGAAAGGGCAAAGTAAGGGTAACAGACTGGCAAATACAGAAAAGTTGAAGTTGCAAATATAAAATTACATGGCCAAATAATTAAGATACCGATTTCTTTTCCTCTCCTGGAGCACTTTAATTGGGGAAGGCTACGAATACAAAAAAATGGCCCAGTTTAAAGAAATACTTGATCATTCTATTAGTTTTACCATTGACTAGTCCATCTTGCCTCTAGGAATCTCCGTCAAGAAGTTGACGTGATCAATTGGTTTCAGTCAATGATGGCGTGGCTCGTGATGGCCGCACTGGGCGCGGCGCTGGCTGCGCTGCTGCTGTGGGTGGCGTGGCGTGTGCGCAACCGGCGCTTAATCGAGCTGGCGGCGCGCTTGCCCGGCCCACCGGGGCTGCCACTCCTCGGGAATGCCTTGATCTTCATGGCTAAGCCCAATGGTAAGTACCTCATATCATCAGGACAGTGAAAACGGGCAAATATGACTTAATTAGAATATTTAAGTATTACGGAGATATCTTTAAAAAAAATATACCCACTTATTGATATTTTATTGGAACTCAAAAGAAATTTTAAAAACCAATATAATATGTATCTTTTGGATAGTAAATAGAGAGTAAATAGGTATAACATAGGTAAGCGTGCCCCACCGTAGACCGCATCATCACTTACCATCAGGTGAGATCGTGGTCAAACGCCTGCCTATTCCGCTCAAAACAAATAGGGGGATTTGATCCATTGATATGCTACATTCTACCTTACAAACCCTATTCATCCAACAACATTGTGTGTTCAATTACAGATCAATTAAAGCTAGTGGGAGAGATAATAGCCAAGTATGGCGAGTACGTGCGATTCTGGCTGGGACCAGAACTGAACATAGTTGTCTCTAACCCGGAAGATATAAAGGTAATATTAGCTTTTAGAAATAACAACAATATTTTAGAAATAACTCTAAAATTTGTAATGTCGGAATTAAGTCAGTTCGAAGCTCGCGGATTGAACTCCACGCCAAAAAACTGATACAGCCAATAGGTAATAATGAAATAAAAAAAGAACCGATTTCACTTAAGCTCTACTTTCCCAAGAGGAAATGCCCGAGTTGCTGTAAAAAATACTGAAATCACTATAGGTGAAGAGTTCCCTCGATTTCTATCATCAGATCCTGACCTGATGGCAATGGGACCAACTGTCATGTATAAAAGTTCAAAGAAAAAAATAATTTTCCAATTCGGTCCAGCCGTTTTCGAATAATCGGTCGGTAAAAAAAAACAAGTAAAAACAAAGATCCCGACGAATTGAGAACCCCTTTCTTCAAAAACTTGAAGCGGTTGACAAAATCGGTTTTCACACCACCGCTTCGCGACAGCTGGGCTCGGCCATTTGCAAACTCTCAAAAATAGCTAGGGATACACGCACAGATTTGTCCGACGGATATGCGCGGCGGACAAATACGTGCGTGTATGGCGCGAATTGGACACGGATTTGTCTGCGGGCACATCTGTGCGTGTATTCCTAGCTCTTGACTATAAAAATATATACTTAGGCTCTTTTCTGAATAACTATGTGATGTAACTGATGTAGGTAAAACCAATTTTCTACCTAAACCAATTTATAGTAATTATGAATTTGTATCATTACAGTTGATTCTAACAAGCAGTAAAGTGACCAAGAAGGGCCCTTTGTATAACTACTTGAAACCCATGATAGGCACTGGAATACTGACTGGTGGTAAGAATTGTTTATTATTAGACCATATCTTACAGCGGGTGCCCACTCATCCCTCAGTCCACTTAGGCTACCCCCACACTAGCGTCTTCCGAGCGACGCTGCGCGGGCGCTCGGGCGACGACGTCGACGCTCGGAAGACGCTAGTTTGTGGTTAGCCTTAGTCGTCATGCATCCATCATGTCAAGCTAATAACCAGTTGAATAGACTGAGCACGCTACTTAATAATAATAACCACTTATATTTACTTATCTATATTTAGCACGGTTCCGCCATGTTAGGCTTATCGGTAAGACAGCATGACAAAACTGAAATACTTAACTCCATCTTCCGCAGGTGAACATTGGCGCCACTGTCGTAAAACAGTGACTCCGTCATACAACAAGAAGTCGGTGGCTGCGTTCGCGCACGTGTTCAACACGGAGGCGACGGCGCTTGCGCGACGGCTGTGTGAGCGTGATGGGAACACTTTCAACGTTTTTGATGACGTAGTGGATGCGACTACGCAGTGCGTTTGCCGTATGTCCTTGTTTTATCCCGTTTCGAGTTAGAGTGTAACTATTCTAAATTTAAAACATATAATAGTATGTAGTTAATGTAACTGTTATGCATACTCTGCTTTATCTACACACATATTATAAATCCGAAATGACACGTTTGGAAACCATTAGAATTACCGCCATTGCACCGCCATGGCTAAATCGATTGTGCGGGCAGGCTAACGGGGGGCAGGACTGGATTTTCATTACGCTACCGTTATACAATGTGGTAATTAATTTTCATTCGTTTGTACCAACGGCACAGATACCTAATACACTGATGCTACAATACTTATTGCAATTATGGTAGTAATAATATACCTATATATTATCATTAATGTATAATAATCGTTAACAATATTATTTACAATTGTGTGTTTTATATTTTTTTTATAGAAACATTGATGGGCCTTACTAAAGAGGAATCAAGAAATTTGAAAAATCTAGATTACGTGGTAAAAAACACTCGCAAGTAAGTTTTTAATCGCTAGAAATTATCGTTTAAGTTCAGTCGCCATCAAATATATCGGAGCGGGCAAGGTGGTCACAAATATCTGAAAAACGCCTTGATTATCAAGGCAATAAAGAGCACGCTCAGATATTTTTGAGTACCTTGGCTGCTCTGATATATTTGATGGCGGCTGTACAAAATATTTAAGATAAGTACTTATTTTATTGACTATTATTAAAAACAGGCATACCATAGAGAAATAAGTAAGCTTAGAGTGCTCACTCCATACAACTGGTTATTAGGCCGAAAGCTTATCGGCCTCTTTGTCTTAGCATGGTTGCGTAGCCGTAGCCTCTTATAAATCTGCACCCTTCATGTACCCACTCGACATCAATAATCTTACTTCTTTAATTTGTCCACAGAATGTACAGCTTGTATTTCTCCAAAATGACTAAATGGTGGCTCCAGATACCTCTAATTTACTGGCTTATAGGAGCCAAGAAGACAGAAGACTCAAGTATAAAAGAGTTTCATATGTTATGCCAAGATATAGTGGATAAAAGAAAAAGGGCGTTATCGAGGGACGAGGGTGCAGAGGAAGATGTTCGAGGCATTGTTGACAGGCTCATCATGAGTGGAGACCTCTCGGAGCAAGAGCTATCGAATCAGACCTTTGCTCTGTTCACTACTGTAAGTATATTTATTACCTATGGCCTAAGTGTAGACTAAGCTAAGCTCTCTGAAACATGTCGCGCGTAGTGACTAAACACAAGTGAGTACAGCCGCGTGTAGTGATAGTGATGTTTAAGACTAACCCCACACTAGCGTCTTCTGAGCGTCGACGCGACGTCAGCGCGTCGTCGACGCGACGTTAACGCGACGTCAGCGCGACGTCGACGCGACGTTAACGCAACGTTCCCCCCCCTCCCCACGCCGCTTCGCCGCTGCGCTGGCGCTCGGGCGACGTCGACGCTCAGAAGACGCTAGTGTGTGGTTAGCCTAAATTCTAAGTTCATTTTACAAAGTAAAACACTTTTAGGAGCGTATTTATTAGGTTTAACAACTGAAAGTGTAAATTTAATAACATGTAACGGTCATCATCATTCTCCTAGCATTTGTTCCGGTCTCGCTACGGCTCAATTGAGCTTGGGGTCGGCAACCTAATCACAGGAATTGACGTAGGCACTCGTTTTTACGAAAGCGACTGCCATCTGACCTTCCAACCCAGAGGGGAAACTGGGCCTTGTTGGGATAAGTCTGGTTTCCCTCACCGAAAAGTGAGTGGTAAATATCAGATGATATTTCGTATATAAGTTGCAAAAAAACTCAGTGGTACGAGCCGGGGTTTGAATACCAGAGACAATACAATACAATACAAATACTCTTTATTGAACACCTCAAAAACAAAACCAGTACAGGAGAAAAAATATAAAATTAAATTAGAGGTAAACAACAGGCGGTCTTATCGCTAAAAAGCGATTTCTTCCAGACAACCTTTAAGTAGCGGAAATTCATTAAATAAACTAAAACAGTAGGTGTTGCAAAACAGTGAAGAAAGCCTAGTTACAGAAAAAATAAATAATAATAATAACACAAAACAATTTATAATTAAATTCATAACTATATTAAAATACGCTACAAAATAAATAAATAAATAAAAATATACACACATACATATACATACATACATATACACATAATTATACAGTGCCAACTACATATAGAGGGGAAAGAAGAAAAGTATCACGGACGAGACAAATAGTGCTGTTTAAGGAGCTTTTTAAATGAAGCGGGTGATTGAGCACACCTGACATCAAGAGGCAAAGAATTCCAAAGTTGAACCGCTTGAAATGTGAAAGAACCGTTATAAAAGAACCTTCGGATTGAAAGTTTAACGTTCTATCGTCAAGCCTACTAATAGCGCTCGCCAAGCCAATAACATAATTATAACGGTCCACATGCAATAAAACATCGTCCTGACGTTCCTTATGATAGGTTCGAGAGAACTGTAATGGGATTTCATAAAATTTTCGGGCCTAGGTCTGCAAAGTAACCTTGGCGTCAAAGATATTACCTTTTGATTCTGGATATTTTTTATCGTAAAGAAGTGTTGTCATTATGTGAAGCGCGAATAATAATATTTAAATGTTTATGAAAATAGGGTAATGCCTTGCCTTGTGAATGGAACGTCTTAAATAAAATATGTTTTAAAAGTTTCATTCTTTATTTAATTGTGTATTTGAGAAAAATATTATACAAACATTGGCATGAATGCGGGTTCCCGGCCTCGTATTCCTAATACTTACTTGGCCGGTAATCCCTGTATTCTTGGCTTGTGCTGTAACATTAATATACTATTATATTCCTAATTTTCCTACAGAGTCAAGAAGCCGGGGCAAAGGTGGCATCTGCTGTTCTCGTCTACCTAGCACATTTACCGGAATGGCAGGTAACCAACTATTATAATTTTAAACAAGTTTTGCGACATAAAAACGATGAACTAACAACCAGTCTTGATAGAACGTGTTTTAAATAAATTATAATCTATCGCCAATGATTTTATATATACTAGATAAGAAATCAGCACTCCAAATGTGGCACAGTAAAAGCCGTTGCAACGCGACGGATTTTTTCGAAGAGAGCCGAGCCCGAGCCGAGCGCAGCCCGATCGTTCCGAAGAGTATATTTATTATTTACAAAGGACTAACAAACGTTTCGTTAAAATATTACCAGTGTAAGTGAGACTAGGGATTAAGCTTAAATGCTACAGCATGAAGGTCAACGTACTATAGGCACAATTGGCGATAGGAAGTAAAGGTTTTGTAAATTTAAACCGAACTGACAGCATTGAGGCATAAGGCTAGTGGAGTAGTTGTTGTTTTTTTTAAATTACGAGACTCAGAAAATAATTAAAACTTATTTAGTCAATTTTATTATTATATTATATTTTATAATGTTGAATCATTTTTTATGGTTCCGTGGCTAAATTTTCAAAAACGGAACCCTTATAGTTTCGTCATGTCCGTCCGTCCCTCCGTATGTCACAGACATTTTGAGACGTATCCTTATAACATTTTAACACAAGGTGTATTTTATGCGCCACTAGTGAAATTGCTAAAAAAATATTTGAACATTATCGGTTAAGGAGTTTTCGAGTGATCTCCAAAAAACTACGTACATAGGCAGATACAACCTTGTGATATAACTTGTGATTTTTTAAATAACTCTCTGTTATGCGTGGTCCGACACGAACTTTAGCCGGTTTTTGTAAAATATACCTCAAATAATACCGTAATATCCTCATATCTAATCCCGAGTAAGTAAGTAAGTAAGTAAGTAAGTAAGGTTTTATTTGTAAATATAGGTAATTACAATGGTGGTAAATTTATACATCGTTTCACTATATTTTGCCATGAGGCGTACAAAAAAAGTTGAACTTAAATCTAAACAATAAATGTACCTACTTATATATCCTATCATGCACAGACTATACAAAATGTAATAATAAGGCTACAGCAGTTCAACATTGCACCAAATATATGAACATAAATTAAAAATATGTCAAGGCAAAAAAAAAAATTTATATATGTCATAATAATTAAAAAATATAGTTAATTTCTTAATTGTCATATTTCATTCTAAATTATCTTTAAAATAATCTGCAAGGGAATAATAGCATTTATTGATTAATAATGTCATTAACTTATTTCTTAATTCTGACACATTTAAGGACTTAAGGTTATTCGGCAATTTGTAAATAAAAAGCAAGCAATTATCCAATCCGAGAAAGCAATTATGTAAATATTTTCGTTTATTATTTTTTCATTATTTCAAAGTGTGATCTATCAATTTTTTAATTAAAGATTTAAAAAGAAAGCATGAAATACTATGTTTACAGAGCTATTGTGTTGCTTTTGATTCTAAATTTGTCTTGAGCATGTACTTCGCCCCCGCACAGTCCGCATGCCTGCTTCCCTTTCTGCTCGCTCGGCGGCCTAAAAACTCAATAACCCTCACCCGCCACCCATTGTGCCCGTACGGTTTACACTGTCAGGAATACGTTAGGTCAGAATGCAAACAAGTAAACATAACTGACCGTGTGCAGTTTTCATTCCATTCTGGAGTCGAATCAGGCAACTGGTCTGGGTACCTGACGTTTGCCTCCAACTTTTAACATTCGCCTCACAAACTTAGGTAGAAAATCCATCCGATACGCCATTTTAAATATGTTATTCTAAATATTATGTCGATCTTTAATCGATTACTATTTGTTCAGAATTAAACACTAATAAATAATCACAAATAGTTTTATTTTTATGCTGATGTTGTCAACCTACGCGAAAATAACTATTATGGACATATTATGAACCCTTAACTTTGGAAGGCACAATAATTTCCTATTTTTAACAACGATATGAAGGCAATATAATACAATACACACTATACAAATTTATTAAAACGAACTAATACGCGAAATAGATATAATTATGAAGTTATCAATATTTATTACAATAATTTCATAAACAAATTAAGTATACATAATAAAGTAATTGATCCAAGAGCGACTTTGTGCTATATTTTCGGAAAATCTTGTTTGTGTCTGCGCCTCTATTATATTATAACTCAATGTCTGTCGCATTATTTTCTCCAATGATCTCGAAAGAGTCGAAATACCAATAACGAATAATAAAATTATTTAAATTTATGACACAACCGTATGCAGATGAACATGCGATGGTACCAATGTATATTAATTAAATATTTAAAAGGTCACGAGCGAACTGGTTCTATTATCAAAATTTATTATTATTTGGAAAAATAACATACCTACTACGAGAAGTATGAGCCAATATAAACTTTTTCTACGAGTATTCAAATTAGGCACGTCGGTTAGAATAGAGTTCTATAAATGCGTTACAATCTGCTGCCTCTATATAATTGAGTAACTTCCATCTGACCATCTCCTGGTGATAGTGCCGACACCCGCCCGACCGGCCGGGCGGGCTTCGGCACCTGAGAGAATTAAAATATTGTATGAAAATCCATTTTAGTTTTGTCGACAAAACTAAAATAGGTGCCGAAGCCTGCCCGGCCACGCGGCGATTATGCGACCATCGAAATGTATGCGCTAGTAAGTAGTTCTCGAAACGAGTAGAAATAATATTTTTACCGCTATCTACATAAAATGACGCGTCTTTCGTCTCTCATTACTTTATTCCAAAATTTACATAAACGGCTCACCCTGTCACTGCATCCATGGCAGCGGTGGCTTCCGCTGAAATCTGTCAAGTATTGCAATTGCAATGGTTTATGTAGGTAATCGTTCTTAATGCTTACACGTACGAGTATTTCACTCCGGCCATAAGAGGCCTTGGCCGTTTTTTTAAAGGACATAATATAGAGTACCGTTGTTAATATAAGCGTGTACCAATTTTTTTACAACTGTTAATTCATTGCACAGGATAAAGTGTACAACGAGATTCTAGAACGCCTGGGAACTGAGGATGAGTTCATAACGGATGAAGACGTCAAATCACTCCAGTACCTTGACATGGTATACAAAGAAGTCCTGCGTTGTATGTCCATAGCAGCCATGATTCAGAGGACAGTGGAAGAGGAAATCACTGTCAATTCAGGTAAATTTTATTGCAATAGTACAACATAACTTTGTCAAGGTGTGCATGCTCATAAGTTCAAACCCTTGCTCGTACCACCCAGTATCTCGGAACTTGAGTATTGCATGATTACCATTCGCTTTTGATGAAGTAAAGCAACCTGAGGAAACTGAACTAATCCCACCAAGGTCTTATTTCCCTTCTTGGGAAATTTTATGTTACGTTTGACGCGACACCATGCTGAACTTTCCACTTGACGACCAATACTTTATGTATTTTAAAAAGTCGTTTCCGGCGCTGTTTAGTCGCAGTTCACCTAACACACTCCTCGCTTCGCTCATAGTTGCTACATAGATAAGTAATGAGTCTAGACTCTGGAAGTTTTATTTTGGTAAAGGAGTTAAGGACAAAACGTATCAGGAAAACCAATGGAAAATAAAATATTTTGTTTTTACCGTCTGAGCTAAACTGAGCTTGATTCCTAAGTCTTATGGACACAGAACGGCCAACTGTTAAATCGACCAATCAGCACGCGAGGGGATATGTTTATTGTTTAACAATATGACTATAGTTCACAATCTTTTGACAGTTTATAATCTCGCTAGTTAGATTGTAATCTAGCAGATGTTTACAATTTTATAGTGTTATATAGCTAATTATCTTATTTTTCTTGTCAGGCAAAATAATTCTACCAGTTGGGACGTCTTTGGTGATTCCCATTCACATGCTTCACCGCAACCACAAGTACTGGCCGAACCCCAACAAAGTGGACCCAGGAAGGTTCCTACCAGAGAATGTGGATTTGCGGGACCCTAATGCTTTCATACCTTATAGCCTGGGCCCAATGGACTGTTTAGGTAAGAATCAAGAAAATATTAGTTTTGAGGAGCCGCTGAAAGGCGTATCGATTTTGGTTCAAGTTCAACTGGGTTGATATTTTTTTTAATAGTAAATTTTTTTGTAGTAGGTTGAATACATTACAAACTGTTCGTTTTCAATTGAAAAGGCTGCTTTTTATTGGATGGGAAGTGAAGTGAATTATTTATTTAATTTTTCCCGATTCGAAATATCGCTGCTGTTACTGTTGTTAACTTTCTCCTTAAAACAAAAACTTATCTTTAAAAAAAAAAATTTTACGTTATGTCCTACGTGAGCAAATTAATGCGAACGTGAAGCGGCGCTATGGAAACAAACAGTCGACAGCGATAGAAGAATCCTACGTAGCTATACAACACGCGAACGCGAAGCGGGCCGGCGCGAAACGAAATGAACGCGATCAGTTTGTTTGATATGTTCCTGCGAATTAGAAGCTTCTTTTCGCCCACGTAAGACACGGACGGCATAGGAGTTCCCAATATCTCAAGGAACAAGTAACCAAGGCTAATTTCTGTCGTGAAATCATTCTTAATTTCATGTTTTTGCAGGTCGCGTATACGCCATACAGATGGTGAAGACGTTGGTGGTGCGCGTGTTGCGGCACGTTCGGTTCGAGGCCGACGGCTGCCTTGAGGACTTGGAGCTCGACGTCGCCATCTCCGTCTCTTTCGCCGACGGGTACCGGCTCAGGGCTTATCCGAGGAGGCCGAAGGCCAGTAGAGGCCGAACTAGTGCATAAATTTGTAGTTGTATTTGTAGTTTTAAGTAAGGGGAGTCCAGTGTATTGAAAAAAAAATGCAAATGTGGTAGAAGTATAACAATGCGGGTATAAATCTAAGTATTATTCGGTGCATTTTGAGTCATAAATGTTTTTTATGTTTTACCGTTTTTTTTATAATTTAATTCTACGAAGATTTCTATAAAATATTTTTTATGATGTATTCAGTACTAATTGTTAGCATTCAGAGTTAGAAAATGTTTGACCTTATGGAAAAAAATATTGTTATTATGGAATCATGTGAAAATTAATAGAAAAATATTGTTTACTTTATTACTTACTAAAAAAGGTTTGTTTTATTTCCTTTGAAACATGTTTTAGATGTCGAGGTAGGGAAGAAGGCAAGTACCTACTGGCAAAGTTTAATTTTATACGATCTTTTTCCCTAGATTGATCCTAAAACGGATACCATGCGCTTTAAACATTTTATAAATTGTAATATAAAATTTAAAAAATATATAGTACTGAGCACAATAAATCACTGTTTTATTTTTAACTGCTATTGCTGCTAACTCTGAATCTTGGTATTTTACTCTTTAAATTTGACCAGAGGCCAGTTTTATAAAGCTACAAGTTACAATTCACAAGCGGAACTCTTTTTCTAATCCTACTTATGTGTTAGAAAGAGACTTCCGCTTGTAAATTGTAACTTGTAGCTTTATAAAACTGGCCTCAGGAAGCGCAAAACACACTAGAGCGGAATTCAGACAACAATTTAATTTTTTTATTATCATTATTTTTTTTTATAATTTTTTAGGTTTAGGTATAACCCCTAGATGGTCCCATTGTCACCAAGTCGGGGTCTAATGATGGGATCCTGGAGAAATCGAGGGAACTCTTCAACTATTATAGGCACACCTATAGAGATTTCACTATTTTTTACAGCAACTCGGCCACTTCCTCTTGGAATAGCGGATCCTAAGTGAAGTCGGTTCTTTTTTGTTTAAAATTATGACGTTACGTATACATTTGACGGTCCCCTCCCCCGCAAAAATCGGCAGACTTTTTTTGTATAGAAAAAGACAGACATGGCCGGTCCGGTTGGTTGAATAGTCAAAGGCGGGCAAGTGTGTGTTATTTCGTCTTATTCAGTGCTTAGGTTTTCTATACTGCGTTGCTCACCGCCCCTCTACCTTTAAACCTTGGACTGATCATTTCTATAATAGGCTATATGTCAATTTAGTTTTACAATGTCAGTGCATAGCTACAAGTGGCTAGTTGTGTAGAAAACGTTTACATTGAGTTCTTAGTACTAGATAATACTTGAAGGTTAGTTACTAAATAATTATATTATACCGTCACCTCGGGGTACCCATGTACACTTGTACAGTGTGTAAATAAACATTAATTAAGATTTTTTTTAGTTAAATACACTTAACTGTGACTCTATAATTATTTTTTGAATATTTTATCAGCAGTAAAGTATTGTTGAAAGTAACTGTCAACGAGCGTTTAACGCGAGTGTGTTTGCATTACATTGCGGGCCGAATTATTTTGTATGGAAAAAAATTGCAATTGTAAGTTAAAGTTATCTAACTACATTTCTTATGTCCTATACTAATCAAGTAATAACCGTTAAGAGATTCGCCCGTATTAGGTATACACACTGTATAAAAATCATCTATATAAAAGAAAGTCTAATAAAAAAAGATAAAAACATTATCAGTTTCTTTTCCATTCATTCGTTTATTGGTATCGCTATTGTTTTTGTTTCTTATCACGTGGTGTACAATAAAGCATATTTATTATTATTTATTATTATGTCTAAAACTAGGCGAATTCCAGAAATGTTTATACGACATTTTAGTCTCCAATTATGATCAGGAATACACTGTTAAAATCTCTCGCAATCCTCACGAATATATTTTAAACCATAACATGCCGTGGCAAAAAGTCGGGACAAAACGCTAGGAGAAATTAATACTTAAAGGTGATCCGGTGGCGTGTTCCGGAATGATCCTGTTGTTAGCAGTGGCAGTGGCGCTGGCGTGGTGGGTGAGGTGGCGCGTGCGCCGCCGGCGACTCCTGGCCTTGGCCAGCTTGATGCCTGGCCCTCCAACGGTGCCCGTCCTCGGCAATGCTCTCATATTTAATGGATCCTCGGAAGGTAAGATTCAAGACGGTGTTGAAAATAGGAACAGAATTAAATATATCACACTGAATCTTTTTGAAATAAAATACAACACACAAACGTAGTATAAAAATGCATAACTAATTAGGTATAGATGTAATATAAAATTTCTCAATAAAAAACCTCTGACACAATTATGGCAACGGTATCTTAGACTATAAGCTATCTAAAACCCACTGTAAGTGTGTCATGATAAATAAAAAGTCAAATATAGCTAACTTTTGTACAAAAAGCATTAAACGTTAATAACCCTATCAAATACACAAAGAAACATGAGCCATCTTCGCTCAACAATTGAGCCTAGCAATCCAGCGAGTAAATGCTGCCAAAGCATCTTCGGTGGCATGCTGCAAGGGACCTTTTTATTTTATTTAATATCTGATTTTTGTTGTAACTATATGATTAACATCATTTTAGATTGTATCTGTGAATATAATTTATTACTTAAATAAATATTATGACATATCAGTATCCTCTAATTACCACAAAAACGATTATTAATTTTACAGAAGACAGGGTTAGGAAGAGAGGGAGGGAAGAGGGGAGAGAGAGGTCATGACCCTCGTTCCGGGTCATTCCTGATGCAGAGGCTATCTATCACGATTCAGCGTGACAATGCGGTAAGCGTGATGGGCACCTTTGCATCTGGAAAGACTCTGGACGGGTTATTTGACTAAGTGTTATTTTTGTGAACTATTAAATTTAGTTTTAATTTTATTTACTTGTAACTTTATTTAATAGACACTTTATGAAGTTGTGTTTTACAGAAATATTTAATGTTTTGGGCAAGTTGAAGAAAGAGTACGGCCGAGCATTCAGATTCTGGCTGGGACCAGATCTTAATTACTTTATATCAGAACCCGATGACGTAAAAGTAAGTTCCGCTGTTAAATGGAAGCTGAATAATCTTATAATAGCAAATAATTTGTCGACTCCAAAATGTAAAGGTACCAGTATCGAGATACGTGATATCCAAAAGATACAATTGACAATGTTTATTTTTTTTGAGTGCTACTTTTTATTGTGTGGCTCGAAAGAACTCAAAATTTTAAGACACCCGTGTTTTTTTATTTTTTCGAAAATCCATTTTTTTTTGTGGAAAAATCCATCTACATTATTACTTGAGCAGAAAGGGCGTATGTAACAAACGTCAAAGTATCAGCTGTGTGACGTCACATATTGTCAAAGGGAAACCCGGAAGATAACGTTTTTTCATAATGGTGGTATTGTATCAGCGGTGTGACGTCATTTCCCGTTTTACATATTTTGTTGATTTTTTCAAAAAATACTGAAATAAAAAATACAAAAAAAATATTGTTGTGTTCTAAAACTGTATTTCTCGAAATGGTTTTCGATTTACATTAATTGAAAATTTTGAAACATTGTCAATTTGCGGTAAGGCGCTTAACGACGTACGTTGTAGTTGTAATCCAATATTATATTCGACCAAGCGCCAAATGGTACCTTTTCCGTAAAGTGTCATGGCTGCTCTACATGATGGGCCATCATAGGGACGCAGCTACGCGTTAGAGGGAGCTAACGTTATTGCGATCTCGTTCCGTCGTATAGCTGCGCCCATTATGTAGAGCAGCCATCACATATACACTTTTGAATCTAAAGAGTACGGTATTAGTATTTGTACTTAACTATTTTATTCATTGCCAAATGTTAGCTGTTACAAAATTAGGTCAAGATCATGCTCTGACAATGTCGAACCGATCATCCATATGGAAAATCGAATTGATTAAGTAGTCAGATATGTAGAGGGGGTTGTTCAAATCTGTTGATATAGTTGAAAACGCCTGAGATCCGTAAACTACACAGATAGAAATAATATCTTAATTCAAAACGCAAAACTCTCTTGCACGCGGTTTCTTAAAGAGAGTAATAAATACCTTAGACCAATAAACATGACTTGAGTTAAAAATATCATGATCTTTAAAAGAAGATTTAAAATTATTTAGCTTTAACTTTACCTATTTTTAAAGCGAATAGTAATGATTTGAGTTAAGATAATAATTATTTACGGCAAAAAAGCACCAACATTTTCCTTTAAGAGTTTTATGTGTTTACGTAAGATCGATTAGTTCTTGGTTTGATATTTTCAATCTACAGCTAAGAGCCAAAGCTAATTTAAAGAAGTAGCACCAAAAGTTAGATTTGAGATTTTTAAGTTTTTAGGCAAGAGAGATTAATTTTTGCTTTGATGTTTTCAACTTACAATCAAGAGCCACAGCTATTCCAAAGAAGAAGCACATAATTTTTGCTTTGAAACATTTAAATCTTGGACGTTAGTTACCCTGCGCATCAATAGATGTCTCTGCGTGTAGGTTAGAACACGCGAACGTTTGTTCAACGTAACTTCATGACCCTCGCCGCTTTACCCGGGCTTATTTGAGATTCACAATAGCAATCTCAGCTCTAGTTAATACGATTATAAATTGTGAGTATATAAATAATCATAATTTATATTTGTATTATCTACTTTTAGTTAAACTTCCTTTCTTGGGATTAGTCCCGAGAAACACAGTTTCTGCTACTAGGTTTTTAAGTAGTGCACTGAGACACTAAGGCGATTATCACACTGACGACGGATCCGCATGCGGCGCCGGTGTGCGAGCGAGATAGCGCTATACACATGCAGAGCGCTATCTCGCTCGCGCACCGGTGCCGCATGCGGATCCGCGCCAGTGTGATAACCGCCTTAGAAAATGTTATTGTTTGTTTCAAGTAATCGATTTCATACGCCAAGAAATTTTAGATCTTGGTGTGAAAATATCAAATTTTACATCAAGTAACACATGCTCTTGAACTAATGCGATTTCTTGTTTCCGTGGAGAAATTCAATTCTCAATTTAAACTATGAGTCTTCATCCAAGAAACAAAGTTTCTTGGCTTAAGTTCTTTATGTATTGCACTAAGACACATAAAGTTCAATTTAAAAAAAATACAATACAAAAACAAAATTCAAACGCCCTTCGTGAGAATATTAAGCTATTTTAAAAAGAAGATTTTTATATCTCGGATAAAGTATTGAATTTATTAGGTTAAGTAATAAACTTTGAAACATTTTATATCTTAAAATAAAGAATTTTATTTTTTCCTTATATGGGAAACTGGATATCTCTTGATTCAAATAGGTTTCTTTGGTTGAAGAGATTTTTTCTATCTGTGTAAGTACTGAATCGATTTTAACAAAATATACGAGTAGTGCGCCGTATTGGTTAAAACTCAAGGTTTTTGTTTTATTAAAATTGAAAGTTTAACGTAGTTATTTAGATTTATTATTCTATCTATATTCTGTAGTCAAAATATACTTATTGTATTTATATTTGTATTTTTATAACAGATTCTCCTTCAAAGCAGTAAAACAAGCGAAAGAGGCCCACAATACAAGTACATGGTAGATTTTCTAGGCTACGGTATTCTGAGTGGATCAGGCAAGTTGTATAAAGTCTTTTAAAATATATTTTATTTTTAACCGACTTCAATTCCATAGAAGAAGGAGGTTCTGCATTCGGTTTGGTGTTTTTTCACCGATTACTCCGAGACCCGTGGTCCGATTTGAGTAATCCTTTTTTTGTTTGAAAGGATCTACATCCAAGGTGGTCCCATATTAATCTGGTGGTGTTCTGATGATGGGATCCATGAGCAACTGAGAGAACTCCTCAATTTTTAAAGGCACAGGTATGGTGATTTGGGTGTTTTCTTAAGCAACTCAAGCATATTCTCACGAAAACCACCAATTTGATGGAGTGGACCTGATGATGATGATTGTTTTGATGATTTTTTTTTTTAATGTAGGATGTTCAGCGATTACTCGGAGACGCGTGGTCCGATTTGAATAATTCTTTTTTTGTTTGAAAGGAACTACCTCGAAAATAGTCCCACATTAATCTGGTGCTGTTCTGATGATGGGATCCATGAGCAACTGAGGGAACTCCTTAATTTTTAAAGGCACGTGTATGGTGATTTGGGTGTTTTCTTAAGCTACTCAAGCATTTTCTCACGATAACCACCAATTTGGTGGAGCGGCCCTGATGATGATGATTGTTTTGATGATAATGAATATAATGATGAAGATTTTTTTGAATGTAGGATGTTCAGCGACTACTCCGAGACCGGGGGCCCGATTTGAATAATTCTTTTTTTGTTTGGAAGGAACTACCTCGAAGATGGTCCCACATTAATCTGGTGCTGTTCTGATCATGGGATCTATAAGCAATAGAGGGAACTCCTCAATTTTTAAAGGCACATGTATGTTGATTTGGGTGTTTTCTTAAGCAACTCGAGCATTCCCTCTTGACCACCAATTTGATATAGAGGACCTAATGATGAAGTCCACATATGATACGTGGCCCTTTCCTTAGATAATAATAATAGCTGTATAATGAACTTTTTGATATGTATTTACCCATTATTCCGAGACTATAACCACTAAGAATGGAAAAATAAAAACTTTTTACAAAAAAAGACTTAAAATAGGATAAAATGAATCATTATATAAATTATATTATTTATATGCGTTACCAACTGATATGTTTGAAGTCGGTGCCAAGCCAAAAATTACAAAACGGTCAAATCAGTTTCAAGTGTGAACATCACAAAACATCGGTATTAATAATGCAAAGGTGAATGTGAATGTATCTATTACATTTTCATGTCTAAACAGCTAATCCAATTTTGATAGATTATGACAACCATAAAGATATACTCTGATTCTGATACACGTCTACTTTGACAATAATCAGAAAGGGCGGCAAATAGAAAAAAAAATGTAGACCCTTAAGATTGACCTTTAATAGAAAATTTGAATATTGTGCCCTTTTCTACTGACACGGTGGGTGTACTGGGTATATCTAAGTATAGAAACATTATTGGGCATTGAATTTGGCTTGGCACCGACTTCAAACATATCAGTTGGTAACGCATATAAATAATATAATGATTCATTTTATCCTTTTTGAAGTCGGTTTATCTTTTTTTGTAAAAAGTTTTTATTACTGTATATGTTACTGTACTTATAAGTCTTTTTGTTGTAAGGTCCAGTATGGCGCAAGCGTAGAAAGTTAATCAGCCCAAATTATAACCACACGGCTACAGAAAACTACAGTTATAAATTCAATGAAGAAACTGGCTTCTTACTGGAGAGACTCCGGGGGCGACCGGCTGGGGAGTCATTTAATATATATGAGGAAATCGTCAGGACTACCACATACACAGTTTGTCGTAAGTAACACGCTACCATGCGCCTGTTTTATCACACTAGCAGGTGCAATCATTGTAAACAATACGGTCACTGGTGTTACAGGCGTCCACAAGTCCACAACCTATGGTAACATAGAAAAAAATTGTACATGTGTCGCTCAGTAGGTAGGTACCTACTAGGCACTTCTATAAAGAGCTCAATGGACGTTACACTTGCCAGGAGAAACACGACACTTGTCGCAGTTTCTATATGTCAAAAATTCTACAAATGGCCAATATTTTTAGTCTAACAATAATATTGATCAATGCGGCACCTTTCAGCGTGAAGGCGCTTGGGACCCGTTTCAAATAACTACGAAAACTTGTAATTTTTTTATTGGGGAAAAAATTTAAGCACTAGACCGCTCTATGACTTTATTACAATCTCACCACGTGGTTCTTACGACTAGGTCGAGAATGTAGCATATTTACCCAGAATTAAAAATAATAAAGCCGATTAGTATAGTATATTAAAGGCCATTTATTATGACGAGCATTTTATATGAAGGCAGTTGCATTTCATGTTTAAATAAATAATATCAGTTCGACAGGATTTTGTCTTAAAAACACCACAGCACGCCAAGCACTGATGCGACAGTATTTCGCACGCGAGATAGACTACCCGTCTCTTTTTAATTGACACAGTCAGAAAAGGACGGATAGACTATCTCGCGCGCGAGATACTGACGTGTCAATCATGTGCTATAGTCCTAGCGGTACGCCTAAATACGCTGCAAATGGTGTTAAAAGCACGAAAATTGGAACGATTGGTCTTTAGGCCATATGAATCAATTTGACCCGAAGCAGTAAAAAAAAAGAAAAAAAAAGAGAGGAGTTATGACGTCTTCTTTTTTTTGTATGGGGAAAAAAAAATCTTCTGAAACCTATCGTGTGTGGTATCAAATGAAATGACTTTTTAAGCTGATTCTAAAAATATTTCACATCGTTAGATTTTATCCACTTGTTTTTAAATATAATAAAAATCATTTTCGAAACATACCAAGTTTGGGCTCCTGCAGATACGATACTGTCGAATATTTTTTTATAAAATATACCTCAAATGATACTTAATATCCTCAAATGTAATCCCAAGGAAGCTTTTTCGAAATTATTTTCATTTAGTTTTTTTTTAATTTTCCACTATAACAAAGTTTTATCTATTAATATATCAATTAAATATTCATAAAAAAGCATAAAACACTGGTGTTTGTGCAATAATTACGAAGTATTCTGCTATTGCTTCGCTTTTGATTCGAAATTTGTCTTGAGCATGGACCCCGCCCCCACTCCCTGCATGTTTCCCTTTCCTGCTCACTCGGCGGCCGAAAAACTGAGTCACCCCCCACCCATCAGGACTTTTTTGACTTAAAGCCTATTACTCAAGGAATATGTAAAACAAATTTCAATGCTCCGAGAATTATTTTACCCAAATGATATTATTGAGTAAGATGTGGAAACCTAAGTGGCGAGTTGGCTATATGTTTAAAGTCCAGTGACACCTCTCTACCCCCAGCTCCCGCACCGGTGTTGCCCTTGAGCCATCTTTGATGTCGCTTTTTATGGGGGCCCATCTTGCGGACGGCGAGTCACCGTCTGCCGGAAATGAAATTGGATACCGTTTTATTAGGCAGGCGTCCGGTTCTTCATCCAATAGCCCATTAATCGGTCCATTACTTTTCACCCAATAGCCTAGTACATTTTAGACTCCATTAATACTCAATAGTCCTTACACCATGGCGGGTGCTGTCTCTGCGTGCGTCCCATGACACGGGCAGGGGCAGCATCCGCTTAGTGTACCCCTCACTTTTCATTAAATTGTCGAAAGGGCCTCTGCGCGTTGGCTTCGGCTCCGCATACGCCTCCCAAAGGTCCGGAACACCATTGTTCCGTGGTCGGGAAAGACATAAAAAAAAAACTAAATGTAAATGTTTTCAATATTGCTTTCTTGGGGTTATATTTGAGGATATGAAGTATCATTTGAGGTACATTTTACTAAAAATGATTCAACGGTATCGTATCTGGAGGAGCCCAAACTTGGTATGTTTCGAAAATGAATTTTATTATAATTTAAAACAAGTGACTAGAATGTAATGATGTGATATATATATTTAGAATCAGCTCAAAAAGCCCTTTCATTTGATACCACACACGATAGGTTTCAGAAGAAAAATTTTTTTTTTTCGCATACAAAAAAAAGATGACGTCATAATTCCTCCCGGTTTTTTTTCTTTTTACTGCTACGGGTCGAATTGATCCATATGGCCTAAAGATCAATCATTCAGATTTTCAGACTTTTAACACCATTTGCAGCATTTTACCGAATTTCGTGGTGTACCGCTAGCACTACTAGGCGTACTGATTGACTTGACCATACCTCGTTTTACTTATTCATATGCCATTCATTATTGATGCCTATTTTATAGGAACTTTATTCGGCTTGAGTAGAGAACAGACGCTGACACTTCCCTATCTACAGGATATTATAGATGAAACACATCAGTAAGTACTTTACCAAGTAAACTAACTAATATGATTTCAGTAGGTTTATATATAATATATATTTCTTGTACTCCATAGTAATTATAATTCATAAATTGATAATTCAAAGAATCATCAAATATCCTAGAAAAGCCATCGCTGACCTTTGGGACCGATTTCTAACCGCATTTTGTAATTGGATATTCAAGACCCAACTCCACATAAGTTATATCATTTGACCATCATATTGAACTTGTTATTTTTTTCTTTGCGAAACGCGGTTAAGTTTCGATTTGTTAGTAATAATCATTTTAGTAATAATCATTTAACTGTGCCGTGGGGTGCCCGGGAGATGGGCAGCAGCATCTTCCGAAAGCCTAAACAACAATAAACAAATAAAAACTGCGCTCGCCAGCCCGCCTGCCAAGCGTGGCGCGTATGGCAAACCCCCCCTTAAAGGGGAGGCCTATGTTCAGCAGTAGACGTCTTATGGCTGAGATGATGATGATGAATCATTTAACTACGTTGACTTTATTATACCTTTTTATGAGAATAGTCAAATCGAGGCCAATTTTACGACAGTAGTTTAATCTCAAAATAAATATAACCGCAACGTTGTATTCCAGGATGTATGCAGAAGCATTCATGAGAATGACCACATGGTATCTACAAATAGAGCCTTACTACAAGCTGTCGCAATACTATCAACGACATAAAAAGTTTATAGAAAAAACGAAGCAAATGGCGGACGCAGTAGTAAAACATAGACTAAGAAAGTTAAATGATGCAAATTTTAAAGAACTAGATGATAACCATAATACCTTCAATAAACACGAAGTCTTTAGTACTGTAGATAAGTTAATTCTGAAGAAATCGATACCCGATTATGATGAAATGTTAAAACAGATTTTTACAATATTTACAACGGTAAGCGTGTTATTAAGTCCAATTATTAAGTAATAGTATACATATGAAATGAAAATAAAGCAAAAAGAACAGATATATTCGTGCACACACATTTTAAAATACGTAACGTTTAGATTTGTAGACAATAAAATATCAATAGTACTAATGTATAAAGTTTTCAGAGTCAGGAGACGTCAGCGAATATTGCTTCTTTTGTACTACTTATGATGGCCTACCACCCTCAATGCCAGGTAACTAACCTACCAAAATATAATATGTAAATCTGTTCAAGCTTTTCGGGGCGCGTCAACTGGTGTCGCTACATAAGGCTTAGATACGTACAAGTTCATTGGAATGCTTCACGCGAAAGTGAAATAACATTCATGTTAGTTTCGTTTTGATTGCTTGTGAAAAGTCATAGGCGTAAGATGTATTTGTAGGCAATGGATTATTTGAGTTCACGAAAAGATGAATTTTTTTTCTGAACTTTGAAACTAAGTACTTAACTAGGGATGCATGTCCAATTGTCCATGGTTTTATCATCGATTTAATATTTGTTATAGGAGAAACTGTACTTGGAGATACAGGAAGTGTTTGGCAACGAAGATCGGCACGTAAACGATGAGGATATAAAGCGAATGCCGTACTTAGACATGGTATTCAAGGAGGTCGTGCGGCTGTTTCCCATCGCGTCGATGGTCCAACGCACCGTCGCCCAAGATATAGATATCAGTATGTATAAAAAACGTAGTAGCAAAGAAGCTTAGAATCAATGGAGTTTGCATCAGATTGCAACGTTTATGCACACGTGTTCATTAAGGTAGGATTTTTCCTGCACAAGTATATTTACCTACACACATTAAAAATATCAATTTAAAGAAAAATAACCGACTTCACTTAGGCTCCTGGAGTAGCTTAAGACTTACCTTTCCAAGAGCAAATGCACGAGCTACTGTAAAAAAGTTACTCAAATCATCATAGAAGTCTCCTTGATCTCATCATCAGATCCTGACCTGATGACAATGGGACCAACTGTCAACCCTTTCAAACAAACAATAATTTTCCAAATAGTCTTTGAATAATCGATGAACATACAACGATAAAACAACAGCAAAGAACAACAAAGATCCCGACGAATTGAGAACCTTCTTCGAAATCCGTAAAAAGAAGCTTGTGCATCGTGCACGCACTTGATTGCACAGGGAGCCTGAAAAATGCATATCGGCCTAAGGCACAATAAATATGTAGACACAATTTTGCTCACAGGTAACGGCGTCACGCTACCTGCAGGAAGTTCCCTGGCGGTACCAATTTTCCACATGCACCGCGACGAGGACTTCTGGACGCTCCCGGATGCCTTCGATCCGGAGCGGTTCAGTCCAGAACGTTCTGCGGCGCGCCATCCATTCTGCTACATTCCGTTTAGCTTGGGATCCATGAACTGTTTAGGTAAGTCTGGATATTTTCTGACTGGTCACGTAATCTCTAATTAATTGTAGCTACAAGAGGATTAGGAGACTGGAGATTTTACGCGCACCAACGAATCTCTTCGCAGTTGTATGGAAGTATCCATGTTTAATTTACATCGAGAGACAACTGGTATTTGGGATTCAAAGTACGACGTTGAAGCCTTACCTCTTCGCTTAGCTTGAACTTAAAGGTTCACAAAGGAGACAAAATCTAAAATAAAAATCATATTATATAGGTACCTAAGAAAAAGTCCAGTGACCAACGTCGGACTTGAAATTATTAAATTTGCAGTACAGGCAGCATTGGCACCTGATTATCTAAGAAATAGTCTAGTACTCAAATTCGGATTTCAAATATTACATTTTCGTTGCAGGTAGACACTTTGGCACCAGGCTTGTGAAGACCATCTGCATAAGGGTACTGCGTGAGTTCAGGCTCAGCTCTCCAGAAACATACGCGGACCTCAAGCTGCTGTGCGCTGTGTCAGTCGAGTCGGTCAACGGATACCCAGTGTTTTTGAGCCCCAGACTCTAATCTTGAGGAGGTATAGGCACAAACAGTTGTACAAGCTAGGTTTTCAACGGATATCAAGTGTCTTTGATCCACAGAGAAGTTGAATAATTATACGTAATTTGATAAAAAAGATAAGAGTTTTATAGGGGGCCCACCGACTATCAGTGCGCCTGACGATATTGGCCTGTCAGTTAGAACAAAAGTTTGACAGCTCCGAACACCTGACAGGCCAATATCGTCAGGCCGACTAATAGTGGGGTGGGCCCCGATGTAGATCCCATCCAATCAGTATATCATCAGAAGCATGCACTTGAATGAACGAGACCAGAAATTATCAGATTTTCCTGCTTTGGGATGATTCGTATAAATTGACTAGGTTGACTGTTGTAGTTATTGGTCAATGACTATATCAGTGGGCATTATTATAGTGGGGTATTTTGGTAATATCAAGCTGGTCTGACGAGGGGTCATAATAATTCTGTAATGAAACAATGGACACTCATTGTTTTTAGGTTTGTTAAAATCATCTGATTACTATTTAAAGAAAAGCTTGTAAGTACTTCTTAAAAAAAAACATTTTTGACAAAAAAATGAACCAAAAACGCGAAAGTATTTAAAGTTATAAAAAATAGTTTGTTATTCAATCAAATACAAACTTTGCAAATATTGAAAAAATAATCAACCCAGTAGGACTTGAACCTACATCGATACGCCTTGCCGACACAAAGATGTTTACAAAGTTTGTCTTAGATTTAATAACAAACTATTGTTTGAGTTGAATGCACCACTATAAAAACACGTAAAAATAATAATGTTAAATATAAAAAAATATTATTTACTGAGTCGCAGTCGTATAAAACGCCTGCTGTTTTCGTACGAGCGATTATGACGAAGGTGTGCTTGTTAACAGGTTCTATAATAATCGCCTTTTTATCGTTTGTACTTGTTTGTTGTGTATACTTAAAAATATAATAGACGGCCATAGTCGTAGAACTTTTTGAGGCTCCAGGTTGCTCCACATGTCACCTGCTCTGCTACTCCATCTAGTAACGACTAGCGTACTAGAGCAGGTGACATTTCCTCTTACATTTTGGCTATCTTCAGCTCGCTCTGGACTAGATGGCACTAAAAACTTGGAGCCTCAAAATGTTCTACGACTATGGCCGTCTATTATATCTTTAAGTCTATGGTCGTAGTAATGATATAAAGGCAACTTAGGTAACTGTAACTGATCAGGACTTGTTTACTGTGAGTTTGGTACAGACAGTCAGACATGTCAGACATATGGAGCGGTTTGCATCTTTTTCTCACACGACCATTATGATTCGTTAGGTGATACTAAACTAATCAAGCCCCCTTGCCTTGAGATGAAGCACTAGAATGCTGGATACCCCGTCAAAAGAGGGGGTGGGTATATAGTTAGCTTCCATTGCTGGCTGAGCCTAAAATAAAAATAAAAATATTGAGAATATTTTTTCACCTATAGCCTACTAATAATAGGTCTTCGGTCAAGCGTGAGTCAGACTAAATAATACAAAAATAATAAAATTGTGTAATGCACGCAACTTTCAGGGCGCCAGTCCAACTCGCACTTGGCCGGTTTTATATTTGCCCTTCGCTTCCCCGCGTTAGAAAAAAAAGTAAGTATTAGTACCAATGTAACAAACGTAACCGGGGCGTCCTACATAATAATTATTGTACTTTCTCTGCCGGACAGTACCGATTCGGAATCAACAATTGTATCGAATGCATCGATTAGAAATCAAGGGCCTGCCTTTTGGGGAATCGATTTATTAATTACACATTTAAATGCAACTGTTCGGTAGATCATTATATTATTTTAGAAGCGAGTTTCGTGACATGAATAGGTACAACTGGAGCTGGAGCCATTGCAAAATTTGTGATATCAAAAGGTACCCATTTCGTGGCCGGTGCCTACACTTTGATTGCTCGAAAACTTTCAGAATCATCTTAACAAAAAGCATACGACAAACCCGAATATTTTCTTTAAGCAGATAAAGAAGACGCTCCATCTATGTATAGGGTATATAATAATACTCTTAAGACAACACTTAACGCGCAAGTACAAATTACCAAAAGGTTAACGTTCACCTACTATCTTGATAAGTGTAAAAAAACGCTAAGCTGAATAAAGAACCTCCTTCTTCTATGAAATTAGTTAAAAATGTGTACTTAAGTAATAGAATATTGTGAAATATTATAGAAATAAATAAAAGTGTTTTGTATTCGTGTGTTAATTGTCTACACCTGTTTTTAAACAAATGATAAACAAATAACTTAAAACCTAGTTAAACATCAACGCTCAGCGCTAAGGAACGCAACGCTTGAGCACCCAATGAAAGTGGATGTATGAAAATCCAAGTCCAGATTTTTTGTTAGCATAATCTAGCGAGAAAACATTACAACACATTAGCGGTTGACCGCCCACAATCTTTGCGCATTTTACTCTCATGAGTTACTAGATTTTTTTATTGTTTCAATCTATCCTATTGTTTATGGGGATCAAATTTGTATACATATACCTATGTCGGACTAACTACCTATACATGCAATACAAAATCTAGAAATAGGAGTCAAAATTGTATAGTTCTACAGCGCCCTAAAACGGATTACTCATACAAAATGCTGGTAAGTAAATTGAGATTTTGTTTTCGAATATAAAATTTGCATGAAACGTGTTTTATTTTTATTTTGGAAGTGGCTAAGAACCATAAAACTTAGTGGTCTAACATATTATTACATCAAAACGAGACCCTAAAATCTAAAAACGGCACCGTCATCTGCGTAAGATTGTACGTACCCAAATGAAAAATCGTTACCGGTAGATCATTATATTATTTTAGAAGCGAGTTTCGTGACATGAATAGGTACAACTGGAGCTGGAGCCATTGCAAAATTTGTGATATCAAAAGGTACCCATTTCGTGGCTGGTGCCTACACTTTGATTGCTCGAAAACTTTCAGAATCATCTTAACAAAAACCATACGACAAACCCAAATATTTTCTTTAAGCAGATAAAGAAGACGCTCCATCTATAGGGTATATAATAATAGGCAACTTCCTTCACTTTTATTTAAATACCACAATGGTGATAAACAAGCATACGGACCGCCTGATGGTAAGCTACTACCGTAGCCTATGGTCGCCTGCAACCCCCAGAGATGTCACATGCGCGTTGTCGACTGTGTTGTGTTGACGGCTAAAGGAACAAGAGGGTCACGTCATGTACACACACACGGAAAAAATAGTGTGTTAGCAAAGTACCAATTTGGCTCGGTTAAAATATTTTTGGTTATATACAAACAAGTCTTATTTAAATCACGCAATTAAGCTTTGTTAATTACAAACAAGCAATTATTGCTAACTATTCTTGGTTATTTTTACCAAGCACTTATTTAAATCCAAATAAGTGTCCTAGTAAATATAACCCTTCCCTGATTCCCTTATTTATTTTTAACTAATTTAATGGTGTAGTTTCACATACGTAAGTTAGCCAAGTTGACTTCTTTGATTTAAGCAACGAACTTTGCAGGCTCCATGCGAAGCGAGTTACTCGGTTGTAAATAGCAAAAACTTATTTATTTCTAGCCGTTTCATTTTCTCAGTGCAGGTTCCTCTTTGAGCTCTTTGATAACCTTAATCACTAGCAGAAACACAACACTATGAGTAGGGTCTAGTGCTATTTAGTGCATAATAAAATCCTGTATAAAACCGGAAGATGACGAATGTATGCCGGGTCGGGTATGAGTAGGTCACAGTCTAGTCACGCCCCTGATCAAGGCCGCGGTGTGACGACGAAAGTATACCCATCTTATTCTAAAGTGTCTATCTATTCAGCCTGTATCTACCCACATATACATACATACATACATATTAGGCCTTTTCTATATTAAGCCTCTCTTCTGCATCCTTTGCTATGTTTCACACACGCGCGCTCAACTCGACTGTGCTTACTTTCTGCAACTTCTCTGGAAAATGATAAAACGGTATTTTGTTATCTCAAAAGGATGAGAACTTAAATGAAGTGGTACCAATACTACCTATTCAATTATTTTAGTAGAAAGCACCTAAATGCTTAGCTATTAAGATCCTCGGAACTCGCACCCGCACCCCTGCTCGATAAGCGATCAAGATTCAAGATGAGGAAGCGGTAAGAAGTCAAGATAATCCGAAAATACAACGATACCTACGTGTTAGTTACTAACCTAATTTAATTTGTATTTCAACTAGCAACGAACACAAATTTCGCTGTTAATAAAACATATGATAGATATGAATCTTATCATATCTTAATAAGAAGCATTAAATTAATAAGCATCTTGTCAAATTATAGAGCTCTTGAAAGCTCTCTTCAAAAACTATCAAACCATTTTTGTAAGTAATTTTCTAAGCACCGGGAAAGTAAAAGTAACGCATTGCGCGTCCAAAATGTGTTAAAGGAAACAATCATTGTCAAATAAAGGCAGCCAATATTGACAGCCGGCATCGGCAAAGAGAAACGAAAGAGAAAGAGTACAAAAACTAACGAATCGTTTACTCGTCTCATGTACATAGATAACGGTTAGCATTTCTTTTCGATCGCACGTTTTGACGACAGTTATCCATACATATTGGCATAGCACGACACACAATGGTGGCGCAGGCGCCGGCACGCGAGCAGTCTGCACTCGCAAGCCATTCCGTTAGTCGGCTACTGAGACGACTTCACTTTCCATCAAGCATTTCGGTCAGCGAATCGAAAAATAACTTAAGTTTTATCTACGAACGCGTCGGTAGTTGACGTTGAATACGGCGGGAAGCCAGAAAAATGAGAGGCTTTTTAATTTTATTGACGCTGTGCTTAGTGTTTTCATCCTGCGAAATGAAGAGGAAAAAAGTAAGAGATTACCCAACGGAGAAGCAGTTAGCATTGCAAAAGAAAGAAACGACGCCCGTGGACTTCACTAGGTTACTTGTGATGAGGGTGGTGTACGGGATGGCGAAAGTGATGGGCTTCCAGGAGCAGATTAGTGATGTGTTGAACGGTGCTCTAGTTCCGCCGGGAGAAGATGATGATGATGATGACTTTTTCGGTGATGATGATGATGACGATGATGGTGGCTTATTTGGTGGTGATGATTATTAGAAAATTACAACAGCGTTTTAGCTATTTGCCATTGACATTTGTGGTTGTACCTAGCTAAAAATACTGTTCTGTAATATATCCAAGCTATATAAAAACAGACAGGCAGACAGAGTCGCACCATAAGTGTTAATTTTTTTACGAGTGTCTATACTAAAATATGATGATATTTTCTGTAAATAATAAAAGTACTCAGGTCAACTAAAATTACTCAGGTCTACAAGTAAATCAGGAATCGAAACATTTATAGTAATTTTTCATAATGAGTCTATTTTATTACTAAATCGATTCACATAAAAAACGATTGCTTAATAGGACGATCGCTTTTTATGGTACACATACCATCCAGTATCCATAATGTACTTAAGCAAGGTATATTATTATAAATATTTTTGTGTGTTACATCGTTAATATCAAAGGTAACCTCATGTGTAGGGCTTGCAATTTGGATATTTTTAATGGTAATTTGTATGGAATTATCCGGATACTATTAGTATTTACTATACTATCCGGATAATATCTGGACAATTCCAAGCCCTACTCATGTGTTTGGTGATCTGTATGAATGTCGAGAAATAAGTCGTATTTAAGTTAGTAACTTTCATACCAAAACAAAACATGCATTTATAGTTTTATTGTTTTTTATGTATTTATTATAGATTTACTTAATACAATTTGTTTATTTAAGTTGTAAGTTGTTATGTACCTGTTAGTTGTTAATATTATTTATTTAATAAATGTTTAAGACAACTTTGAAAAGTGTTCTAAACTTTTATTGGTGATTTGTTTCATTGAGAATTGAAGATATATATTTTTTCTATTGTACGTTCAAATGAGGAGAAAAAACATACTTTTCAATATTGTATGATTTGTAAAAACTTAAATTTCGAAGTACAGTCGACGTCAAAGATATGTTTACACTTTTGGACCTTATAACGAAGGAGTAGGGTGCAAACGTGTCACATATTTTTGACGTAGAACGTACATAATAGGTAGTAGTAAAACGTAATGGAAGAAGTTTTGTTTTTTGCCTCTACTGCAAAGAGATGTGAAATTACCAATATCGGCCAAATTGCCTACATTCATCAACATCATGCCACAAACGAAAGTAAAATGCACTTGCGAGCCAAACAACGCTTTGTGCTTCTTAATGATGCCTTAGCCCTACTGACACAAATTGGCATGCAAGATAGATCTGAGAAAAGGCATGTTTTATGAGTATAAGTGTAATTGATTTTTACGTATTTATTCGACTACAAGTAACGCCTCGAACTGAGAACTCGCGATTTACTTGCAAACAAGTTGACCAATATAACAAGACCCCAAGGAGGATTTTTTTCTCCTTGTAGCTCCATAACCACTTGATCGATCCTGATCATATACGAACTTACAAATTTTATGTGTCTCTGCTACAGCCCCAAGAAATTTCATAAAGATCAGAAAAACGTTACTAAAGTTATCGTCAGACAAACTATTGAAATCAAAAAGCCGTCCAAATGCCGCGAGACGTCCCAGTAGCCAGGTGACAGTTCGGTCTGGAGTTGTTTGTAAGAACTCACTTCGCTTACGCTCCGCGAGTTCGATTACGCTGCAAGTGTCTTTCTGTATAGGATCTATTAAATAGTTTATGCCTGCGACTCCACATGTAGGTACCTATCTGAATTTTAATGACAAAATAGTATTTTATACCATCATGGCATAACGAATAGCATTTCATTCGAGTACCGTGTTTATGCCACAGGTGCTGTGGGTTTCCGGCCGCGGGCATCGCACGTGATGGGTCGATATTCTCATAAAAGTATGATCGAGCATTTTTTAAGAATTATTAGAGGTCAGTCAGGAGGTTAGGTTAGGATTTTACTAAGGCGTTTTATTCATTCTATATGGTAAATGTTGAATGTTGAAGTCGCGGGCAAAAGCTAGTAAGTAGCTACAAAGACATATAGATATTCTCTGCTAGTAAGTAATATACACAAAACACTTTGTAGCGAAAGGAATGTGGGGTTCTACCTATAGATAGGTATTAGGTAGGTAGTTAAGTAACATCAATGCAAGACTCGTACAAAAGCACTAACAGCCCATTAAGAACTTTATACAAGGTGTAAAAAAATGTTGGTGATCCTTTTAAGGGCATAACTGGTATATATATTGAAAAACTAAGCAAAAAAATGTTTCGCTCGAAAAAGAAATAGTGTTGTATGGAGGGTTAGCCGGCTGGGACGACTGTCCAACAGAAAAAAAACCGCCTGTAAAAAACCTTTTTCTTAGTCGCAATACCATATATTCTCAATTTAAGACATTATTATATTATGTTGAAAATATTTCCTCGTGACAAGCATTTATTTCCTTTAACGAAAATAAATTAAAGTTTTAAATATAACGAAGCGAATATATTCTTACAGATTTTCTAGTTTTCTTTCACTTAAGATAATACTTGTTTGATTAAAGTACAATCTCTCTTATTTACTCAATATACTCTTGAAACAATACATTTTTGTATTTCTATTTTAAGAAAACGTGGTTTTATTAAGCGAGAGATAAGAATCATATTTTTGGTGTATGAAATAAATACTTGTCACGAGGAAATATTTTCAAGAAAATAATAATGTCTTGGATTGAGAATATCCCGGAAGCTTTTTTTTCCGTGTGCCCGGATTTAAACGGATCACTAGTATTTTTGTTACAACCTGTATGTATGTCTCACTTACACGTCTAATTCAGGTTATTATAATAACGATATTTATTTTATAACTGAATCTTGTAAACCTGTTTTTCTTGAATATGGAGTTGTCGCGTCATTTACACCTTGCGGTACGTAAAAATTAATGAATGAATGAATGAATGAATGAATGAATAATTATTTATTTCAGGCAATAAACCCATTACATAATATATTGTAAAGTATTATAAAGAAACAAAAAAAATATACGGTAAAAAATAGAATAATATGAAATAAAATAAAATTAAACTTACTACTTACGATTCGGTTGCTGATGCGCAGACAACCAATGCAGTAAAAATACATTTTGGTAGACATTTTCATTGACCGTCCTAATAAGCCTATTATTAGAAATGCGTACTCTGTGCCAGAACTGACTTAATCCGACTGACGACGGTAGGTCCGAAGAATTAGCGTAACAACTAGTTTTTATGAAAGCGGACGGCATCTGACCTATCGACGCACCGGGAAAACTGTTTTTTTTTTTTTTTTTTTTTATTACGATAGTGACAAAAAAGCATATAAGTTATGGCAAGCAGCTAGCCTATGGCCGCCTGCAACAGAGCATTCACCAGCACGTTTATTCAGCAGCAGGAGTTTTTCAACTTCCGGAAAGATACCTATAGTCCTATAGTCTGTCAATAAAATAGAATTATTGCTATCTGCACGTACCCTTTATATCTTCCCAGTAAATACTCCAGCAGTTCAATAGCAGAGGAATCACCGTGTGTGGGCTAAAGGAACAAAAGTGGTTCTGACGTCAACACATTGCAACCATTTTGAACTAACTTATCTTAATTATGAGGCTACGGTTTCTAAGAGTATTTGTTCTTGGTTTGAATCTAATTTGATAATGTAGAGGATTGTACACTATAAGATGACTTAGGTTATCCTTTTTTGATACTAATTACTTATTTATCATCAAGTCTATACCAAAATGACATTGTTTGCCGTCAAAACAACGTTTTGGTTAATAGTGCTTGTTAAGATCACATGTTTTACATCTGTTATTTGTGTTATTTTGATAGCAAAAGAAGATCATATTGATAACAAATCTATGACAAATGATCTACGTCACACTTAACGATAATTTCGGTCAGTAAAAGTGTATTACAGTCCGTGAGCTCTACAAAGAACCTTTGGCTTTTAGAAAGAGAAGTCGGGTATCAATCAACAGTGACACATGAAAAAGCAGAACAGCAATATTACCTTCGTGTGTCATCGCCGATTCCCGAAGGTTCTTCTTAAAGCTCACGGACTGTACATCTAATGAGTCGATGACTTTCGAATTTGTACCTATTATAGTCCGTGTTTTACCTTTTCGCTGAACTTTTTTTGTCTGAATTTGTAAGTATTTCATGTATTCAAAATATTCGTGTTGCCTGTCTTTCGTACTTCACAGTAGAGAGAGAGATAATAAGACACGAACAATTCTAGGGATGAGCAGTCAAACCAAAAAAATGTTTTAGGAAAATAGAACCATACGTGACTTCTGTACCTAGATTTCTCATTACAATGAAAAATTATCCAGAGTTATTGGGTTCAATCGCACCCCACCTTTGTCAAATAAGGAGAGGATTGTTACAGGCACCGCGGCAATCGTGAACGTGTCGTAAGCTCTGATCAAGAGTTTTTGCGATCGAGGATCGAGAATTAAGTCGCACAGACGCAGAGCCGTAAGGTCGACGCTTGGTCCCCACACTTATGTAGTCTTAGACCAGTTTCAAGTGCAAAATGACCTCAGCCGTTTGGTTGTTTGTGACGCTAAGCGTGAGTGTTTTGTTTATTTAATCACTTATTTTGTGCAAAAACTGCGTAATTATATTATTTTGATTAACAGAATAGCGGTGAAGCTTAACATGTTACTGTCGTAGGTATGTGTCATTTCTAATGAATTTTCCTTATGTTTTAAAAATAGTTCTAGGTGCAACCTACGGCCTCTTCCCACGTCTAACAGTGTAAATGTGATTTGATTATTTTCCTTGTTTACTACTATAGCAAAACTCCGAATGCATCGAACAAGGGTTGAACTCAATTTTGACTCACTCAAGGGTTGAACTCAAAACAAAAATTTGTAGCGGAGTTGGGTTGGGTATTCTATTTTGGACTATTCCCATAAGCACACTTTGTTTTCATGCATCACATCTTTATATTATGAAAATTCCTTTGACAAGTCTTATTTCATATCGATCGTGAATAAATTTTAGTAAGATTGCTGAGCTCTCAGCATTCTTTTATGTGAGTGTTATATGGGGCATCTTTTCTGGTTTCCAGACTGCGTCAGCGGCGCTAGCTCCAGTAAAGGTGCTGAACGATGGCAATAAGATGCCGATGCTTGCACTGGGGACGCACAATTCAGTAAGTACCTATGTCGTTCATGGTTAGATCAAGAATCAGACCTGAGAGACGCAACGCCACGGCTGTCAACAGTGTCAACACCGGTACTTTCTAGGCATCCACTATAAGAAGAATCTCTTATGTGTGTCTCTTTTTGGCCCAATGGTTGACTGGTAGAGAATACCATTTGGCATTAAATCCGCCATTTGTGCATAATTTTATTTGTATTTTGAGCATTAAAGTGTAAATAAATAAATAAATAACATTTCACATATCTTCTTGCTATGACTCAAAAAAAAGAGACTAATAAAGTTACGTATGGAACATTTGTTCTAATAGATAGGTATGAATAACTTAACCGTTTTGGACTTATCGAAAAGATACATATCTAAATAAAAGAGCGCAAGTGTTTTTACTGAAAGCGTTTTTGACATCACGCACTTATCTAGGACTGTGATCAAACGCGCATTGTTTTGACTTCAATTAGGTAGGTAGTGAAACATAAAAGATACCCAGAAATAGGTTAGTAAGTATAAAACTAATAAACCAGAGATTACCGAGAATGGAAGCTTCGTTACTCTCTTCTTTATCGAAAAGGGACGTACATACCTAAATATCCATTTTCGATATTCACTGAACTGAATGAATGTTCCACAAATTGGAAACAGATTTTATTTTTATTTTTATTTTATTTATTAGGAAAGCAAACAGAAATAAATGAGCTAGAGATAAGGTTTCTAGTACACAACATAAACATTCACTTATTCCCTTAACAGCTCTCACTGAAACATATATCAACAGAAGTATTACTACACTTAACTTATTAACTACAAATATACATTAGATGTCCATTACAATAAAATGAACTGTGAAGAACTCTGAATATCATGTCATACGAACCCAGCTCCTTCGGATTGCCGATCCGACGTGCTCCCAATTTACACTAGACGTTCATTTATCCATCACAGCGAATTTTATCATGTAATGATGGACTAGCCACTAGCGACATCTGCACCTTTTGTTTTATTTAGGTTTTGAATTAATGTTTTAATCGACAGACTGATGATGCCGCGTTAACAGCCACGGTGTCGGCCATCGAGGTCGGTTACCGGCACATAGACACGGCAGTCATCTACGATAATGAGGAGCAGATAGGCAGGGCCATCGCTGATGTCGTGAAGCGAGGAGTTGTCAAGAGAGAGGATCTCTTCATTACGACTAAGGTAACGTCACAACCCTATTGCGGAAAACGTAGCCTAGCAGAGATATGAAGATCCATCCTTTCCGAAAGGTCTCTGAGTATGTTATCCAACAGTGGACATCTTCGAGATACTACACCGATCAATAATATAGGGATACACAATCAGCCCAAAAATAGCCCCAAAGTGCTGTAAGAACGACTCTTACAGCACTTTCTCTGACACGGTACGGTATAAGATTGGCCGGTTACACATTTTGACGAGCCATATTTTTAGTAAATCTTGTTAGAGTCTGTACCGCCTTTATATTGTTTCTCGAAGAGGTACTATTTTAACTTCTCACTCTTTTTGGGGTGACTCGGTGATACTATTTTTGTAGTTACGGATCATACAGTTGGGAAAGATTGTTCGACGACGATAACGAGGGAGATATATTTTCTTCGGAAAAGCAGTAGTAAGTACCTAAAGAATAATTTTGAAGAGCTGGTTTATTGTTTGTTTTTCGTCACTTTTACTTCTATAGGAATGCATGTTTCCGTAAGCAGTTTTCTTATCATGATGACATGAATAACATGGACATAAGGCTCTCAGGAGGGATTTCCATTGATCACGCTCCTACGAGGCCACCTCCATCTCAGTCTAGGCAAGGCCAGTTGATACAGCCTCCTGCTCAAATGTGCACCTCCAGGTGGTACGAGGGCAACCTTTACCCCTATTTCCAGGAAATTTCAAAGGCAGCCCTTCTTATTACAGAGTTATGATGTTTTATGAATAATTGTTTTTTTATTTATTTCAGCTCTGGAACGACAAACATTCCCGAGAAGATGTAGTTCCAGCATTAAAAGAAGCTTTGGGAAGACTCAACTTGACTTATGCGGACTTGTATCTCATACACTTCCCCATAGGTGAAAAGGTATTACACTTTTTATCTAGAATATAAACTTTGCTGGTAGAGGCATGAAAACTCGCACTTGTTTTTACACTGGAATAACAAAACTTATTACCTCAAGTAAGCAACAACAAGCTCTTTCTTATTACCCATCCTTAAACAACACCTTCGATTGCCATTTCACTCTAGAAGACCTGTGATATTCTTTAGCGGCTGCAGAGTCAGCTTGCCGCAAAAAAAAGCAATTCTGCCCTACCACGGATGCATAAGAGCCGTAACACCTATATAAGTCCCACAAATATTAAAATTTTGGAACCCTAAATATACATTTTTAAGACTTACCATTTACCACATTAGACTGAGTCGATTTCGCATTC
Source organism: Pammene fasciana (assembly GCA_911728535.1). Taxonomy (NCBI): domain Eukaryota; kingdom Metazoa; phylum Arthropoda; class Insecta; order Lepidoptera; family Tortricidae; genus Pammene; species Pammene fasciana. The sequence goes on from OU452292.1 coordinate 6,159,302, forward strand.
TAAAACATTTTTCCAACAAGGATTTTTTGCGATGGTATCTGCGTTAAAATTGTTTAAAGCACTCGCACTCAATCAGTTCCAAATTCAAAACGGTTTTTATTTAGTACAGTCGCCATTAGATACATCGGAGCGGCCAAGGTGGTCACAAATATCTGAACAACGCCTCTATTATCAAGGCGGTAAAGTGCATGTTCAGATATGTTTGAGTACCCTGGCCGCTCCGATATATTTGATGGCGACTGTACAGGTACTCGTATGCTTATACCTTGTGCAATCTAAGAAGCGGTTTTTGACACCTGTCATCTCAGTACATTTTATAACCTAAAATCGATTTTAGGCTATAAAATGTACTGAGATGACAGGTGTCAAAAACCGCTTCTTAGGTTGCACAAGGTATAATCGTAGTGGGGTAACACTCGCAATTAGTTGCGAATTGTCACAGGGTCAATACCGCAAAGCGTTAAAATGGACTCAGCCTTCAATAACTATAACTATAAATTCAACTTCCAGGCTAATGATAAACTAGCGGATACAGATTACCTCGAAACGTGGATGGGCATGGAGGAGGCCAAGAAGCTGGGGCTGGCCAAGTCCATCGGCGTCTCCAATTTCAACAGCGAACAGATTGACAGGATCATCGCCAACAGCCACACAACACCGGCAGTCAACCAAATTGAGGTACTTAGTAGTCTTAGTAGTATCTTTTTCTTGCAAATGGTAATAATAATAATATATCATCGACATAGTCGTTATACCGACTAATATAAATGTTAATTTACTGACTTAATTTTATTTAACACATTGCATAAGAGTTAAAGTATCATCAACAGTTAAAGGGCAAAACACGACTTACCTTGTCACAAGAGACCGCTAAAAGTTAATTTTGGACTAAATCAATTACGAAATATTTTTCCATTTATTAAAGTGATTCTCAATATTCTCAGATATTTATCTTTGAAACTATCTAAGTTTTAACATCCAACGTGGCAATTATATGGATGGATGAAAATCTTCTTAACGCCGTCACTTTTTGTCAGAGCTATGCTTTGAAAACTTGACTGACTTTACTTTGATATTTTTTTAATGCAATCATAATTTCAAAGGTTCATATTAGAAAGAAGATAAGAAATCGATATGCTATCCCACAGGTAAATCCATCGCTGACCCAAGAATCCCTGGTAGCGTACTGCCAAAAGCAAGGCATCGTGGTCATGGCTCACAGTCCATTTGGTTTCATGGTGGACCGAGAATCTCTGGAGTCCCCGCCTCCAAGGCCTGACGATCCGGTGCTGACAAAGATAGCGAAGAAATATGGAAAGTCTACATTCCAGGTCGTGCTAAGGTATTTGGTGAGTATCAGCATCTGACTCACGTTAAATATTTTAAAACGGGTGAGCTGAGGTTTTTCAAGTCGAAAATTGTTCGTCATGTTTCGCTCTAGCTTATTTGTGAGTCATTTTAGTTATTCGCGTTGGAATATCGACGAAGGCTAACCCTACTACCACTGACTGATTTAACATGTACTTAACTTAAAAAGTATTTGGTTACAAGCTTTTATTTAACTCACAGTATTTGTCAGTTAGGGTTTGGTTAGGTAGATTCTTGCAAGACAGATTAAAAACCAGTTGCTGATGTCCGATTTGAGTTGAAGCATACCTGCGTGACTAAAATGACAACACAGACAGTTGGTCTGATGATGGGGAACGAAGGTAGTCATAAGAAATCTGTGATGAAACAATAAAAAGCTTATTGTGTTTGGAATTGTTAGAATCATCTCGTAGATTTGGCAAGAATAGTAGTACCTACAGTCGGCGTTAAAAACTCATATTAAAACATTACCTGTTTGCCAAAGACTTATTAAATAAAATAAAATTAAATTGTTTATTGTCAAGAAGATATAGAAGGGGTTAAAATGAAGACTTAAATAGTTTTTTTTGTAGGTTGATCGTGGCACCTGTCCAGTGCCCAAATCGGCTAATAAACAACGCCAAAAAGAGAACCTGGATATTTACGATTTCAAACTCACAACTGAAGAAATGGCAGCCATCAGTAAATTTAATAATAATATTCGAGTGATAAAAGGAGTATTCTGGTTTGATCACCCTTACTACCCATTTAATAAGGACTAGATTGCCTTGTTTTAAGTTTTAATGTGCATGAAATTATGTGATAACTTAATAAAAATACCATAAGTACTCTGTTGTAAGTTTTTGGTTTGATAATCATACATTATTGGACCGTAAGCCAGTAACAGATATTGAAAAAAAAAACAGGCAAAACTCCGTAATGTGATTAAGGACGTTGTAGATTTAAGCCTCGTGATTGTCAGGTGTCGCAGCGTTGGTGGGCGACAAGCGATCAAAATGATTTCCCGCTTGAATATTTGTCAGATGATAGTACTACAAACATTAAAAAATTGTGAGCCAGCTATATCGAGGAGGAAAGACCGTCAACTGACTGAAGGCCGTATGCACCAGCTGACCAGCTCCATTGGCACTTACAGGCAGCACCAGGCCTAACTAGCGCAGTAGGCCATTTCTTAAAAATAATTCTGCTCACGCAATTTTTTTTTAAATTAATAATAGTACTTAATATATTATATTGTTTAATTATTTCGAACCCGCTTAGGTTACACTGCTTCTATTATAACTTATAATTCATATGTAAAAATCAACTATGATCTTAATCCTTACATGAAAGGTGCTATATAATAGAAGCACTGTTTTGTATTTGTATTGTATTGTAGAACCGGGCAAGTTTCCGCAACTCGATACAAAATAGGCGCTAGACCTATTTTGTATTTATAATATTTATATTAAAAGTAAATAATTAACTGATAAAGAGTTTTATTTTATTAATTAATCCGGTGTAGGTTGTAATATTACACAATAAGCTGATCTAATGTGTTATCTAAGGTTTTAAAGTTGTCTTAATTATGTAAAAAATGAAAATCAAAAGTATTTATGATAATATAGTTGTTATTACTTTTAAAAACACCAATTATTAAAATATTAACATTAACTATCTAATATTTACCATTTAAGGTACATATAAGTTTACAATCCTTTTTTATCACATCAGGAACTCTTACAGAAAAGGTAAAATACAATGCACTTGATTGTTTTGAACTAACCAGCAGTTGTTGACATTGTTGGTACTTAGATTTTACTGTATCTACTGAAGCCTACGTAATTAATAAGTTTAATTTATGCCAAGTATTTTACGTCGCTTCGGGTGGTAATTAAGATTTACCGCCCGCGCGCGCATCGATAAATCTCACTTCAAACCCAGGACAAGACGTAACATTGCGTATGCTCCACAAAAAAAGCTTTAGATTGTTTTTTTATGTCCCTCACCTTCGATCGAGTCACAAATTCTATGTACATGACTTTACAATGAAATAAATACAAATACAAATACCCTCGAATAGAGCCCTGCTTTAGAACTGAGTCGACAAACGGTTTTTAATTTCATCCGCGTCGATATCTTTTAAACTTGCAACCCCTTGGATTTTGAATTAAAAAAAACATATTTAGGGAAGCTTCATACCATTTGAAAGTTGCATGTTCCTTAACATTCTTGAATCTACTTTCAGCAGTATAAGGTAGGATTCATAATTCAGTGTAGTCAATTGACAGCTCCCGACATTGAAAACGGTTGTCATGCTGGAACCACACTTCGGGTATTCGGCCAAATATTCGTGTTGCGTCTCTTTCTGTTTTTATCGTATAGAGAGAGATATAACACGAATATTCGGCCGAATAACCCGAAGTGTGGTGCCAGCATCAAATATACTGAATGTGCTGCTGAATTACTCGATTTAATTATGAATTCTACCTTAGGCTGTTATTGCGTTGTCTGTGACCCTCTCCAGGTGACTCGGCGTATTTATTAAAAAGTAGAAAATAATAATTAATGACTAAGCCCTATACAGTTGGTCAATCGATAGACAACTGTCTGAAGGTGCCATCGATGCCAAATAGTTCATCATAGTTGGTTGGTCGTCCCGGCCGGAGCGCTTCATTGGCCTTCACTGACTCCTGCGCCGCGAACCAGTCGCGGTACTCCTCTAACTTCAATCGCCATTGTTCTGGAAAGACAGAGATAGCTTTAACGTTTTATTTGACTTGACCGTGAGGTGAAAGTTGTAAGTTGTATGCCGGCGCGTGTGAAACAAAAACACATCTATGGAGCTTATTTGAAACATATGGTTAACTCTAATTAAGCCAGCATTGCGTGTCATGTCAATCTCTTATTTAAATGAATAATGGTTAAGCACCCAACTCACTCAATTTATCAAATTTCCCGCAATCATACAGCAAGCTGCAATAGCATATTAAGATAGACAGACAGTTTTGCTAACTAGATCTGCAGTATTTCATTAGATCTTGGTTTCGGATTGATGCTGTGGTGAAGCAATGTAGTATTGCTCCACTCAATATTGTGATGGCGTTTGTATATACCTTCACATAAGATCGAAATGCAAACTAAAAATGTCAATCATAAAGGTGGTACTCACCATGTAAAACGTCAATGCTTGGGCTCTTGCCGCCGTACTCGACTGGTAGCATCTCCAATGGGATGTGTTTGCTCAACTCCTTCATCCCTTTGTGGACATAGATCTGTAATGTGACTGACTCGTTTAAGATCTTTGAACTGATCTGGTATATAAATTTTGATTAATATCGTCTCGGGGTGAAAAGAGGTCTGTAATAATACAGTAATGTAATAATCGAGTTTGACGCGTATGATATCTGCAGCTAAGCTAAATTAATTTCAGACCCCCATAATTTAATCATCATATCGCTCTAATAAGTGCATTATTGGACAATTCTATCTTTTAGAATACGCCTGGCCAAATGCTACCCTCGTTCAATCCTTCCCTGTGATCTTAACCAAATTTTCGGTCTACCTGATCAGAATATTTTTGTCGTTACAGGTAAACTCTAATAATGACATATTCATGAAATAAAATAACATTTTCTTACCCTTTTCCTGATTTTCTCTTTAAGGAAAGGTTTGACAAAGTTGACAAAACGCTCCACGATTGCCGACGTGTTGATGATGTGAACTTCTTTCAGTTTCACTGGGTACGCTTCCTGTTAATACAGAAGTCATATTTCAGTACAAAAGAATACATGGTCTTCCCAAACTTCGCTTCAGTTTTAAACACTCATGTCATGTCCAATAGCACCAACTTAAATTGAAATTAACGCGGCTGTATTCGCTAGCTGTCAGTACATCTCCCTCGCACCAGTATTTCTTCAGTAAGTACTGCTTGAGACTAAGGCCATGATTTGCTAATGGAAATGGTACTGATTAACGGTACTCAGCAGAGAAAATACATCCTTAGGCTGCGATTGCACCAGAGATGAGCGAGGATGTGTTACGAGTGTGTTTTTGAAAACCAATAGAATCACTTCATTTGTTTATCCTCGCACAACGTAGCTCTAGGATTCGTTCCTAACAAACATATTACTCGCATCGCATCCATGCTGATCTCCGGTGGAGAAGAAGCATTATTATGAAAATTATCGTTAAAAAATTGTGGCCGTTTAACCGTGGTGCAACCGACTTGAAAACTTCACATTACAAAAAGTAATCTTACCTGAACACAAATCAAGAACTTCTTGATTACGCTAGGTGACAGCCTGGCTAGAAGACTGGGTCCAAGCACTGTAGAATCCAGAATGTACACGTCGCCAGCAACACCAGTCTTCTCCTCTGTGAACCGGACGTCGCCGATCATCAGCGCCAGTTTCAGCACATCGGTGATCTGCTTGGAGTCAAGGTTGGGATGGGTGCCTGGGAAAACAATGGCGATATACTCGTAAGACGAAGTCTCAGGTTCGAGTCTTCAAACGTTATTTTCTAACATTTTTAAAATGTATATGCCCACCTCTGATTAAAGTGACTCTTCTTCCATTTGGAGTGATCCCCGGTAACGGCGGACCTTGTCTGCAAAAGGAATCAGTGTTAGAGTTTGTCTGGAAAGAGAAGTGTCGTGGTTTATATAACAGCTCATACATTCTACGACACTTCTCTTTCCGGACAGAAGTAAAGATACGGTAAGATTGGTTAAATGTCGGCTAATTTCATGTATGAACCATAGAAAGTATTATCATCATAGTAAGTACTCCGAGTTATTAAGCCGACGATGTTAGACTAAGTAATATATGATAAGTATCATAATCCTGTGATATTTAACTTTGCAACTCATTAGAATATAATTTATTCAGATATTTTATTAGCATTGATAAATCTTTTGGTGTAAAATCTGACGTCCAGACTGTTTGGTAAATTTTAGCATCTAAGTATACTCTTTTGCGTGGTGACAAAGGTCTTAATTATATGTATCTAAAACATTGGAAACCCACTTTGAATTTGCACAAGTTTTTAATAATTGTCACGGCACTTATGTGTGGTAGGCAGTACACCATTTCACTCCCTGGAGTGATGAAAGTCACACTTTCGTCACTCCAGGGAGTGAGGAAAGTAGGCTTGTTCGAACTGCAGAGCTGAAAAAGGTATTTTCAAAATCTTCATCATACCAATTAATTTTTACTCTATAACTTCCCTTTAACACAAATGTAAGACGTCAAATGTAAGTAAAGTTTGTGCATGCAAATCGTCTCAGTCAATATTGGCTTGCGCCTACGCAAGCTATGACCATTGACCTTGATCAAAGGTCAACACCAAAAGTGCCTCCAATAGTCGGATATACAATAATGGTATCTTTTTATTCTGTATATCACTGTTAGACAATATGTCTTAATTTGATGGTTAAATGCCGAGTGAATCGATGACTTGCCAAATAAATAGGAATATTAAATACATAAAATCATTTTAAAGGCGAAGATCAGTGGCCAATTTAATAAAACTACAAGTGACAATTTACAAGCGGTAGTCTCTTTCTAATACATAGGGTTAGAAAGAGACTTCCACTAGTAAATTGTCACTTGTAGCTTTATTAAATAGAGCACTGGAGTTCGATTTTTGAATCTCACCGAGTGACTTATTTCGTACTAAATAGTCATCGGCTGCATACAAAAAAGGCACCGGTGAGATTCAAAAATCGAACTCCTGGTCACCAGATTATTGTAACTACCTAAGATTTTTCTGATTAATGTTTTATTGCGTCCATAGGCTACGGTAACTACTTACCATCAGGTGGGTCGTATGCTTGTTTGCTCCCATCGTGGTGTAAACATATTGATAAACCTAAGTCTTGTATCTATCAGGTACCTACTCAGTTATGACTAACTCCAGTATCTTTCTGCCTCTTTTACAATTAAGTGAATATAAAAATTAAGCAAACGCCATCAACTGGCGACGGCTAAGGGATATCGAGACCGATGCATATGAATCACAAGAACGGCAAAACCATCTACTTATTCCATAATCCTCAGTAATGAGGGACCGCCAAAGAAAAGACGAAGATGAAAAATGAAACTGACAATCAGCAGTTTTTTCCTTACCATTATTCGAACTTTTGTCAAACTCTATTAGGCCTATATGTAGATGATATTTCGTTTAAAAACTCACACTTTGGTCATATACACGTCCTTCAAAGCAGGATTAGTGATGTCCCTCTCAGTGAAGAACTCCGGGCAAGCAGCTCGCATCGTGAATAGCATGTCCAGCTTGCGCTTGCACTTCTCCAGCGAGTAGCTGCTGCCGCGGAGGTACGTTAACAAGCATTGGTAATCTGAAATCAGGGACGTAAAATTCAGTGATGGCCTTATGTGGAGCTACTATGGCTCCTCTACATGATGGGCCATCATAGGGACGCAGCTATGCGTTAGAGGGAGCTAACGATATTGCGATCTTGTTCCGTCGTATAGCTACGCCGGACTAAGGACTAAGGACGCCCTTATGATGGCCCATCATGTAGAGCCAGCCCTAGATTAATCATGACGCTACTAGATTGATATTATCTTGATTTTATTTTGTACTATACGTCGCCCATTTAGTTATTCCTGCTAAGATCTGTTCAGAATATCATCAATTTGAATAATAACAAAGAGATATGGAAAAATTAATCACTTTGACGGGATCCCAATCCACGACCTTAATAAGAAAATCCATAAATAGGTTTAATGTACAAAGCAATTAATTGCTACATTCTACATTCATATTTAAAAACTGAAACGCGTTAAGTAATTTCAAATAAATCGCTAAGTAAATTAATAAGATCGGTTTTTAATGAGGTTTGACATATATTAGTCTTTGATGTAAATACCTAGGTTTTATAATCAAAATATTGCTTTCGTATTAAATATAACACTTCATAGCAATAATTTATTCTTCGTTTTTAAATACAAATTTATTTCTTCTGTTCTATCTGAATTTAAGAGAAAATCTCTGGTAAGTGAAATGTCCTCACACTGCATTTATCTTCTTCCTTTCCTGAGTTTTTTTTATGCTGCCTTACTATTATTATTACTTTCATCTCTTTTTATTGGTGATGAAACTGATGAAACATGAAATATTGCTAACAAAATTTAAGCATAGAGTGGATGCCTTTGGATAAGCCCTTAAGCCATCAAAAAAATTGAGAGAAAGATTATAAAACTGAGCTAGCTGAATTATACGATACGAGATCATTCATTAAACCTACACGGAAAAAAGTATCTTCATCGAAGACAAATTCTCTTCGTCAAAACAATATTGTTTTATATATAAAACAATATTGTGTTATATATAACGAAAACAATTTGCCTAGAAAGTGATCTTTATTCAAGTAAAATGTCTTTATTGAAGTAAAATATATCTTGGGCTAAAGATATAAAAATAGTCCAAGATAATATTCACTTATGTTTAAACAATAATATTGTCGCATTGGTATTCTTGGCTGAAGATATCCTTTTTTCCGTGTAGGCATATAGTTGCAGGTACGTTTTGACACTAACTCTTCCATTTTAATGATGTTTCGTTGGTTCTTACCCCAGTCATCAGGCAAATGCGGCTGCTTCTTCAACCAATCCCTGATGAGGGCCACGTCTCTATCGCAAGTCTCCAAGTTTTCCTTCAGCTCTTCTCTGATCTTCTTCCACATATCGCCGGTCGGCAGCTCTAAGAGTTCTTCTGACTTCAACTTCATATTTACCTACTGGAAATAACTCGTAAGTATAGTTTTAAAGTGTAAGCATTGATCAATAATGCATTGAAAAAACATATGTTAAAAAAGCTACGCGCGACATCGTGATTTTTCCGGTTTTCCATGATCAATATTGTTGGTATTGGTTAGATTGGTTTCATGTATTTATTTATACTAATCTACTTCTACTGCTAGCTAAATACTTTTGATCCTAATGATGAAAAAGACTGACTGACTCAACTGGTGACCAAAGAGCTGGCAGCTTCCTCGCTCAACGCATAAGTATTGCGATACAACGAGGTAATGCTACCAGCATCCTCGGCACCATGCCGCGGGGGTCCAATTTTTTGGACATATTTTAGACTTATATAGTAATAGGTTGTTCGTTTATAATTCACCTAGTTTTAGCATTAGGCATTTATAAAAAAATTAAGTAGTTTTTTGTTTGTACAGTCAGCGTCAGAGATACGTGACCCCCCTAGGTGTAAAACTGGAACTCTCGTTCGACACGAGAATCGGCATTTACCACACTGTCATTTAATTCTTTCAAAAATGAAATATCTCAAATCTGCTTGTCAGCTAAGCTGGGATCGATCCTGGGGCCTCGGCTCACACTCATTCGCTTCACTGATACATTAGTCCGGCTTTTTTCCGCTGGGCTATCGTAACACATGGACTACACAACAAAAATATGAACCAGTTCCGACCGGCAATAGAGAAATATGACAAAATCTATAAAAATGGACTTTATTGTCAATGGCGCTTACGCCGCATCGGGTTGCGCATCGTTGCATTTTTATTGGAGCATCGCTGATAATGGCGTAAGCGCCATCGACATCGAGGTCCCTTAACATAGATATTCTGTTCCAACTATTACTTATATCTATACTCGTCCCTGTTTTGCAAGCTTGTCTTGGATCATATTAGTAATGTCTTTGGTTTATCAATATTTTCCTACCCTCATTTTTATTCATTTTATTTCCACAGACGACTAACAACGACTTTTACCAATTACATTTTAAGGTTTAATTTACTGGAGTAAATGCGTCTAGTTATTTCGTGGAGAAAATTTGTCTGAGGGTAAGTCATAATTTGCGTGTGCGAATCATACCTGTGTCGCAACGCAATTACGATCTCTCGACAATCCTTTTGCATTTCAAGCAATTGAATAACTGCCCCCGTCCGTTTTTTTGTGTTTCAATGACAATATGGTTCGATAAAATTGTGGTTCTTTGGGAAGAGAACAAAAGTATTAAACAAATAGCACACGAGTACTGAATATAACGGTAAGTTTGTAACCTGTGACTCCATTGGGACATTTATTTTTTAGTAAAAAAAGTAAAATGTTATCAATAAGTTAAGCCACCAGATTTTGTTTGTGAGGATTTACTGTCGTGTGTTTACCTATATATGGGATAAGATAGAAAAATATATTTAACGGAAAAGTCTTTTAATCGGCAGCTTTTTTATGTGAAGTAATAGGTATAGTCTTAGAGCCATGTTTATTTTTAAAGCTATTTGAGTTTTTTAAGTTTTATCATCATAAACGAGCAAATTTAATACTATTTTTACTTGCAGAGAAATACGATTCGCAGATGGGTGAGATTCGTTATATCGTATTTACTGACGAGAAATATTTTAAGTCAGACAAAGATGGAAGAAAAATATTGTGGCGCAGAAGTGGAGAGCGATTTGACCCCAAAAATATGCTAGACCTTAGAACAAGCGGAAGGATATCATTAGGTGGGTATATTATATTAAGTATACAATTTTCATTACCTGCACTTTAAAAAAAAACTGTGATTTCAGTTTTACGTTTTTCAAGTTATGGTATGCTCATGATATTTTTTTTTAGCGTATTGGGGCTGGATGTCATCTATGGGGCCCGAGCAGCTCGTTGAAGTTGGAGGCCGAATGAACAGCGAGCGATACCTCGAAGTGTTACGTGACGTCATGTTGCCTTCCGTTCGCGTCGCCTATCCCGAAGGACAAATTTATTTAGTGCAAGACATAAATCATTGGTGCATGACAATAGTGCAGTGCATCGTTCCCGTATAGTGAAAGAGTGGTTAGCCTTACAAACAGACATCACTGTATTAGATTGGCCTTCTAAAAGCCCTGACCTTAATCCTATTGAGAATTTATGGTGCTTAACTGGGACCCTACACAAGTCAAATCAAGACAAAACTTAGACGAAGAAGTTTATATAAAGTGGGAATTGATGAGGAACACCAATGTATGTTCAAACATGGTTTCAAGCATGAAAAGCCGGCTAAAACAGGTAGAAGATAAAAAAGGTTTTCCTCTATGTTATTAGTAAAAATTGTAAAAAAAATGTGTTGTTGGTATTTCTCCATTATTGGGCAAATATTTACTCCATGCAAGTTTTAAAATAATGAGTAGGTATAATGCTATTGTATAAGTAGTGTCTAACAAATTATATTGTTTTTCTGCAAATAACAAGATAGTGCTTAAACAAGTAGGCTTTTCCAAGAGGTAACTCGTTAATTTCTACCTTAAAAACCATACATATTGTTAGCCATTTAATGTAGTTTTTTTAACATGGATTCTTCTTCATTAGTATTATTTCAAGTCAATTTGATGTGACATGACTGAATAAAGTGTTTCTGTTAATAGGAAATTTCAATATAACTTTAATGGGAGCTGTTTGAATTCGACCTAATTAGTGGAGAAATACCCTATGCTTACTAAGATTGTGGTAAGGTTGCATTGCATTGGTAACGGGCTAAGAGATGAATTATTGTTATCTTTGATAACATGTCGTTTCTCTTTGCAACGTTAAATAGCTGGTTTAGATTACGTATTACATATTGATAATGGCATACAGACTAATAGGGCGAGGGGCGGTCTAACCTATACTCATTTTTGAAATTGTTTTTTGAATAGCCCATTTTATACTTAAAAGCCTCTTCCCGCAATTTCCACAACTCCCACCGCTGTGTCCCGCCATCTCTGTCTAAAGTATAACTGAAAAATTGTGTTAAATGCAATAAGAATATTAATTTATAATCAAAGAAAAGGGAAACTATACACTTCACTCTTAACCGAGTAGTTTGGTATTGCTTATAAAAAAAGTTATGACCCAACTTGTTTTTACGGTTCTACTCAATGAAGTAGGTAAAATGTAGGTATAATCTAAAGTAAACAACCAAAGTGTAATGCCTTATAAAGTTTAACAGCATGCAGACCACCAATACCACAATTTTAAACAGTAAGAGTTAAGCTACAGGTATTTTACTTGTTAACTTTAAGTTTCACTGATGTATAATTGACTACACATTATCATTATAATTTAACTAGTAAATATTTAGCTGTAAAATATATAGTAATCAGTTTACAGAACACGCATAATATATCTACTGTCATATATATATATTACCCCCATTATTCAGTTAGTAAACAATATTTAATATAATAGTATTTAAATACCTACTTTTTAGTTAATAAAAAGTTACCAGTGACTATGGAATTTTCATTATTAGTCCTTAAAAAAAAGATTTTAACTTCTATTTTAATTAAACTTACTATATTAAATAGGATGTTAATAAATTATTAATAAAAAAGAACAAGTATAAAAATACAAAAAGTATCCTCTACGTAGATTCGAACCGCGAACCTAGTGTTTACTAGTCTGTTACACTATCCATCACGCTGCACGGACTCTTGTGAAGTTAACGAAATTATTGTTCTAGTTAAAAATTGATTAAAAGGGTAATTTTAATGTTCCGAGTTAATAACTGAGTAGGTAATAAGGAATAACAAAACGTATAAAATAAATATTTGTGGTAATGTAAAAAAATATTAAAACCAGGATTATAAAACAAAAGTAAAAAAAAAGCAAAAAGTGTGATTCTTATGCTGGGGTTCGAACTAGCGACCACATTTGTCTATTGCTGGAGGGGGGTCACATATCTCTGACGCTTACTGTACCAATCAACGTTTGAAACTATTTATTTATGTGGGGTTTTCATTGGATTTACTGCTGACGTCACACCATTTATACAAACCGTACGTAAGTCCTGTTTATGAAGTGTTTTTTTAAACGACATCATTATAGGTAATTCTTACCTTAACTTTTTTTTATTAAAAACTTGAACAATAGTTCATCAAATCATCAATTCATCACCAGTATGTATATATATGTTTTTTTTTTGCTATGATTAGCTCTATGTACGTACTTGGGTTTTTACGATAACACAACTTTTTTGTATTTTCAACGCCTTGATGGTACAAAGATCTCTCTTTGACTTGAAAAATAGTAGTAGAAAGAACACTGGGGGGTTTGACCCCTCTTTTTATGCTAAGTACGAAAATAAATTTAACTATCGATCATAATATGAATTATATAACAAAAAAATAGATTGATCGGAGGATTAGAATTATTCGATGAGTTAATGTTCGGAAAGTATACAATTATACATAGTAAAATTTAATGAGTCTATCCATTTCAATAAAAATGTTATGTTTACGTCAATTCAATTGATCAATCGATAAAAACGGTGAAAATCGATTAAACACAAGGTATAAAATATAAACGTTCAGCTAATCATTTATTACTAGGTATACCATTCCTTAGCATCCCTAGTGTCCTACTGTTTTCTGTAAATATATTTTTTTACTAAGTGTAGAAATTTATTATAACTATTTGTAAATTAAGATTTTGTGAACATTTTATTCGCGGCAGTATGTGTTAAGAATTAGAGAAATTACATATTTTTTTCCGAAGGGATCAGATCGGAATAAAAAATAAAATAAAATTAAGACGATGCCTTAGGGGATCATTGGGGATCAGAACGGAATAACCCGCCATATCGCACACGTTTTGTGTGCATGCCAAACGGAGGCCTCACATATAGGTGCCATAACAAATGCTCCACGTACCGACCTACGGTGATCTATGCCGAAGGTCAGGGGACGCAAACCTTCGGTTAACGAGTTAAAGCCAAATATTTAATTTGCTTATGGCCCGATAACAATTGTACTTGAATAGTAGGTAGTTATACTCATACTAGGTATACCGTGTGTGACCTGTAACACAAACAAACAATTAAAAAGTAGATTTTACTCCTTAAGCTAGACAACGTTTATTTAGCGACTTTTAAAACTAACTTGGGGGTTTATTCTAGTAAACTTTAAAGTTAATTCGAACACGTAATGCATTGGGAAATTTATTACGTCTGCAGGCTGACAAGACCGACAAGCAATGTCAATTAGATGAATTTTATTGTATGTACATTGAAAATACTATTTTATTTGTATGGAACGGAGAAAATCGAAAGATAACATATTTTTAAAATTTTGTCGAAAAAAGTTTTATTGTTTGAGGAGTAGAAGCTGTGTTTAGCCACAAATGGTATGAAGATAACTATACTTACAATATTATTGTTGTGTTCCTAGTCATTGAACAAACCATTCACACTTAATTATGTTTATTACGGTATTAAATATCTGACTAATGTAACTAAACCTATACAAAGAATTTTAAGGATATTAACAGTAAAATACTAAGTAAAACGATTAATGATTTAACATCCGGGTATTCATTTTATGCAAATCTGTTAAATGTCTTACTTTTTAATGCGATTTCGATTTTCGATACCGCTTCCATTACTACTTTTAAGAGTCCGGTAACGATTTGAAAACGAAAATCGCTAATAATGACATTATGCATATGAATTGCATTTGGTAAGATAGCTTGAAGTCTTGTCATTGCAAAAAAGTACTTTAAGTCGACATATATTCATACTTAATACCTTAAAACTCAATTCTTACAGAGCTTGTTTAGTGAGGACGTTGATTCATGCAATTTTGTCGTATGATTTTTAATTATTATTTGTTATGGACCCTAATATGTTTTGTACTATCTGAATAAAGCATAAAGTGAAGTTTGTTTTTGTATTTTTATATTTGTAAAATACTTTAATATCTTCCCAAAAATATCACCTAAACTTCGGCAATTTTTAGCAAAATTGCTCTAGCAAAACATACTCTCCCTTAAAAAATATATATGAAAATGAAAAAAACTGTTACATTTATTCCTCAGGCGACTCATTTTCCAATGTAATTATATATTTTACGTACTTGTATAACATAATTTTAATCAATAAAAACCTTACTCATTTCACCTCTCCAAGCAAAAATCGCGAAACTGGTGTTAGATTAGGGTGAATTATTTATAAATGAAGCATAAAATTAAAAAATCGTTGTATTTATTCCATCCAAAAAGAAACGATCTTTCATAATATGTACACACAATTATAGAGGTTATGTTAGTTACTGCAAAATAGCATCAAAAAATTGAGCGAAATCGAAAAAAAAAGTTTACCGGACTCTTAATTGTTGATTACTCGAAAACACATTGCAATCTTATAACACAATGCTCAAAGTGAGTAGTTCTAAGACTCTAAGTATGGTTTACGAGTAGCTTAAGAGTCGCCAGGATGCTCGCATGAACTCGCGTCCCCATACAAAGGTAGTTCAGCTCTCATTTTAAAACGACATGCTTTAGAATCACGAAATTTGGCATGGACATTTTAGTAGTACAGAGCTATGTCGGTAATTAGTTTTCGTTGCTAAAAATTGTAATACAAAGAAAATATAGCAAAAATAAGTTTTGTATGTAAATCTGTATCTGGCTGTATTTTCTTTCTATTACAATTTTTAGCAACGAAAACGAATTACCAAAATAGATCTGTACTACTAGAATGCTTATGCCAAATTTCATGGTTCTAAAGCATGTCGTTTTAAAATGAGAGCTAAACTACGTTTGTATGGAAACGCGAGCGTCCTGGCGACTCTTAACAATTAATAGTTGTCGTCACGATCTGCTTCGTAACGTGATATATACGCAGTTAGAATTAGAATTAATCTGCGGTCTTGCATTTAGATAAAAACAATAAGACATTCGCGTGTCCAAATTTAAATTTAAATTGCTACAGATAGGCGTGCATTTCTAGTATTTTTTGTATGGCCGCTTAGCCAGTTTCGGAATTAGCCATACAAACATACAAAGTCCTAATAGATAAATAGAAGATAGAAAACGTATATTTATTGGAAGTTGCATAAATTGGAGCCTAATAACATAAAAAATAGGGTCTTAACTTAATGTAACTGATACGCATTACAGAAAGAAAAAATCATAACAAAATAAATGAAAATCGTTAATGTACCATCGGGTTTAAAATTGCATAACCAATTTATATATAGAGTCACTGATACATTGGCCATGCAATTCCGAACCCGATAGTACAACTGGTGCCCCTTCAACTATCATAATCATAACATAATTAATTTTTAAATATTCAATACAAGTAAAGTTTCATCGTCACACTTACAAATCCTAATTGAGCTAAAATAGGTTGTATTCTAGACGTTTTTTTTTGCAAACTAGGTAAAAAAAAAAACCTAATAAAAATAATAAAAATTAAGGATGGAAATGATTACTTAAATAATTCACTGCAAAAAGCATCTAGAATATTTTAAATGTAACAATACAACTTCACTTGTATTTGTTTGTTGTTTTATTAATTTAATCAAGAAACGAGTTGCGGATGCGGTCTATTATAATAATAAAGCTGTTAGATTACGTTCTCGTATTTACGTATATGCCCGTCATTCATTGAAATTACATAATTATGTAAGTACTTGAAACGTAAACGAAGCGGAGAGGAGATAAAAACCGTTTCTAAAAGTCGACAAACTTAAGAAAAAGAGCAAGCCAATTGAAAAAAAACTATCAGTCCTTACAATTAGCCATTACAATTAGAATGTCTCATCAGTACTAGTGTAAAATCTCCATAGGTATATTTTCTTTTGCTGTTGGGTAAGTGCGTATTAATCTGGAAAGGCAAGCCGGTGGGAAATCGTATTCTATGAATGGCTGGCCTCTAAGGTCGCTATTTAATTTTACAGCGCTGAGCTTAAATGCAATCGATCCTGTCCTGTGAGGAGAGTTGTCGATCCCTGACTCCATAGACCCATTTCATTAAATTGTAGACTAATGAAACTTGGTAGATATTTTATATACATATGTCTCATAATGCAATACTGTACGAAATAAACCATCATATGACAACGACCCTTATCTTAAGCAATGATTAATTGGATTGAGGGAAACAATTACTAAATGAAATAAAAAAATAAAAGAACCTAATACATTTCAGCCTTTAAAAGTAGGTAAATGAAAAAACTAAAATCCAAAATATTCGTAATCGTCAAGAAATCGTATTTATGTTTGTAAGGTGACTTCGAACCTTCATTGACTTTGAGAACCACTTCAGCCTTGTCTGTGTGTTTGCGTGTGCGCAATGCTAACACAACTATGTATATTTGCCGTCAAAAACATGTATACATTATTCCCCCTTATTACAAAGTAATAAAGTGCATAATTAGCAACACCTAACGTCGAATGTGCAAATAGATGCAACAGCCACTTAGCGTCTCAGCTCAACTAGGATCTTCGTAAAAATGTGTTAATATATAAGGCTTCGTTATGTTACTGTATATTTACTGTGGTCTATTAATGTCACTTTTTAAGAGTCGCCAGGACGCTCGCGTGAACTCGCATCCCCATACAAACGTAGTTCAGCTCTCATTTTAAAACGACATGCTTTAGAACCACGAAGTTTGGCATGGGCATTCTTGCAGTACAGATCTATGTCGGTAATTCGTTTTCGCTGCTAAAAATTGTAACACGAAGAAAACATAGCAAAAATAAGTTTTGTATGTAAATCTGTATCTGGCTGTATTTTCTTTGTATTACAATTTTTAGCAACGAAAACGAATTACCGACATAGATCTGTGCTGCCCATGCCAAAGTTCGTGGTTCTAAAGCATGTCGTTTTAAAATGAGAGCAAAAGTACGTTTGTATGGGAACGCGAGCGTCCTGGCGACTCTTAATTTGTCAAATAGTTATCGAATGAGCGGGAGTGTAAGCGAAGCTAGTTCTTACAAACAACTTCTGGTTACTGGGACGTCTCTACGTTCTAAGGACTATTAATCGAAAGACAATTTTTGTAAATCTGTATGACCCATTCAACTTTTCTTGAAGGTTGCAGGAAACAGTTGTAGACGCGAGCCAGAGGTCCTCCCCATGCGAGATGGTGTGCCCAAATTACGGCATCTGCGCAATTAAAACTCTACGAAACCATGCACTTAGCGAGGAATAGAAGCCTATGGAGGAACCTGGGGCCGAATTTTTACTTTCGACAACTTGATTTCAAATAAAAAAAAATATCTCGAAAATAACACAAACTTTTGTCGCCATTATTTTCGCATGAAATTAATTGTTTAAATAATCATAATTTTAAATTTCTATCGCTAAAATTCCCATCCTAAAGTTTATTCGAACACGCAATGTATTCCGAAATTGATTATGTCTGTAGGGTGGCAAGACTGACATGACAAGCAACGTCAAGTAGACTAAAATCCGTCTACACGTACGTCTACGTACATTGAAAATACTAGGTATTTAGTTTGTATGAAAAAGTCACCATCTAAATAATAAATGTTTTTTAAAAGTTGCTGAAGTTTTATTATTTGAGGAGTAGAATCTACGTTATAGAATCTGCTTTTATTACAGGAAGATCATATACTTATTATGCAGTTATACAAACTAAACTCCACTGAAATACCTACTGCACCCAGCACAATCAGCTAAAAAAGATATTCAAAAACCGATAAAACTTGAAAACAATCAAGTTAACTTTTGTATTTATTTTTATAATATTCGGGTACCCTGAATGGGATTCCCACATATACCTACCAACTTTACTATAACTGGTTCCCATATTTAGCCTTGAAAACACCTGTAGGGCATATATACATATGTAGGGAGGGCATTCAACTACTGCCCTTTCCTTCAGACCAGGATTGGAATAGCAGCACAAATTATATGGCTGTACAGTCAGCAGCAGAAGTAGCTAAGCGGGTAGGGTGTTCAAAATGACCTACAGACGCTCTTATTCTCTTAACAATAAAGTCGCGTCCAGGTCATTTTGAACACCCTTCTCGCTTAACTACTTTTGCTGCGGACTGTACATTGTTGGCCAGTTTTTTTATGTATGTTCACCGATTATTCGAAGACGGCTGGACCGATTTGGAAAATTCTTTTTTTGTTTGAAAGAGTATACTTCACAGTTGGTCTCATTGTCACTAGGTCTAGATCTGATGATGGTATCCTGGAGAAATCGAGGGAACGCTTTAAGTATTATAGGCACACCTATAGTGATTTCACAATTTTTTACAGCAACTCGGCCTCTTCCTCTTGGAATAGTGGATCCTAAGTGAGGTCGGTTTTTTTTTAAATTATTAATGGATTTAAAATTAGAATACGGTACAAGGAAGGGTAGAGAGTTTTATTTATGTGGTGTAACGTAACTATTGTCTACCGGAAATTACTTCAAACAGGTAATTTTAAATCTCTAGCCTTTTTAGGACTTAGATCTATTTATGCTAAAAGTAGATTGACTAGATAGGCACTACTTATATAATATAACCTGATTTAGAATTTTAAATAGGGTATTAAATTTTACTCATAGCTAAATTACTTTGGCCTTTATCATTAGGCATATTATATGTGATATAAGCAAATTCAGCATGGCTTTTTGATGTTAATACATGATGTATATTAAAAAAATGTAGTCGCCATTAAATATATCGGAGCGGCCGGGGTACTCAAAATATCTAAACATGCACTTTCGACAATGGAAGCGTTGTTTAGACATTTGTGACCATCTTGGTTGCTACGATATATCTGATGGCGTCTGTAAATTAGGAAACAATAGGTAAAAATTAACTTTCTATTTCACTCATATCACTTTATCAGGAGAATGCAGAAAGAATAAAAAAAAATTAGGTTCCAAACTTATGTACAGTTTACAAACTTTGCCAGGCAATTAAAAATATCTACTTAAGAGAAGAGGTCGTTCGGTTTTAACCACATCAATAAATATCTCCAATTTTTCTGATATGATGCAATGAAAATAAATTTTGAATGAATTTAAAATTTCGGAATACATTTCAGATGTGTGTAGCAGAAGTAAGTACGACGTTAAGTTTTAAACTAAATTTTTAAAAGTTTTCTATTAAAAAATATTACTTACTTCGTAACGCTGGCTTGCACAATGTATCACAGACGGTAAACTGACAAAGGGCGTCCGCTTGGCCGCCTTACCTAGAGATGACTGACCGGTAACTGCTTCGCTTCTGCTATTGTTCCTTTAACGCCAAAAATATGTATACACTGTTGCACCTTAATCTATTATAGTAAGGTTCAAAGTTGTGAACACATTTTTTTGGTAAACTGCACCAACAACGTTGGCTCCTCTACATGATGGGCCATCATAGGGACGCAGCTATGCGTTAGAGGGAGCTAACGATATTGCGATCTCGTTCCGTCGTATAGCTGCGTCCCTATGATGGCCCATCATTTAGAGTAGCCATAAGCGACACAAAGAGCCACCATCGTTAACGTAGATAACTGATCAAATGTGAACATTATTTCAACTGCATAGAGTCCACTAACGGTTAGATAAATGCAGTAAGTAGGTACTCTTTAAAATGAAGTTCTCGGACGCACCCGAGTCGCATTATGGTCTAAGAGCTGGCCACGTCAGATATCTATGACACAATAATGAGAGCAATTAAACCTATGTAGTTAGATTGCTTTACCATCCTTATTGCTAGATCCGGGCATCTGGCAGCTTTTAATGGGTGAAGAACAGAGTGACAGCCCCAACAAAGTTTTTCAATTGGAAAAAAATTACTACCAAAATAGGTGAAGACTGCCGAGCTTGTGTCATTCTTATAGAACAGGGCCTATCTTTCAACATTAGAGCAAAAACATTATGTATCATTGCGGAAACAAAAACAGCAGGCGATTAACTATAAATTTACGTTATTTGGCATTTCTTTACCCAACAAAAACTTCTGGCTTTAATATAATTTAATTACTTACATAATTTCCCATAGTATTGCATCAAACCCAGAACTCTAGAGTTTGTTTTCTTCGAGTTATTTGCATTCTGTGATCTCCACCACTTTACAGCAGCCAGAATAAGCATAGTATAGCAAACTAACGAACGAGAGGGGTTTCGTCGCTCTCATTATTGTGTCATATCTGACGTGGCTAGCTCTCCGTCTATTACCTTTATATCCGTGTAGTTATATTATGTTACTGACTGTTAGCGCTCTTTTAAGAGGCTGACAACACCCGATGACCTTCAAATGTACTTTACTTAAACAGTCATGTAGCTATAACTACTTGTTTTGGGAAAGTAAAAAAAAAATGTAAATATTCATTATGTTTGGAAGAACTTTGTTAATTATGAAATCGGTTTGATAGAAAATAATTCCAAAGTTTCATTTCAAAGTTAGCTTCAAACAGTTATACGTCTTTAGTTTCTCGACTTATATGAGTCAAAACTCCACCGCACTAATGCTAAAAACTTCATTTTTTATATTTCTCAATTAATGCGTAGTTTTTTTTATTCATCATTAACTTCACAATATATATCATTAATGAGTCGAAACTCGAGTCCTTTCGACTTAGACTCGAGTTATCATTGCCAGCACTATTATAATAGAGTCTTCAACCGAGCATAACCATTGATCAAATGAGCACTGATGCGCCATACTGTCTCAAAACACATAAGAGCCTACACGTTGAAAAAAATGTTTGAATATGGAATTTATTGCGCAAGAAAAAGGATCAAAATTAAATGTATTTTGCAATGGCTGTTACGTGTTTTTTAGTGAACTTACTCATACGAGTTCATACGAACTTAAGGCCGCTTGCTCCGTGAGTTTAATATTAATGTTTTGTCTCAACTGAATTGTATTTTTATTTTGTGGATTACCTATTCGCTATGTGCGAAGTGCACGGTGGGGGTAACGAGAACGATCGCAGTGCACAATGTGACAAGAAATGAAACTCCAAAAGCCCCTGTCAGCTGTCAAAATAGTGTATCAGCCAGTGACATTTCATATTAAGCAAGGAATACAACCTATTTATAAAAAAGAAAAAAAAGAGATTTAGCACCTGCCCAAGAGATGGCGCCACAATAATGCACACAGTGAATACCTATAACTAATAGCTTTATTGGGATTGGGATGTATATAATGTTAATTAATTGTGTTGATGACTCATGGTCATGGTCTAAGGACTGGCCACAGTGGCCACGTCATATTATATGACCCAATAATAAGAGCTGGGATAACCTATTAGGGATGATGACACATGTTGAATTAGGCAATGAAATTTAGTTGATAGGATGCAAAATGATCAAAATATACAAATAAAGTAAACATTAAAAAAATCTATTGAAATGGTGCAAAGATATCAGGCTTCAAAATTTAAATTTTTTTCGAATTTTGAAAGTACAAAATTTAAAAAAAAACCAATGATACCATTCGATTTCTAACATTTTACTGTGAAATAAATTGTATGGCAACCATATATGTACATAAACGCAATATTTCACTGTAAAAATAGCAATTTCATAATTTTTCCATACTTTAAACAGGGCGACTATGAAGCCATGACGTCACGGCTTTATATCATTTTGTTAGGAGCGTTTTGAGAAACAAAAGCAAATCACAGACTTTAAGTCTCTTTTCTGTCTTTTATGTCGATTTAAGGCAATTGGCCCCATATAGACATTTGATCCTCACAACAAAACGAATCGATTGATACCACGCATGAAAAAAAATCATCTAGCCTATTAAACCTATATAGTCAGATTGCTTTACTATCCTTATTTCTAGATCCGGGCCTCTCAGAGATTTTAATGGGTGGAGGTCAGAGTGACAGATCTACAAAGTTTTTCAGTTGGAAAAAAGTAATACCAAAATAGGTAAAGACTGCCGAAGTTGTATCATTTATATAGAACAGGGCCTATATTTTCACATTAGAACAAAAAAACACTATGTATTATAGCGGAAACAAAAACAGCAGGTGATTATCTATAAATCGCAGTATACATCATTTGGCGGTTCTTTCCCCAACAGAAACTTCTGGCTTTGATATAATTTAATTAATTTCATAATTTCCCATAATATTGCATCAGACCCAGAACTCTAGGATTTTTATTCTACAAATTATTTGCATTCTTTGAACTCGACCACTTTACAGCTGCCAGAGGTCCGGATTTAGAAATAAGCATAGTATAGCAGACTAACGAGAGGGGTTTCGTCCCTCTCATTATTATGTCATATCATATCTGACGTGGCTAGCTCTCCGTCTATTAGTAATTTAGGTACTTACTTAAATGTATGGCAATTGTTCAGAGATGCAATTTCGTCCAAGTAATTATGAGTGCTTTTTTAATATTTTTGTTTTTGTGGGGTCAGCATTTAATAAGTTTTAAAGACGAAAGTAAAACAAAGAAAATATAAGACTATATTTATTATAAAACTAAAAAATATAAATCTAAACAAACGATAAAGTACAATTATTATTTATGCTAACCTAAAAATACCCACCTAAATAAAAAGATCATGACGAGAACATAATAATTGCAAAACAAGAGAAATAACTGCCATATCACGAAATACAAAAGTCATATAACACAGATTATATTCCAAACCAAGAATTAAAAAAATTATAGTCCATGTAATGAGTCTTATATAAGTCCGAGAGATTTTATGGTCCCAATTGCTCTACTTAACAGAAATATAATCAAGCAAAGGTGTTATGTCCGAAATAACATACATTTTACCATGAATTGAATACCCACTCGAAAATAAATTGTGTCACTGCATAAAATTAATAAAATACTTATCACAAGTTGTGTCGAAAGGAATATAAGGATCTTTATGTGTGTACAGTCGTCCTCAGATATATCGGAGCGGCCAAGGTGGTCACAAATATCTGAACAACGCCTCTATTGTCAAGGCGATAAAGTGCATGTTCAGATATTTTTGAGTACCTTGGCCGCTCCGATATATTTGATGCTGACTGTACAATGTGTTTATAGGAGGCAACATACGATTCTACCAGGTTAGCACACTAGCATATCAAAACCGGTCAAGTGGAGTTGCCAGTAGTGACATGAATGTCACCTGGAAATATTGTTGTCACTAGTTAGGTTAAGAATAGCTAAGAATCTAAATATATAAAAGAAGAAACTGACTGACTGACTGACTGACTGACTGACTGACTGACATATCAACGCACAGCCTAAACCGCTGGGTCTAGAGTTTCCAAATTTGGCATGTAGGTCCCTTATAAGGTCTAGGGGTGCACTAAGAAAGGATTTTTCAAAATTCACCCCGTAAGGGGGTGAAATGGGGGTCCAAAGTTTGTATGGGGAAACAAGATTTGTTAGACTATTTTATTTGAAACTTCACCGGAGTATTCCTTACGATAAATGAGTAAACACGTGTTTCAGCTTTTTTGAAAATTTAACTCCTTAAAGGGGGAAATGGGGGTGAAAAAGTCTGAAAATCAATATGGGTATCGTTCCTATGGTTTATCGGGTCGCTGATTACGAAAACAACAACCATATTATCATACAACCTGGCAGGTGTAAAATATCATCCCCCAGGGGGTGAAATGGGGGTCCAAAGTTTGTATAGGGAAACAAGATTAGTTAGACTATTTTATTTGAAACTTCACCGGAGTATTTCTAACAATAAATGAGTAAACACGTGTTTCAGCTTTTTTGAAAATTCAACTTCTTAAAGGGGGAAATGGGGGTGAAAAAGTCTGAAAATCAATATGGGTATCGTTTCTATGGTTTATCGGGTCGCTGATTACGAAAACAACAACCATTTTATTATACAACGTGGCAGGTGTAAAATATCATCCCCCAGGGGGTGAAATGGGGGTCCAAAGTTGGTATAGGGAAACAAGATTAGTTAGACTATTTTATTTGAAACTTCACCGGAGTATTTCTAACAATAAATGAGTAAACACGTGTTTCAGCTTTTTTGAAAATTCAACTTCTTAAAGGGGGAAATGGGGGTGAAAAAGTCTGAAAATCAATATGGGTATCGTTTCTATGGTTTATCGGGTCGCTGATTACGAAAACAACAACCATTTATTATACAACGTGGCAGGTGTAAAATATCATCCCCCAGGGGGTGAAATGGGGGTCCAAAGTTTGTATAGGGAAACAAGATTAGTTAGACTGTTTTATTTGAAACTTCACAGGAGTAATTCTAACAATAAATATGTAAACACGTGTTTCAGGTTTTTTAAAAATTCAACCCCATAAAGGGGAAAATGGGAGTGAAAAAGTCTTAAAATCAACATGGGTATCTTTTCTATGGTTTATCGGGTCGCTGATTACGAAAACACCAATGATTTTATGATACAACGTGGCGGGCGTGAAATATCATCCCCCTGTTGGGGTGCAATAGGGTTGAAATTACTAAATATCAATATGGGAGATGGGAGTCGATTTATGGTATTTTGGGACGTTAATTAAGTACGAAAATGGCATCAATTTCGAAATTTTTGTTAAAGAAATAATTTTACCTCCGGGAAAGGACATAGGGTAGTTTCTATACCGAAAACAGCCCTTAAGGGGGTGAAAAGGGGATTGGAAGGTTGTATAGAGAATTTCTTACCGTTGAATCGATTTAAATGAAACTTGATATAATAGATAGTTTGAATCACGGGAAACGACTAAGGGTTATTTTCATTGAAAAAATTAACCCGTAAAGGGGTGAAAAGAGGGTTGATAGTTTATATAGGATTTTTTCACAGCTAAACCGATTTAGATGAAACTTGGTATACAGATAGTTTGAGGCCCGGGGAGGAAAAAAATAGTAATATTTCGCGAAAACTACCCTTAAAGGTAAAAAAGTTAAGGATGAAACGGGGGTTGCAGGTTTTTATAGGGAATTTTAAACCGTTGAACCGATTTAGACGAAACTTGGTATATAGTAAGTGTGAATCCCTGCAAATGACTAAGGGTTGTTTTCGTTCCGAAAATCATCCCTTGAAGGAAAAAGGGATTGGAATTTTGATCAGGAAATTTTTAACACCTGGACCGATTTAGATGAAACTTAATGCTAATTAGCATACAGATAGTTTGAGTCCCGAGAAGGAACATAAAATTGCTTTTACCTCGAAAATCAGCCCATCAGAAA
Organism: Pammene fasciana; assembly: GCA_911728535.1. Lineage (NCBI taxonomy): Eukaryota > Metazoa > Arthropoda > Insecta > Lepidoptera > Tortricidae > Pammene > Pammene fasciana. The sequence goes on from OU452292.1 coordinate 6,185,521, forward strand.
TGAAAAATCAAAAAACAAATAACTTTATCGTGTGACGTATCAAATAAAAGGGCCTTAATTTGAGGATCTCTAATTAGTATAATTTTAACATACATAAATTTGAAGTTATTAAAAAAAAATGTGTAAATTAATCAATATCGGAAACTGTTCGACAGAAAATTTTGCAAAAATTACAGATATAATAGTTATTTACGTATAAATTACAGGAAAACTAATAAGAGTGCAGTCAAGCACCAGTCCGACTTAAGACAAAAATAAATAAATCGGGGTACGTGTCCGATTCGCACTCAGCCGCCCTATTAATTCTCATGAAATCATGCTGAAAGCGTCTTTTTTCAAAAATGTAATAAAAAAGTTGTTCGTACGAAACCTTTGAGGCGCAAGTAAGACCCGTACTTGCGTGTTTTTTTTTTTAATTTCCTAAAATCGTTACTTAAAGTGGTGAAATGGGGGTTAAAAGTTTGTATGGGGCATTTTTAAATGTTGAACCGATTTAGATGAAACTTGGTATGGAGATAGTTTGGGTCCCGGGAAGGGGCAAAATTGTATTTATCCCGAAAAACAAAGCTTACGGGGTTGCATAGCAAAGAGGTTGGAAGTTTTATATAGAATTATTTACAGTTGAACCGATTTAGATGAAACTTGATATAGAGAAAGTTTGAGTCTCGAAAAACGACATAGGATAGTTTTATCCCGAAAATCAACCCTTTAAGAGGTGAAAAGGGGGTTGAAAGTTTATATGGGGAATTGATAACCGCTGAACCTATTTAGATGATTTGGTATAGAGATAGTTTGAGTTCTGGGGATGGATACATAGTAGTTATCCCAGAAGTCATTCCCTAAGAGGGTAAAAAGGGGGGTCAATTACTAATTCTACGCAAAGGAAGTCGCGGGGAAAAACTTTTATTCAAGAGTAGAAATCTGCATTAATCATAATGTACGCGGGCGAAGCCGCGGGCAACTGCTAGTAGTTAAGTAAAGTTTTAAGTTTTGGTTGCCCTGAAAATCAGCGTTGTGGCTACTCTGTCATGACACATGCTGAGTGGCAACCATTTTGGTGTTAACTTTTTAATTGTAAATATGTCCTTGCTTTCGTTCTATTATGTTACACCAAATAAACATTTTTCATTAAATATAAATGTAGGTATGCTGATGTGCTAGAAGCTAAACTCATTTTATAAAACTTAGTAAACGCCTGTCTCTCTCTAACAAACACAAATGTCAATATGATGGATAGGGACTAAGGATAGTGGCGTTTAAAATTGTCGACGTTTATGGCGTCACGCCATAATAGTTTTGTCGACTACACCTAAACACTTAGAGCTAGTTGCACCAACCACTTTTGACCAACTCATCACCATCAGCGTCACCCGGCAGGGTACAGTCGCCATCAGATATATCGCAGCGGTCTAGGTGTTCACAAATATCTGTGCAACGCCTCTATTTTGAAGGCTACAAAGTGCATGTTCAGATATAAGTACTGTAGCCGCTCCGATATATTTTATGGCGATTGTACTATGAACGTTTCCGTACAATAAAATTTTGAGAATATTTTAACAGTAACATATGGGTTGGTCTCCACTCGAGCACTTTTCGACCCTATCGGCCATCTGCTGTGCGTGCAATGTGGCCTGCCCATTGCCACTTCAGCTTGCTAATCCTGTGGGCTATGAGTGGAGACCACGGACTAGCAAGCGCAGCGTAGGACGTCCACCCACAAGATGGACAGACGACTTTATAAAGGTCGCCGGAAGACGCTGGATGCAAGTCGCTTCCGACTTCCGACCGATACTTATGGAGGTCCAAAGGGGAGGCCTATGTTCAGCAGTGGACGTCTTATAGCTGAGATGATGATGATGATGATGATGATACGGGTTGGTGAAAATGACCCTTATTTACTACTGTATTTTTGAGTCATGCCACCACAACTTTTTGAAGACAATTATCCGTTATCCTTCACATGCTGGAGTCAGACCTGAACTTAATCTATAGAGAGCTGCCTGAACGAGCCGTCGATTCCAAACAACTCGTCATAGTTGGTGGGTCGTCCAGGCCGGAGGGCTTCGTTGGCCTTCACGGAATCCTGAGCCTTGAACCAGTCCGTGTATTCCAGCAGCTTCGCATGCCACGCTTCTGTAAATGTAGATTAGTAATTACAGCACCAAGTTTGGCTGAACGATAGACATCAAATAGAATACACACACACAAACAAGTACTCTCTTCATTCAGCACTCTCTTCAGAGGGATCATCCATTAATTACATCACACCTCAAGGGGAGGGGAGGGGGTCCACAAAATGTGACATATCGTGACAGGGGGGAGGGAGGAGTTCCATGTTTGAGACCTCACAATCCTCACATACAATTTTTTTTACAAAATCTAAGTTTAAGAAAAAATCATTTGTTAGCAAACATTGTACTAAACTAATTTTCTACATACTCGGATTCGTTTGAATACTTTCGTTCCCTATAAATTTGATACTATTTTTCTGGCAATCCTCATAAAAAGTTAGTTTCAAAGTGATGTTGTAATTTTTACCTTACTAAACTAAAAATCTAAATGTGACGTCACACTAAGGGGGGAGGGTGCAGTTAATTGTGATGAAGTGTGACATGGGGGGAGGGAGGGGTCAAAAAATCATGAAATTGGTGTGACGTAATTAATGGATGATCCCAAACAGTCCTCTGGCTTTTAGCCACCACGCGTGTGCAGTAATTAGTATGGCCTGGGTTATGAGAACACGATTTTGGTATCGACATTGTTAGCCCTTGAATGCTCTGGTACCCTGGCGGTAGTGGCGGTAAGACGTTTGACTTTTAATTCGGAGATCTCGGATTCCCCGGCTCATACTACTGCGTTTCCGGAACGCATGTACGAAATATAATTTGATAACCACTCTTCGGTGAAGGGAAACATCGTGAGGAAACGGGATCTATAGCTAATAAGGCCTAGTTTATCCCTATGGATTGTAAGGTGAGATGGCAGCTTTCTTTCTTTTTTTTATACCACGACGGCGGCAAACAATCATCCGGCCCGCCTGATCTTACCGAACAGAACCACCCTTCTTAAGACCAGTTCATGGGATTAGATTGCCAGGTGGACCCCATCAGGTTAATAAAACCTGGGACAAATGCTACGAGGGTGATTGTTAGCCCTTGTTTAGTTCAATGTTTAGAAATAAAGGAAAAGTAGAAAAATCCACTGCCTCAGGCGAGAGTTGACTCGCGAGTCTGTGAAACATGCCCATCGCTCTGACCAACTGAGCTACTGAGATTAACCTGATGGATGCGACGTTCTCCACCATATCCTTTATTTATATATGCGTTTAAGGATGACGCCTAGCGACATCTGCCAAAGAAGTCTTACACTTCTTAACCGGCCATCGGAGTCCCAAGTTGCATTGAGCATGTAATATAAAACCTCTAAGGAACTGTTTCCTTAAACAGTTCCTTATGGTAATAACGGCACTTACGGTTGATATCCTCAAGGGAGCCTCCATTGCCGCCATATTCCTCTGGAAGCATCTCTTGAGGGACGTGCTCGTACAGAGTAGTCACGTCTGTGTGGCAGAAGATCTGGAAAAAAATGAAATGTGAGTTACTTACAAACGAGTTAACCAATATAACAAGAACCTTATGAAGATCATTTCACACCTTCTAGATCCATAGCCCTTTGATCAATCTCGCTCATATAAGACCTCTCAAAGTATTCTTATTTCTGTTACGATTCCAACAAATTTCATAAAGATCAAAAAAACTTTACTAAAGTTATGGCGAAACAACTTTTCGAAATAAAAAAAAAGCCATCGAAATGCCCGTTTATCCCAGTAGCCAGTTTGTAATTTGTAAGAACTTCACTTCGCTTACGTTCCGCTCGCTTGATAATACTACATAACAATTATATTTGTTTATTTAATGTCCTGCAGCTGCTATTTAAGTACTTCTAAGCGAACGTACTTTTGGGATTGCGACGGTGTTAATAAATTAACGGTTGAACGCCTAGTGTTATTTATAAGCTATGAGTTTCTCCGACCTTAAAGCAGTTTTGTTTTTTGATCTAGTCAATTCTTACCCGTTTTCTTATCTTCTCCTTAAGGAAAGGCTTCACAAAGTTGATTATTTTATCAATGAGTGTTGACGCGTTCACTATGTGCACCTCTTTCAGCTTCACTGGGTAGGCTTCCTGAAATATAAACAATTATGACTTTAAAATTAGTTATTTCAGAAGCCCTATTCCTATCTCTGTTTGTCCAGACTTCTCAATACCATTCGTAGTCTAAGACACTTCCTTTGAATTAAAGGCAATGCTTATAATTAAAGTACTATACTATCTCATAGTTTCCCCATCTTTTTATTAATTTACAGAATCGTACATTCATCAGAATTATTCCATAATTACATAGACCTCGTGGAACTTTGTGGGGACTAGATTTGAAAAACTTTCAAGGATTTATTTACCATTCACATTCAAGCATTGAGTGACCAACCACAGATGTGATTTGTAATCTCAACATACATCGGCATCTTACCTTGGGAAACCCACTCTTAAGTGCAAGTTTCGCAACCAAGGCCAAGGTGCCAGTTAAGAGTTGCGCACGGGCAATTTTCTCTGACTTTTATACCTTGAAATATGACCGGTGGTTTATTGTTCATCATAACAATGTCAACCTTGACATCATCATTATCATCACTCTATACATCTTAATGCTTTGAGCAGGCTCTATTATATTTCATTATACATAAAGGCTTGATATAGTTTAATAATGTTTTTTGGTATTTTTTACCTACTTTCTCGATTTCTACAAATCTGATAGGAATAGAAAGAAATTCATGACGGATTGAGAAATCGAAAAATAAGAGTTCTCGCAATATTTGGTGGCTTTGATGGTGGCATTGGATACAAGTTGTGCTGACCCCAATTAAATAGAAAAAGAAGATTCGACGAACGAACTGATCCGCAGTTATAGGCCAATGGGCTGACTACTATTTCGCACAGCACTATTTTATAAGTATTGCTATACAACGAAATAATACGTCTACTTAGCCAAGGGCACTGCCACTTGAAAGCGATCTCATCTGCATCTGGGCCAAATTTCGATAATTATATTTTTTCTTTCGTGTTTTATGTTTCTGAGATAATTACCTGAACGCAGATTAAGAACTTCTTCACAGCAGTGGGTGAAATCTTAGCCAAGTGGCTGGGCGCCACAACAGAAGCGTCTAGAATGTAGACATCCCCTCCCACTCCCTCGATTTCCTCCTTCAATCGCACGTCTCCGACCATCATAGCCATCTTGAACGCGTCGTTCAGCATGTGGGTATCGACGTTCTTGTCTATTCCTGGAAATATACATATGTCTTTATAATAATTTTAAACAAAAAAAACCGACTTCACTTAGGATCCGCTATTCCAAGAGGAAATGGCCGAGTTGCTGTAAAAAATAGTGATATATCTATAGGTGTGCCTATAATATGTAGTTGAAGAGTTCCCTCGATTTCTCCAGGATCCCATCATCAGATCTGGACCTGGTGACAATGGGACCAACTGTGAAGTATACTCTTTCAAACAAAAAAGAATTTTCCAAATCGGTTCAGCCGTCTTCGAATAATCGGTGAACATACATAAAAAAAACCGGCCAAGTGCGAGTCGGACTCGCGCACCGAAGGTTCCGTAAAAACCTAAAACAATTGCTATTTCTTATGATTGCGTGGACATGAAAGTTTCGTTTTGCTACAGCAGAAGGATATTATAGAGCTGAGTATATGATATGAATTTCAATTTAATACCTCTACGCGTTTACGAGGAAACAGGTAGTAAGTTTAAAGTTTAAAAGTACTATTTTACTAAAAATGTCTACTTTTCGTAATTTTTCCTTTGTCTTTGCTATATGAAGTTTCTTCGTGCCACGTTTCAAGTTTCTGAGTTTACGGGAAGTACCCTTTAGGTTTTGAGTTTCTTGCGAGTACTCATCTCCAAAATATGCAACTTAAATTGCTATTTCTTTTGATTGCGTTGACATGAAAGTTTGTTTTTGCCACAACTGAAAGGTATAATAGACCTGAATATTTGATATGAATTTCAATTTAATACCTTTACGCGTTTACGAGGAAGAAGGTGTAGTAAGTTTAAATTTAAAAAAAATATTTTTTATATGATTCTACTAAAAATGTCTACTTTTTATAATTTTTTCTTTGTTTGTGCTATATGACGTTGCTTCGTGCCAAGTTTAAAGATTCTGAGCTTGCGGGAAGTACCCTTTAGGTTTTGAGTTTCTCGCGAGTACTCAGTTTCAAAATATGCAACTTAAATTGCTATTCCTTTTGATTGCGTTGACATAAAAATTTGGTTTTGCTACATCTGAAATGTACTATAGCCCTGAGTATTTGACATGAATTTCAATTTCATAACTTCACGAGTTTACGAGGAAAATGGTAGTAAGTTTAAAATTTAAAATATATTTTTTTGTATGATTTTAGAAAAAAAATCTACTTTTCGTAATTTTTCCTTTGTCTGTGCTACATGAAGTTTCTTCGTGCCAAGTTTCAAGTTTCTGAGTTTACGGGAAGTACCCTTTAGGTTTTGAGTTTCTTGCGAGTACTCAGTTTCAAAATATGCAACTTAAATTGCTATTTCTTTTGATTGCGTTGACATAAAAGTTTGGTTTTGCTACATCTGAAAAGTCCTATAGCCCTGAGTATTTGACATGAATTTCAACTTAATAACTTCACGCGTTTACGCGGAAAAAGGTAGTAAGTTTAAAATTTTAAATATATATTTTTGTATGATTTTACTAAAAATGTCTACTTTTTATAATTTTTCCTTTGTCTATGCTATATGACGTTGCTTCGTGCCAAATTTCAAGTTTCTGAGTTCACGGGAAGTACCCCGTAGGTTTTGCGAGTGCCGAAAACTCTAAAATTTGCAGCATAAACGACTGTATCTTTTGATTGCGTTGGCTTTTAAGTTTAATTTTTTTACAGCTTCAAGGGACAATAGACCTGAGTATTTGATATAAAGGCCATAGTCGGGTCTCCATAGTAAGTTGGCCCTTTGATTATTTTGGTTGAGTTTTTTTTTGTAAGTACCTCTTATACTGAAGGATATTTATGCTGAGTATCAACATCCTACTAGTAACAGTTTTTGACATATGATTTTTTTTACTTTTTTCTTTAATGTTTTGTTTTTCGGTATGTATTCACGCGATTTGCATCAAATTTTAAAATTATGTTCCTTATTTATGTCTGCTTCCATATTCAAAAAACGAATGCCAGTTGTGATGTAAAAAAAAAAGAAATAAAGTAAAATAAAACAATTAAATATATTTTTTATGTAGCGGTGAAGTAGTGACACCTCTAATTTTTTTTCTAGTTTTAGTCTATACATTGACCTATTACTTCTCTTAATATCAAAATTTTCTAAGTGGTACTTCCTGTCAAAAAATTGCAATATGTGTGGTATGGTTTGTACCTACTCAATCGGTGTTTTTCAATGCAGTATACAAACTCTTCGATTATGTTTGCGTTTTCTTATCAGGTTTTTGTTTCAGCTCTTAAAAATTGCCAATAACATCCTATTGATGTCTTCACAACTTCCGAAGGATACTGTAATAAAAATATTTTTTGATGCACTTCCTGACATAGAAGAATATATTGACGATGAAGAAAACATACTTTTAATTGAAAATTGCTCAAGTTGCGGCAATATCCATCAGTTTGATATGGCTTTATCTACTTCAAGGGGACAGTTTTGGCCATCAGATGTACAGTCTTTATCCAGTTTTTTTTGTCGGAGGTGTGCAGATGTTATGTTTGTTATTATAAATAAATGATTATGTGTTTGCGTCAACTATATTTAATACACATTCCAGAACTATACGATTTTCGTAATAAAATTTCATGAAACAGAATCATTGAAGTAAATAATTATGAATTACGCTTGTAAAAATCGTAAATTGCGATAAATAAATAAAAAAACAGCTTGCTAGGTGACATTAGGTAGTCATTGGCATTTTACTCTTAAATTCGACACCTTGAACCATACTACATTGAAAAACACCGATTGAGTAAAGAACATGACCACACATATTGCAAATTTTTGACAGGAAGTACCACTTGGAAAATTTTGATATTAAGGGAAGTACTAGGTCAATGTATAGACTATAACTAGAAAAAAAAATTAGAGGTGTCACTACTTGACCACTACATAAAAAATATATTTAATTGTTTTATTTTACTTTATTTCTTTTTTTTTACATTACAACTGGCATTCGTTTTTTGAATATGGAAGCAGACATAAATAAGGAACACAATTTTAAAATTTGATGCAAATCGCGTGAATACATACCGAAAAACAAAACATTAAAGAAAAAAGTAAAAAAAATCATATGTCAAAAACTGTTTCTAGTAGGATGTTGATACTCAGCATAAATATCCTTCAGTATAAGAGGTACTTACAAATAAAAACTCAACCAAAATAATCAAAGGGCCAACTTACTATGGAGTCCCGACTATGGCCTTTCAGCTTGATACATCCACGCGTTCCTGAGAAAAATGGTCTTGACAGACAGACAGACAGACAGACAGACAGACAGACAGACAGACAGACGGACAACAAAGTGATCCTATAAGGGTTCCGTTTTTTTCCTTTTGAGGTACGGAACCCTAAAAACAAAGATGCCGACGAAGTGATAACTTCCTCCTTCGAAATCATGAAGTCGGTTGAAAACTACTAAATAATATGTTGTGTTATTGTAATTATCTAATTAGGAGCTGAAGACTTGGCAAGCAAATATGGTAATAGCAACGTGATCTATGTGTAAACATATTATCCCCATGCCATATTTAAAAATGTAGGATAGTTTAAAAGTCTCTTAAATAAAAATATAGGCATTGTTCGTCTCACTTCTAGCATAGACGGAGGGATTGTCTGTATTTTTCTTACGCTACTTTTCTACTGTGTCTAAACTTTTTGGTCAGCCAGACTTTAACACTATTTTACAGAGGCTACAAAAATATCTTGGCCGCGAATCTCGGCGGTAGAACCACGGCCTTAAATAAACTTTCAAAATAGTTCTTAACTACCTCCTAGTTTGTTGAAACATTTGCAAATTTAAGAACGCTCAAACAACCGAAAATCATCGCAATCGCGACATCTTTTAGCATTTTGGCCTTGACTCTTAGCTTTCCATCACACAGCTTGACAAGCTAAAAAAATAAATTTTCGCTAAATACAAATACCTATAACATTGTCTTTGTGTCGTACAATGTGTTTGTATTTAGATACTGTACGGAAAGAGAAGTTCCGTAGAATGTACGAGCTCTCATATAAACCACGACACTTCTTATTCCAGATAAACTCTAAGCAGTTTAACTGAAAAATTATTACTAGTTAATTGGTAAAAAACTACTTTTCATAAATAGAATGATGGCGGCAAACAAGCATACGCTAGTATGGTAGGTAAGCAGCTGAACTTTTTGACAAAAGATCTTGTCATCATTGGCTTGCCCTTGTCTGAGACAAGTTGTCTCATTTATTTGGGGTCGGCGCAGCATGTTTTTCTCTTCCGTTTATTTCTATCGCCCGTCTTTCGTTATTCAAGCCTTTCTTTTTTATATCGTCTCTCATACAGTCCATACATCTCTTCCGTGACAAAAGTATCAATCTTTATATTATTTTTAAAACTAACCTCTGCAGATAGTGACACGACGACCGTTCGGCGTCAAGCCTGGCAGCGGTGGTCCTTGCCTGAAACCAGAATTTTGAAACTTATTACAATGAGTATACTCAAATTTTGTACCATCGCTGGTAAGGATGACTAACAATAGTATTCTTGATACAATGTAGGGTTTTATTGTCGCTGTCGATGATAACGTTTTGCTTGTAAACTCCAAACTACATCAAGGTTCAGGGCTGTTCGCTTAGATGAATTGCGTAATTTTAGTTTATTGTCTTGAACAATGGTCATAGCAAGAAATATTTCAAGCTGTCCAGCTTTTGGTCTTTTCGAGACATAAGCTGCATCTCCCAATCTATGATAGGTGCTCAACTCATGCTTGTTTCGTCAAGTCCATCAGCTTTGCGTGGCTCATATCCCTGTTGGAAAAGTACTCAGGGCACGCGGCGTGCATTGTGAAGTGTATTTCCAAACCTTATCCAAGGAAATTCTGTATCATTTACTCTATGATAGGTACTCACGCTCATTTCACGCACGTTTTCTCCGGGTGGCTGATATCCCGGTAGATGAATTAATCAGGGCTTGCGGTGCACATCGTGAAGTGCATTACCAACTCTTCTTAGTGAAGTCTCTCTTGGAAAAGTCCAAGGAGACATTCTATTATAGGTACTCACGCTCGTTTCACCAAATCCATGAGCTCCGGGCGGCTCATAACCCGGCAGCTGAAGAAATAAAATAGGGCACGCGGTGGGCATCGTGAAGTGCATTTCCAACTCTTCTTAGTGTACTCTTGGAGAAGTCTAATGAGACGCTGTATCTAACACTCTATTACTCACCCTCGTTTCGCCAAATCCATGAGCTCCGGGCAGTTCATGTCTCGGTTGGTGAAGTACTCGGGGCACGAGGCACACATTGTGAGGTACATGTCCAGCTCTTCTTAGTGTACTCTTGAAAAAGTCCAAGGATACGCTGTATCTTTCACTCTATGATACTTACGCTCGTTTCGCCAAATCCATGAGCTCTGGTTGGCTCATATCTCGGTTGGTGAAGTACTCGGGGCACGCGGCACGCATTGTGAAGTACATATCCAACTCTTAGTCTTCTCCAAGGAGATGCTATATCTTTCACGATATGTACTCACGCTCGTTTCGCCAAATCCATGAGCTCCGGGCAGTTCATGTCTCGGTTGGTGAAGTACTCGGGGCACGCGGCACACATTGTGAAGTAAATTTCCAACTCTCACTCTTCTCCAAGGAGACGCTGTATCTTTCACTCTATGATACTTACGCTCGTTTCGCCATATCCATGAGCTCCGGGCGGTTCATATCTCGGTTGGTGAAATACTCGGGGCACGCGGCACGCATTGTGAAGTACATATCCAACTCTCAGTCTTCTCCAAGGAGACGCTGTATCTTTCACTATATTATAAGTTACTCACGCTCGTTTCGCCAAATCCATGAGCTCTGAGCGGTTCATATCTCGGTTGGTGAAGTATACTCGGGGCACGCGGCACGCATTGTGAAGTACATGTCCAACTCTTAGTCTTCTCCAAGGAGACGCTGTATCTTTCACCCTATGATACTTACGCTCGTTTCGCCAAATCCATGAGCTCCGGGCGGTTCATGTCACGGTTGGTGAAGTACTCGGGGCACGCAGCACGCATTGTGAAGTACATGTCCAACTTCCGCTTGGTCTTCTCTAAAGAGTAGCTGCAGCCGCGAAGGAAGTTCCGGAGGCATTGCTCATCTGGAATTTTAGTGTTTCAGTTAAGACCTAAATTTTTTTACTTGAACCATCGAAATACTGTCACGTATAGGTTAACTAGGTACCTACGTATAGCGGCACTAAAACTATACAATTCCTTTATGTATACGAAGAAAATTAGCAACCACATCGATTGGAAATATTAATATTTTAGAACCATCTGAATATAATACTATATTTTATGACTGACGTGACGTGACCGTCTACTATAAACGTTTATAATATGCAAGTTTTGCAAATACATAAAAATGATAGTATAAATATATTTTATTATAAGTATTAAATATTATAAATACAATAAAATACAACAATTGTAATGTATCGTGACGTGTAGAATTATTATTCTATGAATAAATAATTGAATTGAATTGAGTTATGCCTAGCTGTTTAATACCCAGCCAGTGGATTCAAATCTAATCTATAGGCAAGCCGGAGTGAATTCGACTTGTTTTTATGTGAGAACTGTAAATGAATAAACAAACTAGTTTTTGTTTATCTTGTTAGGTACTCTATGAACAGGAAGTTTGTAACTATAACAAAATATCGGTAGGTGTGTCAACAAATTAGTCTATACATTTATAGATAGTATTTAATACTTATTTTCTGCTAGATGAGCAATATTGCCATATGTAAACATAATTTCCAAGGATGGAAATGTCTGAGATTAGATAACAAACTTTGCAAAGCGATAAGGTTTTGTGATCGATAAGTTATATTTGAAACAGCGAACGTTCCTATTCTCGTGGTCATATGTAAGGCTGGCTCTACATGATGGGCCATCATAGGGACGCAGCTATACGACGAAACGAGATCGCAATATCGTTAGCTCCCTCTGACGCATAGCTGCGTCCCTATGATGGCCCATCATGTAGAGGAGCCATAAGACCAGCTTTCCGCCCGCGACTTGTCAATAAGTCCGAGTCTAACTCATGATACATGGTCCCATCCTGAAGAAGGCATGGAACTTTGCATGCACGGAGCTTTATAACAATAAGAAAAAAAATAGAAGTGGAATCAGGTCGTCCAGAAGATGTTTACCACCCTCCCCCCCCTACTTTTGTGTCCCAAATTGCAGTTTTTCATATTTTAAAACGGTAAAAGCTTCCACATAACTTCCAATGAAGAATATATTCCAGGCTGATTTTAATATAAATTGAAAATATTATTTAATTTGCATGAACAGACAATCTATAAAATATTTTTTTTAAAGTTGTTGAACAAAAATTTTGTTGTTTGAGGAGTAGAATCTATATTTTAATATGTTGCTCTTATTTTACAGGAGCCATATTCGACAAGCTATAAAACGAGACATGGACGTCACACTAGAATCGCTAGTTGATAGAGTGATATCCATCTGTCCTCAGGTGAACACGCCTAACTGTCAAATTTACAGTAGGTTTCGCTAGAGTGTTTGTCTATGGCTAAACTAATAAGATGGCGCCCATGCCCATAGAGGCAAATCCTCTAGCGAGACGTGTTGATTTTGACGTAGGTGGATATCACTTTGGTGTGAATCCATAGCGATTGTGGCTGTCACAAAAAAGTGATCTCATAGTTGTCTCGCCAGCAACTGTCAGTTATCCCATGTCAAATAGGGGTCCTGGAAATAACCTGTACAGTAGTGTGTGTACTTACAGGAGAAGCCTATCCTCAGCAGTGGGTGACAAGTAACTAAAATGCTGATAATGATGATGATTCGATTACTTACCAAATTCATCCGGCAGATGGGGCTGCTTTCGTAACCACTCTTTGATGGTAGAGAGGTCTTGATCCTTCGTATTCTGGTCTTCATTCAGTTCGATTCTGGTCTTCTTCCACAACTCGCCCGTCGGCTGGACTAAGGTTGCTGCCGTCATTCTGAACAATAAACTTTTATTATTTACCTTATGTATTTATTCAGCGAATATTTAGGATGCGAATGTTATGATGACAATGCCAATACGATTATTATGGAGTGACTACCAGTACGAAAATACAGCTAAATTATATTGGTGGTTAATCTTTATTAGATTATATAAATTGAACTTAATTAAACAAATATTTATCACGATATTCGGTTAAGTGGTAATTATGAGCTGGCGATATTTAAATTTATTATGATGGCAAATGATTAGGCAATTATAATTTAGCCTATACGAATTAATAAAATATTCACTTATTTTAAATATATTTTTATTTTGATTTCAGTATCAGTCTTTGATTATTAAACCAACCGGATGCGAGACGCGCTCTCATTTCTATCGGAAAAAGTCTACCGTGCGGGGGAGGGGAACGTCAAATGTATGCGAAACGTCAAAATAGCCACGTCAAATAAACGTCAGTCCATACAATGAGTATGACCACTGGTCATACTCATTCGGCAGAGGGGAACGCCTGTCAATGGCTACTCCGCTTGGTTTAAAGCTCTAAGGTATCAGTAGTAAAACACTTTATTGAGCTAATATTTCTGATTTTCGGATGTGCCGAAACTGTCGTATACTGCTTGTCCCGCCCTAGAGAGAAACGAATATAAGGGGGTGCCTGGCAGTTTTGGGTCACATTTTGGAAAGCATAGCTGATGTGCTAGGATTTTATTTTAAAAACTACAAGAAATACCTCTAAAAAACTGATTCATAAAGTTATGATATATTTATAGTAGGTACGAGATTGGTTGTGGTTCCTCTTTTTCCAAAGTAATTCGTATTATTTAGAGACGCCAAGTTATTATTAGCAGTTTATATCTAATATTTTTTACGGTCATCTATTCGTAAAAATATATTTTTCCTTGCCTGAAATCATGGTCTTCAGTCATGTAGATATTTAAATATTCTGATGTATTACTAATTTATCGTTTCTAAGAATGTTCACATAAGACATAGATGTAGTAAATACATGCACATAAAATCTATTTAAAAGTACTTGCTATTTAGAAAACTAAGAAGTTAAGTACCTATTTTTTCTTACTAGTGTTAAAAGGGTCACTTTCTATGTCTACGAGAAATAAAGAAAAGAGCACTTCTGAGCATATGCATGAAAATGTCGTTGTCAACTAGCAGCGCAAAAAAGTAATACTTTGTAACGTCACATTCTAAGAATGTAAAATTTAAGGAGGATATCCTGTACGACTACCATGAGTTTGACATTGTCATTTTTCGTTAACGAGTAACGAATTTTCTATCTGTGCATCTCGTTTACACTAATATGTTACGAGCAAGATGCACAGATAAAACACTCGACACTCGTTCTCGAAAACGTCAATGTCATAACTCATGGTAAGCGTACTGTAACTCTAGTTGTGTACGTACACATCTGACATTTCCTGTAAAATGTTGGCACTTACTCATCTTGATAAGATCTTTAGTTAATTATTTGTAGAAGTAAGTACCTATACAGAGTGACGCAGATTTTAACGTCATAATACGTCTACGTACTCAATGTACGCGAGTATGTAACTATCAAGAAAAGATACTCGTATGGGTTAAACAGGAGCCGTATTCTGACTTTTAAACGCGTTTAGACACGATCCAACTTCAATACAACTCCAATGCAAAACCACATAATACAGCTACCGCCTAGACGTCTGAAATGTCTGAATCAAAAATATCAGAATTAGATTGAAAATTATTCTGATGTAACTTCAGACTTCAATATTGGTTGATTATTTGTTGTGTGTTGGAGTTATGTTTGAGATATATTATGTTTTTAATTAATATAATGTATTTTAAAAGTAAAATACGGCACCAGGTAAACTAATAAAGATAGACATTTAAAAATACTTTAGTAGTTAACTAAATGTTCCCAGTCTCTCTTCAACAATCTCCCTACTTATAAATAATAAATATATAAGAACCATTATCGCAATATTCACAAATTATAAGAACAATGTAAGGTAGGTAATCTCCGACTTAATCCAAAATAAAAACACGGATTAAGAACTTTCCGATTATTACTGGACAGGACATCCACGTCAGTGACTTGAAAAGTAATAACTGATAAGACCAATATAATTACAAGAAAACGTACTTTTGTAAAAAGTAGTTACGTGCCTATTACTTTATTTGTGCAATCTATAGCTAGAGCAAAAATCATACTCAAAAATATTTTTTTCACAAAGGTGGCAAACAAGCGTTAAACCTCCCTAATGGTTTAGTTATTGTAGCCTTATAAATACCTGAATCTTTTACCACTTTACATACATTTGATTCTATGACATTTGACATTTATTCTGTAGCTGGTTACGAAGTTTTGGTTACCAAACGGTACTAAAGGAATTTGTCACCGGTTTGTACCAATGCCAGGAATTGTCAATCAATCTACTGATGTAACTGGTGACCGAAGAGCTGGCGGTTTCCTCGCACAGCGTATCAGCATTGCGATACAACGAGGAAATACCGCCAGCATCCTTGGTACAATGCCGCAAGGGCCTAGTTTAGATTTGAGCTAGTTATTAATTTAGTTTAGTATTTGTACTGTAGTACCTCTGTATATTTAGTTATGTAAATAAATGTTTTATCCCATCTACTGACTTATGAATTTTACCTTAAAAAACTTTGGCAGCGAATTCATTTCATAGGCGGAGCGTTTGAGCGTTTGAGCGTTAATGAGTATAATGTTAAAGTACACTTCAACTATTTATACCTACTTAAATCTATGTAAATCATTTCGCCATATTAGAATGTTGCTCAAATTTCCAAGTCACTAGTTCGAACTTAAGTGGCGGTTCCTGGGCAATGTAGGTCGAGGATATATCTCGTTTGAGATTTAATTTGCTTATTCTGAGGTCAGTAAAAAATTATGTAGCTAATTATGTAAAGCCAAAGTGATAGAAAATAAATAAAAAAGTGTATCTTTTCGCATTCTCGTCTCCAAATAGTTTTTTTAAACACTATTTTAGCGTCGTCTCAAGAATATTAAGATAAAAATAATTTTGTGGTACTCAATTGTATTTACTAATATGTAACAATACTTTTTTAAGGTTATTATTAACACCTAGCTGGATAATACTTTTGTATCGTACAGTCGACCAAGAAAGTGGTCTACCAGGTTTGCAAAAGTTTCTGCGAGATCGCTAAGGTTGACTTCTTTAACGGAGTTTAAAACATGCACAACCTTGGTGTCTCATGATGTTGGGTGAACCTCAACCGTAGGGTGGTATACCACATTTTTGGCCAACTGTACCTACGTACATTCAAATGATCCGTATTAGTCTGTCATACTATAAAACGTGTTACTTTATGGACTGAAAACTGTTTGTTCAGTATCGAGAGTGGAATCGATCGCAGTAGGTACTCGTACATCTTAACATTGTGTTTTTTTTTGTGTCTACAGTTTACCATTGTATCAGAGGTTAGGAAATAGAGGTTGAATATTTAATAATGGCTGGTAACTTGACAAATGTGTTTTTTCACTTGGGGGTGTGGGGATAAGTTCGCCTTTGTACTTGCGTTTTCCTATTATTATTTTGTTTTTGACTTATTTTTGTACAATAAAGAGTTTTTACATTGAACAGTAACAACAATAACAGTAAAAAAAATGTGCCTAATAGTTATGTTTAATAAATATTTATTTATAAGTGAGATAGGATTAGTGGGAAGTATAAAAACTAGTGTTTTTGATGTGAAATGAAAACAGCAGAGAAAATGGACCCATAGCAGTGGTAAGTTTTATTTCTAATTCAATATAATTCAAAATAATTTTATATTTAATCTGGGATTTCTTACTTAATAACTTTCTTACGCGACCTTGTATTGATTACCTACCTATTTTGATTAAAGATCTGTGGCAGCGGTTGAGGGACCGGGGTTGTGGTCCCCGGTCCGGCTCATACCTGGTACAGTCGACGTCAAAGACATCGTTACGGACAAAGTTACAAAAATATGTTTACGCGACTTTATGGCTAAGACAATAAAGTCGTGTAAACATATTTTTGTAACTTTGTCCGTAACGATATCTTTGACGTCGACTGTACAGCAAATATCGCTGGCAGTGCAGCGCGGTAATGCAGCCAGCATTTTTGGAACGTTCGCCCCGGGGACATGTCGTCTCGGGGATTAACGGCATAAGAACTTACCAAAATGTTTTATTTATTTATACGTAAACTTGTATAAATTATAAATTTAAATAAGAAATTACATTTCGTATTTTTGATTAGGTGATATATTTTTTTATCTCAATAGTTTTCCAGTAAAACCTGATATAAGAGCGAAACTTCTTAGATTTAAAAACAAAATTTGAGAACAGTTTTTAATGTAATAAGTAAACCAGTTATCCTCGCCACTGAAAGGTTAAAAATCAAATATGGCGAAAGTTCAAGTTTGCATCTTTGCCTTTGTTTTTTGTTTGTTGGCAAGTTAGTGTGTTTAAAAATTGTGGCTTTAATCATATTTACGGACAGTAGGCATACTGTAGTTTTTAACGGCATATTTTGTTGCTCTGTAAAATTACAAATAAACATCTAGATTGTAATCATTTTTAGTCATCATAATTTTACTGTCATCTATATTTTCATGTCATAAAGATATAAACTGATAATGAAATATTCATTATGGACAAGGTTTATCAAAGACAAGCTCGTAAATATTAAGATGTTAATTTATCGGTATAAACAATAATTACAAGCTACTTTTCCTCCTCAATTATAAAAGTATTCATGAAAATTTTCATTCAGAAATCAATTTTCTTCTCGCTCAACCTTCACTGTTTTTCCGAACTCACAAAATTTAAAAAATGGCGGAACTTTTGAATTTTGACATCGAAATTTAAGATAAGTTGAACTCTACTTACTTTGTACCGGTCGTCCTTGCACTTAAGTTTAAAAATCGAATGTTTCTAAAGTTGTGGTGTGAGCGTGAGCGTGAGACGTGAGGCTCGTACCGTCGGCCGAGTCGCACTGCGCGGACCGGTAAGCGCGGTAAACTCTTGGGCAACTGAATGGGCCAAATGAAGTATGGCAGCGTTTAGTTATTGGAAGTAAGGGTGTGTTCACAATGGTAATTTTGCAATTTTTAACATAATGTACTTTTGAACGGACCTGGGCAAGTATTCAGATGTACAGTCGTCATTATTTATACATCGGAGCAACCAAGGTACTCAAAAGTATCTGAACAAGCGCTTTATCGCCTTGAATATAAAGGCATTTTTCAGATATTTGTGACTGCTTTGACCGCTACCATATATCTAATGGCGACTGTACCCATAAAACCAGATAAGTACTTAATTTTACCTATGGTGTGTATTAGTTTCTTGTTTTATTAGTTATAAGACTGTAATGCAGTGTAAATTAACAAAAAATAAATATATAGGTAAGTATATTTTACCTTTCTCCTTCCATGTGGTTGATTTTTCGAAGACAAAATAGCCTATTTGTATTTATAACTAGTTCGGTAGTAAAAATGAAACGTAGGCAACGAAGTTACGCATTATTCCATTTACCAACACAATCATTTCTATATTGGCCTCATGTGACTAGGGAAAAGCATTAAGTAAACCTTTTGCACGATCATTTTGCTTTCAGCTCAATAGAACTGAAATCAAGAAAATAATCCAATTATTAGTTTTGATCTCGGTATTTACTTAATACTAACTAAATAGTAAGTAAGAAAATATTCTTTATTGCACCAAAATACACGAAAAATAAAAATCGTTTTTACAATAAACTTAAAATTATGATTGATTAATTTACTTAAATTCTGAACAAACCTATTAAAACAAACAAGTCTAGAATAATATTATTAATTGTATTCTATGCATGCATTTATGGTTAGAATCATATGGTCTAAATAGTACCTACATCTTAAAATGTCAAATCTGTTCGAAGAGCCTGTCAGTCCAAATGGGACATAATAAAAAATGATCCGATGTTATGAAATATCGTCCATTTTGGTTATTATTTATGGCAATACTATTATCATAACTTATACGGTACAGTCGCCATCAAATATATCGGAGCGGCCAGGGTACTCAAAAACATCTGAGCCTGCGCTTTATCGCCTTGACAATAGAGGCGTTGTTCAGATATTTGTGACCACCTTGGCCGCTTCGATATATCTGATGGCGACTGTTCCTTTGTGACTCCCTAGCAAACCACAGAGTATATTGCTCAAAAAAATCGTTATAGTAAGTAAGCATATGGATTTTTCTATTTGAACTGTCAGTTCCCACAATAGGCTACTTTCCTGTGAAACGTTTAATTTGTTATATGAAGTATATACGGGAGACTAATATTGTGACGTCATTATAAAATCATTTAAAACGCAAACACATGTTACACCTGGATTTATGTATGTATTTTTGAAATTTTGATTTTATGAATAATTTTTAAGTTTATCTACTGGAAAGTACTCTATTACATCCTATTATGAACACCGCCTAACACTGCATCCGCAGGTGGTTGCCTCGCAGGCCTTGCGGATTGCGACATGGCGAGAAAAATGCGCAAAACTTGACTAGTTCTCTGAGATTGGGCTCTGTAAGGTATATGCCTTGTCTTGTATTTAGTGCGCTTGTTTATAACAAAAATTATTTATCTGTGAATATTTTTCTTTAAGTTGTACTTGTATTTAAGTGTGCCTACTTGCATTTTAAGTATCCAGTACTTAAATTTAAAAATACCATTTCTTGAGTAAGTATTCTACCTATGTTTTGCGTTTATCTTATCAATGCAATTCAAATATACCGTGTTTTTTATTACCTTAAATTCATCATATGGTTAGATACGAGTAAGAAAACGAATTGGTATAATTCGATTTTCAAAATTCGAAAAAAAATTCTTACAATAATTATCTGTCATTAATGTAACTAAAGTATTTGTGTTAAATATGATGATTAACTCAACCAAATAATTGAAAATTATGTCATCTCAATGTAATTTCAAACATTACAATACTCCGAGATACAAAGGAAGCATGTTTTATTGACGTAACACACAAGTGCATCATTTATTGCGGTGTCTTAGAGTACAAAAATAATTTAATCAATCAATCAATCAATTTTATTTGCCAAAATACAGTGGTTAAGTTCTTATATATACAGTTTGTACATTGTATTTTGCTTGCAAGCAAGCGTGCAAATGTTTCCTTATAGCTACAAATTCTAAACAGGAATAATGTAGGTTTATCTAATCAGAAAATAAAAATTTACTATCGTCTATCTCAAAACTGGAGCTAATTACAACATTGGTGTCTTTGAGAAATATAGGTACTTAATTGCATGTTACACTAGTGTCTTTGAGAAATATATTTAATTTAAGCTCAGGAATGCATCCATGCAGTCAAAGAAAATTAAAAAACACGGTGTATTAGTAATACTCAAAGTCATTAATGTACTAACAATGGGAAAATACTAACACGTCTGCATAAAGCACTTGACACTAAAGTTATCACCACATACTTGTCTTTCTCTATCTTCAGTACAACATTTTAGACACTGGCCGTACGGTTTAGTTCACCAATCACCAATCTATCCATCATCAAATATTGTTATCCTAGTTATACGCCGGTATACCAAATTTCAGCTCAATCGAACACCAGGAACTGGTTTAAATCTGGCTGAAAACATCTTAAAACAACTTTTTTTCTTAAAACAATAAAATTTCGTACATATAATTAGTTCCGTGCTGTACGAGCCGGCGTTTGAACCCGAGAGCTCCGGATTCAAAGTTATACCGCCGGGCACCAACGGCTCATGAAAAACTAAAAACTGTCAAACACTATGTGTTAAAAAAATGCTTGTTATAATTATAGAAAAGTGGTATAAAACTATATTTACAAAGATTTCGTTGTAATTTCTAAGATGCACCGCCATTCTGATGCTCACTCTGTAATTATTTGATCGACATAAAACATTTATTTAAATAATTTGTATTTTTCTCTAATTGATTTGACCGTCACCTCTAAAGTGTAATTAATAGAAACGGATTATTGTTTCATTGTCTTGTTTTTAATGGCTGCTTCGTCACTAGAATACTATGGTTATTTTAGTATTGATATAATAAACAATTTTATCTTATCGGCTCTTTCACATGAAAGCTGTTGTTAATCGTTATCTATATAATATCGTAGATTAAACTTGAACCACGTGCATATTTGGTCATCGTTGTTAATTATTCACCAAGACGTGCCCAACCACGTGTTTTCATCGTTCCGTTTTTCCTTATTAAGATCTGTGCCCACTAGTTCGTCCAAAACATGACCGTGCCATGAACGCGCCCGTTCCGACACATAAAATAAAAATCCTTTGAATGAATTACTTAGACCGACGAACACCGTAGCATACCATCATGACCGGGCTGCCCAGTAAACTAATCGAGAATTTTTCCAGTGCCGTGCCGGGCCGGTCTCTGCATAATTGCATATATCGCGGTACTGTCTTACAACGGTCTCTGAATGGGGTGCAACCCCGTTTGCTACGCGTTTGCATCAGGTTTGAATGGGGTCTAACCTAAATTTTGCTATCAGTAGGAAGAAGTCTCGTTTTTCGTACGGCGTATGAACGGGCTATGACCATTTGCTTTGCATACAGGCATAGACCGGTGTTGATACGTTGCAACGTCCAACGTACGATTTTTTGCCGTGCTTGGGTCATGGCACGGTCGTGGTTTGGACGGTATAGTGGGCACAGTCCTTTATTTATTATCTCTCATTTTTACCGTGGCTGATCGATCATTAGACGACGAAGAAGAAGTTGCCCATCCTAACCCCAAAAAATGGCGCATGAACATTATTTTACGAAATCGACTAATCGACTTTCAGTCCGTGGAAATAGACAATTGCTGGGATAAATTCGGTATGCTCTCAATGTGTTTCTTCATCGAAGTATATCTTCTGGCATTTTTTATCTATTCCATCTAACAAATGACGACAGGACGGATTTTCAAAAGGTCCATTTTCACTAATCTGCTAAGTACTAAGTCTGCTAAGTCTGCAAATCACACACTCTCAGACAATGGTATGAAAGCTAAATTTACCATTTTGTTTTTGAAATGATATTCCGTAACTCTAAGTTACGAATTCTATCCTAATTTATCCACGCTCTATTAACTATTGCAATAGGACGACCCGCATCATCCGGTATTGGTAGCCCCGAAGAGTTTCGATTCGTTGGCTGATTGCGTGCAAATCGCAACTATTCTCTAATTTAGTAACTTAATTTCATGGAGTGACGTGATGTATATGGCGAGAATAATCATTTGTTGACATTTATATTTGTTGTAAGGGATCTGATTTAACCTTTGATTATTAAACCAACCGGATGCGAGACGCGCTCTCATTTCTATCGGAAAAAGTCTGCCGTTTTTTGCGGGGGAGGGGAACGTCAAATGTATGCGAAACGTCAAAATAGCCACGTCAAATAAACGTCAGTCCATACAACGAATATGACCACTGGTCATATTCATTCGGCAGAGGGGAACGCCTGTCAATGGCTACTCCGATTGGTTTAAAGCTCTAAGGATTTAACCAAAGGTATAAGAAAATTTAATGAGAAATACACCATTTTGAATACTGAACTCGTGCGTTAAAATTGATTACACGCTGGTACTGACGTTAGAAGAGTCCACGCTATGGTTCATGTTACCCGCTTAAGAGGTAGGCCATATGCTTTTTACCAATTGACGTAGTATTTAAATCCTGGATTGTAATATTGCAGTCATTAAAGATATTATACCTAGCATTACGAGTAATAGGTACTTACCGGTTAGTATTGCTGACAGCCACAGTTGTTTCTTTATTACGCAGTGCAGGCATGTATCTAATCCCATTAATAACTAGTACGAGTATCTAGAATGTATACCTCTCATTTTGCCGCCATTTTGTTGGTGAAGGGAAATATAGTCAGGTTGATGTGAAGATAATGGTTTTGTCCTGTATATTATAATTAGGTATTTACAGGGGTATAAGTGAGGGGATATTTTAAACCAGTTTGTAGGGCAGCGACTAAATTCTTAGCCGCTACTGTTCTTAGAAGAGTTGTTAAGTTAATAATTTATTATTATTGCCATTGTTATTTTTTAGATAATTTACAATAGCGTTATCAGTACCTACTTAGTATTGATTGTTCGGTTTTTTGTGGCATTTTTTTTGCTTTAATAGCGTCTTTTAATTATCACAACAATCATCTCTTCTAAAAACTTTGATGGAAATAGATAATTCTAGGTCGAAATCACCTAAACTGTTTTTATCTTCGCTTATAACTTTTTAGCATTATCTTCTAAATGTTTCCTGTAGTAGCACTTAAAGTAATGTGTCTGCGCTGTGCTAAATAATATACCAATTAGTTAAAACATAATGCCTGTGACTCACTAATTGAAATAACGCAGATAAATGAACGAAAATGTGATGAACAATGCTGACCGATATCCCACTAGAGAGACGTTTGGCTGATATTATATAGATACAGTCAAAACTAAAAATATGTAAGCTTTTGCACTTTACATCATTGTAATAAGGATCAAAATATGCATACATTTCTTGGCGTAGACTGCACTGCACTGCACGTGTAATTGCCAAACCTGAAATGCATATATTATACATTTTTTAGTAAAATACTTGTTAGTTTTTTTTTCATACCGTAACATACATATATGTAATTATCATAATTAAGTGTGTACGTCTAAGTAATTAGCCCATCATGTACTTATTACTAACCTCCGTCCGTGAATTCGGGCGGGTGAAAGTTTATAAACTTTCAACTTCTTTTTCAATTGGATAAATTTTCTAAAAACCTTTCTTGGTAGAGCTTCATGATTAACCATAATAGTAGGTATTTGAAGAACTATTGACGCAGTTCGGCTTTAACGTGTCTGTTTTCCATATTTATATAGAATTACAATTCCCAACACAATTCACGAATCATTCGTATACTAAATACTGCTTATTGTCCAATTTATTGGATCTTTATCCATCCTTCACACAAATAGATATTTTCAAGATTCGAAACAAAGGTCCTTCATTGAATTATTATAAACTCGAATGTATTCACATGTTTTTTTTGTAATTATGCAAAGTCTGCGTTGATAAGGCTGCCCTGTCGTTACAACTACCGTCATTAAAAAAAATTGAATGAAGTATGCTGTAAGAAATTTGTGTTCAAGATAGGCATACTAAGAATGCCTCTTTTGAAAACAGTGCGACCAAATCTATTATTCATAATCCCGAATAGATACTTTATATTGTGTCGTAAAAAAAACACGCAAATAAAAAAGAGTATTTATTGGTCCAAATGCCTAAAGTATTCAAAGCAAACATCAAACATATCACCGCAAACATTGAGCAAGGACCATCAGCTTTGGTCCACAAAATATTTGGTCCATATTATATTAAAGAGCACCAAACAGACTAAATGGTAACTAAGTAAGCGACAGTACAGAGACGCTAACAATACTCTGCCATTTTGAAAAGACGTCATTATGAGTATGAGATTCGTTGTATAACGTCTTTACAATCTGGTAGAGTTATTAAAACTAAATCTAACGCCACAATACAGATGGTAACGGTCCTTTCAATTCAAACTTATAACAAGAGTACTGTAATTACAAATAATCTTACTGATTTCAAAAAGCATAATTTAGCCGAAATATGGGTTACAATGAAATTGATATAATAAATTTAATATTATTTCTTAAAACAAAAGTTGTCACTTAGGTAACTTTATTTGCATGTTAGTAGCGGCTAACAAACCATCTTTTTACTGAAAATTATTCAATCTCCAAGAACCGTTTCCATCCGTCGTAAAGCTTTGTTCTAACTGAAGCGACAAAACAACAACGCGACAGCGACAATTATCAAAGACATTTGTCACTGTCACTTTTCCCATCTCGTACACTTTGAATTTAGAGATTATGTGGCGTCGCGTCCAGTTAAAACAACAGGTGCTAAGCTAAGCTGCTCAATCGATGACGAGTTGGCGGAAGGAGCCGTCGATTCCGAAGAGCTCGTCATAGTTGGTGGGCTTCCCAGGTCGGAGCGACTCGTCCGCCTTGATGTTTTCGTGCTCTGCGAACCAGCCTTTGTACTCATCCAATTTCTTCACCCATGAATCTGGAAAATTTAATAGATTGTTAACCAGAGATGAGAGGTACCCGTCCCAGAACGGATAGCATGGTTGCCATTTTATCGCCTATCGCGTCATGCGTCACTTTCGCACTCATATGTTTTTTCGAGCGTGACAGCCATGGTGACAGGCGACAAAAATCCGACCATATTAGGCTGGCAGGCGATATTTTGGCACACGAATTGCGAGTGATATGTGCGCCTGTTCACTCGCGTGTTTCATTTACGAGGAAAGTAATATGCGAAGAGTGTGCATTTTATAAAAGAACACTAAGCATATGTCGCGAGGTAATTTTTATAAGAGAAGAGAGGCACTACTGAGAGATGAGTTAAATATCGAAATCGAAATCACGCGACAAATTTAACTCCCTAGGGTGAATGAATCACTTTTCACTTACTTTAAAGACAAATATGAGCAATTTACAAGAGATTTAAAATATGAAATAGTTATTTGTGCAACAAGAGAGGAAAGTTGGTTTTTCTTGGGAGTGTTGATTTTGAGTCCCGAGTAAGCGAGAGATTCTATAATTGAATCACGAGCGAAGAGAGTGATTCTAAGTTAGAATCATGAGCGTAGCGAGGGATCTCAAGAACACGAGACGTAAAAAAACTTTTCTCTCGTGTGACACATACAACTTTTCACCTCAGTAGTGAGAACATATTAAAGTTAAAAAAACACATTTATTTACATTCTTGAATGAAAGGCATCATCATTATGACGAATGCTTCTAGAAACAGAATTTCACTCCCTGGAGTGACGAAAGTCGCAACTTTCGTTACTCCAGGGAGTGATGAAAGACGCACTTTCGTCACTCCGGGGAGTGAGGAAAGTAGGCTTGTTCAAACTGCTGAGGTGAAAACAATATTATTTCTGCCCGTGGAGGATAGACCCGACAGACATTGTTTTTTTGTTTTTGTACCTATTTACAAATAAAATGTAGATAGGTATATACCTATGGTTGGTATGTGATCATACGGAGAATTAATTGATAGGTACAGACAATAATAATAAACTTGTCATGTTATTTCAAAAATGATCTGTCAAAGTGTCACGACCTTTAAGTTGAATGAAATTTTGAAATTCACAAAAATTATCCAAATGAAGTGAATACATGCGTCATCTGAAAAACAACATAATTTTCAACGAGTTACGTCAGCATATTGTTTTTGTCTACAGACAATGAAGCGAGTTGGTAGGTAGCTATTATTCTTTAAACTATTAATAGGAAATTCGTCGCTTCTAGTCTGTTCCAAACTGCATAATTTTTATGAGTCGATCGACTATTTCGTCAATAAGGGGACAATAACTTGTACAGAATGTTAAAAAAAAAGTACATGTTTAACACCACGTAACTCACGTAATATCCTACTTGCTAGATTGCACATTATGGAAAGGTCCGAAAATTATCATTGAATTGCAGGTTTGGTGAAATCAAATGTGATTAAACCCGGGTTGAAAGAGTGACACAGTAGAAGTGACGAATTAAAATTTGATTCAGCCTCTAAGATTTATACAGATACTTAGTGGAGCATAATCCATTTATTGCATTTTTCTGAATAGATAAATACAGTCTTTCAGAGCAATTTTACTCTTCGTAGGCTACTCAGACAAGCAAAGTGGGACCACCATATGTAAAAAAAAGGAATGTGATGGCTAGTAGGATTGTTTGTGTAGTCATACCCATAATAGAAGACGTGAATTATTCTACAGATGATAGATGATAAAGGCATAGAGAACAGTATCTTTAAAAACTACTGCTACCTTTCAACCCAGATAAAGTAGGCCTTGTTATTTGCAAACAGCAACTTACTGTGTAGATCATTCATGGAACCGCAGTTGCCACCGTATTCTGAGGGAAGCATTTCCTTAGGAACATGCTTGTAGAGCTCATTCACATCGGTATGGAGATGAATCTAAAACCAATGAATGTAGGTTATAAAAACGAACGCTCAAATACATAGACATTGAAATGAGCTATGTTTGAAATATATGCGAGACTGAAAAAAGATAAGCAGGAGAAACTAGATTGCAAAATAAAATAATAAGCATCTAATACAGGTCATTGTAAAGAAGTTTCCGTATAAAGTGACTCATTTTCATTGCAGCTCAGAGAATTGATAGGGATGATGACTGTGTTTCATACACATTTTTTCGGTTCATCCATTTTTCCTTCTACAGTATGTTTTGTATTATTTTTAACCTTTGCTTTTTTAGTTTTATATCCTTTTAAAACTTTTCCACTCCTCCTGTTATGTGTCCAATATTAAAGCTTACTGAGGTAAGTAACAATATAAATAAACTTACCCTATCTCTGATCTTTTCCTTGATGAAAGGTTTGACGAAGTTGACAATTTTGTCAACAAGTGGCGATACGTTGATCACGTGGACCGCCTTCAGTTTCACTGGGTAAGCTTCCTGTAAAATAATATGAAGAATTAGAATCAGAAACAGATTTATCAGATCAGAGGATTATAACATTTAGAAATATAATTTGCACAAAAGAAAAGCACAATAGTTATCTCAAGCAAAACTCAAGTAAGAGCTCTGAAATCAATTGCTGCCACCAAATAGCGGCAGACATGATGCGATGTCTACCTACTTGTTTACAAACATTGTTAATAAGAAAATTTATGCATGAAAAATTCTTGTTGATGGTGAATATCTGTTATGTAAATGATGCTTAGTTACTAGTAATGTACAAGTTGCAGAACATTCTCAAAATTTCCGAAAATTCTCATGCAAGTAACCATTGAGAACATTCTCTTCGAGTTTAGGGTTTAATACGCAACGGTGGACGATCGCTTAATTTGACGTTTGAGTCGAGTGACTCATCAAGTGCCATAGAAATTGACCCTTAAGCTAAACAATAAATGTGCGAAGATAAATACCAAGAACTTTTCATGAGAACATTCGCAATTTTGGAAACTTTTCTTCGGTGTATTGCTATTAGTTACTCAACTTTGACTAGGCATGTGATTCTATCGTCCTAGATGTAAACCTTGATGAAAACCAAGAAAACATTATTGAGGGCATTTGTTTCGTAAAATAGTGAAGTTAATAGGAAAGGACGAGGACTATTATGCTACTAGCGATTGCCCATGAATGGTAGAACTAAAAATGCATAAGAGAAATGAACCAAACTCTCCATACCTGTACACACACTAGGAACTTCTTCACCAGCGTCGGCGTGAACTTGGCGAAGTGTGTGGGTGTAGCTACAGAAGCATCGAGGATGTACACGTCTCCAGCCACTCCCTCTTTCTCCTCGTTCAGCCTCACGTCTCCCAGCATGAGCGCCAGCTTGAACGCGTCGGCTACGTTCGGCGTTTGGGCGTCTTTGTCTAAACCTGATTGTGGAAAGAGGAAATTAGTCGACTACCAGTAATTATATAGATATCACATGGGAATATTGAGTCACAGGAATATTGAATCAAGGGAATATTGAGTCACGAGAATATTGAATCAAGAGAATATTGAGTCACGGGAATATTGACTTATGGGAATATTGAGTCACGGGAATATTGAATTAAGGGAATATTGAGTCACGGGAATATTGACTCATGGGAAATTTGAGTCACGGGAATATTTAATCAAGGGAATATTGAGTCACGGGAATATTGGGAACTTGCCATTGTCCGTATGTTAGCCGTGTAATTGATGACATGTTAGCTGACAGCTAATCGGTAACATCGGTCAATCATTACACAGTTTTTATCGCCTCTCACCATAGCTGTCACGTTCTAACAGGTATGTAAGTGTGAAAGTAGCACATGACGCGATAGGCGATAAAATGACAAATAAGCATAGGTAATTCTTTCGGATCGGGAAAACTCGGCATTCACGAGTACTTGCGAACTTTGCGCCGCATTTTTGTATTGATTAAAATGTGAAACTTTACTTATGTCAGTTATGTGCTTACCTCTCATCAGAATGACGCGGCGACCTTCTGGTGTGAGTCCAGGAAGAGGTGGCATTTGCCTATAAAAAGATTGTTAGTTAGGGCACTCATTATACCTACTTATAGTTCAACTCAATAATCCAAAATATATCAATAGGGATGATATCCTAAATTATTTTCATGTCAGACGAGTAGGTACATAATATTATTATGTACCTACTCGTCTGACATGAAAATAATCTAGGTACTAATTAAATCTATTTTTTATACTCGGCGACTGTAATACTTGAATTGAGATTGTGTTGGGGGAACTACTAGCGCATACTTTCCGATAGAGCTTTTATGGTCGCATATTGTAGCATCTATAACAATGACAGAAAGGATTTCCATACAATATTGTGAAACTGTTGCCGGGCGCCGCATTGCGCGCCCCGCATGTCGGGCGGGCGCCGCCGGCACATCCACCGGGAGATCGAAGTTACTCAATTATATAGAAGCAGCAGGTTGTGCACGGCATTCGTCGAACTCAATTCTTACCGGCTTGCTTAAGCACTCGTAGAAAAAGTATTGTGTGCAACGGTACATAATTAGGTCTTAAAATTCTCGGGTCTGTTTTTACAAAATTCGGCTTCGCCTCATTTTGTAACTTTGACCCTCGAATCTTAAGAACCCTTATTATGTAACTGTTGCACAAAATACTATTCTCGAGTGCGAGATTTAGAAAAAAGTGCATTTTCATTCTAGGATTATTTTATGTCTAATTCCATACAGAAATATCATAATGACATCTATACGATGAATAAAATGATACCGTTACAATGTTATGTCATTTATTTAATAATGATCCAAGTACAGTACCTAATAGCAGAGACTATAGAGATATAGATGACCACAGCCTAAGAACTTTTTGAAGCTCATGTCAATTGCGCCCTCTGACCGAAAGCCGCCTAAAGATACCGAAAATGTAAGAGGAAATGTCACCTGCACTGCTACTCCACCTAGTAACAGATAGCGTACTAGTAGCTACTAGGTGGAGTAGCAGTGCAGGTGACATTTCCTCTTACATTTTCGGTATCTTTAGGCGGCTTTCGAAGAGAGGGCGTAATTGACATGAGCTTCAAAAAGTTCTTAGGCTGTGGTCGTCTATATCTCTATAGTCTCTGCTAATAGATAATGAGTTACAAGCTGTTCTATTTTAGTTTTCTCCTTCATTCTTGATTCTATGTTGTTTTGAACCACTTTTTCTGAATCTGTAATTGATCAGTATTAGGATCATGTGGGTTTGACCAAAAAAAGAGTTATTTCTGAATTTTCTTATTTTTCAAGTCAAATAAATTCATCTACATTTGACTACTCGTAGGTACCTGTACATAATTATTAACAACCCTTTTTGTTGCCAAATGCTCTTAAGTCAATTTAAATCATTTTTCTCTTGTACACGTGTATATCGCTAGTTACTTGTGTTCATTACTGTACACACAGGAAATCCCATCAGTAGTACGTAGGTTCACTACGTACGCTAAACTTTAAGTACTTCTTTTTATTGCCATGATTCTTACTTTAGAAACTAGTGATGTTATTTTTGCACTATTAACAACACTATTCTAGGTACTTATTAAAAAAGAAGGAAAAATACCTAACAATCTTTGATAAACTGATAATATATTTATGTATATTTATGTTCAAAATTTTGTTAATTAGGAAACTCAGGAATAAGATTTAAATAGCTGTTTGGTGAAGCAAACCATGTTTTTCAAGCCAGGCAAAGTTGTGTATCGTAGGAATTTTTTTAGCACGTGACGGTATTTATTTTAGCTCTCCGTTTGTATAGGAGTTTAAATAAATTAAATTCTTGATCCAAATTTATTCTTGTCAATCTTAAGAATCTACGTCTACGCTACATGCGGATATGGAGACACTGTAGGGGTTCCTACATGGTAAAAAAAGCTTCCGGGATATTCTTAATCCAAGACATTATTATTATCTTGGAAAACCTCGTGACAAGTATTTATTTTCTTTACCAAAAATATGATTCTTCGCTTAATAAAACCACGTTTACTTAAAATAGAAATACAAAAATGTATTGTTTCAAGAGTATATTGAGTAAATAAGAGAGATTGTACTTTAATCAAACAAGTACTATCTTAGGTAAAAGAAAACTAGAAAATCTGTAAGAATATATTCGCTTCGTTATATTTAAAACTTTATTTTATTTTCGTTAAAGGAAATAAATACTTGTCACGAGGAAATATTTTCAACATACCTAGTAAAATAATGTCTTAGATTAAGAATATCCCGGAAGCTTTTTTTCCGTGTAGTTGATTACTCTTCTTCTTCTTCATGTGCCATCTCCGTCCAGGAGGTCGGCGACCATATGTCTATATGTCTCTCTATCTTTAGTCATGCGAATTAGTCTATCTATGCTCTTCACTTTTAACCAGTCTCTTATATTTTTAGTACATGATGTACGCCTTCTGCCGCGGCCTCGCTTCCCTTAAATTTTTCCTTCAATTATTATTTTTAGTAGATTGTATTTATTGTTTCTGTATATATGGCCAAAATATGCCGTTTTTCTTTTCTTAATTGTTGATACTACTTCTAGGTTCTTTTTCATGATTTCCAAGACTCTGTTATTAGTTATTTTATCCGTCCATTTAATTTTGAGCATCCTTCGATAAATCCACATTTCAAAAGCCCTTAGTTTGTCGACCAAATTCTTCTTCAGGGTCCAGCTTTCACAACCGTACATAAGAATTGGGATGATGTAACACTTAACCATTCGCCACCTCAGTTTAAGGTTTATTTTCCTGTTAGTTAGAAGTTTCCTCATTTTCTGAAAGGTGTTTCTGGCTATCTCTATTCTCGTCCGGATTTCCTTTTCAGACTCCCAATCTTCATTTAACCAACAACCAAGGTACTTGTAATTTTTTACTCTGTCTATTATTTTGTTATCTAAGGATAGTGGCTTAAGTGTTTCTGAAACTGGGGTTTTACTAACAATCATGTACTTTGTTTTACTTGTGTTTATCTTAAGTCCATATTCTAAAAGTGTGTTACTTAGTTTTTGAAGCATTATTTGAAGGTCCTCAGGGTTCGTAGCCAACAAGACGGTATCATCAGCGTAGCGAATGTTCTGTATCAGTTTGCCATTCACACGGATCCCAAGATCAAGTTCGTCAAAAGCCTTTCTAAATATCATTTCCGAGTACAGATTAAATAAGCAGGGTGACAGAATACAGCCCTGCCGTACGCCTTTCTCTATTTGGACTTCTTTAGTTAAAACGTTATCAATTTTGATTTTAGCTTTTTGTTTCCAATATAAATTTCCTATAAACTTAATGTCATTTCTATCTATTCCAGTAGATTTCAATATATTAATTAATTTAGCATGATTAACGTTATCAAATGCTTTTTCGAAGTCGATAAAGCACATGTGAACATCTGCTTGCACATCTATACATCTTTGTACCAAAACTTGAACCGCTACTAAAGCATCTCTAGTACCTAGTCCGGCTCTAAACCCAAATTGTGTGTCACTTATGTTTTCTTCTATTTTCTTGTAGATTCTTGCCTGTATGATTTTTAGAAATACTTTTAGGAAATGACTCATAACGCTGATCATTCGATGATCGCCGCAAGTTTTGGCATTGGCCTTTTTAGGTAATGGTGTGAATATTGACAAGAGCCAGTCTTCAGGGAGCATATTGTCTGATTTATAAAATTTGTTAAGTAATAAAATTATA
The DNA here is from genome assembly GCA_911728535.1 of Pammene fasciana. NCBI lineage: Eukaryota > Metazoa > Arthropoda > Insecta > Lepidoptera > Tortricidae > Pammene > Pammene fasciana. The sequence goes on from OU452292.1 coordinate 6,218,624, forward strand.
TCCTCTATATTATATTCATGTATCAATTTCAGAACTTCCACTGCAATTCCATCGGGACCCAATGCTTTTCCACTCTTCATATGTTGTAAGGCTGACATAAATTCTGATTTTAGTATAGTTGGACTCTCAAGGTTGATATCGCTTAGAGGCTCAGTCGGTATCCTGTTATCTTTAAAGAGGTGTTGAACATATTCCTCCCAGACTTCGCAGGCTTCTTCTTTATCAACAACAATGTTCCCATTCTGATTTACAAGTGTACTTTGAGCTCTCTTTTTACTCGTGCCAGTGAACTCTCTTACTTGTTTATGTAAATTAAAGCTATCATGTTTCTGTTGTAATATTTCTATTTCTTCACATTTATTTTCTAACCACTGTTCCCTTGCAACTTTGATTTCCTTATTAATTCTTACATCTATCTCATTATATTTATCCTCATTTATGTTTTTATTTTTCCGTCTTTCATTCATTAGTATTAATATGTCATCGGTCATCCACTCTTGTCGCTTTTCCGCCTTTTTACTAGTTAGTTCTTCCGATGTTATCTTTCTTATTTCCGTTACAAGATCTTTATATGTAGTCAAGGGATTGCTCCCCTTCGCGCATATAGGCTTAATACAGTTGTTAAGTTTAACACTTACTGAAGTCTTAACAGTCTCATCTTTAAGGCCGTTTAAGTCAACTTTCATTATGTTGGATGGCGATTTCAATTTCTTTAATTAGTTGATTACGGAACCCTGTTTAACAGTTCCTGGGATACTTACACGATGTTGAGGATCTCCTGGAGCTCTGGACGGGTGACGTCACGGTCGGTGAAGAATTCAGGAACGGCCGCGCGCATGGTGAAGTACATGTCCAGCTTGCGCTTGGTCTTCTCCAGCGAGAACTTGCAGCCGCGCAGGAAGGTCATGATGCGCTGGTCATCTGGAGATGTTTGGAAAAACGAATTAGGGCGATCAAACTTCGGCAACATTTGAGGTGAAAAGTGCAGCATAAAATTTGAAAAGAAGTTTTAAAGTAAAAAAATATATTAACTCTGAAACAGACAGTTTAGTCTATAATGAAATCAGGAATACACTGTTAATTTTTTTTGTTTGTTTGTGAGCACATCGTACCTAAGATTTAGTATTTCATTTCATTAGTATCTGGGTAATTTGCAGAAAAAATGTACCTTTACTTTTTTTTTATTTGATATATATTTTGAGTCTATCCTATGCAGAATCATGAGCTCTATCGAGTCTGATAGATTTCAAAAAATGTCCCAACTCTTCCAAAATTTTCATGCAAAAAAAATTCGTTACGTTCATAGAAAAATGTAACGAAACTGATAATTTCTCTCTAAACTGAGAAATTATCAGTTTCGTTACGATAGAGCTCATGATTCTGCATAGGATAGACTCAAAATATATATCAAATAAAAAAAAAAGTAAAGGTACATTTTTTCTGCAAATTACCCACCTACCTACCTATGTACTTATAATATTTTAGCATAAACTCTTTAAATAATTTCGTTACTCATATCAAGACTTAATTTTTTTAAGGTATCAGAATTGTAGGTAGAAATCCCTATACTCAGTATAGTAAGATTCCGACATCTTAAAATATTACTTACCTGAATTTACTACAATAGGGTGTATTTACTAAGCAAACCTGGGTTGTCTGGAAGAGATCGCTTTTTGCGATAAGACCGCCATTTGTTTAACCGCTACTTTACTTTTTTTGTAAGTTTTATTTTGTGTGTTCTTTATTATGTAGTGTGCAATAGTAGTAGTTTATGTAACTGTTACGTAATAGGGGTCCTTAAAAGTTAAAAGGCCTAATTACGTACAGTTGCATACACCGCTTTATCTACACACATATCATAAACCCGAAATGATGATTGAATGACTGCCATTGCACGGATTGTACTGTCATCGCCATGGCCAACTCGATTGTGCCGGCGGTCGGGAGGCGCGTGCCGGCGGGCGGGGCCCACCCGGATTTTCATAATGATATCGAATTTTTGCTTATTATTTGATAATAATATCATCGTTACAGATAAGACATTTGTTCTAACTACTAACGAAACAATCTATTTTTATGGTGGTTATAACGTGCAATTTTTTGAACGCATCATGGAGGGTATATGATATGGGTGTAGATAAAGATTATTTATGTTTATGTTACGTTAAGCCTCCACATTGGCTGCTATTTTTGAATCAAGGGATATATCCTTACCAAATTCATCAGGCAGATGAGGTTCCTTCTTTAGCCACTCCTTAATGTGGGCCAGGTCAGCATCCTTAGTGTCCGCCTTCTCATTTAGCTCCTCGCGGATCTTCTGCCACATCTCACCAGCAGGCTGTTCCAGAGTCATCTTGGCTTTTGGACCTGGAACTATAATTAAAAATAGGATAAAGCGGAATCAAAGGCGTACTGGTGTTTTTCAACCAACTTCAAGATTTCGAAGGAGGAGGTTTCCAAAACGCCGGGATCTTTGTCTTTTTGCAATTTTTTTAAATGTATGTTTACCGATTATTCGAAGACAGCTGGACCGATTTGGAAAAATCGTTTTCACCTCACTCGCTCGGAAAACCTCAGTTTATAGCGCAAAATCTGCGTGAAAAAGTCTATTTTATCCGCTAGCATGCAAAAGTAATTTGAATTTCGAACACAATGATTGTATTCCTCTGTGGTGCATGTAACTTTTTTCAATTTAAAACTCCTTCAACGCGTGACTGATTTCATCAGTCGATAAATCTTCAAATAACCAATCAACGCACGCTAATAACGGGCGATCTGGTCAGATCGCCTAAGAAAATCTGAACATTTGGATACCGCTTTATTTAAAAAATACACATACAATATCACGTTCAGGGACATGGTTAGTGATTAGGTACCGATTTTTTTTCTACAGTTTATTTTATGTCGAATAGGTTTTATTATACGAGTAAGTACTAATAGTATTTCAGTTTCATTTACATATTTTGACTAATTAATCTATACATATAATAAAGGTGAAGAGGGTAAAAAATCTGTACATTGGAGATATTAGCAAAAAAATGAGTTAGTAGCTCTTAGAATCGATAACAGAACACGTTTCGGCGATTTTTAGAATTTTTGTCTGTTTGTCTGTTTGTCTGTTTGTCTGTTTGGATGGGGAGAGTTGGCGTCAAAACGCCTGAACCGATTTCGATAAAAACTTCACTAGCAGGTTCTACAGACCTCTGGTCAGGACATAGGCTATAAAAAATACGAACTTTTTGGATTTAAGGGGGTTTAAGGGGGGTTTAAATTTTGTATGAGAAATGCCTTTATATGGTAAATAAATACTTATGCATTTGTATTTCAACTATATATTTTTTAAACCACGGCGATGGCAAACAATCATACGACCCGCCTGATGGTAAGCACTTAGGGTAGCCAATGGACGCCTGTAAATCCAGAGGTTTTATGTGCGCGTTGCCTCCCTATAAGAATCTTTTTTTATTTACACTATATTGCACGAAATACAAAACTGTGAGACCAAACGGCGGACATCATACCAAATGGTATTTTCCACCAGTCAACCATTGGGTCTATACAACAGACATGTACAAAAGGTGCAAGAATAAAAGTTAAATTAACTATTATAACAAACGGAACATAGTGAAACACGGAAATCGAAAAGTACCGGCACACCCTACCGAAAAAGAGTTTAGATAGAGTTCACCGCGTGATGGGCGTCAAAGAGAGGGGGGCGCAAAAAGAAAAAAAGACACCACACTATAGCTAAATATACCGAAAATTGTTACGTTGAACATTTGAGATGGGAGAAGAAGAGTTTTGATAGAGTTCACTACGTAACGGGCGGTAAAGAACGGGGGGCTCGGGGGGCGGAGCCCCCCGCAATTAAAAAAAACGTAATATTGCAAATTATACCAAAAACTGCTACGTTGAACATTTGAGATGGGAGAAAAAGAGTTTGATGAGTTTACTACGTGATGGGCCGCAAAGAAAGGGGGGCTCGGGGGGCGGAGCCCCCCGCATAAAGAAAAAACACACCGCACTATTGCTTATTATACCAAAAATTGTTACGTCGAACATTTGAGATGGGAGAAAAAGAGTTTTGATAGAGTTTACTACGTGACGGGCCGCAAAGATAGGGGGGCTCGGGGGGCGGAGCCCCCCGCATAAAGAAAAAACACACCGTACTATTGCTTATTATACCAACAATTGTTACGTCGAACATTTGATATGGGGGAAAAAGAGTTTTGATAGAGTTTACTACGTGACGGGTCGCAAAGGAAGGGGGGCTGGGGGGGGGGGGGGGGGCGGAGCCCCCCGCATAAAGAAAAAACCCACCGCACTATTGCTTATTATACCAAAAATTGTTCCGTCGGACATTTGAGATGGGAGAAAAAGAGTTTTGATAGAGTTTACTACGTGATGGATGGCAAAGAAAGAAGGGCTCGGGGGGCGGAGCCCCCCGCATAAAGAAAAATCACACCGCACTATTGCTTATTATACCAAAAATTGTTCCGCCGAACATTTGAGATGGGAGAAAAAGAGTTTTGATAGAGTTTACTACGTGATGGGCCGCAAAGAAAGGGGGGCTGGGAGGGCGGATCCCCCCGCATAAAGAAAAAACACACCGCACTATTGCTTATTATACCAAAAATTGTTACGTCGAACATTTGAGATGGGAGAAAAAGAGTTTTGATAGAGTTTACTACGTGACGGGCCGCAAAGATAGGGGGGCTTGGGGGGCGGAGCCCCCCGCATAAAGAAAAAACACACCGTACTATTGCTTATTATACCAAAAATTGTTACGTCGAACATTTGATATGGGGGAAAAAGAGTTTTGATAGAGTTTACTACGTGACGGGTCGCAAAGGAAGGGGGGCTGGGGGGGCGAAGCCCCCCGCATAAAGAAACAACACACCGCACTATTGCTTATTATACCAAAAATTGTTACGTCGAACAATTGAGATGGGAGAAAAAGAGTTTTGATAGAGTTTACTACGTGACGGGTCGTAAAGAAAGGGGGGCTCGGGGGGCGGAGCCCCCCGCATAAAGAAAAAACCCACCGCACTATTGCTTATTATACCAAAAATTGTTCCGTCGGACATTTGAGATGGGAGAAAAAGAGTTTTGATAGAGTTTACTACGTGATGGGCCGCAAAAAAAGGGGGGCTCGGGGGGCGGAGGCCCCCGCATAAAGAAAAAACACACCGCACTGTTGCTTATTATACCAAAAATTGTTACGTCGAACATTTGAGATGGGGGAAAAAGAGTTTTGATAGAGTTTACTACGTGACGGGTCGCAAAGGAAGGGGGGCTCGGGGGGCAGAGCCCCCCGCATAAAGAAAAAACACACCGTACTATTGCTTATTATACCAAAAATTGTTACGTCGAACATTTGAGATGGGGGAAAATGAGTTTTGATAGAGTTTTCTACGTGATGGGTCGTAAAGAAAGGGGGGCTCGGGGGGCGGAGCCCCCCGCATAAAGAAAAAACACATCGCACTATTGCTTATTATACCAAAAATTGTTCCGTCGGACATTTGAGATGGGAGAAAAAGAGTTTTGATAGAGTTTACTACGTGATGGGCCGCAAAGAAAGGGGGGCTCGGGGGGCGGAGCCCCCCGATAAAGAAAAAACACACCGTACTATTGCTTATTATACCACAAATTGTTACGTCGAACATTTGAGATGGGGGAAAAAGAGTTTTGATAGAGTTTACTACGTGACGGGCCGCAAAGGAAGGGGGGCTCGGGGGGCGGAGCCCCCCGCATAAAGAAAAAACACACCGTACTATTGCTTATTATACCAAAATTGTTACGTCGAACATTTGAGATGGGGGAAAAAGAGTTTTGATAGAGTTTACTACGTGACGGGTCGCAAAGGAAGGGGGCTCGGGGGGCGAGAAAAAACACACCGTACTATTGCTTATTATACCAAAAATTGTTACGTCGAACATTTGAGATGGGGGAAAAAGATTTTTGATAGAGATTACTACGTGACGGGCCGCAAAGGAAGGGGGGATCGGGGGGCGGAGCCCCCCGCATAAAGAAAAAACACACCGTATTATTGCTTATTATACCAAAAATTGTTACCTCGAACATTTGAGATGGGGGAAAAAGAGTTTTGATAGAGTTTACTACGTGACGGGCCGCAAAGGAAGGGGGGCTTGGGGGGCGGAGCCCCCCGCATAAAGAAAAAACACACCGTACTATTGCTTATTATACCAAAAATTGTTCCGTCGAACATTTGAGATGGGAGAAAAAGAGTTTTGATAGAGTTAACCACGTTATGGGCGGCAAAAATTAGGGGGCTCAGGGGGCTCCTCCCCCCGCATATAGAAAAAACACACCGCAATATTGCTTATCATACAAAAAATTTCTAGGTTGGACATTTGAGATGGGAGAAGAAGAGTTTTGAGAGAGTTTACTACGTGATGGGCGGTAAAGAACGGGGGGCAAATAAAATACTGCAAATTATACCAAAGATTGATACGTTGAACATTTGAGATGGGAGAAAAAGAGTTTTGATAGAGTTTACCACGTGGTGGGCTGTAAAGAAAGGGGCGCTCGGGGGGCAGAGCCCCCCGCATAAACAAAAAACACTGTACTATTGCTAATTATACCAAAAATTTTTACGGTGAATATTTGAAATGGGAGAAGAAGAGTTTTGCTAGAGTTAATCAGGCGATGGGCGGTAAAAAAAGAGGGCTCGGGGGGGGGGAGCCCCCCGCATAAACAAAAAACACACTGTACTATTGCTAATTTGCCATGGCTGACACAGTCAAATCTCAGACGCTTTCAGTCGATCTTTTCGGATGTCGAAGTTATATGCAAAAAGTCAATTTTAGCTAAACTGCTTAACATACTGTATGAAATATGACATGTAGAAAGCGTTTCGCAATGGACTGTTGAGGGTAACGAAAAGTGACAGAACCTACTGCAACGCACGCGAGCGAAGCCGCGCGGGTACAGCTAGTCTATTAAATAAAACACAATTTTAATGTTTCTTTGATATAAAAATTGATACATATAAGAGTGTAATTTCTGAACGCACCCGGAAAAAAAGAAAAATTTTAAAAGTTGAAAGTTTTCACAATTCACGTAAATATGTTCTGTGCTAAACTCTTTGAACTATGAACTATGAAAAATTAGTGATTCTAGCAGTGATGACGATATGATTTCAACAACTACAGGATTAATGGAATCGGTACAAAATGCCGAGTTGAGTGAGCAGCTGAGTGCATCTCGCATTTTTCTCGCTGTAGTGAGGTGAAAAATTGTGTGTCCGCATAGCTGCAAAATTATTTGGCGTCTCGTGTCTTGAAAGCCTCGCTACGCTCAGGAATCTATCTTCGCTCATGGTTCAATCTTTGATACCTTCGCTCGCTTTGTACCTATTCAATTTCAACACTGACGCCAAATAATCACTTTGCAGCCTTGCATAACAAATAACTATTTTTGTTTGAAAGAATATACGATACTTCACAGTTGGTCCCATTGCAACCAAGTCAGAATCTGATAATGGGATCCTGGAGAAATCGAGGGAGCTATTCAAATATTATAGGCACACCTGTCATTTAAATATTTTTTACAGTATATCGGGCATTTTCTTTTGGAAAGGTGGAGTCTAAGTGAAGTTGGTTCTTTTTGTTTAAAATTATTACTTAAGTACATATAATTTCGCTATTATGGAAGTTTGGATTTTGGCGTTTCACTGTTATTCAAACATTGTAGTCTCCTGTGTCCATAAAATTGTTATACTTATAACAATCCAGCTGTGTGCAATAATATCTTCAACCACACCAAAATTAACTCTAACGCTAACCCAACACTAGCGTCTTCTGAGTGTCGACGTCGCCCAAGCGCCCGCGCAGCGTCGACGCGACGTCGCCCGAGCGTCGGCGTCTCACAAACGACGCTCAACAAATCGTTTGAGTCAAGCAGTATACTTTTAAATAGTACAGAACCATTATGTGTAACGTTTAACGGATGTTGGAAAACGCATTGCATTATAATCAGTTGACCGAGAAACTAAATTCAACCAACAGTTGCATACATTATGATTACTAGGTAGAGGTACCCAAATCTTTGAATTGTTTCTGAAATGTCCGTAATTAAGTATCATTATCACGCAATGTCTAATGTTTTTGACCAAGATTTTGAATTTATTTCAAAAAGGTGTTATTTGGAAACTGACGTCAAGGTTAGTGGCAGTAGTAGAATACGCATATTAATAAAGAGATTTATACTTATAAGATCAGCTTGGCGAATACCGTCAGTCGGCGAAGATCGAATAGCAAGCAAATACAGCAAATTCTGCAATTACGAAATAGTAAAGCTGTTCTAGAACAGTTTTGTTTTTGAACAAATTAGAATTACAATTATTATTTTACGTCTATGATATTAATTATCAATCGGAGTATGAAAATGACCTACTTATTGTTTTCACTGTGTCTGCGCGTACGCATACAGCGTGCAATGATTAAGAAATGGCGCTTACCAACCTTGCGTGCGATTTCGACAACAGGCTTGAACTATGGCTACTGATGACCGGGGCGTGACGTTGCATATATTAATAAGAAAATTAATGTGCAATTTTTTATTAAAACAACGTCAGTTGCTGAGGAGCTGTCACTGCCGTACAAACTCAACCTTATCAACAACCTATAACGAGGAACCTTTAGCCTGGCTTCACTAATGGCGACGTATGGAACGCTTATATGGATTTATTTGATAGGATTTTGTTGATAACGGAATAAAATGATATAAATAGAAATAATAGGTGTATTTAAGTGACATGAAAGTATACGAAGTATCCTGCTTAGCCCGAAAAGTAACAAATGCCGAAGTACATACAGGATCAGACCTATGCGAAGTTATTTACAATAGTCTCACAGTAAAATTCTTTTGTTTAATACGAAATTAAATACGATGTTTTCAGTTACCAGAAAAAACAGACCCGAGAATTTTAAGAACCCTTATTATGTACCGTTGCACACAATAGTTTTTATACGAGTGCTTAAGCAAGCCGGTAAGAATTGAGTTCGACGAAAGCCGTGCACAACCTACTGCCTCTATGTAATCTTGTAACGTTCGATCTCCCGGTGGATTGTGCCGGCGGCGACACGCAATGCGGGGCCCGACAACAGTTTCCAAATATTGTATGGAAATCCTTTCTGTCATTGTTATGGATGCTACAATATGCGACCATAGAAGCTCTATCAAAAAGTATGCGCTAGTAGTTCCGCCACCACAATCTCAATTCGAGTATTACAGTCGCCGAGTATAAAAATACCTATGTACGCGCCTACGTGACTTTTCAGAGACGCAATGGCCTCAAACAAAAAATATAAACACAGCGACACAGCAGGCATCTTGATTACTTTAACACTTGAATGCTACCAAAATATTTACCAAGCACGTACAGACAGTCACCATCAGATATAAGGGCAAGGTGGTTACAAATATCTGAACAACGCATCTATTGTCAAGGCGATAAAATGCATGCTTAGATATTTTTGAGTACCTACCTTGGCCGCTCCGATATATTTGATGGCCACTGTACCTGATATTTCTTCTATATAATAAACAATATAAACTGATTACGTTAAAATGTTTTATACGATGTAACCTGCATTACTCCAATTATTGAATATAAACTACTTTCCACTATGAAGATTCTTCTGTAACTTTTTTTAAAAGCCTAAATGGCTCAGGCTGTAAATACTTGTAATATCCAACTCAATCCAACTTTATCAGTAAGCATTCCTAATTAGCGTGAAAGGTTTCTCGTATAATAAGAGTTTTTTAACGATGCTGCCCGGAGTTTATGTACCGTGACTGTTTTCGTGAAGCAAAAACTGAAGTCAGAAACTTTCACCTGTATAATGCTAGGTGTACAAGAAATATACCGATAGGAAAAATATGATTATGACAATAACACTAGGCAAAAAAATATTGGTATGACAAACGATTGTCATTTTGTCCACCTGTTGCCAACTTAGATGAATCGAGAAACAAATTCCATATAATAGCAACTGATCTTTTAAAAATTTTTTGCTTGCGAATAAACTTAGGCGTTTCTCTAAGTCTTCAATTCGATATAAAATTATAACTTTAATATCTCGTATACTTAATTGTTATTTAAAAACACGTATATATGTTATCAAAATTGTGTACCTATCTATTTAATGGATTAAGAGTGAAAGAGAAGTGATGTGAGCATGGATAAATAGGATAGGATATTTGCGTTGTATATATATATATATGTTAGCCTCTATACGTCCCACTGCTGGGCACAGGCCTCCTCTCATGCACGAGAGGGATCAGGCTATAGTCCCCACGCTGGCCCAAAGCGGGTTGGGAACTTCACATACACCTTTGAATTTCTCCGCGGATGTATGCAGGTTTCCTCACGATGTTTTCCTTCACCGTATAGCGATTGGTAAATATCAAATTATATTTCGTACATAAGTTCCGAAAAACTCATTGGTACGAGCCGGGGTTTGAACCCGGGACCTTCGGATTTGCGTTGTATAACTCGAAAAATGTATTTCAGTTTTTTCTTACTGCTAGGCTACTATGGCTATTCTTGAACGACAAAGATTATTCTTTCACTGACATTTACGTGCTCCCATAGACATTTCTGCAAGAGTGCTAAGTAGATGCATCACATCACACCACTGATAAGCATATGCCAGCTCTCAATGAGGGGAGGCAGGCCAGGCTAATATAGTCGCCAGATACGTAGCGTCATAAACTTTTATTCAATATTGGAGCTCATTTTCAAATGCAGACTGCGACTAGCAACTTAGGTAGTGACAACCCTTTTTAACCGACTTCAAAAAAGGAGGAGGTTCTCAATTGGACTGATTTTTTTTATCAATATTATTTTCTTTATTTTTTTGTATGTATGTTACTCGATATCTTCGTGAATCGTGAACCGATTTTCAATTTTTTTTTATCGAACGGGTATACCTCCTAGATGGTCTCATTGTCACCAAGTCGGGGTGTGATGAAGGGATCCTGGAGAAATCGAGGGAAGTCTTCAACTATTATAGGCACACCTATAGTGATTTCACTATTTTTTACAGCAACTCGGCCACTTCCTTTTGGAATAGCGGATCCTAAGTGAAGTCGGTTCTTTTTTTTGTTTAAAATTATTGATATTCCTAGTTTCATTGTCACGTCTGTCCTTCTCCTTTCAAACATATCTATTACCCCAACTTCCCCTTCCCTATTAGATTTCCTTTCTCATATAGTCACGGAGCAATTACGCTTTCACTCTTTTCCATGTTTATAATTGCCCCAAAATTATGTTATTCAAATAAAATACGTACTTAGATTGCTACTAACAAGCATAACATATTGGCCTTAAATAAGAAAGGTAACTAATTCCCTACCTATAACCATAATATATAATGATAATGTGTATAACTTTATTTTCAAACGTGTTTTAACTTCTATTATACATATACATAGTTTCAAACCAATGTATGGTGAGGTCTATTTAGAGTCCATATACCTACCTAATTTTTTTCAATGTAAATTAATTACGTTTTATTGAAGTGTTCATAACATTTGTAATTGAGTAAATGAATATGGCGTGCTAACTGAGTTGAGCGTGATGACATGATGAACTAACGTTCGATCAAGTTTGTTAAATTGTGAATTTTAGCTGACACGCAATTTTTTTGCGTAAGTCGAAGATTTTTTGTTCGACTTTCCAATTCAGAAATTCCAATTTCAAGTAAACGTATGATTCAAGCGGCATGTCATCTCGGCTTTATTGGATCTGCACGCCTAGAACATGACTGATGCGACAGTATCTCGCGCGCGAGATAGACTACCCGTCACTTTTAAATTGACACAGTCAGAAAAGGACGGATAGACTATCTCGCGCGGGAGATACTGACGTGACATTCATGTGCTAGGCGTGCTGAGTTCTCGTGTGTCCTAATTGACAATCCATTTCTTAGGCGGTTATCACACTGGCGCGGATCCGAATGCGGCACCGGTGCGCGAGCGAGATAGCGCTCTGCATGTGTATAGCGCTATCTCGCTCGCACACCGGCGCCGCATGCGGATCCGTCGTCAGTGTGATAATCGCCTTAGAGTTCCGTACCCAAAGGGTAAAAACGCGATCCCATTACGACTCCGCTGTCCGTCTGTCGGTCACCAGGCTATCTATGTCATGAACCGTGATAGTTAGACAGTTGAAAATTTCACGGATGTATTTCTGTTGCCGCTGTAACAACAATTAATAAAACCAGAATAAAATAAAAATTTAAGGGGGCTCACATACAACAGACATAATTTTTTGCCGTTTTTAATAGGTACGGAACCATTCGTGCGCGAGTCCAACTCGAACTTGGCCTGTTTTTTATCAACTGGTTAGCGCAATATTGTTTCAAGAATAAAACATTACTACCAACGATAAAAAGATTCTTTGCGCGTTTAGTGTGAGTAGGGTTTCTGCTCGAGAATTCTCGAGGCGAGAAATCTCGAGAAATTTGTCCTTCGTCGAGACGGGAAAAAAAACCGCAATGCCTCGAGAATTCGAGAAATAAATCGCAAGAGCGATAAGTAAAAAAACACGTGTTTGACACTTAATGCGTCTAGCTTATGCTGTCTGTGCTCTGTGCTTAACCTGTCGGATGAGTGGGACTGTAGGACCGGCTGTCCAGTCCAGAGTGGGGTCGCTAGAGCTGCGTTCTCGAGGGTAGATGTGGAAACCTAAGTGGCGAGTTGGCTATATTATATGTTTAAAGTCTAGTGACACCTCTCTACCCCCAGCCCCGCACCGGTGTTGCCCTTGAGCCATCTTTGATGTCGCTTTTTATGGGATCCCATCTTGCGGAGGGCGAGTCACCGTCTGCCGGAATTAAAATTGGATACCGTTTTATTAAGTAGGCGTCCGGTTCTTCACCCAAAAGCCCAGTAATTAGCCCATACTATTCACCCAATAGCCTAGTACATTTTAGACTCCATTAACTGAATAGTCCTTACACCATGGCGGGCGCTGTCTCTGCGTGCGTCCCATGACATGGGCAAGGGCAGCATCCTTTTAGTGTATCCCTCACTTTTCATTAAATTATCTAAAGGGCCTTTGCGCGTTGGGTTTGGCTCCGCATACGCCTTCCAAAGGTCCGAAACACCATGGTTCCGTGGTCGGAAAAGACCTTCTAAAATTTCTCGAGATACTCGAGAAACTCGAGAAATCGTGGTCGAGAATTCCCGTGCCTCGAGAAATAAAAAAGGTCGAGAAACCAGAAACCCTAAGTGTGAGGCTTTTTGTTTGTCGGTGCAAATAATTGTTGTCGGTGCGATGAATATTTAGCAGAGCTCGAATTTGTAAAAATTGTGCGCATCGAGAAAAAGTTGTGAATTTTTGACCATGGATAGAATGGCCCACGATAAATATTTTTTAGTATTGGAGGTCCGTAAAATTTTTGGACCTTCACGTCAAAATCAGGGGTCCTGTGAAATACGTTATTACTCTATGGTTAAGGCTGCTAGGGGTTGTGTGGTATCATTTCCGTGTAAAACAGACATGCGGAATTCATTTGTGATATTAAAAATGTAAAATTTCTTATTAAAAAAAAAGTTGTGTGGCGAGGAAAAACACATTTTTTTATTTTTTTTTAGAACGTCATATAACTAATATATATCATTTTTTTTCTAATAATAAAAAATATTATAAAGGAGCATATTTAATGTAGTTTCTAAATATATACAATTTTTAGGCTTATAGTATACAAAAACTACGCGAAAAAAAATGTTTGCTTCGTGGTGTATATGTTTTCTCCATAGTAAGTATCGATAATCTATGTGAACGTAAACATACGTAACGTATTGACCTTAAAATGCATGTATTGCTTGTTATTAGTAAATTTTATTCATAATAACTTCACAAAATGCAGAAATAAAAAAATACAATAAATAAAAACATATTTTTCCTCCTTAACTTAAACATAAACCGTCACAATTCAAATGACGCGACGTCTGTTTTCCGTTACTCAACTTAAGTAAAAAAAAAAACCAGAAGTTTTTTGTATTAAAGGTGTATAAAATGTATATGTTTCTATAATCTATATTAAATATGCTTCTTTATATTTTTTATTATTTGAAATAAAGGATATATATTAGTTATATGACGTTCTAAAAAAATAAAAATAAAATTGTGTTTTTCCTCGCGGCACAACTTTTTTTTTAATACGAAATTTTACATTTTTAATATCAGAAATGAATTCTGCATGTCTGTTTTACACGGAAACGATACCAAACAACCCCTAGCAGTCTTAACCAGAGAGTAATAACATATTGCACGGGACCCTTGATTTTGACGTGAAGGTCCAAAAATTTTACAGACCGCCTATACTAAAAAATATTCATCTTTGCTCACTCTATCTATGGTCAAAAATTCACAACTTTTTCTCGATGCGCACAATTTTTTTCGCATTTGTACTGAGACAAAACCCTACTAATTATGAATAAACTTGTTTTTATTTTTATATACTATTTTAAAATGACAATTATAATTAATACCGCCGTTCGTTGTGTAGAAGAAAACAGCAAAAATAAAAAACGGGGTACAGTCCGTGAGCTTTAAGAAAAACCTTCGGGAATCGGCGATGACACACGAAGGTAATATTGCTGTTCTGCTTTCACTGTTGTCATGTGTCACTGCTGATTGATACCTGACGTCTCTTTCTAAAACCCGAAGGTTCTTTTGAGAGCTCACGGTGTCTGTAGCTACGTGTAAAAAGTACTCTCCTACAATTCTAATACACAAAATTACGTGTCAGTAAAAAATTGGCCGAATTCCATAGTTAATTTCTATCCAACGTGTTGGCTTTCCAAATAATTGCACCCATTCCACTGTAATGTCTGTTGTGCTATTTCTTAACAATCACTGTACTTAGTTTTTGCTCTCATCTTATTTTCCAACACCTTTCTAAAAAGTCGTAAGTTCACTTAATAATTTATTACGTTATAGCCTTAGTGTAGTATATAATAATGTTTTAAGGTCAATGATCTAAGTACGTGAGCGCATTTCGGATGGTTTTATTGGTGTTTGAAGTACCGTTTGATACATTTCAGAGTTAATGGCTGGTTTTATGCGTACTTTTGCTTGTATTTTTGGTTATTAAATAAATAAAAAAAACAGAAACCGTTACAAATGTTTCGCTAAAACAGTTTTTGTAAAGTCAACTATGTAGGTAGATAGGTATTAAGAACGTTACAAATAGCGGAATGGTGTCTAGCATCTTATGATAGATTATTGGTAGGAAACTATTTATCCACTTAAAATATCAAAATTCAAGTTTCATATAGTTTAGTTGTTTAATTAATTTACGTACACTGCGACTCTTCCGCAGCGTTAAAAATGTTATTTTCTCAAACATGCGCGGAAATGTTGTCGTTACGTTCGTGAAAATAGACTCGGAAGTATCACGTTTCGGGCGCCGTGACACTTGATATGAAAAGGATTTTCATACTACTTTGCAGGCCTAGGCCTGCAAAGTAGCCGGCGACCGCCACGCGCTCGCCCTCGCGGGCGGGGCGGGCGCCGCCGGTCACGGCCGCGCGGGCGCCGGCCACGAGTACGATAGACTTTTAGGCTTTAAGTATTAGGTTTTAGGTCTTATTTCCACGCAAATCCGCCGAAACTTGGCCGGAAATCCCTATTTTCCCAGCCTCTGCTGTAATGTACTATTATTGTTACTCTTTGCCGTTCGCTCTTGAATGTTCATTAGAGCTATTGAATATTGATTGCGTTAAAACATGCCACAATTTGTCTGTAATAACTGCCTTCTTTGTCTACATATATTCTTCAAGTCCTAACAAGCCTTAGCTATCTATAATGAACTATAAATTGTGGTAAAAAAACAGCGTGTAAAGATTATTTTGAACACGTCGCCCGAATAGTAACTTTTGCAGCTGACTGTAACACGTAAGGTGAATTGAATACATTGTACCTTTTTATTGGTGTAAAGCAATCGTCGCGGAAGTCACGTTCCGTTTTCAAAAGGCGTTGCTTCATTTGTGAAGATGGTCGTTATGGCAACACTCGTCACATTTGAATAATGTCATATGTGGCTTCTATGCACGATGACATGTGACGTTTGGCTTCTGTTAGTGTTCCTTTTAGGACCGATTCCAAATTTAAATCGGGAAGTCGCCATAGCCAGTTCCTCATAAAGGTTGGTTAAAAGAAGTCCAACGGGTCGGCAGTCAATATGAGTCGGCATCCTTTTCTTACTCCCCAAGGGTCACAATTAATAATCTTAAAATCAGAATTTTCAAGCAAAAAATGATTGCTAGGAAATTGTTCACCTATAACTGTCATCTTTTAAGAAAAGGCATTACTTAAACAAGTGCGGTGCATCGATGAGAAATCTCCGCCGGTCTCGCGTTGCACGCGATTTCTCCAGAGGCTAATGCCCGGTGAGATGGTGACTCACGCCACGCTATATCACAGTTAAATTAGACCAGTAAATTAACTTGACTAGTAGCCCGCCTCGAACTGAGAACTAGAGATTTTCTTGCAAACGTTGACCAGTATAACAAGACCTTTTTAAATTTTTTTTCACGCCTTTTAGCTCCACAACTAGTTTTCTGTGTAGAAAATGACAGGGCACTCCCGTTGGTGGAATCCTGTAAATTGGGTGGTGAGAAGCACAAATATTTGTTCCTGAGTCTATATTTTTTATTAATTTAAGTGTTATTCTACATAATTATTATATATCATCGCCTAGTACCCATTACGAGCCATATTTAGCTAAATAACTGCAGGACTAAAGCGATTTCTATAATAGTGTACCATAATCAATTAATTTTATTTTTAACATTACGCAATTTTTAATTTGTTGGCTCCTGTTTAGGCATGACATTCACTCATTAGCGTGAAAATATAAAATTTGGGATACATATTAGGATGGCATTGCCAATGCTTCGATCCATAAGAATAATTGACTGAGGAGCCGAGCGTAGCGAGGCGACGAATGTCTCCGTTTTCACTGGTACGACGATTTGGCAGATTGATGTGTGTGTATTAGTTGGTTGGTTGGTCAGTGTCGGTCTAGAGGTCGCATTTTTCATCCGATTTTGATGAAACTTGGCATGTACGTTCCTTGATTTATTTGTCAAAAATTATCGAGCCATTTTTTTGATTGGGGGGAAAATGAGGGGAAAAGGGGCGAAGTTTGCTGTCGCGTTTTTTATGTTCTCCGAAGTCTAATACGGTTCACAGAACCACTAGTGATAAACTTTGTTGTCCTTTTTTAATGTCACCGTTAAAAATCGTGTACCTTTTAATGTATACATATATTATTTTATTAAAAGTATTTAGAACGTTGACTAATAATATAAGTGGATTAAAATATATAATACACAGACTGTATGTTACAATACAACCACAGGTACACTAAATACTGTTGATAATTTTAAACTGTATTTTAATGCATGGCAACAGATCAGTCGACGTCAAAGATATATTTACACTGTTGCTCCTTATTACAAGGGAGTAAGGTGCAAAAGTGTAAACATATATTTGACGTCGACTGTAGTGTCAGAAAGATCCTATAGTTTTATTATTCTTCAAATTCAAGATACCCGAAACAAATTAATTCAATGTTGGACTGTTCGAAATAAAAGGAATGATATTATTAAATAAATACATGTCTTATTTTACTTCAAATTCATTTTGAAATCGATGTAACTGAAATAGTAGTCGTTCAAAAAAAAATCTTGACATCAAATGCGAGTAACGTACCGACGATAAATAAAGTCGATATATGTCATGATTTTCACTTTTCTGGAGTAGAATTAATACCGATTAACATCATTCACCGAGTATAAATTCAGCTTCTTTTTTAATATAAAGTTTTAACCTAAAGTTGATAACATGCATATAAATATACCATGAATCTATGCTATCAACCACTGAGAATTATTTCTTTATTTTTAAATTATTGTTCACCTTATCTACAAAAAATCCTGGATGACCACCACCACGAACACAACACTATAAAAAAAATAAACACACCTTTGAAATGAAAAATCAAGTCACACGCCAAAGTCTCTACGATGTACACACTGGCACTTGAACGCAACGTGTTTATGGTTTTAGAACACCGTTTTTAAAAAGTTTGAATTTTGAATTTCGAATAGAGGCGCGTGCCCGCGCTGTTTCGAATGCGAGCGGTCCGGCCTGTGCGCCGCTTTTATTATTTCGTCACGCGGTTTGCGCGCGGTTGCAAGTGCATCGGCTGGGGGTAGATGACACTGTTTTGATATTCTGTGGTTAGTGTGTTCCGTTTCGGGATCTTGGCTTACGGTAAATGTTTTGTGTTATACTGATACAGTTAAAAAAAATTAATTATGCGCAGAAACTGACATGAACGTCTAGCATTGAGTAATTGCATGTATTTTGATCGCTAAATAAAAAATATATACTATTGTTACGTCAGGCTAGACAGTTAATTTTTTTTTGCACAACTTTCAGGTCTAGGATCAGGGTTTCGATAAAATACAAACCCGGAGTTCTGTTGGATTTCATAATAAATCAACGGAGTTCATTGGATTTAATTTTCGTAAATTACGATGTATCCGCGCGTACCTACTTATTGAAACTAACCTTGCAACATTTTGATAGGTAAGATTCGGTTAGTTATTACCCTACTGTTTGTCGATTCATCATTCAGCTTTTCCACATTCTGACAGCCCAAAACAAACCTATGACCGGAAAGGAATCCGGTAAGAAATCTATTTGTGCACTACAAGAACTGCATGCGCATATCATTAGAGTAGTCGAAGGACTCTATAGTTGTTAAAGGGAGATTAGAAACTTTGATTAAGGTCATGTGCTTTAATTTATACAACTACTTGAACGTCGACCATATTAAGACTATTAAGAGTTAATTGCAAAAAAAATCGTAGCCCTCTATCGTATAATCGTAAGTACTTCAACATATATTTAATTGTCATTTCTATAAAGTACTTGCTTCTTTATTATGTTACATTTGAAGGCTTATGTTTTGAGTTCTAGCCAAGGAAGAATTTGGAGGCTTTGATGAAGGGATTAATGGGTAAGGTTTACCATTATTAAAAAGAAAAAATAAACAAACAAGCCAAATGATCCGTTTCAGTGTACATAATACGGATCTTTTGTTGCATGGTAATACTGGTATCGTAATGGAGTAAGCCTAAATGGCCAAGAAATGCGGTGCGTCATCGGGTGAAGCAAACCATGCGGTCTGCCCAAGCGACCTTACTAGCTGAAATATTGTGACAGTTTGACTTAATATAACCTAACATTAGGGAACGTTTACCAATAAAATGTACTCGTACATAATTACCAGTAAAAAGACATTTATTGCAATTTGTATGTCGCAAAAAATGTGTGGTTGGTTCAAAGAACACGCAGAAAGGCGTATGAAGAATATGGACTTGAAATTTGGGGACACAATAAGTTGTATATTTTATATGTCGATGATATTTTTACCCCCAGTGGATCTGTCAAGATGACAATATTGACAATGTTACAATATCGCCTGGATAACGTGACAAGGGGGTTAAAATTTGTAAGTCACGGTATCGGTATAGCCATCACTGCGTCACAGACACCACTTTGATTCTCAAACTTGAACATTTTGAAATAATTCTAACTATATTAGTGGATCTGGCTTAGTGGAATCTGTATAATCTGCAACGTTACTGATATGAACCTAAGCCTAGCCCTGCACTCCGCCAGGTGGCTACATCCACTAATTTAATTAATATGTACCCCAAAAAGGTTCAGAATAAAAGTGATATATGTGATTTTGTGATGGCCATACCGTGTTTTGGTCTACCATGGTATATGTTTGCAGCCGTATTCATAAAAATCCTTAATTGGCGTCTGATATTCGAACCAGCTGATACGCTGATTAGGCTTAATTCAGGCTTGTAAAATTACTTGATTCATATATACAAATTATCCTGCGCACATTTGATCCACCGCTTATTGATAGATTAGACGCCTTATGTTGGCAATTGTATGTAGTGTTAGTATTTTGCACTACAGTCAACATTTAAGAATTGATACTCGTATCGTTGACAATGCGAAACGCTTGCGCGACAGTTCCGTTTTATGTCGCGGATGTCAACGGCTGTTCTCCTCTGTCGCATTTTTCAACTTATTCTCCTGATATGTTGTGAGCTGGTTCGATATTGACGATACTGATTTTGTTTTTTTTTTTTCAAATGGCGGAATTATCACAATGGAGACTATAGTAAAATTTTGATGTATTGTTACGTACAGTCACCATCAGATATATTGGAGCGGCGAAGGTGGTTACACCTACCCTGACCGCTCCGATATATTTGATGGCGACTGTACACAAAAGTTTTAATTCGAAAATATTAAATACCATTATTAATTTCTTAAAGTAAAATAAATTTATTTTGTGCAATACTAAGACTTTCATAATCGGCTTTAAAACGAGGATTATGCAGATAACGGTTAATTAGCCACGTATATAATTAGTCGTAATTAGTTTTTGTATAGTTAAAACATAAGCTTCTCGCCTCATAATTACGAGGTCAGTGCTCCCTGTAAAATACTTTCCACAGCTTACATAATAAGTATATCAAGTTAGTGTTGGTCAATTTTTGTAAGGCTTGACGCGAATTGTATACTCGTAGAGAGGTAACAGACAGATAGATAAAAATATATATATTTAATTATATGAGCCTAGAGTGCCACTGCTGGACAAAGGCCTCCCTCTTCGCTTTCCACGTATCCCTGTCCTGATCCGTCTCCCACCAGTCTCTATCAAAGGCGTCCAGGAGTTCGATTTTTGAATCTCACCGGTGCCTTTTTTTGTATGCAGCCGATGACTATTTAGTACGAAATAAGTCACCCGGTGAGATTCAAAAATCGAACTCCTGGTCGTCTCGCCGTCACCGTCGTGGTTTGCCGCGAACTCGGGTTCGATTATTTTCGAATTTACAAATATTAGTAAGTACTTGGTGAGTAAAGTCACCAAAGTGCTCAATGATCGTGTTCACGACGAGGGACTACAATCAGAAGCCCCTTCAAGGAGTACAAAAAGACACCCAGCAAAACTCAATCGAATGGTGTAGTTACATGTCAAAAAAATTACGGGGGACTATCTTGTCGGTCCAGCCGTCAACACAATGAATTTGTAATAAAGAGTCGGCAACGCGCATGTGACACCTGAAGAGTTGCAGGTGTCAATAGCCCGATAGCTGCTTACCATCAGGCAATTATTAGTGAAAACCGTCAGAGTATTAGGTCTTATCTATGGTTTTATACATGAAATACAAGGTGTAATAAAAATACTGGTGATCCGTTTTGATATAATTGGTAACGTATTCTAATTATAATAGAACTCAGGATAAAAATATCGCGAATTTTTTTTATGGAGGGTTGGCCGCCTTGGACTACGTGTCTATACTTTTTCTCAGTCACAATATGATACCAATTATGCTCTTAAACGGATCACCAGTATTTTTGTTACATCCTGTATATATTTAAACACACTTTCAAGCTTTAAAGATTATTTTAAAAACTACTGGATCCGCTCTACTTTTTTGTAACGGCGTGGTAAGTAAAATATAATTTCAAGTAAATTCTGAAGCTGAATGTAACAAATTTAACTAGACAAGAGAAAGGAGAGCATAATTATAAATATTTTGTATTCAAACGAGACTTATATTTAGGTGTGTCAGTTTATTTGAGCCTTAAATACATGGTCCCAAAATGACATTTGTATTTTTTCTATAATTAATATTTCTCTAGGTTTCTTATAATTTCTGATTCATCACCACTGATTTGTTGACCCGTACTGTATACACACAAGTGAATTAAACAAAAATATACAATTACACCGTATCAAGATATGTACCAATTTCCAGTTATTTTCGTGTGTTACATTGCATCAATCAACTTGTACAACCGTCAACATGCACGAATGATTTTCCACCTTAAGCTCCATATAATAAGGACCATTAAATTGGAAATATGTTGTTGGTTGTATGTCTGTAACTGCTGTTATGATGACGTAACCGGATTTAAAACCGTATTACTCGTATGTCTGAAATCCTTACTAAATATGGTACTTGCCTGACTTCAATAAATTCATACTATTTTTACGAATCGTGTGACCATGCACAACATTTTTCTATGGATAATACTTTTTATCATTTTTACAAAATAGATCTCAGTTAAAATGACGAATGAATGGAAATGTATTCAAAAGAAAATGACGGATCATTTTGTATAGAAATTTCTTTAGGTGACCCGTTTTCGTTGTGTTTGAGTCTATAAAGGTTCATCGAAGTCAGGTACCTAACTATGTAGGAAATGTTAGTTAATTAAATATTTTTGTATACCAAGTACCAACATAATTTAATATACCAAGTGTGACTCCTATTTATTTACCTACAGGTGTAATGTGTAATATTGTCTAATATTTTTGAACACAGATATACACAGTCATAATGTGCATAACTAGTTTTACTTTTCGTTGTTAATTTCATTAGATGTACCGCTTACAATCTTTTCTGTTTTGTCCTAAGCTTGAGTGGTAGAAAATATCGTGTGGCATTAAGTCCGCCTTTTTCACGTTAAGTTTTCTTATTTGCAATAACGATAACATAATACAAATAAATAAATATGTATATTAAAAACTATATTTAATCTTCCCTTTTAGGAATTTAGATTATATTGAGCTGGTATCCCATGCGGTACCATGCAGCGCCCTTATCCATTCATCCACAAGGACGAGATGCGAAATCTACCTGTGCGTTCCCCTTGCGGGGACGGATTTTTTAATATCACCTAAGTATTCCGATTGATTTTTATTAACTGGCACAAAATAAACTCAACTAATATTAAGCAAGGCTATCAGCCATTTTACTTTTGTGGCCTAATTTCGCATTTTGTTTGCTACCGCACAAATTTCAAGAACCGTTGGTCACCCTACTGACATTACTAGTGCGAGACGCATTGCGTGTGCCCGCACATTCGCCGATTTGTTGGATCCACCAACACAACAGTTTATTTTAAAACTTTTCTAAATACCAGGACCACAATGATAGCATCTTGTTAATAGAATGATATACGCTTATTTAAAATAACAGTAGCGAATACTTACAAAAAAAAACGCAATGCTGGGGGCGATCACTAGTATGGAAAAAGCATCGATAATTGAGTTTACCGATATGGGAACTCTTTATGTGTCATTAAATTTTGCTCCCTCCATTCCTATGTCTGCTAACCTACCTTAAAAATATTTATCTCTGAGAAATAATTAAAATGACGAACACGAGTTCTAAAAGAACGTATTAAGTTGTCCGGGGATTCAAACTTAGGACAACGCCAGATTGGAAGACACCTGAACTTCTCTACCGACTCAAAAGTACTTAAGTTAGACAAACTTCGTAAAGCATTGTTAAACGTCCAGACACGTAAATAATGGCCGTTTTCTCTCGGCTTTTCAATATCGCGATTAGAAAGCGCGGTTAGAGCGGATCAGTGCTCATTATCTCAAATTGTTACTTTTCCTGCGCACGGCGATTGGTTGAAATGCTCAAAATAAATAATCCAGTGTGTTATGAAAATTATAGCCTATATGATGCCTAGAGATTTATTTTAAATAACAAATGAAAATGACGCACGTAAAAAGTGTATTTATTATTATTAAGTCCAATAGGTTTGTGTACACAGAGGACCGACCTCTTTAGTGCGTTAGCCGTTCTTAGATAGAAGCGCCCTTGTCTATGGTTTCCATAGGAATTGACCGCGTCAGTGTATTTGACAGCAAATTGTCTTAGCTGTCAGATATCTGTGCTGCTTCCTAAAAACATTGTTACTATTAGATTAGGGACTTATGGTAAGGCTCGTATAAAAAATAGATAAATATTATTTAAAAAAAATGTTGTATAAGTATAATATTTGCTTCTAAGACATATTTCGTGTATCTAAAGTTAATAAAAAAATGGTCTTGACAGACAGACAGACAGACAACAAAGTGATCCTATAAGGGTTCCGTTTTTTCCTTTCGAGGTACGGAACCCTAAAAAGGCTTTTGTTAACTGAAATACTATGTGATTTGATATAAGGCTCGTGTTATTGAGTTGAAAGTCTCGACAAAATCTAATTTAATCAATGATCTCTATAACCTAGAAACATAAAAGTGATTTCACTGTTAGTTTACGCTACGTACCACTCAGCATAATCTAGAAGCGCCTTACACTTTCAGACTGCTCCAAGCATCCGAGATAGCATCGGACTTGACTGTCAGACATTAATTGGATAAGTTTCTACGTAGACTACTTTAAAATTATGCCCGTACAATGAGCTGGATAATTTAGATGCGAGCTACTAGTTTTACTGAAAATTGAGGTAAATATTATTCAGAATAGGATTTTAAAAGGTATGGTAACTCCGCGAATGTTCTGAGAAAGGTCCTACCTTTCTGAGAACATTCGCTAAGATAAAGCAAACGTTACTCACTATAGGTAGTCCCTATGGACTATAGGGAGGTAACGTTTGCTTTATCTTAGAGCCTTTTAAATCCAAGACGATATCGGATTTAAAAGGGTAAGTAGAGACACTAATTTTAGCTAAGCTGATGATACTGATGACCTTGATTGATACTGATGACCTTAAGAGTCGCCAGGACGCTCGCGTGAAGTCGCGTCCCCATACAAACGTAGTTCAGCTCTCATTTTAAAACGACATGCTTTAGAACCACGAAATTTGGCATGGGCATTCTAACAGTACAGATCTATGTCGGTAATTCGTTAACGTTGCTAAAAATTGTAATACAAAGAAAATGTAGCAAAAATAAGTTTTGTATGTAAATCTCTATCTGGCTGTATTTTCTTTGTATTACAATTTTTAGCAACCAAAACGAATTACCGACATAGATCTGTACTGTTAGAATGCCCATGCCAAATTTCGTGGTTCTAAAGCATGTCGTTTTAAAATGAGAGCTAAACTACGTTTGTATGGGAACGCGAGCGTCCTGGCGACTCTTAAATGAAATCACGATATTGTTTACATCATACAACAGCCTCTTTCATTTTTATAAGAAGCTTTTTCGACTAAAGCCACAGGTTTTTCATAAGTGGATCTCAAGATTTATAAGAATACAAAAATATAAAACTTTTTGTAAAAAAAAAGAAATTTGACCATAGTTGGATCATTCATTATGTCTTTGCATATAACTGGGGTACATAGGTACATGAGTACTGCATCTGCATTATAACGAATAACAGAAACTAGTAAATCGTTAGTTGGTATTAAAAACATAAATATGTAAATGTAAAAAAAACGTGCAATCGCCATAATTTAGCCAGTAGTCGCCCATCCATATCTAACCTCAGCCAGAAGTGACCCGCGATCCACCCAGCCAGCCAACGGACACCGTGTAATCGTACGAAACCCTTAGGGTACGGGTGTCTTGCACATTTGGATGGTTTTATTCAAACGGCTTTATATTTTTTGTGATACTGTTTTCTTTTAAGATCACCTTTTTAAAGTCGTGTGATCTAAACGGCACGCTTTCAACTTATTTGGCGTGAGTACAGGTCACTTGAAACCTCTCTAGCGTTGGTGCAGTGAGAGATCTTAGCAATACATGGATTGGATTTTATTTTAACTTAAGTACATTGCACAGTGAATAGCGTACTTACAGGGGGTCCTGGAACATTAGATTTCAAGGCTGGATTCAACTTCTCTTAACCTACATTTCTTGCAACGTACTTACTTGAGTAAGAAATGTATGTACTTATTTAATTGAATGTAAGGTAATTATGTACAAGTTACAACGTAGCATTTTTATGTTGTATCCTAACAATACAATGTAGATGTACAGTCTGTAGAAGAAGTAAGTACCTTAGTGTGGGACTTATTTGTACATTTAAACTTTATTGCACAAAAAGTGTACAAGAGGCGTACTTATGGCTTAAGGGATTCTCTACTATTCTCACTTTATTGCGAAGAGAACAATAAAGTGTTAAAATAATTTTTAAACACCTCATTCGAGGAGCTATCCTGACTGTACGGCATTTTCTTCAACACAAGCGAGTGAAGAGAAAGTGGTCTGTCAGGATCGTAGCAAATGGAAATCCGTGATCTCTGCCTACCCCTCTTGGAAACAGGCGTGATTATATAATGTATGTATGTATGTAAACAGACAAATCCTAAAAAATGTGTCGTGCATGCAAAAACACCTCGTGGAAGTTTTTGTTGGCTAAACTAAGGATTCACGCTTTTGCTCGCAATTTTTTGTAGGCGGTGGCTAAAAAGACGAATGGAAATCATCCAAACAATGTTTGGATCAAATACTCTAATCTTCTAGACCTGGGATGCTGGGTGGCCAAACAAAAATACTTCTAAAATCTGTGATACCTATTATGGAATATCGCATTATGTAATTATCGTAGAAGAAATTAGAAGTTAGTAATTAATTTCAATTTGATATATAGTTAACATAATTACACTGTATGTAGATGCTATTTTGATGACAAAAGTAGATCATTTTGGTAACAAATCAGGAACGATTCATAATTTTTTAGTAAGAATGCCTCCCCTGGTCAAATTCAACGATACACATTCAACCGCATTTAGCAAACCATAGCCGTTGATAAAGTTGTAACGTGTGCTTTATTTGTGTGATAACAGGGTATACATTAGAATGAGTTTCAAAAACCACATACGTCATTTAAACATAGTACACGCAGTTAGCATTAGTGACGACGCGGGATGTCACAGGTTGTGTGTGACAAGGATAAATCGCTGGGTGGAAGATTCATTGCAGGTTCCGATGTGCGGGTATTATACGAGTAGGCGGCAAAATTGTCCCATACAATAGGCAACTTTCCTAAGGAAACACACCTACCCTTTATTAAGTGGAAATTTGACACCATTTATTTATCGTATGGATGCATGTCACTGGATATAGGTAGGCATTTCTTCTCTGGGGTACTAGTAGTGGGAAAGCAGATGATGAAGAAAATCCAGTGAGTGCTGCGAGGTGCAGAAGGGACAGTGCAGCTGCCAAGTTACTACACCATGAAACTTCTTATGGGAGATTTAATACAAGGTTGAATTAAAGGTATATTTTGCCTACCTTTTAAAATTAAGTAAGTACAAGTTTAGCACGACGATTAAGATTATTTTTCCGTCGAAAACAATGAAGTTTTTCTATAAATAAAAATCGTATAAAAATTAACTCTTATTGGGAAAGTAAAAAAGACCATGTAAGTATGTAGTAAAATATAATAGCGTTAATATTAATTAAATATCACATGTTTTGTTTTTAAAAGCAGTAAAAAAGACACGTCATTACTTTCAAGGTCGCGGCCAGGAAACATAACGCCTATACAATGTTTGTACTGATTCCAACATTATAATATATGTTACTGTTTGTTACGCGTTTGTTGCGCGCTATATATGTTACGCGTTTTTCGCCTTTATACTAGTCAATTAAATCTCTCATTATCTCTTATTCTCCTCCCAAAAATACTCATTTATTAATTATTTAAGTCAAATAGGGTACAAAACAGCATCCGCAACAAACTTCGTCCACCAGTAATAATATGCTACAGGCTTCGTCAAATGTGTACAAGATAAAATCCGCAACAAGCTTTGTCAAAAACTCCCAAATATTTCCTCCCAAATAGCAGCCAATCTTAATTAAAACTATCTATCACACATTAAACTCCTTATCCGTCCTTATTCTTAAGTTCCGATAAGCCCCATAAGTCCCCTCGTCTAAGTCATCATGTCTGTGCAGAGATCGGCAGGAATGTGTGCGCGTGATCATATCATAGGAACCAATGTTCCCCCGAACGCGAACCGCACTCTTGTGTCGAGTTCTGGTCCTTGTCTCTGGCTTTAGGACTGTGTCATAGTGTTTCCGCTCTTCAGATTGCAGCCATTTTGAGTTTGAGAGGAGCTTCTTGGTCCATTCGTCTGAAAGAAATGAGCTATGAAGATCAGTAATGCCACACACACGTAGGTCGCCTACCAATTTTACTTATAAATTAAGTAACGATTAAGACGACACACGTTCTTTAACGCGCATGGTCCTTATTTAATCTCTATTTATCAGTAAATAAAACACAGAAACCATATATTACACAAAGTTATGTTTTCATAATATGGAAGGAAAGGCAACGGTAAATGTTTCTTAAATGGACAGGAAAGGTTCCGCGTCATTAGCTCATTACACTCAACTGATCAATGCCTCTGGGGATTTTTCCTGTTTTCCTCCCATACCTACATACACAGTGTACTCAGAATATCAATAAATAATCTTGTCTATCAAAGAGATATAAAGATACTATCGGGGTCAGAATTTATAGATGAATTCATTCATAAATTGGTACTTAATGAAATTCTGAACCCGATGGAACAATCAGTCTATTTCATTAAAACTGTCAACCACTCGTTCTTCCCCTGTTAGTGTTGTACCTACGTACGACATTTAAAGAAAACAATTTAAAATAAGCGTTCCACAACAACAAAATTGTTCGGCTGTGCGGTATCAGTATACGACTCTAGGTATAGTAATAACTGTTTAAGATGTCGGAATTGTAGGTAGAAATCCCTAGTAAGATACCGGCATATAAAAAAATTACTACCTTAAGTATCGCGACCATTATGTATCAAGTAGAGGTAGGCAGACACTAGTTTTTACGAAAGCGACTGCCATCTGACCTTCCAACCGAGAGGGGAAACTTTTTGGGATTAGGTACGGTTTACTTACGATGTTTCCCTTCACCAAAAAGCGACTGATAAATATCAAATGATATTCGTACATAAGCTCCGAAAAACTCAGTGGTACGAGCCGGGGTTTGAACCTGCGACCTCAGGATTGAAAGTTGGACGTCTTACCGCAAGGCTACCAGCGCTTACTGTTTCTTACATGTCATAAATATTTTAACTGCACCAAAGACAACTAGAAATCCAGTAACATTGTAAATTACCATTCAGATCCTTCATAGCACCAGCTTTCCCACCATATTCATAAGGCAGACCTTCGTCCGGGAAGTAATCTACGCCCATGGCAGTGTTAATCTGTGCGTCTCCCGAGTGAATCTGGACCACTTTGCGCCGCCAGGGGTACAGACCCAGGTGCAGCAGCAGGAGAGACATGGTCTTTAGACGTTGGGTGTTGATAACGTGAACTTCGGAAAACCGGGTGGGGTAGACTGACTGAAAAATAAGATTATAGATTAGGTGCGTAGGTTGGTCCTGTCTGCAGACCAATGAGCATAGAACAAACGCTAACAGAAAAGGTTATGGATAAGCTTGAATTGTTTGTCTTTTAGCTTGGATATAAAAGGTTATGGATAAGCTTGAATTGTTTGTCTTTTAGCTTGGATATATGCATTATATCGCCACATTGTAGGTTGAAGAACAAAAACATTTTGAGGACAGCCCTGATAAGTAATACGACCAATATACAAAAAAAAAAATTTGCTGTTTAGTACGGCCGTTATTACGTTTGCAACTAAAATATACACGTTAATTTATTAGAAGCACACTGTTTTGCCTATTTTCCTAGAAACCCTGGTCCTAATAAATAATACTTTTTAGTTACTTTGTTATGACTAGGGTTTCTAGATAACTAATACCTATTGCTTGTTACATTAGTGTTTATAGAGTAAAATAGACAAAATAGAGTAATTTTAATGAAGTACCTTGTTTTAGTTGCATATATTATCATAAAAACATTGTAAAGTAAACGACCGAAAACTCGTCCCCAGTTCAAGTCATGTTTAAAATTAACGTTTAGCTGACTTTAATGCTCACTTCAGAAGCGCACTTTAATGGTAATTTTGAACTGATCTGTCTGTTTTACTATTTCACCTCATTATCAAAACCAGTAATTAAAATTCCACAAAACAAACAGTATCTATAACAAGATGCGCACGAGTGCTTCATCTCTCCAGTGCACGTCTATTATGGAGGTATCCGAGCGAGAAATCCATCGAGTGGAGACAATCTAATTGGGTCTCATCTCCGAGCTAAATGTGACAATGTATTTTACGATCCTGTAACTTCCATTTTGAACTTTATTCTGTAAGAAAAAATAACGGTTTTTCCAAGAACGACATTAATTTTAGTTGACTAAGATTTTTAAATTATATCGACTGTTATTGAAGATGGTAATTATTTTTGGTTAATAAAGCCACAAACTGCGGCTCAATTAGAGGAAGCTAAACTAGCTTGCTCTAATTGACACAAAAATGTAATATTTTGCTCTAAAAATAAATACTGAAGTTCGGTTGCACCAAACCATCTGTCAATATTAAAACGTTCGCTAAAGAATGTGGACAAATTTTCATATGGTACCCTGTCAGGTGACGCTGATGAATCCATCAAAAGTGGTGCAACTAGCCCTGAGTGTAAGACGTGAACCCTTGTGATTTGACTCTTGTTATTATTCTAAATCTATTTAATCAATGTCGAGCAAAAAACTCAAATGAAACTTCTGTGAAAAGTTGGTTGGCAAATGAAAGTCGGCAATACAATTTTCGGTAAAAAGGCAGGACCTCCGTTTTAGATAATTGTTTAATACCTATACCCGAGTCTTATGAGAGTATCGTTAAAGATTCAAGGATTGTACCTTCATACACCAAATGAAGTCCTTCCAGTAGGTTCCTTTGAAATGGTTTTTGATGTGCGCCGGCTGCAAGTCGCTGACATCTATGAATATAACCTCTTCTCCTGGTGTTGGATCCTCTCGTAACCTGTAATTGTAATCGTCTATAGGTATAACACAGTTACTTAATATATTGACTGGGTCTTGAAATGTGTCTATAGTTTCCTTACTTAATACATTTAGACTCAAAGGGCGTTTATGCGATTTTGGAAAAATAATGTTTTGAATGCATTATTATTCAGTTTCTTTGTCTCTATCGATCTGTAAGCTTAAAGTTGCAAATTCACATGAAAGTCGCGTGTATTACACACGTGTTTTAATTGTTTTGTTATTATAATTGACAAAAAATTAAGTTTCCTTGTTTTGGGGCAGAAATGACAATATAATTCTAAACAATTGAAGGTTGTATCTATGGTCCCTACTTTTACGAATCTATGACACTACATATATAAAAAATAAAAATATATAGTTCTAATACTAATTCAAGTTGCCAAAAAATATGAAAATAACAAGCAAATTGAAGAAAGACCCCGAAATTGAGTTCTTTTTGTTAGTAATTGTTATTTCAAACAGCTGAAATGAAAAAATGTAAACAAGCTACAATAGACAACAAAGAGACTATTGTCTCCTTTGTCTCGTTATTATAATAAGCGAAGTTATTGAAAATTCGCGATAGTCTGCCTAGAAATTTACAACGCATTAGTTTTTGAAGGATAGCAAGGATACAAAGCGGCGATGAAAGGACCTAATTGTCAGCGCTGAATTAAGACAATATTTTCTTTGT
Organism: Pammene fasciana; assembly: GCA_911728535.1. Lineage (NCBI taxonomy): Eukaryota > Metazoa > Arthropoda > Insecta > Lepidoptera > Tortricidae > Pammene > Pammene fasciana. The sequence continues at coordinate 6,250,082 of OU452292.1, forward strand.
ATAGTTTTACTGAGCAAGTTTTTAGGCTGCTACCACACCAATAGAGATTCTGCATATGACGACGGCGTGAGAGCGCGCCGATACTATGTTTACTGTATAGTCCCGCTCACACTGTCTCCGCATTCAAGTAAGGTGCTGGTGTGATACCCACCTTAGGTTTCTTTAAGCACAGTTGTTTGCCATCGAATGCTTATAAGAACCACAAATGATTTACTCGCTTTAAGTTAAAGGCCATGCGGGCTAGTAGCCCCTGTACTGATAGCGGTCTGTCTAAAGCAGTAAAATCCTAGAGTCACACCATCATCAAGCCACTGAATCTTTGTTATGCTTACCGTCAGCGAGCGAGCAAAACCCATGCTGACAGTGGTCTGTCAGTACAGTCGGTACCGGCAGCTGCACTCAGGCGCGGATCCAGGATTTCTTTCAGATGGGGGGGGGCAAGAGAGCCCTCATCATTACCGCCCCCTAACACTAAGGTATGCTCACCGTATGTCTAACACCATGAGCCAGCGAGGCAGTAGCGCCCGTGCTGGCAGTAGTCTGTCCAGAAGAGAAGTCGGCGCCAAGAGACACCTCATCATTACCGCCATCTAACACTAAAGTATATGCTCACCGTATGTCTAACACCATGAGCCAGCGAGCCATGAGCGCCCATGCTGACAGTGGTCTGTCCAGAGCAGTAGGATCCTGGACTCACATCATCATCGCCACCAAACACTAAGGTATGCTCACCGTTAACACCATGAGCCAGCGAGCCAGTAGCGCCCGTGCTGACAGTGGTCTGTCCAGAGCAGTAGCCTGGACTCACATCATCATCGCCATTGACATTATGATATGCTCACCGTATGTCTAACACCATGAGCCAGCGAGCCAGCAGCACCCGTGCTGATAGTAGTCTGTCCAGAGAAGTCGGGGCCAACGGACACCTCATCATTACCGCCACCAAACACTAAAGTATGCTCACCGTATGTCTAACACCATGAGCCAGCGAGCCAGTAGCGCCCGTGCTGACAGTGGTCTGTCCAGAGCAGTCGGGGCCGGCAGACGCACCAACGTCATACGACGTCCACCGACGCTACGCGCTCGGAGGGGCACTATGTAGCTGGAAAAGGAAACAATGTTTTGTTTTATTCTTAGGTCAGTATTTAATTAATGAACTAGTGATATAATAGTTCTATTGGTACCTAATAAGTAACTAAAACGTGCTCCGTGCCATAACACAAGTAATTCGATGCAATGTTATACCTAAAGAGCAAAATATCAAATTCCGTTTCTGATTAGAGGAAATGGTTGCACGTGTCAGTGAAGAGTTTTATTTCATGATTTTTCCTCCTCGGTTATAAACAAGCGTCTTAAAAAAATACTGCTTTTATATATTGTGTAATTTTCAGAAAAAATATGTTTTTTCTACTCGGTCACGAGCTCTTCCCATCACAAAAAGGAAAGAAAATCGATACCTACCTATATTTTTCAGACTTTTATTTTGTTACCCACACGTACAAAGTTCCTATATGGGAAACCGGAACGCAATAGGAAAAAAACTGTGACAATTTTTTATCCTATTATAATCGAAATAGCTCGCGATTCTGTGTAGAAAAAATATTAAATTTACAGAAAATAACACAACTTTTAAAAGAGACTAAAGAGACATATGAGAGAAATGAAATCACACAAGTTTTAATGATTCATCTGTTCAACATTGTAATATCTTTACTTTATCAAATATTCTCGGAGCTCATTCAAGAATGAAACTTGTATTTGCTCGGGAACAATGAGAATTCATAAGCAATTTTCTAGCAATATGCTACGACGACGTTTATGTCAGGCGATTTGAGCCACATACGTACAGCAGCAAAAGTTGCTAAGCGGGTAAGGTGTTTAAAATGAGCTGGACACGACTTTATTGTTAACAGAATAAGAGCGGTTGTAGGTTATTTTGAACACTACCCGTTTAGCTATATTTGCTGCTGACTGTAGCTAATGCTATAAGGATCTTTTACTTATACTGGTGCCGTACTCTAATTTTAAAATACATAAACACAATCTATCTGAAACATAACTCAACTCATTGGAGTTATATTGAAGTTGGATCGCGTCTAAGCGTGTTTTAAACTTAGAATATGGCCCCAAGACTAAGGATACACAGATCTTACTGGCGTATACGTCCGGCGGACAGGTCGGTCAATAAATTATGGCACTGTAAGTACAGATTGGTCCGCAGACACATCCCTGGTCAATTCCAACCATACATTGACAGGCAGGTCGGGCGGATAGATCTCTGTGTGTATCCTAGGATTCCTAGGCCATTGATGCAAGAATACGAGTTCTTGATTCGACACCTTGAAACATTTCACACATCATATATTTTTGCATGTATTTTTACGGGTGGTTCTCTTTATATTACGTAGCTCAATACCTAGTTTCAAATGAAAAAAAATATCCATATTTTAAACATAAACGTTTAGTTCTAGTTTTAACCAATAAGCTACCAAAGCTACCAGAGCATAACATGAAAGGAAATACTTATCTTACATGAAACAACGAGTTTGGTCACTCGAAGTGCAATCCGCTATAAAATGCCGGGAAATTCATAGAGAAGGCAGGCAATATTCAAAGCAGGCATTACTTGAGTGGCATTCCAATAGCCATGAAGTATGGGCGAATTATAAGCTCAGGGGAACTCTTAGACTATTCAACCAACCAGACCAGCCATGTCTGTCATTTTCTAGCCAAAAAAAGTGTGCAAATTTTTGCGGGGGTGGGTAAAGTCAAATGTATGCGAAACGTCAAAATAGCCACGTCGGATAAACGTCAGTCCATACAATGAGTATGACCACGGGTCATATATTTTCGGTAGAGGGGGACGCCTGTCAATGACCGCTCCCGTTGGTTAAATGCTGTAAGGGGGAACTATTAGCAGTAATACATATTAGTTATGAAACTTTGAATTAATTCGAGTATTTTTTCGTGTGACAAGGACTCAAGTTTTATAAAGATGATTGATGCTTCGTCTTCAAAGCGGTTCCGTCAGGTGTCACAACTTTGCCTTTGATGCACAACTTTGCCTGGGTGGTTTTCAACCTGGCCTGGCGGCCATCTCAGTAATAAAATGCTCGTGACGGTTAAATAAAATAAAATAGATGAGATGAGAATAATGAAAAAGGTTTCTATTGAAACGTATTTAGCTTAACAATTATAAGTTTTTTTTACCACGTCGGTGGAAAATAAGCATACAGTCTGTCTGGATATACGTAATATCAATGTTGTACAGTCTTCCTATTACATAAATGGCAATCCTATTAAAAAAGTGGACCAAATTCAAGATCTAGGCGTAACCTTCGACCAAAAGCTTACGTTCATTCCACATGTTGATTCTATAACAAAGAAAGCTTCTAGAATGCTAGGTTTCGTGATTAGAAATAGTAAGACCTTCCATAAACTTAAAACAAAAAAACTGTTGTACTATACATTAGTGCGGAGCATTTTGGAGTACTGCAGTGTAGTCTGGCGGCCACACTTTGCTGTGCACAACTTGAGAATGGAAAGGATTCAAAAACGTTTCACTTGGCACCTAGCACGATCTTACGGGGTTGCAAAGAAAATAAAATCGTATACTAAACGCTTAAAATATTTTAAATTACAATCACTATATCAGCGGCGTGATAACTTAGATCTATCGTTCTTATTTAAACTCTTCAGAAACCAAATGGATTGCCCCCAATTATTGGAAAAATTTAACTTCAGAGCTCCCCCTAGATATCCGCGATTTTCGATACAGCCATTGTCACCCCCTTATCGCACAACGGCTCTCGGCAAAAATTCACCGGTTCACCGTCTAAGCAGATTACTAAATGAAAAATGTGCCAGTGCTGACATTAATTTTGACACGTTCACCAGATTTCGAGCTAACACCCAGGACTGAATCCCTATATTTTTCTCTTTTGTTGTAGGTAAAATTGCATTATATATTTTTCTATAATTATTAAGTAAAACTTCGTAATACCACGACTTCTGTTTACACTTTACTTAATGTTATCTTAACTTTAAGTTCATGCATGTGGTGTTTGCCTCTAATTAGCTGTGCAATAAGCTTAAGAACACAATTTGTCAGATATTTTTAAATGTAATATTGTAACCGCTGTTGGCAGACCTAATAAATAAAATAAAATAAAATATAAGCAGTCACCATAGACTATGGGACGCTTTCATCTCCAAAGGTGCGCGAGCGATATAGCCCCCTGCATATGTGTGATAACCACCTACGATCATTTTGCATTGGTTCAACAAGAATGTTGCTTGAATACAGTCAAGCCAGCAAAGAGAATTTTCCCAGCCTTGTCCCCGTTAAGCTCGTATCGGCCATTTCCGATATTCCCAGCGATATTTTACATTTAACCGTAGCTAAAGTTAGGCGGGCTGGCTTTAAACTCTTAGGAATTGTTGGGTAAAGTTCCGTGTAAAATGCATAGCAAATAACTGAAATTAGGAGTTTAATTAATTCATTAGTCTTTAAACTGTCAGAAAGTAGCCGTATCATCCTGATTTCAGCAGTTGTTTTGTTAGGTTAGGCATTGTTATAACTTTAAGCTTATGTAACACGAACTTAAAAGGGTTGCTTTGAATATTAGACACGTCACTCAGACGAAATACAATAATTATAATAATAATTTATTTATTCTATTTTGTGCGCGACATAGGCCGTCGACTGACAAAAGGGAGAGGACCCCCGCTCCGAAGCGTTTCTGGTGCAAAGGCTGTCCATAGCCATCCAGAACGGTAATGCCGCGAGCATTATGGGCACTTTTGCACCGGAAGCTTCAGGGAGTGGGTTTGACTAATTGCTTTGTGTAATTATTTTAGATTTAGAATTTTATGACATTGTTATTAAATTGAGTACTTTTATTTTTTATTATATATAATAATTCATTTGGTGTCCAATGTTAGTGAGTCCGTGAAAATTTGATGGACGTGAAGTTGACTGTGAACTTATACATTTTGACAGCTTGACTCAATATCCTCATCATCTTGATACTTGTCTCCATGGAATAGTCTTACATAGCTAGTCTGTCAGAAACTGATGGAAATAACTTACGCATCTTGACAGATCGACAGTATATCTTCATCATGCGGATGCCACTTGTGCCAGAGTTCAGTAAGCCTTCCTGGGCCTCTAGCCTCGTTATACCGCCTGGCACGCTTGTCCCCATGAAATAAGTCTTACACTTGCATAGCTAGTCTGTTAGAAACTGGTAGAAGTGAACTTACGCATCTTGACAGCTTGACAGAATATCCTCGTCATCCGGATGCCGCTTGTGCCAGAGTTCCGTCAGCCCTCCTGGGCCCCTAGCCTCGTAGTATCGCCGGGCACGCTTGGCGGCCTCACCCTCGTCGCCGCTGCAGGTGGTCAGGAACAAGTCCAACGTGGTCAGCTCATCGGGGGAGGCTGCGCGGGTCAGGTTGTCGCGGGCCCATCGCTGGGAGAACGAAGCTGCCGGCGACATCGTTGCTCTGAAAACATGCGATTTGGTCAATTAGGCTAAATACTATACCGGCCTGCACAAAAAAAAATAAGTACAAAGAAAATATAGCAAAAATAAGTTTTGTATGTAAGGCACTGGTCCCACCGCGAGCTAGTAAGCTATGAGCTATCGGCTATAAACACGAACGAAAGATAAGCACTCCCGTGTAAATAAAAGAGACACGGCGATATTTATAGTTACTCACCCAGCGGTGAGCTATAAATATCGCCGTGTCTCTTTTATTTACACGGGAGTGCTTATCTTTTGTTCGTGTTTAATGTTTATAGCCGATAGCTCATAGCTTACTAGCTCGCGGTGGGACCAGTGCCTAAATCTTTAACTGGCTGTATTTTCTTTGTATTACAATTTTTAGCAACGAAAAAAAAATTCCGGCCTAGATCAGTACTACTAGAATGCCCATAGCAAATTTCGTGGTTCTAAAACATGTCGTTTTAAAATGAGATCTGAACTAATAATTACGTTTGTATGGGAACGCGAGCGTCCTGTTTTGATTGAGGCACTTATAGTTTCCTGATGACTTATGTTATCTAATACTACAATAAATAAAAAAACTGCATACAGAATGTTTGATATTGAATGAAAGCCTTATTTAGGTAAACCAACGTGCTTAAAAGGAACTGGGAGACGATTAGTAGATAAACATTTCAGATTTATATTTAAAAAAAATTTTACACCATTCCTAAACGGTGGTATGGCAGCATAATCCAAACTTACATAAAATATACATATACTATACTTATATATATTAATATACTTAAAACTTATAGTATATCGACACAACAATAATATTTAATTTTGGACAAAATACTTTCAGTGCGTAGGTGGCTTATGAAAGTCGAACTGACTTCATAGCCAACTTAGTGAGATTGTATTTATATGCAAGTGATACAAGTACTTAACACGATTAGTTTTTTGTTTATTGAATATGCTATAGGTATTACCTTCTTTCCCATTCTGCTCTTTTCTTCCCTATATAATTATTTGTATAGAATTTTTTCCTCAACTCAACGATATGGAAATATTATTATTACATTTACGACATATTTCAATATCTGTCGCTCTTGGATCGTGTGCCTATTCTTTGCGGGGAAAATTTAATGCATTGACATTGCTCGTAGTCCTTGAAGCATCGTTTGAAATTGAAAGCAATTTTTGGTCAAAGCTGTAAGAGCTAAGTATCGTTTCTTAAAAACCCTTTGTTTGCCACGTGCCGGTTTTTGCGGAGTCTATTCGCCATCTTTTACGGCTGATGCTTTCGTCCTAGATAAAGCTTCAACGGTTTAGCGCGCCCAAGGGATTCAGAATGTTTGGATTTATCCAAAAGATTTCTCAGGCAGTCTCAAAGTATTACGGTGGCTTGGACAATTCGTAAATTCTTTATCAGTGTACTTATTAATAATGTCATCTCGTTGAAAATTGAAGTCAATCCGCTCGTTTCTCATCTCTTGAGCCTTTGTTTGCCACGTGCCGGTTTTTGCGGAGTCTATTCGCCATCTTTTACGGCTGGTGCCTTTGTCCTTGACAAAGCTGAACGGTCTAGTGCACCCAAGGGATTCAGAATGTATGGTTTTATCCAAAAGGTTTCTCGGGCAGTCTTAAACTATGACGGTGGCTTTGGCTTGTCAATTCGTGAATTCTTTATCAGTAAACCTATTTTATAAATATAATACGATTTTATACTACTATGGTTTATACTGTTTCTGAATCCAACTTGCATCGGGATTATATTACTGTAAAAAGTAACGCAAGTCGTTAATAAAAAGGTTTCTTACATTGTAAAATAATATATTAAATAATAAGCGTTTCTCAAAAAATGTCACTTTAAAATTTTGTTACCTACTTTCTATAAATTTTGTTTTTTCTACTCAATCACGAATTCTTTCGATTTGAATAGGGTAAAAAATGTCCCGAAGTATCTACTATTGTGTACTATTGTGTATTGTGTTACCAATTTCCCCACATAAGTTGTATGACGATAACGGTAACGCAAAGGAAAATGTCAAAAATGGAATTTTTGGGACACTTTTTTTTCTTTTGGGATAGAAAGAGCTCGTGATTGTGAGTATGCTGTCATAAAATTTACCTACAGAAAATTTTACAATTTCCAAAAGCGGCAATTTCTTTTAAGCTCCACAACACTCCACTCACACTCACTTCAAGTACTTGAAACTGTGCTTCTTCGCCACCCTAAGGTTGTTGTTTGCCCCTTTCTATTGTGTATCATGTATTTTCTAATTGTGTTGTATTTTTAAAGTTGTGCAATAAAGCTGAAATTGCTTCATTCATTTATTATTACACACTATACTTTAGTTTACGATGCCTTTATTTTATACCAAATTTATAACACAAAAAAAATGTGAATCATACGCCTCTAAACTTTTGTATTTATATTATGTGATTGATTCATAAATGCACCTAATTCAAATTTAAAACTACTTCACGATACACTCGTTAACCATCAGACAAAAAATGTTTCCTTTATAAAAACTGATCACGAGACTTGCAAACAATCGAAATCAGTTTTAAAACCTTTAAACTGTGATGAGGTCACCGTAGTTAAAGAACTTCTTTTTATGAATAAACAAACTATTTCACGCAATAATAATTAAAAACACCAAATAGTTTTTGTCCAAAGTTACGGTAAGGCCATTGTTTACTTTGACCAGTTTTAGGTAAAGAAATCATTCATAGATATAAAATAAGTGCGCATCAAAACGTTGGATTGGTAATATTAAAGTAACTCTGAGATAAACAAAGAGTTAATTCGCCATTTGAAAGGCGATTATCACACTGGCACCGCAATCGCATGCGGCGACGGTGTGCAAGCGTGACAGTGCTATACACATAAAGGGCGCTCTCTCGCTCGCGCACCGGCGCCGCATGCGGAAACAGCAGTAGTGTGTTAAGCCTCCTAACTAGAATCGAATGGATGAGCAACTCGGAAACTAGGTAACACGAGTATAGTGGTTATATTGTGGTTCAGATCAGACGATATATCACAATATATTTGAATGTCCCATACCAACTTTAGAGGGAAACCGGCGGATCTCAAATCACTTACGACGGATGCAATTGAATACCCAATTCTAATATTTTAAAAAAAAGTAGAGAACATGTTTATGTCATACGATAAATAAATAAATAATTGTGGTTACATTCTCCTTATATTTATTTGATATTTTCTAATGGGATTTACGCTTTTGATAGAAAAAAAAACATAATTATACCTAAGTATGATTAATTGATTATCGTCTTTCATAAATCAAATCACTAACTATTTTTGCTGTCTTTGCTGTATTTGAAGCTGGTGAGTAAATAATAAGATACCTATTATAATTAAGTAAGTACTTAATACAGTTTTAAATCCAGTTTGGTTTACTTACTAAGACAGACGAATACCTTTGAATGACCTTTTGAATAACAATAGGAAGTCCAATCTCAACATCAATGTCGGCTCCACATGGATTATATCAATCACAAAAACTACGTACGTTTTTAAATATTTATATCTATTATGCTCAGAAAGTGAGTCATTGTTTATATAAAAAGCGTGTGTAAACTGGTTGATTTCCAGCCTCGGGAGTTTCACTTATAAAGTGCATACTTTTTTAGGGTTCCGTACCTCAAAAGGAAAAAAACGGAACCCTTATAGGATCACTTTGTTGTCCGTCTGTCTGTCTGTCTGTCTGTCTGTCTGTCTGTCTGTCTGTCTGTCTGTCTGTCAAGACCATTTTTCTCAGGAACGCGTGGAGGTATCAAGCTGAAATTTATACCAAATACTTAGGTCTATTGTCCCTTGAAGCTGTGAAAAAATCAAACTTAAAAGCCAACGCAATCAAAAGATACAGTCGTTTATGCTGCAAATTTTATAGTTTTCGGCACTCGCAAAACCTACGGGGTACTTCCCATGAACTCAGAAACTTGAAATTTGGCACGAAGCAACGTCATATAGCATAGACAAAGGAAAAATTATAAAAAGTAGACATTTTTAGTAAAATCATACAAAAATATATATTTAAAATTTTAAACTTACTACCTTTTTCCTCGTAAACTCGTGAAGTTATTAAGTTGAAATTCATGTCAAATACTCAGGGCTATAGGACTTTTCAGATGTAGCAAAACCAAACTTTTATGTAAACGCAATCAAAAGAAATAGCAATTTAAGTTGCATATTTTGAAACTGAGTACTCGCAAGAAACTCAAAACCTAAAGGATACTTCCCGTAAACTCAGAAACTTGAAACTTGGCACGAAGCAACGTCATATAGCACAGACAAAGGAAAAATTACGAAAAGTAGATTTTTTTTGTAAAATCATACAAAAAAATATATTTTAAATTTTAAACTTACTACCATTTTCCTCGTAAACGCGTGAAGTTATTAAATTGAAATTCATGTCAAATACTCAAGGCTATAGTACCTTTCAGATGTAGCAAAACCAAATCTTTATGTCAACGCAATCAAAAGGAATAGCAATTTAAGTTCCATATTTTGAAACTGAGTACTCGCGAGAAACTCAAAACCTAAAGGGTACTTCCCGCAAGCTCAGAATCTTTAAACTTGGCACGAAGCAATGTCATATAGCACAAACAAAGGAAAAATTATAAAAAGTAGACATTTTCAGTAGAATCATACAAAATATATGTTTTAAAATTTTAAACTTACTACCTTCTTCCTCGTAAACGCGTAAAGGTATTCAATTGAAATTCATATCAAATACTCAGGTCTATTATACCTTTCAGCTGTGGCAAAAACAAACTTTCATGTCAACGCAATCAAAAGAAATAGCAATTTAAGTTGCATATTTTGGAGATGAGCACTCTCTAGAAACTCAAAACCTAAAGGGTACTTCCCGTAAACTCAGAAACTTGAAACTTGGTACGAAGAAACTTCAATATAGAAAAGACAAAGGAAAAATTACGAAAAGTAGACATTTTTAGTAAAATAGTACTTAAAATATTTTTTTTTATTTTAAACTTACTACCTGTTTCCTCGTAAACGCGTAAAGGTATTCAATTGAAATTCATATCAAATACTCAGGTCTATTATACCTTTCAGCTGTGGCAAAAACAAACTTTCATGTCAACGCAATCAAAAGAAATAGCAATTTAAGTTGCATATTTTGGAGATGAGCACTCTCTAGAAACTCAAAACCTAAAGGGTACTTCCCGTAAACTCAGAAACTTGAAACTTGGTACGAAGAAACTTCAATATAGAAAAGACAAAGGAAAAATTACGAAAAGTAGACATTTTTAGTAAAATAGTACTTAAAATATTTTTTTAAATTTTAAACTTACTACCTGTTTCCTCGTAAACGCGTAGAGGTATTAAATTGAAATTTATATCATATACTCAGCTCTATAATATCTTTCTGCTGTAGCAAAACGAAACTTTCATGTCCACGCAATCATAAGAAATAGCAATTGTTTTAGGTTTTTACGGAACCCTCGGTGCGCGAGTCCGACTCGCACTTGGCCGGTTTTTTTTTTAATGTAGGTAGATTGCTCGACTGATTTGATTTCCATCCTTCTTGATTAATAAATATAAATATTATTCGGACAATCGTACACAAATTAACTTAGTCCCATATCCCATAGGGCTCAATAAGACTTGTGGGTACTAGGCCACGATATATTTAATATAGATATAGATAAATACTTAAGTCTTAATACATAGTAAACACTTATAACTCAGGAACAAATATCTGAGGTTAACACACAAATAAATGCCCTTCGAACTCGGGACCTCCTGCTTCATAAGCAAAATTACTACCAACTAGTCCAGGAGGACGTTAAAAATAAATGATAACCATAACTAATTTACCGTTAATCAAAGCATGTACTGTACTCTCAACTATTGCCTCAAAGGGCTATTGCGTGTTAAATAATTACCTCCATAGATTTGTAAACATTATTTCATCATGTCACGTTTTGTTAATTATAGTAACATCACACTACAACGCTCATTCATACTCGTAATTACAAGAATGACACAAAAATGACAATTTGACAAACAAATTCCGTGGCTCAAATTAGCCAAGCCGACCTTTCCATGTTGCAACATCCCGACACCGGTACAGACAAGACGTGTAATGTCAAGGGAACGATAGGATAAGCATTGTTCCGTGCTCTTTGTGATATCCTTTCCATTTGCGGGTATTTAGGTCGGTATTTTATATTAGGGGAGTTTCTCATTTAGAGCATAGACAGAGAGAATCATACCTAATACCTACAGGGGAAGATTTTTGAGAATCGAACGCCCGAATAAAACGATGAAATTTAAAACTCTGACTAAAACGATGAAATGGTGGTTTGGAAATAAAAGGATTGGTAATTTAAAATCATGTTTATTTAAACTACTAATTTCATGCGAAAATAATCGCAAGAAACTTTTGTGTGCGATTATTTTCGAGCTTAATTTCTTTGAATTCAAGCGCTCGAATCTCAAAAATCGCCCCCCTGTTCTCTTACATACTTTTTTTTAGGTTTAGGTACCCCATTTATTTATGTGCCTCAAATCATTTAAGTTTTTCAACAACTTTCCGGTGTCTGATGGAGGTGAAATTTGGTATAGGTACCTCCGTAATTTACGTCACAACGGTATCTACTAGGTTAAAGTCAGCAATAAAAAGGTAAAAAAAGTTTTTTGCAGCTGCAATTGTTTACTTCTACAGAATAATTTGTTTTGCCATAAATAGTTTGTATTAAAATAAAATCTAATGGTTTGAATTTTTGAATTATGAATCATGGATCAAATACCGGTGTTTTCATACAAATTAACCTGTATCCATTTTCGGTATCTCGGATTTTAATAAATATTTTTTTAATATTTTTCAAGTAGGTAATCTGATAATTTATTGCCCTTACCTAAATTACATTTACGAAAATATTGTAAATGTTGTGAAACACGGACGCTATTTTGTAATGCCGGTAATGATCCCTGCTATAAATAGGTACCGTCACGTGCTACAAGTTTGCCTACGATGTACCTACAAATTTGCCTGGTTTGTAAAACATAGCTATTTATGTCATATTCCTGAGATGGGAGAAAGGCGGCCATGTCAGGAATAAATAGCTGCTTGGCACGTTGGCAAGTTGCACTCTTCATAGTCCTATAGGTAATAGTACGATTGTGAGTAAATACTCGAACTATAAATTCTAGTCTATAATTTATAAAAACGACTATCAGGACCTTGCATTCTACTGATTGATCTCATTTTGGTATCACTGTTAGTGCATCTCCCTTGACTTGCAATTTCAGCCAAAATGAGATCAAATTATAATGTTAGAATGCCGTTTCTGAGATAGGTTTTAGGATTACTCGACTGGTTAGATCATTTTCCCAAAATCATTATTTTCTTGTCATCTACCGGAACCGGATCACCCATGCCATTGTGTGCTAAAAGTTCCGTTTTAAGTTTTATTGTCAGTCAAATTACTATTCTGGTCATCTCTGCCGCCAGTTTGCTCATTACACAAGGTAAAACTGTCATGCCGGTTGTTTCGATGTATTCTGAGCCATTAGGCGAAAATTACACACTATGAGTCATAGGTCACTGTACTCATACAGTATGCATACTGTCATGTTATCCAAGGAGTTTAGGACAGATGGAGTGTCTAGTCTGCTTTACCCGGTTGAAGATAAGTTTATTCGTTGTTCGTGCTTTGTGTTTTCTTTAACAAATGGGAGAAGCTCGCCGAGAACAGACTATTTGTGCAAATTTATGCTTGATAGTCGTAAAATGCACGACGAAGTTAGGTCTAGGATACACATAGATAAGCATGCGAAGCGCAATTAGCTTGGCACCATGAGGTGCCAAGCTAATTGTGCTTAACCACAGAACACAGATGACTGTTTGACATCAGAAAGTTATACCTGACATGTTTGCACCATTTGCCGCTCCCTCATTGACTTACTCAGTCATGGAAAACGTTGTCACCCTTGATCCTTATCTTCAACAGACTTTAACGCAATTGATTGTTTCTTTCTGCAGGCTGATTCTATTGAGAATGGCCACGTAGAGCATAGCTGTCACTTGACAACAGCTAATGAGCTACAGTCACGAGAAACATTGTGTAGAAAGGGAAGGCAAAAACAACAAAGAGAAATTGCCGTATTTTGCGCCTCATTATTTTGATTCTACGCGGAAACTCCCTGTGGTTATAATCTGCTTGTGTTAAAGCCTCAAGTATAACAGAGCTGTTAAGTTTGTGCTTGTGCGCGTGTAGAGTCAGCAATAGAAGTTAACCGGTGAGATGTTCAATGACCTTCGTACGACGTTAACAAAAAATCGTAAGTAGGTACCTGGAACATTTTACTTTTTTTCACTTTAAGAGTCGCCAGATACAGATTTACATACAAAACTTATTTTTGCTATATTTTCTTTGTATTACAATTTTTAGCAACGAAAACGAATGACCGACATAGATCTGTACTGCTAGAATGCCCATGCCAAATTTCGTGGTTCTAAAGCATGTCGTTTTAAAATGAGAGCTGAACTACGTTTGTATGGCGACGCGAGTTCACGCGAGCGTCCTGGCGACTCTTAAGGTATTTATCTATGGGCCACTAGTTGCCTGAAAATAAACGTTTTTAATTTTTTAATTTTTTTAATTTTCATTTACACTCACTCTTACTGCTTATTCGTTATATGTCTTCTTTCCTTTTAATTCTTTTTATATGTATGTGTTTACGAATAAACTATTTCTATTTTTTATATACTTCTGATCTTCATTATAGATATTCAGGTTTACGGGAGTTTAATGAGCGATAATAATGACACGGTAATGATCGTCTGTCAATTAATCTAAAATGTACCATCATTTTAATACCATACCAAAGAGGTGAACCTGTACAGGTATGGTACATTTGGTAAGTATTTTTAAGTCAATTCACTAAATACAGTATCATCCAGTACCATCCATTTTTTAAACTGGAAGTGGTACTTTTTTGTGCTTTCGAATAATTCCATTTTTTTTACTATTTTTCCGGAACTCAGCATCACTTTTATGAACATGTGCCATGGGGCTATATCTTTGTATCACGTTACGTATCAGATCCTACGGCCGCCGCCCGTACTATAGGTAAAAATTTGTTTTAGTTTTTGCTAATAAAATCACACGATATCTAATGACATAAAAACACTAACTTCCGTAATAAACGATCAGTAAAATACTAATACTGATATGACCTACTTTTGCACAAGATAAGCAATATTTGTAAATGGTGTATTTTCTGAAGCTCCTTGATTATGTGGGGTAAGTCCGTCAGATCAGTAAAGTTGGGCTTATCTTAGGCCCGTATACAGAGTAAAATCATAGATGAATTGATAAAATGTATGATCAATATATTTTAAAACTTGAGTACCAACTTTGCTGACCCCAATGGACAATGTAAACGTAAATTTTATAAACATTGGTGAATTACGAATATTACAAATAGAAAATTCATGGCTATCCTTTGATTTGCGATACAGATATTGGAGCGAGCACGATGCAAATGTATGTACCAAAGTAGTAATATCATATCAATACCAAATCGGTACCAGATTTTCCTCATGCCGCTGATCCAAATGTAGAATTTTTTGTATTAGATTAGCATATAAGGCATATTGTATCTATAAGTATCAATAAAATATATTCATGTGTGAGAGAGATATATAGGAATATTGTTCCTCTTTCAATTCTTTATGACGTTAGTTATGTTTTAGCACATCTCAAAAATTACCCTGTATAGAATCTACGGATTACGATACGTTAGATTGTATGTATCTTGATTGGCGTGGATTATAAAGAGCTTAGAAGGTTTTGGTACAGTCAGCGGCAAAAATAGTTATGTTTTACATTTTCAATTTATATTTCACTTTAATACAGCTTTACAATTATTGACGTGAATTAGAATAAAAATGTCGATAAAGAATAAATAAATATCAAATCTCTGTTCATCACGCAAAAATCTTAGGCCGGTACTGGAACGTTAAATTTGGCCTTAAAAAATTATAACTCACAAGTCCGATTTTATTTTATTATCAGTAAGAGTACAATGAGCACTAACGGCGAAAATTTTTTTCTAACTGTTTTCGAGGATGCTGTAGGTATAATATAGGTATTTGTTTGCGACACTCGTAAATTCAAGATAAGATAATTCGAGTGGTATTTCTTTTCATTCGACTATCGGATTTAACTATATGAATGTACCCTGACATTTGCTAACAGATTTACCAATGGCCGTATTTATTTAAATTTAAAACAAATAAAAAAAATATACTTCCTCCAAAAGATAATTTAAGTGGTATATGTTAACTGAAATATATTAAAAACTGTCGAAGGCGAGTATTAGATTTGATTTATAACACATTATTCAATAGATTATTTTTTAATGAACAATTGAATTTTTAAAGCGTTCTAATAGCTATATAAGAAATCTCCGAAATTTTCAAGTGGGCGCATTCTGTTCATTATCTTTATACTAAAACTTGCATCAAAATTCTAACGATTTTATCAATCGCTCGAAGTTTTCTGAACTTATCAGTTCTAAACATAATCCAAACGCGCGGAGATTAAAGCGGGAGTCTATCGCGTCATGGCATGGCGCTAGCGGCGGGGCCAATCACGACGCGCCGGGCGCTGTTGCCTGACCGCTGCGCGCCGTTGCCTGTCTGCTGTTTCCATGGTAACCCAGTAGGCACGCGAATATTGTATCTTTACGTTTGATCCACAGAGTGAATAATATGACTGCCTAATGCGAAGCTTGGTTTGATAATGATTACTATAATGTGCGATGTTTTTTTTTGTTGAGAGCATGCCCCTCTATGGTGCGAATGAATGAAAAAGCGGACATTCCTACTTTTTCACTTCTCATGCTCTAAAAGTCTGTCGTACATTTAAACTCTAGTGCTAATATGTATACATAATTTCACTTCTCATAGTTCTTATTGTTATGTCCTTTAAGTCTAATTTCGTAAAGTCTGTATAGTATGTATGACTATGGTCTAAAACCCATATTACCACAAGAACAATTTTTCCTCACTTGGTTCGGGAAAATAACCACCTAGTGGTAATATGGCTTACTTTAGACCCTTGTCAAACAATCTACTATTTTCCGAAAAATGTATTTTTTTAATGAAATGAAATGTTTATTTGTATAACACAGGTGGTACAAATAGGGTCTTAATTTACAAAGGTGCTCTGTGTTTTGCCTATTGGCATACAAAATTATTCTTGTATTGTTCCATATTCGGTAGGAAATAGTATACCCTGGAGGCAATCGGCCTGTTTGGAGAAAAGTCGTCGACATCTCTTCTAAATAACCAAAACTGGTATACATGTGTTCCCCGTGGTCTTCAGAATACGAATTGACTGGTTTTAGTTTATGGAAGGGGGGCGGATACGACGAAAAAAGTGAGGGAAAGATGGCGGACGACCATCATCGAAATTTGTTCACAACTCGAATCATATCGGACCGATCGATTTGTGTGAGATGTCATCTGAAAGACCATTAAAGTACTATAGTTGTTTCTAAATAGAGGCAGTCATCACATTAGTCGTTTACGAAATATTTGAAAAAATATGAATTTTTACCGTGCCTGTTTAGATAAAGTAGTGATAAAACATGCTTATAACTCAATAAATAAAGTATGTATTATTATAAAGTAGACGGAAAAATGTATAAGCTTTCAAAAAACTAGCGTATGGCGGTCGATCGACGTCGTATTTTCATTATTGCTCGGAATTTATTTTATGGATCAAATCCTGATGAGTATCATTTGAATGCATTTTAAATTTACTATAATAGGTTAATTGAGGTCTGAGATGTAAAATTAACAGTTTTTAGATTTTTTTTGAAAACGTAACATTTTTACTTAATAGACTGGTGGAAACAGGCTTGTTTGCAGAAAAGTCGTCGATATCTCTTCCAAATACCTAAAACGGGTATGGATATGGTCCTCCTTGTCTCCAGGATATGAATTGATCAATTTTATTTTAAGAGGAGGGGACGAGTCGAAAAAAGGAGGGCGGACGCGGTAAAGATGGTGTCCGATCGTCATTGAAATATGTTCACATTTCGGTCTATGGGACCGATATATTCATTTGAGATGCAATTTTAAAGATCATTAAACGTACTATGATTGTTTTTGAATAATTGTATTAAAAAAAAAAAAAAAAAAAAAAAAACGTTAAATAAACGTAGTCATCACTTTAGCCCTATACAAAATATTTGAAAAAGTATGATTTTTTACCGTGCATGTTGGCGTTTTAAGTACTGATAATAAATACATGCTTATAGCTCAATAAATTGTAACTTTACCGCAATTAATGTTATTTTCAAATGTTTTGTTTTGTAAACGACTACATTGATGACTACGGTTATCTATAATCAATTATAGTACATTAAATAATATTTACACACGAATCTTTCGGTTCCATAGGACTCGAGATGTAAATAAATTTTGATGACGGTCGGCCACCATCTTTCCCCCCTCCTTTTTTCGACTCGTCCCCTCCTCTATAAAATAAAACTGGTCAATTCATGTCCATCCATCACAATGAAGAATATATCCATACCAGTTTTAGGTATTTGGAAGAAATGTCGATGATGACTTTTCTTCAAATATGCCCGTTTCTTCCAGTAAATATGTTACAATCCTAAAAAAATTGTTAATTTTGCAACTTAGACTTTAAAGAACTGATTAGTTCAGTAAATTTAAAATAATTTCAAATGACACAAATCACGAATTGATCCGTTAAATAGATTCTGAGAAATAATGAAAATACGACGACGGTCGGCTGCCATTGTAAGACGAAACGTAGTGACCCATTCTGAACAAAATTCATCAATACTCGGTTATATAGTATTACATAGGGTAGCCAATCATTTGGCAAACAACATTTCATAAAATATTCATTTCACAAACAAAATAAAATATTCATTTCACAATGATTCCCATAAATAATTTTATATATTATTGTTTCACAAATAGTTCAAAAGACAAATTATTTGCTTGCAAAAACACTATATTACAAAACATTATTTGGCAAATTATTCATTTGCTATTCAGGGTAATTAACAAAATAACGCATGGTAAAACGTTAGTAAAATGCATTATTTGGTACCTAAATTCTTCGTTTAATAATCTCATGGTGTGTATGCCATTTATACGTGTATTATCTACGAGTACTACATTTTAAAAATATATTTTGTAATATAAATCCCATCCCATCTCCATAAACTAACACATTTTGTACTTTAAAAGTTAAGTTTGTTTTTGTTGAATATTATCACGGACAACTATGATTTGAGAGAGCCCAGATAGATGCGACGACGAGCAAAGCGAGGAGGAGCGTGGTAGATTAACTGCGACCTTACAGTTCTAGTAACTTATGTCGGGGTTAATAGAAATGTAAAATACCCATAATGTCAACATACCCATTTATCTTAATTGCTTCGCAATCACTTATTTTTAAAAAACAGCCACGGCTTTATTGTCAATGTATAAACATAAAATTAATATTTTCATTTAGTTTTAGTAAAAATATCCATGAATTACTTATATTTCAGTGAAAACGAAATTCTTTTATAATATTTTGTCTTGTGTCAAATGCTATTTTTGCTTAGAAATACAGTTGTCAGTCAGCCATTCTTGTTTATCTTATTTTACTATTGTCCCTAAATTTATCCGGAACCGACTTATTAACCGACTTCAATTAAGGGAGGGAGTTCTCAATTAGTTTGCATTTATTTATTGTACTTATTATATTCAGTAAAAAAGAATAATTTATCTATTGACATTTTGCAAAATAACGGATTTTAAAAACGATTTATTCACGAAATGAACGTTGGTTAAATAATAATTTGTCTTACAATATGTTTATTTATAAAGCGTCCAAGTTACTAAATGTATATTTGTCTAATAATGATGTATAAAAATGAACATATTTAGCAATGACTTGTTGAAACGAATTGTTGTTTGTTCAGTGATTATTTGCGAAATGTTATTTATCAAATGAATCATTATCAAAACGAAAGCTCATCAAATTTCCCGTATATTTTGTCATAACATTAATTGTGGTTAAGTTATAATTTATTGAGTTATAAGCATGTTTTGTCAGTATTTACGCAAACATGCACGATAAAAAAAAACATATTTTTGTTAAATAAGTATTTTGTAAAAGACTAAAGTGATGACTACGGTTATTTACAAACAATTGTAGTACATTTAACAATCTTTCGAATGACATCTCATACGAATCGTTCGGTCTCATAGGACTCCAGATGTAAAAATAATCGATGACGTTCGGCCGCCATCTGCCCTCCCCCCCCCCCTTTTTACCAACTTGCCCCCCCCCCCCTCCATAAACTAAAACCCGTCAATTCGTAGTCAGGAGACTACGAGGAACACATCCATACCAGTTTTAGGCATTAAGAAGAGATGTCTACGAAAATCGTGAAGGAGACGACTTTTATTTAATTTGCCTCTAGACTATTATGGCAGGCTTATGAAACTCTCCCGCGCGGCCTCGGTTAAATACCTATGCGCCGGAGCCTGCCACGACCCGCCGGCGGGACGGTTAGTCAGTGAACCGAAAAGTCTATGCCAATAAGCCCACTCATGCTTTAAAAGAGGAAATTCGACGCTGCATTGGAGAAATTCAGCCGCATCTATGCAAAATGGTCATAGACAATTGTGACAAAAGAGTGCGTATGTGCCAGCAAAGCCTAGGAGGACATTTGCCTGACGTATTATTCCACAAATAACCCTATTTTATGTATTTCAAGATTTTATATACAAATATATTATAACGATAACGAAAAAAAATGTGTTTCTCATCAATTTCAAATCTTGCGTCCTTTTTGGGACACAAAACCTAACTTTAAATAAAGTATTTCCAGATTTCCCCACATTGACCTTAGATTATTACTATGAATAGTATGAATAAACTGTTGTAGTACAGTCGCCATCAGATATATTGGAGCGGCCAAGGTGGTCACAAATATCTGAACAACGCCTTTATTGTCAAAGCGATAAGGTACTTGTTCAGATATTTTTGAGTACCGTGGTCGCTCCGATATATATGATGGCGACTGTACAATAAATAATAAAATTAAATAAAGATTTTAATATACATTTGGTTATGAATGAAATTTTAATTAAACGGTTAAGTTCACGAGCCACAGCCATAAATAGCTCTGTACTTACTTTTACGTCACTCTGGGCGGTAAGTGAGATTTTACGCCCACGGACGTAGCGGCAAATCTCACTTCACACCCAGGAGAAGACGTAAAATTGTGTACGCACCACGGGCGGTAATAAAGAAGGCCTCAGATCGCTTGTCTATGGCCCTTACCTTCGGTTCGGGCCACAAATATCCGCGATCTGAGCCGTTCTTTATTTTACCGCCCTAGGTGCGTAATGTACTATTACAGTAGTTTAAGTATTTCAATGATTGCACAATGAAAATAAAAGTAAACCAAGAAAAAAATACTTTTATTTCAATACTGTGGGCTACCGCAATTCGTATTCAAAAGTAAAAACATTGCCTGGCCCGATTAAGGGTTAATCATAATGTTGTATGAAAGGTGAATGACAAGCTACGGCGCGTCGTGATTGGTGGACCCGCTCCTGCTGACCGCGCCTTAGACTGCCGCGCAAATCTCCTTGCGTTCAAATGACGAATTCAACTGATAAGCTCGTGCACTGTTCAGCTATTGATGAATTCGTTAGTTTTTGTGTATATACATTACTATAACGATAATAAACTAAACACGCTGACTTGGAAATTTTCTAAATTTCTTTTATGGTCAAGACAGCGCTTTTTAAAATTCAAATGCTTAAATAAAATCGATCTATTGATGAATCTATTATAAATTAAACTGATAGTTATCTTTGATAGCTTTCAATACATTTCAGTAATCATAAAACACTTTAGTAATCTTTTTGTGAAAAAAATTTTTTTTTCAGCATTTTATATTATCCTGAAACAAACTCTTGACAAATGCGTTAGTAAATGACAGTTGATGTTCAAACAGTTAAATAGGATTATATCATGAAGAAACTTACCGCTTGTATAATCTTACCTTGAATTAAAAAGGCCTGCTAACAAATACCTACTTTATACCTAAATCTACGTCAAGATCCGATATATTTTTTTATAAGGAGTAGTTTTCAGAGTATTCTAACAGACTACAAAAAATAGCGCACTTGTGAGTTATAAAAGTTAATTCTGTATTTGTACCCCACTATCTTCCTCTGTCGGTGTTTCAACAAACAACCAACTATAGCTTATACTACCACTAAGTTTACATCAATAGTCGGATCATAAAAAATGTGAACAAAAACCGGCCAAGAGCATGTCGGGCCATGCTCAGTGTAGGGTTCCGTAAACTGAGACCATTAATTCAAAAGGTCGTTTCTTACGGGAAATTTGGCGGCGCTTACGTCATTTTTACTTACGTCCTTTCACTATGGGTTTTTGAATGATAACTCAAAAACGGCTCAACCGATTTATTTCAATATAGTTTTCATTGAAGGTACTCATTAAGCCTCAGTTTCTTGAATTTTTTCAAAATTTTAGGACCCACGATTCAAAAGTTAGATGGGGGGGACGCCCTGTTTTAAACTTTCGGAGCTATTATTTCCGAAAGTATGAGTTTTATCCAAAAACTGTTTTAAAAGACCCTAATTTTTTTTAAAATACCTATCCAACGATACCCCACACAACTTGGTTGGAACGAAAAAAAATTTCGCCCCCCACTTCACGTGTACGGGAGGTACCCTAACAAAATATATTTTTCGCGTTTTTATTCTACCATTTTGTCGGCTTGGTTAATGCGCATATTCAAACCAAATTTCAGCTTTCTAGTGCTAACGGTCACCGAGCTAGACCGCGGACGGACGGACGGACGGACGGACATGGCGAAACTATAAGGGTTCCGTTTTTGCCATTTTGGCTACGGAACCCTAAAAACCATCTCACAATACACCAAAGTTGTGTCGGGTCACATGTTTTTATTTTTCAAGTTTTAATAAGATCCAAATTTTATTAGGTACCTACTCAGAAGTGGCGGTTAGGAATATCCAATTTCCCCTACAGCCTACAATACCCCTATGCTTGCTCACCTTGTCTCCGTTATCGCGTTTATGATAGGTCAGTACGGCTACCATGAGTTTGACATCGACATTTTTCGTTAACGAGTAACGATTATTCTATCTGTGCATCTCATTTACACTAATATGTTACAAGCAAGATGCGCAGATAGAACACTCGATACTCGTTCTCGAAAACGGCAATGTCATAACTCATAGTAAGCGTACAGAATCCATAAATCCCTTGTAATTTGCGAATTACTCCGTGAAATCTACTAAGATCACGTTTATGCCACTCTGTCATGTAATCTATGGGCCAGTTGTGGACTTATTAAGAGTCGCCAGGACGCTCGCGTGAACTCGCGTCCCCATACAAACGTAGTTCAGCTCTCATTTTAAAACGACATGCTTTAGAACCACGAAATTTGGCATGGGAATTCTAGCTGTACAGATCTATGTCGGTCATTCGTTTTCGTTGCTAAAAATTGTAATCCAAAGAAAGTATAGCAAAAATAAGTTTTGTATGTAAATTTGTATCTGGCTGTATTTTCTTTATATTACAATTTTTTGCAACGAAAACGAATTACAGACATAGATTTGTACTACTAGAATGCCCATGCCAAATTTCGGGGATCTAAAGCATGTCGTTTTAAAATGAGAGCTGAACTACGTTTGTATGGGGACGCGAGCGTCCTGGCGACTCTTAATACCATATAGGTAGAATATGTTAAGTCATACGAGCCTCAATATTAGCTAGGGATACACGCACAGATGTGGCCGCCGGATTTGTCCGACGGATATGCCCGGCGGACAGATCCGTTCATGCATGGCGCTATTCAGATGTGTCCGCAGACAAATCCGTGTCCAATTCGCGCCATACATGGACGGATCTGTCCGTCGGACACATCCGCTAGACAAATCCGGCGGCCAGCTCTGTGCGTGTATCCCGAGCTATTAAGAACTAGATTCAAAAATGTTTATTCTTCACAGCGAGTAACAGGAGATGACATCCCGAAATTATTTGTCTCAAAAGTTGTAGTGAAAATTGCTACAAGTCTATACTACTCTTTGATTCCGTCACAGCTGTCAACCGCCAAGGATGGCACATAATAGTACATTACACAACTAGGGTGGTAAAACAAAGAAAGTCCGAGATCGCAGAAGTTTGCGGCCCGAGCTGCAAGCGAGGGACGTAAATATGCGATCGAGGGCTTTCTTTATTACCTCCCGTGTTGTGTACATCATTTTCATGTCTAAACTTGGCCAGAAAGCGTCTTTATCCGTACGCGCAGCGTGCGGAAAAAGCCACTTTATGGCCAGGTGTGGCATAAAATTTGTTCTAGATGTCACATCTAGTAGGATACCTACATAATAAATCCATGATTCTTCATTCAAAAATGTACTTAAGTAATTTTAGATTATTTTAAGCGTTGTGAAATAGGATTTACAATTTGATACAATTGTCAAAAACTAAGGTTCTTTGTGCCTACGTTATTCATTACCATAAGTATAATATAATTTATTTCATCAACTAGCCAATGCAGGAAATTACCTCGTTTCGGCCTTCCGACTTGTTTCGCGTCGATCAGTTATTTATCGCTGAGAAAACGTTGTTGTAACATGAAAGGTTTTTAATTAATGTTATAATATAATATATACTCATAATAAAGTGTCATATAAAAAGCATTGTTTTATTTGAAATCAACTAACAGGAAAATCGTGTTAAGCACTTCATTTTTAGATTTACGTGCGAAACTTGGTTCACGTAACTCTTATGAGTTTTAGGGGATCACTTCGGTCGCCTAGTTTGTTAAGTAAGCCTTAATGTTGTGCTCAATAAACAAGTGACGTAGTTTTGTTTCTTTACGTTCTTTAAAATTGTGTATGAAATACTTAGACTGAGGAAACAACAAGGAGCTGACAATTAAATGCCTGTAGCGAATCTGGTATTCCAAATGAATCATCTATTTGTTAATAATTATTTAACCAGAATTCTAAAATCAGCGTAGCAGATTTCGCCAAGTGAATACACAAACTGGTCAACCACCACACAGACTTTGTCAATAATAACCACACATTAAACCTTAGTTCAAAATTGACACGTCATTTATTATTTGTTAAGCTCAAAATACCAGGAATGTTATTCTCTATTATAACATTTATAACTCTCTAACTTATTTACTTCTAGTACTAATACCAAGTAATCCCACAATAAAATTGTGCTAGGGTATGTTGTATAATATTTGACAATAAACAAACTAAATAAAATTAGATAACCTCACAATGTTTCTCTAAATGTACGGCCACTCAAACAGACCAATTTGCCAACAATTATCAACACCTAAGGTGTTACCTTATCGATCAATGGAACCCTCATTTGGGTACGCTAATGTTAGCTGATTTGTCCACTACTGAACGTAGTACCATAAGATTTAAAGTGAGGTTATTTTTATGTACTTAGTGCCCTTTGGCTTTACGGCCTAATGTTTTTATGGGCTTTTAAAGACCTTGTAAACCGAATGAGCAAATTGAATGAATCACTACAAGTATTTTAGAATAAATAAACCTATCTAGCTTAGTTAATGTTGTTAGTAACAGGGAATAAATAGACTTTTATGGTTTTTAACTATTTTTTGGACATCGAAACATGTGCCAAATTAATTTAAGGACCCTTATGGCGACAGGCGCTTATGTTGTTTTCGTTGTACAAAGTCAATTAAATTTTCAATCAATAAAGTGGTTGAGTTGGATTATCGCCTGTCATATTTGCAGCATAGATTTTGCATTTTGTATATTTTTTAAATTCAACTATACTGAGGGACTTTAAACGAAAACGTAGGTAGTTACGTGCAGAGCCTAAAGTTAAGAGTCCGGTAACGATTTGAAAACGAAAATCGCTAATAATAACATTATACACATGAATTGCATGTGGTACGATAGCTTGAAGTCTTGTTATTGCAAAAAAGTACTTTAGGTCTATTTATATTAATATTTAATACCTTAAAACTCGATTCTTACAGAGCATGTTTAGTGAGGACGTTGATTCATGTAATTTTGTCGTACGATTTTTAATTATTATTTGTTATGGACCCTAATATGTTTTATACTATCTGAATAAAGCATAAAATGAAGTTTATTTTTGTATTTTTATGTTTGCAAAATACGTTAGTATCTTTCCAAAAATATCACCTAAACTTCGGCAATTTTTAGCAAAATTGCTCTAGCAAAACACACTCTCTCTCAAAAAATATATATGAAAATGAAAAAAACTGTTACACTTATTCCTCAGGCGACTCATTTTCCAATGTATTTATATATTTTACATACTTATATAACTTAATTTAAATCAATAAAAACCTTACTCTTTTCACCTCTCCAAGCAAAAATCGCGAAACAGGTGTTAGATTAGGGTGAATTATTTATAAATAAAGCATAAAATTAAAAAATCGTTGTATTTATTCCATCCAAAAAGAAACGATCTTTCATAATATGTATACAAAATTATAGAAGTTATGTTAGTTACTGCAAAATCGCATCAAAAAGTTGAGCGAAATCGAAAAAAAAACATTACCGGACTCTTAATAAATATCGCAGTAATAATATAATTTACATTATTAACACTATTGGTCAAAGTAATCAAAGCGATCATTATACTTATCAGTATGATTGAAAAATATTATTTCCATGTATATTGTTTTTTAAATGACATTACACTGTATAAAGTATTTATATTACGATACAAATCAAAACACGGAACTATACAAACGAGCATGGTTTTCCCGGTATGCCTTTTCTGGTAGGTATTTATAGACATCCTGCATAATAATGCAGACAAACCATAATAATATTCAAAGTCACGTACACAAGACCTGTTATAATTGTATTAAATCTAAAATCCCCTCATAAACAAGGGATTTTATTTAAAGTAGCGTTTTTCAAAACAACAAAAATATAAGAAGCCATTATCTCTTGACTTATATATCTTCTAAAAACCTATTTTATTATCTACTCAAATAAAGCACCATAATGATAAAATACACTGAAGTACTATTTTACGTTCATTGAAGAGATCCCGCTAAGAAACAAAACAAAAACAAATGAGAAACGTACCGGAGCGTGTGCGCAGGTCCGCGCGCGCGTTGAGCACTACTGATCGATAGTCACTTGTCTTGTTCCACTCCGGAGTCTGCCCTTGACCTTACTAGATTTGGTGCATTTGTGGAGCTTAAGGCTCACTACACACCTGAGCGGATAATGGAGGCCGTAATGTATGGGGCCATAGACAAATTTAAGCTAACCATCGACAAATTTGCCTACTAATTTGGTTAATTCCGCTCAGGTGTGTTTTGAGCCTGATACAATAAGTAATTTTTACCGTGGAATCTTTATACAATTTCATTGTTGTTTGATGTTTTGTTCTAGTTTTGGTAAAATAGAATAATTATTTGTTATAGAAGGGAGCAAAGTTGCATTTTAATCGCGAGTGTGGAATTGAAACACGAGCTAGCGAATGGATTCTAGGGTTCGAAAATAAAATCCTGAGCGAAGAGAGTAGTTCAAAAATAGAGTCCTGAGCGTAGCGAGTGTTGCAACATCGAGACGTAAAATAGTTATTTTGTGCAACAAGAGAGGAAACTTGGTTTTTCTTGCGAGTGTTGATTTTGAGTCCCAAGTAAGCGAAAGATTCTATAATTGAATCACGAGCGAAGCGAGTGATTCTAAATTTGAATCTTGAGCGTAGCGAGGGATCTCAAGAACACGAGATGTAAAAAACTTTTCTCTCATGTGACACATACAACTTTTCACCTCAGTAGTGAGAACATTATTAAAGTTAAAAAAACATATTTATTTACATTCCTGAATGAAAGGCATCATCATTATGACGAAAAGCTTCTAGAAACAAAATTTCACTCCCTGGAGTGAGGAAAGTCGCAACTTTCGTCACTCCCTGGAGTGATGAAAGTCGCGCTTTCGTCACTCCAGAGAGTGAGGAAAGTCGCGCTTTCGTCACTCCAGAGAGTGAGGAAAGTAGGCTTGTTTGAAGTGCTGAGGTGAAAATAACTTTGCAACCGTGTGTAACACTTACTAAAGCGAGGAAAATAGGTACAAGAAAAAAAACTGTAAAAAAACACATTTACAACAAATGCGAACATTGTCATGTCTGGAGTGGCCTTTACATGTTAATATGTTTAAAAAAAAAGTTACTAATAATACGTTCATATTTCAAATATTCTTTGCACTCTTGTGAATTAAATACAGTTTTCCCGAAAAAGGTTTTATTATAGGAACCTGTAAGTGAAAATTTTGCAAATTTGAACTCATCAGTCTTGGTTGGCATTACTGGAAGCCCGTGACGGAACAACGCAACCCCATCAAGTTTGGGCTCCGGAAAATAGTTTTTGTGGGTGATTGATGACTGTGGATAGCACTCTTAATGTACTTGCTATTTAAAAAGGGAAATAGTTTTCAATACTCGTATTACCCGTTTTTAAGAGATAAAGTTATAATATGTTTAATAAATGAAGCTCTCATTACTAAAAAAATACTTAGCTTTTGCTCGTATTGTATGGGTATGATATCAATTAAACTTTTCCACATCAAACAGTTTACAATTAGGTACGTTCAAAATCTTCTTCCTAGCGTTTTCCGGCTTGGAGTCCGCTTAATAACCTAATCCCCGAATTGGAGTAGGCCCTAGTTTTTACGAAAGCGACTGCCATCTGACGTTCCAACCCAGAGGGGAAACTAGGCCTTATCGGGATTCCTTACGATGTTTTCCTTCACCGAAAAGCCACTGGTAAATATCAAATGATATTCCGTACACAAGTTTCGAAAAACTAAGGACACCAGACGCATCTTTCATTTTAAGGAAAAACAAAAAAAATATAATAATTTTTCAGTTAAGTATCAAAGGAAGCTTTAAACTTATCGTATAGGTCAATGCCGTGGAATGTCCGGCCTTAGAATTGTCCCCCGCCATATCGTCCCGTGGTTGCAGTAGGAGTCTGCTAAGGGAATATACCGGGAGATGGGCAGCAGCATCTTCCGAAAGCCTAAACAACAATAAACAAAAAAAAGCATGGCGCCATATGCCGTTTGCCATACAAACCCCCCACTTTTTAAAGGGGAGGCTTATGTTCAGCAGTGGACGTCTTATGGCTGAGATGATGATGATGATGATGATAGATCAATGAACTTCTACAGCAGTTAAATACTGATTTTAATATTTTTAACGCAAAAACAATATTTTATTCGAGCGATAAAAGCGCAAGCGCAATCTTCCAAATAGTACCTTTACCAAAAGAATAACACAAGTCATCAATCAAAAAGCAAAATCATTATCACAGGTACGTGACAAATAAGTGTGCGCAATCAAAAAGTTCTTGTAATTTGCTTGTTCACGAAAAGAAAACTAAAGTGTTAATCCAAGACGCAAAGTTTCCGTAATTCTCTCCCACCGGGAAACGAATTTGGTCTTATTTTATGGCGGCCAGGAAGGCTGGCCATTTCCTTTGATTAAATTTGACCGTCTCTTGGGACCGTTGTATCTGAGACAGGAAAGGTGTTGTAGCAATTTTCCCGGCCTACTTTTGGACGTGAAAGTCCAAACTAACATAAAAAAAAGATACGTCTTAATCCTCAATGATACAGGAGATGACATCCCTAACTTAATTAAGGTACACTTAACTTTTTTAAAATTATATTCTACACTAATAAAATAGACACGACGCGCAGTTTCTTATCCTAAAAATAGATCTATGAGGTTCACTGAATGCCTTAAGGTCAGCCTATCTGAGTATCTGTCAGCATTAAGGTCACCCTCCGATCAATAAAAGTGCCAAAACTCTAACAGCTGGCGGGACCCGGGAACCTGACGCGCGTGCGTGCTCCAGTGTTACCAATCTAAAGCAGATGAAAAATGTGAATAACTGCGACTTGTCTGCTAATATTTTAAATGCGAAAGTAAATCTGTCTGTTTCTCTGATCAGTCTTCAAGCTTAAATTTGGTTTCCGTAGTTTGACCTCCGAGAAAGGACATAGATATTTTTTTATCACAGAAATCATACATTGATGGATGCATGGGTATGCTTGTTATTAAGATAAGTCCGATTTAAGTTGCAGGAAAAGCTTTCTAACTGTCAGTACCTATGCAATATGCATTTTACAAAGGAGTTGTCTCTTCGCAGATTATTCTGCCGGCACTGACTACGTTATTTATTTATTTATTTTCTGTTAAGTCGAATGAGCTTATCTTTACGATTTGATGAAGTTTTTATGGACCCTGCAACGTAATTTTATGTACTTACGAGTATATCGTCATGCATGGCTTTAAGTATATGAGTTTTTACAAACTGAAAGATCATTGAAAGGAAGAAAATATGCCTCAACTCACCTGGGTTTTCCCATGGTTGGTCCAAACTGTCAATTTGTTTGTCTGGTATATGTCAAATCTCATACAAAAAGGACCATTACGCAGCGCCATCTAGAACTCGTTGAACCAGCTGTCAAATCCGCTATAAAAAAGGAGGATATTGATGACTTTTTATCGGCCTTCCCCATTTAAGACAGAAATCGTCTGCGATTTTAACTTGTTTACTTGGCAACACCACCTCAAAATGTCAATGACGCGAAATATGGAGCGAATTCACTCCAAATTATTTTGTATTTCGATTTATTTATGAATGAAAATCAAATATTTCTGACTTAAAACTGTTATAATACTTGGTGTTAATTCTTTGTAAATAATTTATCGTTACAAACATGAGTGAGACTTATATTTCTGGATGTTGATAAACTATAATAATAATTGTTGTTGTTAACGGATATTGTTGTGTTAGATTGTTGTGAAATTGTTGTTGAATCTAGTCTTCCGCGATTTTTAGTGATTTTGAGCTGTTTATTTTAAATATTGAAGCAAAGAGTTGTGTCGTAGGTTGTGTACTAAAATAGATTTTGGTGTTATTTTTAAAGGTGAGTACTTAAATTGAAGTAATAGATACATTTGCCATATTTATGACTTCCTTCAACGGTAGAAAAAACGTCGAAATAGGTATCTATTAACGTGTTGTGTATAATAATAATAAAGAAATAATTCCTCTATGCGATTCCTGATGGACTTAATTACTCACTTAAGTTTTGTTTTTCTATATTTTTATGAACTTGTCTATATTAGTATCTACTTCCTATGTACAAATAACACACAACCCACCTGATAGTAAGCGATTTCGTAGCCTATACGGACGACTGCAACTCCAGGGTTGTTTATATTCACATTTAATCCCTATACACTCCCTTTTTAAAGAACCTTATACTTATTGTTAATTGTTGTTGATAAGATAACTCAAATACTTCGGACACCTCTAACGACGCTCCGCGGATAGCTTGGAGAGAATTATAATAACGGGAAAAATTGAACGCACGAGACTTAGAGGCCCTCCCCCTACAAAATGGTGTGCCCAAATTACTGCACCCATGCAATTAAAACTGCACGAAGCCATGTGCGTAGCAAGGATAGAAGCCTGTGGAGGAACCTGATCTTTGAACAGAAGGACATGATGTCACGATCCTCAGATTTTGAGGGAACTACTGATGATGATTGTTAATTGTTGTAAACCTTGACAGGCAGATATACTTCTTTACGTTGGGATTAGGTTTAAATCCGTTATGTCCATGAATATTTGTTCTGTTAAGAGGACGTCAACATCCGATGACCTTCAAATTGACTTTAATTTAACAGTCATTATAGTTATAACTACTGTGCTGGGAAAGTGAAAAAAAAATCATGTTATAAGTAATATTGATTATATTTTGAAGAAATTTGTTATTTACATACTTACATGATTGTACGTAAGGCTCGATAGAAAATACTTAAGTCATTTCAAAATTACGTCTTACAATTAGCTTTAAACAGTTTAGTGTCTGATGTAGTTTCTTAACATATACGTTTGTAATTAAGAACAAAAATTCCACCACACTAATACTAAAACCAGAGACTAAAGAGATATAGACGACCACAGCCTAAGAACTTTTTGAAGCTCAAGTCGATTGCGCCCTCTGTCCGAAAGCCGCCTAAAGATACCGAAATTGTAAGAAGAAATGTCACCTGCACTGCTACTCCACCTGTTACTGGTGTACTACTAGTACGCTATTTGTTATTAGGTGGAGTAGCAGTGCAGGTGACATTTCTTCTTACAATTCCGGTATCTTTAGGCGGCTTTCGGACAGAGGGCGCAATCGACTTGAACTTCAAAAATTTCTTAGGCTGTGGTCGTCTATATCTCTATAGTCTCTGCTAAAACTTAATTGTTATATATTTCTCAATTAATGCGTTTATTTAGTTCAATATTTTGCAAAATTTGCAATGAGCCCTCATACTGATCGTAACGCAGTGTTTCTCTTTCACTCATGCTGAAAAAGATAGGAATGGAATTTAGCTGTTGCCATCCCCTTAACATAATCGATCGAGCGGAGCGTAAGCGAAGCGAGTTCTTACAAACAACTCGCTACTGGAACGTCTCGGCATTTCGATGGTTTTTTTTGATTTTGAGAGTTTGTTCGACGATAACTTTAGTAACGTTTGTCTGATCTTTATGAAAATTTGTTGGGATTGAAGCACGAATACATACAATTTGAGAGTTCGTATATGAGAAAGATCTATCAAGGGGTTGTGGAAATAGAAGGCCTGAAAAAATCATTAAAAGGATCCTGTTATATTGATCAACTCATTTGTAAGGAAATTGCGAGTTCTCAGTTCGAGGCGGACTACTAGTTAGGTATCTAATGATAGCTTAGTTAGCCACTCAACATGTGAGTTTGCCAACAGTTTGGCAGCCGAGCTTGATACCTGTAATCCCCGATCTGGCAACCCTAATCTAGCGTAGTGGCTCAGCCAGAGTGCAGTCTGGATTAATCTGTCACTTGCACAGTCGACATCGGAAATATGTAGTATCTAAAGTTCTATAATGCAGCTTATTGTACAAAGGAATGAGGTACAAAATTGTAAACATATTAATTCGTAATGTTCATATGAAGGCTGTTTTAAAAGTCGCATTTATTTTGTCAACTAGAAGTTGTTTATTTAGACTTTTTTTGTTACTTCATAATTCATTTTAAAGCCTGACCAGTAACATATGACCATTATCACGAGGCCGATTTTTTTCTTATGTATATGGTGATAGTTTAGTATAAAAAATCGAGTTCCAATGAAATTCCGCAATATGGCGTATTGTCATATATTTCAGGTTAGGTTTTAGTAGGTATTTCTTCTGGGATCCTGCCATTTGACCAAAATATTTTTGACCAAATTTCATTTCCCAACCAAACTTTCCCAACCGCACATTTGTCAACCCAATCTTTCCCATATACTTATTTGTCAATTTAAAGTTTCGACAAATGATCATTTCCCAAATTATTACTCAAGCAACTTTCAATAGACCAACTGATGTTTTGCCAAATGTTTCACTTGGACAAAAAATGTTTCACAATTTTAATTTTGTCAAATAGATGCTTACACAAATGATTTTTATCCAAATAAATGTTTAGACAAAAAATGTTTCCTCAACCCTCATTTTGTCAAATAAATCAGTGGACAAATGAAATATATCCAAAGCATAGTGTGATGATCTGGGTAATTTACTGTGGGATTTAATTAATAAAAGATCTTGACGTTGATTTTTTTTTAAATAAAATGTATAACAAAAATTAAAGAGTAAAGCATACAAAGTGGTTTTCGTCTTACTAATAAATATATCAAATGGGAAAAACTCCGCCAGCAAAACTTACAAGTTAAAACACTATTATAAAGTAAAACTTAGGAAACAATCTCTAAAACTTAAAACTAACTAGCAACAGCAAAATATAGAAAAAAAGAAAAAATAAAATATGTTCACTTCAGCCGCTCAGAATCGAACCCTGACTGTTTGCGTAGCCGACAAACGCTTTCCCACTGCGCCACGGCTTGCTTCATACGATTCGGCGAAATTAGGCTAGATACCCAGGATGTGCATCTTCTCATACGTGTACAATGCCAGTCAGTAACACATGCATTAGAATTGCATACTTCAGATGAACTAAGACGTCTATTGTCAAGGTAAGTATATGGCGTAAAGGGCGTTTCCACAGGCTGTGGACAAAATTAACCATACAAGTAATATTTTTTTTATAAACCCTAAGAAAATCATGTGAACTACTTGTATTAGCATTAGCACTTACCCCGTGTCACGTTCTAGCCTGCACATACACTATTTTTAAGCACCTCAACCGGTATTCACAACGAAATATGGACTCCGCGATCCGGAGTAATTATTTTTCTGCCGGACGGCGTGACCGTCCTAATGGCGTTTGACGCGGGCTCCGCCTATTTTCTCGCGCTACCCCGAGTTAAATCGCGCGGTACCCTCTTTTACCAATGATTGACGTTCACGTTCGGAAACGAATAAATAGTAGCATTACATTATCCCCTCTCCACAAAAAGAATCCAAACCGGATTCTTCAATGCAGCATACCACTCGTTTTAAATCGCTAACATGCCATTTGCCTAATTCTTTTCCCCGCAAGCTTTTCAGTTTGTAAACATTATCTGACATCTTTTCCGATATAATGGCTTTTTCATATTTAGGTGCTAATTTTGCCATGAAGTTCTTATTCGCATTCGACAAGGTCTTCGTTCTCTTCATGACCAGGTCACCTAATTCGTACGTACACGTACGCCTCCGCTTATTGTAGTTCTCGCTATTAACCTCATATGCCTTTTGTAGTCTCTTTCTTACATCTTCTTAAATTATCCTTCGCTCCTCTAATCTGCTTCCATGTATATTTCTGTTGAAATTCAAAGGAGTATCTGGTTCGAAAGCATGTATGTTTTTTCCGTGATGTGAGGTTTCACGCCCAAAAAATAAATATGACGGTGTCCTGCCGGTGACCTCGTGGACCGCTGTCCTTATGGCATATCCAATGTGAGGGATGTGTTTGTCCCATTCTTTATGATTGTCCTGTATGTAGGACGCGATCGCTATTCCCACGACCCGGTTTACTCTCTCCGTAGGATTGGCCTGTGGATGGTAGTATGGAGTATACCACAATTTAATGTCATAGCTTTCCACCATTTCCTTAAATTCAGAGGCAACAAACTGTTTGCCGTTATCGCATATTATTACTTGCGGCCTACCAAACACTAAAAACACCTGTTCCTCCACAATTTTCGTTATATTAGATGCCTTGCCGTTACGCAGAGGAAAGAGTAAAACGAACTTACTGAACCAGCAAGATATAACTAGCAACATCGTGTTTCCTGCTTTAGACCGAGGAAATGGGCCCATAAGGTCCATTGATATTATCTGAAAGGGCTTGGTAGCTTCTCTGTGCTTTCCCATATGTCCCTGTGGAGCAGATTGAGACGCTGATTTAGACTTTCACGGTTTTTACTCATAATTATTTGTAATAAACGGGACTTAACCGCGTATATAATTTTTAAATAAACGTCGAAGGTAATTTAAAAATTATATACGCGGTTAAGTCCCGTTTATTACAAATAATTATCAGATTGAGACGGTTTCTGTTTGGCACAAGTTTCACACTTGCGCACATAATCTTTCGCATCTTTTATGAGTGACGGCCAATAATACCTTTGTCTGACCCTATTGACGGTCTTCTTTACTCCGAAATGACCCGCTGTTGGATCATCATGACACTCTTTTAGCACCAGATCTCTAACTTTCCCCGGGATAACCATTTTCCATGAATCCTCCTCATCTGGAAATTGCTCCAGCTTTAAGAACTTCCACAACGTTTCTTGATGTAGTGCCCAGTCCGCTCCTTCCTTGCCCTCTATGACTCTTTTCTCTATTTCTTTATACCACTCATCTTTGTCCTCTAAGTTTACTTCAATTAAACTTATTTCTTCTTCTACTACTGTATATGCTCTAGACAGTACATCCGGTACAACGTTATCTTTTCCCTTCCTGTAGACGATTTCATAATCGAACTGTTGTAGTTTCATCGCCCATCTGGCTAGCCTACCATGAGGGTCTTTAGACTTGTATAACCACTGTAAAGCACTGTGGTCAGTGATTACTTTAAAGTGTGTTCCTTCCACGTATGGTCGGAAATGGTCAATGGCATGGATTACACTAAGTAATTCCCTTTCCGAGGTAGAGTACTTAGTTTCTCTTTCTGATAGCTTTGTACTCGTGAATGCTACTGGCTTTTCTATCCCTTCTATTACCTGTGTAAGGACAGCGCCCGTACCCCTACTTGAAGCGTCACATTGAATAATAAATTCCACAGAAAAATCTGGGCAACTAAGAACTGGGGCTGATGTTAGCGCAGTTTTCAAGTCATTAAACGACTTTTCTGCTTCGTTTGTCCATTGGACCAGTCTACCTTTTTTACTGCCTTTTGTGAGGTCGTGTAGCGGGGCTGCTACCATGGCAAAATTTTCTACGAATCGCCTGTACCAGCTTGCTAAACCTAGGAATCGTTTTAAATCCGTAAACGTCCGCGGCTTCGGATAGTTAATGATTGCACCTACTTTATCTGGATCCGTGCGTAGCCCCTCTCTGTCCACTATATAACCCAGATATTTAAGTGCGGCCCGTGCAAACTGACATTTCTCAATATTTACTGTAAGTCCAGCTTTGATTAGCTGATCCATTACCCCATTCAATGTCGCAATGTGATCTTCAAATGTCTGCGTACATATGACAATGTCATCCAAATAAGTGAAGACTTTACCTTCGTATTGTGGAGGAAACAGTTTATCCATCAGTCTTTGTTGCGTTTGGCTAGCATTTATCAACCCGAATGGCATTACTTTAAATTGATATAAGCCTTTTCCGGGCAGTCCAAAAGCTGTTTTCTCCTTACTGGCCCTGTCGAGCGGTATTTGCCAAAATGCGGATTTCAAGTCGAGCGTAGACAAATAGTGTGCGTTTTTTAAATTGTCCAAGACTGTTGTAACCCGGGGTAATGGGTACGTATCTCTTTTTGTGAGCCTATTAAGTTGTCTGCTGTCTAAGCACAAACGATTTTTGCCAGAAGCTTTTTTTACTAGCAGCACGGGTGAGCGCCATGAACTATACGAAGGTTCTATTACGTCTAATCTGAGCATTTCGTCAATTTCCGCACCTAAGTCCTCCATGATCGTCGGGGAAAAGGGGTATTGTCTCTGATTAACGGGCCCGTTGCCTTCAGTATCTATACTATGATCTATCCAATCTGTACGTCCAAGTCCTACGCCTACGGTAGCTTGCATACGAGAAACTAGCTCATCTAGCGTACGTGCTTGGCTCTCACTTAGTTCACGCCGTGATATCACTGATCTTGTTGTGCTTAGCTCTGATATATCTGCCTCTTTATTTAATTGATGTATCTCACTGCATGTATGCCTACCAGTACCGGCTCTAATATCCAAGTTAAACATTCTGTAAAAGTTCATGCCCAACAGAATATCATGCTTTGACCTATCCATGATATTAAACTTTACAACTTTGTAGTCTTGGCCAAATTCCAACGGTAAATAAAAAACAGAATCAATTACATGAGGTGTGTCATCGATTGTAGATACTTCAAATCCAGGTATACTTTGCGCTGAGAATCCCATTGCAAATAGTCTTGAACTCAGATTTTTTGACACCACCGATGTGGTTGCTCCCGTGTCCAACAAGGCTAAGAAATCTTTTCCTAGAATCTTGATTTTCGCATAAAGTCGGTTGTCATTCGGTTTCTCCGTAAAACTGCATATTTCTCCTGTAGAAAAATAATGAGATAATGTATCCAGCCACCTCTGCCATTCATCTCTTTTCACATTTTTGAGACCTATTGTTGAGGAGGACATTCGGCAGAATTCACGTCCTCCGTCTTTCCGTTTCCCGCTTTCCCACAGGAGGGGCAATTTTTAGCTGTTTGACCAAACTTGCCACACTTGTAACAAAACAACCTTTGTGGCGGCAGCTTACAGGACTTAAAGCCATGTCCCGGTGCCCTACAGTTC
The DNA here is from genome assembly GCA_911728535.1 of Pammene fasciana. Classification (NCBI taxonomy): domain Eukaryota; kingdom Metazoa; phylum Arthropoda; class Insecta; order Lepidoptera; family Tortricidae; genus Pammene; species Pammene fasciana. The sequence goes on from OU452292.1 coordinate 6,287,692, forward strand.
CAACATTTCATCTCAGTGTTATTCGTTCTGCTGAAGACCCTGTCGCCGCGATTGATTGGAAGTTTTTGACTGACTGCATTTATTTCACCCCTCAACCGCCCTTTATATGCAAGGTCTGGCTCTAAAGCCTCTGACGACATCGTTGGTTCTTGAAATTGATCACAATTCAATTTGGTACGCTCTACAACCCGCAATACCGCTACTAGTTCGGCCACCGACACGAATTTATCCCTACATACAGCTTGCTGGTAGTACGGCTGTATATTCTTAATCAATATCGAAATTTTTTGCTGCTCACTAAGAGCGTCCGGAAGCCTTCTGAACATGTTTTGCATTATGGACATATAAATCGTTACGTTTTCTTCCTTTCCTTGTGTCCTTTTCTTTATTTCCTCTATCAATTCGTCTTGGTAATACGGTCTCTGAAATGTTACTAACAGAAGTTCCTTGAGCTCCTCCCAATTTTGAGCATAACTTCTGTTGGCTCTAAACCAAATTAGAGCATCGCCGTCAAAAAAATCGATAGCGTATCTCCATAAATCTTCACTTTTTGCATTCCGTGCTTCTTTCAGCTCTTCTACCCGCTCTATGAATGCATTGATGCTTACATTCCCATTACCAGAAAATTTCACTCCCCAGTCTTTGACGGGAACTAACTTCCTGTTACAAGTCTCTTTGTCTACCTTAGAGTTTGTCCTGTGTTCACAGCCTCGACAACTCAGTGGTGACGACTGCGGCACTAACTTAGTATAAGCACCCCGTTCAGTGATCATTTCTCTCTTTCCTTGCTGTTCATCCCGATCCATCCGCATTTTGTTGGATTGCAAATCGCGTTCCTGAAAGGCTACCTCTAAGTCCCTTGCCTCCCGTCTGTCCTCTTCCAGAACAGGATCGCGGTGAGGTGAACCAGATTCTGAGCGACCCGGATTTCTTTTGGTAGCTTTTGCGCTATCTTCCTTTTCTAGCTTTGCAATTAGATGTATGGCTTCCTGACCTAAAGACCTATGTAAAACCTCCTTATCTTTCTCAGACAACTTCTCGTCGCTTTCCTGACCGTCCGCCTCAAGAGCAGTAATTATCTCAAACAAGCTCTCGATGTCGTTGCTTAATTTCGAAAGGCGCTCTCGTCCCTGCTCGCTTGTTGGTACGATCCACGTGACACGGTTCCTTAAATGTAAAAGTCGTGAATAGAATCTTTTTAGTATGCCACTGTCTGGAGTGTCCAACATTTCATTAACAGCCTGTGAAAGCGTCACAAATTTGCCTTGACAAATCTTTAATTCTGCCTCCGGGTTATCTATACTAAAGGTCGGCGCAGAAAGTTGAATTTCCGCTTCACCTTTCCTTTCCGAGCTCAACATTTCCCTAAGTACCTTTCTCATCGGCATTACCGTTTCAATATCAGAAATTCCCCTGCAAGCCAATTCAAACTGAAGCTCATCTTTTAACAAGTCCTCCGCGTCCATTTTAACTAAGGACATAGTGTATACCTGAGAACGATTAATAACGTAATAACGGGAACTACCCCTTTTAAATACAATGTCTACAAACGTAACAAAAAAAACTTAACGTAACATAAGAGAAAATATAATTAAAATTTAAATATGTAAATTAATACCATACTAAGCTACTGTACTTAACTAAACCACATACATGCAAAATCTTTCATTAATTCCCGTTGGGCGCCAATGTGATGATCTGGGTAATTTACTGTGGGATTTAATTAATAAAAGATCTTGACGTTGATTTTTTTTTAAATAAAATGTATACCAAAAATTAAAGAGTAAAGCATACAAAGTGGTTTTCGTCTTACTAATAAATATATCAAATGGGAAAAACTCCGCCAGCAAAACTTACAAGTTAAAACACTATTATAAAGTAAAACTTAGGAAACAATCTCTAAAACTTAAAACTAACTAGCAACAGCAAAATATAGAAAAAAAGAAAAAATAAAATATGTTCACTTCAGCCGCTCAGAATCGAACCCTGACTGTTTGCGTAGCCGACAAACGCTTTCCCACTGCGCCACGGCTTGCTTCATACGATTCGGCGAAATTAGGCTAGATACCCAGGATGTGCATCTTCTCATACGTGTACAATGCCAGTCAGTAACACATGCATTAGAATTGCATACTTCAGATGAACTAAGACGTCTATTGTCAAGGTAAGTATATGGCGTAAAGGGCGTTTCCACAGGCTGTGGACAAAATTAACCATACAAGTAATATTTTTTTTATAAACCCTAAGAAAATCATGTGAACTACTTGTATTAGCATTAGCACTTACCCCGTGTCACGTTCTAGCCTGCACATACACTATTTTTAAGCACCTCAACCGGTATTCACAACGAAATATGGACTCCGCGATCCGGAGTAATTATTTTTCTGCCGGACGGCGTGACCGTCCTAATGGCGTTTGACGCGGGCTCCGCCTATTTTCTCGCGCTACCCCGAGTTAAATCGCGCGGTACCCTCTTTTACCAATGATTGACGTTCACGTTCGGAAACGAATAAATAGTAGCATTACAATAGCTTAGTAAAATATTGTTTGTTAAATGTTTTAATTGGACAGAAAATATTTACTCAACTTTTATTTTATCAAATAAATTACTGGACAAATGGTTTAAATCCAAAGCAATGTTTAGTCCAATAGCTTACTGGACATGGATTTGTCTGCGTATGCATCTGAAATCTGAATAGCGCCATACATGGACGGATTTGTCCGCCGAGCATATTTACCAGAAAAATCCAGCGTTAAAAACCAGAAAAGTAGGTTAGGCTAGGTTAGACCCGCGACCCCCACGGAAACAAACCTCTGCCAGAAAAGTAGGTTAGGTTAGATAAGAACTGTGACCTCCCATCGAAACGAACTTCTACCAGAAGAAGTAGGTTAGGTTAGGATAGAACCGCGACCCCACGGAAATGAACTTCTGTAAGAAAAATAGGTTAGGTTAGGTTAGAACTGCGATCCCACGGAAATGAACTTCTGTCAGAAAAGTAGGTTAGGTTAGAACTGCGACCCCACGGAAACGAACTTCTATCAGAAAAGTAGGTTAGGTTAGGTTAGAACCGCAAACCCCACGGAAATTAATTTCTGTCACAAAAGTAGGTTAGGTTAGGTTAGAACTGCGACCCCACGGGAACGAACTTTTGTCAGAAAAGTAGGTTAGGTTAGAACCGCGACCCCACGGAAATTAATTTCTGTCATAAATCCTAGTAAACGGTAACATTAACTGTCTTATTATTTGCCATCATTTGTTTGTTGATGCCATAATTTGGGATATGATTATAAATTGAACGAATTTTTGTAAAATGCAAAAACTATACCAAACGGATTTTTGTTTTAAAGACAATTTGCCTGATTACGATTTGGGATAAATTAGTTTGCTGAATGATGATTTGGAATATGAAATTTTGTGAAATAAAAAATTACCAAACGGGTCATTTGCTAAAAAAATATTTGCTGAATGAAACGTTTGCCATGACTTGTTTTGCGTTTCGTATGTTTTGGCAACTAATGCATTCGGTTAATTAAAAATTCGTGAAGTGAAAATTGTCAAAATAAGGAATTGCCGAAAATTTATTTGCATATTGTTGAGTTGCCAAAAAAATGTTTGCGTATTATTTAGTTGGGAAATGATTATTTGGTATTTATGTTTTTGGGAAACATTATTTGGGAAGTGAAAATCTGGCAAATAATTTTTGGTAATACATCAGTAATCCATTTCTTCTGTATGAATTGAAATTACAAAACTTTTTCTGAAATATTTTTAACACACTGACTGATAGGTATGTCAATAATTTCGAACGCTACCGTAAGGTGATGATATTACTTTGGTAACGGTGGTAGGTAGTTTGTTCTTGTCTGTCACTCTGACAATTGTGTTTGACAGAGACAGAAAAATACATAATATAACTAAATGAGTCTTGACATACGTTTATGAATAAGGGGGTAAATAAATAAGGCGTTTCATACCTAAAGCTGGCCCATACCCTCATTTTTGGTTGGGGTATTTTATGTAGCTTGTTGGTCTATGCTTAACTTTACCCCAACCCCGATGGTTATACAGCGAATTCCAAAGCGCCTATGTTGGCCTGGCAGCAATTCCGTTAGCGTGGAATCCGTAATTAAGCCAATTGCCCGTTCAGGCGCAAATTCTATCGTCTACCAAACGCAGCTGTTAATTTGAGGATGCTTCTGCGAAAAGACACATCGATAGGTTATTTGCTGTAGACAAATTAAATTGTTTTACAACGACTCGGATCAGATTTCCAGAGCTACACTAAAAATTCCTGATGTTTGACAATGACAACCTTTAAGCGTGACCTGCATGAATATAAAAACGGAATGCTGTCACTTAAAAGTAGTGAGATTAAAATTCCTTTTCTATCTCTTCGGCAACTTTGTTTATTATAAAATGACAAATTGTATGATATTTATGAATATGCGGGTAATAATATATGTATACGTTATGTTACAAAAGGACATAACTCACTATGTCCTTTTGTAACATAACGTATACATATATTATATCTGCAGATTCTGCAGGTCTAGGCCGATAATTTACCCGCATATTCATAAATATCATACAATTTGTCTTTTTATAATAAACAAAGTTGCCGAAGAGATAGATAAGGAAACACGATTATTAGTTAAATGAGGATTGTAAGACGTTTATGAATAAGCGAGGTAGCACTGTCAACCACTGGTGCGATTTTATAAAAGCACAAAAGTTATAACTTTGAAATTAATTATGTATTTAAAGAATTTCCTACCTCAATTAATACTTAAATTACTTTTTAATTTGCTTGCCAAAAGTTTTAACTTAATTTAATCGCGCTCAAGTAAATGCCTATCAAAATTATCTGAATCCAAACTACGTAACAAGTCCAATAGACTAGAGTTAGCTCGTTAGGGTGCCAAACTCAAACTTACACAATTTAGATTTGACACAACTTCTCTAACGAGATGGGATCCCGGTACTGACTACAGTAGTTATGACAACGTCTAGTTTGAGGTAAATTTGACTAAAATGTTTGTGGGAATGGGTAAACTTTTGTTTTTAGCGCTGAGTGCTTTCATAAATATGGTTGGAAAATGTAGTTTTGGAATTGAGACCCAAATCGTACCTATATTTTTTATATAACGTAATATAAAAACAGATATGCGTATTTTTACCTGGCACGTTAGAATTATAACCATGTTGTGCCTGGTATCTAATTGCCTATCATCGAACGAGCGGAGCGCAAGCGAAGCGTGTTCTTACAAACAATTTCTGGCTACTGGGACGTCTCGGCATTTACATGGCTTTTTGACTTTGAGAATTTGTTCGACGATAACTTGAGTAGCGTTTTCTTGATCTTTATGAAGTTTAGTGAAATTGTAGCAGATATATATATAATTTGAGTGTTTGTATACCTATAAGCAGGATCGATCGTGCTATAAGGCGCGAAAATATCATCACATGGATCTTGTTAAATATTGTCAGCTTGTTTGCGGGTAAATCGCGAGTTCGCTCAGTTCGAGGCGGACTACCTACTCACTACCTAATATACGTATAAGTTACCTATTAATTACTATATGGAATATTAATGTCGGAGGGGAGCTAACTAGCATCAAGTTTGCCCGTACCAGTTACTTGCTTCAAGCCGCCAGCCTTATTAAGTTATTACTTAGGCAAAAAAGTTCAATGATCACCTAAATACATCAAGTAAGTGACTATGGGAAGCATGCATGATTCCATGGTCGAATACGGAATACTCTTTATTGGACACGTAAAGAGAAAAGAGTACAGAAATTACACAAATTACTTCAGCCCTATACTTGGCATTTTAAGACCCTTTTTCATTATTCGAGTTTTTAACTCACTTTATTACTTTACTTATTGCTTTATTGTTTCAGAATCAATAATGCGGTACAAACGGCGGACGTCCCAGAGCACAAGAAATACGCGGCATTGCGACAAGAAATATACTATCCGTGAGTACTGAGATTCGTGAAGTCACAATCATCTTTCAATCATCAATTAAATAATTCAATACCTACATATTTTTAACGTAATAATACGTCGAAAATTGAAATGAAAATGCCTGTGGCAATGGCAAGTTCTTGAAACTTTTAATTATAAAAAGTTAAAAACCCACATTGACAAATTATAAAATGAACAAAGAAGGAAGAACACAGAACAATAAAAATAACACTGAATGCAAAATAAGCATTTTTTTAGTTGCCTAAATACTATATCATATAAGTATAGATATCGTTCTGATGATATCTATGGTTCTGATATATAAATATCTGCTTGTGTTATTCATTATTCGGTAAAATATTTTTATGCTCTTTTTGAACGTGGCTACGAATAGTTAATAAAAATATTTTAAAGCAACCACCAAAAATTATTGTTTAGCTCCCCAAAAATCCATGAACCCTTAGCAACATTACATTTTAATCACTTTTACAATTGGCGCTGAAAGGTACCCCGATTGGAAAGTTCTCTAATTATTTTCACTTTACGCTTGCCGTATATTTCGCTCTTGAAATACTTCAAGTTTATGATCAAGTAATGATAATTCGATTGTGTTGCTGTCAAATATCGAGCTATTAATCTCTAGGTAATTTTTTAAATATTTTTCTTAAAGATTGTTGTATGTCCCACCCACTATCAGTCGGCCTGGCGATATTGGCCTGACAGTTCGGAGCTGTCAAATTTTTGGTCTATCTGACAGGCCGATATCGTCAGGCGGACTGATAGTTGGTGGCCCCCCTAAGTTGTTAAACAAGCTAAACAAACAGATAAAGACGCTTTTTGCTTTATATTCGCCAGGAAGCGTTGCTATGAAACAGGGCAATAAATGTTACAACCTTACAAAGCAGTAAACCGGCTACGGGCAGCTAAGCGTTATGTAAACAACCACTAAATGAAGGCTGACGGTCACACCGATGCGTTACATTGTGTTTATTTTAGGAAACAAAGCTGCCCAGATGGCGAAGTAATCATTAAAAAATCCAACCTCGTGCGAATCGTACATCAAACAATTTCAACAATATTGTATTTTCTTATGTGTAACTCACGGTTAACCGTATCAACGGGTTCTCTTTATTTTAACTGAAATCTCTTTCTTATTTTAAGTGGAATTGTGTACCCAAATATTGAATTTGGAATTTCGGCCTTTACCCTAAAACATTTTCACAACAAACCCTTTCCTTTGATATATCATACAGTATTGTCTGCAATTTTTTTATGTACTTCTTTTCTAATTTACTCCACTAAATTGGCACTCCAGTGGTTAGTATTTATTAGGAATGTAGGTAGTATTATTTCAGGCATATAATCGCGAACCACTCCGTGTAGGTAATAGGATTGAGCAACCCATTGATATAGCTACCCTACAGTTGGATAACCCTAATGATACGGTAACCCTTTGAACAAGGCTAGCCATATTCAATGTGATTCCTGTCGATATGCAATAGAGATTAAAATGACTTGATAGTAAAGCGTCATTCGGTTTGATTTCGGTAATCGCTTACCTTAGCCAATGAAGCTTATCAAATTGATAGGGTTATAACAACCCAATCAACTCGATCTTAAGGCCTGGTTACACCTAACGAGTACAGTGGCGAGACAGCAAAATGCCACTCGGCCGAGAGAGTGAAATGGCCCGGCCCAGTAATTGGCGATGTGTTTACACCTTGCGAGTACTCGTTCAAGAGTACTGACTCGCTGAGTAACTGGTTCCAACTCTTGAACAAAAGTGTCCCAGCGACGTCGGTGTTACAGTCACGTGTGTAAAGAGCGGAGCCTGCCTCGCTAGCCTGGCAACAAGGGCTGCCTAAAGTAAACTCAAACCTTTATTAAACCTTTACCTCGCATGTAACGTTGGATGATGTTACTCGATAAACCTTTACTAAGTTATCTACGTACGTACGTATCTTATTGTTTATTTACCCCGTATATTCATATATTATGGGACGAGTTGTGAGATACGAATAAGTTATCCGACTAATATTATAAAATATTAAACGCTATAGCATATAACTATTTATAGTTATTTATATGTTATGAATATCATTTATTGATAAGTACTCATAATTATATAATTATGCAAAGTATGTACTTTGCTTAGTTTTCGCTAGGGTGATCTGTGTAAGATTTTTTCCCAAATATTTATCTAATTATTTTATTGTAGGTATAGGTACGATACAACAGAAGTTCTCTGGAATCAGTTTTCATACCGAGGTATAATTACATCAACTAAATCTTCCAATTCTAAAATAACTTTAAAACATTTATACACAAAACACATCAAAATCAAGCTGAGGAGAGGAAGAAATCTGGTTGCCATGGCATTAAAAGAACCACAAGATCGTGTCATGAACGACAAACTGTCATGTGGAGTTTATTGTGTAAAGTCCATGTTTCACCTGATAGGCCTTTCACAAGCAAATATAAATACACTTTTGAAGAGCCTACACAAACACATCTGAGTCAGTTGAATGTACTGCAAGTAATAATACTAGGAGCCGACAAAATGAGTTAACGGAAGGCTTAAATAACATTCGATTGGCCTATATAACAGCCCAATATCTATCGACAAGATCTTAATTATTTATATCAAAGTAGTATAATTTCAGCTCAATACCACGAGTTTTTCAAATCTTTAATTACCAAACCATAATCAAACCATCCTTTCAATATTCTGGCCAATTATCAGTTGCCATCAGTAAGTAATTAATGTAGTTATTAATACTTACCTACCTAACTATAGTACATTATTGCAGAGGACGGGAAAGGGAAATTCGTGGATGAGCGATTTTTTCGGACGAAGCGCAGCTGAGTCCGAAAAAATAAGACGAGTCCACGAATTTCTATTCCCGCCGAGGCATATATAGTGCTTTTCTCTAAATGTGCGAGGAAATAAAGTAAAGTAAATGAAATAAATTACAGATTTTGGTTACGTTATTAGCGTTCAATGTCATGAATTAGCTTTCCTCTATAATTTTTTTTAAAGTATTAAGAACTATGTATACTGCCAATTTTCATTCAAATAATATTTAAAAAGAAATTTTCGTCAAAAGCTATTTAAGACAGTATTAAATATGCTCCTTTTATGCAACAGATACAAGATTAAACCTTAAAAATAGTTGTTTTGTCTATGATTGTATTAAGCCTCATTCGCACGATCAGACGCGGTGCTATGACAAAGAACGAGACAACCAAGGTTTTTGATCTAACTATCTCGCTCTATCCTTCAGTTTGAAGGGATTGCCGTTCAGACGGTGTATAGACGTCGCTTAAGTATTGGCTGTTTGAAATGATATTTCTTAGTCGGATGAAAAGTTTAAAAGGTAAAAAACAATACAGTAATGGATTTTACTAGTCAACGCCTAAAATATGTATACACTTTGAACCTTATTACAATGGAGTAAGGTGCAAAAGTGTATACATATTTATGGCGTTTACAAATTACTTCACGGCCGCTAAAACAGGTAAATAATGATTTTTATTTTTTTTAATTCGTTTTGGTAAAAAATGAAGAACTTCACGTTCTCATTTTGCTACAGTAAGCTGAAAATTTCCGAGCACATTGGAGAAAAAATAATTAATATTATACCAATCTTAAAAGTTGACTATTTTATTAGCACATTAGTCTAGGTTCCAGGATAGGATGTTTATCCGAATTAAGTTTTCAACCGACTTCAGGATTTCAAAGGAGGAGCTTCTTAATTCGCCGGGATCTTTGTTTTTTTTTGCAATTTTTTTTATGTATGTTCCCCATTATTCGAAGACAGCTGGATCGATTTGGAAAATTATTTTTTTGTTTGAAACGTCACAGTTGGTCCCATTGTCACCAGGTCTAGATCTGATGATGGGATCCTGGAGAAATCGAGGGAACTCTTCAACTATTATAGGCACACCTATAGTGATTTCACAATTTTTTACTACAACTCGGCCACTTCCTCTTTTAAAATTATTTATGTTAAGACTAAATTGATCTGTGTTGTGTTTCTATTTTTACCTAAAATGAGTGGGTACTTACCTAATATTTAAGAAGTTATGTTTTAATTTTTGTGTCAGAGAGAGTTAATATTTTATTTTTATTTTTTATTAGTAAAAACAAAAACTGATCTCCATTATTATATTTATAACGTGCTTAACTTAGACTTAATATTTTTTTTATAGTTAAAAAGAAAGTGCTTTTTGTGATTTTGATGTAGATGTACCTACCTATACACTAAGTAATTGGAATGAAGACTGTGAGATAATTAATCCATAAAAAATGTTAAAACAGTATTATGTTGACAGTAAAATTTTGTGGCAACGGCAAAAAACATCATTCCCTAAATGCGGGCTGTGATTTATTCATTTTTATAATAAACGCAATTTTAGTGTAAATTTGTAAATTTTTTTTGGATTACAAACATATCTTGCTTAAATATCCTAAATATAAGCTTCTAAACTTACCATAATGGACATAACATACAAAATAATCTTAACAGTATACTGGTACATAATGCATTCATTCAGGCGTATACTGGTACAAGTGACAAATCAGACGAAAACTAACCGATATAATCTATCTGAGCACGAGCTTTTAGTTTGTTTAGATATCTAATGGTACGTATCACATAATAGACATCTAGTTTAATAAAATTATGCCCATATTCATCTAATCATAATTTACTACGTATACTGGATCAAGTGGTAGTTGGCTCAGTTTATCAAAGACCTAGTACTCGTAAATTTCGTGTATACTGGACTAACTACCGGTTTTTCAAAAACTATTATTTATTTCGAAAAAGTAAATATGTAAATATAAGCCAAATATATTTATTATACATATTTGAAATTTTCATGAAATTATTTCAACGTTTGAGTTAGTTATGGAACTTTGTACCTTTGAATAGCCCTCCTGTAAAATCGTGGTTTTGCACTTGGCTCAGTATACGTAGGAGGTATCGATTTATAGTTATTTATATGTTATGAATATCATTTATTTGTAGTACTCATAATTATATAATTATGCAAAGTATGTACTTTGCTTAGTTTTCGCTAGGGTGATCTGTGTAAGATTTTTTCCCAAATATTTATCTAATTATTTTATTGTAGGTATAGGCACGATACAACAGAAGTTCTCTGGAATCAGTTTTCATACCGAGGTATAATTACATCAACTAAATCTTCCAATTCTAAAATAACTTTAAAACATGCCTACAATTGCCGACTAAGTTGACTTCGTTAACAATAATTCAAATACTTAGAACTCATTAAAAGTTTTTACTCGCTAAAACGCAAGTTAGATTCACGATAACAAAGATTTTATAGAAAATAACTGGAACATTACTATTGAATCTCACTACGATTACAATTACTTATAAATGAGTTATTGTCAAAAAAAAAATACAGGGGTCACGTCGCCATCTACAATTTTGTGGCTTTTGGCCTGGAGATCCTTAATCCGTAGGATCCAGCAGCACAAGGGCTGCATCTATACTTAACTAGCCAAAGGCGAAGGTACAAGGTACAAACGAGCTGGCAGCTTCCTCGCTCAACGCATTAGTACTGCAATTCAGTGAGGAAATGCTGCCAGCGTCCTCGGTACCACGCCACAGGGGCCGCTTTTTGATATACTTTTAGTTTTTTAGTATTTATAAGTTACTTACTTTTAGATTTAAATAGATCAATTTTTTTTATACAAGCCTCAAACGCTTCCTGTACTTTTCTTGCAATAATTCATCTATCTACTGCTACTCGTAACAAACCCAAACGCAATAAGCTTCCATGGTTTTATCACAGAGTTCTTAGAAACACATTCGGCCTCCACCTCGATGGTACTAATAATATGTACTGTCATCTAACCTGTATTTAAATAGTAGTACTTAATATGCTAAATTTCAGATTATTCTGACCAATAGTATCCAAAAGTAGCTACAGTTAAAAGGCTGACATTTTTTTAAATAAGAATAATATGTGAATACCTAATTAGTATATTTTGAAGACCTTTGCTGTATTCGGAACATGCTGGGAAACATCGAATTAGCTAAAAATAATTCCGAAAATATGTCTTAAAGTCAGTTTAAAACAATTTTATGCCTGTGGTTTTTGACTTATACGCCTGAAATTAAGAAAACAATTCTAACATACTCGTACCATCGCCCACTGTTAACTGCCCATCGATGGACCTTATGCCTTTTCTAATAAGGTCCACTGATGTACAGTCAGTCAAGAGTGTTGCTATTTGTACTAAAATATTTCTTGTTTTTTATTATAAAAATATTGCACATATTTGTTAATCGACATTTACTGATTTTTCGAAAAGTTTCCATTATTATCGTTACACAGTGTTTTTTAATTCCTCTTCAAATCGTAAGGGAATGAATTTAGCTTTGGCCTTCCTTTCAAATGGTAGGGGTATTCGATGAACTAAGGCAAGTTTTAATTAATGTGGCGAAGTTACAGATGACTCCGTCAGGCGCTTACAGCTGACGATTCTATTAAAACGAAACTGACTCAAACTTTGTCTTTTAACTGATGGATGGAATTAAAAACTTTTTAATTTTAGACATGCTTTGCTTAAAGTTTGGAAACAGAATTAGCTCACTTGCTCACTATTAATTTTTTTCTCTGCTCACATAAGAATATTATATGACGCCGTGGCTTGTAAGTTACGTACAGGTACAAATTGAAGGGATGTTTACAAAAACAACATAACTGACTACACTGGTTGACACCTGAAACAAATTAACAATGTTCTTAAAAAAGTGTCAACCGCTCTATAAGCAGTTATGTTGTTTTTGTAAACATCCCTTCAATTGATGTTCCCTTCCCCCGCAAAAATCGGCAGACTTTTTTGTATAGAAAATGACAAACATAGCCGCTCTGGTTATTTGAATGCTTTAAGGTGATAAGCATCAAAGTTAAGATGTTTGAATGTCTGGTTCGACTTCGTGTAGTAATAACTTATTTATAAACGACGGCCGTATCTAAATGGATTAAAAAAAAATACTCACACTCCTTTTGAAGAACCCCATACTGTAAATAGTACATTGGGAAAAATGAGAGTTCAAAGCTATACAGCCAAAATTGTTGTAATTGATACTAGTTAGCGTTATAGTTCTACATAAAAACAAAAATAAGTATTATTTTAATAAAATATTTGTATTTCAAAACAGCGGTGAGAGAATAAAAAGTCTTAAAACACCTGACCGTAAACCGAAACCGCATAATAAAAACGTTTTACCGGAGACTCGTTAACGTCTTTTATTTTAGTGACGGGACAATAGCTCTGCTTGTCAAGAACTGAAAAATTGAGCCTCAATTTCATGAAAACTCCTGAACTTGGCAGGTCAACGTAATTTGGGCGCGCCACAGTTTCCCGACTGAATAGAGAATCATTAGAGGAAGTGGAAAATTGCTTACAATGAAGTTGTATTGTTTAATTCAAATTTTCAGAATAAAATTTATGTTTTGATTTTAATTAGGAACAATGTTATTTGATTGCTATATTTGTATGATTTTAAAGCAATAGGCAACACAATTTCTACACACATATATATCTGTATACTACTAGTAACAAATAGCGTACTAGTAGTACACTAGTAGCTACTAGGTGGAGTAGCAGCGCAGGTGACATTTCCTCTTATATGTTCGGTATTTTTAGGCAGCTTTCGGACAGAGGGCGCAATTGACTTGAGCTTCAAAAAGTTCTTAGGCTGTGGCCGCCTATATATAGGACAACATGTTGTTATGGCAGGGCACATTGCACGGAGAACCGATGGCCGTTGGGGCACTAAGGTTCTCGAATGGCGACCATACACCGGAAGGCGAGGAGTTGGTAGGCCCCCTACAAGGTGGACTGATGACCTGGTGAAGGTCGCTGGAGTCCGCTGGATGCGGGTGGCACAGGACCGGTCATTGTGGCGTTCAGTGGGGGAGGCCTATGTCCAGCAGTGGACGTCTTTCGGCTGATGATGTTGTTATGAACGTGCAGACTTTTGTCTTCAGGCTGTGAAGAACATACACATGGATTTAATACTGATGTAATTGACTTAACTGTCAATGTTGCCGAATGAAATGAAAGTAAACGACTTTGGGCAAAATTTGACTCAACTCTCAATTAAAGTATCCATATAAGTAATTTTAGTATCCAATGAACCTGGAATGGAATCTATTCCCTCAGAAGGTGAAATGTGGGAGCAAAAGGGGCAGGTCGAGAGGAGATTTTGACATTTTGCAAATTATCCATTGGTGAAGACGCGGGCAAAATCTAGTGCAATACAATATTTATGGCGACACTTTATATTATGATCTTATGATACAGAATACATAGATTTTACATAGTTACTTATACGTATGTACTGATTTCACTACATGTAATAAAACTGTAAAAAGAGATTCGTATTCGCTACAAAGAAAAAGTTTCTCGAATAAAATTTAATCTAGAAGTTTCCTTTGTATCACGTTCGGCCCCACACATTTCCCTTTTACGCGAATCATTGGATTGCAAACTTTGCACATTCCGTGTTTTATATATACGAAGCAGAAGTAGCTAAGCAGGTGACATGTTCAAAACAATCTTGACACGACTTTATTGTTAACAGAATAAAGGTGAAAGTTATTTTGAACATCGGGCCTGCTCTGCAACTTGTGCTGCTTATTGTACAACAGGAAACCAAAACAGGCTATGTCAGTCACAAAACTATTCAAAAATGTTGCAACGCAAAGTTAAAAGTTACAAAATTAGATATCAATTTAAAATGGTAAATGTTATTGTTGCTCTATTCATAATAGTATTTTATACAATCGTTACATATTGAAAAGCTTTTTAGTGGAGTACCGTGTTTAGGCCACGAAGCTTGCTGCGTAAGAAAATCCATTTCAGCGTCGCCGACGATGCTAAAATATGCGACCATAAAAGCTCAATTAAAAAGTATGCGGTAGTAGTTCGGTCTCCAAAGTCTCAATTCAAGCGTTATAGTCGACGAGGTAGAAAACTTTTCTAATTCGTTGTAGTTGGTAATATTTTATAGGTATAGGTAAAATTTGAACGCTGTCTCTTGAAACTGGTTTGCAAAACATATTTTTTATTAACATTAGTGTACCTAATGGTTATCAAAATATAATTCTGATTGCATCGTTATTACCCACATTTTATGATAATTTTGTTTACGTACCAGTCATGTCTAGCATTGTATAGGAGCATTCCACGAAAAGGTCAACTTTTGTCGGGGACGTGACGCATATGGCAGCTACCTTAAAGAGGTGCATAAATCTGTAGAATATAACGTTGAATTTAAGCCGAGTTATCAAATGTTATCACGCCAAATATCAGCTTCTTCTCATTTCCAGAAGTACTAAAAATGAAGCGTCACGTACCCGACACTTTTCGTGGAATGCTCCTATAAACTACAGAATGCACAAAGAAGTCGATATCGAAATAATGTAAATAAAATTATACCGATTGAATTAGTGTATTTCTGATTATGTAGGTAATGGTTTATAGAAAAAAATGCTATATATAAAATACTGTTTGTTTCCTAAAATAAATGTTGGGCTTATTCATTTTTCGACCTTTTATATTGTTACACCTACTAACCGTTCTTGTCCTTCTGCTATAGTAGCCCTCAACCAATGTGACGACCGGGGCCATAAAACCCTTGAGCTCGCGTTATCAGTTATCCATTGTGTTGCATTGTGGACTTTTATGGCCCCGGTCGTCACATTGGTTGAGGGCTACTATAGTACAGGGCATGCAATACCCCTATTTTTGTCGATACGTGTGCGGTGGTACCTAGTATGCGGGGGTTATTTTATAAGAGTAATTATTTTTCAATTTGTTACGTATGTTTAGCGATTATTCGGAGACAGCTGAACCAATTTCGATTTTCTCTAAAGTATATATTTACTAAAAGACTGACCCTTTTGCAACCAGGTAAATCAGGATCTGATGATGGGATCTTGATCGCGAGATTTCAAATATTATAGGCACTGAATGTGTTTTGTGTGTGTGCTTCGGGGTTATGTGCGTGTAGTATAATCATGTGTGTAATACGATATTGTCCACATATACCACGAACAGAAGAACCGCGACCGTAATATTTCAGATTTTTGGTTTCTTAATCAATAAAAGTCTGAGATGAAAACTAAAGAAAAAAAATTATCCTTATTTCAACTGTTTTTTTTTATATAAATTAAATTGTACTCCGAAATACCGCACCCGAGCGTCCTTTAAGTGATCTGCCTCGTCCCTCACTTTACCTACGTCGTCCCGCCAATTAAGTAGACGCAGGTGGTCACTTAGGCAAAAGTGAAGAAAATATGCCTGTAGATCATACAGTATTTTCTACCTGAATACGGTAAGTGCGTAGGTATACACCATGAGCGGTAAAAAAGCCGTTTTTGAAAGTTTATGAACACTTAATTAAATCAAGGAGCGTAAGTACTGAGATAACGGTAAAGTTTACTGTATTTAATAATTAGTTTATCTTAATACTGATTATTCAGTAATCTTTGCCGTAATCTCAGTACGCTCCGTATTTTATTTTTGTCAGTAAATAAGCTATTAAGATTACGTGTACTAGGGATTTTAAATTAAGTTTAAATTAGCTTAACGGTACCTTCTTAATATTTTTATTTTTCATTAATAATTATTTTTATCTCTAATTTAATTAAAAATGCACACGGCACCATAACTATTATCAAATTATCAAAAAAACGTTACATTTAATCAATCTATTATTTTGTATTACCTAAATAGCGAATTATTATTCGATATTAGATTTGCAAAAATCAGTACGTTATTAGAAAGCAACAGTGTAATTAAAATTTTAACTCATTACTTTTTATCTATATCATTAAAAAGGGTTATGATTTAATCAATATTTTTTTTGCAAATTGTAGTAGGAATATTTTGTTAATGAACAGTTTTACAAAGTATAAATAGGCCGGTTTTGCGAGTTTCACGGCACAGTTTCATGAAGTGTTCCACCATGGCTCCAGTACTACCAGTGGTTTTCGTCGCTGTTCTCATCCAAGCAGCATGGGGTTCTGGTATGTATAACATTCATTATTTATTTTATACAATTTTGAAATTCAAATATAAAAAATATTAATTTAAAATTTGTCAGCTCAAAAAAGTGCCTGTATTATAGTAGTTTGTCGTAATTTCATTTCTTTGTTGAAATTTTACGGTTTTTTGACATTGGCGTAAGTATATCTTTATTAAAAAACTAGCTGTACCTACCCTAAATGTTGCTCTTGGGTAGGTATAAACTATTATCTTACATTTCATGAAATTACGTGCTTTAGTTTTTACGTAGTTCGCGAACAAACAAACTACGCGTTTATTATTTTATTATTATATAATAAATGATAAATAATATATGTTTAATTGTTAGTAGAAGAAGAAGATAAACTAAGGCACTTGCATTATTATTATCAAAATATCTATTTATAGTTACAACTGTAGGTTTATTTACAAAATAATACACACAATTACCTAATTTGAAGTTTATTGTAATATTTCTTTTTATTACTCTTGTATTTTGGTGCAATAATAGTACATTACACAACTAGGGTGGTAAAACAAAGAAAGGCCGAGATCGCAGAAGTTTGCGGCCCGAGCTGCAAGCGAGGGACGTAAATATGCGATCGAGGGCTTTCTTTATTACCTCCCGTGTTGTGTACATCATTTTATGTCTACACTTGGCCAGAAAGCGTCTTTTTCCGTACGCGCAGCGTGCGGAAAAAGCCACTTTATGGCCAGGTGTGGCATAAAGAATATTTACTTACTTTACTTACTTACTTACAATAAAAAAAAATTAATAACATTTATTTTTTTAAACACAGCTATAGGTTCCACGAATGTAGGTGTAACTGGTAACAGCAAAGCCATTCGTATTGAACAGGCTAACTTCATGGCATTAATTTATACCATTCCGAGCGGACCTTGTGGAGCTGTCATTATCAATGAAACGTACATGCTGACTACTTCTACTTGCTGCATTGGGACCACGTAAGTGCATTTGTGAATAACCCTTAGACCACCAAAAGTTTCAACCAAACGGGCCGGCCATGTCTGTCGTTTTCTGCCGTCAAAAAGTCTGCCGGTTTTTGCGGGAAACGTCAAATGTGTGCGAAACGTCAAAATAGCCACGTCAGATAAGCATCAGTCCATGGAATGAGTATGACCACTGGTCATATATTTTTGGCAGAGGGGAATATCTGTCAATGGCCGCTCCGGTTGGTTAAACTCTCTAATCTTTAAAGTTTTGCGTGTCGTATACCTATTAACTAACATGGGACGGGCAAATGGGGAAATTATTAAATGATATTTCACATAATGATCCTCAAAAAAGCTAAAAATGGCGAAAATTTGATTTCAATTATTATCTTGCAAATGACTCACTTCATCTCAAAGCCAATCCACGGGACCATTAAATTAAACAAAAAACTTTTTTTACGATTGTTCACCTATTATTTTGACAAAAAACGGGACTTAATCGCGTAGGTACACTTACTTTGTAATTTCCTGACGTTTCGAGCGTGTCGTAACGCTCGTGGCCGCAGAACTCAGATAGAGGGAGTCTGCCTGCGACCACGAGCGTTACGACACACTCGAAACGTCAGGAAATTACAAAGTAAGTGTACCTACGCGATTAAGTCCCGTTTTTTGTCAAAATACTCGTAATGAGTGAAAAATCTTGTGAGTTTAAATCAGTACATAAATAGGTTTTTCGATTTGGTCCCAATCTTCTTTGAAAGATATACTATTCCACATAAGTAGGTACGTAAGTATATACCGATGGCCAAATATAATGTCAAATAGTGTAGGTAAACAAATAATTTTAAACAAAAAAAAAACCGACTTCACTTAGGATCCGCTATTCCAAGAGGAAGTGACCGAGTTGCTGTAAAGAATAGTGAAATCACTATAGGTGTGCCTACTTTTCTCCCATCATCAGACCCTGACTTGGTGCCAACAGGACCATTTAGGGGTTATACCCGTTCGATAAAAAAATTGAAAATCGGTATACGATTCACGGAGATATCGAGTAACATACACACAAAAAAACAGTGGAATTGAGAACCTCCTCTTTTTTTGCAGTCTGTTAATTAATATACCTACATCCATTGTTTTATAATCAAGCACATTTTAAAAACCATGGTTCAATCGTCAACCTGTACATAACATACAGCCTTGGCCAGAAGTGTTGAGCACCAATGCGATTTTCATACAAAACTGGAAAGTTTAGTCCATCGTTTCCATCTTTGTTTAAGTTATTTTGTCAATTAATTTAAACTAATAGGCATGTTTTGTTGAAGTTAGTAGTAACTGCATAGAATATTTGCAATATGTCGCACCGACTTAAATTTACATTTTTGGTACCTTCTGTTTTCATATTTTTTAAGTACCTTGAAAGTGTTATTAAGTGAAGTTTTCTATATTTATAAATAAAATATAACATTTACCGTTACCGTACATTGTTAGGATAGGGAAATAATGCTTAACACCAAAATTGTAAACAAAAAACACCTATGATCAACACTTCTGGCCAAGGCTGTACATACATGTTATTTACATTCATATTTAGTTCAAAATATCCGTTAATTACACATATTTAAGTGAAAACTAATTTCTTGAATAACATTTTCTCATCTGTAAAATGCTTTGGTCAGTCAGCCATATTTGCTTACATTATTTGCCATTTCTTAGGTATACAAAAACCTCGACGCGACACATTGCGTAGAAAATTCTCCTTCCAAATTTTTGAGTTGGTTAAAATCACATATATTGGATTTTATTCTTACACTAAGATATATATTTCTTTTTTATTATTCAAAATGTGAATAAGCTAAGCACACCTACGCATATAAATATTTATTTTAAATTATTTTCACAGGAAGAACTTATATGCTCTCGTAGGCACAAACAGAAAAGAGCAATCGGGCAAGAGCGTAACTATCGAGAAATTGATCAGGCATCCCGAAAATTTAAAGTCAGGTCCGTGTCTAGTAAAACTGCAAGATAAGTTGGAGTTCAACGATAAAGTTGGCCTAATTGAACTGAATGACGGAAGTTACCCGATTTTGGATAAGTATACCAGGGCAAATCTCACAGCATTCGGGGCGACAAGCAAAGTAAGTTATTTTTTGGTATCCGCTCGGCTCTTTATCCTTTAAAATCAGCGTGTTAAAATGAACACATATCATGTAACGACTGGGCTTGATGAAATACATCTGTATAATTCTGGAGCAGTACGTTTTGTATGAATTGCTGCTACAATACCTTCTTATAAAAAAATGTTATATATTCAATTGCAAGCGCGTTAGTGAGTTTTTACACTTTTTACCTTATTTATATCATTGTACCTACAGTTTTTTGAAGAGCGTCGCCTGGGGTAATTTATACCCAAGTAGCAATGGAATGTCTTAAAAAGGGTTTGTGGATATCTTGAAGACAATTAGACAAATTTTTGCTGTTGTCTTGGTTAAGACCATTATGTCCCTGAAGATCCCTTAAAGATATACTTAAGATACAGTTTAGAAAAAGTGGGCACAAACTTATAGTCAATATCAAGAAAAAGTTAATTCTATTGCTTAGACAAACTTAAACCCTACTTAAGAATGGGGGTTTAACAGATCTCTAAACTTTGGTTTCAAGATATCTCGAAGGTTGACTTAATACCAAGAAATAAACTTAAAGATATCTACAAGACTTACTTTTAACTATTAACACTGAGTTGCACAAATTCGATCCCCTCTTAACAAAGAAAATTTTAAAACTTTTTTTACTCATGGAGTTGTATTTTAGAAAACATGGCGAACTTTTATAAACTATAACAAGAATTCATTGAAGGATTATCAAAATGGCGATTAACTATCTTCTTTACGTTTACGAAATACCGTTTTATGTCACTATAGGCATTTAAAAACTATAACGCATGATTGTTTATCGTGTAAAATTGATCGAAAGGGCTATAAAATAGACGGGCCTACAAAATACTGGAAATATAGCAATAAATATTAGGAATAATATGATGCTAAATGAAAAATTTGCTTACATACAGAGCAGAATACTAGGTACTTTTCTGTAAATGTTCGAGATATAAATGCAATTATTATCACTATAACAAAAATCTAACTTCAATGTGCTTAAATGTTGTATGATTTAGCGTCGGAATTTTTCTATTTCTTTTTTACCAAAAGTATAAAATGGCGTTAAGTCTTATTATTCTTAACGAACTATGACTTAAGACGATACTGATTTTGTAAGGTTACTTTAGATAAAGTATAGAAAAATTTGATTTAGAGTAGTACTGGTTTAGAGATATTATACTTAACTAATACTAAAAACTGAATTAGTGTAGTTCTACTTAATACTTAATGGGACTTTACAGAATCTTTAGTTTGATTTAGTGAATGCAAGTTGCCGTCCATTGACGGTATTCTTTATGCAACATTAACCATTAAATAGAAATATAAATAATTTATTCGTGGCGAACGGTTACACGATATTCACACATAAAAAAAAACAGGTAAGGAATATGAGAAAGAAAAAAAAAGAATCTAACGACAAATGATTCTCTGCTTTTTCGCTGAAAATTGTATTGCCGAATTTCACTTGCCAACCAACTTTTCGCAGAAGTTTCATTTAGCCAAATTTTATTTCCCAACTTTACATAATCCAACCTAACCTAACCCAACCTAGTAGGTAATTTTCATTTCCCAACTATGGGGTTGGGCAATAAAATGGTTGCGAAATAATTATTTGGTAAAAGTTATTCGGCCAAACGAAACATCTGCGAAAAGTTGTTTGGCAAGCGAAAGTTGGCAATACAATTTTCGGCGAAAAGGCAGGATACCTACTAATCTAACATGACATACCTATCACATCTAAGCCACGAAACGGTCAAGTCGAAATATAAATAATTTATTCGTGGCGAACGGTTACATGGTATTCACACATAAAAAAAACAGGCAAGGAATATGAGAAAGAAAAAAAAACAATCTAACGACAAATGATTCTCTGTTTTTTCGCTGAAAATTGTATTGCCGTATTTCACTTGCCAACCATCTTTTCGCAGAAGTTTCATTTAGCCAAATTTTATTTCCTAACTTTACATAATCCAACCTAACCTAACCCAACCTAGTAGGTAATTTTCATTTCCCAACTATGGGGTTGGGCAATAAAATGGTTGCGAAATAATTATTTGGTAAAAGTTATTCGGCCAAACGAAACATCTGCGAAAAGTTGTTTGGCAAGCGAAAGTTGGCAATACAATTTTCGGCGAAAAGGCAGGATACCTACTAATCTAACATGACATACCTATCACATCTAAGCCACGAAACGGTCACGACTCAGTATGATGCTGGCCTGGTTGGGCTAACGCAGGTCTTCCGGACTTTACGTGAGTAAGTGAGTGAAGGCACGGAGTGCGACACAACATTGAAATAACTAAAATAAAAAGCATAGCGCAATAAAATATTACATAGGGATGCAAACTTAATTTTATCTAATTTGACTGTCTATGTAATAGTAGTAAATCAATAATTAGATTAAGTAGGTATTTTATAACTAGCTTTATCGGCCCTTCTGGCATGTACACTACACTCAACTTTTTTGTTTGTATTTAATATTTTACATGTGGGTAGTTTTTCTGTACATTGTATTTTAGATAGGGGTAAATATATTTTTCCTCAGTCAACCCGTGACCACGATCGCTGTAAAGTGTTCGAAACGTCGGGATGTAATTTAAATTTAGTATACGCGATATAATCCGTTTAAAGTTGTTTTATTTCAGGGGAGTGCTTAACCTTTTGAACGCTTTCTCTCTCGCATCAAAATGTGGCATACACGCCAACATCTCAACTAGTGAGAAACTAATTTAAACCTTATCTGTCGACAGTAAAATTGCTTTGACAGCGTCTGCCATAGCCTTTTTAGTGGTTGTTGGCGTGTCGAGTTGGTGTGGTGCCTACGCACGACAGTACTCGACCACTTTAATGGCTCTTGGCGTCCAATAGGTTAATCATATTTTTTTTGTATGGGATTTTTTTTCAGAAACCTATTGTGTGTGTTATTAAATGAAAGGGTTTTTGAGGCAATTCTAAAAATATACCACAACTCACTAGAGAAGTGCTACTAAATTAATTAAATAATTAATCAAACTTGTGTGGCAAATGAACTTCTGCTTTCCAGATTTTTTCTTCCCTTGCCTACACAATGAAATGTACCATTCATAAATCTGAGCCGATATGTACCTATTACAAAAAAATCATCGTTTTTGCTGGCTGTCCATTTCTAGCACTTACTCGGATTTTTTTTTTACTTAATTCATTTGGAAATTGCTTAGAAACTGATTAAAAAAGTTAATTTTTACCTCAGCAGTTCGAACGAGGGTTCTTTGCTGCCTAAATTTAGTGAGCAAAATACGATTTTGCTCACTGAGTGAGACAAAATGACCTTGAACTGACGTTGGAAGTAAAATGATAATTACGTGGGCTAGATCTAATACAAATTCGAAACACTAAGAGTCTGTTCGCGTTGTCTTTTTCACGTCGTTAGTAAATAGAGAGAGACAGACATATTTTAAATGTCATTCAATCTAATTACTTAATTTTAATTCGTATTCTAAATTTTCGATAGCAAACCCTGACACAGAGCCAGAAAGAAACGTTCCGAAACGCGCACAAGTAACTATTTTGTAAATATAATTTAATCATTTTTTAAATGTTTAACCATACTAAACTTAAAATAATTTATGTTCTTCTTCTTTATATCAAAATATATAAGTATAAGTGGAAAAATTACAAGATTAACGTGTGAAATATATTATTACTTACAACAATCTCACATATTATTATCAAAGCTAGTAACCGAACGCAAATAAAAAAAGTTGGCAAATGTCAAAATGGTCGTAGATATTTAAAAAAATTATTTTATTAACATGTTTCGATGATTGTGTTTATTAACGAATTATTGAGGTTTTTAAGCTCAAGTGTAAGAAAATTATAAGAAAAAACGAGCGAATAAATTGACGAAGAAGGATTAAGCATCTCTCAGGTTGTATTTTTCCATGTTCTCTCTGTTGAGATGAAAAATAGTGTGTTCAACATGAGAATAAAGTTATTTACATCTTGTGCTTTTGAGTCCTTCTCTACGCTCAAGATTCTAAATTAGAATCACTCGCTACGCTCGTGGTTCTCTTATAGGATCTTCCGCTTGCTCAGGACTCAAAATTAGCACTCGAAGCAAATATTAACTTTCTTCTCTCGTTGTACAAATATCTATTAATACATTTTCCAAATCCATTTTTTTTTCTTCGCATACAATGAAATAATGGAACTCTGCCTTTTCGCCGAAAATTGTATTGCCGAATTTCATTTGCCAACCAACTCTTGGCAGAAGTTTCATTTGGCCGAATAACTTTTACCAAATAATAATTTCGCAACCATTTCATTTCCCAACCCCATAGTTGGGAAATGAAAATTGCCTACTAGGTTGGGTTAGGTTAGGTTGAATTATACAAAGTTGGGAAATGAAATTCGGCCAAATGAAACTTCTGCGAAAAGTTGGTTGGCAAGTGAAATTTGGCAATATGATTTTCGGCGAAAAGGCAGAGAAACATGGTATCCAGCCTTTTCGCCGAAAATTGTATTGCCGAATTTCATTTGCCAACCAACTTTTCGCAGAAGTTTCATTTGGCCGAATAACTTTTACCAAATAATTATTTCGCAACCATTTCATTTCCTAACCCCATAGTTGGGAAATGAAAATTGCCTACTAGGTTGGGTTAGGTTAGGTTCCCCCCGCCGGGTGCCCAACTGCCCACCTTGTTGTGGTGGAGGGGCTTAGTAACCGTGGCTTGGTCACCCACGGTGAAGCGAAGAGGCACCCAGGACCGGCCAGTTTGGGGCGCCGGCTGGCCCGAGGAGGACGCTCCAAGTGGGCTCCTTGAGCCCGCTTGTGACGCGTTGGAGGTGGTCCGCAGAGGAAGAGGAGTGCCGGTATTGCGGTGAGCCGTTCTCCCTATCCTCTGCGGCCGAGGTGGGATCGCAGGGGGAGAGGCGTGATGGTATTACGGTGCGCCACTCTCCCTACCCCCTGCGAACTTGGCGGGGCCGTTCCGCTGAAACGGCATCGGTGGGGCTGCAGAAGAAGAGAAGTGCCGGTGATAAGGTGCGCCGTTCTTCCTATCTTCTGCAGCCGATTTGTGGTTGGCGGCGGAACCATAGACCTGATCCACCGCTGGGTGCCGGTAAATCTTCTACTGGCACCCATGGCTTCCACGTGGCGGGCTAGGGGGGGTCCGTCACATTACAGGATGGAGGCCGTGGAGGAAGGCGTGCCCATCCATCTGACACGCCTATCGTGGTGGGCCTTCGGGCAACTGCGGAGGAGCCGCTTGCGAGTGGCTGCCGCCGGTGGGGTCGCGGATGTATGCGTAAGCGTTCCTGTAACCCCACCAACAAGGCGGCGAAGCGGCAAGTGGGGGGTTTTTAGTGGGTACACCGTGGGCGTCATTAGCCTGGACGGGAGTCCCACATAACCACTCGGGCCACCCCCCGCACTCGAGTGGTATGCGTAACGCATCCCCCCCCCGGCCCCTAAACAAAAAAAAGGTTAGGTTGGATTATGTAAAGTTGGGAAATGAAATTCGGCCAAATGAAACTTCTGCGAGAAGTTGGCTGGCAAGTGAAATTTGGCAATATGATTTTCGGCGAAAAGGCAGAGAACCGAGAAAACATAAGCAAGTAGTCAAATATCTGCAAATGTAGTCTTGTAGTCTACGACATTTTCTTACTAATATTTATACCATTAGGTTCGGTTCTCTGCCTTTTCGCCGAAAATCACATTGCCCAATTTCACTTGCCAACCAACTTTTCGCAGAAGTTTCATTTGGCCGAATTTCATTTCCCAACGTTACATAATCCAACCTAACCTAACCCAACCTAGTAGGCAATTTTCATTTCCCAACTATGGGGTTGGAAAATGAAATGGTTGCGAAATAATTATTTGGTAAAAGTTATTCGGCCAAATGAAACTTCTGCGAAAAGTTGGTTGGCAAATGAAATTCGGCAATACAATTTTCGGCAAAAAGGCAGAGAACCCATTACCAATACACTGTGTAGAAGATTTTCTCTGCGAAAAACGATATATTTCTCTTCGTGAAAAGCAATTCTCTAAAATGTTATTGACGGATTTTCTCATTTTACGCGTCTTAGTTATTTAAATCCCTTAAGAGTCGCCAGGACGCTCGCGTTTCCACACAGGCGTATAGTCCAGGCATTTTATTTTCACTTGTATGGGAAAAATGTCAAATTTGGAAATAATTCATAACAGCAGAAGTATTTAGTTGTATGGCTTAAAAGTCATGTTAATCATTGCCCAGACAGAAAATCCTACAAAAATTTGCACATGACAAAATTGTCATTTAATTAATTTCTAAATTATCGCCTAAATAAATAAATAAATATTTTATTATTTATTATAATTATTATGGTTCCTTAAGACAGGTTATTTATGGATGACGGAAAAACAGACAAAATAAAGAAACGCTTCGTATATATTTTGATGAATATTTACTTCCCGATGGAAAGTTTGTAGGATTTTTCGTTCAGTCATCTTAGAATGACATTTTAAAACTATATAGACAAAAAAATCGCTGTTATAAATTAATGCTCGAAAAAAACGTATCTTTACCAGAGAAGTAGTTCAGCTCTCAGTTTAAAACGACATGCTTTAGAACCACGAAATTTGGCATGGGCATTCTAGTAGTACAGATCTAGGTTGGTAATTCGTTTTCGTTGCTAAAAATTGTAATACAAAAAAAATACAACCAGTTACAGATTTACATACAAAACTTATTTTTGGTATAACATAACATAAATATTCTTCATTGCACACCACAAATTTAAGAAACAGAGTATACACAAATTACAAACAGAAAATATAATATATAATAGGTATATATTTTCTTTGTATTACAATTTTTTGCAACGAAAACGAATTTCAGACCTAGATCTGTACTACTAGAATACCCATGCCAAATTTCGGGGTTCCAAAGCATGTTGTTTTAAAATGAGAGCTGAACTACGTTTATATGGGGACGCGAGTTCACGCGAGCGTCCTGGCGACTCTTAATAAAATGTCTTATGTCCATTTCATAAAAATCGTCAATCAATCGAAATCAAAATAAACCTTATCGTGAGGCTCAATTTGTAATTAATCAACGGCGCTACTGTTGAGCTATAAGGGCCTCTGGTACGGTTACAATTAAATCGGAATCAGCCATACAAACAATACCGGAATTGCAGGGCCCTCTAGCTACTTAGTTAAAATTTCCTCACCCCAACCATGAAAATGTATATCCGTTTTGTGGAATCCGATATAGGAAAGGATGGTAGAAAAGGCATCAGACGATCTAGCCGACTTTGACACCTGTATTACCAACCAATTTACTTATTTATTAAATTTTAAGTCATAACAAATAACAAAGAAAAATAATTATGAATAAGATTTTAGGATGACATAAAATACGTCCCTTTCATATTTTTATTACAAATGAGAAATATTTTTAAAACTGTTACAGCCATCTAAAAGAAACACAAAACAATATTATTTATTAAAATATTAATAAAATATAGGAAATAGGCTCTTCGTTTTAACAAATCGCTCTTGCGAATGAGGCCGAAATAACCAAATGTTTTTATAACTAGTTCATCACCTTGGCAACATTGTTCGGTCATCGGATAAATGTAATTGCTCAACTCCTGGTGACCCTACCCAGAGTCCTGAAATCGGATCCGACCAAATGGATATATGTAATAGGCCCTATAAATACCCTTAACTTAACTTAAACTGAAGAACCAAAGATAAAATAATATACTTAGTCGGTTCATAAGTTCTGTCACTCGGGTTTTGGTTCGTAAAATAGGAACTGTTAGCAAATCCTTACTATTTTCATATATGGTTAGAAAGCCTAGTTAACAGTGATCAATTTAAGATATTATGTAATGCAAATACTTGTGGCAATTTTACACAATTCCTTGTAACATTTTAAAAAGCGCAATAAAGAATAACGTTAAAAACACGCGCCCTATTTGAGTTATTTTAGACCCTAATTATTTTTATTCAATTCTAAGAGACTAAAATCTTGCATGCTGCATTAGCTTGGTCTTTTACCTTCCTTGGAATATATAATTAACATGGGTCTGACCGACAAGAAGACTGGTATACACAATTTTGTGTATAGCAGCAAAATCTAAGCGTTTTGGTCATAACTGAAAAATACGGTAAGGGGAGGAGAATATCTGAAGTATAGACTTGTAAGTCAACTAAATATAGGTTTCGGAATCTGATTTAATCTTCTACTTTCCTAAAAATAACAATTTGTAACTCCTGGATAACTACAGCATGATCTTCACCAACTTTTGTGAAGTATACTTTTCACAAATCATCGGCGTGTTTTTGTCAGACAACAATCACCAAGTTTACAAGGATCTATAAATTACGCGATCGTGATTTTAAATTAATCATAGTATATTTTAATCTGTATGAAATAAGCTTCCTTTATGTATATATTTTTTGAATAAAAGTTTTGTATTTTGTTTTATCAGTCAAAACTCTTGTGGCAGAACTTAAGGACCGACTAAGTAAAATATTACCAAAATTTAGACTAAATAGCTGCAAATTTGTAGTTTTACCCGTTCATTTCATCAATTTTATATAAAATTTGACGAAAAATGTCCAATACAGGAATTCCTATATTTCGATCCCAGACAGCCATTTTCGGTAGCAGATTTGTGAAAGTAGTTGCAAGTACAAAATGTTTCGTAACTGTTACGACACAATGTAACTGTGTTTGGTTTGGTTTCAATGTGTCGTAACAGTATACACATAATGTGACCGAGTGATTTTTAGTAATTAAGTGTGGTCATTGTGTCCACACATTACTGTAACTTTGCGTCGAAACATTTTATACACATTGCGTGTATATTGCGACTAGTGTACACTTTAGAAACAATGTTTAGTAACTGTGTAGACACTTTGTTACTAAAAGTCGACACAGTGTGTGGTAAAGTTACGTAAATGTACACTTTGTTACTAAAATAAATTGTAAACGTCACTAGAAACTCCAAAGTCTCCCAAACTTTGTTGTCAGTTCACATCTCACTCTGCTACATAAATCATGAGATTAGATTAATAATATTTATTGCACAGTAGTATGGTCCAAAAACATAAAGTTTTATAGTAGAAGAGCCCATGACACTGAACCTAGTTCGATAAGTCTCCCAGATGATATATATATAATTAGTTAGTCACGTATTTAATAGGAGAACACGAAATGCCTATGCTGCAATGCAAAAAAAGTGGCGGCATAATATTTTTTTTAAATAACAAATAAATCGGTTTCTAGTAGGATAAGTCCCCCAGGTTTCCTTTGTTCCTCGAAGCAGAGGAGAGTTAGGACTATACGATAATGCGGTGCTGCAAGCCCCGGTGACTGGCCTTGTCAGTTGCTGCAGCATTATAAGGGATCGGTTTTATTAGCTGTCTAGTATGATCAGTCTCCTCTAGAAACCAATGCTCATCAGAAAGATCATAAATTTTTGTGTAAAAAAAACCACTGCTGCTCTTCCCAAACAGTGGAGAAGGTAGTTGCTGCAGCGATTGAAGGTCGCCCTCCGAGCAGTTCCATTCCTCGTTGCAATTCAACCGAATTTTATTCAATATAGTTTTCATTGAAAGTACCTACTTATCAAAGCCTTGCTTCCTTGATTTTTGTAAATTTTTTGGACCCACTCTCGCCGCTCGCTGCAGCAACCACCTTATCCACTGTCTGGGGAATGCAGCAGTGGTTTTTCTTACACAGAAATTAATGATTTTTCGGATGAGCATTGATTTCTAGAGGAGACCGATCATACTAGATACCTAAGAAAACCGTGTTGGAAACTTGGAACTAGCTAAAAATCACGTTGGCGTGTGCGTAGGCTTATAATGCTACACCAAATGACAAGGCCAGTCATGGGGGCTTGCAGCACCGCATTATCGAATAGTCCTAACTCTGCTCTGCTTCGAGGTACAAAGGAAACCTGGGAGACTTATCGTACTAGAAACCGTTTTTTTTTATTTTTCAAAAAAAATATTGTGCCGCCACTTTTTTTGCATTACAGCATAGGCATTTCGTGTTCCCCTATTAAAGACGTGACTAATTATATATATCTCATCTGGGAGACTTATCGAACTAGGTTCAGTCAGTGTCATGGGCTCTTATACTATTACTGGTAGGATGTTAATATGTCCCCACGAAAGTTTAAATTCAATAACCTTAGGGTAGATTATGAGAATCGTGTACATGAAATAAAAATAAAGTTCGCTGTTTTATAGCCATTGGTAAAAAAAAGATGACTAAAATTATTATCAACAACCCACTTGCTGTAAACAAGCGATATCATAAGTGAAGTGCCTTCCATCGTCGAAACTATACAAAATGGTATTTCCATAATTTTCCCGAAGTTTGAGAATCTCTGGAAACATAAAAGGACGGTCCACCATTTTACAAATTTGATAATGTTGGAGTTTTCAGTCGACACCGTGTCGACATAATGTGGTAACTTTGTGACCGATTGTAACTGAATTATGTATGTTCTTAAAATAGGTTCTTTTTTAAATATTTTATAGTAAAATGGTTTTTTAATACCACAATAGCTTTTTTTGTTATTAGCAATCCTTGCTTTACCTTATAAGAGGCTTTTTAAGTCTGAAAATGTAAAAATAAGTTTAGTAAAATCAATATTACACTTGTTTTCAATCGTGAAATTCCAATTATTTATTTAACATCCTGGAAACATGAAAAATGTCTGAAAACTTAAAATAAATACTTTCGTCCATAACAGCAATGGCGTTCACAAATATATTTAACAATTTTACTTACGTCAACTTTGTGGACTGATAGCAGTGACAGCAAATGAGTGAACGAATGAATGAATGATTTGCGCTATAAGTGGTTTCAAACTGGTAACAATGTTACGACACGGCGACGTAACAAAGTAACCAAAATGCGACTGTGTCGACTCGTCCCCACTTTTTAAAACTCATACAATAATTTAGTCGCCTCAACCGAACAGTATCGTAACGGCGACCAAAAATGGTAACAAATATTTTTGTGTCTACACAAAGTGTCGATAAAATGTGGTAACTGTGACTAAAATGGCTGTATGGGATATTGGTCCGCTTCAATAGTCGTCTCACACGCAAAAGGCACAAAGTAATAATTACCAGCCATATTGTGTTTTGAAAATTAATGCGAATGCGAATATTTGCCGCTAATATTCGCTAATACGAATATCGGGCCAATGACCCAGGCATTCCTTTAATATTTCATTTCAGACGTGATATTTTCTAAACGAATTTTATACCTGCGGAGAGCAAAATCACAAAAACATTAAATAAACTTTTTATTTCATCCATCTATAACTGGTTCTAGTTTGTTGAAAAACGTCCCGTTAAACTTATTTTTACTTAAACTTGAGTAAATTTAGTGAAAAAAGAATACAATTAGTCTTTAGTAAACCAATTTATGCAACTTGGTGTTACAATCATCTTAAGTTTATTTACAAAATCAGTTTTTACTTTGCGATTCTAAACCGATACTTGAATTATACCATTGAGTCATAAGTGAGCCTTGAAATAATCTGAGTTGAGTAAAAAACACATTTTTAGACTTAATCGTAGACAGACTTAACACTAAATAGTTTTAAAAATACTTAAGTAGGTTTTAGGTATTCTTAATTTGCTAAAGTAGGGGTACCTTAAAACTATTTAGTTTTAAAGACTAAAATGACTTAAGAAAGTCTTTTTAAATTTAGCTAATTCTAATTTTAGAAACAGTTAAGATATATAAGGTTTAGCTACTATTCTTGTTTGCTACTTGGGTAAGGTGTTTTTATAAAACATATTTTTATGATAAGCTATTCTTAACGTCTGAACTGTCTTTTTACAATGGAATTTTTATTTTTTAACAATAAAATGTCTCATATAAAAAACCTCTAAGTATTAGAGATATAAGAGAGTCTTTCTGACTATCTGAGCTAAGAACTAGTTAATTCATGCAATTATTCTAAAAATAATTAAACGGGTGATGAAAATGGATATTGAAATTGTAGCAGACGGAGAATGAAGATTGTCAAATAATGTTAACACTACGAAAGTAACTATGAAATAAAATAAAAAAAACATTTCATTTCAGAGCGATACTTCCCCCAGGCAACTTCGACAGGGAGTGCTTCAGATTTCCGATAGTGAGTGGTGTAAGAATGACGCAAAACGCTTAATGGGTAGAATATTCTGCGCCGGAGATGCGACCAACAATGCCTGTTTTGTAAGTATCGATAAACCATCAACTCTCCTTCCTCATTCCACTAAAGCTCATTCAAGGGTAAATTGCACATGAAAAGCATTAATACATTATGCAGATCGAAACTATACTTTTCATGTCCATAGAAGTATATTGACTGGATAAAAGTATCTATAGTTACACGTGCTTATGCACATAAAATTAGTGTAGCCACCCGAAAAATTAGGCTAGACATTTGAGAGCTCACTAGCACCGCTTAGCCAGTATATGCAGTCACCATGGTTGAAATCGGCCAGGATAAGTTGATGACAATGATTTTCTTTACAGGGAGACGTCGGTGGAGCCTTGACCTTCGAACGAGACTACGTTCCCCGGTCTCTGATAGGATTGGTGTCTGATATACCAAACGATTGCCAGTACAGGGCAAGTCGTTTCATTAGGATCAGCGCTTATAAAAAGTGGATCGAAGACATTGTGAACCAAAAAAAACATAATCAGTAAAATAACTACTACCAAACACGTCAAACAAAGCATTTCTCAGTGTATTGAATTTTAATTTTAACATACCTACAATGTATACGTTTACGGTCTACCTCACGTTGACCTATTTCAAGCACTCTGAGTGCTACCAGATCGATTCCTATGATCTCTAAATACTGTGTGACTCAGACATGTGCGTCAAACAGTAATCTTTTATATTCATCCAATGCGTTTTTGTAATTGATTCTACGTCTGCGGCCTTCGATTTGTCTCATGCCTCTTTTTTACTCACAATCTGTACTTTATTTTTAATATACTTGATTAGTTTTCAATATTACCTTTGAAATGATTTATTCTATTAAAATAGTTTACAACACGTACAACTTGCGAGCTCTCTTTACCAATTGTATTTTTTTGTATTTGTCTTCTTAGCAACATCGGCGTGAAGTGTCATATAGCCAAAATAAGAATAACAGTTTCATATGATCAATTAATAAATGCATTCACCGTACAATAATGTAATTTACTAAGGAATAAGGTCTCAAAGTTACCTCTGCAAAGGAAGCCTCATGCAAAATATATTTTTTTTACCTTAATTTGTTCTGTAATATTTGTTTTGACCTGTAAAATGTATGTCCTAACAAATCATCCTGTAAAATGTTTGTCTTAATAAATGATTTGGTACAATGGTTTTTTAGTTTTGATTTAAAATATCGTCTCCACATTTATCGTCATTTGCATGTTAAATATGTTTTAATGAATTTGAACAAGTATTTAACTCGTTATGCAGACGCCTATATACTTTATTGGTACAAAATAGGTACATAAAATTGGGTCTCCACATTGAATTTGAGCTTAAGATTCGATTTAATTAGTTTTGCCTAGCGACCTCTTTCGTTTTTACACAGTTCTATTTAGCTTGACCCCGTATATTTTTGTTAATTTGTTTATGTCATTATACGCATCAAATGTAAGTTAAATTTCAACCCCTTCCCGGTGTCTGATTAAGCTGAAATTTAGTATACTTCCGTAGTTTACATGACAATGGTAGGTACTAGGTACAGTCAGCAATAAAACTGTGTACCAAAAATTTTTTTTTGGAAGTTGGGTACTTGTTTTAAAGTAATATATTCTGCTGCTCTGACATGTTTAATTTAACAATCTATTCTAAAATAATACTGTTAGGCCCGTTGTTGTAAAACTGTGTCGGCGTGATTAAAACACATACTCATACAAAATTTCACTTTTCTAGTACTGACCAGCTTTGCTCAGTGATGGTTAGTACTAGAAAAATTTCGTATGTGTTTCAAATACGCCAACAAAGTTTTAAAACCAAATCTGAACAAACAATATTTTTTAGGGTATCTCCCGTACCTACACATGAAGTGGGTGAGTAATTTTTTTTTGCTCCAACTCTAATGTGTGGGCTATCGTTGGATAGGTCTTCCAAAAAGAATAAGGGCTTTCAAACATTTTTGGATAAAACTAATACTTTCGTAAGTAATAGCTCCGAAAGTTTTAAAAAGTGTTTATCGTTTTTCCTCGATACCTCAGTAAACATTGATCCTAGCAAGGTGAAACGAATCTTTTTTATATAAAATGTATTGTGGATGGATTAAGTACAAAAACATTACTGAGTTATCTACGAAAATCCAAAAAATGGTACCTTCAAACCCCCCTTTCCCCCAGCTCAAGGGCTACGGCCGGGGACTTTTGATATGTTCACCTCCTAACTAGTCCAAACTAGGTTTATAGTTGTATTTAGTTTATTTTAATATTAGTTTAGTGTACTTATTTCAATATAATTTTCTTACGTGTTTATATAATAAAGCATTTTTACCCCCGTCCAAACAAAGTTACGAAGTCAAAAATTGTGTTCCAAGCATTTCCCTCTACAGTGCCGGCGATTAGTATAGGACATAAGAAATGTAATTAGATGACTTTTACTTAGGATTTCATTTAAAATTTCATCCATACAAAATAATGCAGCCGGCAATGTAATGCAAACACACTCGCGTTAAACGCTCGTTGACAGTTACTTTCAATACAATTTTTACAGTACATTGCTACTGAAAAAATTTTCAAAAATGTATTAAGGCTTGGCCAAACAGCCGGCGTGGCGCAGCGCGACGTCCGCAGCGCGTGACGCCGACGCGATGTCTGTTCAAACAGGGCGCGCGCGGATCGCGCCGGCCTCGCGCTCTCAACACGCCCTCAACGCGCGCGCGGACGCGGCGCGGACGCGCGTCCCGTCCGATTGTGACCCTGCGCGGCGCGGCCGGCGTGCCGCCGCGTCCGCGCCGCGCAGTGCTGCGCCCGCGCCGAATGGACGCGCGGGGCCGCGCGGCGCGGGTCGGGACAGAAGCGGAGCGCGATGCCAGCGGGACGCAGTCTGTTTGACGTGGCTAACCTGTTAGCATGTATTTAAGGACGCCGCGGTCGCCCCGCGCGACTTCGGCGCTGCGTCCCGCCGCCTGTTTGGCCAAGGCTTTAAAGGGTCACAGTTAAGCGTTAAACACAGTTAAACTTATAAAAACATCTTAATTTTAATGATTACACTAATGAGTTATATGTCTGGTTTAATTTATCGCTCGTACCCGTATTAAATTTACACACTGTATACCATTTTTGACTGGCCTAGTAAGCAAAGTGAGTTCTTAAACTTTTTACAGACAACTATCAGCCGGCCGGGATGGCTTTTTGATTCTGAATAGTTGTTCCGCTATAACTTTAGTAACGTTTTTCTGATCTTTATGATATGTGTTGGGATTGTAGCAGAGATTTATAAAATTTGAGAGTTCGTATATGAACAGGACTGATCAAGTTATGGAGCCAGAAGGCGCGAAACAATCAACTCGTTTGCAAGGAAATTGCGAGTTCTCAGTTCGAGGCGGACTCATCATTATTATCATCATCATCTCAGCCATACGACGTCCACTGCTGAACATAGGCCACCCCTTCAAGGGGGGGAGGGCTGCCATACGCGCCACGCTTGGCAGGCGGGGTGGCGCGCGCAGTTTTTTTTTGTTTATTTTTTAGGCTTTCGGAAGATGCTGCTGCCCATCTCCTGGTATATTCCCTTAGCAGACTCCTACTGCAACCACGTGACGATATGGTGGGGGACAATTCTCAGGCCGGGCACCCCACGGCGAGGCGGTCTACAAATCTTAAAATTTGATGTTAGGTATTAGTTGTGCTGCGTGGTAGGAAGAAGAACTTCGTATATTAATACTGTTAAGATTAAACGCGGAAGTAAATGTATATTTGTTTTTGTTTATGGTATGTGCCGTCAGTTTCAGAACTGAATTACCAATTTATGAATGAATTCATTGATAAATTGGCCATGCAATTCTGAACCCGATAAGTAGTACATAGAAATATGTGAGACGGATTATTTGTAATAAAAATAATAATTAATTATTAGTTATAATTAAGAGATATAAAATGTCTATAATTTTGAGTTAGGTCGGTTTAATTCTAAAGGTGCGATATTATCGTTAAATTACTATCTATCATAGTAGGTATTATTGGGGTAACTAGCTATAATTAAAACACAACATTACGCAAATACTTTTATTAAATATTATTAGTAAAATAACTATTATTATTGACAGTTTAGCGGGTTTATTTTTAACTTTTATCACTTAGTTAAAATATACAATTATGTATAAAATATTAAAAATTACATATAGTGAAATATATAATTTAATTTAATTTTTACAAGTTGTTCGACACGTAAACCCTGATTTTGAAGGTTTTTTTTGTTATTTTTGTTTTATTTCGTTTTTTAACCAAATTATAACATCAATGCGACTTTACTTATATAATTGTAAGTACTTTTATTTGACGAACAATGAAGCCCACTTTTAATAATTTTTTTGCAAATTACATCAAATTTGAAAATTTTGACTGTGGTTGCGGCAGTACTTCCAGTCGAAACCCCTCTACCCTCTAGTTAGTTTTCTATACTATCCTCATTTATTCAACGTCCTGCTAACTTTGATTATATCCTCACTTTTGTTTTCACCTTTTTTATTTATGTCTTGGCTAAATTTATGAAAGATTTTAACATTCGGCTTTAAATAATTATAACTCACATTAACAACCGATCACGAGTATGTATATTTTGGCCTGCGATTTTCAAACCGAACTCTTGTAGCTTCCAACCTCGACGCTGGCAAAATTGTCCCAATGGACAGAAGCCATAAAGTTAAAAACATCATCATCTGACAACTGACATCTGGGCATCTTACACTGTTCATGGTTTGTTCCGCGATAACTCTAATAGGAACGTTTTTCTGATCTTTATGAAATTGGTTGCGTTTGTGGCAGAAATGCATAATATAGAAATACATAATATAGATATAATTTATAGATATCATTTATAAATATAATAAATATATGAGCAAGAAGAATATACTTATAAGAAAAGAGGGGAGGCCTTTGCCCAGCAGTGGGACACTAAACAGGCTAACGAAAAAAAAATTAGCAGGAACGATCATGGGGTTGTGATGGAACTAGAAGGAAAAAAACATATTCATAAGGATGTTGTAATATTGATTAACTCGTTTGTAAGTAAATCGCGAATTCTCTGGTCGAGGCAGACTACTAGATATTTAGGTTGTAATAATAAACTCCATGCTTTTAAAATTTTATCATTTATTGCAATACATGTACAAAGAAGCAAATCCTTTGTTACCTTATTTGCTTAGTAAATAATCAAAAAAGTGCAAATGTACTGTTTACAAGTTGTCCTTGATAGTATCTTCAATCCATTGTTTTAAGGTGCTGATCCTAGCGAATCGCGTCGCGTAGCCTATGCAGTCCCTTGGTGGTACAGCTACCACCCCGATTAGTTTGTTCTGGTAGGTCAAGGCACCTCCGGCATCACCCTATGAAATAATACCACATATTTTTAGAATTATTATTATTACTGGCGGAGTGTATTAGAAAACATAATATATGCTAAGAATATTTGACGTTGCCCAACTTTCACGATATGACCGTTGGCAACCAACGTCAAGTACACTATTTTTTTAAACTTCCGAAGTCATTTTATAAGTTAACAAGTATCACTCATTTCAATAACATTATTGTTTGTAACAAAAGTCAATTGAAGTTTCATTCAATTATTTGGGATCAGTTAAATAACTTATTTTTATGAAATCGATTTTTGTGCTAGTAATCCCATCCCTACATTCATAGATAATCATTATAATCAAAGTGATACTTTCCTGTTTAACAGGTTTGTTTGTAATAATTTTGTTAACTTAAGTATCTATTTTACACCTGTCATCTCAGTACAAAAATCCGATTTTAGGTTATAAAATGTACTGAGATGACACGTGTCAATAGTAGGTGCTTAGCTTAGAGCATATACCTATGGAGTAAGCTTAGGTACATTTCCCCTCTGTCAACGTTATTAGCAGGAAAATCTAATACGTTTATAAAAACTATTTCATAAATCGATTACACGCATTTCGTTCATCGTTTTCAGTGATTAAAGAGCTCCGTGAAAATGCCTTTATGTATTGTTTTTAGGTGTAAAAAATGTTCTACTATGTCTAGTTTACAAAAATATGAAATATAATTTCACATGTAATTATAGTTTTACTTTTTTATCATTACTATTATGATTAAAAAATTAATCCATATCGAAAATCCGGCGTCGTTTACAGAATCGATTCAAAGATAATCGTATAATTTCTGACGGGCAGTAACTATTTTGACGTTTGACACTTATGCATATTTAACGCCCCTAAGGATTACTGCCTTCTATATTTTGTTTGAAAATACAAGCAAAAATGATCCTTGGCTCTTTTGTTTGACATTTGCAAAGACTGCATCCGATAATGAACCATATTTCAACATAAGTAAAGTCAACTATCTGTTGCTCCATTTAGTGTCGTGACTTACTGTCAAATATGCGTGATATTTTCAAGTCAAAGGTACATCATTGTCCGTTATCAATAAGGCGATGCTACTATAAAAGTTCATTTAGAAATAAACTGTATTAACAACCGACAATGATGTACCTTTAAATAGAAAACGCCATACGTATGCTACCTCGCCCCCCTCAGATTTTGGCAGACTTTTTTGTTTGGAAAGATGAGGCGATGCGTCCTCCAGGTATAGAGCTTTATGGTGCTTAGGTTAACACAATTATGTATACTTACAATGCAAGCGTTGTTTTGTTCGTCCCCAGCACAGAATTGGATGTCACCTAAGCGTTTAGCCTCTCTCTTGCACCATTCATTGTCAACAATGGGGATTACTCCACGACGGAGCTTTCTTCTTGATTCGTCTGACTGTAATCACATATCCTGATGTTAAACTTTATTTATTGCACATTAGCCTTTTTAATAGTATAATTTATATTCAAAGGTCTAGTTAAACATGGGAGTTCCAGAAATAAGACTAGATAACCTAATATCCTTTGCTGGCAAACAAAAGAGGTCATATCTAAAGTATTCTCAAATATAGGTAGGTGTATCTTAAACTTAGTTTGTTATATAATCTATTTTGTGTTGTTGCATTTCTGAGTCAACATGCTAAGTGAGACCATTTCGTGGCACTTTCTCGTTTCATGTCTTCTTTCCTTTTATTTCTGTTATGTGTATATTATGTATGAGTTTACAAATAAACTATTTCTATTTCTATTCTATTCTATTCTAACACACTTACTCATAATCAACTGCATGTAACCAGTATAATTTTAAATTGACAAAAATTTGTACGCAAGAACTTAAATCCTATGAAATCTGCATGTAGAAGCAAATTTTAACCCTTTACCGCATACGATTCCATATAATGCAGATTTAACTTTCAACTTTGTTGACATGTAAAGTTCAAATTTGAACAAATATATTTCTTAGTTTTGCGGTAAGAGGTTGGCATGAAATGTCTTCATGATTGGACTGCCGGAAAATTCTCTTAGGCCGCTATTAGACTATCATATATTATATAAATGATCATAGATATAGGAGTCATTTATATATGAAGAAGCTATGATGGTGTAATAACAATATATGATTCATAATGGATCATTATCATAATCAGTGGAATGTCGTTAGTCTTATTATGTAAATGTTGCTATTAGTATACTTTTAATATATTTAGTTACTCGGCGCATTGGTGCACACTGTAATGCCGACTGTAATGATTTTGTTGTTAAATAAATAAATAAATTACACCATCATAGGTTCGTCATATATAAATGACTCCTATATCTATGATCATTTATATATGATGTCTAATAGCGGCCTTAAAAGAGCCTGATTTAAAGGGAAGTCGGCATTTCTACGCTTTCAACAAAATCACCTACAGTACTGCGAAGTACGAAGCACAGATGAAAAAACTTTTTTCAAATAGGTTAAGGAGAATGCATCCTTAATAGGGTATAATCTATTTGACTATAGGCTGTAACCTTAGAGGATTCAACCAACCGGAGGGGCCATTGACAGGCGTTCCCCTCTGCCGAAAATATATGACCAGTGGTCATACTTATTGTATGGATTGACGTTTGTCTGACGTGACTATTTTGACGTTACGTACATATAATATTTGAAGTTCCCCTCCCCCGCAAAAATCGGCAGACTTATGAATAGAAAATGACAGGCATGGCCGCTCCGGTTGGTTTAACCCTGAAGTCTGTAAGTAACCTAAAAACCTCAATAAGGGATTGTAAACAAATAAAAATTTATGAAGTTACCTTGTCTTTTGCACCGAATGCAGTAAGTGTTACCAAAGTGCCATTAGAAAGAATAAGGCTGCCGTCATTCAATTCGATCTTGTTGATCTTTGAATTGAATTGTAACGGACTGGCTAATTTCACAACACAAATGTTCGGCCTCAGTTCCTGGGTGTATAGGATTACTTTTTCGACTTTTACTGCAGTGCCAGGATTTTTTCTGTCAGTGCCTACTTGGCCTTCGCTGGGGAGAGTTCTGTGAACATAAGGAGGTGTATTGAATTGCTAAATATTCATAAGCACATCTACGTAGTACGTATTCGGTAGGCATAGGTATTACCATGCAAACCTATCAAATGGTCGGGCTGCACCGGAGGTTTATAAGTATAGGAGTATAAGACATAAAGTTCTTATGCAAAACAATAACACCTCATAATGATCCAAGTTGTTCTCCGTATAAATGAAATTGAAACTGAATAGGGAATATTATGCAAAACTCTGCGTAGGGGGCGGCACTAGCACAAACGAAGGGCCTACCGCGAAACACGGAAATAAAAATTTCGTTACCTGGTTCTCTGTCACTCTTATATATTCGAGCGATAGAGAGGCAGATGTCAAAATTTCTATTTTCTCGTTTCACGATATGCCCTCTTTAAACAAACCGCCTTGGTGAACAAATGACATATTTATTCGTTAAAAATTATCTATGAAAACTTGTAAAAAACTGTTTAAGGCCTAGTACCTATGTATTAAATAATCTATGGTTTACCAGTGTGCTAGTGCTGCACTCTGGCGGCAGAACATTGCAGTAATATCCCCTATTGAATAGTCACCAGTCAGCCGTGGTCTTATATCTAGATAGATTGTACCATAGACAGATTTTTTATAAGTATCCTGGTTGGCCTAAAAGACACGTCTTTAAAGATCCGCTTAGAACAAACTACTATGGTTGGTAGTGTAACATCTGAATCATTATTCTTATTATTTAATCTTTTTTTCTTTTTTTACCGTAGGTATACTTTTATTTCTTTATAATACTTTACATTATATTATGTAGTGAGCTTATTGCCTGAAATGAATAATTATTCATTCATTCATTCATTCATTCATTATAAAATAAATAAAATAAAAATATTACTATATTTTTTAAAGACACATAACATACTGAATCATTATACAAATATTCATACTAGAAAACGTAGCCTTAATTTTTTCAGTATTTACTAGAATTTTTGTTGTGCCTAATAAAACAGTAAAATCTTACTTTTTCTCATCGCAACAGTTTGAAGTCGTCAACATAAACTGTTCATGGATGATGATGCCTCCGCACGGGCCGTCTTTGGTGGCGGTGTGACTTAAGACCGCCATGTACGGGGCTTCCTTGATGGAGATAGCTTTACCATTGATGACGCCCAAGTTACTTGGTTTAGCTGATAAAAGAGTAGTTTTTTACATACTTATTTTAAACTTTATCTACTTGTATATTGACGACCTGGATGCCTTTGATAGAGACTGGTGGGAGACGGGTCAGGACAGGGATACGTGGAAAACGAAGAGGGAGGCCTTTGCCCAGCAGCGGCACACTCTAGTAGGCTCATATAAATAAAGAAACTCGTATACAAAGTGTAGGAAGAAGAGGGATTTTCTTGGCACGTTTACAGGTTCTACGTATTATCATATATTAATATGTATATCTTGATAATTGTTTGAAAAAACTAAATTAATTAACACAGCTCAGGTTTCAGTATTTTGACACCATAATTCATGGCGTATTTTATGTTTTTGGTCAAACAGAAAATGACATAGCACACAAATAAAATATAACAAAAAAATTAAACATCTTTAAGTTCATAAACGGTAGACAGAAGTTTGTCAGTACTACTTGGACGAAATAGCGGGAAAAGACTTAATAATATTTCATTAAAATAATTTTGTAAAAATTATGCTTACCCCATCCCATTTGAAAAATCACACTTATAGAGATCAAAATCACCGCAACTCGAGCCATGGTGAAATGCAAATTAAAACTGTGCCTTCGAACTTAAAATCACGCCAATTTATATCTTGCCGAACGATTAATTAACGCATTCATTGAACTAGTTAGATTAACGATATTAATGTTGTCAATATTTTTTTTGATCTAAGTTAATATACTAATAAAAATAAAAACTACTACTACCTAATAAAAATAGTTTTAACATTTTATGTCAATACAAAAATAATTTTGCAGTTACTACCTAATAAGCTATACTATAAATTATCACTGTCAAAGATATTATATCATGATATAAAGGTAAACGAAATGTTATAATACTTACTATATGTATATAGGGGCATGTAAAAAACTTATTAGTTATTTAGACTATATTATGAAGTATATATATACTTGCTGTAGTTTACTTATATTATAATGTATTTGTTGGATACCTAGAGTATGTGTTCTTAAAATTTTTGTAACTTCTTCACCACTGTGAATGTATCATAATCTTGCAATAAAGACAATTTTCAATTTTAACGAGCAATAGTAGGTTCATAAAATTTAAGTGTAATATAATGGTAATTTTAATAAAAGAAAAATATATTTATGTCATTTGTCTAAAATATATTTTTTAGAGTTCTGTACCAAAATGATAAAAAAGGAACCTTTATACAAGGTGTAACAAAAATGCTGGTGATCCTTTAAAGGGCATAATTGGTATCGTATTCTAATTACGAAAAAGTAAGAAAAAAAATTTTCATGCAAAAAAAATTTTGGTTTAGTATAGAGGGTCGGCCGGCTGGGACCACCTGTCCCATAGAAAAAAAAAATTTTTTCGCGTCAAAAAATTTTTTCTCCCACTTTTTCTTAGTCGTACTCGTAATACGATACCAATTATGCCCTCAAAAGGATCACCATTCACCAGTATTTTTGTTACACCCTGTAGTGCGACTCTGTCTGTTTGTCACAAAGCAAATTTTCTCAGAGACTACTGCATCGATTGAGTGTATAGTATATAGCTACCCAAATTTTTTGTTTCCCAATATTTTCTGTTCACCTGGGACCACCTGTCCCATAGAAAAAAAATTTTTTTTCGCGTCCAAAAATTTTTTCTCCCACTTTTTCTTAGTCGTACTCGTAATACGATACCAATTATGCCCTTAAACGGATCACCAGTATTTTTGTTACACCCTGTAGTGCGACTCTGTCTGTCTGTCACAAAGCAAATTTTCTCAGAGACTACTGCATCGATTGAGTGTATAGTAAGTACATAGCTACCCAAATTTTTTGTTTCCCAATATTTTCTGTTCAATTCGCGTTTTTTCCCACTTTATTTATTTCCTATTTGATTGTGTTACTATTAGGTTTTTTCAACGGGCGTATTACTTTCTATTAGTTTTTGTTGCTAGACATATTTATCTCGTTACTTATTCCCTACTTATCTCGGAGACGGCTGCACCGAAAACTTTAAAAATGACAGATTATTTACGCATACCTAGATTACAGAAATAGTAATAAGAGTGCAGTCAAGTGTGAGTCGGACTTAAAAAAAATCTTGGCGCATTGTTCGACTCGCAATCAGCCATCCTATAAATTATCATGAAATAAACAGACGCTTCTAGCAGTAAGCGTCTTTTCTCAAATAATAAAAAAGATAGTTCATACGCAACCCTCGGTGCGTGAGTCAGACTCGCACTTGCCCGATTTTTTATTTTGGTAACAATCGTAACATACAGAGTGTCGTGTGTAAATTTATGTTGAATTTGGTAATTAATTGATAATAATAATGAGCTGCGTAAAATGTAAAAACAGTTCTAGTTTGGTATCGTGTGCAAAACGCAAATTAGCACACTATACTAAATTATTTTTTTTAATTTATTGATCGCCATAATGAGATATAAACCAAAAAAT
This sequence comes from Pammene fasciana, assembly GCA_911728535.1. Taxonomy (NCBI): domain Eukaryota; kingdom Metazoa; phylum Arthropoda; class Insecta; order Lepidoptera; family Tortricidae; genus Pammene; species Pammene fasciana. The sequence goes on from OU452292.1 coordinate 6,332,109, forward strand.
ATATCTAAACTACACCTACCTTGTCAAACGGTTTCTACGCGATATAAAAAGGTCAAATACGGCTTTTCGAGAACCGAAGTTTTCCTATAGCATGATTATTCCTTAGGATCTAAGGATGTATTTGAGTTTATTGATGTAAATTGGGAGGGGGGGGGGGGGGGGCTTTCAACTTTATCTTGATAATAGATAAGCTAGCAAATCCATACTTGGGCCTTAGGAATACTCATGCCGAAAAGCTGTACTTGTTCTGCTACAACGGCCACCAGTAGATCTTTATTATTGAATTCGGGGGCCCATAATGCCACCAGTAGATACCTATATGACAGAATCACGCTTGAAGCCCTATAGTTTTCCTAGATGTGTGTAATAGTCGTAATAAATAGTCTTTGTAATAGACTTTCTGCTGACTACGTAATAGTCTGCGAAGCTTGCTGGACTTGTGGACAAAGAGCTGGCCAAGTCGGATATGACGCAATAATGAGAGTAACAAAACCCGTCTGGTTCGATTGATGTACTATCCTTATTGCTAGATCCGGGCATCTCGCACCATTTAATGGGTGGAAGTCAGGGTTACAGACTAAAAAAATGTTTGAATTGGAAAATAGTACCTACTACCAAAATAAGTAAATACTGCCGAAGTTGTTTCAGTTATAGACTTAGAGCTTTAAACCAAGCGGAGTAGCCATTGACAGGCGTTCCCCTTTGCCGAATGAGTATGACCAGTGGTCATACTCATTGTATGGACTGACGTTTATTTGACGTGGCTATTTTGACGTTTCGCATACATTTGACGTTCCCCTCCCCCGCAAAAAAGGCAGAATTTTCCGATAGAAATGAGAGCGCATCTCGCATCCGGTTGGTTTAATAATCAAAGGTTATAGAGGACAGGAGTTCGATTTTTGAATCTCACCGGTGACTTTTTTTGTATGCAGCCGATGACTATTTAGTACGAAATAAGTCACCCGATGAGATTCAAAAATCGAACTCCAGGGCCTATATTTTCACATTAGAACAAAAACACTGCATATTATTGCGGAAACAGAAACAGTAGGAGACAAACCATTAATTACATATTTCTTTAAGACACTTAGATACATTTCGAACCTTGTTTTACAGTTAGCGGGATCAATGGTAAAACATTAATCATTAGTATAATAAAATTAATACATATGCACATACTATCTTAAGGCCGTTCCTCGATTCGGACAAGCCACGCTCATCCGTTAGAGAGACGTTTATGGCTCCCGTGCACGAAAGAAAGAGATGCAGCGCTGTTAAGGATCAGACTTTTTGACTAAACTACGATAAATAGGAGAATCTATAAATTTTTGTCTAATTTTGTTTCTGTGACTTTTTAGATAAACCAGAATACCATATTTTTTACTTACATATATTGCTTAATCTGTTATAGTTTACGTAAGCTAAGAAAAATAAGGGGCAAAAGGGTCCAACTTCGGATTTTTTTTCTATCAAGGCAACTTTCAGCAATCGTGTTTCGGCTTGTGCCATATATAACAGTATATAATCTATTAATATATATTCGAAAATAAATTCAGTCCCTTTCCCGTCTAGTCAATAGAGCGTTTGAAAAAATCTATAATTTTTCAAAGTAGCCCCTTAATAAGCTACTAAATGATTGGGTAGCAATTATTTCTCTATCATTTCATTTCATTTATTTATTTGTTCATAGGTTACAGGTTGTTACAAATTACGCACATATTATATGTTTGTCTCATTTATTTTATCTGCTCTCATTAGTTGGAATTGGGCAGTACATGATGAAATCAATTCTAATTATATTAACAATGATTCGTTAATTAAAGGTTTTGCAAAGAGCATAAATACGCGAGCTAATTATTTATGGGCCCTGTTACATAGTCGTTGCAACCATGGGTCGATTAGAGGTGGTCTTTGTAACTGTCAGCGTGCTGTTTCAGGCAGCCTGGGGCTCTGGTAAGTATAGTCATTTTGGCTGTTTTTTTCCATTCTGATCTCTCTTTTTCTTTGCTTTATCGATCCCTTTACTGCTGATGATCGCGAAGATGCATATAGCTTATTTCGTTATAGCGTTACAGTGCTCTGCGGCTTATCGCGTATCAAGATATTATTATTTTTAACCGACTTCAAAAAAGGAGGAGGTTCTCAATTCAACTGTTTTTTTTGTATGTATGTTACTCGATATCTCCGTGAATCGTGAACCGATTTTCAAATTTTTTTTATCGAACGGGTATATCCACTAGATGGTCCCATTGTCACCAAGTCGGGGTCTGATGATGGGATCCTGGAGAAATCGAGGGAACTCTTCAACTATTATAGGCATACCTATAGTGATTTCACTATTTTTTACAGCAACTCGGCTTCCTCTTGGAATAACGGATCCTAAGTGAAGTCGGTTCTTTTATGTATAAAATTATTCTTTGTTTTCTCGTTCCTCTACTGCTGACGATCGCGTTGATGTATGTAGCTTATTTTGATAAAGGGTGTGCTCTGCGTCTGATCGCGTTTCAAGATTATATTTCTATATTATTATTTTTATCATTTTAGGTCTTAACAACGTAGGAGTTTTCGGTGGTAATGAAATCGATATTTCATATGCCCCATACATGGCGTTGTTAGAAACAAACCAGGATGTTCCGTGTGGAGGTATTATCGTTGACGAATACTTTATACTTACTACTTCAACCTGCTGCGAACGAGGGTAAGTGATATATGAAAAAAGGACTTAGTGCATGCATTGATTTTTAAAGTCACTCCTGCATTTTAAATCCCCCAGCATGTTTCACGGTACTTCAAAGTCTTGTAAATTGTGTAATAAATAAACTTCAATGACATTTATAGGGTATGGAACAACCCGATATGGAGAGCTCGTGTAGGTACAAATGGAACGGAAGGATCTGGCGGTTACATCAAAATCAAGAACGCTGTCAAGTATCCCATCTCCGATCTGAAGCCGAACATTTGCTTACTTCAATTGGCGCGAGGATTGTCTCTCAACCGCCAAGTCGCTAAGATCCCGATGGATGACGGAAGCGCTATCCTCGCGGAAGGCACTAATGTCAGCTTCACGGCATTTGGTGTTAAATCGAAGGTGAGCCATTATGTATTGCATTAGATCATATCTTATGCCTCTTTTACGGAAGCACACTGTTTAGGTATCATCGGAATTTTGGATGTGTTAATAGTTTACGAATAATGACACTTTGTGGCAACTCAGATACAAGATCTAGACTTGCTTGTGGATTTTAGTTTGCTGCTGGTACAGCGAATTCAGATACAAGAAATACAAGGTGTAGCAAAATACTAGTGATCCGTTTAAGGGCATAATTGTTATCTTATTGCGAGTAAGAAAAAATACTTACTTACTACTTACTTCACTGGCTCAGTGACCCAAAACGGATCTTGGCCTGACACAAGAGAACGCCACTCTGCCCTGTTTTGCGCCACTTCACGCCAGTCCGGTATTCCAAGGGCGGATATATCTTTCAGGGCTTCGTCTCTCCAGCGGTATCTGGGGTGTCCCGACGGACGCTTTCCACCCGGGTGCTCCACATACGCCCTTCTCACAGCTCGATCTTCTCCCATCCTAAAAAAATAGAAAAAATAGGAGATTTTTTTGTATAAGACTCTTCGTCTCAGCCGGTCGCCTCTCCATACAAAACCAATCCTTTTTTTAGCGAAATAAAAAATCTTGCTTTTTCATAGTCAGAATACGATACCAATTATGGCCTTAAAAGCATCACCTGCATTTTGTTACTCCTTGTAGGAATAGTTGAACAGTAGGTATCTACCTATATAACTAGGTCACTGGCAGTAAGTTGCTTAAATGTGGATTTTTTTTCAGGATGACATCACGTTCGCGCGCGTACTCCGAAAGGCTACTCTTCCCATTGACGGTAGTGATTGGTGCAAGAGAGATACAGCACGCTTGGGTGGCAAAATTTTCTGTGCTGGAGATCACGAGAAAAATGCGTGTTACGTAAGTTATTAAGTCTTAATATAAAAAAATCTAGTAAATTTTTTTGAAGATTCTCGACTTTTTAAAGATTTAAAAATAATTAAATTGTTATTTTTTCGTAAGTACGGGATTCATTAAGTTTTATAACGAGTCAAAATTGTGTCAGTTAAAATCATCAATAAAATCGGTTTAGTATAATATTACAGTCATTGCTATGGGTAAATTAGATACTTGTGATCTATTCCATATATTTAAGTAAGTAGATCAGACAAGCACGTGTATCAGTGTTTTGACAAACATTATTCCATGATGCTAAACGATTCCAAAGGATTAAATCATGAAAAAAAATATAGGTAATTACTAAGTTCTGATTATTTTCTTTACGTCACTCCGGGCGATAAGTGAGATTTACCGCCCACGGGCGCAGCAGCAAATCTCACTTCATACCCAGGAGAAGACGTAAAATTGCGTACGCACCACGGGCTGTAATAAGCCTCAGATTGCTTGTTTATGGGCCATACCTTCGGTTCGGGCCACAAATGCCCGCGACCTGAGACGTTCTTTATTTTACCGCCCTAGGTGCGTAATGTACTATTAAAATTTAATTTTTGTAATTTCGACGTATTCTTTTCATATATTTTTTTTGCTCCCTATCCATTTATACTCGCAAGATCGTTAGTTAAGTGGTCTTATTTTAAGCAAAAGTATTCTTTTTTGCATAATAAATAATTGTATTAATAACCGTTTCTATTTCCATTAGGGAGATAATGGTGGAGCTCTGACGTACAATGGTGCCCTCATCGGCGTACTGTCCACTCCCCCACGTGACTGCTTCTCCTACGCCTCCCGTTTCTCAAGGATCAGCTATTACCGAGCATGGATTCTCCAAATTATCGGAAACCGTGTATAAAGCAGCCAAAATTTGCCAGCTTCGCTCGGCGATACATAATTTTTTTTTATTATAATAAATTTGAATATTACACGATTCCGACTTCAACATACTTTTTTGAAAATTACAGTTTTAAATATCATTGTACCAATTTAATCTAATCAATAAGATGTATGTTTCGCTTCTTGTAGTGTGTATAAAATAAATGCTTCCTTCCACATACAAATGAGATTTTTTTTAAATATCTTCTTGCTTTTTTTTTACATACGCTTTTAAAATACTTTCACCTGTAGTCCACGCTGCACGAGTCTAATTTTACAGTAATACCGCAAATTGATGTACAGTTTAATCATTTGGCACACGCATACTAGAGGTCAAAACAAAATTTTTCATCCGCAGTTCTTAAAAAAAATTCCCTTAGGAGGGGGGTGCTGATTCATAATTTTTTTTGTATGGGAAAATTTTTTTTTTTCAAAAACCTGTCGTGTGTGGTATCATATGAAAGGGCTAATAGAGGCGGTTCTAATAATATACCACATCATGAAAATACATTTATTTACATAACTAAATATACAGAGGTACTACAGTACAAATACTAAACTAAATTAATAACTAGCTCAAATCTAAACTAGGCCCTTGCGGCATTGTACCAAGGATGCTGGCGGCATTTCCTCGTTGTATCGCTATGCTGATACGCTGTGCGAGGAAACCGCCAGCTCTTCGGTCACCACATCATTATATTTCAGCCATTTTATTAAAATTAAAACAAAAATAATTTTCAAAACATACCAAGTTTGGGCTCCCCCAGATACTATATGGCTGGTTTATTTTTTGGTACTTTATATCAAAAATGATACTAGACAACATTCAACATTACAAAATAACGCAGTACAAAATGTACTGAAGTAGAGTTCTACTATAGTCCTACTCCAGTACATTTTGTACTGCGTTACTTGATAATATTGAAAAATTAAAAAAAAAATACAAAATTAAATTATTTTCAAAATTGCTTTCTTGGGGTTGGATATGAGCATATCTAGTATCATTTTTGATATACAGTACCAAAAAAAACCAGCCATATCGTATCTGGGGGAGCCCAAACTTGGTATGTTTTGAAAATTATTTTTGTTTTAATTTAAAAAAAGTGGCTGAAATATAATGATGTGGTATATTATTAGAACCGCCTCTATTAGCCCTTTCATATGATACCACACACGATAGGTTTTTGAAAAAATTGTTTTTTTCCCATACAAAAAAAAATGATGAATCAGCACCCCCCTCCTAAGGGATTTTTTTTTAAGAACTGCGTATGAAAAAATTTGTATTGACCTCTAGTATGTGTGTACCAAACGGCTAAACTGTACATCGATTTGCGGTTTCTTTTTGTATCCAAGGGGCACTACTGGAGAATTAACGGCGGCCACCAACTATCAGTCCGCCTGCAGTCCGCCTGACGATATCGGCCCGTCAGTTAGAATAATCATTTGCCGGCTCCGAACAACTTACTGGCCGGTATCGCCTTAAACTCCATTCCGTTAGCATAAAAAATTAGCGTAATCATTTGGATTTGGACACTATTTCCGATGAAATTACAACCTGTCGAATCAATGGAGATATTATGTCATTGGCCAAACGATCATGTCACTTGGATTAATTTTGTTTACATATATGGAATGAACTATAATAATTTAGCGGAATTCCCCATAAAAACATTTGTATGCTAAGGAAATGAGGATTGTTTCCCCACTTAATAGGAAAGTGTCCTTTTTTTTCGTGTAAATAGGAACCTGATATCAGATTCTATTTATGGTTATATGTTATATACTGGAAAATAAATAAAAACTGACTAAGAAGACTGGCAATCATTAGGGATGATGACAAATGTTGAATTATGCAGTAAGATTTAGTTGATTGGATGCAAAATGATCAATATACCTATCCAAATAAAGTGAACATTTAAAAAATCTATTGAAATGGTGCAATGATATCAGACTTCAAAATTTTACGAATTTTTAAAAACCAATGATACCATTCGATTTTTAACATTTTTTTGTGAAATAAATTGTATAGCACACATATACATAAACGCCAAATTTCACTGTAAAAATAGCAATTTCATAATTTTTCCACACTTTAATCAGGGCAACTATATAGCCGTGACGTCACGGCTTCGTATCATTTTGTTAGGAGCGTTTTGAGAAACAAATGCAAATCTCAGACTTTAAGTCTCATTTCTGTCGTTTATGTTGATTTAACGCAATTGGCTCCATATAGACATTTGATCCTCACAACAAAACGAATTGAACGATACCATGCATGAAAAAAAAATCATCACGCCTATTTTCCTCGATATCTATGAATCCCTGCATTTAGGTTTATATTTATTACCCCTGTTCCCTAACTTTGGCAGCCCCTGTGAATTTATTAATACCTAAGTATATTTTAATGTAACATATATGTATAATATACATATTTAGTCTTCGTTTGAATTAAATAACGGGTAATAAATAATAATAATAAATAAATATTATGGGACAATCTTACAGGGTAAGGAATGATACATCTTAACTTTGCTTAAGGAAACCGTCAAAATGTGAAATGAAAGCTAAGTTTTTCGCAGACAAAGGAACTGAGATTTATATCAATGAATAAAAAAACCTGCAAGATTCTAATAGTAGTTTATGTAACTGTTACGTAATAGGGGTCCTTAAAACACGAGTGTGTTTTCATAATAAGATCACACGAGTGTTTTAAGGCCTAATTACGTACAGTTGCATACACTGCTTTATCTACACACATATTATAAGCCCGAAATGATGATTCAATGACTGTCATTGCACAGATTGCACCGACATCGCCATGGCCAACTCGATTGTGCCGGCGGTCGGGAGGCGCGCGCCGGCGGGCGGGGCCCAACCGGATTTTCATAATGAAATCGAATTTTTGATTATTATTTGATAATAATAACATCGTTACAGATTAGTACATTGTTGTAGAGGCTGGAAAGTAAGCTATAGGTGGATCGAGTTAGTTCGAGGGCCGACCCGTCAGGGGAGGCCCTCGAAGATACGAGTCCACCTATAGCGCTTTCGGCCGAGACATTACATAGTGCTTTTCACGACTACTGTGAGGAAATAAAATAAAAAATTAATTGGCATATACAAACACTTTAATAGATACTATTTATAGGTATATTGACGGTTCATATGCTTTTCACAAGCACGATAAAGTAAACGAGCACGTAACTTTCTGCAAATAAATGCTTCTTTTCGCCATCCTTCCATAATATGAATTGTTCGTCGGATATTATATTGTACTTATACAAAATATCACTGTTCATGGGCCTTCTTATTTAGGACGCGATTTCACTGGTAACAAATTTCTACGCCTGTGCAGTTTCTTGAATTTCGGTGGGGGCCAGCGTATTAATAACATTTTCTACACTTATTGAACTCATTTTTACTGCATAAATACAACTTTCTTGTTTTTCAGTCAAACATTATCCAATTCAATATGTATTTTTCTCGCTCCACCTTTATTACTTAATTTTTTCACTTTTAAGAAGCGTTTTACGATGTTTGCTTCAATCCGACTCAAACGGCTATTAGACATTGCAACCTGCAGGGCCCAATTTGTCAGGTTGGTAGGTATAATTAAAGGTAGGGCCCGTAGGGAGCTGAAGGAGGGGGAGGGAGAGGCAGGGTACACAACAGATTGGGCCCTGCAAGTTGCCATGTCTAATAGCCGGTTCACTCATTACCCACTTTTTGATAGAAAACCATAAACGGTTAAAAAGGTAAAAACGCCTTAAGGGTGATCTGAATGATTTTGACGTTTCTTTTTTTTAAACAAGTAAATTGGTTCGATAAATAACCGTATTTTATTTTAGAATGAAAAAGTGGTGCCAAAAAAAGACCTTTTTAATGTTTTAAATGATTCTCATTGGCGGGTCCAATGCAATGACATCTGGATTTTACTTTTCTACTATGACATTTCATTGCTGCAAAATAGCAATTCTTGTAGTGGTTGTTCAGATGCTACAGCAATTGCTTACTTTCCAGCTTGGATTTTGATCTTCTTTTGCCACATTTCCGAGCAGGTGGCGTGAAATAGTACATTGTTGTAGAGGCTGGAAAGTAAGCTATAGGTGGATCGAGTTAGTTCGAGGGCCGACCCGCCAGGGGAGGCCCTCGAAGATACGAGTCCACCTATAGCGCTTTCGGCCGAGACATTACATAGTGCTTTTCACGACTACTGTGAGGAAATAAAATAAAAAATTAATTGGCATATACAAACACTTTAATAGATACTATTTATAGGTATATTGACGGTTCATATGCTTTTCACAAGCACGATAAAGTAAACGAGCATGTAACTTTCTGCAAATAAATGCTTCTTTTCGCCATCCTTCCATAATATGAATTGTTCGTCGGATATTATATTGTATACAAAATATCACTGTTCATGGGCCTTCTTATTTAGGACGCGATTTCACTGGTAACACATTTCTACGCCTGTGCAGTTTCTTGAATTTCGGTAGGCGCCAGCGTATTAATAACATTTTCTACACTTATTGAACTCATTTTTACTGCATAAATACAACTTTCTTGTTTTTCAGTCAAACATTATCCAATTCAATATGTATTTTTCTCGCTCCACCTTTATTACTTTTTTTTTCACTTTTAAGAAGCGTTTTACGATGTTTGCTTCAATCCGACTCAAACGGCTATTAGACATTGCAACCTGCAGGGCCCAATCTGTCAGGTTGGTAGGTATAATTAAAGGTAGGGCCCGTAGGGAGCTGAAGGAGAGAGAGGGAGAGGCGGAGGAGGTGTACCCTACACAACAGATTGGGCCCTGCAAGTTGCCATGTCTAATAGCCGGTTCACTCCTTACCCACTTTTTGATAGAAAACCACAAACGGTTAAAAAGGTAAAAACGCCTTAAGGGTGATCTGAATTATTTTGACGTTTCTTTTTTTTAAACAAGTACATTGGTTCGATAAACAACCTTATTTTATTTTAGAATGAAAAACTGGTGCCAAAAAAAGACCTTTTTAATGTTTTAAATGATTCTCATTGGCGGGTCCAATGCAATGACATTTCATTGCTGCAAAATAGCAATTCTTGTAGTGGTAGTTCAGATGCTACAGCAATTGCTTACTTTCCAGCTTGGATTTTGATCTTCTTTTGCCACATTTCCGAGCAGGTGGCGTGTAAAAGACATTTGTTCTAACTACTAACGAAACAATCTATTTTTATGGTGGTTATAACGTGCGATTTTTGAACGCATCATGGAGGGTTTATGATATGGGTGTAGATAAAATAATTTAATATAATATATTTATACGCAAAATAGGCGCTAAACGTCGAGTAAGAGGCGGAAACTTGCCCGTTCTACAATACAAACAAATACAATATATTTATTTCACTAGGGATAAAATTAAAGTTCAAAGATTGACTTGGCAAGTTCTTACCACCTGGCTGGTTAGATTGGCTTTGACAAGATAGTTTTTACGTTAAGTAGGTACTTGTCTGAAATTAGGTTTGTTTGTGATTTTGGTAGTAATTTTGGATTCTAGGACTTCAAAAAAGATGTATGTAGGTTAAGGTTCATGTAAAAGGTAAAAAATAGGTCTTAATGGTTCGTGTAAATACATACATGTGAACGAAACTACAAGGCGGCTTTCACACTACTGCGGTTTCCGCTTGCGGCGCCGATGCGCGAGCGGGATTGCTTGCACACCGTCACCGCATGCGATTGCGTTACCTGTGTGATAATCGCCTTAGGGTTCCGTTTTTGCCATTTTGGCTACTTCCCTAAAAATGAAATACATATGGTGATTCGTAACAAATAAAAACGAAAGAAATGCGAAAAAAGCAATATTATTATTTCAGGTTAGTAAATCATTCACCAATTTTAAGAGTATTATATATTTATTACATTATACATACAAAGAAAACCGTTTTAATTATTCATGTGTATTTCACAGTACAACAATGTACCACAGAACATTAAATGGCCACGCTTCATACTATTGATTGCTAGAGATGGTGGTATCGATCCATGTCTTATAGCTAGCCAGCTTGGTGTAGACCCCAGGGTTGTCGCCGCAACCTTCCCCGAAGGACACTATCCCGACCTGCAGCCCGTTGTTGGTCAGGGGACCGCCGCTGTCACCCTGCAGACAAACATACTTGTAACATGCTGAAAGTCTAGGGAAGATAGGTTACGAAACTATTTCTAAGTTTTTTGTGTGTCTTGGTAATCGAAAGTTGTTATTTATAAAAAGCTGTTGTTGATTTTGTATTAAAAAAATCATAACTAACCTTAAAAATAAGACATTTTTCGCTGCATAGTAATTTAAGTTTTTTTTTAGATAATACTCCCACCGATTTTTTATACCATAATGGGCACCAAAGGTAGCTTGGCCCTATAAGTGTTCAAAAAAGATTTCACATACAAAAAGTCTTATCTTTTCGCGTCTACATTTGTTACCTATTTAGAATTTTTTTAGGTTAGTTCGTAATGGAAAATGGCATTCAATCCCTCTTTTGTGCGTAAAATTTGTGCTTATATGCTTTAATGATTGAAATCAATAGAATTGGAAATATCCATCTTAAAGTTGACCCATTTCTTTACGCTCTTTCGAGGAGTCGATCGACAGACACATATGTCTATTTAATTAGATAGTTACATCTGCCGTGGTCTCTACAGGTTAGGTTTAAGGTGAATTATTATAATCGGGTCATACAGATTGTTTAGTATGAGTTAATGCGTCAATTATGCGTCTTTTCTGTTAACGTTATAAAATTAATGGACTTTAAAGCCTAATTTTCTTGTTAAACCAACAGAACTATCTGAAAACTTCGCTGTATCAAACGAATTAGTATTGTGTTCAGTATGTAAAACTGTAATAGTTTTAGTCCCAATAAATATCTCCTACCTACTTACTTAAAAAGCAACTGCTAAAATGCAAGTTCTTTACCAACCACCTCAGATGCAAGGTAGACTAGACCTGTAGTTAAAATCATGCAAAAACGTTTCTTTAACTTGCTTAGGCATTGGAAACTATACTTACCATACAAGCGTCGTGGCCATACGATCCAGCGCAGATCTGGGTGTCTTGAATGACGAATTTCCCTTTGTACATTTTATTGCAGCATTCCTTCGATACAAACGGTACTGTGGTTTGGCGGAGCGCGTTCTCCGTCTTTATGTTAGAGGACTGTTTAATAAAAAAAAGATCAGAAATCGTTATCTATACATTTTTTTTAATAAATAGGTCAACGTGGCTAATTCCATCATAGGGACTATTCCGTCCATTTGCGTTTTTCTCGAACAACGAACAACATTGATACTTTTATCGACAACGCAGTGATTGCTTTTCAGCAATCAAAAGCAAATGTTTTTTTCTGCGCTTGAAGAAGCGCGGATCGCGGAAGTCGCGGATGGAATAGACCCTATAACGGAATTAGCCACAGCAGGAATCTGAAAGGTTTTGCCATAAAAAGTGGTTTACAATGTATGGCACATTCAGATTAGGTACTGAACTCAATTAAAAATACTACTTCAGTTAAAGAAGATGTATAAAGATAAAAATATGTATATTGTACAAAAAATATAGAAAATATGTATTAAATATTTAAATTTTGGTTTTTAAAATCTATCCTTGTGGGAATAGGCTGGCTTTTACTGAAATTTAAAACACATGTTTACAATTAGTAACTTACTTTCGTTAGTCCCCATCCAGTGACATTAAATAGACCAATGGTATAATCTTGTGAAGGTAGGGCAATCACGCCCACCTTGTGGGTGAGGGGAACTTCAAACTCCAGTTTCAGTAGACAAATATCATTGGCGTGTGTTGTTTCGTTATAATCTTCGTGACAGATAGTTTTCACCACCTTAAAGAAATATCCACTGCTGTTTAAATGGTCCGTCCCGACGAGAACTTGTCGTGTCTCTTCTTTCAACCTACGACAAGAACATTAGAATTATTTCGAGAACCGTTATAAAATTAAACATGAAATTAAATGAAAATTATTATTTGGTGCAAAAGGAAACACAAACAGAACCAGTTACACCAACAATGTTGCTACTCAGCAATGTTCCGTCAATTTCCGCTAATTTTCAGGCCAACGAAAACTAAAGACTAGTGGTTCTGTGAACCGTAGACTTCGGATCATTTCCCCCCTTTTCCCCCCTTTCCCCCTCACTCGAAACTTTTTTTTACAACAATCTCTAGGGAAGTGTGGGCTTGACCTTTTACCCGAAAATGATTGAAATCGTCGTACCAGTAAGAGACCCCAGACCCAACACGCACCCGCGCGCCCGTGCGGCTTCTCCTTGTGGGTTAAAACGGAGACTACAACTACTGGCAACCCCTCCATGACCGGTTTGGGAGATTGGTTTGTTTGAAATATGATCAAAATATTAATTTAGACCCCAAAAAATAACTGTGCGTTAAAAATGCCTCTTTATTTATAGGTAGGTACGGTTTTTGCAATTGTTATGGTTTTTTTTTAAATACACGAGCTCTTGCCACCACAATAGGAAAAGAACGTCTCGAAAACTTTATGTTACCGCCAAACAAAAATATGAAAAATGGTAACTTAATAGAAAAATTATATGAGTTTTTTTATCCTATTAGGATCGGCCTCTGTAGTAATGTACCATAAATGCATGCAGTAATTTAAAAAAGAAACAATAATAATTTATATCATCTAATAACTGTACCAAAGCTTAACATAATTTAAATTGCAAGTGTCATATTGTAACTTGAATTGGAATAATAAAAGGCTTTTTTATTTTTATTTTTTATTTTATTTTATTTTATTTATTAGGATCGAAAGAGCACTTTCAAATAGTGCTATGAATGACATAGGTAAACATAGTGAATAAAGTGTACTTAAAGTATACTTAATACCCTTAAGAATATCATTGTTGAACAAAGAGTACTTTTAGTGTTACACTTAGTTTACCTGGGTGATATGCGCTGGGTGCACTGATTGGCAAAAAAAATGTATAATTTACGAAAAAAAAGGATATAATAATAAAATATAAAGTAAGGAAAGGTCCTCTAAGACCATTTTCGCGTAGACGCACGGGATCTAGTAGCTGCCCTACAAACTGGTTAAAATATCCCCTCACTGTATTCCCCTGTATATACCTAAGTATGAAATACAGGAGAAAACCATTAAGCTAACACGAAACCTGACTATCATCATGCCACATCCACGCTCCAAAGTACTTTGATTTCATCACAAAACCTGCACAAAAACATCTTCATTCAATCTTCATCAATTTTAACTGTCAAACTGTCACAGTTAAAATTGATACACATAAGTTACAGCCTGGTGACAGACGGACAGACAGACAGCGAAGTCTTAGTAATAGTGTTCCGGTTACCCTTTGGGTACGGAACCCTAAAAACAATGAGCGTATTATTACAGGGATGATGACACATGTTGAATTAGGCAATTTAAAAAAAATGGTGCAAAATCTATTGAAATGCTTCAAAGTTTAATTTTTTTTCGAATTTTGAAAGTACAAAATTAAAAAAAAAACAATGATACCATTCGATTTCTAACATTTTACTGTGAAATAAATTGTATGGCAATATGGTTGCGCAACATAAACGCAATATTTCACTGTAAAAATAGCAATTTCATAATTTTTCCATACTTTAAACAGGGCAACTATGAAGCCATGACGTCACGGCTTTATATCATTTTGTTAGGAGCGTTTTGAGAAACAAAAGCAAATCACAGACTTTATAGTACATTACGTACCTAGGGCGGTAAAATAAAGAACGGCTCAGATCGCGGGCATTTGTGGCCCGAACCGAAGGTAAGGGCCATAAGCAAGTGATCTGAGGCCTTCTTTATTACCGCCCGTGGTTCGTACACAATTTTACGTCTTCTACTGGGTGTGAAGTGAGATTTGCCGCTGCGCCCGTGGGCGGCAAATCTCACTTAGCGCCCAGAGTGACGTAAAGTCTCTTTTCTGTCTTTTATGTTGATTTAAGGCAATTGGCCCCATATAGACATTTGATCCTCACAACAAAACCACGCATGAAAAAAATTCATCTAGCCTCAAATCTTACCCGATACACGAAGCAGCAGTCAGCACAAACTTCTTGTTGACGATTGAACCTCCGCACCTGTGTGTTCCCTGCTCAAACAATGCCGCCATATAGGGCACCTGTTCTATGGTGACGGGTCCCCCACCGACAATACTTAAATTCTCACAAAATTTGCCATCACGCAGAGCTGAAAGCATTTGATAAATTTTATTCAACGTGCGCGATGAAAAATTACAAATAATTTAGAATTGTTTACATAGATAAATATCATGACACGGCTAAAATATGAACAGTGGCAATAGTACAGTCATTTTATTTTCACTTGTATGGGAAAAATGTTAAATTTGTAAATAAAGTATTTTTTCTACTCCTGCATTCTTATTTGCCAATAAAATGACTGACATGTATATTTAAAGCATAATAGTTTATGAACGTTGTCATAATATGACTCAAAAGTCGATTCTTAGGGATATAATGGGTCTGCTGCCGGGGCGGGCGCCGCACCGGCGCCGCCCGCCGCTGTAGACGAGGCGGGCGCCGATGCAATCCGCCAGGAGATTGAAGACAATTGTATAGAGGCAGCAGGTCATTCGTCGAACTCAATGCTTACTGGCTTGCCTAGGACTCGTAGAAAAACTATTGTGTGCAACGGTACATAATTAGGTCTTAAAATTCTCGGGTCTTCGACCCTTGAATCTTAAGAACCCTTATTATGTAACTGTTGCACAAAATACTATAGTTGTATGGCTTTAAAGTCATGTTAATCATTGCGTAGACAGAAAATCCTACAAAAATATATACATGAAAAAATCCTCGTTTAATTAATTTCTAAAAAAATGCCTCAATAAATATATTAATATTTTATTATTTATTATGGTTCCTTAAGACACGTTATTTATGGATGACGGAAAATCAGACAAAAAAAGAAATCCTTCATATATATTATGATGAATATTTACTTCCCGATGGAAAGTTTGTAGGATTTTTCGTTCAGTCATCTTAGAATGACATTTTAATTCTAAATAAACAAAAAAAACGCTATTATTAAATAAATGTTTGAAAAAAAACGTATCTTTAACTAACTTATATGCCAAATTTCAGTGAGTGAAAGCTCAGAATTGTAGTCGCTTTCGTATAATCGAATGTAACCCTTCTTATCCGTAGTTGCAGCCGTCCATAGGCTACGTTGTCGATTACCATCAGGCAGACTAATTGCTTATTTGCCATCGGCGTTAAAAAAACATACCTGAACTTGTTGCTGTTTGAAAAAATGCCGCTACAGTAAGTATCAACGCTGGTAACAAAGCCATGGTGACCAGGGCTCGTACTCGTACAAGTCGAAATGTAACGAAATGTAAAGTTTTGCTCTTCTATTTATACGTATGAAATTAATTAGCTTTTTTTATCGATAAGAATTGAATGCCTACAGTACCGATAAGTTATTTAGCAAATGAAGTGATAACTAGAAGACGGTTTTGTAATAATTAATATTTAGGTTTTTTTATTATAATTATAAATGGATGGCCTTAACCATGTTTGGAAATGGCCTGGTAAGTTTTGAGAACCAGTTCGAGTTATGGAAGATTAACTAAAGTTAACATGAAAAGTTTGTCACGGTTTTGAATTAAACTAATGTGAATCTTATTGTCATCAGTATATTAATTACAATTATACTCGTGTTCTCAAGCAACTATTTTAGTGCGACATACACATGTGACAATAATTAATTACCTATGTATACTATCATTGATAAATAAATTAAACAAATATTTGCGGTCCTATTAACTTACCAATGGCTACATGGTCTGTAATCTACTACCTACCTTATAAAATTTGCCGTAATAAGTATTACGTTTTTGATGGGAAGAATTGTCACAAACAAGAGAAAAAATTTCTAAATACCACTGGGCTTACGTTACGTGGTTGCAAATTCGTGGAGGTATGTGTACAGTCTAGTCAAAGATATGTTTACACTTTTGCACCTTATTATTTTATATACAGGGTATCTGCGAGGAAACGGAAATATTTTAATAGTATACAATACAATACAATACAAATACTCTTTATTGAACACCTCAAAAAGGGAACAGTACAGAAAATACAGCAAATTTAGAGGTAAACAACAGGGCTAAAGAGCGATCTCTTCCAGACAACCTTTACGTAGCGGAATTCATTAAATAATTGATATCAGTAGGCGTATAGTATATTATTATTCCAGATCGTATTTAGAGACAAAAACATCATATATTTTTTATAAAGTTCCCCTAGTTTCAGAGTTAATACCAATTTATATAAAAAATAAAAAATATTGTGTTTCAGTGTGCAATTTCGCCACTATGGGGCCTAGTCTAGAAGTCTTTTTTTCAACAAGATGGTGTAAATTCATATTAGTCGATATTTTTTCTAAGAACAGTTTACTCATAGCTAAGTACAAAATGTGGATTTTTTTTTGCGGAATTGACCTAAAATTGTATACCTATAACCTCAGGAATATGTGGTTTTTTTTTCATTCCTCGTTCTTCGCGGGCATCCTGTATAATATGTATTTAATATACCTATCATCAATTTTTTTTTCGCAGGTAAGTACGAGTACCTACACAACATTCGTACGCAGTATTCGTAAGTCTAGTAATAGTAATCACTATCACTACATAGTATAAAACAAAGTCGCTTCCCGCTGTCTGTCCGTATGTATGCTTAGATCGTTAAAACTACGCAACGGATTTTGATGCGGTTTGAGTGATACCTAGAGGAAGGTTTATATGTATAATTGCACCCGTGCATGGAAAAAATAGAGTGTTAGGAAAGTACCAACTTGGCATACAAACAAGACATAATTTAAAACACAGCAATTATTGCTAAATAGTCTTGGTTGTTTTTACCAAGCACTAATTTAAATCCAAATAAGTGTCCTAGTAGGTAAATATAACCCTTACCTGATTCCCTTATTTATTTTTAACTAATTTAATGGTATATAGTTTCATATACGTACGTTAGTCAAGTTGACTTTGCAAACGAACTTTGCAGACTCCATTCGAAGCGAGTCCCTCGGTTGTAAATAGCAAGAACTTATTTATTTCTACCTATTTCATTTTCTTAGTGATGCGAAGCGGGGCAGGTCGCTAGTAAATCTATAATATAAGTATAAGTACCGTCAACTGCTACAACTTTGCCTACGATGCACAACTTTTCCTGGCTTGAAAAACAAGTTTTTCTTCACCAAACAGCTATTTATCATATCATCATAGTCTTGTTCAATATATAGATAAAAAGCCACTCATTTTACGAATCATAGCCAAATATTGATAGATGTACAGATGATCTACAAATGCACATCTCGTTTAAGCCTGAAAATACTGATATAGCCATTGCTAAATTGAATCAGGACCTGGATCAGGTCGCATACTGGTCTAAGAAAAACTGTTTAGTATTGAATCCCTTGAAGTCAAAGTTTTTAGTGTTAGGTACTAAACTTCAAATGGCAAATACGATACTACGCAACCCACAGGTCTGTATTCTGGACGACAGTGTTTCTCGTGTATCTGAGGCCAGAAATCTGGGAGTATTGATGGATGGCAAACTAACATTTGAAAACCACGTTCTGGAGACAATACGTAATTGTTTTTATCGCCTTAAAGTCTTGTACAAGATACGAAACTTTTTAAGCACAGACATCCGAATAAAACTTTGTGACACCCTTGTATTGTCTAAACTAAACTACGCGGATACAGTTATCGGACATTGCTTGTTATCTCGTACAAAATCGCAACTACAAAGGCTCCAGAATGCCTGTGCCAGATTCTGTTTCCCGATTCCACCAAGAGCTCATGTAACACCGTTTTTAAACAATGGCAAACTACTCAAGATGGAGGCCCGACGAAAACTTCATTTTGCTACACTGCTGTTCGGGATCGTCCAGACCAAACAACCTTCTTACCTTTTCGAAAAACTAACATTTTCCCGTAGACATGTAAGGCAAGCCCCTCGCCTCCTCTGTCCCCAACGCAGTGGGTCAGCTAGTTTCCGCGGCAGCTTCCGGTACGCAGCTACGCGCTGCTGGAACAATCTCCCTCCACCAATCAGAAATGCCAGTTCGCTGTCAATGTTTAAAAATAAACTAAAACTGCATCTTCTCAAGGAACAAACGACCTCCATCTAGCCGACCTACTTATATCAATATATATCTATCTACGTCAATGCAACCTTTCTATTTATTTATATAGTCTATCATTATCCGTAAATTTATATTTTTTATTTTCGCAATTTCACAACACGCACCATGCATTCTGTTGTATTTCGCTTTGTATAATCTATGTTTTGTATTGTTTTGTGTTTGTATTTTCATGTCAATGGGTACACTGAAAACCAGCGTCGTAACACTCTAGTGCTGCGACACATGCTGAGTGTTATCCTTTTCAGAAACCATTCATAGCATTGTAACCTCTATTTCACTAGTTTAAGTATAATCTTATATTGTTGTGTCTGTGTTTTGAATAAATACTTCATTCATTCATTCATTCATTCATTTATATCTTATTCCCGAAATGGGAGAAAGGAGGCCATTGTCGTTAGTCCATACTTTTCACCCAATGGCCTTATACATTTTAGACTCCATTAAGCGCTCAATAGTCCTTACATCATGGCGGGTGTTGTCACTGCGAGCGTCCCATGACACGGGCAGGGGCAGCATCGGCTTAATCTACCCTTAGCTTTTCCATCAATTGTTGAAAAAGCCTCTGCGCAGCTTCGGCTGCGCGTGGTCGGGAAAAACCTACTCTCCATTGTAGCCCAGAAACGTCAAAAATGCGAAAATACGAGGCGTCTGCGCCGCGCGTCAAAACGCCCCATACATAAACTAGTGGTTCTGTGAACCGTAGACTTCGGATAACATAAATAACGCGACAGCAAACTTTCCCAATTTCCCCCCTCATTTTCCCCCCAATCAAAAAAATGGCTCGACAATTTTTGGCAAATAGATCAAGGAACGTACATGCTAAGTTTCATCGAAATCGGATGAAAAATGCGACCTCTAGACCGACACTGACCAACCAACATACCAACCAACCAACCAACCAACCAAACAATACACACACATCAAAATCCCAAATCGTCGTACCAGTGAAAACGGTCAGTCAATGAGGCTTGTGACGTCACTGGCCTCAAAATTGCGGACATTTTTTTTTGGAAGATTCTGATGATGCGTTTACCTATACAGTTGTTATAATTTATTTTCTTGTTAGAACACAAGTAATCGAATGGAGGTTTTGTATATTACGGGTTCCACTTTTTGTACGTGATTATTGGGCGAGATTTTTACGCATGCTGTTCTCAATTAAAGTCCTTGACTGTATATAACATGAGGTAACGTGGATCTCCCAAGCCTATTATCTCTAACACAATGACAATATCGTCACTACTTTTAAAACTACTCGTATCTCACACTTCTTCTATAAGTTTTTTTTTCTTTTTGTTATCTTTTTTGTTTGAGGAACCTCTGTCGATAAGATATGTCGGTTCCGTTGAGCCTCTACGTTACAACGTTTTGTATCAATCAGCATTACTGTTAACTAACATCGAAAAAACTATATACAAATTTGGCACTTTTGGACATGGGTTCCGCCAATATAGATTGGAATATCCCAATGTCAGTTACCGCATAGCCCCTCTCTTCAAATAATTGCACCCTCTTGGCTTGAGTCCGAACACATTCCACTAGGAAGTGTTGCACATCTTCGATAGAATCGCAAACTTCGCATTTGGGCGAATCTGCTTTCCCCATCAGATGTGCAAACTTATTTGTTGGGATGTGACCGGACCGAAGCCTGTGTGCACGTACAATTTCTGCTCTTTTTAATTCACCCGCTTCCCACCAGGGTATCCGCGGAGGCTGACATTGTATGGTTCTGTACCAGATGCCTTTCTCTTCAGATCTTACATCAAAATATTCCTTCCAGCGATCATACATTCTATTCCTATATTCTTCTCTAAGTTGAAACCTGTTATGTGGGTAATCTTAGATATGAGACGGCGCGGCTGCGTACCCGCCGAATTCAGTCGAATACACTTGTCATACTAGACGGTCGGTGTTTCTTTTATCTTCGTTTTCGACTCCCCAAATCGAGATTTAACAAGCCCAGTAACTCTACAAGTATATGCATCACATACAGAGTTACCTACCACATTTTTCTTTTGAGTGACAGAATAAGATACAAGTTTTTTTTTAAGTAGTGGCGATATTCCAAGCATGTTTGCGAAAAAATATTACAGGTATTTCTACGAACGTAACACGAAAATATAAATTAAGTATGTGCTCCATACAGCTTACAGCTTAATGATCTCATACGGGGTGTAATAGGATCGTTAATTAGTCCGTTGAACGTGACTCCGTGTTAGATAGGGCACATGCAATCAGTATACCCTCTCGTCGTCACTTTTATTTTGAACTTTATACGTTGCTTAAAGGGTTTAATTTTGATATTTTGCAAGAATTGAGAAGTTTGTTAGGATACGAGTCAATTTGGAACTTAATTATAATAAAGAAAGTATAGTAAAAAATAAGTTGTTGTTGTAATCTAAATTATATGATGTTGAACATTGAAACACTTGACACAATGAAAGTGCTTGTAACAATATTAGGAATCATACAATTGTATTGTATTCATATTGTTTGTGGACAGCTGAATAAGGAAGACAACAATAAACATGTACATCTGTAACTGCACCCTTTACACGCGAATAAATGATTTATGATTTGACTTAAAAAAAAATACGTTCCAACCATACCAAGTCTGCATAACGATCAATTATGGAGCTGAGATGGACTCACTGAACGTAATTGTTCATACAGCGTGTATTTTTGATATTACCACATAAGCTATGGGTAGTTAGTATAGACCCTAATAAACATACTTCCATATGTTTTACAAAAAATTTACGACTTTTATTTTTCCATCTAAAATATTGCAGCACGCAATGTATTGCTCCTACCTGATTACTTTGCCTTTAAAACGTCACAATTGATATGTGTCACATTGTACTGTATACGCAGTACATTGCTGAGTGAAATAAATTAAAAAAATTATTATTCGGTGTTAATTAACAACTAACTAAATATTTATTGCAATGTCGATTTAAAACATCAAAATCTGCTTCTGGTTTCCTTTTGTGGTAATATCAAATATACACGCGGTATAAAATTATCGTTTATTCTAAAATTTCGTGTAAAATTTGCGTGGCGACAACAACTCGAAAGCTTTCTGGCCTGTATTTTTAGTACGACCAATTTTATATAGTTTTGGATTTAACAATAAATACACTTTTCTATTTGGAATGAAACAAAATATGATCAGTATGTATTGCCGTTTAATTCATAAAGAAAAAAATTACAAATGAATTATGATGGTGCTTTCGATCCAGTCAACGTAGCTGGTGACCCTGGTGTAGGCTCCTGGGTGTTCTCCGCACTCCCCTCCCCCGGAAACCACTCCAATCTGGATGCCGTTGTAGGTAAGAGGACCCCCGATATCACCCTGTTTAAAACATTATAAGATGACAAAACTGTGGTGTGGTAGAGATTTCATTTCTTTATTTCGAAGCACAGAATTTTGAAGTTAATATATCAAATAGTCATGATTAAAATCAATAATTTTTCACCCCCGTTTCATAGACACTTCGCTGTTCTCAAGGTCTTTTCTTACAACTAAAATTGACCAATACTAGCAAATAATATATTGTATCTATACTATAAATAAGTACAATTTAAAACATACCTATAATGGGGTTGGCCGGTCGAAAGTCTTTACAGATGGCACCAGCATAGCTTGTACCTGTCAGTCCTACAAATATTGTCAAAACCTTGTTTTTTTGGAAGTTTCTGACCTGGATGGGCTAGCCTTTAAGCCAAATCCCACACAACAACACTTGTGACAGTACAAGCCATGCTGGCGCCATCTGGCCAAATCGTTTACAGTTGCCAACCCCATTCGTTTTTACCTCACAAAAATCATGGCCTCGTAATCCAGCGCAGATTAGCTTGTCATTAAACCCCTCATAATAGTCATCGCAACATTGGTCCGACAAGATCGGAACTTCCACTTGACGAAGTTTGTCTTCCATGGGGTCGTTGCGATTCTGTTTCAAAAAACATTTGCTTTAACCATTTATCATCATCATCATCATCATTGGCCCTTACGTCTCTAGCAGACGATTCATGGTGTAAAATTAGGGAGACACCGTTTGGTAGCTGAATAGCCCGATGCGAGAGCATCTCTGGCAAACCATTTATGGAACCAAACAAAAACACGATACAAATCATAAATGAGAGAACTTACTTTAATCGCACCCCAGCCAGTGACATTCACCCATGTACTAATGTCTAGGCTAAAATCTTTATCAGGCAATGCAACCTGGACCAACCAGGCGAAAGGAAGGGCGCTCGGCAGTTTCAGTAGACAAATGTCGTTGTCAAGTGTGTAGTTATCGAAATTCTCGTGACACAGAATTTTTTCTATGTCAAAGAATACGCCATTCTCACTTAAAGTGTCTGTACCGATGAGGACTGTAACGTTTGGACCCGTATCCCTGCAAATACATGATAAAAACAGTGAAACTTAATGGGATTTGTCGGTGTTGTTAAATCCAGGGCTCGTAACCGGTCAAAGCAAAAAACCCCGAAATAACCCAATATATTTAATTATTTTATGGTTTTTACGTAAAACCCGATGTTTTAATTAGGTTTTCCTTGCATAATATAGGATTTTTCCATTAAATATGAAACACTAACGAAAGAACGAAATGAAAAACCGGTTTTTACTATGGAGCGAATTCCGGTTTCCGAGCCCTGGTTAAATTGCCAGCAAGTGACTTTTCTTTTTGAATTTGTTATTTTTCAGTTTAAAACAAGTAATTAAGAACAATTAAAAATTATACATTCCAACCACACATGGACATTGCAGTGACAAAATGGGGACTCACCACCATAAACATCATTTATGCTGGTTTCAAAAAACTTATTCAAGATAGACCCAATAGGGTTTCAAATAACTAGTATTTTACTTAGGACCCTGACCTATTCTAAATTGACCGAAACAGAATTGGCAAGGTCTTCAATTCAGACGGCCATAGATTTGCTTTTTTCCTTTAACATCCAGTTTATGTAAACTTGGAAAAGATGACTGAGGCAAAGTAAAACAACTAAATGGTGACTCTGGCGAGATGTTGAGTCGACTGGCGAGAGCATGCTCTGACAGAAATCAGATTATTGGCGGAAACAAGGGTGGCATTAGCACAAAATTAGGATACCATGCAAGCTATAAAACAGTACACCTTACCCTGTAAAACATGAAGCAGCAGTTAGTAGAAAGCGCTCATGGATGATGGATCCACCGCAAATTGTTTTGCCGTCGCCTATCGAAGCGATGAAGGGGATATCTTTGATGGACACCTTGTGGCCACCGGTGATACCCAGGCTATTACAATATCCCTCCTCGATTTGTGGAGCTGAAAGTCAATTAAAAGAGTAAACATATCATTAAGAATATTTAGTCGTAATAATCAATTGATTTGAACCGGCATTTGGCACCAGATCTTCTAGTGCAATGCTTACAACAAAATAATAACTGCTCAGGCTAAAGACATTCACGAGCAAATTTAAGGCAAATGTAAGATTTTTAAAGGTTGAATTAAATTAATACTTTGCAATCTCCATAACAAACATATAAGAATAGCGGTTCAACTAAGCACAGTGCTTGAATATGCAGACTAGGATCTCCGAAACATGTAGCGCGAAGTGACTAAAGAGACGTGAGCAACCGTTATATTATATAACAAACATTTGTTAACTGGGAATCCAGACTGACCTGAGTCCAAAGCTCCAACTTGCTGCTGAGCTGCTAGCGATGCCACAGCGAAAATAAACACCAGATGGAAGCAATTCATGTTCACCATAATGTGTGTCGAATGAACTTGTTAACTTAGTATCGTGTATTTTATGTTTGAAACATATAATAATATTATAATATTTGTAATGTCCAATAAAATAACCAATACATTTCAAAGACCTTGAAAAAATTGAAACGTTTTTTGTAAGTTAGAACCTCTAATCAATCCATACAACTAATTGATCAAATTAATGCTGATTATAACTAATAGTAGGAAATGATAAAAATAATGAGTAATTTAGTGAAATGTAAACTAAACCTGAAATATAATTAGGTTTTACTTTAAATGATAAAATACATTGATATCAATAACGTAAATGGATTTCTAAAATAACAGTAGATTTACATTTCCTCGATTGACGTTGTTATTTTCTTGTTTAATTTAGCTGTACGTTTTTTATCAGACAGACAATAATTTTTATCTTGTTTTTTTCATTTTGGCCGGCATCCCTACCATAATATATGTATTTAACGATGTTTTATGAGTGGAAATTAATTTTCTCCCCGAAGTCGTGAAATTTTAATGGGGCGAGAAGGCCTCTTACTTAATGTCTGTTTACTTTCAGCAAAAATTAGATAGGTAATTATTCCATGAACCCTTTTCGTTACAAATAGCACAGGGGACCAACACACGGAGGGTGATCATGGGTTGTAAACTTTTCTTGTTAGAAATAAACAGTCATACCATACATAACTAGGTATTTAAGCTTAACTTTTGGAAAATAAATAGATATATTTTAGTAGTTTATTGTAATATTTCTTTTATTACTCTTGTATTTTGGTGCAATAAAGAATATTTGCTTACTTACTTACTTAAAAAAACATGGGTAAATGCATGCGGCTGCTGTGATGTTACAATATTTAATTTATATAAAATAATATAATGAATAAGAGAATAAAATAAAAAAATAGTTCAACCATGCAGCTTAAATTAACTAAGCTTGGAAATTGTATGAATTTTTTTTTTTCATGTATTGTCTTAAGGACCTTTGTAAATTATACATATGTGTATCAGATGTTCATCATCCTAGCGTTTATCCCGGTTGGGGGTCCGCTTGACAACCTTATCCCATGAATTGCCGTAGACACTAGTTTTTACGAAAGCGACTGCCATCTGACCTTCCAACCCAGAGGGGAAACTAGGCCTTTTTGGGATTAGATCCGGTTTCCTTACGATGTTTTCCTTCACCGAAAAGCGACTGGTAAATATCAAATGATATTCCGTACATAAGTTTCGAAAAACTCAGTGAGTACGAGCCGGGGTTTGAACACTTTGAACCCGAGACCTCCGGATTGAAAGTCGGACGTCTTACCACAAGGCTACCAGCGCTCTACGAATCCAACATTTTTGATTTTTATGCCGACTGCCATTCGACGGTTCTTTTTAAGTCTCTCCTCAGCGTAATCGGGGATTACGTGGAGTCACCCAAGGCAAGAGCATGGGTAAGGCTTTTTTCCTACGTAGGTATCAGAAACCTTAATCCGACTTAACGTTCACGCGGCATTGCGCTTTGGATGAGACTTTAGGTACATACCTATTTAAACCTTTTCTCGGATTCGGTAGTCGACATGATACCCTTACTTTTTTATCATAACTTAAATAAATATGTTTCTGTAACTGTAACTTCCACACGCGCAGTCAGATAGCAAAATTGGGTAGTTATGCCCGGTTCACATTATTCCAGTCCAGTAATGCAGTCTAGCAGGCGAATCCAGTCAATCTAACGTAAAAGCAATCAAGTCCAGTGACTGGAGAGACGGTCTTCTTTGGAAGTCAGGGCTGGATTGGTCTGCTGGATTACTGGACTGCAATAACGTGAACGGGTATTAAGCGGGCGGGGTGTTCGTTCGGGAAATGTCTTCAAATATGTAGGTACTCTGAGTACTCTCTATAGACACACATACGAAAAGTGACTTGGGTATTTTTTATATGTAGTGGGTTGAGATTACGGGATTATTCTAGCGACTTCACATACGCGTTTCTTCCAGCTCGATATACTGCACAATATTGAAGTTGCACAGTAGAAATTCGCCGCAATCGTTTTATTTTCACGTTAATTGATTCTATACAAACGCCGTTTTTCCAATACGCGTTTCTGCACGATTTTTATGTTTCACATTGGTAATTCACCACAACCGTATTTCTTCACAGTCAGAGTTTCTATACAAACGCTTTTATTCCTATTCGCATTTCTGCACGATTTTGAATCTGACAGTATGCATTAGACTAAGAGCTGACGTCGGAAAATAGGTCACAATAACATATGTACATTTTTTTTAATAATTATCATGGTACTCGATTTCGGCCTATTTGGGGGTACTGATTTCGAAAATGGGGTCCATTTTAGATTCCAAGATGGCGGACGGGCAATTTTTCGTAAAAGTCGACATGGTACTCGATTTCGGCCTATTCGGGGGTACTGATTTCGAAAATGGGGTCCATTTTAAATTCCAAGATGGCGGACGGGCGTTTTTCGTAAAAGTCGACATGGTACTCGATTTCGGCCTATTCGGGGGTACTGATTTCGAAATTGGGGCCCATATTAGATTCCAAGATGGCGGACGAGCAATTTTTCGTAAAAGTCGACATGGTACTCAATTTCGGCCTATTAGGGGGTACTGATTTCGAAAATGGGGTCCATTTTAGATTCCAAGATGGCGGACGGGCAATTTTTCGTAAAAGTCGACATCGGGGTCGACACCGCCATCTTGGAATCTAAAACGGGCCCCATTTTCGAAATCAGTACCCCCGAATAGGCCGAAATCGAGTACCATGTCGACTTTTACAAAAATTGCCCGTCCGCCATCTTGGAATCTAAAAGGGGCCCCATTTTCGAAATCAGTACCCCCGAATAGGCCGAAATCGAGTACCATGTCGACTTTTACGAAAAATTGCCCGTCCGCCAACTTGGAATATAAAACGGACCCCATTTTCGAAATCAGTACCCCCGAATAGGCCGAAATCGAGTACCATGTCGACTTTTACGAAAAATTGCCCGTCCGCCATCTTGGCATCTAAAATGGACCCCACTTTCGAAATCAGTACCCCCGAATAGCCGAAATCGAGTACCATGTCGACTTTTACGAAAAATTGCCCGTCCGCCATCTTGGAATCTAAAATGGACCCCACTTTCGAAATCAGTACCCCCGAATAGGCCGAAATCGAGTACCATGTCGACTTTTACGAAAAATGCCCGTCCGTCATCTTGGAATCTAAAATGGACCCCATTTTCGAAATC
Organism: Pammene fasciana; assembly: GCA_911728535.1. Taxonomy (NCBI): domain Eukaryota; kingdom Metazoa; phylum Arthropoda; class Insecta; order Lepidoptera; family Tortricidae; genus Pammene; species Pammene fasciana. The sequence continues at coordinate 6,360,217 of OU452292.1, forward strand.
AGTACCCCCTAATAGGCCGAAATTGAGTACCATGTCGACTTTTACGAAAAATGCCCGTCCGCCATCTTGGAATCTAAAATGGACCCCATTTTCGAAATCAGTACCCCCGAATAGGCCGAAATCGAGTACCATGATGATTATTAAAAAAAATGTACCTATGTTATTGTGACCTATTTTCCGAGGTCAGCTCTTAGTCTAATGCATACTGTCAGATTCAAAATCGTGCAGAAATGCGAATAGGAAAAAAAGCGTTTGTATAGAAACTCCGACTGTGAAGAAATAAGGTTGTGGTGAATTACCAATGTGAAACATAAAAATCGTGCAGAAACGCGTATTGGAAAAAAGGCGTTTGTATAGAATCAAATAATGTGAAGAAAAACCAATGCGATGAATTTCTACTGTGCAACTTCAATATTGTGCAGTATCTAGAGTTGGAAGAAAAGCGTATGTGAAGTCGCTAGAATAATCCAGATTACGTATTGGACAGCTTTCCATGGAAAAGTTTTGTATGACAAAGAGAATAGAGTGAAAGAGGCATTAAAATCCAAGAAATATTAATCGCATCAGAGTTTGATAGGTACACTAGATGCCGCTTATAATATGTTTTGTGATAACCAAATGTGTCAGTCCCGGGAAAAAAGGTTACACTGTGTCAATATGGAGTTATATTAAGTACTTATAATTATTTTTATATGTTTGTAAAGTGGTGCATTATATATGAAACTTTGGTACAAGTTTCATACTAAGTACTTCCTAAAACATTACAAAATATCTATTAACGAAAAAATGAAGTATCCGTGTAAATCGATAAAGTGGACCCTTACACTAAACTCGTCCACAAACAGTCACACATTAGTGTTACCACAGAATATTTGAGACTAGCGCCATCTAATACAGCTGTTAATTTCGAGACATGTTTGTTTCTTAGATTATCCGTTTCTTGTTAATGGCCTCCATAGCCCAGTTGGTAGTAACCCTGCCTACGAAGCAGGAGGTCCCGGGTTCGAATCCTGGTAAGGGCATCTATTTGTGTGCTAATCTCAAATATTTGTTCCTGAGTTATGGATGTTATCTATGTATATAAGTATGTATTTATCTATCTAAGTATGTATATCGTCGCCTAGCACCCATAGTACAAGCTTTGCTTAGTTTGGGGTTAGGTTGATTTGTGTAAGATTGTCCCTAAATATTTATTTATTTATTTATTTATACCGAAACGTTGAATGAAATCAATTATACACTCGTATTTACCTTGGTCCTACTAAGGGATGAAATGTATGTTCAAATTTTTGTTTTATAGTTAAAACCCCAACATCACCTGACCCAGTTTGAACTCGAAAATGTAATCAATGTTATTTCAAAGTTTTGAACAAAAATATCATGCATGGAAATTGCTCTTATGGAAAATGTTGTTTTTGAGTTGTATTATACAAATCTACATCAGTTACACAAATTGCTGTTCATTTATTACACATCTGGATTTGTAGAAGTGTATAATTGTGTATTTTACACATTGTAGTTCTGTGGATCTGAGCAAAAAAGTCTGTAAACTTGAGTAGAATACGGCCCGCCTGATGGGAAGCAGCTACCGTAACCTATGGACTCATGCAACTCTAGAAGTGTCACATGCGCGTTGTCTGCCCTTTAGTATAAAGGATGATTCACTGTGTTAACGGCTAAATGCAGTCATTGCATTGCATCCCTCTCTCGTCAAAATAGATATTACATTCATACAAGCAAAATAATCAATTTCAGATTTTGAATGTCTGTGTCAATGTATTGCGCACGTGTTTATACACGGTGTCCATGTCCATGAGCATTGCGAGCGATTTCAACCACGAATTCCTGAGGTCGCAATTACGCAAAGTATTCCTTGTCATTTTGATATCCGTCAATAAGGATGTCTAGACTAGACCATAAAGAGTGGGATCGCTATCAAAAAATCGTTTTCACTGAGTAACAATAATAAATATTTTTTTGTTTCATTGGCAGTAACTCTGAAACTAGGCTATATCCAGAAAAGTTTGTAGGATATTTTAGTTTCCAATTATGATCAGGAATACACTGTTAAAATCTCTCGCAATCCTCACGGGCACCGTGTATTAAGGATGTGAATCAGATTACACGTGGCTCTGTAATTTTATGTTTCTCTTTGAAAAACCATCCTTTGGGGAATCGAATCCTTTTGTTTATCAAAGCCAAGCAGTAATTTAAAAAATAATGAAGTATAACGATTTTGAGAATACAACAAAGAAAAAATGTGACACAATAATAAAGTTAGGCTATTTTTGAAAGAATATATTGTAGATAATATTTTTTTTTATGCTGTACATATTTTTGTTAAGTTAGTTGTTATTTAATTGTATTTACCGATAATAAACTTCATATTCACCGATAATTACATGTATGTAGCTAACCTGTTTTATTTTCCCCACAGGACAGGCCATGCCTAGTGTGGGGATCAGCATAAATGTAACATTGAGTAACACAATTACAACATTGAGTATTACAATTTTTAGCAACGAAAACGAATGTCCGACCTAGATCCTGTACTACTAGAATGCCCTTGCCAAATTTCGTGGTTCTAAGGTGTGATAGGCAGACACTCATATGTGCACGTCCGTGCATATTGAGTGATCAGCACAATCGATTAGATCTTGCTCCTCCACTTGATAAGGGAATTCCTCTCCTAACACGTATGGTATTATATATATAGCGTAAGAAGCTAGACAAAGGGGGAGAGATTGTACGTACGTCTTACGAATATTACACATGTTGAACCCGTGAGTCTGTGTTTCATCATCAACCCTCCTCCCCGGCGCTCTGCCTATTTCATGGCGACCGTGACAGGACCCTGAGGAAGATTCGACAGGGCGCTGGGGAACGGCAGTATAAAGAGCGGGTCAATTGCAGCGAGGTACGGATCGCGCACATAAATTTCATCATCGGGGACACAGTTTCATCGAGCACTAGATCCTGCGTGCTGACAATATGGTGCAACGCAAGCAATGCGTATACACGAGCGGCGCGGGACGACCAAAGGACCACACAGTGAAGACGATCGTCTCGGGAACGAGCAGGTGCGCTCCGACTGCCTCAAGCTACAGCCTAACATGCCCTACAGGCATTACTCCTGTTTTACCACAATGGCAGCAGTAGGTGCCTCAAGATACCCACAATGCAGCAGCTGGAAGCGACGAGCGACACGGCGAAGATGTTAAATAGGTGTGTTGAGTTTTTTTGTTGATATTTTTCTTTGATTGTCATTGTTTCTATTGTTAGAGTATGTTGTGTTTCATGTAAATTTGATTTAAATTGATGATATATGTATGTAAAAGAGAAGTTATAGCTGGGGATTTTTGTTAAAAGATTAAAAGGTGTAGGGTAGTAGGGAAATAGGAGCACAGCAGTGTTGTTGTTTATTATTGTTTTTTCAAACAGCTTTACGGTTTGACTGCTGTTAGATTTAGCATAATTAGCTATAATCACAATGCGAGTCAAGCAAGGTCTAGGTCGGGTAAATTTCTCGAGTCAGCATAGATTGAGCAATGTTGCTAAATCAAGCGTAGGTATTACGTAAATTCAATGTTATACACTTATCAACTGTAGTACGTGACTTAGTTAATCAGTAAATCGGAGTTTTTTTTGCGGTGAAATATTATGTGTGGTGCGTATAAGCACGTATTTGCGAATATTAGTTTTATAGCTTACAGTAGTAGATATGATTTCATGATAAGAGAGTTTTTTTGAATTTTATTTAATTGGTCAGAATTAGAGTTTGTTTTATTCTTACAAGGATGGGATAATTTATATTGATGGTCACAAGAATAGTTTTACGGGGTTCTCGGTGGAGTAAGAAGATTAATGGTAATGATTAGGACTGGGATGTATAAAAAAGAGAGGAAAGGTGTGGTTAGGAAAATGGCTAGTTTTGGTGTTAGAGATGATAGTTACAATGCAAAGCATTACGTGGTGATTGGGGAGATTGAAACAAATAAGTTTTGTCAAATAACGATTAGCCTGATCAACTAAGAGTTGTTGGAATTCTTATATGTTGAGATGTTCAGAATGTTAGAAGTTTGGAATGGGATTGGAGTGTTTTTATAAAGGCTATGACTTTCGCTATATTCAGCAGCCCGAGGGGCGCTTTAGGGTGAATTAAGCAAGGGTACCCAAGATACAAGGCGGGCATCATCATCCTTGCGGCTCTAACTATAGATGTAAATAAATATATCAGTTTTGGAGACGCTTGGACACTCGGAATGATATTATGATGGATGTGTTAAAAGAAATGCCTGTGTAAATGAGTTGATAGAATGTATGCGCGCGCTACAGAACAATTATCCTTGTATCTTGAGCAAATATTTTTTTTTATGGATTAGGGTCGGCCGACCAGGTAAGTGAATGCGTGTGTACCCTTTGCACAAATGATGCGCAATTGACGCAAAGTTCCCACTATAAGTGGTGTGGATTTTATGTAAATTCTACAATTTAGACGAATCAGGATTCCCCATGAACGAAGGCACGCCAAGACGTATCGTTACGGGATCTGGTTATGCTTTGCAAAAGTTTAAATATAGTAGAGTGTTACTTATTAAATAGGAGCTCATAAAGGAAAAAAGTATTGTTAGCTAACGGGGTTTTTTTGCGCGAGACAATAATTACCTAGGTTGTGTGTTATACACGTAAAATATAAATTCGGGAGAAAAGTTTCGGACTATGACAGAGTCGAGAGATGTTAATGTTTTTAGCAGATTGTTTTGACAATAGATATTATTAAGTAATCATTCCTTATTCTTAAGTAGAATTGTAAGTATAATTGTATATTTGTGTTCTTATTGGTATTATGTGTAGGAATGAGTTAAAATATAAAATTACTAAATAGGAAATGTTTTGGTATATGTTGTGTTGTTTTTTTTGTTGTGAGTTAATGTAAATTGTATGATAGGTAGAAGATTTAGTATTTGTTATTATTAAGTTGTATTACCAATAGTCTTCTTTTCAGGGGAGGAAACCCCTACCTTTTCAGGGGAGGTGTGATAGGCAGACACTCATATGTGCACGTCCGTGCATATTGAGTGATCAGCACAATCGATTAGATCTTGCTCCTCCACTTGATAAGGGAATTCCTCTCCTAACACGTATGGTATTATATATATAGCGTAAGAAGCTAGACAAAGGGGGAGAGATTGTACGTACGTCTTACGAATATTACACATGTTGAACCCGTGAGTCTGTGTTTCATCATCAACCCTCCTCCCCGGCGCTCTGCCTATTTCAAAGGCATGTCGTTTTAAAATGAGAGCTGAACTACGTTTGTATGGGAACGCAAGTTCACGCGAGCGTCCTGGCGACTCTTAAGTTATTTACATTGTTTGACCTCTACCAATGAACAGCTGCGAGATGTCCAGATCTAGAAATCAGGACAGTATCTCAAACGAACTAGAGAAGTTTTGTTGCTCTCATTATTGTGTCATATCTGACGTAGCCAGTTCGCCGTCTATGAGCAACGACTTTTGGATTTATCTAAAACTATACAATAATATTTACTATCGAACAATGCCTACTTATTTATGATGACTGATTATATAGTAGCTGTTAGAGCCATTTGAGAAATAAAACCAACATTTTGTTTAAATCACATGATAAGATTTAGTAATTTCTAGATGTTATTTTTGTTTTATGCCCTAATAAATATTTTGTTAGTAATTATTTCATATATAGAGAAAAACTAGATATTATGTGGTGGCGGGTCATTGTAATATTACCTATGTACCGTGAAATATTTGAAAAATCATTAACCTTTTATGAATAAATAAACTCTTAATGTGTCGAAACTGCACCATTTTGCAGTACTCGTTCCTTTGTCAAAATTTTCATAAAATTGCGGGCAGATAATGTTATATGATTTTAAGCTAACATGGTCATTAACATTACAAAAACTATTTAAAACGGGATATTTACCATGTGAGTTTTTTATTATGATAATGATATAGTTGTCTTGCCTACAATAAATGGTTAACCCCAAGTCTCAATATACGATGATAAGATAAGATAACGGATACGCCTAAATGCCAAGCCCAGTTGATGAAAAGAAAGACAAATTGCAAGACGAATAATATGGCGAAAGTAATCGAAATCAAAGAAAAAACATGTTTGATCACGGGAGGTGCTTCTGGTTTAGGTGCCTTGTATGCAGAAGCTTTTCTGCGAGAGGGAGCTAAGGTATAATTAACACATTACTTATATTCATTGTAAATGTGATACATTGTAGCATGTGTTTTACATTCTGTTCTGTTACTAATTTTTAACTGTTTCATTTATTTTATTCCTACACCTCATTACCAGTTGCATTCATTAATATTATTATATCAACCAATCTTACTCTTTTTCATTCTGTGATGTGCAGAAACGTTTTCATTATATTTTACTAATTCATTTTTTACTTTATTAGTAGGTACTTACCTATTTCTTTGATTGTAACAATTTCTTTTTTATTCTCACCGTTTACGTCATTAAGTCTTTCATTGTTTTTATCTTACAATACTGACAATAAAACTATTATCCTTATATTTACATTAGATTTGCAACATTGTAGTAAAAATCGCAAAGTCAATAGATAAAAAACATCATAATAATACTGACTTCTTCTTGTTTACGTTATAGTTGAAAATCAAAGATCTCATTAATCAGGTCCATACTAAAGATTACGACAATGTGGTTGATATATAGTTTTGGTAACTTATTTTACAATCTGGCATTACACGTAACTTTGATATTCCAGCATGTAGCTATACTAGACATTGCAGAGGAAGTAGGTAAAAAAACAACTGAGAGACTTAATAAGGTATATCCTGGAAGAGTGACTTTTATCAAATGCGACGTTGGGGAAGAAGAAAGCGTCTCAAAAGGTTTTAATCAAGTTATAGACAGTGTGAAAAAAGTCGACGTGCTAATTAACAACGCTGGGATTTTGAATGATTCACCGGCTGTTTGGAGAAAATCTTGTGATGTTAACTGGGTATGTATATATAGTACATTATTTCTTATAATAAATATTTTAATTGAAATGTAGCAAATCGGCAACTGAATCAATTTAGGAGAGTTACAAATTTTTTTGGTCATACGTTAATATTTTTGGGTTTTTCAAAGTGATAATATAAAATGCGATTTTGTTGACGAAAACTGACTCGTCGGTAAAATCAGACTAATCCCATCAGGTCAAGTTTGCAATCTGGTGGCAAATGATGTTGATAAAATAAAATTTTGCGTTAATTTTAAGGATTAAGTAATAAGTTTCCAAGTGATCCTTAGAAACCCTTAAAATGCAAACAAAAAAATTTAATAAAAAGAAGAACTGTTAAAGTAAACTTCTATAGAGTAGTAGTAACCAATTATTATACTCGTGTATACTTTTATTCAATTGCGTATAAAGATATTTCTAAACAGAGATTATTTTAAAACTTTAGCTGACGGCTTACAGTTAACCTTTTCAACGCCAACGATATCCATCATAAGATACCATACGATTTAGTCAGTATTGGTTTGGCGTATGAATGAGTGTATTGACAATTGTCATGGCGTCGAAAAGGTTAAGCTTCGTTAACCCCCCAAATACCTCACCTGTCGACGTCGTCCTGTCAGTGATCAAGTGTCACCTTTTCCAGGAAGGTTTGGTTTCATTCACGATGAGGGCAGTAAATCATATGAGAAAAGACGAAGGTGGCGCCGGTGGTACTATTGTGAACATTGCTTCGACTGCTGCTTTTCAACCAGTCGGGCCTTATCCGATCTACTGTGGAACTAAAGCCGCTGTGCTACATTTCAGCCAAAGTCTTGCGGTGAGAGGCGTAATCTATGATTATTAAACATCGTTCAACACACGGTTCTTCATCATTATTACAAACAAAATAAAATAAAACACAAATTTTCAGTTTGGCTGACAAGTCTTTTTTTATTTTACTATATTTTTTTAATGGTAGAGGTCTTCAAGTGCGTCAGCGCTAAATAGAATAAGGATATTCAAGTGTAGACATATACTCGTACAGATACACAAATAATGAAAACTAGTTTTTTTGCCAAGTTAGAGAATAATTACTACTTTGACGATCATAATATAAATTTGTATAAATTAGGCTATGACCATTTGTACTATAATTTATTATTATGAAATAAATAAATCTAATCTAATGTAATCTAATTGATTCCAATAGATTCCTTGCATATTATTCGTAACATTTCTTGGATAAAATAACATTTTTCGTGTTTTTCCACACATAATATTTAAATGTCCAGTTATGGGTAAATTTTACAAGAAGTTCAACCGCTGGGCTGGTTCATATGTGTTTATAATTAATTACATAAGCGACACCATAACAAGGCCGGCGTCATACGAGTATCTCCACGTATTTAAAATAACTACAGACGACCTGTGCCCGTGTGAAATTACGAGCTCACAAACAACAGACCATCTACTCCAAATGTGATTACGAAATTGTCCGCAAATTTATACCTATTTTCTATATTAACTTAAATATATTCGCTATCTGCACTAACTATCTTTAGCGTATGCGGTTATATCAAAAATTTTCGCTATATTGTGAATATAGTGATCTAAGTATAGATAGATATCTTTCCAGTAATCCAAATAATATTTCCAGCAAAACCCTTTTGAGGAGACAACTGGAATAAGAGTACTGACAATATGTATTGCTGCAACGGACACGACAATGATGCAAAATCTGGATCAGAAGACGTACAGAGAAAAACCTGGTCCTGAGGTTGCACAAATCTTAGCTTCCATCTCATGTCAAAAGTAAGTAGCGGCACTTGCACGAATGTTACAAAGAAATGTACAAGCAAATTCCATAAAGGTTAGGTAAGGTTACGTTAAACGTTTTCACTGCAAATTTTGCGAGGCAAAGGATGACGTCAGTAACAATTTTCGCTATAGTTGCATTGCTTTCGCTCATTTCCCCTTGATTGTCTGTAATATCTTCCATTACCTTTCTAGTTTTTATATTTAAAATTCATCATTTATTCATGTCAATATAATATGTACAAAAACAATAATCAAATAAGAAAAAAAAATCTCAACTTAAGACTAGCTTAAGCCTAGTCAAAAAGTCCCCCCCGAATTGTCCCTGGCGCAAAGGTACCCATCATACTAGCTGCGTTACCACGTTGAATAGCGATGGACAACCTTTGCACCAGGACCAAACCCGCACGAGCGTCAAAGCGCCTTTCTAGTTAGGTATGCATAGTTATGACTTCGCTACAATATTGATATAATGTTTAATCATGATTTCACGAATTTCACGTTTGGACTAACGTTTCATATTTAATTATGTCAGCCAATATGCACAAATGCTCACTGCAAAAGAGCTAGAACTGCGCTTATAGCGCTAATTAGGCGAGTTGTCTCTACGGTCATAAGTGATACCCCAGCAAGCTAACATGTAACGTGACTGCGTGAGCTAAAGTAATATAGAGAAAGAAACAAGCTTAACTCAAAAATGAAAGTTAAAAAGATAAACTGTAAAAGTGGAACAACATAACAAATACTTTTTCAAGGTCATAACATGAATTTGGAAGTATTTGCTTTGCTCATTCTTTACGAATTCAACCTATTTAATAGTAAAATTGAACGTAAATATCAAAATAAATCATTAAATCGGAATGTAACATTAAGTAAATAGATATCAGTGGCGGAGGGTCAACAATTTTCTTAGGCAAGCCGAAGCTTAATTTGGCTTAAAAAAATATGGGCTGTAGGAAAACTGCTCAGGTACCTGAAAATTAGACAAGCCGACGGGAATCGTGTTCTATGAATGCTCTGCCACTGGTAGATATGGATATCTGACTCGCTATATTACTTTTTATTACCTTTATTTCAGAGCCGAAACTGCTGTAGCCGCCATGATTACCATCTTCAAAAACGGATCGAACGGCTCTGTGTGGCTATCGGCGAAAGATCGACCAGTTGAAGACATCACTTCTAAAATTCTTGATTTCTATAAATCGATTGCTATCTAGCATATTATGTATTTTGTTTTCTGCCAATAAAATTCTGCTTAATAAATATTCAGAAAAAAATATGAAAAAGTGTCCGTAAGTTAAAAGACAAAATGGAGTTCTGATGTTCTACAAATAGGAATTTCATGTTCGATGGGATAGTTACTGCAAGGGTTTCTGACTCAAATCATATTTGAAAGTAGATTTTTTTGCTTGGTTGGAATTGGAAGTGTGGAGTCATTGAAGAAACTTTTCCCATACATTTACTGCTTTAAAATCCCCATTTTTTGATATTTTGAATACTTTTACTGTAATGTTGAGGACATTACAGTAAAAGTACAGTATTATGGCCCTTAAACGTAACATGACTGTTTGGCGTGATTAGAAAATTGTAAATAAATTTTACTTTTTCCCCATAGTAAATGTATAAAAAGGTTTTCTTTTAATTTATGGCTTTTTAGTACATTATTGTAAGTTGAACCCTAGGAAACTGGGAATAGGAATTGGGATCAAATGGTATCCAAAAAGTTTAACAAAAATGACCTTTTTCTTGCATCCTGTATGTTTTTTCCAAAACCTGTAAAGGCGAATGTTCATTCATTTGAAATCGAAGGAAGGTCTTTTGACACCATTTTCGCGTAGCAGCACGGAATCTGGTAGCTGCCCTCACTAACCCAAAAAGAAAATCCATTCTGAATACAATTTGAATACTTACATAGAAAACATCCATAACTCAGGAACAAATATCCGTGATAAACACACAAATAAATGCCCTGGCCAGTATTCAAACCCAGAGCCTCCTGCTTCATAGGCAGGGACACTACCGAACCGATTAGGCTAGGAGGCTGTTAAATATTATATGTCGTTTGGAATACTTTCTCCCATTAGAAACTTTTGGCAATGATAAACTCTTATTATTTATATAATTTCTCATAAAACTGCATCAAAACCAGAACTCTAGGATTTGTATTCTTAAAGTGGTTTGCATTCATTGAATTCCACCACTGTATAGCTGCCAGATCTCCGGAACTAGAAATAAGCATAGTATAGTAAACTAACGATTGGGGTTTCGTCGCTCGTATTATTGTGTCATATCTGACGTGGCTAGCTCTCCCTCTACTAGAAGCGTTTCCAATGATATTTGTTGAACCACGTACGATGTGAAGAGAGTATCGCAACCCTCATCTCTGAGTCGACAACCCTAGACACAAAGTAGGTACACACAACGCCTCACTAGGTATACAGTTTTGAACCTTATTCCGCTGTAATAACGTTCAAAAGTGTATACCTAGTAAGGCGTTGTGTGTACAATGCAACTTTTTTAATAAAGAAAATTGGGCCGATATTACTTAATATTTTTAAATTTTTTGCCAATAAACAGGCGATCGGGTATTGAAAAACCTACAGTCTAATGTGTTCTAATCTTCAAAAGAGTAAGCAAAGTATTTACTATGATAAATGTATATGTACGTTCCTCACATATTAATATTATTTAAGAACCTGGTAAGTGGTCACCTGGTTTTGGAAATATCTGATGTGTACCTTAAGTAATCAGTTTTTCAGTTATCCTTTAGTTTATAAGTCTAGTTTGCGAAAAATAGGTACTTAAGTATTTTGGCCCAAATGTTCACAAACAATATTTTTTTGCTATCAGCTGCCATTGCCATTAATATTATTCTTGTCTTATGTGCCATAATGCCACTAGGCCGGCGCTATAGTCGTACTCATATTGGATTAAAAGTAAGTACAGTCAACCAAGAAAGTGGTCTACCAGTTTTGACAAAAGTTGCTGCGAGATCTAACGATCGCTAAGGTTGACTTTTCTTACTTACTTACTTATTTGGCGCAACGACCCAAAATGAGTCTTGGCCTCCGACACAAGAGCACGCCAATTTGCTTTGCTTGACTTTTCTAACGGAGTTTATAACATGCACGACCATGTTGTCTCCTGACGTTCAAACGGACCTCAACCGTAGGGTAGTAAACCAAATGTTTGATCGACTGTACCTATATTTAAATTATATAAGAATTTAGGCCGCACAATTGATAAGTACTTGCGTACATTAAAGTGATAATTATTTATAATGATTGGTCATTAAAAGCGCCGTTGTGACTAAATTGCAGAGTAAAACTTTAAATTAGATTTAATCACACGATAAGCACCACCATTTTTCAGATAAAAAATTAATCTACCTATTGAATTAAAGCAGTTGCCATACGAATTAATAATAACATACTTATTTTTCACAGACGTTTAAATATTTCTTAGGTAAAACTGATAATCAAACGGATATTTTTTTAGAATATAAATAATAAATAAATATTAGAACAATCTTACACAAATCAACCTAGTCCCGTAGTAAGCACAATAAGGCTTGTGTTGTGGGTACTAGGCGACGATATATAATAGATGGATATAGATAAATACTTAAATACATAGAAAACATCCATAACTCTGGAACAAATATCTGTGATAAACACACATATAAATGCCGTGACCAGGATTCGAACCCGGGACCTCCTGCTTCATAGGCATATTATTTCAAAATTGCTCGCAGTTGTAGTCAACCGAAAAAATTCTAAAATAGCTACGTAAACAAAACCAGTCGTAGCGCAACATAATAATTTTAAAGAATAAAGAACCAACTACCAACTACACTTTAGCTAATCGTAACGCACACAACCCAATCTGTGTCATCGTTCAATCAATTGACGGCCGTAGGTCATCTCACGACAATTCCAATAAGCCAAAGAGGATACAATTCTTTGAATAAGCCCAAATACTACAAGGATACAATTTTTCGTCATGAAGTTCCGTTGATAAATTCACGGTGATCATCATCTGTTTCACTATCATACTTCCAATTTATTTCATGAACCAACTTGTAGAAATATAAGTTTTTTTGATGATCCGATGCCGAACGTAAAATACTGTCCGGAGGTCCATCCATTGTGGTGGCCGCTGATGATTTTTACTATGCCAAGACCTATTTTACCTTGTCTAGAATAAATAAATTAAATAAAAATATTCAAATCAGTATTAGTGCGCCTATAATATTTGAAAAGTTTCCTCGATTTCTCCAGGATTACCTGCACAAGATCCTGATCTGATTACAATGGTACTAACTGTTAAGTATAGGGTATACTGAATAGTTAGTGCCATTCTCATCAGGTTTCAAATAAAAAAATAATTTTCCAAATTGATGCCAGCTGTCTTCGAATAATCGATGAACATACATACAAAACTGTGGAACGAACTGTCGCCTGCCGCTCGCTGTATTCCCGGACCGATATGACCTTCAAACCTTCAAGAAAAGAGCATATTCCCATCATAAAGGCCGGAAATCCGCTTGTAACTCCCCTGGTGTTGTAGGTGTTCATGGCCGGCGATAATTGCTTACCATCAGCCGATTCATCTACTAGTTTACCTCTTATGTCATAAAAAAAACATCAAAAGCAGAGAACCTCCTCCTTCAAAATCTTGAAGCCAGTTAAAAGCCCACCTAACGTTAATGAGCATTAAACTCCGCATACGAAGTTGTGGGCAAAAGCTTATTAAATATATGCTTGTCAAGCATGCTGGATATGCACGTAGCTGTAGATGCGCGTCACTGAACGTACCAGTAGATTTAGTACAATGAGGGGTGCGGTATAAGGAGTGAACAAAAGGGTTGACCGGACCCATTAAATTCTATTGTTCACAGCACCTCTATTAATCCTTGGCGGGATCAGATTCCTAGGTCTATTGTTGTGCTAGTAATTCAGTGGAACTGAAATAGAGGTGTGGTGATGATTAATTAATGTAGTAAATTAATTATAGTTTTGATATAGTTTAAGGAACGTTTCGCATACCTAATGCTGTAACAATGTTTAAGTTTAACTTCGAACAAAAAAGTAGTTTTCGACTCTTACGAGCAAAAACAAGTCCGAGTCAACGTGCCTTAATAATTAAGGCACGTAATCACTTGTTTTGCTAATTATTAGACATGATTAAATTAGTCATACTCATTTATAAGGAGGGCTGACGTCACGCATTTTGCATGGGTAGGTATCAATGTATAATATGAATGAAATATTGTATATATTTACATAATAAACAGTTAAATTAATATTATATTATACATTCATCACACGTTTGAAAATTTCATTAAATTTAATCTTTCGTGAGATATAAACAATATAAAATATAACGTTTACACTCACGTCTTTTTAATCACTTCACGCGTCATGTTTCGGAGAGCTTACACTGAAAAAAATAATCATGGGAGCCTACTGAGATACTAAAGTTTACTGAATAATCAGTAAAATTTACTGAATAATCAGTTAATCTTACTGGTTATTCAGTTAACCCTACCGTAATTTCAGTAGGCTCCCTGATTATTATTTTCAGTGTAGGTCTCCATCTCAGAGATCAGTTCTCAGTGCTTGAAGATGGAGACCTGAGCTCTCCGTAACATGTCGTTCGAAGTAACTAAAGAGACGTGAGAGAAACCGTTATAATAATTATAGTGTTTGATATTTTTAGTTTAGTAATTATACGATCACGTAATATCATTAAAAAAAAAGATAAAAGATATTTATTCTTCAATTTAGGCACATTGCAATGCACTTATGAACGTCAGAGAGAAAAAGAAACTACCACCAGTTCTAACCCTACACCTCTGACCCGAGAAGTATTACTTATACCGGCAAGAAACTCGGCGGGACTTATTTTTTCAAAACAGTAATACTAATACATTAAAGATACTAGACTATATACAATAATTCGTAGCATTCGTCAAAGTATTTTTCCTGGAAGACAGAATGAAAAAGTCATTGTGTTTTATCCCGACAAACAACTTCAGTTACATAAAAGCGTAGAACCGAATTTAATTAGGTATTGGCTCAAGTTGGCTATAACTTCTTTTATGGCCATCACACCTCTTGAATACAAATTGATATTGAATACGAGAATGATATCTGGCAATTCGGCACGAAATTTGATAAATGTTACGGCAATTTTATTTAACGAATAAATACCTGCGTTGAGCACAATGGCTGAGACCTTCGTATTTTCCAGGCTTTGTCAGTGAATTGTTGTTTTGTTATTAATGTATACAGTTAGTCTAAAACAGTAACGTAATTTACTGGGAAAATTATTACAACTGAAAACATATCAAATGATTTTTAATAAATATTTTGATTTGTTTATTTGTGCCCTAGGCACCGGAGCGGAGGCCTAGGTCACTTTTTCCTTTGTATGTATATGGCATCTGTATAATAGTAAAATGAGTCCTTATTTGGTGTAATTATTTGCTACTGTGGATTCACACTCTTATATTTTTGAATTAATTTCGTCCATTTGATATAATTTATGCCTATACTTTTCTTAAATCGTTTATATTGGTCGTATTCATATTCGCAGGATTATTATTAGACTGATAAGTGATAAGAAATGATTTGCGCAGCGCAGATGGGTATTTAAAATTTTAATTTTTAGTCCCGGTATCTGAGAGCCTACCGCACCGCGAAGTTCGAATATCAACTATTCGTTGGCCCCGTCTCTATCGCTCTTGCATATTCGAAAGAGAGTGATGCACATAGACGATTCGATGAACGAAGTGGTTCGCGGTTATGGGTCTGAACCCTTTATTTTGCCGGATCCCGCAGGAACGGCGACGGGATGACGGGACGCGTCAGTTGCTCCCGTGACGTCGTTAAGGGACGCTCGCGTCTGCCTCGACAAACTCCCGCCAAAATTACGCGACAGTAAAAAATAAAATCGTGAAAATCTTAGCTTGGATTCATGCTTCTACATTATTAATGTGGATCGAGATCCGAAGTCATTAATTTAACATAATGTTAGTGCATATTTAACTACGATAATATAGTAAATAATTTTCTTCTCTCAATAAAAAAACCATCTTAAAAAGTATAGTGGAGTGGAACGTAATGTAGTTTTTTTGACATCTGTGTGGGTGATAGTGACTAAAATATGAACATATGTGTTTTATAAAATAAACTAAAATATAATGTATAAATATAATAATAACGTGTCGTGGCGGCTAGTTTTGAGATGAACAGATTTGACAGTACGGCTAAAAGGGACAA
Organism: Pammene fasciana; assembly: GCA_911728535.1. Classification (NCBI taxonomy): domain Eukaryota; kingdom Metazoa; phylum Arthropoda; class Insecta; order Lepidoptera; family Tortricidae; genus Pammene; species Pammene fasciana. Next base: position 6,376,321 of record OU452292.1, read on the forward strand.
GGAAGATGAAAACGCGAGGGGAAATTGTACAAAACAAACCAAAATTCTTGGTAAGTTGTGTCATAAAAATGTATTAGGTACTTTATTAATTACAAGTGCAAGGTACATATTAAAAGTGCAAGGGTTCGGCGGCTTTCACACTGCTGCGGTTCCCGCATGCGGTGCCGGTGCGCGAGCGGGGTAGCGCTCTGCATGTTTATAGCGCTGTCACGCTTGCACACCGTCGCCGCATGCGGTTGCAGCGCCAGTGTGATAATCGCTGAAACTACTGATTGAGGTTAGCCTTCTTCACATACTCGATAGCTTTTTCGTTAGGTTTCGCGAGGTCTTCAATTTGTCCGTTGAATTTGGTGAACATTCAAAACCCATGTGTTCAACTGTTTGGTCGGAGGCACCGCATACGCATTGGGGGGAGTCGCACCAGCCCCACTTGTACCAGTAATGGGCGTTGTTTCCAATGCCTGTTCGAATGTGGTACTTAATTATCTACATTTAATGATAGATTTAAATGATCACAACTAAAACGAAATTTAACCACGAGCCTAATTATAAATTTAAAAAAATACATTCGACATCGAAAACATTGGTTCGTAATGGTCATGGTTATGGTTGTGTAATGTCACTGAATACCTCTCCAATTAGCTAACCAAGGGCGGGTTTAAATCCAGCAAGCTGTACCCGTACCTTTTTCATTAGGTACATGATCCTACCTATATTGTTGCCTAACTTTTTATACCTAACATAGACTGCTTACCTACCTAACCTCTATAACTTCAGGACAACTGTAAAAAGTAATGGAATAAACGCATTTGTATTTGTATCTTTTTGGTTCCGGAGAAGGACTGGATGACGTTGATATGGTAGGTAGCAGAAAGAGTTTTTCGACCCACCGGTCACTCGGTTGACACACTTGATACACACTGACTATAGGTATGTTCTTGAACCGGCGGTAATCGTTAATGCCAGCATTTACTAATGACCCTTCCATGTACGTGGAATATCTGGGATATCACGACTGGATAGATAATGAAGAGTCATCCCTTCATAACGATCCAAATTGCAGAAAAAAAATTACAGTTTTTTTTTACTTGTTAATAGAGCAATTAGAGTCTGGCTAAAGTATCTTTGCACGTGCCAATTTTTTTTTCTAACATTTTGCATTGTTCTCACATTCATTAGAAAAACAGATAAATACAAAATAAATGACAATATAGACAATACAACAGTACTTATTGAAATCCGGCTCTAATAAAAAAAATTGTGCAGTCTTAAATACATTTTCACACTTCAAACGGGTTTTAGGTATTTTTACATCAAAGCGTAAGTATGTCATGCATTACTGACTGAAATTATATGAATAATAATGAGTAGGCCCTGTCGGATAAACTTATCTATTTTGTAATTTGCGAGGGTGCAAAAACAACAAGTCTTCAAAACAAGGGAAATTAAACAAAGGGTTTCAGTTCAGTGAACAACTTCAAAAGTTGACACCAACATTCTTAATTCTAAACAATATTCACTCTGTTTTGACGCCGTCCTTAAAGATACGCGATCAATATTGTGTTACTTATTATCTTACTCCCTAAGAAAATTAAAAGTTTCCTATGTTTAATATAACTTCTCCAAAAATTTACACGCGTAATATCAAATCGGTTCTAGAACTTTTTTACCATTTCGTAAAAACCGGCCAAGAGCATGTCGGACCATGCTCAGTGTAGGGTTCCGTAGTTGCCGGCCTGTTACAATTCATTAATTCAAAAGGTCGTTTCTTACGGGGTATTTGGCGGCGCTTAAGTCATTTTTACTTACGTCCTTTCACTATGGGTTTTTGAGTGATAACTCAAAAACGGCTCAACCGATTTATTTCAATATAGTTTTCATTGAAGGTACTTATGAGGCCTTAGGCAAAATTTTTGGACCCACGGTTCAAAAGTTAGATGGGGGGGACGCCCTGTTTTAAACTTTTGGAGCTATTATTTACGAAAGTATTAGTTTTATCCAAAAACTGTTTTAGAAGACCCTTGTTCTTTTTGAGAGACCTATCAAACAATACCCCACACAACTGGGTTGAAACGAAAAAAAAATTCGCCCCCCACTTCACGTGTACGGGAAGCACCCTAATAAAATATATTTTTCCAATTTTTATTCAACCGTTTTATCGGCTTAGTTAATGCACATATTCGTACAAAATTTCAGCTTTCTAGTACTAACGGTCACTGAGCTAGACCGCGGACGGACGGACGGACATAGCGAAACTATAAGGGTTCCGTTTTTGCCATTTTGGCTACGGAACCCTAAAAAAGCTATACATCATTTGCTTGCTAATCTTGCTATCCGATCTTCGCCGGCTGACGGTCTTCACGGAATTGACCCTAACTGATTTAATTTAGTAGCTACCAAAAAATGGTGCAAGATTTACCTTATCTTTTGAAATTACATCTCCAAAATTTAGCGTAAATGTTTCAAATCTAAACGGCAGTACTTAAATTAAGGCGATTATCACGCGTGACAGCCGAGCGCTATGTCGCTCGCGCATCGGCGCGGCATGCGGAAACCGCAGCAGTTTGAAAGACGCCTAAATTGTTGACAAGAATTTAATAGAAGATTTTGTGACTCTTACAGAATAACAAACACTGGTTTGATATAATTCTTGTCTAATTAATGAACTTAGGTCTTAAAGCAAATCAAATTATTTTGTTGACTATTTTTTGATTTGTACTTTATTTCAGTATATAGATTTATTTCTTCAGCTTGCAAGTCAATGAGACTAATTGATTGAAGCATGTTATCTAACAAAGGGCAAACATTTTGCGGTGTGCTACCTACCGGTACAGTTGCCATCAGATATATCGGAGCGGCCAAGGATGCCAAAACTAAATGGCAAAGTATCGATAGGAAAGGTAAATTCGGTCACCAATAAAAGAATACCCGACCAAGTGCATGTCGGACCACGCATAATGAAGGGTTTTGTACCTTCAACGGAATAAGAAAAAAATATTACATGGAAAAGGTCGTACCTGCCTATGGAAGAGGTTTTTTGGAAATAAGTCGAAAGCGCTTTAACCGTTAATGTTCCAAACAATTTTTGCGAATGGAATATGCAAAGATGTATCTTTTCAAATTGTTCATATTTTTTGGATCTCCGGTTCAAAAAATACAGGGGGTACCTACACAAATAAGTATTAGACTTTCGGGGTGATATTTCTTACATTTTCACATAATCAAAAAATGTTTAAAAAAATCTCAATGTTATTTTTAAAGACCTATCGACAAAAGTATGAGTAACATGTTGATATTTCAAAAAAAAGATAATTAGTTACATAGGTATGGGGAGTTTAAAAATATTTTATTCAGCAATTTTACTACAAAACTAACTAACCTTATGTGAAAATTTGTGACATACGGGCAGTCGGACATGACGAAACTATGAGGGTTCCGTTCGACTTTGGCTACGGAACCCTAAAAATGGTTCACAAATTATATTTATCAGAAAATTGTGGATCACAATCATACAAATTTAACTTAAAAGCCACCGTCGCGTCATAATAATGGGAAACTTTTATTTCTTTTCATTCTTTGAGGGCGTGTTAATAATTAACTTTGATGACGAAAATAGAGTCTTATTTCTGCTTTACCGGCCAATTCAATTTTACCATTATCTGATTGGAGTGGATTTTCTCAAAGTCAGTCCACTCTTATACGAAATGGCGTTAAGAGAGTAATTAGATCAAGAGTAGGCCGTAAGTAACCCTACTTCACCGAGTAGCAGAATTCGGCGTATGTGGGCAATGCACGGTTAAATGTTATGTATTTTTGTACCTGGTAGCCAGGGGGCCGATTTTTAACAGCCGGACGCTCGAATTCAAAAAATTCAAGCTCGAAAATAATCGCACACTAAAGCTTGTCGCCAATTTTTTCGCATGGAATTAATAGTTTAAATAATCATCATTTTAAATTTCTGTCGCTTTTATTTTTAAAACATAATTTCATCGTTTTATTCGGAGTTTTAAATGTCACTTTCGAGTGCTCGAATCTCAAAAATCTCCCCCCTGAGCCAAAGTTGGAGTATTTTGTATATAAACAGCAAAAAATATTCCCAATTTTTTTTACAAAAACGACTTTAAGGACTAGCAAGTGGGAACGCGGCTCAGTCGATAGTGCTCATCGAGTAGTGCCAAAAAATCGTGGTAGCCATACGCATTCCTGAGGTTTTAGGATTATTTATCTTTAATAGTTTAAGAGTTTCGAATGGCACAAGTTTTAATTTCTAGTAGGTTAATTGTTTCAATATTCTTTTATAAGGTAGAATCATGATTCTACCAACTACTGTCAACCTCATGAAGTTGACAATTGTTTTGGGTAATGCAACCTCTTATTTATTGATACTTGTTGATAAGCACTGTCCTATGTACCGCATAAAACTGCTTTTAAACCATTCCGTGAACTCATTTGAACTAAATTTTTCACGTCGTACTTGCATTAGTCGATTTAGTTACACCTAAAAACATAAGTTCAGGGTCAGCTACCATTTCTTGTCATTACCTATTGGGTTGATTAGTACTTTCTAATGGCGTAAGCTTCAATTTGCTACTCGATGGGGTAGATTTTATAATTATATTTTTTCTGACTGTACAAAATGCTCCAAGTTTAGCTCAGGCTACCATGTATTAAAATACATAACTTTTTAACCGTGCATTGCCTTACATAAGCCGAATTCTGTTACTCGATGAGATTGAGTTGCCTACGACTCTTGATCTATAAATTAAAAGATATTCGAATGAATTTTGAGAATGTTTTTAATTATACGATATTAATTAAGTAGGGAAACGTTCATATTACATTAAAACACGTGCCGAAGTATCATGTTTTTTTTTAATAATTCGAACTAGTTTTAGTTCGAACAAATAGCGTACTTAGTAGTACACTAATAGCTACTAGGTGGAGTAGCTGTGCAGGTGACATTTTTCTTACATATTCGGTATCTTTAGGTGGCTTTGACATAGATAATCGACATTAGCTTCAAAAAGTTCTTAGGCTGTGGTTGTCTATATCTCTATAGTCTCTGGTATATGTTAGGTATACAGTTAGGTTCAGTAATATTAATAAAAGTAAGTACATACCAAGAATACATACCTTAATAATATCGGCGCAAGAATTCCAAGATCATTTATTACTATTACTTAGAACAATTTCATGCAGTAATAAAAACATCGCTATCAGCTTACTAGGGATTTATTCTGTCGTTCAAGTCAAGTGTAACGTAGTTGGACCTATTATTACTTTAATACTTAAGAACTTTCCTAGAACACGATGTTTACGAGTATTATAGGTATACTTACCTCGCAGTTCAAGTTCCTAATGAAAGCTTTGCTAGCTCCTAGAAAATGAAATTTATTATACCTCGCAATTTAGGTACCTACTGAAACTTTGGTAGCAATATTACTTAGTATTCAGGTAAGTACTTAGGTACCTAACTACGTAGTTGAGGTAGACTTTAGTAACTAATACTAGCCTCCGGCCGCGATTTAATCCCAGTTATGTAATTATGTGTTATATTAGACACTGTTCTATTTTATTGAGGTGTGCAATGAAGAATTGTATTGTATTGTTATTTTCAACGGTAGGAATGGGATTCCGTCGTTTGTGAGCACTTTCACTAAACTGTGTACCATGAACGGCCGGTTAGCAATCGTCACAAAACTGACGGTCCATGTCAAAACCCATACCTCCCATGTCAGGAATGTGACGGATAGACGTTACTAAGACACGACTTAAGTCGTACTTTAAAGTACAAGTTACAATAAATTGCCCTTATAGGGAACAGTGGGATAAATTGTGCAAATATGTTTTGACACAACTTGGCTCCCAGGTTTAACTAAACTTGTGCGTAGTGGCGGATACACGCAAAAACCCGCTGTCCGATACTGTTGAATTTCCAGGGTCCAACCGAAAATATCGATAAATTTCAGTTCCATTTTGAGCTGGCACTGAAAATCACTAAAACCTAAAACAGTACCGATTTTGCAATACCTTATGTATGTATAGTTTGGATGCACAGTTGAATATATGTATGTACCTAGCATGATTTTTTAAAATGGAAATAGGTAGGGACCCATAGATCCTGATCTACGAAGTACTACCTTATGCACTCCATGTAGGTATTAACAGTTGATTGTTTCCTTGTTTCAGAGTTGGATCTGGACTATCTGGAGCGCGGGGGAGGTGGTACCATGACGGTGGGCGCTCCCAGTGTGGAGCCTAGCCCGGACAGCTTGGATCTCGTCAAAGTGGTGCTGCTGGGTGCCCCAGCAGTGGGCAAAACGAGCATCATACAGGTAATGAGATCTTGATGGCGGCGCCATTACGGTGTTCGCTCCAAGTGTGGAGCCTATAGCCCGGACGTCTTGGCCCTGCCAAACGGTTACCACTGGGTGCCCCATCAGTGGGCATAACCAGCATCATACAGGTAATGGGACTTTTACGCATTTTCGTTCTTGTAAAAATATATTCATGCCAAGATCATTCTGCACGGGAATAAAATATCTTCATCGAAGACAAATCCTCTTGGTCAAGGCAATATTGTTTCGTATATACGTAGGTGGAAACAATTTGCCTAGAAGGTGGTCTTGATTCAAGTAAAATGCCTTTATTCAAGTGAAATATATCTTGGGCTAGAGATATACAGTGTGTGGCCCAAAACACGAGCGAAAAATTCAAACGTAGATTGTAGTCCTCAAACAATAAAACTATTGTCCAACTACTTAAAAAAAATGTAGTTTTTAGATTGTCTCTTTTTCGTACTAACCAAATATTATTTTCAATGTACAGGGTTGGGCAGAGTAACTGTCCTAGTTTAAAAGTTGTATAAAAGTTTAAAAACAATATAATATGAGATGTTATGTTATTAATTATATTAAACCACTCTATATATTCCACATTAATTGATATGTTTTATTCTCTCTTCCTTAGCTTGTATAATTTTAAGCATCTTGCCATAAAAGGAATTTCACGCGGCACGCAAGTCCTCTTCTGCTGAGTCGTCCCATATTTGACTACCCGACCCTAGAATAAACCCAATAACTAGCCTTATGTCATCTTAATAAAGCTCTGCATATATCCTCATACCGAAATATCGATGGTTAATTAGTTTTCTAAGGATACGTATAGCGTACTTTGTAATGTAAAGAGTCAGCCTCAAATTCCGACTAATGTGGTACATTTCACCATGAAGTTATACCCTGACTGCCTGGCTTTTTGGAATCATCTTATGGCTAATATATCCTCCAGGATATCTCTTAATAAGACACTATACACTCCATTAGTCTGTCGCTTGTCGATCTTCTGTAATTAAAACGTATTTTCTTTGCATAATGGCTGCCGTGCCGCGTGAAATTCCTTTTATGGCAAGATGCTTAAAATTATACAAGCTAAGAAAGAGAGAATAAAACATATCAATTAATGTGGAATATATAGAGTGTGTTAAATATAATTAATAACATAACATCTCATATTATATTGTTTTTAAACTTGTATACAACTTTTAAACTAGGACAGTTACTCTGCCCAACCCTGTACGTTAAAATCCGTCTAATTGACATTGCTTGTCAGTCTTGTCACCCTACAGACATAATCAATTTCGCAATACACTGCGTGTTCAGGTAAACTATAAAATGTACTAAAAATCAAACCGTAAGTTATTTTTAAAAGACGCTGAACAAACGTTGTTCAGTTTGAGGAGTAGAATCTACGTTTCAATCCTTCGCCCGTGTTATGGGCCACACACTGTATAAGTATTCCAAGACAATATTAACTTATGTTTAAACAATCTTTAATTCAATTTTATTTCATCTGCAAGAGCATTGGCATCCTTGGCTGAAAAAATCCCTTTTCTTTTCGTATGGTCTGCTTACATACTTTTGCTGTAGTATATAAGCTTATAAAATGGCTAAGACGATTCATTTGCAAATGTGGTCGTAAAAATAGCGGATCGCGCTCTTCTTTAAATTATTCCGATCAGAAGTTTATCGTTTCACTGGGAAATAAAATGAAGGAATTCAATAGCAGTTCTGTTCCGTATGTTATTTGATATTATGAAGATTCTTCTTTTACCAAGCAATAAGATATTTTCTGCTGAATCATTATTCAGAAGAAAATTAGAATAAAAGGCACTTTATGAACTCAACATACATTATACGTCATAATTTAATCAAACCTATTTGAAATTGGTCGCATCATCATGTCAATAATGTATATTATAGGTAGTAAGTACATTTATTTTTGTTATCAAAAGTTAATTAATTATACGTTATTGATATCAAAATTACCTACGTTTATTAAGTTTTTTATGTTTTTAGGGTTCCGTACCTCAAAAGGAAAAAAAACGGAACCCTTATAGGATCACTTTGTTGTCCGTCTGTCTGTCTGTCTGTCAAGACCATTTTTCTCAGGAACGCGTGGAGGTATCAAGCTGAAATTTATACTAAATACTTAGGTCTATTGTCCCTTGAAGCTGTGAAAAAATCAAACTTAAAAGCCAACGCAGTCAAAAGATACAGTCGTTTATGCTGCAAATATTAGAGTTTTCGGCACTGGCAAAACCTACGGGGTACTTCCCATGAACTCAGAAACTTGAAATTTGGCACAAAGCAACGTCATATAGCATAGACAAAGGAAAAATTATAAAAAGTAGATATTTTTAGTAAAATCATACAAAAATATATATTTAAAATTTTAAACGTACTACCTTTTTCCCCGTAAACGCGTGAAGTTATTAAGTTGAAATTCATGTCAAATACTCAGGGCTATAGGACTTTTCAGATGTAGTAAAACCAAATTTTTATTTCAACGCAATCAAAAGAAATAGCAATTTAAGTTGCATATTTTGAAACTGAGTACTCGCAAGAAACTCAAAACCTAAAGGGTACTTCCCGTAAACTCAGAAACTTGAAACTTGGCATGAAGAAACTTCATGTAGTACAAACAAAGGAAAAATTACGAAAAGTAGTTTTTTTTGTAAAATCATGCAAAAAAATATATTCTAAATTTTAAACTTACTACCATTTTCCTCGTAAACGCGTGAAGTTATTAAATTGAAATTCATGTCAAATACTCAAGGCTATAGTACCTTTCAGATGTAGCAAAACCAAATCTTTAAGTCAACGCAATCAAAAGGAATAGCAATTTAAGTTGCATATTTTGAAACTGAGTACTCGCGAGAAACTCAAAACCTAAAGGGTACTTCCCGCAAGCTCAGAATCTTTAAACTTGGCACGAAGCAAAGTCATATAGCACAGACAAAGGAAAAATTATAAAAAGTAGACATTTTTAGTAGAATGATACAAAAAATATTTTTTAAAATTTTAAACTTACTACCTTCTTCCTCGTAAACGCGTAAAGGTATTAAATTGAAATTCATATCAAATACTCAGGTCTATTATATCTTTCAGCTGTGGCAAAAACAAATTTTCATGTCAACGCAATCAAAAGAAATAGCAATTTAAGTTGCATATTTTGGAGATGAGTACTCGCAAGAAACCCAAAACCTAAAGGGTACTTCCCGTAAACTCAGAAACTTGAAACTTGGCACGAAGAAACTTCATATAGCAAAGACAAACGAAAAATTACGAAAAGTAGACATTTTTAGTAAAATAGTACTTAAAATATTTTTTTTAATTTTAAATTTACTACCTGTTTCCTCGTAAACGCGTAGAGGTATATATTAAATTGAAATTCATATCATATACTCAGCTCTATAATATCTTTCTGCTGTAGCAAAACGAAACTTTCATGTCCACGCAATCATAAGAAATAGCAATTGTTTTAGGTTTTTACGGAACCCTCGGTGCGCGAGTCCAACTCGCACTTGGCCGGTTTTTTTTTAATTATAAGTACGTTTTATAAAAATAACATAATTTAACATAGGTATTATTTGCTGCTCGGAATATTATTGAAAATATAAAATACATTTATTTACATAATAACTAAACATACAGAGGCACTACACAGTACAAATATTAAATTAAATTAATAACTAGCTTAAATCTTATTGAAATACGTTTGATGTTTGTTATTTGTCATTCATAATAGCATCATAATGTATAAATTGTAAATGACGGCAAAATATGAAATGTGACCTAGTTGACTATTGTATACATATTATGTAAGCTTCACATTATAAGGCTAAACTGTACCTAAGCTTATACCAAATATACAATTTCTCATCATTCTCTTAGCGTTTGTCCCAGTCTTGCTACGGCTCAATTGAGCCTGGGGTCCGCTCACTAACTTATCCCAGGAATTGACGTAGGTACTAGTTTTTACGAAAACGACTGCCACCTGATCTTTCAACTAGAGCTCCCGCTACACGTGTAACACGCGGAAACGAATACCCGTGTACTTAAGACCGGCGGTGCTAAGGAACCGGTTTACACGAACCCGCCAAGATTCGGAAACGTGTCCGGGAAACGTTTCCAGGAGACGTTTCTCAGACACGTTTCCCCGGTTACACGGGTACTTAATACCGGCCCGAACGGTTCCGAAGCTCCGAAGCAGTTAGAGCTGATTCAAATAAGGTTTACTATTGAATGCTCTAATTGTGAACTGCATTATTATGCACCACACACTTGAGCGAAATTCAGCGCGGAATTCAGGCAAAAAAGCTGAATGCCGCCCAAATGTGTGGCGCTCCTTATTATATGAGGTTGAATGGATTCGTATCATATAGATTTACTTTAAAATAAAAATTCTTTACCCAACTCCACAAAAACCATAATTGTTTTGGAGTCCTTTATTACATACCTACAAGGATAATTATTATTATTATATAATTATATTGAATATTTACGTATGTTAAATAAAATAATATTAAAATTAATTACCATGCATATATTATATAACGAAGTTCACAATCTTACTAATTACGGCGAAAATGTTGTTGTAATTAGTACCATAGTGCACACATTTAAAGTCTAAATTCAAACAACATTTTCGCCGTAATTAGTACGATCGTGAACTTGGGTATCGATATTACAGGTAGGATTAGGTTAGGACGCGTCCAACTGAACAAAAATATGTGAACACGACCTTATACCCATACGAATAAGGTTGTGTTCACATATTAACGGATATTAATGGACTCGACTGTACATTGCCGGAAAGGAGGCAATAATTGCCTCCCGACTTTCTTATTAAAACTTTACACAGTGATAACAGCAAATCAATATAAAATATATATTATACACTGATGTAGGTAATGTAAAAGTACCTATCTGAATTCATAGCTGTAGAGACATAATGCAATAACTAGGTATTAATTGTAATATTGATATTCTCTTATTTTTATCTCTTTCTTTGTTTAACCGAGCATAAAGAACACGCGCGCCGGCTCCTACAAAAATAGTAACTAGGTACGAATTTAAGTGAACGATAATATGACTTATTGGGATAAGCTTAGATCATAAAATGGGAAATCCTTTATTTTTACTTGAGTGACTTTCACGCTAACGTCCCGGCGGTCCAGGTAATAAAATTAAATGTGTCATTTTATGACATCTTTTTGTGCGCTATTTTGACCAAAACGTTTTGTTTTCAAATCTTAAATGTAATAATAGTAATAAAGCTTAAAATAGGTAGATACCTATTTTAAGCTTTATGTCGATGTTATAAAGTCAACACGTCTGTAAAAAAACGTTAAAAACATTAAAATTCCCACAAATGTAATAGTTTCGCTGTGGTAATTTAAGAGCACCCTCTACAATACAACTAGAATAAATAAAAATAAATATTCCTAAGAATTTTTCGAATTTTCCTAAGCATCTTGTTATTTTAAAACCCGCAATCAAAGAGGTATATTATAGAGGTATGCCCGGGCTTAAAACTAGGTAATTATCATTGAATTAAAAATAATAGAAGACGGAAATAACCAAAATATCACCATATTTAAATATGATATGAGGATTCTGGTTATTAAAAAAGTTTTGTTTAATAAATTCAACACGTCTAATAAATGTTTAACTACATTATACATATCAAACTAATACAAAATTAATTTGATAGCTAAGTTTTATTTACGATGTTAAACTTCAATGTTTTTGCTCTAGTTAGTGGTCTATTTGTGCAAAATTTACCTGCTATTCTATTACCATCATAAAAAGGCACACCCACAGTAACCATTTATTAAATTTCTACTCTACGTACCTCACAATAAGATTCAAAATCACCAAACTCCCCAAATGTATCATATATTCATTCGTACCGTTTGAACGACTCGATCCGTTCGACTCTTACCGCCAAGGACGTTTCCAGATCCGCGTGTATTTAAGACACGGTTTTTTCGACTACACGTTTAACCGTGGACACGGATCTTAATTACACGTTTCTTAATTACACGTGCGAAACGGGCCAGAAAACCGTGTAGCGTGTTATTCGGACACGGGTATTCGAAACGGTTACACGAGACCCGGAAACGACCGCGAGCCCTACTTTCAACCCAGAGCCTTCAATCTAGGCCTTGTTGGCATTCGTTCCTGTTTCTTTACGATATATTCCTTCACCGAAAAGCGACTGGTAAATATCAGATGATATTTCATACATACTTACCTACACTGAAATACATTAGAAAGCTAGAAATAAATACCACCGAGTAACTCACTTCGCATGGATCCTGCAATGTTCGTTGCTAAAATCAAAGAAGTCAACTTGGCGAACGCATTTATGTAAAACTATTTATACCTCGAAATTTGTTAAAAATAAATAAGGGAATCAGGTACATAAGGGTAATAATAACTAGGACACTTATTTGGATTCAAATTAGTGCTTGGTTAAAATAACAACGAACGTTTAGCAATAATTGCTTGTTTGTCATTAACAAAGCTTTATTCCGTGTTTTAAATATGTCTTGGGCGCAACTAAAAATATCTTAACCGAGCCAAATTTGTACTTTGCTAACACTAATTTTTTTCCGTATAAGTTCCAAGACTCAGAGGTACGAGCCGGGGTTTAAACCCCTGACCTCCGGATTGAAGGTCTAACGGCCAGGCTACCAGCGCTTTAAAAAAATAGAATTTGTAAAAAATTAAATAAAAAACGTTTATTCTCATAGATTAAGGGCAGAGTTTACGACCTCCTTTTATATAAGTTGAGTTGAGAGGAAATGACTTATGGCGGCCATCGATCAAACACCAGACCCTACCTTTCCCTCCATTGTGTAGCGAATTGCGAGAATAGTTCCCTTTCGGAGGTATTTTTTGGCTCCGTAAAATGAGAGTTTATCTTCTAAATGCTTTCTTACAGAAATACTTAGCTATTGTTGTATTTTTATTAACCGACTTCAAGATTTCGAAGGAGGAGGTTCTCAATTCGTCGGGATCTATGTTTTTTTTGCTTTTTTTTTATTTGAAGACGGCTAAACCAATTTGGAAAATTCTTTATTTGTATGAAAGAGTGTGCTTCACAGTTAGTCCCATTGTCACCAGGTCCGGATCTGATAATGGGATCCTGGAGAAATTGTGGGAACTCTTCAACTATTCTAGGCACACCTATAGTGAATTCACTATTTTTTACAGCAACTCGGTAAGCAGCTCTGCAGATCCTAACTATCCTAAGTGACTTTTTTTATTTTTTCTATATAGACCATTGAAATGCAGTCAGGTGGTAAGACATCCGACTTTCATTCCGGAGGTGTACAGTTCAAACGCTGCCTCGTTTTTCTGAAACCACTGAGTTTTCTAGAACTGGTGCGAAACTAGTCGCTTCTCGGTGATGGAACACATCATCAGGAAACCGGACCTAATCCCAATAAGGGTTAGCTTCCCCTCTGGTTTGGAAGATCAGATCGCTGCCGTGAAAACCTATGGCCTAGGCGAATTCATGGGATAAGGTTGGCAAACAGACCGTAGGATCAATTCGGGCTGCAGTAAAAAGTCGGAACATTTGCCTGACAATATCAGTAAGAATAAAAAAAATAACTATAAGGGCACTCAGTATGAAATTATGTATGTGAAAGTCGGAATGAAACAGAATTAAGTATTCAACATTTAAATTGCTAGGTTCAAATTTAAATGAACAATATATGTAACGCCCCTTTACAGGGTCTGAACCACATTAACTACGTTAAATTTTGTAGAATATTCCAGTTAATAACTGTAGTTAATACCTACATATTATGTCCTCTTTATACTGAATATCAAGTAACAACATCCCTTTGGCAATTGTACTTAGTAGTTATAGTACTTCAGTATGAATGTCAGTGTTACACGTAACTAATATTTAACTATTTAGACATTTATTTGATACAGTTGAACACGACCCAATAGCTCGGGTAATGGAAATTGATATTAAATTATAATTTGACGCGACATGTAATATAGTAAATTGCTTGTGTAATAATAATAACATCTTATACGCGGAGTGTTGGTGGTAAGTACACAAGCACTTACATGATTTAGACGGATAAAGGAAAATTCTACATAAGGGAATTCAATAGTACCTAGGTATGACAAAAGATGGCAAGATGTAATAAATAAATATCAGGGGACAATCATAGCGCCAAACCGCACTGAAATAGTACATTTCGATGCTAGTGCTGAAAGTAGGTATGTCATATCTTGAAGAATGACATTAACGCATGAGTATCGAACGACGTTTTTTAATACAGTTGCGAAAAAATTATTAAACTGACAATAAGTCACTTTGAGGTTACTTTAGTACATGTATCCGAACACTCCGCGCGGTGCAATGCGGCGCGGTTATTGCCTGTCTGTCGCTGTCATTACCCATTACCTGTCATTGGCTGGAAAAGTAAAAAGTGCTAGTGCGAGAAATCCAACTTCCCACACTATAAACTACTGCTAGAAAAGCACTTTTTTGAGCAACTGTGTTAAAAAAAATGTTTTGTTAGCAGCAACCAAACTTCGTCTACTGTAACTTAAGTTTTGGGACTTCAGGACCAAGGCTTATTAGTCTATTTACTTACCAAAATGTTTTGTTATTTATAAGTAAACTTTGACTTATAAGCAAATAAAATTAATAACGCCTTACCGAAATTTGGCTATTAATGAAATTGCCGAAGTAGTTCGCTTGTCCTTTTTCAGTGTGGGAAAACTTTGATACTATAAGCAATATAAGCATAGATATACTTGCATATAGGTAAATATATACTCGTATAATAAAAACTAACACACAAATAAAGTTACATCCAAATACGCCAGTTTAGGTATGTACTTACCTACATAGTATACAGTGTGTTTCTGTAATAGGAGCAATAAATTAAAACTTAGATTCTACTCCTCAAACCAGGAAACGTTTGTTCAGCGACGTATGGTTTGATTTTTAGGACACTTTAAAGTTTTTTCGAACACGCAATGTCATTGTATTCCGAAATTGACTATGTCTGTAGGGTGACAAGCAATGTCAATTAGACGGATTTTAACGTTCATTCAAAATACTATTTAGTTTGTATGAAAAAAAGACAATCTACAAAATACATATTTTTTTAAAGTTGTTGAACAAAAGTTTTGTAGTTTGAGGAGTAGAATCTGTTTTAATTTATTGCTCCTATTACAGAAACACACTGTATACTCTATTATTTCTGAAAACTTTTATAAAAGTAGGGTGTGAGACTTGATTTATTTAGTTGTTCGCCGACTGTTTCACATAAGATCAATAAAACACAAAATGGTTGACAACAGCAAAAAAAGTAAGACTATACACCGGTAACACCAGCCTTACTTATCTCATCAACAATAATTATCAAATACATTACCACACTTCTCTCTGGGATTATCACTTAAAATGTTTTTTTATACTCGGCGACTGTAATACTCGAATTGAGATTGTGGTGGCGGAACTACTAGCGCATACTTTTTGATAGAGCTTCTATGGTCGCATATTTATTTATTTAATCGTATGGCGTATTTTACATTGTAGGCTTAATACTATTATAAATCGACATCCAGGTTGCACAGCCAGTCGATCGCGTCAGATGTTAAGTTAATGTAGAGGTCTTCCGGGTCACCTTGATATCGTCGCTTTGGGCAGCGCTCCACGATGTGCTGAGTGGTTTGGTCTTCAAGGCCGCAGTCGCACATCGGACTTTTGCTCCATCCCCATTTGTGCAGCATGTAATTGCACCTGCCGTGACCCGTACGGATTCTGTTGAGGCGGCACCAGTATTTCCTCTGGAGCGTGAAGCCTTTCGGTTTCTGGGTTCGGTTTCCCGTACGTAAGCAACTCTGATCGCCAGGCGCTTCCCCCCACTCTTTCTTCCACGCTTGCTCTAGCTGAAACCCATCGGCTCTCAGCTTCTTTGCAGCATTGCTCGTAGGGCGGCGCGATATGAGTCGTTGCGGTGGTGGATCCGTGAATTCGCGGTGGCATGGCAGGTCCGGACGGGCTGTTATTTTTCCGGCTTCCCTCAAGAGCGCGTGTTTCCTACGTAAGTGGGGCGGCGCTATATGGCTGAGCACTGGTAACCAGTGGGTCGGCGTGGATTTTATTGTGCCGGAAACACACCGCATTGCATGGTCGCATATTGTAGCATCCATAACAATCACAGAAAGGATTTCCATACAATATTGTGAAACTGTTGTCGGGCCCCGCATTGCGTGTCGCCGCCGGCACAATCCACCGGGAGATCGAACGTTACGAGATTACATAGAAGCAGTAGGTTGTGCACGGCTTTCGTCGAACTCAATTCTTACCGGCTTGCTTAAGCACTCGTATAAAAACTATTGTGTGCAACGGTACATAATAAGGGTTTTTAAAATTCTCGGGTCTGTTTTTACAAAATTCGGCTTCGCCTCATTTTGTAACTTCGACCCTCGAATCTTAAGAACCCTCATTATGTAACTGTTGCACAAAATACTATTATAAGTATACTTAAAGAAACTCACAGAGTAATGAATTCAATGAAGCAACCACTGAGAAATAAGAAAAAGTAACGCACAAATAACCTGAAAAATAAATGCCATTACGATGACAATGACACATCTTTGTTTACACGATAAGACAAGTAAGGATGAATTGTATAGTGATCACAAAATTACATGTTCCATCAACCATGTGATGAAATGAAGTGATCTTTCGTCAACAAATAGTAAGAATTTTTTGAAGCTCAAGTCAATTGCGCCCTCTGTCCGAAAGCACCCTAAAAATACCGAAAATGTAAGAGCTACTAGTGTACTACTAGTAGCTATTTGTTACTAGGTGGAGTAGCAGTGCAGGTGGCATTTCCTCTTACATTTTCGGTATCTTTAGGGGGCTTTCGGACAGAGGGCGCAATTGACTTGAGCTTAAAAAAGTTCTTAGGCTGTGGGCGTCTAATATCTCTATAGTCTCTGGTATAGGTACTATGGAGGCAGTTATCTGGCTGTAAATACCGGAAACGTAAGCTTGCTCGTAAAAGACACCTATTAGCTGACGTAAGGGTATCGTGAAAATTATTAGCTACACAAAATTGTCCGCTGGATCTATCGTAAAATCCGAACAACTCGCTTCGTCGCTACAATGTCGAGAAGCACAACCCAATTCGCTCAGCTCAGTTTGCTAAGTTTTGCCGTACTTTGAACTGCATAAAGCGGCGTCACGTTATACGCTATCACGTTGCCACGAACCAGGACATGAAAGTTACTGAATTATATAGAGGCAGCAGATTATAACGCATTTGTCGAACTCTATTCTAACCAACTTGCCTAATTTGATTACTCGTAGAAAACTCAGCAAGCTTCGTGGCCTTAACACGGTACTCGACTAAAAAGATCT
This sequence comes from Pammene fasciana, assembly GCA_911728535.1. Lineage (NCBI taxonomy): Eukaryota > Metazoa > Arthropoda > Insecta > Lepidoptera > Tortricidae > Pammene > Pammene fasciana. Next base: position 6,394,078 of record OU452292.1, read on the forward strand.
TTATTATGTCATTGTATAAAACACTATTAAGTTTAAATCAGTAGGTGTATATTTTTAATTAATTAATGTCGCATCTCTGAGGCAATCTTTCCATAATAAAGATATACAGTGTGTTTCTGTAATAGGAGCAATAAATTAAAACGTAGATTCTACTCCTCAAACCAGGAAACGTTTGTTCAGCGACTTTTAAAAATAACGTATGGTTTGATTTTTAGAACACTTTAAAGTTTTTTCGAACACGCAATGTATTCCGAAATTGACTATGTCTGTAGGGTGACAAGCAATGTCAATTAGACGGATTTTAACGTTCATTGAAAATACTATTTAGTTTGTATGAAAAAGAGTCAATCTACAAAATACATATTTTTTTAAAGTTGTTGAACAAAAGTTTTGTAGTTTGAAGAGTAGAATCTACGTTTTAATTTATTGCTCCTATTACAGAAACACACTGTATATCTCAGACGCATTTGGCACCTAGCCAGCTGCGTAACTGCGTTAAAACGCCTCTCCTCAGCAGCCTTTCATGCGGCAAACTCAGTGCCAAGTTAGTCATTCTCGTAGTTTCTCATTCTATGAATATTTTATTTGCCCTCCATCCGTGCGACACGGGAAATCTCAGACCAACCGTACAGTTTTTACCAATTTTAACCAACTTGGTAGTGTCACCGTAAACATTTATATTGTTAGTGTTTCTCACAAAAAGATTAGGTAATGCGAAAATGGTATCCAAATCTATTAATTGCTTTTTGCGTGAATGAAGAATCCAAATATCCAAACAACTAAACATACAAACTTCCGCATTTATAAAATTATTAAAATTATACTTAAAATTTGAATACTATATAAAGTAAAGATCGCAAAGTGTTGCAGGCGTGTATAGGCTACATTAAACTTACATTTAAGCTGACCGTATACTTATTTGCCAATTCGTGGTATGTAATTAAGTCAATCAAACTAAATATTTTCCTTCAACACTGCAGGTTGGCGAATACCCGTTTCCAGCCTCGGCTAGTAAATAGAATAGAGAAGTAGTCCTTTGTCAAAAATATTAATCTGGTTACCAGGCCTTATTCAGGGGCTCGTGTCGCGCCCATTCGCTATAATAAGTTTTCCCGGAAATTGCTTCTAGCAAAAAATAACACCATTTTCTCCTCATTAAATTGTATATTTTTTTTGCCGAACAAAAACTATAAAGGCCGAACCACACCGGTTGCGTGTGCGTACACGTTTGAAATAAGAAGTTTCATAAAGACGCGCACGCACACGTCACGCGCCGTCACGTGCCGTAACGCAAGCGGTGTGACATCTCTTAGGAGAATTCTTATTTTACAACGCAGCGGGACGTGCACGTCTACGCACACGCAGTCGGTGTGGTTCTGTCTTAAGTCAGAATAACACTGTTAATCAAAATGGTCTTTTTACGTTCAGTGACGATAAACGCGCATATCTCTTTACATATGTAGTATGTACGTACAGCTAAAAGTTATAATCAATCAGGTTATTTCGTCAAATTTAGTTAATACTTATTTTTCTTTCCAGCAATTCGTATGGAGCGATTTCTCTGAGGAATACATACCGACGGACAAGAAACACACGTTCTACCCTTCGGTGATCATCAACGAGCATCTCTACGAAGTCAAGATCACTGACGTGCCAGTCATACCCTACTTCCCCATCAACTCCTACTACGAGTGGGCCCACTACCGCTTCTACGGACTGAGGAACGCGACAGCGTATATCCTTGTCTTTGATCTGTCCAACGTGGAGACGTTTCAGTACATCCGCACGCTAAGAGACCAAATGGTTGAAAGCAGAGACATGAGGAATGTACCAGTACTTGTCGTTGGTAACAAGCAAGATTTACTTTGCAGTAACACACCGTCAGCCGCAAGCGGTCTACAGCAGTTAGCTTTAGCTGAGAGCGCTTGCGGAGACTCTAGAGAAAAACGGCGCAATATAGTCAATCTTGTTCGCAAGCATTGGAAGTGTGGTTACGTGGAGTGCTCAGCTAAATACAATTGGAGAGTTATAGCGGTGTTTAAAGAGTTGATGGAGATGATTGATGCGCTAGAGTGGAGTGGTGGGGGAAGGAGTTCAGAGCCCCCTCCAGATTCTTCAGCAGGGGGTGCGTCCGAGAATCGATGCACCGTTACTTAGCACTGCAAGAGTTATAAGGAACGCTTCAAATTAGAATGGAAAAAGTTTTGTTAAGGACGTTTTAGGCGAAGTGGGAAACGCACACTAGATTAGTGTTGTCGATGTTATAAACAGTTGTTGTATAGGTATTATGTAAGAATTTATCAGATCAGCCTTTTTGAGAATCATGATTCAGCTTAATTTTTGTGTTTGGCTTAGACATGCATTAGACTTTTCTGATTTCAAACGTTTTAAATTTGTGTATTTATTTTTTAATTTTTATTTGTAGGCCTTCATCAATGATTTTGAAGTTACCTTCGCCTTATTTTTACTTAGAATCCTGTACTAAATAAAAAAGAAATTTACCCTTTCGAAATTCTTGATGTGCGTAGGTACTTAAAATCTACAAAATTGTTTAAAACTTCCTTTCCAGGGTACTTTTTGTACTTTTGTACCTACTCTTAACTATCAAGTATAAAGTACTTATCTCTAGATCTATGTATGAAACATTAACTTAATGTAATTACTTATTCAGTTGTACCTGGGTATCGTTGCAAAGTTTTGGTCTCCAATTAAGGCCTTAATTTAATCTTTTCCTAATTGACTCATTTATATCCCGAAAATTAGCAGTATAAATTACCCTACATTCGTATAATTAGGTAAATTCTTGGTAAAATTTGAACGGAATAAACATACATGTTATTTACATCTGAATGTCGCTTTGTATCTTGTAATATAATCACAAGCTGATACAATTTAAGACGAAAGTGGATCACTCCTCCATAAGTACAAATCCTAGCCTCCATTTTCTTATCTGGAGACTGTACAGGGTGTAACAAAAATACTGGTGATCCGTTTAATGGCAGAATTGGTATCAAATTACGAGTAAAAAATGTAGGCAAAAAAAATTTTGGAAGCGAAATTTTATATTTTTTGTATGGGAGCTGTTGTTTCACCTGGCCAACCCTCCATACAAAACTAATGTTTCTCTTTCCCGAGATTTTTACTCTTAGTTTTTCATAATAATGCCCTTAAAAGGATCACCAGCATTTTTGTTACACCTTGTTATATTGGCATGAAAATAGTATTCCGCAGGCAATAAATATCTCTTCATTTCACTTTTTTCCACGGTTTGATCATTATAACCAACCGCTCACTTGCTTCTGTCGGCTTTAGTTACCAGCAATCATGCTAATTACCTACAAAAGAGTTAATTACTTCTAAAAGTATATATACAATTTTTCAAAGCTAAATAGCTGGCAGGTATAATTTCACGCCGAATTCGGCACTTCTGTGGCTACACGAAATTCTGTACGTATCTCGCACTTGTACTGCTTCGGGTAACCACATAAGATTTATTACCAGCTCCTTACCGAGACAGCAGGATTTCTCTGCTTAGCTGCAAGCTAATAATCTTTACGAAGTTCCCGCCGCATAAGTGTAACTCTACAACCGCAGGGTCCGCAGGGCTTAAAGGATCTTTCCATTATTTTTCACTTAAATTCATACTCTAGAATGCATGCATCAATAGTCAATTTAAGTGAAAAATAATGGAAAAATCCTGCAAAAGAAAAACATCCGATTTGTGTGCACAACTGAATTATAATGTATGGGATTTCTACTCATCACACTTTCTCATATAAATAGCATGACATTCCACGCAGGCGTAGCGGGAATTATAAGTAACCAATCCCTAGGAGTTATGGACTTTTTGATACCCTATATCTTAACATTTTTTTTATTATAAAAATGAGTTTGTTCTCCGCTACGTACTACACACACAGTACATTTTTTTACACAGTTAACAGGGTAAGAATATTGCAAATGTTGGATCATAAAAGCCCTCAGTTCTCTTAATATATTTGGCAAATCATTTTATTACGCTTACTCCGTGTTGTGCTTCACGTGCTTCCTCTATCTATAGGTAATATTTAAAGTTAAAACTCGTTTTTTCTATATCTATGTGGGGTAAACCTGTTGTTTGTACATAATATGATTTCAGAAATATTACTTTACTCTTATTAACGTTGAATTGTATTTAAAGTTCTATTGTTAAAAAGTATTTGATGCCAAAAACCTAAACTATAGGAATAATCTGTAATTTAGTTGTTTATAATTAGCAATACACCATTATATTTTTATCATAAAAGGTTGCGTGGTGTGGTTTCTATGTTCAAAATAAGTATGAGTCTGTGGTATGAATTTCTTTTAATTTAAATTGATCTTATTTAGCCTATAACTCGATTCATTAGCAATATTAGAACTTGACTAACCATTTTGTGTTTGTTAATTTAAATAAATAAGTCGAGTAGGTACCGTGTTACCTAAGTTAGGAACGAGATTGAAAAGCTTAATTATTTGTATTTGTATTGATTTCATTGTAAAGTCATGTACATATAATTATGTGCTATGTCACTGTTGTATACAATACTTTCTCTAGAAGTGCTCAAAATAGCCAAGCTCGTAAGAATTGAGTTCGACAAATGCCTTACATTTACAACCTACTGATTCTATACAATCTAGTAACCTCAATCTCCCGGTAGATTGTGCCGGCGCGGCGTCGGCGTCGGGGAGGTAGGACAGCGGGAGGGGGACAGTGTATTATAATATCGTATGAAAATCTATAAGACAATCATTAATGGTTAGTCATTATCTTATTGAACTGCGTTTATAAATAATAAGACAGATTATAATCCTGGAGTAGAAAAAATAATATTGTGTTTTCCTTGAAAAATCCAAATAAATGTATAAGTATAACCGACATAATATTTTGTACTAAATTGAACTGGCCTTGGTTGAAAACTCTAAATAAACTTAGCTTTGAAAAAAATGTACAAAATCATATAGTTTGAACCACAATTGCCGAGTTTTACTTCTTCTTTGTATTACATGCTTCTCTGCCTTTTCGACGAAAATTGTATTGCTGAATTTCACTTGCCAATCAACTTTTCGCTGAAGTTTCATGTGGCCGAATTTACGAACTTTACATAACCCAATCTAGTAGATAATTTTATCTTTCAACTATGGGGTTGGGAAATGAAATGATCGCGAAATAATTATTTCGCAAAAGTTATTCGGCCAAATGAAACTTCTGCGAAAATTTGGTTGGCAAGTGAAATTTGGCAATACCTCTACAATTTGCGGCAAAAAGACAAGATACCGTATTATTAAATGTACACGGGCATGTCATAAGTCAAGTTCAGTAAACCTTATGACTTTTTGGTAAATGAGTGTAAAGATTTAGTCTTAAGATTAGGAAGCTTGTTTATTCGTATTCTATGGACAGTCAGCAGCAAAAGTCGCTAAGTGGGTCAGACGTTCAATAATACTTGACACTCGTGTTGTATTTACTATTTACCTAACGTCGTGCCAAGACCATTTTGAACTTACCCGCTTAGCCACTTCTGATGCTGACTGTATATACATTGTGAGCAAAAACTGTAAAAAATAATAATTAGCAATAATAAATTAAGTTGCCATTTTATTGTACAATTCCACTACAAGCAATAACGATAAATACGCAAAGCAATGCGTAGATGACACTGCAGTAGTAAAAACATCTTATTGGTTATACTTTTTATATGGGTTAAAAAGTTTCTATACATATTTAGGGTTCCATATAAATAAAAGTGGAACCAATCTGTTGGTTTTTATCCTCATTAATATATGTTTTGCTATTGTGAAATATGTCACTGTCAATGTTTAATAATATTTTTTTGCACGTAAGTTTAAAGTTACTGTTTCATGAATGTTTGCCATTGTATTTTAAGAGTTGGGCAGAATGCAAATATAATGAAAAATACTGCCCTACAACGAGTAACAGCTGTTCGAAAACCTATTTAATTATTTATCCCATTTCAATGCAAAAAGTTCAAAATAGATTTGCACTGTTAAATTTGAAAGTGGAAATATATTTTGAATTAAGTAAAATTAACAATTTTATTGCTATGAGAAACGATAGTAAGAAACTAAAGCAAGGAAAAGGGAAATAATTAATAGTTTCTGCATTCTTCCCGACTCTGTCTGTTAAGATCTTTATACAAAAGTTAAGCAGGGCAATAAAGGCGTTGTGAATATTACGGTTGCATTATTTAACATCCTTTTATAGAATTAATGCGGCATTCAGAATGCAAATCAATGCGCAAAGCAAAACGCAAATAATGCTGTAACCGATAACAAAATGTAAGTATTTTGAATGCGTTAAATGAGTTCGGGAAAAAATATTAAGGCTGGGTTTGCTTTGCTTGACTTGGCGGGGACACTACCGTGTCCCCAAAAACCCTTTCGTGAATGTCTATAATAGTACATTTCGATATTAGTGCGGAAAGTATGTCATTACTTCACGAGTATCGAGATATCTTGCCACGAGCCGTAGGCGAGTGGCAAGACTCGGGACGAGTGAAGAATGACATTTACGCACGAGTATCGAACGACGTTTTTTAATACAGTTGCGAAAAAATTATAAAATTGTCAATTATTCACTTTGAGGTTACTTTAGTACATGTATCCGAACGCTCCGCGCGGTGCGGTGCGGCGCTGTGATTGGCTGTCTGTCACTGTCATTAGCTGTGATTGGCTGGAAAAGTAAAAAGCACTAGTGCGCTATATCAAACTTTCCGCACGCTAAACCACTACAAGAAAAGCACTTTTTTGAGCAACTGTATTAAAAAGGTATGTAAAGCTCCAAGACATTAAGTACCTAATTAGAAACCACTAATAATTTTTTGACGTCATGAACAACTGACTCCTTGGTGAATCAACCCTTCTTTTAAATCCTTTGACGGCCAATCCGTCATATCACGCGCACGGAAAGTCGTGCCGTCAGCGCGAGGACGTGTTATCACGTCCAAAATATAACCGGTTTGCCTTGCTCGCTCGCCCGCGCTGGTGCTGAGGGCACGATTTTTCCGTCCGAAGCTTGACGTTCAAAAGGTTAATTTACTTTATATTATCTACCTAATTGATTCAGAATACTTTATTTAAGAAATATTACAAAGTATCTATATATATCAAAGCACAATATCTAACTAATTAATTTTTTTACTATTCTACGCGATTAAATCCTAATATTCTGCCATGCGCAACCGAAAAGCGCTATTTCAAAATCAAATACATTTGGAAATGGAATTCTGAGGTGTGAAATTTTGAATATACATTTGCATTTAATTTTTTTTTTATTCGGCTTCGTAGGGCAGTACGAGTATTGTTAAATTTTTAAATAGCGGGAGGAGTTTCAAATCTACTGAGTTGTGTAAATATCTTCAAAGTGATCTTTTCATACAGTGTTTGTTTGTTTGATTTGTTTGTATACACGCACATATCATTCATTGTTTTTTTTTTCGTAGCCTATACTGTGTCCCACTGCTGGGCAAAGGCCTCCCCTCGCTTCCGCCACTGAATTACTTATTTTTATGTTATTTATAATTATATTTTTTTGACGTATGTGTCGGCACCTTTAGTCATAATTTAGTTTTAGCTCTTTAAGTCATAGTTTAATTTTAGCTCTTAAATCAGCCCCCCCCCCCCCCCCCCCTGAAAACCAGCGTCGTGGTTTATTTGCCGCGGCATCATGCTGAGTGGGATCCTATTTGACGTCTTTGTGTTGTTTGATTTCTTGCTTTGTTTAACGTGTATTTGTGACGTTAAATAAATATATTTTCTTTCTTTCAAAGTGAAGATTTTCCCTGAAATCAGAAAGAAAACACGCGAGCTGGCTTCGGTGCCGGCGAACAACGCAATATCCGGGACAACCTTCACCGAAACTAACCAGGAACTACGGCTTCCGGCCGCTAATAAACCAGGGGATTCACTTTTAACCGATTTGGTAGGATAATGGTGGTTACGATAAGTTTATGAATCTCAAGCAGGTTTTTTATCATTAACCTTTTGACCGCCGTCGTCTGATATATGAGGCAAAGTGTCATTCAACACCTTCATATATTTAGGTATATCAGAGTTCAAAATTGAAAGTTAAAATTTTGACGTAAGGCGGTGAAAAGGTTATTAGCTTCAATTGGTTTTATACACGAGATAAAAATACTTTTTTACCATTAATTCATCCGGTGAAATTAGCCTAAATCGTATTTTATACAATTTCTACAATATTTCGAGTTTTGTTTTTTTTATCGATTTTAAAACACTTTCACTTGTTCAATTAAAGTGCGAAATATTAACTATAACTTTGCTGTCTTGTATTTTAAATAATTATTTAATTAAATAGATTTCCATCCATAATAAACAGAAATATAAAAAAGACGGTAAGGTGCTTAAATTGATCTTTCACATATTCTTACTCCCCGTCGCGGTTGACTGCCCTACCTTTTTTAAATTAATTTTATACGAAAATAGTCTGCAAAAATTGTTAAATCTATGCACTACTATTGAAAATCTCAGGGATTTATGTAATATGGTATATCGCGCGGTCTGATCTGCGTTAGATAGTTAGTTAAATGTGACGTTTTCAAGCAAACGGTACATCATTGTCGGTTGTTCATAGAGTTTATTTCTAAATGAATTATAATGGCAGTAATACCTTATTGAGAATCGACAATGATATACCTTTTAGTTGAAAACGGCACATACGTAAGTTTGTAGGTGCATACACATTTCATATCCTGCTTGAGCTGCAGTTCCTAGTTTTATAAGTAGTATTAAATAGAAAACTACAACTAAGTATTGTAGTTTTATAGCCCTCTCTTCGTCTACCTGGCCGGGAATAAATAAAAGGGTAAATAATAAGCACATATGAAATTATTTCTGTCCTAGTCTGCGACAGTAATAAAGAACACCCCGTCACTATACCACGAGGGACCCATTTGGCTGAGCCATCCCCATTCCCATTCATTGTTAATTGTCCTTTTTGCAGGCCATTTTCAGCTGTATCGCACTAGGGAGTAATATCTGGCTCTATGTAATGGATTGGTCTCCTGGCACTGGAACGTAAAAATGTAAATATAGGTTTTTTTAACGTCTAGCAATACGCCATAAGGTTAAATTTGATTTTAAAATCGCTCATTGCTTTTTCGAGATTGGACGTATTTGATACTTGTTTAGTAGCCGTGGGGTGCCCGGCCTTAGAATTGTCCCCCACCATATCGTCCCGTGGTTGCAGTAGGAGTCTGCTAAGGGAATATACCGGGAGATCGGCAGCAGCATCTTTCGAAAGACTAAACAACAATAAACAAAAAAAAACTGCGCGCGCCAACCCGCCTGCACGTGGTGCGTATGGCAAACCCCCCTTAAAGGGGAGGCCTATGTTCAGCAGTGGACGTCTTATGGCTGAGATGATGATACTCGTTTTATTTAAAAACTACAACCTTACTACAATGTATACTCTAGTCTTAACAATTTTCACTAATTACCTCAGGCCTACGTTACTAACCTTATTTACTTTGACGGTAAAATAAAGTATAAACGGTGAGTCTATTTTACCACCCGACTAGGTCGTAGACAACTTTATGAGCACCCGGGATAGTTACGTTACATCCGCCAACACAAAATGAAACTACCAAACACCTCCATAACCCGACATTATTTTGCAGCGTCAACGTTAAGGAAACTTGGCCGTTAATCGGCCAAGTAGTTAGGCCAAGTCATCATCTTACTACGTTAGCTTAGGAACGTTTAGTTGCTACGAAATCTTCTACCTCATAAATGGTTATTCAGTACGTGGTAGTCTGGCCTATAATGAATTCACAAGAGTAGCATTACTCATTATTTGTTATAAAAGTTAGAGTAAGTTAATAAGGTTAATTAGAAATAAGTTATACTCCTTTGCTACGTTATCGCATTGGGTTTTACCTGTAATGATAATTGTATGTGTATGTAAATAAATTAAATTAAATAATATATGTATTAATATATTACCAGTAATGTGTCACACATCAAAGCTTATTACTTAATCATACTTACTTAATTGTAGTAAAAGATACTTCTGTCTCAGTGCCTTATTTATATATACTTTTTAAATACATCTACAATTATTTTATAGACGAAAGACTCAACGCACACAAACAACTGACGTTTGCCGTGTTTGTGTACCTATGAACGATCATATCATAGTCATAACCATAACAAATCAATATTTTTAACTCTAAATACCGCTAGTTCATGAGCTTTCACCCGCTCTTGGGAAACATTCCTGATTACCTAATATAGCTTAGATCGTTCTGCCGCTGATTGAATTTCTGATCAGCTCGCTTCGTCCCGTGTCTAGTTTCCCTAGGCTACGTACAAACAGCAACACACTTAACTGACTATCGATAGATCTTATGCCGTTGCAATAGGGACTACAAATGGTCAGTCAGCAGAAGGTCAGCAGTGTTGGCGATGGTACGTTATACAGTTTGGATAGAGATAATGATTTATTAAGTTCAGAAGTGAAGTGGTACTTGCAGTTTTAAGGTCATTTTAGAAGTACCTATCTTAGCTAACCAGAGGCACAGAATAAATAAGTAATAGACGTAATAGAACACTCGAGAGCAAAAATTTCGGGTCACTAACATAAACTTTAATATCTTTAAAATGTATATCTTTTTAAAATTAACATCTTTTGAGATATTCAAGTAAATGCTAGTGACCCGAAACTTTTGCTCTCGAGTGTATTTCATACAGAACGGCCGCGCTACGCCCCGCCCGGATTTGAATTACCTCACCCCGTGGCGGGCGATTGGTAGGAAATGAGTAGTTTTAATGTTATCTATTTAGATGGTTTTCAGACCCGCAAGGCATTCCACTGCGTAAAGTGTTTAAGCAAGACAGCGCTTCGTAGGTATATAGCAGTCCCGGTCGCACACCGGAACCGCACGCGAAACCACATCAGTTTGATTTATTTATTTATTTTTATCTCATTTCATCTAATCTATCATTACAGTAGTGATAAACGCATATCGTATATCGAAGATTTAAAGCTGCGAGGGCAGTAATATACAGCCTTGGCCAGAAGTGTTGAGCACTAATGCGATTTTCATACAAAACTGGAAAGTTTAGTCCATCATTTCCATCTTTGTTTAAGTTATTTGGTCAATTAATTTAAACTAATAGGCATGTTTTGTTGAAGTTAGTAGTAACTGCATAGAATATTTGCAATATGTCGCACCGACTTAATTTTACATTTTTGGTATCTTCTGTTTTCATATTTTTTAAGTACCTTGAAAGTGTTATTAAGTGAAGTTTTCTATATTTATAAATAAAATATAATATTTACCGTTACGGTACATTGTTAGGATAGGGAAATAATGCTTAACATCAAAATTGTAAACAAAAAACACCTATGCTCAATACTTCTGGCCAAGGCTGTATATAATATTAAATTAATTATTAATTCATAATTTTGTTCGTTTTTTGTGTTTTGTGTTTGGTTTTGTTTTGTTTTAGGGTGATTGTGCCAGTTTTCCGCCTAGGTCCAGTTTACCGTCCACTTCATCAAATTGTTGTAAATAAATTGAGAAACTTTTTAAGGTCAACAAAATTAATATTTATAGTTTATTCTTTAGTAGATTTTTATATTTTAAACTTTTATAATTTTAAACATATGAATAAGTGTGGACGGAAACCGAAGGTAAGGGCCATAAACAAGCGATCTGAGTCCTTCTTTATTACCGCCCGTGGTGCGTACACAATTTTACGTCTTCTCCTGCGTGTGAAGTGAGATTTGCAGCTGCGCCCGTGGGCGGCAAATCTCACTTACCGCCCAGAGTGACGTAAAATAACTTATGGTTTGATTTTTTAGGACAATTTAAAGTTTTTCCGAACACGCAATGTATTCCGACATTGATTATGTCTGTAGGGAGACATTCAATATCAAATAGACGGATTTTAACGTACATTGAAAATACTATTTAGTTTGTATGAAAAAGAGGCAATCTACAAAATACATCTTTTTTAAATGTTGTTGAACAAAAGTGTTGTTGTTTGAGGAGTAGAATCTACGTTTTAATTTATTGCTCGTATTATAGGAAACACTCTGTACAGTGGATTAGATACTATGTAACAGGCTATTTAAATTATCAGTATTCGGCGTATAAAATCCAGGATACTCGCCAAAGAGTGGCGTCCTCAACACGACCGGCTGAAGTGCATTAGTGCATAACCTCGGTAATTGGAGAGCGGCACTCGAGATGCAATTACGCTAGCAAATGGGTTATGCTCCTATGTTGTGTTAGCCAGGTTTTGGAACATCACCGAGATGACAGCACACCTGTCATCGGACCGAGCTGTCAAGAGAAGATTCCCGCGCCATCTTTGGCGTTGATCTGAGCGTTGTCGTGTATTAAACTTATAATTAAATGTGTAATCCCAGACTCGGTGCTTTTACTGCTAATAGTTGAAAGAGCTTTGGAATCATTGACATGAGTGTTCCTTATGGAATAATTTATAAGTAAGTCACTACTACCATTTGAATTAAAAAAAAATGAGCTTGACACTACTTTATTGTTAAGAGAATAAGAGCACGTGAAGTTCATTTAGAACACCTCATCCGTTGAGCTATTCTGCTGCTGATTTTATTGCTTGCGGCAGTATACATAATTTTTGGGTATCCTGCCTTTTCGCCGAAAATTGTATTGCCGAATTTCACTTGCCAACCAACTTATAGCAGAAGATTCATTTGGCCGAATAACTTATTACCAAATAATTATTTCGTAACCATTTCAATTTCCAACCCCATAGTTGGGAAATGAAAATTATCTACTAAGTTTGATTGATTATGTAAAGTTGGGAAATGAAATTCTGCCAAATGAAACTCCTACATAAAGTTGGTAGGCAAGTGGAATTTGGCAATACAATTTTCGGCGAAAAGGCAGAGAACCTTCATTTTTTTTGACCCTGTCCTTCACCCTTTGAAGCTCTTTTTCTGACCCTTGCCTTGAGTTGAGACCCTCGCAACGCTTAAGATTTTGGGGTCCTCCGCTGGCTTCGCTTTTAATATAAAAACCAAAGGTACCTCAACAACTTTAGTACTTTTCTTAAGACTTTTATAATAATTATCATTAGGTTTTAATGTCGTTTTCCTATTTTATGTAACACAACATTTGGAATTACATACAGTTTCCAGATTACTAACGAAGTTATTATTGCATTCTACAGTTTTAACTGTACAATTTTATTGCCATTATTTACTCCAACGTATTTTATAAAAGCATAAAAAAGCGTCCCTTTTGAGCAGAAAGCTGCAAACAATAAAGCTTAATACTATAAAGTTTATAGTGTCAGAGTTTATAGTCCATATCAGTTATCATACGAGGCGTTACTTGACGCTGCGATAAAACGGTGTGCGTTTCTCTGTAGCTATAAACTTAGTGAAGGCTGAAGCGACTTAATTGCATAAACCTATTCTCGATGTCAGTATTTTTGCAGTAACTACCACTTTTCACTTGAGAAAATGTCAGGAAGATTAGTGTTAAGCAAGTACCATGGTAGAAGAAATCAAGGTATCGTCATGACTAGGTCACAGACACATACTAGCTCAGATGGTGTGGGCATGTCGTGCTGCGAATGGATGATCGACGCTTGCCAAAAGCTATACTCTACTCCGAGTTGGCGGTAGGGAAGCGAAAGCATGGCGGTCAGCATTTACGCTACAAGGATGTGCTCAAACGGCATCTGCATGCTTGCGCTATCGACCCTGAACGCTGGGAGGAGCTCGCTGAAAAAAGATCTTTTTGGCGTTCCACCACCATAACCGTCCCACTACCTTAGAAGTAAAGAGGCAGCTACGTAAAGAGAGACCTAAGCCCTCTTACGTGTACACCTACAACGCAACTGGCCAGCTCTACTGCCACATGTGTAAAAGGGTATTCAAGACCAAGTTCGGCCTGGCCAGCCATATCAGGGCTCACAATAGTCAACCTCCATAAGCTTTGCATTGGGGTCGCCGTCATCGAAATCGATGAGGAGGACTATATGACTAAGTACCTACTTTGATGAGACGGTGGACGGAAGGCCAGCGTTAGCCCATTTAGGCTAGCTTAATCTGACTATATAGATAACTAAGACATTGCAACTAACAATTTTATGGGCTCCTGGGCCTGAAATAAACGTGTATTTAAATTAATTTTAATGCTTATTCATGACCATTTCGTGGCTTACAAAATGTGTTATATCATGTTATCCTGTTGCGTTTAAGTACTTGTTGTCGCTTGCTTTTATTATTTTATACTTTACCCGTTTTCTTAATTAACAATACCTGCATACAAGTACCATGTAACTGTTGTTCGTCACGAATAAATGATTTATATTTCTATTTTCTATGATTCCCAAACTTTAAATTTTTGGGATAATGTAGATTAGTGGATTACACCTACTTTATTATAGGTATACAGAATATAATAATTACAACACAATCTTATGAATATTCAGAAATAGTTGGGTATAGGTGTAAAAGTTCGCCTTTACACCTGTACATAACTATTTCTATTAATCTGTCTAAGGTTGGTAGTTGGCAGTTGTGATATTCAGTAAGTTATTAGAAAGAAATACAATATTTTGTAAAACAATGAAAACGAGTGACTTAGTAAATAAATGTGACTTACCATTCTCAATCAATTAATCAATATTGCTTGCTTTTGAACACCCTGCCGGCTTAGCCACTTTTGCAGCTGACTGTACCCCCTCCGCCCCTCTCTCAGCTCACACTGCCTTTATTGTGTCCGTAATCCAAGAGACAATAACTACAATAAGCAAATCGAAACCAAATTGGAAACGAAATTTTCGACAGAAAACAATTCCCCTCCAATTTTCAAGCACTTTGAATTTAATTTCAATTAAGAATTCATTTCGGCACATCTTTGAAGCGATAATTCTTCTTGTAATTATGCCATTCTGATCTCATTTCATTCCTTTTGAAGGCGAGGATAACGGTAACTTGAGGCCTGAAGGTTATTGGGAGGTCAATTGTGAGAGGTTTTAGTACATTACGCACCTAGGGCGGTAAAATAAAGAAGGGCTCAGATCGCGGATATTTGTGGCCCGAACCGAAGGTGAGGGCCATAGACAAGCGATCTGAGGCCTTCTTTATTACCGCCCGTGGTGCGTACACAATTTTACGTCTTCTCCTGGGTGTGAAGTGAGATTTGCCGCTCCGGCGTAATATCTCACTTACCGCCCAGAGTGACGTAAAAATATTTTTGCTTACCTATAGTAACATACCATACCTACCTAAGTATTGATATTATATTACTTTGTGATTGACATGGTGGTAACCCATTTGGAACAGGTATGCTTATAAAATCGGCTTAGTAACAAAATGGTAAAGAAATACCATCCAATCATCTGTAGGTAGGTACCTATCAGTGGCGGCGCGTCCATAGAACTCGATTCCCTTCGGTTTGTCTGAGTTTCAGACGCCTGAGCAGTTTTCCTACAGCTTATGAAGAATTTTTTAGCAAAATTGGCTTGCCTAAGAAAACTTTTGACCCTCCGCCACTGGTACCTATATCACACACTTATAAGCAAGTCTATAGAAAGAATTCATTCACTCATCCAATTTTCCACGTTTGGAGCTAGAAAGCCTGCAATTTAAGCCACTTACATTAAGTGATGTCCAATATTGGTCTTATGCTTCAAACATACGCCTTAGTTTCTATAAAGTTATCATAATATACTTTGGGTAGTTACATAATATACACGAGAAATTTGGACGGCTGCCTCTGGGATCTGGCTATCCGTGGAGAACCCTTACTAACGGGGCTTACTAAAGGGGCGTTTAAGTGTTACGTGATGCAATTTTTGAAGATTTTTGACTCCCCTTCCGATGTAGTGCACAATTTCCGTTATCTGTAACGCAATTTTTGAAGAATTTTGAGATTTTTTTGTCCCAAAAGTTATAGTGAAAATCACTACAAGTCTATTGTCGCGCCAAGCGCGATGCATATCGGTAAGTGGTACTTGACCACATCCCTATTCTGTCATGTGGCAACACTGACTGACAGCTATAGGATGACAGTTCTAATGGCGTGAAAGGACTGGCGCCGACATGGACTGCACGGAAGGTAACGTGTGAAAGTGTGGAAGGCGCTGGGTGTCCTGTACGGTCTACAGTGCATGAGCCTCCACGGGACCACAAGACACCTTCCTGGTAAGTGTGAACATTTTATACTTTTATAATCGACATCTAAACTACATGAGGGTAGAACAAGGGTTAACCTACGGTCGTCGTTGGTTAACGTAGTTCTACTAAGGCGTAGTCCAATCTTGCGGTGTATGTACCTAGACAAGCAAGGACATTGGATTGGGAAGCCCGGGGCTTCCTAGAGTGTGTATTGAAAGCACACAGGCAAGGCATGTAGTATGGTCGGTTATGAGTTGGAGTAAAAGGGCCGGCTCTAGGGGGCAGGCTTATGGAGGACCCCGTGGGGGCAAAGCCCCCACGTCCAGCTGGTGTTGTTGGATACCAAGGTACTAGTTGGTAGTACCCAGTCTGGAGGCGTAACCGATTGTACGGGAGAGTCACTGGATAGGCCAGTCGACTTTCATATATGTAGACATGTACAATGCCAACTCTGAATTAAATACACATAAAATAGCGCGGTCCTAGGTGACCCCCTTCGTCTACTCTCATGTAGCATATTATTATGTGTATATTGGATTTGTTATATTTTGTTGCCCAAGCAGACTATACCCATATTGGATTCAGGCAACTATATCATATATAACTGGGTATAGAGGGCGCCACATCTATACAGTCATTGAGCTTTAAGAAGAACCTTCGGGAATCGGCGATGACACACGAAGGTAATATTGCTGATCTGCTTTTTCATGTGTCACTGTTGATTGATACCAGACGTCTCTTTCTCAAACCCGAAGGTTCTTTTAAGAGCTCACGGACTGTACTACTCTTTGATTCTGTCAACCGCCAAACATAGCGCACTAAATTTGTCAAGAGGGCGTTTTTTTCTCATGTATATGGTGACAGTTCAGTTTAGTATGAAAAATTTAGTTCCAATGAAATTCCGCAACAAAGTTGTCACATTTAGTAGAATACCTATTAAATCAATGCATTTATAAATGACATGAACAATAATTGATCTACGCCGTATCTCTAAACTAATCGACTTACTGGCATCTCCATGCCTTCTCAAACCTCCCTGTGGGTTCAGCCTCGTCGAATAGGCAACCACTCAACGCGGCTCGCAGTTTATCTGATATCGGCTTTTGAAAGGAAAAGGTATCATTTATATGTTAAATTTACCACTAGTCTATCTAGTCTATTCAACAACCCTGACATGAATGGAATGGATGATGAATTAAAGTAGGGATAGGTGCGGGTTTTCTTCGAACTATCGGAGTTACGTTTCCACCTTTATACAGGGTGGGCACAAGGAAACCGACAGATCTTTACCACGCATAGCATGAGACCAAAAGGAATAAAAAACGTTGTGACTTTTGGTGAATCTAGGCAAAAAAAAATTTTTTTTTTTTTTATGTTTTGTGCACAAATGATATTTCTTCAAAGTATTCTTTATCAGTATAGTTTGAAAAAAATAGTTTCTTCAAAGTATTCTTTGTCACTTTGATATCTGTCAATAAGGATGTGTAAACTATGCCCAATAGTGGCAGCAACACCATCAAAAAGGCGTTTTGTGCTGAGTAATAATAATAAAAAAGTTTTCATAAGAGTCGCCAGGACGCTCGCGTTCCCATACAAACGTAGTTTAGCTCTCATTTTAAAACGACATGCTTTAGAACCGCGAAATTTGGCATGGGCATTTTAGTAGTACAGATCTATGTCGGTAATTCGTTTTCGTTGCAAAAAATTGTAATACAAAGAAAATACAGCCAGATACAGATTTACATACAGAAACTTATTTTTGCTATATTTTCTTTGTATTACAATTTTTAGCAACGAAAACGAATTACCGACTTAGATCTGTACTGCTAGAATGCCCATGCCAAATTTCATGGTTCTAAAGCATGTCGTTTTAAAATGAGAGCTGAACTACGTTTGTATGGGGACGCGAGTTCACGCGAGCGTCCTGGCGACTCTTAAAATTGGTATTAACTCTGAAACTAGACATATCCCAGAAAAGTTTATAGAACATTTTCGTATCACTGTTATAATTTTTCGGGTTACTCGTGCCCACCGTGTATAACAGATAATGTTAAAACCTATGTTAAAATACGCTTACTTAATCTATCAGATTTATTATATTTCCATGGCTTATATTATTATAGTCTGTCTGTACCTAGACACTATATAACATCAGACCAACACAATGAGGGTTTCTGGGAATCCAGGTGGCGCCACTGTGACGAGAGGTATTTTTGACAGCAGCTGTCTAAATCCACCAATATAAAAAAATTGATTAAACATGATTGGAGGATTATGACTGCTGGACCTCTCGCCACGGTGAAAAAATCGATTCAGGAAACCCTCATTTTCAAATCTGAAATAACAGAGGGATTTTGATTTTGTTGATTTTAGTATATTTTTCTATATCAGTCATGTTTGCTATAGGTTTTGGATTGGATTAAATCTACAAAATCCGAACCAACGTTTAGTAATTATAACAGATTCATTAATCGTCTCAAACCCCGGCTAACGATGAAATATGACGCGTCTCCGACGTGTATAAACGACGGCATCTTGCAAACTGTCGGCATTTGTGGTGCCATTTTGTGCGTGGAACATTAGGGAAATGTGACGTGAAGTTTGCAACCCCGGAGAGTTATAAAGAAGGGTTAGGTACGTTCCCTCGATACCTAAGCTAATGACATATTTTACACCCTCTTGTTACTTCTATTCCTAATGAATTAACTTTAAAGATTTTACAGTGTGTGACCTGTGACACGAGCAAAAAATTAAGACGTAAATTCTACTCCTCAAACTAAACAGCGTTTGTTCAGCGACTCAAAAAAACTTACGGTTTCATTTATAGTACATTTTAAAGTTTACATGAACATGCAATGTATTGCGAAATTGATTATGTCTGTAGGGTGACAAGACTGACAAGTTATGTCAATTAGACGGATTTTAACGTACATTGAAAATAATATTTAGTTTGTAAGAAAAGGAAGCAACCTTAAAATATATTTTTTTGTTTAAGGAGTACAATCTATTTTGAATTTTTTCTCGTATTACAGGCCACACCCTGTATACAATGACGAGCAATCGAACGTTTTCCTTACCGTAAAACCACCCAAAAGATAACTAAATTTTATTCCAATTCACAAGCTATCCACGAAATCGTCTCCGTTTGACAACTGACAATAAACAACGCCATTTACCTCAGCTCTCAAATTCTGAGCATGATTTTATCTTAAGAGCCTATCACACTTGAGCGATTTGAAAGCGATTTCTATACAAAACTCGTACGCGGCGAACTCGCGGCGTGTTCGCTTCCATACAAAATTCGCTCGCAAATCGCAAGTGTGATAACGCTCTAACTCTTTTACAATTAATATAACGTATGAGCTGTCACTCATTTGGTTTATTCCACGAAACACTTTTTTTCCGAACAAACTCCAGGCACTATATGTCAGATCCGTTACAAAAATTTTGTTAATTTTATTAATTTTACCATGTCTTTACTTTTTATAGGTCTTTGATAAAATCTGCAAAATCCGTACCAACTTTATTACGTTCAGTAATTATAACAGATGGCTATGCATTAATTGTCTCAAACCCCGGCTAACGATGAAACATGACACGTCTGCGAGGTGTATAAATGATTATTACTCAAATGACGCTGTTACAGTGGCAAAATATTTTCATAGATGAAAAAAAAAAAACAAAAAATATTGAAATAAATTCGACACTTAATTGCATATTTATGTACCTTATTTGCTGACTGTAGTTATTTTCTTTTACTGACGGCGTTTGTATTGCTATTTTGTGCGTAAAACATACGGGTAATGTGACGTGAATGACACAAAATCATAAAGAGTATTACCATAAAACAACCTATCTGTAATTTGAAAGCTCCTTATTATGGTCCAAATTTGTCTCGAAAGCTGTACTACACATACTGGCAATCTAGGTCAATAAATCTATGGACTGCAACTTATAGTCAAAGTTAGGTAGTTAACTATAATTTACGACAATTCTAGGAAACATTGTGCTGTGAATCACTTAAATGTCTTCTTATAAGCAACAACCTGGCTAAAGGCGGAATACTCGTACTTTTAACCAAGCACATTAATCTACTAGTTATTAGATATACCTATCTGACGTTTTCAAACAAAAAGTACATCATTGTCGGTTGTTAACAAAGTTGATTTCTAAATGAATTGTTATGGCAGTAATGCCTTAATGACAACCGACAATGATGTTCCTTTTACGTGGAAATGACACATGATCTCTCAAACATTCAAATGTATTTTACTAGTAGTTATTATGATTAGTAAG
Organism: Pammene fasciana; assembly: GCA_911728535.1. Taxonomy (NCBI): domain Eukaryota; kingdom Metazoa; phylum Arthropoda; class Insecta; order Lepidoptera; family Tortricidae; genus Pammene; species Pammene fasciana. The sequence continues at coordinate 6,414,557 of OU452292.1, forward strand.
ATACACAAATGTAACAAATGTGACCTGTAACTTCGGTGTTATCAATAAAGATTTGTATTTGTATTTGATTGTAGGAACTGAAATTACCAAAACTAGCTAAGCGGGAGATTCATTCAAAATGATCTAAGGATTTTTTCTTAACAGCAAAGTTACGATTATTAAGAATATTTTCTGTTGCTATTCTTGGAAATAAAAATCTCGATTTCCCTTGAGAGGGGGTAGACGTATTAGGCGTAAATAATAAATATCAATCCTTTTAAAGTTCCCCGTGGACAGAATTTTATTAATCAAGAGGATCTTCAAAATATGTAGTAGGTTAGGTAATATGGTAGTTTCTTAAGTAAAATTAAAGTTGGAATTTTGAATGTCTAAATGGTCCCGGACATATGAAAGATATTCATTTAGGATACTTATTCGGATTTTTAACTAAAGTTATGATGATGATGATATGTGTTTTTTTTTACTTTGACAATTTATTTAGGAACACGCAAAGACTATCAATGTGTTTATTTTATTATTGTTGACAATGTAAATGATTTTATTTGACATTAAATAAATTCAATCTGTAGAAAAAAATATCTTAGGTAATAATTAAACCCGTGAATAAGCAAATATTTTACATTACATTAAAACTGTTCTCTAAATATATGTATATCATAATACGAATTAAAAATCTTATTTTTATTTTTGAAAAAAATATACCTTCGGGTTTAACTAAAAGTTAAAAACTTGGGCGGCACTCATAACACCAACACGAGGGCTGAACGGTCAAACCCGACAACTCAAGGTATATTTAAGGTTAATAATAACTTCACGTAAATCAGGTAATTCACTTCATTCACGTATAGGTTTAATTTCAAAACCCTATTTAGTTTGACCGGTTTGACAGGCCAACTCTCGAATAATAATAACAATATAAACAGTCAGCAGCAGAAATAGCTAAGCGGGTAAGGTGTTCAAAATGACCTACACACGCTCGTATTCTTTTAACAATAAAGTCGTGACCAAGTCATTTGTACAACCTATCCACTTAGCTACTTTTGCTGCTGACTGTACGTATGCATCAGGATTTCGCTAGTGCTTCAAACATAATGAAGTGTACAGCCTTGGCCAGAAGTTTAGTCCATCGTTTCCATCTTTGTTTAAGTTATTTTGTCAATTAATTTAAACTAATAGGCATGTTTTGTTGAAGTTAGTAGTAACTGCATAGAATATTTGCAATATGTCGCACCGACTTAAATTTACATTTTTGGTACCTTCTGTTTTCATATTTTTTAGGTACCTTGAAAGTGTTATTAAGTGAAGTTTTCTATATTTATAAATAAAATATAACATTTACCGTTACCGTACATTGTTAGGATAGGGAAAAAATGCTTAACATCAAAATTGTAAACAAAAAACACCTATGCTCAATACTTCTGGCCAAGGCTGTATATGTAACGAAGTGAAAGTAATATAATGAAGAACCGATACAGCCAGTATTATATCCCGCCTGAAACTATAAGCTGCCACTCGGAGCACTTTTATTGCTTCTGCAGGCAACCACGAAGGACTTTCTTCTCAAACGTCATCAAAATTATATTAAAATCAGAGATAGAGATAGAGAGGCATTATTATTGCAGCATTCTAGCTTTAAAACAAAGTTTAGAAACGATCCAACTTCAATACAACTCCAATGTATTAACAACACAATACAGCTAGCGCCTAAACGTCTGAATCAGAAATATCAGAATTTGCTTGAACTTTATTCCAATGCATCTTCAATTTTTTTAGGGGTAAGACAAAAAATCGTCCATATTCCGGAGCATTACAGACTACTTTTTATCTTACCCCTAAAAAAATACCTGTCTATCTTACCCCAACGCACCTTATTGTTTAATTATTTGTTGTGTGTTGGAGTTCTGTTTAAGATACATAGTGTTTCTAATGTATTGTTTAAGTATTTTAAAAATAAGAATACGGCACCAGGTATGCTGCCTACTGAAAATAGTTATTAAAATGAATCCAGGGGGGTGATTTTTGAGATTCGAGCACTCGAAAGTGACATATAAAACTCTGAATAAAACGATGAAATTATATTGTAAAAATAATAGCGATAGAAATTTAAAATCATGATTATTTAAGCTATTAATTCCATGCGAAAAAATTAGCAACAAACTTTTGTGTGCGATTATTTTCGAGCTTGAATTTTTTGAATTCGAGCGTCCGGCTGTCAAAAATCGGCCCCCAGTGCTGTTCATACGAGCTCATTTCACATTCAGAGCAAAGCCAAAGTGGGGCGTTCTATGCAAGCCGGATATACACTTTCAGCCGCAACCATTGATTTACCTCCCACTAGATAGAGCATATAAAGTGCGTTATGAACTTATAACAACAGATAAAAGCTGTTTGTATTGTAAGGAATCCGTAGATAACCTTCTGAACGATAGATAAATTCATAACATGATTGACGTATGGGTTTCAAAAGTATTATGAATAATATGATCAATTCATACAATCAATATGTCTGTAGTTGTTTGGGGCTTGAGTGTTGGGGTGTGAGGATATAAATATGACCGTTCACATTGTCTATAAGACGATTTGAGTTTACCAGGCAATGGCTCTTCCATTTAGCTGTGTCGATATATGCAATTAAAAATATTTACAAACAATTTGTTACACCTACATGACTATTAAATTAAACAAAAATAAATACATTCTAAACTGCAATTAATTTTCATAGCGCAATATAAAAGTGCGTAATTGAAATGAAATTGCGTTATGGTCTCTAAATTCTTTATTCTTTAATCTCCATAAAAGCTTACAGCTAATGCCAATACACTTATATGGTACTTAAAAATATATAAATTATAGATGATGTGCAGTATTAGGTACAGCTAAAGGAGTGAGTAGTCATCATCACTGGCCTTTGCGTCTATTACAGACGATTTAAACATGAACACTGTGGAGACAACGCCTTTGGTGGCTATAAAGACCGATACGGGAACGACACGATTTTCCACACTTCTGGCAGGAAAAGTTGACGTCAGAAGCCCCAGCATCGGTATGCTGCCTGCGCAACCTCCTTCCAGCCAATATTACGTTACAAGTATACTCTCTATGTGTCACTATCACTGTATCGTCGTGGCGTGCGCATGACATTGATAATATTTGACAGTTGACGTCTTCAGGTCAGTGTGAGGTGTGTCCCATACCATAAAGGTAATTTTTTTCACATTGTGGATGGTCGTCAAATTACTCCACCACGTACTTCAAGGTCGTGTCCTGGTCCTGTCAAGAGTATTCGTTGTAGTTTATAATGCTGAATCTATACGAGGTAGTCTATGAACGCAATGTTGAACACAAAGGCAAAAACATACTGCGTTAGCACTTAGCAGCAAACGATTCTACAAAGCGTTGATGCTAGTGGGAGTCTGAGGATTGTCACTTAAAATACTATTACTACAGTCAGATTCAGACCACATTAGGCACATTAATTCTACATGAAATGTTAAAAGCTAAAATGTGACGTTTTCGATTTAAAGTTTTCCGATTGCCATAAAAAGCATTTAGAAATAAACTTTACCTGTATTAACAATGATGGACCTTTAACTTGGAAATGTCACAAATGCGAAACTGCGCTTAAATACTTAAGATTTTGATATAATTTTGACATTTATTCTGAATCGTCCAACATTGAGCTTAGAAACTGCGCGCAGAGTTCGCGCGGTCAGAATCTATAAGCAGCAGTTTTCACACGCTCTTTTGCAGGTACTTAGTAAAGCCGTAACAATTTTTACGACTAAAATAGTTAAAAACATGCTCAAAGCTTAATTCATCCATAAAGTTTGATATATATAATATGACGTCACGGAATGCAGCTTTTATAAGTATGTAATTATTGAGCTGTCATGTGACTTGATTTATTTCCCAATTTTACGTTTCTGGGATACAAATTACGGGGAATAGGATCAATAGACAAAAACGACATTTATAACGGAGAATTCGTTGTCACCCGCAAAAGGGCCAATTCAATGTTCCGCCAACTCAGCCTACTCTTCATGTTTCCCATGATATGACAGCAATACTGCTCCACCACGCAAAAGGTCGTATGTACATTAGTACATTGGTAAACTAGCATGAATTTGGAATTTATTGCGTGAGAATACGATTGTCAATTGAATGGCTTTTCCAATGGCTCTTACGGCTCATGTGCATTGGGTAGAATATCTATTCGGCGTTTGACTCGCCGCAGGGGAGTAGAATGTAATTGTGGAAATGCTTGGCTTTAGGTATAGCCGGGAATCACAAGGGATCATATATTAGAACACCTACAATACCTACATCCTATCCTTTGGGAAATTTCATGCAGTTAGAGATTAAAGAGAATGCAGTATGTTGACGACGGGCGATAAACTTGCCCCTTCAGCCGTCAACGGCGTAAATACAGTGAATGCTGAATGTGACAACACCTCTGGAGTTGCAGGCGTCCGTAAGCTACGGTAGCTGCTTATCATCAGGCGGGCTGTATGCTTATTTGACACATGAAAACAAATAGTTTTTCAAGTATCGATTACAAAAATTGTTTGCAAATACACTAGCTTCAGTCCGCGAATTCGTCTGCATAGATATCCCTAAGAGAAAAGTTATACAATTGAAGGGGTGTTTACAAAAACAACATAACTGACTACTCTGGTTGACACCTGAAACGATTGACAATGTTCTTAGAAAAGTGTCAACCGCTCTAAGCAGTTATGCTGTTTTTGTAAACATCCCTTCAATTGCCGACCCCACATTTGCTCTACTTTTCTAGCTTAGTGCTGCAATGTCCCTCATTTATTAAGTTGGATGAACTTAACGCGTAATATAATCACAGCAATAAAACAGTTGATTATTGAACAAAACATTGCCTCCTATGACGTTCGTCTTCACATCTCTAGTAGATGCTATTGTAGTAGGGTTTTATCTCAGTACAAATGCGAAAAAAATTGTGGGCATAGCGAAAAAGTTGTGAATTTTTGACCATGGATAAAATGGTCTACGATCAATATTTTTAAATATTGGAGGCCCGTCAAATTTTTGGACCTTTGCGTCAAAATCAGGGGTCCCGCGCAATAAGTTATTACTTTCTGCTTAAGGCTGCTAGGGGTTAAGGGTTGTGTGGTATCATTTCCGTATAAAATTGACATGCTGATTTTTTTTAATATTAAAAAAGAAAAACACTAAAAAAATAAAATATAACTGATAAAATTTATCATTATCAATATTTTAATAAAAAATATCATAAAATAAGGAAGCATATTCAATTGCATAAATATCATAAGTATCATATAGTTATATCATAAATATCATTAGGAAGCATGTATTCAATGCAGTTTTTAAATATATACAATTTTAAAGCATTTACCATACAAAAACTACGCGAAAATAAATCTTAAATTTTACAATTTCGAGTTCAGCTATTGTAGCAAAGGCTAAAAACCAATCGAGCTCGAATTATTGTGCACTCCGAAACTTGGGCCAATATCTCGATATCTAGTTAGACGTTGGCCGACGTCCAACCTCGGGCTCGTGATATTTCAATTTAGCCCCGGAATTTTTGGCCGAACGTCCAAAGGCTCTTTGGTAGATTGCGGCATGAATTTACAGAGAATTCGCAAGAGAAAATAACGTAAACACTCTTGTATCAAATAACAGGAACGATGCAAAAGTGCAGTGTGTGTTTTGCTTGTGCATTTAAAATGACGATATATTTACCTACGTTGAAAATTGCAGAGATAACAAATGGGCAGGGAGAATTTTTTTTTTGTTTTGGATCCTTTTGCAAGTTTATACAACAATCATTGCTAAGTATATGATGTGCGCGATTAAGAGTCTGCCATATAGAGGACTAATTTGGCAACTTAGGCGTTACATTTTTGAAGTGAAAACTTCTTTAGCCGCGTTGGGCACTTTTTGGAAGCGGAAAATCTTATGGGTACGCGGTACCGACATGCTGACGTCCGTCATCGTCAGGAAAATGAAAAACTATACGAGAATTTTTTTTAATGGAATGTACAGTTTTAATGTGGAATAAAGTGAAGTGAAGTGAGTTGAAAGTGAATTTTATAATTGAAAGGCAAAATGGAAAAATTCACCGCGTCGAGCAAGGCTCGAACTTGCGACCTCTCGGAACACCGGTCCGATCGCACTGCCAACTGCAAGTTCGAGTCTTGCTCGACGCGGTGAATTTTTCCATTTTGCCTTTCAATTATAAAATTGAAATATCGTTTGCAGACGTTTCTGCTTATAACAACAATTAATTTGAAAAGTGAAAATGAAACGTGAAAATTTATATCATTTATTTCCTGTAATAAAAAGTTCTAAGTTTTCGCTTCTATCGTCCCTATTAACTGCAATTTTTTTGCGGTTGTATTCGCACCACTACGCCAGGGGGTCTGCTCCCTTAGGTCACACACGCTCCTTATGTCAATAAACGAGGGATCGACATTGTTCACAAAGGATTTTTTAATCAGTTACATGATGATGATGATGATTTCGTCCTGTTATCCCTCATTAGGGGCATAGGGCTCGCAGAAGAGTTATCCATTTGTCACTATCTTGAGCGGATACTTTCAGCTCTTAAATTAGTTACGTAGGTAGTTTATAATAGTAGGTATTATTGAATTTCATTTCAAGCTTTATCCTGTTTTACAAAATTATACCTGCCATTAAAATAGTCGTACCTTTTAACGTTGGTAAAAGCCCTGGAGGTGTCTCTTAGGACTAAGACCCGATCCTCGTGTAGGAGGATGCTACACACAGGCGTTATGGATAACTTTATAAATGGGTCAAGTTTGCTAAATACTAGGTAAATGGTTTTTTTTAATACCACGGCGGGGGTGAACAAAAGACATACCAGAAACCTTGTAAACTAATTTTTGAAGAGCTAGTCCCTTGAGAAAACCTCGACAAGGACTGTTGAATGAGCACCCATTCAACACCCGTTCCACCCGCTCGAAATGCAACAAGATCTTGAATATAAATTATGTACGTATTTATGTATGTCAAAAAGTAATTCCTGATTAGGAATGATTGATTTATCTCTTCTGTAATTTACTCTAAGGGGGCCCACGGACTATCAGTCCGCCTGACGATATCGGCATGTGTGCTAGAACAAAAATTTGACAGCTCCGAACAACTGACACCTTCTTATAATAGTTATAATCGCACGATGTTGCTTGGCCCAGTGATTCGTAACCAGAAAGTAGTCCGCGAATTCATAAGCTGACTTTACTTAAGTCAGCTTTTTTTTTTGCGCGATTTTTGGCGCGTGAGGGCCGTGTGTCACAGTTTAATCTGTGCTCTTCAAACACTCATATCTTGTCAATCGATAGTCATTCGAGCCGCTTCTGGGGCCCAACCTAAAATAGAACCTTCTCATATTTATTCTGCAGAGGAGCGTTGGGGTATACTCGTTTTGATACGTTTTAACGATTCATCGTCATCATCATCTCAGCCATAAGACGTCCACTGCTGAACATAGGCCTCCCCTTTGATTAAAAGGGTGGGTTTGCCATACGCGCCACACTTGGCAGGCGGGTTGGCGCGCGCAGTTTTTTTTTTGTTTATTGTTGTTTAGGCTTTCGGAAGATGCTGCTGCCCATCTCCCGGTATATTCCCTTAGCAGACTCCTACTGCAACCACGGGACGATATGGTGGGGGACAATTCTAAGGCCGGGCACCCCACGGCACAACGGTTTTAACGATTAATAAATTGTATTAGATACTCGTAGTACTTATCTTTTTCTGTCTACTTTGGTACGTTGTGCTAGTTTTGATATGAAAAAAATGCAACTTATCAAGTTATCGTTATACTCGTATCTTATCGTATTTAGTTTAATTTAGTTAGTTTACTTTAATTTAGTCTGGTAGAGGGCGTTTACACAGACCATTTTTTTCAGATAAATTTCTTACATTTATATAAACAGTTATAGTTAGGTACTATCTATGTACGACTTTATGGGGTTTTTCCTTCAGCCACTCGTTATTTTTTTACAAAACTGGAAAGAAGCCAGTGAAGGATTAAAGTATAGAAGGTTTATTAGTTTTAAATAATAAACCCACAAAAATATCACAGCGGAGAAAAGGCACATGATCTATGAGAGCAAGCCGTTTAATTTGGTAAAAGCTTTTTATACGTTTTTGTATATCATAAGTACCATATAAGTGCGTTGGCTTTAGCTGTTAGCTTTTATGGGGAATAATAAATAAAGAATAAAGAATAACTTTTCTGTTTGTATGTATAATAAAACTCACCCCGAAATATAATCATACACGGGAAAAAAAGCTTCCCGGATATTCTAAATCTAAGACATTATTATATTATGTTGAAAATATTTCCTCGTGACAAGCATTTATTTCCTTTGACGAAAATAAATTAAAGTTTTAAATATAACGAAGCGAATATATTCTTACAGATTTTCTAGTTTTCTTTTACCTAAGATAATACTTGTTTGGTTAACGTATTTACAATCTCTCTTATTTACTCAATATACTTTTGAAACAATACATTTTTGTATTTCTATTTTAAGAAAACGTGGTTTTATTAAGCGAAGAATCATATTTTTGGTAAAGTAAATAAATACTTGTCACGAGGAAATATTTCCAAGATAATAATAATGTATTGGATTGAGAATATCCCGGAAGCTTTTTTTTCGTGTAAGTAAAATACAGCCTGTTACATATGTCTTCGATTTACAAAAGGTATAGCTTGCTTAGGTCGGCTTCACTAGGAACCTCTATGTGTTTACCTTGCTTGGTCAATATATTCGGGACAAAAAGGGAGGGTCCTAATCAGTTTGTTTAGGCACGTAGGTACCTGTATATAGTGTGTATGGGATCGGAAGGGTCAATTTAATTATAGAATCAGCAATCAAGAGAGGAATAGAACCGCTTTGGTGTTGAGAGTTATATGAGGTGGCAAAGTACTGGAATCTCGTATCAAAATGAATGCGGACCCTGATTTTATACTAAAAGTGAAATTCCATTTATGACCGCACAGTAACTTGCCATTTTGAAATTTAATCACAATTGAAAATATAGGTACGTTAACGTTTCGCGTTTCAGTTTGAAGTGACCCCGCCCGATCGCGTCACTTTAAAAAATATATATTTTACCTACAGTCGCCATCAGATATATCGGAGCGGCCAAGGTGGTCACACATATCTGAATTATAATTGAATCTGATAAAGTGCATGTTCAGATATTTTTGAGTACCTTGGCCGCTCCGATATATTTAATGGCGACTGTACAATGGTGTTGGGCCATATAGTTTAGTTAGATCATATAATAAATAATATTTATATCATTTCTCCACGCCGTATCCGGCGACAGCGCGCGACTCCGTCAATTATTTCTTGCAGGATTATGGAAGGCTCGGGTATGACTTGCAAAGCCAAACTTTGTCTTGAAGACGCGGTCACACAAAGCGCAGTGTAGTTGGCCAGCTGGGTTGTACGTGTATATGTACGTAGGCTTAGGACGAGTCTTTCTTAAATGCCGTCTGGCATCCAGGTCTCTCAAACGCTGATGCTCATATAATAATAATAATAATATTTAGCAAGTGACCAAACTTTCAGTTTCTTCATTTAAATTGCTTTAGCAATATAATAATGTGCATGTTTGCTAAATGTAGATTTACTATTAAAGAAATATAACACAGTGGTCAATTTTACGAAAACCATTAACATAATAATCTGAATATAAGAGTACCTACGAGTTTGATTTACTAATGTATTTTATCGTAATGGAGTACAGTCGCCATCAAATATATCGGAGCGGCCAAGGTACTCAAAAATATCTGAACATGCACTTTATCACCATAGAACAGAGGCGTTGTTCAGATATTTGTTACCACCTTGGCCGTTCTGATATATCTGATGGCGACTGTACACCAACACGAAAAACTTTGGAACTTTCATTATCTATTATGTACCTTCATAAGTAGGTAGTGTATTTTCCGCCTGGAAAATAGAAGCTCTTACTTATCGGAGAGTTTTAACGACGTTTATACGTGCACGTGCATCATAAACTACGTCTACAATATATCCTCTACGCTGCAATATTCTCAGCACCTGTTGAAAGAGGGCCAAATGAGGAGCATAAGCGTTATATCTATTATAAGGTTTTATTTATTATGAAGTTATCGTCGAGACGCCCGAGTACCCAGAAGTTGTCGGTAAGAATTCGCTTCGCTTACGCTCCCACTCGTTCGGTAGGTAATACATAAACAATGAATTATTCTCCTAAATGTGTATCTAGTGTAATTTCATTTGACAGAATTATGCAAGATTATGGCCTTAGAATTGTCCCCCACCATATCGTCCTGTGGTTGCAGTAGGAGTCTGCTAAGGGAATATACCGGGATATGGGCAGCAGCATCTTCCGAAAGCCTAAACAACAATAAACTAAAAAAACTGCGCGCGCCAACCCGCCTGCCAAGCGTGGCGCGTATGGCAAACCCCCCCTTAAAGGGGAGGCCTATGTTCAGCAGTGGACGTCTTATGGCTGAGATAATAATAATATAATTATGCAAGATTATGTCCTCTACGACTATTTGTATTGCCCCTTAATACGTTGGAATTTACAAATTCATTAAACATACTACGTTGCTATTACACACTTGTTCAAATTTTATGCTTTACAACATAGAGGTACTTATTAAAACCTATTAAGTGTTTCATCCATACTAACTTTAATGCTATGATTAAACTTACTTACCAAAAAGCAAAGCAATGTTTATTACAATCATCAGAAATAAATCATTTATTTCCTTAATAATTATTTTATCCACAATCTTATAAACCACGCCGCAGGCTTCGTCAGACAGAATAGATACAAAATAGGTCAACCACAGGCTTCGTCACACAATCAAACTTTACAAGATGAAATCCGCCACAGGCTTTGTCAATAATAAGTATACACTAAAGCCTAATTACATACAGACCACCTCGGACCGTAGCCGGCCCAAAAGTCCCCATGACACTAGCAGCGTTTCCACGCTGAATTGCCAAGGAAATCTGCTGAACCAGGTACGGTCCGGAGCGAGGATCGCAACCCCTCTCTCTGAGTCGACGACCCAAGTCCCTAACAAACTCCTTGGCCTCCGTACCCCATGACCCTGCAGTCTCTACCGCAACCGGTATGAAGTCATACGACCGTCTTACCAAATATATATCCCTAACGGCATTTGAAATTTCTAGCGTCGATGTCTTACGTAACTACACAACCCAATAATTCCCAGGACACTTTCCTTTTACACCGAGCCATCTCATGAAATAACTTATTTACATAAAATAATATTTGTCTCACTGCCTACGTACGCTGAGTCAGGAAAGTGTTATATAAAACCTACAACGATTCCGTGCCTGGAATGGAGTCTGAAATTTGATATTATTTAAGGTACAGTTCACATACTCGTAACAGGTATCATTCTATGAAATATATGTACGAGTATGTAACAGAATTGTAAAAGGGTCATGAGGATTTAACGGTCACAAAACGTTATGCTTTTTACACCACTATTGAAGAGACAGTGGTGACAGTGCTAATGGCACTCATAAGTTGCCAAATTAGTTCACTAGATGACATACCCTACAGTTATTGGAGTGAAGTAGCTTAAAATTCCGATTTATTTATTTATCGTATGGCTACTCGTCACTGGATATACAGTGTGTAAATCTAATACGGGCGATAAATAAAACCAGACATAGAACTCATTAGTGTAATCATTAATTAAGATGTTTTTTTAAGTTACACTTAACTGTGACCCAATAATTAATTTTTGAAAATTTTATCATCAGCAATGTACTGTAAACATGCTTTTGAAAGTAACTGTCATTACTGTCAACGAGCGTTTAACGTGAGTGTGTGTTTGCATTACATTGCGGGCCGAATTATTTTGTATGGATAATTTTTTTATTGCAATTTTAAGTAAAAGTTATCTAATTACATTTCTTAGGTCCTATACTAACCACTGTTAAGAGATTCGCCTGTATTAGATTTACACACTGTAGATAGAAATTTCTTCTGTCAGATGGTAATAGTAGTGGGAAAGTAGATGGTGAAGAAAATCCAGTAAGTGCTGCGAGGTCCAGATAGGACAGTGCAGGTGCCAAGTTTGTTATTCCGATGTAAACCATTAATAGCCAACCCTTCAATGTGAAGTCGGTTAAAAAAATTTAACCTCACTTGTCTTGTTTTCCATAATGATTTTAGGTACTTAACTGTAAACACATTTGCGCACCTCAAACTTCGTAACAAATTATGAAAATAGAAGCAATTTGTGTAAAGGAATGACGTGTTAACTTTATTTTACAAGCGAGCCTCGCTTTTCCCTGGAATTTGTAGCGAAAATACTTTTTGATTTTAGACGAAAAATGGAGTCGACACGCGGCTTTGATGAAGGAATTTACTTTTTTGTTTGCTAGATTCGCTGTGGAAATATTTGTTTGTTGGTTTTGAGCAGCTACAATAATGGAATTTTTACATTATATGAAATTGTAGCCATATATTTAAATTTAAAGAAGAAATAAGTCAACAACATAACTAGTAGTCTGCCTCGAACTGAGAACTCAAATATGAAGGTTTTTTAAGTTTCCACTTACTTTTGGGTCAACTTAGGGACTAGGCAGCTATTTGTGGGTAATTGTGGGTGGGTAAAATCAACCTTAAACACACCCTTATACTTGATGAATATTTGAAACACAAATTAAAGTGAATTCGGAGCAATTAATTTAATCTACCCTGGCTGGTAACTTATTCGGCAGAAGCACTTACTGGAGTAACAATTACTGTGTTAATTAAAGACTACGACTTCATAGTTGGATTACACGGGTCAAAAGTGTGACAAGATTTATTCCAAAGACTGATGACGACTCGTAGGTATATGATTTCTAAGAGCAACTATAGTTACTGCCACCAAAATTTTGATTTGCCAACAAATATATCTGCGACCATTTTTATTTTAAAGACCAATATGTTTTTAGAAAATCGTTTTTATATTGTTTGGAGTTTCGATTTTGGTACCAGATATATTAGTTTTGTGATACCTACATATTATGATTTGCCGGAAATTTTAAGTAATTTTATTTTGGTATTTTTTTAAATATTTTTTTGGTGATATAATCTTGGTGGCAGGTCTATTATTTTAGTGGCCAATCTTATTAATTGGGTCATCGACTTTATATTTGTTTGGTGATCGGTTAAATCATAACTATTTTTAAGTCACTACATTTTCCTATCTTGTCGCAATGATAGTATGTTGAGATTCTCTGTAGGTAGATATTTAGTTAACAAGTGGACCTCAACGCATAACCAACTCGGCATTATGCTGGGATTTAGGTTCCTTGTATTTATCTATATCTAAACATATATTATATTCTCATAGCAATCAAACTTCTAAATTACTCCTATTTGCACGTACACGTTCAAACAAAACAAATGAAATAAGTAATTAAGCAAAATTGTACCAGTTTGATTCAGAGCTTATCGCTATCTAGATCAAAATGTCTAATGCACGGGTCTTAAATACAGCACATAAGACTTTTTGCTTATGTTAAGGCAGAGTTGTGTAAATTTGTATGTACAGGTTTACAAAGTGTGAATCCCTTTCCAAGCAAACCAGTAATGCAAGAACTTCCCTGTCCCTCATTGTATAAATTACCACAGACATTTGAAGCGGTTTTGATGTAGGTCCAAAGGTCTTCGTTAAATTGTCCGTTATATAATGTGGGGACGGGTTGTTTAATTAAAAGACGTAAATAATTAGAATTGTGAGCTCTTCATAATTGTTTCATTATATTTTGTCCTTCGGTTTGTTTTTATAAGTTCCGCCTGTTTACGATGAGGTGTCACGTAAATTGGAACGGATTTATTTTAATTGGAGTCTAAAGCTGTTCAAAGTACTGACGGACTTTCGCACGCCCCAAAGATATTTTTTTTAATTTACTTACTAGTCTGCACGCAAGCTTCGAGGATTCTGAAGCCTTAGAAGCATTAGAAATGTGAGTGAATTATGTGATTTTCAGATAATATTTTTCCTAAAATTTCACTTTGAACCTTAGAAATTAATATGCAAGCTGTTGGAGTTTTCCTGACATTGAAGTTTGTTATTCTTGTAGCGTTAAATTAGTTTAGTAGGTACCAAATTCATCAACTTTAGCCTTTGTCCATTTCATAATTTTATATAATAGTAACAACGTATATTATATTGCTTGAATTTCAAAGTAAGAAAGAACCCTACAGTGAGACCCAATCACGAGAAAGTAAGAATATTTGTATAAAATGAAGACGATCTCATACTTCCCCTCAATACTCTAATAGCTGTTCTACATGATGGGCCATCATAGGGACGCAGCTATAAGACGGAACGAGATCGCAACATCGTTAACTCCCTCTAACGTATAGCTGCGTCCCTATGATGGCCCATCATGTAGAGGAGCCATAACGCCCGGACCACCAAACCCATACTCCATACTCCGTCATACATTGATTTCACCAATGTATAATAGTCTAGCTGCTTCACCATTAAGCGTGAACGCTCGGAGCTCATCCTCGGGCTAGTGTATTCCTATCTGTACCCACCACTAGGTTTTTTCGTAAAAATCATTACCATTTGTTCCCGCCATGGGCATATGGTGTACACCATGCATGTCACCGAATCCTGGATAACGGGGAAGGCCGGTGAAAAATCATCATTGATGGCGCTGCGTCCGATGGTCCTTTTTATATGGGATTTGACAGCTGATTCAATGAGTTCTAGATGGCGCTGCGTACGATTGGTCCTTTTTTATATGAGATTTGACATATGCCATAGACAAACAAACTGACAGTTGCCTTGTCCCTTGGGCTAATTTAATTTACCAAACTGCCTCAAGCTTGAGAGTTAAATTTAATGAAATTATTGGAAAATCACAAAGTTCTCTATGGGAGTTAGTTCAGACATAATAGAATTATATAATTTCCCTCGAGTTCTCACATCAAAGTGCTATTTGGAATATTTAGTACAGGCATTTTAATTCAATTTCCGCTAAGGTTGATTAATTTGTCTTTGTTAAACTCGATATTGAATAATAAATACCTATTGTTATTTTTAAGCATGCTTACTACGTTATTGTAACTTCACCATATTTTTTCTTAAAGGTCATCGGGAAGAGAGACCATTTAGGGACATAAGTTCGACTGTGTAGATAAATAAGTATTTTTTAAACCAAGAAAGGGGTAAGATGCAAGCACAGGACAGCACATCGACCGCACTTGTAAAAATCTCCGACGACATCCGAGAGGGAATGAATGATCGAAAGCTGACGGTATTGACGCTGCTTGACTTCAGTAACGCGTTTAATACCGTCGACTTCGACATTTTAATCGGTATATTGCGCTCCCTTAATGTTTCCCCCGAAGCAATCAGCTGGATCCTTATTAGTTACTTGTTTGGTCGTCGGCAACGTGTTAAGGTGGATGATTCATATTCTTGTTGGTGCAACACGCTGGCTGGCGTTCCGCAAGGTGGCGTGTTGTCCCCTTTGTTATTTTCCATTTTCATTAACTCCATCACTCACAATCTTTCTTCACGTTATCACCTGTATGCCGACGACCTTCAAATCTACTCGCAAGGTGAAGCTGATGACCTCCCGAATGTTATTGAGACTGTAAATAGGGATCTGGCGAGCATCCTGAACTGGAGCCATCATTTTGGACTCAAGGTCAATCCTGCTAAGACTCAAGCCATTATCTTTGGCAGTTCCAGACAAATATGCAGAATTGACGTTGATAACATGGCTCCGATTGAGTTTGATGGGGTCCTTATACCGTATTCACAACAAGTTAAAAATCTCGGAGTCATGATGGATACAACCTTATCGTGGGTGCCCCAGGTAAACGCAGTAAGTAGGAAGATGTTTGCAGCGGTAAACTCTCTTAGGAGGCTACGTAATTTCCTTCCCATTACTACCAAAATTGCGCTAGCTCAAACTTTGCTTCTACCCATTCTGGATTACGCTGATGTAACTTATACCAATCTGACCGAAGAGCAACTTGACAAACTTGAGCGCATTCAGAATGTCGCAATTCGGTTCATATTTGGGTTACGCAAATACGACCATGTTTCTCACTTCAGGGCTTAGCTCAAGTGGCTCCCTATTCGTCTCCGTCGTAACTTCCATGTTCTGTCCCTTCTGTACAGTATTCTTTTTAACCCCGCAACTCTCCATTACCTCAAAGAGCGCTTCAGTTACCTTCGTTCGGCTAGATCCGCCCAAAATTTACTTCTTAATGTCCCAACCTCTTCGTCAAAATTCTATAATAGTTCGTTTACATTCCAGGCTGTACGCCTGTGGAACTCTTTACCTCTAGAGATAAGGCGTGCAAAATCCATAACTGTCTTCAAGAATCTCCTTAAGGAGTATTACCTTTCTCTCCCTTGACACATATGTTTGCTGACTGTATTTTATTGTATTTTATTTTATTTATTTAAGTACTTATTTTAGACAAAACATATCTTGCGTTATACCAGTAACGATTAACCAAATTTTTACTAGTACTTATTGGAAAGTTAGTTGATCTCT
The DNA here is from genome assembly GCA_911728535.1 of Pammene fasciana. Classification (NCBI taxonomy): domain Eukaryota; kingdom Metazoa; phylum Arthropoda; class Insecta; order Lepidoptera; family Tortricidae; genus Pammene; species Pammene fasciana. The sequence goes on from OU452292.1 coordinate 6,431,143, forward strand.
TAAAAAATCATTTCACAATATATTTTTTTGTTTTCATTTTCTTTTTTCAAAAAACTTCCATCAAATAATATAAAACAGTCGAGCTTAGAGAATGTCAGATAATGCCCAGCCCAAACATTAAAAGGAGGAAACTTCAAATTTGGAACCTATTATGGACCACAGCCTAAGAACTTTTCGAAGCTCATTTCGAATATGTAAGAGAAATGTCACCTGCACTGCTACTCCACCTAGTAGCTACTAGTGTACTGTTAGTACGCTATTTGTTACTAGGTGGAGTAGCAGTGCAGGTGACATTTCTCTTACATATTCGGTATCTTTAGGTGGCTTTGACATAGATGGCGCAATCGACATGAGCTTCAAAAAGTTCTTAGGCTGTGGTCGTCTATATCTCTATAGTCTCTGCTTATATGAATAAATTAAATGTGACACTCTTTCGAAAAGGTTACTTTTATTGCTCAAACAAAATATTTTATTTATTTAAACTTTATTGCACATAAAAAAAATACAAGTGGCGGACTTAATGCCTTAAGGCATTCTCTACCAGCCAACCAATATCCAATCTAATCTTAATCTAATAAAACATACGCGCCCTCCGCAAAAATGGTAAATAGCTTTTCAGAGAAAATGTCACGTATTCTTCAATTCAAATGTCATGGCGGCGGTCCACTGAAACATTTTTGAAATTTCAACTCCAAAGGGAGTTGAAAATGGGATTGAAAGTTGGTACCAACTTCTCGACCGGCCAATTTTGCTAAGTACCAGTGGCGGCGCGTCTATAGAACACGATTCCCGTAAGCTTGACTAATTTTCACACACCTCAGCAGTTTTTTACAGCTTAAGAAGAAATAAGTTAAATTAAGCAACGGCGTGGCTAAGAAAAAAATTTGATCCACCGCCACTGCTAAGTACTATACTTACTTATAATTAGGTACTATAATTCATCAATGGCTTCATCTAAATCAACCCTCATTTAATGAATATCAAAATCGATTACGACACACACTAATGAATAATTAATATTCGTATAATAGCTAGGGATACACGCACAGATGTGCCTGTCGGATTTGTCCGGCGGATATGTCCGGCGGACAGATCCATCTATGTATGGCGCGAATTGGACATGGATTCGTCTGCGGACACATCTGAATAGCGCCATACACGGACGGATGTGTCCGCCGGGCATATCTGACGGACAAATCCGGCGGACAGATCTGTGGCTGTATCCCTAGCTATTAAAGGGAATCCTGTGATTAACATGCAATTTCATAGCTGATTAATTACAGGAAATGTAATTATTCGTAGACATATACGAATAATATTATTAGTATGTAGAAATTGGTGGTTATATTAGTAGCGTTGTTAAGAATTATTATTTAGCATGACTTTAAGCTATTTTTATGTATTGTTAAGAAAATACGAGCTCGTTGCCCCAAACTGTATGTTAGTAAAAATAATAAAATAAAAATAAAAATATTTTATTCGGTAGCTTAAAAACACAAATTACAAAGTTAGTGTGTCACCGTAAAAATTTGCTAAGTATGAAAAGTTTGACAGTTTTCTATGGGAAACTCCGCCGCCATATTTATCGTTGATCAGTCAGGCTAACCCCACACTAGCGTCTTTCGAGCGTCGACGTCGCGTCGCCCGAGCGCCTGCGCAGCGTCGACACGGCGTCGACGCTGGTGAGACGCCGACGCTCGGGCGACGTCGACGCTCGAAAGACGCTAGTGTGGGTTTAGCCTCAGCCGTTGATTCGGATGAAATGCTTGCGTTAACTCGTTGTGTGAATAATTTTTGGAAGTGTGGGAAACTTTTGGATAACATTAGCTCAAGTAAAACAAGAGGCTCTCGAAAAGGTCTACGATCTGATGCTGATGAGGGCAATAAAAGGGTAATAATAAAATTTCACAAGCGTTTCACCCGCTGGCTCATTTGTGTTACGAATTTATGTATAAAACTTGCCAATATTTTAAAATACGTAAACACAAAATTGATCGAAAATTGTATAGCTATAATAAAACCGCGTATTTAATGAATTACGAGCAACTTTTGTATGCTATTATCACTGCATGCGGCTGTGCTCATTTGTGTTTAGTCAATACGCGCGACATGTATGCATGTATGTATTTTTATTTTTTTATTTGAAAGAATTGTAAAAATGTATTATGTTTATATGTCATAAATTCATAACACAAATGGGTTTAGTGGTCAAATGAGCCCACTGTGCACTTAGCCCGTGAACAACTTGTGGTATTCATCCAAAAGGCTAAATTGATTTTGTTTGTTATTAAAGTTTGGAAGATATAACAATGATTAGTAGTCTTTGTTAAAGATTATATACCTGCGTTTAAAGATTTAGGTACTAAAAAAAACAGCTGTATCATAAAATCATTTAATCGACAAAATACTTTATAACTCCTGCCAAACGCATAAGAAATACTTATCAGTTGCTGCTTAATAATGGTTACAGTAAAATGTTTCAAAGTTTAAACTACGTATTAATAATAGAATATTTGTTTCAATGTTTTTTCACAATCGAAACAATTAATACTTTTAAATAATGGTCATAACTACGAGTATGTATGTATAACATTAAAAAAATAAGGTGCTAAAATATGAAAACTGAAGTACCTAAATCACATGAATGAGTTCTACGCGTCACCAAACCTTAATTAAAATAAACAATTCAACAGACAATAAATACTGATGTAGCTCATAAATTATGTGCAGCTTATAGTTAGGGAGGCGAGGTAGCTAAATGGCGTAATTCAACGGCGCCGTCGAGACCTATCAAAATCGAAAGATAAAATAATTTCGAAAAGAAAAGCTCGTATGGCAAAAACCATTTTAGCGGTGGGTTTGGCGTGTACGGTTTTTCAAAAATGTTAAAAAAAACAGTTACTTGGGCATTCTCGAGCGCGTCAGATATTCATACTACGTATGCCCCGAGTGCCTCTGATAACAACGGTATACTAATCTGCCGGTTTGCGTGGTGGGGGTAGGCATATAAAGTAGTCAAAAATGCAAAAAAAAAAAAATTACTCGAGCGCGTCAGATTTTCGGAAGGGGTGTTAAGTAGGCCCCAAGGAAGCTCCCTTTAAAAAAACTGACGATTTCGGCGTGACGATAAGTTACGATGAATTTTTGAAAATGCAAAAAAAAAGAGTTTTTTTGAAATACTCGAGCGCGTAAGATTTTCATAGGGGAGGTTTATCTCGGTATCCTGAAAGCATATTTTTTTAATCTGACAAAAATGTTGGTGGGTTCTCTTAATCTGACCGAAAAAGGTTTAACTTTCAAGTCAAAAAGTTTTAACTTTTTGTGTAAAATAAAATTACCTTTTTTGTTTATTTAAACTTTTTTTTGTAAAATGTATCGTTCGCGACTTATATGCCGTAACGCATTCTTAGGAAGACGAGATGGCTCCTCCACACTTCCGGTCATGCGGAAACCGGCAGATTTTGTATTTTTAGTAAGTTTTAGATTATATTCTTCAAAACAAAATAAAAAAAAATCGCGCTCGAGAATGCCGGATTAACGTTTTTTTTTTACAAGTTCGCGATCCTATAACTCGGCGGCGTCAAGGACTTATCGTCAGATTAGTTAAATTTAGTCTTTAAACACTAAAATCAACCCCCAATATCTTAAACTGACGCGCTGGAGTATTTCAGACTATCCATTTTTTTTTACTAATCTGATCGTCTATCCTAGGCGCGCGTCACTACATATAGAGCTAAATACTTTACAAGGTTGTTCTATTAGGTCTAAGGTATCTCTCATATCTTAAACTGCCACGCTCGAGTATTGCAGAAAATTCCCCTATTCGCCTCCCTAACTATTACCTTAAGCTACGTCCTAACTACAAGTTTCATCGGACATTTTTAATAGAACGAAGTTATAATCTTGACACACTTTTCTTGTCTTATTTTGAACACCATGCCCGTTTAGCTAATTCTACGGTTGTATAGTAGGCCCGTTTAAAATATTACCATTGGGCGGCGGTGAGTAATGGCCATACAAAAGTCCAAAAATCAAATCGATCTGAGAGGTTCCAAAACCATCTAGGGATGATTGGTGGCATCCCAAATCCTTACAGCCAACGGGAATTTAGATCTTTTCGGGAATTTAAACTCTGTATAAAATTATTCTGTTACTTAGAAACTATCAATTGACAATTAAATAATAAGTACACGAAAGAATAGTAGCACAAACCTATTATAATGCTCTAAATTATTTGGTAACATAGTATAAACTGTAATATTAACACAATATAATTATATTTCTTAATTTATTTATTAAAAATGAATTAATAAAATAGAATGAAAAGCATCAGTACATTCAGTAACCATAGTCAAAACGATAAACTACTTTCCTATGAAATCTAATCAGCTACTCTTTAGGAAACGTCAAAACGATTTGTTATATGAAGTTTATACGGGAGACTAATATGGTGACGTCACAATACTATATGATGGATACATCTCCTTTATAAAAGTTTTAACCATTATAAAATCGTTTGAAGCGCAACCACATGTTACACCTGGAATTTTCCGTGTATTTTTGTAATTTAGATTTTATGAATGCAACGAAACAATTAAGTTTATCTACTGAAAAGTACCCTATTGACAAGCTACAACGAGCTTATATGTGGCCTCCCATACCTAAAGGGCCGTTATGCTCGATTTTGAGTTAAATATGAATCCTAAATCTACGTTGAACACGCTACAAAACACAATAAGCAAAAATACCCGATACAAAATAAGCATAAGAGCCCTTTATTTATAGAACGCCACATATCTAATATTCCACTGATTAGGATCAACAGAAATGTTGTGTTAAGTGACTTCTTATTAGATGTAGGTATAAGTAGTTATCGATTCTGTTATTGAAAGACAAGAGGCACCTTTTAGATCTACATGTAGCTTTTTGGTTTTATTATGCTATTTGCTATACAAGTAAAAATATCGTCAAAGTTCATTATCATTAAATTGTTAATAAAAATAACTTGCTCGTAGTATCGTGTCGCCGTTCGAGAGATCCTTGTCGCGGTATTTGAAAAACCTCAAAGAGACAAATACTTTTTCGTTCAGCAGACTTAAAAGTAGCTTGTAAGTTAACTTTGATGTATAATACGATGGTTTCTACTTGAGCTGCACTAACACCATGAAGTAGGTCACGACAGCGCCGAGTACCTTTGGAGGACAAAGAAATAAGTAAGTTACGTAAACACGAGGCAATAAATAATAAAAAAAAAAAAAAAAAAAGTTAGCCTCTATACGTCCCACTGCTGGGCACAGGCCTCCTCTCATGCACGAGAGGGATCAGGCTATAGTCCCCACGCTGGCCCAAAGCGGGTTGGGAACTTCACATACACCTTTGAATTTCTCCGCGGATGTATGCAGGTTTCCTCACGATGTTTTCCTTCACCGTATAGCGATTGGTAAATATCAAATTATATTTCGTACATAAGTTCCGAAAAACTCATTGGTACGAGCCGGGGTTTGAACCCGGGACCTTCGGATTGAAAGTCAGACGTCGTTACCGTCAGGCTACCAACGCAATAAATAAAATACCTTTGAAAATGTCAAAAACTACAACTAACATATTAACACTAATACGATAATACCTAAGTGAGTCATAGCACGTAATAGTAGGTAGGTCCCTACACTGTGTAACATGGTGGTAAGTGAAACATGAGAAATATAAGACGACTCAGGTCGAAGCCTAATAGGTACTTTCTTCATGATTCGAGTTCGTAATATTGTTACCCTCCCACAATGTTTTTATCACACTTGCGAAGAAAAAAGTTAGGGAATAAGCTATTGCCATTACTTTCGCTACGCCTACGTGAAATGCCACGCATTATGGAAAAGTCTGCAAAAAAATTTTTTGTTTTTTTATTAGCCTATTTTCGTGTTCCACTGCTGGGCAAAGGCCTCCCCTCTTCTCCTCCATTCAGCCCTGTTTGTAGTATTTTCCCGCCATTCTATAAAGAATGCGTCCAGCAGGCTTATGATGGACACTGTCGGCGGATATCTTGATAGTCTGATAAGCTGTCAAGTTATACGAATCTGATATAAGTTATCAGCAAAACATGACAATATGTCAAGTTGTCAGCTTGTTGCCGACAGTTTACGGTAGTGTGTGTACGTAAGACACCTTAGAGCTGTAAACCAAGCGGAGTGGCCATTGACAGGCGTTCCCCCCTGCCAAAAATGTATGACCAGTGGTGATACTCATTGTATGGACTGACGTTTATTTGACGTGGCTATTTTGACGTTTCGCATACATTTGACGTTCCCCTCCCCTGCAAAAAACGACTTTTTCTGATAGAAATGAGAGCGCGTGTCGCATCCGGTTGGTTTAATAATCAAAGTAAGACACGGACCAATAGAGAAACCGGATACATAGTACTTTTACTCTATTTCCCTAACCACAGTTGAACCTTATTTTATTACCGAGCAAAACAGTCGTTCATGTGACTAGTAAAATTAGTAAAAAGGGTCCCATAGAGAGCATAATTAGGGGGCAGTGTCTTACTCGTACTCGTTACAAAATGTACACATATTAATTGACTGAGGAGCCGAGCGTAGCGAGGCGACGAACGTCTTCGTTTTCACTGGTACGACGATTTGGCATTTTGATGTGTGTGTATTGGTTGGTTGGTTGGTATGTTGGTTGGTCAGTGTCGGTCTAGAGGTCGCATTTTTCATCCGATTTCGAAGAAACTTGGCATGTACGTTCCTTGATCTATTTGCCAAAAATTGTTGAGCCATTTTTTTGATTGGGGGGATAATGAGGGGGGAAAGGGGGAAAGTTTGCTGTCGCGTTAATTATGTTATCCGAAGTCTACGGTTCACAGAACCACTAGTTAATATTTTGATTGTCTGATGAGTGATGACGTCTCTACCTCCTTAGTCAAAGCGAGACATCAACATACCTTCTCTTTCGGGCTCACTTTGTGATCAAAGAGAATACTCCCGTTAAAAATTATAACTTCATGGAGGTAATACGATCAATGCACGATTGCTTTTGTATGTACTTGTCAAAAATGACCAAAGTAGAAATAGGTGACATTTTCAAGCCAAAGGTACGTCATTGGCAGTTGTTAATAGAGTACCTATATTTCTTGAGTGTTTTATGGCAGTAACGCCTTATTGACAAACTGGCAATGACGTACCTTTGACTGGAAAACATCACATATAATGATAAATGTCATATTTTGCTGGTGTAAATTGTGATGAAAGTATCTGAAGTGCTTTTTATTTATTATTTAAAATAGCAAGAAACAAAATAAAACAACCCAAATATGAGGGTAAGTTTTTATATTGGTTTTTTGATTAAGTATCTGTCTTATCACGGTTTTGCTTGATACCGTGGCTTCATATTTTGTTCTCTCATTAATCTCATTATCAATTTCTTTCATTTTCAGAGATTTGCACATAAAAATATAAAGTTCTTGGGGCTTTGGCTACTAGAGTGCAACTATTTAGAATGTCGTAAAAGAGTAAAACTAAGCAATGTCTATTAAAGTGAGTATTAAAGGCGCACCTACATTAGTATTATTAGGTACTTCACTGGTATACAAAAAAATCTCTTGTAAATTACTATACTTATTACGTATCATGCAAGCAATCAAAACGTCCGATGCATTTTAGTTTATACTAGGTACTCTGCATCTGCATCTTATCCAATGAATCTTCATGTCAACCGAACTCTCCGGAAAACGATGACCGTTTCATGAAAATAAAATAGAAATCAATTATGTTTGTTGGATATTTAGAGTACCATATTTAAATAGAATATTATTTATTTCTAAGCTCTTGCTGTCTGTCTGCTCGTCCGTCTGTCCTTGCCTTCGACTTACAGCAGGTTTTTCTTACCCACCTCAAGAACCTGTGCAGTTGTATGTCCTTTTTTATTTACTTGGAAATAAATAAAAGTATTCAATATGTAACTATGTAATATTTTATTATATTTTTTTTTTCCACATGAACCAACTAACCGAATTCTGCGGGAATATAAAGGAATAATGATATTTCGGAATTGTCGGTGATGTTTTTAAAGGTTGTCTATCCGTCTGTATGTAACGTAAGTAACTGTGTTATAAGGAAATATCAAAATATTAATTATAGAACTATATTATAATTTATAACAAGATATGTAGGTATACCGAATGAAAAGCAAGATTTTTACATTAGGTAGTTTTAAGACTTCAATATTTTAAAAGGAGGTTGGCTGTATGTTGTCGATGTCATTTCGTGGATGTCTGTCTGTCTATCTGTCCCCGTCCGTTTGTTCGTCCTTCCGTTCATCTATCCGCCTGTCTGTCCCTCCTCCGTAGCTCACAAAGAAAAAACGGAACCCTTATTAGATTCATGTCCTGGATATCTGACTATCTGTCTGTCTGTCCGTCCGTACGTCCGTTAGTCCGTCTGTCCTTCCGTTATAGGTATGTAGTTTTTCTTAGAATATGTCGTAGTTTAAGTATCGTATTTTTTTTATTTAACAACAAAATCATTACAGTCGGCATTACAGTGTGCACCAATGCGCCGAGTAACTAAATATATTAAAATTATACTATACTAATAGCAACATTTACATAATAAGACTAACGACATTCCACTGATTATGAACAAGTTTATATAGGTAGGAAGTTGTAAACCTCAGTTTTAGAGATGCATGCACAATATTCAGCGCCAAATAATAAGTATAATTTACTCACATATTAAAATGGTAATTTCTAGGTACAAATGAGATAATATATTTTTCATCACACCTGCTCGTAAATGGTGTTATTTCATGCGGGTGTACTGAAGGACAAAGGCCTACTTTGATCCCGCGGGAGTTAGGAATTCTTATAACTCCACAGTGTGGAGTTATAGGTTTAGTTTTAAAAATGTTGACCCACTCGTACATTACTTCAGACTCAGGACATTTATATTCAGCCAGGGTTTTTTGTTATGTCACCCAAACTTGACTACAAGCAAATTTTAAAGTATATAAAGCTAATACGGTATATTTCTTCATTATTTTTAATATTTAAAAGTATTTATCATTAATTTTGGTAAATATTGTTATAATAATTTTGCAAAATCTAGTTCGAAAACTATGTCGTAATAAAAAACGCACGGAATGTTTGTACCGCGTTGCTAAGCAACGGCGCAAGCAAAATGGCGATCGAATACCTATTTGTAACGTCACCGTATTTAAGAATTATTTCGCTTAAATTTTAGTTTTTTCCTCGCAAGTGTGATGAAAAACATTGTGTGTAACTCGGGGCGTAAGAATATTACAAACTCGAGTCTTTAAATCGCTCCGGCAAGCCGTCGCGATTTAACTAGACTCTCGTTAGTAATATTCCTCTTACCCCCCATGTTGCACAATGTACTAAAGTATTATGGAAGTCTTATATTACAGTTTGTAGCATAATTAAATTAAAGTAGATGTCTGTAGATGTGTGTGTGGATGTGTGAAGTAGGTGCCTGAAGTGGATAGGAAGGCGTGGCGCGAGTTAGTGAAGGCCCTCTGCACCTCTCGGGTGCCTTAGGACAACACCAACAACAACAACAGATGTCTGTTTTATAATGCTGCCACAAAAACAAATGAAATAAATTAAATTGAAAAAAGGGATTCGATCGACTGTATGTATATATCTCTCTGTATGTATTGTGTGAATATATTATGAGCTTGAAGATTTTCACCGAGGCATAATGTGCAAAACTTCAAGAGATAAAATCACCTATTTGATAATTTCATTTGATCATATGTATGTCTTTTCCGACCATGGAACAATGGTGTCCCGGACCTTTGGGAGACGACGTATGCGGAGCCGAAGCCAATAGGCCCCCATAAAATCCCACATCAAAGATGCCCCAAGGAAAACACCGGTGCGGGGGCTGGAGGTACAGAGGTGTCACTGGACTTTAAACATATGGCCAACTCGCCACTTATGTTTCCACATTTACCTTCGAGAACGCAGCTCTAGCGACCCCACTCTGTACAGCCGGCTAAGGCAAGCCAGAGGCAGGGGACCTGTCCCACTCATCCGGCAGGGCACCCCAGGGGCACTCGGGTTCGCGGAGACGCTACTCTTCAACAGCACGCCACAGGCTGATCATGTGTATTATTATTACTTTTACCATTAATTAAATGTTTTTCATTTCATATACGGCGGAGGATATATTGAGTGGCGAAGAAGTTACAACAGTTTAAAAATATCAAATTTAACCCCAACTAATTTCATAAAGATCAGAAAAACTGAAAAACGAAGTTATTGTCGAACAAACTTTTTTTTGTTATTTTTGTTACTCTATAACTCCGTTATGTCCGTACCGATTATGGAAATCCTTTTTTTGATTGTAAGTATATACATATATATTGGTCCCGTTTTGTCAAAACGCAGTTCTGATGATGGGATCCATAAGGAATCAAGGGAACTCTTCAAATCTTTAGGGCATACATATAGTGATTTTTGTGTTTTTATTTAATAATCAAGCATTTTCACTTAAAAAGGTGTTTTTTGATGAAGTAGAACTGCAGATGATGATCAATCAGTACAGAACTCTTCAACGACACAACGACGCACACATTTCAAGTTTGACTAAAAGTTAGAGAGCGGTTTTGCCAGTGTTTCATTTATTAAATTTACCTATTTATTACCTACTATTCCATATTTGTGCGAATATTGCACCGCTTCTTCCTGAATTAATTACAAAAAAAATATCGATACATGCTTAGATTGACTAGTAGGTATTTTGTTAATTAACACATTAAGTAAAAGATTTTTTTTTTTCAGAAATATCTAAATATGTACCTGACAAAAAAGAAACTCAATCTATATTGATTGATTCGTATATACGTACGAGCTAAAGATTGATCACACTACTTCGTGCCTTCGTGTGTAAAAAGCCAAAAACCACAGTTCCGTGTCAAGAAATCACGCCAATCAACAACAGCATTTTATATTATTAAATAATTTATTTTGTCCCCAAAAACATAATTTATGCTGTTAACAAAAAATACTTGAGGATGTCAGCCAGCACTCACGTATTAGGAGGATCATTAGGTTCCAATTAATAAATAATTATTTTTGGTTGTGAATAATTGAATATGAACGATAATGTGAATAATTGAATATGTACCTACCCCAAGTTTTGGGCCAACTGTGCCAAATACGTGCATTACTTTCTCTTGTCTTTTATTTTGATATTAATCTGCTGTTAAAACGTACAATTGCACACACTTTGCACAATTTGCACACAACTTCATTGCCTTTATTATATCGAGTTCATCCTTACTTGTCTTATAGTGTAAACAAACATGTGTCAATCTAGGCATCGTAATGTCGGTTATTTTTGAGATTATTTGTTCGTTACTGCGATTATTGAAGAAAATTTTATTATAAGTGATACTTTTCAGTGGTTACTTGGTTGAATTCAGTATTTTGTAAATTTATTAAGTATAAATCAACATTTTAAGTGATAATACCATAGAAAAGTGTCATAGAGTTGTGGTATTATAGAAATGTTTGTTTACATGATAAGACATATAAGGATGAATTCGGTATTAAATCATACACTAAGAGAGTGAACATTTTGACACAATAACGAGAGCAGTGATACTCCTCTAATTAATTTGCTACATTATCCTTCTGACTAGATCCATACGGAGATTAGAATTACACGCCAATTGGGAAGAAGGAATACCAAAGCAGTTAAAATCCACCGAAGGTGTCTGTTTCATATAGGACAGGGCCTATATATTTTTTTAAATGTTAGTACAAATAAATAAATAAAATAAATAAAATAAAAATTGCTTATTTCGGACCGAGATCCATATTTAGTTAGTACTTATATAATAAACTTAAGATTTAGGAACCTTACACGCTAGGTATGTTAGTTTTGGTACAAGGAAAACAAACAAAAAATAAATAAAAATAAAAGAAAACAAAAGAGAAACAGAAATCTGAGAACCAAACAGGTACCTATTTGGCCTTCCCGATAACCACGTCTACCCAGTATTTTGTGAGCGGGCAGTCGAGGCGCTCTGCAAAAATAATTCGAAAAAAAGAGAGATATTAAAAAGCTTATAGAATTATTTATTTATCTACGCCGCTACCGATGAACATGACAGATGCTCGGATCTAAAAATAATGATAGAGTAATTTGGGGTAACTTCACGCACTTTTGTCTTTGACTTCATACCTCGCAAAAAATAAGTATTAGAAGAACTAAAAAATAATCATTGAATTGAGTACTTATAAGGGTACAAATTGAATAAACAATAAAAACATTAGCTATCTTATTTTCGAAGCAGAATAAAAATAATGAGGGAAAACCGGAATGCGCATACTTTGAACCATGCGGGTAAATGTGCACACCAATATAAAAGTCCCAATTTCAAACTAAAAATATATTCTTGTTAGAGTTTGTGCGGAAAGAAGAGTGTCGTGGTTTATGTGGGAACTCATACATTCTACGGCACATCTTTCTCCGGACAGGCTTCTACTCCAAACTGTAAATAATTTCTAGTATGCAACGCACAATAGGTATCTAGATACGGTTGAACCAGAGAGTATATATTTTATAGAGACGCACAGTCTGAAGAAATTTTTGAGGCTCTAAGTCTGAAGCGCTATTTGAACGAGAGCTACCCAAAATGTAAGAGGAAATGACATCTGCGCTACATTGCCATCTAATAACGGGTATCGTACTTTCTTCTTTTTGACGACGAAAGACTACACCGTAGTCCGTAAGGGACTGCAACGGCGGATCGGTGTCACGGTGTAGTTTACCTTGGCAAACCTAGCGACCTTTGTGAGTGGGATCTAGTAACGAGTAGCTTTTGCCTTGGTAATGCTATTCGTTACTAGATGGCACTAGATTAATTATTTGGTGTCGATGAAGTTTGCAGTCACTCATTGTGCCAAACTGAAGCGCTGGTAGCCGGGCGGTAAAACGTCAGACTTTCAATACGTAGGTTTCGGGTTCAAACCACTGAGTTCTTTGGAACTTATGTACGAAATATCATTTTTTACCAGTCGCTTTTCGGTGAAGCAAAACATCTTGAGGAAACCATACCTAATCCCAATGAGGAATAGTCTCTTCTTTGAGTAGCTTTCGTAAGAATACGTTTCGCACTGAATGACTACGATTATTCATGGGATTAGGGTCATTGAGCTTTGGCAAAGCGCACCTCAGGCTCAAATGAGCCGCGGCCTATGCCGGGACTAACGCTATGAGGATGATGATATGTGCCAAACTCTTCGTCACACATTTCGAATGGATTACAGACATTTACAGACATCCATATTAGCTCTGCTATGGAGTTTTCTCTTTTTTTTCTTCGGCAGCAGCAACTGCTCATAACATAAAATGAAATACCGCCACTCTACAAAACAATAACATGGTAAGCATAGAATTGTTCTACAAAGTAACTTTTGTTACATTACAAAAACCAGTTACTTGCTAGAAATCAACGACAAAAAAAAGAATTTTCATACGTTATAGTTCCCGACAATTGTTATCGGGATCCGATGAGCACCTATATAAAGTTATCAAGTTTTACTGTCATAAAAAGTACAAATTATCAAGTTATCCGCTAGCGCCGTCAAAGTGAAAAACCCGATTTTCATCGTGGATAACCATAGTGTAAACGATATTTTTTTACACACACACATTCAAAAAACATGCGTGCTTACAGTGGACAATATGTCAAATTATCAAAATATCATTCCACTATCAGATGTCAAATGGAAAATGGACAAAGTTATCAGATTAAGGATAAACATGGCGGCAACTCTTATTTTAAACTGGTTTATACTGGTTTATATCAAGTTATCAGCTGACAACTTCTGCCATCATAAGCCTGCAGGTCATGCCTAAAATATTTACCAACAAAAATTCAGAAGTGAACAAATAATACCTAAGCGGATTTACCAACAAAATAAAGGTAGAAATCTTTCTACCTTCATAATTAAATAACTTCCAAATATAAATAATTTATTTGCGTAAATCACTGAGTAACAGGAGATCACATCCCTAAGAAAATTTTTGTCCCAAAAGTTGTAGTAAAAATCACTACAAGTTTAGACTACTCGATGATTCTGTCACAGCTGTCAGCCGCCAAACCTGGCGCACATAATTTGTTTTAGATGTCTCATCTCGATATAAGGTATCAATGGCGTAAACATGGAAAGTATGTAATTTAATGAAAATATGAGAACATCCCCGGAAGACGCTGGATGCAAGATGCAAGTCGCTTCCGACCGATACTTATGGAGGTTCAAAGGGGAGGCCTATGTTCGGCAGTGGACGTCTTATGGCTGAGATGATGATGATGATGATGAGAACATAAGAATAGATAATAATTAAAAACACACGACACAAATTTTACAGATGTATGCGTTAAGTGAAACCACTTACAGAAGCGAACAAATCCAGAGATACGGTGAAGAACTTGGCACCGGAGATGCTCATAGCCTTCTGGCACTGTTGGCACACGATCTGCACGAAGGTCTTGGCTTCTTCGGAGCCGTCGTACCACTGGCAGGAATACGCTGCCTCCATCACTGAAGAGCTCTATGAGGAATATATAGTTTAGTTAGACGATTTACGTACCATGGGGGTTTCTGTATTTTATATGCCTACGCTCGTCATAATCTCTTTCAAAATTTCGTAAATCGTAATTTCTTCTCCTAACGTACAATATAATTCTATTTTTGATTACATAACGTCCCACAACTGGCAATATGCCTCCACTCATGCACTCGATAGGTTGGTTTATAGTCCCCAAGCTGGCCCTTAAAATTTCTTCCTGAATGCAGGTTACCTGAAATGTTCTTCTTTACAGGAAAGCGACTGGCTAATTTCAAATTATACCCCGTACATAAGTTCCGAAAAACTCATTGCTAGCTGGGGTTTGAACCCGAGGACTCCGTATCAAAAGTCGGATATCAGATTTAGATACTAACTCCCAAAAACAACAATTGGCATTGATCAGGATGGTACAAAAGAAGAATCGATTTCATCATAAGTAATACCTCCTCAATAAGTCTGTTGCCGAAGATGCAGAAGTGGAACACCTGCCCAAGGGTGTAGCTGAGGTATCCGATTGTGCTAAACGCGTACACGTTCAGACCATCGATCTGTAAAATATTGATAGTTTTTTTTTAGATTTAATGAATAAATCGCAAATGCGCACGCAAGTGATTCATGGACCTACATTGCACGTTTTTGAGAGCTTTACATGAGTTATGATAATTATTAGGAGCGCAGATGGCTAACAGAAGATTTGATGCGTACGTATGATGGATGGTGGATCTGCACGCATCTTTATGACCTCTGATAATAAACTTCACTCGACTATTGTAATAAAATTCTACTCACACATAAACATTAAATTTATTTAATAGAAGCAATTCTACTGTTTAGGAAGATAACCCCAAGTAAGTCCCAACCTTTTATGTAAGTTCTACCTAAATAATACCAATAAACTGTTTGTATTTATATTAATTAATGTAATGACGTGTTAATTCAAAATTGTATTGCAGGAAATATTCTTAAATAAGAGTAAGATTTAGTCTTACCTTCGTCGCTTGATAAGCCAGGAGCGTAAGCGTAATTGTCGACACCAACATGTGAAACAGTAGAGCAGTTCCATAAGTATCTCCTATGGACGCCACCAGTCTAAAAACATACCACAATTCACACACACATCAAAATAATAATAATAAAATAAAATATTCAACAATGTTTTTTCCAAGGTTATCTTTATATAAATATAGTTTTATCTTATCATGGGATCTCTAAAATATGTTTTCAAGAATTTTGATTACAAACTGGTTTCAACGTCGTCCTAGATAAATGATGGGCTTTTTCATCAGGGATTTCCAAAATATGACCAGCAGGCTAAATCCAGACGGTGATTTGTCTAATTAGGCTTACAGAAAGGTTACGAGAGTGTCAGATGCCATACAATCCAACCCGCGAAAAGGAAGTGGTAGAATTGAAGGCCTAAAGTCTTGGTTCTCGAGTAAAAAAAATTGAAGAAGATACAACGGGCATACCCTATAGCGTGAGCCAATAAGCAATCGTCTCTAACCCAAATGACATCCAAATCATTCAAGATTTAAAAATCAGAAAACCACACCACATTATCTTATTTACATTCACGTATTCAAAGTATGGAGTAAAGATCAGTGGACACGCGTGGCACTCAACCAGTAGCATCATCCGCTGCTCATCCTCGGCTCAGTGGAAATGCAACATAGTGGGTGAAAAAAGGTTAAAAAAAGGGTTGATGAGAACATACCTCACAACGTGCTTATGACGCTCCACCCAATACTTGATAGCAGACCTAGCCAGCATCTCCTGTTTCTGCGTCAAGCCGTTCGGGTTCGGGTTTTGCGAGTTGAAGTTCTGCAGCCGCCCTCCAGCCCCACGCAACATCATGCCGAAGTCCTGCTGTGTAGAGTATATCCCGCGGATGTCCATTTCTGTTGGATCTGGCACTTTTTCTGACTTTTCTGTAATTATTTCGAAAACATTGAAAATCGAATAAAACTGTCGTTTTTACTCGTATTGATACACTTGCCGGAGCTCTTAGGTAAACAAATTTCTTAGGTTAAAGATTTCACTAAAATTATAAAAATTATTTTAGATTTGACAGATGATAATGAACGCCATTAATGTTCCCAAGGGATATATAATCAAGAACATAGTTGTAATATTATGATCAGGTTCTAAGTTACCAGTAGAAGATGCCCTGAACAACTCAGCAGTATTAGGCCTGTAGGTGTCCAAAGCAGCACTAAGCTCCATAAGCGGCTTCATTATAGCCTTGAGATGCTGTAGTTGCTCGCAAGCGAAGATTAACCAGGAACAGAACATCACGTCCATCAGATTGGCGATCAGCATTGCGAATAGGAGCCAGTAGATCTGTTCAAAACATCAAAATTTAACAAATAGATTAGGTACGGTGTGCTGCATAAATGCATACCCACATTATGAATCAATTCATTCATAAATTGGGTATGCAATTCTGTAGCTGATAGTACAGTCGCCATCGGTCGCTATCACATATATCGGAGCGGCCAAGCTACTCAAAAATATCTATACTGCACTTGAACGCCTTGGCAATAGATAAGTAAGAGGCCTTGTTCGCTTCGAAATATCTGATGGCGACGGTATAGCTACGAGCGAATCGCGTAGCGAACTGCGGTATTATGGAAGGCGTTACAATCCAGTGGATTATTATAGTAAGTATGTGAGTGCGAGAGTGACGTCACAGGATATACGATAAAATCATCGCATCCACACAGGTTTTAAGGCCAACATAGTGCCTTCTTTTTAGAGATCGGCAAAAAGCAGTAATCTGGGTTTATTGCAGGCATATAAAACATCGATACCAACTTAAGTTTACAATTCTGTCCAATTAGGAATAACAACAGCCATTGGGAAAACTCGTTCAATTGTTTATTGTATCCTCGCGCAATAAATACCAAATTGTAAACTTGTTGCCGTCCGTTCCGTAGTCGCTCTTACAGTAGTAGGGTATATTTATGTTTACACAAGACAAGCAATTAGTTTTTTTTTATAATTATACAAAAAGTGGCCTTTTCTTGAAAATGTCGTCTACTAGTCAACGACATGATTCTAACAAACCAATGAGGTCCGATTGTGTTATCACAGAGTTCTTATAACTGGTCCCTCAGTCTCCGTCATCAAACTAGCCGCAGCCCGATGATATCAAAATATTATAATGCCATTCGAGCTTTACAGGTATGCTCTATTTCAGCTCAATTGTAACAGAAACTCAAGATTATTTTTACCTAACAAACTAACTGACACACACTTTGAGTTAAATAAAAGCCTGTAAAAATATATGCGTAAAGAGAAGAAGCTGATTAAATGCTACGGTTCGGTCTTCTTTCCAGTTCAGAAATATATTCCAACTTTAAAATATTTAAGAATATTTGCAGTTCCAGCGTTGGTGTAAGATTGATCACCTCGTAGCTGCTAATATGCTTGAAACTTAGATAATACGACAAGATCACGCCCATTTGAAGAATAAAATCTTGTTATAGGTCTGAAATTGAAAAGTGAACCTGTCAAAAATTACGTTTACCTTGTTGCTTATATGATGTTCATACCTAATTGTTATCAATTTCCTATCGAACAAATATCAAAAAGAGATTAATTATCGTCTATATGTTAAACGGCATAGAGACGATGATTTTCAAAACACAATTATTTAGATATCATTTTGATGCCAAAAGAACATCTCTATTACAAATCCGTGATAAATTATGGTTTTAAAGTTGGAATGTCGCTCCTGTCCTAGCTCCAGTTTACCAGGCTTTTAAGCTATTAAATAGTTTTGTCGGCCGTTCTCCGATATCCATTTACCCCGCTTATTTGGATGGTAATAGGGAAACATATAAAGGCACTCCGCTTGGTTAATTGAGTTCCAATGCAAGTGTTATTTTCATGAATTTGCTTTAACGAGAGAGAGTTAATGTACAACATAAGTGGAATCTGACCACGCTTAGTCTGCATGGCTGACCTATTAAGGATTAGTAGTAATTGAACCCCTAATGGGGGTGAAAACTGGTTTGAATAAATCAGGTCACCGTAATTACGTGAAAAAAGTAATACTTAGACCCGATAGAAAAGTTTTGATGAGAACTGCGATTGTTACCTATCATCTAGCTAAGTGCGACAGGGCACCGCTCAGCGAATGTCATCTCCCTAAAATCTGAAGCACAGCCCGACTAGGGAAGTCATACAGAAAACCACAGCTAAATTGAACCACTACTCAGTGTTATCTTCTGCCGGTCAGAAAGGTGACCAGAGATCTCAAAAAAGATCCAATGTGTTGAAAACGGGCAACACTCCTTTCTCGTTAGCCGTAAAAAAATTAAGTGGAGGCTATCTGTCCAAAACGAAACGGTAAATAACCTGATAGACGAAAGCCATGATGTACATGCTGCCACTCATAGCGTCGAAGGGGTACCAGGCCTTCAGCGGAAGCCTGGGAGCCGGCTCGGTCAGCGTCTCGTTGCTCTCCTTGTCAGCGATCAGGCGGACCGACTCGCCGAAGAACGTGAGCGTCACCCAGCCTGAGAAATAAAGAAAAACTTACTAGTAATGATACTGAAAAGATTATCTTATGGAGTCGAGAATTCCGTGAGTTAACCGGATCTAAACCCAGTAAGGTCTTTTTTCCCCTCTGAGTTGGAAGTTCAGATGGCAGTCGCTTTCGTAAATACAAGTTGCCATGGCAATTTATACGATTAGGTTGCTGAGTGGACTCTTGATCCAATTTAACCGTGGTAAGTCGGGAAATACGGAGGAGGAGTCCAATAAATCTCTTTTGACTTATTGAAGATTTTACTTTCATTTAGCGCTTTATCTCTGCAAAAAAAATCATACCACAACGGTGGCAAACAAACATACGGCTCACTTATGGTAAGCAGCTACCATAGCCTATGGATGCCTACAATTCCAGAGAGATACACTTGCGCATTGCCGACCCTTAAAATAAATTATTTATTTTTAGATTTATATCATTGAAAGCTTCTCCCACGAAAAACGATTTCAAATATCTTTGGCTATATTCAAATCCAAGATATACTAACGTAACTTTTACATGAACAACATAAAAGTTCAATATGATATCTACTACTATGTATACCTAGTCCCTACATAGACAACGTATTATAAAACAATTATAAAGAGCGCTTATCGGTGCAATTTCGCTTCTAAAATGTAACAATTTAACATGACACAATGGATTTATTACGTAGTTTTACCATCCATTTTTTACAACGTGGTACTTTTTGTGCTTTCGGCCAATTCTATTTTTTTTACAATTTTTTCGGAACTCAGCATCACTTTTAAGAACATGTGCCATGGGGCTTATCTTTGTATCACGTAAAGTAGCAGATCTTAAGGTCCCCGCCCGTATTATTTTACATACTTGCTCCATCTGTCAAAGTGTTCTGTGACCTCACACGAGCAGAGTATGCATTTTTCCCGAGTCCCATTTCCTCGCGCTATTTGCCGTCCACAGGGGTCACGATACGGGCGTGTTTATGCAATTGTGAAGCAAAACTTGGACGTGTGTCAAGAATAACAAAGAGGGTTGAATGTTCTTTGTTTGTCTTACCGTGGTTTACGTATGTTTATTTTTCGTATTATACATTTACAGACATAGTTAGTGTAACATTCTCGGAATTATCCGGAAACTCACACGAGAATTTAAATCAAAATTTCCAATGAGAACATTCCCTGTGGGAATTATCAAAAATATTGATAACGGCGGTGTCCACTGACTTCCTGAATAATTTTCGTACGGAAAATTTCGCGAGTTTAGAAACTTTTCCTCGGTGCGTAGTCTTGTGCTCGTCTTTTTATTCTTCTGTTTTGTGACGAAAATTGGAAATACAATCGACCTCATTTATTTATTTATTTTATTTATTTAAACTTTATTGCACAAAAAGTGAAAATGTACAAATGGCGGACTTAATGCCAAATGGCATTCTCTACCAGTCAACCATTGGGCCAAACAGAGACTTGTAAGTTGGTGCAGGAGGAAAATGTAATAAAGTAGAAAATAGTTATTATTAAGCCAAATTTATAAACATATATAATTACAATAAATAAAAGCCTACACATATATGGTTACATACTATTACTTATATAATATACAGGATATACTAATACATATTAATACAATACGTAGGTTGGAGAAGAACATTAAACAAATTCTTCAGCGAGGAGATGCTTGCGAAGCAGTCTCTTGAAAACGAACTTGCTTGGGGCCTGTCGTATAGGGAGAGGGAGCGAATTCCAGAGACGGATAGCCTGAACGGCGAAAGAGTTCGAAACGAAACCAGCATGGCGAGAGGGAAGCGAGAGTTTAAGTGAACGTGAAGGTGAAGTGAAAGTCATTTAATACCAACCTGGTTTTTTAAACAGAAATTAGCCATAATCAGTATCATTTATCATCTTTGCTTTTTCCTGAGTTTTTGGCAGGATTTAATGGAGCCCGAGGTCAGCTTGGCAACCTTATACAAGAATTTAATGTAAGCAATCTGAATCTGACCTTCCAGCCCAGTGGAAACTAAGCCTTATTGGGGTTAAGTCCAGTTGTATCAAAAAGCTACCTCATTGTGAGTAGGAAATATCAATTATATTTCGTATTTAATAATCACGACACAATCAGCGTCATCGTTTGGAAATACAAAAAAAAATTATTTTTCTTTTTATGTACCTACAGACATCCGAAAAGCAGCAGGAACCACAGATGAAGTACAACAGCCGGTTGCTCTTCTCGAGCGACAGCGGTACCTGACATCTGACTCGAAGAAAGAGTGGCTGTTGGACTGATCTGACACGATGTGATTCAACACGATGAAAGTCTTAAGAATACGCGAGAAGAGAATATACTTACTGACTACCAAAAGGCAGGTGGTACCGCAGATGAAAAACAGAAGCCGTCGGCTCTTGTCGAGCGACAGCTGGTGGTACCTGGCGTCTGACTCCGTAAAGTGTGGGTCGCTGTTGGACTGAGTCCAAGCGGTAAAAGTCCAAAGTACCTACGTGAGTAGAGAATATACTTACTGACAACCGAAAGGCAGGTGGTACCGCAGATGAAGTACAGAAGCCGACGGCTCTTATCGAGCGACAGTTGATGGTACCTGGCATCTGACTCTGTGAAGAGGGGGTGGCTGTTCGACTGGTTCCATACGGCCAAAGTCCTGAGAACATGAGAGATTGACAAATTATTCAGAATTACCATAAAACTATTGCCATAAAAGTTTATTTGTATACGCGATTATGACCTATTTCTGTAATATAACAATACTCGTAATATAGTCAGTTTAATATGTTAGTCTATACAACCACTGCTCGGCACAAGCCCTCTCTCATTCACTAGAAGGTTTGGTCTGAAGTCCGTTGGCCACGTTGGCCCAAGGGCCCCAAGGTGGGTTGGGAACTTCATGTATGTACCTACTTAATTGATTTTTTTCAAGAATTCTTACGTTGAGATGATGAAAAATTTCTCACGATATTTTTCTTAACCGGAGCGGTTAAATATCGAATACACGTAAAGAATAAATTGGATTTTACTCGTTATGTGTCATACATAGATAGATATATTAAGTTATACAATGCCCTGCAAAACTGTTTCCACAGTTTGTCTGCAGGTGAGATAGTTAATTTCATAATTACTTAAAGTTATTCTACTTGCTACTTATTGCTTGTATAATAGGATATTTTAGCGTATTAATGGTTACCCTGCCTGCGCGAAATACTGAAGGTGTTTAAAATGCCACTAAAAGCGATAATGTTTTTATGATGAAAAATAACTTGGTCTCTCAATATAAATCACCAATCCGATAAGAAACGTGAAATTCATAAAACCTGGGAATTATGCAAACACTCAAAACAATCTGCTGGCATCAATATTCATAACATTCAATCTCGTTACAGAAGAAAGCAATCTACCCTATTTGAATATTATGAAGACCTCGAACGATATTCTCCTTAAAAAATCGTGTGTAAATGAATGATTGAATTGAAGAAATGATACAAGTGTAAAAGCTATGTAGTAGGTTTACTAAATAATATATTGATAAAGGTCGTTACTGATAATAGCATTTATTTATTTATTTATTTAAACTTTATTGCACAATACAAGAAGGTACAAATGGCGGACTTAACGCCTTAAGGCATTCTCTACCAGTCAACCAATGGGCAAAACAGAAAGATTAATTAGGTGCAGGGTCTATAAAAGGTGATAGAGAAAAAAAAAACAAACGAACAGTAGATACATACTAAGCTATGTTCATAAACTTACACATATAAATATAACAATAAACTTACATATATAAATATATATATATATTATATATATTATACATATTTCGTGTGAACCATTAGGAGGACAATGAAGAAAGCTTGTCAAGGAAATGCTTGCGCAACAAGCGCTTGAAAGTGTATTTAGTCTCAAGAAGCATCAAGAAGAGAAGTAAATAAAATCTGGGTAGGTACCTATCTTTTTCATGCACATTTATGGTAGTAATTGTAGTAATGGTAGTATCAATGTGGTTTGGTAGTATGGGTCTTCTGCCTAACATGGTACCTACTAGAAAGTAGTACATAATATTTTATAACAACCTATGCTACTAACTATTATCACCTGGCTAAAGAATAAATAAAATAAAAAAAAAAATAAAAAAAAAGAAATAAAAAAAAAATTAAAAAAAAAAATAAAAAAAATAAAAAAATAAAAAAGCCTTTTATTTCTTGCCTATCTGTTAAATATTGACAATTAATTTAAAGTTACATAAGATTAAAATTAATATTTATAATGAGAGTTTTAAATTGTCATGAATGTCACTAATATTATGTCAGTATAGTTTGCCATTACTTGTCATATAAGTTACTTGTCCATACATTTTATAATATTAATATGTCCATGAGTTGAATAAAACTTAAATTTAAGGAATGTTTGCAAATAATATCAATTAGAAATTAATTAAAATAGGTAACAAATTAATTGAATTATTGTAAGAAATAAATTATTTAAAAGTCAAATAGTTATCATAAATTCGCACTAGGTAAAATTAACAATATTCCTTTTCAGCAAGAACCCCTTGTTGGGTGAAGGCCTCCTCCAGAGAGAACCAGTTAGATCTGTCCTGTGCCTTGATATTCCATTTTTTGCCAGCAATTTTGGCAATGTCATCTGACCATCGCATGCACGGTTTGCCTTTTTTGCGTTTGCCTGATGGTCCAGGCCATTCGGTTATCTGTTTCGTCCATCGATTGTCTACCATCCTTGCGACGTGGCCTGCCCATTTCCACTTTAACTTTTTCGCATAGTCTACTGCATCTATCACCTTTGTTTTTTGTCTGATGAGTGTATGTCTGATTTTCTGTATTTTCTTTATACCGGTTATACTGCGTTCCACGCTTCTCTGGCAGGTTTTTATTTTGTTCTTAACTGTAAGTGAGAATTTCCAAGTTAAACCAAACTTGGCTAAAGAATAACAACAAGAAATAGTTATTAATCTACCTTCGTACTGAATTACCGTAAAACGGGGTTACATTGATTAATATTCAAATTTAAACTCTCATAACTCGGCGAGTTTAAATGCAAAAAATAGAAAAAAATTATATATAATGACTAATTGGCGTCAAGTATTGTTTACACTTGATAACAAAAAAAAAATTTAATACTTTAGCAGAAAAATAATAATTTGTGTCTCATCAAGTCAATACTTGAAAAGGGGTTACTTTGATAGGCCATATTTTTTTAATATTATACGAAAGTATCTCCGTACAGGACTACAACACAAAAATAAAAACTTTACTCTATTCATTAATAAAGAAGTTATAGGATTATAAAGTTCAGCGGGGTGGAATTGATTGCAGGGGCTAATTTGATTATGTAAATATTGAGGTCGGATCAGAAAATAAATCATTACAAGGTTTAAAATACGGTTTATTAATTAAATGAAAGTAATAATAATCAGTCTCAATCATTATATCTCACGATATATCCCTTTATATTTATTGTATAGAGTCCCGAAAGGAATATTGTATTGGATTGAGGCAGCGTTTATGCTTAATTCATCATTAGTTATTTTGGCTATTGCTTCTTCTAATTGCTCTTCGGTGTAATTTTTGTAGTTGCGGCTACCCGCAACTTTTTTATACTTGCGAACCATGGATGGACAACTGTGAACAAATATACCAAAAAAAACAATAAAAATCAGTCATATGTTTGCTAATTGAACATGACACGGTTAGAATGGCTTTTGTAGCTCTTATTTACTTTGTATTAAATACAAAGTGAAAAAATAAAGGCAAAATGGTTAATTTGATAAGCGAGCACACTTCATACTCTGTAATATAATTCTTTCTGGGGCTAGATTGATAACTATCAATGTCGCCCCCAATAAGTAATCAAAGTAGCCTCAAATAAGTAACGTGCTTCTAAAAAAAAACATGGCGGTTGGAACCAACAAGACGAAACATGCTTTTAATCACAAAGAACCCTATAATTAGCTATACTATTCATATCTAATGTAATCATGGTACTTACGGCTGTCCCCCCGAAGTTTTACAGGTGATCTTTTAACACGTAAGGCACTTTAACACAAGGAAATTATTTTTTTAAAGGTCCAACTAAAGCTTGTGCGCCCACGCTTACGGAAAAGATGGCCGAACTGTCAATCTTGCCAACATTTAAAAAAAAAACTTTGGCTGCGTTCTGTTTTACGGAGAAAATCTCAATAATGTAACCGATTTGAGTAATCATCAAAGTCACCCAACTTCTCAAAGCAACCCCGTTCTACGGTACCGTGAGAACTAGATTATTAACATAAGGACTAAGTCCCACGTGATCGATTTTTTGCGGTCTAGGTCACGGGTGGACTGGCTGGAACTTTTCCCACGGCCCAATACGTCAATATTACCTGTAGGTTACTTATAGGTTTAACGGATAAGGTCCTGGGATCTGTGAATCACCTCAACTACAAGATGGATCATCAATAAATACAAATTTAAACAAAAAAAAACCGTTTTCACTTAGGAACCGCTATTCCAAGAGGAAATGGCCGAGTTGCTGTAACAAAAAGGTAAAATAGTGAAATCACTATAGGTGTGCCTACCGGGTGTTTTCTGTAATAGGAGCAATAAATTAAAACGTAAATTCTACTTCTCCAACCAGACAACGTTTGTTCAGCAACTTTAAAAAATAACTTATGGTTTGAATTTTAATTCAGTTTAAAGTTTATTCGAACACGCAATGTATTCCGAAATTGATTATGTCTGTAGGGTGACAAGGCTGACAAGCAATGTCAATTGGGCGGATTTTAACGTACATTGAAAATACTATTTAGTTTGTATGAAAAAGAGACAATCTAAAAAATACATATTTTTTAGAAGTTGTTGAACAAATGTTTTATTGTTCGAGGAGTAGAATCTACGTTTTAATTTATTGCTCATGTTACAGGAACCACTCTGTATAATAGTTGAAGAGTTCCCTCGATTTCTCCAGGACTTCATCATCAGATCTGGACCTGATGACAACATTATTTTTCAAACAAAAAAAGAATTTTCCAAATCGGTTCAGCCGTCTTCGAATAATCGGTGAACATACATTTAAAAAAAAGATCCCTACGAATTGAGAAACTCCTCCTTCGAAATCTTGAATTTGGTTGAAAAAGTGTTCCTGTACCAATTTAGTGTGGGAACGCAACCGCCTATTTCATATGCGTCCTCTTTTTCGACTGGTACTCATATTGAATTTAATATTAAGTATCTGCAAATTCTGCAATAAACGTGATACGGACGTAAATGGGCTGTTAAAGTATAAAAAGGTATACGATGCTATTTAGGTTTGCAGTTTGAATTGTAGCATTTTATTTGTTAACTGCGCGTGTATAGGCTGATCGACTGATAGTTGTATGTTAGGCGATTAGCACACTGGCGCCGCAACCGCATGCGGCGACGGTGTGCAAGCGTTACAGCGCTATACACATGCAAAGCGCTATCTCGCTCGCCAACCGGCACCGCGATGAATTATATAAAGTGGATCTAATTCTTACACTTATTCCCTAACCACAGTTGAACCTTATTACCGAGCATAACAGTTGATTACAGGAGACTATTAAAAAGTAGTAAAAACGTTCCCATAGAGAGCATAAAGTAGGGGGTGGTGTCCCACTCGCACTCGTTACAAATTGTCACATTTGATGGACATTTGACACATATTGACATTTTGATTGTCTGATGACGTCATTAACCCCTTAGTCAAAACGAGACACAATCCCCTAAGGTAAAATCCACAATTCCACGGACTGATTTGACAGCTCCTGGCATACAAAGCGATTGTCAAATGTATAAAAAGAGCTGTCAAATCAGTCCGCGGATTTATGAATTCTACCTTAGATAACCTTCTCTTTCAGCCTCACTTTTTGACCGAAGTATTTCATCCACTTCATATATATCCATGGGCACCGCATGCCGAAACCGCAGCAGTGTGAAAGCCGCCATTGTCTCTTGGTATCGGACAAAAAACATGCCAATCCTTGATGCCTAAAAATCTACACGAGTCACCCAATTCGCTATTTAAAAATAGATGGAAGCTGTAAAATTAAGCAGAGTTTTAATATTAACTACCAATTAAAACTTAATTACCGGTTTAAAAGATTTGCGAGACCAAACTTAATTAAAAGTAGCGAATGCAGCCCACGCGTTGCGCACTGAGTGACGCGATAGTCCGTTATATGAATATTGAATTTATAACAGATAATGTGGTTTTATCCATACTCATTAATTGTGAACATTTTCATTACATGCTTTAATTTTAATGCGAAATAATATTCTGTACTTATATCAAAAATACGGACTAGTGTTTTGATGTGAATTTGGATTATTTCAAGGTTTTACCCGTGGTACCACGGTTTTTGTACCACGGGGGACCACGGGAAATTTTTTTTCCCCGTATTTTCCCCGTAGACCCCACTGCTCCAGTTTTAAGTTATCTTTTTGAATACGAAACTGTCCGTCGGCCCACGGGTCATTCCTCGAAAATAGATATGTCATAAATTACGCCTCTA
This sequence comes from Pammene fasciana, assembly GCA_911728535.1. Lineage (NCBI taxonomy): Eukaryota > Metazoa > Arthropoda > Insecta > Lepidoptera > Tortricidae > Pammene > Pammene fasciana. The sequence continues at coordinate 6,458,786 of OU452292.1, forward strand.
AATACTATTCTTTTTTTAATAGGCAAGGCAGGTTTTGGTTATTTTTTTTTGCTGTGCCTTTAAATACTAGCAAATGAATACCATTCTCGAGCAGTGGGTCTATGGGGACAAAATTAGTACTCGTGGATCCACTGAGGGTCATAGCAGTGGGACCACGGTTAATACCCGGTTCTTTTCAATTACCCATAGTCCCATTTCGGTGTTGTGGGTCTACGGGGAATTTTTTTTACCCGTGGTCCCCCGTGGTACAAAGGCCGTGGTACCACGGTTAAAACCCGATTATTTCCTGTGGCAGGTATCATACGTTTTAAATAAGTATGTCGCCGTTCTTAGCATAACTACATTTTCCCAGCATACAGACGTTTGTATCTCATACATCGTACAGCATCGACCCCTATTTGACCACGGTGACAATTGTCACAAAGATCTGACATATCCAAATTACTGACGCCACAGCCGTCCACAGGCTATAGTAACCGCTTAACATCAGGCAGGCGGCATGCTTGATTGCCACAAATATGATATATTTAATAAATTTCAACATAGTTATATTATATCGGGAACCTAACTACATTTGGTGAAGTGCTCACGACACAATTGTCACAAAAAACAATAAGTAGTCCTTACAATAATTTGTCGATATTTTTCGAGATAAGATTAAGCTTGTGTCGGAATTTCGTGACAATTGACGTGTTTTTCGAGACATATGACTAAAACTCTGTTTACAAAAGTAATTGTTTTGGTGATAATAAATGAAGTTTTTCTTTAAAAATTACGCTCGCGGCAAACAAGCATGCAGCCCGCTCAATGATAAGCGATTTCCGTAGCCTGTAGATGACTATGATGTCAGGAATAACGATGCTGATATAGGGCAGATGCCCCGATTTTGGCCACTTTACGGAGAGTTTGTCTATTCAGACGTCCGTCATTTTGTGTCAATAAGGAATTATGAGTTATGACACTCATTTTGCACTAAATCAGTGAAAATATATTACTATATTTATATGAATCACCGCTATTAAGATTCTGACATTAGATCTTATTTTTTTCTTTAATGAAATGTCAGAAAAGGGTCCAGGAGCCAGTTTTGGCTACTTTTTTCTATGGCCCCAGATAGCTAAATGACAACTTATATATTTATGACAGATGACAATGCCATCTGTACTGCCATATTTTACTCTTATATTAACTATAAACCATAGAATTGTCAATTTTTCTATATCTTAATAAAGTTGAAAATGGCCAAAACCGGCACAGTGGCCACAACCGGGGCACCTGCCCTACATCACATATCTCAGCGTGGTGAAATGGGGGCGTTATATGGAATGATTTCTAAATACGTGACGCCGTGCACTACATATACATTCTTAGTTAACTGCAGACCTAAGAGAGCCTTAACGTCCTCACAACGAGATATATTTTATGACAGTCCTTGTTTTTTATATGTAATAATATTGTAATCAAATTTTACAATAATTCATTATCATCCAACTCTTCGGCCTCTTCCTTCATCTTGCCAAACAAAAGCAACTCACGCGACCCGGAGAATGAATCCCGTCAAGAACCTTTGTATTTTCTTGTTAAATTAAAATTAGGTGGAAATGAATTTTTCTTTTGAGACTCGGCGGCTTGTGAAATATTAATATTTCCTTTTATCAAGATTTTTGGCTAGAATTTGGTGCGAGCGTTAAAGAATATGATTAAATGGAGTGATTCGGCTGGGGGGATAAGAAACGACGAAAATATACTGAGTTTATTATTGATCAATCACTCTAAAAACGTTAGAGCTCGTTCACACGGAGACATCAGATTCTTTACGAGTACTGTCTATTGTAGGATCAGTTTTGTGGCATATTTCAATGCACGCGTTGACACAAGCGTATATACGGCAATAAAACGGATCCTGCAAAATATCCGATTTTGCGACTACAAATTGGTCCGGTTTATTATTTTTATTATATGGAGCCTAGGATGTCCTACTGCTGGGCCTCCCCCAAATCCACCAGGCCCCAGGCCTTTCCACCGATCCCCTTCAAAAAGGACTGTAGTTCATCCCGTCATCGCTTTCGGGGTTTGCCGCGTCCCCGATTTGAATTTTCGGGCTCCCACTGTGTAGTGATTTTGCCCCAGAGGCCACAACTCATTCGGTATCTGGCAGACGTGGCCATAGTCCCACTTTAACTTCGCCGTCTTCCGGGCTACATCGACGATTTCGATCTTAAAGCGCATCGTGCTGTTTCGGACGCGATCCACCAGTTTTACATCTAATATGCTACGGTAATGAGTGTAGCTTAGGTGTAAAACTGGTCTGGTACTCTGGTCTAAAGTACCAGGTCCGATTTAGTGGCAACAGTATACTTGCATTCACACAAGAAAACCGGCACCGAGCGAGGAAGAGGCTCGGAACCGGACGGCCATGTGAACACACTATCCGGTTTTGCAGGATCCGATAGTAGAACCGTCAAAATTTGACACCGTGTGAACCGGCCTTTACGTATACAGTCGACAGTCAACTTCAAAGAGATGTTTACACTTTGGGACCTTATTACAAAGGAGGAAGGTGAAAAAGTGTAAACATATTTTTGACGTCGACTGTTACCAAACAAAGCTTTTGATGTAGTACAGCGAAGCTCGTTTGACGTGATGAGTAGCTGAACGCAGTTTAATATCTTATACATAATATACATATTATGTATAAGACATGAGGATTTTATTGAAGAGTGTTGGCTAGTTTTAAAAATAATATGTTTTATAAGTAATAAATTCTTTATTAAAGCAATAAATACCGGCCTACGTGAGCACAGACATATTTAATATTTATTACAAATTTATACTTTCGTGTTCAGTATCCATTCATTAGCGTAACAGTAATTGATGGTAATAACGAGCCAAAATCCTCCGTTTTTCACACAAACATTTTAATAATGCAAACAACGGCATTGGGGTGAATATTATTTGCATTTTTGTTTTGCCATAAAATGGGATATACCTACCTACCTACATTTGAAATTCGAGGTTTGGATCCTCTATAGGCAATTATTGTACAGGAGTCAGGAGAGAACACGGAAAATTCGAGCGTTTTTCGTGAACGTAACATGGGAGCATATGGCTGCTCTACATGATGGACCATCACAGGGACGCAGCTATACGACGGAACGAGATCGCAATATCGTTAGCTCCCTCTGACGCGTAGCTGCGTCCCTATGTTCGCCCATCATGTAGAGGAGCCATTACGTTGTTTCACACGCTCGCCGCCTACAGCGTCAAAATCCGAGCAATATTGCTCGGAGCGTTTTTTCTGTGAAACAAGTATAAGGGGTTCAAACTGAGTGTTCACCCGAACGATGGTGACTAGCAACGCGTCCGGCACCGCGTGCAAAACAAATGCAAACACACGTAAGTGACCTCAGTGAACGCTGCTCTAATTTCAAATTGACGCTTCACTAGCCATACCACCAGACGCTCCCACTGAGACGTCTGAAAATATGGATGGAATTTAATGTGACCAAAAGGGTGGGCGTTTTTTCAACAATTAGCCATATTGTGCGAGGTGATTAGGAAGGTCATACTGACCAACTTTTTCTATGGCTCCAACTCCGAAATCACAAACAAATTTTTCGTTGTTTTTATAGCATCATCATCGATCGCATGAAATTTATCCATATTCTCAGACTTGACCGTATACTTTGCACCTCTTTTACTAAAATCTTAGAATGAAACTGCAGTAGGTACACATACCTGTAAAAGCTCTTAGAGTTGATCGCAAAGAATGCCAGCTTGATGATGGTATGTGCGAAGAAGAGGACCGTGATGGTGTTGGCAGTGAGCTCGTTGACCTCCTCCGAGTATTGAGCCATGTTGATGCCCATGCAGATGAAGTTGAGGACGATGAGGAACGCGTGCATTGAGGCGTACACCTTGCGCAGGAGCAGCGACATGCCGCCGGTTTCTGAGAATTAGGCGAGTGATGAAAAATGGATGAAATTATAGCGGTCGAAGATGATAGATTTGTTATTAATGACAATGTCGCGTGGATATCGTGAAAACAAAGTTTCTTTACAAAAAATGCCACTTTTGGAAATTGTAGAATTTTCTATAAATTTTGTAATATTCTTACTCTGAATCACGAGCTCTTTCCATCTCAAAAGAAAAAAATCCCACAAATGTCATACATTGTTGAGATTTTCCTTTGTGTTACCGTCATACAACTTATATGGGGAAATGGTAACACAATAGAAAAAAGTTTGGGAATTTTTTGTTATAAAATCGAAAGAATTCGTGATTCTGAGAATAAATGAATTTAAATGAATTTGAAGATATTGTACAGCTGACAGAGGAACATGAAGGTGAAATTGGGAATAGAGATTTACCAATTCATTCACCAGATCTGTCTGGTGAATGAATTGGTAAATCTCTAAAAACCAGTAAAGAGAAGACAATACCAGGTAAATATGGTGTAACGTTTTCCGGTCTCTCAAAAGTTTTGTAGTTAAGTCTTAAATTAAAGGTCATTAAAAATTGTTCTAGTAATGATCTACGTGAGATGAGAATAAACTTACTTAAGTCATATTTTTTTCTCCCCACAAATTCCTTCAACATTCGAAAATGTATGTGTCGATGTCGATACTTTCGATACTTTAGTATGTATTTAATAAGTAATATTAACCTAAACATAATACGAATGGAAATAGAGATATATTTGTACTCTTCATCTGTGAATATCGGTAAAAGTTCCCAGAAGTTTATTGATGTGTCACAAAATTGCGTCGTAGAAAGAACGTTTTACAGAATTCTGCCGCAGGGCGAGAAAATACCTTTGAATATGTAAGAAAAGGTGATTTACAATTTTGCTTATTTGTTATCTCGAATGGAACTTATTTATTCGAACGTTAGGCTAGTACATAGTTATATATTTTTATTTACATTTAGTCTGTTTTGTAGATAAAGGAGGGACTTAATATAGAAGAGGAGGTAGGTATATCTATAACCAACTTTAGAGAAGGAAAGGTTCAAATTTTACCGTGCTTTGTTGGAATGTCCTGACATTTTCCCAAATTGGTTCAACAGTGTCAGGAAAATATTTAAATACCATGTTACAAAAAACTTACCTTCGCTGTAATTAAAGAGAAAATGTCCAGCCATTTGCATCAACTTGATGTTTGGCATCAAGTCGGACACAAGGCCCTGAGATTTCACTTTGCCCATCATCTAAAATTAATAAAAAAAATTAGTCCCTAAATCTGAATTACCTACTTAAAGCAATCAGAAATCCCAAAACGATTAAGTGCGCAGTGCTTACCTTGAGGGCTTTTTAATTTCTTCTGTAATTAAAAAACTCAATTTAATTATTTCTAATTGCCAAATCCCCTATCCATTTCGGCAATTGTATTGTTGGACCAAATTATCTTCCACTTCTTTTTAACGACGTGCGTCTTATGTGCGAATGTCTTTGAGAATGATCGATTTCAATTTCACTGCCACCCCACTTTCGCTGACGTGTGTTTTGAAAGACCTACCAATGGTGGCAAGTTTCTTGGGAAAACTGACAGATGTTAGCAGCGGCCACTTAGTGAGTTGTCCCTTTTTAATTATTTACGACATGTCCATGTGTGTGTTAATTGCATAGATGTAGGAAACGGCAAACGTGACATCGATTTTTGGATCGAATATACGGTCAATGTTAGTATTTCATGTTTGTTTTCGCCGTTGTTTGTTGTTTGTTGGTTTGTTTAGTGGCAGTTCTTGGCTAAGTTGATGTTAATGCGCCGCTTGCGGAGTTCGGCTTATGTTCGTGTTTTAGTTAGATACACATTATACACAAAGTTACATACAGCTTAAGTCAACACACTGCTAGAGTTTCCTTTTGAGAATGTGTAATTTCAAGAGGTTCATTACTTTACAACCGTTTTAGAAGCACACTAAACTCACTACGATTCTACTCGTGACTCTTTTTAATTGTAATAAGTTATATTTTGAGAAGAGCGTCAGTAAGTAATTGTGTTGCTTAGATGCTACACAAATTATTTTCATTTACATTTCAGGTACATTTCGATCCTAGGTTGGAAAGGATGTAATTATTCCACGAGTTCCCAGACCTTTTGCCACAAGCCGTAGAAGAGTAAAGAATTACATTCCGTCCGTGTATCGAACGATGTTTTTAATATAGTTGCGAAAATATGATAAAATGGACAATTAGTCACTTTGAGGCAACTTTAGTACTAACTAAAGTATATATCCGAACCATCGCGCGGCGCGCATCGGCGCGGTGATCATGAATCCTGAGCTGTGATTGGCTGGAAAAGTAAAAAGCGCACATGCGAGAAGTCCAACTTCCCGTACTACTTATAAACTATTTAGTAGGTACTAGAAAAGCAGTTTTTTGAGCAACCTTGTTATAAAAGAACTTTAAAATTCTATAGTAAAACTCTTTTGCATGCGGTTTCTTAAAGAGAGTAATAAATACCTTATTAGACCAATAAACATGACTTGAGTTAAAAAGATCATGATTTTTAAAAGAAGATTTAAAATTATTTAGCTTTATCTTTACCCATTTTTAAAGCGAATAGTAATGATTTGAGTTAAGATAATAATTATTTACGGCAAAAAAGCACCAAAAGTTTCCTTTAAGAGTTTTATGTGTTTACGTAAGAGAGATTAGTTCTTGGTTTGATGTTTTCAATCTACAGCTAAGAGCCAAAGCTAATTCAAAGAAGTAGCACCAAAAGTTTGATTTGAGATTTTTAAGTTTTTAGGCAAGAGAGATTAATTTTTGCTTTGATGTTTTCAACCTACAATCAAGAGCCACAGCTATTCCAAAGAAGAAACACATAATTTTTGCTTTGAAACATTCAAGTTTTGGACGTTAGTTACCTTGCGCATCAATAGATGTCTCTGCGTGTAGGTTAGAACGCGCGAACGTTTGTTAACGTAACTTTATGACCCTCGGCGCTTTGCCCGGGCTTATTTGAGATTCACAATAGCAATCTCAGCTCTAGTTAATACAATTATAAATTGTGAGTATATAAATAATCATAATTTATATTTGTATTAACTATTTTTAGTTAAACTTCCTTTCTTGGGATTAGTCCCGAGAAACACAGTTAGGTACTGCTACTAGTTTTTTAAGTAGTGCACTGAGACACTAAGGCGATTATTACACTGACGACGGATCCGCATGCGGCGCCGGTGTGCGAGCAAATAGCGCTATACACATGCAGAGCGCTATCTCGCTCGCGCACCGGTGCCGCATGCGGATCCGCGCCACACATGCAGAGCGCTATCTCGCTCGCGCACCGGTGCCGCATGCGGATCCGCGCCAGTGTGATAACCGCCTTAGAAAATGTTATTGTTTGTTTCCGTATATAGTAGTAACCGATTTCATACGCCAAGAAATTTTAGATCTTGGTGTGAAAATATCAAATATTTCATCAAGTAACACATGCTCTTGAACTAATACGTTTTCTTGTTTCCGTGGAGAAATTCAATTCTCAATTTAAACAATGAGTCTTCACCCAAGAAACAAAGTTTCTTGGCTTAAGTTCTTTATGTATTGCACTAATTAGGTTAAGTAATAAACTTTGAAACATTTTATATCTTAAAATAAAGAATTTTATTTTTTCCTTATATGGGAAACTGGATATCTCTTGATTCAAATAGGTTTCTTTGGTTGAAGAGATTTTTTCTATCTGTGTAAAAATGAAGTACCTAATAGATCTGTATATTTACGAACTCATTACATTATTCACGCTTCGTCTATCAAAGATTTCCCTCTATTTACAGGAGTAAGTATAGCTTACTTGAAATACACTTGTCACTGGCTTATCACACTCGAAGCGGCAGGAAAATTTACAGAAAAATAGAACATACCGGCTCAAAGCAGAAAAGAGCTCTGTGAATTTGAGATAAAGTTTAAAATGGAAAAATGTGTACTGGAATTTCTTTCACTGAGAAATAACATTTCGGTGTGGATATTATTTTCTTTTTATTTGCCCTTGGCGGCGCGAGGGAGTCCTCGAAATTAAATTGACGCATGATTTTTTTACGCCAGAATTATTCTTGTAAGTCTATATGAAATTACAAAATTATGTTCATTTTTAATCTTAGGTTACGTTTAGGTACAGACACGTGTTTGTTCCTCTGTACTACAGAGGAACAAAAACGTTTATATTCGATAATTTTAAACACTTCGAATGCTGCTTTGCTTTATTTAGGTAGCTATATGCAGAGTTGTGTCGTTCTCGATAATTCTCGAGAACGTTTCCACTCACTCGAGAATATTTCCCGGTTATTTATTTAATCGTATGGCAAAAAGAAAGAATGAAGTATAATACATTATCAATAAAGTAGGTATTACATGGTTAAAACTAAGACCAGTCAGTCACTTGATGGCTTCGTCGCATATTTCCCGGTATAAACAGAAAACGTTCTCAGGTTATAGAGAGACACAGACCTTGCGTACAATTCGAGTATTTCATGTAGGTATACTTGTTATACCTAAACATGAAACTGTCAGTGCACTGTTAAATAAAAATCTATTCCATACATTTAATGTGACAAATATAATATGTACCTATCCAAGACTTTTTGGTAAACGAGTCGTGGCGATATAATTTTTTCACATAACGGCGATTATCACACTGGCGCCACAACCGCATGCGGCAATGATGTGTAAGCGTGACACCGCTATCTCGCTCGCGCACCGGTGCCGCATGTGGAAACCGCAGAAGTGTGACAGCCGCCTTAAATGTATCCATATTTTCAGACGTGACTGTATGACCGACTCTTAAACATTTGCCCCTAAGGTCTATGTTTCAACTTCTCACAATACATTTTCCCTCTTAATGAAAAAGCTTCATTACTGCTCGGAGCTAATAGCTAGGAGCAATTAATTTGCTGTCCTTACAGATTAACAACACTGAGAGCCTCTATCTATTTTACCAGCAAGAACCGTATAATAAGGCCTCTGTTTCACCACGGTGACATGCGACACATTAGGTACAGCATCGTTATTAAAGCGGACCAATTCGTACAAAACATTGAACCATTTTCGCGAAAATAAATGAAAACTACTTCGCGCGTTAAAAAATTGTTTTTTTTCTAACAACATTGCCTTCCCCATTAGCTAGGGATACACGCACATATGTGCTCGCCGGATTTGTCCGGCGGACAGATCCGTCCACGTATAGCGCTATTCAGATGTGTCGCAGACAAATCCGTGTCCAATTCGCGCCATACACGGACGGATCTATGCGCCGGGCATATCCGCCAGACAAATGCGGCGGGCAATTCTGTACGTATATCCCTAGTTATTTCCGACGACTGTGAGACAGAGCGCTGGTAACGACGATAAATCTAGTAAATTTGCGCCATAATCTAAGATTAAAAAGCTTTAAAATTACTTAATTTTGAGAAAATTTAATGCAAGCTTTCTATCCGTATAATCCCCAAATCCTGCCAAAGACGTGTTGAATAATAGCATGTATTAAGTATACTACCGTAGGTGCCTTTGTTCTTCACTTAATGAAATCTAAACTGCTCACTTAGTCACTTTCCAACTTAAATATAACCCTCAGGCTTAAAGTTATAAGTGTTTCTACCTTATTCTATATGGAATAAGGATTAGATTGAATGGATATGGTTAAATAAAGTTCCTAGATATACTGGTGGAGTTATTGTGGAAATAGTGACTTATTGTAGGTTTAAGGATATGTAAGGCAAGCTATTATTTTGGGAAGACTAGGTTTCGGATTTAATTTGAAACGTGAGTTGGAGAGAAAATGGGTCATATGCTAGGCCATACCTGCCTATCCCTCTTTAAGATAAGGGTTATACGCAAAATTAAGTATGATGTGTTATTTGAGTTTTGTAAAGCCAACGCTAACCAACCGCCATAAGCAAAGGCAACTAATGGTGTCGAAGAAGTGTCCGTAGTTCCAACCTCAATATTTAAAACAAGGATGTCATTCACAGGGTGCCTATTCTAATTTAAAATACATAAACAATATATATATTTAGCTGCGTGGCCCCGGTTTTAGAATAGTGCCACTTTACTTTCTGTACCTACTTGCCTAACAGTTAACTCATGGTCGAAACGAATGTATATCTACGTGCGATTCATACCGTATTAGATTAGTTATATAGGTAGTAAAAATAACAATTCACTGAACACATTGCCTCGTTCGTATTAACTCTTCCAAATTTGGCTTGGCACCGACTTCAAACATATCAGTTGGTAACGCATATAAATAATATAATGATTCATTTTATCCTTTTTGAAGTCGGTTTATCTTTTTTTTTTGTATAAAGTTTTTATTTGATATCGTACCTACACGTACATCGTATCGTATGTAACAAAACATGAGGCTATTTCACCCCAAATCACAATTTTTTCCTTTACAATACAAGTGACGCGGCCGATTGGCTGAGAACCTAGAATATCAATTTGTGACATACCTGATGTATATTTCGATTATTAATGCCATACAATTAAATAAATGAATAAAGACAATATTGACTTTGACTTTGAAATAAATCACGAATAAGAACACTCATCGTTGGAGTATTGCCAAATCCCATCTGCGCGAAAACGTTGCGTGGTATTACAGCGAGATTGTCTCCGTGCCATACAAAAACAAGAAAGTAAATAAAATGCCTCATATAGGTTTACGACGCGGGGGAAGAAAATCCATAATATTGTAGTCGCTATCAAATATATCTGAGCGGCCAAGGTACTCAAAAATATGTAAACATGAACTTTATCGCGTTGATAATAGAGGCGTTGTTCAGATATTTTTTAGTACCCTGGCCGCTCCGATATATTCGATGGCGACTATACGTTATACGGTATACAGGGAGAAATCGGGGTCGTGCCGTGTAGCAGGCGATCAAGGCATGATACAGGATGTAAAGACGAACCTAATGATCTTGATCTTTTTTTTGACACCAATATTGATGATTATTTTTCAGATGACAAGTTTAGTAGAAAAATAAATGGCGTACTATTTGGTTACCGTATTACCTACTCTATGTGGCGTCTTGTAATTTTCCATACATTACATGTCAAAACTAATAGGGTAACCATGATTTCCTTACTTTGAGATGAATTTAAAATAATTCATTTTATTATTTTTTGAACAAATACTGCCATATGATAATGGTGATTAGTTACAGAGTCGAAAAACGTGCAGAATAACGACCTAGATTTTTGAATTCGAAAGTTTTAACAGACTGTAGAATTTCATCATCATTCATCATCATCTCAGCCATAAGACGTCCACTGCTGAACATAGGCCTCCACTTTAAGGGGGGGGGGGGGGTATTTCCATAGGCGCCACGCTTAGCAGGCGGCTGTAGAATTTGTTATAAATGTTTAATAATTTTCATCTCTATTAAAAAATAAGTGTTTTTGGGATTTTATACATTCCACTGGTAAAGTTTACGTTAAAAAAAACATGCGTTCCCTTCTCTCGTTCATTCACTACGTGATTTTATTTTCCTATTTTCAAGGACCTCTTATAAAAACAATCTTATTTTCCACTTTTAACCTTACATCCTTGAATATAAGGTTGTGATTTGAAGCTACTCGTTTTTGAAATACGTGGTTTGGTAGATTTTTTGAGAGGCTTATGTTTATTTAGTGATTGTGACGCTTTGGGTAAGGTGCTGGGTTTTCCGTCACGCGTGTTTGGGTTCTATTGTTATGTTAAAAAAGGGTAAGTTGGAGTTGAAAGACTTCTAAGAAGTTCCGTGAATATTACTCATTTACTTTACCTAAGTACTTAATTTTAACTAAAAAGGCGAGAGTGAAAGAGAAAGTGTAGTTAACTAGTTAGTTACTTCACTATACAAGATGTAACAAAAATGCTGGAGATCCTTTTAAAAGGATAAGGATAAGGATAAGGATAAGGTTAAGGATAAAGGATAAGGATATCAATCATGCCCTTTATGGTTATTATGAAAAAGTAAGAAAAATATTTTTTGTGAGAAAAAAAAATGTTTTTGTATGGAGGGTTGGCCCTTAATTCTTTATAGGTATATGTACTCGTATGTATTCAGAAACATAGTGATTGCACATCTAAATAATATGAGCGTTATGGGGCCCACCCACTATCAGTCGGCCTGACGATATTGGCCTGTCAGTTGTTCGGAGCTGTCAAATCTTTGTTCTAACTGAGAGGCCGATATCGTCAGGCGGACTGATAGTCGGTGGGCCCCGTTAGATAAATTGACTTGATCGAAGATTTCTTTAAGACATTCTAGACTTGATAAGATTAGTTTAAGATCTCGTGAACCCTAAAAAACCTTTGAAGTTGTTCCAAGACGCCGGCAGCAGGTGTCAACCCTCGTCAGGGTAATGCCATTGTAGGAAGTAAGTAGGGCTGCCCCTTTCCCTCATTGTTGTGCTGAGTATAATAATTGGGATCATGAGGGGAAGACCTGATTTTCATACAATGTACAGTCGTCATCAAATACATCGGAGCGGACAAGGTACTCAAAAATATCGTAATATGCTCTTTATCGCCGTGACAATAGAGGCGTTGTTCAGATATTTGTGAGCGCCTTGACTGCTCCGATATATTTGATGGCGACTGTACAGAACCTTACAACATTGAAGCGCAGCATTGCTGCTGACTGCATTTCTGCAGGAAATATTTTTCACGGTTCGTACCTTGATGTTCCATGCTTCTGGCCGAAGGGTGATTGATATGTCAGCGGTTCCAGGGGCATCTGACAGAATTTACACCGAAACTAGTGATGTAACAGAAAACCGTTGTGTCACCAATTAGCTTATTATTAGGGGGGGAGGGGGGCGGGGGCGGCCCGCATCGGGTGTCACCCACTTAGGAGTGACACTCAGGTGACTTTCAAGCAACCGCTTATCAAATCGCCATCGGCGGTACATTGGCACCGGGTGACATCCATGCTAGCTACGCCACTGGCTATGAGATTGCCGTTGATGCCTGACGATAAAATAATATAATATTTCATTTCATAATTTTCGGCAATGATGCGCAGCAATGTATTGCTGCGCATCATTGCAGAAAATAATAAAACTACCCAAATACATATTTAAAGATGGTTTTATTGATAAAATAATAATATTTTTGCCTTTAAACTTAGCAACGGAGTTTCCCCATTCATAATATACTTAAGGCAACAACGACGTAAATCATCCCACGAGCTTAAAACACCTGTGAACCCCGAGTAATCCGCGCAAAAGGCTGTGTGCAAGCGAGAGCGATAAACGTAACACTGCCACCGCAACGATAAAGATAGCTGTCACTGACGTCACTGTTATGTTCTTTCATACCACGTCTGTGGGAAGAAAGTTGTAACTTGGTCTGAAGCAAGCCGCTTCTGGTCGCCTGCACGAAATTGCTTGAAATCGCACCGTGCTCTGAATAAAGAAACCTAGATGCTCAGGCAAGTGGCCATTGTTAATAGTCAATGCTAATAATAACCGAAATAATGTATGAAAAAACTGCACCAAATAAGGTTATCGATGTGGCTGCTATGCCAACGCGCCCGGTTGTATACAGGGTGGCCAAAAGAGAACTGAATTCCCGTTGGCTGTAAGGTTTTGGGACGCTATCAATCCTCCCTAGATGGTTTTGGAACCTCTCAGATAGATTTGATTTTTGGACTTTTGTATGGCCACTACTCACCGCCGCCGCTCAATGGTTTGCATTGCGGGCCGAATTATTTCGTATGGAAAAAATTGTAATTGCAATTCTAAGTAAAAGTTATCTATTTCTTATGTCTTATACTAATGACCGTTAAGAGATTCGCCCATTTAAACACTGTACATTATAACCATAATAAATTCAACTTGCCTGTAGTTTAAAACACAACTTTGAAGTCGCAAACTAGATTCGAAAGTACAACTCAAGTCAGACCAAACTTTGCAGATCTGATGTTTGCAGAACTTTCAAGGAGAGGTGTTGAGATAATTAAGTTTTCATACTGTTGAGAAACAGTTTGAAACGTATATTTAATATTTATACGTTTTATCAGGGTATTTTGGTGAAAGATGCATGTACAAAGTTGTGGAATGGACAAAGATGTTATTTTTTGAAGTCGCGGTGAGAGGAGACTATGACTAGCATTATAGTTAGCCTAAAAATCAATAAACTATATATCCTTATTACTACTACCAGAGACTATATAGGTACAATATACAAGGTGTAACAAAAATAATGGTGATCCTTTTAAGGGCATAATTGGTATCATATTCTAATTATGAAAAACTAAGCAAAATAATTTTTTACGCAAAAAAAATTTTTGGTTTTGTATGGCGGGTTGGCCGGCTCGGACGACGTGTCACATACAAAAAAATATTTTCGCGTCCAAAATTTTTTTCTTCTACTTTTTCTTACTCGCAATACGATACCAATTATGCCCTTAAACGGATCACCAGTATTTTTGTTACACCCTGTATAGACCGCCAAGAACTTTTTGAGACCATCCAAAACTACCGTCCACGGACGTATCCAGGGGGGGATACATGAGAGTTGTCGTAATACATGCCCCCTTCCCCCCAACCAAAACTCTGGATACGGGCCTTCTACCATCCAAAAGTAGGGCAGAGTTCCCTGTGCCCCTCAGTGATGTCAAATAATTGATAACGTTACTATTGTTACAGTATTTTACGGTAACTTTGGGTTGTTCTTGTTCAGGTGGCGCTTCAGACGAAGTTTCAAAAAGTTCTGTGCCGCTCTAATAAATATAATATTCTCTGCTACTAATATCCGATACATAGATAATACAATGGCGCCAACCCTTATACTCGTATTAGTGATATTAAATGAAACATTACATTCTTAGTCAAGTTTTTTTTTACCTTTTTTTAAAGATATTGATATATATTTTAAAGGTGTAGTTTTGTTTAAGTTACATCTAGTTATAAGCTACACGCTACTTATATCTACTTAACTAGTAGTCCGCCTCGAACTGAGAACTCGCGATTTACTTGCAAACGAGTTGACAAGACCCCAAGGAGGATTTCTTTTCTCCTTTTACCTCCATAACCACTTGATCGATCCTGCTCATATACGAACTTACAAATTTTATGTATCTCTGCTGCAGCCCCAAGAAATTTTCATAAAGATCAGAAAAACGTTACTTAAAGTTATCGTCGGACAAACTATCGAAATCAAAAAGCCATCCAAATGCCGAAACGTCCCAGTAGCCAGGTGACAGTTCGGTTCGATCTGGAGTTGTTTGTAAGAACTCACTTCGCTTACGCTCCGCGAGTTGGACAATATTTAAGCTACACTCGTTGGATAAAATGCCATACCCCTCCTCCCTCGTTGCGTTTGAAAAATCTCGCAAATCGGTCGCGTGCGGGATGGAATTTAATTTGGCGTCGGTGCGAGAAAATGAGGCCTATTTTGCACACGCTTACGAGCGTAGTCCGGAAGTTGTGCTCTATTACTATTATCTTTATTTATTTTTCTTCTAGGGCTAGGAAATTCATAACAATTTTATAAAAGTAAAATACAAAATACATCTCAAACATACAAAAACAATAAAAATATTCCAAAAAATACTAGTAACCTAACCTAACCTAGGGTGCCGCCGACAACGGAGCAAGGCCCAGGCTGCCGGTGGTTAGGGCCGCAGAGAGAAGCACCTTTACGCGCCGTGTCCAGGATTACCGCTTAGTCTGACCCTTGATCCAACCACATCCCCGTAGCGAAAGTCTGTCAAGATGTTGGTCGAGATTTATTTTTAAGGATCATTAAAATATGAATGTGCTTGCGCACAGGGGAATCAGAGTTGCCAGCAAACATCTTTAGGATACCGTTGAAGCTACTCTGCATCTTATTCATTAGCGAGGCAATTATTTTTCGAAACATCTCGGGAATCCCATCGGTGCGTGCCTCCGCAAACATATTAGGTGCTACCCGGAATCCATTATTGTATTGAACTCTCAGGGCAGTAAGCGCCTTTGCTCGTATAGAAGACTTATTTATTACTATAATACAATTCAGTACAAAATAAGTTAATAAACAAAATTAAACGAGTTGCGGAAACTTTCCAAATAATTGAAATGAATTTTTTCCCAAAAAATATAAAAAAATTGAATTTTAAGCTTGGAATGTTTCAATTCCCATACAAAAATGTGAGAATTTACCGACATTTTCATATGTGGAAAATTTCGCAATTTTGTAATTTACCGTTGGCACATCAGTAAAAGTGTAGTTGTAGAATTGAAACAAGAAATTAAAATACTAAAAATAACTTGTAACATACACTACTTACTTCAATTAAAATTATTTATTATAACATACATACACAAATACTTATTTTGTTTTTTCAATGAGCTTTTCTCCCGCCAATGCTTTTACCGCTCAAGCTCTTGTACTATGTCGGTATGGTGTCGCAAGGAAATGAGCATTCCGAGGAACAATGAGACGTCGACAACTTTAATTAACACATGTTAATGCGTAGCTCTCGCTTAATTAAAATAGCTATATTGTCAGATATGCTCCACCACGGTAGATCCGTGTACACACTGTACGTGTACAGTCGCCATCAATACCGGAGCGGCCAAGGTGGCCATAAATATCTGAACAACGCCTTTAGTGACAAAGCAATAAAGTGCAAAAACTAAAGCAATAAAGTGTATAAAGTGCATGTTCAGATATTTTGAGTACCTTGGCCACTCCGATATGGCGACTGGACAGTGTACCGCGAGTATTTTAATTTTAAAATACCTACATACATAGTATAATACATCAAAAACACAACCCATTTCAAACATACGTACCTAACTCCAACACACAACAAATAATCAGCCATTAGCCAGGGAGATATGCCCGGCGGACAGATCCGTCCATGTATGGCGCGAATCGGACACGGATTTGTCTGCGGACACATCTGAATAGCGCCATACACGGACGGATGTGTCCGCCGGGCATATCCGACGGACAAATCCGGCGGACACATCTGTGCGTGAATCGCTAGCTATTGGAGTTGCATCTGCAGATATTTCGGAGTCAAACGTTTAGGCGCTAACTGTATTGCGTAGTTAATGCATTGGAGTTATACATATTGAAGTTGGATCGTGTCTAAACGTGTATTAAAGAAATAATACGGCCCAGTATTTCATCCATATAGGTACTCGTAAGCTTAAAGAGGAAAGACTTGTTCACTAGCTCACTTTATGAGAAAATTAGTGAAACTAAAACTACAGCCCGTGGAAAAGTATACTGTATCCATCCTTATTTGACTTATCGTGTAAACAAACCTGTGTCAATCTAGACATCGTACTGTCATTTATTTTTTTGGGTTATTCGTTCGTTACTTCGATTATCGATCATTTTTTATAACAATGATATTTTTCAGTGGTTACTTGGTTGAGTTCAGTACTTTGTGAGTTTTTTTAAGTATATAACAGCATTTTAAGTGACAGTCCCAGAGAAAAGAGTGTCAACTTCTTTGAAAAGTGTGTGTTTACACGATAAGACAAATAAAGTTGGATAGGGTAAACATTGTTTGTCCTTTTATTTTACTACCAAGTTTTGATCCCCGGCCAAGCATAAAGCTGCATAAGGCAATATTTTACATAAATATTCTCTTCATTTCCTCTCTCGGGATATTTATAGGTGTCATTCCATTTTGCGCAAGCTTTAAATTAACTGGAGGCTGCAGTCAAATGAATAATATATTACGGTGAGAAATACTCCGAAGCAAAACTCGTTTGTTTGCGTTGGCGTCAGAGTTAGATTTATACATAAAACTAGTCCGCACGTAGTAGTAGTAGTAGTGTGTATACAATATACATGTGCCACGCGCCAAAAACAAACGTGTCAGTCCACCAAGATCCCCTAGTCAGATCCCCCAGGGGATCCTGCTGAACTCATGAGTTCACCAGGATCCCCCTAAGGTAAAGCGTAGGTAGATATGTTAGGTTCGTTAGGTAGCTTCAGATGTCCGAAAGACAGGCAAATCGCCCAGAAACAAGAGCCCCGCCAAGCGGGGCTTCATCTAGTTATGTTGTGAAGGAAATGTTTTCGGAAAAGAAACACTTAGGGGAATCTTGGTGAACTCATGAGTTCAGCAGGATCCCCTGGGGGATCTGAGTAGGATCTTAGTGGACTACATGAAAACAAATGGTGCTACAATTCAAGGGCATCGATCATGTTCGCCTGTTCTTGCAGTATTACTACGAGCTAGGATTTGAGCGTACGCTCTCATACGTTTGCAAGTACCAGATACTTGAACGTTCGACAAACTTAAATTAAACTCTCTTAGGCAACGACGGGTCGTCCCAGGGTCCCAGGGTGCAAACTGCCGTGCGGTGCACAGCGGAATATCCACCGCTAATTTATGAGAGTGCCCATTGCCCAAATCCTTATGAATGTCAAGAAATGAGATGGGAGAAGACCCTTGGCCTGTGGGGTCCCAGTACACTCAAACTTTTTAAAGACTAGGCCAAAAGGGTAATAGTCTCTACGGGTTACCGAAGAGCTGGCAGCTTCCTCGCGCAACGCATTAGTATTGCAATACAGCGGGGAAATGCTGCCAGTGCCAGCATCTTCGGCGCCATGCCAAAGGGGCCCAATTTTTAAAATATTTTTTAGTTTTATTTAGTTTTTAGTTAAGATATAAATAACTGTTTAGTGAATAAAACCATGTTTTACAAGCCAGGCAAAGTTCAACATTTTAGCCAAAGTTGTAGCAGTTGACGGTATGTGGAGATTTTAGAATAATCTCTTATATTGGGAACTCAACCAAACGCGTCAACTAGGCCACCAGTAATCTTACTTCAATTTTACGTGTAGGTACTTCAACGCTAAAAGCAATATAATACCTACGCAAAAGTATCGAATGACTTGCAATTATTAGAAATATTGATCAAGTTCAGGTGCTGAATAAATTAATAAGTGAAAGGACAGGCCACGTGGCCCTACCACAGAAGACGATCGGTTTAAATACAAAAAAGGGCAATACTATATTAACTAGCTTGTGACTTAAGACCTTTTCAAAGAGTATTTTAATAGTGAGTATTGATTTTGTATATATTTGCGGCGTACGTGGAATAATAATTGTAATAAAATAAAAATAACAAGGTTGTTACTCAACGTTAATTTACGTACAGTTTTAGTTAAGTTCTAGACCAAAAAGATGTTACATCTAAAAATACACTCATCAATTAATTCAAAACTATATTCTAGTATTTCAATAAAACCACCAATCTCTGATTCACGGTGAATTGCTCAATACAGTCAATAAAGAGTGACTTTAAAAAAATCACATATCGTTCTAGACTTTCACACTGTACAAGTGTACAGCGCCATTAGATATACCGGAGCGGTAACGTGGTCACAAATATTTAAACAACGCCTCTAATGTCAAGACGATAAAGTGCCTGTTCAGATAATTTTGAGTACCTTGACTGCTCCGATATATCTGAAGTCGACAGCAGATAATATAGATATCATCATAAGTCTATAGTGAAATAAAACGCTATTTTCTCTTCAAACTCAAATATGCGGTTGGCACTCTGAATCTTTTATATAATAAGACCTGTAAATTTCAATTCCAACGACTGCAAGAGTAGATGCGGAATTCATTACTTAAAGCCGAGTATACATGGATATTTTACACACTTCTATTCATAGATCGTATAGGTACTGGTATTTTTTATTATTTTTTATTATTAGAGTACATCATATGTGTATAAACTAACCTATATTTTCATACAATTATACCGGCATTCGGTATATCATTTCGGTATCTCGGTTGTTACGGCATACTTTTCGTTTTCTGGATACTTCTCATTTTATTCAGCATGGTTTGACGTAGTTTTCAGTCGCAACCATAAATCTGCAGAATGAGACTATTAGTTCTTTTTTCTCCTGTGAAATATTCCGCTAGTGAGTACCCATCTCAAACGGAGGAACGTTAGTTCGTGGCATTTTAAATTAGAGAAGATAGTTTGTTAACGTTCACAGCGTAATCGTATTCTGCTATTTTAGAGCAGTAAAATTAGCTGGGTTCAATTTTTGACCTAACTATCTGCCTGAATTGCCTGATATTATAAAACCTGTGACGTCAGCCGCTTTTGCACTTGTGTTCATAATAGTACAGTTGTCATCTACGGTGATAATGATAAGTGACAAAAAAACGACCATTACCTCATATTGTAAATAGAACAATTACCTGACAATTGTCAATGCATATTACCTATACCTGTGACAATGTATGATTAATACAAATAAAGAATATGAATATATGAATATATTGCCTATAAAAGGTACATTATCTGACAAAGTTTTTTTCATCACACTTGCTCGTAAAAGCTGCTGTTACACGTATGCGATGCCGGCCGTAAATCCTTTATTTCGACCTAGGGGCTGTAAATAAATTTACAGCCCGCCCAGGCTGCCGCGCGCCTGCCGGCCTCCTAGTCTTAGTCTGTGGTGACCCTGCCTATGAAGCTGGAGGTCCCGAGTTCGAATTTTGGTCAGGGCATTTATTTGTGTGTTTATCACAGATATTTATTAATTCAAGTTATGGATGTTTTCTATGTATTTAAGTATTTATCTAGGCATATATATCTCATATATACATATGTCGTCGTCTAGTACCAACCCACACAACATAAGCCTGAGATTATTTTGGAACTAGGTCAATATGTGTAATTTTTATTAGGTTTGTCGAATGTCTCGAATTCTTATTTAAACTAGGTATTTTAAGTAAATAGGTAGATATTTTTCGTAGAAAAATCTAAAACCATTCGCAATGTATTCGCAATAAGTCATGCGAATACGAATGCGAATACGAATACTTATGTAAAAACCTGTGAACGAAAATTCGTTACATTCCTAATACCCAATAGCATCGGGGTGGCAAAATCACACAGCGCGCCACGCTTGACTAAGTAAAAAATCTTTTGAAAACATTTTCTCACAGCTCATTTAAAAATTGCGTTACAAAAATAACGAGGCAAAGTGTTCAAAGAGAATATTCTCCTAAGGGTAGGAGTAATGAGACACTGGGTTCTGTAAAGACGCTCAAGTTCTTTTATGCGAACGTTTTGATTACTTGGAAACTTTCCTTTGTTTTTGATGATACTGTCGAAGTACTGGAAGTGTATCTTGCGAAACGCCTGTTTATTTTGAATTCTGGGTTAAGGAGTGAAACTTAGTTGCTTGATAATGATAAATCGTTATTTACGCTTTCTGAACGAGCTGTCCACATTATTAGATTGAGTTTTTCTTAGAAATAGTTATATAAGTTTTTTATACGCTAAGTACCTACAGATAGGGAATATATCTCAGTTTGTATATATAGTTTAGGTACCAATAGTTTTTAAGTTGAGTCTAGATAGCGTTATAAGTACTTACTGTTTGCTTATGTTTACTTTACTAATTTCAATTAAAATCTATTATTAGGTTAACTTATGTAAGTAAATATTAGCTAAGTTTGACGCTACCGAATGATCCGGTGTCTTTATCGTATTTTTTTGTTTCAATAATTATCTAAAACATTGTGTTTAAAAATTCCAAAATGAGCGAAGATACTTTCAGGTTTTTAAACTGTTAGCAACGCACATGTACGTAACGTCACTGTTTACAGACGTCCAGTACGGCTACCATGAGTTTGACATTGACATTTTACGTTAACGAGTAACGAATTTTCTATCTGTGTATCTCGTTTACACTAATATGTTATAAGCAAGATGTACAGATAGAACATTCGATACTCGTTCTCGAAAACGTCAATGTCATAACTCATGGTAAGCGTACAGGGGCCGAAGTGACTTACCATCAAGTGACCGTATGTTTATTTGTTTGCCACCGCCATGGTAATAGAACAAAGCCATTGTAACTTAAAACTTCTTTTTATACCATCAAACGTGGCAACTTTACCTTCTCTAAGCAACGTTACCAATCTTAGAGCTTTAAACCAAGCGGAGCAGCCATTGACAGGCGTTCCCCTCTGCCGAAAATGTATGACCATTGGTCATACTCATTGTATGGACTGACGTTTATTTGACGTGGCTATTTTGACGTTTCGCATACATTTGACGTTCCTCTCCCCCGCAAAAAACGGCAGACTTTTTCCGATACGAATGAGAGCGCGTGTCGCGTCCGGTTTACCAAGAGTATGCTTAATCAAGAAAATCGTGTTACTAAATATAAATAACTCATAGAAACCTACGGTAGCTTTGAACCTTTGAATGCAACGAGTCCCTAATTAGTTATACCATATTTTCTTGGTATTCTTGGTAAAGTAGAAAAGTAGACTACGGTAAAGTTGCCACGTTTGACCTAACCATACAAAACATGAGTTATTTACTCATTCAAAGAGTTGAGTAAGTTTCAGAGGCACTTGGGACTATTGAGCTGCATCGTCTCGACTGAATAATGCATTTGGTTGGAACTTCGAACTGTATTTCAATTCAACAATTGATTTTATACCTAAAGTTTATAACAGCGGACGGTTGCCTGTTACATCGATAATGAGTGGGTACCTCGTCTAATATTTATAGCTATTAAGGGAAGTAAAACTATACTTATAATTATAAGCCGTTTAAAAAATAAGAGGCCGACTACATCTATATAATATTCAGTCCCTCTCTTTTTTAACGGAAGTGAAAGAGAAACACAGTAAGAATTAGAAAACTACGCATTAATTTTATTTCGTTGTACCTAACTATAACAGAAAATAATGAAGTTTTTGTGTGAGTATATTACAGATGTATTATTTAAAAAACTAAAGATAAAATATAATCGTTTAATTAAATCTTATTAATACGACATAACTTTGTAATCATTTTTAATCGAGCCGATTTTATACACGTGTTTATATAACCAAGTTCTTCAAAATATAACGAATTTTAACGTACATTTACTTTTCCAAGAACATATAGTTCTTGTTAAAAATTGTTTAAGTATAAGTCAATTTCAAGGTCATCATCTGCTATCAGGCTCTTAGGGCCTTGATGTACCTACAAGTACATAATGGGTAAATTTAATAGAAGTTCCTAATAGTTTCGTTTAGGCATAGACTTAAGATTTAATACTTAGACGGCTATTTTCTAAGAATTTTTTGAGGAGTTGTACTGTACAGTAGTTGAGAGCGACCTAAAGACAGCCAAAATGTAAGAGGAAAGGACACCTGCTCTAGTACACTTTATAACGCTTCATTTAAAACACTGCATAAACCATTCTAGCATAAAATCCTGCTCTAAATACCTAATAGTCGAGATAAAGCCAAAGCCTTTGAAACCTCCGGATATTGGAAACTCTGTGATCAACTGACTGGAATATGCTAGAACTTGGCCTGCGCTCTACCAAGTGCTTCATTAAGTTCGTTGGGAATTAGGTACCTGTAGTGGAACCTTGATAAATGGAATCTCAGAGGATTTCTTTTGTTTTTAATTAAAAGAGTGGGACGGTGGGTCTGTTAGACCCGGCTAGATGCGAGTGTAATTTTATTTGTGTAACTTTGTCTCATAATAATTAATAAATAAATATGGTGGTACAAACTTACACACTGACCTAGTCTTGCAGTTAACTCAATAGGCTTGTGTTATGGGCACTAGACGACGATATAGGTACATATATATACTTACGTACAGCATTTACAAAGTATCAATGCTTTTTAGCAGTGTGTGTGTGTGTGTATACCCTCATTACCCCCTTAACGTCAGTCACGAAAGTACAAATCGAGTATGTTATAATTGTACAAGAAATGAGCATTTGTTATTTTTTATGTTAATTACTGGTTTTTATGGCCAACTATGGTAATAACTTTTAACACAATTCGCACAAGCGATTTGCGGATTTCTCTAACGGTCAGGTTTCAATTACTTACCTACCAAATTTGGCCAGCTTCCACTTAACCAGGTTTCGTTGTTGACCAACGAGATTCAATAAGCTTGCGTTCTAGTCCACGGATTTCAAAGGCTACCAAGCGACGCTTACATACCGAGATACAGATCGTGGATAAGCTAACGTGGTAACTTTGCTTCCCATTTATAGATAGATAACCTCACAAGCGTTTCAACCGCCAGTTCCATTGTGTTACGAATTTAAGACGTAAAAGTTGCCAATAATTTATACAAAACCCAAAATTATTAAGTATATAAACACGCATGAATTTAGGAATTACGAACAAATTTTAAGTCATAATAACATAAATTTCGTAACACAATGAAACCGGCGATTGAAACGATTGTGAAATTTACCCAGGGGGGTGATTTTTGAGATTTGAGTACTTGAAAGTGACATTTAAAAACTCTGAATAACGATTAAATTATGTTTTAAAAATAACAGCGATGTAAATTTTAAATCATGATTATTTAAACTATTATTTCCATGCAAAAAAATTGGCGCCAAACTTTTGTGTGCGATTATTTTCGAGCTTAATTTTTTTGAATTCGAGCATTCGGCTGCCAAAAATCGCCCCCCAGATCTCTTACTTATGGTGAAAAGTTAATGACGATCAAATGTAAACTAGTAAATATATAGTTGAAGGTAAAAGAAATCTCACTCAGTAAATATATTATACTCAAAGACAAAGAAAACTCAGTTTGTATAGACATTACAAACTACTTAACTGGCTTTCATTGCCCGTAAGAGTATTATTGGTATCTAGCATTGAGCATTTGTATCACATGTACCATAAAATAGCCTACTATCGTGATTGAATAGGTTCCATTTCCGATATTGCCTGGCCATCAACAGAATAAAATGGCGTGCGAGGATACATCATTCAATGTTGGCAACGTAGATGGATAGCAAAACTTTATAGATACTTTATATAGTTACAGGATATTCCATGTAATGAGAGCAATATATTAAAATAGATTCTGCCCCTCAAATAATAAAACTTATGTTCTTCTTCCTCATAGCGTTTGTCCCGGCTTGGGGTCCGCTTGGCAACCTAATCCCATCAATTGGCGTAGGCACCAGTTTTTACGAAAGCGACTCCCATCTGACCTTCTAACCCAGAGGAGAAAAGGCCTTGTTTGGATTAGGCCCGGAAAAATCCAGAATAATTGCTTAAAAATTTAAAGAGTTTCGTATAATATTACATGCAGATAATATCATTAATCAATATGTATGTATGTATAGGTTATTGTATTTTAATAAGCTCCTATGTTCGTTTAAATATAACCGTTTACTCCCTACAAACCATTTAGGTACTTGAAAGAAAAAAGTCATAGGAAAGATTAGATTAAACGTTACAGTCGCCATCAAATATATCCAAGCGGCCGAGGTACTCAAAAATATTTGAACATACTTGACTTTATCTCCTTGGCAGTAGATTTTTGTGACCACATTGGCCGCTCCGATATATCTGCTGGCGACTGTACATAAAGTGTTTAAGGGCCGTGAAGTATTTATATGCTCAGGTGGGCACAATTTATTTGGCCTGAAGATTCATCGTGGGCGTACGTCACGGCACTTTTGACCGTAACTTTCGCCGTTCTGGGAAAACGTAAGTGACTGACATCTGACCTTTACCGTTCTCTGCCAAGTTTATTTTTTCTCTATACCTATACTTACATAGGCACAACTATGCATGAGGCATTGTAGTGGAGACGCCAACGGACAACTTTTATGCCATCAGGCCGAAAAGAATAGCCGGTTCTCTGCCTTTTCGCCGAAGATTGTATTGGCGAATTTCACTTGCCAACCAAGTTTTCGCAGAAGTTTCATTTGGCCGAATTTGATTTCCCAACTTAACATAATCCAACGTAACCTAACCTAACCTTAGTAGGTAATTCTCATTTCCAAACCATGGGGGTGGGAAATGGTTGCGAAATAATGATTTGGTAAAAATTATTCGGCCGAATGAAACTTCTGCGAAAAGTTGGTTGGTAAATGACATTTGGCAATACAATTTTCGGTGAAAAGGCAGGTTACCATTGCGGTTACGTGTTCGCGGCAGAAGTAACATCATTCTGAGACCTCATTCCCACTTGTCGAATGTCGGGCCCGGATTTTAATCGGGTGTCGGCGCCTCATACAAAATAGTGTCGTGCAAGTGGGAATAGCTTCATATAAAGTGTTCTGCCACTGGGACATCCGATTATAATCCGGGCCCGACATCCGACAAGTGGGAACGCGCGAACGGGGTCTGAGGGTGTTAGATGAGCGCCTTGGGCAGTCGAGGCGCTCATTAACACCCTCAGCATGCTCTCAAGTACTGGGTAGATGTAACTATAGATAGGTCTAAGTAGATATAAGTATTACTACTAACATAGTATTTAATACTTGTGTTATACATTTATTTACATAACTAAATATACAGAGGCACTACAGTACAAATACTAAACTAAATTAATAATAACTAGCTAAAATCTAAACTAGGCCCTTGCGGCATTGTACCAAGGATGCTGGCGGCATTTCCTCGTTGTATCGCAATGCTGATACGTTGTGCGAGGAAACCGCCCGCTCTTCGGTCACTAGTTACGTCAACCAGACGCTTCGCGATTTCTGCAAAAACTTGTGTGCGCTGGGACCCCATGGACGCGCTTTCGGAAATTTCGGCGCTTTAATACTTAAATGTTACTAACAAAATATGGATCGCAACATGATCTGAAACAAAAAAAATTTATAATTATATTTTTTGTAAATCTAATTCGATATAATATCGCTGGTGACCCTGCTTTCGAAGGGGAAGGTCCCATCAGGTATCTGATGAAGGAATTTAAAGACATTGTTTATCAAGGATATTTGTTCCTGAATTATAAAACAGATGATATTTATTTATAACCTAAACTACCTATCTTTTATGCTTATCATATTTTCGTCAAATAAAAAAGTTACCAACAGCTGGGTCGATGATCTTTTTGTCCTTATTTCCTGGTGCACCTTGCTTTTATGAGCTGTTCTTGTTATAAGGGATATCAAATTACAATCAATTTGTAAAGTTCGAAAGCCGCTACAGGTCTAGTAAACTCTACGCTATAATTTAGTTAGCAGTTTCCCGGCGACAATGTTTTGAACTCGTAACTTAATCATGGAGTTGTCAGGCCCATGTTGTCGAGCTACCCCTGTTAAATACATTTTATACGTTTATCATTTCTGACGGTTATTTATATTACTTTAATCACGGCAGCTAAATGGGATACCTACACTGGAAAAATGAAACAGCTAGAAAGAGTTACTCGCTTTGCTTGGAGCCTGCAAAGTTTATTGCTAATATCAAAGAAGTCAACTTGGCTAACGTATGTATGTAAAACCTATTACGTTTGTTAAAAATAAATAAGGGAATCAGGGTTATATTTACTAGGACACTTATTTGGATTCAAATTAGTGCTTGATTAAAAGAACCAAGAACGTTTAGCAATAATTGCTTGTTTGTTATTAACAAAGCTTTATTCCGTGTTTTAAATATGTCTTGGTTGTATGCAACTAAAAATATCTTAACCGAGCCAAATTGGTACTTTGCCAACACTCATTTTTTTCCGTTATAATACAAGTTGCGTGAAATGTATCCTAAGTAATTAAAGGCAGGCTTGTCACATGTGAAGCCGGCATGTGAAGCTGGAACATCCCATCTACCTGCAAAAGGCAAATATTGGTGTATTCAGGTAATTTTGAATGTAGGTATTATGACGAGTAACTTCGGAAATAGACTTTGATGTAGTAGAAGCGAGTTTTGGGTGTATTCCGGAATAATCTGACATTCTATATTACTTGAATAACCTACATACATTAAATGTTTTGAAAGGTAACGTTTATGTAAGCCGCTAGAGGTTGAACGATGTGATCCGGCTGCTACATTTCAGCAATTAATTTTGCCTAACATACATTTCACTACAGTACCAAATCTTTTGATGCCTTTTGGTTTCTATAAAACTAGAAGAGACCAGCTAAGTATCAATAATTTCGATAATCCGAGCCACCAGCATGTGTATCCGTGGGACACGGCACAGATTCAAATCCACCCAACATTTCTTCAGTTGCATCGACGGTGCTGCCCTACCCAGCCCGTCTACCTCTGCCCTGCACTAATGCCACGTTCTTGTTGTTGGCTAATGATTAATTAAAATTGTAACACTATTTTACGTTAAATAAATCGATGTAGGTTCGCTAAGTATCAAGTAGCTACAAAAAATACAAAAAAATAAAATAAAAAGATAAACATTTTAACCGTTTTAGCTTAAAATCTGTGAATGCCGTTTCATTGCATAAGAAAATAACACAATCTGTCACTCATTGTAGCTAAGTCCCCTGAATAAGAATAAGAATAAGAAATCGTTTATTGTTTACCGTGTCAAGCATTGATGTTACAAAATAAAAAGTAGCAACGGTTAACCCTTTCGGGTATACAATATTACATTTGAATATAACTAACAAGTTACAGCTTATTATTTATTAAACTAGACTTAATTTATTTACTAATACTAATTACTACATAATATGTTAATGAGATCAGTTAAGTAAAGCTAAATTGGCACAAACGTTAAATACATGTTAAATATATTATACTTTACATGGTTTTAAATAAAAAGTATTCATTTAAATCATAAAAACCGTGCTCGATTAGCCATTGTTTTAATTGGCGTTTAAATGAGAGTCCAGTCAACATTTTTATATTAGTAGGTAGATGGTTAAAGACTTTGATAGCCATGATGAATGTGCTTCTGGCATAAATTTCATTGTTAATTATCGGGAGCAGTATATTGTACCTATATTGAAGACGCAAATTATCACGTTGTGCAGACCAGAAATTGAAGTTATTTTTATTGACTGACACAAATGAACACAAATGAACACTGAAGAGCCATCCACACTACTAATTCCGCAACTTTTGGTCTTTGTCAGAAACTTTCATTTTGCGTATTTTTGCTTCATTACATAAACGGCAAATGGTGGTTACTTTTTTCATTTAGGTGATGAAGGCAAAAGTAATTAATATAATACTCTATCACATAGATCATAAGTTGCGGAATTAGGACTACAATTTAACATGAGACATTATCCAGAAATTGATTCATTAATTAGGAAACATAATCCCCCTAATAAAGACGCCACTGGACGGTCGATGCAGTCACAGGCTTTGTGTACATGTTTCCAACTGGTCTGCAAAAGACAAAGGAAATGTTTTTAAAGAAAACTATTTGTCCGAGTATAAAACCGCTGGTTGTTCGATTCGTTTTCTTCCTTTCTTTGCCCGTTTTCAATGTTTACTTTCAACAGAGTTGTGAAAATAAGCTAGTAACTTTGTAGAACGATAGTTTTGTTATTCTAGTAGATAAGTAATTCTCACAATGTATGTTTTCAGTTAGAATGGTATATCTGCTCTCAGAATAAGCAAAAAATAAAAGTTACTTACTTCTGTTGTTACCTTCCAAACCAATTTCAAAACCTTCACCCAAATTGTTTAGCCAAAATGACTTTTTTTTTGTTGTGACCCCTTTGTCGACTTACACTTGGCCAAAGTAACTATATAGTACTATTAATGAAATATCTTTCAAATATCTTGTTCACGAGTTTTCTACCTATTTCTCAGACCCTTTAAAAACTCTAAACCAAGATTCTTAGCTACCATTTCTTCTAGCGCCCAATAATCCCATTTTTATCCGCCATTACTTTTAGTGAACATAAAAACGGCAAGAGCCCCGTAATCGGCTATCTGACGACACGTGCTCCACTTTACTGCAGATATAACTCCCGATAAAACTGCGAATACTTTTATAACCAGTTACTGAACACACACTGTAGAGTGCACAGAATATAACTAGATCACGATAATTATGCACCAATACTACTGAGGATATAAGTCCCGATAAAACTGCGAATACTTTTATAACCGGTTACTGAAGCACAGAGTATAACCAGACTGCACTAACGTTGCATCGACATTGCGAGCAAAAATTTTGGCAAAACGTAAAACTTGCAGGAGTTGCTGGTGTCGGTATAGCATACGGTTACTGCTATTCAAAAAATGCAAGGGTTTTGTTACGATTGCAGTATTATCTGCGTGTAGTTTTGTTCGTTTAACTCTTTCCGCACCAGCCCGTTTTTTGCTTCACTCTCTTTCCAATATGCAAGAGCGATAGGGACGGAGATAAACTGCGGTACCCACGGAAAATATTAACTTCATTTGTCCAGGAATACATACATACAATCACGCCTATATCCCAAAAGGGGTAGGCAGAGATCACGCATTTCCATTTGCTACGATCAATGCAGCAGAACGGCTCTCCGTGACCCACTTCTCGCCCCCGTGAAGAACGAGACGTGATGGGTGGCGAACCGCATCGCCGCCATGCGGATGACTATTACTAAATAAATCACCACAGCGTTCTCACGAGCAGTAGGGATCAGAGGTTTCCTTATCCCTTATCCCTTAGTCGCCTCTTACGACACCCGCGGGAAGAGACGGGGTGGCACTTTTCTAAAGCCGGGGCCACGCAGCAATGTTACTCATAAACACTCGGGTAGGTATTATGTAGCCGCGGTGAGAATAAGAACAGATTTGCCATACACTTATAGGTACGTCAAAATTGATATACATACTAGTATATGGACCGCTATCCCAATTCCTATTCTGAATAAATATCCTATTCTGACCGCAATTTAGTAATTAAATACTGTACGGTTCGATGCATTTTTGAAAAGTAATCCCAGAATATTTTCAGATTACTGTATTTTGCACTTAAATCGTTAAATTCTTATTTTACAGTCTAGTTTTCTTCACCGCATTTAAAATCCCCGCATTGAGTCTGAGAGTCACGCTCGCAGCACATTCAGCCATTCAGCACATAAAATAAGGACCTAAACGATCGTTCGCTGACCCTTTCCTTTGTTCCACTCGTACTTACTTAACGATAATCGTATTTTGCTGACCATCTTATTTTGGAAGTAAAAGGGTGAAACAAGGGCAAACTAAGTAAGTTGTGCTGATAATAAGACTTATGCTACAGTCACATTCATCATCATCATCATCTTGGCCATAAGACGTCCACTGCTGAACATAGGCCTCCCCTTTAAGGGGGGTTTGCCATACGCGCCAGACTTGGCAGGCGGGTTGGCGCGCGCAGTTTTTTTGTTTATTGTAGGATTCCGGAAGATGCTGCTGCTCATCTGCTGGTATATTCCCTTAGCAGACTCCTACTGCAACCACGGGACGATATGGTGGGGGACAATTCTAAGGCCGGGCACCCCACGGCATCACATTATAGGGGGAAAATTCGTGTCGACGATTTTTAGCCATGTAGTTCGTGTCGCGTTGTCGTGTGTCAACTACAAAGAGATGTATCCACTTTTTCACCTTATTACGTTTTAATAAGGTCCAAAAGTGGATACATCTTTTTGTAATCGACTGTACAGCGAACACGAACTACATGGCTACATATCGTCAGCTGAGAATACGTTCGTGCCATATCCATTTTTGAGCAAAATCGTTTTTTAATGATTCCTAAAATAACAAAAATATGCTATAACTGACCTGACACTAATCGGTTTTCAAAAATGTTGTGCGATATCCGCATTTTACTACAGGATTTCACTCTGTTAACACAAAATTATCAAAAAAGACCGTAACGGGGGTCACATGACCTAAAGTAGGTATCTATTATTTGAACACAATAAAAAATTGTGTATGTGTCCTATACAATGTGTAAATTTAATACGGGCGAACCTTTTAACGGTAGTTTATATAGGTCATACTGAACAACTTTCACTATGGAGCCTACCCCGAAATCGCATTTTTATTGCCACACTCATACATTTTGTCGCATGGGTGTCGACATTTTGTATGAGGAAGCCAAATTTTTTTTTGAGATTTTAGGGTTACCTCCATAGTAAAAGTTGTTCAGTATGACCTATGTAAACCACCGTTAAAAGGTTCGCCCGTATTAGATTTACACACTGTAGAACCAAAAGTTGAATGACCAATTAATTAAGTCCGTAAGCCTTGGTCCTTGGTTCTACCAAACTATCAAAGAAAACCACTAATCTCTCCAAATAGAACAAGACCTCTAATTGCTCACACGTAATTGAATCAAAGTTACCAGGAGTTCATCAAGCTAAGGCGTGTGAGGCTAATCCAGACGGGTGTGAAACAGACCGAGACCGCAGTGCTATTCAGGCCACACTATCGTGTACCGAAATTAGACTAATTAAGAGTGGTCTAGGAGAAAGAAGAGTTGTACATAAAAACAATAAAGTGCTTTACAGATTAACTAAAAGCAGAATAGTATAACTGCATATTCGTTTAAAAAGGTGAAGCCTGGATAATGTCGAATACCGTAATGTTTAAACAGAAAGTTTTACAATTTTTCTTTGTCATCTTATTGAATAGACTAAATACTTTTTGGGTATTTTAGTACAATTATACGCCTATGAATTATTTCATAATATTGTCGAACCTTATTTTATAAACGAAGAGCCAGGTGAAAAGGTTTTTAGGGAGATTCTGTACCGTGTGATCAGCAGCAGAAGTATAATACAGGTAAGCGAGCGAGATATTTACGCTCTTGTACTTATTTCGCTGAATGTTTACCAATGAGCTTCGTAAAATGCGTTAGAACCCTAGATTATAACCACGTTCCGTCACGTAATGCTCACCGCAGCCCATGTGCGTGTTACGAATATCAACCCTCGTACGTTGTTATGGGTTATGGCTCAAGACAGAGGTATCCGTCAGTGCCGAAATGGCGAGCATTTTTATTCATATAGGTCGTATCTATCATCGTATTGATGCTTTATTCATGTTCTTAAAGAAATTAAGTGTGACATGTTTCGTCCACTCCACCTTTGTGTCGGCTGATTGTCAGTGACGCACCGCTGGCACGAGTTTCGTAAAATGCGTCGGGATGCTAGACTACAACCACGACGTCGCGTATTCCTCACCGTTGCCTATGTGCGTGTTAAGAATAATGTACCTGACGGTTGTGGTGACTAAAGACGGAAATCCGTCAACATGTTGCTGAAATGACAAATATTTTCATACATAGGTAGCATGTCGCATCCATCATCCTATTGATGCATTATTCGTTTCATAATGAAAACATTTAGCGCAATATGTTTTAGAGAGCTTAGGTCTCCGTCTTCGTTTTGGTTGTTCACGACATGCCTGATGCCACCCAACATGAACGTCGCGAACTGGTTGCAGAGCTCTTTCTTAGTGCTAGAAGATGAAGACCTAAGCTCTCCGACACAGGTGACGCTAAATGTGAGTTTAATACGTCAGTTTAACAGTTTTTAATATTATTTTTTATACAACGACGGCGGCAATCAGTCATACGGCCCATCTGGTGGTAAGCAGCTATCGTAGCCTATGATCGCCCGGGACTCCAGAGGTGTCCTTGTTATAGTTATTATTGGCATTCACACAATTTTCTCTAACGTCGCCGTGGGAAGAGATAATTCTATTCGGAGTGGAATTTATGGACATTCTGGATCCTATTTGACATACTAAACTGTGACACGGATATCCCATGTGAGATCACTACTTTTTTGACACATGTACAGTCGACGTCAAATATATGTTTACACTTTTGCACCTTACTCCTTTGTAAACAAAAAACAGGACCTTGACTATACCAAAATGTGACAAAGTGGTCTCTACTGCTAGTTTTGGGTTGTCGAATTGAGACCCTGGATCTAACATGAACCGTTTCATACAAAAAAGCGCAATCCATAAATTATAGTCAAAAAAAATAAAAATATAAAAAAAAATTCTCCTCTTGTGACTTGTGACCTCAAACAAATGTGGCTCAGACGTGTGAAAAGCTCCGTAATCACCTTTTTAAGCAGCTTAGCCGGAAATAAAATCAAGATACGGCCGGGAAACTTGCTCCAGGAATAATTAAAGATTCAACGGGGTGGGACTTGGGGTTCTGATATAAAAAGTTTAGCTTGGAGATAACAAGTGAGTACTCGTAACTAAGTAGATAAGTTAGAATGTTAACGAGATAGTCTTGTGCCATATTCAACTTATAAAGTACTAGCTGTACCCGCGCGGCTTCGCTCGCGTGCGTTGCAGTAGGTTCTGCCACTTTTCGTTACCCTCAACAGTCCATTGCTAAACGCTTTCTACATGTCATATTTCATACAGTATGTTTAGCAGTTTAGCTAAAATTGACTTCTTGCATATAACTTCGACATCCCAAAAGATCGACTGAAAGCGTCTGAGATTTGACTGTGTCAGCCATGGCAAATTAGCAATAGTACAGTGTGTTTTTTTTATGCGGGGAGCTCCGCCCCCCGAGCCCCCGTTTTTTGCCGCCCATCACGTGATTAACTCTAGCAAAACTCTTCTTCTCCCATTTCAAATATTCACCGTAACAATTTTTGGTATAATTAGCAATAGTACAGTGTGTTTTTTGTTAATGCGGGGGGCTCTGCCCCCCGAGCGCCCCTTTCTTTACAGCCCATCACGTGGTAAACTCTATCAATACTCTTTTTCTCCCATCTCAAATGTTCAACGTATCAGTTTTTGGTATAATTTGCAGTATTTTATTTGCCCCCGTTCTTTACCGCCCATCACGTAGTAAACTCTCTCAAAACTCTTCTTCTCCCATCTCAAATGTCCAACTTAGAAATTTTTGGTATGATAAGCAATATTGCGGTGTGTTTTTTCTTTCTTGGCCCCCCTTTCTATCCCGCCCATCACATGGTAATCTTTATCAAAACTCTTTTTCTCCCATCCCAAATGTCTAACCTAACAGTTTTTGGTATAATAAGCAAAAGTACGGTGTGTTTCTTCTGTATGCGGGGGGAGGAGCCCCCTGAGCCCCCTACTTTTTGCCGCCCATAACGTGGTTAACTCTATCAAAACTCTTTTTCTCCCATTTCAAATGTTCAACGTAACAATTTTTGGTATAATAAGCAATAGTACGGTGTGTTTTTTCTTTATTGCGGGGGGCTCCGCCCTCCGAGCCCCCCTTTCTTTGCGGCCCGTCACGTAGTAAACTCTATCAAAACTCTTTTTCTCCCATCTCAAATGTTCAACGTAGCAGTTTTTGGTATAATTTGCAATATTACCGTTTTTTTTATTGCGGGGGGCTCCGCCCCCCGAGCCCCCCGTTCATTACCGCCCGTCACGTAGTGAACTCTATCAAAACTCTTCTTCTCCCATCTCAAATGTTCAACGTAGCAATAGTACGGTGTGTTTTTTCTTTATTGCGGGGGGCTCCGCCCTCCGAGCCCCCCTTTCTTTGCGGCCCGTCACGTAGTAAACTCTATCAAAACTCTTTTTGTCCCATCTCAAATGTTCAACGTAGCAGTTTTTGGTATAATTTGCAATATTACCGTTTTTTTATTGCGGGGGGCTCCGCCCCCCGAGCCCCCCTTTCTTTGCGGCCCGTCACGTAGTAAACTCTATCAAAACTCTTTTTCCCTCATCTCAAATGTTCGACGTAAATAATAAGCAATAGTACGGTGTGTTTCTTCTTTATGCGGGGGGCTCCGCCCCCCGAGCCCCCCTTTTCGTTACGGCCCGTCACGTAGTAAAGTCTATCAAAACTCTTTTTCCCCCATCTCAAATGTTCGACGTAACAATTTTTGGTATAATAAGCAATAGTACGGTGTATTTTTTCTTTATGCGGGGGGCTCCGACCCCCGAACCCCCCTTTCTTTGCGGCCCGTCACTTAGTAAACTCTATCAAAACTCTTTCTCTCCTATCTCAAATGTTCGACGTAACAATTTTTGGTATAATAAGCAACAGTGCGGTGTGTTTTTTCTTTATGCGGGGGGCTCCGCCCCCCGAGCCCCCCTTTCTTTGCGCCCCGTCACGTAGTAAACTCTATCAAAACTCTTTTTGTCCCATCTCAAATGTTCAACGTAGCAGTTTTTGGTATAATTTGCAATATTACCGTTTTTTTATTGCGGGGGGCTCCGCCCCCCGAGCCCCCCTTTCTTTGCGGCCCGTCACGTAGTAAGCTCTATCAAAACTCTTTTTCCCTCATCTCAAATGTTCGACGTAAATAATAAGCAATAGTACGGTGTGTTTCTTCTTTATGCGGGGGGCTCCGCCCCCCGAGCCCCCCTTTTCGTTACGGCCCGTCACGTAGTAAAGTCTATCAAAACTCTTTTTCCCCCATCTCAAATGTTCGACGTAACAATTTTTGGTATAATAAGCAATAGTACGGTGTATTTTTTCTTTATGCGGGGGGCTCCGACCCCCCGAACCCCCCTTTCTTTGCGGCCCGTCACTTAGTAAACTCTATCAAAACTCTTTCTCTCCCAT
The DNA here is from genome assembly GCA_911728535.1 of Pammene fasciana. NCBI lineage: Eukaryota > Metazoa > Arthropoda > Insecta > Lepidoptera > Tortricidae > Pammene > Pammene fasciana. Next base: position 6,494,961 of record OU452292.1, read on the forward strand.
CTCAAATCTTCGACGTAACAATTTTTGGTATAATAAGCAACAGTGCGGTGTGTTTTTTCTTTATGCGGGGGGCTCCGCCCCCCGAGCCCCCCTTTCTTTGCGGCCCGTCACGTAGTAAACTCTATCAAACTCTTTTTCTCCCATCTCAAATGTTCGACGTAACAATTTTTGGTATAATAAGCAATAGTACAGTGTGTTTTTTCTTTATGCGGGGGGCTCCGCCCCCCGAGCCCCGCCCTTTCTTTGCGGCCCATCACACGGCAAACTCTATCAAAACTCTTTTTCTCCCATCTCAAATGTTTGACGTAACAATTTTTGGTATAATAAGCAATAGTACAGTATGTTTTTTCTTTCGAGCCCCCCTTTCTTTGCTGCCCATCACGTAGTAAACTCTATCAAAACTCTTTTTCTCCCATCTCAAATGTTCAACGTAGCAGTTTTTGGTATAATTTGCAATATTACCGTTTTTTTTATTGCGGGGGGCTCCGCCCCCCGAGCCCCCCGTTCATTACCGCCCGTCACGTAGTGAACTCTATCAAAACTCTTCTTCTCCCATCTCAAATGTTCAACGTAGCAATAGTACGGTGTGTTTTTTCTTTATGCGGGGGGCTCCGCCCCCCGAACCCCCCTTTCTTTGCGGCCCATCACGTAGTTGACTCTATCAAAACTCTTTTTCTCCCATCTCAAATGTTCGACTTAACAATTTTTGGTATAATAAGCAACAGTGCGGTGTGTTTTTTCTTTATGCGGGGGGCTCCGCCCCCCGAGCCCCCCTTTCTTTGCGGCCCGTCACGCGGCAAACTCTATCAAAACTCTTTTTCTCCCATCTCAAATGTTTGACGTAACAATTTTTGGTATAATAAGCAATAGTACGGTGTGTTTTTTCTTTATGCGGGGGGCTCCGCCCCCCGAGCCCCCCTTTCTTTGCGGCCCATCACGTAGTAAACTCTGTCAAAACTCTTTTTCTCCCATCTCAAATGTTCAACGTAGCAGTTTTTTGTATAATTTGCAATATCACCGTTTTTTTTATTGCGGGGGGCTCAGCCCCCCGAGCCCCCCGTTCTTTACCGCCCGTCACGTAGTGAACTCTATCAAAACTCTTCTTCGCCCATCTCAAATGTTCAACGTAACAATTTTTGGTATATTTAGCTATAGTGTGGTGTCTTTTTTTCTTTTTGCGCCCCCCTCTCTTTGACGCCCATCACGCGGTGAACTCTATCTAAACTCTTTTTCGGTAGGATGTGCCGGTACTTTTCGATTTCCGTGTTTCACTATGTTCGATTTGTTTTTTTTTAGTTAGTTAATTTAACTTTTATTCTTGCACCTTTTGTACATGTCTGTTGTATAGACCCAATGGTTGACTGGTGGAAAATACCATTTGGTATGATGTCCACCGTTTGGTCTCACAGTTTTGTATTTCGTGCAATATAGTGTAAATAAAAAAAGATTCTTATAGGGAGGCAACGCGCACATAAAACCTCTGGATTTACAGGCGTCCATTGGCTACCCTAAGTGCTTACCATCAGGCGGGTCGTATGATTGTTTGCCATCGCCGTGGTTTAAAAAATATATAGTTGAAATACAAATGCATAAGTATTTATTTACCATATAAAGGCATTTCCCATACAAAGTTTAAACCCCCCTTAAACCCCCTTAAATCCAAAAAGTTCGTATTTTTTATAGCCTATGTCCTGACCAGAGGTCTGTAGAACCTGCTAGTGAAGTTTTTATCGAAATCGGTTCAGGCGTTTTGACGCCAACTCTCCCCATCCAAACAGACAAACAGACAAACAGACAAACAGACAAACAGACAAAAATTCTAAAAATCGCCGAAACGTGTTCTGTTGTCGATTCTAAGAGCTACTAACTCATTTTTTTGCTAATATCTCCAATGTACAGATTTTTCACCCTCTTCACCTTTATTATATGTATAGATAGATAGGTTTCGTATACCCTACCATAATGATAAATATGGAACATGTACCAGATATGGAGGAATCTGCGTAGACGTTGGGTTTTTTACATGTGCATGTCGAGGCATCACAACTTTTTTCAGTTGTTAGTTACGTCACCACTTTTCACTAGATTTGCTATTATGTTATGGTACAATTGAAGGGATGTTTACAAAAACAACATAACTGCTTAGAGCGGTTAACACTTTTTTAAGAACATTGTTAATCGTTTCGGGTGTCAATATGTCAGATATGTTGTTTTTGTAAATATCCCTTCAATTACACATATTAAAGTGATCAATCCCAGGCAACCATTTAGCGGTGGAAAAATATTCACCCTAATACTATTATAAAATGTATAAAAGCGAAAGTTTTGGATGTTGGAAACTGGAAATGATTGGAATTGAATGTTCACCCTCCCATGTTACGCAAAAATGACACACAGGTATTTGGTACACAGTTAATTGTATGATAACTATGTAATGGACATAAAATATTTAAGTTTTAACCTGGATTTCATCCCCTAAGTAAGGGGGTGAAATAGCAAGAGGGGTGTAACGAGAGAGAGAGAGAGAGAGAGCACTTATTAATCAAGTTTTCTGTTGGACCTATAATTAACTGGTATATAACAACAGCTTTATAAGTCCCCCACATAACACAATAAAATAAAACATAAAACAAAAACAACAGCAACTATAATGCAAGAGACATGAAAGAAAACAAATTGCTACAGAATTACACAACTCCATGAAAATGGCGGAAAAAATACCCGTTTTCTGGGCAATTTTTCTTCCATAGGCAATTTTGTGGGCACCGTTTCCGCACCTTCTTCCATATGTAACGCAAACATAATGTCTGGGGCTTACCTTGCGTATGGTGCGCAAAAACATTGTTTGTATTAATTTAACATTCCTCATAGAAACTGGAAGTTATATCGTTTATATTATAATTGTATATGTAGTGCAAATGTAGGAGTATCGAATATCTATACTAATAACTTGTCAAAAATCGACGAAAAACCTTTTCGTCACATACTTTCATTTTGCGTATTTTTTGCTTCATTACATTACCTAAACAGCAAATGGTAGCCACTTTTTTCCGTTTAGGTGATCAAGTCAAAAGTAAGTAGTAACATAAATCTGTATCACATAGATCATAAGTAGCGGAATTAGTAGGACTACAACTTAACATGAGGGATTATACAGAAATTGATTCGTATAAGAAAATACAATCCCCCAATGAGGGCGCTGCTGGACGGTCGACACAGTCTTAAAATATAAAAATGTGTAGATTTTTATGTAACCAGTCCCGCTTGCCCGCATTTTCCGGAACATATCAGTGTTGTACGAAAGCGCAGAATATATTACTCTGACGTATCTCGAAAGGATATAACACGAGTAATATCCAGTATTGCGAGCTTATTTAGTTACTTTATAAAAGACTCGACCTGCCCCGGCTTTGCACGGGTACAAATACATATAAACCTTCCTCTTGATCACTTTATCTATTAAAAAAACCGCATCATAATCCGCTGCGTGGTTTTAAAGATCTAAACATACATAGGGACGGACAGACAGCAGAAGCGACTTTGTTTTATACTATGTATAGTGATGATGATAAATGTGGTAAACCTAAAAGAAGAAGGGTTGACTAAATAAAGAAGGAAACAGGTGGTAGATGGACAACAATACCACATTTATTAAATGGTCCGTATAGCAGGGATGTAACGAATGTCCTTTAATCGGAACCGAAAGCGGAAACAAGTGTTTTAAATTTAGTTAGCGGAACTAGTAACGGAATTGGAACTGAAAACAGAAGCGAAACCAGAATCGAAACCCGAGTGGTTAAGGTGGACGAGATGTTAAGGGTCTAAGCTAAATCTATGACATGAGCAAATAACATACCTATAAACCTGCTTGTTTTTTTATGTACGCCGCTAATTTCCCCCCGAACTCGATAAAACTTCTGTTTTAAAAGTAACAGAACCGGAACCGAAGCGGATGCTTAAAACCGATCGAAAGTTCCGACTTAAAATAACCGAAACCGGAGCTCTGTAAAATCCCTGCCGTCATATATTATTAAATAGTCAATTAATAAACGCGGACATTAGTAAAAATGTCCAGTATCGGATCCTTTCCATTCCTCAGCAGTTTGACGTTGACTTTGCTAGTATCGCCCTTCTTGAGACCGGGGGGCAGGGGCAGCGGGAAGTTCTTGGGCGGGATTTCCACGTTGAAGTAGCGATATGTACCCTGGAAACAAAGACAATCATTCTAAAATAACTGTTAAAAATATATTTTTTTGTTTTTAAGAGTATTCAGACTTAATTATCTTGATTTGTTATGAATATGTTACGGTCGCTTATTTACACTCCACTTGCACCTATTGGCGCGTACAAGATGCTATGTGAGTCATGTCGAGAAATAAGTAATTTTTCGTCTGCGTGGCAAACTCTTGGTTTCTAAGTTTGCACCATTGGTTTGTACTAAGGCAGGCAGACAAGAGCAAAGCAAGGCAGGCAAGGTAACGTAGGCAGTGACTTAGGACCGCCATACATTGCGCAGCAATTAACGACTTAGCGTAGTCGGATTATATGCACAAATAAAAGTACTTACAGGGGCCACTGGGCAAACCGACAGATTCGAGTACGTCTTCGCAAACTCGTACATCCAGGGCTTCTCGACAGCATCACAAGTACGCACGCTGAAGTCGATATTGTTTCCGCTTGGTAGCAAGTAGGAAAACTTCACCTGAAACCGAGACTTTTTAGTACCTCTTTTTTGGCTACCTTTACACCTGAAACCTTATACTTATATTCCAAACTAGAACGCCACAACTCTTTTACTTTACTTACATTGACCTTTTTACCAAAAGGCAGGTCTATAGTAGTAGTGACGTTAGTGTGGTTAAGGATCATAAATTTAAATACATCCTGTATTATATCTACTCCGGAATAATATTTCCAGTAAGGTTGGTAAGGTAAGGATCGTTGCCCCGACGTTAAATTGTGAACAGCTGGATTCTAGATATATATTTAGCCTTTTAGCTTTTAGCACTTACAGTGACATTATTGCCAAAAGGCACATGAATAGTTGCAGTGATGTTGGTCAGGTTAGAATCGTTGTGCTGACGTCTAACTGTAAACACCTGGATGCTAGAATACTTCCCCTTTTGCTGTATTTACAGTAACATTATTGCCAAAAGGCGCATGAATAGTTGCAGTAACGTTGGTAAGGTAAGGGTCCTTGTGCTGACGTCGAACTATGAACACAGGGATGCTAGATATATACTTACACTTTCACTGTACTTACAGTGACATTATTGCCAAAAGGCGCATGAATAGTTGCAGTGACGTTGGTAAGGTAAGGATCGTTGTGCTGACGTCGAACTGTAAACACCTGGATGCTAGATATTTACTTGCCCTTTTACTGCACTTACGGTAACATTATTGCCAAAAGGCGCATGAATAGTTGCAGTGACGTTGGTAAGGTAAGGATCGTTGTGCTGACGTCGAACTGTAAACACCTGGATGCTAGATATTTACTTGCCCTTTTACTGCACTTACGGTAACATTATTGCCAAAAGGCGCATGAATAGTTGCAGTGACGTTGGTAAGGTAAGGGTCCTTGTGCTGACGTCGAACTATGAACACATGGATGCTAGATATATACTTACACTTTCACTGTACTTACAGTGACATTATTGCCAAAAGGCGCATGAATAGTTGCAGTGACGTTGGTAAGGTAAGGGTCGTTGTGCTGACGTCGAACTGTAAACACCTGGATGCTAGATATTTACTTGCCCTTTTACTGCACTTACGGTAACATTATTGCCAAAAGGCGCATGAATAGTTGCAGTGACGTTGGTAAGGTAAGGATCGTTGTGCTGACGTCGAACTGTAAACACCTGGATGCTAGATATTTACTTGCCCTTTTACTGCACTTACGGTAACATTATTGCCAAAAGGCGCATGAATAGTTGCAGTGACGTTGGTAAGGTAAGGATCGTTGTGCTGACGTCGAACTGTAAACACCTGGATGCTAGATATTTACTTGCCCTTTTACTGCACTTACGGTAACATTATTGCCAAAAGGCGCATGAATAGTTGCAGTGACGTTGGTAAGGTAAGGGTCATTGCGTCGGTATCGGGCCTGAACACCTGGATGCTACATATATTATTTCCTTACCCTATTACTGTACTTACGGTAACATTATTGCCAAATGGCGCATGAATAGTTGCAGTGACGTTGGTAAGGTAAGGGTCGTTGCGTCGGTGTCGGGCCTGAACACCTGGATGCTACATACATATATTATTTCCTTACCCTATTACTGTACTTACGGTAACATTATTGCCAAAAGGCGCATGAATAGTTGCAGTGATGTTGGTAAGGTAAGGGTCATTACGTCGGCGTCGGGCCGTGAACACCTGGACGTTGGTTATGTACTCTGCATTCGCGTATTTCACCACGGCTCCCTCTTGCATTAATCGCAGTTTCTGTGTTTAACATAATTCAAAATTTAAAGAAATTATGTAGCACGATTCAGAACCGTAAAAATGGCGGGCAAGATTGTATAGAAATTTTTAAAACTTGCTTTAATTGTACTTTATTACAAAAAGGCAACCTTGATAATATAAAAAGTTTTTTACTTCATACAACAGAACTGTCTTTTTGGAAAAGCTGTCTATTGTGCTTTTTTACTTTCTTATACAGAAGTACTGACAGATTTAAGTAAGTACGAACGATGGTAACGTTGATGAAATGATGAATAATATAATTTTTTTTCAGCACAGATACAAAATATAATAAATACAATTTGACATACCTACATAAATCTATGATACGAAATGCAATCAAAGGCATAATGAATAATTTGCGTAGGTACTCGTAGGGGAATAAGTTAAAAACTTGAAATAAGTTTTTTTTTTCAATGCGTAAACGACGCTCGATGGAATTTTCATTTTTTCAAACCCATTTTGACATGTCTAAATATGTAGGTATGGCTTATTTGTTTAAACTTTATGTAAATATACCTACCTTACACCTACAACCCCTATGAATATTTAGCTTAAAAATATACCTGCATATTTAAATTAATGCAAAAAAATACAAAATATTTTAATTTGGTAAATACAACTGAAAGCAATAGTGAGGTACTCACCCCATCTACCCCCATAATATGTAACAATATAATTCCAAAACCAAGACAAATCAAAAGTTTTGTCAAATAAATCCTCAAATCGTAAAAAACACGAGTCATATTTGCAGCTTGTTAGGCGCGGTGGCAAATGACAAAATGACTTAGATTATCGTTTCGGTCATCACGAAATCATTGTCATTTTATACAGAAAAAACGCTAAACTTAGGCTAACAACACACTTGACTGATCGAAACTGAACCTTATGTATTGTCAATAAGGTTCACGAGGTTGTTGATTTACAGCGGTGCTGATTGTTCAATAATTGTAGAGAATTCTATATAGATAATAGTTAAATTATAATTGTATCAAACCGTAAATATGATATCGTTTATAGTCTCCATGTAATGGCTTCAATACTTAGTATTTTTTTTATATATATGAAGTATAGGAAAGGGTGTATTGGGGTAATTTCGAAAATCATTCAATTATCTCTCGTATCCCACTGTAATAAGAGTCAACTTTCGGAATTACCCGCCACTTTTTTCTATCGAAATTACCCCAAAGCACCATAGGGTAAATAGTTATAGGTAAATAGTTAGGTTATAGGGGGTAAATAGTTATAGCCATAGGATGCTGTTAACCGCAACTGTGTTAACCCAAAATCATTTTGTAATAAAATCTCAACTCTAAAAATGTACGCTTAAAGTTGACATCTTATTGCGAAACGAATGTGGGTTAACACAGTTTTGGTTCCTCAATTGCAAATTCACTGAAAGGAAATGAAAATGGGTTACCTATTTTAAACAAAATATCGCCCGTGATTTTGTATGCCCAGAATTAGTACTCGTATGTACATGGAAAAGTGGTCTACCAGTTTTGACAAAAGTTTCTGCGAGATCTAACAATCACTAAGGTTGACATTTCTAACGGAGTTTAAAACATGCACGACCTTGTTGTCTCATAACGTTCAAACGAACCTCAACCGTAGGGTGGTAGACCACATTTTTGGACGACTGTACTATCAGCTGCAGAATTGCCTACTCACTTTATGAATGAATTCATTCATAATGTGGGTATGCAATTTTGCAGGGCGCTGTACCTATCCTATGTTTTTTTTCGAGACACAAACTATCTCCATACGTAATTTCAACTATCAGTTAAGCGTGAAGAGTAACAGACAGACAGAGTTATTAGTAGGGGTTTACACAATATTAGTAGTGGTTTGTGTGCAATCACGATTTAATAAACTATGCAATGTATTAAAATCACTACATAGTATAAAACAAAGTCGCTTCCTGATGTCTGTCCCTATGTATGCTTAGATATTTAAAACTACGCAACGGATTTGGATGCGGTTTTCTTTAATAGATAGAGTGATTCAAGAGGAAGGTTTATATGTATAATTGCACCCGTGCGAAGCCGGGGCGGGTCGCTAATTATAATATAAATGATTATCATTGTTCTGGGTTTTAAATAGGTATCTATGTACAAACTAATGATACACACCTACTTTTTAAATGTAAAATTGCTATTTGGATGTTTATGTACACTATCGTCTAAAAACATCGCTAAATGACATTTGAATTGTAGTATTTAGGCATAATTTGTGGTATATTTTTCAACGTTAGGATCAAAAATGCTAATGATTCTGAATGGAAAAAAGAGTAACTTTACATTATTATTATTAAGAGCAAAGACTGTCCCACTGATGGGCAAAGACCTCCCTCTCTTTCCAGGCGCGGTCGCAAACGAAAATTTTGGGGGGGACACTAATGTAGAATTTTTTTTAAAATTTTTGAGGGGTCTGTAAAAAAAATTTTCTATTAGAAATGTAGGATTTTGGGGCGGTCATGTCCCATGTGACCCCCCCCCCCCTGGGACCGCGCCTGTCTCTTTCTTCCACGTATCCCGGTCTTGAGCAGTCTCCCACAAGTCACCTCGAAAGGCGTCAAGTTCGTCTCTCGATCGTTTCCTTGGTCTGCCCTGACCCCGGGTTTTGTCTTGTGAGACCCATCTGGTTGTTATTTTAGCCCATAAGTTTTCCGGCATACAGCTGATGTGTCCAGCCCAGTCCCATATTAGTTTGCCCGCTGTTTGAGCATCAGCTGCCTTTGTTTTGGAACGTAGTATTGTATTTCTAATGCGATCGCTTATTTTCACGCCACATACTACGTTACATGGCTCTTTGGCAAACGTTGAGGTTAGACTTCTGAATCTTTGTCAAAGACCAAATTTGTGCGCCATAAGTCAGGATCAGAAGAATGCACATGTCTATGAGCTTGCGTTTTAGTGTTAAGAGTCGCCAGGACGCTCGCGTGAACTCGCGTCCCCATACAAACGTAGTTCAGCTCTCATTTTAAAACGACATGCTTTAGAACCACGAAATTTGGCATGGGCATTCTAGCAGTACAGATCTATGTTGGTAATTCGTTTTCGTTGCTAAAAATTGTAACACAAAGAAAACATAGCAAAAATAAGTTTTGTATGTAAATCTGTATCTGGCTGTATTTTCTTTGTATTACCATTTTTAGCAACGAAAACAAATTACCGACATAGATCTGTACTACTAGAATGCCCATGCCAAAGTTCGTGGTTCTAAAACATGTCGTTTTAAAATGAGAGCAAAACTACGTTTGTATGGGAACGCGAGCGTCCTGGCGGCTCTTAAGGGAAGGTTTCCCTTCATTAAGGTATAGCTCTAAGATGAAGGTTTATTAAACAAACCGGCATTGTTAGGGTTCCGGACACAAAAGGTAAAAACGGGACCCTGTTACTGTTTGTCTGTCCGTCTATCGACAGGTTGTATCTCATGAACCGTGACAGTTAGACAGTTGAAATTTTCACAGATGATGTATTTCTGTTGCCTCTCTAGCAACAAACACTAAAAACCAAAATAAAATTAATATTTAAGGGGCTCCCACCCAACAGACATGTTTTTTTTTTGCCGTTTTTGTTTGTCACCAGGCCGTATCTCATGAACCGTGATAATTAGACAGTTAAAATTTTCACAGATGATGTTTTTCTGTTGTCGCTATAGCTATAACAACGAATACTAAAAACCAGAATAAAGTAAATATTCAAGATGGCTCCCATACGATAGACATGATTTTTTTGCCCTTTTTAAGATAATGGTACGGAACTCTTCGTGCGCGAGTCCGACTCGCTTTTGGCCGGTTTTTTCTTCCATTTTACCAGCAGTCTCGTGATTGATATATTACAAAGTGCTCTACTGACTATTTAATAAGGGTGACGGCTGATGGCTAGAGGTCCCAAAATCAAATGACGTGACTGTTCAACCTGTTTTATGTTCCCTGCTCCGTCCTCAATCTTCTCAATGGGTTACCCTTCGTCTCAAATATTTTATTTACATCGTAAACAAGGAATGTGTCACGTGCAATCGTGAAAGAAAGAATTTACATTCCCTTTTTCACTTTTCTTGTTTTTGCCAGTTTATTCTTTTGAGCAATAGAGGAGTTGACGTCAAAAAAATGTTTACACTTTTGGACCTTATTACAAAGGAGTAAGGTGCAAAAGTGTAAACATATTTTTGACGTCGACCACTGTAAACCAGCACTGTACTTAGAGATAGATAATTTCTACTCCTCATCGGCAAATAGTGAATAGGTCAGGTCAGGAATATCGTTAATTATTTTAGAACAAGTTTTTGTAATGGCTGGGTCGCCATGATGTCGCGCTAGTAGGGTAGACTAGCAATTAAACTACTGTGTACTGTAGAAAATTATAGGACGTAACTCCTGGACTATAAAAGGATCCGTATACAATGTATGGTGATTGGCGTTTGCTAACCTTAATAAATTGGTCGAGCTTGCGCTTTGTGGTCCTTGAGTTACTTTTCCCTAAAAGGGGGGTTATAGCGCTAATAATAAGCCTGCAAGCAAGTTGACGCAGAATTAACTGTTAAGTGTAAATGTAAGGCCTGAGTGGACGCTCGTGGCGGGGCGTGCAGCGGGGCGTGCAGCGGGGCGTGCAGCGGGGCGTGCAGCGGGGCGTGCAGCGGGGCGTGCAGCGGGGCGTGCAGCGGGGCGTGCAGCGGGGCGTGCAGCGGGGCGGGCGAGCGTCCATACACTTTGTGCAGCGTCGACTCAGGACACCAGTACGAGTGTCCTTTGTTTGACATGCACGCCGCCCGCCCCGCCCCGCTGCACGCCCCGCCACGAGCGTCCACTCAGGCCTTACACTAAGGCCTCTGGACTCTGCAGCGGGGCGTGCGGCGTGCATGTTACACTAAGGCCTGAGTGGACGCTCGTGGCGGGGCGTGCAGCGGGGCGTGCAGCGGGGCGGGCGAGCGTCCATACACTTTGTGCAGCGTCGACTCAGGACACCAGTACGAGTGTCCTTTGTTTGACATGCACGCCGCCCGCCCCGCCCCGCTGCAGGCCCCGCCACGAGCGTCCACTCAGGCCTTACACTTAGACAAATGAGACTCATACTGGTGTCCTGAATCGACGCTGCACAAAGTGTATGGACGCTCGGCCGCAACGCTGCACGCCCCGCTGCACGCCCCGCCACGAGCGTCCACTCAGGCCTTGCACTTACCAACACGGCCATTGAAGCGTCCCCGCGTATAATTTTTGTTCATGAAAAATATTGGAATACATACGAAACACATTATTAGTTACTTTCAAAAGTAATATTTAAGGCCCACAGTGGAATTTATTTTACGTCATCCTGGGCGGTAAGTGAGATTTTACGCCCACGGGCGCAGCGGAAAATCTCACTTCACACCCAGGAGACGACGTAAAATTGTGTACACACCACGGGCGGTAATAAAGAAGGCCTCAGATCGCTTGTCCATGGCCCTTACCTTCGGTTCGGGCCACAAATATCCGCGATCTGAGCCGTTCTTTATTTTACCGCCCTAGGTGCGTAATGTACTATTACTGAATAGAATTTAGTTCATGCTCCAAGCTTATCCTGTTCACAGCTTTCCGTTGTTACGTGCGTGCATTGTTTTACACAAAACTATGTGTGCGAAATGTAATCTGCAACATTTCGTTTATATTATTAGGTACTTTGATACCGACACATTCATCAATTACCTATACTTATTTATATTTAAGCACTACTGTTAAGTTTTTCACCAAAAGGGGAGTATTCTCTTGCTGTGTTCAAGAAACTACTTAACACTATTTGTCTCATTCATCTCGGAACATTATTTGTCTCTCCCATGATTCGTTTATCCTGCAACTCCTATAACCGTTTTTACAACCTGTGGCCTGTAGTGTTTATTTTATTTTATTTTATTGAGTATATATAATATATATGTATATATATGACCTATGTAAGTTTATTTTATTTATTGTATATGTGTAAGTGTATTAATGTTGATTTGCATTTGCTTTTGCAACACCTACTTATTTGTTAATTTACAAAGGTTTCCGCTTCCCAAAGGTTGTCTGGAAGAGATCGCTTTTTAGCGATAAGACCGCCAATTGTTTTACCTCTACTTTTATGTTTGTAACTTGTGTATACTCTGTTTCTTTAATTTGAGGTGTGCAATAAAGAATATTTCTGTTATGTTATGTTATGTTATTTTTAAACAACAGCTACTCGGGACGGCTTTGTATCTCTATGTAGTAATAACTTCATTATTTTTATTCAGTAAAGCGGAGAATATACTAAGAAAACACTGTACCCTCAGGTTTTATTTTGTTCGGTCTCAAAACATAAAAAGGGCGGACGGTTTACCAGAATTGAAGCCCGCAATATCATACTACATTTATGCAGGGTGATTCAGGAGACGTGAGCAAGAACAACCCTATACATACTTAGTTAACGATAATGAATCGGTCGCCGTCATGTTTAAGTGAATTAACAACGAATTTTTATTTTTTGTTACGTAGAAATTTTGTTCACTGTAATTATGGTCACCCTACAAAAACAAAAAAAAATAACGCTAATTACACTAATACCGGTATCAAACAATAGCTTGTTATTGATTGAATCCGCAGTGGTTATCCTGCTCACGTCTACTGAATCAACCTGTATACGGGTGTTTCCTGTTATAATGAGCAATAAATTAAAACGTAGATTCCACTACTCAAATCAGACGTTTGGAAGGAGGAACTTTGAAAAATAACATACTGTTTGGTTTTAGGCCATTTTAAAGTTTATTCGAACACGCAATGTTTTCCGAAATTGATTATGTTTTGAAGGGTCACAAGACTGACAAGCAATGTCAATTAGATGGATTTTAACGTCCATTGAAAATACTATTTTAGTTTGCAGCTGCCAAGTTTGTTATTCTTTTAGGCCTTTTAGCACCACCCAGGGATCACGTGTAGGGTTGTCTAAGGTGTTTCCTACGGACGCAGAGATTGATCCCTTGATCGATGTTAATTAACGGTCCGATATCTTTCAAAAATTCGCACTTACTTAATTTTTTATAACTACACGACATTGACTCACAGTACCCTATATAAATGTGCGGTAAATTTAGAGCCGGCAAACTAAATGTACCTCAATGAATCCGATAAAACCGCATCCCTAAATCAGCGCACCGCATGTGGCCGGCGAAGTCAGGGTAAATAACGAATTGTTGCCAGTATATCGGTGCGGTACGTATTTATTTACGTTCGTATTTACATAATTAAATGATACATTGAGGTAGTATAGGAATATTAGGCAAAGTAGGTAATAGCAGAGACTATAGAGATTATAGACGGCCACAGCCTAAGAACTTTTTGAAGCTCGAGTCAATTGCGCCCTCTGTCCGAAAGCCAAAATATCGAAAATGTAAGAGAAGAAGTCACCTGCAGTGCTACTCCACCTAGTAGCTACTAGTGTACTACTAGTACGCTATTTGTTACTAGGTGGAGTAGCAGTGCAGGTGACATTACCTCTTACATTTTCGATATCTTTAGGCGGCTTTCGGACAGAGGGCGCAATTGACTTGAGCTTCAAAAAGTTCTTAGGCTGTGGCCGTCTATATTTCTATAGTCTCTGGTAATAGCTAGGGATACACGCACAGATGTGCCCGCCGGATTTGTCATGTGCTCGGCGGACAGATCCGTTCGTGTATGCCTATTCAGATGTGTCCGCAGAAAAATCCGTGTCCAATTCGCGCCATACACGCACGGATTTGTCCGCCGGGCACATCCGTCGAACAAATCCGGCGGGCGCATCTGTGCTAATATATGGATTTACCTAACAGCCTTGTTGGTCCATTGTCGAACGAGCGGAGCGTAAGCGAAGCGAGTTCTTACAAACAACTTCTGGCTACTGGGGCGTCTCGGCATTTTGATGTTTTTTTTATTTTGATAGTTTGTTCGACGATCTTTAGTAACGTTTTTCTGATATGTATGTTTGTTGGGGTTGTAGAAGAGATACATAAAATTCGAGAGTTTGTTTATGAGCAGGATTGATCAAGGGGTCGTTCGTGATATTTAGTGATCATGTTAAAACGAGATCATAACCACAAGATATGTATTAGAATTTTAAAATCTGAATATTACTATTCATGCACGGGCATCTGAAAGATTAATTAAAATCAGCCTTGCTCGGCGTTCATTTCATTATGACGTGCATAATAAATATGACCGCATTCATGTGACGTGACGCCTTTTATTAATCTCATATGGCTTTTAATATACGGTATTATACGTATTGTATAACTGCAAAATACATTAAACTCGTTATTAAATGTAAGTATCTATTCATTTTTAGAATGTTTTTTTTTTTTGAAGTAGCGAAGGTTCTGACTTTGAACGCTTTTTTCATTTTCTACATAAAAAGTGAATGAATGATAAATGTTACTATTTCTCTGTCTCTCTGTTGTTGATCTGTTTGTAATGTCTGTATTTGCTACTTTAAAAAAACATTCATAAGGCAAAAAAAATGTGTTGTTTCCTGTAGATTAATGTCATAACTAGCTACGAAGCAATATAATTATCTATACAAAAGTAGGCAGTTCAAATTTTCAAATAGAAAATATTATTATGGTTTTAATAGGTGACTGATGATTCCCTTTCAAAACTTCATTTAGATTAAACTTCGAACATTATTCAAATTCAATAGTTCGCAGTTTGCAATGCTCCGCCGCGTAATTGCTTTCCGTCATTTCCGATCCAAACCGATTTTAAACATGGATGCCGAAATCAAAATGGAAATACATTTTGATATCCTGCCATTTCGCCGAAAATCGTATTGCCGAATTTCACTTACCAACCAACTTTTCGCAGAACTTTCATTTGGCCGAATAACTTATGCCGTGGGGTGCCCGGCCTTAGAATTGTCCCCCACCATATCGTCCCGTGGTTGCAGTAGGAGTCTGCTAAGGGAATATACCGGGAGATGGGCAGCAGCATCTTCCGAAAGCCTACAAACAAACAGAAAAACTGCGCGCGCCAACCCGCCTGCCAAGCGTGGCGCGTATGGCAAACCCCCCCTTGAAGGGGAGGCCTATGTTCAGCAGTGGACGTCTTATGGCTGAGATGATGAATAACTTTTACCAAATAAATATTTCGCAACCATTTCATTTCCCACCCCCATAGTTGGGAAATGAAACTCGCCTACTAGGTTGGGTTTGGTTAGGTTGGATTATGTAAAGTAGGGAAATGAAATTCGGCCAAATGAAATTTCTGCGAAAAGTTGGTTGGCAAGTGAAATTCGGCAATGCAATTTTCGGCGAAAAGGCAGAGAATCGTTTAATGTATATGACTATTGAAAAACCCGACCAAGTGCAAATCGGACTCGCACCCTGAGGTTTCCGTACAATTTTAGCAAACACTTTGCTTTTAGTAGAGTAGAAAGTGTAATATTGTTCGTTATATACCTACCTTACCGCATGATAAATGAACCACAACCTTCATATCCTAAGATATAACAAGCATAGAGCAAGCCATTTAAGAAGCACCATCTAGCAGTGGCGGCGCGTCCAAAAAGAACACGATTCCCGTCGGCTTGCCTAAGTCTTAGGCGCCTGAGCAGTTTCCCTACCACTGATTAAGAAATTTTAAACCAAATTCATCACCCCAGCTTGGCTAAGAAAAATTTCACCCACCGTCACTGCCATCTAGTCACACTATATCGACGTGAATTGGGAATTAAATCGATTTATTTGCCACCACTCAAACCTGAGTGCTAAACGCATTCATGCATTGGCCGGCACGGACCAGAGTGAAACTAAATTATAGCATCCAATAGTAATTATGGTACGGTATTTAACTTTGGGTCGGTTTTATGTCACCTGTTTCTTGAAAGAAATGGCTTTCTAGAGTGTCTAGTGAAAATACCTCCTACTTACTAGCTATATCGAGTAAGTACTTGCTGTAAGACAATGATGTACACTCGCCATCAGATATGTCAGAGCGGCCAAGGTGGTCTTAACAACGCCTCTATTGTTAAAGAGATGCCCACGATAAATGCTGTTGTCATTGCTGGTAGACATAAACATTCCAAAAGCGTCGACCTGTGTTCCGAGGTAAATATCAGGTCTTCCAATCCCAGATCCCAGTATTTGACCATACAAAAAGTCCCGGTTTTAATCTTGCGTCTCGCTCGAGTCTTGAATTCTTCCAATTTCTTTACATACCCTCTTTTAAAATAGTCTTTGGCTTTTACATAAAGCGGTACATGCACCCGTTATACCCGAGAAACTGGAGACTGCAAACTTACCCTTTTCAATGCTGTTTTATTCAGTGGCCTCTCCATGTTCGTATTCCATTCAAAGGTGCAGTCGACGTCGATCTATTCAGACTGAAGTGCAACAAAAATGACTTGACGAGTGCAGGGCAGCCCTGTTTGTAACATATGTTATATACCACAACGGTGGCAAACAAGTATACGGCCCGCCTGATGGTAAACAGTTATCGTAGCCTATAATCGTCTGAAACTCCAGAGGTGTCACAAGCGCGTTGCCAACCTGGAAGTATAAAGCAGGATGAACACAGTGATGTGTTGGCGGCTAAAGCGACAAGAGGGTCTCCCGTCGTCAAAACACTGCAGCTGCTGCATCCTCTTTGAGGTCTCTGGAAACCTTAAGAATGATTTGGTCAAATCCATTGAAAACTGGATACAACGCTGCATGCGCTGACTACAGATGCCTTACACTTAGAATGACTGTCAGTGCTAAGAACCTATGATTTAAAACTGATTACAAATAACCAAATAAAAAAGAAGGTACCTCTGTTTCTCTCCAGAAACCTATAGTACGGGCGGCGGCCGTAGGATCTGGTACGTAACGTGATACAAAGATAAGCCCCATGGCACATGTTCATAAAAGTGATGCTGAGTACCGGAAAAATAGTAAAAAAAAATATATTTGGCCGAAGCCCAAAAAAGTACCACTTCCGGTTTAAAAAATGGATGATATTTACCTACGGCATTTGATACTGAGAATATTATTGTGGCAACAAATAGTAATTTGTATTTAGGTACAGAAAAACCCAGTCTGCCAGTTTCTGCATGGCCGGAAGTGCCCGGCAGACTGGTTCAAAAGTTACGTAAAATTGGAGTCAAATTCGTTACTTTTAAACTAGTCTGCCGGGCACTTCCGGCCATGCAGGAACTGGCAGACTGAGTTTTTCTATACCTAAAAATAAACTACTATTTGTTGCCACAAGTTTCATCTTTATATCAAGTGCCGTAGGTAAATACTATACATTTTTTTAACCGGAAGTGGTACTTTTTTGTGCTTTCGGCCAATTCTAATTTTTTTTACTATTTTTCCGGAACTCAGCATCACTTTTATAAATATGTGCCATGGGGCTTATCTTTGTATCACGTTACGTAGCAGATCCTACGGCCGCCGCCCGTACTACTAGGCTGCCTTTCCATCAGAGATGTCAGATGAGAGAGGATGCGTGGGAGGAATGTGTTTGTTAAGAACCAACAAAATCACTTAATTTACCTACCTTCGAACAGCGCAGCTCTAGGATTGGTTATTAAGAGTCGCCAGGACGCTCGCGTTCCCATACAAACATAGTTTTGCTCTCATTTTAAAACGACATGCTTTAGAACCACGAACTTTGGCATGGGCATTCTAGTAGAGTACAGATCTATGTCGGTAATTCGTTTTCGTTGCTAAAAATTGTAATACAAAGAAAATACAGCCAGATACAGATTTACATACAAAACTTATTTTTGCTATGTTTTCTTTGTGTTACAATTTTTAGCAACGAAAATGAATTACCGACATAGATCTGTACTGCTAGAATGCCCATGCCAAATTTCGTGGTTCTAAAGCATGTCGTTTTAAAATGAGAGCTGAACTACATTTGTATGGGGACGCGAGTTCACGCGAGCGTCCTGGCGACTCTTAAGAAACGCATTCCTCGCAACACATCCGGGGAGATGTTATCGAGGAATGGAGATGAGGGATCATCTCTGGTGGAAACGCAACCTTATACTGGTTCATCTCTCGATTTCTTTAAGTGACTAGAATGTGACTATGGTCACAAATGGTAGGAACTAGACGAATATACGCTCGAATCGACAGCTGTAGCAATTAGTTCAGATTGAAGTTACCAAAATGCATCGTGCTTGAAATTGAATGACATGCCGGCGACGGTTTGCCGAAATTGGTGAATATAATAATTATATAGACGACGTATCTCTGTCCACTTGAATAATTCCTCCCTGTAATATAAATAAAACAATAATGCCATTTATAGTTCCTCCCTGTATAGTTTTAAAAATATCTTGCGATGTGAAAGCATAAAGTGTCTTCTTTATTATCATCTCAACATACATCAGATACATGGAGTTGGTTAAGAATATAAATAGCCGTATGATGAGAATGTAAAATTTTGTTTCATGATTTTTAATGCGAACGTAAGCGAAGCCAGCAGCGAAAAAACCGGACTCTCTATATAATCTCAGTTAAAAAGATGCCCTTTGTAAACTTCATATTTCATAATAATCATAATAAAAGGACGAATACTAACTGAAATAATGAAATTCGTACTGATAATGTCTGGACTCTGGACCGTTTGAAGTTTTGAACACCGTTATTTTTCGGTTTCGATCACGTGACCCTAAACCGAAATGAATATCGGTTGTGGTTTCGTTTACCGGTATTTAACGGTAATTTGAAAATAAAGTTTATTAGCAAATTTCGATACTGTTAAACGAAATTAACCGGTTAAAATGGCGAAGCTGAGTAATACCGGTTAATACAGTTTATGCGAACGTTTCAAATTCATTCTTCTTAGATACCGATAATCGAAATGATTTCGTTTTCTGTTAAAACGTTACTCTAGAAATACCGGTATTTAAGCGAATGAAATTTATAACGGTTATCGAACAATATTAACCGGTATTCCGATACCGGTAACGATCCCTGGTTTTGAAAACTAAAATCTAGATAATTATGAACATCTCACCCGTGTTGCTGTTGGCTGTGCCTAATTGCCTATGGGACCAAAATTATTTAAAATACGTCTTCATCAATCTCCTTGACGTTCGCATTTGTAAAGAAATAAAAATAAAATGTTTTGAGCTGCTCTCACAGGGTGATTTGACGAGCGATTGATATTCCTAAAAAAAGATTTAGGCCAAAAATATATAATACAAGTTATATAACCGTAAAACATATAACAGTAAATACAAGTTTGCATTATTATTGCCAGCCATTTGTCTACCTCATGTTTTTTTGCATACAATTAATGTAAGTAGTCTCGTTCTCACATCAATATCAATATTATTTGCAAATTGATTAATTACCAGTGGCGGCCCGTCCATAAAACACGATTCCCGTCGGCTTCCCTAATTTTCAGGCACCGCAGGTTTCCTACAGCTCATGAACAAATTTTAAGCCAAATTAAAGTACGGCTTGCCAAAAAAAAATTACCTACTAACGTACAGAAAGTATACCTTCAGCTCAACCAGGCACAGAAAAGTGCTTTAAAGGAGAAGGGGCAATTTGGTACCCGGAGCAATGCCAATGAGTGTGGTGTCGTTGGATAGGTATTAAAAAGACAAATAAGGTTTACTATGGCGACCAGTCTCGGATTGCTGTACTTTTCGAGATATTCGCCTTTGAAAATCACACTTTTCAGTTCAATTCCGTACTGACGGTCCGCCCCCAGAATCTCTCGTATTTCTATGTTTAAATAGGGAATAATTATCGTGTATGATATATCAAAATAATCTCTAAAATATCAGCTATTCAGCACTGTAAATGAAACTAAAATCAGTTAAGTATTTTTTAAGATCATGCGAAATAACACATAAAGATATCGTCGCGCAAAGTAATAATACTCGTTTAACAATATCATCATACAACATAAAAGAAATGTTTGGAGCCTGTTACTCGGTCCAATGTGCATGTGTCATATATCATTAGAAAAGTCATGTTGTGTAGATTAACGATTATTAGGTCGCCAGTCTCGATTTTCTGTGGGAAGGAAGTACTATGGGGTTGAATACACTCGCGAGCACGAAAACGGCTAACGAGGTTGACCTGACTTTTCTTACTATTTTTAATTTATTTTTTGGTACCGTCGCCATCAAATACTTATACCGGAGTGGCAAAGGTACTCAAAAATATCACTAGTACTTTACCGCCTTGACAATAGAGGCGTTTTTCAAATACTTGTGACCACCTTGGCCACTCCGATATATCTGATGGGGACTGTAAACACGAAACATGTAGCACTATATAAAATGTATATACCTATTAAAAAGATTAATAATAAACTCTAACTGTCTTTAAAAAGAAAGGGTTTTGTTTTTAGATTGATACCACCAAGATAAAATAAATAAATAAATATTTGGGGACAATCTAACATACATCAACCTAACCCCAAACTAAACAAAGCTTGTACTATGGGTGGTAGGTGACGATATACATACTTAGATTATATACATAGAATACATCCATAACTCAGGAACAAATATTTGAGATCAGCACACAAATAAATGCCTTTACCAGGATTCGAACCCGGGATTCGATCAAAGTAAAGTTGTGACTATGAAAACCACGAGGAGTACAGGGAGCTATTCAGATGTGAAATGAATTTATATGACTACTTTATCATTTTAATAAAAAAATTAAGCATATTATTACATTTTCAAGCAAAGTAATAGTTTTTCATTTTCATTTTTTTAAGCTCGGCTTTGTACACATTTACCTTAGTTTTTAATGGCCATGTACTTGTTTTGTGCAATAAAGTGTTTTACTACTGCTACTACTACTACTACATTTTACAATATTCTTGGAACTTTATGATTATGATGATACGTGTACATTCAGCGTTGGTCGGTTCAGTTTAATTACTGAGGTTTACTACGTTGGTATATTTATAAACGTACATGTATAAACATGCATTAGGATGAGGTACCTTCTTTACTTATCTTGATCTCTTGATCCGTCTAAAAGGGCAAGGAATTTACTTATTCTTATTAACATTGTTATCATATTGACGTACCGCTAATTATCAAAGTCCAAAAAATGTTCTACAAATAACATTACCATTCCCGCTTACGAATATATATCGTATACATTTTTGATATTAGTTAGATAGACTTGTTAGTAAGAAGATCAAGAGTAGGCCTTAGGTAACCTTACCTCAGAATCCTAGCAGATTCGGCTTATGTAAGGGGCAGGGTTTTAATGTGCTAATTATGTACGGTACCTATGCAAGGTGAATCCTACGACACATTTGTTTTTTAAACCTACTACCCAAAAATATTAAAATATGTAAGGTAATAATAGCTTAAGTAAAAAGAATTGCTCAATATACGGAAATAATACCTTCGTTTATAAGAGGTTTTACGATCCTTCCACAAACAAAATGTACAGTCAAGGCCATAAATGTGTGTACACTTTCCCACCTTACTACATTGTAATAAGGTACAAATGTGTATACATATTTTAGGCGTTGACTGTATGTTATTTATTGATCACAAAGGACATATGTTGATAGGAACTTCATGTATACCTATCCTATACATCCTTATTTGTCTTATCGTGTAAACAAAAACTTTTCAAAGAAATCATCACTTTTTTCCCTGGGATTATCACTTAAAATGTTGTTATACTTACATAGATACTTAGCCGCTTATTCATAAACGTATTGCAAACCTCATGTAACTAAATCATCTTTTGTCCTTATCTGTCACATTGACAGTTGTGTTTGTTAGAAACAGACAAAATACATTTTAACTAAATGAGGTTTGAAACACGTTTATGAATAAGCGGGTTAGTATATAGATACTTAAAGAAACTCACAAAGTATTGAATTCAATTAAGTCACCACTGAAAATGCATTTTTTTTTGTTATATAATTTTCTTCGATAATCGAAGTAACGGACGAATAATCCGAAAAATAAATGACATTACAATGTCTATGTAATTGACATAATGTTTGTTTACACGATAAGATAAATAGGAATGGATAGAGTATACGAAGAAGTGTTTACATAGTAGCTAATAAAACGTAATTATAAACTGACCCCAGGAAAGTCAATATTAAAATACTAGGAAACTATATCAATTGCGGCACATCTATAAATAAACCAATGTGTAATAAGGACTTTTTGTATTACCTATATACTACATATTTCAAAACCTTATATTTAGTTGACTTACAATTCTGTGCTTCAGCTATGCTCCTCCTGAACCTTAACGTATTTTTTATACAGTCAGCAGCAAAAGTAGCTAAGCGGGTAGGGTATTCAAAATGAGCTGGACACGACTTTATTGTTAAGAGAATAAGAGCGCGTAGAGGTCATTTTGAACACCCCACCCGCTAAGCAACTTTTGCTGCTGACTGTACTCGTCGATTGAAATACTTGAATTGAGATTGTGTAGACGGAACTACTAGCGTATACTTTACTTACGTATCTATATGGTCGCATGTTGTGGCATGGCCAGCAATGATAGAAAGGATTTATTGTAGAACTGTTGTCGCTGCCCGGTGCCCGCCCTGCGCCGCCGCCGCGGTCGCCAGGGCGAACCGGTACAATCCGCCGGGAGATTGAAGTTACTAAATTGTATAGAGGCAGCATCCGTAGAACTCAATTCTTACCAGCTTGCCTATATTGAGCACTCGTAGAAAAAGTATTGTATAATGGATTATAATTCTACGCAATCTTTTCACTGCATTCTGGTTAGACGTTATAGTTTTAATAATTATTTTTCTGATAAAAATGAAATTCATAGCTTACTGTATACCGCGTGTAACAGAACGAAGAGCTTTTACAAAAACGGGGAATTGTTTACCCTAAGAGCTGTATTTTTACTATTAAACTATGTTAATATTATTCACCGTTTACGAGATAAAGCTGGTTAAACTTTGGTGCAAAAATATGTCTGCTTCAACCCTAGCAAGTTGATCGAGCAGTGACGTCATGAAAATATTAATTTTATAACGGCAGGGTTATCACCTACATTAAAACGTAAAATTTTGCAATGGCTTTTTGTTTCACTTAACCTACCTTTAAAATTATAATGAATTGATTGAAAATGAATCAGATAACACTATACTTTCAGCAAATATCATAGTAAAGTGCCACCCTGTACCACCCATAACACAAACTTAGACACACAGACCGAAAAAAAAAGATTTAGGTTTCTACGGTCTACATATACAACATAATATTATACTATGTTGTAAAAACTTGCTTAACCTTATGGTCAATAAATAACTGGTGCAGAGCTTACAACAACTGCTACGAGAAACTGCAGTCTTTTTGACATTAATAGGTATTTTTAGATATGCAGTTAGTAACTTTGATAGATCTGTGCGATAATAGTTATGTGTCTCGTGACAATTATCAAAAGCTCTACACAAAACCTTTTTTTTTAAATAAGTAACACGGACAGCTGTTTCCGTATCCTGTGGACGCCAACATTTTCTGCAAGTACCTGTTTTTAAGTTAATAATACATCGATTAAAAATAATAAATACTTAGTATCCGTACTAACAAAATTTAAGTTTTTCTAGGTTCATAATAGGACATAACTCTTTTCTACTAGCTAGTGTAATAGTCAGTATTATATGATCTCATGATACTTAGAATTCAACTCTACAGAAGTGGCTCAGTTAAAACGGCCGAGGCGTCGATTAAATATTGTTGAAGGAGCGAGGTGATTGGAACCATATAGTGCTAGTTATTCGCAAGGAAGACATTACTATAACTAGCACTATATGGTTCCAAGAGCTAATGCGACTTAATTTTGCTATGAACCGGCGCTTAGTCGGTTACTAGTAAAAATACTATTAACTAAAAGTAAAAAACAGTGCTTTGAATAATAAGCGCTTCACTAAAATTGTAGCAGAGCGAGAATAACTATTAATCATACTTAATTGGTTTTAATTGTACAACCGGTTCTGTATAGTTATACTACCCCAACACACGTAACACCATAAGAGCCGTAACAGCCATTATAAAACTCATTTTATTGTTTATCATACGAATATTTTCGCGCAATCCAATACGGCTCCTAATAATAATCCAAAGTATTAAAAAAACTAATTCATTACTAGTTGACGTAACTGGTGACCGAAGAGCTGGCGGTTTCCTCGCACAACGTATCAGCATTGCGATACAACGAGGAAATGCCGCCAGCGTCCTAGGTAAAATGCCGCAAGGGCCTAGTTTAGATTTGAGCTAGTTATTAATTTAGTTAGTATTTGTACTGTAGTGCATCTGTATATTTAATTATGTAAATAAATGTATATAAAAATTCATTACTTTAAAATTATAGAAAATGAAGTCAAATTAATTTTCAACCAACTTCAAGATTTTGAACGAGGAGGTTCTCAATTCGTCGGGATCTTTGCTTGTTTATTTTTAATTTTTGATTTCTGTTTACCGACGTTTCGAATACCGCTAGACCTATTTAGGAAAATATTATTTTTTATTTGAAAGAGTATTCTTGACTGTTTGTTCCATTGTCATCAGGCCAGGATCTGATGATGGAATCCTGGAGAAATCGAAGGAACGCTTCAAATATTATAGGCACACGCAAACACATAGTAATTTGAGTATTTATTTACAGTAGTTAAGGCATTTGCTCCTGGAAAGATAGAGTAGGCTAAGTGGAGTGGGTTGTTTTTCTATAAAATTATTTTAAGACCGTCAGCTGTAAATGCGGCGCGCGACGTGGTATTTAACGCGCGTGCTAGCGTACATATATCTGTAAGGCCGCGGCATAAAGCTCTATACCTGGAGGAGCCATCGCCTCATCTTTCCAAACAAAAAAGTCTGCCAAAATCTGAGGGGGGCGAGGAAGCATACGTATGGCGTTTTCAATTTAAAGGTACATCATTGTCGGTTGTTAATAAAGTTTATTTGTAAATGAATTTTTATAGCAGCATCGCCTTATTGATAAAGGACAATGGTGTACCTTTCACTTGAAAATATCACGTATATTTGACAGTAAGTCACGACACTAAATGGAGCAACAAATAGTTGATTTTACATATGTTGAAATATGGTTCATTATTGGATGCAGTCTTTGCAAATGTCAAACAAAAAAGCCAAGGATCATTTTTGCTTGTATTTTCAAAGAAAATATAGAAGGCAGTAATCCTTAGGGGCGTTAAATATGCATAAGTGTCAAACGTCAAAATAGTTACTGCCCGTCAGAAAATAAACGATTATCGTTGAATCGATTCAGTAAACGACGCAGGATTTTCGATATGGATTAATTTTTTAAACATAATAGTAATGATAAAAAAGTAAAACTATAATTACATGTGAAATTATATTTCATATTTTTGTAAACTAGACATAATAGAACATTTTTTACACCTAAAAACAATACATAAGGGCATTTTCACGGAGCTCTTTACTCACTGAAAACGATGAACTGAATGCGTGTAATCGATTTTTGAAATAGTTTTTATAAACCTATTAGATTTTCCTGCTAATAACGTTGACAGAGGGGAAATGTACCTAAGCTTACTCCAGGTATAGAACTTTATGGGCCGCGGTGATACGACGGTGGCAAACAAGCATATGGCCCGGCTGGTGTTAACCAGCTTCTTAATAACAGACGGGTCATATGCTTAGTATAGTTCATAGTCTACGGTAGCTACCTACAATAGACCATTTATTATTCCATTGTTTATTGTTAGCCGCTGTAAATAAACACTTATATAGCAATTTGGTAAAAAAATAGGCAAAATGAATATACATTTTAAACCGCAACATTTCTGAAAAACATGTCAAAAGTGTCACATACGACATTTTGTCTAGACTTAGTTCTCAAAAATAAAGCGGTTGTACAACGTCCGCTGTCGAAATAAGTACTTATTCCTTTAATAATGTTGTAACTGACAATTTCAATTATCTTGATAGTAAAAGTAAACTGTAAATACAGTACAATATAAAACAGCTTAAACCTTTTTGCTTGCTAAAAAGTAGGATGTGGCATATCGTCGCTGCGCTTGTAAAATCCGACATGTAAAAAAACACAACTTTACAGGAGACACAAAAAACATGTTTCTTTTTTACTATATAATAAATCAAAAATCTAAAAATGACAACAATTAAAGATTCCAATATGACTCTAAATAATGTTAGATTTGAAATTTTTTCTAAGTCATTTTAGGAGCTACAATTTTTTTTTCTACATTTTAAGCACATAGCTGAATTTATTTGTGTTGTAAAAACCGCTATGTGATTATCGAGGCACATAACGGTTTAATAGTTCTATAAAGTGACATTTCGAATCATCAGATCATCGCTAAGCGGATTTATACCGCAAATAAATTAAAACCATAAAAATGCGTATACGACTGTTTATTAACACTGCTGAATATATTACATATTTAACTATATATTATTTGTCAAGAACCAATTTCATAAAATATTATATAAAATCCGCTGTGTGCCATCACAAAGCGCAATATTATTATAATGCATTCATTGATAAAAACCGCTTTGTGCTATTTGATCACATAGCGCCTTTTGCGCGGCTAATTAAGGCCTTTTTCACATAGCTGATTTTATTTTTTTGTAATCCAGTAAACTTAGAAAAAATGGATTATTGAGGAATATGCACCTTTAAAAATACTTTTAAATTAAGTCAAAAACCATTTTTCAAAATGTTCACATGTCGGATTTTACAAGCGCAGCGACGATATACAAAGCTTTATACTTTCCCCGTATCCTGTCAAAAAGTCGGTAGGTACTGTCACAATTAACCTTTTTGATTGTCATATCTTTTAAGACCCGATTGTTTTTGTGTTTGTTTTTGCGAAAAATAAAAGAAATATTGAAAATCTGAAAACGTAGTTTAAGACCATAAGCTTCGACGTAGAAAACCAAAAACGATATTTTTTGGATCGACTTTGTTAATGGAGACCGTTGAAACAGCATGTCAAAAAAATTCCAATCTGGAGAACATTACCGATTCACCGAAGGTTAAACAATGAGGAATCGTTACATGTGCTCATCAATGATGTTACAACAGCATAAATCGACCGACTGCTAAATACCACTATTTAAAAATGAGCAGGTATTATAAATCGCTGAAGCTCTATGTTTTAATGATAGGCTTAGGTAGCATTGTGCAACAGAGACTAGAGTTCGCAAACTAATATTTATCAAACGAGTTTATTTTGTGATAGAATCCATACTCTCTTTGTGCATTTCCTAGTGAAATGGTTTAGTTAAACCAATTAACAACTACAATAATATTAATTTGCTAATACCGCGGTATAATAACATGCTAATTGATTAGTGACAATCAGTTATATTTATTTGCGTATTTTTGCATGCATTAAGTTCCCATTCCCGCCCTGCCTCAGCTTGCGCGTAAGACGCAATCCATTTTCACAAACATGTAACAACGTCAAACGAGCGTTCTAGAACAATTTGAAATAATTAGGTACAACAATCGGGGAATGATTATTAACGAACAGTTATTTATTTATTTATCGTATGGCTACATGTCACTGGATATAATATTAAAGGCATTTCTTCTCTGGGGTTTAACTTAACTAGGTCCAGGAGCTTTTTTATAAAAGCATATTTTTTTACAATTTAAAGTATATTTCTGTAAATGTATTTAAATTATTCATAAACATAAATATACTTTATTGCACAAAATATAGCTATCTCTGTCAACAATTTTTGAATGCTTTCCTTAGCAGAGAAGCAGCAGAAAGCAGTTGTAAAGATCAAAGGGAGACGCCTTTTTCCAGCATAAGCAGTGGGACATAATTATAGGCTAATAAAAAAAATGTAATAATGTGTATGGGTCATCTGAAATAAAGGGAAATTCCCAATGGCTAATGCCAACGGTCCCTATTTATTAATAGCGGTACAGTGTAGTGGAAACCTATACAATTTATGATTTTTATGAAGCCATTAAGAATACCTATCTGTATCTGTATTATGAAGCTTGGCAAAGCTGTACGTACCGCGACGTTGTACAACTTTAACTACGATGCACAACTTTGCCTGGCTTGAAAAACATGGTTTTCGTCACCATAAAGCTATGAATATCTTATTCCTGAAATGAGAGAAAGGCGACCATCTCTGGTTGTGATATAAATAGCTGTTTGGTGAAAAAAAAGACATGTGTTTCAAGCCAGGCAAAGCTGTGCAGCGTAGCATTGCCTACGGTTGTAGCACTTGACGGTATGCTAATTATTTGTCTTAATATTTTTCTGGCGAAAAAAGACGGTAACCGATTGCGTACAGTCTACCTGATGGGAAATTCATACACTGTTACTATTTGAAGAAAATAATTGACGAATCCGTATATTTAGTAATTATCACGTGCGTCACAGTATTATCTGATTTGAGAATAAGGGACATGCCGTCGAAGCTTATTAGACCAGGTATGATAAAAATAATTTACTGTCGTCTCCAGTAAATGCATGGGATGCACTGACAGATCTTTTCACCATTTAATAATCAAGATAGGGAATGAAAAAAAATTAAGAATCTTTATTTTATACAACATACATTGTTTTGATGCAGAGGGTTGGGCTACCGGTAAGCAATAGCCTGTGTTAGGTTAAGATACACTGCTCTTCCCTTGGTTTAAGTATTGATTTACGTACCTACTTATGTATTGTTTTTTTGCTATTATCACTGCATTTGGCTGTACTCACTTGTGTTTAGTCACTAAGCGCGACATGTTTCGTAAAAGTGTTAATATGTCTCACTAAAGTTTAAATTCAATAGGTTTTTACTATATTGAACTTAATGCATAACTTAGGTACTATGTACACAGGGCGTGCTAAAACATGCTTATTCACAATACAATTCTGAAAAAAGTTTAGTGTGTGCGTGAGTGAGTAGGTATGTGTTTGTACTAGGGTACTCTGGTCGTTTCTCTGTAGCGTCATAGAGTTTAGTTATTGACCATGCATTTTCTAATGAGAGATTTAGGTCCGTGGTATAGTCTTGAGTGATGCCTTTAAAGATTTTATTGTAGAGTCTGGAAGCTTTTGCAGCAAGCTTGTAAAATATGTAAGTATTACGGTTTTACCCGTAGCTATATTTAGCATTTTCCTTTTATTTTTTTTATTCCGGATGGTTCCCGCAATAGGAGCAGTTTGTTCGGTGACTTTTAAAAATAACTTATGGTTTGGTTTTTAGGACACTTTAAAGTATATTCACACACGCAATGTATTCCGGAATTGATTATGACTGTGTGGTTACAAGACCGACAAGTAATGTCAATTAGATGGATTTTAACGTACTTACATTGAAAATACTATCTGGGGTTTCCGGTTCCGGGCGCAAAAATGTCGTTTATGTTTTGGGAATATTATTTTATTATTTGTTCATTTTCGTTTTTCAGTGTGTAATATATTACACACTGAAAAACTGAAAACCAGCTTATTGTGCGGTGATCTAACGAACAAGTGTGCAGCTAATGAAGAATTACGCGTGTAACCACTGTTTGGGTCAGAAATCCGATTCCCCGGCCACGGACGCCGTGTGTTGTTTGTAGTGGGCCTGGGCAACTATCTCGCTACAAAAAGCAAGGGCTGCTACCTTACAACCTGCATTAATTTACTGAATTCAGACGGAAGGCTAAGAGGCAGCCATTTCGCTTTAAAAAATACTATCCGCGTTTTAATTTATTGCTTTTATTACAGGACACAGCCTGTATATAGGATTGAAGGAAACTTAAGTGTACTGCATAATATACTTACTGTATATTTTTTCCTCACAGAATATCACTTTATACATGTTTACACATTATAGGTCACTTTAAAGGTTTATTTTCACTAATCCGTCCGGCCGTTTTAGGACCGTACTAAGCACGGAAAAAAGTGTTGCACGCTGGATACACGTAGCAACATATGAAAAGCTACCTGTAGGTATACAACGCGTATGAAGCGCGTATGCAATGGGTTTGTAACCCGCATCATATCCATTTGTAACACATGTCATGTCTCTATAAATTACGTAGAAAAACAAAATCTTCACGGAAAAAACGTGATTAAAACTGGTGATGGCACGTTATGTTGTTGGTCTGTGCCGGAACGGTCTAATGGGTAAAGCATAGCTATTCCTATAAAAGATTTTTTTTGTATGAATATCTAGTCAAGTGCAAAA
The DNA here is from genome assembly GCA_911728535.1 of Pammene fasciana. Classification (NCBI taxonomy): domain Eukaryota; kingdom Metazoa; phylum Arthropoda; class Insecta; order Lepidoptera; family Tortricidae; genus Pammene; species Pammene fasciana. The sequence goes on from OU452292.1 coordinate 6,525,551, forward strand.
GTGTAAACATATCTTTGACTTCAACTGCACAAGCACGGTCAAGGTCATGGTTTAGCAGACCTTGAATGCAAATACTTTTTCTTGCAACAAATTATCCTTGAGTCGAATGCACATAACTATGTACATAAGTATAACATCTCTGGAAAAGGCGGGTTAAGGCGCCAATAGGCGCTATACATTAGGCTGGCCATTGTTTGCTATACCAACTTAATATAGAGGTAAAATAATTAAAGATTTAAAACATTATCTTGCAATAAAAAACGGGAAAGAAAATAAATTATTTTTATATTTCGAATAGGTATATAATTATGTCTGTAGCCTAGCTGAGACTGTTTGATAGATTTTACTGTAAGTAAAAGGTATTACTCAAGTTCTTATTTCTATTCATTTAACAGCAACAGTAAGTGGAGACAGTAAGCGGTTACCGTAGCCTATGAACGTCAGTTAGTTTAAGATAATATGCGAATATTTATCTGACTCTAGAGATTCCATGTTAGGCATCATACCTTCGTGTTACCGTGACAGGAAAATCAGTTTTTACAGAAAATGAGGAATGCATGAATAAAATAAATAGATATTATGTTTTATTGTCTACTTTTATTACACATGTCTCGAGGCACACCGAATTGCTAAAGCAACGTCTGTCCCTTGTAACCTACTTACTTCATTTTTTTTAATGTCGTGGTTTTAAATAAAAAATAAAAAATTATTTATTGTCAGACAATTAAAAAGTCCATAGAATGTTAGTTTTTACAACTTAAAAACTTAAAACTATGTTAGTTGCCTATGAAACCTATCTTAACTAAACTATACCACTAATATATTATTATGAATGCTGGCTGATCTATCGAATTGCATGTGTTTGAACATGCAATTCGATATATCGGCTCAGAATTACGAAGTCGAGTCGATCGGCTATCATTTTCAGGATCTTGTTGTTGCTCCCGCGTATACGATGCACCACTGACGCGTTGGTTTTGCGAATTATGGCGTAAAAGTCGTCTACATGCGCATCCGCAAACATGCCGGAAGCACTACAGTACCGCGGGAGCCTCAACAGGGCCCTGAAAACATTATTATACTGGACCCGCAGGGAGTCGAAGGATCTCTGTTTAAAATTTGCCCACAGGCCGCTAGTATAAAACATTGGCAATACGCACGGAATAGAGTAAGCTTGACCTCAGCGCTACACCTAGCGAACCTGTGTGCCAGCATACCGCCACGAACCGACAACGCCCTGCGTTCCCTCTCCATGTCCATATCATATTTTAAATCCTCTGTTACTATGTGGCCTAGGTATTTGAAATGGGTAACACGGTTTAAAGCAGTTCCGTTTAGAATAATAGGAGGCACGTTAGCCGGGCCCTTATGCTTTCCTTTAATGACCATAAACTCGCTCTTTTTTTCGTTATACTTTAAACCATGTTGTACAGCATACACTTGGCACACCTCCAGTAGTTTACGTATACCAGCAACCGACGGACTCAGCAGCACCATGTCGTCAGCATAGCTGATGTTATTGACACTTATGTCATCTATTCTACACCCGACACGCATGCTGCTAAGCCTGTCGATCAGCTGATTCACATATAAATTAAAAAGTCTGGGCGAGGTTAGCCCACCTTGTCTAACTCCACAATTAAGTGTATATGGATCGGAGAAGGCATTTGCCCACTTAATTACATTAATTTGAGTTTGATACCAATGTGACAGTATGCCTATTAGTTCCTGAGGAGCACCTATTTCTTTTAACTTAGCCCAAAGTATATCGTAGGATACTAAATCAAATGCCTTTGATAAATCTAAGAAGCAGGCAAATATAGGTGTTTCCCTACTGACATAATAGTTAGCAGTATGTTTTAAGGCTAAAATAGCACTTTCTGTAGATAAACCCTTACGAAAGCCGAACTGGGCGTCATTTAAATTAATTTGCTGACTCAAGTATTCATCCAATATTCTATCTAAAACTTTGGCCAGTACTGTTGCTAATGAAATAGGTCTATAATTAGTTTTGTCGCAAAGATCACCAGTAGTATTTTTAACAAGCGGTATAACCATTGTTTTTGTAAGGTCTGAGGGCAAATACGCGTGCCTTATACAAAAGGTATATAACATTGATAAAAGCCTGCCAATATGGCCGCCTGCATATTGGAGGTGCTCAATACTGAGCACCTTTGAATTTTACATAAACTAAATAATAAAATAAAAATATTTTAGTGAGCTTAAATTATGACATGGTGGGCGGCATGAAGTTATATACAATAAGTGAAGGGTACACGGAAAGAACATGTCTAGTCCCTTTTTTCGTAAAATGAGATTTTTGTATCAAAATGTAGAGCTTGCAATGAACTATTAGTAACAACTTCTGTAACAGCTGGAATTTTTAACATAAATCCACTTTTTAATTCATAAATATGTACCATCTAGTTACGAAAATAGTATGGTTAATTGAATCGTTCCAAACTTTAAAACTGCTCTAACTCAAAATGTTGTCAAAGTGACTAGACATGTTCTTTCCGTGTACCCTTCAAGTATTGCAACCTTAGTTTTAACTGCTGCGATTTTTCTATAACACAAAATCTGTTATTTTTAATGAATACACACTGGTCCTTATATTTATTGCGTGAAATAGCAAGAACAGGTTTTTTTACACTCGCCATTACGAAGACAAAGTAAACCAAAGCCGTACGATTATATGTTCGGTATATACATTTCATTGAGTAGTGTTGATTCGGTGATAAAATTAGCGGCGCGTCTCTGAAGGAATCCATCCCATAAGAAGTTCTACACAACATATGAACATATGTTTTGCGTTACTACTAGCAGTTGTAGAAAGTGCCTAAAGACAAATATACTTAGTCGGTTCATAAGTTCTGTCACTCGGGTTTTGACTGGTAAAATAGGAAATGTTAGCAAATACTTACTATTTCCATATATGGTTAGAAAGCCTATTTAACAGTGATTAATTTAAAATATTATTTAATGCAAATACTCGTGGTAGTTTTACACAATTCCTTGTAACATTTTAAAAAGCGCAATAAAAAATCACGTCAAAAACACACGCCCTATTTGAGTTATTTTAGACCTTAATTATTTTTATTCAATTCTAAGAGACTAAAATCTTGCATGCTGCATTAGCTTGGTCTTTTAGCTTCATTTTAATATATAACTAACATGGGTTTGACTGACAAGAAGGCTGGTATACACAATTTTGTTAGACTACCTTGATGTATAGCAGCAAAATCTAAGCGTTTTGCTCAAAACTGAAAAATACGGTAAGGTTCAGGAGGAGAATATCTGAAGTATAGACTTGTAAGTCAACTAAATATAGGTTTCGGAATATGATTTAATCTTCTACTTTCCTAAAAATAACAATTTGTAACTCCTGGACAACTACAACATGATCTTCACCAACTTTTGTGAAGTATACTTTCCACAAATCATCGGCGTGTTTTTGTCAGACAACAATCACTAAGTTTACAAGGATCTATAAAATACGCGATCGTGATTTTAAATTAATCATAGTATGTTTTAATCTGTATGAAATAAGCTTTCTAATCATGTCTATATTTTTTAAATAAAAGCTTTGTATTTTGTTTTATCAGTCAAAACTCTTGTGACAGAACTTATGGACCGACTAAGTACTTTAGCGCTTCAATGAAATGGTTTTAGATACTACTATCAATCCTTTAATTGCCATATTGAAAAAATAATATAGCTTTACTCGTAATGAGATAATAGTAATTTAACGTTATTTTAATATCTTTATTTAGCAGTATTTATTGGCAATATAATATTATTTAATTACCAATGCTAATAAAACTAAGGAAATAAGGATTTTGGTAAAAAATCTCTTCTTCCTCCTCCTAGTGTTTGTCCCGGTTTGGGGTCCGCTTAACAACCTAATCTCATGAATTGGCGTAGGCACTAATTTTTACGAAAGTGACTTCCATACTTCAGAGAGTAAACTAAGCCTTATAGGGATTAGCTCCGGTTTCCTTACGATGTTTTGGTTTACTGAAAAGCGACTAGTAAATATTAAATGATATTCCGTAGTTTTGAAAAAGTCAGCTAGAGTTTGAACCCGAGACCTCCGGATTGAAAGTCGGATGTCTTACCGCCAGGCTACGCGCTTTTTTTTGAGAACCAATGTCACTAATTATAAAAGCGTTTGACGTAGGTATTGTATTCGCTATGTGCGAACTGCATGGTGGGAGTAACGTGAACGATCGCAGCGCACAGTGTAACAAGAAATTGGGCTCTTGTCAATATCACATTTCAAAATATTTGACATCACCTATAGGGTCAACTGTCAAGATAGTGAATCAGCCAGTTACATTTCATATAAGCAAGGAGTATATGCCATTAAAAAAAAGAAAAAACCCCTTTAACCCCCTGCTTAAGAGATGGCGCCACACTCATACACACAGCGAATAGACGTAATCTTATTTAGACTTAAACTATTATATTCGTTTAATTTAGTTTATTTTCATATTAATTTAGATATATATTTTAGTAGTTTAGTTACATTATTGTTGTCAAACGCGTGGTGAAACTGGGGCCATACTACTAGTGTTAGCTCTACTATAGAGTCAATAGCATTTTTGTTTTAAAGTATATAATACATTGATTAAAATTAAAAAAAAAATACTTAGTACTTACTCCTGACAATGAAGGTTAAAGTTTTTCTAGATTCAATATAGAACATAACCCTTTTCTGCTAGCCAGTGTTAGGTTAGACTCACTATTACATAATCTCATGATACGTAAATGAGTGTTATTCGAAGCACTGTTTTTAGTTTTAGTTACTAGTAACAAACTCAGCGCCAGTTCATAGAGCTAAATAAAGACGCATTAGGTCTATTTTCCTTGCGAATAATTCGCACTATTTGGTTCCACTCGCCTCGTTCCTTCAGGAATAATCGACGAGTCGACCATTTTAACTGAGCCAGTTTTGTACAGTTGGATTTTAATTATTTATGGTTCACGGTGTCCCGTTCCGTGTCCTACAGCACACTTCCGACACTTCATATTAAAAGAAAGCGTCACGTGATCCTCGGAGGTCACGTGATGTTCTGTATACATAGTGAATGTGGAGTAGAACCCGTCTGGGGAATTACCTCCACCTTATAGAAAACCACAGCCAAATAGACCCTACTCATAGTGTTGTATTCCTGCTGGTGAGTAAGGTTGCCAAAGAGCTCAATGAGGACCCACTGTGTTGACGACGAGGGACTCTCTTGTTCCTTTAGGCGTCAACACAATTAATCCTCCTTTTTTTTTTAAAAAGATAAAAAAAGATAAAAGATATTTATTCTTCAATTTAGGCACATTACAATGCACTTATGAACGTCAGAGAGAAAAGAAACTACCACCGGTTCTAACTCTACACCTCTGACCCGAGAAGTATTACTTATTACCGGCAAGAAACTCGGCGGGACTTATTTTTTCAAAACAGTACTACAGTAAAGGGTCGGCATGCGCATGTGATACCTCCGGAGTTGCAGGCGAACAAAAAAATCAAATAGATTTATTCCTGATGGTTTCCAGGTTGTCCGACTTATATAATAAGCTTTGTTCATAATTCTAGAAATGAGTTTAAAATATTTTCAACCAACTTTCGAAGGAGGAGGTTCCTAATTCGTCAGGATCTTCGCTTGTTTTTTTACTTTTTTATTTATTTATGTTTACCTATTTTACGAAGACGGCTAGACCTATTTAGAAAATTCTTTTTTTATTTGAAACAGTACACTTGAAAGTTGGTCCCATTATCATCAGGTCAGGATCTGATGATGGGATCCTGGAGAAATCGAGAGAACTTTTCAAATATTATAGTAATCAACCCATAGTAATTTGAGTATTATTTACAGTAGCGTAGCTAGGGAATTCGCTCTTGGAGAGGTGGAGTAGGCTAAGTGAAGTGGGTTCTTTTTCTATAAAATTATTTATGACCGTAAGCTGTAAATGCGGCGCGCGACGTGGTAACGCACGTACTTACTAGCGAATATTTCTGTAAGCTAGCTGTGACTGGCAGCCAGCACTGGCTTCGTCTAAACCGGGCTTTACCCTGCGGTGATTTTCTGCAAACCCGTTTTTGGCAAAGCTGACACGATTTAATATTCAGGCGGATTTTTAATACCACGACGGTGGCAAACAAGCATATAGCCCGCATAATGTTAAGCAGCTACCGTAGACTATGGACGTCTGCAACTACAGAGGCGTCATATGTGCGTTGCCACATTTTAATATCAAGCAGGATTCACTGTGTTACCGCCTAAAGTAACAAGATTCCTCTTTGAGCTCTTGGGGATTAAAATAATAACATCGTTTTTGAGCAATTATAAACCGACGGTACCAATTAACAAAGTCTGATCTGTAAAATGGTTTCTTTTGGGGAAAGGCTGTTAATGTTTTCGAAAAAATATATTAAATGGGAGATTTGGTTAGTAAAAATATAATTTTCAAACTAGACACGAGTATTTATTATTAAGTTGTTTACTGTTAGCCGCTGTCTAAAAAGTCGTTACTATTACAACCAACCTTTTTTATTGTCATCTTAAATTTTTTTTTTTGTTTTTGTGGAAAATAAAGTAAACATTGAAAATCTAAAAATGTGGTTTAAAAGTTAAGGGATTTTCATAAGCTTTGACGCAAAAATGTTAATTTTTTTCGACCACCTTTGTTAATGGGGATCGTCGAAACAGTGTATCCAAAATGCAAATTCCAACCTAAAACATGACCGATTCTCTCAAGGTTAAACAACGTGGAATCGTTTCATGTGCTCATCAATGATGTCACAACAGCATAAATCGACCCAGAGCCCGAAAGTCCTAGACCTAAAGTCCAAACTGAATTAAGTACCGCTATTGATGAGTACGTAATATAAATCACCGAATCACTCTCTTGTAAGGATAGGGTTAGCCAACTTTGTGCCATAGAGACAATAGAGTTCGCAAATAATATTTGTGTCTTAAATTCTCTAAAAACTCCGAGTGAGTGTGGAATAATTTAACAAGCATGTTTATTTTGTGAAATATGTGTCAATTAGTACTATCTTTCTGCATTTCCTCATGAAATGGTTTAGTTAAAACCATTTTTCTTAACCTCTACTCTACATCAGCTAGCCCAGAAGCTTTAATAAATGTGTTACATATTTTTTTACAATATAAAGCCTATTTCTTTATACGTATATCAATTATCCATTTATATATTATTATGTTACTGTCGTTTAAAATCTGGTACATTATTTTAAAAAAAAGTACGTACTGGTACGTTAATTTGTTTTTGCACTCGAAGCTTTCAGTTGCATGTGATTAGTTTTTTCCGTTATTACTCAAAATGTTATTTCTATACTCTGAATTGTAAAAAAAATTCGCCAAATGCAATAATTATATCAAACACATGTGTGGTTAATATGTATTAATAGTCAAATATAATATATGTGTTATCTGAAAAAGGTCGGTTTTTAACGATAATATATTCTGCCTATATTTTAATTTATTCTCTGTTTACTGTTGTGGCTACAGTACCAATAACCACTAGTACTAAAACTAACTATCCTTATTACACACCTTTCAGTGACTGAGGTGCGTAATAAGAATAGTTAGTAGTGAAAAAAAGACAGTTACCGATTGCGTACAATCTACTTGATGGGAAATTCATATCCTGTTACTATTTAAGAAAATAATTGACAAATCCTTATAGTACAATTATCAGGTGATGGCGATGGCAAACAAGCATACGGTCCGCCTATAACCTATGGACGCCTGCAATCTAGAGATGTCACATGCGCGTTGCCGAAGCATACAAAAAAGGATGATTCACTGTGTTGACGGCTAAAGGAACAAGAGGGTCCCTCGTCTTCAACACACTGGGTCCTCTTTCAGCTCTTTGGCAACCTTACTCACCAGCAGGAACACAACACTAAGAGCAGGGTCTAGTTCTATTTAGCTGTGGTTTTCTGACAGGTGGAGGTACTTCTCCAGTCGAGCTGACATAGCGCTACCACACATAGCGATATGACTTTTGCAGTAACCGTACCTCTCTTTTGGGCGTAGTTTAAGAACGAGCCGGGCCCCATAAGGGACATGCCATCGAAACTAGGTACGATAAAAATTATTTACTTTCATCTCAGTGAACACTAATAGGTAGAACATACTGAGCATAGTATAGCGAATGCTCTCTCAGTTAGTGTGTTTTGTGGTCGGGCTCAGCATAGGAAATGCCATGTCCGTCAAGTCTGAAACAGAACATTAGGTAGAGAATAACACCTCTGGGGAAAAGGAGGGTTAAATACGTAAAATAATTAAAGATTTTACATTATCTTCTAATAAGTATAAACGGGAAAGAAAATATGTTATTTTATATCGCAGTATTCTTGGCGTCAAGCTGACCGACCGAATTAGAAACTCCATCTTGCGCTCCAAGACCAAGGTAGCCGACGTAGCCTTGACAGCCGCACAGCTTAAGTGGGACTGGGCGGGACACGTTTGCCGTATGCCAGAAGTATTGTGGGCCAAGAGAACGATTAAGTGGGTACCCAACAGGAAACGGCGGCGTGGCAAACCTAGGCGGAGATGGCGGGACGATCCTGACGTCTTTCGTCGAGATTGGGCTGATATTGCCATAGACAGAGACACGTGCAAGAAAGAAAGGGAGGCCCAGCAATGGGACACTACAGGCTAATAAATAAAAATAAAAATATCTCGAATAGGTATTTAATCACGTCTGTAGTCTAGACGGTTTGATAGATTTTACTGTAAGTAAAAATATCATAATGAAAATAATTCTTATTTGTATTAGTTCAACAGCAATAAGTGGAGACAGTAAGCGGTTATCTTAGCCTATGAACGTCAGCTAGTTCACGATGATATGCGAATATGTATCTGACTCTAGAGTTGCCAGTTAGCATCGTACCTACCATGCCGCGTAAATTAATTACTTAGCAAGTGCGTGCTACGACCTCGGCGCGATTAGCTGCTCACCCAGCGAAGTGAGTGTTACTCCTAGAAGATGGTTTCACCACCTGTACGTCTAGCATGACTTACGTTGCGGCGCGACTCTCCATACTTCAGGCGCGACTCGAAGTATGGAGTCGCGCGCGACAACGCATGTCATGCTAAGGCCACTGGTCCTACTGCGACTACCTCGCAGTGTGCCCTCTCATGCTACTAAAAATATATTTTACAGAAAAATCCGTTTTTACAGGAAACAAGAGGAATACATGAGTAATATAGAAATGTTTTATTGTCCACTGTATGTATAACACATGATTGTAGGCACATCAACTTGCTAATCAATAGATAGATTAAATACGTACCTAATTATTAAAAAAAAATTGTGAGCCAAAATTATAATATGGTGGGATTGGTGGGTGGTATGAGGTTAAATATATATTATTGGTATTGCGACCTCATAAGTTTTACCTGCTGCATTTTTGTTATAACACATTTTCATATAGCGATGTGTTTTTTTTTTTAAATAATACACACTGTTTCTTAATATTTATTCCGGGAAAATAGCAAAAACAGTTTTTTTACACTTTACATTACGGAGACAAAGTAAACCAAAGTCGTATATGTATTTATGGTTCATATACATTTAGTTGTAGTGTCGATTCGGTAATACTCGTACAGTTAGCGGTGCGTTTCTGAATGGTTTTTATATATAATAATAATATAAATATATTTGGGGACAGTCTTACACAAATCAACCTAATCCCAAACTAAGCAAAGCTTGTTCTATGGGTACTACTTGGCTTACTATGGCGACGATATACTTAATTATTATTAATTTCGAGTAAGTTAAAAAAATGTTTTCGTGCCTACCTATTTATGTGGCTGACATGTACTAGATCTCGAGATCAAAATATTAGGTTAAGCAATCTTGCATAATCAGACATGTTTAACAACTAACACTTTTATGAGCGTAAGTCGTACGAATCTCAATAAAGAAACTGAGTCGCCTAAACGTGGACTGCTTGTCGTTAAGAGGTTCCATTGCTTCTGGTTATCATCAGAACTTCCACATACTCCAATTTTAATTACTAATTTTTCTTTATATGTACATATATAAGCATCGCAGGGCTTCTTAATGAAAATAAGTAACTGAAGTCATTATAGGTGCGCCTTTTATATACGAAGGGTTACATCTGCTCCTCCTGGTTTCCATCATCAGAACCTACCTTTGATAGTGGTAGTATATCCATTTAGTAATAGATTCCTAGATAATTAACCATCTTTTTCAACTTGATTTCGTATATAGTGACGATTATCCGAGTTGGCAAACATACTTAAAATAAAGCATTAATTGACACCGCCACCGTTTTTAAAAGTGGGTTAAAAGTTTTTTTTTTTCACTCTATTTATATTTAACACTTTTATCTCGTACAACATGGTTCATATTTAAAAGAAAAGAAAAAGAAATTGAAGGAAACGTCTAACGCAAAGTAAGCCGTTTTTGTGCTCGCGAGTGTATTCAACCCCATATTACTCCCTTTCTACAGCAAATCGAGACTGGCGACCCAGTAATCATTAATCTACACAAAATTACCTTTCCAATGATATATAACACATGGGCATTGGACCGGGTACCAGACTCCATACATTTTTGCCCCTTCTCCTTTAACTTTCAAAACTTGAATCAACAATAAAATATAAGGAGTAAAGCTAAATAAAAGTGCGCCAAAATTAATCATACATCACACGGGTCTGGCTTTTGGTCCCTTCAGGAGCCGTAGTAAACTAGGGAAACCAGTGGGAATCGAGTTCACTGGTATAAATATATCATATCCCAAATTTGATCCTGATAGCAACGAATGCCATTTGAACCTTTATTGAGATCAAGATATATCATCCAACTTTTGTCAGTATTTCATGTGCATTGTATTTTATAAACATCGGTTGAAAAATATTTCCACGTTGGATTTGCTGCGCGCCAATGATTTTCCACTTTTCGGAACAAAAAGCACGCAATACTCGTAAAATGCGTGTTATGAAAAAACTAGCGCTATTTTTGGCACGTCCCGACGCGACGTGACGTAAGAACAAATAAATTACTTTTGCGTAGGACACAGTTTTTTGTTACTTTGTCACGTATTTCGATAAAATATTGTGACTAAGTGTTGGTGAGAATACATGCAGGAGTGCTTCGTTTGAGTTTTTCTTTTTGTTTCACTTGGATCTTTACTATCTTTAGTCATACCAAAAAAGTCCCATGGGAAATGAAAATGAAAATGAAAATGAAAAATAGTTTATTGGTCACAATCATTGTGTTTCGAAATTTAGAAAGGGTTGGGACCTCCTAGTAAGTATGGGAATACTTGTGTCAGGAGACCCCGCTCTTCCAGATACAAGTTGAGGTTGAACATATAACCAACACTATACAGTACTTATTCAATACTAAGTAATCCAAACTAAACTAAAATAAAGTTAAAGCTCTAAGTAACAAATTTTACTTAGCTAAAGTTATAGTTACTAATTATGTATACTCAATTTTATTTTTTTTTATTTTTTATAACGAGTAGGCACGTGTGTGTGTGTGTGTGTGTGTGTGTGCGCGCGCGCGCGTGTGTGTGTGTGTGTGTGTGTGTGTGTGTGTGTGTGTGTGTGTGTGTGTGTGTGTGTGGGTGTGTGTGTGTATGTGCGTGTATGAAAGGTGCAGATAGGTGTTTTCACTTAGTTATTTCTATTATTATCTACTTTGTAGCATTTGATAATATTAATAATTCTGTTGCCTCATAGTTTAGAGTATTTAACCATTCACGAACTACAATTTTACATTTAATAGAGTGCAAAGGATGGATAGACAGTGTGGCATCAATAACATTATACAAGTGGGCAGCTTGTGAAGCAAACTGACGTTTAGCAAATACCGAGTTAGAGTTAGGAATAGGAGCAGGTTTAGGTTTTCTCCTACGTGTAGAGTTTGACGGTATGAAATTCAAAGATTTATGTAATTTAAGTACAATATTTAATATGTACAGTTTTCGCATGGTGAGAACTTCTGATATTTGGTACAGCTCAGTTGTAGGGAATCGGTAGGGTTTTGAATACATGACTTTTATTAAACACCTTTGTCCTCTTTCTACATCTATAAATTTTGTTTTACCTGACCCTCCCCATATTGTAATGCAGTATGTCATAATAGATTCAGCCAACGTAGTATATACTTGTTTTAATAGATCTTTAGAAGCTATGTGTTTTAATTTCTTAAATATCCAGGTAAGCTTTCTTATTCTACCATTGACATATTCAACATGCCCGTACCAGGATAGACGTTGATCTAGAATAACACCAAGGTACTTGATGGATTGAACTTTTTCTAATCCAGTGCATCGACAAAGCTGTGTGTTTGCTAGGTTACATCCATGGACTTTTAGAAGTAGGCTTTTTGGTGGTTGTGTGCTATTGTACTTAGTGAAGCACATGTATTTTGTTTTGGCCTCATTTAATGTTAGGAGGTTGCTTCTAGGCCAGACAGATATTTTATGTAGACCTTTTTCAGCCTTGGCAAACACTGCGCTCCAAGAAATGTCATTAAAAACAACAACAGTGTCATCTGCATAAGAAAAGATACTGCCCCCATCAATCTCAAGATTAGTCAAGTCATTTATATATGCTAAAAATAATGTGGGACCTAGGACACTTCCCTGGGGAACTCCAAAAGAAATAGGCTTTTCACTACTATGGTAGCAACCAATTCTTACTTTTTGGGTGCGTTCATTTAAATAGTTACTAAGTAAATCGAGTGGTTTAAATGCATTTAACATTATTAGCTCATCGAACGACGAACTGCCTGAAGTGCCTGACAGGGGAAAATCCCTTAGAATTTTTTGTCCCAAAAGTTGTAGTGAAAATTACTACAAGTACCTGCCGGTCAACCGCCAAGCATATCGCATAAAATTTGTACTAGATGTTACATCTAAATAGTAGAATACGTTGTGTAAAAATTGTTTATCTTATCAAGCGAATTGAAGTTAATTTGCAATTATTTAAAATGCACACAGCGCCAGATGCTTTTTGCTGGTCATGCCGGTCACCGGCGTCCCGCGTCCCCTCAGTTTGCACCGTAGTAAAGGCTACATAACGTGATGGCCTCATTGATAAATTTGATACTCCATGTTTGTTGGGCAGACAGGTTTTAGTGTTTTTTTACAATATTTCTTTTTTTATCTTAGAGATGTCATCTCTTGTTATTCAATGGATGGCCTTAAGCAATTTCGATAATTCGTTATATTTCGTTTTTTTAGATTAGAAATTCAGTAAACATAGAAACAGAAGTTGCCAACCTTTTCTAACCTGTTCTGTTTCAATGTTCAATTTAAACACACTGCAAGCTCACCAACAAACGATTAGTTAACATGATGAAGAATTCACATTTGTAAATAAATAATGACAATTTGCAGATTATAATCCATAGCAGCAATAAAAACACAATTTCGTTTTGATTATCACGTTAGAGACACATGACAATTGAAAAACTGACAGTGACACACGCATACGTTATAAATCGAAAACTATATTATGTTTCGAACCTCTTTTTCTCCAGGTTTTTTATTGTGTAACATTCACTAAAACATTAACTATGATAAGAATAAATAATTTCGTAATAATGACTACTATTACGATACTGGAAAATAATTAATATTATTCAATTTAACATTTACAAATACCTACGCATGGCTTTATTATAAATACAAATATATTTAAATATTTTTTATTGGCCGCATTGACAGTTTGACACTTGTGACATGTATCTGATGTATCATGCCGTATCGTGCCGTGCCTGATAAAGAACCCTGTACATGCGCCTTTCAACTTTTTTCTAATCTAAAAAAAAACGAGGTATAGTTAAATTCAACTGCTAAATCAGGATAGAGTATGTCCAGAAATAGAAGTGTCGTAGTTTATATGCGAACTCATACATTCTACGACACTTCACTTTCCGGACATCTAGCTAGGTAGTTACAGTGGCTGAAAATAACAGTGAATTAATAAAGAGAACCTCATTTATATTGAGATATTCCAGTTCAGCTGTTAAAATTATAACGAAAAACAAATGACACCAGAACAAAGGAAGTACATTTTCCTCAAAGAAATTGTTAGCTTGAGTTTTTGGACTCTAATTAGGACAAAAAAAAATCTTTTGTCTCGTAAAAAACGTCCAAATAATGATATTTTTACAAACTCCTTTATATAAATGACTCAGATTTTTCCGCTTCTCGATACCTACTGTAACATTTGTTTGAACAAAAATGTTCCGCCAAAGAAAATCTTTATTCTTTTTTCCTATTATTATTTTCCGTACACAGTTTGCTGTGAAATATAAAAGTATTCATTAAGTTAAGTGTTGTACGATTATAAGACATTTTCACTTCGTTAATACTTATAAAACATTTATTTACATAACTAAATATATACATGCACTACAGTACAAATACTAAACTAAATTAATAAAATAACTAGCTTCAATCTAAACTAGGCCCTTGCGGCATTGTTCCAAGGAGGCTGGCGGCATTTCCTCGTTGTATCGCAATGCTGATACGTTGTGTGAGGAAACCGTCAGCTCTTCGGTCACCATTAATTGAATATTTAGAGCAGAAGTTTTTGTAATAAATTTCATTCAAGAATTTTATGTTAGTTAGGTACTTTCAAGCAATCTATAATAATAATTTAAAAAATATCAGATATTAACAACGGCGCACCATCGATAATGTATAATAAAGGGCAATAAAAACGGGTCGCAGCTATTTATGGAAAATCTCAAAAACGTTGTTTTTAAATTTTTTTAACGCCAACCTTTTCTTAGAAAACAATAAGAACAAAGTGTTTTTACCCGACTGCTGAAGGAGGATTATATTTTTCGAGTGTAGGTACCTAAGTAAGTAGCATGTCTATATTTTATTATATTACGACATGTATTGTGAAGTGTTATTTTATTAGATTCATTTTGATTGGAAGGAAGAAGGAAGAGAGGGAAGCCAAGAAGGGCATACATGGATCAAGTGAAAGAGAAAGTGAACGTCGTGTCGTATCAGGCTGTCAAGGAGAAACCTGGAGAAAGGAGTACATGGAGATTGCTTCACCGACAAGAGCTCAGCTCTTAAGTTCATGATGATGATGATTTTGATTATCTTTGTGATAAGGTAATTCAAAATAAGAAAATAAAAATAGTGTCAAACATTTCGATTCAACTCGTTTTATTGTCAGATTTATTCTATTCAGTACTTGTAATCCTTGCCAAAGTTGGATTTGTCAGCGGCAGACGAGGTCAATGAACCCTGCTGGTATTTGCCTTGAGATGCTAATCCGTTCGCCTGTAAAGAAAATGGAAAATTTAAATTAGAAATCTTGTTTAAAAGTTAAAAATTATGGCTTTTTTATTTTGTGTAAAGGAGTCTGCACTAAAAAGGTGTTTTTATAGTATGCTGGGCGATCAACTGGTATCATTGAAACACTAAAATGCTAACAAAAACCAGCAAAATGGGAAATTTCACCAAGTCTCATCCTGATGGAGTATTCTTGTAAAGTTTTCCATAATTTTTTAAATAATTGTTATCATTAGCAAACAGGTATGCTGAATAAAATGCTTGCTACCATGAGGACTGACATGTTTTGCTAACCACGAAAGAAGTTACGTTTCTTTAATAATAGCTTAGATCGCTTATCAAATACCATTAAGTACGTCTTTTCACTCACCTTAGTCCTCTTCAACAGCTCAGCCTGAGCCTTCGACACATTCTCGTCCTTTCCAGCCCAGGTCTTCCATACAGAAGCCTGCAGGGCGCGACCGTAGCTGAAGGTCAAGGTCCATGGTTTCTTCAGCTGGACCTTGTTGATGGCGTTGAGGTTCAGAGTAGCTTCTTCTTCGGACTGACCACCAGAGAGGAAGACGATGCCTGGAATAAGGTCCTAGTTACCAATGTGATTAGGACAGCTAGGGATACACGTACACGCACAGATATGCCCGGCGGACAGATCCGTCCGTGTATGGCGCGAATTGGACACGGATTCGTCTGCGGACACATCTGAATAGCGCCATACACGGACGGATTTGTCCGCCAGATGTGCCCGTGCGTGTATCCCTAGTTGATCGATCAATAATTTCTTGATTTTATTCTGTTCCACCAAGCAGGGGACAAGAGCAGTAAGCACAGTGTGTTAGAATCATGAATTTTGGTTCAGAATATTGCAGGAGGAGAAATAATTTCATAAGTTTTAAGCCCACTGGCGATGGACACTTTCCCGATAACTCAATTAACGCCTGTTTGAGCAAGCTCCCGAGCCAATTAAAAGTTTGAATTTAAAATTGCAATTTTGCAACAGGAAAACTCGCTCGCCATAAATATATTGACACTGGTTTTAATTCTTACAATACTGCCCCAAAAAAAAACGTGATACGCCATTGCCATACGAATAAATAAATTTTAATTGTTATGTTATCTTTTTAATAAAAACCTGGGACGGCGGCGGGAACTCCTCTTAACAAAGCGGTTACGGAAGCGACAGCGATCTGCTCCGGCGTGACTTTCTGTTTGTATCCTTGTCCGGGGGTTACCTGTAAACGTAGAAAACTATGATTTTACCATGGATTTTACTAAAGCTAGTATCATTGTATCTTCATAAATAAAGTCTCAACGTGATTATTACCAAAAAGTTCAGATATGTTTAGGCACGAAATAGCACGTAAAATACGTCTGCAACGTCTGCAGTTGTGTCAAAATACCGGCACCATTCTCATTCCTCAATTTTATGTAGGTATACGAAGCTCAGACAATTAAGTTGCATTAATTCTCAGATTGGTTGGACCTATTTAAATTGTCGCCACGTCAGAAAAGATATTTTTTATACAGACTGAGTGTAAGGAATCGATAACAAGAGCTCACCATATTTGGTTTAATCA
The DNA here is from genome assembly GCA_911728535.1 of Pammene fasciana. NCBI lineage: Eukaryota > Metazoa > Arthropoda > Insecta > Lepidoptera > Tortricidae > Pammene > Pammene fasciana. The sequence continues at coordinate 6,542,453 of OU452292.1, forward strand.
GAGTCCCTTCTAAAAACACGTGGTGATCGTTCAACGCCTTGTAGAGGGCTGCAAGCGCCACTTCGGTGACTTTTTGCGCTCTAACGATGTCATGGTCACCTGTAAGATACTTACATTTAAAATTTTCAAATTACATTAATTTGTAGGTACGTAAGATAGCACTAAATAAAGAAATGTTATGTAATTCAATATATTTAGGAGCTAATTCCACAGACGAACAAATAATTCCACAGTAAAGGATAAGATTTCATGTCCATTTTATAGAAAAGTTTACGAATATGGTAGTACACACGGCTCAAAGCCAGGTGATTTAAAAAAGGAATTAGTTATAGTAGGACACAAGAAGAATAGAAATTTGACGTCGGACACAGCACACGACGTAAAGTCCTATAGAAAAGAAATGTTACTACCTTTCCATACTCGTACCTACAATCTCATGCTGTGCGCTACGTACGGCGTTAACGGGAGACCACGGCCTTATAACCTTAACTAATTTGATAATTTCTTACCATCTAACAGCACATCAGGCTCTACAATTGGCACTAGGCCCTCGCTCTGGCAAACGGATGCATAGCGAGCTAGGACATGTGCCATATCATTGATGGCCTGGACTGATGGAGTATTCTGGCTTATCTTGAGAGGGCACCGCCATTTAGCGAAGCGGCAACCTTGTTTCCTGTAGGCGGCGCACCGCTTGTTGAGATCGTCGAGACCTGTGGGTGCATATGTTTATAAATATTAAGTTGGTGCAGTGGTTCATAATCTGAGGTTTACAGATCAATGGCAGTCTCTGGAAGTACTATAAGTGGGAAAAGCGAATTAATATTCAAACAGAACAAGCATTTGAACATCACCACTACTCACACTCAGTGGTGCCTCTTACTCAAGAGGATTGTAAAAAAAACGGACATGTTTGTAAGAGGTCCATATACTTAGCAGTTATTACCGATGTTCAAATTTCACACTAAATACACATATGCGCATAATAGTAGTTTATGTAAATAACTGTTACGTAATAGGGGTCCTTAAAACACGAGTGTGAAACGAACGAAGTGAGTTTCATAATAAGATCACACGAGTGTTTTAAGTTCTAATTACGTACAGTTGCATACACTGCTTTATCTACATACATATTATAAACCCTAAATGACGCGTTCTAAAACTGTTAAAATGGCTGCCATTTCACAGATTGCACTGCCATGGCCACCTCGATTGTGCCGGCGCAGCAGTCGGCGGGGCGCGTGCCGCGGTCAGAGGAGCGCGCCGTCGATCGTGGAGCAGGCCGGATTTTCATAATGATATCGAATTTTTGCTTATTATTTGATAATAATAACATCGTTACAGATAAGACATTTGTTCTAACTTCTAACAAAACAGTCTCTTTTTATGGTAGTCATAACGTGCGGTTTTTGAACGCATCATGGAGGGTTTATGATATGGGTGTAGATAAAAGTGTATTAGTTGCAATTGATTCAGTATATTTTTTTCGCATATTTATTAACCTTACTACGTCCACAAAGTAAGCTAAGCAATCAACGATTTATAGAATCTATTTCCGTTTTATTTATTTTATGAACATTTTCAGCAATATCTGTAATATCTAAAAGTAGATATTTGAAACATAATAGCTAGAGATACACGCACCGATGTGCCCGCCGGATTTATCCGACGGATATGCCCGCCGGACAGATCCGTTCGTGTATGGCGCTATTCAGATGTGTCCGTAGACAAATCCGTGTCCAATTCGCGCCATACACGCACGGATTTGTCCGCCGGGCACATCCGTCGGACAAATCCGGCGAGCACATCTGTGCCTGTATCCCTAGCTATTAGGACCTGTTTCGTCTGTGACGGTTTGTTAGGTGTATCTTATTTCTTTTCTGTGTTGTGTGCTTAAATACCTAGCTAAATAGCAAACTTTACGAGTATCGAGAACTTAACGCTCAGTTGAGAGAACTTTCTCTTCGAAGCAGCATAAAATGAAGTTTGCATTTATATTTCACATTGAAGTTTGGTTCAAAATATCGCTTCGAATGCAAAATAAAACTAATAAGTTGTAATTGAAACAAGGGAATCCTTGGGAATAAGTGTTGCTTGCCTAGCAGTACGTCCAAATTTCAAATCAGAATTCTTGGAAATGAGTTTTGGGAAGTGCTGGACAAGATTTAGTTTAATTTATACTTAAGTATTTTTTGAGCATGCAAAAAAATTCCAAGCCTCGATCTCGATCCCTATCGTGAATGAGATATTAAGGCATTGGCCAGCAGAGGGACGATTAATGACTTACAGGATATATGCGGTAGCTCTACTGGTACTTTTATTCTTAACATATATAACAGCGCAAGACCGCATACTCGGTGTGGGTACACAGTCAAGGAGCATTACCCTGGGTGGTGACTTCATTCTCAGAGAGGAATAGCGGAACAGCGTCTCTGTCCACTTTGATGCCGGGAATGATGCCTTGCTGCTTCAGGACTTCGATGAAGGGTTTCCCATCATCAGTCTTCTGGTACACCGTCTCGTCGAAGAGTATTACTGCGGACACGTGCTCTGAGAGGTTCTGAAGAAATATAGGTGGTGTAGCTCTTAAAGAAAATGAGGTTGTTAAACAAAACTGTAAGGCCACGAAATGTAAACAGATGTCCTAATGAAAAAATGAAGTATGAAGAACTCTGAATATCATGGGATTCGAACCCACCTCCTTCGGATTGCCGGTCCCACGTGCTTCCAATTACACCAGACTTTCTTCTATCCATCACAGCGAATTTTATCATGTATAATGATAAACTACCTAGCCACTAGCGGCATCTGTACAGCCTTGGCCAGAAGTGTTGAGCACCAATGCGATTTTCATACAAAACTGGAAAGTTTAGTGCATCGTTTCCATCTTTGTTTAAGTTATTTTGTCAATTAATTTAAACTAATAGGCATGTTTTGTTGAAGTTAGTAGTAACTGCATAGAATATTTGCAATATGTCGCACCGACTTAAATTTACATTTTTGGTACCTTCTGTTTTCATATTTTTTAAGTACCTTGAGAGTGTTATTAAGTGAAGTTTTCTATATTTATAAATAAGATATAACATTTACCGTTACCGTACATTGTTAGGATAGGGAAATAATGCTTAACATCAAAATTGTAAACAAAAAACACCTATGCTCAATACTTCTGGCCAAGGCTGTACCTTATGTTTTGAAGATTTACAACCTTGAGCCAATTCTAAAGGTAAATAGGTACGAGTGCGAAAACTGTAAGTTGAAAAATTTTTGAAGTCTGTAGTGGCCGGATTATATTTTCGTCAATGTTCAGAGTGACTTGCAATATAGCAGAAATCACTCACTTCCTCTGCTCAATTTATCTTAAGTCATGTTACAAACATTTCAATACCGTAAAGCATTTGTGGGTGAACCCAAAATAGGTACCCTCAAACCCGATCACGAGCCGATACCCGACATTTTTGATAAAGACCTTGCAATTTACGGGGTCAAAAGAATGCTCGTTTCTTTACTTACTCTAAAATACCATAAGTAATTCCTACGCAATCTGGATTAGCATAAACAAAATTGACAAAAGACGAAACAAATTGTTCAAACCTATATAACTACACTGAGTTAAGTGGGGTCTCCCACTAATAGAGACAGGCTGAGACTAAAGAACTAAACTATAAGTAGATAATCTAACCGTCTAACATACGTTGATACGCTCAAGTCATACGTTGTACAGATTCGAAATTGGATTCGAGCAATAAAACGTAAACGCCGGCTGGCAAATGGTTCCGTTACCAAAATACTGACACATATAATTCAACACGGAGGCTTATTCCAAGAATGTTACTTGTTATTCGTTGAATTATAATTTGATATTGTACAGGATAGCTTTTGGTTGTCAGAATAACAACTTGTTTAGAGGCGTTATTTTGATGATTGATGACAAATGACGACCATATTAATAGCACATCTATAACAAAATTAAGATTATAAAGTTATATTATAATGTACTAGCTCCTGTATCACGATTAGGGCTTGCAATCCGGATATTTCGAATAGTAATTTGTATGTAATTATCCGCGTAGTAGCCATATTATTGCAATTGCAGGCCCTAATGACGATCGTGTCAATTTACTCACGTTCGTAGTAAAAAGCAGTTGTCTGTATCGCCGTCGATTGTTCTCGGAATTTTCCAGACCCACTCCAGCCAGAAGTTTGCCGATACCCTCTGAAATATAAGTAGTTAAATCAATATTGTTGCTTAGAGCTCTACTTATATTGAATAATAGTGCTTGAAAACTTAGAGAGTCTTATAAAGTAATTGAACAAATGTTGTACAATACCAGGTAATTTCGATTGGAATTAATACTGGATAATTCTGATAAACAACTCTGATATGTTGGAACATAAAGTGATTTTCGGAATTTTCCGACGTTCAGAATTAAGCGAATAGACACTTTGAACCGTCTGCAATATCGCGATTTTGTATTTTGCTTATATGTACATTAGGGTGGTCCAAAAACACCTTTTATTAATTTCTCGATGGGCCACCCCTTATTTTATTACACCTATTATGTTGATAACATACGCCAAGTTTTGTAATTTTATCTCAACTACAAAGGGGTGCTCAACCCGTTTGAATTTTTTAGTGTTGTATGAAATCCAAAAAAAATAAAATTTATCAGTTTTTATTTAAGTACATAATTTCACACTGTTTGAACATGTGATTTATAAGTTATAAAGTATAAAAATATTTATATTTTCATTTTTTATAATTTTTTTTAAATCTTAATTTCAAACAAAACATACAAGAGCATAATCGCAAGGTCTTATTTACCTTATATCATTGAAAAATTTATAAGAAATAGAAATAAAAATGTAAATAATAAAAATAATGTAATAATGTAATGTGTAGTAATAAAAATGGTGCGGGTTAAAACAGTTAGGTAATACGAAAGTTAGCTAAGTTAGCTTTAATAATAATCATGCCATACTTTGCATTTGGTTGTTATTAGGGAATGCAAACCGGTTATTTTTTGTATGAACTAACCGGTTATTAACCGAAAAACCGGTTATTTTCATACAAAAAATAACCGGTTTGCATTCCCTAATAACAACCAAATGCAAAGTATGGCATGATTATTATTAAAGCTAACTTAGCTAACTTTCGTATTACCTAACTATTTTAACCCGCACCATTTTTATTACTACACATTACATTATTACATTATTTTTATTATTTACATTTTTATTTCTATTTCTTATAAATTTTTCAATGATATAAGGTAAATAAGACCTTGTGATTATGCTCTTGTTTGTTTTGTTTGAAATTAAGATTTAAAAAAAAATATAAAAAATGAAAATATAAATATTTTTCTACTTTATAACTTATAAATCACATGTTCAAACAGTGTGAAATTATGTACTTAAATAAAAACTGATAAATTTTATTTTTTTTGGATTTCATACAACACTAAAAAATTCAAACGGGTTGAGCACCCCTTTATAGTAAACCGGTTATTAACCGAAAAACCGGTTATTTTCATACAAAAAATAACCGGTTTGCATTCCTTAGTTGTTATCTAGGGAACATTTATAATTTTTAGAGGCCCAAATTTTAAGTGTTTATAGTTTTTATTATCACTGTAATGAAATTTACATATTTTTTCTACTATTATAAGTAGATAATAGTAATACGATATATTGCACACGACAATCGAAGTTAAAAGTTAGGTTATGTTATGTACATAGATATTTTGTGAGAACGTACCTAATAAGTTTTTTTTATATAGATAGCTGTACTTCTTTCACTAGACTTTCTTGGGCGCGTAGGAAGTTAGAAATGGATAAAGTTTATGAAGAAAGCTTTTAAACGAAAAGCTTAAAAGGAAATAAATATTGGTTTATAAAGTTTTGCTTTTAATTTAAGTCTTCATTGGAGCTCACCGCTCGCCCCATCTTTTTTTATAATCGCAAAAAAGTTGTACTCGATTAAGTAGCTAAGTATCGAGACACACATTTTAGTGTAGTTACCTACGGCTATACTATAATACCATGAGTTTGACATTGTCATTTTTCGTTAGCAAGTACCCACGTACCTAACGAATTTTCTATCTGTGTATCTCGTTTACACTCGATTCTCGTTCTCGAAAACGTCAATGTCATAACTCATGGTAAGCGTGCCCACGAACTTCTGAGTTCTGACGCTGCCTGGAGTTCGATTTTTGAATCTCACCGGGTGACTTATTTCATACTAAATAGTCATCGGCTGCATACAAAAAAAGTCACCGGTGAGATTCAAAAATCGAACTCCTGTACCTCACATAATTTGCGTTTGCTAGAATGTCTGTGGTAACTGGTAACTTGCCATTAGCTTCATCGACAGCGAGAATGCCTTTTCCCGGAGCCACTATGGCTTCAGCTGTTCTCTTCAGCTCCAATTGGAGGTCCAAGTCCGGGTATGAAAAGTAGGTGGTCATCCTGGAAAAAAAATTTGAAACAAAACCGTAATCAAAAAGAGTGGAACTTATGATAGTTTCCAATCGGGACGCGATAACTTTTTTTATATGTGCTTGGGTAAATATCGTTCCTCAACCCATTGATGGAGCGGCATGCATCTGACCTTCATGAAGCCTTAGGGGCCCACCGACTATCAGTCCGCCTGGCCTGACGATATCGGCCTGTCAGGCTAATATATCGTTAGGCCGACTGATAGTGGGTGGGCCCCATTATCTAAGTTATCTTTTAAAGGTCGCCCTTCTGGTATGGGTATATGAGTTATCGAACAGGACGCAATTGGTCATCACGGAAAGATGACACTTTATACTACCAGAACGATTAGTAAAATAGATTATTTCAACCGATACTACAATCTTGTAAGGAACACTACTTTATTTTTTACGCACTAAAGTCTAGTAATTTATACTATTTATGTGAATTGTCAAGAAATTACTAGATTTTCTCGTTCAGATTACTGTATTTTGGTATCATGGATGAGACTTTTTTATCCTATTTTGTTGCTAGCTCTCGGTCCTTTATTGAAGAAGAGTGATGTGCTTCGTCGTCCCATTCTGCAGGTAGATTCTATTGAATGTAGCTTAGATCTATTTACAAAAGATGAATCTATTTAGACCTCTTTCTTGGAGTTGTCTTAGTAGTAGGTAGTTTAGTTCCATTTTAAGCACTTTACACATGGTGAAAAATAATATCGAGAGTATTTCGAAGAAAATGTTTTCCTGCATATACAATATAATTATATCTAGGTACCTACTTAGATAACTTAGCGACAAACTACGGTTTTGGCTCCCTTCCACTCAAGCGACAGTCGGGTTTCCTTGCTGGCATGGGGCCAAATAACTTTGTGAGTAAACAGAACTAATCCCATTATTTTGAGCATTCTCTTTAGGGTGACCAGTCCCAAGTAGCATATCACTTACTTAAATGGCGCCATTTAGTAAAAAAAATTTTTGACCTTGGAGTTCGAAGCTAATAACAGATTTTGTAGGTATATTTTAAATTACCTAAGTAACGGTTCCTCGATTCGGACAAGTCACGCCCATCCGTTAGAGACACATTTATGGCTCCCGTGCACGAAAGAAAGAGATGCAGCGCTCTTAAGGATCAGACTTTTTGACTAAACTACGATAAATAAGCGAATCTATCAAGTTTTGTCTAATTTTGTTTCTGTGACTTTTTAGATAAACCAGAATACCATATTTTTTACTTAGTTACATTTCTTAATCTCTTATAGTTTACGTAAGCTAAGAAAAATAAGTTGAAAAAGGACCCAACTTAGGATTTTTTTTCTATCGAGGCAACTTTCAGCAATCGTGTTTCGGCTTGTGCTTTAAACAAGAGTATATAGTGTACCTAATAATATATATTTGAAAATAAATTCAGTCCCTTTTCCCGTTTAGTCAATATATGCGTTCGGAAAAATCCTATATTTTTTTAAAGTAGCCCCCATAGAGTAGCCCCTTAAAACTAAACCCGCAGTGAGGTCTAATTTCCAAAAATCTTTTTATACATTTTATATCAGGAGTCGGGATCTGGCAATCTGCACCATTCTAAAGAATGACTATCTACTTCGTTATTTATAACGATATTATTATCGAATTAATAATGCTGAATAATACAAAATAATCACCTGTGGTCTGGGTTACACTGAAAGACAAACTGCGCTGTCTCAATACATTATGTAAGATTATGTAATCTTAACATACAGCACGATTCTCATTTAAGTATAATTTATAATTTAATGTTTGAATGATTAGCTTTTAGATTAGATTTTAAAACAAACGTCATTATTTTTAAAGACCTATCGAAATGGTGCAAAATTTTGATGTTTGGTAAAAAAAAAGACAATTAGTTACATTACATGTATGGTGTTCATAAGGGTTCCGTTTTTGTCTGGCAATAAAATTTACCGAAATGTTAAAATCTGATCTTGACTTGATATTAATTTCTAATTATCTCTTATCTACTTACCTTTAAATAACTTTTTGTATTCGTATTTGATCTGCATTCCTGCCCGCGATGCTGCTACTTAGGTACTTGCTAGTGTTGCTATGCTACCTCTGCTTCTTTGACTACCGCGAAAAGGAAAAGCAGCCTTGGGCAGAATAAAGCGCTTTCACATTATCCGATCCGAATTCGGATGTCGGTTGGGCCAAGGAGAAAATTTGCTGCTGGAAAATACCCTATGGCGTTAAGCTCGCCTTTTTTGCGTTAAGTAGTGCTTTCTTTTGAGCACCACATTTGGTATTTTAAGAAAAAAACACAAAGGAAAACTATGGGTCATTGAGTAACAGGAGATGACATCCCTAATATTTTTTTGATCCCAAAAGTTGTAGTGAAAATCACTACAAGTCTAGGTATACTACTAATTTGATTCTGTCACAGCTGTCAACCGCCAAACATGGCGCACAAAATTTGTTTTAGATGTCACTTCTAGTAGAATAGGGCAGATGCCCCGGTTTTGGCCACTTTAAGGAGAGTTTGTCTGTTCAGAAGTCCGTCATTTTGTGTCAATAAGGAATAATGACACTCTTTTTGTACTAAGTCAGTGAAAATATATTACTATATTTATATGAATCTCCGCTGTTAAGATTCTGACATTAGACCTATTTTTTATCTTTAATTAAATGTCAAAAAGAGGTCCAGGAGCCAGTTTTGGCCACTTTTTTCCATGGCCCCTGACAGCTGAATGACGACTTATACATGACAGATGACAGTACCATCTGTACTGCCATATTTTACTCTTATATTAACCATAAACCATAGACTTGTAAATTTGTCTATACATTAATAAATTTGAATATGGCCAAAACCGGCACAGTGGCCACAACCGGGGCATCTGCCCTACGTAATAAAATCAATGACTTAGGGTACCTATATGTTTTTATATAGGAAGGCATGCTGCAGTGGCGGTGGGTGAACATTTATCTTAGGCAAGCCGGAGCTTAATTTGGCTTAAATTTTCTTGATGAGTTGTAGAAAAACAGCTTAGATGTCTGAAAATTAGGAAAACCGGCAGGAATCGAGTTCTATGAACGCACCGCCACTGGTATGCTGATAAGTAAGTTTCGGTAGATATGTAAGAAATAAAGAATAACTTTATACAACGCCTATAGACCTTGAAACTCCAACTTCAGCTGTTTCAAAACTTTGCAGCTACTTGCTTGAACGCTGAAATATTGATTTTATTTAATAATAGCTCCCACTGTATAGTTGTTTAATAATAAACGACTTAGATAACCTAACGACGACATAAACAATGTGATAAAACGAGCGTTATCTGGTACTGTATTTCTACTTTTCGTAAACATGCAGTATAGTAATAAGTAAGGTGTTTTCCGTTTAGAATTGCTCTAATTAGGGTTCTATTATTCGGAGTATTATCTTATTAACGTGATAAATACCTTTTAACTTAATTAGGTATTAATAGTACATTGTGCAACAAGAGAGCAAAGTTAGTATTTGCTTCGAGTGCTTATTTTGAGTCCTGAGCAAGCGAAAGATTCTATAATAGAATCACGAGCGTAGCGAGTGATTCTAATTTAGAATCTTGAGCGTAGTGAGGGACTCAAAGGCACGAGGTGCAAATAACTTTGGTCTCATGTTGCACATACAACTTTTCACCTCAGCAGTGAGAACATAGCAGAAAAACTTTAGAAACTTGGAAATTTTAGTAATTTTATTATTTTTAGTAATTTTAGTAATTTTATTAATTTTATTCATTTTGGTAATTTTAGTAACTTTAGTAATTTTAGTAATTGTAGTAATTTTAGTAATTTAATTATTTTTAGTAATTTTAGTAATTGTAGTAAACTTAGTAATTTTACTTTTTTTAGTAATTTTAGTAACTTTATAAATTTTAGTAAATTTAGTGATTTTAGTGATTTTAGTAATTTTAGTAATTTTATTTATTTTAGTAATTTTAGTAATTGTAGTAATTTTAGTAATTTTATTATTTTTAGTAATTTTAGTAATTGTAGTAAACTTAGTAATTTTATTATTTTTAGTAATTTTAGTAACTTTATAAATTTTAGTAAATTTAGTGGTTTTAGTGATTTTAGTTATTTTAGTAATTTTAGTAATTTTATTTATTTTAGTAATTTGAGTATTCTAAGTAATTTTAGTAGTTCTAGTAATTGTAGTAATTTTAGTTATTTTATTAATTTTAGTTATTTTAGTAATTGTAGTAATTTTAGTAATTTTATTATTTTTAGTAATTTTAGTAACTTTATATTTTTTTGTAAATTTAGTGATTTTAGTACTTTTAGTGATTTTAGTAATTTTAGGAATTTTAGTATTTTTAGTAATTTTATTGTAGTTAATTTAGTAATTTTATTATTTTTAGTAATTTTAGTAACTTTATAAATTTTAGTAAATTCAGTGATTTGAGTGATTTTAGTAATTTTATTTATTTTAGTAATTTTAGTAATTTGATTATTTTTAGTAATTTTAGTAATTTTAGTAATTGTAGTAATTGTAGTAATTTTAGTAATTTTAGCAATTTTACTATTTTTGACTAAATAAGATAGGAGGAGCTTCGTCAAAACTGTAATCACATTGATTAGAAACTAGTGCCTGCGCCAAATCTTGTGATTAGGTTTCCAAGCTAATTTAGTGCTCATCGGGGTTCTGCTATTCAAAAAGCGATAATATGACGTTTGAAATATTACTTCCTCTTTCTTTTAACTGCAGAAATTTCAAGGTCATTTTGTCTCACTCAGTGAGCAAAATCGAACTTTGCTCACTGAATTTGGGCCGCAAAGAACCCTCGTTCGAGCTGCTGAGGTGAAAAATTATTTTTTCACGCCACCTGCTCGGAAATGTGGCAAAAGAAGATCAAAATCCAAGCTGGAAAGTAAGCAATTGCTGTAGCATCTGAACAACCACTACAAGAATTGCTATTTTGCAGCAATGAAATGTCATAGTAGAAAAGTAAAATCCAGATGTCATTGCATTGGACCCGCCAATGAGAATCATTTAAAACATTAAAAAGGTCTTTTTTTGGCACCACTTTTTCATTCTAAAATAAAATAAGGTTGTTTATCGAACCAATTTACTTGTTAAAAAAAAAAGAAACGTCAAAATCATTCAGATCACCCTTAAGGCGTTTTTACCTTTTTAACCGTTTGTGGTTTTCTATCAAAAAGTGGGTAAGGAGTGAACCGGCTATTAGACATGGCAACTTGCAGGGCCCAATCTGTTGTGTACCCTGCCTCTCCCTCTCCCTCCTTCAGCTCCCTACGGGCCCTACCTTTAATTATACCTACCAACCTGACAGATTGGGCCCTGCAGGTTGCAATGTCTAATAGCCGTTTGAGTCGGATTGAAGCAAACATCGTAAAACGCTTCTTAAAAGTGAAAAAAAAAGTAATAAAGGTGGAGCGAGAAAAATACATACCTATTGAATTGGATAATGTTTGACTGAAAAACAAGAAAGTTGTATTTATGCAGTAAAAATGAGTTCAATAAGTGTAGAAAATGTTATTAATACGCTGGCACCCACCGAAATTCAAAAAACTGCACAGGCGTAGAAATTTGTTACCAGTGAAATCGCGTCCTAAATAAGAAGGCCCATGAACAGTGATATTTTGTATACAATATAATATCCGACGAACAATTCATATTATGGAAGGATGGCGAAAAGAAGCATTTATTTGCAGAAAGTTACATGCTCGTTTACTTTATCGTGCTTGTGAAAAGCATATGAACCGTCAATATACCTATAAATAGTATCTATTAAAGTGTTTGTATATGCCAATTAATTTTTTATTTTATTTCCTCACAGTAGTCGTGAAAAGCACTATGTAATGTCTCGGCCGAAAGCGCTATAGGTGGAGGTGGACTCGTATCTTCGAGGGCCTCCCCTGGCGGGTCGGCCCTCGAACTAACTCGATCCACCTATGGCTTACTTTCCAGCCTCTACAACAATGTACTATTACATCCAAAATAAATAACCGTTGGCCACTAGATAATTTAATCAAGCAACATACAATAATTTTAACAAAAAAAGAACCGACTTCATTTAGGATCCGCTATTCCAAGAGGAAGTGGCCGAGTTGCTGTAAAAAATAGTGAAATCTCTTTAGGTGTGGTGTGCCTATAATACCTAGTTGAAGAGTTCCCTCGGTTTCTCCAGGATCCCATCATCAGATCTGGACTTGGTGACAATAGGACCAACTGGGAAGTACATACTCTTTCAAACAAAAAAAGAATTTTCCAAATCGGTTCAGCCGTCTTCGAATAATCGGTGAACATACATAATAAAAAAAACAAAGGTTCCGACGAATTGATAACCTCCTCCTTCGAAATCTTGAAGTCGGTTGAAAAGAAAATAGAAAACTCAGAGAAATACAAATTTTCCGAATAACATTACCGTGCCTAATTGATTTGAACGCCATCTATATTTTGTACGTGACATTAAGTCTATGCAGGCTCTGCTTAGTTAAGTGCCGAAATAATTTCAAAACATTCTCAGAGATGGCCGTAAAACTTAATTATGTTTAGCGCCATCTATACAAAATAGGTAACACTACGTTCTTATACTATTGTACTTTGAAGACTTCAATTTCCTGTAATGTAGTTACAGGAAATTCTGAGAGATGACGGTAAAATCAAGAATAAAAAGTGAGAACTGTCACGTTATCATTAGACCAAAGACCTTCAAATGACCTTTATTCGTGTACTCTCCGTACATTTTGACAGTAGTAGCCGCGTAGCTGATCGGGAGTGTCCGTGTTTTACCGATAAATAACAAAAAACCGTAAGTTATTTTTAATTTTTACTTCATATACGTTGTTCTAAGGTGTTTATTACTACAATGTATCTTAAATTAATATTATTTTGACCTATTTTACTCCTATTAGTAACCTCTGAACGTTTTAACAATTTTTGTATGAAAAACCGTTCCGTAACTTGATTGTATTATATTATATTTTACGTTTAGGTAAGGGTTTACCGGTTTACATAAATGTAATTTTGGGCAACGCATACGTTTTACAATTTCACAATTTCCAGATGCCTTACGTTATATAATGAAATAAGTAAGAAGTTATTAATAAATTATATATAGGTTCAGGTGCGCACTTAAGATTTGACTATATTCGAAAAAAATTAAACCTAATATGTACTTACCTAAGTGCCTTTATCTAGGTAGGTAGGTAGTTGTTTTTACCAGCCCTGTAGAGTAAACTTTCCTGAGGTTGTTGACTCTTTTCTAGTTGGTGTTTTAATTCAAATATATCTATAAGCATGCAACACGAAGCTGCATAATTCTAAATGAATTCGGTCTTAGAATAGTTTGTCATGTTATTCTCATTGCATTTCTTTAGCTATCTTTAGGTAAGTAGGTATATGAATACAGACACGCCTGTGACGCCTTGTTTTCAGTGACCTTTGAAGGTCGCCTTTTAATAAGTTTTATCTGGCGTAATCTAGTACTTTATGTTGAAACATGCGTGTAAATTTCAGGTTATTATGTGAGATTAAGAATATTTTTGGTACGTTCTAGGTACACTTTTTTAAATTAAGTATTAAATTTTTAATAGTACCTACTTCTTTATTTATTGTTATTTAATATTAATTGAACAGTCTTATTAGAATCGGACATATCTTATAGGAATAAAAAATAATAATATTTAATTATGTTAACTATTTCCAAAGTTTTTTGTCAACGTGTTTACGTTATTTTTACTTGTCACGGGACATCCCTAATTAAAAAGGTGCAATGCAATGTCAAATCTGTCACATTGATTGATTTGTTTGATTTTCGAAACTTGAAATTAAAAATAAAAGACAACGAGTCTATTGGTCTATATTTACGGTGAGTAATGACTGTATTGTAGGTAATGTGTTTTTGAAAATGTACAATTATTGAAATTATGTCGGGTATACTATTTTCCTTTAAGTAATGTTAATATATTAAGCCTTACGCGATACTTTAAATTAAAATGGCTCCAAAGAAGGGAAAGGGAAAGAAGAAAGGTCCCCCTGAGTCAGGCTGGTGGCCTGGTATGGGGACCAAAGGTACGGTACCACCATCTTTTATAGGGTCGAGTCCCTACTTGAACATAAACAATTTAAGTTATCAATGATGTCTACATAACAAGAAAAAGTGTTGTGTTTACTTTAAATCCTAAAAGAGTAATAGTTATGACTTGAAAATGTCAAGAAGGACAATGACTGCAATGAGCGTAGTTCAGAAAATTCTAATCTTGTTGTAAATATATTTATTTAAGAAATTAAAAGATGTACTTATTCAATTAGGTCTGTCATTAACTAATGATAATTAATCCTTATTCATGGTTTATGTACCTACTTAGCAGCGGAGACAAGGAAATACTGTAGAGCAAGGATTTTCAAACCATGCGCTGCAATGCCCTGGTCTATTCCACCTGTCTATTTCAAATAGCTAGGTTAGGGCGCTGTGATTTTTTTTTATACAAGCAAGTGCACTGCGGTCTGTAAATGTTTGAGAGCCCCTGCTGTAGAGTCCAACTAGGTACCATCAGGGTCAGAACTACATGACCAACTTATCAATGAATAATTAACCATGCAATTCTGAACCTGATCTGAACTTAAGCTATACCAGAACATTTTTTTTAGTAAAACATATTAGAAGCAAAGAGGAAACGGAGTAATAAACACCAACTACTTATATAAGACTTATAATTGTAATCAGGGCTCGGAAACCGGAATTTGCTCCATAGTAAATACCAGTTTTTTATTTCGTTCTTTCATTACTGCTTCATATTTAATCAAAAAATCTTATAATATGAAGTGAAAACCTAAATAAAACATCAGGTTTTACATAAAAACTATAAAATAATTAAATATATTGGGTTATTTCGGGGTTTTTTGCTTTAACCAGTTATGAGCCCTGCTTGTAATTAATAAGATACGTTTTCCTATAAACTTATTAGCTTGGCGTATGAATAAGTGCATTGACATCTGTCATGGCACGGAAACGGTTAACAATAATACCAACATGACAATATTAATATCTCAATGCTGTAAGGAGTGTGAGTATCACACCACCCAACCACATTGTTTTTTTTTATACAATGATGGTGGCAAACAAGCATATGGCTCACCTGATGGTAAGCAGCTACCGTAGCCTATGGACGCCTGCTACTCCAGAGGTGTCACATGCGCGTTGCCGACCCTTTAAAAACAGGAGGATTCACGGCTAAAGGAACAATAGAGGTCCCTCGTCGTCAACACACTGGGTCCTCTTAGAGCTCTTTGGCAACCTTACTCACCAGCAAGAACACAACACTATGAGTAGGGTCTAGTGCTATATGGCTGTGGTTTTCTGTAAGGTGGAGGTACTTCCCCGTTGATGCTCTATTTTGGACTGCATGTTTGACAAGATGCTGTCTCCTATACACTCCCTGTTAGTAACTAACTTGAATACTTCCCGGCAGGCACCATGACCACATACTTCCAGTACCCGACCCCTGAGCTGCAGGAGGAGCTCCGCAAGATCGCCCAGGCTATCGTGACCCCTGGCAAGGGCATCCTCGCTGCTGATGAGTCCACTGGTGAGATATATTGTATGATAATTATCCAGACTAATGTTATTACTGCAAAAGTAATGTCTATCTGTCTGTTACCTCTTCACACTTAAACTGTTGAACCTATTTAGACTCCATAGAACTTTAGCAATTTAGTATGGTCAACGCCATAAATATGTATACACTTTTGTAATAAAGTTCAGAAGTGTATGCATATTTTAGGCGTTGGCTGTACCTCATGAAAAAGTAAAGGGTCCAATTACTTGTTGGTGTCATAATAAAAATATTTAACCTTATCTATTTAGTTATACTTTTGTGCGATATTTCTAAAACCTGGTCGTTTTTACTGTACAAAAATTTTGTTGTACAGTCGCTATCATATATATATCGGAGCGGCCAGGGTACTCAAAAATATCTGAGCATGCACTTTATCGCCTTGACAATAGAGGCGTTGTTCAGATATTTGGGACCACCTTGGCCGCTCCGATATATCTGATGGTGACTGTACAGTCAGCAGCAAAAATACCTAGCAAAGCAATTATGGTATTGAATATTCTAGTGTATGACAATTGGAACACTTCACCCGCTAAGCGACTTCTGCTGCTAACTCTATATACTATCGGGTTCAGAATTGCATGGCTAATTTATCAATGAATTCATTCATAAATTGGTAATGCAATTCTAAACCCGATAGTACCTACTATGTAGAACATACACCGTATAATCATCTCAACAAAAATTTTAGACAGTTCCTAATTTGGTTAGCTACAAGCTGAAAATTATAGTCTCGAACTTTAAAAATTTTAATTGTTCAGCCATTTACGGTTCAAGCTGATGCTGTTTTCTAAAGTGCAATGTAAAATGGCTCTCCATTTAAAAGTATTTGAACGTACCATGTACCAGGAGAGTATGAGCTAAAGAGAGTGTTAATTATGTCCAGGAACTATGGGCAAGCGTCTGCAGGACATCGGCGTGGAGAACACCGAGGAGAACCGCCGCAAGTACCGCCAGCTGCTATTCAGCACCGACCCAGTAAGTAACTGATAATATTTGACCCTGATAGAAAACTTGCCTACCAACATAGAACTGATAGAAAAACTTATAATACATTGGTTTAACTTGTCAAGTAAATGCCCATTTTTTTCCAAATCAACTGGGGCCTTTCTAAAGAATCCTTAAAATCCTCGCTATAAATGGCGCGTTGTTTTGACATTTGGCGTACAAACCGACCTGCCTTTTTCATAAAGAATAATAAAAATATTTTTTATGTTTCTTTGTACCTTTTAAAAGAAGACTGTGTGCTGTAAGAAAATCTACTTTAAACCATGCTTTAAGTGCACGAAAAAGCTTATTATTTTGTATTTATCTTGTTTAATTAACGTAACCGTTTTTGGAAATAAATGATCAAGTTTTAAAACGAGAATGGGCGGGAGACTGAGCCGTTATCGTCAACCTAATGGCAAGGTCGGACCAATAAAGACTTTTAACAGGTTCTGATTGCCTGGTATTGAGAAAAATAAGATTATTAACATTGTTCCTGGCTGATTTCTAGAGCGACATTTTAAATCACTTATGTGTCGAGTCAACTAATAATTAACCCAGGCAGGGGTCATTATTAAATTAATTATTAAATGGGTATATTTATTAAAACTGAGTCAATTGAAGAAATTAGACACTCTTCTCTTCAGTGACTTTAAAAATAGGTACATAGATGGCGTTACGCTATTATTTCTATGGCACGCCCGTCAATTTTAAGAATAATGTATAAAATAAAATGAGCGTAAAATTAAACTTAGGCTTCAAACACATGAAAGTACTGCACAGAGCTCAGCATACGTCATAAAAGTAATGACATTCAATCTTTATTTACTTCCAACCTGCGAAAATGCTCTATTTACCTCGTAACCTCATAACCTCGTTAATAGGAGTAATTTTACCCACAGGCCATCTCCGAGAACATCTCCGGCGTGATCCTGTTCCACGAGACCCTATACCAGAAGGCTGACGACGGCACCCCACTAGTGGGTCTGTTGGAGAAGCGCGGCATCATCCCCGGCATCAAGGTCGACAAGGGTGTCGTGCCGCTGTTCGGCTCCGAGGACGAGTGCACCACTCAGGGTGAGCTCATCGCTTTTATGTTACCCTGGTACTTTGTGAGAAGGTGGCAGCTTACGTGTGGGGATGTTGGAGAAGCGCGACATCATCCCCGGCTTCAAGGTCGACAAGGGTGTCGTGCCGCTGTTCGGCTCCCAGGACGAGTGTACCACTCAGGGTGAGCTCCTCGCTTTTATTACAGCCTGGTACTTTTTGTTAATGTGATAGAAGGTGGAGACACCCCACTAAGTGAACTTCGCTTTGAACTTATTTATGGCCGACAATATGCCTATTTTGTGAACGTGTTACCTCTTTTTTTTCAAAACTATTAAAACTATCTGAACAGTTATGAAAAGCTTTCTTTAGTTGACCTTGAAAGGTCAGTGCGCCGTTGCTATTTCAGACTTGCCCTTGAAAATCTGTACGGTGACCTTTGCACGCGTGGATCGATCTTCGAAACAATACCATCTTAATATCTCAAGGGCACCTAGGTTGGCCACCATACCTACCTAATATACAGCAGTTAAGGATCTTACGCTCAGGAGTTACTAACATTCAAAAACTACGATTTCTGATTACCATTAGGTGGTCCGCACGCTTGTGTTATACACTGGTGTCGATATCAAAATTAATAATTAAAATGATGGTTCAATGGGGTTTGGCCGAAGTTTCATACAAAATGGCGTCAGCGGACGTGGTACTTCTCAATCGTACCGAGTGTCAAAATCCTGTTTTTTTCTGACCAGGATGCCAGCCCTTTAAACCAAAATGGCGCCATCCGCAAAACCTTTGATAGCCTTCCCCATTGCTAAAATGCGTATCGAAATTGTTTAATTCTGTGCAAGACGATTGCGGTCTTTAAGCTATTTTTTCATCATTCATTGTGTTATCATATTAATGCTGTTCTTATTGTAAACAAGTTCAAAAGCTAAAACAACTAGCAACAATAAAAGTTGTCATAAAAGTAGGCGTAATATTTGATAGGTATTATATATGTAAGGCTGTCTGTGTGTGTATCATTTGAACTAGAGGGGCTCGACCGCTTATCTTACAGATAATAATGTCATAGTCCATTATTATAACAAGTTACGTAAATTGCAACAATTGGCGGTTCTTATTACTGAGACAAAAGAGTCACACCTAGTTTTTTAATAAGCAAACATACTATATAATGCTGCCTTTGCTCGTGGTAGAACCGATATGTTCTTGATATTTAAGTAACATTTTTTATCAACAGAGTCTTATAAATACATAAGTACTGAATGAAGTTGGAAGCAAATACCAATTACTATTTTAATAAAAAAATAGCCACCAATAACAACAATTAAAAATAACAAGAATAATAACAATTTAGTTTAGACTAGTAAAACATTTGATTATACAAAATGTAGACAAGATCTTATAAATACTTCAAAAAGTTATACAACTTGTATTTTAGAATGCCGCGAGCGGTGAAATATAATGGATATCTTAAGTAATCTACACATGTTTATATGAGAATATAATCTGACAGATAAGCAGGTCCTATCTGGAGGATACAATAACCCTGTTATATCTTTCAAAATAACTCTTTGGATACGCCGATAATGTTTAATTTTAAGTACATATCATTTCTAAGAACATGACCCTCCTTACACAGTCGGGCAAAATTTTAAACAGCGGCCTTTATCATAAAACTGCAGTGTTCTATTTTTTTGAATGCATAAATGTTACGTTTGAGAGGGGCAGTCAATTATCATTATCGACGATATTTTTGATATACGTCAGACATACTTTTCCTAATAATCATCATCTTGGCCAAAATACGTCCACTGGCTGCTGGACATAAGCCACTCCCAAAAATTACTTCAGCTACCGTAACGTCCTAACGTCCAATACATCTATATCGTTATTTCAGGTCTCGACGACCTGGCCCAACGTTGCGCTCAGTACAAGAAGGACGGCTGCCACTTCGCCAAGTGGCGTTGCGTGCTCAAGATCGCCCGCAACACACCCTCCTACCAGGCCATCCAGGAGAACGCCACCGTGCTCGCTCGCTACGCGTCCATCTGCCAGAGCCAGCGCATCGTGCCCATTGTCGAGCCCGAGGTGTTGCCCGATGGTGAGTAACTCTTGAAGATTTCTGTAGTCCTGGTAGGTTGACGGGAATTTTTGACGATACAAACTGGGTTAACGGGCTTCTCAGAAGAACTGTTTCAAATTGTAAATTATGTTATGAATAAATTTTGAATTGAATTCAATTGAATTCGACATTTGACTGATTGATTATGTGGCGCGTTTTCTGTCAGTCTGTTTATATCACAACTGTTTTATATATTTCGATTATTGTGTCTGTATTAATCGAGTCCAAAGGACATGCTTACCCGTATGCAATATGACTTTTATTGATATAGCATTTATTAACAGGTGAGCATGACTTGGACCGCGCGCAGAAGGTGACCGAGACGGTGCTGGCCGCCGTGTACAAGGCTCTCAACGACCACCACGTCTACCTTGAGGGAACCCTCCTCAAGCCTAACATGGTAAGTTAAACAGTATGGAGTGCCATATTATCACAATATTTTCTTTGTCAAGGAAAACAAGAAGATATAATTGGAACTAGAAAGAATCTTCACAATGTACCAGGGCCTCATAAGCGTTCTGTAGCTTGAAACGAGATTGTACCTTATTTAATTTTGATGTACAGGTGACCGCCGGTCAGGGGTGCAAGAAGACCTACACGGCGACCGACATCGGCCGCGCCACCGTCACCGCGCTGCTGCGCACCGTGCCTGCTGCCGTTCCCGGTAAATATAAGCATTTAGGAAAACTCCGAAACGGCTGAACTAATTGAGCTAAAACATGTTTAAGATTACTGACTAGAAAACCTGCTTTCATAAACAATTAAATAAACGCATTTAAAGCGGTTCAATCGTGTTGGCGCTACGGTGCTAAAGATGATACACATAGCGGTCAAACTTATAACACCCCTGTTTTTGCGTTGGGGATTATAATAATTCAGAAAACTCTTACTATCTTATAATTATCTTATAGTCTGTATGTCTTATAGTCTGTTCCATATGCATTTAGATTTTAACCAAACAAAATCATGTGACTTTGGAATATGGTGAGGTAGTTGATTAATACCTTGTTGTACTGTGGAATTATTTTATTGACGATATTATGCCTGGACTGCAATGTCTATAAAAAACCCGTGTGTATTCGGTGCAGCACCATCTGTTGTGCAGAATTTGAGTTATTTCGACAGCGACTACTCGCTGAACAAAATACCTATATTGAAATGAAATCTACTGCGTTTCAGCCGCGATAGATGTCGTTAGTGATGTGTTTGCGTGAATGACGGAAACGGGAGTGGCTAGATTTATTCATAGACCTCATCTACAATAAGTAACTTTGGTATTGGTGACTAATAAATAACTAATAGAAATTGAGATTGTTAATAATATATGTAATCTTCCAGGCGTGACCTTCCTCTCGGGCGGTCAATCCGAGGAAGAAGCGTCCGTGAACCTGAACGCCATCAACAGTGTGGAGCTGAAGCGGCCGTGGGCGCTGACCTTCAGCTACGGGCGCGCGCTGCAGGCGTCGGTGCTGCGCGCGTGGGGCGGCAAGCCGGAGAACGTGCTCGCCGGCCAGCAGGAGCTGCTGAGCCGCGCCAAGGTGGGTAACGACTACCAGGAGTCCATGGATGAGTAGGAGGTCACCTACTCTAGCGGTCAGACCAAGGAAGCCTGCAGACGGACGTGCTCGCCGGAGCTCCTCAGTCGCGCCAAGGCGGATACCAGAGGTCTATGGACGTGTAGGAGTTCTTCTACAGCGGTCAGCTCGAGGAAGCCTGCAACCGGAGAACGTTCTCGCCGGCCAGTAGGAGTCGCTGAGCTGCGTCAAGGTGGGTACCAGGGGTCCATGGACGACTAGGAATTCTTCTACGGCGTTCATTCCGAGGAAGCCTGCGTGAATATGAAGAAACACGGGAATGAAGCGGCCGTGGGCGCTCACGTTCAGCTACGGGTGCGTCTGCATGTCTCAGAGCTGCTCAACCGCGCTAAGGTGGGTGCAGTCGCCATCAAATATATCTGAGCGGCGAGGGTACTCAAAAATATCTGAACCTGCACTTTATCGCCTTGACAATAGAGGCGCTCAGATATTTGTGCCCACCGCTCCGATATTTCTGATGGCGACTGTACTAGGGGTCCATGAATGGGTGGAAGGTAACAGAATACTATAGTTGAATCTTTCGATCAGTCATGCATGAGTCACTCTGACACAGGTTGAATTTACTTCAACTGATTTTGCTGGAAGCAAGTCTGGTGCGGTAGAGTTCTGGATTTCCTGCCGGCTACCTTCCCTCCACACGGCTCTTGTTTCACAGAGCATAGGGCCTGACAATTCTGTACTTACGCTAGTAGTGTTATCCTAAGCAAGGAATGAGTATAGTTTTTTTATTCTACTGTTATCATAAACTTCATATAGGAGAGACTCGTCAGCCGAGACCGTCAAGTTTTAGCAGTTTTTTTTAGTATCACAAAAAGAACCGTCGGAATTATACCAGGCTCGCTTCAATACGTTTTTAAAGTAGGAAATGGATAGAAAAAGATATTGTAGGCAGAGATTTTAAATTTAATTTACAATATTTAGCCGCTTATTCATAAACGTGTTTCAAACCTCATTTAGTTAAAATGTATTTTGTCTGTTTCTAACA
Source organism: Pammene fasciana (assembly GCA_911728535.1). Lineage (NCBI taxonomy): Eukaryota > Metazoa > Arthropoda > Insecta > Lepidoptera > Tortricidae > Pammene > Pammene fasciana. Next base: position 6,565,265 of record OU452292.1, read on the forward strand.
AACACAACTGTCAATGTGACAGATAAGGACAAAAGATGATTTAGTTAAATGAGGTTTGCAATACGTTTATGAATAAGCGGGTTTATGTGTTCATGGATTTTATCGAATAAAAGCAACCTAGGTAATGGTGGTGGATATTATTTCCTTTGAAAATAACCAAAATACAACATAGTAAAAGTGAGTATATCTTAAAGTCAACTGAACTGACATTACTAAAGTAGCTAACACTTGTGTCCGTCTCTAGCTATTATTAATTTCGTTCTAGATTTTCTAACCTGTAAATAGATCACGTAGAGTTCTATAACCCTTAGGCTGCGTTTCCACCAGAGATGAGCGAGGATGCGTTGCGAGGGATGTGTTTGTTAGAACAAGGAATGTGTGTCGCTCATCTCTGGGGGAAACGCAACCTTAATTGGCTCCGGCTAAACAATGCATGGAAACGCTATACTTGTCGTGAGATCTTTTCGCTTTAACCCTTTCAACGTCATGAGTCAGGACTGATGTCAATGTACTAATTCGTACGCCAAGCCAATACTGAGTTTAGAGTAAAACCAGAGACTATAGAGATATAGACGACCCAGCCTAAGAACTTTTTGAAGCTCAAGTCGATTGCGCCCTCTGTCCGAAAGCCGTCTAAAGATACCGAAATTGTAAGAAGAAATGTCACCTGCATTGCTACTCCACCTAGTAACAAAATTTGTTGTAACAGCAGGTGACATTTCTTCTTACAATTTCGGTATCTTTAGGCGGCTTTCGGACAGAGGGCGCAATCGACTTGAGCTTCAAAAAGTTCTTAGGCTCTGTGGTCGTCTATATCTCTATAGTCTCTGGTAAAACGTATGGTATCTTCTGACCTATATATAAGTCGTTTGCGTTGAACCTACGGTGCTGATATAGTCGTTGGCGCCAGAAAGGTTAATTTGAACTAAAAGGAAATCTTGCTGTGGATATTTTCATAGAATTTGTGACACTCTTTTGTGAATATACCAATTGCCGGAAGGCGCTTACGTTTAGTAATAAAAATGTAAGTGCCTTCCGCTACATGGTAACTTTTGCCGAAAGTGTCACATTAAATCCGATGTTAATAACTGACTATTCTATTAACTACAGCCCGTGAGCTCTAAAATGAACCTTCGGGTTTTAGAAAGAGACGTCGGGTATCAATCAACAGTGATACATGAAAAAGCAAAACAGCAATATTACCTTCGTGTGTCATCGTCATCGCCGATTCCCGAAGGTTCTTCTTAAATCTAACGGACTGTAGTTAAAGTATATATGTTATGGACCAAGTGATTAATGCGGGCATTATTCATAATGCCCGGGCATTATGAATAATGCCCAGTCGGAACACTGATTAATTATCATCTAAATGTCATTATTTATCACATTGTCTGGTCATTATGAATAATGCTACGTGACCATTGGGCAATTTGATAATATACTGGGGAACTTTAGACATTTGAGTCTGAATTTTTGTCTCAGGCGACGCCGCTTGGCACGGTTGTTTTGTTAGGTCAAACAAAGCTTATTAAGCTCCCTAGCCGCGAGATCGAGCGGTGGATACCTCCCAAAAAAGAGGGGGGTAATGGTCGGCTTCCGAGGTCCAGGTTGTCCATGGGCCGGTTCAAGTAGTACTCCTAGTGCTTGAAGATGGAGACCTAGGCTCTCCGAAACATGTCGCAAGACGTGACTAAAGTGCCCGCGGACGCTCCGGCTGTGGAATGAACTCCCTGCAGAGGTTTTCCCAGAGGGCTACAGTGTGAGGTTCTTCAAAAAAGGAGTGTATAGGTTCTTAAAAGGGTAGGCAACGCGCATCTGAATCCTCTGAAGTTACAGGCGTCCATATCCTACGGTAGCTGCTTACCATCAGGCAGGCCGTATGCTTGTTTGCCACAGTCGTGTTATAAAAAAATCACCCACATTTTCAAGATACAAAGTCGCGTCAAGGTTGATTTTGTGAAACATTTATGTTTTTTATTACTCTGCCCATAGTTGATGGACATTATTTATAACGCCCGGACAAATTAATTATTTGAATAGTTATTATCGAAGCTTTATTACTCTGCCAAATAGGTGATGGGCATTATTGATAATGCCCAGGCAATTCAATTATTTGAATAGTTATTATCAAATTGCCTACTCATATTGGCCATTATTCATAATGCCCGGGCATTATGTATAATGACCTATTTATCACTTGGTCCATAACATATATAACAAGTCGTGTTTTCAATTAAGACCAGGTTTAATTGAAAACACGACTTGTTACCTAATGTACCTACTTTACCTAATTGTAAAAAGTAGTTGTAGGTCATGAGTTCTTAATTAGTTAACATTGTATGAGTTGTGTAATGTGTTCCATTGTGTTGTGTATTTCATTTTTTTTTTATAATGGTTGTCAATCTCGTTTTACATTTTATTGTCATTGTTTTTTAAGGATCCGTAAACCCGTTTTAACGCTAAAGAATAGATTAAATAAAGTTGGCATGGATTTTGACCGGCCATTGAAATTCACATATTTTGAATACCTATAATTTTATATAAACTACGCTGCCACGAAAATTTAACGAGATTATCGATCACTATGTTCATTATATTCCGTGACTTAACTATTTCAAAAATATAACCTCACTCGCCTAATTTTCGTTTGTATTTCTCTGATTAAAGGTACATAAATTAAGTAGTTGCGGTTTTACATCAGTTGATTAAAAATACCAGTAAATAGGTATTGATATAAGATCGATATCAGTGTGCGTTTTTTTTTTAAATAGACAAAACCGATGAATGAGTGAGATTATATTTCTGGTCTTGAATTAGGTCACGGAGTGTACTTGTTAACCCTTTAATTTATAATAATACCTAATATATCTGGTATGAGACCCAAAGAACTAAGCTTTCAATCAAATGTACAGTCGACCAAAAATGTGGCTTACCACCCTACAGTTGAGGTTCGTTTGAACGTCATGAGACAACAAGTAGGGCATGCTTTAAACTCCGTCAGAAATGTCAACCTTAGCGATCGTTAGATCTCGCAGGAACTTTTGTCAAAACTGGTAGACCACTTTCTTGGTAGACTGTACAAATCATTAAAGGGTTAAGTAAGAGTAGGTATCATGTGTATTTGCTATATGCGTGAGTTACGTTGGCCAGGGCAGTCAAATTTAATGATAAATTTCTGTCAAAATCATAACCGCTCCACCGTCTTGCAAATGGCAAATTCAAAATATGTGTAAATGTAGCCATTTTGTTTTTCATGCGCACGTTTTGATAACATTCTAATTCCACCATTTTAAACATCTCTATTATTGCATATAAACAACCAATATTGGCCGATTCTGCGCGGATGAAACGCCAGGCGTGTCATCATATTCTATGGCGTATGACACGCCTGGCAAATAATTGTACGCCGCCACAGTCGTGTTTTCGAAAATGGGACACGCAACGAATCGGTTAAAGATGTTTACTGTAGATTTTCATTTGTTTTGTATTAATTCATACTAATTTAGTTGTGTGTTTTTTTTTGCACGTTCCCCACTGACGACGCCACGCACCGACGCTACCATCAACAACTACTATTACACGAATGAAACGGAACGCGTTATTCTTAATTTGAATTCGGAATTCGTTTTCACACATCTAATTTTGAATTGGGAATGTCATTCTCCTGCCAATTTTTTAAATAGGCTAACGGTTTGGCGGCAACTGGCAAATACGTGGCCGGATCTATCCCGTCCTTGGCTGGCAGCAAATCTAACTTTGTCAAGTCACATGCTTATTAGTTATTTATATGGAAAATGCTCCATATAATTTGATTGATCACAAATCGAATCATGAATTGGTTATCTAGTCTGTAATAATGTTATGATTAGGGCATGCAATACCGGTATTGATTGTATGGGCAATCCCGGAATTCCGGTATTAGCCCATACATGCAATACCGGTATTGCATGCCCTAGTTATGATGTAATAAAAAAATGAATTGAGATTCCATATTGAAAAAAGTGCTGTTTTTGATGCTAGAGACTGAAATAATAAAATCGTTTTTATAACTTAATCATCTTTTTTTTCTTTGCATTTAAACATCACGTAGACTGACCAGCCAGCATTGCCTCTAATATTGCTTTCATTTTGTCTTGTTATTATTTTTATAATAAAATTATTTACACTGCGTTTTGTGTTTTATTAATAATTTGAGTTAATATTTGCATTACAAGTTCCTTATTGCAAAACCTATATCCCGCATATACCTGTAAATAAAAAAAAATACCCTCCTATCAGCACTATCATCTAATAACAGATAAATAATAGTCATATACCTAATAGACAGAAAATTAATAACCATACTCAAACAAATATAAACTAACACACGCATATATTTCCTAACTGTTTTCCTAATTAGAAAGTATAGTCAATACGTTACATTACTGAATGTGCCAACGGAAAGTTTCCAAAAATGCGAAATTCACAAAATTCCTAAAATTCACACATTTTTGTATGGGAATTGAAACTTTCCATTTCTTACATTTCCAGTTTTCTATATTTCTTGTATAATTTTCTAGTTATTTGGAAAGTTCCCACAACTTGCACGATCTGTATACATAACGGAAAAAATACGCCAAAATAATGATTTTGCTTTGCGTCATCGATATACAATCAAAACAACTTGCCCGTAGATGAATTTATGAGATACAAAACTTGATTATCGAGAGGTCATTTACCTCGCATACTGAATAAATTACCATGTGAAACCAGTTCAGCCAACATAACAATCTTAAAATAAATAATAACGTTTCGACGAGTAACGCCTCGAAAAACGTGTTAATAACGTTATCGAATTATTTTATCTATTGTTTTACACGCTACGTCACATCACGCATTCGTCTACGAAAACAATATTCTTATCAAGTGAATGGGAATGTTTAGAACAAATAAAATCTTTTATTATTATTATTATTATTATTTAAATTCATAGCTTAAATAGTTTTTACCAAAGGCGTTTTTATTGTATTATTAAGTGGTTACTTGTTGCAGTTAAATTCATGTTTTTTGGACATTTGTATGGACATCAATGAAAACGTATGAAAGAATCCTATGTCATTCGTTTTCAAGTCAAGTCTGTGTGGCTAGTTAATCAGTATCGGTAAAATAAATTAAGATAAACTATACTCATTCCGTTTTAGGATGCCAGGAAAAACCACTGTTAACGATCCTCTCTGATAATCCGATTTTTTTAAAGTAAGTGGCAAAACTGTACTAAATGTTTTTTTTTCTGTTTTCAGGCCAACGGACAGGCATCCATTGGCAAATACGTGGCTGGATCAGTAACAGGTGCGAGCGGCGATTCCGGACTTTTCGTCGCCAACCATGCTTATTAAAAAAACAAAAATAATTCGGCCTATAAAAACCGGCAAAGCATAGATTCAATAGCTGAATCCATATTCCAATTTTCATAGAGCGCATGACATTTTACTTTTACCGCCATTTAAAAATGGCTTGGCGCGAAAAGTCATTTATAAGTGTAAACTTAGTTTAAGGTTAGGTACTCGAATAATTATAACCTTCACAATGAAATATTCTTGGGAATAAGCTATTGTAGATCACTTATATTATCAATTTGAGATTAGTGTGTAGATTCGCCGTATTATTGAAATTGCTTCATGTAATGTAGTTAAGTAAAATGTCTCACGTTGTTATGGGTATAAAATTTTAGAAATTGATGTTGAAATTATATAGAAAATTTGGTATAACCATTGATTTATTTATATACAGTGAAATCGCTAATAATGTTACTGTTGGTATTTATTTATGGATTTATACGTATTTTTATTTTGATAAAATCAATTTTAGGTTGTAACGTATTTTGCTAATTTAAGAGTAATATATTCTTGATCAATCATATGTAGTTTTATTAAGTAAGTTATTAAGTAGTTTATTGTCCTAGAATTATTGGTACAGTCAGCAGCAGAAGTAGCTAAGCGAGTGGGATGTTCAAAATGACCTACACACGCTCTTATTCTCTTCACAATAAAGTCGCATCAAGCTCATTTTGATCATCCCACCCGCTTAGCTACTTGTGCTGCTGACTGTACAGTCGCCATCAAATATATCGGAGCGGCCACGGTACTCAAAAATATCTGAACTAGCACCTTATCCCCTTGACAATAAAGGCGTTGTTCAGATATTTATGGCCACCTTGGCCGCTCCGATATATCTGATGGCGACTGTACCTACCGAATAAGCACGATATTATTGAATGAATTAAACTAGTATTCATATATAACTCGGTACCTATTCACAATTGTTGTGACAACTTGCTAAAGTATAGTTTGACAAGTTGACGTTAATTTATATGTTCACAGTAAACTCAATACAGTACCTATATAGTTCCTTCACCTACCTACCTTATATAGTTTTTCCAAACGATTACAGAGGAGGTCAACTTTAGTAGGGGTCCACTTTTTAACGTCCGTAGTAATAAGTAGGTAGTTCGCCCGAACAACGGTATTGCGACACCTACATAGTACATATATTTTGATTTCTGTAAACTTCCATACCCATCTTTCTTATATTTGAACCTCATATTTTTATCCGAACAATGTTGCTGCCAAATTTCACTAACATTGGATTAATAATATTAATAAAAATTCAGTAATATGTCATACCCTTCTGAGTCTGTAGGTCAGATGAAAATGGTAGTTGGGACGTTCTTCTTTTTTGGCGACAATACAGGGTGGCTCATTCAAACCGGTCAGTATAGGAATGTCTGAAACTATAAGACATACGAATATTTGTTGTTAGGAACCATGTCACCGATTTTGATAAAAAGAAAAACTGCATTCATACATTTGAAAAAAAAACTGTACCCAGCTCGGGAATCGAACCCGGTTGTTTTGAAAAAATAAACTTACACTTTTTCTATTTAAATATCGAATGTGTAGGTCTTAAGCTGTAAATTTATCTAAGAAACATGATGTCTAAAATGAATAAAAGGCATTGTTTTGACACAGTTTATCAGAAAATATTGTGACAGAGTGGCCCTTTTCAGCGGAGACTGCTTTTTGCTTTACCACTCTGTCACGGTGTTTTGTTAAATATAATCCAGGCGTGTTTATATTCACCAACCGGGGAAATGATAAGTATATTGTGTTGATTATGTAAACTAAATCTTGAACATGTACCGCCTATAAGCAACGCAAAAATAAAATATGAGCTAGACGCTTGTTTGAAAGAAGGACAAGTTATTGTTGCTAAAAAAGAAGAACGACCCAGTTACCTATTTTTATGAGAAACTAATGTATAAGTATCTATGCCAATTCTTCTCTATAAAAAGCCAACAAAAATTAGGAACATGATTATATAAAGAATACTTAAGTACCCACTTAAGATACTTACTGTCTGGAACATGGAATACAAATATTAAAATTGTTATCCGTGTTAACCCTTAGACCTCATTTCCCTCTCAGTAATAAAGCGTAAAATGTCCATAGTCGTGTGGGTGATAAGTAGGTACCTGTCCCACGCAGATAGTATGAATATTTTTCCTATAAAACCTAATATTATTATGTTCACCCTTCTGGGGATTCCGTCCTAAGCAAATTGCGGTTTCGTTATCTGTAGCACCCTTGCCAGGGGTCTTACAGACGATGTATAGGTGTCGTCAACGTGTTTTTTATTTGCTTTAATTGCAAGCGTACATTCCTGACCACGAAAAAAAATACAGACAGGTAACAAACACTAGAAGTAAAGAATACACAAGAAGGGCAAGGAAAAAAAACATACAACTTAGGCGACTTTAGGCTCGGAGCTTAGCATTTGCTGCGAGCTTGGTCGGCTGTATATTGGTGGACCTTATTACAAAAGGCATAAGGTCCACCGATGGGTAGTTAACAGTGTGGGATGGCACTAAATACGTCATATCGGACTATGAAATAGAGACACCAAACAAAGGCTGCTCTCGACTGGGAAATTTCGAAGCCTTTACATGAAATGAAGCCATTTCTGAAGAGGGGCCCATTCCGAGCCCTCTGTGACATTCAACTCATTACCTAGTAACCAGTGGCGGTGAGTACTTTTTTTTTCTTAGGGAAGCCCGAGCTATATTTAGCTTAAAATTTCTTCATGAGCTGTAGGAAAACTGCTTAAATACCTGTAAACTAGGCAAGCCGACAATAATCGTATTCTATAGCGGTCCAGACACTATCACTAATAATGTCATTACCTTCAAGTAATGACAATGACAGTGTAGTGATTGGAATGAAGGAATGACGGTAAGGAATGAAGTTATTCGAATATTTTAATATTGTAGTGTCAGTACTGGAGTAATGACATTATACTGACAGTTTGTGGTGCGCGGTGCGCGTCATTCCATCATTCCTTCAGTATTCGTGGAGCGATCGCCGAGAATGAACGCATTTGGAGCTAATCTATATTCGGGGATTGATTCACTCAAATGAGTGTCTTTTTTGCTTATAATTGGAGTAAATGATTGTAATAGCTTCAAGTAATTTGCTTCGCTCATCCGAAAGTAATTCTTGAAATGCTTCAGTGATGCCGATATTTTTAAGAGGTACATGTAAATATTCCTCGAAAGACAGCCCCTTTCTGTATTTTTTTCTTTAAACCCGTTTTTATAAAGCAATTGTAATTATTATTGCCATTCAGGCTATCTTTTTTGCGTCCATTGTCGACCGCGACCACTGTCGTAATTATGAAAAATACTGACAAGTGTGGGGAGAGGTTTTGGAATGTCATTACTGAACGAAGGAATGACAGTATTAGTAATGTCATTACTAGAGATAGTGTCTGGACCGCTTATGGACGCGCCGCCACTGCTAGTAGTAGTAACCTAGTAACGCAAGAGCCACTAAAGTGGTCCTGTGCTGTCGTGCCTACCACGCCAACAACCACTAAAGTGGTCATGGCAGACGCTGTCAAAGCAATTTTACTGTTGACAGATAAGGTTTAAATTCGTTTCTCACTAGTTGAGATGTTGGCGTGTATGCTACATTTTGATGCGAGAGAGAGAGCGTTCAAAATGTTAAGCGATTGCATGTTTTGATAGTATACAATAAATAAGTGAAGCATTCCGTATGAGTGTAGTCATCGCATCCTATTTTTGTCACATTAACCCTTTGAACGCCAAAGACTCATAAAGTGGTCACGATATGTCGTGCGTATATCACGCCATGAACCGGTGTGGTCCGGACTAAGATGTATTGAGATCATGCTAAAAATCATACATACATACATACAATCACGCCTATATCCCAAAAGGGGTAGGCAGAGATCACGGATTTCCATTTGCTACGATCAATGCAGCAAAACGGCTCTGCGTGAGCTAAAAATCAATATAAATTTGTATTGGTGCTTGTTTGCATTAAATTTATGGTGGTTGGCGTCTGACTGACCACTTCATTCAAATATGAAAGCGATGAATTCATATTTTCAGACGTGACTGTACCATACAATTATAAATCTCATTAAGTTAGCACGTTTCATATCATGGGTCACTTCGCTTCTCATCATAACCAAAGGAAATCAAAGAAAACGTCTTTGCCCCTTTAAGATTGTAATTAAATGTACTTACTTCCGTAAACTAGGAGTTCGTTAGTCGGTTGGGGTTGGGGTCGACGCATCATAACCCTAATTTGAGGCAAAATACATTTCGTTTTAAATTTTATTTTAATTACTTACCATTTAATACCTACGGTTTTAGTACGGTAGGCTATAGCAAAAATGCATACTCACATTATGAATGATTCTGCGCATCTTTTTAATTTTTCCTTGTACATAGTACATATTTAAAGTTAGAGAGGGACACACCATTCTTTAAACTTTAGCATCGATTATTTTTGAAAATATTCACTTAATTGACAAATGATTTAAGAACCTCAACGCGAATGTTTTAAAGTAGGTAGGTACCTAATTAAATGGTAACGAACAATAGTAAGGTACCTAAGTTAATTAGTAATTAAATGCTAACTTCAAACAATTTTATTCTAGGCGCATCAAAACCATTGTGGCTAAAAAAGGCGCATCCTATTAATTACCATCTGAATTCCTCTTATAGCTAGGTACAGTTGCCATCAAATATATCAGAGCGGCTAAGGTGGTCACAAATATCTGACCAACGTCTCTATTGTCAAGGGGCTAAAGAAAATGTTCAGATATTTTTGAGTACCCTGACTGCTCCTATATACAGAGTGTTTCCTGTAATACGAGCAATAAATTAAAACGTACATTCTACTCCTCAAACAACAACACTTTTGTTCAACAACTTTTAAAAAAAGATGTATTTTGTAGATTGCCTCTTTTCATACAAACTAAATAGTATTTTCAATGTACGTTAAAATCCGTCTATTTGACACTGCTTGTCACCCTACAGACATAATCAATGTCGGAATACATTGCGTGTTCGGAAAAACTTGAAAGTGTCCTAAAAATCAAAACATAAGTTATTTTTAATAGTCGCTGAACAAACGTTGTCTCGTTTGAGGAGTAGAATCTACGTTTTCAATTATTGCTCCTATTACAGGAAACACCCGGTATTTAACGACTACTAGACTAGATTAACCCGGCGTCGCCTCGTTCGTGAAACTTTTAATGGACCTGACTTTGTTGCCCACTTGATGGCTGAACTTTATCAATTTATCGAAACATCTTCAACTTAAGTAATATAAGCTTAGGTCCGTTTTCAAGGAAAAACGTTTCCTTTGGTATTTGTGCTATTTTAGGCGTTGAAAGCACACTTTAATAGTTTTTCGCGTCTGGTTTACGGATACGTTTACGGAATCAGGGTACTTGAAGGCGCATGAGTCGCATGACCCATACTAAATACCATCAGACAGCCGCATGCACACAATTCTACCGCTACGGTTTCAAAATCAAAATGTTGCTGCCGGCTAGAAGACACGCGTGTTGCATCAGGTTCCCGGGTTCGTTTTTTAAACCGGATCCGGTCCCTGAAGATGCATCCGTCATATCGCTTCTTTCTGAACCGACGACGACGACCGAGTTTTTAAAGTGAAACTTTTATTCCATCGCCTCAAAAATTTTGGCCTGTCTTCCGCGCGACATGCGTTACAAGCTGTAACGCTGATAGTCGCGGTATACAAATCTATATTTCGCGTCTTAGCGTAACTGCAGCGGTGGCACTGTGGTATGGCATGAGACTTACGATCGAATGGGCGAGGGTTCAAACCCCGTGGAACGAATTATTTTTTTCTAAATTTTAGAAACATATTTCGATTATATTTAATGAATTACATTTGGCAAGTTATTCCAGCTCTGTACGTCTAGCATAACAAACCAATTGGGCACCAATTTCTAAGCGCCATGCTAACATAGTAAAGTTTCACTTGCATCGTGGTTTCATAAAACGTGGTTTTTTAACTGTTTTTACGTCAGATCAATGGTTTAGATCAGATCAAAAAATGTCGTAATCGTCATTAGTCGATTTTGCGAGTTAGATCGTCACGGGCTCAAGATCTAAGTACCTAATTTAAATGTTATAAACCGATACCTATATGTACAGACGTGCATGTGCGTCATCCGATCGAGTAACCAAACCAGGTAACCTGATCAGTTCTCCGTAATTCACAGGACAGGATAAACGGTATACCGTTCCCGAACATTATGAGAATACATTAGCGGTTATTTTTACAGACCAATGTTTTTGACTGTTTCCCCTCATGTTTTTGACCTCTCAATGTCATCGGTTTTCTTTAAGGACACTTTCACTTGAAACACGTTTCTAAATAGAGTTATAAATGCTCATGTACGCAAATAGGTACTGTCTTTCATTTAAATTGTATAATAGAAGGCCCTTTTGATCTCTCGAATACTTATAAGGAATAAAGTAACGCGATCTTTTAGAAGTAATTTTCACCTTGGCGGCGACCTATATGCCGTACGGATACATTTAAGATTTTATCTACACCCATATCATAAACCCTCCATGATGCGTTCAAAAACCGCACGTTATAACCACCATAAAAATAGATTGTTTCGTTATTAGTTAGAATTAACAAATGTCTTATCTGTAACGATGTTATTATTATCAAATAATAAACAAAAATTCGATATCATTATGAAAATCCGGGTGGGCCCCGCCACGCGCCTCCCGACCGCCGGCACACTCGAGTTGGCCATGGCGATGGCAGTGCAATCCGTGCAATGGCAGTCATTCAATCATCATTTCGGGTTTATAATATGTGTGTAGATAAAGCAGTGTATGCAACTGTACGTAATTAGGCCTTAAAACACTCGTGTGATCTTATTATGAAACTCTTATTACGTAACAGTTTACTAAAATAAAATATGGCCAAGTGCGAGTCGGGTTCGCGCCTCGAGGGTTAATGTTTTATCACTACATAGTATAAAGCAAAGTCGCTTCCAGAGGCCAGTTTTATAAAGCTACAAGTTACAATTTACAAGCGGAACTCTCTTTCTAACACATAGGGTTAGAAAGAGAGTTCCGCTTGTAAATTGTAACTTGTAGCTTTATAAAACTGGCCTCTACTGTCTGTCTGTATGTATGCTTAGATCTTTAAAACTACGCAACGGATTTTGATGCGGTTTTTTTATAGATAGGGTGATTCAAGGGGAAGGTTTATATGTATAATTGCACCCGTGCAAAGCCGGGGCGGGTCGCTAGTTCTTAATAAAATTCGGTTAGTTAGTTAGTTATTGCCTTTTTTTAGATAGCTTCGAAACTTCTTCTTCCTAGCGTTTATCCCGGCGTGGGGTCCGCTTGACAACCTAATCCCGTGAATTGGCATAGACACTAGTTTTTACGAAAGCGACTGCCATCAGGCCTTCCAACTCAGAGGGGAAACTAGGCTTTTTTGGGATTAGGTCCGGTTTCCTTACGATGTTTTCCTTCACCGAAAAGCGACTGGTAAATATCAAATGATATTCCGTACATAAGTTCCGAAAAACTCAGTGGTACGAGCCGGGGTTTGAACCCGAGACCTCCGGATTGAAAGTCGGGCGTCTTACCGCAAGGCTACCAGCGCTTGTCAAGCGTTGTAGTCGTTGTAGATAGCTTCGAAACTATTTATCTGAAAAAAAAGTGTGCCAAGTCGCAGCTTATGCATCTTTCACTTCTACTCTGCGAGCATATATATATATATATATAGCTTTGACAGGCTCCTCTCTTGGCGGCCAATTAAGGCAAGCAAGAGACAGCTAGACAAGAGACCTGCGGCCCCTGCGGGTCCCCTTGGGGTTCCACCGACAAAGATACGCCGGAGACGGAAACCCTAACCGACTCTCTGAAGCCCTCAAGGCGGCCACCGACTATCAGTCCGACTGCAGTCCGCCTGACGATCTCGGCCTGTCAGTAAGTACAAAAATTTGCCGGCTCCGAACAAATGACAGGCCGGTATCGTCAGGTGACCTACAGGCGGGCTGATAGTCGGTGGCCGCCCTAAGCGGAGCGTAAGCAAAACGAGTTCTTACAAACAACTCGCTACTGGAACGTCTCGGCATTTCGATACCTTTTTGATTTTGAGAGTTTGTTCGATGATTAACTTAAAAAAAAGCGCTGGTAGCCTTGCGGTACAGACGTCCGACTTTCAATCCGGAGGTCTCGGGTTCAAACCCCGGCTCGTACCACTGAGTTTTTGGGAACTTATGTACGGAATATCATTTGATATTTACCAGTCGCTTTTCGGTGAAGGAAAACATCGTAAGGAAACCGGACCTAATCCCAAAAAGGCCTAGTTTCCCCTCTGGGTTGGAAGGTCTGATGGCAGTCGCTTTCGTAAAAACGAATGTCTATGCCAATTCATGGGATTAGGTTGTCACGCGGACCCCAAGCCGGGATAAACGCTAGGAAGAAGAAGAAGAAGAAGTTCGATGATTAACTTCAGTAACGTTTTTCTGATATTTTTGAAATTTGTTGGGATTGTAGCAAAGATACATATAATTTGAGAGTTCGTATGAGAAAGATCTGTTCAAGGGATTGTGGAGCTAGAAGGCGTGAAAGAAATCATTAAAAGGGTCTTGTTATATTGGTCAACTCGTTTGCAAGGAAATCGCGAGTTCTCAGTTCGAGGCGGACTATAGTTACTATCATACGTATACGTAGATTATTCCATCATATTTTATTTAGAAGCGTTTGTATTGTTTTTAATAGGTACATAATATGTAGTTGTAGTTAGTTATTATGTCCCTACTACAAAATTAAAAAGAATGGACAGGTTCAGTCGCCATCAGATATATCGGAGCGGCCAAGGTTACAAATATCTGAATAACGCCTTTAGGGAACGTACCCAAACTACGTGACCAGTTTAAGGGGGGAGGGGGGTCGTCAAAATACTACTCTAGGTCACAGGGGGGAGGGGGGGAGTCTTAGGTTCTGTCACGTAGTCAATAATTATGCTCAAATATCTTCTAATTATAGGTTTCCATGCACTTTTGGCGTCACGCGGCCAGTGTCGAGTAAATAAAAGGCAATAAGTAGGCAAAATTATGTTTTTTTGCTTTCTATGTCCAAAACATCACTCTAAACTATATGTGCGAGTTTTACTACGTGACAACTAGGGTGGAGGGGGGGGGGGGGTCTTGGCAATTACTACGGATGGTCACCGAGGGGGGGAGGAGGGTCAAAAACTGAAAAAAATGGGTCACGTAGTTTGGGTACGTTCCCTTATAGTCAAGGCGATACATTTATTCCATCGCATACAAAAACAAACATCACACATTTTTGGGTATCGTGGCCGCTTCGATATTTTTAGTGGCAACTGTACTGGTTAAATTTTTGTCTGCAAGCAACCTAACAGATATTATGAAAACTTCCATAAACACCAAAATATTATACATAGCATGTTCAATAAAATACCAAAGCGTATTATTTTAGAGATTTTTTTTTAATAACGACTAGATTACCTGTACACGCTGCCCGTGAGCATTGCGAAAGATTTTAACCACGAATTCCTGAGGTCATAAGGAGTAGTAAACGTTATATGATTTTTTTTTCTATTTTTTGATTGCTTTTGAACATAAATAAATGTTATTGGTAAAACTATCGACTAAAATAAATTGGTACATTTTTATTCGTAAAAAATGGTTTACGCAAAGTAGGTATTCCTTGGCATTTTGATATCTGTCAATAAGGATGTCTAGACTAGACCTCACAAAAGAGTGAAATCGGCATCAAAAAAGCGTTTTGCACTGAATTACAATAGTAAATATTTTTTTGTTTAATTGGCAGTAACTTAGTTACTAAAACTAGGCGAAATCCAGAAAAGTCTATACGACATTTCAGTCTCCAATTATGATCAGGAATACACTGGTAAAATCTCTCGCAGTCCTCACGGGCACCGTGTATAAATAGTCGATGTCCCGTTTTCCTCTTATAAATAGGTTGATCCCACACTTTTCCGTATATGAAAACCATGCGTATTTGTTCTGTTTAGGTAAAAAAAAGAAAAAGTAAAAGGACCATTTGTGAAACAGGACGTCTGGACCTCATGTTTAATTGAAGTCGAATCAAACCTAATGTTTAAGGTCTCCATTTTCTTTTTTCTTACATTGTTATTGTTATTAAGTGCCTGGAAAAAAGGCCCTAATAGTGATTTCCATAGTACAGTCGCCATCAAATATATCGAAGCGGCCAAGGTGGTCACAGATATCTGAACGACGCCTCTATTTACAAGGCTATAAAGTGCATGTTCAGATATTTTTGAGTACCCTGACCGCCACGATATATTTGATGACGACTGTAGGTATTTCATAGTAATAAAGATAAATTAAGTAAAGTTAAGCAGTACGGACCCGTTTACTAAAAATGCTCCGGAATTTCTATGAAACTTGTTCAGAAAATTCAAATGGAATAGATCGATCGGTACTTCTAAATTATGGCTTAACAAGCACAGTCAGCACACGGGAATGTTGAGCCACTAGCCATCGTTCGTAATAGCCGTGTAATGAATGACCGATGTTATAGTTACTCTGCTCGACCCTGAGATTGTTCGGATTAGGATCTACACTATCGTATTCAAAATCTCAAGCCGGGAAGGTGCCATAAAAAAAGGTTCACGACGCTAATTACCAGAGCTCGGATTTTTCACGGCAAAACAAAACACTAGCGTAATTTAGCCAGTGCTTGAAATATTATTTTATCGACACCTATCGAGTCTTACTAGAGTATATGACAGGTATTGCCTCAGTACATTTTTTCTTTTTTTATTCGATGGTACACCTATCAGTGTGAATGTCAAAATTTAAAAACTAACAAACGTGCGAAAATTTCGAAAAACAGGAGACTTACTAGAGCTCAATCATCTACTCCTATCACTATTACCCAAATAAAATGTCTTGTGCTGCTGTGTGTACTGACGTAGATTTTGAAGAAGAAATTGCGTCTGTTTCTAATATATAGTAACTTTATACAAATGTTTTTATTAGTTTTATTACATATTAATTTTATTTGGTGACTTTTATTTCTTCTAGTTCTGAATTATCGATATCGATAAAATAATATTTCAAGCACTGGCTAAATTACGCTAGTGTTTTGTTTTGCCGTGAAAAATCCGAGCTCTGCTAATTACTGTTAAAAATGTTAATGAATTTTAACTCTAAGTACGTAAAGTACTCTAGTCAGTAAATGCAAAATATGTTCAACTAGCGACACCGTTCACCGTTTACCTGATGTTATGGCACGCGCCCTTCTGGCAGGTGCTGGCCCCACGCAAAGCATGCTTTAACTTGCTTTGTTTATTTTGCATCTAAACCGACTAGCATTATAAAATAACACGGTTATACTCACGGCACTTTATATTAGTCACGTCGCGCGACATGTTAATATGTCTCACGAAAGTTTAAATTTAATATACCGACTAGTTTTCAGCTGTCAGCTAACATACGTTACACGGCCAAATTACGAATAATGGCGAGTGGCTCAACAATCCCGTGTAGTGACTGTACAGTTACCACTCACCAGCAATAGTATCCTCCTACACGAAGGTCGCAAAAATATGTGACAGGCTCTTATGGACCTACAAATAAGAGCGTGTCACATGTTTTTGCGGCCTTCGTATAGGAAGATACTATTGCTGGTGACTGTACATTATGGCTTAAGACAATTGCCTTTTGCGTTTCGGTACTTTAACAGGATAATGTTTCGTTTGTTTCAGGATAACTGGAATCATGTAACTTATATTGCGCTTTTAGTGTTATGTTCAACTTATTGTTTATGGGAAAATATATACTCGACATTATATCAAGATATTTTATTTCTTGTAGAGGTAGTTATGGTTTTTACTTCCCGTTTGTTCTAACGGTACTATGTACAGTCGCCATCAAATATATTGGAGCGGCCAGGGTAGTGAAAAATATCTGAATATGCACTTTATCGCCTTGAGAAAAGAGGCGTTGTTCAGATATTTGTGGTTCTTGGCCGTTCCGATATATCTTATGGCGACTGTACAATCAATTGTACATATCGATGCCCTAGGCTAGGATCGTCAACCGTCAACTGTTATAACTTTGCCTACGACACACAACTTTGCCTAGCTGTTTAGTGAAAAAAACAATGTTTTTCAAGCCAGGCAAAGTTGTGTATCGTAGCGTTATGGTCGGACGAGTACAGGCCTATAACCGCGAACCACTTCGTTCATCGATTCGTCTATTTGCGTCAGTCTCCTTCGTATTTACAAGAGCGATAGAGACGGGGCCAACGTTTTGCCGATTTTCGAACTTTATGCTTCCTATGCCTCGCTTAGCAAGTGTTCAGCCCTGAAGCCCTTACTAGCTTAGCAATATATAGTGGGTGATAAAAGCCAAGAGTATTTACACTTCTCGGACATATATGGCCGCTTCGGCATTGCCTTTGTTGTGTTTGTTTCCATTGCGCTATTTTGGCCGGCTGGTTTTATTAGATACTGGTACAGTCAGCAGCAGAAGAAGCTAATCGGGGGACGTGTACAAAATGAACTTGACACGACTTTATTGTTATGAGAATAAGAGCGTGTGTAGATCATTTTAACACGTCACCCGCTTAGCTACCTACTTCTGCTGCTGACTGTACTTGCACACGAAATCCTAGAACTAGTAGAAGAATGTAATTTGTCACTGATTTTACTGTATATAACATGATTGGACCGGACAAAAGTAGCATTTGGCTTATTTAAATCATGATTTTCTTATCATCTATTGGCTTAGAGCATTCAACCAACCGAAGCGGCCATTACAGGCGTTCCCCTCTGCCAAAAAGATATGACCTCCGGTCATACTTATTGTATGGACTGACGTTTCTCTGACGTAGCTATTTGTACGTTACGTATACATTTGACGTTCTCCTCCCGCGCAAAAATCGGTAGACTTTTTTGTATAGAAAATGACATGTTTGTTATTCTGCATATATCTGCCATAATATAAAATGTTAAACGTTTTTAAATGTAATAACATTACTAAATGTACATTATAGACAAATTTTAATTTGCCCAAATACGTTACACAAATCGAAGACAGAACAGAGTTACTTTCGCAAATATTAAAATCGCAGTTATAAAATATTGATATGAATTATTTTAAATTGAAGGGATGTTTACAAAAACAACATAACTGACTATACTGGTTGACACCTGAAACGATTAACAATGTTCTTAAAAAAGTGTCAACCGCTCTAAGCAGTTATGTTGTTTTTGTAAACATCCCTTCAATTGTTAAAGACGTGATAATGTTAACGTAGAGGTGGTAGAGACACGGCTAATGGAAACAAAATCTTTACAAGTGTTTTAAATCTGTCTACAGCAAGTTTATACTACCCTAGTACAAATATACAGAAGTCTCCTGGCATTTGTAATAACAAACAAGTGAAGAGTATTCGCTAGTCTATCAATTGATTACGCTCGAGTAAAAAAAGAAGTCTATTTTACATGTTTTATTGAGTCATGCATTCCTTGTAGTACCTATTAATTTTCGGTTGGTTCTTTTTTTAGAATTGAGAGGTATTTTTAAGTTCTATGTAACATGTAGTGCATATAAAGTTATTCTTGGTATTGTGTACAGTCAGAAGCAAAAGTTGCTAAGCGGGCGATGTGTTCAGAACGACCTCCACGCGCTCTTATTCTCTTAACAACAAAGGCGTGTCCAGCTCATTTTGAACACCTCACCCGCTTAGCTACTTCTGCTGCTGACCGTACCTATATATTTCAAAAAGCACCATTTACTAAACAAAGAAAACCACAAATAATTTAGGTATCATTATTTATTAAAAACTGGGAGGTCACCAAACTAATCCTTAATGATGACGCACATACGGAACTGCTCTCATTCCAAGTAAGTTGTTCCCGCTGGGAAAGAAACCCATCGGCATATAAGAAGGGTGACTTGCAAAATACGGCGGTAAAGCCATCATTGCTGGCTTGGCTGAATCACAAGGGTCAACCATAGGCTCATGCGATGGCATCATCGGCGTAGGGATGGGCTGTGGTAACTTCGGAAGCTGAGGAACAACCAGGGTAATCTCTCCGACGCAAGGATCAGGTTTGATTATTGAAGAAGGCATTTCTGCGCGTACTGGAAACTTGGGCGCTTTAGGTAACTCGGGAGCTGGCAGAAGTGGCATCGGTTGAACGTACTGTGGAATTGCAACTGGAATATCTTCAGGACAGGGAGCGATCATGGGCTCTACTTTTGCGGGAAGCTTGGGCATTACGAATGCTGGCAACTCAGGGGCCTGTGGATATATTATATGCTCGTAGACTTCGGGTGACAAAATCTCATTTAAACCGGGCTCGCAAAGTTCTTCGATTGGCGTCGGCACAGGTGCTGGTAGCGGAATATACTCTGGTATATGCACCACGGGTAGTGGCTGTGGCTCAGGTCTGGGTGCTTCTATTTTGACAGGTAATTCAGGCATGACGAATGCTGGTAATTCAGGGGGCTGAGGTACAACCATAGGTTGGTAATTGATTTCAGGAGCCACTATTTCATCAAGACATGGTTCTGGTTGTGCTACGAACTCTGGTAAAGTAGGCGTTGCAAGCGGATGCAGTTCTGGTGCAACAGGTACTGGTACAATAGCGGGTTCGTGAGGCTCTACAATCGGCATTGGAATAAGTGCTGGCACAGGAGTTTCTACTCTGACGGGCAACTCTGGCATCACAAAAGCTGGCAATTCAGGAGCTTGTGGTATTACCATTGGATAAGAAATTTCCTCAATAAGTTTTTCATTTAAATAAGGTTCAGGTTGCGCTACCATTTCTGGCGCTGCCGGAATGTTCAGAACTGGCATTTCTGGTAACAATGCGGGCTCAACCACCGGGAAAGACATTGGTGGTGGCACATATTCTGGAGCAGGGAGTGGCTGGTCTTCGAGACACGGTTCAGGCATGGGCACTGCTACAGCTGGGAGTTCAGGCATCACGAACGCTGGTAATGCAGGTGGCTGTGGTACTAGCGGCTGATGCGGGATTGCCACAACTTCATCCAAACAAGGTTCAGCTTGCGGAACAACTGGAAGAGCTGGCATTATTATTGAAGGACGTGCAAGTGCAGGAATATCCATAGCTGGTCTTTCTGGTACCATAGCAGGTTCACATGGTTCAACGATGGGTGCAATTGGGGTTCCAACCATCATAGGTCCCGGGTATTTTGGGATCTCAATCGGCTTCAGGACTGGTCCATAAGGCATCGGCAATGGTACGATCTCCGGCTGTGGTTCATCACAATTCTCGACGACTGGTTGGATGTATGGCGAGGCGAAGAGTTGAGGCTGGTTCAAGCTGCCTGCAGCAGGCATGAAGACCATCGGGTGAGGATAGGATCTAGGCCATTGTATTATGCGGCCAGATGCGACGGTTGCCGTGAAAATAAAGATTACCACGGCTTTTGAAACCTGAAACAATATACAAGTAGGTAATTTCGATTATTAAAACACTCTTCCTAGATAAATTAAGTGAGTAAGGGACGGTTTATTACACAGAATAGGGAAAGGTAAGTACATAATAACGCCCTCCTAACCTAGTTGGTAGTGGCCCTGCTTATAAAGCAGGAGGTCCTGGGTTCGAATCCTGGTCAGGGCATTTATTTGTATGTTTATCAACTTTATCACAGATATTTGTTCCTGAGTTATGGATGTTTTCTATGTATTTAAGTTTTTATCTGCATCTATCTATTATAGATGTATGTATGTATGTATGTAATGTATCTATCTATTTGTATACTTATATCGTCACCCACAACACAAGCCTTATGAGCTTACTGTGGGACTAGGTTGATTTGTGTAATATTTATTTATTTATTTTATAATAAAATATAAAAGAATACAAAGGTGAACTTATCCCTTAAGGATCACTTTATAAAACTAATGATGACCCTGCAAAATTAAATAAAGACAACCTCTAAGTGTGAAAGTCATAAAAAGTAATCAAGATACAAACTATAAGTACATTAAAAACTTCAAAAGAAGAAAAAAGTAATAATTTACCATGATTAGAGCACTTTGCAGATCCACAAACAGTAGCTGACTTATGCTCGATTAAAAAACTTTAGGTCATTTATACTTCGTTTTTTAGATTATTTCGAAATAACTACCTACGATGCGATAATTACTAACCTGTGCAATTATCAATAAGTATCTACTTGATTAACTACTTAAGTAAATAAATACTTAATATGTTGTTTTTCAATTTGTTGATAATGATAACGAGTATAACGACGTTGCCATACATTAATGAATTTGGTTAATCATGTAGTTAATACATTTTTTATACTTACTCGGTGAATGTAATACTTGAATTGAGATTGTGTTGGCGGAACTACTAGCGCATACTTTTCGATAGAGCTTTTATGGTCGCATATTGTAGCATCCATAACAATGACAGCGCGGATTTCCATACAATATTGTGACACTGTTGCCGGACCCCTTACAACATTGTATAGAAGCAGCAGGTTGTGCACGGCATTCGTCGAACTCAATACTTACCGGCTTGCTTAAGCATTCGTAGAAAGACTATTGTGTACAACGGTACATAATTAGGTCTTAAAATTCTCGGGTCTGTGTTTACAAAATTCGGCTTCGCCTTTTGTAACTTCGACCCTCAAATCTTAAGAACCCTTATTATGTAACTGTTGCACAAAATACTACTTAAGGTTCCATATACTTGGAGATGACATCCCTGAGACATTATTTGTCCCAAAAGTTGTAGTGAAAATCACTACAAGTCTGTACTACTCTTTGATTCAGTCATAGCTGTCAATCGCCAAACATGGCGCACAAAATTTGTTCTAGATGTCACAACTAAATAGTAGAATACATACTAAATATGAGCACTAATATACATCTGTCAGTAATGTTGTCTGTATGTTAGTTACTTGACTTTTTCATATGATGGAACTTACTTTAAAGTGTATTTATGTAATATGACATGATGATAGAACTCTCATTTTTATATATATCTCAAGCTCAAGCACTGCCCCTGTCCCATATAAAAAAAAAATCGCGTTTGGTAAATCATACTCTATGACAATGAAAACAGACGACAACTTTAAAAAATCCATCAAAGACAATCTTTAATTGTCCTCTTAACTTGCACCTAAAAAAGTAATTTTGGTGAAATTTGGATAACGTCTGCTCTGAAATAAATACATTATACTCATTTACTGTAGGTAGTAGTCCAGGCATTTTATTTTCACTTGTATGGGAAAAATGTCAAATTTGGAAATAATTCATAACAGCACAAGTATTTAGTTGTATGGCTTAAAAGTCAAGTTAATCATTGCCTAGAGAGAAAATCCTACAAAAATTTTAACATGAAAAAATCGTCATTTAATTAATTTCTAAATAATCGCCTAAATAAATAAATAAATATTTTATTGTTTATTATGGTTCCTTAAGACATGTTATTTATGGATGACGGAAAATCAGACAAAAAAAGAAACGCTTCGTATATATTTTGATGAATATTTACTTCCCGATGGAAAGTTTGTAGGATTTTTCGTTCAGTCATCTTAGAATGACATTTTAAAACTATATAAACAAAAAAATCGCTGTTATAAATTAATGTTTGAAAAAAACGTATCTTTACCAGAGTATAGGTCTACTACTGAACCCTAAGAACTATCTTAAAAATAATTTGTAACGAGAATGGGCAATTATTATTTAATCAAGTCCAACAGGTCTAAAAATTAATAAGTGAATCACTAATAAATTAAACAAATAATCACTAATCTGTATTTTAATTGTATTACCTAATGAATACCTAGTACAGTCGCCATTAGATATAACGGAGTGACCAAGGTAGTCACAAATATCTGACTACACCTCTATTTTCAAGTCGACAAAGTGCATGTTCAGATATTTCTGAGTACCTCGGTCGCTCCGATAGTTTTGATGGCGACTGTACAACATACGTATAGGTACAGTCACCATCAGATATATCGGAGCTGTGGTGGTGGTCACAAATATCGGAACAGCGCCTCTATTGTCAAGGCAATAAAGTGCATGTTCCGATATTTGTGAGCACCTCCACAGCTCCGATATATCTGATGGAGACTGTACATACACCTAAGTGGTTGAAAAACGTTCATGAAAACGGACTAGTCTACGTACAGTCACCATCAGATATATCGAAGCGGCCAAGGTGGTCACAAATATCTGAACGACCGCTCTATTGTCAAGGCGATAAAGTGCATGTTCAGATATTCGTGAGTATCTTGATCGCTCCGATATATTTGATGGCGACTGTACAACATAAATTGAACGCCCACAGTTTCAATGGGCTTATGACACATTATGACTTTTAAAGAGTTAACTAATATCTACATGATTTGGCAGACCAACAGACAAAGACCAACTTTGCAATGAACTATAGCAACAACTTCTGTAACAGCTGGAATTTTTACCATAAATCCACTTTTTAATTCATAAAAACCATCTAGTTACGAAAATAGTATGGTTAATTAAATCGTTCTAAACTTTAAAACCGCTATAACTCAAAATGTTGTCAAAGTGACTAATGTTCTTTCCGTGTACCCTTCATATATTTAGTAAGTACCTATGACAACAAATTGTAATAAAACAAGGTATTCAATATTCACCCAAATAACCCAAATTGTGACTCTTATTATAAATCCTATAAACATCCAATTCAGGTTAGTAAAGCAGTGTGCTAATTGTCCCATTACTTAATAGCTGACCCAGAGACTAGTGTCCTAAAACCATGGCAATTGTTACGCCATCAATATGGGAGTTCAGCCAATCAGAACCAATTAGGCTGGCAAATTGGTCCGGTCTTAGGGGAGTGGAGGAGCCGTAATAAAGCGTTATTAGATTCGCGGTTTATTTTCTATAGGTACAATCAGCAGCGGAAGTAGCTAAACGGGTAGGGTGTTCAGAATGACCTACACACGCTCTTATTAAAACAAAAAAGTCTCAATGCAACTTGGGACTCCGTTGGCCGGTTAAGAAGTGTAAGACTTCTTCGGCAGATGTCGCTAGGCGTCACCTTAAGACGCATATATAAATAAAGGATATCGTGGAGAAATTCGCAGCCATCAGGTAAGTCTCAGTAGCTCAGTTGGTCAGAGCGATGGGCATGTTTCCCAGGGTCGCGAGTTCGAGTCTCACTTGAGGCAGTGGATTTTTATACTTTTCCTTTATTTCTAAACATTGTGGTATAATACAAAAATAATAGGATATCATTCCGGTTGTGCAACCGGCCGCTCAGTGCTACACGATACGTATTTTACGTGGAACTCACGGCACCTAGGATTGAGCTAATTAATACCATCAACTGCTACAACTTTGCCTACGGTGCCCAACTTTGCCTGGTTTTTTTATTTTTTTTTATTACCATACAGCTATTTATATCTTATTCCTAAGAAGGGGATAAGACCATGTTTTTCAAACCAGACAAAGTTGAGCATCGTAGCCGTAGGCAAAATTGTAGCAGTTGATGGTAATAAGAGATTTAGATTCTGAGAAGAAAGATGTGGTAAACAAAAATACGATTATTTTCTTCAGATGTCCAAATGAGGCCTAGTTTTGTCCCAAATACGCCTTGGATTTTTATGACAGAAAGGATTCAGACTTTCGGACTTAATAAATATTAATAAGTACATATTTACCTGATCCAAACATAGCTATTTGTTCTAAAAGCGTCCTCATTCAGAAAAGAGAGCAGATGTTATATGAATTATTAAAAAGGTAACTGACCCTCACTGACGTAGCCCACATATTCCCAAAAATACCGTATTATTGTCACCTAATTTCGCCGGCCCACACATACGTGCATTTACCTGAACGAGCCTATAGGAAGCTATAGGATACGAGTAGCAATAGGGGATATCGGTGTATTGATCGGTTCGGCGATGCTCCTGGCTAGTCATGCTCGCCTAGTACTTACTGAACGGTTCTCCATTATCGACGATTGCCGATACGTTTCCAATAATGTTCAATAGCTCCCCACCCCACCTCGTTTCTATTTAAAATAGTTATCGTGGTTCTGCCAATTATTAAATTTATGCTAAAGAATATTTGTCATTTTTACCACTAATAAAATGTACTATAATTTATCTAACGAGTACGGAAGTACCGCCTATTCCACCTATCCCTACCGCGATATCCCCCCCAGTGGAGATATGTGGAATATTTTTCCATCTATTTCTACTGGAAGTGATATATGGAATCAAGTCGTCCATATATCCCCCCTAATTTTTAATGATAGGGCCAGATGGAATTTATTCCACTTATCCCAACTACTTTCCCCCCTGGTAGAAATCGGTGGATTTTTTTCCACGTGTACCTACTAATTTTACCCCTGGTGGGGATAGGTAATTTTTTTTCCACGTTAACCTCTGTTTTCCCCCCTGGTGGGGACAGGTGGAATTTTTTTTTCTTATCCCTACTGCCTCGCTATTTGGTAGGGATATATGGAAATTCCTCCATTTTTCCCTGCTACCCTGCTGTTTAGTAGGGATATATGGAGATTCTTCCATTTTTCCCTGCTACCTTGCTGTTTAGTAGGGATATATGGAGATTCTTCCACTCGTCCCTGCTACCTTTCTGTTTTTTGAAGGACAAGGACTTCTTCCACTCGAATTGTATGATGAGGAAGTGTTTAATTTACAAATCCGTATTAAGTACCTTCTTGCTGGGTACTTAGTCCTACCAAAAATAAATATTTTCAAAATGATTACCTCAATAATAGTATGGCTTGAAATAATAATCTATTTGCAACAAAAACGATTCGAGAAATTTCCATAAATACTTTCCCTACCAAAATACAATCAAGTACCCAAGGCTGATTGTAAAAGTTTCCATGTATCCCTACCAATATATTTACAATCTGGTAAAGATGATTGGAAAATTTTCCGTGTATCCCTACCAAAATAAAATCAGGTAAAGATAATTGGAAAAGTTTCCATGTATCCCTACCAAAATAAAATCAGGTGAAGATACTTGGAAAAGTTTCCATGTATCCCTACCAAAATGAAATCAGGTGAAGATACTTGGAAAAGTTTCCATGTATCCATGCCAATATACAATCGGGTGAAGATAATTGGAAAATTTTCCATGCATCCCTACCAAATAGCGGGGTTGTAGGGATAAGTGTTTAAAATTCCACCTATCCCCACTAGGGGGGAAACCAATAGGTATACATAGAAATATTTCCACCTGTTCCCCCCAGGGGGAAAACAGTAGGTATAGGTGGAAAAAAATCCAGTTATCCCTACCAGGGGGGAAATGGTAGGAAATTAGGAATATGCGGAAAAAAATCCATTTGGCATCAAGTGGTAGGGATAGATGGAAAAGTATCCCTACTAGTAGAAATAGATGGAAAAATATTCCACATATCCCCACTGGGGGGGATAGCGCGGTAGGGATAGGTGGAATAGGCGGGAAGTACTACAAGATTTTTGATTAAAAACTACATTTTAGTTTAATAATTAACGATAAAAATTAAACACACTTCCTTAACATACATAACTATATCAATAACCAAAAATAATTAAAAAGTTTAAAATGCTCAATCTGGCTACCTATTTGAATGATTTGGATCAATTAAATGCGATGTGTCAAATCAAATAAGGTGATGTTTTAGCGCTGATCGAGCAATCGGCAAAACGATAATTTTCACGGACCCTCATCAAATTTTGACCGACCATACAGTAGAACACGAGGGGTATCGTGGGAACGACACATCCTAACCCAATATGTTGTCCTGGTATCATCGAAGAAGTTTCTTCCCGAATTTCTCACGGTTCTATCCCATTTCACAGCACCGGAAAAGGAAAATCATAGCATTTTAAACCATAATTATTCGGAAATAGAGTTGATAACTCAACTTAAATTTTTTATAAGACGCCATCCTTTCGCAGGTATCTTTCGAATAAATGATTTTTTTTTCGTTTTTATAAAGCATTTTTTCATGTCAAGTCGACATTGCACGTAAAATGTCATACTCTGAATAGACACTGGACATCTGGATAGTTCTTAAAAATGGCAATACAGTTTCACGAAGTAAACATGAAAAATCTGCAACATCATTAGAATACATACGTAGGTAGGTACATTAAGACATTCATGATTAAGGGAAGGGAGACATAATAGAGGGTATCCCCAGAAAAAACAAACAGGCGTTGAATGTCGAATTGACCTGTAAATCTTCATTGACAGCATTAAATCAATTTTAAATAATTAATGGTAGTATCTCTCACGAAATTTAAATCTAATTTTGATTAAATAAATTTGGAAACGTTCCATCGACGTTCCAATTTTTTTACCATACCTAATTACCTACTAGAACTCTGTGTGTTAATCAAAACACACTCCTGTTCCTCCGCATTAGAACCGAGTTTCAGATGCTTCCATTGATTGGTAAAATAGAGACAGGTAGACGGTTCCCGTGTCCGTCTCTGTCTTTGCCGCCGTTCATTGACCGGCTGGCATTCGACGGGAAGGATGGGATCATTGGAATGCGGGTAACTCCTGTGGAATTATGTGCGCCTGGTATTTGTGGAGGCTTGCTGCAGTGGCGCCTTGTTTTCAGAATGCCACGTATTTTTTGCCTCCAAGTTTCGCGGGTAGTTTTCTTCTTTGAACTGTAAAAAAATACAATGTAAAAAATGCCTGTTTGCCTTCATAGATAATATGATTATTTGATTACCTAAATAAGTAAGTAAGTAAGTAAAGAAAAGGGTATGATTAAACCGATCAACACCAAATAAAAATGAACTCGATGAACAAATGTTTTATACCTTTATCTAATGTATCCTTAATTTTCTCAGTTTAGCCATACAACTTATATGGCTAATTATCGTAACAAAATCAGAAAAATAAGAAAAGATAAGATTAATGTTTTCTTAACTTTCTCATTAAGGTTAGAACAATTACATAAAGACACAAAAAACACTCTTTCCGTGTGTGTAGTGTAGAAAGTGCAGATGCAGGTAAACATCTATTTATAGGGTAGGAACAGTCACCATCAAATATATCGGAGCGGTCAAGGTACTCAAAAATATCTGAACATGCACTTTATCACCTTGACAATAGAGGCGATGTTCAGATATTTGTGACCACCTTGGCCGCTCAGATATATCTGATGGTGACTACACTGTACAGGTATCCAAAATAATATCGTTTGATTTTATTAATTTTTATTTTATTTTTTTATTTTATTTTAGATACATGGAAAACCAACAGCATAATACATTATTATAAACTAGAGTAGAATTATAAAGCCAATTACAGGTTTTCACTTATAAAACCAATCTAGCAGAAATAATAAATTAATGCAATATACTCGTATTAACTACGTAAGTATTGTACATATATTTAACGATCATCACACATCAGCTCGGAAAGGCTTTCTTTAGAGATTTTAAGTTGTTTCTTTACTTTATGCACTTCAAATCTAAAAGAATTCGAATTTCGAATCTTATAAAAAAATATTGTTAATTTTGAATTAAACTTGTAATGTATTTTACTGCTTGTATTGTTCTTGCGGTTCCATGAAAATTGTTGTAACCCTTAGACAGCAACTTTTGTTTGCCTACTGTGTCTTGAGAAGCTAAGAGAGAGAGAGAGAATGAGACCCCAAAGAGTGTGGCGAGAATTTCGGAACTTTTCACTTGCTAAGATCTACAAGAAGTAAGTACCTAAACAACAACTTTCCTCCATTGTAATAACTAATTGTTTGAAACTCGAAGTTTATGCCCAAGACAAACTTCAAAGTGTAAACAGAGACTTGAAAGTATCACTCGATCGAATTCAAACAAAACATAGATTCAGTTCAATACCCCCCAGACCCGTCACATTTGAAGAGGGTGGTCCTCTGGGACTCCAGACGTTGAACCTGATTAGCATAATCAAACTTCCTTATTTTGTCTGAAGTACAAATAGAACATGTTCTCGCAAGTCAAACTTGACGAGCGACTCCACGACTGGCATTAGGGATGATGACAGTGCATTAAAATTTAGTTGATAGTATGCAAAATGATCAAAATATCCAAATAAAGTAAACATTAAAAAAATCTTTTGAAATCGTTCAAAGATAGGCTTCAAAATTTCAAATTTTTTAGATTTTTGAAAGTACGAAATTTAAAAAAACCAATGAGACCGTTCGATTTCTAACATTTTATTGTAAAATAAATTGCATAGCAACCATATACATAAACGCAACATTTCACTGTAAAAATAGCAACTTCATAATTACTTTAAACAGGGCAACTGAAGCTGAGAAGGCAAATTAGTCAGACCTCACGTCCCCGGGCACCTGCAGTGAAAATTCCGTTTAGAGAAATTGTACTTAGGTACATCTGGAATCTGGATGCATAAGCGTCGAAGTGCCCGTTGATTTATTCGTTCCCGTTATCTGATTTTAGAACCTTCAGTTTGTTGTGTTTGTTGTTGTTGTGTTTCATTGATTGTTGTAGAAGATAATTCATATAACAAGGTTGTTAATGTTGTCGTAATTTTTTGTATCTTCCCTCAATTCTCCACGACCGACGGCTATTTTGTCAAAAAGTTTGGAACTGCCGGTCGCAGTGTCATTAGTCCAGGATATGATGATACTAATTATGGAATCCTGGAAAATCAAGTTAACTTTTCGGATGAAACTGCAGTTTATCTAAACCATACAATGATTTAGGTACATTGTTTGCGAAGTCTTGACTTGTTGGTTAATTTCTAAAGGTTATTTTTGTACAAGTATTTTGTGTAAGTAATAAATCTACTGAAACCGTCACGAAAAAATGTGTTCCATTTAAGAATTTCCGGGTACCACCATGAATCAAAATAAAGTTTAGTTAAGTAAGGTCTCACAACTGCCTTACAAGGAGGTTTAATCTTGAAAGTGGTACAGTAGCGAGACCAAAGGATGGTGGGACACACGAGCTGAAATAAATCGAGCAAGCATTCTTCGATATTTTTTGATAACAGCAAAATTTTACTAAAACTAAGTAATGTGGAGGGATGCAGAAGAGTTAAACCTAGGAAAACGTGGATGGACTGTGTAAGAGATGACGGAAAAGATGTGTGGAAAAAAGACATTAAGTACTATACCGACCTGCTGAGTAAATGGTTAGGGCAAAGGAAGTGGGATGATGATAATTGATAAACAACAAAAATCAAGTAATAATCCAGTGTCTAAATCTCTTTTCACGCAGATTGAATTTAGGCGTAATCCTCCAGGCTCGTGGAAGGCCCATATTGGGGGTTTGTGGGACTCTAGGTCCCTGTTTTTGGGATTTTCTCTGATCGCAAAACTCTAAACCTAATCTGTCACACTGCGTGAATACAACACCAAAATTAAACGAAAGCATATAAAAACCAATGATGTATCGAAACATTTGAAACTACTTGAGTTAGTGCAACCGCCAATTAATTGTTCCCCCTTTGAGAAAATGTAATAGATGGCGCTATTAACAGCTTTGCGAGAAACAAGTGCACATCTGGTTTCCTATCCGATAAATCTGTATGTAAGACCCAAGTTAAACGCATAAATCTAGACGGAGGTAATTCAGCCATGTAACTGGGGTCACATGATGCGAAAGAATTGCGGGGCTGAGGAACCTGGCGTAATCAGAGCGAGCGAGCGTATGGGGCTAAAAGAAAAATGTTTTACAAATTGCTAGATTTAGGGCGAGAAAAGTATAACTGCATCGGAAAAGTAGAGAGGTTTTAGGATCTATAATCTACGAGAAGAAAGAGATATGACTTATGTCAATATGTCTACGAGCGCGAAATAGACACCACACTTTTGGAATTGCATGACAATATTTAAACTTGACTCTGCTAACTGATATATGAACACGAAAAGCATTCAAGTTGTCTTTGCAAAATGGATGTGGAATATTAGAAAAGTTTGCTGGGGATTTAGAGATATATACCTATGTCGGCGGCCGATCGTAAGATCAGGCATATCGTGCAATTCCTAGGCATATCGTGAAACGTGAAAATCTTTGACTCCTTCCCTGAGTCGACGGAGCCCCGCTATGCGCGCTATTTCTGGGCAGTTTTCCCTTCGCGCATCTGAAGCAACCTAACGAACCTAACCTACGTATACATTGGTTTAATGTGACTATCGTTAAAACATTACACAGGAACATTACGATCTGCCTGATTTTACGATCGGCCGCTGACATATAGATTGATTTATTATTGGAAAAGTATACATTAAGTGATACATTTCACTTTAAACAAGCCCCTCATTATTTTGTTAACGTGCCAAGATTTATTATTTATCGTACCAGAAGTTAACACTCTTGGAGCCAGCCTTATGACCTAAATGGCAGTGTACGTGACAGTCCCGTTACAGTTCAAAATGTGTTTAAATTTTAAACGTAAACAGCGTTGTTATTGTTATAAACAGCTTTGGTAATTTAGCGGCACCTAATTTGGTACATCGAGATAGAAAATTCAAATTAATATAGATATTGGGTATACAGAGTTTGTTTCAATTCCTTATCTTTCCCTTCATACCTATCCATATTTTTGTAGGACATCGCCGTATGGAAGCTGAGGCTACGGGCGTCTTGTGTACTATTTTTTATACAACATCAGTATCAAACAAGCATCTTCCAACTTGATGGCAAGTGGTCGCCGTAGCCAATGGATGCCTGCAACTCTAGGGCTGTTATATACGCGTTAGTGATCCTTAAACGTACTCAATTCATTTGATGAATTCCATTCGGCAGTCTTTTGAAAAACGTCGGCTGGGAGCTCATTCCACAGCCAGAGCGTTTGCGGGAGGAAATTCCATACTCATGACGACGGTTACTTAAAGGTGAGCTATGGGTAGCCGGACTAAGCTGGAACGAGGCAAGAATTTAAGCGTCGCTGAATATATAGGTAGATCTAGGGTGGTTTACGACAGAGTATGTGTAGCATATAGCAGCTCCCATATAAATTAAAAGACTTCTCTTACCGCACAAACTCTAACAACAATGATTCTATCATGATGTCCAGAAACGGCGATAGCACGTGACACTTGTTCACTGCCAAGAACGCGTGATGTGATGGGTCCCATAAACTGATGTAGTCGCACAAATATTTACATTGGCATCAACGTTGTCCATTAAATGTTGGTATTTACACGAACAGCAGGAAACTGATTATTCACTCAATACCTAAGTGATGTGATGTGTTTTTAGAAATTAAAACAATGTACAAATGTAATTAATTTAAGATAGGTAAATACGTGTGTAAATTAGGGAATGTAACCTGGGGTTTTTTGTATGTAAATACCCGGGTTTCATTCCCTAGTGTAATCCAACGGGCGAGTCTTTCTTTATTATTCTAATAGAGAACATTAGAAGTATATACATATATATTTATAAAAAAATAGCTTAAATTTACAATGAAAATATTAAATACAAAATAATTCGGCCCGCAATTTAATACAAAACACTCAAGTGTTAAACATTCATTGACAGGTTGACAGGGAGTAATTTACTTAAGAGTCGCCAGGACGCTCGCGTTCCCATAGAAACGTAGTTCAGCTCTCATTTTAAAACGACATGCTTTAGAACCATGAAATTTGGCATGGGCATTTTAGTAATACAGATCTATGTCGGTAATTCATTTTCTTTGCCAAAAATTTTAATACAAAGAAAATACAGCCAGATACAGATTTCCATACAAAACTTATTTTTGCTATATTTTCTTTGTATTACAATTTTTTTAGCAACGAAAACTAATTACCGACATAGCTCTGTACTTCTAAAATGTCCATGCCAAATTTCGTGATTCTAAAGCATGTCGTTTTAAAATGAGAGCTAAACTACGTTTGTATGGGGACGCGAGTTCACGCGAGCGTTGCTCGGTAAATTTTCGAAAGATAATTACGGGGCCATAATCAAGTTTAACTTAGAAAACGTCTTAATTAATGATAACATTATCAAAACCTTAATATATCTGGTTTAATTAATAGCTTTAATTAGGTTTCACACTGAGTTGTAATTACTTATAGAAGACTATATCGAGTTTGTTGTATTTATTTTTACATTAACCCCAACGTTTTGTCCTTTGCCAGACTCGTAGTAACCCCAGTCTCAAGGGCTCGAAAGTCTCGAACGTCGGGTTATCATAATCATAAATATTTATCACGGCAACAGAAGAATTCTCATATAATATTTTCGCTAAAGATGGGCAGACGACCTTATAAAGGTCGCCGGAAGACGCTGGATGCAAGTCGCTTCCGAACGATACTTATGGAGGTCCAAAGGGGAGGCCTATGTTCAATGTAGCAGTGGACGTCTTATGGCTGGCTGATTGGTGATGATGATGATGATTTTCGCTATTAATTTCACTAAACAGTAGGTAGATTAAGAAATAAAGAAAAACACAGTCATTATGTCCAGTCAGCAGCAGAATTACCTAAGCGGGTGAGGTGTCCAAAATTACCTACACGCGCTCTTATTCTCTGAACAATCAAGTCGTGTCCAACTCATTTTGAACCCCTGAACCGCTTAGCTACTTCTGCTGCTGACTGTACCTAAGTACTTCTTTGTAAAGAAAAATAGTTATTTCTGAAATAAGAGAACAAAGTTCGTATTTACTTCGAGTGCCAGACTTGAGTCCTGTCCAAATGAAAGATTCTAATAATCTTGACCCTTGAGAGCAGCGAAGCTTTCACGAGCACACGTGTTTTATATAAAGTTTTCGCCTCAGCGGTGAAAATATATTTAAGGAAAAAAACACCAACTGCAGGATATTTAATCCTTGTTCCATACTTGTTTCAAAAGTGATTTCTAATAAAATTTTATGAATTGAATTTAGTTTATTAATACTAAAAACTATCGACAGCTAAAATATTCTGTGAACTTGACTATGATTTTTTCAAAAAATAAAGTTAGTAGTTCTTATTTTATAAATACCGAAATAATAGCGTTCGGATTCTTATTAACTACATAAATTTTTATGATTTATAAATTCATGATCGTGATGATGATGATGATTGGTACAGTCGACGTCAAAAGTATGTTTACACTTTTGAACCTTATTATAAAGGAGTAAGGTGAAAAAGTGTCAACATACCTTTGACGTCGACTGTACAAGTTTCAGAACATTTGTTGTGCTCGTTAAATTATGAAATATGAAGTCATGTTGTCTCTCATTCGTACCTAAACCGAATTTAGCACTGAGGTGAAAAAAAAAAATTTTTTTATCAATAATCTTTAAAATATTCCATTAAACAATACGTAAATATCCACTATCCGTAACATGTTAGCGTAATAAAACATAATATTGGCAAATTATATTGCGTTATTAAGATAATGATATGTAAGATACGGCATTAAAGTGCATTTTATGTGTAATTTATAACCCGTATTAAATAGTCTGAGTGTTGCATTGATGTATTTATAGGAATTGTTTATATTGAGTAGGTACCTTTTGGTACCAGGGATATTCCTGTGCATTGTAGCTTATATACTTTTTACTTCTCATGCTCGTAAAGTTTCACTTTATGCTGGGTATAGGCGGACTAAAACTCAATTTTATGCACATGGGCCTAAAGTAAAATCTTCGTCGAATACCAAGGCAGTCGGTCTAACAGCCGCACGCAAACAACTTCCTAAACTTTATTTAAAAAAAAAACACTACCTTTGTCACGTACCTACTGAAAAAAAAAGTTAACAGGCGGGAACCGCATTTATTTTTCATTGTAATTTTCTGTTACAACCTGAAATTGCTTTATTTTCTCGCAATCGAAGCAAAAAGTAGAGTGTACAACGTGTCCATAAAACCCATTTTACGCTCGACTTTATATCAATCCTCGCTCGCGAGCTCGCTCGGATAGATAAACGCCTCGCGTAAAATGGCTCGTTTTATGCACTTGTTGTACAATCTACTATATTTAGGTAGCAACGAGTATGAACTGTGTGTTTCACTTCGAGGTTTAAAATATTTCATACGAATAGAGAATATTACGCAAAACTCTGCGTAGGGGGCGGCACTAGCACAACCAGAGGGCCTACAGCGAAACACGGAAATAAAAGTTTCGTTACCTGGTTCTCTGTCACTCTTACATATTGGAGCGATAGAGAGGGAGAGCGGAGCAGAACTCAAAATTTCGATTCTTTCGTTTCACGATAGGCCCTCTGTAAACAAACCGCCTTGATGCACAAATGACATATTTATTCGTTATAAATTATCTATGAAAACTTGTAAAAAACTGTTTAAGGTCTAGTATGTATTAAATGGTTTACCGATATGTGCTAGTGCTGCACTCTGGTGGCAGAACATTGCAGTAATATCCCCTATTGGTTATCTTTCATTCATCCCTTATCTAACTATTTTATTTACAATTGCATCTACCCCTAACCACTTCGAACTTATTTACTCCTGGTAGCCTGTTGAAAGTCATAAACAACCCTTCAGCGTTGGAGACGTGACTGACCTCTGTGTATGATGTATTTGCATTTTACTATTTTATTTTATACTTCCCTAGTATGCCGACTGAAATATTAAACAAGCCTTCTGCGTTGCAGTCCAGGACGTCTGTTCTCTATGCTAAACTGTAAACACGTGGATAATTAACACTAGTTTGAAATCAGCAAGCAAAAATCAAAGCAGCCTGACTAGTGCCTGTCAGTTTTCCGTTGCCAACTTGGATCTACAATTCTACACACAATGTTTTTCATCACACATTTGAAGAAAAATAATAGACTAAGTTGGATTTTCCAAATAGGGTAGTGAGGGCAGCGACCAGATCACATGATACTACGACGAAAAGGAAACTTTCCCCAACTTTTTAATTCACGAGGATGATTTTGCTACAGATGCACTGCTCAGACGTGTTAGCCACTGCCAGCTTCAAATTATTCAACACCTCGTTTTACTAACAATAATGCTAATCTGATAACATTGTAACTGTGAGCGTCACACAGCTAAGCCTTCAATAAATTTGCCATTCACCATCTTAACTTACTTATCGCCTCAGTACCTTTAGATCTAAGTACAGGTAGTCTACCCTATTTATTATCTCCCGGTACTGTGTTCGATGCAATAAACATCTCTTCCGCGTTGACCCCGTATTTTCCAATTTTCCGAGGGCGGTTTGACGCCAGAGCTTTCACTTTCAGTTTTCCAACAACGCTCCCGAGTTATGTTGCCCTGGTAGCTTGGTGGAAATATTAAACATTGCTTCCGCGTTACCATGGCGTAACGAAAGAGGGGTGTTTCACTGAATGTCGACTAATTCGTCCGTAAAATATTGGCCGAATCACGTCCGTTTAAATTGCCTAATGTTGGTTTCGTGGATTGTGTAGGACTCTTGTGTATAGCACGACTAGGGAATGCAATACCCGGCCATTTTTGGTACCCGGGTATTACCCGACTTTGATTTTCAAAAACCCGGGTACCCGGGTAATACCCGGTTTTGAACAATTTTTTTATTAATTATTGGTTTTCATCGTTTTTACGGGTGTTTAGTAATAAAATGCACTTTTGATTGCTGAGTTTGCAATTATTAATTGACAAACAATGATTTCGTACATGAAATATATAAATTTAACAACTTATACTATTAAAACAGCTGTAAATCACAATATTAATTTAGAGAGCATAAGACGTTAGGTTAGGTATACTTAATCTTTCTGTTTATTAACCAGAAATATCAAAGTTAACGGGAAATATGGAATATTCAAATGTAACAATAGATCTTCTTCTTCTTCTTAATCGTATACTCTTGTCAGAGTAGTCGTGGTCATTGAAGTCGTTGTACGGAATTTTGTGTAGTTCTCCGCCATCCTTCTCTACTTAGTGCATTTCGCACGCACAGATTTAAGCGTGATCCGGTGAGGGCCTTCACTTGATCAGTCCATCGCATTGAGGGGCGTAATCTGGGTCTTGTACCATCCACTCTACCCTGAACAACAAGTCTCTCCATGGCTTCGTCTTCCTTGCGCGTCACGTGGCCGAAGTAACTAAGAATGCGAGAGTGCACGATTGCTGAAAGCCTTTGCTTAACCTTGAGCTCTTGGAGTATAAATATATTAGTGCGGCGCTGAGTCCACGATATCCGCAGCATTCTCCTCCAGCACCACATTTCCAAAGCATCAATGCGTTTTCGTTCACTTTCTCTTACTGTCCACGTTTCTGCACCGTAAAATAACACTGGGAAAACGAGAGATCTTACGAGGCGAGTCTTAGTTGCCCTTGTGATATTGCGGTCTCTCCAGATCTTCGAGAGTTTCTCCATTGCAGACCTAGTTGTTGCTATGCGTCGCTTGATTTCATCTTCGGAGCCTCCACCGTTTGAGACCAGTGACCCCAATACATATAGTATGATGATACAACTCCACAGTTTCCAATAGTTTTTGCCTTATTGCTGTTGTTACGGTCCACGACCATCATCTTGGTTTTTAGTCGGTTGATCTTCAAACCGAATTCGAGACTGACTGTTTTAACGCGACGCAATAGCGCTGCTATACAAGCTTCGCTTGTTGCTGTGAGTGTGGTGTCGATGTCGTCAGCGTAACGCAGATTGGAGATATTCTTCCCACCTATTGGAATACCATCCGTCCAGCCTTCAAGCGTTATCCTCATTATGTGCTCAGTATAGATTACAGAAAAGAGCAAGGGCGATAGTATGCACCCTTGACGTACCCCAGTCGAAGGGTGGAGTGGCTTTGACATTGTATTGTCCACTTTTACTGACGCGGAGTTGTTCTCATCATACGTCGTTATCGCGGGTGCAAAAACAAATGTGTTGAAGAATGTATATAACAGAGTGTCCGTTTGATATAAACAGAGTATTTCTACCTACGCATCTTAAGCCTCTAACAAGTTCTAGCACAACGTTTTTGCTGGAAATGATCAATCAAACTCTTCTCAATCTTGCGCCTTTTCTACGGTCCTTAAAGTGCGCTTTTTTGAGTTGAAATTTCGTTTCACATTTTTTTAATGAAAATAACGAGTCACCGTGACTTTAGGGGGAACCAATTGTCTTCTAAGTCTAATATAATCGTTTATATACAAGTCTACATAAATCGATCAAGAATGAAAAATGTTTCGAATAACAGGTGACAGAAGAGGTTGCCGTTAGGACTGCGTGGCTAATCTTTTTAACCGACTTCAAAAAAGGAGGAGGGTCTCAATTCGACAGTTTTTTTTATCATTATTATTTTTTTGTATGTATGTTACTCGATATCTCCGTGAATCGTGAACCGATTTTCAAAATTTCTTTTTAATCGAATGGGAATATCCCCTAGATGGTCCTGAAGAAATCGAGGGAACTCTTCAACTATTATAGGCACACCTATAGTGGTTTCACTATTTTTACAGCAACTCTGCCTCTTCCCCTTGGAATAGCGGATCCTACGCGAAGTCGGTTCTTTTTTTGTTTAAAATTATTAATATGTACTAATTATCAAGTCAAGTACGATATTAGAACAAAAATAGAATAATTTTGATCTCGTAGGTACAAACGTAGTTGATACTACTGACACTTCTGTTCTTTCTTGTTTATCATAATCTTTGAGTTCTGTCAAATCGTAGTTGCACCCGCGATAACGACGTATGGTTCTCATACAGCCCTCTTAATATATGGACGAGATTGTTGGGAGCGCCCATTCGTAACAGAACATCCCACAGCAGCGGCCATTTAACTGAGTCAAATGCCTTCTGAAAGTCAACAAAACATATGTACGTTGGTCTGTCGAACTCTCTGGCTTTCTCTATTATCTGGCGCAATATGAGAATCTGTTCTCTAGTTTCTTTTCCTCTAAAAAATCCGGCTTGTTCTGGTGCGATTTATTTGCTGATATACGCCTCTCATTTAGGTTGTGCAGTAAAATTTTACTGGAATGATTGATTAAAGCTATCAAGCGATAGTTAGAATTGAAGTGTAAAATATGTTCGGACCATTTATGCTATGCTTTTTAATTTTAATTTAATAGTTATAACACGCACAGTAAGGTAAAGATACAGTTACAGAAGTAATAGAACATTTTGTTTTAAGTTTATTCACGTTTTCCCTATTTTTCTACCGATTTCTAAATTACGGGTAAAACCCGGGTTATGAGTTAAAAACCCGGGTTTTACCCGACTCCAAATATAGACGGGTACCCGGGTACCCGGGTTTTCGGGTACCCGGGTTGCATTCCCTAAGCACGACAGACTGGAAACGGTACTTTAATGTATTTAAGGGTGAGTTTGTTGTCGTTTTTGTGACATAGGAAATAGGGACGCATGTTCCCATTTACCTTTAAATCAGTTATCCGGTTCTGTTCCCGGGGTTTTCGACAAAGGTGCTGTCGTTCATCAGCGATATATTTTTTACAATTTAGTTTTAGAACACACATTTTATTATAACTAATATCATCATCATCATCATCTCAGCCATAAGACGTCCACTGCTGAACATAGACCTCCCCTTTGGACCTCCATAAGTATCGGTCGGATGCGATATATAACTATACTAGCAGTTGCCCGCGGCTTCGCCCGCGTACATTATGATTAATGCAGATTTCTACTCTTGAATAAAGTTTTTCCCCGCGACTTCCTTTGCGTAGAATTAGTAATTGACCCCCCTTTTTACCCTCTTAAGGAATGACTTCTGGGATAACTACTATGTATCCATCCCCAGAACTCAAACTATCTCTATACTAAATCATCTAAATAGGTTCAGCGGTTATCAATTCCCCATATAAACTTTCAACCCCCTTTTCACCTCTTAAAGGGTTGATTTTCGGGATAAAACTATCCTATGTCGTTTTCCGAGACTCAAACTATCTCTATACCAAGTTTCATCTGAATCGGTTCAACTGAAAATAATTCTCTATAAAACTTCCAACCCCTTTGCTATGCACCCCCGTAAGCGTTGTTTTTCGGGATAAATAAAATAAAACAAACAACTTTTTTACTACATTTTTGAAAAAAGACGCTTTCAGCATGATTTCATGAGAATTTATAGGGCGGCTGAGTGCGAATCGTACTCGTACCCCGATTTTTTTTTTGTCTTAAGTCGGAGTGGTGCTTGACTGCACTCTTATTAGTTTTCCTGTAATTTATACGTAAATAACTATTATATCTGTAATTTCTTGCAAATTTTTCTGTCGAACAGTTTCCGATATTGATTAATTTTATGTTAAAGTTATGTATGTTAAAATTATACTAATTAGAGATCCTCACATTAAGCCCTTTTATTTGATACGCCACACAATAAAGTTATTTGTTTTTTGATTTCTCATTTACCCACCAACAAACCCCCCCCCCCTTCATGTTTAAAATTCATAATTTGGCGTTACATGCCTGCCTTTAGGTCACTGACTTACAAACAAAGTCGCACCATAAGGGTTCCTTTTCTACCATTTTGGTACGAAACCCTAAAAACATCCTTTTCGCTTCCCGGGACTCTCTATACTAAGATTTATC
This sequence comes from Pammene fasciana, assembly GCA_911728535.1. Classification (NCBI taxonomy): domain Eukaryota; kingdom Metazoa; phylum Arthropoda; class Insecta; order Lepidoptera; family Tortricidae; genus Pammene; species Pammene fasciana. The sequence goes on from OU452292.1 coordinate 6,606,099, forward strand.
AAAATCGATTCAGCTGTTAAAAATTCCCGATTCAAACCGCCAACGCCATTTCATCCCCTTAACGTTAGGGTTAATTTTCGAAATAAAAACTATTTTTATGTCCGTTCTCGGGACTTAAACTATCTTTATAAAAAGTTTCATCTAAATCATTCACGTTTAAAAATTCCCCATGCAAACTTGCAACCCCCGTTTCACCCTTAACCTTTAGGGCTGATTTTCGAGATATAAACTATTTTATGTTCCTTCTCGGGACTCAAACTATCTGTATGCTAATTAGCATTAAGTTTCATCTGAAATGGTCCAGATGTTGAAAATTTCCTAATCAAAATTCCAACCCCTTTTTCACTCCTTCAAGGGATGATTTTCGGAATGAAAACAACCCTTACTCATTTCCAGGTACTCACACTTACTATATACCAAGTTTCGGCTAAATCGGTTCGACGGTTTTAAAATTCCCTATACAAACCTGCAACCCCCGTTTCACCCTTAACTTTTTTACTTTTAAGGGTAGTTTTCGGGAAAAAAACTATTTTTTGTTCCTCCCCGGGCCTCAAACTATCTGTATACCAATTTTCATCTAAATCGGTTCAGCTGTGAAAAAATCCTATACAAACTACCAACCCTCTTTTCACACCCTTAGTCGTTTCCCGGGATTCAAACTATCTATTATATCAAGTTTCATTTAAATCGGTTCAACGGTTAAAAATTCTCTATGCAACCTTCCAATCCCCTTTTCACCCCCTTAAGGGCTGATTTCCGGTACAGAAACTACCGTATGTCCTTCCCGGAATTAAAATTTTGAAATGGATGCCATTTTCGTACTTAATTAACGTCCCAAAATACCAAAAATCGACTCCCATATTGATATTTAGTAATTTCAACCCTATCGCATCCCAACAGGGGGATGATATTTCACGCCCGCCACGTTGTATCATAAAATCATTGGTGTTTTCGTAATCAGCGACCCGATAAACCATAGAAACAATACCCATGTTGATTTTCAGACTTTGTCACCCCCATTTCCCCTTTATGGGGTTGAATTTTCAAAAAACCTGAAACAAGTGTCTACTCATTTATTTTTAGGAATACTCCTGTGAAGTTTCAAATAAAACAGTTTAACTAATCTTGTTTCCCTATACAAACTTTGGACCCCCATTTTACCCCTTGGGGGATGATATTTTACACCTGCCACGTTGTATAATAAAATGGTTATTGTTTACGTAATCAGCGACCCGATAAACCATAGTAACGATACCCATGTTGATTTTCAGACTTTGTCACCCCCATTTCCCCTTTACGGGGTTGAATTTTCAAAAAACCTGAAACACGTGTTTAATGAGTAAATTGCTAGGAATACTCCTGTGAAGATTTAAATAAAACAGTCTAACTAATCTTGTTTCCCTATACAAACTTTGGACCCCCATTTCACCCCCTGGGGGATGATATTTTACACCTGCCACGTTGTAATAATAAAATGGTTGTTGTTTTCGTAATCAGCGACCCGATAAACCATAGAAACGATACCCATATTGATTTTCAGACTTTTTCACCCCCATTTCCCCCTTTAAGGAGTTGCATTTCCAAAAAAGCTGAAACACGTGTTTACTCATTTATTGTTAGGAATACTCCGGTGAAGTTTCAAATAAAATAGTCTAACCAATCTTGTTTCCCCATACAAACTTTGGACCCCCATTTCACCCCCTTACAGAGTGAATTTTGAAAAATCCTTTCTTAGTGCACCCCTAGACCTTATAAGGGACCTACGTGCCAAATTTGGAAACTCTAGACCCAGCGGTTTAGGCTGTGCGTTGATATGTCAGTCAGTCAGTCAGTCAGTCAGTCAGTTTCTTCTTTTATATATTTAGATATATCGGGATTATTTTAATTTTTATGATAGACTTGTGACGTGGAAATCGGAGATGTTTCATGTTCTACGAACAGGCACTACGAGGTTCTAACGCTACAACGTAGCAACAGGAAAAATGCATATAAATCTTAATTATACAACTAACACATTGAGTACCTCATGAACCCGCTAGGCGGGCTCTCTATGTGCAACATATTTCACATACAAAGCGGGAAAACGTTGGAAGCGGTGTATACATATATTATTATATTGTAATACTTTCCGTACTGCAAGTTCGCTACGTGCTACGCTCGTAGCAGATTCCAACGTTTTCCCGCTTTGTATGGGAAATATGGTGCACACAGAGAGCCCGCCTAGCGGGTTCATCAGGTACTCAATGTGTTAGTTCAAACTGTTGAAAGCAACAGTTTTACCATCATAGAAAGGTTTTTTAAGTTACAAATTCTTTCAGTATTCGAACATTTTAATATACATAGGTACATACATAAGCACGTTAATTATACAAGTTTGTACTTTCACTATAGTTTCACTGTTTTGTTCGAGCAATTGTTCATTACGTATTTACATTCTTTTCTATGACTACTAATTTTGTACCATTTCAGAAGTAATAACCGAATCATGGCCATTTTTATGGAAAACCGTTCCAGCTCTATGAATTATGATATTTTATCTACACCCATATCATAAACCCTCCAAAAACCGCACGTTATAACCACCATAAAAATAGATTGTTTCGTTAGAAGTTGGAACAAATGTCTTATCTGTAACGATGTTATTATTATCAAATAATAAGCAAAAATTCGATATCATTATGAAAATCCGGGATGCTCCGACCCGCCGGCACGCGCCCCGCCGACCGCCGGCACAATCGAGTTGGCCATGGCGATGGCGTGCAATCCGTGCAATGGCAGTCATCATTTCGGGTTTATAATATGTGTGTAGATAAAGCAGTGTATGCAACTGTACGTAATTAGGCCTTAAAACACTCGTGTTTTAAGGACCCCTATTACGTAACAGTTACATAAACTACTATTAACTACAGTGTTTGGTTTCATAAGTAATCGTTTTCAATAATATACTTAACTTTGACATTAATTGTACGAATAATCGTTAGATTAATTAAAAATAACGTGTTTGAACAACAGTAAGTAACTAGCTACATAGTTACTTATTATCTATATTTTATTATTTATTGGAAACATCAATTGGAAAGTTATTGGTGACCTATCGAATATTTCCAATAATGGCAGCCAATCGGAAAACACCAGGCGTCCAGAAGCATCCAGGAAGTGTTCCGAACCGATCAATATCCAATCGCCCTCTGCCGCACACATAGACGATCGACAGCACAGGTGCTACGTCGTACGATAGGCGAGTGCATCTCGTGTGTGTAAGTATATGTTGAACGTTGAACTATCCTACGAGTATTTTGAAAAACAATTTTACGATAAACTAAAAAATATGAACTTAATAATATATTATTGATTGATAAAAATAAATAAACACAACAACAAATAAATAAGACAATATTTATACATATTTTATTCCCTAAACTCGAATCATGCTTGACCAGTCCAGACCAGAACGGGTACAAAGTCACAAAAATATACCTTCGATTGGTTTAACTCGACAGATGTCGCTTTATTTATTTATTTATTATAATTATTTTTTTCTTTAATATATCAGGAGGGCGATTGTTGACATTCGAGATATCAAAAAAAAAGTTTGAATATAATCACACACAAATCTGTCGCCATTATATTCGTATGAAATTATTAGTTTAAATAATCACTATTTTAAATTCCTGCCGCTGTTATTTTTTAAACTCCATTTCATAGTTTTACCTACACCCATATCATAAACCCTCCATGATGCGTTCAAAAACCGCAAGTTATGACCACCATAAAAATTATCATTAATTATTTATTATTATCAAATAATAAGCAAAAATGCAATGGCAGTCACGATGTTATTATTATCAATCTGTAACGATGTTATTATTATCAATTAATAAGCAAAAATTCGATATTATTATGAAAATCCGGGATGCTCCGACCCGCCGGCACGCGCCCCGCCGACCGCCGGCACAATCGAGTTGGCCATGGCGATGGCGTGCAATCCGTGCAATGGCAGTCATTCATTCATCATTTAGGGTTTATAATATGTGTGTAGATAAAGCAGTGTATGCAACTGTACGTAATTAGGCCTTAAAACACTCGTGTGATCTTATTATGAAACTCACTTCGTTCGTTTCATAAAACCACACTCGTGTTTTATGGACCCCTATTACGTAACAGTTACATAAACTACTAGTAGAGAGCAGTAAATGTCAGATTTGAGCGTTCGTATCTCAAAAATCGCCCCTTAGTTAACGGAATTAAAAAATAAACTGCTGCTAAGGTAGAATTCATAAATCCGCGGACTGATTTGACAGCTATTTTCATACATTTGACAATCGCTTTGTATGCCAGGAGCGTCAAATCAGTCCGTGGAATTGTGGATTTTAGTTAGTTTATTTAACTTGAAAACGCCTCTTCTAGGTAGGTGAATAATCATATTTCACGGCTGTCAAAATGTATTTATCTAATACATCATAAAATACCAAAACATTATTATTTCGTCTCTAAAAGCCCAAGTTTAGTTTAAGCTATTAAGATTAATTTAACTGATATCAAAGTTTAACAGAGACCGGCAAGCAAGATGCAAATACAATTACTTACCTTAAATCTCATTTTAGTGACGTGACGTTCCAGGAATATTACCGAAAGTTGCCATGGTGGCAATAACCCCTTAAGGGAATGTAACAAAGAGAACAAATCTAATTATTACTTAATTTATTAGAGTACCTAGGAGATGAGCTGTAGTAACTTAGAAGATCCTGCTGCTGCTGTGACTTGTTCACCTTTATATGATAAAATTCGCCGAGTTGAATTGGGATCGTGTGGACTGTGGTGTAAAATGGAAACACGTTGCTCTCAATCCGAAGGTCTCTGGTTCGAATCCTGTCATGCTCCAGAGTTCTCCAGGGTTGTATTTTTATTTTATTATAATGGATATGTTTTTAGTTTGTGGTTTTTCTCTTAGAAGATCGTCAAATGCGTCAAATATGCATTTACAGAGATAAACAATTAGAGGTAACCTACCTAGAGGTAAGAGCGTCTGTCGCGAATGCAGAAGTTTCTAGCCCTGGGCTCCGGAGACCTTGGTCCCTTTTTTCGTATATCACAGTTTTAACTAAATGGTATTATCGAAAAACTTGGTATTCATCGCTTTGTCGTATCATATTTCAAAAGTTTGCTTGACAGTCCAAAATGTCTGCAGAGCATTTTGAGTTGTGAGAATGTTTTAAGTTATTTTCAAGAAAATGTATGTTTTTTTTTCTTATCTGTACTATCTACCCTAATGCCGTAGGCCCATACCCCAGTAGTTCTATACAAAAGTCAGTACTTAGTCGCTCTCTATAAATAGAGGCATCAATTTGCAAATGCAACGAAATATGCGTAACGCGCCTTTTTTACTTATGTCAATAGAATTCTTGTTTACTTAATGGATTATTGAATAACTTTTTTTTATATTGCTTACATAATTAATTAACTTTAAAGGAGAATGCTATAACTTTCTTAGAAAGTTTTATTCAATGATTTTATGTTTTACTTTAAAATTCCCTTAAGGGGAAAATTAATTGTGTAGGGTATTTCCCCAGAGCATCACTAGTCAAGTTTACCCTTTGATTGGTAAAGGCGGTGACCTATTAGTTCAAAACAAAGGTTACGTTAGTTCAAGAACATTTTGAACTCCCGCCAGCAATGACTGATTGTTGGCTTGAAGAGTTTGACTTTGGTTAATGTTACGGTTCTTGCCTATAAATCTTTGTGTAAAGGTTATTATTACCTATTAATATCGGTAAAAATATATTAATATTTTTACCTATTAATATCTTTATCATTAGTTTTATTGCACTTTAGGCAAGTATTGAAGTTTTAAGCCCAATTTTGCAATGGGGAATATCATGTTTGTTGCCGGAACATGTGTAAAATAAAGCTCTAGTAGCTTAGTTCAACTTTGAAACCGGAGATCTCGGGTTCTAGTCCCAGCTGAGCGTTAAGAAATGTATGTAGGTAGTGGCGATGGGTCAAAAATTTTACTAGGCAATCCGGTGCTGAATTTAGCTAAAATTTCTTCACGAGCTGTAGGAAAACAGCTCAGGTGCCTGAAACTTAGGCAAGCCGACGAGAATCGTGTTCTATGGACGCGTCGCCACCGCCGGTATGTAGGTACGAAATATCATTTGAATTATTTAATCTACCAGTCGCTTTTCAATGAAGGAAAACATCGTGAGTGTATGTGAAGTCACCAAAACTCGCTAAAAACGTCACAAATGAGAAACAGTTCAACCACCGAAAATCGGCTAAATGTCTTCAATAAATATTGTCGTAAAAACATCGGTAGTCGTTTAGAACGACCTAAATAACAATTTGTGTCATATGAGCGTTACCCCGTTACTGATACATTATTCAACAGTCTCATCGGATCCGGATCAGACTATAAATGATATTTCAGGCTTAATCTATCTGTTATCGCTCTTTATTGTTAAAGTGCGACCAAGTCAACCCGCCACCATAAATATTTTTATCTACACCCATATCATAAATCCTCGTTCGAAAACCGCATGTAATTATCACCATTACTGCCACCAGTATTGTAACATCAGTGTATTATGTGATATGCTCTTACGGCTGGTGCTGTAAATAAAACAGTATCAGATATTTTTAAGTGCTTCGTTTTCAAAATTTGTGCATGACAGATTTGTCCGAACAAAACTAATATTTTCCCCAAGTCCCAATCCCAAAATCGTTTCAATTGACCCCAAATCCCACGAAAACGTGTCGACATGAAACCAAACACGAGGATACAAGGACCCGCCGGTCATTGTGCTAGTTAGCTTGTTTCGAGAATGATAGGGAATGTTCGAGAAACCGGTGAGCTTTGGGCGGGAATTCTGTACTTTCAACCTGCAAATTCTTACTTCAAACACGATTCAAGAATTTGGCGAAGTCATTGTCCCAATTCGTTTGGTGCGGGCATGACAGGCAACGTTTGAGAAAATTCTTTTAGCTTTAACACTTAAAAGTTATTTGATACTCCGCTTAACCTTTTTGAACCCCCGAAGGTTATAAGTTTATTGTATTGTGATATCGTAGCTCAAATAAATCAGGTAGGTAATCTGATTTGAGTGTGGTTATATGAAAATGAAAAATTAAAGTCACAAAATATAACATAAATGAATCACAAGTGGCAAAAGTTTATGAAAATACTGTCGAGATACGCAGCACAGACTCAGAATGAAGGGGTGACACCAATTTACTAAATGGCGTAATTGTAATTTTGTAAGGGTTTTTAAATTTAGTAAAAACAGAGACTATAGAGATATAGACGACCACAGCCTAAGAAGCTACTAGCGTACTACTAGTACGCTATTTGTTACTAGGTAAATATTTTTTAAATATTTGGGGACAATCTTCCACAAATCAACCTAACCCCAAACTAAGCAAAGCTTGTACTATGGGTGCTAGGCGACGATATACATACTTAGATAGATAAATAAATACTTATATACATAGAAAACATCCATAACTCAGGAACAAATATTTGAGATTAGCACACAAATAAATGCCCTTACCAGGATTCGAACCCGGGACCTCCAGCTTCGTAGGCAGGGTTACTACCAACTGGGCTATGGAGGCCGTTGAAAAACTAATGGAATATTTTTTGGGTAGAAGTCTATCCGGCATGCGGCAGCAGCTTAATTCTAAAAGTTAATGTAATTATATTTCATCCATCCTCTACCGTTAGTATTTTGGCTGATAGTACAAAAAACCCGCTCGCGAGTTGCTATTAGATTCTAAGTTTGGGGTTGATCTCGAGCTCCCCATTATCGGCATTATCCCATACGCCAATCGCGCGACAAAATGTCGCAATCTTTTATTATACGCCCCTGATCATTTGAGTTACGAAACCACTTACAAAACCTCGTATCACCCGACTTCACTCTCTTTTATTTATCACCTTAACTTTGAAGTAATAAGGTTCAATTTGAAATGATAGTGTTATGCAAGTTACGAAATAGAAATTAACTGGTTTGCAATTTAGTTTAGCGGTTGACCCATTTGGAAAAAGTGGTTAAGGATAAATGTTTGTTTATTTCCTGGAATAGATTACAGGAAAGTGCTCTTGTTTATTGGTTTCTTATGACGCAACTGTGAAATTATATCTGGTTTATTTCGGACGCCACCTTTTTTATGTTAGCAAGTACAGTTAGAAACTATTACACAGTAATTATAGACCATTACAATCCAGATCCAGAGGCTCCGGATGCCGATATCTGAAATCGTATAGGGTATATCTGAAATAGGGTAAAGAAGAAGAAAAATTACGTACATAACTGCATTCTCACTCAAATATAATTTTAAGTTTAAATATTTACTCTATTTAAGTGAAATGTAAATTTCTTTTGAGAAAATAAAAAGTTTCGTTAAACACAAAATTTAAGAAACCGGAATGTATCATGAAATGGGTCTAATCATTTCCAAGGTGAAAGAGACAGAGAGAGAGAGAGAGAGAGAGAGAGAGATAATCCATACAATCATATATTTCTCATGTTTGTGCAATATATAGCCTCAAAAACGACTGGTAGGTATATAGTTGGTGGTTTCAAAATACTTATCTTCGAGGTTCCTAATCTTTTTGGGTTCAAATCTTGTCCAAACTATTTAAGTTCATGGAGTAATTTAAATCACAATGTAGTAAACCTATTGGTCCTATGTAAATTATATAGACGTGAATTGCCTGGTATAGTGACGCCATCTTAAAGAGAAACACAACTTATTACTTACTTACTTCGCTGGCTGCGACCCAAAATGGATCTTGGCCTCCGACACTAGATTCCGCCATTCGTTCCGATCCTGTGCGATCCGTCGCCAATCAGCCGCTCGAATGTCGCTCAACTCGCACAGGTCTCTCTGGACCACGTCGATCCACCGATACCTAGGCCTTCCGCTCGGACGTTTCCCACTTGGTCGTCCCAGGTATGCTCTCTTGGCCGCTCGATCCTCTCCCATTCTCTCCACATGGCCGAGCCAGCGAAGTCGCGCAGCTTTGCTTTCGCCGATGATGTTGGGCTCGCCCACCAGTTCTTCCACCTCCACGTTCTTCCTCACTCTCCAAGAGCCATCCTCTCGCCTAGTACCTTAGTAATAACTTATTACTAAGGTTACCTAACTTTAATGTTATCTGTCTGTGGTAAAACTAGAAAACAATTCATTGTTAGTAAATATATTTACACCGTGCGTGTCGTATTCAGGTCAGAAATCATTTTACTAGAAAGCCACGAAAACCGAATTCTCTCGAAGCCCGTTTCATGGCCTAACCCCTGGTGTGACAACAAGCCAGTGTTTGTTTAGGTTAGCTCCACTTTAACTAGCAATCAAGTTTAATTGGGACGCTCTTGAGTGGATTGGGGAAGCGGTTAAGAGCTTACTTAGTTTGTAAACACTCTGAGTGAATTTTGTAGTTAGTACATCGTGTCATTGTGCCATAAAATATACATTATGTATGAGCTTTGCGGCTCTTAAACTCGCTCCTGTCATGGGCACCAGAGACTGATGTATTTGCGAATAATTGGGCGAGTGTTTGTAGAGCATGTCTGGTTTACTGTGAGTCGGTGGATGTGAGTTGATGTTCCGGTTTGTTTAATTTAAAATATGTAATAAATATTTGATAAATATTTTTTATTATGATTGAGTATTGCCACATAGCAATATAAGTAATATTATTTCATACAGAAGATCATCTTCCCTACAAAATCAGTGTTTGACAAAACTTTGACACATGAACGGTGACACATGACGTCTCCATACAATTTTGCCTTTCGACTGTCTAGGGTTGACAAATACGCAAGTATTCTGATTGCTGAACCTGCTCCAATCCGCCTCAATCTAACTAATCCATCAGTAATTTTAACACAAAACTAGGTAAATGGCAGATTTATTACCTAATTTTCCCAATTGTTATTTTATAACAAAACTACTACTTAAATATTTTATCTTACCTATGGTCATCCGCAAATAAACGAAGGAGATTTTGACAACCCCGAAAACGTATCCGATACGTTCCAAGGCCGTAGCTGTCACTTCGTGGAGATGGAGACCCTTGGTATTACACCTTGCCTTTCTGACACTTGGACAGAATACCGCTAAATGTTTATAATTTTTGTACCTTTTGTTTTAGTGTTGTTATAAAACAAACATTTTGGTGATCGTTACAGCTTATTTTATAACTTTTAGTTATATTATAGATTTTCAAGGGTTTTCGTAATAATAAAAGCTTCTATAAAAGAGTTATATGAAATCCTTGTAACCTTTAGTCGTATTGAAACTGCCAAGGAAGATAATCAGCAACGTAAACTGTTATGGTAGCGCTTGAATCAGCTAATACACTTATAAAGCCGCAGCTTAGGGCTGTATTTAGAGTTCAATGTTATTTAAAGGTGCCAACTATAACTGTCCTTATCGCTTTTACTCTTAACTTGCTATTATGAAGTGTCTTAACCAGCATTAAGTTGCTTAAAAGCTGTAGGAGAGTTAGTAGTTCTATTATTATGTTTACTATATCTCCTTTATGATAATTACCTGTACGTGTTATTGGTATATAACGAGAAGTTGCATAGCATATCCTCGTAACTTCTATTACAACTTATAGCTTTAACAGATGGCAACAGCCTCTCTTATGGCGCTGTACGAATTTAAGAAGTGTTTATTACGTCCATAATATAACTGTTACTTGTAGTTTATAGCTTTAGTCGTACCTCTTATACAGCAAATTGTACTTTTTCGCCCTCAGTAATGACTTATAACTTTACTAAGATCATTGCTTAATTACGTTTGCAGCTGTAAGTTCTTATAAGCCGTAGACTAGATTCTTTTGCAACTGTGACTGTAGAAAGTTTTAAAATGAACCCTTATGCGCCATCCCAACTAACATTTTAAGTGATAAGAATGGGAGGTATAAGAGCTAAATTATAGAGCAAATAATTATATTGAGGGATACAAGAGCGCGAGGAATTAGTGGTATAGCCAGCTCTAACCCCGCTTTACCCCCGGATCTGGCACAAATTTTGCAACTTTAGGCTTTCATATTCACTATACTATAGCTTTATAGAGCTTTAAATTCTTAAAATCACCCTTTTCGCACTCAAGCCTTTATCAACAAAACAACAGATACAGAAGATATAAAACAGCCATAATAATTGGTGGATTATCTGTATCACAGTTATATGATTTGCGGGTGCCACCATTATAGCTCTTATCGCTATTCAAAGGCTATTAAATGGAATAAATAATGACTTAGGCATACTTTAGAGGGTTAGATTAGTGTATGATAAGTTCTACAATTGAGTTATAAATATGTAGAGTGCCACTTACATACATTATGATTCACTATTTAAACCTGTTATAAACATTTGAGTTACATTATCGTCATAATGTGGCGTAAACTAGCTCTTAAGTCTTACATTAGAAAGAAAACCTGCTACGTCAAGTGCAAATATAGATGACGGAAATGAGGGTTCCGTGACGGATTTTTTTATCGACTATAGTATAGTAAGAAAATGGTAGCAGTGTTCGAGGGGGTAGTAAACAAAACATTGGGTTTAATCAATATTTAATTCGACAAATGAATAAGCAAAACAGTAAACAGTAGATATCAATAATGTAACAATAAAAATATTTCTAAATATAAAAATTGACAGAAGTAACTGTCACGGTATATGTACATGCAAAATCACAATTAATAATTTTTGAACAATTTTGTTAGAGTTCTAAAAGTAGTTTTATTTATTTATTTAAGTAACTGTTACGTAATAAGGGTCCTTAAAATACGAGTGTGGTTTTATGAAACAAGCTGCAGGTGAGTTTCATAATAAGATCACACGAGTGTTTTAAGGCCTAATTAGGTACAGTTGCATATACTGCTTTATCTACACACATAAAGCCTAAATGACGTGTTCGGAAACCGTCAGATTGACCGCCATAGCACCGCCGTGGCCAACTTGATTGTGCCGGCGGTCGGGGGGGAGCATGACCGCGGTCGGGGAGGAGGCCGGATTTTTACAATATCATCGAATTTGATGTTATTATTTAGCAATAATAACATTGCTACAGATAAGAAAGTTCTAACAAACCAGTCTATTTTTATGGTGGCCATAATGTGCGGTTCTTAAACGCATCATGGAGGGTTTATGATATGGGTGTAGATAAAATTATTTAGAATTTCTTCTCATTTTGTGTCCTTTTCTTGACTGCAGTTTGAATCTGAAACCAATTACAAATTGTATTGTTGTATGAATTGTGTACGTAAAATACCTACGTTACAATGAAATAAATATTATTAATTATACTGATTTATTACTTTTAAACAAAACTTATATATAAAATCCACTTAAGAGCTATAGACATAGTTTACTTTACGGTTGAATTGTTTATTTTCATGCCACTTTAATTAACATTACTTACCGGTTTGAACTTTCTCCTTTTTATTTGTTTACAAAATCTTTATAATCATCTGGAAAGTTGGATGGCAGCGGCAATAGTTTCTTGTAATTATCCATTTTATTTAATGATGTAATACCATTATCGCGAAAAGAACTGAAAAGACAAAAACAATATCCGATTATACATTGGTTCTAAAACTCGATATTGATAAGAAAACGAAAAGTAAGTAATTTGAATTGTTTTTCTTTTCACACTTCTAGTTGCTTATTATTAATAACCGAAAAAAAATTAACAAACTACCATTTCACTTTAAATCGTCACAGTTATGGTTTCAGGTTTTTTCTTGGGTTCTTTTATTTAATTATGGAACCCTATTTAAAGTATTTTAAGCCACTCTCTATAACTGCTATAGATTTATTATATGCCCAAGAGTAGCACACTCTGGATATTTGCGTGTTGCAAATTACCCTAACCGTAATCGCACACCAAATACTCGCTTTTAGTTCTATAACATAGTCCCTTATCTACTTAAGTGATAACGCCATTTTGTTTTACTTTCTTTTCAACCAAGCACATAACTAAATGTAAATAAACCCGTTTACGGTCGTATTTTGCACTATAATCTGGCTAGTTAACTATAAAAAAACACTACGTATCATTTCAGCTACTTATTTGCAACTATTTATAAAATTAAAATAAATCACACATATTTATTTTCCCTTTTTTTCGAGTAAATTTCAGTATTTTGAGGGCGCGTTAAAAATTTGTTAAAAACTACTATATACATTCACAGTAAACTGGTCGTCGCAACCGAAATATACCCATCTAGTCTATAAAACATGCAATGAAAAATATGATATAATTTCATTATGAGACTTACCTTTAGTACAAAATCACAAACACTTCAACCAATGACATGTCGCAACCACTTCCACTGTTTTGGCACAAGCTTATAGAAATATTGCAAAGATTTTTCCTTCGTATGTAACTCAAATGTTTATAACAGGTTTAAATAGTGAATCGTAATGCATTTAAGTGGTACTCCACATATTTATAACTCAATTGTAGAACTTTAAAACATATCATACACTAATCTAACTCTCTAAAATATGACTAAGTCATTATTTATTCCATTTTATAGCCTTTGAATAGCGATAAGCGTTATAATGGTGACACCTGCAACTCATATAACTCTGATACAGGTAATCCACCAAGTATTATGGCTGTTTTATATCTTCTGTATCGCTGATATATAGCATTGGGTTGTTTTGTTGATAAAGGCTTGAGTTCGAAAAGGGTGATTTTAAGAACTTAAAGCTCTATAAAGCTATAGTATAGTGATTATGAAAGCCTAAAGCTGCAAAATTTGTGCCAGATCCGGGGGTAAAGCGGGGTTAGAGCTGGCTATAACACTAATTCTTCGCGCTCTTGTATCTTTCAATATAATTATTTGCACTGTAATTCAGCTCTTATACCTCCCATTTTATCACTTAAATGTTAGTTGGGAAGCTAAAGAAATAACAAAGTTTCAAACGTATTTAATGTTAGATATGGTAAAACTACAGACATTTCACAATTTAATAGAATAAGACCCTACCTTGCAGCTCAAAAGGGTTGCTCTAAGCGGGTTGTTCCATGTCAACAAATTGTTAAGGCTATAGCAATCACATACGTTTAAGAGCATAATTGGCATCGTATTGCGAGTAAGAAAAAAAATTGGAGAAACATTTTTTTGTATGGGACTCGTCGTCTAGCCGGCCAATTAACCCTCTAAGTATACAAAACTATTTTTTCTAATTTTTCTTCTTCTTAGTTTTTCATAATTAGAATACGATACTAATTATGCCCTTTAAAGGATCACCAGTATTTTTGTTACACCTTGTATACCTACAACTTCCTCCGTTTTATAAACGGACGGGAGACAAATTATTTGTTTCCACAGAATTTATGATATAAGGCTATTGACCCCCGCGAAAGAAATGCTTAAGTGGTTTCAGATGGATGACGATGATGAATGATGTAATTCGTCGATGGTTTGCCCTTTTTCCGGGGTCGCTGAACGACAACATTTTCATAATATACCTAAAGGGAAAATACCTGTATGTCTATGTAAAACATAGGGCATTAAACCCGGGAGAGCCCATGTCTATCATTTTGTATGCAAAACAAAATCTGCTAATTTTTGCGAGGGGAACGTCAAATGTATGTCTATTCGTAGGTAACGTACAAATAGCCACGTCGGATAAACGTCAGTCCATACAATAAATATGACCACTGATGGTCATAGGTTTTCGGAAGAGGGGTACGCCTGTCAATGGCTGCTCGGCCGGTCGGTTGGATTCTCTAAGATAAATCTAGTTACCATAATTCTAACAAACTCGTTAGCGTCAAGAACGCAATCGGTACCTTTTTTGTGTGTTTTACTGCGCTAAGCGCTGGTGGCCTGAGTCAAACGGTAAGATGTCAGACTTCAAATCCGAAGGTCTCCGGTTCAAACCCTGGCTCGTATCGGGTTTTTTGGAAGTTATGTACAGTCGCCATCAGATATATCGTAGCGCGCGAGGTTCTCAAATACTTCTGAGCAGCCTCAAATTTCAATAATTTCTTTACACAACATGAGGCCAATAACATCTGTACGTACAGTTTTTCATAAATATATAAGCAGCTATTTTTCAGTAAGTTCTGAACACACAGCGAGGAAAAACATCTGAACGCATAAAGCGTCAAAGGTATCTAAGCAACAAAAAGGGTCACAAATATCTAAACATTGAAGGAAAATATACCTTAAGTCAGTAATTTACAATTCAAAATACCTACGTCACATTTTATGTTCACAAATATTTGGGATGACATTTTTGACACATAGTTATAGCGTATTTATTGTTAACTGCAATGACATTGATTTGAACTTTAAGGTAACGGCGTAAGATATATTTTCCTTCAATGTTCAGATATTTGTGACACCTTTTGTTGTTTGTGTTCAGAAGTTACTGAAAAATTGCTGCTCATATATTTATGAAAAACTGTACGTACAGATGTTATTGGCCTCATGTAGTGTAAAGAATTTATTGAAATTTGAGACTGCTCAGAAGTATTTGCGGACCTCGCCCGCTACGATATTATCTGATGGCGACTGTACGAAATTTCATTTGATACTTATTTACAAGTCGCTTTTCGGAGGAATCCGGATCTAATCCCAACAAGGCCTAGTTTTCCCTTTGGGTTGGAAGGTCCGATGACAGTCGCTTTCGCAAACACTAGTGCCTACTCTAGCTCCTGGGATTAGGTCGCGGAGCGGACCCCAGGCTCAATAGAGCGAAAAAGCTGGGACAAATGATAGTTTACCACGCCAAAACATTTCACAAGAGTGCAAAAATAAACCTTCTGTACCAATATGTAGGTTCAAAGCCTCGACTTAATATCAAGTCGTGGCGTGTGGGACACGAAATTTTCCGACTTCATATCAAGTCAATGGCGGCGAAAAGTAACCTTTTAACGTACTTTCTGTACCATCGCCCCATACAATGTGAGACTGTACTCAGCGCCAGCCTCATGATCAAGTCAAACGGCTAATACTCACTTAGCCAGTCCCTTGGGCGCTCCAGCGGCCCACGTGTCAGGCTCCGAGGCCCCCAGGCCTAGCAGTATGGCCTCATCGCCTAGAAGGTCGGGGGTTAAATAGGCTTCAGGCCATTCTGATGCCCCAGCGTCGTCTGATGCACTGCAATATAAAAAGAAATGGGCATTGTTAATAAGTATATGTTCTAGTATTTTTGAGTGGAGCACTATATATACATAGGTAATAGAAAAAAGTCAGCCTTCACAGCCAAGCCATTCACAGCTAATGACGACAGCATTTTCGCTACATAGCGGGAAACCCATGTTATCGGCTACGGCGTAGCGCTACGCGTGTAGCATAGCAGTGAATGTGATAAAAGATCTCGCTTTACTCGCGCGTTTTTTATTCCGTCAACACTTGCCTATCTTCTGGTTCTTGTATTAATTATTCAACAGTTTTAAGTACAGGATGTTTTTTTAATAATTACTTAATTAGTCATTTTGTGCGAGGTGCTTTGGTACGCCATACTGAACAACTTTTTCTATGGGATCAACTACGAAATCACAAAAATTGTTTTGGCTGTGTCTTACGTTTCATCCGATCAGACGTCGAAGTTTTCTATGGGGACACCAAAGTTGTTCAGTGTGACCTACTTAATCACCTCTCACAATATGGCTAGATATTGAAAAAACACCCTGTATGCAACATTTATACATACTTACTTTAATTTGTTTAAGACCTTGGTTTACTGGTATTGGGCTATACAAAATACTGGTATTGCATTGCCTACCTACTGAAAACTAGATTTAGCATAATCCAAAATAGGTAACTAAGACTTCTCAGTTCGTTCCGAAAGCAGAGGTATTGTCATAATTTTGGTGTGACGCAATTGTGTAGATAGAAATTGTCAGTCCAAGTAATAATTTGTCCATTATTTGTTTATACAAAGGAATACTAAGACAAACACAAAATGGAATGACAATCTGAACAGGCAAGGGCGGAATCGACTCCACTGACATGGGAAACACACGCTGAATAGAACCAAATTGAGAAGGATTGTCCGATGGACGGACGACAGACAAATGGTCACATTTTGCAAAAGTGTAAAAGCGCCATTAAAGCCTACCTTGCAGAATAAAATAAGACGCACTACCGCATAGTAACGTTTCAGTGAGTATATAATAGTTATGCTAAGCGTGAACACTACATAAGGATACTTTGCTACGCCTTCGGGAAAGTTCATTTTAAGGGTTGGATTGTTTTAAGGGTCCCATCGAAATGTCTCTGGGCGAAATGGATTTTCAGGAAAAAACCCGCATTTGCGGAAAAATCTCTCCGCACTGCGACCTCGAATACCAGGATCGCATAAATCGACAAGAGCTTAATTGCATCGGCGAGGGTGTGTACGGCGAGGGGAGAATACATCCTTCCCTGCGCTAGGGGAGGGCCAATGGGGACGGCTAGCTCCACAGGTGGGGAGGGTGCAGAGGTCAAAGTCCCAATGCGGAAGGATTGTTTAATATTTGAGACTCGCGACCAGGAGAGCAGGAATCTGAGGCGTTAAAGGAAAATTATGGGAAAACTGGGCAGACTACAGACATTCATAGATACAACATGAGGAACAAAGAAAAACTATGTATGCCTGAATTTAAAACTAAGAGATCATACAAACAAGGGATGCCTATTAAAATTTACTTATACAACCTGCTACCAACAGAAATAACTTGTTTACCACTGAAGGATATTAAAAACAAAATTAAGAGTTTATTGGGAAAAAACCCTGTGTACTCTATAAAAGAGTTAAGTGATTTTATATTACCAAAGAAGTGTTTGACAGTTTATTAATAATTTTAATTTATTGCATTATACTTTGTTATTATGACGTGCTAAATGTAATGTATATTACATGGTCAATAAATATCTTATCTTATCTTATCTTATCTTATCTTATCTTATCTACCAGACTACCAGTGTGGAGACGAAGAGTTGCTTAATATATTGAAGTTGAAAATTAGGGTTTAATAAATTCATACGAGTTAAATAGAGGCTTGTGAGTTTATAATGCATATTCATTCCTATTTATATATCTATCTCTAACATATCGATGTTTTCATGGTTTAGTGATAACCTAAAAACTTAATATAGGCTGACTGTGTGACTAGGTTAATTAGTGTAAGTGTAAGGATTGTAAGATGCCCTATGCTTAATATTTTATTTACACATCATACCGCCGCGCGCCGGTGTTAACATGTCAACTTCAGAATACCAAGAATTATTTATAAGTGTGCCAAAAAAACTATATCGCGACCCGTAACTTTGAGGTTACCGCCCCAAAAACTAAAAGTTCTAAACAGAAGCCGTTATCATGGGCAATAACAGTAACACTTCCATATTTAATAACCTCTATGCTAGGGTCTTAAGCTCAAAACCTCAAATTTTTATGCACAAGCATAAAATTTGGCACACTTGTTTATTGTCCCCAGAAAACCCGATTAAGATCGGTACCCAAAGGTACCCCCCCTTCTGGCGCCGGGGAGGGGGGGTTAAAATACCACTCCACCCGGCTTCATTCAAAAAATTCTAACAGTTCACGTTTAGCTAATAGGTCAAGTTTGGTATCATTTTCGGATAAAATAACCACGTAGAATTCGTTTCTGGTATTAAAAAATGCAATTTACGAAGTAATTTTAAAAAAAACATACGAATTTCGAAAATCTCAACAAAAATTTTCATATTCCAGTCATCATAAATATAAATTTGCTAGTTTTTTTCACAATTTAAAAATACAATATTAAAGCATATTTCACCTAGATTCAAAAAAATATAACATATGAAAACCTTTACTAACAGGAAATAGCATAAAAAAAATATTTTACGTCGCGCGTCGCGATATTATTTTTGCCGCCGTCGGCATCCGCGGTCAAAATATCCAAATAACGCACTGTGGATAGGTACCATGTAAACTTGTTATTTATTGAAATCAATTGTATATATAACAACGATAAAAATTGTACCTGAAAAAATGTGGTATTCCGTCAGAAAAGGGACTTTTAGTATAGGAGTTGTGTGCGTAACCTCTTTTCCTTGTGCTAAAATCTTGGGTTTATAAGTGGTATTTATGAAGCTATTTCATTTCATTTATTCCTTTATAAAACATAGTTTTACACGTCAATATTATATATACAATGGCAATAACAGAATGAATCTAGGTATACTCGTATCTAATCATAGGTTAACATCTAACATTTCATTTCAATTGGTTTCTTAAATACTTATGTAGGTATGTCAAATAAAGGTAGTTGGTATACAGTTGAAGCTTAGAGCAGAGTTAGGTAGGTAGCGAACCAGTTTGTGTTTTATTGTCTGAGTATGCATTAAAAAACTCGTCAACACAGTAGCACGCATCGGACGCAAGCTTGTTTTTGAGTTTCTTCACAAAACAAGCCAAACTTGCCTCACTCTCAATCTCTGGTGGTAGGTTTGTATAAATCTTAGGACCTGCCGAGTGAAGACATTTTTTTCGCTATCGCTATCAAACGGGTCCTTGAACCAGTTGCTAGGAAAACAGCCCCTCTGGACACGAACAGAGCTATAATTATGGATATCCAAATGCAACTCGACCGATGGGTGGTACAGTATACAAATCTCTATTCGAGTCCAGTTGATATACATCCGGAGGCTATCCAAAGCATGCCCACACTGGCTGTTATGACCGAGTTAGATAATCTACTGCCTGTAGAGGAGTTTGCCAAGGCTATTAAAAGGCTGACGTGCGGTAAGAGTCCCGGCGGAGATGGCACTCAACCCAAGCCGAAATAATAGAACTCGAATGCATGCGACCACTTGTGTTGTACAATCTGCTGTGAAAATGCTGAGAAGCGGGAAATGTGCCAGCTAGCAAGTTTTTTGGCCAAGTCGTTCTTTTAAGACTCCAAAAGCTTGCAGAACGCGTTTATCCTGAGTCGCAGTGTGGCTTCCGCTTCGACCGTTCCTCAGTGGATATGATTTTCACACTTCGTAAAATGCAGGAGAAGTGTCGTGAACAAAATACCCCCTTGGTTATAGCTTTTGTCTACCTTAACAAGGCGTTCGGTACAGTCAGCCGGGCTTATGCTTATACACAGCACTCGAGAGCATTGGGTGTCCATCAAAGCTTCTGAGGCTAGTTGTATCCTTCCACGAAGGTATGAAGGGCACAGTAGTTTTTAACAGAGCGTCATCAGCGCAGTTCGATGTCTCCAGAGGAGTGCGACAAGGCTGTGTCTTGGCTCCTACCCTATTTGGTATATACTTCTCGCTTATATTAAGTACCGCTTTCAGCGATAACCAGCAGGATATCCATCTGCATACGAGGGCCGACGAAAAAATGTTTACCATCTCGCTCCTAAAGTCAAAAAGAGACCTCGAGAATCTTTTCGTCGACAGTCTTCTCTATGCCGATGACGCAGTCTTCGTTGCTAACTCCAGTCCATGGTGAGTCAGTTCTATCAGGCTTGTTCCCTGTTTGCCATGTCCATAAACACGAGGAGGACTTCCGGAGCTCCCTCTATTTCCCTCAATGGCACGCTTTTAGAAGTAGTTGACAGTTTTTGCTACCCAGGGTCGACCGTAACGAACAACCTTTTGCTCGATGCGGAGGTCAACATTCGTATCGGTAGAGCGACAACCACATTCGGGAAGCTTAGTACTCAAGTATGGCAAAACAAACATCTTAGAATAAAGACCAAGATGTTAGTCTTTTAGGCTTCCATTTTAAGCATACTCTTGTACGGAGCTGAAAACTGGATGACGTATGCAAAAGTCGAACGTCGTATAAACTCTTTTTACATGCGATGCCTACTCAAGATTTTCGGAATATGGCAAGACAGGGTGACAAACGAAAGGGTCCTAGAAATTGCACAGCTGCCTAGCTTGAAACGCGTTTCTCAAGCAGAGACGACTGCGTTGGCTAGGGCGGTATGTGGCCAAAAAACTTGCCAACTATGCTCAATATGGAGATACCGCGGTAAATGTTGCAGTCGCCGCGGTCACCTTTCCCTTTGTATAGTGTGATATTGGCATCACGCATATCCTGAGGCACATTTCCGGCTTCTCAACATTTGCACAGAAGATTGTACACAAGTGGTCGCATGCATTCGAGTTTTATTATTTAGGTTTGGGTTGGGTGCCATCACCGCCGGGGCTCTTACCGTACGTGAGCCTATTAATAGCCTTGGCAAACTCCTCTACAGGCAGTAGATTATCTAACTCGGTCATAACAGCCAGTTTGGTTTGGGCATGCTTTGCACAGCCTCCGGATGTATATCAACTGGACTCGAATAAAGATTTGTATAGTGTTCAACCCATCGCTCGAGTTGCATTTGGCTATCCGTAATTATAGCACCGTTCGTGTCCAGAGGGGCTGTTTTCCTAGTAACTGATCCAATGACCCATTTGATAGCTTCATAAATACCACTTATAAACCCAAGATTTTAGCACAAGGAAAAGAGGTTGCGCACACAACTCCTATACTAAAAGTCCCTTTTCTGATGGAATACCACATTTTTTCAGGTACAATTTTTATCGTTGTTATATATACAATTGATTTCAATAAATAACAAGTTTACATGGTACCTATCCACAGTGCGTTATTTGGATATTTTGACCGCGGATGCCGACGGCGGCAAAAATAATATCGCGACGCGCGACGTAAAATATTTTTTTTATGCTATTTCCTGTTAGTAAAGGTTTTCATATGTTATATTTTTTTGAATCTACGTGAAATATGCTTTAATATTGTATTTTTAAATTGTGAAAAAAACTAGCAAATTTATATTTATGATGACTGGAATATGAAAATTTTTGTTGAGATTTTCGAAATTCGTATGTTTTTTTTAAAATTACTTCGTAAATTGCATTTTTTAATACCAGAAACGAATTCTACGTGGTTATTTTATCCGAAAATGATACCAAACTTGACCTATTAGCTAAACGTGAACTGTTAGAATTTTTTGAATGAAGCCGGGTGGAGTGGTATTTTAACCCCCCCTTCCCGGCGCCAGAAGGGGGGGGGTACCTTTGGGTACCGATCTTAATCGGGTTTTCTGGGGACAATAAACAAGTGTGCCAAATTTTATGCTTGTGCATAAAAATTTTAGGTTCGACGTTTTTATGTGACTTAGGATCCTCACTAATAACATTTACGCAACGGAAGTGGAATATTTCTTCGGGCGTATGGATCTATGAAATAAATACGGATACCGTAGATCTAGGTCACATTTACCCTGGTCAAATACGGCCCAAAGTCAAACCATCAAAACATTCAAAACATATAAAAAATCGGCCAAGTGCGAGTTGGACTCGCGCACGAAAGGTTCCGTATCATTATCTATAAATATGGCAAAAAATCATGTCTGTTGTCTCCCATACAACACAACAATAATGATATGTTTGCCCCTTAAATATAAAATTTGATCTGTTTTTTATTTTATTTTTTTTGTTGTTATAGCGGCAACATCATTTGTGAAAATTTCAACTGTCTAACTATCACGGTTCATGAGATACAGCCTGGTGACAGATGGACAGACAGACGGACGGAAAGCGGAGTCTTAGTAATAGGGTCCCGGTTTTTCCCTTTGAATACAGAACCCTAGAAACGTGGATGGTTAGCTGAAGTTAATATCATGGCAATGTGCCATAATGTCAATGGAATAATAGGGCCAAGTAAATTCCAATGGCCATAGGCCGTTCTGGGCCAAATTGACTCGGCTTTACGGTACCTCGCACCTGGGCCAAAACTGTGATTCCATGACAATGACAAGCCGTTTCCCACATACACATTCGAGTTTGAGTCAGTCACCGTTCAGCGTTGTTGTGCATAAGTCGCGCGTAAACATGAAAAAGTCGGCCCATCATTGAATCACAGTTTCAATTCAGAGACGCAGTATCCGTATTTATTTTATAGATCCATGCTCGGGCCTGCACCCCGGGGACGGGATCCGTGTCAACGTGATGTAGTTTAGTTCAGCCCACTTCCAGGATTTAGCACACTGATTTTGGTAAATAAATAATGAATTGGGGTCTCTTTGCTGCCATATTTTTGTTGAGAGCTAAAGTTGAACGAGGGAAATAATGTTTTGGCCTTGTTAAAAGTTTTAATGAAAACTGTGGACCTACGTACATATTCACAGCAGCTTGCAAAATATAATAGTTGCTTGTAAAATAAAATCGTGTGACCCAGTATAATACATACCTTTTAATATTAAATAGGTACGGTGACGGACTTTATTTCTTTAACTTTAACAAAAATTAAATAAACAAATAAACAAAAAAAAAAATGCGCATGCCTAACCTGGCAAGCGTGGCGCGTATGGCAAACCCCCCCTTTAATAATAGGTCCAAAGAAAGGGCTATATTCAGCAGTGGACGTCTTATGGCTGAGATGATGATGATGATGAACCAAAATTAACCTTACCCATTGAAACACCTACTGCCTTAGTTTATTTAGTTAAATTCCACTACCTAAAGGTTGTCTGGAAGAAATCGCTTTTTAGCGATAAGACCGCATGTTGTTTGCCTCTAATTATGTTTTTCTTTTTGAAGTGTTCAATATCGTACAGCGATTTCATTTATCTTTGTTTAGAAAACTATTTAAAAGTCAAAAGTGAGTAAATAAATGAGGTTAGGTTTTTTAATCTAGGTTGTGAACATATTAGTTCTCTACCCGCAATATAACCTGTATCTTTATAGTCCTATTCAGATTTAGGGTCACCACGGCCGTCACTGACTAAAACGATTCCATTTTATGTGTCCCAGAAACGGGGATCAGGAGAAATGGAGGAAATTACGAAGCGCCGAGTTTTTCGGGAATTGTGTTTTGTTTTAATTAAATAAATAAATAAATAAATAAATAAATAAATATCTGGGGACAATCTTATACAAATCAACCTAACCCCAAACTAAGCAAAGCTTGTACTATGGGTGCTAGGCGACGATATACATACTTAGATATATAAATACATACTTATATACATAGAAAACATCCATAACTCAGGAACAAATATTTGAGATTAGCACACAAATAAATGCCCTTACCAGGATTCGAACCCGGGACCTCCAGCTTCGTAGGCAGGGTCACTACCAACTAGGCTATGGAGGCCGTTAATTTGGAAAGTAAGTCGGTGTTTTCCTTAATTTCTTATACGAACGTTTTTTATTGTTTTTTGTGAAGTTTCCTTGTTGGTTTAGGGTCAATTGCAAAGTTGCTATACAATTCTAGTTGATTTAAAAAGTAGATAGGTATATGGCTAATTTTCGTAATGAAACTGAATCAATGAGGGTTTCCTGAAATCCAGGGGGCGGTACTGTAACGAGAGGTATTTTTGACAGCACCTGTTAAAATCCACCAATCAAAAAAGATGTATTTACACATGATTGGTGGATTATGACAGCTGGACCTCTCGCCATGGTGCTGCCGTCTGGTGAAAAAATCGATTCAGGCCTATAACCGCGAAGCACTTCGTTCATCGAATCGTCTATTTGCATCACTTTCTTTCGTATATGCAAGAGCGATAGAGACGGGACCATCGTTTAGTCGATTTTCGAACTTCGCGGTAGGCCCCCAGAAGAAATGATTAGATAAAAGTACAGCAAAATTGCAATAGACCAGACTGACTCATAAACTTCTCTTTCGCACTTGCATGGTCGCAGCAAGGCAAGAGTGAAACAGACAGCGTTATATGACCTCAGTCGCCAGTTGGTCTTGCGGTTAGTGGCCAAGAGCTATCTAGGAGAAAGTTCACAGTTAAAAAGGTATGGTTATACGACGGTTAATCAAGGTGTAATCGAACTCGCGGAGCGTAAGCGAAATGAGTTCCTACAAACAACTCCAGACCGAACTGTCACCTGGCTACTGGGACGTCTCGGCATTTGGATGGCTTTTTGATTTCGTTAGATTGTCTGACGATAACTTTAGTTACGCTTTTCTGATCTATATGAAATTTCTTGGGGCTGTAGCAGAGATACATAAAATTTATAAGTTCGTATATGAGCAGGATCGATCAAGTTGCTATGGAGCTAGAAGGAGAAACATATCCTCCTTGGGGTCTTGTTATATTGGTCAACTCATTTGCAGGGAAAACGCGAGTTCTCAGTTCGAGGCGGACTACTAGTAGACGAAGAACTGGCCACGTCAGATATGACACAATAATGAGAGCAACGAAACCCCTCTAGTTAGTTTGCTATACTATGCTTATTCCTAGATCAGGACATCTGGCAGCTGTAAAGTGGTGGAGGTCAAAGAATGCAAATAACTTGAAGAAAACAAATCCTAGAGTTCTGGGTTTGTTCCAATATTATGAATAATTATGTTATTAATTAGATTATATAATATCCAAAAGTTTCGGTTGGGGGAAGTAGTGCCAAATGATGTATGTATAATGTAATTTTTGGTTACTCGCCTACTGTTTTTGTTTCCGCAATAATACACAATGTTTTTTGTTCTAATGTTGAAATATAGGCCCTGTTCTCTATAAATTACAGAACTTCAGCAGTTTTTACCTATTTCGGTATTACTTTTTTCCAACTTAAAAACTTTGTTGGTCTGTCACTCTGATCTCCACCCATCAAAAGCTGCCAGATGCCCAGATCTAGCAATAAGGACGGTTATGCAATCTAACTGGACTGGTTACAAACCTCTCATTATTGTGTCATATCTGACGTGGCCAGCTCTTAGACCATAGTAATATATGTATAGAAAGAAATAAAGAAAGAAAATACATTTATTTAACGTCACAAATACACACAAAAAGAAAACCAAGAATTAAAACAAAGACGTCGAATAGGAATATATGATGTGTACTTGTATAGGTATATGTCTGAGTGTGTGTGCTAAATTTATTTAACTACATTAAATTCTACTGAAACCTAATTGGCACACTAAACTAAAAACCGCTGCTTACCGTAATAAAATTACTTAACATTATTTTTTTCCCTAGAACTATATTATCCAACATGACCGTAATTCAAAGGGATTTCATTTCAGCAAATTACATTACTTTACAAAACTGTTTTGGCAATTTAGCTACCATTCACCCTTATTACCTAGGCAATAGAGTTCAATAAATAAACATTCGTACAAAATGGGACAGAATTAGACCCCGTTGCCACTTGTCGGATGTCGGGCCCGGATTTCAATCGGATGTTCCAGTGGCAGAACATTTTATATGAGGCTATTCCCACTTGCACGACACCATTTTGTATGAGCCGCCGACACCCGATTAAAATCCGGGCCCGACATCCGACAAGTGGGAACAGGGTCTTAGCGCTATACCCACACATATTTGCCTTAACGGGCTTGACCACCGAAACAGGGCGATCGAGAAATAATTACCGAAGTCACATGGGATAATGTACCATCATACGTCGTAGTGACATAAATAGAAAAGTCAATTTGTAGAAAATCCCATGTGACATCGTTCCTATTTTGTGAGGTAAGTAAGAATCCAATTTTAACAGCAATATTTATTCCAGTCCTCATCGATATTGTTGTGTGATATTGTCTAGGGTGGTAACTTTAAAGGAACAGAACCGACCATGTAATTTTAATCAATTTAAACTAGTAGTCCGCCTCGAACTGAGAACTCGCGATTTACTTGCAAAAGAGTTGACCAATATAATAAGATCCATATGAATATTATTTTTCGTCTTCTAAGTCCACAACCCCTTGATCGACCCAGCTCATAAACGAACTCTCAAGTTTTATGTATCTCTGCTACAACTCCAACAAATTTCATAAAGAAAAACATTACTAAAGTTATTGTCGAATAAACTCTCAAAGTCATTTTTGACTTCTTCAACCATCGAAATGCCGAGACGTAGCCAGAAGTTGTTTGTAAGAAGTCGCTTCGCATGCGCTCCGCTCGTAGATAATGTCTAATGAGTCAATTTTATTTAATAAACTATAGTTTGTCCGGAAAGCGAAGTATCGTGGTTTATATGGGAGCTCATACATTCTACGACACTTCTCTTTCCGGACAGACTCTAATTTTGAGAGAACACCTACAACAGCTTTATTGGACTGGAGATTGCTTGCTTTTCATCAGTGAAGACGTCACTCACTCACCCTTTTAAATCGCACTCGTTGAGTATAGCATGATTTGTATAGAATACAACGTACCTATTCACAACCGGTCGACAATGGAACTACGCCCTAGCACCTACACGTACCCATTAGGTCTCGTTAACTGAATTGGCTATCGATGTATCTTTTCCAATAGCCAGCTATTGCCAAGGGCACTGGGTGCGACGTTGATTCTTGGAAGGAATACGCCGTTTCCAGTGAAAATTTGTGTTATTATTTCGGATATTATGTGTCTTCCGTGCCGTCTGTTACTGCAACGTCACCGTTTTAAAATTCTTTTATCTACACCCATATCATAAACCCTCCATGATGCGTTCAAAAACCGCACGTTATGATCACCATAAAAATAGACTGTTTTGTTTGAAGTTAGAATGAATGTCTTATCTGTAGCGATGTTATTATTATCAAATAATAATCAAAAATTCGATATCATTATGAAAATCCGGCCTGCTCCCCGACAGCTGGCACGCGCCCATCCAACCGCCGGCACGCGCCCCCCCGACCGACACAATCGAGTTGGCCATGGCGATGGCGGTGCAATCCGTGCAAAGGCAGTCATTCATTCATCATTTAGGGTTTATAATATGAGTGTAGATAAAGCAGTGTATGCAACTGTATGTAATTAGGCCTTAAAACACTCGTGTGATCTTCCACACTACACTCAAAACCACACTCGTGTTTTAAGGACCCCTATTACGTAACAGTTGCATAAACTACTATTATGAAAAGTTTGACAGTTTTCTATGGGATGACAGTTCGGTCGCCATATTTAACGTTGATCAGTTCGTTACTTATGTGTGGTACAACCCACACTGAGTTTTCAAGCAGAGCTAAGCGTTCCCAAGTACTGTTACTGATAAGTCGGTGCAAAGTTTATATCTTTCAATAAAATAAAGTTACAATGTACGGGTAAGACCCTTTGCCAGTAAAACCATGTAGGCGTGACAGTAAAGCCCATATCACATTATTCATGTGATTTAGTTGTACAAGTACGTTGGGTTAATTTATTACCCTAAGTCAGTTGATACACGAGGAAAACTCCGCAAAATACGGTGCAAATATTGCACAACAAAGCGCGCAAAAATATCTGACACAATCATTGATTTGTTATTTATTGTACTAGATGTGACATCTAGACTCAAAGCAAGCATTAACTAGAGCCCACACACGTGTACCCCCGTAACGGATACATATATAGATACCCATAATCACTTCTACAGCACAAAACAGAACAATTTACCAATGTTTTCCTTAGCCGACACAACTCTCTAGGAAAAATAACAGCTTTTCTCGTAGCAATCACAGAGATTCTTGAAGAAATCGCGAATTATATCTGTTTGTTACCCTCCTCTGCTAGAAGTAACGCGTGGAGGGTAATAGGAACTATGACAAGGACCAACGATAATAGCACCTCTAGTTTCTGCCGTACCTATTGAAAATGTAACAAGATCCCGTTCTATCTTGGTATTACTATTACCATGCCCCGTCTATACCTTTTATCTATGTCTTTGCGTTTAGAACAATTTTTGTGAGCCATGTTTGGCGGTTGATAGCTATTTAAGTACTATTTTTGGGGATCAATGTTACTCTGCGTCCGTAGGAAACACCTTCGACAACCCTACACGTGATCCCTGGGTGGTGCTAAAAGATTAACAAACTTGGCAGCTGCACTGTCCCATCTGGACCTCGTAGCACAAAAAAATCGACTATTGTTTGAAAAAAAAAACAGTTCTCTTTTTTTTTAAAGATAAAAGATATTTATTCTTCGATTCAGGCACATTAAAATGCACTTATGATATTTGTGACGTTTTAAAATAAGTAGGAATCTAAATAAGTTCTGGTGTATCATCATAAAACTGACATACTAATATACAGGGTGTTTTTTCAATGACTAGCCATATTGTGCGAGGTGATTCGGTAGGCCATACTAAACAACTTTTACTATGGGAATAACTCCGAAATCACAAAAAATGTCTGTGTCATACATTTCAGCCGTTCAGACGTTGACATTTTCTATGGGAAGGCTAAGATTTTTTTTGGGATTTCAGGGTTTTTTTTTTTTTATCTCATTTATTTTATAAGCGATTTATGGGATTTCAGGGTTGGTCCCATATAAAAAGTTGTTCATTATAACTTAACTAATCACCTCCCACAATATGGCTAGTTATTGAAAAAAACACCTTGTATTTATTTTTAAATCAATACAGGGTGCTCCAAAAAAAGTAAAAGCTTTATAGGAAGAGGAAGCCCATAAACAATTTTCTCAATAGATTAAAAGGGCAATGACCGATAGGGAATGAGGGACAAGCAGATTATATTCCCTGTAACCAATAAACCGAAACCCTTCTAAATAGGAGCTTGGAATTTCCAATATTCTAATTTTATAGTCAAAGGGCATTCCAAATATTTGTACAGTACAGTCGCCATCAAATATATCAGAGCGGCCAAGTTGGTCACCAATATCTGAACAACGCCTCTATTGTCTAGGCAATAAAGTGCTTGTTCAGATATTTCTGAGTAGCCTGGCCGCTCCGATACATTTAATGGCGACTGTACAAATATTTTATATGTGCTGGCTACGTATAAAAACAGTATGTGAAATGTTAAGTGAATTTCTTTTGCACACATTACTTAACATTTTCTTGTAAAGTGTGTTATTACATGCCTACGATAAAAGATATGAATGGCGTCCTCCGTACAGTCGCCATCAAATAGCGGTCAAGGTACTCAAAAATATCAGAACATGCACTTTATCGCCTTGGCAATAGAAGCGTTGTTCAGATATTTGTGACCACCTTGGCGGTTAAACTAAAACACCGTGTTTCTTTATTTGCTTTACTTGCAAGGGTACATTCCTGAGTTAAAAAACTAAGTATATTTCTCAAACACACCAGTCTCCTAATTAGCTTCAGTTCTGAGATAATCGATAGTTAATTTTATCTATATGATTTTGTAAGCCTACATTGAGTTCCTTTTGCATTCTGAGACGCCATTTTTTTTTCGCGTCCAATTTTTTTTTCTTATCCGCAATACGATACCAATTAGGCCCGTAAATGGATCACCAGCATTTTTGTTACAGTCCGTGAGCTCTCAGAAGAACCTTCAAGTTTTAGAAAGAGACATCGGGCATCAATCAACAGTGACACATGTAAAAGCAGAACAGCAATATTACCTTCGTGTGTCATCGCCGATTCCCGAAGGTTCTTCTAAAAGCTCACAGACTGTACAGTCACCATCAAATATATCGGAGCGGCCAGGGTACTCAAAAATATCTCAACATGCACTTTATCGCCTTGACAATAGAGGCGTAGTTCAGATATTTGTGACCACCTTGGCCGCTCCTATATATCTGATGGTGACTGTACATCTTGTATATACCATAATTAAGTCAGTCAGTGTGTCAAATATTAGTCATTATTGGTCGTAATCGAAAGTCCAACATTGTTTAGAGTGCGTGTGGGCGACCCATGTACACCGACATCATATGTTACAAGTACAGTCAGCAGCAAGCAGCTAAGCGGGTAGGGTGTTCAAAATGACCTACGCTAACTAACTAAAAACTCACAGTGTTCATCCAGGGCCTTATAAAATGTATGTAATGTTATTGTTAAGTGTGCACTAAACTATGTATTTTATGGCTTGGGATATAATCGAGCTGGGGAACAACTGGATCATTCAAATATTGGAGTAAACTGTTCGGAAAATACATCTGGAAGGGAAGGGCACTTAAGGGGCTACTTTGAAAAATTATAGGTTTTTTCAAACGCTCTATTGACTAAACGGGAAAAGAGACTCAATTTATTTCCGAATATATATTATTAGACTATATACTCTTGTTTATGGCACAAGCCGAAACACGATTGCTGAAAGTTGCCTCGATAGAAAAAAAATCCGAAGTTGGGTCCTTTTTCCCCTTATTTTTCTTAGCTTACGTAAACTATAAGAGATTAAGCAATATAACTAAGTAAAAAATATGGTATTCTGGTTTATCTAAAAAGTCACAGAAACAAAATTTGACAAAACTTTATAGGTTCGCTTATTTATCGTAGTTTACTCAAAAAATCTGATACTTAAGAGCGCTGCATCTCTTTCTATCGTGCACGGCAGCCATAAACTTGTCTCTTACGGATGGGCGTGGCTTGTCCGAATCGAGGAACGGAAAATTTTATATCGAATAAAATTCTATCATTTTAACAGACTAAATAGTAAAATTCCATATTGTACTAGTTATTCTTATTATTCTTACTCTAACTGCCCTTCTATATAATCTATAGGCACCTTATAGCTTATCCTAATTTAAGTGTTAGTAATGTGTATCCAAAGGAAACAATGTCTAAATATTACCTGACGCTTATTTGCCCCAGGTGTCTATCTATAAAGTAAAGTCGTGTCCAGCTCATTTTGCACACCCTACCCGCTGAGCTACTTTTGCTGCTGACTGTACTGATGTACTCACTTTCGATTTTTTGTGCACAGGCTTTGGGAAAGCAAGTGGGTATAGTTTTCTTGGAACGAAGCGGTTTGTGAAAGGTTGTTATTATTTGTGCTTAGTTTGTTTAAGATTGATAAGAACCTATATACCTATCTATATAAATTTGATAAAGATAGAGTAGGGTTAAATAAAAATGTGTATAGATGTGTTTGGAAATAAAGGAAAAGTAGAAAATCCACTGCCTCAGGCGAGACTCGAACTCGCGACTCTGGGAAACATCGTTCTGCTTAATACAAAAATAAATTGTATGGGTTAGCGTATCGTTATCGGTGAATTCTCAATACAACTTGGGACTCTGATGGCCGGTTAAGAAGTGTAATATTTCTTCGGCAGATGTCGCTAGGCGTCACCCTAAGGCGCATATATAAATAAAGGATATGGTGGATAAATTCGCAGCCTCTGGTGTAGTCTCAGTAGCTCAGTTGGTCAGAGCGATGGGCATGTTTCCCAGAGTCGCGAGTTCGAGTCTCGCCTGAGGCAGTGGATTTTCTACTTTTCCTTTATTTCCAAACATTGTGGTATCGTTAGCAGACGTTCTGCTTAATACAAAAATAAATTGTATAGATGTGTTTCATTTTTAGGGTTGCGTACCAATATAGTAAAAAGGAACCCTATAGTGCACTGTCTGTCTGCCATACACACACAGTCACTTTTTGCTCCGAAGCTAACTGGACCAATTGAGCTTAAATTTTTAACACATAAATATCTATAAATTCATAATATATCATTTGGACTAATAAATATTCAACGATAAATTAAATTAATAGTAAATTTAGTAAAAAAAACGGTGACTGCAGTTTTGTTTCTTTTTTAATTTAAAAGAATGTTTCTTTTACATAACATAAAAGCTATTAAAAAAAATAAGAATGTTACCTCTAGGGCCCATATATATTTCATACCCTGTATTACAAATTTTGATTACTGTAGTCAATATACGATTGCCACTTGATGTCTTACTATTAAAAAAAATATCGGTTAAATTGTGTGTAACAATTTATGGTTAATAAAATAAATTGAAAAAAAAATGGAAAAAAGCATGCCTTTATATAGGTATATTTTATGAACCATAATTTACCATTACCGATTTCATTAATTTTAAATTCAATGAAAAGCCTTCTTTGTACAGTCAACCTCAAAAATATGTTTACACTTTTGGACCTTATTACAAAGGAGTAAGCTGCAAAAGTGTAAACATATTTTTGACGTACAAGCGAAAATGTAGAATACCTAATATCTTGAATTGAACAAGTAAATAACGTCCTGAAATTATAAGGTATGATATTTCCCTAATTCAAATCAAAGGTTTTTAATTAAGTAGGGACAGTATAGGTAATAATATAGTATTAGTCCCTAGTGGACCTTAATATTTCATACCTTAGTTATAATTAAGTATTAATAAATTTGTATGTATATTTAAGATCTTATTTATAAGTGTTATCGCAAATAAATATTTCATTTCATTTCGTCTAAACGTGTCTCGGTAAACAAAGTCAAAACTACTACAGGTCAACCTAAATACAGCAATTTAAAATAGCACAAAAGGGTTTGGAACGTACCGGTCACTTGATCCCTTGACACTTGGGATGCTGGACGAAGAGTAAAATTTACATAGAGTAGTCCAACTTCAAAAAATAACTGTAAATAAAGAAATAACAGACAAGACCTATTTAGTAAAAACCGCACTCAAATTGTTTTATGTATTCCAACTACAATCCTACAAACACACATAAAATATAAAAATACACACGGATGGATAACCATCATCATCATGTTCATGGTGGCTGGTGGTGGTGGTGGTCATAATGGTGGTGTTGTCCGCGACCATGATCAGTGTAACTTGTGTCGAAATGTCGGGACTCAAGGTAAAATAAATTTATTCCGTTTTGCTTCGTTTAATATGTGTACAAAACGTGAAAGTTTTAAAAGTTAAACTGTCCTCAGTTTAGCAAATATATTCAGGGTGAAACCACAGATTATATAATAGTTCTTACGAACAGATATGAATCTCTCATAGAAAACGTAAATACCTACCGCTTTAAGTACCTACGCAAAAATACAATGGAGCGACCGTCGACGCGCGCACGATCGCTAGCTCGTTTGTACCGTCCACGGTGATCGGGCGGCGAGCGGCGCGTAGGTAATTAACGAGCTCGCGCGGGCGAGTTTCATAGGCCTGGTGAAACGTAAGTCGTGAACAGAAATAAATCTACTTAAAATCTTTCTCTTGAAATCATCATCATCAACTTAAGAGTGATTCTCTTGTCGGTGGAGTATTTTCCATCTACGCCTATCCTGCGCCAGTTCCTCTCAGTCAGTTGGCTTTCTCTTGAAATAAATAAATAAAATAAAAAGATATTTTATGCCACACCTGGCCATAAAGTGTCCTTTTCCGCACGCTGCGCGTACGGAAAAAGACGCTTTCTGGCCAAGTGTAGACATAAAATGATGTACACAACACGGGAGGTAATAATTTATTTATTTTACCACCCTAGTTGTGTAATGTACTATTGCAGACAGATTACAGTCCTTATACCTACTGTGATCGAGGTGAACGGACGGTTAAGGGAAGAATTTTGGTTTCTGTATTTAATCAAATAGTGACTAGACGATTTTAACAAGGCTTACCGACCTCTAATTAGAAGTGAATTGTTTCACCGTTTCTCAGTCAAAAGTTCCGAAATTGCTAATTATAATTGTTTATTCAAGTATTATGAAGATTTTTGATATATAAAGTGAAAAGCATTTGAATACATCGTTAACATTATTACAATATCATAAAAGTGTGTTTAATTTCTGACATCTCCCTTTCGTAGCGATAACGAAAACAATGGCAGGTAGGCAATGCCACCTTGGCACTAACTATATCAGCTATACATACATATCTGTATTACTCGATTACTTTTTTTGTGTTGGTCACAATTAATACCTATAATTAATCGAAATTGGTGTGGCTAGTGCCCATCTATACGTAAAGTTTGCACCGAATTGGTAGTGACAAATTATTGGAGCAATATATGTTCCGACAAGAAATTGTAGAAATTAAAAAGTGACAACATCGTAGTGTCGTCCCTTTCAAATCAATCTAAGAAAACGGAAAATCTAACTAAATTATCAATAAGTAGGCGCAATTAACTCTCTTCTTCTTCGAGGAACAAAGGAAACCTGGGACACTTATGGTACTAGAAATCCGTTTTTTTTATCAATTTTTTATTTATTATGCCGCCACTTTTTTTGCATTGCAGCATAGGCATTTCGTGTTCCCTATTAAAGACGTGACTAATTATACATCATCTTATCGAACTAGTTTCAGTGTCATGGGCTCTTATACTAGTTGGTTTAGGTGTAAAAACTTATACCCTTATGAATAAATGGCCTCTATAGTTAAGAGATCGCTGATAATCGTTTGTCCCTTTCCCTCAAATAAGTTGGACGGAAAGGGACAAACGATTATCAGAGGCCTCTTAACTTTAGTAGACGTTTATGAATAAAGGGGTTAGTGCCGTCGGACTTTAGACGTTTATGATGAGAACATCGTAGTTTAAAGACGTCAGACATCTAAGTATGACGGTTACGCATATAAAACATGGCCGAATAAATTACCTATTTAGGAACAAGGAAAACACGTAAAAAAACTATATCTTTAAGTAGGAAATCTATGGTGAATGAGTTGCATGGACACGGGTGACGTTAATTATCTCATTTAAAAAAACATCATCATCATGATGACTTGAAATAATATTATTATATTAATAGCGTACTGGCGTATGCAGTAGTTACGCTACTTGTTACTAGATGGTGTAGCAGCGCAGGTGACATTTCCTCTAACATTTTGGGTATCTCTAGGATGCTCTCGTGATGACGCTAATAAAGACATGGAGCCCCAAAAAGTCTACTATTAACACCGATATTTTTGAACCATTTCAATAGCTTTTTTATTTATTTTCACTTAATTTGGATATATTGATCCTATTGCATTCTATCAACAAAATTTTATTGCATAAATCACCATGTGTCATCATCCCTATTGGCATCTACAATCGGCGCAATTTTGACACAAAACTCGTGCGTGATTTCGAGACATTGCCGTCTAGGTAGGTGCAATGAAATTAATCGATGGATCAAAAACAGCAATGTATTAAAAACGGTAGGTTTGTAGAAGCTTTATTACATAAAAGTGAACAATCGTGGTAAAACATACGCCCGGTATAATACCTCGAGCAGGAAAGTGCGTGTTCTTAATGCTTTAAACATCTATATTTGAATATGTACGCTCTGTGAATACTAAATTATAATAAACGGGTAACTCCCAAACTTACGGTGTAGTTTATTGTGCTGTAGGTACCTATAGTTTATCCTCAAACGAATAATATATGTGACAATCTCACGCATAATTATATCAGTTTAGTCCACAGTTGAGACTCTATTACAAGATTTTATTTTCTTCAAAACAAACATAAATGCAGCTTACATCCTCAAAAAATTATTCCCACTAGGTGCACCCAAGAATGCGGAACAATGAGCATAAATAAATATGAAAGTGTATGGGATAAACTCACACAAATCCACCTGGCTGTAGGTAACCACAGTTTTTATGAGGATAATAATTTAATCCAATCGGTTTTTAAGTATAAAGTACCAATTCGGTAGCGGTCTTTTCCAAGCTAATTGTGTACATTGTAAGTGAGAAAGAGAACGAGTCATGTGTTAAGAGAATCATCATGATTTATGACTTCACATACAATTATTTATTTTATTTTAATATTTTATTTATTTGGAGTTCCAACAGCTATGACATAAACACTATACATTATAGTAAATGCAGGAAGCCAATTATAGGAACTTACAGGTAGTGAAAATTTGTGGACGCGTTTAATGAAAGAGTTCACTTATTAGATTTATAAATATAATAAGATATTAGAAATATAAAAGTGTAAGTAATGGTTATTAACTTTATTCAATAAAGATAAGGTATACAAACATAACTAAGTACCTACTTATAAAATAAAACTATTAAAACTAAATTAAAAATTGTAAGTAATTAGTTTGTGTTCTAATCGTTTATAACAACTTCAAAAAAAAAAATGTATAATTTGTATTCATTTGTTCGCATATGTGGTTGCGATAGTGCGTAGCCTAGTACCTATTAGTTAAGTATAATTGTCACTAACTGTGAGTTCCTATAATTGGCTTCCTGTATTTACTACAATGTATAATGTTTATGTCACAGCTGTTGGATCTCCAAATAAAAAAAATAAAAAAAGGATAGGTACTTAATGCGTTCACTGATAGATAGTATGTATTATGTAGTTTTATAATAACTTCATATCCTTCCTTGAACTGACACATTTACTCTATGGTAAAACCTAATCTTTAGCCCGATAAACACAAGTTATGCTGCCGTGCAGTACTTAAACAACAGTAAGTGCTACTTTTGCGATTTTTTGTTTTTTCTTGATCTAGGATCACCGTGTCGAGACGCACACATGTATATAGTCCACGTGTGATTGTGACAATGGGAAGATATAAAAATCGAACCCTCCATGTACAGTAAGTGACAAGATTTTTGTGAAATATTGAGGTAAAACTAATTAAACTGCCGTAAAAAAGTTACCGCTTGCCAATTTTGAGACTTTACTGATTAAAATACAGTAAAGCTCATATAATACTCCTAAGTTAGTCAGTAAAGATGAGTTAATACTAAGGTCAAAAACTATTTAAAATGCAGTATAATATTAATGTTCTAAAATCTTCATACTGTGTTGTGAAATTTGATGATTATTTAGCTTAATTACTAATTAAAATACAGTAATTGTATTCTCCATTGTAATTTAAGTGGTCGAACAGATGAAATAAAATAGCAAATTACCAGCTAAAGTACAGTAACAAGCTCACTTACTGTGGTTTAATCTGCCGCCGTTGTATTATTCAAATTCACTTGCTTCGCTCACGCTAGCAAGTGCTGTACTTTAGGTCGCATTTTGTTCTTCTGTTTAGTCTCCGACGCCGTTCGATGCGGACGTTGCGGGTAACGAGAGGCGAGCAGCTGGTTAGCGAGTGTTCAATACCTACTCTGCGTATTTATTTAGCGATAGATTTGAAAGCAACGTTAAAATTAGACTGTTTTTACCCATAAAAATGTTTGTTAACTTTTAATTTTATTGTAAAGTTGACTTATTTTGTGTATAATTTTGACAATCTTCTATCTAACTTCCCGATGTTGTGAGGTAATGTAAGCACGTTTATTTATAACCTGAGAGATTCAACTTGCTTGTGAGTGTCATTTAATTTAGATAAATTAATCACAGAAGTATAGTTTGACTACTATCGATACGATGGACAAAATCTGGTGCTTTCTTCTAACAAGTTGTGAAATACGGTTATTATAACACACCACCTAATTACACGTATCACGGTTAACCTACACTTCTTGCACACGGTGCTGGTTGTTATTTATTTATTTATCGTATGGCATAAACATGTTCTCTACTTAAATTTTTAAAATATTAGAGTCTAAGTATGCAATTGCATCCGTCGTAAGATATTTGAGATCCGCCGGTATCCCACTAAACTTGGTGATGGGACATTCAAATATAATGTGGTATATCGTCTGATCTGGATAGCCGCACTGGCATTCTGCAGACTCACACCATCACACTTGTTATGGAATTGACGAACAGCTTGGTTTCAAGAAAAATATGTATATTTTTAAATTATTTTATATGAAATGAATGTACATTTCAGTTTTTAGGGTTCTGTACCAAAATAACACATATGTTGCGACTGTGTTTATCTGTTAGTTATCATTAGTCGGGCCTGGTTACGGACTAGTTTACTTTTATACCATAAAAATGTTTACCATAAAATTATGTAAAATAAAGACTATCACTATATGAGTACTCTTTTACTTTTTGCAGAAAAATGAATACAAGAGCTAAAAGAATGTTGGCCAGAGTTAACAACTCACCAAGCCGCGATAGTATTTTTTAAATAGCCCGATTTTTGTACTGATGATGATGTTATATCGTATAGTTTTATATCAGATGGCTGTGAAACCCTTATTCTACTAGTATTTTTCTTAATACCTAGATGATTTATAACAGTATTACTATTACTTTTTTAAGATAAAGATCTCATTTCCGGTGTAAGTATGACGTAGTCATAATTTAGATTCGATTGCAGTACATAATTAATAAAATAAGAGTAAAGGCCATAGTTATATTAAAAAAGTATTATTTTTGTTGTAATGTGTTTGTTTTCTTTGGTACTGTTTCTTAATGTGATTTTACAAAGGATAAGTGGAAAAGTTTTTATTCTAGTATTGTATTCAGCTTATAGATATAACATATAAGTCTGAACCTTACTTGTCTAACACTACCTCTCTAATCACTGCTTTATTGTATTTGAACGTGACGTAGTCACAAATTGTATTAGATTAGTTTGTAGCATAGATAAATGAGTAGATAGATTGCTAACTCCACACATTGTTTTTTACTAAGCTTTAAGCACACTTAAATCGTAATACGTAATAAGCTGTAATCTTTTGAATAATAACTTTTAGCAAAGCTCGCTTAAAACTTATTCTTTATACGTATTTAGCCATTTATGGAGAGAACACTCTAGGTACTTTATTCTCTTTGGTTAGTAGGAACTTATAAAATAAGATTGAAGACCATCGGAATTTTTTAATAGTTTGATTTTGTGATATCCTACGGGTTTATACTACTATTTTAATTAAATAAATGCTTAAGTGTAATGTAATTGCACTAATTTATGGTGAAAATTAAATTTTTCTATGTATATTCGTGTATTATTCATAATCAATATATACCTTCTTTTTACCATGACGTTTAAGGATAAATAGCAACAAAACCACTACGTATACTAAGTAAATTACAGTAAATAGCAACAAGTACTGTACTTTACTTAGCAATATACGCAATTGGCTGTTAATGTCCAACTATTAGTTACAGTAACCCGCATTTTTACTGCACTTTAATCTGCATTTGTTGTATTTTTACGGCTTTTCGAGGGTACAGTAAATGAGTCAAATTTTGAAAAATTGCTCTATTTTTTTTAATATAAGTCAGAATAAAATAATATTGATACATTCATATTTATTGTATTCCAAACTATATTTTGACATTCATACATTTGTACATGATCATAGAAAACACAGAAAAAAACAGTTCTGAATGTGTTTTTTGCGTTTTTCTCGAAACTCACTTTTTGCACTTACTGTTGTTTAAGTATTGCACGGCAGTATAAGTAGTACTTATAATTTTCCGAGTTTGAACGCCGTCTTATCAATAAAATGAAATGGGACATTTTCATTGTTCGTATTTCAACCTCAATGGGGACATGTTTACTGCTGCTACGTTGTACTACTTACATAATAATGTAATTATGAGTGAATTGATAATCAACTGTGCCCTAAAAATGTGGGGATTTGGGACAACATTGTTTCAATAAAGTGAATTTGCAATCTGGTAGGGCAACGATC
Organism: Pammene fasciana; assembly: GCA_911728535.1. NCBI lineage: Eukaryota > Metazoa > Arthropoda > Insecta > Lepidoptera > Tortricidae > Pammene > Pammene fasciana. The sequence continues at coordinate 6,646,183 of OU452292.1, forward strand.
ACATAGGTACTGAAGGTAGTTCATGACTATTATATACTACAACCATTTTTATTTTTACGTTTGCATTAAAATAAATACATATAGTTTGTACCTAACGGTATGTACTACTACTAGTAGTACATATGATTTTAATAATTCATTCACTTCATTTATTCTTTATTGCACACTACAAAATGGTACAAATGGCGGACTTAATGCCATAAGGCATTCTCTACCAGTCAACCATTGGGTCAAACAGAAAGGTCAAGTAGGTGCAGGGTCTATAAAATATGAATGAATCATTAAAAAAAATAACAATTGATACATATAAAACTATATTCATAACTTAACTTACACAAACACATATAATAATAAACATACATACATATATTTCATTCATAATAAATAATTCATTCGTCATAAATATGTGACTGTCTGCATTAAAAGGTGCCACTTGGTGGGCGGCCGGCGCTTACGGTTTTAATGCTCGAATACAATTTTTGAATTTATACAACTTCCGCCAAATGGTACATTTTCATGAGGACTGTCACAAATCATCTTTCTTGAAAATTTGAACTACATATATTATGACAAACATTTGTGTGGTCGGATTCTACATAGCAAAACAATAAAAAAGAAAAAAAAAATTAAAAACGTAGTACTAAAATACATTCTAGCACATGACTGCAACAAATCAGCCATTAAAACATTACAATTATGTTAGGAACAATGCAATATTTCAGTAAACAAAAAATATACTTCTCGACCGTGACAGGACTCGAACCTGCAATCTTCGGATCCGAAGTCCGACGCCTTATCCATTAGGCCACACGGTCGCTGAGAGTGGCGACGAAATAGGTCAACCAGTGCTGTAGAGCGAGCCTCCGCGTGATGTCATGCATGACGTCACATCACAAGGTCGTTCACCTCCAGTTAACACATTTTCGCCGTGATTTGTTGAAAGGAAAATGATTAGTTAATATGCGAGTTATATAGTCATTAGGTTTAAGTAGAGACTCAGTGCTAAAACAATTAATGTTATTTACTCCATCAGGTATGATAATATTGATAATTATACTTTGATATCATTTTTGACGAGTATTAGATAATATTCAAACATGTACAAATTCTTGAATGTAAATGAGGTAAGTAGCGTTTATGGGCTATTTTCTTACCGATGAAACTTCTAGCTTTAGTCATACCAGAGACTATAGAGATATAGACCACCAAAGCCTAAGAACTTTTTGAAGCTCATGTCAATTGCGCCATCTATGTCAAAGCCGCCTAAAGATACCGAAAATGTAAGAGAAATGTCACCTGCACTGCTACTCCACCTAGTAGCTACTAGTGTACTACTAGTACGCTATTTGTTACTAGGTGGAGTAGCAGTGCAGGTGACATTTCTCTTACATATTCGGTATCTTTAGGCGGCTACCGAAAATGTAAGAGAAATGTCACCTGCACTGCTACTCCACCTAGTAGCTACTAGTGTACTACTAGTACGCTATTTGTTACTAGGTGGAGTAGCAGTGCAGGTGACATTTCTCTTACATATTCGGTATCTTTAGGCGGCTTTGACATAGATGGCGCAATTGACATGAGCTTCAAAAAGTTCTTAGGCTTTGGTGGTCTATATCTCTATAGTCTCTGGTCATACAATTCATGATTTCTTGGGTAGGTTATCTATTCAGTAGAAATAAATACGAGCTATTGTGATTGGATTTTGTTAACAACTTGCTAACAACGATTAGGTACGTCTAGTTTATACTAGCCCTCAACCAAAGTGACGACTAGGGCAATAAAACCCACTCGGCTCGCGTTCTCAGTTTCCATTGTCTTCCTCGGAGCAACACCAGGTGTAATAAAAATACACTCAAGAGCAAAAGTTTCGGGTCACTAGCATTTTCTTGAATATCTCACCCGACCCGAAATTTTTGCTCTTGAGTGTACTTGTGATTTGTAATCCGTTTAAAGGTATAATTGGTACATATTGGTATTGGTATTGGTATTGGTTGGTGATGGTTGGTCTGTAACTTAAAGACAACGTTCTGTTAAAAGTAATGAAATAAATGCATTTGTATTTGTATTTTTAGGGTTCCGTAGCCAAAATGGCAAAAACGGAACCCTTATAGTTTCGCCATGTCCGTCCGTCCGTCCGTCCGTCCGCGGTCTAGCTCAGTGACCGTTAGTACTAGAAAGCTAAAATTTTGTACGAATATGTGCATTAACTAAGCCGAGAAAACGGTTGAATAAAAATTGGAAAATTATATTTTGTCAGGGTACCTCCCGTACACGTAAAGTGGGGGGCGAATTTCTTTTTCGTTTCAACCCAGTTGTGTGGGGTATTGTGGGATAGGTCTCTCAAAAAGAATAAGGGCCCTTTAAAACAGTTTTTGGATAAAACTAATACTTTCGTAAATAATAGCTCCGAAAGTTTAAAACAGGGCGTCCCCCCCATCTAAGTAACTTTTGAACCGTGGGTCCAAAAATTTTGAAAAAAAATCATGAAAGGCCTCATAAGTACCTTCAACGAAAACTATATTAAAAAAAAAGCGGTGAAAATGAGTTATCACTCAAAAACCCATAGTGAAAGGACGTAAGTAAAAATGACTTAAGCGCCGTCAAATTTCCCGTAAGAAACGACCTTTTGAATTAATAAATTGTAACAGGCCGGCAACTACGGAACCCTACACTGAGCATGGTCTGACATGCTCTTGGCCGGTTTTTTTGTATCGTATTGCGACGAAGAAAAAGTAGGAGAAAATAATTTTAAACAAAAAAAAACCGACTTCACTTAGGATCCGCTATTCCAAGAGGAAGTGGCCGAGTTGCTGTAAAAAATAGTGAAATCACTATAGGTGTGCCTATAATAGTTGAAGAGATCCCTCGATTTCTCCAGGATCCTATCATCAGACCCCGACTTGGTGACAATGGGCCATCTAGGGGTTATACCCGTTCGATTAAAAAAAATTGAAAATCGGTTCACGATAACGATTACGGTTCACGATCGTTCACGGTCGAATTGAGAACCTCTTCCTTTTTTGAAGTCGATTAAAATAAAGTGGTATTGTATGGAGGATTGGCCAGCTGGGACGACGTGGTCCATACAATTTTTTTTCACATCTATAAAATATTTCTCCTACTTTCTCTTTGTTGCTACATATTCGATAACAATTATACCCTTAAGAATCACCAGTATTTTAGTTACATCCTGTATAGTCAAGTCACGCGTTATAAAGTCTTATCAAGATATGGTTTTATTTTTGTACAAATGGCGTTTATTACAAGAGCCACAAGAGCGATTAGTAAGAAATAATTACATAACAGTGTGTGAATTATGACATTTATTTAATAAAGTGAACAGTTAAGGGATAAATATAAGGTATATACAAAGAGGTATTATCACTAATCATTAATGTTAACTGATATCTCAATTAATAGGATGTTTTAGGTATAGTCCACGCTGCACGAGTCTAATTTTACAGTAATACCGCAAATCGATGTACAGTTTAGCCATTTGGCACACGCATACTAGAGGACAAAACAAAATTTTTCATCCGCAGTTCTTAAAAAAAAATCCCTTAGGAGGGGGGTGCTGATCTGATTCATAATTTTTTTTTGTATGGGAAAAAAAATTTTTTTTTCAAAAACCTATCGTGTGTGGTATCATATGAAAGGGCTAATAGAGGCGGTTCTAATAATATACCACATAATTATATTTCAGCCATTTTTTTTTAAATAAAACAAAAATAATTTTCAAAACATACCAAGTTTTGGCGCCCCCAGATACGATATGGTCAAAATTGCTTTCTTGAGGTTAGATATGAGCATATCTAGTATCATTTTTGATATACAGTACCAAAAAAAAAACAGCCATATCGTATCTGGGGGACCCCAAACTTGGTATGTTTTGAAAATTATTTTTGTTTTAATTAAAAAAAATGGCTGAAATATAATGATGTGGTATATTATTAGAACCACCTCTATTAGCCCTTTCATATGATACCACACACGATAGGTTTTTGAAAAAAAAAATTTTTTATCCCATACAATAAAAATGATGAATCAGCACCCCCTCCTAAGGGAATTTTTTTTAAGAACTGCGGATGAAAAATTTTGTTTTGACCTCTAGTATGTGTGTACCAAACGGCTAAACTTTACATCGATTTGCGGTTTCTTTTTGTATACAAGGGGCACTAGTAGCAAAGTCATTTTCTCTAACTGTCACCAAAAATTAATACAAACTATACTTATATTTTTTCATTAATTTGCTCTTAAGAGTCTCAGGACCCAGAACTATTCGCTCTCTTTAATTTATTTATTACCCAATCGGTTAGCACAGTATGTATGTAAACTTGTAAAGCCCGAAAATTAAAAAAAATACAGATACATACGAAAAAGCGACGTGATTATTTCTACATACTATTTAAGTATCGATTAGTTATTGTTAATTAAAGATTAGAATAGCAAAATTGTACTTAGATGACACATAGTAGGTATAATAAACATTCCATTGATAAAGTAACTGAAATCAGATTAAATAATTCATGATTATTTTATCAAGACCTGGGGTCGGAAACCTACGCTATTTGTAACCTAGGTCATAGGTCGAAAAACATTAGTAACTAACTTAGATATTAGTGTTTTTCCCTTGATCTGTGCCCGGGTGCGTCATACATTGCAAGGACTTGACGATAACCTAGGGTTTCCCGGCCAGAGGAATCTTCCGCTTATCTACAGCCAACTGGGCCATGTTTAAAATGGACGCAAACAAACCTTATAGAGATCGAGCATTTTATATTAAAGTCGCATAACTTTCTGAGTGGCCCAAATACCTTTTTAAGCTCTGGCTCCGAATAAACCAGTACCCAGAAGCTGTATTCTAATTTTAAAATAAGTAAGTAAACAATAGATTAACAACACAATCTGTCTTAAACATAACTCCAACACTCAACCAATATTCAAGTCGTATTGTAGTTGCATCGCAGTAGTTTTCAAGCGAATTCCGTCATTTTTAATCCAGACGTGTAGGCGTTAGCTGTATTGTGTTGTTATTGCATTGGATTTGCATTGAGGTTGGATCGTGTCTGTGCGTGTCTTAAAGTTAGAATACGGCCCCAGCTACCTTTTTAGTAAGTGCCCAAGCAATATTAGGCGATATAGATATATGACATTTATAAGAGATTGATATAAGCGTTTATTAACTCGTAAGATTTTAGCGTAGTTCTAAAAAAAATATATCCGGTTATATTCGCCCTCTTATACCACTCTCGCCACAACTTTTTTTAATTTTAGGTTCTGTAATTGCGACACAGTAGGGTAGTCAATACAATAACAGGTATAAGAGTGGGATACAGATTAAGTACATGATTTTTGGATTTGGATGAGATTAATAAATTTAATAATGAATGTTATCATCTTGTCAAACGCGGCACAAATCAAATGCTTAAGTATGTTACGCTGAGGATTAATAATAATATTGCCATCATCTGTATTAAATTCAAATTGCAGGGGTGCAACGTTCGAGACAAATTTGTTTTGATATTTTCAACTGTGTTCAGATCACTTAAAGCTCCATTTTCAACAACACGATATCCGTTCTTCCCGATTGCAACACCATTTTGGACTCATGATATCCTAGTACATGTGGCTTGTCAGTTTGGTCCCGGTCTACCGGAAAATTCGTGTAGATCCGGAATCCAGTCAGTGGTGCCCTTAATTTATCCAGTAAGGTACCTATTTAGATATTTTGGTAGAATACATAGGTATCCATAGAAAATACGTATCATAGAAAAGTGGAAATTGAGTACATAGATCGGTGTCCGGTTGAAAAAGACATGCTATACAAATTGACGGGTAACCATCAATATGACACATGCCCATTCGTCCGGTTAAAAGTTGCTAAAACTTCCTTCCTCAAAACTAAGTTTGAACATCCTTTAAGAGGCTCAATACCTACATACATGAGTACTACTTATAAAGTGACACATATCCGACGAGTTGTTTAATTTATCATTTTATTTATATTTTATATTTAATAACTATACCTACTGAACTTGACTTAATGCCACAAGAGAAGCTGATACCTTCACCTACCTATTCAGTATTCTTTTCCATAACACTGTAGGCTTTTCTGTAACTCCTCTTCAAAAGGTATAGGGTATAGGGGATCCATCTCCACTTCCACTTCGCTACTTCTCGGGAGATAGGAGACTGTTGGCACATACTCCACAAAACCTCATTCTTTATAGTCTTCGCCTAGAAGATGCGAAGGATCGATCGAAGGAACTTCTTATTGACAAACACTTGTAGCTTGTGTGCCAGCCCCTCGCTTTGTCGCTCTCCACGTTTTACTGCCAAAGAACAGTACATTGTAATTACTGAACGACATTTCTATAAGAATTACGCGTAATTTGGTAGGTAGATAATCCACGAAACCAAAGTCCAAACATGTCATCCACGAATTGTCACGGAATCATCACAACACAATGACCCAGTCACGGTATCGTGCTCCCGAAGTGTTTCGGAACATAATTATGATATTAAGTAAGTGCGACGCAACCTCCATGTGACCCTTAGTATAATTGGGAAACTAACCTATGCCCGCGACTTTTTATGATCTGTCTTATAGTCTTTTTTTTTCAGATGTGTTTTGGCTTAGTCACATTGACTTACATACAACATTTTTTCACTTTTCAACCGACTTCAAGATTTTGAAGGATTAATTCGTCGAGATCTTTTTTTTGCTTGTTTTTTTATGTATGTTCACCGATTATTCGAAGACGGCTGAACCGATTTGGAAAATTCTTTTTTGTTTGAAAGAGTATACTTCTCAGTTGGTCCCATTGTCACCAGCTCCAGATCTGATGATGGGACCCTGGAGAAATCGAGAGAACTGTTCAACTATTATAGGCACACCTATAGTGATTTCTCTATTTTTTACAGCAACTCGGCCACTTCCTCTTGGAATCGCGGATGCTAAGTAAAGTCGGTTCATTTTTTGATAACATTATAAATATTTGACTTAACAATACTACGTGTACGAGTTATTTGATACCGTCACGTGCTACAAATTTGCCTGGCTTGAAAAACAGCAATAAGATAGCTGTTGGGTGATGCTGGCCATACACGATCATTCCTATCGTCAAATCGGCATGACGCTGCAGGCTTGATCCAATCTGTAGCTCGTCCATATACACCACACACGATCAGTTTTATTTGTCCAATTGGCAGCGACGTTCAGTTGAAGCCATGGCGTCACCGGTGACAGACGACGATGTTTTAGCCGTTTTGGGCATTATACTCGTGAAAATAAAACAAAAAAAAGAAAAGATCGAGCAGAGTGGTGCAAACAGTGGTTAATGAAAAGAAAACATTTTAGTCATACAAATTTAGTGAAAGAATTAAGGATTACGCCAAAAGATTATTGTAATTATTTACGAATGAATGAAGAAACGTAAATAAATTCCAGTATCACTTCGCGGTACCGAGCTGTATTTTGCGTCATGTTGTGAGAGCGCGCGCACGACGACGTCTATCACCGACAAAAATCTTGATCGGAGTGAACTGATGATGCCGACCGCCTTACACGGTCCAATCGGCATGATCCAATCGGCATGATCAAGCCAAAAGAATCGAATTTCGATTGTGCCGTCAAATTTAACTGTCATGCCAATCCACTCCCACACACGGTCAAATCTAACTGATCCAATCGGTAGCGTCATGCCGATTTGACGATAGGAATGATCGTGTATGGCCAGCATGAAGAAAACCATATTTTTCAAGCCAGACAAAATTGTGCATCGTAGGCAAAGTTTTAGCATGTGACGGTGTAGTTTGTATGTAAGATTTTTTGTTAATCCACTCAATCAGGCAAAAACGATTGATTTGAGCAATAATATTGGTAGATAAGAACGTATTAAGTAGGTAGTAGCGCAGAAAACATGTGCCATCGGGTTCATAATTGCATGGCCAATTTATAAATGAATTCATTCATAAATTGCCCACGCATTTTTGAACCGGATGGTACACATCTTTGAATTTCGTTGGGTTGGGAGTGAAATTCGTTAAGATTTAATATTTAACTGTTTGTAATAAAGGCATCAATATTCACATTGATAATGAATCAATGAATTGATTGACTGATTTTATAGGCATCGGGTTCAAGACTTTTATTGATAAAATCTCAATCAACTATTTTATGAGAATTATTTACGGACGACTAGCCTAACATAGTTTAAACGTTTATTGATAAAGATTCAAGTTCAACGCTCCATAATTATTAATAGCCAACAGAGATGGCGCCACGGAGATAAAAATATTCCTACAATAACATGACTGACCTCAGTAGGGTCACTACGTTACCCTACTGATAGTATTATTTATTATGATATATTAGTGGTTCACAGTGGTTCTATCAATGGCATGAATGACATACTGTGATATAATTGGTCTGTCGACTCTGGTCGAAGAGATATCGATTTACGACTAGAGATTAATATGGTTGTTTTATGTTACGTACAAATAAGAATTGCTTTGTATTACTTTAAATTTAAATTACCTGAATTCTTTTAGAGAAATAAATTCTTAAACCATAAACCATTATCTGTTTAAGGCGGATTTTTACCTCACTACAAAGAAAGTTATGATATTTATCATATTAGCAGTGTGCAATGTGGGTCAAAAAGAGGTACCTATTTCAATATGGGTCATATGGCTTTAAAGTGAAAATTTTAAGTTAGGTATTAAAACTAATAATGGCATGAAAGTAATACAAAGTCAGAAATGAAAGTAGGAAACTAATGCTATTAATAAAACAAAATCATTTATTTAGACAGAATAAAATTAACATTGATAATTTAAATCCACATCGCAGGCTTCGTCATCAGATTCCCAACATAATAACTTCCACAACATGCTTCGTCAAATTCACAGTTCAAATCCACAACAGGTTTCGTCAACATCACTAAAACTAATAATAAACACAAATTCATTCCATTTTAGACCCCACCCCGATACTCATCCGGTCCAAACGTTCCAAAGATGCTGGCAGCATTACCCCGCTGAACAGCCAGCGAAATTCGTTGGACCAGGAAAGAACTATATTATGCTATTAATTATTTCATTTTAAACTTTACGATCTTATATTTATTTACAATTTCTATGTGTTCGGTCGGTGACTCATGGAAATTGGTGAGTGCGGAGACGAATGGGCACGTGTCATATTGATGGTTACCCGTCAATTTGTATACCTACTTAGCTTGTCTTTCCACCAGACACCCGAATCACGCGAGCTACACCACACCAGTCACGAGTTTGACCTTATATCCTTACTAGTTATTTATTATGTAATTATTAGTAAAAAAATCCACTTACTTAAGAGTCGCCAGGACGCTCGCGTTTCCATACAAACGTAGTTTAGCTCTCACACTCACAGCCAGATACAGATTTACATACAAAACTTATTTTTGCTATATTTTCTTTGTATTACAATTTTTAGCAACGAAAACGAATTACCGACATAGATCTGTACTGCTAGAATGCCCATGCCAAATTTCGTGGCTCTAAAGCATGTCATTTTAAAATGAGAGCTGAACTACGTTTGTATGGGGACGTGAGTTCAAGCGAGCGTCCTGGCGACTCTTAATTCCTCAAACAGTGTATCTGTTACGGTCAGGACCTAGAGGTAACTTGCTCGGGCAATAACCTGCGGAACGGGTACCATAAATAATGTCACATTTTCATATAAAATTTCACGTTTTAGCTCACTCACACTTTGAGTCTAACCTCGTTAATATTACCAGAGACTATAGAGATATAGACGACCACAGCTTAAGAACTTTTTGAAGCTCAAGTCAATTGCGCCCTCTGTGTCTAGTGTACTACTAGTACGCTATTTGTTACTAGGTGGAGTAGCAGTGCAGATGAGATTTTCTCTTACAATTTCGGTATCTTTAGGCGGCTTTCGGACAGAGGGCGCAATTGACTTGAGCTTCAAAAAGTTCTTAGGCTGTGGTCGTCTATCTCTATAGTCTCTGATATTACACTGCCTTTGCAATAGAGAATAGATAATAATAATAATTTTTATCTACACCCATATCATAAACCCTCCATGATGCGTTCAAAAACCGCACGTTATAACCACCATAAAAATAGATTGTTTCGTTAGAAGTTAGAACAAATGTCTTATCTGTAACGATGTTATTATTATCAAATAATAAGCAAAAATTCGATATCATTATGAAATTCTGGGATGCTCCGACCCGCCGGCACGCGCCCCACCGACCGCCGGCACAATCGAGTTGGCCATGGCGATGGCGTGCAATCCGTGCAATGGCAGTCATTCAATCATCATTTCGGGTTTATAAAATGTGTGTAGATAAAGCAGTGTATGCAACTGTACGTAATTAGGCCTTAAAACACTCGTGTGATCTTATTATGAAACTCACTTCGTTCGTTTCATAAAACCACACTCGTGTTTTAAGGACCCCTATTACGTAACAGTTACATAAACTACTAATTCTATGCTCATATCCATTAACTAGTTTAATTTCTTAAAACATCAAACATGGGTGTGTCTTATTTACTTGAGTGCAGCCGTACTGATAGCACTCTTATAAACAAAGTAAGGAAAATATTTTCAAACTTATACTTGTTAATTGTAGAATAATGAGTGCAAAGGTTATCTTTGAGGATGCTTATTAGTTAGGTATTGTGGAAAGTTTAATTTGAGGATTTCCTAAATTATTGCGTAGTTTTAAATTCCGACATGAAATTGTAGATATTAAAAAGTGGCAACATCCTAGTGTCCTTTTTAAATCAATCTAAGAAAACGGGACGACACTACTTTTTAATTTCTATTAAATTCTTGTCAGAATATACGAACTTAGACTATTCAACCAACCGGACGAGCCAGGTCTGTCATTTACTATCCAAAAAAATCTGCTGATTTTTGCGGGGGAGGGGAACGTCAAAAAGCCACGTCAGATAAACGTCGGTCCATACAATGAGTATGACCACTGGTCATATATTTTCGGCAGAGGGGAACGCCTGTCAATGGCCGCTCCGGTTGATTAAATACTCTAAGTATACGATCAAGTCATCAGATCCGTGACCCCTTAATAATTAAGTTAATTAAGAAAGGAATTTACGAGTTAGTACGTGTCCAAAAAAATTACGCTCCCCCAAATTCCTTATTAACACCTTACCTGGGACCCTCCGAATAGTACCAGGCGAGCATGAAATCGAGAGAGTAAACCTTACACCTTAGTTTCGCCAGTCACTGCCTCAGGTAGAGCCCCACGGGGTACGGGGTGTCATTGCAGGTGCATAGAGAAGGCAGGCGAAATGAAGGCTCTGAAAACCAGTGTAAGGGTGATATTTCGGCTTTAAATAGTCGCTCTTAATCTGAAGATCATGTAACATTGTTTGTGTAAATTGGATTAATGAACGACACGCTTGGTCTCGTTCAACCAATGACAATACGTGGGCTGCACCTTGTTTCATGCGTATGATACATATTTGTTTTATTTTACCTGCCACTGATACCAGCCACTGCCACTGATGCCTTGATACCAGCAATACGCATGGCCATTTTTGACCAAACATTTGTTGCAGCATCTCTTTCCTTAATACGGCAAACAAAAGGGACACTGTCATACTCGTACAATGGGATTACGATAACAATTATACAGGGTGTAACAAAAATACTGGTGATCCGTTTCAGGGCATAATTGGTATCGTATTACGACTAAGAAAAAGTAGGAGAAAAGATTTTTGGACGCGAAAAAATTTTTTTTTTCTATGGGACAGGTGGTCCCAGCCGGCCGACCCACCATACTAAACCAAAATTTTTTTCGCGCGAAAAATGATTTTTCTTACTTTTTCGTAATTAGAATACGATACCAATTATGCCCTTAAAAGGATCACCAGTATTTTTGTTACACCTTGTAGAAGTGAATTGCTGGAATGAGCGCTTATATGAAAATAACCTAATCTTATGACGTACCTACCTATACACATAAAAATATCAATAAACGCAACAAAGTCGTACAGTCACCGGCAATAGTATCTTCCTACACGAAGGCCGCAAAAATATGTGACACGCTCTTATTTGTAGGGCCATAAGAGCGTGTCACATATTTTTGCGGCCTTCGTGTAGGATTATACCATTGCCGGTGACTATCTATATATCTATACATCTATACATATAATAAAGGTGAAGAGGGTAAAAAATCTGTACATTGGAGATATTAGTAAAAAAATGAGTTAGTAGCTCTTAGAATCGATAACAGAACACGTTTCGACGATTTTTAGAATTTTTGTCTGTTTGTCTGTTTGTCTGTTTGTCTGTTTGTCTGTTTGGATGGGGAGAGTTGGCGTCAAAACGCCTGAACCGATTTCGATAAAAACTTCACTAGCAGGTTCAACAGACCTCTGGTCAGGACATAGGCTATAAAAAATACGCACATTTTGGATTTAAGGGGGTTTAAGGGGGGTTTAAACTTTGAATATGAGTGTTAAGCTCAAGCAGCAAATTGATATTTGTTTAACTACTTTCGGTTAGTTTATATTCATTCATATATAAATAAATAAATGGGTTAAATAATAATATACTGGTTAAATATAGTGGAAAAGTAAAAAATACGTACCATCAAAAGGGGTATCTAGATATGTCTTTGGCTATACGATTAGGTAACGCTATCTCTCGCAGGACTTAGTCACTAACCGAGTCCTCCCTACGCAAAATCTGACCACTACATATGTAGTTTAGGTGCATACTAAATGCAACACGAGTTCGCAGAGATTTCCCTAGATGGCTATAGTAGGTAGGTACTATCTATGCTACCTCTTTCTTCCTTCTTTCTCCTCTTTCTGTTGAGGCCTGACGCGCTAGCACGCGGTTGCTTAGCAACGCCTATCTCATCAACAGAGCTGTTGAAAACACTGATGTTTGTGGTTGAAAAGACGAATGATTGCTGCGGATACGAATTTGTATATTTTTCCTTTTCATCGGAAAATTACTCGATCACCTCTGTATTATAAATGTTTGTGAATAGTTTGTAAATCTTCTATCTATACCTACATATAATAAAGCTGAAAAGGGTCGAAAATCTGTAGGTACATTGGAGATATTAGTAAAAAAATGAGTTAGTAGCTCTTAGAATCGATAACAGGACACGTTTCGACGATTTTTAGAATTTTTGTCTGTTTGTCTGTTTAGATTTGAACTTTGTATGGGAAATGACTTCATATGGGAATATATGCCATCGTATTTTAACTATATATTTTTTATACCACGACGGTGACATTGAAGCATACGGCCCGCCGCCTGATGCCAAGCAGTTAGCGTAGCCTATGGACGTCTGTAACTTCAGAGGATTTACATGCACGTTGCCTACCCTTTAGAATACTTTATTTACTAATTCATCTATATTGCACGAAATGGCGTGTAAATATAATACCAAATTGTATTCTCTACCAGTCGTCAACCATAGGGCCAATATAAGCCTATGCAAGGGGAAAAAATAAATTAGAAATACAAAATTCAACAAACTGTTAAGTTGAATGTTAAAGACGGAAGAAAAATCAGTTTTGATAGAATTTACGTAATAGATGGTTAAAGGGGACTCGCATAAAGAAAAACACACTACTATTGCTATTGTTACCAAAAATGTTTGAATGTTCAAGATGGGAGAATTTTCCACGACGTGGGTAGAAGAGGGAGGGGGTCGGGGAGCACCCCGCGAAAAAGGAAAACACACCGTAAAATTGCTAATTATACCAAAAATTGTTAGGTTAATCATTTAAGATGGGAGAAAAAGAGTTTTGATAGGGCTTACTACGGGATAGGCGGTAAACAAGGGGGCCCCCCGCATAAAGAAAAAACACCCCGTACTATTGCTAAGTATAGCAAGAATTGTTAGGTTAAACATTCAAGATGGGAGAAAAAGAGTTTTGATAGGGTTTAGCACGTGATGGGCGGCAAAGAAAGAGGGGCTCGGGGGGCGGAGCCCCCCGCACAAAGAAAAAATTCACCGTACTATTGCTAAGTATACCAAGAACTGTTAGGTTAAACATTCAAGATGGGAGAAAAAGAGTTTTGACAGGGTGTATCACGTGACGGGCCGCAATTAAAGGGGGGTTCTGGGGGCGGAGCCCCCCTCATAAAGAAAAAACACCGTAGTATTGCTAATGATACCAAAAATTGTTAGGTTAATCGTTTAAGATGGGAGAAAAAGAGTTTTGATAGGGCTTACCACGGGATAGGCGGTAAACAAGGGGGGCTCGGGGGGCGGAGCCCCCCGCATAAAGAAAAAACACCCCGTACTATTGCTAAGTATACCAAGAACTGTTAGGTTAAACATTCAAGATGGGAGAAAAAGGGTTTTGACAGGGTGGATCACGTGACGGGCCGCAATTAAAGGGGGGCTCGGGGGGCGGAGCCCCCCGCATAAAGAAAAAACACCGAAGTATTGCTAATGATACCAAAAATTGTTAGGTTAATCGTTTAAGATGGGAGAAAAAGAGTTTTGATAGGGCTTACCACGGGATAGGCGGTAAACAAGGGGGCTTGGGGGGCGGAGCCCCCCGCATAAAGAAAAAACACCCCGTACTATTGCTAAGTATACCAAGAACTGTTAGGTTAAACATTCAAGATGGGAGAAAAAGGGTTTTGACAGGGTGGATCACGTGACGGGCCGCAATTAAAGGGGGGCTCGGGGGGCGGAGCCCCCCGCATAAAGAAAAAACACCGTAGTATTGCTAATGATACCAAAAATTGTTAGGTTAATCATTTAAGATGGGAGAAAAAGAGTTTTGATAGGGCTTACCACGAGATAGGCGGTAAGCAAGGGGGGCTCGGGGGGCGGAGCCCCCCGCATAAAGAAAAAACACCCCGCACTATTGCTACTTATACCAAAAATTTTTAGGTTGAACATTTAACACGAGAGAAAAAGAGTTTCGATAGGTTTTACCATGTGACGGGCGGTAAACAAAGGGAGGCTCAGGGGGCGGAGCTCCCCGCATGAAGATAAAAAAACACCATATCATTGCTAATTATACCACAAATTGTTAGGTTAAACATTTAAGATGGGAGAAAAAGAGTTTTGATAGGGTTTAGCACGTGAAAGGCGGTTAAAGGGGGACCACCAGCATAAAGAAAAAACACACTGCGCTATTGCTATTGTTATCAAAATTGGTAAGGTTGAATGTTTAAGATGGGAGCAAGAGTTTGACAGAGTTTTCCACGCGGCAGACGGTACAAGGGGGGCTCGGGGGCGGAGCCCCCCGCATTAGACAAAAACACCGTACCATTGCTATTTTTACCATAAATGGTAAGGTTGAATATTTCAGATGGGAAGAAAAAAGTTTTGATAGAGTTTGCGTTATGGCACTTATGGCATAAGCGGCAGAAGGCTTGCATAAACCAAAAACACACAGCACTTTCACTATTAATACCAAAAATGGTTAAGTTGAATATTTAAGACGGAACACAATAACAGTTTTGATAGAGTTTACTACGTGAAAGGCTGCTTGGGGGCCATTTTGCTTACACTTTAACATCAAGGTTGTTTTCTCTGGGACGCTTCGGGTTTTCGACTCTAATTAGTGTTTAGCTGTCGGCCTACGCAGACCTTACCACTAAAGCTGCCTTGCTATTGATACGGATACGGTTAAAGATAAGAGGGGACATGCGGGAATCGATCATCAGCAAGGCATCAGTCATGGTCACGGTGACGGTTCTTAGTTAATTCCCGGCTATTGGTTGATTCCCGCACGTCTCCTCTCATCTCCGCCTTAGTGAAAGGGCTGCCTTATTATTGGTCTTTCCACCCTTCGGTTTACTTTTAAGACTTATCATTAATTTGTGTTCGATCTCTGACCTCCTGCTGCACTTTCCTCTGAGATACTTCGGCCGTTCGACTCTACATGACTCTACAAAGGAAGCTCTGACTGTTTAGCTCGCCAGATCTTCCCACTCACATGCTTCTCTTGACCATGGCTGACACAGTCCAATCTTAGACGCTTTCCGTCGATCTTTTGGGATGTCGAAGTTATATGGAAGAAGTCGGTTTTAGCTAAACTGCTAAACTGACTTTATAAAATTTTACAAGTAGAAAGCGTTCAGCAATGGACTGTTGAGGATAACGAAAAGTAACAGAATCAACTGCAACACACGCGAGCGAAGCCGCGCGGGTACAGCTAGTACCATAATAATGATGGTCTGATTATATTTATTACGAGTGTTACAATCATAATAACGATATCGTTGACCTCGCGAACCTATCGATTGGTACCTACATAATTACTCGTATGAATAATATGATACTTATCTTCAGAAAATAAAACTAGAGGCCTATTCGCAGAATCATTTTGTCATTGGTTTGATTAAAATATGATGTTGAACAGGACCAAAACAGTTTACTTTTGACGTTTGGCTTATTAAGATCATCTTCTTCTTGTTATCAATGTCAATATGGTACGATATACGTCCACTGTTTTAGTGAGATTGGTAGTCACTATCACAGTGTGTTTAGACTTAGTGTAATTTTTATGGCAAAATTAACAAGTTTTGAAAACAAAGTAACAAAGCATGAATTTGACGTCACAATAACGATCCTAGGATAAGATTAGGTATGACAGTAAATAGGTATTAAGTCTTTTAGTACGAATATTCGATGTTCGCAGAATATTCGTATCATCACAGCCACTTGAGAATTCCTAGATACGATGTACAAACATGCGTCCAGCAAACAAATGTACTATATTGCACACCACATGTTGTCATTGACTCATAAAGTCCGAATATTTATCTAAGGATGATGACAGTAATTTGAATTCGGGTGTGGAAATGGACCGTTTACTCGTACCTAACTTACAGTTAGAGTTTGACCACACTAATAAGCAAGTGCAAGTAGCATTTGAAAGAACCAGCGAAAAGAACAAACTTATGAGCAAAATCAGTACTTCGTACAATTATGTTTATGGTGGCAATTCTACATCCTGACATTGCAACATCTATGCAGAGTAAACGTGGTCGGACTTTATGATTGTCAACAATCTTACGTTGAAATTACTTATTTTATAAATTTCCGGTCCATTTTAGAATAGCCAAAGTGAGAATGGAACCCTAGTATATGCCCCACAACCTATTACTACACATTTTTTCAGTGTAATTGAGTTAGCATAGTTTTTATTGCCAATAAATAAATTAAATGTTGTTGTCATGGTATAATATATATATTTAATGTGACAAAAATATGTAGACCACGACTCCATTATACCAAGGCGTAAAATTTTGGATACATGTTTTTGTCACATTAAATGTATCCATATTTTCAGACGTGAACGTATCTATGAAAAATTGGGACTATTTTTAAATCAAGATCGAAGAATATATGCGAGATTTTAAATAGAGTGAGCTCTAACAAGTCCAGATCTAGCAAAAGATAGGTTTTCGGGATTTTGAAAATTACTCAATTCCTTTCGCTCTAAGAATAAGACGATAAGGAAAAGTATACAAAAATAATGCTAATGCATTTAATACTGCGACTGTTTGATTCACTCCTGCTGTGCAGGACGTAACTCCAATATCCCCGTCTCCGTGTTTGACAAGTTGAAGATCGCATAAGTGCAGCCTTCGATATGGAGGTCGGGGCGAGGGCGACTATGCGTCTTGCAGTGACGGCTCAGGGATGATCTGCCGACTTGCACACCGTACTACATTGGCAAATTGTAGACAGCACACCATTCATAATAATTGAATGTTAAAAAGTTTAAGATCGCATAAGTGCGATGTTTGATATGGAGGTCGGGGCGAGGGCGACTATGCGTCTTTCAGTGCCGGCTCAGGGATGATCTGCCGACTTGCACACCGTACTACATTGGCGGATTGTAGGCAGCACACCATTCATAATAACCAAATCCTCACAAGTTTAAGATCGCATAAGTGCGGTCTGCGATATGGAGGTCGGGGTGAGGGCGACTATGCGAATTGCAGTGACGGCTCAGGGATGATCTGCCGACTTGCACACCGTTCTACATTGGCGGATTGTAGGCAGCACACCATTCATAATAACTGAATGTTAAAAAGTTTAAGATCGCATAAGTGCGGTCTTCGATATGGAGGTCGGGGTGAGGGCGACTATGCGTCTTGCAGTGACGGCTCAGGGATGATCTGCCGACTTGCACACCGTACTACATTGGCAAATTGTAGACAGCACACCATTCATAATAATTGAATGTTAAAAAGTTTAAGATCGCATAAGTGCGGTGTTTGATATGGAGGTCGGGGCGAGGGCGACTATGCGTCTTTCAGTGCCGGCTCAGGGATGATCTGCCGACTTGCACACCGTACTACATTGGCGGATTGTAGGCAGCACACCATTCATAATAACCAAATCCTCACAAGTTTAAGATCGCATAAGTGCGGTCTGCGATATGGAGGTCGGGGTGAGGGCGACTATGCAAATTGCAGTGACGGCTCAAGGATGATCTGCCGACTTGCACATCGTTCTACATTGGCGGATTGCAGGCAGCACACCATTTATAATAACCAAATCTTCACAAGTTTAAGATCGCATAAGTGCGGTCTGCGATATGGAGGTCGGGGCGAGGGCGACTATGCGTCATTCAGTAACGGCAAATTGTAGACAGCACACCATTCATAATAACTGAATGTTAACAAGTTTAAGATCGCATAAGTGCGGTGTTTGATATGGAGGTCGGGGCGAGGGCGACTATGCGTCTTTCAGTACCGGCTCAGGGATGATCTGCCGACTTGCACACCGTACTACATTGGCGGATTGTAGGCAGCACACCATTCATAATAACCAAATCCTCACAAGTTTAAGATCGCATAAGTGCGGTCTTCGATATGGAGGTCGGGGCGAGGGCGACCATGCGTCTTGCAGTGACGGCTCAGGGATGATCTGCCGACTTGCACACTGTACTACATTGGCAAATTGTAGACAGCACACCATTCATAATAACTGAATGTTAAAAAGTTTAAGATCGCATAAGTGCGGTCTTCGATATGGAGGTCGGGGTGAGGGCGACTATGCGTCTTGCAGTTACGGCTCAGGGATGATCTGCCGACTTGCACACCGTACTACATTGGCAAATTGTAGACAGCACACCATTCATAATAATTGAATGTTAAAAAGTTTAAGATCGCATAAGTGCGATGTTTGATATGGAGGTCGGGGCGAGGGCGACTATGCGTCTTTCAGTGCCGGCTCAGGGATGATCTGCCGACTTGCACACCGTACTACATTGGCGGATTGTAGGCAGCACACCATTCATAATAACCAAATCCTCACAAGTTTAAGATCGCATAAGTGCGGTCTGCGATATGGAGGTCGGGGTGAGGGCGACTATGCGAATTGCAGTGACGGCTCAGGGATGATCTGCCGACTTGCACACCGTTCTACATTGGCGGATTGTAGGCAGCACACCATTTATAATAACCAAATCTTCACAAGTTTAAGATCGCATAAGTGCGGTCTGCGATATGGAGGTCGGGGCGAGGGCGACTATGCGTCTTTCAGTAACGGCAAATTGTAGACAGCACACCATTCATAATAACTGAATGTTAACAAGTTTAAGATCGCATAAGTGCGGTGTTTGATATGGAGGTCGGGGCGAGGGCGACTATGCGTCTTTCAGTACCGGCTCAGGGATGATCTGCCGACTTGCACACCGTACTACATTGGCGGATTGTAGGCAGCACACCATTCATAATAACCAAATCCTCACAAGTTTAAGATCGTATAAGTGCGGTCTGCGATATGGAGGTCGAGGCGAGGGCGACTATGCGTCTTTCAGTACCGGCTCAGGGATTATCTGCCGACTTGCACACCGTACTACATTGGCGGATTGTAGGCAGCACACCATTCATAATAACCAAATCTTCACAAGTTTAAGATCGTATAAGTGCGGTCTGCGATATGGAGGTCGGGGCGAGGCCGACTATGCGACTTGCAGTGACGGCTCAGGGATGATCTGCCGACTTCCACACCCATACATATATAGGTTGGCCTAATTCTTGTTTTTACAAGCCAGCCGTTTGGGCCCAAATCTTCATGTTTCCATCATCAGATGCTGACCTGACGACAATAGTCAAGTATATAGGTATACAAATTCTTTCAAACAAAAAAAAAATTAAACTTTCGCTTAGGCTCCGCATACGTGTCTTAAAGGTTCGAAACACCACATTTTCGTGTACGGGAAAGAAATAATATTATTATAACAAATGTAAAATCAAGATAAAAAATTGAGTTCAAATGCTTCAGACATCAAGTTAGCAACAAGTCTGCCATAAATGAATAACAAGTAAAATTCACGACCGTCTTTTACGTCTAAAAATAACTTTATTAAATGTTGCGAGGCTTGAAAATTTTCTCCAGACTCTTTGAGTTCATAACAGGCATAAGGTATTATACTTTTAATGTTTTCTTTGACGGGTCTTCTCTACATAACAGACACTTTGTAAATAAGTTAGTATCATGTTATTTCTTTTGCGTCGTATGGAATACACTGACTCGATATCATTAGTAGATATAGATTTATTTTAATAACTATGTTTACAGGTCATTGAAAATGGAAAGCACGTATTAAATATGTATACAAGTATCATGATCCAAACCATTTAAGCCCTGCACAAATGCCCAGCACAATGTAGGGCTCCATAGTTGCCGGTTCGTCACAATACACATACTTAAACAGGGGATTTTTATAGGATATTTTGCGGCACATTACCTCCTTTAAGAAAGAAAAGATAAGTTTTTACGGTTACTCTATTTATCGTAAAAAGTTATATTTTTACGTTTTTTTTCATAAACAGTTTAGTAATTTTCAACCGACTTCAAGATTTTGAAGGAGGAGGCTATCAATTCGTCGGGATCTTAGTTTTTTTTAAATATTTTATTTAAGTATTCACCGATTATTCGGAGGCGGCTGGACCGATTTGGAATATTATTTTTTAGTTTGAAAGAGTAATACTTCACTGTTGACCCCATTGGAACCAAATCAGGATCTGATGATAGGACCCTAGAGAAAAATCGAGGAAATTATTCAAATATTACAGGCAAACCTATTGTGATTTAAATATTTTTAACCGACTTCAAAAAAAGGAGGAGGTTCTCAATTCGACAAATTTTTTTTATATTTTTATATTTTTTCTGTATGTATGGTACTCGATATCCCCGTGATTCGTGAACCGATATTCAAAAATATTTTTTTTAATCGAACGGGTATAACCCCTAGATGGTCCCATTGTCACCAAGTCGGGGTCTGAGGATGGGATCCTGGAGAAATCGAGGGAACTCTTCAACTATTATAGGCACACCTATAGTGATTTCACTATTTTTTACAGCAACTCGGCCACTTCCTCTTGGAATAGCGGATCCTAAGTGAAGTCGGTTCTTTTTTTGTTTAAAATTATTTAGGTTGCAAATTATTTATTTTGTTATCTGAATGGTTGCGCGCTACTGTGTAACAAGCGGGCATAATAAGACACAAGTGAAGTGTACGACCGTGAGGTACAGGGTGTTTGTCAAAGTTCATAATGGAAAATATGTAGTACAGTCAGCATCAATAGTATCTTCCTACAAAAATATGTGACACGCTCCTATGGCTCTACAAATAAGAGCGTGTCACATATTATTGCGCCCTTCGTGTAGGAAGATACCATTGATGCTGACTGTACGCCGTTTAGACTATGGCGATATTGTTAACCTTGTCTTTACAATGACATTTGTAATAGTAAATGTAATCGATTGACTGACGTGATATGCATTTACGGATAACGGGGAAATTACAACTATCATTGTTTGTTTGTTTTTATTCAATACATTTTTTTTTTTTTAATATTAATCGAAAGAAAAAATTATGAGTTACATATAGGCACCTACCATTTTTTTAAGCGTAACGGAGAAATATTTTACAAGTAACATTGTATTTTTTTTAGTTACTCAATTTTATTTAAAAAAAATGATAACCCAAAAACAAAAGTTAAATATAAGATTGTTTAAGGGTATTTTATGATTAAAAGTGTCTCTTAACTACATAATTATAGTTTACAAATACATATTTACTGAATACATGGGGGTGATTTTTGAGATTCGAGTACTCGAAAGTGACATTTGCAGCACGATGAAATTATGTATTAAAAATAACAGCGATAGGAATTTGAAATCATGAGTATTTAAGCTATTAATTTCATGCGAAAAAATTGGCGGTAAGCTTTTTTGTGCGATTATTTTCGAGCTTAAACTTTTTGAATTCGGGCGCTCGAAAGTCAAAAATTGGCCCCCTGTTTGATTGAACCTACCCTGCAGTGAAAATTTATTCTATAAATAATATTCTTCAATGTCCGTATCAAGTCCCAGTGGTTGTCACTGTCTCTGGCAAATCTTAAAACTTAAGTCAGAGTGTCAACCATTGGCGTGTCAATCACTAGGCCGTTTACGTTAACAAACCACACATTTTGAGAAGATTCCATGGCGTCACATTAGTATACGTAATTCCCTCACGGGTAACAATGTAACAGTCATCCATAATGTCACAAATTACTATTTACAAAGCTATCCGCTTGTCAGTCAACCATATAAATTAGTTAGTAGGACAAGTTCGTTTTAAGGCGAAGACAGGACTTAAGTCTCATCCACTATTTAAGTTAAAATTAATCCATAATTTTAGTTTGATTTAATTTCATCATAATATTATAAGTATGAATAGGTACGATTAAAGAAACAAATTGGCATAGTTAGTTAAAAAAAATCTTGCTTTAGTTGTTATATCGGACACTGATGTAACTAGGGTATTAGGGTGGTATGGTTAACTCAACCAAACTTCTGAAATGTATGACACGTCAATCTAATTTCGTACATTAATACCCCGAGATAACAAATAAGCATATTTTATTGGCGTATTACACACAGGTGCATCATTTATTACGGTGTCTCAGAGTCCAAATATAATTTAATAGTGGTTTACAAAATCATAAAGATAAAATTAACTATCGATTATCTCAGAACTGGATCTGATTAGGACACTAGTGTCTTTGAGAAATATACTTAATTCAAGCTCAGGAATTTACCTTTGCATAGGTCATCATACAATGAAGGTTCTTAATTTATGTTGTATTTGTGTTATGTTTATGTGTTGGGCATTTATTTGTGTGTTTATCACACAAATTAATTTGTTCATGAGCTATGGATGTTTTCTATGTATTTAACTATTTATCTATATCTATCTTATTATATATATCGTCGCCTATAGCTGGACCATAACCGCTGTACGGCATATGGCGCGAGCGGTACAGCGGTTGTGGAGTTGTGGTCAAGCTAAATATAGTACCCACAACACAAGCCTTATTGAGCTTACTGTGACGATTGTCCTTAATATTTTTTTTAATGTTCAACAGAGCCAAGATACAATGGTATACACACTAGGCTAAGGTAATACTGACAAATTATTCCATAACACGCATGTCCCCTTAACAGTTAACGTTAACCATACACCATAATAATGTCAAGATTTCCTTCGTAGCCAGCAATCACGAATTTTTCCACCATGTCCTTCAACCTGACCTTTGTACGCGGGTTTGAACACAATTGATTCCATAACAATTAAATTGTTAACGAACAATTGCACAATAATGTATATTGATTTGTTTGAACAACCGTAACTTGTGTACGTGGAACAATTTGGTATCCTATACCTATGTTTGTTTTGTATCTAGGGTTCCTTAAGAAAATACAGCCATATTTAATATTTGCTATATTTTCTTTGTATTAAAATTTTTAGCAACGAAAACAAATGTCCGACCTAGATCTATACTACTAGAATGCCCATGCCAAATTTCATGGTTCTAAAGCATGTCGTTTTAAAATGAGCGCTGAACTACGTTTGTATGGGCACGCGAGAACTGGCGACTCTTAAGTTAGTTTCTAATGACCATAATAGCGAATGTTAGTTTGATTCCGTTGACAAAAATGTCGGATTATACACTTTTCGTTCGTTGGTTTGTCTGTCCGATATTTAGAAAGCTGTATGTTAACGAAGCTTCCTCATTACAGTTATGAATGACGGAATAAACTAGTACAGGTTATTAGGTACCCCTTCACCTCTGCCCGAGAAGAATTATGACCGGCAAGAAACTAGACAGGACTTTTTTTTTCATAACTATAAGTTTGCACTACGGAACCCGGTGTGCACGGCTAACTCACACTTCCCTGAATTATTGTTTGACGTCCGTGGAAATGTTTCTAATAACCTTTCTGAACTTTACAAACATTGTGAGAGTTTTACTAATTTGACAACTGAAACAAAGGCACAACATGACGTCAATTGTGTTGTGTTTTATTGTGATTGTTTGAAAATGGCATTTTGGGGCGACCGCCTAGGCTAGTCGGCTATGACCCTGCCTGCAAATTCTTATTATTATTATTTTCTGACTCACCCTATAGATTTATCAAATTTCCTACCGATTGGCTTATAGTGTTTAGTGTCCATCTGGACATGATAAAACATAAGTCTTAAAGATCTATGGTTACAGCGGGCTAGGATCTTTAAGACTTATGTTTGACTTATTATCATGTCCAGATGGACACTAAACACTATAAGCCAATCGGTAGGAAATTTGATAAATCTAGACGCCATTGTCTCTGATATAAATAAACGACATTATCCGGAAAGACAAGTGTTGGTTGGTGATTGGTTTATATGGGACTATTTTGGTGGTTGGTTTATGGTTGGTGGTTGGTTTACATGGTTTATATGGGAGCTCATCCATTTTACCACACTTCTCTTTCCGGCTAGACTCTAGTAAGAAGTCCTCTTTGATATAAATACATTTAGCATCGCTTTTATTCAAGTTCAAACAAGATATTTGACCTCCGCAATTCACACACCTGTCAATATAAAAAAAAGCTAGCTCATTACACTTGATCACCTACAAATCTCCGACAAGCTGTGTCTGTTCACCTCAGCTGTACAAAAAAATTAAACTACTTAAATAACCTCCAAATTGTTGCAAATAAAACTCTAAACCAACGGCTCAGAGTATAATTTAGAACAGCACCATTAAGAGGTTTAAGAGTTTTTGAAAGTTATCAATATATTGACGATGTTATGTTTGCTGCTGGGGAGCAGTTAATTTAATACATGTAGTAGTTTCAGGGCAGTTTTTCAGCGATATGAGTTAAGTTGGTATTGTAACGGGGTAAATTGTGCTACACGCGTCTAAAAGACGCTTGCGCAGCGCATTGAATGCAGGTCTGTTACTAATTGCAGATTTATTAGGACGCGATCATATTTAAACAATTTATTGATTATTTCTATTAGAAATTTATAAGTATGACATAAGTAGCTATAGTTGAAATCAATGATGAACAGCCTAGTAGCGATTTTCAAAATGTAAACAAAGATGCTGCTGATGCAAGACCCAGTTGCATAGGGCACAGCTGAAACAAAGATCATTTGTTATGAGATTTGAAACAGGATGAACATACTCCGTGTAGACCGGAGGGTAATGCACGGCTAGCACATCTTACGTTGTTGTGCGACTCTCCAGACTTCAAGCGCGACTCGAAGTATGAAGTGACAGGCGACAACGTAAGATATGCTAGCCCGCCAGGAGCCAGGAACGTAGAATTAACGGACGTTGTCTCTAAGTCTAATGCAGTTGATTTTCACTGTGCTCCGCGGACAGTGGTACGTGGTCCGTGACCAGTGAATGGTCCCTGGAAGTACCTGAAGTGGTCCGTGGCCTTATGAACAGAACAACCTTTTGTTGACTTTATTCGTATATTATTCGTATTCGTACCTTCAAGCAGTTGGTGCTCCCTTCTGAAGAAGAAATGTTATTGAGTGGTCCCTTAACATCTGGTTAAGAATCACTGCTTTAAACCACACTCGTTGCCGCTGGACGCGGACCACGGACCAATGTATGGCGGACGGCGTATGTCAGTGTCTGACGTCCACTGTAAAATGGTCGAAATTCAAGGGGGCAAAGTTCGAAGCTTGCGTTTCGTGAGACATGCCCCTAAGACGCTCCACTGCAGCTCGATCCAGGCACAGCAATGTACAAGTTGCAGAACATTCTCAAAAATTCAGTTATGTTCACGGAAATTTCCGGAAAGAATTTATTTCTGAGAACAATTCGTATGGAAAATTTCGCAACTTTGGAAACTTCTCATTGCTATGCTATGTATTGCTAAAAAAACATGTATCAACGAAGAGTTTTAGGTGCCTAAGTTGGCCCAAGGTTAAGCCTTCCGATCACGAGGTATGTACATATCACTAGTAAATTGTGTCATGATTTACTGTGATAGATTCAGGAAGCCTTATGTAATTGGGAGTAAGTTGGACGCGTTATCTAGAAAACCCAGGTTACAATCTTCGGGTTTTCCATATGAACATCTATTTCCAATGTGGTAAGTCTATAATACCTATCACCCATGCAAACATTGTACGCAGTCATGAAGACGTGACTTTATGAAATATTAAATAGTCCAAACCATTGTTTAGTTATCTAAAGTGCAAAAAATACTAAATCTAATCTAAAAATAGAACATATTATGCAAGAGTGCAAATAATCATTTTGTTCTCCAGTACAGAAGACAGATCGCTACCGCAAATTTCATTATTTCATTTAGAATTGATATGTATTTGGGTCTTACCTAATTAATATTTATGACATTTTGAAGTCAAAGATACAACATTGATTGCTAGAGAGATATGAACCAACATTATTTTGTTTTAATGTTAATTTTAAAGGTATAGTAGTATAATTAGTCAAATTGTAACGCTTTAGTTTTAACAATCATGTTACAATTTTTGGTTCAATAAACAAACAAATAAGCATTGCCGATTGTCAATAAGGCATTACTGCCAAAAAAAAATTTTGAAATAAAGTTAAAATGGTTTTTCGAGAATTGAGTTCAGTCTAGTTTAAAGTATTTCCGAAACGCTAGTCAAATGGACTTGAGTCCATATAACCATTTCGTCGTCCTTTTTAGTTAAACAAGTTTTGGGATAGTACTTACTTTTAATCAGCAGATCTATGACGGAAGCTATAAAATGACAGTTGCCATAGCAACGATAACCACCTTATCGCATTATCCACATGCTGCTGCCCATCTCCCGGTATATTCCCTATCTATAAGATTACCTAATTGTCGGTAGGTATTACTGTCATAGACTTTAATTGTTGAGCTTAATCTACCGTTTAAGCTATTTTCTTTTTTAGTACTTACTCTATGAAATGTCCAATATAAAATTCACCCCTAAGATTAAAGGTCGGCGAAACAGTTACAAGTAATACAACAGCTTATGCTATTATTATAACAGCCCAATATGCTTCAGAGTTATTGACGTAAAGACAACTGAGATTACGAAAAAAGGTTTTCAAAAGGGAATCCACACGTCGCAGCCTCGTGACTTTCACAGATATTTTCGGTCCACATGTGTGCACGCGTGACTCGATCGATCGCATCGACAATTTATCGAAGTAGTCAAATATCTGATAACGCAGCAAATCACCTGCTCTGGAAAAAAAATGCATTTTTAATTTTCGCTTGTTAAGTCGAATGAATAGGTAAATAAACTATTGACAGTTCCCGGAACAGCTGTCATTGTCAGCATTAAACTGTCAAAAATTCCATCGTTTATCGCCGATTGCATATCAAGGCATTTCCTGGTTACAAGAAGCAGAGTTTTTTTTTAAGTGAAAGCTGTACGTCATGCGCTTGTACGATACGTGTAAAATGAAATGTAAAATTTAAATGTAATAAGGTGAAGTGAAGTCCAAAGTCCAAAATTAAAAGTGAAAATTTAAATCATTTATTTCCTAAAATAAAAAGTTCTAAGTTATCACTTCTATCGGCAGTGTCATCCATGGTTATCCTTTTATCGCCTATCACGTCATGCGTCACTTTCGCACTTGCATACTTGTTAGATCGTGACAGCTATGGTGAAAGGTGATAAAATTAAAAACCCGACCATATTATCACGGTAGCAGGCCAGTTTAATACGAGTAACTTACTATAATATACGAATAAAGATATTCATATCACAGTTATATGATACAGTTATATATCTCATTCGATCTGACATCGAGAAGTGTTACATAAAAGCTTCTTTTCTGAATATTGGAAATCTAGAATCTGTAAATTCTCTTCAGAATTTTAGTGAAGACCGGCGGAATTTCCATTACCTACTTAATTGATATCGGAAAAGTGCCTTATCGCAAATCCTCTAAAATATAAATCTTACTGACTTGTTACGCAAAATTAATATTGTTAGTGTCTTAAAACCATTACTTGAGGCTCTTTCTGACAGTAATCGTATTTTAATAATTCTGGAACAGAAGCGTTTTTCGTTAGGCTTTCCCTTTTTCCGGCACCTATAAAAGTAACGTTATAAAGGCCTTCTGCGTGTAATCCTTTATTTTGTGACTGATTTTAGGAGCTCATCTGGCTTATATAGCAAAAGAGCGCTGGTAGCCTTGCTAATCCCTAGGTCTCGGGTTCAAACCCCGGCTCGTACCACTGAGTTTTTCGGAACTTATGTACGGAATATCATTTGATATTTACCAGTCGCTTTTCGGTGAAGGAAAACATCGTGAGGAAACCGGATCTAATCCCAAAAAGGCCTGGTTTCCCCTCTGGGTTGGAAGGTCAGACGGCAGTCGCTTTCGTAAAAACTAGTGTCTACGCCAAATCATGAGATTAGGTTGTCAAGCGGACCCCAAAACCGGGATAAACGCTAGGATGATGATGATGATCTGGCTTATATAGCAAGCCTTTGTTTATTTTGGCTACTCTGGGACCACCAGTAGGGTAAAAAAACTAAAACTTTAACAATTTAACAAGTGCCCATTATAATATGCTCTATCAGTTATTCATGAAATAAAACAACTTTGAACGGATTATATTGCGTATACTGAATTTAAATTACATCCCGGGGTTTCGCTGTAAAGTGTTCGAAACGTCGGGATGCAATTTAAATTCAGTATACGCAATATAATCCGTTCAAAGTTCTTTATTTCAAGTGCCCTTTATAGTTACGTAATTTCCAAATCGCGACCTTAGAGCCTGCCGCGAAATGTGAAACTCGTCATATTGAAATATCCCTTTCTGACAAAAAATATTAAAATCAACATGGACGTCTAAGCAGAATAATTGTGTGGGTACTTGAAGGCGTTATAAAATATTTGAGTCTTTTTTAAGATTAATAATTTCCCCTCGCGAATGCTCCGGCTTCAAGAAAAGCTCTGAAGCTATCGAGGTTTTCTAGACTCCAGTAGTTTGTCATCGTCAAAAAAGTACTGAGTTCAGGATTTAAAGATTTTTGTAATATCCTTGGCATGGCGTCCACACGATGGGGTACCCAACAGGCGGCTTGTATGCTTCTTCATCCTAATCACCATGTTAGGTATATATTTTTTAAACTTAATTATTCCGGTGACCCCCACCTTGAACGAACCGTTCGTAGACGTTCAGACAGCACGTGCCCATGCGCACGTGACGTCACCCGATGCCGCAGCCGACCTGAAATTGACACCGTTTTCGCGCAATAGGTTATTAGTCTGGATTTTAAATTAATTGCTAATTTTGTGAATTATTTATTTTGTAACCAGTTTTGTAACCTCTAGTTGACTGAGAAAGATGGATAGTTTTTTTTTACATATTATTTTACATATAGCCGGTAAATTGCGGGTTACCTATAGCGTTACAAGGATTTAAATAAGTATTAGGTACATGCTTATGACACATCAGTAATTCTGCCAGCATCCTCAGCACCAACATGCGAACTTACTTATTTGGCACAATGACCCAAAATGAATATCTTGGCCTCATCATTAAGCTTTTACAGGGAGCATGAGGTCGCCACACATAAGCGCAATTTTATTCGTAAATTTCTACGATTCGAACAGCACATCTCAATAGTATTCTACCCCAATTTGTAGTATAACAATCCAGGTTCACCCCTGTAACTTGATTTTTGTGGATATTTTTAATTCACATCGCGGTTGCGCTCTCATAGATAATTAGTACGGGAGCACCATGTGTGGTGACCTCGAGTTGTCCATAAGGACATAAGCTCTATCTAGTGGTTGAGGTTATCTGTGGGCCTCCGACACACGAGCACGCCATTTTGCTCTGCCCTGAGCAGTTTTATGCCCGCTTTCGTCAGCTCACAAAGATTTAAAGCACATCGTTTCAGTCGTCTTGACCACTTCGAGATAACGCTGGGTGGACAGAGTAGGAACCATTATACCACTTAACCATTATACTACTTAATACTTGTATTAGGTTTTAAGTCAATAAAGATTATTCTTATTCTTAACAAAAAATTAAGACAGTTTTTATTGTATTATAATGTTTTAGAAACTACATATGATTTGGAATATAAAAACACCGGGCCCTTAGCGAAAAAAGGAGAAATAATAATCAAAGTTTTTTCCATAAACCAGTATTAATCAATGGTCTAATGTGAAGGTACCTGCGAGAAATATGGCGTTTAAGACATTGATGCTGTTATTTGTTTTTTTATGTTTAGACTTGGAGAAAAAATATAAAAAATACAATGCTACTCGGTATGTTTTGTACGAGTAGTGCGTTGACAACAAAATGTACCTTCCAATATTGGAAGTTTCCAGTATTTTCAATTTAAACAGACAATATTATATAACAATAGTCAATACGTATCATACTATTATATCATAAAAGTACATATTTTAATATTATTTACATTAATAAGAACGTGCAAAACAATGGTAATGGACACCTCACGTTTGTCATGGGAGCGTTGGTTTCGGAAAATGTCGACATTTCATTTCCACAGTTATTCGCATTTTACATTAGAATAATAACGCTTAGAAACTTATTATTTTTATAAGACTCTCCAGCAATTTACAAAGTAAAGAAGATCAAAGCGAAAGTGACAAACTTATGAGCGTGGATTTTTTTTCTTAAAATTACAAAAGTTTGTAATCGGCGTGACAACTATTTTTTTTTGTCATTAACACTAGTTTAGTTGTCATTACATGTGCTAGCTATGTTTAACAACATTTTGGTATTTGGGGGAACGATTTATTGGCAGGTACAATCGACGTCAAAATATTTTTACACTTTTGCACCTTACGTTTTTGTAATAGGGTCCAAAAGTGTAATCATTTGACGTTGACTGTACAAGAATAAAACCTGTGGTAGTGGTAGTATCTAATACAACATTGTAATTTCCAGAAATGAACTTCTACCGATTACAAAAAGTTTTTGTACCGAGATATTTTTTTTTTGGGATGATTACTTTTTTTTTTGTTAAAATAATTGATTTTTTCCATGTAGAAAGCACAGAAAAGATAGATAGCCTAAGATGTATCTCACAGATGCAGGACAAAGTAGCTTGTAGCTTATTCACTCTAGTTTTAAAGATACCTAAATCATATTTATCATAGCATTATAAAATAAAATGTTATAATATGTTAGCTAATATACGTCCACCACGTATGAGAGGTGTCTCATAAACGATTATAACTTAGTCTTCATGCAGGCAAAAAACAGGTTAATG
Organism: Pammene fasciana; assembly: GCA_911728535.1. Classification (NCBI taxonomy): domain Eukaryota; kingdom Metazoa; phylum Arthropoda; class Insecta; order Lepidoptera; family Tortricidae; genus Pammene; species Pammene fasciana. Next base: position 6,677,743 of record OU452292.1, read on the forward strand.
ACACCCTTAACATTTTCATTCTTTTGGAAAGATTCCGCAACTTGCACATCACATATTTGAAGAGGGGAGGTAAACATATAAGAGTCGTTTAGCGCAATTTAATGGTCATCGCCTTTCTACAAAATGTTTACGCTTTGAATAAGTGAAGCTTAATTAAAAAAAAATTAAAATCATTTATTGCAGACAACAAAGTGGTCCATATTACATTTAGATTAATTAGAATAAAATGAATATTACAAGTGAATCCGCCATGTCGCGACACGCCTCTAATAGTGGAATACCGCCACTATGTGGCCTTAAGACATTAACGGCCTCCTAGCCTAGTCGGTAGTGACCCTGCTTATGAAGCAGGAGGTCCCGGGTTCGGATCCTGGTCATCAGGGCATTTATTTGTGTGTTATCACAGAGTTCCTAAGTTATGGATGTTTCCTGTGTATTTATATATATTTATCTAATATGGACCAATCACACTACGAATGAAGAAGTACTACGTAGAATGAAGAAGAAACCAGAAATACTCTACATCATTAAGAAAAGAAAAACAGCCTATCTGGGTCACATCTATAGAAATGAGAAATACGACTTATTACAGACAATTATTGAGGGAAAATATGAGGGAAAAAGAGGGAGAGGTAGACCTAGAAATAAATGGATAGATAACATTAAAGACTGGACGCATATAAAAGACGCAGCCACCCTCAAGAGATTGGCAAAGACCAGAGAGCTAAATGTCATGCTGACCGCCGACGCCCATTAGACTGGGCATGGCACCAGAAGAAGAAGATCTAATATAATTATATATGGTCGTCTAGTTCTCACAACACAAGCTTTATTAAGCTTACTGTGGGACTAGGTGGATTTGTGTAAAATTGTCCCGTAATACTCGTAATATTGAAGACATTACTCCCGGCCTTCGTCTCAGTAATAATTACCTAATAAATACCATTAAAGTATGCTTTATAAAAACGTGCAATCGCCAAACGTGACGATCTGTAATTTCACACCGATCGTTTTCCTGGTACGAAATATGAGGACTAACGGTGTCCTACTTAACTTCGGCATACGTGGCGAAAAAAATCATAATTCGTGGGAATTTATTAATCGTCTTAGTTATATGAAGATAAAGGATAATAAAAAGCGAGCTGCAATCGTTTAAAAAGCATTTCATTGGAGATACCGCAAAATTAAACAAATGGAAGATACTTACGTCATAGATTTTTGACGATTTTTGAACCCCCCCCCCCCCTAAAATCATCCAAAGATTATGCTTCGAATGGCCCCGTTTCTTCCTACGTTATACTACCATCATTCGATGTCCAGACTCCCCCCCCCCCCCCCCCCCCTCTATTTTGAAATGACGTAATTTATGAATAGCCCCCAAGCATTTATTTTCTTTAACGAAAATAAATTAAAATAACGAAGCAAATATTTTCTTACAGATTTTCTAGTTTTCTTTTACCTAAGATAATACTTGTTTCATTAAAGTACAATCTCTCTTATTTACTCAATATACTTTTGAAACAATATATTTTTGTATTTCTATTTTAAGAAAACGTGGTTTCATTGGTTCAATGTTTTGTTTTGACAAAAACGGGATTTCATCGCGTACACTTATTTTTGTGATTTTTCTGGCGTTTCGAGCGTGTCGTAACGCTTGTGGTCGCAGGCAGACTCTCTCCCTCTCTCCCTGTCTGATTCTGCCACGCTCGAAACGTCAGGAAAATAACAAAAGTAAGTAAGTGCGATTAAGTACCGTTTACTCAAAATAATGAGTGAAAATCGTGTGAGTTTAAATCAGTACAATGTCTCATTCCTCGAGCTAAAATCATAAAGGTATTTCCTTACATTGAAATGAATGCCAATGCTTTCAGAATCATAAAAAAAATGCCAGGGAAGATTCTTCTTCCCACCAATTACAGCTGAGAATAATTCTCAAGGAACTAGTATAACAATGTGAGTTTTTACACTTTTTACGGCCATGTCCTGTTGTAATGACATGTATTGACATTGACAGAAAACGCTGATAGGTTCGCAGAAACGTAGGGATAATAAGCTAAGGTTGGTTTGACGTATGAAGCTAGGCGATGCTATATTTGCTTTTATTGTTTTCAATAGGTTACTTCTACTGATGTGCCTAAGGAAACTTTCCAAAATTGCGAAATGTTTCGGAAATTTAACGTGGGAAAAATTCGGAAAACCTACATTTTTGTATGAGAATTGAAACTTTCCAATTTTAAATTTAAATTTACCATATTTCCCAGTGAAAGTTTCATGAAATTTCCGAGAATTCATAGAATTTTAAGGAAACTTTCCGCAACTTGCACATTTGTAGTTACATCGGTATATAATAGAACAAAGTTTAAAATCTCAAGAACTGTTCATAAATTTAGTATGTACCTATATTTGTTAATTAAGAGGTTCCGTTTCCATGTTCAGATAATTTGACGTTTGGGGATTTTAGGGAAACGTCGTCATATTGGAAAATGTATTTCGTCCTCAGTGTAAAAATGTCATCCATATTTTTACAATCTAAGGCAACATATGAATAAAAAAGGTCTGATTCCACTTTTGTCGACCGAGCAAAGTTTGTTTAACAACGAACTTTGCAGACTCCATGCGAAGCGAGTCACTCGGTTGTAAATAACGAAAACTTATTTATTTCTAGCTGTTTCATTTTTTCAGTGTAGTATAGCTATTAGCTAGTTATCATTTAATTACATCTTTTCGTGGTCAACCAGCTTTCTGCGTCTGCGCAACGATGGTAATTTCCTATTGTTCGATGTCCTGACGCAAAACGCTTCCGATTACAGAATTATAATTAAAGTCCACTTAATCGCGGCGTTGGTTTGCTCGTGGTTCTATTTGCGTTCAGGGAACGATTGTCTGTAGCCACGCCTTTCGTTGTAAATGATTCAGCTCATGTGTCGACAGTTAGTATAATGTGGACGCTTATCATGCTATAGTAAGAACTTAAGGCAATATCATAATCCTCGAGTGTATTACTAGGTATCCTGCCTTTTCGCCGAAAATTGTATTGCCGAATTTCACTTTTGCCAACCAACTTTTCGCCGATGTTTCATTTGGCCGAACCACTTTTACCAAATCATTATTTCGCAACCATTTCATTTCCCAATCCCTTAGTTGGAAAATGAAAATTACATACTAGGTTGGGTTAGGTTAGGTTGGATTAAGTAGGGGTGTGGGACAGGAAACCTCCTCGAGTGCCAGGTCCCTTCTCATTCCTCTTGATCAGGTGGATCCGGGGGAATAGGGAAGGGTTCCTGGACGGTGCACCCTGGGGGCCGCGGTAGGTAATATCGGTTGGTATTGCCTACCGTTGCTGCCAATATCCTGTCAGTCCCTCCACGAGCTCTCTGGTAACAGAGTAGATTAGTGGGGTGGGCGCTGGGGAGGAGGGAGGCTGAGGACGGCCTTATGTACTGCAGTTCCCGAACCAGGTACAGTGGTGGAAGAGGGCGGGGCGCCTCTTCGGAGGTGTGCCATGGCCTGGACTCGCGGAAAAGAGCAGTATTTAAGGCTGGGGCCATGGGTTGGTACTATGGGGTGCCAACTCATCGCAAAAACTCAGTCACGTGGCGGAGGGTGGTTGAAGTATCCTAGATGTTGCAGATAGCTATCATTGTCTTGGTTTGCACTCTTAGGTACCCGTCTCGCCTAGACCAGACTTTGTTTGTTATGGGCAGCATTTGGGTGGGCATTGGTTAGCTTACTAACCTTTGCTCCCACTTTTGGAGTGGCCGATGAAGGGACGCGGATAGGCAGGTGGCCGGTGACCCGCTCTTGGAGGCTAGCCCAACCACCCGGAGACCCATCAGCGTGACTCTGCCTAGGCAGATTCCACGTCTGATTGGGGGCGGAGTGTAGTGGTGGTATGGCTGGAAGGGACGTTTTCCTTGAAGGCATCCCCACTACACGGGTGCCGGGGTAGGGGCGTTTGTCCTCCTGGTGCTGTGCGGGTGGGACCGGAATACCGGTCCCGGCTTCTCCGGGGTTAAGAGAGGCCAGTTGGCGGAGAGCACGCTGGTCATGCTACAGCGTGCTCTATTTGCGGAGTGGGTTCGCCCTAGGGCGACAGTGCTGGTGGTGTCGCGGTTGCAGTTTCGATCCCGTTGCACCACCATTAAGGCACGGAGATGGCAGCATCCCAGAGTTTTAGTGGGTAGGCCGTGTAACAAGCGGTTTCCACGGCCGGCTATGACAAACGTGGAAATGCCTATCGCAGTACTTAATGATATCTTAATGATTACAAAACTAAATTCGAAAGTAAGGTACTAAGAGAGAGATAGATCCATCAAATTCGGATATTCTAAATTGGTGCTGAATAAAAAGGTTAGTATTTCTTGTGACTCATATATTTTATTTAGCGAAGGTATACAACAACAAGCTTACTGTGTAAAACCAATCTTATGCTATTAATATTAATTACCTTACATTAAAGCTTAAAGCTCAATGGTAGAGTTGGGTCGTTGAAGTTACATATTATTTTACACAGTGCCTATCAGGTGTTAATCCCTACCGTTTCAATGCCATCATACCACAGATTCTCTTAATTCTATGGCCCTATGTTACAGGAAAGGAAATATTCCACCAACCTCAGATCACACGCATACCGCTGGGACCCGGGAGCTTCCAAGGCGACATTGACTGAGCTACCAACACGTGGCTCCTGCACCAGACAACACCGGCAGCTTCCCTTCACCGCGACACCGCCATAGGTCCCCGGGCTGCAGCCGGTGGACTCCTTCCCTGCCTCACACGGCAGCCGGAAATTTGAAGTGGCTTAAGGCCATTAGGCAAGCGGGAGACACCGCCTTATAAAGAAGACCACGTGGATACGGATAACGAATATGGATACAAATAAAATACACCCCGCCAGCTGAAAGAAGAAATTGTTTTCATTAGCCATGTGGCAGGATTAAACTCATTAAACTTGATCCAGCAAATATCTGGCTTCTTACCAGCAGGAGATACGAAACGTGTATCTAATTCATTGCTGCAGGCTTCCCTCCCTGCTCTCAGGAATCCCCACCAGCAGACTGGAAAGGAATGATGAGGTCAGAACAGTACTATGGACACCAATGATGAAAGGAATTGAAGCAACACTATTCTCTACTTACAGCAGCCGCGACAAATACTTCAATCCATCAGCTATTCTGCCTCCGTGGCAAGGATCCCTGCTATCCTTTTATCAAAAACAGTCACTACATGTGACGATGGACTTGGCTATATATTGTACCGAAAAAGTAGCCTATCTCGGCTGGGAACAATCAAGGAAGTGACCTCCATACGACCTGATGCTGGGGATGTCAGCATCCAACCAAATTTAATTATGACACTAATTAACCATTTAATTATTTATCTTTATCTTAGACATAAAAATCAAAAGTCTCTTTCTATTGATATTTTGACTATTGTTGCTATTTATAAACAATGTTTTATTCCAATATTCTAAATACATGTAAGTTTATAAACATTTACTTTATTTTTAATTAGCAACCCCACTAATTACTTTTTGTTTTGATTGGTTAATTAATTGTCATTCATATTGTTGCCAGTACAAGACATACTTGCTAGTTATGAAAACGAAACTATTTGAGAGACCTTTCAAAACGCATTAAAGATTGAGTGATCAAAATCACAACGTTACAATACCCCTCTTCCCGCTGTTGCAGTTTACCAAAGGTAAACTGCTCGCTGTCCTCAGCGATTTATCCAAACTGTAGAGTCACAACAAAAAACAAACATAAAATATATATACCTCGACCATACCACGTATGGGAGAACCGAAAACAAACACTAAAATATTTGCAGTGAATTCGAGATACTAACTACTCAACCGATAACCGAAAAGCGAGAACTATCCAAACACTACAACTTAAAATTACTTTATTAACTTAATTTTAAATTTTACAATAACTAACCAAAATAAATATCACAACAACATCCTGTATTCTCGAACCCACGCAACACAAAATGTGACCGCCGACTGACGGAAAAATGGTCACTTACTAAACACTATCCAGAAAACATTCCTTAGCTTTCCCAACACAACCAAGTAGTTGTGTTGAAAAAGCTAAACCAACTGCTAGGTCCGATGATCAGCATACTTCAAATATTCTCTACTAGACCGAGCAACATAAAATTCCAAAATTCAACACTCTTCGTTTAATTTAATAAACTGAAAGAGGTACATCCAAAATATAATTCAAACCATAACTTTTGTCTACCCTCCGGTGTAGACAAGGGAAAACTTGTCCTACCCTTCAGGTCATCGACATACCAAACCAAACCATCTGAAAAAGCCATTCCTTCACAAAAAATCCTTCTACATAAACCGTCGGATTGAAGACGCCGTATCGTCTCAGCCCTTCAGTATAAACTTCCAATTCACAAACCAATACCATCTGAAAACCCATTCCTTCACAAAAAAATCCTTCTTCTTAAACCGTCGGATTGATGACGCGGGGTTCGTCTCAACCCTTCAGTATTAACTTCCCATTCACAAACCAAAACCACAAAATACTGTCTCAACTCTCAACTTTTGTTTTGAGTTGAGTACAGTTTGACGTACTCAACCATGTAGGCTGAGTAAGTCCTCAAAATGTTTGGGCCTCCTCCAGCGAAGACTCCAAAACCAAAATCCGTGTTGCCGCACTGCACTTCCTAGGTGTGCATCGAATGTGCTCATAAACCAAAAAAACAACACGCCAAAAAAAACCACAAAATAGCACCAACTCAGCGACAGTCGGGTATGGTAAGTACCACGACAAAATTTGGACCGTACCGCGATTGTGACAAAAAAAATTGTTTCGCATCATACATTCATCCCTTTCTAGTCATTGCATACTTCATCTTTCAAACTAAGTGACGAAACAGCTGTATCTGTTCGCCACGACTCTTTCAGGTTCGTATTAAATAACTACCACGTTATTTAACACTACCAGCGAGAACAACTCGAGAGGAAACGTTAGATTTATTAAACGAAGCGGCCGTCGTCTCCGAATGCACGGTGCCACGTAGCGGTTCCAAACCACAAATCAGTTGAGACCGTGCTTTCCAAAATAACCTACGCACTTCTAAATCTCACACAAAATCTCCAATCTTAAGTACGACCCTAGCTAACAAGAACAACCCGTCTTGCTTAGCTAAATGTTGACGTTTAAATCTCTAAATAAATTTAGCGTAAACTAGCAAAATTTTACAAATGTTTACTTTTAAATTATCAAAATAAAGAAGTAACTAATATTTAAACGTCAACTCCAAAACTAAATGCCAAAACTTCCAAACAGAAAAACACAGTTGCAGTTCGGTCTGACTATGCAACTCGTGAAACGGAACGTACCAAACGTCAGTGTCACAAATGTCAAAATCACTAATGTCAAAACTTTTTAGTACACTGACCTCCAAACATTTAGAATTCGATTTATTAGATTTACGTATCAAAATATAACCCTGTTGTTGGAAATTTGCAGTTAAAACTACATACTGCACTAAATAACCTAAGTGTAGGTGTGAAATTCCTGCCTGTTACTCGCTACCTAAGTCGAAAAATCATAATTACAGGCTCAACTTACTCAACAAAATGGTTCAAATATTTCCAAGAAGAAACCTGGTTCTTAATGCCTGTATACCGCAACAAAACCTGAACAACAAACAACTGTGCAGCAGAACTGAACAAAACTACCTCTGACATTCCAAAATCAAGCTGAAATTCATCAACTCTTTCCAAAATGACCTCGGGTCTGTGTGTCCATTGACTGTAATTAACCATTTATTCTTATCACCGGAACAATGGACCTGCAGTTCCCTACCCAGAGTTGACTGAAAACCTGAAGACATGGCCGGAGTACTGTCCTCGGATCCGGTACCTGACTGGTCCGCACCAATCAACTGTGCTAACAAAGTGTCTAAATAGCATCCGGCGGACACACAAGTACCAAATTCCTTAACTGCTTCCTCAAACCTGCTACATTACCAAGCGGTGTCTCAGACCGGATTTTTACTTCATAATAAATCAGTTCATCGCACAACAAAAAAATTAAAATGAACTGTAGTACTCAAAATGTAATACAAAGTGTATAATGGCAATGAATCACAATGCTTTTTGTAATGTACTAAATGTGTGACAATTCTAATAAAGTTTCCCTGCAAAGAATGTGTTTTGTCTACTTTCCTATACTTATTTGTGTATCTAAGCAACTAACTCTCACAAAACTAGTTAGAAACTCTTTTGGTTTTAACCACAATTAATTATCATAATGTAATTTACAACTGAAATAAAGTAGGTACTGATTTGAGAAAATCTATTGACAATTTTTTTCTTTGACAAGTGAAAGTTCGTTCACCCCTAATTCGTTCAAAAATACACCCCTATTACTATTGTATCTAACGATGACTCAAGCCATATAAAGTGTATGTTAAAAAAATTATTGTATGTATGTAATTCAATTAGAGGTTATTTTTATGTCACTAAGTATTTAAACAAAATCGCTTAATTTATTATTTGTAATTACAAAATCTCTACAAAATCTTTCACTTGTCTTTGACAACTAACACATTTCTAACTTTCTAATCACTACAGGAACTCAATAGCACACCCAAATTTTCAACAAAGACCAATGTCACACTTCTAAATTGCACAATTTAACACAAAATTAATTCAAAATTATTATTATATCTATTTATAGCCTTATATTTATTTTTCATGCAACTAAAGCTCTAAACTGCTATAAATAGTGCTTAAATGTTATGACAATTGAAAGTTATAACTGCTTAACTGCCAGAAATGTCAGACAGACTGCACTGAAAAGTTACATCTAAACTAAAAGTTAAACCTTTATCAAAAAATTACTTAATACCGTGCAGTGATTCGACTAAGGTCGTTTTATAAGGCTTAATTTAACAATATCTAGGCGGAGAGCCTTAAATTAGCAAGAACATCTCAACACAAGGGCTAAAAAGTAAGTACAAAATGAGCTTTGCTTATCTCTGCAGTTTATGATGGCACTGAATAGACCCTGACTTTGATGGATTCAGCTCTTTCAACACAAAATATTCCCTGGGCGCCAACTGCTGGGGCTGGGCTGGGGCTTGACTATTGTTGCTATTTATAAACAATGTTTTATTCCAATATTCTAAATACATGTAAGTTTATAAACATTTACTTTATTTTTAATTAGCAACCCCACTAATTACTTTTTGTTTTGATTGGTTAATTAATTGTCATTCATATTGTTGCCAGTACAAGACATACTTGCTAGTTATGAAAACGAAACTATTTGAGAGACCTTTCAAAACGCATTAAAGATTGAGTGATCAAAATCACAACGTTACAGCCGGTCCAGACCGGAGAGTCCCACATAACTTATGCGTAATATTTGGCTCCACCCGGGGGCCTAATGTTACGTATAGGTATGCGTAAAGCATTTCTCTGGGACAAAAAAAAAAAAGGTTGGATTAAGTAAAGTTGGGAAATGAAATTCGGCCAAATGAAACTTCTGCGAGAAGTTGGTTGGCAAGTGAAATTCGGCAATACAATTTTCGGCGAAAAGGCAGAGAACCGTATTAATATTTTTTATACTCGTCGACTGTAATGCTTGATGAATTGAGATTGTGTAGACGGAATTACTAGCACATACTTTTCGATATTTTTATGGTCGCATATTGTGGCATCGCCAGCGATGGTAGAAAGGAATTTCATACAATATTGTAGCACTGTTGCCGCTGCCCGCCCTGCGCCGCTGCGGCCGCCAGGGGGGAGCGGCACAATCCGCCGGGAGATTGAAGTTACTAAATTGGATAGAGGTTACTATATTATTTCTCTATATCATAAAATCATTGAGCAGATGCTGAAGAATGTATCTGTTTAATTAAAAGGAAATACATTAGACCAGGGGGCCGATTTTTGACAGCCGGACGCTCGAATTCAAAAAATTCAAGCTCGAAAATAATCGCACACAAAAGTTTGTTGCCAATTTTTTCTCATGGAATTAATAGTTTAAATAATCATGATTTTAAATTTCTATCGCTGTTATTTTTAAAACATAATTTCATCGTTTTATTCAGCGTTTCAAATGTCACTTTCGAGTGCTCGATTCTCAAAAATCACCCCCAGATTCGTACTAAAGTTTTATTCAATAGAAATGACACCTAACTCGACTCAATTACTACTAGATATTCTCTGCTATAGCACACATTACCTAAGTAATGGTCTGAAACACTTTGGCAAGTAATGGTTTTAGGTTTCTCCGAAAAGTAAAGTAAATCTGATACTGGGAGTAAAATATTCCATTGTCTAGAAGAACAACCAGAATAATATATAATAAATTCAAATTATCAATTATTAGGTAACGCAGCCAGCCTTATGGGCACCTTACCTAATAGCGGTGACATAGGGGACATTTGTACATATAGTTTAAACCACGTAGGATAGGTAGTATCAATTAATACTACGTAGCCCAGGCCAGGTAGTATTAATTAGTCTAAGTTTTCTATACACTGTTGTTTGTCCTTTTGTTTGTATTTTAATAAATAATCTTATAACAATTTCTAAAATTATCAATTTCGGTGTTAAATAAACATATTAAGTTAAAATTTCACAGTATCAATATTAAATTCAAATTATGAAGTCAAAGTTGTGTCTATTAAATGAAAAAAAAATGTGATAGCCATTTTGATTTAAGTCGTTTATGTCAATAAGTATACTATAAAAATATTAAAATCCAATCAAATGTTCAACAATAATCAAAGTCACAATAACACGGAGACTCGAAATATTTATTTAGGACAAGGTAAACATCAAATTCTCGTTTCGCTTGTTGAATTTGTAGAAATTAGGTTAAAATAATAACCGATGATTTTCTTACTGTTTGAAATTCCTTAAACTTTGTAAAAATTATTGGTATTCAGTTGTGTTTTGTTTCGTGAATATTGTTATATTGTTTTAAACAAATGTTTTATACGCGGCTAATTCCCGTTTGTACAGTCGACGTCAAAAATATGTTTACACTTTTGTAACTTATTACAAAGGAGTACAGTGATGGTGATTTTTGACGTCGACCGTACTTATTAAAATATTATATATAGGACAATATTCAAACCTAGATATACAAATTAACATAAAACTAATCTAATACAACGAGGAAATGCCGCCAGCATCCTTGGTACAATGACGCAAGGGCCTAGTTTAGATTTGAGCTAGTTATTAATTTAGTTTAGTATTTGTACTGTAGTACCTCTGTATATTTAGTTATGTAAATAAATGTTTTATTTTAAACCAATGTCAATTAAAATAAAAAAGGCAATTTTAATTAATTAAATATGTAACAAAAATGCTGGTGATCCGTTTAAGGGCGTAATTGGCATAAAAAGAAAATAATTTTACACGCGAATAAAAATGGTTTTGTATGGAGGGTTGGCCAACTGGGACGACGTGACCCATAACAATAAAATTATCTCCTACCTTTTTTTTGTCGTAATACGATACTAATTATGCCCCTGAATGGATCACCAGTTTTTTTTGTATATCTCTACTTATAAATGAACAAGTTTATCATAATATTAATATCTAAGAATATAAATGTGACAAGTAGGAACATCGTAACTGGTGTTTTACGATGTTCAATTGTGACTATAAATTAATGTGTTAGTCGTAAAAGGCACGTGTCATAAAATGGAATGCATATAATGGCCCTGGAAAAAATTATGGACGACCTACATATAAAGTACATAACTCTAAAATATTTAAGGCGGTTATGTTATGATACTGTCAGAAGCGCTGGTAGCCCTGCGGTAAGACGTCCGACTTTCAATCAGGAGGTATCGGGTTCAAACCCCGGCTCGTACCACTGACTTATGTACGGAATATCATTTGATTTCGGTGAAGGAAAACATCGAAAGGAAACCAGACCTAATCCCAAAAAGGCCTAGTTTCCCCTCTGGGTTGTAAGGTCCGATGGCAGTCGCTTTCGTAAAAACTAGTGTCTACGCCAATTTATGGGATTAGGTAGTCGCAAGAAGCACAACACTAACAGAATCTTGTTTAAATAATTGAAAGAAAAACCCACCAATAAGATAATTATTTTATTTCAGTAAACGTTCAAAATGGTAGCCATTTGACTTGCAGAATTTATACACATTGATTTTGACCAGGTTCGATTCCCGGTTATGTATGAGAGTTAATAAAAAAGTTTGAATGTAATTATTATTAAATCTAAAATCGACGTCATGGTTCCTAAGAACAGATCTCGCTATCTCTCATAGTTTCCGACTTCTCCATACTGACCCATTTGGATTGTACACCCGGTATATATATGTCTAGTCACTGGTTCTAATAATGTGATAAAGTAAAACATTTTGCTTTTGTCCCTCCTAATAATGGTTCCATTTTTTATATAAAACTGGAGATATATTTTTACTTCATATGATTTTACGCTCGTATATCAGCAGAGAACATTCTTTTATTATTACGAGAACAATAGAAAATTACTTTTATAAAATAACGGGAATAAAATAATGTACGGAGTTTTTCAAATAGCCAACAAAAGAAGGATAGAGTAGGTACTTAGAATAGAAGTACGAGTAATAATAATAAATAATAAATAAATATTTGGGGACAATCTTACACAAATCAACCTAACCCCAAACTAAGCAAAGCTTGTACTATGGGTGCTAGGCGACGATATACATACTTAGATAGATAAATACATGCTTATATACATAGAAAACATCCATAACTCAGGAACAAATATTTGAGATTAGCACACAAATAAATGCCCTTACCAGGATTCGAACCCGGGACCTCCTGCTTCGTAGGCAGGGTCACTACCAACTGGGCTATGGAGGCCGTTGGCCGTAATAATAATTAAGTCTCCAAAGGGCCATTAAGTACGTGTTGGATCTATACTATACAAAGTGTAAAATAATGCTGGTGATCGAGCTCAGTGGCGTGCCATGGGAGAGGCCTATGTCCAGCAGTGGACTGATACAGGCTGATGATGAATGCTGGTGATCCTCTTAAGGGCGTAATTGGTGTCGTATTTTAATTATGACATTTATGACAAGCAAGAAAAAAAATCGCACGAAAGACAATATTTGGTTTTGTTGGCCGGATGGACCACGTATCCCATACAAAAAAAAATGTCATGAACAAAATGCCCTAATTTTTTTATATCGCAATACGATATCAATTATGCCCTAAATTTACGGATCACCAGTATTTTTGTTACACCCGCCAGTGGCGGTGGTTTTTTTTGGTGGTGGGCAAGCCGGTGCTAAATTTGGCTTAAAATGTCTTCATGAGCTGTAGGAAAACTGCTCACGCCCCTGAAACTTAGGCAAGACGACGGGAATTGTGTTCCATGGACGCGCCGCCACTGATACCCACGCAAGCTTATCAAAGGACCCGGAGGTATACGCCCGTGAAATACTAAAGGAGAAACAAATAATAATAATCACACTACAAACAAACAACAAAAAGAGTACATCATGTACAGTCGCCATCAGATATATCGGAGCGGCCAAGGTGGTCACAAATATCTGAACAACGCCTTTATTCTCAAGGCGATACGGTGCTTGTTCAGATATTTTTGAGTACCGTGGCTGCTCAGATATATTTGATGGCGACTGTACATAGTAGTAAGTATACTAGTACTAAAATAATAACGATCCGTCTAATCAAGCAGAAAATTCTCAAAGGGAAAGTATATTTTTTCTACTACACCTGTTTATTTATTGTAAATATGTACACTCAGCTGACGCAGCCCAGGGCAACGACCTTTATATATCCAGGTGGATACCACGAAGTTCCTAAAAGTCCTACACTTCTACTCGCAGCAACACATTTCACTCATCTTTGGTATACCTTATATCTTTGCATTAAGGTTCATGTAAGGTCAGCTAACTGTGTAATTTTCCAAGGTGCTTGCGACCTTTTTACAAAAAAATGTTTTACACAGTAGTTGGGGCCTGAAATCGTGATCGTATAAAGAAGTTATTATTTACTGCGCGAGAAAAGAGCTTCGTAGAGGCTTTTACCAAAAGTTTCAGCAGCATTTTAAAAGTCAATGGAGCCGTAAATTAGGGGTTTTAAAAACTTTTCTTCATTTTTCATTTTCATTTTCATTTCTTTTTTTATGTACCACGACGGAGGTAAAAAAGCATACGACCAGCCTGATGGTAAGCAGTTACCGTAGCCTATCGCCTGCAACCCCAGAGGATTCACATGTGCGTTGCCTACCCTTTAAGTACCTACTCCTTTTTTGAAGAACCTCATACTGCAGCTCTTTGGGAAAACCTCGGCAGTTCATTCCACAGTCGGAGCGTTCGCGGGAGGAAATTCCTCTTAAACCGTGCAGTGCGCGACCCTTTAGGCTCCAGGGTGTGAGGATGAACACCCTGCCGACGGCAAGCGGTGCGGTGATTAAAAGCGGCCGTGGGCATCATATCAAACAGTTCTTCAGTTGTTCGGAACTATAAAATTTTTGTTCGCTGAACTGACAGGCCGATATCGTCCGGTGGACTGATAGGGGTGGGCCTTTTAAAACTACATCTCTGAGTTCCGTATTATTTTTTCCGTGTTAAATGTTGTGCAATAAGTTTACGTTAGGAAAATTTCGTTCAGGATGAGCTCAGCCTACTGTCACACCATCTTCATGTTAAATAGTAGTATGTTATTGATATTATATATAAACATACATATTATAACCGTTTACTACGTCGCCAAAGAATCATTAACACGAGCGGCACCATGAGCGCATTTCCAGTTTTTAAAATATTATACCGATATGAAATGAATTTTTTGGATAATACGGAAAAAAACATGTTTAGTATGTTTTTACACACTGTTATTTAGCTTGACCCCATATATTTATTTACTCATGCATCAGATCTTGTAAATAAAATTTCAACCTCTTCCCGGTGACTGATTGAGCTGAAATTTGGTATACTTCCGTAATTTACATGACACTGCCAATGTTATCTAATAGGTACAGTAAGCAATGGGGGATCAATGTTACTCTGCGTCCGTAGGAAACACCTTAGACAAGCCTACACGTGATCCCTGGGTGGTGCTAAAAGAGTAAGAAACTTGGCAGCTGCACTATCTCATCTGGACCTCGCAGCAATCACTGGATTTTCTTCACCATCTACTTTCCCATTACTATAACCACCTGAGTGAAGAAATGCCTACCTATGAACAGTCCGTGAGCTCAAAAAGAACCTTCGGGTTTTAGAAAGAGACGTCGGGTATCAATCAACAGTGACACATGAAAAAGCAGAACAGCAATATTACCTTCGTGTGTCATCGCCGATTCCCGAAGGTTCTTCTTAAAGCTTACGTATATTCAGTGACGTATAGCCAACGATAAAAAAAAGTAAGCAATAAAAGTGGAATTGGAGAATGGAGATTCTGATTTAAAATTTTTAGAGCTTGCAATGATATTAATTTTGTTAAATGTATAAATTCATGTTTTCGCATACCAAAAATGTGTAATCACCAAATCAGTATGGTTAAAGAGAGCGACATAGGTGCCTAGCTCTGAATCTAGTCTGTGATGAGAAATGTTATTTACTTGTATCTGTTGTATCCTTCATATCAAAGAGCGTTGTAAGCTTAACGTTAGGTCTGACCCTTAATCCTGTGGATTCTAACCCCAGCACTTAACGAGTTTCGGAACTTATGTGTGAAATATTATTATATTATATTACTCGCCAGCTTTTCGGTAAATGAAAATAATGAGAGAAAACCTACACATTACACGTATACTTTTAGCACATCAGCAAAGAAATACACAGTTGTATGTAAGGTTTCCGTCCACTTTTGTCCAGAATGGGGATTATATTATTGTAATCCATCACGCACAGGAGAGGACGCCTGTTCCCACAGTATTGGGATTAGGGCATTCAATACTCGTACCGGTATTGCTTGTATGGTTTAATACCGGAATTCCGCGATTGTCCAAACAAGAAATACCGGTATTGCATACCCTATCTAGGATGTTTCTAGTTTTTTTTTTCATATTCATAATGGTTACTCACACCGCACCGCCACAGGGCGGACACGCCATGCTAATTACAAAACGTGTTTGAGTGCTTAAGGCGATTATCACACTGGAGATCCTCTCTCGCGTACCGGCGCCGCATGCGGATCCGTCGCCAGGATGATAATGACCTATGTATGCACGGCACATCTGTACAGTAAAAACTTTAATGTGTGCGTGAGTACTTACCTTGAACCTGTCTGATAACCTACTAGTTTCCTACCAATCGGCCGCCGCAGAGTGAGGTAATTCCAATCGGGGCGGGGCGTAGAGTGGCAATTCTGTATGAAATATTATTATTTATTTTATTCTGTGGCACCGCGAGCACTAAATAAATATGAGCGAGAGGTACTAAGATTAATATCATATCAAAATAAGATTCCATAAGTTTTAATGCTGCCTCATGACTGGAATTTCATTCATCATTGTTGATAATGATAATACATTTACACATAATAATTGTTATGCGCATACGTTTACGTTTACTTTGAGTAAGTGGCAAAAATAACGTTTAACGGATGTAGAATTTGGTGCACCCATTAGGCCGTTTCTAAGTTAAAAGCTAGGGATACACGCACAGATGTGCCCGCCGGATTTGTCCCGGATATACCCGGCGGACAGATCCGTTCGTGTATGGCGCTATTCAGATGTGTCCGCAGACAAATACGTGTCCAATTTGCGCCATACACGCACGGATTTGTCCGCCGGGCACATCCGTCGGACAGATCCGGCGTGCACATCTGTGCGTGTATCCCTAGCTAATGGGCCATTCCATTATATTTTAGACGGCCATAGCCTAAGAACTTTTTGAGGCTCCGAGTATTTAGCGCCATCTAGTTCAGAGCCACCTAAACAGAGCCAATATGTATGAGATAAAATCAGCGCCACCTAGTAACGAATAACGTACTAGTAGTACACTATGGCCGTCTACTATATATTTAAGTCTATGCCATTATTATTTCGTAAGGTATAACTACATACATTATAAAATATAAATTGAAGTTACTTATAGTTTAAAAGGGTGTAAGAAGCTAATTATCTGTGCTATTTGAATCGTATTTTTTCTTGTAAAATTGCGCCTGTCACGTGTTTTTTTGGAAAAGCTAAATAATGCGATGGTAGATCAAAGGAGAGATATTCAAAATGACCTTTACACAATAGAGTCAATGAAATGAAAATATCATGTTGAAAATTTCACCCGCCTAGCTACTTTTGCTACTGAATGTAATACACTATCAATCTACTATGTATACTAGTAGTAAATGTATGCAAATCTATACATTATCTTATCTATTAACGGCAAAATTCCCGTTGATACAATATCTACGGTATATAATATACAATTATTTGCAAACTCTTGTTTGCCTAAGCTTGTTTCTTAGTACCAGAGTATTTTCCCCTTTGACCTACGCATTACTAAGCAGGTAAGTCGTATGTTGACATATCTCCCTTTCATTTCCACTAGTTGGTTCTAGTATATGTACGAGAGAGGCACAAATACGTATTTCATCATGACTCCAGAATGAAAACAAGGTATTCCCATAGATTACCAAACACACAAATTTAATGACGAATTGACGATGTCTTTGACCCTGGCAACATACTTAGCCTTATTTTCCCATATATTCAAAAAACTCATGGATTGCATTGCAACTGTCTCTTATTTTTGTATCTTAAACAAGTCAAGTATTCATTTTAAACCTAAACTTTATAGGGTATAATAATATTATTATTGTTATTTGTGTCTCCTTTTCGAGAATCACGCACAGGCCTATGCATCCCAATATTTTGGTAGGCTTGCGTGGAGATACAGATCTATCACACACAGGCCCTTTGGAGAAATTTGCTAAGTAATAAACTTGCTGGAATTATCATCCGAATCTAAGGGGACCCACCGACTATCACTCCGCCTGACGATATCGGCCTGACAGAACAAAAATTTGACAGCTCCGAAAAACTGACAGGCCAATATCGTCAGGTCGACTGATAGTGGGTGGGCCCCATAAACCGTAGACCAAACCTACACTGGTCAGGTTTCAGGCGTCGTTTGGTCGGTAGGTGTGCAATAGCAATGCCCAGGTGTAGGCGTGGGTATTCCGGAGGTCAATGCAAGTAAACAGAATATTATGATTGACTATTATCGGTTTTTCTTAGAAAACATGGCTAAGCGACGTAAGCAGCCTGTATGGTGTGTACAGGTATAGGTACACTACTAACCCTGTATTTGTTAGGTAGATGGGAAAAAAGTCATTTATTTTAACAATAAAATTAGTAATCATTACTAAATTTTTTGTAAATCCCGGGACAACAAACTTTTTGTAATCGCTAGAACTAGAAGTTCATTTGAGGAAATTACAACATTCGACCTGGGGAGCATATATTATCTGTAAGTTTATTTTAGTTTTATATATAAGTTTATTTTAGTTTTATGTATAAGTTTATTTTAAGTTTATATTTAAGTTTATTTTAGTTAGTTTATTTAGTTTTATTTTTATATCTAAGTTTGTTGTTGGTAGTCTATACAAAGACTCCTGAATGACTCCTAAATAAATAATTTATTAATTACAACATTTTATTAAATATAACTACCAAAGTTTTATTAAATATAGGTAGCCTGTAATGACAACTAAAGTTTAGTGTTAATGACAAAAAAAATTGTCGTCACGCCGTTTACAAACGATTTGTAATTTTGAGAAAAAAAAATCCGTGTATATAAAAAAAGGAGAAAACTTTAAACCAGGCCAGGGTATTCATATTTATAACAAGTTACCCGTCGATGTTTTGAATCTATCATTTCCCGCTCTTAAGAAATACTTGAAAAAAACTTTAATGTCAAAGGGTTATTACAGGGTCGAGGACTATATGACAGACATATATGCATGGCCCAAACCAGAATCTATAAAATCATCTAACATTTAGAGGACACAGTTCAAGTAAGAAAGAATATCAAACGTATTGCGAAGCAGTCAGATTTGGATTTTATTTTTATTTTTCATTTTAATTACACAATAGATAGGCAATATCTTTTATCTTTTTTTTTTATCTTCCCCTGTGAGATTACTGGAAGGCACGGCCAAGCTGGTATAGACGGCCGACCGTAGCGAGGCTGGATAATCTAGAACGAGAGGCTGGGAATTCATTTTGACGCCGAAACAGAACACCTCCAAGCCTATTATAGAACTAAAACTATATTTCATTGCTCTCCGTTTAGACCTAAGTTGCGTAATCACAAGGGCACAGTAGCTGGAGCTATGCTATATTATCGTATAAGCAACCAGCAAATTGCTGTGGTAAGCCACTAGCTCGTGTCGTGTTGCAACCGGCGATATAGTTATATAATGGCTCCTACCTACTTATTGTGTGAAGGGAGTCACGCCATTATGATTGAGTATAAAGCTGTAAGGATTCTTATGTGATAATGATTCTCACTAACAACGAATTGGCAACACGCGTGTGACGGTTCCAAAGTTGCAAGCGCCCCGAGGCTCGATTAACATTGGGCGGGCCGCACAGTTGCCATCAAATATATCTGAACGGCCAAGACGACAAATATCTGAAGATCGCCTCTATTGTCAAGGCGATAAAGTGCACTTTCAGTTATTTTTTAGTACCTTGGCTGCTCCGATATATTTGATGGCGACTGGACCTACTGCTACGGTTGTGGTATAAGGCGATTATCACACTGGCGACGGATCCGCATGCGGCGCCGGTGCGCGAGCGAGATAGCGCTCTGCATGTGTATAGCGCTATCTCGTTCGCACTCCGGCGCCGCATGCGGATCCGCAGCAGTGTGAGAACCGCCTTAGGCACAGTAAAAACTCCATTGCATTAACTACGCAATATAGCGCATACACGTCTGAATCAGAAATGTCAGAATCTATTTGAAAATTATTGCGATCCAACTTCAATTCAACTTAAATATTGGTTGATTATGAATTATGGAGTTATGTTTGAGATAGATTGCCTATGTCCTTAATATATTGTTTCTTGTTTTTAAAATTAGAATATCTCAGTCTGTGTTTCATTATCTTTATCTCTACGAATGTAAACATAATCAAATCAAATCATTATATTTAGAAGCGGTTCACTGTTAAGGATCCATCATTTACCTCCATTTATATACAGGGTGTAACAAAAATACTGGTGATCCGTTTAAGGGCATAATTGGTATCGTATTACGACTAAGAAAAAGTAGGAGAAAAAATTTTTGGACGCGAAAAAAAATTTTTTTTTCTATGGGTCAGGTGGTCCCAGCCGGCCGACACTCCATACTAAACCAAAAATTTTTTTCGCGCGAAAAATTTTTTTTCTTACTTTTTCGTAATTATAGAATACGATACTAATCATGCCCTTAAAGGGATCACCAGTTTTTTAGTTACACCTTGTATACTACCTTCATGACACCTTTTAAATACTTAACATATTGGATACTCAGAAACCGGAATATATGCGCGCTAACCTCCCCGTAGTGCGTAGTGTTGTTTGTTTACAAAATTACAGCTATATTTAGTTAGTAAATATTATATGTAAACACCTGTATTTGTGCTGCTTTACTTGTAAGTCTCCAACCCGCTATTACAACAACACGGGCCGCCTACCAACAGTTACCGTAGCATATGGAGTATGGATGCTTACTCCAGAACTAATAAGGGAGGATTTGCCGTAAAGCCGATGTAAAATAAATGCAAAAAGATGTTTGAAGGTATTGAACATTTCGTCAGCTTAGTAACTGAACCCATAGCTTAATTGGTAAAGCGATCGAGCCCCGGCAAGGCGTATCGATGCAGGTTCAAGTCCTGCTGGGTTGATATTTTTTTCAATGTTTTCATAGTTTGTATTTATTTAATAACAAACTTTAGTTTGAGTGGAATGCACCACTTAAAAAACATATATAAAAAAGAGGATTTACTATGTTGGTGACTGAGGGGACAAGAGGCTCCTCCGTCAACATACTGCGATCTCTTTGAGCTCTCTGGCAACCTCACCAGCAGGAACACAACACTATGGTAGGGTCTAGTGCTATTTGGATGTGCTTGACTTGACTTGATCTCCAGATCCAATGACAAATAATATTTATATGACATCCAATGACAATTAATAAAGATAAAAAAATATTTAGGCACATTACAATGCACATGAACGTAAAGAGAAAAAAAACTGTCACCGGTTCTAACCCTACACCTCTGAACCGAGAAGTATTATGACATTTATGACTGGCAAGAGTGGCAAGAGACACGGCGGGACTTATTTTTTCAAAACGGACATTGAATCTTAAAAATACACAATAATGCGTACTTCATACTACGTCCACACACACACACACACACACACACACACAATGTGTCACACATCCACCATCACAATAATCCTACTTTGCAAACCAAAGTAGATCACGTTCTGTTTATACAAATATAATTAGTAAATTCTCCGTCAATAGCTTCCAAACCGCCTCTGAATAGTCTGAACGCTTTCAGCGCCGCACGCCATAATCCCTTACGTATCTGTTTTTCACAAAAAAAAGTAAAAAATGACTCGCTTCGAGTTTATTTTGTTACCAAGTCATTGACATAGCTTAGGAAAGACAGCTGGACATAATGACGAAACAAACATGTTTACGCGATAGGGGCTCGTCCCGCGTCATTCATTCATAGTGATAACAAGCATCGCAAATACTACACACGTACTATATCGGCCCGATAACGCTTTGCGGTACTCAGCTATTGACGGTTGGAAGATACAGTATTTTATAGAATCGTGACATAATTAAGAGCTTTTCAGTCGAGTACCGTGTTTAGGCTACGAAGATTGCTGAGTGGCCTAAGTAAGGTACGAGATTGAAATTCGTGGCACGTATGGCAAACCCCCCCTTAAAGGGGAGACCTATTTATGTTCAGCAGTGGACGTCTTATGACTGAGATGATGATGATATGTTATATTGTTATAATAAAAATAAAAAAAAGCCTTTTTATTCCGACTCATTACTTAAAAAATACAATCTTTGTAGGAACTTACAGTATACTAAAATAGCCACTGCTTGAATAAAGTTATAAATAAATGAAGGGTACACGGAAAGAACATGTCTAGTCCCTTTTTTCGTAAAATGAGATTTTTGTATCAAAATGTAGAGCTTGCAATGAACTATTAGCAACAACTTCTGTCACAGCTGGAATATTTAACATAAATCCATTTTTAATTTATACAAACCACCTAGTTACGAAAATAGTATGGTTCATTGAATCGTTCCAAACTTTAAAACCGCTATAACTCAAAATTTTGTCAAAGTGACTAGACATGTTCTTTCCGTGTACCCTTAAAATATATAATTTATAATTATTTGAATGAGCGGACCTCCTCGAAAGTAAAAAATATTATATTGTTATTTTTGGAAAATAAAGCAAAGTTACATTTTAAGGTCTTTTTAATTTGCAAAACAATATTTTTATGATGATTTCTTTTATAAAAATGACCCGTAATAGCTAGGGATGCTTAGAAATAACTACGACCCATATTATAAGTACTTTTAAATAGTTATTGTTTGAGTATACTGGCAAAATGTTTATGCTTGGAATAGCTACAATACAACACAGAAGAACTACAATACACGCACAGATGTGTCCGCCAGACGTCTGTCCGCTGTCTTTCCGTTGTCCAATTCCCGCCATACACGGACGGATGTGTCCACCGGGCATATCCGTCGGACAAATCCGGTGGATACATCTGTGCGTGTATACTCAAAAAATAACTATTTAAAAGTACTTATAATATGGGTCGTAGTTATTTCTATTCTATAGGGCTGGTTACGCAAGCTGTGTCGTAATGTTTGTTTGTAGCTATTATTTCGTATCTGTGGACTAAATCATACTTGTTCTTGACACGGTGGTAGAACTCGCTTCAACGCCAGGTGATTTGATGCTGTTAAAACTGTCGTTTTAGGCATTGTCCTAATGAAACGCGAATGCGCGATCATCGCTAGTTCGCGAGAATTTTACTCGTACGAACGCGCGATCAAACATATTGAACTCGAATAGGTGTCCGCGCGATTGTACGATTGTCAGTTAGGTTATATATACTATTAGAGTTCAATATGTTTGATCGCGCGTTCGTACGAGTAAAATTCGCGCGAACTGGCGATGATCGCGCATTCGCGTTTCATTAGGACAATGCCTTTAAGTGAAAAATATAAGTAATTTCAATCAAAGGAAAAAGGCTGGGTGGGTCTGGTTCGTAGTTTCTAACTTTATTTATTTAAACTTTACTGCACAAAAGAAACATCTTAAAGTTACAAAAGGCGGACTTAATGCCATAGGGCATTCTCTACATAACTTTATAAAATAATGACTTTTTAAAAGTATTAATTAAACTAAGTTAATCCTTGTCACTTTAGGAATAGGAAACGATAAGACGGACATTGAGTAGGTACAGATTTAATTTTTAAAGTAAAATTAAAGCTGAATAGGAAGATTAGGAAGCGACGTCACATTTAGCATGGTGATCAAATAGGTGATCAAATAACTTATATTATACAAAAAATATTATAAAATTTATAACCAACATCATTAAGAGCACCTTTAAAAACCTGTAAGAGTATGATCATCTTTAAAATAATGCGAACAAGAACAAAGCGCAAGAATAATCGGCCTTATTTTGTGGTAAACTTCCGAGTGCTTAACACCCTAAGGCGGTTATCACACTGCTGCGGATCCGCATGCGGCGCCGGTGCGCGAGCGAGACAGCGCTCTGCATGTGTATAGCGCTATCTCGCTCGCGCGCCGGCGCCGCATGCGGATCCGTCGCCTCGCTTGTGTGATAATCGCCTAACGCCCAATAGTCGTCACCTCACTGTTACCTTGATTACGAATACCTTAAGTTTATAAACGACATACCTAATAGGAAAATTTTCTCGGACATTTACCTCATGGTATGTCTCATGTGAGGGCCAGTATAGATAGGTTGGAACCTTTAAAGCTTAGGTTTTTGTATACTTCAAGACGTAAGGCGACTTTCACATTGCTGCGGTTTCCGCATGCGGCGCCGGCGCGCTCTGCGTGTGTATAGCGGTCCAGACACTGTCAGTAATAATGTCATTATTTCTGTACCCATCCTTCTCTTTTTCATATAATAGAAAAGGACGGGTACAGAAATAATGACATTATTACTGACAGTGTCTGGACCGCTTATAGCGCTGTCACGCTTGCACACCGTCGCCGCATGCTGTTGCGGCGCCAGTGTGTTTATCGCATAAATACTCTATAATTGCCAAACAAGGGAAATAGTATCTTAACTACAAGTAGGTTAGGTATCAAGTCACATGACATCACTGTGGTGGCACATGGCAATAATGTGCATTGTTCTGTTGTTTATATAATAAGTATAATAACTGATAGAAATACGAAAGTGCTCTCTCTGTTACTTGACGTAGGGCACAGATTAAAACAGAATTGACATTATTAGTACGGGCGGCGGCCGTAGGATCTGCTACGTAACGTGATACAAAGATAAGCCCTATGGCACATGTTCATAAAAGTGATGTTGAGTTCCGGAAAAATAGTAAAAAAAAATTAGAATTGGCCGAAAGCACAAAAAAGTACCACTTCCGGTTTAAAAAATGGATGGTATTTACCTACGTCATTTGATACTGAGATGATTATTGTGGAAACAAATAGTAATTTGTATTTAGGTACATAAAAACCCAGTCTGCCAGTTTCTGCATGGCCGGAAGTGCCCGGCAAACTGGTGCAAAAGTGACGTAAATTTGGAGTCAAATTCGTTACTTTTAAACTAGTCTGCCGGGCGCTTCCGGCCATGCAGGAACTGGCAGACTGGGTTTATCTATACCTAAAAATAAATTACTATTTGTTGCCACAAGTGTCATCTTTATATCCAATGACGTAGGTAAATACCATCCATTTTTTAAACCGGAACTGGTACTTTTTTGTGCTTTCGGCCAATTCTAATTTGTTTTACTATTTTTTCGGAACTCAGCATCACTTTCATGAACATTTGCCATGGGGCTTATCTTTGTATCACGTTACGTAGCAGATCCTACGGTCGCCGCCCGTACTATATGTAGCTGTGCATGTGTGAAGTTATTAATTTTGCTGATTGTACTTTAAAAAAAGTACTTAATTATATCCATATAAAGTACAACTGACTAACTAGTAGTCCGCCTCGAACTAAGAACTCGCGATTTCCTTGCAAACGAGATGACCACTATAACAAGACCCATATAAAGATTTTAGATTATTTCGTGCCTTCTAGCTCCATGACCCTATGATCTATCCTGCTCATATACGAACTCTCAAATTGTATGTATCTCTGCTATAACCCCAACAAATTTCATAAAGATCAGAAAAACGTTACTAAAGTTATCGTTGGACAAACTCTCAAAATCAAAAAGCCATCGAAATGCCGAGACGTCCCATTAGCCAGAAGTTGTTTGTAAGAACTCGCTTCGCTTACGCTCCGCTTGTTCGATAATAGCCTTTTAAATTCACGGCATTATTCATTTCATAGTGCAATATTTATTAATTAAAATCAGTTAATGTTTATGTTTGTAGACATTTATCCAATTTGTATATATAGTGTTATGTATTGTAACTACACTAAAACATACATAAAAATCTAATAAAACCAAACACGTGCCAATTGAACTCTAGTTTGAATTTTGAATGTCGTGGGGTTACCTCGATTTGATGCTATTAAATTATTAATTATCGATTCAATAATAAAATTAAAACTAATGCGTGATAAGTACGTAATTGAATCATTATAAACTTGTTTTGTTTTTAAAAGCATTTTGTATACACTTAACAAATTATATTCTCAGTTTTGAGTGTTATGACCTTATCACAAGCGAGCGGCGATCATTATCATTAACAATTTATGTGTTTTGGCCTTTATTATTGATTTATACTTTTATAAAAAACCTGAAAATCGGTTATGCTAGTCCTGTTACATAGAGAATGCAGGATTTTAGGAATATTCTTCTTTTTGAGGTTCCGCACCCAAAGGGTAAAAATGGGACCCAATTCTAAGACTCGAATCCGCTGTCCGTCCGTCCGTCTGTCTCTCTGTCAACGGGCTGTATCTCATGAACCGTGATAGTTAGACAGTAGAAATTTTCATATAATTATTATGTATTTCTGTTGTCGCTATAACAACAAATAATAAAATAAATATTTAAGGGGGCTCCCATACAACAGACATGCTTTTTTTGCCGTTTTTATAGATAAAGGTACGGAACCTTTCGTGCGCGAGTCCGACTCGCTCTTGGCCGGTTTTTTCTTTACAACTGACTCCGCTGTTCTACGCTGCGCTAAAGCTATTGTATTTCACGGCCATGAGCCACATTAATAAACATAATTATCTGATTAGCTCGGTTGTTGCCTTTTGGTTTTTGAACCTTCGACAAGGCTGCCTTACGAGTCTAGCTACTCTAGCTTATCTTTTTACTGACTGGAAGATTCGATATTATTTCATTCATAAAATAGGTATATTGTATTTTCACCGAACGGTGATAAACGTAATATTATCACTTAATTCACTATGCTTTTGCTTGGTATACCGCGTGGTGGTGGTGTCTTCCGCTGCTCCTCCTATTGGATGGGACCAGGGGTTGGAGTTTCCGCTTTTCAGCTATGACTCCTGTGTCGGGTCGCTGTCCCACTGCGGTGGGATGGTCGATCGTCATCTTTTTGGGGATGACCTGGCGTCGGGTGTGGCCGCGACGGGCCCGATGGCCCTGCCGCGGCGATGATGCATCCCCGCCCCGCGCTCGTCCGTCCGTCTGTGTAAAAGCGGTATTAGACATTGCAACCTGCAGGGCCCAATCTGTCAGGTTGGAAGGTGTAATTAAAGGTAGGGAGCTAGGGTTAGGGTAGGGAGGGCCAGTAGGGAGCTGAAGGAGGCGTAGGGAGAGGCAGGGTACACAACAGATTGGGCCCTGCAGGTTGCAATGTCTAATAGCCGTGTAAGGCTGCGTTTCCACCAGAGATGTGCGAGGATGAAACGTTTTCTATGAAACAATATGAAATGAAGATGTCCCTCGGACAACGGGAGACTGCAGCCTAAGATTGGCTACTGCAGTCACATGAGGGCGCACGAGCGGGCGGACCAGCTTAGTTCCCGCAGCTAAAGAGCGTTATGCAGTCGCTGTAGCCGAAATCGGCTAGGAAGAAGAGATGTAGACAGATAGGGATATTGTCGCTATAATAACGAATAGCAATAATATAATTTTTAAGAAAAAACCGACTTCAATGGGGGAAAGATGATTGAGAAATCTAAGATTCCATACAATGACATGAAAAAAAAATGTCTTAAAAATCTAACTCGCTTAGCAAACACAGCGAAGAGAACAAGTCGCCAAACGTGAGCTATGCGTAATTTATTAATAAAGTTCTTTTTTCATCATCATCAGATTAGATTTCGATTTAGATAGATTTAGATGAAAATCTAAAATCACTATATACATGTATGCGTTTAAGATTTGAGGAGTTCCCTCGATTCCTCATAAATCCCATCATCAAAAAAAAAATTATGAAGGAACTCGGCGGGGAATCCGATTCGCACTTGACTGGTTTTGTTAGTTCTCGTTATCAGACAATGTAATCTTCTACATATTTGTCACCAATAGTAATATTATGCCCCAATTTCATCAGATGATTTAAGTGCGACATCGACAGTAGTGGGACCGAGTTATTTTTAATTTCAAGGACATTTCACACTTTACCCATTTTTTTAATACTATTGTTGAGCCAGGGTTCGATTTACATTGGAAATTTCATAGAGTAAGTATTAAAGAAAAAAAAATAGCTAGAATCGTAAATATGTCGACGATTAAATCCCATGACTGTACCTACACTACAAAGTATTTAAAACAATAACTTTATAATATTCGATTCTAAGCCGCGGTGGTATCAAATGAGTTTTATCTACACTCATATCATAAATCCTCTATTCTGCGTTCGAAAACTGTATGTAATTACCACCTATTGCAACCATTACTATAACATCAGTATATCTGTGCCTGTGGTAAAAACGTATGAAAATTCATTACATTACCTACGGTAACGTTATTAAAATCCGGCCCTTCCCCGACCGCGGTCATGCGCCTCCCGACCGCCAATCGAGTTGCCCATGGCGGTGCAATGGCTGTAATTATAACGGTTTCCGAACACATCATTTAGGATTTATAATATATGTGTAGATAAAGTAATGTACGCAACTGTATGTAATTAGGCCTTTAAATACTCGTGTGTGAAAACCACACTCGTATTTTAAGGACCCTCATTACGTAACAGTTACATAAACAATTTGAAATGTAGTTACCTCCAAGGCAAATGTTATCATATGCTATTATTAACTTATGCGAAATTTTCTGTTTTATTTTTGTAATCGGGGAAGTTTTACAAACGTGTTTTGCTTATGAACTTCCAACTTCACTCTGTGATTGTCTTTATAGAATGATTGCATCATTATTATCATTAAATATATTTTTTCCTTGTTGATGATCGCTGCTATACTAAAATTCTAAGAAGTTTTCAAGTTACGAGTTACGACTACCGAGGTATAAGCTATATGTAAGTAGGCTCAAATTGTTGTTGGTAATATAGTTATGAATGTTATAATTATGTATGTATAGTTGTAATAGTTGTATACTTACTAACTCATAGATTACCTCTCCCTAAGTCTTTGCACTATCAAACGGAAAATACGTTTTCAGTGGGACAAATTTCGTTAGATCAAGAGTAGGTAGTAGTCAACCTCTGTCTTCGCCTTGCCTATCCTCTGTCTTCGCCTTGCCTATCCTCTGTCTTCGCCTTACCTATCCTCTGTCTTCGCCATGCCTATCCTCTGTCTTCGCCTTGCCTATCCTCTGTCTTCGCCTTGCCTATCCTCTGTCTTCGCCTTGCCTATCCTCTGTCTTCGCCTTGCCTATTCTCTGTCTTCGCCTTGCCTATCCTCTGTCTCCGCCTTGCCAGCCTGACACGAAATGACGTTGATTACTTTTTTCTGCTCTTGCTAAAACTTTTCTACGATGTTCTTAATGAATTCATCGTGAGTTTTATTTATAGCCCTCATTACTTGAATTCTTATTAGTATTACAAAATCAAACGATATTTCAGTTGACCGTCCGCTCGTTAGGGCCTCAGGGCGGGGTTGAAAGTAAACATGTTTTCACAAAGTTCGCGTGGCAAGGGCACCGTGGCTTAACGATGGTAAAGGTGGCTGTTTGCTTTTTTAGTCTTACTGTTTTCGTTTACAATCTTCAAAAATGTATATGGAATACTATATGGTCCATCGTTCCATAAAATTTGCACCCCGGCCTATAAACTAGGTGCCTGCGATTTTTAATACATTGCGGTTTTTGATCCATTGATTGATTTCGTTGCACCTACCTAGACGGCAATGCCTCGAAATCGCGCGGGAGTTTTGTGTCAAAATTGACACAAATCTCGCGAACGATTTCGAGACACTGCAGTCTAGGCTGCAAGGTAGGGAAGACCAAAATTTCAGAATCAGACGCACCGAATTGTACAGTCGCCATCAAATATATTGGAGCGGCCATGGTGGTCACAAATATCTGAACAACGTCTCTATTGTCAAGGCGATAAAGTGCATGTTTAGATGTTTTTGAGTACCTTGGCCGCTCCGATATATTTGATGGCGGTTGTACTAACTCTCTAACTACAAGTGCAGTGCAAGGCAGAACCTAATAGGTACTCTGTGTCTGTGTGTGTATAGGTACACACACACACACACAGACACTTTGAAAACATTGAAAAAAATACTTATTATTTTTTCAATTCCAAAGTTTTTATTTATTTAACAACAAAGTTACTTCTCATTTTGGACAACCAGTCTCAAACATGTTAATCAACAATCAACATTATTATTGCTATTTCTAAAATTCTGTTTTTTCCTCATTACCTATAAATACTCGTAGTTACCGCTTGTCGCAAGTTACGGCTTAAGTATAGGTATATGTTTTGTGGTTTTACGATACTCAGATTTTCTTGGTTATTATTTTGTTGATCCTTTATTGCTGTCTCGTCATCTAATCCCAAGAATAGTGGTTTAATTTCACTCTTTATTGCCGAATTCTAGGAAAACTTATTACTTAAAATGTCGAAGTCAGTTTGTATGCAGTTTGTGTAAAAATCTAATTTGAAATTGAAAATTGTTATCTATTTGATACGAATAAATTGTTTACGTAATCAGAATTTCTTATTTGTGCTAAGGCAAATTTTAATTTTACTTACGCTACGTTTTAACCAGTACTTACGCTACGCTCAAGAATAAATTGGCCCAAGATAATCTGTTTCATCTGATTTATTTCATCTAGATAGGTAGTTAAAATCTGCCGCATTGCTCCGTACTCTCCGTAGCCTCCTAAGATTCAGGTCCTAACTATAGTACTTACCAATCATTTCAATGAAAGTAAAGTAATTTTTCAATTGGAAAATACCTGTTTTTTTTGTGTCTCTTCGTTGTCATTATCATATTATATCACGGGCAGCCAATTAGTACTTACTTCTCTACTGTTTTTCTAAATGAAATCCTGGCGTCTTTTTCCAATTCAAGTTTCCAATAGATATTACTGAATAGTTGTTTCCAATAGATGAATGTGGGAAAGTGCCCAACCATGCAAAAAAGTCATATATGTACGGCCAAGGACTTTAATTGTTGAGCTATTCAGGGTTCGCTTTTTCATAGAAAAAGTATTGAAGAAAGAAAACAGCTTGAACCGCAAATGGCAGAATTAAAGTCCGTGACTACGTTGGGAAATCTGTTGTAAATTGGACTTTATTGCCCTAGAATACTGTAAGTAATTGAACGCGTTTTCAATTGGTTGTTACGACTATTATGCAAGTGGGAGAGTGCTGTCACTGCTGTCCTTCTGCTGACTTGATATAATGGTGTCGATTTCCGGACACCTCTCATTGTTATTCGAGCAACAGTCCACGCTAACGTCTGGCGTCACAAAGAAAGTTTTCGCGGCCTTGCTTATAATACAGAGATCTCAATTGGTCAACATATTGCATTAATAGTATGAAATTACAGCAAGCGCGTTTTGTAACTTAGATCAAAGCAATCCAACTAAATGCTGCTAGCCGTTAGCGTAGACCAGTTTTCGTAAAGTTTAGGTTTTGTAGCCTTTCGTGGTTAAGCTCTAATTCTAGGTCGTTGGTGAAAAACTGTTTGCTGGCATGTAAAATGTGTAAGTAATATTTCGTGAAATATGAGTAAAAACATGGATTAGATCTAGTTATTATTTTCTGCCAACCACCTTGAATTTATGCTCGAGTTTTTGTATTGTAACCAAGAAAAGAAGTTCAATACTTTTTTGCACGACGAATATATTTATCTCTAAAAAATGGATTGTACGTAGGTACATGTATCTATATAAAACGTGACAGTTCCGTTGTCACACTGAATATTTAAGTGAACTTAACACACGTGCAAAAATGAATTGAAAGGAGAAGTCGTTTTGCAAAGAAAACTGTGTAAATAAATTTCGATACGAATTTTAATATTTCCATACACTTATATCAGGTAATAAAAGTTGTCCGCTTAGCGGCAAGGTACATTGACACATTAATAAATTAACTTAAACTAGATCAGTCTGACAGTCGCGCCGAGCGCGTGGCTTAGCTTAGTATCACAGATGAGTAGAGCGGTGGGTCGCGCGAAGTGCACCCGGGGAGGCCGCGCGGGCCGGGGCGGCGGGGGCGGCGGTCACTCGTCCGACGCGGACGACAGCTGGGTGCTGCCGCCCGAGCTGAAGGAGCCGCGGCACGCACCCGCCTCTCCACCGTTTCCCGCCGGCGGCGTTTCTCTAGTGTTAGCAGGAGACAGGGTTCTCAGCAGCTCCAATGCCGCGCGAGCTCGCTGCCCGTCGGCCACCGCCGCCGACGCCGCGCCCGAAGCGCGCTCCCACGCGCTTTTCTCAGGCAACAGCAAGCGACGCGCCTCGCGCTGCACGCGTCGTGACCGCAACGCGAACAGGAACGGGGACGCTGCCGACGCCAACAGCAGCAGCGCCAAGGCAGGCGTGCGGGCGTACTCGCCCAGCCCCGGCGCGGCCGCCGACACCGCGGCGGTTACGGCGTGTGGGATATGAAGCATCACTAGTGCGCCGGTCAGCATCCCGACGCGGGCCGCACGGGACTCCTCACGGTAGCGAAAAAGTGATGCGTTTGAAATCCGGCAACGGATCGACGTAATCCTCGAGCCGTTCGTGGATGGGATTGGTGTCCGCGGCTGTACGGCCAGCAGGGGCGCCGCTAGCGACGGAGCCGAACTCACCACCGGCAAGCCTTTCCTCAAATCCTCATTCGATTTCCCGTCTTTTCGCGCATTTCTCAAACTTGCGACAGAGGGGCACCGACGTGGCTGATCTGGAGGAAGCAGGAACGGGCCGAATTTCCGATCGGTTTCTTCCGTTGGCCCATTGTCGGGCACATCAATCTTAAGAGTTAGGCCTTCGCCTTCTTCTATGAGATCTGGTAGGTTGGTTTGAGGTTCATGGAGCTGCAGCGCGCTGGCCCCGTGGGCTCGCGCTCGGAGACCGGAGGAGCGCGCCGCTCGGTAGATCCTCGCGTACATCACGCAGACGACAGTAGCGGGGGCGAGAATGCCAAGCATTAAGTACACTATAGCGTAGACTAGTTCGACGCCCTGTACGATAGGCTCGTCTGGGTAGAAGTGACGGACTACGGCGATGGTGGCGCGAATCGCTGCTGCCGAAGCGGCAATGAGCCAAGTTGTGGCGCAAAGGACGACGGGGCGGCGTTGAAGGAGGCGGGTGTGGCATCGCAACGGATCTGTCACGGCGTGGTGTTGGTCTAGCGCGATCAACGTGACGGAGAGGAGAGCGGCGAGGCTGCAAGCCGCCGCGGCGGCATCGCCCGCCTCCAACCAGACCATCTGCTGCGACTTCATTTGCGTGGAATGTTCGCCGAACAGCGCAGGCGCCAACATCGACGTCGTTAGCAAATTCGTCGCCAGCAAGTTTATGACGAACCTGTAACAACAGAAACGCGAATTAGGAATGTTTGCCACGCTCGATGTTGATTTGGGTGCGCTCTCAAACAAGAACGCAAGGTTATGTCAATTTTCTACGTATTAATCAGCGGTTTTATGGTCATGTCCTGATTTTGCAGAGTAATTAATCTTGGAACAATCGGAATCAATCAAGCCTTGTTTTGTAAATAATGTTTTCTTTATAGAACAGCCTGGAGGATTGAGTACGAAGTTGGTTATGCCGTGCGTTTATAAATTGGTCACGAATCGGTTCTGCGAAGTCTGGAAGATTTCCGTCCAATTGGCCGGCCTTGTACAGCAATATTTAGCAGACGATAATCTCTTAATGAACTAAATGACGCAATGATCATTAGTAGAGAAAACATTAACGAGTATCATTGTAATAAAAAAGGTAAATTTGCGAATGATTTTTAGACAGCTTTTATAACCGCTACTCGTTCCTAGTGGTATTTTAAGATTAAACAAATACACAACCGACCAGGGGTCTTTATTATGGTAACATCAAGCTATTATAGTATGACCTTTACCCTAGTCAAAGTTACGAAAGCACAATTGCACTATTTCCATCACCGTGTACGCAACTCCGTATACAACACAGCCGCATTAATTACACATAGCCATTAGGTAGTGAATAATTGTTTTATGTCCGGCGATTTGTATTCTGTAAGTCAATGTTACTGTTTGATTAATCAATGCCATTGTTAGCAACCATTTTTTGCATAACAGAAATGTGTCAAGGGAAAATTAGACTATGTTTTAGTGAACCAGATAAATATTAGTGCTCATTACATAAAATATTGACGATTTACCCAGAAAAGTAAAGTTATATAAATAACACAAGCACGCAAAGATGAAATGTATTTCTACAAGAGTAACTTATAATTAAGGTCAACTCAGTGACGATCGCCAGTATAGGCGAAGATCGGATAGGAAGCAATTACAGCAAATTCTGCATAGCTTTTTTGCTACAAAATGGTAAAACTGTTCTACAACAATTTCTCCATTTCGTAAAAATAAGCTATGCAGAATTTTCTGTAATTGCTTGCTATCCGATCTTCGCCGACTGACTGTGTCTTCGCCGAGTTGACCTTAGTACATAACATCACGGGAAAACATTATAAAATAGACGTATATATGAGATTATATCACCTTAATAACTCTGTCGTCGTAAATTTTCCAATCCAATGAAAATATTACAGCGCAAGGAAATACCTAGTTTATTTTTCTTAATAGTTACCTCGACCGATGCCAAAACTCGGCAAAGGTCAGTGACACACAATCATGTGAACAAAATCACTTCCGAATGTTTGTTTGTTTACGTAATACTATGTTTTTTATGAATAACGAACTGGTCATTTAAATTGATGGTCTGTC
Organism: Pammene fasciana; assembly: GCA_911728535.1. Classification (NCBI taxonomy): domain Eukaryota; kingdom Metazoa; phylum Arthropoda; class Insecta; order Lepidoptera; family Tortricidae; genus Pammene; species Pammene fasciana. Next base: position 6,712,221 of record OU452292.1, read on the forward strand.
ATGGTTTATTAGTGTGGTTTTCAAATAAGCCTTGACGGATAAACCGATAAATGGCAGCATGGTCATTTGATTCAATATATTAAATTAATTTTGTTCTGATTTCAATTCATTTAGTTTTAGGTTTTAAAAAATTACAAAGTGCTTATTTTTTACTTGTTCTCGATCAATCGATTGTTATTTCAACCCGCCTTAAAACATTACTAAAATAAGGGTCAGCTAAAAATATACATATTTAATATTTATATTTTTAATATGTATTTTTGTTTCTCTTTGACGTCCATAAATGCATTATAATCATTGTAATATACCTACATTGAAGAACAAATATCTTTTAATTATATTTTTAATGACTTCGGTAGTCTGCAAAAACTCCTCATTAATATTTCAACCGGAAGCTTGATTCCTCATAAAATCGACCAATCATTCCGCTGACATTTTCAAGGTTTGGGAACAAAATAATCCAGAACATTTCCCTTTTTATTCCAAGGGAAGGCTACTTTTAAACCGTTTCATAAACATAATCGAACAAAACCTCGTCAGCGGCTGATTGAAATACGTCGCTATCGGATATGTTTGTTTGTACCAAAGTAAGTCGTTAATAGAATGTAGAACACTTATTTTTAACCATCCTTGTGTATCTGAAATGTTTATAAATTTTATTTAAGGTGATTTGAATATTTCTAATTGAATCAATCAATCGTTTTCATTTTGATTGATTCTTATTCGTAAAATTCTATTTATTTTGAATTTCAACGAGCCTAAAGCACCAGGCTTATAATTCTATACATTTTAATGAAGAGAAGGAAACTTCGTAGAAGTGCTCGTATTTTATTTAGGCATAAGTCTTAAAATATACTTCAATAATTTTATACAGTCAGCCAAACTGAGCAGTGAGCGCCCCAGATCTATAAACAAATGAATACAAAAATGACAATTTATAGTTAAGACATTTCCCGCATCACAAGGAAGCCCAAATCAAATAGTCATTTCGATGGCGACTCATGGCGACTCAACGACTGTTTTTATTATTTCCCCTTGGCAACAACCATGGCCACCCCACTACACACCAGAATATTCTCATCGCATCCATATGTATTTTGCCCTTGGATCACTATGACCCTCAAGCATTATTTGAAAATCAAATCATGCATAAATTGTATATAATTGTATTTGTATTTCTCTCGTATGCGGAATCGATCCAATTGAATATATACAATTGTATACATGCATTGGAAAATACAAGACCATTGGTGGGCCATGCTGTATGTGTTACGATGAGCCTTGTGGTGCAGAAATGTTTCATGGCCTTACATTGATTGATTTGATTAGAAATTATAATTGTGATCGAATGTCAATATATATTGCGCAATCGGATTTTGTCTACATGTTTGCAATATAATATATTGCTTTACAAAATTAGGGTTTAACTAAAAGTAAATTTAGACAGAATTACCGCTACGTACTACCGCTAGTAATTAAATATTCGACAGGATGTTCTAAATAGACATAATTAATTTCTTTCGAATATAAATTACGTAGCTAATACACACTAGACATAAATCTCTTCTTACATTTTCAAATATAAAAAGAGTACAAGAGTAATAAATTAGTCATAAATAATTTTTAAATTGCGATTTCGACAAAAAAATCCATGTCGAGGTCATGATTGACCGTGACTCTCGGCAAGTCTTTATGTAGATTGTTTGTTTAACATATCGTTTAAGAAGATGTTAGCCAATAATGAATCTACAATCTTAAACGTGCGCACTAGATAAAATGGACTTTGATACATGGAATTAGGGCGGGAGTCTCCTTCACCGGCATATTTTTTAATTTAATCGATTTGCAATTAAGTAGGTCATTTTCAAATTTTATGTCTGTGGTCCGACTTAGCTCCATCTAACTTTTTATGCAGTTAGTTTGGCTTAACGGAGCTTAGACACTGTATGTGTATGCACTATAACTTAAACATCCCGTAAGTCTGTTTGGTGAAACAAACTAATTATTCAAAGGCAATATTTTGATTTACAGCTTAACCAGTGGGTAACTATTTTCCACGTCGGAACTGGCGATTCATAAGCATTTTTTTTGTCTTAGGCAGTTTTCAACGTAAATTATTATGGCCATGACGTTTGCAGACTGGCGCCAGAAGTTCTAGTGGCGATGTTTATTTTTTAAGATTCGAGATCGTTTGATTCAGCCGAGACGTTCATTGAAAATTATTTTTAGTATCTAAGTATTGTAATAATTTTACTGGCCTAATTTATATATTATTAATATACCTCATTAGCTTTCACAAATAACATTAGAATACTCTCCAATGATGAAATCATTAACCTACTTTTTTCAACCTTGATATCAAACACTCGCATAAATTAAACAGTCAATGGCAGATTAAAAGAAGAAAGCGCAAATTATGACAATTTCAATTTTCGAATCACTCATAGCGTATTTATGACTCGTTATTTTAACGTGTCAATGACAAAACTCTGCATGCTAGAAATAGTTTGCCCTAGTTTTGATTGGCAATAATAATATATTTAGAAAATAGCAAAATACCGTAAATATTTTAACAATCCATCTTAGACGGGTAGTGTAAAGTTAATAGTGTGAGTAAAAAGCGTTAAAAGTGTTTTCAACCAGATTGTTTTGAAAAGTTAAATTGTAAACAATGTAATTTATGGTCGTGTAACGAAAATGTAGAGAGCAAGGTTAGGATATCCCCATCTCGAGACGTCTTTTATATGTATATTGTATTAACGGTTAAAATATTAGCTCGTTTACTAAGGCTTGGCGTTAAAAGAGTTATAGTCTTTATTTAGTAATAAAGAGGGAAATTTCAACCAATTCTTCCATTTTTATTAGGGAAAAAATACAACCAACAAAAAAACTGCTTTCATCCCTTGGGTTTTCCATTCAACTATGTAAGTACTTACTCGTATTGATCAAAACCCTCTGCGTGACAGGGGTTTTTTAAATACATAAAATGAAGCGTGTGTTGACTTAACATGACCACGTAATGGATAAAAGCACGAATTATTACGAAATTACATGCGAAGTTATTTTAGTTTATGTTAAATCTGATAAAACTGGAATGGTGGCTTTTTTGATTCGATTATTTTAACTAACTAGGTCCGGCTTTATTTTTGTTTAAATATTAAATAGGCAGTAGTATTTATTAAGTATCTTTGATTGTGATTTGACATTTTGATATAGTTTCTTCTATGCCCAAATAAAATATTAGAAATACTGTTAAATTTTTTACCATTTACATATATTTGTTTTTGTGAGTTTCCAATATTTTGGGAGAGTCGCATGCGCTATCACCATCATCACGGAGTAAATCCTATATTAGGTTAAAATACCTACTTTTGAAGTTTTTTTGTTTCAAATTATACACACACTATTAGATACGTCCTGGGTACAAGACATTAAGTTACATAAGTTTAGGACAAAAATAAATAATTAATTACGTTATTCATCTTTGTATTCATAAACCATTAGGTGAGACAAAGGTCAAAGTCGGTTTTTGCAAATAGAAACATGCCCACATAAGATGACTTGCAGATTTTGATTACCAATTACGTCAATATTATTAATACTTTGTGGGAGTAGTGTAGTATCGATTTGATACGTGATTTTACTACATAACTAGTTTATCTATTACTAAGAAGCGTTGTCATGATTATGGTAATGAAAATTCTGCTTAGATACTGTTCCATAGACATTGTTTATTATTATCACTCAATCCCCCCTGATCCTCCCACTTAGCGTGAATATGTACATAATAAATCTTTCGCCTATATGGTGAAGGACGGTGTAGTTTCAACAAAAAATATATTAAATCATCCAGACAGGATTAAAGATTTGAATGATTCCCATCCACTTCCTATCGGCCGTGACCATGACCAGACGCCAAAAGTGTGGATAAATCGCTCCACGCCTTGCCCGCATACATACATCCAAATGTCGGCCGTGGCGACTTCATAAAATATATATGAGATTAAAAAAACTTAGGAATGAATGGCTGCTTTGAAAAAATACACGAGTACGAGTACATTTGACGTAGGTAGATCTGGTCGTGTACATAATTCATATCTAACAATATTTTTTTTATAAAATGTTTTTCTGAATGGCAGATTGTCTTGGAAATAAAATGTTTTTCACTTCTTAACTTTTCATTATGTATTGATGGGAATCTTTTTTTGCAGATTTAAATAAAAACGGGTTTCATTCATAGTTTTTATTTAAATATGGCTTTAAAATGATAGATGATGTTCTGTCAATCTTCCGAAACCTTTTTATTTTAGTTTTAGAATGTTGGAGAAGTTTTCGTGCACATTCTATATTTAGGCACTATAAACAAGACTTTGATTCATGTTACTTTTTATATATTTGTATGACTAAAGTCTTTTGGAATCAGCCAGTGCCGATCATTCCTAATTATCAATCGACATGGAAACATGTTACTGATTTGCAGTATGTTGTTTACTTGAAATATAAACAAACTATACGTTATTTTCCATTGAAGAAATATGCAAATGAAAATGCTTTACGTCAAAAATTGATTCAAAATTGACGTCAGTTTGTTTTTGAGTGGGGAAATACAAATATTTATCAACCGTGTGTATATGTAGTTCCTTATTGTATGCAAAACCTTTTTGATGCCTTGCAAAATAAAGCGCATCGGTTCATTTCCATTCATTTATTACTGCATATACTGAGATCGTAACTGGTTCCTATCTCATTAATTGATAAAACAGTGGAATATTTTGTACCACTCAGTGCTGCTAAGTTACATTTTGTAGAGGTACTGCTAAGTGAAATGAGTCAAGTGAGTTAACAGCAGAATTTGAAAAAAAAAAACATGATAATGCGAGTTTCTTTTTCTAATCTGAAATTGCAATAAAACGTATTTCATCTTTCCAACTGTGCATTAACAAAAACTACTAATGCGTATTCCCATGACCATAAAAAGCTTTTGTTTATCAATGATCGTGCCGATTTTTCTGTGCTTTGCCATTAAGTACTGTATGTAAAATATACTAAGTTCAAAATCATTAGGGAAAGTTGGGAATCTTGGTCGCTAGCCGACTGTGTAAAGTAGATTAATGCCGATCCTTAGCACGTTCTTCGGACGTTAGTTTGTGTAAAAGGCTTGTTCTATGTACAGTAATAAAGCTAATTGCCTTATATGGCAAATTTTCCGTCATCATTAGAAAGAAGCTGAAGGAGCTATTAAAGTTATTAGCTCGGGTGTAACTTGGGCTCTAGCTGACAATCGTTAGCCGACAACGCCAACGTTAGTTATGTGTAGCTCGCTTTTGTTCTGCATCCCTATTAATTTTTTAATGTTTATACGTTTCTTTATTTAAACTTCATTGCAAAAAATATAAAATTGTATGTATGTACGTACAAATGGCGGACATAATACCAAAAGGAATTCTATGCCAGTCAATCATGGGGCCAAAAAGAGACATGTATTAAAGGTGCAAGGAGAAAAGTTAAATTTTGTTAGGCGTTCTGAGCAATACTTGTGATCTTATTGTCGTAAGCATAAAAAAAGCGTTCCTAGTGTTCTCTGGCGATTAATAGTATAATGCAAAAGTATGATATCATCTTTTGTACAAAGAACAAAAAACGTTGCCATTCTATCGCCGTTTGTAAAAACAATAAATAAAAAGGATTAATGAACGCATGACTTGATAAAACCAGGAAGTGTATCGCTTCCATATAAGCTGCTGATAATGAATCAATTAAGACACAATGGCTCCACATGACTGTATATTAAAAGCATCGCTCGAGTTAATTTAAAGCCGTTTTGTGGGTGTCTAAAGGGTTTTCCGTGCATCCGTGTTCCACATTCAGGGTCTTTCCACTTGAGGCTGGGCATTACGTGACACGCGGTTCATGATGATCATGTCTGATAATTATTTAACATTACTACTGATTCCATGACGCTTTGTTTAAGAGGAATTTGCTAGGCTTAAGAAGACAACATTCACACTTAAGAATAATGAAGTGGGTTAATTTGTAAGAACATTTTTGTTCACAGGAGAAAAACAGAAGAAAGAACACAGAAAAGAGAAGACAGTGCAAGGAATTTTAAGAGTATTTTTACAAATAATTTTAATTGACTTAGTAGGGAATTTGGAAGTAAACTTTCAATTTATAAAACTATATAACTGACTGAAAATAAATCTATCCAGTGGAAATTTAATTTCCACTTTAATTTAACTTGGCACTATGGACGTTCTGCAACGGTTATCAATCATGAATACTTATTGCAATACCTAATTATTTATTTTCCTTTTCTTCTTATTTATACCGTCTCTTTACATCACACCCAACAATATCATTATAAGGAAGGGAAAATAAAATACCCTCAATCAAGTCCAATTTATGGCACAACGGGCACAATTATAGAAAACCGCTTATTTCTACCTAAGGCTGGTAAACAAACATTGCGTCATGAACTAATCCTACAATCATCATCATCATCATCTCAGCCATAAGACGTCCACTGCTGAACGCGCCATACGCGCCACGCTTGGCAGGCGGGTTGGCAGGCAAATTATATATACTAGACTTAAACATATAGAGGGCTTTGCTGATGACTAAGGTTTGATGACGTCCTGCTCATCAACGTTCTTAGGAACGTACTCAACGTACTCGTACGAGTAGATAAAAAAATCGAACTGACCAGTTTCAATGGACCTATATTTTTTGGGAAAATGATTGAACGTCAGAGTCGAGAATGTTCAGCACACGATTGGCGATAATGATTCATACGGCGCGATGTGATTTATAATATTTTTGAAAACTGAATTAACAATCATATAGGAGAATTTACAGTGAGCGGTGTTTAAGAACTTCTGTAGTTTGGAACTCGTAAGCTCAGTTGGTAGTGGTAGTGGCGGACTCGTTATCTCGAAGTCCTGGGTTTGAACCTCGCGTGATATTTCCTTTATTCGTAACATTGTAGCTCCATAAAGCCGTCGGATTTGTTTGTCAACAAAGACTGCACATACATTGTTAATAAACCATATATTCAGTAAGTAAATAAGCGAGAAGGGATCTTGTTTACAAGAATAAATACATTCCGTAAATTACCTAAGTATTCGTAAATAGTCCATTAAATATGTATGAAGCTTTTATGGATGATAAAAACAAAAATATTCCCTAAGAGTGATGAATTTCATTTTCCCCAAAGTAGATTTAAATTCTGAAATGCATTTTAGAGAAAAACATGCAAGTAAATTTCTTCATTTGATGAATAATTTATGATCGAGGATACTAGAATGTTTAAAAAAGTAAATGAGTAGGGTATTTTTGTAATTTAATTATATATTGTGTAGAGAATCCAATCGTAATAGTTTTCCTTTTAGATGGACGAATAATCTCGCATATAAATATATAAAATAAAGTTGGTAAATTAGTCATTAATGTGAATAATGTGTCATTAGTTCACGCTTTGGCCTCATATATATAATGACAATTTAATTTAAATTGGTTAGAATGTAATAAACTTAATAGTTTTATTCACAGGCGAAAAATACGGAAAACATTTAATGTAGAGTCAAATAAATAAATACATAACTGGACACGTGTACTACACACTTTATGTTGGTAGCCCTAAATACAGGTTTTCTTATCTGTGGTGATGTTCTATTGACCCGCAGTGTTGCCAGTAGATAAGCAAGTAATTTCCTTAATGACACTGAGTATTTGAATGCGCTCTTTGTTTATAAGTACCCTCTTAATGTTTTCAATGGAAGCTTTTAAGATTATTAAAAAGCAGTGTTTCATATTTTAAACATTTAAAAACTAATTTGGATTTCTTATCGTTTTAAAGTAGGTACCTATACCTACCGTTTTTAAATAATACATGTTTATTTATAATATTTATATAGTTGTACAGTTATAAACTCATTAAGAAAACATAAATAAATAAGAAAAAAAAAATTGTAAATACGATAATGAGGGTCACTTCACATGCTTAATTACGTCATTGGAGTATTTTTCAATACCGTGATACCGTAAAAAAAGCATTGTCGTCACTCTGCGTTTGCGCACGGCGTCGTTCGCGTTGACACTTCGGCGAAACCAGTTTTGCAAACTTATATTTGCCGCTTACAAACTCGGAAACCCATACAACTCCTTCCGTAAAAGGGAGAATTGATAGAAAAGATAAATTTGTCTTGCTATAGTAACCCCGTCCTTTAGCGGTTGAAATGTTGCCATGCCAAAAAACGTTCCAATATGGCGGCGGTCCGATTTGGCGCTAATAAGCCATTACGATGTGATTAGCAGCGGTTGCGATTGTAATTTGTATTTTAATGGCTACCGTCAATTCCGGTGGGAGTGGAAAATTTCCTGTCTTCAATATTATGTAGTCTGTGGTGCGATTGTCTTGTCTAAGGCTCAATTAACGGGTGAAACTTGGCAGCTACAGACCATTAATCTTTTTTAGAAATAACTCGATTTGTCTTCTAAAATTACGTGATTACTAAAAGTTTGTTTTGGCATGGAGAGATAAAAGCTTCTTTGTTAAAGCGGAAAAAAAAAAATTTAGTAGGTAGGTAGTTTATGCAATTAACTACTCGCATACCAGAAAGCCGGTTTCTAGCCTCCAGAGATTAAAACGCACTCTCTCTCTCTCCTATCACTGTTTCCTTAAAACGTTCTCACTAGACAAAACGCAAAAACTATTAAAAAAAACTTGAAAAGGAAAATATCATTGGAAAAAGGTACCTATATTTGTACTTACCATCAATTTATAAAATAAATTGTGTTCCATATTTGAATCTGAAATTCGATCGCGGGCACGTGATTGGTCACGATTGTTTATTGATGTCCGTTATTGACGTAAATACAGCTAGGGCTTTGTCAAATGGAGTTTCTATCAGATGGACAAATAGCTTTGTAGTAATCGCTTCGCCTGGCATTGACATTGATTTGAAAGCAGTTATTTATGTTTTCAATGGATAATATTACGTAATCGTCGCAAATGAAAAAGCATGCGTCATAGTTGGAAAGGATCTTTAGTAAACTAAGTATACGATTATGGTAAGTAATTATAATTAGGTAAGTATCTGCTTTCCAATTTAACCTTTACCGCTTTAATCTACGTATTTATGTGAATGTCTGACGCAGATCAAAATTAAGACAGGAAATTTAAAATACCAAGTAGGAAAGGAAATAAATACGTAGACTACACACGTCTTTAAAAGGTTGAGGACGGAATGCAAGTTTTAAACTTACTTCGAGTTGAATAATCTCATTTCTTTTAATTATGTTCCTCTTTTTTCCTACAGAACTTGCAGGGCAAACAAACGGTAGCTTCAGTGCAAAGTTTGATCATTATTCAATTACGTGGATAAATTTCTTCAAGTTGGGCTCTCATGGAGTCAACGACTTCGAGAAAGTTCCATTAAATTTGAGGGTTATGAGCACTCACTGCCAGGTTGGTGAAAACAACAAGATCTGCAAACTTTATTATATTAAGGGTCCTCCCTTTTGCTCAAATGCTTAAAATGAGCTGTCACTTTCTTTCAATCATCACGAAACCCTCACGTTTTCACTTTCGTTAAATTGAATTGCATAGGTACATTAACAAAGAACGAAACTCTTTTGTCCAAAGCCATAGACAAAAGCGGCGCTATTAAAAAGTTACTGACATTCAAAGCAGCACCCATCTTTGTCTACGTTCCGATACACGCGGCCTTCGTCAATGCTCAATGTTGAATAATGTAATTGATTACCTAACCATTTAGGAGTGACGGCACCGCCTTTTATTTGTATAAAGAACTACTGGACTTTTCACATTGTTCAGATTACTGGGGATGTTTCGTACATAATTTAGTCCAAACGCCTTATCTGATCTCATTGTTGACCGCAAGGTAAAGGATGACTTACGAAATATTTACGTGTCGGACGGAATAGCAAGTTTTATATGTTAAATTTGTATTTACTGCGCATTTATATATTCCTCCGAGCGGTGAGACAAATAGTAAATACATATATCTATACTGGGTGTATACACGCTCGCGCTAGCTGTTCGTACTAATGTGTAAAAATGTAATAAAACCTGGACGAAAAATAATAAAAACTGTAGTTCTAAATGCGGCCTTACGCTGAAGAAGTTACAGACATTTGCTAGTAATTAAACATTACCTTACAAGGCAAGGCATTTTAATGGTAGTGATCCTACTAAGGCTTGAATTGAACTTAATAAAATATTAAGGAAGTGAAGGTGTCTGATACATAGACGCGGACATGGAACAAGGCTTGAAGGCAGTGAAAGGAGCTAAATTTGTTTGAATAAAACCAATTAATGCATGCCAATTTAAACTCGCTTTATAAAACAAACAAGAATACTTTAAAAATCTGTATTTAAGTGTCTCGAGCTATATTAAAAAAACGATATTACCATAACGATAAACGTGGTAAAAGGAAAACTGTACAGGCATTGAACTCGGTCTAGAGTCGGTTTTAAGTCGGTTAAGACACAGACAATGTTAGGTATGTTGCGCCTCAACAATATGGGCGTATTGTTCCAACGGAAACAGCTCAGGTGCTGGCTATTGTTCGGGTAGCCATTGTTACAAGACTACTCAAACTCGGATGAACCTGAGCGGGAAAATCATTATAAATCAAATAAAAACCATAAGTGTCAAAGAAAAAATATAACTACTTATAAAGAATCTAATTTATGATGAAGAAAATATTTAGTGGTTATTTAGTAACTGGCAACTTGAAAATGGTTTAAGTGTTTAGACAGCGACGATTCGATTATCAAATTCGACAGATCGCTTTGTTGTTGCGTTTAAAATAAGAAAGGTCAGTAGGTTGTCTTTGCAAATTTGGGTTTTGAAAGAGCTGTGTTGCCGGCGTTATCCTGTTGTAGATGTCAGATATATCGGGACAGCCAAGGTTGTCACATATATATGAGCACGCTTCTATTCAGTTAGTTTTGACCACCTGCTCCGTTCTCGTGGTGATTGTACGTACCAAGGTCGCTCGGTCAGCACTCGGTATTTAAACTAATTGCAATTAACTGGTAACCGTGAAATGGGTCTATAATCAGACTTACAAGGAAAATTTACGGGGTATAAACTTTGGAAAACCCAGGAATTGGAACGAAGTAACGATATGCTAATAAAGCTAAAGCTAGATTCAAAGCGAAGTGGAAAAGCTACAGCTGCTCTTAAACTAATTTGTGAATGTTAAAATACAATTTCCATTTCTAAGACAATTGATCAAATCGGAGTTTCACCAAAAACATGGAATTTTTTAGACGGTCAGTACTCTTTTTTTTTTTGTTGATCAACCTAGTTTCCATAAGACTTTCATATTTGGCGCCGCTATGGAAATATTCTGATGTTTAAGATTTTGGTGACATCACCTTAAGCCGATGGATTAGGCTTGCCCGATAAGGTTATATCTTAAGCCGTGGTTGCGGAAAGTAGCCGCTAAAATAATTTGCAACATCAACAACAATACATTTGAAGGTCAATATACTATTCAAATACTAAATAATAAAGCGAAATTCAACCTCTAAGAGGATTCCTTTCCCATCCCTCTCGGGCATGAGAAGAGACCTGTGCCCAGCAGTGGGACGTTGAAAGGCTAATATATTATATTATATTAAGGGGGTAAAAACAGTTTGGAAGATACATGAGAATGAAAATGTTGGGACGACCTGAAAATAATTTTATAAAGGCGAAAAAAAGAGAGATAGTGGAGAGGAATGCCAAGAAGAGATTACATAAACCTGATAAATTTAAATGACTCTACCGATAATAAACCCCAGTAAATTCACGGTGTAATGACGAATAACATTAAAAGTATGATGTAAAGTGGAAGTTTAAGAGCATTACAATAGAAAACAATACGACATACATGCTCCGGATTTTTTACGGCTCTTGCAATTACACGATTGTTATGGAAATACGTGTTACTCATCAGTAAAAAACAGATGATATGACATACTTTGAAATGATTTGGTCATAGATGACATATTATTTCCAAGTGGCGATAATAAGTATTCGTTTATGCTTCACTCTTTGTTAGATAACTGGTATCAGAATTGGTGAGTTCCCGTGTTTGCCTTCACCTTGTTATGGCTGACAACTGACCCAATTACAAAATATTTTTAAACTGTATTCAGCAACACGCTTCTCTTTAATTAAGTTCACATAATGGCGTGTATAAATCATCACTTATATTCCTGCATTCATCATCATGCATATTTAGAAATAAAGGAAAAGAAGAAAAATCTAACACGCATAAAAAGGAGATGGTGAATACATTGAAATCCAATGTCCCTTCTTCTTGTAGCCTCTCTCTAAGAATTTTGTCCAGCGGTCGCCTATTTGGTAAGAATTATATTATAAGCAAGGAACGAACGTATGGTTTGAATTATTTTCGCATGTGGAATGAACTGACTGTTGACGCAATGCATAAGACCAAGTACATGAATCAAGATGTTTACATTCATTGTATTATAAAATTTATTGGAGGGAAAATCCGAGGCATTATCGTGTTGCTATGCCTTCCTTTATATCGTTGTTTCATATTTACATTACAAGAGTTAATGCACTTTATGCGTATTTTTCATTCTGAATTATGATTACTTTATAGGTTTTTTTATTTATGAGTTACATTACAATTCATTAACAATCTTTTAATCGTATCCCGGATGGTTTTTATTGTAATCAAAGGCACGAGTACGTGTCATAACATACCTAACTCATTATAGGATACTCTTAATCGAAGATCTAACTTTATCCTGCCCTGATGTTTCTGCAATAAAATTAGATTCTATTTATATCCTAGACTGATGTAATGAAAATATATATCATATGAAATGCTTACACGCCACCCTAATATTACCCAGATGCTAGCAGACATAATAATCCATCTAATAATAGCATTATCTGTCTATTTCTACCGACCTACTTTCATAGGATGGAAGAGGAAAAGCACTCCTAACCCTGAGGGTAAACTGTCCCGATTCGGGGTATACCTTTCCTTGGACAATATTAAATTTCTAAAAATAAAATAACATTAAGTTTTTCATTTACCTTTCACAAAATCTCAAAGGCTTATTAAGACTTTTATTAAAATTTTAGGATTCTTTTTAAACATCACTGCCTACTTAATTACTTTAAATAGTCTACCTACTTTGTTATTTCGTATTTACCGACCTGCTTTTGGCGGTATTTTCAGCTGGCGACCTTTTTTTTTAAATACTTTTTTTAATAAAAAGTCTCAGCCCCTCAAGGCTTAATGAAATGGACGACGCGTCTTTCGGGTAAATGTTTATTGTAATAAAAGTCAACAAGACAAAATTAAACAGGTACATAAAGCAGTTTTATGAATTAACAACCAACGGACTTAGCCAGCCCATTGGGCCTCCGCAATTTTCATAAAATGGTGACAGTAATTCTAATCCCATCATCGCCACGACAGTCGCAACGACTAATTACTAGAACAATGGCTGACCGTGCCAACAAAAAACGACACGTATCCTGTTGAGATTGTACGTACTAAGTCATTACAGTTTAGTCTTTGTCTTTCTGTTCGCCAGATGGCGTTTATATAACTTATTGAAATCACCGTTGACGATTAAAATTGTTAAAAAGAGAGTAGGTAAGAAATTTATACTTGTAGCCGCCTAGTAATTAATGAGTCTGTTAATGGTAACAATAGGAAGAAGTTAACAAAATGATACTCCATTTGTATGTTTTTTTTACTAGGTATTTAAAATATTTCAATTATTTCCGTTTTTTTAACATTGAAGCTATAAATATGGAACTCTACATTTTAACAGAAATTATAACATTACTATCAATCGTCAATGCCCTTTGCTTACCCAAAAATATATTATATCTTTATGCTTTTGGTATTTATTCTAAACTATTTATATTTGTTGTTGACATATTGATTAATTTACTGTGCAATCAGGAACACCGATTAAGAGCGATTACTAGATAAGGTTTGTGCCAATTTCATGACATGTCTGAAATATCGATCATTGGCTGTCGGGAAGGAAAATTACTGCAGACTGAAAATCAGATAACGACCGAATCATTACAAACTATCGTTAATAATATACCTAAAATAATCAATTGTTTGGCGAAGAAAACTATATTTACGTCACTCTGAGCGCTATGTGAGATTTACCGCCCTAGGTTGCAGCGGAAAATCTCACTTCAAGGGCGGTAAATCTCACTTCACACCCAGGACAAGACGTAAAATTATGTACGCACCACGGGCGGTAATAAAGAAGGCCTCGGATCGCTTGTTTATGGCCCTTGCCTTCGGTTCGGGCCACAAATGCCAGCGATCTGAGCCCTTCTTTATTTTACCGCCCTAGGCACGTAATGTGCAGAATGTACTATTTTCAAGCCGGTCAAAGTTGTGCACGATACGCAAAATTATAGCAGTTGACGATATCATAGATACCAGTAGTTATACTACTTGTAGTAGTACCTTTACTTTAGTATAGTAGGTAAAGATATAGTAGTGCTTTTTAGAAACGCAACTAGTGACACAACTATCTGGTCAGACTAATATAATTCTCAGAACATTTTCTGCGAAGACAACAACAATATCAAGAATATTTTATGCTTGTCGCCGGGCTAGGTGCACTAGTTTTTAGCTAAATAGGTCAATGGAAGCACTAAATGCAGTTGCATCAAGGCGAATGCATTTACCTAGCGTGATGGAGCAACCTCGCTCATTCAGTCTTACCTAACTACGTAATAAAACTATTGTAATAGGTAATAAAAAGTTGGCATGACCCTTTAAATTACATTTTGCACTATCCTAACTCTTAGACCCCGCGTAAAAAGGTTTGTTCGCCGTCCACTCTATTTTGAATTGTAATTTAGTATTTAGTTTAATAAGGGTATATTTTAAAAGTGGCTAAAAGATAAAAAAGAGGGGAGGCCTTTGCCCAGCAGTGGGACACTAAATCGGCTAACGAAAAAAAAGATGAACTCAACCTTTAAAAAAATGTCATGATGGAAATATGATGGTTGATTGACTTTGCTTATTCGTATTTTTTGAGTCGGCACACCAGATTTCCTCGCTCTTTTTAACAAATGCTCGAGTTCTAAATTTATAGTCTGTATACTGTACAGATACACTGAATGAGGCGTGCATTCCCTGTGAGTCACACTTGAAACATATTACTTACAATTAGTGTAGTCTGAAGAATTCAATACTGTTTCCGTTGAGATCGAGTCATTCTTAAACTGCCGGTGCTTCTGGAATTATGTAGAAACTTTCTAAGGCTAGATAGCTAATTATGGTGTCCACTTTTAAGATACAAAATCACTCGATTATTATTGAAAGCGAAACGCTATTGGCTAGAGTGAGACCATGAATGCTAAGATTTGGATATCGAATCTAGTAATTGGTGTTAATGTCAATGACAACACTTTGGCCGAGAATGAACCGAGGACCTCACTAGGGCCGGGGTAATCACTGGCATGGAGCCACAACTCTCGCATTGAGCGACTGAGTGAGTCATTTAGTAGATATTCAAATACTTTCCTAAGTGGTCGGGCAGGCCCGATCCCGATCCTACTTAAGATAGCATTCGGCAAGACGCTGCCGCGACCCGACCGCCGCGACCGACCGCCGCCGCCGAACGTGACTGCTGGGCAGCGCCGCCGTAAGCATTCGGATAGGCGCGACCGGGCGGCGGCTGCCGACTGCCACGCGCAGTAGTCACATAGGAGTCAGTGCTAGCAGTTGTGCGATTCGGTTGCGTATTATTAAAAATAACGATGTTTGACAATTTAAAGACGAAGAATAAGATGATGAAATTGATGAAATAATGATGATTTTACTTTCATCAAAGAGGAGTAGAAGCTTTCAGTCGAAAATCATAAAGCGCTGGATGTTTAGCAATAAGCTCCACTAAATACTCGTCGTTTTCTTCGTTAAAACTGTTAAAAGACACCATTTTTGCGACCGCTGCGAGCGAGCAGCGCTGCCGTACTGCTACGGGAGCGGCTCGGCGGCGCTGCCGAGGTCGCGCGACCACGGCCGCGCCGCTCAGCCGCCTGCTGCGGACGGTGTGTCATACAAATCCCTATAAAGCAGTAGGGCGACTGCCGGGCAGTGACTGCCGGGCAGCGACTGCCGGGTCGCGGCAGCCTCTTGCCGACGCATACCTTTAGAGTAAGTAGGATTTTAAAAGGGGATTTTTCGGCAAGTTGCTCTAAATATGACTTGAAGAAGTTAATGTTCACCTAAAAATTTATGTCTATCAACCGATTTAAATGAAACATTCAGCGTTTCTATTTAATGACTTACTATAATATATAATTCAATGCAATTATATAAAAAAAAGATGTTTTAAAGACGGTATTACAGTTTCCTTTCCAGTATTAAAAACCAAATTACATCTTGCATCCAAAAATGCTGTCTTTGCTACGTAAAAACGAGGAGGTTTTTAAGCTAACATCGTCCTTAAATTACTCGTGTAAAAATAAACTATATTGAGCTAAATGGAGCAGGTATGAAAGGCGCAACAAACTGATTTATTAAGATCACGCGTAGTGAATTCAACAAAAAATGGACACGAGACTTAACTGTTGACAATTACTGATTACAAGTAATGACTTAAATTAATCCACATAAATAGTTCTTTTGTATTTCAATTCTCACGATTGCGTGCAAAAACTGGATCAACCTCTAAGAGCGGATTGAAGAAATCCTTAGACTATTCAACCAACTGGACCGGCCGAATAAAGTCTGCCGATTTTTACGGGGGAGGGGAACGTCAAATGTATGCGAAACGTCAAAATAGTCACGTCAGTCCGTATGGACTGACGTTTATCTGGTCATATTTTTTCGGCAGAGGGAACGCCTGTTAATGGCCGCTCCGGTTGGTTTAATGCTCTAAGAAGAAATCAGATCAGAAACTGACATTGCATTATGTCTATGCCTTTAATTGTTCGCATACAATTTATTTAAAGGTTAAGATTTATGAAGAAAACCTTTGTTCAGGGTTATAATGGTTTAGCCTGTAATTACGAACCCTTTAATCTGTTCTACATTGAACGATATTAAAACGGTCATGTAAGGCCACTGGCCATAGAGGTCGCATGCGCTGTCTAATTTTTAACGGCCAATTAAATTTCAAACAAAGAATACAATGGCGTGACGGAATAACTAGAAATCGCTAGAATTTCTCAAAAAGTCTGCATAAAATTACATAGTTACAGAAAAAGGGATAAGATGGACCGGGTTAATTGCGTCCGTGGGTATTTACGCTTTTTCTTAAATTCGAAGACTTATTTTGAGCTAACCAGCAGAATGAGAACGTAAAGTAATACGTAAGTACGACTTTAGTAGGAGCAGATATTTATGTCCCAAGCAGGACCGAAAATACTAGGTATTCTTAGTACTTGTATTCCTGAAAATTTTATTTCAAGCATTATTTATTCAGAGTTTTTATACGAATCGTCAAACATTACATAACTATTCTATTATGATAAATATGACGAGTATGGTTCCAACCGTGCCTTGGCCGTGAAAACAGCTATGCAATTAAAGAAATGTTGATTTAAGTCTCTCATTATTCCTCAATGTCTTTCAATAGCAATTGCCATTAGTTATTGAAATGCATTCAGCTTAGGTCATATTTAATTAGTTAACGAGTTCCTTATCTACAGATGCAATGATCTTTATGATTTGGGCAATGTCAAGTTTACGGTACTTTAAGTGGACGTTGTAAAATAGGTATGATAAGCAAATGGATATCGAATAAAGATCTGACTGTCCATTACAGTGAGTTAATACCAGTTTTTATGGGTTTTAGTGAGTCATAATTCGGATAAAAGGTCACTAACTGCTATGCCTAATCTTGTGGGTAGTCTCGCCAAGTTTCTTGCCCACATCATTATAGCGATACTGAAGTTTAAAAAGGCTTTGGTTTTTAATATGTGTACAGTATATGGTAGGTATCTTATCTGGCTTTGTCTTTATTATTCGCTTTGTGGAGTTTACAGTACGAATTTAAATAGCTATACCTAGTGTGCCTAAGAAGCAATTTTTGACACCTGTCATCTCAGTACATTTATAACCTAAAATCGGATTTTAGTATAGGTAACAGTGCCTTGCTGCTTGCTGTGTATTTATATGTATGCATTATCCTAATAAAAATTAATACATAATGCTTATGTCGTGTTTCATTTATCACCATCCTGAGCAGACTCGTTTTTGCTGAAAAAAGTATATGTTAAGTGCATATTGCTTTGATATTCATTTCAGGTCAACTGACTCGCTATACTAGTGTGCGTGAGCTGAATATGAAATCAAGATCATACTTTTAAACTTTGAATGCGGCTCCGGACAATCTTGCATAAGTTACTACTGTATACGCAATGGAATCATAGGTTTATGCACTTGGCGCAAATCGTATAAATTATTTAGGTAATAAAACGGTACATTTCAACAAAATTCTAGAACACACAACGGAATCTTTAGTAGCTACGTTCGGTATCCGCTCTTATATTGTTCACACGATTGCTTTTACAGTGCACTAGTGTAAACATCCTACGGACAGTCAATCCTATATTAGAACTCTAAACATATTAGCTAACATCCGTTCGCATGTAAGGCATCCTGTCCAAAAATATGTAAATAAATTTAAAAATATAAGCAAAACATATAATTAAGTCGCGTCTGAATTCACGTGGAAGTGAATTGAATGTAGTTAATATTATTCAGAAAAGGTAAAGGCAATAAAATTAATAGTTTAATAGTGTCACGAATTGTCAATTATTTATCACACCTTACACAATAATTTTAATGTCCAAGGTACCAGCAAGAGTATTTCGTATCACAAACAATCCAATCGTTTGTTCCTTATGGCCCAGTTACATCGACGGTAAAGTTACGAAATCATCCAGTGAGCCGCCTGCAATATGTATCAATATAATCAAAATTAAATTCCAGTTAAGATTGTCAATGCGTTCCTTTTCGAACGCATTACAGCGGGTACCCATATTGGCCGGTAATCTCTGTTATCCCGAATTCCCGAAGGAAATCGTACAGTCTCCATCAAATATATCGGAGCGGCCAAGGCACTCAAAAATATCTGAATATGCACTTTATCGCGTGGACAATAGAGGCGTTGTTTAGATATTTGTGACCACCTTGGCCGCTCCGATATATATGATGGCGACTGTACGATTTCATTCGGAGATTGACCTGCAGGCTTATGATGGACACTGTCGGCGGATATCTTGATAGTCTGATAAGCTGTCAAGTTATACGAATCTGATATAAGTTATCAGCAAAACATGACAATATGTCAAGTTGTCAGCTTGTTGCCGACAGTTTACGGTAGTGTGTGTACGTAAGACACCTTAGAGCTTTAAACCAAGCGGAGTGGCCATTGACAGGCGTTCCCCCCTGCCAAAAATGTATGACCAGTGGTCATACTCATTGTATGGACTGACGTTTATTTGACGTGGCTATTTTGACGTTTCGCATACATTTGACGTTCCCCTCCCCCGCAAAAAACGACTTTCTGATAGAAATGAGAGCGCGTGTCGCATCCGGTTGGTTTAATAATCAAAGTAAGACACGGACCAATAGAGAAACCGGATACATAGTACTTTTACTCTATTTCCCTAACCACAGTTGAACCTTATTTTATTACCGAGCAAAACAGTCGTTCATGTGACTAGTAAAATTAGTAAAAAGGGTCCCATAGAGAGCATAATTAGGGGGCAGTGTCTTACTCGTACTCGTTACAAAATGTACACATATTAATTTAATTGACTGAGGAGCCGAGCGTAGCGAGGCGACGAACGTCTCCGTTTTCACTGGTACGAAGATTTGGCATTTTGATGTGTGTGTATTGGTTGGTTGGTTGGTATGTTGGTTGGTCAGTCTCGGCCTAGAGGTCGGATTTTTCATCCGATTTCGATGAAACTTGGCATGTACGTTCCTTGATCTATTTGCCAAAAATTGTCGAGCCATTTTTTTGATTGGGGGGATAATGAGGGGGGAAAGGGGGAAAGTTTGCTGTCGCGTTAATTATGTTATCCGAAGTCTACGGTTCACAGAACCACTAGTTAATATTTTGATTGTCTGATGAGTGATGACGTCTCTACCTCCTTAGTCAAAGCGAGACATCAACATATAACCTTCTCTTTCGGGCTCACTTTGTGATCAAAGAGAATACTCCCGTTAAAAATGATAACTTCATGGAGGTAATACGATCAATGCACTATTGCTTTTTTATGTATTTGTCAAAAATGACCAAAGTAGAAATAGGTGACGTTTTCAAGCCAAAGGTACGTCATTGGCAGTTGTTAATAGAGTACCTATATTTCTTGAGTGTTTTATGGCAGTAACGCCTTATTGACAAACTGGCAATGACGTACCTTTGACTGGAAAACATCACATAAATGTCATATTTTGCTGGTGTAAATTGTGATGAAAGTATCTGAAGTGCTTTTTATTTATTATTTAAAATAGCAAGAAACAAAATAAAACAACCCGAATATGAGGGTAAGTTTTTATATTGGTTTTTTGATTAAGTATCTGTCTTATCACGGTTTTGCTTGATACCGTGGCTTCATATTTTGTTCTCTCATTAATCTCATTATCAATTTCTTTCATTTTCAGAGATTTGCACACAAAAATATAAAGTTCTTGGGGCTTTGGCTACTAGAGTGCAACTATTTAGAATGTCGTAAAAGAGTAAAACTAAGCAATGTTTATTAAAGTGAGTATTAAAGGCGCACCTACATTAGTATTATTAGGTACTTCGCTGGTAAACAAAAAAATCTCTTGTAAATTACTATACTTATTACGTATCATGCAAGCAATCAAAACGTCCGATTCATTTTAGTTTATACTAGGTACTCTGCATCTGCATCTTATCCAATGAATCTTCATGTCAACCGAACTCTCCGGAAAACGATGACCGTTTCATGAAAATAAAATAGAAATCAATTATGTTTGTTGGATATTTAGAGTACCATATTTAAATAGAATATTATTTATTTCTAAGCTCTTGCTGTCTGTCTGCTCGTCCGTCTGTCCTTGCCTTCGACTTACAGCAGGTTTTTCTTACCCACCTCAAGAACCTGTGCAGTTGTATGTCCTTTTTTATTTACTTGGAAATAAATAAAAGTATTCAATATGTAACTATGTAATATTTTATTATATATATTTTTTTTCCACATGAACCAACTAACCGAATTCTGCGGGAATATAAAGGAATAATGATTTTTCGGAATTGTCGGTGATGTTTTCAAAGGTTGTCTATCCGTCTGTTCTGTATGTAACGTAAGTAACTGTGTTATAAGGAAATATCAAAATATTAATTATAGAACTATATTATAATTTATAACAAGATATGTAGGTATACCGAATGAAAAGCAAGATTTTTCCATAGGTAGTTTTAAGACTTCAATATTTTAAAAGGAGGTTGGCTGTATGTTGTCGATGTCATTTCGTGGATGTCTGTCTGTCTATCTGTCCCCGTCCGTTTGTTCGTCCTTCCGTTCATCTATCCGTCTGTCTGTCCCTCCTCCGTAGCTCACAAAGAAAAAACGGAACCCTTATAGATTCATGTCCTGGATGTCTGACTATCTGTCTGTCTGTCCGTCCGTCCGTCCGTTAGTCCGTCTGTCCTTCCGTTATAGGTATGTAGTTTTTCTTAGAATATGTCGTAGTTTAAGTATCGTATATTTTTTTAATGTTTTTATTTAACAACAAAATCATTACAGTCGGCATTACAGTGTGCACCAATGCGCCGAGTAACTAAATATATTAAAAGTATACTATACTAATAGCAACATTTACATAATAAGACTAACGACATTCCACTGATTATGAACAAGTTTATATAGGTAGGAAGTTGTAAAGGAAACTTGTTTCAACTTAAACCTCAGTTTTAGAGATGCATGCACAATATTCAGCGCCAAATAATAAGTATAATTTACTCACATATTAAAATGGTAATTTCTAGGTACAAATGAGATAATATATTAAGTATTATGGAAGTCTTATATTACAGTTTGTAGCATAATTAAATTAAAGTAGATGTCTGTAGATGTGTGTGTGGATGTGTGAAGTAGGTGCCTGAAGTGGATAGGAAGGCGTGGCGCGAGTTAGTGAAGGCCCTCTGCACCTCTCGGGTGCCTTAGGACAACAACAACAACAACAACAACAACAGATGTCTGTTTTATAATGCTGCCACAAAAACAAATGAAATAAATTAAATTGAAAAAAGGGATTCGTTCGACTGTATGTATATATCTCTCTGTATGTATTGTGTGAATATATTATGAGCTTGAAGATTTTCACCGAGGCATAATGTGCAAAACTTCAAGAGATAAAATCACCTATTTGATAATTTCATTTGATCATATGTATGTCTTTTCCGACCATGGAACAATGGTGTCCCGGACCTTTGGGAGACGTATGCGGAGCCGAAGCCAATAGGCCCTCATAAAATGCCACATCAAAGATGCCCCAAGGAAAACACCGGTGCGGGGGCTGGAGGTACAGAGGTGTCACTGGACTTTAAACATATGGCCAACTCGCCACTTATGTTTCCACATTTACCTTCGAGAACGCAGCTCTAGCGACCCCACTCTGTACAGCCGGCTAAGGCAAGCCAGAGGCAGGGGACCTGTCCCACTCATCCGGCAGGGCACCCCAGGGGCACTCAGGTTCGCGGAGACGCTACTCTTCAACAGCACGCCACAGGCTGATCATGTGTATTATTATTACTTTTACCATTAATTAAATGTTTTTCATTTCATATACGGCGGAGGATATATTGAGTGGCGAAGAAGTTACAACAGTTTAAAAATATCAAATGAAAACTACGAGTAGTCCACGCGATTTACTTGTAAACGAGTTGACCAATATAAGAAGACCCATATGAAGATTTTTTTCACCTCACTAGCTCGGAAAGCCCTTTTTGTTTGTTTAATATCTATTGTGAAAATCGCTTTTTATCCACATGTGGTGAAAGAGTTTTGACATAAGTGACAAGTGGCTTAAGTGACATTTGACAGCTAACAAAACGTAAAACGTTAAAAGTGCAGAATTTTTAACATCGCAATTAATGAATTGCATCGAGTAAAAACACTTAATACAGTCTTACAACTTTATTTTAATTCATAAATATCAGCATTCAACATTAATCTTCATTCTTTTTGTAAAAACGGATAAATTGTTCTGACAGCCGAATAAGTCTACGTACGAACAAAACGCATCTGACATTTAATAAAACCTTTTACGTCAAAACTTTTCATTTCAATTCATCCATCATATCAACGTTAAATATTCGCATGTTTTTCTAGGTTGTTTTGTTAAAAATTAGTGATTCGAGTGATGAAGAAGTATTAAACACCTGAGGAATTACGGGAAACCGAGCAAAATGCACCCTTTTTCTTATTTTCCTCGCTGTAGTGAGGTGAAAAGTTTTGTGTTATACACGGGTGAAAGTTATTTTACGTCTCGTGTATTAAAGCACTCGCTACGCTCAGGATTCTATTTTTGAACCACTCGCTTCGCTCGTGGTCAATAATAGAATCCTTTCGCTAGCTCGTGTTTCAAATAACACTCGCACGTAAAATACAACTTTCACCCCTTGTATAACAAATAACTATTTTCGCCTTCTAAGTCCACAACCCCTTGATCGATCCAGCTCATAAACCAACTCTCAAATTTAACCCCAACTAATTTCATAAAGATCAGAAAAACTGAAAAACGAAGTTATTGTCGAACAAACTTTTTTTTGTTATTTTTGTTACTCTATAACTCCGTTATGTCCGTACCGATTATGGAAATCCTTTTTTTGATTGTAAGTATATACATATATATTGGTCCCGTTTTTGTCAAAACGCAGTTCTGATGATGGGATCCATAAGGAATCAAGGGAACTCTTCAAATCTTTAGGGCATACATATAGTGATTTTTGTGTTTTTATTTAATAATCAAGCATTTTCACTTAAAAAGGTGTTTTTTTATGAAGTAGAACTGCAGATGATGATCAATCAGTACAGAACTCTTCAACGACACAACGACGCACACATTTCAAGTTTGACTAAAAGTTAGAGAGCGGTTTTGCCAGTGTTTCAAGTATTAAATTTACCTATTTATTACCTACTATTCCATATTTGTGTGAATATTGCACCGCTTCTTCCTGAATTAATTACAAAAAAAATATCGATACATGCTTAGATTGACTAGTAGGTATTTTGTTAATTAACACATTAAGTAAAAGTTTTTTTTTTCAGGAATATCTAAATATGTACCTGACAAAAAAGAAACTCAATCTATATTGATTGATTCGTATATACGTACGAGCTAAAGATTGATCACACTACTTCGTGCCTTCGTGTGTAAAAAGCCAAAAACCACAGTTCCGTGTCGAGAAATCACGCCAATCAACAACAGCATTTTATATTATTAAATAATTTATTTTGTCCCCAAAAACATAATTTATGCTGTTAACAAAAAATACTTGAGGATGTCAGCCAGCACTCACGTATTAGGAGGATCATTAGGTTCCAATTAATAAATATTTTTGGTTGTGAATAATTGAATATGAACGATAATGTGAATAATTGAATATGTACCTACCCCAAGTTTTGGGCCAACTGTGCCAAATACGTGCATTACTTTCTCTTGTCTTTTATTTTGATATAAATCTGCTGTTAAAACGTACAATTGCACACACTTTGCACAATTTGCACACAACTTCATTGCCTTTATTATATCGAGTTCATCCTTACTTGTCTTATAGTGTAAACAAACATGTGTCAATCTAGGCATCGTAATGTCGGTTATTTTTGAGATTATTTGTTCGTTACTGCGATTATTGAAGAAAGTTTTATTATAAGTGATACTTTTCAGTGGTTACTTGGTTGAATTCAGTATTTTGTAAATTTATTAAGTATAAATCAACATTTTAAGTGATAATACCATAGAAAAGTGTCATAGAGTTGTGGTATTAGAGAAATGTTTGTTTACATGATAAGACATATAAGGATGAATTCGGCATTAAATCATACACTAAGAGAGTGAACATTTTGACACAATAACGAGAGCAGTGATAGTCCTCTAATTAATTTGCTACATTATCCTTCTGACTAGATCCATACGGAGATTAGAATTACACGCCAATTGGGAAGAAGGAATACCAAAGCAGTTAAAATCCACCGAAGTTGTCTGTTTCATATAGGACAGGGCCTATATATTTTTTTAAATGTTAGTACAAAAAATAATTCGAAAAAAAGAGAGATATTAAAAAGCTTATAGAATTATTTATTTATCTACGCCGCTACCGATGAACATGACAGATGCTCGGATCTAAAAATAATGATAGAGTCATTTGGGGTAACTTCACGCACTTTTGTCTTTGACTTCATACCTCGCAAAAAATAAGTATTAGAAGAACTAGAAAATAATCATTGAATTGAGTACTTATAAGGGTACAAATTGAATAAACAATAAAAACATTAGCTATCTTATTTTCGAAGCAGAATAAAAATAATGAGGGAAAACCGGAATGCGCATACTTTGAACCATGCGGGTAAATGTGCACACCAATATAAAAAGTCCCAATTTCAAACTAAAAATATATTCTTGTTAGAGTTTGTGCGGAAAGAAGAGTGTCGTGGTTTATGTGGGAACTCATACATTCTACGGCACATCTTTCTCCGGACAGGCTTCTACTCCAAACTGTAAATAATTTCTAGTATGCAACGCACAATAGGTATCTAGATACGGTTGAACCAGAGAGTATATATTTTATAGAGACGCACAGTCTGAAGAAATTTTTGAGGCTCTAAGTCTGAAGCGCTATTTGAACGAGAGCTACCCAAAATGTAAGAGGAAATGACATCTGCGCTACATTGCCATCTAATAACGGGTATCGTACTTTCTTCTTTTTGACGACGAAAGACTACACCGTAGTCTGTAAGGGACTGCAACGGCGGATCGGTGTCACGGTGTAGTTTACCTTGGCAAACCTAGCGACCTTTGTGAGTGGGATCTAGTAACGAGTAGCTTTTGCCTTGGTAATGCTACTCGTTACTAGATGGCACTAGATTAATTATTTGGTGTCGATGAAGTTTGCAGTCACTCATTGTGCCAAACTGAAGCGCTGGTAGCCGGGCGGTAAAACGTCTGACTTTCAATACGTAGGTTTCGGGTTCAAACCACTGAGTTCTTTGGAACTTATGTACGAAATATCATTTTTTACCAGTCGCTTTTCGGTGAAGCAAAACATCGTGAGGAAACCATACCTAATCCCAATGAGGAATAGTCTCTTCTTTGAGTAGCTTTCGTAAGAATACGTTTCGCACTGAATGACTACGATTATTCATGGGATTAGGGTCATTAAGCCTTGGCAAAGCGCACCCCAGGCTCAAATGAGCCGCGGCCTATGCCGGGACTAACGCTATGAGGATGATGATATGTGCCAAACTCTTCGTCACACATTTCGAATGGATTACAGACATCCATATTAGCTCTGCTATGGAGTTTTCTCTTTTTTTTCTTCGGCAGCAGCAACTGCTCATAACATAAAATGAAATACCGCCACTCTACAAAACAATAACATGGTAAGCATAGAATCGTTCTACAAAGTAACTTTTGTTACATTACAAAAACCAGTTACTTGCTAGAAATCAAGGACAAAAAAAAGAATTTTCATACGTTATAGTTCCCGACAATTGTTATCGGGATCCGATGAGCACCTATATAAAGTTAACAAGTTTTACTGTCATAAAAAGTACAAATTATCAAGTTATCCGCTAGCGCCGTCAAAGTGAAAAACCCGATTTTCATCGTGGATAACCATAGTGTAAACGATATTTTTTTACACACACACATTCAAAAAACATGCGTGCTTACAGTGGACAATATGTCAAATTATCAAAATATCATTCCACTATCAGATGTCAAATGGAAAATGGACAAAGTTATCAGATTAAGGATAAACATGGCGGCAACTCTTATTTTAAACTGGTTTATACTGGTTTATATCAAGTTATCAGCTGACAACTTCTGCCATCATAAGCCTGCTGGTCGTTCACTAGAACAACAGACGACTACTGTGGAAAGGCGAACGCAATGTGTCAAATGTCAGAGAAATTACAATTTTAAATGTATGTAATTGCGGTGATTGAACCGATACACGAGGAAACCTTGTAACAGCTGTCCTGTTTTTCAAAACAATTGAAAATCAGCTGTATTGTAACTATGAACGGTTTATATTTAAATATCGTCGGTAGCAGATGGTAGAGATAACAATTAAAACTTAACCGCATTACAACAGTGACATAGTCGTATTTGCAATGACATGATGTAGCTAGGAATTCACTCTACAGTCAGTAGGGACGTGTGAGACGTGACTTCGCATCCTGATTGATTCGAATCGATTTAAATGCATTCGATTTCGAAAACGCAGCCGTTAAGTATTTCAAGTTTATTTTCTCCTTGTTTCTTTATATGTATAAAACTTACAGTTACTAATCGATATGAATAGTGTATGAAGACACTGTTGACGCTGTTTTACTCAATATACGTTTTATTTCACAATCATAGATAGAAATTCCTTTACGTGACGATTCGGCGGTTAAACTAATAACTGTTTTGTAAATCGTGATCCTCAGTTTCTTTTTATCTAAAACGGGCGCTTGAAAGTGACAGTTGTTTTTGTTTTAAAGAAAGCTATGACATCAGTTATTTGTCAAAACTGACAACCGGCCATACCGGATCTCGAACTTATCTAATTCTAATAATAGAACAAAGCTATGGGTCTCTATGTTGTCTAAATATTAATGAATATTAGCGCTTAGTTCGAATGATCTATTCGGACAAGGCGTCATGAACGATTCTATTTATACTCATGCCCATACGAGACTTCTTGTTTTAAATTTAGAATATTCAAAGGAACGTTCGTTAGATCGTAACTGGATTTTGAATTTCGAATCCTTCGTGTAATGTAAACGTACGTTTCTATGTAATCGTTTGAATTTTAAATTGAGAATGAGTTCCGCTATCAGCTAGAGAATTTTCTGTTTAGTAGATAGGAAGGTACTTATATCACATGTGTTCATAAACATTTGACAACTCATTAAGATACAGTAAAAGGTGAAATGCTTTCAAGCACTCTGTCTCAAAGATATGCCCGATGGTTGCTTAACTAACGACTTTGTAAATAGCTTACATTAGACATTTCACGGTTTTCGACCGCCATTTGCATTTAACATCAATAGATAAGGCGTTGACACGTTTACAAAAGTGGTTTCAAAATTAAGGACCAGAAATAGGGTCATCATCTAAAAACCTAGTGCCAATGTAGAGTTATTCGAATTATTAAAAAAACCGTGCCAAAGATTACACTTTTTTTGTCCTTTGACATTTCCAAAGAGATGCTTGTTTTCTAAACAATATCAGAGGCATCTACAATTTGCATTGCGCGTAATTCTCATTTTAATCAATAATTCTTAAGAATAAATTATGTCATCATCATCATCATCATCATCTCAGCTATAAGACGTCCGCTGCTGAACATAAGCCTCCTCTTTGGAATCATTAAAGGGGGGGTTTGCCATACGCGCCACGCTTGGCAGGCGGGTTGGCACGCGCATTTTTTTTTGTTTACTGTTGTTTAGGCTTTCGGAAGATGCTGCTGCCCATATCCCGGTATATTCCCTTAGCAGACTCCTACTGCAACCACGGGACGATATTGTGGGGGACAAATTCTAAGGCCGGGCACCCCACGGCGTATAAATTATGTGCAACAGCACAACGTATAAGTATTTATATAAAATTGCTAGCACGTAGTCTATGATTAGTTTTTTTTAATTCACCCGTCAAGTGCAACCCTCGGCGTGCCACTTGACATAGTTTCCTGCCAATATCAATTGATTGCCGAGGCCTGCGCAATGTCTTTGTCAAGGAATTCACGAGCACACAAACTTATCTCAGCTTTATGTTCCTTTGTTATCTTTTAACCCAATTCGGTTTGACCTTTTTACTACCGGCATCATCGTTTACTTTGACTTGTTTCCTAAACAATATTTGAAGTTGCACGTTTCCCGTTCCGTTCAGTTATTATTTTTTAGTTTTAGTTTTACTAGTTTAAGGCAAAATACAATAAATATTTTCATTAGAAGAAAAAGATTCTCATTTCTTTGAACTGTAATGGGGAAGACCAGTGAAAAGTCATCATAGATGGCTCTGCGTACGATGATCCTATTTATGTATGGGATTTGAAAGCTGCTTATAGGAGTTCTAGATGACGCTGAGTACGAGTCCCTTGCCAACTACAAAATTAAATCTTTATTCTAATGGCAGACTTGACCTATTACTTTTTACTGTCAATGTGGTCATCGCTAATTTTGTTTATGGTGCTGTCAATTGCCTTTTCGGAATTAGTTCCACTTCAAACTTGCTGTGGACGACAGTTGAAAAGAACAATAAAATATTCAAATTTCGATCCGTAACGGGCAACCGTTAAAATGCTAAACTAAGCATTTGAATATAACAAAAGATTTTAATGGAAATTAATTGTAAAGGTACTTGAAAGATTTGTTTTCAAATCAATATAAATGGTGCTTTACATAACAATTTTCCATTGGTAACCAATAAAAAGGTTATTTTAATGTTTGTGACAACATGGCCGTCGTTTCATTTTATAAACAAATTTGATATTTTAGAAATAATGATAGGTACATATTTTGACTCAAGTTCTTAAACATTTTGCGGTTATTACCTAGATACTTTGTAGAATCTGGGCATTTTCTTTGCAACTAAATAAAGGACATACCTATTTGTTCCACGTTCAGGTTATTTTTGCGCATTGATATTATATTCTTTCTGTTAAACAGAGAAGCTAGCTTTAGCCCGCGACTTCTGCGTAAAAGTCATGAAATTGCCTAAAACCCCACTTTAGCCTTCATTTCTTAGAAAAAAATCCGGGATTACAGTATCTATATTCCTTTTCAGGTCTCCTGCCGGATCTTACTTGTGTGCCAAATTTCATCCAAATCAAATCATCGGTTTATGCGTGAAGGAGAAATAAATATCCAAACACCGACACATACAAACTTTTGAATGTATATTGTATGTATTTAGTTTAGAACAATCGAGCCTTCAGTTTGCTTTACGTGACTATCGACAGAGCGAAGTCCAAATCCTAAGTAGGTTCTTGTCAAATCATCCTTACTCACACTGCGGCAGTCTTAGATAACGTACTTAATGGACTTAAATTAATTACTTAAGGGACGATTATACTAAATATTATATTAATTATTTGGCCATTAAAATGCCATCAGTAATTTCAATGTTTTTAGTGCGTTAGCAAATAAACAAATTTTAGATATCTATACCGTATCAAAACACAAAGACTAGAAAAAAATTAAATTTGTTTTTCGTCGGCCTCATCTCAAAGCCTGGGTCCTATTTAATAAAGCTACAAGTGACAATTTACAAGCGGTAGTCTCTTTCTAATACATAGGGTTAGAAAGAGACTTCCGCGTGTAAATTGTCAATTGTAGCCTAGCATAGCAGTGGTCCAATTAGGGCCACTGCTATAATATTTTGGTCTAGTACCCCCCACCAATCCCGTTTAAGAGTTGCCATGCTAAATTGGGGTGACCATTATGGCCGCCATTTTGGAATTAAAAAAATAAATTGCCTATGGAAGTCTTGACTGTCTTGAGTGTCTTGAGACCAAATGTCTTCCACTGCACCAAAATTTAGTAAGCTTACATAATGATGTTTACTTCTGTGATTACTGATAATGGTCAGATAAAGTTAAGTTTGCCAAGGAAAATATTAGTACATTTTGCCGCCGAATGAACTCTAGTTCATGCAAAGTTAGCCTGGTCGGACTCTATTAGTAGAAATATACCTAGCCGACCATCCGGCCAACTGCGTTTCAAAGAAGATAACATCTTTTGCAACCATTGTCGCAACAGTTAGCAAGAATTACATACTCACGTGAACTCTACGTGAAGTGTGAAGGCACAAATTAAGAAATATCGATATACTTCACTCGACTAGTGAAGCAAGTTGCATAGTCTGTGATAGTATGTGAGCGGGACATCGCTATTCGTGTATAGCGATGTCCCGTTCGCACACTAGAACGGTGTGCTGATCACATCCAATGTGATATATGCGATGACCATCTAATACCTCGACCACAAAAAAACGGCCCAAGCGAAATCGCTTGACGCTCTAGCCCAACACCATAGATTTATTGTAACTAACTCATAGCTCATCGTGCTAGGCGGAAGTGTAGGTACCAGGAGCGATCCCGCTTGAAGAGTTTTTTCCATAGCCCCCGGGTAACTTGTCAACGCCACCATTTGGCTGCGTTTCAAACACTAGATTGACATGTAAAAATTTGCGAATTTTAATTCGTAAAGTGTTTTCCTCAATCATGAAGGTTGGGAACCTCAATGCCGTGTATTACACAACATTTTATGATATAAAGATAGTAACCTAGCCGCGTACTAACATTTTATGTCAATTTAGAAAAAGGGGGGCCTTCGGAGTTTCATTGAGCGGTCGTGATCTTGCAATAAACGTATGGCGACATTCCGCACAACTTAGCAAGTGCCAAAACACGTCAATTGGTCAAGCTTTAGTAATTCGAGGCAAGAGGAGGCCATTTCTAAGTTCAAAAATGCAGTAAATCTGGCACATGGAATTATTGTCTTTTGAAAATGTAAACAACTTCTGTCTGTTCAGGTGAAATTCCAACTTTGGGTGTCATCACTCCATGCGGAGTTGAAGACGTTAAAACACGTCAGACCTGTCCTAAGCATCTACTACGAGTAGGTACCTATGCAACTGCGTCCTTTACTTCACCAAGTTCACCTTCGGCCTGATCCACGGTGTGTGCAAAAACGTGTGCTTGCAACACGCGGTTCAATGGCATTATGACTATGGTTGCGAGTCAAGGGGTCAGGGGACTTACCGCAAATTCGGAAATTGACTATCTCTTGCACATGCTAGCGTTAGAAGCATATATAGACAAATGAACGCTGTGGTTCGCCACTATAAGCCAGAAAGGACTTTCCTAAAACTTAAAGCAATCTAATCTAATGTGGAATGTCGAAAACTGACATTACAACTCTTTCTCGTCTTGCACATTCAAGCAACAAAGAGGCAAATAAATAGATGCATCACTTTATAGTTCATATAGCTATGAACTATAAAAAGTCCTGGATCCTAGAAGGCAGTATCCCAATATTTTAAGCTAATAAACCAGCCGATTGCAAAATTGGGCTATCGTGAGATCAACCCACGTCTATTACGGCATTTTCAATTGGTCGCGATTATTTGGGGTCAGGAATGAGTCATAGACCATGACAATACTCTCGGTCTCAGTATCTAAAGTAAACAGACAATTACTCAAATGGTCAGAGACCTCGTAAATGAAAGGATAACAAGAAATTGTTGATAATGATAACAACAAATAGTATTTTACTCGATGCACGTGGATTTATCGAAACATTGTATGGGAGTTTGCGTAGGTATTATTCCAATGAGTCTTGAAGGCACACCCGTCATCCATTGAGCCGGTTGAGTGTTTGTTTGAAGCGCTGGGACTACTTGGATTACAGTGATTAGTATGACACGAGATACCGGCGTGATCTGTGGGCCACATACATAGGACTCTAAATGAGTCTAAAGATACAGTGGAATTTCTTCCACTCAATATTTATGTGGAAGCGGATTTTAATTAGTCCTAATATTGATAAACAAGCCGTTTGACAACTCATCTAATTTGAATGGATCCGGAAATGTTAACGAGGTAAACAATTTACGTGGAACTTGAAAATCATCTTGCATTCTTCTAAGTACAAC
Organism: Pammene fasciana; assembly: GCA_911728535.1. Taxonomy (NCBI): domain Eukaryota; kingdom Metazoa; phylum Arthropoda; class Insecta; order Lepidoptera; family Tortricidae; genus Pammene; species Pammene fasciana. Next base: position 6,745,119 of record OU452292.1, read on the forward strand.
TCTATTTCATGAGGCTTAATATGAGCGTTATTGTTGTCCCGGAATATCTGGATATGTTTGGCCTATTCTGCATAATAATTAAATTCAAGTGGTTTTTAATCGATGCTCAAAAGTACGTTGATATTTACTAAATATGGCGTTCGCGAGTCCAAATAAGATTTGCGTCATAGAATGCGAGCATAACAAATAAAAGACATGAGTGGAGATGGCGTGGCGCAGAGGTTTGCAAAATTGATCGTGTGGCTCTTGCACGGTATTAAGTTAACCGTTACGTCCATCGGTTTTTTACCTCTGGGAGCTGGTGATGGGGCGCAGCGTGACCTTCTGACTGACGAAACTCGTTGAGTGACTGTGGGAATCTAGTCTCCATTAACAGTCACCGTCGCAAGATTTACAAAATTTACTAGCTCTCTTTAGTGCTCATAAATCATGAATTGCAACGGCTAGAAAATAAAACAAACAGGGGAGCTCAGGTAGACGGACGGACCGACACTAATAGTCTAATAATACTGCGGGTTTTGGCTCCCGGCCCGCTCTAGGGATGCTCCCAACAAAAGAAAGGGAATTTTAAACGTCGTGTCATTTTCTAACATAAAACATAATGCATTGGAGGCCACTTTTGTTTGAGTATTCTGTTTGATAATGCAAAATGTCAGTGTGCTTGCGTCAATGTTTTGGCTTTGGTAGATCCGTTAGCAACAACCCTATTCTTTCTCGTCACGCTTTGTTTCTCATTGCAGTGGTTTGGACTGTTTGGAGTAAATACACTATTTATTACTTTCACACGAGTGTCGGTCATAATGTTGCTCATTAATTTGCTTTAGTGCTAGTTTCAAGGATAAGGCAAAGGATTTACGAGCAAACGGCTCTCTCTTTTCGCATCATATTATAATTTATTGTAACGATCTTCGCGTGGATCGTTTTCAAGCTGTTCATTTTTGAAAGTCCATAAAACCGCTGACTAAAAGTACTAGGCATGCAGAAGTTTCAAAGTTTAAACTTACCGATTAGAGACTGTTCTGAGCCCGGGTCTTCGGCAGAACACCAGCAACGCCAGCGAGTTGGCAGCCGCCGACACCAGGTAAAGCACCAGGAGCACAATTTGCTCAACCAGCCGGTCCTTAGCTTCCATCTCCTCTGACATTAACGTTTGTCCAGGAGACATGAAAGCAGTTTCCAGTCAACAGTCATCACTATAACAAAACACTGCACGTAACTAGACACTTTCAGTACGAAATAATCCAGAGTTCTGAAGCAAGTCGCTGCAGTGTAGTCGCGTAAAGTTTTGAGAACACAGCGGCCGGAGTGACCGCGTCTTTCTCTTAGCGCTGTCGGTTGACAACTGTGGGCCCAGCCGGTCGGCCAGTCGCGCGTGGCAAGCCGCTATCCCCACCTCCGCTATATCTACTATATCTATACTTTTCAGACTGCTTCCACGACTGGCAGACTTGTTTTAAGTAAGCTAAGCTAATAGTACTTATAAGCTAATTCTTGGAGCGACATTCGAACTTTGAAATCGGGATTTGTTACCAATTTGTTATCATTATCAAACTAAGTTTCTTATGACTAGCGATCAATGTTTCAAACACGTTTGATGTTAGTTAACCTAATTTTGATGCCTATTTGACTTAAACTTTATATCTAATTGATAACAAAAAAACTATGATGTGAATAAGCCAAACATCACTTTTAATAGCTCTTATATAATATCAAATTGGAATCAAACAAATAACAAGTTACATTTAACATAACAAGTTCGAATAGGCCTCTTGGTAAATTTTAGGGTGCGTATTAGGGTAGTCACGCAATTGGTATTTTAGACCATTTTCAGTCGTGTCTCAAGGTGACGAAAAGTAGGCAGAATTAAAAACTTACGACTGCAGTGCATATCACTATGGAAACCATGGTACATCATCATCATCATCAGCCTGTATCAGTCCACTGCTGAACATAGGCCTCACGGCACGCCACTGAGCTCGATCTTTAGCTCTCCTCTTCCAATCAGTACCACGGATATCGTCCCACCTTGCTGTAGGACGCCAAGCACTGCGTGTGCTGTCATACGGTGTCCACTCAAGAACCAGCTTTCCCCAACGGCCATCAGTTCTTGCAGCATATGTGACCTGCCCACTGCCACTTGAGCTTGCTTATTCGCTTATGGTACATAAGCAACTTAATGTCTATACAGTGCACTACTGTGATGACCCATATAGGTATAGCGACTATAAAACACATTTTTTCTTTAATAGTGTATAAGTTTGGGTGTCTTCAAATAGTGCATAAGTTTGGGAGTCAGGATAGCTACTCGTAATTACAATAGCGAGGTTAACACTAGTGCTAAGCTCCCTAACTACAAAATAAACCCAACTAGCGGGTTCTTGGCAGTGAAAGTGTTAAAAAGCCACAGATTATTGGTTTGGTTTCAAATATCTCCTGTCATGCCAAGTTTACTTACAAACATTTTTGTCTGCGGTGTAGGTAAATATTGGACTATGTTTTTTTTAAAGATTGCATTGCCATTTACGCCACTTTTTCTTATTCCACCGCTCACTTCTCAATGGAACTGATACATTGCTAAAGTCAGGAAAAGGTCAACAGAGGTCAGTACATTTCGGTCAAAGAATAACTTATCAGGCTTCCGTTCCGTTTAGGTTACCGGAAAATTCAAATGGTTAACATCATCTAGATGAAGCCTCGATTTCGTTAACCTGGAGTTACTTATATAAAGGATCCATTTAAGGGCATAATTATAGTATCGTATTCTGATTATGAAATCTGAAAAAAAAATTGTGCGTAAAATGAATTGCTTTTGAATGGATAGGCCAACCCCGGCTTGGACGAGTCGCATATAAAAAAAACCGTGTCCAAAAAAAGTTTCTCCTACTGTTTCGTATTCGCAATTGATATAAATGATGTGCTTAAACGGGTCACCACTATTTTTGTTACACCTTGTATGAAGAAAAAAGTTTTTTCTTCGTCGGGCACAGTTGCGTAATGATGATGCTTTTAACTATGTATTTTCTTGAATTTTTCTACAAATGGAATCAATTTTCTGCCCCCGGAACAAGCTCAAAGCTTCCATAGAAATATGGTAAGAACATTTGGGTAGCCTGCTGAATATATTCATGTTTTGACTATGTTATTCAACTTTGATTTTAGATTTAAAACTCTATGTTGGAAATAGCATTTTTAACATATACTAAATAAAATATCAAAATTTACTTTTTGCTGCACTTTAGGAAAACTGTTACCAAAGTCTTTAAAATGCCGGGTCATTCTACTATTTGTACACATTTTGTCATATGTATGTGTATATGTATATACGATTTTACATATGGCCTCTACATAATGAATTTACATACATTTCAGCTTTTTACATCCGATTCTACCCATGGCTCTACTTATTCGACTATACATTATTTATTTATTTAAGCCTTATATTCCATATTAAGGGGAGGGGCCTTTGCCCAGCAGTGGGACACTACTTTAGGCTAATAAAAAAAAAAAAAAAAATCCATATTAAAATGTTATATTTCAAGTACTGTTCATTTAAATTAAATTGGCAATATTGATCCCTTATCCCTCCTCCTCTGCATATGGGTTTAAAATACGGCGCCACATTTGTAAATTTTGGTGTTAGAACTTTGATTCTACTTATGGCTCTACATCGGCTCTATAACCTGTGTAAAGTTGGGGAATTTGGCCTATAACGAATTTAAAAAGGCAATGTGTGTTTAAATATGTACCGCTCAAGAAAAATCCTAATTCTAAAGGGAATATTACGCAAAACTCTGCATAGAGGGCGGCACTAGCACAAACAGAGGGCCTACCGTGAAACACGGAAATAAAAATTTCGTTACCTGGTTTTCTGCCATTCTTACATATTCGAGCGATAGAGAGGCAGATGTCAAAATTTCGATTCTCTCGTTTCACGATAGGCTCTCTGTAAACAAACCGCCTTGGTGCACAAATATTTATTCGTTATGAATTATATATGAAAACTTGTAAAAAACTGTTTAAGGCCTAGTATGTATTAAGAACTCTATGGTTTACCGATGTGCTAGTCCTGCACTCTGGCGGCAGAACATTGCAGTAATATCTCCTATTGAGCAGGACCACATTTTTGAGCAGTGGCGTGCAAAAAAAAGTTTTACAGTCGCCTCTCATTAATCCGAACACGCGATTACGAATATCTTTATAATTAGAAGTTATCATGGGGTCCCTAGAAAATCTCTTAATATTTCGAATAAAACACATACATTTTTAAACACTTGGCAATTTGAACAAAAAACTCAGCGCTTCGTAACAAAACCACGCGATAATTCGAACTCATTGGCATCAAATAGGTACCCGACAATTCGAAGTTTTTACAATGCATAGACCTCTGATACCTTTGAATTGTCAGACAATTAATCGTTGCAGGAGCATTTGTTTTTGTAATGTATAGTCTGACCTGACACACGCTGCCGTAGTTATTTGTTACATACAAAAAAGCCTCTAAGCTTTTGATTTTGTTCAAATTATAGCAAGGCATATTTGATTATTACTCAATAATTCGAAGTTACTTTTTTGACTCTCGATAATTTCGAACCATTTGATATTTCAAACTCTCGATAATTCTTAATAAGTATTTTGAAGGTCCCTTGAGTTTCGAATTAACGAGAGTCGACTGTAAGTTTAGTGTTACCATAGCTGCGATGTTCCTAAACCCCGAATTTCCTATCGTCTCAGATGTTATGATTGATCTGAACTTTATTTGAGAATTGATCAGTGAATATATTACAAAAGTTGAAACAAAATTGAATATAAGTTTGAAAGTACGAATAAATATGCAACGCGTTTGAATTTGTTCGAAGTCTTATTATTTGGTACTATTTATAATTCTGATAAGTAATGAAATTTAAATTGACTTATCGAAAAACAATCTATAATCAAATCGTATAACTACAGCATAAAAACATGTTTGAATTATGTTTTTTCTCTTGCATTGTTGTCTGCGATTATGTTTCAACCGATAGGTAGGTTGTTTTGATATATACTATAATAATGATAAACTATTAAAAGCCAAATGCTGCCAGCGTCCTCGGCACTATGCCACAGGGGCCGCTTTTAATTCATTTTTTAGTATTTTTAAGTTAGTTATGGCTCCTACATGATGGGCCATCATAGGGACGCAGCTATGCGTTAGAGCGAACTAACGATATTGCGATCTTGTTCCACCGCATAGCTGCGTCCCTTTGATGGCCCATCATGTAGAGCAGCCATTAGTTTTAATTTGTTTACATACGTTTTTTTATGGACCTACACAACTAATAACAAATTTAACTTTAATACAAATAAATACACGAGGAATAAGACACATAACGATAAAAGCGTTATTGAATGATTATATAAAAAATATGTTCATTTGTACTTACATTACAACAGAGGCTGCACGGAGGAAATATTTTCAACATAATATACTAATGTCTTAGATTGAGAATCTCCCGGAAGCTTTTATTTTCCGTGTGGGTTTAATTTAGCTCTTTAAATTTCATATAACCGTCAAACTCACACTAGTTACATTGTTGCTCTGAAAATTCAGCAAATATTAAATAACAGTCTTCACACCTCATAAATGTATGTAAATAAACAAATAAAGAGCTATGCAACATTATTGCGACTAGTAGAAGCTGCAAGAAGTATTCAACATTATTATTTAGGCGATAGAAGAGGTAATTCTACGGCGTTTGCTTTAGAAATAGTGCCACGAGTCTGCGTGGGAAATAGTTTTACAAGCTCAGTATTTTCAGGCAAAAGAAAGTGGCTTGTCTTTTTTTTTGTGGGTGGTTTTATAACTTTAAACTCGTATTTTTTACTGTGTTTTATTGCTAATCCCTCCTCCTTTGTACGAGTTTTTGCCGTTACTAAAATCATTGGAAGCCCAAAAATATACCTATTAAGATGACCATTTTTCCTGTATTCCTATTTTCCCATATTAGGTTTCACGACGGTTACAAAAAAAAATTATGGGAAAGTAGCGAATTGCAAAAATCACCTTACTGACTTGTAAATTCACAAATCACAACGTTAAAGTGACGTTTCCCTGATGGTCTATGAGCTAGTGTTCCGGCGGAGCAAACGCCGCCATCCGGCTTCCGGACCCGGGCGCGGCGGCTTGAACCAGTTGAACCCCCCAATCACCTGTGCAGTGCATGGCATCAACATATAGTATAGCGTACTATAGCGCTGTGCCGTTCTCGAGAACTTATGTATGGAGAACGTTCTCGAGAAAGTACAACTCTAGTATAGCAACCCCGGCCCATCTGGGGGAGCACAGTGGACGAGGGATCCTCTCTAGTCTCGCATAGGGCTATACAGTCACGAACGCAAGTGTCGTTACCGGGATGCTATTTAAAACATCTGACATAGATGGGAAGGCCTATTATTGTTACAGATATTTGTTCCTGAGTTATGGATGTGTTATAGCTATCTGATATATATATATCGTCGCCTAGTACCCACAACTAAGGTCCGACCGAGATCTCGGTCTCGGTCTCGGTCTCGGCGTTCTCGGCCAAAAATCGAGGCCGAGATCTCGGTCTCGGTTCTCGGCCAAATAGGGTCGAGATTCTCGGCCGCCGCCGAGACCATGAAACGAGTTCTTATTGGTTGTTTGGGGAGTTGTTATGACCCTTTATACGATAGATTTCGATTGGAGTCGACTCTGTCATACCTACCCACATTCTAAGCTAATTAATTATTAGACGTAACGCCGCTTTTGCAGGTTTAACGTTTTTAACAAGTGATTACTTGTTAATTTATGTGTTTTCGAACAACTTTTCAGCAGAGCTGGCCAATTATATGACGAGCGTCGTCACAATCTAACAGGTCATAACGCTGAAAAGTTACTATTTTTGTGCTACAGTATAGAGCTGTTCAATTTTGATTATTAATATATTTTTTTTAATTTTTGTTGCAAATCGCGCATAAAAAGAAAAGCCACGATACAGATGTTGATTTTTTTGTATGTATAAAAATTTATTTTTGCAAATTACGTGTTTTATTGTCCATTTTGTAAATTCTCGGCCTCGGTCTCGGTCTCGGCCGAGAATATCATTTAGTCTCGGTCTCGGTCTCGGTCTCGGCCGAGACAAAAAAAGTGTTCTCGGTCGGACCTTACGGAGTTGTGGGCCACAACACAAGTCTTATTAAGCTTACTGAGGGACTAGGTTGATTTGTGTAAGATTGTCCTAGAATTTATTAGGTTTTTTTTTCAAACATGCAAAGTAATATTATTGTTCGTTTCGTTCCTTATAATAGGCAGAAGTATCCCGTTTCAGGCACAGCATCTCGAGAGGACTGTAATGGGATTTCATACAGCTTTTCAGACCTAGGCCTGCAAAGTATCTAACCGCGTCAAAGATCGCAGCAGGTTTTGCGGTCAGCTGTTTTTTTTGCGTTATGAAAATAATAATCGAAGTTTATGAATAGTGCCTTATGTTATGAACGGAACTTATGTACATTTTATTTTTATCAGATTAATACTTTATTTTCATCTTAGAAAAGCTCTTTACTTACTTACCTCGGCCTGAAAATGGTTTTCCGGCCTCTGAGTACATATTTTAAAAACTAAATTTAATTTCAATAATGATGCCCCTTACATTTGCTGTTTCCATCGTCACATGCTTGAACATGAGCATATGTTCGAGTTTACTAAGTGAATCATTGCGTGAACGTAGTCTTCGTAGTAAATACGCGCATGTAACGCACTGTGCAAATAATCTTGACCTTACTTGTAGTATGCTGAAGGATATAGTATAAGTATAACAATTGTCGTAGAAGCCCTGTAGATGGTGACGCGGCCTTAACAAAACTATAACCATTTTCAACCGACTTCAAGATTACGAAGGAGGAGATTCTCAGTTCGTCGTCGGGATCTTTGTTTTTATGTTAGTATGTATGTTCACCGATTATTCGAAGGCGGATGGACCGATTTGGATTGTTTTTTGTTTTAAAGAGTATCCTTTACAGTTGGTCCCATTGTTACCAGGTCCGGATCTGAGGATGGGATCCTGGAGAAATCGAGGAAACTCTTCAACTATTATAGGTACAGTAAGCGTCAGAGATATGTGACCCCCCTCCAGCAATAGACAAATGTGGTCGCTAGTTCGAACCCCAGCATAAGAATCACACTTTTTGCTTTTTTTTTTACTTTTGTTTTATAATCCTGGTTTTAATATTTTTTTACATTACCATAAATATTTATTTTATACGTTTTGTTATTCCTTATTACCTACTCAGTTATTAACTCGGAACATTAAAATTACCCTTTTAATCAATTTTTAACTAGAACAATAATTTCGTTAACTTCACAAGAGTCCGTGCAGCGTGATGGATAGTGTAACAGACTAGTAAACACTAGGTTCGCGGTTCGAATCTACGTAGAGGATACTTTTTGTATTTTTATACTTGTTCTTTTTTATTAATAATTTATTAACATCCTATATAGTAAGTTTAATTAAAATAGAAGTTAAAATCTTTTTTTTAAGGACTAATAATGAAAATTCCATAGTCACTGGTAACTTTTTATTAACTAAAAAGTAGGTATTTAAATACTATTATATTAAATATTGTTTACTAACTGAATAATGGGGGTAATATATATATATATGACAGTAGATATATTACGCGTGTTCTGTAAACTGATTACTATATATTTTACAGCTAAATATTTACTAGTTAAATTATAATGATAATGTGTAGTCAATTATACATCAGTGAAACTTAAAGTTAACAAGTAAAATACCTTTAGCTTAACTCTTACTGTTTAAAATTGTGGTATTGGTGGTCTGCATGCTGTTAAACTTTATAAGGCATTACACTTTGGTTGTTTACTTTAGATTATACCTACATTTTACTTCATTGAGTAGAACCGTAAAACAAGTTGGGTCATAACTTTTTTTATAAGCAATACCAAACTACTCGGTTAAAAGTGAAGTGTATAGTTTCCCTTTTCTTTGATTATAAATTAATATTCTTATTGCATTTAACACAATTTTTCAGTTATACTTTAGACAGAGATGGCGGGACACAGCGGTGGGAGTTGTGGAAATTGAGGGAAGAGGCTTTTAAGTATAAAATGGGCTATTCAAAAAACAATTTCAAAAATGAGTATAGTTTAGACCGCCCCTCGCCCTATTAGTCTGTATGCCATTATCAATATGTAATACGTAATCTAAACCAGCTATTTAACGTTGCAAAGAGAAACGACATGTTATCAAAGATAACAATAATTCATCTCTTAGCCCGTTACCAATGCAATGCAACCTTACCACAATCTTAGTAAGCATAGGGTATTTCTCCACTAATTAGGTCGAATTCAAACAGCTCCCATTAAAGTTACATTGAAATTTCCTATAAACAGAAACACTTTATTCAGTCATGTCACATCAAATTGACTTGAAATAATACTAATGAAGAAGAATCCATGTTAAAAAAACTACATTAAATGGCTAACAATATGTATGGTTTTTAAGGTAGAAAATAACGAGTTACCTCTTGAAAAAGCCTACTTGTTTAAGCACTATCTTGTTATTTGCAAAAAAACAATATAATTTGTTAGACACTACTTATACAATAGCATTATACCTACTCATTATTTTAAAACTTGCATGGAGTAAATATTTGCCCAATAATGGAGAAATACCAACAACACATTTTTTTTTACAATTTTTACTAATAACATAGAGGAAAACCTTTTTTATCTTCTACCTGTTTTAGCCGGCTTTTCATGCTTGAAACCATGTTTGAACATACATTGGTGTTCCTCATCAATTCCCACTTTCTATAAACTTCTTCGTCTAAGTTTTGTCTTGATTTGACTTGTGTAGGGTCCCAGTTAAGCACCATAAATTCTCAATAGGATTAAGGTCAGGGCTTTTAGAAGGCCAATCTAATACAGTGATGTCTGTTTGTAAGGCTAACCACTCTTTCACTATACGGGAACGATGCACTGCACTATTGTCATGCACCAATGATTTATGTCTTGCACTAAATAAATTTGTCCTTCGGGATAGGCGACGCGAACGGAAGGCAACATGACGTCACGTAACACTTCGAGGTATCGCTCGCTGTTCATTCGGCCTCCAACTTCAACGAGCTGCTCGGGCCCCATAGATGACATCCAGCCCCAATACGCTAAAAAAAAATATCATGAGCATACCATAACTTGAAAAACGTAAAACTGAAATCACAGTTTTTTTTTAAAGTGCAGGTAATGAAAATTGTATACTTAATATAATATACCCACCTAATGATATCCTTCCGCTTGTTCTAAGGTCTAGCATATTTTTGGGGTCAAATCGCTCTCCACTTCTGCGCCACAATATTTTTCTTCCATCTTTGTCTGACTTAAAATATTTCTCGTCAGTAAATACGATATAACGAATCTCACCCATCTGCGAATCGTATTTCTCTGCAAGTAAAAATAGTATTAAATTTGCTCGTTTATGATGATAAAACTTAAAAAACTCAAATAGCTTTAAAAATAAACATGGCTCTAAGACTATACCTATTACTTCACATAAAAAAGCTGCCGATTAAAAGACTTTTCCGTTAAATATATTTTTTTATCTTATCCCATACATAGGTAAACACACGACAGTAAATCCTCACAAACAAAATCTGGTGGCTTAACTTATTGATAACATTTTACTTTTTTTACTAAAAAATAAATGTCCCAATGGAGTCACAGGTTACAAACTTACCGTTATATTCAGTACTCGTGTGCTATTTGTTTAATACTTTTGTTCTCTTCCCAAAGAACCACAATTTTATCGAACCATATTGTCATTGAAACACAAAAAAACGGACGGGGGCAGTTATTCAATTGCTTGAAATGCAAAAGGATTGTCGAGAGATCGTAATTGCGTTGCGACACAGGTATGATTCGCACACGCAAATTATGACTTACCCTCAGACAAATTTTCTCCACGAAATAACTAGACGCATTTACTCCAGTAAATTAAACCTTAAAATGTAATTGGTAAAAGTCGTTGTTAGTCGTTTGTGGAAATAAAATGAATAAAAATGAGGGTAGGAAAATATTGATAAACCAAAGACATTACTAATATGATCCAAGACAAGCTTGCAAAACAGGGACGAGTATAGATATAAGTAATAGTTGGAACAGAATATCTATGTTAAGGGACCTCGATGTCGATGGCGCTTACGCCATTATCAGCGATGCTCCAATAAAAATGCAACGATGCGCAACCCGATGCGGCGTAAGCGCCATTGACAATAAAGTCCATTTTTATAGATTTTGTCATAGTTCTCTATTGCCGGTCGGAACTGGTTCATATTTTTGTTGTGTAGTCCATGTGTTACGATAGCCCAGCGGAAAAAAGCCGGACTAATGTATCAGTGAAGCGAATGAGTGTGAGCCGAGGCCCCAGGATCGATCCCAGCTTAGCTGACAAGCAGATTTGAGATATTTCATTTTTGAAAGAATTAAATGACAGTGTGGTAAATGCCGATTCTCGTGTCGAACGAGAGTTCCAGTTTTACACCTAGGGGGGTCACGTATCTCTGACGCTGACTGTACATAGTGATTTCACTGATTTTTAGATGATCAAACGAACTTACCTGAAGTGAAGTTCGATCTAAATTGTCATGTCTTCGCTGAAAGATTTATATTTATTAACGAGGTAGTAGTTGCCTAGCAACGCCACAACGGATCCGCACCTAGTTTATCGTAGAAAGAGAAAAAAGATATCTGTCTTCTTCTACGATACCCGGTCACTGGTCACCTCATTATTTTCAGAGCATAGCATATATTTCAACATTGTTATTACAGGGCTCGTATGGGTAGGGTGGGACTCTAAATCTTTCAGCGAAGACATGACAATTTAGATCGAACTTCACTTCAGGTAAGTTCGTTTGATCATCTAATTGTCATGTCTTCGCCTCAAGATTTATATTTATTAACGAGGTAGATGTTCAGAGCTAAACAATGTTGAAATCGAAATCAACAATGAAATATGAAATCAAAGTATATACCATAATCAAAGTATATTTCAAAATAAACGCTTCATTTTATATAGGTAACAAGTGTGTTACTATAATAAATACAGGCACTTTTGGCCTTTTTAACGATAATTAAAATACACGAGTTCCACCCGAATTTTAATAACTCAACTGGATCGTTAATTATACTAAAATACTTATCTACCTAGAGAAAACCAGCTAAATAATGTTCTTAGCCAATTTAAAGGTAAGATTTTACCTTGAAAGTTGGTTTAGGTAGGTTTTTTTTTTTTTTTTTTTTTATAGACATTTACAAACACCAGGGGGGTGCAACTCAGTGTAAATCTGTCAAAAAAAAATTGAGTTCGACATGATGTATCCGATACGTTTGCATAAGTGCGAAAGAGAACTTGTCATGCGTTAGGAAGGGACAAAACGATTTGTGACGTTACAGAGGTCTCTCTGTATAGTACTATTATTTACTCTGTGTAAATACCCAACATTGGTTTAACGGTCGTGCTTTAGTTTTTTCATCCACCAAATTAGGAAAATATATATTTATATGTGGGTATCACTCTGGCATCGTAAATGTTACTTAAAAGGTTACTCAACAACATAGGTAAGGGATGTTGGTATTAAATTAATATATATATATATATATATATATAAATTTTGTTTTTTGTGTTGGTCAAATGAACAACACCGAATTTGCAACACGATCTATATCTACTAATTTTGCTAGAAATTTTACTAGTCGATGATATAGAAAAAGGAAAATTTAAACAGAGTCTTTCTCATTTACGGCAGATGTTTCAAATAGTCTTCAATTTATGTTAGGTGTAACTAGAGTAGGTATTGATTAATATCTTATACCAGCAAACGGGTTTACCATCTTCAACCAATGGTAAGAATAAATACCAGGGATAAAGAAATAATAATATGATTTTTTTTTACTGAAAACATCTAGTAAAACGGTTTAAATCTCGTTCGGGTAGTAAATACCTACTAAGGTAAAGAGGTATTTTGCTATCGAGTTCATCAAACTTTAAATATGAAACGTCTCAACAATCCGTTTTTATGGAGCTTGTGACGTCACGAAATACTGTGGTGAGTGGATATCCATTACTTGAGTATGAAAACGATATTTGATCTTATTTTCCAATTGCATTTTGCTACTTATAAGTATATATATATATAGGTATTTTACGCCTGCTCGAAGAATGGAATGATTGACAATTCCCTGTACTTGAAACGGATCTGAGGTTTTGAAGGTAGGTTAATAAAATTTTCCAGTTTTTCTCCCCTATTAATAAATTGGAAATCATGAAAAACAATATTCGTTTTCAATTTATTTTGATAATTAGCAAAATAACACATTGATTCAACTTGTCGATTCTCAAAATATGTCTGAGAGGCGCAGTACGTGCTAGCTTATTCCATAAAATAAGTTATAGCCGAATCTGATTTGGAAAATAAAATTGCCGATTTATGGTTGCAAACTAGAATGGGCAACAATAGTTTTACTTCCACTTGGTAGAATAAACTTTAAAGATTTATGTTAGCATATCAAAACGAAGGATTGAAAAAGTATGTTTAGAATAGGGACTTCAACTTTAAATATATATTTTATTTGGCTTATTTGTCATCAGAAAGCTAATAAATATTTTCCATGGAAAATATCGCCAATTTCCAACAACAAAAAAAAAAACGTACAGTAATGAAAATCATACATGGCATCAAATGTTTTGGTTAATTATGTTCTAGATAATGTCTTATTTTCTGTATAAGAAAATGTGAAGAGGGAAGCACTTATGTATCCTTGCACTAATAAAGTGCAATAGCCTTTAAGTTCCTACTATTTACAATAGGTACTATATAATCCTTCTTATATGAAAACTTGGCTTTAATTTGAAATGTTCGTTTAAGTTGAATTATTTTACAAATAAGATCAGTCAAACTAAAAACGCAGGTACTATAAGGTTCCTTTCCCCAAATGTTTTAAAACACAGTAGGTACATTTTGTATTATAATCAAATCATGGCATATCCAGTGTTTCGATGTCCTATTTTTTACTTTATTATTGTAGTAAAATAATCCAAGTTTGTAAAAGTTATTTGTTCACAAAACGTAGTAAAATAAATATTTTTATTTTTCTAGCAAAAACAGACGTCGTTATGACAGACCTTTATAAATAATGCCATACAACAAGGATATTGTAACTTTTTAGTATTTTGAGTAAACATGAAAGCTCGCATGACCAATTGGCCATGAGTTGCAGTGAGCACTTGCGATCTCGCAATGCGTAATACACGCAGCCAGGGAAAATAACGTTGAAATCGTTAATTCGTAGATTGTATTTGATGTGTGGAAATTAAAAATGTATTTCTCTTATTTAAATACAAGAATCGCGGCTATCAAGACGCACGTCGCTTAGTACAAGCTTGCCATGCTTGTTTTTTGTGAGTAGGAAAGTAATATTTTTTTGAGTAAAATGTAAATCCTAAAACCTGCCTGGTGCCTGATCTGAGCACTGTGTGTCTGCGAGGTGGATACTTTAAATAAATCCTTACCGTTTTGAAGAAAGAAAGTCTCATCTCATATAATAATATTATCTACAGATAATCTATCTATATATACATATATAGGTACTGCAGGGTCTGCAGGCTCATGCTTTAGTTCTTACTCGTAAGACTTTTATGCAATTTGATTTGATCAATCGACTTTGTACCAGACCGAGGAAAAAGCGCCTGTTGCCCGTCATTACTGCTTACACGCGGGACTCGCCGAGTGCCGAGCCGAATGGCTCGTTCTTTCTGATTCTATAGAATCGATAGTAGAGAGAGACATAATAATACGAATATTTGGGCGAATGCCCGAATGTGTGTACACGGCTGAGGTGCTCGGCACAAAACAAACCTTATGTTTTCATTTGTATTTTAATTGCCAACCAAGGAAGATACAAGATCTGCGCGTACCTATGTGACTAACGTCTGCACGACAAAAGCGTGTGAATGAGGCGCTGGGCGTGCTGACTGCTGACGGCGTGGCCGACGTGCGCAACTCGCGCGTTTTCGTCGGCGGTTCCTACGGCGGTGGCGCTGCCGTGGTGATGAGACGGTTGGGTCCTCATGTTACAATTAGCAGACTTACAGCCTTTTTTGTTTCGGTAGAATAAGAATTAGGTATCTTGATTTGAAGATAATTAAAATGAATAAAGAAAATTATAACACTGCAGCCCACAGTTTTTTTGGTAGTTAATGTTTTTCTACCCTCTGTTGATCTTTTGAAACCTGTTTGCTGTTTGTACTAAGTACATAGGTACTTGTTACGTATATACTTTGCACGTAGGTAGGTTGGGCACCATTGCATAGCCATTTAGCCTGTGATATAAATATGCACAATCGTATTATTATTTTTTGGAAAATGTGCTAAGTAGGTATCAAGAAACTTAAGTCTTTTCAAAATTGGCGTTTAAATTTTTGCCAATTCGCCATATTCCGTCGCCTCCGAAACAAAATCGATACGTCTGAAGTCTTCGGCGTTGGCGAGGGTCCTGATGCTGGTTCCGCAGGCTGCAACACTGACGAGGGTCCAGGCTCCGACTCCAAATCCCAAGCTGCTAGTTACGGGATACCTCCTGAGGCCTAGGTCGATACACCCAATTGTTTGTCTATTTCTGCGGCTTGCAGATTTTGTGGAGGCGGCGGTAGTTTATATTCTACAAGGTAAAAATAGCGGTTAACATCTCGTGTTAACTCTGCGAAATTGCTACTGATTATTATCTCGTAATAATTCTGAGCTATAATTTCCACTGCCTAACATCTCGTGTTAGATCGGGGAATAAGTATGTGATTTATTATGCGAAATGCATATCACTGTTAAAATAAATCACAACCACAGGCTCCAGGTAGACTTCAAATAGATCGCTTCCAAAGTTATTCCAAAGGAAAAAATAACGGTTAACATCTCGTGTTAACTCTGTGAAATTGCTACTGGCTAATATCTCGTAATAGCTCGGAGCTAAACTTTCCGCTGCCTAACATCTCGTGTTAGGTCGGGGAAGAAGTATGTGAATTGTATATCACTTTTAAAAATCACAAACACAGGCACTTCGCTCCTTTTCCTCCGAAGAAATTCCTTATTTCATCACTCCTCTTCCGATCTTGATTTTCCTTTAGTCATAAAAATTAAACTAAAATCCACTAGGTAATTAGCTAAATAAATCAAAGTAAAATTTAATTTATTTGCTAGAGCTCTAACCAGGTGCGATCGCTGCGCGCGCAAAAACAATAATGAGGTGACCAGTGACCGGGTATCGTAGAAGAAGACAGATATCTTTTTTCTCTTTCTACGATAAACTAGGTGCGGATCCGTTGTGGCGTTGCTAGGCAACTACTACCTCGTTAATAAATATAAATCTTGAGGCGAAGACATGACAATTACAGCAACTCGGTCACTTCCTCTTGGATTAGCGGATCCTAAGTGAAGTCGGTTCTGTTTGTGTTTAAAATTGATTTATTTAAAACTTCCAGAAGTAGGCTCAGCATGTTTTTTTTTCCACATCTCTGTCGCCCGTCTCATTATTCACATCCTTTCTTTTCATATTTATTATCATTTCATTATCTCTTACACAATCCATCTTCTTTAAATATGTACTTACCAAATCAAATTAGTGAATAACAAGTCAATAATCAACAAAAACTATCTATAGAATATTGTATGAAAGATAAGATAAAAGATATTTATTCTTCAATTTAGGCACATTACAATGCACTTATGAACGTCAGGGAGAAAGAGTCAAACTACATACCACCTGTTCTAACCCTACCCCTCTGACCCGAGATTTATTAGGAACTTATTACCGCCAAGAAACTCGGCGAGACTTACTTTTCCAAAAAATATACGTTAAATCTTAAAGATAATGCAACATACCTTATAAACAAACAGAACATGGTATTATTTACTAAAGTAGCGGGCGGTTGACACTGTTGACAGATGGCGTATTAAGCTTATTAGTATTCGATTAACCGTAACAAAAATGTATGAAATCATGCCTGACATACTGTAGGCAAATACGACGTAAATAAAATACTAATAAAAGTAAGGAGTATTGTTCAAACGAGTGTTAATATCGAACTCTAGATGGAGTCTAACTCTGAATGTGTCTAGTCAAAACTCTAAATGGAAAAAAACGTCTCTAAAACGTAATAAACACGCTCCAAATCGCCACTCAGATTTTCCGCTTTTCGGTTTTCGACGTTCGCGGTAGGCTTGCAGTCTCATGAACGTAACAAGGAAGCATCATACATTTGTTTCACACGCACACTGGCGACAGTCTGTAAGCGATATCGCTCCGAGAATTTTTTTTGTTAACAGGCCTAATAGTTTCGCGTATGGCGCGAGCGGTACAGCGGTTGTGGTCAAACTATACCTATATTGTGTCAAATTTTTTTTTGCAATTAGATGTTATTGTAGGTAGGTACAGTCCGTAGCAAAAGTAGCTATGTGGTGAGTTTAAAATGGTATTCCCTCGCTGCTATTGTCTTAACAATAATTTAGCTATGGAGCTACTTAACTTACCTAAATAAATATGTAAATATCAAGTTTATTTGGATAATTTGACAATAAAAACCCGTAAAATGGTTTGTATTCATAATTATTTTTATATGTTTTTAAACTGGTGCATTCCAGTCGAACTAAAGTTTGTCATTAAATAAATACAAACTTTGAAAACCTGTCGTTTGCTGTAAAGCCGATGAAAAAATAAAAATGCAAAAATATGTTTGAAGGCATTGAATATTTCGTCAACTTAGTAACTGAACTCATAGCATAATTGGTAAAGCGATCGAGCCCCGGCAATTCGTATCGATGCAGGTTCAAGTCCTGCTGGGTTGATTTTTTTTCAACGTTTTCAAAGTTTGTATTTATTTAATAATTCATTATTTTACTTTTGTATTGAAAACATTTGCACAAGGCTTGGAAAGAAATAGACGATGTCAGCGTCAAGCAAGCATCAAGCTAAATACTAAAATGTTTTTGAAGTGAACTTTGGGGATTAACAAATGTTTTCAAGGGCATAAAGGTATTTAGCCACATAAAGCGTTAAGCAATATCAAATGACGACCGTGTGAGAGCGCCGTAAAACTAATTACGAGCACTAATAAACCTTCTGAAAATATTTACGAGTTCAACACGAGATTCGTGGTTAAGGTTCATGGGTTTGGGCTCGCTTCTACCTACAGGTCAGGGGTCTACAAACTTTACGATTTAGGAATGTTACGAATGTCGTTTTTCTCACATTCGCGAATGCGAATATTCAGGATGCGAATGTTCTATGCGAATACGAATGTTACTGAGTAGCTTTAAAAAAGTCCATCTTGATGATATTTTTTTTTATATTTCCGTAGTTCAAGAATACAGAATGTATGTGGTAAGTCCTACTTATGTTAGTGATTAAAAGGAGTCAAATAATACCGTCGTTTTCACGTCCCGTGTATGCGCAAGTGTGTGTGCGTCAAAACGCGACGCTGTATGCAACACATTTGATGCGAATGTGAAAGTCGATACGAATGACAAAAATGATGTGAATATTAGCATTATACGAATGCGAATGCGAAAATTCGTGATATCACTACTTTACGTGAGGGCTACAGCGTGCCTCTTTGCGGAATTGTATGGAATATAGCTCGACGAAAATCGACAAAACGTTGGCCCCGTCTCTATCGCTCTTGCATATACGAAAGAGAGTGATGCAAATAGACAATTCGATGAACGTAGTGGTTCGCGGTTATAGGCCTGACTTCGAGGAACGTGGTTTTGGCGGCCTTTGCTATAGGTTAATGATGGATTTATCATTATCACGATTGATATAATGCCGCATGGATAATATGACAAGGTATACATAGCCAATTAGGAAAATTATCTTTTTACAAGCTTCTATTTAGTTTCACCTGCCCCGTTATTTGTTTGTAATCAAATCTTGCAATTGAAATTGGTCCCACTTCGCGCTTTACGATTGATCTGAAATCAGGTGAGCATTTAGAGATCGTACAAAGAAAAGTTCCATTAGCAGTAAAAGCTTGTCATAAAAAAAATGATTTTTTTTTAAATTATAATCACACCTATGCGTAGGTACAGTCAGCATCAATAATATGTATACGAATTTGAGTCTTTAAAAGGTACATACACACATAAACTTTAAAATTAAGAGTAAACCGTAATTTTAATCAAATTAAAGCGTATTTGATGGACTATAAGCTACAACCAAACACACAATGTGTCAGGTAAAAAGGTCCCACATTGCCGATATGGAGTTATAAGTACTTCCTAAATAAATTATAAATTATACGCTATTTATTAGTAAAAGATTGAGGTGGGCTTGTAAATAAAATTGGACCCTTTCACTTAACTTAGCTACAAATGATATTTTACTAAAGAAGAGCAGCTTATTTTTACCAAAACAGAGAGACAGGCCATTTTATAGACGTGCCTTGTCTGCGAATACTATAGTATCCTCAAACCAAACGGACGACTGAGGTCATAGCGCTGTCTCCTTCACTTTTGCTGCGGCTGTGCAAGTGTGAAAGAGAAGTTTTATGACCGCAGTCGTCCGTTTGGTTTGAGGATACTATAGTTGATGAGTTTGAGTTGGCATTTCGCACTAATGACTATTTAAAAATGTCAAGGTCCATTCGCGAAAAAAATGTGTTTTAGTAGCTATTAGTCTTTATCTGACAAGAATGATAGCAAGAACGCCTAACATTATTACACAGATATTGAGACGCTTTTAGTTTCCTATTTAAGGCCGTTCCTCGATTCGGACAAGCCACGGCCATCCGTAAGAGACACGTTTATGGCTCCCGTGCACGAAAGAAAGAGATGTAGCGCTCTTAGGGATCAGACTTTTTGACCAAACTACGATAAATAAGCGAATCTATAAAGTATTTGTCTAATTTTGCTTCTGTGACTTTTTAGATAAACCAGAATACCATATTTTTTTCTTAGTTATATGGCTTAATCTCTTACAGTTTACGTAAGCTGAGAAAAATAGGAGGAAAAAGGACCCAACTTCGGATTTTTTTTCTATCGAGCCAACTTTCAGCAATCGTGTTTCGGCTTATGCAAAAACAAGAGTATATAGTCTTATAATATATACTCGAAAACAAATTCAGTCCCTTTTTCCGTTTAGTCAATAGAGCGTTTGAAAAAACCTATAATTTTTCAAAGTAGCTTAAGGATGTATTACCGTAAATAGTTAACATCAATCCTTTTGTACATGATACTGTCCTCAAAAGTGTTTCTAGATATTTATGCTGCTGACAAGATATGACTGTATTTATATTAAGTATTATTTGCATGTCAATTGCCACTTTTTTAAAATTGTGTTATTTTCTGTAAGTTTTATATTTTTTTCTACTCTAATAATTCTTTCAATTTGAATAGGTTAAAAAATGTCCCAAAAATGTTTTTCCCTACTGTGTTAACATTTCCCATATTTCATTGTATGGCGGTAAGGTTACAAAGCACAGCACAAAGTATAAGTAGGACAGAAAGAGCTCGTGATTCTAAGAAAAATATCATAAAATTTGCAGAAAATAATAAAATTTTGCTCGAAATGCTCGCATTTTAGTTAAGTAGGTAATAATAAATTAACAAGTTAAATCAGTTAAAATTATTATGTATATACTTTTTTATTTTTTCAAATGATTTATTTAACGTAAAATAGTGTTACAATTTTAATTAAACATTAGCCAACAACAAGAACGTGGCGCTAGTGTATATACACTCAAAAAAGTTAAACATTTCCTAACCTAAGTGTATTAGTTAGTAATGACTAATGACTAATGATTGAAGATATTCACCACTACAGAAACCTCTTCAATAGGGAAAATACCTCGTTATCAGACCTTCACTGCATTATATCAATCAGTTGTTAGCTGATTAAACTATTCTAGGTACTTAGTTACCTAATAGTGTTACTACTTGACAAATAGGTGTATACATCTCTTTGTTGTCGATTGTACTATACAGTATAGTTGGAAAAGTGGATAAGTATCTTTGTAGTCGACAGTATTCAACACGAATAATTAAGACTAGCCGTGGGGTGCCCGGCCTTAGAATTGTCCCCCACCAAATCGTCCCGTGGTTGCAGTAGGAGTCTGCTAAGGGAATATACCGGGAGATGGGCAGCAGCATCTTCCGAAAGCCTAAACAACAATAGACAAAAAAAAGCTGCACGCGCGCCAACCCGCCTGCCAAGCGTGGCGCGTATGACTTTTCCATGTCAAGCTGTTTTTATTAAATAACTGTTTATCAATTGTCATCGGCTAACAAAACAGACAGACAGACGGACAACAAAGTGATCCTATAAGGCGATTATCACACTGGCGACGGATCCGCATGCGGCGCCGGTGCGCGAGAGAGATAGCGCTCTGCATGTGTATAGCGCTGTCTCGCTCGCACACCGGCGCCGCATGCGGATCCGCATCAGTGTGATAACCGCCTAAGGGTTTCGTTTTTTCCTTTCGAGGTACGGAACCCTAAAAATTACTAAACCTCTGTTATTTCATTACACGGTCTTAAATATAAAGTGTGGACGAGTTTAGTAAAAGGATCCACCTTGTCGATTTATGTGGTAATTATATTGTTTCAATACATGGCTTAATTATTGCGTAGTTTTAGGAAGTACCTACTAATCGAAAAGGTGAGACCTTTCTCCCTAAACAGACACAAATGTAAAATACAAAAAACCAAACGATTATTTAAAACCCTTTTAGATTTAACAGATGTTTATGAATAACGTTAGATATCACGTTAAAATCGAGTAAAAATATTTGTCATCAAACATTCACTTTCGCAATAACATTACTACTCAAATCACTCAATACTAACAAATGATAAGATATAACATGCGAATGTTGATTCACTTTTTATTTTTATCGGTTTTCCCATTCATGTTTTAGTTCATCATCATCATCATCATCTCAGCCATAAGAACCTCCACTGCTGAACATAGGCCTCCCCTTTGGACCATCATTAAAGGGGGGGTTTGCCATACGCGCCACGCTTGGCAGGCGGGTTGGCGCGCGCAGTTTTTTTGTTTATTGTTTGTAGGCCTTCGGAAGATGCTGCCCATCTCCCGGTATATTCCCTTATCAGACTCCTACTGCAACCACGGGACGATATGGTGGGGGACAATTCTAAGGCCGGGCACCCCACGGCACGGCACGGCACGGCACGGCACGTTTTAGTTAGGCATCATGATTAGTCTATATAAATATGAGTACATCCCACTGCTGACCAAAATTCCAATGTCGTTGTTGCCATCAAATATATCGGAGCGGTCAGGGTACTCAAGAATATCTGAACATGCACTTCATCGCCGTGACAATAGAGGCGTTGTTCAGATATTTGTGACCACCTTGGCCGCTCTGATATATCTGATGGCGACTGCACATCCCACTGCTGAGCAAAATTCCTTTGTTGTTGTTGCCATCAAATATATCGGAGTGGTCAGGGTAGGTACTCAAGAATATCTGAACATGCACTTTGTCGCCTTGACTATAGAGGCGTTGTTCAGATATTTGTGACCACCTTGGCCGCTCCGATGTATCTGATGGTGATTGTACCTTCAAAACAAAACGGTTTGTTTTGCCAACAAGACTAACCGACCATACCACTTTAAAAATAACTCTATTAACCTTTTGACCGCCGCCGTCTGGTAGAGACAAAGTGACAACGTGAATGGACCTTCATAAATTATGACAGGGTTAACATTGAAAGTAAAAATGTTGACATAAGGCGATTAAAAGGTTAATAATATAAATATATAGGTATAGAGACCTTAATCAAGAAAATCTAAATTTAGCAAAACATCAAACTATAAATAAATCCACAAAACACATTTTATATCTTATTTTACGACCAATAAACACCCTGTTTCAATAAAATGAGAACGTGATATGGCATCTTTGCATATTAAAGTATAGGTACAGTCGCCATCAGATATATCGGAGCGGAAAAGGTTGTCACAAATATCTGAACAACGTCTCTATTGTCAAGGCGATAAATTGCATGCTCAGATATTTTTGAGTACCCTGGCCGCTCCGATATATTTGATGGCGACTGTACACAAATCAGTGGTGGCAATACGTCAACAAGGATCGTAAAAAAGCAGTATGAATTTTCTTTACTTTCGTGAGCCATAATTAAAGTACCTACATGACTAGATGAAAATTAAAGTTAGTCAAACTCTTAAAATAATAAATAAATAAAATAAAATGTTGTTCACTCAATCTGTAGTAGTGCTTTCTAGTGGGTATGGTGTAGTAGGTACCTGTGTCAGAAAGTCTCGCTCTTCAAAAAGGTTAATAGTACATTTGAAACGTTATTGTGAATCTAGACTGAGTATTGTTACACTGAGTATCTTAAGACCTAAACTTAACTAACATATAAGCTAAGTGTGTATGTGTGTGAGCGTGTGCGTGTATGTGTATGTGTTACTCTTGTGGGAATAAAGCTGACCCTCTTGTGGGTTTAAAAAACATTGCGTATTATTTCGAAAACAAAAGACTGTTTCAAAAACAGTAGGCGACAAACTATGACATTATACGTCGCTTTGGACTACTTTCTGCCATCAGAAACTTTTGATGATGGCAATATGATATGTATAATCTAATTATTTATATGATTTCTCATAATACTGCATCAAAACTAGAACTCTAGGCATTGAATTCTTAAAGTGGTTTCCATTCTTTGATCTTTTCCACTTTACAGCTGCCAGATGTCCAGAACTAGAAATAGCATAGTATAGTAAACTAACGAGTGGGGTGTCATCGCTCTCATTATTGTGTCATCTGACGTGGCCAGCTCTTAGTCCATAGTAAATTTTTCTTAGGAACCATGTCATCTATTCTAATAGGGACAAGAAAAACGCGTTTTCCAAAAATGTGTCAAAAGACTTTCAAACCAATTTGTTATGGATATTTTGCATTTGGAGATTGGAAGAGAATACATAGATCAACAATTTATCATTAAATTTAGGTACTTACCTATATAAGTTAATAAATGACGCAGATATAATATGTCAATGAAAACCTTCAAAGTAAGGTGAAAATTAATACATTTCTAAACAAATATATGCTATGAGAACAGTTCTTATTACTTTTTCCCAGTATGTGGGCCTGTGGGGGTATTTCTTGACATTCTACTTTCATTCCAACGAAACCTCATTGCATCCAACTTTGTTGAAAAATGCGAGGTGCAGAATAATCTAGAGAATATTGTAACATTAGCATAAAAGTAATACTTATTCAATACAATGGCCAGGTTTCACCTCTCTTCACGTCGCGCCATGTTTTAATACCAAACAAGCACACGGCCCGCCTGATGGTGAGCAACTACAGTAGCCTATGGATGCCTGCAACTCCAAAGGTGTCACATGGGTGATGTCGAATCATTAATACTCGTACAATGCAGAATTCACTGTGTTGATGGTTAAAGGGAGAAGTAACGTAAGGACCCGTCCCCGTCGTCGACACACTGAATCCTCTTTGAACTCCTGGCGAACTTTACTCACCAGCAGAAACAACGCTATGAGTAAGGTCTAGTGATAATTGGCGGTGAGTTTCTGTGCGGTATTTCTATTAAAAGATTTATAAGAAAACATACAAAAAACTTTGATGGAGGAACTAATTACCATCAATGATTGATTTTTTCGCCACTCTTCACTTAGTTACATGCTATTCATTCACAAAAAAACTAGGAAATTAAAGGCCCAGGGACATACAGATTACAGACTTAAATGTCGATTTATCAAACTTTAAGGAAGCACCGCAACTCTTTCGTCAAATAGGTTTAACCTTTTGATACTACTGTGAAATGGAGAACACAGAATCAGGGTTACATTACAAGTGTTACAACACTATGTTTCTTAATACTCCTGACATCCAATGGCATTGATCGAGTATTGAACATTGTATTAAATTATTATCCCCAATGATCACACATTATTACATTTGTACACACTGTCACAGGTGAATTTTAATTTATATTTACATTAAATAAAACTAGTAGTCCGCCTTGAACTGAGAACTCGCGAAGATTTTTTTTCGCCTTAATTCTAAGTCCACAACCCCTTAATCGATCCAGCTCATAAACGAACTCCCAAATTTTATGTATCTCTGCTACAACCCCAAAAAAATTCATTAAGATCAGAAAAACGTTACTAAAGTTATCGTCGAACAAACTCTCAAAATCAAAAACTCATCAAAATGCTGAGACGTCCCAGTAGCGAGAAGTTGTTTGTAAGAACTCGCTTCGCTTACGCTCCTGCTCGTTAGAAAAACGATAACAAAGACCTAAGACAGCAATTTTTATAGAAAAACTGATATGAGTTTCCCACACTCCACGGTTATTTTAGGATCAGCATTTGCAATGCGGTCTCGTGTCAGGACGCATGCGTGTTGCGAAACGGTCGGCGCCCGCGCTTCCTCGTCTACGCCAGCGAACTGTACAACTCAGGGGCGATAGCGGAAAAACTACTCATCTTCTTTAACTTTCAATAGCTAGGGATATACGCACAGATCTGCCAGCCGGATTTGCCTGGTGGATATGTCCGTCGCACAGATCCGTCAAAGTATGGCGCAAATTGGACACGGATTTGTTGGACACATCTGAATAGCGCCATACATGGACGGATCATGGGCATATCCGCCGGACAAATGCAATCTATACATATAATAAAGGTGAAGAGGGTCAAAAATCTGTACATTGGAGATATTAGCAAAAAAATGAGTAAGTAGCTCTTAGAATCGATAACAGAACGAGTTTCGGCGATTTTTAGAATTTTTGTCTGTTTGTCTGTTTGGATGGGGAGAGTTGGCGTCAAAACGCCTGAACCGATTTCGATAAAAACTTCACTAGCAGGTTCTACAGACCTCTGGTCAGGACATAGGCTATAAAGAATACGAACTTTTTGGATTTAAGGGGGTTTAAGGGGGGTTTAAACTTTGTATGGGAAATGCCTTTATATGGTAAATAAATACTTATGCATTTGTATTTCAACTATATATTTTTTAAACCACGGCGATGGCGAACAATCATACGACCCGCCTGATGGTAAGCACTTAGGGTAGCCAATGGACGCCTGTAAATCCAGAGGTTTTATGTGCGCGTTGCCTCCCATATAAGAATCTTTTTTTATTTACACTATATTGCACGAAATACACTGTGAGACCAAACGGCGGACATCATACCAAATAGTATTTTCCACCAGTCAACCATTGGGTCTATACAACAGACATGTACAAAAGGTGCAAGAATAAAAGTTAAATTAACTAACTATAAAAAAACAAACGGAACATAGTGAAACACGGAAATCGAAAAGTACCGGCACACCCTACCGAAAAAGAGTTTAGATAGAGTTCACCTCGTGATGGGCGTCAAAGAGAGGGGGGCGCAAAAAGAAAAAAAGACACTATAGCTAAATATACCGAAAATTGTTACGTTGAACATTTGAGATGGGAGAAGAGTTTTGATAGAGTTCACTACGTGACGGGCGGTAAAGAACGGGGGGCTCGGGGGGCCGAGCCCCCCGCAATAAAAAAAAACGGTAATATTGCAAATTATACCAAAAACTGCTACGTTGAACATTTGAGATGGGAGAAAAAGAGTTTTGATAGAGTTTACTACGTGATGGGTCGCAAAGAAAGGGGGGTTCGGGGGGCCGAGCCCCCCGCATAAAGAAAAAAACATACTGTACTATTGCTTATTATACCAAAAATTGTTACGTCAAACATTTGAGATGGGAGAAAAAGAGTTTTGATAGAGTTTGCCGTGCGATGGGCCGCAAAGAAAGGGGGGCTCGGGGGGCGGAGCCCCCCGCATAAAGAAAAAACACACTGTACTATTGCTTATTATACCAAAAATTGTTACGTCGAACATTTGAGATGGGGGAAAACGAGTTTGATAGAGTTTACTACGTGATGGGCCGCAAAGAAAGGGAGGCTCGGAAGGCGGAGCCCCCCGCATAAAGAAAAAACACACAGTACTATTGCTTATTATACCAAAAATTGTTACGTCAAACATTTGAGATGGGAGAAAAAGAGTTTTGATAGAGTTTGCCGCGTGAGGGGCCGCAAAGAAAGGGGGGCTCGGGGGGCAGAGCCCCCCGCATAAAGAAAAAACATACTGTACTATTGCTTATTATACCAAAAATTGTTACGTCAAACATTTGAGATGGGAGAAAAAGAGTTTTGATAGAGTTTGCCGCGTGACGGGTCGCAAAGAAAGGGGGGCTCGGGGGGCGGAGCCCCCCGCATAAAGAAAAAACACACAGTACTATTGCTTATTATACCAAAAATTGTTACGTCGAACATTTGAGATGGGGGGAAAACGAGTTTGATAGAGTTTACTACGTGATGGGCCGCAAAGAAAGGGGGGCTCGGAAGGCGGAGCCCCCCGCATAAAGAAAAAACACACAGTACTATTGCTTATTATACCAAAAATTGTTACGTCAAACATTTGAGATGGGAGAAAAAGAGTTTTGATAGAGTTTGCCGCGTGATGGGCCGCAAAGAAAGGGGGGCTCGGGGGGCGGAGCCCCCCGCATAAAGAAAAAACACACTGTACTATTGCTTATTATACCAAAAATTGTTACGTCGAACATTTGAGATGGGAGAAAAAGAGTTTGATAGAGTTTACTACGTGAGGGGCCGCAAAGAAAGGGGGGCTCGGGGGGCGGAGCCCCCCGCATAAAGAAAAAACACACAGTACTATTGCTTATTATACCAAAAATTGTTACATCAAACATTTGAGATGGGAGAAAAAGAGTTTTGATAGAGTTTGCCGCGTGAGGGGCCGCAAAGAAAGGGGGGCTCGGGGGGCGGAGCCCCCCGCATAAAGAAAAAACACACCGTACTATTGCTTATTATACCAAAATCTGTTACGTCAAACATTTGAGATGGGAGAAAAAGAGTTTTGATAGAGTTTGCCGCGTGACGGGCCGCAAAGAAAGGGGGGCTCGGAGGGCGGAGCCCCCCGCATAAAGAAAAAACATACTGCACTATTGCTTATTATACCAAAAATTGTTACGTCAAACATTTGAGATGGGAGAAAAAGAGTTTTGATAGAGTTTGCCGTGCGATGGGCCGCAAAGAAAGGGGGGCTCGGGGGGCGGAGCCCCCCGCATAAAGAAAAAACACACCGTACTATTGCTTATTATACCAAAAATTGTTACGTCAAACATTTGAGATGGGAGAAAAAGAGTTTTGATAGAGTTTGCCGTGCGATGGGCCGCAAAGAAAGGGGGGCTCGGGGGGCGAAGCCCCCCGCATAAAGAAAAAACACACCGTACTATTGCTTATTATACCAAAAATTGTTACGTCAAACATTTGAGATGGGAAAAAAAGAGTTTTGATAGAGTTTGCCGCGTGACAGGCCGCAAAGAAAGGGGGGCTCGGGGGGCGGAGCCCCCCGCATAAAGAAAAAACATACTGTACTATTGCTTATTATACCAAAAATTGTTACGTCGAACATTTGAGATGGGGGAAAAAGAGTTTGATAGAGTTACTACGTGATGGGCCGCAAAGAAAGGGGGGCTCGGGGGGTGGAGCCCCCCGCATAAAGAAAAAACACACAGTACTATTGCTTATTATACCAAAAATTGTTACGTCAAACATTTGAGATGGGAGAAAAAGAGTTTTGATAGAGTTTGCCGCGTGACGGGCCGCAAAGAAAGGGGGGCTCGGGGGGCCGAGCCCCTCGCATAAAGAAAAAACACACCGTACTATTGCTTATTATACCAAAAATTGTTACGTCGAACATTTGAGATGGGGGAAAAAGAGTTTTGATAGAGTTTACTACGTGACGGGCCGCAAAGAAAGGGGAGCTCGGGCGGCGGAGCCCCCCCGTATAAAAAAAAAACACACCGCACTATTTCTTATTAATTATACCAAAAATTGTTACGTCGAACATTTGAGATGGGGGAAAAAGAGTTTTGATAGAGTTTACTACTTACGTGACGGGCCGCAAAGAAAGGGAGGCTCGGGGGGCGGAGCCCCCCGCATAAAGAAAAAACACACCGTACTACTGATTATTATACCAAAAATTGTTACGTTGAACATTTGAAATGGGAGAAAAAGAGTTTTGATAGGGTTAACCACGTTATGGGCGGCAAAAAGTAGGGGGCTCAGGGGGCTCCTCCCCCCGCATACAGAAGAAACACACCGTACTATTGCTTATTATACCAAAAATTGTTAGGTTAGACATTTGAGATGGGAGAAAAAGAGTTTAGATAAAGATTACCATGTGATGGGCGGGATAGAAAGGGGGACCAAGAAAGAAAAAACACACCGCAATATTGCTTATCATACCAAAAATTTCTAGGTTGGACATTTGAGATGGGAGAAGAAGAGTTTTGAGAGAGTTTACTACATGATGAGCGGTAAAGAACGGGGGGCAAATAAAATACTGCAAATTATACCAAAAACTGATACGTTGAACATTTAAGATGGAAGAAAAAGAGTTTTGATAGAGTTTACCACGTGATGGGCTGTAAAGAAAGGGGCGCTCGGGGGGCAGAGCCCCCCGCATAAACAAAAAACACACTGTACTATTGCTAATTATACCAAAAATTGTTACGGTGAATATTTGAAATGGGAGAAGAAGAGTTTTGCTAGAGTTAATCACGTGATGGGCGGCAAAAAACGGGGGGTCCGGGGGGCGGAGCCCCCCGCATAAACAAAAAACACACTGTACTATTGCTTATTATACCAAAAATTGTTACGTCAAACATTTGAGATGGGAAAAAAAGAGTTTTGATAGAGTTTGCCGCGTGACAGGCCGCAAAGAAAGGGGGGCTCGGGGGGCGGAGCCCCCCGCATAAAGAAAAAACATACTGTACTATTGCTTATTATACCAAAAATTGTTACGTCGAACATTTGAGATGGGGGAAAAAGAGTTTGATAGAGTTACTACTTGATGGGCCGCAAAGAAAGGGGGGCTCGGGGGGTGGAGCCCCCCGCATAAAGAAAAAACACACAGTACTATTGCTTATTATACCAAAAATTGTTACGTCAAACATTTGAGATGGGAGAAAAAGAGTTTTGATAGAGTTTGCCGCGTGACGGGCCGCAAAGAAAGGGGGGCTCGGGGGGGCGGAGCCCCCCGCATAAAGAAAAAACACACAGTACTATTGCTTATTATACCAAAAATTGTTACGTCAAACATTTGAGATGGGAGAAAAAGAGTTTTGATAGAGTTTGCCGCGTGAGGGGCCGCAAAGAAAGGGTGGCTCGGGGGGCGGAGCCCCCCGCATAAAGAAAAAACATACTGTACTATTGCTTATTATACCAAAAATTGTTACGTCAAACATTTGAGATGGGAGAAAAAGAGTTTTGATAGAGTTTGCCGTGTGATGGGCCGCAAAGAAAGGGGGGCTCGGGGGGCGGAGCCCCCCGCATAAAGAAAAAACACACTGTACTATTGCTTATTATACCAAAAATTGTTACGTCGAACATTTGAGATGGGAGAAAAAGAGTTTGATAGAGTTTACTACGTGAGGGGCCGTAAAGAAAGGGGGGCTCGGGGGGCGGAGCCCCCCGCATAAAGAAAAAACACAGTACTTTTGCTTATTATACCAAAAATTGTTACGTCAAACATTTGAGATGGGAGAAAAAGAGTTTTGATAGAGTTTGCCGCGTGACGGGCCGCAAAGAATGGGGGGCTCGGGGGGCGGAGCCTCCCGCATAAAGAAAAAACACACCGCACTGTTGCTTATTATACCAAAAATTGTTACGTCGAACATTTGAGATGGGAGAAAAAGAGTTTTGATAGAGTTTACTACGTGATGGGCCGCAAAGAAAGGGGGGCTCGCGGGGCGGAACCCCCCGCATAAAGAAAAAACACACCGTACTATTGCTTATTATCCCAAAAATTGTTACGTCGAACATTTGAGTTGGGGGAAAAAGAGTTTTGATAGAGTTTAGTACGTGACGGGCCGCAAAGTAAGGGGGGCTCGGGGGGCCGAGCCCCTCGCATAAAGAAAAAACACACCGTACTATTGCTTATTATACCAAAAATTGTTACGTCGAACATTTGAGATGGGGGAAAAAGAGTTTTGATAGAGTTTACTACGTGACGGGCCGCAAAGAAAGGGGAGCTCGGGCGGCGGAGCCCCCCCGTATAAAAAAAAAACACACCGCACTATTGCTTATTAATTATACCAAAAATTGTTACATCGAACATTTGAGATGGGGGAAAAAGAGTTTTGATAGAGTTTACTACTTACGTGACGGGCCGCAAAGAAAGGGAGGCTCGGGGGGCGGAGCCCCCCGCATAAAGAAAAAACACACCTTACTACTGATTATTATACCAAAAATTGTTACGTTGAACATTTGAAATGGGAGAAAAAGAGTTTTGATAGGGTTAACCACGTTATGGGCGGCAAAAAGTAGGGGGCTCAGGGGGCTCCTCCCCCCGCATACAGAAGAAACACACCGTACTATTGCTTATTATACCAAAAATTGTTACGTCGAACATTTGAGATGGGGGAAAAAGAGTTTTGATAGAGTTTACTACGTGACGGGCCGCAAAGAAAGGGGAGCTCGGGCGGCGGAGCCCCCCCGTATAAAAAAAAAACACACCGCACTATTGCTTATTAATTATACCAAAAATTGTTACGTCGAACATTTGAGATGGGGGAAAAAGAGTTTTGATAGAGTTTACTACTTACGTGACGGGCCGCAAAGAAAGGGAGGCTCGGGGGGCGGAGCCCCCCGCATAAAGAAAAAACACACCGTACTACTGATTATTATACCAAAAATTGTTACGTTGAACATTTGAAATGGGAGAAAAAGAGTTTTGATAGGGTTAACCACGTTATGGGCGGCAAAAAGTAGGGGGCTCAGGGGGCTCTCCCCCCCGCATACAGAAGAAACACACCGTACTATTGCTTATTATACCAAAAATTGTTAGGTTAGACATTTGAGATGGGAGAAAAAGAGTTTTGATAAAGATTACCATGTGATGGGCGGGATAGAAAGGGGGACCAAGAAAGAAAAAACACACCGCAATATTGCTTATCATACCAAAAATTTCTAGGTTCGACATTTGAGATGGGAGAAGAAGAGTTTTGAGAGAGTTTACTACATGATGAGCGGTAAAGAACGGGGGGCAAATAAAATACTGCAAATTATACCAAAAACTGATACGTTGAACATTTAAGATGGGAGAAAAAGAGTTTTGATAGAGTTTACCACGTGATGGGCTGTAAAGAAAGGGGCGCTCGGGGGGCAGAGCCCCCCGCATAAACAAAAAACACACTGTACTATTGCTAATTATACCAAAAATTGTTACGGTGAATATTTGAAATGGGAGAAGAAGAGTTTTGCTAGAGTTAATCACGTGATGGGCGGCAAAAAACGGGGGGTCCGGGGGGCGGAGCTCCCCGCATAAACAAAAAACACACTGTACTATTGCTTATTTGCCATGGCTGACACAGTCAAATCTCAGACGCTTTCAGTCGATCTTTTGGGATGTCGAAGTTATATGCAAGAAGTCAATTTTAGCTAAACTGCTAAACATACTGTATGAAATATGACATGTAGAAAGCGTTTAGCAATGGACTGTTGAGGGTAACGAAAAGTGACAGAACCTACTGCAACGCACGCGAGCGAAGCCGCGCGGGTACAGCTAGTATTTAAATAAAACTAAATTTTTTTGATGTACCTATGAGATCTAATTTAGGTTTTTAACTGTCGTTTTTCTACATAGTTTAGAGCTATTTTTAAATTGTATGATAGTTTTTTCTAAAGTTATATTTAAGTAAATATATTATTAAACAAATATTTTGAGTCAATAGAAAATAAACGGTCTTTCCTATATGACGGTCTTATCCCCACTGGCATTAATCACTTTCAGTTGATAACTTGCACCAAGTCCTACGCGACCTTAAACATTGAAGTTAATCACCCTTTAATTATTCCCTAGGCGCCGCTTGTCATTTGCGGGTTTGTTAGTCCAATTGATTGGCCACGAACCAAAGGAATGTAGGTAATAAGTACATTTAATGTAGTAATACTTCTGATACTACAACATTTTGAAAGTAATGGATTGCTGAGTCGTATTTAGAACAAATTGAATGTAAAGATAACACCACTTTATGAAAAGGCATGCGTTTATTTCTTTTCTCCAATGTGCTCGGAAATTTTCAGCTTACTGTAGCAAAATGAGTACGTGAAGTCCTTCATTTTTTACCAAAACGAATTAAAAAAAATAAAAATCATTATTTACCTGTTTTAGCGGCCGTGAAGTAATTTGTCAACGCCATAAATATGTATACACTTTTGCACCTTACTCCATTGTAATAAGGTTCAAAGTGTATACATATAGTAGGCGTTGACTAGTAAAATCCATTACTGTATTGTTTTTTACCTTTTAAACTTTTCACCCGACTAAGAAATATCATTTCAAACAGCCAATACTTAAGCGACATCTACACCGTCTGAACGGCAATCTCTTCAAACTGTAGGATAGAGCGAGATAGTTAGATCAAAAACCTTGGTTGTCTCGTTCTTTGTCATAGCACCGCGTCTGATCGTGCGAATGAGGCTTAATACAATCATAGACAAAACAACTATTTTTAAGATTTAATCTTGTATCTGTTGCATAAAAGGAGCATATTTAATACTGTCTTAAATAGCTTTTGACGAAAATTTCTCTTTAAATATTATTTGAATGAAAATTGGCAGTATACATGACATTGAACGCTAATATCGTAACATTCGTAACCAAAATCTGTAATTTATTTCATTTACTTTACTTTATTTCCTCGCACTTTTAGAGAAAAGCACTATATATGCCTCGGCGGGAATAGAAATTCGTGGACTCGTCTTATTTTTTCGGACTCAGCTGCGCTTCGTCCGAAAAAATCGCTCATCCACGAATTTCCCTTTCCCGTCCTCTGCAATAATGTACTATTATTTTACGGTAAATCATCAAGAATACCTATTTTATTATCACTGCATGTGGCTGTCACTAGTTTAGTCACAACACGCGACATGCTCTTTAGTGCTTGAGGATGGAGACCTAAGCTCTCCGAACATGTCGCGCGTAGTAACTAAACACAAGTGAGTACACACATGCAGTGAGTGTTGATACGTCCCAAAGTTTAAATTCAATAAGTACCTATTTTCGTACACGTTTTATCATTATCGTTTATTTTTTCTTAAATTGTCAGATGAACATTCGATAAGTTCTGTGTTTACTAAAATTATTTGAAATTAGTACCTAAACTTAAAAAAAAATTGAATGTTTCCTAATAAATGTAACTTTGCAAAAGGAACCTTACTTTAACTCTTGTGAAAATTTTAGAAGCATTTTGTCACTTCCTGCAGTATATATTAGTCCTACCGGACTCTCTGTACTCTGTAGTGACCGATAATGTTTTTAACGTGTGGCGTATAACACGCTAGGTGTGACATCATATTCTATGGCGTATGACACGCCTGTGGTGGTCGTGTTATGAAATTAATTGTTCGCCGCCACAGACAAAACTTTTCGAAAATGGAACACGCAACGGATCGGAACACGTTCATCATCATCATCATCTCCTAGCCGTTTTCGGCTACAGCGACTGCTTTTCTACAGCTGAGAGCGTCGCTGGTGCGCTCTCAGGTGACTGACGTAGCCAATTTTTGCAGCAAATGTGCAGCCACATTCGCTGCAGGTCAGCACCCCTCCGACGTAATTGTACGTGATGGCCACAGGTGGTCTGGCCTTTAGCTCGTCACGCTTAACGTCGAGCTCTGTGCGTCGCCTGGCTTCAAATTCACGCACCTGCGTCTGCACAATATGCCTCCACTGTGGACGGTCACCAGCTAGTGTCTCCCATGTTGATGGCTCTATATGAGCTCTCTTCATATGCCGCTTCAACACATCTTTGAACCGCAGAAACTGGCCGCCTTGCTTTCGCTTACCAGTTTGCAGTTCGCTGTAGAAGATGCGTTTCGCGACTCGGTCGTGGGACATGCGGGAGACGTGACCACTCCATCGTAGCTGTCGTCTCATTAGGTAGGCCTCTATTCCGGCGACATCAGCACGTCTAAGGATCTCCGTGTTCCGAACACGGTCGGACCAGTGGACGCCCATAATGTCGCGGAGGCATCTTAGGTGGAAGCTGTCCAATGAGCGAATATGCTTCCGATATACGCACCACGTTTCTGAGGCATAAAGGAGATTTGGCAGGACAATAGCCATGTATACAGCAACCTTTGTAGAGAGCTTTATGTCGTGTGACCGAAACACCTTGGCACGAAGTTTTCCGAATGCTGCTGCAGCGGCTCCTATTCGGCAGTTTATTTCATTGTCAAGGTGGCACTTGGCTGTAATAGTGCTACCCAGGTATTTAAATTGCTCCACATGCTTAAGCGAGTCCCGGCCGAGTTTAATGTCAATCTGGGGATTGGCAATTATGTCAAGGGACAGAACTTCAGTCTTTTTGACATTTATTTTTAGGCCAAATCTTTGACATGACTTATCAAAACTCGACATAAGCTGTTGTAGAGCATCTGGAGATTCGGCCACAAAACACAGGTCATCTGCATACATCATCTCCGTTATTACTGCGTGAGACACCTTGGTGCGCGCTTTTAGCCGGGCTAGGTTAAATATGCCGCCATCGGTGCGATAGCGAATACGAATGCCATCAGAAGAAGTTTGCAGTGCCTCCCGAACTACTACTGCGAAGTACAAGGCGAACAGAGTGGGCGCAAGCACACAGCCCTGCTTCATGCCACAGCTAACAGAGAAAAACTCTGATTGAAACACTTTTACCATAACGTCTTCCTAGCCTATTTGGTAGTGACCCTTAGGTCATGGGTTCGATATTTCTTCCCGATTTATGAATCCTTATTTCATATAAACTAAACTTCTTCCATACTGTAAAAGCTAAAAAAGATAAAAGATATTTATTCCTAAATTTAGGCATATTACAATGCATTTGCCACTTATGAACATGAACGTCAGAGAAAAAAAGAAACCCGAGAAGTATTATGACCGGCGGCAAGAAACTCGACGGGACATATGTTTTCAAAACAGCAATACAATTACATATATCTTAAAGATAATATATACATTATGCGTAGTTCTTCAAGAAGACATATCATAACAGCTTGAGAGACAGACAACGTACCTACCTATTATGTAGTTAAATGAAAAAAAAACTGACTGTCACGTGGCAAATTGTTTAAATTAGCGAAGTCTGGCTTAAAGCCGTCACATTGTCAACTGATTGTGAACCCAAGCAGCACAATGCAGTAGAATTCCTGCTAATAATCTCGTGATCACTCACGTGCGACTCTGGCGCAAGTTTCGCAATAGATTGCGCGTGTGCGCACACCTCGTGGATCTACACACGTGGCGCTATGGTACCTTTTATAGTCTGACCATTCGAACTCTACAGGGACATAGCAGTCATAAAATGTGGAATGGAAGTCACCACGATATACCTACGTTTTTTCATGCGAATTTTAAGTTTTTGCTTACGCCTCGTCACTTGCAAAATCTGTGCAGAGATAGTGTCCTCTAACTATAGTATTTTACTATATCAATAACCAACTAACCTGTAATCGAACTCGCGGAGCGTAAGCGAAGTGAGTTCTTACAAACAACTCCAGAACTGTCACCTGGCTACTGGGACGTCTCGGCCAGGGACTGATTTCGTTACGGTAGAAGCGTTACGGTACTGGTATAGAATTACGATACCGCAATGTTTTAAAGGTAGAGCTATAGCGGTTGAAATATTGCGGTACGGTACCGAAATAAAATTACGATATCGCAATTTTTTCGTTACGGTACCTATACCTTAATATAGCGATACTTATACCGTTATGATTTCGGTATCGTTATTTTCATCGCAGAATTTACGAGGTAGGTACTTGTTTGCGGCGGTAAAGCAACTGACCAAGGGTGCGGGGTGCGGGGCGCGGGGCAGGTAGCCGGCAAGTATCTACTTGCTCAAGGTCACGGAGGCGCGCTCGGCGATAATTGTAGTGAATTCATTTTAGTCTTCCTCAGTTGAAATTTCGTGAAAGAGTTTATAGTGTAGGTACATTGAATCGATCATTGATATTAACTCGATGCGGATATGGAACTGATTTTTTTTTATGTATACAGTAATTTGGTATAGTATTGCGCGACTAATAAAAAATGGAAGATTTTTTTGACGCGAATTATTTTTTAAATAACACTAAAATAAAAATAGAATAAAAATAAAATAAAAGTAAAAAAATAAAATAAAAATAAAATAAAAATAAAATAAAAATAAAATAAAAAATAATAAAATATAAATTAAATCAATTGGTAAATAATGACATGAATTGATGAATAATAAATAATATTGATATAAATATCAATTGATATTCCGTAAGTTCCGAAAAACTCCGTAGGGGGTTTGAACTAGGGCTTGTGATATACGTGTTACACGCGGAACCGTAGCTATCTTGATATAGTGTTCCCGCGAATCTCGACTTCGGCTCCGCTCCGCTCGGTTGTTGAAAGAGAGCTTGTGTCGAACGGACCCTTCGCATTATGTGTTATACTCGTGGTCTTTGCATTGATTTGATTCCAGATGTTTTTTTAAGTAATTACATATTGGTATTATTCTGTTCTCTGATAACCAGCCATTATATGAGTTTGTACAAAAAAACCAGAGGTGGGATTGGTGTGATTTTTGAATTTCACCGGTGCTTTTTTTTGTATGCAGCCGATGACTACTTAGTACGAAATAAGCCACCCGATGAGAATCAAAAATCGCACCTCAGGTAGGTACACTAGGTACTAGGTACCTACTTGTCGATGTCGGTGAATATGAAAGTTCATCCAAATAAATATATTAATATCTCTAATTAATATTTACTCCCTAGTAAGAAATGCTACAGGTAGACCAATGCAACAATTTAAAAGTATTTTAAGTGAAATAATAATATACCTACTTTGTTATTCATAAATATTATTACTGGCTGGACAACCGTCTTTCTTCGGTGAAAACACTAAGAAATAGTTGCACGTGCAGATAAAGATAACAAACAATAGTTTGCGGGCCATTGATAATGATTACCTTCAAGTAGCTTTGGGTTTTACCTGTTAAGTACCATGTGTTCCTATTGTTTGTGAAGTTAAGTGAGAGCAAAAACAATACAGTAATGGATTTTAGTAGTCAACGCTTAAAATATGTATACACTTTTGAACCTTATTACAATGGAGTAAGGTGCAAAAGTATTTATTTATAGCACTTATTTATGGCGTTGACAAGCAACTTCTCGTCCGCTAAGACAGGACAATATTGATCTTTCGAACTCGCGGAGCGTATGCGAAGTGAGTTCTTACAAACAACTCCAGACCGAACCGAACTGTCACCTGGCTACTGGGACGTCTCGGCATTTGGATGGCTTTTTGATTTCGATAGTTTGTCTTTATGACATTTCTTGGGGCTGTAGCAGAGATACATAAAATTTGTAAGTTCGTATATGAGCGGGATCGATCAAGTCGCTATGGAGCTAGAAGGAGAAAACAAATCCTCCTTGGGGTCTTGTTATATTGGTCAACTCGTTTGCAAGTAAATCGCGAGTTTTCAGTTCGAGGCGGACTACTAGTATTTTTTTAAGTTCGTTGTGGTAAAAAATTAAGAACTTCACGTACTAATTTTGCTACAGTAAGGTGAACATTTCCGAGCACATTGGAGAAGATTGTTTTTGTACTCTGAGACAATTGAACACTAACAGTTCAATGAAAATTGATTTCAATTAGAATTAAAATCAATTGACTCATCAATCTGTTACAAATAACTAATAATTGGAAATAATTAATGTTTAGTCTTTTTCAACAATGGGTGAAAAGTTTTTAGTGTAGATTCATTAAATAGATAATTGATATTAATAATTATATCAGTGCAGATATGAAGTTGAATGTTAGGTAAATATATTTTTAATAAAAATTCTTTATTATTTTATTTGTTTTCTTTTAATATTTTTGATTTCAGTGTTTTATTTTTATTTTATTTTTATTTTTATTTTATTTTTATTTTATTTTTATTTTATTTTTATTTTATTTTTATTTTATTTTTATTTTATTTTTATTTTATTTTTATTTTATTTTTATTTTATTTTTATCGCACTTAAAATTTTATCGCAGATCCGCCAATAAAAATAATCAAACTAATAAAATACGTGATTCTTGTTTGATTAAATAATTCATTTGCTCATAGAAACATGCTGCCCAGGTGCCCGGGTGTTGCCTAACCGCCCCACGTGAGATGAAACGTGGAATATTTTATTACTTCATCTGCGCTTTTGTCGATGGCGCTTACTCCATTGTTAATGACAACGCAATAAGATTCCGACGCCGCACGACGTAAGCGCCATCGACAATAAGGTCCCTTTTCATAGATAACAGCACATATAACTAATGATTAATAATTATTTGTTTAACAGATTGTTCGTATGGTCATTAATTAATACCTATTTATTGAAAGCCGACATATATATATACGGCTGTGACCAGAATGAAACTAGTATCTAGAGGTGACAGATTTGCTATAATAATAATTTTGTAATTTATATTAATACGTGGCATTTTCTAGCAAAGAGTACCTACATAATTGTCGGTTGTCAATTAAGGCATTACTGAAATAATAATTCATGAGAAATAAAGTCTATTAATAACCGACAATGATGTACCTTTTTTTGAAAACGTTACTTTTTTTTACTAACGTCAGCCACCATCATCTCAGCCATAAGACGTCCACTGAACACACGGCTCCCCTGTGCTGAACACACGGCTCCCCTTTAGAGGGGGGGAGGGGGGGGGGGGGGTTGCCATACGCGCCACGCTTGGCAGGCGGGTTGGCCCGATATCTCAACATTCCGGGCTTTTACCGATACGAGTTGGTAAAACCTAGGTTTAACAGCACTTCCGGCTTTTACAGTAACATATGTTCAGATGTGCAAATTGATGAAACTTTCCAAATAATTGGAAATATTCTCGGAAATTCCTAGAAAGTTTTATAAGAAATAAAGGAAATTGGAAATTTAAGGAATGAAAAGTTTCAAATTCCATACAAAAACGTGAGAATTTTTCGAAATTTTCATATGTGGAAAATTTCGTAACTTTCCGCAGGCACGTCAGTAGTTGTGTTGTGGGTAATTAAGCGAAGTAAACTAACTTGAATATAAACCACTTGTCGCGATTACTGATCAAAATAATTTCCATTAAATTGTTCCTTGAATTCCTTCCCATCCATTGAATAGGCATCCTCCTTGAGAGTAATTACCTTGTCCTTCTAACTAAAGTAATTAGAACTTTCTAGGCCAAACGGTCGAAAGGGAATCGTTATTTTAAAGGTTGAAAATGAAATAAATAATCC
The DNA here is from genome assembly GCA_911728535.1 of Pammene fasciana. Taxonomy (NCBI): domain Eukaryota; kingdom Metazoa; phylum Arthropoda; class Insecta; order Lepidoptera; family Tortricidae; genus Pammene; species Pammene fasciana. Next base: position 6,785,548 of record OU452292.1, read on the forward strand.
ATTCGGTTTACAGTATACTTTTGTAACAAACCAGTAAGTACCCTTATTCATAATGGGCTCGAGTTCGAAAAATCTCAACCACGCATTTCTGAGACCACAAGTAGAAAAAAACATAAAAGTAACTTAGACTTTAGGTAATTTCTTATTTTTTATTTTTTTAAATGATTTTGCACATAAAAAGTAAGTGTATCATTTTATCAATACATATATCGCCTAAAAGGAATTTGCATAATGTTTTTTGTAAAAAAATTGTTTATGCAAATGTTCCTTGTCACTACGAGTATGCCCAATAGTGGCAACAACGCTATCAAAAGGCGGTCGGTTGAGTTATAATACATTATGTATTTTTAGAAAAAAATATACGACATTATAGTTTTTTTCTTACAAGAGTCAAAGTTAAAAACAAACTTGAATACTGATTACACAATTATTAGACAGAGCTTTTGAAATAACATAAACTTTAGGCTATAGGAAATTACTGGAATAAACTAGATCTTGCCAAACACAAAGAAAGTTTAAGTAACATTTGTGTGCGATAGTATTTAGAGAAAGAGATGCAACACTAAATCAAAGAAAGAAGTCAGTTAATAAAAAAATATTAAATATGTAAATTTTACAACAAACAATATTGAAGGTTGTATATTGGTGTTGGTAATAAAAATTATCGTTACAGGTCACGCTTAAGAGTCGCCAGGACGCTCGCGTGAACTCGCGTCCCCATACAAACGTAGTTTAGCTCTCATTTTAAAACGACATGCTTTAGAACCACGAAATTTGGTATAGGCATTCTAGTAGTACAGATCTATGTCGGTAATTTGTTTTCGTTCAAAAAATTGTAATACAAAGAAAATAAAGCCACATACAGATTTACATACAAAACTTATTTTTGCTATATTTTCTTTGTATTATAATTTTTAGCAACGAAAACGAATTACCGACATAGATCTGTACTGCTAGAATGCTCATGCCAAATTTCGTGGTTCTAAAACATGTCGTTTTAAAATGAGAGCTAAACTACGTTTGTATGCGGACGCGAGTTCACGCGAGCGTCCTGGCGACTCTTAACTAATAACTAATATTTGTTTCATTATATAAAACATAACTTAACATCATCATTCATTTAATAACAATATTTAAACTTTTTTCTAATTCAATGTCGCATACTTTAAATCTTTACATTCTATGTATAAATTCCTTATAGGTATAAAAATTATAACATTGCTATATGAGATGAGCCATCTTTTTAATTTGTAGCTACCTATTTGAGTTCCGGAAGGCCAGCAGCTTTTGTTGAAAGATAACAACCTATAAAAATAAAATTAGTAGGACTTTTAAGATAAGATAAGAAAAAAACTAAATTGCATAAAACAACTTTAAAATTACTTCACACCTACTATATAGGAATTAAGAGACAAACAATAAATGTGATACTTTTTCGGAAAAGATACCACTTGTCGGAAGGCGCTTACGTCGTCCATTGTATAGATTCAATATTGTAATCGAGCAACAAAAGCGTAAGCGCCGGCTGACAAATGGTACCTTTTCCTAAAACGTGTCACATATAATCATATAGAAATATAAATCGCAACCACCTATTACTGCTTAGGTTGGCAACTGACACAGACTCGTCTCGACTCGACGGAACATGATTCTTTATAAAACCTACTGGCTATGCCGACGCCAGACAGCTTCGCATAAGGCTCCCCTTTCTCAGAGTGTTGTATTTCGATAGTTCTGTACAAATATACGAGTCATATAGTGATGACTTCCATTTATTATGCCTAAGGGAACACACGCAGTGTAGGTATCTTTGGACGGAACAAGCATATTTTGCAGTAATATGGTTTACATATAATATCACCTACAAAAGCATGGTAAGCAGCAACGGCCTCCTAGCCTAGTTGGTAGTGACTCTGCCTATGAAGCAGGAGGTCCTGGGTTCGAATCCTGGTCAGTGCGTTCATTTGTGTGCTAATCACAGATATAGTTCCTGAGTTATGGATGTTTTCTATGTATTTAAGTATTTATCTATATCTATCTTTTATATATATCATCGCCTAGTACCCACAACACAAGCCTTATTGAGCTTACCGTTGGACTAGGTTGATTTGTGTAAGATTGTCCCATAATATTTATTTATTTATATTATTATTTATTTATGGTGTTATGATGCTATGGCATAGGGTATCCAAGTAGGGTAAGTTGAAGCAGAGGTTTCAATTTTTTTTTTGAGGTCTGATTGGTCAGAATTTAAATTTAATCTCCGGCCCTACTATTGGTATGTTCGCGGGCCAGAACCGGCCCGCGGGCCGTAGTTTCTTAACCCCTGGTTTATACATCATGGACCACATATTATGGCTCCTCTACATGATGGGCCATCATAGGAACGCAGCTATGTGTTAGAGGGAGCTAACGATATTGCGATCTCGTTCCGTCGTATAGCTGCGTCCCTATGATGGCCAATCATGTAGAGCCAGCTTACCTGGAATGACAATGTCTAAACAAAATCTCATTACGCCTAAATTCAGGTTTTACTTTACCTCTGTTTTCGTTGGCAGGTGCTGCAGAGCCATCTGTGCTTTTTATCTAATTAACCATCCAAAAGACACCTTCATGTTAAGAAATCATTTAACAAAAACTGATATTTACAACAATTTCTCAGTATACATGAGGATACTGATATAAATGAAGTGGAGTTATCGCAATGCTTAATGACGTCACAAGGTTCTCTCTCACTAACTCCAAAGACTCGTTTCCAATAATCAGATAATCATTTATTTCAAGCTCTTCGCCCGGGATAACGTACAGAATACAATAATAGCTTATTTCTAATTATAAGTTCAATTTAAAAATAATAATGCGTTATTTAAATAATTATATTTATATTAAATCTACAATGCTGGAAACGTACAATCGACATCAAAGATATGTTTACACTTTTGCACCTTATTACAAAGGAACAAGGAGAAAAAGTGTAAATAAATATTTTACGTCGACTGTACAATACGCATTCAGTCAGGCCCCAGAGTGTGGATTCACAAAAATTTAGCCTTACGGCAAACAGTGCGTTTCTTGTAGAAAACGGCCATGTCACGGTGGTGTCATATCGAGTAAGGCGGCTTTCACACTGCTGCGGCGCCAGTTCGTGAGCGAGATAGCGCTCTACATGTAATTTTGTCACACTTGCACACCGTCACCGCATGCAGTTGCGGTGATGACCGCCTAAGTCTGCGCAGTGCACATAGCCATTCTACCCACCTACAAGTCATTTGAATTACCTAGTTAAAGGTCTTTTTCCAGCGGTACCTAGGACGCCCGGATGGTCTTCGACAAGTCGGCTGGCCAGTATATGCTCTCCAGACAGCACGATCTTCACCCATACGAACTATACGCTGCTGAAGGACCTCACCGCGCTGGGTGCCGTTGACTGGACAGAGACGGCGGTGAACAGAGAAGCCTGGCGATCTTTAGTGTCGGAGGCCAAGATCCACTTTGGGTCGCAGCGCCACTGCAGTAAGTAAGTTAAAGGTACCTACTTCTCAATTCGGAAGGATACCTATTCCAGTGTTATGCAACAGTCAAATTAGGTACAAATTTGTTGATAAACACGAGGCAAGTTTAGATTTACTGAAGAATTGTTATAAAAGTGTGAAATTGCTAGAAATATGACGTTGAGCCGGGAACCGACACCCCACGCAAGGCCGTGGGGTGTCTTATATCTTACGCTATGCCTACCTACCTACTTTATTTGCCCTCTGTTGCTCTTTATATTATGTAATGTGTGGGTTTATTTAACAATATATTACGCAATACATTCGCATGTAATAACTGCAGTCATATTAGTTAGAGATACACGCTCAGATGTGTCCGCCGGATTTGTCCGACGGATGTGCCCGGCGGACAAACACGAGGCAAGTTTAGATTTACTGAAGAATTATAAATATAAATAAATAAATATTTGGGGACAATCTTACACCAATCAACCTAACCCCAAACTAAGCAAAGCTTGTACTATGGGTGCTAGGCGACGATATACATACTTAGATATATAAATACATACTTATATACATAGAAAACATCCATAACTCAGGAACAAATATTTGAGATTAGCACACAAATAAATGCCCTTACCAGGATTCGAACCCGGGACCTCCAGCTTCGTAGGCAGAGTCACTACCAACTAGGCTATGGAGGCCGTTGTTATAAAAGTGTGAAATTACTAGAAATATGACGTTGAGCCGGGAACCGACACCTCACGCAAGGCCGTGGGGTGTCTTATATCTTACGCTATTACCTATTACCTACCTACTTTATTTGCCCTCTGTTGCTCTTTATATTATGTAATGTGTGGGTTTATTTAACAATCTATTACGCAATACATTCGCATGTTATAACTGCAGTTCTATTATGCCAGCAGGTTTTCACGGGATAGCCTATTATACTATTTAAGCGGGATATTGAGCCAAATAGAAATAATAGTGTTATAAATAGATCTCGGCAAGCGAACAGCGCCACAATGACTTTTTCACATTTAAACTAGATTGTCGGACAGCGGGAAAACATCTGAATATGAATGTTGTGCATCAGAATATTCAGGGTTTTTCCAGCAAAGAGTTAGAGATAGGTTTATTCTTAGATAATAATGATGTACAAATTATGTGTATTACAGAACATTGTCTAAAAGAAGAACATTTAATTTTTGATTTTATTAACTTTAAATTAATCAGTTTCTATGCTAGAAAATCTGCCATTCATGGTGGTTCCCTTATAATTGTTAAAAATGGCCTGAGATGTAAAGAACGGAAGGATGTTGTAAAATATTCCATAGAGAGAATTGTAGAAATTTCTTGTGTAGAATTAGAAAGTTATAATGTTATTTGTGTATATAGACCACCAACAGCGGCCGCAGCTGATTTCAACACATTTGAAAATACCATGGAAAATGTGCTGAAATTAGTGACTAATAACCGAAACTGCCGAAAGCATGTTATAGTCTGTGGAGATTTTAATGTTAATTTGCTTGAATCTTCTATTAATTCTATTAAATTGCTATGTTTATTTAAGTCGTTTAATATGTTTAATTTGTTCTTTGAACCTACCCGGGTGGGTGTCACTAGTGCAACATGCCTTGATAATATTTATTGTAACTGTGAATGTCTGGATAAGGAAATATTTAACTGTTTTAATTCTGATCACAGCGGTCAAAGGGCATCTTTTATAAAGCCAATTCAGGAAATTCCACAAACTATAACATATAGACCCATTACTGGTTATCGTTTGGAATTATTCAAAAAAGAAATTCAAAATCATCTCTCCACACTGCCTTATTCACATTTTTATGAGTCAAATAATTTGTATGAAGATTTGTTTAGTATGATTCTTTGTCAATTTAATAAACATTTCAAACTGAGAACTATTAGTGGGTCAAAAACTAAAGCTAAAGCAAAGTTTAGTGAATGGGCTACTGTAGGTATTCATAAAAGTAGAAAGAGGCTTTATGAACTTTATGGGGAGAGAGAAGTGAACAAAACTTCAGATTTTCTGGACTATGTAAAAAACTATTCAAAAATTTTCAAGAAGGTGTGTTTAACTGCTAAGGCGAACTATACTAGTGCAAAAATAAAAATGTCGGACAACAAGGTGAAAACAGTGTGGAATATTATTAATAAGGAAGCTGGTAAATGTAAATCACGCGATTGTCAAGTCAACATTGTCTCGGAGGAACAACAGGTCATGTCAAATGACGATGTTGCCTCGGCATTCGAAGATTATTTTTCTAACATAGCATTAAATACCACAAAATGCCTACAATCATCTTCGTCTCAAGCTCATTCCTTACTTTGCGCTAATATTAAGAAATGTAATACGATCTTTGAATTTGACCTAGTGGATTCCGAAAAAATTGTAAAGTCATTCAAATCACTCAATTTAAAGAAAACTGAGGACTTATGGGGAATATCAGTTGTAGTCATCAGCAATATCATAGACGACATAGCGCCTTACTTAGCCATCATTTATAACAATTCAGTTTCACAAGGTGTTTTTCCAGATCTAATGAAATGTAGTAAAGTCATACCTCTATTTAAATCGGGTGATTCTAGTGATCTAAATAATTTCCGACCGATATCGATACTTCCTGTACTAAGTAAAGTCTTTGAAAAGATAATGTTAAATGATCTACTGGGGCACTTCAACAGACATGGACTGCTTACAAGCAATCAGTTTGGTTTCACAAAGGGACGTTCCACAACCGACGCTGCTGCAGAACTCATTAAACATATTTTCAATGCTTGGCGAGACAAACGTTATGATGCAATTGGTATATTCTGTGACCTTTCAAAAGCTTTTGATTGTGTAGATCATAGAACGCTCATTCTTAAATTAGAACACTATGGTCTTTCAGAAAATGCCCTGAGTCTCATGTCTTCTTACCTTAGCAATAGAACACAAACAGTTGTTGTAAATAAAACCCAGTCTAAAGGGACTTTAGTAAAATTAGGAGTGCCACAGGGTTCCATTCTGGGCCCATTCCTGTTTTTGGTTTATATAAATGATTTACCTTGTGTAGTACAAAACCTTTGTGGTATGATTTTGTTTGCCGATGATACATCTTTAATTTTCAAAGTTGAACGGCAATCCAATGATTTATCTGTAATTAACAATACACTAGCTGGCGTACTAAACTGGTTTACTACTAACAATCTGTTACTTAATGCTAAGAAAACTAAATGTATTCGATTTGTTTTGCCAAACGTGGCACCAATGGACACTAATATAGTTATAAATGGTGAATGTTTAGATATAGTAGATAAAACTGTGTTCCTTGGTTCAACGTTGGACAAAAATTTACAATGGAGTCCTCATATAAAAAAACTCACTCTTAGACTAAGTTCAGCCGCTCATGCTGTTAGAAAAATTAGACAACTGACTAATATTGAGACAGCTCGCTTAGTTTATTATAGTTATTTTCATAGTGTAATGTCATATGGAATTCTGGTTTGGGGCAAAGCAGCTGACATACAGACTATTTTTGTTTTACAGAAAAGAGCCATTCGCTTTATGTATAACTTAAAGGCAGGTACATCAATTAGAGAATTATTTAAAGAAATTAATATTTTAACTCTTGCGTCCCAATATATCTATGATAATATTATTTTTGTTGTAAAGAATATACACACATTCAAGAAGAATTCTGACATCCACAGCTATAACACTAGAAATAAAAACAAGCTTGCTACCAGACGATGTCGTGTCCGCAAAGCATATAAGTCATTTTTTGGCCAGGGTATTCATATTTATAACAAGTTACCCATCGATGTTTTGAATCTATCATTTCCCGCTCTTAAGAAATACTTGAAAAAAACTTTAATGTCAAAGGGTTATTACAGGGTCGAGGACTATATGACAGACATATATGCATGGCCCAAACCAGAATCTATAAAATCATCTAACATTTAGAGGACACAGTTCAAGTAAGAAAGAATATCAAACGTATTGCGAAGCAGTCAGATTTGGATTTTATTTTTATTTTTCATTTTAATTACACAATAGGCAGGTACATGTCTGTCTCTCAAGCTGTTTTGATATGCCTTCTTGAAGAACTACGCATTATTGTATACTAGCTGTACCCGCGCGGCTTCGCTCGCGTGCGTTGCAGTAGGTTCTGTCACTTTTCGTTACCCTCAACAGTCCATTGCTAAACGCTTTCTACATGAGCGTTTCTTTTTATTTTTGCCACTTTTCTCGACTTTCTATTTTATGGTAAGTTTTATGTTTTTTCTAGTCAGAATCGCGAGCTGATTCGATTTATGCAAGAAAAAAATGTGTCCCAAAATTTTTTTTCCTCTTGTGTTACCCTTTGCCATATGTTTTCTATGGAGGTAACACAATAGGAAAAGTAAAAAAAATCAAAAAATGTATGGAGTTTTATGGGACATCTTTTTTTATTGCATAAATCAGACCAGCTCGCGATTCTGACTAGAAAAAACATAAAACTTACCATAAAATAGAAAGTCGAGAAAAGTGGCAAAAATAAAAAGAAACGCTCACATGTCATATTTCATACAGTATGTTTAGCAGTTTAGCTAAAATTGACTTCTTGCATATAACTTCGACATCCCAAAAGATCGACTGAAAGCGTCTGAGATTTGACTGTGTCAGCCATGGCAAATAAGCAATAGTACAGTGTGTTTTTTGTTTATGCGGGGAGCTCCGCCCCCCGGACCCCCCGTTTTTTGCCGCCCATCACGTGATTAACTCTAGCAAAACTCTTCTTCTCCCATTTCAAATATTCACCGTAACAATTTTTGGTATAATTAGCAATAGTACAGTGTGTTTTTTGTTTATGCGGGGGGCTCTGCCCCCCGAGCGCCCCTTTCTTTACAGCCCATCACGTGGTAAACTCTATCAAAACTCTTTTTCTCCCATCTTAAATGTTCAACGTATCAGTTTTTGGTATAATTTGCAGTATTTTATTTGCCCCCGGTTCTTTACCGCTCATCATGTAGTAAACTCTCTCAAAACTCTTCTTCTCCCATCTCAAATGTCGAACCTAGAAATTTTTGGTATGATAAGCAATATTGCGGTGTGTTTTTTCTTTCTTGGTCCCCCTTTCTATCCCGCCCATCACATGGTAATCTTTATCAAAACTCTTTTTCTCCCATCTCAAATGTCTAACCTAACAATTTTTGGTATAATAAGCAATAGTACGGTGTGTTTCTTCTGTATGCGGGGGGGAGAGCCCCCTGAGCCCCCTACTTTTTGCCGCCCATAACGTGGTTAACCCTATCAAAACTCTTTTTCTCCCATTTCAAATGTTCAACGTAACAATTTTTGGTATAATAATCAGTAGTACGGTGTGTTTTTTCTTTATGCGGGGGGCTCCGCCCCCCGAGCCTCCCTTTCTTTGCGGCCCGTCACGTAAGTAGTAAACTCTATCAAAACTCTTTTTCCCCCATCTCAAATGTTCGACGTAACAATTTTTGGTATAATTAATAAGCAATAGTGCGGTGTGTTTTTTTTTTATACGGGGGGGCTCCGCCGCCCGAGCTCCCCTTTCTTTGCGGCCCGTCACGTAGTAAACTCTATCAAAACTCTTTTTCCCCCATCTCAAATGTTCGACGTAACAATTTTTGGTATAATAAGCAATAGTACGGTGTGTTTCTTCTGTATGCGGGGGGAGGAGCCCCCTGAGCCCCCTACTTTTTGCCGCCCATAACGTGGTTAACCCTATCAAAACTCTTTTTCTCCCATTTCAAATGTTCAACGTAACAATTTTTGGTATAATAATCAGTAGTACGGTGTGTTTTTTCTTTATGCGGGGGGCTCCGCCCCCCGAGCCTCCCTTTCTTTGCGGCCCGTCACGTAAGTAGTAAACTCTATCAAAACTCTTTTTCCCCCATCTCAAATGTTCGACGTAACAATTTTTGGTATAATTAATAAGCAATAGTGCGGTGTGTTTTTTTTTTATACGGGGGGGCTCCGCCGCCCGAGCTCCCCTTTCTTTGCGGCCCGTCACGTAGTAAACTCTATCAAAACTCTTTTTCCCCCATCTCAAATGTTTAACCTAACAATTTTTGGTATAATAAGCAATAGTACGGTGTGTTTCTTCTGTATGCGGGGGGAGGAGCCCCCTGAGCCCCCTACTTTTTGCCGCCCATAACGTGGTTAACCCTATCAAAACTCTTTTTCTCCCATTTCAAATGTTCAACGTAACAATTTTTGGTATAATAATCAGTAGTAAGGTGTGTTTTTTCTTTATGCGGGGGGCTCCGCCCCCCGAGCCCCCCTTTCTTTGCGGCCCATCACACGGCAAACTCTATCAAAACTCTTTTTCTCCCATCTCAAATGTTTGACGTAACAATTTTTGGTATAATAAGCAATAGTACAGTATGTTTTTTCTTTATGCGGGGGGCTCCGCCCCCCGAGCCACCCTTTCTTTGCGGCCCCTCACGCGGCAAACTCTATCAAAACTCTTTTTCTCCCATCTCAAATGTTTGACGTAACAATTTTTGGTATAATAAGCAATAGTACTGTGTGTTTTTTCTTTATGCGGGGGGCTCCGCCCCCCCGAGCCCCCCTTTCTTTGCGACCCGTCACGCGGCAAACTCTATCAAAACTCTTTTTCTCCCATCTCAAATGTTTGACGTAACAATTTTTGGTATAATAAGCAATAGTACTGTGTGTTTTTTCTTTATGCGGGGGGCTCCACCCCCCGAGCCCCCCTTTCTTTGCGGCCCATCAAGTAGTAACTCTATCAAACTCTTTTTCCCCCATCTCAAATGTTCGACGTAACAATTTTTGGTATAATAAGCAATAGTACAGTATGTTTTTTCTTTATGCGGGGGGCTCCGCCCCCCGAGCCCCCCTTTCTTTGCGGCCTGTCACGCGGCAAACTCTATCAAAACTCTTTTTTTCCCATCTCAAATGTTTGACGTAACAATTTTTGGTATAATAAGCAATAGTACAGTGTGTTTTTTGTTTATGCGGGGGGCTCCGCCCCCCGGACCCCCCGTTTTTTGCCGCCCATCACGTGATTAACTCTAGCAAAACTCTTCTTCTCCCATTTCAAATATTCACCGTAACAATTTTTGGTATAATTAGCAATAGTACAGTGTGTTTTTTGTTTATGCGGGGGGCTCTGCCCCCCGAGCGCCCCTTTCTTTACAGCCCATCACGTGGTAAACTCTATCAAAACTCTTTTTCTTCCATCTTAAATGTTCAACGTATCAGTTTTTGGTATAATTTGCAGTATTTTATTTGCCCCCCGTTCTTTACCGCTCATCATGTAGTAAACTCTCTCAAAACTCTTCTTCTCCCATCTCAAATGTCCAACCTAGAAATTTTTGGTATGATAAGCAATATTGCGGTGTGTTTTTTCTTTCTTGGTCCCCCTTTCTATCCCGCCCATCACATGGTAATCTTTATCTAAACTCTTTTTCTCCCATCTCAAATGTCTAACCTAACAATTTTTGGTATAATAAGCAATAGTACGGTGTGTTTCTTCTGTATGCGGGGGGAGGAGCCCCCTGAGCCCCCTACTTTTTGCCGCCCATAACGTGGTTAACCCTATCAAAACTCTTTTTCTCCCATTTCAAATGTTCAACGTAACAATTTTTGGTATAATAATCAGTAGTACGGTGTGTTTTTTCTTTATGCGGGGGGCTCCGCCCCCCGAGCCTCCCTTTCTTTGCGGCCCGTCACGTAAGTAGTAAACTCTATCAAAACTCTTTTTCCCCCATCTCAAATGTTCGACGTAACAATTTTTGGTATAATTAATAAGAAATAGTGCGGTGTGTTTTTTTTTTATACGGGGGGGCTCCGCCGCCCGAGCTCCCCTTTCTTTGCGGCCCGTCACGTAGTAAACTCTATCAAAACTCTTTTTCCCCCATCTCAAATGTTCGACGTAACAATTTTTGGTATAATAAGCAATAGTACGGTGTGTTTTTTCTTTATGCGAGGGGCTCGGCCCCCCGAGCCCCCCTTTCTTTGCGGCCCGTCACGCGGCAAACTCTATCAAAACTCTTTTTCTCCCATCTCAAATGTTTGACGTAACAATTTTTGGTATAATAAGCAATAGTACTGTGTGTTTTTTCTTTATGCGGGGGGCTCCACCCCCCGAGCCCCCCTTTCTTTGCGGCCCATCACGTAGTAACTCTATCAAACTCTTTTTCCCCCATCTCAAATGTTCGACGTAACAATTTTTGGTATAATAAGCAATAGTACAGTATGTTTTTTCTTTATGCGGGGGGCTCCGCCCCCCGAGCCCCCCTTTCTTTGCGGCCTGTCACGCGGCAAACTCTATCAAAACTCTTTTTTTCCCATCTCAAATGTTTGACGTAACAATTTTTGGTATAATAAGCAATAGTACGGTGTGTTTTTTCTTTATGCGGGGGGCTTCGCCCCCCGAGCCCCCCTTTCTTTGCGGCCCATCGCACGGCAAACTCTATCAAAACTCTTTTTCTCCCATCTCAAATGTTTGACGTAACAATTTTTGGTATAATAAGCAATAGTACGGTGTGTTTTTTCTTTATGCGGGGGGCTCCGCCCCCCGAGCCCCCCTTTCTTTGCGGCCCATCGCACGGCAAACTCTATCAAAACTCTTTTTCTCCCATCTCAAATGTTTGACGTAACAATTTTTGGTATAATAAGCAATAGTGCAGTATGTTTTTTCTTTATGCGGGGGGCTCCGCCCTCCGAGCCCCCCTTTCTTTGCGGCCCGTCACGCGGCAAACTCTATCAAAACTCTTTTTCTCCCATCTCAAATGTTTGACGTAACAGATTTTGGTATAATAAGCAATAGTACGGTGTGTTTTTTCTTTATGCGGGGGGCTCCGCCCCCCGAGCCCCCCTTTCTTTGCGGCCCCTCACGCGGCAAACTCTATCAAAACTCTTTTTCTCCCATCTCAAATGTTTGATGTAACAATTTTTGGTATAATAAGCAATAGTACTGTGTGTTTTTTCTTTATGCGGGGGGCTCCGCCCCCCGAGCCCCCCTTTCTTTGCGGCCCCTCACGTAGTAAACTCTATCAAACTCTTTTTCTCCCATCTCAAATGTTCGACGTAACAATTTTTGGTATAATAAGCAATAGTACAGTGTGTTTTTTCTTTATGCGGGGGGCTCCGCCCCCCGAGCCCCCCTTTCTTTGCGGCCCATCACGCGGCAAACTCTATCAAAACTCTTTTTCTCCCATCTCAAATGTTTGACGTAACAATTTTTGGTATAATAAGCAATAGTACTGTGTGTTTTTTCTTTATGCGGGGGGCTCCGCCTTCCGAGCCCCCCTTTCTTTGCGGCCCATCACGTAGTAAACTCTATCAAACTCGTTTTCCCCCATCTCAAATGTTCGACGTAACAATTTTTGGTATAATAAGCAATAGTACTGTGTGTTTTTTCTTTATGCGGGGGGCTCCGCCCCCCGAGCCCCCCTTTCTTTGCGACCCGTCACGCGGCAAACTCTATCAAAACTCTTTTTCTCCCATCTCAAATGTTTGACGTAACAATTTTTGGTATAATAAGCAATAGTACAGTATGTTTTTTCTTTATGCGGGGGGCTCCGCCCCCCGAGCCCCCCTTTCTTTGCGGCCCCTCACGCGGCAAACTCTATCAAAACTCTTTTTCTCCCATCTCAAATGTTTGACGTAACAATTTTTGGTATAATAAGCAATAGTACTGTGTGTTTTTTCTTTATGCGGGGGGCTCCGCCTTCCGAGCCTCCCTTTCTTTGCGGCCCATCACGTAGTAAACTCTATCAAACTCGTTTTCCCCCATCTCAAATGTTCGACGTAACAATTTTTGGTATAATAAGCAATAGTACAGTGTGTTTTTTCTTTATGCGGGGGGCTCCGCCCCCCGAGCCCCCCTTTCTTTGCGGCCCATCGCACGGCAAACTCTATCAAAACTCTTTTTCTCCCATCTCAAATGTTTGACGTAACAATTTTTGGTATAATAAGCAATAGTACAGTATGTTTTTTTCTTTATGCGGGGGGCTCGGCCCCCCGAACCCCCCTTTCTTTGCGACCCATCACGTAGTAAACTCTATCAAAACTCTTTTTCTCCCATCTCAAATGTTCAACGTAGCAGTTTTTGGTATAATTTGCAATATTACCGTTTTTTTTTATTGCGGGGGGCTCGGCCCCCCGAGCCCCCCGTTCTTTACCGCCCGTCACGTAGTGAACTCTATCAAAACTCTTCTCCCATCTCAAATGTTCAACGTAACAATTTTCGGTATATTTAGCTATAGTGTCTTTTTTTCTTTTTGCGCCCCCCTCTCTTTGACGCCCATCACGAGGTGAACTCTATCTAAACTCTTTTTCGGTAGGGTGTGCCGGTACTTTTCGATTTCCGTGTTTCACTATGTTCCGTTTGTTTTTTTATAGTTAGTTAATTTAACTTTTATTCTTGCACCTTTTGTACATGTCTGTTGTATAGACCCAATGGTTGACTGGTGGAAAATACTATTTGGTATGATGTCCGCCGTTTGGTCTCACAGTGTATTTCGTGCAATATAGTGTAAATAAAAAAAGATTCTTATATGGGAGGCAACGCGCACATAAAACCTCTGGATTTACAGGCGTCCATTGGCTACCCTAAGTGCTTACCATCAGGCGGGTCGTATGATTGTTCGCCATCGCCGTGGTTTAAAAAATATATAGTTGAAATACAAATGCATAAGTATTTATTTACCATATAAAGGCATTTCCCATACAAAGTTTAAACCCCCCTTAAACCCCCTTAAATCCAAAAAGTTCGTATTCTTTATAGCCTATGTCCTGACCAGAGGTCTGTAGAACCTGCTAGTGAAGTTTTTATCGAAATCGGTTCAGGCGTTTTGACGCCAACTCTCCCCATCCAAACAGACAAACAGACAAACAGACAAACAGACAAAAATTCTAAAAATCGCCGAAACTCGTTCTGTTATCGATTCTAAGAGCTACTTACTCATTTTTTTGCTAATATCTCCAATGTACAGATTTTTGACCCTCTTCACCTTTATTATATGTATAGATAGTATCTTTAATGTATTTGTAGTACTGTTTTGAAAAAATAAGTCCCGCCGAGTTTCTTGCCGGTAATAAGTAATACTTCTTGGGTCAGAGGTGTAGGGTTAGAACCGGTGGTAGTTTCTTTTCTCTCTGACGTTCATAAGTGCATTGTAATGTGCCTAAATTGAAGAATAAATATCTTTTATCTTTTTATCTTTTTCTTTAGCGTTATATAAAATTACAGTATTTTACTAGCATTTTATATCACGCCATCCCGTTACAAGTACAACCCACTGCCGTCGCCTGCAGGCATATTAGATCTAAATCTCAATCAATTGTAGTCTCTTCAGTAGTAGGAAAATATTGTAACATCAAAAAAATAATTTTTTTTTTCTTTTAATTTACCAAATAATTTTTTAACAAAAAAAAAGAACCGACTTCACTGAGGATCCGCTATTCCAAGAGGAAGTGGCCGAGTTGCTGTAAAAAAGAATGAAATCACTATAGGTGTGATCTGCCTATAATAGTTGAAGAGTTTCCTCGATTTCTCCAGGATCCCATCATCAGACCCCCGACTTGGTGAAGAGTTCTACCCGTTCGATTAAAAAAATTAAAAAACGATTCACGGAGATATCGAGGAACATACATACAAAAAAATAATGACGATAAAAAATAAATAAAAAAAATCTGTCAAATTGAGAACCTCCTCCTTTTTTTGAAGTCGGTTAAAAAAAAATACCTAGGAATAAAAAAAACGCACAGACAAATACACTAGAAGCTTTTGATCTTACTACGCCAATTTTTTAGTTTACCAGACGGTGATATGGATAAGTCCTAATCAACAATATAACTGTTAGATCGGATATTGACCGGTCATTTGTGTCATTTACCCTGTATAACCGAGGCTAACGTTTAGTTTACCATTTATTGTTTGCCTATTGTTAAAGAAAGCATTGTTGTATAAAACATTAGTTACCTTTTTCATGGTCTAAGAGCTGGCCACGTCAGATATGACACAATAATGAGAGCAATAAACCTTTGTAGTTCGATTGATTTACCATCTTTATTGCTAGATCCGGGCATCTGGCTGCTTTTAATGGGTGGAGGTCAGAGTGACAGACCAACAAAGTTTTTCAATTGGAAAATGTAATACCAAAATAGGTGAAGACTGCTGAAGTTGTGTCATTTATATAGAACAGGGCCCATATTTTAACATTAGAACAAAAACATTGCGTATTATTGCCGAAACATAAACAGCAGGCGATTAACTATACATTGTATTATTTGGCAAGGACATTATTTGGCACTTCTTTCCCCAACAGAAACTTCTGGCTTTGATATAATCTAATTAATTAAATAATTTCCCATAATATTGCATCAAATCCAGAACTCTACGCTTTGTTTTCCTCAAGTTATTTGAATTATTTGCGCTCCACCACTTTACAGCTGCCAGTATAGCATAGCACAAGCATAGTATAGTAAACAAACGAGAAGGGTTTCGTCGCTCTCATTATTGTGTCATATCTGACGTGGCTAGCTCTCCGTCTATTAAGTCCGCCCAACCTCATAGTTTCAGATTTCTTTGAAAATTTCTCAAACAATAATTTGTTTCTAAGGCTTCAAGCTTAGGTATTTCATAACTCATAAGTCAAAAGTACACATTTTCAATAGTCGGGACGGGACTTATCTAGGCGTCTATTTACAACCGACTTCAAGATTACGAAGGAGGAGGTTCTCAATTCGTCGCGATCGTTGTTTTTTTTTTGTATGTTCATAGTTGAAGAGTTCCCTCGATTTCTCCAGGATCCCATCATCAGATCTGGACCTGGTGAAAATGGAACCAACTGTGAGGAATACTTTTTCAAACAAAAAAAGAATTTTCCAAATCAGTGAACATAACATGAAAAAAAATAGCGAAAAAAAACAAAGGTCGCGACGAAATTGAGAAACCTCTCCTGCGAAATCTTGAAGTCGGTTGAAAATTTACAGTCAACGCTATAAATATGTGTACACTTATGCACCTTACTCCATTGTAATAAGGTTCAAAAGTGTATATATATTTTTGGCGTTGACTGTACGTACAATATTTTTTTCTGATTGTTGTAAGTACTTTATACAATAATTGGTAGGAAGTACTTACTTACATATAATAAATTAGACGTTTTATAGGCAGGCGCGGTCCCAGGGGGGAGGGGGGGGTCACATGAGACATGACCCCCCCCAAAATAGTACATTTCAAATGGAAAAAAAAATTACTGACCCCCTCAAAAATTGGAAAAATAATTTTTGCATTGGTGTCCCCCCCCCTGCCAAATTTCAGGCTGCGACCGCGCCTGTTTATAGGTAAAATGGTTCTAAATAAACTTGATATATTTAAGTATATCTCTTTCGCTTTTTTATTGCTTAATGATATGTATTCAAACAAAAAGCCTGTTTTTATTCATGCCATTATTATTCATGGGATGTTAATGTCAATATTTGGTCCGTCCATTTAAATATTTGATTTTATTTGACGTAGCCCATCTGGCAATGTTTTGTTTCACATCAAAACGCTGAGAACGCTGTTATCAATAATATGAATTCTATGTATGGAACATTCAATCAATTTGGGCCGCCCGCGCTCGCGCAGTGACAATTACTTTGTGCCAAGTGCCAACTTATTAACCGATGTGAACGATTTTGGTACCCACTTTTACGTAGAAATAAGAATTGCTTTGTATCACTTTAAATTTAAATTACCTGCTGTTCGTACAATGTTACTCGTATCATTAAGATAATTTCTATAATGTTGTGAATTTCTCTAGTTAAGTGAATTATAATTCTTTTAGAGAAATAAATTCTTAAACCATATTTGAATCCTTGGCCACTACAGAATCTTGACATGATTATAACTAGTTTAATAGTGCATCAGTAGTTACTAGTTACTATCTATCAGCGGCGGCACGTCCATAGAACACGATTCCCGTTGGCTTGCCTAATTTTCAGGCTGTTTGCATGGATATGCAGTTTTTCAACATTTCATGAAGTAATTTTAAACCAAATTAAGTTGCGGCTTGCCTAAGAAAAATTTTGACCCTCCGCCATTACTATCTATATCCATCCAGTGACATGCAGCCATACGATAAATAAACAAAGTTACTGAATTGGCGATTATCACACTGGCGCCGCAACCGCATGCGGCGACGGTGTGTAAGAGTGACAGCGCTATACACATGCAGAACGCTATCTCGCTCGGGCACCGGCGCCGCATGCGGAAACCGCAGCCGTGTGAAAGTAGCCTAAAATATATAATGATGACGTATGTATACTTACTTACTTCACTGGCTCAGTGACCCAAAACGGATCTTGGCCTCTGACACAAGAGAACGCCACTCTGCCCTGTTCTGCACCACTTCACGCCAGTCCGGTATTCCAAGGGCGGATATATCTTTCAGGGCTTCGTCGCTCCAGCGGTATCTGGGGCGTCCAGACGGACGCTTTCCACCCGGGTGCCCCACATACGCCCTTCTCACAGCTCGATCCTCTCCCATCCTCTCCAGGTGTGACGTATGTATAATGAGATGTTAATTTTAACAGAAATGTTATACTATGTTAGCGTTGTCGTACTGCCTAGATTCATATTAGTATTTACAAATACGGTGAATTAGGTATTTATATATATTTGCGCAGCATTAATTCCTGTTTTTTTTTTATAAAAAATACTATGACCCATCTTTAATTGAATTCGTGGAAACAAAATGACACCTTAAAAATTCTAATTATAAAATAGGCCGCGGCAACCGGTCGCTGGCTGGACGGTTGAGTATCACTTGTGTTATATCAATCGCATGCGAGCTCGGACCACTTTTAGTTAGTGAGCCAGTATAAGAGCTCTGTCGACGAATGGGGAAGGCAACTGTCAAAGTGACATCTCCAACATTGGTCCTTAGAAAAGCTAAATTTGTATGGCGCGAAGCAGTTTTTATTTATTTTCGCGAAAATTACTCAATGTTTGGTTTCGAATTGCTCTGAAATTGAAATCCACCTGTTTTTGAAATACACTAAAATTAAAATAATGTAGATACTCTCCTTTAAGCCGGCCACATGTTAGTTTATAACCGATGGTTATGCCTGCACAGTTCATTTGTGCAGACTGCAGGCATATCCAAACGTGTGTATTCAAATTATGTATAACATAACCTAGCATGTGTAACCGGCTTCAGAACTAGACTCGCCCGCGCTCGCGTACCCTATGACAATACTCAGATAGTTCACGGCCAAGGCTGTTTTTTTTAATTAAATAATCATTAATCGTTAAATATGTATGTTGTATGAGTGTCGAATTCTAGTCGGCTGTTATTTATACAGTAGGTAGTTTCTGGTTCTGTCTAGGTATACGACAAACATAGATAGATGCATGGCCCAAATCAGAAACTACTACAAAATGATCTAGCATTTAGAGGACACAGTTCAGGTAAGAAAGCATATTATCAAACGTTTTGTGAAGCAGTCAGATTTGGATTTTATTATTTATTTTTTCTTTTTATTCTAAATATCGACTGATTTCGCTGCACCTACTCAGATGGCAACGTATAGAAATTGCATGCGATTAGGCATCGAAATTGCACCATGAATAGAAACGATTACTAGGGCATTAGTTAGTCAAATTACTTTATTAAACTTATTGGAAAAGCAATGACATAGCAGTAAGATATTGGGAGCATTGAACCGAATTTAAGAATATTTTGATTATAAATTGATTATAAACTTAAATTGGAAATCTGAATCTCCTAATAACAAACTTCTGCATATCAATATCGACTTCTGCCAATCAATTAGGTAAGTACTTTGTTAGACTTCTTCATATTTGAAGTGCGAAATGAATCCTAATAAACTCTTAGATATATTTAAGGATTCGGATCCATAAAAATAAAAAAAAATGATAAAACTGCTGGTAGCCTGGCGGTAAGACGTCTGACTTTCAATCCGGAGGTTCAAACCCTGCAAATCACTTAGTTTTTCGGATCTAATGTCGGAATATCATTTCATATTTACCAATCGAATTTCGGTGAAGAAAAACATCGTAAAGAAACCGGACCTAATCCCAATAAGGCCTAGTTTCCCCTCGGGATTGGAAGTTCAAATGGCAGTAGCTTTCGTAAAAACTAGTGCCTACGCAAATTCATCAGGATTAAGTTGTCAAGCGGACCTAAAGCGGGGACACAGGCTAGGAGGAAGAGGAAGAAATTTTTCTGGATAAAAAAATAATAATAAAAAAAAATTAAAAAAAAGTGTTTAGTTACAAACATACTAATTACTGTTAATCAGATTTCGCATACCAAAGGTAGTTTGGGAGAAAAATATTGTATTGAATTTGTATGGGTAAACACAACAGAGTGTCTTTGGACGATAATAACAACATTAAAAGTTGGATGAATTTGAAAGCTCCGCGACAAAACGTGGCACATCATAACGTAGACACCCCATAGGGAATACAAAACAGAGTTATACCTACAATACTGTCCTGTGACTTTACCTGCCAGCTACCATAAAAAAAAAGCAAAAATTTACTAGTAGTCCGCCTCGAACTGAGAACTCGCGATTTATTTGCAAACGAGTTGACCAATATAACAAGACCCAAATGAAGAATTTTTTTCGCCTTCTAAGTCCGCAACCCCTTTATCAGTCCAGCTCATAAACGAACTTTCAAATTGTATGTGTCTCTACTACAACTCCAACAAATTTCATAGAGATCAGAAAAACGTTACTACCTACAGTTATCGTCGAACTAATTTTCCAAACCAAAAAGCCATCGAAATGCCGAGACGTCCCTGTAGCCAGAAGTTGCTTGTAAGAACTTGCTTTGCTTACGCTCCCTCTCGTTCGATAAAACAGAACAAATAAAATTATCATTGAGATGTCTCGCGGACCCCAAACTGATAATATCTGACAGGTATTCCTTGTCCAGGTTCATAATTACGAGTATTATACGTAATCTCCAGGACTCCTTGATTTGGTTCACCTCAATTTTCTAGTAATATATTAGTAAATTGAGGTACTCAATATAGTACCTATTGCAAAAACACCGACCAACCTAAACTCTCTATCAGCAAAAACCTAAGAGAATTCTATATATTCATAGACACGTTTCATAGACTACCCGCAACAGATTTCTTATTACGAACAAACTACGAAGTTCGGCGCTCACGTAGGTAAGTAAAATGGGGCTTCATGAGCGGCTGAATGACATTGGAAAACCAATTTTAAGTTACGACAATTACATCTTGATGAACAAAATACATAAAACAACTAACTACCTACAATTGTTATTCCTGTAGTTCAATTTATCCCTATTCCCTTCACCCTCCCTATGCACCCCGATTGACGGTACTACGTCATTGCTTCACAATTTTCACATGACTCGATATTATAGACTTGCAACAAGTGAAGAATTACATTGACCCCATTTGATGATGCCACGACAGATAAGTAACAAATATAAGCAAATAAAATTGAGGAAAAAAGTACAGAAAAAGAAGAATTATTAAAAACATAAACACAGATTCATGAGTATCAATGATGACACTACAAACTTGCTACAACGCCATCCTGTGGAACTAAAACTGACAGGAGAACGAGCCAAGAATTCGTCTTTCATGCTCCATCTAGTATGTTTTAAGTACATTGTGACACGTGCATTTCTGGCCGTTGACTCTCGCCAGCAATGAATATGGTGATTTGTTTGAAATTGCCGTCCCCAGAGTCCGAGCAATCGCTCAGTAATCAGGTCACCTAGATATCGGACGACGTTAAGACCATCTGTTACATAAAGAAAATACTTTGCGGGTAATAGTTTCGCAGAATTACGGACAAATTACTGTATCGGGACGGGAAGTCATTGCACTGTAGGTACGGCAGGAGTTTTATACCTAAAAATAAAGCGCCATAATTTACCTTATTACTGGGTTCCAGTAATACTATCAATCACGTACTGAGACGATTTTGGGCATAAAAAACATTAAAAGAATTTTTTATTTATTTTTTCAAACCATCACCATCATCCTGTCCAGGCTGATTTCGACCATGGTGACTGGTTTCCGCTGGCTAGTGAGAGCGACGTTCGTGGGCTCTCAGGGGACTGACGTAGCCTATTTTAGCAGTAAAAGTTCATCAAGTTTTTTTCAAACAAAGAGTAGATAAAAATAGACCTGAAAAGCTGGACGTCTTTGTTGCGATTTGTATGAAAAATCAGCAAGCCTAATTTACCTAATAATTCCAAAGAATAAAGAACCGACTTCACTTAGGCTACAAGTTCCCAAGAGCAAATGCCCATGCAGTTACTAGATAAGACTGAAAATTACTCCAATGATATAAGTGTGCCTATAATATTTGAAGAGTTTCCTCGATTTCTCCAGGATCCCAGAATTAGATCCTGACCTGATGACAGAAGGACCAAGTACCAAGTATACATACTAGGATCTAATTCTGGTCCAGGGGGAGAAATCGAGAAAACTCTTCAAATACATATTATAGGCACACTTATATCATTGGAGTAATTGTCAGTCTAGTAGCTGGGCATTTGCTCTTAGGAACTTGTAGCCTTTTACCCTTTCAAACCAAACATGTTTCAAGCAAAAGAAAATCCGAATCGGTCGAACCGCCTTCGAATTTCGAATAATCGGTGAACATAGGTTACATGCCAGTGCCCGGCCTTAGAATTGTCCCCCACCATATCGTCCCGTGGTTGCAGTAGGAGTCTGCTAAGGGAATATATATACCGGGAGATGGGCAGCAGCATCTTCCAAAAGCCTAAGCAACAATAAACAAAAAAAAACTGCGTGCGCCAACCCGCCTGCGAAGCGTGGCGCGTATATTGGCAACCCCCCCCCCCCTCCCCCTTTAATGATTAAATAAAGGTGAGGCCTATGTTCAGCAGTGGATTTCTTATGGGTGAGATGATGATGATGATGATGATAGGTTACATAAAGAAAAATAGCAAAAAAAAATGACATACAAGTTCCCGATGAATTGTGCCTTTCGGCCGCGTATGTAACCGGTTTTGTAACCAGGTACAAAAGGTATCGATATTATCTCTTATCATAAAAATCGATGGGTCTCTAAAAATAACATTGAAGTTTCCTTGAACATATTTTGATTAAGTGGATATTTTCAGAAATAATTGCTCCGAAAGTCATAAAAATTGTGTCCCCCCCCCTGTAACTTTTGAACCGTAAGTCGAAAAATTATTGAAAAATTCAAGAAGATACACCTTTGAATATTCTTTCAAAGAAAATTATTATACTCGATTACATACGCGGCCGAAAGGGAATTGTGAACCTTCTCCTTCTAAATCTAGTCGGCTAAAAAGCTAACTCAGCTCAGATCAGAAGCCGAAACGAAAATGAAGAGAAAAATTTAAGAGATATGAAAAGTAACCAATTTTCTTACTGTTTAGAGTTCTCTCCTCTTGTTTCCATATTAAGTAATCACTCGTAGTGCATCTCTCTTGCACCATATCTAAATGTTTTTTTTTTTCATGATACCCTAATAGGACACTTATTTTTTTCGAAACGATCAATTAGAATTTATTTATTATGAACTTCACAATTAAATAGGCTTCATATTTTACTTATACTCGTACAGGGTGTAACAAAAACACTGGTGATCCCTTTAAGGGAATAATTGGTATCGTATTACGAGTAAGAAAAAATAGGATAATTTTTGTAAATATATATATGTATAGTTTTTTTTTATAAATAGGAGAATGTGGTCGCAGCCGGCCAACTCTCCATACAAAATATTTTTAATTCGCTTGAAAGACTTTTTTTCTTACTTTTTCATAATTAGAATAAAATACCAATTATGTTCTTAAAAGGATCACCAGCATTTTGTTACACCTCGTATATTTGAATATAGAGAAATATTTCGCTCAACTTAGTCCCCAACACACAATGAACATTGTAGTAGTTCACCTTTTCACCTTTCTGTAAAAGACAAATAAGCTCATCAATATAAACTATATTTAGATGCCCATAGGGCTTCCCTATTTCAAGCAGGAGTCGACAACCCTGGGACACGTGTAACACGATGGATATATGGTGCCAACGGTTCACGACCCCTGTACCTGTAAACAGGGGTTTGTAGGACAAAGCATAACTTTCATTCTCATTACGCAGAAATAGAAGCTTGTTTGCATTTGAGCAAAGTAGCAAACAATGAGTGTAGTCAACTGCAATAATTTAGCACGAGGAGAACTGAAAAAACTATTAGGCCAATCAAATTGGAGTTTTTCGAAGAATTAATTCCTGCAAGGCTAGTGTAACGTTGTGATTTTGATCACTCAATCTTTAATGCGTTTTGAAAGGTCTCTCAAATAGTTTCGTTTTCATAACTAGCAAGTATGTCTTGTACTGGCAACAATATGAATGACAATTAATTAACCAATCAAAACAAAAAGTAATTAGTGGGGTTGCTAATTAAAAATAAAGTAAATGTTTATAAACTTACATGTATTTAGAATATTGGAATAAAACATTGTTTATAAATAGCAACAATAGTCAAAATATCAATAGAAAGAGACTTTTGATTTTTATGTCTAATATAAAGATAAATAATTAAATGGTTAATTAGTGTCATAATTAAATTTGGTTGGATGCTGACATCCCCAGCATCAGGTCGTATGGAGGTCACTTCCTTGATTGTTCCCAGCCGAGATAGGCTACTTTTCGGTACAATATATAGCCAAGTCCATCGTCACATGTAGTGACTGTTTTTGATAAAAGGATAGCGGGGATCCTTGCCACGGAGGCAGAATAGCTGATGGATTGAAGTATTTGTCGCGGCTGCTGTAAGTAGAGAATAGTGTTGCTTCAATTCCTTTCATCATTGTTGTCCATGGTACTGTTCTGACCTCATCATTCCTTTCCAGTCTGCTGGTGGGGATTCCTGAGAGCAGGGAGGGAAGCCTGCAGCAATGAATTAGATACACGTTTCGTATCTCCTGCTGGTAAGAAGCCAGTATTTGCTGGATCAAGTTTAATGAGTTTAATCCTGCCACATGGCTAATGAAAACAATTTCTTCTTTCAGCTGGCGGGGTGTGTATTTTATTGGTATCCATATTCGTTATCCGTATCCACGTGGTCTTCTTTATAAGGCGGCGTCTCCCGCTTGCCTAATGGCCTTAAGCCACTTCAAATTTCCGGCTGCCGTGTGAGGCAGGGAAGGAGTCCACCGGCTGCAGCCCGGGGACCTATGGCGGTGTCGCGGTGAAGGGAAGCTGCCGGTGTTGTCTGGTGCAGGAGCCACGTGTTGGTAGCTCAGTCAATGTCGCCTTGGAAGCTCCCGGGTCCCAGCGGTATGCGTGTGATCTGAGGTTGGTGGAATATTTCCTTTCCTGAAACATAGGGCCATAGTTAATTTAGAGAATCTGTGGTATGATGGCATTGAAACGGTAGGGATTAACACCTGCTAGGCACTGTGTAAAATAATATGTAACTTCAACGACCCAACTCTACCATTGAGCTTTAAGCTTTAACGTAAGGTAATTAATATTAATAGCATAAGATTGGTTTTACACAGTAAGCTTGTTGTTGTATACCTTCGCTAAATAAAATATATGAGTCACAAGAAATACTAACCTTTTATTAATCTCCCAATTTAGACGACCCGAATTTGATGGAATGCTCTCTAGTTAGTACCTTACTTTCGAATTTAGTTTTTGTAATCATTAAGACATCATTAAGTACTGCGACAGACATTTCCACGTTTGTCATAGCCGGCCGTGGAAACCGCTTGTTACAGTTGGCGCCCAGGGAATATTTTGTGTTAAAGAGCTGAATCCATCAAAGTCAGGGTTTAATCAGTGCCATCATACATTTTTAGATAAAAGCAAAGTTTATTGTAGTTACTTACTTTAGTCCTTGTGTGAACAAGAAACAGTCTCATTTCTTGTTATTTTGTAGCACTCAGTTTATTTAGCATTAGATTTAGCCTTTATAAAACGACATCAGTCGAATTTGGTGCACTAAAACAGCTAAATTTATGATTAAGAGTTATGTTTTAGTTAGATGTGATTTTCAGTACACTCTGTCTGACATTTCTGGCAGTTTTAAGCTTTCATTCAGTTGTGATATCAGTTTAAGCACTATTTATAGCAGTTTAGAACTTTAGTACCATTAATAGGGCTATAAATAGATATAATACTAATTTTGAATTTAATTTTGTATAAAAATTGTGCAATTTAGAAGTGTGACATTGGTCTTTGTTGAAAATTTGGAAAATTTGGGTGTGCTATTGAGTTCCTGTAGAGATTAGAAAGTTAGAAATGTGTTAGTTGTCAAAGACAAGTGAAAGATTTTGTAATTACAAATAATAAATTAAGCGATTTTGTTTAAATACTTAGTGACATAAAAATAACCTCTAATTGAATTATATACATACAATAAAAACAAAATATAAATTTTAAAACATACACATTGTATGGCTTGAATCATTTTAAGATATATTAGTAATAGGGGTGTATTTTTGAACGAATTAGGGGTGAACGAACTTTCACTTGTCAAAGAATTAAAAAAAATATATATATAATTGTCAATAGATCTCTCCAAAATTGTAATTAATTTCATTTTCCAGTGGTAAATTACATGGTTAAATGAAAATAGTTTCTAACTAGTTTTGTGAATTACTTGCTTAAATACACAAATAAGTATAACAAAGTAGTCAAAACACATTCTTTGCAGGGAAACTTTATTAGAATTGTCACACATTTATTACATTACAAAAATCATTGTGATTCATTGCCATTATACACTTTGTATTACATTTTGATTACTACAGTTCATTTTAATTTTTTTTGTTGCGCGATGAACTGATTTATTATGAAGTAAAAATCCGGTCTGAGACACCGCTTGGTAATGTAGCAGGTTCGAGAAAGCAGTTAAGGAATTTGGTACTTGTGTGTCCGCCGGATGCTATTTAGATACTTTGTTAGCACAGTTGATTGGTGCGGACCAGTCAGGTACCGGATCCGAGGACAGTACTCCGGCCATGTCTTCAGGTTTTCAATCAATTCTGGGTAGGGAAGTGCAGGTCCATTGTTCCGGTGATAAGAATAAATGGGTGATTACATTCAATGGACACACAGACCCGAGGTCATTTTGGAAAGGGTTGATGAACTTCAGCTTGCTTTTGGAATGTCAGAGGTAGTTTTGTTCAGTTCTGCTGCACAGTTGTTTGTTGTTCAGGTTTTGTTGTGGTATACAGGCATTAAGAACCAGGTTTCTTCTTGGAATGATTTGAACCATTTTGTTGAGTAAGTTGAGCCTGTAATTATGATTTTTCGACTTAGGTAATAATGCAGCAAGTAACAGGCAGGAATTTCACACCTACACTTAGGTTATTTAGTGCAGTATGTAGGTTTAACTGCAAATTTCCAACAACAGGGTTATATTTTGATACGTAAATCGAATAAATCGAATTCTAAATGTTTGGAGGTCAGTGTATTAAAAAGTTTTGACATTAGTGATTTTGACAGTTGTGACACTGACGTTTGGTACGTTCCGTTTCACGAGTTGCATAGTCAGACCGAACTGCAACTGTGTTTTTCTGTTTGGAAATTTCTGGCATTTAGTTTTGGAGTTGACGTTTAAATATTAGTTGTTTCTTTATTTTGATAATTTAAAAGTAAACATTTTTAAAATTTTGCTAGTTTACGCTAAATTTATTCAGAGATTTAAACGTCAACATTTAGCTAAGCAAGACGGGTTGTTCTTGTTAGCTAGGGTCGTACTTAAGATTGGAGATTTGGTGTTAGATTTAGAAGTGCGTAGGTTATTTTGGGAAGCACGGTCTCAAATGATTTGTGGTTTGGAACCGCTACGTGGCACCGTGGATTCGGAGACGACGACCACTTCGCTTAATAAATTTAACGTTTCCTCTCAAGTTGTTCTCGCTGGTAGTGTTAAATAACGTGGTAGTTATTTAATACGAACCTGAAAGAGTCGTGGCGAACAGATACAGCTGTTTCGTCACTTAGTTTGAAAGATGAAGTATGCAACGACTAGAAAGAGATGAATGTATGGTGCGAGACAATCTTTTGTCACAAATCGCGGTACGGTCCAAATTTTGTCGTGGTACTTACCATACCCGACTGGCGCTGAGTTGGTGCTATTTTGTGTTTTTTTGGCGTGTTGTTTTTTGGTTTGTGAGCACATTCGATGCACACCTAGGAAGTGCAGTGCGGCAACACGGATTTTGGTTTTGGAGTCTTCGCTGGAGGAGGCCCAAACATTTTGGGGACCTACTCAGCCTACATGGTTGAGTAAGTCAAACTGTACTCAACTCAAAACAAAGGTTGAGAGTTGAGACAGTATTTTGTGGTTTTGGTTTGTGAATTGGAAGTTTATACTGAAGGGCTGAGACGATACGGCGTCTTCAATCCGACGGTTTAAGTAGAAGGATTTTTTTGTGAAGGAATGGGTTTTCAAATGGTATTGGTTTGTGAATTGGAAGTTTATACTGAAGGGCTGAGACGATACGGCGTCTTCAATCCGACGGTTTAAGGAGAAGGATTTTTTGTGAAGGAATGGGTCTTTTCAGATGGTTTGGTTTGGTATGTCGATGACCTGAAGGGTAGGACAAGTTTTCCCTTGTCTACACCGGAAGGTAGACAAAAGTTATGGTTTGAATTATATATTGGATGTACCTCTTTCAGTTTAATAAATTAAACGAAGAGTGTTGAATTTTGGAATTTTATGTTGCTCGGTCTCGTAGAGATTATTTTAAGTATGCTGATCATCGGACCTAGCAGTTGGTTTAGCTTTTTCAACACAACTACTTGGTTGTGTTGGGAAAGCTAAGGAATGTCTTCTGGATAGTGTTTAGTAAGTGACCATTTTTCCGTCAGTCGGCGGTCACATTTTGTGTTGCGTGGGTTCGAGAATACAGAATGTTGTTGTGATATTTATTTTGGTTAGTTATTGTGAAATTTAAAACTTAAGATGTAGTGTTTGGATAGTTCTCGCTTTTCGGTTATCGGTTGAGTAGTTAGTAATGTTAGTATCTCGAATTCACTGCAAATATTTTAGTGTTTGTTTTCGGTTCTCCCATACGTGGTATGGTCGAGGTATATATATTTTATTTCTTTGTTTTTTGTTGTGACTCTACAGTTTGGATAAATCGCTGAGGACAGCGAGCAGTTTACCTTTGGTAAACTGCAACAGCGGGAAGAGGGGTATTGTAACGTTGTGATTTTGATCACTCAATCTTTAATGCGTTTTGAAAGGTCTCTCAAATAGTTTCGTTTTCATAACTAGCAAGTATGTCTTGTACTGGCAACAATATGAATGACAATTAATTAACCAATCAAAACAAAAAGTAATTAGTGGGGTTGCTAATTAAAAATAAAGTAAATGTTTATAAACTTACATGTATTTAGAATATTGGAATAAAACATTGTTTATAAATAGCAACAATAGTCAAAATATCAATAGAAAGAGACTTTTGATTTTTATGTCTAATATAAAGATAAATAATTAAATGGTTAATTAGTGTCATAATTAAATTTGGTTGGATGCTGACATCCCCAGCATCAGGTCGTATGGAGGTCACTTCCTTGATTGTTCCCAGCCGAGATAGGCTACTTTTCGGTACAATATATAGCCAAGTCCATCGTCACATGTAGTGACTGTTTTTGATAAAAGGATAGCGGGGATCCTTGCCACGGAGGCAGAATAGCTGATGGATTGAAGTATTTGTCGCGGCTGCTGTAAGTAGAGAATAGTGTTGCTTCAATTCCTTTCATCATTGTTGTCCATGGTACTGTTCTGACCTCATCATTCCTTTCCAGTCTGCTGGTGGGGATTCCTGAGAGCAGGGAGGGAAGCCTGCAGCAATGAATTAGATACACGTTTCGTATCTCCTGCTGGTAAGAAGCCAGTATTTGCTGGATCAAGTTTAATGAGTTTAATCCTGCCACATGGCTAATGAAAACAATTTCTTCTTTCAGCTGGCGGGGTGTGTATTTTATTGGTATCCATATTCGTTATCCGTATCCACGTGGTCTTCTTTATAAGGCGGCGTCTCCCGCTTGCCTAATGGCCTTAAGCCACTTCAAATTTCCGGCTGCCGTGTGAGGCAGGGAAGGAGTCCACCGGCTGCAGCCCGGGGACCTATGGCGGTGTCGCGGTGAAGGGAAGCTGCCGGTGTTGTCTGGTGCAGGAGCCACGTGTTGGTAGCTCAGTCAATGTCGCCTTGGAAGCTCCCGGGTCCCAGCGGTATGCGTGTGATCTGAGGTTGGTGGAATATTTCCTTTCCTGAAACATAGGGCCATAGTTAATTTAGAGAATCTGTGGTATGATGGCATTGAAACGGTAGGGATTAACACCTGCTAGGCACTGTGTAAAATAATATGTAACTTCAACGACCCAACTCTACCATTGAGCTTTAAGCTTTAACGTAAGGTAATTAATATTAATAGCATAAGATTGGTTTTACACAGTAAGCTTGTTGTTGTATACCTTCGCTAAATAAAATATATGAGTCACAAGAAATACTAACCTTTTTATTCAGCACCAATTTAGAATACCCGAATTTGATGGATCTCTCTCTCTCTTAGTACCTTACTTTCGAATTTAGGTTTTGTAATCATTAAGATATCATTAAGTACTGCGATAGGCATTTCCACGTTTGTCATAGCCGGCCGTGGAAACCGCTTGTTACACTAGAAATCGTTTTAATACCTTCATTTGGTCCTAAACTCGTGTAATCCGAGTTTGCCCAATCCCAAGAAGTGTGCAATACTATTGGGAAATTTTAGCTCCTATTTTGATCCCTAGGACCTTATTTCAGCATGTCAGCTATTCCTGGTCCCATTGCCACCAGGTCCAAATGGGATCCTGGAGAAATCGAGGAAACTCTTCAACTATTATAGGCACTAAACTAATTAACATAATTTTAGTAAACCATAAAAACTGTTTACAACATTTAAAACTTAATTTTTTTGAAATAAAACAACTTTGAACCGATTATATCGCGTATACTGAATTTAAATTACATTCCGACGTTTCAAACACTTTACAGCGTTCGTGGTCACGGGTTGACTGAGGAAAACATACCATCTAAAATTACAATGTACAAAAAACATGTACGGCCCCTAGCCTAGTTGGTAGTGACTCTGCCTATGAAGCAGGAGGTCCCGGGTTCGAATCCTGGTCAGGGCATTTATTTGTGTGCTAATCACAGATATTTGTTCCTGAGTTATGGATGTTTTCTATGTATTTAAGTATTTATCTATATCTATCTATCTATTATATATATCGTCGCCCAGTACCCACAACACAAGCCTTATTGAGCTTATCGTGGGACTAGGTTGATGTGTGTACTATTGTCCCGTAATATTTATTTATTTATTTATTTATTTATTTAATAATTATTTTTTTTCCATCAGAAATACTGCCATTTTCAGACTGGATCGAAATTAATATCGCCGCTTGACAGAGAGTGCGGTAATTCTTAACATAACACAGTGCCAGACCGTTTTTGAAAAAAATGCGCTACCAAGCGCAATGAGCCGTAAGCGCAATTTCTTTTCATTGTTTAGTAAAGAGAACAAAACATAAATAAAAATCAAACCGGCCAAGAGCGTGTTGGGCCATGTTAATACACCCAAAAGGTAGTTTTTTATCAGTACGATATTTTGCGGTACTTACGTCATTTTACTATGCAGGACTTACGTCCTTTTACCAGGCGTTTTTTAGTTAACTCAAAAACGGCTCAACCGATTTTATGCAATTTAGTTTTTATTGAAAGCACTTTTTAGACCTCACTTTTGTACATTTTTCAATGTTTTTTTGGTCCCATGGTTCTAAAGTTGGTGGGACGCTCTGTTTTTGAACTTTTGGAGCTATTATTTACGAAACTATTCGTTTTATCCAAAAATTGTTTTAAAAGACCTGTATTCTTTTTAAAAAAACTTATCCTTTGATATCCCACACGATAGAGTTTGAGCAAAAAAAATTCACCCCCCACTTCATGTGTACGGGAGGTACCCTAATAAAAAATGCACATACTCATAGCAAATTTTAGCTTTCTAGTGCTAACAATCAATGAGCTAACCCGCGGACAGACAGACAGACGGACATGGCGAAAACTATAAGGGTTCCAAGTTAACTACGGAACCCTAAAAAGGGTTATCTTATGTACGTTACGGCACTATTGCCTGGTTATAGGACAGATACGCAGTATCTGTGCCCTTCATCAATTCACCTTTGTAAGCTTTCATCGAATATTTCCTAGTTAGGTACAAATTTAGGCGGTCGGTCAAATTAAAAGATTTTCATCCTATGTATGTCCTAGCTTATGTATCAAGTTAACTAGGTGTGTAATGGGTGCTTTAACCTTCACGTTACTAATCAAGATGCCTACACGTGTCTTCTAAATTGAATTTAAATTTATCTTTACAGGTACGACGTTATGTGTAGACAAATTGACAATTAACGGACTTGGAAGAATTCTGCGAAATTCAATATTTCAAACTTTGACATGTAATCAGGATCACTACTTTATTGACACATATCCTGAGTAAGTTCATCACCCTAGCGCCTGCCAGTTTTCAGTTTGTCGAGTTGAACTATTGCTAACTACTGCGTACTAAATATTCTCAAAATTAGGAAGCCATTTAAGGGTTTTGTATTCACAAATCTCTATGAAACTTGACACGACGGTTTTCTGTTGTGCCACCTGCTCCGGTGTAATATTTGGCAGCGGCCCCCGGAACCGCCGAAACACTACACCCTTCGGCCAGCAGCCCGCGCTCTCGATGGTCTGCAGCAGCAGCTGCGGCACGCAGCTGGCAGCCTGGAGAATTGTGGCTTTATAAATAAATAATGCATGCCAAATCAATTTTATTACATACGTAAATACATACTTTCGAAAAACATAACGCTGCTTCTAAAATTGGATACTGAAGCTACTTTCTGAGCAACTGCATGCACTCAAGATGGCGGTGATTCATTCAAAAGTAAATATTAATTTCAATTCATCTCAGTCATCTCAGCTGTCAACCAGACTTGGAAACCTTGATACTAAATTACCCACCCACCTGCTGCTATGGCAAATATTCAGACTATTCCAGACTATAATTACTTTAATTAGGGATGTAATTTAATCAAATTTTGGATATATTGATGGGAAAACCTTGAGCTTGAGTTATTTTCAATGGTGTTACGCTGTGTCCTACGTGAGCGAATCAACGCGAATGCAAAGCAGTGTTGCGCGAAGTGGCAATAAAGAAACAAACAGTCGACAGCGATTGAAGTGTCCTACGTAGCTATCAACACGAGAACGCGAAGTGGCCCAGCGCGATACGAAGCGAACGCGATCAGTTTGTTTGATATTTTCGCGCCATTTAGATGCTTCGATTCGCCACGTAGGACTTAGCATGTAGAAGAAAATCTTGAAGCTTGAATTTTATGATATCACGTTGCAATTGGCCCCTTCTAAGGTTATTAATATCTTGACAGTAGCGTAACTGCTGATGCCAAACGAATTCAAAATTACTACACTATTCTACTTTCAACAGAATCAACTTGTAGAAAGTAACAAGGCACGATTCATTGGTAAATAATATTTTTCATTTAGGAATACCTCTTCATATCGACCCCTTTAATTCAACATAAATAACGCTAGCGCAATGCCACTGAGTCCTAATATAATTTTAAATGCATAAGTAAATGCATTTTGGAAGTAGTTCACTTGTACACGTGTTTGCGTGATTAGGTACAGCTGACTTCTAATATGTTTACACTGCACCTTATTACAAAGGAGGAAGATGCAAACGTGTAAGCATATTTTGATGTCGTATTTGGACGACATGATACCATTTATCACTGTTGGACTGTCGTACGAGAGTAAACTGCGCGTAGCGTGCAGCGTGCCAAACTGTCTGCTTGTTTACTGATGTCAAGCAAGCAGGAGATCTCGGGTTCAAGTCCTGGTAAGGGCATATATTTTTGTGTTCATCACAGATTCATATTCCTGAATTATGGGTGTTTTCTACATGTGTAAGTATTTCTCAATATGTATTTACATATTCGTCTAGTAGTATTTAAAATGCTATCTGGTGTTGCATCAAAGAGAAAAAATTCGATCATATATTATCATCCAAAAAAATTGAATTCCACCGTAGGTACTTGATTGAAAAACTCTTAATTATATTACCTACTTGCGTTTTCCGCGTGAGTGATAAGTAAGTATCAGGGTATGCCACTGCCTTCTGGGCATCCATCATATAGGAACCGGAAAGAAGAAGGGTATAAAATAAAGGTCCTTATTAGGCTGTAGCCAAGATGACAACGACATTCGAAAAGTAGAAAAAAAGCATCGGAAGATGCGAAGAACACAATTTAACGTAATCTTTCCTTCCACTACTAGGCCCAGCGAAGTATACAACTATATCAAACCTTATTAAAACCAGAATTTCGCAAGTGTGATAAGTAATTAAGTACATACATCGCGTATGAGGTTTGACGTCATTTTTTTTATTTTAGACTATGAAAACATTTATTGACCAATTACAGCTTATTTCAAATAGCGAGAAATTGCGTATATTCAAATATTCAAAATCGGAGAAGGGACTGTCAGGGGGACAATAAGTACGGATTTAGGAGCTATTTTGTACAGTCGGCATCAGATATATCGGAGCGGTCAAGGTGGTCACAAATATCACAAACAACGCCTCAATTATCATGGCGACAAAGTGCATGTTCAGATATTTTAGAGTACCTTGGCCACTCCGATATATTTGAAGGCCACTGTACTGAGGGCGTTATATTTTTCCCGTGGATAGCTCTGCCAGGCTTGATGTCACTGTATCAGGGTAGATCGGATTATGTCGTAACTGCACTTGATATTGATTGCTTATGCCAATTATCCGTCTAATTGGCAGCTCAGTCCGGACCGGACACGGGTATTGTAGACACGTTTAGTGTTACGTGATCCTGAGCTTTGGTAAGGAAAGCTTTATGCACATTGCCACGTTGGTTACTGCATGATATGACGTCGCTACATAAATTTTCTTCAACCACCATTAGTACGCGACATATTTATGGCTCCCTCACACGAAAAAAGAGATAAATTACTCTTCATAACTGGACTTTTTAGACATCACTAAAAAAATAATTAATTTATCATTTTAATCGTAAATTTCTTTCACAAAAAACTGAAACTATAGTTAATGAAACCTATATCATATTCAAAATTTATCGTAATTTTTCTTTTATTTATAGTATTTCAGGTAAGAAACCAGTCAATTTTAGTGTCAAAGAAGAGCTGATTTTAAAGAAAATTTTCCACCAATTATAGTATTTCTAATAGAATATACTCGTAGTTCATAATCATTCTTGAAGGTATCAAACATGTACAAATGTTTTTGTGATTATTTGAGTGCTCAAATAAATTCGGGAAAGTAAATAATTTATTTTTCTCAAACATGCAATGAAATATTGATGTTATATTCCTTATAATAGGCTTCGAAGTATGACGTTTCAGGTGCGGTTAGGACAAACTAATCTTGCAGGTCTAGACTTAGACATGTGCGCCGCGCCGCCGCGCCGCCGCCGCCGACGATTTTTCCACGCCGCCGCCGCCGATGATTGTGACCGGCGTAAAATCGGCGTGGCAAATTTTAAGTGTTTTAATGTCCGAAAACGGTAAATCACTAATGAGTGGCCAGTATACTACGTATTTTTTAAAGATGCTTTTGCTTCTTGACTTATCCTTTGCCAGTTACATCAACTGACGTCATTTCGATGCTATTGTAAGATTTACTTCAAAACGACTTATCGGTGATTTATGACGGCTGGTTTTACGATTATAGG
The DNA here is from genome assembly GCA_911728535.1 of Pammene fasciana. Classification (NCBI taxonomy): domain Eukaryota; kingdom Metazoa; phylum Arthropoda; class Insecta; order Lepidoptera; family Tortricidae; genus Pammene; species Pammene fasciana. The sequence goes on from OU452292.1 coordinate 6,820,885, forward strand.
CTTTTATTTTTTGTCTGTTTGTTATCTATCTTCTTTAATTTATCTTTCGTCTTAGGTTAGGTTATTCACAATATTTTTATAAAAGTAAAATACAAAAATAGATCAAAAACATACAAAAATAATAAATTATAATGAATTAGTTATAACAATATGGACATGTTTCTGGATTAAATTAATTTCATTTCATTTCATAAAAATATTATAAAAAACCTAACCTAGGGATCCGCCGGCGGATGGCAACGGAGCAAGGGCCAGGCTGCCAGTGGTCAGGGCCGCATAGGGAGGAACCCTCGGGCTATGCTCGCCATATACAGGATTACCGCCATCTGAATCTGACCCTTGAACCAACCTCAACCCCCAGGCGAAAGTCTTTCAAGATGTTGGTCGAGACTCTTTCCAATGAGAGCGTACGCAAAAACTACTGTCGGTACAATAATCGCCGAACCGAATCAACCTCCCACATGGCGGTTACCTCGTGAGCCAAGACTAGATACTTGCTGGATTTGTCTTTCACGTGGTTCTCGTGACGGTGATGTTGACGAGCATTGCCCTGCGAGCGATCTATCAGCACGACATCAGGCTTATTGGTAGCACTATTGCTACTGTCCGTGATGATATATTGATCTCAATAGAGCGTAGCACGACCATTTTCGAGGACTGATGCAGGTGTGTACTTGTAGTACAGCACTTTGCGATCCCGAAGGCCGTACATAAAACCAACCTGCTGGTTTATAACCCTAGCTACGAGATTATGTCTGCAAGTGCTCGCCGCTAGCAATATGAGAACAACTGGAGATGATATGTCTGAGTGACTCTCCGGGACGGCGGCAGGATATATATATTATCGCCATGATTCGGGCATACAATATCGGTCTTACATGCCCTAGTCATGATACCTTCGTCCGCAATTGCACAGGCAAAAAATTCGGTTTCTTCGAAGAGGTCCCCAAATCGTAACCAGTTCACTGACGCGAGCAGGTCTACGTGTCCCGTGAGGGCCCCGTAAGAACCGCCCGTGTAGCTGCTTACTCTTCTTTTTTTTGGCAAATGCCCCTTACTCAAGTCAAGTTTGATGCTGGGATCCTTAATAAATCGAGACTTGGCGATACGGTATCGGTGCAGTAAAGGATGTTCGATATTTTTGTACCAATTCCTTACCGAGCGCCTATATTTGAATGCAGGCTTCCTGATTAGCGCGGGCTACACGGTGAGGGTGCGGCCCGCATATCGCAGGCCGCGTCACGGTGTAAAAACCTGCATGCCGAGCTCGCACCGCGTGTAATTTCGTGAACAAAATGGCGGCGGCAAGAGCCACGTATATTATTTTGGTTGCCGATGTGGAAAAATATCCACTTTTATATAACTAGAATTGAACGAACTTAACTAGAATCACTAGAATGCATCTTCCTCGTCTGACATCCTAGTCTGATGTCTGTTTAGAACTCAACGTAAAAATTTCTCTCACGAATCACAAATGCGAAATCAGTCGGTTTTGCATTAACTTCGGAGCTTTTTGTGTTATCGTATTCGATGTTCAGGCAAGTAGTGTAGCCAGGTCTACATAGATAAAACAAATAAGAATGTTTATATAAATAGTCTATATTTTGTAAAATACTCTAAAATCAAGTCTTGTATCTAAAATATGCAAAGTTTGCTAGACAATCATACTTTGTCAGAGATTTGGAAAGTTTTATTTACGCAGGTTTTAATAATAACTCAGTAGGCTTCGATTTAGAGGGTATTTTGTCAATTTCCTCATTAATATTAAAAATATATGCCACGCCGATTTCACGCCGATCACGCCGCCGCCGCCGGTCAAAAAACGATCGGACGCCGCCGCCGATGATTTTGGCATCGGCGCACACCTCTAGTCTAGACCGGCAAAGTCCTCTTTTTTAATTTCCATTCCTTATGTTTGTGGCACAGGATCATGGCGTTCAGCCATTTAAGGCTATAAGCGATATTTACTTTTTGGTTCATTTGAATTCTGCCACTACTTACGCCTATTAAAAAAAACAATAAACTATGTGATATATTTTGCAATTTCGTTTATATATAAAATTGTCATGAAAATAACAAATAAAACATTATTAACAAATTCCTATAATTTTAAATTGGAAAGATGGAGGCAGATTATATCAACAGCTGTTTTTTTTAAATGTTTTTCGTGAAAGGTTGGTTACCAGGCTAAAATATTAGCAGCGAGGGTATTACACACGAACAGATATTAGGAATTCGAATCGGGATCTCTATAGTTACGAAATAAATTCGAAAGGTTTTGATTCTTATGAATATTTTCTAAAATAAAATTAATAAAGTATAAACAGAGACTATAGACAATATTTGTAACGTTCCGAATTTATTTAGTCACCATTATTCATTTTTCTTCTTAATTTTAACTCGTGTAGAATGGCCTTAAGTTCAACCTCTCGAACAGCGCAGATACTGTGAAAAAAAAAACTTTAGTGGGAAAATTTTAAAAACATTCGCAATATTTTATTATGTTGCGTACATTGTTGTGAATTATAATGTCGATTTGTTTTATTCTATAATAACTTGGCTATAGGTAATATACAAAGTGAAATATGTTTAGATGTTGTTCAAATGCAAGTGAACATTATACTTAAATGGCTAATGTACGTAATAGTTACACATTTTTAAAAGCCGTTCAGTGACAATGGAATGCAAAGTCAGAATTAAGCAATCCAGATTTCATAACGTAATGTTTTTACGCATGTTTTTGATAACGTGGTAAGTCTAATTAATGTTTTTTTGGTTTATTGATAGGATAATTCATTAATAACAAGATGAACATATGTAATTAGTCGTAATAGTGAATAGGAATGTTGGTTTAGCATGTTTCCTAGAAACTAATGCAAATGATGGTTGTACGTTTGTTGCTTATTGAACTTTATACATAAAAACCGAAGTATGAAGATGTTTGAAGTGCATACAACATACAATATATTATTATTAATACAAGTTTACGAGTAGACTTTTGCCTTACGTATGTCGGAAAAAAATTGGATAAGTTTCATATTTATTTCATGGCATGTTTGAGAAAAGCACTATACATACCTCGGCGGGAAAAGGGGTTGCCAGCCTCGTAACTATCCGGCCTCGCTACGCTCGGCCGTATATATGTACTCGACCGGCAACCCCCTACTTCCCGGCCTCTGTAGTAATGTACTATAATTGCTATCAAGTTAATGATGGATCAGCGCGCGGGATTAGTAACGCGTAAACTCTTAAAGCTATTTGGTTTTTTTACACGTGCACAAGAGAGGCCATTTCTTACACATTTATGAACTTCCATGCGCAAGAAAAATATAAGAAAACAGAAAACGAGCTTCAGTTGACGCTACTGACTGCACGGCCGGTATTCGGAAAATGAGGAGTTTTTGTAGTTTTCAACCGACTTCAAGATTTCGAAGGAAGAGGTTATCAATTCGTCGGGATCCTTGTTTTTTAGCTATTTTTTTTGCGATTATTGGACTGAACCGATTTGAAAGAATATACTTCACAGTTGGTCCCATAGTCACCAGATCCAGATCTGATCATGGGATCCTGGAGAAAGCGAGGGAACTCTTCAACTATTACAGGCACACCAATAGTGATTTGACTTTTACAGCAACTCGGCCACTTCCTCTTGGAATAGCGGATCCTAAGTGAAGTCAGTTCTTTTTTTGTTTTAAATCATTTTTATAAAAACACAATACACGTCGTATTAGTGAACAACACCTCGATTTCGAGATTTTGAGTAAGTCCCTATCCTATCGCCGTCACCATTAAAACGCTCACCAAATTCTGTTGCATGGAAACTATCATAGTTCTTGGTCAAGTTACGTCGACCGATTACGTGCGCCGATTCTAGTTGGCGGGTTGAGGGCGATTGGCTCATCGCGTAGGTCTTTCTAGCCGTATAAAGAAAACTGGCAAGTCTTTAAAAAGACGATGACGAGTGAGTTCATTCACGGGTGAAATCTGCAAGTGACTTGCCAGTAGTGTAATTTTATTGTATTTTTCAACACGTCGGGTTGTCCGCCCATACAAAAATCTAAATGCGCATTTACCACACACAAAGTTTGATTTGGCATGGAACATACGTGAATGCTCTTTCAATAAATACAATGTCAAAAGAGTGGATAATTATGTATGTTACGTGTGAATATATTGCCTTAAAAAATACCGTTATTGGCCAATATTTTGAATTTTTATGCCACAACGAATAAGCAAATCGCATACCTATACCAGTCGCCCTGGCACTCTTGTTGGTACTTGAAAATGGAAACCTAGGCGCTCTGAAACAGGTCGTGCGTAATAACTAAATACATGTGAGTTAAACCATCTACTTTAGATTTTAATGAGTTTTAAATATTACCTAATAAAATAAAAAGCGTAATAGAACATCAAATGAAAATAACAAAAGCCGTTTCTTTTTAACTTTAAAGTAACATTTAATACCTTATAACTATAAAGTGCTATGTATTTAAACTAGGATAATATGCTCTCGGTAACTAGTTTTCTATATTAAAAAATCTCGAAATACCCGAAGATCCCGGAAAGCTTGGAAATCCAGGTTCTCGCTATAGGTACAGAGTCAGAACGCTAGGAAGAAAACCCTAATTTCAACTCAACACCGTTTTTACTGTAATTTAAATATGTAAATAAGTAATTAAGTTAATCTACGTAAACAAACAAGAAGCTTACAATTTCAATGTTACGAGCTTCATTATCCTACACGTGGGTGCCGTTCATATCTTTAAATATAAAACATAATTATATAATAGGCATAACTTATTACATAAAAGTGGCACGTGTACTTTAAATTATGATAAAATTTGGTATTTTCGCATGTTATTCATCAACATCGCTTATTTGCTAGGGGCCTATTCGACTCTTCAAAGTGACAGGTGTGATGTAGCTACTACCAAGTCATACTTCTCATTTTGCGTAGTTAAGATCTCGGATAGATTTAGCATATTAGGATTAAAGTAATAGTCATCCGCATGGCGGCGATGCGGTTCGCCACCCATCACGTTTCGTTCTTCACGGGGGCGAGTGGCTCACGGAGAGCCGTTTTGCTGCATTGATCGTAGCGAATGGAAATCCGTGATCTCTGCCTAAAAGGGGTACCTTTTGGGATATAGGCGTGATTGTATGTATGTATGTAGGATTTGAGGTAGTGGAAGCTGAAAACCACACACAATAGTTCACACACTAGTGATTTTTACTATCTGGAAGTGGGCGGAATATTTTTTATGGTAAGGAGAAGTCGAGTGAGTCATCAGCAGTGATCAGATTTTTGGGGGCAACACGGCGGAAAACATACAATACATATACAGCCTTGGCCAGAAGTGTTGAGCATAGGTGTTTTTTGTTTACAATTTTGATGTTAAGCATTATTTCCCTATCCTAACAATGTACGGTAACGGTAAATGTTATATTTTATTTATAAATATAGAAAACTTCACTTAATAACACTTTCAAGGTACTTAAAAAATATGAAAACAGAAGGTACCAAAAATGTAAATTTAAGTCGGTGCGACATATTGCAAATATTCTATGCAGTTACTACTAACTTCAACAAAACATGCCTATTAGTGTAAATTAATTGACAAAATAACTTAAACAAAGATGGAAACGATGGACTAAACTTTCCAGTTTTGTATGAAAATCGCATTGGTGCTCAACACTTCTGGCCAAGGCTGTATTTACTTCTTTTCCGAATATAGTTGTTATTGAAATGTATTTGTTGTAACTAAAATAAACAACGTGTGTCCTATGTCCTATCTCAAAGATTATCCATTTTAGCATTATTTTTGTGGCAAAAAATCGTGTTGCACCCTAAAATCCGATCAGTGTCATCAGAGTTAGTTGTTTTCAACCGACTTCAAGATTTCGAAGGAGGAGGCTCTCAATTCGTCAGAATCTTTGTTGATTTTTTGCTATTTTATTTTATTTTGTTTGAAAAAGTAGGTACCTATACTTCACAGTTGGTCCCATTGTCACCTGGTCCGGATCTGATGATGGGATCTTTCAGTATTTTTTACAGTAACAGTAAATTCCTTTTGGAAAGCCTAAGTGAAATCGGTTCTTTTATTGTATAAAATTATTAGGTAATTTAGAGTCTATATCGACTACATGTCGCTGAGAATGAGACTGATACTAAATTTTGTTTTTTTTTTCAAAAAATTAATTTTTGGGATAAGCTTTTATTGCTGACTGTACTCTTCTTTATCAAATCCCTATCTGATCACTAAGACGAATGCAACAAGCCCAAATACGATACACGATAATGTGGAGTAGTTGAGGAGTTCCTATGCCACCTTCCAGATTCATCATCAGATCAGCTCCATATTATCATATTAGTGCATTGTCATTCGATATACATATGCATGCAAAATTTCAGTTCAATCGGAAACCGGGAAGTGGGTCAAATTTAACTTCTTCCATCACCAGGTCAGCTTCATGTCATCATATTAGTGCATTGTCATTCGATACATATGCATGCAAAATTTCAGCTCAATCGGACATCAGGAAGTGGGTCAAATTTAACTTGCAAGATTTGTGTCGGACGACAACGCTGTAACTAAAAGCTTACCTTCCAGCTCCATCATCAGATCAGCTCATCATCGGATACTATCTAGAGACAAAATACTCGTCAAAACAAATCATACGAACCCAAACTCGACGGGTTTATGTCATTTTATTACACAGATCCTATGGCCACCTTCCAGCCCCATCACCAGACCTTGGATACAATCTAAAGATAAATTATTCATCAAGGCGAACCAAACGAGCCCAAATTCGATGGGGTTGCATCGTTTCATTGCAGAGTTCCTATGGCCACCTTCCAGCTCCATCATCAGATCAGCTTCATGTCATCATAATATATTGCATTGTCGCGCGATATACATATGCGTGCAAAATTTCAGCTCAATCGGAAACCGGGAAACGGATGAAATTTAACTTGCAAATATACTATTAATAAAGGCTAAATCAACAACTTCGTCTTTTTAAGTATTCTTTTTCCAATAAAAGACAGACAGTCCATTTCATTTATCGATCCATCACAATAATGGCCTTAATACAGTATGCTAACAAATTAGTTCGGCATTTGTACTCCGACCAATTAGGAGTCAGCCATTGCTAAAAGTGTTCAAAGTGGAATTTACAGGATATTATAGAGAATAGTTGTTTAAAACTGGTTAAGCTGTTTTAGATTTGATTGGATACGGGTATTAGGTTGCTTTCCGCCAGATGGCGCTTCAGACTTGGAACTTCAAAAAGTTCTTCGACTGTGTCGCTCTATTAAATATATACCTCTTTGCCGAATCTTTTCATTATTATTGATGAATATACCTCTGCCGAATCTTTTCATAATGATCTGTTTAATTGTCATGGTATTAAGTATGTTATATTCCGACCAAAAAGTGTAGAAATTAAAAAGTGGCAACATCATAGTGCAGTCCCTTTCAAATCAATCTAAGAAAACGGGACGACACTACGATGTTGCCACTTTTTTTTCTATACTTTTTGGTCGGAATATACTTAGAGACCGGGTTCCTGTATTATATAGGATTGTGCATTTTATGAATATTGTATAGCCTGATCCCTCTCGTGCATGAGAGGAGGCCTGTGCCCAGCAGTGGGACGTATAGAGGCTAACATATTATTATTATATTATTATTATGAATATTGTAACTATCATTATATCGTTGCAAAGATCATAATTTTTCTTCATCAGACTTGCTTCCCATAACTCACAATGAATCTATGGAGTCACACATGGTCAGAGATCTCAGTTCCATACATTTTGTTCAGCAATTTGTCGTTGTCAAAACAAATCTGCTTTCGTTCAACAGATGGCGCACTTGTACCATAAAACAAAGATGTAGCCTGAATGTTATAGGAACTAATTTCTATAGAAATTGTCAGACCAGATGCTAGCATAACTTGCTTTGTTGCCTGCGACTCCATACTTCAAGAGTAACACCTAAAGCTATCAATACCGCTGCCTATTTGGCATCACACGAATGAAAATAAAGGGAATCTTGACACGAAGAGAAGAATAATCGTATCTCGTAAAATACAGTTGCACAACGCACCTAACTCATGCCACAGAGTAAGGTATTATTTGGTCCATTCTTCAAGGTAAATCCTTATTGATTGGTGTAAGAAAGTTCTTGACGTATCGAGCCCGCAGTTACCCGGGCGTTGAACGTTACTAAAACAAATGACGGCTGACCGATACAGGTTAAGGTGACAGACGGCGGAGCTCGGAAAATACCTTCAATGCAATGTGGAAAGTTACCAATTGTATTGGCTCGTGTTTTACAAAGGATCTGGGAGACAGGTCAAACGGCAAAGGATGGCAGAAAGATTCTTACTTACACCAAAACTGTATAAGTAGTACTTATCCTGACAAAGTATGTACAATACGCTTCGGGTAAATCAGGTATCAGGTAAAATTACTCCATAATTATAGCCTCTAACTCTAACAGCGGGTATCAGTTCTCTTTTGTCAAAAAAAAACAATTTCTGTCTGATACATAGCATTGCGGCACGTGATGATACCGAAAATAGAGGTATACCCAGAATTGAAAAGAATTTTAATTTAGTATTGACATTTTCAGTCCTGGCGGCTTTTAGCATGACATGCGTTGTGACTCCATACTGCGAGTCGAGCCTGAAGTATGGAGAGTCACGCCGCAACGTAAGCCATGCTAGACGTACTAGAATCATACGATCCTTGCTTACAAAAACAGTTTAAAAAATACCCCTCATAAAACAGAAATTTCAGATAGATTTCGTGCCATCCCGATATTTTCCTCAACCTACGTTACCATAAGAAGTGTTGGTCAACAAGACAATGTCCTACGCTGCTATTTTGGAACCCGACGTCACGGTGCACACGGTACGTCACGCTTGATTTAACGTTCCAGCATTCTGCCTTTTGATGTTTACGAGTGTTTGCCATTCTAAAGATGCGGTAACGCGAAAGATGTTTAACTAGTTGTATTTTACTCAATTGGATATTGGGAATACAGTGGGAATACCCGAGGTATGTCCTTAAACTACGTTCAAAAGAGAGGAATGGGCACAGCGAGTCATCTCGCTATATGTGCGGCAGAGCACAGCGAATGTAATCTCGCTCAAATCTGGAGCAGAGCTCGTCTATGGAAGTACCTCCACCTTACAGAAAACCAAAGCTAAATAGCACTAGACCCTACTCATAATGTTATGTTCCGGCCAGAAAGGCGCGCGCGCGAGAGAGCTCTATAGTAGACGTGTGCGCCGCGCCGGCGCGCCGCCGCCGCCGGGCTTTTTAGCCACGCCGCCGCCGCCGACTAATGATCGGCGTGAAATCGGCGTGGCCTTGACTGTAATTAAAGTAGCCAAATTGATATTTTTAAACAATTCGCTATTAACAGTGCTCCTTATAATAACGTGTTTCACAAACCATAATTGACAAGCAGACTAATTTAACCCAGTATAGTGCACGTAATGACGATTGTCGTCTTGTGTTGTGGGCTAGTTTTGGAGGATATGCTGAAGAATACACCACTACCCAATATGATTAAAGAAGACAAGATGTAGGTTATTCATGTTCTTATTAACAGCGCAAAAAGAGAGTCAAATGAAGTGGCGAAACTGGCGAACGATAAAAAAATCGATTTCAACAAATAGAATGAATTCGCATCTTAGTAATCGAGGCAGTGAGAACTGAAAGAAGACACCTTCTTACTGATTTAACCCTTTACCAGGTTAAAAGAGATATATGCTTCCCACTTCCCACATAGTATATCATTAACTATAGTCCGGTTTAAAATCCAAATCTCCTACAAAACCTTATATCAATCCCTGAAAATATGATTTCATGATCTTCGTTCACAGCACACAGCTAAATCCAATAGCCGTTTAAATTCACTGGACCTGTAATTCAGGGATTTGTGTTAAAAAACGGAATGCCAGTTTATAACTCAGACAGGCAATAGGAATACCGTATCACATCTTATTTCTGGTTTAGAGGTTCAATACGATTGCAAATCAATATAAATAACTTATCAGAACACGCTTGTTCTTCGCGTTCTGGGTTAAACTTTCACGTTTAAATATAATTACTATATAATGTTTGTAATTTTAAAATTACCTTCGACGTTTCGAGGACGACATTGTTCCGTGGTTCCGAAGAAAGATTCTAATTATACGCGGTTAAATTCCATTTGCACAAATAGATAAGACATCTTTTATCATCAGATATAGGAAACATAACCTGCTACCCTAATATGGTCGGGTTTTTATCGCCTGTCACCATAGCTGTCACGTTCTAACAAGTATGTAAGTGCGAAAGTGACGCATGACGCGATAGGTGATAAAATGACAACCATGGTTGGACTTCTGGAGGCAAAAACTCCAGGGAATCCAGAAACCTTTCAAGTGTATCAACGGAATTAAAACAAGCTGTTATTAGGCCGCTCCTACATCCCTCAACCGTAGGACTCAATTGACTCGCAGATTGATTGACAGAATCGCGCAACCACTGTAGTATCATTCACGAGAGTGTATCTGTTCAAAAAATTTCAGCAAGCGTTAAGCACACCTATTAGTGATTTTCCTTAACAACGTCATTAGATTAGAATATTAATTAATACCTCTAAGAGGCATAATGTAAATGTAGTTTTGTACCGGCGGAACACTGATCATGCCAGCCATATTCAGAGTGGTACACGTAAAATCAATTGGCGTAAACCAGTTGCGTTTAGGAAAGTATTGGTGTCAGCAAAACCGAGTTTTACTATTTTATGTTGTTGTTTATTTTTTTCCAACTTTTACAAAAAAAACGTATGCCAAATCACCAGCAATCCGTACCACTTTAAATTAAACAGTTTGTCAACAAATAAAACGATTTACTTTGTTTTTTATATACATAAGCTGACAGTCAAGGTCACGCCGATTTCACGCCGAAAACACGCCGCCGCCGCCGATTTTTTGGCAAACGCCGCCGCCGATCATTTTTTAATCGGCGCACACGTCTACTCTATAGGATTACAGTGTGTTGACGATGGGGGACCCTCTTGTCTCTTTAGCCGTCAACACAGTAAGTCGTCTTTTATAAAGGGTTAGCAGCGCGCCGATTTGCCACCGCAACGTTTTTTTAAATCCTGATTTGGGTTTCATGCTGTTGGATCGGAAGAGCTATCGAGCTGTGTTAAGGGAAGGTAACCGGTGGACAATTCAGGAGCCTTCCGCACCAGACGTGACTAGATATTATACTTACATACTTTTAGTGAGACTATAAAGCCATAGAAAGACACGTAGGGAAGAAACAACATTTGAAGTCAATGTACTTATCATGCTGTCCAGGCCTATTTCAACCATGGCTCATAGTGAGCAACGTTCGTGGGCTCTCAGATGCTGACGTACCCTTTTAGCAACAAATGTACGGCCACTTTCACTGCAGGTCAGCACTTATATTATTTGCACGGGCCGTGGGCCACGCGTGACGGTCTCTTCTCGCTACAAACGTTTTAGTACACCCTAAACCTAGCCATAATGATTGCCCGTCGCATTCGAAATATGTCACGCCAAAATAAACTTTAAATACTTAGGTACATATTTTCATGAGTACTACCAGTATAGTACAAATATGATAGTAACAATACTTTAAATACCTAAAGAAATCATATATTATAATTTGTTATGTAATTAATTATGATTATTGGGAGAGCGGGGCGTTTCAAAACAGGCATTAAAAGCGTAAAGATTCTAAAGAGAAGTCCCAGCAAAAGTGTATCGAATATTTAGAACATATTATTAAATAAAGGTTTTTTAAGACTCGTGACAGCATGAAATGGTTGAATTCTCTAGTAAATTATACTAGAAACCAGCACGTAACACGATATTCCCAATTTGCGTAGCAGTTAGAAAATAAACCTTAATAAAACCGTTTCGCAACTGACTTCTGACCGCTGGAATGCTAATCGGTTTCCATTCCATCTGTCAAAATATTGCCCTTCGGGCCATGCACGTGACTTACGGACGTAAATAACATTTTTGAGGGCGTATTCACCACGTGACAAATCTATTTATCGTATGGCTGCATATCACTGGATAAAGGTAGGCATTTCTTCTCTAGATCAGTAGTAGTGGGAAAGCATATTATGAAAAATGCAGTGAGTGCTGCGAGGTCCAGATGGGACAGTGCAAAGAATGCCAAGTTTGTTATTCTTTTAGCATCACCCAGGGATCACGTGTAGGGTTGTCGAAGGTGTTTCATACGGACGCAGAGTAACATTGATTGATCCCCACGTGACAAATGATCAGAATTTATTGCAGTGCCGAGGCAATTGAAAACTGGGGAGCTTTTGAGACTTGACAAAATTTTACATACTATTGATTAAATATGATTAGTCAATAATACAGTCGCGCATACTGCGAGTACAGTAATTTGGAGTCCAAAGGTTTTGCGACGTGTCCAAAGTTTGGACACGTCGCAAGTATAGTTCTCACGCGTAAGCAGCTGTTCTCATGCGCAAGCATTGTGTCTCACGCTTCAGCATTCTCATGCGAAATGGATGCGGAAGGGTGAATTGATGCGGGCACATCCTAATACAAAATAGCAGTATTCAATATATAAAATGCGAATGGATGATGACAGATGTGGTTCCACCCTTAAAGAAAGAAAAATCCATTCATTGTATTCCTAGGTGCAACGTCCTTTTCCCCATGTTCTGCCCAAACCAGTAGTAGTAAATCTCATCTGTCTTCGCATGCCTCACATTCCAACGCTCGTGTAACTATGAAATATGGCTCCGAAATTACGCAAGCATCCCAAACAGTCCTACAATCGTTCATTCATTTTCGTAATGCAGTGAAATTGTGATGCGCCTGGCACTGAGTCAAGCATGTGCGCGGTATTAGTATTAGCCGACCGATCTGTCAAGATCCGTCAGTGTTCTGGCGAAAATAGAGTTGGTGAGATCTCGAAGTCTGGAGTTGCGAATGGAAAGCCGAGGGACCCAAATCGACAACCGAAAACTGTTAGTCGCTAGTGAGACCACTTTGATACATACTGGTACAGTCAGCAGCAAAAGTAGCTAAGCGGTAGGGTGTTCAAAATAAGCTGGACACGGCTTTACTGTTAAGGGAATAAGGGCGGGTGTATGTCATTTTGAACACCCTATCCGCTTAGCTACTTCTGCTGCTGACTGTATATGTGTCAAACAAGAAGTGATCACGCATGGATATCCACGTATCACAGTTAGGCATATCGAATAGGGCTATAGGGTGACCCTTTATCCGTAAGTAAGGTCCAGTTTCCTCACGATGTTTTCCTTGACTGGAAAGCGGACGTCTTACCGCAAAGAATTTGAAGGGTACACGGAAAGAACATGTCTAGTCACTTTGACTACAGTTTGAGTTAAAGCGGTTTTAAAGTTTAGAACGATTCAATTAACCATACTATTTTCGTAACTAGATGATTTTTATGAATTAAAAAGTGGATTTAGCGTAAAAATTCCAGCTGTTACAGAAGTTGTTGCTAATAGTTCATTGCAAGCTCTGCATTTTGATACAAAAATATCATTTTACGAAAAAAGGGACTTGACATGTTCTTTCCGTGTACCCTTCATTTGTCTACCAGCGCTTTTATTTACAAGAAGTAGGTACATATGTATATAGGCAACTAATAATAACGCTGAGATTCTCAAGGAACTCAATACAATGAAAATTCCTGTGAAAATTAGTTTCCCTTAGCCTAGAGTTACGTATAAATTAATAATTTCGTAACAATACAATAATAACACCGTATTTAAACTGTTACTGGAATTTGGTACGTTACTAACATATTTTTTTAAATTATTATTTACATAACTAATACAGAGGTACTACAGTACAAATACTAAACTAAATTAATAACTAGCTCAAATCTAAACTAGGCCCTTGCGGCATTGTACCAAGGATGCTGGCGGCATTTCCTCGTTGTACTGGAATAGTAGTGTACACTGAGAGAAAAAACAACCAGGATTCACGTTCGTTCAACCAAACTCTCATTTTAAAATAGCGCCTACAAGCTCTTTGGTTAAAACTACAAGTTCGATTTTGTTACGTTTAATTAGTTCATTCTACAAGTAACTTGTCATTTTAGTTGAAGTGTTATTTAAATTAACAACTCGATTATATAAAACCAACATGGCACATATTGTTTTAAACATATATTTGGCTGATTCAATCCTAATCTTTTAACAAGTTTAACCTTGTTGTTCGTACAAATTCGACTTGTATTATCAATATTGGTGATCGATTCCGTTTACTAAAATACTTTAGTTTCAAACTGATAAACACGCAACAAGTCGAATTTGTTAGACTCACAAAGCAAATTTCTCTCAGTGTACTACCCACACAAAATAAATACAAAACGTCTTTGAAAAAATATGCCACAACGGCGGTGAATAGGCATACGGTCTGCCTGATGGTAAGCAGTTATCGCAGCCTATGGATACCTGCAACAGCCTGCTCTAGAGAACTGATATTGACATTCTTATGTTTTGACTAGAGTTTGTCCGTAAAAAAAAGTGTCATGATTCCATAACTCACATTCGTGTTAGCTCCTATATAAACCTAATGAAAGTATGTCATTACTTCACGAGTACCGAGATATCTTGCCACGAACCGTAGGCGAGTGGCAAGACTCGGGACGAGTGAAGAATGACATTTACGCACGAGTATCGAACGACGTTTTTTAATACAGTTGCGAAAAAATTATAAAATTGTCAATTATTCACTTTGAGGTTACTTTAGTACATGTATCCGAACGCTCCGCGCGGTGCGGTGCGGCGCTGTGATTGGCTGTCTGTCACTGTCATTAGCTGCGATTGGCTGGAAAAGTAAAAAGCACTAGTGCGCGATATCAAACTTTCCGCACGCTAAACTACTATAAGAAAAGCACTTTTTTGAGCAACTGTATTAAAAAGAATATTGCACACTCGAGTCATATAAACTCTCGCCTTAGCTTTCAGGCTTCTATTCTTGCTGGTAATAAGTAATACTTCTCGAGTCAGAGGTGTAGGATTAGCACCGGTGGTAGTTTCTTTTTCTTTCTGACGTTCATAAGTGCATTGTAATGTGCCTAAATTGAAAATAATTATCTTTTATCTTTTTTATCTTTATCTTTATTACACTCGTTCGCAATAATTGTCATTCCCTACCTGTCGCAAAATACCACTTTGCTACTTTGAACTGGCAAATTGCTATGTTACCACCTAGTCAAAATACTTCAACTAGCATAACTGTTTCAGTTACCTATACAGTTAATTAATCTCAGAAATGGGAAACCGATCGCAATTAGCTAAGGAAGTCATAATTATCACGTAAATAGTTTTTAATGAGCTGCTACTTTAGTCGTCATTACAGCATGCACCACAATGAGGATACACGTGCAAAGCTACACTCAGAGGGCGCCATAATCGTTTTTATCTACACCCATATCATAAATCCTCCATTCTGCGTCCGGAAATCGTATGTAATTACCACCATTATTGCAACCAGTATCGTAACATCAGTGTATTATGTTATGTGTGACAGTGTGGTAAAAACGTATGAAAATTCATTACCACATCGATATAACGATAACGTTACGAAAAAGGTAATTTGAGCTTATTTAGACATAAGCTAGGGATACACGCACAGATGTGTCCGTCGGATTTGTCCGACGGACATGCCCGGCGGACAGATCCGTCCGTGTATAGCGCTATTTAGACGTGTCCGCAGACAAATCCGTGTCCAATTCGCGCCATACACGGACGGATCTATCCGCCGGGCATATCCGTCGGACAAATCTGACGGACACATTTGAGCGTGTATCCCTAGCTAATCTAACTATAAGGATGGTTTAAATATGGCCAGCAAGATTTTATCTAAATAACAAACTTACTGTAATATAGAAATACACTGAAACTCAATGTAATTGAAAGAGGAAGATTCCCGAGTTTTCCGTGACCATAAAACTCACTGAAATAGGGTCAGCAGATATTTAATATTAGTTTACAAGATGTTTTACGGCACATGTGCTTTGATAGCTGCAATAAAGTGCATATCGATGCACTTCTGCACATCTCAATGCCGCCGTCGTATTCTGGGTTGTAACTTATTTTAATATTTATTGCGCGTAATATTTTTGGAAATGCTTTTGTATACCAAAAAAAACAACATTTTTCTAGTGTTTTTTTTTTTAGTTTGAAGGTATTACAGAAATTAAGTATTTGATGTTAATTCCAAGTTGATACCAACGCAATCTTGAGAAAAAGGGTCTTCACAGATAGACAGACAGACAGACGGACAACAAAGTGAATCTATGAGGGTTCCATATTTCTTTTTGAGGTATGGATAAGGCACTTCAATATTCGTTAACTGTGCTCTTATTGGTTATAATAATATTAGTTAACTACATAATAAGGTACGGATATTAGTATCCTTATTGAACAAAACATGAAAATACTTAGAGCATTGAACCAACCGGGGCGGCCATTGACAGGCGTTCCCCTCTGCCGAAAATATATAATCAGTGGTCATACATATTGTATGGATTGAGGATTATCTGACGTGGCTATTTTGACGTTATAACGTATACATTTGATGTTCTGCTCCCCCCGCAAAAATCGGCAGACTTTTTGTTGTATAGATAATGACAGACATGGCCGCTCCGGTTGGTTGAATGCTCTAATTGAAAATACTATTATCATATTCTATTATCATATATCATATTACAGCATACAGGGTATTTACCATGTAATTTTATGTGTGTTTAAACAAATACTGTTTCAGTACAATAAAGTTTTTCAAACGTTTTCCAATAGACTAATGGCTACATTTACCTCTTAAATGTCTATTCACAATACGTACTTAAACGCAGCAATAACATTGCACTAATGAATAATGCAAATAAGTGTTATTATAGACGGAGAGCTAGCCACGTCATATATGACACAATAATGAGAGCAACGAGACCATTCTAGTCAGTTTGCTATACTGTGCTTATTTATAGATCTGGACATCGGGCAACTGTATAGTCGTGGAGGTAAAAGAAAGCAAAGTAAAGTAAAGTAAAAATTAATTTATTGAACGAAAAGGGGTGGGGAAACGGGCAGGTGTGGTGGGGAATGCAAATCACTTCAAGAAAACAAATCCTAGAGTTCTGGTTTTGATGAAATATTGGGTATGATAAATTATATAAATAATTTGATTATATCATTGCCATAAGTTTCTATTGCAGGAATTTAGTGCCAAACGACGTATTATGTTGTTCATAGTGTGTCGCCCACTGTTTCTGTTTCTGCAATAATAAGATGCAATTTTTCTTTCTAATGGTAAAATACCCCTGTACTCTATAACTAAGATATCGTAGCAGGTTTTTACCTATTTTTGGTAGTAATATTTTACTATTCAAAAATTTGCTAGTCTGTAACTCTGACCCAGACCAGACGGGTTTTGTTGCTCTCATTATTGTGTCATATCTGACGTGGCCAGCTCTTAGACCAGTAAACTTATTATCTTAGTGTGATGTTAATAGGGTACTTTCAATAATGGTATAACGAATAATATGGCTCTTTTAGATATAAATTAAAACATTTATTTACATAACTAAATATACAGAGGTACTACAGTACAAATACTAAACTAAGGTAATTTTAGATTAGGTAAGAATATGATTATGTATTTTACTAATACGTATATCGTAAGTTTTCGTGGCTCAACCATGGTAGCCTTGCGGTAAGACGTCCGACTTTCAATCCGGAGGTCCCGGGTTCAAACCCTGGCTCGTACCACTGAGTTTTTCGGAACTTATGTACGAAATATGATTTGACATTTACAAGTCGCTTTTCGTTGAAGGAAAACACCGTTAGGAAACCGGGCCTAATCCCAAAAAGGCCTAGATTCCCCTCTGGGTTGGAAGGTCAGACGGCAGGCACTTTCGTAAAAACGAATGTCTATGCCGATTCATGGGATTGGGTTGTCAAGTGGACTCCAAGCCGGGACTAACGCTAGGAGGAAGAAGAGTTTATTGGTCTATTATATTCTACGCTTATGGGCTCAATGGAGCTACGGATTTCTCGTAGCACGTAATATCAACTTTCGTAGCTATCGTAGTTAGTTACGTGGATAACATATACAAAGGGCCCGGATTCCAACTTTAAAACACATTAAGACAAGATCCAACTTCAATGCAACTCCATATGCAATAATTATGCAATACATCTAACGCCTTAACGTGGGGATCAGAAGTTGCTTGAAAATTATTCGGTTGCAACTCCAATTATATTAAATTAATTTAATTTATCGTAAGGCTACACGTCACTGGATATAGATAGGCATTTCTTCTCTCAGGTGGTAATACTAGAGGGAAAGTAGATGGTGAAGAAAATCCAGTGAGTGCTGCGAGGTCCAGATGGGACCGTGCAGCTGCCAAGTTTGTTAATCTTTTAGCACCACCTGATCACGTGTGGGGTTGTCTATGTCTAAGGTGGTTGCAAATCCAACAGTGGTTGAATATTTGTTGTGTGTTGGAGTTGTGTTAGAGATATATTGTGTATTTAATGTATTGTTTATGTATTGTTTATATCGCGATAATGAAAGAAACATCTAAACATGTTATTTAATTGACCACCAATTAGACGTTAAGAAAATTTAATGAAATTTCGGTATCAATTTGTTTTTATTTTAATAATAAAGTAAGAATCGATGCCAATTAGTCTTTGAACCGGTTTCCTAAAATTGGGAAAAAAAACCAACATTACATAAGCTGTAATCGAACTTAAAAAACACCATAATTTATCTCAACAATTAAAGTGCTTATGTAGTTATTTATAATATAATTTATAGTCATCGCTGGTTCTGCATCTTATAATTCCGTACAAGGCGGGAAGAAGTTGATAAATCGAGATATAAAATTGAAGAAATTTTAAAGTTCAAATTTAACTTTTCGCCGTGACTTGTCAACTTCTTCCCGCCATGTACGCTGCATTCAAATTAAATAGATGTTTCAGCCTCCCAGAATCCGGCCGTGGCATCCGAAACTGGCGGAACACTCGGAGTATTCGGGGCCGCCGCCCCGTTTGCAATAATGGCGCCTTTATCGGTTAAGGGATGGGCGTAATGCGCTTGAAGTTTATCGATACCGTCATCCCTATGTTATACATGTGAAAGTTTGTATGTTTAAATGTTTGGTTGTTAGTTACTTTTTCGGCCAAAAACGACTGAGAGGAATTGGATGAAATTCGGCACACAGTTATAATTTGTAAGTTAGAAAACTACTCTAAAACAGCACTCCGCTTCAAAACTGCGTTAAACAACTTATATTGTTCCAGCTGTTTATTATCAAACAATAAAAGGATTTGCCTAATAGACGCTGTCACTCAATAGCTGTTATAATACACATAATGCATGTACTTATTTAAATTAAACTGGGGTATCATTATTTACAGCACTAAGACAGCATTCCGCTTCAAGCTGCGCTAGACATTTCATTGTTTCAGCTATTTATTGTCCAACAATCGAAGGTTTTGCCAAATGGACGCTGTCATTCAATAGCTGTTTATAATTTATCACGATACACGTAGTTATATTTAACTCGATATCGATATTTATAGCACTAAGACAGCACTCCGCTTCAAAACCGCGCTAGACATCTCATTGTTCCAGCTGTTTATTGTCCAACAATCGAAGGTTTTGCCTAATGGATGCTGTCATTCAATAGCTGTTCCAGGTCAGGGCGGTCCGTTGTGAAGTTTAAAAGGCCTTGGCACTAAAAGCGGCTAGAAACAGGATACCTAAGTAAATGCGATGTAGGGTTTTACTTAAATGAGTGATTTTAATTTTTTGTATTTTTTTTAATTCCCATCGATTTTTTTACTCCTTCTCAGCCGCAAATCGACACTCGATAAAAAATTAGTTTATGAACTTTTAGTAAATGCCCGCGATTTAATCCATTTACCATCCAGTACTTCGACTTTAGGAACCTTTTTTATGAACCGCCAAAATAAAATTTAATGGTTTGGTAATTTTCTCCCAATTTTACTCCCGATTATCGTAAGATAAAATAAATACACTAACATATACCTAAATAAATAAATAAATATTAGGACAATCGTACACAAATCAAGCTAGTCCCACAGTAAGCTCAATAAGGCTTGTGTTGTGGGTACTAGACGCCGATTTATATAATAGATAGGTATAGATAAATATATGATTTTAAGCTAACATGGTCATTAACATGCAACTGTGCCGAAATATCGCAAGCTCAAAATAAAAAACTCACATGGTAAATATCCCGTTTTAAATAGTTTTTGTATAGATAAATACTTAAATACATAGAAAACATCTATAACTCAGCGACAAATATCTGTGATAAGCACACAAATAAATGCCCTGACCAGGATTCGAACCCGGGACCTCCTGCTTCATAGGCAGGGTCACTACCAACTAGACTAAATAGGAGGCCGTTATATAGACCTAGATGTGAGGTATACGAGTACGTCCGAGTGTTCACCTCTATCCCAGTCCCACTAATAGGTATTAGACTGTCTAGCATTGGGACGTTTAGTTTAATTATAGACAAGAGTAACTTTTTAGTAGTGATTTTACAATTCAGTTCTTTAACAGATCAAGACCTGATAAGGTCATTTTCAAGTCAGTACGCGTGATCGAATTAGGACAGTTTGAAAATCGCGACCGACCTTCAATTCGCGCTGCACTTGGTCTATAAAATAAAATAAACAACTTAGCATAAGCAGGCGCGTGAACGAGATTTATGCAGGCATTGACATTATTTTACTAATCTTACTTTTCAGAGGACTGTCGTGAACTCAACTGAAAAAATATAGCGAGTAAATCTAATACGGGCGAATCTCTTAACGGTGATTAGTATAGGACATAAAAAATGTAATTACATAGATAAGTTTTACTTAGAATTGCAATAAAATTGTATCCTAACAACATAATGCTCCTGCTCTAGTTCGCTAGTCATTACTAGATGGAGTAGCAGAGCATGTTGCATTTCCTCTTACATTTTGGCTATCTTTAGGTCACTCTGGACTAGATGACGCTAAAGACTTGGAGCCTCAAAAAGTTCTTAGACTATGGTCGTCTATTATATCTTTAAGTCTATGGTAGCAGTAAACGGGGTTCAATTTGTTGGTACACTATAATAAGTAACTGGTATTAGGCTATACCTGTTTTTGGCTATTGGCACCACATAAGAATTTTTTTGTATATTTTTGTTGAACTATCAGCATTACATTTTCTGTGTAATATTGGATATAAGTAGTACAAAATTCCATGACACAGCATGGCACAGTGGCGGCACTGAATTCCGCATTTGTGCGGGATTTAGTGCCCTATCATTGGCCCTTCTGCGCCTCGTTATTTGGCTTTCGAGAGTTTGAGCCTCAAAACTGACCGATTAAAGACGTTACCAAAAACTAAGTCCAAATTGCAACGAATCTAAAGCCACCTCATATGTTATAATTTATTCGTTATTCACAGCTGCTAAATGCAATCAGTTAATAAACAAAGCCCTAAAAACTACTTAAGTATACCCACGCTTACACAAACGATAATTGACTATTTTATTTAAGATCACATCAATTCGACTATCCACTCTCCATAGACGACGCCTAAAAGAAAGCCAGTGTAATCCGTTCATAACGTGTTATAATCACAAGCATCATTAATAAAACGCTTAATCAATCTTATTTCAGTGAGTTATAAAACGTGTTATTAATTACCTGTAAGGTCAGGTTCATTGAACAAGCGACCTACATACTCAAAATAATAGTCTACATAGTTGAAGAAGAACGCAACCAATTTCAAACTCGCTGGACCAGTCTAATAATTGTACGGGCGGGTACCGTAAGATCTGCTACAGTCTGTGATATGAGCATTTAGAAGAACCTTCGGGAATCGGCGATGACTTCGTGTGTCATCGCCGATTCCCGAAGGTTCTTCTAAATGCTGTTCTGCTTTTTCATGTGTCACTTTTGATTGATACCCGACGTCTCTTTCTAAAACTCGAAGGATCTTCTGAGAGCTCACGCACTATACGTTACGTGATGCAAAGATGTGCCCCATGGCACATGTTCATAAAAGTGATGATGAGTTCAGAAAAAGTATCACGTAACGTAGCAGATCCTACGGTCCCCGCCCGTACTATAAGTAAAGCCACAAATCGTATATTTATAAAAAGTATATTTTTATTCTCTGCAGATAACCGAATGACCTGAAGATGTCTTACAAACAGGCAGCAGCCTGTCGTGATTATTGAACGGGGACAACTACAATTTGGAGTTGTGGAATTGCCATATCTACGAGTACAACCACTCTCTCCGAATTTTTAGGTTTTATATGATCACCATCTATTAAGGGTAAGTTTCCTAATGTTACTATAACATAATACGTGTATTCTATGTAAGTATATTAAAATATACATTTACATTATACATACAATGGTGGTGTTTGGGTTTGAAGCGTCAAAACGATTTGTTATACAGTGTGTAAATCTAATGCGGGCGATCAATTAAACCAGACATAAAACTCATTTAGTGTTATCATTCATTAAGATGTTTTTTTTAAGTTACACTTAACTGTGACCCAATAATTAATTTTTGAAAATTTTATCAGCAGCAATGTACTGTAAACATGGTATTGAAAGTAACTGTCAACGAGCGTTTAACGCGAGTGTGTTTGCATTACAATGCGGGCCGAATTATTTTGTATGGATAAAATTTTAATTGCAATTCTAAGTAAAAGTTATCTAATTACATTTCTTATGTGCTATACTAATCACAGTAATCACCGTTAAGAGATTCGCCCGTATTAGATTTACATACTGTATGAAGTTTATACAAGAGACTAATATTGTGACGTCACAATGCTATATGATGAATACATCTCCTTTATAAAAGTTTTAACCAATACAATCATTTGAAGGGTACACGGAAAGAACATGTCTAGTCCCTTTTTTCGTAAAATGTGATTTTTGTATCAAAATGTAGAGCTGGCAATGAACTATTACCAACAACTTCTGTAACAGCTCGATTTTTTAACATAAGTCCACTTTTTAATTCATAAAAACAATCTCGTTACGAAAATAGTATGGTTAATTGAATCGTTCCAAACTTTAAAACCGCTATAACTCAAAATGTTGTCAAAGTGACTAGACATGTTCTTTCCGTGTACCCTTCATTTAAAGCGCAAACAATCTGGATTTTCTCGTGCATTTTTGAAATTTAGATTTTATGAATGCAACGAAATAATTTAGTTTATCAACTGGAAAATACCTACTTAATACCTACATATATCCCAATGTTACTAAAGAGATCTTTCTACCATTTGGGCATCGCAACCAATTCAGTGGTTCTGTTATGTAGGTAGGTTAATCATAAATTATGTATATTTTCTGTATCATATTATCCTACTTTGTCGTCATGTTTAGTAAATTCGTGAACTATCAACCTAATTTTGTAGATCTATTTATAAATGTTTGTCGCAAGCGAGTAGAAAAGTTCCAAAAGTGGAAATAACGTGACTGGAAGGTAAAATAGTACACTTTTTAAGTTAACCAAGTGTTTACAATCTAGATGTAAGATCAGGCATATCTTGAAATTACTCTAGGCATATCGTGAAACGTGAAAATCTTTGACACGTTTCCTGAGTCGACGGATGCGGGGATCCTATTTCTGGGCAGTTAGCCCTTCGGGCATCTGAAGCAACCTAACGAACCTAACCTACCTATACATTGGTTTAATGTGACTATCGTTAAACATTACACAGGAACATTACGATCTGCCTGATTTTACGATCGGCCGCCGACATATACGAGATATTATTTGAAAATAAAAAGTTTATTATCTCCAATTCTCATTCAAGCGCTCAAAAGTTAGGGCGGCCACCGTCTATCAGTACGCCTGCAGGTCGCCTGACGATATCGGCCTGTCAGTTGTTTGGAGCCGTCAAATTTTTCGTCTAACTGACAGGCCGAGATCGTCCGGCGGACTGCAGGCGGACTGATAGTCGGTGGCCGCCTTAACGTTTGTGTCACTTTCGCACTTTTTAGAACGTGTTTTAAGTACTACCTACTATTATACTATCAACGGCCACCTAGCCTGCCTATGAAGAAGGAGAACCCTGGTTAGATCCATGGATATTTGTGCCTGAGTTATGGATGTTTTTTATGTATTTATATGTTTATATCTATGATACATATCGTCACACCACAAACCTTTATTAAACTTACTGTGGGACTAGGTTAGTTTATGTAAAATTGTGACATAACAGTTATTTATTTATTTACAGTTATTGGGCATATTTCGCCGCCGCGTCATGACCGGGTACTAATGGCGTCAGCCTCAGAAGCCGGCCTCGGACAGTAGAGAGCCTGGTTACTTATAGTAGTTTATGTAACTGTTACGTAATAGGGGTCCTTAAAACACGAGTGTGGTTTTATGAAACGAACGAAGTGAGTTTCATAATAAGATCACACGAGTGTTTTAAGGCCTAATTACGTACAGTTGCATACACTGCTTTATCTACATACATATTATAAACCCGAAATGACGCGTTCTAAAACTGTTAAAATGGCTGCCATTTCACAGATTGCATCGCCATGGCCAACTCGATTGTGCCGGCGGTCGGAGGATCGCGCGGCGCGGCTGTCGAGGAGCGGATTTTCATAATGATATCGAATTTTTGCTTATTATTTGATAATAATAACATCGTTACAGATAAGACATTTATTTTGTTCTAACTTCTAACAAAACAGTCTCTTTTTATGGTGGTCATAACGTGCGGTTTTTGAACGCATCATGGAGGGTTTATGATATGGGTGTAGATAAAGTATATTACATCTAGTTTATTTTATAACCTACGTAACGAATTTAGCTCGCGAGCATCCCGACGTGCTGTTTTGAGCGCAGTCTCGTGCCGCGAAGGCTGAATTAAGTTCGCGTACACGTGATGTCCGTCTGCCGTCACAAACATTTATCCTGTGATGGAACACATTATAAATACATTGTTTTATTTTGTCTAGAATGGAGCCTTTCAGGTGTCTGCCCACATTAGACGTCTTATTTTCTCTTAGGAGCGCGCGGAAACATTAGATATGATACAAAAACTATTCACTCCGTGATAATGGCGGATGCAACTGTGCCAAAATATCGGAAACTCACCAAAACAAACGCATGTGGTTAATACTCCATTTTACATGGTTTTTGATAATTTTAATGATCATGTTAGCTTAAAATCGTATATTAGCTATGTTAGTGATAAAAGGCTTAGTGCAAGGCCTGAGTGGACGCTCGGAGCGGAGCGTGCAGCGTGGCGGGCGAGCGTGCATTCGTTTTGTGCAGCGGCGACTACCTACATAGATTAGAAGCATGTTGCGAGTGCATAAATGAAACGTAATTTATATTATACTCGCAACTTTATGTCGAAATATTTCAATTATTTTCGCACTGTAGGGGAAGATGGGGAGGCTTCGTACACTTTTTTTTCGGAGCCTTGTAAAACAAAATGTAACAGATATTTTACAATGAAACGAATGCTATGTTATTGTCCATTTATCTGCCTATAATAATAGCGCATTTCTGGCTTGATATAAAGCAACTTGGCCAAGCTATAACGATTTTTCCAAAAAATGGGAACTGTACGAATTCACCCCACCACGCGGGGTAGCTCCGTAAACTATTCGTTTCTCCCCGGGATTCATGATTTTACCAGCTATTTCGCCAGTTTCAATCACTTTTTAAACATAGCATACTGACCTGTTTTTGCAATTATGTTATTCTTGATTTTAACTTACATGGGGTGCATTCGTACAGTATGAAATTACATACATTTTTAGTGTACGAAGGTACCCCAATCCAACAGACCAGAAAAAAATCAAAATAAAAAGAATATCGTTAATATAATCCCAAAAGTATTGTTTAAACAACAAAATTTAGCATATATTTACAAACAATACTAAAGCATTTTCTCTAAGTCCATCCAAACTTTTTGGAAACAAACGCATTCAAAGGAGAACTTAAAATTACTTGCGAGTGGCGAAAACATATATCAGCTCTTTCTGGCGAAATCTTGTACCGCACTGCCATTACTTTTGGAAGGTAGCCTATACATGTAAGTAGCCGTGTTGCATACAAATATGAACGCTTCAGCGTGTTAGATGGCCGAGATATGACCACTGTACGAAGGCTCCCAGTGTACGAATCTACCCTGTCTTCCCCTATAGTTATTTCCCCCCTTTTCCAGCCCATCAAGAGTAGAGTTTTTTTTTAACGATTTCGTTCATCGTGCAATTTTCGTTATATAACTAAAATACGCCATATCGCAAGCTGTTACGAAACGAAGTGGAATACAGTGCTTTAATATCGAGATTTCTGTAAAGTGTGATCGAATGCAATTAGGTCATGTGCCTTGGAATAATCACTAGCAACGTGCATCGATGTTAATCATGGGAGACTATTTCAATTCCTCAAAAGTACCTACAGTAGAATTCGATTAATACGATTTCTTGCATAAGTAATACGCCATTTTAAGCGGATGGACTGTTTGGTGGAATGGTAGTCACTCTATAACTGAGACAACTTCGGCAGTTTTTACCCGTTTTGGTAGTACTATTTTCCAATTCAAAAATTTTTGCTAGTCTGTAATTGAGCTTATGAATGACGCTACTCTACCTATTAAATAAAAGCTAATACCCGGATCTAGCAATTAGGATAGTACCTTACCTACAGCAATCTAACCAGACGGGTTTTGTTGCTCTCATTATTGTGACATATCTGACGTAGCCAGCTATTAGTCCACCCAGCGAGTTCAAACCGAGGTCTGAGGGTGACTTGAAAGCCGTGAGTTTATGTTATGCTACTAAACAGGATACTAAAATGTCAGCCGAGTCAAAAATTGTACATGAATTACATACATATATACTGATACATGTAAACAAATACCCGAGAAAACGATCTTCAGCAGTCGGCTAATAAAAGCGGGACGGAAAACGGTTCCCTGCTCCCTTAGTCGAAGTCAACACTTCGCAATCGTACCGTTGAAATGGGTCAGGAAATGCATTTGGAGCCAAGAGCGAGTTACCGACGTTACGGTTATGTGGCGAAATGGTTTCACTACCCTGATTGCAATTTAAAAGGCAAAAATACTTAGTCGCATTATTTTTTATTTAGTAAAATAATATTTCAAAAATATTTACAAAATCTAATCCGGAACTGCACAGAAAGATTTTTGTGCAGTTCCGGATTCCGGATTAAGAAATTTTGATACCCATAGCAGTTGCGATGACGGCCCAGCGGCGGCCCTTTGCTCTTGGTAAAAGATCTCAGTTTTAGGGTAGGTATAGCTTTTTTCTTTTACAGGTATTTAATAAAACTCTAACTACCGCTGCTAAAAATGGGCTTATGGTTTTGAAATAAAAATTTAAAGTAAACTCATTTTTCTTAATCTCGAGAAACAATGCATTTTGCCTGTGTTTTTTTCCTACTTAAGTGCCTTAATTTTTTTCACCACTCCACCTCGGAAACCCGCTCTATAAACCTTAAAAGCGGAGATGAAAAACGCAGTTTATCCACATGTGGGGAAAGTAATTTGGTGCAATATTTGACTTGTTTTTTTTTTTCAAATTATCTGGCAGGATTGACTTACAAAAAAGATGATCTTTGGAATCTTTTGCTAGCTCGGGTCTCAACATAAGCACGAGAGGTTAAACAACAACTGTTTCCCTTTCTACAATCAATAACTATTCAATTTTACATCAGTCTCGGGATGGCAGAGGTAGACATTTTTTGCTTGTCTCAACTGTAAATAAGGAAATAACGGTCACGTTGGACATCAAGGAAGCCAGTGCAAGGCCGTCATGGTCCAGCGATTGCAAGCGAAGTCTCGAGATAGCGAAGATGAAAAACGGAACTTTTTCTTAATATTTTTTAACCTTTGTTTTAGAGTCCCTTACTTAACCAACCTTATGGCTTTATCATGACAATCTGTCCTTGTGTGGATTATCTCATACTTTTTCTAGTATCTACTAATTAGATAGCCGGAATTTGGCGGGAGTACCGATATACTTTTAATTACAAATAAGTATATTGAGAAAATAGTCCTACTTTTAGTGGATTTTTTTAATATGTACAACATCGCTGGAATAGAAACTACCTGTATATAAATAAACCGTTTCTTGTATTTATTATTTTTTTGTTAGGATCCCCAGTGCCGGCCTTAGGGGTTCGCCCAAAGCAGTCCGCCCAGGGCGCCAGGAGGGCTAAGGCCGGCCCTGAGGATTCCAATTGGCGTCGTGTTCAATATTTGACTTAGAAATTGCAATAGGTAAATATTTTGTATGAGAGTTCTCCGCTATTTTACCGTTCTTCCTATAATTTTAAAACCTACATTATTTTTACTTCGGAACCTTATAATGAGCACCGACATGCTCTTGGCTGGTTTATGATGATTAAAAGGACCAAAGGTCGTCTAACTAAATTGATTGTTAAATTACTAAGTGTCCGTGAGAGTGTCAGTGAGAAAAAACGAACAGTACCGAAATAAATAGAGTATAGTACAGCAGCAACACAGTTAGCAACAGAGTAGCTAAGCGGGTGATGTACTCAAAATGTATTGTCAAGAAAAGACGTCAAAGTCATTATGAACGATTCGGCAGTTCAACCTCTTCCGCTACAGCAGTACAGACTATAGGCAATTAGGGAGCATTTACCTATTCGCTGTGTGCATGATTGTGGCGCCATCTCTTGGGCAGGTGGTCAATCTCTTTTTTTCCTTTTTTATAAATAGGTTTTATTCCTTGCTTATATGAAATGTAACTGGCTGATTCACTATTTTGACAGCAGACAGGGGATTTGCAGTTTAATTTTTTGTCACATTGAGCACTGCGATCGTTCTCGTTACCCCCACCATGCACTTCGCACATAGCGAATACAATTTTGTTACCTTAGACTACAAAAAGCTTTAAATTTAAGCAGCAAGTTTTTAAGTGGTGTATCAGTAAGTATGGATAGGACGTCTAGATATCTACTTAAGTTAAACAAAAATAAGGAGTCGACCTGGGAATAAGAGATTTGTAGAAACCTTTCATGTTGGCGGAATTTGTTTCAAAAAGAATTCAAGTCAATATTAGTTAGTCAGCATCCTTGGTACAATGCCGCAAGGGCCTAGTTTAGATTTGAGCTAGTTCTTAATTTAATTTAATATTTGTATTGTAGTGCCTTTGTATATTTAATTACGTAAATAAAAGTAAGTTAATTGAGAACGAAGTTTGTGATAAAAATTAAAACGTATAATATAAGTGATCCATAATATTATGCTAAGCAAAATGGATTCAATGAAACGTTAAATACAATCGCAGTCGTAATAGTTACCAGCTTTATATAAGTACAAATTGTTAATAGGTTTAGTAGAAAATGCGCAGTTGGAAACCTGGTTCGGACAGTTTGTGGGCGTTTGTTACCCGTTAGCTAAGCCCTTGTACAATTGTAACAATAACAACAAATATAGTTGGGTAATATTTAGACTGGTAACGGAGTGGCCTGTATTTTAATTTTAAAAATTACCACCACGTCGACTTTAATGCTCGAATACATTACGCACCTAGGGCGGTAAAATAAAGAACGGTTCAGATCGCGGATATTTGTGGCCCGAACCGAAGGTAAGGGCCATAGACAAGCGATCTGAGGGCCTTCTTTATTACCACCTGTGATGCGTACACAATTTTACGTCTCCTCCTGAGTGAGATGTGAGATTTGCTCTGCGCCTGTGGGCGTAAAATCTCACTTACTGCCTAGAGAGACTGCACGGAACCCACAAGCGCATACATATTAGTGGAGCTTTCATAGTATTCAATAAGACATCGCTGGCGATGGTCTTATGGATTTTTATACAATTTTACACGTTCGCGTTTCGAGTGATGCGACAATACCGATCTCTAGCGCAATCCACCGGGAGATTGACGTTACTAAGTTGTATACAGGTAGCAGGTTGTGAGGCATTCGTTGAACTCAATGCTTTCCGGCTTGCCTATTTTGAGGACTCGTAGAAAAAGTACAGTATACAACGGTGACTTAAGTAAGCTTTTCAATCTCGTAGCTTAGTTACATGACAATCTCGACATGCTACTCGACTGAAAAGCTCTTCATTATGTCACGATTGTCTAAAATACTACTAAGACATGATGTAACTGCAATCCAAATACAATGAATATGCATTAAAATGTCTTTTGGACATCCTTTTGGCTTTTCAGTTGCACTGTCATTGTCATTCTGATTCATTATTCACTTTTTTGACAATGACAGTTAATAATTGCCGTCTTGACTATTGCCTGTTATTTATTGATCTACCCATAATAGCAAAGCATGCTAGTGCAAGAGCATCGCCCGCCCTTGGCTTTATATACTCGTATGCTGTCTAAATCCGCGCGTGGCAGTGAATCACCGCCACCGGCGCGGGCGCAATGCCATTTAATAAATACGATATTGATTTGATATTAGCTTCAATTCAATGGATATCGCATGCTTTCAACAGTAGTTCTCATGCGCTGGGCAATTGCTTAAATCAATATCAATCTTAAATAATATATAATCAAGAATATATTTGTAAAATTGGAATACTCTTAGCTAGCATATTTGGAGGTAGCAGGAGCGAGGCCTTTCTGTTCATTCCAATGAGATTTTCAAATATTATTTTATGTATGATAATTCCTTCAAAAGAAGTACTTACTTATTTGGCGCAACGACCCAAAATGAGTCTTGGCCTCCGACACAATAGCACGTCAATTCGCTCGGTCCTGCGCTATTTCACGCCAGGTTTCACCGGCACCGAGCTCATGAAGATCAGCTCCTACCCTGTCTGCCCAGCGATTCTTAGGATTACCGACAGGATGGCGTCTAGTCGGTCGACCCAAATATGCTCTTTTTACTGCGATCTTCTCCCATCCTCTCGAAAGAAAAGCCTCAAAAGAAATGCTTAGATTTATTTAAACCAATTTCACTTTTCTGTCTGGACAGTAAACTTAAACGGGAGTAGTGTTTTAAATAAGTACTAGAGTCTGATCCAAAACCAGAAATAATAAATTCTAAAAATTATTACTTATTTAAACCGAAGCCAATCTATAAATATAAAACCACCCCGTGGAAAAAGTCCTAAAATGAGGAAACAGATTTTTTAAAGGTCACAAACAAAGCCGCGTGTAAAATCTAGCCTGCAAGGTGTAGGTAACGTAATATAATAAGCTAGAACAGCGTGTCCTTACAAAACATCTGCTATTGACAAGCCTGGAAATGCCTGCGATTGAAGCAGGAGTTGGTCACGTGCCTAGAAAAATGCGCGGTTTTTAGAGGAATTGGAAAATTCCTTTTGACTTGTATAAGGAGCTGTTAATAGTAGTTTATGCAACTGTTACGTAATAGGGGTGCTTAAAACACGAGTTTGGTTTTATAAAAGTATAATAAGATCACACGAGTGTTTTAAGGCCTAATTACGTACAGTTGCATACACTGCTTTATCTACACACATATTATAAACCCTAAATGATGAATCGCCATGGCCAACTCGATTGTGTCGGTCGGGGGGGCGCGTGCCGGCGGTTGGATGGGCGCGTGCCGGCTGTCGGGGAGCAGGCCGGATTTTCATAATGATATCGAATTTTTGATTATTATTTGATAATAATAACATCATTACAGATAAGACATTTGTTCTAACTTCTAACAAAACAGTCTATTTTTATGGTAGTCATAACGTGCGGTTTTTGAACGCATCATGGAGGGTTTATGATATGGGTGTAGATAAATATACTTATAAAGTAACACTTGAGATTTAATCAGTACCTTTTTATGGCCTACTTACTCAATTTAGAGTTACCAGGCTGTCAAGCTTATGCTTATGATTTTTAACAAAAAAAGAACTGACTTCACTTAGGCTCTGCTTTTCTAAGAGGAAATGACCGAGTTGCTGTAAAAAATACTGAAATCAATATAGGTGTGCCTGTAATAGTTGAAGAGTTCCCTCGATTTCTCCAGGATCCCATCATTAGACATAGTGACAATTGGACCAACTGTGAGGTAACTCTTAAAAAAAAAGGATTTTCCAAATCGCCTCTCATCTTCGAATTATGTATGTATGTATGTATCTATCACTTTATTGCACATAAACAAGTATAACATTAAAACATTAGTAAAATACAAAAAAGATATGCATAAAGGCGAGCTTATCCCTAAAAGGGATCTCTTCCAGTCAACCTATGAATGAGAGAAAGGAGTAATACTATACGGTGAAAGGCAAACTATGCTCAAAAGAGGTCAATAAAAAGTTTGGAAACACATAATACTGCTTCGAAATCTTGAAGTCTGTTGAACAGGGAGTTTTTATTAATAGGCGGGGTGGGCGAGATCTACCTAACCAATTTCTGACTAGGTACTCACACTCCATATTGGCAACATGGTGTACATGTTTAAATACTCATAAGAATCATCATCATCATCATCATCATCCTGTCCAGGCCGATTTCGACCATGGCGACTGGTTTCCGCTGGCTAGTGAGAGCGACGTTCGTGGGCTCTCAGGTGACTGACGTAGCCTATTTTAGCAGTAAAAGTACGAAAACATTTACTGCAGGTCAGCACCCCTCCGACAAAATTATAGTTTATGGCCGCAGGTGGTCGGGCCTTCAACTCGTCGCGCTTCGCGTCGAGTTCTACTCGTCTCTGCTCTTCGAAGGCTTGCACTTGTGTCCTCACTGTATGCCTCCATGCCTCCTCCGTGACATTATGAACATATCTTGGTCGGATCGTGTAAGAAACTCATAAGAATATCCTTTCTCATTAGAAAATTAATAAATAATGAGTTCACTGACTCAAAAGATGGTGATTTGGGGAACTAATGACCCATTTGCTGTTTTATAGGCCATTGAGGCGGGGTTTGGCGTTGTTTTAGCTTACTCTTCAGAAAGTATTAGATAAACAAGGAAACTTTAGGCGTAATTATTACCGTCAACTGCTACAACTTTGGCTTCGATGCACAACTTGGTTTTCTACACTAAACAACTATTTATATCTTATTCCTGAGATGGGCGAAACGCGGAGTACGCGGACATCTCATAAAAATGTTTGGTGAAGAAAGCCATGTTTTTCTAGTCAGGCAAAATTGTGCATCGTAGGCAAAGTTGTAGCTGATTTTAACCAAATTGAACATTAGATACAATGTATTTTCGTAAACACAAATAGCAGCATAGTTGTCACATCTTCGTTTTATATTTCACCCAATTCGCCGACATACAAATCTAAATCCAGTCGCGCTTAAAATTTACCAAGTCGTTAGTCTTTTCACGCGTGTGAACTCGCTCCAGATATTTATCAGGTTTATTAAGTCAGAGTAAATTGTATATAACTACTTAGAGTAGTCCATCTTCTAACTAAGGTGCATAAGCAGGCTACAAGTAATTAAGCAATTGAAGAATTGAAGATACATGCTTCAAGATTAACCTAAAGAGATACAACACTGCACTGGTACAAGCGTTAGGACATCGTTGACAGCCGTAGCGTTAAGGCCAGAGGCTTCCTAATTGTTGGTTTTAGTCCTCTAGTTTCTACCAAACAGTTTGTGTGGCCTTATGAAAAAATCTCATAAATCTCAGTAGGGGTGTTCTCAAATATCAGTAGGGGTGTTCAGTTCACAAAATCTACATGCAGTTACACAACGGCACAGAAATTCGAAGACGAATGTTTTTGTACTTTATCCGCATTGGGCTAACTTGAGGATTTCAGTTTAAACCCTCTATCCATGTGTAAACGTTTGAGGCTAAGACGTACCTTCATAAAATATAGGTAGCTTAGATAGAGACAAAAAGTAGTTACGTCTAAGATATTTTAAGCATGACGAACGAAAGAGTTAGATTACTGTTACTGTTTCATTACTATGGTAGTATAATACTCACTCGGGGTTTCCAGTCTGTAAACAGGATAATCTTATATAAAAAATAAACTTCACAAAATGGACAAAGGCAATTGATAGAAACAATATTACCTTTTGGCATTAAGTTTGTACTTCTTATTGTGCAATAAAGTTTAAATAAATAAATAAATACTTAAATATTAAGTTAAACAATAAACAAGAATGGTCCTCTGTAACCCCATAAACTTCATCTTCTTCTTCTTCAGGTGCCTCTCCATTACTGAAGGTTGGCAGTCAGCTTCTTAAAATTATCTTTGTCGAGTGCTAATCTGAACAGTTCTTCAACGGTCTTTATCCCCGTCCATTCCCTGATATAAACTTCATGCATGCTCTTTAATGTTCGATGGGCCTTATTTTTATGATTTTATTAGACGAGAAAATAGATCTCCTGGGACCTCTATCTCTCTAAGTGATCGATCGATGTGTCCACCAAGTTTGTCTATACCACGTCAGTTGTTTTCATTATCATAATCACCACGTTTCAGATACTTGTAAAAGTAAATGACAAGAATTGGATGCAAGCGATTTTATTTATACATATTTAGCCATCTCTCAGTCGGAACTTACGTTCTGAGAAACTCATTGGTACTAACTGGGGATCGAACCCACATCTTGTTACTTAGGGTCGATTGCACCACACACAATTTAATGGACTGTTAAATATGGCGACGGAGCTGTCATCCCATAGAAAACTGTCAAACTTTTCCTACAATATTTGTTTAACGATGACGATGATGTTAACAAACGGTTTGGTGCAAGTGATAATGGTATATGAACAAGATTTATGGAAACTAAATTTAGTTCAAACGATCTACCCTGCGCAGTGTCGGCAAAACAATACAGATCCGTTTGAACTAGCGAGGCCTTGGCCTAGTTGGTGTCTTTGAAGTTGCTGATAGATCTAAATCTAAATCTAGACCAAACCAAGTTCATAGAGGCAAATTGTCGTGTTCATGAAACATGCTCCAAAACTATGTTAGGTATATCTCAT
The DNA here is from genome assembly GCA_911728535.1 of Pammene fasciana. Classification (NCBI taxonomy): domain Eukaryota; kingdom Metazoa; phylum Arthropoda; class Insecta; order Lepidoptera; family Tortricidae; genus Pammene; species Pammene fasciana. The sequence goes on from OU452292.1 coordinate 6,855,887, forward strand.
AGACTTATTGATTTTACTCGTAATGTAAGAATGAATAGCTAGGGATATACGCGCAGACAGATCCGTCCGTGTATGGCGCTATTTAGATATGTCCGCAGTCAAATCCGTGTCCAATTCGCACCATACACGGATGATCCGGCGGACACATCTGTGCGTGTACGTACCTATAGTTAGAGACGATGGCAGGAGACCCGACGGCATGTCACTAATACCGTGGAGGATGGGACGGGCGCTTGTGTGGGATGCTACCTTCGTGGACACACTGGCGCCATCCCATCTCCACGGTATTACAAAGAAAGTAGGCGCGGCGGCGGAGGCAGCTAAGGCCCTCAAAAGGCGCAAATACAGGGGTCTCGACAGCAAGTACTTACAACTTTGTTGCATTTAGAGTCGAGACCCTTGGCCCGTGGGGCCCAGCAGCACAAAAACCTTTTAATGAGTTGGCTAAACGGCCGGTTGACAAAACCGGGGATAAAAGAGCTGGCAGCTTCCTCGCCCAACACCTAAGCATTACGGTCCAGCGAGGAAATGCTGCCAGCATCCTTGGCACGATGCCGCAGAAGTCAACATTAGAAATGAATTTATAGGTGTTTTTATTTAGGTTATTTATTTGTAGGTTGCATTATTTTTTTAGGTAGTAGAGTGAATTTATATTTAAATAAACATTAAGACTAACGAGAAATTACCAGTAACTAGTTCGCTTCAAATAAAATAAATGTAGCTAATTTGTTTCGAAGTCGACCTTTAAAAATTTGAAGAACAAAGGTTTGTTATTTACAGTTTACTGGTAGAAATCTTTGTTTCAAAAAGCGCAAAGCGAAAAGGATTTCACGCTTTTTATGTAAAAGAAAAGAAGACGCAAACTTTTCTTTTCATTTCTTTTTACTGTTGAACTTGCTACAGGGTTCACAAATTTCGTACTTACAAAAATCGTAAAATTATGAAATTTTGAAGCGCGATATATTTTAACAGTTCCAATAGATTTTTGAAAATTTTACTATAATAGGATATATTTATCATTTTGCATCCATTTATCTACATTTCATTACTAAATTCAACATCTGTCATCATCCCTATTCTTTTCGATTTCTTGCATTTTAAATAACGTAATGAGGCTGACTACAAGTACATGTAGTATAAACAAATTTATAAAATAAAAAAGAATGAATAATATTTTGCGATCTAGAATGTTTTTATCAAGCTATAAAATTATCTTACAGTAAATACTAAGGTCCGTCAGGGAAATTATGTCTGTTAAGGTATATAGGGTAAAAAAACCTAAATACAAAATAATAAAAAGTTCTTTTTCATTTTGATAAAAACCAACTTGTTAAATAATACAAACGAGTTATTATAATCCTAGGTATTTAGGTAAACTTAATCACTAATGGTTATTTTTCAGTTTTAGAAAGCCCTCTACATTTTGTGTGTGAACTACGTGTGAAGCCGTGAGCGCGAAGTGTAGACAGCCCTTAAATCGTATCTATACCCAACTAGGGCTTGCAATTATACGGAAAATAGCCTTACTATTCGGATAATTCCATACAAATTATTCGAAATGTCCAGATTGCAAGATTTGCAAGCCAAGCCCTTTACCCAACGCACATCACGCACGCAATTTGGCAAAAGACATGGATCAACGCCTACTCGGCTTGTTTACTATTGTGGAGTGGAAACATGTTACGCATGTTTTTGTTTTTTGTCTTCACTCCTCTGTAGTGCAGAAATGTAAAGACTTTGATCTGACTTTAATTTACTCTTTAAAAAAACAACCTTGGGTTTGTAAGAGTTATAAGGTGAAATCAGTCTACAGGTTCCCAAGTACACGTCAATCTGTAAAAAGCTCCATTGGTAGATTTGGTAGTGACCGGCAATAGTATACAGGGTGGATTTTCTTTTTGGGTCAGTGAGGGCAGCTACCAGATCCCGTGCCGCTACGAGAAAATGGTCTTAGAAGACCTTCCCTCGATTTCAAATTAATGAAGGACTGCATTTACAGATTTTGGAAAAAACATACAGGGTGCGAGAAAAAGGTCACTTTTGCTAAACTTTTTTTTTGATGCCATTTGATCCCATTCCTATCCAGGATCAAAAGCTTGTATGGGACCAAAAAAAATTTTCCGGCTAGAAAAGCCACAAATTGATCAAACATTTTCCCATACATTTTGTATGAAAATAAAAACTTTTATTTTTTACATGCAATTTTTTATGCCATTCGATTCAAATCCTATTCAGTATCAATAGTTTCCATGGGGTCAACTTACGGTAATGTACCAAACAGCTACAAAAAGAAACTTTTTCCATTTATTTACTATGGAGAAAATATGAAATATTATTGACATTTTTCAATCACGCTAATCAGTCCTGTTACGTTTAAGGACAATAAAACTGTATTAGGATATTACAGTCAAAGTATTCAAAATATCAAAAAACGTGGATTTTAAAGCAGTAAATTTATGGAAAAAGTTTCTTAATTTTGTGGCTGTTTGGTACATTACCGTAAGTTGACCCCATGGAAACTATTGATACCGAATACGATTTGAATCGACTGGCATAAAAAAATTGCATGTAGAAAATAGAAGTTTTCATTTTCATACAAATTGTATGAGAAAATGTTTGATCGATTTGTGGCTTTTCTAGCCGGAAATTTTTTTTTGGTCCCGTACAAGCTTTTGATCCTGGATAGGAATGGGATCAAATGGCATCAAAAAAAAAGTTTAACAAAAGTGACCTTTTTCTCGCACCCTGTATGTTTTTGCCAAAATCTGTAAATGCGATTCTTCATTAATTTGAAATCGAGGGAAGGTCTTCTAAGACCATTTTCACGTAGCAGCACGGGATCTGGTAGCTGCCCTCACTGACCCAAAAAGAAAATCCACCCTGTATATCTTCCTACACGAAGGCCGCAAAAATATGTGACACGCTCTTAAAGCCCTACAAATAAGAGCGTGTCACATGTTTTTGCGGCCTTCGTGTAGGAAGATACTATTGCCGGTGACTGTACAGCATGATTCATTAAAGCTGGCCCGAGATTTTTATTGAACTGTCAACTTTTTCATAGATATTTGGCGCCACCTCTTGTGTATTTACCGGTATTTATGAGCCACTGGGTAACTTTCCTAATGAGTCGTATCAGCCACTCTTTATTAAATTTCAAAACGATTATTTTATAGATTTATGTGACAAAAATATGTAACCACGACTCTAACTCCACGACCAAGGCGTAAAGTCTAAATGCACTCTATACTAGTGGTTCTGTGAACCGTAGACTTCGGATAACATAAATAACGCGACAGCAAACTTTCCCCCTTTCCCCCCTCGACAATTTTTGGCAAATAAATCAAGGAACGTACATGCCAAGTTTCATCGAAATCGGATGAAAAATGCGACCCCTAGACCGACACTGACCAATCAACCAACCAATACACACACATCAAAATGCCAAATCGTCGTACCAGTGAAAACGGAAACGTTCGTCGCCTCGCTACGCTCGGCTCCTCAGTCAATAAGGTTACGTTTTTTTATTAATTTTATAATCTTTTAAAGGGCATACATAGGTTAGGTTTTACTAAGCTTTTCTCGGATATTCTCGCAAAGTGTTATTAAATGCTGCTACGAAACAACTTAAACATATTAGGTAGGACAGTAGCGAATTAGGTGATAAACTATTACAAGTTAAATTATAGAACAGATATTTTTTATCCCGGATATCGGGGCAAAAATTTGCAGATAACTATGTACCGTGATCAAAGTCTACTATTTATGTAGGTGAGTCAATCAACTTTTTAAAGCGCCTGGTTGCTATGGTTACGTCCATTGGACAACCAAAGATTTTCTATGAAATAGTATGAGGATGTCCCTCGGACAACGGGGACAGAGTAAACAACATTAAAAAGTTGATTCGCCCAGGTGCACAGAGAAATTTGCCTCTGAGATTTAATACGTAATTTCATCCTTTTGCAGTCATCGCCCCCAACGGGACATAAATAAATAAGCCAATGACGATAATTGTTCACAGCCAAAAAGAAAGCAGATACGATGATGTTGATGCCCATTCATCACCCGTTTTAGAACGACCTCTCACGCATTAGCGGAAGTTACGGTAAGTAGGTTTATATATAGATCTGTCGTCGCGTTTGTTTTTAGGTCGATAATTTTAGTTATATGTTACTATACAGGGTGTAAAAAAATACTGGTGATCCGTTTAAGGGCTTATTTGGTATCGTACGACGAGTAACAACAAGTAGGAGAAAACATTTTTCTCGCGAAAAATAAATGTTTTTTGTATGGGACACTTCGTCACAGCTGACCAACCCTACACACAATTTTTTTTTTCACGAGAAAATATTGTTTTCTCAATTTTTCATAATTAGAATACCTACGATACCTTGTGCTGTTAAAAGGATCACCAGTATTTTTGTTACACCTTGTATTGGCTTGTATGTGTTTTAAAAGGAATCGTTTTATTTTACTAAGTGGCGATACTGTGACGATAGATATTTTTGACAGCAGCTGTCGAAATCCACCAACTAATAAAAGTATGATTAAATATGATTGGTGGAGCTAGACCTCCCGTGCTTGCCAACTGTTGTTAATTTTTTTTATTAAAATTGTTGTTAAAATTGTTTACGGAAACTCTCACTGAGTTTCCTTAACGTTTAAAGGAGGCTCCCCCTGGTAGACTAAAAAAATATTAAACCGTGGGTCTCAGTGTAGTCGTTCGTAAGTCCCATATAGGACCTCACTGAAATAAGTATCAGTAATAGTAAATTTTACAGCAAATCCGGTGCAATTACGTATTTTTGTGAAATTGTTATTTAATTATGATCCATATCTACATGTTTGCTTAGTTCTAATTGGCTTTGATTTTATTTGATACTTGGTTTAACTATTAAAAAAAATAAAAAAATAAAAATCTTTTATTTCAGAATTAGGATTCCATAAATTCAGTTAGTAAATTTAATTAACTTAATAAACTTACAATTTAATAGCCTAAAAATAATAATAACACTACTGCACCAAAACTGCTGGAAACTCTACAATCACTTGATAAGTATAGTGCTGACCTCTAAGCCAAAATTATTCTGAGTTTGACACATTTTGCGGGTAAAAGAAAAATACAAATTGAAGGTGAAAATCTGTATTTTTGTGTCTTTGAAGGTTTGTAAAGTAGTATTTTTAATTCAAAACAGTAATCTGACACTTATTTAGGTACTACTAAGTATCTGATTACTTTTTTAAATAAAAAAATACTACTTTAGGAACGAAGGTACGGGTATATTATGAATAGTTCATTTTAATTTTGTCCATATTTATTAAAGTCAAGGAGTATTCATAAAATGCTTAGGTATAATTATGTTTTTAAGCATTACAAGTTTAATTTACGAACGGTCTCGTAGCTTTAATTTGCCCGTATCAAAACGAGGGCTAATAATATCTTCTAAATTTAGCTTACTAACCTACACTCTTATTATTTCAACAAGTTTACCTAACCTGCCACCTGATTATATATTTTATGCCCTAGATAATACAATCTAGAATGGCGTAAATATCAGAAAGAGAGTCGGTCAAGCTTACAGTGACTAAAACGTTTATTACAACAAGCATCCTGCAAGTGTTTGTAAACGTTCTGTTGAGCCGCAGAATGCATTATTAGTTCGGTTAAATGTCGTAGTTTAAGGTCAACATACACCATAATATGCCATACAACAAGGATCAAATAGGCTTGATATTTTTTATGCATTGTATCAATCGATTCGTTTTGTTGTGAGGATCATATGTCTGTATGGGGCCAATTGCCTTAAATCAACATAAAAGACAAAAAAAGAGACTTAGCCGCTTATTCATAAACGTGTTTCAAACCTCATTTAGTTTAAATGTATTTTGTCTGTTTCTAACAAACACAACTGTCAATGTGACAGATAAGGACAAAAGATGATTTAGTTAAATGAGGTTTGCAATACGTTTATGAATAAGCGGGTTAAAGTTTGAGATTTGCATTTGTTTCTCAAAACGTTCCTAAGAAAATGATATGAAGCCGAGCCGTGACCGTCACGGCTTTATAGTTGCCCTGTTTAAAATATGGTAAAATTATGAAATTGCTATTTTTACAGTGAAATGTGGCGTTTATGTATATGGTTGCCATACAATTTATTTTACAATAAAATTTTAAAAATCGAATGGTATCATCGAAATATTTTAGAATTTTGAAATTTAAATATCTTTAAACCATTCCAATAGATTTTTTTAAATGTTTACTTTATTATCATTTTGCATCCTATCAACTAAATTTTATTGCATAATTAAATATAATTGCAAATCCCTATTTCTTGGGTGGCACGCGCCGCGCACACCCCCGTGTAGGTATACAGAATGATTTCTGGGTCGTGATCCATAATCATCTTTTCTGTCTCTGTAACTGATCTAACATTATCACATACATATGTAGGTAGTATCAAAACAGAATTACCTTTTTAGAATTCCGTAGTCAAAACGGCAAAAACGGAACCCTTATAGTTTCCTCATCTCCGTCTGTCCATCCGTCCGTCCGTCCGTATGTCACTATAAGACGTTTCTTTATCAAATTTTAACATAAAATGTATTTTGTGTGCCGCTACTTATATATAATTTCTAGTGAAAATTTTGAAAAAATATATTTTTAGGGGGGGACACTCCATAGAAATAACATTGAGGTTTCTTTGAACATTTTTTGATTAAGGCGATTATCACACTGACGACGGATCCGCATGCGGCGCCGGTGTGCGAGCGAGATAGCGCTATACACATGCAGAGCGCTATCTCGCTCGCGCACCGGTGCCGCATGCGGATCCGCGCCAGTGTGATAACCGCCTAAGTGGATATTTTAGAACCTGTAGGTAACTTTAGAACCGTAAGTCCAAAAATTATGAAATAATTAAAGAAGATATTTTTATCAGGGATGTTACCGAGCTCCGGTTCTGGTTCCCTTAAGTCGAAACTTCCGATTGGTTTAAAAAATCCGCTTCGGTTCTGTTCATTTCAAAACAGAAGTTATATCGAATGTCATAGCAACGCAGCGGGGGGAAATCAGCGGCGTACATCAAGAACAGACAAACGGCGTACATAAAATACATAATATTTTATCGTGCATCGCCCTACATAAGCCGAAATCTGCTACTCGATTAGGTAGGGTTGCCCGTGGCCTTCTCTTGATCTATAATAATGTTAGAATGTCTATTAGTAGGTTTACTATCCTGACCTAGACTAATCTAGATCTCTAGCCACACAAATCAGAATTAACTGTGGCTGACTTTCTATTTTTAAATTCGAATTATAATTTCAAATGATCCAGAGGACCGTTTTGTGCTAAATGCAGTTGCCAGTGCGTTGTTGCCACATTTGAAATTGAATTTTGTTTTATTTAACAGATGCTAAGCAGGCCTAGCTTTTGTTTACTATGAAGACATGTAATACAGGCTGTTCCTTTAATTTATTGATTTTGAATCTATTTTACGGTAGAATTTAATTCATAGTCTGGCAATCCAATAGAGAACAAGAAACACTGTACTATTTTTTTGTGGTGGTAGCGTAAGAAAAGGACAGTGTCAAGTGTGATTCTCTTTCTATCCTCTAAGTTTCTGATCAAACTAAAGCAGTATTATGAATTAAAGACAGTTATCTGACAGATCCTGCCATAAATAAGCCACTTTGTATGTAGTTTACAGTCTTAAATTAAACAATATATAACTTTTGTGGAGTGCTTGGTGTGGAAAAATCATAATGGAAGAATAAACATAGGGCCTAGTTGTAGTTTTGAACCTTACCTAGTTACGAGTATAGTCTGAGCAACATACCGTATTTATAGGTATGGTAGTAATTTTTAAGATGTCCGAATCTTACTAGAGATATCTTCCTACATTTCGTTTGAGTTCAGTATTAATGTCTACACACAATGTACAGCCGACGTCAAATATATGTTTACACTTTTGCACTTTATTACTAAGAAGGAATAAGGTGAAAATATGTAAACATATATTTGACATCGACTGTACATATATGAATATAAATCATTGTTGGACAATAAAACTAATATTCTTAAATTTTTTATATACTGACTCAAATGTATAAAAACATGCATTTGAGCATGCATGCATGCAAAATTTATGTAAATAAAAATCGTATTGCAAACGTCGAAACCCAGAATATAAATTAGAAACCTTTGTTTTAATATCAATACCGTAATTCGCTCTAAATTTAAAGAATACAGTCTTATTCCAACAGAATAAGAGTTAAAATCCTAGAAGATTTGTTTTCGCAAAGAAATATAAAAGGGCAGCCTATAGTAGGTACTGTCAAAATATGTATTAAGAGCGGACGGTTTGAATCGTAAGATAGAAGTTAGGATTTGGAATAATAGAACGGACTGTTTTGATTTTAAATTCGAAATTTGTAATTCTACTGACCGTTATTCCAATGTGGCCACGGATTGAGCGACATAATCCAGTAAATTCTGTGACCAATTTACCTCAAGGATGCATTATCATATAATGACATCAGGCAATGTATGTTCGAGGTCAATATAAAAGTTAAATAATACAACAAACGCAAATCTTAATTGCTTCAGTGAAAACGATTTTCTTAAAAATTCCACACTCCCTATCAAAATAATAAACATGTATATAATCAAAATATTGGTATGTATTGTCATATTAGTCATACAGGTAATAAATAATTTGTAATTGTCATGTCAAAGTTCTATTCGACAAATCTAATAAGGTCTGTCCGAGAAGAAAAGTTTCGTAGAATGTATGAGCTCCCATATAAACTAGGACACTTCTTTCCGGACAAACCCTAATTATATTCTAAGTCAGTGGCGTAACTACGCTAAGTGAGGCCCGTGGCAAATTCATCACATGGGGCCCCTTTTACAGAAAATGTTAAGATCCTCCTTAAGTCGTAGCTTCTCAGACTGGGGGCCCCTCAAGCCGGGCTGGCATTTTGCCAGCTCTGCCACCCTATAGTTACGCCACTGTTCTAAGTAGAATATATTTCCTATCTACGCTATTTTTCTTTTGGCCTCGTTCTGACTAGAGCATGTAATATTCCATGCTATTATAGTTCTGACTAATTGCCTGGGATTAATCGATAATTTTAGGAATAGAGAATATCACAAAGACACCTACGCGTCAAAACGTAAGCGGAGTACAATACGTACGCGAGCGGAGGCGGGTGAAAAACACTGTTCACAACCTAAAAATAATGTTAGTTCATTCACATAAATCTAAGCCACAATCGTTTTTTAATCGGGTGCTTGCCAAAAACCCTTTTAAAATGTGACGCGTGTACTTTAGTAAATGCCATGTCAATTTCGAGATTCATCTAGAAACGTAGAAATAAATAACGGAAACTGCTGTTAGCACACACATTTTGTTTCGAAAATGTTTGATATTTTGTACGACAATTATACTTATGATGGTTTTATCCATTTGTTTCTTCTCTAAAATAGGGTATGCCCGGAAAGAGAAATATCGGGGTTTATATGGAATCTCATACACTCTAAGACACTCCTTATCGGACAGGCTTAAACAGGTCTGCAGGACCTAATGTCATTAAGTACCTTAAGTACCTAACATTGATCTATGGCGCTTAGGGCGATTGTGGTTTCGCTGCGATTATGATGAGATCATTCTCTTTTAAGACAAGTATTTACAACACTGTATGACATATGTTACTAAAGAACTCGCAGAGCCATTTTGCACGTGTCTACTATTAAGTTACCTAATCAAACGTCCCAGACTGCCGTCGTCAGATATAATTCCAACAGAATTCACAGCCCTCCCTCTGAGTTAAACGCCTAAAAATCCTTGGGACAGCAATAAATGTCACGTGTACGTACTTTCACTGAAAATTGATACCCATGAATAGAGATTATTTCGATTTCGTTGAATTTTCTGCTCGTGTACGCCTACGTGTTTCTTCGCTCAATCTGTTTTTTAAAGAAACATTGCATTTTTGCAGGCGCTTAAATTTAGGTATATAACTGTCTATCTAAATCTATACAGGGTGTTTTCGGGGTAGTGGAGCCAAAGAACAAGGCACGGTACAATAAACGTGATAATAAATGAACCTAACAATACCTTTTTGCGTGTATATTTGGTCAATGTGACGTCTTGTGGTTTCCCATGCAACAGAATATGACAAAAATCGTAGGATATCCATGATTAACTTAATTTCAGATTACGTAATTTTGCTTGAATAAAAGGTAAAAATATCATTTAGTTGGAAAAAATACTACATACAATAATGTAGTCACCGAAGACCTGAATGACGACTGTGACCTTGAAAGAGAGCGTAGGGCACTGGCAGTCAGAAGAAACATGATTGCCCGCAGATTTGCTCGATGCTCTAAGCCGGTCAAAGTAGCACTTTTCAAGGCATATTGTCAATCCTTTTATGCGAGCAGTCTGTGGGTGAAGTACAACTGTAAAGCTGCCAGTGTTCTACGCATCCAATACAACAACATTTTCAGGATGCTGATGCGGCTCCCCCGGTTCTGTAGCGCGTCAAGAATGTTCGCGGAGGCGCACACGGATGGGTTCCACGCCATCATCCGCAAGAAAGTGGCCTCCTTACTCAGTCGTGTTCGAGGCAGCAGCAACAGCATCCTGAGAGTGTTTGCGTACAGGTTCGATTGCCTCATTTATGACAAATGGAGGCAAATAATGCTTGGGCTGGTAAACTATTCTAATGTAATTTTTGAATTTGTTTTGTTTTCAATTTAATTAGAATTTTTGAATTTTTGAATTTGTCGCTATAAGTAATTTTAATGTAATACTATATTTTATTTATTTATTCTGAATGATTTGATTTGATAATTATTTTTTTTTATCCATAATATTGCCATTACTTGTGTATGCTAACCATAGATCATGCTAACTTAGACACTAAGACATTGTAACTAACAATTTTATGGGCTCCTGGGCCTGAAATAAACCTTCCTCCTAGCGTTTATTCCGGCTTGGGGTCCGCTTGACAACCTAATCCCATAAATTGGCGTAGGCACTAGTTTTTACGAAAGCGACTGCCATCTGACCTTACAACCCAGAGGGGAAACTAGTGACGAGGTCCTTGCAGTGGTGGTGGTGTGGTTAAAGGAAATACTGGAGAACTTTGAGTACATTTATTAAATAAAATAAGCTTACAATATGCGTGGTGGCCTCCGGTAGGTTGAAAGGAGCAAAGAGGCAGAGACAATATGGACGGCGCTTTTTAAAGGATATGACCATAGACAAATGTAGAAGTGTGGACATTAATTATAAAGAATCCCATACATTATCAACTAGGCCTTTTTGGGATTAGGTCCGGTTTCCTTACGATGTTATCCTTCACCGAAAAGCGACTGGTAAATATCAAATGATATTCCGTAATAAGTTCCGAAAAACTCAGTGGTACGAGCCGGGGTTTGAACCCGAGACCTCCGGATTGAAAGTCGGACGTCTTACCGCAAGACTACCAGTGCTTTCAAACGGCCTGAAATAAACGTATATTTAATTTAATTTAATAATGTTGATTGAGTAACTGAGTGAGAAAAGGTAGTAGAATATAAATCTGTGTAGATTTCGGCCTTGTAGCGCACACTGTTCGTTAATTGTGCGTAGTGCAACCCCTAGTGGTTTTCACAAATCTTGACGCTCACCCTCGAGGGGCATTCGATATTTCGCTTCACTTTGAAGGCACTTGAATATGGGGAAGGCAACTGTCAAAGTGACATTTCCAAGATTGGTGCTTAGAAAACCTAAGTATAGTATTTTAAATTTTGGAATGGACTTCTGTTCGTAACGCACCCTGAGTTTGGACGTCTTGAGAAACATTTTTTAATTTTTGCTCATTTAAGTAGTTCAGTGTGTAGGTAATATTGATAGCATATTGTGCGGTGATCTAATAAAAGTGTGCAGCTAATGAAGAATTAGTCTCAAACCGCGTGTAAACTCTCTGTAGTTTAATGGACAGCTGTCCTGGCATGGCCGCCACGTGTTGTTTGTAAGGAACAGCTATCACCCTTACACAGAGCAAGGCTAAAACCGAACAACGTTGCCTATATTTATTTATCAAATAAAATGTGATTAACGTCGTCAACTTGTCATTGGCAGAACTCCCATTGCTCATGTGCAAAGGGAGAAAGCCATTTATATAAAAAAAAAGAAAAAAAAAGTATAGTGCGAAGAGTTTTTATTTTTTTTCTTGAAAATGACTGTAAATCCATGGGTTTCTGAAATACACAAAAAATAAAATGCTGTGGATTAACAGTTTAACGCCATACCTAGAGTACGTTTATGCCTAAGAAAAGCTTTTTGGCTACTAGTTAAGGCCTATTCATCTTCTGTCTCTTTCCCTTATTTTATCATCTACAAAAAGGTTTCACTGACCTTTCCCATTGGAGCTTGTCCGATCCTGTCCTCCTAGAGCAAAAGAGCGTCCTTCTACGATGCTCTAGGCCTTAGTCTAAGGCCTGAGTGGACGCTCGAGTTGGGCGTCCAGCGGCGTGCATGTTAAACAAATGAAACTCATACTGGTGTCCTGAGTCGACGCTGCACAAAGTGTATGGACGCTCGGCCGCAACGCTGCACGCCCCGCTGAACGCTCCGCTCCGAGCGTCCACTCAGCCTAGCACTTAGAAATTTGGTTTGTTATATAGAAATAATAAAACAGGTCCGTTAATAGGTATTGTTAGCTTTTATTGCAAAATCTTACACAACTGATATGAAGAAATGATGTTAATTAAGAATAGGTAATAGTAGTTTTATGTAGCTGGAAATAGAAGGACGTAAGTTTCACTGAAGTCAGCCTGCAACAAAACATTATTTATTATAAAAAGAGAAGATCGTGACCAGATGATGATGATGAGTGGGGTTCACTGATCAGTGTCAGAATAAAGTTACAGCTAGTGTCAAAAGGTACTTAGCGACTAGCGTAACAATGTGTTTACTAAGTGTGAATGTCAGCGAATGTCACCTCGCTTAAATCTGGAGCAGAGCTCGACTGGGGAAGTACCTCCACCTTACAGAAAACCACAGCCAACTAGTACCACTAGACCCTACTCATAAGTGTTGTGTTCCTGAGTAAGGTTGCCAAAGAGCTCAGAAGGACCCTCTTGTTCCTTTAGCCGTCATCAATACAGTGAATTCTCCTTTTTGTAAACGGTCGGCAACGCGCATATGACACCGCTGGAGTTGCAGCCGTCCGTAGGCGGTAGTTGCTTACCATTAGGCTGGCCGTATGCTTGTTTGCCACCGTCGTGGTATAAAAAGTACTGGCTAAATAGTATCGAATTTGAAAGGCAACTACTATAACTACTGCTACTAATAATGCCACATAACCTGACCAGATCGCCGATATCAAGGATTGACGATATTAATCATAAACATAAATTATAAACTTATATAGAAGATAGGTATTAAGTATAATACAAAGGAAAAAGTCATCTATGCCTCCGGTGCCCACGGCTGGGTGCGAACTAGCGTCTTCGGTATTCGCGGCAGACGCCTTAAGTAACTTGGCCACCTTTTATACAACATGAATGCAAATAAAGTAGAACGTTAGAAACTTTAAAAAAGTACCTGAGCCGGACGTGCCCGCGCCCGCGCCCGCTCCCGCGCTGCCGCCAACACTGGCGCCGAACCCGAAACCTGCTTGGCCTCCAACTAAAAATAGTAAAAATTAAACTTATACAAAAAAGTTTTCAGCAAAATAATAACTAATACGAAAACGCTGTGTTGTTCCAATATTCATCAATAATAGCGTGAAATCTTTCAGTTAAATTTAATCCACTTTCGGTCTCCGATTAAGCTGTATTTGCGCGTAAGTATATATTATTTTATTTGTATGTACCTACTCGTACCTGCCTATATCGTGTGACAATGCAATATTATGATGATATATAAGGCGGTAAAGTGCATATTTAAATATTTTTGAGCACCTTGGCCGCTCCGATATATTTGATAGCGACTGCACTATTTACATACCTCCGGCTCCGGCACTTCCTCCAGTACCCGCACCTGTAAAATAATAATAAAAGCATAGTTGTGATAGTCTACATCAAAAGGTACCATTTGGCGGCGCGCGCTTACGCTTTTACTGCTCGAATTGGTCTCTCTCCACACTCCACCTATACGTACCATGTAAAAAAAACCGGCCAAGAGCATGTCGGGCCATGCTCAGTGTAGGATTCCGTAGTTGCCGGCCTGTTACAATTCATTAATTCAAAAGGTCGTTTCTTACGGTAAATTTGGCGGCGCTTACGTCATTTCACTTACGTCCTTTCACTATGGGTTTTTGAATGATAAGTCAAAAACAGCTCAACCGATTTAATTCAATGTAAGTAGTTTTCATTGAAGGTACTTTTTAGGCCTCACTTTCATGAATTTTTTCAAAAATTTTGGACCCTCGGTTCATGAGTTAGATGGGGGGGGGGGGACGCCCTGTTTTAAACTTTCGGAGCTATTATTTACGAAAATATTAGTTTTATCCAAAAACTGTTTTAAAAGACCCTTATTATTTTTACGTCACTCTGGGTGCTAAGTGAAATTTTCCGCCCTAGGGCGCAGCGCCAAATCTCACTTCACACCCAGGAGAAGACGTAAAATTATGTACGTACCACGGGCGGTAATAAAGAAGGCTTCGGTTCGGGCCACAAATGCCAGCGATCTGGGCCCTTCTTTATTTTACCGCCCTAGGTACGTAATGTACTATAAAAGACCTATCCAACGACGACGAAAAAACTGGGTTGGATCGAATTAAAAATCGCCTCCCACTTCACGTGTACGGGAGGTACCCTTACATAATATATTTTTCCAGTTTTTATTCTACCATTTTTTGGTTAATGCACATATATTCAAACCAAATTTCAGCTTTCTACACTGAAAAAATGAAACAGCTAGAAATAAACAACCAAGTGACTCACTTCACATGGAGCTTTTGCAAAGTTCGTTGCTAAAATCATAGAAGTCAACTTGGCTAACGTACGTATGTAAAACTATACCATTAAATTTGTTAAAAACAAATAAGGGAATCAGGTAAGGGTTATATTTACGAGGACACTTATTTGGATTCGAATTAGTGCTTGGTTTAAAATAACCAAGAACATTTAGCAATAATTGCTTGTTTGTCATTAACAATAAAGCTTTATTCCGTGTTTTAAATATGTCTTGGTTGTATGCAGCCAAAAATATCTTAACCGAGCCAAATTGGTACTTTGCTATCACTCATTTTTTTCCGTGTAGGTAGTGCTAAAGGTCACAGAGCTAGACCGCGGACGGACGGACGAACGGACGGACGGACAGACGGACGGACGGATGGACGGATGGACGGACGGACGGACATGGTTGACTACGGAACCCTAAAACAAATCTAGCTCACAGCGTTTTTTCCGTAGCCCTCAAATAAAAATACTCGCACAGCTCGCACTACTTGCACTAACTTGGGTCACTGTAACTGTATGACTTGTATATATGAGTAATATCGATAACCGTCGTCGAACTGACCTGATGACTGCGGTGCCTGATGGCTCTGTAACATAAGAAAGTACATTTTAATATTAAATAAATAAATATTATCGGACAATCTCACACAAATCAACCTAGTCCCACAGTAAGCTCAATAAGGCTTGTATTGTGGGTACTAGGCGACGATACATATTATAATAGATAGATATAGATAAATACTTAAATACATAAGAAACATCCATAACTCAGGAACAAATATCCGTGATAAACACACATATAAATGCTCTGACCAGGATTCGAACCCGGGACCTCCTGCTATATAGGCAGGGTCACTACCGACTAGGCTAGGAGGCCGTTTATTAATTTAAACCTAAACATTGGTATCCTGAGCGTAGTGAGTGTTGGAGGTACAGTAATACGCTTAATAGGATCTCTTGAATACACCATCTTATATCAGAACCTGCAACTTTATGTTCAATAGAACAAATAATCCTTTGTTAGCTTTGTTGATGAGTCTCTTTAAATTTAAATCGTCTTAAAAGTAAGTTTTAATAGTGGGCTATTTTAATTTTCTGCCTTAAAATCCATTTTAAGACCCAAAATTAAAATAGATTTGCCACCATCTGCTACCATGTGACACATTGCATGTTAGATAATTTCAAGCTCTTGGAAACTTATGAGTATGACAAATTTAATTTAAAGCAAAGAATGTTTCTTATTTGGAAAATGTTAACACCATTTTGAGAAACCAGGAAAGTTTTAGCAATTACGCAATTTTTGGCACATTAGTAGGTATATGATCGCGTATAATTTATATTTAGTACCTAGGTACCTAATAGGTATAAGTAATCGATAAAATGTACCAAGCATCATTATCATCCTCCTAGCGTTTGTCTCGGTAGGTACTAGTTTTTACAAAAGCGACTGACATCTCACCTTCCAACCCAAATGTAAATCGACCAAAAAGTAATCTTCTAACCCAATCGAAAAGCGACTGGTACATATCAAATATGATATTTCGTACATAACTTCCGAAAAACGCAGTGGTACCTACGAGCCGGGGTAGCACCCGACTGAGACCTCTGGATTAAAAGTCTGACACCTTACCGCCAGGACACCAACGCTCCTATCCGAAAAGCTACCAAGACATCAAAACGAAAAGTTGGTTACCACAATGCCCTAAATAAACAAAAAAAAATAGCTGATTGGTGAGTGAAATGATAAATTAACTGAATAAATTATGTAGGTACTCACAGCGCCAATCAGCATCACAGCGACGAACAGGACCATGAAGCACTTGAACATGTTGATTTGTGACTTTCAATTGACACATAGATCATCGCACGCGTCGGCATTTTATACACCGAAGGGCTAATCCCATAATTTACCACTGTGCGAACTGGCGAAAACCTTAATGCACTAACATAGAGCTCACTGTCGATTGAACGAATAAAATGCTGGGAATAACCCTTTTACACGCGTGATGATGGGTCTTTATGGGTATTTAATAGTCGCACAATTTTACGCTTACTTGTTTGTTTAAACTGTTTACTATTTAGGACCTTGAACATTTTATATTTGCATGTTCCAAAATGTATTAAATTTACGATTACGATATACTTACATTTTAATTTGGGTGCGTTGGGGTAAGAGGTAATATGCCTTCACAGTTTTATTTATTAATTTTTAACAAAATAAGAACCGCCGTCACTTAGGATCGGCTATTCCAAGGGGAAATGGCAGAGTTACTGTAAAAAATAGAGAAATTACTATAGGTGCGCCTATAATAGTTGAAGAAGTCCCTCGATTCCTCCAAGATCCCATCATCAGATCCGGTGACAATGGGACCGACTGTGAAGTATACTCGTGCTCGTTCAAAAAAAATAGAATTTTCCAAAAAGGTCAAGCCGTCATCGAATAAACTGTAAACATAAAAAATAAACAAAGATCCCGACAAATTGAGAACCTCCTCCTTCGAAATCTTGAAGTCGGTTGAAAATATTTTTTATGGTCCACCCTTGGAAGATTGTATCGATAAGTTATTTGATACTGTAATTTATTTATAAGTGTAATTTGCCAATTTAAAAAAAATATATAATGAAATTAATAAATAAAGCTTTTTTTACTTCAGGTATAAGTCTTCTAAATCAAAATTGAGCAATGTTACAATAGCTAGAGATACACGCACAGATGTGTCCGCCGGATTTGCCCGACGGATATGCCCGGCGGACAGATCCATCCGTGTATGTGTGTTTTCTCTGAATTAATTTTTTTCTACATACAACCTGTCGCTTACAATTTATAGAATAAAACTGTGTGTATTTGGAAGAAAGTAGAGTTGGAAAATGTGTGGCCTTAGTTTTATAGGTAACTGGATTATCCATTCTTTTCCCCCATCCGATATTATCCCAACGCACTTTCATAAATAATAATATCAGCTCACACAAATGCCCACATTGAACCCGCAATTTAAAATATAACTCGTACCTACTTATTCATAATAATGACCACTATTATCTAAAAATAGCAAATTTGTTTACACTACAGGTTCAGTTCACTTAGTTGCCTACTGCCTACCTGATGTTTTTTCTGTTTGATTCTAATGTTGTTTTTTTCTCTTCTACTACGAGTAGTGGTCGGTTTTTTGTGGAACATTGAATAATAACATAAAAAGTAGATATTTGCTTTCGTAAGACTCAGTTAAATTTTACCAGCTATTTTGGGTTATAGCGAATATCGAATAGAACCAAAAATTACTAAATAATCACTCGTATTATAATCAATAAGAGTCCTTTTTTCGGGATTAAGTATTCGCCATTATTTACTATTCGATATTACCCGTATTTACCTTATCTACAGTCGGGAGTAGAAACAACTTGTTAAATAGGCCTAGGGTTGAAAAAACCCGCAAAAATTCCCGTTTTTTTCTAAAAGCTATGTTTTTTTTAAGTTTTATTCGGAAATTATATTTTTCTGAAAAAAACAAAAAAATCGGAAATATGTAAACGGAAAAAAACGCACGTTGAAAAGAACTTGTGAATTTTTCCATTTATAATTAATCCATAGTTTAGGTAACTACTCCTTAGTTGTGTGTTTTATTATCTAAATGCTGGCGATCATTTGTGAAAATGTCTATTGACTTTGAGAGATGCTACTTTAATGTTCGTACAGAGCCGCAAAGAATTTTGCATACAACCTATGCATTTAGCCGCATATATGTTGGATCCCAGATTCCATAAATCGGTCTTCACCGAATATGAAATGTTAACTGACAATGATTTTTGAAAATGGCTCAATATTTGACAAAATTAGCAGACCGTATGCACATTAATACCTGTGACTTAATGGGTCAGTTTGCTAAATACCAAGCAAAAGGCGTTTTCTGGGCCAACGAATTCATATGGCAGCCTGTAATGACCATAAGTCCTCTGAATTGGTGGAGAGGATTGTGTGCAAAAAAACTTCTATCAACTATTGCCGTGAAGTTACAGTGTCCCTCCGTCATCTGCCGCATCAGAGAGGAACTGGTCGTAGTTTGGTCGCACTCACGCGAAGGATAGAAACCGGCTTTTGCCAGAACGGCTGAATAAACTGATTTTTATTAGATCTAATTTGCATTTGCAAATTAATTGTTCCAGTGTCGACGACGTCAACGATTCGGTTACGGTAGAGTTAGATGATGGCAGTGACAGTGATTAATAAATATGGTAATTAATATTTAAAAAAAACATTTCTTTCCCAAAAAAACTGAAAAATACGGAAAAAAACGAGAATTTCAAAACGTCCTGAAAAAAAACGATTTGATTTTTTCGAGAATTTTCAACCCTAAATAGGCCCATTAAATTTATAAAAAAAAATTAATTGGATTTTTTTGTGCTTTCTTTCAAATTACGAGCTCTTACGACCGTGATACGAAAAAAGTGTCATATTTAGATGTCTAGTTCGGTTTACAATCTTATTTCGATCGGCAACTTGCGTTGCTAACTGTACTTCAGCTACTGTACATTAAGTGAAATAACGACCCTAGTTTTGATAAAAATATGACATCTTAGGTAGTACAGTCGCCATCAGATACCTATATACATATCTCAGCGGTGAAGGTGGTCACAAATATCTGAGCAACGCCTCTATTGTCAAGGCTCTAAAGTGCATGTTCAGATATTTTTGAGTACCTTGACCGCTCCGATATATTTCATGGCGACTGTACCTAAAGCATTTGTTTTAACTGTACTTATAGCTTCGACATTACAAAAAATCTACTAGAACGCAGCATGCTTTTTGCAAAATTATTATAGACTAGCTGTACCCGCGCGGCTTCGCTCGCGTGTGTTGCAGTTGATTCTGTTACTTTTCGCTATCCTCAACAGCCCATTGCTGAACGCTTTCTACTTGTAAAATTTTATAAAGTCAGTTTAGCAGTTTAGCTAAAACCGACTTCTTCCATATAACTTCGACATCCCAAAAGATCGACGGAAAGCGTCTAAGATTGGACTGTGTCAGCCATGGTCAAGAGAAGCATGTGAGTGGGAAGATCTGGCGAGCTAAAAAGTCAGAGCTTCCTTTGTAGAGTCATGTAGAGTCGAACGGCCGAAGTATCTCAGAGGAAAGTGCAGCAGGAGGTCAGAGATCGAACACAAATTAATGATAAGTCTTAAAAGTAAACCAAAGGGTGGAAAGACCAATAATAAGGCAGCCCTTCCACTAAGGCGGAGATGAGAGGAGACGTGCGGGAATCAACCAATAGCCGGGAATTAACTAAGAACCGTCACCGTGACCATGACTGATGCCTTGCTGATGATCGATTCCCGCATGTCCCCTCTTATCTTTAATCGTATCCGTATCAATAGCAAGGCAGCTTTTGTGGTAAGGTCTGCGTAGGCCGACAGCTAAACACTAATTAGAGTTGAAAACCCGAAGCGTCCCAGAGAAAACAACCTTGACGTTAAAGTGTAAGCAAAATGGCCTCCAAGCAGCCTTTCACGTAGTAAACTCTATCAACTGTTATTGATTCCGTCTTAAATATTCAACTTAACCATTTTTGGTATTAATAGTGAAAGTGCTGTGTGTTTTTGGTTTATGCAAGCCTTCTGCCGCTTATGCCATAACGCAAACTCTATCAAAACATTATTCTTCCCATCTGAAATATTCAACGTTACCATTTTTGGTAAAAATAGCAATGGTACGGTGTTTTTGTCTAATGCGGGGGGCTCCGCCCCCGAGCCCCCCTTGTACCGTCTGCCGCGTGGAAAACTCTGTCAAACTCTTGCTCCCATCTTAAACATTCAACCTTACCAATTTTGATAACAATAGCAGCAATAGCGCAGTGTGTTTTTTCTTTATGCTGGTGGTCCCCCTTTAACCGCCTTTCACGTGCTAAAACCTATCAAAACTATTTTTCTCCCATCTTAAAGGTTTAACCTAACAATTTGTGGTATAATTAGCAATGGTATGGTGTTCTTTTATCTTCATGCGGGGAGCTCCGCCCCCTGAGCCCCCCTTTCTTTGCCGCCCGTCACGTGCTAAGCCCTATCAAAACTCTTTTTCTCCCATCTTGAATGTTTAACCTAACAATTCTTGCTATACTTAGCAATAGTACGGGGTGTTTTTTCTTTATGCGGGGGGCTTCCGAGCCCCCCTTGTTTACCGCCTGTCCCGTGGTAAGCCCTATCAAAACTCTTTTTCTCCCATCTAAAAATGATTAACCTAACAATTTTTGGTATAATTAGCAATACTACGGTGTTTTTTCTTTATGCGGGGGGCTCCGCCCCCCCGAGCCCCCCTTTCTTTACGGCTTTCTCCCATCTTGAATGTTTAACCTAAAAATTTTTGGTATACTTCTTTATGCGGGGGGCTCCGCCCCCCGAGCCCCCCTTGTTTACCGCCTATCCCGTGGTAGACCCTATCAAAACTCTTTTTTTCCCATCTTGAATGTTTAACCTAAAAATTTTTGGTATACTTAGCAATAGTGCGGGGTGTTTTTTATTTATGCGGGGGGCTCCGCCCCCCGGGCCCCCCTTGTTTACCGCCTATCCCGTGGTAAGCCCTTTCAAAACTCTTTTTCTCCCATCTTAAATGATTAACCTAACAATTTTTGGTAAAATTAGCAATACTTCGGTGTTTTCTCTTTATGCCCGAGCCCCCCTTTAATTGCGGCCTGTCACGTGATACACCCTGTCAAAACTATTTTTCTCCCATCTTGAATGTTTAACCTAACAATTCTTGCTATACTTAGCAATAGTGCGGGGTGTTTTTTCTTTATGCGGGGGGCTCCGCCCCCCGAGCCCCCCTTGTTTACCGCCTATCCCGTGGTAAGCCCTATCAAAACTCTTTTTCTCCCATCTTAAATGATTAACCTAACAATTTTTGGTATCATTAGCAATACTACGGTGTTTTTTCTTTATGCGGGGGGCTCCGCCCCCCGAGCCCCCCTTGTTTACCGCCTGTTCCGTGGTAAGCTCTATCAAAACTCTTTTTCTCCCATCTTAAATGATTAACCTAACAATTTTTGGTGTCATTAGCAATACTACGGTGTTTTTTCTCTATGCGGGGGGCTCCGCCCCCCGAGCCCCCCTTTAATTGAGGCCCGTCACGTGATACACCCTGTCAAAACCCTTTTTCTCCCATCTTGAATGTTTAACCTAACAGTTCTTGGTATACTTAGCAATAGTACGGGGTATTTTTTCTTTATGCGGGGGGCTCCGCCCCCCGAGCCCCCCTTGTTTACCTCCTATCCCGTGGTAAGCCCTATCAAAACTCTTTTTATCCCATCTTAAATGATTATTCTAACAGTTTTTGGTATAATTAGCAATACTACGGTGTTTTTTCTTTATGCCCGAGCCCCCCTTTAATTGCGGCCCGTCACGTGATACACCCTGTCAAAACTCTTTTTCTTCCATCTTGAATGTTTAACCTAACAGTTCTTGGTATACTTAGCAATAGTACGGTGAATTTTTTCTTTGTGCGGGGGGCTCCGCCCCCCGAGCCCCCCTTTCTTTACCGCCCATCACGTGCTAAACCCTATCAAAACTCTTTTCCTCCCATCTTGAATGTTTAACCTAACAGTTCTTGGTATACTTAGCAATAGTGCGGGGTGTTTTTTCTTTATGCGGGGGGCTTCGCCCCCCGAGCCCCCCTTGTTTACCGCCTATCCCGTGGTAAGCCCTATCAAAACTTTTTTTCTCCCATCTTAAATGATTAACCTAACAATTTTTGGTAAAATTAGCAATACTTCGGTTTTTTCTCTTTATGCCCGAGCCCCCCTTTAATTGCGGCCCGTCACGTGATACACCCTGTCAAAATCAAAACCCTTTTTCTCCCATCTTGAATGTTTAACCTAACAGTTCTTGGTATACTTAGCAATAGTACGGTGATTTTTTTCTTTGTGCGGGGGGCTCCGCCCCCCGAGCCCCCCTTTCTTTGCCTCCCCACCACGTGCTAAACCCTATCAAAACTCTTTTTCTCCCATCTTGAATGTTTAACCTAAGAGTTCTTGGTATACTTAGCAATAGTACGGTGATTTTTTTCTTTGTGCGGGGGGCTCCGCCCCCCGAGCCCCCCTTTCTTTGCCGCCCATCACGTGCTAAACCCTATCAAAACTCTTTTTCTCCCATCTTGAATGTTTAACCTAACAATTCTTGCTATACTTAGCAATAGTACGGGGTATTTTTTCTTTATGCGGGGGGCTCCGCCCCCCGAGCCCCCCTTGTTTACCGCCTATCCCGTGGTAAGCCCTATCAAAACTCTTTTTCTCCCATCTTAAATGATTAACCTAACAATTTTTGGTATAATTAGCAATTTTACGGTGTGTTTTCCTTTTTCGCGGGGTGCTCCCCGACCCCCTCCCCCTTCTACCAACCACCTCGTGTAAAATTCTCCCATCTTGAACATTCAAACATTTTTGGTAACAATAGCAATAGTAGAGTTTTTTTTTTTTTTATGCGAGTCCCCTTTAACCATCTATTACGTAAATTCTACCAAAACTGATTTTTCTTCTGTCTTTAACATTCAACTTAACAGTTTGTTGAATTTTGTATTTCTAATTTATTTTTTCCCCTTGCATAGGCTTATATTGGCCCTATGGTTGACGACTGGTAGAGAATACAATTTGGTATTATACTTACACGACATTTCGTGCAATATAGATGAAATAAATAAAATATTCTAAAGGGTAGGCAACGTGCATGTAAATCCTCTGAAGTTACAGGCGTCCATAGGCTACGCTAACTGCTTGGCATCAGGCGGCGGGCCGTATGCTTCAATGTCACCGTCGTGGTATAAAAAATATATAGTTAAAATACGATGGCATATATTCCCATATGAAGTCATTTCCCATACAAAGTTCAAATCTAAACAGACAAACAGACAAAAATTCTAAAAATCGTCGAAACGTGTCCTGTTATCGATTCTAAGAGCTACTAACTCATTTTTTTACTAAATATCTCCAATGTACCTACAGATTTTCGACCCTTTTCAGCTTTATTATATGTAGGTATAGATAGAAGATTTACAAACTATTCACAAACATTTATAATACAGAGGTGATCGAGTAATTTTCCGATGAAAAGGAAAAATATACAAATTCGTATCCGCAGCAATCATTCGTCTTTTCAATCACAAACATCAGTGTTTTCAACAGCTCTGTTGATGAGATAGGCGTTGCTAAGCAACCGCGTGCTAGCGCGCCAGGCCTCAACAGAAAGAAGGAAGCAAGAGGTAGCATAGATAGATAGTACCTACCTACTATAGCCATCTAGGGAAATCTCTGCGAACTCGTGTTGCATTTAGTATGCACCTAAACTACATATGTAGTGGTCAGATTTTGCGTAGGGAGGACGCGGTTAGTGACAAAGTCCTGCGAGAGATAGCGTTACCTAATCGTATAGCCAAAGACATATCTAGATACCCCTTTTGATGGTACGTATTTTTTACTTTTCCACTATATTTAACCAGTATATTATTATTTAACCCATTTATTTATTTATATATGAATGAATTTGAACTAACCGAAAGTAGTTAAACAAATATCAATTTGCTGCTTGAGCTTAACACTCATATTCAAAGTTTAAACCCCCCTTAAACCCCCTTAAATCCAAAATGTTCGTATTTTTTATAGCCTATGTCCTGACCAGAGGTCTGTTGAACCTGCTAGTGAAGTTTTTATCGAAATCCGTTCAGGCGTTTTGACGCCAACTCTCCCCATCCAAACAGACAAACAGACAAACAGACAAACAGACAAAAATTCTAAAAATCGTCGAAACGTGTTCTGTTATCGATTCTAAGAGCTACTAACTCATTTTTTTACTAATATCTCCAATGTACAGATTTTTTACCCTCTTCACCTTTATTATATGTATAGATTACTTATACACAAATTCCCCCAGAAAAATGAACAACTTTCTGACATAATATTGATTTTGTTGATGACGTTGTTTATAAATAATATAGGTACTAAGCATATTTTTACGACGTAAAACGTGTTTATTTTACAGGACGGAAAAAATCCGGTAGTGTCGGAAAATCGCAAAAATAAATAAGATTTTCAAGTATAACTACATGTTATTTTATTTATTCTGAATCTTTAATATATAGGCCATCAATATTTATACATAACACGAAGGACTGCCTGTAAAAATATGTTTTATTTCGTATTTGAACACCAAACAACATGGACGTTGCTTGAAGGGAGGATTTCAACTGGCGATAACTTGACGCGTCTATGGTGGGTGAAGTTTTGGTTGGCATCCATGTGTTGCTCACTTCGTTATGCTCGTATTAGCACACGCTCAATAGAATATAAACTGTATTTATTTTATAATAAAGTATTTTTTCGCTTGTGGGTGCGAGCACGGAGATCTCCGGGCCCGTCAATTATAGGGGTGCAAAATGGAGGACGGAGATCTCCGGGCTCGTCAAACAACGGTGTACGGTGGCGCGAGTTTCGTGTCAATTAGCCGGGAACGATATGTAGGCCGGAGATCTCCGTGATCGGGAGACGACAGGTTAAGGATATAAAACCCCACAAATAATGGTTCTTAAAAACGTACCTAATAAGTGAACCTAAAAATACATTTTTGGTAGTGATGCAACGAATACGAATACGAATATTCGTAATTTCGATTTGTTTGCTCGCAAATTAAGACGCGCAATATTACTCCGCCATACAAAACAGTATGGGAGACAAGAAAAATATCAACATACTTTATTGCTTTGTGAAACGCATTAAATATGTCTATAAAAAGATACCAAAAGTTAGCCAATAGCCCTTCACATGACTAACTAAACAATTTTTGAATGGCTAGTGTCTTCCACTTCGCTCAAATGGCTCACTATGTTATGTGTCTTATAATTGTAGTTATAAACATTATCTTACCGCAAATTGCGCGAAGAATAATTTGAAAAATGTACGTCCCACATAACTTCTTTAACAAATATTGTAGAGAATTTAATAAAAATATTGGTACTTTTGCTTTAACTTCAACGGTTTTTATAAAGAATGTGAAAAACTACAAATCAGAACACAAAAGTCGGTAGGTACTGGATTTGAAAAAAAAATATAGGGTTCTATTAAAAGCTTCGTTAGGTAAATGATTTTGTCGTTCAATTTATAAAGTAAGTCATATCTACCTGGCTTTTTGCACTGTTTCGTGACAGCTTCCTTCATTAACTTTACGTTTTATTGCTTAGAAACATTAATATTTATCTTGTGGCAATAAAACGTCTGGTAAGTAATTATACTGAATGTAAACAACACCACCGTCAAGTAAAGTAGTAGTGTGTCGGTAGAAAAAATCTCCAAGCAACATTATTGAAGGTACCGTGTTGGGATACTTAGAAATTCTTACGAATAGGTGCCTAAAATATATTCGGCTAATACGAATATTCGTAAAATACTACAGTACTGGAACAGTTTTGAACTTTTATAATTCACAAGTGCGATTTTCATTTTTAGTTAGAGAATATAATATGATCAGTCATAGTAAAAAATCTTTTCTAACAGTTATTGACGATGCGCTAGGTATTATATAGATATTTGTTAATAACACCAAGAAAAGATTATCCAAATTACATTTTTCTTTACCACACTATTGCATTCAACTATTTCAATATCATCTGTCATTTTATAACAGTTTGGTCAATAGATTATGTGAGCATATTCGTAAACAATTTGTAAAAATATGCGTGACCTTGAATTCTAAACGAACGACAAATGGCTAAGACGACGAATGCTATTGACAAAACCGTTATAAAATGTGAAGTAATGTAGCAATAATAAAAAGCCATAGCCTGTTAGAGAAAAATAAAACTTGCATTATCTTTTCTTTTGCCATGCTAACAATTGATAGAAAATATTTGTCATTATTAGTACTTAACGTATTCTAACGGGGCACAATATAAAATCGGACTTGTGAGTTTTGTCATTTTTATAGGTTAAAAAGGCGTTGTTGTACTCCACTAAAAATACTGATATTCGCCGAATACGAATATTCGTATTCGTTGCATCACTACCAAAAATGTATTTTTAGGTTCACTTTTTTTCGCTCGAATTGCTCCGAAATATAAATCCACCGGTTTCTGGAATACTAGGTAGGTTTTTGCTTAAAAAAGCTTTTTATCTGCATACTAGTAGAGGACCATTCATCTTCTGTTTCTCTCTCTCTCGTTGTATGAAATCGGGATCAGCGCCCTCTACAAAGAAGTTTCACTGGCCCTCCCCATTGGGGCGGGTCCGATCCTGTGCTCCTACAGCAGAAGAGCGTTCTTACTTCTTCTACGATGATCTAGATTCTAGGCCTTAGGCCTGAGTGGATGCTCGGAGCGGAGCGTCCAGCGGAGCGGGATGTGCGGCGTGAAATGAAAGTCATACTGGTGTCCTGTGTCGACGCTGTAAGTGTATGGACACTCAGCCGCAACGCTGCACGCCCCGCTGAACGCTCCGCTCCGAGCGTCCACTCAGCCTTGCACTTAGAAATTAGGTTTGTTATATAGAAAGAATGAAACAGGTCCGTTAATATGTATTATTAATTTTTATTACAAAATGTTACATAACAGATATGAAGAAATTATGTTAATTAAAAATAGATAAGATGTTTTATGTAGCTGAAAGTAGAAGGACGTAAGTATTTCTAATTATTGAAGGTGTTCTTTCAAGTTTCACTGAAATCAGCCTGCAACAAAACATTATTTATTACTAGCTGTACCCGCGCGGCTTCGCTCGCGTGTGTTGCAGTTGATTCTGTTACTTTTCGCTATCCTCAACAGCCCATTGCTGAACGCTTTCTACTTGTAAAATTTTATAAAGTCAGTTTAGCAGTTTAGCTAAAACCGACTTCTTCCATATAACTTCGACATCCCAAAAGATCGACGGAAAGCGTCTAAGATTGGACTGTGTCAGCCATGGTCAAGAGAAGCATGTGAGTGGGAAGATCTGGCGAGCTAAAAAGTCAGAGCTTCCTTTGTAGAGTCATGTAGAGTCGAACGGCCGAAGTATCTCAGAGGAAAGTGCAGCAGGAGGTCAGAGATCGAACACAAATTAATGATAAGTCTTAAAAGTAAACCAAAGGGTGGAAAGACCAATAATAAGGCAGCCCTTCCACTAAGGCGGAGATGAGAGGAGACGTGCGGGAATCAACCAATAGCCGGGAATTAACTAAGAACCGTCACCGTGACCATGACTGATGCCTTGCTGATGATCGATTCCCGCATGTCCCCTCTTATCTTTAATCGTATCCGTATCAATAGCAAGGCAGCTTTTGTGGTAAGGTCTGCGTAGGCCGACAGCTAAACACTAATTAGAGTTGAAAACCCGAAGCGTCCCAGAGAAAACAACCTTGACGTTAAAGTGTAAGCAAAATGGCCTCCAAGCAGCCTTTCACGTAGTAAACTCTATCAACTGTTATTGATTCCGTCTTAAATATTCAACTTAACCATTTTTGGTATTAATAGTGAAAGTGCTGTGTGTTTTTGGTTTATGCAAGCCTTCTGCCGCTTATGCCATAACGCAAACTCTATCAAAACATTATTCTTCCCATCTGAAATATTCAACGTTACCATTTTTGGTAAAAATAGCAATGGTACGGTGTTTTTGTCTAATGCGGGGGGCTCCGCCCCCGAGCCCCCCTTGTACCGTCTGCCGCGTGGAAAACTCTGTCAAACTCTTGCTCCCATCTTAAACATTCAACCTTACCAATTTTGATAACAATAGCAGCAATAGCGCAGTGTGTTTTTTCTTTATGCTGGTGGTCCCCCTTTAACCGCATTTCACGTGCTAAAACCTATCAAAACTATTTTTCTCCCATCTTAAAGGTTTAACCTAACAATTTGTGGTATAATTAGCAATGGTATGGTGTTCTTTTATCTTCATGCGGGGAGCTCCGCCCCCTGAGCCCCCCTTTCTTTGCCGCCCGTCACGTGCTAAGCCCTATCAAAACTCTTTTTCTCCCATCTTGAATGTTTAACCTAACAATTCTTGCTATACTTAGCAATAGTACGGGGTGTTTTTTCTTTATGCGGGGGGCTTCCGAGCCCCCCTTGTTTACCGCCTGTCCCGTGGTAAGCCCTATCAAAACTCTTTTTCTCCCATCTAAAAATGATTAACCTAACAATTTTTGGTATAATTAGCAATACTACGGTGTTTTTTCTTTATGCGGGGGGCTCCGCCCCCCCGAGCCCCCCTTTCTTTACGGCTTTCTCCCATCTTGAATGTTTAACCTAAAAATTTTTGGTATACTTCTTTATGCGGGGGGCTCCGCCCCCCGAGCCCCCCTTGTTTACCGCCTATCCCGTGGTAGACCCTATCAAAACTCTTTTTTTCCCATCTTGAATGTTTAACCTAAAAATTTTTGGTATACTTAGCAATAGTGCGGGGTGTTTTTTATTTATGCGGGGGGCTCCGCCCCCCCGGGCCCCCCTTGTTTACCGCCTATCCCGTGGTAAGCCCTTTCAAAACTCTTTTTCTCCCATCTTAAATGATTAACCTAACAATTTTTGGTAAAATTAGCAATACTTCGGTGTTTTCTCTTTATGCCCGAGCCCCCCTTTAATTGCGGCCTGTCACGTGATACACCCTGTCAAAACTATTTTTCTCCCATCTTGAATGTTTAACCTAACAATTCTTGCTATACTTAGCAATAGTGCGGGGTGTTTTTTCTTTATGCGGGGGGCTCCGCCCCCCGAGCCCCCCTTGTTTACCGCCTATCCCGTGGTAAGCCCTATCAAAACTCTTTTTCTCCCATCTTAAATGATTAACCTAACAATTTTTGGTATCATTAGCAATACTACGGTGTTTTTTCTTTATGCGGGGGGCTCCGCCCCCCGAGCCCCCCTTGTTTACCGCCTGTTCCGTGGTAAGCTCTATCAAAACTCTTTTTCTCCCATCTTAAATGATTAACCTAACAATTTTTGGTGTCATTAGCAATACTACGGTGTTTTTTCTCTATGCGGGGGGCTCCGCCCCCCGAGCCCCCCTTTAATTGAGGCCCGTCACGTGATACACCCTGTCAAAACCCTTTTTCTCCCATCTTGAATGTTTAACCTAACAGTTCTTGGTATACTTAGCAATAGTACGGGGTATTTTTTCTTTATGCGGGGGGCTCCGCCCCCCGAGCCCCCCTTGTTTACCTCCTATCCCGTGGTAAGCCCTATCAAAACTCTTTTTATCCCATCTTAAATGATTATTCTAACAGTTTTTGGTATAATTAGCAATACTACGGTGTTTTTTCTTTATGCCCGAGCCCCCCTTTAATTGCGGCCCGTCACGTGATACACCCTGTCAAAACTCTTTTTCTTCCATCTTGAATGTTTAACCTAACAGTTCTTGGTATACTTAGCAATAGTACGGTGAATTTTTTCTTTGTGCGGGGGGCTCCGCCCCCCGAGCCCCCCTTTCTTTACCGCCCATCACGTGCTAAACCCTATCAAAACTCTTTTCCTCCCATCTTGAATGTTTAACCTAACAGTTCTTGGTATACTTAGCAATAGTGCGGGGTGTTTTTTCTTTATGCGGGGGGCTTCGCCCCCCGAGCCCCCCTTGTTTACCGCCTATCCCGTGGTAAGCCCTATCAAAACTTTTTTTCTCCCATCTTAAATGATTAACCTAACAATTTTTGGTAAAATTAGCAATACTTCGGTTTTTTCTCTTTATGCCCGAGCCCCCCTTTAATTGCGGCCCGTCACGTGATACACCCTGTCAAAATCAAAACCCTTTTTCTCCCATCTTGAATGTTTAACCTAACAGTTCTTGGTATACTTAGCAATAGTACGGTGATTTTTTTCTTTGTGCGGGGGGCTCCGCCCCCCGAGCCCCCCTTTCTTTGCCTCCCCACCACGTGCTAAACCCTATCAAAACTCTTTTTCTCCCATCTTGAATGTTTAACCTAAGAGTTCTTGGTATACTTAGCAATAGTACGGTGATTTTTTTCTTTGTGCGGGGGGCTCCGCCCCCCGAGCCCCCCTTTCTTTGCCGCCCATCACGTGCTAAACCCTATCAAAACTCTTTTTCTCCCATCTTGAATGTTTAACCTAACAATTCTTGCTATACTTAGCAATAGTACGGGGTATTTTTTCTTTATGCGGGGGGCTCCGCCCCCCGAGCCCCCCTTGTTTACCGCCTATCCCGTGGTAAGCCCTATCAAAACTCTTTTTCTCCCATCTTAAATGATTAACCTAACAATTTTTGGTATAATTAGCAATTTTACGGTGTGTTTTCCTTTTTCGCGGGGTGCTCCCCGACCCCCTCCCCCTTCTACCAACCACCTCGTGTAAAATTCTCCCATCTTGAACATTCAAACATTTTTGGTAACAATAGCAATAGTAGAGTTTTTTTTTTTTTTATGCGAGTCCCCTTTAACCATCTATTACGTAAATTCTACCAAAACTGATTTTTCTTCTGTCTTTAACATTCAACTTAACAGTTTGTTGAATTTTGTATTTCTAATTTATTTTTTCCCCTTGCATAGGCTTATATTGGCCCTATGGTTGACGACTGGTAGAGAATACAATTTGGTATTATACTTACACGACATTTCGTGCAATATAGATGAAATAAATAAAATATTCTAAAGGGTAGGCAACGTGCATGTAAATCCTCTGAAGTTACAGGCGTCCATAGGCTACGCTAACTGCTTGGCATCAGGCGGCGGGCCGTATGCTTCAATGTCACCGTCGTGGTATAAAAAATATATAGTTAAAATACGATGGCATATATTCCCATATGAAGTCATTTCCCATACAAAGTTCAAATCTAAACAGACAAACAGACAAAAATTCTAAAAATCGTCGAAACGTGTCCTGTTATCGATTCTAAGAGCTACTAACTCATTTTTTTACTAAATATCTCCAATGTACCTACAGATTTTCGACCCTTTTCAGCTTTATTATATGTAGGTATAGATAGAAGATTTACAAACTATTCACAAACATTTATAATACAGAGGTGATCGAGTAATTTTCCGATGAAAAGGAAAAATATACAAATTCGTATCCGCAGCAATCATTCGTCTTTTCAATCACAAACATCAGTGTTTTCAACAGCTCTGTTGATGAGATAGGCGTTGCTAAGCAACCGCGTGCTAGCGCGCCAGGCCTCAACAGAAAGAAGGAAGCAAGAGGTAGCATAGATAGATAGTACCTACCTACTATAGCCATCTAGGGAAATCTCTGCGAACTCGTGTTGCATTTAGTATGCACCTAAACTACATATGTAGTGGTCAGATTTTGCGTAGGGAGGACGCGGTTAGTGACAAAGTCCTGCGAGAGATAGCGTTACCTAATCGTATAGCCAAAGACATATCTAGATACCCCTTTTGATGGTACGTATTTTTTACTTTTCCACTATATTTAACCAGTATATTATTATTTAACCCATTTATTTATTTATATATGAATGAATTTGAACTAACCGAAAGTAGTTAAACAAATATCAATTTGCTGCTTGAGCTTAACACTCATATTCAAAGTTTAAACCCCCCTTAAACCCCCTTAAATCCAAAATGTTCGTATTTTTTATAGCCTATGTCCTGACCAGAGGTCTGTTGAACCTGCTAGTGAAGTTTTTATCGAAATCCGTTCAGGCGTTTTGACGCCAACTCTCCCCATCCAAACAGACAAACAGACAAACAGACAAACAGACAAAAATTCTAAAAATCGTCGAAACGTGTTCTGTTATCGATTCTAAGAGCTACTAACTCATTTTTTTACTAATATCTCCAATGTACAGATTTTTTACCCTCTTCACCTTTATTATATGTATAGATGAAAAGAGAAGATCGAGACCTGATGATAATGAATCAGTGTCAGAAAGTGACAGCTAGTGTCAAAAGGTACCTAACAACTATACCGCGTGCAATCTAAGAAGCGGTTTATGACACCTGTCATCTCAGTACATTTTATAAGCTAAAATCGATTTTAGGTTATAAAATGTACTGAGATGACAGGTGTCAAAAACCGCTTCTTAAGTTGTACAAGGTATAGCGTAACAATGTGTTCATTAGTGTGAATGTCAGAGAATGTCATCTCGCTTAAATCTAAAGTATCTCAACCTTACAGAAAACCACAGCCAAATAGCACTAGACCCTATTCATAGTGTTGTGTTCATGCTGGTGAGTAAGGCTGCAAAAGAGCTCAAAGAGCACCCAGTGTGTGAACGATGAGGGACCCTCTTATTCCTTTAGCCGTCAATACAGTGAATCCTCCTTCAAAGGGTCGGCGACGCGCATGACACCTCTGGAGTTGCAGGCGTCCATAGGCTACAGTAGCTTCTTACCATCAGGCGCGCGGGTTGTTTGCCGCCGTCGTGGTATAAAAAAGTACTGGCTAAATAGTATCGAATTCGAAACGCAACTACTAAGTAGCATATTAAATAAATCACGGGTTACTCACGTCTTTTAAGTCGAATATTGCTCGACATGTTTCGCTCCATAACGAGGAGCTTATTCATGAGCCATTCGCGTTGGCTAACCGACGCAGACTGCGGGCCGCGGCTCTCCGCTCGCGTGCGCTCGTCGCGGGCGGTGTTGGCGGCGGGGTAGGCGAGAAACATGTCGAGCAATATTCTACTTAAAAGACGTGAGTAACCCGTGATTTACTTAATATGTCTGATTCTCACGGAAGTTTTGAGTTTAAAATTACTAAGTAGCATTTTATTTGGAAGTTTACGGCGAATGCCACATAACCTTTCTAATCACCAGTATCCGGGATTGATGATATTAATCGAGTATCCAACATAAATTATAAACTTCAATGGATATCATTTACAATAATTACAAATCTAACCTGGATGAAGCCTGCGATGTGGATATAAATTATCAATGTAAATTTTACTTTGTCTAAATAAAATTTCTTACTTTTACAAAGGAAAAAGTGATCTATGCCTCCGGTGCCCACGGCTGGGATCGAACCAGCGTCTTCTGCATTCGCGACCGGTCGAAATTTCCCGTGTATATGCAATCTTTGTACTGCTAAGGCGCATTTGGCCAATTATCTAGGAGGCCTAGGTCACTTTTTCCTTTGTACATGGCATCTATAGGTACATATAAGTTTATGTTTAAGTAATTGCCATGCCCTACCGGTCTCATGTTTGAATCTAACACCTTTTTAGGCCAGTAAAATTAGACTTTTTCGAAGAATTAATTCCCAGCAGGCTGGAAATTGTTTTAATATCTTCATTTGGTCCTAAATTTTTGTCATCTGAGTTTGCCCAATCCCAGGAGATGTGCATTATTTTTGGGAAATTTTTGCTCCTATGTTGACCATGAGGACCTCATTTCAGCATGTCGGCAATTCCTGGCAGCTCTATATTCACCTAAGCCCAATGAGACCTCCTCGGACAAAAACCGCCACGAGATATTATCAAAATTCCTCATAAAAAAGAGCAAACATTTAGCAGTTATTGTGCTGCCAAAAGTTAAGCTAGTAGTTAAGTTTGGACAGTTCTTGGAGGTGTCCAAGAACTGTCCAAACTCGGATAACATGCCTTTAGGACCACATGCAGGTATTAAAATGATTTCCAGCCTGCTGGGAATTAATTCCTCATAACGCTTTTTATTGATCTTATTTCCTTGGCTTTTACAACATGAATGCAAATAAAGTTGAAATTAAAAAAAAATACCTGAGCCGGAAGTGCCCGCGCCCGCGCCACCTCCTGCTCCCGCGCTGGCGCCAATACTGGCACCGAACCCGAAACCTGCTTGCCCTCCAACTAAAAATATCAAAATTAAACAAATAAGATTTCAGCAAAATAAGAATTAATAAGAAAAAACGTGCCGTTCCTATTATTAATCAATAGGTTTGGGACATTTGGCAGCATACCATGGTTCTATATAAAATCCAAATGCCAAATGATAAAATAAGATTTCTTAAAGTACAAAGTCAAAACTCCTACTCCGAGTCTCCGAGTCTTGGAGTCTTGGGACTCCGATGGTCGGTTAAGAAGTGTAAGACTTCGTCGGCAGATGTCGCTAGGCGTCACCCTAAGGCGCGAATATAAAATAAAGGATGTGGTGGAGAAATTCGCAGCCATCAGGTATAGTCTCAGTAGCTCAGTTGGCAGAGCGGTGGGCATGTTTCCCAGAGTCGCGAGTTCGAGTCTCGCCTGAGGCAGTGGATTTTTCTACTTTTCCTATATTTCTAAACATTGTGGTATCGTTAGCAGACGTTCTGCTTAATACAAAAAAATAAATTACAAAGTCAAAGTCTAGTCTAATAGAATAGTACATATGTATTGCAAACTAAAGTTTTAAAATTTTAAGTGTAGGTAAAGTTGTGTCATAGTAGCTGGATTTATGTTTTTACAAATAGCTTGTTTTTGTTTTAATATATTCCGTTGTCCGTCTAATCAAATCTTGCTTGAGCTGAATTTATTATGTTTAGGTACATATATGGTGTGACAATGCAATATTATGATTATACATATAAAGAGTTAAGTGCATATTCAGATATTTTTGAGCATCTTGGCCGCTCCGATATATTTGATGGCGATTGTACTGTTTACATACCTCCGGCTCCGGCACCTCCATCAGTACCTGTGAAAAAAATAAATAAAACATATTTGTGATAGTCTATATCAAAAGGTACCATTTAGCGGCGCGCGCTTATGCTTTTACTGCCCGAATACATTAAAGTTCCTTCCGCCAAATGGTACCTATATTTGTCAAAAATGGCTGAATTTGATAGTTTTCTCACTGAGAATATTTGTCAAACTGTAGTACTTACTCGTAGGAGTATTTTCAAAGGTAGGTACATTTCAGCTGTTGTTAATGATTGGTCTTTAAATAGGTACTTTACATTAAGTAAGTAGGTACTTAAGTAATGGCCGGTTATAAATATTGTTACATAAAGACCATATTAACTTTAAATTGTAACATAAGTCTAACACCTACAAGTAAAAGGAAACCTAACAACTCGACCACGTAAAAAACGCTCCAAGTGATATCTCTCCACGCTCCAACGCCATACCATGTTAAAAAAAACTAACTCACAGCGTTTTTTCCGACTTCCGTAGCCCTCAAATAAAAATACTTGCACTAAGGTCAACCCGGCGAAGACCATCAGTCGGCGAAGATCGGATAACAAGCAATTACAGCGAATTCTGAACAGAACCCTTAGTGTAATCGTTTCACTACAGTACAATACGTTCCGCTTCGTGTGCTGTGTTAAAAATCCCATTTAAATTAAGACCTAACGCAAACGCAATCGTTACGTTAAGTTAGTGAAACGATTAATACTAAGGGCTCAGGCCAGTTTTACCATTTCGTAAAAAAAAGCTATTCAGAATTCGCTGTAATGCTTGCTATCCGATCTTCGCCGACTGACGATCTTCGCCGAGTTGACCTTACTTGCACTAACTTGGGTCACTGTAACTGTATGACTTGTATGAGTAATATCGATAACCGTCGTCGGACTGACCTGGAGATGACTGCGGTGCCTGATGGCTCTGTAACACAAGAAAGTACATTTAAACCTAAACAATGGAATCCTGAGCATAGTGAGGGTTGGAGGTACAGTAACACGCTTGATACGATTTCTCGAATACCCATCTTATATCAGAACCTGCAACTTAATGTTGAACAGAACAAATAAACCTTTGTTAGCTTTTTTGATGAGTCACTTTAAAATCGTCTTAAGCGGGGTCGTGATGAAGCGTTGGACTTTAAGACCCAAAATGAAAATAAATTTGCTACCATCTGCTACCATGTGACACACTGCAATGTATGATGTAATTTGAAGCTCTTGGAAACTTATGACAAATTAAATTTGAAGCAAAGGATGTTTCTTATTTGGAAAATTGAGAAACTGCTAAAACGAGGAAAGTTGATGAGTATAGGTATTACCTATGTGATCGCGTATAATTTATATTTAGTTAGTACCTAGGTACCTAATAGGTATAAGTAAGTCATAAATAGTATAAGTAAGTAATAACGAATGGGGAAAAATAGGGGAGGCCTTTGCCCAGCAGTGGGACACTAAATAGGCTAACGAAAAAAAAAGGTGTAAAAAATATGTAGGTACTCACAGCGCCAATCAGCATCACAGCGACGAACAGGACCATGAAGCACTTGAACATGTTGATTTGTGACTTTCAATTGACACATAGATCGTCGCACGCGTTGGCATTTTATACACCCAAGGGCTAATCCCATAATTCACCACTCTCAGCTGGCGAAAACCTTAATGCACTAACATAGAGCTCACTGTCGATTAAACAAATAAAATGCTGGGAATAACCCTTTTACACGTGTGATGATGGGTCTTTATGGGTCTTTAATAGTCGCACAATTTTACGCTTACTTGTTTGTTTAAACTGTTTACTGTTTAAGGCCTTGAAAATTTTGTTTGGATGTTCCAGAATGTATTAAATTTACGATTACGATATACTTACATTTTAATTTGGGTGCGTTGGGGTAAGCGGTAATGCGTTCACGGTTTATTTAAAAATATTTTTATGGTCCGACCTTGGAAAGACGTATCGAATAGTTATTTGATATGCAATTTATTTAAATATATTGTAATTGATTTAGAAATGTAATTTTCCAAAAAGTTTTTAATATAATTAATGAAGCTGTTTTACTTTAGGTACCTATAAGTTTTCTAAATAAAAATTGAGCAAGAATGTTACAAAATCAACCTTAGTCACTCAATTGTATTTGGTTTTCTCTGAAAAACACGATGCTGTACAAGTTTTTTTTCTACATACAACTAGTCGCTTGAAATTAATAGAACTGTGTGTTTATGGAAGAAGGTAGAGTTGGAAAGTCTGTGGCCTTAAGTATACCTACTTATTTAAAAATATTAGCTAGTTTTCTACGTAATTGGATTATCCAGTCTTTTCCCCCAACCGATATTACCCCAACACACCTTCATAAATAATAATAACAGCTCATAACACAAATACCCACATTGAACCCGCAATTTAAAATATAACTCGTACTTATCCATAATAATGACAACTATTATCTAAAAATAGCAAATTTGTTTACACCACAGGTACAGTTCACTTAGTTGCCTACCTAATGTTTTTTCTGTTTGATTGCAATGGTGTTTTTTTGAAGTTACGTAAATAACTCTAGTGGACGGTTTTTTGCGAAACATTAAATAATAACACAAAAAAACCTGTAAACGCTTTCGTAAGGCTCAGTAAAATTTTCGGGTAATAGCGAATATCGAATAGACCCAAAAATTACTCAATGATCACAGTTATCATTAAAGGGGGGCATTGCCATACGCGCCACGCTTGGCAGGAGGGTTGGCGCGCGCAGGTTTTTTTTTTGTTTATTGTTGTTTAGGCTTTCGGAAGATGCTGCTGCCCATCTCCCGGTATATTCCCTTAGCAGACTCCTACTGCAACCACGGGACGATATGGTGGGGGACAATTCTAAGGCCGGGCACCCCAAGGCCCGAATTTACCTTGGGTACCCTATCATAGGCCCTTTCATTTAAAGTGGCCATGTATTTTAATAAGATTTTTTGTTGTGCTTTCAATAGAATCACGAGCTTTTTCTATCATAATACGAAAAACAAGTGTCATATTTAGGTATCTAGTTACTTTTGTAATCTTATTTCGATCGGCAACTTGCGTTGCTAACTGTACTTCAGCTACTGTGTATTAAGTGAAATAAAGACCCTAGTTTTGTCATAAAAATATGACACGGGTACCTAATGCAATTTGTTTTAAGGTATGGCTTCGTCATTAACCTTTTGAACGCCAGCGTGCGCGAGCGCGCAAGGCAAATCGGTTACATTTTGGACGCGATATCACGTCCTGGCGCTGAGGGTACGGCTTTCCGTGCGCGTGATTTGACGTCTTTGGCGGTCAAAGGGTTACAAAATTCTATTAGAACTGGGATGCATTTGGCGAACAGCATGCTGTTCGCCAAATTATTGGCTTAGATTATAGACAAATTCCCCCAGAAAAATAAACAACTTTATGACATAGATTAATTTAATTACAATACTAGTTTTAACTTGTATATTTACAAATTTTCACGGCTTCAGCGGTGGCCAAAATAGCGTCACCTCATTATGTGCAGATTCTGGCAGCCATTTTAAATATTCGTCAAGCAAATCTGTAACAAAACATATTGATTAAGGATATAACCCCACAATGGTTCTTACAATTATTTTTTTTGGGAACCCAGATATACAGCAAAACTTTTTTAAGACGATTTTGTAGGGTACCCAGTAAAAAATGCGTCTTAAGCGGTAAAGCGTATGCGAGAACTCAAGTTCGACGTTGTTTCTTTATGTAAGGGTCTGCTTAGTAACCTAATCCCATTTCAGGCAAGTTGATTTAAGTAACTACATATAGTAAACAGTCTTGTTTAGATTTTGCTTGAGACGGAAACCAACAGATAGAAAATACATTTACACACGAAGGTAATATTGATGCTGTTCTGCTTTTTCATGTGCAGAGCTCGGATTTTTCACGGCAAAACAAAACACTAGCGTAATTTAGCCAGTGCTTGAAATATTATTTTATCGATATCGATAATTCAGAACTAGAAGAAATAAAAGTCACCAAATAAAATTAATATGTAATAAAACTAATAAAAACATTTGTATAAAGTTACTATATATTAGAAACAGACGCAATTTCTTCTTCAAAATCTACGTCAGTACACACAGCAGCACAAGACATTTTATTTGGGTAATAGTGATAGGAGTAGATGATCATTATCTTTTCAACATTCTCTGGGAGTAAACAGTTGCGTTTATCACTATAAATCCATTTATGTACACTAAATGTACGTTCAACTTCAGTTGACGTCAAGGGAGCAAATTTATAGAATTCATTATCAGTTCGGGTAATATTTTAGGTGTACCATCGAATAAAAAAAGAAAAAATGTACTGAGGCAATACCTGTCATATACTCTAGTAAGACTCGATAGGTGTCGATAAAATAATATTTCAAGCACTGGCTAAATTACGCTAGTGTTTTGTTTTGCCGTGAAAAATCCGAGCTCTGTTCATGTGTCACTGTTGATTGATACCCGACGTCTCTCTCTAAACCCCGAAGGTTCTTTTTAGATCTCAAGGACTGTAGAAACTTTTTACCATAGAAAGTGTATAGATTTGTCATATCTAAAGAGATACTTAATTTTATTCTTACATGATCTATGCATTGCTCTTGTTTATCCTCATTTAAAAACCGTTGTTTATTGTACTCACAATTGCCCTGCTCCTCCCACGCATTCCTCAAAGCCTCTCTGCTGCCAACTCTCCTCATGAGGAGCGCCTTCAGCAGTATCTCGGTGCGCGGTTGCAGCGTGGCCCAGCTCTTCACCATGGTGGAGGGCGGGGAGAGTAGGGAGCTCGCGTATTTCCGGAGCTTGGGTATCACAGTGCCCTCTAGGAGAAAACGGGCGAACCATCTGTAGAAAAGACGATTTAAAATTAAATTAAAGTACGCTAAATTTTATATAAACGCTATATTTTACAAAAATATACACCTGATATGTTTACCTGTATCTCTCGATTTTGTCCGGGAAATCAATTTCGACCATCGGCAGCTCCCATCCAGCTTTGCCGAAGGTACCTTTAAAGTGGCACTTCACTCGGCCGGACTTGTCATCGAACCTCGGCTCTGGGTCCGTAAGAGGATCGCCTGTGGGAGCAAAAAGGTGTCTATTTGTGAAGATTTCAGAAAAAGGTAACACACGGATCTAGACAAGAGAGTAAACTGTAGTAAACGCCCATGCATTTTTGAACCCGATGGTACATTAAAATAGGCGACATACAAGAAATTGTAAATTTTAACACAAAAACAAGGAAAGCATGGAATTTTCCTTCCCTTTGTTACCTTCGTCTAGAAAATTCCATGCAAGATGACCTGATTCATCGTCCTTGAGCGGTTAGATCCTGAATGGTGTATACGAAATTATTTTGTTATCTTGCCCTTAGTAATTTATCACAATCAATATGAACGGGTATTTGTAGGTCAGGACTTAATTTACTCACATCACTTACCAATGTTACACATTACCTCACATGTGATAGAGATAGCTCGGGAGCCACTCCGGCTCTATGGCTGTGACGTTCTTCATTACCATCTTCCATTTATCTTCACCACCGATCTCATACAGCTCCTGGTACACTACACATTCTGGGACGAGTATAGTACTCTGTATGAAGAATGACGGTAACTTACCAAGGTTACACATGTGAGGCACATAGCTCGGGAGCCACTCTAGCTCTATGGCCGTGAAGTTCTTTAGCACCATCTTCCATCTATCCTCACCATCTGTCTCATATAGCTGGAACACCCACTCTGTACGAGCCTAGTACTTTGTACAGAGAATGACGGTAACTTACCAAGGTTACACATGTGAGGCACATAGCTCGGGAGCCACTCCGGCTCTATGGCCGTGACGTTCTTTATCACCATCTTCCGTTTATCTTCACCACCGGTCTCATACAGCTCCTGGTACACCACCCATTCTGGGATGGTCCGGCGAAGTATGGACTGAGAGTGGAGGTGTACTGGCTCTTCGAGGTCGCCGCAGTGGTAAGCGTATTTGAATTTGCGCTTGTCTTCGCCTGAAAATTGTGAAGAGGGTTAATCATTTGTGAAACAAGTATATAAGTTATATTATTATAGACTGTTTTGCGGCACAAACCGACCAAGCATAAATCTATGGCGTTACGTAGACGGTTCGTGCCTTCTTTAACCTCAATTAAGTCAATATTCCGCCCGACCTGGTCTCCCAGACCACTCAGAAGCTGCCGCAGTAACCGCGCTTGCCTGTCGTCTGGCGGCGTCATGCCCGGGTCTACTGACACGTCTACATTACCTTCCTTGTCCTCATCCAGGCCGATCTTCCGCCCGACCTGGTCTCCCAGACCGCTCAGCAGCAGCTGCCGCAGTAACCGCGCTTGCCTGTCGTTTTTTGGCGCCATCCAGGGTCTCCTGCTACATTACCTTCCTTGACCTCCTCCAGGCCGATCTTCCGCCCGACCTGGTCTCCCAGACCGCTCAGCAGCAGCTGCCGCAGTAACCGCGCTTGCCTGTCGTTTTTTGGCGCCATGCCAGGGTCTCCTGCTACATTACCTTCCTTGACCTCCTCCAGGCCGATCTTCCGCCCGACCTGGTCTCCCAGACCGCTGAGCAGCAACTGCCGCAGTAACCGCGCTTGCCTGTCGTTTTTTGGCGCCATGCCAGGGTCTCCTGCTACATTACCTTCCTTGACCTCCTCCAGGCCGATCTTCCGCCCGACCTGGTCTCCCAGACCGCTCAGCAGCAGCTGCCGCAGTAACCGCGCTTGCCTGTCGTTTTTTGGCGCCATGCCAGGGTCTCCTGCTACATTACCTTCCTTGACCTCCTCCAGGCCGATCTTCCGCCCGACCTGGTCTCCCAGACCGCTGAGCAGCAACTGCCGCAGTAACCGCGCTTGCCTGTCGTTTTTTGGCGCCATGCCAGGGTCTCCTGCTACATTACCTTCCTTGACCTCCTCCAGGCCGATCTTCCGCCCGACCTGGTCTCCCAGACCGCTCAGCAGCAGCTGCCGCAGTAACCGCGCTTGCCTGTCGTTTTTTGGCGCCATGCCAGGGTCTCCTGCTACATTACCTTCCTTGACCTCCTCCAGGCCGATCTTCCGCCCGACCTGGTCTCCCAGACCGCTGAGCAGCAACTGCCGCAGTAACCGCGCTTGCCTGTCGTTTTTTGGCGCCATGCCAGGGTCTCCTGCTACATTACCTTCCTTGACCTCCT
Source organism: Pammene fasciana (assembly GCA_911728535.1). Classification (NCBI taxonomy): domain Eukaryota; kingdom Metazoa; phylum Arthropoda; class Insecta; order Lepidoptera; family Tortricidae; genus Pammene; species Pammene fasciana. The sequence goes on from OU452292.1 coordinate 6,898,563, forward strand.
CCAGGCCGATCTTCCGCCCGACCTGGTCTCCCAGACCGCTCAGCAGCAGCTGCCGCAGTAACCGCGCTTGCCTGTCGTTTTTTGGCGCCATGCCAGGGTCTCCTGCTACATTACCTTCCTTGACCTCCTCCAGGCCGATCTTCCGCCCGACCTGGTCTCCCAGACCGCTCAGCAGCAGCTGCCGCAGTAACCGCGCTTGCCTGTCGTTTTTTGGCGCCATGCCAGGGTCTCCTGCTACATTACCTTCCTTGACCTCCTCCAGGCCGATCTTCCGCCCGACCTGGTCTCCCAGACCGCTGAGCAGCAACTGCCGCAGTAACCGCGCTTGCCTGTCGTCTGGCGGCGCCATGCCGGGATCTACTGAAACGTCTACATTGGCCACGCTCAAGTTGATTTCGGAGGTCAATTGCTTTCGGAGTTTGCGGATTTCTTTGATGGCCTGGGGGAAAGATTTTGGTCAAAACGTTGTCTAAATGATAACAAATAGAAATCAAATCGCAAACATCGCTGTTCCAAATCACAATTTTTGTATCAAATTTTATAACAAAATCATCAAAGTTTAATTGATTTATTAGACGCATACAGTACGTACTGTAGTAAAAGTAAAAAAAAAACATAAGTCGAATCTAGATTAGATGGCATTGTACGGCCCCCCTGACATTATGTGGTAACTGTAGTTGTTAAAATTCAATACCCTTTCTGCTTCCTTATGGTTCTTGGTTTTAAGTCCATGTCGCTGCCTGGGCCGCCATGTAAAGGATATATCTTTGAATCTGAAAACTCACCTTTTCTCTAAGTCCGTGCTTAGCACAGAACAATTCCTCCTCTCCGTTGGAGTGAGCATGTTCCGCCGCGCCCACAGCCCTCAGTAGCACGCCCGGATCGCCCAGCAGTTGAAGGTGTCCGGTAGCCGGCCAGTTGTCCGGTTTGCCGGACATTACCTGGCAAAAAATAACGAATTAGATGATTCTAAGTAAAAATATGTCAATTGTAATTACTAATGTAAATTTATTCATTACTGTGCTTGTAGCATCTAAGTTTGGTCACCTATTTTTTTTTTCATTTTAGTAACCACTGAGTGGGTGCCTCACGAGTCGACGGCGATGGCGGAATAACTTGGACTCCTTTTTGCGAGACTGGCCAGAGGTAGCACTAGACCGCGACGAATGGAAAAAAAGAGGGGAGGCCTTTGCCCAGCAGTGGGACACGATAGGCTCATAATAATAATAATTAGTAACGGTTTTCCTGAGGTTTCCCTGGCTGACAACGGTAACTAATCTAACTTACCTCAGGTACAGTGAGAGCAGACACTAGCAAGATAGTGTATGGCAGGAAGTTCTGCTGGTGGCTCAGCGCCAAGATTTTGCCGTTGCGGGGCAATATGGGGAACGCGGACGCAGCCTTCCCTAGGGCCGTCACTTTTAAATGAACTTACCTCAGGTACAGTGAGAGCAGACACTAGCAGGATAGTGTATGGCAGGAGGTTCTGCTGGTGGCTCAGCGCCAACATCTTGATGCCGTATCGAGGCAATGTGCGGTACGCGGGTACCGCCTTCCCTAGGGGCGTCACTTTTAAATGAACTTACCTCAAGTACAGTGACAGCAGACACTAGTAGGATAGTGTATGGCAGGAGGTTCTGCTGATGGCTCAGCGCCAACATTTTGCCGTTGCGGGGCAATATGGGGAACGCGGACGCAGCCTTCCCTAGGGCCGTCACTTTTAAATGAACTTACCTCAGGTACAGTGAGAGCAGACACTAGCAGGATAGTGTATGGCAGGAGGTTCTGCTGGTAGCTCAGCGCCAACATCTTGATGCCGTATCGAGGCAATGTGCGGTACGCGGGTACCGCCTTCCCTAGGGGCGTCACTTTTAAATGAACTTACCTCAAGTACAGTGAGAGCAGACACTAGTAGGATAGTGTATGGCAGGAGGTTCTGCTGGTGGCTCAGCGCCAACATCTTGATGCCGTATCGAGGCAATGTGCGGTACGCGGGTACCGCCTTCCCTAGGGGCGTCACTTTTAAATGAACTTACCTCAAGTACAGTGAGAGCAGACACTAGTAGGATAGTGTATGGCAGGAGGTTCTGCTAGTGGCTCAGCGCCAACATCTTGCCGTATCGAGGCAATGTGCGGTACGCGGATACCGCCTTCCCTAGGGCCGACACTTTTAAATGAACTTACCTCAGGTACAGTGAGAGCAGACACTAGGAGGATAGTGTATGGCAGGAGGTTCTGCTGGTGGCTCAGAGCCAACATCTTGCCGTAGCGAGGCAATATGGGGAACGCAGATACCGCTTTGCCAAGGGGCGTCACTTTTAAAACCTGAAAGCATGATAACAATAGTAGACTGAACCTAGTTCGATAAGTCTCCGAGATGATGTATATATAATTAGTAATTAGTCACGTATTTAATGGGGGAACACGAAATGGCGATACTGCAATGCAAAAAACCTGGCGGCGTTTTTTTATATGAAATATAGTTTCTAATATGATAAGTCTCCTAGGTTTTCTTTGTTCCTCGAGGGAGGGATGGGGTAGGGCTATACGATAATGCGGTGCTGCAAGCCCCCATGCCTGGCCCTGTACGCCAATACCTTGCGCCTTTTTTTGAAAACAAGCAACGCGACGCGCGCGTTCTGACAGACATTAACATGTCGCGAGCAGTGAGTAAAGACACGTGAGTGAAACTGTTATATTTTATGAACTCACTTCATCGTCTTTCCTCTTGGTATCAATTCTCTCCAGTATACCCAACACCTCCAGCCGTTTCTCGGCCAGCCGGAGTTGCATCCGGTCCGGCGCCGTTGGGAATGGAAAGTTCACCACCTGTTGAAATAAAATATTAGACATTGTAACCATTACAGTGTATTTTATCTTGTCAATGCCAATGAGATCCAGATAATATTGGTCCGGACAATCGTGTTGGAACACTGCAGAACTGTACACTCTGTAAATATGTTCGGGCGCCAATTGTAACATACACATTACTTACTAATCATAGTGTCAATGCCCATGCACTTCATCTGCAATACTAAATCATCAACCGGCCTCCGTTAGGGGTCCGGAGGATATTGGTCTGGACAATTGTGTTGGAACACGGCAGAACTACACTCTGTAAATGTGTTCGGGCGCCAATTGTAATATACATTACTTACTAATCATAGTATCTCACCTTGTCAATGCCCATACACTTCATCTGCAATACTAAATCATCAACCGGCCTCCGACTGAGGTCCGGAGGATGTTGGTCCGGACAATCATGTTGGAACACGGCAGAGCTGTATAATCTGTAAATGTGTTCGGGCGCCAATTGTAACATACACATTACTTAGGTACTCATATATTGTCTCTGTCTTACCTTATCAATGCCTATGCACTTCATCTGCAGCACTAAATCATCAACCGGCCTCTGACAGACGTCCGGAGGATGTTGGTCCGGACAATCATGTTGGAACACGGCACAACTGTATAATCTGTAAATGTGTTCGGGCGCCATTGTAACATACACATTACTTAGGTACTCATATATTGTCTCTGTCTTACCTTATCAATGCCTATGCACTTCATCTGCAGCACTAAATCATCAACTGGCCTCTGACAGAGGTCCGGAGGATGTTGGTCCGGACAATCATGTTGGAACACGGCACAACTGTATAATCTGTAAATGTGTTCGGGCGCCATTGTAACATACACATTACTTAGGTACTCATATATTGTCTCTGTCTTACCTTATCAATGCCCATGCACTTCATCTGCAGCACTAAATCATCAACCGGCCTCCGACAGAGGTCCGGAGGGTGTTGGTCCGGACAATCGTGTTGGAACACGGCAGAACTGTACAATCTGTAAGCGTGTCCGGGCGATGTTCGTCCGGCGCGGCCGGCCCGTTGTTCGGCGGAGGCCTGCGACGTCCATACTACGCGCCACGCGCTGGCCCCAGTTGAATGGTCGTATACACTAGAAAAACATAGATCAAAATTAAATTACCTTTCTAATAAACTCTTGGGGACTTCTTATACAAATCGCGCTCTAGTCGCGAAGGCGTCATTATACTTTTTTTCTGAGAAGTACTAATCTTAAAAAAATTATTAACTTTTAGATCGTCTCCGATTTTTAGATTAACTACTAGTAGTCCGCGTCGAACTGAGAACTCGCAATTTGCTTGCAAACGAGTTGACTAATGTAACAAGACCCCATATGAAGATTTTTTTCCCATTTTAAGTCCACAATCATATCGATCCAGCTCATAAAGGAACTCTCTAATTGTATGTATCTCTGCTACAACCCCAACAAATTTCATAAATATCAGAAAAACGTTACTAAAGTTACCGTCGAACAAACTCTCAAAATCATAAAGCCATCGAAATGCCGAGACGTCCTAGTAGCCAGAAGTTGTTTGTGAGAACTCGCTTCGCTCGCGCTCCGCTCGTTCGATGACCTTTCAATTCCGAGGCGAGAGTTAAAAAGGTTATTTTGAGGTGAGGTTTTTTTCTTATTTGTTATCAGACAGAGACACTCCTCCATTGACAAAAATTAAAGATGAAAATAAACTTGGCAAATGCAGGTAGGTACAATGGAATAAGGTGCAAAAGTGTAAACATATCTTTGACGTCGACTGTACAAGTTCTTACCGCATCTTTTTCTTCCCGCTATCAACAATATACTTAATCGCCGGAATGGTGAGCGAAGTCTCAGCCACGTCCGTGCTGACAACGCATATTCTGGCACCAGGGGGCGCTGGTTCGAATACTCTCGCCTGCTTTGCTGAGGACAGCATAGAGTATAGAGGGAGCACCCATAGGGGCTGGCGGCAGGATTTTATTATGGGTGCTAGGGTGTCTTCTTCTGCGTCTGAAATAAAGATTTATCATTATTCCAATCGACATCTTTCGCTAAAATAGCAAGTATAAGTGGCAAAGAGATGTTGATTATAGAAAACTTGTAGAGTCGAAGAAAAATGTTAACCCGTGTTTGACAGCCAAAATGGTCTATGTCCAATTGTCCATTACTTAGGGCAATTTTGACAGTATGATGTAGCGTGACAAAGTACGGCTTAATGTTAAAAGGTTGCTCTTAGAACTTGACGTTGTTCGGCAAAGGCCTTAATTTTGTAGGATAATAGCTAGCCCTACCCTACAAACAACACGTGGCGACCGTGTTTACACGCGTTTTGAGACTAATTCTTCATTATCTGCACACTGTTAGATTACCGCACAATACGCTATCGATATTACACACTGAACCATGAAAATTGGTATGACTATTTAAAAAGGTAAATGCTAATAAAAATCTCGATTGGCTAGGATACTAATAGTATCATACTATACACGTCAAACCTCTTGCGCGGTGGTACAGTCGACCAAGAAAGTGGTCTACCAGTTTTGACAAAAGTTTCTGCGAGATCTAACGATCGCTAAGGGTGGCATTTCTAACGGAGTTTAAAACATGCACGACTTTGTTGTCTCATGACGTTCAAACGAACCTCAACCGTAGGGTGGTAGACCACATTTTTGGTCGACTGTACAAAAATAAATTTATCTTTCACTGATATTACCTACCTGAATCGCTCAAATGTCCGTCGCTGTCCTCATCGCCGACTAAGTCCGCCTGTCCGTCGTCTTCGGGCATGTCGTAATCGTCCAAGTTTATTTTAGGCAGCTCTTTGGATTTCTTCTTCGCTCTCTTTCGAGCTTTGCGAGCTCGCTTCATTTCTTTCTCGACCTGAGAATGAGTGGAGATGACACGTTATTGCCAAGATGTTTTTCGATAAGTTCGAGACTAAAATCGTGTCTTTTACAGTTTTTAATGTAAGTTAAATACTTCTCAAGCTCTATTCAATACGACAAACGCGATTACGAGTTAAATCATAGCAAATTTCTAAATGTTGCGACAGTTATAAGCATACCCCGGGGTTTTCGGTGCGGGAATGTTATACACTAGCCAAATAACAGGTAAAAACTGTAAAAAACGATACTAATTTAATAGTCCCCTCCGTTATGGGAGAGGGCTTAAGTGATAGTTCAGATCTGGATACGGTTACCAACTTTTAGTATGTTGTTGGGCACGACACTAGGACCCCAAAGCTGCCGAGAGACGGGGACGTCGATGAATGTCTCCCGTGTAATGACGTCATCAAAATGGCTGCCGCTTTGTTGCGAAAAGTGTAAATTTCATCCAAACTGTGCATTGCACCTATGCGTGTGTAGTATCAAACGAAAGAAGATTAAATGTGCTATATTGTTGTAATACATTACATACTACTGTATATTACAGTTTGACAGCTATAAACGAAAACCCAAAATCAGGCTAAAAAATAATTCGGATATTTGCATTTTACAACAAAATTATAAGTCCAACTTTAAAGCCGAGTACTACAATAACAAAACAGGCTATTTAAGCTATACATTGCTATAAAAAATATTAAAATCTGGTAATAATTGTGGCAGCTATGTTAAAAAACATGTCGGCACTGCCGAGCTATTTCCTTAGAGTGAAAAAATAACAATTTTCACACTTTACAGAATATCCGCAGAAGCTTCGAGTATATTGTTGGTCAAATAATTTGGTGCCCTTAAATGTCGGAAAAATATCTCTATAGTGATTGAGGTCCAAATAATGACGTCATGAACGTGACCACTACCGAAATTTGTAAAACATAAATTAAAGCTATACCATGACACATACACACATGTGTGTAGCATCGATTGAAAGCTTATTGAATTTACTACAATGCATACATACATTATTTGTGAAAATAATGTATAGTTTAGGAGTTGTTGACAAAATAAAATATTTTTTTAGGAAAATAAAATGTATATGTTAATTCTGTGGCCAAAGAAAATACAATACACTAATGTTTTGTATAGCATTAAAAACACTAACTATTCAGCTTTAAAACACAGTTTTAATTTATAAAATTTGATAAGAACTATAAAAGTTGTGCTTACAACTCTAAAGCACACTAACTATTTTACCTACAATGCACTCATACTATGAGAAGCTTGGGCCTAATTATTGACTAGTTTTTTATAAATTTTGTAAGGATTTAGGGTTTCTTGTCATTAAAGTAAATAAAAAAATCGGCCAAGTGCGAGTTGACTCGCGCTCCGAGGGTTCCATATACATCACACAATTTTAACAATTTGTATTTTTAAGACCAACTTACGCTTGACCGCAGACGTATTAGTGTTTTTTTCTGTAATGTACAGGTAAAGAACTATATTACGTATTTTTTTCTAAAATGTAGGTTCGTCGGTTTCCGGGGGACGGAGAGCAATGGAAAATTTTCGCCTTATTTATTAAATTACTTACAAACTATCCCTATTGTTATATATCAAATGAAAGGATTTGATGTGAAAACTACAAATATATAACTTTTATAATTTTAATTTTAATAGTTTTGAAGTTATTCAAGAATAAAGGTGAAAATTGACCATTCCCCTCCATCTCTCGGAAACCGAAGAAACTAAATTTTAGAAAAAAAAACTTAATATAGTTTTTTGCCTGTACATTAAAGAAAAAAACACTAAAAAGTCTGCGGTCAAGCGTAAGTTGGTCTTAAAAATACAAATTGTTAAAATGTATATGGAACCCTCGGAGCGCGAGTCAACTCGCACTTGGCCGGTTTTTTTATTTACTTTAATGCCAAGGAACCCTAAATCCTTACAAAATTTATAAAAAAACTAGTCAATAATTAGGCCCAAGCTTCTCATAGTATGAGTGCATTGTAGGTAAAACAGTTAGTGTGCTTTAGAGTTGTAAGCACAACTTTTATAGTTCTTATCAAATTTTATAAATTCAAACTGTGTTTTAAAGCTGAATAGTTAGTGTTTTTAATGCTATACAAAACATTAGTGTATTGTATTTTCTTTGGCCACAGAATTAACATATACATTTTATTTTCCTAAAAAAATATTTTATTTTGTCAACAACTCCTAAACTATACATTATTTTCACAAATAATGTATGTATGTATTGTAGTAAATTCAATAAGCTTTCGATCGATGCTACACACATGTGTGTATGTATCATGGTATAGCTTTAATTTATGTTTTACAAATTTCGGTAGTGGTCTCGTTCATGACGTCATTATTTGGACCTCAATCACTATAGAGATATTTTTCCGACATTTAAGGGATTCAAATTATTTGACCAACAATATACTCGAAGCTTCTGCGGATATTCTGTAAATTGTGAAAATTGTTATTTTTTCACTCTAAGGAAATAGCTTGGCAGTGCCGACATGTTTTTTAACATAGCTGCCACAATTATTACCAGATTTTAATATTTTTTATAGCAATGTATAGCTTAAATAGCCTGTTTTGTTATTGTAGTACTCGGCTTTAAAGTTGGACTTATAATTTTGTTGTAAAATGCAAATATCCGAATTATTTTTTAGCCTGATTTTGGCTTATCGTTTATAGCTGTCAAACTGTAATATACAGTAGTATATAATGTATTACAACAATATAGCACATTTAATCTTCTTTCGTTTGATACTACACACGTATAGGTGCAATGCACAATTTGGATGGAATTTACACTTTTCGCAACGAATCGGCTGCCATTTTTATGACGTCATTACTCGGGAGACATTCATCGACGTCCCCGTCTCTCGGCAGTTTTGGGGTCCTGGTGTCGTACCCAACAACATACTAAAAGAAGGTAACCGTATCCAGCTCTGAACTATATTCCCATAAGGGAGAGCACTATAACATTTCTAAGCACATTTGGACCTTACTACCTACGTTTCATTCATAGTTTGGTAATTACTTTCCAATAAACAACACAACAATAAATACACGAAATCATTCCCGCACCGAAAACCCCGGGGTATGGTTATAAGGGCGTATTTTGTGGCCATCTTAAAATTAATTAGGTACTTCATCATGAATCATGATATGATGAAATGGAAAATTTAAAGATCTACCTGTTTAATTAACTACTAACCTACACTTGTATCATCTTGTAAGACATAATTAGTAAAAATATGTACAGACTAAATTAAATCAGATATTTTTGCGCTTTTCTATGCGAAAGAGGTTATTGAAGTTGATTGTACATCTTTAGACTAAAGTAGGTTTTTGGGTTAGATCCTTGCATTATGTTCAATAAGTAATAAATATGAGTATGGTACTTTATTTTATTCAATTCCATAAAATCGATCCTATAAGAGCGGGGAAGGGAAATCACACAGACAGAGTACCACGTGGGCACTGCTAATTAAAAAGAGGTTAACAATAATTTCTACCTCATCATCATCAGACTCGATATCTTCAGGCTCGGAGTCCAAAGCCGCGTCCTCCTCACTGACGGCTTTCCTTTTCGAGATCAACTTTGTGTAGTCCACGTCTTTCCGGTAAGGAAACGAGGCTCGCAGCTTCCGGACTAGATAGTTTACCTTACAGAAACAAAAAAAGTTTAAAATCTGTAACCCGACTGTGTAAATTAAAGTCGATATTGTAGTCAGTTAAATGTAGCCTATGTTACCCCGGCTATAATCAATCGATTCACACCTAATTCATCAAAATCGGATGACTAACTTAGGGGTTACGGAGGAACATACTAACAGAGGCGGCAGCTCAAAAAATTTCTTAGGCAAGCCAAAGCTTAATTAGGCTTAAAATTTCTTCATGAGCTGTAGGAAAACGGCGCAGGTAACAGAAAATTAAGCAAGCCGGCAGGAATCGAACTCTATGGATGATGCCGCCACTGATACCTAAATACAAACATACATACATAGACTGCTAAAATCATAACTCTTCCTTTTGGCTTCGCCATAGTCGGGTAAAAAAAAGGTTGACATTCGATCTAGCATTAGAAATAGGTTGTCCAAATAAAAGGGACCTTATCGCGGCATACGCTAACGTTCTTAGTTGAACAAGTTCAATATTATATCTAGCTATATAATGAAGGCGTAGGCGCCGGCCGCTATAAGGTCCCTTTTTATTTGGACTATCACATTTAACTAACATGCCAATCGCCAATCAAGCCAAATTAAGAAAAGAGACACAACACAGTTGCATAAATCCCGATATGACATCTAGAACAAATTTTGTGCGCCATGTTTGGCTGTGTCAGCTGTGACTGAATCAAGAAGTAGTATAGACTTTTAGTTATTTTCACTACAACTTTTGGGACAAATAATTTCATAGAGATATCACCTCCTGTTCCTCAATGGATAAAACACGAAACAAGCTGGCGCCATAAGTGTTGTTAAAGCGTGTGCTAGACGGTATACAACAAGCCCCTCCGACAGAGCGACCTTGGTCGGGACGGACCGTGTAGACATTTGTTGCCAACAAAATTGTATAAACCACCAACCAAGGTCAGGGTTGCCTTGGACCGTCGGCAGAGAAGTTGGCAACCGTCTAGATAGCACTGAAAGTACCTCTTGTTGTCCAGTGACGAAGATCAAAATGCCCCCCTCAGGCAATCTTGTGTGTATTTTGACAGTCTTCTTAAACGCTTCTTTTAGGTAATCACTGTATGTGTTCTTGTTGAAATGAACTGTCACTGGAAACTGTCTGGATTCGATCTGAAAAATGTTCAATTTATCAATTAACTGATTAAAAACTAGTAGTCCGCCTCGAACTGAGAACGCGCGATTTCCTTGCAAACGAGTTGACCAATATAACAAGACCCTTTTAACGATTTATTCACGCATTAGAGCTCCACAACCCCTTCTCAAATTATATGTAGCTCTGCTACAATCCCAACAAATTTCATAAAGATCATAAAAACGTTACCAAAGTTATCATCGAACAAACTCTCAAAATCAAAAAGCCATCGAAATGCCGAGACGTCCCTGTAGCGAGTTGTTTGTAGGAACTCGCTTCGCTTACGCTCCGCTCGTTCTATAAACAGTCAAAAATATACTGCAGTATACCTTTATAACTGACGGTGGTTCCTGAAAAAGCAGAGTATTCTCCGTGAAATCCTGCACCCATAGTGTAGCAGACATGACAATAAGCTTCAGCGGGCTGCCCCTCTTCCTCCTTACCGACACAATCCTAGACAGGAACCCTAACCGTGTGTAACACTTAAACTCACCTTTATAACCGGTGGTGGTTCTTTAAAAAGCCGAGTATTCTCCGTGAAATCCTCCACCCGTAGTGTAGCAGACATGACAATAAGCCTCAGCGGGCTGCCCCTCTTCCTCCTTAGCGGCACGATCCTAGACAGGAGCCCTAACAGGATGTCTGTGTACACGCTCCGTTCGTGGGCCTCGTCGATTATTACCACCGAGTATTTGCTCAGGAGGAAATCTGATTGGATCTCTTTTAGAAGGACACCTGAAAATTGTATAGTCATGTAAAATAAACATCATCTAAACGGTTTGTACGACTTTTATAAGTGTCTAAAAAAAGTGTACATATTGAAAAACTTCTTATTATTGTTAGCAGAAGAATAATAATTGCATGGCTAGCCTTTCGAACAGCTAATAGTATTTTATACAATAGTAACATAATGAAGAGTTTTTCAGTCGAGTATGCTGCGTGGCCTTAGTATGATACGAGATTGAAAAACTTAATTACGTGACTATTGCATACAATAGTTTTCCTACGAGTGCTTAAAATAGGCAAGCTGGTAAGTATATGTTTTGAATATACGCGTCAGTCATGTCATTGGCAAATTAGAATGCAGGAGTAGAATAGTACATTACTACAGAGGGCGGGAAATAGGGTGTTGCCGGCTGAGCTATATAGACGGCCGAGCGTAGCGAGGCCGGATAGTTACGAGGCTGGCAACCCCTTTTCACGCCGAGGTATGTATAGTGCTTTTCTCAAACATGCAATGAAATAAATATGAAAATTATTCATTTTTTTTCCGACATACGTAAGGCAAAAGTCTACTCGTAAACTTGTATTAATAATGTATATGGTGACTGAATAAATTCAGAACGTTACAAAAAAATTTTTTCAAAAAAAAAACAAAAAAATAAAAATATTTTTTTTTTTTAAATTCAAAAAAATCTTATAAAAATAAAAAAAAAATTGCAAAAAAATATTGTTCAAAAAAAAACCAAAGACGATAAAAAAATAATTCAAAAAAAATTTTTCAATCAAAAAAATTTACAAAAAAAAAACAATATTATGATGATTATTGTTTTTTTTAATATGCATAAGTAGTGGCAGAATGTCAAATGAACCAAAAAGTAAATATCGCTTATAATGAATGGAATGGAAATTTAAAAAAAAATACTTCCCGGCCTAGGCCTTCAATTTTATATGAAAATCGTTACCTGTTCTCTGGAGTTGATCCGCCCTAAACGTGATACTTTGAAGCCTATTATGACGCACATAACGAAGACATTTCATTGCATGTTTGAGAAAAAATATGTTAGGCGTTTCGCATAATAAACTTTTGAAAGCTAATGAATGGGTTTATCTATGCATAGCATAACGAAAGCCCCTCAAAAACCCTTGAAAGGGATACATGACTTGTCTCTGTCCAGTAATGTATTACTCACCATCAGTCATGAACTTGATCTTGGTATCCTTCGTGACATTACCCTCGAACCTCATCAAGTATGACACCTCCTTACTGCTCAGACCCAGCTCATAGCCAACTCTGGCAGCCATAGCCACCGTTGCCACTCTTCTGGGCTCTGTGACAGCTATCATTTTCTGTTCAGCGTAACCTGCTTCGTAAAGAAACTGGGGTATTTGTGTGGTTTTACCACTACCTGGAATCACACAAAAAATATTAGTTTGAATGTAAGTAATAAGAATATATTCATCAGACCTACTATGTTTCCTGACAATTATCATCTGACACTAATAGGCGGGGTCTACACCGAACGACCCGCCTCGCGAGGCAATTAATAAGTAATGCGCCTTGCCCGAGGCATTACGCGTCTGCTTCGCGTGGCAATTTCTTTGCGAGGCAGCTCGTTCAGTGTGGACCCGGCTAATGACATATGATTTATTTTTAGGTTAACAAGTAAGTATTTTCTTGCCGGTAATGTAACTTTTTTTTTACCAAGACCACGGTCTGCAGTTACTGCCAAACACAGAGTAAAATTTTGCATGGAAAGATAGCAATTTTATTATATCTACATAATTCAAGACAGTAATCTGAAAGTTCCTGCCGTATATTGTAAACTTTGTGTGGCAATAGCTGTCAGATTACTGTCGTGTATTAAATATACTACTTTATGTAGGTTTGCAGTTATCTTATGAAAACATAATTAAGTATGCGAAATTGAACCCTATCAAGTTGAAACAAAATTCAATATTGGCGGGATATAATCGGCACTTACCAGTTTCGCCAGCAACAACCAAAAACTCATTTTCATTGACTAATTCCATAATTCTCTGCTCTTCACCCAATATCGGCAGTTTCAGCCTTGCCACCTGAATCTTAGGATCTCTTTTCACTTCAACCACTATTGTGGGATGTTCTAACACTGGTTTTTTCACTTCCTCCTTTACTACTGGTGCTGTTTTTTCTTGTGTTTTATTTCTTGGCATTTTCTCTCCTTTATCAGTAGAATCTTGAATATCTTCAGCATCGTTTCCTTTTTTAGCATCATCTTCAATTACTACAGTTTCATCTTTATTACCATCATTTAAAGTGCCATTTTGAATGTTCATATTTTCTTCTACAATTTCTGGTTCCTCATCAGACTCAGAACTGCTTTCCTCGGAGGATGATTCTTCAAGACCAACTACATTAGGATCATATTTGGCTTTCTTTTTTTTCTCTTCATTGTCAAGTTTCAGAAGGCGTAAACGTTTCTTAGCTCCTGAAAATATGTGAGGAAATTTGTCTGAATTTGAATACGAAGTGTTTTATTATGGGGATATTGTGGAGAAATTTAAACTGTGAACATAGGTTATTGTAATAAAAACGGGACTTATTAGGCGGGCCCAGACCAGACCAGCCGCATCGCGAGGAAATTGCTGCGTGAGGCAGCTCGGCTAGTGTGGACGTGCCTCTTCCGAGGCATTGCGGCCGCGCGTGCGTTTTGCCTCGGCCCTCTGGAGTGGGCCCGCCTAATAAGTCCCGTTTTTTATTATAGGAAAAAAATCTATTGTGCATTTAAAACTCAGATTCAATCGTACCAGCAATGCTGCTAAACTTCTTGTCATTTCCCTCAGCTTCAGGCACTGGTGCAGTGGAACTTAAGTCTGTAAGCCTGCGCAGTCCCAAGGTCTGAACTGTGGAGATGGTCGTCAACTGATGCACCTCTTCCAATGATGCTTGGACTTGAGCGAGAGATTCTAGGAGAGCTGATCTCTGTAATTAACAAAATGTATTATAGTGTAGGTATGAGTATTATTTAATTATATAATTTGCTTAGTTATGGTTTATAGGAGAGTATTCAATTGATTTGCAAGGTGTTTACAAGAACTATAAAACCTGACACAATTATGTGATTTACAATCTCTTTGTAGATAATGATTTTATTTTATAGGTTACGTAAGGCAATCAGGGGGGGATCAAAAAAGGAAACAACGCGTTACATGAGGGAAGAGGGGGTCAGAATACTTAAACATCCTCGAAACAGTGAGACAATTTATTAAAAATTTCCGCAGGTAGATGGATGATGATAAAGAGGTGATTACAATTTGACAAGATACCACTAGTAGTCTGCCTCGAACTGAGAACTCGCGATACTTGCAAACGAGTTGATAGATACAATATAACAAGACACTAAGGAGGATTTTTTTTCTCCTTCTAGCTCCATAACCACTTTATCGATCCTGCTCATATACAAACTTACAAATTTTATGTATCTCTGCTACTGCCCCAAGAGATTTCATAAAGATCAGAAAAACGTTACTAAAGTTATCGTTGGACAAACTATCGAAATCAAAAAGCCATCCAAATGCCGAGACGTCCCAGAAGCCAGGTGATAGTTGGGTCTGGAGTTATTGTTTGTAAGAACTCACTTTGCTTGTTACGCTCCGCGAGCTCGATTAGGTGACCAACAAAACTCACTAATTGCAAAAACTAATATCATCCTTGTTTTATTACCAATATGGTTATGGTAGCTATTAGTGAGTTTTGGTTGTCACCTAATGATATTGATAAGAGTAAAAATTTAGAGTAAAAACATTTTCATATTAAACAGTCTCCTTATAGTATATGGATTGAGGGTTTGTTAGTTAGTAAATAGTATTCATACAAACAAATTGTCGCATTTGTCCCATTTGTCTCCAAAAATTGCCGTGTCTCATTTAGTTTATAGGTTTGAGCAAAGACTGGGAAAAAACTAGCAAACAATATAATTTTGTTACCATTTTTTAAATTAAAATATAATCTTGTCTATAAAGTAGTTTTATGACAAGCAACACTTACATTTTCCTTCTTCTTTTTCTTGTCAACAATCTTCTCCAGCCGTTTCCTCTGCTGTTTTGAGAGGAATCGGGTTTTCTCCTTTTTTTCATTGATAATTTTTGTCTGACGCTTCTTTGCGGGCAGAGCAAGGATATTACTTGCATCTGGCGATCCATATTCACTGTTCGAAAACTCAAGTTTGATCTGTAAACGGAAAAACAGTTAGTATAAGATATAATAATGAATACAAAGATTTCCTAGAATAAAATATAAAGTATCACATTAGGTACCTCGTTAGTTTTGCTGTTATCTATGCTAGTTTTAACCACTTGGCGGGCTTTAGCGTTATACACGCGCTTCCCCATTTTTAACACGATATTATACTTATTATAGTTCTCATATAAATATTTTATTTTACATTTTCTTCTCTACAAGCAGGAAAATGTGAGAACGTCAAGGAAACGTGTTTTTGTTATGACAGTAATGACATTGACAGTGACAGTATTTCTCCAGATCATATTTAAAACAGGAATAAAAGCGCTTTAACATGTTTACATTTAAACGTTTAAAAGCAAGGCTTAAACGTTTTAAAAAGCGTTCAAAAACCAACAGTTTAAGGGTCGCCACACACCTAGCGGTTTTCCTCGCGGAATTACCGGAAGTAGCGGAAATTTGTCTATGGTAGCGGAAATTTGTCTATGGTAGCAGATTTTTTGTATGGAAGCCATAGACAAATTACCGGAAGTAGAGGAAATTCATAGACAAAATGCTTAATTTGTCTATGAATTTCCGCTACTTCCGGTAATTCCGCGAGGAAAACCGCTAGGTGTGTGGCGACCCTTAATTGTTGGACAAAAAATCAACATATAATATAAACAAACATTTAGGGTCGCCACACACCTAGCGGTTTTCCTCGCGGAATTACCGGAAGTAGCGGAAATTCATAGACAAATTAAGCATTTTGTCTATGAATTTCCTCTACTTCCGGTAATTTGTCTATGGCTTCCATACAAAAAATCTGCTACCATAGACAAATTTCCGCTACCATAGACAAATTTCCGCTACTTCCGGTAATTCCGCGAGGAAAACCGCTAGGTGTGTGGCGACCCTAAAAGTAGTATTTGAATGCTCTTTTGTATTCTGACCGCTGTCATTTTTGACAGTATTATATTCAGTAGTAAACATTTTGATTTTTGACTTTGAGGTTATTCATGTGTTATTGTATTGTATCGCTGTGAATCTTTGAATGGGTTTACGGCTGTTTTAAATGCGAATTAATTAGTAGGACTGCTCAAAACCTCGAACCTATTAACAACGCAATGGCGCAATCTCTTTTAAAGGAAATATCGCGATGTAGAATTCCCATCAATAAAAGCTATACGCCTTGTTTAACTTGGGAAGATTCAAAGTTAACCTTGATCAATGAAAAAGCTGTTAGCATCTTCGACTTATCGCACAATGTTCAATCCATGGATAAGAAAATTGATTGGATAATAAAAGACATCCCGTGCCCGAAGACTAGTCCTGCCACCAACATGTTTTCAAATAAATTAATGAAGCAAAGTAACATAGATAATATAGATTATATACAAATGATGCTGGACCCGGCATTATGGCCTCACAACGTCCAATTAATGGAAGAAATGGCTAGTGTGGTGTCTATTCATTGGTCACCATCAAATGTGGTGCATAAAAATGAAAGTGTTATAGCAATTTTGAATAATGTTGGGAATATTGAGCTGTTTGCACCAAGCAGTTGTGGTTACAAAAGTGTCCTTAATGTATCATCTTTTGTTGTAAAGCAATTCAATGATAACTTCAATGGACAATCACCTACAAAGCTGGATGATGTGAAAAACATTGTAGATGCTTTAGAAACATCAGCATTTTGTTGGGGCACTCAATATAATAACATATCTAATTTTGTAACTGCACAGAAAAATGGTAATATCCATTTCTGGAACCTTCTAAGCACAGATTCAGGAATAAGTATTGAACAATTGATGGTACAACAGAGTGACGCTGGTGAAATAGTAACTATGCAATGGATTCCGTTATCAAATAACCTATTTTTATTAGTAGCAGCTAATATACTTGGCCAGTTGTATGTTTATAAATATCAGTGGGAGAATCGGTGTCCTAAACTAATTAACTGTGACTGCCCATGGCCACATAAGGACAGAATGGTAGTAAAATACCTCAAATACACAATTATTGATGATAAAGTTATTCTAATCTGCAATAAACATAGACATTTACTTGTTCTGCTAATGGATGAAAATTGTAATAAAATATCCGATTATTTAAACAATCTAACTGATTATAAAATTACAGTTATATCTGAAAGCAAAAACACATTCTATGTAGGCACAATGAACTGCAAAGTATACAAAGTTAATATTATAATAATTGATGGAAAACTAAATGTAATTGTAGAAGAAAAGATATTTAAAGAAAATTTAGTAAATCATGACTTATGTGGACTCGGGTTTTCTACAAACAGTGTTATATGTGCTTTAGCTGTAGTAAACAGAAAGTTATTATATAGGAAAGAGAGTGTCGGATTAGATGTAATTTTTCTTTCGGAGGAAGAGAGTTATGGCCAAGAATTGACATTACTTCTTGAAAATCCTCAACAAAAGTTTACTGATTATTGGGACTGCTTAGAGCTACTAAGATGTAAGGCCATGAAGTCAAAAACATTGCCTAGTTTGGACTATAACCAACTTTACTCAAGTCAAAACATCTATGAAAATAAGCTGTATCTAATTCTTTTAAATTACTATCACAGTTTAAGTAACATCTTAAAGAATAATTCCAAAGGCTGCCTTCCTGAGACATCAGTAGAAGTAGTGAAAGAGAAGATTTTTGCAATACAAGCAACAAATATGATTTCTGAATTTGCGGAGATTTGCAGAATAAAACAAAACACTGAAGTTTTGACTGATTTGGATTCACAAACTTATTCAGCTGCCAAGAAATATATCAAGTATTATTGCAAGAAGTATGAGAAGGATCTTACAGAGATAGTTCCTGCAAGTTTTGATAATGTTAAAGATAATTTTGAGTACAACTGCCAATGTTGTGATGAGAAACTGAATGGATTATCATGTCCAAGCAGTCATTTGAATATGTTTTGCGGCTTAACTCTTACTCCAATAGAGTCCAGTGACTACCTCAGTTGTCCAGCATGTGGTCTCATAGCAAGGATTGAACTACAACCAGAGAATCCTATTTGTTTGTTCTGTGACGTACATTTAAATACTTTTTCATTGCCATCTTGAATACACATATTTTTCATAATTTTTGTTTGTTTATGAGATGTATGTTTAATTATGAGACTATACAGGATGCGCGGTAAATAAAGGACAACCTTCTAACCACCGGCAGGGCACCTTAGGCTGGCCCAGAAAATGTACTAATAGGTTTAGTAAAAGTCCTCTGGTTTTCAAGATAATCGCACTTTTCTTTTTTATTTTGTATTGGTAACTCCTTATTTCGTAATGAATATTAATAGCAATATCTTTTTTTGTGAAGATGTTAATAGGAAGTGTTATGACATTTCGGAATTAGTATTGGATAAAGCAATTTTTGAAATAGTTGGCCACTCGGGTCTTCGTAACATTTTTATTAGTACTTGGTATTAGTACCTATAAATAAGTATGTAGGTACCTAAATAATCAATCTAGGCTAGGTAACTAGGTAAATTGCCACTCCAACTCGCCACTCGGTACGAATGCGACATGCAACGCAGGCGTCGCTAATCTTTGGTCAAACTTACTACCTGAATTACTAGCATTAAACACTAAAAATATAATTAAATAGGATGTAGCTACGAAACATAGTAAAGACAGGTTAAAATAAAGATTGCAGTTTATTTTCATCATTAGCCGTGGCCACACCAGTCGCACCGCCTCGCGAGGAAATTGCCGCGCGCGGCACCGCAGCTCAGTTATTGTGGTAAAGACAGGTTAAAAGAAAGATAGCAGTTTATTTTCATCATTAGCCGTGTCCACTGTCCACACCAGTCGCACCGCCTCGTGAGGAAATTGCCGCGCGCGGCACCGCAGCTCAGTTTAGTGTGGACGTGCCTCGCCGAGACAAACGCGCTGGCGGCCGCAATGCCTCTGCCGAAGGGCCGAGGCGCGTCAACACTAGCCGAACTGCCGCGCGCGACAATTTCCTCGCGAGGCGGTGTGTCAGATGTGGACACGGCTAATGTTGTAGATGGTTTCTTATGAGTCTCATGCATGACGCAATTTATTTAAAGCCTGACCAGAAATATACGACTATGCGCCATGTTGTGGAATTTAATTGGAACTAAATTTTTCATACTAAACTGAACTGTCACCATATACTAGTAGTTCGCATCGAACTGAGAACTCGGGATTTACTTGCAAGCGAGTTGACCAATGTAACAAGACCCGTAGGAGGATTTTTTTTCTCCTAGCTCCATAGCCCCTTGATCGATCCTACTCATATACGAACTCTCAAATTGTATGTGTCTCTGCTACAGCCTCAACAAATTTCATAAACATCAGAAAAACGTTACTAAAGTTATCATCGAACAAAAAAGTTATCATCGAAAAAAGCCGTCGAAATACCGAGACGTCCCAGTAGCCAGAAGTTGTTTGTAAGAACTCGCTTCGCGTACGCTCCGCTCGTTCGATGAGAAAAAAAACGCTCTCTTGTCAATGGCCATGTTTTTCTGGTCAGGCTTTATATTTTGAAGATAGTTTTAGACAATAACATTTAGAGATACCTAACGCCATACGTGTCTAACGTATTGGTGCGTCCGTGTCGTTAGAACTCAGGTACCTAATTAAATTACTGTTATTGTGTTGTTAGTCGACTGATGGAGGAACTGAAAGACCCTTAACGGTGCGAAGTGGAAGGTATATGGTAGAAGCGATGTCCTTGTTAACTACACTACCCTAATTAACTTACCTAAATCGTTATTTAGGGTAGATTAATGACCTTGTTACACTGCCCTAAACTATACCGTAATTTAGGTTACTGTAATTATTGTATTGTTACCACTACCATAAATTACCGTAATGTAGGGTAGTGTAAAAAGAGGTGCATTATCCTATATTCTCAAGATCATTGAATTTCAACATATACCTACGTAATATGCAACTTGCAAGTGAAAGTTCCATAATTTTTCACTGACTGACTCACTCACTGATTCACGATTATCGTATACTTATCTAAGGTAATTTTAGCTTACCCACAAGCTCCAGATTTTGAACACTTCTAGTGTTTAGGCTATAAAGCAATTGAAAACCTGAATATACCGCAATATCACTCGAATTCTCTGGTTATATAAATCGCACAAGTACTATTGTAATCCCATATAAATATATGCGATAACAAAGTTATTTTTTTTTTGCTACAATTTTAATTAGCGTTTTTACACTACATAATTAAATAGCGATCGCCAGGTCATTATAAAAATACTTATAGACATCTAATATTCATAGAATCACAATGACATGTGTTGTTATATTTGCTACTAGTGTAGGTACTACTAGTACGCTATTTGTTACTAGGTGGAGTAGCTGTGCAGATGACATTTCTCTTACATATTCGGTATCTTAAGGGGGCTTTGACATAGATGGCGCAATCGACATAAGCTTCAAAAAGTTCTTAGGCTGTGGTCGTGTGATAGTCTCTGGTAAAACCAAGCCGGTGTGCCGGAGTTTACTAACAACACATGTCATTGTGATTCTATGTATATTAGCTTTTTGCAGTAGGAGAACTGCGTTGCCAGACTGGCATCTTTGTACATATAATGTTTTTGATGGGATTATTACTTGCATAATGCATACCTACTGCTTATTTTATTTTATTAATTCCAGATAAGTAGGGACACGTCAGCTGCCACTGCGTCCGATCGCTTACATTCTTATCTAAATAGTAGTATTAGTGTAAATCCAGGGTATTGATTAAGATTAAACTGTAGTATCTATAGGTGCTTATGTCACACGGATGCAACGTTAAGCTAATCTTTGGTCAAAGTACATTACACGCCAAAGATATTATGTTTACATTTTTGCAGCTTGCTCCTTTGTAATAAGGTGCAAAATTGTTGACATATATTTGGCGTTGACTGTGCCTGGATTACCAGTAATAAACACTAAAAATAGAAATAAATAGTGTAGCTAAAAAAAAACAAAGATGAGTTGATAGCAAAGACAATTGAAGTTCTCAAAAACAAACGCGGTTTCGTCATTAGGCGTGTTTACACCTGGCGCACCGCCTCGCGCGGAAATTGCCGCGCGCGGAAATTGCCGCGCGCGGCAGCTCGGCTAGTGTGGACGTGTCTCGGCCGAGGCAAAAGCACGCGCGGCCGCAATGCCTCGGAGACACGGCTAATAATTGGTGGTTTCGTCTTAAATATCGAACCGTGTACTTACCTAGTGTGTGCGGGGCTCTGGTATTTTTTATTATTTGACAAGCGCGTTTAGTTGACCTGATTCGGTAACCGTATCCGGCGATCTGATACGAAAACCGGATGTGTTCTTTGGATCCTAAGCTGCACTGAAATAGCGGTGACTCGTCTTGACGTAGTGCCATGGTGTACAGACTTGAGCTAAGACGGTCTATGCTGAGATCCTTAATGACTAAGTCATAACTACTAGATAATATTATATTATAGATCAGGGGCTCAATTCGACAACCGAAAACGGACAGTCGCTAGTTAGACCACAATAGTACAGCAAGAATGACTCGAGCGGTACTTTCTAAGACAGTATTTTTACGATATAAGATTGGCCGGTAGTAAATTTTCACGAGCCATATTTCAAGTAAATATTATTTGAATATATGTAGGTACCTCCTTCACATTGTTGCTCGAAGTTTTCGTGATATAGTCTGGCACGTCGAATAGGGGTCAAGGTAACATTATAGGTGATTAGGTATACCTACGACAAAAAGATTGACTGTGTTTATTTTTCACTTGTCTCTATCAGCAATAAACTCTACAATAAATAAATGATTAATACAATCATATATAAGCAGGTACTCTTCCAAAATGGGTATTGTTCAGGTTTGTAAAGGGCAAGACGGTCGCCATGTCGTTCTTTGGGAAGCAGTTCAAGAAAGTTAAGTCTGAAAATGCTTTGGAGGTGCTTGGAAAGCTGAGTGAGTATATCATTTTTTTTATTCTCTCTTTAGGTATATGTCAACTGCTGCTCACCGGGACCATCCCCTAAAACGTTAACTCAGTGAAATTGTGTTTTAATCTCGTACTTCCCTTAGTTAACTTCAGGCTTACGCACTTAATACTTAAACACTTACACACGAACAATGCAAGTTAAATAAAATCTTATGGATATATTTTCAAATATGGCAGTAGATTTTTATGGTAGGTACTTATCTATTCTGTTTATTAGGACCTATATAATATCCTGCGCAATTATAACAGTGATGAAATTCTAAATAGAAATTGTAACAAATGATAAAGTCATTCAGTTACACTTATAATTACCAAAACCATTCTCACCTTCCAGACCTCTCCGAGGCAGCCATAGCTCTCCTCCGAACTCCAGACACCGTAACGAGCTTCGCAAAAAACGCAGATGGCACTCTCCAGTACGTCGTCAAAAACTCCTCCGGCAACGCCATTCTAGACCAGAAGATCACCCTCTCAAGCCTCTATGATTACAAGAGCCCTGATGGCATGGAAACTAAGGTTAAGTTTGAGCTGAACGGAGATGTCTTGAAGTCCGAAATGCATTTGCCTGGCGGTCAAGTCATTAATATTGATAGATATTTTGAAGCTAATGGACTGAAAATGGTAAGTTATGGATTTTAAGAGCCAAGTTGGGCCAATGTTGGTAAATTTCTTCCTCATATTCTGGTCTTGAGAAGTGTCAGTTAGAGAATAGAAAGGCGTCAAATTTTCCATCCAAAATATCCATCTTTTTCTGGTCCACCATGAGTTTGGATTTGGTCTTGTGACACTGATACGAGGTGTAGGTACCTAACAAAAATACTGGTGATTCTTTTAGCAGCATAATTGGTATCGTATTCTAATTATGAACAAGTAAGAAAAACATTTTTTCTCGAGGAAAATAATGATTTTATATGGAGGGTTGGCCAACTGTGACGACTTGACCCATACAAAACAATTTTTTTTCGCGTCCAAAAAATTATTCTTCTAATTTTTCTTACCCGCAATACTATATATCAATTAAACCCTTAAATGGATCACCAGTTTTTGTTACACCCTGTATAGTTATTCTAGAGATAAGTATGCAATCAGGGGGCATCTGTGTATGTATGTCCAAAAGTCTGACTATTATATTTATAGTAGGTATAGATAAAGATAATAATAAAATCATACATCATCAATCAAGTTCTGTTTGAACGCTTCTGCCGATGGGACGCTGTATTCTATAAGAATAATTTAACTTTTGTTTGTCTGACCTCCACCGATGAACAGCTGCCATATAGGCCCGAATCCAGTAAAGATACGATAATACAGTCCAGTGATATCTATATCTACTTCCAGCCAATCATGTATTAGCCCATGAGCCATCTTTGATTGCGTTTTATGAGGCCCATCTTGCGAAAGAGCGAGCCACACCGTCGGAAATAAAATTGATTACGGTTTTATTAGCAGCCTTAATATGGCAGGCGTTCGGTTTTTCATCCAATAGCCCAATAGCCATATAAATGATGGGTACAATCGCCATCAGATATATCGGAGCGGCCAAGATGGTCACAAATATTTGAACTACTATTTTGTCAAGTAAATAAAGTGCATGTTTTGATATTTTTGATTGCCTTGGCTGCTCCAATATATTTGATGGGGACTGTAATACTTATTAGGTTTAGTCAGCAGCAAAAGTAGCTAAGCGGGTAGGGTGTTCAAAATGAGCTTGACACACTGCATGTATAGGTCATTTTGAACACCTTACCCGCTTAGCTACTTTTGCTGCTGACTGTACACCATTTTGACTCTATGGCCAAGTAGATTTAAGGCGTCTTTCACACTATTGCGATTTCCGCATGCGGCGCCGGTGCGCGAGCGAGATAGCGCTCTGTCTGTGTATAGCGCGGTCACAATTTGTACACCGTCGCCGCATGCGGTTGCGACGTCAGTGGGATAATCGCCTTAGATTCCATCAATAAATAATGATATTACTTATATTAGCCTATAAACGTCCCACTGCTGGGCACAGGCCTCCTCTCATGCACGGATCGGATTATAGTCCCCACGCAGCTGGCCCAAAGCGGGTTGGGGGGATTACACGGATCTGCCCGCCAGGCACATCCGCCGGACAGATCCGGCAGACAGATATGTCGAGTATCCTAGGCTAATAAAGATAAAACACACTTACCCCCTTCATGAACGTCTTTCAAGCCCTGCTAGCATGACTTAAGTTCTCGCGCGACTCTTTAATGTATTACTGTTTTGAAAAAATAAGTCCCGCCGAGTTTCTTGCCGGTATTAAGTAATACTTCTCGGGTCAGAGGTGTAGGGTTAGAACCGGTGGTAGTTTCTTTTTCTCTCTGACGTTCATAAGTGCATTGTAATATGCCTAAATTGAAGAATAAATATCTTTTATCTTTTTTTATCTTTTATTTAATACCAGTTAATTTGTATGAAAGTTTGATCCCGTCCTTTAACTGTTACTACTATAGACAACATCAGAATTAAATAAACTTTCGAGGTGCTCAAAATTACCTTAAGTAATTAAGTAAATAAGTCGTGCCAATTATTTTAAAACCTGGTTCACTAAGCTTCTTTTGCACTGGCTGTACCTACTTTAAATTTCTTTTACGTCACTCTGGGCGCTAAGTGACATTTACCGCCCTAGGGCGCAGCGGAAAATCTCACTTCACACCCAGGAGAAGACGTAAAATTGTGGACGCACCACGGGCGGTAATAAAGAAGGCCTCAGATCGCTTATTTATGGCCCTTACTTTCGGTTCGGGCCACAAGTGCCAGCGATCTGAACCCTTCTTTATTTTACCGCCCTAGGTACGTAATGTACTATTTCTTACATTCTTTTTTTGTTTGTTCCAGGAACTGTATATCAAAGGTGCTGCCGAAAAAGCTACAATTTATTACGAGGTCGTTTAAATTAGTTTATTTACTTTAATTTATTAATGTTGAGTTATATATAAATTATAAAAAAAAAAATCTTTTTTTTATTTCTTTAAGTGATCTTGAAATAAGAAAAAAAAACTTTATGCGTCAATGTGGATACATTAATAGCAGTTGTGCAAAGGAGGGAGTTAAGAGAAATATTGCGAATACAGTGTCTAATAGATGCCCGAGGGCGAAGCAGCGGGCTTTTATGATAACCAGTTTGTAATATTTTAGCCTCCGAATTTAGATGATATTTGGTATAAAGGATAGTTTAAGTTTCGGGAAAGGACATAAATATTATTTTTACCCCGAAAATCGACGCTTAAGGGGGTGAAGGGGGGTGGAAGTTTGTATGGGGACAAATTAAACTATATAAGAAAATCTTATCTCAGAAACTATCCCTCGAGGGCAGGGACTGATTTCGTTACGGTAGAAGCGTTACGGTACTGGTATAGAATTACGATACCGCAATGTTTTAAAGGTAGAGCTATAGCGGTTGAAATATTGCGGTACGGTACCGAAATAAAATTACGATATCGCAATTTTTTCGTTACGGTACTTATACCTTAATATAGCGATACTTATACCGTTATGATTTCGGTATCGTTATTTTCATCGCAGAATTTACGAGGTAGGTACTTGTTTGCGGCGGTAAAGCAACTGACCAAGGGTGCGGGATGCGGGGCGCGGGGCAGGTAGCCGGCAAGTATCTACTTGCTCAAGGTCACGGAGGCGCGCTCGGCGATAATTGTAGTGAATTCATTTTAGTCTTCCTCAGTTGAAATTTCGTGAAAGAGTTTATAGTGTAGAGTACATTGAATCGATCATTGATATTAACTCGATGCGGATATGGAACTGATTTTTTTTATGTATACAGTAATTTGGTATAGTATTGCGCGACTAATAAAAAATGGAAGATTTTTTTGACGCGATTTTTTTTTTTAAATAACACTAAAATAAAAATATAATAAAAGTAAAAAAAAAAAAAATAAATAAAAAAAAAATAAAAAAAAAAAAAAAAAATAAAAAAAAAATAAAATAAAAAATAAAATAAAAATAAAATAAAAAAAAAAAAAAAAAAAAATAAAAATAAAATAAAAATAAAAAAAAATAAAAATAAAAATGAAATAAAAATGAAATAAAAAAAAATAAAAAAAAATAAAAAAAAATAAAAAAATAAATAAATAAAATATATAAAAATAAAATAAAAATAAAATAAAAATAAAATAAAAATAAAATAAAAATAAAATAAAAATGAAATAAAAATGAAATAAAAATGAAATAAAAATGAAATAAAAATAAAATAAAAATAAAATTAAAAATAAAATAAAAATAAAATATAAATATCAATTGATATTCCGTAAGTTCCGAAAAACTCCGTAGGGGGTTTGAAGTTTGAACTAGGGCTTGTGATATACGTGTTACACGCGGAACCGTAGCTATCTTGATATAGTGTTCCCGCGAATCTCGACTTCGGCTCCGCTCCGCTCGGCTCCGCTCCGCTCGGTTGTTGAAAGAGAGCTTGTGTCGAACGGACCCTTCGCATTATGTGTTATACTCGTGGTCTTTGCATTGATTTGATTCCAGATGTTTTTTTAAGTAATTACATATTGGTATTATTCTGTTCTCTGATAACCAGCCATTATATGAGTTTGTACAAAAAAACCAGAGGTGGGATTGGTGTGATTTTTGAATTTCACCGGTGCCTTTTTTTGTATGCAGCCGATGACTACTTAGTACGAAATAAGCCACCCGATGAGAATCAAAAATCGCACCTCAGGTAGGTACACTAGGTACTAGGTACCTACTTGTCGATGTCGGTGAATATGAAAGTTCATCCGAATAAATATATTAATATCTCTAATTAAAATTTACTCCCTAGTAAGAAATGCTACAGGTAGACCAATGCAACAATTTAAAAGTATTTTAAGTGAAATAATAATATACCTACTTTGTTATTCATAAATATTATTACTGGCTGGACAACCGTCTTTCTTCGGTGAAAACACTAAGAAATAGTTGCACGTGCAGATAAAGATAACAAACAATAGTTTGCGGGCCATTGATAATGATTACCTTCAAGTAGCTTTGGGTTTTACCTGTTATTTATAAGTACCATGTGTTCCTATTGTTTGTGAAGTTAAGTGAGAGCAAAAACAATACAGTAATGAATTTTAGTAGTCAACGCTTAAAATATGTATACACTTTTGAACCTTATTACAATGGAGTAAGGTGCAATAGTTTACACTTATTTATGGCGTTGACAAGCAACTTCTCGTCCGCTAAGACAGGACAATATTGATCTTTCGAACTCGCGGAGCGTATGCGAAGTGAGTTCTTACAAACAACTCCAGACCGAACCGAACTGTCACCTGGCTACTGGGACGTCTCGGCATTTGGATGGCTTTTTGATTTCGATAGTTTGTCTGACGATAACTTTAGTTACGTTTATCTGATCTTTATGACATTTCTTGGGGCTGTAGCAGAGATACATAAAATTTGTAAGTTCGTATATGAGCGGGATCGATTAAGTCGCTATGGAGCTAGAAGGAGACAAAAAATCCTCCTTGGGGTCTTGTTATATTGGTCAACTCGTTTGCAAGTAAATCGCGAGTTCTCAGTTCGAGGCGGACTACTAGTATTTTTTTAAGTTCGTTGTGGTAAAAAATGAAGAACTTCACGTACTAATTTTGCTACAGTAAGGTGAACATTTCCGAGCACATTGGAGAAGATTGTTTTTGTACTCTGAGACAATGGGGTTGGCCGGTGAAAACTTTTGCAGAGGGCGCTGTTCCAGATTCCATACAATAAGAGAAAGAGATACAAACAATGATAGAAAGAAACAGACGATGAATGGTCCCTAACTTGTATGCAGGCATAAAGCTTTTCTTAGGCAAAAACCTTCCCTATGGCGTTAATCTACATCATTTTAATTTTAGTGTATTCCAAAAACGGATGGATTTCAATTTCGGAGCAATTCGAGACAAAACATTGAGTCATTTTCGCGAAAATAAATAAGAACTACTTCGCGCCATACAAATTTAGCTTTTCTAGGGACCAATTTTGAAGATGTCACTTTGACAGTTGCCAACCCCATTGAACACTAACAGTTCAATGCAAATTGATTTCAATTAGAATTAAAATCAATTGAATCATCAATCTGTTACAAATAACTAATAATTGGAAATAATTAATGTTTAGTCTTTTTCAAAATTGAAAATTGGTGAAAAGTTTTTAGTGTAGATTCATTAAATAGATAATTGATATTAATAATTATATCAGGGCAGATATGAAGTTGAATGTTAGGTAAATATATTTTTATTATAAATTCTTTATTATTTTATTTGTTTTCTTTTAATATTTTAGATTTGTTTTTGATTTCAGTGTTTTATTTTTATTTTATTTTTATTTTATTTTTATTTTATTTTTATTTTATTTTTATTACTGAAAATGTTTTGTCTTGTACTACTTATGAAATCCTAAAATCAACAAAACATATGCGAATAAAGCGCAACTAACGACAAGAAGCTAACAGCGAATAACTCAAAAATGTGCCGCACTGAACGAAATCAAACAAAATAGGTGCTTAGGGCAAGCACTCCATAACTAACGCTGATTGGTTGTCGCCGGTCAGTCGGCGGGGCATCCTCACCCTCATATACCTCAATCCATACCTTTATGATAACGGTTGAAGTATCGAAAAAAATAGCGGTACCGTTATATTTCTGTACAGAAATATATCGGTTGCGCTATCGAAATCATACCGAAACATGCGGTATGACGTCATACCGTTTTATAAAGGTACCTTTATATTCCGGTTATGCAGTCCCTGCTCGAGGGGGGTGAAAAGGTATGGGGAATTAATAACTAACCGCTTAACGTATTTAGATGAAATTTGTTATCTAATTGAGATAGTTTTGGTCTAAGAGCTGGCCACGTCAGATGTGACACAATAATGAGAGGTATGTAATCAGTCCAGTTAGATTGCATAACCATCCTTATTGCTAGATCCGGGCATCTGGCAGCTTTTAATGGGTGGAGATAAGAGTGACAGACCAACAAAGTTTTTAAGTTGAAAAAAAGTAATACCGAAATAGGTAAAAACTGCTGAAGTGTTTATAGATTCTCATTTATAGCGAACAGCGCCTATATTTTAACATTAGAACAAAAAACATTGTGTATTATTGCGCAAACAAAAACAGTAGGCGAGTAACTAAAAATTACATTATACACCATTTGGCACTACTTTTGGATATTCTATAATCTAATTAATTACATTTTTTTTCATAATATTGGATCAAAACCAGAACTCTAGGATTTGTTTTCTTCAAGTTATTTGCTTTCTTTTACCTCCACCACTTTACAGCTGCCAGATGTCCTGATCTAGAAATAAGCATAGATAAGCAAACTAACTAGAAGGGTTTCGTTGCTCTCATTATTGTGTCATATCTGACGTGGCCAGCTCTCCGTCTATTTGAGTTGTTATTTCAGACGTCATCCCTTTAAGGGGTACAAAGGGGGTTGGATTACTAATATGTACTAGCTAAAAAAACTAGTGTAACATCAAGTCAACTTTGCCCACGATACACTACTTTGTAATCTAGTAACGAGTAGCGTTAGCGGTACTCTACTCGTTACTAGATGGAGTAGCAGCGCAGTTGACATTTCCTCTTACATTTTGGGGTATCTTTGGGTTGCTCTCGTCCAGATGGCGCTTCAGACTTGAAGCGTCAAAAAGTTCTTAGACTGTGGTTGTATATTATATATAGGTATAGACTCTGATATTAGTAATCCGATGCTTATAAAGTCACAGATAAAACTAGTCTTATCAAGTTATCAAATAAAATTGAATTACTCAACAACAACAATCAACATCAGGCATTAGTACCTAATCGACAATAAGTTTAACCTTATCACTCTTATCAGTTCACCAACTCGAGTTACCTACTTCATACCAAAGAGAATGTCTAAATAGAAGAGCACTGTCTAAGAACTTTCTGAGCCTTCAAGTTTGATAGCTTTACTAGATAGCGGTGTACAGCCCCATACCATAGAGTAACTTACACAGTAGAGCAGCACAGCCTAAGAACTTTTTGAAGATCAAGTCAATCGCGCCATCTGCGTAAAAGAGACCTAAAGATACCCAAAATGTAAGAAGAAATGTCACCTGCACTGCTACTCCATCTAGTAACGAATAGCGTAATAGTAGTACACTAGTAGCTGGTGGAGTAGCAGTGCAGGCGGCATTACAGTGCAGTGCTAGACCAATACACCGAGTAACTAAACTAACTAAAGAATAAGTAACTAAAGAGACAAGTCAGGCGGGCCGTATGCTTGTTTGCTGCCGTCGTGGTATAAAAAAAAGTAAAATACAAACAGGGAGGAACAACTCATCTATAGAGTGCATATGGTCAAAGGTTCACAATTTTTACTTGATACGTAATTTTTTTGATTTCAACCTGTGCTATACGGGAAAACAACAAAAAATGCTCATTTTATTTAAATTAAAAACAAAATTAATTTTCCAAAAAAACATACGAGTAGGTAGGTATACCATAGTACTTAAGTAGTAGATCTAAAAACAATGAAACTTGTACTTACTGGTAAGTATAAGAAAATATTCAAAATCCGTAGATTTTTAGTAACGTTACAAAACTATTTATAGGAACATCAAATCCAAAAAATTAGAAACTTCACTTAACTAATTTTTATTTTCGCTAACCGCATAGTCAAATACAAAGTTATATACATAATTTCTTCAAGACCTTTTACACTTGTCCTAGTTAGCTTTCTAAATGATTTAGGCACTAAATGTAGTCAAGTCTAACCGCATTTAGCAAGTAATTTTACTACTAAAAAAGTTAGGATGCTGGTTAGGACACAAAAAAAGTAAAGTGTAACAGAGCTTTTAAGCCTCAAAGACGGGACAGCTTTGCTCTACCCAACATCGCCTCCTTACTCCTCCCTATATACGCCCCTCCGCCTAGGTACTTCAATAACTATCCATTCGTTTTATACCTACTACATATATGAAGTTTTTTTTTATTAGCCTAAAGTAGTGTCCCACTGCT
The DNA here is from genome assembly GCA_911728535.1 of Pammene fasciana. Lineage (NCBI taxonomy): Eukaryota > Metazoa > Arthropoda > Insecta > Lepidoptera > Tortricidae > Pammene > Pammene fasciana. The sequence goes on from OU452292.1 coordinate 6,930,030, forward strand.
GGGCAAAGGCCTCTCCCGCTGACTTCCATAACTCTCGGTCCCACGCTTTTTCCGGCCAGGTGCTGAGGCAAGCGTCCATATCGTTCCGCCATCTCTGTTTGGGCCTGCCCCGTCCGCCCCTTTTTTACGGCATCCACTTGGTGGCTACACGTGCCCACGCATATGAAGTATAGGACAATCAAATAAGATCCATGAAAAGCGCTTTGAAGAATTAATGTCCAACAGGCTGAAATCGTTTTGATACCTTCATTTGGTCCTAAATGCGTGTAATCCGAGTTTGCCCATTGCCAAGAGGTGTGCATAACTTTTGGCAGCAAAATAAATTTGCTCTTTTTTAAACGGTTTTATTTTCAGTTATTTGCTTGTAGCTCAAAAATGGTAGATCCGTCGGGAAAAGTCAATCCATAACACATTCACTGCTATGCTACGCGCGTAGCGCTCGGCCGTAGTCGATAACACGGGTTTCCCGCTATGTAGCGAAAATGCTTGGTAGAGCGTGACTACAACGTGTCGTCATTAACAGTGAATGGGTTGTAAAAGTGGGTTAGATTCAGCTGCACTTCTTGGGGGTAGAGAGACAAGATCGAAAGTTGAGTTTATGAGGAATTTTGAGAATATCTCGTGACGGATTTGGTTCAAGGAGATCTCATTGGCATTAGTAGTAGTAGTAAAACACTTTATTGTACAAGAAAACACACCAGAAATATATACATACAAAATACATACAATGACGCCTATATCCCAAAAGGGGTAGGCAGAGATCACGGATTTCCATTTACTACGATCAATGCAGCAAAACGGCTCTCCGTGAGCCACTTCTCGCCCCCGTGAAGAACGAGACGTGATGGGTGGCGAACCGCATCGCCGCCATGCGGATGACTATTAATTAAATAAATCACCACAGCGTTCTCACGAGCAGTAGGGATCAGAGGTTTCCTTATCCCTTATCCCTTACCAGAAATATATAACACAGCAAATACGTACAAAGGCGAACTTATCCCTTTAAGGGATTTCTTCCAGTTAACCTTTGAGCAGTTGAGAGAGATTTGAAAGAGGTAGGCAGACTTGGGTACCGTACGATACGAAATAACGAGTAGTATTATAAATTGTGATCTAACTAGGTATTAACTATGAAATAGGTAGATACACAGTTTGGTATCATAATCATGCATATAAATAAACTTCTTACATAAAAATATATATATACTATAAATACATAATAGATATACTACATATATAAAATAAATTGATCCTAAAATTATTATTACCGCAAATATCTCACTGTTTGGATTCGTTTGAAAGCCACAACTTGTTTAAATTAGCCTTTAGCGATGCAACCGATTTACACTGCCGGAAAGATGGTGGCAACGAACAATTGCCAGCCAATACCAGCCAAATTGGGCTGCCAGAAATAATTACATGCTGAAATGAGGTCCTCAGGATCAACACAGGAGCAAAAAGTTCACAAAAATTAAACACACCTCCTGGGATTGGGAAAACTCGGATTACACGAATAAATAACACGGATAAAATGATTTCCAGCCTGCTGGAAATTAATTCATCAAATAAGTCTAATTTGATTGGCCTGGTAGTAAATAGTAAATATTCATTTTCTTCTTGAAAAATTTAGAATATTTATATTACAAATTAACTAAAATCGGATATAAACTCGCGAATTGCGTGCCGCGGGCGCCACCCGTATGTATGTTATGTCTGTTGTAATAAATAAACACAGCGTGATTTTCTTGACGTATGCCCACAGATAACAGAGAAGGAAAATGCTTAGCACAAGTGACTGGCATACTGATATCAAGCAATAGAACTTATTGTCGTGTTTCAATAAGGCATAACTGCCACAAAAATTTAATTAGAAATTGCCCTTATCAAAAATGTGTACGTATATCAATAACCTGTTGCATTCTGATTACATATAATCAAAAGTAATAATGACTCAGTTATTTCTATCATTACTTACTTTGTCATCAACTCCAAAGAAATCAACTCACGTCGAATACGTTGCACATTGCTTATCTACAGATATGCTTATATCATATCTCCGATTATATTTATTTAATACCGAAAAACAAAAACTAACATTAACTCGCAAATCTTAGTCTGATATCCGTAAGTATATATAATCTAATTTGGAAATTTTACGACATTGTTCCGATTGCGAGACGGTTGAAACAACATAAAAATGTCGTTCTACGGAAAGAAATACAAGAAAACCAAGTTTGAGAACATTGACGAGATCTTGGAGGCAATAAGTAAGTAAAACTAGAATTACTACATTCAGTATTTAAAAAAATGGGAATTTTGGGTTCCTTTTATACCATTTCTGAACCGGGAGGGTGCGTCCAAAAGGGTGCGTACCTAATTTTGCACTTAGGGCAGATGCCCGGTTGTGGTCACTATGCCGGTTTTGGCCATTTTCAAATTTATCAAGGTAGGTATAGATAAATTTACAAGTTTATGGTTAATATAAGAGTAAAACTGATGCTACAGATGGCACTGTCATCTGTCATGTATAAGTTGGCATTCAGCTGTCAGGGGCCATGGAAAAAAGTGGCCAAAACTGACTCCTGGATCCGTTTCTGACATTTCATTAAAGAAAAAAAAATAGATCTAATGTCAGAATCTTAACAGCGGTGATTCATATAAATAAAGTAATATATTTTCACTGACTTAGTACAAAAAAGTATCGTAATTCCTTATTGACACAAAATGACGGACGTCTGAATAGACAAACTCTCCTTAAAGTGGCCAAAACCGGGGCAACTGCCCTACATAGGTATAGGCATGTAGTAGGTACTGTAGGTACATGTACAATTGACTTTAGTGACCCAGGGTCGCAGTTTATAAAAATATCTAGACCAGACTAAGTTAAGAAATCCTGTTACACTTTGTCATTTCCAAAACTGGTGATGCAGAATTAGCTTTCACATTTGCACAACTTGCAACCATACTATAAACTTTTAACTGGATTTCAGAGGCCCCCGAGAAAGAACGTAGCATTTTGAAGAGCACTGACAACATTACTCATTTCGTGAAAAATGACGATGGCTCACTCCAGTATATCGTGTCCAAAGACGGTCAGGAACTACAAGATGGCTCCTGGCGATAGTGAACTCACGACTTCCTACGGCGTCAAGGCTAAATCCAATTGCCAGTTGAAGGATAACAGTGTTGAGGTGCTCATAGATTTCGCTGATGGCGCTAAGCTTCATATAGACAGGGTGTTTGAAGGCAAAACGATGAAGCATGTAAGTACAAATTAGTTGTGAGTGTTTCTTTATTATACAAAAAGCTATGTACAGTCAGGAGCAATTTAGCATCTAAGCAGGTAGGGTGTTCAAAATGAGCTTGACATGACTTCATTGTTAAGAGAATAAGAACGTGTATTACGTAATTTTGAACTACTTCTGCTGCTGACTGTAGTAAAATAGTTGTGCAAAATAGTATTATCTGCGTAGGTACTTATTAGATGTTTTTCAAGTCAATTGCTAGAGAATTTTCTTTAAAAACAAATTATTACTTTTAAAATAGACTTCAATAAAAATTTTCTGGCATTTTTCCCGCAGTGGTATTTAGTATAAATATTTGCAATACTCTTACCAGCTAAGTTTCTTTGCCTATCCGGTCTTGTAAGCTAGTAACGCTAATTTCACTTCTTGAACGACGAGCGTAGCGAGACATCTTGGCTTGGTTCTATCCATATATGGGCACCTGATTAAAATAGGTCTTTAATAGTACATTACGTATCTAGGGCGGTAAAATAAAGAACGGCTCAGATCGCGGGCATTTGTGGCCCGAACCGAAGGTAAGGGCTATAAACAAGCGATCTGAGGGCTTCTTTATTACCGCCCGAGGTGCGTATACAATTTTACATCTTCTCCTGGGTGTGAAGCGAGGTTTGCCGCTGCGCCCGTGGGCGGCAAATCTCACTTACCGCCAAGAGTGGTTTAAATATATATATATTTTTTTTTTTTTCTTTTTAATATTTGTCAAAGATTTCAACTCCTAGAACCAGTATGTATGGTTCCACAATACTTACTTCGGGAGCTCAAACACCGCGTACTGCCTCTTGGATACTGTAACTACACGTCAATCTTTCGTCGGTCATTGTTAAGTCCGACTGGGTCGATTTAACTTTTAATGTTATTTTCAATGTTTGTTAAATTGATTAAATATTTGTTGCAGATCCTTTGGAGAGAGGATATTGGCGTGAAGGGTGTTATCTACCATGAGGAGGTTTGAAGATTTTAAATAAAATTTGATAAATATCTAGTGGATGATAATAGTGTTTATCTTAAATTCGACACTTAAACATTAAGTACTCATTTTTTTATTAAATAAATACCTATATACCTACCTACACTGTGTTTTAAATCTTTTAATTTTAACATTAAATTGGTACAGAATTTAAGAAAATGTATTTTTACTTTTCATATTCGGGTAATATGGAGTTAAAATTTTGCCTAGTAATTTTTGTATCATAATTTTCTTTTCAAGTATATTTTATTTAGATGGTCGTCGACTACAAAAATAACCTGTTATTTTTCATTAAATCAGATAAATTATTTATTAAATCGTATTACGAGTATAAAGTGTATAAACATATTTTTGGTAATTAAATAACTAATAATTATTATAAGAATAGAATTGAAATAAAAAAAACGAAATTTTATTTTCAAAGGATATATTAGAGTAGGAATTTACTATGATAATACGAAAAGTAGCTAGATTTTATTTAAACATTTAAAAAAAAATGCTCAAATATACTAGTACTATTTGTAAGCATATTACAAAGTCGTAGATAAAACTGGTCTTCCTCTTCCTCCCAGCGTTTGGTCCGGCTTGGGATCTGCTTGGCAACCTAATCCCATGAATTGCCGTAGTCACAATTTTTTACGAAAGGGACTGCAATCTGACTTTTCAACCCAGAGGCGAAACTAGGCCTTACCGGGATTAGATCAGGTTTCCTTACGATGTTTTCCTTCACCGAAAAGCGACTGGTAAACCAAATGCTCGTGGGTACCTATGTAAGTTCCGAAAAACTCAGTCGTACAGTCGCCATAAGATATATCGGAGCGGCCATGGTGGTCACAAATATCTGAACAATGCCTCTATTGTCAAGGCGATAAAGTTCATGTTCAGATATTTTTGAGTACCGTGGCTGCTCCGATATATTTGATGGCGACTGTATCTACGTGCCGGGGTTTTTGAACCTTCAGATTGAAAGTCGCACGTACCGCCAGGCACCAGCGCTCTATAAAACAGTATTAAGTAAAATTTAATTATGTAATGGGACTACTGGGGCACCCACTATCAGGCGGCCTGATGATAATGGCCTGTCAGTTCCGAGCTGTAAAATTTTTGTTCTAACTGACAGGCCAATATCGTTAGACAGACTGATAGTGGGGCTGGAATGACTCGGCCATGTGTGAGTGCGGCGAAGGAGTCCAAACTATGGAGCATATAATAGAACGCTGCCTGCACTCATACTCAGGACCTCCAAAAGATCTGCTGCACCTCTCGCCTGATGCAGCTGCGTGGCTTAACTGTCTGAATGTTGACATTTGACCTGACTTACATAGTATTATAAAATGAAATCTCTTGCCTATTATGTAAAAATATGCCATACGATTAAATAAAATAGTCGGTGGGCCCCCTAAAGGCGGTCACGGACTATCAATCCACCTGCAGTCCGCCTGACGATCTGGGCCTGTCAGTTAAAACAAAAATTTGCCGGCCCCGAACAACTGATACGCCTATATCGTCAGGTGAACTTCAGGCGGACTGATAATCGGTGCTATAATTAATAGTTTAAAAAAGTTCAACAACACATAACATTGTCATTCATATAGCTTCATCCACCCTCCAGCACATTCCACTCATAATCACCAATAATATAAAAACAATATCATAATAACAGACCAATCATTTCATCATAGTAAAAAAAATAAAACAGGCACTACGGATCCAGCCGCCCGTACACTTCGCGGGAACTGGACCGAACAAAAAAAGTACTCAAAAAAAAAAAAAAAAAATCGGTGCAATAACAACAATCAACAGCCATTGATAACCGTCGCTAAGTTCGATCTTATCTCACCAACACATGATTTGACACTCCTTTCAAAGATATCGCAGTAGGGGAAACTGTTCTACCTCGGACATAGTTGTTCAATCGATTTTTTCTCTCCACTTTTTAAAATATGGTATATCCACTCTTACCCATTTTTGTGAATAATCTAATTAAGTTAGAAAGTTGCATACGAGAGCGAGAGTAAGTTTAAAAACAGGACTTTTAGGGGAAAAGTAATAATTTTCTATTTTTATTTTGCTTATTGTTCTTTCGTTCAACGATATTGGACACATTTCTCTTTTTTTTTTGATAGTTTACCCTGTCGCACCCAGTACATTGTTTAACTTAATAGTCAATTAATAGAACATCACACATTTGGCGCGCAGACAGCCTTTCCTTTTTTTTATCTAAAGCAGAAAACTGTCCGATGTGAAACAGCTTCCCCTACCTACTCATTGACCTTGTCACATCAGAAGCTCTACCATGAGTTATGATTATGACATTGTCGTTTTTGAGAACGAGTATCGAGTGTCCTATATATGCATCTTGCTTGTAACATAAATAAATAAATAAATATTAGGACAATCTTACACAAATCAACCTAGTCCAGTAAAACACATATTAGTATAAACGAGATGCATAGATAGAAAATTCGATACTCATTAACGAAAAATGTCAATGTGAAACTCATGGTAGCCGTACTATAATATACTACGCTCACATAGGCGGTTATCACACTGGCGCGGATCCGCATGCGGCACCGGTGCGCGAGCGAGATAGCGCTCTGCATGTGTATAGCGCTATCTCGCTCGCACACCGGCGCCGCATGCGGATCCGTCGTCAGTGTGATAATCGCCATAAAGAACGGTCTAGTCATCCGTTTGGATTACGATAGTCATAGACTAAGAGCTTACCACGTCAGATATGACACAACAATCAGAGCAACAAAACCCATCTAGTTAAATTTCTGTACGATTCTTATTGATAGATGCGGGCATCTAGCTGATTTTAATGGGTTGAGGTCAGAGTGACAGACTAGCAAAGTATTTCAGTTGGAAAAAAGTAATACCAAAAAAGGAAAAACTGCTAAAGTTGTCTCAATTGTAGAGGACAGTGCCTATATAAGTATTAACATTATACCAAAAAATATTGCGTAGTATTGCGGAAATAAAAACAGTAGGCAACAAAGTATTAATTACATTATACGTCGTTTGGCACTACTTGTTCCCCAAAAGAGACTATCGGGAATGATATAATATAGTTATTTCTAGACTTTACATAACATTGCACCAAACTCACAAATCTAGGATTTGGATTCTTTAAGTGGTTCGCATTATTTTACCTCCACCACCCAAATGTAGTTAAAAAAATCGACCAAGTGCGAGTCGGACTCGTGACAATGCTGGTCACAGACGGACAAACAGACCGACGGACGGACGGACAGCGGACTCTTAAGAGTCGTCAGGACGCTCGCGTGAACTCGCGTCCCCATACAAACGTAGTTCAGCTCTCATTTTAAAACGACATGCTTTAGAACCACGAAATTTGGCATGGGCATTCTAGCAGTACAGATCTATGTCGGTAATTCATTTTCGTTGCTAAAAATTGTAATACAAAGAGAATATAGCAAAAATAAGTTTTGTATGTAAATCTGTATCTGGCTGTATTTTCTTTGTATTAAAATTTTTTTGCACGAAAACGAATTACCGACATAGATCTGTACTACTAAAATGCCCATGCCAAATTTCCTGGTTCTAAAGCATGTCTTTTTAAAATGAGAGCTAAACTACGTTTGTATGGGAACGCGAGCGTCCTGGCGACTCTTAATAATAGCGAGAACCTTTTACCCTTTGGATACGAAACCCTAAAAAATGACTTAGTTAATTCTACTATTAATTTGTCATCCACTCCACCAGAAATCAACACATTACGTACGAGTAGGTATAGGTATACTGAAAATTGCTATTATCTACAGATACGCACGTATATCGTATATCTTAGTTTAATTGATAATTTTGATGTATAAGTAACCTAATTCAGATATTCTACGACATTTTTTTAATCGCGGGTTAGGGAAAGAACAAAAAATGTCGTTCTACGGAAAGAAATACAAGAAAACTAAGTTTGAAAATATCGACGAGGTCATGGAAGCATTCAGTAAGTAAAATGTTGATTAAGTGCTTACATTCAGCATATATACATTCACGTATAAAGTAGGAAGACGTGGTGCCGTGCGGACGAAATTGTGATTCCAGTGAGCCGATTTCCTCGTGTTTACGCGCTGCACGCACACATATCCAACTCGTGAACGAACGGTGATTGGTTCAAACGTCCGTCAAAAGTGAGTGTGTGTGCCCGAGCCCGGCTGACTATGGAATCACAGTTTTGTCTTCGAGGGATCACGTCTTTTTATTTTATATATTTATGACATTTAGGGTATGTTTCCGGTATAGCGGCTTTGTAGGTAGTCTGCCTCTCCACTGAGGCGCAGATGAGCGGGGGATGAGAGTACACGTGTGGGAATCAATGTATCGCAAAGTTTATTACTCCGCGGTAAACATATACATAATCTACCATATATGTGCCAAATTTCCAAGAAATGTTGATGTTACACATTGTTGATAACATGTCGGTGATGTAGAGTTCATCATCATCAATTATTTAAGATCTGGGCTCTTTCGGTAGAGCAATTTCCATGTATATCTGTCCTTTGCCTTCTCCTTGATAGCCTGATACGACACGACGTTTATTTTTTCCTTGACTTGATCCATGTATGCCCTCCTTGGCTTTCCTGACTGCCAACCATACCTTCTACGATGTCCTTAATAAACTGGTAGGAAATTATTACCTAGGTTATCTGTCAGATTAGCATCGATAAAAATGCAATACGTCGGTGTATTGTACATGCCATTACAGCAGCGGAAACTTGAAAAATAATTTAATAACATAGCCCTTATGAATTTAAGCACATTATGCCGTGCGTTTTTCAGTTCTTACCTGCATTTGCATAAACTGCATGGTCTACACACTAAAAAGTTTAACTGGAAAATTTCAGAGACCCCCGAGAAAGTTCGTGGCTTAATGAAGAGCACTAATAACACTACTCATTTCGAGAAAAATGATGACGGCACAATCTCGTACATCGTGTCCGAAGACGGCCAGGAAAAGATGAACCAAAAGATGACTCCGGGCGTTGAAACCGAATTTACCACACCTAACGGAGTCAAGGCTAAAGTCAGTTGTCAGGTAACGGACAATAGTATGGAGGTGCTCTTTACCTTCCCCGATGGTGTCAAACTTCATATGGACAGAGTGTTTGAAGGCAAGACGATGAAAAATGTAAGTACTAAATGGTTGTTTCTTTATTCTATTCTAGCCGAACCGGCGAACTTCGTATCACCAACAATTAAAATTTCATTAAATTAAAAGTGGATCATATTTTGGAGAATTACCGATAAGTAATCGCTCTACCGGTTATTTCTATAAAAATCTAACGGTTTGCAAATTTTTCCATTCCTCGTATATGTAGATGTGGGTTGAAGTTCGACTCAATTCTATACTTATCGAACTCGCGGAGCGTAAGCGAAGTGAGTTTTTACAAACAACTCCAGACCGAACTGTCACCTGGCTACTCTGGGACGTCTCGGCATTTGGGTGGCTTTTTGATTTCGATAGTTTGTCGGACGATAACTTTAGTAACGTTTTTCTGATCTTTATGAAATTTCTTGGGGCTGTAGCAGAGATACATAAAATTTGTAAGTTCGTATATGAGCAGGATCGATCAAGTGGTTATGGAGCTAGAAGGAGGAAAAAAATCCTCCTTATTTTGGTCAACTCGTTTGCAAGTAAATCGCGAGTTCTCAGTTCGAGGCGGTTATTTGTTAAATAGTTTAATTAATTAAATATTTTTTACAGATCATTTGGAGAGAAGATATTGACTTAAAAGGTGTTATTCACTATGAGGAGATTTAGAATGTAGATATGCTGTAGTCCGTGAGAACTAGTGTTTTATTTCACTTAAAAGAGACACTTAATCATTAAAAATATTTTCATTGTTTTTATTGATTTAATCAACTGTTAAGGAATCATTTTAAAAACCACGAATCTATATTTTTAAGTAACAAAATTACTATTTTAATGACACTGTGTTAATTTTGTACACACCGATACATTTACCATTAACTTTGGGACTGGGACAGTACATTACCTAATGTTTTAAGGCTGTTAATTTAAATAATATTATGGTAATTACTTAAATAACCGTGAAAGCTAGATAAACTCATCGTATGCATAAATATAAAAGATGACGATGAAGAGAACACTACGGAATTAAGATACGTAAAGTTAACATAAATTAAAGTGAAAAGAATATGAGTAAAAATTTTTTTTAACATATAATTAGAGATTCATTATCTTGAACCGGTATTCTAATTTTACAAAAACTATTTAAAACGGGATATTTACCATGTGAGTTTATTATTGTGAGCAGGGCCGGATCTAGGGTAGAGCGAGTGGAGCGGCCGCTCTAAGCGCCGGATGGCAAGGGGGCGCCAAAATGGCAAATGAGAAAAAAAAAGTTTTAAAAGACGCGAGTGTGGCGGGGGCCCCAAAATACGGTTGAAAACTTCGACGAAGGGCGCCAAAACCCGATTTCGTTCTACCCTGATCAAGGGCTCGGGTCGGCACTGATTGTGAGCTTCCGATATTTTGGCACAGTTGCATCATATATTCTAATTTTAAACAATGATCGATTAACGAAGTTATTTTATTGTTATTTAGTTATTAACAAAAATTTTGTCACTATGACTTGTGATTCTGACAGCGTGACAGTGTCACTAAAACATTTAACCTGTCACATTGACGTTAAGAGTTATTCATAGGAAATTAATTACATTTTAGATTTTCGATCATTTTGATCAATAAAACTACAAATAATTATGGATATTAATTTTATATATTCACCGAAACAGGAATTTCCTACTATTTCTAAGCGACCTCGCTTTGCTCGGTCTTTTAATACACGGTCGATAATTTCTTATATCTCGGCCCCTACTATGAAGTAATTAAAACATTTAATGAGGTTTTAAACCTCTACAAATATATAATTATGTACCTATCGGTGGCGAAGCGTCCAAGGAACTCGATTTCCACCAGCTTCCCTTATTTTCCGCTTGTTGAGTTCTTTAACGACACCTCAAAAAAAAGGAAGACCAAATTTAGCCCCGGCTTCCCTTAGAATTATTTTGACGCACCGCCACTGGTACCTATATCATATACTTATACAGAGTGTTCCTAAAACCAACGTCAAGATTTATAGGGTTTATAGAATAGCCGATGGGTTATCAGATTAAGATAATAAGACTCTAATTGGTTATAGGGACAGCCTGTATTCGGCTGTAAGTATACTTAGGTACTTGCATTTTATTTTTACCTATTTACATTATTTAACTATACAATTGATTAGAATTGGTTGAAGTAATTATTTTAGAAAGTGCAGATCTCAAGATCATAACGTCCGAGTGCTCGTCACTGAACCAGTACATGTCATCTTTAAACTTACGTCAAGTGTAATAACGGCAACAGCACGTCATTGGCAATAGGGTGTCTACTATTGGCCATCACGTTTCAACCACTGGAACTTTTACGCATTACACTATGGTTTACCTACGTTATGGTACACACAACGCCTCACTAGGTATACACTTTTGAACGTTATTACAGCGGAATAAGGTTCAAAAGTGTATACCTAGTAAGGCGTTGACTGTACCTAAATGACATGATGGCACATTTTTTATAGCCGAAATATATTATATACAGCCATTATACAGCACATAAGGCCATTATATATCTTACTGAATAACTACATCACACTTCAACTACTTAAAATAAAAGTTTGCGTTGGTGAACACAGCACCGCATAAATATGATAAGAAAAAAAACTTAGGTAAATAGTACGTAACAAAACCATTTAAAATGCCATTTATGGCCATAGCGCATTATATGCTTCAATTATTTATACTTACTAATAAAAAAATTAAATGTTCTACCTAGTAACCTAGGGTAACCCTATTTTTATGATTTTCACCATTAATTTATCACATTAGACATTCATTCAAAGCACACTCAAATATGACTATTATAAATATTAAATATTTTTACCTAGATAATTACAGTATGAGTTTTTTTTAAACCTTAAGAGTCGCCAGGACGCTCGCGTTTCCATACAAACGTAGTTTAGCTCTCATTTTAAAACGACATGCTTTAGAACAACGAAATTTGGCATGGGCATTTTAGTAGTACAGATCTATGTCGGTAATTCATTTTCGTTGCTAAAAATTGTAATACAAAGAAAATACAGCCAGATACAGATTTACATGCAAAACTTATTTTTGCGATATTTTCTTTGTATTACAATTTTTAGCAACGAAAACAAATTACCGACATAGATCTGTACTGCTAGAATGCCCATGCCAAATTTCGTGGTTCTAAAGCATGTCGTTTTAAATTGAGAGCTGAACTACGTTTGTATGGGGACGCGAGTTCACGCGAGCGTCCTGGCGACTCTTAACAAAGAAAACCAATTTTCAAACATGAAAAACGCGCCGTGGAGAGTTTTTTTTTACATAAAAAAGTCTAGTCTCAAGATCTAATCAAAAGATAAAGTAAGCCCATGTTTTAACTTCATACTTTTTATAAGCAAGTTCAGAATAGGCTATACTAGTTTTTATCTCTTTCCCCCAAGTTCAATCCCGCTATTACGAGTTCATCCGAGGCTACTTCGCATCGTCCACTGCTTTGTCGGTCAGTGCATCCAAAGAGGTATCCATCGTCGCACCGTTACCTGTGTAAGAAGAAATCAGTCAGTACAGTTCGATCATTAAGTCGTGAACTTTGCTGCGAGAAAATATGCAACAAACACCAAAAAAAAACCTGATAATGCCCATATGGAAAGGTGAAGAAGCACTTATTGCTGTGTAGTAATATAATGGTGAGTGGTACTCGTAACTGTACTGTAAGTCAACATTTATGAGCCGTAAGTATATTTACGTCATTCTGGCGGTAAGTGAGATTTGCCGCCCACGGGCGTACCGACAAATCTCATTTCACACCCAGGAGAAGACGTAAAATTTTGTACGCACCGCGGGCGGTAATAAAGAAGGCTTCAGATACCTTACCTTCGGTTCGGGCCACAAATGCCCGCAATCTGTGCCGTTCTTTGTTTTACCGCCCTAGGTACGTAATGTACTAAAATGTTAAATATGTAGTTTTACCATAACAAACGTACTCAACCCATTTTGCTGGTTGATTCCAATTGCCCGTTGTCTTGTCCGCCGGCAGCTTAGGCACAGTATGCATCTGAAGATTTGTATGAAGCGTCGCCTAAAACTAAAACAATAAATTCAATGTATTGGTCGTAACACAGATATTCAAATTAGAAAAACTTCACGGCTACTTGCAATAGTATCTTGATTAACGAAGGTCCAAACAAATGTGACACGCTCGTATGGCCCTACAAGATTGTGTCAGATATTTTTAAGGCCTTTGAGGAAGATAGTATTACAGGTAACTGAACAAACCTCCCGTGCAACAGCTGACGCTGTATTGGATCAGGCTGAGATAAGAAAAAGAGAAGGGATGGAAGGAGAAGGGGGAGATGACATTCGCCATCAGGTATAGTGGAGTGGCCAAGGTGGTCACAAATATCTGAACAACGCTTCAGACATTTTTGAGTTCGCTTACCGCTCCGATCTATATGATGGCGACTGTACCGTACGCATGCTTTGACAGGATTACAATGGTCGGTGTACTATCATCTATCCCCGGCTCGAATAGGATGAACGAACAAATGGGAATGATTCCTACGAAAAACCCAAATTCCATTTGTCCCAAGAGGGCACAGATGGGAATACACCTAATGATCATCGGCGCCTCGCCGTTCAGAAATTGCATATTACTTGAAAAATTTAGATGAGTTCCACTATGACCGGGTCAGAAGCTATTGAATACAAGGCCCTATGGCTTAAAGTAGCCGATCATCATCATTCGCTTGCCCTTGTCCCATTTACTTGGGGTCGGCGCAGCATGTCTTTTTTTCCACACGTCTCTGTCACCCGTCATCTCACCACTCACCTCCTTTCTTTTCATATCATCTCTCACGCAATCCATCCATCTTTTCCTAGGTTTTCCTCTTTTCCTACATCCCTCCACATTCATTCTTAATACTCGTACCTTTCCCGTAACACTTTCATCCCTCCGCATAACATGCCCTAGGCGATTTGCTCGCAATTTGTCCGTTATGGGTGCAACTTTCAGGCTTCCTCTTATATATTCATTTCTTATCCGATCGTGGCCGATATAATGATGAAAATGTTGATGAGAAACAACTGGAAATCACTTACTTTGGTAAGAACTTGTAGTATATCAAAGGGTTCAATGTCGAATTGAGCATGGCCAGCCAGTAAAATGAGATGAAAATAGTTTGCGAGTATTTGTGGTGCTTCACGCTTGGCCATATTCCTTCTACCACGAAGTACACGTGGAAAGGAAACCAGCCTATTGCAAATGATAGCACTACCAATATCAACATTATGATCATCTGAAACAATAACAAAGCTTAAAACATTTATTTACATAACTAAATATACAGAGGTACTACAGTACAAATATTAAACTAAATTAATAACTAGCTCAAATCTAAACTAGGCCCTTGCGGCATTGTACCAAGGATGCTGGCGGCATTTCCTCGTTGTATCGCAATGCTGATACGCTGTGCGAGGAAACCGCCAGCTCTTCGGTCACCAGTTACATCAACCAGACGCTTTGCGATTTCTGCAAAAAACTTGTGTGCGCTGGGACCCCATGGACATAGAGTTTCAACTCCAAAAGGTACAAAATGGTACTCTCTACCGAGACTTTTATATTTGTTACGTTTTGAAATTTCGGCGCTTTCCGCCGCTGCGCCCGCTTTTACGTTAGTCCGTTGGAGGTGCCGGTGCCAGTGTGTCTACGCAGGTAGCATCCCACACTAACATCCGTCCCAGGCTCCAAGGAACCAAAGACACCCCATCAGGCCTCTTGCCATCATCCCTGATAATGCCAGTCGGCTCAAGAAGAGCAGGCACATTGATGGTGGCAAGAGACCGACGGATTATGTCGTTAAGCGACGCGTGTCTTGAAAAACGGCCCGCACTTTTTTGACAAGATAGTCCATGGTGTCCTAGTCGGTCCACGTCTGTGCCACAAGAGCATATGTGTGGCGTACACACCGAAACCCCGAGTCGCAGACCAGTCGCCAGTCTAAGGGAGGTCGGATCCAAGAAAGTACCAGTATTAGGAGAAGGATGGGCATGTAGCCAGTGACCAGCTTCCCGGGCTCCGACCGCCAAAAGCCTCGCGCGATCTGGACCTGTACAGTTGTTTAGAAGAGTATTGTAGCTTAAATCACAATAGACATTATCCCAACTCCTTTGTGATTTTGGGTTGTCAGGGAATGTTTTGCCCGGGCAAGCAATTTTAAAAGCATTTTTAGCATCCTCAAAGCCCGCAATCTCATAGTTTGTGGGCAAAGCCCTTAAGATATTTCCTATGAGACCAGACGTGCTATGGGTGGATGCCAAAAAGGCTGGGCAAGCCACACTGGAAATTTTGCGGATTCCTAAACCCCCGAACCGAATAGGGAGGGACGCCTGAGACCAGGAAGGCTCACTTAGCTGAATATTTAGAATCGTCTCTAAACTAATTTTGATCAAATCATCTATAGGTGACAATAGATTTTGATGTTTCCAAAAAGGACAGCAGCGGAGCACATATGTAAATTTAGGGACAAAAAGACAGAATTTAAGAATCACAAGAGCATAATGAGGGCTAATTTCGATTAAGCGATTCGTGTGACTTTTGAATTTAGATATAGTATTAGAAATATAACCAGGAAAAGATTCTTCGAATATAGGAGAACCCAGGAGGCAAAGCGAATTTTTGTCTACTGATTTGATATTAGGGGCCAGATCGTCAAATTTGGGTTTTAAGTCGGCTAAAGTACAAGACGATTTTTGAATAAAGAGTTCGCATTTGCTGAAATTTAGATCTAAACCAATGTTTTCAAAGCTACTCTTAATAAAGGACAAATCAGAGAGCACAGTATTCACGTCGCCTCCTAGTGTTCCGTCATCTAAGTACCAGACATTAAATTTTGATTTCAAATTTTTGATAATTGGATTTATATCCAAACTAAAAATTGCTGGCCCGAGGGGGTCACCCTGCTGACAGCCAACCTCAGAAGATAATTCATGTGACTTGTACATTAATTTGGAAGAGTCTGAATAGCAAGAAAAAAGGTAATTGTACAGCTCCGGAATTTTTTCCTTAACTTCTGTCAGCAAAGTGTCCCTACTAACCGAATTAAAAGCATTTTTAACGTCAATTTTGACTACAATTTCGCAATCATCGAGTGAAAGGTAGGTCCTTAGGGCATGGACGGCTGCCTCGCACCCACCTTTCGTGCCAAAACCTAGCTGTATAGGTTCAAAAAGGGACTGCAATTTTGATCTAAAATGTCTAACCGCAATTTTTGAAGCCAGACGCCGTAAAGTGGACCCCACCGCAATGGGTCTCACCCCTCCGTCCTTTTTGGTCAGGGCGATCAAGTTTGCTACAATAACTATATTTAGAACAGCTGGTGCAAGTAATAAAAAAGAAAAAAAAAAGAAAAAAAAGATTAAGCCGTTGGTGGCCACAACCAAAATAATAAAAATGTTATGTAAGTGTTTATTTGAGTATAATTTTAAACAAAAAAGAACCGACTTCACTTAGGATCCGCTATTCCAAGAGGAAGTGGTGGAGCTGCTGTAAAAAATAATCAAATCACTATAGGTGTGCCTATAATATTTGAAGAGTTCCCTCGATTTTTCCAGGGTCCCATCATCAGCCCCAACTTGGTGACAATGAGACCATCTAGGGGTTATACCCGTTCGATATAAAAAAAAATTTTAAATAGGTTCACGATTCACGGAGATATCGAGTAACATACATACAAAAAAAAATTCAGTCGAATTGAGAACCTCCTCCTTTTTTGAAGTCGGTTAAAAAAGGAATTTCTATATTAATATTTTGTCATGTATCGAATACTTTTTTGCAGTTGTCAGTCAGCCATATCAGTTTACCATTTTTTTATATTGACCTTGAATTTAGAGTTAAGACCGATGCAGATATTAGGGGGCCCACCCACTATCAGTCCGTCGGACGACATCGGCCTGTCAGTTGATCGGAGCTGTCAAATTTTTGTTCTAACTGACAGACCGATATCGTCCGATGGACGTCATAAAATGTACTAGAAATCAAACCGTAAGTTATTTTTAAAAGTCGCTGAACAAACGTTGTTTAGTTTGAGGAGTACAATCTAGTAATCTACGTTTAAATTTTTCGCTCGTGTTTTGGGCCACACACTGTATAAGTGTAACAAAAATATTGGAGATCCTTTTAAGGGCATAATTGGTATCGTATTCTAATTATGAACTAATTTTTGCAGGCCCGGACGACGTGTCCCATACAGGTGGTTTTTCGCGTGCAAAATTTTTTTTCTACATTTTCTTACTCGCAATTACCCATACCCATAAATCGGGTCACTAGTATTTTTGGTACACCCATGTATTTATACCAAGTTTATTACCTGTACAAGTAAAACCTACCCTTTTGCGATCCTCCTGTATCCTTCTCTGAGCTTCCGTGAGTTCACCAATTGCTCTGGTATACCACAGTAACTTGCAGATGCGATAGTAACAGTACACCATTGAAGATATGGGTATGGCGTAAGTAAAGATGAAGAAGAGTATGTCGTACCTGAAACATATACGTCAATTGTACACAGCAGCACCAGTACCAAAAATAAAGTTTTTATAGAATGGTTATTGTGTTCTAGTTAGTTATGCGTTGAGGTTTCTAAATATCAAAGGCAGGCCAAAACTTTTATTTGTAAATAGCAGAGACTATAGAGATATAGACCGCCACAGCCTAAGAACTTTTTGAAGCTCAAGTTAATTGCGCCCTCTGTCCGAAAGCCGCCTAAAGATACTGAAAAGGTAACAGGAAATGTCACCTGCACTGCTACTCCACCTAGTAACAAATAGCGTACTAAGTACTAGTAGTAGTGGCCGTCTATCCCGCTTATTCATAAACGTATTGCAAACGTTATTTAACTAAATCATCTTTTGACCTTATCTGTCACATTGACAGGTATGTTTGTTAGAAACAGACAAAATACATTTTAACTAAATGAGGTTTGAAACATGTTTATGAATAAGCGGGTTAATCTCTATAGCCTCTTTATATCTATTAAATTGTTTATCAACTTTTTTCCTAATAAAAAACAGAAAGAAGCAAAGGGACTTTTAACATTTGCGAGAAGTACTTACGTTAATTGGTAGTTGGGTAAGTCTTGATCCCATTTACAGAGATAACTGCAAAAAAGTATTAAGAATGATTACTATAAAAAAAACGTTAAGGCGCCCACCGACTATCAGTCCACCTGACGATATCGGCCTGTCAGTTAAAACAAAAATTGGACAGCTCCGAACAACTGACAGGCCAATATCGTCAGGCCGACTGATAGAGGATTCAAATGTAGGAACAAGCTGAGACGATTGGCAAGAAGTTATTATGATCAACTGCTGGGCTCTAGTTAAAAGTATAAATGAAAATAATTATGATTGTTAAGAAAAACAAGTAAGTAACCAGTTTTAATCCAAAACTAAGCTATCTTCTATTCGCAAATCATTTACCAACCCGTCAAAAACTGTATGAAATAAATACCAAAGTATTAAGACTGCATCGACCGTCCAGTGGCGCTTTCATTGGGCGGATTGTAAATTCTTACAAACGAATCAATTTCTGTATAATGCCTTATGTTAGGTTGTAGTTCTACTAATTTTGCAACTTTATGATCTATGTGATACAATATTATATTAATACTGCTAAGGTGCCTGAAAATTAGGCAAGCCGAGCAGAACCTTGTCCTATGGACGCGCCGCGACTACTCTGTAGAATAACTCAACTCCGTCTCAACTTCGGCATCAGTTCAATACTTTTATTCATCACCTAAACGGAAATAAGTTTTTTTCTCCATTTGCCGTCTTATGAGCAAAAAATACGCAAAATGAAACTGTGACAAAGATTAAAATCTGCATAGGTAATCAGTAGGACTACAACTCAACACTGAGGGATTATACATAAATTGATTCGTTTATTAGGAAATACATTCCCTCAGATGAGGGCGCCACTGCACACTGGGCGGTCGACTTATCAGACATTATTGTTCTTCTTGAAATAGAATTAAGGTAATTGTATTTAAAGTACATTTTCAATAAAAATCCCAAAATGTAACTCGACGTTAATTGTAACTGCAATGTTTTACAGAAATGTTAGTTTATTGGCATTTTCACATTTAACATCAATTTGGTGTTGTTGAATGCGTTTACGAAATATAGCATGTTTCAATTCAATGACCAATCTCGATGGAAAAAAGTTGCGAATGTTATCGTTGAACTATGTCATCGATACACTGATTTAGACTTTCACGGTTTTTACTCATAATTAATTGTAATAAACGGGACTTAACCGCGTATATAATTTTCAAATTACCTTCGACGTTTCTAGGACGACATTGTCCCCGTGGTCGCGAAGAAAGACTGGCTCCAGTTGACATCATCATCTTTTAGCCGCGCGAGTTTTTAGAACTACCCGCACTTGGACACCACCAAACCAACCACGACCACGCGGACCACGGGGACAATGTCGTCCTCGAAACGTCGAAGGTAATTTGAAAATTATATACGCGGTTAAGTCCCGTTTATTACAAATAATTATGTCATCGATAGTTTACCTGGTGGTGATATTACTTTTGCGATACAACCAGTAGTAGTTCAAGTTGGGCGTGCTGGCGGCTAGACTGAAGCCCCAGATGCCCAACATGATCATAGCCATCTTCATTTTAGACTGAGTGGTGCCTAGTGGTCTACATAAAACCATGTATCTGTAAACATAATCATTTCTTAGTTATTTAAAGTGTGGTAGATTTTAGTGACCGTTTGAAACCCGTTTTTTGGCCGAAACCGAAAATTTTATTTAACCTGATATTCAAGTTTCTCGGTAAACTTAAAATTACAGCAATTTAATGGTCTTTGAGCGCTACATAAAAAATAATGTTTTATCTAAAACTGGGACAAAAACATACATTTAACGGGGAATTTATGCTTTTAATTTTTGTGGCACTTACGTCTAAAAAATGATAGCTTTTTGTATTAACTCAATAATAGCTCAACCTATTCTCAAGCTGCGAAAAAAATAAAATCCGATGATATTGGATCAACTCACCTAAAACCGTCCGAAACTCACCTTACCATACTAACTATCCTTCTAAAAAAAATTTGGGGAACTAGACCGAATTGAAAAACATAAAAAACTAACCGGTCGATACTGGTCACCAGTAACGTGAACACCGAAGCAGCGATGAAGGCGTTGGCCAAAAACTGGTCGATCTTGCAGAAACTTTCTCCCCACTGCCAGTCGTTGTACATCATGTAGATGAAGTTCCAGGGTGTGTTGCAGATGGACGTCAGGAGGTCCGCCAATGCTAGGCTTACTGTAAACACACATGATCTTAGAATTAACATTGGTAGTGGAAATGTCATATTATTATTTATTTACATTATAATCTTGACGGAAATTGTGTCGTAAGTAATTATTTTAAAGTTATTTTCTGTAGATCTGTAAGTTTAAACACTCATATCGCTTCAAAAAATGTATAAGTTAGCAGTCAGTTTTGTTTTGGATACATTGTAAGGCTCTTACAACTAAATCTGGTATGTTTAAGTGCAATGTCGCATGTCTGATTAATGTTTAATTTCGATGTCGGTTATAAAAATGTCTTATAAAATTTCGTCTAAATTGGTAGAAAGATGTATTTTTAACACTTTCCGTACCGCGTAGCGCTACGCGTGTGTGTTAACTATGAACTATTTTTTTAACTATGCAATTTATAGAATATTATGTACAGATTTAAACTCACGATTTTCACTCATTATTTTGACAAAAACGGCACTTAATTGCATACACATACTTTTATTACTTTCCTGACGTTTCGAGAATATGTACTTATGTATTAGTAATCAATTTAATAGTGGAGATACAGTTGTTTGTCTTTAATGGATGTGCCGTATTCAGATATGTAAATGAAAATTCGTCTTTATGCCTCTCGTAAACTACTGTATTAAATATGAGGAATGGCCCCTTGTCCATTAGCTTAATTTAAAGGAGTCTGAAACTCCGAGGAACGCGATAACTACACCAAATTTTTTTTAAGTGGATCCGAAGAGTAGTCTCCCCGGGGATTGGAAAAGGTATTTTGTACTCTATACATCGGTTCCCATACACCGCATGTAAAAAGTAATTGGTTAACCATTATTAACTTAGTTCTAACATTAATTTTACCTACTTCAAAAATAAGAAAGAAAATCTATTGGGCTTTTCTCTAATATTGAATGAAATTGATAATTAAACATTTAAAATAATATGTTTCCATCATAAGGAATTAGTTTACAAGTAGAACCTGTCATTATTACTCCCACTTTAGGCACGATACAAATTCAAAACCAAAACCTTTGAATCCAAAGTTGCTTTGAGGGCAAAGGGCCTGAAAAGTTGTATAGTTCAGGATAAAACAGGATAGTTCTAAGCCCATTTATTATAAGGAACGTAACGGCAACATTTCATAACATGTTTGAGTAAAGTTTTTTTTAAAGGGGTGAAAATGGGATTGATGGTTTTTGATTACATGAATGAAGTTATGATTGGAGGATAACTTACATATAGAGTAATTGGTGGCATTTTCTCTCATTTTCTTAAAGTACAACACGATGCAAATGACCATAAAGTTCAGGACTATGGCCGGCAGCACTATAATGATGAATAGCGCATAATAGATCCATTGGAGCCACATGGGCATAGGGAATAGTTCCCAAGGAGGGACATGTGGAAGTGTCTGCAACCAATAAATTTATTAATAATCTACTGCAAAAGCTGGGAAAAATAAAAAAATATGATAAAAAAGTGTAATAAGAATATATGGCGTGGCATCTCATCATTTATTTTTCGCAGTTTTTATGCAGTTAATTTCTCAATATTTTAGTTACCCACTGATTATGTTATACAATACTTACTGATGTTATATTGCTTCCACCTCCGTTAAAGTACGACTCATTAGAACCATAATTTAATAAACTGGTGAGGTTATTCGAATTTCGTTGCTCGTGAAACATATTTGGATTAAGTCTGAAACAAAAGAGAGATAATCGTTAAGGCGATGGTCTTCTAGAATAAGTAATTAATAGAGACTAGACCATAATATCGTGAAACACATGAGCTCATTCTTTATGAGTTCGGCGCCGGTGAAAGCTGGCGTGAAATTACACAAGATCGAACAAAATGGCGTGGTCTTGTGTCGCAGACCAAGACTCATTTTGGGTAGCTGCGCCAGATAAGTAAGTAGGTACAAGTACGAGGCGTCGCGCAAGCTGACTTTTGCGGTTAGGTCTACGGCGTAGATAGCGTCCTAATAGTCATAGCATAGACTTAAATATACTCGTATAGTAGACGGCCATAGCCTAAGAACTTTTTGAGGCTTCGATTATTTAGCGCCATCTAGTTCAGAGCCACCTAAACAGAGCCAATATGCATGAGATAAAATCAGCGCCACCTAGTAACGAATAACGTACTAGTAGTAGACTAGTCGTTACTAGGCGGCGCAGATTTTATCTCATGCATATTGGCTCTGTTTAGGTGGCCCTGAACTAGATGGCGCTAAATACTCGGAGCCTCAAAAAGTTCTTAGGTTATGGCCGTCTACCATATATTTAAGTCTAATCTATGGTCATAGGTAGAGCACCGTCCAAGCGCTTCATTACATATCGCCATTTTGAGTCGAAATCACAAAAAAATGTACAGTTTTAAATAAAATGGCACACAGTTAAGTCAAAATGCCCATAAGCCTCTAGTTACTTTTGTAATCTTATTTCGTTCAGCAAATTTCGTTGCTGACTTATAACTATCTATAAGTAACTAATTTCAAGTCAATCTGACCACTGAAAACAAGTAAAATTTTACTTCTAACATTTGACCCAAGCAGGTCAAGTTAAATAAAAGCTTTTAAAAAGTTATCATTTCATTATCTGAAACCATAAGAGTAGGTTTGAGCTCATTTTATTACTCAATGTGTTTTGTCAAACGAAAGAAAAACATAAATATGTTACGGCAAGATTCATCTCATATGTGTTTTACTTAACAAACATAGGGACGGGCATATACCGGCTGTACAATCCAAATGGGTCAGTATGGAGAAGTCGGAAACTATGAGAGATAGCGAGATCTGTTCTTAGGAACCATGACGTCGATTTTAGATTTAATAATAATTACATTCAGACTTTTTTATTAACTCTCATACATAACCGGGAATCGAACCTGGTCAAAATCAATGTGTATAAATTCTGCAAGTCGCAAGGAGCCAACACTAATGGAATCTTGTTTAAATAATTGAAAGAAAAACCCACCAATAAGATAATTATTTTATTTCAGTAAATGTTCAAAATGGTAGCCATTTGACTTGCAGAATTTATACACATTGATTTTGACCAGGTTCGATTCCCAGTTATGTATGAGAGTTAATAAAAAAGTTTGAATGTAATTATTATTAAATCTAAAATCGACGTCATGGTTCCTAAGAATCTCGTTATCTCTCATAGTTTCCGACTTCTCCATACTGACCCATTTGGATTGTACACCCGGTATATACCTACCCAAGTCAAAAACAGAACATTGTTTATTAGCTACAGTCAGGTAAAATGTTTGGTATTGACCTGTGTTGTGTCGGTTTGGATTAAACGGGTTTTTCTTTTATTTAAAATGTACCTTCAATACCAAATAGATAACATGTATCTAAATATCAGTGGCGGCGCGTCCATAGAACACGATTCCCGTAGGCTTGCCTAAGTGTCAGGCGTCCGAGCCGTTTTCCTACAGCTCATGATGAAATTTTAAGCCAAATTCAGCACCGGCTTGCCTAAGAACATTTTTGACCCACCGCCGCTGCTAAATATAACAGAGCTTGAGCCAGTAGCTATCAATTTTTCAGCACGTTACGTAAATTCCAAGCAATGAAATACGATGGTAGGATCTTTTATATTCAGATAAGACCTCATTTTTTTAACACCAAGTGTACCTATGCAGGCTATGCATCTCAAGCAAGCCTAAAGAGCTTTGAAAGAACTTGGTTTTCTGTAAGACCTTTTTTTTCTTGCATGTACCTTTAGAGTTGACTCAAGATTGTAAACCTTCAAAACATAAGGTACATAATGTCGCTAGTGGCTACCAAAAATACGCAAAATGAAACTATGTAACAAAGACCAAAAGTAGCGTAATCAGGAGAACTAAAACTTGACACTGAGGGATTATACAATACAATACAATACAATACAATACAAATACTCTTTATTGAACACCTCAAAAAGGAAACAGTACAGAAAATACAGCAAATTTAGAGGTAAACAACAGGCGGTCTTATCGCTAAAGAGCGATCTCTTCCAGACAACCTTATTATACAGAAATTGATTCGTTTATTATTATTAGTAAATACAATCCCCCCAATGCGGCGCCACTAGACGGTCGACACAGTCTTAAAGCGACAGAAATGGCTTATTACTGGTTGTTAAAATGTGACAAATGGCGAAGCGTTCTGTTCGTAATTTACAAAATTAATTAAAATGGCTGACCCCGTTAAAGCCAGCCTTGTAACCAACAGCCTGCTTAAAATGCTACTATAGTCTGTAAACCAATAAATCAACTTAGGGTGGGTTGCACCACGCACAATTAACAGACTCATCAACGTTAAATATGGCGACGGAGCTGTCATCCCATAGAAAACTGTCAAACAGTTTGGTGCAACCGGCCCTTAGGGCGCTCTGTGAACGTAAACGTAATCGTAAAAAAAATCTTGTATGAAAAGTTTGACAGTTTTCTATGGGATGGCAGCTCCGTCGCCATATTTAACGTTGATGAGTCTGTAAATTGTGCGTGGTGCAACCCACCCTTAGTCTTAAAAGACGGATAACTCGCCTGTTCAGTCACTTAGTACATTAGTATGGGAACTCATATAAAATTCAGAAAAAACGTATTAATTGTATGATATAAAATAGCTGTGTGGCCCCGGCGTTAGAATAAATAGCCCGTCTCTTCCCGCGGGTGTCGTACGAGGCGACTACGGGATAAGAGATAAGGAGACTTCTGATCCCTACTACTCGTGGGAAACCTATGGTGATCATTTAACTAATAATCATCCGCATGGCGGCGATGCGGTACGCCAACCATCACGTCTCGTTTTTCAGGGGGGCGAGAAGAGGCTCACGGAGAGCCGTTCTGCTACGTTGATCGTAGCAAATGGAAATCCGTGATCTCTGCCTACCCCTTTTGGGATATAGGCGTGATTGTATGTATAAAATAATGCAGTTTTTAGCATGACTGCGTTGAAATTTCGTTGTTTATTACATACGTAAAAGTCAAGAAACTAAAGACAAACTTTTTAAAGCAAATTTAAGACGTAACTTCGGAATTGTTTTCGATTTAGCCGATTTTGGGGAATCGTGCACGGAACACAAGAAAGTACTTCAAAATAATGAATTAATACTTTTTTTTACTTTCCCAAATAAAATAGTTATTGATAAAAAATTCTGAGTAAAGTCACTTTCAAGCTGTGCCTGAATCTTTAAAATCACGCTGCGTACGTACTTAACATTATACTAATTACTGAACCCAGTTAAGTTAGTGCTCATCACTATGCATAATGCTCTCTGGCAACCGTGTCACGCACAATATTCTGATATTTACGAGTTAAGTGAGGAAAATGGAGTCGTAACCATAACCGTCACCATTAAGGGCACTTACACACAATATATACCTACATAATATTTGCAATACAAAGCACTGATGTTTTTATATCACGACGGCGGCAACCAGCATACGGCCCACTTAAAGGTAAGCATCTACCGTCGCCTATGGACGCCTGCAATTCCTGACCACTCTTACTCGTAGAAATATACACGGTGCTCGTGAGCATTGCGAGCGATTTTACGACAGAAAGTTTATACGACTTTTTAGTCTCCAATTATGATTAGGAATACGCTTTTAAAAACCTCTCGCTACCTTCACGGGCACGGTGTATATATACTACTATGAGTAAGGTCTAAAAAAGTAAAAAAAATATAATTTGTGATAAGGTCAGATCACTGTCGCAACTGATCAATATACCTATAATATCCAAAACCAGCTTTAATACTTCGGTTTACATGTGACGATTACTTTGATTTGAATAACTCAATATATGATTTTAAGCTAACATGGTCATTAACATTACAAAAACTATTTAATACGGGAGATACCATGTGAGTTTTTTATTGTGAGCTTCCGATATTTCGGCACAGTTCTCAATATCGGAAGCTCACAATAAAAAAAATCACATGGTAAATATCCCGTATTACATACTTTTTGAATAACTCATTTCAAAGGCAAAGTAGTTTCTTACATGACAGAAAAACTCAGATAAAAATAGAAAGAACATTAGTATTAAGTAGTATTAATGGGCATTTTTATTTTAACTTTTACTTTAAAGCACGATTTTCGTCGTGTTTCAGTAACGTCACATTCCTGGCAAAATGTATGAGGTTTGACATTGACCGTCAGTTTTGTGACGATTGCTAACCGTCCGTTAATTGTACTCAGTTAAGTAAAAATGCCCTAATATCTAATTACGTAAGTACAATAAATTAGGCAGATAATAAATACGTACACTACAAATCCTTTATTGCTCACAGGCAGGATTCAAACCAATGTAATGACCGGATTATAATATAAGCCGAACTCTTGAACTTGATTTACTAACAGCTTAAATAAGCTTACCGTAGAAACTAATACCTGCGTGTAGATTAGTGAGGCCGATTCGAACTCTAATAATACAACTTGATAACTCCGACAGAGGCTGCGAGTTACAGCATTTGTGGGACGACCAACGCAAAAAGTTTAAAAACTTGTCTGTATTTTTAGGTATTTAAATAAAAGTAAACAAAATCTACCCTCCAATGGCTCCTTAAGCCACTTGAGGGTAGATGAAAACATTACATGATCAAATAATGTAGGTTAAAGTCAGGTCGTTCGTTCAGTGACAGATCTAGGCGCTTTTGTATTTGGTTATGTAATGCTCTTTTTGGTTGGTTAACCAATAAATGTTATAACTACCCGAGAATGTACAAATTGTTTGTTTACTTTTATTTAAATACCTAAAGATACAGACTATAGTGTCACTCAACCTAATAGGTTAGCAAGATTCGGTATAAGTACTTATATATAGCGAGGTGCAGCATAAATTTATTTTGATACCAATACTTACATATATATCCAACATCTTCGATATTCGAATATCTTCGCTTAGGTGTGAATTTTATTTAAATAACGCACTTCTATGGCCAAATATGGTCATAAATAAAGAAAAAAAATTAATAATACGAAAAAGAAGGTTATTATTGATACTTAATTAAATATTAAACTTATGGACCGTAGTTAGAGTAGCTACTGGATCATAGTTTGGTAGTTTTTCGATATGATTTGATGGCCCCAGGGTGCGGTGGTGAAATGTACTAGTGACTATACAGTAGTTAGCAAGCACCGGGCGTCATCATGGGACGGCGCTGAAATCCATAGTAGTAGATAGACACGGGCCGCCAAATTTAGGGCATGCAATACCGGTAATGCTTATATGGGCTAATACCGGAATTCCGGTATTGCCCATACAACCAATACCGATATTGCATGCCCTAGCGCTAATCTAGCGGGATGAAGGAATGAAAATCTGATCTTCTCTCTCTCTTACCAAAAGTCAGATACCGCACCATATAAAATGCTAGCATATAAAATGCTAGACCGTCTCAATCCAGGTGCAAATAAATGCGAGTCGTGCTAATAACAAATCAAGTTTAGCTTCTTAAAATCTGAATGCTGCACCAGCTGCTTTTAATATTGCGTAGGAGTGATGGTGTGGTATAGTTTTACGACTAATCGTAAAACGAAGTATGCGTCTCCTGACGTTTAATTGTTTCTCATGGGGTAGTTTCTGTTTATGTGAGAAAGTAATATCAAACGTTTTTCTTCGTAATTTTACGAAAGTAATTAGTACTAAATATTATCACTGCATGCGGCTGTACTCACTTGTGTTTAGTCTCATGTCGCGCGTAGTGACTAAACACAAGCGAGTACAGCCGCACGCAGTGATAATAGGTAGTGTCAATATGTCTCACGAAAGTTTAAATTAAGTAATTAGTAATTAGAAATCATTTGCATGTTTACGAATATGATGGTTGCACTTGTGTGTTAAAGACAAATTTCTCTTTGTAATGCGTGGTGGTTACCTTAACGGATGTTATCACATGATAACACCCGTTAAGGTACCTAACCACATGATTAGGAAAAGAAAACCGACTGGATTAGGTCAATGATGGATTAGTTATTGTAGTCATCTTTATTCGTCTTTTTGTTATTATTTAGGCATTATATGCATAAGTGACAAGGTGTTTGTAATTATTATTTCATACTATTAGTCCGCCTTGAACTGAGAACTCGCGATTTACTTACAAACTAGTTGACCAGTATAATAAGACCACAAGCCGACAACCTTGATCGGTCCAGCTCATAAAAAACCTCAAATTTTATGAATCCTGCTACAACCCCAACTTTCATAAAGATCAGAAAAACGTTACTAAAGTTACCGTCGAACAAACTCACAAAATCAAAAAGCCATCGAAATGCCGAGGCGACCCAGTAGCCAGAAATTGTTTGTAAGAACTCGCTTTGCTTACGCTCCCGCTCGTTGGATAAGAACGGTAACAGTAATTTTTTTTTACAAGTTTTTGTCTCGCTAATATTCGCTATCCACACGATGTCTACCGCAATCATCAAGTAGAAGGCCTATGGTGAATTTGTTATAAGTAACACGAATAACTTAGTGTCGCGCGGATATTAATAACGTGACAACGTGAAATTAATAATTTTAACGCTAGAAATCGTGGATTATTTTATTTATATTGGGTTACTTCATGTTATCCATTTAACGGCCTCCTAGCCTAGTTGTTAGTGATTCTGCCTATGAAGCAAGAGGTCCCAGGTTCGAATCCTGGTCAGGGCATTTATTGTGTGTTAATCGAAGATATTTGTTTCTCAGTTATGGATGTTTTCTGTATAAATCGTCGCCTAGTACCCACAACACAACTTATTGAACTTACCGTGGGAATAGGCTGATTTGTGATTGTCCCATAATAATATTTATTTGTTTATTTATTTATCCATACGATAATTGCAAAACGGTTTGTTTCAGTTGACATTTTATTGTTTACGTCAGCATTAGTCTCAATGAAATAGAATTTCGTATTTCTCCGTCCCCAACGTAATGATATGAATTGTTTCTTTTTCCTCCTAGTCGGCTTAATTTTGCAATTACTGGGCAAACGGAAAAAAATACCCTTTTTTGTGTTAAAAATAACAACAAAATATCAGAAAGCAAAATAAAAGTGACATTTATTTACAGTATGGTTCTTCCAGTTTTTTTTCCATGTAAAAGGTTAACAAATTTAACCTTGTTCTTCGTACAAATTCGACTTGTATTATCAATATTGTGATTGATTCCGTTTACTAAAATAATTTAGTTTTTAACTGATAAACACGCAACAAGTCGAATTTGTTAAATTCACAAAGCAAATTTCTCTCAGTGTGCACGGAGGGAACAGGTTTGACAACTTTTGAGTTATTTCGTTATTAAAATTTGGAACGATTTGTATTATTTTCGTACGCAATATCATTTTAAACAAAAAAGAACCGACTTCACTTAGGATCCGCTATTCCAACAGGAAGTGCCAGAGTTGCTGTAAGAAATAGTGAAATCACTATGGGTCTGCCTATAATAAAGTCAAAGTC
This sequence comes from Pammene fasciana, assembly GCA_911728535.1. NCBI lineage: Eukaryota > Metazoa > Arthropoda > Insecta > Lepidoptera > Tortricidae > Pammene > Pammene fasciana. The sequence goes on from OU452292.1 coordinate 6,960,166, forward strand.
AAAGTCAATATTGTCTTTATTCAAGTAGGTATAGCAACAAACACTTTCGAATCGTCAGTAACAATTTATTTTAAATAATTAAGAGCAATATATTGATACAATTGTAAAAAATATTTATACATACATGTTGTATATGTCAAAAATAATAATAATAAATTCTCAATAAGATCGTCAAAACTTAAAAAAAATAGTTGAAGAAATCCCTCGATTTCTCCAGGATCCCATCATCAGATCTGGGCCTGGTGACAATGGGATCAACTGTGAAGTATCAAACAAAAAATATTTTTTCAAATCGGTCCATATTCGAATAATCGGTGAAAATATATAAAAAAATAGCAAAAAAAACAAAGATCCCGACAAATTGATAACCTCCTCCTTCAAAATCTTGAAGTCGGTTAAAAATGGTTTTTATGCGCGGAAATATTCATGTTAAAATTTACATCTGTAACAGAAGTTATAAGTACCTAAAGGGAATTTAATTTTCCAAAAAAAAAACGCATATTATATCCTCGTATTTCATACATATCTAACTATTCCCTAAGAAATTGTTCTGGAGTTAAATATGATACATTTTTTGCAGGCTATTTTCTCCATGGTGACGTCATAATAGGCCATTAGAGGTGAATTTATTTGCCAGCTCAATGCCTCCAGACTCCACGCCGTACGATGAGTCGGATAAGCACCTCATTTGGCAACTGGACCTTAAATTTATAGAGGAAAGACAGGGAAAATTGTATAGCTTGTTATATCATCAATCATGATGGCGGAAAATTCCTTGGTTTGTTATTGAATTGGAACCCTGCGTTTTGCTTTGTAAAGAGATGTAACTAGTGCAACTCGATATTATTTACAGTAATTTACTTTTAAATGGAACAAACAATGGAAATTTGTTCTAAATTTTCGTGATTTTTGTCTAGCCTTATTGTGTAATTTTTTCTTCTAAATTGGGGTAGTATTTTTATATTTAATTTCACTTTTAAAATAAGTAGTCAAATACAAAATTATGTGTGATATATTACCATAGCTCGGACACTTCATCGCAAAAACATCGCTTAACGAATATAACACCGAAATAAAACAAGATTATTATATTAAATTCGTATTATTTACAGTATTCCAATAATATATTTCTATATTACATTCATAACCACAGCCCGGAAAGTGTACATCTTGTTCTATACAATATTTATATTTGCGATGAAATGTCCGAGCTATGTATATTACAAAACATACTTAATGCAAAAAAATAACATGATAGAAACCTAACCTTGGGTGCCGCTGGCCACCGGCCAGGGTCCAAGGTCTAAGCTAGGACGAGTTTCCATGAGAGGTGTTTAGAAAATGTTGAGCCATTTATCAAGCTATTTTTTTTGTTTATCCAATTTAAAGTAAACTCTATGTCTCATCAATAATGTCCGTGACCGCATGAGAATGCGTAGCGAAGGATGTGTCTGTTAAAAACCATTGGTATCACTTCATTTGAGCGAAGATAGGTAAAGTGTTAGACTGTCTACTATTATTCGTTCTTAATATACTTACACATCCCTCGCTACGCAGCCTAATCGCCTACTAGTATCTTACCCTTTAATTCCTTAAGGAAACAACTACCTCGTACCATAAGCAATTATTTCAAGATGTTGGTCGAGAGTCAATATTATTTTCTCAATCATTCGCGGGAATGCTGTTGTTACGTTAGTGACAATGGCATTACATTTCGGGTTCTTTAGTGACACTTATATGAAAAGGGTTTTCATACTAGTTTACAGGCCTACTTGACCGGTAAGCAAAGTTTTCCTGAGCTGTAATGTAAGTACTATATGCTAATATATACGCGGCACTGTCGGGTCATGGACGAAAGGGATTTCGCTCGGTCGGGATTTGTCAATTTGTCGAACCCAGTGTTCCACTCATAAAAAACGTAAGACGCTTTCAACCATTTTGTTAACCCCGACTTAAATCCCCTGATAAGAATAAGAATTCCGTAGTTACTTATTATTTATTAAAAAGTCTTGTCTTGAGTGATATACGGTAGAGCCATAGTAGAAAATAAGGACACCTGATGCTCTGGCAATAAATATTTCATACAGGGCGGAACAAATTTTTATATGGGACCAACTCCGAAATCACAAAAAAAATTGATCATTTCATACATTTTAGCCGAGCCGATGTTAACGGGGAGGCCAAGTTTTCTTTGGGATTTCAGAGTTAGTATGGGAACAATACTTGTTCAATATGACCTACCTAATTACTGGGGGGTGATTTTTGAGATTCGAGCACTCGAAAGTGACTTTTAAAACTCTGAATAAAACGATGAAATTATGTTTTAAAAATAAAAGCGATATCGAATAATACACGATGTAGCGCATCCGGTATGTTTGCCGAGGCACGGACCGACGGTTTTGCGGCCGTTATGAGAAAGCGGTGTGCCTCGTTGTTGTCTCGCCTGCGCGGTAGCCCCAACACCATCCTGAACGTGTTTGCTAACCGCTGGGACAGCCCAATGTGGTCCCGGTGGACGGTTATGCACGTTGCCTAGTTTTGTGAGCTCAGTTGTTAATTTAATTTAATTTAGTAACTTAATTATAAAATTAGTTTATAGATTTTCTAACATAGCTAATAAGTTTTTCATTAAGCCCTTACTAACAAAGTGTATGGACTGTGTTGTCTGAAATAAATAAAATTGAAAAAAAATTGAATTGATAGAAATTTAAAATAATGATTATTGAAACTATTAATTCCATGCGAAAAAATTGGCGACAAACTTTTGTGTGCGATTATTTACGGGCTTGAATTTTTTGAATTCGAGCGTCCGGCTGTCAAAAATCGGCCCCCTGTTCAAGAACTAAACTTTAATATATTTTAAGTAAAGTCTGTGATTAGTTTGTGAACTGGCAACATTTTTCTCTCAATGTCCTTCTTGGACAATTTCGTGTTATGGTTATGGCGTCATGTTCATTTAGCAAAATAATTCATCACTACATAGTATAAAACAAAGTCGCTTCCTGCCGTCTGTCTGTATGTATGCTTAGATCTTTAAAACTACGCAACGGATTTTGATGCGGTTATTTTTAATAGATAGAGTGATTCAAGAGGAAGGTTTATATGTATAATTGCACCTGTGCGAAAGCCGGGGCGGCTCGCTAGTTTTATTATAAATACAAGTTTAAATTATTCTACTATGTATTATCTGTATTTATAATGCAATCATCTCGTAGAATATTACTACTTGTTGAGAAAAGACCCTGTATTTTTTTAATGTCTATTAGCAAACGAGCAGACGAGCCGCCTGGATGGGAAGCGGTCAACGCCGCCCATGAACATAAGCAACATCAAGGGAGCCGTTTGTTACGCGTTGCCTACCTTTGAGAGCCCTGTACGCCCGCTTCTTGAAGAACCCCATGTCAAAGCGCAATGGAAACACCTCGGGAGGCAGCTCATTCCACATTCCACACGTTCTAGGGAGAAACGAGCGATTTCATTATAGCATCGATTTGCATTTGATTCAGCGGCGAATAAATAAGAATGCCTACACGAAAACGTTTTACAGAACTGCAAAAAATTTACTAAGTACACTACATATATTATTATCTGATGATACTGAGTCAGACATGTCTCTAAATTGTGTTGTAATAAAAGTAGAATATTATATTTTTTTATTTCCCAGGAATTTACCATTTTGCGGTTGTAGTTTCAAGTAAAAAGGTTTCCTGGAACATTTAAATAGGCCGCTTACTTACAAAGGACAAGGTCTCGCACTTGGCCGGCTCGTAAAAACTTTGAGGGTATCCTGATACATATTTATAACTAAGTTTACTCCACTTCCACTCATTTATATGGTCATTTTACCTTCACAAATGCGTGTTTGTTACAAACACAAGCGTGAATCTTTCGAAATGGTACCCACTAATTAAACACAAATCTAAACGACAGGGCCATTAAGTATACGAGTATAAAAAGTTAGTCCCATCAAACTGCTGGGACTAACTTTTTATGCTGTCTGTCAATTCTACTCATAATAGGTAGAGGTATTTAATATCATTTCGACCGTAATAGAAGAAAAGTTGTCCTGAAATTTCCATATCTTTACGTTAAGTAAATATTATTATAAAAAGCGGAATTAAAACTTTTAGGGTATATGTTTAAGGATCGAGAGAGCACATGATTTTCTAAATAAAAAAGTCGGGGTTGAAGGCTAGTTGCCATTAATGTCAACTAAAACGTGAAAAACCCACCAGGAAACTCCTACGCAGCATAAAAAACAGCTAAGCACACCCTTATCTGCCAAACCTAGAAATAAAGTCATAAAAGTGCCGTAAGAAAGTCCTTTTCTAAGTCGTGCGAGTCGTGTCAATCACATATAACTCATATAACCCGTGCAATTGCTGCGAGTATGACCTTTTTTACGCCCGTTTTATAGCTGAACGTAACAGTTTTACTTTCTTCATACATTCAATCGGAATACCTATTTTCGTACGACAGTTGATTAATACCGGCACTTTTTTTTACTGACCAAAAGTAGCGTTGTAAACTTTTATCTGAATGCAAAGAGATTATTAAAGAGATTAGAAGCTTGCATGTACACTGTCAATAATATGTATACATTTTTGTGTTGCAAAGTGTAAGTACCTATACATGTTTTTGGCGTTGACTGTACAAGGATTTTTTTTAGCGCGGACTGCGGCCATTTCATACTATCATAGGGTTGGCACGGGATAGGCGCGGCCTCAACAGTATTCTTTAAATAAAAGCCCATAACTGTAAAGTACACTTAACGTCATCGGAAGGGCAAGGAAGGCCTCGGCATGTTTGCGTATGGGAGATGAGACGAGGCCGTGCATATCCCTTAGCTATTAGTGTGTGACAGCCTTTATACTCTTTATATAACTCCGTCCTTATGTTGTAGTCAAACCTCGAAATACCGGTATTACTGGCTTTGCTTTGTGGTCTTGTTCATAAACTGACAACATGTTTACATTGAAGGCTATTAACTTGGACCGTTAACCCCGTATCAAAAACAACCAAATGTTTTGACTAAGCAAATGTAAGAGTACTTAGAAACTCCAAGATTTCTCTACAAAATATATGACATAACTAATTTACAGATTGTAGTAAAATAGAAACCATAATCCTGATACTTCTGAATGATCAAACAGATGCCCATATCGATATTTACGACCTCCGAACACTGAAATTGATTTAGGGTAGCAATAAAAGTATGACTTATCGTTTTATGTGTTGACGCTTACACATAATAACGTAAAAGACAAATAAAATAATCTTTTTTATTTCCTTCGTTTAATCCAGAAGGCCATCCATGGTTGTTATTTTATCGCCTATCTCGTCATGCGTCACTTTCGCACTTACATACTTGTTAGAACGTGACAGCTATGGTGCCATGCGATAAAAATCCGATCATATTAGTCTAGCCGGAGGCGTATTTGGGAGACAGAGCTCGTGATAGTGATAACATTAATGACCAAAATTTCAAATTAATTTTAATGTTACGCTGATGAGACTGTGGACCCGTAATTTTCAATGGCAATGAAATGAGTTTTTGCATGCCAATTTCGGAACAAACTTATACTGATGATTTTGTTATACTTAAAAACGTAGGTATTTTTTAATTCAAAATAATATACAGGATTTTTTTTTCAATAACTAGCCATATTGCGAGACGAGAGGTTAGGTAAGTCCTACTGAACAACTTTTTATATTGAACCTACCCCTCCCCATAGAAAACCTTTGATCGGCCGATTCATAGTTATTTAATGGCCTAACTACCATGTCACCTCACACAATATGGCTAGTTTTTTTTTGTATAGCTTATCTTGTGTCCCAGTGCTGGGCAAAGGCCTCCCCTCTCTTCCGCCACTCGTCACGGCCTAGTGTATGGCTTGTTATTGAAAAAAAAACAACCTGTAGGTATTTTATGGACAGATGTTGACACAATATACGTCACCTCAGGTTATATTTTTGTACAATTAACAAAACAAAAAAAATACGACATGTAATTTTATGAGAACTTTTTTCTAACAAAAAATATATTGAAATTGTCGGCCTATCTTAACATTATTGTTTGAGTACTTTGAAATCTTTTTATACATACGTTTGCTCCCAAATTAAAAAAAAATCTGAAAACCTTTTTCCTCAACACAGTAATTCACTTCGTAACGAGTGTTTGTTATAACACTGAGAATAGGTACAGTTATATTTCGCCCCTCAAAGGGTTAAAGCAATATTTTCTCTCAATATCCACAAAGTATACGGCTACGACGGGTTGAGATCTGAAAACGTTTCGTGAAAAACAGCATTTCATTGCATATAACCGTTTGGGTTTTCCTACGTCATGATTTCGGTTCCCATTTTGTGGGATTATAGACGCGTGATTATGCAATCAAGATAGGATAAAGCTGAAAACCTCTCCGATAGTTCTGAAACTTGATATGTATGTTAATTGGATTGGAGGTCCCTTTTTCACGTCCTAATCATTTGGTGTTTGAGGGCCTCAGCGATAGCCGCCATTTTAAAAATGTTTTATTCTAAAGAATGAGTGAAGAGTGCTTATCTTTAAAAATATGATCTACGGCGGCATTAGAGCCCCACTGACCGACACCTGTCCGTTTTTTGAACTAGTTCAGCTTGCGATAGGACTCCTTAATTTCCCCTTTGTACACCCTGTATACTATCAACCTTAATTTCACCTCACTGGTAAATATCAAATGATATTTTGTATAAAAGTTCCGAACTAAGTCCTAGAACCGGGGTATGAACTTGAACCCGATTGAAAGCGTATTATGATACCTATACGTGTGTATTTTATTGCATTATTTAGCTGTTATGAAACTTGAAACTTTCACATTTTTATTATTAAAGTAGAATAAAATTAGATATTCAACACGTGTCTGGTACCTACTGTCAGATCAGAACACAGGTGATATCATTTGAATAAGGGTCCCATAACCCGAATAATGAGATATTTATTTTGGAGCTCACTAGATTATTCATTTTAAGGCCGTTCCTCGATTCGGACAAGCCACGCCCATCCGTTAGAGACACGTTTATGGCTCCCGTGCACGAAAGAGAAAGATGCAGCGCTCTTAACAATCAGACTTTTTGACTAAAATACGATAAATAAGCGAATCTATAAAGTTTTGTGTAATTTTGTTTCTGTGATTTTTTAGATAAACCAGAATACCATATTTTTTACTTAGTTATATTGCTTGATCTCTTATAGTTTACGTAAGCTAAGAAAAATAAGGAGGAAAAGGACCCAACTTCGGATTTTTTTTCTATTGAGGCAACTTTCAGCAATCGTGTTTCGGCTTGTGCCAAAAACAAGAGTATATAGTCTAATAATACATATTATAAAATAAATTCAGCCCCTTTTCCCGTTTAGTCACTAGAGCGTTTGAAAAAACCTATAATTTTTCAAAGTAGCCCCTTAAGAATACATATTTTTGCTTCAAATGTAGGTACACTCGCCATATAGGAGAGGCCAAGGTGGTCACAAATATCTGAACAACGCCTCTATCAGGCGACAAAGTGCATGCTCTTCAGATATTTTGAGTACCCTGGCCGCTCGGATATATTTGGTGGCGACTTTGACATGAAACCTATTTAGTATGTATGTATGTATGTAATTTATTTGCAAAGAATAAGTTGGTACATATTAGTCTTAGGTGGTAGGTGACAGTGGGTTGCTTATTCTGCTATTTGTACTCTATACAGGTATTAGCATGCAAAAATCTTAAGAACTAATCTAAATCTAATTTATATCTTCAGAGAGGAAGTCATCTATACTATAATATCTTTTACCATGTAGAAGTTTGACCATATAATTTTTAAATCGATTTATAGGTAGCTCTCTTATACATTTTGGAAGCTTGTTAAAGAGTTAGTACTTTGCTAAAGCTTTAAAAATTTCATCCCAAAAATTTTAATTCATATTACGTACAGTCGCTTACGTAATTTCATACTAACAGGCGGACCGTACCCTTGTTTTCCACCGTCATGGTATAAAAACGTATCGGACCGGCCAAGGTAAGGTAAAATCCACAATTCCACGGACTGATTTGACAGCTCCTGGCATACAAAGCGATTGTCAAATGTATGAAAAGAGCTGTCAAATCAGTCCGCGGATTTATGAATTCTACCTTAGATCGTGCATTTTATTCGCCAGATATGTATTAAGGGTGATTATGTTATTAATTAAAATATAATAACCAATTACGAGACACAAACGTTTTAATGATCCTATTAATATTCATTATGCAAACGAAACCGCGGATACAGGACTATAATTTTAAAGCTCCTTTCCTAAATGAGAATGTTCCTAATACCAGAGACTATAGAGATATAGACGATCACAGCCTAAGAACTTTTTGAAGCTCATATCGATTGCGCCATCTTTGTCAAAGCCACCTAAATATATGTAGGTACCGAATATGTAAGAGAAATGTCAGCTGCACTGCTACTCCACCCCACCTAGTACCTAACAAATAGCGTACTATTAGTACACTAGTAGCTAGTTAGCTACTATGTGGACTAGCAGTGCAGCTGACATTTCTCTTACACTCCATCTAGTACCTAACAAATAGCGTACTAGTAGTACACTAGTAGCTAGTTAGCTACTATGTGGACTAGCAGTGCAGCTGACATTTCTCTTACACTCCACCTAGTACCTAACAAATAGCGTACTAGTAGTACACTAGTAGCTAGTTAGCTACTATGTGGACTAGCAGTGCAGCTGACATTTCTCTTACACTCCACCTAGTACCTAACAAATAGCGTACTAGTAGTACACTAGTAGCTAGTTAGCTACTATGTGGACTAGCAGTGCAGCTGACATTTCTCTTACACTCCACCTAGTACCTAACAAATAGCGTACTAGTAGTACACTAGTAGCTAATTAGCTACTAGGTGGACTAGCAGTGCAGCTGACATTTCACTTACACTCCACCTAGTACCTAACAAATAGCGTACTAGTAGTACACTAGTAGCTAGTTAGCTACTAGGTGGACTAGCAGTGCAGCTGACATTTCTCTTACATATTCGGTATCTTTAGGTGACTTTGACATAGATGGCGCAATCGACATGAGCTCCAAAAAGTTCTTAGGCTGTGGTCGTCTATATACCTATCTATAGTTTCTGCTAATACCAAAGAAAATTAAGGGAGAGCGGGGTTAAAAGTGCCAATTAAAAAAAAATACAAACTTGAACTATGCAAATAATGTATGAATTTTGTGTCATAGGTAGGTTATACCTATGTAAATAATGTTTATTGGCTTTCCCGAATTGTCGCCATCAGATATATCGGAGCAAGGTGGTCACAAATATCTGAACAACGCCTCTATTGTCAAGGCGATGAAGTGCTAGATATTTTTGAGTACCTTGGCCGCTCCGATATACATATTTAAATTTTAATGGCGACTGTACATTGCCATACACTAAATATGTCTAACTTGGAGCAAGATTACCTCTTAGACTGTGAACCTCTCTAGTACAAGATTCGCTTTGCTAATACCAGCTTATACAAATGCTCTTTTTCTGCAGAACCAGCATAAATTCCGCAACGCACATAAATTAGGCTGATATTAGATCAACTATAAGATATTGGGAATACGCCAAAGTTGATTCATTACATGAAATTGTTGGGGAAACTGTTTCTTTACTTGTAGGTAAATAAATAATATAAGGTCAACTCGGCGAATACCGTCAGTCGGCGAAGATCGGATAGCAAGCAACTACAGTAAATTCTGCATACCTTTTATTTACGAAATGGTCAAACTCCAGAACAGTTCTACAACAATTTTACCATTTCTTAAAAAAAAAGCTATGCAGAATTTGCTGTAATTGCTTGCTATCCGATCTTCGCACGCAGACGGTTTTCGCAGAGTAGTAGAGTAGAGCTTACTCAAAATACTGTGAACGTGTAGAGTACAAATTATATTGCTATGGCTTTTGCCCGAAACTTTGTTCACGCATTAACAGCATATTAGGCACATCATATCAGAAGAAAATTCCTCCCCCTTTTTACTCCCTTTAAGTAATAATATCCATAATAATAACTATTGTCCTTCTTCGGGCACAAACATCTAATTTTATCTAAATAGGTTCAGATGTTTAAAGAGTCTAATGCCCAATAGTTGACTCTCTGCTATCACATTTATTGCAAATTATTTAAGTTTAAAGATGACATGTACTGGGACAGTGACGAGCTATAAGTGCGTTTTTACGGTTACCCTACGTATTTTCCATCGTTAAGCAATTTTAATGTGTATTGTTAACGCAAATTTTATAGAAGACTTACTCGTACAGTCAACGTCAAAGATATGTTTACACTTTTGCACCTTGTTACAAAGGAGTAAGGTCTAAGTGTAAAGTAATTTTTGACGTCGACTGTACTACGCGATTGTTCATAATATGAGACACTTTGCTGGAAAAGGTGCGATTTAGCGAGACGCGGTTACGTTGCAGTTTTACTGATTACTGATAGCCTTTTTCCTCAGACGTTTTGTCTGGTGGCCTTTTGCATAAGCCTCTCCCAAAATTCTCCAGTTACGTCTATCCAGAGCCTCTCTCCTCCATACTACATACTACGTTGCAGTTAGTACAGATTCAATATGAGTTTGAGCACGCTCAATTTTTGATCTGGATTATCACATATTTATTTACCTGAAGAAAACTAGTCTTACCTGAAATGAGTGACTGGGTCCTTTTCTTCAGCTTGGTCGTTTTTCCTCTAGGAGTTAGGTAACTAGGTGCCTTTACTTATTGGATTCTGCCGACAATTCGATTATTAGGTAGGCAGGGTTGATCGGAAATTTGATTAAAATCGTCTGATGAAGATTGGATGATTGAGTTAGATGAGAAAATTGAGGAAAATATTTAAAATATCACCATTTTTACCAAAAGTTGGAAGGAATACCTAAGGCACTGTTAGAAAACCACGATTTCATATAATTATGAAAAAATACCTAGCTAAGTAAATGTTAACAAAGAAGAATAATATTTAGGGCACAGGAGTTAACGAGAATTTTAAACAGATTAAAATATTTTTTATACTCCTAATTTTAAAAACATATTTATCTTAGTAAGAAACTATTATACCTAATATAAAAGCTGTTTTATTTGTCAAACCGTTATTAGTGGTGCAAATATGGCGATAACATATGTGTATGTTATAAGTTTATCGCCAGTATCTTAACATTTTTATTTCTAATTTAGTTACAATAAAGCGAAAAATGTTATTTTATTATTTATACCAACATAAAAAAAACACATGTAAGTCTAGTCTACAGACAGGCAGACAGAATTGGACACGATAGTTAAAGATAACGAAAAATTAAATATAATACTAGTTCACAGATATGATTATAATTATTTTTTGTTTTTTAAAGTTATAAAAGTGTGTAAATGAAAGATATAAATGTGTTCACAGATAAAAAAAATAAAAAATACCTAAATAATTTTTGTGAGTAGGTAATTGATAAGAATGATAAGATATTTGAACAAATTGTGAGGAGCTAAAGATATCTTTATACTACTCATGTACCTACATATATTTAGTCAAATAATACCTTTTTTTTAATTCTCAATCTGAGACATTATAAAAAACCTTTATTCTTATCATAAGTATGAAACAAACTAATTACAATATGTATAAATATACTTACAAAATTACCTAAATAAAACTAAATTAGAATTATAAATAAAACTAAATTAAAATAAAAACAAGAAAAATAATTCCTTATTTATTGTAAGTATATACTTACCTACAAAATGTTGTTGATAAAACTGAAGAAAGTCAAGTTTTATATTTGTTTAAAAACTGCAAGAACCAATAGTTTATTGTGAATATATAGTCCTCGTAATAACCTCTCGCGTTATATTAACTTTATATTGAAAGTAAGTGTAACTCAAAAAATGTAAGTTAATCAAAGTTCAGTAGCGACCCGAGCGCGGTCCTAATCCAAGCGTGTTGGCGGAAGGACAGACGACTTAACACTGTAGGCGGGAACCAGCCCTTCCCAGAGACCCTTAAAATACTTACACCCCAAGGCTTTTTAACTAAACTATTCGTGCGGTCGGCTGAAAAATAGGACAGGTGGTTGTAGTTTTTATATATTTATATACACCCATATCATAAACCCTCCATGATGCGTTCAAAAACCGCACGTTATAACCACCATAAAAATAGATTGTTTCGTTAGAAGTTAGAACAAATGTCTTATCTGTAACGATGTTATTATTATCAAATAATTTTAAACAAAAAAGAACCGAATTCACTTAGGATCCGCTATTACAAGAGGAAGTGGCCGAGTTGCTGTAAAAAATAGTGAAATCACTATCGTGTGCCACTTGAAGAGTTCCCTCGATTTCTCCAGGATCCCATCATCAGACCCCGACTTGGTGACAATGGGTTCACAGAACTACTAGTTGTTAATAAATATTTTACAGAATATGTCAGGTGACAAGCAAAACTCACTAAGTACTACCACAAGTTGATAGCCATAATGAACCATACATAACAAGGTTGATTTTCGTTACATATTTTTTTTGGAATTAGTGAGTTTTGCTTGTCAGCAAACGATATACATTCTTGACGTAAGTATAATAGAGACAACATGAAGGTAATCGGTAGTTTTTTCTACTGCTTACTTAAAGGTATTGAGCAGATTATTTCTAATAGGTAGGTACAGAGGTAAAAACAACATCTGCATGATTTTTATTGTTCAATTTTAGGAAAACAACTACTGGGGGCCGATTTTTGACAGCCGGACGATCGAATTCAAAAAATTCAAGCTCGAAAATAATCGCACACAAAAGTTTGTAGCCAATTTTTTCGCATGGAATTAATACTTTAAATAATCATTATTTTAAATTTCTATCGCTTTTATTTTTAAAACATAATTTCATCGTTTTATTCAGAGTTTTAAATGTCACTTTCGAGTGCTCAAATCTCAAAAATCACCCCCCAGTACCGTATTTTTAATAACACCAATTTTCTTACATACAAATTGTTTCTCCCTATCCTTCCTTAAAAATCCCTAGGAAAGTAAATTACCCCGCTATAAAAAGTAGCTTAAGTCACTCCCTAGTTTACGCTCGGGTCATAAACCATTGATCCATAGCTTTTGCCACGTGGAGGATTTATTGTCTCCATCCAGATGTCACTTTGAAGATCACAGTCTGTGACGATGCGCATATAATAAGTAGATTAAGGCTGGAAGAGACGGATTATGGTTTACGTACTTCCCTGATACGGATACCGAATACTAAAAATCAGACCGCACATGACACAATACAGTTAGGGAGGCGAGGTAGCTAAATGGCGTAATTCAACGGCGCCGTCGAGACCTATCAAAATCGAAAGATAAAATAATTTCGAAAAGAAAAGCTCTTATGGCAAAAACCATTTTAGCGGTGGGTTTGGCGTGTACGGTTTTTCAAAAATGTTAAAAAAAAACAGTTACTTGGGCATTCTCGAGCGCGTCAGATATTCATACTACGTATGCCCCGAGTGCCTCTGATAACAACGGTATACTAATCTGCCGGTTTGCGTGGTGGGGGTAGGCATATAAAGTAGTCAAAAATGCAAAAAAAAAAAATTACTCGAGCGCGTCAGATTTTCAGAAGGGATGTTAAGTAGGCCCCAAGGAAGCTCCCTTTAAAAAAACTGACGATTTCGGCGTGACGATAAGTTACGATGAATTTTTGAAAATGCAAAAAAATAAAGTTTTTTTGAAATACTCGAGCGCGTCAGATTTTCATAGGGGAGGTTTATCTCGGTATCCTGAAAGCATATTTTTTTAATCTGATAAAAATGTTGGTGGGTTCTCTTAATCTGACCGGGAGTTTGAGTTTTTATGATGCTTCAAGTCAAAAAGTTTTAACTTTGGACAAAAATGTAAAGAGACCTGTTTTGTGTAAAATAAAATTACCTTTTTAGTTTATTTAAACTTTTTTTTTTGTAAAATGTATCGTTCGCGACTTATATGCCGTAACGCGTTCTTAGGAAGACGAAATGGCTCATCCACACTTCCGGTCATGCGGAAACCGGCAGATTTTGTATTTTTAGTAAGTTTTAGATTATATTCTTCAAAATAAAAAAATAAAATATCGCGCTCGAGAATGCCGGATTAACGTTTTTTTTTTACAAGTTCGCGACCCTATAACTCGGCGGCGTCAAGGACTTATCGTCAGATTAGTTAAATTTAGTCTTTAAACACTAAAATCAACCCCCAATATCTTAAACTGACGCGCTCGAGTATTTCAGACTATCCATTTTTTTTTACTAATCTGATCGTCTATCCTAGGCGCGCGTCACTACATATAGAGCTAAATACTTTACAAGGTTGTTCTATTAGGTCTAAGGTATCTCTCATATCTTAAACTGCCACGCTCGAGTATTGCAGAAAATTCCCCTATTCGCCTCCCTAACTAATAACAACACGTTCGAATTTCAAATATTCTTTGCACTCTTGTGAATAAAATGCAGCTTTGCTATCTGTTTTTAAAGAATAAAAAAGGCCTTTCCGAGCTAGGAAGGTGAAAAACTTTTTAACTATAAAGTGGATCCTTTTTTACTGCACTGTTTGAAACTTGTTAATTTTAGAGGCGCTTCTCATCACAACGGGTAGATAATATACAAAGCTGACAAATAATAAATAGGAGGACTACGTACAGTCAGCAGCAAAAGTTAAGCGGTTGGGCTGTTCAAAATGACCCCCACGCGCTCTTATTCTGCTGACAATAAAGTCGTGTCAAGCTCATTTTGAATACCTCACCCGCTTAGCTACTTCTGCTGCTGACTGTACTAAGTTGATTTATTAGTTTACAAACTTCAGCCGCATTTTAAGCAGGATGTTGACTAGACTGGTTTTAACAGGGTCACTCTTAGAGCTTTAAACCAAGCGGAGTGGCCATTGACTTTCACACATATTCAGTGGTCATACTCAATTGTAAGGACTGACGTTTATTTGACGTGACTATTTTGACGTTTCGCATACATTTGACGTTCCCTCCCCGCAAAAAATGACAGACTTTTTCCGATAGAAATGAGAGTGCGTGTCGCATCCGGTTGGTTTAATAATCAAAGGAGTTACTGGAGTCAGCCATTTTAATTAATTACCTAAATTAACAACAGAACGCTTACGCCATCGTCACATTTTAGCAGCAAGTATAATAAACCATTTTCTGCGCTTTAAGCGTCCGTTAATTTTATATGCTTTAAATCTGAGACGAATAATAAAATTTTAAGCGAGTTTATTATTTTTAACCGACTTCAATTCCATTGAGGAAGGAAGTTCTGCGTTCGGTTTGGTGTTTTTTTTTTTTTATGTATGTTCACCGATTACTCCGAGACCCGTGGTTCGATTTGGGTAATTCTTTTTTTGTTTGGAAGGATCTACATCCAAGGTGGTCCCATATTAATCTGGTGCTGTTCTGATGATGGGATCCATGAGGAATTGAGGGAACTCCTCAATTTTTAAAGGCACATGTATGGTGATTTGGGTGTTTTCTTAAGCTACTGAAGCATTTTCTCACGAAAATCACCAATTTGATGGAGTGGACCTGATGATGATGATTGTTTTGATGAAAATGATGAAGATTTTTTTAAATGTAGGATGTTCAGCGATTACTCCAAGACCCGTGGTCCGATTCGAATGATTCTTTTTTTGTTTAGAAGGATCTACCTCGAAGATGTTCCCACAATAATCTGGTGCTGTTCTGATGATGGGATCGATGAGCAACTGAGGGAACTCCTCAATTTTTAAAGGCACATGTATGGTGATTTGGGTGTTTTCTAAAGTTACTCAAGCATTTTTTCACGAGAACCACCAATTCGATGGAGTGGACCTGATGATGATGATTGTTTTGATGATAATGATGATGTAGGATGTTCAGCGATTACGCCAAGACCCGTAGTCCGATTCGAGTAATTCTTTTTTTGTTTGGAAGAACTATTTCGAAGAAGGTCCCACAATAATCTGGTGCTGTTCTGATGATGGGATCGATGAGCAACTGAGGGAACTCCTCAATTTTTAAAGGCACGTGTATGGTGATTTGGGTATTTTCTTAAGCTACTCAAGCATCTTCTCACGAGAACCACCAATTTGATGGAGTGGACCTGACTCGTTGTTCGATTTTTATAAATTATATAACCACTAAAAATTTAAAAATAAAAACTTTTTACAAAAAAAAGATAAACCGACTTCAAAAAGGATAAAATGAATCATTATATTATTTATATGCGTTACCAACTGATATGTTTGAAGTCGGTGCCAAGCCAAAAAATTAAATCAGCTTCAAGTATGAACATCACAAAACATCGGTAGGTACTTACTAATAGGTACATAATGCAAAGGTGAATGTGATTCTATCTGTTACATTTTCATGTTTAAACAACTAATCCAATTTTGTTTAGAAATAAAGGAAAAGTAGAAAAATCCACTGCCTCAGGCGAGACTCGAACTCTTCGAACTTCGTCGGCAAATGTCGCTAGGCGTCACCCTAAGGCGCGAATATAAAATAAAGGATGTGGTGGAGAAATTCGCAGCCATCAGGTATAGTCTCAGTAGCTCAGTTGGCAGAGCGATGGGCATGTTTCCCAGAGTCGCGAGTTCGAGTCTCGCCTGAGGCAGTGGATTTTTCTACTTTTCCTTTATTTCTAAACATTGTGGTATCGTTAGCAGACGTTCTGCTTAATACAAAAATAAAATATAATCCAATTTTGATGAAATGTGGTACCTATGTGTATATACATATATACTCTCATACACGTTTACTTTGTCAATAATCAGAAAAGGCGGCAACTAGAAAAAAATATGTACATAGACGCTTAAGATTGACCTTCCATAGAAAATTCGAATATCGTGCCTTTTTCTACTGACACGGTGGATGTACTGGGTATATCTGAGTATAGAAAAATTAACCTAGCCATTGAATTCCTGTATACTTCGAATTAAACCTTAGATGAAGAAGGATGAATAATTCAAACGAACCACGGGCTTCGTTCGAGATACCGATAGTCCGAACAGTGTCCTAACAAACATAAGACGCATGGCTATACTTTCTGTACCTACTTGCTTAACAGTTAACGGTCGAAACGAATGTACCTATACCTAAGTGCAATCCATATCGTATTAGATTAGTTATATAGTAAGACTAACAACTCACTGAACACATCGCCTCGTGCGTATCAACTCTTCCAAATTTGGCTTGGCACCGACTTCAAACATATCAGTTGGTAACGCATATAAATAATATAATAATTCATTTTATCCTTTTTGAAGTCGGTTTATCTTTTTTTTGTAAAAAGTTTTTATTTTTAAATTTTTTAAGTGTTATTTTCCGATTGTAGTAAAACTGACCATTAGGTACAATAAAATCATTATCCTTCACTGAAAAAAAAATGTAGCGTAATACTGAGATTATGGTAAAGTTTACTGAATAATCAGTAAGATTAATTATTTTCTGTGTTTGTGCTCGTTTTCGTTAGTCATATTTTCTATATAACGGAGCGGCCAGGGTACTCAAAAATATCTGAACATGCACTTTGACGCCACAACAATTGAGGCGTTGTTCAGATATTTGTGACATCCTTGGCCGCTCCGATATATCTGATGGCGACTGTACTTACGAGTAGCAAAGCAAAGTCATTTAACTTTAACCCATAATTCTTTTTTTTTCACTTAAGTAGGAGCAGAGACTATAGAGATATAGACGACCACAGCCTAAGAACTTTTTGAAGCTCATGTTAATTGCGCCATCTATGTCAAATCCACCTATTGATACCGAAAATGTAAGAGAAATGTCACCTGCACTGCTACTCCACCTAGTAGTATGTAGTACAAATGTAGTAGTGTGTAGTACAAATAGCGTACTACACACTAGCATTAGTTTCTGGTAGGAGTCAAATATTCATATATTAATTATCTTTGTAACTTTGATGCAGGCTTTGCTTTTTTTGCAGGTGCGTGAGTTCGAAGCCAGGCGACGTACAGAGCTCGATGCTAAACGCGACGAGCTAAAGGCCAGACCTTCTGCGGCCATAAATTACTGCTATGTCGGAGGGGTGCTGACTTGCAGCGAGTGTGGCCGCACATTTGCTGCAAAAATTGGCTATATCAGTCACTTAAGAGCGCACCAGCGTCGCTCTCAGTGGTAGAATGCATGTCACTGTAGCCGAAACCGGCTAGGAGGAGAAGATGATGATGATGAACTTTGATTAGTAATCAAAGTGTGCCCGTATTATATATAGCTATAATACTAATACATGTGCGTCCAATCACGTACTTTATTGTCGAGAAAGAGTCAATCTAATCTAGCTGATCAAATATAACATTGCCAGATTTGGCATAGTCATATCAACCTCAACCTTTCCATATGTCCAATTGTAGTACTTAACAAAATATAGGGTGTGGACATAGGGTTTAATAAATGTACAGTCGCCATCAGATATATCGGACCGGCCAAGGTGGTCACAAATACCTGAACAAGGCCTCTATTGCCTAGGCGATAAAGTGCATGTTCAGATATTTTTGAGTACCTTGGCCGCTTCGACATATTTGATGGCGACGGTATGCACAATCTTCGCAAATCAAAGTGTACTTGTAAAAGTACCAATTAAATTTCGAGTGTAATTTTTTTTTTTCAGATCCCGTACCAATTATTTTTTAGGCTTATTGGGAACGTTGACGAATAAGAATTCCAAAGGTGCAAAAGTATAAACTTAATCTATGACATCGACTGTACAGTCGCCATCACATATATCAAAGCGGCCAAGGTGGTCTCAAATATCTGAACAACGCCTCTATTGTCAAGGCGATAAAGTGCATGTTCAGATATTTTTGAGTGCCTTGGCCGCTCCGATATATTTGATGGTGACTGTACCTACGTTTTCCTTAGATAAACAAACTTCCACCAAAAGTAATACTTCCCAAACATGAGAAGTTTGAATGCTTACTCTTCCTACATCGAGAATACTAAACAAAGAAAAACTGGCACTACTATGAAAACTTCACCTCCTACATTTTAAATGAAATAAGTAAAAACCGATTTTATATACATATATGGACGGTTCAAAATCGAATAACAAAATGCTAGATAATTTTGTGACTTGTACAGTAAACGCCATAAATATGTATACACTTTTGCACTTTACTCCATTGTAATAAAGTTCAGAAGCGTATACATATTTTAGGCGTTGACGTACGGGGACAGACGGGGTCTTTATTTTCCAAGATGAATAAATTGCGAATGAGTGACCACGGTTATCGACAGTAGCGTCCATTCATTACAAAGACCAGTAAAAACTAAGACTTTCGTCTCCAAAAGTGGCGTTTACACAGTTTGTTTTAAAGAAATACTACGTGACGGCGAGGAGGGTAATTCGTACATGCTACTCTTTATTTTTATTTATTTAATCTTTATTGCACAAAAGAAAATCTTATAGTACAAAAGGCGAACTTAATGCCAAGAGGCATTCTCTACCAGTCAACTACGAAGAGAGGCCTATGCTCAGCAGTGGGCGATAAAGGGCTGATGATGATGATGATAATGACTCTTTCTTGGTCCATGAGGCAGGGGTGCACGCGGAGTAATAAAGGAACTCGGAAAACGACTGAGGGAGGCAACGGGAGACCCTCGCGCAGGCAGCTTTCTCGCGCAGACTCACCATAAGGGCGGCCACCGACTATCAGTCCGCCTTCAGTCCGCCTGACGATCTCGGCCTGTCAGTTAGAAGAAAAATTTACCGGCTCCGAACAACTGACAGGACGATATCGTCATGCGGACTGCAGGCAGACTAATAGTCGGTGGCCGGCTTAAGAGTCCCCGGACCATTTCAGGTGCTACCAGGAACCATCGGTTAACAACTTAAATACATAAACCGTCTCCGTTCCATTCTATCTCAGGAGAAGGAAGGGGGAGAAGAGGTATTGTCCCGTCAGTGGCGGCGGATAAAAAATATTCTTAGGCAAGCCGGAGGTCAATTTGACTTAAAATTTTTCCATGAGCTATGGAATAACTGCTCAGGTACCTGAATATTAGGCAAGCCGGCGGGAATCGAGTTATATGGACGCGCCGCCACTGTGGCCCGGGGCTACTTTGAAAAATTATAGGTTTTTTCAAACGCTCTAGTGACTAAACGGGAAAAGGGACTGAATTTCTTTTCGAATATATATTACTAGACTATATACTCTTGTTTTTGGCACAAGCCGAAACACGATTGCTGAAAGTTGCCTCGATAGAAAAAAAATCCGAAGTTGGGTCCTTTTTCCCCTTATTTTCCTTAGCATACGTAAACTATAAAAGATTAAGCAATATAACTAAGTAAAAAATATGGTATTCTGGTTTATCTATAAAGTCACAGAAGCAAAATTAGACAAAACTTTATAGATTCGCTTATTTATCGTAGTTTGACCAAAAAGTCCGATCCTTAAGAGCGCTGCATCTCTTTCTTTCTTGCACGGGAGCCATAAACGTGTCTCTAACGGATGGGCGCGGCTTGCCCGAATCGAGGAACGGCCTTATTACACATTTAGAAACGATCCACTTCAATACAACATTAAGCGCCTAAACGTCTGAATCAGAAATATCAGAATTTGCTTGAAAATTATTCCGATGCAACTTCAATATTGGTTGATTATTTGTTGAGTGTTAGAGTTTTGGTTATTATAAATTGTGTTTTTAATGTATTGTTTACGTATTTTTAAAATAGAATATGGCACATTGTCTTTACGTACTGCTAGTTGTCTCGAGAAGCTTTCATTTTCGGAGACTATCAATCAACGGACCCGTTTATGAAGCTTTTGTGAAGTTATATCTCATAGGCGAGCTTGCTGTGTATCTAACCAAAATAATATGTCACGAGCCTTACTCTTCAGCATAAATTGATAAATATTATTACACTATTACATACAACGACCTAGTCCCAGACCCAAAAAAAATCTGATAAACAGAACAATACTTGGATTAAAACCCACGTCAGACTTTAACTTACTGTCTAATTTAGAGGATCACCCTGAAGCACAGACAACCTAAACCACTAGATAGATCATAAGTACAACTTGGGGTCACCACGCATAATATATGTGCTCCCGTATTAATTTTGTATGAGAGCGCGACCGCTTATTTCAGTTGAGTCAACGTTTTTGATCATTACTCATGTGAATTAAAAATATCCACAAAAATTAAGTTACAGGGGTGAACCTGGATTGTTATACTACAATTTGGTGTAGAATACTATTGAGATGTGCTGTTCGAATCGTAGAAAAGAAATAAAATTGCACTGATGTGTGGTGACCTCGTGCTCCCTGTAAAAGCTTAATGATGAGGTGTCTGTGTAGTCTGTGCCCTGAAAAAAGGACGTCATGATATGGTCGCATTTCTCGCATCAATTTAGCTTCTACATGTAAACTCCATTAGTTGTAATATCTTTGAGATTAAGTACCATGTTCATCTCCATTTCGTCGTGGGTATTAGCAGGCGAGGTGATCCCACAGGCGTAACGGAGCGGCAGAACGGGACATTTCCGACGTTAAAACAAAATTCAAGACTGAGTATGATATAAATGTGGAGATTGAATGTTTCGTGTAAGGGTGTAACGTTTATGTTATAGCCTTTTTTAGCGTTATGTTTATAGAAAATGTGGGGAACGGTGATTCAAAATACTCATGTTTTAAATACTAAGAGACTTAAGGCCCATTTAAACGGTGCCATTTTGGGGCGAGAAACTCGCACCGTCTAAATTTAAAAATAAACCCACCGAACGAGTGAACTCCAGCCAGTTTCGCCCGTATTTATTCAGTATCTTTACACAATTTTAACTTAGGTACCTACATGTAAGGCGCAAATCAAACCTACCTAAAACAAATACGGACTGTATTACGACTCTAGTACGAAAACATAAATTAAAGTGTCAAGTATTTCAGAAAATACTGAGCCCAGCTTACTGTCATAATTTCACCAAAGAGCGGTTCAATATCATGATACAAATTCCTGCAGAGATTGCGGGGATAGGGTTGCCCGCTAAAATTCCCAACGCTTACACAAACGGGGCAACTGTGAAAAGTATGCCTATAGATATCACGATTATCACACTGGCGCCGCAACCGCATGCGGCGACGGTGTGCAAGCGTGACAGCGCTATACACACGCAGAGCACTATCTCGCAGGCGCACCGGCGGCGCATACGGAAACCGCAGCAGTTTGAAAGCTGCCTAACGGGTTAGGCTTTTCCTTCCTGACCAACCGTGTCCTTCTCATACTGTGAAAAGTGTGGCCACGGTAAAATGGTCCTAACCATTTATTTACGGTGATATTATACGTGGTAAGTTGTAGTTAAGGGCCCATCAGTTCTAGATCTGAAATATATAAATATAAAACTGTAAAGAAAGGCGGCCACACTTAGGGTGGGTTGCACCACGCACAATTAACGGATTCATCAACGTTAAATATGACGGCAAAACTGTAAACGCACAGACAACGGTGACCACGACCCTCAGTGATGAGGAAACCGATGCAAGGAGGAGGAAGGAGAAAACTGTCAAACTTTTCTAACAAGATTTTTTTTACGATGACGTTGACGTTAACAAACGGTTTGGTGCAACCGGCCCTTAGCCATATGCACACACTTTTGCCATATCTAAACCGGGAAGTGAACCTGCTGTACGATAGTACTATTATTTATTCTGTACTGCTTGAAGTTACTTAATCAAGTATCAGGCCTATAACCGCGAAGCACTTCGTTCATCGAATCGTCTATTTGCATCACTCTCTTTCGTATGTGCAAGAGCGATAGAGACGGGACCATCGTTTTGTCGATTTTCGAACTTCGCGGTAGGCCCTCTGTGCTCCTTCGAATGCCAGTCCTGACTGATGGGTTGGCAAATTCAAGGCTTAATGAGGGTCCCGGCAATTATCGAGCTAGAGAACTCATTACATTAGCCACGAACGTAATTTAGGAGTAGATTGTTGGTGATGTGATCGACTTGTAAGGCACAAGATGTACTGCTGATAAAGAAAAAGTGTCTGAGAGCGGAATTCGAACTTAGAATCTTATTATGCTGCTGGTATCAATATGATGTGTTTTTGTCATCAAAACGATTTTTTACGCGCGATATATATTTACTGGCGGCTGGCACTTATGCTTTTATTTGAGTATTTATTTCAACTTTAATGCACCAAATACAAATGTGTATGTACAAATGGCGGACTTAATGTCAAATGGCATTTTCTACCATTCAACCATTGAGCCAAACAGAGACATGTAGAAAAGGTGCAAAGAGAAATAAATGCATAAATCTAAGTTGTAACTTGAATATATAAATAAATTTAAAAAAAAAGGTAAATGTTTTTCTAGTTAAAACTGCTTGTTACGATTTCTCAAAATAAGTTGCAGATTACTGACACTTGCCAAGACCCATTGATCCGTCCCCTAGTAGAAAGCCGAAACAAAGGGTACACGAAAAAAAAAGCTTCCGGGATATTCTCAATCTAAGACATTATTATATTATGTTGAAAATATTTCCTCGTGACAAGCATTTATTTCCTTTAACGAAAATAAATTAATGCTTTAAATATAACGAAGCGAATATATTCTTACAGATTTTCTAGTTTTCTTTTACCTAAGATAATACTTGTTTGATTAAAGTACAATATCTAGTGTTGGTAAAGACTCGAGTCATTCGAGTCGCCATATCCAAGACTAGACTCAGTTTTTTAGACTCTAGCCATTAAATTAAGCTCGGGTTCTTGAACTTGCGGGGGGACTTGAGCTTTCTATAAGGACTCGAGTCTTCTGTATTTGACTCGAGTGTTTCGTTACGCTCAAGTCTTTTGAAACAACTGAGTTATTATATGAACTCAACAGAGCTCACTTGAGATTACTTACGCGACTTTGTCAAGTACCTAGTGTAGCTATCATTATTTTTTGTTTTGAATTGTCTGTCTGTATGGTTTCCTTCATTTATTACAACACCTATTTTTTTACCGTGTAGGTATCTTATGAGCGTTATTGCTGGTAAAATAAGAATCTATTTTGACGAAATGAAACAAAAATAGGAAATGACTTGAGTATTTTATTAACCGACTTCGCGAATCTTTCGGAATCTTCGAGATCGTGAATCTTTGTTTTTTTTAAGAATGTTCACTGATTATAGTTAGGGAGGCGAGGTAGCTAAATGGCGTAATTCAACGGCGCCGTCGAGACCTATCAAAATCGAAAGATAAAATAATTTCGAAAAGAAAAGCTCGTATGGCAAAAACCATTTTAGCGGTGGGTTTGGCGTGTACGGTTTTTCAAAAATGTTAAAAAAAACAGTTACTTGGGCATTCTCGAGCGCGTCAGATATTCATACTACGTATGCCCCGAGTGCCTCTGATAACAACGGTATACTAATCTGCCGGTTTGCGTGGTGGGGGTAGGCATATAAAGTAGTCAAAAATGCAAAAAAAAAAAAATTACTCGAGCGCGTCAGATTTTCGGAAGGGGTGTTAAGTAGGCCCCAAGGAAGCTCCCTTTAAAAAAACTGACGATTTCGGCGTGACGGTAAGTTACGATGAATTTTTGAAAATGCAAAAAAAAAGAGTTTTTTTGAAATACTCGAGCGCGTCAGATTTTCATAGGGGAGGTTTATCTCGGTATCCTGAAAGCATATTTTTTTAATCTGACAAAAATGTTGGTGGGTTCTCTTAATCTGACCGAAAAAGGTTTAACTTTCAAGTCAAAAAGTTTTAACTTTGGACAAAAATGTAAAGACACCTTTTTTGTGTAAAATAAAATTACCTTTTTTGTTTATTTAAACTTTTTTTTGTAAAATGTATCGTTCGCGACTTATATGCCGTAACGCGTTCTTAGGAAGACGAAATGGCTCCTCCACACTTCCGGTCATGCGGAAACCGGCAGATTTTGTATTTTTAGTAAGTTTTAGATTATATTCTTCAAAACAAAATAAAAAAAAATCGCGCTCGAGAATGCCGGATTAACGTTTTTTTTTTACAAGTTCGCGACCCTATAACTCGGCGGCGTCAAGGACTTATCGTCAGATTAGTTAAATTTAGTCTTTAAACACTAAAATCAACCCCCAATATCTTAAACTGACGCGCTGGAGTATTTCAGACTATCCATTTTTTTTTACTAATCTGATCGTCTATCCTAGGCGCGCGTCACTACATATAGAGCTAAATACTTTACAAGGGTGTTCTATTAGGTCTAAGGTATCTCTCATATCTTAAACTGCCACGCTCGAGTATTGCAGAAAATTCCCCTATTCGCCTCCCTAACTATTACTCGGAGACTATTCAGCCGATTACAAATTTTTTTTTTTTTGAAAGGGTAGATTCTAAATCATGACATCAATATGTCATTTTCATGTTTGTTTGATTTGTATATAAACTTCAAAAGTGAGTCTTCATTATAGGACTCGAGTCACTTAACAAAGACTACAATTGAAAAGGACTGTAAGATATTATGATGACTTGAGTTCTGACTGTAGGACTCGATTTAGACTACAAAGAGGACTCGACTGACGACTCAAAAGGCTCGGAAGTCTTTTAAGCTCAGAGTCCCTTAAATACGAGTCGAGTTCTTCAATTTAGACTTAAAGAACTCGAGTCTTTACCAACACTAACAATATCTCTTATTCACTCAATATACCTACTCTTGAACAATAAATTTTTTAAGAAAACGTGGTTTTATTAGGCAAAGAATCATATTTTTGGTAAAGGAAATAAATACTTGTCACGAGGAAATATTTTCAAGAAAATAATAATATCTTGGATTGAGAATATCCGGAAACTATTTTTTCCGTGTAGTAGTATGATGATTTACACTGAAGCAAACACGACAGATAAGGGAATAGGTTGGGTACTTGTTTAGTTCCCATTTCCAGCTCGCCCAACAGGCTCCGATAAAATGTTTTTTTATGTGACATTCCCTTCTTATGATTAAACTTTCGCGAAAAAATGAGTATTGTGGTTTACACACCCATTTGTATCCATTGTTCTTATCTCATTCAACTACTTACTCCAGTCAACGTAGGTTTTTTTCCCATAATTCAGTATCTCAATAACAAGCTGGACGAATCGAATTTGCATGCCGCGGCGTCCGTATGTAATATTAGGTAGAATATACAATTTTTAATACTTTTTTAAATATTGTTTTAAAATTCTATTAGTCATTATGTGATATTCCAATATGAAGGAGGGGTTGAAATCGCAAAAAAAAAACATTTATTCACTTTTCAACTTCAAAAGACAGCTTCGCAAGAATCGCAAGGTATTATCTACAACTAACAGAGCCACCAGTTTTTATAAGAGAGTAATTCCCAACATTTTTGGTGGTTAAGGCCGTTCTTCGATTCGGGCAAGCCAAACCCATCCGTTAGAGACACGTTTATGGCTCCCGTGCACGAAAGAAAGAGATGCAGCGCTCTTAAGGATCAGACTTTTTGACTAAACTACGATAAATAAGCGAATCTATAAAGTTTTGTCTAATTTTGTTTCAGTGACTTTTTAGATAAACCAGAATACCATATTTTTTACTTAGTTATATTGCTTAATCTCTTATAGTTTACGTAAGCTAAGAAAAATAAGATGAAAAAGGACCCAAATTCGGATTTTTTTTCTATCGAGGCAACTTTCAGCAATCGTGTTTCGGCTTGTGCCATAAACAAGAGTATATAGTCTAATAATATATATTCGAAAATAAATTCAGTCCCTTTTTCCGTTTAGTCTATAGAGCGTTTGAAAAAACCTATAATGTTTAAAGCCACCAAACAAAGATTAACTGCCCTTTTCTTACAATTTATTAGTAGGTACTTGATATTTTTCTTAAGTAAAAAAAATATACTACAATACGTAAACATATATAATTATATCTTCCAATATATAATCGATCGAACTTCGCTTGCGAAGCTCGTTTGATTATATATTAATACTGTTGAGGATACTATCAAAAGCAAGGTTTCTTGCTGGCTGCTTTGTTTACTAGCTGCCATACATACATAAAGCTCTTTTATGCTGCCATATAATGAAATTGACGTTTTATTTTCTTACTTCACTTACGTTATCGATTGCACTAGTTTTCATGTATATTATAGTTAATGCGTTTACTTATTAATACTATGCAACCTAAACATTAAATCGTTCGCACTGCTCTGCCCATAATTACAGTTACTAGAACGGGTCCTCCCATAGTTTTTAGATTAGTCCATCGTTGGTTGGACTACAATTTTGGTTTATATTCTTTATCGTAGCATCAAGTGTATCGTAAAGTGGCGGTCAATTGCTAAAAGTTTGTGGTAAGTACGGCCTTGTGATTTACATAAAACTGTGGATGCTGTGATAGGGGTGATCAGGAGCTGCCGTAAAAGAAGGAAAATAAAAACATTCATAAATATTTTTAGATACTGTTTATCTATGGATAACACAAAAAATAACATAAAATTTGAATCTGGGTGCAGGGCTCGGAAACCGGAATTTGCTCCATAGTAAAAACCGGTTTTTTATTTCGTTCTTTCGTTATAAGATACTCGTATATCGGAGCGGCAAAGGTGGGTTCAAATACCTGAATAACGCCTCTATTGTCAAGTGCATGTTCAGGTATTTTTGAGTACCCTGGCCGCTCCGGTATATTTGATGGCGACTGTACACATATTAAACGAAACAACGGCTCTAACGCGAAATAAATTTATTTTACATTGATTTCCGTATATTTTACGTTTTGACACAGGTTGCACTGATGGTCATGGTCGCGGACAACTGAAGTTTCAGCAAAGGTCAAAAGAGGTGCGGGCCGTTTTTGTTACACTACCCGACGAAAGTTTATCAAATAAGTTGGGGGTGTGCTTCAAAAAGTCCAACTACCCACCTCTCCTTTGTTTTTAAGAGTATTTTTTTACATTTTTAATATAACATAAGTACATACCTACATATTTCACGACACGATACGATTTGGTTACGATATTTCAAACCCCTTTGAAACTATTTAAAGAAAAAGAAACACAAAATAAATTGGAAATATGATATACAGATATACCGTGGGCAGATTAAACCCGACGGATTCTAACCATGTATTCCCGAGGCCAAAAGAAGGCAAAAACATTGTATGACTCTAGGTCGATTTCGCCTTACTTCCAGAGTAAATGCCAATTAAAAAAAAATCAAACACTATTGTATCTGAGCGAAAAATGCCTGTTTGATGACGATGTCACCACTATGAAGACTAGTCTAAGGAGATCTTTATTGACAGATGTCAATGTAATAATACGTGGTTAAAACCTGTCGGGTTTAATCTGCCCACGGTTTGATCTGTATAATGATTAATTAACATCTTACCTCGAAATACCGTGACAAGTAGGTACGAAAATACAAGTAGGTACTTTTGTGTTATATTATTAATATGCAGATAAATTGATAATTATAGAACCATAAACAATTTAAGTCGTTCCTTTAATTTCATGCGGCGACGGTGTCCAAGCGTAAGAGCGCTATACACACGCAGAGCGCTATCTCGTTCGCGCACCGGCGCCGCATGCGGAAACGCCGCAGCAGTGTTGACGCCTTAGTTGGGTAAAAATGTTGTCTTTATTTAGGCTCAAAACACACCTGAGCGGAATTAACCAAATTAGTAGGCAAAGTCGATGGTAGCTTAAATTTGTCTATAGTCTCCATACATTACTGCCTCCATTCCGCTAGGTGTGTTTTGAGCCTTAGTATGAGTTTTATCTAAGGCATACAAAAAACTTGCAAGGCCATCGTCTCTTACGCAGCCATTAATAATACGGAATATAAACCATAAGTTATAAAAAAAACATTTTTGATGATAATCACGTTGGTCACTATATTTTGTTGAAGGTCACAATTTTTTATATATCCCAGCTGATGTTTGTCAAATATCGCGTCCAATATTTCACCATATACTTTTATTTTACCACAACGGTGGCAAACAACCATACGACCCACGTGATGGTAATAAGCTACGGCAGCCTATGGACACCTGCAACTCCAGAGGTCGAGAGATCCAGAGAGACCCTGTGCCGATGAATGTTGAGTGAGATCCGCTGCGGATTTCAAAATGTATAATCATGTAGAGATTTTACAATTTTCGAATGCACTATAAAATAAAACGGTACACTCACGGCAATTTAGTCACTTTACTATTTTTAGCTTAACTACTATACTAACTTCATTTTTAAGTATTTATCGGAAGATAGGCTTCTATTAACCTCGCAACAAGTCTCTTGCTACAGCCAACGTGCCAGCTTTGCTAGAGCCAACCGGCATTGCGAGGGACGATGGTAAGAGACCGGACGGCATGTCCCTGGTTCCGTGGAGGTTGGTAGACACACTGGCTCCTTCCCATCTTACCAGAACCAGTAATGAGGCTAGTGCGGCGGCTAAAGCGGCCGAAAGAAACAAACACCTAAAATACAGGGGTCTCGGCCCCGAATACTGTTTCATGCCTTTCGGAGTCGGGACCCTTGGCCCGTGGGGTCCCAGTGCACTCAAATTTTTTAAAGACTTGGCCAAAAGAGCATCCTTGGCACGATGATACATCTTTAATTTTCAAAGTTGAACGGCAATCCAATGATTTATCTGTAATTAACAATACACTAGCTGGCGTACTAAACTGGTTTACTACTAACAATCTGTTACTTAATGCTAAGAAAACTAAATGTATCCGATTTGTTTTGCCAAACGTGGCACCAATGGACACTAATATAGTTATAAATGGTGAATGTTTAGATATAGTAGATAAAACTGTGTTCCTTGGTTCAACGTTGGACAAAAATTTACAATGGAGTCCTCATATAAAAAAACTCGCTCTTAGACTAAGTTCAGCCGCTCATGCCGTTAGAAAAATTAGACAACTGACTAATATTGAGACAGCTCGCTTAGTTTATTATAGTTATTTTCATAGTGTAATGTCATATGGAATTCTGGTTTGGGGCAAAGCAGCTGACATACAGACTATTTTTGTTTTACAGAAAAGAGCCATTCGCTTTATGTATAACTTAAAGGCAGGTACATCAATTAGAGAATTATTTAAAGAAATTAATATTTTAACTCTTGCGTCCCAATATATCTATGATAATATTATTTTTGTTGTAAAGAATATACATTCAAGAAGAATTCTGACATCCACAGCTATAACACTAGAAATAAAAACAAGCTTGCTACCAGACGATGTCGTGTCCGCAAAGCATATAAGTCATTTTTTGGCCAGGGTATTCATATTTATAACAAGTTACCCGTCGATGTTTTGAATCTATCATTTCCCGCTCTTAAGAAATACTTGAAAAAAACTTTAATGTCAAAGGGTTATTACAGGGTCGAGGACTATATGACAGACATATATGCATGGCCCAAACCAGAATCTATAAAATCATCTAACATTTAGAGGACACAGTTCAAGTAAGAAAGAATATCAAACGTATTGCGAAGCAGTCAGATTTGGATTTTATTTTTATTTTTCATTTTAATTACACAATAGGCAGGTACATGTCTGTCTCTCAAGCTGTTTTGATATGCCTTCTTGAAGAACTACGCATTATTGTATATAGTATCTTTAATGTATTTGTAGTACTGTTTTGAAAAAATAAGTCCCGCCGAGTTTCTTGCCGGTAATAAGTAATACTTCTCGGGTCAGAGGTGTAGGGTTAGAACCGGTGGTAGTTTCTTTTCTCTCTGACGTTCATAAGTGCATTGTAATGTGCCTAAATTGAAGAATAAATATCTTTTATCTTTTTATCTTTTATCTTTTCATGCCGAAGGGGCCCAATTTTTTCGATATTTTTTAGTTTTATTTAATTCTAGTTTTTAGTTAAGGTTTATTTAAATAGGTAAATTTTATTTATAAGTCTTATTTGTTATTAATTTATATAGTTGTACCTGCCAATACATTGAATTTAATATTTAAAAAAAAATCCTTAATTATAAAATTCATTACATAAATTTCCATATTTCGGTTACAAAAGGTTACATTCATTATAAGAATTAGAAACTAGTATTTCTGTAGCATTAGGCAGAATATAACTCAGATTGCATCACCCGCCATTACCGTGTCGTCTGTCTGTACCTGATTTATGTATTTTAATGTATTAAATCCTTCATTTTATGATGTATTTCTCCTTTGCATTCATGTTTCTACTTGTTACTTTTTATTTTTGTTGTGTACCTACAAACTTAACCCCTTCACCCTCTACCAGTGTTTCAATCGGTTGGATTAAGAATCACCAAAAATTCCGTTATGAATATGTTATCCTTTTCTACTGAGGAATTTATTGTAAATAAAAAGATTGCTTAGAAATGAAAACACCCATTTGTTTACATTTATTTGTGTTTACGACGATATATTATAGCGCTGGCATTTTAGATCGGTGACTGGATCTGCGTGGGAGTGCTAATAACTACTCTTACTGGAAGTGGTTGGGTGCCTTTCACCCGAGTTAATCCTTATAAGGCATTTGTCAGAAGTTACGCGAATGGAACCCTACTACTTTGAAATAAAGCTTAAATAATGTAGAGGGATATATTATTATTTTTTAATTATAATGGCTTATGGCGTATGTGGAATTTAAAAATGAATGTAGGTTAATTGTACAATACAAAACTAGACATAAACTTATATCATTAGATACGTCAAAAAATATTGTCATATATGAAATCTGGGGTTCAAATGGATCGGAAACGAATTTTTTTCACTAATATTCAAGAAATAGTAAAATATAATAGAAACCTAACAAATAATTTTGTTGTTACTTAATTGGCACAAGATCTAGAGTTCCATAAAATGGGATGAGTTGGAAACAATCGTTCAAACCTCGAAATGTATTTATACGTGTGGCACGTTGAATTTTATACATAAAAAATATTTAAGCTGCATATTTTTTATTATTTAATGATTTTGTAACCATTTCATAACTTTAACGATAAACACGAAATCTCGCCTCACACTATATAAGTATATAGTTGAGTGACTACGGGTAGTGGTGGGATTTCCTACTAATGTGAGTTGGGAAAATTGTTGGATCGACACTTTTGGATAATGAAAGTTGCAACAGCTTAATTTGTAAAAAGAATATATTATTTACGTAGCAGTAGCTTATAAAAAGCAACTTTCCCTCTGTCATCCCTACTCTCCCCATTCATGACCCAACAACTCGCCATCTGTTTGCTCCTCATTTTACGGTATGAAATACACAAATATGGAGAATGTAGCCTCGAAGGTTCTTCTCCGAAATAATATTTATACTGAGGTATTTTTACTTTTATTGTAACATTGAAGTGCGTGGTAAAACAAGTTTGTGTCAAAAAAGTTTGATTTATAAATCGATATTATAATATCAATGTAATCAAAGTATTTCCTTTCTGTCACTCGAATATTAACTCCTCAATCTCAAGAGCGAGTAAACACTTGCAACAATAAAATTTCCATATAATATTGACTACTCATTATCCATACGGAAAATTATATGCCGAATGTTGTTCACCGTCCATTTTTTACTTGTTTTCCACTAACATAATAATGCGTACACGTAAATATACGCATTAAGTGGATTAAGGCAAGTTCGAGACTATAAGGTGAAGGTAAAGTGATTTTGTAAACAATCACACGCAGCCAGTCGCAACCAAGCCGCCTTGAAAATCTGACGTAGTGCCGACGCAATGGATCAATTCCTTGGGAAAAAATATAAATTAGTTTCGTCCGAGAACTTTGATGATTATCTCAAGTTCATTGGTAAGTTTTTATTTATTTATTGTTAGTTGTTTCCGCGGCTTCCCCTGCGTGCGTTTTGTAGAAAAAAATACCCTAAATTTGGCTCCGGTGTATAAATCGTTATACAAAAATTTTGCTGCCTACTGCCAATGGTTAAATTTTTTCCTCAGTCCCACTTGAGCAAGAATCGATTTTTATAATTTTTTGTTTATTTTTTCCACAATTGAAGCCAAAGGAAGTAAAAGAACGGCTAAAAGTATGATAGAGTTACTGAAGAATAGGGGGTAGAGAAGGTGGAGCGAAAGGGTTTGCTAATTCATTTTTTTTTCACCCTCAGACTTTATTTCAACAAAGTATTCGCTGCGTGCGAAGTGCAAGGTGGGGGGAGGGGGAGGGTAACGTGAATAATTGTAGTGCACAATATGAAGAGAAATAAAAACCATGCACACAAAGAATAGTACAATAAAAAAAAAACAAATTAAAATAAAGAATGCCAAAATTTTACCTGGTTCCTTTTATCACTATAAACTAATCTGTTAGCCAATATACGTCCCAGTGCTGGGCCCAGGGCTTTGGTCCCCAAGCTGGCCCAAAACCGGTTGGGGACTGCACATAAATACACCTTAGAATTTTTCCGCGGAAGTATGCAAGTTTCCTCACGATGTTTACCTTCACCCATTCACCGAGTAGTGATTGGTTTATTAATTATTAATTTAATTCATTTTATTTGACATTAGTGTGGTGTGGGTATAAATTTATTTTTATATCTAAAAAGATTTAGCTTATTTGAATGAAATATTTTTTGCAAAGATCTAAACTCTTTTTAAATCCTAAAAGCACCTTGAAGGCTTTTGTTGTAATAATTATATAAATAATGGACGGATTAAAAAGTATCAGTTTAATTTGATGTTATAATTATAACTAAAATATTGAGGTCACAGGGGATAAACGAGCTGGCAGCTTCCTCGCTCAACGCATTAGTATTGCAATTCAGCGAGGAAATGCTGCCAGCGTCCTCGGTACCATGTCACAGGAGCCGCTTTTAGAAATAGACTTTTAGTTTTTACTATTTTTAAGTTAGTTCCTTTTAATTTGTTTACGTAAGTTTTAATAAAATATATAAAAGTTGAAAAAAATATATATAAATAAATAATAAATAAAATAAAAAAAGCCTTTTCTTTCTTGCTTGCTATAAATGCTTAGTTTAAACACAAACAAATTACTAAATATAAGCAGCAATTTAAATATTAGAAACGTGTCGTAATAAAAACTTCTATATTCAAAGATAACGAATACACAAAATGTTTTAAATTAATGTCACAATTTAATTTTTGTTACGTGTAATATGAATAAAACACTACTATTAAATGTCACAATAATATTGTAAATGTCAAAAATAGCCTAATTAATATCCATACATTATATACGATATAAATATCACGGTCATGTGTCATATGTCATAACCATAACTAGCCTATGAATATTGCCATTTTGTGTTAAATATAAAATTATACATGCCTAATAAAGTGCATGATAAAAATTATAAAATAAATATTTAGAAAATTAAAAAAACAAAATTATTCTGCAAGAACCCCTCCTGTGAAGGTGAAGGCCTCCAGTGTCAACCAATGATCTCTATCTTTGGCTGGATGTCGCAATTTTTGCCCCCTATTTGGGTAATGTCTTATGTCCATCTTTTTATGGGTTTGCCCCGTCTTCTGGTTCCTGTCGGTGGGCCATGATGTCGTTCGTGCTATCCAGCGGTCGCCCACCGCCATTTTAACTTTTGCGCGTAGGAGAGAGTGTATACTGTAGTTTCCCAAATGGCAGTTAATACCATTCTCATTTTTTTCCACTTTTTATTTTTCTCGTAAGCTTCATTTATCAATAGCAATTATAATCATTCTCATATTTACCCATTCTATGTATTTATTAGTAGCTTATTTTCTCGATATGTTTTTGAACCGTTTTCATATTTTCCCATTCTGTGCATTTATTAGTAGCTTATTTTCTGGATATGTTTTTTAACCATTCGCATTATTCCCATTCTATGTATCTAGACGGGTCAAGATTAGGATGGTTGAAAGGAGAGGAGGCTATATCCCTTAACCAGAAAATTCTTAAAATGTTGAATCCTCAACTTAACTAGACGGAGCCCCGCTTCGCGGGACTCCTATTTCTGGGCGGTTTGCCCTTCGGGCATCTGAAGCTACCTAACGAACCTAACCTACCTAGGTACCTATTGATTTAGTTTGATTTCCGTGAAACATTACACTTTGGGGAAAAAGCGTAGGTAGGTAGGTAGCAGTAGCGGCGCGTACATAGAACACGATTCCCGTCGGCTTGCCTAAGTTTCAGTTGCCTGAGCAGTTTTCCTACAGCTCATGAAGAAATTTTAAGCCAAATTCAACACCGGCTTGCCTAAGAAAATTTTTGACCCGCCGCCACTGGTAGGTAGGTTAGGTTCGTTAGGTAGCTTCAGATGCCCGAAGGGCAAACCGCCCAGAAATAGGAGCCCCGCGGTCTAGTTAAGTTGTCATAAAACATATAGGGATATTAAGCTATTCATAAAAAAAATGTATGGAAAATAATGCGAATGGTTACAAAACATACCGGGAAAATAAGTTTTTCAAAAAAAAAATAGAATGGAAAAATATGCGAATGACTAAAGTTGCTATAGGGAAAGGAAGATTACGAGAAAAATATAAAGTGAGAAATAATGCGAATGGTATTAACTGCAATTAGGAAATAACGATTTTCGGAACATACAGTATACACTCGTAGGAGAGCGCGTCGGTAACTTTTGTTTTTTGGCGAATGGTAGTATGACGGATTTTGTGAATTTTCCTTATTTTCATAATTAATAATATAAATCAGTAAACAATTTAAATGATTAACAATTTGAATGCTGACGTACATTCTGGAGATGAGTCTGTAACAAACTCTAATAATTGGGTCAAATTTGCATCGAAAATACTCATATAAAATATGACCGATAACTAATTACAATTGAGAGTAGGTCGTTGACTGGTAAAGAATGTTTACGACTTGATATGCAAATGAATATTACTTAAATTAAATGCCAATTACGAGTATCGTAAAAATACGGCTTGCTCGAACTATGATTAGCTACGCTACAGCCATTTCATTTTAGAGTACTTTTATGTCAATTATAAAAAAAGAAGTATACCGCAGTAACGCAGCCAGGCTAATGGGCACCTTACTGGACAACAGTGACTTAGATATTAGGTACACATACTTTAGACACTGTCATACTGTAAGAAAATGAAATGGCGGTGGGCTGGTCATGTGTCCAGAATGAATGACGAGAAGTGGACAAAAAAAGTCACATCATGGTCTGGCCCGGCGGGAAAACGAAGGAAAGGTAAACCGCTAGAAAGGTGGTCAGATGAAATATCTAAAATGGCAGGACAGAATTGGAGGTTAAGAGCCAAAGATAGAGACACATGGAAGGAGATGGAGGAGGCCTACACTCGAAAAGAGGTCCTTAGTATCTAAGATTATATAGTGATAAATTTAAAAAAAAATAATAATATTTGTTATGATGATTCAATATACAAAAGAAAAAATGTTATATACCTTTATAAATTATTTATAATTATGATCATTTTTAAATTTTAATGGATGAAATTTTGTAATCTAAATTTGAATGATATTAAGGAATAAATGGCTTTATTATTTACTTTAGACACCATAGGAATAGCTAGGTACAGTCGCCATCGATACATCGGAGAGAAAAAGGTCATAAATATCTTAACAACGCCTCTTTTGTGAAGGCGATAGTTCATGTTCAGATATTTTTGAGCACCGTGGCCGCTCCTGTATCAGATATAGTTAGAATAATTTTCTATGCATTGTTATTTTTCCTTTTATTTACTTTTACTTTGAAACAAATAATACCATATCAAACAGTAGGGATACCTACAGAAAAAACTTAAGGCACTAGTCCAGTTTATTTAAAAGAGGGCGATGTCTCGTACCTTATGAAATTAGGCAGTAAAAGTTAATACACAAGACATATAAGAGACATACGAAGTTATTTTTAAATTCATTCACTCCGTATAAACTATTAAGGATATTAATTTTCACTATAGCATCGAGTTCTGTTTTTTTTTTAATTGTTATTGGTATTTTGTAATAAATAAAAAAAATACATTCAACCTAGTAAATAATTACTTGCATCTATTTCCGTAGGTAAGTAGGTATAAAAAAATTACATAATGTTATTTTAAGGTTTTATTTTTAAACAATACTAAATAGTTTAGTTAAACACCCGATTAAAAAAATATACAATAGGAAATAAATTATAATAATAAATAATTACTGTACTCAGACAAACAATGGTCCATGATGTGTTAATAAATTATAATTAAAACTTACTGCATGAAACCTGTCTACGACGGTAAATGTGTATAATATAGTATGTACTCGTATATGTATATGTTATGCTCACTGTACAAGTATTTTAAATTATTGGATTTAAAAATGTACCTACTCTTCAACTACTTGCACATTTGAGCATTTTCACTTAACTGTGTACCATTAACGGCCAGTTAGCAATCGTCACAAAACTGACGGTCAATGTCAAATCCCATACATTTTGTCAGGAATTTCACGGTTTAACGTTACTGAAAAGTGAAACACGACTTAAGTCGGGCTTTAAATTAAAAGTAAAAAAATGGCCATTCATTCCATCAAATTCAAAGTTACTCGTACTAAGTTATTATTATTTATTCGCTGTGTGCGAAGTGCATGGTGGGGGTAACGAGAACGATCGCAGTGCTCAATGTGACAAGAAATGAAACTGCAAATCCCCTGTCTGCTGTCAAAATAGTGAATCAGCCAGTTACATTTCCTATAAGCAGGAATACAACCTATTTATAAAAAAGGAAAAAAGAGATTGACCACCTGCCCAAGAGATGGCGCCACAATCATGCACACAGCGAATAGTATGGCTACATGTCATTGGATATAGTGGATATAGCCGATATAGGTAGGCATTTCTTCTCTCTAGTGGGAAAGCAGATGATGAAGAAAATCCAGTGAGCGCTGCGAGGTCCAGATGGGACAGTGCAGCTGCCAAGTTTGTTACTCTTTTATCTTCTTTTATCACGTGTAGGGTTCTAGGTGTACGGACGCAGCGTAACATTGATACTAACTATTCTACCTATAATGCTATACATACTTGAGTCCAGCTGCATTAATTATGTAAACGTTATTACAACGATTAAACCTGATTACAACATTTACAACCAAGGCTACTTTAGTATTTATACCTAGTTAGCCACGTCGCGTTGCGTAGTTAAAGACAAGATAATAATACCTTCCTACTAAGTAGGTATAACTGCAGATTATCATGGTTAAGCATACAAACAGTAACCAAAACTGCTCGCGCCAACCCGCCTGCCAGGCGTGGCGCGTATGGCATAAAGCCATGCGTAGGTATTTGTAAATGGTAAATTGAATAATATTAATTATTTTGCAGTATTGTAATAGTAGTCATTATTACGAAATAATTTATTCTTATCATTGTTAATGTTTTAGTGAATGTTGCACAATAAAAAACCTGGAGAAAAAGGGGTTCGAAACATATGGTTTTCAATTTATAACGTATGCGTGTGTCACTGTCAGTTTTTCAATTGTCATGTGTCTCTAACGTGATAATCAAAACGAAATTGTGTTTTTATTGCTGTTATGGATTATAATCTGCAAATTGTCATTATTTATTTACAAATGTGAACTCTTCATCATGTTAACTAATCGTTTGTTGGTGTGCTTGCAGTGTGTTTAAATTGAACATTCAAACAGAACAGGTTAGAACAGGTTGGCAACTTCTGTTTCTATGTTTACTGAATTTCTAATCTCAAAAAAAACGAAATATAATAATTGTAGCCATGCAAAGAAAATAGGTAATTAAAAAAGTGTAGGTAACTTATCGTTTTATTTCACGGCGCCGACATTTCAATAAGGCAATGAACCCTTCAAGTGAATGTGATGATTTAAATTAATTAACATTAGAATGACCGTGCGTGACCTGTGACTTAAATACATACATCGAGTTAATCAGCAGTGGTTTAAATTTTTCTGACGTTATTTTAGGTTTAGGTAATGTTTTCTAAATTATAATACATTATATATTGTTTCATTCATCAACTTCCCCGTTTCCCCTCCGTAATGATAATTTCAAACCTTACTAGGGTCTGACTTTAGGTACTAGGGTGCGACTAGCAATGTACATGTACAAGTTGCAGAACATGCGCAAAAATTCAGTAGCTAATATTCTCGGAAATTTCCGAATACTTACAACAGAATTTAAATTAACCTATCGTTCAATATTTTTCTTTGATAAAATACACTAAAAATATTCGCGAATATTCGCATTGAATTTTGCAAATACGAATGCGGATGCGAATTTCCAAAAAAATTATTCTCGAATTATATTATACTAGTAGTTCGCCTTGAACTAAGAACTCGCGATTTACTTGCAAACAAGCTGGCCAATGTAACAAGACGTATGTGATGACTTTTTTGCCCCTTCTAGCTCCATAACCTCTTGATCAATTCTGCTCATATATGGCAACAAAACGTTTTGAAAAAGATGGTCTAGATTCACATACTGAACGAAGCCATCTGAGCTTATAGTAACACCGATTTTTAATGATTTCAGATATTGGTTTCCTGTCTCGCAAGGCAGCGCAGGCCGCGTCTCCAGTATCCTTTCTTGAGAAGAACCCAGACGGCAGCTATACGTTCTCCGTGACGTCACCTATCAAGTCCAGCATCGTCACCTTTAGGTTGGACGAGGAGTTTGTTGAAACCAGACTCGATGGAGTCAAGGTAAGTGCAGACGGCGCGGCGTCTTCGTGTATTGTCACTAATGGGAGCTATAAGTAGGTTTTCCGACACCCATAAAGTCCAATTTCGCCTCCCTCAGTGAAGGCGAGGAGTTTGTCGAGAACAAGCTCGATGGAGTCAATATTAAGCGCAGGCGAGGTACGTCGAGTGAAACCTTGATAGGAGCTACACAGTCTCCGTGACGTCACCCATCAAGTCTACCGTCATCTCCTTCAAGGTAGGCGAGGAATTTGTTGAGACTCAATGGACTCAAGGTAAACGCAGGCGTCTCCGGTAGATCTCTCAGAGTATCCTGACGGAAAATGCTCGTTTTCCGTGACGTCACCCATCAAGTCCATCACGCATCACGTAGGCGCAGTGGACCTAGTCGTATCCAGTGTATCTTGAGCTTAGAAATGTCAAGACTGTGTAGGTGCTCCTATCTAAATTACAAGC
This sequence comes from Pammene fasciana, assembly GCA_911728535.1. NCBI lineage: Eukaryota > Metazoa > Arthropoda > Insecta > Lepidoptera > Tortricidae > Pammene > Pammene fasciana. Next base: position 7,000,205 of record OU452292.1, read on the forward strand.
CAAAACTCTCTGGGGGTAAATACATGTGTTCCGACATGATACTTTAGGTGATTCAAAAGATAAAAGTGCGACTATGTGGCGGATCGTCTGGTTTGGAATAAAATAATTAGTTAAATTGGGAGTCTTCATAAAAGACATGGCGTTGTTTTGGGTTAATGCCATTTTTAAGAACTAACTTTAATAGTATGTTGCGTCTCGGGTACGGAATGCACCCTCCTAGTTTGCATATTCTCGTATTATATTATACTAGTAGTCCGCCTTGAACTAAGAACTCGCGATTTACTTGCAAACAAGCTGACCAATATAACAAGACCCATGTGATGATTTTTGGCCCCTTCTAGCTCCATAACCACTTGATCGATCCTGCTCATATACGAACTCTCAAATTATATACATATATCTCTGCTAAAATTTCAACAAATTTTATAAAGATCAAAAAAACGCTACCCAAGCTCAAAGACTCTAAAAAAAAACATCGGATTACCGAGACGTCCCAGTAACCTGAACCCGCTCGTTCGATGAGAACTCGCTTCGCTTACACTCCCGCTCGTTCGATAATTACACCGACGCCGGCTAGACTTCCGTACCTACATTGTTTTCCCATACATTAAAACAAAATGTTTGGTGGTTGGACTGGTCGGTGTCATCGTCGCGGATGCAAGCTCAGAATGTGGGTTTAGTAGCCTTTCGGATAAGCTAAATATTTATAATATTTATGTTAATATATTCTATAGCGCTTAGATTACTTAGAATATCTAAGTCTATGGCTTAGATAGGACTCACTAATACCTACATAGTTAGGTATTATTAATGAGTATTGTTATTTTGCAGGTGAAGACGACTGTTATGATAGATGGAAATAAACTGATCCAAATACAAATAGAGGACAATGGGAGAATAACAACACACATGCGGGAGTTCACTCCAGAGTTCTTGATTGTTGTAAGTATGAATATAAATAATTTTGGGGACAATCTTACACAAACCTACCTAGTCCCAAACTCAGCAAAGCTTGTATATATTTAGACGAAGTCAATAATTTAGCGCCTTGTCGTTTCACAGCCCAACAACAAAGTCATAATCATAAAAACACTTAGGTACCTTCGTTTGTACCGGCTATTAGTATTTTCAAGGTGTACAATTGAACATTTTCGCAAATCTTGCATAAGAGTAAAACAAAAAGTTGTCGAAAACAGTGTCGTAGCCTTTAGCGTGATACAGAAACCGCCCTGTTCAGTACAGCGCCATCTACCGAAAAATCGGTAGCTTTATAAACAGAAGTCCTTTTATTTATTACATTTATCGTATCTGCAGTATTTTGGTCAGTGTTGCCTTATCAGCTGACTTGTAAAATTTTAACTTCTATTAACGATCACACGGAATTGTTTTGCTTATCGTTGTCCAATTTCGTTTTATTTATTTTTCTGCTAATGTGTACAATATTAATGCATTTTCAGACAACAACGGCTGAAGGCTGGGATGGCAAATGTGTGAGAACTTACAAAGTGATAGAGTGAATGTGATTTTTTGTGATGCCAATATGTCAACTTACTAAGAGTGAATATGATTTTACTGTGTAAAAATACTTTAAAAACTTCTGGTTTCAAGTAAAACATGAGTTTTGAAAACAAATATGCCAAAAAATAGAAAATTCCTGCGTTAAGATTATACTTAAGTAGTAAAATTGGTCAATGTTTGTCTTGCATTTTATTTTTAAAACAAACCTTTTACAATTATTAATATGGTTTGGTGGATATGTTAAGACACTCTAAAGTCTAAAGAGTCGCGCACTGTACGGTTTAAGAGGAATTTCCTCCCACGAACGCTGCGGCTGTGGAATGAGCTCCCTGACGTGGTTCCAGCGGGCTACAGTATGAGGTTCTTCAAAAAAGGAGTGATTTCTTAAAGGGTAGGTAACGCGCGTGTGAATCCTTTGGAGTTGCAGGCGTCTATAAGCTACGGTAACTGCTTACCGTCAGGCGGGCCGTATGCTTGTTTGCCACCGTCGTGGTATAAAAAAAAAATATTAAGGAATTTGCCGTATTATATTAAGTAAAATTCATCAAACTAAATAATATTATTGATGAAATATTATGACAATATAATATTTTATTGGAGGAATAGTTACTTGACACACTACATTAAATTTTATCGCTGCACCCATGTCTTTATTAGTTTTCGGTATAACGATGACTAAGTATAGTTATAATAACGTAGTAAGCCGGCCATAACATTAGATAACGGTTTGTTACACAACTATAGTACAGTATGTGGACTACGGTAAAGGAGTGTCCAGGATTCTAAATGGTAAAATAGGGCTCTGCTCCGCAGGCCACAGAGGGCAATTTCTTTAAGAGCTATGCGGAGATACCGCACAGTATCTTTTACAGCAGCGACGATCCTGGCTGCCGACCCTCCATGGGATCTTTAAGGCCAGATCCTTGCAGAGGTTCACCGCTACAGAGCTACGAGGAGAGCGGCAGCAGATTTCTCAAGACGATGAACACCGCCGTTATCAATTATTTTAACTGACTTTTAAGACTGTCATTTAAGAGTTTATTAAAGATAATACTATTTAATAATACATTTTTTGATAATTTTCATAGGGAAATGTTCTTTTTCCGAGAATGTAACTGAATTTTTGAGAAAGATCTGCAACTTGTACTGTACATCGCTAGCCAAGATCTATTTGATTACCTTTCCCTTGCCTGCTGACTAAAAGTAACAATTAATACTCAAAATTCCTCTTATTATTTTGAGTATTAGTTGCGAATATCTGCATGTTTTTGGAAATTCGCATATAATTCGTTATTATCTTTAGTACCTGCTTAAATTTTTTACACACTATTATGCACAACATATTTAACCATTTTAAAGAGAAAAGGATATTAGGCTACATTTTTAGGTTTAAAGCAACGAAAAATTATATTGAGGTTAAATTAAAGCTAGCTACATAATCATAACAAGCTATACTCGAAAAAACAAATTCCAGTATCCATATCAGTAACCGTATCAATATCAATTGTAACAACAAATACACAATTATTAATCTTATCTAACTGTTTTTGCACTACTTGAACATTGTACCTTCATATTAGCAAACTGGAGTAAATTGCTTGCGAAACTAACCGATAATCTTAATCTTCAAAAGATACGGCTTAACCCAATATCTAGGAGTATAAAAGGGGGGCCCTTCAAAATTAGGTTAGTATAGCTTTAAAGAAGTTGACGAAATGGCTTACCTCGGGAAAACGTATAATTTGGAACGGCAAGAAAAGTTCGACGAGTTCCTTGCATCTCTAGGTAAGTTGTTATTATGTTTTATTGTAGTTTTATTTATAAAGAGACCTCTCTCTCTTTTTGTATTTTTTTCTTGTACAGAATTTTTAGGACTATAGATTGGTGATGAGGCTTGAATTGAGGATTTTTTCATTCTTGCCCGTTAAAGGGTTAAAGCTTAAAAGCAAAATTTAGCTGGCTTTTTAATAGCCATATTAGTTAAAAAGGGATGTAGGTACTAGTGGCGACGCGTCCGTCAATTCCCGCCGGTTTGCCTAATTTTCTGGCACATGAGCAGTTTTTTTACAGCCATGCAGAGTTTTTTTACAGCTTCGGATTGACTAAGAAAAATTTTGAGCTACCGCCACTGCTAGGTACCTATAGAAAGAAATAATAACATCACTTTGATATACCTACCGACAAGAAATTGTAGAAACTAAAAAGTGGCAACATCGTAAATGTTGTCCCTTTCAAATCAATCTTAGAAAACGGGACGACACTACGATGTTGCCACTTTTAATTTCTGCAATTTCTTGTCGGTAGGTATATCTAAGTGATGTTATTATTTCTTTCTATAGGTACCTAGCAGTGGCGGTAGCTCAAAATTTTTCTTAGTCAATCCGTCTCTTGTCAACTCTTGTCGTAATAAAAAAGATCGCCTTTTATCTTAATGAACTGCAATGGTACTGTAGGCAGTATAAAATACGTGTATTGTATACTTAAATAACGTTTTGTATTAACCACTTGAAAATAAAATTCGTCTATTTATTCAATATTTTTTCGGTTTTCAGGAGTGCCACAGGAACGGATAGATGGGATCGTCTCAAAAAAGACCTCACTAACTTTAGAGAAGAATGGAGATACGTACAACCAGACCGTGATGGGCCAACCTGTCAGCTTTCAGTCAGGCGTTGAGTTTGATGAAACCATTGGTGAACACAAGGTACAGATTTAATCGAGATTTTAATAAATATTTTGATTTTTAATTTTGAATAGACACAACTTAAACATTTTATTATAAACTTTAATCAATGTCATAATTATACAAACGAAAAAGTGAATAAGGTATCTGGCTGAAATTGAATCAGCGTCTATTCGCTGTGTGCATGATTGTGGCGCCATCTCTTGGGCAGGTGGTCAATCTCTTTTTTTTTCCTTTTTTTATAAATAGGTTGTATTCCTTGCTTATATGAAATGTAACTGGCTGATTCACTATTTTGACAGCAGACAGGGGATTTGCAGTTTCATTTCTTGTCACATTGAGAACTGCGATCGTTCTCGTTACCCCCACCATGCACTTCTCACATAGCGAATATTTATCAACAGCCAGTACTCGTTGTGTGGCGCCATCTTTAGGGCCAGGGCTCGATATTTTTTTGTCATTTCTTATGAATGACTTGTACCTACTCCTTGTTTATATGAAATGTCTCTGGCTGATTCACTATTTTATTTTGACAGTTGATCGAGTAGAGGTGATAATGGTAAACATTAATGATGTTGATGTCCCTTTGCAGTTTCATTTCTTGTCACATTGTCCACTGCGATCCTTCACGTTACCCCCGCCATGCACTTCGTGTAGCGAATAGTGATTGATGATTGAAATACGATTGGTGCAATCAGCCCTCGATCTTTATTAAGAACATTTTGTTAGATACATATGTACTTTTAAGATGATTTAAGAGATAAGTTTTCAAATAAAATGGAAACAACAATTTATTAAAAAAAATGTTTTTCTCAGTGCAAGACCACCTGCGTGGTCGAGGGTGACACTCTCACGCAGACGCAGAAATTCCAAGATGGCCGCATCATCACATTTAAGAAGAAGTTCTCAGGCGACAAGCTTGTCGTGGTAAGTTATGAAACGCGCGCTCGCGGCTCGACACTCTTTACACCTGCGTATTAAATCTGTATCGCTACTGCGTACGACACCTGCAGTATTAAATCTGTATCGCTATTCAATCTATTCTTACATAGCACCCTTTCTGGAAAACATCATTTAATCACACAAAATTTAATGAATACGGGTCTCAGCATTGATTGCGAAACGGCGGGCAGCGAGTCCTAAATAATAACTAGAGCTTCCAATACAGAGTTTTTTTGTGGGGGCAAATACTGGGATCTTAGCTTGGATTAACATACAAAAAAAAACGGGATTAGAAACCCTAATAAAAAGGTATAAAACTCTCATAAAAAAATGTTACCTGTATTATGGGTCTTAAGACCGACGTGTTTAAAACATAAAAATTTTAAGAAAACATTTCATCAGGCATCTCGGAATTTTTTAAATAGTAAAATCGCTTGGTATCACAAAAACAGCGATATTATATAATTATACGGTCTTTTTAACTCCAGACTCTAGAGTATAAATACTAACTTTCTTTATACAACACGACTTAAAGAGATACATACTACAAGTGAACTTTGTATGTTATTTCAGGAAGCTACCAACGACGCTTGGGATGGAGTCGCCTACAGATACTACTCTGCGTAGCCTGCCAATATCACTACGGCACTGATTTTGCTCTTAAATTATGTTAAAATTGTTCGTTGCTTGAAAATTGCGTGAATGTGTTCTGAATATTGTTAAATGTTACCTAATAAAATTAAATAATAAAAAAACCATGCAACCTGTTAATATTTATTACAAAAGCCATATAAATTGTATATTATAATTATTATAAACCATATAAATGTACTCGCGAACGGCCCAATTCTAGTTAGAATCATGAAAAAGAAGTGCCAGCTTTGCTACTTTTTTTTTCTAAGTTTTCGTAATGAAATGAAAGAAAAACGTTTATTTTCAGGCAACTAGTGGCCCATAGCTAAATACCTTAGAGACTAGCATACATATTACATTATAAACTAAAACCATTATTTTGGTGACACGACGGTTTTCTGTTGTGCCACCTGCTTTGGTGTAATATTTGGCACCGTCCCCCGGAACCGCCTAAACACTGCACCCTTCGGCCAAAAGACCGCGCTCTCGATGGTCTCCAGCAGCGGCCGCGGCACGCGCGACACAAACGAGCAGAATTATACGATACCAATTATGCCCTTAAAAGGATCACTATTATTTTTGTTACACCTTAAGCCAAGATATGGCTAGGTGGAAGGTGGCATTGTCCAGCAATGTGCCTATGGTTGGGGAGGGGAGTACCTGCAACCACTGACTGAGATCAGTTATAAATTTTTCTAGGTCACTAAGAACGGAAATCGCTTCACCACCCAGGGTGCCGTCATCTAAGTACCATACATTTAATATTGAATTTAGTTTTTTGATTATGGAATGAATGACCAGGCTAAAAATTGCTGGCCCGAGAGGGTCTCGTCGACAACCTACAGAAGAAGACAAAACTTTCGATTTGTATAATAATTTAGACGGAGTACATTACCAAAGAAATTTGTAGGTTATAGGAATTTAATCTTTAATCAACAAGGCGACTCTTTCTACGGAGTTGAAAGCATTAGAGACGTCCACCTTCAGCAGAACCTCCCCTGCTTGGTACTCGATGTAAGTCCGGACGGCGTGGGCAGCGGCTTCGCAGCCGCTCTTAGACCCGACACCTAATTGCACAAGTTGTAGGAGTGAACTTAGTTATGAACTCCTCATGGATAGAGCGGCAAGCAATTTTGGCTGTAAGACGGCGTAAGGTAGAGCCAACTGCGATTGGGCGAATTCCACCATATTTTTTGGTTAGGGCACACAATTTGGCTCCGTAGAGTATTCCTGTAATTTAATTAGGAACTTCACCTGCCACATTATATTTAAAAGCTTTTCCTTAGTGTCCCCGCAGCCGCAGAACTTTTTTTTGTATTGTTGTGAAAGACCGTCAAGGCCAGCTGCGACAGTATGGCGCCAAGAACATCCTCAGTGTTAGCAATGAGCGTGAGGTCATCAGACTCCGGTGGGTCGGGCAGAGAAAAGATCGTGTCTGGGGGTGGATGCTCAGCGAGAAGGGCTAAAAGTGTGTTTGGATTGTCGGGAGCCACTGCATCATCAGAGAAAAGGAGCCGGGCGGCACCTTTGATATCGCCATCTGAGACCTTACTTTCGACTTTTTTGCACAAATTATTAGTTAGATGCCTAAATCCATGTGTTGATGGTAAATGTGAAATGTCAGCACTACAGTTGCCTTTGACTTTTTGCGTTAGTGATTTAGAATTTTGATTTAACTTTAAAAGTAAATGTTAATAAATTTTTCCAGCTATAAAATGAATTACATGAAGGATTTTTTTTATTATGTCTGCCAACAGCGGTTACAATATTACATTTAAAGATATCTGACAAATTGTGTTCTTAAGATTATTGCACAGCTAATTAGAGGCAAACACCACATGCATGAACTTCAAGTTAACATAACATTAAGGATTTGCCAAAACGGTGTGTTAGGTACTTGCGAACGAGGACGCGTTGAGACGGCACGCGGCAGGCTGAGACAGCGTGCGCGTGGGACATGCAGGTTGACTGTGGCATGGCCGATGTGTATGTTGAGCCTTAGGGCATGCAAATATCGGACAATTCTCAATACCGGTATTGAATTCGATACTAGCCCTCAATACCGGAATTCCAGATGACATTAAAAAAGTTATTTAAAGGCTAAAATCAGTTAAAAACTCAATAAAGCTCTCCAGTTAATCATATTTAGTTGTACTATGCAATTCGTTAACATAATCTATGCATTTCATATGAGTACAGTCGTCTTGATTGATAATTTTTGTGGTTTTATATTTGTGGTCAGGCAACTGGGTGAATAACGTTTTACACAATTTATATACAGGGCGGTCCAAAGCTTGACGTTCAAAAATTTTTTTTAGATTCTCCACATCAAGGACTATCAGAATATACCCCATGTATGTTAGCCGATTTTTTATAGTTCAGGAGCTATGATTTTTTTTTGTCAAAAATTCTGGTATGATGCTTTTTATTTATAAAAAAAAAACTAATCGTATTCTTCAAGAGATTTCTTTTGTAACATTAAGCTTGCCTAAGGAGCAGCCGTCAGTAAAAAAATCATCATCATCATCAGCCGGAATAAGTTGCGAAATTGATAAGTAAATAAATAAAATGTATTCTAATGCTAAAATGAGATGGAATAACCTTGTTTTTTTTTATTAATTTCTTTTGTAACAAGACGCCTACTTAAGAAGCAAATGCTGGTAAAAAGTTTAAATTTATTACTTTGATGAAAATCAGACCTAGATTTCGGGTTAAAAAAATACAACCGAGTTTTAAGAGCTATGTGTCTTATTCAAACTTTGCTAGAAAGTCATGCAAGTTTTTGGGGTTGAAATCAAATAAAACACAAATTAGATAAGTAGGAAATAAAATTTATTTTATAAAAGGTTTTCAAAAGTCCGGCCTCCTACATCAATGCAAAGCCTACAACGCCTCAAAAAATTATCTTTTAGCTTTCTGAAAGCTTCTCTGTTTTCTTTTATTATTCTCTCGCTTTCTTGCAGCTTTTCTCTAAGTTCCACTTCTGAGTTCGAATCTCTTGCGTATACTATTTCCTTGTAATAACCCCAAACAAAAAAGTCAATGGGATTTAAATCCGGTGAACGAGGAGGCCATTGGATTGGTCCACCGCGTCCGATCCATCTGTTGGGGTAGGTTTCATTCAGGTGTTGTCGTACCGCAATTGAATAGTGGCAAGGAGCACCATCATTTTGAAACACCATATCTCGTCTTATCTGCAAGTTGACATCTTCCAACAATCCGTTCAGCTCGGTCCGTAAGAAATTAAGGTATTCGGCTCCGTTTAGTCTTGCTGGCAATTCAAAGGGCCCAATTAGCTGACCATCAATTACGCCTGACCACATGTTCACACTGAACCGCACCTGAAAGTTGGAACCTCTCCCAAGATGCGGATTCTCGATAGCCCAGCAGTGGTGGTGGTGGGTTGGAAGATGTCAACTTGCAGATAAGACGAGATATGGTGTTTCAAAATGATGGTGCTCCTTGCCACTATTCAATTGCGGTACGACAACACCTGAATGAAACCTACCCCAACAGATGGATCGGACGCGGTGGACCAATCCAATGGCCTCCTCATTCACCGGATTTAAATCCCATTGACTTTTTTGTTTGGGGTTATTACAAGGAAATAGTATACGCAAGAGATTCGAACTCAGAAGTGGAACTTAGAGAAAAGCTGCAAGAAAGCGAGAGAATAATAAAAGAAAACAGAGAAGCTTTCAGAAAGCTAAAAGATAATTTTTTGAGGCGTTGTAGGCTTTGCATTGATGTAGGAGGCCGGACTTTTGAAAACCTTTTATAAAATAAATTTTATTTCCTACTTATCTAATTTGTGTTTTATTTGATTTCAACCCCAAAAACTTGCATGACTTTCTAGCAAAGTTTGAATAAGACACATAGCTCTTAAAACTCGGTTGTATTTTTTTAACCCGAAATCTAGGTCTGATTTTCATCAAAGTAATAAATCTAAACTTTTTACCAGCATTTGCTTCTTAAGTAGGCGTCTTGTTACAAAAGAAATTAACAAAAAAAAACAAGGTTATTCCATCTCATTTTAGCATTAGAATACATTTTATTTATTTACTTATCAATTTCGCAACTTATTCCGGCTGATGATGATGATGATTTTTTTACTGACGGCTGCTCCTTAGGCAAGCTTAATGTTACAAAAGAAATCTCTTGAAGAATACGATTAGTTTTTTTTTATAAATAAAAAGCATCATACCAGAATTTTTGACAAAAAAAAATCATAGCTCCTGAACTATAAAAAATCGGCTAACATACATGGGGTATATTCTGATAGTCCTTGATGTGGAGAATCTAAAAAAAATTTTTGAACGTCAAGCTTTGGACCGCCCTGTATATCTATATCTATATTATAGTCTTACATGTCATTGTTTCGTATAAGGCAATAAATAGTATTACGCATATATATTGTCAATAATAATGTAATTCTAGATCTACATATCATTATCTAAATGTTACATTTATATTTAGTCTAACTACAGTGGCCATATTATCAGCGCACCCACTATGCGTATTGTAAGACGTATTTATTTGTCTAAGAAAGAACATTCAGCAATTTTAATGCATTAACTATTGCCATAATTTACTCAGGAGATCGTTTTTTGCTGGATTGTAGCTACTAAGAGACTATCTATCCAGTAGGTATGTTATATACGAGTTATGGGTCCCAGCGCACACAAGTTTTTTGCAGAAATCGCAAAGCGTCTGGTTGATGTAACTGGTGACCGAAGAGCTGGCGGTTTCCTCGCACAGCGTATCAGCATTGCGATACGAGGAAATGCCGCCAGCATCCTTGGTACAATGCCGCAAGGGCCTAGTTTAGATTTGAGCTAGTTATTAATTTAGTTTAGTATTTGTAATGTAGTGCCTCTGTATATTTAGTTATGTAAATAAATGTTTTATTATACGAGTAGCAGACATTCAAGTCATTCAACAGAATCAGTAAATTAAAATTTTCAGAAGAGGTTTGAAGGTTTGACGCAGGACTTGTAACCGGTTAAAGCAAAAAACCCCGAAATGATCCAATATATTTAATTATTTTATGGTCTTTATGTAAAACCCAATATTGTATTACTGTTTTCACTTCATATTATAGGATTTTTCGATTGAGTATAAAACAGTAACGAAAAGAACGAAAAAAAAACCGTTTTTTACTATGGAAAAAAAAATCGGGTTACAAGCCCAGCTAGCCTACTATGGTCGGGTTTTTATCGCCTGTCACTATAGCTGTCACGTTCTAACAAGTATGTAAGTGTGAAAGTGACGCATAGCGCGATAAGTGATAAAATGGCAACCATGGATAGTCCTCTGGGTTTGAGGTTCTTATATCTGAATTAAACAGATATCAGTGAATCTGTTATTACATAATCAACGAAACTATTGGAATCTTGTGACTTCGTGCTTCTATCGTTTATTTCAATATAAGATAATGATTGCTGATTTTGTATCAATGCAAATGTCCTTGCGCAAATAATAAGCCAAACTTAAACTGAACAAACAAAGATAAAAGAAGATAAATAATGAAGTATTACAGGCAAAATATTACTAATATTAGACTAATTATTTGCAAATTTGTAGTTTTACCTATTCATTTGACCAATTTTACATACAAATGTACGAATCATTTCCAATACCGAGATTCCGATATTTCGATATTGGACCTGTTCAATACCGGTATTGAAATATCGTAAAAATCGATCCGAGTTTCCGGGATTCCGGTATTCATGCCCTAGTTGAGCTTTCGGGAGCCTTTATAAAAGTGCGGTACTGGACATTGAGGACAGCGTACTCGACTTTCTGTTGAGACAACAGCTGGGGTTGGACAAGAAAGGGTAGAAAGGGGCATCAACAATGTCTTAAGAGTCGCCAGGACGCTCGCATTCCCATACAAACGTAGTTCTACTCTCATTTTAAAACGACATGCCTTAGAACCACGAAATTTTGTATAGGCATTCTAGTAGTACAGATCTAGGTGGGTAATTCGTTTTCGTTGCTAAAAATTGTAATACAAAGAAAATACAGCCAGTTACAGATTTACACACAAAACTTAATTTTGCTATATTTTATTTGTATTACAATTTTTAGCAACGAAAACGAATTAACGAACTAGATCTGTACTACTTACTAGAATGCGCATGCCAAATTTCGTTGTTCCAAAGCATGTTGTTTTAAAATGAGAGCTGAACTACGTTTGTATGGGGACGCGAGTTCACGCGAGCGTCCTGGCGACTCTTAAAAAATACAAATTAAAAATATACCTAAATTACACTTAATCTAAAAGTAAAACTGAGACTAAAATTAAACGCTTAAGTACCTAATAAGTAAGTAAAGGATAATAAAAAAATCCGTCCCCGCAAGGAGAACGCACAGGTAGATTTCGCATCTTGTCCTTGTGGATGAATGGATAAGGGCGCTGCATGGTACCGCATAGGATACCAGTTCAAAGTTTTTTTTTACAATTTTTTTAGTACGACCTATGTGATATTAACATGATTTTAACAGTAAAAGTCGGGCACAAGAATTTTGACCTGCTAAACAAGGCCAAAATCCGCACTTTCAGATTTTTTTTTTCCTTTTATTTTTTTTTTCGAAAGCCATGCTTTTTTCCGACAGACATAGTTTTTGAATATTTTAGAGAAAAAAATTATCTTTCGATAAAAAATATTGCTGACATAAAATTATTCACCGTTTAGGAGTTAGGTATGAATTTTTTCCAGAAGAAATTAGGTTTTTTTTAAATTTCGACTAAAATTAACGATATTTTCTTAAAGATATGTTTTAGGGAGTTATAGATATTCAGGTCTCACGCCATATAAAAGAAAAACGGATGGTATATTTTCCATAGGAAAAAAGTTATTTCCGAAAAACTGATTTCATAAAAAGTGAGGCCTCTCCCGTCCCTTTGGCCCTATTCCGCCCGTTCACGAACTTGTCCTAGGTATCAACCAGGGCGATTTTTGTACCAAGTTTGAAAGCAATCGGAGCAAAGATGCGACCGCTATCGTGATGACAAAATCGGGCTGCGGATATATACATACATACATAATTTATATATATATAAACTTTTGAACCAGTGGTCATTTTGGAATCTGCCCATAGCCATAGACCTTCTGTAAATAATTTTTTTTTAAATTCGATTGTGTCGAAGAAATGAATAGGTAGGCTCGACCTAAAATTAACAAATATATAAATAGTACAAGACGCTTGCACAGGTGCAATTACAGGACGGCTTTGAGGTACTGCGCGATACCAGCGGTGTAATAACACTGAATATAATAACGCTATTCTTCTGTGTTTGAAGTTCCACTTTAAAGTCGGTTACGGTTGGCGGTCGGTTTCTGTGCGTATTATACGACCGCAGCCCGGCCGGCGGTAGCTGCTAAATCTTTGGCCTTCCGCTCCGGAGTACTGGCAGGGGCCGTACGTCCAAAGATTCCTTAGATGTATTTCGTCAGATAGGATTATTGCATCTTCTATTTGACATAAGTCGCAAAACAGACGAAGACAACGATAATGTTGGCATGTACCTATATAGGTATTTATTTATATATCTTATAGATTATTTGCCCCTAAATCTTTAAGCAAACGATTGATTTTAGACACAAAAAGGTATTCAAAGTAATTTAAATGTATTTTAAAATGCGTGACATATTTTCTAAGTTAACTAAACGAATTCAATAATTTACAAAATGTAGCTAAAATTTATACGCCAGTTAGTGCCAGCTTATCTAAAATTTCAAATCAATATATATACATAATGACCTGGGGTGGCGCAGGTTCTTGAAATAAAGTACGATAACCCTTGTGGAGTTTGACATGGATTTATTTGGATAATTACAAAAAAAATATGAATTTGATAATAGTTTTGATTCTATATAGCAACCTGTGACTTTTACGTGCACGTGAATATACGCATTAAGTAGATTAAGGCAAGTTCGAGACTATATAAGGTGAAGATAAAGTGATTTTATAAACAATCACACGCAACCAGTCGCAAGCAAGCCGTCTTGAAAATCTGACGTAGGCCGACGCAATGGATCAATTCCTTGGGAAAAAATATAAACAAGTTTCGTCCGAGAACTTTGAAGATTATCTCAAGTTCCTCGGTAAGTTTTTATCAATTGCTAGTTGTTCTGTTCCCGCGGCTTAGGTACATGCGTACTTCCAAACTTTTTAAATTTTTACTTTTTTTTATTCGACAATTTATTGAGTTTAATTAAAGTTTATGGATTTTTTACTTTTATTTAAGTGGAAAAAAACTACAAATTAGAAACAGATATCCATTAAAATGAAAAAAATCCACCATGGAGAACATTGGGGCCTGACAGGATTTGAACCTGAGACCTTCGGACTGCCGGTCCGATGTGCTTTCGATTACACCATGCAGTCTTCCCAGTTCAGCCCGGCGAATTTTATCATTATAATGGTGAACAAGTCACAGCGACATCTGTACCTTAAGTTTAGAAGGTTTACGACCTTTGAGCCAACTCTGAAGGCGCTAGCGCACGCGCGATAAAAGTAGAAGCCATAAAGGAGGATATATTAGGAGCCATTCATGAAAAATAACAAAGTTCGGGACCCCGCCTCAACAGATGGCGCCACAATCATGCACACAGACAATAGTACAATGAAAATAACGTAATAAACATAATAATTATTAATTAGGTACCCTAATAATTTAACCTTCTTAAAATTTGATAAAAATTGTTGTGGACTAAAAAAGTAGCTCAGTTTCAGGAGCCAGGGCCGGTCCTAGGGTAGAGCGAGTGGAGCGGGCGCTCTAGGCGCCGGATGGCAGGGGGGCGCCAAAATGGCAAAAGAAAAAAAAAAGTTTTAAAGCGAGTATTGCGCGGGCGCAAAATATGTACGTTTGGAGTGGAGTGGTGCGACGGCGGGTGGTACCTTTACCTTTTGGTATATAATTTTTGGTATTTTTATTATTTCAACTTGTTTTATCAGATGTGACTCGATACTTTTAATCTTGAAGGGCGCGAAATAAAGGCGCCAAAAAGATACGTTCTTTATATTTTTCTAAGTGATTTGGTTTATCAGGATTGCATTCTATTATTTATTTTTTAAATCGTTGCTTTTGATCTTGAAAGGCGCGAAATAGAGGCTGATATAGGCGCTGATGAACACGTAACGTTCTTTGTAATTTTTTCAAGCAATTGGGAATTTTAGGTATTTTTTTTAATCACTGCTTTTAATCTTGAAAGGCGCGAAATGAAACCTGATAAAGGCGCCGAAAAACGGGTTACATTTATTATCATTTTTTTTAAATCGCTGGTTTTGATCTCGAAAGGCGGAAAATTACAGCTTATAAAGGCGCCGAAAACATAAAGAAGGCAAAACAAATATAAAGCTTAACGACCCCTAGAAGATGAACATTTTGTATTTTATTTTATTTTATTAAAACTGCATTACTTTCCCGATACTGATTTTAAACTTCTAAAATAATAAATCGAAGTATGAGGTCGTGAGAGCTCGCCAAATCTATACCTCTCGCCAAAATCGCCCTTTGTATGGAAGTCTTATTAAGAATGGTTAAAAATTTAAAGATATAATTGCGTATAAATTTATAAACTTTAATGATGAAACTTACATGACTTTGAATAGCATATTTTAACTAATGTTATGAAATATTCATTGTTCAAGTCTAGGTTCCAATATTTTGTGATTCTTGCAATGGATTAATAGCGTTCAACTTTTGGGCCTGGGTTAGTTTTTTCAAATTCTTACTCTCATAAAAAACATACACCATTTATGTTTTAAATTGCTTTTTGTTTTATGTCTAAAACATGAACAAAACTTTTTTTTATGTCACTCTATTATCATGGGGATTACTTTAATATGGAACCGGGACTGTTCACCTAACAGAACTATAACTATACCTAAAACTTGGACTACGATAATTTACTAGTTTATCTTTTAGGCTGCATTCCAAAACATGCAGTTTGCATGAATTTTATTACTTCATTTCATGAATATCATGCTCAAAACTTGAACTAACTAAATTTATCCTTTCATGTTTTAGGTAGCAAATTCAAAACTGAAAATTTTTAGAGAAATAGATAGATAGATAGATAGATAGATAAAAATCTTTATTCAACCACAACTTACATGCATAGCGAAAAATAAACAATCAAATTAGATCTTCTACCTATCAGTGGCGGCGCGTCCATAGAACATGATTCCCGGCTGCTTGCCTAATTTTCATGCACCTGACCAGTTTTCCTACAGCTCATGAAGAAATTTTAAACCAAATTAAGCTCCGGCTGCCTAAGAAAATTTTTGACCCACCGCCACTGATAATTCTATTTTTAAGGCCCATGGTCCTAATTGGTGCTCTGCATTTTTGACGAAAATAGTATTGCCGAATTTCACTTGCCAACCAACTTTGCGGAGAAGTTTCATTTGACCGAATTTCATTTCCCAACTTTACATAATCCAATCTTTTTTTTTTTTTTTTGTCCCAGAGAAATGCTTTACGCATACCTATACGTAACATTAGGCCCCCGGGGTGGAGCCAAATATTACGCATAAGTTATGTGGGACTCTCCGGTCTGGACCGGCCTACCCACTAAAACTCTGGGATGCTGCCATCTCCGTGCCTTAATGGTGGTGCAACGGGATCGAAACTGCAACCGCGACACCACCAGCACTGTCGCCCTAGGGCGAACCCACTCCGCAAATAGAGCACGCTGTAGCATGACCAGCGTGCTCTCCGCCAACTGGCCTCTCTTAACCCCGGAGAAGCCGGGACCGGTATTCCGGTCCCACCCGCACAGCACCAGGAGGACAAACGCCCCTACCCCGGCACCCGTGTAGTGGGGATGCCTTCAAGGAAAACGTCCCTTCCAGCCATACCACCACTACACTCCGCCCCCAATCAGACGTGGAATCTGCCTAGGCAGAGTCACGCTGATGGGTCTCCGGGTGGTTGGGCTAGCCTCCAAGAGTGGGTCACCGGCCACCTGCCTATCCGCGTCCCTTCATCGGCCACTCCAAAAGTGGGAGCAAAGGTTAGTAAGCTAACCAATGCCCACCCAAATGCTGCCCATAACAAACAAAGTCTGGTCTAGGCGAGACGGGTACCTAAGAGTGCAAACCAAGACAATGATAGCTATCTGCAACATCTAGGATACTTCAACCACCCTCCGCCACGTGACTGAGTTTTTGCGATGAGTTGGCACCCCATAGTACCAACCCATGGCCCCAGCCTTAAATACTGCTCTTTTCCGCGAGTCCAGGCCATGGCACACCTCCGAAGAGGCGCCCCGCCCTCTTCCACCACTGTACCTGGTTCGAGAACTGCAGTACATAAGGCCGTCCTCAGCCTCCCTCCTCCCCAGCGCCCACCCCACTAATCTACTCTGTTACCAGAGAGCTCGTGGAGGGACTGACAGGATATTGGCAGCAACGGTAGGCAATACCAACCGATATTACCTACCGCGGCCCCCAGGGTGCACCGTCCAGGAACCCTTCCCTATTCCCCCGGATCCACCTGATCAAGAGGAATGAGAAGGGACCTGGCACTCGAGGAGGTTTCCTGTCCCACACCCCTACATAATCCAACCTAACCTAACCCAACCTAGTAAGTAAATTCCATTTCCCAACTATGGGGTTGGGAAATGAAATGGTTGCGAGATAATTATTTGGTAAAAGTTATTCGGCCAAATGAAACATCTGCGAAAAGTTGGTTGACAAGTGAAATTCGGCAATACAATTTTCGGCAGCAAGGCAGGATACCACTTCAATTATTGCACAAAGCTAAATCAATCAAATTTCCTAATTTTGCTTGTATAGGCCTTAGGAGGCCACTGTTCATTTATTGCCGTCAAATCATTAATTTTTGGGTACTTGATTTTGCTTTTGTACTGGTTCATCTTTTGAATCAAACCGTTCATAATCAGGGCACTTTGTTCATCTTCTGGGCGAATTGGCATATTTTGGCACAAACATTCTTATAAAAAATGCTGTACGGTTCTAAGAGGGTTTGGAATACCTTATTCTAACTAGATTATATGCCAAATCATATTTAAAAAAAAACTTGTTGAAAATTGGTTATAACATACATCAAAAACTTAAGTTGGGGTAGTCCCTTCATCGTTCATTTATGACCTAACCCTATTTCTCTAACGCTTTTGGGTAAAAAGCTTCGACGAGGGGCGCCAAAACCCGATTTCGCTCTACCCTGATCGAGGGCTCGGGCCGGCGCTGTCAGGAGCGCAATCGGTCCTCGCAAGGCCAGAAGCAGCTTATCTCTCCTGAAGATAATAAAAAGAAGTTTGACATGATTGTAATTTCCTTTTCAATATTTTTTCTTTGATAAAAGCCATTAAAAATATTCGCACATATTTGCATTGAATTTTGCTAATACGAATGCGAATATCAAAAACCATACGGGTATTACTAGTGCTACATTTTTAGTAGGAATACGTATATAATTTGGCAATTAAAGTATACAGAAAGCAACAAAATATTTTGACAAAAGGTCTGCATTCACAAACTGAACTGAACCATCTTAGCTTTTAGTAACACCGATCTTTAATGATCTTAGAGTTTGGTCTCCTGGCTCGCAAGGCAGCGCAGACCACGTCTCCAGTAACCTGTCTCGAGAAGAACCCAGACGGCAGCTATGCGTTATCCGTGTCGTCAGTTGTCAAGTCCAACACCACCACCTTCAGGTTGGACGAGGAGTTTGTTGAAACCAGACTCGATGGAGTCAAGGTAAGTGCAGATGGCGCCTCCAGTGTATTTGAAATTGGTGTATTTCACCAAAAAATGTCCCCTGTGCTGTGACCTCAACCTGCCGTTTGGCTAGCTGTCGGTACAGCCTCTGTGCTGCTGGACCCCACGGACTAAGGGTCTCCACGCAAGCAACAAAATTGTGATTGGGCCGCGCCCGCCTTAATCATGGTACCGTTCTATACCTAATGCTTAAGATCAGGATATCTAAGTCTATGGCTTAGGATGATTGTTGATGTTATGATTAACGAGTATTGTTACTTTTCAGGTGAAGACGACTACGAAGATAGATGGAAATAAATTGATCCAGACACAAATAGAAGACAGTGGGAGGAAAACGACACACATACGGGAGTTCACTCCAGAGTTCTTGATTGTAGTGAGTACAAATATATATATTTTTTCAGGGTCAATCTTAATACACAAATCGGTCTAGTCCCAAACTAAGCAATGTATCTAGTCTAGTAACATAGAAAACATCTAGGTTATAGATACTTATTAAACACTGAGGAACAAATATTTATACCAAATATTCGTGATAAACACACAAATAAACCCCCTAACTAGGATTCGAAACCGGGACCTCCTGCCTCGTATACTGTATTCATCCTTACTTGTCATATCATGTAAACAAGTACTTCTCAAAGACATTATGACACTTTTCTCTGAGATTATCACTTAAGATTTTGTTGTATACTTAAAGACAATCACACAGTATTTAATGCAACCAAGTAGCTACTTATTAAAATCAAATCTTCAATAATAGATGTAAAGAACGAATAACCGCAAAAATTACTGATATTACTATATCTAAATTGACAAACATTTGTTTACATGATAAAACAAGTAAGGATGATTTCACTATAGGCAGGATAATAATAAATAATATTATAGGACAATCTTACACAAATCAACCCAGTCCCACGGTAAGCTCAACAAGGCTTGTGTTGTGGGTACTATACGACGATATATAAAATATTAGATAGATATAGATACATACTTAAATACATAGAAACTCACTTTTGCTACCGACTGGGTTAGGAGGCCGTTTATTATTTATTCATCATCATCATCATCATTAGTCGTTCCCTCAGAGCTGAGGATCGTGACATCATGTCGTTCTGTTGAAGATCAGGTTCCTCCATAGGCTTCTATCCCTCGCTAAGCGCATGGCTTCTTGCAGTTTTAATTGCATGGGTGCAGTGATTTGGGCACTCCATCTTGCGGGGGGAGGGCCTCTAAGTCTTGTGCCTTCAACTTTTCCCGTCATGATTATTCTCTCCAAGCTATCCGAGGAAC
This sequence comes from Pammene fasciana, assembly GCA_911728535.1. Taxonomy (NCBI): domain Eukaryota; kingdom Metazoa; phylum Arthropoda; class Insecta; order Lepidoptera; family Tortricidae; genus Pammene; species Pammene fasciana. Next base: position 7,020,033 of record OU452292.1, read on the forward strand.
GTCGTGAGAGGTGTCCGAAGTATGTGAGTATGTGGTCGTGGCACGTCGTCGACAGCCGGCGTTTTATGCGTAATTCCTCTAGTATGGACTGATTAGTGCGCATCGCAGTCCAAGGTATCCGCAAAAGCCGTCGCCAACACCACATCTCAAACGCGTCAATACGGCTTTTAAGGTCTGCCTTGATAGTCCACGACTCAGAGCCGTAAAAGAAAATTGGAAAAACCAGGGAACGCACAAGTCTAATCTTAGTCTCCCTCTGTATACCTCGATCTCTCCAGATCTTGTCTAACCGAGTCATAGCTCCCTTCGCTATTTGAATCCTCTATTACATTAATTGTTTTGATAATTATACCTATAGGATATTGTGCATCGAAATGTTTTTCATCACACTTGCGAAGGAAATCGAATTCCAAGCGAACTATATCTTAAATACAGCGGGATGACAAATTCGTCCGCCATTTCGTCATTGTTTTGACAGGTTATTTAACGAAGGCACGGACAGTAGGTAGTGAGCAAATCTCTAATCTCAATTATTTTAAAAATATTTTCATTCGGGATTGCTTTAATTTGCTTATCCTTGTCCAATTTTGTTTTATTAATTTTTCATCTAATATAAACTAATGTGTAGGTACAATATTAATGCATGTTTCAGACATCAACGACTGAAGGCTGGGATGGCAAATGTATCAGAACGTCCAAAGTGGTAGAGTGAATGTGTTTTTTTTTAATGATAGTAAATATGATTTGACACGTACAAATATTAATTACTTTAAAAACTTCTGTTTCAAGTAAAACACGAGTTTCGAAAACAAATAAATACCTATGCCATAAAATTTTAAATTCCTGTGTAAAAATATACTTATGTAGTAAAATTATTCAATATTTGTCTTGCATTTTATTTTTAAAACAAACCTTTTAAATTGTTTTAGGTAATACGTTTAAGTAAGATCTTTTATTAATGAATTTTCCTTAATTAAGTCTATAGTTCGCAAATTATATTGAAATTCATCAAACTAAATAATACCTATTATTGACGGAATACATGATCTACCTATTTACACCTGTGATGATAAAACAATTATTTATTAGTAATTATTTAATGCCTTGACAGATTACATTAAATTTTATCGCTGCACCCCATGTCTTAATTAGTTTTCGATATAACGATGACTAAGTATCATTATAAAAACCAAGTAAGCCGGCGATAACATTAGATAACGTTGTATTTACACAACTGTAGTACGGTATGTGAACTACAGTAAAGGAGTGTCCAGGATTCTAAAGGATCGGCAACCGCATGTGACACCTCTGGAGATGCAGGCGTCCATAGGCTGCGATAGCTTCTTTTACTACCGTCGTTGTATAATAATAATGTTTTTCTACTCCTGCGTTCTAAAGCCAATAAAATGACTGAAAGGTATATTCAAAGCATATACTTTATATACTTTGTCATAAGATGACTCAAAAGGAGATTCTTAGGGATATAATGACATTGTTGCCGGGGCGGGCCCCGTGCCGCCGCCACCCGCCGCTGTAGACGAGGCGGGCGCCGGCACAATCCGCCGGGAGATTTAAGATACTCCACTGTATAGAGTCAGCAGATGTTCCTAGAACTCAATCCTTACCGGCTTACCTATTTTAATCACTCGTAGAAAAACTATTGTGTGCAACGGTACATAATTAGGTCGTAAAATTCTCGGGTCTGTTTTTACAAAATTCGGCTTCGCCTCATTTTATAACTTCGACCCTCGAATCTTAAGAACCCTTAATTATTACGTAATATGTAACTGTTGCACAAAATACTATTTTGTTAGGCCGGCGCCCACTTTTTTACCAAGTAGCCCAATAGTTAGTCCATCCTTTTTACCCAATATAGCCTTATAGCGCAAATACCCTTTTGACAGTTTAAAGAAACATAAGGGCTACACTAAGCGGATGCTGACGATGCCCGGATCACGTTACGGTATATAGTACGCAGAGACAACCAGCCATCATGATGAGGTTGAGAGAGCTGTCAATAGTGTCAATAGTTCTTACACCACTAGCTCTGCATACGCCCCTAAATGTCGATTGCGCCATCTATGTCAAAGCCACCTAAAGATACCGAATATGTAAGAGAAATGTCAGCTGCACTGCTACTCCGCCTAGTAGCTACTAGAGTGTACTACTAGTACGCTATTTGTTACTAGGTGGAGTAGCAGTGCAGCTGACATTTCTCTTACACATTCGGTATTTTTAGGTGGCTTTGACATAGATGGCGCAATCGACATGAGCTTCAAAAAGATCTTAGGCTGTGGTCGTCTATATCTCTATAGTCTCTGGTATGATGCTATAACAGTTTCAAAACTTAATTCGTTTGTTTTTCAAAATATGCACTTTGACCGGATCATAGGTACATAATCACTACAAGCGATAATCGAAAAATCAGTATCCGTATCAATATCAACTGCAACAACAGTTACAAATTCTTTAATCTTATCTAACATTTAATCGTTTATTCAATAACAACATAATAATATGTCAAACCTTTAAATAATAAACGCATTGATCAATTTATGAAGTCCGCAACACAGACATCGTCAGGTAGCTACAAATGGAAATCCGCAACAGGCATCGTCTCATACAAACCAATGATGAAATCCTCAACACAGGCTTCGTCAAACGTATTTGCTAACAGGAGTTAGGTAAAATGACAAAACTATTTATAAGCAGTCAGACGTTATTCATTTATTACGAAAGACAAATTGTGCCGCTTTTTGACCTCCCTTCCCTACGTTAGATAAGACACCGAAAATAAGACTGAATAAATGTATATAAAAAACTTTTAAAAACAAGCTTTTATTTTAATGCTCTAAAAAAAGAAAATAAGCTTTTGAGTCAATCAAACTATTTTTATAGGAACTTTGTACAATTTTATGACATAAAAGCTTGTCGCGAGACTTTCCCGTGTAAAAGAGATTGCACATTTATATGGAGAAAATATAACAAAATCATTGGTTACATTCAGTCCGATGTTGAGTACTTATTCTTTGAGTACCTACACATTAAATTATTGTCATATAACTCGTTAAATTTGACTTCAAAATTCACTTCGTGATTTGTTATTCGCATTGCACATTTGTGTCGCTTACGTTTGACATACATATAAAAAAGATGCAACTAGCGTAACAAAAACAACTCATTAACTCAATGACAAACCGCCAAGTAGCACTATTTTATATACATATATATACTACATCCAAGACACGTAAATAACACTTGGCATGAATTTGTTTTTTAAGAAATACATTGATAATTTTAATTTTAATTCTTGAATAATGGGCTGGGCACATACATATTTTAATTAATTTTGCACTACCGTCGTAGGATTACTTGGCTTCAGTTGCACGCGCACACAGTTTCAACTGGTGTCACCTAAATATGTGCAATCTCTTTTACACGGGAAAGTCTCGCGACAAGCTTTTATGTCATAAAATTGTACAAAGTTCCTATAAAAATAGTTTGATTGACTCAAAAGCTTATTTTCTTTTTTTAGAGCATTAAAATAAAAGCTTGTTTTTAAAAGTTTTTTATATACATTTATTTTCATGTTTTTAGTTTTTAAGAGACATGTTCCGTAGCCTGTTCATTTCGATTAACACATCGTTTCGCTGTGTTGACCGGTTTATTGCCTGTTAATTTTAGCTAATAGAAATGGTCATTGTGTGTGTTACCTGATATCAAAGTAGGCAATAGGCATCAAGGTAGGCATGCTGAGTTTTTTTTTATCATGATAGTGATGAAACACTTATGATATTTCTGACCTCTAAACCATATCAGGTAATTTAAAAATTCTTGAAAAACAAACTTCTTCGTTATATTCCACAAAGAACATTATGTTACGGAAAAATCCCAAATGGCATATTACAGTTGCAAAATAATAAGCCTAATTAAGTAAATAAGTAACACTTTATTGCACATAACACAGTAGATAAATACAGTAAACAAAAGATGTGAAGTACAAAGGCGAACTTATCCCTTTAAGGGATCTCTTCCAGTTAACCTTTGAGTGAATGAGAGTGAAATTGAAATTAGGTAGACAATTACAGCAACATGTACAACAAGGTACACAATACGAGTATATAAACAATATATAATTAAGTTAACATAGACCTCATCATTTCGAGAAACAGCTACTAAAAACCCAAGCTGACAGTTGTGTCCGAGGTTGAATGAACTTCGCGTCGCTGCACTCGTTCGTTCGATAATAGTTATGCACGTATAAGGTCCGCCTCTAATTAAGAACTTGCGATTATATTAATACCCCTCAACAAATCTGTTTTAGGCCTTCTGATTCCAGAATCCCCTGGTCATTCCAGCTCATTGAAGTCTCTTATTATATACCTCTGATACAACCTCAACAAATTTCATGAAGACCAGAATAACGTTACTAACATATTCGCGAAACGAACATTCAAAATTATAAACCCGTCGGATTTCACAGTAGGCCCAAACAGCATGAACCTATGTTGTCCTAAACCAGGGATCCAGTAGGTACCCCTAGGGTTCAGCATGAAATCTATCTCGTGATACTGGTCCCGACTGCTAACCAGTACAAGTCGAATGAGCCCAACAGCATGAGTCTATGTTGTCCTTAACCCGTGATCCAGTAGGTACCCCCAGGGTTCAACATGAGCTATATTACAAAAACTATTTAAAACGGGATATTTACCATGCGAGTTTGTTATTATGAGCTTACCAAACAAACTCACATGGTAAATATGCCGTTTTAAATAGTTTTTGTAATGTTAATGACCATGTTAGCTTAAAATCGTATATTATGAGCTATATTTTCTGATACCGGTCCCGACTACTCATCAGTACAAATCGAATGAGTCCAAACAGCATGCGTCTATGTTGCCCCAAACCTGAGATCCAGTAGGTGCCCCCAGGGTTCAGCGTGAGCTCCATCTTGTGATACCGCGCGGTCCCGACTGCTTACCAGTACAAGTCGAATGAGCCCAACAGCATGAGTCTATGTTGCCCCAAACCTGAGATCCAGTAGGTGCCCCCAGGGTTCAGCGTGAGCTCCATCTTGTGATACCGCGCGGTCCCGACTGCTTACCAGTACAAGTCGAATGAGCCCAACAGCATGAGTCTATGTTGCCCCAAACCTGAGATCCAGTAGGTGTCCCCAGGGTTCAGCGTGAGCTCCATCTTGTGATACCGGTCCCGACTACTCATCAGTATAAGTCGAATGAGTCCAAACAGCATGAGTCTATGTTGTCCTAAACCCGAGATCCAGTAGGTACCCCCAGGATTCAGCATGAGGTATATTTTGTAATACCGGTCCCGACTACTCATCAGTATAAGTCGAATGAGTCCAAACAGCATGAGTCTATGTTGCCCCAAACCTGAGATCCAGTAGGTGTCCCCAGGGTTCAGCGTTTGCTCCATCTTGTGATACCGGTCCCGACTACTCATCAGTATAAGTCGAATGAGTCCAAACAGCATGAGTCTATGTTGCCCCAAATCTGAGATCCAGTAGGTGCCCCCAGGGTTCAGCGTGAGCTCCATCTTGTGATACCGCGCGGTCCCGACTGCTTACCAGTACAAGTCGAATGAGCCCAACAGCATGAGTCTATGTTGCCCCAAACCTGAGATCCAGTAGGTGTCCCCAGGGTTCAGCGTGAGCTCCATCTTGTGATACCGGTCCCGACTACTCATCAGTATAAGTCGAATGAGTCCAAACAGCATGAGTCTATGTTGTCCTAAACCCGAGATCCAGTAGGTACCCCCAGGATTCAGCATGAGGTATATTTTGTAATACCGGTCCCGACTACTCATCAGTATAAGTCGAATGAGTCCAAACAGCATGAGTCTATGTTGTCCTAAACCCGAGATCCAGTAGGTACCCCCAGGATTCAGCATGAGGTATATTTTGTGATACCGGTCCCGACTACTCATCAGTATAAGTCGAATGAGTCCAAACAGCATGAGTCTATGTTGCCCCAAACCTGAGATCCAGTAGGTACCCCCAGGGTTCAGCATGAGCTCCATCTTGTAATATCGGTCCCAACTCGTTACCAGTACAAGTCAAATGAGCCCAAACAGTGACTTATTAAGACTATTCTAATTCTAGTATCGATTAGGAGAAATTGGTACCAAATCAGCTTTCGATATTGTGGCTGACTGTACTTTTCTTTAGAAAATCAAGGAGTACTCATCGGGACGATTCTAATAAACCCAAACTCAATCTGGTAGAGGTAGTTTATGGCAGAGTTCTTATGGCCACCTCCTGTCTCCATCATCAGACCAGCTCGATGGTACCAAAATATTGTATTGTCATCCAAGTTACGCATGTGTGCTAAATTTCAGCTCAATCGGACATCAAGAACTGGTTCAAATCTGCCTCGCCAGATTCTACCTAAACATCTAACACACATATTTATCTACTGACAAACACTGTGAGTTAAATAAAAGCTTGTAATAATAAAAAGGGCATTATCTAAATTGTCTCTGTTACTTAAATCAGACTAAATTATCTGACGTATAGATGAATTATCGAGAGCGTGGAATTGCATATGTAGTAGTATTGTTTGTGTACAGGCATTCTATATTTGAATCCGCACACAAAGAGGCACAACACGGTACAACCACTACATATGCAATTCCACGCTCTCGATAATTCAACTATAATAAATCAATATTTAGCAACTCACACGAGAATGGCTTGATTGTAAAAAAAATTGTAGCGTATTGTAACTTTGTTGTTGGCGGAGGCTGCTATTATCCTATTCTCAAACTCATTAATTCTTAGGTTAAAATTAAAAATTAAAACTAACAACAAATATTATTTTTGTTTCAATGTACAGTCAGCGTCAGAGATATGTGACCCCCCTCCAGCAATAGACAAATGTGGTCGCTAGTTCGAACCTCAGCATAAGAAAACTTTTTGCTTTTTATACTTTTTTTTCATAATCCTGGTTTTAACATTTTTTACATTACCACAACTATTTATTCGTTTTGATATTCCTTATTACCGACTTAGTTATTAACTCGGTAACATTAAAATTACCCCTTTAAACAATTTTTAACTAGAACAATAATTTCGTCTACTTCACAAGCGTCCGTACAGCGTGATGGATAGTGTAACAGACTAGTAAACACTAGGTTCGCGGTTCGAATCTACGTAGAGGATATTTTTTTGTATTTTTATTCTTGTTCTTTTTTATCAATAATTTGTTAACTTCCTATTTAATATAATATAATATAATAAGTAATTAAAATAGGAGTTAAAAATCTTTTTTTAAGGACTTATAATGAAAAATCCATAGTCACTGGTAACTTTTTATTAACTAAGTAGGTATTTAAATACTATTATTAGATATTGTTTACGAACTGAATAATGGGGGTAATATATATATGACAGTAGATATATTATGCGTGTTCTGTAAACTGATTACTATATATTTTACAGCTAAATATGTACTAGTTAAATTATAATGACAATTTGTAGTTAATTTAATTTAGTTCCTTCAATTATACATCAGTGAAACCTCAAATTAACAAGTAAAATACCTTTAGCTTAACTCTTACTGTTTAAAATTGTGGTATTAGTGGTCTGCATGCTATTAAACTTTATAAGGCATTACACTTTGGTTGTTTACTTTATATAGTAGAACCGTAAAAAAAGTTGGGTCATAACTTTTTTTATAAGTAATACCAAACTACTCGGTTAAAAGTGAAGTGTATAGTTTCCCTTTTCTTTGATTATAAATTAATATTCTTATTGTATTTACCACAATTTTTCAGTTTTACTTTAGATAGAGATGGTGGGAGTTGTGGAAATTGCGGGAAGAGGCTTTTAAGTATAAAATGGGCCATTCAAAAAACAATTTAAAACTGAGTATAGGTTAGACCGCCCCTCGCCCTACCAGTCTGTATGCCATTATCAATATGTAATACGTAATCTATACCAGCTATTTAACGTTGCAAAGAGAAACGACATGCTATCAAAGATAACAATAATTCATCTCTTGCAATGTTAGCATGTTACCAATGCAATGCAACCTTACCACAATCTTAGGCATGGGGTATTTCTCCACTAAATGGGTCGAATTCAAACAGCTCCCATTAAAGTTACATTGAAATTTCCTTTTAACAGAAATCTATACATATAATAAAGATGAAGAGGGTCAAAAATCTGTACATTGGAGATATTAGCAAAAAAATGAGTTAGTAGCTCTTAGAATCGGTAACAGAACACGTTTCGGCGATATTTAGAATTTTTGTCTGTTTGTCTGTTTGGATGGGGAGAGTTGGCGTCAAAACGCCTGAACCGATTTCGATAAAAACTTCACTAGCAGGTTCTACAGACCTTTGGTCAGGACATAGGCTATAAAAAATACGAACTTTTTGGATTTAAGGGGGTTTAAGGGGGGTTTAAACTTTGTATGGGAAATGCCTTTATATGGTAAATAAATACTTATGCTTGTATTTCAACTATATATTTTTTAAACCACGGCGATGGCAAACAATCATACGACCCGCCTGATGGTAAGCACTTAGGGTAGGCAATGAACGCCTGTAAATCCAGAGGTTTTATGTGCGCGTTGCCTCCCTATAAGCATCTTTTTTTATTTACACTATATTGCACGAAATACAAAACTGTGAGACCAAACGGCGGACATCATACCAAATGGTATTTTCCACCAGTCAACCATTGGGTCTATACAACAGACATGTACAAAAGGTGCAAGAATAAAAGTTAAATTAACTAACTATAAAAAAACAAACGGAACATAGTGAAACACGGAAATCGAAAAGTACCGGCACACCCTACCGAAAAAGAGTTTAGATAGAATTCACCGCCTGATGGGCGTCAAAGAGAGGGGGGCGCAAAAAGAAAAAAAGACACCACACTATAGCTAAATATACCGAAAATTGTTACGTTGAACATTTGAGATGGGAGAAGAAGAGTTTTGATAGAGTTCACTACGTGACGGGCGGTAAAGAACGGGGGGTTCGGGGGGCGGAGCCCCCCGCACAAAGAAAAAACACACCGTACTATTGCTTATTATACCAAAAATTGTTACGTCAAACATTTGAGATGGGAGAAAAAGAGTTTGATAGAGATTACTACGCGATGGGCCGCAAAGAAAGGGGGGCTCGGGAGGCGGAGCCCCCCGCATAAAGAAAAAACACACTGTACTATTGCTTATTATACCAAAAATTGTTACGTCAAACATTTGAGATGGGAGAAAAAGAGTTTTGATAGAGTTTACTACGTGACGGGCCGCAAAGAAAGGAGGGCTCGGGGGGCGGAGCCCCCCGCATAAAGAAAAAACACACCGTACTGTTGCTTATTATACCAAAAATTGTTACGTCAAACATTTGAGATGGGAGAAAAAGAGTATTGATAGAGTTTGCCGCGTGACGGGCCGCAAAGAAAGGGGGGCTAGCCCCCCGCATAAAGAAAAAACACACTGTACTATTGCTTATTATACCAAAAATTGTTACGTCAAACATTTGAGATGGGAGAAAAAGAGTTTTGATAGAGTTTGCCGCGTGACGGGCCGCAAAGAAAGGGGGGCTCGGGGGGCGGAGCCCCCCGCATAAAGAAAAAACACATTGTACTATTGCTTATTATACCAAAAATTGTTACGTCAAACATTTGAGATGGGAGAAAAAGAGTTTTGATAGAGTTTGCCGCGTTATGGGCCGCAAAGAAAGGGGGGCTCGGGGGGCGGAGCCCCCCACATAAAGAAAAAACACACTGTACTATTGCTTATTATACCAAAAATTGTTACGTCGAACATTTGAGATGGGAGAAAAAGAGTTTGATAGAGTTTACTACGTGATGGGCCGCAAAGAAAGGGGGGCTCGGGGGGCGGAGCCCCCCGCATAAAGAAAACACACACTGTACTATTGCTTATTATACCAAAAATTGTTACGTCGAACATTTGAGATGGGAGAAAAAGAGTTTGATAGAGTTTACTACTTGATGGGCTGCAAAGAAAGGGGGGTTCGGGGGGCGGAGCCCCCCGCATAAAGAAAAAACACACCGTACTGTTGCTTATTATACCAAAAATTGTTACGTCGAACATTTGAGATGGGGGAAAAAGAGTTTTGATAGAGTTTACTACGTGACGGGCCGTAAAGAAATGGGGGCTCAAGAGGCGGAGCCCCCAGCATAAAGAAAAAACACACCGTACTATTGCTTATTATACCAAAAATTGTTACGTCAAACATTTGAGATGGGAGAAAAAGAGTTTTGATAGAGTTTGCCGCGTGATGGGCCGCAAAGAAAGGGGGGCTCGGGGGGCGGAGCCCCCCGCATAAAGAAAAAACACACCGTACTGTTGCTTATTATACCAAAAATTGTTACGTCGAACATTTGAGATGGGGGAAAAAGAGTTTTGATAGAGTTTACTACGTGACGGGCCGTAAAGAAAGGGGGGCTCGGGGGGCGGAGCCCCCCGCATAAAGAAAAAACACACCGTACTATTGCTTATTATACCAAAAATTGTTACGTCGAACATTTGAGATGGGGGAAAAAGAGTTTTGATAGAGTTTACTACGTGACGGGCCGCAAAGAAAGGGGAGCTCGGGCGGCGGAGCCCCCCGTATAAAGAAAAAACACACCGCACTATTGCTTATTATACCAAAAATTGTTACGTCGAACATTTGAGATGGGGGAAAAAGAGTTTTGATAGAGTTTACTACGTGACGGGCCGCAAAGAAAGGGGGGCTCGGGGGGCTGAGCCCCCCACATAAAGAAAAAACACACCGTACTTTTGCTTATTATACCAAAAATTGTTACGTTGAACATTTGAAATGGGAGAAAAAGAGTTTTGATAGAGTTAACCACGTTATGGGCGGCAAAAAGTAGGGGGCTCAGGGGGCTCCTCCCCCCGCATACAGAAGAAACACACCGTACTATTGCTTATTTTACCAAAAATTGTTAGGTTAGACGTTTGAGATGGGAGAAAAAGAGTTTTGATAAAGATTACCATGTGATGGGCGGGATAGAAAGGGGGGCCAAGAAAGAAAAAACACACCGCAATATTGCTTATCATACCAAAAATTTCTAGGTTGGACATTTGAGATGGGAGAAGAAGAGTTTTGAGAGAGTTTACTACGTGATGGGCGGTAAAGAACGGGGGGCAAATAAAATACTGCTAATTATACCAAAAATTGTTACGGTGAATATTTGAAATGGGAGAAGAAGAGTTTTGCTAGAGTTAATCACGTGATGGGCGGCAAAAAACGGGGGCTCGGAGGGCGGAGCTCCCCGCATAAACAAAAAACACACTGTACTATTGCTAATTTGCCATGGCTGACACAGTCAAATCTCAGACGCTTTCAGTCGATCTTTTGGGATGTCGAAGTTATATGCAAGAAGTCAATTTTAGCTAAACTGCTAAACATACTGTATGAAATATGACATGTAGAAAGCGTTTAGTAATGGACTGTTGAGGGTAACGAAAAGTGACAGAACCTACTGCAACGCACGCGAGCGAAGCCGCGCGGGTACAGCTAGTAAGTTTATAATTTTGGTTTGGTTTAAGCTTTTTACGGTTCTGAGTTTGCTGATAATTATTACCTACTTATAAAATAGGTATAGGGAACTGCTTGTTCGAACCCGCAGGGCACTTTATTCAATCATGTCACATCAAATTGACTTCAAATAATACTAATGAAGAAGAATCCATGTTAAAGAAACTACATTAAATGGCTAACAATATATATGGTTTTTAAGGTAGAAATTAACGAGTTACCACTTGGAAAAGCCTACTTGTCTAAGCACTATTTAGTTATTTGCAAAAAAAAACAATATAATTTGTTAGACACTATACTTATACAATAGCGTCATTATACCTACTCATTATTTTAAAACTTGCATGGAATAAATATTTGCCCAATAATGGAGAAATACCAACAACACAAACATTTTTTTACAATTTTTACTAATATCGTAGAGGAAAACCTTCTCTATCTTCTACCTGTTTTAGTCGGCTTTTCATGCTTGAAACCATGTTTGAACATACATATTGGTGTTCCTCATTAATACCCACGTTCTATATGTAAACTTCTTCGTCTAAGTTTTGTCTTGATTTGACTGGTGTAGGGTCCCGTTAAGCACCATTTGACCCCATAAATTCTCAATAGGATTGAGGTCAGGGCTTTTAGAAGTTGTTTGTAAGCTAACCACTTTTTCACTATACGGGAACGATGCACTGCACTATTGTCTTGCACTAAATAAATTTGTCCTTCGGGGTAGGCGACGCGAACGGAAGGCAACATGACGTCACGTAACAATTCGAGGTATCGCTCGCTGTTCATTCGGCCTCCAACTTCAACGAGCTCCTTGGGCCCCATAGATAACATCCAACCCCAATACGCTAAAAAAAAATCTCATGAGCATACCATAATTTTAAAAGCGTAAAACTGAAAACAATAGTTTTTTTTAATCTGCAGGTAATGAAAATTGTATACTTAATATAATTTACCTACCTAATGATATCCTTCCGCTTGTTCTAAGGTCTAGCATATTTTTGGGGTCAAATCGCTCTCCTCTGCGCCACAATATTTACGTCCCCCCTTCGTTGGTAACATCTCACCCATCTGCGAATCGTATTTTTCTGCAAGTAAAAATACGTATTAAATTTCTCAGTCTCATATTTCCAACAGGGAACTTACCCCACCTAATCTCCATGAAAACTTCAATACATTACTTATTTAAATAAAGGAGACGTTTATGATAAAACTTAAAAAACTCAAATAGCTTTAAAAATAAACATGGCTCTAAGACTATACCTATTACTTCACATAAAAAAACTGCCGATTAAAAGACTTTTCCGTTAAATAATATTTTCTATCTTATCCCATATAAAGGTAAACACTTGACAGTAAATCCTCACAACAAAATCTGGTGGCTTAACTTATTGATAAAATTTTAATTTTTTTACTAAAAAATAAATATCTCACTGGTGTCACAGGTTACAAACTTACCGTTATATTCAGTTCTCGTGCTATTTGTTTAATACTTTTGTTCTCTTCCCAAACAACCACAATTTTGTCGAACCATATTGTCGTTGAAACACAAAAAAACGGACGGGGACAGTTATTTAATTGCTTGAAATGCAAAAGGATTTAAGAAGTCGAGAGATCGTAATTGCGTAGGCACACTAAACACAGGTTATGATTCGCACACGCAAATTATGACTTACCCTCAAACAAACTTTCTCCATGAAATAACTAGACGCATTTACTCCAGTAAATTAAACCTTAAAATGTAACTGGTAAACGTCGTTGTTAGTCGTCTGTGGAAATAAAATGAGGGTAGGAAAATATTGATAAACCAAAGACATTACTAATATGATCCAAGACAAGCTTGCAAAACAGGGACGAGTATAGATAAAATAGTTGGAACAGAATATCTATGTTAAGGGACCTCGATGTCGATGGCGCTTACGCCATTATCAACAATGCTCCAATAGAAATGCAACGCTGCGCAACCCGATGCGGCGTAAGCGCCATTGACAATAAAGTCCATTTTTATAGATTTTGTCATAGTTCTCTATTGCCGGTCGGCCTGCTAAGAACTGGTTCATATTTTTGTTGTGTAGTCCATGTGTTACGATAGCCCAGCGGAAAAAATCCGGACTAATGTATGAGTGAAGCGAATGAGTGTGAGCCGAGGCCCCAGGATCGATCCCAGCTTAGCTGACAAGCAGATTGAGATATTTCATTTTTGAAAGAATTAAATGACAGTGTGGTAAATGCCGATTCTCGTGTCGAACGAGAGTTCCAGTTTTACACCTAGGGGGGTCACATATCTCTGACGCTGACTGTACATTGGTCGATAGAGGTAGGTACTTATCACAAAAATTATTTCCGTTAGTAGTATTAACTTCTTCATTTGACACAATACAATCTTACGAAATGTAGTTACAAAGGAAACTGAGTATAATTTTACTATCATAGAGTCAATCATATTCAATCACTTTTGCTGCCTCCCACACCTCAGCCGTCGGCAGGAGCAGCCGCTAAGCAAGCGGCATCCCTTAAAAAGGACAAATATCTCGGCATATCTCTTTGTCCCTCTAGCGGTTGGAGACATCTGGGTGCTGGTGCGCGGAAGGAAAGGTTTTATATCAGGAGTTGGGTTGCCGTCTGCAGGAGAGAGGCCTTGACCTCCGCTTCGAGTCGTTCCTGCCGCAGAAGTAGTCCATCGGGAGCCGACGCGGCAACACAGCAAGCGTGATGTGCACCTTTGCGCCGGGAGCGGCTCGGAATGGAGTCCTTAGTTTAGTGTTATTTTATAAGTTCAAAAATCTTTTATTTTCACGTAATTTTATTTTTCAGTTAGTTTAAGGTTTAGATATAGTTTTGTATATAATTGTAACTTTTATTATCCTTAAAATAAATCTAAACTTACAACCTATAAGTAGGTATTACGCGTACTTTTTGCTTGTTGTAACTTGTCACTGCTTATTTGCAGTAAGAGCTAGTTTCTTCACTTGCAGACGAGCTACTTTTCCACTCACGGTAGTCGGCAACACGTCCAGAAAGAAAACGCCTCCGTGTAAGTGCTTTGAAGCCGACAAATGTTCTGTAAAATTAGCAAAATGTACTCATTAGGTACGTTATTGTACTTTATTTATTGAGGTCTTAATTGTTAGTATGAAATAGTAAAATTTAAAACACAGTGTGGGAACAAAGATTTGGCGTCCTGTTTAATGGAATCTATGCGGCCAGCCTTCTGGGCACACTGCCCGTTAGCAGCGATATGGTGGATATTTTTAGAACATTCTCCGTTTAGTATGGGAAATATTCTCGAGTGAGAAAACTTCCCATACAAATCGGAGAACGTACTCGAGAACGACACAATTCTAGTCAGAATTCTGAAAGGGAAGTGCCAGCTTTGCTAGTTGTTCATTGTAAGGCAAAACTCACCAGCCACGAGTTCCTGGATGTCTTCGGCGGTGACGTGGTGACCTGGTCTGCGCACCACACACGCTACCACGTGCTCGCCGTCGTCCGCATGCGGCACGCCCGTCACGCACACGTCAGCGACGCCTAGATGTATCAAAACTCACCGGCAACGAGTTCCTTGATGTCTTAGGCAGTGACGTGGTGTCCCGGTCTGCGCACCACGCACGCTATACCACGTGCTCGCCGTCGTCCGCGTGCGGCACGCCCGTCACGCACACGTCAGCCACGCCTAGATGTCTCAAAACTCACCGGCAACGAGTTCCTTGATGTCTTTAGCAGTGACGTGGTGTCCTGGTCTGCGCACCACGCACGCTACCACGTGCTCACCGTCGTCTGCGTGCGCCACGCCCGTCACGCACACGTCAGCTACGCCCGGGTGTCTCAAAATTACCTCTTCAACTTCTGAAGGAACTATCTGAAATTTACGGAAAAAAATCACGTTATTTTTCCCCCAACGAAAGGGAGACGGTACGAGTACATTTTCAAGTTCAAGGTTTACAACACTAAACAAGTATTAAAGTTAACGTATTTTCTGTGGTTTACAAAAAATATAGCTATCTACTAAATACGCCTTCAGGGGCCAGTTTTATTTAATTTTTTTTTTTTTTTTTTTTTTTTTTAATTTAATCACACAAGAACGGTTTACACCAATTACACTTGTTACAAGTACGTATTTACCATGTATCTTATTCTAGTCATAGATTTACTCTGTCATACTTAACGTGCACTCTCACAATAGGAGAGGCATCTGGATGCTAGTGTAGGCCAGCGATCATGAAACATGTCTACTTTTGGATCTGTACGTAAGAGTCCATTGAGGGAGTTGAGCATGTCACACAGCGGTGAGTGACGGCGTGCAGCGGTTGCGCCCGGTCCTGTGCCGTCCCACAACTGAAGATATGCCCGTCGACGAGATTTGTTCGGGGGCACAACTAGGCAGTTCATAGTATTGTGCAGTTCCGTGCTATTAATTTTATTACAAAGCACCTTATACACAGTAATCAGCCGCTCGCAGTCTCTCCGAACCTCCAGGGAGTTAAAACCTAGGATGCCAAGTAAAAACTTAGTTGGGTACATGAACGGGTAGTATCCATACAACTTCTTGTAAAGGAAGCGTAGGAATGCTTTTTGGACCTTCTCCAACATAAGCTTGTACTTGGCCTCACTAGGACTCCAGACACAGGCGCTAGCCTCCAGTTTGCATCTGACTAGAGCCGTATAGAGGAGTTTGATGACGCCGGAATTGTGAAAGTCCCTAACGTTTCTCGTCACGAAACCTAACCTCCTATACGACTCTTTGGCGAGGCTATTGATGTGCTCATGGAATGTGAGCTCGCGATCAAACTTCACTCCAAGGTCTTTAACTGAATCAACACGGTTTATTACCTGACCATCTATCTCGTAGTTAAATATAATCGGACATTGGCGACGTGTGAAGGTCATAATTTGGCACTTGCTGTTATTGAAGTGAAGTTTGTTCGCTACGCTCCAACGATATACCCGATCTAAATCTTCCTGTAGCTTCAGGCAATCTGACTTTATAAAGCTACAAGTTACAATTTACAAGCGGAATTCTCTTTCTAACCCTATGTTTTAGAAAGAGACTTCTACTTGTAAATTGTTACTTGTAGCTTTATAAAACTGGCCTCAGGTCAAACTATTTTGATTACCTAGTTCAATATGTGGATAAAAAAAATAAGTACAAAACGAACCTGGTAATTCTTATATTTCAAAAGCATTTTATGTCTTTCCACGAAGTAATAGTATCCTTCCTGGTCTTTATAAAACAAATCACCCGTTTTTAAATATCCGTCTTCAGTAAAAGCATTTTTGGTCTCTTGAGGATCATTATAATAACACTGAAAAGAAACGTTTTATACAAGTTGTAACAAAATTGCTGGTGATCCTTTTAAGGGCATAATTGGTATCGTGTTCTTATTGTGAAAAACGAAGAAAAAAAAATTCTCGTGAAAAAAATTTTTGAGTTTGTATGGAGGGTTGGCCAGCTGGGGCGAATCGCCCCATACAAAAAAAAAATTTTTTTTTCGCGTCCAAAAAAATTTTCTCCCACTTTTTCATACTCGCAATACGATACCTATTATGCCCTTAAACGGATCACCAGTATTTTTGTTACACCCTGTATAAAATTATTATTTTATTTTTAGCATTGAAATAGAAGCAGAAGCAGTTATTTGAGTAGGTACCTAATTTTTTTTTAAATTAATGTGTAAAAATTTTTGTACCACACCGGTGTAGGACAAGGCTAGGGGGAAGAGGTCTTGAACAAATCTTTCTTGTGCGAAGTGCATATCTTTTAGGGCAAATGACCCGCTTGGCTAACTATACTATTTTATTTAACTTTAGTAATAAGTAATCCAAACGACCGGGTCGAGTGGAAAAAAAGGGGAGGCATTTGCCCAGCAGAGGGACACTAAGCAAGGCTAATAATAATAAAAGTAATAAAAAAATACGTACTGCCATAGTCGGACCTTTAACATACAACTCTCCTGTGACGTTTGGCTCCAATATTTCTTTTCCAGTTTCTGTTGATATTAACTGTGAAATATATTGAACGAGAATCAGTAAATTTAATGCTCGCATTGTTCCACCATGTATAAGAACCCCAATAACCATTCACTTTATATTTATAGTAGTTTCAATAGATTTTTATCATGAACCACTTTGTGCTTTTGTATGTTTGTATTTATCATCTCATCACTCGAGTACCAAGAGTGATAAAGAGATACATTGAAATTTCGATTGTACATTTACGGCTCTTATGCGTCATAGAGGAGATTTTTAAGTTTGAAGCACCTTACCATCAGATGTTTATTTATTGCTACTACTAAAATTAATAAATTTAAACTAAACAAAATTACAAAATGTGTCTAAAATTGATGCTGTTTGCGAAAAATTTATACGCCAGTTGTGATAGTGCTTGCTCATCTAAAATTATTTTTATTTTTTTATTGGGACCCAGTGTAAATATATGATAGTCTAAACACAAAGTTTATGCGGAAAGAGAAGTGGCGTGGATTATAAGGGAACTAATGAATTCTACGAGACTATCTTTAGGCTGCCTTTCCACTAAGGCGGGGATGAGTGAAGTATAATGTTATTAGTTGATTCCCGAACGTCTCTTCTCATCTCCGCCTCAACGGAGAGGCAAAGCGTTACGCACCGACCCTAGAGTTTATTACTCAGACCTTTGCTTCATATTTCGGATCAATTTTCCCAAGGCATCCAACCGGATCACCACGAAATGACTCCATCACCGCACCGCCAATCTCCGTCATTCCGTACCCTTGAATAATTTTAGTATCTGGTCGAACTCTGGCCTGAAAAACATAAAGCAAAAGTATATAAAAAAAGAGATACGTGGAAGATAGAGAGGGAGGCCTTTGTCCAGCAGTGGAACACTGCAGGCTGATGAATAAAATAAAATAAATACATAAGCGTTAACTACATAAATTATGAAATTAATATCACTTGAAAGACTCGTGATACTTTATAAAATATGAATTCTTGAAAAATTTTAAAGGTACATATTATACTACGTGCATATCATTTGAGAATAATTACTCGTATGTAAATAATCTAGATAGCTAGATTAAGAGGTAGTGAAGACACAAGACGACTTGCTTCCCCTTTTTATGTTGCTTTGTTCTTGTATTTCATAAATTACTTACATCCACTGACTATGGTAACTAACTGTTTACGTAGGTAAACATCAAACGAATTGTATGATATTTTTCACCAACATGATAAAACACTACAAAATAACGATTTATTTTCTCTTAAAATATATTCGTAGAATCGTTCGCTGTAAACCGTGTTTTTGTTATATTTCTTTTCAATTTAGCATACATATGGCTAGGTACGATTAAGGAAATAAAGGAAGGTTGTTTTTTCAAACTTCGAAAAAAAATTTGAAGTGAAAACTTTTTTAGGCAATTTTTCTTAGAACAATAATAATTGTGATATCGGTCATTAATGTAATGAGGGAATTACGCTGTTAAAATTGTCTAAACTAAATAATTGAAAATTATGTCATGTCAATGTACCTAATTTTCCAACATTACAATACGTAACACACATGTGCGTCATTTATTGCGGTGTCTCAGAGTACAAACATAATTTAATGTAGGTTTACGCAATCAGAATGATAAAAATTAACTACAGATATTAACTCAGAACCGGAGCTAATTAGGATTGGTGTCTTTGAGAAATATACTTAATTTACGCGCAGGAATGTAGTAGTAGTAGTAGTAAAACACTTTATTGCACAAAACAAGTACATGACCATTAAAAACTAAGGTAAGTATACAAAGGCGAGCTTATCCCTTTAAGGGATCTCTTCCAGCTAACCCTTACAATTAAAGAAAATAAAAAAACACGATGTATTGATACCCACCTGAAGACTCATGAGTAGTTCGCTATGGACTTTACTGCCTCCAGTCTTCAGATCATCTAAACACGTCAGGTCACAATGTTTTTCGTGGTGCAGTATGGGCGCTAGGAATGTCGGCGTACACAAAGTTCCGGCAGGCTGTGAAATTCAATATTTTTAGGTGACTCATGTTGTAGAATAATTATGCGTTTTGGGAGCAAGTAGCGGAAAGTTTAAAAAAATATAAAGGTCTCGGAACTTTCCAGACGCTTTCACATATGATATATATTATGAGAATGGAATAATCCCCATTAGAAATTATGAGAAATTTTCAAAATTTTCCCATGCGAAAAAAAATCGCAATTCTCGATGTTCCGTCGGCACATCATGTACACCAAAAAAATCTGAACATAGACTTTATCACCTTGACAACAAAGGCGTTGTTCATTCACATATTTGTGACTACCTAGGCCGCTCCGATATATCTGATGACTGCACAACGTTCTGTAAAGATTTTTAGAATGATGACAAGCAGAGCACTCGTCCGGGACATCGCTATGGCTTTCAAAGCAGATATTCAGGCACCTATCCGGATTCTCGTAATGATTTGCTAACGCTGGCTAACCGATACGCTTAATTCAATGTACGCGGTCATATGGACGGCGTGCGTTGACCAATACTTCTTCGACTGTCTTGAACAGAGATCAGGTGCATGGGAGGATGGGATGGGCGTCATTTTCATAAACTAGTAGTCCGCCTCGAACTGAGAACTCGCGATTTACTTGCAAACGAGTTGACCAATATAACAACACCCCAAGGAGGATTTTTTTTCTCCTTCTAGCTCCATAGCCACTTGATCGATACGAACGCTCATATACGAACTAACAAATTTTATGTATCTCTGCTACAGTCATCAGAAAAACGTAACTAAAGTTATCGTCAGACAAACTATTGAAATCAAAATGCCATCCAAATGCCGAGACGTCCCAGTAGCCAGGTGACAGTTCGGTCTGGAGTTGTTTGTAAGAACTCACTTCACTTACGCTCCGCGAGTTCGATTAAGTGAGTAATGTCAATATTATAATGACGCCCTTCCATCCCATCTCTGGTCTTGATTGACCGTTTTGGTATTTAGCGGAAGAAGACTTTGGTTTTAATTGTATTACTAATTTGCTGTTTTGATCTATTGTGTTATTTCCGTAACCTCACCCACATGTGGCCACCGACGGAAGACCAGCGCTGGCTCTCCAGGCTAGCACCACGCTGAGTCGGGACCATTTCGTGACACACTATGTACCATTTTCAGTTTTATTCATTAACGAACCGTTACACATGTACGTACCATTTGTAACGCTTAAGTATTATGTAACAAATAAACGTTTTTCTTTCTTTCTTCTTTCAAGATTCGCCATGACTATATCGGATATTTTTGTGAAGACCGCTCTGCGTCACCGTAGATAAGCAGAGCGGTCTTCACAAAAATATCCGTTTTAGTTATCTGAACTGTTCGGTTGACGACCTATTGCTGATATGATATGATACTAACCTTATACTGATTAATAATGTCAATGACATGTTCCGTGGTAAGAGGAGCGGAAGTTTGCACCTTGATGTGGTTAATCGGCATCAGCAGGGCGTTACAGCAACCCGATATCCAGTGCAGGGTTGACACGTTCAGAGCTGTTTTACGCACGCTAAAAATTATGATAAAATGATGGACATTACGAGTATTAAGTGATCTGAAGTATCGTTTCGTAATTTATAAGTTTAAGTATCTAATTTTAATATCAAGTTAAGTGACTTTCATTTATTACCAGCGAAAATCATAACTTTCATTGCTTTTCAACCGACTTCAAGATTTCGAAGGAGTATGTTATCAATTCGTCGGGATTATTCGAAAACGGCTGGACCGATTTGGAAATTTTTTGTTTTCGTTTATAAGAATATACTTCAGAGTTGGTACCACTGTCACCAAGTCCAGATCTGATGATGGGATCCTGTAGAAAACGAGGGAACTCTTCAACTATTATAGCCACATAAAAAAAATTGAATTGAAGTCTCTTCTACTATAGGCTCTTCTACTATAGGGCAATCAAGGATATCCAGATGGCTCTAACAGATCTTACCCATTTGTAACTTCCTTATAGCTGTAAAAGTCCAACATCTGAAGAAGGTGTGAGTGCGTGAGAGCTACTATCTTCGGCCGTCCAGTGCTTCCACTTGTACTAACAAGCCAGCAGTAAACTTCATCCGTGTTGAAAGTGGCGACCCTAAAAGCATTCTAAATTCCTAAGTGTTAATAAGACGGTACAGTCGCCATCATGTATATTTGATAGCGACTGTACAAGTAGTTGCATGCAATTTTCGTTACGACACGGCATAATAAGTAAGTTATCGGTTAGTTTTATTCAATTCCAAATAGGTACAAAATAAATGTCAACTTATAACTACCTTACCTAAATATACACTAACCATAAACTTACAAAATATTACATATAAAGGAAACAAGACCACCATCATTAAAAACAATAACGGTTAGTATCGGTTAGTAACGGTTAGGTTTATCGGTTAGTTGGTTTCATAGTACTTGTATATATACCTCAGCTGTCTGCAATGTACAACGTAGTGAAAATCGAATATGTATACTATGGTTTTCGGACCGTCTAAGTCAGCTATTATGTACTAAAACCAGAACTATGAGAGCAAATTTGAAAAACTGTAAAATCTTTTAAACGTAAGTCTATATGGACCTAATAGAAAGAATTCAGAGTATTTTTACTTACTGGAATTCCTCTTCGTTCTGCAGATCGTGGTTCACATCCAAAAGATTTTGCATGGAGTTTTCGCCGCCGCCAAACGTTATAATTTTTGTGTTGTAACTCAGTTCATGTATTGCATTTTTGTACTCTTCCAACATTCCAATGTCGCAAAATGCTATTTTTGGTTTTACGACGCTGAGCAAATGTTTCAATTCGCCTAAAAATTATGTACAGTCGATGTCAAAGATTATTTTTCACTTTTGGACCTTATTACAAAGGAATAAGGTATATAAGTGACAACATATTTTTGACGTTGACCGTACGTACCATATTCTGACATCGGAGCACAATTTATCACGCGCTTGATAATTTTTATTATGGCAATAAACACATTCCTTTTTATAACTAGTAGTCCGCCTCGAACTGAGAACTCGCGATTTACTTGCAAACGAATTTACCAATATAACAAGACCCCAAGGAGGATTTTTTTTCTCCTTCTAGCTCCATAACCAGTTGATGGATCCTGCTCATATACGAACTTACAAATTTATGCACCGCTGCTACAGCCCCAAGAAATTTCATAAAGATCAGAAAAACGTTACTAAAGTTATCGTCCGACAAACTATCGAAATCAAAAAGCCATCCAAATGCCGAGACGTCCCAGTAGCCAGGTGACAGTTTGGTCTGGAGGAGTTGTTTGTAAGAACTCACTTCGCTTACGCTCCGCGAGTTCGATTATCGCACCTTAGAGGTAATTGACCCTATACCTGTCACGGCTGGTGTGATACGGTTGCTTACTATCGCCGCTTTTGTTCCTGATCGTCCTGGACGACGTGATCCGCAGAGTAACAAGCCAAGACAGGAGAGGACTACCATGAGTAAATGGAGGAAACCTCGAAGATTGACTTTGTCGACGATCTCTGTCTACTCGCAGCAGCGTCACGCTAACATCTTCACTCCAACACATATGACCTCTCTAAATTCGCTGCAGGAGAAAGCCTGCGCATAAACTGCTCGAAAATAAAGGACATGCCGCCTTAACACCTAGGATGCAGCGCCGATGAGAGGCAGTTGAACAAGGCGAGCGATTCACGTACCTCGGAACCTCGGAAGTATGGTGGATCCGATAGGGGGAGCGAACAGCGATTTCGAGGTGCGCATCAACAAGACACGATCAGCGTATGCGCAACTGAAACCTGTCTGGACATCCAGCGTGATCACTCTGCCTACAAAAATCTGAGTTTTTAACTCCAACGTCAAGTAAGTCCTACTTTACAGATGCGAGACGTGGTAAGTGAGGCAAGACATCACCAATCGTCTGCAGGTGTTCATCAATAAGTACCTGCGGCGCATTCTGGGAATATACTGGCCACGTAACATCTCGAACGTAAGGCTGTGGGAGATGACTGACCAGAAGCCCATAAGTCAGGAAATCCTGGAGAGGAAATGGTGATGGATCGGGCACGCACTCCGAAGACCGTACAACCACTTGTCCAACAGAGTCTCCGATGGCAATCTACTGGCAGTAGAAGGTCGGGACGCGCCCTAACTACATGGAAGCGATCAGTTGAGAAAGAGTATGGGTCAATTGGTCTCGGCTGGAGAGAGCTGGAAGTAGCCGCTCAAGATCGTGACAAATGAAAAATATTCTGCGAGCCTTATGTCCCCAATGAGGGAGAGCAGGAAGAAATCATCATCAAAATCATCATCAAAATCATCAAATCATCATCATCATTGAGACACAAAAAAACCGTTCATGTGTAGGTATGAGGGCAAAATTTGTTATGACTAATTATTTGTTGTTGTAATGTCTATAGAAATAAGTACAAATCAAGTTTCCAGCATCGACTAATTACCGTAATTAAGATACGTACATCCTAATGACAGACAACTGTTTGACAGATAGCGAAGACTTTAGATTCCACATTTCGTCACTCTTTGAGTACAAAAAGTCTTTCGATCGACGAACCTCCCTTTAAATTACGACTTATATTAATCACTTACTGCATTTCAGCGCCGGATCAATTCCAGCTATAGGCATCCCGCTCATCATTCCAGCGTAGAAAGGGATATGCACATCCAGGTGGTTTCGTCCACCAATGACTATTGTGTCGCCCGGTACGAGGCCTAGCTTCGCAAAACATTGCGCTAAGCGTATGCTCCTAGACAGCACCGAGTCACATGTTTCTTTTTCGCCTGTGGCTGCATCTATCTAAAAAAAATGCTCGATTCCAAAAAAATCTTTTAACAATTTGTTAGGTGTCAAAACATAGTTTTAGGACTTTTAGGTTATCAATTTCATGTCAAATGTATAAAAGATACACCAATATTGATTTTGGAACTGTCTAGCTAGACAATCACCTTTATTGTTTGTATTTAATATTTTACCTGTGGGTAGTTTTTGTACGTTTAATTTTAAATGGGGATAAATATATTTTTCCTCGGTCAACCCGTGACCACGAACGCTGTAAAGTGTTCGAAAAGTCGGGATGTAATTTAAATTCAGTATACGCGATATGATATAATCCGTTTAAAGTTGTTTTATTTCATGTCTGGCTAGACAGCCTGATAAGGTTAATCAGATAGGACAGGTAGGTATTGAGAATAATATGAGTATGATAACCTAACCATGCCATAATTTATTTTAATCTAAATCACAAGTAGGTAGTTTTTTGTATTTTTTAACAATGATTAAAGTGGTTTTTATACTATAGAAAACATTAACAGTTATATTTTTTTAATAGCGTAATTATAAGTTAGTATTTTGTTTACCACTGTGCTGTTTGTTTGTTATATATCTAATTTTTACATACCGGTCTTAACGTAGTGATGTTATGACAACATAAATAAATAAAAATATTACTAATGTTTCGAGCCGTTATGACACAATGAAATCTTACTTACTTGACAAATTTCATTAGTGTTCCTTCGCATGGCATTTACAAAAAGGTGCCCCAAATGGTTACTGTCGCACCTCTTTTTCCATTCCGCACCCATGTTTAATTTATCGTAGAATACGTAATCAGAATCACTCTACACGTTCTTTCGCTCCCAATACAGATAGCGTAATGCTATGAAGATAATCATGCGTCGTGTCGCGATAAATTGGGACAAAATAGGTATTAAGACACTGTTTACGATAAGGAGGATTAGGAGCCATTCATACAAAATAACAAAGTTTGGGATCCCGCCTCAACGATGAAAGATGGCACCACAATCATGCACACAGTCAATAGTACAATAAAAATAACATAATAAACATATTAATTAGGTACCCTAATAATTTTACCGTCTTAAAATTTGATAAAAATAGTTGTGGACTAAATAAGTAGCTCAGTTTGAGGAGCACAATCGGTCCTCGCAAGGCCAGAAGCAGCTTATCTCTCCTGAAAATAATAACAAGAAGTTTGACATGATTGTAATTTCCTTTTCAATATTTTTTCTTTGATAAAATCCACTAAAAATATTCGCACATATTTGCATTGAATTTTGCTAATACGAATGCGAATATCCAAAACCATACGGGTATTACTAGTGCTACATTTTTAGTAGGAACAAAATATTTTGACAAAAGGTCTGCATTCACAAACTGAACTGAACCATCTTAGCTTTTAGGGTGTTTCCGCACTATGTCCGATCCGAATCCGATCCGAACCCGTGAAAATAAGATCCGAAGTAGCCGTAGAACTATTTATATGGTAGCTTACGCACTAGATCCGATCTCCATCATCCGATTCCTTTCCGTCATTCTAGAATCTCCATTTCGGACAAGATTTTTGACGGACCGAAGTAGCCTTAGTATTATTTGTATGAACGCTTGCGCACTGTGTCCGAGTTAAAACCGAGCTGCGTACGAGCAGAGAGGCAGCGGGGCGGGGCGGGCGGTGTATGCCCCCCCCCCCCCTCACCCCCCACCCCTCATCCCTCACCCCCGCTGAGAGGGGCTGAGGGGCGGGGGTTTGACGTCACGGTCACGGGTTCGGATCGGACTAGTGGGTAAGCAATATCCGAATTCGGTCCGAGTTTTTTAGACCCATATTTTCACGGGTTCGGATCGGATTCGGATCGGATGTAGTGCGTAAACGCCCTTAGTAACACCGATTTTTAATGATCTTAGAGTTTGGTCTCCTGGCTCGCAAGGCAGCGCAGACCACGTCTCCAGTAACCTGTCTCGAGAAGAACCCAGACGGCAGCTATGCGTTATCCGTGTCGTCAGTTGTCAAGTCCAACACCACCACCTTCAGGTTGGACGAGGAGTTTGTTGAAACCAGACTCGATGGAGTCAAGGTAAGTGCAGATGGCGCCTCCAGTGTATTTGATATTGGTGTATTTCACCAAAAAAATGTCCCCTGTGACCTCAACCTGCCGTTTGGCTAGCTGTCGGTACAGCCTCTGTGCTGCTGGACTCCACGGACCAAGGGTCTCCACGCAAGCAACAAAATTGCAACTGGGCCGCGCCCGCCTTAATCATGGTACCGTTCTATACCTAATGCTTAAGATCAGGATATCTAAGTCTATGGCTTAGGATGATTGTTGATGTTATCATTGACGAGTATTGTTACTTTTCAGGTGAAGACGACTACGAAGATAGATGGAAATAAATTGATCCAGACACAAATAGAAGACAGTGGGAGGAAAACGACACACATACGGGAGTTCACTCCAGAGTTCTTGATTGTAGTGAGTACAAATATAAATATTTTCAGGGACAATCTTAATACACAAATCGGTCTTGTCCCAAACTAAGCAATGTATCTAGTCTAGTAACATAGAAAACATCTAGGTTATAGATACATATTAAACACTGAGGAACAAATATTTATACCAAATATTCGTGATAAACACATAAATAAATCCCCTAACTAGGATCCGAACCCGGGAACCTCCTGCCTCGTATACTGTATTCATCCTTACTTGTCCTATCATGTAAACAAGCACTTCTCATAGACATTATGACACTTTTCTCTGAGATTATCACTTAAAAAGCTGTTGTATACTTAAAGACAATCACACAGTATTTAAAGCAACCAAGTAGCTACTTAAAAATATCAAATCTTCAATAATAATAATAATGTAAAGAACGAATAACCGCAAAAATGACTGATATTACTATATCTAAATTGACAAACATTTGTTTACATGATAAAACAAGTAAAGATGATTTCACTATAGGCAGGATAATAATAAATAATATTATAGGACAATCTTACACAAATCAACCCAGTCCCACGGTAAGCTCAACAAGGCTTGTGTTGTGGGTACTATACGACGATATATAAAATATTAGATAGATATAAATACATACTTAAATACATAGAAACTCACTTTTGCTACCGATTGGGTTAGGATGCCGTTTATCATTATTACATTAATTGTTTTGATAATTATACCTATAGGATATTGTGCATCGAAATGTTTTTCATCACACTTGCGAAGGAAATCGAATTCCAAGCGAACTATATCTTAAATACAGCGGGATGACAAATTCGTCCGCCATTTCGTCACTGTTTTGACAGGTTATTTAACGAAGGCACGGACAGTAGGTAGTGAGCAAATCTCTAATCTCAATTATTTTAAAAATATTTTCATTCGGGATTGCTTTAATTTGCTTATCCTTGTCCAATTTTGTTTTATTAATTTTTCATCTAATATAAACTAATGTGTAGGTACAATATTAATGCATGTTTCAGACATCAACGACTGAAGGCTGGGATGGCAAATGTATCAGAACGTCCAAAGTGGTAGAGTGAATGTGTTTTTTTTTTAATGATAGTAAATATGATTTGACACGTACAAATATTAATTACTTTAAAAACTTCTGTTTCAAGTAAAACACGAGTTTCGAAAACAAATAAATACCTATGCCATAATATTTTAAATTCCTGTGTAAAAATATACTTATGTAGTAAAATTATTCAATATTTGTCTTGCATTTTATTTTTAAAACAAACCTTTTAAATTGTTTTAGGTTATACGTTTAAGTAAGATCTTTTATTAAGGAATTTTCCTTAATTAAGTCTATAGTTCGCAAATTATATTGAAATTCATCAAACTAAATAATACCTATTATTGACGGAATACATGATCTACCTATTTACACCTGTGATGATAAAACAATTATTTATTAGTAATTATTTAATGCCTTGACAGATTACATTAAATTTTATCGCTGCACCCCATGTCTTAATTAGTTTTCGATATAACGATGACTAAGTATCATTATAAAAACCAAGTAAGCCGGCGATAACATTAGATAACGTTGTATTTACACAACTGTAGTACGGTATGTGAACTACAGTAAAGGAGTGTCCAGGATTCTAAAGGGTCGGCAACGCGCATGTGACACCTCTGGAGATGCAGGCGTCCATAGGCTGCGATAGCTTCTTTTACTACCGTCGTTGTATAATAATAATGTTTTTCTACTCCTGCGTTCTAAAGCCAATAAAATGACTGAAAGGTATATTCAAAGCATATACTTTATATACTTTGTCATAAGATGACTCAAAAGGAGATTCTTAGGGATATAATGTCATTGTTGCCGGGGCGGGCCCCGTGCCGCCGCCACCCGCCGCTGTAGATGAGGCGGGCGCCGGCACAATCCGTCGGGGGATTTAAGATACTCCACTGTATAAAGTCAGCAAATGTTCCTCGAACTCAATCCTTACCGGCTTACCTATTTTAATCACTCGTAAAAACTATTGTGTGCAACGGTACATAATTAGGTCTTTAAATTCTCGGGTCTGTTTTTACAAAATTCGGCTTCGCCTCATTTTATAACTTCGACCCTCAATTCAATTCAATTCAATTCAATTCTTTATTGATAACATATATGTTACACGTCATTTAACATTTAACATGTTTTGTACAAATACAGTAATTATAATTTAAGACAATCTTACAACACATGCACGAATAATCAATATATATATATTTTTTTTAATTTAAACATTTAAAATTTAAATATATAATAAATGTAATGTCCTAAATAAAACAATATAATTATGTCCGGTAGATATGAATACATTTTGTCTGATTATATTATGTATGGTTCATTACAGGTACAGGTATTAAAGTATTATAAGGGTCAATCTAATCTATTTATAAATTCATCTACAGAGTAAAAAGCTTTGTCTATCAAATACTCCTTGAGCTTACTAACGAATACAGTGTCAGACATTTCATCTATCCTCAAGTTGTCAGGCAGCCGGTTGTATATTCTGGGTCCTATATACCATACACACTGTTCAGATTTTTTGAAATCATGTCCGTTCGGAAGGAGATTATTTTTATTGCGTAGATGTGGCTTTCGCTTTCCAAATTCATTGCGGTTCCTACGGACAATTTTGGACACTTCCAATATGTATAGACCCGGGACGGTAATTATTCTTAGCGTTCTAAATAGGTTGCGGGCAGGCGTATCCCGGCCAAGGCACCCTAGCCATTTTTCTCACTACCCTTTTCTGGAGAATAAAAACTCTTTCTCTATCTGCCGTCTGCCCCCACATATCAATTCCATAGGTGATGATGGACTGGAAATAAGCAAAGTATGCGTTTCTAACACATTGATTGTCAAGCATTTTTGTTAAGCGTGAGATAGCATAACAAGCTTTCCCTAATCTTTTGCATAATTCGTCAATATGGTCATTCCACTTCATACCAGAATCAACAATGAAACCAAGATATTTTGAATTATCTACCAGAGGAACACTAACATTATCCAGTTCAATTCTAAGCGTTTGTGGGGGTACACCCCTAAGACAGATTTGTATCACATTTGTCTTCTCAAGGTTAAGTTGCATTCCATTTACATGAAACCACTTTTCGATGTCTGTTATCAGGTAATTTACTTTAGACTGTAATTCTGCAAAATTAGCTCCTGACACGACAAATGCACTATCATCGGCGTACGCCACCAGTTGACCATGAGCTGTGCAGGCTGGTAGATCATTTACCAACGTTAGGAATAAATAGTTACCGATAACAGAACCCTGAGGGACAGATGTGGAGCCCAGTGATTTGCAATTTGATGTCCCTTTATTTCCATTCATGTCTATTTCACAGGATTGTTTTCTGTTATTTAGAAATGATTCAAATACTCTAAGGAAGGTGCCTCGAACACCATAGTGATGCAATTTCTTAAGTATAAGTACGTGGTCTACAAGGTCGAATGCTTTTGAGAGATCGCATAGTACGACTGCGACTTTGCACCCTAATTCCCATTTATCAAAGATTATTCTTATCAGTTTTCTGGTCGCATCCACGGTAGATTTATGAGTTTGATATGCATATTGTTCCTTTGCCAATATACCCTTACTAGTTAAATGCTTTATGAGCCTATTGGCAAGACCAAGCTCAAAAACCTTGGACAATGCCGGTATGATCGATATCGGTCTATAACTTTTAAAATCTGACTTGTCTCCTTTGCCTTTATACACTGGTACAACTTTAATATTTTTCAGTGTTTCAGGATAAGACCCATTTTTTAAGCATAAGTTAATACTATGACATAAAACATCTATGAATGCCGGAGGTAGCTGGCGTAAAATACTCGTAGGAACCTCATATATATCCCTGGTGTGTTTTGGTTTTATTTGTTTAATAAGCCGATAAATTTCACCTACTGAGAAAGGTTCCAGAGTTGCACAGTCCTCTACTGCTGGCATATATGACCTCAGTAGCTGAAGTGACGACGGTATGTCCGGTTGCCTCCGGGCTTGCTTCACTGAATTAATAAAAAACTCATTTATATCTGTCGCTAGTGTGTCGGGTTCAGAGGTTTCGAAAGGTAAACTTTTGCCGTTCGTTGCACTAGTTTCATATTTGATTACGCCCCACACTACTTTGGCCTTATTATTTGCTCTACAGATCTCATTTCTAAAGTAATCACTACGTTTATATGTTATCAGTTTTTTATATAGCTCCTCGAAATTATCTTTGAAAGTTGAAAGAGAAACGTTATTAGGAAATATATTACACAGGCTTTTTAGATCATCTAATATATACTTTTTGGAGGTTATTTCATCGGAAACCCATTTTTTGTCTATTGTTCTTTTTGGATATTTACGCTTAGGAAATGCTTGCTGAAATGTATATATAAACACATTGATTATGGAATCGAGCTTCTGATCGGGATCTTTTCCCGATGTCATGATATTTTCCCAGTCATAATTTTTAATGCATTCACAGAAATTATTTAATTGAAAGGGGGTCATAAGTCTCATTTCATGCATCGCCAAATACTTGCATGCCTTGATTTGATAGTTAATAGTAAGCAGCTGGCCATCATGGTCCGAAATGCCACTTTTCACTGGTGCAAAATCAATGTCATCTATGTTCGAGTATGCATGGTCCAAGCAAGACTCAGTTGAAAGGCAGTACCTAGTTGGACACAAAACTATGGGACTGAGATTTGAACAGTTCATAATGTCTACAAGATTGTTTTTACATTCAGTGGCCTTAAGTAAATCTATATTAAAATCTCCAACGATCAATACATTTTCAGTTTTATCGTCATCATCAATTATACTTAAAAGCGTTGATAATCTTTCAAGTCCTCGAATCTTAAGAACCCTTAATTATTACGTAATATGTAACTGTTGCACAAAATACAATTTTGTTAGGCCGGCAACCACTTTTTTACCAAGTAGCCCAATAGTTAGTCCATCTTTTTTACCCAATAGCCTTATAGCGCAAATACCCTTTTGACAGTTTAAAGAAATATAAGGGCTACACTAAGCGGATGCTGACGATGCCTGGATCACGTTACGGTACATAGTACGCAGAGACGAACAGCCACTATGATGAGGTTGAGAGAACTGTCAATAGTTCTTACACCATTAGCTCCGCATACGCCTCCTAAATGTCCGAAACACGCTCCGTGATCAGAAAAGACGTAGGTAAAGTGAGAAACAGCCCCGAGGCGGAGGAAGCTTAGACTGCTCACTCCGTACTACCCCGAAAGCTTGACATAATGAAGGCATGACTACAAAGGGGACTGATGAAGGAGCAGGTAGGAGATGTGAATAAGTACCAAGTTTTACAACGGGCACCCTATATTCTTCCTTGGTCATCAGGGACTTCATCATATCAAGCTGCCGGGTTAATAACTGTTTATTACGTGAATACGGTAAAGCCTATTGAGAAAATGTATAAAATCTTTTTCGCATCGGTAATGCCTTCCAACGCGGCAATGCCGCCAGCCTTCTGGGCACCCTACCGAGTGGTACTGATCTGGAGCCCATTTTTTATTTGTAGGTATGTTTTTGTTTAGAATCTAATAAGGATAATTTTAATCATAGACATTTTTTTCGTAACATTAATATTTCTCTAAAAAAATAAAGAAAACTGTAAACTGGGACACATTTCATGCTCAAAGGGGGGTAGCGGCAAGGGGAGGGGGACGAGCAGTAGTGTGCGTTAAACACCATAACCAAAGGTATGATGCTATAACAGTTTCAAAACTTAATTCGTTTGTTTTTCACAATACGTACTTTGACCGGATCATAGTAGGTATTTTGGTACATAATCACTACAAGCGATAATCGAAAAATCAGTATCCGTATCAATATCAACTGCAACAACAGTTATACATTCTTTAATCTTATCTAACATTTAATCATTTATTCAATAACAACATATGTCAAATCTTTAAATAATAAACGCATTGATCAATTTATAAAGTCCGCAACACAGACATCGTCAGGTAGCTACAAATGGAAATCCGCAACAGGCATCGTCTCATACAAACCAATGATGAAATCCTCAACACAGGCTTCGTCAAACGTATTTGCTAACAGGAGTTAGGTAGAATGACAAAACTATTTATAAGCAGTCAGACGTTATTCATTTATTACGAAAGACAAATTGTGCCGCTTTTTGACCTCCCTTCCCTACGTTAGATAAGACACCGAAAATAAGACTGAAAAAGGGCATTATCTAAATTGTCTCTGTGACTTGAAGCAGACTAAATTATCTGACGTATAGATGAATTATCAAGAGCGTGGAATTGCATTTGTAGTAGTATTGTTTGTGTACAGGCATTCTATATTTGAATCCGCACACAAAGAGGCACAACACGGTACAACCACTACATATGCAATTCCACGCTCTCGATAATTCAACTACTTATAATAAATCAATATTTAGCAACTCACACGAGAATGGGCTTGATTGTAAAAAAAAACTGTAGCGTATTGTAACTTTGTTGTTGGCGGAGGCTGCTATTATCCTATTCTCAAACTCATTAATTCTTAGGTTAAAATTAAAAATTAAAACTAACAACAAATATTATCTTTGTTTCAATGTACATTGGTCGATAGAGGTAGGTACTTATCACAAAAATTATTTCCGTTAGTAGTATTAACTTCTTCATTTGACACAATACAATCTTACGAAATGTAGTTACAAAGGAAACTGAGTATAATTTTACTATCATAGAGTCAATCATATTCAATCACTTTTGCTGCCTCCCACACCTCAGCCGTCGGCAGGAGCAGCCGCTAAGCAAGCGGCATCCCTTAAAAAGGACAAATATCTCGGCATATCTCTTTGTCCCTCTAGCGGTTGGAGACATCTGGGTGCTGGTGCGCGGAAGGAAAGGTTTTATATCAGGAGTTGGGTTGCCGTCTGCTGCCGTCCGAGAGAGGCCTTCACCTCCGCTTCGGGTTGTTCCTGCCGCAGAAGTAGTCCATCGGGAGCCGACGCGGCAACACAGCAAGCGTGATGTGCACCTTTGCGCCGGGAGCGGCTCGGAATGGAGTCCTTAGTTTAGTGTTATTTTATAAGTTCAAAAATCTTTTATTTTCACGTAATTTTATATTTCAGTTAGTTTAAGGTTTAGATATAGTTTTGTTTATAATTGTAACTTTTATTATCCTTTAAATAAATATAAACTTACATCCTATAAGTAGGTATTACGCGTACTTTTAGCTTGTTGTAACTTGTCACTGCTTATTTGCAGTAAGAGCTAGTTTCTTCACTTGCAGACGAGCTACTTTTCCACTCACGGTAGTCGGCAACACGTCCAGAAAGAAAACGCCTCCGTGTAAGTGCTTTGAAGCCGACAAATGTTCTGTAAAATTAGCAAAATGTACTCATTAGGTACGTTATTGTACTTTATTTATTGAGGTCTTAATTGTTAGTATGAAATAGTAAAATTTAAAACACAGTGTGGGAACAAAGATTTGGCGTCCTGTTTAATGGAATCTATGCGGCCAGCCTTCTGGGCACACTGCCCGTTAGCAGCGATATGGTGGATATTTTTAGAACATTCTCCGTTTAGTATGGGAAATATTCTCGAGTGAGAAAACTTCCCATACAAATCGGAGAACTTACTCGAGAACGACACAATTCTAGTCAGAATTCTGATAGGGAAATGCCAGCTTTGCTAGTTGTTCATTGTAAGGCAAAACTCACCGGCCACGAGTTCCTGGATGTCTTCGGCAGTGACGTGGTGACCTGGTCTGCGCACCACACACGCTACCACGTGCTCGCCGTTGTCCGCATGCGGCACGCCCGTCACGCACACGTCAGCGACGCCTAGATGTATCAAAACTCACCGGCAACGAGTTCCTTGATGTCTTGGGCAGTGACGTGGTGTCCCGGTCTGCGCACCACGCACGCCACGTGCTCGCCGTCGTCCGCATGCGGCACGCCCGTCACGCATACGTCAGCCACGCCTAGATGTCTCAAAACTCACTGGCAACGAGTTCCTTGATGTCTTCGGCAGTGACGTGGTGTCCCGGTCTGCGCACCACGCACGCTATACCACGTGCTCGCCGTCGTCCGCGTGCGGCACGCCCGTCACGCACACGTCAGCCACGCCTAGATGTCTCAAAACTCACTGGCAACGAGTTCCTTGATGTCTTCGGCAGTGACGTGGTGACCTGGTCTGCGCACCACACACGCTACCACGTGCTCGCCGTCGTCCGCATGCGGCACGCCCGTCACGCACACGTCAGCGACGCCTAGATGTATCAAAACTCACCGGCAACGAGTTCCTTGATGTCTTGGGCAGTGACGTGGTTCTGCGCACCACGCGCGCCACGTGCTCGCCGTCGTCCGCATGCGGCACGCCCGTCACGCATACGTCAGCCACGCCTAGATGTCTCAAACTCACCGGCAACGAGTTCCTTGATGTCTTGGGCAGTGACGTGGTGTCCCGGTCTGCGCACCACGCACGCCACGTGCTCGCCGTCGTCTGCGTGCGCCACGCCCGTCACGCACACGTCAGCCACGCCTAGATGTCTCAAAACTCACCGGCAACGAGTTCCTTGATGTGTTCGGCAGTGACGTGGTGACCTGGTCTGCGCACCACACACGCTACCACGTGCTCGCCGTCGTCCGCATGCGGCACGCCCGTCACGCACACGTCAGCGACGCCTAGATGTATCAAAACTCACCGGCAACGAGTTCCTTGATGTCTTGGGCAGTGACGTGGTGTCTCGGTCTGCGCACCACGCACGCCACGTGCTCGCCGTCGTCCGCATGCGGCACGCCCGTCACGCATACGTCAGCCACGCCTAGATGTCTCAAAACTCACTGGCAACGAGTTCCTTGATGTCTTCGGCAGTGACGTGGTGTCCCGGTCTGCGCACCACGCACGCTATACCACGTGCTCGCCGTTGTCCGCGTGCGGCACGCCCGTCACGCACACGTCAGCCACGCCTAGATGTCTCAAAACTCACCGGCAACGAGTTCCTTGATGTCTTGGGCAGTGACGTGGTGTCCCGGTCTGCGCACCACGCACGCTATACCACGTGCTCGCCGTCGTCCGCGTGCGGCACGCCCGTCACGCACAAGTCAGCCACGCCTAGATGTCTCAAAACTCACCGGCAACGAGTTCCTTGATGTCTTCAGCAGTGACGTGGTGTCCCGGTCTGCGCACCACGCACGCTACCACGTGCTCGCCGTCGTCCGCGTGCGGCACGCCCGTCACGCACACGTCAGCTACGCCCGGGTGTCTCAAAATTACCTCTTCAACTTCTGAAGGAACTATCTGAAATTTACGGAAAAAAATCACGTTATTTTTCCCCCAACGAAAGGGAGACGGTACGAGTACATTTTCAAGTTCAAGGTTTACAACACTAAACAAGTATTAAAGTTAACGTATTTTCTGTGGTTCCTTCAGGGGCCAGATATATTCTAAGCGGAACTCTCTTTCTAACCCTATGTTTTAGAAAGAGACTTCCGCTTGTAAATTGTAACTTGTAGCTTTATGAAACTGGCCTCAGGTCAAACTATTTTGATTACCTAGTTCAATATGTAGATAAAAAAAATAAGTACAAAACGAACCTGGTAATTCTTATATTTCAAAAGCATTTTATGTCTTTCCACGAAGTAATAGTATCCTTGCTGGTCTTTATAAAACAAATCACCCGTTTTTAAATATCCGTCTTCAGTAAAAGCATTTTTGGTCTCTTGAGGATCATTATAATAACACTGAAAAGAAACGTTTCAAGTAAAATTATTATTTTATTTGTAGCATTGAAATTGATGCAGAAGCAGTTATTTGAGTACCTAATTTTTAGGGTTCCGTACCTCAAAAGGAAAAAAACGGAACCCTTATAGGATCACTGTCTTTGTTGTCCGTCTGTCTGTCTGTCTGTCTGTCTGTCTGTCTGTCAATACCATTTTTCTCAGGAACGCGTGGAGATATCGAGCTGAAATTTATACCAAATACTTATAGTCTAGTTCCATTTTTCAAAAAATCCATGTCGAGAAGCAAACGATATTACTTTTGGGCAACCGGGCTTTTTACCTGATTTAGACCCTGCTGTATCCGAATCGCCGGTTGCCTTCAAAGAAAATTTGTCCGGAAGTGAGATATTCAAGATGGCGGCCAAAAAAATTACCCATTTTTTACTTTTTCTTAAATAACTCGTAAACCGTGTCCCCTACCAAAATATGTTCTTTTACTTAAATAATTCACATAAAATTCTCTATAAAAAAGGTTATATACAGTTTTTTGCTGGGATCAAAGTTTAATGAGATATCGAGGGTATAAGATAGACCTTAAATATATAGACTAATTACCCTTTTCCCGTGACTTCGTCTGCGTGGGATTAACATTCGCTATAATACATTTATGAAACACCTTAGTGAAATCTTATAGCAAATATAAATTTAACGTACATACTTTTTTACGTCTACAGTGAGCAACAATTCCATACAAAGTTTCACCCCCCTTTTCACCCCTTTAAAAAGATGATTTCTGAGATAAAAACTATTTCATGTCCTTTTCCATAACTCAAACTATCATCATGCCAAATTTAAACTAAATCGGTTCAGCGGTTTAAGCGTGAAGAGGTAACAGACACACTAACTGTTTAAAGATAAATTATATTTTAAATACTCTGGTTGAGGCTGCTAGGCGTTGTGTGGTATCATTTCCGTATAAAACAGACATGCACAATTCATTTTTGATAGAAAAAAATATAAATCTATATTTAAAAAAAGTTCTGCGAAGAGGGAAAACTCTCAAATCACATCAGAGGGGATTTTGACGTGAACGTCCAAAAATTTTAAGGACCTCCAACAGTAAAAAATATTCATCGTGGGGCACTCTATCCATGGTCAAAAATTTAAAACTTTTTCTCAATGCGCACAATTTTTTCATACTAATATTATAAATGCGAAAGTGTGTCTGTTACCTCTTCACGCTTAAACCGCTGAACCGATTTAGATGAAATTTGGTATGATGATAGTTTGAGTTATGGAAAAGGACATAAAATAGTTTTTATCCCTGAAATCATCTTTTGAAGGGGTGAAAAGGGGGGTGAAACTTTGTATGCAATTGTTGCTCACTGTAGACGTAAAAAAGTATATACGTTAAATTTATATTTGCTATAAGATTTCACTAAGGTGTTTCATAAATTTATTATGGCGAATGTTAATCCCACGCAGACAAAGTCACGGTAAAAAGCTAATTAGTCTATATGTTTAATGGCTGCCTTATACCCTCGATATCTCATTAAACTTTGATCCCAGCAAAAAACTGTATAGAACCTTTTTAATAGAAAATTTTATGTGGATTACTTAAGTACGAGAACATTTTTTGGTAGGCGTCACGGTTTACGATTTATTTAAGAAACAGTAAAAAATGGGTATTTTTTTGGCCGCCATCTTGAATATCTCACTTCCGGTCAAATTTTCTTTGAAGGCAACCGGCAATTCGGATACAGCTAAGTCTAAACCAGGTAAAAAGCCCGGTTGCCCAAAAGTAATATCGTTTGCCTGTCGCATCGAAAAGGAGAGCGATTTTGAAATTTTGTGCCCTGTCTATTAGGTCTATTGTCCCTTGAAGCTGTGAAAAAATCAAACTTAAAAGCCAACGCAATCAAAAGATACAGTCGTTTATGCTGCAAATTTTAGAGTTTTCGGCACTCGCAAAACCTACGGGTTACTTCCCATGAACTAAGAAACTTGAAATTTGGCACGAAGCAACATCATATAGCATAGACAAAGGAAAAATTATAAAAAGTAGAAATTTTTAGTAAAATCATACAAAAATATATATTTAAAATTTTAAATTTACTACCTTTTTCCTCGTAAACGCGTAAAGTTATTAAGTTGAAATTCATGTAAAATACTCAGGGCTATAGGACTTTTCAGATGTAGCAAAACCAAACTTTTATGTCATCGCAATCAAAAGAAATAGCAATTTAAGTTCCATATTTTGAAACTGAGTACTCGCAAGAAACTCAAAACCTAAAGGGTACTTTCCGTAAACTCAGAAACTTGAAACTTGGCACGAAGAAACTTTATGTAGCACAGACAAAGGAAAAATTACGAAAAGTAGTTTTTTTTTGTAAAATCATACAAAAAAATATATTTTAAATTTTTTACTTACTACCATTTTCCTCGTAAACGCGTGAAGTTATTCAATTGGAATTCATGTCAAATACTCAGGGCTATAGTACCTTTCAGATGTAGCAAAACCAAATCTGTATGTCAACGCAATCAAAAGGAATAGCAATTTAAGTTGCATATTTTGAAACTGAGTACTCGCAAGATACTCAAAACCTAAAGGGTACTTCCCGCAAGCTTAGAACCTTTAAACTTGGCACGAAGCAACGTCATATAGCAGAGACAAAGGAAAAATTATAAAAAGTAGACATTTTTAGTAGAATCATACAAAAAATATTTTTTAAAATTTTAAACTTACTAGTCTTACTACCTTCTTCTTCGTAAACGCGTAAAGGTATTAAATTGAAATTCATATCAAATACTCAGGTCTATTATACCTTTCAGCTGTGGCAAAAACAAACTTTCATGTCAACGCAATCAAAAGAAATAACAATTTAAGTTGCATAATTTGGAGATGAGTACTCGCAAGAAACTCAAAACCTAAAGGGTACTTCCCGTATACTCAGAAACTTGAAACTTGGCACGAAGAAACTTTATATAGCAAAGACAAAGGAAAAATTACGAAAAGTTTACTAATTAGTAAGTTAATTAGTAAGTAAGTTAAGTACGACATTTTTAGTAAAATAGTACTTAAATTATTTTTTTTAATTTAAAACTTACTACCTGTTTCCTCGTAAAAGCGTAGAGGTACCTATTGAATTGAAATTCATATCATATACTCAGCTCTATAATATCTTTCTGCTGTAGCAAAACGAAACTTTCATGTCCACGCAATCATAAGAAATAGCAATTGTTTTAGGTTTTTACGGAACCCTCAGTGCGCGAGTCCGACTCGCACTTGGCCGGTTTTTTTATTTATTAATGTGCATAAAGAAAATCCTCCGCGGTTGTGACTGTTTGTACCACACCGGTGTAGGACAAGGCTAGGGGGAAGGTCTTGAACAAATCTTTCTTGTGCGAAGTGCATATCTTTTAGGGCAAATGACCCGCTTGGCTAACTATACTATTTTATTTAACTTTAGTAATGCGTAATCCAAACGACCGGGTCGAGTGGAAAAAAGGGGAGGCCTTTGCCCAGCAGAGGGACACTAAACGAGGCTAATAAAAAAAATAAAAAAATACGTACTGCCATAGTCGGACCTTTAACACACAACTCTCCTGTGACGTTTGGCTCCAATATTTCTTTTCCAGTTTCTGTTGATGTTAACTGTGAAATATATTGAACGAGAATCAGTAAATTTAATGCTCGCATTATTCCACCATGTATAAGAACCCCAATAACCATTCACTTTATATTTATAGTAGTTTCAATAGATTTTTATCATGAACCACTTTGTGCTTTTGTATGTTTGTATTTATCATCTCATCACTCGAGTACCATTCAATGTATTTCTCTATCACTCTTGCAAGAGTGATAGAGAGATACATTGAAATTTCGATTGTACATTTACGGCTCTTATGCGTCGTAGAGGAGATTTTTAAGTTTGAAGCACCTTACCATCAGATGTCTATTTATTGCTACTACTAAAATTAATAAATTTAAACTAAACAAAATTACAAAATGTATCTAAAATTGATGCTTTTTGCGAAAAATTGATACGCCAGTTGTGATAGTGCTTGCTCATCTAAAATCCCAGATCAATATATGACCCGTGGCTTTTTTACTTTTTATTAGGTCCCAGTGTATATGATACTCTTAACACAAAGTTTATACGGAAAGAGAAGTGTCGTGGATTATAAGGGAACTAATGAATTATACGAGACTATCTTTAGGCTGCCTCTCCCCTAAAGCGAGGATTGGTTGATTCCCGAACGTCTCTTCTCATCTCCGCCTCAATGGAAAGGCAGCGTTACCAGACTCTAGTGTTATTACGCAGACCTTTGCTTCATATTTCGGATCAATTTTCCCAAGGCATCCAACCGGATCACCACGAAATGACTCCATCAACACACCGCCAATCTCCGACATTCCGTACCCTTGAATAATTTTAGTATCTGGTCGAACTCTGGCCTGAAAAAGATAAAGCAAAAGTATATAAAAAAAGAGATACGCGGAAGATAGAGAGGGAGGCCTTTGTCCAGCAGTGGAACACTGCAGGCTGATGAATAAAATAAAATAAATACATAAGCGTTAACTACATAAATTATGAAATTAATATCACTTGAAAGACTCGTGATACTTTATAAAATATGAATTCTTGAAACATTTAAAACGTACATATTATACTACGTGCATATCATTTGATAATAATTACTCGTATGTAAATAATCTAGATAGCTAGATTAAGAGGTAGTGAAGACACAAGACGACTTGCTTCCCCTTTTTAATGTTGCTTTGTTCTTGTAGTTCATAAATTACTTACATCCACTGACTATGGTAACTGGGTCAATTGCAGAATTTTTGTACCTTTGTCCCATCCTTTCTTAATTTTCTCATTTTCGTTACGAAAATTAACCACATGCATTTGTATGGCTAATTATCGTAACGAAACTGAAAAAATTAAGAAAAGTAAAAATTAAATTTTCTTCTTTTACTCAGTTTCGTTATGATAATTAGCCCCAACTAACTGTTTACGTAGGTAAACATCAAACGAATTGTGTGATATTTTTCACCAACATGATAAAACACTACAAAATAACGATTTATTTTCTCTTAAAATATATTCGTGGAATCGTTCGCTGTAAACCGTGTTTTTGTTATATTTCTTTTCATTTTAGCATACATATGGCTAGGTACGATTAAGGAAGAAAGGGAAGGTTGTTTTTTCAAAATTCGAAAAAAAAAAATGAAGTGAAAACTTCTTTAGGCAATTTTTCTTAGAACCATAATTGTGATATCGGTCACTAATGAAATGATGGAATTACGGTGTTAAAATTGACTAAACCAAATAATTGAAAATTATGTCATGTCAATGTACCTTCCAACAGTACAATACGTAACACACATGTGCGTCATTTATTGCGGTGTCTCAGAGTACAAACATAATTTAATGTAGGTTTACGCAATCAGAATGAAAAAAAAATTAACTACAGATTAACTCAGAACCGGAGCTAATTAGGATTGGTGTCTTTGAGAAATATACTTAATTTACGCGCAGGAATGTTGTAGTAGTAGTAAAACATTTTATTGCACAAAACAAGTACATGACCATTAAAAACTAAGGTAAGTATACAAAGGCGAGCTTATCCCTTTAAGGGATCTCTTCCAGCTAACCCTTACAATTAAAGAAAATAAAAAAAAACACGATGTATTGATACCCACCTGAAGACTCATGTAGTTCGCTATGGACTTTACTGCCTCCAGTCTTCAGATCGTCTAAACACGTCAGGTCACAATGTTTCTCGTGGTGCAGTATGGGCGCCAGGATGGTCGGCGTACACAAAGTTCCGGTAGGCTGTGAAATTCAATATTTTTAGGTGACTCATGTTGTAGAATAGTTATATGTCTTGGGAGCTGCGGGCTGATTTGCAAGTAGCAGAACAATTGAAAAAAAAATAGAAAGGTCTCGGAACTTTCCAGAAGCTTTCACAAGATATATAAGAAATTGGAATAATCCCCATAAGAAATTAAGTACCTAGTTACAGAAGTTACAAAAAAATATTCATGCGAAAAAATTTCGCAATTTCCATGTTCCGTCGGCACACCAGTACTACGGCCCATATAAGTACCAAAAACATCTAAACATGGACTTTATCACCTTGACAACA
Source organism: Pammene fasciana (assembly GCA_911728535.1). NCBI lineage: Eukaryota > Metazoa > Arthropoda > Insecta > Lepidoptera > Tortricidae > Pammene > Pammene fasciana. Next base: position 7,062,738 of record OU452292.1, read on the forward strand.
AAGGCGTTATTCAGGTATTTGTGATCACCTAGGCCACTCCAATATACCTATCTGATTACGACTGCACAACCTTCTGTAAAGATTTTTAGAATGATGGCGAGCAGAACAGTCGTCCGGGGTATCGCTATGGCTTTCAAGGCAGATATCCAGATCCTCGTAATGATTTGCCAACGCTAGCTACCGATACGCTTAATTCAATGTACGCGGTCATATAGACCGTATAGACGGTGTGCGTTGACCACTACTTCTTCGACTGTCTTGAACAGAGATCAGATGCATGGCAGGATGGGATGGGCGTAATTTTCCATAAATTATATGAGTTATGTCAATATAACGACGCCCTTCCATCCAATTTCTGGTCTTCATCAGTGACCGTTTTTTGTATTTAGCGCGAAAAGATTCGCCATGACGATCTACGCTGACGCACAGCGGCCTTCACAAAATATAAGTTTCAGTTATCTTGACGACCTGTTAGGTTGACGACCTATTGCTGATATGATATGATACTAACCTTATACTGATTAATAATGTCAATGACATGTTCCGTGGTAAGAGGAGCGGAAGTTTGCACCTTGATGTGGTTAATCGGCATCAGCAGGGCGTTACAGCAACCCGATATCCAGTGCAGGGTTGACACGTTCAGAGCTGTTTTACGCACGCTAAAAATTATGATAACTTTATGGACATTACGAGTATTAAGTGATCTAAAGTATCGTTTCGTAATCTATAAGTTTAAGTATCTAATTTTAATATCAAGTTAAGTGACTTTCATTTATTAACAGCGAAAATCATAACTTTAATTGCTTTTCAACCGACTTCAAGATTTCGAAGGAGGATGTTATCAATTCGTCGGGATTATTCGAAAACGGCTGGACCGATTTGGATATTTTTTGTTTTCGTTTATAATAGTATACTTCAGAGTTGGTCCCACTGTCACCAAGTCCAGATCTGATGATGGGATCCTGTAGAAATCGAGGGAACTCTTCAACTATTACAGGCACATCAAAAAAAATTGAATTGAAGTCTCTTCTACTATAGGCTCTTCTACTATAGGGCAATCTAGGGTATCCAGGTGGCTCTAACAGATCTTACCCATTTGTAACTTCCTTATAGCTGAAATAGTCCAACATCTGAAGAAGGTGTGAGTGCGTGAGAGCTACTATCTTCGGCCGTCCAGTGCTTCCACTTGTACTAACAAGCCAGCAGTAAACTTCATCCGTGTTGAAAGTGGCGACCCTAAAAGCATTCCAAATTCCTAAGTGATAATTAGACGGTACAGTCGCCATCATGTATATTTGATAGCGACTGTACAAGTAGTTGCATGCAATTTTCGTTACGACACGGCATAATAAGTAAGTTATCGGTTAGTTTTATTCAATTCCAAACACAAAATAAATGTCAACTTATAACTACCTTACCTAAATATACACTAACCATAAACTTACAAAATATTACATATAAAGGAAACAAGACCACCATCATTAAAAACAATAACGGTTAGTATCGGTTAGTAACGGTTAGGTTTATCGGTTAGTTGGTTTCATAGTACTTGTATATATACCTCAGCTGTCTGCAATGTACAACGTAGTGAAAATCGAATATGTATACTATGGTTTTCGGACCGTCTAAGTCAGCTATTATGTACTAAAACCAAAACGATGAGTGCAAATTTTAAAAACTGTAAAATCTTTTAAACGTAAGTCTATATGGACCTAATAGAAAGAATTCAGAGTATTTTTACTTACTGGAATTCCTCTTCGTTCTGCAGATCGTGGTTCACATCCAAAAGATTTTGCATGGAGTTTTCGCCGCCGCCAAACGTTATAATTTTTGTGTTGTAACTCAGTTCATGTATTGCATTTTTGTACTCTTCCAACATTCCAATGTCGCAAAATGCTATTTTTGGTTTTACGACGCTGAGCAAATGTTTCAATTCGCCTAAAAATTATGTAAAGTCGATGTCAAAGATATGTTGTCACTTTTGGACCTTATTACAAAGGAATAAGGTGTATAAGTGTAAACATATTTTTGACGTTGACCGTACGTACCATATTCTGACATCGGAGCACAATTTATCACGCGCTTGATAATTTTTATTATGGCAATAAACACATTCCTTTTTATAACTAGTAGTCCCCCTCTAACTGAGAACTCGCGATTTACTTGCAAACGAATTTACCAATATAACAAGACCCCAAGGAGGATTTTTTTTCTCCTTCTAGCTCCATAACCACTTGATGGATCCTTCTCATATACGAACTTACAAATTTTATGTACCGCTGCTACAGCCCAAAGAAATTTCATAAAGATCAGAAAAACGTTACTAAAGTTATCGTCCGACAAACTATCGAAATCAAAGAGCCATCCAAATGCCGAGACGTCCCAGTAGCCAGGTGACAGTTCGGTCTGGAGGAGTTGTTTGTAAGAACTCACTTCGCTTACGCTCCGCGAGTTCGATTATCGCACCTTAGAGGTAATTGACCCTATACCTGTCACGGCTGGTGTGAAACGGTTGCTTACTATCGCCGCTTTTGTTCCTGATCATCCTGGACGACGTGATCCGCAGAGTAACAAGCCAAGACAGGAGAGGACTACCATGGGTAAATGGAGGAAACCTCGAAGATTGATTTTGCCGACGATCTCTGTCTATTCGCAGCAGCGTCACGCTAACATCTTCACTCCAACACATATGACCTCTCTAAATTCGCTGCGAAGAAGGCCTGCGCATAAACTGCTCGAAAATAAAGGACATGCCGCCTTAACACCTAGGATGCAGCGCCGATGAGAGGCAGTTGAACAAGGCGAGCGATTCACGTACCTCGGAAGTATGGTGGATCCGGTAGGGGGAGCGAACAGCGATTTCGAGGTGCGCATCAACAAGGCACGATCAGCGTATGCGCAACTGAAACCTGTCTGGACATCCAGCGTGATCACTCTGCCTACAAAAATCTGAGTTTTTAACTCCAACGTCAAGTAAGTCCTACTGTACAGATGCGAGACGTGGTTAGTGAGGCAAGACATCACCAATCGTCTGCAGGTGTTCATCAATAAGTACCTGCGGCGCATTCTGGGAATATACTGGCCGCGTAACATCTCGAACGTAAGGCTGTGGGAGATGACTGACCAGAAGCCCATAAGTCAGGAAATCCTGGAGAGGAAATGGTGATGGATCGGGCACGCACTCCGAAGACCGTACAACCACTTGTCCAACAGAGTCTCCGATGGCAATCTACTGGCAGTAGAAGGTCGGGACGCGCCCTAACTACATGGAAGCGATCAGTTGAGAAAGAGTATGGGTCAATTGGTCTCGGCTGGAGAGAGCTGGAAGTAGCCGCTCAAGATGACAAATGAAAAATATTCTGCGAGCCTTATGTCCCCAATGAGGGATAGCAGGAAGAAATCATCATCAAAATCATCAAATCATCATCATCATTGAGACACAAAAAAACCGTTCATTTGTAGGTATGAGGGCAAAATTTGTTATAACTAATTATTTGTTGTTGTAATGTCTATAGAAATAAGTACAAATCAAGTTTCCAGAATTACCTTTATTAAGATACATCCTAATGACAGACAACTGTTTGACAGATAGCGAAGATTTTAGATTCCACATTTCGTCACTCTTTGAGTACAAAAAAGTCTTTCGATCGACGAACCTCCCTTTAAGTTACGACTTATATTAATCACTTACTGCATTTAAGCGCCGGATCAATTCCAGCTATAGGCATCCCGCTCATCATTCCAGCGTAGAAAGGGATATGCACATCAAGGTGGTTTCGTCCACCAATGACTATTGTGTCGCCCGGTACGAGGCCTAGCTTCGCAAAACATTGCGCTAAGCGTATGCTCCTAGACAGCACCGAGTCACATGTTTCTTTTTCGCCTGTGGCTGCATCTATCTAAAAAAAATGCTCGATTCCGAAAAAATCTTTTAACAATTTGTTAAGTGTCAAAACATAGTTTTAGGTTATCAATTTCATGTCAAATGTATAAAAGATACACCAATATTGATTTTGGAACTGTCTAGCTAGACAATCACCTTTATTGTTTGTATTTAATATTTTACATGTCGGTAGTTTTTGTACGTTTAATTTTAAATGGGGGTAAATATATTTTTACGTCACTCTGGGCGCTAAGTGAGATTTACCGCCCTAGGGCGCAGGGGAAAATCTCACTTCACACCCAGGAGAAGACGTAAAATTATGTACGCACCACGGGCGGTATAGTGCCCCTTGTATACAAAAAGAAACCGCAAATCGATGTACAGTTTAGCCATTTGGCACACGCATACTAGACGTCAAAACAAAATTTTTCATCCGCAGTTCTTAAAAAAAAATCCCTTAGCAGGGGGGTGCGGATTCATAATTTTTTTGTATGGGAATTTTTTTTTTTTTCAAAAACCTATGTGTGTGGTATCATATGACAGGGCTAATAGAGGCAGTTCTAATAATATACCACATCATTATATTTCAGCCATTTTTAAAAAATTAAAACAAAAATAATTTTCAAAACATACCAAGTTTGGGCTTCCCCAGATACGATATGGCTGGTTTTTTTTTGGTACTGTATATAAAAAATGATACTAGATATGCTCATATCTAACCCCAAGAAAGCAATTTTGAAAATAATTTCATTTAGTTTTTTTTTTTTAATTTTTCAATATTATCAAGTAAACGCAGTTCAAAATGTACTGGAGTAGGACTATAGCACAACTCTACTTCAGTACATTTTGTACTGCGTTATTTTGTAATATTGAAAAATAAAAAATAAATACTTAATGAAATTATTTTCAAAATTGCTTTCTTGAGGTTAGATATGAGGATATCTAGTATCATTTTTGATATAAAGTACCAAAAAAAAACCAGCCAAATCGTATGTGGGGGAGCCCAAACTTGGTATGTTTTGAAAATTATTTTTGTTTTAATTAAAAAAAAATGGCTGAAATATAATGATGTTGTATATTATTAGAACCGTCTCTATTAGCCCTTTCATATGATACCACACACGATAGGTTTTTGAAACAAATTTTTTTTCCCATACAAAAAAAATGATGAATCAGCACCCCTCTCCTAAGGGAAATTTTTTTAAGAACTGCGGATGAAATTTTCTGTTTTGACCTCTAGTATGCGTGTGCCAAATGGCTAAACTGTACATCGATTTGCGGTATTACTGTAAAATTAGACTCGTGCAGCGTGGACTATAATAAGGAAGGCCTCAGATCGCTTGTTTATGGCCCTTACCTTCGGTTCGGGCCACAAATGCTAGCAATCTGAGCCCTTCTTTATTTTACCGCCCTAGGTACGTAATGTACTATTCCTCGGTCAACCCGTGACCACGAACGCTGTAAAGTGTTCGAAAAGTCGGGATGTAATTTAAATTCAGTTTACGCGATATGATATAATCCGTTCAAAGTTGTTTTATTTCATGTCTGGCTAGACAGCCGGATAAGGTTAATCAGATACAGACAGGTAGGTATTGAGAATAATATGAGTATGATAACCTAACCATGACATGGTACATTGTACCATAATTTATTTTAATCTAAATCACAAGTAGGTAGTTTTTTGTATTTTTTAACAATGATTAAAGTGGTTTTTAATGTTTTTATACTATAGAAAACATTAACAGTTATATTTTTTATTAGCGTAATTATAAGTTTGTATTTTGTTTACCACTGTGCTGTTTGTTTGTTATATATCTAATTTTTACATACCGGTCTTAACGTAGTGATGTTATGACAACATAAATAAATAAAAATTACTAATGTTTCGACCTGAAATCTTACTTACTTGACAAATTTCATTAGCGTTCCTTCGCATGGCATTTACAAAAAGGTGCCCCAAATGGTTACTGTCGCACCTCTTTTTCCATTCCGCACCCATGTTTAATTTATCGTAGAATACGTATTAATCAGAATCACTCTACACGTTCTTTCGCTCCCAATACAGATAGCGTAATGCTATGGAGATAAACATGCATCGTGTCGCGATAAATTGGGACAAAATAGGTATTAAGATACTGTTCACGCGATCGTCATATGACAAATGCACGGCGCAACACTTTTTTTTCCTGACCACTCCTGACTTATGTTAGGGGATCTATGCTAGTCCAAGACCCTACCGTGACCTACACTAAATTATAGCTACTGAACTTGCAATCCGAGCGAGATCAGTTGAAGCAAACATAACCTGATCTGAGTGAGTATGGGAATTAACTAATCAGTATTTAAGAGGATGGTAAAAGCTAAATTCCCTCCTTATCTTTTTCAGCGCGATTTAAAGAGAAACACTGCATTACTATTAGTATGGGAGCTAATTGCAAATTTTGCAAAATTATGAAGAATAAAAACTATGAATTCATTGAGAAATATAAGGCAACCAAATTTTTAGTATTAGTGTGGTGGAATTTTGTCCTTAATTACAGACATATAAGCTAAGAAACTAAAGACGTGCAATTGTTTAAAGTTAATTTTAAGATGTAACTTTGGAATTATTTTCTATCGAGCCGATTTCGTCCAATCGTGTATTGGAATTAACGAATATTATCTTTTTTTTTACTTTTCCAAAACAAGTAGATTATAGCTATATGACTGTTTAAGTAAAGTCAATTTGAAGGTCATCGGGTGTTGTCAGCCTCTTAAGTAGGTACAGTCAGCATCAATAGTATCCTACACAAAGGCCGCAAAAATATGTGACACGCTCTTATTTGTAGAGCCATAGGAGCGTGTCACATATTTTTCGCGACCTTCGTGTAGGAAGATACTATTGATGCTGACTGTACGCAATGCGTAGAGAGTATACTTGCTCAATGCCCATAAGTAGTAACTAGCTGCAGCTTTTAATGATGTACCTATGGTACCGTCAAGTGCTACAACTTTGCCTACGATGCACAACTTTGCCAGGCTTTGAAAAACATGGTTTTCATCACCTCAAGCTGTTCATATCTTATTTCGGAGTTGAGTCTCATAAAATATAGGTACCTATAAACAGCTATTTGGTAAAGAAAACCATGTTTTTCAAGCCAGACAAAGTTATGCAATTTCGCAACGGGGTTGTGGTTGGATCAAGGGTCAGATTCAGAAGGCGGTAATCCTGGACACGGCGCGTATATTCCGAAGGTTCCTCTCTCTGCGGCCCTGACCACCGGCAGCCTGGGCCTTGCCCTGCTGCCGGCGGCAGGCTAGGTTTTTGTTTTGTATGGTATATTTTATTTTAATTTTATATTCATATTGTAAAAAGCCTAACTTAAGAAAGAAAATAAATATACGATGATAAAACAGCAACCCTATTCACAGATTCACTGTATTTATATTGCTCATTTTTGTATTAAATAAATAAATATTATGGGACCATCTTACACACACAAATGAACCTAGTCCCACAGTAAGCTCAATAAGGCTTTTAATGTGGGTACTAGGCGACGATATAATTATATAATAGACAGATATAGATAAGTACTTAAATACTTAGAAAATTTCCATAACTCGAAATTTGTACGCCAGTGTATAGGCACAATGTGGAGTAACTGAAATAGCTTTAAGATCCCATGTAAACCCACTATTGACAAATAAACATACAATACAATACAATGCAATGTAAACAAAGTTTTCTTGCTGCTTGTGCAAAACAAAATGCTAGTAAGCTGCGCCAAATCTTAAAAGTCACGTGGCATACGTTGACAGTTTTTAACAAAACTAGGGTCTTTGCGGACGATATCTGTTGGATATGTCCAAAACATATAAAAAGGTACTATTGACTATGAACTTAATTCGTTTGGTAAATGTAAACTTTGTTTCAAAACAAAAGACAGTTACTTGGAACCAATTTGAATTAGTTTTTGATCTCATTAGATATGCCACCGACTGAATAGTGCTACCCCCGTTTCACGCAAAATAGGAACACTGATGTCGTCTTGCGGAAAAACGCCCAGTATAACTAACTAACATATACAGGGTGTCCAGTAAATAATGGATAACCTTCTAACCACCAATAGGCCACCTTAGGCTGGTCCAGAAAATCCACTTTAGGTGTACGGGACGGTGGCCAAGGTTAGGCGACGCCCGTAGCGGCGCGACAGCTCAGCGCCGATGTAGAGACTAGTGGACTTGTAGGGCCGGCATAGGCAAGGTTATTGGAAATAAAACTTCCTTCGTACTTCTTCAGGTTAAGGCACCTCCACTGGAACTCACTTGACGGAACGAATTTACGGCCGCAATGGCCTTTCTTATATGCCAACTTTTGGGCTGTCAACTAGTGACTAATATATCCCGGGAGGGGATGAGCGCGTGTGAGCCAATCAGTGAACGTGTCTATCTTTATTGATATTAACACAGAATATAACAGAATTACAAGCATTTCTCTACTGCTAATATATTACAATGTTGTTATAACTTATTTACTAGGCATTTATACTAGGTGGTACATAGGTATTATGGGGAAAAATAATTTGTAGGACATTTCAACTACGGGGTATCACCTGTCTCTTTTACACATGAGCGCAGAGTGATGGCGTCGTCTCTTTCTCACTAGTGAGTCTCAGCCGGGGTTATTGTCGCACAATCGACAATAGAAAGGTTCCCTACCTATGTGTCTAGGTTTCCTAGGTAATAATTAAACAACAAAGTTAAATGATTTAATGGTCACACGCTATAAATTAAGGTTTACAGTCCTTATATAAAAATGCAATATGCTTACAGTTTCAGTGCCTTATAACTATCCTTGATCGACCTTGATCTCGTGGATACTGCGGTGCTGTACATGCTCCCCTTTGCTTAGGCTTTCACGACTAAGCACCACAAAACTTCGGGTAAGCGACGCAGTATATAATCGTCTTGATTTATGTTCGCTCCATTGATCAGGAACGGTAGAGAAGAATCAACTTTGATGAGGTCGGCTCGTTCACTCGATGATTGGAAATGAAGGTCAGGTGTCGATCGCGGTCATTATTTTGAGTCGTTACAACGTCTATTTCTTCATTGGGAGGCTGTGATGAGTTGACCACGGGTCCTTGCTTGGGCACAGGGTTCTGCATTAATGAGTTGACCACGGGTCCTTGCTTGGGCACAGGGTTCTGCATTAATGAGTTGACCACGGGTCCTTGCTTGGGCACAGGGTTCTGCATCAAACGCTCCGTCGGCAGGAACTGGTCACAAGGTTGCGACGTAGTGGCTCCGTTGACGGTGCTATTCTCCTTTTTCCGTTTTGTTGATTTTGACCTTGAAGACGGCCTTGACCTCGACGTTGACCTTGAAGAATTTGATTAACGCGGCAACGCGGCGGCGATTTTAATTCTACTCGCGCACTCGCGTTATTATTGAAATCGGATTTATTAGGCACTCGCGGAGATCGTTCTTTAACTGGCGATTTCACAGAGTTATTATTGTTATTCACTCGCGGCGTTTGTTCTTTTAATACGGAACTTGAATCGAGATGCGGTGAACGAACGCTCCCCTTTGTCGCTGTGACTGAAGAGCGGGAACTTTATTCTTGACGTCCTTGGGCGTCGGTTGGCGCAGCTACCTCCCAATGCCACGGAGATTCGAGGTCACTGACGCTTAGCGTAGCATGCGCCTTGGGTGGAGCCGCAGTCGCCTGGTGTCCTTGAGGAATCACGGCGGTTGCGGGTGACGTGGCAGCTGGCGAATGCGCCGTGGTGACCTTGACCGACGGCGAGCCAGACTGCTCTGTCTGAAGTGGTGTCATCTCGGATCGCTGCGTGTCCACCTGTTGTGCAGCGTCCTTGTGGATGACGTGCGCCCTCTTGTTCCGGCGAAGCGTGGGCGCTCGGTCGGACGGCCTTGTGCCGTCACGGCCTTGTGTTTCCGCCAAGGCAGTCCCAGTGTGGCCTTGGTTTTGAAGGTCGACTTCCTGAGTCGACTGGCGATAACCCCGGTCTTCCATATCCGGCTCGAAGGACCAATGTACGGGACGGTGGCCAAGGTTAGGCGACGCCCGTAGCGGTGCGACAGCTCAGCGCCGATGTAGAGACTAGTGGACTTGTAGGGCCGGCATAGGCAAGGTTATTGGAAATAAAACTTCCTTCGTACTTCTTCAGGTTAAGGCACCTCCACTGGAACTCACTTGACGGAACGAATTTACGGCCGCAATGGCCTTTCTTATATGCCAACTTTTGGGCTGTCAACTAGTGACTAATATATCCCGGGAGGGGATGAGCGCGTGTGAGCCAATCAGTGAACGTGTCTATCTTTATTGATATTAACACAGAATATAACAGAATTACAAGCATTTCTCTACTGCTAATATATTACAATGTTGTTATAACTTATTTACTAGGCATTTATACTAGGTGGTACATAGGTATTATGGGGAAAAATAATTTGTAGGACATTTCAACTACGGGGTATCACCTGTCTCTTTTACACATGAGCGCAGAGTGATGGCGTCGTCTCTTTCTCACTAGTGAGTCTCAGCCGGGGTTATTGTCGCACAATCGACAATAGAAAGGTTCCCTACCTATGTGTCTAGGTTTCCTAGGTAATAATTAAACAACAAAGTTAAATGATTTAATGGTCACACGCTATAAATTAAGGTTTACAGTCCTTATATAAAAATGCAATATGCTTACAGTTTCAGTGCCTTATAACTATCCTTGATCGACCTTGATCTCGTGGATACTGCGGTGCTGTACATTAGGGTTTAGTAAAAGTCCCCTGGTTTTCGAGATTTTCACACTTTTCATAATTTTAAGTTTTCGGTTCCTTATTTGACTGTTATCATCGTGGTAACGAGAAATGTAAAGATTATGAAGACACTTTAATATCAGTTAGTTAGTAGCACTATTTGAGACAATTTTTCAAAAAACAGAACGGAAAATCATTACATTTCTCATTACCACGATGATAACAGTCAAATAAGGAACCGAAAACTTAAAATTATGAAAAGTGTGAAAATCTCGAAAACCAGGGAACTTTTACTAAACCCTAAAGTGGATTTTCTGGACCAGCCTAAGGTGGCCTATTGGTGGTTAAAAGGTTATCCATTATTTACTGGACACCCTGTATGTAGGTACACAGTCACCACTTACGTAAAAGTCTTAGACTATTCAACCAGCCGGACCGGCCATGTCTGTCATTTTCTATACAAAAAGTCTAACTAACTAACTAGTACTTCCAAAATAGCAAAAAAGTGCCGAAGTTGTCTCAGTTATAGAGAACAGGGCCTATATTTTCACATTAGAACAAAAAACATTGCATATTATTGCAATGGTTTTGACCCACTTCTAAGGGTCAAATGGGAATGATGACACAATACATACTTATAACACATTTTACCGTGGGGTGCCCGGCCTTAGAATTGTCCCCCACCATAAATCGTCCCGTGGTTGCAGTAGGAGTCTGCTAAGGGAATATACCGGGAGATGGGCAGCAGCATCTTCCGAAAGCCTAAACAACAATAAAAAAATAAAAAACTGCGCGCGCCAACCCGCCTGCCAAGCGTGGCGCGTATGGCAGTGGACGTCTTATGGCTGAGATGATGATGATGATGATGAATACATTTTGTAACCTAATTATATTTAAGTAATTTAATACGGTAACTGCCTCCTAGCCTATAGTCGGTAGTGACCCTGCCTATGAAGCAGGAGGTCCCGGGTTCGAATCCTGGTCCGGCCATTTATTTGTGTGTTTATCACGGATATTTGTTTCTGAGTTATGGATATTTTCTAAGTATTTAAGTACTTATCTATATCTGTCTATTATATAATTATATCGTCGCCTAGTACCCACATTAAAAGCCTTATTGAGCTTACTGTAGGACTAGGTTCATTTGTGTGTGTAAGATTGTCCCATAATATTTATTTATTTAATACAAAAATGAGCAATATAAATACAGTGAATCTGTGAATATGATTGCTGTTTTATCATCGTATATTTATTTTCTTTCTTAAGTTAGGCTTTTTACAATATGAATATAAAATAAAAAAAAATATACCATACAAAACAAAAACCTAGAGTGCCGCCGGCAGCAGGGCAAGGCCCAGGCTGCCGGTGGTCAGGGCCGCAGAGAGAGGAACCTTCGGAATATACGCGCCGTGTCCAGGATTACCGCCTTCTGAATCTGACCCTTGATCCAACCACAACCCCGTAGCGAAAGTCTCTCAAGATGTTGGTCGAGACTCTTCGCTATGAGACCGTTCGCAGAAACAACTATCGGCACAATGATCGCCGAATCGACCTCCCACATGGCGGTTACCTCGTGAGCTAAGTTTAGGTACTTGCTGGACTTGTCCTTCTCGGCTTTCACGAGGTTCACGTCACATGGGACGGTGATGTCAACGAGCATGGCCCGGCGTTGCGGTCGATCTATTCACAAGAACGGTTTACACCAGTTACACTTGGTATTATATTTAAAATCTAAAATCTAAACATTACACAGCTTAGGAAGTAATTAAGTATTCTACTAATAAGCCATCTAAGCAGTCATGCATTTATAACAGCAAGAGAATCTTTGGGGTTTTCGTAATTATTTATTTTATTGAAATAGCTTGGTGCCTGACAATAAATGGTTTGCCAAGCCATACAATAAAGAACATGTGCTGTAATATAACATAAAGGCATAATGAAAATCGGCATTGATTTTCGTGTGGTCTCTTAGAATGTTTTCACACTATCAGATCCGATTACGAATGTGGGATAGGATAGGTAAGAGAAATGAAATTTTGTCCTCCTTCCTCCTCCTAGCGTCTGTCCCGGCTTGGGGTCGGCTTGACAACCTAATCTCATGAATAGTAGGCACTAGTTTTTACGAAAGCGACTGCGACACTAGTACACAGTAGTAGTACACACTATACACACAGTAGACACTAGTTTTTACGAACGCGACTGCGACACTAGTATTTACACAGTAGTAGTACACACTATACACACAGTAGGCACTAGTTTTTACGAAAGCGACTGCGAAACTAGTACACAGTAGTAGTACACACTTACACACAGTAGACACTAGTTTTTACGAAAGCGACTGCGACACTAGTACACAGTAGTAGTACACACTATACACACAGTAGACACTAGTTTTTACGAAAGCGACTGCGACACTAGTACACAGTAGTAGTACACAGTAGTAGTACACACTATACACACAGTAGACACTAGTTTTTACGAAAGCGACTGCGACACTAGTACACAGTAGTAATACACACTAATCACACTATACACACAGTAGACACTAGTTTTTACGAAAGCGAAGCGACTGACCTTCCAGCGCAGAGGGGAAAGGGAAACTAGACCGTTTTGGGATTAAGTCCGGTTGCCTTACGATGTTTTCCTTTACCGAAATGTGACTGGTAAATATGAAATAATATTCCGTACATAAGTTCCGAAAAACTCAGTGGTACGAGCTGGGGTTTGAACCCGAGACCTCCAGATTGAAAGTCGGACGTCTTACAGCAAGAACAGCGCTTTTTATGAGAAATGAAATTTGTAAGCAATCTGAAATGAAATTTGAATGAGAAATGAAATTTGTAACAATATTCGTTAATGTAAACGACGGGCCTGAAGCCTTAACTCATGGCTCATAAGGAAGTCTCTGCAGCTGTCTTTTTTCTTGGGTTAAGGCCTCTACGAACGTAAGCGACTAGTCACCTGCGATTTTTAACACATTGCGGTTTTTGATCCATCAATCGATTTCGTTGCACTTACCTAGACGGCAACGTCACGAAATCGCGCGCGAGTTTTGTAGCAAAATTGCGCTGATTGTAGAGGTCATTACCTGACATGGTAACGATCAGATAAAGTGATAACGTTCATAATCTAATATTTAAAGGTAAATGTCCTACTTAGTCTTTGTCATGCTAATGCCCAATAGATGGCTTATAATTTTTAAAGTTGTCCGCATGTCTGCGTTCCACTGCTGATGACTAAATATTGTATAATTTTTATTCTGGTATAGCCCCCTGATCGTACAATAGAGTTTTTCGGAACGTATGTACGTTCCGTGGAGGTTGGGAAAGGGTGCTGGTGTAGGACGGTACCTGCGTAGAAACACTGCATCCTTCCTATCTCACCGTAACCAGTAATGAGGTTAGTGCGGTGGCTAAAGCGGCCGACAGAAACAAGCAATTAAAAGACAGGGGTTTCGGCCCGAATATATTTATTCATTGTCATGCCTTTCGAAGGCCAGACCCTCAATTGGCCCGTGGGGTCCCATGCCATAGGGGCCCGTTTGATATATTGTTAAGGTTTATTTCGTCTTATTTTAGTTTTATTTTAAATAGGTAAGTTTTCTTCTTATATCTAACCAATAAAGTAACGTAATATTTGTACGAAATAATATTTAATTAATAATTTTCGGTGAACGGTACGTCAGTGTCGTCAGAAGTGTGAAAGCATAAGGTATTGTTTCGAGGCTAAGAAAAAACAGGAAAGATAAGATAAGATAAGAAAATTTATTCCATAACAATTTACAATCGTGTCCGAAATATACCTAAAATTACATTCAACTTATAACTAATTCATAACTTAACTTACAATTAATAAATTGGGCGCGAAAAAACGTGTTGTCTACTTTGGTACGAAAATAATCATGATCAAGTAATTCTGATCACTTTGCCCGCATAAATATTTTCGACCTTGTCTGCCGTAGATGGTAAAAGTGCACAATGAGTCCTGGTAACGCAGCTTCGCTTAATACTAACTTGACGTTGATTCGGAAAGGTTACAGTGCGCGGACGGTATCACTCGAGGTAAGTTGCACCTCTTGAGTTAAAAAATGTGGTTTATTTAAACTGTCAATATTTAAAAACAAACATGGCGAAATTTAGTTCATATCGGTTTTGTTCAAAAAAACAAAAAAAAAATACTTTAGCAAGAGCTTCGCATTTTGAATACTATTTACTCGTAGGTTAAATTGTGTTATTAAGAGTCCGGTAACGATTTGAAAACGAAAATCGCTAATAATGACATTATGAATATGAATTGCATTTGGTAAGATAGCTTGAAGTCTTGTTATTGCAAAAAAGTACTTTAGGTCGACATATATTAATATTTAATACCTTAAAACTCAATTCTTACAGAGCTTGTTTAGTGAGGACGTTGATTCATGCAATTTTGTCGTATGATTTTTAATTATTATTTGTTATGGACCCTAATATGTTTTATATTATCTGAATAAAGCATGAAGTGAAGTTTGTTTTTGTATTTTTATATTTGTTAAATACTTTAATATCTTCCCAAAAATATCACCTAAACTTCGGCAATTTTTAGCAAAATTGCTCTAGCAAAACATACTCTCCCTTAAAAAATATATATGAAAATGAAAAAAACTGTTACATTTATTCCCCAGGCGACTCATTTTCCAATGTTTTTTATATATTTTACGTACTTGTATAATATAATTTTAATCAATAAAAACCTTACTCATTTCACCTCTCCAAGCAAAAATCGCGAAACTGATGTTGGATTAGGGTGAATTATTTATAAATTAAGCATAAAATTAAAAAATCGTTGTATATATTCCATCCAAAAAGAAACGATCTTTCATAATATGTATACACAATTATAGAGGTTAAGTTAGTTACTGCAAAATAGCATCAAAAAGTTGAGCGAAATCGAAATAAAAGTTTTAAAATAAAGGTTTTTCTTACTCATTCAAAACTATTTCATCTCATACAATGTGTCATCCACTTATGCAAAATATACATAAATTCAATCAAAAGTATATTAGATCAGTTCTGGGACTATCACACAATAGAGCTGTACCTGAGTACAGTTAGCTGCAGAGTTATGTGACTTCCACGCATACAAAGTTTACATTAGCGTCGTACAGTCAGCAGCAGAAGTAGCTAAGCGGTGCTCAAAATTATCTCTTAACAATAAAGTCGTGTTAAGCTAATTTTGAAAAGCTCACCCGCTTAATTAGCTACTTATACTACTGACTGCAAATAAGGTTGAAATTCAGAATTTTGTTGCGAAAAAATAAAACAATGGAATGAGTTTTCCTAATATTGTAATTGCCGCATGCGGTTGTGCCGCCAGTGTCATAAATGTCATAATCACCTAAAAGTAGTCGCCGAGTTTATTAGTAGTAAGATTGTAGTCCGTACTGTACAGTCCTTCATATGGTTCTCTGCCTTTTCGCCGAAAATTGTATTGCCGAATTTCACTTGCCAACAAACTTTTCGCAGAAGTTTTATTTGGCCAAATTTCATTTCCCAACTATACATAATCCAACCTTTTTTTTCGTGTGAAAATGCTTTACGCATCCCCCCGGGGCCTAGGGATGGCCCATAGTGGGGGTTATGTGGGACTCTCCTCTCCCGCAACTCCCTCTGCTAGCCAGAGGCAGGGGAGAGGCCTACCTACTAAAAACACACCGGCGTCGTCCGCACTACCGTTAAGGGGGAACGTCACGGGATAACTTGCGCATTCGTCCGCGAACCATGGGGTTGGGAAATGAAATGGTTGCGAAATGATTGTTTGGTAAAAGTTATTAGCCAAATGAAACATCTGCGAAAAGTTGGTTGGCAAATGAAATTTGGCAATACAATTTTCGGCGAAAAGGCAGGATACCCCTTCATATACAGTGTTGCTAAAAACTTAGCTATATACATGATGAATTACTTTGTTAGGCTACAACTATGTTTAATATTTAACTATAATTATATCTGCCTTAAACTTGACAAGTAACTTGTGCTTTTAAAACGAAAACCAGATATGTAATTAGGGTAACGGCACCAGTGGTCAGCCAGGAACCAGTGGTCAGCCTATTGCATCGTTTATTGGTCATAAATATAGCAATAATTTGTATAAATAAATCATATGTACTTAACTAGCACCTCTGATTCATCCTTGTTTCATATGCCTTGCTACATAAGCGGAAGGGGATCAAGGGGCTGAAATAAATTAGTACAAATAGGTGCTGTCAATACACGAGAGCAGTAGTGTCATATCCGCCATATTTTTTACTACACGTGGTGTTCTCTTAACACGTAAGAAAAAACATGTTATTTTATTAAACGTGATGCACTTTTATACTAATTGGCTTAATGAATACTTTATGTATTGAATTATATTGCAATTGAATAAAAATATCACTTATTTAGGTATTATTTGAGGGGGCTGACTATTGGATACCACTTTTTTTACAAAGTATCCAATAGTCAGCCTCCCGGGGCTGACTACTAGGTTTTTAGAACTGAAAGAACAAATCAAATTATTTTTAATGAATATTTTGATTTGTTTATTTTAAGTAGTCACACTACTATATGTATAAATTATAAACTTGTATAGATGTCATATACAAAGGAAAAACCTCCTTCCCTCCTTTTTTCCTTTGTATATGACATCTATACAAGTTTATAATTTACTAGGTTTTTCCTAATTGTATGAAAATCCAATGGTCAGCCGCACTTAGAACTCCTAAAACCCAGAAGCAATCGTTATGTTTCTGAATTTGGAACCCTTTAGTTACTCAATAAAAGCTCAAAATTGATTGTAAAATATGTATAAAATGTTGTACAAGGGGTCTTTGGAGGTTTTATTTTGTTTTTCACGGCCGACCACTGGGTGTAGTGGATTCCAGTATTCAGCCAGTATCTTGATACTGTTATTATAATTCTGTCGATTTTGACTCGAATATCTCATTATTATTTATAGTTAAAACGGCTGAGTACTGGGTACACAAAGGCTGATTACTGGATTCTCGAGGCTGACTACTGGAAAAAAGTGCCATTTTCTGTTTAAATTAAACTTAATTATAGCTATTTTAAAAAGGATTGTTAGTTTTGACATATTTTGTTTTAAAACTATGATAAACAATTGACCTAACCATGTTATTCGTTTAATTATCCGACTAATCCTGTAGAAATGCTGAATGTTCAAACTTTAAAAAGTCGTTATAAGGCTGACTACTGGTGCTGTTACCCTATTAAAGGGAATGCAGAATGCTTTCACGTGGACTTTTTTTACAACTGTGTCAGTTCTTCAAAAGGCAAGACTGGTTTAATTACGACACGTAAACAAGCGGCCGTGTGTACGGTCACTATAATAAGCCTTTTGTATGCAGCGTCGCGCGCGCACATTGTGGTGTCCAAATGTTTCAAGTTCCTGAGTAAAGTAAGGAAATAGAACAAACATTGTGTTTTATTGCGACAATAACCTTCTTATAACGCGACACTATTTCAAATTAGATGTGGTTTGTTGTCCAGTTAAGTGTTTAATTGCAAATGGTGGTGTGTGCGGTTGTAAAGACCACAATTATTATTTATATACAGGGTGTGACAAAAATGCTGGTGATCCTTTTAAAGGCATAATTGGTATCATATTTTAATTATGAAAAACAAAGAAATTTTTTCGCGCGGAAAAAATATCTATTTGTATGGAGGATGACCGGCTGGGACGACGTGTCCCATTCAAAAAAAATCTTTTTGCATCCAAATTTTTTTTCTCCTATTTTTTCTTACTCGCAATATGATACCAATTATGCCCCTACACGGATCACCAGTATTTTTGTTACACCCTGTATAACAAAGCGATAGCCTATGCGCATCCGCAACTCTCGAAGTGCCACATGCGCGTTGCCGACCTTTTACAAAGTAAACCCTCCTTTAGACGTATGTAATACCTCTTCTTTCTTTTCATCCTTTTACCCACTGCTGGGGTGTAGGGCTCGAATTAAATTCTTCCCCTGGCTTCGGTCCAGTGCGGTCTGGGACACCTCTTCCCATCCCATCCCCAATACACCCATCTCTTGCTCCGCGGTACGGCGCCAAGTAAGTTTGGGGCGGCGGGCGGCCCCTATTCCGTTTGCCGGGCATCTTCCAGGTCAGGGCAATCTTGGATAAGTGAGTGTCAGGTTTCCTGAGGATATGCCCAATCCATTGCCATTTCCGCACTTGGATCTCCTTGTGTACGGGTATTTGCCCGGTGATACCTATATGATATGTAATACCTAGTCTGTACAAAATCGCATTCCCATAAATCCCAAATGCACCAGCTCATCTTTAGCGTCACTCCTGATCTTGGTTATTGACCCCATCGTACATTGTCACTCCAGTTATTGTTAAAGTCCTTGCTTGTAAGTGAACACATCTTAATCTTAAATAATCTAATTCCAGGATGTTATTTTGGTTGGCTGTGGTGGTGGTGGCGCTGGCGTGGTGGGTTCAATGGCGTGCGCGGCGCCGGCGGCTGATGGCGCTGGCTAGCAGGCTGCCAGGCCCACCCACAGTGCCTGTGCTTGGCAACGCCTTGAGATTCATGGTCCCATCTGAAGGTAAGTTCGAGGTTGCTCATCGTTGGTACATAGGAGTGGTAGCGGTGGCTATCCGGCTGCCCGGCCCACCAACGGCGCCAAGGCTTGGCAACTTGAGATCCATGGTCCCATCCGAAGGTAAGTTCGAGGTTATTCATAGTTGGCACGTGGCCAGACGGAAGCCAGACAACTTTGAAAAACGCATTGTGGTTAGCCACGTGGTTGGAGGACGGGGGAGTGGACATCCACCGACCCGTTGGGTCGATACAGTGAGGAAGGCCTGCCGAGGTTCCATATAAGAGCCTATCATCCGGAAAGTTGAAGATCATGCGGCTTGGAGACCCTTGGTGATTAAAGCGACGACCGCATCTGGTCGTGACCCTCAGCTATGCTATGAGGAAACGAGGAAGAAGAAGAAGAAGAAGCTTATCCCTACTCTTTACATACAACAATCTAAAATTAACCACACGCGTTCGTAGAATAACCTTATCGTCTGACCAGGAAAAACAACTAGTTCATAAATGCCCTCTACCTATAATTACAAATTCCTAATAGTCAAGTAACCCGCGAAAAATTACCGTGGTTTAACAAATGCAACTGAGCCTACTCACCATGCCTTAATAACCATATGTAAGTCCTATACAAGAACAACTAGTTTGAAAAAACGTCTATTATTATAATTAACAATGAATTAAGGACTTCCATATATTCTTGAATTGTTCCTCTTTGTTTCTGTCCTGCATTAAAAAATAACAGGTAGACCAGGTAGTAGTAGGACATTGACCGTCAGCTCCAACTCAGAAAAGGTTAATTAATAGGCTCCTTTTATCAAATGTATCCGTCCCTACACATCACCATCACTTATGAATTGACGTGTCCTGTTACCAATTAAAATTATGCCTTTAAACGGATCACCAGTATTTTTGTTACATCCTGTACTCGTATAGTATTGTTTATGCACGTGATATCATAAAAGCTATTCAAACAGTCAAAATTAAATTTAAATATCAGCCTACCTCAGTGAAGGACTTTTCACGCTCCGTCAGTCTTTTTTCCGTAATTACCTACAGAATCCTGCAATTTAAAATGACAAATCTTTCGCAAGAGCCACGCAAAAAAAAAGATAACTGCCTACTTTTTTATGTTCCCCACATAAGGATATTTTATACTTCACTGCAAAGATTAGCAATTCCCTTGAAATTTTCAAGTTTCCATTTCAGCACGCATGCTGCATGCTTATCAAACCACATTTTCTGTTGCTATTTTAAAACTCATAAAATGTATTGGATCTAGTCATAATACTAGCGATATCTAGTGAATCCATATCTACATCTTTGTTTGTAGGTAAATAACCCTTAGGCAAATAGGCATTAGGCAATGCTGGTTATCTCACACTTACCTACTTATTATTTTATGTATCATTAAATCTATGCACAATTACACATGTTATTGAAGGACTATTTGATAGATGTTTTAATTGACCAACACAATAATTATATACGGAATATCGTACAATACTTATCTAGTTACGTGACGTGATTTTCTGACCCTGGTAATAAATTATACAAATAATCCAAGATTGCTGAATATAAAATAAAAATAATGTAGTATTTTTTTATGTTACCTAATAATATCGATATCTTTACCTACCGAAAAGGTCTTAAAAAATACTTTTGCTTATCAATAATTATTAAGTTTTATTTTCAAATAAATGTAAATATTTACATTAATCCGCACGCAATTTACACGAGTCTAGTTACCTAATACCTACCCATAATTTCTAACAGAGGTTGAACTCCAAAAAATCCTTGTAACAGACCCCTATGCATAAATGATTCATAGAGAACCTGTGCCTCTATTTGACATGCCAAACAGTGACACGTGGATCTCCTCTTCACACACATTTAAGAGGATGTCAACATCCGATGACCAAATCAAATTGACTTTACTTAAACAGTCACATAGCTATAACTACTCGTTTTGGGTAAGTAATAGTACATTGTTGCCGAGGTACGGAAAGAAAGGAATTTTCTGACGAGGTACTTGGGTGCCAGGGCGAGGCTTGCCGAGGCCTGGCACTAGTTCCGAGGCAGAAAATTCCTGTTACCGCTGAGGTATACACAGTGCTTTTCTCAAATATGTGAGGAAATAAAGAAAAATTGTAGGAAAAACAACAAGTATTTTATATTGGAAAAGTTATGTTGATACTGTGTTTTATAATAGGTAATACGGAGGTACTTTTAAGCATAGCATAAATAAACCACACCTTAGTTGGCTTCTTGTTTTTTGATAACTGAAATAAGCTAAAACACATTTTCAGAAAAGATATTAGCATTTATGCTCATCTTCGAATTCATACATACGTCATAAACATAAACCCTTTGTCTCTTGACCTAGCAGGAAGCAAGTAATCCACTATTATTCTTTCAAATTAGGTAGAGCCCTATCAATTTCCGCACTACATTCATTTCTGAAAATCATTATTTAAGTTTATTTTGTACTATAAAGTAAATAAACAACGTAACGAAGTAAATTACCATAACCAACTAACTTTTCTGCTTTTTAAATTTAATTTTAATAAACCATAGACAAGATAGTCCGACACAGTACGCGCATGCGTATTCGCGCGCGCACTTTGTGAAGCCCTCTACACACGGCTGTTTAAATGAATTATTTTGCTTGGCTGAATCCGTTTTTGCCTTGGCCCATTAGATTTATATGTAAATATGAGAATTTTAAAAGTTTAACGCAGCGGAAAAAATTTACTCCTAGGAGTAAAATGAAGCACTTTCCGTGTTCGATTTAGGAATAAAATGCGGCCATTTCCGAGCATTTTTGAGAAAAAATATATGTTAATATTTATTACATTTCGAAGACCTTTGTTAATTCCGATACACGATTGGCCGAAATCGGCTCGATTTCGATTTGCTGAAAAAGATAGGAATGGAATTTAGTTCTTGCCATCCACTTAACACAATGACCAAATTAGTGGTCTCACCCTCACCAGCGTACAGCGTCTGTTAGTTTTCGATAGCCGAATTTGGCCTCTTTACAACACTAGAATATTTTTGAAAAAAAAAATACTCATCGGAACTTTTCGATGGCCGAATTTGGCCCCTTTACGATACTCGAATATGTTTAAAAAAACACTCATCGAAACTTCAATAATTTCGACCATCATATTTCTATTGATATAAACGGAACTCGCGTGTTTAAATTACCTTAGACGTTTCGAAGACGACAATGTCCTCGTACTTCCGAAAGCCTAAATAACAATAATAAAAAAACTGCGCGCGCCAACCCGCCTGCCCAGCGTTGCGCGTATGGCAAACCCCCCCTTAAAGGGGAGGCCTATGTTCAGCAGTGGACGTCTTATGGCTGAGATGATGATGATGATGAATGTCCTCGTGGTCCCGAAAAAAATATGTTTCAAGAAATGTTTCTAACTCTAGATTGCAACTTCAAGTTACAGACTCCGGTTTAAGCTGTACGCTGTTTTATATAGGCACTTAAGGTGTATGTTTTATTTATATATACTAACATTACTACTTAAGATGATATTGCTAAATTGCCAAAATTAAAATAAATAAAAAAACCGGCCAAGTGCGAGTCGGACTCGCGCACCGAGGGTTCCGTAAAAACCTACAACAATTGCTATTTCTTATGATTGCGTGGACATAAAAGTTTCGTTTTGCTACAGGCGCTACAGCAGAAAGATATTATAAAGCTGAGTATATGATATGAATTTCAATTGAATACCTCTACGCGTTTACGAGGAAACAGGTAGTAAGTTTAAAATTAAAAAAAATATTTTATGTACGATTTTACTAAAAATGTCTACTTTTCGTAATTTTTACTTTGTCTGTGCTATATGATGTTTCTTCGTGCCAAGTTTCAAGTTTCTAAGTTTACGGGAAGTACCCTTTAGGTTTTGAGTTTCTTGCGAGTACTCAGCTCCAAAATATGCAACTTAAATTGCTATTTCTTTTGATTGCGTTGGTTTTAAAGTTTGGTTTTGCTACAGCTGAAAGGTATTATAGACCTGAGTATTTAATATGGATTTCAATTTAATAACTTCACGCGTTTACGAGGAAAATGGTAGTAAGTTTAAAATTTAAAAAATATTTTTTTTGTATGATTTTACTAAAAATTTCTACTTTTCGTAGTTTTTCCTTTGTCTATACTATATGAAGTTTCTTCGTGCCAAGTTTCAAGTTTCTGAGTTTACGGGAAGTACCCTTTAGGTTTTGAGTTTCTTGCGAGTGCTCAGTTTCAAAATATGCAACTTAAATTGCAATTTCTTTTGATTGCGTTGACATAAAAGTTTGGTTTTACTACATCTGAAAGGTCCTATAGCCTTGAGTATTTGACATGAATTTCAACTTAATAACTTCACGCGTTTACGAGGAAAAAGGTAGTAAGTTTAAAATTATAAATATATATTTTTTGTATGATTTTACTAAAAATGTCTAATTTTTATAATTTTTCCTTTGTCTATAGTCATATAGCATATGACGTTGCTTCGTGCCAAATTTGCAGCATAAACGACTGTATCTTTTGATTGCGTTGGCTTTTAAGTTTGATTTTTTCACAGCTTCAAGGGACAATAGACCTGAGTATTTGATATACATTTCAGCTTGATACCTCCAGGCGTTCCTGAGAAAAATGGTCTTGACAGACAGACAGACGGACAACAAAGTGATCCTATAAGGGTTCCGTTTTTTCCTTTTGAGGTACGGGACCCTAATCACTCCGAATACCTAGTTCTAATCTTGAATTTCTCGTGCGGGATATTACTGCAATGTTCTGCCGCCAGAGTGCAGCACTAGGACATCGGTAAACCACAGAGTTCTTAATACATACTAGGCCTTAAACAGTTTTTTGTAAGTTTTCATAGATAATTTATAACGAATAAATATGTCATTTGTGCACCAAGGCGGTTTGTTTACAGAGGGCCTATCGTGAAACGAGAAAATCGAAATGTTGACATCGGCCTCTCTATCGCTCAAATATGTAAGAGTGACAGAGAACCAGGTAACGAAATTTTTATTTTCGTGTTTCTTGGTAGGCCCTATTTTTGTACTAGTGCCGCCCCCTACGCAGAGTTTTGCATAATATTCCCTAAAATGGCCGGCTGGTCGAAAGTCTTTACACATGGTGCCCGCATAGTTTTGACCTGTCTGTCCTACCAATAGTGTCAAATTTTCTTCTTTTTTTGGAATTTTCTAGCCCTTTAAGACAAATCACATACAGTCTGTAACAAAAATACTGGTGATCTGTTTAAGGGCATAGGTAATTGGTATCCTTTTCCGAGTAGAAAAAAGTTAGAAAAATGATTTTTTGACGCGAAAAAACCATTTTGTATGGGGCACGTCGTCCCAGCCGGCCAACCCTCCATAAAACGCCAAAAAAATTTTTCGCGAAAAAAAAATTTTTTTTTAGTTTTTCATAATTAGAATACGATACCAATTATGCCCTTAAAAGGATCACCAGCATTTTTGTTACACCTTGTATAACAATACTAGGAACAAATACAAGATATGCTGGTGCCACCTAGCCAAAACGTTGATATTGCCAACCATAGAATGAAAGAAAGTCACATCAGCATCACACAAGTTATTTGTTTCTCCATGAATCAAAAATACATTATCGACTATGTCCAAATTTTCCCGAAGCCCGAATGTTGCTCTAATAAATAAAAAATAAAATAAAATTCATTTTCTCCAATGTGCTCGGAAATTTTCAGCTTACTGTAGCAAAATGAGTACGTGAAGTTCTTCATTTTTTACCAAAACGAATTAAAAAAAATAAAAATCATTATTTACCTGATTTAGCGGCCGTGAAGTAATTTGTCAACGCCATAAATATGTATACACTTTTGCACCTTACTCCATTGTAACAAGGTTCAAAGTGTATACATATTTTAGGCGTTGACTAGTAAAATCCATTACTGTATTGTTTTTTACCTTTTAAACTTTTCATCCGTCTAACAAATATCATTTCAAACAGCCAATACTTAAGCGACGTCTATACACCGTCTGAAAGGCAATCCCTTCAAACTGTAGGATAGAGCGAGATAGTTAGATCAAAAACCTTGGTTGTCTCGTTCTTTGTCATAGCACCGCGTCTGATCGTGCGAATGAGGCTTAATACAATCATAGACAAAACAACTATTTTTAAGGTTTAATCTTGTATCTGTTGCATAAAAGGAGCATATTTAATACTGTCTTAAATAGCTTTTGACGAAATTTTCTTTTTAAATATTATTTGAATGAAAATTGGCAGTATACATAGTTCTTAATACTATAAAAAAAAATTATAGAGGGAAACTAATTCATGACATTGAACGCTAATAACGTAACTAATATCTGTAATTATTTCATTTACTTTACTTTATTTCCTCGCACTTTTAGAGAAAAGCACTATATATGCCTCGGCGGGAATAGAAATTCGTGGATTCGTCTTATTTTTTCGGACTCAGCTGCGCTTCGTCCGAAAAAATCGCTCATCCACGAATTTCCCTTTCCCGTCCTCTGCAATAATGTACTATTATTTCAAGCTTCGAGGCTCATAGTAGTATAAGTCAACAATACATAAAATCTCAATAGCGAAACAGTTCTTATAATAAATTAAAAACATAATTAAAAATTACAATTACAATTACAAATTACAATTAAAATTCATTGAAATAATTTATAAATAAATAAATAAACAGGAATGTCAAATTTTGTTTTGATGTCAAAAGTAACTATATTCTATTTTAACCTATGCCTGTTTTTACATGCCTGCCGCAGCAGTGCATGATGTATGGACAATCCAGTCTATCCGCGATCATCGTTAGAATGATGTAGGAGCTGCCTCGCACCCGCTGGACCAAGGACGCGGCGCGCAGTCGCATAGTGGTATGGAAACATGCAGTGCGCGCCGCCGCGAACATACCCGAGACGCTGCAATAGCGAGGCAGCCCCATCACCGCTCGAAACGCGTTATTGTACTGGACGCGGAGTGCATTGTACGCTTTCTGCGTGTAGTTAGCCCACAAGCTGCACGTGTACAGCGACGTGCAGTACGCTTTGAATAGCGTCAACTTCACGTCGCTGGAACACCGCGCAAACCTTCGGGCCAACATGTTCGCCCTCACGCACAATGCCCTCCGCTCCCGTTCTATATCAACGTTATCTTTTAAGTCGGCATGTGACCTAAATATTTAAAATTGTCCACTCTTTCGAGTGGCACTTCATACAGACTTACGGCCGGTACATCCACTGGTCGATTACTGCTGGCTTCAAAGACCATGTATTTACTCTAGTCACATTATATTTCAATCCGTGGCTTGCGGCGTATTCCTCACAAATTTTTAACATCCGTCTGAGACCACACACCAACGCGCTCAGCAGCACCATGTCGTCCGCATAGCTGAGGTTGTTTACACACACCCCATCAACATGACAGCCAACATGCTGACTGCTGAGTTTGCCGATGAGATCGTCCATGTACAGGTTAAAGAGTGCGGGGGAGGTCAACCCCCCCTGCCTCACCCCGCACTCCAACCCGTACTCTTTAGACGTTGCTCCCGCCCACCTGACTCTATTGACCTGGTGTCCATACCAGTATTTAAAGATATTAATTAATCCATTAGGTATGTTTATTTCTTCCATCTTTTCCCATAATACTTGATAGGACACCAGGTCAAAAGCCTTGGATAGGTCAAGGAAGCAAGCATAAACCAGGGTCTGACGATCAGTGTAATATCTGACTGTATACTTCATACACAGTATTGCACTATCTGTGGACAAGTGAGGCCGGAACCCAAACTGATTGTCATGCAATCTTAAATATTTTTCCAACTGTGTATTAAGCATACAATCAAATACTTTCGCAACTATTGTTGCCAGAGATATGGGTCTATAGTTTGTTTTGTCCGTTAAGTCCCCGGTTTTGTTTTTCACTATAGGCACGACTATCGTTTTTAACATATCGGTAGGCATATATGAGTGACTTATGCAAAGGTTATAAAACATAGCAATGACTCTTGTGATGTGTGGACATGCTGGAGGTGCTCGATGCTTAGCCCGTCATGACCTGGAGATTTACCCCTCGAGATAGATTTGATTGCATGCGCTGCACCTTTAGCTGTAAATCTTATCCCCACTACCATGCCGGACAAAGCATCGAGCGTTGTCCTCCCCGCACCCAGAGGAGATTGCACGCGAAAATGATCCTTAAATGCATCCGCTATACTTTTAGGTTCATTCACCCCGTCGACACTCACCGGAAGACCTGGTCGAACGTTCATCTTTCTGGTGTCACGCCAAAAACCCCGGAAGTTGCCTTTAGAGTGTTTTTCAGCGAGAGTATCCATTTTTAATTGCTCCTCGTGATTTTGGCACCACTTTAGCCGAGATTTGAATACTTTTCGACTAACACACATCTCCTCAAACATTATACCTGACCTAGGCTTTCCGCATGACACCCAATCGAGAAAACTCTCCCTAGCCAGCCGATGAGCCTCAACAACATGTTTATTCCACCCCATCACACGCTTGCACTTTGCCCTCTTGATCTTATCACGCCTGCCACACACCGCTGCGTCACATAATGCGCTTACAATACTATCATACAAATTGTCAAGAATACGCCTATGAGCCACTTTATCACAATACCCGTCAGCCCAGCTTATGAAGTTGTTATTAAAGTCAATACACCTCAATCTAGAAATGAGCCTCCCTTCTATATAGTATAGATCGGTTTGCTGCTCCGTTCGTTCCCCCCAAACTACATTCTTATTCGTTATTATTACATTAGGAAGTTTAGGAGTCAGCAACTCTAAATTGCATTCAATGATTAAAGGGAAGTGATCAGACCAGAATGAGTCATACTTGACTCGAACATCCCGCACTGAATCTACAGCGGCCTGAGTGAGAGTACCGTGATCGAGCCAGCTGGGAGTTCCGTACACTTCGCTAATAAAGGTATAGATACCAGAGAAAAGACCCAACTTATCTGTGTCGATGCACGACCAGTCTTGCTCACTACAAAACTCCATTAGCTCCGTGAAAAATAACTCCCCAGGGTTAGCATTAAAATCACCTAAGATATAAACGGATTCTACACCATACTCATCTATTATTGCACTCACCGTACCCAGGCAGTCCGTGAACTCAGGCAGATTAACAGGTGAATTTGTATATTGGTGATATACAGGTGAATGTAATTATATGACTATTTTTAACGGTAATTTTTATAGCACACACTCGACTGTTATTGCATTGTATTACTGACACATCCGAAAAAACACTATGTTTTCACAGTAGGGCAACTCCGCCATACGGCCTACCCCGCAGTATTTCCGCCGACGTGTCCATGGCCGAGGTTCCCGTGAACCCAAAATCATTATCAACAGTACTAAGAAAACATAGTTCCTCTTCTTGTAACCATAATTCCTGTAACGCAATTACGTCACACGTACAACATAAGTCCCTTACACCATCAATTGAGCGTTTTATGGATTTGCAGTTGAAACTTGCAATATTACACACTTTATTATTTTCTAATCTCTAATTATTATTATTATTATTATTTATTGTATGGAAAACCAACAGCATAAAATATTTATAGAAATACAATAAAACTAGAAAGCCAATTACAGGTTCTCACTTATAGATCTAGATTACTTACAAAAAGAAATTACAGCCCAACTTGAAACACATGCTTGTACCGATAACACAAAATAATAGAAGATACTACTCTAAAAATAACCATGCAGTTTACTAGTTCAACTTTCTCGAATTCTAATAAACTGCACCCGCACCTACACCGGGAGTGCTGCCCATCAATACCTTAATCAATTTAGCCCTTATCGCTGGTATGCTGTCATTAAATATATCAAAATCAATTTTCAATAAAACTTTGTTCAAACTCGTGCTTGCCCTGCACAGGAAACTGTTTTTTCTATATTTCGCAGAAGCTTGGTACGTGCCAATGGGACGAAAATGACGAAATCTCCTATTAGGAATATTAAAAGGTATTTTATGAAGTAGATTAGGACAATCAACTTTGCCTTGAATAATGCTTAATAGGTAGACTATGTCAGCAATTAAACGACGCTTATCAAGCGGTAATAGATGTTGTTTTTTACACAAATTTAAATAATTTGCAGAATTATAGTTTACACGAATTTTATAGCAAAGAAATTTGACAAATTTCATTTGTAATCGCTCAATCCTATCAACATAAATTTGATATTGAGGATTCCAAATTTGAGATGCGTATTCTAACTTGCTTCTCACATAAGAACAATACAAAATTTTAATAGTCTTTAGACGTGTAAAACAAGCTGAACTACGCATTATAAAGCCAAGTGACTTGGCCGCCCCACCCACCATACTATCAATGTGGTCACCGAAAATAAGTTTATAATCATGAATAACACCTAAATCTCTCATGCTTACTACCTTCTGAAGAATATTTCCTTTCAATGTATATGAGGTTGGAACATTAATTAGTTTACGAGAAAATGTTACTGAGAAACATTTAGAGGGATTTAGATCTAATTTATTTGCAATACAATAACTATCCAGCCGACCAAGATCAGATTGCAACGCAACGGCATCATCAAGTGAAGTAATTTTAGCAAAGATCTTCATGTCATCTGCGAAGCTAAGCAACTTAGAAAACCGAAAACATGTGCTTATGTCATTGACAAATATGTTAAAGAGGAGTGGACCCAATAAAGAGCCTTGGGGCACTCCACTTGGTATAGATACCCAGCTAGAAATGTAGTTATTGACCACTACCGCCTGACACCGATTATCTATGTATGACTTAAACCACCTCAACAGATCGCCTCTAATACCTATCAAATATAGCTTGTGTAATAAGATGTTATGGTCAATTCGATCAAAAGCTTTACTATAGTCCGTATAGATGACATCTACCTGATGGCCATCATCCATTGACTCAGATATAAAGTCATTAAGTAAAACAAGATTGGACACTGTAGACCTACGTTGGATAAAACCATGTTGGGTGCTGTCAATACTACATTTTAAAGCCACCTGCATTTGGACTATTTTTTCTAATATTTTAGCTAGAATGCACAATTTGGAAATTGGCCTATAGTTCGTCACATCCGTTTTAGGGCCTTTCTTTAAAACCGGAGTAATAAAAGCAGATTTCCAAATCGAAGGAACAGTACATTCCGAAAAAGATCGACGGAAGAGTAGCGTTACGGGTTTACACAAGGCTTTGGCACAATTTATATAAAACAAAGCAGGCACCTGGTCAGGACCAGCGGATTTACTAGGATCCAGGCCAAGAAGTAGTTTAGTAATCGTATCACTATCCACATAAATACTTGCTACATCACTAGCTGAAATGGTACTCTCCTGGAAGTCGTCACTTTGGCCTGAATTACTAGAGGTCGAAGGCCCAGGGTCTAGGAAATTCCTTTTAAAGTAATCAGAGAACGCATTACAAATTTCAGTTCCAGAACTCATTGTGACACCACTATAACTCACACTGCTAGGTATCCCAAAAGATTTTGAGCGGGACTTTATAAACGACCAGAATTGTTTCGGATTTTTACCAATATTATTTTCAACCAATTCAGTATAATCCGAAAAACACCGCTTTTCCATACGTTTAACTCTAGCCCTTAGGAACTCGAATGCAAGCAGATCACATTTATTACCATAAAGCTTGAATTTGCGATGATATTTATGTTTTTCTTTGATGGCTTTTTTAAGTGACGACGAGTACCATACTGGGTATGAGCTCACAGTTATAAGCCTATGCGGGACGTACTTATCTCTTAAATGTTTAAATTTTAAATAGAAAAAGTCAACACACTGATCAAGTGTGCGACCTGAGAATTCTAGGTCCCAATTTATGTCTAAAAGATCTAAATTTAATAACTCATAATTAGCTTTATTATAGAAATATTTCATTGTAGGCGCTGATTTAAGAGAAATACATTCCGCTAATGTAACTGATATACTCAAAGCCTCATGATGCGGATCAATAGGTACAAGTGGGTTTTGACAATTACAGACGGCAACTGAGTCATTACTGAGTACCAAATCCAAGAGTTTACCATACTTATTTAACACTCCGTTATATTGACGTAAATCAAGATAATTTAGCTCATCGATGAGGTTACACTCATCCGTAGAGGAGTAATTAGAAGGCAACAAGAACTGATTACTTGGCGTCCATATAATGTTACTAAGGTTAAAATCACCTATAATAAGGAATTTATCGTCAGGATTACCATTTATTACCTCCCCCAGTCTACCCAAAAAGTTAGAGAGTTGATCTGAAAATGAGTTCCCTTGCCCCTGTTTACACAAATATAAGACACACAAATGTAGTTTTACCGTTGCGTTGGGTTTAGGTAACAAAGTGAGCCATAAGTCCTCCGCCGAAGAATGATAGGCTGGTTGAGGTATAACAGTCAACTCCCTCCGCACAGCAATAATGACGCCGCCTCCTCGACTTTGGCCAGTTAGCAACAGGTCACGGTCACGCCGCCAAACAACATACCTATTGTCAAATAACTCCGAATCCGCAATACCGTCAACAAGCCATGTTTCCGTTAGAAATATTATGTCATAGGACGCTAATAATATATTACGATAAAAGTCAATTGTTTTAGATCGGAGTCCCCTAACATTTTGATAATATACAGAAAGTGCTCTGATATGATTACTCTCCATTAAAAACATTTAGAAAAACACAATAGCGATAGCATACGAGATTACACTCTGAATTAATATTTACCTCAATAGTATTGGTTTTATTATTATTGACGTGTACATAAAAGGCACTTAGCAACGAGAATCTTAAAAAGAAACGAAATGAAATAATTACATTTATATTCATAATCCAACTCGTCATACGGGTGAGACAAGGCAAGCAATAACAGCAATAAGGCGCTAAAATGCAATAATTAAGGGCAAGCAAAAAAGAGACAAATATACTTTGCATAAGATAATCTTTAAGTGCGTTTGGGCAATAAACACCGGTAGCAGGTCGAGCTCTAAGCAGCGATAACAAACAATAGCATTCCAAGGGTGACAAGATGCTCAAACTTTTATGTTCGTTAGTGAAGAAATGTATAGCATACGATTTTTTTATAATGTATCGCGGTATTAGCTTGTTACATATGTACTTAGTTAGTAACAACCAGTATGATAATTTAAGATTTTCAATTTCCGATAAATCAAACACGAAGAAAATTACCAACACCAAAATAAAATGAACGCACACTATAGAAGTTTGTTTAAATCGGCTTGGTTATTTATCACTACGATTTTAGAAGAGTCATCTTTCCGCACGTGAATTTTTCCAAATTTTACCCAAATAAACTGGTAACCCTTAGGTTTCAGTGACATCTTCACCGATGTAAGCAATTTCTTGTAGTCCGGAGTTAGGTGATCGTTTAAAAAGATATTCTGTCCATTTCCAGTGAAGCCAATCTCATGCGCAACTATTTTCTTTTTCAAACGGGCAGACGCAATGAATTCTTCTTTTATGTAACGATTTATAAAACCCACGATGATCAGCTTGTCTTTGTTATTGAACGTAGGCACGCGAGAAATATAGTTGATGCTAGCTTTCTGGAGTGGGTAGCCAACCGCTAGTGATATCTGGTTCAGGATCTGGAATAAATCTTCATTCTGCTTCAACGGCACACCTTTTATCTCCACGTTGTTCAAACGGTGCCACTGGTCCTTACTGATGTTGTCGCTTTTGAGATTATCGAAATCCTTATTTAGAGACAGCATATTGTCTTTTAGGGTCTTCAATTCTGATAGCTTGGCTTCAGCTCCATCTAGACGTTTTTTATGATCATCCAGCAGCGAACTGTTAAAGTCTGAGGTTTTTTTAAGCTCGTCAATTTCATTTTTTATAGCCTTGACATCCTGCACCAGCCCCGGCATACTTGCAAGGTGACACTGCATAGACTTCAACTCCTGCATTATAGTCTCGAGCGAGATCACCTCACTGCTTGTACGTGGTGACGATGGCTCCAATGCTCTGCAGGACGTACATTTCCACAGGGACCTACGCTCTGTACCTAATTTACGGTAGCCCTGTTCGGTCACCCCGGCACAACAAAACCCAAACAGTTTTTTACACAGGGAACATTGGGCACAGTCATTTACCTCAGCTTCACAACGACTACAATACATTTTGTGAAAAGGAGAATATCGAGAATTATTAGACTTATTTAACCAAAGTTTGACAACCACTAGATTTGGCTACCGGCGACTTGCACGTGTGTTACTTGTAAGAGGGCTCGGAGCGAACTGATGTTGCTCTAATGTCGCTTTAAAGACTGCGTTAAGCGTGACCTGATCTCATTTAACATCGGCCATAGAGATTGGGAGAAGCTTGCTGACGACAGGGACCAGTGGCGTAATATCCTCAGGGAAGGCCAGAAACTGCATGATGGGATCTGGTTTGACAAACTAGCCGATAAGAGGGCGAAACGGCAGGGTTGTAACACCAGCACATCAGTTGCAACATTTAACTGTGCAAACTGTGGGCGCCCCAACTAGCAAAATGTTCTCTTACAAATATCCTAAGACCACATTTTTATTACTCTTACAGTACACTTTAAAACGTCTATAAGTGTGGAATTGGGCGCACTTTACGAGAGCAATTCTGCTTATAGTTATTGTATAATGGTCTTATTAAGTGTATTTTTAACCCTAAGATCATCTTGCTAATGCTGTTGTAAGAGCAAATAGACTTACAAGTATCTTACAGTGGCATGCTGTAAGGTTAATAAGTATTTGAGTACTCTTACTAACGCCGTTCTAAGTGTGATTCCCCTTATATTCCTCTCTGTGATCTCATTGTAAGAGTATTAGCACAACCTGTCGAAGAGGCCATTGCAGAAAACGTAAGGTGTTCGGACAAAGTGAAGTTATATAAAAAAATATTAAAAC
Organism: Pammene fasciana; assembly: GCA_911728535.1. NCBI lineage: Eukaryota > Metazoa > Arthropoda > Insecta > Lepidoptera > Tortricidae > Pammene > Pammene fasciana. The sequence continues at coordinate 7,096,903 of OU452292.1, forward strand.
CCAGGTAAGTCTATTACATGTTTGAATATACTCTTACTAATGCTAACTGTTATTTCTTTGACATGCAAATTATCTTGGTATTATATAAATGAACAACTTGCGAAGTACATTTCCTCGATAGATTTGTAATATTATTAACAATATTTTCACGGGCCCTTCTGGAATGTCTCTAAAAAAATAATTATTTGTTAAATTATTTGTGAAATTGAAATGTGTTTCAATAATGGACACTGTAAAAGCAGTTAAAAGTACAATTCCTCTTGTTTAAGATGCATGTAAGGCTGATATTTCTTATTAAACACTCGTTAAGTCAATGTTAAGCCTTCCGCTCTTTTTAAATACTTATCTGAGGCTATGGTTATGGTGGCCATGTTTGTGATTTTAAGGTTATTTGTGTATATACAAATACAAGGCTTTAGTAAGAGCAAGAAGTCTGATAAAACACTTACCGCAGACTCAACTAAGAACGAACTGACTTCTAAGGTACTTTGCTAAGTGTAAATAATGATTAAGACTAATTAGTCTTATCAAATACACTTATAAAACCTATGTTCTGATAAATATTTTATAAGAATTTCTTATAAACGTCTACAAGAGTACTTAATAAGTTAAAAATTTCTCAAGACCAATTAGACTTACAAAATGCACTTGTAAAATCTTTGTTCTGATAAATATTGTATAAGAATTTCTTATAAACGTCTACAAGAGTACTTAATAAGTTAAAATTTCTCAAGAAAAATTAAGCTTACAAAATGCACTTGTAAAACCTTTGTTCTGATAAATATTGTATAAGAATTTCTTATAAACGTCTACAAGAGTACTTTATAAGTTTAAATGTTCTCAAGACCAATTAGGTTTATAAAATGCACTTGTAAAACCTTGGTTCTGATAAATGTTTTATAACAATTTCTTATAGACGTCTACAAGAGTACTTAATAAGTTTAAATGTTCTCAAGACCAATTAGGCTTATAAAATGCACTTGTAAAACCTTGGTTCTGATAAATGTTTTATAACAATTTCTTATAGAGGTCTAATACAAGAGTACTTAATAAGTTTAAATGTTCTCAAGACCAATTAGGCTTATAAAATGCACTTGTAAAACCTTGGTTCTGATAAATGTTTTATAACAATTTCTTATAGACGTCTACAAGAGTACTTAATAAGTTTAAATGTTCTCAAGACCAATTAGGCTTATAAAATGCACTTGTAAAACCTTGGTTCTGATAAATGTTTTATTACAATTTCTTATAGACGTCTACAAGAGTACTTAATAAGTTTAAATGTTCTCAAGACCAATTAGGCTTATAAAATGCACTTGTAAAACCTTGGTTCTGATAAATGTTTTATAACAATTTCTTATAGACGTCTACAAGAGTACTTAATAAGTTTAAATGTTCTGAAGACCAATTAGTCGTATAAAAAGCCTTTGTAAGATGTACCTTCTTAGTCAGGATGTATATAAACCTTTTATACTAATACTAATAAAACCCAACATCTTGAACTACTACTCGATAACGAACTACGATGTGATGTTCTTTGTATTACTGAACATTGGCTAAAATCACAAGAAATTTGTAATATTTCTTTTCCAAATTATTTACTTGGATCCAGCTACTGCAGAACGACAATAGCACACGGTGGCTCAGCTATCTATTTAAAAAATGACCTAGTATTCAAGGAACGATTGGATATTTGTAACTTTTCCGTAGAACATGTATGTGAAATATCTTGTATCGATATTCTAAAATCCAATGTGCTAATAACCTGTGTGTACCACTCTAATATTAGCAACTTTGAGCCATTCATTAGTTGTTTCGAATTATTACTTGAGAAACTTTGTGAACAAAACAAAAAATGTATTATCATGGGTGATATTAACATAGATTACTTGACAAATTCCAAACAGAAATACATCTTGGAGGACTTAATCAGATCTTATAGCTTCACACAAGTAGTGTCCTTTGCTACACGTGAAATAGACACATCTAGCACTTGCTTAGATCATATATACACAAACTACTTAGTAGAAATACAAGACATACTCACAAATTCAGTCATAACAAGAATATCCGATCATTATGCACAAAAAATCACCATCAAAGTTCAACTAGATAGAACTACAAAAACATTCACTCGACAATTTCCTGAACACGGATTTGATAACTTTAAAAACACAATTTCATCGATTGACTGGGCATCCGTGACACAAAAACATCAAAATGATCCCGTAGCACACTTAACTTACATAATAAATGTTTTAAACAATGCATCGAACACCTGTTTCCCACTTAAAAACAACTCGAAAACTCGCTCAAATCGTTGTCCATTGATAACCAGTGAAATTATTATGCAAAAACAACTCTTATGTGATCTTATCCACTTAGGGTCAGGTACAAACGACACACGCTTAATACATTTCATTCTATCATTATCACTTAAACTTGAAGAGTCAATGAAACACGCCGAACGGACTTATTATCTTAACATTCTAAAACAAAGCACAAACCAACAAAAAACGTTATGGCAAATTGTAAACAAATACACTGGACGCGCCTCTGCTAAGTACCGGTGCACTCTCGACGCATTGAAGGATAGCACTGGAGCGCATTACCAATCATTACATAACATGGCAAATGATATCAACACTTTTTTTCTATCCGCCGGGGCAGCTGTTCACGCGCCTACCGCCAATCCAGTCAAGGCTAATTTATTACTATGCGAAACATCTGACTCCAGCAATACATCAATTCACCTACATCCAATTAGTGAAAAGGAATTATACCAAGCTGTTATGTACAAAATAGCTTGTAAAAATACTTGTGATTTTTATAATATTTCAACAAAACTGCTAAAACTTGCGTTACCTCACTTACTAAATCAACTAGTAAATATTCTCAATGCCCTGATTAAACTAGGCACCTACCCAACTATTTTAAAAATGGTAAAAGTAATACCTATTTACAAAGGCAAAGGACAAAACGATGACATTAAAAACTATAGACCTATAAGCATAATACCGGCTATAGGAAAATTATTTGAATATTGTATTTGTCAACGACTCATGTCGTTCTTTGAACGTCTACACTTACTTAGCAACAAGCAATATGCTTATAGAAAAAATAGGTCATGCATAAATGTGATAAGAGAAACAATTAATAAAATCATGGCTTCAAAAGAAAACTCGTCGCATGTAGCCATTTTACTTTGCGACATGACCCGGGCATTTGATTTGTGCAACCACGATGTACTAGCAAAGAAATTCCATCACATCGGTATCCGGGGCCCAGCCCACAAACTCATGATGGAATTCCTACAGCACCGCCAACAAGTGGTGGCCTTGAACAGTGGTCAGGTACAATCCGATCTCGGGGGTGTCGACCTGGGCGTACCTCAAGGGTCGTCGCTGGCCAATGTATGCTTTCTAATACAGGTCAACGACCTACCGTCCAGTGTGAACGGCGATATGTACCTTTTTGCTGACGACGCATGTGACATCATAACAGCTCCCTCCATACAACACCTAGAAGAACTAGTCAGTATTGACATAAAAAAGATGCAAAATTGGTTCACAAATAACGGTCTGGTTTTAAATTTGTCCAAAACCCAAATAATTCATATTATTTTAGGAGGAAAGCCCCCTCGACCTCTACACATATGTATCGACGAAAGAAATATCGAACAAGTAAAGCACACAAAATTTCTCGGTGTTACCCTTGACTCTTCCCTAAAATGGGATCAACATATTAACAGCATATGCGGTAAATTGGCTGGTGCATGTTTTGCTCTAGGCAGACTAGCACATGTGCTACCACCAAAGCAACTCCGCTCAAGCTATTACTCCTTATTCCACTCCATTATGTGCTACGGCCTGGAACTGTGGGGAACGGCAGCAGAATGGAGTCGTGTCTTTATACTCCAAAAACGAGCGATAAGAATATTATCAATGGTTCCACCATTAACACCTGCACAACAACTCTTCAAGGATCGTAACATTCTCACACTACCATCACAATACATCTTCACCATAGCGAAACACGTATACATATATAAACACACATTCACCACGAGCAAAATCACTCGCACTCGTCTCGGGAGCAAAGAGCGCCTGCTCTCTCCAGGGCACCGACTGGCTAAGACCTCCAAAATTTTGCAAATAGTAGGCCCTAAGGTGTACAACAAACTACCTACAGAGATCACCAAGATCGAATGTACCAACACTTTCACGAATAAATTAAAAAAATGGCTAGTTTACCACGCCTTCTACAATCTAGATGAATTCTATAACCTTAACACAAAGGAAGTAATCTGACGGTTCATACCTATGAATACAATAATTATATTACTGACATTATTATGATAATATATGGATTAATAGTTACAAAGCCCTAAAAATGTAATTAATATTATGATTATGATTATGAATAAAATTGTTACATAACCTAAGAAATAATTCAATGTCTAATGCATGTTTACATACTTTAATAATATGCTATGTACCTTAATTCATGACATGTAATATTTAACAATATTATGAATAAATGAGTATGAGTATGAGTATGAGTATAATGTTTTAGTTCTTATAAAGGCATGTTTATACAGCAATTTTGCTAGTTGGGGCGCTTGCCACTCCCGTATTGGTTTGTACAGTCACCAAAGGAAGTGTCTAAGGTGATTTTGGACATTGCGTCTAATCGTCTGCCATAGACGTTACAGGCCAATGATGATGATGAATGTTGCTCTAAGAGCCGTTAATGGGTCTGTAAAATGTTGGTCCTTTGTCCACGTACACTGGAGCGTAGAGCGTAGGTACGTTATGTTGGCCCTCGGGTAAACGCCTGATAAAGAGCGTCTGTCTTGTTTCAGAGCTGAGTAACGTAGTGGGACAGCTAATGCAGGAGTATGGTGACGTCTGGCGATTCTGGCTTGGGCCAGACCTCAACGTGGTCGTCAGCGATCCCGACGACGTCAAGGTAATGTAAAGCTGCCTCTACATGATGTGCCATCATAGGGACGCAGCTATACAACAGAACGAGATCGCAATATCGTTAGCTCCCTCTAACGCATAGCTGCGTCCCTAGGATGGGCCATCATGTAGAGGAGCCATAAGTTAGAATTCTTAATTCAGTGGAGTAATTTGACAGCTCCTGGTATACATAGCGGTTGTCAAATGTATGAAAAGTGTTGCTATACTATACAGTGTGTAAATCTAATACGGGCGCAGCTTTTAACGGTAGTTTATATAGGTCATACTGAACAACTTTCACTATGGAGCCTACCCCGAAATCGCAGGTTTTTTTTTGGCAGACTCATACATTTTGTCGGATGGGTATCGACATTTTGTATGAGGAAGCCAAATTTTTTTTTAAGATTTTGGGGTTACTTCCATAGTGAAACTTGTTCAGTATGACCTATGTAAACCACCGTTAAAAGCTGCGCCCGTATTAGATTTACACACTGTATACGCATGTCGCGATAGGTGATAAAATGGCAATCATTATATCAATTCTTAAGGAGTTAAAACGTCCGTTTAAGAAAATCCTATTATTATTTGAGTTTGCAAAGTTAGACCGAGAACTTTAATGTAAAATCGATCGCAATATACTCGTATCAGTGATCGCAATGTACAATTTATTGTTTCAGAATCTATTAGTAAATTCTAAAACTAGTACCAAAGGCCCGCAGTATAAGTACATGGCAGACTTTTTGGGAGAAGGCATTCTAAGCGGATCAGGTATGTTATAAATATAATAACTATCAAGATTAACATAGGTATCAATGCAATAATACATAGCATTATTATTTTACCTACTTCTAAAAAGTTACTAATGTGACTATGTAGAGTGAGATATTAACGAACTCGACTGTACTATTCAAGTAGATATAGTTAACAAATGACCGCAGTCGTAAATTAATATCTCGCTTTCTTTCCAGTAATTACGTCCAGCAGGCTTATGATGGCAGTAGTTGTCCGCCGATAACTTGATAAAAAGCTGACAACTTGACGCATTCACACAGCAAAACATGACAATGTGTCAAGTTGTCAGCTTTTTATCAAGTTATCGGCGGACAACTACTGCCATCATAAGCCTGCTGGTGGCTTAGCATGACATGCGTTGTCGCGCGCGACTCCGTACTTCGAGTCGAGCCTGAAGTATGGAGAGTCGCGCCGCAACGTAAGTCATGCTAGATGTACAAGGTACTTATTTCATTCGGTAAATATTTCAGGACCCACGTGGCGCATGCGCAGAAAGATAGCATTGCCCAACTACGGCAGGAGGGCTGTGGAGAGCTACGAGGAGGTGTTCAACAGGGAGGCCGACGAGACGCTGGCCAGGCTGCGGGGGCGAGGTGGCGGGGCCTTCGACATTTACGACGACGTCGTCACAGGCACCACTTACACTGTTTGCCGTAGGTTATTAATATTTCTAAATCGCGCAAGTCAGCGTTATACAGGAATATATTGAAGGGAGAAACAAACGCGGTGCTGGGTGCAGTGGCGTAGCTAGCATGTGTGTCACCCGGTGCGGATAACTATTAGTGTCACCTCAAAAATCAATCACGGCTGCCGCTGCCGATTTACAACGCGGTTGCCTAAAAGTCACCTTAGTCCGCACGGGTGTCACCCCTAAGTGAGCCGCCCCCGCCACCATGAATCATAAAGTTCAACAAGTTTTACACTACTGACGAGACGATGGGATCACACCAACGATTTTTTTTTATATGTATTAAAGATTTTTATAAGTTGTTTTCGTCACATTTTATACTGATCCCAATCCCCTGAAAATAGGAAAATATTAATTTTTTTGCTAACTATAATAATCACACATTTAACCAAAAATTTCTTATTACCAATAATAATCCACTAACATAAGGAATGTTTTTATTTTCAGAAGCACTCATGGGATTAACGAGACTACAGGCAATAAACCTGCCGAATATGGATTTGATCATGCGGGAATCTCACGAGTAAGATCACTTATGTCAAAATATAACCAAAATACTAAAGAAAGTACACCTAATAAATTAAAAACAAAAGCTTACATTAAATAGCAATAGCAAAACATTTAAATTTCACTACACGTCCATTCGAATAAATCGGGTTTTAACCGTGGTACCACGGCCTTTGTACCACGGGGGACCACGGGTAAAAATTTTTCTCCGTAGACCCACAACACCGAAATGGGACTATGGGTAATTGAAAAGAACCGGGTATTAACCGTGGTCCCACTGCTATGACCCTCAGTGGATCCACGAGTACTAATTTTGTCCCCATAGACCCACTGCTCGAGAATGGTATTCATCATCATGCTAGTATTTAAAGGCACAGCAAAAAAAATAACCAAAACCTACCTTGCCTATTAAAAAAAGAATAGTATTTAGAGGCGTAATTTATGACATATCTATTGCTGTGGGGCTACGGGAAATATTTATTTTCGAGGAATGACCCGTGGGCCCACGGACAGTTTCGTATTCAAAAAGATAACTTAAAACTGGAGCAGTGGGGTCTACGGGGAAAATACGGGGAAAAAAATTCCCGTGGTCCCCCGTGGTACCACGGGTAAAACCCTGAATAAATGTGTAAAGTAGCGTCATGACGTTCATTGTCAGAGTCAGAATGCTCGTCACAATCCAGTAGATAAAATTGTCAACGCAGTCAATATCATTGAAATCATACTTATATCAATACTCAAACTACAAGGCGACAACGTATAAACGATCAAGGAAGAAAAATCGAATGATACTGATGATCACTAGACACATATTTTCTCGGACTGGCCAAAGGAGACTTTTTAATACTTCCGCCTAACGAATTTGTTTTGCAGGTTATATCTAATTGTCTTCATGAGAATGACAAAATGGTATCTTCAAATTGAACCATTGTACAGGATCACAAAATATTATCAAAAACAATTAATGTTTATAAAGAAGATACAAGAGATGGTAGATGTCATAGTAAAGAATCGACTTAAAGTTTTGGAAGCGATGGATAATGACAGGAAGATGGAGATCTTGAATATAGAGGGAGATAACAAACATAATACAGAACTATGCGTTGTTGATAGACTTGTGCTGTCTAATCAAATATCAAGCTATGATGAAATGTTGAGAGAAATATTTACACTTTTTACTTCGGTACGTATTCCTTTCAGAACTATGCTAAATAATAAAACTATAAGCTCTGGTAAACCATAAATAAGCAAAACGAGGCGTCCAGCCAGTTGACTACAATAACCTACAGCTCTACGTATATAATAGGAATGGTAGATTAAATTATCCATATTTTTTTTGAAAAAAGCACATACAAATACATTAAAATTGTACTTTTACAGAGTCAGGAAGCTACAGCAAAGATGACATCTTTCTCTTTGTTGATGATGGCGTATCATCCTGAATATCAGGTAAAATTAAGGGGACAAAATGCTCCATTGCTTGCTTATACTTTTAACGTCCACGTTATCGACGCGTTATAATGGTGTTTTCACATGACTGGTCGCATTCCATGAGACAGATGCATGCAACCCGCAGGATTTGATGCTCTTATAAGAACACCAGTAAGTCGTAAGGATATCATTGACACCCACATCAAAGAATAAAAGCGACCATTGTATTATTTTTTGTTGTGTTCCCATCTTACCCTGTCTATCAGAGGCGGTGGGTCAAAAAAATTCTTAGGCGAGCCGGTGCTGAATTTGGCTTATAATTTTTTCATAAGCTGTAGGAAAACTGCTCAGGCGCTCATTAGACAAGCCGACGGTAATCGTGTTCTATGGACACGCCGCCAATGCTGCCTATGGCGCGCATTATGGCGATGACGGGGACTAAAATGGTAATGATTCCTATGAAAAAGCTTTTCCCATCTGTTCCATAGAAAAATTGATAAATTTTTCAACAGTTGTTCTGGTTATTTGCACAGGAAAAAGTGTACGCAGAAATAAGAAGTGTGTTTGGAGATAGCGACAGAAACGTCACTGATGACGACATCAAGCAGATGACTTACTTAGACATGGTATTCAAGGAGGTTCTGCGACTCTTCCCTATCGGAGTAATGCTGCAAAGGACCATATCTGACGATATTCAAATAAGTACGTACCTATCTATTCTTATTTGGAAACTATCCAATCAATTATCAAGTTTATTATCAACATTGAACGGTTTGCCGCCTCGTGGTGTAAATCAGAATTGATTACGAGTAAGTACTTGACGTTAACTCTTTACGCCAACCAACCCCTACTCATGAGCGTCTTTTAGCTTTGGGTCTTCTTTTTCATCTTCCTCCTAGCATTTGTCCTGCTTAGGGTCCGCTAATCCCTAATCCCTAGTTCTTACGAAAGCGACTGCCATCTGAGCTTCCAGTCCAGAGGGGAAATTAAGCTTTATCGGAATTAGATCCGGTTTCCTTACGATGTTTTTCTTAACCGAAAAACGAATGGTTAATATCAAATGATACCCCGTACATAAGTTACAAAAAACTCAGTGGTTTGAATCCGGGACCTCCGGATTGAAAGTCTTACCGCCTGGCTACAAAAGCGCTAGTCTTTCAGCTTGGGTTATTACTTATTATTTATTATAAACCCATTCCGTTTTAGGTAACGCCACATTGCCAGCGGGATGTTCTCTCGTCATCCCCATATTCCACATGCACCGAGACAAGCGGTATTGGGCCAACCCAAACAGCTTCGACCCGGAGAGATTTAGCCCCGAGAACGCGAAGCTCCGGCATGCTAGCTGCTATATCCCGTTCAGCTTGGGCCCGATGGATTGCATGGGTACTTAAGTAACCAATATTATGTTTATTACATCATTAACCATTGAGTAACAGGAATGACATCCCTCAGATTTTTTTATCCCAATAGTTGTAGGGAAAATTACTACAAGTCTTTACTAATCTTTGATTCAGTCTCAGCTGTCAACCACCAAACATGGCACACAAAAGTTGTTCTTGATGTCACATCCAGTAGAGTACATAATAAATTAATGTCATAAACCCCTATAATATTCCAGTCTCTTAAGGTTAAATACAGCGAGATTATTTTTTCAAAAATTTCAAAGCGGCCCCTTGGCAAATTGGAAATTTTAGATTGGGTTTTTGCCACTGCTCGCTAAGAGCGTCTGGGCTCTGCTTACTCGTCGTCCGAAGAATTAGTGACGTCACGAGTTTTTTTTTAAGTGACTGCCACTGACTTAGCAACCCGGAAGGAAACCTCGGCATGGATCCGGTTTCAAGATAATTCCTTCAACAAAAATGGCCTTTGCTTCTTTATATCTTATCAATTGTTTATCGTTAACTGTTGTGTAAAAAGTCTGATATTAACAATTTTTGATATTTTAATAAAGTTGCCGATTTAATGTTAATTATACCATTATTGAGGAAACATGTTAACAAAATATTAAAAACAAAAAAATACTATTATTTAGTTTATGTTTTGTGCAAGAATTTGCTTTATGAATTATCTTGTCGGCCTATTCCACACACCCATCATGGGATGCTGTAATCATTATGGGTGTATAATGTTTAGTATTGTTAAAAAATATTTGTCTTAATACCATTCAGTATATTGAAATGGGGGTAAAAATGCTTTAATAAACACGTAACAAAAATTAAATTAAAATAACTAAACTAAACTAATATTAAAATAAACTAAATTAAAACTAAATACACCTACAAATATATAAAACTACCTAAAAGCTTACCTAAAATCCCAGTTACAAAAAGAATACCCCCTCCAAGAGGTCCCTCTGCGGCAGGGGGATATTGAAATTGTATATTATAGTTTTCGATATACATATGTGACACCTAGAATAATGAAAATTACACTTTTCAGGGAGATACTTTGGCACAAAACTAGTGAAGACTATGTGCGTCAAAATACTGCGAGAGTTTCGGCTGACATCCCCTGAGACTTATGAGGACATGAGGCTTGTGATGGCCGTGTCCGTAGCCTCCGTCAACGGGTACCCTGTCCAACTACACAGGAGGAAACATGAACAAGTTCTTACATAAAAAACTTAATATCTTAGACAGTGGCGTAGCTATTAGGTGACCAAGGGCCCTGGGGCAAAAAAGACCCCCAAAACTACACACACAGCTCTTTATATTCAATAAGAGGTTTGCTAATCAGGTTTCGGGGGCCCCCCAAGCTTGGGGGTCCCAGGGCTGTGCCCCACCTGGTCCTTTGGTAGCTACGCCAGTGATCTTAGACTATTCAACCAACCGGACTGGCCATGTCTGTCATTTACTATACAAAAGGTGCCGATTGTTGCGAGGGAGAATGTCAAATGTATAAGAAACGTCAAAATAGCTACGTATCAGATAAAAGTCTATCCAATTAGTATGTCCACTGGGCATATAATATTCGGCAGAGGGGAATGCCTGCCAATGGTACTCCGCTTAGTTAAATGCTCTAAGTTTGGATCACAATGATGGACAAAACTATTTTTTATTGATCCATTTCCCATAGCTTTGTGCGTGGGACAGATGTAATTTCATACGTGTTTAAAAACGTAGCGAGTGGCACTAGAAATGGAAAATTTGACGTTGCGAGGGTATCAAGATACAGTCGCCATCAGATATATCAGAGAGGCCAAGGTGGTCACAAATATCTGAACAACGCCCTATTATCAAGGCGATAAATTGCATGTATTTTTGAGTACCTTGGCTGCCCCGATATACTTATTTGATGGCGACTTTACGAGAGATTTAACTTTCAATAACTTAAGAAAACCCGGGTTGCATTCCCTAAACCTAGCCTGCCAACATAGTGAATGCCTAACAGGAAGCTGCTATCAATTGTTTTTCTATTATTAGATTATTGTAATCAAGGATCTGCTACTTGTAATGAGTGAAAAACAAATAAATTATCAATAAATGACGTAACTATAGAAGTAGATACGCATTATCTTGTGGAGATTAACATCGGCCCTAGTGGAATAATATTACTTATTACCTTTATACACAATCACTGTTTCCATCTAATGCGTATGCGCAAAGAAACAAACAGAAAGGCACTATGACGTCGATCGAAAATTATACTGATAAACAGAAGACATTATATATTATTATATTACTTTTATATTAATATTCAAACTGAAAATCACACTATTTATCCATAAGAACTAGATACAGTCGCCATCAGATTATATCGGAGTGGCCAAGGTGGTCACACATGTCTAAACAACGCTTCTATTGTCAAGGCGATAAAGTGCATGTTTAGATATTTTTGAGTACCGTAGCCGCTCCGATGTATTTGATGGCGATTGTACCACTTGTAATTTTAAGTCATGTCGCCATCAAATATATCGGAGCGGCCACGGTACTCAAAAATATCAAAACATGCACTTTTATTCCTTTGACAACAGAGGTGTCGTTAAGATATTTGTGACCACCGTGGCCGCTCCGATATATCTGATGGCGACAGTTAGAGACTTAAATTTTTGAGCCATTATCATTTACGGTTGAAGCTATTTTATTATGTTTAGTACTTATTTTATGTAACTTCCAGTGTAAATTGAACCCTAAATGTCTTGAGAAATAAAATTGCAGTCCGTGGCGGTATCTATATTGTGAGATAAAGAAATTTTATAATTTCACAAAATTACAATGAATTTTTGACAAAAATCTTCGAGATTGATGGTTCTTGTAATAGGTTTTGTTAATTTGGAATTAAAGATAATTTCTATAGGAAATCATTTTATTTCATTGATTAATATCATACATTGTCATGTCATTATGAACATCACAATAATTTGGAACGATTCACAATTCTCGAGCGACTCATATTTTAAAAACTTAAATTTAATAACACGAGAACTTAAATAACAGAGATAGTAAAACTTAAAAAGTACTTAAAAGTAAATACTTACAATAAATCTAATTTTGTAACTAAAATATCATATTAACGTTTTGTAATACTCGTATATTTCATAGACATTGTGTAAGCCTAGAAACAGGAGTACCTATTATTAGACTAGTAGCTAGCCCGGAAATGTAAGAAATTAAATGTAAACCAACTGTTTTTATTACTAGATCCTATGATCTGGTAGTTGTCAGAGCTACAGCATATCGAGAGATGGTACAATCAATCAAAATTATTAAAATCGTCAGACCCAAAACCCGTACTATCTCTCTACATTGCCTCAATGTTTATTGCTCGTTTTAAGTTTACACGGCATTACAGTTTTATCACTAAGACACTGCGAACCTGTGTTACATTGGTAACTATAACTCAAATTATCTTGCTAATACACTTGACTGCCTGTTGTCCATCAGCTTGCAAAATATAAAGCACAGTACTTATATCCTATTCTCATACTTGTGTACCATATTACAAGTAAATAATAAATTCAATTCAAGTTACTTTACTAGTAAGTAAGTAAACAGCATCGAGCAGTCATTCTATTAAATTAAATTTTTTGGCCTTATTCCGACCTGAAAGGATGTCACAAAAAATTTAGGTGAGTCACTAAATTACTATCCATTTCAATTTAAATCGAGAATGTCGCTTACCTATAAATATATACCTAATAAGTATTCTTTCATATCATTTTTCTTAATTTATTTATTTATACTATAGCATTTCATGTAGTCTACGTTATTTAAAACACGCGGTTAGCTCTCTAATAGACCTAAAAATTAGCCAAATATTAAATAGGAGACATGATTTCTTGGTAACTCCAGAGACATTTGAGGTAACGCTAGGGACGTGAAAAATGTATTCTAAATGTAAAACACAGTGTTTTAACCTCTTCTGGTGAGGTCTTCACTAAGCTGTCGGAATGTGCTGATTAACTTTTTCGTATTGCCAGAGCACGGGTATTCAGAGTATGTTTTGCGGGATTCGATGACCAAATCATACAACTTTCCTCTGGCGATTTTACCCGAGACTGTTCTGGGGAAGTTGTCCATGAAAATGACGCCGCCGTGAAGGTGTTTGTGGAAGGACAGTTTACCTGTAAAAATGTAATAAGATAACTTTAAATTATTATTAAACAAAACTAAATAAGGTACCTATTCAATGTCTTATCTTATTGATAATGTCGACAGAATATCTGTAATCTGACATAGATAATACTATATAAATCCATCTAATTTATTTACTAAAACTATTGTCTGACAAACGAAAAACATGAAAATACGGCATTACACACACTGATTTCTTATTAAGTAATAAAATAGGTTACACACTAACACATAAAAATATCCATTCATAGATAGATCAATAGTTCCACGGTTCATTTGATTTATTTACTAGCCACAAGATCTGTAATGTTCTGCTCCGTGATAGTGGAGCCAGCGTGCCGCTGGACACACGCCACTGCCCGCTTGCCGTCATCAGGATGCAAAACGCCGATCGCGCACATATCCCACGCCTGTGTAGTCCTCAATCACTAGTTGCACGGTTCATTTGACTTACTAGCCACGAGATCTGTAATATTCTGCTCCATGATAGTGAAACCAGGATGCCGCTGGACACACGCCACTGCCCGCTTGCCGTCATCAGGATGCAACACGCCGATCACGCACACATCCAGCAAGCCTAGGTTCTCCTGGATCAATAGCTCCATGGTTCATTTGACTTACTAGCCACGAGATCTGTAATGTTCTGCTCCGTGATAGTGGAGCCAGGGTGCCGCTGGACACACGCCACTGCCCGCTTGCCATCATCAGGATGGGGTACGCCGATCACGCACACATCCAGTACCTCTGGGTGCTCCTGGATCACGAGTTCCACCTCCGTAGGCGTGACCTGTGGGCGATATATTCTGTCATCGTATTCCTTTGATTATATTTAATTATAAATTTATACCTACTCGTAAATTGCTAAGTATACACATGCACACATGCCCGGGAGACAGGTCTGTGCATGTACGATAATATACTTTAGAACAGCTTCAAAAACAGGGTAAACTATATCTACTGAACTAAGAACACTTATAATAACCTTAAGAGAGCGTGTTTATAACAGTAGAAAATTTAGGATAGCCTCTTATTAAAATGGTAGTGCTTCTTACATAATAATTACGATATCTGAAGGAGCTGGTCATCCGGTCCACGTAGAAGAAGAATCCATTTTCGTCTCTGTACAGCAGGTCTCCAGTCTTGTACCAGCCATCAGGAGTGAACGCGGCCGCTGTAGCTTGGGGGTTGTTGTAGTATTCCTATGGAAAAAACGTCATTAGTTTTAATATTTTAGACATTGAACAAAATATACATAATAAGAATATTACTATGATTTTAAGCTAACATGGTCATTAACATTACAAAAACTATTTAAAACGGGATATTTACCATGTGAATTTCAACTTCAACTACAGTTACTCCGTGATAATGGCGCATGCAACTGTGCCGAAATATCGGAAGCTCACAATAAAAAATCACATGGTAAATATCCCGTTTTAAATAGTTTTTGTAAGAAAATTACTGTCAGCATTCCGTCGGCTTTCTTTGGCAACAGGTGTCTCATTAGCACAACTTATTTTGTGACACTTGTTTGTTGCTGAATGTGATTTTTTGTATTGCAGTCTGATTTCTGGGTTGTGTATCTAGAGAACACGCTGTATACAGAATTTAAAGTTGGAATTTATGGATCTATATAAATTGTTACTGTTTTTTATACAGGTAGTTATCGGATATTCTGGATCACGACCGACCCATCAATCATTATATAGTCAATGATTCTAAATCTATTTCTCAATTTAAATGGCCATAAGTAGTAAGTACTAAATACTCATTGATAAATAAATACGTACCGTGAACCTCGGGCCTTTACTCCACAGTTCTCCAATCTTGTTTGGTTCAGTGACAACTTCACGAGTTGCTGGGTCTACCAACTGTAAGTAAGTATATTCATAGTCATATTTATTTTTAACCGACTTCAATTCCACAGAAGAACGAGGTTCTGCATTCGGTTTGGTCTTTTTGTTATGTACCTATGTTCACCGACTACTCCGAGACCCATGATCCGATTTGGGTAATTTCTTTTTTTGTTTGAAAGGATTTACATCCAAGATGGTCCCATATTAATCTGGTGCTGTTCTGATGATGGGATCCATGAGGAATTGTGGGAACTCCTCAATTTTTAAAGGCACATGTATGGTGATTTGGATGTTTTCTTTCAAGCATTTTCTCACGAAAACCACCAATTTGATGGATTGGGCCTGATGATGATGATGATTGTTTTGGTGATAATGATGGAGATTTTTTTTAATGTAGGATGTTTAGCGATTACCTACTCCAAGACCCGTGGTCCGAATCGAATAATTATTTTTTTGTTTGGAAGGAACTACCTTGAAGATGGTCCCACATTAATCTGGTGCTGTTCTGATGATGAGATCGATGAGTAACTGAGGGAACTCCTCAATTTTTAAAGGCACGTGTATGGTGGTTTTTTTGTAAAAGTTTTTATATATTATTCTTATTCTGCAACGACAGGCTCAGGACCTAAAGAAATTGTGAACCAGGTACCTAAACCGAACCGAGGTCACATAAAGTACATAGTGACTCTTGCAACAAGTGACTCTTGCCAAACAATACCTACTATTCTTTGTAAACTTAAATTTGGTCAACCGGTTACGCAATTGACAGGTTTAAAATAATAAAAGAAGTCTTAAAAGCACTTAATTCTGTATCTTGCGGTCTTAAGCGAGTGAGTTTCTAGGTACAGAAAGAAAACTTACTTGTACTGGTATCATTGGCAGCTGAACGCCACAGTTGCCCGTCGGTCCGTCTGGTGCCGGCAAAAGTATGGAGCTCACACACTCAGTCTGTCCCAGGAGGTTCCATATGCGGGCCTCAGGTCGTAATCTCGCCTAAAAAAATGGTTTTAAAATATTTTGACAGCCAAGCAATCAACTTAGTGGATGGCTTCAGTGACTAGCATCCAGCGGAGTGAAAAGGAGCGGCGGGGTAAAAACAGGCGTTCACCATCACAGAGAAACCCGTACAACCCTCTAAAATTGTATAGGTCTCTAAAACCCCAACAAATTTCATAAAAATCAGAAAAACTTTACTAAAGTTATCGCGGAACGACTATTCAAAATCAAAACGCCATCGAAATGCAGGGACGTCACTTCGCTTACGCTCCGCTCGTTCGATAAGTAAACGAAGTAAACTAAAGAATGTTTCTACTTGTCACATAATAATTAAGTGAGATTTCCGAACGAACTCGAAGAAGTACTGCACGAGCGGAACACACAACCGGCGCCCGTGTTGCTGAACTAGCAGATCTGTTTTGTAATTTATTTATATTTATATTTATTTAAAGAGTTCCAACAGCTAACATATATACAATAAGCATCTTAGGTAGAAATACAGAGCCAATTACAGGAACTCACAGATAGAAAACAGGATATGATAGTACTTATACAATACACACTTTGTTACTAAAGCACATGTGACTTAAATATTACAGTAGGAAATAAGGAATATTAATGTGTAATGGCGGAATAAAACTTTGTTATCCAGTGAACACTTCTTTCTTCAATGCTGTGAGTTCTTCTGAGTTACAAACCTTCTGGAGTGATCACATTACTTTTTAATTAAAAAAGGGACTTGTTTGCGCTCACCTTTAGTTGGTGGAGAGTGTCAGGGTTCATGGCAAACCCGGTAGTGATTATAGTCTTGAAGCATGTCAGATCACAGTGTTTCGGATGTCTCAAAATGTTGACGAATAGAAGCGGACTTGAAGCACCGACTGCAGGCTAAAAAAAGTCAAATTCAAATTTCTAACTGCAGTACAAACATTTACAAGTGTTAAGTACATTAGAAATTCAAGAAAACTTTAACAATATTGCATTTAATAACGCCATTTTAGCAGCAATGGACGACTTTAGAAAATCTAGTTATTTGTGAATATGCTGATAATTTTCTTTTAGGCGATTATCACACTGGCGACGGATCCGCATGCGGCGCCAATGTGATAATCGCCTTAGGCTTTTTATAATACAGGAGAATTATATTATTATATAGCCGTTTACCTATAATAGAACAAGTAAACTAGATTGAGGGAAGGTGACCCTCGCGCAGGCAGCTTCGCACGAAGACACGCTATAACGATTCACCGCGGGAATGCTGCCTGTATGATGGGCACCATACCGAAGGGTAAATGTTTAGAGGGTTTAATTTAGTTATATAAATGTTTTTTTAAGTTAGAATTTATTTTAGTAGTCTTGTCTTATAAATAGTTACAATTTATTGTGTTATGGTAATCTGTTAAATTGGCGAATCAATAAAAAAAACTATATTCCCATGAATACCTAAACAAGAAATAATACTGTTTTTTGATCGTTTAAAATATGTCAATGGAGCCTCAAACCATAAAGTCACCGCATTTGACCGTATTAAAATTAAACATAATAATAGGATAAATCGCTAGTAACTGGCCACCGTTCAGTAACTGGCCACCTCATACTAATTATGAACTCTGTGCACCTATAAACATAATTCATTTTAGTATGTTTTAATTAACGGTCACCTTTCAACAACAGGCCAAGTTATTCTAAAATGAATTTTGTCGGTAAATAGTGTTCCTTTTTAGTATGAGTGGCTAGTTACTGAACGGTGGCCAGTTACTGGCGATTTACCCTATGTCCTTACTGGAATTCGAAATTAGGATTCAATTATAGAAGTTCTATATTAAGTATATTGCGTATGAAATTATAATGTTACCTTATATTTATTAATAATGTCAATAATGTGTTCGACGGTGGGTGGCGACGAAGTCTGGACGTTGTATTGGTTGCCACTAATCATGAACAGCGTCGATAAGTACCCAGATATCCAGTGCATGCTTGAGAGGTTTAAAATAGGGGTAATTTCTCTGAAAGTGAATTGCAAAATTACGTATTGAAACTGACATCTCTTCTGGTTCTGACAATTCTTTCGGTAAATATAAGCGTTATAACTAGGTATAATAAACAAAAACTTAAATATACATTAAAAGCTATCTTAAATCAAAACACAATCAATTAAAAATTCCCCCCCGCGGCATGGTACCGTAGATACTGGCAGCATTTCCCCTTTGTATGGCAATACCAATACGTTGGGCAAGGAAGCTGCCAGCTCTACGCTCACCAGTGGCATCCACTAACCTCTTAGAAAGATCTGAGTATTAAAATTAGTATAATATTAATCCTATTTAAATGTACTGGTTTATTTGTTCTTTAGACTATGACAATTTTTGATGTGCTGCTGAAAAAGATGGTCTCAGATATTTGTGGGAAATAGAAAAATAAACTATGCAGAAAGTAAGCACTGCATTAGGCCGTACCAGCAGAGGGAAGTCCTTAAATACTCGTCTGTTCTATTGATTACGGATTACGGGGTAATTACCCGATTCTTTGAATATTCAAATACTTTTTACGGTATAGAATAGTGCCTTATCGACCACCAACAATAGTTAGGGATACACGCACAGATGTGCCCGCCGGATTCATCCGTAGGATATGCCCGGCGGACAGATCCGTCCGTGTATGACGCTATTCAGATGTGTCCGCAGACAAATTCGTGTCCAATTCGCGCCATACACGGACGGATCTGTTCGCCGGGCATATCCGACGGACAAATCCGGCGGGCACATCTGTGTAAGTGTCCCTAGCTAATGGTGCCTTTCACACATAAAATTACATCATAGCCCGACCGCTTAAGTGTAGGAGTATGACGACTAAGGGGACCCAAGAGGTGCGGGACGCGGCGGGCGTGAACCCCATGAATCCCATGCGCCCGCGCCGCGCAGAAGCTCACTAAAGCGTTCAGGCGTAATAACGATTATAATTAATTAATAAACAATCTGTGGCATAAGTTAATACTTCATCATCATCATCATTTCAGCCGAAAGACGTCCACTGCTGGACATAGGCCTCCCCCACTGAACGCCACAATGACCGGTCCTGTGCCACCCGCATCCAGCGGACTCCAGCGACCTTCACCAGGTCATCAGTCCACCTTGTAGGGGGCCTACCAACTCTTCGCCTTCCGGTGTATGGTCGCCATTCGAGAACCTTAGTGCCCCAACGGCCATCGGTTCTCCGTGCAATGTGCCCTGCCCATTGCCACTTAAGTTTAGCGATCCGACGGGCTATGTCGGTTACTTTGGTTCTGCTACGGATAGTATCGTTTCTGATACGGTCACGCAAAGAAACTCCTAACATAGCCCTCTCCATTGCTCTTTGGGTGGCTTTAAGCTTTTTAATGAGGCCCATTGTGAGCGACCACGTTTCAGAGCCATAGGTCATCACTGGCAACACACACTGGTCAAAGACTTTCGTCTTGAGACACTGCGGAATATTGGACGAAAAGATATGTTTCAGCTTCCCAAACGCTGCCCAACCGAGACGAATTCGACGATTGACCTCTTTCTCGAAATTGGACCTACCTAGCTGGACTGTCTGTCCGAGGTATACATAATCGTCTACAACTTCGAGCGTAAAGTCTCCGACTGTAATAGGGGTTGGTACTACATGGGCGTTAGACATGACTTTCGTCTTATCCATGTTCATCCTTAGACCAACCCTCTCAGAGCCTTTACTGAGGTCGTCGAGCATCGTACTTAAGTCCTCCATGGTCTCAGCCAGGACTACGATATTGTCGGCAAATCGAAGATGAGTGAAGTACTCGCCGTTGATGTTGATGCCAAGCCTTCCCCAGTCCAAACCCTTGAAAATGTCCTCCAGGGCAGCGGTGAACAGTTTTGGAGAAATTACATCTCCTTGCCTGACTCCCCGCTGCAGCGGTATGGATCTCGAGTTCTGGTCCTGGAGTCGGACTGACATAGAGGCGTTCTCGTACAAACACTTCATTACCTCGATATAACGGTAGTCCACTTGGCACCCCTGGAGAGCCTGTAGTACAGCCCAAGTCTCGATCGAATCGAAGGCTTTCTCGTAGTCCACAAACGCTAAACAGAGGGGCAGGTTATACTCCTCAGTCTTCTGTATAACCTGACGCAGCGTATGAATGTGGTCTACGGTACTGAACCCTCTTCGGAAACCGGCTTGTTCGGGAGGCTGGAAGTCGTCTAACCTGTACGAGAGTCGATTTGTAATGACTCTAGAAAACAGCTTATAGACATGGCTCAGAAGTGTGATGGGTCGGTAGTTCTTCAGCAAGGTGCTATCACCTTTTTTGAAGAACAACACCACCACCCCTCTGTTCCATGCCTTTGGCGTTCTCCCTTCAAGTAAGACGGAATTAAACAGCTTCTGAAGGGCCATAAGGACCGGTTTTCCACCCGCCTTCAGGAGTTCGGCTGTAATTCCATCTTCACCTGGCGCCTTGTTATTTTTGAGCTGCTTCAGGGCCATTCTGATCTCGTACAAGCTGATGTCCGGGATGTCATCGGTATAGTGTCGGGTAAGCCTAGCTCTATGGTCATTCGCCAGGCTAACTTCGGGTCCACGAGTTGATCTATATAACTGCCCATAAAAGCGCTCTGTCTCTCTCAGTAGCTCGGGTTTAGATGAAACCATTCTACCATCTTCAGTCCGTAATTTAGCGAGCTGGCTTTGCCCAATAGACAGATCTCTTGAAAATACTTTACAGCCCTTGTTCCGCTCGATAGCTTCGTGAATACGGTTCGTATTAAATAAGCGAAGATCGCAGGTAATGGACTTGGAGATCCGTCTATTAAGCTGCCGGAGTTGTATCGCATCAACTGAAGATTTTAGAACCATTTCGTTCCTCTCCTTCATGAGATTCTGAGTAGAGTTAGAGAGCCTCTTAGTCCTACTGGTGCGTTTCGTTCTAAAGAACTTGGACCCAGTGAAATGGACAGCTTCTACGAACCCGTCGTTATATTCGTCCACATCGCCGCCTAGGCAATCGAAACGGTTTTGAAGTTCCAGCTGAAAGCTCTCGGGATTTTGGTATTCGGTAGGTGCTGGACGGAGCGTAGACTTCACCAGTCGAGAGCGCTCTAGCTTGATACATATATTCAATGTGCCTCTTACCAATCGGTGATCACTCCCAGTTTTGACTGTGTTGATCACAGATACATCATTGAATATATGCTTCTTCGTCGACATGATGAAGTCAATCTCATTTTTTGTTGCACCGTCGGGGCTCATCCAGGTCCATTTCCTGTGCTCACGTTTCCTGAAGAAGGAGTTCATCATAAAGAGTCCCTCCTTCTCCAGGAAGCCGGCCAGCAAATGTCCCCGATGATTCCGCTTCCCAATTCCAAATTGCCCCACTTTCAGCTCGTCACCGTCTCTCTTGCCCAGTTTCGCGTTGAAGTCCCCCATCACAACGGTGAAGTAGGTTTTGGAACTATGCATGGCTCTAGATATGTCCTCATACATAGCCTCCACCTCGTCGTCGGAGTGTGCCGAGGTCGGTGCGTAAACCTGTATAACCTTCAACGAGTACCTTTTTGATACTCTGAGTATAAGGTACGCTACCCTGCTCGACACACTCTCGATCTTCACCACGTTGTTCACGAGGGACTTGTGGACGAGGAACCCGACACCTCCTTGGGACTGTTGATCGCCCTCCCGGAAATAGAGCAAGTTGCCGGATTTGAGAGTTATCGTGTCCTCCCCCTCTCTTCGGACTTCCGATAACCCTACTATGTCCCATCGCAACTTGCTCAATCCTTCCTCTAGTTCCAATATCTTTTCGTCGGTCCGCAGTGTACGCGTGTTATATGTTGCCAGGGCCAGTTGTTGTTTGGTATGGTAGCCGGATAGGTACCGGTGATTTTTAGCACCCCTTGCCCTGTTTCTCTGGCCGCTACCGGAGCCAGGAAGCGCAGGACTGCCGGGCACTAGGGGCCTGGGCTTATTTTTAATATTCATGGGGGGGGAATGCCATAATCGCCACGCTTGGCATGCGGGTTGGCGATCGCAGTAGGATGGCTTTGTTACACGGAGTGCGCTGCTGCCCGCCCTCCGGTCATAGTCCCTTAGTCGCCTCTTACGACACCCACAGGATGCAATGGGGTAGTGCTATTCTAAGCCGGCGCCACACGGCAAGTTAATACTTACTTGTCTTTAATCTCAGAATTGATTTTGACAATCTTGACAACCTCAGAGTGCTTGATGGCCGCGACCTTTGGCATGCCCGTGGTGCCACTCGTACTGATGAGCCACGCGTACACTTTTTCCGTGTCAAAGTTGACCACTCTGGAACAACTCTACTGTTATTCACTGTTTCATAAAAAAAAACTTTGTTTGTTTAAATAAGATTGTACGAGATTATCGGGTGTTATTTGAATAGACCTAATCTGACTTTAATGTACGATAAACATTGATTTATTAGATTTGATTAACTATTTATCAATTAAGCACGTTTTAAGGATTAGATAAGAGTGTTTGCTGGGGGCAGTTAATTAACCTTTACGGCAATCTTTACACTTGAGGCGTTTCCACACCCCTTCGACGTTAGACATAGCTATCTATATACGTGTAGTGTATAGCGATGTTTCGCTCACACACCAGACCGGTGTTCCAATCCACATGTGTGATACACCACAATATCATACCATTTAACTGTCATACTAGATAATCGCGGCTCACGGGAGCCTGAAAATCAGCAGTCCATCCCCTGCCGTGGAACACACAAAACCAAAATACCTATCCACATACAAATTTTCCCACCACACAAATCTGCAACAGTTATTGAAAAACTGTTAACCATCTCGTGCCATAAATTCTAAAATTGAAAAGATTGGTTTTCCAATTATACGGATCTAATATGGGGCAGCGTAAAGGCTGTTGAAATCTCCTTACTTCCAGCGGAACGCCTAGCTTAGGCTGTTTCCACGAGAGATGAGTGACAATGAGGAGACGAATGTGTTTGTTAAGCACGAATAGAATCACCTCATTTGTTTATCACACGGCGCAGCTCTAGGATTGTTCCTTAACAAACATTCCTCACAACAGTCACAACGCATCCTCCCTCATCTCTGGTGGAAACGCATTTCTGAATTATTTAATTAAAAAACTTACTTGAAATCACGTTCAAGAGCATGATCATCGTACTTCTTTACAAAATCGGCTAATGATTTTTTGCTGTCACCAAATGTTAGTATCCTGGTGTCCAATCCAAGATCTCTAGCGGCTCTCTCATAGTCAGCCAAGTTGTGCTGTTCGCAAATAGCCAATTTCGGCTTAATAATGTCGAACACAACCTTGACTTCCTCTGTGACAAAAAAATAGACATTTTTCATTTTGAAAACAATGAAACAACACTAGTTTAAATAATACATTATGCTAATAATATTATTTAGTACGTACATCATGTGTAAAACCACACGGAAAAAAATATATCTTCAGCCAAGAATACTAATGCGAAAATATTATTGTTTAAACTTAAATAAATATTTTCTTGGACTAATTTTATATCTTTAAATTTTCTAAAAAATTTCAATAAAGACATTTAACAACAAAGACTTGGTACTATCACTTCCTAGACAAATTGTTTTCATCATATTATACAAAAC
Organism: Pammene fasciana; assembly: GCA_911728535.1. NCBI lineage: Eukaryota > Metazoa > Arthropoda > Insecta > Lepidoptera > Tortricidae > Pammene > Pammene fasciana. The sequence continues at coordinate 7,121,338 of OU452292.1, forward strand.
AATATTGTTTTGACGCAGAGGATTTCTTTTATAAATTCAATTTATTGACTTTTTGTATTTTCTTATGGTTTAAAAGCTTAATCTGTTAATATTACAGAGTAGTAATCAGGATCAAGTTTTTTCTCATCTGAGCAGATCAGTAATTATTTAAGAGGCCTCTGTAAGAGAGTTGAGGAGTCTCGCATCCCAATAAAATGGAAAAAAACATCCTATCATAAAAAGGTTAAAGCACTGATTATAAGATGTTTGATGACGACCTAAACCTAGAAAGAGTTAATCGAATCAGTTGCTTACCATATTTGAAGGAAGGGTCGATACCAGACATTGGCAGTCCATTTAGGTAGCCAGCGTAAAAAGGGATATGTATGTCCAGATGGTTGACGCCGGCCACCGCGACCACATCGCCCGGCAGCAGGCCCGCGTTCCTCAGACATCTGGCCAACTGTATGGAGCGGGACTTGACGGATGATTTCATCTCCACTTTGCCAGTTCCCGCGTCAATCTGTCGACAATTTTTATATGTCTTTAGAATATTTAAAAAAAATCATACAATAATAATTACTTATTCCACAAATTTTCAAATCCGCAGGATACAAAAACACAGGCTTCGTCACACAACAACCAACAAGAACAAATCCGCCACAGGCTTTCTCAATAATAGCTACACACTAAACCTTAGTTACACAGACCACCCCGGACCGAAGCTGGCTCAAACGTCCCCATGACACTGGCCGCGTTGCCTTTAGGCTTTTTAGTTTTGTAGGTATTAGGTACTTAATTTAATTTCCAGTAAAAATTAGGTGGTAGGTATTTATTTTACTTCATTAGTATGACAATAAAAAAAAAATAAAAAAAAAAAGCATTTATTTCGGACGAAAAAATCCATATAGTGTTAGTATTACAATTAGAACTTAAATAATTATGTTAGTACCTAAACTTAAGTGTTGAGAGGTCCAGTGCCTGATAAGGGCGCTGTCCCATCTCTCTGCCACGACTTATGACAATGACTTATGCTTTTAAAATAAGGGTTTTGATGATAAAATAGGAAATAATGGCTTCAAAAATATAAAATAATAATCTCACGAAAATTATATCCGGGCATATCCGTCCGTGTATGGCGCAATCAGATGTGTTCGTAGACAAATCCGTGTCCTATTCGCGCCATGCATGGACGAATCTGTCAGCCGGGCATGTCTGCCAGACAAATCCGATGAGTAGATTATATGCCTAGCTGATGTAGGTAATTTTTAGTTGTTGTAAATTGCTAAAACCCACATGCCAAACGTGATCTCCCGGTTTGTTCCAGAAATCCATAAGCAGATGTCCAAGATGGTATGCACCGCCGGACACTTCAGCACTTGCCATATTTTCTTTGGGCAGCTGCATGTTGATTTGTCGTAAAGGTTTTATTTGTATCGGTGTCCACTAGTTAATTAAGTATACGAGAAGCTTATCAGAGTTTTAGCTTTTATTGATTTCCTAAATCAGCGTGTTGTGGTGTAATTTAGGGGCGGAAGCGGCAGCGGCCAAAGGATCGTAGCTGCCGGCGGCCCCTGTATCACCACGTGAACGTGTGTGACATATGTCAAAATCGTTATTACTGTATTATTACTGATGTCACGGGCATCCGCTTACTATTGGGCGGGCTGCATGCTTGTTTACCACCAGCGTGATATTGAAAGAAAAATTTCATTTACTATAACTACTACTTTTGTAAGCAGACAGAGTATGTCTCAAAAACACGACAATTGTCATGAAATCACGACACCTCCTAACGACACGGCCTAATCTTATGTCAAAAAATACCGACAATGATTCTAAGGCATATAGTTTTCCGTGACTATTTGTCGTGAGCTATTCACCAAACTAATACCTCTTTATTGAAGATTTAATATAGATATATTGAATTTTGTAAAAAATATCTTGTTGATAGCAAACAACTCAACAACAAGCATGCAGCCCGTCTGATGGTAAGCGGTTACTGTAGTCTGTGGACGCCTGTAACGTCACTAATTTGGACATCGCAGAAATTGTGATAATTGTCACCGTGGTGAAATAGGAGCCAAGTGAGGAGTAAAACAGGAAAACTAAATTGTGGAGGGGATTTGTTGGTGGATGTCAGCCAATAGTGAACTGCTACGTGCACAGCACGGACATCACGCGTGTAACGTGTAGTGTAACCAGTGTAACCACTCTTTAGTTGGACGTTTGTCCGGGCATGGCCGCCACGTGTTGTTTGTAAGGAACAGTTATCAAAAAAGCATAAAATATATATGTATAATTAATAAGTTTTCAATTACGGTGTGAAAATTAATAGGTGGGTTATAGGATAAAACTGCATTCCGTCTACAACCCAAAACCCTAATCCTAAAAATACGCTACATCTCTACACTTGCGATTTTTATTTATTAAGTAGTTTTTCTAAACTCCTGCCTCTTCACGACTACTCATGACTTCGTGATATAGATAGTTGATTAACGTAATGAATATGATATTAACACAGGTGGGCAATATTTATCAATATATCGATTAACAATATCGTCCGATATTTTACGCAATAGACATTCATCATTTTTGTTATTGTGTTAGACGAGTGTCGGCGAATGCAGGAAAAATAACATATTTTGCTTCCAAAATATGTACACCAATGGAACTTTGTTTATTAACTTTATCTTTTTTGAACCATAACTTTTAATTACCATTAAATCACAAGAACTTAAATAACAAAGAAATGTTAAAAATTTTAACCTACTTAAAAATAAATTAAAAGTAATCTAAACTAAAATACATCTAAAAAAAGGCCCCCGCGGCGTCGTGCCAAAGATGCTGGCAGCATTCCCTCGCTGAATGGCAATGCTGATGCGTTGCGAGAGAAAGCTGCCAGCTCTGGTCCCCGGTGGTGTCTATTAGTACCTATTAGCTTCTTCGCTACCTCTTTAAAAAATGTACGCGCACTTGGACCCCACGGCCCAAAGGGTCTCAACACCGAATGCCACGAAGTGGTATTGGGAGTCGAGACCCCGATATTTAAGAGCCTTTTTGGTTTCAGCCGCCTCCGCTGCCGCACCAGCCCTGGTCGAGGTCCTTGGTAGATGGGACGGAGCTAGCGTATCGACGCACCCGCACCCGTCCCATCTTCCAAGGGACCAGGGTCATACCATCCGGTCTCTTGCCATCGTCTCTCAAAACGCCGTTTGGTTCGAGAATAGTCGGCCCGTTGACGGTGGCAACGCTTTATCTTGGCATTAGAAATGAGGATCTGCCGAGTCCTATCATAGTCCTACCCCCATCGGGTTATGATCGAGGTGGAAAAAAATTTAAACGCAAATTTTACAAATTAAGCTATTAATTAATGAACTGTCATTTTCCTTGTATTTTATTGCGCTGAATCGAATTAGACCATACCCATACGGGTAATACAAATTACTCAAATTAGATATAAACGAGAGATAAAGAGAGAAAAAAACAGTTAAGAATTATCATTAAAGATACAAGTTACTTACTCCTAAATAAAACGAAGCAAATCCATGTTACAAGAATAGTTATTACGAATTAAGTCATAATATTAGTTATTCCTATCATATGCAAAATATTCGCATTATAGAATTCCCTTTGAATTAGCCATTTTTTTATAGGTACCTAAATTGCTTTCCCTCTAAAGTTTTTAGTTCTTCTGGGAGGTTATGGTGAACATCAAGTATTGTGCTTTAAATGCACTCTGGCTGTAAATATGTGAACAGATTCTAGGAAGCATTAAATCAAATCATGCTGGTATTGGCTGCGTAGGGTTCTTTTAACTGTAGATTTTTTGACAAAATATTCAGCATTATTTCTAAGAAAAATTACAGTTAGCGTAAGAAGCTTCTTTTTCCAAAATACAGTTTTTACAGATGGATGCTGATAAGCAATAATGTGTTAACCCGCATGCGCATCATTTCGAGAAAATGGCACCTAAATATTTTTTCGTGGTTTCTGACGATTTGTTCTAAAAATTTTCGATTTTGATATAAATGTAATGTTTTACAGGTTAAATATGAATAATTTTATTGATTTATGACTATCACTTTAGAAATGAATTTTAATTTAACGCAATAATCCACTTTTTGTTTATTGCGAATTGTATTAAGTCGTTAATTCTTCTCAAAAACATGTCATGATACTTAACATAGTGTTGCGAAATGTATAAAACTGACATTATACTCTTAATAAATATGTTATAGCTCATAACATATTTTTGGTAAATGTTCAACTGATATATTAATCGTATTAAACAAGAGTTAAGTGACACAATATAATAATTAAACAGGGCAAAAACGAAAATGTCGTTAAATGGTAGTTTATGTGACTAGTACATAATGAAGGGTATTAAAGTACGAGTGTGGTTTTGGTGAAACGAAGTGAGTTTCATGATATTATTATGAATGACACGAGTGTTTTATTTTAATTTCTAAGTATGCACTACCTTATCGCTTTATCTAAAGACATTAAAAATCCTCAATGACGTGTTCGGGAACCATAAAAATTACCGCCACTGCACGGCCATGGCTGAATTTTGCCGGCGGGCATGGGAGGAGGACGTCCTCCTCTTCGACTACTCCACAATTCATGACCAACTGTATTGATTTTTCATACATTATTGTAATGTTCAAAATTTTAATGTAATTAAAGCATCGGTCATCGATACTGTAAAGTAAACTTTACGATGTACCACAGGTACAGTTTATATAGGCTTAATAAAGGCCATTAGCTTATCGTTTCTGAACATATTATAGGGATTTTATGATATGGAAGTCCCTTCTTCTCAGTCTTTGTACTCTTTGCAGAGTGTCGTGGTCAATTAGCAGTATCAGATACAGATGTTGCTCATTGTACAATTCTTTGCCATTCTGGCCGGTTTGATGTCAATCTAACAAATTTGTTTAAGGGTCCTTCCATAGGGGATTTGATCTGGTCAGTGCATCGCATTGGTGGCCTCTGACGCGGTCTTTCTCCGTTTGCTGTACCCTGTACCACCAGACGGTCTATAGAGTCATTCTTTTGCCTCGAGACGTGGCCGAAAAACCTGAGTATGCGGTTGTTTACAACAGTATATAGGCGTTGCTTGATGCTGAGTTCTTTGAGGATGGAGACATTAGTCCGAAAGTCGGTTCACAATATCCCCAGCATTTTCCTCCAGCACCACATTTCTAAGGCGTCTATCTTTGCTCTTTCTGTCTTCCGAAGAGTCCAAGTTTCTGCAGCATATAAGAATATGGGAAAAATGAGGGCCCGAACAAGCCGAACCTTCGTGATGGTGTTTGTAACGTTCCAGTTCTAACATATTCTTTTTAACTTTTCCATTGCGGTTCTAGTCATACCCATACGCCTTGCCTCACTTCATCTTCGCGTCCGCCTGTATCCGATATTAAAGCTCCAAGATAGCTGTAGGATTGTACCACGCCACATTTCGCAATCTTGGTTATTTTGGGCGAGTCCGTCCATGCGGTCGATTACCATTATTTTCGTCTTTTTTCGGTTAATCTTTAGTCCAAACTCCAGGCTCACGCGTTCCATCCTGATAAGTAATTCTTCAAAAAATGCGAATTTTTCAGATTTGATATTGTTAATTGATAATGATATTTCAAAGCTCGTAGGAATATGAAACAAGGAATGTGTCATGCCTAAATCGAAGTTAAGAGTTCGTATTTACTGTTAAATCTGTTTTACCACTAGCTAAGTTCTTGTTCATCTGGCATATGGCAACAGCCTTAATTAAGATGTGCGATCTAAAATGCTCATCATTTCGAGTATAGAACATAGGAGACTCTTTTTGAATTTGTTTTATATATAGCTTCTTTTCGGTTTTACTTCAATAACAGATCCTTGCAAAATCGCATTAGCAGCTCGCAGCTTCGTCTGAACCAGCACTTCAAATTCAAATTCAAATTCCTTCTATCGTTTCGTTTCTCACTGGTCTCTTTCATCCTTTTTTTGGTAGTCCAGTTTGTGTTACATAAACTAATCTATTCATTGTTATCGGGAAAAGAATCAGGATTCATGATCTACAGTAGGTACTTACTATCGACTAGATAATCAAGAGCGTCGTTTAATGCGTACGATGATTATTTACAACTAAAATATACCTAGGTACTTAATACCAATTGTACCAGTTAAGACCGTTGAGTTGAAAATATATGAAAATAAACCAAACAAAGTATACAAAACTAATTGATAATGTATTTCAATAACATTCAAACCTAAAAACATAATTTAGTAATATAATGTTATGGTTATTAAACCACTTAATAACAATTTATGGCCTTTATATAGTTTAACAATAATGAGTCAAGTCTTATAAAATGGATGAAAATATAAGACAACAAGTAAACTTAGTTTCCCAATAACCGATCAAGCCTCTTAATGCATGAGTACTATATTATTTTCGTTTCGCAATATTAAGTCAAGTGCATGAAGTTATTATTAATCAGTATAATTATAAAAGTAACATGAAAAACGGAATGTACACAAACGTATATTATTCATAATGGTTGTCTTAATTCATTTCTAAAAAAAAATTACATTTTACTGTTTCATTTGTATATTTTTCGGCCATCTAAACTCAAAAACACGTTTCCTTAAATTTAGTTTGATAACACTTTATAAATACCGTATGTCGGTGATTATCTATTCAAAACTGAATCGAAGAATACGTTTATGCACAAAATGTACTTAAATTTCCGAAATACACACTATTTTTTGTAACATTTACTTTCACAGCACTTTTGCAAAATGAGCACTAGTGGAATGGGAATCTCGCAATAATGAGTTAACCCCACATAACACATTATTGACATTATAGTATACACGCTGTCTATTTGTGTAATGAGTCAAGATACTAAACGCATTATTGCAAAATAGGCAACGCGAGTTAAAGGAAATGTGTTAACCATTTTTCCTAATTTTCATACGTTTGGAAATGTCAAATCACTTAGGCCATTTTTGCAAAATAATGGTCAGTGAATAAGCTACAATATGACACTAAAATCTCAATTTTCGTATTTTTGTGGGTTAACACATTATTGCTTATCAGCATCCAGATGGCATAAATGGCATGGGATTAATCATAGAGTAACTTATATAGTAGAGCAGCACAGCCTAAGCAATTTTTGAAGCTCAAGTCATTCGCGCCATCTGCATGAACGCCACCTAAAGATACCCAAAATGTAACAGGAAATGGCAAGACCACTGGTCATACTCATTCGGCAGAGGGGAACGCCTGTCAATGGCTACTCCCCTTGATTTAAAGCTCTAAGGTCAAAATAGTCATGCGATCAATCGAATGCGCCGGCGACCGGCGACTTGAAATTGGGTATTAGTACCTAAATAAATAATTTTGTTTATTTACAAATTTTATTCACAAATTTCATTTGCTTACAAAAACATAACTGTCGAAAACGTTCGTGAAGTTATCTTTGAGTAGGGAGTGGGGAAGTCAACTGACGACATAGTTGACTAATCGGTTACGTCTGTAGAGGCCTTTATGAATATAAAGAAAAATAACGAACAGAAAGTGATTTTGATACAAAATTAACGGACTTAAGAAATTCATCGAATATCGTACACAAGTACGCTGTAGTAATTCTGATATTTGATATGCAACATAAAGTAACAATTCCGAAATGCACTTTTGGACTGATTTTGATTTTTATAAGCAACAAATATGGACCTTGTAGTACAAAATATATAATTATACGACTTACTTACATGGGTATAATAAATAATACATTAGACAGTTATATAATGATTTATTATTCAACAATAATAATATCTAAATACTAGTAAGACATAGTAGATATGGTACTTATTTACATTAGGCATTATCAATATGCAAAATAACACACATACTCCGAAATAATTAAAGCAAAATTGAGATAACTAATACATACGTAAAATAAAACCAGAGACTATAGACATATAGACGACCACAGCCTAAGAACTTTTTGAAGCTCATGTCGATTGCGCCGTCTATGTCAAAGCCCCCTAAAGATACCGAATATGTAAGAGAAAAGTCACCTGCCTAGTAACAAATAGCGTACTAGTAGTACACTAGTAGCTACTAGGTGGAGTAGCAGTGCAGGTTGGCTGTGGTCGTCTATATCTCTATAGTCTCTGATAAAACTAATTAAGTTTAAACTTAAACAATGAACAATATCAGACTGTCACCACTTATACAATACCATGATTTACAATAAAATTAAATTATTAATAGCCACGTTTGAATAAACGTGAATTGAGGCACAATTTATGAAGTGACTATATTTTCTGGTGCCAATGGTCCCATCTCCTCCATTTTTTATTGATAACTAAATTTCTATAAACAGACTATTTAAAATAATGATTATTATACAAGGAACCAATAATGTTTGCCTCTCGTGCAAAGTATATGAGAGCTAGCCTAATATGGTCGGGTTACTATCGCCTGTCACCATAGCTGTCACGTTCTAACAAATCTAACAAGTGGTCAAGTGCGAAAGTGACGCATAATGCAATAGGCGATAAAATTAACCATATTGGTGATTATATTGGTGTTCCAAAGTTTGTGACCGTTTCGATTAAAATGGTCACAGATATGGTACGATTAAAATGGTACTATCAGTGTCGCCCTCTCGACATGTGTTTTATATTATTTGTAGTACTGAGCTGTTGGAACGCACTGATCAACTTCTTTGTGTTACCGGAGCTGGGCCATTCCGATTCTCCTATTTTACGCACCTCTAACACGTACTCAAGGACTTTTCCTCTGGCGATTTTTGAGGAGATTGTTCTCGGAAAGTTTTCGACAAAAATGACTTCGCTCACTTGTTTGTAGGCGGACAGTTTACCTGAAAATTTAAGACAACTGTTAAGTACATTTTTTTCTTAAAGTTTTTAATTACCTTATGCTTGTAACCGTAGGTACAGCTCTGCTACGACCGTGTCAACTATCTTAGTTGTATCGCTTAACCCAGAAAGATGGTCGAAATTATAGCCTTGGTAAAATAGACCATTTAGTAATGTTAGCGACGTGCTCATATTTTGTAATTTTGAATTTTTTAAATTGTGTTTAATCAATATGTAGGTAGCTTAAGGATCCTAAACTTAAGGGTAGTTTTAACAGTGGCCGTGAGCCGCTATACTGGTTTTGTATGTGTGCTGTATGACGCGTCAGTCGGTCCATGCTATCCGCGCGAGACGCCCGTACACACCACTATAAATTGAGCTTTCCATTTTGTGTACATTTGTGTGCGTTTTTCGAAATATAAGTTGCTAAAAGTTCTACTGTGTTCACCATTTCGTCACGGCGAGACCCAATCCCCAACAAGTGGTCTTCGAGCCGAATCTACGCGTTTACCATATTACGCCGCCGCGTACCGTTATGGTGAAAACTCGTCGTACCGTACGAAAAGAACTCGAGCAGCTACAAATGGAGGATAGCGCATCCAAATTGCAAGAAGAGCCCGAACAACAGCCAGAAACCAGCCAGTTTCAAACGCCTAAAATGAGTAGTGTGAAATCGGAACCTAAATTATTGGCCGCGCCGGTCAAAGTGCAGCCGCCATTATGCAGTGCGTCGAAACCGTTATCCGCGCCGCCGCCATTCCCCGGTTCATATAAATCTACTTCAAAACGGTCAGTATCGTCGTCTGTGCTGGCACAAAGGAAGAGGTTACAGTTGGAGGCTGAAAGAAAGAAGGCTGAGATTAGGATGCAATTAATAGATAAAGAGCTAGAGGCCGACCTAGCCGATTTAGATGATGGTAATATATACAGTTCACAAGCTAACGAGGATTTTACACGTCCTGACGTGCAACGGTGGATAGAGAACAGCGTAAAAGAGCTGGAGAAGTCGCAGGCTGCCCCCGAAGATGGTCCAGATACGGGCAACCTGCACCAGTTGGCGGCACCCGTCGCCGGCTCTTCTGATGGGACAATCCAGCTACTGGCCGCTGCCGTGAAGAACCTGACGGTTGCCTCCGTCCACAATAAACCGAACGCCAACTTACTGAGCATTATATGAGGTATTTGTACGCCGCGGGATTTACCTGAATATTCTGGAGATCCACTTGAGTGGCTGCATTTTAAGAAGGCGTACGAAGAGTCGACAGACGTGTGCAACTTTAGTCCAAAAGAAAACCTCTGGAGACTGCGAAAGTGTCTGCGTGGAGCTGCCAAGGAGACCGCATCAGCTCTGCTCATGAGTGCTGCTTCACCTGACCGCATTATGGCTACCCTAGAATTACGTCACGGTGATCCAGAATGCATAATTAGCAGACTCGTGCAGGATATTCGTAAGCTGCAGCCTATGTCTTCAGAGTACCAAAAGGATATAATAAACTTTTCCGTCAAGGTACAAAACTTTGTCGAAGCTGTGAAAGTGGTGGGACGCGAAGAGTACGTCCAAGGACTAAGTATTGTTCCACTACTTATATCTAAACTTCCTACAGTGCTCGTGTCTAAGTGGGCAGATTATAGTTACCCGTTAATCAAAGCCGGAACTACATCACGCTTAAGCGTTATGTCCGAATTTCTAAATACGGAAGCTGTGAAGATAGCTACTACTGCTAATGTGCACCTGCAAGGTCATCGCTTCGAGCACCAGAAGTCTAAGCAATACGACAATGTTCGACCGCAAGCTATTTTACTGCAAGCCGAACGACAGAGCGACAAGAAAAGTGATAAGACTGATAAGTGTCATTTTTGCCGCGCTCAGCCAAATCATAAGTTATACGAATGTAAGCAGTTTAAGCGGGCATTACGTAAGTCTCGATGGCAGTTTGTGAAACGCAATGGAATATGTTTTAAATGCTTAGATTCACGACACGAGAGAGAAATATGCCCTGCGCCGGTGTGCGATAAGGACGACTGCGGCGGAATGCATCACAAACTTCTGCATTTTGATAACAACAACAAAGTTAAGGAGGTGACCGCCGACGAGACTCCCGAGGGCGCGCCGCGATCAGCTGTTGCACCTGCGCCGGAAGTAGTTAACTGTGTCACCGGCCGTAGCAACAGGGTTCTACTTAAAACTGTACCTATTCGTATTCGGGCAAAAAACGGCAATGTTATCGAAAGTAGTGCAATGCTTGACGATGGTTCTTCAGTGACGGTAATAAGTGCTAAATTGGCCGAGCGCGCAGGACTGGCCGGGCATCGAGAATCTTTGCACGTGTGCGGACCGTGGAAACAAAGTGACATAACATGTGATAGCACGGTAGTGAAGTTGGAACTTTATGATAAGGACAATAAGGTTCATTCTATTAGAGCGCGAAGTGTTAATGAGCTATGTTTACCTGAGCAAGACTTATCTGTTATTGATTGTAGTAAATATCAATATTTAAATGAGATTCAGAGTGAACTTAAAAATGTTGTTTCGAAGCCCGAAATGTTAATTGATCAGGATTATTACAATTTAATTGTACCTTTGAAAATATTGTCAGGTAAATCATATGAGCCGTTCGCAACACTTTCTCCTTTAGGGTGGTGTATTCATGGTAAAATTCGTGTGTCGGGAGCGACGCGCGGGGCGAGCGCTGGGCCGGTTCACTGCACGCTGCTGGTGGGCGCGCCGCCGCCGGTGGTGGTGCGCGACGCGGGCGAACAGCGCGCGCTGCAGGACCTGCATGAAGAGGTACGACGCGCGTTCGAGCTGGACTCCGCGGGAGTGGCAGGTAAGCCTCGCCAGAATAAAGATGATGTTAGGGCCGTCGAACACCTGGAGCGTACCGCTCAACTTGTCGGTGGAAGGTGGCGCGTGGGTTTACCGTGGAAGGATCCAGACTGCTCGATGCCTGATACTCTGCCGCATGCTTTAAAAAGGTTGAAAGGAGTCGAACGCAAGATGGCCAAGGACCCTGAATATGCGAATAGGTATGCCGAGAGAGTACAACATTTATTTACGAACGACTTTGCCAGGGAACTAGAGGACACTCAGCGCACGCCAAAGACATTTCATTTGGCTCACTTTGGCGTGGACAATCCAAATAAAAAAAGTTAAGGCTGGTTTTTGACGCGGCAGATAATTCGGCAGGTACGTGTTTAAATGATTATCTGCTCAAGGGGCCGGATCTACTGACGTCCCTATGGGGAATCATGCTGCGCTTTAGGGAAAATCGTATCGCAGTATCCGGAGACATAAGAGATATGTTCTTGCGCATCCAGATCCAGCAACAAGATCAAGACGCCTTAAGATTTCTTTGGCGGGACAGCCCTGCGGAACCCGTCAAAACGTACGTAATGACATCCCTAATATTCGGTGCAAAATGCTCGCCGTTTGTTGCGCAGTTTATTAAAAATAAAAATGCTCTGCGCCACGAGCATACCGAACCGGAAGCAGTCGACGCGATCTGCAACTCTCACTACGCAGACGACTACATTCAGAGTTTGCCAGACGAGGAGACAGCAATAAAAATGGTAAATACAATATCAAAGATACACGCGGAGGGCGGGTTCGAGATTCGCAATTGGACGAGCAACAGTACATCTGTGCTCGACAGCGTGCCAAATGAAACTCTCGGTACTGCTGCAGTAAAGTTTAAAATGGATCAGCAGTTCGAGGGCGAGCGGACACCCGGGCTCATCTGGTACCCGGCTACGGACGAGTTAGGGTTCGACTTATCTCTAAAACGAATTCCCGAGCAGATTGTTTTAGGTCACCAAAAGCCTACTAAAAGGATTATGCTAAAAGTAGTTATGTCTATTTTTGACGTATTTGGTTTTTTGGCGCCTTTTACCATACAGGGCAAGATCATGCTCCAGGACACGTGGCGATCCGCCATTGGCTGGGATGAGGAAATTCCCGACGATATATTTACTAGGTGGGTAAAGTGGCTCGATTTATTACAAATAATAGGTCGTATACGCATACCTAGATGGTATCAGAAAGCGTCCATAAGCGTCCAGACGGAGCGAGGCCGAGACTCAGCCGCTGCGGACAATACTAGCGCTACGCCGAGCGCTACAACGGCTGCTACGCCGCCCGCTACGCCACACTCTGCTCCGGGATCGACTACGAACGCTATCGCTTCAAATGTAAGCATTATAAATAATTATAATAACTTGCAATTGCATTTTCACCTCAGCAGCTCGAACGAGGGTTCTTTGCGGCCCAAATTCAGTGAGCAAAGTTCGATTTTGCTCACTGAGTGAGACAAAATGACCTTGAAATTTCTGCAGTTAAAAGAAAGAGGAAGTAATATTTCAAACGTCATATTATCGCTTTTTGAATAGCAGAACCCCGATGAGCACTAAATTAGCTTGGAAACCTAATCACAAGATTTGGCGCAGGCACTAGTTTCTAATCAATGTAATTACAGTTTTGACGAAACTCCTCCAATCTTATTTAGTCAAAAATAGTAAAATTGCTAAAATTACTAAAATTACTACAATTACTAAAATTACTAAAAATAATCAAATTACTAAAATTACTAAAATAAATAAAATTACTAAAATCACTAAAATAACTAAAATCACTAAAATCACTAAATTTACTAAAATTTATTAAGTTACTAATATTCCTAAAAATAATAAAATTACTAAGTTTACTACAATTACTAAAATTACTAAAAATAATAAAATTACTACAATTACTAAAATTACTAAAATAAATAAAATTACTAAAATTACTAAAATCACTAAAATCACTAAAATCACTTAAATTATTAAAATCACTGAATTTACTAAAATTAATAAAGTTACTAAAATTACTAAAATTAATAAAATTACTAAATTTACTACAATTACCAAAATTACTTAAATTACTAAAACTACTAAAAATACTAAAATTACTAAAATAAATAAAATTACTAAAATTACTAAAATCAATAAAATTACTAAAATCACTAAAATCACTAAATTTACAAAAAATTATAAAGTTACTAAAATTACTAAAAATTATAAAAATTACTAAAATTACTACATTTACTAAAATTACTAAAATTAATAAAATTACTAAAATTACTAGACTTACTAAAATTACTAAAATTACTAAAATTACTAAAATACATAAAATTACTAAAAATACTAAAATTACTAAAATAAATAAAATTACTAAAATTACTAAAATCACTAAAATTACTAAAATCACTACAATCACTAAATTTACTAAAATTTATAAAGTTACTAAAATTACAAAAAATAATAAAATTACTAAAATTACTACAATTACTAAAATTACTAAAATTACTAAAATTAATAAAATTAATAAAATTACAAAAATTACTACAAAAATAATAAAATTACTAAAATAAATAAAATATTAGCTTCTTTATTTTGTAATGATGTATTTTCGACGTATTTTTTCTTACAAACGTGAAAATTTATCAAATTCGTCACGAAAAATGACCCTGACATATATATCGGTCTGTCATAACAACTGACAAAGAAAGATACGCGGAATCAGCAAGGATGATTACTAGAAGCAAAGCACGTCAAGCACAAGCCGACACAACAAACGCACGCCCACCACCTTCGCCCACACCGTCTGACTCCTCGCCATCATCGTCGTCGGACGAAGCATTCGCAACCGCCGCCGACACCAGCGAGTCGAGCGATGAGTGTGGGCTGCCGTCGCCGCCACCACGACCACCTGCGCGACGGGGACGGCCACCGCTGCCGGCACGCTTGGGGCTCGCGGGACACCCTGTCCCGCCCAAGGCCCCCGCTGCCGGTGGTATAGTGCGTCGCATGCGATGGACTCAAAAAATGAACGAGAACTGCATGCGCGCTTACTATGGGGCTACAGAGGGGGGGACAAATCTATGCGCGTACCGTGTTCGTTTGCTTCCTCTGTTTCGGGCCCTTGAACCGACTATCAACGTGACTGCGCAGCGACTATCGGATCAGGTTCGAGTCATCGAGCGGGATAAACGGCTGGATGACTCGACACTTGATCGGCTTCGCCTGGAGGCTCTATCTGCTCGCGCGGCCTCCACCTCGGCGCGGGATCCACCCGCCACGTTGCCGGATCCGATACCCGCACCCGACCTGGCATCGGGGGCGCCGCGGGTTGATCCCAGCGCCAACGAGGAGGAGATCGCGACTCAGACTGTGAGTAGTACAGCCAATGAGCAACTGAGGAGGACTTTGGAAGAGGCAATTACGCAGTATCGCTCCACAAATATCCCTAGGCCACGATTACCACGCTTGCCTATGAATAGACGCAATCTAGCGTTAATGGGAGCCCTAAATGATTTGCTAGATCCGATCCTGCGGACTAGTAAAGACTTAGATGATACGCACTCGATCATGTACTGCGGAGCCATCGCGGCGTGCCGTGTTGCACGAGTCAAGTTTCCGGACGCTGAACGTGCACCTAGGACCGCCGGGGGTGTCCCCGCATGGCAAGTGCGGATCGAGCGTCGTATCAACTCATTTAGGACTCTCATTGCAAAGCTGATCTGCTTCAGGGGGGGCAACAACCGCCCCCGAGTAATGCGCTTTGTGCACCAGGTGTTCGCGGGGACGGGTATCGAGCCCCGCGACTACATGGCCAACGTCACAGAGCGCATCGACTTTCTGAAGCAGAAAGTTTATGCATGGGCAAGCCGTATTCGCCGCTACAGAGAACGTGTGGACCGATTCAGGCAGAATCGTCTTTTTCAAAGTGACCAAAGGAAGGTATACCGAAGGTGGGAGGAAGCCGACCCCCGTGTGTCCGATGCGCGACTGCCGGATGCTACTGCCATGACTGATTTCTGGCGTAGCATCTGGTCGGCGCCTGTTGAACACACGGAGGGCGAGTGGATGAGCGTTGTCGAACGTGAGTGCGAGTCCATCGAACCTATGGGGGCTATTACCATCAGCCCCGATGACGTAAGTTGTGCAATCCGTACGGCTCAGAACTGGAAAAGTCCTGGCCCGGATGGATTGCACAACTTCTGGCTAAAATGGTTTCGATGCTCGCACTCGCGGCTGGCAACGCAATTCCAACAAGCTCTTGAACTTGGCTCCCTCCCGCCTTCCCTAACAACTGGTGTAACCTTCCTGCTCTACAAGTCCGGTAGTACCACGGAAGCGAAGAACTACAGACCCATCACGTGCTTGCCTACACTCTACAAGCTCCTTACATCCATTTTGAGAGCAAAAATAAACGCGCACATAGTTGCAAACAACATTTTGGCCTCTTCTCAAAATGGATGTAGGGTTGGGTCCCGTGGTACTAAAGAGCTCCTCCTCATAGACATGACCATTTGCCAACGAGCCCGGCGGAACAGGGGAGCCCTCTCGGCCGCTTGGATTGACTATAAGAAGGCCTATGATTCGGTGCCTCATTCATGGCTGGAAAGGATCTTAGAGCTGTATAAAGTTGATGCAGCTTTAAGATCCTTCCTTGGCGCATGTATGAGGCAGTGGACCACAGTCCTTCGTCAACCAGGAGGCGGGGATGACCCCCCTGACCCGCATGACTTTATAAGGATCGAGCGAGGAATATTTCAGGGCGACAGTCTGAGTCCCCTGTGGTTCTGCCTAGCTCTAAATCCGCTCAGCACCCTGCTGAAGGATTCGGGGCTAGGTTGCCGGCTTCGGAGAGAGGGTGAAGTCATATCTCACCTTCTGTACATGGACGATCTCAAATTATTTGCACCAAATAACCGGGACCTGATGGAGCTACTGAAAACCACTGAAGTCTTCAGTAGTTCTATCAAGATGGAGTTTGGTGTTGATAAATGTGCGGTTATGCATGTACAGCGGGGGAAAGTAGTAAATTCAACAAATTTACAGCTTTCTGAGACAATGACGTTCAGATCTATCTCTGAATCAGAAACCTACAAATACCTTGGTATGTCACAGTCGTTGGGTATTGAGGATGCGGGTATTAAACAGGCGTTGAAGGAGCGCTTCTTTGGTCGGCTGACAAAAGTACTCAATAGTCTTTTGTCAGGTGGCAACAATGTGCGCGCCTTCAACGCCTGGGTAATGCCCCTACTCACATACTCCTTTGGCATACTAAGGTGGACACAGACCGAGCTGGATGCCCTGGATCGGAGGGTCCGTCTATTGCTCACCACACACCGTATGCTTCACCCACGCTCGTCCGTTATGAGATTGTACATCCCACGGAAGTGTGGAGGCCGCGGCTTTTTAAACGCCAAAAATCTCCACAACCGTGAGGTGTACAATCTCAGGAATTATTTCCTTAACAACGAGTGTGGGATGCATCGTGATGTGGTGGCAGTAGATAAGAGCCTCACGCCGCTCTCCTTGGCGAACGAGAACTGGCGCAAACCTGTGGTGCTAAGCACCGAGGATCGCAAGGCGGTATGGAAGAGCAAGGAGCTACACGGGCGGTTCTACGGGGCCCTCACGGGACCCGACGTAGACCTGCTCGCGTCGGTGAACTGGTTACGATTCGGGGACCTCTTCGGAGAAACCGAAGGTTTTGCCTGTGCAATTGCGGACGAAGTTATCATGACGAATAACTACCGGAGATATATCCTGAAGGACGGTACGGTCGACATTTGTCGGGCATGCCGCCGTCCCGGAGAGTCACTCAGGCATATCATCTCCGGTTGTTCTCATCTTGCTAACGGCGAGTACTTGCACAGACATAACCTCGTAGCCAGGATCATACACCAGCAGCTTGCTCTCCTATACGGTCTTGTGGACCACGAAGTGCCGTACTACAAGTACACACCTGCGCCAGTTCTCGAAAATGGTCGTGCCACGCTCTATTGGGATCGATCTATTATCACGGACAGGACTATTGTAGCCAATAAGCCTGATATAGTGATAATAGACCGATCGCAACGCCGGGCCATGCTCGTCGACATCACCGTTCCATGTGACGTTAACCTCGTGAAGGCTGAGAAGGACAAATCCAGCAAGTACCTAGACTTAGCTCACGAGGTAACCGCCATGTGGGAGGTTGATTCGGCGATCATTGTGCCGATAGTTGTTTCTGCGAACGGTCTCATAGCGAAGAGTCTCGACCAACATCTTGAGAGGCTTTCGCTACGAGGTTGTGGTTGGATCAAGGGTCAGATACAGAAGGCGGTAATCCTGGACACGGCGCGTATAGTCCGAAGGTTCCTCTCTCTGTGGCCCTGACCACCGGCAGCCTGGGCCTTGCTCCGTTGCCGGCGGCACCCTAGGTTAGGTTTTTTTATAATGTTTTTATTGTTTTTGTATGTTTTTGATGTATTTTTGTATTTTACTTTTGTAAAAATATTATAAAACCTAACCTAAGACGAAAAATAAATAAAGATGAAAATTACTAAAATTTCCAAGGTTTCTAAAGTTTTTCTGCTATGTTCTCACTGCTGAGGTGAAAAGTTGTATGTGCAACATGAGACCAAAGTTATTTGCACCTCGTGCCTTTGAGTCCCTCACTACGCTCAAGATTCTAAATTAGAATCACTCGCTACGCTCGTGATTCTATTGTAGAATATTTCGCTTGCTCAGGACTCAAAATAAGCACTCGAAGCAAAAACTAACTTTGCTCTCTTGTTGCACAAATAACTATTGTTTTGTGATTCATCTTCAAAGGCTATGTGCGCTGTGGCATATTGGAGATGGGAGAAAGATGGACAGGTTTATGTAGCCTTTGTTGCTAGCAAGTGCAAGGTTACACCTGTAAAGCCGCTGACAATCAACAGATGTGAGCTTCAAGGTGCATTGCTAGCTGCGAGATTGGCCGACTGTGTGCTGCGCGAACATAAGGTCACTACGGTGCAGCGGTACTTTTGGTGTGACTCAGCGTGCGTGTTGCATTGGCTCTGGAATGATACTCGCAGCTACAATATATTCATCGCGAACCGGTTGGGCGAAATAGACGAGTTGTCGCGCGCTAATGAATGGCGTTATATACCTACGAAGTTGAATATCGCTGATGTAGCTACTCGCGAGGCATATGATGACTCCTTATTTAAGAAAGACTGGCTTTATGGCCCGGAGTTTCTTTACACTGACGAATCGCAATGGCCGAGTAATCCAGTGAGCCCTGCAACAAATGAACTTACTTTAGAGTATATAAATATAGTTCATAATGAAAGTGATGACTTACCTGTGCCGGACGCGACGCGATTCTCTTCGTGGCTACGCTTGCAGAGGGCGACGGCAGCTGTTCTGAAATTTATCGAAAGGTGCAGACGCCGCTCCGCGGACATTGACTGCGCGCTGATGGAACGAGCTGAGCATCTGCTGCTAAAACAAGCGCAGCACGAGTCATTCGGTGATGACATAACGGCCTTAAAGAATGGCAACAGTTTGGACCGCGGCAGTAAACTCCGACATCTATCGCCATTTATAGATGAAAATGGACTTCTCCGGTGCAGTGGACGTATAGATGCTGCAGCAGATGTTGCGCTGGAAACAAAGAGGCCTATTATACTGGACGGCAAGCATGCGGTGTCTAGATTGCTGGTCAGGAGCTACCACGAGAAGGCCGCGCATGGAAACCATGAGGGAGTTGTGAATGATCTGAAACAAAAATACTGGTTATTTAGACTACGGCCGACAGTGAAATCTGTAGTTGCTGGATGTATGCTTTGCCGCATTAAAAAGGCGAAGCCTGAAGTACCTAGAATGGGAGACTTACCACAGGCACGACTTGCGCATCACCAGCGTCCCTTCACGTACTGTGGCCTTGACCTGTTCGGGCCGATGGAGGTGACGGTCGGGAGACGCCACGAATTGAGATATGGCGTTTTGTTCACTTGTCTCACTCTGAGGGCAGTACACCTGGAACTTGTCCATTCACTTACTTCGGACTCGCTGATCATGGCCCTTCGGCGTATGGCGGCGAGACGTGGATGGCCTAAGTACCTGTTCTCTGACAATGGGACGAACCTACGCGGCGCTGACACGGAGTTAAAAAGGTCACTGCAGGAGCTGGACGTAGAAGACCTGAAAAACAAAGGCGTTAACTGCGGAGTACAGTGGACGTTCATTCCTCCCGCGAGCCCACACTGGGGTGGGGCGTGGGAACGTCTGATTAGGAGTGTGAAGACGTCGTTAAAGGTAATCCTGAAGGAACGCGCTCCTAGGGATGAGGTTCTCTCCACTTTGATGACGGAGGTGGAAAATATGGTAAATGGGCGTCCTTTAGCCCATGTATCTGTTGAGCCTGGGAGCGATGAGACGCTTACACCTAATCATTTTCTGATTATGGGGCAAGCGTCAAGCTTACCTGCTGTAGGGAGCTTCGATAACTCCGATCTCTTTTCTCGTAAGCAGTGGCGGAAGTCTCAGAGGCTCGCCGATATGTACTGGACACGGTGGGTAAAAGAAATTTTGCCAGATCTCATACCGAGAACCAAGTGGACCCAAGAACAAAAACCCCTGCAGGTAGGTGACTTTGTTCTCATAGTAGATCCAGCTGCACAAAGGAACGTATGGCAGAAGGGCGTTATCCAGCAAGTCTTCCCTGGCCGAGACGGCCGCATAAGGGTGGTCGAGGTAAAAACTAAGTCGGGAACTTTGAAACGTTCTGCTTCGCGCGTCGCTCGTATCCCAATGGGTATTGAGTGCTGAGTCAGCACTCAGGGTGGGGAAATGTTAGCGACGTGCTCATATTTTGTAATTTTGAATTTTTTAAATTGTGTTTAATCAATATGTAGGTAGCTTAAGGATCCTAAACTTAAGGGTAGTTTTAACAGTGGCCGTGAGCCGCTATACTGGTTTTGTATGTGTGCTGTATGACGCGTCAGTCGGTCCATGCTATCCGCGCGAGACGCCCGTACACACCACTATAAATTGAGCTTTCCATTTTGTGTACATTTGTGTGCGTTTTTCGAAATATAAGTTGCTAAAAGTTCTACTGTGTTCACCATTTCGTCACGGCGAGACCCAATCCCCAACAAGTAACTTTATTAAAGTTCTACAACTATATGATGCTCTTACCGACACATGATTTTTTTCTTTTTATAAAAATGCAAGATGTAATATTCTTTGTATGGATAACTATAAGGCTTTGCCGACTAAATAGACCGTACCGGTTCAAACCAATACCGTAGCGTTCCATGAGTCGACCGCGCCGACAACGATCCAACAATCTGGTTAAAGACTAGCTGACTTGACTCAAGAAAGCTTCTACGCGATAGAATTTATATGATAGTAATAAAATACCTACTGACTAGCAATGATGTCCTTAACGTGTTCTTCTGTGGAAGCTGAGCCAGAACACCCCTAGGTGCACGTGACCGCAAACGTATCCCCAGTTCCCCAGGACGGGGAACCAATCCACGCATAGAGCCAGCACGTCTGGGTGCTTTGATATCACCATATTTAACATACTAATACTAAAATACTAACTAGTAACGATGTCCTTAACGTGTTGTTCTGTGAGAGTGGAACCAGGACGCCGTTGGACGCAGGCGACCGCGTGCCTGTTGTCCTCAGGATGGGGTACGCCGACTACACACACGTCAACCACGTCTGGGTGTTCCAGGATCAAAAGCTCCAGCTCCATGGGCGTGATCTGCGGAACAGGTTGAAGAATCATGCTGTGTAGTAAGTGTGACAAAGACAGGCGTGGATACAGGACTTAATTCAGGGGAACACGTTTCTACTCAAAAAATCTTACTGCACCTACGGCCTCCAGCATACCAGGCTTGCGTGTCAGTGGGAGGTGTGAGTAAGGCGATTATAACACTGGCGACGGATCCGCATGCGGCGCCAGTGTGCACGGAAAAAAAGGCTCGGAGGATATTCTCAATCTAAGACAATATTATATTATGTTGAAAATATTTCCTTGTGACAAACATTTATTTCCTTTAACGAAAATAATGTAAAGTTTTAAATATAACGAAGCGAATATATTCTTACAGATTTTCTAGTTTTCTTTTACCTAAGATAATACTTGTTTGATTAAAGTACAATCTGTCTTATTTACTCAATATACTCTTGAAACAATACATTTATGTATTTCTATTTTAAGAAAACGTGGTTTTATTAAGCGAAGAATCATATTTTTGCTAAAGGAAATAAATACTTGTCACGAGGAATTATTTTCAAGAAAATAATAATGTCTTGGATTGAGAATATCCCGGAAGCTTTTTTTTCCGTGTGATAATCGCCTTAATGTTGTGTTTTATTTACAGGATTTCAAGTGATGTCTTAATAATATTTTTTATAGATTTACGGCGTTATTCAGAATGATTTGTCACATCTAAAGCACCGTTGATATTTTTAAGTCCCTTATTAGGTTTATTAAGTTCTATGAATATAACATGTTGTGTTCTCGGTTTTTTCTTTTTATGTCTAAATTAACTTAGTAGCATTAAAATAAGGTACAGCAGGACACTCTCGACTGCGGGACAATTTCATTTAAATTAATATATGTCATTAATTACAGTGCAATTTATATTCAGATAGTGGAAAAGCTCTTTTCCGTCATAGCCACTCTAGTTATTGACACAATGTAAAACACGGAGGATAGTTTGATTTAGTTGAAATCTCCCGCAGTCAAGATTGTCCCTCTGTACCTTACCTCATAAAAGATAAATAAAATTAGGTCTTACAAAATAGTTCTTATATCTGAAAGAACTGGATATGCGCTCTACGTAGAAGAAGTATCCTTTTTCGTCTCTGTACAGCAGGTCTCCGGTCCTTAACCAGCCATCCCTGACCACGTCTGCTGTTGCTTCTGGATTATTGTAGTATTCCTGTGATTTTTCACTTTAAATTAGTTGATTTATAAACATAATAAAAAAACTTTGGGCATAAAATGAAAAGAGTTTGTCTATTGTTATTATTTTCATGAATATCTTCAAGATCTTTACGTTCGATCTCGGATGCCGTATGTTAACTTTTAAATACTTACATAAACAATATATTTAATAACACAATCTATCTCATTAGTCATTACAAAACTATTTAAAACGGGATATTTACCATGTGAGTTTGTTTTTGTGAGCTTCCGATATTTCGGCACAATTGCATGCGCCATTATCACGGTGTGTTGATTATAATTTAAAGGTATCTACTTACCGTTAATATGGGGCCCTTAGCCCAAAGTTCTCCGACCTTGTTTGGTTCTGTGATAACTTCGCCAGTTGTAGTGTCCACGAGCTGTAAATTATTATAAATTCACTCTTTATCGACAAGTATTATGTAAAAATGAATTATTATACGATTATTAGTATATTTAGGTAGGTAAGCAAAATTCGGAAAATGGTTCTAGTTAAGAACAAATACAAACACAAATTCATTCATCAATTTGCAGAAGAAGCTTACGCGTTCTTATTCTTAACTATATACATAGTCGTGTCAAGCTCGTTTTGAACACCTCACCCTGCTGCTTTTCTACATTCTAGTTTTCTCAATTATAAATCAATGATATTATCCCATTAAGGTTATAAAATGATTTCTAAAAGTAAAGACTAAATAGTACAGACTATTCTTTAGTTTTCTCTCAGTACAAAAGTAAAAAAAATTGTGCGCATGGAGAAAACGTTGAAAATTTTTGACCATGGATAGAGTGCCACACGATGAATATTTTTTAGCATTGAAGGTCCGTAAAATGTTTGAACCTTCACGTCAAAATCAGGGGTCCCGTGCAATATGTTATTACTTTCTGGTTAAAGCTGTCAAAAATTTACAACATTTTCTCCATGCGCAATTTTTTTTCTTCATTTTAAGCAATGCTACAGCACATCCAAGGATCCTCTAGTAGGGGTCCCCTAGTGTGGAGTGGGTATTAAAACAACTTACTTTTACTGGTCTAATGGGCATCTCTGTCCCACAGTTACCCTGAGGGCCATCGGGAGCCGGCAACAGTATAGCGCCCAAGCATTCCGTCTGCCCTAGTAGGTTCCATAGCTCACCGTCTGGTCGCAGTTTTGCCTGAAAAATGTTTGCCAATTATTTTTTGGCTGTTTGAGTAAGATTAAAATGCCACTATTATAGGGAAATATAATCCGTGTTTGGGCGCCAAAATGTAAGAAATTTCAAAATAAATAAAATAGACATTTACACGCAAATGCAGTTATTCGTTATTAGTTCGTTCATTGCTTAAAATTACACACTTTTATTTAGCCTGACTGGATATGAGAGAAAGGTGGCCATCTCAGGAATAAAATATCAATATCTGTTTGCTGAAGAAAACCATGTTTTTCAAGCCAGGCAAAGTTGGACATCGTAGGCAAAGTTGTAGCAATTGTGAATTCATTCATAAATTGCCCATATAATTTAGAATATAGGTGTAATATCGTATTATTATTTGTTGAACAGGATTTGATTGTACGATGTAATTTGTGTTTTGAGAGTTTTAGATCATTTCCAACGATCATTTAGATCAGAACTAAACATGCTAGTCTATGCTAAAATTCCAATGAATCTTACGATGGTTACGGTCTACGTTGTTGACTTACTTTTACTGCTTTAACAGTTGCAGGGCTCATGGCAAATGCTGTCACAACAAGCTTCTTGAAGCACGTCAAATCGCAAAATTTCTCGTGTGCCAAGATGCCATTGATCAGGAGCGGGGTGGATAAAGCGGCTACGGGCTGGGGAAAAATAGTTAGGGTCATTAAACAAATATATGTAACTTTAGTAGATTAAATAAAATAAATAAATAAATACGAGCTTGACTCTTTTCTGAAAGTATGGCCAGATACTGCTCAAGATAGGGACACTATAGGCTCACAATAATAATAAAAAATAAATAAATAAATATTAGGACAATCTTACACAAATCAACCTAGTCCCACAGTAAGCTCAATAAGGCTTGTGTTGTGGGTACTAGATGTGTGTGTGTGTGTGTGTGGGTGTGTTCTGGGTGTTGTGGATTCAGTGATAATTTAACACAGTGATCAAATGCGAGTTGGTTTTTAAAAACGAATTGTAGATGTCGGCGGCCGATCGTAATATCAGGCATATCGTGAAATTCCTAGGCATATCGTGAAACGTGAAAATCTTTGACTCGTTCCCTGAGTCGACGGAGCCCCGCTGTGCGAGGCTCCTATTTCTGGGCAGTTAGCCCTTCGGGCATCTGAAGCAACCTAACGAACCTAACCTACCTACACATTGGTTTAATGTGACTATCGTAAAAACATTACACAGGAACATTACGATCTGCCTAATTTTACGATCGGCCGCCGACAGATAATTGGCGGAGCGGAAGAGAAAACGTTGAGCCGGCGCTTACTTACTTATTTGTAACAGATAGCAGATAGATAGATAAATAGAGGAAAATTCGATCAAGCCGTGCGATTAAAAACTGATGTAGACAATCATCAGGAAGAAGTTTCTTCTAACTATCTCTATCCTGCGCCAGCTCTTTAACCTTTCACTCGCATAGGCTGTCTTTCACTTGCTCCACGTCTGCGTCTGGTTTTCAGTTCAACTTGTCGTATATTCAAATTTCAACATGTTACATTACTTACCTTATATTTGTTAATGATATCGATAATATGATCTATGGTGACAGGCGTCGAGGACTGCAGCTTGATGTGGTTTGCACTGATCATGCACAAAGTCGCTATGTATGAGGACACCCACTGCACGCTCGGTAGGAGCATAAATGAGCCTAGTTCTCTAAAAACACACCAATATAAATCATTAGAATTACACTTCAAAAGAAAACAGTACAAGAATATGATTTTTGGAATAATAAAAACTTATTTAAAAGTTGATAAGTATTAAAAGAAAAAACGCATCAAGAACGACACGGAAGTATATGCAATATGCATATGTTCAGCCGTAGACGCTAATACATGTGCACGTCCGAATCCACATTGGCCAGTTTGTGTCTTTTTATAAGAAAATTACGATAAGTAATTTACGCACGCGGCGTGGAAGTACCTAAATCATGTCTATTTTGATGTGATGTCGCCTAGCCGTTTGTGGCCATTGTACCTCAGAGAACGAACCAACACCTAAGGTGGAAATGGTGGAATGAGTAGGTACTTCGACCAAAAAGATAAGTCAACGAAAGAGGTTGCATTTCTTTTAATTAAGGGAGTAATGACGTCACTACTTCACTTCACTAGATACAACACACCGCCCTCTAAATTGATTCGCACGTATTGTTCGACGAGCTCACGCGCCTGCGTTATGGGGCCATCTATCAGTCGGCCTGACGATATAGGCCTGTCAGTTGTTCGGAGATGTCAAATGTTTGTTCTAACTGACAGGCCGATATCGTCAGGCGGACTGATAGTCGATGGGCCCCCTTAGGGTACGTACTTGTCTTTCATGACAGAGTTTATTTTGACCATCATGACGACGTCGGAGTGCTTGAAGGCTGCTACTTTGGGTAGCCCTGAAGTGCCGCTGGTCAGGACGAGCCACGCGAACACCTTGCTCGTATCGAAAGTGGCCACTCTAAAATAAAAGAAAATTAGAAAAGGCAAGTTAGAAACCAAATCCATAAGTTGGGAATAAGAAAGGGAGAAAACGCATTTTTACAGGTATCATGTTTTATTTTTAAAAATGGAATTACCTATACTATTTTATCAAAGGAAACACAATCCAAGCTCTTGAACACACCGTAAAATACAGAAAATAGAAGTTACAAATACTAAAACTAGAGGTAAAACTATTGGCGATCTTATCGCTAATAAAAAAGCGTTCTATTCCATACAACCTTTGGAAAGCGAAACCCAGTGAAAATTATCAGAAATAAATGAAATCAACCAATTTAAAATATTTTCCATAAACTATAAATAAATGAAGGAACAATGTTGAAATTTAAATCAAATCAAATTGTTTAATATCTTATCAATAATAATTAATATTCCAGATTATACGACTTTGATACATAATAAATCTCTGCATCATAATCGTGATTTATCAATTTAGGTAATCAAATCGTACTTGTATCTAACTTTTGCGTAAAACACCAACGTTATCAAGAAGGTTCATAACGATAATATAATTGGAATACAATATGGCATCGTTTGTTGCTAGAAGCAGTATACAGTAACCGGCAATAATATCTTCCTACAGGAAGGCTGTAAAAATATGTGACACGCTCTTAAATGTGGCTCTACAAATAAGAGCGTGTCACATATTTTTGTGGCCTTCGTGTAGGAAGATACTATTGCCGCGGACTGTATTTACGTGGACGGGTACGGAGCAGCACAAGAACCCGCTGCTTGAATTAAAAAAAAGATTGATAAACCGTGACTAGGAACAACCTGATTGGGCGACCAACTCACGAACCGGGTGCTATTGGCGTTGAGTAGCTTAAGAGGAAACTGGATGAACGCTTCTGTTTTTTTTTAATATGTCATTTATATTTATTACATCTTTTTTGTCAATAATCTCCACCAACCTGAATTCATTTGCCAGAGCGCCATCATCTTGTTGCTTTATAAAATTGGCCAGAGACATATCACTGTCGTCTTTGAAAGTTATAATCCTTGTATTTAATCCAAGGTCTTTGATAACTTTTTCGTATTCCTCTACAAGAAAAACTTCCAAGAACACAACTTTTGGTTGAGTTATCTCGAATAACCTCCTCACTTCATCTGTAAAAATAAATAAAATTGATACTTGGTGCAAAATGTCCGATTTAATTCGTTGCGATTTCGTCAAAGGTTAGGAGACACACTAACTATGGTTCCTAGATAATTTTACTCTTCAAAAAGCATTTTACATGATGCATTTCAGATGTACATCTGAAATATTAGGGATCCTATGTAATTAATGACTTATGATTTTTTTAATGTAGCCAATTTAACAAGCTAAGATTCCAAATTAGTTTCACTTCACTTATACCTGATTTTGCTTTAAATTAAAATACGCAGGCATTGGTAAACGACATTTAATAACCATAAAGTAAAGGTCTAAGTGGTCGACACGCTAATGCCCAATAGTTGACATTATGTTTTCTCCTTTTAATTATTTCAATTCAATACAATACAGAAGGCCATTTATCATATTTTTTTATCACTTATCGCGCTATGCGTCACTTTCACACTTACATACTTGTTAGAACGTGACAGCTATGGTGACAGCCGATAAAAACCCGACCATAGTAGGCTAGCAGGTCCTGGTACACTAACAAAAACTTAGACGTCTACCTTACCACGAGGTAAATACGACATCCTTTAAAATGATCCTCACCATATCTATAGGACGGGTCTATTCCCATCAACGGCAGTCCGTTGAAGTATCCAGCATAGAAGGGGATGTGCACGTCTAAGTGGTTAATGCCTGATACCGCGACCACGTCGCCCGGCCTCAGGCCCGCGTTCCTCAGACATCTGGCCAATTGTATGGAACGAAGTTTAACCGATGACTTCATCTCTATCTCGCCGGTTCCCGCATCGATCTGACATCATGCAACAAAATAAATAAACAATTGAGTTTGGATGTAGCAGCATTTCATGACGTTAGGTTGAAATTGGCGTTTCTTTTTGCATCCAGTTCGTCGTAAGATACTACTCTACTTCCAAAGTTATACTAGTAACCTCAGAAAGAAACAAGGCACGGATCTCGGGTGAATAAAAGCGTCTTCAACATATTGGTTTTGAAGAGGTGACGTTCACCCGTGATTTTATAACTTCCTTACAACGTAAGTGTTATCTGCGGGGTGGAATATTTTCTTTGGATTTGTCGTGTGCAAAAAAGATTTGTCGTGGTTTGTATTAGTTAGTTAACTCATTCTTCAACTCTTGTCATATGTTTCCGCACAGACTCTTTGTGTAATTTATTTTGTTCTTTCATGGTCATCTTCTTCTTGGATATGGAGAAGGTCTTATTTCTTTGTTATACTGAATCGACCGAGCAGGTCCACCGTTTAACTGAGGTTGAGGAAATTGCAGCGTGATATTAAACAAGAAATCCTTACAAACTTTTATGATGAATCTTTTCCTACCTGCCAAACATGATCCCCTGGCTGGTTTAAGAAATCCAAAACCATATGTCCAAGATGGTAATCAGCGTTGTGTGTCAGCGTCATGTTGATTTCAATTATAGATTATAGAACCGTTTATACTTTTCTATGCGATGGTGGATCAAAGATAAAACACTGATTAATTTACATATCACCAGCTTTTATAAGGTTTCAATATCGGTGTGTGATTTAGTACCTACCTCTCCGTGTTACTGCCACCTAGGGTGTTTCATTTTTTCGAAATTTCGATTTTGACTTGATTTCGTTCGGATTCTTATTCTCCGCTAAAAACCCGCGTCCTTCGGATTGCCGGTCCGACGTGCTTCCAATTACACCAGACGATCCTCTATCCATCACAGCGAATTTAATCATGTAATGGTGAACAAGTCACAAGTCATGTCTGTCACCTGGGCCGTATTTAATAAACATTACAACCCGACAAATATGTCAAAAAACGACAAATTTGTCCAATTGTGTTCATATTACGTTCAATAAACTTTACTGATTTGTCACAGGGTGACAGGTGAACTCGTGTCAATGTAGCTGGTGAATTTTGTTTAATAAAATTCTGGCAGTTACAAAATTGTCATTATCAACTACAATTCAAAAATTGTCATGAATTTCTATAGAAAATGAGCCAATTTACAATTACATATGACAATTACAACGCTTTATTAAACACGATTATGTCCAACTGTAGTTACAATTAAACAAATTTGTAGAGTGTGACTATGACATATTAGATTATAATTCTTAATAAACAGATTTTTGAATTGTATTTGTGATTTGTAATTGTGGATTGTAATGTTTATTATTTAGGGCCCTGATGTTATTGAAGGTTTACAACCTTGAACCAACTCTGATCTGAAGGCAGTTATGTCAACCTCTCAACCCCTCAACCTCTCTCCGTTGTGTTGAGCCGGCCTCAAAGAAATTAATTTTCTCTCAAAGTATGAGATTCTCACTAAACTTTTTTTAAATTTCGCAAGTAAACTAAACCTTATCTATTATCTTTGTGCCATACCATATATTATTTTTAGATTAGGATAACTCCATCAGAAAAAATATTTGATTTTTTTTGTTCATACAAAAGAGAAACACCCTATCACTTAGACCTCAAAACGTAATCTTTATCGATTTATTGATTATCTCTGATAGATAGTCTATCTTTCTCAGACTACGCACAAAATGGCGGTTATGTGTTTAGCCTGTAATTGTATTTTAAACAATCGTGACATAATTAAGAGCTTTTCAGTCGAGTACCGAACAGGCCACGTAGGTAAGAATTGAGTTCGAAGAAAGACCTGCTGCTCAATACAATTGGCGGTCTTGTCGCTAAAAAGCGATCTCTTCCAGTCAACCTTTGGGAAGCGGAAACCTTTGTAAATTAATAAATAAATAGGTGTTGCAAAAGCAAATACAAATCAACATTAATACACTTACACATATAAAAGAAATAAAAATACAAATAAACTTACATAGTTCATACATACATATATGTTATACAGGATGTTTCCTGTAATAGGAGCAATAAATTAAAACATAGATTCTACTCTTCAAACCAGACTACGTTTGTTTAGTGACTTTAAATTTTATGATTTGATTTTTAGTACACTTTAAAGGTTATTCGAACACGCAATGTATTCCGGGATTGATTATGTCTGTAGGGTGACAAGACTGACAAGCAATGTCAAATAGACGGATTTTAACGTACATTGAAAATATAGTCTGGCAAACCAAAAGCGCAGTAACAGTCAGAGTAACATGCTATACCCATCCCTTTTTTAGTAGTGTGAGTACTAGCATTAGAAAAAGACAGTATGATTCTCCCTGTCTATGCTTGAAGTGGAACAAACTCTGGCCAAACTATAGTATTTATATTGTATGAAAAAGAGACAATCTAAAAAGTACATAATTTTTAAAAGTTGTTGAACAAAAGTTGTGTTGAGGAGTAGAATCTACGTTTTAATTTATTGCTCCTATTACAGGAAACAGCCTGTATACACACAATAAAATAAGAAAAAAAAATAACTAGGACCAACACTACCCAATAGTTGACATAGGTTGCAAAATCCGTTATTGGAGTTGCAGGTTGAACAAATTATGGGAGAGACAAATAATGTTCCTTTAGTTGTTTCTTGAATACAGCAAGAACTTAGCACGCCTCGCCTTAAGTCTAAGGATGAATTATTCCAGAGTCTTATATAGCCTGAAAAGTGAAAGAACTATTATAAATTTTAAACACAAAGCTTCCGTGAGAATCAGACATATTAAATAAATCACGGGTTACTCACGTCTTTTAAGTCGAATTTTGCTCGACATGTTTATGTTTGTTGTTTCGAATGGCTCATTAATAAGCTCCTCGTTATGGAGCGAAACAACTGTTAGGTCACGGTTCACCTAATACACTCCTCCTCGCTTCGGTCGTCGTCGCACCTATCTTGGCTCTGTGACACAACAGTTTTCTGTGATTATATTCTCAAACGCGCACATTGGCTGCTCATGTCACGTGGACTAATTTCAATGGTTACAAGTCTGCCGATTTTTCAAACAAAACGCCACCAGCTTTATTATATCAGATTACCATTGCTTTAATATGCATACCTCTCAATAAAACTGGTTACAGTCATCTTTTTTGTACCCACCAATTTTTAAATCTTGCCGACCAAATAATTATTTCGCAGCTCAACAATTTATTGAGCAGATGAAGTATAATATAGGCATATCAATATTGGTTAAAACGTTGTCAGTTTGTGAATTTTTTGCTGAACAAGAGTTGCAGCTCCATTTTTATTTATTGCCAGCCATTTTTTTATAAGCTGACCAAATTATTTAATGGCTATTTTTTTGCGAATAAGTATAACAACGGCTGATCATTTAATTACTTCCCAAAAAAATATACGTTCCTATGTAGAAGTCATAATACAGATATATAAATAAAATATGAGCAATATTTCTTATAAATCTGGTTTTGCGACAAGTTTTAATATTTGAATTAATAGGGTAAATTGGGATAGGTAACTTAAAAAATGTGTTTACTGTATAGTGTATAATTTATTAATACAATTTCAGAATAAAACGACTGTCAAGTTTATTTATCATATTTTTCCAAAAGCTTGAATATAGATGGAAAAAGGTGTTTAGGCGCTTCTCGACCCAAAACGAAGTCATTATGTGTTGTGGCTTCAATTTCTTCAAAATGTACCACATTTGGTAGCTTCTTTCTTAATAATTTCAAATTATCTATAAGAATAAGTATATCAATCTTACCACCCATCAGGGCTACATCCGTCGTTACTTTACTTAATTCGTAATCTGGTGGAGTCTTACGACCATATTTAGCAAAGTTTCTATGAACACCATAGTCAAACTGGCTAAATCTCTTGCGTAAATAAACTTGATCGTAATGCTCTAAACATTTCCTTGACAACCCACTAGGTAGGTGTCCAAATACAGTAAGTAAAAAGCTCTGCTCGAAACCTGCAGGATTATATCCAACAAGCGGGAAAACTGCGCCTTTGACGCACACATCATAGCTGATGACACCTTTAGTGCAAATCGTTTTGATCAGTGTGAGAAGCGCGTCGTGATCCCTGAGCAGTTCCTCAATTCCAAAATTTTCTCCAAGTTTTAGAAGTAAAGGGCCAAGATCAGCGATTAATCTGAATAACGGTGGCATATTAAAGAAATATACACCAGGCGCTAATGCAAGGAATAATTTTACCTTCTCGTTGTATTCTGGTCGCATTGACGTTAGTGCAAAAAACTGTGTCGCTCCCTGAGAATGGCCTAGGCCCAAGATCTTCTCTTCCCCGGTTTGAATGCGAACAAAATCTATACCAGCTGCGAGGTCGTAGTAGCCCAGGTCGTGAAAACTGTAGTCCCAGAACTGTTTGTCCTTGTCCGGATCCAGTTCAGTATGTCGCCTGCTGTGCTTCGTACCCCTGTTGCTAAGGAGCCACACGTCGTATCCTGCATCTGCTAGAGCAATGCCCAATGAGTCATGACCTCTGATGACGTAAATATCAGAATCAGCGCCAAGTCCATGGGTCAGAAGTACTGGAGCCCTCTTTCCAGGGATATGAAATACCGTGAGGAGGTATCCGTCTTCGGTGGCCACTTCGTATTGTTCGGCAGGGTGTCCATATTTAGTGACAAGTTGTGTAATATTTAGTTTTCCATCTTCAGAGAGATTGATTTCTGACATATATGGGAATGGTGAGTGAATATCGGCTTTGGGAGTACAGTAGGATAACTGTATAAGAAATGCTATCAAAATTATTGCATGGATCATGGTATTCATGGTTTAAACTTCTTACGCGGATAAAATTATCTGATATTGAATTCTTAATTCTGAATCTTATATAGGATGACAAGTACCGCTTTTATTGACAAAGATGACCAACAGGTTTAGGTACTGCGGACGGCAAAAAATGTTGTACTAAAAAATAATATGAAAAAAATATACCTACGAGTAGGTACGATTA
This sequence comes from Pammene fasciana, assembly GCA_911728535.1. NCBI lineage: Eukaryota > Metazoa > Arthropoda > Insecta > Lepidoptera > Tortricidae > Pammene > Pammene fasciana. The sequence goes on from OU452292.1 coordinate 7,154,623, forward strand.
TTTGGATTTCTTTGAATAGTTCATACTTCCTATTTGCTACTTTTTTGTGGGTGTTAGACGTAAATCAGAATGTTGGATGTGAATAGAGGTATTTTATGTACCTTTATGTACCTAATAATAATTAAAAGACATTATCTCAATCTTCATTTGATGAGTTAAGTTATACAAGGTGTAACAAAAATGCTGGTGATCCGTTTAATTTAAAAAAATGTTTCGCGCTTAAAAAAAGCGTTATTTGTTACAGCCTGTACCTAAAGATGCGGGATAATACTATAGTGAGCGACTATATGTCTGTAGTCAACCGATGAGAGTGAGAAGGAATGATATATACAATAAAATTTAAATCGGACGTCGTGGCATAATTTTGCGTATTCATACGATTCACCTACGATTTGATATGGACTTTTCGTTTTATGATTTTTTTGTACGTGAAATGAAAAGTCAATTTTAGACGAATAGACCTTGAATTTTTTTCACTCGAACCGTATTGTGTGGGATGTCGTTGGATATACATGGATAGCTCTCTCAAAGATAATTATTATCTATTATAGATACATTTTTTTTTGGATGAAACTAATAATTTCGCAAATAATTAGCTCCAAAAGTTTGAAAAATTGCATAAGGGACCACCCTCACGCAACTTTTGAACCGTGGGTCAAAAAAAATTGGGAAAATTTGTTAAAACGTGGCCTTAGAAGTAAATGAATGTCATGACATTCATCTGTTCTGGCTGTCATAACTAATTACTAACTCATATTTTTTATTCTTATTTTAGAAAAAAGATAAATAAAGGAATAGATATAGATATTGTTTATTGTAGTTTTGACATTGTGCCAATGCCTTTTTAGGGTTCCGTAGTCAACTAGGAGCCCTTATAGTTTCGACATGTCCGTCCGTCCGTCTGTTCGTCTGTCCGCGTCGTCTAGTTCAGTGACCGTTATCAGAGTTATCACTAGAAAGCTGAAATTTGATATGAGTACGTGCATTAATCATGCCAATAAAGTGATAGAATAAAACCGAACAAGAGCATGTCGGGCCATGCTCAGTGTAGGGTTCCGTAGTTGCCGGCCTGTTACAATACATCCGTTCAAAAAGGTCGATGTTAAGGGATACTTGGCGGCGCTTGCGTAATTTTTCTATGTGCCGACATACGACCTTTCGCTATCCGATTTCATTAAATATAGTTAAGTACTCATTAAAGCCTCACTTTCATGGTTTTGTTCAATTTTTGGACCCACGGTTCCAAAGTTAGATGGGGGGACGCCCGGACGTAAATAATAAGTCTGTAAGTTCAAAAAAGGGCTTCCCCTTATCTAACTTTGGAACCGTGGGCGCCGCCGCCCACAAATATCCCTTAGTAAACGACCTTTTGAACGGATGTATTATAACAGGCCGGCATCGGCAACTACGGAACTCTACACTGAGCATACTCAGGCCATAGCCCGACATGCTCTTGGTCGGTTTTTTATTATAAATTGTTTCTGAGTACGAATTTGAAAGGTCAGGTGAGGTAACGGAAACGAAGTCTAGAGCTGTTTTGCCCCTGGAAAAAGAAACAGTAGGTACTTATAAGTAGAAATCCGAGTGTTTACCTCAAAAAAGTAAAAAAATGTTAAAAAAATAAATAAATAATAATAATAATCTATGAAAGTATAATCTATGTCAGAATTGTTTAATAAATGGTCTTCACTTAAACCAGAGACTATAGAGATGTAGGCGACCATAGCCTAAGAACTTTTTGAAGGTCATGTTAATTGCACCATCTATGCCAAAGCCACCGATAATGATACCGAAAATGTAAGAGAAATGTCACCTGCACTGCTACTCCACCTAGTAACAAATAGCGTACTAGTAGTACACTAGTAGCTATATGTATAATCTAATTAGACGTCTTTAGATATTTAGACGGTTAAATGTAATTAAATATATTGTATAATTTAAAGTAAATTTTTGATGTCACTTCTACCTTAACCTGACCTATGTTTAGAGTGCATTGTGGACACCTTGTGAGGACCCTGGTTTTGGTTTTGTTGTGTGTGTTGTCCTTTAAATAGTCCTAGTTGACTGCATAAAAATATATATAATAATAACTGTTCAAAAGCGAATTGGACTCACGCCTCAATGGTTCCGTACATCACACAAATTTCTTTTGAAGTGAAACTTCTTATAGTTCTTATGCGACTTCCAACAAGAATGCGTTAAACCAGGGGGGTACAACTCAAAGTAAATCTGTCAAAAAATTTGAGTTTGACACGACGTATCCGATACGTTTGCATAAGTGCGAAAAAGAACTTGTCATGCGTTAAGAAGGGACAACATGATTCGTGACGTTACGTGACATTAATGAGGGCTCTCTGTATTATACTATTATTTACTCTGTGGTTAAACGCTGACGTCACGTTTAACGCTGCCAGATAATCTCGAATGTAGTCGACTATTTGGTTCAATTAGATAATAATCTCCTGTGGCTCAGTGGGCGTTGCTTTGACTGCGGAGCCGTACACTATCTTTTTCCATGTTTTTTTTCTGTTTTTAGAATTTAGATTTTATATTCTAGTTTCACTTCTTCCGCGCGGAGGGACTCCACGCACCATTTCTTTTTCCTTAAGTGCGATTCACGCTTGACCGTAGACTTTTCACAAGTTTTCCTGTAAACTATAAGTAAAAGACTATTCTTTTTTTTCCAATTTATGGCTAATTATGTTACTTCGAAGATAAAGGAGGGAATGATCAATTTTCGGTTTTTTTACTTAAATAACTTCAAAACTGTTTTATTTAGTGAACATGTGTGACAATAACAATTATAATTTATCTAATCCAATTTGCTATAATAATGTAAAGAAAAATGTATAATGATTAATGATTATGTATGTACCTAATGTAAACTATGCATGTAATGTAATAGGACCCATTTGGTGATATACAAACAAAATTTTGTTTGTATATTACCAAAATATCTTAAGATTCACATACCTAATGGCAGAATTGATGTGAATAATATAATAATAATAAATCATTCATTCATTCATTCATCTTAAAATAAGATTTTAAAAAATCTATATTTTCATCAGCATCACGAGCTGTTTCATTTGAAACGTCACACGACACGATATTGTTTGTAAAACATTTTATTATTTATTATTAAATATTATTATGTAAGGGTTCACCTGTCTCTGAGTGTAAAAAACTCCATTCATTCGTTTTGGGGCATTCGCAATGACGGACAAACAAAAAGACACACGAGTGATTCTATGAAGTTTCGATTTTATCCTCTAGAGATACAGAATCTTAAAATTAAAAAAAAATACCAATATAGATTAATTTGTAATAAAAACAGAAAAATCCTTCTATAATCCTAAGGCTGCGTTTCTACCATACATATATTTATGAGAGGGCATGAGAGGGCATTCATGCAATTTCGGTTTTTTTTTTGTATGGCTTTGGTAGAAGCCTTTGGAGGAACCTGGTCTTCATCCGAAGGACATGATGTCACGATCCTTAGCTCTGAAGGAACAATTAATGATGATGCATATTATTATATAGTACCCCATGATGACTATTTTTAGACGTAAAATTCAGTAAAATTTTTGGACTTTCACTTTACTGCTCACATCTGTGTTCTGATATTCCCTGATAGTTATCCCGTCACCTCTTTCCCAGGTTTTAAATGTGACTAGGGCATGCAATACCGTTATTGGTTGTATGGGCAATACCAGAATTCCGGTATTAACCCATACAAGAAATACCGGTATTGCATGCCATAAATGTGACCCAATACGCAATATCCCGCTATTTAATTATGCTTCACTATAGGCATAGGCACATTACGATGCACTTATGAACGGAAAAAAAACTACCACCGGTTCTAACCCTACACCTCTGACCCGAGAAGTATTATTACCGACGAGAAACTTGGTTTATTCAATTGGCTAAAATAAAAGTATAATCGTCAAACCTCAGGCGCGGTTAGACTTAAATAAACAATCTTGCCGACATATTTGGTATGGCCTCTAATGCCAATTAAACCCACTGGGGTCATATTTGGCCTTCTATTTTTTATCGTTTATTTAATGTTTGTTGATCACCAACAACGGTTGAATACAGAACGTAAACAAAATTATTAAAAAAATATAAACAAAAATCATGTTCGGTTCGTTCGGTCATTGTCATAATTCCATGTTTAGACCAAAAGGTTTGTAACGCATATTTGCCAAATGACCAAGCCACATTTTTTTTATATTCCTTAAAAATACGTATTGGATGTGTTATTAGTATACATACATACATACAATCACGCCTATATCCCAAAAGGGGTAGGCAGAGATCACGGATGCCCATCTGCTACGATCAATGCAGCAAAACGGTTCTCCGTGAGCCACTTCTCGCCCTCGTGACGAACGAGACGTGATGGGAGGCGAACCGCATCGCCGCCTTGCGGATAACTACTAATTAAATAAATCACCACAGCGTTCTCACGAGCAGTAGGGATCAGAGGTTCCCTTATTCCTTAGTGTTGTGTTATTACTTATTAGTATATATTAGGCATAAGTATATATACACGGTGCCCGTGAGGATTGCGAGAGATTTTAACGGTGTATTCCTGATCATAATTGGAGATTAAATTATTATATAAACTTCTCTGGATTTCGCCTAGTTTCAGAGTTACTGCCAGTTAAACAAAAAATATATATTATTGTAACTCAGTGCAAAACTGCAAATCGCTTTTTTATGGCGATTTCACTCTTTATGGGGTCTAATGTAGGCATCCTTATTGACAGATATAAAATTCCAAGGAATACTTTGCGTAAACCATTTTTTATGATTAAAAATATACCAATTTATTTCAGTCGATAGTTTTACTTTTTACATTAAAAAAATCGAGAAAAAATCAAAAAAATTTTTTTGCGAAGTCTACCTAAATTCATGTACTTAACATTTATTACTCCTTATGACCTCAGGAATTCGTGGTTAAAATCTCTCGCAATGCTCACGGGCACCGTGTAAATAATTCCAGGCGCGGATCCAGTACAGCTACTATGAGTTTGACATTGACATTTTTCGTTAACGAGTAACGAATTTTCTATCTGTGCATCTCGTTTCTCGAAAACGTTGTCATAAATCATGGTAAGCGTATAGGATTTCGTTCATTTTCCTTCACAAAAATCTTGCAGTCCCACCTATATACTTAGCCCCTATAATATACTAAACTTGCGTGTCAGACTTCTGTTGCCTCTGTTGTTCAACGTGCTTTTGGCTGGTATATTCAATTGAATCACAAAAACAAAAATTATGATTATATCATTCATAAAGATGGTAGAAATATATCAATATCGCCATGATATCGCCTAATCATTAATAGTTGCTTCAATATTTTCTTTTATCTAAATGACAAACGCACACAACCATTGCGATAACGTCGCAAGTCAAAAGAAACAGCGTATTTATCCTTAACTTCAACGGTGGCAAACAGGTGCACTTGCCATAATATTAAGTACGACAGCCTTGTAACTCCAATTGATAGCATCACACGCGCGTTACTGTCATTTCAAATAGAGGATACAAGTATTTAGTATGTTGATAAGAATTATTTCAATCATCTGATTGCCCTGGATGTATAACTAATAAATAATAACCACATCTGTAGATTTTCTGGTAGGAAAGTCTCCTTGGCCACATATCTAATGACGACTTTACCTATGTCTCACGAAAATTTAAATTCAAAAACAATGTTGCCGCTTCCACTTCTAAATTATACCACATCATACCCTGATTTAGAAAACCAATAAATGCTAATGATCCAATTATCTTTTCGTATACTTCATTAACTGGCCAACGGTCTAAGTGCGAAAACTTTACGAAAAAATGAAATTGCACGAAGAAAATATGTCAAATGTTGAAGTGCCGGAAGAATCATATCATGTAGGGCATGAGTTTATGGAGTTTTTCAACAAACCAGAAGATCATGTTTGGCAGGTAGGTTTAATAGTCACTACAACTTCATCAAAAATTCACCAACCTACGATTGAACTACATGGAGAATACACGGAGAAAAAAAATTCTCCGTGTAGTGTATATAGAAACAAGTAAAAAATAGTAATTCTCAGGACAAGTAAACGTTTACTAAAAACAAGGAAACGTTTACTAAAAATAAGTAAAAGTTTACTAAAAACAAGTAAACTTTACTAAAAACGAGTATAAACTTTACTAAAAACAAGGAAAGGGTTTACGTGTTTTTAGTTAACGTTTACTTGTCCTGGGAATTACTATGTTTTACTTGTTTCAGTAAAAAAAAATCTCCGTGTATTAGATCGAGAGCTAGCCACGTCAGATATGACATTAATCACGAGAGCGACGATCTCGTTAGTTGGCTATACTATACTAAGTGGCGGTGGGTCAATTTTTTCTTAGGCAAGCCGGAGCTTAATTTGGCTTAAAATTTCTACATGAGCTGCAGGAAAACTGCTTAGGTGCATGAAATTTAGACAAGCTGGCGGGAATCGTGTTCTATGGACACGCCACCACTGCAGTATGCTTATTTCTAGATCCGGACATGTGGCAGCTGTAAAGTAGTGGAGGTCAAAGAATGCAAACCACTTTAAGAATACAAATCCTAATCCTAAAATAAAAAAATAAAAAGAAATCCTAGAGTTCTGGTTTTAATACAGTATCATGAGAAATTATATAAATAGTTAGATTATATCGTTGCCAAACCTATCTGATAGAGGAAAGTACCCGAGAGAGGAAAGCTACCAGATTCCCGGATCTAGCAATAAGGATAGTATTGCAATTTTACTAGACGAGTTTTGTTGCTCTCATTATTTTGTCATATATCTGACGTGGACAGCTCTTAGTCCACAAGTAAAACGGCTGTGATATTCAAACGGAACGGCGAACCGACAGATCAATGTGACGAGACATACGTTCTGTTTTTACAATTTAGGATGCGCCCTGCCCCTAAAAACGGGTATCAATTGTCTTCAGATCGATGCAGGAACTGGTGAAGTCGAGATGAAATCATCCGTCAAGTCCCGTTCCATACAGTTGGCCAGATGTCTGAGGAACGCGGGCCTGCTGCCGGGCGACGTGGTCGCGGTGGCCGGCGTCAACCATCTGGACCTACATATCCCTTTTTACGCTGGGTACCTAAATGGACAGCCAATGTCTGGTATCGACCCTTCCTTTAAATATGGTAAGTACCTACACATTTGAATGCCATAATCTCCCTAAAAAGTTTCTTGGCATTTTCCCTTGGTGTCAATTGACTCACTTTTTTTGGATTATTTTGTAACCTTAATGATGCTGATAGTTAAAATATTTCTAAGGCCAAATGAGTGGTCTTTAAACGCATACACATTTTAATATCCTAAGTATGCTATTTGCGATTGCGCCTTTCCTGATCCTTTGGCAGAGTGGCCATCACCATCACGCAGACAGCTGTGCAGCATTCCCGCACTATATTGCAATTAGAAATCCATTGTTCAAGAAACCTGCTTGCCGCTTGTTGCCTGTCACAGCGCTGTCCTGTCTAAGCGCTTTACCTGAATTACCATGTGAACTTCATCATCATATATTTAAGAGCTAGGCTCTTGTCGGTGGAGCAATTTCCATGCCTGTCTATCATTTGCCTTCTCCTTTACAGCCTGATAGGTGAACTTGTGACCTTCTTAAATATGCTGAGTTAATTTTTGTGATTTGTTTAACAGAGGAAGTAAAACGACTGTTCGAGATTACTTCGCCAAAGGTAGCTTTCTGCGAAGTGTACAACTTTGCTGATTATGAAAGGGCTGCTCGAGATCTAGGATTGGACACAATGATAGTGACCTTTGGTGATGGTGACGACTCTTATGCCAATTTTATAAAGAAATACGATGATAATGCGCCGGAAGATGAATTCAGGTTTGTTGTCATTTATATTATGTACTCAATAGGTACTAAATTATTGCGTTAAATGATGATATGAGATGTTTGACGCCCTTCACCTTCTAGAGCCGAGATGGAGGGCCGGGAGGTTTCACGGCACAAAATAAAATGCCTGCTAGCTAAATGGTTCTAGATAGGCCAGCCAAATTGAGAGATCGGATATTATTTAGATAGGTGTTATAACATGTTTGACTTGAAGTCGAGTTTGCATTGCACCCATCCATATTTAAACCCTTATAATCACATGACAAAAAAAGTTGAATATAATCACTCATACAAGATGCAACAAAAATACTGGTGATCCTTTCAAGAGCATAATTGGCAGGTACCTATCGTATTTTAATTATGAAAAAGTAAGAAAAGAAAATTTTCTCACAAAAAAATTGGTTTTTGTATGGAAGGTTGGTCAGCTGTGACGACGTGTCCCAACAAAAAAAATTTTTTTTCGCGTCCAAAAATTTTTTCCTGTATAATAAGATTTTTTAAGACGTCCGAATTGTAAAAAGAAGTATGGGATCATCCATTAATTACATCACACCTCAAACTTTGTGGACTCCCTACCCCCCCGGTAGGGAGTCCACAAAATGTGACATATCGTGACGGGAGGAGTTCCGTGTTTGTGACCTCACAATCCTCACATACAATTTTTTTACAATCTAAGTTTTAAAAAATTAATTTCAATTGTTAACAAATATTGTACTAAACTAATTTTCTGCATACTCGGATTTGTTTGAATACTTTAGTGCCCTATAAATTTGATACTAATTTTCTGACCGAGTTTAACGATTTATTGTTTTCGAAATAGCGAATATATTACAAAGGCGATAAGGCTCATTTTACAACGCTTTCCTAAACTAAAAATCTAAATGTGACGTCACACTAAGGGGGGAGGATGCAGTTAATTATGACGAAGTGTGACAAGGGGGGTGGGAGGGGTCAAAAAATCATGAAATTGGTGTGACGTAATTAATGGATGATCCCTCTCTGGTAAAAATACCACCATACCACTATTAATCGCCGTTCCGATTCCGATCTTTTTACGCAATGGTTCACTCGATAAGATGAAAATGTGATAATTAGGCATAGTACCTAATAAATACGCACTTTAATCAATCAAAGTCAGATAATTATGGCTATTAACGCGATACCATCTTATATGGCTTTGCGTAATACATGCCTAATTTAATTGATTTGCCGATGATAACGTAGACAGATATTAGTAGGTACCATGGGGCCTTCGAGTAGGTAGATAAGACTAGTCGTAGCCGATAAGGCCCCGTGGAGATAAATAAGTGCTATTTTGTTTGAATAACAAATCAATCAATTAATCATTTATTAGGAAACATAGGTAATTTGGTAACAGGGGCGGTATTAGTATATAGGAACACTATGTTCTGCCGATTGGTATACAAATTCAAACTTTAAATTAGGTAGGTATACATACGTATACCATGCACATGCAACTAATATATTTTACCACCTAATTTTAGATTTGCCACCTAATTTGTATCCCCTTATTAATTATAATCTGCCTCCAACAAATATATCTGAGACCATTTTAATCCAAACCCCAGCTTTGAAACACCAAATTAATGGATATTGGTATTTTGATATCCAATATTACATTTTTGTCGCCAGATCTGTATTGCCAGAATAGTAGATCTAGGTACCACCAAAAAATTAAAAAGGATACTACAAAAAAAATATTCTGGTGATTTTGTCAGTAATCGTTTTGATTTTAATTTTTGACACAATTTTGATGGCAGATACATTATTTTAGTTTGTTTTTAAATCAAATACAAACTTTGAAAACATTGAAAAAATAATCAACCAATTTTCTGGAGGCTTTTTGGCTAGGCTAGGCTTAGCGATAGCAAATCAGCGCATAAAACCCCATTAGCTGATTTTGTATAGCAAGGTCTCATATCAGGTTGATTTTATTTCAACCGATCTGAAATCTCAAGCTGGGTAGGTGAATTCCAGTTAAATCAAGTCTGTTGCGGAAGAGTTCTAGATTTTACCCCGGTTTTCTTCCCATCTGATATCCCTAATCCCGATAGCTGTAACGCTGCTCAAGCATAGAGCCAAAGTCAGGGATTCAAAAAACAGAGGTAATACCATGGTAATTAATAAGTATCTAATACCTGACGTTGTGAAATACTATATAGAGGATTTTATCACTGGAGCCGCTTTCACGATTCGTATTCCAAATAACTGCCTATATTCGCTTTGTGCGAAGTGCATGGTGGGGGTAACGAGAACGATCGCAGTGCTCAATGTGACAAGAAATGAAACTGCAAATCCCCTGTCTGCTGTCAAAATAGTGAATCAGCCAGTTACATTTCATATAAGCAAGGAATACAACCTATTTATAAAAACCGGCCAAGAGCATGTCGGGCCATGCTCAGTGTAGGGTTCCGTAAACTGAGACCATTAATTCAAAAGGTCGTTTCTTACAGGAAATTTGGCGGCGCTTACGTCATTTTTACTTACGTCCTTTCACTATGGGTTTTTGAGTGATAACTCAAAAACGGCTCAACCAATTGAATTCAATATAGTTTTTATTGAAGGTAATAGGATTAGGCCTCAATTTCATGTTTTTTTTTTTTTCAAAGTTTTAGGACCCACAATTCAAAAGTTAGATGGGGGGGACGCCCTTTTTTAAACTTTCGGAGCTATTATTTCCGAAAGTATTAGTGTTATGTAATGTAAAAGACCCAAATATTCTTTTTAAAAGACCTATCCAACGATACCCCACACAACTTGGTTGGAACGAAAAAAAATTTCGCCCCCCACTTCACGTGTACGGGAGGTACCCTAACAAAATATATTTTTCCCGTTTTTATTGTACCGTTTTGTCGGCTTGGTTAATGCACATATTCTAACCAAATTTCAGCTTTCTAGTGCTAACGGTCACTGAGCTAAACCGAGGACGGACGGACGGACGGACGGACGGACGGACGGACGGACGGACATGGCGAAACTATAAGGGTTCCGTTTTTGCCATTTTGGCTACGGAACCCTAAAAAAGAAAAAAGAGATTGACCACCTGCCCAAAAGATGGCGCCACAATCATGCACACAGCGAATAGGGACGTCCCAAGACTATGGGACATCAAGGGAAAGTACCTTAAATATCGTAGATGGGACATTTTGCTGAAAAACGACTTTGTTATTTTTAAAAGTTAGTCATTCTGCATTTAGAAGTATTTAGGCATACCTAGACTGAAACGATAGACGAAGAATAGGTATATAGATAGGTGTCAATCGATTCGTTATTATGGTAGTATGGCTGTCTTTGACTTCTTTTTTCGTAGTCGGGTTTCAGTTTTTTGAACTTTACTATTATTGTTAATTCTTATTCCAGAGTGGCAACCTTCGACACGGACAAGGTATTCGCGTGGCTCGTCAGCACTAGTGGCACCTCGGGACTGCCCAAGGTCGCAGCTTTCAGACACTCTGAGATCTTGAAGATCATCAAACTAGCCGCATTATTTAAAGACACGTAGGTTCAATTGATTTGAAATATATTCAGCATATCAAAAAATACTGACATGCCTAGCAAAATAATCTGAATGCCTATCAAAGCGATGTTTTTTTTTTATAATTTGGATATTTTGGCATAGGTAGATTATGGTATTTTTTTTTGTTGTGCATTTCAATACCAGCCGATTGATGTCAGCTGATTTAAGTGAATTTTAAATAAGTTATCACTAAATAGCGCTGTTATAAATAACAAATAAATAAATTTTATAAACACAAATGATTTCAGAGTCTTTCATAGTTAATTTTTCATTATAATGGTCATAATCATCTGTTTCCAATTTGTGGTATGTTATTTATTTTATATTAATTTAGAGTTACTTTTGCTGGTCCAACAGAATGAATTTAAACACCTCAGATTATAAACGGATTCTATTGTATTATTAGAACCCTACATTATTTTAGCGTATACCAGAGATGGTCTAAGAGCTGGCCACGTCAGATGTGACACAATAATGAGAGGTTTGTAATCAGTCCAGTTAGATTGCATAACCATCCTTATTGCTAGATCCGGGCATCTGGCAGCTTTTAATGGGTGGAGATCAGAGTGACAGACCAACAAAGATTTTAAGTTGAAAAAAAGTAATACCGAAATAGGTAAAAACTGCTGAAGTTGTGTCATTTATAGATAACAGGGCCTATATTTTAACATTATAACAAAAAACATTGTGTATTATTGCGCAAACAAAAACAGTAGGCGAGTAACCAAAAATTACATTATACATCATTTGGCACTACTTCCCCCAACCGAAACTTTTGGATATTATACAATCTAATTAATTACATAATTTTTCATAATACTGGATCAAAACCAGAACTCTAGAATTTATTTTCTTCAAGTTATTTGCTTTCTTTTACCTCCACCACTTTACAGCTGCCAGATGTCCGGATCTAGAAATAAGCATACTATAGCAAACTAACTAGAGGGGTTTCGTTGCTCTCATTATTGTGTCATATCTGACGTGGCCAGCTCTCCGTCTAAGAGTTATGAATGTGTCATATCCAAAATCCAAAGAGATATATTTTTCCAAAAATGCGTCGCTATCTATACGTCACGTTTACGAGTCTGACCTCATTGCAAAAGTTGACATCTATTTACAGAGAATTGGTCCCATTGCTGCACCTGTCAAGCATGCAATGGGTATCAGGATTCATAGCTACGCTCTGTATGGTCTCTGCCAACCAAATCAAACTACAGACCTCGGCGCCTCCAACCATCGACCATGTTATTGATATTATTAAAAAATATAAGGTTTGTAATAAATAATCATTTTTAATATTAGTTATTTGCATTAGTTATTTGTTATGCAAGGCTGCAAAGTGGTTATTTGGCGTGAGTGTTGTAATTTCCAGTGTAGTGTGTACAGACGCCGACAAAGGTATTTTAACACTTTGTAAGCATATCTTTGACGTGGACTGTACATATGATACATTTTTTAGTTTAGTATCATTTAAGTTGTAAATACATGTTTTCAGCCTGCTGTCTGCGCCTCAAGTCCACTTCTATTTAATAATATATTAAGACACGAGAAATACTGCGATTTAACGTGCTTCAAGAAAATCATGATCACTGGATTTGGCATGAATCCTGCATCAACTCTGCAGCTGAAGGTAAGCCAAAACATCTATTGTCATCATCAACACTCCGAAATCCACCACCTGATAACTGCCAGGCGCACTGAACCAGTAATAAACGACGGCTTGCTAACTAAAAAGGGTTGGTTGCTTCTACCCTGTTGTGCACCCTATACTTGTTTAACGCCCCTTCCACTATTAAATATACCGACCTCACCTCCCTGAATCTTAGGAAACGACAAATTAATGATATTAACTTTTATTAAATCAGACAAGATTCCAATTTCAAAATCACAACAAAAGTATGAAGGAACTTTTGGGGATAGACATTATAGACAACTACAATCATCGTCAAAATAATACTCGTACAACTCATTTCAGAAAAGAATGCGACATGATGGAATTCTGTGGAACCTGCTCGGGCAGACGGAATGTTTGGGTGGCATCCTGCTACCTGCTCCCGATGGCCCTCTTGGCAATTGTGGGACGGAACTACCATCTGTGATACCAGTGCAAGTAAGAAACAAATCATCATCCTCCTAGCGTTTGTTCTAGCTTTTTGCCATAGCTCATTGGAACCTGGTGAAAAGCGACTTGTAACATGAAATCATATTTCATAGTAACTCAGTAGTACGAACGAGCCGATGTTGGAACCCTAGACCATCGCATTGAAAGTCAGGCGTCTCACCGTCAGGTACCCGACAGGCTACGAAGGCTTCCAAATATATAATGCACAGAAATTTTTTTTACTAGAAACCAGTAAAAAATAGTAATTCCCAGGACAAGTAAACGTTTACTAAAAACAAGTAAACGTTTACTAAAAACAAGGAAACGTTTACTAAAAACGAGTAAACCCTGTCCTTGTTTTTAGTAAAGTTTACTTGTTTTTAGTAAATGTTTCCTTGTTTTTAGTAAGCGTTTACTTGTCCTGGGAATCACTATTTTTTACTTGTTTCTAGTAAAAAAATCTCCGTGTGTTTTGATAATAATGGTCAATCATTAAAATGAAGGAAGAAGCCTGGGGTGCAGGCAGACCGAAAAGGAGATGGCGGGACGACTTCGACGCATTTTACACAGAATGGTGGCAAAATTCATACGATCGGGTCGAGTGGGGAAAAGGGGGGGAGGCCTTTACCCACAGTGGGACACTAAATCAGGCTAAATAAAATATAAATAAAAAAAAACTTTAAAATAGTTATCGAAGTAAAATATGAGTTGCTGAAATTATAGTAATGTTTATTTATTTTGTAGTTGGTGGACCCGAAAACTGGTGAAGTTATCACTGAGCCAAACAAGACGGGAGAACTTTGGACTAAAGGCCCGAGGTTAACGGTAAGTCTTAATAACATACTAACACGGAGTATGACGATGCACGTTCTATGTTGGTAATCCAAGAAGGTGACCTAAGGAACTGCTCGAGGAGAGAAAGCAACCAGAACGCTTTAGTGCTCATTAGAAAGACTTAATCTTAGTACGAAAATTATAACGTGCGCAAACAATTCTAATAAAAATATTTTTAGTTTTAGTTTTATATTTTTCTATTGTAACTGGTATTGCATGTTAGTAAAATACTGCTGCAGTTATTATATCATGTACTTGTGCCTTTACTCGCTGCTATTCTGGTTACCTACACTTTTTTTAAGAATAACACACAACAAAATTAGGACTAATAAGTATGTTTCCTTGTTGTTCATACCATACTCTGTTTATATTAGTTTATATTGCGACAACAGTTATTCCCAACAACGAACACTTCACACTGATTATACGTATGTCTTCATGGTAAAAAATAAACCGTTATTGTATTTAAAACGAAACATTATTATTGTATTCGATTTGCCCACATTAAACCTGACAGGGACATATAGACGGTGCAACCTATTTCACTTTCAATTTCAATACATTCTTAACACGCCCCGTAACTTAGCCCAGGACGTATTTAAAGTATTTAATCTGATTTATGCGAGGCTCACGAGTTGCGAGTGCGCCCGCCCGCCTGGTTTTCTGTACATATACGTATACCATACATTACCAGCGCTCTCAGTGTTGTTCCCATTTGCTTTTTCTAAAATAAAATGAACCGAAAAAAAACATATAATTTGACTCTTGGTCTACTGAACGTGCGTTCCTTAAACACGGGCCGGGACGAACTCGTAGCAGCCTTGGATCGGTATAAGCCGGATATTCTGGCGCTGAACGAAACATGGCTGCGAGATAATGAAGAAAAATACATACCAAAAATACCAGGTTATACCTTGAAAAGTAACCCGCGCGCGAATGGTACCAGAGGAGGCGGCGTTGGGTTCTACGTAAGGAAATACCTGCGAGTGCAGGTAAAACAACATCCTTTATCAAACTTAGAACAAATGTGGCTAGAACTGCGCGTCCCGGGGATCGGCCGATTCGCGATCGGCACGGCGTACAGGCCAGAATCGGTGTCTGTAGAAAGCGCCATAGACGCTCTCAACGAATCTCTGGACATGTTAGCGCCATGTAAAAACATGTTCTTATTAACCGATTTCAATGTTGATGTGCAGCAATCAGAGAAAGTTAACGCCAAAAGGTTAGCTTCCTTCTTATCTCAACGGGGTCTTGAGCAACTTGTAAATGAGCCAACACGTATTACACCTGAGAGCTCGTCAGTAATAGATTTAGTAATTACAGATTGCCCCGACGTTTGTAAAAAAATACATATATACGACAACCCAAAGCTTAGTGACCATGCGTTAATATTGGCAGAGTTGTTCATTACTAAACCAAAGCAAGCTCCTCGGTACATCTATAAGCGGCCTCTAAGTAAAATAGACGTTACAAAATTTAAAACAGATCTTGAAGCTATGCCTTGGGGGGAAATTAAGGATTTAACAGACGTTAATAGTAAAGTTGACCGCTTTAACTATTTCATCACTAGCATATTTGACAAGCATGCTCCCGTGCGCCGTTCACAGATTAACTGTAGATCGCTTCCCTGGATTACAGACACAATTAAAATTATGATGAATCTCCGCGATAACGCCTTAAAAAGAGCTCACAAAACAAAAAAGGAATCACATCAAAAGTACTATAAAGAATTACGAAATTTTACAACAAGAGCCTTGGAACGCGAAAAAGCGGCATATTTTACGTTTTACGTAAATAGGAATAAGTCCCATCCAAAGCAAATGTGGAATCATCTAAAGAGTTCCTCTTCCCTGGGGGAAACGGAAGCACTCTCGATTCCTCAGCATTTATGCAAGGCAGACGCTATAAACAACTTCTTCTTGACGCTCCCAGGAACGCCCGAAACAGATCGCGATATGCAAGCCCTATTTGAACATAAAACACTGGGAAGCCATGTGTTTAATATAAAAAACTGTACAGAAGACCAAATCCTTAAGATAATCAATAATATAGAAACCAACGCCAGCGGTCACGATAACGTTACAATAGAAATGATCCGTCTCACATTGGATGTCACTCTGCCAGTAATAACGCATATAATTAATGCTTCCTTCGCTTCTAGTACCTTCCCTGAGGCTTGGAAGCTGGCAAGAGTGAAACCAATACCTAAGTCAAATAAGGCCGAGGACTACAGAGATTTACGTCCGATAAGTATCCTCCCAGTATTTTCTAAAATTATCGAAAAAGCTGTTTGCGATCAACTGACAAAATATTTGGAGGAAAACAGCCTCCTACCATGTACACAATCAGGTTTTCGAGGTAAGCACGGGACAGCGACGGCATTGGCAAAGGTCACAGACGACATCATTGCAGCATCAGACAAGGGCTTGGGATCCATCCTCGTCCTGTTAGACTTTTCACGTGCCTTCTACTGCCTTAACCCAAAACTACTTCTATCTAAAATGGCGTACTATGGTGTAACTGCATCATCATGTGGTTGGTTTCGGTCATTCCTCACTGGGCGAAAGCAGTACGTAGAAATAGAAACAGACCAAGGCCAAGTGGCAAAATCAGAAATCCGAAGTATCAATCGCGGCACACCACAGGGATCAATTTTGAGCCCTTTGCTCTTCATTTTGTACACAGCGGACATGATTAATAGCCTGAAACTCTGTAAAGCACACCCATATGCAGATGACACTCAATTATATTACTCATTTGAACCGAGAAATCTGGACATGGCTCTTAGTACAATAAACGAAGACTTACAAGCTATAGCGAATTGGTCGCTCAAAAATAACCTTATTTTAAATCCAACAAAGTCGCAATTTGTAGTACTTGGAAATAAATGGCAGCGCAAGGAGATCAATGTACAGAACCCCAGAGTACTGATTGGTAGTGAGCCCATTTCCCAAGTAGAAAGTGCTAAAAACTTGGGTGTCATAATGGATGAAGAATTGAGATATGTAGAACATACAAATATAAAAATCCGAAATGCCTACTACAGACTCAAGGTTCTTTACAATATTCGTAAATATTTATCAGTTAAGGTCAGAGAGATACTAGTTGAATCGCTAGTATTGTCTCAATTTAACTACGCCGATATAGTGTACGGACCAAGACTCCTAGCGGTCACAAAGAAGGCTATACAACGCGTACAGAACGCGTGTGTTCGCTTCTGTTACGAGGTCCCCAGACGCGCATACATTACACCATTTCTTAATAGTAAAAACCTATTAAACATGGAGAACCGAAGACAGCAACACCTAACATATACTGTCAGGAAAATTTTAGACTTCCAGAAGCCCTACTATTTGTATGAAAAACTAAAGTGGGTCAAAGACTCTCGTATTAGGTTGCTGAGGAAGTGCACAAAACTGTTAATACCCACGCATAATAAAGCGTTCTTTAGGGGGGGTTTCAAATATGCTGCTGCCAAGGTGTGGAATGACCTGCCACCACCTCTCCGTGAGCCTATAAGTCTGTTTAAGTTTAAGCGCTTAGTAAAAGCCCACCTATTAAGCAGGCAGAGCGGATTATGCCCTCCCTCCTGAGCAGCAGCATATTAAATAAATAAATATCACGACACATTACACCCATCATACACATGTACACATATACAAACCTACACCTATGTTAAGCAATATAAGATTAAGTTTATCTTTGGGTTGTTTCTGGTAATTCTTATTCATATCCCTATAATTTTTGCTAACATACACATGAGCGTAATTTAATATAATTATACCAGATTCACATTAGTAATTATTGAGTACCAAATTGTTTAATGTTGTAATAATACGATTTATCATTCATGTTACCCTCCGACAAACCTAGTCTGGGGCCGGTCTGAAAACCAGCGCCGGGCTTCTATGCCCAGCACAAGCTGAGACTGGTACCCTTTGCCTATAATGTATCAATAAAATTATGTGTAATATTAATTCTTATTTTTAGTTATATTTAATCATTGTGTAAAATTTCCTATGATGTAATTTCATTATTGTTTCTTTTATGTTATGTTATGTGGCAATAAATTATTCTTATTCTTATTCTTATTCTTGAGGAGCAATTGATAGACCTGCAAAGAATAGGAGGCAAAAAAAAATTTTTGGCTGTTACTTATTTAGCTGTAGGTAGCGGCCAAGCAAAAATGGGATGAATGAATAATGGTAGGGACGTGGGACGTCTAAAGAATAACCAGGTAGCATCTTCGGCTTCGGCTACCGTGGGTCGTTTTATCGGTGGGAAGCTCATATGCTCATTATCAGAGCATGCTCGCGTGGCGCTTACACCGACCATCATGTACTTATTAAGTTTACATTAGTGAAAACAAATGCTAGCTTTTCACCGTGTCTCATAATATGCATATATTTTCCCAGGAATACTACAACAATCCCGAGGCAACAGGAGCCGTGTTTTCGCCGGATGGTTGGTTCAAGACAGGCGATTTGCTATACAGAGACGAAAATGGATATTTTTTCTTCGTGGAGCGTATTTCCAGTTCGTTCAGATTTCGACATTTATTCGTAAGTTGTGCATATTTTATATTTAACGTGTAAACTGTGTTTTTTATACTACTATTCTAGCAAAAAAGTCTTTGGCCCGCATGATGGTAAACAGTTACCGTCGCCTATAGACGACTGCAACTCCATAGCATTCACATTTTTTTACCCAGAAACCATCTTTAAAGGGGGTGAATATGTGGAATTTACTTTGGATGGAAGTGGTGGTCAAAGTGAGTTCAAACCATCAAAAACAAGTGTGAAATGAATCCCGTCCAAGTTCCTAAAATATATTTTCACAATATAATTATTTCACCTGGGATGTAATTCAAGTTCTAGATTTGACTTGATCGCAATCTGGAAAACCGAAAGTAAAGAGAAGTAGGCATAAGAGTCAACATATTTTAGGCATTGTATAAGAAGACGGCTATAGCACTCACCACGTCACAGGCACGGCGCCACTTTAATTCTTAAACTTTAAATGTCATGGTAACTTTAACGAACTTAGTGGATGCAGTCACCTTGCATAATGCAGGACCAGGTTTAAGTTCACTTGATGATGATGAGTCGGAGAATATGCAGAATCTTCTAAGCCACAACTAGGTATTAATTTTGTTAAAATTATCCCAATCAAAGTGGTGTCTGTGATGTACTGCTATACCTGTCTTCTTATACCATGATTTCATGGTTAACACAAATACCGCATTCTCCAGGTCACACCCATGGAGCTGGAGCTGGTGATCCAGGAGCATCCAGACGTGCTGGATGTATGCGTGGTCGGCGTACCCCATCCTGAGGACGGCAAGCAAGCCGTTGCGTGTGTCCAGCTACGCCGTGGCTCCACACTCTCAGAGCAGGCCATTAAGGATATCGTTGCTGGTTAGTATTGCACAATATGAGAAAATAGCACATTATTGTTGAGGTATAGTAGCATTGCTGGCCGAGTATCATATTTAAATGTAAGAACTTGAGAATCCGTTTAATTGAATACTAAACCAGCAATGGCCGTTCGGGCTGAGCCAAATATAATAGCTATTTTATTCAAAAATGGTGCATAAAAATTAAATACAAATAACCAGGTTTACACTCTCTCTCTCATCACATCTCGAACTCAGTTCGAAATAGGTAGGTACTTGTTTTTATCCGCGATGCAACTCTCTCATTTATTTGTAAATGGTTGCATTGCCCTCAATATTTGCCTTCTTTTAAGTTTGGTAAATGTCGACTCTTTATAATCTATAATGCTGCATGGGGAGAAGATGTTTACAAGCTTATGCCAGAAACGTAATGCTTACGATTCACAGTTAACAATTAAATGTATCCCATTTCCAGATAAACTTTCACACCACAAACACCTGCATGGCGGTGTCGTCTTCGTCGACGACTTCCCTAGAACAGTATCCGGTAAAATCGCCAGAGCAAAAGTCCTGGAATACATCCTAGAGGTCCGCAAACCTGCAAGCAACAACAACTCGAAGCAACCCACGTCTGGAATCGCAACGTTAATCAAAAGCTTCCAGGGGCTCAACAATACGAATACCTTCAGAAAATTATCAACAGGACGGCACTGACCTCACATCTCACATGTCTGAGTTCCTCTGATAACAGTCTGATAGCGATCAAGTTCTCAAGAACGCAATGAGTACCATAATATCGCCAACCAAATACGTGAAGCAAATCTCAACGGCAACGGCAAACAACCAATTGAAATAGGTCCTTGCAAATTCAAGGAAATAGTTCTTTTTCAATTAAGTTTTGCGGGTATTGGGAATATTGGCCTTTAAGGAATATCCGCGTAGAAGATATTTTGATGCAAGTAGTTAGATAATGGGAGTTGAACCCCACTCCAGGGCTAAGGGACGCTCCGCTGACGCTCCGCTTACCCTAAGCGGTCGTGGGGTAGCAACTCCCATTATCTAAAAATAACTCCAGAGCAATGGGGCAGAATCCAACCTATTTAGTTAGTTTGCGATGCGAAAGTTTGATCGCCTGCAGCCTTTTATCCTGGCGGTGTTCCGATATGTTCCGTTACTGTGCCTAGTAAAGTAAGAATCTTAAAATCCCTAAAGTAAAGATCGAATTAATTAATATATACTCTAAAGCTCTTAAAATATACTATTTACATATTGTCTTTCAAATTCTTTGCACGTGTCAATTCGTAAAACATGAAATTCATAAAACAGCCTCAAAAATTGCAGTTGGATGTTGTTTGTGCCTCACACAATGAACGCCATTTCCGCCATGGATTACTTTTACCCGACACTATTCGCTGTATAATATGCGGTCCTTCTAACTGTGGGAAAACTAATTTAGTTGTTGGTTTACTGCTACATGAACAAGGACTACGCTTCCAAAATGTATATGTATATTCGAAAACCTTGTTCCAACCCATGTACCAATTTCTGGAGCAAGTTTTAAATTTGGTTCCATCAGTTTCTTTTCAAAAATATAGTGAAAATGATGAGGTTCTAAGTCCTCATGCAGCTATCAAGAATTCAATAATGATATTTGACGATGTTGCGTGCGAAAACCAAAATAATATACGGGATTACTTTGCAATGGGAAGACATAAAAATATAGATAGCTTCTATTTGAATCAAACGTATAGTAAAATACCTAAACAACTGATAAGAGATAACGCAAATTTAATCATTCTTTTTAAGCAAGATGATGTTAACTTACGCCATGTTTATGATGAACATGTAGGAAGTGATATGTCGTGGTCTCAATTCCGCGAAATGTGTGGTCAAGTATGGAACGAACCATTCAACTACTTAGTTATAAATAAAGACTGTAATAGAAACTCTGGATGTTACAGGAAAGGTTTTGATACATTCATTATAGTGGATTAACTATAGTACATAAATAAAATATTTATATAACAATCTTATTACTTAAAATGAAACCACCTAGATCGGACATGGATCTTAAAATGGACAACGAGAAAATATTTAAACAAAAGGTACTTCGATCTGCTGAAGCAGTAAGAAAAAAAGTCAAGCTTCTTCGTGATGTTAAATCTAGCAATAATATGATGTTGGAAACAATGCTAAAACCAGTCACAGATCCTCTAAATGAAATGTTAAAAAATAATGATAACAACTTGATTAATAGCGACACAGATTTTGATAACAATAGATTTAAGTGGAATAATTCAGTAAAAAAATTAAAATATAGTCCTTCTGAAGATGAAAAGAGGGAAAGCCTAGCCAATAAAACGTTACTGAGAAAAACATTGGAATCTGATGGTAATAGTAGTGACTATGTATTAAATGATGGTGATTCTATAACAGATGAGGATGTCAACCAAAACGATTCTGATACAACAAATAATGATTCATTTAGAACATTAGATTCATATGCTTCTCCTCGCGAAGATCCTGCGTGGCAAAAGCAATATTCAAACATATACATCCCTTTTGGTGTACGAACGGAGCGTGGTAAGCTAATGCTGGGATCTCATTCAATTACTGTAAATGATAAAACACTAATAATAGGCGGAAAAACTTATTGCTTAACACAAGGTTTAAACGATTTGTTGTTTAAGAAAATACCCGACTTTGATGTGGTTACCGAAGACGATAAACGGGTGTATAAAACCTTGTTATTAAAAACAAATGCTCATAGACGTGATTTTGATCCAAATAAGCCTATAAAAAGTAATAAGGGTATGAAATATTTATACATCATAAAACCACTTTTTAAATTATCCAAACAACGCTCATTTAGTGAAGAGATGCATGTATCCGGCGATGGTTTGCCAACAATGAAGAAAGTGAAAGCAGACGTTTCTTATGTGTATTGGGACGATCCAAACGAACTAGTTGAAAGATTGAAACTGCTAATAGCTTCGCGTGACGCTGGCAATACAGGATTAGATAACGAAATCATATCTGTCATTGAAGAATTACGCGAAGCAGGCTTAGTTAATAATATATAAATAAAATAATCTCGATTCTTATCAGTTTTAGTTTGACTCTCAGCAAAACACAATAAAAATGAACATTGACAAATTTGGTCACCATGTTCATAAACGCTTGCGTTCTAGTGCGATTTCTGATCTTAAGTATAAGGCTTTGCTTCGAACAGATGCAGGACATTATTTTGAAGGGAGTTTACAATTGAAGGGAGTTGCGAAACCTTTATCACCTGATGATGCAGTAAACAAGGAGTACGTCGACCAATATGTTCAAAACATGTATGATAAGAAGTATATAGATTCTATGGTTGATACAATAAATAAGCAAATTCATCAACTTGTATCTCAGTTAAAACTAAACTTTTATACAAAGAAGGAGACAGATAATATTTTAAAAAATTTAAATAATGGCAAAACAACAAATAGTGAACGAGATCCATCGGTCAGCACGAAAAAATTTTAAGCGACGATCAGTTGTATTAAAAGGAATTGACGATTTATGGCAAGCTGATCTGATCGATTTACAGAAACTACACACGTTTAATAAAGGAAACAAATATATATTAACTGTTATTGATACATTTTCAAAGTATGCCTGGTGCACACCTATTAAGTCTAAAACTAAAACGGAAGTCAAAGATGCGTTCAACCTCATTATAAACACAACTAAACGAAAACCTACAAACTTGCAGACAGACTTAGGAAAAGAATTCTATAATAATGAATTGGATTGGTATTTAAAATCTTTAAAAATAAATCATTACTCGACGTATTCAACTAAAAAGGCGTCTATTGTCGAAAGGCTGATAAAAACACTCAAGTCTAAACTTTACAAATATTTTAGTCTCGTTGGTAACTATAAATGGGTTGGTAAACCGTTGGACGATATTGTAAAATCGTATAATCAAACTGTACATCGCACAACAAAATTTAAACCAGTTGATGTAAGTTTAGATAATGAAAACATAGTTAAACAGAACATTGCAAACTCGCAACCTAATGTGCGTTATAAATTGAATAAATTTAAAATTGGAGATCATGTACGTATAAGCAAGTATAAAAGTGATTTTTGTAAAGGTTATACACCTAATTGGTCTACAGAACTTTTTACAATAAAACGTGTTAACCATACTCGTCCTGTAACATATTATATTGAAGACCAACGGAAAAACTTGATACTAGGCACATTTTATGAAGAAGAACTTCAAAAAACTAAGTACCCGGATGTTTATCTAATAGAGAAGGTGATCAAAAAAAAGGGTAAAAAGCTATACGTTAAGTGGTTGGGACTTAGTGATAGCGAAAATAGTTGGGTCGATAGAAAAGCTATTGTTTAATATATGTAATAAATTCGCTTTCCTAATATTAAATTTGTCATTATGATTCGATATACGAAAGGAAGAGGACTTTTAAACAGTGCTATTAATAACTTACCTTTCGAATTACACTTACCTGGTTATAATTATTGCGGTCCAGGCACAAAGTTGCACAAAAGGTTACAACGAGGTGATAAAGGAATTAATGCGCTGGATAACGCGTGCATGAAACACGATATAGCTTATGATAAATATTCTGATTTACCTAATAGACACCTTGCTGATATAGAACTCTACAAAATGGCAAAACAAAGAACCAAGTCGAAACATGCAGGAATAGGAGAAAAGATAGGCTCATGGATAGTGAGTAAAGTAATGAAATCTAAAATAAAAGCTGGTGCAGGTATTAAATCATTCAAACGTTTTGTGTCCAAGATACGCACCGAATTAAAAAAGAACCCTAAAATAAAAGGTCATAATATAACGGATCGTGCACTTCTTGTCGCAAAAAAAGTTTTTGCCAACAACACTAAGGTACGGTTACCTCGCGTAATACCGATCCCGAAAACAGGAGGTTTCTTACCTCTGATACCTATTTTTGCTGGACTTTCGGCGTTAGGGTCATTAGCAGGAGGAGCTGCTGGAATTGCTAAAGCTGTAGGTGATTACAAAGCTGCAAAAAAGAACTTAGCTGAATCTGAGCGACATAACAAAATGATGGAATCTATTGCATTAGGCAAAGGATTACATATTATACCATATAAAAATGGTAAAGGATTATGCATAAAAACATCAAAAAACTAAATAAGAGGTTACCCAGACGTGCTCTTTCAAATATTGACATTCTAAATCACTCATCGGACATTCCACATTTTCGGGGAGTTTATATGAGAGATAGTTTACCAAAGCATCCTAAAAGATTAGAATGTGGAATTGTTAACTTGGACAGTTCTAAGAACAATGGAACTCACTGGGTAGCCTATGTCAAAGATAACAGCTATTGTGAATATTTTAATAGTTATGGCGACCTTCCCCCTCCTCTGGAATTAAAGAAGTATTTGAAGAACTATGATATTTACTATAATTATAACACGTACCAAAAATTTAACACTGTAAATTGTGGTCATTTATGTCTTAAATACTTAAAACAATATTGGTATAATCGTTTAAATACTTACGTTTAATAAACAGCTTATCATTCTTACAATGTCTTTCACTTTGTCTATAACTGGATCCTCTTCAACTCTTATTACAAACCTTTCACCAGCTCTACAATTGGATGGGGAATACGAGTGTGGTCTGTTGTATATATCGACTTTTAATTCAATACCCAATATAGACTACAGAAACAATAAGTTCTATTATGGTAATAACAAAGTTATTGAAATTCCTGAAGGGTCCTACGAACTTCAAGATATTGATGACTACCTAAAAGATCGCCTCCAAGGATGTTCGTTTTCACTAACTTGCAATAATAATACCTTAAAAACATCTATTTTATGTTCTGAAAGTATTCATTTTGATAAAGAGAGATCTGTTGCAAAATTACTTGGTTTCGGACCAGACTCTATTCAAGCTAATATATTAACAGAATCTCCTTATCCTGTTTCCATTCTGTCTACAACTATAGTCCGCATTGAATGTGACATAGTGAGCGGTTCATTTGTTAATGGAAAACCTAGCCATATAATTCACGAATTTGTGCCTAATGTACCCCCTGGTTATCGGATTATAGAAACACCAAAAAACGTTATCTATTTCCCGGTTACTCAAAACAGTTTAAGTTCAATTACAATAAGAATATTAGACGTTAACAATCATTTGGTTAATTTACGAGGCGAAGAGATTCAGATATATTTACACTTGAGAAAAAAATGATAGATTTCAATAAAACATCAGTCACAATCAAAAACAGTACTAGTACTCATCAGGCAATCAAGAAAAGAAGACCTAAAGTGCGACTTACGAAGCAAAACAAACAGTTCCTTCAAAGCATAGGGCTATTAAAATGAGTATATTAAATTTAACAGAATCCGTTACAGTCGACAACTCTATCGAGAGCTTTGAATACCATTCGTATAAGCCGTATGTAACGAGCTTTAATTTTAATGATGAAATACGTATACCTATAAACCAGCAAGATCTTTACGTACTACCATCAGCAAGTACTTTATACATAGAAGGTACTATAACCATATTCAATAGAGAAACGAAACAAGAAGTAAAGAGCGTTCTTTTCACCAATAACCCCATACTCCATTTATTTCAAGATATTCGTTACGAACTAAATGGAATCGAAATAGATAGAATTAAAAATGCGGGGGTGACAACAACTATGAAATCTCTGGTATCTATGAATGAACTCGAAGCATCGATGTCTAAGGCATGGGGTTGGGATATCAACGGTACAAAACAATCGCATAGTGCATTTTCTGCATCTATACCTTTAAACAAAATTCTTGGGTTTGCCGAGGATTATAACAAAATAATAATTAATTCCAAGCATGAACTTATACTTTTAAGATCGAACACAAATTTAAATAGCGTTAAATTAAATGCGCATGAATACATAGAAAATTTAACTATATCTAAAATTGTGTGGCGTATGCCTCATATTAAGGTGTCTGATCGAGAAAGATTGGCCTTACTCAAATGTTTAGAAAGAGATCGTGGTATTCTTGTACCATTTAGAAACTGAGATTTGTATGAATATCCGCTCTTGCCTGAAACCTCTAAACATTCTTGGACTATTAAAACTTCATCTCAAATTGAAAAGCCTCGTTACATTATAATTGGGTTACAAACAGAGCGAAAAAATGTCGCTGATAAAGACGTAACACACTTTGATCACTGTAATCTGAGAGATGTTAAGGTGTTTTTAAATTCAAACTACTTTCCGTACGAAAGTTTTGATGTTAGTTTTTCGGCACAAAGGTATGCTATATTATATGAGAAGTATGCAAAATTTCAACAGTCTTATTATAACCGTGTTCAGGCACCATTGCTAAGCCCGCAAGATTTTAAAAAGATTGCACCTTTATTTGTCATCGACTGTTCTCGTCAAAATGAAACTTTAAAAACCGGTTCGGTTGATGTGCGAGTTGAATTAGAGTGTGAATCATCAATACCTAAGCAAACCTCAGCTTACTGTTTGATTTTGAATGATAGTATAGTTCAATATAATCCACTAAGTAATATTACAAAAAAAATATCATAATGTCTGACTACATGTTCGTTGATCTTCAAGGATTTAAAACAGATAAAAACGAATTTATTGTCAAAGAATTTGCATACGCCACCTTAGAGTACACTCAATTGTTTTTAATTAAACCTCCTTTTCCATTTTCTAAATTAACCGAAAGTGAAAAAAGACGAACAAGGTGGTTAGAAATACATTTTGGTGTAATGTGGCATGAGGGGTACGTCGACTTTAGGGAATTTAGAAGGGTTATTGGTAACCACATAAAAGATAAAACAATCTATGTGAAGGGTATGGAAAAAATAAAATGGGTAAAAGAATTATATCCAAACTGTACTGTTATAGATTTGGGTGAAAAAAATGTACCTAATTTACGAGAGCTGTATCATAAATATTGTTCCAATGAATTTATGTTTAATTGTGTGTATCATAAAAAGTGTTGTGCATTAAAAAATGTTTTATGTATAAAAAAATGGTATTTAGACAATCAGCTATGCTTCTAATGTTAATATGATAATTTATTTTTTGGAATAAATGCTATTCAATAAATTTGATTATATTTTTATTTCCAACCTTTTGTAATGCATATTTCAATAAGTATGATTTAATAATTATAATGAATATTACGAAAATAATAAAACATCAAATAACTTACATAAAATTTATTCAACCATAATAATAATACAATAACTATAGTGCAAACAGTATTAAATTAGTAATAAAAACAATTTTATAAACTAACACTGTACCCACACAGTTTTTTTGAAATTTTATTTATGACACCTTCAGTACAGTCAATTATTTCATCATAATTGTCATTCGCCACATACTGAGCACTCAGAATCACCTTTTCATCAGGGTCGTTTAGTTCAGGAACGCCATCTCTGATGTCCATTATTTGAATTCTTACAAGTTTAGTACCTTTGCTTGCTTCGTTGTTAATAACAAAACTTGGCGGATGTCCCAGGTCTCGTTTTATGATCTTGTTGTTAACTTTTGCTGGACGTTTCTTCACTTTTGGGTTGTAGATAGCATTCCTGACTTTTTTTATATAAATCGCTATCATCAAATTTTTCCGGAAGTTGGAACGGATCCTGTGCGTACTGAGACAAATCAATCGGTACATCTTCGGTATCAGCCATTTTTAGAAAATC
The DNA here is from genome assembly GCA_911728535.1 of Pammene fasciana. NCBI lineage: Eukaryota > Metazoa > Arthropoda > Insecta > Lepidoptera > Tortricidae > Pammene > Pammene fasciana. The sequence continues at coordinate 7,183,127 of OU452292.1, forward strand.
TAAAACAACGAGAAAATACTAACTCAGATAAATATAGTAAAAATGACTTTTTTTGAAAATATAAGCACACATTTTAAATTTAATAATATGAGTCACTAGTTAAATTTAAATCAGAATCAGTTATGATAAACATAAATTATATACATAAGTGAAAAAGTGATTAGTCAAAAAGCAACTTACCAAGGTCTATTGTCGCGAGTAGATTATGAAGAAGCGTTTGTCGTAGTCGAATGTGAGTAAATACAACTTGATATGCGCTTATAAATGTTAGCTACTGCTTGTTCAGCAAAATGTAAGCACATAAGTGTTATACGATAACTTTACACGTGGACCAGTATATACCTAAAACAAGTCACAACGTGTTTCTAATTCACCACATCATGTAATTTAATCAGGATATGTATATGTAAACTATCAGCAAAATGTAAATGCACATAAGTGTTATATTATATCTTTACACGTGGACTAGAGTATAACTAAAACAAGTCACAACGTGTTTCTAATTCACCACATCATGTGATTTAATAAGAAAATGTTCATATTAATAGGGAAAAAGTTTAGGGTTAATCATAAGGAAAACAACCAAATAATAAGTTTATACATTTAATTATCATAAATCAGTTGTAAATACAATTATAACATAATACATATAAAAGAGAAAGAAATATTTAATTAATTTATAATATATAATTAGGACGTATAGTTGATACGTTTGTTCTGTTTTACTTGAATTTGTACTTTTTAAATCTAAATATCGTTTCAATTATATGTCCTGTAGATTTACTAACAATCAACCTCTAAAAGTTTAATCTATGCTTATGACAATCAATGATCAATTTAAACATTAAGTATTGAGGTATGTCCCCAAGCTTTTGTGGATTTTTGGTTATCCGATATCAGCCGCTTGTCATCTTTACCTGATAGAGCAACTTTATTTACACTTTGGGTAAATATTTCGTGTTTAATCGATTTAAATAATATGTTTTTTCTCTTAATTACATCTCCTCGAAATAATGATTTTGCATATTGCGAAAACTTTAAATTTAGTACAACGGATTTCTTCACTCCTTTAGCTTTTTTAATAACAGGTATTTTATCTCTGGTGGTTTTAATACAATAAACTTTTGAACGCAGTCCTACAAACTCTTTAACCATGTCTCCTTTCATTTCATCTTTAAAAAGCCCGGGAACTTTTTTATTTTGAACTGGTAACAAATGTTTATTACCAACATCGTAACAACTAGTATCGAAATAAGACAAAAAATGCATTCTTAAATCTTCAAAATAGTCTTTTGTTTGTATATGATAAACAAAACTATCTGTATCCGTGTAGCACATTTGAAGACGAGTATCATAAAAACGTTTAAATACCGAATAATGAAAATCATACATATGACTTTTAGATAATTCTAGTACGGTGAAACCGATGTAAATTGGTTTGTCTAAAATAATGAGATCTGGTTTCAATTGAACTGCTACCAAATTTTCCGTAAAAACTGATGCACTGTGAAAATTGGGTCTAGCTATTAATCTATCGGCTGTAATTCGCTTTTTTGTTTTGTTGTCATTGTCAGACCACTGATTAACCAAGCGCACATTGACCCTTTTCTCAGTATTTTCTAAAGTCTTACCAAAGATACTATTATTCATCAATTTACAAAAATCTTGTTCAAAGACAGACGTTGCTTCTTGACGTAGCCTCGTATTCATATCAATGTATTGTTTCAAGTAAGGAGACTGTTTGAATGTGATTACCCTATGTATCTTTTTTAATTGTAAACCATGTTTAAGACACGTTTTCAAATGTATATAATGAATCACATACGAGTATTTATCATATAGATTAGGCACAAGTTTATTATGCGTTCCACCTGGCGGAATAAATTTTTCAGGACAAAATGGTAAATCATTATGTTTAAAATGTAATTTTTTTGGGTAAGTAATATCCACTTCTAAAATAAATCCGTAATCCGAATCATCAGGGATTTTAGTGATATTTAAAGCATTTATTTCGTGGTTTTCTAGAAATCTAAAGCCAGATAGAGGCATATACTGACACATGCTGTAACCATATAAATTATTACAGTCGATATAAATTAGGAATGAGTCTATCTCGGATGGATCATAGTGAGGTAAGTATATATTATTAGCCTTAGCGTGCCGTAGAGAGGTCATACAGACCCCACCTCTAATTCCAGATTGGATCATTCTGTGCATGTTAAAGTCATCTATAAGCTCTAATTCAATACCAGTTTTCAAAAGCATGGCATCAAATGATAAGCTAGGTGCAGTTAAATAAAAAGCAGGATCCAAGTCATAGTGTCGTTTGCAAGTAGCGCGAAACTTTTCAAATATATCGGTTAATAGAAGAACATCAGTTTGCAAATAAAGGTCTGTGTATTCACCTAAATTACTTATTTTGAACTGTTTCCACACTGATTGCGCATGATCATAATCTGTTTCAGAAATTTCCTCATTAGTAAGCGAATTATAAAAATCGTTAATAGATGGAAGATATTTTTCTTCGAAACATTGCCATTTATTCATATACTCATAGGGAAACACTCCTTTTCGTGTAAGTAATTTAAACTCCGCATCGTTACAAAAATATTTACGTAAATGAACAAAGTCTGATTTTTGCATAGTTTTAGCAAGTTCCTCTAAACTTGTACCTAAAAATTTTAACGAATCTACGAAACGAAGCTGAAAATACTCGTTCTCAATTGGAATAAATTTAGTAAACGAGATGTAGTTTTCCTTGGTTTTAGGTATAACTTTCACGTTTCCAGGTGCTTCGCCTAGCTTTTTTATAAATAGATGGCAATCATAACCAGACAGGTTGTGAAAAAAAATAGGCACAAAACAAGGACGTTGATATTGCAAGTTGCACAGGCTATGTGCTGCTCCACGATAGCTTCCTGTAATGTGACAGTGATCCCGAACCCGATCAGAAAATAGAAAATGGTTGCAAATATGACAACGTTTAGCGTTCAAAAAGTTTAGCTCGTCATTCTTGTTGAATATGATTGGGGTGTTTCTTTTCAAAACTTTATAAATTTTAGCAACATCTTCATAAATTGCGTCAATAAATTTATCCACACAATCAGAACCGCGATAAGAGAAATAACGATTATGACTTGGATCCGCATTACAAACAATATAATAACCAAAGGCAGCTGGTATATGATGATGTAAAGTTGTAGTGTTAGGGACATAGCTGTCAGAAGTATCAGTAGTATTAGTAGCATCCGTATCAGAGTCACTAGTTTCAGTTGGTTGTAATAACGATTCAAAATCTGCATATATAACGAATGGAACATTTTGTTTACGATCGTAATGCTGGAATTTAATTACTGTCCCCTTTTCAGGTAAAACAGTAACTACTCCAGTACATAAGTGATTTGCAAGTTTCTCCTGTGTCGGAAAAAATACCAGACATGTTTCGCAAAAGTATATCTTACCATTATGTTTCGTTACTTGACTACGCACAAGACGACTCAAGTCTTTGATTAGAACATAATGCGGTGGGTGGCTGCCATCGTCTATTAAAAGTAATTTTATATTTATTTTACTTTTCTGATCACTAGATACTTCAGACTTGTAAAGGGGGCCCACAATGATTTTATTATTTTTTATACCAAAAATCGTAATCGAAATCGTTGGATTGTTTTTTTCGAATATTCTAATGTCATCAAATGTGACTGGAAAAGAAATTTGAGAAACATCTAAAACGTCACGAAAATTAGGATAAGATGATACTCTTTCAGGGTGTTTAATAGAAGGATGCAAAGCCGCAGTTACACACCACAAAAAACAGCATTGATCGGTGTTTTGTATATTTATACTTTAACGCATGTATGTTTCGTAAGAGAATTATCTAAAAGTCGTTTTATTTTGTCTCGGATAGAGTTCATAAATGCATCGATAGATCCCAGACTTTGATCGTTGCTTGCAGATATACGATAAGTGGCTATGCGCATACGAAATGCTGACTCTACTACTTCAACACCGTCACTCAATATGTTGTTAGAATTTACAATTGTTTTATGTGCAGTGCTTCGCAGATGACCTATCCATTTATTTTTTTCAACAGACGTACTGCACGGAACACAAAAAGGCATGATGACTTATTGTCATACAAAAAAATATACAAAACTTACTAGACTATTTTGAAACAGAATTTAATACGCTATTTACTAAACCACCGTTATATGTTTACTTTTAGAATACGTTGAATTAATCAAAACGGCTTACTCGGATAACCTTAATTAAGAATGCAACTGGTGGTGATATGATCACTATGCAAAGTATGGATACGTCTATAAATAAATATCAAATAAAGTCACGGAGTTCAATTGCTACATTTGAAATTATTCTTTAAACATACAACCGAAACCTTTATTTTATTAGGAATTTAATTAAAATATTTTATACGCTATACTTTTTTTGCACAAAAAATATACACAAACAAATAAAAATAAAAATACCTAAAAAGCCTACAATATTTATATATACTTCGGTAAACAAAATATTCAAAGAACGGTACTATGTATTATATTTAATGAAAAAACTATTTTCGAAATTTAATAATAGGCTTATCCATACTTTGCTGTCACAACTTGCTATTATGAACAACGTAAAAAATGCGAATGTATTGCAATAACAACTTTTGAGTAAAAACGAACAAAATCAAGTTTAAAAATATTAATAGAATTAAATGAATCAAATGTTAATAGTATTATTTTTTAAAATTATTAAAATAAACGGGTTCGCAATTTTCGAAAATATTAAAAGCTTGCGCTAAAAACTTTTGCATTTGATTCCACTCAGAGGAATTCTCTTTACACTGTAATTTGACGGATGCTAACGCTTTTTTATAACGTTCTTCAGGCTCAGTCTTCTGATAATCATCAACATTATACACTTTTAAATCAATAAAAAAGTTACCGTCTGTTATCAAGGAACGCCGAGTGGAACCCGTAGATAAGCGACTGGTAAACGATGATGGGGTCTTGACGGTTTTCAAATTGTGCTCGTCGGTGATTTTCTCTTCTTCTCTTATGATTTTGAAGATGTCCGTTTCAGCTGCTTTTTTTGAACAACTAGAAAAAATAAAAATAGAAACTTAGTATATATAACCTTAGTATTTCTATCGAGAGTATATTACATAAACTAAATAATTTTCATAAAAAAAACTAGTAAATTTGGTACCTTGAGCCCGAGTTCTTGTTTATACTGGTTGATGCACGCACTTTGGTGCTTGCTTTTTTCTTTTGCGTACAAGGTGCTGGTGATGGTGTACGCAACCGCTGATTTGCTGTTTCAAACTCAAGCCTGAAAAAATAAGAAAAAAATATTATATATTTAAATAAGGGTAAAATAAAATAATATTTGAAGCACTTTAAAGAGATTTATCTAGCACTTAACTAAAAAATGTTATTTATACGACTAGACTATGGGGGGCATTAAATATAATTATGAAAAGGATGATATAGTAATAATAAATAAAATACCTAGATGCTGAGGACGATTTTCTTTTCTTAATATTCTTCGTAGATTTCTTGACCTCGGGTGATGGTGTACGCGCATACGTTGAATATTCGGAGTCAGACCTTAAAAGAAAAATTAAAAAGATAAAATAAGAAAATAATGTTTTAAACAATGTTTTAAAGAAATTTCATAAATAAGGCACTTACTTACATTTCAAATGAAGATTGTAGTTGCAGGTGTTTCACTTAACAAAAATAACGAGCGGCTTCAAGACACAAAGCGGAATGGTAAAGAAATAGATCCAAAAATCCGCTATGTTTTATAGTAAAATATTTGATGAGTTGCTATTTAACCGAAATAAGAATATAAGACCAAACGACCAAGTTCGAGCATCCAACATTAAACCTAATTGGTATCACATTAGAAAACAATATATATCGCATTAGTAACAGTACCTAAATCGTATTCAAAATATGTTTATTTCCTGTTTGACTCAAAGCGCCGACAAAATAGGTATCGAATTATCAAAAAATACTGCCGATTGCAAACTCAGCTACACGTGTAAAACGCCTGTTACCACGATTGGTTGTCTATTTAAAAGATAAACATTATTATTTTTTCTCTATAGATTATCTTTAAACATATATAAAACAACTAAAAAACAAACCTTAGGAATCGATCAAAAGTTTAATTGAAAATCAAACCCTATATATTTTAACCATAGCATACATATTTTAACATACACAAATCTAAATTTATACATAAATGTATAAACTTCATCATATATTAAAGTCACAAAAGAAAACATCTTGTTTCAATAAACAACAAAATAGTACTAAAACATTGATGATGATGATGATGATGATGAAAGTTGGTTAAAATATATTTAATCCAAGTCTCATAGTACATGCTAAAAAACAGAAGTCAGCATTTATTGAATCCCACGGTCGTTCGGTCACGTAGGTAGCCTTTGTTATGAAATATGAACCAATATGCAGAGACCATAGAAAACAGAACCGACATTTCTACTACTAGTTGTTGCTATGCAGGAAAACATTTTTAACTCTTGTTATTGCTTGGAAATATAATTAAGTGGAATTCAGTGCAATCATACTCATACCCTTTCTGTAAATATTTTAAAAATATAGGGTTTGAGTCAAAATTTTAGTTGGTTTAGTAATTGAAATAATTCTAAAATAAAGGGTTTTAAGAAGATTTTTGGTTTAGTATTTGGAATAAAATGTCGTTTCTACACAACTCTACGCGAAAACATAAACAGAGCTTACGCACATACCATTGACAATTGTCCGCAGGAAAGATAATTTTAGTTTTCTATTAGTGTTACTCTGGATACATTAACATTATGATGCGAGATTAATTAGAGATCATATACATAAATTACATTAATATTTTAGAGGGTTCATCTAACTAACCGTCAGTCTATTATTAATTTTGGTCTTTGACTTGTTTCAAAACCAGAGTGTTAATACGTACGGTACTTCACATTTAGTACTTTGTCATAGGGGACTAAATGGGTTGGATTAACATTCCTTGACCGTAAGCACTGTTTTGTTTTGCGTTAACATATACCTATGATACTTTAGATTCAAATAAAATAGATCTTTATGTTCGATCAGTAAGACTGATGTTATTGTAACCTAAGTGAACATTTAGTCTGTTTTACTTTTATAATATCAAGTTTACACATGGCTTGAAATTGCATACTCTCACTTAATGTATTTTGAACTTTAATGCGAGCGGACTATGATCGAAATGGGTCGGGTGGGTGGGTCATCGAATGGGGTGGGATCGGAATGGGTGATAGACAAATCAAATATCATTAATCGTAAGTACTGTTTTATCTGACACTCACATGTACTCTATAAAACTTTAGATTCAAATAAAATAGATCTTTATGTTCGATCAGTAAGACTGATTTTATTGTAACCTAAGTGAACATTTAGTCTGTTTTACTTTTATAATATCAAGTTTACACATGGCTTGAAATTGCATACTCTTACATAATGTATTTTGAACTTTAATGCGAGCGGACTATGATCGAAATGGGTCGGGTGGGTGGGTGGATCGAATGGGGTGGGATCGGAATGGGTGATAGACAAATCAAATATCATTAATCGTAAGTACTGTTTTATCTGACACTCACATGTACCTATAAAACTTTAGATTCAAATAAAATAGATCTTTATGTTCGATCAGTAAGACTGATTTTATTGTAACCTAACTAAACGTTTAGGCTGTTTTATACCACGCTACAGAATTTATGTATGGTTCGACATTATACCTCACATATGAATATTAGTTTTAAACTTTAATACGTTTGGATATGCTCGAAATTGGATAATAATGCATATGCAAAACATAATGCGGTGTGTGGCTGCCATCGTCACATGAATTATCCAATCAAATCGTCGGGTCTGCATCGCGCTAATGAAGTTTTTAAGATCGGTTCATATATATAAAATTTACGTTGTTAAACTGCCGGAGCATCTGTACATACGCAGACCGGTATTTACTATGCTCTTTACCACTTAACGTTATCCAAGGGTCTGGCCAACCCTGCGATTTCGACTTGGTAAACGCGGTAGCGTATGCAGTATTAAATTCCTGCTTGGTTTTAATAATCCGACCCATGGACAGGGCAGGTACTGCATGATACAACGTGGTGACGGTTATACACAACGTGGTGACGGTTAAACACATTACGCGGTGGCGTGTACAGTATAAAATTCCTGCTTGGTTTTAATAATCCGACCCATGGACAGGGCAGGTACTGTATGACACACGGGTGAATCATTTACTATGCGGTCGATAGTAATTTGAGGATCCCATCCATACTCTTCACGTCAAAGTTTCTGGCCAATTCTGCGATGTGTTTAGTGTGACAAACACCGTGATAAACCTAGCCCGGCAAATCTCTATCCGTTGCAAATCTGGGCTATGGTGCGTTACGAGATCTGGTTCTCAAGCAGAACGAGATCTGGTGGGTGCAATGCTAGCTTGTACCCATTGTGTTAAGCCTTTTGCAGTTTAAAAAAACAAACTGTACCCAGCCTTTTGCACTTTAAAAAACAAACTTAAACGAAAGCCTTTAATGAAATATCCTGTTCGGATTACTCCACTATCGGGAACTAACCCAAATTGCGATTCGGATTCTAATAATTCGGTAAGATTGGAACACCATCAAGATAAAAGACAGCAGGAGATCAAAGTTTTGCATCGCAAACTAACCTAAATAGGTCGGATTCTGCCCCATTGCTCTGGAGTTATTTTTAGATAATGGGAGTTGCTACCCCACGACCGCTTAGGGTAAGCGGAGCGTCAGCGGAGCGTCCCTTAGCCCTGGAGTGGGGTTCAACTCCCATTATCTAACTACTGATGCATAAGGTTTACTGATATTGATATTGTACCGTTAGGTATGTCTACCTTAGTTCATTTTATGCTTAAAGTTCTATGCCTAGCCTAAGAACTTTTTGAAGCTCCAAACCTGAAGCGCCATCTGTGCATCAGCTTCAAAAAGTTCCAAGACTGTAGCTCTGGCTATCTGTATTATTTATAAGTAGTTTCTGGTAAACGTCATACAATTCAATAGGTATATGAGGTATAGTTAAGGTTTATTGTAAATTGTGTTGTACTATAGTCTGTATTTTTAGGTATTTAAATAAAAGTAAACAAAATCTACCCTCCAATGGCTCCTTAAGCCAGTTGAGGGTAGATGAAAACATTACATGATCAAATAATGTAGGTTAAAGTCAGGTCGTTCGTTCAGTGACAGATCTAGGCGCTTTTATATTTGGTTATATCATAATCTTTTTGGTTGGTTAACCAATAAATGTTATAACTACCCGAGAATGTACAAATTGTTTGTTTACTTTTATTTAAATACCTAAAGATACAGACTATAAGCAGTAACGTCTGGAAACTAAATATAATTTTAATGAATGTGTTTTTCTATTCATTTCAATCTTAGAAATTCGTAACTTCAAACCTGTCGTTTAAGGATTTTTACTTTTTTACTTTATCTCTATAAGATGATATTGTCTTGTAAAGGAACATCGGCAAAATACCTTCCTATGGTTAAAGTTCTCGGCTGCGACTTTTTTCTCTCCACTAGTCACCCCTCCTTTCTCATATAGTACCTACATAAATTATATTCTTTCATTTTATTACTATTTTAGTATTTTTTTACAACAAGGTTTTCTTTCGCGAGATTCGAGTTTATTAATAGTACATTATTGCAGAGGACGGGAAAGGGAAATTCGTGGACGAGCGATTTTTTCGGACGAAGCGCAGCGACCTGATCTTAAGCCTTAGATCATATATATATTCAGGGCCATTCCTTTTATAAAAGTGCTAATAGTGCTATATGAATAATCTTAGTCATTCCAAAAAGTAAACCTAGGGGCCTACGTTATCCTTTTGATGGACGTCCCTTTCGTAGCGTAAGCCCAATGTATGGCTTATTATTACTATGCCAAATGCAAACCCATTCATATAAGGCTGACCCTCATGACCTCATGAGTCGCTTAAACTTGCTTCGACGGTCGCTCGCCATTGCATATAATGGGACCTTTTTCATAAATACAGAAGGTTTAAACTAGGATACTTATTACTGAAATTGTAGCCCTTATGATAGATTAGCTAATAGATGGTAATCGCTAAGGAATGTTAAGCCTATGATGAGAACTTTTATAAGGCAATTGCGATACTTAGCTTTTAATCCCGGTTTTTACGGGAAACGGTAAACGGTCAGTAAATTCTTACGAAAAACCCTGGCCGATCCTTACGTAAAACTGTCAGGAAACTAAACAAGTCCAGAATTTATGTTTTTACCGGTCGCTGTTCTTCGTGCTTTTACGATCTGTATATCGGTTTCGAGGCACAAGAGCTTGGCGACGGAATCCGTGATCTCCCACCGGAACCGGATGGTGCCATACCAGAGCGTCTGTCTCAATGCGTGGAATATTCCATCTGTGTCAAGGTTGTCAAACTGGGTAGTAGTCTGAAATAAAAATATGAGGGTAGTCTGTGAACACCACGCTTAGTATGATTTCTTGCGCCCAGACTAGCAAGAGATACGCATAGGTCAAAGATTTTAAATAAAACATATTCACCCGGTTGGCAACAGGGCCAACAGGAGCAATTGCGGCAAATAGGGCAAGTAGGTGCGGACCGTAAAAATGTTTATGTAGGAAAGTGCCCTCCCTGAACGAAATCCGGGATCCGCGGCTGAATCGAGGACATTATTTATTCATGATTGTGATTGTTGGCTGCATGAAAATGTTGGAGACACATAAATACTCCTTCTCCTCTATTCAGTCGCCAGAATTATTATGTTCAAGGTCAAGGCCTAGTTCTTACCAGGGATGTAAGAGAATAGTTTTATCGGAACCGAAAGTGGAATCAAATGTTTTAAATGTAGTTTATCGGAACCAGAAACGGAATCGGAACTGAAAGCGGAAGCGAAACCAGAATCGGAGCCCGAGTCATAGATGGACTAGATGTACCTAAAGCGCAAACGGGGGCATAAGCAAATGACAGGTACCTATACACCTGTTTGTTTTTGATGAATGTCGCTCATTTCCCCCCGCTGCGTTGCTATGACATCCGATATAACTTCTGTTTTGAAAGTAACAGAACCGGAACCGAAGCGGATGTTGAAAACCAATCGGAAGTTCCAACTTAACGGAACCGGAACCGGAGCTCTGTAACATCCCTGGTTCTTACTGTATCATAGACACTGTACTGGTTATGCCACCTACCGGGTTCAAAGTGCACTTCTGAGTATTGTACCGAAGCCCTGTTGCCCGCAACAAGGCGCGTACGATAATGTGGTGGCAATTCAAGTTAGTAAAATCCAAAGGATCACCCTTGCCTGACTCCATGTAGCGGAGTTTTATTCTGAACTAGAAAACATGAGAAAATAATTTAAAACAGAGTAGTATGTAGATCCGGCACCAGATTTTATTTAGAGAATTTCTATACTAACTATACCGGGTGTACAATCCAAATGGGTCAGTATGGAGAAGTCGGAAACTATGAGAGATAGCGAGATCTGTTCTTAGGAACCATGTCACCGATTTTTATAAAAAGAAAAACTGCATTCATACATTTGAAAAAAAACTGTACCCAGCTCGGGAATCGAACCCGGTTGTTTTGAAAAAATAAACTTACACTTTTTCTATTTAAATATCGATTGTGTAGGTCTTAAGCTGTAAATGTCTCTAAGAAACATGATGTCTAAAATGAATAAAATGCATTGTTTTGACATACTTTAATTTATCATAGTAGGTGTTCGAAGTGACCACTACAATATGTAACACATACTTACTTTAAGTGGGCTTTTCAATTGTTAGTGTTTGATTACTGTAGATAACAAAACTTCCTTAAAGATTTAATGCAATGCTAATGCCACATGATAAGGTGTATGTAACAAGTAGAGAGGTACATACAAACAGCCATAGAGACAATTTTACATGCCTCAACTTGTTGAATATTGTAACGGTGGTCACTTCGAACACCTACAATGATAAATTAAAGTATGTCAAAACAATGCATTTTATTCATTTTAGACATCATGTTTCTTAGAGACATTTACAGCTTAAGACCTACAAAATCGATATTTAAATAGAAAAAGTGTAAGTTTATTTTTTCAAAACAACCGGGTTCGATTCCCGAACTGGGTACAGTTTTTTTTCAAATGTTTGAATGCAGTTTTTCTTTTTATCAAAATCGGTGACATGGTTCCTAAGAACAGATCTCGCTATCTCTCATAGTTTCCGACTTCTCCATACTGACCCATTTGGATTGTACACCCGGTATATAACTTTCCATTTGTCTTGCTGCAGTTAGCAAAATAAACATGTCATTTATTTTGTACTCAACTTTGCTTGGCTTAAAAAACATGGTTTTCTTCATCAAAACTTTTTAGTACGCGGACACTTTGGAAAGTCCAACGAATACTGGTGCGGGTGGTTACGTCAGAGAGGAATAGATACAATCAACCTTAAGGGGATTATTAGTTCTCACTTCTAAGATCGCGTAGAAATAATGTCCGGTAATGGCTTGTGAAGATGGTGACTTCGCACAGATGGTAGTACCTTGTAAAGGCCCTAACAAAAGCCCATGATTTCAACCAACCTTAGGATCCTTCGCTATCCGCTTGGTTACAATAACCCCTCGCACTAAAGTTCGACCATGGCTAGTGTAGGTGGAGACGTTGGTGAAGAACCATGGCGGCTGTTTGACACAAGCAGTGATGTTGCCAATTACTGCCTCGTATGGAGCCTGGCATTCGGACAGGGTACGTGGTTATTGGCTAAATAATTGTATACAGTCGCTATCAAATATATCGGAGCGGCCAAGGTACTCAAAAATATGAACATGCACTTTATCGCATTGGCAATAGAGGCATTGTTCAGATATTTATGAACACCTTGGCCGCTTCGATATATTTGCTGGCAATTGTACTAAGTAGAAGCACCTGTTGTAATAGCGAGATTAAAATTTTGTTATTTTGGAAAATGAATATAATAATGGAAAGATTCCGTATCGAGCAAGATTCCAACTTGCCACCTTTTGTAACACCAGTCCGATCGGTCTATAGTTCTCAACTCGCAAAAAAAAATCTTTGGTACACAGTTTTATTGTTGACTGTACCTAGTAGCATTGTCATGTAAACTACGGAAGTATACCAAATGTAAGCTCAATCAGACACCGGGAAGTGGTTGAAATTTAACTTACAATACAAGATTTGATGCACATAAATAAATATACGGGGTCAAGCTAAATAAAACTGTGTGATAATGGAAAGATTCTGTATAGAGCAAGATTCGAACTTGCAACCTTTCGGAACACCGGTCCGATCGCTCTGTCATTCTTATTTAATTAATTAATTTATAAGTAAGTGACGAGATGACGGTTGACAGGGATGTGTGGAAAAAAAGACATGCTGCGCCGACCTCAAGTAAATGGGACAAGGGAAGCGAATGATGATAAGTAAGTGACTGGTGCGTTGGCAAGAAAGGAATATGTGTATTGGTTTGATAAAAAAAAATATTAAAATGTGTTATTAAAATACACCAAACAAAACAAAACCATACCAAATACATACCAAATCAAATAAAATCACAAATGAAGGACAAATGAGCAATGCAAGAATCATTGTATAGCAATATTGATGCATAGTGAATTAATGTGGAAGATACGCCATAGACTTTTATTGTAATAGAAAAATTCCGAACCGTAGGAGTTGTTTCACTAAATTAAATGACTACCAAATTATCTGTATCATTATTATCGTCAACACAACCATTACCTATTTTTTATAATGACACTTCGCTACACATTTCCTGTTTAAAAAACATGCAAGAGAGATTCATAAAGGTCGTAAAAACGTTACTCAAGGTATCGCGGAACAAACTCTCAAAATCAAAAAGCCATCGAAATACTGAAACGTCCCAGTCATCATCATCATCATCATCTCAGCCATAAGACGTCCACTGCTGAACATGACCTCCCCTTTGGACCTCCATAAGTATCGGTCGGAAGCGACTTGCATCCAGCGTCTTCCGGCGACCTTTACAAGATCGTCTGTCCATCTCGTGAGTGGACGTCCTACCCTGCGCTTGCTAGTCCGTGGTCTCCACTCGAGCACTTTTCGACCCCATCGGCCATCTGCTGTGCGTGCAATGTGGCCTGCCCATTGCCACTTCAGCTTGCTAATCCTGTGGGCTATGTCGGTAACTTTAGTTCGTCTACGGATCTCCTCATTTCTGATACCCAGTAGCCAGAAGTTATTCGTAAAAACTCGCTTCGCTTACGCTCTCGCTCGTTCGATAAATCAAAAGTATGATAGATACATCACATCACATAATAGGAAAAGAAGAATAATTTATTATGGTGAACAAGTGCTGGATATTTTTAACCGACTTCAATTCCATTGAGGAAGGAGGTTCTGCATTCGGTTTGGTGTTTTTTTTTTATGTAGGTATGTTCACCGATTACTCCGAGACCCGTGCTCCGATTTGAGTAATTCTTTTTTTGTTTGAAAGGATCTACATCCAAGGTGGTCCCATATTAATATGGTGCTGTTCTGATGATGGGATCCATGAGGAATTGAGGGAACTCCTCAATTTTTAAAGGCACATGTATGGTGATTTGGGTGTTTTCTTAAGAAACTCAAGCATTTTCTCACGAAAACCACCATTTCGATGCAGTGGACCTGATGATGATGATTGTTTTGATGATAATGATGAAAATTTTTTTATGCAGGATGTTCAGCGATTACTCCGAGACCCGTGGTCCAATTTGAATCATTATTTTTTGTTTGAAAGGAACTACCATAGAGATAGTCCCACATTTATCTGGTGCTGTTCTGATGATGGGATCCATGAGCAGTTGAGGGAACTCCTCAATTATTAACGGCACGTGTATAGTGATTTGGGTGTTTTTTTAAGCTACTCAAGCATTTTCTCACGAAAACCACCAATTTGATGGAGTGGACCTGATGATGATGATTGTTTTGATGATAATGATGAAGATTTTTTAAATGTAGGATGTTCAGCGATTGCTCCGAGACCCTTGGTCCAATTTGAATAATTCTTTTTTTGTTTGAAAGAAACTACCTCAAAGATGGTCCCACATTAATCTGGTCCTATTCTGATGATGGAATCAATGAGCAACTGAGGGAACTCCTCAATTTTTAAAGGCACGTGTATGGTGATTTGGGTGGTTTCTTAAGCTACTCAAGCATTTTCTCACGAAAACCGCCAATTTGATGGAGTGGTCCTGATGATGACGATTGTTTTCGTGATAATGATGAAGATTTTTTTATTTATGTAGGATGTTCAGCGATTACTCCGAGACCCGTGGTCCGATTTGGACAATTCCTTTTTTTTTGTTTGATAGGAACTACCGCGAAGATGGTCCCACATTAATCTGGTGCTGTTCTGATGATGGGATCCATGAGGGATTGAGAGAACTCCACAATTTTTAAAGGCACATGTATGTTGATTTGGGTGTTTTCTTAAGCAACTCGAGCATTCCCTCTTGACAAGCACTAATTTGATAGAGAGGACGTAATGATGAAGTACACATATTATTATGATACGTGGACCTTTCCTTAGATAGAATGGGTGTATTATGAACTTTTTTATATATCTTTACCGATTATTCCGAGACTTTTTGTTAAATATATAACCACTAAAAATGGAAAAATAAAAACTTTTTACAAAAAAAAGATAAACCGACTTCAAAAAGGATAAAATGAATCATTATATTATTTATATGCGTTACCAACTGATATGTTTGAAGTCGGTGCCAAGCCACAAATTACAAAACCGGTCAAATCAGCTTCAAGTGTGAACATCACAAAACATCGGTACTAATAATGCAAAGGTGAATGCGATTTCATGTGTTACATTTTCATGTCTAAACTACTAATCCTATTTTGATGAAATGCGACAACGATATATATATATATATATATTCTGATACACGTCTGCTTTGTCAATAATCAGAAAAAGGCGGCGAATAGAAAAAAAAAATGTAGACGCGTAAGATTGACCTTCCATAGAAAATTTGAATACCGTGCCTTTTTTACTGACACGGCGTGTGTACTGGGTATATGTGAGTATAGAAAAATTAATCTAGCAATTGAATTTCTTTATACTTCGGATTAAACCTTAGATGAAGAAGGATAAATAATTCAAAGCGAACCACGGGCTTCGTTCGACATACGGATAGTTCCAACAATGTGTTAACAAACAAACATAGGACGCATGATTATACTTTCTGTACCTCCTTGCCTAACAGTTAACGCATGGTCGAATCGAATGTATATCTACGTGAGATTCATACCGTATTAGATTAGTTATCTAGTAAAAATAACAATTCACTGAACACATCGCCTCGTTCGTATTAACTCTTCCAAATTTGGCTTGGCACCGACTTCAAACATATCAGTTGGTAACGCATATAAATAATATAATGATTCATTTTATCCTTTTTGAAGTCGGTTTATCTTTTTTTTGTAAAAAGTTTTATTATCTATTATTGCATTGTCATGTAAATTACAAAAGTATACCACAGCTCGATCAGACATCTATAAGTGGTTTAACATCTTTCCTATGGCCGAGAAGACACAGTATTTTCACTACATAGTATAAAACAAAGTCGCTTCCTGAAGCCAGTTTTATAAAGCTACAAGTTACAATTTACAAGCGGAAGTCTCTTTCTAACACATAGGGTTAGAAAGAGAGTTCCGCTTGTAAATTGTAACTTGTAGCTTTATAAAACTGGCCTCTGCTGTCTGTCCTTATGTATGCTTAGATCTTTAAAACTACGCAACGGATTTTGATGCGGTTTTTTTAAATAGATAGAGTGATTCAAGAGGAAGGTTTATATGTATAATTGCACCAGTGCAAAGCCGGGGCGGGTCGCTAGTTAAGTATAATACAGGGTGTAACACAAATACTGGTGATCCGTTTAAGGGCTTAATTGGTATTGTATTGCTACTTGCTAGTAAGAAAAAGTATGGGACACGTCGTCTCAGGTGACCAACCCTCCGTACAAAATCAAAATTTATTTTCGTGAGAAAAATTTTTTTTCTTACTTTCTCATAATGAGAATACGATACCAATTATGCTGTTAAACGGATCACCAGTATTTTTGTTACACCCTGTATATTACTAATTTGCTGCCCACGAGTAGGCAGGTACTGTTCAATTTGGATTGATAGTAATCTTTATGTCAGTTCAATGATTATATACACCGTATTAAAACACCATTACCATATAATGTAAATAAAATGTACTTGCAATCATATATCCAATACAAGCGTTGTAAAAAATAACACTGATTTTAAAATCCAAATGTAAAAGTAAGTCAACACCAGTCGTTGTTCATCTTCAAAATTATCTCAGCGTAAGCCATCTTGAAGATAGACTTCCTTTTTATAATTTTGGCAACATTGGTTCAACAATTTTCTGGACTACGCTAGTTCAAGTACAGTTCTTGCGAGAAAGAAAGCCTCGAACTGATGTAAGGAATCCGCTTTTGGTCTTCGTGCCTGGTACAGTGTGGTCGCTGTAGAACGAATCTGATGTATCGTACAAAGACGAACTCATCTCTATCGCCTGCAATATAAGATACAGTTTATTTATTTATTTATCGTATGGCTACATTTCACTGGATATAGATAGGCATTTCTTCTTTCGGGTAAGTAGTAGTGAGAAGGCAGATGATGCAGAAAATCCAGTGAGTGCTGAGAGGTCCAGATGGAACAGTGCAGCTGTCAAGTTTGTTACTCTTTTAGCACCACCCAGGGATCACATGTTACAGTTTATCATGCGTACGAACAAGTCCGAAAATGATACATTTTAGGTGTGACAAAAATATGTATCCGTACTTTGAGCTTTCTTGGTAATAGAGTCGTGGCTACATATTTTTGTCACATTAAATGTATCCATATTTTCAATCGTGACTGTAATTCATAAATGGACTAAGAGCTAGCCACATCATATGGTCAGATGTGATATAATATTGAGAGCAATTAAACCTGTCTAGTTAGGTTGCTTTGCCGTCCTTGTCCTTATTGCTCGTCATAGAGAACCTGCTAGATCCGGGCATCAGGCAGCTTTTAATAGGTGGAGGTAAAAGTGACAGACCAACAAAGTTTTTCAGTTGGAAAAAAATAATACCAAATTATGTAAAAACTGCGGTGTCATTTATAGAGAACAGGTTCTATACTTTAACATTAGAACAAACATGTAGTTTCCTATGCTTTAATAAGCTTTAGAAATAAATAAGTTTAGGTTTTTATTGTTCTTGAATTTCTTGGGCTGTTAAGCGACATATTGCTACCTCGATAATATAAGGCGTGTACCATTTGTATTCTGTTCACTGTATTTCTGTTGAATTATACCATAGACTTAAATATATAGCAGACGGCCATAGCTTAAGAACTTTTTGAGGCTCCGAGTATTTAGCGCCATCTAGTTCAGAGCCACCTAAACAGAGCCAATATGTATGAGATAAAATCAGCGCCACCTAGTAACGACTAGTATACTACTAGTTCGTATTCGATTATACTGGACAACAAATCAATCACCCTTAACTTATACATTAAGTACTTTAATACAAATATAAATAATTTATTGAGAAAAGTATAGTAGGTACATTGGTTGCTCTTACAGGCTATGATTTTTTAACGACAGGTGGTTTACAAATGCCTGAACTATTAGGATTCCCTGTGTTTCAGGCAGCGATGGACAATAATAATTAACTTTTAATTATAATCAATAATCATAAACATTATAAAATAACACGGTTACAATCACGGCACTTTAGTCACATCTCGCTACATGTTTTGGAGAGCCTAGGTCTCCATCTTCAAGCACTAAGAGTGCTACTTGA
Organism: Pammene fasciana; assembly: GCA_911728535.1. Lineage (NCBI taxonomy): Eukaryota > Metazoa > Arthropoda > Insecta > Lepidoptera > Tortricidae > Pammene > Pammene fasciana. The sequence goes on from OU452292.1 coordinate 7,202,051, forward strand.
ACCGGCCCCCGTCCCGATTAAAATTAGGACGACGCCCAATCTCGATCGCCTCGCGTATTTTGGGTGGCACGTAGCATTTTTCACGAACCAGCAGTCTAGCTTTATCAAAGCGAAGGAAATGTGACGCGCCTGCATCGCAAGCGTGTTCTGCTACGGCCGAATTGCTGCAATCCATTTTCTTCACACTCCGTATATACTCCGAGTCTCGTTGACAAGTTACGTCCGTTTTCCCCTATGTAGGACGTCCCGCAGTCGCAAGGTATCTCGTAAACGCCTGGGATACCTAGCGGGTCACTATCCTTTGGAGAGCGTAACATTTGCCTGATTTTAGTATGGGGGCGGAAAATTATCCTAATGCTGTACTTCCGGCGTAATAGGCGTCCAATTTCATCCGTCACTCCCTCGTTCTCGTCCATGCGCGACGGGCCGGTTCAAGTAGCACTCCTAGTACTTGAAGATGGAGACCTAGGCTCTCCGAAACATGTCGCGAGATGTGACTAAAGTGCCGTGAGTGTAACCGTGTTACTTTATTATGTTAATATGTCTCACGAAAGATTACATTTTAATATTAAATTGTTGCTTGCTAATTAATATTGCTTGATGGACATTTATAATCCAGTATCCAGTACATCGAACTATTTTCATCATAAATGGGGCCGAATATTGTTTATATTTAATTTATTAACAAATATGTACGCGTGCATGTATTACGTGATATAGAGGGTTAGTAGGTATTATTAGGTAGGTAGGGGGGAGGGGTAGGTAGGTGGTTTAATGTTTCTACACTCACTACCATTAGTGACAATAAAATGGTAATATTCAGTGGTGGAGTAAATTTTATCATAAATTTCTTTGTTGTAAGTGATGGGTGCGCACTGTACCCAAGGCAGTGCCTCTATAGGTACGTGGAACAAATTCTAACCCTACTTCTGCCAAACTGGGCAAACCCTAAACTAGGAATATTGTAAATACTTACTCCAAGCGAAGTGCTGACATGGTAAGAATCGAAAGAACTTGTCAGGCTCCCATTCTCAATCAGACCCCTTGGGTTTTTCGTCTGAGACACCGTTGGTGAAGTCTTGGAAACTAAGCAGGATATTAGCCTCTTCAGGAAGGCTTTCTTAGGTTTGATTTCATGAAATGAATCTTCGGAAATTTTGAACCTCGAATCAATATTTACACTACTGAGTGTGTTAGCCGAAGCTCCGAGATTTGGTGTTATAGATTTTTGATGACCTGGACAGACTAAAAATTTTGCATGTAGTCCACCAAGATCTCCTAGTCAGATCCCTCAGGGGGTCCTGCTGAATTCATGAGTTCACCACTCTCACCAGGATCCCGTTAAGTGTTTCTTTTCCAAAAACATTTACCTCACAACTTAACTAGACGGAGCCCCGCGTTGTTTCTCTTTCTGAGCGAGTTGCGCTTCGGGCAGCATCTGAAGCTACCTAAAACCTACCCACCTACGCTTTACCTTAGGGGAATCCTGTTGAACACAGAAGTTCAGCAGGATCCCCTGGGGGATCTGACTAGGGGATCTTGGTGGACTACACAATAGTTTGTAACTATTGAAGAGGCCGTTGATTTATTATGGTATTCTACTAGATGTGACGTCTAGAACAAATGTTGTGCCGTGTGCGCCATGTTTGGCGGTTGACAGCTCTGATGTGACTGAATCAAAGAGTAGTATATAGACTTGTACTGCCGGGCTAGTCTAAAAAGCCGTATGTTCTATAGAGTTTCATAGTAAAATACGGCTTTTTAGACTAGCACGGTAGTGTAGTCATTTTCACTTTTGGGACAAAGAATTTCTTAGGGATGGAAGAGACACTAAAATGCTGCTTAAGTAACGCTCAAATCTCATGAGAAAGTCTAATCTCAGTGCCTGTCAAACAACAACAGGGCCTGTTCTAGGGCACATCTCTAAAACAAATGCACCTACATTACATATAGATACCTACCTACATATTTAATTTTGAAATATTTATAGTTTTAGTTTCCTTACTTAGTTAAATATTAAAGTAGTAAAAGCAAATAAATATTGCAAATATCCTGTAACCAACAATGTTTGTCTTTTCTAAATTATTCAAATCTTCTCCGCGAATTTATCTTACATATATCTATTTACCAATCACATATTTGAACGAGGGATCGAATACCGGTATTATTTTCATACAAATTAACCAGTTTTCAATTTCGGTATCTCGGTTGTTAATGAATATTTTACGGATAATCTGATAATTTATTACGTTTACCTAAATTACATTTCATCTAAACATTGCGAAAGTCGGGTGCTATAACATTTTGAGTAATACCGGTAACGATCCCTGATTTTAACTGTAACTTACATTTAAAAATAGTGTGAACAGACGTTGAATCCTTTGTCTCGATAGGAGCTCTTGGAGTATAGGTGTCCGAGTCAGAGGTCGAAAATCTTACTCTCTGTTTCTTAATAGCCATTCTTCTATATTGAATATCTTTAACCGATGCAGTTCTTGTAAGATGGTCTTTTTTACTTTGGTTGCAACTATGTTTTACGTACTCCCTTGCTATGAAATTTGTATTTACGTTATGCGAATAGTAATTATTGACATTTATTACTTGCTGAGTATAATTGTTGTTATTAGAATTCACATATGTAACTGAACTTGAATTAGTTTTATCATTTCCGTTATCACCCCCATCATCACCACAGATTGTATTTCTAACTGTGTATGTATTCATTTCAGATCTCGAGGCACTCGCATCAGTCACAACGTTTTCAGTCTGAGAATGTTTGTCGTAATGGAAAATGTTTTTATCTGTATTACTTTTAGCTAATTGTAGCCTAAAGTTGCGAAGCCGTCGTTCATTGTAGTAAGATCTTGCAAGATATGAGTTGTGCTTTGCTATCAGACTGTGATAAATTATTTTTTTTACTTTATTGTACTGGCGGCGGGTTAAAATGACCGGTCTGACCGTAGGTCTGCGCAAGCTACATTGCTGTAACAATTGAATGTTCATATCACAGACCATTTGTTGTAAAGGTCTAACCAATATAACAGTGTTAACGACATCGTATAAAGAATGTATGGTCAAATGGTTGGTGTCATTCTCCGTCTTCGTCTTCTTGGTCAAAATAGCGGTATTGCTGTCAAAAAAAGAAAAACATTTACAGAACAAATCTGGATCGAAAGGAACATATAGAAAATGTATAGTTTATAAGAAAAAATAACTATAAAGTGGTTTTCCAGTTCCAGTATTACAATTTAATACTTATTTAATCGTAAACCATTGCCACTATAAGGTATTTTATTCCTTTAACGCGTCGTATTGCTCAAATAAAACACCTACTTATAATTTTCATGAATGCTTCGAACTTTGCTTGTTTTTCCGGTAGCAGTGGAGGGCTAAAAAAATAAAAAATAAAAATATTTATGCAACCTTCGGTTAGAAATATAAAATCCTTTAAATAAAGCCGCTTACTTGCGATGGTTTACTGGTTTGGCTGGATCTTTTAATTCCTTTATCGATTCCTAGAAGTTTTTGGATCTCCCTGTCTCTTGTAACGGGATTTGAAATTGAGCAATCGTCGCCTTGGAAGTGCTTTGTCTGGGCTAAGGCAAAAATCATCTAAATTTGGATATACATGTATACGACTCCGTGAAACTAAAGGTGATGTATGAATTAACTGGTAATTAAATATTCAGTTAAACAGTTCAGACATCTTTCAATATAACTAAGCAACATAAAAAATGAAAAACATATATTACCTAAATAATTGGTATCAACTTCTTTAGGTATATCATTTCTTTCGTTGAAATCATTAAGGAGTACGCTGGCTCTCGTTTCACGCCTGAAACGACGTTCAGTAACTTTTTTCAAAAAAACAGAGCAGGTACAACCAGCAAGGAAATCAAATAACTGGTTAAGTTCTTATAATGATGTACTAAAATCGGTTGTTTCTTCTTTTTGAACATTCAATTCACGTAACTTAAAGACCAAATTAACATTGCAGAATAAATTATCCTAGGCGATAAGGCCAAAACGTAGATGACGCGTGACAGTCACCCTGCTCAGGATCATTCAGAATGAGTTGATGGTAATTTTTTTAGTGCAACAGGGAATACTGCGTCGTTGAGAATGCCAAATCCCATATGTGCGCGATTTTAATCAGATCAATAAAAAACCTTTTATATTTTCTTGCTAGGTACCTATTTGTCAATCAAAAATCGAGCACATAATGGATTTGGTACTCTCTATTTGCCTGTTTTGCCTCATGTACTAACTGTGAGATATCGTATAGCAAGCACTTGCTTGCTATACCTATCTTCCGTTCTAGTGAATTTTTATAATTAGATAGGGGCTCAATACGAATATCTAACGACTAAAAATCTAGTGCACATACCTAAAGTATTTAGTAAATATACTAACGTACCTAATAGGTACACAGGTAATGGAGTTTTTACCAGAATTTAAAGTTATATAGTGATTATTTTTACCAACCTGTGAGATACTTCGAGACTGTCCTTAACGGTTAATGCTTTCCCGTCTTCAAGTTCACTATTCATCGTAATATTTGTCTGTAAAAATGCAAGAATATAGCCCGGAATCGTAGTTTTATGCAAGGTTACTACTATATATATTAAGTTAATACTTTAAGTAAACATATATAGTACATACAATATATAATAACTTTTGGATAAGTTGCGCGGGGGCGAGAAGCGGCTCACGTAGAGCCGTTTTGCTACTGATCGTAGCAAATGGAAATCCGTGATCTTTACGTCCCTTTTGGGAGATAGGCGTGATTTTATGCATGTATGTATGTATGTATGTTTTGGATAAGCTAAGCTGATGTGGTGTTCAAAATTACGTTGGCAAGACCATATTATCGTGTCAAAATCATTTTGCTTCTGCTCTTCCACATGACAACTTTTGCTACTGATTGTAAATACAAAGTACCTACTACACTCAAGTCCCGTTCATATAACCCTATTAGTTCATAATCAAAGTAGGAGGATTTACCCCATCAAACATTAAAGTTTGCGAAAAAGATCGCTTTCTAGGCTCGTTTTCTGGCATGTATAAAAAGTTTTCTAATGATGTTGTATCTGTCTCTCCCATGGTAGACATATTAATGTCACCTGCTCTTGGTCCAGATCCTCTTGGAGGTTTGCGAACTGTCAGTTCTGTATTCATTCCAGCATCTTGCTCAAGTTTAACATTGTAGTAGTCACTGTCGCCTTCTATGTCAATGGTAATATTAGAAACATTGTGTTTTGTTGATAGTGGTATTTCTAACTGTGCTTTTCTTTGCATCTGTTCAGTATAACTTTTGGTGAAATCTTCAATTAATGCCCTCTTCATCTGTTCTGTTATATTAGGCTCTTCCTGTTTTGTTTGGGGGCTAGAAGATCGCCTACTTTGTGGTGGAGTTTTTTGGCCTTTAGGGGACTTACTTTTCACTGTTCTGCTTTCGGTCTTAGTTTTGGCACTAGTTGATCGGACCATACTCCGACTTTGTGTTTGACTTAGTTTTGTTTTTGTTACTTTTCTAGCGGTTTCTCGGACCGTTTTCTTGGGAGTTGATGTATTAACGCGGTTCTCAGATTTCTTCTCAACCAATTTCTTGCTGTTTTTTGCCGGCGAAGGAGATCGACTGCGTCCAATTTTTTTACTCTCTTTTTTATGCTCCGTTGATTTAATAATTTTAGGATTTAAATCGCCTCTATTCTGACCTGAACTGCCATTTTTAGAATATACAGATATAACAATAATAGGATTCTTATTTTTGTTAATTGCAATACTCGTGTCTTCTTTATTTTCATACACGTCGCTGACGTTATCGGCGGTGCTTACACAAGCACATTGTTGCTTTACTTTTCCACGGCCGCTGTCCTCTATTCGAGTCGAGGCAGTAGGCAATACCATTTGAAAATCCACTTGTGTTCCTTGAGATTCTTTACTAAAATCAAAAGAAGGACTTTATATTAGTCTTTTAGTATACATCTAACAGTGACTTTTCCGCTTATATTGGGGGAAAGAACGAATAGCCTAAGCCGTAGAAGATAAAAGCTTCGGGTTTTAGAGGCATTAAAAGTAGCGCATTCAGGTTTGTTTGAAAATCAACAACAACATGTCATAAAAACTATGTCTTACGTCATAGACAAATTTTATAACTTACCCAGCTGTGGAAGCTGAATAAAAGCGGGCTTCTATAGGACTCTCCTTTGCCTGTACTTTCGCGTCACGTTGCGTTCTGGGAGACTGACTTCTGTAATATTGAACATTTAAACATGTAAAAATTAAAATTAAAGTGGAATTTTCGGGGGCACTGAACGGCCTCCTAGCCTAGTTGGTAGTGACCCTGCCTATGAAGCAGGAGGTCCCGGGTTCGAATCCTGGTCGGGGCATTTATTTGTGTGTTTATCACAGATATTTGTTCCTGAGTTATGGATGTTTTCTATGTATTTAAGTATTTATCTATATCTATCTATTATATATATCGTCGCCTAGTACCCACAACACAAGCCTTATTGAGCTTACTGTGGGGCTAGGTGGATTTGTGTAAGATTGTCCCATAATATGTATTATTATTATTTATTACCTTAAAAGCGTAAGGCTGCGTTTCCACCAGAGATGAGCGAGGATGCGTTCCGAGGAATGTGTTTGTTAAGAACCCATCCTAAAGCTGCGTTGTGCGCGTATAAACTAATGAAGTGATTCTATTGGTTTTCAAAAACACATTACCTACTCGCAACACATCCTCGTTCATCTCTGTTGGAAACGCAGCCTAAAGCTTCTTACCTAAATTGTTCATTACAAGCTTGGTAACACGGTGGTAGCAGTGCACAGTCCGCTCCTTGAAATTGCGTTAGAACTAAAAGTAAACAAGTACAGTGAATTTAACAACACGGGTATGTTAAACAAATACAGCTAATTTAAGTTAGTCAGCTTTTAGCTTACTCGGTTGGTCATTAAGAGTAGCGTCACATTTTAGGACGCATTTGTCATCTTTCGTAAGTCCTAGGCGTCCTGTTATCCTTATTCGGTCTGGGCGGCCGGTATCCAAGCTTCGTTTTTCGTATCTTTCGGGTGACCTTCGCCTTTCCTCGGCAATTACTGATTCGACCGATTTCTTGCTTCTTAAACTAAATCTGTCAGGTGATTTTGGGGTCTCATCCTTTTGATTCTTCCCCGATTGGTATATGTGTATCCTTGTCTTTTGTTGACTTGTCCGAGTAGGTGATTTAGTTCTCGCATCATCACTCTTCAAACTATTTCTATCGGGTGATTTTGACGATTGTCTTTGAGACGTGGATTGTTTGTTAATCATTTGCTTTTTTATCATAGATTCAACCTTCGTGTCCTTCGTGCTCATTTCATAATTCGATCTAACAGGAGATTGGGGCGATGGTGGGCCTGATCTATCTGCAGGGGATACATTTTTTGTCTTTTTCAAAGTGTTCATATAAGCGCAACCGGGGCTACATTCTGGAATAGTATGTAATTGACTTTCTTTCTCCTTTGCCTTGTCTGGGCTCTTTTTTCTAGTTCTATTCATATCTTTAAAATAACAATTTTTCATACATTCCGATAATAAATAGTTATCGTTTATTTCTTTAAAGATATCTGCATTTGATGTGTCTATGACACGCCCTTTTTCTTTTTTCTTTCCTGGTATAACGATGTAAATCTTTTTGGATTTGCCAGAGTTGTCAGGGGGTTTCTTTTTTGGCCGCTCTCTTCTTTTGTGGGCGTTGGCGACGGTTATAGCAGATTTAGGACATACAGTGACTTGGATGAGAGGCTTGCCATATGCTGAGGGACAACTTTTGTAGAAACCACCAAACACTGGGTAATAGCCTGCCGAGATGCTGTTCAATACCTGATGAATAAATATCGATAGCAGTATTATTGACATAAAACATTATTAATTGACATGTAGTATTGGTCTACAGTTAGGAAGCTAAAAATAAATAGCAGTGTTTATCAAACATACACCTTCTACCAGCGTGTACAGTAGTTTCCAGTTCCTATACCTCAGACTTAACTAGGGATTTGAGGTAAGGTCGAGCTACATGCGTAGAACATGACATTGGGATAGTATCAGTATACTGCGTCACGCGTTTCCTTACCTCAAAACCCAAACCTAACTTACCTATGTTATACCTATTATAACATTTACGTATGTAGAGCTCCTTACCGGATGAAGAGATGGTTCCTTTAAAAAAAAGGATGCAGAAGCCGAAACCAGGTTTAAATTATTCAATTGTACACTTCCTTTATTTTGTTGTAAGCAGGTACGCGATACAGGATAAAGCAAATCCCACGAATCTAAAAAAAATCACAAAATATAAAATAAATGTAAAAAGAAAAAACATTCACATGAAAAACACAAATCACGGACCTAGTACTCCAGTAGTTTGATCGAAATTATCCATTTTACATATCTGTATATGTTGAAATTAACATAATATTGGAAATTGTAAAAAAAATGTTATAAATATCATCAAATAAAATTTTGACACGATTTTAGTGTCAATTGTGACACGACTGACGTGTGCGATTCCGATACGATCCGAGACTTTCAATGACTTGTGACAAGCTTTTGCGTACTTTGACGTTAGGTAAGTTCCTAAGGTTCTTACCAAAAAGGTGGTTATTAATATTTAAGGCTGGAGTCAAACGTCAGGTACACCATTGTAAAATCACAGAGTAAATAATAGTATAATACAGAGAGAGCTCTGTAATGTCACGTAACGTCACGAATCATGTTGTCCCTTCTTAACGCATGACAAGTTCTCTTTCGCACTTATGCAAACGTATCGGATACGTCGTGTCAAACTCATGAATTTATATAAAGTGGATCTAATTCTTACACTTATTCCCTAACCACAGTTGAACCTTATTACCGAGCATAACAGTTGATTACAGGAGACTATTAAAAAGTAGTAAAAACGTTCCCATGGAGAGCTTAAAGTAGGGGGCGGTGTCCCACTCGCACTCGTTAAAAAATTGTCACATTTGATGGACATTTGACACATATTGACATTTTGATAGTCTGATGACGTCATTAACCCCTTAGTCAAAACGAGACACAATCCCCTAGATAACCTTCTCTTTCAGCCTCACTTTTTGACCGAAGTATTTCATCCACTTCATATATATCCATGGTCAAACTCAAATTTTTTGACAGATTTACTTTGAGTTGTACCCCCCTGGTAAAATGAACGTTGACAAAAACAGACAAAAAAACGATGGATAGTCAGTGGGGTAATGTGAAAAAAAATTACCCTTCATCTGAGAATTTACTTTACCCCGGAAATCTGATACGTTTTCGGTTAATCATATCAGCTGCTGGATACTAGTTGGTAGCCAGAATTGACAATGTTTCAAAATTTTCAATTAATGTAAATCGAAAACCATTTCGAGAAATACAGTTTTAGAACTCAAAAATATTTTTTTTGGATTTTTTATTTCAGTATTTTTTGAAAAAATCAGCAAAATATGTAAAACGGGAAATGACGTCACACCGCTGATACAATACTACCATTATGAAAAACGTTAACTTCCGGGTTTCCGTTTGACAACTTTGACAATTACAGCACTACTGACAGTGAGATGACAGTTGACATTTGAATTTGATTCATTCTATTCGAATATTTGCTTGCGATTTACGTGTTTCCTTTCCTTGGATTATTTTGATTTTCTACGACACGCGCTTTCACACGGACCCCGGATTGCTTTCTACAACGACGACTACGGCCTTTCTTTTTCTCGGACCCAAGATTGCTTTCTTCAACGACGACTACGGCCTTCGCTTTTTCACGGACCACGGACTAAGAATTTCTCATTTCTTCTACGACAACCTGGCATTCCCTCGGAAAATACATGAGAAACTCTGAAGGATTTGTCAAAGCTGACAGCAGGAACTTGCCGCGTGTAGAAACAATTATGATGATGGAGTTTCTGCAAAGCTCCGATAAATATAATTTGCCTGGCACAAGACAAGAGGTGCCAAAGCTTCATTATCTTCGCAGAATTCCTACGTCCAAACTGCTGTGGGCTATGTTGAAGTTAAGCGTGAAAATGATATTTGTTGCGTTAAATGCCGCGTAACCCCAGAACACCGAGTGCACAATACAATGTATGAAGTGTCTGCAGACATAAATGAAAGGGAAGAAACAGTTATAGACGTGACTTGCAAATATGCACTATGTTTTTTAATGTGGCTTGTGAAAAAAACGGAAGAACCCAGCTCAGCATCTACCACCTGTTATTGGCAGAGGCCTTTATTGAGTGCAGCGGTTACCCGGGGCCAATCCATATTATGTTCAGCTATAGGTAAAAGAAAACAGTATAGATGCAATGTTCATATGCACTGGGTACAGTTCAATGAAAGATATATTAATTAACTAATAAAAGAAGAAGAAATATTCTGGGAGAAATTTATATTCAATAAGATTTTAGAATGTGTTAAATAAATTAGATTTTAAGGCAGGTAAATAAACTTGTTTATTTTTTTATTTAATTTCACCTATCCTGTTGTCTGTAATCAAATCTTGCAGATCAATTTTAACCCACTTCCTTGTTTCTGATTAAGCTGAAATTTTGCACTCATATGTGTATTGTGTGACAAGACAATGCAATATTATATGTGGGCGAGTTTAGTGCAAGGGACCACTTTGTCGATTTACAAGGACACTTCATTCTTTCACTAATAAAGAGATTGTGTAGTTTTAGAAAACACTAGTAACCCCATATGGACGAAGTCCATATCATCCTTTTCCCATGAACTGGCATATATTATTATGGCATGGAGCAAATCTTACGATGGAGCTGGAAGGTGGTCAATGGCCACAGGATAGAAACTCCTCAACTACTCAACATTATCCCATCATGTTTGGGGTTGCATTCGTCTTAGTTAGGGATTGTAAAGAGTACAGCTAGCAATAAAAGCTTATTACAAAGATGTAAATGATAAAATTATTTTAATAAAGCTTTGAATGAATATATAACAGTCACCATCATATATATCGGAGCTGCCAAGGTGGTCATAAATATCTGAACAACGCTCGGCTTCGCACGCTGTTTGTTCGCGGTTCACCTAACACACTCCTCCTCGCTTCGCTCGTCGTCGCAACTATCTTGACTCTGCCAAATGACAGTCTTCCGTGATTGTATATTGTCATCGATAATTTTATTTTAGCCAATTAAGCAAATAAAAAAATATTTACTTATAGATTCTTTAATACATATTTTATTCAACGTATAAAACTTTGTAGAGTTGATCCGGAAAGAGAAGTGTCGTGGTTTATATTGAAGCTCATACATTCTACGACACTTCTCTTTCCAGACCGACTATGTAATATTTTTCATACATTTCCTCGGGCTAAAATTGCTATATATGATTTTAATAGGACCCAAAGAACCCCTCAAATCCATCAGTTATCCTAAAATTAGGCGACTCGTTTTAAGACCCAACCCATCCTAAGGCCTAAAATGTTTGTCACATCCTGCAACGGTTGTTTGAAAATTGGCAATTAAGGTTTTAGACGTGCTTTCACTTTCATTGTTTTCCAATAGAAAATGTTTTCCATATCTTCTTCCAACTGAAAGAAACGGACACACGATTAATAATGTAAATAAAATCTCTACTCGCATCGAATAATTCATTAAAATAGACACGCATTGTACTTACATCCAAATGATCTTCGCAAATAAAAAGTCGCCTCGTTGGTACATGACCCAAACCCGCTGCGGCACACCACTCGGCTTTGTTATCCTCGGGAACAGTAAAAAACTGTTTACCGGGTGACAAAGATGTTTTGTTTTTACATGTTTTCATAAAGCAATATTTTATGCGAGGCATTTTCAACAACACTTGCGAACTTTCAGCAACGCTTTCGAATTCAGCGGTTGACATTTGAAGTTTTGACGTTTGTGCTTTCAATGTCAAACTGTTTGAGTGCACTATGGTTTTTTTACGTAAATGTCAATGAATGTAACTAATTTAACGTTTTTTTAAGTGTATGAAACACAACATGTGACGTCACACCGCTGATACTTTGACGTTTGTTACATACGCCCTTTCTGCTCAAGTAATAATATAAATGGAGTTTTCCACAAAAAAATTGGATTTTCGAAAAAATAAAAAAACACGGGTGTCTTAAAATTTTGAGTTCTTTCGAGACTCATAATAAAAATTAGCACTCAAAAAAATGAAACATTGTCAATTTAGGCAAATGTTAGGTTTACATGTCAGTTTGTATACACGGTTTCCGAATCAGGGAACCTGAAGGTGCATATTATATCATACTAAATAACAGAGCCCCGCACACACGCACACAGTTCTACCTGTATGACTGTGTGATTTTACCGTTAGGCATACGTCGGATTTGAATGCAAACAAGTAAAAACGTACAGGCCATATGCGGAGCTCTACTGATCGGGAAAATGAATCAGTCAACCGGACGGTACCTGCATGACGTTTGTCTCCAGCCCACATTCAGCTCTCAAATCCAGCGTGACATTTTTAATCTTCATTTTTTCTATAGTTTCATAATGGTATCAGTACATTAAATTATTAATTACATTATAATTATTTGTTAAATTCAAAATTAAATGGCTAATATTTAGATATCGGTAATGTCTACATTGTGCATGCCTAAACTTCTTCATATTCGCGAATGAAGTCGAAACACCTATTTTTAACTAAATAAATTTTGTAAGCATTGTTGTCCGGGATCTAGATTTCAAAATCGGACCATGTCTCCTCCCGTAGCCCCGTTCAAAGTAGAGAGTTCTGAAAGCACAGGTATGGTCATCCCGGTATCAAAAGAGACTTATTTCAACACCAAATGGGTCTCGAATCGGGTATCATTGTGCCCTTACGACATGTTGTATCATCCACCGGACTACAACCCGAAGGCTGCGCGATCCGATCGCCAGGAACCTAAGATTATAAAAAGGAATATATGGGTCCAGGTAGGTACCTATATTTTTTTTAGGCTGCACTTCCGCTAGAGCGAGGATGCGTTGAGAAGAATGTCTTTCTTCTTCGCCAGGACGCTCGCGTGAACTCGCGTTCCCATACAAACGTAGTTCAGCTCTCATTTTAACCTTTTCAACGCCAAGAGCCATTAAAGTGGTCGACTACTGTCGTGCCTACCACGCCAACAACCACTAAAAAGGCTATGGCAGACGCTGTCAAATCAATTTTACTGTTGACAGATAAGGTTTAAATTAGTATCTCACTAGTTGAAATGTTGGCGTGTATGCCACATTTTGATGCGAGAGAGAAAGCCTTGAAAAGGTTAAAACGACATGCTTTAGAACCATGAAATTTAGCATGGGCATTCTAGTTTCGTGGTTCTAAAGCATGTCGTTTTAAAATGAGAGCTAAACTACGTTTGTGTGGGAACGCCAGCGTTCTGGCGACTCTTAAAGAGTTTCGTTTTCTTTTCCTTTTGAGGTACAGAACTCTAAAATATGCTCTGGCTAATCAGTCCAACAAGATATATTATGCTATGATAATAGTTTAGGTAGATGGCGTCAGCACATAGGGTATACAGATACACTGTCACTAATATTTTTCTATGGGATTTGACTTAAAAAGCTAGCATCCAGGTCAATTCGAATTATTCAAATCGGACTACGGGTCTCGGAGAAATCGGTGAACATACAATACAAAAAAACACTAAACCGAATACAGAATCTATCATCTTTCTATGGAATTGAAGTCGGTAAAAACACGAGTTTGACACTATTGGTACGACTGACAGAAACTCGCATGCGGGCGCCATCTAAGTATGAATACCTTCGACTAATATACCCTCCTCAAACCTTTGATCGATTACTTACCTATACAGGTTGTAACAAAAATACTGGTGATCCATTTAAGGGCTTAATTGGTATCGTATTGCGAGTAAGAAAAAATAGGAGAAAAATTATTTGGACGCGAAAATTTTTTTTTGGCATGGGACATGTCGTCACAGCTGACCAACCCTTTTTTTTACTTACTTTTTCGTAATTAGAATACGATATCAATTATGCTGTTAAAAGGATCACCAGTATTTTTGTTACACCTTGTATATATATTTAAAAAAACTAGTTAATTTCAACTATGCTTTTACTTTCATTGATAAAAATATGAGCAGAATTTACTAAAGTTTTTTGGAGCTAGGCCCGAAACTTCCTAAAGCAATCATCTTTGAGGGGTTTCTTATACTGGTCAACTCGTTAGCAAGAAAGTATGGAGTTTCAAAAACTATTTAATAAGTACGGGATACTTACCATGTGAATTTGTTTTTGTAAGCTTCCGATATTTCGGCAGAGATGCATGCGCCATTATCACGTTAGGCGCTAGTAGTAGCAGTGACAACGGACGAAAAAAGCGAACTCGAAAGAGGGTAGATCGCTATGGTGTGTGGGTAGACCTCAACTGGCACTCGCAGCAACTTCAGTTACTCCGTGATAATGGCGCATGCAACGGTGCCGAAACATCGGAAGCCCACAAAAACAAACTCACATGGTAAATATCCCGTATTAAATAGTTTTTGTAAGGTTAATGAGCTTATTAGCTTAATAGCTCACCGAAGGAAGCCCACTAACTGCTCGATAGGAGAAATAATTCGTGTATAGCTGAATTTTGGTGAAGTTGTAGATAAAGGTGTCTTACACAACATACTAAAAGTACTCATGGATAGGGGTGCCGCTAACGGGGAGAGGGGGGTGTAAAGGTCCCCTTTTTTGGCTTTTCGTAAATAACTCAGTAGCGGTGGCTCATACGAAAAAATGTTCTTCTACTTAATTAATCCACAAATGATTTTGTACAAAAAAGGTTCTTTACACTTTTTTGCTGAGATCAATGTATAATGAGATTTCGAAGAAATACGATAATCACTTTCAGAAACTTTCGGAGCTTTTATTTACGAAACTATTAGTTTTGTCTAAAAATTGTTTTAAAAAACCCATATTTATATTAAAATACCTATCCAACGATACCCCACACATTAGGGGTGGATTAAAAAACAGAATTTACCCCCCACTTCATGTGTTCGGGAGCTACCCTAAAAAAATATATTTTTTTAGATTTTGTTTTAAAACTTTGTCAGCGTGTTCAAAACACATACACATACGAAGTTTAACTATTCTAGTACTAACCATCACTGCGCAAAGCCGTGAACGGATAGACTGGGACAAACGGACAGCGAAACTATAAGGTTAGGAAATTGATTGCAGGCGTCCATAGGCTATGGGAACTGCTTACCATCAGACGGGTCGTATGCTTGTTTGCCACCGTCGTGGCATAAAAAATAAAAAGTAAAAAAATACCCTCTTCAACCTGCTCAGTGATGGTTAGTACTTGAATAGTTAAACTACGTATGAGTATGTGTTTTGAACACGCAGACAAAGTTTTAAAACAAAATCTGAAAAAATATTATTTTTTAGGGTACCTCCCGAACACATGAAGTGGGGGGTAAATTCTGTTTTTTAATCCACCCCTAATGTGTGGGGTATCGTTGGATAGGTATTTTAATATAAATATGGGTTTTCTAAAACAATTTTTAGACAAAACTAATAGTTTCGTAAATAATAGCTCCGAAAGTGATTATCGTATTTCCTCGAAATCTCATTATACATTGATCCCAGCAAAAAAGTGTAAAGAACCTTTTTTGTAGAAAATTATTTGTGGATTAATTAAGTAGAAGAACATTTTTTCATATGAGCCACCGCTACTGAGTTATTTACGAAAAGCCAAAAAAGGGGACCTTTACACCCCCCTCTCCCCGTTAGCGGCACCCCTATCCATGAGTACTTTTAGTATGTTGTGTAAGACACCTTTATCTACAACTTCACCAAAATTCAGCTATACACGAATTATTTCCCCTAAGTTTTCTTTCGTTTGGAGGGCTATAAAGTATGGAGTTTTTTTTTTAAGGAATAAAAAGGCTTTTTATTTTATTTTATTTATATGGAGTTGTCAGTACGACGTGGACTATTATGATATAATTTGATTGATGTTATTCTTTTCTTCTTCTTCCTAGCGTTTGTCCCGGCTTAGGGTCCGCTTGACAACCTATTCCCATGAATTGGCATAGACACTAGTTTTTAAGCGACTGCCATCTGACCTTCCAACCCAGAGGGGAAACTAGGCCTTTTTGGGATTAGTTCCAGTTTCCTTACCATGTTTTCCTTCACCGAAAAGCGACTGGTACATATCAAATGGTATTCCGTACATAAGTTCCGAAAATCTCAGTGGTACGAGCCGAGGTTTGAACCCGAGTCCTCCGGATTGAAACTTGGACGTCTTACCGCAAGGCTACCAGCGCTTCTTAATTTTGATTGATTGATTGATTGATTGATCGATTAGAAGTGCTGGTAGCCTTGCGGTAAGAAGAAGTGCACGTCCGACTTTCAATCCGGAGGTCTCGGGTTCAAACCCCGGCTCGTACCACTGAGTTTTTCGGAACTTATGTACGGAACATCATTTGATATTTACCAGTCGCTTTTCGGTGAAGGAAAACATCGTAAGGAAACCAGACCTAGTCCTAAAAAGGCCTAGTTTCCCCTCTGGGTTGGAAGGTCTGATGCCAGTCGCTTTCGTAAAAACTAGTGTCTATGCCAATTCATGGGATTAGGTTGTCAAGCGGACCTCAAGCCGGGATAAACGCTAGGAAGAAGAAGAAGAGATTGATTGATCGATTGATAATCTGTTCTAGTATAAATATTTCTAGTATAAATAATAAACTTTTATGGTTCGAAGGAGTTCCACAGGGGCATACCTTCAACTACGCACTTTAATCTCGGCCGACCGAAATGGAAGATCATAGATGTCCCAACTAAGGAATACATTCGAATGGCAGGTATGTGTGAGAAGCATATTTAGGGTGCATATACACACGGAATTCAGCCGAGATCTCAGCGAAATTCAGACGACTATAGACGATACAACCAGAATACATCCGAATATATCCATCTGAATTTGGTCTAAGTTCTGAAGCTGAATTCCGCAAAGTGTATGTTGCGCTCCGAGTTTAAAAATAGTTGATGTGTGATTGAACTTGCACAACTGAAGATTGTGAGGAGCTTGCATTTGTCCCATAACCTGTCAACGCAACTCGCGTCAGCAACGCGCGTGTGGCTCCAATGGAGTTGCAAGCGCCTAAAAGCTGCGATGGCTGCTTAATTATCGCAGGCCAGATGCTTGTTTGCCATCGGCTTTTTTAAATGTTAAAATATTGATAGGAAAGAGTGGATTACTTAGCGGACCTTTCCAAGTTTTCCCGTTTCTTTTCTTGCAATAATTCCGTTTTATTAGAAAAAAGCCTGCTAATATTTTGCTTTACAAATAGTTGTGCAATAGTTTTTAGATTCATAAAATAAAGACAATCACAATAAATGAATAGAGATGCTCTATATAAGACTGCAGATTAGATAAGAGTGACGGGATTTATCTTAATTATGAAAACGACTATCTTTACGAGTGACTTGCACATTTCGCTTTAAACCATCCGTATTCTTTAATGGCTCCTCTACATGACGGGCCATCATAGGGACGCAGCTATGCGTTAGAGGGAGCTAACGATATTGCGATCTCGTTCCGTCATATAGCTGCGTCCCTATGATGGCCCGTCATGTAGAGGAGCCATAGCCCATAATACACGTTTATACCTACACGATCCTACTTCCTCTTCCATAGAGTAAGCATTTAACAAAACAAAATAGCTTGAACCATAAATGGCGCATCAATCAAAACACTGTACGTACGGCCTAGATACCGGTTTTTCGGTATTGGCCATAAAATATACAGATATTGCATACCCTATACCCAACTGCTTGCCTTATTTGCAGGAAGTTTTCAGGACAAAAATGAAAGCTAAACAAGCAGCAGCTTGCCTGATATTTTTTAACGCATCGCCACTCTTATTAATTCAATATGTAGCCGCGATGAGAATAAGATTAGACTTGACCGATTTGCCTTAAACCAGAGACTATAGAGATATAGGCGACCACAGCCTAAGAACTTTTTGAAGCTCAACTCAATTGCGCCCTCGGTCCGAAAGCCGCCTAAAGATACCGAAACTACTGTACTGGGCTACTAGTGTACTACTAACTACGCTATTTGTTACTAGATGGAGCAGGTGACATTTTCTCTTACAATTTCGGTATCTTTAGGCGGCTTTCGGACAGAGAGCGCAATTGAATTGAGCTTCAAAAAGTTCTTAGGCTGTAATCGTCTATATCTCTATAGTCTCTGCTTAAACTTACGTGAAAATTGATAGGGATTGACAGCTATCTCAATCCTGTCCTGAGTTGAGTGTGACCGAGGGCACAAAATTTTGGGATAGCCCTTTAAGATGTTTCAGATTATACTTTTATTTAACGATTTTTGTGTGTTTTAGTGACAAATGAGAGACCCAATATGCGGATATACAATATTCTGGAGTGGGCCATTTTACTTAACGAAGGGAAAACAATCTGTGAATAAACAAGACATCCGCCGATGGAAAAAACACCGACACTTCAGTGTTTGTAATTCTAAATTCAAAATAATAAGCGTCAAAAATAACATTATGGTAAGTAGTTACTTTGAAACTAAAACCTATTACCTAATCTTAAAAATATGAAGGGCACACGGAAAGAACATGTGTAGTCCCTTTTTTCGTAAAATGAGATTTTTGTATCAAAATGTACAACTTGCAATGAACTATTAACAACAACTTCTGTAACAGCTGGAATTTTTAACATAAATCCACTTTTTAATTCATAAAAACCATCTAGTTACGAAAATAGTATGGTTAATTGAATCGTTCCAAACTTTAAAACCGCTATAACTCAAAATGTTGTCAAAGTGACTAGACATGTTCTTTCCGTGTACCCTTCATATTAAATCGATTTTCCGTAAAGGTTATTTATTTATCGTATGGCTATAATTATTCTTCTGGAAGCTGAGCTTGTTCGGATTATCTATTCACTATTGTATTCAAAATCTCAAGCCGGGAAGGTGCCATAAAAAAGATTCAGAGCGCTAATTATTGCTAATGTATTAACAACTTTACGACTAGGACATTAGATGCGAAATAAACAGAGCAAGTTAAAGCATGCTTTGCTTGGGGCCAAGCAGCGCGTGCCAGATGGGCGCGTACCATAACATCAGGTAAACGGTGTCCCTAGTTGAACATATTTTTTTCATTTACTGACTAGAGCCATAGAGTTAAAAATTCATTTTATGTGTTTGTGTGTGTGAGGTGTGATGAATGTGTGTGTGTGTGTGTGCGTGCTTCAATAATATTTATGTATGTTGGATAATCCTTCTTTTTACGTGCCATTAAATTGTTTGAGATGGTCTATTAAATATTTTATGAAATTACTCTTTTAGCACCACCCGCAGGGATCACGTGTAGGGTTGGGTTGTCTAAGGTGTTTCTTATGGACGCAGAGTAACGTAGATCGTAAAGGTAATATTTGTAAACAAAGTTCGCCTTTACAAATCTGCTGCGTCGACTGTACATATCACCACCGTTTATTTAAGTACACTAATACCTAAGACTGGTATTAAACATAAGCTCCTAATTAACTCGATTCGTAGAGTTGATATTGTTTACCTACGTCTGAGTCCCATCTTGTATTTTTTAACCTACTCGTAAGTATTATTTAACGCATAAAAAAATTTAAAACGTAAATACAGTGTGCTAAATAAAACGTCGAAGAAATTCTACATAATAGAATCTGCTCACAAACGTTCACGAGAAACGGTTGAGAAATGCGGACTGTAGATGAGAACAGCCGGAACAGATGGACATACGAAAGCATATATTTTTGCCCAAGTTGAAACGGATACCTTAGCTATCGCTCAGTCAAAAATAGTAAAAATACATCATTCTCAGAGCCAACCCACATTAAAAAATGTTTTTAGTCCGTGCGTCTAGGTCACGCCTCCATATCCTTGTAGTGATATCTAGTTCTAAACAAAGTAAGGTTATTTTATTATTTCCGGTACCATAGACAATTAAAATCTATGTAGTTTGCACGTAAAAGCAAAATTTGAAGTGCAAAATGTGGCCACTTCATGACGTCACGTTGTAATCGCCGTTCCTTCAATGGAAAGTAGCTTAACAGCTGTTAGCAAGCTACCCCCATTCTGGGTCATGGCTCGTCCATCAGGTCTCCATCGCAATGCGATGCGGGAACGCCGCGAGCGTGATGGGGACTTTTGGAGCGGGCATGACGCAGAAGGGTAAACCCACGTAAGAGCGTAACGCCAGTTACCAATTATTCGCTCACTGTTTTATTTATGGTACAAATTTAAGTGAAAATATATCTAGGGATCTATTTTATTCTTACCTAGCGATAAATTATCGTTCACAATAGCGTCAGAAATAAATAAACAATGAATGAAATCGTAACTGGCGTTACATTTCCATGGAATTGCCCAGAACGGGTTTTACTTAATTAATTTGTGTTTAATTTAGTTTTTTGATATGACTTTTCACGCTTTCCCCAATTTAATAATTATTTTAAAAGTCGCCAGGACGCTCGCGTGAACTCGCGTCCCCATACAAACGTAGTTCAGCTCTCATTTTAAAACGACATGCTTTAGAACCACGAAATTTGGCATCGGCATTCTAGTAGTACAGATCTAGGTCGGACATTTGTTTTTGTTGCTAAAAATTGTAATACAACGAAAATATAGCAAAAATAAGTTTTGTATGTAAATCTGTAACTGGCTGTATTTCCTTTGTTTTATTTTATTTTTTTGCAACGAAAACGAATATCCGACCTAGATCTGTACTACTAGAATGCCCATGCCAAATTTCGTGGTTCTAAAGCACGTCGTTTTAAAATGAGAGCTGAACTACGTTTGTATGGGAACGCGGGCGTCCTGGCGACTCTTAAGCTGTGAATACAGAAGTGAATTTTCATATAAAATATGCCAAATGTCAACTTTCGCTAAAAATTTAGGAACGTGTGAAAATAAATTATAACTCGCCTTAGTTACTTCAGACAAACATGACATCACATTTATTATGATGTTATCTAATCAAATATCAGGATTTAATTTAAGGGTATGATATATAAGGTGAATCCACCGAAATTACAAGTCATATCTCACAAGACAACATAAAGACGCACGCCCTCCTTTCCTTGGGTATGTGTAGCCTAACTAAAAACACTCATATTAATATGTTATATTTCATCTAAATATGTGACAACATTATACATCAAAAGGTACCATTAGTGGCAGGCGCTTAGTTATACCTACTTTTATTTCTCGAATTAAGGATGTCACGAATACGAATATCGATCGTTTCTCTCACATTCGCGAACGCAAATATTCAGGATGCAAATGTTGCGGAGTATAGCTTTATAAAATGCAATTTTTGTAATTATTTTTATGTTTCCGTTCAAAAACTCAGAAAAGTATATGTGATGAGCTGATGAGACTGGTGAGTCCACATTTTTTGATTAAAATTATAGTCGAGTGATACCTACCATCGTTTTCTCTGAATGCGCTTGAGTCGCGGCCGGGTCAACGCAGTCAAAACACGACGTGTGCTTACAGATTTGCAAGTTGCGGTAACTATCAAAATAATTGGAAATTTTCTCACTTTCGAGACAATCTCACAAGAAATATAGGTAATTGGAAATTTAAGAAAGGGAAATAAAAATACACAGGGGAAAACCTCACAAGCTCCAAATTATAATTACATACCTATAAATGTGCTGTAGAAACACACCGGTAAAAATAAATAAACGAACTTTATTTAAATCTTAAACTACACGGAAAAAAAGACTTCTTAATATAAAGCAAATTTCTTCCATGCAAAGCAATAAAGTTTTAAATATAACGAAGCGAATAAGATTCTTAAATACAGATTTTCTAGTTTTCTTTTAACTAAAATAATACTTGTTTTTTTGAAGAACAATCTACTCTTATTTTAAGTCGAAGAGTTTCTATCAAGTAGAGATATTTTACACTCTTGGTGTAAAACAGTATATTTGCTCATTTAAAAATCTTATTTCGTCATATTGAGAAAATGTTAATCTGAAACTTTAAAATAGTGGCGACAAATGAATACGGTCTGAGACCAAAAACAATTTAAATATTTGTTTTAAGTGAGAATCACGTCACATTCGTTTGAGAATACGATTCTTTTTATCCAAGAGAATGCAAATTATCACCTTAACAATACAGTTCTTTTGATTTAAGAGTTCTCGTCAACTTCGTGTGAACTATTGACATTGTTAAAAAGCTTATATGTATCAGAAACTTCGTTTTTTTAGGGCTAAACCCAAGAAACGAAGTTTAATTAAAAAGAGATAATACAATAATAAATTATGAATATCTCATTCTCATAACTTATATGGAATTGTATTACCTAGATCTGTAATCGCTACTGTGAATTTCAAATAATCCTCTGCAAGACGCCTAGGGTCATGAAGTTACATCGAACAAACGTTACCGTGTTGTAACCTACACGCAGAGACATCTATTGGCGCGCAGCGTAACTAAACTAGCGCAAGAAAATATTTACTTGAGATAAGATTTCAATGATTTTGTATAAAGATTAAAATAACTTAGTGCTAATAATTTAAAATTTCATTCGAAAGTAGTTGTTTGATCTAACGAAAAGAAAAATCTTCCTTACAAAGAAGAATTGATTTATGTGAAGAACACATTTGTGTTTAACCAGAGAAACTTATTTTGATTGAAATAAAATTCATTTTTGCTATAAAAACGATATTAATTTACCCCGAAACGATTTGAATTACTTGAATCAATTTCTCCATATCAACTTATTTCAATAATCTCTTGAAACAATATAATATTTTTGTATTTCTATTTTAAGAAAACGTGGTCTTTTGAGCGAAGAATCATATTTTGGATAAAGGAAATAAATAAATACTTGTCACGAGGAAATATTTTCAAGATAATATAATGTCTTGGATTGAGAATAACCCGGCAGCTTTTTTTCCGTGTATTTAAAGAATAACTTTATATCACTTAGCAAACTATTATTATACATTAAGATTATGCTAAGTAATTGTCTAGATATAAAATATTGCACTTTTTTCCTGTAGTAATAAATACCTAAACAGATTCAATTCAATTTTTGTATGAAACCACAATCTCCAAAATCTCTTTTAGACTAAGAGACGGCCACGTCATATATGACTGAATGATGACTTATGAGTTATGACGCAAAAATGAGAGCACTAAAACACATTTAGTTAGATTGCTATAGATACAATCCTAATTGCTAGATCCGGGCATCTGGCACCTATTAATGTGTGGAGGTCAGAGCGACAGATTTGCAAAATTTCTGCAACACAGGTAAACAGGCGAACAAACGAAGCAGTTCGCGTTACTAGATCAAGTAGATACAGTCGCCATCAAATATATCGGAGCAGCCAGGGTCCTCACAAATATCTGACCATGCACTTTATCGCCTTGACAATAGAGTCGTTGTTCAGACATTTGGGATCACTTTGGCCGCTCGATATATCTGATGGCTGACTGCTCAAACCAGACCTCGCTAACCTTACATTTACAAAAATTACGAGTATGGAGAATTATAATAAATTTATGTAATCTATTCAGTAACCTGCATGTTGATAATGTTTAAATTAGTGAAGCCTTCCGTCCGCTCTAAACGTATTCGGCGCGCAAAATTATTCAATTAAATTACTTAATACTGAAACAATTAGGCTACTGTTTTTTTTTAAATTAGGGCAAATAAGGAGATTAAAAAAAAGATAGGCATTTATTTATGTCTATACAGCGTGTCGCCTAAATTAGTCAATTAATATTATATATATGCAACAAAAAGACTATTGGAAAATATACTTTTGAAAAAAAAGTAAGGGTATATTTCTTCGCACATGTGAAGTGTCAAAAATATTCTTGATAAAATAAGGAATAAGAAACAAATTGCTATTTTTACGAAATCCCTATTGAAAATCAATGAAAAGTGAACATTAGTACCTACTGTGATGTGATGTGAAGTTTGTGAATAAATGGATGGAAGTGTATGGATGTCAAGTTTAATATCGCTGAAGAGAAATCTTCAAGACTTTAGACGCAATAAAATTATTTGAACAGGTATGTTACTGCCACTGGCGATATATATAAAATTGTCCAATTTATGGTACTTACGTCCAGGGGGCCGATTTTTGACAGCCGGACGCTCGAATTCAAAAAATTCAAGCTCGAAAATAATCACACACAAAAGTTTGTTGCCAATTTTTTCGCATGGAATTAAAAGTTTAAATAATCATGATTTTAAATTTCTATCACTGTTATTTTTAAAACAGAATTTGATCGTTTTATTCAGAGTTTCAAATGTCACTTTCGAGTGCTCGATTCTCAAAAATCACCCCCCAGAGCGGTGATTTTTGAGATTCGAGCGCTCGAATTTGACATTTAAAACTTTGTGTAAAACGATGAAATGGTGCTTTAAAAACAACAGCGATAGGTATTTAAAATCATGATTATTCAAACGATTTATTGTGAAAATAATAGTGACAAACGTTTGTGCGCGCGGAACTCAAATTACTCAAAAATCGCCCCTCTGACCATCTAAAAATGAGCCGCATATTGCGCCATTCGCGATTTTCTCGCGCATTGCACATGGAATTGCATACAATATTAGAGATACGTTCACTGACAAGCGAATTCGCAGCGCATCAGCCAAGTCTGCATGGTGTGTGCCATTTCACTGTTTGTATAAATAATTATGTACAATCGCCATCAGATATATCGGAGCAGCCTAGGTGCTCACAAATATCTGAACAACGCTTCTATTGTCAAGTCGATACCATGCATGTTCAGATATTTTAGAGTACCTTGGCCGCTCAGATATATTTAATGGCGACTGTACCTATGCGTAAAGCCAGACTTTAACTAAAATGACAGATTTTAAGAACAATCTGAGGCAATCTACTTATTAATATTTGGGACGTAAAAAAGCATAAAAAGAAGTGACCCGGGGTCGTTATCCTTAAAAACCTGAATGTGACTTACGCGAATTCACTGTTATCATTATCAACCAGCGCGGCGCCAAAATAATTGTAAGTACACTTCTGTATTTTGCATTTAATTTTTACGTTAATTAATACGTTTACGAAGACAACGATATCTGACGTCACTGTAATAAGCCGAAAATAAATATTGGGTACAGTAGAGTTCCTACTAAAACATCGATGCGATTTTTGTACAAAAATACGAGTAGGTATAGGTAGATAAGGACGACCTTATTATTGTGGGAGTAAGGTCGTGTATTTAGTACAGTCATTTTATTTTCACTTGTATGGGAAAAATGACAAATTTGGAAATAATTCATAATAGCAGAAGTATTTAGTTGTATGGCTTAAAAGCGATGTTAATCATTTCGTAGACAGAAAATCCCACAAAAATTTGACCTTGAAAAAATCCTCATTTAATTAATTTCTAAAAAATCGCCAAAATAAATATATAAATATTTTATTATTTATTATGGTTCCTTAAAACACGTTATTTACGGATGACGGAAAATCAGACAAAAAAAATAAACCCTTTATATATATTCTTTAATGAATATTTACTTCCCGATGGAAAATTTGTAGGATTTTTCGTTCAGTTATCTTAGAATGACATTTTAAAACTATATAAACAAAAAAATTGCTATTATAAATTAATGTTTGAAAAAACGTATCTTTACTGGAGTAATTAGAGATAGTAGGCGTGAGTAAATACCAAAGCACCCGGTAAATACCCGTATTTACTCATTTCGGTGGGCAAAAACTATTAGTGATAAAATATTTAAAAAGGTGTTCTTTAATCAATCTTCTTTTTTGACGAATAGTTTATGTTATAATACTCATACAGCCTTGGCCAGAAGTGTTGAGCATAGGTGTTTTTTGTTTACAATTTTGATGTTAAGCATTATTTCCCTATCCTAACAATGTACGGTAACGGTAAATGTTATATTTTATTTATAAATATAAAAAACTTCACTTAATAACACTTTCAAGGTACTTAAAAAATATGAAAACAGAAGGTACCAAAAATGTAAATTTAAGTCGGTGCGACATATTGCAAATATTCTATGCAGTTACTACTAACTTCAACAAAACATGCCTATTAGTTTAAATTAATTGACAAAATAACTTAAACAAAGATGGAAACGATGGACTAAACTTTCCAGTTTTGTATGAAAATCGCATTGGTGCTCAACACTTCTGGCCAAGGCTGTACAGTCCGTGAGCTCTAAAAAGAACCTTCGGGTTTTAGGATAAGACGTCGGGTATTAATCAACAGTGACACATGAAAAAGCAGAACAGCAATATTACCTTCGTGTGTCATCGTCATCGCCGATTCCCGAATGTTCTTCTTAAAGCTCACGGACTGTATATGAAATTAGTTTTTGGAAAAGTAATTATCAGTAGGAGGCAATGACGAACCGGATAGAATCCACACTTCCACAGGTCCGCCATTGGATTACTGGGATAACCAGCGTTGGAGATTTGTTCGGTACATCGATCCTGTAGAATAATTCTGTCGAATTATTCGACATCGCCATTAGCAAACCTGACCCCGTACAAGCTGAAGTGCGTGCTTACGCAGCACTTATGTCCTTTTATTAAAGTTTTTTTAAGACAACTCAAAAATTGTTCAATCGATCATGTTTAAAGTATTTTTTGAATAGTATATAGGGTAAATCGCCACGGTCAGACCACAGGGCAAATCGGGTAAACTGGCCACCGTCCAATAACTGGCCACCTCAAACTAAAAATGAGCTCTATTCACCTACAAACAGAATTCATTTTAGCATGAGGTTTTAATGGTGTACCCTTTTGTCGACAACCTTTTCATCGAATATTATTTCATCGACAACGATTCATCGAACCTTTAGTACTAGTAATATTGTTTGGCGTTATTTTATTTCAACTGCTATTTATTTAAATGTATCTTACTACGTAGAAATACTATTCAACGAATATTACTTAATCGCTGATTTGTTTCAAATTATGTTAATTGACACAACTACAAAACATTGCAATTCATTTCTTCGACGTATTACTTTAATACAATTTTATAATATATGTTCCTGCGTCCCGCAAGAAAACGAACTGTTGCCAGAAGTGGGTTAGGTTAGGTTAGAACTGCGACCCCCAAGAAAACGAACTGTTGCCAGAAGTGGGCTAGGTTAGTTTACAACTGCGTCCCCCAAGAAAATAAACTGTTGCCAGAAGTGGGTTAGGTTAGGTTAGAACTGCGACCCCCAAGAAAACGAACTGTTGCCAGAAGTGGGTTAGGTTAGGTTAGAACTGCGCCCACCAAGAAAATAAACTGTTGCCAGAAGTGGGTTAGGTTAGGTTAGAACTGCGTCCCCCAAGAAAACGAACTGTTGCCAAAAGTGGGTTAGGTTAGGTTAGGTTAGAACTGCGATCCCCAAGAAAACAGACAACTTTAATGCTCCTCTATTTGATTAAAATACTTCGCAAACAAGTGTCTCCTCTGTATCACTAATTTTTCACAATATTATAATATATAACACTAAATTAAATCACTTCAGACGATCAACCATTCGATCAGAAAAACGATTTCATATCTGAAACTACCCACATAGCTATAATCGTGCAGAGTGAGCCGACTGACGTGATTGCGTTTAGTTTCGATAACGAAATATAACCAATTGAAATAATTTAATGCGGAATAAATATTATTACATGTCAAAAATGAATTTAAAAAACCCGAAATGAAAAGCCATGACATGAATTTTATTGAAATAAGTCAACTATCAATTAAAAGACCTCGATTCAAATTACCTAGTAATGAGTCCTCGACGCAATGACTTGTCGATGAAATGAAAATACTTGAAACGTTGTCTTTGAAATAATATTCGATTAAATGTCTGTCGACAATTCTTGCAGGTTTTAACTGAAGAACAAATCAAATTATTTTAAATTAATATTTTGATTTGTTTATTTGTAGGTTTTGTTTTTCATGGTGTATTAGCGTCTGTCGTTCGACGTCGGCGTCGGCAGGCACGGATGAAAATAGGTTTCTTCTAATCTAAATAAAATCTAAATCTTAAATATGTCACATCTGTATAATTTTGTTATATAGTCTCCAAACGTGGCAAGGTGTGCGGATCCATGTTTTTTTCAGGGGGGCACTTTCCTTCCCAAAAAATCGTGCGGTACACACCTAATGGCCCCCATATTAGACAAATCTTGCGCCTGGGGTGGTGTGAGGGGTATTTATCCACATTGAATTCATCATCATCATCATCATCTCAGCCATAAGACGTCCACTGCTGAACATTTTGAGGGGGGGGGGGGGGTTTCCATACGCGCCACGCTTGGCAGGCGGGTTGCCGCGCGCAGTTTTTTTGTTTATTGTTTGTAGGCTTTCGGAAGATGCTGCTGCCAATCTCCCGGTATATTCCTACATTGAATTACTACAACACTATTGGCTCCATCTCCATAGTAAGCGCCGTCTTAGTTAGGCTGTCAAATTCAGTCTAACAAGAGGATTTTCTTACACATTTCGCGTCTAACTTCTTAATTTTCTTTGGATGTGCCGCGGAAGCCGAGGACTAATATAAACATTTCGTGTAGAATTGATAAGACGACTTAGCTCCACCTTTTTTTTATTTATTTTGAATGTACATATAGGTATTATTAACCATATTTTATTAAGAAAGTCGTACATTGTTTGACATTGACATATGAATTCTACTATACTAGTGTGATACTAGCCCCGATGCATACATAATGTATTTTCGTTTACTCAGACCATTTTACATACCTACAAGTACGTAAATACCAATCTGAAGCTATGAAAAGAAAAACATATGTTTCAAAAACAAAGGATGAACATTGCATAGCTGTATACAGTATTTAGTCTGAGAAAATTAACAAAATCAGGGGAAATAATTCGTGTAGTTTTGTAAATTGGTTGATTGCCCATATTAGGCTTAATTTTCTCGAACTAATTGCCATTAATAATTTTACTCATTTTCATGCATTTCTTATCAAATATACAAGGTGTAACAAAAATAGTAGTAATCCTTATAGTCTGGCTGGCCAAAAAGAGCAGTAACAGTGGAAGTAATAAGCTATCCTCATCTCTTTTAGTAGCGAGGCGAGGGTGCGAGCGTGTGAAAGAGACAGTATGATTCTCTCTGTTTATGCTTGAAGTAAATCAAAACTTTACCATAATATATATTTATGGGCATAAAATTGGCATCATATTGCGGCTAAGAAAAAGTAGGAGTACCTAATATTTTTTGAAATTAAATATTTTTTGTAGTGATGCAACGAATACGAATATTTGTATTCGGCGAATATTAGTGTTTTTACGAATATTTTTTAGGTAGGTACCTATTCGTAAGAATTTCTAAGTATGAATTCACCTTCAATAATGTTGCTTTGAGATAAAATCTATCTACCAGGTACTACTATACAATGTGTTTGTACAAATATTTTGGAGCCATTAACCACATACAATATGATAAATTTTATCGACAAATCCACTCCCATATAAATTTTTTTCTCAAACATTTTTAAACTTTAAAGTTTTATGGCTCCACAATCTACCGCACTTGGTAAATTAACCATTATTTGTCACATTTCTCCGATAGTTTTAACAAAAAATGATGCCCTAGCGCTTATGCTGCCGAAAGACACTTCTTTTGCATATGTGCGACGGATATTTTTACAAATAATGGTTAAATTACTAAGTGAGGTAGAGTGTGGAGCTATAAAACTTGAAAGGGGTGTAGTTTCAAAATAGTTGAGAATAATGAATGATATGGGAGTAGATATGTCGATAAAGTTTATCATACTATACGTGGCTAACATACGTGTACAAACACATTGTATACTTACGGTTGGTGTTGTTTACATTCAGTATAAATGCCAGACGTGTTATTGCCATAAGATGCATCACATTAACTCATATTACTAAGCAATAAAACGTAAATTAAATGAAGGTAGCCGTCACGAAAAAGTACAAAAGTGACATTTGGTAAAAAGCCAGGTAAATTAGACTTATTTTATAAATTTGATGTTTGATAAACCTAGTGCTGCTAGGGCGGCGGTGATTTATCCAGTCCCAGTTTTTGTGTTCTGATTTGTAGTTTTCACATTATTTATAAAAACATAATAATATAATGTTTTTTTTATAAGCACATGATAATTATTTGAGTGACAAACTTATACTTGCAGTTGGTGACCTATGATTTGTTTGGGGACAGTGGCACAGATAAGTTTGTAATCTCTATTCGTATTCGTAAAATGAAAAAAGTGATATTCGTATTCGTAAAAGTGGTATTCGTTGCATCACAAATTTTCAACCGACTTCAAGATTTCGAAAGAGAAGGTTATCAATTCGTCGGGATCTTTGTTTTTTTGCTTGTTTATTTTTTATTTTTTTTTACATATGTTCACCGATTATTCGAAGACGGCTGGACCGATTTGGAAAATTCTTTTTTTGTTTGAAAGAGTATACTTCACAGTGTCACCAGGTCCAGATCTGATGATGGGATCCTGGAGAAATCGAGGGAACTCTTCAACTATTATAGGCACACCTATAGTGATTTCATAATTTTTTACAGCAACTCGGCCACTTCCTCTTGGAATAGCGAATCCAAAGTGAAGTAGGTTCTTTTTTTGTTAAAATTATTTGTATGGGATACGTCATCCCAGCCGGCCAACCCTCCATACAAAATCAATGTTTTTCTTTCTCCGTTTTTAATAATTAGGAAATACGATACTAATTAGGTATGCCCTTAACCTCTTACGGATCACCACTATTTTTGTAAGTATGTGCAACAGCTTACAGCATTGGGAAATTTTGCGAATGGAAAAATCGCTACCAGTAAAATGAGATTTCCGGGATATGATCGCTACTCAAATTTTTGTTACACCTTCTACTTTTAATTGCTCTAAGTAATGTAAATATTTAAGCAAATAATATTTATTTACCTACTTTTTTTTATTAGTTGGTGCGCTTGGATCACACTCCGTCGTCAAAATGATCTTATCGCCTGAGGTAAGAACATACCTAGATATTTGTTGAAAATAATTTAAATCAAGTTTTTCAAATTTGACAAGTGAATGGTAGTGGAAAGTGGGTCATTATCATCATTTAGTGTACACAATTACACATCTACAGTATAGTTAAATTCTTTCTTTCGTAACATCACATTGTTTAATTAATAATTAATGTTATGTACAGTCGTCTCCTGCCTGTACCTACATCCAACGATATTGAAAATACTCATAAAAGCATTTTTTTTCAACTATTACAATAAGTAATTAAATTGTTCCTATAATTTGGTTTAAGAAGGCGCTTAAAATAAAACAACAAAAATCCACAGAACTGCCGATGTCCGCTCGTAGACTCCCCTTCATCCCTCGCTGACGCACCACTCTACGGTGGCGCTATCTTGTTCATGTTGCTCCTGGAGAACTACATCAAAGGGCGCTGCGCCATCAATGACCCGTGCAACAGAGTGCACTCCGTGGACACGGTCGCGGCCGACTACGACTTCATAGTCGTTGGAAGTGGCCCGGCCGGAGCCATAGTCGCTGGACGGCTGAGCGAGAACACCACGTTCAGTGTAAGTACAGGAATAGAGTAACAGAGTACAAGCGTGATGCATTCTTAATACCTGTCTCACTTTAATCCTTCCATTTTAAACTGGAAAAGACTGACACTGTTAATTATTACACCGTCACGTAGACAAATGCAGCAATCATATCCATACCATATACTATTCATGGTGCTCCTGGAGAAGTATATCAAAAGACACTGCGCCATCAATGACCCGTGCAACAAAGTGGGTCGCTCGCAGCCGACTACGACTTCATATTCGTTGAAGGCGGCCTGGGTGGGGCCATAGTATGCCCCTCTCCCTCTCATAGTAACTATCAGTAAAGATACGTTCATTTACAGGACATTACATAGACAAATGCGACCGGAGTTCACATTGTCGCGGCCGATTATAATTTTATATTCTTTGGAGACGGCTCGGCCGTGGCTATAATATTAGTCGCTGGGCGGCTGAGCGAGTACATCATGTTTAGTTAAGTCCAGAATTACTTCCGGACGCTGTTCATGCCGCATATTGCTGTCGTTTATAGGAGCCGTAAAGGATATAGGAGTAGATATGTTCCTATTTAGATTGAATTATTTTTTCATGGATTAGTCAACATGTGCATAATTTTATTTGTCTAAGTAAAAACTTCAATCTATTTCTAGAGATTTATCATAAAACTCATTGTTACTCTCTCATTTGCATAACGAATAAATGAATTAGTTTAGTAAGGCCGGAGGAGATTCGCTCGACGGAACCCATTCCGTTCCGCGTTAAGTACGGTGCGTCCAGATTGCGCAACTAATCTAACGCTAAAGCTAACTTGCGCGAAAATATTGCCTGTGGGTAATCTGGACGCATGTATAGGTGACGTGCTTTGACGCAACTCAAACGCATGGAAATGCCCCACTTGGCCTGAGATTATAGATCTACAAGGTCGTTGGAGATTCTTATGCTTGTGTTCCGCGTCGTTAAGGCGCTGGTATGTCTTACTTTTGCGAGATAGATAAGAAAGACATTAAATAAAAAACAAGAGTAAAATGTAAACAAGTTGATTCTAGTTATAAAATACCTACTAGATTAAATATTTATGCCGCGGCAAAATACTTAGTAACTGCGCCATCTCTCGATTTAAAAACCACCGGTTGTATATTATAAACCCTTTGCCGAAAACCGCAACCAAAAGAGAATCTATACATATAATAAAGGTGAAGAGGGTCAAAAATCTGTACATTGGAGATATTAGCAAAAAAATGAGTTAGTAGCTCTTAGAATCGATAACAGAACACGTTTCGGCGATTTTTAGAATTTTTGTCTGTTTGTCTGTTTGGATGGGGAGAGTTGGCGTCAAAACGCCTGAACCGATTTCGATAAAAACTTCACTAGCAGGTTCTACAGACCTCTGGTCAGGACATAGGCTATTAAAAATACGAACTTTTTGGATTTAAGGGGGTTTAAGGGGGGTTTAAACTTTGTATGGGAAAGGCCTTTATATGGTAAATAAATACTTATGCATTTGTATTTCAACTATATATTTTTTAAACCACGGCGATGGCAAATAATCATACGACCCGCCTGATGGTAAGCACTTAGGGTAGCCAATGGACGCCTGTAAATCCAGAGGTTTTATGTGCGCGTTGCCTCCCTATAAGAATCTTTTTTTATTTACACTATATTGCACGAAATACAAAACTGTGAGACCAAACGGCGGACATCATACCAAATGGTATTTTCCACCAGTCAACCATTGGGTCTATACAACAGACATGTACAAAAGGCGCAAGAATAAATGTTAAATTAACAACTATAAAAAAACATACGGAACATAGTGAAACACGGAAATCGAAAAATACCGGCACACCCTACCGAAAAAGAGTTTAGATAGAGTTCACCGCGTGATGGGCGTCAAAGAGAGGGGGGCGCAAAAAGAAAAAAAGACACCACACTATAGCTAAATATACCAAAAATTGTTACGTCGAACACTTGAGACGGGGGAAAAAGAGTTTTGATAGAGTTTACTACGTGACGGGCCGCAAAGAAAGGGGGGCTCGGGGGGCGGAGCCCCCCGCATAAAGAAAAAACACACCGTACTATTGCTTATTATACCAAAAATTGTTACGTCGAACATTTGAGATGGGGGAAAAAGAGTTTTGATAGAGTTTACTACGTGACGGGCCGCAAAGAAAGGGGGGCTCGGGGGGCGGAGCCCCCCGCATAAAGAAAAAACACACCGTATTATTGCTTATTATACCAAAAATTGTTACGTCGAACATTTGAGATGGGGGAAAAAGAGTTTTGATAGAGTTTACTACGTGACGGGCCGCAAAGAAAGGGGGCTCGGGGGGCGGAGCCCCCCACATAAAGAAAAAACACACCGCACTATTGCTTATTATACCAAAAATTGTTACGTCGAAGATTTGAGATGGGGGAAAAAGAGTTTTGATAGAGTTTACTACGTGACGGGCCGCAAAGAAAGGGGGGCTCGGGGGGCGGAGCCCCCCGCATAAAGAAAAAACACACCGTACTATTGCTTATTATACCAAAAATTGTTACGTTGAACATTTGAAATGGGAGAAAAAGAGTTTTGATAGAGTTAACCACGTTATGGGCGGCAAAAAGTAGGGGGCTCAGGGGGCTCCTCTCCCCGCATACAGAAGAAACACACCGTACTATTGCTTATTATACCAAAAATTGTTACGTTGAACATTTGAAATGGGAGAAAAAGAGTTTTGATAGAGTTAACCACGTTATGGGCGGCAAAAAGTAGGGGGCTCAGGGGGCTCCTCCCCCCGCGTACAGAAGAAACACACCGTACTATTGCTTATTATACCAAAAATTGTTAGGTTAGACATTTGAGATGGGAGAAAAAGAGTTTTGATAAAGATTACCATGTGATGGGCGGGATAGAAAGGGGGGCCAAGAAAGAAAAAACACACCGCAATATTGCTTATCATACCAAAAATTTCTAGGTTGGACATTTGAGATGGGAGAAGAAGAGTTTTGAGAGAGTTTTCTACGTGATGGGCGGTAAAGAACGGGGGGCAAATAAAATACTGCAAATTATACCAAAAACTGATACGTTGAACATTTGAGATGGGAGAAAAAGAGTTTTGATAGAGTTTACCACGTGATGGGCTGTAAAGAAAGGGGCGCTCTGGGGGCAGAGCCCCCCGCATAAACAAAAAACACACTGTATGTACTATTGCTAATTATACCAAAAATTGTTACGGTGAATATTTGAAATGGGAGAAGAAGAGTTTTGATAGAGTTAATCACGTGATGGGCGGCAAAAAACGGGGGCTCGGGGGGCGGAGCCCCCCGCATAAACAAAAAACACACTGTACTATTGCTAATTTGCCATGGCTGACACAGTCAAATCTCAGACGCTTTCAGTCGATCTTTTGGGATGTCGAAGTTATATGCAAGAAGTCAATTTTAGCTAAACTGCTAAACATACTGTATGAAATATGACATGTAGAAAGCGTTTAGCAATGGACTGTTGAGGGTAACGAAAAGTGACAGAACTTACTGCAACGCACGCGAGCGAAGCCGCGCGGGTACAGCTAGTTATAAATAAATCTGAACCTATTTTTGTCTCCATAGTAAAGTTAATCGGCACATTTTATTTGTATCACACACACAA
The DNA here is from genome assembly GCA_911728535.1 of Pammene fasciana. Lineage (NCBI taxonomy): Eukaryota > Metazoa > Arthropoda > Insecta > Lepidoptera > Tortricidae > Pammene > Pammene fasciana. The sequence goes on from OU452292.1 coordinate 7,237,271, forward strand.
AGCAACAAAATTAACTACCTACCTAAAAAGTCAATAATTTTCACGGTGTTACCTGTAGGTATTTATATCTAAGTATACTGTGTGCCGTAAACAAATAAAATTTCTGATAAGTAGATTTTGTTTGTGCACTGTGAATTTCGTCGCTCCTAATACTTTGCCATTGACATTCAGGGCAACGGCACCTAAATGTATTATATTTTGCGACGATTTAAAATACTAGTGACACTATGACGGAAATTTAACTTCAAGTAACTTCAACACCAGTATTCAATCGTGTTTGTTCTTCAAGGTACTTCTTCTGGAGGCTGGTGATGAAGCTCCAATCGCCTCGCAAGTGCCTTCCTTCTACCCCACATTCTGGCAAGACTATCGCTATGACTGGTTGTACCGCACTGTTCCGGAGGGCTACTGTCTCGACCAGGACGGCAAAGGCTGCGAGTGGCCGAGGGGCAAGGTTCTTGGTAAGTTTGTGGAAAAATATCTTTTGTCGGTAACTTTGACAAACAGAAAGGCTAGTTTTTTTAGCTGCACAGGTATACGAGTAACAATAAGGTCTTAATTAACAAGCGATCTCAATGTTTCTCATGATAGCATACCAGCAATCTGACATATTGTCTAGTGTTAGTAGGTTAATTTATTGACTATCACTAACTTTAACAGGTGGATCCAGTGTGCTAAACGGCATGATGTACCACCGAGGCCACGCAGCGGATTACGATGACTGGGTAGAGGCGGGGGCTGAGGGGTGGTCGTGGGAAGAAAACCTGCCCTACTTCGATATGACTGAGGGCAACAAGCAGATCGGGTCGCTCGTGAGCGGAAGCCACCATTCTGATAAGGGGCCGATGCCTGTTCAGCATGTAAGTTTCTTTTGTGTAAAACAAGGTGATTTTTCCCGAATCTTCTGGGTTCCATGACTAATTTTAATACTTTATATTTTTCCTAGGTCATTCCATCTACCAGTTCTATAACTCTGATCATTTATCTCCCTCGGTTTCAATGCGTCTTTAATCTACCGTTGCTTGGTTTTAAAGACAGCGCCAATCATATGGCTTTCAAATCGACCACCGAAAATGGGAGAAAACTGCAGAGAAACGGCGAAAACTGCAGAGTGGCGGAAACGTGTTATTGAGGGTCGTAAGTTGTGCGATGAGTCCTGGTTCGTGGCACTCGCTGACAAAAGGAAAAAACGACATGAAACCGATTCAGTACCAACTGCTGCAAATTTCTCTTGTCAGGCCTGCGGCAAGTCATGCCGGGTCTCGCATCGGGCTATTCAGCCACCAAAAGCGGTGTCTCCCTATTTCTAAGTACACCATGAATCGTCTGCTAGAGACGTAATGGCTAATAATGTAATGTTTGTTCGATATTTAAATAATTGAAAATGCTTCCAGTTCAGATACCAGCCCCCATTCACATCAGAGTTGTTGTCGGCGATCAGCGAGGCGGGGCTGCCTGTCATAGCTGACATGAACGACCCCGACACTCCGGACGGGTTCACCCTAGCCCAGGCATTCAACGAGTAAGCTAATATTTATAGGGATAGACCTATGCCCACTGCCCACCGGGCTTATCTATCTACACCTCCTTTGAATCTTACTTCATAGTTTGGAAATCTATATGACTCATGGCGACTAGACAGGATGATATATGTGGCTGAGTTTAGTGCAAGGGACCGCTTTGTCGATTTACAAACAAGGACACTTTTTTTCTTTCACTAATAGATCTTGCGATACTTTTAGAAAGTACTTGTAGGTAACTCCATATCGACAAAGTGGTCCCTTTATCCGTAGTGACTCCGTACACTGACACATATTATATTTAGGGAGTTTTACACCCGGTAAATCAATTAATCAATTTCTTTTATCATTGCATTTGTTTGACTAGATGAGCATCTTGGCGCTCGGAATTCTTAATTAATTCATAATCATAAATCATAATCATAATCATAAATTCTTTATTTGCATAAAATATGGTACAATAAGATGGTATTGACTAGATATTTCTGTACAGTGACATATTTTGCCGGTTAGGCATGCAAACGTTAACTTAAAACTATAGACAATCTGTAGCTATTTAATACTAATATAAAATGTTTTATCTTAAAACTACTTAATATCAAACATATCACTCACAGTGTAAAATGACTTTTTTTTGAGCCATTCTTGAAGTTGCTTTTTAAATGGATTGAGAGGCAGAGGTTTTATGTTTTCCGGGAGGGCATTAAATATTCTCATACACATGTTATAACAGTTTTTCATGAAAAGGGATGTGTTCGGAACAAAATCTAATACAAGCTTGTCAGGGTATCTTGTGTTTCTATTATATACATCTTTAGCCGTTTTAAATAGATCCGGGTATTTCTTTACAAAGACCGCCGCCTCGAATATATACATGCAAGGTAGTGTTAATATTTGGTGTTCTTCAAATACCGGTTTACATGATTCCCTCTGAGACATGCCACACATCGCCTTTAAACATTTCTTTTGAGCTATTAGTGCCCTGTTCATGTTACTTGAATTACCCCATAAAAGAAGGCCATATCTTAAATTTGACGCGATATAACCGTAATATGCCATAAGGACCGTGGTCCAATTTGAAACATTTCGCAGCCTTCTCAAAACATAAGAAAATTTGAAAAGTTTGTCACAAACAGTATCTATTTGATTTTTCCAATTACAGTGCTTATCGACTACGATTCCTAAAAATTTTGATGTGTCTACTTCAGTAATTTGTGTGTCATTAAATTTCACGTCTAGTGCTTTACCTTTACCTCGTATATTATAAAATTGGATGAATTGGGTTTTATTAAGGTTAACTGATAAATTATTGAATTGAAGCCATTCTATAACAAATGTAATTGTATTATTAATGTCACTATTGTATTGTGTTTCGTCATCATTCGTTGTTTCGATATTAAAATTGACACATCATCAGCAAATAGCGTACATGGGTGTGGAGTAATATCTGGCAGGTCATTAATGTATAATAAAAAAAGTAGAGGTCCCAGGACACTACCTTGAGGTACTCCTAGGCTGTTTTCCATGTAAGTGGATCTATGACGGATTATTGTTGAATCTTTGCAGCTTCCTATTTCAACACACTGCCGTCTATTTGCTAAATACGACTTCAGCCATTGTAATGCAGGTCCTCTTATCCCAAGATTGTCAAGTTTTTGAATTAATAGCTCATGTGAAACAAAATCAAATGCCATTGACATGCCAAAAAACACAACAACTGTTGGTCTCTTTTCATCAATACTTCTAATAACATCATTAATTAGGTTGAAGGTAGCAAGTGTTGTGCTTTTATTTTTTTGAAAACCATTTTGTTCTTTCTTTAGTATTTTATACTTCTCTAGGAAGGACATGATCCGTGTGTGTATAGTTTTTTCAAATATTTTGGACATGATTGGTATGAGGGTTATTGGTCGATAATTAGACATTGTGGACTTGTCTCCTTTTCTTTAAATAATGGTGTGACTACAGACAACTTTAAAGTATCCGGAAAGCAGCCCACCTCAAAGGACAAATTGACTAGATGAGTGACAACCGGCACTATTTCATTAACGCATTGTTTTAGAATCTTAGTTGATAACCCGTCATAACCTGTTGAATTCGTATTTTTGAGTGATTTTATTATATTTTTTACCTCGCTATAACTTACAGGGGTTAGGAATATAGTATTGTTTATATAATTTGAATTAGTGTTCTTTATAGTAGAACTCGTAATAGTACTACGTTGAATAAAGTAGCTATTGAATCCGTGTGCTATCTGACTAGGATCTTCAATAATAATGCCGTCTTTATTTATTTCAGTAATGTTTTTGTTTGTAAGGCATCGATTTGGATCGTCATTAATAATATTCAAACATGCCTTGCTTTTACTAGAAGAATTCTCTATAAGTTTTTGATTATGTATTTGTTGAGATTTGTTGATACATTCAGCTAGTATTTTAGAGTATAACTTGTACTTTAGTCTGCTTTCTAGAGTTGTATTTTTATAATGTTGGAAACGTAGTGTGCGTTTTTGTTTACAGCTTAGTTTAAGACCTTTTGTTATCCATTTTTGTGTTTTGTGATTAGCTGAGACTTTACATCTTATGAATGGAAAACAAAGGTTGTAGAACAAAGAGATTAGGTCATGAAAGGAATTAAAAGCCTCATTCATATCTGAAGCACTCAGTGTTTCAGAAAAACTTAAAGATTTAAGACATTCACGGTATTTACGTATATTGCTAGTGCTGTAATCCCTTTTTGTAATATATGTTATATTAGGCTGTAAATATTTTTTGTTAACTGGAATATTAAGAATTTGAGCTGTCTCGTGATCCGATAATCCTAACGGAAGAAGTTTTCCCTCTGCATCCTTGATGTTGCTGATAATATGGTCTATACAGGAATTTAACTGAGTGGGGCTAGAGATGTGAGTCTTCAAATTATAATATTTTACAAGATCATTAAGATGTGTTGTTATTTTATTTTCTATAATTGTATTTATGTTAAAGTCCCCGGTCAATACTAACTTTTTATCTTTTTTTCTGGTCAAGTGACTTAGGATTTCATCCATTTCATCTAAGAATATATGCGCATCTGAGTTTGGGGTACGGTATAAGGCAAATATAATTATTTTATTGTGCGTTAGTTCTATTGCACAACACTCAAAAACATTTTGACGAGCATGACTATTGATAAAGGATAATTCTCTAAATTCTAATCCTAATCTAGTCAAAATACAAACACCCCCTCTATTTTTTTCCCTTGAAAAGTGGGAAGCTAATTGGTACCCTTTAACCTTAACATTTGATTCGCACCCTCTTTTAATAAATGTTTCTGATAAACAAATAACATCGGGATCTTTTTCTCCCTCTCGCAACTCTGACAAGGTTATTTCTAATAATTCACGTTTTTGTAATATACTGGCAATGTTTTGATGTAGAATAACAAAATCTGTGCGTGGGTATTTAGGAACGAAAAAAAAAATTGTTATTTTGCTCAATCTTATCTTGAGTATTGTCATTTACATTTTTGTAATTGGCGCCAGTGTGACCTGGGTTGTTGTCAGCAACAGAGTTTCCTCCCTCGATATTTTCTTTAGCGCTATGGTTATTTGACGAGTGGAAAGAGTCTATTTCAGTTATAAGTGTTTTCAGATATGTTATAATCGTTGTTATTCCACGTTTATTAATTTTTCCTGTAACCTTGGAAAACATTTCATGTGAGTATTCTAAATTTTTATTGCTATCTAGAATATATGCATAGTTATACACAAGATTGTCCAGATACAATAGACTATTAAATGCCTCTACACGTTTGTTAAAAATATTCGCAACTCTGTTTAATTTAAATTTAGGGAGGCAAATAATAATATTTGTATGCTGAACGGTTTCTAATTTATTCCTCAAATCTTCAATTATACATGCATAATTGTGTGTTGTTTCAAAGTCCGAATCCCCTATAAACAATACGCAGTAATCGTTTCGTGTGAAGTCCACCAGTTTATTTTCAAGTCCTTCAAGTAATGCGGGTATGTTTCCTCCAGTAATGATATAGTGGCAGATTTTTTCTGCCTCCAAGTTCTTTATAATTAATTCTCGCGTATGCTTTTCATTATTTCCACTAATGATGCAAAACTTCCTAGGAATTCCGTTTGTGCAGATTTTTTCATTTTCAAAAACTGCAGGTGTCACTTCTGGTTTATAATATAGCTGCTGCGTTAGGTTGTCTATATGATGCATCAGCTCAGTATTCACTTCTCTTGCTTCTTTAAGTTTTTTCTCTAACTGTTCTATATCTTGCTGTAGGTTTAATATCTTTTTGTTGTGACCAAGATCCGGTTGCACGATCTTACTTGGTGATGAAGGCATTGACTTCGTGACTGGGTGGAACGACGACTGATTTTTTATATTTATTGTTGCATCACTGTTACTTCTGCTGGATGTTGATGTCTGGCATAAAGTTTTCAAGGCTTTGATTTCCAGTGAAAGCTGGTTGTTCCTTTGAAGCAGATCATTTTTTCCTAATCTAAACGTGTCTAGTTCAATTTGCATGTTATTTACTTGAAGCTTCAGTTGAGCTATTGTGTTTTTTAGCTCGATGTAGTCAGTTGAGTTGATAGAACCGTTTAAACAATCTACATTGTTTGTCAGGGTGGAACTGGTTGTCAATTTATTGGGTGAAAAAAATGAGTGAAAAGTTAATTGCATGATCTAGGTTCTTACAGATACATTTTAACCCATGCGGAATTTTTGCTTAACTAAACTTACTAAAGAACCTGCTACATGTCCATGTAAACTTGCAAAACTATCAGTAAAATTCCCTATAGCTAGATTTGGAAGCATTCACGGTTTACACATTATTTGTCTTTAATGTTTTATATTTTACCCAGAAACGGTCAGCGGGTGACGCCTGCGCGCGCATACCTGAAGCCTCACGCGCAACGCCCCAACCTTAGCGTGAAGCTAAACGCGCGCGTCACCAGAGTGCTTCTGGATGGACGGCAAGCTACCGGCGTGGAGTACGTGGATAAGGACGGAGCGATACACACAGTGCGGGCCAAGAAAGAGGTAACAGATATAAGAGTATTTGCGACTTCAGCGTGAAGCTAAACGAGCGCGTCACCAGAGTGCTCCTGGGGACGGCAAGCCACCGGCGCGGCGTGGTATACGTTGACAAGGACGGAACGGGCTAAGAAAGAGGTAATTTATATTAGAGTCTACGACTGACATCGGCTTTCAAGCGATGTTTTACTTAGGAATCCTTCCTATAATCCTATTCGTTTCGTGTCAGGCCCGGTGAGGCCCGTTATCACCATAGAGGACGCGACAGGAGCAGAGATATAGAAATACAGAAAACTGGATCTATTCTCCGAACTCTTCATCTCAAGATAAGTATACTGTCTTTTAGGGTTCCGTACCCACAGGGTAAAAACGGGACCTTATTACTAAGACTCCGCTGTCCGTCCGTCTGTCATCTGTATCTAATGAACCGTGATAGTTAAACGGTTGAATTTCTCACAGATGTTATATTTGTGTTGCCGCTATAACAAAAAATACTAAAACGCAGAATGAAATATTTATTTTATTCTGGGTTTTAATAAAATTATATTGGATAAGATACCTACATACACAAACTCAAATATCCCCCTATCTCAATATTTATGTTCAAAATACGGCTAGAAGATCGCCAATTAACACCCAACATTTGACAATGACTGGTTCCTTGAGTCTGATTCCCCTTACATTAAAAGATATCACTCTAAATTCTCTTTCTTATATTTCAGGTGATCCTAAGCGCAGGCGCGCTAAACTCTCCCCACATCTTGCTCAACTCCGGCATAGGTCCTCGGAAAACTCTAGAGAAGTTCAACATCCCCATAATAGCCGACCTACCCGTCGGCCAGAACATGCGAAACCACTACGGGATGACGCTGTACTTCGTCTTGACGAAACTGAACAACACTAGGTGTCTGGACTGGAACGCGCTGACGCAGTATCTTCTGGAGTTGGAGGGGCCTATGACGGCCACTGGGATTACGCAGGTGTGTGTAAAGAACCCAATGTATACATTGTATACCTGTAGTAATCAGCTATACCTACTTATCCCTTTTTTAATGGTGAGTGAGAAAAATACAGTATCATTGTCTCTGTCTATATTTGAAGTAAACACTCCCTGGCCAAACTATAGCAGTGGTGGTAGTTACGTCTAAAATATATGAAACCGGAGATAATTTGGTTTTACTTTATTCCATATCACTTTGAAATACCTACTCCAAGGGTTTCAAATCTTTTTCAGTCCGCGGCGCACTTGCAAGTTTAATTCCTTATTATTTTTATTTTGGCACCCTAACCTAGGCTATTTGAAATTGTGATATTGTAGGTATAGCATGGTGAGGAGGATTGCCTCACGGAGCCCATCTGTACTTTCTACGGCGCACCAGAGCGTCAGACCGATCCATAGTAAAAAAACATTGTTGTCCAGTTGACGGGGCTGGCGTACTCCTCATTAGCAGACCGCAGCCGCAAGCAACCTGACCTGCAGTACTTCTTCAATGGCTTCTACGCAGATAAGTCCATCGATGGAGTGATCGGGGAAAAAGTGGCGGACTCGCCACAAGGACTCAATATTTCGTAAGTGAAGTAATAGTTATAACGAGGTGCATTTAGGAGTTCTAAGATTTCTTATTTAAGTTGGCTAAGAAAGATAATACAAAAAGGAGAGAATTTTATTTAATACGTCACTGATTTTTAGGTCATAATACCTTGGCTAAGTAGCTTTATGAAGAGATTATAATAATAATAATTAAATAGAGAGCCCCCTCTTCAGGCTAGACACAGACTCGAGACATCGAACATAACTTTTACAGATTTATGTCGAATCGCGTCTTCCAAGACTAGTCGATATCTTGGAGGAAAGAGTGACACAAATGACTTATTGCTGCTATTCTGATAAGCCCTATAAGTATAATTAACGGGGCACCAAACCCGACGTAAATTTTCTGTTTTTTTATCAGTGCCAACGCGGCCCTACTCCTGCCGTACGCTGTCGGACACCTCACGCTAAACTCCTCGGATCCTCTGGATCCGCCGCTATTCTACCCGGGCTACTTCGAGGACCCGAGGGATCTAGTCATGCTGAGGGACGCAGCCAAATACCTTCAGAGAATTTTTAATACCACAGTAAGTTTAGTCTTTTTGGTGGGGGCCGATTAGCACGTGTCTTTCTTTTGCACTAACATTATCTTTTGAACGCCAAGCATCGGACGAAAAATATCGTGCCCTCAGCGCCAGCGCGCAACCGGTTATATTTTGGACGTGATGTCACGTCCTGGCGCTGAGGGCACAACTTTCCGTGCGCATGATTTTACGGCTTTGGCGGTCAAAGGGTTAACGATACGTTCCCCAGTTCCTAGGGATAACGGAACCTCGGTTGGTTATAGACCGATTTGCCCTAGCATAGCAAATTGTAGGCTTAAATCACGCTCGGAGCAAACAAGATAGCTATAGAGTTAGATTAGATGCCATCAGCTGTACATATCTATACCTCTCAGACAGGCACTAATCTAGTACCTACCTTACCTTAGTATTTATCACTTACACAATTGGCTAATAGTTTATTTAATTTATTTATACGTATTATTCATCCATAGATTCTAAAAGACAAATTCGGCGTGGAGCTAGACAGCCGCTATACAGCCAAGTGCACCGCCAAGGCGTGGTCGGCCAAGTGGGTGGAGTGCATGGCGCGTGTCAACACCGATCCGCAGAACCACCAGATAGGCACCGCCGCCATCGGCACCGTGGTTGATACGCAGCTCCGAGTCAAACAAGTCACAGGTGAATTGAAGTTTTAGCTTTAAGGTAGACAGCCGCTATATGGCCAAGTGCACCGCCAAGGCGTGGTCGGCCAAGTGGGTGGAGTGCATGGCGCGTGTCAACACCGATCCGCAGAACCACCAGATAGGCACCGCCGCCATCGGCACCGTGGTTGATACGCAGCTCCGAGTCAAACAAGTCACAGGTGAATTGTAGTTTTAGCTTTAAGGTAGACAGCCGCTATACAGCCAAGTGCACCGCCAAGGCGTGGTCGGCCAAGTGGGTGGAGTGCATGGTGCGTGTCAACACCGATTCGCAGAACCACCAGATAGGCACCGCCGCCATCGGCACCGTGGTTGATACGCAGCTCCGAGTCAAACAAGTCACAGGTGAATTGTAGTTTTAGCTTTAAGGTAGACAGCCGCTATATGGCCAAGTGTACCGCCAAGGCTTAGTCGGCCAAGTGGGTGGAGTGCATGGCGCGTGTAAACACTGATCCGCAGAACCACCTGTGGCCAGTTTTATAAAGCTACAAGTTACGATTTACAAGCGGAAGTCTCATTCTAACCCTTTGTGTTAGAAAGAGACTTCCGCTTGTAAATTGTAACTTGTAGCTTTATTAAACTGGCCTCAGATAGGCACCGCTACCATCGACATCGTGGTTGATACGCAGCTCCGAGTCACAGCTGAATTGAAATTGTAGCTTTAAGGTGAGCTAGACCGCCGCTATACAACCAAAGTGTTGTAGCATAAGGTGTGGTCGGTAAAATGTAGGCGCTAATGGCGCTATACAACCAAAGTGTTGTAGCATAAGTGTTGGTCGGTAAAATGTAGGCGCATGTCCACACTTATGCTATGTATGTGCTTGACAACGAATTTACTTTCAGGTTTGCGAGTAATCGATGCATCCGTGATGCCCACACAAGTGACTGGCAACCCACAAGGGGCGGTCATGATGGTCGCCGAGCGAGGAGCTGCCTTCATCAAAAACAATTGGGAAAAGAACCAGTGGAGGAAAAAGCCGATAATTACGCCTACACACCCCATTTTTCTTAAAAAGGAACTCTTTAAGCCAATTGTAGCCTTATTTTCTGAAACAGGACAATAAAATTGAATATGGAAATGTGGGAAGAAATTTTGTAAATAAATTCAAATCGAAAAAGATCAGATTTACTTATTTTCGGAAAAATCGTTACCCATATATTATTGTAGCCTTCTTAGTGCGCGCTAGAGTGAGAGATGCTGAGCATCTCACGCGCACCAATTATTTATCGTTTCATAGTCAGATCATTATATTACAAGACATGATTTTTTGCCGTTTTTATAGTGGTACGGAACCCTTCGTGCGCGAGTCCGACTTGCACTTGGCCGATTATTGAACCGACGGCTCTTGACGCACGACTTTCCGGGCGCGTGATTTGACGGCTTTGGCGGTTAAAGGTCAAGACAAATATTTGACAAACTCACGTTGAACAAATGGATCCCAACATACATACATAGACTGGTAAACACATTACTCTCCTTTGCGACGCGCAGTCGGGTAAAAAATGCAAGTGGCTGATTCATAAACTAGATAGCTCTAGCTGTTTAATGCCAATAGGGGATATTACTGCAATGTTCTGCCACCAGAGTGTAGCACTAGCACATCGGTAAACCATAGAGTTCTTAATACATACTAGGCCTTAAACAGTTTTTTTACAAGTTTTCATAGATAATTTATAACGAATAAAGATGTCATTTGTGCACCAAGGCGGTTTGTTTACAGAGGGCCTATCGTGAAACGAAAGAATCGAAATTTTGACTTCTGCCTCTCTATCGCTCTAATATGTAAGAGTGACAGAGAACCAGGTAACGAAACTTTTATTTTCGTGTTTCGCGGTAGGCCCTCTGGTTGTGCTAGTGCCGCCCCCTACGCAGAGTATTGCGAAATATTCCCTATTCTCTATTCGCTGTGTGCATGATTGTGGCGCCATATCTTGGGCAGGTGGTCAATCTCTTTTTTTTTCCTTTTTTATAAATAGGTTGTATTCCTTGCTTATATGAAATGTAACTGGCTGATTCACTATTTTGACAGCAGACAGGGGATTTGCAGTTTCATTTCTTGTCACATTGAGCACTGCGATCGTTCTCGTTGCCCCCACCATGCACTTCGCACGTAGCGAATACTCACAATATGAAAATAGTCGAGGAATTGACGTCGTTCCTACAGGCACAAGAGTAGGTTTCGTAAATATATTTGACCTCATTACTCTGGCGTTAATTAATAGCGACACATTAATTAAATATCGGCTAAGTGTTGAAAAGTTTGTCTATTTTTATAAATTCAAGGTTTTAACATTTCTCGTGACATGGGACGGTGATGTCGACGAGCATGGCCCGGTGCTGCGATAGATCTATCAGCTCTAATCAGGCTTAATCAAACTTGTGTGTGTTATGTTCATGTGAATTAATCACTCATACTTTTGTGTGTAATTTACTACTACTAAACCATGGGTCTAAAGTAAAAATTCCCATTTAACGTTTGTAGTACAGCCTTGGCCAGAAGTGTTGAGCATAGGTGTTTTTTGTTTACAATTTTGATGTTAAGCATTATTTCCCTATCCTAACAATGTACGGTAACGGTAAATGTTATATTTTATTTATAAATATAGAAAATTTCACTTAATAACACTTTCAAGGTACTTAAAAAATATGCAAACAGAAGGTACCAAAAATGTACATTTAAGTCGGTGCGACATATTGCAAATATTCTATGCAGTTACTACTAACTTCAACAAAACATGCCTATTAGTTTAAATTAATTGACAAAATAACTTAAACAAAGATGGAAACGATGGACTAAACTTTCCAGTTTTGTATGAAAATCGCATTGGTGCTCAACACTTCTGGCCAAGGCTGTAGGTACATGCCTATTTAAAAATAAAGAAACTATTCACTGCCTCGACCGAGACTCGAAGTCACGCCTCCGGATACCAGCCCGCCACTCTAACAACTAAGCTACCGTCAACTGCTACAGCTTTGCCTACGATGCACAACTTTGCCTGGCTTGAAACATAGTTTTCTTCGCCAAACAGCTATTTATAGCTTATTCCTGAGATGAGAGAAAGGCGGCATCATTTTGGTATATTGTAATGTAATAAAACAAAAAAACATTGGTAAGAAAGAATTTATATTTAAGACCAAATAAATACATACATGATTACATAATATTAAGATAAACGTGGTTAAATTAACGCTATATTTTCGGAAATAATTCATAATTTAAAACAAAATTCGTCTTAACTTAAAAAATACTTCATTTACCAACCAATTTTAATTCTAGGAATGATTATTACATAATACTTTAAAATCTTTCTAATCTCCACAGAAGCAGTACCACTTCAAACTACTTCAAAATCATTTATTTGGAAATCTTTTAAATACGGCCAAACTTATATATTAGTGGTCCAAACACGGAATTATAATTTCAGAGAAATGCATACTTAACTCACAAAATGCAAATAATATAAGTACTATATTTTAGCACCGCAGTACCTTTTAGAGATTTTAAAATCCATATAACAACTTAAATCTTACAATCTAGAATGGTTATGTCTTATAACAGTGTTTAGTTTGGCAATACATATATAAAAATCTAAAAAAAGGTATAGCCAGGTTGGATTTACAAGTAAATTTTGTTAGAAATTCGTTATTCCCTATGATATATGAAACTGTTCATATAACTCGCAATAGTCAACCTTATCCTAAGGAAACAAGGTTATTTTTAAGATGATCGCACTGACATATAGCAGTGAAACAGTTAAAAATAACGTCTACTAAATTCCCTTCATGCTAAAACTTGAATTCAGGCTAAAGTATGTTTTTTTTTTTTTTTTTTTTCTTCTTATGGACTTTAGGCGGTATTGCCTGTAGCCAATGTCAAGTATAAAAAGGCGGGAAATAAGAGCTTGTAAGATTCAATCTTTAGGTACAATGCATGGTACAATGTCTTCAATCGATAAGTATTTTGTTTAATCAAATAAGTTTTAGGCAACGTTGTTCGGTAGAAGTGGCATAAACCTTGTTAGTTGCTATTTGTAGAGTGATAGCTCCCTACAAATGGCTCGAGGAGGCTACAGGTTGTTCTGAACCAATCAATGGTTACACGCCTTTTAAGACTAATTCTTCATTATCCGCACACTTGTTCGTTAGATCACCGCACAATAAGCTATCTATATTACACACTGAACCACGAAAATGAACAAAAGACAAATAATTAATCCTAACGAGCTGCGACCATGATGAGCTCAACCCATAGACCCCCTAAAGTATGTTGTTGAAGCTTATTAACGAGGTTTATTACGATATTAATGACAATATATATCACTTGGCAGAGATATTGGTGTCGGAAAAACAATTCGAACGTCAACAAGTTAAGATGAAAACAATAAGACACAAAAATAAACGATTATTAAAGAGACATTTTACTGTTCTCATTATTTACCATTATTCAAGGTGTATCGATTTTAGCTGTCAACAATATACTTCAGAACGAGGTAAAGGTATAGTGAAAAATGTTTTCCCACAGGCCAGGCAAAAATCAATCTTAAATCGATGGCATAAACACTCATGGAAAAACATTTACTATAATAAATATCACATAAACTTCATGTCGTCAGGCAACACCATAGGTATGGTGTGAATTTCTTTTAAAATAGGTAAGCAGGTGGGAATGGAGCTCTAAAGATGTCCTACTTTATATATATGGCAAATTAAGACTTGATCATCAGGTTTAAGTAGAAAATAAACATACATATTTGTAAGACATTTCTTCATAAAGCTTTTATCTTAGTTTACTTGTACCTGCATCCAACCTTGGCCATACTTTATAAAGCTGGAAGTTATTATAATTATTTTACAAGTCTATATCTTGGTCCTCAAAATATCTTATTTTTTATCTTATGTGTGAAGCCCAAAGGCTTAACCTTGAAGTGATGACAAAGTCTTTTTTCGTTTTGCGAGAAATCAGACACGAAACACAACTACCATAGACATATACTTGTAAAACAGTACCTCACAGCTTTACAAAACCGCCGTTACCTCCCTTACTGCTCGTCCTTGTCCTTAGCGCCGTGCTTGAGTATGCGCGTGAACTCAACGTAGTCGAAGAGCCCGTCGCGGATGGGCGCCTCTCGTAGCATCTCGTCGACGTCGTCGTCGGTGAACCGGTCGCCCATGGTGGTGAGCAGCTCCCGGAGACGTTCCTCGTTTATGACGCCGTTGTTCTCTTCGTCGAAGCAGCTGGAGGGTTGGATTGATAGTTTTAATCAAATGCGTTTTACGTGACTTTAAAGTTTAAATGGTCATTTTATTTGGATGGTGCAGGTGACCGCAGAGTGGACGCTCGCGAGCGCCTATCTGTTTGAGTCGTTCGAATATTGGAATATTAAAATAATTTTAAACAAAAAGGAACCGACTTTACTTAGGATCCGCTATCCCAAGAGGAAGTGGCCAAGTTGCTGTAAAAAACAGTGAAATCACTATAGGTGTGCCTATCCTAGTTGAAGAGTTCCTTCGATTTCTCCAGGATCCTCTTCCTTCGAAATATTGAAGTCAGTTGTAAACTAGTTTTCGACATTTGTGGTAGCTCTCTAAAACTTTTTATATAGTCTATGAGTAGGAAGCACACTCATTGTGGTTGCGGTGTCGAATTGCATGGTCTGAATGGAGCCGAAACTTTTTTATAGCTCATATCATGTGATAGTCTCAGTCAAAAGGTACCTTTTGGCGGCCGGCACCTACGCATTTTTTGCTCGAATATTGAGTCTATACAACATACCGCCAAATGGTAGCTTTTCCAAAGAAGTGTCATATAAAGTCTTATGATTAGGACAGATTGTCCATTCAAATTTCAAATTTGCAGTAATAATTTGGAGATATGCATTTGTGTAAATTTCTAATATGGCTACGGAAAGTTTCTAAAATTCTTTAACATATGAAATTTTCGGAAACTGAAGGTTTTGTATGGGAAATATGGGAATTGACTTTCAAATTCTTAAAGTTCCACATTCCTGTTGTTAAATTTTCAAGAAAATTTCCAGTTAAATAAGCTGAATGCTGGCGTTTGGAGCGTATTTTGTAACTTTCAGGACCAGCAAGAAATAATATCTATTTATAATATCATACTGAAACTCACCCGAAAGCGTTCTTGATGACATCCTCGGGATCGGTGCCCTGCAGACGTTCACCGAACAGTGTCAGAAACATGGTGAAGTTAATGGGGCCCGGGGCTTCATTCATCATGCCTTCCAAGTAGTCTTCAGTTGGGTTCTTACCTGAACAACAATTAATAAGTAAATTACTGTATTAAATTGTAATACAAAAATGATACTAAATCAGGGTTCGGCAACAGGCGTCCCGCGGGCCGTATCCATTTAAGAGGTATTTACAAACACAAACCATTCGAACGAACTATGACTTCCTAAAAGTAGTTGCGCTTGCACACGACATAAAAAGTCACGGCTTGAACAAAATATTTCCCTCGTCATGATTGTTCCTTAGGTCCCAGAATGGATTGAACTTTTGATGGATTTGACAATTCTCATGTCAAATCCATCAAAAGTTCACGAAAAGCCGTATTTGACTTTTTTTATGTCGTGTGTGTGTGTGTGTGTGTTATCAAGAGCCGGTGTGATAAGTATGCTAATGTAATGAATGTGGATGAGTAACATTGTAGAGAGGCATAAGGTAGTTAGTTGCTAGTTTCCTGCCCGGGTCCAGTTTACCGTCCATCTTAATAAACTGCTTTATACAAGAAAAACCTTTTAAGGACAACAAATTTTGTACTTATAGTTTATTCTTTAGTAGATTTTTAGTTTCAAGCTTTTAATATAGGAAAATAAATATATAACAATGACAAATGTGTACCAAAACTAGCACAATTACCCTACATATTGTCAGTTGCACCAAACCATATAGAAACATTATCAAATTCTTTTTGGATGGGAAGTTTCAGTTCTCTGCTAAATTACATAGATGCCTGCTTGTTGTTAGAGCCACCGGCCTTTATTGTAGCAGTCTATATGCATTGTGATTTTGTTGTGTTGCTTCTAAACAACACATCAAAATCACAAAAACGTAACAGAACATAAGAGTCTTACCAAGAGAAGCAAGCATGTCATGCAGATCATCCTTATCGACAAATCCATCTCGGTTCTGGTCAATCATGTTAAAGGCTTCCTTGAACTCGGCGATCTGCGCCTGGTCGAACATTGCAAACACATTGGAGGTGGCACGCTGGGCGCGCTTCTTGTTCGTGCCACGGCGGCCGGCGGTCTTGCGGGACGACATCTTGATCTGATGTATAGAGAATGAGAGTTGGAATAAAAATTAAATTCAGATGATGAGAACAGTAATCTCTTTGTGTTATATAAATATATTACAATATCCAGATGGTTCATATGTAATAAATGTAAATAGAGAATGGGCATATCAAATTTTCCTTCTTTTTGCATGGTACACCAACTGTTTACAGGATGTTAGTTCAAGTCCCATAGTTGCTTGACTGCTCGAGTCACTCACAGTTCAATTCTTCAGTACAATGGACATCTGTATACAATTTGTGGTATGTTCCATAACAATATTTTAAGTTAAATAATTGAATTCTACAAACAATAGTCTATAATTAACAATAGTTAAGTCTGGATTCAATAGAATATTCTAGTTAAAATAACTTAGTACTTAATCATTTGATTACCTGTAAAGTAGGGATACGTGCAACGCGACGCGAGAAGATGGGACAATGAGAATGCTGGACAAATACACCACGATGACGAGTTTATAAATAAAATCTAATGAAGCCCACACCGTGTCACTCACCTATCGTCACCTCAAATAACGAGAAAGTGACTCATGTGAAGAATATTGCACAGACTTTGCGTTCACGCCTAAAATGTAGGCCATACAGTGTCATATATTATGGCTAAATCAAGGATGGCCATACATGGACGTGTCTTTCAATAGAGCCCATCTGGTTCTAATGTGATCTGGTAAAAGGATATAAATAAGTGACATACTCACATGATATGTTATTTACACTTTAATAAGGATAAACAGCCGTTTTTAACGGAAATAAAGCAGGAAAACAAAATTTTGGTGAACCAAGCAGTGACTAATCACTATATGTTGCCCGTATTAAAAATATGTCACGATGACAAATAATGTGATATGAGATATCAACTGTAATGTAAAGCTCGCCATTCATTAACTTTGGTGCCGTACAAACGGATCGGAGCCATAGATATAGCACCCATAGATCTGACACGGAACTAATAATACCAAGATTGAACGGGATAGTCTTATTACACTTTCCATAGATATGACAGAGAAGGCGCTATTATCGTTAGTCCTTATCATAGACTCACCCTTGTGATTATTGCTTACTTCCATAAGGGCCTAAGTACAATAGAAACGTTTATCACCCTCCACCGCTCTTTGAAGGGTAACAATGAAACCGACTAAATTGTGTAGGCTAGCTACAGTATGCTATCAGCCATCTTGAAATGCGTTTCCAAATTAGTCGCGTTGTGTGTGTTCTATCCCTTACGGTGATACGGGTGTTTCAGCTCTATGAGATACTTGCTTTTTGATCGAGCAAATCCGTCGGCGAATATTTCCGTCGCACATCGCATAAAGCGGTATTACACATTGCAACCTGCAGGGCCCAATCTGTTGTGTACCCTGCCTCTTCCTACCCCTCCTTCAGCTCCCTACGGGCCCTACCTTCAATTACACCTTCCAACCTGACAGATTGGGCCCTGCAGGTTGCAATGTCTAATACCGCTTATATCCGATCTCATTTGACAGTATCGTTCAGAAACTGAAATACGCATTCTGCATGGAAAAATCCACTTTACGTAATGAAAAACTGTTTGTTGGCTTTGGCAGTTGGCTGTCGCCTGTCAAAATCAGGCTGAGAAAGTAAAATTATGACTTCTTAGTTCTTATCCAAAATGAAAACAAACTCCTCATAGTCTCCTGGAAATATCTAAATTGTAACTACTTCACTTTTTATTGGTGTTTTGTTTTACTTACACACTTATTTAAGTTCTCAAACATCCATCATGTTTTTACAGATGCTTAGCCAAAATAGAACCAGAATTGTCAAAACGGTTGCGAGACTTTTTCACACCTCTTCAGCAGCTTTTGCTAACCATTATGAGGTCCTGGGAGTCACACCAAGGTGTACACAAAATGATATAAAGTCAGCATATTACAAATTGTCAAAATTATATCATCCAGACAGATCAAGTGTAAGTTGCTCAAGGCCATGGTTATTTCCTACATTTATTATGTATTAAGACTTGACACTTAACCTGTTTTTATGTAAGCTAACTGGTTAATATTTACATTTTAATGCTAAATTTAGTGCAAAACAGGTTTTAATGCACTGTCTACAACCATTATTTTGATGATTTCAGGATGACGCGTCTGCTAAAAAATTTAGAGCAATATCAGAGGCATATGAAGTACTAGGAAATGTAAAATTGAAGAAAATGTATGACAAGGGTAAGTAAAAGTTCCTTCATGTTACAGAAAACAATGTCCCCATTGTTACGATTACAGGCTTCTAACAGTAGGTACCTAATATTATTCAACATAATTAGGTACTTAGCTAAGTTTCCTACAACAATTAAAAGTAACAATATAACACTTGTTGTCAAACTACAATATATTAAAAATTAGTTGAAAGTGATACACTCAATAGGACAAAACCTTATTAAATTAAGGAAGTCTCTTTGCAAAAATAACATTTATTTATATAACTAAATAGACAGAGGCCCTACAGTACAAATAGGTACTAAACTAAATTAATAACTAGCTCAAATCTAAACTAGGCCCTTGTGGCATTGCAAAATATATTATTGTTAATGTCCTTTTGAATTTGTAATATAGACATTTTCCAATATCCCCATTTCAACAGGTCTTTTAACACGGGAGAGCCCGCATGGTCGTGCAGACTACCGTCCAGAGCCTGAGCCGACAGATCCTACCCTGAAGTTCTACAAGTCCCGTGCATCCCGACATATCACTCCTACAATGGATGGAAAAATACCAATATACGACTTTGATGCTTGGTATGTAATGTAGTTTGGCTTATGTTGGGTATGTAATGTTGTTTAGCTACATTGAAAGTTAGTATTGAGTGTATGGTCCTCTCGAGTCTCATAACTCCCTAATATTTTTGTTTATGGTTTAATGAATTTTAGAACTATACTTCACTCATAACTCATATCTCATTAAATTAAGTAGAATTTTTGATTTTGAATCCCATAACATAAGACATTATTTAAGTCTATTGGTTCTATGAATTTTATAATGCATTCATGCCTTGCAAGCTCGTCATTAGCCGTGTCCACACCAGTCGCACCGCCTTGCGAGGATATTGCCGCGCGCGGCAGCTCAGTTAGTGTGGACGTGCCTCGGCCGAGACGAACGCACTCGCGGCCGCAATGCCTCGGCCGAGGCACGTCCACACTAGCTGAGCTGCCGCGCGCGGCAATTTCCTCGCGAGGCGGTGTGTCAGATGTAGACACGGCTATTTATGTTCATCTAAATATCATTCAAATGCTTAAGTTTGTCCTAAGGGTTCATTCATTAGGCAACTTTTGTTAATAAGCACTGTTTAGTAACTGTTTATAAACAGTAATTATTTGTAATAAACGGGACTTAACCGCGTATATAATTTTTAAATTACCTTCGACGTTTATTACAAATAATTATGAGTAAAAACCGTGAAAGTCTAAATCAGTGTTTATAAACAGTGTTGCACGATAACTGTCCTGTGAATTTTTTTCTTTATAAACATTAGCACCTTAAAATTCACAATGCGATATAGCTACCAAGTGATTTTATTTCAGGTCGAAAAACCATTACGGAGATGTATTTAGAAAATCACAGTACGAGAAAGAAATCTTGAGGAAGAAGAGAGAAAAGCAAATGGATGCCGTGCATTCTGACCGTCAAGAAGCTACCATCTATATAATTTTTGCAATAACGGGGCTCTTCTTTGCTCTGGTACTCCGTGGGAAGTCAGACTATGACGTAGACAGAACGCAGAAAGTAGAAAACGCAGAAACAAGTAGTATAAACAAACCAGAGTCTTCATAGTTAAATGTTGTAGGCAGCAAATAAATAAATATAGAGTAATGTGGGATAAATTCACTTCTCATGATCTTAAAGGCTACACCATGGGCCAGTTATAGATACAGCTATAATGATGAAAACGAAACGAGATCGTGGTGTCGTTTACTCCCTCTAACGAATAGCTTCGTGTCCATTATGATACATGGTGTAGAGGAGCCATAAGGTTTGTCCTTGTCAATAAATGTAATAAGCTACGTGGATAAATTAGTGGAATAGACTTTATGCTCCTGCTTAGACACAAAAGTAAAATCTTTAGGACCATGTGTTGGCAGTAGTTTATTCCGTAGTGTAATTTATTTTATTTCATATTAGTTTGAAGATATTTTTTTTTTGTTAATTTGGCCCAAATAGTACGTCCTTTTATTAGGGTTCCGTACCCAAAGGGTAAAAGCCCTATTACTTAAGACCCGCTGTCCGCCTGTCACCAGGCTGTATCTCATGAGCCGTGATAGTTAGACAGTTTAAATTTTCGAAGATGATGTATTGGAACCATAACAATAAATACAAAAAAACAGAATAAAACAAAAATTTAAGGGTCTCCAACAGACATAACTTTTTCCCATTTTTATAGATAATGGTACGGAACACTTCGTGGGCGAGTCCGACTCGCACTTGGCCGGTTATTTTTGCAGTGTTTCAGTTATAAGTGCTTTGTATATATTGTACATACTTCAATAGCCATAAATATTAATATTATGTGATACGTCTGACCACGACACGTGTTTGAAGCTTGGCCCGTTGCCTAAATCATGTGAGGAGACAGTTGTAAAAAAATAGCGACTAGAAAATAAAATATTTATTTAAAGTTGATGATTACTTTTATTGACACCTTCCTCTATTAAAAAAAGGAGAGCTATAATTTTAACTAAATATAACCTTTAATTATAATTTTAATTACATACAATAACTTGTATGATTATTGACAGAAAAATTAAAGCTTTAGGCATCTAAACTTATTAACAAAACTTAATTTTACTTTTGCTAACAATTATGCGTAAGATAATATTTTGTAAAACTACATTATCTCATAGTGTCTAAAAGTTATATTTCCTGAATTAATCACATATTTACTATGTAAGCACCAACATGTAGTGTACTTAAAAAACAGAGTTTAAAATCTTTTACCTTTATGTATGAGTTACCAACGAGGATAAAAACCCACAGATTTCCTTTTTTAACCATTTAATTGAAGTCTACATACTCTGTACCATAAAAACAGTATGGGTTGACAAACCATAACTAACAAGGTGTTTTTATTTGCGATTGTGGCGCCATCTGTGCAGACATTAGCGCTTTTATCCTCATTATACAACTGTTTATTATGTAAAGAACTGCCTCTAAGCCAGCTAAGGACGATATTTGAAATAGTATTTAATCTGCATGCTTGAATCAGAAATGGTTTCCATACATGCCAGGCATAGGCATGTTGAGAGGCCCCATAGGATATGGCACACTGGGAGCGCTCTGGCCGGGCCCATAATTAGGATAAGGTAAGTATGGCTTTGAGAATCCATTCCCACAGGAATTCCGGCTACCTGTTCTGATCAGTTCGGCCATTTTTTCTGCTTTGAATTTCCTGAGATGCATTTCCTTGCGGACAGGCTCAAAGGCCTCTAAGAACTGTTCAACGTCATATTTCTTCCCCGTGAGATAATCCTGTGCTACTTCTTCGGACTTTTCTTCAGATTCGGCAGCACTTGTTTGAAGCAGGGCTTGTGTTGTGTCAAGTGAGATTCCAGCTGATTTTGATTCTGTAATTATATTTTTTTTATTTTATATTTTGAAAAGTTATTATAGTTATTTTTGTGATCTAGCTGACCATTACAAAATTTATAAATGATAAGGTTAACACTTTGCACGCCGTTCACGAGAACCATTCGGTACGCAGTTGTGCCGCCATTTCGCCGGCCATATGAATAACTGCCACGCGTAATTCGCCGATCATGAATACCAATTGTTACAATTTTTTTCTTAAAGTCGCGGATGACGAATAGTACTCGTGATCAGATTAGGGATGTCACGAATATTCGCATGCGTATAATGCGAATATTTGCATCATTTTTGACATTCGCATTCGCATCAAATGATGCGAATATTTTTCGAATGCGAATGTTGGTAGAAAACATCCTGTTTTGACCGCACTGACCCGGCCTATGGTCATATGCTTGCTCATACACAGGAAGTGAAAACGACGGTTTCACTTGACTCCTTTTGATCATTAATATAGGACTCCAACACATGTCATGTTCTGTATTTTTGAACTATGGAAGCATAAGCAAGATTAATTTTTTTGAATCTACTCCGTAACAACCGTATTCGCATTCGGACATTCGCATTCGCATTCGCGAATGTGAGAAAAACGACATTCGTGACATCCCTGGATCAGATGCCATATTGTTTGTATCAAAATAACGAAAAACGCCAGCGAACCACAGATGACGCTTTAAAAAACACGCCGCATACTTGGGTGCAAGAGTATCACGAGTGGAGCTTGTGATCAACTGTGGGAGTGCGGCAATGGATTATAATGTCGGCATGCAAAGTGTTAATGTAACTTGAATGAAAAAAAAACTTGAATGTAAATGTCACAATAACTGTTTAAATTTTTAAGTAAGATCTTCACAGGACAGGCATTGCTTAGTATGGAGGCCTGTAAAATAGTAACCCTCTTTTCAATAAATTAGTGTAAGGTCTTGTATACAAGTGTAATACCTGATTTTTGTATCGATTTTCATCCAATATCAAGGAAAACAAGCCTAAGTATCCTAATTATTTTAAATTTTAATACTAAATTATCCAGTATCCTTATTAAAGGTTGAGTACCCCAAAATCGGGGCACACATTTATTGTTATGCTTCTTAACTTGGGCAGTATAGATTTTTTTGTGTACTAAAATTATAATCGCTACAACATTACCAATAAAAAGTATGACCATATAGTTATTAAATCTATAATTGGTTTTCATGAAAATGAGCTCTAAACATTAAAGGACTGAAGTCAATTTGCACGAAAACCCTTAGAAAAATCGTGTTGGTTATAAAGATGTGCAAAAAAACGTCTATAGCCTAAAATAAGTTGCCTATTTGGTATTAAAATATTGCAGAGAGGCTATTTAACAGGATGATAGCCGAAAAAATAAATAAAGAGATATTAAGTAACGGCAAAAAGCGAATCATGTGGCAGTACAGCTTTCTTATGTAAAATCGAGACCTTTCTCGGTTTATTTTGCAAAAAGATACAAAAATCGCAAACTTACACAAAAAAGTGAAGTCAACTTAAATTAGGAGCTTACAATGCTGTATTTGCTGCCAAGGGAGATGCTAAACCAAATTTATTTTGTTCAAAACGTGGCGCAGAAATGATGTACAATAATTTTGACCAAAGTTTGAGTGTGTTCAATGAATGATGATTGAACCTGCACAAAAACAAATTTAAACTAATACCAAATAAAAAAACTTTGCGTGTAATGACTTAATAATATATTCTTAAAGATTATGAGCTAAAAATAATGCTTAGTGTCCTCATTATTTATAGGTCTAGCTAGGTATTGATAATCATGGCATGAGTAGGCGATAATTTACATACGAGAGGAAGAATGATCAAAGAAATGTAATATAAATAGATAGTTGAGAACGATTAGAACTTATGATCTGAAGCCACAGCTCATTGTTACTGTTTTGGTGGCATTAGTAAGTAGTCACTTCTCTATAGCAGTATCTGAGGGGTAGGATCATAATTGAGTCGCTGACAGTACCTGTAGGGTACTATTCGCGGATCAGCCTAAACTAAGGCAAATCGAAATGATTTGTCTATACTAAAAGTTATTCCACAAAAAATATCCTGTTAGAGGTATATTAGCAGCTAATCATCGAATAACAGGGTATTGTGCCACTAAAATATACGATAATAATGTCGTGCAAAGTGTCACGTGTCCTGGTTACCAAAAGTTTGTATGATTCGTTCCATTCTGAAGTTGAACTGAAATTCGAGTATTATTATAAATAAAGAGTAAATTTGCAACTATATTCAATAGGTAATTCGCTACAGTTGACCTTGTAATTTTTTTTATTTGTCCTTTTGTGTGCCCCATTTTTGGGGTACTCAACCATTTGAATTTACGTAAACTTACTATACTCCTCTAGTAGTTCCTGTATGCGACTGCAGAGTGCCTCTCCCTCCTCGGAGCGCTCCTGCACCGCTGCCTTCAACTCCTGCAGCTGAGGCTCCATCTTCAGGTTAAACTCAGCTAGGGACCTGTTGCTAGCTATTATCATCTCTTTCTCTGTTTCCCAATCTTTTACCTGAAATAAGTAAAAAAAATAATTAATTTTAACATGTTATAATTGAGCCATCATTTGGAGATCCTGCTTTAGTACATCCTTAGTAATGTGAGGATTTTAGTCTAAATGTAATTAATTAATTAGGAGAAATAAAAATCCTCAGATTGAAATTGGGTGTTTTTAACCATACATACATTGGGTGTCATTTGACATGTTCCATTGAGAATACTATAGCATCAGGACTCATTTTAAAATAAAAGAGAGATTAATGTTTCCAACAATAAAGCATAACAAGCATTAATCATTGTTACCAGGATAAGTTATATAAATCTTATTATCATCATTAAATAGTTTTGGAATGTTGTATTGTAAGCAAAATCGCAGATTATCAACGTTGACCTCGATTATCAGTTGTGAAATATTCTTTTCTCTTAGTTACTAGCAACCTGCTAGAAACAAACACTGACTCATCAAGGAAGTAACTGTCAAAACAATTTGTTCTATTGTACTGCCTTTCTTACCTGTTTCACATCTTTTAGCACTGAGTCGAATTTAGAATCGTCGTTCAATATTTCTTTCAATTCGTCAGAATTGAGATGCGACAGCAAACCCATTGCCGAAGTGTAATCTGGTTGAATCATTTTTGCTTGTTTTTTGGTAACTAATCAACTAGTCAGGTTGCCTTCAATCTACACTTTTCACTAATTTATGGAAACTTTGTGTATTAGACGTAGTAATACACATAACTAGTAAGATAAATATGGAATATAAACATTTAATCAGAAACTGTACATAAAAACGATCTAGTTATTCTCGTTCCTCCCCTTGTCTTGTCGTTTGACAGTTATTGATGCTGCTGTCAAAATTTTGTTATCATTTTTTGCCTGTATGTTGGTTGTACTTAAAAAAATGTTTCGCCATCATCACACGCCGGAAGTCCGGATTTGGTCCGTCTATAGAAACTAAGCGCGTCTTAATAACTGTCCGTCTGTGCTGTTCTCAGCAGTGTTGCAAGTTGCAAGAAAGAGTTACTTGACTGTCAATAGTGTCAATGTCAAACTGACGTGTAAATACGGGAAGCGAATCCAATATGTGAATATAATCCATTCATCACAAAAATGTATCGAAAAGTATCATAATAAATGTTCAAATTAGAGGTATCTTAATGATACTCAATATTTATAGCATTCTGTATTAACTTGGGACAAAGATTTCCTACATTCTAGTCAGAAATGTTCCTGTCGGGCTCAACTTTAGGGTTTGATAATTTAGATAATTTTTACGTGCAATTTTTGTCTGATACTATATTGTATCTTCGGAACTTTGCTTTGTATATAAGTTTATGGGTGTTGGGGTACCTGCTGGTGTGTTGTGTGGTGTATCGGCGGTACGCGCGGCGGCTCCCGACGCGGTCTCGTGGGGCCTTGCGCGCTAAACGAGTGTTGATAGTGGTGGCCCATCCCGACGACGAATGCATGTTCTTCGGCCCTACTATATTTAGATTGTGCGAACAGGGTGCTGAAGTGTACCTGCTCTGTCTCTCTAATGGTAATTATCTCTAGCAATACTATATTGACTAAGTACGTAACTTTCCTCATTTTAATTTTGTATTAAGCAGAATGTCTGCTAATTAAAATAATCCACTGCCTCAGGTGAGACTCGAACTCGCGACTCTGGGAAACATGCTCAGTTGGTCAGAGCAATGGGCATGTTTCCTTATTTTATTCTATGGTAATTTTTAAAGGATGAAGTCTTATACTAGAGCCATAATAAGGTGTTACTGCCATCAAAAATCATTTTGAAATAAACTTTAAGAACATTTATGTACCTTTTACTTGAAAACGTCACAACTATTACTATAGGCAGGCTCTGCAACTCTGTAAGTAACAGAGTGCAGTACCATGAAGGTCAAATTTATATGAAAAATTTGTTTATAATGGCAGTCCACATTAAGCCCCTGCAGATGCAGGGTTAGTATTGTTAGACTTTAAAATAAAACTTCAAAGTTTAAAATTAGCACTAGGTCAGCAATCTGTATGCATAGACAACAATTCTTTTTTCAGGCAACCACGAAGGCAAAGGAAATGTTCGTTGTAAAGAGCTATGGCTTGCATGCTCCGAGCTCGGTGTACCTGACCAGAACATATGTCTCGTCACAGACACACGGCTCCCAGACAACCCGAAGGCACAGTGGCCTGTGGCCGTCATCGCTAAGTTGATGCAACACCATCTGGAAGCTCTGGATATAGACACACTAGTCTCATTTGACAGGGGCGGAGTGTCCTCCCACCCAAATCATTCTGCAGTATTCTATGCTATTGCTTATATGTATGTTGAGAAACTTTTGCCTACAAGTAAGTTTTATCTGTGTATTTTAATGTGTCCTAAAAATATGCTTGAATATCTTAAACCTAAATTCTGCTCCATGGTCCTTCCTGGAGTTTTGCCTGCAGAACTTCTCTGCCACATTTCAGATGGCTTTGGTTATCTATATTCATTTAATTTTTTTTAAATTAATTTGGAAAAAGAGGGGAGGCCTTTGCCCAGCAGTGGGACACTAAATAGGCTAACGAAAAAAAAAAGTATCAAATTACTAACTTTAACTATTTACAAAAAACATACAGATGACTAAAAAAAACCTTACAGCTACAACTTATCACGCTATCTAAGCCTAACTTAAAAACTATTGGTACCTAAACTATATATACAAATGTCCCCTATATCGCTACCACTTGGCAGGGTACCCATAACCTGGCTGCGTTGCCTCGCTGGATGGCTATTTACAATAGCTAACTTTAGTTTTCTTTCCATGACCATGAAACAGTATATTATGAATATTATGATGTTATGTTAATAAATCTGTATAAATATTTTCTTTTTTTCAGGGTGCACAGTATACACATTAGACACTGTAAATATATTAAGAAAGTATTGGGGCTTCTTAGATCTTCCACTAAGCTTTGTTTTGTCTTCCAAAAGGTTAGTATTCCTTAGAAAAAAAATAGTATAGATGCTTTTCTTTCTATGCCAATATACACTGCCACATTCACTTTGATAGAAATTTACTTATACATATCGCAATTTCGACGCAAAAATCGCATGCAACTTCGATATATTGCTCTCTAGGTAGGTGCAACAAAAACAATGGATATATCAAATGCCGCAATGTATTCAAAAACGCAGATTTGTCGCAAGGTCAATAGAGACCCTTAAGTGTACATTCTTGGTTTCAGATATTTCCTCCGCTGGACGGAGTCGCGACGTGTAGTCCGCGCCATGAAACTTCACAAGTCTCAGATGGTATGGTTCCGACACTTGTATGTATTTTTCTCCCGCTATATGATCATCAATACACTACGCCGCATCAGCCTTGCTGATATAGAACTCGAGTTGGAAGTCGATGATTGAACTGTGAATATGTTATTTGAAAGTGAGTCATGGTGAAATTAATATGAAGTATTATGGTTAAATTCAATCGCGTCGACATCGGCACGGGCTATGCTCGTCGAGTCATGTCCAATTTGGGCCCACACTACATTTCAAACGCATCTATTATGGCTTTGGTACTAGCCTTTAAAGTCCAAGTTTCTGCTGCATAGAGCAATGTGTTCAGGCGACGTTAAAGATGTTTACGTTTTAACGCCTTACTCCTTTGTAATAAGATGCAAAAGTGTTCATATGTTTTTGAAGTCTCTGTCTTTATTCTTTGGCAGCTCGTTACATACAGTCAACGCCATAAATATGTATACACTTTTGTACCGTACTCCACTGTAATAAGGTTCAAAAGTGTATACATATTTTAGGCGTTGACTGTACTTCTTGCTGACCATAATCATCACTCGTCGCCTTGTCTGATGTTGAAGTGTAATGAGTCTACGTGTGACTTTGTAAAGCCGTGTCCAAATTACGCGCGGTGTAACAATTTTACAGGCGGCTTGGCATGACATGCGTTGTCGCGCGCGACTCCATACTTCGAGTCGCGCCTGAAGTATGGAGAGTCGCGGGATAACGTAAGTCACGCTAGACGTACTGTGTCTTCCGTTTCAAATCTAATCTTTATTGTTTGTTAAATAAACAATGCTTGATAAAAAAAATACTGGATACCGTACAGTCGCCATCAGATATATCGGGGCGGCCAAGGTGGTCACAAATATCTGACCAACGCCTCTGTCGTCAATAGAGTGCATGTTCTGATATTTTTGAGTACACTGGTCACTCCGACATATATTTGATGGCGAATGTACCTACATGTTCGCTGTCGCACGCCGCAGTCGCTCATGCCACGCGTTTAATCTGGACACGCCTTGTGTTGGTGTGTGAAGTTTGTGAAATTTTTATAAATGTTCATCATAATAGCCTTTATTGCCGAAAACTAAAACAGTATAAATAACATTTATAAACAAATTTACTTAAAATCTAACACATCGATTTTCCGGATTAGTGTTCAGCGTGTCTTCTGACACATAGGCCTCTCCCAGCTGTTCCATCAATCCCACAGAAAAACCCGCAGGATTCTCACTACCTAGACGAAGTTGGTGTCAGTTAAATCGACTACGAACCGGCTGGGGTAGAAGTCGAGAGTTCTTGCACAGATGCGGCTGGAGGGAGTCACCGGCATGCGAGTGTGGAGCTGCGGTGCAGGACATGGACCACATTATCAGCGAGTGCCCACTCACAAAATACCAGGGCAACCCAGAGGACTTGTTCACCCTTGAAGATGACGTAATCCAATGGATCCAGCAATTGAGTGTCTTATTATAAGGAACGATTGTATTCTATCATATCTAGCCATACGATTAAATAAAATCCCAGCTGTTTCCAATCGTTTCTATTAATAGCTTTTCTAGTCCAGGTGGCGCCCCCTATAGACTTGATGTCATCCACCCACCTTTTTATTGGTCTACCTCTTTTCCTTTTACCGTCTCGTGGTTGCCAGTCTGTGATTATTTTGGTCCATTTTTCCTTACTATCCCGTGTCATATGCCCTGTCCATTGCCATTTTAACTTTCTTACTTTCTTAATTACGTCTTCTATTTTTGTTTTTGCTCTTATATCTTCTGCTCTTTTACGATCCATTAATGTGATATTCATCATACTCCTTTCTATTCCTCTTTGGCAGGTTCTAAGCTTTTGGAGATGTTTTTGAGTCAGTGCCCAAGTTTGGCAACCATAGGTTATACATGGGAGGATACACAAATTAAATACTTTTTTCTTGGCTGCCAATGGGAAGTGTTTGCTCTTGAGTATTTCTTTAAGCGACCAGAATCTTTTCCAAGCACTTGATACTCTTCTCTCTACTTCTAAAGTTGTCTGGTCTCTGAATGCTATTATTTGTCCTAGGTAAGTATAGTTCTGCACATATTCTATATTTTCATTATCTACTATTATAGTCCTTTTTTCTCTGTTTGTCATTATGTTCGTTTTTGATTTATTTATAGTAAGTCCGACTAGTCTGCTTGCCTCTGTCAGCTGTTGTAGCATGTGTTGGAGCGTCTGAGCGTTGTCAGTTACCAGGACTAAATCGTCAGCAAACCTCAAGTGGTTAAGTCTCCAGCCGTTAATATTAATGCCAAGTGCATCCCATTGAAGGTCTCTGAATATGTCCTCCAGTAAGGCAGAAAATAGTTTAGGTGACAATGGGTCTCCTTGTCTTACCCCCCTAGCTATTGGAAACTCTTTGCCAACTGTTTCTAATTTTATTTGTGCGGTGCTATTAGAGTATATGTTTTTAATTAAGCGTATATATTTTTTTGGCACACCTTGCCGGATTAGAGCTTTCCAAAGCGAACCATGATTGATTGAATCGAATGCTTTGCTATAGTCTACGAATGCAATGTATAAAGCCTTTCCGTATTCTTGACATTTTTCTATAAGTTGTTTTAAAACATGCATATGATCGACAGTTGAGAATCCTGCTCTGAAGCCAGCTTGTTCCATGGGTTGTTGTTCATCCAGTACATTTTCTATTCTATTTAGCAGCAATTTAGA
This sequence comes from Pammene fasciana, assembly GCA_911728535.1. NCBI lineage: Eukaryota > Metazoa > Arthropoda > Insecta > Lepidoptera > Tortricidae > Pammene > Pammene fasciana. Next base: position 7,268,036 of record OU452292.1, read on the forward strand.
GAACACTTTGTAGATGTTAGACATAAGGCTTATAGGCCTATAGTTTTCAATCATACTTCTGTCTCCTTTTTTATGTAGTAATATAATGACGCTTTTGGTCCATTGAGATGGTATAAGTTCCGAACTTAAAACGGTGTTATATATCTCTGTGAGTTTTCTCAAGTTTTCCGGATTAGTCACAGAAAGTTTAATCATCTCATTTGTTATTTGGTCCGGTCCTGGTGCCTTGTCCTTTTTTTGAGTGCTAACCGCTTTTTCTACTTCTGACTGAAGAAATGGTGGTATGAGCTCGGTCTCTTCGTCAACTAGGTTTATCATAGGGAATGTAGTGCTCTCTTCTGCTGTGTAGAGATTCTTATAGAAATCAGTGGCTGTTTCAATTATATTATTTCTCGTCCTTTCTAGCTTTCCTGTTTTGTTTTTGAGATTTGGTATCCATTGCCTTGTTTGTGTCAATTCCTTTAAGGCTTTTTTCACTCCTCCAGTCTTTTCAATATGGTGGTTTAGCACAGTTGTTCTTCTTTTCATTTGGTCCTTTTTAATAGAATTACTAATTTTTTTACTTATTTCTGCGATACTCTTAAGATTTTTTCTATCCTTCCCAGATTTTAATATCTCCTTTCTTTGTTCAATTAATAACCTGGTTTCTGTTCCAATTTTTTCTATTTTGTTTTCTACTTGTTTCTTGAATGAACCATAAATTTCATTTAACTGAGTGTTATATAATTCGTCTGTGTTATTTCTTGGGTTGTGTGTATGAATATTGTTGCTAATGACTTTTGTAGTTGCATTGAATTTGTTTCTGCTTTTTCTTGGTTCATTATTGTCTATCGCTGCTCTCACCATTCGATGGTTGGTATTAAAGTTGAACTGATTTAAAATGCTTATGTCTTGAAATACTTTTCTATTATTGGTTGCAATATAATCTATTTCATTCTTGTATGAACCGTCTGGCGAAACCCAGGTCCATTTGTTCCTTGGATGTTTTTTGAAGAAACTATTCATGAATGACAGATTGTTTTCTTGGGCCATATTAATCATCCTTTCTCCATTTTTACTCCTGATGCCATGTCCGAATTTGCCTACTATCATTTCTTCGCCAGTTCTTTGGATTCCTATCCTGCCATTAAAGTCTCCTATCACCATAACGTTTTTACATGCGTCTTGTAAGGTTGCTGAAAGCTGGTCATAGAAGATGTCCTTCCCGTGTTCATCATGTTGTTCTGTGGGAGCATACACTTGGACTATAGACCATTTATTTTTGTATCCTGGTAAATGTATGTTAAGAACCGCTATTCTCTCTGATATACCCTTAAATTCATCAATGTTTCTTTCTAAATGTTTTTTAACTATAAAGCCTACTCCGTGGCTTCCTTTTGTTTCTCCTTTATAGAAGAATATATATTCTTGATGGTCTTCAATACTTTCACCTAATCTTCGCACTTCACTTAAGCCTAATATATCCCATTTTATGTTCGAGAGTGCTAGCTCTAGTTCCGTAAGTCTCTCTTGTGTTCTTAGTGTTAAGCAGTTCAATGTTGCGATGTACAGCTTTTCAGTTCTATTTGTTCTTACTGCATCAATGTTGGGACTATTTCTTATAGGAGCTGGAAGGGATTGGTCCTTGACCCCCACGGGGACCAGCCGGGTTGGGGGTTTTATAAATGTTACCATGTAATTATTGCCGTGAACTTAAATAACGTTAATAAATAAAATGCAGCCAGCCATTGAGCCGTTACTGAGAATTTTAATTTAAGGATTTTGGTCAATTAAAGAGCCGCCTGTTGTTAAAACGTTATTTTATCATAAAAATATCTAAAATAATAGTATATATATATGTTGTGTAATTACATTTGCCCGGTAAAATGAAATTGCTACAGTCCCTATCAAATATATCGGAGCGGCCAGGGTACTCAGAAATATCTGAACATGCACTTTATCGCCTTGTTAATGGAGGCGTAACGTTGTTCAGATATTTGGGACCACTTTGGCCGCTGCGATATATCTGATGGCGACTATACCTAGATACCTACCTTATGTGGCTTGCCGACAGCTCATTAACAATTTCAAAGTACCTGCATTCTATTTTTATTATACCACGACGGTGGCAAACAAGCATACTGAAAAGATTTATTATGTAAGTACAATGGCCATCAAATATATCGGAGTGGCCGAGGTACTCAAAAATATCTGAGCATGCACTTGAGAATAGTCGTTCAGTTATTTGTGACCACCTAGGGCGCTCCGATATATCTGATGACTAAAACAAGCTGCAAAATAGTATGGACAGGCATATATGGCCTTATGTAAATTAATTTATGAATTGGCCAAGCAATTTTGTAGCTGGTTGTATTATGTAAAGAAAGATAATGTTTAAAATAGGTATAATTTTGATGAAGTATTAATAGGAAGATACTTTGATTATTAAACCGACGCGCTCTCATTTCTATCGGAAAAAGTCTGCCGTTTTTTGCGGTAGAGGGGAACGTCAAATGTATGCGAGATATAGTCATACATTTTCGGCAGAGGGGAACGCCTGTCAATGGCCACTCCGATTGGTTTAAAGCTCTAAGGGAAGATATGTTTCAATATCCTAAGCCACGTTGTTGCTTTATCATTCTGCCCCATGATTTCCTTAACCTTTTAACTGCCAGCGACGATACACGATAACTCGAAGCTTAAAATGCACCTTTATTCCTTCCAATAAGGTCTACTTTTGCGTGTTATACAGGTGAATTTTCTTTTTGGGTCAGTGTTAGAAGACCTTCCCTCTCTTTCAAATTCATGAAGATTCGCGTTTACTGCCCTCACTGACCCAAAAAGAAAATCTATCCTGCATAAAATAGTGGGGGCAGTTAAAACTTATATAATAATCTTAACTATACGGTCGTGTTTGCAATCGTGGAATAGTATTCAATATGAGTATTATAATAACTCTTGTGGCTTAACTTAAGAGTAATCTGCATTCGCATTTTGTTCATTTTTGATATTAATTTTATGTACAATACAATTTATTGCCTATCGCATTTTAATAAAAGACCAAACACTTATGTTCGTTTCATTAAAATTTTACTACTTGAGTCAGGAAACCACTAATTTGTCTATGTCGGTATTAACTCCTCGAACGCCGAATCCCATATCTGTCACAAGCCGAATGGACCTTTAATGTTAATTTCAAGGTTATTGTTTCAACAACAATTTTTTGACGGCGTTCGAGGGGTTAAAGGAGGTCCTAGCTACAGTCCAAACACTCCACAACTGGTTAAATTATTTTTATTTTTGTTGGCCTCAAAATATCCATTTTACAACAAATGTTATAGTTAATTACATAATACAATACTTACACTTCAATGCGAGAACTCGTCAAAACTTTTAATAATTAGCTAAACATTTAAAAATTGACAATTTCAGCGTTCTATTTATTTACGTAGTGAAGTTCCGAGCACCTACTCACAGACAACTAGAAACATCTATAAATCACCTCGTTCGATATTAATTTGCCGCTGAGTAACACCCATCTCTTTCAATCAAACGCTATCGAAAGGAGACGGATGATTTATCAAAATCGCGACACGGCCATCCTGACCGCAAAGGGCGTCCCTTAACCAACTATACGATAAGCGTAACTAAATAAAATGTATTAAACATGCATTAATTTCCCTATTATGTCTATCACATCAAAGGATGAATCGATAATTCGTTTATAAATGAAATAGGCATTTTCAAAAATAAAAAGATTGTTTCAAGTGTACTTATTTTATTTGGTAACTGCAACAACTAAGTTATAACAATTTTAAAGAAGCAAAGTAAGGCTTGAATAATAATTATAAAAGGGCTGAAATTTTTGGTATAGCTATATAGAGGAACATGCGATTGTTCGCGAGTAGTTGGTCCTAGACAGTACCCTACCAAATATTGTCATGGATTAATAGGGTGGTAAAATTTTGTCTTACACATCAAAACCTTCTCTTATCTTTATGAGGAACAGAATTGTGCTCATCTCCCTCGTTCCACACATTAAGTACAAGAAGTTGAAAAATAACATTGAAACACAAAAGCTCTATGCGACGCTAAAAGCGGGTAGCGACATTGCTAATGTCTACTAATAAAAGACTACTCTCAAATATATATCACGCTGTATTTGATGTAAAACGTATACAACACAAGTAAAAAAACTTAATTAAAATAAAGTGCAGTATCAATAAGCAAAAGTACTACTTTGGGCGCACAATTCGAGTCATAGCTTGCCTGCGATGGGGTTGTTTGTCTCTTTCTCATGGCTCGAGTGAGATTGAGACAAGATGCTTTTGTCCCCAAAAACGTAGCCTAACCTCAGTACTCGCGACAGCCCCGTAGTTTCAATAATATATATAAGTACGACCACAAATATAAATGTAACTGAAAAGGACGAGACGTCTATAAATATAACTGAGTTCATTACCGAAAATATGAAAAATCAAATAAAAAAAACAACATAGACATTAATTCTTAAATACATTATTCTTGGCAAATTATTATTTTTTCTATGCACGCATGCATATAAAGAAACAACAAAGAGAGCTATTTCAACTAATGGAAATAAAGACGCAGCAAATGAAACTAATTTTAGTTTATAAAATGTTACCATTAATAGAATCTGGAATGTCACACAAATATTAAAATACTGATTTGTAAACCAACATAACTTACAAATATACAAGCCATCACTGTATCCCAAGGTGTTGCAATTTACAGAGGTTCATTCCACAGCGAGTAACGAGTCACTACTTTATTTATGATGAAAATTGAAGTGAAATTTATTTATAAGTGTTACTTTCCGTCTCTAAATATATTGACACTTAAGTTTGCATCATTCACACACGAAAGTTGTGACTCGCGTTACTTGTTTCGTAAAATGACCCCAAAGGTCTATACCCAAATTAAAATTATAGTAACAATAACCAGGACTAATAACATGCCCACAGCCGACCGATACCCAAAAATAAGTTAGTTTGCCGAGACACCTTGCATTGCAACACCCCTCCACCCTCCCATTATTAAATTAAATACCCCACTAGTATTTCACATGCGGACTATACATTTTTTAATGTAAAATCTGTACGGCTTATGCGCTCTTGTTTTGTTACAAAAAATATTGCACAGATTATTTTCTCGTAGTGCTGAAGACTAAGTGGTACTGACGAATGATTCAAAAGGTATACATGACATTAAATATTATACAACTGTTGAACATTATTAAACCGTGTTTATTTATACTTTATCATGAGCTTCCTCTGTCATACTATGGTTGTGTTTAGACCGGTATACAGGATCTTTCCAAAATTGTGAAGCTTTTTCATCATAGGAAAAATTCGGAATTTCTTACATTTTTGCACGGGGATAAAAACTGCGCTTCGTACATTTAAAATCCCGATTTTTTGTGAAAATTTCCAGATAATTCCTAGAGCACTTTTAAATCGGTGTTTCTGATCAGTGATTTCAAAAGTGAATCGAAAATCTTCGGTTTAAAATACAAGTATTTATATTCCTTGCATGAGCAACGGTAATGAGACCAGATATTTTACATAAACAGTTATAACAACGGACCTCTTTCTCCTAATATTCATTCATAGTTAGTATAGTTTCATTTCATATGAAACTCATGATAAACACTTAGCAATCACCAATTCTCGTTGCGAATCCAAAACATCGTCTAGAATTTTATTTTTAATTATTATTAGGTAACGACAACACTACCTGTTAACTGACTACATCGACTTATTAGTTATTCATTTAAATAGTTATCTATAACCACATTTCAATGACATTATTTCTCTAATGGTAATCAAACTAATCAAATGCCGTCGCGTATACTGAGATTGTTGGGACTAACGAATACTTTAAAAGTAAACAACATTTATATTAAGTAGATTTTGAATAGATTTTATACAATCTCAGTTGTTCGCGGGCCAAGTGAGCGTTCGGAGGAACTGCGATGGACACCACTTTAGACGTGATTTGTTACAGAAAACTTCATTGAATAGTTAATTTCACGTAAAGTTAAAAAAAAACGAATCTGCCGATAAAACATATACCCCAGTATACAGTTTCAATTGACATTAATGCATTTTTCTCTTTAACGGTAATCCTTTTTTTACAATCGTATAGAAGTTCTATAAGATTAAATGTAAAAAACTGAACTAATAAAAATATACTGTACAATGACAAAATATACAAAGCCGTACTCCATTTTCAACTTCAAATTCCGCTATTACAAGCTCTCTACTGAAAGAAACATTTCACAAATTATTTTTTCAGAAACGAAATTGGTCTAAAACCTGTGCCATCGATTAAAGTTCACGTTAATATCAGAAACGGGACACTAGATTCATGAAAAGAGACAATTGTTAGAAGTTTCCGTAACATCCCACCCCCGTGGGCAACATTCCCCCGCCGGTTGCCGCGGGTGAGGCGCGTGGTGCTACTACTCGTTGTCGGCGCGCATGCCGCGCACCTCGCCCTCGCGGCGGAGGCGCTCGAGCTCCTCCTTGGTGCGGTCCTCGATGGCGCGGATGTCCGCCATGGTCATGCCGTACCAGTCGTCCATGGAGCAGAATACTTGTCTGCAAATTATAACAATTTATATTTTTAAATTGAATTGTGGTTCTTATAATTATAACTACCTTCTCCAATTTATAAGATACTTTACTACAGGAACTTTGTTTTTTTTTTTACATTAATTTTCTTATGGCGACATATCGACATTTGTATGGCACTATATTTTATACGTCATAAACTAGCTATTTGCAGCGTTGTCCCACTTACACCATGCCATGTTATACATATATATATTTTTATATTAAAAACCCAACGATACAATATTAGCCTGATTTTTTTTTGGCAAAAAATTTAAGCCATACAAATGTCGAAAAAACACGCACTTCAAAAATGTTGCCTTTCATTGATTTTCTAACGATGGACGAGCAATAGTACATTGTGCAACATGGGGGGTAATATTCTTACGCCCCGAGTTACACACAATGTTTTTCATCACACTTGCGAGGAAAAAACTAAAATTTAAGCGAAATAATTCTTAAATACGGTGACGTTTCAAATAGGTATTCGATCGCCATTTTGCTTGCGCCGTTGCTTAGCAACGCGGTACAAACATTCCGTGCGTTTTTTATTACGACATAGTTTTCGAACTAGATTTTGCAAAATTATTATAACAATATTTACCAAAATTAATGATAAATACTTTTAAATATTAAAAATAATGAAGAAATATACCGTATTAGTTTTATATACTTTAAAATTTGCTTGTAGTCAAGTTTGGGTGACATAACAAAAAACCCTGGCTGAATATAAATGTCCTGAGTCTGAAGTAATGTACGAGTGGGTCAACATTTTTAAAACTAAACCTATAACTCCACACTGTGGAGTTATAAGAATTCCTAACTCCCGCGGGATCAAAGTAGGCCTTTGTCCTTCAGTACACCCGCATGAAATAACACCATTTACGAGCAGGTGTGATGAAAAAGCATGAACAAACACTCACACTCGGTTTTAATTCCAATAAACAACTTCTACAGGAAGATTTATGTAAAAAAAAATATTTTATTTTTCTTCACATTCATGGTCATTATGTCATTAAAGAAAGCAATAATGAGACTATATTTATTAGCACAAGTAGAAAATTAAAAACTAATAGTACCTAAAGGTAATGAACACAATGACACTATTTCTTCTAATGAAATTTTTCAATGACGAGCCAAAAGTGTGAACAAAGACTTGTCAAACTAGTGTGGTGTGTCTTGACACACCTCACTAGTTTAGTTATTTTTGATTAAGGTTGATTTTTATGGGTAATTTAGTGGTTCAATTACTCACCTATGGAAAATCGTGAACAGCCGCCGTTCTGATTTGTGGATGACATTTTCTACTTTGCTCTGAAAAAGAAAAAAAATGTTTAAGTGTCAGTAACATTAACAGTGCAGGAGAAGGGCATAGAGGGCAAAAATATGAGATTTCATAATAAGAACAATTTAGATAGTACTTCAGAAAGCACAAGCAAGCAAATCTTGTCCTAAACAACTGCATAATAAAAATGAAATGTTTGTTTAAATTATTTGTATACTGTTTATTTCTTTTCTATTCCTGTTTTATGTTAATAAAAATATCATGTAAAAATATAATATGCTTATAATTGTTTTATCCCAATATTGTATTTAAAATGAGAATGGGGGTAATGGATAATGTACAATTAGATACCTAATTAGGTATCTCTGCTATCTAAGTTTGCCTGGTAAGCGTTTTTATCGATAAGACAAACGTATGTATACATTTTACCTAAGTAATTTAAGATTTTATTACAGCAATTTCATTATGAATTATATTCTTTATGGATTATATTCTTATCATATTTTATGAAAACAACAGAAAAACCAATTAGAAACCTTGCTAATTGTCCACATCGTGAATGAACTATAAACAACAATAATAATATTACATAGGTATTTTTTTCTTTGATCTCGTAAGGTTAAATAATTGACTAATTAATTATCGCAGACGTGTCATAAAAATTAATTATCCTTGATATTTATCTCACGCGTGCCGGAGCGTACGGCCTTGTGCTCTGACACTGCTGGAACAGTATAATAAAGTAATAAATAAAAATGAAAACGCCGGCCACGGCCTGTCTTAGGGAGTTCGCGCATTAGACTTGAATTTGGTCGGATCTCGGCCATCATCAACCTAACAGTTTACCTGCGAGCTGAACCACTTGACGTCCGCCTTCTTGTTTCGTGTTCGGCCAGACCAGCCGTCCGTGGCCGATCAAAGCCGACTTAAACTTGACCGTGTTTCGGCTAACAAATAAAAATAACCTACCTCCAAGCTCAGCCGTGACGAGCTTATATTATAATTATAACAAGTCATGACTCGTTTAACGTCCGCCTTCCAATTTGGCCCGACCAACGGTCCGCGGCCGGTCTTGGTCGACTTGAACTTGGTCGGATCTCGGCTAACAAACAACCCACCTGCACGCCGAACCACTTGAACTCAGCCGTGACGAGCTTGTAACAAGCCATGACTGTTTTCACGCCCGCCTTCCACTAGCGGCCTGCGGCCGGTCTTTGTCGGTTAGAACTTGGTCTGATCTCGGCCAATATCAACAAAGAGTTTACCTGCAAGCCGAACCACTTGAACTCAGCCGTGACGAGCTTGTAACAAGTCATGACTGGTTTGACGTCCGCCTTCCAGTTTGGTCCGACCAACGGTCCGCGTCCGGTTTTGGTCGACTTGAACTTGGTCGGGTCAGTCTCGGCCTTGTAGTCGGCCGACGGGAGAGGGTCGTTGGCGATATCGATGTGTACGACTTCTCGGTTTTTTAACTTCTCTGGAGGTAGTTCGTGCACCTGGAATAGGTATAATGGTGATAATTAGAGATAGGTAGAGATGTTCCATTGAGTCGTTAACTTATTATTATGATTTAAGGACAAAAAAGAGCTGGACGATGATTTGCATATTCCCGTAAAAATACATTAATAAATTTATATTTTATATGTATATTTATTCACTTGTTATAAATGACTTGTTATAAGATATAAAAGCTCACCAAAATATAAGTGTATATATTTTAGTGGCTTTTAAATTTAATAAAATAAAACTAGATCGAAAAAAAGTAAGCCAAAAGTTTAAATAGTTCATCATTCAGTGATAAAAAAACTATTTTTTTAAACCTATCCAAATCAAAGGTACATTGCGCATTACCAAAAGCTACCAATTTCGTTCATAAACCTATATTTCTAAATTCCATTTAACTGTCGAAAATTCCCCTGAACTTGATTCTACTTTAATAACATTATTAGTATAGTATCTTCAGTTTGAAAGCAAAAGCGGTTGTGTTGCAAATCCCGACCAGAGGGAAACTAGTTGAAAGTGAACTCGGTAGCCTTGTATAACGGTTCAACTAGACTAGAGCATAATGGTGGTATCTAACTACATTCAACTCATCTACTTTATTTAACACGATATTCGTGAAATAAATGTATACCGCTATTTAGTTATATTTACATCATTATATTTACATCAGATTAATCAGATATCTGTGTTAGTTTGACATTAGTTTCATCAAGTGTAGAGACGAGTTGTTTATAAACCTGATAACTTGATAAGATTTATCTAAGAAGTAAAAATATGAGGTTCACTTATACAAAATGATATTGCTATCAACTACGTTGTAGACGAAATGTTCAAAAACTCCGAACGCTCCCTATACGGCGAATTAAACAATTATTTTTTTATTTTTGCTACAACTTACAAACAAAACCTTTCATAACGACTTTAACAAACATAAAAAGTCGTTATAAAAGGTTTTGACTGTAAGTTGTAGCAAACATAGAAAAATAATTGCTTTAGTCGCCGTATTTCGGAGTATTATAACTTTTTCGGCACCAATACTTTGGCTTTATATCCGATATTTCGTAATAACCGGTGTTATTTTTATTTTAATATACAATTTTGCCCAGGGATTTATTTCTTAGACGTAAAATCCGATATTTCGTTATAATATTTATAATTAACGTTGTTATAAAAGGTTTCGACTGTATTTGCGTTTGAATTTTAATTACCTAAGTCAAACGTCAAAATCAACAGTTTATTTATTCAAGTAGGCATAGCAACAAGCACTTTCGAAACGTCAGTAACAATTATCTTAAGCTAAAAATTTAATCTTTACAGTACAGTTAATAGTTGAAGTTCACGGTATAAAAAACGACATATTTTTAGAGCAAGATCACGGTTACGGAACTTACGGAACGCCCATTACTTATTGTTAACAAACAGGACAGTTGTCATTTTTTGCATTCTATTCAGAAGATTCAGAAGTCAGAATGTTCTAAGTCATCCGTTAGGCAATTATAGTTAGTATAGAGACCATGGCGTGCAATAGTAGGTAATAATAATAACTGGTAAGTGGGTAATCAATGTTGAGACAGTAATTACCGGTAGTACAGAGCTGTGACATGTAGCCGGGGATAAATGTGACAGTTTACATAAAAAGGTACCATTTGGCGGATTTACGGTGCGGTGTACGCTTTACAGATTCAATATTGTATTCAAGTAATAAAAGCGTAAGCGCCGGCAAACGAATGGTACCTTATGATACCTCATACCGACTATCACAAATTTATTATTAGCTCTAAATAACAAAACTCCATAAAAAGATAAAATCGGAGGTGGGGCATGGAGTGGTCTAAAATCGTATTTTACTCAATTTACTTGAATAACTAACTAATCACAAATTTTAGTGGTGAGATATTTTGTAATGGGTAATTTTCAAAGCAGGTAATAATTCAAGGGAAAATCATGATCGTTTTTGGGAGTATTTTTGTACTGAGGACGATATAAAAAAAAACCGCTTCTGCATGTAGCTAATAATGCAGCTATATGGAGTTATATGGAATACTTAGATGACTTAGGTTCGGTATTGGTATAACGATGTTTAGAGATTTGTAATGCCGTCAAAATAGGGCCCCTTAAATTATTTACTGTAGCCTACCCATTTTAAGTAACGCTTAATGACATAATGACGATCGAACTCTTCGATCCTACATATTATACATATAGGTATGTATAATTATGATGAAACATATCTACAGATGGCTCGTATCATAGTATAGAAATTACATATTTAGTTTATCAAAAAAGTTTATAAAGATTCAGGTTCTACTAAATTTTAATGAACAAATAAAAAAGCAGTTGCATAGCAGCTAGGTCGTTGATGACGTCACTTTATCTATTATGACTGTATATATAATAAGATATACTATATCACTATCAGCAAGGTCGGCAGATTACAGGTAATTCCTTGCCTTTTTTCCGATAAGTTCTTCCGTAATTAAAACAAACTTATAGCTTCAATTCAGAGGTGTATAAAAGTGAAGAGATTTATGTGTGCCTAATACAGCCTTGGCCAGAAGTGTTGAGCACCAATGCGATTTTCATACAAAACTGGAAAGTTTAGTCCATCGTTTCCATCTTTGTTTAAGTTATTTTGTCAATTAATTTAAACTAATAGGCATGTTTTGTTGAAGTTAGTAGTAACTGCATAGAATATTTGCAATATGTCGCACCGACTTAAATTTACATTTTTGGTACCTTCTGTTTTCATATTTTTTAAGTACCTTGAAAGTGTTATTAAGTGAAGTTTTCTATATTTATAAATAAAATATAACATTTACCGTTACCGTACATTGTTAGGATAGGGAAATAATGCTTAACATCAAAATTGTAAACAAAAAACACCTATGCTCAACACTTCTGGCCAAGGCTGTAGGTGCAAGTCATGTCATGTAATAATAAATACTATACGTAAGATATAGAGTTTACGAGGAAAAAGACGGAACGATATGATGGAAATAGAATCGTGTCAAAATCGTATATTTTGACATGTCAAATCTATACACAATCTGTAATCAAATCAAACCCAATGTCAAATCTGTGTCACATCTATACACAATTTCAGCCAATTACAATAATGTAAAGGGCTCAAAAACAAAAGAGAGATGAACCGAAAATAATCTACAAGTTTTTAATCTCATTGTACTTAGGTGAGTATTGCAAATATTCTGGAAATCCAATTTGAGCATTCACGTTGGATTTTTGCGGTAACGTATCTGAGTCAATCAACTTTTTATAGCGCCTGGTTGCTATGGTTACGTCCCTTGGACAACCAAAGATGTTCTATGAAATAGTATGAGGATGTCCCTCGGACAACGGGGACGGAGTAAATAACATTAAAAAGTTGATTCGCCCATCTACCGTCTGGCGTAAGCAGTAATCTATTCTGATATAATAATTTAGATATGGTCGAAAAAAAAGGTGGTTGATTGAAGAACAGATCCGCCCAATTATGTTTCGATAATTCTTTATTTTGCACTAAATAAAACATCCTCGCTCATCTCGGGTGGAAACAGCCTTATTTCGGTAGGTACAGTCGCCATCAGATATATCGGAGCGGCCAAAGTGGTCACAAATATCTGAACAATGTCTCTATTGTCAAGGGGATAAAGTGCATGTTCAGATATTTTTGAGTACCTTGGCCGCTCCGATATATTTGATGGCGACTGTACATTACTTCAATAATTATTAATAAATGAATTCGGAAAAAAACGTGTTAGTATAGGTTAAAAACCCCGGCTTAATCACTCTGACACATGCATGATAATGGGATACTTAAATATATTACTTATCAACCAATTAGCTAAATGCGGAATATAATGTGATAACCTATTAGGTATAGATTAATTCTTAAATAGACTTTTTGAATGTTCACATAAGATTCAAAATTCGATAGATGCAAACTTGCGTGAATTATATTTGGGTTTTTGGTTTCATTTGGCGCGAATGGTAAATTGGGGAGATTGATTTTAATTAAGTACGGTATTTTATCTAATGGAAGGAAATCCGAAAATATAAGAGCATAAGAGGGACTAACTGTCCTAATAAATGATGTAAGCACATTTGTTAATGCACAAAGTAGTCAAAGCGAGTAAGGCAAAATGAGACTTACATTATTTTATCTTATCTTACTGAACTAAGATAAGATAAAATAATGTAATGAATGAAGTCGAAGTGAAAGACTTACATTACTTTGGTCACCAGCGTCCGGTACGTGTAGAGACTCTATGCAGATGACGAAGTTGTCTTTCATGTAGCCAGGGTTCTGAAAAAATTACACAATTTATGAGCACTTTATATGGACAACTCAAAAAAAAAGAATTTAATGAGGGTTTCCGATTTCGTTTTCATGTTTACACTGGACCAAGTAGTATTTTTTAAGCAAACAAATTCACCAAACATAAATATTGTTATAAATTATAAAAAGTCATTATTATGCAATTTTCTAAGCGTTATAAATTGATAATCATGGTCATTGATATCGAGAAAGATTGACGTAACAATGGCAACTAGTTAAGAGAAACAGTTTATTCATTGAAAGCACAAAAAGTCTTCTAGAAAACTCTGTGACAGACTGTCGGTGAATGGCGCAAAGTGATAAAAAAAGGAGACAGACATCGATTTTTAGGATTAAAACAAAAAAGTTTACGAAAAAGACTCCGTCTAAAACGGACATGCATTGTGGATCAACAAGAAAAGATTTAAATTGTCGTAAAAAGAGTTTAAAAGCAATAAAATTGGGATTCATGGTTACTCCCCCCACCAGCGCTGGGTTCTTAAAGGCCTTCTACACGATCGGGACCAACCGCCAACCATCGTGTCCTCTTGGTCGGGTTGATATAAAAATGGACAGTGTAGAAAGCGGTTGACCCTACCGAATTGGTTGATGTCAACGAACTTGGTTGGGAGCGCATCCCTCGCGACAGGCTAAGTCCGTGGTTGGTCCCAACCGTCTGGACCGCTGTCGGCCGACGGCAGCGGTTGCATGGTTGGCGGTTGGTCCCGATCGTGTAGAAGGCCTTTTAAAGAATCATCTCTCTTCTTCACACTTACCGTGAGAACAGTCCGGCAGTAAGGGTAAGCATTCCACGCCTCCTCGTGCACCTCGAGGGACCCCTTCGGCGCCAGCAGCCTGATGAAGGCCGGCACCTTCGACGCCAAGTGGTAGATCTTGTACGTGTACTGCCCGGATGAGTACTTCCCACCTGTTTAACAGAAAATTGACTTAGCGTCTTGCTTCATATCGTTAAGAGTAGATTGATCTGTTTAAACGGGGTTTAGTAATGCTATCGAAACATTTGATTTTGAAACGCAGGTAATCCTTTCGAATTTCGTTTGTTTTACGCTTGTTAACCGACTTCAAAAAAGGAGGAGGTTCTCAATTCGACAGATTTTTTTAATCATTTTTTTTTGTAGTTATGTTACTCGATATCTCCGTGAATAGAGAACCGATTTTCTAATTTTTTTTTAATCGAACGGGTAGATTGTCCCATTGTCACCAAGTCGGGGGTCTGATGATGGGATCCTGGAGAAATCGAGGGAACTCTTCAACTATTATAGGCACACCTACAGTGATTTCACTATTTTTTACAGCAACTCGGCCACTTTCTCTTGGAATAGCGGATCCTAAGTGAAGTCGGTTTAAAATTATTGCTTGGTAAGGAAACGCTCGCTCCGATGAACGGTGACGTAGACCGCCATACGTTTGATTTAATCATGGCGGTCGGCGTAAGTGCATGACGTTTATGTTCAGAGCATACATACGTTCCGTTAAGAGTCGCCAGGACGCTCGCTTGAACTCGCGTTCCCATACAAACGTAGTTCACCTCTCATTTTAAAACGACATGCTTTAGAACCATGAAATTTGCCATGGGCATTCTAATAGTACAGATCTAGGTCGGTAATTCATTTTCGTTGCTAAAAATTGTAATACAACGAAAATATAGCAAAAATAAGTTTTGTATGTAAAATTGTAAATCTGTAACTGACTGTATTTTCTTTGTATTACAATTTTTAGCAACGAAAACTAATGTCCAACCTAGATCTGTACTACTAGAATGCCCATGCCAAATTTCATGGTTCTAAAGCATGACGTTTTAAAATGAGAGCTGAACTACATTTGTATGGGAACGCGAGCGTCCAGCACGTCTAGCACATGACTGATGCGACAGTATCTCGCGCGCGAGATAGACTACCCTTCTCTTTCTAATTGACACAGTCAGAAAAGGACGGATAGACTATCTCGCGCGCGAGATACTGACGTTTCAATCATGTGCTAGGCGTGCTGGCGACTCTTAAGGGCTATTGGCCACTTTGGGCACACCGCAATGCGAATGCAGCACATCTCCGGCTCCCTGCCAAGAGTATACCCCTACAAGTTTTGATACTATCTAAAACTACATTTAAGTGCTAGGTGAGGCTGAGGGACATGACATTAATTCTTATAGAACGTCAATGTTGATATTAAAACTTTTTTCTGGCTTCCAAGATTATAGTAAGTTAGTCAATTTATTCAGTAAGATCAAAGTTACACTTAGGTATGTAGGGAATACTCGTAACTAATTATTAAAACACGAGCTAGTTCAAAAAGCGTAATGCAGGGTTACCAGGACGCATACTGTAAAGAATGGTCGAAAATATTAACCAATAAGGTCGAGTGGAGAAAAAGAGGGGAGGCGTTTTCCCACTAAATTAGGCTAACAAAAAAAATACGACACCAACTTTAAAACGAGCATTGAGATCAAACTAGGTAAGATAATCGCATCATTTTAGTAGTGGACTTTTTAATCCCACCATTCCCTACTAATATTACTTTTAATAACAATAGATATAGAACAGCTTCACATTAAGTAGTTTCATTTCATCTAATCAAGAGCGAATTTTCTTATCAACGAAGTCCACGTCAGAATGAAAGGGAACTCGTTTCAGTGACGTAACTATTGCCTCGTAACGTCAATGAGCAGGTTTTGTAACTCTCTTAAGTTCAATGTTCATCTAAAACTCGTATTTCTAGGTAACGTCCAGCGTTCAAGGTTTTTAAAGTAAGGCCTTATGCGAAAATATTCTTTATGGTTTTTTAATTAGATTTCGTGTCTAGCCACCAAAGATTGATGTGACTAAAGATGATGATGATGAGATGTATTGTGTGCTTTATCAGTGGCGGGACGTCCCTGGAACTCGATTTCCGCCGGGCTTTCAGCACATACATTTCATAAAGAACATACTTATACATAGTTGTACAAGTTCATACGTATAAATTGGAAACAATGTCCATTATATTTATTGAAAATATCAACTGTGTAGTGTAGGACTCTATGATTTGTGACATCAGTTTCCAATTTGTGGTATTTTCCACTAAAAGTAAAAAACTCAATATACTGAATTAAACATAAATACGTATACTTTTATAAACGATATTCAATTGGATTAAGAATACACAGACGGCACAGCCGGATCAACCATGAGGTACCTATTATTTGAAAGAGGTAAAAGGTTTAAAATTTTCCATGTATATCAGTCTAGGTCATCTTCATAATAACGCCTCTGTTTATGCGTTGGTATCAATTAAATAAGCATTGCTTCCTAATTCATTCTAACATTTGATTAGATCCATAATTAGCAAAATTAACCGAATACGTTTGTTCAAAGTTTATTTTACCGTTAAAGTACAGTAAAGGTTTTGAAGCGATCGCTCGAAAACCCGTTTTTAATGAGAAAAAATTGTTTACTCTAAAAAAAATACACGCTTTTAGTCCAGACTTCCGATTTTGCCCGCAGATCTGACAACGACTCGACTCAAGACTACGATGTTTACAAAAATGTTATCCAAATGATATTAGTAACTGCTTTTAAAAACCTCAAATAGGGACCATAGGTACCAGAGTGGTGGGGCATCAAGAACTCGATTCTCACCGGCTTTCCAAATTTTTAGACAGTTGAGCAGTTTTCCTACAGATCTTGAAGAAAAGGGAAGCTATTAGTATCTCCGGCGTGCCATTGAATATTTTTGACGTACCGCCACTGGCAGGTACTTGTTTACCACCATCGTGGACCGTAAAAATAAAAACGGACGTAACTATTGTAACGTGAAACGAATGGCGTGTTGACTACGTTTGTTTTATGAAACTATTAACTTTAAAAATAGAGCTGACAGCTGTCAACGTAAACACGTCATGGTTCAAGTCATACAGCTTTTAATGTTAGCTGGAGTCGTAAGCAACTATAAATACTTTGCCGTAAGTTGGATTTGGAAATTTGATTAATGGCCTCCGTCTGTCTACACCAAGTCTGCGCTCGCTAACTTGGTCGGACTTTATATTGGCGTAGGTTGGATTCATCTACTCGTATGAATTCGTCATAATAGCGCAACTGAATCTGATGCCATGAAACATGATGTTTTTTGTAAAACTAAAACGGTATATTCCCATCTGTCCCTGCCCCACGTGACGTGACGTGACAGAGGCAGGCACCGATGGTGAATACACAATATCCTTCTCATCTGTCCCATACGTGTGATATACGTGCCGAAGGAGTTACCAAAACAGGCAACTTCTGAATTTTGTGTAAGGGGACTAAAACTTTCAAGTTCTAAATTAAAAATTTCTAATTAAAATCTGAGAATCTATGATTTTTGGAATCTTTTTGCAACTTGTATAACAGTAAGGGCATATTATCCCCTGGCTATTGGGTCGACTTATTGATTTGTTAACTTGGCTGACATACTGCCCGTGTGTCTAGACCTAAGATGGAGACCTTCGGGTAACAAGTTATGACGGCCGCACGCGAGGTCGCAACTCGAATGTCGATAGCTAGCCAAAAACAGTGTTTTTCCTAAAACGAACTGCAAAGTTAGGAGTAATATAATAAGATGAAGGACGCTGGGGGAAGGTCGAGACAAGCTCTCAGTATTCGCCTGGGGAATCTTGGGATACGAGATGGATGATGGATTATTTGGATGAAATTCAAAACGCGTTGTGAATATGTGTGTAGTTTTAGTAGCATAACTTGAAACGGTTGTGAATTACATAGACATCGATTATAGAGTATTAGGGAATAATTTCATATTAAAAAATACGAGTATACAGGTTGTAACAAAAATACTGGTGATTGGTATCGTATTGCGAGTAAGAAAAAAATAGAAGGATTTTTTTTAGTAGGTATGAGACCCGGCTAATCCTCCATACAAAAACAATTCTTTTTAGAAAATGAAAAAAAATATATATTTATTTCAGACACCCAGGTATCCATATTTTAACTACAGAACTAAGTTAGTAAAAAAATATAAATAATAAATAAATATCGTATTTTTGCGAGCGATTTTTTTTCCTTATTTTTCATAATTAGAAAACGACAACATTATGCCCTTAAAAGGATCACCAGTATTTATTACAATTTTTAGCAACGAAAACGAATTACCGACATAGATCTGTACTACTAGAATGCCCATGCCAAATTTCGTGGTTCTAAAGCATGTCGTTTTAAAATGAGAGCTAAATTACGTTTTTATGGAAACGCGAGCGTCCTGGCGACTCTTAAAGTTAGAATACGGCCCCTATATTTCGTTTTTTTTTGAGATTAGAAATTCAGTAAACATTGAAACAGAAGTTGCCAACCTGTTCTAACCTGTTCTGTTTGAATGTTCAATTTAAACACATCATGAAGAGTTCACATTTGTAAATAAATAATGACAATTTGCAGATTATAATTCATAACAGCAATAAAAACACAATTTCGTTTTGATTATCACGTTAGAGACACATGACAATTGAAAAACTGACAGTGACACGCATACGTTATAAATCGAAAACCATATGTTTCGAACCTCTTTTTCTCCAGGTTTTTTATTGTGCAACATTCACTAAAACATTAACAATGAAGAATAAATTATTTCGTAATAATGACTATACACTATTATTTTACAATACTGTAAAATAATTAATATTATTCAATTTAACATTTACAAATACCTACGCATGGCTTTATTATAAATACAAATATATTTAAATATTTTTTATTGGCCGCATTGACACTTTGACACTTGTGACATGTATCATGCCGTATCGTGCCTGATAAAGAACCCTGTACATGCGCCTTTCAACTTTTTTCTAATCTAAAAAAAACGAACTATAGCCACTCATTACGTATTATGCGATAGTTATACAACGGGGGCGACGCTGACCCATCTCGGCAGGCTGTGAGGCGCTCTCGACCCAATTAATGTGTTCTTGCTCAAAACTCACACTTTTTACTAGAGGTTTCTATTCATTTGGACTTTTCTTTAGTACAACGTTTAATTTATAGTCAGGAGAAGAAGTAGCTAAGCGGAAGAGGTGTTAAATGATCTTAACCTTAGAGCATTCAACCCGGGAGTAGCCATGTCTGTCATTTTCTATACAAAAAAATTCTGCCGATTACATAACGTACAAATAGCCACGTCAGTCCATACAATGAATATGACCACTGGTCATATGTTTTCGGCAGAGGGATACGCCTGTCAAAGGGCACTCCGGTTGGTTGAATGCTTTTTTATGCTTTAAGACCTTAACACTCAAGTTGACACTTACATGGAAAAAATGGGGCCCACCCACGGTGTCGGCCTGAGTGGCCTGACGATATTGGCCTGTCAGTTGTTTAGAGTTGTCAAATTTTTGTTTCAACTGACAGGCCGATATCGTCAGGCGGACTGATAGTCGGTGGGCCCCCTAAGGGCGTGTGAGATCAATTTGAGCACCTCGCTTAGGTGTTTTTGCCGACTGTATTTATAATTAGTAAGTTCGTCTATTTTATTCATGTTTCACCTTCAGATCTTAGGTCAAGAGACCTTTAAAAACTCGAGTTTTTAGTTTTCTTGTTTTAAAAATAAGATGGCTTTAATCAATTTTGTAAGTGGAATTACTAAGGCGATTATCACACTGGCGACGGATCCGCATGCGGCGCCGGTGCGCTAGCGAGATAGCGCTCTGCATGTGTAATATGTGTATAGCGCTATCTCGCTAGCGCACCGGCGCCGGCGTCGCATGCGGATCCGTCGCCAGTGTGATAATCGCCTAACAGCCTATTTATAAAAAAAATACTTATCAGATCAGATGCTTGACATAGCGATTTAAGTACTTGAAATGCCGATTTAGATTATTTGACAGTTGGTATTATTGGTAATAGGTAGGTAATTGATTACTTTATGTAACTATTTTATGGCTAGTTTAACACATTTTTACCTTCAATAATATAACAACATAACACAAGAATAGAAAATACATATAAAAGTATTAATATGTTAACAATTTAACATCCGGATCCCTAAATGCCTATATATAGCCGTCAATTTATTATACAGGGTGTTTTTACAATAACTGTGGGAGGTGTTTAGGTAAGTCATACTGAACTACTTTTTCAGTGGAACCAACCCTGAAATCCCAAAAAAAATTTTGGCCTCCCCATAGAAAACGTCAACGTCTGAACGGCCGAAATGTATGAAAAAGCCAAAAAAAAACTCGAGATTTCTGAGTTGGCCCGATAGTAAAAGTTGTCTAGTAGGTATGCCTAACAAATCACCCCGCACAATATGGCTATTGAAAAAAACTGTATATTTTAATAATGGTTTTACAACAAACATACGATCGTATCTGTAACATTTTACCGATTAGACGTCAGTTTTATTAGCGCATGCTTTAAATGTAACAATTCCGTACGATAACGCGATAAAAACGCAACAATCGCGCGATTAAGATTCCGCATAAACGCTAAACCCAATCAAAAACGACACGTTGGAACTATTCACGATTGTTCGAACAAGTTTGAATAAATATTGCTACAACTGTGTAAACTTATTTGTTTTTGACGTCATCTTCGAAACTGTAACTATGAAGTTATAGATAAACATCGGTATCAACGTTCAAATTTCGTGGCAATGTACGGTTGGCAGAAAAATAAATACAAACAAATCACTTAGTATTTTTAACCTTTATTTTGTATATGTAAATAAAAAAGCCCCTAAATAGTACATTTCCTAATTAGGGTGGTAAAACAAAGAAAGGCCGCGCAATCGCAATTGTTGCGGCCCAAGCTGCAAGCGAGGGACGTAATTATGCGATCGAGGGCTTTCTTTATTACCTCCCGTGTTGGAAAAATATGTGCACATTTGGCCAGAAAGCGGCTCTATCCGTACGCGTAGCGTGCGGAAAAAGCCACTTTATGTCCAGGTGTGGCATACAATATTTTACGAGTTAGAATAGATCACTAAAATTTGTTCCATAGATTTTGCTGTCAATCTTTGACGTCTGTAAGAATATATCCATTTTAAATGACTAAAAGATCTTTCCACGCTGACTGAGGTAATAGGAAGGTATGTCAAGCATTGAAAATTTTGCACACAGTTTTTATTTACACTTTCTGGTATTTCAGCCTCGTTGTTTTTAGATAGTTGGTTAATTATTTGTACAGTCTTATAACCAGGATTTTTCTTTAATACACTTTTTAATTTAAAATAAACTTTTCTGGCATTTTGATGTAACCTTAACGTTGGTATTTTTTTTTGCAAACCATGAACAATGTTTAATGATTAGGCTGAAATACCAGAAAGTGTAAATAAAAACTGTGTGCAAAATTTTCAATGCTTGACATACCTTCCTATTACCTCAGTCAGCGTGGAAAGATCTTTTAGTCATTTAAAATGGATATATTCTTACAGACGTCAAAGATTGACAGCAAAATCTATGGAACAAATTTTAGTGATCTATTCTAACTCGTAAAATATTGTATGCCACACCTGGACATAAAGTGGCTTTTTCCGCACGCTACGCGTACGGATAGAGCCGCTTTCTGGCCAAATGTGCACATATTTTTCCAACACGGGAGGTAATAAAGAAAGCCCTAGATCGCATAATTACGTCCCTCGCTTGCAGCTTGGGCCGCAACAATTGCGATTGCGCGGCCTTTCTTTGTTTTACCACCCTAATTAGGAAATGTACTATTTAGGGGCTTTTTTATTTACATATACAAAATAAAGGTTAAAAATACTAAGTGATTTGTTTGTATTTATTTTTCTGCCAACCGTACATTGCCACGAAATTTGAACGTTGATACCGATGTTTAGTTATAGACCTCTACATAAGGACCATAAGGTCGAAGTTTCCTTGAAGGTAAGTGTTAGTTGATGCATTAACAGGACACTCGTATGTTTCTAAGTGTTAAGATGACACAATGGGGCGTCATTTGTATATTAGTGTGATTCATTTGCGATAAAATAAATCGTCTGGCTGACGTCAGAGGGTCTACCGCGAATGTCGAAATCCGAATAGGTATTTACTATCCGCCTCTATCGTATTTGCATATAGGTACCTACGAGCGACAGAGACAAGAAGCTTCGCGGTTATAGGTCAGACGTTCTAATATTCTTGCAGGAAACTGAAGAACGAATGTTTGTAAGCTGATTATCACACTGGCGACGGATCCGCAAGCGAGATAGCGCTCTGCATGTGTATAGCGCATGCGGATCCGTCGCCAGTGTGATCATCGCCTAAGAGAAGTAAGAGATGATGCGAGTGCGGTCCGGGCTCCTCGCAGGTAGGGTACAACACACACTTGCCAGATTCAGCTAGCATAGCCAAAAATCAGCCGGAAGATTTAAAAAAAAAAACAATTTTATCTATGGGAAAATACAAAAATGGGAAATAATATTCCGTGTATCAAAAAATACTGACTTGCACGCCAAAAAAAACTGAAACCACATCAAAGCTATGTTTTTTTTTGTTGTGCAAGTACGTATAATAGACATGCTATGGTTATTTTTTGTTGTGCCTTTAAATACTAGCATACATAAATTCAGTCGACATATAGACAACGTTCCGCCTTCGGGCATATTTTTGTGTACGAGAGCTGAATCCCTCTCAGGGCCGTGGCTAGGGACCTAGGGAGGGCATTAGGGGGCAATGCCCTACCTTAAAAACTACAATCGGGTCAAAAATGTATGAAAATAAAGTTAAAAGGGCTACCTTAAAATTTCCTATGCCCTACCTTAAATTAGCACTGCCCTATCTTACCTGCAATTCTGGCCACGGCCCTGATCCCTCTATGTGTGTTTTGCGCCTATTACTAAGAGTATATCCGGGAAAAACAAAGCCCGAGAGAGAAAAAATGGAGAATGAGTGTGTATGTGTGTACACATACGTTCCGTTTTCCTAAAATTGGGTCGTAAATATCTTTAATGCCTAATTACCGGCAACTTATCTAAATTACATAGTTTAGCATTAGCAAGTGAATACTGTAAATGTAAAAATATAGTCCAGTCAGTAGATACGTGTTTATAGACGAGGAAAACCTTTGAAGAACCTTGGAGGTCATCTAATCTAGGAAGCCAGTTATGCTATTTCATTATAGTGACAATTGTAGAAACTGTAAGAAAAAACCCTTAGCCAAGTGCCTTTATAGAAGTGCTGCTAAAATCACTTTTAAGCCCGTCACAGACGGAGCTATAATATGTATTTGTATATATTATAGCTCTGTATCTTACGATATATTTTACGTACTATTTGACAGAGTCCCCACACGGAGCTATAATATATATTATAGCTCGATACATTACGATATATTTCGGTATATTTTAGGTATATTGCCTGCCTTCTCTGGCGTGACGTACAACCGATATATCTTTCCCTCTTTTGATATCTTTCCCGTGTGGGGTGCCGAGCTATACGATAATATATATCTCGGTATCTTACGGTATATTATTATATATTATAGCTCCGTCTGTGACGGGCTTTATATACACAAAATAACAACAACACCACTAAATCGTGCAAATAAATAAAGTACTAACTACTATTAATGTGATATTAAAAACTCTATAGCTTATTAGCTATTCGAAATTCAACAAACATTATGTTAATGTTAATACATACATATTACATAGTAATTTATTAACCGGAGTTTTCGAAATTATATATATAATAGGGGGACAAAGACTACACTATACCTACTTTCATGATGAGGCAAAACCGGGAGAAATGGACGTACTGATGCATAATTATTTTTTAGCAACTTTTTAGACCGGAGTAATTTTGTTTAAAATAAATTAATGAGTCTTATAACACACGACTCGTACGCAGATTTCAAAAATATGGTCCATCTTTCTTCCGCTTTGCAGTCGACTTTTTTATTTTATTTTCGTTTTTAATGCCAGCAATATTATACAGTGTGTAACAAAAATACTGGTGATCCGTTTAAGGGCATAATTGGTATCGTATTACGACTAAGAAAAGGTAGGAGAAAAAAAATTTGGAGGCGAAAAAATTTTTTTTTTCTATGGGACAGGTGGTCCCAGCCGGCCGACCCTCCATACTACGAGTAAACCAAATTTTTTTTCGTAATTAGAATACGATACCAATTATGCCCTTTAAAGGATCACCAGTATTTTTGTTACACCTTGTATGCAAGTAAGGTTTTTCCGCGAGTGAAATGTCGTAAGTAAAGGATATATATTATTTAAGTAACTTATTCGTTAAAGTTGTAAAGTAACCAGATTTAAAAAGGTCCAGTTTTCCGTTTTTACTGTTAGGTCATCTCTCCCGTCTTTACCCTATTTTTAAAGAGTATGAACATTTTATTACCAACACACCCATCGCAGACCGAACAATCGTCTTCAGTTTTTGGACCTGCAACTAGAAAGAACCGAGGCGTCGAAAAATAAAACATAAATTAAGAAAAAAAAAAGTTTTTTTTTCTAAACACTAATTGTATAATATTTGACTGAGGAGCCGAACGTAGCGAGGCGACGAACGTCTCCGTTTTCACTGGTACGACGATTTGGCAGATTGATGTGTGTGTATTGGTTGGTTGGTTGGTTGGTTGGTCAGTGTCGGTCTAGAGGTCGCATTTTTCATCCGATTTCGATGAAACTTGGCATGTACGTTCCTTGATTTATTTGCCAAAAATTGTCGAGCCATTTTTTCGATTGGGGGG
Organism: Pammene fasciana; assembly: GCA_911728535.1. NCBI lineage: Eukaryota > Metazoa > Arthropoda > Insecta > Lepidoptera > Tortricidae > Pammene > Pammene fasciana. The sequence continues at coordinate 7,293,431 of OU452292.1, forward strand.
AAAATGAGGGGGAAAAGGGGGGAAGTTTTCCGTCGCGTTATTTATGTTTTCCGAAGTCTACGGTTCACAGAACCACTAGTTTTATAGCTATACCTACAAAATGTGTGTCTATGTCGAAATCACTGAAAAAAACAAGAATGTATTTCTCTAAAGCTTTCACAACGTAACGATCATGGATCATGGGCCGCTAACCCGGACTACGCAGCATCTGACGTTCACGAGGTTTCATTTTACTCCCTCTATACTTCTATTCGGTCACAAACACGAAGTATAGTATTCTTCTGATCTGTGGTCAGAGAGGATGTATTAAATAGAGGGACTAAGAACTTTTTGACTGGCCCGGACACTACGCGTATTTTTCTCATTCATTTATTTATGGGTTACATATTTCTTTTGTGCATGTTCGAGATGCAATACGTTGTTTTGGAGTCAATTCTCACCTGTGTAAACTTACAACATTCTTACGTCACCTATAAAACGTTCGTGATGTGCAAACATGTAGTTGATTCTGATACTTGATAGTCTAGGTCTAAATATTAAAAGTGTACAAAAAACTAAGTGATTTCATAAAACACGTGTAAATGTGCAACTTGTGCAGTCTAGTTATTTAACAAAAAAAGTTAAAAAAATGTCTATGATACCGTTAATGTCTGACGATCGTGGATTATTAGGTCCGCCTTGAATATGAGGCATGCGTAAAAAATAACCATACAACATTATATCCATATCTCACTACCAAAACAACACGCTGACAGCTATTATTAGCGGATCTAAAACTATCAAGATCAATACGGATACGGATAAATTTAGAATATAAGTATAGTATCTTCATTTCCATTTCATTGTGATATAAAGAAAAGACTATAGTGATATATCACAGACTAAATACAGTTGGTCGAAAACAGACACTGAACATTTTGGAATAAGAGGGACGTGGCAGAATAACGATACTGTTATTCTCACTAGTATGAACAGGGTTAAATATTTTAAGGTATCCGTATTGACGCGAAATAAAGCTTAAATTAGCAAGACCACTTTAGATTTTCTTGCCAAATTAAGGGTTAGGTAACACGTAACACTGATTTAAGACTAGCCTGTCGACCTCTACACTAGTACGGGCGGCGACCGTAGGATCTGCTACGTAACGTGATACAAACATAAGCCCCATATCCACTATACCCAATATCGTAGGAAAATACCATCTATTTTTTAAACCGGAAGTGGTACTTTTTTGTGTTTTCGGCCAATTCTATTTTTTTTTACTATTTTTCCGGAAATCAGCATCACTTTTACGAACATGTGCCATGGGGCTTATCTTTGTATCACGTTACGTAGCAGATCCTACGGCCGCCGCCCGTACTATAATTTAAATAGAATACTCGAAAGAACGTACTAAAAATTATGAATTAGGACTTAGGACATTAAGCTATTGACCGCCATACGTCAAAAATTTAACTTAAATTCTGAACTCTGTCATAATTTATTAAAGTGTCATTTATATCAGACGACAGCGGTCAAAAGGTTAAAGCCATGCAAATCATGCCATGCATATATACAATTATGTTACATAAATGTCATAAAACCCTTTTTAATTCATTGTTATAATTATTAGAAAATAACTGAGGTAATGAATATATCAGTATCACCATTGAAAATTTGACGTTTGTTTTGTTCCATTTAGCTACAATTCCTGGACTTGGACAAAGTTAATGTCAAATTATCTGAACGTTTCCTAATTACTTAACGATAGAAGTAAAGCAAAGACTTACAAGCGAAAACTAAAATCCTATTAAGTGCTAAAACAAACACTAGATACGATTGACTAATTAATGTGCTTAATTGGTACGTCGACGTCAAAGTTATGTTTACACTTTTGCACCTTATTACAAAGGAATAAAGTGCAAAAGTGTAAAGATATCTTTAACGTCGACTACAATCAGCAGCAGAAGTAGCTAAGCATTTAAATTGTTCAAAATTATCTTAGACCGACTAAATTATAAGGCAATAAAATAGTGTTTAGGTCATTTTATAAAACAACCAAAAATAAAAATAGTCACCAAACACATGGTTCGCTCGCGCAATTTATAACAGCTATATTATACTTTAAACCTAGCTGTATATACTACATAAGTAACGGAGGGCTTCCAACCCTTTTTGCGCAAAAAACCTGTAGGTATGTCTTAAAATTTTCACGATAGTAAAAAAAAAAAAACAGAAAAATCTACGGTTTCGAAGTTGCTGAAGTTCCAAAGGGACGGGATCAAAGACCACATCACTAATTGAGACCATGAGGTCAACTCAGTCAAGAGTGTGACGAATCGCGGGCGTATGCTAACATTTTACATCATGATTTTAGATCCTTTTTCGCACCAAAGTTAAAGGCATTGATTATTAAAATAACTAACTAAAATCAAACTCTGAATGCGCTTCTTAACATTCTTACTCCATTTCACGCGTATCTCGCATGATATAATTATCACACGACACAGCGCAATATCAGTTGAATAGGTCTATTCATTATAGAAATGGGTGTTCCACGTGTGTAGACTGAAATTAACCATTAAAATCACGAACTCGACACAGAATGTCATCCACGTTACCCTACTGAAACTCGACACAGTACAGCCTTGGCCAGAAGTGTTGAGCACCAATGCGATTTTCATACAAAACTGGAAAGTTTAGTCCATCGTTTCCATCTTTGTTTAAGTTATTTTGTCAATTAATTTAAACTAATAGGCATGTTTTGTTGAAGTTAGTAGTAACTGCACAGAATATTTGCAATATGTCGCACCGACTTAAATTTACATTTTTGGTACCTTCTGTTTTCATATTTTTTAAGTACCTTGAAAGTGTTATTAAGTGAAGTTTCCTATATTTATAAATAAAATATAACATTTACCGTTACCGTACATTGTTAGGATAGGGAAATAATGCTTAACATCAAAATTGTAAACAAAAAACACCTATACTTCTGGCTAAGGCTGTATATCACAAAAGTTGGGTTGAACTCGAATATACAATCGAAACATAATTTGCCTACTTCATCTACTAGGTAATATGTTTTCGATCACATATCAATTAGTGCTGTACTCCACATGGGCGCGTTCCCTATCCCAGCAGGAGCTCTCAATCAACATAGCGAAACCCACAGGAAGCAGGAAGGAAGAAAAGTTTTACAAATAAACTATCCCGTAGATGTTCCTAGTTTTTTACCATTAGAGAATTTAAAGGGATACTAAAGGTCTCGACGCAAAAAAAGGTTGGAAGCCCCTGCTCTAACCCTTTACTCTTTTAGACCGCAAAAACGGTACATTGATGGGAATTGAAAACGAAGTCTAGCGACAAAAAGTTGTTCAGTTTGAAGCGGAAGTTGATTAGCAGTCGAGGTGTCCAAAATAAACTGAGCATAATTTTATTGCTAAGAGAACAAGAGCGAGTGCAGGACATTTTCTTCACTTCATCAGCATAGCTAAAGTAGTGTTTTTAATCGAGTACAGTACCTAATCTGACAGATTTTGCCATACAAAGTGCTTTGTAATTTAATAATTTACTTCTGCTGCTGACTGTACGTGTAAATACTAGAATTACATATGTATAAATCGACGATAACGAATATTCGTCTAAACGTTTTTCGACCAACAGAATATTGGTCACGTGAATGCAACGATCATCCACATGACGATTTTCCCAAAGACAATGTAAAGGTCACGCCACACTGGATACACAAGCATATGCAAGTTGCAGGTACCGGAGACACTAAGCATCGCATCGAGCCGGAAACTTGCAGCATACGTATGCTGTGTGCGTCGACCTTGACACTCACTCTATCCTTTTGAACGCCAAGCATCGGAAGGAAAAATCTTGCAAGCACACGAAACCGGTTATATTTTGGACGTGATATCACGGCGCTGACGGCACCGTGCGCGTGATATGACGGCTTTGGCGGTCAAAGGGCTATGTTATGCCAATAAGATGAGCACTTACCAAGTAAAGGGTAGTCTTTGAACGGTTCATTCTTTATGACTTCGATGCCCTCGCCGCCGCCCGTTTCGTTTTTGGAGACCTCCGCCACGCAGTATAATTGAGCGACTTGATACTACAACAAAATTTAATATTGTTAGCATATTAAATTGGTCAAAAATCAATTATTAGCGATAAAAGCCGTATCAAAATAAGAAAGAACATATACTTTAATAAATAAAATAGTCGTTTCAGGATTAATTGCAATAATAGACCTGTTTTTAGCATTGTGACAAACTTTACTTGTTGATTACCAATATTACCATGAGTAAATCTCAAATTATAATGTAATTTGACATGTAATATTTAAAATATTATAAATAAATGTCTATGACAATGACAATAATAACAAGAAAATAATGAATTATGATATTTGAATTAGAGCAACCTGTATGTAGCCCTTGCAGGTAAACAATTTACTTCATTAAATAATATTGGCACGTGAAAACCATATTTCACTAAGTACTATGAAAATAAATTAAACAAAAATCAACCTTGCTTTGTTACTAGTATGGTTCATTATGGCTATGATCTTGTGATAGTAGTTAGTTTTGCTTGTCGCCTGACGATATGCCTATTCAATTGGGTTTACTTTTTAAATAATGACACTGATAAAAGTTTGACAAATGACAAACAGATACAGCATGTTACTTGTATTGTTGATTTGTTCGGGGATTTGGGAAGATAATGAGTCTATGTGTATTTTTTATCACCTTAGGCATTTTATTTAAAAAGTATCTCATCACAGAGATTTGTACTTAATCAGTAGTATCAGTTCCAGTTTTTCAGGAGAATAATTATTCTTTTTCGTTATGAAAAATCCATGACATGTATTTGTGACGAGATAAAAATGTATGTGACTTTTAAAAAAAGGTACCTACTCAGCGGGTGGCCCATTGTATGTTGTACGGGTATACTGTATTCAAGCAATAAAAGCGTAAGTGCCGACTATCAAATGGTACCTTTTGATCCAGACTATCACATTATAGGTAATATAGGAAGTGTAACTCACCTCTTCAACTGTTAAGGGCAATGTGACACGGCTGAAAGAAAAAATTGTTTATTAGTTTTCTAATAAAGTGTTACTTTACTGCTAAAAATACGAATTAACGTTTAATAATTAAGGAAGTTTTCAGAAATAAAGTGTACCATTTAAAAAAAAAACAACTAATTTACCATACAAAATACATGTCATTTTTTTTAAAAGCCATTAGTTTACCATACAAAATATATTAGTCATTTTTGTGGTGGTTCATACAGAATGTACTTATGGGAAAATGCGTCACAAAGCTGACAAAAAATCTGTGGCACTTTGTTTATTACTTGAACAACAAAAGTTTTCCAAAAAAAAGTGTATGGTACAATTTTTTTTTCTGAAAAACAAGATGTCCTTTATTCTGCAGGAAAACAAAAAGATTTGAGGAGAATAGTGTGGGAAGGTCGCTGGGACAGTAACTTGTAGCTCCAACTCCAGGGAACTGGGCTGAATGACCGCAACCAACAATCAACAGCCTGCCTGCGTGCGGACAGGCATCCCTACACTACATCTACATCTAGTATGACTAGGGCTGCTATCTCTAAATTCGCCGAACCCGGACAATAATTTTAAAAACCCGGACATTTGGCGTAAATTGCACTTTTTCCCCAGACATGTTCAAATCAGCACTAAATAATTAAATTCAATGGGGTGTTTCCTCACATAAAAAGTGTCCGGGTTTTCACCGGGGGTCACTTATTGAAAACCCCCCCGGACGCAGCCCGGACGGCCTCCAAACTAGGACAAATCCGGGGAAACCCGGACGGATGGCAGCCCTAAGTATGACCAGTGTAATATGTGGTGTGCAGCAGTGGAGTAAAATACGAATGCATGGAGAAATCCCAAGTGAAAAGCGACATGTTTTAGTGCTAGGCCATACATTATCTTGAAAGTATTGTATAAATATTATGGTTCAGCACGCCTAGCACATGACTGATGCGACAGTATCTCGCGCGCGAGATAGACTACCAGTCTCTTTTTAATTGACACAGTCAGAAAAATGGATAGACTATCTCGCGCGCGACATACTGACGCGTCAATCATGTGCTAGGCGTACTGGTCTGGGTACAGTGTGTTAAATAAAGATCTAATGTTATAATTTGATACCTCTTTGTTGGGCAAGAAATAAAAAATAAAGTAAAATAAAACTAATCCCATAAATAGGAAACTCTTCTAAATTCAAGAGAGAGTATTTAATGTAATACCACTCGAAACCCTTAACCTTTGATTATTAAACCAACCGGATGCAAGACGCGCTCTCATTTCTATCGGAAAAAGTCCGCCCTTTTTTTGCGGGGGAGGGGAACGTCAAACGTCAAATGCGAAACGTCAACATAGCCACGTCAAATAAACGTCAGTCCATACAATGAGTATGACCACTGGTCATACTCATTCGGCAGAGGGGAACGCCTGTTAATGGCTACTCCCCTTGGTTTAAAGCTCTAAGACAAAAACAGACAACCTGATTATGGTTTTACTAGCAAATTGTAGACAATATAGTATAGAGAAATAAAATGTATATATAAATATGATGAACCCTTGAACTGTATGATGAACAGGTATAGAATCCTATTTGGTATTCAATTTCTTTATTCTTAATATTAAATATTAATTATATCTCATGTTGTAATTTTTTCTGTCCATTATTTAGTGATGGGCAAGTTACCGAAAGTCACCGCCTTTTGTATCTACATGTTTCCATTTGGTAATATTCCAAAAATGGTAACTTTCAGTAACTTGCCCATCATTACCATTAAGAGACTGCTTCTCAACCATTAGCTTTAAATTTTACTATATTAATATTAGTACAAAAATGTTAAGATTTTAAAAACAACATACAGATATCTTACAATATGCCAACATTTTCAGCTATAAATGGATAGGTTGTTTACATAGACTGATTAGATTTAGGAAGCCTACAGATAACTTAATATTTACTTATTTACCTTTAAGGAAGGCCAAGGATCTACCTATTCTTCCATGTAAGATATAGAAGCTGATTTTACCAGACCTTAGTCACCAAGTAGCAAATTAAGTGAAGAAAATAATTTAGCCAGATCCCTTGAATGTTATAACGAGAAAACAAAATTTGCTTGAAGCAGAATTTAATACTATGTGGCAGATGATATAGGGATTATCTGAAATCTGCTGAAATGGCCATCTGTCAAGTAGACCTTGACCCGAAGGTCTGTCACTGTCAGGCTATTCAATTCCTTTTCGTGACTTAATAAAACGAAATTCGGGATAATTAAAGCCGCCAGGACAGCCAAACTAAATATCTTAATGATAACTACTGATAAGAAAATATACCCTAAAAACCTGTGCCACGAATTGTGTAAAATCGATTTATTATTCCTAACTAGACTTAACCTTGACAAAATGTACTCACTATTCTTTGATAAGCATCTTGTATATTTATTTTGTTTCACTTAAATGCACATTAGACCGAACAGTCCACTCTCACGACAAAATAACTTATCACAGAACCAGACTTGAGCGATGGCCCGATTATTGTAATTTTAATCTATGACCAATCTTCTACGAGCGAATTATGACAGGGCGCATGCTTCGTGACGCAACGGATATTACGTCAACATTTTTAGATGCGTTCAAGTTATGCATTGGGATTGTATAAATAGGTATTTAAAAGCGGTATTACACATTGCAACCTGCAGGGCCCAATCTGTTGTGTACCCTGCCTCTTCCTACCCCTCCTTCAGCTCCCTACGGGCCCTACCTTCAATTACACCTTCCAACCTGACAGATTGGGCCCTGCAGGTTGCAATGTGTAATACCGCTTTTAATCAAATCTTGGTATTTATTTGTCTTCTCATCATAGGGTCGCCACACACCTAGCGGTTTTCCTCGCGGAATTACCGGAAGTAGCGGAAATTTGTCTATGGTAGCGGAAATTTGTCTATGGTAGCAGATTTTTTGTATGGAAGCCATAGACAAATTTCCGCTACCATAGACAAATTAAGCATTTTGTCTATGAATTTCCGCTACTTCCGGTAATTCCGCGAGGAAAACCGCTAGGTATGTGGTGACCCTTAAGGCGCAAAACACACCTAGCGGAATTTTGGCAGTAATGTATGGAGCTTTGTCGTTGGTAGCTTAAATTTGTCTATGGCCTCCATACATTACTGCCTCCATTCCGCTAGGTGTGTTTTAAGCCTTAAATATATTATTTTGCAATTTATTATTTTTCTCTTAAAAATGAGATGCACTTTCGAAGAATGTTACAAAATGTTCTATTTATTTTGTGTGTAATCTGTGGTCAACTCAACACTAAAAGCGGTATTACACATTGCAACCTGCAGGGCCCAATCTGTCAGGTTGGAAGGTGTAATTAAAGGTAGGGCCTGTAGGGAGCTGAAGGAGGTGTAGGGAGAGGCAGGGTACACAACAGGGTCGCGTTTTATAAAGTTACAATTTACAATTTCGCTTTTTGCCTCTCTTTCTATCCAATATGTGTGCTAGAAAGAGAGGCAAACAGCGAAATTGTAAATTGTAACTTTATAAAACGCGACCCAGATTGGGCTTTACATTTTAACGTACGGTTCTACGGGTCACCACACACCTAGCGGAATTCCTCGCGGAATTAGCGGAAATTTGTCTATGGTAGCGGAAATTTGTCTATAGTAGCGGAAATTTGTCTATGGCTTCCATACAACAAATCTGCTACCATAGACAAATTTCCGCTACCATAGACAAATTTCCGCTACTTCCGCTAATTCCGCGAGGAATTCCGCTAGGTGTGTGGTGACCCTACTATACGGTTGTGGCTGGCTGGCAGCCAAAAAGTGGTATTACACATTGCAACCTGCAGGGCCCAATCTGTTGTGTACCCTGCCTCTCCCAACCCTCCTTCAGCTCCCTACAGGCCCTACCTTTAATTACACCTTCCAACATGACAGATTGGGCCCTGCAGGTTGCAATGTGTAATACCGCTTAAAGCTCTAATAAGGGTCACAACACACCTAGCGGAATTCCTCGCGGAATTACCGGAAGTAGCGGAAATTTGTCTATGGTAGCGGAAATTTGTTTATGGTAGCAGATTTTTTGTATGGAAGCCATAGACAAATTTCCGCTACCATAGAAAAATTAAGCATTTTGTCTATGAATTTCCGCTACTTCCGCTAATTCCGCGAGGAAAACCGCTAGGTGTGTGGTGACCCTAAAAAATAAAAAAATACGGTTGTGGAGATTGTGACATTTGTGACGTACGTGCCGTGAGCAAACAATTATTGAAACAATTTTTCTCGCGCAATGAGCTGCATGCAGTTCGTTTGCTAATCTAATTCCAAAGAAAATGCACTGATACTTTCGCATACGTTTGCCTTTTAATTGAATTAAATTGTGCCTATACCTTTGAAATAGTTTCAAGCCATTCGAATACTCGGCGATTACCAAGATGAGTTTAGTAGGAAAAAAATGCGAATCAATATCCCTATTGGAGTCTAATACAGACGACGTAATACCAAGTGATATTACTCCTGAACATGTTTTGAGGCTGGATAGAATTACAGACACATATCTGTGCAGCCCCGAGGCTAACGTGTACGATATAGATTTTACGAGATTCAAGATTCGAGATCTCGAAAGTGGAACAGTGTTGTTCGAGATTGCAAAACCACCCACAGAGTTCGGTGTTGATAGCGAGGGCGCCGAAGATGCTGCCGAAGAACCCTTGGATCCTAACGCGGGCAGATTCGTGCGGTATCAGTTCACCCCGCAATTTTTAAAGTTGAAGACTGTTGGAGCTACGTAAGTTACATTTATAATGTTTATGTTCTGTTATAGCATTCGACCATAAAGTGTTTAAATAAATTAAAATAGCCTTTTATCTATGCACTAGTTAAGTGCATACAATGTAACTATCAAAAATTTGAAATATGTGTCTGTGCTTATTTTTTTATATTATAATAATACTATCAGGAATTGTTTACCCAAACTTATTAGCTTAAATTACTGCTAAAAATTATAAATCAATTTGTAAATATGACTGTATATAGAAATAAATTTATAATGAGCAGCAGAACTAAGCAGGTGAGTTGTTCAAAATTATCTATACATGCTCTTATTGTCCTTACAATAAGAGTCAAGATCATTTTGATCACCTCACCTGCTTAGCTACTTCTGCTGCCAACTGTACATAATCATGTTTCCACTTAATCTATAATTTTTGACTTAATATTTTTCAGTGTGGAATTCACAGTGGGCTCGCGGCCCGTCAACCACTTCAGAATGATTGAGAAGCACTTCTTCAGAGACACCTTGTTGAAGACCTTTGACTTTGAGTTTGGATTCTGCATTCCGTTCTCGAGAAACACTTGTGAACACATATACGAGTTTCCTACACTGCCTCCTGATCTAGGTAAATTTTAACTATATAACAATTTAATAGAGTTTATTGATAGTCATTAGGTACGGCAGAGGGTGTCCACAGTGCGCCACCATCACATTCTGTTTTAGGCTGCATCCTTCATCCTTCACCTTGGATCATGATAGCCAGATTGCCTTCATCTGGGATGCCACTGACCTCACCAGTGCCCTATACCACAAAACTTTACAAGTGCACAATTCTACAAAATTGTTAAATTGTTAACAAAAAAATGTACCACAATCATTACAAATATGTTTTCGTTACAATTTGCGGTATACAAATGTGTCACGTTTTTTAAAGCGTATCACAAAGAATAAAGCTATGTCATGACAGCTATATAATTGTAGGATTGTTGATTTGTAAATATACAGGTCAATAATTGTAATGTTACAACTACAATTATATATCCGATCCGATCCAATGCTGCGTTTCTTGTAATGCGGGCTGGAATATTTGGGGTTATTAACCACTTTTTTAAACTATATCCACTGTCTCCCAATATTACAGCATTGGGGAAAGGTCTCCATCCATAATCCCATTGCTGACATAACGATGAGCGCCTTAAAACCCGCGAATCATGAACAGTGCCAGGCCATCGTACATTCACATAAAAAAGATCTAAATTCGGTCCACAGACAACCATTACATTTAAAGAATGATCTCCGTGACGATCAACAAACCCAGCTTCATTTTGGTATGGAGCATCTATCTGTATTAATGATCCATCTATAATCTGCGACCCTGCGAAAATTTACATGTGATGCTGCAATAAAACTTCAGAAAGTGAGTTTCCATTTGTTGGCCATCTTACTTCGCTTCCTAGTAATTTGTCCACTATTTGTGTGCATACGGCGTGAATAGAACGAGACATTGTCATTTTCGAAACACCATGAGCATCGCCAGTGACGTGATATTGGGAACCTGAGCCTAACCATCTTAAAACAGTCAGTAACTGTTGTTTAGGATCAAGATCGTGACTTTTTCGCGTCGGATGTCTAAGATTTCCAGCAATAATCTGTAGGAGATATTCAACGGTAGATTTACTTACTCTGAGTCTCTCATTAAATGTAAAATCCGTTATGGTCAAACATACATTTATACGTTCTCGATATGTCCTAGGACGTCGCACTATTAAATCTTCTTCACTATCACTTCTACTTGGACTAAACATTTCGTGGTACAAAAAGTTCGTCGCTAAATGTGATAAATTATTATAATTTTATTATAGTATAGCAATCATTGACTAGTATTTAATATAGTTGTAAGAGGGTTTGACAAACGTTTAGAGAATTGTTAACTTGTACGTACAATTCTACACATATGTATAATTATTACTACAATCTAATGTAGCACAAAACAATTGTCAGCTACAAATTTGTACGTTTTCCGGAAAAGATATGTAACGTATGTAAAGTTTTGTGATACGGTAAATTGTAGATATTTGCTACAATTTACATATTTGTAGGAATTTTCCAGTACAAATATGTAACTTGTAAATTTTGTGGTACACACACTTGTATTATGACAAATTTGTAACTAATTGTTAAATTGTAATTGTAAGTTTTGTGGTATAGGGCACTGGATTGTTTCTTCCTCTCTTGCCTTACATGGTCTTCTGTCTCATGGTCTCATGAGAGAATTTGGTTGAAATAAGGTATTTAATTTTTTTTTTCATGTAGGCACTTGAAACAGTTATTCCCTGTAGATAGGTATAACTGGTATTAGGTAAATTGAGTACTCTTTATGGCATGCCTCAATGTAAGATAAGACAATGTTACAAAAAGCAATCCATTCAACATTATGTATTCAGTGATCTTTAACCCTTTGACCGCCAAGCATCGGACAGAAAAATCGTGCCCAAACCGGTTATATTTTGGACGTATCACGTGCTGACGCTGAGGGCACGCCTTTCCGTGCGCGTGATTTGACGTCTTTGGCGGTCCACGGGTTAGAAATAACGTCATTGTGAAACATTTACAACACCTGTTTTACAAGTAGGTAATAAAATAACTTATATTAAATTTATGGGTTGAACATTTATAAGAAGTATGGCCAAGAGATCTACATTCTCGAAACATTGCAACAGCAACCAATAAATATAACAAGTCAGTTGCCCATTTATGTTATGATTAAACAAATTCATATTATAAATTAGGAATGCAAACTGGGTTTTTGAACAAGATAAACCAGTTTGCATTAAATTAACTAATTCTAAATACCAAACTCTATTTTATTTATTTCCTTTATTCCCTTATTCTTTCTATTTTGCATTATTATGGTTATCTAAATATTGACCATTATCATTTCCTCATTCCAGTTGAAGAGATGATCGCAGCGCCATTCGAGACATGTTCGGACAGCTTCTACTTCGTGGACAACCAGCTGGTCATGCATAACAAGGCTGACTACGCTTACAATGGAGGTATCAACAACTAAAGGTGCACTGAGACGGCGTATTATAGACGTGACAACTATAGGCGTCAAGTAGGGCATGCAATACCGGTATTGCTTTTATGGGCAATACCGGAATTCCAGTATTAGCCCATTGCATGCCCGAGCGTCAAGCAGGCACTGTTTTGGGGTGCGATTGCGGCTTTGATCCCAAAAATGAACGCGCATTTTTCTTCGCAGCCTTTTACTAATACTCTATGGAGTCTATGGTCTACTCAGCATCCAAATGCCAAGAGTTGTAGACCATATGACCTTTCATCCCTAATTAGACCTTGTTGGGATTTTAAATTGTTTTGTTTCTTCGAAAAACAATTGTTAATTACAAAAAGAAAGTTAAAAATGTTGTACATCGGGAACCTACCACTAAAAATTTGCTCCCTGAATTATCAAAAGGCGGTTATACACTGCTGCGGTTTCCGCATGCAGCGGTCGTGTGCGAGCCAGACAGCGCTTTTCATGTGTATAATGCTGTCTCGTTCACCGGAGTGGGAAGCGGCGTCAGTGTCAGATCAGCCTAATGAGCCTAATATTAATAAAAAGACGCCTGTAGTTGTCGTGATGGACGCATGTCGCAAAACAACACATTTTCACAAAAGACGTTTAAATCTTCGTGTTTACACAATCTTTTTACGATTGGCACTAAACTTTTTAAACAAGCATTGGATTTTGTCCAAGTCACATAATTTGCAATTACTATTTTATATTCCGGTATTGAATACAAGGAATATTTTTTCTATGAACTATGTGTAACAAATGATCTCAAAATTTGTATTTATTTGTATTATTATATCTTGCTCTAAGCAATTATTGGTTTCTAATTTAAGAACTGAATAAAGATCAATCATTTCACTATTAATGTGTTCAAAGTAATGGTTTTAAAGTGATTATACAAAGCTGAAATTTATAAAACTATTATTTCTTATACTTATACATGTGATCATGACAAAATAGATCATAAAAACGAGACATGTTAGATTATACATAGTGATCACTGATCATGTCGAAATAGCTTAGATCATAAAGAAACTGAACGTGTTAAATTATATATCGTGATCATCACAAAATAGATCATAAAGGAACGAAACATGTTAGATTATACATAGTGATCACTGATCATGACACAATAGCTTAGATCATAAACTGAATGTGTTATTATATAATTCCGAAATAGAAGTGTTTTGAAGACAATTTACTTTAAAATGCATTTGCGCCTAGCATTTGCGATCGAATTTAAATAAGTTATCACTAGAGCACCCAATGTTTGATGTTCACGGATTTTTGTATTTTATTTATATTAGAGTGACATAAATATTAAACGAGTGACTATTTTGGATCTTGCAATGTTACTAGTGTCCTTATTATAAAAGGCGTGATATGTATTGAAAAGGATTAGAATTTATGTACATAATACACTGGAAAGAGTGGTTAGAATACAGTTGCAGTGGCGTTATTCTCTTTCTCTAAGTACAATTTGAAATAATTTATTAAAAAAAAAGTTGCAAGTACTCCTTGAGTAATCAGTAGTCCCACAACTATTCATATAAAATAATAACTTATTATACAAAGTGTCAAAAAACTCTGGTGTTCCATTTAAGGGCATAACCAAAATGAAAAAAAATATATGAAAAAGTAAGAAAAAGAAATTGGTTTTGTATGGAGCATTGGCGAGCTGTGACGACGTGTCCCGTCGAAATACGACACCAATTATACCCTTAAACGGATCACCAGTGTTTTTGATACACTCTGTATATTTTTATTTACTAAGGGCCGGTTGCACCAAACTGTCTGTGAACGTAAACGTAATCGTAAAAAAATCTTGTATGAAAAGTTTTCTATGGGATAACAGCTCCGTCGCCATATTTTACGTTGATGAGTCTGTTAATTGTGCGTGGTGCAACCCACCCTAAGTATAATTTTCTAACTACATTGCTAATCTGCTATGTCTCACTTGCGTTTTCTAGAGTAATCTTAAGGTTATCTATGATTCTAGAGAAAAAGAATATTATCACTACACTATTAGTTAAAAAGTGTGCTTAACTAACTGGTTATATAACTATATCTAGTCATTATCGTAAGTTTACCAGATTGAATATAGGCCCGAAAATTGAAAAACATTGAGAGGAGATGGATAACCATTATTTGTTAATAACTACAGGGATTGAGAATTCGAAAAGGGTATTTACATATAAAAAGATTGCATATGTATGGGATCACTTGTTATCAAGTGAATTAAAATCGAAAATATGTAATTAAAAGGTAATTGTAGAGCTTAGCCGTGTTTATTTGGTTATAACAACTTAAATGGCGGTATACTTAATTTTAAAAAATAATTACAATATTATGCAAGAAATATATAAAAAGAAAACTTAAAATCTACCTATAAACCTAAATAATTCTAAAACCATAAACTAGGTAAGGTCACCGAGGTCCGACCCTTGCGGAAGAGTTCCCATAATGCTGGCTATGTTCCCTCTTTCGACGGCTATGCCAATCCGTTGTGCAAGGAACGAGCCAGCTCTACGGTCCCCGGTGACCTCAACTAGTTTTTTTTTAAATATCTGTCATTAATTTCTTCAAAGACAATATCTGGGAAGTTAAGGCTGCTGTTATGCATCAGAAGTAGGGAATACAAAACCGGATTTTTTTTTATAGCACAATACCGATATATATTCCGACCAAAAAGTGTAGAAATTAAAAAGTGGCAACATCGTAGTGTCGTCGAAAACGGGACGACACTACGATGTTGCTGCTTTTTAATTTCTACACTTTTTGGTCGGAATATACCAGGATCGTCCAATACAAAAAATACTGGTATTGCGTTTTCTAATCAGTACAAATTCATATAATTATATTGCCCCATAAATGACATACCATTATCAATCCAGCATAATAAGAACAATTATTAAATATTTATTATAACTATTTGGTGACGGTGATCATATTTTCGATACTTTGCCTCTAAATAACAGTGCTCTACTAATATAATAAGCAGGGCTCGGAAACCGGTATTTTCTACATACAAAAAAGTACATGTTTTTCCGTTCTTTCGTGCACTATTTTACGTATAGCTGGACAATCTACTATGGAGTTATTACCTAATTACGTTATGTATACCTACATACATACTAAGGTAGTCTTACATAAAGACCACAAAGGAATGAAAATATATTTTGAGGTTTTAACGAAAATCGGTTACGAGCACTGTTTACATTGGATTGTAAGCATCACGATAATAAATACAAGTAAAATTAACTAAAAAAGCCCCTAAATTAATATCTCCTTTTATGCCGTCCAAAATTGTTTACATTATTCCTTGATGGAAAATATTATTGTACAACAACTAAAACAGTAAAATGTGTTCATCTCTTGTAAACTGGAACGGTAATTATTCCCGGGTAATTTCAAATTGGTCAAGATGTCGAAGGAGTCGAATTCATCAATTTTTTGCAGTGTAGCTACTCTCAGAACAAAAATCGCAGTACTAGTTATGCGGTCGCTGCCCGCTAAATTTTAATACATTTAGTTAGGTAGGTACATGAAAAGTAGAGTTGATTTTGCCTTATTCCAAATTTGAAGGAAAAACATGATAATTCACTGTCAAATGGTTTAATTTATATTGCAATAATATGTACATACGTGTACATTGGGCGGCGCGAGGGTGGAGTCCGACCATGCTAACTCTGCATGCGACAAAAAGTGAAGCTTGTACTTTTTTCGTATTATTATGCTGGTTCTCCACATTTTGTCACTTGCGAAGTCGGTGCAGTTAGCACGGCCGACTATAGAAAATTGAGAATGAGTTGGATTACTTATAACATGATTGTTGAAAAGGCACTAGATCTTAGGCTCCTAGTAGTCCCATCCCAGTCCAAAATAAAGAGAAAAAAAAACCCACCATTTTGAGCGTGTGAGCAGGGCATCCAGGGACCGATGCCGGTATATTAAAAAATCTAAATAGCACCTTGCATTCGCAGTATTAACTCGATATTCTCAAATGTAATTTATAGACGGAGAGCTGGCCACGTCAGATATGACACAATAATGAGAGCAACGAAACCCCTCTAGTTAGTTTGCTATACTATGCTTATTTCTAGATCCGGACATCTGGCAGCTGTAAAGTGGTGGAGGTAAAAGAAAGCAAATAACTTGAAGAAAATAAATTCTAGAGTTCTGGTTTTGATCCAATATTATGAAAAATTATGTAATTAATTTGATTATATAATATCCAAAAGTTTCGTTTCGAGGAAGTAGTGCCAAATGATGTATAATGTAATTTTTGGTTACTCGCCTACTGTTTTTGTTTGCGCAATAATACACAATGTTTTTTGTTCTAATGTTAAAATATAGGCCCTGTTCTCTATAAATGACACAACTTCAGCAGTTTTTACCTATTTCGGTATTACTTTTTTTCAACTTAAAAACTTTGTTGGTCTGTCACTCTGATCTCCACCCATTAAAAGCTGCCAGATGCCCGGATCTAGCAATAAGGATGGTTATGAAATCTAACTGGACTGATTACAAACCTCTCATTATTGTGTCACATCTGACGTGGCCAGCTCTTAGACCATTAGGTAAGGACAAATTATCAGGTTATGCAGGCAAAATTATTAAAAAAAGGTTGCCTGTAAAGTCGGTTTACGGACGGTAATTAAATTATGATAACATCATAAGAAAACATTGATGAAAAATTGCATACTTTTATTTATGAATTGAATTATTATCACTGTATTTATTTAGGAAAATAATCAAATAAAATGCTGTACCGTTGCCATCAAATATATCGGAGCGGCCAAGGTACTAAAAAATATCTGAACATGCAGTTTATCTCCTTGACGAAAGAGGCGTTGTTCAGATATTTATGACCAGGTGGTCATTTTACGTGTTTCTCAATCGTATGGCTTGTGGCTGTAACGTTACCATGGAGAGATCTCCACTTCAGCTCACGTGACCGGAACGATCATCGAACGATCATTATAAGACGTTATCACGTCAAAAAAACCTACTTTATTTAAAAACCGAGACACGGAAATTGAAAACCGATTGTATGCATATAATATCTGTACGGTAGTGTACAGTAGGTATACGATCCCTGGATAAAGCCCGTCACAGACGGAGCTATGATATATATTAACGCTCGGTATCTTACGATATATTTTACGTACTATTTGACAGAGTCCCCACACGGAGCTATAATATATATTATAGCTCGATATATTTCGATATATTTTAGGTATATTGCCTTCCTTCTCTGGCGTGACGTACAACCGATATATCATTCTCTCTTTTGATATCTTTCCCGTGTGGGGTGCCGAGCTATAGGTACGATAATATATATGTTGGTATCTTACGGTATATTAATATATACTATAGCTCCGTCTCTGATGGGCTTAAGACATTAAGAGAGAGATAATCAATTGTGATAGTTTAAGATTGGAGCTTGAAAAATGTATGAAAGCTGTGAACGCGATTTACCCTACGATTATTTTTTTAATCAAACAAACTTGTTGTGTATTTATTATATTGGTTATTTCTTTATTTTGTTGTTGACTGTCTTTATTTACAAGGAGGTCTTTATTTGAAATATTTGAATAATTCCCTTTGACTTTTTCCTTGCCCGGACCCTAAAATTACTCTGCTAAAGTACTTAAATCCCAAAAAGATTTATTTTGGTTTAAAACTTTTGTCACCATTTTTTCTAAAAACCTTACAAGTACTTAAATGCATTGATTATTTGAATTCCATGTAATGTTGTGTTTGTACTATGTCACTGACATCACCTCACTAGATTTGTCAAAAATAAATCGTTTGAAAACATTCAGTTGTATTACTTACTTACCTGTTGATGCTGGCTCTATCCCCAATCCTCACGTTGGGCAAACGTAGACCCATCTAAGGGATAAGTAATTAAGTATTGCAATCTCATTCCGCCAGAGCGCGGAACCGAAATCCATATTAATATTATAGATACGAAATTGTGTCTGTCTGTTACCTTTTCTTATCTACGCTTATGCATTAATAAAACAATATTTTTTTTGCACCATACCTATATAATTTCTAATAAGCGCGCCATAATACAACGGAAATGCAAAACAGCAGATAACACATTCTGGCCAAAAAGATTAAAATCTATGGAGTTCGCATAGAGTACCCTTTTGCAGAAGATGGCTGGAATACACACTTATTTCGCTGTGAAACTACTTTCATTTCAAGACAGTCAACCTCATCAAAAGAGACGGTAATTATACTTAATATACTTATAATAATCTTAAAATATAAGATTACCTTAACACCTTGAACACCTTGATAAGAACACCTTGGGTAAGAGGGACAGACAGAGAAATAGCATATACCTTTCTCTGTCATTGGTTCTGGAACTCTACTTATTTTTGTTTACGTTGCTACTGTGTTCGTTGGTTGGCAAGACTATATTTGTTTTGCAATGGTTTTGCATATTGCCAGGGGGGTACAACTCAAAGTAAATCTGTCAAAAAATTTGAGTTTGACACGACGTATCCGATACGTTTGCATAAGTGCGAAAGAGAACTTGTCATGCGTTAAGAAGGGACAACATGATTCGTGACGTTATGTGACATTACAGAGGTCTCTCTGTTATACTATTATTTACTCTGTGATATTGCTTTGAACGTTAAGGTCTCTATACTCGACGCAATTTTGACGCAAAAATCGCCGGCGATTTCGATACATCGCCGTCTAGATAGATGCAACGAAATCAGTCGATGGATCAAAAACGGCATTGTATTGAAAAACTAATAGTTTCAGTGGCAAAAAAGGGTTGCATAAAACGGCTATTAGACATTGCAACCTGCAGGGCCCAATCTGTTGTGTACCCTGCCTCTCCCTACCCTCCTTCAGCTCCATACAGGCCAGGCGCGGTCTCAGACGAAAATTTTGGGGGGGGGACACTAATGTAGTATTTTTTTTTCAAATTTTTGAGGGGGTCTGTAAAAATTTTTTTCTATTACAAATGTAGGATTTTGGGGGGGGGGGGGGGTCATGTCCCATGTGACCCCCCCCCCCCCCTCTGGGACCGCGCTTGCTACAGGCCCTACCTTTCATCGGCTATTAGACATTGCAACCTGCAGGGCCCAATCTGTTGTGTACCCTGCCTCTCCCTGCCCCTCCGCCAGCTCCCTACGGGCCCTACCTTTAATTACACCTTCCAACCTGACAGATTGGGCCCTGCAGGTTGCAATGTCTAATAGCCGTTTTATGCAACCCTTTTTTGCCACTGAAACGTCTATTAGACATTGCAACCTGCAGGGCCCAATCTGTTGTGTACCCTGCCTTTCCTTTCCTTTAAATTATTTGGTTCCAATGGTTCCTTTGTATTGTATAAGCTACTTTGACCTTGCTAATAACATAAGAATAATTTTATTTTGTATATGTTTGGTAATAGATTTTAAATATTTTTTTTAGAAAAACTTAATCCTGCTCCCGGTAGTGGGTTCCGTCCGTATATGCATAGATTGCATAGTGTGTTCGCCTCAAAGCAAGCATTAACTAGAGCCCGCACACGTGTACCCCCGTATGGGATAGATATATAGATGCCCATAATCACTTCTACAGCATAAAACAGAACAATTTACCAATCTTTTCCTTAGCCGACACAACTTTCTAGGAAAACTAACAGCTTTTCTCGTAGCAATCACAGAAATTCTTGAAGAAATCGCGCATTATATCTGATTGTTACCCTCCACTGCTAGAAGTAACGCGTGGAGGGTAATAGAAACTATGACAAGGACCAACGATAATAGCACCTCTCTGCCGTATCTATTGAAAGTGTAATAAGACCATCCCGTTCTATCTTGGTATTATTAGTTCCGTGTCAGATCTATGGGTGGTATATCTATGGTGTTCGCACATTTTTCGTCTATGATTAAAAAAAAAGAGCACAATGCCTCGAATGCAGTGTTGCCAGACACCCCGCTTTTCCGCTTTTTACACCGCGTTTTCGCCACTGGCCCCGCTTTCCGCGTTAAGCTAACGCGGATCCGCTTTTTTAAAATATACACGAACAAAATTTAAATGGTGGAAAAAGTTGGTAAATTCAAATCATCGAACGATAGAGTGGTCATAAAGACTGTGTACGTTAAAATCCGGCCACGCATGGTATGGTACATCTCCCTTTCGGATACACATTTTCAAGCAGTTCTTTTTTATAAATAATCTCTAATCATAGTAATATATAATAAAAATAGAATCATATTACAATTGTATGGGCTTGTCTCAGTTTTTACTGAAGGTATTTCATCATATCTTTAATGTTTTGTCCAGCGTTTTTTGATAATCTTCACTCGCTTCCTGCTACAATACCACAATTGTATTTATATTTTCACAACCGGTTTTATGGTCAATAGAATGTCATCTTACAAAAAAAAAAATGTTTTGAAGCTCTATTCTACTTGAGGTAGTCAGGAAAACTTTCTACTCCAAGCACTGAAAGTAATTTTTATATGGCAGCCATTTTTTTGTCAAAAAGTCAAACTCACCAAAGTTAGAACACCTCCGAACTATTTCAATCTAAATACACTTAGAAAAATGTTAGCTATGGTGAAAAGAGAATTTAATAAGGTATCATTTGATTCATCTTATTTATAATAAAAAACTATTTTTAACAGGAAAATTTGGTAAACACTGTCAGAACACTGTGGACAAAAAAATATAGGCACTGTGGAATATATAGTGATCAAACTCATAGACAACGTAACGTTTATATTATGTTTTAAATTTTATTATGTAGCTTGATAACCCCAAATTATTAATTAGAAGTGTTGGTTGAATATGCACATTCAATAAAAAGATGTACCATACCATGCGTGGCCGGATTTTAACGTACACAGTCTTTAAAGCGGTATTACACATTGCAACCTGCAGGGCCCAATCTGTTGTGTACCCTGCCTCTTCCTACCCCTCCTTCAGCTCCCTACGGGCCCTACCTTCAATTACACCTTCCAACCTGACAGATTGGGCCCTGCAGGTTGCAATGTGTAATACCGCTTTTAGATAAAGATTTTAAGTTCATCGATCACTGCGATTACGATTACGTCATCAAACAAGCTCAATAATCGTTTGGAAAACTATGCCAAATTATTCGGCCAACCTGGGGTATACACTCTGCTAACGTGTCAATAATATACAAGCACGTCATCGAACCAACAGTAACCTACGCCGCGGAAGTTTGGAGTAGCGCCACAAAATATAAGTTATCAAGGCCCTGCTCAGCCTTCAAAGAAGATTTGCAATAAAGATCGTTCGGGGCTTCCGCACCCTACCTACCATTGGTTCCATAACCTTAGCAGATCTCACGCCACTTCACCTCAAAGTTATTGAAGTCACTGAAATAGAGAGAACCAAACGCATAGGACTCTGTAAATACCTGCCTACTGACTTTACGAGTACCTTAGACAAACAGATTTCTCCAGCCGAACTACTCCACCCCTCTCAAAGAATATGCGTACAAATTAATAAAATCAACAACCCCACCGATATCGAACTATACGACACATTAAATATGCATCATGTCTACACCGACGACGGAAGCAAGCATGACGGAGGAGTTGGTGCAGCCTCCGTTATTTACCGCCCGGATGGAAGGCGTACTATCAAGCGCAAAAACTACACAAATACTGCACAGTATTTCAGGCAGAATGTGTGGCAATAAGTGCAGCTTGCAAATTGTGCCTACAACTAAAAATCGAACAGATCACCAATCTACTCTGATTCCATGTCCGCTCTCCAAGAAATCGCCAACAGAAGCAGCACCAACCACATTATCAACAACATACTTAGAAAAATTAATCAGATACAGCAAACTGGCTCCATACGCTTCTGGTGGACCAAAGCATATGTCGGAATGACAGGAAATGAGGAAGTTGACAAAGAAGCCAAAATAGCCGCCACCCTCCACAGGCACCAGACTTCGACCTCCTCCCCCTGTCCTACATCAAAGGGTTATGCCGAAGCGAAA
Source organism: Pammene fasciana (assembly GCA_911728535.1). Taxonomy (NCBI): domain Eukaryota; kingdom Metazoa; phylum Arthropoda; class Insecta; order Lepidoptera; family Tortricidae; genus Pammene; species Pammene fasciana. Next base: position 7,316,312 of record OU452292.1, read on the forward strand.
CCAACGAAGCACGTAGCAAACTCTATTCCAACTCGACCACCGGATGTCACCTAAAAAGCCGGCTACCCTCTATAAAGGAAATCCAAAATTTCAGAAACAAGAGCTCTCTTACATATCACCTCACCCAGATTCTCACCGGCCACTGCTATCATAAAAAATATCTACATCGCTTTAAAATCACTCCTGATGACCTCTGCCCATGTGACCTAACCACCCCACAATCCATAGATCATCTTCTCAGACTCTGTCCGAAATTTAATCACTCACGACTGGATCACGAAATCGTCTGTCATAATTTTCAAATCGACCCATTTAACCTCCAAGACCTCATTTAAAAAAATCCACACTATCATCATTCAGTAAATTCGTCACCGCCATAGTCAACAGCCTAAAGAAGTTCAACGGTACATAACCATCTCATTAAGAGGCTGAGAAGACCCGATGACCTTCAAATTGACTTTACTTAAACAGTCATATAGCTACAACTACTTGTTTTGGAAAAGTAAAAAAAATATATCTTAATATTCATTATATTTAAAAGAACTTGGTTAATTCCAATACACAACTGGACGAAATCGGCTCGATAGAAAATAATTCCAAAGTTACATCTAAAATTAGCTTAAAACAATTGCACGTCTTTAGTTTCTTGGGTTATATGTCTGTGATTAAGGACAACATTCTACCACACTAATAGTAAAAACTTCGTTGCCTTAAATTTCTCAATTAATGCATAGTTTTTTTTCAATCCATCAATTTGCAAAATTTGCAATGAGCTCCCATACTAATCGTAACGCAGTGTTTCTCTTTCACTCGCGCTGAAAACGATAGGGAGGGAATTTAGCTCTTATCGTCCTCTTAATTCACTATCATCATTCATCATTAAATTCATTATCATCTATAATCATTGTAAAAACACAGACCCTAATATATTAGTGGGGTGGCCAAGTTGAAGCGGAGAATTCGTCGTAGGACTGAAAAGGTTTATACCAACAAGTGGTATCGTTGGAATCAGCATAAGCTACTGATTATTAAACTATCTCTTGTCACTTCATAAAGTGGTGGAATGAGTTTTTATGACGTCACAAAGATGGCGCGCGACTTAGGGTTAGATTTTGTCGATTATTTCAAAAACTATTAAGTCAATTTAAGCAAACAATGTGCCAAATGATTGATATTTTCATGCTTAATAAAATATGTAAATCTACCTTCAACCAAAAAGTTAAATAAAAGCCATTTTAATTTTTATTTAAATTTCTAACACGCATTCATTTACATTATTAATTATGTTAAACTTTATTGCACAATAATAAAAAAATAAGTCCAAAAGGCGGACTTAATGCTTGAAGGCATTATGTTCCAGTCAACCATAGGGCAAAACAGAAATTTGCTATGGTGTGTGCAGTGAGATAAAAGGATTGTGTAATTATTAGTCTCATATTTAAGTCCTAATTTCTAACTCTACACATTGTAAAGAAATATTTGTAGCTAATATATATGTATATGTAGTATATGTGTATATGTAATAATCTTCACCTTTATTTAGCCTTATCATTATACATTTTATCATTAAGTAGTGTATTTTACAGTCTGTTTTTAACATACTGTTTACGCTTTGGGGCAGCTCTTGTAAAACAGTTATCATCGAGGCCGAAAGAGCACAGCGTGCTGTCCTTAAAACAATGTTAAAGAAACCCTTCCGGTATTCCACACTTTTACTATATAAAAAGTCCGAAGTGTTGACGGTTCGTCAATTTACCTACTCAAAATTGTTGTTGATAAGCACAAGCAAATACTTGAAACGAAGAGTGTATCGAACACAGGTTCCGTCCGTGAATACTGCCCTTGCAAAACAATTTGAACCGTATATATCTAGTTTTGTTTATAATTCCGTGACTAGACACTTAGACATTAACAGCTTAACCTATGAATATACTGAAGATATTATCCAAATCAGAAAAAGTTAGACCTTCGTGATAGTCAAAATAAGCTTAGAGTTAATTTGATGCACTTTTACTTAAGTATAGTTAAAATAAATTAGCTTAAGTAATATAAAGTAAAGTAAAGTAAAGTAAAGTAATATTTATTAATCAAACAAAGTTTAACAGATCACCAGGTTGTCTGGTGCATTCCAAACTAGGCTGAAGCCTGTATCTTGGAATGCACCATGTTTTGTAGTTATAAAACATGAAATTTGATTAGTAGAAAAACATGAAAATTAATTAACTAAGATTAACCTAAGTGTGTGTGTGTGTAAGTTGTGTGTGGGTATGTAAGTGTGTATGTGAGTAGGGGTATGTACCTGTGAGTCGTGAATGAGTGTGAGTAGCTTATTATTTATTATAAAAATATAGACATCTAATATTGAAACAGCCACAATGAACTGTTGTTAGTAAACTCCAGTGGGGATTGAGTTCAAAGGACACCGGCTTGGTTTTCTTCAGATATCGATACTTTTTGCGGTCTAAGAACAGTATTGCCAGTCTTGTGTTTTTTTCACATGTAATGTTTTTAATGGGATCTCATTCCTTTTTGTAAGTAGGGCTCCCTATTCTCCTTCCACGTTCTTGCCGTGCACATTCCCATACCTATTCTCACCCATGAACCCGTAGGTACGCATGCCCAGATCCGTATGTATTAATGGGCATCTAAAACTGCCTTTATTTTACTATCAACTACTATGGTCAAAAAAAGATCAAAATGTTATCAACTGAAAATGTAACTTTGCAGTTCTTTATATGGGATTGCATGGTACTTGTAAGGTTTGTAAAACCAGGCAACCCGGCTGACATTGCAGTATGTTAAGATTTTCAGAGGCTTTATTGCTCTAATACTAGATGTGTTCAAAATTTGGAGCTTGTGGATTAGCTAGAGTTAGAATTCGTACGTATGTCATATAATAGTCAGTCAGTAACAAAACTAAGGAACTTTGACTTGCAATCATTCTTAATTTATAAGTTAAAATTAAATGATTTTGAGAATAAATGTCTTCCTTGTGTTATGACTTCTTTTTCACTGAAAATTCAGACTTCTAGCTACCACCAAACACCAGAATACCAGAATTAGAGGGCCGTCGAAAATAGCTTGAATGGCTACGGGAAAAGTATAGTACGGCCGTGAGAGAGACTGCCCCAACAGCGTAAACAGTATGTTAAAAACACACTGTAAAATACACTACTTAATGATAAAATGTATAATGATAAGGCTAAATAAAGGTAAAGATTATTACATATATACATATACTACATATACATATATTATATATTAGCTACAAATATTACAATATTAAAATATTACAATGTGTAGAGTTAAAAATTAGGATTTAAATATGAGACTAATCATTTCACAATCTTTATCTCACTGCACACACCATAGCAAATTTCTGTTTTGCCCTATGGTTGACTGGAAGGCATTCTGCCTAAAGCATTAAGTGCGCCTTTTGGACTTATTTTTTTATTATTGTGCAATAAAGTTTAACCTAATTAATAATGTAAATTAATGCGTGTTAGAAATGTAAATAAAAATAAATTTGGCTTTTATTTAACTTTTTGGTTGAAGGTAGATTTACATATTTTATTAAGCATGAAAATATCAATCATAAGACACCTTGTTTGCATAAATCGACTAAATAGTTTTTGAAATAATCGACAAAATCTAACCCTAAGTCGTGCGCCAACTTTGTGACGTCATAAAAACTCATTCCACCACTTTATGAAGTGACAAGAGATATTTTCATAATCAGTAGCTCATGCTGATTCCAACGATACCACTTGTTGGTATAAACCTTTTGGGTCCTACGAACATCGAAAATAAGATAGCTTCTACGAATTGGCCTTTCCTCTATATAATATAGTCAACTAATTAATTACAAAACACAGACAAAGCAAATCTAGCCGCCCGTACCACTCGCGGTGACTCGATTCAGTCTCTCTAGAAAAAAAAACATCGAACGAAAGAAACAGCCGAACGCTTACGTCGCATCTGAAACACTAGTTTTACTATTCACACTTGCGCGCTATTGCGATAATGCCATTTCACTCACACAGTAGCATATATTCTAAAAAAAAAACAAAGGTCGGGCAAAATTGGCAATATCCGCGTTTTCATTTGAGAATCCGCGTTTTGAAAGCGCAGCTCCCGCTTTTCGCATTCTGGCATCTGGCAACACTGCTCGAATGTCGGGTATATTCGATTCGTGGAAGTGAAACAGTGAGTACAAACAAAGAACTTTATTGCAGATCCAAGGACTTCTCGGCTCGGGTTGAGGTATTTGATATTTGAAACCGGATTCCGGATTAGTGAATGCTTAACAAGTCATTTAAGTTAACCCAGTTATTAAGAAGCACGTGTGCCAAGATGTCGCGTAATTATCGCTCGAACAACAATTATTATGGAGGCCATCATAGGAGCTCGAACAACTATGATGGCGGATTTGAAAGAGACCATGAAGGGTATGCGCAAGTATATACCGATGGAGCGTGCTTATCCAATGGCCAGGAAGGTGCTCGAGCAGGCTATGGAGTGTATTGGGGCGACAATAGCCGCTACAACAGGAGCCAGCCAGTTCACGGCAGGGCTACGAATAACACGGGAGAGATACAAGCAGCCACGGAGGCCATGCGGATTGCACGTGAAAATGGCGTCACGAAGCTGACTATCAACACGGACTCCAAGTTCCTCAAAGATTCGGCCACTAAATGGATGCCAGGTATATTTATTTTATACCCTCACTCTAAAAAAAAAAAAATTCCTATACTTAGCCTTAAAACTGGTGATGGTATATGCATTATGTCGTGGGGCTACTGGTTCATGTGCTGTGCTTTGCTCGCGAGACTCCATAGCTGCTGATTGAATAAACTTGTACGCAACCGAATGCCCATCCGCGCAGTAGATCGGGCGAACGAGACAACGCTATACGCACGCAGAGGTCGCAGAGCCCTATTTTGCTCGCACACCGTCACCGCATGCGGAAACCGCACCGTCATGGTCTCACCCTCTGTTTTAAGGTGACCATGATTAGTTACATATCCTCTTTGTAATGAAGCATAGCTTTACATCAAGCCTCAAAGTTGTCAATGACCATGGAAATACCCTACACGTGATCAGCCATGTTAATGTTATAAAATACCTACATTAATTACTTTAAATTGTTATAGGATGGAAGGAGAACGGATGGAAGACGGTATCTGGAGAGCCGGTGAAGAACCAAGCTGACTTTAAGGAGATGGACCAAGCCTCGAGGAACCTCGACGTTAAGTGGAACTATGTCAAGGCACATGGCGGAAGTCATGGCAATGAGATGGCCGATAGGCTGGCTAAGGCTGGAGCCTCTAAATATAAGTAACTATTATGTTACATGACTTTTCTAATCTCTTATAAGATTCTTTTTATATGAACAATGTTGATTTAAGCGATTATAGATTTATTTTCATATAAAAGTAATTGTTAAGTGTCGGCTTAAGTATTTTCTCTGTGGCACTAGTGAAAAGGGGTACAAGTCAAAATGGATCAGCGGAAAAGGGTACAAGTGCTTTATATGACTTGTTGAGTCATTTTGACTTATAGGTACAGTCAGCAGCAGAAGTAGCTAAGCGGGTAGTGTTTAAAATGACCTTCATAAGCTCTTATTCTCTTAACAATAAAGTTGTGTCAAGCTCATTTTGGACACCCTACACCCTTAGCTATTTTTGCTGACTGTACCTACCCCTTTTTACTAGTTACAGAAATAAAAGAACTACATATAAAATCCTGTTATCACTTGTAAAATACACAATCGTGTATTATTACTAATCACTTATTTGTATTTTTAACAAACTTTTATTTTATGGCAAGATTGAGGCCAGTTTTTTTCCTTTCAAATCATATTTTTCTAACTTTCTAAGTAAAGAGCACTGGTTGCTATTTTTTAGTTTTAAGTTTGTTCTATGCCACATGTTTTGTCTTGATTATTAAATTAATCACTGAGCATAACATTTCATTGACTAAATTGTAATTGGTTGAATGGTGATATTCACTGCTGTGATTAGTACAGTCAGCAGCACCAGTAGTTAAGCGGGTAGGGTGTTCAAGCTACACACGCTCTTGTTCTCTTAACTATAAAGTCGTGTCCAGCTCATTTTGAACACCCTACCCGCTAAGCTACTTTTGCTGCTGACTGTACTGTGAGTCAATTTTGGGTCTGTGCGGAAAGAGGGTATGTTGAAACAGTTCATGTCCCATATAAACCAGAAAACTTTTCTTTCCACACAAACTAGCCATTTATATTCGCAATAGGTCTTCCTGATTGGTTATTCATGACATGTTATAAACTTATTCTTAAGTTGATTTTTAAATACTTTATTTCGGCACATTTGTTAGTATGATTAAAATATTTTATAGATGCGGTAGGTATTGTTACAATTCCATTTAACTCGTAACGTAACTTTTATATGTAACTATGCCACTAATGTCATATTACCTCACTATTTTAATCTTAAATAAAAGGTTATAAAATATTTAGTTGTATTAATCATAAAAAACGAAATTTCTCCATTAAACTTAAGCAGTTTCAGCGTTAGCGACGGTATGCAAGCGGGATAGCGCTATACATGCCTACTGTGCCTACATAAGGCATATACCTCTGTCTCATCCAGTGGCGGCGGGCCATAAATTTTGTTAGACAAACCGGAGCTTAATTTGGCTTAAAATTTCTTCGTGAGCTGTAGCAACACTGGTCACGTGCCTAAAAATTTGGCAAGCCGAAGGGAATCGTGTTCTATGGACGAGCCGCCACTGGACATATCGTACACCATCACCGCATACTTCCACGGTTCTCTTCCACTAGTTAGAATAAGAATGGTTTTATGGATTGAATTTATTACCTCGACAAACCTGTTATAGTATTTATTGTCAACAATTCTTAAGGTCAGTTAGAGTAGGTGCTACTATGAGGCAACCTACCTACATGACGATAACAATTCAGTAGGGATATAGAGCTTGAGGGCCCCTGATTTCAAAGTGTCCAAGGACCCCACATTCTTAAGTAACCAGGGCCCCATACATATTAAGACGGCCGGAAGCCGGTCAAACAATTGCCTTTATGTGATTCAAATAAAATATAGAAATATTTTACTGTAATAAATCATTTATTTAATTGTCTGATTAAACACATTATCCTTTAAACAATCAAATAGGTTTACAGATGATCTACAAACAACCGGCAAAAGGAAGAAAATAATGCAGGAAACCAGGTGTTCAAAATGAGCATGGCACGAGAAAGAGGACCGCGTGAAAATAATTTTCAACACCTTATGGGTCCTACATGATGGGCCATTATAGGGACGCAGCTATAGACCGCAATATCGTTAGCTCCCTCTAACGCATAGCTGCGTCCCTATGATGGCCCATCATGTAGAGGAGCCATTACACACTCGCCTGTGAGTGTATTACAGTCAGCAGCAAAAGCAGCTAAGCGGGTAGGATGTTCAAAATGACCTGGACACGACCTTATTGTTAAGAGAATTCTAGCATGTGTAGTGTTAGTTGTGTAGGTCATTTTGAACACCTTACCCGCTTAGCTAAGTACTTCTGTTGCTGACTGGACAAGTTCAGTCAGCATGAAATCAAATAAACAGGGCAGTCAGTCAGTGATGAAATTTCAATTCAAATAGGTACCTAGGTAAGTATCACTATCACTACATAGTATAAAACAAAGTCGCTTCCTGAGGCCAGTTTTATAAAGCTACAAGTTACAATTTACAAGCGGAAGTCTCTTTCTAACACATAGGGTTGGAAAGAGAGTTCCTCTTGTAAATTGTAACTTGTACGAGTAGCTTTATAAAACTGGCCCCTGCTGTATGTCCCTATGTATGCTTAGATCTTTAAAACTACGCAGCGGATTTTGATGCGGTTTTTTTAATAGATAGAGTGATTCAAGAGGAAGGTTTATATATAAAATATTTATCTTAAAACTTTGCTGCACCTACTCTTTATCATAGCTGGGCACCGTTAATCATATAGTTAACTTCGTTAATCGTTAATCCGCTACAAAAAAAGTTAGCTTCGTTAAACGTTAAAGCGTTACATTTCGGAAGAATTAACGCAAGTAAACGTTAATCGTTAATCCGTTAATATGTGTAAAATCGTCGGGTATAAGGTGCATATTCCCCTTCATGGATGATCAAACGAAACAAATCTCTTCGTAGAGTTCGTAGTTTTCTTTCTCACTCGCACGCGCCGGCTAGTTTCTAGTTTTGTTTTCGTTTCACTTCACTCACTGCCACGCGCCGCCCGGCACTTGTCTGAACCTGTTTTTCGCGCCGCGCCGCGGTGCCGTGCGGTAACTATTAAAGCGGTATTACACATTGCAACCTGCAGGGCCCAACCTGTCAGGTTGGTAGGTGTAATAGCAAGTTGTGAGTAGGAGTCCCGATCTAGGGCGGTCGGCAGTGCCCCGACACCCAACCTCCCTACACGCACTGCCGATTGTGAAGTGAAATAGCATGTAGGGAGGTTAGGGTCATTAGGGAACTTTTGAAATTTGCCGCGCGTCGAAAAGAAGTCCTATCTTCTATAATAGATATGCCTTATTCATGGGATAATGCGGCATGACCCAGGTCTTTTTCTTTCTTTTAATTATCGCGGCTACTACGGCCAAAGCCAGTTGGTTTTTTGATAGTGACGCTGGCATGAGTCATGCCGCATGACAGAAATAGAATTAAAGTCAGTGCAAACCACTTTTTTTAAAGTCATTCTTTATGGGGTCTAGTCTAGACATCCTTATTGACTTGACAGATATCAAAATGCCAAGGAATACTTTGCGTAAACCATTTTTATGAAAATAAATGTACCTATTTATTTTAATGGATAGTTTTAACAATGACATACCTTTTTATGTTCAAAAGCATTCAACAAAACGAAAAAAGCAACAAAACTATTTTTTTTCGCGAAATCGACCTAAATTCATATAACATTTAGTAATCCTCATCAGATGCTCACGGGCACCGTGTAGGTATATATTTTTTTGTAATAAAAAAGATTACTCTGAAATTCCGTATGTTCACCAAACATTTCTGTAGGTCTGGGACACAAAGCCAAAATCAGTAGGTCTACGGATTTTTCCGTAGATCTGGCAACACTGGCCGGTAGGGACGATTTCTAGGTGACGTAGGGTCGGTAGGGGCAACTTGTAGTGAAAGTGTAATAAGGGGCGACGGGGCCGACTGAAGTTGGACACAACAGATTGGGCCCTGCAGGTTGCAATGTGTAATACCGCTTTTAGGCATTGGATTAACGATTAACGGACTTCTGCATATTAACGGAAGTTAACGTGTCCGTTAACATTTTTAAAAGTTAACTTAAAAGTTAATCCGTTAGTGAAAATGTTAACTTCGTTAATTAACGATTAACGGATTAACGAGTTAATGCCCAGCTATGCTCTTTATGTTGCCATAAGCTTGAATATGTAGGCATTCTTGCGATATAATTGGCATAACTACTTATAGACGAAATAAAAAATAAAAACTTAAACTAAGATGCACCAGGGAATGGAACAAATTGAATACATTTGAAGCTGTGTAAGTAAGTGTGTATATCGGCGGCCGATCGTAAAATCAGCTGCCCAGAAATAGGCGCCCGCATAGATATAGCGGGGCTCCGTTGACTCAGGGAACGAGTCAAAGATTTTCACGTTTCACGATATGCCTAGGAATTTCACGATATGCCTGATCTTACGATCAGCCGACATCTACATTTTAATTGTTGTTTATCGTAGAAATCGGCAGCAAATTCGCATCATTGGCTCCTCTTCATGATGGGCCATCATAGGGACGCAGCTATACGATGGAACGAGATCGCAATATCGTTAGCTCCCTCTAACGCATAGCTGCGTCCCTATGATGGCCCATCATGTAGTTGTAGAAGAGCCATAAGCAGCCAAGCCTCAGCGCGGAGCGTCCGGCGGTAGGTACCTACGCTACGTTCGGTTGCGTGAGCGTGACCCGTGTTGCGTTTGCGTCGAGCTTGATATTTTGAGCACTGTTTACTAAGGCCACTCCCATACTTTTGTATAATGTTGATATGGACGCCTTATGCGTCCCTTTTCGCATTTACTTTTCGATCCTTCTGCTTTAAATGGACCAAACTTTCTAGATTGTTTTTTTTTATCAGCCTCTAATTTCGGACATTTAATATTACTCCGACATTTTCCTTTTAGCATAATACGGTACTTGTATTTGAGCCCTCCATTTTTAAACGCATGCATTACACTCGAGTCCATATCTAGAACTCTACACTGGAGTTTTTCAAATTTCTCTTCAACTGACGTTCCGGCCGTGATACAACAGTCATTGAGCTTCTTAATTGAACCATTAACCTCAAAGAGGAATTCATAACACCATTTTGAAGCGCAATACTTAGTGTTGTAGAGTTGTACCGCTATTAGAATTTTCTTCTTGTCTTCATCTACTTTTATATGAACCAGAAATTTGTGTGGTACAGGGTGCACCAAATGAATGGTTCGTAGGCCCGTAAGGGTATATTTTTTGGTGACTTGGCCGATGTTTTCCCGATGATTGTCATGGAAGTGTGTCGGTATGTTTTTCACTTTGTCTGAAATCATAAATAGTACCGTTATCAGAAAGAACCTAGGTACTTTCGGTACCGGAAATTCCCGTGAGCAATCCCTAGTCAAAATGGCAAATATGGCTTTTGAATCCATTGTCCATCGCAAATCGTGAAAATTACATAATATTTAAACTTAAATAAAGCTGGCGCGGCGGCGGAGGAGGCCGAAGCGAATAAAAGGCGGAAATACAGGGGTCTCGACGCCAACTACAACTTTGTTGCCTTTGGCGTCGAGACTCTCGGTCCGTGGGGTCCAGCAGCCCAAAAGCTTTACCGCCAGGTGGCTAAACGGCTGGTCGAAGTCACGGGGGACAAACGAGCTGGCAGCTTCCTCGCTCAACGCATAAGTGTTGCAGTTCAGCGAGGAAATGCTGCCAGCGTCCTCGGCACAATGCCACAGGGGCCCATTTTAGAGATAGATTTTTAGTTTCTAGTATTTTTAAGTAAGTTAATTTTAGGTAGTATTTACATAGTTTATTTAAGTTTTTTTTTGTCATGTAACTATTTTGTACCAATAAATATTTAAAGTAACTTAAAAAGTGAAAACGCCTATGCCTAATAAACTTAATCACTTTCTGATCGAGTGATCAGATCATTATGTAAATAAAATATGAATGATAGGTATTTGAGTGTTTTTACCCGACTTTATACCAGGTGTAACAAAAATTCTAGTGATCCTTTTAAGGGCATAATTGGTATCGTATTCTTATTGTGAAAACCTAAGAAAAAATAATTTTCTCGCGAAAAAATTTTTTGGTTTTGTATGAAGAGTTGGCCAGCTGGGACGACTCGCCCCATACAAAAATATATTTTTTTCCCGTCCAAAAATTTTTTCTCCTACTTTTTCCTAGTCGCAATACGATACCAATTATGCCCTTAAACGGATCACCAGTATTTTTGTTACACCCTGTAGGTACTTGCTTGCAATTTAAGCAAGTACCCCCCGATGCAAAGAGGGGTGTTATAAGTTTATTTCTGTCTGTGACACCGTAGCGCTAATGGCTCCTCTACATGATGGGCCATCATAGGGACGCAGCTATGCGTTAGAGGGAGCTAACGATATTGCGATCTCGCTCCATCGTATAGCTGCGTCCCTATGATCGCCCATTATGTACTAGAGCAGCCATAAAAGTGTTGAACCGATTTAAATGCGGTTTTTAGCAAGCAGGTTTTCTAGAATCTTAAACATATTTCACCAAAATCGGTTCAGACGTTTCGGGGGTTTTCATACACTTTTAAATTTATAATGGTTGTTAAAAATGAAATAATATGAAATGAAATGAATGAAATGAAAATTGTACAAATGGCAAAGCCATACAAAATAAACTAGTTTACCTTGCCAGGCACATTTCCCAATGACTCCGTTCAGTGGACACACAATGTCCATGAACAAGCATTCCTTCACATGCTGCCTCATTTGTTGAGGGTCGAAGTGCAAGATACAGCCATATTTCGCGTTAGGACACGCGTTCTTAGTGTCGGGACTATCGGGCGGGGCGGAAGGCGCAGTGCTGCAGTCGTAACTTAAATAATAAATGAAATAGTTTTAAACAAAAAAAGAACCGACTTCACTTAGGATCCGCTATTCCAAGAGGAAGTGGCCGAGTTGCTGTAAAAAATAGTGAAATCACTATAGGTGTGCCTATAATAGTTGAAGAGTTCCCTCGATTTCTCCAGGATCCCATCATCAGATCCCGACTTGGTGACAATGGGACCATCTAAGGGTTATACCTGTTCGATTCAAAAAAAAAATTTGAAAATCGGTTCACGATTCACGGAGATATGGAGTAACATACATACAAAAAAAAAAATGATAAAAAAAAAATCTGTCGAATTGAGAACCTCCTCCTTTTTTGAAGTCGGTTAAAAATATGAATACAAGTTGCGCATCTGTGTATAGTCTGCGGATTATTCAATTGTAGGTATGTAACTTGCAGCCTCAAAAAGTTTGTGCTCCTCTATTTTATACATTCTCTTTGGTTTATAACTTATGTAGGTGCCTAATCGTAGTAATCGTGCAAGAATGCACATCTCATTCATTTCTTATCAAAAGCTACGCATGTAAAAAACTTACCTCGGTCCATTCCAAGTGTGTATCGTGTGTCCAAAACAAGCCTCTTGAGAATATGTAGGTGGGGCGTGAAAGTTGGCCGTATGCGGATGACCCACAGATAACCTCAACACTAGATAGATCATAAGAACAACTCGGGGTCACCACGCATCAGTGCTCCCGTACTAATTTCGTATGAGAGCGCGACCGCTTATTTCAGTTGAGTTAACGTTTTTGATCATTACTCATGTGAATTAAAAATATCCACAAAAATCAGGTTACAAAGGTAAACCTGGATTGTTATACTACAAATTGGTGTATACATACTATTGAGATGTGCTGTTCGAATCGTAGAAATTTACGAATAAAATTGCACTGATGTGTGGTGACCTCGTGCTCCCTGTAAAAGTTTAATGATGAGGTGTCTGTGTAGTCTGTGGGATGACCGTAGGTTGAAAATTCTTCGGCTAAGTCGGGGTACGACCGTTGTGTAGGTGCCGTAGGTGGGTTAGGCCTGAAAATACCGAAATATGGTTAAAAAAAGTAAAATTAATCGAGTTCGTATGCAATATGAATATATATTTTGATGACTGAAACTAAAAACAAACCATAAGGCTCAAAACACACGAGCGGAATTAACCAAATTAGTAGGCAAATTTGTCGATGGTAGCTTAAATTTGTCTATGGCCCCATGCATTACTGCCTCCATTCCGCTAGGTGTGTTAATTTTGAGCCTTACAGACATTTTTCTTTTGCACCCTGTATTCAATTATACCGATAACGATACCTTAAAGTCCTATGTTTTTATAATAGGGGTGATGACACATGTTGAATTATGCAATGAAATTTAGTTGATAGGATGCAAAATGATCAAAATATCCAAATAAAGTAAACATTAAAAAAATCTATTGAAATGGTTCAAAAAAATCGGGCTTCATAGTTTCAAATTTTTTTGATTTTTGAAAGTACGAAATTTAAAAAACCAATGATACCATTCGATTTCTAACATTTTATTGTGAAATAAATTGTATTGCAACCATATACATAAACGCAACATTTCACTGTAAAAATAGCAATTTCATAATTTTTCCATACTTTAAACAGGGCAAATATGAAGCCGTGACTTAAAAGCTTTATATCATTTTGTTAGGAGCGTTTTGAGAAACAAATGCAAATCTCAGACTTTAAGTCTTTTTCCTCTCTTTTATGTTGATTTAAGGCAATTGGCCCCATATAGACATTTGATCCTCACAACAAAACAAATCAATTGATACCATGCATGAAAAACATTCATCTCGCCTATTCCCGAGACTATCAAAATGTACCGAAAACCCAACGGTAGGAATTTACTAAATTAAGGGCCTCTAGTTTAACGTCATTTTGGATTTTTGAGCATCTACAATTAACTTAATAAAATTATAATAAAATGCTTTTGGCAATCCAATCTAAACCCAAATCCAGTATTGGCTGCAAATGTTTATCCAGTATCTATCCAATATTGTAGGTAAATTATATGTAGGTACTTTTTGAGAAGGAAATAAAACAAATCAAAAATAGCAGAGAAAATAAATAATAAAATAAAATAATAAATAATCTCACCTTTTATTTCTGGGTTTTGAATGATTATGACCCATTATGAAGCTCACTCACCACGATTCACTACAAAATTTTTGTTTCAATTTCTTACTCGTGAAAGTTGTGAACTTCTTAACTTTTGGAATGGAACTACTAACAGTAAGCAGTGCCCAAATGCATATGTTTATAACCTCTTCTACAGTGACATTATGTTACGTTCGCCATCCTTTTCCTTCTCCATGGGGACCATGGGGTGCAAAAAAGATGGTAACGCAACTTGGGTATTGTTTCTACGAAACTGCCAAATGGCTCTAGACCCTTTTCAAGTAGCTGTAGTCAGGTATTCGAAAATATGCCTTGTTAATTTACAATAAGGTTCATGTTAGCCAGTATGTTCGAAACATGATACTTAATTATGCCATAGAGTAACTTATATAGTAGAGCAGCATAGCCTAAGAACTTTTTGAAGCTCAAGTTAATTGCGCCCTCTGTCCGAAAGCCCCCTAAAGATACCCAAAATGTAAGAGGAAATATCACCTGCATTGCTACTCCACCTAGTAGCTAGTAGTGTACTAAGCCTGACGTCCACTAGACTCGCCGAGTCGAATCAAATCGAATCGCAATAATTCGCCTCCCTATATTTTCTATGTAACTGCGTCCATTGACGAAGAACCGCGGCGCGTCTATTCAATGGACGCAGTTGCATAGAAAATATAGGGAGGCGAATTATTGCGATTCGATTCGTTTCGATTCGGCGAGTCTAGTGGACGCCAGCGCGCCTAGCACATGATTGACACGTCAGTATCTCGCGCGCGAGATAGTCTATCCGTCCTTTTCTGACTGTGTCAATTACAAAGAGACGGGTAGTCTATCTCGCGCGCGAGATACTGTCGCATCAGTTATGTGCTAGGCGTGCAGGCTCTACTAGTACGCTATTTGTTACTAGGCGGGGTAGTTCTTAAGCTGTGCTGCTCTACTATATAAGTTACTCTATGGTTATGCCATGGCAGGTAGTGACTGGGATTCCCCGGAGTTGTTTATCTCGTGATACTTTTACAAATAATATCGCATGTTATTTAATGGTCATGATCTCATGATTTTAGGAGAGTTCTAGCTGAGAATTGAGGAGGGAAATAAATTTGTAAGGTGTCAATATGGTGTAAAACATACAACTGTTTGTGTTTTATCATCATTGTTGCATTCTGTATGCGACAGCAGCGCCATCTATTGCTAACGTCAGAGACAACACTATCCTCCATATTGAAAAGACCTACGGCAGTGAGATACATATTCTAGACGTAGGTATAAGTTCACCGGATACAGTACAGAGGGCGCTATTATGGGTATTCAAAAAACTATATTAATATAAGATTTAAACTAAAAGTTATTTTAAAATTTCATAGGCTCATTGCGAGTTTCGCTTATTAAGACCTAATTAAGTAGGTATTTCGCGTTACGAAGATAATCTTTCGCGTTCCACAGGTAATTGTGATAAAAAATCAAAAATGCCCCGATCCAGTAGGTACCTAAATAATTTTGTTGTTCTTGTAATTATCAAACTTTATACTACCTAAATAGAGGAATTTCGCTGCTCTGAATTACCCTTTCCCGGGGCTTAGCTCTTAATCTATTTTATACTGAACTATAGGTAATAACATTACAATAATGTATGTGTAGATAACGTATCGTATTTTAATGCTAAACGTGTCATCATGTCAAACGCAAAGAAAGTAAATGACCTTGTCGCAACAATTGTAACACTTGTTCTTATTGTGTATTGAAGTGAGACGGACACGTCACCGACAAAAAAGAACCGATTCGATTGAAAATTCAAGTCAGAAGTCAGAATTAACTAATTTCTGCGCCCTCAGTCAGTCTGCATTAGAAGCTGCTAAAAGGGCTAATGGAGCTTGATGTTCAAAATCATCTTGACACGCTCTATTTTATTAGGTAACAATGAGATTCGTCACAGTCCCTTGAGTCATACGGGTTATTTTCATTAAGAGTCGCCAGGACGCTCGCGTTCCCATACAAACGTAGTTTAGCTCTCATTTTAAAACGACATGCCTTAGAACCACGAAATTTGGCATGGGCATTCTAGTAGTACAGATCTATGTCGGTAATTCGTTTTCGTTGCTAAAAATTGTAATACAAAGAAAATACAGCCAGATACAGATTTACATACAAAACTTATTTTTGCTATATTTTCTTTATATTAAAATTTTTAGCAACGAAAACGAATTACCGACATAGATCTGTACTGCTAGAATGACCATGCCAAATTTCGTGGTACTAAACAACGTCGTTTTAAAATGAGAGCTGGAGTTCGATTTTTGAATCTCACCGGGTGACTTATTTCGTACTAAATAGTCATCGGCTGCATACAAAAAAAGTCACCGGTGAGATTCAAAAATCGAACTCCTGAACTACGTTTGTATGGGGACGAGAGTTCACGCGAGCGTCCTGGCGACTCTTAAGTAACAGGAGATGACATCCCTAAGAAATTCTTTGCTCAAATGTTGTAGTGAAAATCACTATAGGAGTCTATAGGTACTATTCTTTTATTCAGTCACAACTGTCAACCGCCAAACATGGCGCACAAAATTTGTTCTAGATGTCATATCTAGGGTACATACCTATCCATGGTTATTTTTTCATTACAATACACAGTATTCGTGAGTAAGTCTAGTACTAGTAGGTACTTTCTTCTAAATTAAAATTTTCTTAAATATCTAACTAGACATATTTTTAGGGTACCTATAAAAAGCTCTTGTAGATTTCTACACCTGCAACTTCACCCTTCCTATTCCTACCCACTAGCCACTTCAAATAATAGATAGGCTAGATGATTCCGTCCCTAGGCCAGCTAGGTGGAAAATTCATTAAAATGGGGCCAGTAGAGCTGTGAAAAGGCAACAGATGAACAGACTGAGTTACTGTCGCATTTTACGAATAACGTACTAGTAGTACACTGGTCGTTACTAGGTGGCGCTGATTTTATCTCATACATATTGGCTCTGTTTAGGTGGCTCTGAACTAGATGGTGCTAAATATTTGGAGCCTCAAAAAGTTCTTAGACTATAGCCGTCTGCTATATATTTAAGTCTATGGTAGAGGGAATGGTTCTTAACTTACTTACTGACGTCATTGTACCTACAGTTGGCATCAGAATTGGAAGAGCGAGCGAGGCGAGCTAGGGGCCAATTTTTGACTTTCGAGCGCCCGATTTCAAAAAGTTTAAGCTCGAAAATAATCGCACACAAAAGCTTACCGCCAATTTTTTCGTATGAAATTAATAGTTTAAATACTCATGATTTCAAATTCCTATCGCTGTTATTTTTAAAACATAATTTCATCGTTTTATTCTGAGTTGTAAATGACACTTTCGAGTACTCGAATCTCAAAAATCACCCCCCTGTTCTTGTTCGAAATTGTTCATCGCTTGATTCGCTTGTGTGATTAAAAAATTAAAATAAGATATTTCAATTTAGGAACGTTCAGAAAAACTTTCATCGTTTATAAGCAGTGATCGAATTTTAGGGTGCACCACGGTTTTTTACCTAAAAATTATGCTAAAATGGATAATCTTCAGGATTGTAGGACCCACGTTGTTTATTTTAGTTATATCAAATACAAGTTAAACCTTTAAACTACTATTTTCGCAAAATGGCCGGTTGCACCAAACCGTCTGTTAACATCAACGTCATCGTTAAAAAAAACTTGTATGAAAAGTTTGACAGTTTTCTATGGGATGACAGCTCCATCGCCATATTTAACGTTGATGAGTCCGTTAATTGTGCGTGGTGCAAGGTGCAACCCACCCTAAGTGTATCTATTCCGCATTCGTGTTGGTTGATGCACCCTAAAATCCTATCGCTTTTTATAAGCCCGACCCGACTACTCTGACCCGAAAAGAAATTATGTTTTTGTATTTATCACAATTAGCTACTGCTGCTGACCATACCGATCGTTATCATATTATCAGCAACTCATGAAACTGTCTGTATTCATTCAGTCTCTGTCTGATCGCGTGACGCCGCAGGCGTAAAGTGTATCTATTCCGCATTCATGTTAGTTGCACCCTAAAATCCTATCGCTTTTTATAAGCCCGACCCTACTACTCTGACCCGAGAAGAAATTATGTTTTTTTATGTATCACAATTAGCTACTGCTGCTGACCATACCGATCAGGGATGCGAATGCGAATGCTAATATTCAGGATGCGAATGTCCGAATGCGAATGCGAATACGAATGTTACGGAGTAGATTCAAAAAACTTAATCTTGCTTATCATTTTTATGCTTCCATAGTTCAAAAATACAGAACATGTCATGTGATGGAGTCCTATATTAATGATCAAAAGGAGTCAAGTGATATCATCGTTTTCACTTCCTGTGTATGACCATGGGCCGGGTCAGTGCGGTGAAAACAGGATGTGTTCTAACAACATTCGCATTCGAAAAATATTCGCATCATTTGATGCGAATGCGAATGTTGATACGAATGTCAAAATGATGCGAATATTCGCATTATACGAATGCGAATGCGAATATTCGTGACATCCTTAATACCGATCGTTATCATATTATCAGCAACTCATGAAACTGTCTGTATTCATTCAGTCTCTGTCTGATCGCGTGACGCCGCAGACGGCGTACCTTGACCGTGAACAAAGTGTTACTTTACAACTGTTTCAATAATATTTAAAATAAATTCGTTATAACACAAGTTTGGTTCCAGTTTTACATGTTATGAAGATGGATATGATACTGTTGGGTTTTATGTTTTTCGTATGTTTGGTTCATGGATTCACTTTGCCGTATGAAGGATTGTATAAATTGGATATAGTGCATTATAATGATTTTCATGCAAGGTATGTATATGTATGAAACATTCATATCATTTAATTGACTAGTACCTATATTTTTAATATCCATTTTTCGGATGTCGGTATTATATTTAAAAATGTTATGTGTGTTGTAGTGACGGTATAATATTTGCAGTGTAAAACGATGGTACTTATGTTAAAAAATTGCATAAAGCTTGGTTATGTTAGGGTTTGTAAAGAAGAAATACCTAGAAGTGAGTTACCCGTTATTATTTATTTAATAAAAGAGAGAAAGTTTTTTGTCAAACAATACCTACTATGTCGGAAACTAGTTTCAGAATAAGTATGTAAATAACAGGTTAGTATAGTTCCTTTATTTAATTTATACCACAACGGCGGCAAACAAAAGCTACGCCCCGCTTGACGGTAAGCAGCTACCGTAGCCTATGGATGACTGCAACACCAGAGGTGTCACACGCGCGTTGAAGGAGGATTCACTGTGTTAACGGCTAAAGGGCAAATGCCCTCCGTCGTCAACACAACTGCATCCTCTTTGAGCTTCTTCGAATTTGGAACAGTATAGTTTAGGTACAAATAGAAACAATAAGCATGGTATGGTCAACAACTTTAATTTTTGAGCCATTTACGGTTCAGTTTACATTGGACATTTCATAGAGTAAGTATTGAACAAAATAATATAGCTTGAACTGCAAATAGATCTACAATTAACGTCAGTAGAAATTGAGCGATGTGTTCAAAATATTTTTGGTACATTCGCCATCACATATATCGGAGCAGCCAAGGTGGTCACAATTATCTGAATAACGCCTCTATTGTCAAAGCGGTAAAGTGCATGTTCAGGTATTTTTGAGTAGGGGAAGGCGGGGTTCGACGTGCCGATTTTCAAATATCATAAGATTTTGCCATAAAAATAATGAGTTTCAATTTAATAATGTGGCAATATTATAAGAATGTCTATTTTTCTTTGAAACGACGCAGTAATTTCAACGAAAATCGCAATAGTTTTTTTTATACAAGCATTTATTCAAGAAATTTCGGAGCGGCACTTTTAGCCCCTCGTTGGGGTAAGTTGTGCCCCCAGTGGGGCAAATTGTTCCGGATAGATTATGTCAAAAACTGTCAAAATTAATTAGATATCAGTTATAAAACAAACGATTTATGTTCTTATGACCATAAATATCTATGCACTGCACGACTAAGTGCTACCTATTCTTTTTGGGCGGCAAGTACAAAATTAAAAAAATTCTAGTCACAGTTTTCATTGGTTTCTACTCCTTTAGCTTTTGTTTTAAATATTTAACCTCTTTTAGTCCTATTTTAATGGTTACGCTTCGTATCTAATGAGAATTCTACAAAAAAAATATTTTTAGTACAATTGAGGTCGATCGGGGTGACCTGTTCTTGGGAACAACCTGCCCCTTCAAAAGGGCACATTGAACCCCAAGTTCGGGTTACCGACTAAAACAGGCGTATTGGGGACCGTATCGATCAATTTAAAAAAATAACTAAACAATCGGATACCTAAATAATATCATTATAATTTAGGAAAGGAATCGATTGAATCGGTCCAAAGTGTGCAGATACAGACCAAATAGTTTAAGCACGAAAAAATGTACAAGTGTATTATTTTGATAGCTTCTGGATGTTTGCGCACCCAGCCACTCAACCGTCATGATTAGTAAAAATAAAATTGTTGCCAATATGGCACGTTATCTGAGGCTATAATTGCGCATTTTTACCGAATCGGTATCTCTTTTATTTAAAAAGTTATTGAGGTCGGCACAACCTACCTCCGGCACTTTCAACCCCGCCTTCCCCTACTCTCGCCACTCAGATAATTCTGATATATTTGATGGCGACTGTACCACTTTATTGTTAAGAGAATAAGAGCGAGCGTGTGAAGATTATTTTGAACATTTAGCTTGAATAGATACTTTTGATTCGCACTGTACAAACCTTAAATTACCTCCATTTTCCTTGGGCCCATAACCTACTCACCAAGGCTACGGCAATATCTGATGTAGGCAGTTCCCTATTGAAGGGGACATTTAACAAACTAAACCAAACATCAACTTAGGGAGTAACATATATACATACATATGTGCATACATTATGTATGTAGGTCCTTGTACTTACATGATTCGTTAAAACTAAAAACATAAAACTCCCGAAATTGTCGCGGCTTCTTTTTGCGGACTATACAAAATACTCCAACTTTGACTCAGGCTACCAGGTACTAAACTACATAACATTTTACCGTACATTGCCTTACATAAGCCGAATGCTACTCGATGAGGTAGGGTTGCCTAGGGCCTACTCTTGATCTATAAAGAAACTCGAGGTGCAATAATAACCGTGACTATTGCCAAGCATTACTCAAACGGCAATCCGAAAATGTCTGCCTTGCATGAACGATCATGCTTGCACAGCACATTCCATACATTTGTGCTTAAATGCGTTTGTATTAAACTAGCTATTAAAAACGTTATTGCGTTGCGAATATTTACACGAACGGTAATTTATTAAATAAGTATGTAAGTACCGAACTACCCAGTGGCGATGCCGCTAGTAGTAAAGTAAGGTTTTTATGATGTCCGAATCACAAAAAAATCTTATTTGTAGTCCGAATTATCAAGAGCTCATCATATTATTTGGACACTTAAAAACATCGTACCTAGATTATATTCTATAGGGTGTATGTCAAGCGCTTTTGGGTCGATTACACGTTTTTTGTACAGTATTCTAATAACTACGTCAAAAGTGAGCCATTTCCTTTAATTCTTTCCTGTTATTAACGATGCTCAATACTCAATCCCCTGAATATTTAAAATCCTTCTTTCAATTCTATGGTGTTTCAAAATAATCTATTGTTTTATTCGTGTTAAACCTAAATTATATACAAAAATATAACAAAAAAAAACAGTAGAAATTCAGAACAATGCTGAGTTTACCATTTCTGGCTTGATATAAAGCAACTTGGCCAAGCTATAACGATTTTTCCAAAAAATGGGAGCTGTACGAATTCACCCCACCACGCGGGGTAGCTCCGTACACTATTCGTTTCTCCCCGGGATTCATGATTATACCAGATTTACCATTAAATGGACCCACCCTAGCATAATGCTGACCATAAGGCAGCCAGCGCTGATCTTCCGGTGGAACATCAGCGCTTTTTGTCGTGTCGATTAGCTACAAACCTTGGGCCTTGGTACCTATTACCTACCATACCAATACATGTACCACATTGTACCACACCGCTATATCGTGACGATATTATCGTCCATGGTGAAGAATAAAACCATCTAACACCATCTTTTTAACCAGGTTCGAGGAGACCTCCATAGACACTCCAAGCTGCCGCTTCAACAACAACTCGTGTCTCGGCGGCTTCCCTCGTCTCTACCACGAGATCCAGGTCCTGCAGCAGGAGAAGCCTGATGCCGTCCTCCTGAACGCGGGGGACAGCTTCCAGGGTACATACTGGTACACGCTGCTCAAGTGGAACGTCACGCAGCAGTTTATGAACCTCCTCAAACACGACGCCCATGTAAGTGAGTCCATCTGCTAATTGATGCAAAATTAACTAATCCAGAAACAAGTAACGCCCAAACATTTTTTTTGGTTCACAGTTTTATTGCTGACTCTACCTAGTAGCATTGTCATGCAAACTATGGAAGTGTACCAAATTTCAGCTCAATCAGACACCGGGAAGTGGTTGAAATTTAACTTACAAGAGTTGATGCTCATAAATAAATAAACAAACAAATAAATATACGGGGTCAAGCTAAATAAAACTGTGTAATAAAAACGAACCACCCATCAATCGATCTAAAAATGCCCCTAAGTAATGGAAACAAACATTATTAACGCAAATTCATTTCAAAATAAGTAATCAAACAATTGTTGCCGCTACAACAAAAAACAAATCCTGTTTCAATTAACTTCATTAACCTGGTGCCGTATTCTAATTTCAAAATACTTAAACAATACATTATAAACACAATCCATCTCAAGCATAACTCCAACACTTGTATTGTATTGTAGTTGCATCGCAGTAGTTTTCAAGCAAATTCCGGCATTTTTGATTCAGACGTGTAGGCGTTAGCTGTATTGTGTTGTTATTGCATTGGATTTGCATTGAAGTTGGATCGTGTCTGTGCGTGTTTTAAAGTTAGAATACGGCCCCTGCTCAATTAGTCAATTTACGATACCCATGTGAGTTAACGTAAATTTTATAGTCTCAACAAGGTGTTCTATTCTCCACTTAAAAATATCACAGCTATCAATGCACTGAATCCTATACTTGAATATCGGCAATATGTAAGTGATTCTACTGGATATATCTAGTCGTCCATAGCCTACGGTGGCTGTTCAACATCATCATCATCGGGCAGCTTCCTCGTGTATCATTTAAGTAACAAATATTTGATATTTAGTATGAATAATACTGGCCGGATAATATGCTGATTCAAACTCACACGATTTTCACTCATTATTTTGACAAACACGCGATTAAGTGTACGCGATTAAGTCCCGTAACGTGTTTGTCAAAATAATGGCCGGATAATACTTTGACTGTAACTGGCAAAAATATCAAGTTTAAAACGCCAGCCAGTAGCGAATCTACTAGGATTGTATACTTATTAAAAATCTTCAAATTATAAACATTTGTCGAAGAAATTGCTATACAAATAAAACTTAAATCTCCGAATGTCCTTCACAAAAGCAGCCATCATTAATAATAACGGACATTACGAGTGGTTCTAAGGCACAAAAAACGTAAGAAAGCATAAACATGGTCATTTATTTTGTGGTATTTTCTTTTAATGGCCCATTAAATTACGTCAAAATTAAACTGAGGATCGTATCTACGTGTACTTACTTGTGACAATTCTTGCAAAGAGAAGGAAACAACAAATTGTTTTATCAAACTAAGTGGCTAAGTATCGTCGGTTGAGGATAACGAGCACTTTCTTGACAGGACAGTTCCTTCGAGATGAATTATCTCATTGTCTTTCAGCATCATAGCTATACCTATATGCTGAAAGCACATACATCATAAGTAAAGACGTCCATTGACGTGCATTGAATGCTTAACTAATATTAATCTTCAACGAAAATTTCATTTTATTTCACTGGAGATAAATTACGTGTCACTGGATATAGAATAGATATGCATTTCTTCTCTGGGGTAAGTAGTAGTGAGAAAGCAGATGATGAAGAAAATCCAGTGAGCCAACACTCTCTGGATTTTCTTCCTTTCTCTGGAGGTCCGGGTGAGACAGTGCAGCTGTCAAGTTTGTTACTCTTTTAGCACCACCCAGGGATCACGTGTAGGGTTGTCGAAGGTGTTTCCTACGGACGCAGAGTAACATTGATCCCCTTGTTTTTACTCTGATGGCAGTGCTGCCGTGTCATGACAAAATGCTGTATCTCTAAAAACCAAGTTTGTGGGAAATCGACTTTGAAGTGTCGATTCGTTTTTTAGAGATATATCAGTACCTTGTAAATTAATACAAAATATTTTTATGCAAAGATGTTCGACAGTACATGGTTTAATGCGCCCGTATGTTTTTTTAGCACTTTTATTATTATTAATTGATATATATCGATTACAGCAGCTAGTCATGACAACTGTGTAGTACAAACGTTGTCATGGCAAATTATGGTAACTATAGTTACAGCAATGTTTTTGTATGTTTAACAGCTTTTTGAATACGGAATCATCATCATTATCATCATTAGTCGTTCCCTCAGAGCTGAGGATCATGAAATCATGTCATTCTGTTGAAGACCAGGTTTTTCCCTCGCTAAGCGCATGGCTTCTTGTAGTTTTAATGAAATACCGAATACTCAACTAAATAATAATATTTTGAATACTTTTATAAAAGTACCAAAACATATGTATAAGGTATTCATAAGTTTATGAGATCCTATTGTTAAAATATGTGATCTCATAAACTCCTATTGTAATACTAACATACTAACATGCTATTGTAATACTATGTATAAGTGAATAGAGTACAGCATTATAAAATAACAAAATCTGTTTTGTTCTTGACAAATGATTTTTGTAAATTAGTTTTTCTATTTTTTTCTACATTGAGATTATTGAGTCTATGAATATAGATTGTCAAACAATTCAGGCGACATGCTTTAAATATTAACTGTTATAAACTACAATAAACAAAATAATAGTTGTATAGGTAGTGTACGAAATATAATTTGATATTTACCAATCGCTATACGGTGAAGGAAAACATCGTGAGGAAACCTGCATACATCCGCGGAGAAATTCAAAGGTGTATGTGAAGTTCCCAACCCGCTTTGGGCCAGCGTGGGGACTATAGCCTGATCCCTCTCGTGCATGAGAGGAGGCCTGTGCCCAGCAGTGGGACGTATAGAGGCTAACATATTATTATTATATATTATATAGGTAGTGTACATACATAATAATATCACATCGGTAAGTTAATAAACGCAACCGCATCAGTATAATTAGATATTCCGAAATACAAATACAAAAAGTTTATTTCAGAACTAAAATTACACAACGTTATATGTATTTATGCTGATCCCCACACTAGACTAGGCTTTTCCTGTGGGGAAAATAAAACAGGTTAGGTACAGAGGAAAAGACAAAACATTACTTAGTGGTACTGATAACAATATGGTTAGAAGCAATTATACTTATAGATGTTCAAAATTAGAAACTGCAAAAGAAAAACGAAAAATAGGCTTTGCGCTGGAATCAAACATACCAAAATTCTCTACTCGTAACAAAAATAAAATGTTTATAAAATGAAAAATAGGTATGAACAGTGTGAAATGGGTAATTAGAATTCGAAAATTATAGATGAATGCCCCTGATCTGATCTGTTTCAAAATACACATTTCAAAAACTTTGTTTTGTTGCGAGAGTTTTAAAATAAAATAAGTAATTAACACAATGTTACCCAAGATATACAGTCTATTCGTACTATAGTAATAGTAATTTATTTATTATAAACTGTCTACCATCACCCAAACTGGATTACCATGTAGAGTAGACTGCACATGTAGGTAAGATATTAGTTATTTTCCACGTTCCGTTCAGTGTAGTATAGTGTACAACTAAGTATGTTTACTACAAGATACAGCAGATTGGCGTTTAAATTTGCCAACGTTCTGTAACGACGAAATCAGGTAACTAGAGATACAATAAATAGTTATGACAACAACCGGGAAATTCGTAGTTACATCAATTAGACATTTGAATTTTCTCGTAATCTAAAAGGTTTTTTGAGTTTTTTTCTTGATAGGTAGCAAGATATGACTGAAAAAATACCATAGAACCTTGTTAGCACTAATTGATGTATCTATAGTTACATCAATTTGTCATGACACGGCAGAGTGGGATAAACTGTAAAGATTTCAAACAAATAACCATCTTCGAGAATTCGGTGGCCATAATGTACAGTCACGAAAATTGTTGAGCCTTTGGTTCGTGAATTTAAGTCGAAGTTAAAAATATGTTTACACTTTTGGACCTTATTACAAAGGAGTAAAGTACAGAAGTGTAAACATATTTTTGACGTCGACCGTACAGAACAATAACACGGGAGGTTCTCATTTCAACCTTTGTTCTCAATTCGTCTGGTAACAGTGGTAACGTATTAAAACTGGGTTTTAAAGACAGGTAAAAATAAAATAACGGGAGAACTGTGTTTTATACAAATATAAGATAAAAGTGTTAAGTTGTACTTCCTAATGTACTCAGTAGTAACTAGTAAAACCCTTTATTGCACAAATCAAGTACATGACCAGTCAAACTACAGTAAGTACCTAATAAACATTCTTAGATAACTACGAGTACTATTGTTTATGTTAGGTAGGTATCTGAATACACGTGGGTACAGAATACATATATAATAAGATAACGAGACGGCATCTCTATCGATAGTGTGATGCCTATCAAAGTGATCACAGATCACAGGGTATAAACTGTTATCAAGATAAGAATACATATTTATAAAATACCTATGTACGTTACATGTAGCAGAATGATGTAATTTACATACGTTAAATAACAGCCGACTAGTATAATCGTAGATGAACACTTTTTCGACCTATCTCCTATAAGAGATACTTATCCTCCTTATACCACCCATAATAGCAATGATAAAATATCGATATATAGGTAGTCACATGGTTTAGCATGGTCCCGCGGTTCTTCCTTTACAGTGTGTAAATTTAATACGGGCGAACCTTTTAACGGTGGTTTACATAGGTCATACTGAACAAGTTTCACTATGGAGGTAACACCAAAATCTCAAAAAAAAATATTTGGCTTCCTCAGACAAAATGTCGACACCCATGCGACAAAATGTATGAGTCTGGCAAAAAAAAACCGCGATTTCGGGGTAGGCTCCATAGTGAAAGTTGTTCAGTATGATCTATATAAACTAGTATTAAAAGGTTCGCCCGTATTAAATTTACACATTGTATAGAAGTGAGCTATGAAGGCCCCAGTTCTGGCCGCTAACATGTAACACATTGACAGTGTTGACAACCTTTACCACGAATTTGAGGATCCCGCCGCGGTACTATCTGCCCGATCAAAAAAAGGCGCAACCACAAAATTGACATCAGCCCCTTGTAATAGCTCACTCCCAACCTGTCCTGAGCGCCGGTATGAAGTTTAGCTCGATGAACTTGTACTTTTTCCCGGCGACCACGAATTTGACAACAGACCCGCAGGGGCCGCAGGCTCATTAGTCCGCTCTAAAGGCACTTCGTATTTTTAATTCAAAACAGTAATCTGACAGTTCTCTCCATACAAAGTGATTTGCAATGTAGGACATGCAGCAACTCTCAGACTACTGTTTTGAATTAAAATTAGGATTTAACTTCTTTCTAGCTGTTTAGGCCTTTCTCCTCCTTCTTCTTCTTAGTCGTATACTCTTGTTAGAGTAGTCGTGGTCATTGAGGTCGTTGTACGGCATTTTTTATAGTATTCTGCCATCCTTCTCTACTTAGTATTTAAGCGTGATCCGGTGAGGGCCTTTAGCATCCATGAATTTGACGAAAGGCCCGTGGGCCTTGCTCCCTACCTGTCCGCTCTAAAAGCATTAATTTAGTGCTAAATATCTATACAGAACTCATATATTTTCCAGGCCATCGGCAACCACGAATTTGACGACGGGCCCGCGGGCCTCGCCCCCTACCTGTCAGCTCTGAAGGCGCCAGTAGTCGCCGCTAACATGGACGCCAGCAAGGAACCGTCGCTGCAGGGGCTGTTCAAGCCCAGTATAGTTATCAAGAGGAAGGGCAGGAAGATTGGCATCATTGGGTTGATCACACCGGACACTAAGGTAATGTAGCTATTATATTCATTGAAACTTCATTAACATTCGAGTCCGTCTGCTTTTGGCTTGCACTAGCAAGCTCTGTCATGGCAGTATGTTTGTGTGCTCTAAGGGTTGTTATGGCGTAGACTTACCTTTAAAATTGAGCTTGGTCGGGCTTTAAATATGACTGGTCGAATTATCAATAATAACGACTATAGATTCCCAGT
The DNA here is from genome assembly GCA_911728535.1 of Pammene fasciana. Classification (NCBI taxonomy): domain Eukaryota; kingdom Metazoa; phylum Arthropoda; class Insecta; order Lepidoptera; family Tortricidae; genus Pammene; species Pammene fasciana. The sequence goes on from OU452292.1 coordinate 7,344,941, forward strand.
TAATAGGTATTTTGTTCATGTTAACAACAACTTAGATTTTTTCTGAGAGTGAAACATTATGCTCTTATTCACACGTAAACGTCTCAATAGCCTCATTTAACTAATAATCATTTGTCCTAATCTGTCACTTTGACAGTTGTATGTTTTGTTTTTCAGAAACTTATAACACATAGGTAAATTAACCAAATGACACATAAATTAACTAAATTAACCTTGTCAGACGTGTATGAATAATTGTATTTTACATATTATTTGTACATATGTATTACTTTGTATTGTAGGTACATATAAATACCTTACCTGATGTGTTAACATAGATATAGGTACATACATTATTATTTAATTAACCATGGTATAAATGCTATTGATTCAGATGTTTGAGTGTAAAAAGTTCTTGCAAAACAAGCTGGAAATTTAATATTTAACAAATAAGTTCTAGAAATAAAGACTAGTGAAATCATAGATCACATCAATAAAATACCTTTTCTCGACTACAGATTAATTAAGTACACTCCAAATATTTTTTCCTTAGTATTTAAAAACAAGAAGCACGGAAAGTTGTGTTTTCGGTCGGTTGATATCAGGTAGATGAATAGTTAAACCACAATAATTCCTTTTACATACATACTTACATACAGGGTTGGGCAGAGTAACTGTCCTATTGCAATACACTCGTTTATTTAAATCAATAATATAGATTTTCATTTCCTGCATAAGATTTTAAAACGTCTATATTATCACCTTCATGACTTCCAAAAGACGCTTTGATTACACTATGTTATGTGTATTTTTAAAAACAAATGTTAAAAGTAGTTCAGTTGGAACATTGTACAGAGAACATTTAGAATTTAGCGCGATGTTCAGCTAACCGAAAAATGTAAAAATCATGGTAAGGTTTAATACTGCGCAGAAAAATCGTTTGAATGAATCTTCTTCTGCTGAAATCAAGTGAAAATTTGGTACATTTCTGATGGTTGTGTCGAGCAAGGTCGTTTACATGCACCTACGATTAACTATAATGTATGCGGCACGGCGGCCATTATGCAAAGAAAATACGTTTTAATTACAGGAGATCGACAAGCGACAGACTAATGGAGTGTATAGTGTCTTATTAAGAGATACCCTGGAGGATATATTAGCCATAAGATGATTCCAAAAAGCCAGGCAGTCAGGGTATAACTTCATGGGGAAATGTACCACATTAGTCGGAATTTGAGGCTGACTCTTTACATTACAAAGTACGCTATACGTATCCTTAGAGAACTAAGTAACTATCGATATTTCGGTATGAGGATATATGCAGAGCTTTATTAAGATGACATAAGGCTAGTTATTGGGTTTATTCTAGGGTCGGGTAGTCAAATATGGGACGACTAGGCAGAAGAGGACGTGCGTGCCGCGTGAAATTCCTTTTACGGCAAGATGCTTAAAATTATACAAGATAAGGAAGAGAGAATAAAACATATCAATTAATGTGGAATATATAGAGTGTGTTAAATATAATTAATAACATAACATCTCATATTATATTGTTTTTAAACTTTTATACAACTTTTAAACTAGGACAGTTACTCTGCCCAACCCTGTACATTCACGCCTGTATCCCAAAAGGGGTAGGCAGAGATCACGGATTTCCATTTGCTACGATCAATGCAGCAAAACGGCTCTCCGTGAGCCACTTCTCGCCCCCTTCTTCTTCTCGTCGCCGTCGCCTTTTGATATAAAGTATTTTTGTCCAGTACGTAAATGACACTGCTGTTAACTATGTAGGTCTGTTCTGTAGGTCCATAAATGATGCAATTTCAACAAAGATTTGTTTTTGCAGACTCTTTCGTCACCCGGTAAAGTCAAGTTCACTGACCCCGGCGAGGCCACAAAACGGGAGGCCGAGACCCTGACTAACCAGGGTGTGGACATCATCATACTACTCTCCCATTGTGGGCTGGAGGTCGATAAGTGAGTCAACTTTACCTATTCTGCCCCCCTAAGCCAAAAAGCGCTATTTCAAGAACAAGAAGAAATGATGTTTTTGTTATTTCGCAACGGGATGATTGCCCAGTCAGTATTTTTAAAACATTTGGTACAATGTTATTGATTTTTACCAAATGTTAAATATAAACAAAAGTACAATATCCTCTCTTCTTCGCGTGTTGTGTAAAGGGCAAGCAAATGCCCCCTTGCTACAGCTAAGCTGCCTATAAATGTTTATTTATAGAAAGGTCAAGATCAATTATTTTAACTCTTTATCAATATGATTGCATTAATTATTGTCAATAAAGTAGGTTTACGAGATCAACGACTAGCACGCCTAGGTTAAATAGGACATGCCATACGTAGGTATCCATATTTTAAAGCCGTGTACACATGTGTCCCTAAAATATCATTACTAAGGTATGTTCGCCTAATAAGAACCGGTTCCTAATAAGAGCCACCATTTCAAAAATCCCGTTCCTGATACTAAATTGAAATAAAGTCTCGCGCCGATGCTCCTCATTAACCAATTATTGAAGTGCATTGGCATTACTTGTGTTTTACGCCGCCATTCTGTCAGTATGCCTGTCGATGCAGTTCACGTCACGATGCGTAGGTCGTTTTGTATAATTTGTTGGTGTTATTCGATTCATTCAAGGGGTTCTGATTAGTTTTCGCAAGAACTTAACACATGACTAGCTGTACCCGCGCGGCTTCGCTCGCGTGCGTTGCAGTAGGTTCTGTCACTTTTCGTTACCCTCAACAGTCCATTGCTAAACGCTTTCTACATGTCATATTTCATACAGTATGTTTAGCAGTTTAGCTAAAATTGACTTCTTGCATATAACTTCGACATCCCAAAAGATCGACTGAAAGCGTCTGAGATTTGACTGTGTCAGCCATGGCAAATTAGCAATAGTTCACTGTGTTTTTTGTCGAGCCCCCCTTTCTTTGCAGCCCATCACGCGGCAAACTCTATCAAAACTCTTCTTTTCCCATTTCAAATATTCACCGTAACAATTTTTGGTATAATTAGCAATAGTACCTACAGTGTGTTTTTTGTTTATGCGGGGGGCTCTGCCCCCCGAGCGCCCCTTTCTTTACAGCCCATCACGTGGTAAACTCTATCAAAACTCTTTTTCTCCCATCTCAAATGTTCAACGTATCAGTTTTTGGTATAATTTGCAGTATTTTATTTGCCCCCCGTTCTTTACCGCCCATCACGTAGTAAACTCTCTCAAAACTCTTCTTCTCCCATCTCAAATGTCCAATCTAGAAATTTTTGGTAGGATAAGCAATAGTGCGGTGTGTTATTTCTTTCTTGGCCCCCCTTTCTATGCCGCCCATCACATGGTAATCTTTATCAAAACTCTTTTTCTCCCATCTCAAATGTCTAGCCTAACAATTTTTGGTATAATAAGCAAAAGTACGGTGTGTTTCTTCTGTATGTGGGGGGAGGAGCCCCCTGAGCCCCCTACTTTTTGCCGCCCATAACGTGGTTAACTCTATCAAAGCTCTTTTTCTCCCATTTTAAATGTTCAACGTAACCATTTTTGGTATAATAAGCAATAGTACAGTGTGTTTTTTCTTTATTCGGGGGGCTCCGCCCCCCGAACCCCCTTTCCTTACCGCCCTTCGCGTAGTAAACTCTATCAAAACTTTTCTTCTCCCATCTCAAATGTTCAACGCAACAATTTTCGGTATAATTACCCCCCCGAGCCCCCTCTTTCTTTGCAGCCCGTCACGCGGCAAACTCTATCAAAACTCTTTTTCTCCCATCTCAAATGTTCGACGTAACAATTTTTGGTATAATAAGCAATAGTACGGTGTGTTTCTTCTTTATGCGGGGGGCTCCGCCCCCCGAGCCCCCCTTTATTGCGGCCCGTCACGCGGCAAACTCTATCAAAACTCTTTTTCTCCCATCTCAAATGTTCGACGTAATAATTTTTGGTATAATAAGCAATAGTACGGCGTGTTTTTTCTTTACGCGAAGGGCTCCGCCCCCCGAGCCCCCCTTTTTTTGCCGCCCATCACGTCATTAACTCTATCAAAACTCTTCTTCTCCCATCTCAAATATTCAACGTAAAAATTTTTGGTATAATTAGCAATAGTACCCTGTGTTTTTTGTTTGTGCGGGGGGCTCCGCCCCCCGAGCCCCCCTTTGCAGCCCATCACGCGGTAAACTCTATCAAAACTCTTTTTCTCCCATCTCAAATGTTCGACGTAACAATTTTTGGTATAATAAGCAATAGTACGGTGTGTTTTTTCTTTATGCGGGGGGCTCGGCCCCCGAGCCCCCCCTTTTTTGCCGCCCATCACGTGATTAACTCTATCAAAACTCTTCTTCTCCCATCTGAAATATTCAACGTAAATTTTTTTGGTGTAATTAGCAATAGTACACTGTGTTTTTTGTTTGTGCGGGGGGCTACCCCCCCGAGCCCCCCTTTTTTTCCAGCCCATCACGCGGCAAACTCTATCAAAACTCTTTTTCTCCTATCTCAAATGTTCGACGTAACAATTTTTGGTATAATAAGCAATAGTACGGTATGTTTTTCCTTTATGCGGGGGGCTCCGCCCCCCGAGCCCCCCTTTTTTTGCCGCCCATCACTTGATTAACTCTATCAATACTCTTCTTCTCCCATCTCAAATATTCAACGTAAATTTTTTTGGTATAATTAGCAATAGTACACTGTGTTTTTTGTTTGTGCGGGGGGATCCGCCCCCCGAGCCTCCCTTTTTTTGCCGCCCACCACGTGATTAACTCTATCAAAACTCTTCTTCTCCCATCTCAAATGTTCGACGTAACAATTTTTGGTATAATAAGCAATAGTACGGTATGTTTTTCCTTTATGCGGGGGGCTCCGCCCTCCGAGCCCCCCTTTTTTTGCCGCCCACCACGTGATTAACTCTATCAAAACTCTTCTTCTCCCATCTCAAATATTCAACGTAAAATTTTTTGGTATAATTAGCAATAGTACACTGTGTTTTTTGTTTGTGCGGGGGGCTCCGCCCCCCGAGCCCCCATTTGCAGCCCATCACGCGGCAAACTCTATCAAAACTCTTTTTCTCCCATCTCAAATGTTCGACGTAACAATTTTTGGTATAATAAGCAATAGTACGGTGTGTTTTTTCTTTATGCGGGGGGCTCCGCCCCCGAGCCCTCCTTTCTGTGCAGCCCGTCACGTGGTAAACTCTATCAAAACTCTTTTTCTCCCATCTCAAATGTTCAACGTAACAATTTTTGGTATAATTACCAATAGTACCTACAGTGTGTTTTTTGTTTATGCGGGGGGCTCCGCCCCCCGAGCCCCCCGTTCTTTGCCGCCCGTCACGTAGTAAACTCTATCAAAACTCTTCTTCTCCCATCTCAAATGTTCAACGTAACAATTTTCGGTATATTTAGCTATAGTGCGATGTCTTTTTTTCTTTTTGCGCCCCCCTCTCTTCGATACCCATCCCGCGGTGAACTCTATCTAAACTCTTTTTCGGTAGGGTGTGCCGTTACTTTTCAATTTCCGTGTTTCACTATGTTCCGTTTGTTTTTTTATAGTTAGTTAATTTAACTTTTATTCTTGCACCTTTTGTACATGTCTGTTGTATAGGCCCAATGGTTGACTGGTGGAATATACCATTTGGTATGATGTCCGCCGTTTGGTCTCACAGTTTTGTATTTCATGCAATATAGTGTAAATAAATAAAGATTCTTATAGGGAGGCAACGCGCACATAAAACCTCTGGATTTACAGGCGTCCATTGGCTACCCTAAGTGCTTGCCATCAGGCGGGTCGTATGATTGTTTGCCATCGCCGTGGTTTAAAAAATATATAGTTGAAATACAAAGGCATAAGTATTTATTTACCATATAAAGGCATTTCCTATACAAAGTTTAAACCCCCCTTAAACCCCCTTAAATCCAAAAAGTTCGTACTTTTTATAGCCTATGTCCTGACCAGAGGTCTGTAGAACCTGCTAGTGAAGTTTTTATCGAAATCGGTTCAGGCGTTTTGACGCCAACTCTCCCCATCCAAACAGACAAACAGACAAACAGACAAACAGACAAAAATTCTAAAAATCGCCGAAACGTGTTCTGTTATCGATTCTAAGAGCTACTAACTCATTTTTTTACTAATATCTCCAATGTACAGATTTTTGACCCTCTTCACCTTTATTATATAATGTATAGAGTATAGATGTACAGATTTTTGACCCTCTTCACCTTTATTATATGTATAGATAAGGAAAAAGTAATATTTAGGCGTGGATTGTGAAGATAAGGTTATTGAAAGAACTATTTTTTTTGTCAAATTGGATTGGTTTGCTCCGGGATGGCGAAGTGCCTAACAAGGACCACCTCCTTGTCGCCAAATAAGGACCAGGCCTTTTTAATGTCATGTCTAAAGACTTAATAAGGCCCAAGGGCTAATGACTAAAAATGTTCCTAATTATGTTGTTTTATGCTTAAAATAGTTTCACTTAGTAAATATCAATATAATACAAAACTGTGTTTTATTAAAAATCATAAATCAAGTCAATTATTCTGCGTTTAAGTTTCTGTAGACTTTTTAAGGACCAACAGTACAATTCATGTGCATTTTTTTTTTAGATTAATCCATCGGGAATGACAAAAACAATTGTTACAATTAACAAAAAATATTAAATAAAAAAATTAAATAATGTAGTTTCGGAATTATCTACGGAACAGAAATGACCCTTATTGAGAACACCCATTCCTAATAAGGTCCATTTACAAGTTTTTTTAAAACAGTGTTTGTCATTAATTTACTTCGGATTCGTGATTTTTACTTAATGTTTGTACTTCTAATATAGGCAATTTGTATATTTCAAATGTTTTTTAAGTTAAAATACTTCTTAAATCTGATTTAAAGAGATTTACAAAAACCTGGTCCTTATTAGGCGAACTTACCTTACATGTATTAAATATCTTAGGAGGTTTGGAAAGTTTGTGGTTGTATCAATGGAAAGCGGTAATCCTGGAGACGAAGCGTATAGTCGGCGATTCTACTCTCTGCTCTGAGTGACCGCACCGCCCGTGGCTACTCTGAGGGCCTACCGCGAAGTTCGAAAATCGACATCGACAATAACGATGGCCCCGTCTCTATCGCTCTTGCATATACGAAAGAGAGTGATGAAATAGACGATTCGATGAACGAAGTGCTTTGCGGTTATAGGCCTGGTCTTGTTCAGTTGCCAGTGGGCCCGGTGGCTTATTTACAAAAGCTATGCTATTAGAGTTCAGGTGCAAACTGGACTAGATTAGCTTTTGTTCCTGCAAATTAATTGAAAATATCTAGTCTATCTCAGTTACGAATGCCACTCAAATAGATTAGCTTTTTGCCGGCATATTTATAGAGATTATGTATCAACAATACCTAGTTGAGTTGAGTTCTGGCGACAGATTACATTGCAAAAAATAAATTATGCATTAAGTATAAGTAGGTAGCAAATTTATTGGTTCTGCTAAAAAGTGGGTTAGGTTAGGTTAGAACTGCGACCCTTAACCACATCAAACAGCTGCTCAAAAAGTGGGTTAGGTTAGGTTAGAACTGTGATCCTTAACCAAATCAAACAGCTGCTCACAAAGTGGGTTAGGTTAGATTAGAACTGCGACCCTTAACCAAATCAAACAGCTGCTGAAAAAGTGGGTTAGGTTTAGGTTAGAACTGTGATCCTTACTCAAATCAAACAGCTGCTCAAAAAGTGGGTTAGGTTAGGTTAGAACTGTGACCCCAAACCAACCCAAACAGCTACAAAAAAATGAGTAAGGTTAAATCTAACTACTCATTAGGTAATGTACTGTCGATATCAATAAATAAAAAAAAGATATCTTATTTATTTGCGGAAGAACAGTAATTTGTGCTTAGTTATTATGCAACACAAACTTATTACAAAAAAAGTTATGCCACATATGTAGGAACCTAATCGGAGTCTTTAATAGTTTTTTCTTAAGATCATAACAGTCTAGCTTTTGTAGCTGCAATATCAGTATGAATTTTATTCACAAAGTCTTCGCGATTTCAGTCAATTTCAGAACTGTAATAGATTAGGGTTTTGACAACTTTTTGCAAAATAAAAGCTAATCTAGTTCAGTTCGCATCTGAACTCTAATAGTATAGATTTTGTAAATACGCGGCCCGCTTGCACCCTAAGTTATGAGGTCCACTTGCCAACTTAGGCAGCTTTCACACTGCTGCGGTTTCCGCATGTGGTGTCGGTGCGCGAGCGAGATAGCGCTCTGTATGTGTATAACGCTGTCACGCTTGCACGCCGCATGCTATTGCGACGCCAGTGTGATAATCCGCCCACAACTTCTCTGCTTTGCCTTAAGGTTGACTGGTAGAGAATGCCTCATGGCATTAAGTCCGCCTTTTGTACATCAAGTTTTTCTTTTGTGCAATAAAGTTTAAATAAATAAATAAATAAATAATCGCCTTAATCCTAAAAAATGGCGTACAAACTAGTGTTTCTAAAGAAAGCGCCTGTCATCTGACCACAGACGCTAAGATCTTGTTTGGATCAGATCAGGTCCTGTTACCTCGTATTAAAAAAATAACTAACCCAACATATAGGATATCTAATTAAAAACATGTGGTCATTGATAATCACAACAGTATTTCAGTTCGTAACATATATTTCCAGGCAGCTAGCCCGCGACTACGGGAAGTACATCGACATCATTATCGGAGGACACAGTCACTCTTTACTATGGAACGGGCCCTCTCCCAGCGGCGAGGCTGTCGCTGGGCCCTACCCTGTATTTGTCGAGAACGTTGCCGACAAACATCAGGTTTGTGACCGACATTATCCTACCTCAGTACATCGACATCATTATCGGAGGACACAGCCACTCTTTACTATGGAACGGGCCCACTCCCAGCGGCGAGGCTGTAGCTGGGCCCTACCCTGTGTTTGTCGAGAACGTTGCCGACAAACATCAGGTTTGTGACCGACATTATCCTACCTCAGTACATCGACATCATTATCGGAGGACACAGTCACTCTTTACTATGGAACGGGCCCTCTCCCAGCGGCGAGGCTGTCGCTGGGCCCTACCCTGTGTTCGTCGAGAACGTTGCCAACAAACATCAGGTTTGTGACCGACATTTTCCTACCTCAGTACATCGACATCATTATCGGAGGACACAGCCACTCTTTACTATGGAACGGGCCCTCTCCCAGCGGCGAGGCTGTCGCTGGGCCCTACCCTGTGTTCGTCGAGAACGTTGCCGACAAACATCAGGTTTGTGACCGACATTATCCTACCTCAGTACATCGACATCATTATCGGAGGACACAGTCACTCTTTACTATGGAACGGGCCCTCTCCCAGCGGCGAGGCTGTCGCTGGGCCCTACCCTGTGTTTGTCGAGAACGTTGCCGACAAACATCAGGTTTGTGACCGACATTATCCTACCTCAGTACATCGACATCATTATCGGAGGACACAGCCTCTCTTTACTATGGAACGGGCCGAGCGGTGAGGCTGTAGCTGGGCCCTACCCTGTGTTTCTTGAGAACACTACCGACAAGCACCAGGCTACGTGATACTACGTGTGATATATCTACCAATTCAAAACTCGCAGACATCTATTTAAGTATTTATACCATTCCAGGGCATTAGAGTATTATTTATAATATAAGGTACTCGTAATGCATTGCCTCATAATCCCCTCATTGTTGAATATCGTCATCAGATCACCACCAATACGATTTATATTATCTCCTTCCAGGTTCTAATTGTGCAGGCGTCAGCATTCACTAAGTACATGGGAAACATGTCTGTTTACTTCAACTTCCGTGGGCAGTACGTGAAGCATGATGGAGGACCGATTTATCTTGACCGGACTATTGCTGAAGGTAAGTTTAACAAGAAAATCACACAATAGTTTCACAAAACAGTCATTATTGGCGATATCTGCTTCTTGGCTTTACCATCTGCAATTATCTTAAACTCTGTTTAAATATTGTTTCTACTTACTAATTAGATCATTTAGATCGATAATTATGTCGTTAATAATATTAACAAAGAGAAGAAATCGCTAAATTTGAATCTCGAGCTCATGAACCTCTGTTCTGATCTTCATGAGCAGTTCTGATTTTTGTATGGAATTGTTTGACCCGTGTATAAACGTCTATAATCTCTAAATATATACTCGTTAGGTAGAGGCCTAGGTTGTTGCTCTCTCAATACGTACTCCTAGATTCCATCATCGGAACTAAATTTTGGCAAAAACTAAAACTTTGCCCACCCTATATAACTTAAAATGAGTTTACAATGTTTCAGATGAAGCCATCAAAGCTAAGCTGGCCCCGTATGCCAAGCTGGTTCACGAGGCCGAAAACGTACCCATAGGCGAGACCCAAACGACACTCAACTACGAAGACTGTGTGTTCGGCGAGTGTGCTTTAGGAGACTTACTGGTTGAGGCCCTAACTGACCACGTATGTTCAATTATGTTCATTATTCCAGCCTTTTTATCGGCCACTGCTAGCCAAAGAACATGCAACTTCTAAAGAGAGCAACACTCAAAAACAGTAAGGTTAACGGCCCAGTGTTCGCTACTACCTGCTACTGCCCAATTATGGACACCTTGCGAAACCTTTTGGCGAATGACTTAAGTTTAAAGGTGACATGTACTGTAACAGTGATGAGCACTCAGACGTTTACCTTATCTTACTTTACCATGACTTATGTTAGATTGTCGAATACTTTCGTTAGTCCCGTAGTCAATTGCAGATGCAATTCTGTACGAGTAGTTTGTCTACTTCACACTTTATAGCGGTCCAGACACTGTCAGTAATAATGTCATTATTTCTGTACCCGTCCTTTTCTATTATATGAAGAAGAGAAGGATGGGTACAGAAATAATGACATTATTACTGACAGTGTCTGGACCGCTTATGTGATCGTATGCACTGTCTGCTCTAGGTACTAAAACAATCATAATTTGTAGAGTGTAATCGGTTAAAGACTGATAAGGGAAATAAACAATGTGCTTTCTGGTATTATCATAGATGATTATTTAATTAGCTTGGCAACGTAATATTGCGCGTCTTATCTTAAGTAATTTGGAACAAACGCATCAATCGCAATACAACAATTTTATTCATGCATGAGTTTGTTCCAAGTTAATCTAAGATAAGATAATAATGACATTATTACAGCGCTGGTAGCCTTGCGGTAAGACGTCCGACTTTCAATCTGGAGGTCTCGGGTTCAAACCTTGGCTCTTACCACTGAGTTTTTCGGAACTTATGTACGGAATATCATTTGATATTTACCAGCCGCTTTTCGGTGAAGGAAAACATCGTAAGGAAACCGGAACTAATCCCAAAAAGGCCTAGTTTCCCCTTTGGGTTGGAAGGTCAGATGGCAGTCGCTTTCGTAAAAACTAGGCCAAATTCATGGGATTAGGTTGTCAAGCGGACCCCAAGCCGGGATAACATTATGTCCCACTGCTGGGCAAATACCTTCTTTCGCTCAGTCACTCATCTTGACTTAAGTGCATAGTACTCTCCCACCAGTCTCTGCAAAAAGTGTCTAGCCATCTCCTTTTTGGTCTGCCTCTGCCCGGCCGACTTGTTCGGTCCATTTAATAGCTGACGGCCTCCTAGCCTAGTTGGTAGTGACCCTGCCTATGAAGCAGGAGGTCCCGGGTTCGAATCCTGGTCAGGGCATTTATTTGTGTGTTTATCACAGATATTTGTTCCTGAGTTATAGATGTTTTCTATGTATTTAAGTATTTATCTATATCTATCTATTATATATATCGTCGCCTAGTACCCACAACACAAGCCTTATTGAGCTTACTGTGGGACTAGGTTGATTTGTGTAAGATTGTCCTAATATTTATTTATTTATTATTTATTTATTTAATTTAGCTTTTCTCTGCGAGTGCAAGCAGCAGACATGTCCAGCCCAATCCCATTGAGGTTGGCGGTCTTGACACCCACATCCGAGATACCAGTTCTAGAGCGCGGTTCGGTGTTGCTAATCCGTTCGGTTCTACGAACTCCAAATACCAGCAGCTCCATGGTAGCTGGCAAATTTTGAGTCGAGACTTTTCAGCCTCCGTAAAGGGTACCCTTGTTTGTTTGATCTTTAGGAAGCGATTCTCATTTGTAATAAAATGTTAAAATATTTTTAATGTCGACTGTAGTCCGTACCTATGAGACAAGTTATTTTTGCCGTCGTTTAAAAAGTAGGTGTTATACTCGTATAAGTATGGTAGGTATACGAGGTACATTCAGTTTTAAACTTATAGGAACCGCAACTGTTGTATAAATGTACTGGGTTTAAATACCCCCCCGTTGTATTCATTAATTATTTTACGATTTAATCAGTATTTAAATACGTTTTTTCAGGCTAAAAGTATAGTAAAGACAGACAAGGATTACCTGTCGTTTATCCAAAGGGGCAACATCAAAGCTTCGATACTTAAGGGAGGTAAGTAAAAACGTCCATTCAATATCGCTGTTCAATAGAGCAATATCAAACTAGTCACCCGACAAAAACTGTGAGTATGATTACCTAAACATTGTAAGTTAAATTTTTATATCGAATAAAAGCGCATAGATTATGTCAATCTCGTTTTAACAGTGTTATACTTACAGTGTATGTTTAAAAGAAAGTAAACAAACATAATCACGTTACTTTGTCATTTGGCCACTAGCTTGGGATACACGCACAGATGTGCCCGCCGGATATGTCCGACGGATACGTCCGGCGGACAGATCCGTTCGTGTATGACGCTATTCAGATGTGTCCGCAGACAAATCCGTGTCCAATTGGCGCCATACACATACGTCGGACAAATCCGGCGGGCACACCTGTGCGTGTATACCTAGCTAATGAGTGTAATAAAATAATACGTAATATACGTATACGAAAGTATGGCCAGATACTGCTCAAGATAGGGAGGAATGGAAAAAGTGGGGGGAGGCCTTTGCCCAGCAGTGGGACACTATAGGCTCACAATAATAATAATCCCCATGGTCCCGAGATATGGAAAAGACATACAAATAATAATAATACGTATACGGTCTTTACATTTTCATATTGGACCCAAAATTGCCGTGCCATGCGAAGCGTTTAGCATCGATATGATGCAAACGCATATCCAAGATTTTATTCCAAGTCCATTTTACATTTTGTTTTTTACAGCAATCAGCCAAGGGTCAATATTCGAACTTTTACCCTACAACGACCGTATAGAGACATTCGAGCTGCAGGGTAAACACGTTTTGGAGGCGCTACAGCGAAGCGTGATTGGTGCCTGGGCTTATACGCCATTTAAGGGGCCCTGGGTTCTACAGGTGTCTGGTGAGCAATTCTATTTTATTTAACAAGTACTTACTTTTACACACCTTTACTTCATACTTAAGTAGCGTTTGTAGCCTGGTGATAAGGCGTCCGAATTTTGGTCTAGAGTAGCAATGTACCAAGGAGAAGTTTCCAAAGTTGCGAAATTTTCCATACGGAAAGTTCACGGAACTTAAATTTCCGAGGATGTTACTGAATTTTTGAAAATGTTCTGCAACTTTGTACATTTCTGGTCCAGAGATAGACCCCGGCTTCAAACGGCTTTTGCGAATAAGTTTTTCGGAACTTATGTGCTTTTGGTTCACGAAAACATCGTAAGTAAACCTGCGGATTTCACAGGTGTATGTGATTGTGAAGCCTAAAACCGCTTTGGGCCAGCGTGGCGTTACAGACCGATATCATGCAGGGGTCTGTGCCCAGCCCTGGGACATATGTTAAGCTAACATATCTATAGTAACCCTGTCTCTGGATGTATGCCTCTCCATTGTTCCACGCTTGGCGATCCATTGCATTGCAATCTCTCATTGCAAACAGTTCAGACTAACACATATGCTTTATTTCCTATCAGGTGTTCGTGTGGTGTACAATGTAACGCTCCCAGAAGGCAGTCGGATCACATCGGCAACCACAACGAAGGGAGTCGAACTAAAACCCGACCAGATGTATCAGGTCACAGCCCCGATCTACTTGGCAGACGGTGGGGATGGCTACACGGTAAGCCTAGTTTATGTGGTTCTTGGAGTTTGTATTAAGTCACTGGTGGCAATCGCGATAGACGAGCTTTATGTCAACCTGAAACTCGAACTTGTAGAACAGCCCTGATAAAGGCATTCGGATGACATAGGCAACAACAACAAAGGGAGTCGATTTAAAACTCTACCAGGGTGCGTAGCCAACGTGCCAATTGTTAACGCTCCGTAGCGTATCTTAGTCACCTCTCTCTATGACTCTGCCATATTAGTGCGACAGTAACAGATGCATTTCGTTCGCTACGGCGCGTTAACGATTGGCATTTTGGCTACGCACCCAGATGTATCAACTGTATCAAGTCACAGTACTACTTGGCAGACGGTGGACTATACAGTAATTCCCCAATCTATATGCCAATCATGATAGACGAGTTTCGTGTCAATCCGAAGCTGTTACGGCCCAGAATTAAGCTATTTGCTAACTAAGTAGAAATTGGCAATAAACCAACGTATACTGCGATGATATATTATCTATGACTGTATTTCCTGTGCAGATGTTCAAAGACAACAGAGTGAACCGACAAGTCATCGGACGCGACCAGAAGGTGGTGGAAAATTACATCAAGAAGCATTCGCCGCTGAACATAGCCACAGATGGACGCATTCAAATAAACTATTAGTTCCTCTATAGATAATTAACTATTAGTATAAATTATTAAATATTCAAGTAGGTATTTACTTTTTCTGCTTGCCGACTTAAATGTTTCAATTAAGTCTTCATAGACCTTACTATCTATATAATCTAGTACAATTTTTTATATACTGGTTTTTATCCTGAATTTTTATATTGAAGCAAGCTATAAGCAAATAATAATTTCCACTTTCTTGCAGTTACGTTATGAACCGACGTGCTAGTCCTGATCACTGTATACTCATAGATCGAAAGACATCAACGGGTAACCAGCCCCCGGACCTGCACTTCGTTTCTGCAGGACTTAAGAGTTTCTATAGATATCTAGTCTGTTTTATTATTTCGGTAGTAGGTACTGTATATAATAGTGCAATATTTTTGTCTCTTGTAAAATACTAATTTAAATTAGATAACAAAGAGTATAAAAGTGATCAAATTAATACATACTTTATAATTTACTATTTGTTTTATTTGAAATGGTATAAAAACTTAATTGGATTGTGACTTGTAATCGTAGGTACAATAAGAAAACAAAAAAATAAACACAAATTCTGTAAAAAATATGTCTGTAAAATACACGGTCATCAATTTTATTGATACTTAAAACAAAAATCACATTTAATTTTGAACTATGAGTCTCCCATCATATTTAGGAATAATAGGCGTAATTTTCCTGACGTAATTCGTTAATAATTCCGATTCCTCTCCCAACACAATTACGTCTGCGGCGTTGTTGTTCAAAAACTGAAAATAATCGTTTTTTACGGTACAAGTGCGGAAGAAAACAATACATAACATTTTGTTTTGTACACAGAGACATTCCGCACATGTGTTATTTTACGCCCCTTTTGACAATGCGTAAAAAATCGAAGTAAGACTGTGTGTGTGTCGACCGTCCAGGAGCCCCTTATGGAGGATTGTATTAACTAATAAACGAAACAATTTCTGTATAATCTCTCGTTAAGTTGTAGTCCCTACAACTTCACATGAGGGATTATACAGAAATTGATTCGTTTATTAGGAATAGAGATGCAACGGATAGTGGTTTGGCCGGATACCGGATATTCGGCCTGACCCTCCGCCGAATATTCGGCCGGCGGTACTATACCCACAATTTGAGTTTCGCAGGTGCGCGTCGTGCAGGTTTCGACCTGTGTCGTAGTGAACATTCGCGCGGATACATTCCTAGGAATTCTAGGCAACAAAACGAATTTTATTATGCCAGTACGGAGTAACTTCATTCAAAAGTACACACGCGCTCGCGTATTTTTGTGTAAAAAAATTTTTTTGTATGACTAGTGGGCGACTCTGACTACATCCGGTATCCGGCCGGATAGTACGAAGATATCCGGTATCCGGCCGGATACTAAAATAAGGGCCGGATAGGCCGGATACCGGATAGTAACCGGATATTCGGTGCATCTCTAATTAGGAAACACAATCCCCTAATGAGGGCTAGGGCCGTTAATGCCCTACCTTAAAATTCGCTATGCCCTACCTTCAATTAGCACTGCCCTATCTTAACTGCAATTCTGGCTACGGCCCTGATGAGGGCGCTACTGGACGGTCGACGTACGTGGCTTTTTTATATCTCTGTAAAGCATTCTGAAGATACGACAGTACCTATGCATTGTAAAATACTTATATCCGAAAATGAAAACACGTCAGGTATCTCTAATTAAAACATTACATTCAGCTTTGAATTATGAGACGTCCGTCTAACGATGGGGTTACAGGGGTGATCTTTTTGATGTAACTCGTTAGAGCCTCCCAATCTTTTGATATTTCAACTACGTCATTGGCGTTGGTGTTCAAAGTCTGAAAACCAAAGGATTTGGGGTATAGGAGAAACCACAGATATATAAAAGATAAGCCATGCAAGTCCATGTTTCCCGTAGTTTCCATGCTCATGCGAGTGAAAAGGTAAAAAGGGTCAATAGTCATTTGCCTTAGAAAGCGCGGAACAATTTGCAGCAGAAGTAGCTAAGTAGGCGAAGTATCCAAAATGAGCTCAACACGACTTTATGAAATTTTAAAGTCGGTTTTCTTGGGACAACCGAGTGGTCGCCGCCCGGTGGGTTGGCCAAGATATCGTTGGGAAGACAGTGTAGCAGCAGATCTGCTTCGTTTCAATAACTGGAACAAAGTTCGTGACAGGTGGCGTGCTCTCGTTTCGGACGCCAAGATTCTTTTTGGATTGTTGAGCCAAAATAGTTAGTTTAAAAACAAAAGAGCGTCAAAGTAATTTTGAACACTGCTCAGCTAGTTCTGCTGTTAACTGCGACCGTGCGTCTGGCGGTCAATGTGTTGTTATTACTAGCTAACCTCAGGCACAATCACCATAAGGAAATGTTGAGCCACTTATCTTTCTTCGTAATTTAGCGCTGTAATGAATGTCCGATATTACTGATTAGCTTTGAGCTGTCACCTAACATCGGCCATTAATTACAGTGCCACCAAAAAGAGTAGAAATTAAAAAGTGGCAACATCGCAGTGTCGTCCCTTTCAAATCAATCTAAAAAAAACGGGACGACACTACGATGTTGCCACTTTTTAATTTCTACTCTTTTTGGTGGCACTGTATACGGCTGAATTCGGAACAATGTTAAGTGGCTCAACAATCCCCGTTTCTGACGATACTTACCACTTGAACCGCATGCTACCGTAAAGCACCATCTAGAAGCTAAAATATGATTGCATTCTTTTCTTATGAAATTAAGCAAGTAGGTGATATTATAATCAATATTTACCTCAGATTTATCCTTAACAAATCTTGGTGTAATGCATTGGTACTCTTTTTCGTCTTCCATTGGTTTCCATTCTTCACCTTCCTTGACTAAGATAGAATCGATGGCTTTGCTTGTAGTATTCACGGTCAGCTTGAAACCTGAAATCAATATCTGATCAGAACAACGATGTGATGAAACCAACGCAAAATAATGCCAGAAATTTTTGTTAAATTTATTTTGTGAATTTGACTGACCACACTTTGCCTCTAGAGGCAGAATAAGCAAACCAACAAGTTTAGTAGTAATTTCTTTGTATATCTTAAATTTTTTGAAAATGGCGAATAGTTGATACTTATTTTTCGTATTATGTGAAATGTTTTGACATACAAGGTGTAACAAAAATACTGGTGATCCATATAAGGGCATAATTGGTACAGTCAGCATCAATAATATGTATACGAATTTGAGTCTTATCCCACAGACATAAGGGCCGAAATGTAAACATATTTTTGAATGCTGACAATCGTATTCTAATTATGAAAAAGTTACAAAATAAATTTTCTTGCGAAATTTTTTTTTGCTTTTGTATAGAGGGTTGGCCAGCTGTGACGACGTGTCCCCATACAAACAAAGATCTTTTTTTCGCGCCAAAAAATTTTCTCCTACTTTTTCTTACTCGCAATACGATACCAATTAAGCTCTTAAACGGATCACCAGTATTTTTGTTACACCCTGTATCTTGTTCACGTGCCCATTCAACGTTTCTAGGTTAATTTAAATCTCAATTTCAAATGCTTAGCTTATGCTATCTCAAGGGTGTTATTTGTACCAAATACTAATTTACATACCTCCTACTTGTGGCAAATTGAATGGATTATATTTTAGTGCTTCGTTCATGGACTGTTTCACATATTTCCCTTGGATATTGTACGACAGTACCGCGCTGCCGAAAGGCAGGACGTTCATCACATCGCCTTGGGTGATATCTGCAAAGAAGTTCGGTTTATTTATGTAAGATTGTCCCATAATATTTATTTAAGGCTCTCTACTGACCTCGCAACTAATGAGGGTTTCCGGAAATCCAGGTGGCGGCACTGTGACGACGTCTTTTTGACAGCAGCTGTCAAAATCTAGCAATAAAAAAAGTGATTTAACATGATTGGTGGATTATGATAGCTGGACCTCTCGCCGCAGTGCTGGCGCCATCGTGGTGTGTGCTGCGTGCATTGTCGCCGCAGTGGTGATTTTATCAGCACGCGGTGAAAAATTCGGGAAACCCTCATTACCTCAATCCATCGATTGATTTCGTTGCAACTACCTAGACGGCAGCGTATTGAAATCACCGACGATTTTTGCGTCAAAATTGCATATACCGCGTGTATATTTGATATTACCACAAAAGGAAACCAGAAGCAGGTTTTGATGTTTTAAATCGACATTGCAATAAATATTTAGTTAATTGTTAATTAACACCGAGTAATTAATTTTTTAATTTTTTTCACTCAGCAATGTACTGCGTATACAGTACAATGTGACACATATCAATTGTGACGTTTTAAAGGCAAAGTAATCAGGTAGGAGCAATACATTGCGTGCTGAAATATTTTATATGGAAAAATAAAAGTCGTAAAATTTTAATAAAAAATATGGAAGTATGTTTATTAGGGTCTATACTAACTACCCATAGCTTATGTGGTAATATCAAAAATACACGCTGTAGAGACCTTTAGTTTTAATATACGATTGACTGAGTAGAATCCGCACACCGTTCCACCGTGTGAGCGAGACAGACAGCGCCATATATCTTCGGGTTAAGGATTGCATTACCAATTTATGAATGAATTAATTGATAAATTGTTCGTGTAATTCTGAACCCGATGCCTAGTACAGTCACCGGCTACAGTATCTTCCTACATGAAGGCCGCAAATTTTTTTTTGCCGCCTTCGTGTAGGAAGATACTATTACCGGTGACTGTATAAAATCTATAATAGATAATACAGTGTTCTTGTTTTTACTTACCACCTTTGCCAATAAAAGTTCGTATCATTTTATTATAAATAAATGATATAGTCGTCAAATTCGATGGAGCTTTCTGTCTTGCCTAAAAATAGAAAAAAAAACTAATTTTGTAGGTATCAAATTAATAAAACTATTATGAATAGAGTAATAACAGCAAAAATATCGAATAAATATAGACAAAATGCAGTTACCAATTGCAAAAAAAAATTGTAATGTCTATTTGTACAGGACGCCTATTCGAAGTATGTGATCTCTCATTGATTTTGATTTTAATTTGAGATTGAGTAGAACAGGATTGAATCTGAACCTATCAGAAGTGACGTTAGTTGTATTGTATTTGTATATTATATTTATGTTAACACATATTATCCAAATGTGATTGTTCGTTCTCGAGAACAGCACATTTCTACTTACAATATCCAAGAAGGAATCCGCAATAATGTCTCCAAGTGGGCACTCATTTAAACCACACATGCTCAATAACTCGGTGCTGGTGCCAATGACCCCATTTATGATATTATGGATCTGATCCATGTAAGGTTTCATTAGGGCTTTTATGTTGGGATCTAAAAGTATAATAACATACGTTTTATTGTTATATATTACATTATATCAAGAGTCGAACAATACAAGTTATTTATTATAAAAGTGCTGAAATAAAATTCCAACCAATTCGATCATGTTTTAAATACATATATTGACGATAGTTTTAAGGTGCACACTTCCCACGTAAAATGTGGCGTAATAGCCAATGGGAATGAACTGTATTTTAGGAGCTTTAATTTTTCGTTCAGAAGCTTTAATTAGGTATGTAAGTAGTTTTACTTTTTCGTTGCAGACAAACTTTTGAAACGAACCTTCAGGAATGTTTCTGTCCAAAAACACTGGTTCTGCTTCAAAAGATACTATTTCTCCAGTCGTATCAAAATCTACTCCAATATTGCCGAGATATTTGCTGTATGCAGAAGCAGTCACGACAAGGATCTGTGAAAATCAGACGTAGTCAAGATTAGATCAAAAAACTGAAAGAAAATTTACCGAAAAGTCTGTTCATCTAAATAAAGTATGAGTGTATCCACATACTCTGGATCCTCATACGTCTAATATAACATATTTTATATCCCGGTCAATTGTTACCTTCTTCGTACTCTCGATATGCCAGGCTGCCAGCTACTTCTTTATGGCTGGGAGCCATTTCTTTCCAGAGCAAAGTACGAGTCCACCTACTCTGACGACTTAATGTTACATACCTTATGTCCCGGTCTATTGTTACCTTCTTCGTACTCTCGATAGCTGCCAGGCTGCTACCTACCACTTCATTGCTGGGAGCAATTTCATTACAGAGCAAAGTATGAGTCTAATTAATGTTACATACCATTATGTCCCGGTCTATTGTTACCTTTTTTGTACTCTCGATAGCAGTCAGGCTGATAGCTACCATTTCATGGCTGGGAGCCATTTCATTGCAGAACAAAGTATAAGTTCAACTAATGTTACTCGTACATACCATATGTCCCGGTCTATTTGTTACCTTCTCTGTACTCTCGATAGCTGCCAGGCTGCTAGCTACCACTTCATGGCTGGGAGCCATTTCATTACAGAGCAAAGTATGAGTGTAACTAATGTTACATACCTTATGTCCCGGTCTATTGTTACCTTCTTCGTACTCTCGATAGTTGCTAGGCTGCTACCTACCACTTCATGGCTGCGAGCCATTTCATTACAGAGCAAAGTATGAGTCCAACTAATGTTACACACCTTATGTCCCGGTCTATTGTCAGCTTCTTCGTACTCTGGATAATTGCCAGCGACTACTTCATGGCTGGGAGCCGTCCCATTCCAAAGCAGGCTATGAGTGTGTCCACCTACAATGATGTCGACGTTTTCGCCGACTGCTTTCGCCATTTCTCTGTGAGGTAAAATAATGTTTTAATCTCTCTGTATATTTATTTAGCATTAACGTTGTTGTATCTTTAGCTACTGCGTGCCTTCAAACGGTACGCAAGTTATCCCTCCCAAATTCGCAACCTCTACCTTACCTACCTTAAGGTAGGTAGGCACTTTTCTACCTTGCAGGGTGTGCACCATTAACCGTATATTTTGAAAATATTTTAACCTTATTCATTATCCTCATTATCAGTTGTGACATGGTAACCATCTTATGACAAAGCCCTCGTTAAAGGATCACCGCAACGCCTGATCGTATTTCACCCACAAATAAAGGTTTCTTGCGATCTTTCAGCAGATCGTTGGTTAATTTTGTTGGGAGATTTTAAGAGTTATGTCACTTGCTATGCGATGGTTACCTACTTAATTTTGACTGACTAATAAGCCAATTTAAATAATTTAAAACAAAAAAAGAACCGACTTCACTTAGGATCCGCTATTCCAAGAGGAAGTGGCCGAGTTGCTGTAAAAAATAGTGAAATCACTATAGGTGTGCCTATAATAGTTGAAGAGTTCCCTCGATTTCTCCAGGATCCCATCATCAGACCCTGACTTGGTGACAATGGGACCATCTAGGGGTTATACCTGTTCGATTAAAAAAATGTTTTTGAAAATCGGTCCACGATTCACGGAGATATGGAGTAACATACATACAAAAAAAAAACCGGCCAAGTGCGAGTCGGACTCGCGCACCGAGGGTTCCGAAAAAACCTAAAACAATTGCTATTTCTTATGATTGCGTGGACATGAAAGTTTCGTTTTGCTACAGCAGAAAGATATTATAGAGCTGAGTATATGATATGAATTTCAATTTAATACCTCTACGCGTTTACGAGGAAACAGGTAAATTTAAAATTAAAAAAAATATTTTAAGTACTATTTTACTAAAAATGTCTACTTTTCGTAATTTTTCCTTTGTCTTTGCTATATGAAGTTTCTTCGTGCCAAGTTTCAAGTTTCTGAGTTTACGGGAAGTACCCTTTAGGTTTTGAGTTTCTTGCGAGTACTCATCTCCAAAATATGCAACTTAAATTGCTATTTCTTTTGATTGCGTTGACATAAAAGTTGGGTTTTGCTACAGCTGAAAGGTATTACAAACTTGAGTATTTGATATGAATTTCAATTTAATACCTTTACGCGTTTACGAGGAAGAAGGTAGTAAGTTTAAATTTAAAAAATATTTTTTTTGTATGATTCTACTAAAAATGTCTACTTTTTATAATTTTTCCTTTGTCTGTGCTATATGACGTTGCTTCGTGCCAAGTTTAAAGATTCTGAGCTTGCGGGAAGTACCCTTTAGGTTTTGAGTTTCTCGCGAGTACTCAGTTTCAAAATATGCAACTTAAATTGCTATTCCTTTTGATTGCGTTGACATAAAGATTTGGTTTTGCTACATCTGAAAGGTACTATAGCCCTGAGTATTTGACATGAATTTCAATTTAATAACTTCACGCGTTTACGAGGAAAATGGTAGTAAGTTTAAAATTTAAAATATATTTTTTTGTATGATTTTACAAAAAAAATCTACTTTCCGTAATTTTTCCTTTGTCTGCGCTACATGAAGTTTCTTCGTGCCAAGTTTCAAGTTTCTGAGTGTACGGGAAGTACCCTTTAGGTTTTGAGTTTCTTGCGAGTACTCAGATTCAAAATATGCAACTTAAATTGCTATTTCTTTTGATTGCGTTGACATAAAAGTTTGGTTTTGCTACATCTGAAAAGTCCTATAGCCTTGAGTATTTAGCATGAATTTCAACTTAATAGCTTCACGCGTTTACGCGGAAAAAGGTAGTAAGTTTAAAATTTTAAATATATATTTTTGTATGATTTTACTAAAAATGTCTACTTTTTATAATTTTTCCTTTGTCTATGCTATATGACGTTGCTTCGTGCCAAATTTCAAGTTTCTGAGTTCATGGGAAGTACCCCGTAGGTTTTGCGAGTGCCGAAAACTCTAAAATTTGGAGCATAAACGACTGTATCTTTTGATTGCGTTGGCTTTTAAATTTGATTTTTTCACAGCTTCAAGGGACAATAGACCTAAGTATTTGGTATAAATTTCAGCTTGATACCTCCACGCGTTCCTGAGAAAAATGGTCTTGACAGACAGACAGACAGACAGACAGACAGACGAACAACAAAGTGATCCTATAAGGGTTCCGTTTTTTTCCTTTTGAGGGACGGAACCCTAAAAAACATAATAATGATGATAAAAAAAAAAAAAAATCTGTCGAATTGAGAACCTCCTCCTTTTTTGAAGTCGGTTAAAAAGTACCTTCTAGTTTCATTGCGTAGGTACTTCAAAACTCTGTCATTTCACAGATGTCATGTGACTTACCAATGAAGTACCTACAGATTTAACCGGGAAATAAATTCACGAGTATAACTATATAGAAACTACGAGTATATCCCATAGTTGAAAATCTATTCAGTCCTTTGCCGCTACTATTGCCTGCCTTCGGCACTATACTTTATAGCATGACATCTTTATTAGGATTTATGGCACGAGGCGACTCTTTGCATTTAAATTGTCTTTAAGTCGTATATAAAATAAACTTCGACAGATACCGAGATACGCGCGATAGGGTCTTTCATCAAAACCGAACGAGATTATGGTTGAATAAATCTAAATCACAATGTTACTTGATAGTTTGATCATATAAACCTTTAATATGAAATTTTTAGGATTGATTTTTGTCTTGTGTGATCTTGGTTTATAACATGAAAGAATTGTCTGTTTTTCTATCCAGGGGTGATGTCTTCGTAATGATAATTGGTTAACTAAGAAAACTTCCTACTACTTAATACATTGTGCCTTTAGCGCACCAAGTGGCATGATTTTCACTCCTTGTTTGAATAAAACTGGGCTTTCTTGTACTACCTTTATCATTTCGGCTGGCGTGAAATTACTGCTAACCTACCCATAGTCTTGAGATTGTTGGGTATCTTATTTCGTCGTCCCACATATAACCTTATCGTAAAAGATAGATATAGAAGAGTTTATACTCAAGATCAAGAAGGAGTACTTTGAAAAGGCTGCGCAACAAAGATTTTGGATACTTTTTTTGCCAGTAATCCTTTCTAACGCAACGCGATAAAAAAAGAGTAAAATGCACGCGTGTTAATCCAGTTTCCCAACAAGAAAAGTATGGTCCTGTTGAATTCAGCTCAATTCTACATACTTCATTGCGTATGAGCATATCGTATCGTATAAGCGTAATATGCATTAAGTGTGTTAGAACAAGTTAAGGTACTCACTTGTCAACATAAAGCCCGCAATGTGACAATACTATGATTATATCAATTCCTCGATCGGTCAGCAGCTTGGCTTCTCTCTGAACTGCTGGAAGTGGGTCCAGGAATCGCACACCTCCCGGGTTCGACAGTGCCTTTAAGAAGCATAAAGGTATTAAAAAGTGAATCGAAATTATTTAACACTCACTATTTGACCATTCATATGGGTAAAGAATGGTTTCATACAAAAACGGTAACGTCCTGGCCGGCTATAGTACCTGCCTTTTATATCTAGAATGAATGGTGTCCTATACCATCAAGTGGGTCTTACACTTGGTTCACATAGTCGTAAAAATGCCGAAATCGCTGGGCTTTCGTCAACCACTCCAAAATAGGTAGTTGTTATTGAGTTAAGTATATGTATAATCAAGGACAGTGAAACAGGTAATTCCGAATAGAAATGTGCATATAAGGCGATACTTGTATTATGTGCAGTCAACTACAGAGTTAGTTGACTCTCCCCTGCACATGACGTTCAACCGACTTTGTACATGCAGGGACTCTCTCTCATCTCTGCAACTTATAGTACATCTGTGTATGGTAGATACATGTTTCAAAATTTACCACAGTATCAGGCGTAGTAACTCCAATGATGCCGATCTTCCTTCCTTTCCTCTCCAGCACCACATGAGGTTTGAACAAGCCCTGCAGGGAAGGCTCCAAGCTGATGTCCAGGTTTGCTACCACCACCGGGTCTTTGAGGGCCTTCAGGTACGGCACCAGGCCTGCAACTCCGTCGTCAAACTCGTGGTTTCCTAATGTCTAAAACATTTAAAAAAACACCATTTACATATTAACTCTCTTAGGGGGCCCACCGACTATCAGTCCGCGACGATATCGGCCTGTCAATTAGAACAAAAATTTGATAGCTCCGAATAACTGACAGGCAATATCGTCAGGCCGACTGATAGTGGGTGGGCCCCATTAGATTATTCTGTACCTATGCATAATTTATAAATGAAATAATTCAAATAATTTTATGTTTTTGTATTTTATATAGCTTCCTCCCCCTTTCGCCCCATATAGAGATGATTTCCTTGACAAAAACAATCCTATCCTTCCTTCCCTTGTCCTTCCCCAGGACTTAAAGTAACTCCATGCTAAATTTAATCTTAATTGGTTTAAGGTTTAAAGAGGAACAGACAGACACTTGCGAATTTATAAAATGGATGGATTTAGGCTTGAAATGACACGCCATAAATAATGTGTCTATAATATATCAATTAATTCAATTATTCAAGAGCCCAAAGAGGACCCAGCGTGTTGACGACGAAGGGACCCTCTTGTTCCTTTAGCCGTCAATATAGTGAATCCTCCTTTTTTGTAAAGGGTCGGCTATGGAGTTGCAGGCGTCCATAGGCTACGGTAGCTGCTTACCATCAGGTAGACCGTATGCTTGTTTATCACCATCGTGGTATAAAAAAATTGAAATATAATTTTTGAAAAGTAAAACATAAAGACGAGACGTGACGATAACATATACACGTGGATACTTAGGGACACAGGTGTTCATGTACTACGCATATGTGCCCCTAGGTACATTAAAAATATACAATAGACTATTAACTACCTTCATTATGTAAGTTCATTAAATTCAAATTATTGTTCTACTTCTCTAATTTCATCATGTGGGCAGTTTGTATGTAGGGTAGGGTAGCAGTTTGCTATTTCGGTAATAGCAAAGGATATACGCACAGATCTACACGCTGGATTTGTCTGGCGGATATACTCGGCGGACAGATCCGTCCATGTATGGCGCGAATTGGACACGAATTTGTCTGCATAGCCCCTGAATACGATACATCTGAATAGCGATACATACATATTTTAATAAATATTTTGATATGTTTATTTTTAAGTAAACACACTACTATATAAATTATAAACATATATAGATGTCATATACAAAGGAAAAAGAGACCTAGGCCTGCGGTGCCCAGCCTTGGCAGCTTTTTATAAGTTTAATGTTCACGTTAGCTTCGTAGCTTTGAAGAGTTATGTTTTAAATTTCGGGTTCCTAATTTCAATGGTTTGTTTAGTTTGTAAGTAGTTACCTATACTCGTACCTACAAGGAACGAAACGGTATTAAATATGCATCTACAGATAACCAGGTAGGTAACCGATTGTTGATCAAATAAATCATGAACCCATTCAGTCCAGATTCACTAGATCCGGTTATTGTCACGTTTTGATTGATCCCTTTGCCGTAGTATGCGATTACGCAAATGCCGCCTTGACATAAAGCCATTGTAAACCAGCAAGGTTAGAATAAGTGTGCAGTGACTCTCGCGGGCAAGATAGACTTCTATCAACTTCTGTATCTCGCCCGCGAGAATTGCACACTTGTGATAACCGTGCAGTGCAATTGTGCAGTCACATACTCGAAGGCGAAAGAATGCTCGCGTTTGAACTTTAGCGTGGATGTCAACGATGTTGTAAAGAAGATAATACCGTCACGATAACGCATGGGGCCAATGGACTAAGAGCTAGCCTAACATTGAGGGATTAAACAGAAATTGATTCTTTTATTAGGAAATACAATACCTCCAATGAGGGCGCCGCTGGACAGTCGACACGGTCTTATTACTAGGTCATGGGTTAGTTTCGGCTTTGTGTACGATGCTCCTAAATATCTATCCGAAATTGTTCGGTATATGGTAAAGACAAACCCATACTTACATGTGCATCATTAGGCAGCATATTGATGAAGGCAGACATAACTTTATCCTTGGTATACGGCAAAGACACACCCTTATACTTACATGAGCATCATTAGGCAGCATATTGATGAAGGTGGACATAACTTTATCCTTGGTATACGGCAAACACACCCTTTTACTTACATGAGCATCATTAGGCAGCATATTGATGAAGGTAGACATAACTTTATCCTTCATCAACGTATACCAGTAAGTTCCCTGGAAGTCGTCACCAGCATTCAAGAGGAGTGCATCCGGTTTCTGGTTCAGGATGTGTTTGATCTCGTAGAAGAGTCTCGCGAAGCCGCCTATGCACCCTGTGTCGTTGGTCTTACACACTGGGTCCGTTACTGAGGTCTCTTCGAACCTGAAAATCATACAATTTTACCAGTTTGAATTTATAGTGTTTATTGGAGAATTCGATAAAGAATTTTATACGTGGTGTGGCAGAAAAGGTAGGTACCTAAGCTTTAAGAGGCTGACAAGACCCGACGACCTTCAAATTGACTTTACTTAAACAGTCATATAGCTATAACTACTTGTTTTGGAAAAGCAAAAAAAATATGTTAATATTCATTATATTTAAAAGAACTTGGTTAATTCCAATACACGATTGGACGAAATCGGCTCGATAGAAAATAATTCCAAAGTTACATCTAAAATTAGCTTAAAACAATTGCACGTCTTTAGTTTCTTGACTTATATGTCTGTAATTAAGAACAACATTCCACCACTCACACGATCTCGGCCTGTCAGTTAGAACAAAACTTTTGCCCGCTCCGAACAACTGACAGGCCGATATCGTCAGGCGGACTGTAGGCGCGGCGGAATGACAGTCGGTGGCTGCCTTTTCGTAAACATCTTTTTCCTACTTAATTAAGTAAGTAGGTACTTAATCGTGGAACCTAGTCTTAAGTATAAGTATCGTGTCTGAGTATCTATTGTGTTTATGTTAATACCTTTTTTTATTACCGAGAATGCTAATAATTACTAATTAGCTACACTCATTACCAAAACTAATCGAACGTTTATTCTTCAGAGATAAAAAAAAATATTAAGTATAAAGATTTTATATACAAGACGATAAAGTTTAAATTCTTTTGCTTTTATCTTTTTCAATTTTTACAAACGCTTTGCATAATACAACGTATTGTTTTGATACCTGTAGGTACCTAATTTATTTGCTACTGTCATTTGTAACTTTAACTACAACAATTTAGGTTCAATTTTCTCTGAATTTTAGCCTAGTTACACAGTCATGTGATTTTGGTTTTTGACTTGAATATACAATGTGTAAATTTAATACGGTTAACGGTAGTTTACATAGGTCATACTGAACAACTTTCACTATGGAGTCTACCCTGAAATCGCGGTTTTTTTGCCAGTCTCATCGCATGCGTGTCGACATTTTGTATGAGGAAGTCAATTTTTTTTTTGAGATTTTGGGGTTACCTCCATAGTGAAACTTGTTCAGTATGACCTATGTAAACCACCGTTAAAAGGTTCGCCCGTATCAGATTTACACACTGTATAAGTCGTAACGTAAGGTTCATAAATCAAACGATTTTAGACCTTAAGCTTGAAGCTATAATGTCGTTTTGGCGTCCTAGTATATAATAGTATTCGTGATATACTATCACTTTCAAAACTTCACTTTCTCTGTTTAGTTAAGTACTGCCTATACTTATACACTAGAATGACACCTATGTATTTAAAATTACAGAAGGAGGTAGTAAGGAGTCCTCCATAAATCACGTCATACGTCACACATTAAACCTTCTATACGCTCCTTGATACTCGTAAAAATCACCAAATATCTCGAAGATATGGAAGATGACGTGATTTCTAGATGAACCCAATTAATCTTGTTGGTAGCCTACCAACATCACTAATAATAGTAATAAACAAAATTAACAAAATCACACTTATTTTCTTATAAATGTTGTTGAACTGCATCTTATTCACCTATCAAACCAACAAGTAGGTAGGTAGGTACTTTCTAAATCAATTTTCGGTATAAACATTACGTCGTAAAGTTTTGTAATAACAACTGTTAATGTCCGAAGAGGTGCGCAAATTAAAACATTACTAAAAACGTACTATAAACCTAAACGTACAGTGTTTATTTTTAAGAATTCATTTTATACTATTATGAGTACGTAGGTAGTTATTTATTAATTATATTTGTTTGACCGGCAAACAAAATGAAATGGAGGTGAGATTTGGTGCATGTCATTGACGGCGCGGCGCCAGAGCAGTACCCTGATTACGAAAGTGTTATATTGAATTTAATCAGGCGTTACTTTCAGTCTATAATTATTATTGCAAACTACGATACATAAACAGCATAAAATAATTCAAAATATCGAGCTATTTGCATGAAGAAGAGAGAACAGTTCCTGATATCTGGGATGCCTCATAGAGGTGCTGCTGCTGCTGCTGAAGAGGTGTCAGAGCGACAAACATTCTCGTACCGCAGAATACCTCTAGCAAATATTACCACAGGAAGGGTACACGGAAAGAACATGTCCAGTTCCTTCCCTCCCGAGATTTTTGTGTTTTGACATGTAGAGCTTGTAAGTTATGAGCAAAAACTTCTGTAACAGCTGGAATTTTTAACATAAGTACATAAATCCACTTTTTAATTCATAAAAACCATCTAGTTACGAAAATAGTCCTCAAAGTGTTGTCAAAGTGACTATGATATGTTCTTTCCGTGTTTTACATAAAATATTAATGATGATGCTATAAAATGTATTCGTAAAGATAAACAGGCAGGCAGGTGTATGATTTCGTCCCGGTGGCCATAGAGACGGCTGGGCCTTGGTGTGCCGAGGCCAAAAAATTTGTCAAGGACATAGGGCGTCGTTTGAAAGAGAGGGGCTGCGACCCTCGCTCTGGTTCTTTCCTGGTCCAACGAATTTCGCTGGCTATTCAGCGGGGTAATGCTGCCAGTATCTTTGGAACGTTCGGACCGGGTGAGTATCGGGGTGGGGTCTAAAATGGAATGAATTTGTGTTTGTAATTAGTTTTAGTGTTGTTGACGAAACCTGTTGTGGATTTGAACTGTGAATTTGACGAAGCATGTTGTGGAAGTTATTATGTTGGGAATCTGGACGAAGCCTGCGATGTGGATTAAATTATCAATGTTAATTTTATTCTGTCTAAATAAATGATTTGCTCCAGAGAAAAAAAAAGATAAACACAGTTAAGTGTTGTCAGACATTTTCTTTTGATTTATATTCATGTACATTCATGTTATTTACTAGATTTCTTTCCTTGTGTTTCGCTTGAACTAATTCGTCAGTTGAATGCACGTAGCCTTGTACCGCATTTAAAATATAATCCTCACCTGGCGTGAAAATCATTATAATGCACTAAGTCTAGTTTAAACGTATCATTTCGCAACACTCCTCCCCTTATGGATCCCAAAAAAACCGCACACATAAACAAAACACTATTTAAAACTTTCATTTTTACGTCACAATTTTTTAATTTAAATAAATTAAAAAGTCATTGATTATAAATTAATAAAAAAAATAAAAAAAACTATAAGTACGTCTGACCGTACGGGTCAGTTAAGTAATACTAAGCAATATCAACCTACTATCATTTAAAGGCAAAGTAATTTTAGTAATGATCATTACACAATCACGCAACTGTTGTCATGCGCACCGCTATTCTATCGTGTTGTATCAAGGTCGCTTTTACAATGAAAATGTAGCGTAGGCGCAATACTAAGTTTGTTAAGTATGTTTTGGAGATAAATTAAGATTTGTTGATGTTTCACACTTAACAATTAAGACACTGAACTCAAATTTTGACTACTTAAAACTCTCTATATGACGTAGGAAGGCACTTTCACTAAATATATGAATCATATTTTGGCATAGGTAACCTAAGTGCAGTGGAGTTGCAGGACTTGCAGGCGTCTGTAGACTACGTTGACCGTTGACCATCAGGCGGGCTGTAATGCTTGTTTGCCACAGATGTGGCATAAACACAATAACTATTAGGTAATAAGTACAACAAATAAAATCACCTTGAAAATAATAATGAAAAAACCGTGAACGTTTAATTTATTTCAGGAACTGCCAATTCTATTTAAGCACTCACTGTATGCGACACGACAGTAACCTTGGAATAATTTTCTAATTTTAAATCGACTGAATACAACATTGATCGTGCATTTATTTATATTGCAATGCAATATTATCGAATGCACTGGTTATTGTGAAATATATACTTGGGTTTTTTATTATTCACTACTTATTCAGTTTATAACTTGGGTTATACCGAGAGTTTCTGGAATGAGCTACTTAGAAAACATTTAATTAGAACCAAAGAAATATGACGAAAATATGATTATTTACAATTAGGAGTACCTAACTCCAAACCACCTTGATCACGAACACCATTAATTTTTATTTTGTTTTTATTTATTAAAGCTTCAACCGCACGAAAAAAATAAGATTTATCTCAACAAAAAAAATAGTAATAATTACTAAAAAAAATTAAATCCCGGGACAACAAACTTTTTGTAAACGCAAGAAGTTCGTTTGTGGAAATTACAAAGTTTTATTAAATATAACTACCAAAGTATTGTTAAATATAGCTAGCACCTGTAATGACAACTAAACTTTAGTGTTAAAGACAAAAAATATTACTTAGTTGTCACGCCGTTTAAAATGATTTGTAATTTTTTGAACAAAAAATTTTTCCGTGCGAATCAACTTATTAATGTTGTTTACTTTGTCCCTGTTGTCCGAGAGACATCTTCATACTGTTTCATAGAAAATGTTTGGTTGTCCAAGTGACATAACCATAGCAACGAGGAACAGTAAAGTTGATTGACTCAAGAAAACAGGTGTAAGCATTATTATTTTATAAATACTTTATGTTTTAAGGATGACTACTTTGTATTTAGCATCATGTCAAAAGAGAGTCAATTGACTATTCCTTCTTGTTCGTTCCCGCCATTTTGGTAATATTATAAATAGCGGGTATACAGCTGCGGCCGCCATTCCGTTCTTGACCAGGTTGTTGTAAAGACGTCTTGAAAGTATTATTGTCTTATAATGTAATTTGTTCATGTTCAAACCTTGTAGCAAACGAATATAAATGTAACTACTGGTAAAGTATTCGTTTATTTTCATCATCCTAGTGATATCCCCAACATTTCAGTCAGTGGGATCCAACAAAAATCGATAGGATTTTTGCCACGCCGCACAAAAACGTAAGGTTTTCGTTTTTTTTATATAATAGATTAGTTTGATAGACGAAACTATATTTTCCGTAACGGAGTACTTCCGGAGGTTAATATGGTTAGCCTTACATGGACATTTTGCCAAAGGTTGCTCTTTTGGATATGCACATGTTAGGTGGAGATGGTTGGTATGTTGTTACATAATCAATATAACTATTATCAGACAGATTAGTAAGTCAGATATTTTTGTCATGATTCCTAATAAAGACTACTTCATAATCTATATATATATTTTTCTGTGCTTTGAAATCAACTTTTATGACCTACCTTCACTTTCTATTCAATATTACTCGATTAAATCTTTAATAACATAACGTTGGTATTATTGTATTAATTTGACCAATAAATTCGCCTACAGTATGTCTCGATGGTCAATATATGTTACGTATATTTTGCAGTAGTCAAATTAATCGTTTAAAGAAACACTACCAGGTCAGTTATGTTCAAAGATTTGCTGGCAATTAATTTAAATTCAATGGTTTAATTATTTTATATAAATGTCTTACGATATTATTTAGTTATGCAATTATGAAACCCTTTTGAATAAAGAGCATATTATTGTAGAACTTAAACTCAGTACAATTTTGCGTAAATTACGAATATCACGCCATTAGCGGGCTGCATTAAAATACTTTATTATGTTCTTTTATAATAACTAAATATAGAAACAAGTTGAAATAATAATAATCTAACGAAAAGTTAATATATATTCCTTTTTCATCATTACCATTAACAATTCGACAACGGAATATTCAGTAATGAAATTAATGAGCTTTATGAATGTGATTAAAATAAAACAATAATTTATTAGAAACCCCTTAATAAACTGCTTAATGCCTGTAGTGTGAACAATGTCTCTAAGTGGTTCACGCTTTTGTATCACCACACCATATTATTAAAATGTTTATAATTACTATTGCTTGTCGTTAAACATTATTGTTGATAAAAATAGTTATGGTTAAATGATAATACCAAGTACGTATGGATATAATGTAAAATTTTCATGTTAACGTGATCGTTCTCGCCACAGCTTAAGACTGGGTACTAAGTTGGAGTTAGTTTATGAATCAATTTCAGACTGATGACATAATGTGATTAAACTAAGTGTGTAAAGAAAAAAAAGTGTCATTTACAATACTTAACTAATAAATGGTCTGCATATCTTTGTCTAAGTAAAAATTATATATCCCATATTTACTTCATCTTAATAAGCGGTACTATTAAGTTTATCTATGACGTAGTACGTAGTATTTACTTTTTTTTAATACATTTATAAGTCTCGTCGGCATCGCAACCGACCGAAGTATTTGTGACTTGTTTACTTCCTTATTGTATTCGACTCAATCAATAAAGTTATATTTACATAGTTACATGTTTATATACAAAATAAAGTGACAAAATTAAGAACTCAGAGCCTTAATTCAATTGAATTCAATTTAATAGTCGAGATTTGTCAATCTCGTGTATATATATCATCGGCATAGAATTTCATGTGTGTATTCTGTATATATATATAAATATATATATATATATGTTCATAAATAATGTAATCACTTATAATTTGAATCTAGTCTCTATTTTTGCCTGATAAAGGTTTTGATGGTAATTGACATATTAAAATATATTACCGAATTTACTTACAGTGGACGTTGATGGAAAATCGACGTGATATTATGATTTAACGATCTATCATAATTGACAAAATAGTGTTATGTTCACTAATGAGCAAAGTATTGCTTAGAGATTTACGAACTGAATTACTCCCTTTTCACGTGACTGTCAAAACGAAGGAGGTTATTTTAATCATACAGTGAACACATTACGCCAATTATAGTCAAAACGCGAATAAATAAAACTAAAGTTTCCTAATACTAGTATGTCAAGTATAATCGCCATTTAAATACATTTATTTTTGATAAAACTTATTAATTCAAGCTATCCCTGTATTTAATAGGTGGATACAACGCGTCCTTGTATTCAAAATACTTCATGATTGACTATGTATCGTAATAGTCACAATGTAGAGTCACAATGTAGAGTCACCATGTAGAGTCACCATGTAGAGTCACCATGTAGAGTCACCATGTAGAGTCTCCATGTAGAGTCTCCATGTAGGGTCTCAATGTAGAGTCTCAATGTAGAGTCTCAATGTAGAGTCTCAATGTAGAGTCTCAATGTAGAGTCTCAATGTAGAGTCTCAATGTAGAGTCTCAATGTAGAGTCTCAATGTAGAGTCTCAATGTAGAGTCTCAATGTAGAGTCTCAATGTAGAGTCTCAATGTAGAGTCTCAATGTAGAGTCTCAATGTAGAGTCTCAATGTAGAGTCTCAATGTAGAGTCTCAATGTAGAGTCTCAATGTAGAGTCTCAATGTAGAGTCTCAATGTAGAGTCTCAATGTAGAGTCTCAATGTAGAGTCTCAATGTAGAGTCTCAATGTAGAGTCTCAATGTAGAGTCTCAATGTAGAGTCTCAATGTAGAGTCTCAATGTAGAGTCTCAATGTAGAGTCTCAATGTAGAGTCTCAATGTAGAGTCTCAATGTAGAGTCTCAATGTAGAGTCTCAATGTAGAGTCTCAATGTAGAGTCTCAATGTAGAGTCTCAATGTAGAGTCTCAATGTAGAGTCTCAATGTAGAGTCTCAATGTAGAGTCTCAATGTAGAGTCTCAATGTAGAGTCTCAATGTAGAGTCTCAATGTAGAGTCTCAATGTAGAGTCTCAATGTAGAGTCTCAATGTAGAGTCTCAATGTAGAGTCTCAATGTAGAGTCTCAATGTAGAGTCTCAATGTAGAGTCTCAATGTAGAGTCTCAATGTAGAGTCTCAATGTAGAGTCTCAATGTAGAGTCTCAATGTAGAGTCGCGTATAGAGTCGCGTATAGATTCGCGTATAGATTCGCGTATAGAGTCGCGTATAGAGTCGCGTATAGAGTCGCGTATAGAGTCGCGTATAGAGTCGCGTATAGAGTCGCGTATAGAGTCGCGTATAGAGTCGCGTATAGAATCGCGTATAGAGTCGCGTATAGAGACGAAATGAAGTCTCATTTGGGGGTCGATGTAGACTCAACGTGTAGAGACGAATATGTAAAATGAAATGACATGTATTCGCTGGGTGCGAAGCAGGAGGTGGGGGAACCAAGAATCGATCGCAGCGCGCACCGTGGCCAAAAAAGGAACTTTCGGCAGACCGACTGTCACTTTTTACTAGCGAAATTTACGTATCCGTGCATTTGTGGTGAATTTTAAGTAAAAATAAATAAAAATGCGTCACGAAACCTGCTGCGTAGTTAACTGCAAGAACAACGGCAAAAACAGTGATCACAAATTCTATAAATTTCCACAAGCAAGTTGGAAACGAGAACAACGAATGAGATGGATAATCGCTGTCAAGAGGAAAAAGTAAGTAAGCTAACCTATAAAGCAACATTTTTAATATTATACATATTTTGTATGTTGTAGGAAGTAGCACGTTACAATGGTTAAGTTACTATAATTTATTTGTTGTTTTATTTCAGTGCCGATGGATCGCCATGGTACCCAAAGCCATTACATTCAAGGATGTTGTGTATGGCGTCGATGTCACAGAAGTTTGACGAATTACACGAGCTCCGATGGTGTGGTTCATTTGATCTTCACATTTGACTTCTTTTACATCTTGCACATGTTGAGCCAAGACTAATTGTTTTCCTTTTATTGTTGTTTGTGGTTGGAAAGCGATGTCGTGAGTGATTGCTCGAAATCCAGTTTTTATAATTAATTTGGCCATGTTTAACTGAAAATACACAAAAAGTATGCATTATTAACGACACTACAATCAATCATGATCGTCTGCAATATATATGATATGCGTTATTCGATTAAATTTGTTTATTTCTTCACTTACTTCTCGTGAAGTCCGCCATGAGAAAGTCCGTGTGTGCTACCTGAAATTTATTGATTGTGCCATTTTAGACGGGAAATAAAAAAGGTCAACGTTATTATCGACACTATAGATGTCAATGATCGAATAGAATATATGTAAATTACGATATTTCATTGAAATTATTTGATTGTTTACTTACTCTTTGTAATGACATCCAGCCATTTGACATTTCAAAGTCCGCCGTAATCGTAACCGCTAGTTGGCGCTGTCATCGCGCACCCAGCGAATAAAATGTCATGTGAAGTCAGATGCAGAATGTATGTATGATTCTTAAGTAAAACCAAATGTTGAGGCGACACGTATGATGTCGTGGACCACGCATATGGTTGGGTTTGCAACCATTGGACGTCAGACCTTTATTCAGTCCTACTTAAATAGATCTATTTACCTCAGTAACCTATTTGTGTTAAGCACGTGGATGAACGTGCAGGACCTACCTTAATAATCTAGTACCTATGAAACACACGTGGATGAACGTGTGCTACTTTGATACAAGACCTACTTCGATATATCGAGTATCTGCGCAACGCACGTGAATAAACTTACGAAACTCTCATTCAGTTGTTAACTTAATATACCTAGTAATATTTTTATCACTTTTTAACGTAAACAAGAACAGGAAAGTAATCAATAAACTTTGAATAACATGCTCCTAATCGAAATGCACGATTTACATCATCGTCATATACTTAAGAGCTTAGCTCTTGTCGGTATACGCAAAACACCAATACATATATTATTTGCAGAAAATTATGATACAAATCACATATAATCAAATTAAATACGACTTAAAAAAAAAAAATGGTCTAATCACATTTACTGATTTATTATTTATAGTTATCAATTACTTTATTTTATATTATGTATGCGTAACAAATATCAGACGTTATTTTAATAATTTATGCAGTATTGAGAATTTTAATTTTATGAAGTGCTATATCTATATATATGAATTGTCTACATATATTCAACCTACTAGTAATGGTCTTACTAAGAGATTCTATCTATAATTTGGACATCTTCAAAAATCTTACTATGCCTGACAAGCCCCTTCAACTGAATATATATAAAAAAAAGTGTGAAATACATTATATGAATACTTTTTGAATCTAGTATACTGAATTAAACTGTACAAGTTTAAAGAACATAATAATAATTTTAAAGAATATAACAACAATAAATATCATTTAGTACTATTCGTTATTATATTATGACCACCTGAAGTCAGTGACAAAAGGCAAAACCGATTAGATGCATCTGGTTTGTACGTATTTATATTAAAATGGTAAAAACTTTTTAGAAAAATACTTGGTTTGTTTAATTCATGTAGTGTTAACTTTCTGCGACTGCAGAGTCCAGGTTGAGGTTCGTGAGGAACTTGCATAATAAAAACTTTACAAAACCACATATCTAGTCCTAATTATTTTCATATTACTTAAATATTGTTAAAACTGGTTCAGTAATTAATTTATTATAGATTATTTGGCTCAGGCCCTGACATTTCTAGAACGAAATAGGATGATGATGGCTAATGTTTAATCTTGCTTTTATCGCTGCTGGGTAAAATTATTTATTAATATAACATGAGTAGGTATTAAACATAAGTTCATAGTGCATTTATTTTCACATTGGATAATGTCACGAATCCTACAATATCATTTCAATGAATTAATTGGAATTTCAATCAATTAATTGGAACACCTATACAAATATTATAATTAAATTTAAACTTGTATGACAATGTAAAACTAATGCTTTATAAATACCCTTTATGGTTTAGGAATAAAAAAAAAATTAATAACATAATTACAAATTTATACGTATGTGTTAAATTAGTTTTATTATAACCAATCACTTTTAGACAAAGTTGAAAATACTTCGCGTGTTGTATTTATTGCGAAACCTTAATTGCAGTTTTCAAAATAACAGGCGTTATTTTAAATTCAAATCATGTTAACGTCGTAAGCTACTTGATTCATTGTCGGTATGTTATCATTAATACGTATTACTTTACTACTTAAACAATTGGGATACTTCGGAGTTCAACTTAAACTAAAAATAAAATTAAACCCAAATAAAACTAAATTCGTGCCTAGTAAATATATTTTAATCCACGATGTTACTCCTTTCTTAAGCTTGTACTTCGAAAATGTAAATAAACAATTACATGATTGCCATTAAAATATTTAGATAATCACACATATTAAAATGATTTACGCTAACTCAATTGTGATAATAAGAAAAGAAAAAAAAAATACATTCAACAGTAAATCCTGTTATAATAACCTAAAAACCAAACTAATATTATTCAGAAACTAACACGTCTAAATTATTCACATTTCTAAAGAAAGTGTTACAAGTTTCAGACTGATGATCCAGGAGCGTCCAGGTGAAAGGGCCAGGGTTTGGTATTTGTTTACCACCCAGGAGTGCCCAGGTGAGAGGGTCGGGGTGTAGAACACTTGCGACCCAGGAGTGCCAAGGTGAGATGGCCAGGGAGGGCTATGCTATTCTTCTTCCTCTAAAAAGGCATCACTACATCTTCTCTGACGCTACACACTCGAGAGAAGTGATTCGACGGTCATGGTCGTCACGTCATGTATAGTGGTCTTCGGAAGGCGACGCAACTCTGCACGACTTCCCGTCATCGTTATGCATTCAACTACGTCTCGAGTGTTAATTAAAATCGTCTTAATCAATCGTGTGGTTATAAATATGGTGATGTGCGATATTCATGTGAAAGTGATTAAGTGTATTTTATGTTATAAAGTTTTCGTCTAATTATGAATTTCCAAATTCATTAAATCAAGTCAGATCATATTTTATTCCATAACGAAAACAATAATTACGCTTAATATTGGTTTGATGTTTGCTGCTGCTTAGATATGTATCAAACTCAATCACTATGATATTGTTTTAGCGACTACGATAAATCCAATTGTTATTATTCAAACTTGATGATAAAGTTATCTCAATTAATTGATGATGAAGTCATCTTAATGAAACATTAAAAACTGTCGGGTTGATCTGTGCTGTAATTGATATATCGATCATAATACACATTATTTTTATTATTGAACCTTGATGATAAAGTCATCATAATTAAATATTATGTTAACTATTGGATTGATCTTTGCTGTATCGACATATCAAATTATCATTATTCAATCATTTTAACGACTATGATACACCTTATTGGTATTACTCTAACTTGGAAATAAAGTCATGTTAATTAAATATTAAGAGGAAGAACTATTAGTTTGACCTCTGCTGTATTGAGATATCAAACTAACATTATTCAAGAATTTAATGACTATGATAAACCTTATTAGTATTATTTAAACTTAGTAATAAAGTCGTTTTAATTAAATGTTATGAAGAAGAAGTATTACTTTGATCTTTGCTTTATTGATTTGTCAAACTCTATCACTATTCAATCATTTTAACGATTATGATAATATATACCTTGAAGTGGTTAACGCGTCTGCCGCGAATGCAGAAGACGCTGGTTCGATCCCAGCCTTGGGCACCGGAGGCCTTGGTCATTTTTTTCTTTGTATATGACATCTATTTAAATTTATAATATATACCTTATTCGTATTACTCAAATTGGATAATTTCTGATAACTAATATTATGAAGTCAATAACTAATAATATTACGAAATTAAGTAGTTGGGTTTGTTCAAAGTTTAATAATTTGTTTTGATTGTTGTTTACTCTGAATAAAATAAACTTGTGCTTCTTTTACACATAAGCACTTATGTACAAAGGCTAACTTAATCATAAAGAGAGGAGGTGGGTAATCATCTCTTTGTGAACACTAGTTCTATACTCTACTACTCGATGATAGTTCATTTTACGGTGTGTAATCATTTATTATTTCATTAACTTGTAACTAGAGAAAAAAAATGTATAGAATCCGATGTCTTAAGATTGATAACTATTTTATATTTATGTTATTCGGGCAGTTTGTATACATTACTTTTCATTGTCAGAATTGATCTGTAAATTGTTTTGTTTGAACTATTATTTCATTAAGTTTTGGCGAAGGGTCTCGCCTCGAACAGGATGGCCGAGCTGTAAGCATTATTATTTTATAAATACTTTATGTTTTAAGGATGACTACTTTGTATTTAGCATCATGTCAAAAGAGAGTCAATTGACTATTCATGTACAAAGGCTAACTTAATCATAAAGAGAGGAGGTGGGTAATCATCTCTTTGTGAACACTAGTTCTATACTCTACTACTCGATGATAGTTCATTTTACGGTGTGTAATCATTTATTATTTCATTAACTTGTAACTAGAGAAAAAAAATGTATAGAATCCGATGTCTTAAGATTGATAACTATTTTATATTTATGTTATTCGGGCAGTTTGTATACATTACTTTTCATTGTCAGAATTGATCTGTAAATTGTTTTGTTTGAACTATTATTTCATTAAGTTTTGGCGAAGGGTCTCGCCTCGAACAGGATGGCCGAGCTGTAAGCATTATTATTTTATAAATACTTTATGTTTTAAGGATGACTACTTTGTATTTAGCATCATGTCAAAAGAGAGTCAATTGACTATTCCTTCTTGTTCGTTCCCGCCATTTTGGTAATATTATAAACTAGCTGTACCCGCGCGGCTTCGCTCGCGTGCGTTGCAGTAGGTTCTGTCACTTTTCGTTACTCTCAACAGTCCATTGCTAAACGCTTTCTACATGTCATATTTCATACAGTATGTTTAGCAGTTTAGCTAAAATTGACTTCTTGCATATAACTTCGACATCCCAAAAGATCGACTGAAAGCGTCTGAGATTTGACTGTGTCAGCCATGACAAATTAGCAATAGTACAGTGTGTTTTTTGTTTATGCGGGGAGCTCCGCCCCCCGAGCCCCCGTTTTTTGCCGCCCATCACGTGATTAACTCTAGCAAAACTCTTCTTCTCCCATTTCAAATATTCACCGTAACAATTTTTGGTATAATTAGCAATAGTACAGTGTGTTTTTTGTTTATGCGGGGGGCTCTGCCCCCCGAGCGCCCCTTTCTTTACAGCCCATCACGTGGTAAACTCTATCAAAACTCTTTTTCTCCCATCTCAAATGTTCAACGTATCAGTTTTTGGTATAATTTGCAGTATTTTATTTGCCCCCCGTTCTTTACCGCCCATCACGTAGTAAACTCTCTCAAAACTCTTCTTCTCCCATCTCAAATGTCAAACCTAGAAATTTTTGGTATGATAAGCAATATTGCGGTGTGTTTTTTCTTTCTTGGCCCCCCTTTCTATCCCGCCCATCACATGGCAATCTTTATCAAAACTCTTTTTCTCCCATCTCAAATGTCTAACCTAACAATTTTTGGTATAATAAGCAATAGTACGGTGTGTTTCTTCTGTATGCGGGGGGAGGAGCCCCCTGAGCCCCCTACTTTTTGCCGCCCATAACGTGGTTAACTCTATCAAAACTCTTTTTCTCCCATTTCAAATGTTCAACGTAACAATTTTTGGTATAATAAGCAATAGTACGGTGTGTTTTTTCTTTATGCGGGGGGCTCCGCCCCCCGAACCCCCCTTTCTTTGCGGCCCGTCACGTAGTAAACTCTATCAAAACTCTTTTTCCCCCATCTCAAATGTTCGACGTAACAATTTTTGGTATAATAAGCAATAGTACGGTGTGTTTTTTCTTTATGCGGGGGGCTCCGCCCCCCGAGCCGCCCTTTCTTTACGGCCCGTCACGTAGTAAACTCTATCAAAACTCTTTTTCCCCCATTTCAAATGTTCGACGTAACAAATTTTGGTATAATAAGCAATAGTACGGTGTGTTTTTTCTTTATGCGGGGGGCTCCGCCCCCCGAACCCCCCTTTCTTTGCGGCCCATCACGTAGTAAACTCTATAAAAACTCTTTTTCTCCCATCTCAAATGTTCGACGTAACAATTTTTGGTATAATAAGCAACAGTGCGGTGTATTTTTTCTTTATGCGGGGGGCTCCGCCCCCCGAGCCCCCCTTTCTTTGCGGCCCATTACGTAGTAAACTCTATCAAACTCTTTTTCTCCCATCTCAAATGCTCGACGTAACAATTTTTGGTATAATAAGCAATAGTACAGTGTGTTTTTTCTTTATGCGGGGGGAGGAGCCCCCTGAGCCCCCTACTTTTTGCCGCCCATAACGTGGTTAACTCTATCAAAACTCTTTTTCTCCCATTTCAAATGTTCAACGTAACAATTTTTGGTATAATAAGCAATAGTACGGTGTGTTTTTTCTATATGCGGGGGGCTCCGCCCCCCGAGCCCCCTTTCTTTGCGGCCCGACACGTACTAAACTCTATCAAAACTCTTTTTCCCCCATCTAAAATGTTCGACGTAACAATTTTTGGTATAATAAGCAATAGTACGGTGTGTTTTTTCTTTATGCGGGGGGCTCCGCCCCCCGAGCCCCCCTTTCTTTACGGCCCGTCACGTAGTAAACTCTATCAAAACTCTTTTTCCCCCATCTCAAATGTTCGACGTAACAAATTTTGGTATAATAAGCAATAGTACGGTGTGTTTTTTCTTTATGCGGGGGGCTCCGCCCCCCGAACCCCCCTTTCTTTGCGGCCCATCACGTAGTAAACTCTATCAAACCTCTTTTTCCCCCATTTCAAATGTTTGACGTAACAAATTTTGGTATAATAAGCAATAGTACGGTGTGTTTTTTCTTTAAGCAATAGTACGGTGTGTTTTTTCTTTGTGCGGGGGGCTCTGCCCCCCGAACCCCCCTTTCTTTGCGGCCCGTCACGTAGTAAACTCTATCAAGACTCTTTTTCCCCCATCTCAAATGTTCGACGTAACAATTTTTGGTATAATAAGCAATGGTACGGTGTGTTTTTTCTTTATGCGGGGGGCTCCGCCCCCCGAGCCCCCCTTTCTTTGCGGCCCATCACGTACTAAACTCTATCAAAACTCTTTTTCCCCCATCTCAAATGTTCGACGTAACAATTTTTGGTATAATAAACAATAGTACGCTGTGTTTTTTCTTTATGCGGGGGGCTCCGCCCCCCGAGCCCCCCTTTCTTTACGGCCCATCACGTAGTAAACTCTATCAAAACTCTTTTTCTCCCATCTCAAATGTTCGACGTAACAATTTTTGGTATAATAAGCAATAGTACAGTGTGTTTTTTCTTTAAGCGGGGGGCTCCGCCCCCCGAGCCTCCCTTTCTTTGCAGCCGATCACGTAGTAAACTCTATCAAACTCTTTTTCTCCCATCTCAAATGTTCGACGTAACAATTTTTGGTATAATAAGCAATAGTACAGTATGGTTTTTCTTTGTGCGGGGGGCTCCGCCCCCCGAGCCCCCCTTTCTTTGCGGCCCATCACGCGGCAAACTCTATCAAAACTCTTTTTCTCCCATCTCAAATGTTTGACGTAACAATTTTTGGTATAATAAGCAATAGTACTGTGTGTTTTTTCTTTCTTTGCGGCCCGTCACGCGGCAAACTCTATCAAAATTCTTTTTCTCCCATCTCAAATGTTTGACGTAACAATTTTTGGTATAATAAGCAATAGTACTGTGTGTTTTTTCTTTATGTGGGGGGCTCCGCCCCCCGAGCCCCCCTTTCTTTGCGGCCCATCACGTAGTAAACTCTATCA
Organism: Pammene fasciana; assembly: GCA_911728535.1. Lineage (NCBI taxonomy): Eukaryota > Metazoa > Arthropoda > Insecta > Lepidoptera > Tortricidae > Pammene > Pammene fasciana. The sequence goes on from OU452292.1 coordinate 7,389,123, forward strand.
AACTCTTTTTCTCCCATCTCAAATGTTCGACGTAACTATTTTTGGTATAATAAGCAAAAGTACGGTGTGTTTTTTCTTTATGCGGGGGGCTCCGCCCCCCGAGCCCCCATTTCTTTGCTGCCCGTCACGTAGTAAACTCGATCAAAACTCGTTTTCTCCCATCTCAAATGCCTAACCTAACAATTTTTGGTATAATAAGCAATAGTACGGTGTGTTTCTTCTGTATGCGGGGGGAGGAGCCCCCTGAGCCCCCTACTTTTTGCCGCCCATAACGTGGTTAACTCTATCAAAACTCTTTTTCTCCCATTTCAAATGTTCAACGTAACAATTTTTGGTATAATAAGCAATAGTACGGTGTGTTTTTTCTTTATGCGGGGGGCTCCGCCCCCCGAGCCCCCCTTTCTTTCCGGCCCGTCACGTAGTAAACTCTATCAAAACTCTTTTTCCCCCATCTCAAATGTTCGACGTAACAAATTTTGGTATAATAAGCAATAGTACGGTGTGTTTTTTCTTTATGCGGGGGGCTCCGCCCCCCGAACCCCCCTTTCTTTGCGGCCCATCACGTAGTAAACTCTATCAAAACTCTTTTTCCCCCATTTCAAATGTTCGACGTAACAAATTTTGGTATAATAAGCAATAGTACGGTGTGTTTTTTCTTTATGCGGGGGGCTCCACCCCCCGAACCCTCCCTTCTTTGCGGCCCGTCACGCGGCAAACTCTATCAAAACTCTTTTTCTCCCGTCTCAAATGGTTGACGTAACAATTTTTGGTATAATAAGCAATAGTACGGTGTGTTTTTTCTTTATGCGGGGGGCTCCGCCCCCCGAGCCCCCCCTTTCTTTGCGGCCCATCACGTAGTAAACTCTATCAAAACTCTTTTTCTCCCATCTCAAATGTTCAACGTAGCAGTTTTTGGTATAATTTGCAATATTACCGTTTTTTTTATTGCGCGGGGCTCCGCCCCCCGAGGCCCCCGTTCTTTACCGCCCGTCACGTAGTGAACTCTATCAAAACTCTTCTTCTCCCATCTCAAATGTTCAACGTAACAATTTTCGGTATATTTAGCTATAGTGTGGTGTCTTTTTTTCTTTTTGCGCCCCCCTCTCTTTGACGCCCATCACGCGGTGAACTCTATCTAAACTCTTTTTCGGTAGGGTGTGCCGGTACTTTTCGATTTCCGTGTTTCACTATGTTCCGTTTGTTTTTTTATAGTTAGTTAATTTAACTTTTATTCTTGCACCTTTTGTACATGTCTGTTGTATAGACCCAATGGTTGACTGATGGAAAATACCATTTGGTATGATGTCCGCCGTTTGGTCTCACAGTTTTGTATTTCGTGCAATATAGTGTAAATAAAAAAAGATTCTTATAGGGAGGCAACGCGCACATAAAACCTCTGGATTTACAGGCGTCCATTGGCTACCCTAAGTGCTTACCATCAGGCGGGTCGTATGATTGTTTGCCATCGCCGTGGTTTAAAAAATATATAGTTGAAATTCAAATGCATAAGTATTTATTTACCATATAAAGGCATTTCCCATACAAAGTTTAAACCCCCCTTAAACCCCCTTAAATCCAGAAAGTTCGTATTTTTTATAGCCTATGTCCTGACCAGAGGTCTGTAGAACCTGCTAGTGAAGTTTTTATCGAAATCGGTTCAGGCGTTTTGACGCCAACTCTCCCCATCCAAACAGACAAACAGACAAACAGACAAACAGACAAAAATTCTAAAAATCGCCAAAACGTGTTCTGTTATCGATTCTAAGAGCTACTAACTCATTTTTTTGCTAATATCTCCAATGTACAGATTTTTGACCCTCTTCACCTTTATTATATGTATAGATAGCGGGTATACAGCTGCGGCCGCCATTCCGTTCTTGACCAGGTTGTTGTAAAGACGTCTTGAAAGTATTATTGTCTTATAATGTAATTTGTTCATGTTCAAACCTTGTAGCAAACGAATATAAATGTAACTACTGGTAAAGTATTCGTTTATTTTCATCATCCTAGTGATATCCCCAACACAGGATCAACGGAAATAAGTGTTAATCTAAATAAGTCAGATATGGTACTTATCTGTGAACTGGGAAGTTTGTATAAGTAATCAGTTAATTTGAAAATGAGGGCATATGATGAAGATAGCCTCAGATTCAAAATAAACTAAAAACCGGCTATATTCTAAGGGGGTCAGATATATTAAGTCATAGATAATTTATATAACTCGGCATTACATACAGGTTTTCTCGGTTACCTACTTAAATGAAATTGATATTTGACGAGACATTTAACTTAAAAGAGGAGATCGATCTAGTTTGATACATATAATATTTAGAATATAAATAAACACATTAGAACATCATATACTTAGTACTTTAAAACATATATACATCAGTAAGTAATTCGTAATACGATTAATATTAAACACACAAATAAATGGCCTCACAGGGTTTCGAACCCAAAACCTTCAGCTTCGTACACAGGTTAGTTACCAAATAGGCCACAATAGAGGCAGAGGGCGTACTCAAAACTTGTCTGTAAACATTCTGTGCAAGCTAAAATCTTGTTTTTTTGTTATTTATAATTCCTGATGAATGTCCCTTCTAATTTCTCACGCGACGCAACCTTGGCCAGTAGGGATGCTATTCCAAAAACTTATTGAATTCGGGTAAACGCTCCAAAGAACCAGTCTACATATAGAACAGACTCGAAAATTAGAAAAATAAAATAGTTATTGTACTCATTGCACATTTCGTTTGATGTTGACCCATGTTTTTTCGTGGAATAGCTGTTTTATTAAGGCTTCGCGTGTATGATCTTTTTTTTTCGTGGGATTTTTTTTAGAAGATTTCGAAGAGCCTCTTAATTCGTCGAGATCTTTGTTGTAGAATTTTTTTTAAATGTATTTTCACCGATTATTCGAAGACTGCGGGGCCGATTTGGAAAATTAGGTTTTCTAAAAGAGTATATTTCATAGTTGGTTCAGGATCTGATGATCGGATCCTGGAGTAATCGAGGGAACTCTTGAAATAATATAGTGATTTCGGTATTTTTTACAGTAGCTAGGGCATTTACTTTTAGAAAGGTGGAGGGTAAGTGAAGGCGGTTCTTTTTTGTTTAAAATTATGTTATTGATAAAAGATGTCTAAGATCACCCGAGTTTGAATTCACTACAAAAACTGTTTTAAAATAAATAAAAACCGCGTTTAAATCGGTTCAGTCGTTTTATGGTTACAGACTCGTAGCGGTCGTACTTATGGGTTAAAAAAATTGATGGAATCCTTCGTTATATCCGTCTCTATCGCCTCGCACTTGATAATTCGAGCGAAAAAGACGCAATCAACGAAATTTTGATTTTCTAGGTTAGCGGTAGGCCATCTGCTTGGTTTGTGATGCCACTTAGCATGAACATACCAATTTTTTTGTATAATCAGTATGAGTCGTTTTATTCGTTTACGCTTTAAAGCTAGCAAAGGGAACGTTATACGTTATAACCGATCGACCGCACTGTATTTACCGCTTGACTGTACCTACCTATGCGGCATATCGGCCCAGTCACTTATTTGGCTTCGTTTGGGTAATTTCGGTGACGTTAACGCTATTACATGAGATTGACGATTAGTATTGGATTATCAAGATACAAATAGGGGGTATTCATCGGTCCATTTTTCGGCATTATCGCGTTACAAGTTTCACGTAATTTCTGGATGAACTCTTGCTAGTAAAACAAAGTTCGTTCCTGATATTAAAATTATTTAGCCTTTAAAATTCCTGATAATACACCTACCCCTGTTTTAAAATTTTACCCACAATTTCCTTACGTTACGTTAAAAGTACTTAAAAGCATTACTCCAGTGGTAACTCCATTATCCTTTGTACGTTAAATATATGTATTTTGTACTTTAATACAATGGATTAAGGTGTAGATTAGTATTAAAATGTCTTCGTCGTTGCTTCGAATATAAAATATTGTTCCGTAGGTGTACTTGTTCATATTTATACATGTACAGTCGACGTCAAAGATATGTGTACACTTTTGCACCTTACTCCTTTGTAATAAGGTGCAAAAGTGTAAACATATCTTTGACGTCGACTGTACGTCAAAAGTCGCTAAACAGACTAATGCAAAAGTTCTCTGCATGTTTTATGTGGAACTTATTACAAGGTACCTACGTAAATACAGGGTGTAACAAAAATACCGGTGATCCATTTAAGGGCTTAATTAGTATCGTATTCTAATTATGAAACAAAAAAAAAATCTTGAAAACAAATGTTGGTTTCGTATGGAGAGCTGACCAATAGGAACGACATGTCCCATACAAAAAAAATTGAGTCTTGGTTTTGCGAATAAGAATCGCTCACGGTTTTGCGAAAGGATTTGCTACATTTGATTATTTACAAATATGTGTGGGAAAGGAATGGCACGAGGTTAAGTTTTTGTTGTCTGTGGAGCAAACCGACGTGATGGTTATAAATTACTTATAACTTATACAGGCTGTAACAAAAATACTGGTGATCCGTTTAAGGCGCGATTGGTATCCAATTTTTTTTATGGGACTCGTCGTCTCAGCCAACTCTTCATACAAAACCAAATTTTTTTTCGCGAGTTTTTTTTTCTTACTCTTTCATAATAAGAATACGATACCAATTATGCCGTTAAAAGGGTCACCAGCATTTTTGTGACACCTTTTAATGCTTATTGTCGCCCCCAGATTTACGTAAGTTTCACGAATAAAAATGAAGGGAGCACCAAACGGTAGGGCGAATCGAAATGTCATCTCGCTCTAATCTGTGTTATAGAGTCTGTCCGGATAGAGAAGTGTCGTAGAATGTATGCGTTCCCATATAAACCACGACACTTCTCATTCCAGACAAACTATATAAATGCGAACTACATGCATTTATAACCTTAAGAGTCCATTTTACCTCATCAGACTTTTTTTTTCACCCTTTTAATTGCCTATCATTACATTATACCACTACAGGGTTTTTTTTCAATAACTCGCCATATTGTGGGAGGTGATTAGGTAAGTCATATTGAACAACTTTTTCTATGGGACCAACCTCGAAATCCCAAAGATAATTTTGGCCTCCCCATACAATATCGGCCGGATTTGTATGGCCGGCCGTATGAAACAGCCAAAATTTTTTTTGAGATTTCGGCGTTGAGCCCATAGTAAAAGTTGTTTAGTATGGACTACCAAATCACCTATAATATGGCTAGTTATTGAAAAAACATCCTGTATAATCGATATTACCTTAAATCAAACTTATTACAGAGGCGACTAATATCTTAACGATAAAATTAACATACTCCTCCATCTGCATTTCGCTTTGACAAGCCGTCCCCAATTCTGCAAGTCCGAATTTATTTCTAGCAAAGTTGAGCATTTAATTTAAATTTTGATTGGCCGGGCGCAAATCTCATTAGAAATATCAACGTCTGGAGCAGTATTTAAGAGGATAGTTGGTGGCTTTTTCTCCAATAAGACGTAGAACGGTGCCTTTTTGATACCTAAATACTAACTAACATTTTTTAATTAACATTTATCGCAGCCATTTTGAAGAAATAAAACCAACGTTTATATTTTTACACAGAGTGCCAATCTTATTTGATGATATTTTATAACACCGTTCAATATGGTGAAAATTGTCCAATGAAATAGTTGTAACAAATGTAAAACCAATGGCCATTTTTAAATCAAATCGCACCTACTTTTGATTGGGTGTACCTCGGAATTCCTAATAACGTTTGTCCTAAAATCACTTGCCCTAACCGTTTTGTCCTAATTGTCATTTGCCCTAATGATCAATTACCCTAACAGTCACTTGTCATAATGTAATGAATGTCCTAATGCTCATTTGTCCTAAAATTGTTTACCATAATGTTCAAAAATCCTAATTTTATTTGCCATAACATTTGAAACCCCTAATGACATTTGTCCTAAAATTACTTACCCTAATCGTTTTGTCCTAATTGTCATTTGCCCTAATGATCAATTATCCTAACAATTACTTGTCATAATGTAATGTATGCCCTAAAGCTCATTTGCCCTAAAAATTCTTACCATAATGTTCGAATATCCTAATTTTATTTGCCATAACGGCGTAGGTTAGGGTTATTTTTTTATGACCCTAAAAACGAAACTGCTCCCAGAGATAGGTAGGTTAGGGTTATTTTTTTTATGACCCTAAAAACGAAACTGCTCCCAGAGATAGGTAGGTTAGGGTTATTTTTTTTTGATGACCCTAAAAACGAAACTGCTCCCAGAGATAGGTAGGTTAGGGTTATTTTTTTTTGATGACCCTAAAAACGAAACTGCTCCCAGAGATAGGTAGGTTAGGGTTATTTTTTTTTTGATGACCCTAAAAACGAAACTGCTCCCAGAGATAGGTAGGTTAGGGTTATTTTTTTTTTGATGACCCTAAAACCGAAACTGCTCCCAGAGATAAGTAGGTTAGGGTTATTTTTTTTTGATGACCCTAAAAACATATGAGCATTAGGGCAAGTGACAATTAGGAAAAATTACCAGTAGGACATTTAATATTAGGGTATGAAATAATAGGAAAAATAATATTAGTTCATTTGAAATTAGGTGTTTTGATCATTAGGACAAATAACTTTTAGGTCAAATAATAATTATGACAAATTAATATTATGGAAAAAAAAGTTAGGGCAACTGATGAATAGGTCAAATGATATTAGGTAATAACATATTAGGGAAAATAAAATTCATCGATACGATGATAGGGCAACAACAATTAGGACAAATGAGCATTAGGGCAAATGATCATTAGGACAAATAGCATTAGGGAATACAAAAATAGGACAAAAAACTTTAGGGATTCAGATATAGATCCCTTTTGATTACATGAAATAAGTTATACGATACGAAACGCTGGTTTTGTTTATTTAGGTTAGACCTCTCTCTTTCTAATAACAATTTATTCAAATACCAATTTCAGTTTATTTACGTCCAAAGCACATAATGTCTCCTTAAATTGATGTAGTTTTTTTATAGTAGAAGTTACGTTTTAACAATTGTGCCCTAGGAGCATGTCACATATTTTTGCGGCTTTCGTGTAGGAAGATATTATTGCCGGTGACTGTACCTACCTGTGTGTTCATTCAAAGCCGTGTTCGCGTGAGGAAAAAATATCCAAACATGCAAACATTATCTTTTTTAGGATAAAAACTCCGCTGTCCGTCCGTCTGTCTGTCCGTCTGTCACCAGGCTGTATCTCATGAACCGTGATAGTTAGACAGTAGAAATTTTCACAGGTGACGTATTTGTTGTCGCTATAACAACTTATAATAAAAAACAGAATACAACAAATATTTAAAGGGGATCTCATACAACAGACATGATTTTTGCTGTATTTATAGATAATGGTACGGAACCCTTCCTGCACGAGTCCGACTCGCACTTGGCCGGTTGTTTAAATACTCGTAAATGGCATAAACCATTATGGCTCTTCAGTTATCTGTGCTAATTTCCATTTTCCATAGAACCAAAAATCCAAAAGTCTACTTAACTATAGAATTTACACACAAAATTGTAGGGGAATCAGTTTAGAAAAGCAAACTGTAGAGGAGAACAGCCGGACAGACGTCGGATGGACATATGAAAGCTTCTATGCTGAAACGGAGACCTTCGCTATCGTTCGGTCAATTAGTAGAATTCATTCTTTTTTCAAGCGCAAAAACACCAAAAATCTTGATGAAACCCTGCAACAAAAAAATCCTATCTTTTTGTACAAACTCAGCTATAGTAAAGCTCATACCAAATTCATAGTCTCCTATCAACTCTCACCCTAGAAAGGGGAAATACCTGCCTTTATATAACAACCACTTAAAAAGAACTGGTCATAAAAAACTAGTATAACCTTGAATTCAGATTACATGCTGTTCTCAAGGGTTTCTAGGTCTTTATATCCTGGAGGGTTGATCTAATATTCAGTAAGTGAAGAAAATATGAGCTCGCAATAAAAAGGCGTTATTACTCCATATAATTAAATTTTGGGAGCGAATGCGAAATTTTACGGTGCCTGGTTTATGAGGGGGTTATTCCGACTGCTTAAGGAGGCGAACTTTGAGAATAATCGGGTTCTCAAAATCATTGCCGAAAATTGTAGGTACATATCTGCGAGTGCTTAACAACTTTTGGGACACAAGGGCATTTTGGTTGCCAAGTGAAAATTGGACAAATTCGGAAAGTGTTTACTTAAGGTATAGATTATTTGGATCAAATTGAATATATTGTTTACGATGTAACTAAAGCATTATTTTCGGTATATTATAAAATGAGGACGTGAAACCGTCATATTGTAAAACGTAATAACCCTTGCGCGCTGATTGGTCGGTTTGCAGAGTCTACATTACATTTATAGGTGCGACAACGAGCGAAGCGAGGGGGAGTGTGTTAGGGGAACTGCGCCCAAATAACGCTAGAACCGACTTTTATTTTATTTCGTTTCTTACTGACACATGTGTTTGATTGCTAAGGCTAGGCTATGGACACTAAACGATCTACTGTAAGATCTTTACGGTAAGCGGGAAGCTTTACGTTTCACAATATGACGGTTTTACGTCGATATATTATAATCTCAAGGAAAGTAATGCGTTAATTATAAACAATACTTTACGGTTCACAATATTTCGATAGTTTACAATCTCGCTAGTTAGATTACAATCTAACGTTATTTACAATTTTACGGTGACATATATACATATAAACACATAATTTGGTGTAGAAAAATGTATTTCATTAACAAAACAAATAAAATATTTTCACACGTGCTCTCAATTGGTTCATCTGAGCGTTAGACTTTTCAGCTTAAAGCAAGCAATGGAACTGCGTGGCCTGAATGCCGAAGCAAAACTTCATATTTAAATCCCATGAAGTCCCCATAATTGTACGAGAATAGATTCAAACGTTATTTGCGAGAACATCGTAAAACTTGTCATTTTTGCAAACAAAATTAAGATTCTGAGACAACGTTAAATTCCAATTTGGGTATTAAACATATGTTTTTTATTGATTTAATATAATCTATTTTCCGGTCCCGGAAGACCAAAGAAGCGATGGCTGAATGTCGTGGAGGCCGACATGAGCGAAAACGGGCTCATTAAAGAAGACGCCCAGGATCGTGCAAAGTGGAGAAAAGCGAGCAGGAAAGCGGACCCTGGCAATAGCCGGGATAACGCTACCTAGCCTAAGAAGAAGAATATAATCTATTTTTAAGGTAAAGCTAGTCGAGGCAAATATGGCTTTTTGATTCAGTGCTTTCAATAGTGCCATACGCTTGTTTTTTTTTTTTTTTTTTTCTTCTAATGGACTTTTGGGCGGTATTGCCCGTAGCCAACGTCAAAGTTATAATTATTATTTAAAGTAAACTGCTCCAAAACCAAAAGAACTCCCAATTTACCTTGAGATACCTTTTGGGGAGCAAAAGAAGATCATGACAGTAATTCTTATAAGGATACATATCACCAGAAATAACAGCATCTACAGCAAGCCGGTCAGCTTTTTCATTTCCTGGAATCCCACAATGACTTGGCACCCAGACAAAGTTAACAGTAAGGCCTTTCTTTTTACATTTTAGTAGCATGTCTCGGATTTCGTACACCAAAGGGAAATTATTTGCCATCCTAAAAGGAGATTTTGATAAAATTTGTAAGCAACTCTTAGAGTCAGAGAAAATTACACATTTATTTAAATTAAACATATGAGCGTATTCAATTGCTTTATAGATTCCAAATAATTCACCAGTAAATACCGATGATTCTTTAGGCAATTTAATTTCTTGCACTACATTATATTGCTGATGGAATACACCAACTCCAACACAGCTATTTGTTGAACGTTTGGATGCATCTGTATATATGTGATGCCAATCAGACCATTCTTCATGAATTAAGTTATTGAAAACTGGTTTCGCACTTACTCTATCTTTTGTAATACTAGAGTCTAAGAAGACTTGAGGAGATATAATCAGAGAGTCAAAGTTTTTCTCGTATATAGGAAGACCAATATATCTTACAGTAGGAGAAGACAGATGCAGAAATTTAAGATAGCTATTAATTATACAAGGCGGAGTCCTATTTCGCCAATAAGAAGATACCGGTATTTGATCGTGAAGGGACGACAATTTGTTGATTAGAGGATGTTTTAAAAATTGCATTGCTTTAAAAATAAATCGATCGGATAAGAATTGCCGCCTTAAATGCCCAGGAGGATCAACACATTCTACTTGCATAGCATTAGCGGGACTGGTTCTCATAGCGCCAAGAATTATTCTAAGGGCCTTGTTTTGTATACCATTTAGTAATTTAAATGCCTCCTGTGTACCCGGCGTTAAAAGGAAGGAGCCATAATCTAAAACGCTCCTTATAACAGCATTATAAATAAGTTTTAAATAAAATGGATGACTACCCCACCATACACCTGCCAAACACCTTAACATGTTTAACGAACGTTCACATCTTTTAAGTACATATTTACAATGACTCTTGGCTGATAAATTGTAATCTAAGACGATACCTAAATATTTAACTTCTTCACAAGTCAGGATAGCAGACCCGCCGTAATATAAATTAACATTGACAGCTTTTTTCCTTGGGGTGAATAAAATTGCTGATGATTTTGGAACCGAAAGATCTAAGCCATTATTATTTAAATATATATTTAGATCTTTTAAATTAGAGTTAATCAATTCACAGGCTTTTTCAACTGATCCATTTTTACAATAGAAAACAATGTCATCAGCATATTGAATTATGGAGACTGGTGACACCAAATTTGAAAGCAAATCGGAAGTATAGACGTTAAAAAGCAATGGACTTAAAACAGAACCCTGTGGAAGTCCTTTCCAAACCGTTCTATATAAAACTTCTGACTCTACATTTAATTTAAGGGTTCGTTCAGAGAACATAGCGGAAATTATATTACACAAACGGACTGGAACGCCTAACTGGAATAATTTACCTACAAGAATAGATATATTAACATTATCATACGCAGATTTGATATCTATGAAACAGGCTACTACACAGGCTCTTTCAGAAAAAGCTAATAAAATATCTGAGACTAATAAACTAATACAGTCCAAAGTGCTTTTACTTTTCCGAAAACCGTATTGAATATCAGGTAACAATTTATTACTTTCAATGAACCATTCCAAACGATTTTTAATTAAATGTTCCAATATTTTAATCAACACAGAAGACAAAGCTATTGGCCGGTAAGAATTTGGATCATTAGGGGGTTTATTAGGTTTAAGAAATGGTAACACTAACTGCATCTTCCATTCGGGTGGAATGTCAGCTGTCAGAAAGACTATGTTGAGAATATCAAGATAATAACCTAAAACATTATCAGTAGCGTGTGTTAGAAAAGAATATGGTATGCCGTCACAACCTGGAGCAGAATCAACAACATATGATAGAACATTTTTCAGCTCTAACATTGAAAAAGGTTCATTTAAACGCTGTATATTACTATTGTTTACATTAAGTGAACTGGTTGAATCAAGGCATATAGGATGAGAGACAAAAGGAGGAGCTAATTTGTCTAGAAACTTATCTGCTACAGTGGGGTCAATTTTAAGGGAATTAGATTCACTAAAGGCGCCTCGGAACATACGAATCTTTCGCCAAACTTCGGAAGGGTGTGTGCTAGGGCTAATGGAAGCACAAAAAGATCGCCAACTGTCAACCTTCTTTTTCTTCAAAAATTGTTTAGTCTCTTTAATAATGTCTAATAAGGATTTAAAATTCTCTTCATTCATGTTGTTATTATATATACATTCTATCTGTTTCCTCTTTTTTACAGCATCAGTACATTCAGAGTCCCACCAGGGAGGACTTGGAATTTTGTTATCAGAGGACTTCTTCATTGGAAATACTTGATTTGCTATTTTAATAAGAAATTTAGCAAAGGCATCAGATGATTTTAACAGCTGTTCACGAGATATATTGGGCAATTCTCCTAAACTCTCATCCAAATGTTTCCGGAAAGCATCCCAGTCTGCACTTTGAAGTTTATATGCCAAAAGAGGGGATCTCTTCACTAAGGGTTTGTTTTTAAAAGGAAAAGAGATTATTATTGGAAAATGATCACTACCATAAGATAAAGGAAGAACCTCCCATGATAAGGACAAAGCGATAGAAGAGCTGCAAATAGATAAGTCTATAGCACTAGGATTCTCATTTGGAGCAGACCGTCTTGTAGGAACCCCAGAATTTAAAATACATAAATTATAAAAATCTACCATGTCCCATATTTCATCTCCTAAACTACTTGAGTTGACACATCCCCAAGCAGGGTGATGGCAATTAAAGTCCCCTAGAATAATAAGCGGGGCAGGAAGGGAAGATAAAATATTTCTTATTTCTTTAAGTATTGCTAGAGTAGGATGAGGAATATACACTGAGACTATACAAATATTATTTACAATTGCTGAAATGATGGAAAAATCATTGCTATGATGTGATAATGAAATATAGGTAAAATGAAATGAATTTTTTACAAGAATGGCTACCCCACCGTGCCCATCGGACCTATCTTCTCGCAGGCAGGCATAGCCAGGGACTCTAAAACATGTCTCTGATCTGAGCCATGTTTCAGATAGAGTTATTACAAATGGATCAAATTTCTTAATTAAATAAATTAAATCACTCTTTTTGTTGCTGATACTGCGGCAATTCCACTGCAGAATCTTGGACTGATCCATTATTGTAGAGAAAAACTTTAGAGAATAAACTGATAATATGGTCAGCGTTGGTCGGTTTTGTTTGATTACTGTTTAAATATTGTATAAGTTCAAGTATAAGTTCTGTTACAGATTGTTCTTTAGTTTGCACTGTTATAGCACAACCATTCCCAGAAGGAGATGGCATACTGTAATCTTTGATTAAATTATTATGGGCGACTGAGTCAAATCCTTTTTGAAGTTGGGGTAAACTACGAGGTTTAAGAACATATGTCTTTTTATATGATTGAGAAATTTGAGCAGGATTACGTGAGCTATTTGATATTTGTGACAGTGATGGAGGAGCGGTCATAACCACATCGGCATAGGGCTTAGTTACCGGTGGATGCAGCTTTGTTGCTTCTGAATAAGATATAGCACTTTGAGCCATTGAAAGCTTGATATTTTTTTGACGTTCATACTCAGGACAACGTGACTTATTGATAGCAAAATGTAGGCCAGAACATAAACAGCATGACGCACAATCTTCCTCAGTTTTACAAGATGATCCTGTATGACCCTGACCACATTTATAACAACGTGGCTTGGACCTACATTGGGTTTGTGTATGGCCAAACCTACAACAATTGAAGCACTGTATTGTTGCATATACATAAAGGTCCACCGGGAGGGCGTTGTAACAAACAAATATACGTTTTGGGAGAACCTGCCCATCGAATGTCAATACGACTGTCTGTGATGGTTTCCATACTGGAGAACCATCCACCATAACTTTAAAGTTAATTCTTCGCACCTTAATTATCTCCCCACAACCATGAGGCACACTTATATTATCTTTAACTTCATCTAATGACCATTCTGCTGGAATACCCTTTACTACACCCATTCGAATAACGTTGAAGGTTGGAATAAATGCTTTGTATTTGTTTTCTGGCATTCTATTGTCATTAAGGAACTGGTTGGCATCTTGAAAATTGGAGAAAGACATTGAAACCCTATTTCGGCCTATACGTTTCACGCTACCATTAATTATATTTTTAAAGTTTTGTCTTTTCAAAAAATTTCCAAAGGCAACAGAATGGATGGATGTGCCATCATTTGGAGATTCCTGGACTTTTTGCACATGTACAACATAAGGCGAGCAATCGGATGAAATATACTGGTTCCTAGACATGACTGAGGGCTGAGTGACTTGGTGTGCTGAAGATTGGCCCGGAGTCTGAACTTGAGTTGGGGCTGGCGTTGGGGTGGAAGCCGGGGTTTGAGCCAAAGCTGGAGTCTGAGCCGGAGTCCGGTCCGGGATCGGAGCCGGGACCGCGGCCAAAACTGGAGCTGGGGCTGGAGCTCGAAATTGTGAAGATTCGGGTTTACATTTAGAACCTTGACAGTCGCATTCATTATCTTTAATCGTATCGCTATCTCTTTGCGGGTCATTTTCTTTATTATTTCGTCGCTTTTTTTTGTTACAATGTCTACAAATCTTCCTTGCAGCATTCCTACGCTTTCTATTTACTGAGGACCACGAAGACACAGAGCCGTCAGTATCTAAATCCATATTATCTTGATCATTGACAATTTTATGATCAGATTTATTATCATCAATCGTTACAAAGTGAGACACCGGAGGGCCACCGCCCCCCGGGTCGTCCGGATCATCGCCCATAAGGGCGATGATAGAGAGATATGTACAAAAAACTTACCTAAAAGATGATATTATGTGTACAATTAATAAAATACTAACTATAAATAATATTTACAATATAAATACACTGCGTTGACCACTGTAAATATAAAATTTATAATTAAATTGCAAAAAGACGCGCGCTCAAAACGATGTTTCCCGCCCTTTTTTCCATACGCTTGTTCTTTTGGATGCGCGGATTCTAGTTCTTTAAGAGGCTGACAACACCCGATGACCTTCAAATTGACTTTACTTAAACAGTCATACAGCTATAACTACTTGCTTTGGAAAAGTAAAAAAAATATATGTTAATATTCATTATATTTAAAAGAACTTGGTTAATTCCAATACACGATTGGACGAAATCGGCTCGATAGAAAATCATTCCAAAGTTACATCTAAAATTAGCTTAAAACAATTGCACGTTTTTAGTTTCTTGGCTTATATGTCTGTAATTAAGGACAACATTCCACCACACTAATACTAAAAACTTCGTTGCCTTAAATTTCTCAATTAATGCATAGTTTTTTTTTTAATTCATCATTTTGCAAAATTTGCAATGAGCTCCCATACTAATCGTAACGCAGTGTTTCTCTTTCACTCGCGCTGAAAAAGATAGGAAGGGAATTTAGCTCTTATCATCCTCTTAAGCCAAACCCCATATAACAAAACTAGTAACAGGTACAACCTATGCTGGCGCCATCCTGAAGACCTTAGCCTAGTAGCTCACTATTAGGTACTACAACGGGAAACCCACAGAGTTTTCCATTGTAGTACCTAAAGTAATGTAGTTTTCCATTGTAGTATTAAGAAACATTTCGGTAAAGATCATCTTCATGCTGTTAATTATGATTAAGCGCCCCTGATAACTTCAATAACCTCGACGATTGGGCCCTTAAAGGTGAAGGTCAAGTACTGGGGTTGATAAGTCAGCAGTTTCAAGCGGTATTCAGCTGATAACAGTGATAACTTAATTAACCTTAAAGATCCCCGGACTCTAAACTTATCTTACAATCTAATTTTTAATTCAATACCACGAATATAACCTCACTTACGCTTTTATTTCTCTGAATAAGGGTAAATTAAATTACTTCTTATCTTTCATATGATTAAAAATAGCAATAAATAAGATTGTATCAGAGTGATTTCTTTTTTAGGGTTCCGTACCCAAAGGGTAAAAACGGGACCTTATAACTAAGACTCCGCACGCTGTCCGTCTGTCTGTTGCCGCGACGACAAAAAAACCGGCCAAGAGCATGTCGGGCCATGCTCAGTGTAGGGTTCCGTACACTGAGACCATTAATTCAAAAGGTCGTTTCTTACGGGAAATTTGGCGGCGCTTACGTCATTTTTACTTACGTCCTTTCACTATGGGTTTTTGAATGATAACTCAAAAACGGCTCAACCGATTTATTTCAATATAGTTTTCATTAAAGGTACTCATTAGGCCTCAGTTTCATGATTTTTTTCAAAATTTTAGGACCCACGATTCAAAAGTTAGATGGGGGGAGGGGGACGCCCTATTTTAAACTTTCGGAGCTATTATTTCAGAGAGTAAGAGTTTTATCCAAAAACTGTTTTAGAAGACCCTAATTCTTTTTAAAAGACCTATCCAACCGTACCCCACGCAACTTGGTTGGAACGAAAAAAAATTTCGCCCTCCACTTCACGTGTACGGGAGGTACCTACCCTAACAAAATATTTTTTTTGCGTCTATATTCTACCGTTTTGTCGGCTTGGTTAATGCACATATTCAAACCAAATTTCAGCTTTCTAGTGCTAACGGTCACTGAGCTAGACCGCGGACGGACGGACGGACGGACGGTTCCGTTTTTGCCATTTTGGCTACGGAACCCTAAAAAAAAAACAGAAAAACAGAATAAAATAAATATTTAAGGGGGCTACCATAAAACAGACATGATTTGTTTGCAGTTTTTATAGATAATGGTACGGAACCTTTCGTGCGCGAGTCCGACTCGCACTTGGCCGGTTTTTTAAAACACACAGTATTAAACCGATGAATGAGTGAGGTTAGTTTTTTGGTCTTGAAATAAAAATCAAGGTTCTCCTCTGTTATTAACTTATTTTCCTAAATGCGAAAGTCCACAGTCTGGTTGTGGCCTGTAACACGAACAAAAAAAATATACGTAGATTGTACTCCTTAAACTAAATAAAACTATTGTTCAACATCTTTTAAAAATTATGTAGTTTTTAGATTGTCTCTTTTTCATACAAACTAAATATTATTTTCAATGTACGTTAAAATCCGTCTAATTGACATGTCAGTCTTGTCACCCTACAGACATAATCAATTTCGCATTGCATTGCGTGTTCAGGAAACTTAAAAATGTATTAAAATTATTAAAAATCAAACCGTAACTTATTTGCGTAGGTAACTTTTATATTAAAAAGGAGCAAATAAAAGACTACGCAAACGAATAGAAAGGGTCATAAACTCATGACCACGAACAGCTAGCTGAAATTGGCTAGGCTCTGGACACTAAACGATCTACTGTAAGATCTTTACGGTAAGCGGGAAGCTTTACGTTTCACAATATGACGGTTTTACGTCGATATATTATAATCTCCCGGAAAGTAATGCATTCATTGTAAACAATACTTTACGGTTCACAATATTTCGATAGTTTACAATCTCGCTAGTTAGATTACAATCTAACTAGCGAGAGAACTCATGACCACGAACAGCTAGCTGAAATTAAAATCCATAACCTGTAACCAACTAATAACAACTAAAACTAAACTTACAGTAAAAAATCGAAAACTAATACTTTTCGGCACATTTATATTTTTCAAACGCAAAAAATGGCCTGTCTTCTTTCCATCGGGAGAAATGAATAATCGTCAGATAGGGTAAGGGAAACATAGCAAAGATCGCATATAAAGGGAAAATTCGACCGGTGCTTCTGTGACCCAGGTGGCCAAGTTGGTTAAGGCGTCTGCCGCGAATGCAGAAGACGCTGGTTCGATCTCAGCCTCGCTTAGGAAACATAAACATATATTTTGCCCCGCGAAAGGTAAACAATATCAAAATTCCATACACGTGTTCCCCTTACCCGAGGGTTCCACTTACCCCACCTGACTTTATTTAAAAAATTTAAAACATCAGTTCTACTTAATTACTTACCAGTCGTTACATTACATCACGGTTCCTTTTATTGTCAGTATTTTTTTAAAGCCGCAGATACTCTCGACTATGTAAAAACCACTCAGACTCACGTGTTACTGAAACCCCCCAAGTTTTAAGGTTACATAACAAAGGGCGCTCATCCACTCAAACTTTTCACCGCGTCTCATTTCGCCCCAGAAGCGGGGCAAAGGTGTCAAATATGGATGGCTGCCTGTATTTTCACTCCCATTAGGCGAGATCACAGACCACCTCGACTAATAGACAAGCATAGGTATATAACAGGCGCGGGCACACAATGACATATTCTCTTGTTGTTGTTGTTGTTGTGATAGTGAAAATTAAATAAGACGCATAGTACACAGCTCAGAGCTACTAGTACAGTCACCGACTTTAATTGTTGAGCCGGAGTTACAGGTCAAGCTTTTTAATTTTTTTAATTCTAACTCTATGAAATGTCCAATGTCAAGTGAACCCTGAATGGTACAACGTGTAGTACAGACAGCAGCAAAAGTAGCTAAGCGGGTAGGCTGTTCAAAATGAGCTGGACACGACTTTATTGTTAAGAGAATAAGAGCGTGTGTAGGTCATTTTGTACACCCTACCCGCTTAGCTACTTGCTCCTGACTGTAACTATTACCTATTAATACGTATGTATGTATGTATGTACTTTATTGCACATAAACAAGTATAACATTATAACATTAGTAAAATACAAAAAGATATGCACAAAGGCGAGCTTATCCCTAAAACGTGTTACGTGTGGTGACCTCGTGTGCTTTGTTCGCAGTGCGTAGTCTACGTACTGTGCAGTCTGTGGTCGAGGTTCTTGCGTGTCCTATTTACCTGATGGTTGTTTTGTTTTGCATGAATGGCGAATTGTTGGCGTGTGCCGGTCGAATGTCTTACGAGGAACGTGTTATTGGGCCGTGGGTGTTTTTGTTTCGTGTTTTTTTGGGCTGCGTAATAATGGGAAGAAAAAATACGGGAAATTTTACGCAAACCTAGTCCTGAATTCACCCTAAAAAAAAACAAACATCAAGGCTGACAGAACAGCTACCAGATTGACTCTCAGATTGATTGATTGATCTGACTGGCTATCAGATTGAGCAGATTTGCCCCTAGTGAAGGCTCAGTTTTCGATGTATTGGCACTTTAATATTGTACTTTCTTTGGACATAATAGGAGTATTGGCATTTTGCCGGTACTTGGAAAAAATATTCGATATTCAAATAGCCTATCAGCCCCTTAATTCTTGACATTGGTTTTAGGGATCCTGTATTCGGCATTACACAGACAAAGGTAACAAAAGTGTGAAAAGATCACATACACACACACATAGGTGATAGTCAGACACTTGAAATTTTCACAGATGATGTATTTCTGTTGCCGCTATAACAACAAATACAAAAAACAGAAATAAATAAATATTTATGGGGGCTCCCATACAACAGATATGTTTTTTTTTTGCAGTTTTTGAAGATAATGGTACGGAACCCTTCGTGCGCTAGTCCGACTCGCACTTGGCCGGTTTTTTAAGATTTGAAATTATTTTTAGGTTTGATTTTCGTTTTCAATGAATGTTATTGTTTTTTTTTTTACCAATAAACCTCTCGTTAAAATGGTCTAGACTTAACAAGCACTAATACTGTATTAATATTACCGTACTTAACAATTAAAAATCTCCTTTTAAACCTGAAACTAATGCCCCTTAAGCTCCGAAAGATACAAAGTGCATTTTATATGACACACGGACACAAGGAGCTCTTCCAAGCCGCTGTCTCTAACTGCACTATTACTGACAGTGTTCGCTCATTAAATACAGACTAGAGACAGTAGTGACAACTAGTCACTAGTCTAGTAGAAGCGGGGACTAGTTTATGAAATATCAAATCAATCAATATTTTATATACCCAGCACGTAAAATAGGCGCAATGAAAAATAGATAGTTGCGGGAAACGGTCCGCGTAAACTATAGTACATTTCGATATTAGTGCGGAAAGTATGTCATCACTTCACGAGTACCGGGACGAGTGAAGAATGACATTTACGCACGAGTATCGAACGACGTTTTTTAATACAGTTGCGAAAAAATTAACAAATTGTCAATTATTCACTTTGAGGTTACCTTAGTACATGTATCCGAACGCTCCGCGCGGTACTTTGCGGCGCTGTGATTGGCTGTCTGTTACTGTCATTAGCTGTGATTGGCTGGAAGAGTAAAAAGCACTAGTGCGCGATATCAAACTTTCCGCACGCTAAACCACTACAAGAAAAGCACTTTTTTGAGCACCTGTATTAAAAAAGTTAGTAGTTATTAGTAATGGGCGGACGACGGATGCAATTTACGTCAAAATAACGTCAAACGATATACATAATGTGGATATGACTACAATTGGTTTAAAAAAGAGAACATAATCGCGTTACATAATTTTATTTATATTTTTTCTATATTACATATAGAATATCAGTCCATTAATTTTAATTTGATGGTTTGCTAGGTGCGTATTCGTAAAGTGATACTTCACCATTATTAATTATGAATAACGCTTTTTCGTTTCGCAAATAAATTTACTTGAAATTTTGTACAAAATATTTAGCCTTTAGAAGTATCTTAAATTAGATCCGGTTTATCAAGTATCCATTTGTTTCATTTGACATAATTATTTTAAATGTAAATATTGAAGGAAATGCACATAAAGTCCCAACTGCAAATATTTTTATATACATAAATATTACTCGAAATTTTGTAAAAGTCTTATCCACCTTATGCTTTCGTCACCATATTGCATCCATTGTCCGCCCTTTGGTTATTAGCCTTAAATATTTTGGGATGGTGTTATACAGATCGACTTAGAGTCCTAAGTACAAGCTGAATAAGGCCTGGTGTGTGGGTGCTAAAAACGACACATACTCGCAACATTATAGACTAGACAGGTATTAGTCATTTGTGCAACAAGAGAGGAAAGTTGGTTTTTTCTTGCGAGTGTTGATTTTGAGTCCCGAGTAAGCGAAAGATTCTATAATTGAATTCTAAGTTTGAATCTTGAGCGTAGCAAGGGATCTCAAGAACACGATATGTAAAAAAACTTTTCTCTCGTGCGACACACTTTTCACCTCAGAAGAGTCAGAAGTGAGAGAGAACATATTAAAGTAAAAAAAAAAAACACGTTTATTTACATTCCTGAATGAAAGGCATCATCATTATGACGAAAGCTCCTAGAAACCAAATTTCACTCCCTGGATTGATGAAAGTCGCACTTTCGTCACTCCAGGGAGTGAGGAAAGTAGGCTTGTTCGAACTGCTGAGGTGAAAAATATTATACAAGGTACTTACATCAAAAATATTTATAACCATGAACAAGATTTGTGAGAGATAAAATGCCCTTATTTCAAAAGTATAGTTGACAAATGAACAAGTAAGTATCCATTAACACATTCAGCACCGAGAACTCGACAGTCGGGTTATATATCGCTACGAGCGTAGGGCGTAGCGCTACACGGTTGCGAAAGTGTTAACATTTTAGGTGCCGTAGTAGTAGGTACGCGCTCGCTGATCCCGTTTTCCCGCTTTGTAGAGAAAAGCGGCTACGAATAGAGAGCCCGTCTAGCGGGTACTTGGCATTCAGCGTGTTAATTTTATAAATATTTATAAATTATCATCATCATCATCATCATCTCAGCCATAAGACGTCCATTGCTGAACATAGGCCTCCCCTTGAGGGGGGAGGGGGTTGCCATATTTGTTCGGAAGATGCTGCTGCCCATCTCCCGGTATATTATAAATTATAACATGAATAATGTGCGTATTTTTAAAGATGTTTATTACTCAAAAATGTGACAATGGAACTACGAAAAATAAAAAAGGGATGACAATGCACCTTGGACTACTTTACATTCAAATTTCAATTGGAAAACGAGGCCAAAAAGGGTTCACGAAATACAGTACTCACTCCGACTTATCAAACTCCCAACAAGTAGCTAATGCCTGCTCACTAGAGCGAATCAAAGTTGTTTTTGTTTCGCTCTGAATCAATTTAGCGAACAAAACGAATTTGAACTCTGCGTAATGGTGTTGAGGTTGGAGTTGTAATGCGAGAATGGATTCTTTTAGTGACACATTAAAATGGCGCCCGTTTACAAATATCCGTTTGTGCCAGCCCTGGTTCACAATGCGGTTTGTGTTTAGACCTTTTACTCGGTTACTGTCTTAGACTTTAAACCTAAAAATAATAGATTCTGTACGTTGTAATTTACTTTTACAATAAAATGTGTCAGTTCATGGAAAACGGGTCACATTTTTGATATGGAGTTACAGTCTTATCTATTTGTGAAAAATAGAAGTGTCCTTGTTAATGAATAAAGTGGACTCTTTCACAAATGATCAGCTATCCGCCAGACAGGTCTGACGAATCCATCGGTCAGTGTATGAAGTACGTCTGCATACAAATCTCCGGTACATACATCTCTGCCTGGTACAATTTGCGCCATACATTGACGAAACTGCCCATTCGATTTGACAAAATTTTCATTCTATTACAAGTGTAATAAATGTGTTAGGTAATAAAATAATTTATGGTTAGCGATTTCCATTATTAAAATTTATATCAAATAGTGTATTGAAAGTAAACCCCATACTTCAGGTTGTTAGGTTACCTGTAAAATTAGAAAAATAAAAAAAACTGCGTTTACCTTTCCGGAAAATATAAAAATGTCATAAACAAATCTGTTAATAACATCATAATATTTACAGTCAAGAGGAAACTACAACACCTCGTCTTATCGTCAATAGTTTAGTTATGATGACGAGAGAAATGAAAAATATACTTAAACACAATTAAAAATGGCCTTTGAAATTCTTGACCTTAAGTATCTCCGCGCTAAAGCGTCATAAAAACATTGATTATACATTTCTAAGAAACGCTTTTGGACTGCTCCGCTCGAAGTTACTTGTTGTAATAACTTTTGCATATGGATTTCCTTCCTGCTAGCCTACTTATGTATTGGTAGTGATACTAGTGACCTAGTGACTCTGTCTACGGATCAGGGGGGTGATTTTTGAGGTACGAACGCTCAAATAGTAGTAGTGTAGTTTTGGTTGCCCTGAAAATCAGCGTTGTGGCTACTCTGTCATGACACATGCTGAGTGGCAACCATTTTGGTGTAAACTTTTTAATTGTATGTCCTTGCTTTCGTTCTATTATGTTACACCGAATAAACATTTTTCATTTCATTTCATTTCAAATCTGATAATTTTAACTCTGAAAAACGATAATTTGTGTGCGATTGTTATCAAGAAGATTTGTTTTTTAGTTCGAGCGCTAGGAAGCCAAAAACAGCCCCCAGGAGATGACGGGTTCGAATCAAGAGTATTTCTTTCTGGGTCATGGATGTTTTCTATGTATTTATTTATTTCAACAATACAAGCCTTAATCTTACTATCTAGATCTAGATCGATTTGTGTAAGATCGTCCTTCCTTTAATTATATATTATTATTTTCAGCTCACTTTTGCTTTCTTTATGCATGCCTCTTTCAGCTCGCACGCACAATATCGCCTCGTATGCAAATGATGAACATAGCATACAATTGTTATTATTAATCTTTTTTTAAACAATGAATAACATTACTAAATTCGGAGACAGAGTCCGCGTACCGCGTCCTGGACAGCTGACGGAGGGCAGTGAGCGCGTAAATAAATATCTGCCTCCGTAAAAATGGGACTTCGTAATTCGGCCGTTTGCCGATTTTTCAGAGTCCGGAACAATTCGGATCGGAGACGCTTCGCTGTTTATTTAACTTGTGATAAATACAGAGGTTTCCGACCAAAGTTGTACCGGCGATTCCTGAGTTTTGAAGCAAAAATACAAAACAGTTAATAGAAACTGGTGGCAACATGTTATAGGGGGCGTGGGATCGAATATTTGTCTTAACGAATAAAAAAATTTCAATAAGAGAAGAGCGCGAAAAAGCTTAGACTTTATTGCGATCTTTTTATATTTTTGGTACTTATGGCATTCTCAACAAGTCAATCACAGGGCTGAACTGATAAACTACTAGTCGTAGTTCATATCTCTGTTTGTACCAACTCCCAAATGTTGCCTACTTGGCAACCCGAATTGTAGAATTCATAAGTTGTCATACACTGTTTTTTTTTGTTACCAGCAACCACACTTCGTCTACTTAGTAACTTAAGTTTTGGAACTTCAGAACTAAGGCATATTACTTAACAAAGTGTTTTGTTATTTATACGTAAACTTTGAGTTATAATCAAATAAATTTTATTAACTCCCTACCAAATGTTGGTTATTGATGAAATAGCCGAAGTACTTACTCCCCTTGTCCTTTTTCAGTGTATACCTACACCACTAGGTACACTTATTTCCGAACAAATTCTATCACCGAATATTCTTCGAGGACCTAACAATTTACTTACAAGTAGCTAACCTATTTTTTTAAAGGAATAGACACGTATGAAACAGAAACATAGAAAGTTTGTGTAGGCCGGCTCAAGAATCCTCATCAGCGGATCGGAGGTGAATAAGTACCTAAATTGATATATTGAAGCCTTCTGGGAATTCGTTTGATACGTATGTAATAACATTCCTTTATTAGATCCATGTATGCTCTCCTTGGCTTTCCTGACTTCCTTTCTGCTTCCACTTTACCTTCTATGATGTTTCTTATGAACTCATCGTGCCGTAGCAGGTGTCCAAGCATCTTCCCTCTCCTGTTATCTATGGTTCTCAACAAACTTCTCTTCTCTAAAGGAAAAAATAAACGGCGTGTCGTATCAGGCTGTAAAGGAGAAGGCAAATTACAGACAGGCATGGAAATTGCTCCACCGACAAGAACCTAGCTCTTAAATATATGATGATGATGTAATAACATTGTTATCACTGGGGTTCATATAAATAATGAGTAGCATGTATTCAGATATCATTAAGCAGACTATTCTTCGTTTTTTGTCAGATTAAAAAAAAACAAAAAAACGGTCGATTTTGTCGATGTACTTATCTTTATATATTTCAGCCATATCAGTGAAAAAATTAAATGAGACTACTTTTTCTATTACTAGTGATTCTCTTAAGCCTGAGGGCCTACCGCGAAGTTCGAAAATCGACAAAACCATGGTCCCGTCTCTATCGCTCTTGAATATACCAAAGAGAGTGATGCCAATAGACGATTCGATGAACAAAGAGGTTCGCGGTTATAGGCCAGATGAACATGATTAATTTTAAAATCGT
The DNA here is from genome assembly GCA_911728535.1 of Pammene fasciana. NCBI lineage: Eukaryota > Metazoa > Arthropoda > Insecta > Lepidoptera > Tortricidae > Pammene > Pammene fasciana. The sequence continues at coordinate 7,413,906 of OU452292.1, forward strand.
TTCCAAAAATCGCACGTTTTTCTAATCTGAGAAAAAGGAAGTATAACGTTCGATCGGTACAGTACAGAATTAATACAAATCTTTCGAGTGACCCTTGAGTTCTCAAAATTCAGTGAATGTATTACTATATGCTACCAGTACCACTAAGTATTGGCATATTTACTTTACCATGTTTTGGTTTTCATTACCTTGCCCTTGTTTTATTATCTTTTTATTTCACCTGTCTCTGCACGGAAAAAAAGCTTCCGGGATATTCTCAATCTAAGACATTATTATATTATGTTGTAAATATTTATATCCTCGTGACAAGCATTTATTTTCTTTAACGAAAATAAAGTTTTAAATATAACGAAGCGAATATATTCTTACAGATTTTCCAGTTTTCTTTTACTTAAGATAATACTTGTTTGATTAAAGTACAATCTCTCTTATTTACTCCATATACTCTTGAATTGAAACAATACATTTTTGTATTTCGATTTTAAGAAATCGTGGTTTTATTAAAATTAAGCGATGAATCATATTTTTGGTAAAGGAAATAAATACTTGCCACGAGGAAATATTTTCAAGAAAATAATAAAGTCTTGGATTGAGAATGTCCCGGAAGCTTTTTTTTTTCGTGTGTCGCCTGTCATCTCATCAGCACCTTTCATCTCTCGTCCACATTTTCCTTAGTTTACCTCTCCTCTTCCCTCTCCATTAATTCTTAATATGACTTTTGTCCCTAGACATAACATGCTTGCATGCACGTCATCCTAGAATTTAAGTCATGCGTCATCCTAAAATTCCTAAATTTATCAATGCCTTTGTGTCACATTCACCATTTTTCACCCCCCATCGACCGAAACTCCTGAATAATTCAGTTCGCGCATTAAAATTTAACAATCACTTCGTTTCTAGACACGGTCCTTGTCCTTGCGTTTTATCAAATTATATTCCATCTTCATTGAAGCTTGGCTCCCTAAATCAAAGAAGGTAGTTTGATAATTAATTTTAATGTATGGAAATGAGTTTGGGGTGATTTTCTGTGAAATAATTAGACTCACTGGTGGGTAGCCATTTTATTCCGTTAGAGAGATTTGAAAAATTTGCATTTTACATTGAAGCAAGTTTTTCTGGAAGTATTCCTAAAGTTCTTTGCGTAGTTGGTAAAAAGGCGGTGGGTAATTGTTTGGTTCGTATGACCAATATGTCGCAGGATTAAAAAAAATGTAACAATGACCTTCAATCCACTTTTTTACCTACCTATGTACTTCAAAATTTCTAAAGGAACAGGTTCTTAATAAAGGTAAAAAGGTAAGGTTGTTGTATGTGTGTATGTTTTTTATTTAGTACGAAACAGTGTACGAAAGTGAACGTAACTTCTCGGAAGTATGTCATTCATACATGTCGCATTACCCTTTATTTAGTAATTAATAAATACTAAGTACATTCCTGGTGCAACGGTTATCCATCGCCGTTCAATGCGGCAACGCAGCGAGCGTGATGGGTACCTTTGCACCGGGGACGACACGGGGTGGGCTTTTTGATTAAGCTTTTATAGTTGTTATACCTTCATATTTAATTTTAGATTTATTTCGATTTAAAATACTTTATTTTTAAGTTAGTTTACATAAGTTTATTTTTGCTATAAATTGAATTTCCCATTAATTGATAAATACTTCCTTTATACTCCGATAATTTTGGGTAACATTACATGGTAGATCCAAAAACAGGATAATCTCTTCCAGCATGTAAATGAAAGTTCTTCCCAAACTTTCAGCGCGCGGCCAGTGTCTCTCAACCCGTAACAATCGGATGAGCCTAAAACTGGGTTTAATGTTGTTGGTGATTGTTAAATGACGGCTTAGACGCCTTACATTTTAATCTATTTTAATCTCTTCCTCGGCTTGTGCTGAAGAGATTGTTAACAAAATTCTTGTTATTGCTTCGATTGTGTTTGAATGCTGAAACAATTGAATTCCATCTTTTAATTAGTTATAGTTTCCTCATTACCATGTATTTACTTAGGTATAAGTTTCGTTGAAGACTGGAGTATAGAAATATTTGAAATCGTATTTTTGGTAAGTCTGTATTTTAGAATTTGAAATATTTCCCTTAAAGTTATTAGAGACTTATTTTTATGTTGAGACTGAAGTCCTTGCTAATGCTAGAAAATACAAACTGCAATTTATTTCAAGATGTGTTGCCTGTATGTTTCAGATAAAACCGCGCTATAATTTACTGAGAAGTGTTTACAACAAATCCAAATTATTTTACCTAAATGTAAGCGTTTTTGAAAATTCATCCATCACCTAAATGTCTTTCTTTTCATATTTGAGTAGTTTCACGATTCAATTTAAAAAAAAAATGCCGAACGGAAACCTGCGAAGATGCAATTTTTGAATATCGAATGTTAGAGCGTTCGCGAATTGGATTCGATCATTAATCTTTAACAGCGGCGACGGCTGTGGGTTGAAATTGGAATAGTGCTTGCGTGTAACAGAATTTTGTGTTAGTAATCGCTCTTAGTTCCAAGTAAAAAGACCGTATTTCATTGGAATTCTTGTGAAGATCTCATAAAATGCTCATAAAAATGCTCGGATGCAGCGAATTTCAATTGACAGCTATCTTAATTCAATTCTAATCGCGATCTAGTAGTAGAAATTTACTAGTAGTCCGCCTCGATCTGAGAAATCGCGATTTACTTGCAAAAGAGTAGACCAATATGTCATTATGAAGATCGTTTCTAGCCTTCAAACTCCATAACCCCTTGATTGATCCTACTCATATACGAACTACTCTCAAATTATTATACAGGATGTCCCAAAAAGTAGTGATATACTGAAGCTAGGAGGTAGAGGAGCTAGAGCGCTATCTGAATCACCCCATGTATGTTCCGCGATTTTTCGTATTTTCGAAGTTATGACTTTTTTTTAAATTTTTCACCTATCGCCGAGTACGATAAGATTTTTATTTATGGTGACGTGAATTATTGCGGTAGATGCTTAATTGTTTTTGTGTGCAAAGCTGATAGATAGGCCAATTCAGTATGGTAACATTTACTATCGTTAGATATTTGAATGGAATAAAAAAAAATTTAATGCCAAGAAAGATAAAATTACCCAGTATGTTCACAACTTAAGGGCCCTTAAAAAATAAAATCACATAAGATCAGAAAAACGTTACTATGAAGCCATCGCTAGCCAGCTGGCAGTTCTGTTATCCAAAGTTGTTTGTAAGAACTTCGCTTCGCTGCGCTCACTTGATAATATAGCATGTATTCCTTCTACATTATGTAACTTGTGTAGTGTAACCCAGTTCTGTTTGTGGCAAAGTTACTAATTGCGCAATATCTCCTTGGAGTACAGACATTGTCCCACACGATGTAATTACAGGAGAGTTCTAACACGCGTCCCGGAGGCCGGCCGATGTCTATCGCAACTTACTAATCTGATTTCACAAACTTGACTTGAGTAGGTATAAGTACTATCAGAGAGACTATAGAGATATAGACCGCCACAGCCTAAGAACTTTTTGAAGCTCAAGTCAATTGCGCCATCTATGTCAAAGACCCCTAAAGATACCGAAAATGTAAGAGAAATGTCACCTGCACTGCTACTACACCTGTACTATTAGTACGCTATTTGTTACTATGTGGAGTAGCAGTGCAGGTGACATTTCTCTTGCATTTTCGGTATCTTTAGGGGTCTTTGACATAGATGGCGCAATTGACTTGAGCTTCAAAAAGTTCTTAGGCTGTGGCCATCTAGTACATAATACCAGCTTCGGCTTGTGTTTATGCATATTATAAATACTCGTAGTATCTGTTCCCGCGATATATGCATGCGATTTTCATTTGATTGATAAACATAGCATTTACGTTATATGCGGTATTTTTAGTAAATTAAATTTAAATTTAGGTCGGATTTTATATCACTTTCGTAGCCGACTATACGCCTCGTTGCCTTGCGGTCCCGTATGTTCTAGTCTCCATTTAAATTAACACTTTGCAAAGCGTGTGGTCTCTCTGACCCTTAACTTTTTGTTCGCACTGTACTTTTGACATTGACTGGCCATATAAGTATATAGTCTCATGTAGGTTTCTATTGTACGTAAGCTGACGACGCATTTGTTACCAGGAATGAATAGGAATACAACATAACAAGAGGGATTATACAGAAATTGATTCATTTATTAGGAAATACAATCCGCCCAATGAGGGCGCTACTGGACGGTCGACACAGCCTTAAGAGACTGACAACAAAAGAGAACTTTTGTTTTTTTCTCTGCTTATGAGCCAATAAGCACACTAAACACTTAAGAGTCCGGGTAAACTTTTTTTTCGATTTCGCTCAACTTTTTGTTGCTATTTTGCGGTAAGTAACATAACTTTGTATACATATTATGAAAGATCGTTTCTTTTTGAATGGAATAAATACAAAGATTTTTTTAATTTTATGCTTCATTTATAAATAAATCGCCCCGATCTAACACCTGTTTCGCGAGTTTTGCTTGGAGAGGTGAAAAGAGTAAGGTTTTTATTGATTAAAATTAAGTTATACAAGTACGTAAAATATATAAATACATTGGAAAATGAGTTGTTTGAGGAATAAGTGTGACAGTTTTTTTCATGTTCATATATTATATATTTTTTAAGGGAGAGTATGTTTTGCTAGAGCAATTTTGCTAAAAATTGCCGAAGTTTAGGTGATATTTTTGGGAAGATATTAAAGTATTTTACAAATATAGAAATACAAAAATAAACTTTACTTTATGCTTTATTTAGATAATACAAAACATATTAGGGTCCATAACAAATAATAATTAAAAATCATACGACAAATTTGCATGAATCAACGTCCTCACTAAACAAGCTCTGTAAGAATTGAGTTTTAAGGTATTAAATATTAGTATATATCGACCTAAAGTACTGTTTTGCAATAACAAGACTTTAAGCTATCTTACCAAATACAATTCATGTGCATAATCTCATTATTAGCGATTATCGTCTTCAAATCGTTACCGGACTCTTAAATACATAGTTGAATTTTCTGGGGATAAACAAATCGACTAGGACCCTAAAAGTAAACACTAAACAGCCGTACTGCAAAACGACGCCTGCAAGAGAATTGTACACGAATTCTAACGTTATTGCGTAGACGTAAGATTGAAAAGGCGTACGCATGTAACTTAGTGATGGAGTTTCTTGTTAGCACAGATCATGTGGGTTTCTATAGACGCGGTTAGCTCATACTTGTTTACTTTATCGTAGGGAGCGCTTTCGTCGCGGATTATCGAAGATTGCAGGTGATATTCCGACCAAAAAGTGTAGAAATTAAAAAGTGGCAACATCATAGTGTCGTCCTTTTCAAATCAATCTAAGAAAACGGAACGACACTACGATGTTGCCACTTTTTAATTTCTACACTTTTTGGTCGGAATATGAACAGGATGCTGTATTTTTTGGTAGCCAAGTACCTAAAGTAGTGGTAATTCAAGACAGTAATCTGACAGCTCCCTGCCATAGGTACATTGCAAATCACTTTGTATGGAAACAGCTGTGAGAAAATATAGACAAGAAAAACTACTTTAAAATGTAACGAGAACGATCGCAGTGCAAAATGTGACAAGAAATGAAACTGCAAAAGCCCCTGTCAGCCGTCAAAAAGTAAATCAGCCAGTGACATTTCATATAAGCAAGGAATACAACCTATTTAAGAAAAAAGTGTATTTTTTTTAAATTTATTTATCAAACTATAATTACACAATATATTTAAAACATAAATTTTCGCCAAACTGCGTAACAGTTTGTTGGCGAACAGCAACACTCAATACACTTCCTTATCTACTGTGTAACAATCACAAAAGAAACTTATCTACTATTATTATCTACTTCTATAACTACAAGTATGTAATACCTGCTCCAGAGATGGCGCCACAATCATGCACACAGAGAATAGGATTTTCAAGCTAAGACTTGATATTTGACACCTGTTATCGCAGAACATTTATTATCATAAAATCATAAATTTGTACTGAGAGTCAGCTCTCTTGTAAATCCTGTACATTAACTAGTGATAGTCTGATAGACTAATGTGGTAGGCCAGACTGCAGTCTTACATGGTAGACAATTTTGAAAGCAATGCGCATAGCGCACTATTTTCAATTTTGACCCACTGACCCCCAACCCAAGGTTGAAATAAAATTACCAAAAATACATGATTTCTGTATAAGCCCCTCTATACCTCCTCTAGGTTTCGTGGCTCGTATAGCCTGTGTTGCCATCCTGACTCCGATAGGTACACCTTTTCCGGCACCTGATTTACGAGGGCAAAACCCTCCCGAATTTATTTCAAGTATGTAAATCTTCAGACAAATACGTTTGCCGGGCGCCGTCATCGATTGCTTTTAAAACTTGGCTATTTTATTTTAGCTGCTAGTTTTTACCTACGACCTAAATATACACTTAAAGCAGGATTTTTATAGGATATTTTGCGTCATTTACGTCAACTAATAAAGAATATCTTTTTACATAATTGGCGGGACTTGGAGTAACTTTTACCAACAATTGTTGTTTTTGTTTTATGTACCACTTTGTCACTGAACTACGTCACGTTTAGACGGAAAGACGGGAATAGCAAAAATATTAGGGTTTTTAGCTGACTACAGAACCCTACATGATGCTCTGAACAAGTCAAACGTCTTCGGAGAGGTCCAGTTCTCTTCAATATCAAATTGAAATCAAAGCAATACGCAAATATCAAATAAATATTTTTTTCTTAGCTCCTGCGAGTCGTGAAAATACGTCATTTAAATAAAAAGTCACCCCTGAACGAAATTCAGGACCATAGCTGTGGACCAAAGTCACCATAGCATCTTCGGCCTGTAATGTCAAAAATGCTGCCACTATGAACGGTAGAAGGTAAGGATGACAATCTCTATGTTACGATAGTGTTAGTCAAAAGGCGTTATAAAATTGGCGGCGCCACAATAGCTATAGAATATATGGTAGCGCCTACACTTCACTTCGTCAATAACTGCTAAGTTGCTATAGCTATACTAGCGCTACTTGGAGAAATTGGGAACTATTATTTACTGTTTACAGCTACACTTTTTAAACTACTGTCACAATGCAAACGATGTCTAGACTCTGGCCGGAAAAACAAGTGTCGTAGAATGTATGAGCTCCCATATAAACCACGACCCTTTTCTTTCCGGACAAACTCTAACTGACGATATTCATTAAGTTGAGCATATATCTCCGTTAACACCTGCGCGGCTCGCCCCGGAGGCTGCATATTAAAATACTTCCACACTACAAAGGTCGGGACCGCAGCCGTCAGAACGTCTCTTTTAGCTCGCATGCCTATTCTGTTATTATATTTTCACATCAGCTACTCGTATACGGGCATTTTCTTCCCTGCTAGGAGGGAACAAAGTGGCACTTTTCTGTTCTAAGACATTAGTATTTATCTCAGCCAGTTTGTTAATAAAAACAATTTTTTATTGAATTTATCGCTTCATTATAATCAGGAAGTATACTAAGCACATATGAAGTTAAAATGAATATGATTCAACTTGAACATTTTTTATTTTCCTCTAAGGTGGTGTGAAAAGCAGTATGTGTCACATAGGAGCAAAACCATTTTCACCTTAGGCGTTAACGCTTGAATCCCTCACTTCGCTCAGGAGTCTATTTTAGAATCCCTCGCTAACTTCGAGATTCTACTGCATCGCTTCGTTTGGGATTCAATGCACGCTTACGCTGTAAATATTTCATTTTGCTCCCTTTTTACACAATCTACTATTGTAGAGCCAGACCACAATAATATAGCCGGGAAAATAATTTGACGGTTAAAAATGCATATGGCAATGTTTTTTAGTTGTTACTAATGTATTTTTTTTGTTGTCTGTATTGTGTAATGCTTTTGTATTGGCTTTTTATGTGAGAAAAATGCGAAAATCATAAAAAGCCAGGGCAGTGCAGAAATACTTTAGTCCGAGTCTAGAAGATTAGGTACATGTTTAAAGTCGTTTTCCACCGACTTAAAGATTTCGAAGGAGGTTCTCAATTCGTCGGAATCTTTGTTTATGCTATTTTACTTTTTATATTGTTCACTTATGATTATAGAAGACGCAGAGCAATGAAAGCGTATTCACACAGGAAATATACCAAGGATAAAGATTGACACGACTCGAAATAATTGAAAAGAAAAATTCGGCCAAGTGCGAGTAAGACTCGTGCCTCAAGGGTTCCGTACATCATTTTACGTCACTCTGGGCGGTAAGTGAGATTTTACGCCCACGGGCGCAGCGGAAAATCTCACTTCACACCCAGGAGAAGACGTAAAATTGTGTACGCACCACGGGCGGTAATAAAGAAGGCCTCAGATCGCTTGTCTATGGCCCTTACCTTCGGTTCGGGCCACAAATATCCGCGATCTGAGCCGTTCTTTATTTTACCGCCCTAGGTGCGTAATGTACAATTTTTTATCTTAAGGACTCATGCTCGACTCAGACTTCTTATATTTTTTCTATAATAAATACGTTCTAACTATTTCTTGTACTTTTTTCAATATTTTTGTCCCACCAGTTTCCAAAGAGGGAAAAGGAAATTTTTTACCTATTTTCTTGAATAACTTTAAAATTTATGTGTTATTCTTAAAATTATAGTAAAACGTATCAAAAGCTTTAATTTAATACACGACAAAGAAAAAAAGTAAAAGAAAATGTGTTTTAGATTTATCAATCAGCTATTTTCTGGGAATTTTTTCTTGTGAATCATGCAAAAACTTGGTTAGTTACCAACTTGGTAACTATATACAGTAACCATGAATATAAATATTCAGCGCTAAGTTTACTTAAAGCCCCCGAATAGAGCTTCCGGTCATAAAACATTACGTAACGGAGAGCTTGTGCTTGACAGTGATATTAAAAGCTTAGCATTGTAAGTTCATCAGAGGAAGCTCTGTGGCACGGGTATTAAGCTTTTAGTTTAATTTACATAAGGTCACCAGGTCATTTGAGTTGTTCTTTTGACTCAGACATGAACAAATAATATGTATAAGAAAACATACAATAGTTATTTGTGCATTTTGAATTAAAAATGTCACCGAAAATATGCCATGACAATTCGGGAATATTCACAAAGTGTAAGCTAAATTTACTCGTAATTTTTTTTTATACAATGAAAACCTACAGCATAATTACTGTATACCAGAGTAGAATTTCAAAGCCAATTACAGGTTTTCACTTATGAAACCAATCTAGCAGAAATAACACATTTAGCCCTCTTAAACAGACAAGTGTCTGCAGCAAAACGTGTTAGGCAAATTTTCACCAAACATAAAATGCATATATGTTGTAACTTGCAACTTATATGTACAGTCGACGTCAAAGATATGTTTACGCTTTTCACCTTACGCCTTTGTAATAAGGTGCAAAAGTGTAAACATATCTTTGACGTGGACTGTACCTATTAGTGGCGGTGGATCAAAGCCGGTGCTGAATTTGGCTTAAAATTTCTTCATGAGCTTCGAGAATCATGTTCTATGGACGCGCCGCCACTGGTACCTATATCAGAAATGACTAGTAGTCCGCCTCGAACTAAGAACTCGCGATTTACTTGCAAACGAGTTGACCAATATAATAAGACCCTTCGGAGGATTTTTTTCTCCTTCTAGCTCCATAACCACTTGATCGATCCTGCTCATATACGAACTTACAAATTTTATGTATCTCTGCTATAGCCCCAAGAAATTTCACAAAGATCAGAAAAACATTACTAAAGTTATCGTCCGACAAACCATCGAAATCAAAAAGCCATCCAAATGCCGAGACGTCCCTGTAGCCAGGTGACAGTTCGGTCTGGAGTTGTTTGTAAGAACTCAATTCGCTTACGCTCCGCGAGTTTGATAATATATCACTACTAATAGATTCTTCACGAGAAAGTGGCTTGTAATTTGACCTCGTAGCATTTACGCTTATTAGGTGGGTTTACTTACGCTGTTCTTATTTTAACGAAGCACTTTGTCGGTCCTTTGTGACTTAGCTAGCTTCTTCAATTGGCACAAGACTGGGATAGTGGCGTTATGGCTCCTCTACATGATGGGCCATCATAGGGACGCAGCTATTCGTTAGAGGGAGCTAACGATATTGCGATCTCGTTCCGTCGTATAGCTGCGTCCCTATGATGGCCCATCATGTAAAGCCAGCCTTAAACGAAGAGAGGCCTATGTTCAATAGTGGGCCATAAAGGTCCGATAATGATAACAATGAATTTCTTTAAGACGATTGGCTATCTACGGCAAAAGTACACGGAAAAAAAAGATTGATTGTTGATTGGATTGTTGTCTTAAAATAGAAATACAAAAATGTATTGTTTCAAGAGTATATTGAGTAAATAAGAGATATTGTACTTTAATCAAACAAGTATCACCTTAGGTAAAAGAAAACTAGAAAATCTGTAAGAATATATTCGCTTCGTTATATTTAAAACTTTAGTTTATTTTCGTTAAAGGAAATAAATACTTGTCACGAGGAAATATTTTCAACATAATATAATAATGTCTTAGATTGAGAATATCCCGGAAGCTTTTTTTCCGTGTAGGTCTGCGCGACGCCTTTTGCTGTGCGAGTTTTTATGTGCTAATGGTGTTTCTCCATATGACGATACCCAGTTAAATTTTTGTGCAAGAAGAGAAGAAAGTTGCTTTTATTTCGAGTGGTTATTTTGAGGTAACGGAACCCGGCTGTGCAATGCCCGACACGCACATTGTCGCTTCTATCTAGCTGTGTAAATACTAGCAATCCAACTTAATCCTCCATAAGTCCAATATCTCCGTAATAGATTATTACAGGACTCCTCAGTTCCGTCTAAACAACATAAGTAAATATTTACACTAGCTGTCTCAAAGCTCAGGAAAACGGTTATTTTTCTTCAGGCAAGTAGACGGGTAGATAAAGATAAATTAAAGGAAAGAGATGGCGTTGAGAAATTACTTCCAGAACAATTTTAATGTCAGATTTCGTAGCGATAAGGAGGAAACGGATTTTGGTTGAAATATTGCACTGAGATTATAATCGGATATTCCACCAACACAATTCATTATCAACTGTTACATTGTCATACATTATTGTCATGTTCGAAATTTGAATGTTTAAAATATCGACGATCGATATTCTAAAGTAAACTTTACGATGCACCTCTCATACAGATTTTTTATATAGGTCAAGCTTATCGTTTCTGGACATATGGAATTTTAATGGGATTATATTAATTTTATATTGCGCTTTTGCGTGTCTGAATACAGCCCCGTTACTCGCATCCAATAGATTGCGCGCTTGTCACTATCGTGCCTTTAAACTTTTCTTTAAAAGGAGAACGGATATTTATTCTGAGCTGAAGTTTAATATCCTCTTCTAAGAATGCACATTTTATTTTCTATTTAATATTGTTTTTAATATACGAGTAATATGGTTAATATTTTAGTTCAAAATGGGGTTTGTTGATTATGTCCTAAATTGTGTAAGGTTTAGTAGATAGGGTGGAGTTTTATAAAAAGATACTGATAGTAGAATTCTGCTATAAATGGGTAGGTAGTAATTTAAAACGAATAAACGCTTTCATAACTATCAACTACTAAGTTATACGCATTAACTCTTAACATACCCCCCGCTACGGTAAATAGAGGTAATATAATAATATGTTAGCCTATATATGTCCCACTACAGGGCACAGGCCTCCTCTCAGAGGGATTGTGCTATAGTCCTCACGCTGGCCCAAAGCGGGTTGGGAACTTCACATACAACTTTGAATTTCTCCGCGGATGTATGCAGGTTTCCTCACGAGGTTTTCCTTCACCGAATAAATGTAATAAATTAACAAACTTTAAGGTCCTCCTATTTTAGTCGGTAGTGATCCTGCCAACGAAGCAGGAGGTCTTTGGGTAGAAAAATCTTGGTAAGAGTATTTAGTTATTGTGTTAATCTTTTGTTTTTTTTTTATTTGTTAATATTTCGCGTTATCTAGAGACTGGCAGAAAAGCGTTACCTACATAGAGACGACGCATAGTCTAAATTAGAACCTTGTGTAACATAATTATCTACATTTGTCAGCTATCATATTTGAAACATAGAATTAAACCCCTAAAAGGTTAATATAAAAGGGGGATGAAAGTTTTTACCGATTTCCACGAGGACAGTCACGAACGGAGGCTAGTATGGTATAAAACTGAAAAATACATAACCAACGCGATGCCACGATTTTATTTTTTCATAACAGCGCACAGCGCATGCCTGCCGCCCGCGGCTCGCACATGCGCAAACTTCAGGCAAACATGGCCGAACGCGCCCGGCTCTTGACCCATTGTAGTGACTTATTTTCATCGTAAATCAAAACAAAAGCCGTTAACACATCTAAAAGAAGATAAAACTAATAACACGTTCCAATTTTAAAATATGACCGTGGATAATAGCAGTGATTTGGTTCGAAAAGGTCAATAAATGTGAAATAGCACCAGATTCTGAGACAGTGTTGACAGATCAGTGACAATCGTCGGAGATGAGTGGCTGCAATATTTTACATGGATTATCTGGACTTTGCTAGGATTTGCGAACTTACACAACGTGGTAAACCCATCTGTTGTTGGGGAGGACACTATGAGATAAAAATGGACCATTTTGGAGAACATTTGTCAACGAATGCTGGATGCAAAAGGTATTGTTAAGCTTAATAATTATGTTCTAGATGATTTTTATAGTGAACCCATTAAAATACTGATTTGAAAAACTGAAAATGACGCCTAAAATATAAGGATCAGAAAAATAATTGATTTGATATTTTTCTGTATACAAAGGTGCAATTTCTGCAAAATAATTATAGTAGTAGAAGAAATAATGCGTGTTAATTCTTTAAAAAAGGCCTAGAGACCGTTTCAGCTTATCGAGCTATTTGGAGAGACAATGTATTTTAAATCCGAAGTTAACATTTCAATTATTTAGATGTTAACTTATTTATGACAAATAAATAATTTATAATTTGAAATTTGAATGTTTTACATCCAGTGATAATCAGAATGTTGTCCTTGCCTAGTTAATAATTATGATACAAATATGAGAGAGGCCTTATAAAAGGGACGATAAATCCTTCAATGTATTATGGGCTATTCGGAATGTCAAAAGATCTCTGATATCGTCGGACCTATGTCACCTTAATCCTGAATGAACTACCAAAGGCCCAGGTATAATATACATAGTGAATGCAGACTGTTTTAAATTAACTTCTACCTATGTTAAGATTTAGGTGGATTTGAACTATAAGGATAATTCGTACGTCTTAATCGGTATTCATGATTTGTTACGGATTTATTACTAAAATGAATTTCTTTTGCCATCAAAATGTCATTGACACAAATTGTGATTCTGATAACCAATGTACCTAAACCTTTACGTTTATGCACGTTAATTTAAGAAAATCCTTTTTGATATCATACATCATATCATTTATTTGTTTTCAAAACACTATTAGCTACAACGGTGGTACAGTTTGTTTGATATCTTAATTTTGTATTTAAGCTGAACAGTATTTAAACAGAAATAAAGGAAAAGTAGAAAATGCCTTTTCTCAGGTAAGACTCGAACTCATGGGCATGTATCCCGATACATGCCCGTCGCTCTCACCAACTGAGTTACCGAGACATACAGTGTCGTCAAATAAAAATTAAATGTAATATTAATATTATGTACTACTGTACAGTGTTTTTTAAAGTCAGAAAGCACCCTTCAATTTAGAAAATATTGATGCTTTGTCATTTTTAGGTCTCATTTAAATATTGGTTCTAACAAAGGTCAACTATTATAATATCAAAATAGTATTTTTAAAAACGGAATGTACCTGCGGGTGTGGCTGCTATAATGATTAAGCTCGTAATAAGCTTGTTAAATAATTTCTTAGCAGCTATCAAACACGCCAATTAGACTGCTTAAAAAATTAATTTTCTTATTACCTAAGGCATTCAAATTTATTTCAGCGCGTAGTCTGTTTTGTGCCTAAAAACATATAATAGATTCACCAGTTAGATCATGAGAAAATATTGAATAGATATTTATTTTTTCATTTAACAACTAAACAAAATAATAAATGAGATACTTGTATTGTATTGTATTGTATTTATAGATGCGCCGTTCTCGAGTACGTTACCATTTACAATGAGAAATATTGTTGAGCGGTAACGTTTCCCATACAAAACGGGTTTCCGCAACTCGACGTGTAGCGCGTATTTTGCGTGAAATAAGATAATTATCGTTTAAGTTCCGCGTAAGATCACGCCACTACACTTTTTAATAAATAACACGGAGTGACGTCACTAGATTTTGACATTGTTAGATTGACAATAGAACTAATTTAATATTTTTTTAATTATCTAACAGACGGATTATTTACAATTTTCAATACTCAAAAACACCCTATTTTATGGTCACCCCTAGATGGTCCCATTGTCACCAAGTCAGGGTCTGATGATGGGATCCTGGAGAAATCGAGGGAACTCTTCAACTATTATAGGCACACCTATAGTGATTTCACTATTTTTTACAGCAACTCGGCCACTTCCTCTTGGAATAGCGGATCCTAAGTGAAGTCGGTTCTTTTTTTGTTTTAAATTATTTAAAAGTTAGCGCATACAACGAGATTTACGAAAGAGTCTGCCACATTTTCCTACAGAATTAAGTGTTAAATTCGTATTTGTACCAAAAACATACCCTCAAAGTGTTAACCAAAGAGTAAATTCAGTCGTGTATAACATGATACCAGATTGATATTAACTCGTTATACGCTGTAAAGCGGATTACATGTGAAATTTCCGTGACACAGTGCCGAATGAGAAATGTTGTATAATGTTATGAGCTCCATCAAACCACGACACTTCTCTTTCCAAACAAACTCAAAATCTTTGTGAACTGTATTTTAAATCCCATTTTGGCTCCACATAGCCATTATAAACATTAAACCAGGGCTCGGAAACCGGTATTTACTCCATACTAAAATACCGGTATTTTTTCGTTTTTTTCGATCTTCCGTTTACTATTTCATATTTAATCGAACAATCTTATAATATGAAGTCATTGTCTAATAGTATTTTGTGCAACAGTTACATAATGAGGGTTCTTAAGATTCGAGGGTCGAAGTTACAAAACGAGGCGAAGCCGAATTTTGTAAAAACAGACCCGAGAATTTTAAGAACCCTTATTATGTACCGTTGCACACAATAGTTTTTATACGAGTGCTTAAGCAAGCCGGTAAGAATTGAGTTCGACGAAAGCCGTGCACAACCTACTGCTTCTATGTAATTGAGTAACTTCGATCTCCCGGTGGATTGTGCCGGCGGCGACACGCAATGCGGGGCCCGACAACAGTTTCACAATATTGTATGGAAATCCTTTCTGTGATTGTTATGGATGCTACAATATGCGACCATAGAAGCTCTATCAAAAAGTATGCGCTAGTAGTTCCGCCACCACAATCTCAATTCGAGTATTACAGTCGCCGAGTATAAAAATATAATATTGAGTTGTACAGTCAGCATCAATAGTATCTTCGTACACAAAGCCAGCAAAAATATGTGACAGGCTTCACAGGCTCCTATGGCTCTACAAATAAGAGCGTGTCACATATTTTTGCGGCCTTCGTGTAGGAAGATCCTATTGATGCTGACTGTACATAAAGACCATAAAATAATTAAATAGATTTATAGGGTTAATTCAGGGTTTTTTTTAAACCGATTCCGAGCCCTGCATTAAACAACACAAAGTTGGTATCAAATTGTACTTCCCAAATTGCGTTCTACGAATCGAATGGAATTATCAATCCTGCTCGTAAATTATCCAGTTAAATCGTGTTCTAATGAATTATTAATGGGATTGATCTGAAGCCCTGTCTTGTTCAACCGCGATACAATACGCTTTTGTTTGTACCATGCTTTTGTTTTTATGTACTCGAATTAAGTTGAGAGCGATTTGATTTTATTGATTTGCGTTAGTGTAATAAAGCCCTTACGGCATACAAAATTTAGGGTCCGTGGCACCAAACCGTCCGTTAAAGTCAACGGCATCGTTAAAATTTTCTTATCTGAAAAGTTTGACACCTTTCTATGGGATGACCAACCGCCACCCGCTCTAAATATTTCGATAGATGGGAAGACGTCGATCTAAGAATTTTACATCCTTCAACTAATCATGAATTTGGAACCTTATACTTTGTATTTTATAAATTTGTTTTTTACACACATTTATTTAAAAAAATTTTGATACCGTTTTCGGAAAGTGGGGAGATATTAAGCGTTTTTTGTGCTTTCAGAGCTATATTATTTACGAAACTATTTTATATCCAAAAAATGTTTTGAAAGAACTCCATTATTTTTGAAAAGCTTATCCAACGATACCCACGACAGGGTTGGAGCGAAAAAAAAATCACCCCCACTTCAACCGAGGTACCCTAATAAAAAATATTTTTCCAGTTTTTATTCTACCACTTTGTCGGCGTGATTAATGCTCATACTCATACCAAATTTTTTGCCTTCTAGTGCTAACGGTCACTGAGCTAAACCACGGACATGGCGAATGTATAAGGGTTCCTAGTTAACTTCGGAACTCTAAAAAGACATTAAATATCGCTAACGCTTGTCACTTATACTAAACAGAGGCGTGCCTGACGCTGGTTTTAAAGATAAACCGCAGCTTTCTATTATGAGTTAGGTTTAGTTTGTGTTTACATTTACCTAATGCCCGTTCAGTTTTCAGGACGGTAACGAGTTTTTGTATTATAATAGCTTTATCATATTTTACTATATTGTATTTAAAAAGAGTTTTAACCTTCATCGTATCTCTCACGTAAAGTTATCAATTTTGCGGTTTCGGTACATTTGTATAGAGAATATTAAAAAAAAAACGAAAATACCAATTTTATAAGTCCCGTAACAGGTATAAACACAAAGAACAGTTCTTTCTGTTTTTATACTGAGATAAAAACCTGTTTGTGTTACCAAGACTTATTAAATTTGAAATTTCTAATATAGTTAGGGACATTATGTCGTAGTCCGATAAACATACAATAGAAATTACATCGTTTTCTATAATTTTTTTATATTTTTGATACCGTTTTCGAAGAAGAGGGGAGATATTTTTTTAATTGAATTCGTCGCAACTTCTTAAAGATGTACTACGACTATATGGACGATTTTTTTTTGTTGTTATGTGTGTAAATGCATTGTCGTTATGTTTTTAAACTTATCGAATGAGAATTTACAAAAAATCAATATAAATTGCTTTACTCATGGCTTTCCTGAATAGGACGCGTTTGTCCGTTACGATATTTGAAATTAAAACAAGTTACAATATTGATATTATTTTAATTTTCAGATAATTCAAATTTATCTATTAACCCTACGGATAGCCGCTGAATATAAATCATACTGTTTAAGCCCATCAAGTCAAGTGATTTATTAGATTTAAATTTATTAAAAGCTTAATTTATTTTAAACTTAGATTTGAACAAGAAAAATAAAATGGTTTAATAAATAATTCTTACAATATTTATTGTCTAGCGACAAAAAGTTAGATGAATGTTAAGTCAACGAAGATTTTAATTTTAGTTAAAAAGCTGGCTATAGACTATTACTATTACTTTACGTTTTTTTAGGATAATTTATTATGCCTTGTGTAAACACTGGTAAGTATTGACATAATCTTTGAGAAATTAATGGATTGAAATATTTTTAAGTAATTGACCAGTAACTCAGCGAAGACCGTCAGTCGGCGAAGATCGTATAGCAAAGAATTACAGCTAATTCCGCAATTTCCGCATAGCTTTTGTCTACGACAAGGCAAAACTGTTCTAGAACAGTTCTACTACTGTTTTACCATTTCGTAGAAAAAGCTATGCAGAGTTAACTGTAATTCTTTGCTATACGATCTTCGCCGACTGACGGTATTCGCTAACAATGTTTAGAAATAAAGGAAAAGTAGAAAAATCCACTGCCTCAGGCGAGACTCGAACTCGCGACTCTGGGAAACATGCCCATCGCTCTGCCAACTGAGCTACTGAGACTATACCTGATGGCTGCGAATTTCTCCACCACATCCTTTATTTTATATTCGCGCCTTAGGGTATTCGCTAAGTTGACCTTACTATACTAGTTGAGGTTTTTTGCGACCTACGGGCAGGGTCATACTTCGTCCAGAGGGTTGAGTCATACAAAGGGATAAAGCGACTAGGGGGGCAGTAGAATTATTTAAATATTAGAATTTAGTTTAGTTTTTACTTTAATTTCTGCGGTCTATCAGACACCACCAATTAAACGAAGTGTGAAAAGAAATGGTAATCTCATTTAAGTTGGTTATTATATTTCTTATTTCTTTTACTTTCATAATCAATTTAATTGTTTTTACTTTACATTTAAAAAGGAAATAATTATTTAAAAAAATATTTGAAAATTAAAAGCAGAGCGCTTAGACTACTAGTTAGTAGTTGAGATGAGACAAATAGGTATTTTTTTTAAATTAAAGATAGTAATAAGTAATTCTAGTTTTTGAAATTTCATACAAATCTAATTATGTGTGCATTCTACACTTAAAATTAATAGCGGCTGTATTATAAATGGACGTATCCGTATCGGAAAATAAAACAGTTCATTGTCCGATATAGCACTTAATAGTGAAATAAACCCGTTTTATAAGCATTTGGTTCCTAAATGAACCAATAGGAGCGACTGCCGTAAAACGACTCCGATATAATACTTGCGAGCTGTTAGTACCAATTTAACGTTATCTGTTTCTGAAGCTATAGACTTGGCAAGGACTAGGGTCCGTTTTCAGAATGTGACTTATGTAGTTTAAATAATAGTACATTACTACAGAGGCCGGGAAGTAGGGGGTACGCCGGCTGAGTTATATAGACGGCCGAGCGCAGCGAGGCCGGATAGTTATGAGGCTGGCAACCCCTTTTCACGCCGAGGTATGTATCGTGCTTTTCTCAAACATGCAATGAAATAAATATGAAAATTATCCAATTTTTTTCCGACATACGTAAGGCAAAAGTCTACTCGTAAACTTGTATTAATAATGTATATGGTGACTGAATAAAAAACAAAAAAAAAAAAAATTGCAAAAAAATTTTTTTTTCAAAAAATAAAACAAAAAGAACTGTCAAAAAAAAAACAAAAAAAAGGCTTTTTTTTAAATATGCATAAGTAGTGGCACAATGTCAAATGAACCAAAAAGTAAATATCGCTTAAACCTTAAATGGCTGGGTAATTTATTTAGAAACGTTTGTACGCATAAAATATTGTTTATTTTATCAATAACATATATGATTGATGAAAATTATGAAACTCAATTGAATATGAAAAAAATCATATTATATGAAATAAGTGCAACATATACAGAATGTAACAAAAACTGTGGTGATCGGTTTAAGAGCATAAATTGATATCGTATTCTCATTATGAAAACTGTTGCTGACGTGACCCATCCAAAAATTTTCGCGTGCATAAAATTTTTCCATACTTTTTTTTGGGTATAAGTATTGAAATCAAACGCTTCTTAATCTTAAGATTCTTAAGCCAACAAATATACATAGCACTTCTGTATGCAGACTACAGAAAAAAATCACACGCAACTACATATGTTGGATATTTATGTATAAAACGGCGTATATTAGAAGCAATAATGTAAGCAATCCTCTTGTAGGTACGGTCGTGTCTGAAAAAATATATACTTTCAATGTGACTAAAACATGTATGTATCCAATACTTTACGCCTTGGTAACATGTCTGGTGTCTACATATTTTTGTCATATCAAAATCCATATTTTCAGAGTTGACTGTACATGTCTAAGACAATTCTCCATCCCTCCTACTTTACTACACAATCTATAAACGGACATTCAAATTCGTCAATGTCCGCGGTAACATTTTGAGTGGCCATAAATTTTCCCCCCATAAAACGGCTTTGATAGCTTATTTGTTAACCCTATTACCGTGTTTACGATGCACCACAATCCTGACAACTCCTTTAAACCCGTAGTTTTGTGTAGATAGTGGCGATTCGCATTAATAATAGACTACAACTAGATCGTTAAATAACCCTTATAGGCATTTGGCTTCGATATTAGGCTGGCTCTACATGATGGGCCATCATAGGGACGCAGCTATACGACGGAACGAGATGGCAATATGGTGTTAGCTCTCTCTAACGCATAGCTGCGTCCCTATGATGGCCCATCATGTAGAGGCGCCATTATGGTCAAGGCCATCTGGGGCCATCGCCATGATGGAAATGTAAAAATAATACTGGAAATTACAGGAATACGAAGAATTAAAAGTTAAGTAATCATCGTGGACCTAGAAATTATAGGCAGTAATTCCGTCTTAAGCTAATTTGCTCGTGTTTACGTACAATTATGTACAACTAGTGAACAAGCAGTGAATGGTTAAAAGTGTTAAAACCCAACAAGTGAGTGTGTGTACATACCGCGGCTTATCATGGAATCACAGTTTTGTTTTATTTAGTTGTTATGTACCTAGCTATACCCCAAAGTAAATAATCATATCATATATTTTTCCGGCATTACATGCCTATATTTTCTAAGTCCATATAATCATACTACATTATTTATCTTTTTTTATTTTTCTTTATTTATAAGGGATAAGGGAAACTCTGATTCCTACTGCTCGTGAGAACACTGCGGTGATTTATTTAATTAGTAGTCATCCGTATGGCGGCGATGCGGTTCGCCACCCATCAAGTCTCGTTCTTCACGGGGGCGAGAAGTGGCTCACGGAGAGCCGTTTTGCTGCATTGATCGTAGCAAATGGAAATCCGTAATCTCTGCCTACCCCTTTTGGGCGTGATTGTATGTATGTATGTATGTATATCTTTCGACTGCCGTTGATACGATGTTACTCTTTTAGACCCCTGTAGACTGAAGTTATAATTGTAATTTTCAATAATTTTCCAACACAAATCTAGATATTTATCTAGAATTATCGTTGTTTGGTGCTCAATGATTTATTTATTCATACATTTATTCAGATATTAATGATATTATTTTACAGAATTACGGGCGCTGATGCGCTGTAAAACTAAATGTGTTAAAATAAATCTATGGAAACAATGTTTGTGAAGTTTATAAGAAAAATCAATTCACAAAAAAGCAAGAATTATTCATAAAGTTTATGATCTTTTAGAAATATTTAAAAGAAATAATTATGAATAGCGGCAAGCAAATAATTTTCCGCCCTCGCAACACAAATAACCATGAATAAAGGAACTCACTGGAGATATTGAAAAGAAAACTAATTACTACTGCCGAATTTTAGTAACTCCGAAAATAGTCGTACAAAAAGCCAAATTGAAAATGTCAACGAAAGCCTTGTGATTTATTTCAAATGTTTTAAATTCAGAGATTAAATCCTTACCTACACTTTAATTTAGTAGATAGCCGGTCAAGAGTAGTCAGTTATGATTTGTAACTTATTTTTGTTTTGTATTTTTTTTAAGATAGTAAATAGGACGCCGGTTTGTGATAGCCGATGACGATCGACGTGAATGAAGTAGATAGAGATCAAAACTTAGCAAGTTATTAAAATCAGTTTAAAAAAACAGCCTTACGATATCATGAAAATGCTAACAATTGAGCAATACGTTTTGTAATATAAAGTTCAGCACAACCAATCAACGAAATAACCACAGCGACGCATGCCGAGCAATTTGAATGGGCTACAGTCTAGTGTCCGTACTGTTCAATTAAAGCACCCTGTATATGCAGAGGTTATTCTCAAAACACAAAAAAACGCTGAACATTTGTAGAATAATAAAACATTACGATTTATATTTTGGCTACTAACATTTGCGCTATTTATTACACACATTTGTACGTCTAAGCTCAGTCAAATTATAATTAATTCATCGAAAATTTACAAGCCTTATTGAACTTTTAATCGTTTGTCCTAATCTGTCACTGTGACAGTTGTGTTTGTTACAAACAGACTTTAACTAATATAACCAAAGAAGTGCCAAAAAAAGGGGCATAGAATTTGTCATTGTAACTGGTTTTCATACCGGAGCGGCCATTAACAGGCCTCCCCTCTGCCGAAAATATATGACCAGTGGTCATACTCATTGTATGGACTGACGTTTATCTGACGTGGCTATTTTGACGTACCTCTCCCCCGCAAAAATCGGCAAACTTTTTTTGTGTAGTAAATGACAGACATGGCCGGTCCGATTGGTTGAATAGTTTAAAGGTTTTCACGGATCATTTCAGGTGCTAGGCACCACCAGTAGTCCGCGGACCTCAGCAGCTTCAAAAAAACCTCGCGGTTAAAATATTTTGGCTTCCCTATGAGCACGTTGTATAGGCTAGCATATAAGAGAGTGAATAAAGAGTTGATAGTTTACGCGGACGAAATCAAGGGCGGAGACTAGTTGTAGTTCGTTTGATTAGGCATTGGTTCAGAATAGCCCCCCTGCCCCTATAAGCACGGCCACCAGTTCCATCGGGCGCACTCGAGTTCCACTGGGCTTGTTTTGAAACATACCAATACTGTAGATCACATTGAACCCACGTAGCTAGTTGTGTTTTTGATAAGTATGGAGATAAATAAGTATGGAGTAAGCACTCTGATGCTTTTTACATAGAGTCTGCCCGGAAAGAAAAGTGTTCTAGTTTATGTGGGAACTCATACATTCTACGACATATTACTTTCCGGACAGACTCTACAAGCCACGATCCCCCACTTCCAAAAGGCGCGTCGTATCATAGTAATGTTTGTTTGATTGACAAAAGAAAAAATACACATTCAATATGATTTAATGCTCTAATTGTTATACTAATTATAATTATATGTTTTACCTAGGATTGAGGTGATACAAACGCTAGCGATGCCACTGCTAAAACTATTCACACAGTTTTATTAAGCTTGACCACGTTTATTTGTATATGCATCAAATCTTCTAAGTTAAATTCCAACCACTTCGCAGTATCTGATTGAGCTGAAATTTAGTATACTTCCGTAGTTTACATGACGATGCTACTACTGTGTACCAAAAACAATTTTTTGGGAGTTAATTGTTTCAACTCGTGTTCAAAAAGTATTCGCCCGCTGAGAAAACTCTGGTGCAGTCGAAAAGTATTCGGATACGCAAAGTATGCCTTTCCCAACTTTTATCCCGGATTTGGAACTTTCCATAACAGATTTACTTTTTGTTTACTATGTTCCAGTGCTGGATACTCGTATGAACAAATATTTGAGCACCTTTTGGGATTTCGGAGTTGTTTGTAAGGTTGTTTCGTGGAGGTAAATATTATCCTGAAATTGATGTTTAAAATTAAAATCAATATTTGGTAAGGAAAAAATAAATTTTGTATTTTGTTTATACATAATCTAATCTGTGATCAAGGTTCCTTGACCAAATGGAAAACAGTCAAGTCCGTCCGTCTGTCCATCTGTACGTCACAGTAATTTTACTTAACCACACCGATTGATTGATAACCTTTCTTTCTGAATGCATGTTTTGTGTGTCTGCCCGAAAATCTAAAAAATGTGAGTGCCCTCTAACTTAACAGGGATCCAAAATAGAATAAACAAAAGAACAGAATAATATAGAGAGAGTAAGAGAGTGTATAAATAGAACAGAATAAAATAGAAAGAGCGAGAGTGTATAAATAGAACTGAATAAAATAGAAAGAGTGAGAGAGTGTATGTATAAAAAGAACAGAATAAAATAGAAAGAATGAGAGAGTGTATAAATAGAACTGAATGAAATAGAAAAAGTGAGAGAGTTTATAAATAGAACTGAATGAAATAGAAAGAGTGAGAGAGTGTATAAATAGAGCAGAATAAAATAGAAAGAGTGAGAGAGTGTATAATTAGAATAGAATAAAATAGAAAGAGTGAGAGACTGTACAAATAAACAATAGTGTGATCAAGTGTATGAAAAAGGGACATATATTTTTATATACACGTAAATATTTTTTATCAGAATGAGTTCTCAGTCAATCAGTTCGTAGGTAATAAAGAAATCAGACTGGCGATCCCGTACCTAACGTCTAAAGTTCCATGAACCAAATTAGGTAGAAAATACTGAATGTCGTATCTAGTCGGTCTGCAGTTCCTCGTTTAACTAATCTCATATTAAACCTTTTCTTTACAACACAGCGGATTGCCACATAAAAACACAATAAATAATTAATTTACACTCGTTCTATAAAATAACCAAACTCCCGCACTTAACCACAATCCAATGGAATAAGACCCAAGTAATACCTAGTAAAATTTTATTATCAATTTGAAAATTTATGCCCACAGTTCGTTCGGAATCCGCTCAGTACGCGGGGTAATGAAATAAGTCATTTAAATTGGAATAGAGATTTCAATGGATGGTACGGACCACTTAACCAATAGATAAAGCATTTAGGGTCTGTAAACATTGGGGCTCCCAAGTATGAAAGCGCACCACTTATTTCAGTTGCATCCACATTTACGAGTTTTTTAAACTATAAACAAATATGGGCTGACAATATCTATATAATAATAATGTAGAATGCAAACTGAGCATTTTAAGGTTATATTCTAATCGTGTAAGCTTTGCTCTCCAATATTTCGCGGGCGATTTCACTATAATTTATTCAATAATTTGATTTGATTTTGATTTGCTATCCTAATTGGATATGAAATTTCGTCATAGATTATCAAGGAGAATGGCATTGCGGGTTTCCCGCTACTGAATTGCGACGCAGTAGTAATGTCGCAACCGAAATGTACCTTTTTTTGTCGTAGTGGGAAATAAAATACGTATTGTATCCTATATCGAGGATATGGAAGCTCCCTCCTCTCACCACACTTCTGAGAACAAGAGGGGGGAATATACACACTAAAACCCACTCCGTTTGTGCTTGGCCTGTGTCTGCTTAGTCCTTAGCTATGCTAAATGTATCAAAAATTATAAGAAGTTTAACTGCAGACACAAAAATTGAGAATGACACACTTACACAAACTGTCAGTATCTAATTTAACACACATGTCAATGATGTTGCGCGTAGTAACAGGTAGTAACTAAAAGTAAAATTAATACTTACAACAAAAAATCGTTCGTGGTGCGAGTCTTCGCAAAGTCAACTGAGTACGGAGTCTATAGAAGATAGTCTACGACGGGGGACATTACGTGGGGGCTAAATGCGGGTAATATTGGATTATATCACTGATTTATGTAAAATCTTTATCGGTGGCGACACCTGGGATTGGATTTTGGTATCGTCAGCGTTAGGTGAGTCGGAATTTAGGAGGTTTTATATTTAGGGAGGATTTATTTTTTTGGTGTTTTACGGAAGTATTAGTATTTTTTGTAGATTTTTTTTTATTAGGTACCATTGTTTATTTCACCGAAGCTTTTACATTTAAATTAAGTTCCATAAAGTTGCTCATTAGTGCGTTTAAAAAAATGCTGTTACATTTCGACCTATCAGACGTCGAGGTTTTTTGAGCATTTCTTTTTATTTTTGCCACTTTTCTCGACTTTTTATTTTATAGTAAGTTTTATGTTTTTTCTAGTCAGAATCATCTTTTTTTATTGCATAAATCGGATCAGCTCGTGATTCTGACCAGGAAAAACATAAAACTTAGCAAAAAAAATTGAGTCAACAAAAGTGGCAAAAATTTTGAGAAACGCTCTTTTACGGGTGGCTAAAATTATTATTTGTATTCGTGGCTATTTCCATAGGAAATTTGTTCATTATGACCTAACTAATGATCTCTCGCAATGTGGCTAGGAATTGAAGAAACTCCCTGTATTTTGTGACTTACATATAGTCAGTATCATCCATTTGCGTTGGTCCCGGCCTTTACCTATATGGCTCAAACGAACTGGGGTCTGTTCAGCAACCTGTTTCCATGATTTGGCGACTTGGTGTAGGCACTAAGTTCATATTTTACATCACATTACATATGTACTTAACAGTACTTCCTAAATCTACACGTTATCAACACATCATCATCATTTTAGCCATTTACCCACTGTTGAGCATAGCCTCTCTTCGAGTACGCCATCTGTCCCGGTCCTGAGCTGATCTCACCCAGAAGTGACCCGCAATCTTCCTAATATCGTCCACCCAACGAGCCAACGGACGCCAAGGACTCCTTTCATCCGAAAGTGGCAGCCAATCTACACGTTATGTATTAGTGAAAGAAGTGTCCTTGTAATTCGCTTATTGGGCTCTTTCACAAAGGTCTAAAAGATAAAAGATATTTATTCTTCAATTTAGGCACATTACAATGCACTTATGAACGTCAGAGAGAAAAAGAAACTACCACCGGTTCTAGCCCTACACCTCTGACCCGAGAAGTATTACTTATTACCGGCAAGAAACTCGGCGGGACTTATTTTTTCAAAACAGTAATACTTACTTCAAAACAGTAGTACTCTTCCACATATATTCGTTGACTAAACTTGCATTGCGACGATATCACGCCATGCGCCACTGACTTAGCGTGCAAACTTCTAAAGTTTCAACGTGTTCAATAACCAATATTAACGGTTTAAGCTAGCTAAGACGCAGCGATATCAGTAACTTTACAATCTCACGTTCTATGAGCGTTATATTAAACTAATCTCCTAGTTTCTAAAGCACCAGGAGCGACCTCCAAACTTTTAAAATATAGTCTTGATTTGATATTTTACTCTCGGCTCATGGGTTAGTCAGAAATTACGTGATCAACTGCCTACTTTGTGGCCCCTTGATTTTTGGTTTTTTAATCACGACCGTGTATTTTTCGGGGCGAAATTATTAAGGGCCTATGCGGATCAAAATTGATAATTGGTTTGTCGGTTCGACATATACTTATACATTTTATATATGAAAAATTACACGTGATGTTTGAGCCTCGGAAACCTAATCTCATGAATTGGTGTAGGCACACGTTTTTACGAATCCGACTGCCATCTGACCTAAAGGGGACCCAGACGAGAATCTAAGCCTTATTGGAATTAAATCCGGTTTATTCAAGATATTTGTCTTCCACGGAAACCTTCTCGTAAATATTTAACGATATTTCGTACATAAGTTCGAAAAAACTCAGTGGTAGAGTCGCCATCAAATATATCGGAGCGGCAAAGGTACTCAAAAATATCTGAACACGCGCTTTATCGCCTCGACAGTATAGGTGGTTTTCAGATATATATGATTACCTTGGGCGATATATCTGATGGCGACTGTACGAGCCTTAGTTTGAACCTGAGACCGCCGGATCGAATGTAGTAGTATTAGTAAAACACTTTATTTCACAAAACAAGTACATGACCAACAAAAACGTAGTAAGTGTGTACAAAGGCGAACTTATTATCCCTTTATGAGATAACTTCCAGGTAACCTTTAAGCAACTGGTATATTGGTTAGACATGGTAGACATTACATTAAGATTTGTACAATACTTATACATGACGGCAAAACTACGTAGAAAAGTTACTATCCCCCTTCCTTTAAAAATATCACCAATTTTACCGAATCCCTAGATGAAAATTTAAGTAAATTACACAGCTTTAGAAATATAATACTGATAGGAGATATAAATATTAACATTCTTTCTGAAAACAGCGAATCGACAGCCCAACTCTACCTAAACCTATGTTCCTTCCATGGTTTACTCCCCGCGCACACGCTACCTACACACCAAAGCGGGTCTTGTCTAGATCATATTATCTTGAAATCTAATATTTCGTCTTTAGCACTTGTTACTAACTCCACAGTGACCGACCATAGGGCTGCCCTACTAACCTTATATCATAAGTCACGTAATACGCACACTCGCACGCAATATGTCACTAATTTAAATGTAAACAAACTTGGAGACGATTTATGCAATATTGACTTTGACCCCGTCTATACTTCTGCTGATGCCGACAATAGTATGCAGTACATAATAAACAATATTCAACAAGCAATAATTCGTAACACAAATAAAACACGTCTAAAAAGCAAGCAATTTAGCATAAAACCGTGGATCACCCCAGGACTGCTCAGATGTATGAGACACAGAGATAAATTACACTTAAAGGCTAAAGCAAACCCTGACAATCCCTTATTGCATCTGTCATATAAAAGATATCGTAACTTTTGTAACAACCTACTAAAAACCATAAAGTCAAACTACGACAAACATCTACTAGAAAGTGCCGGATCAAATAGTAAATTAGTTTGGAAATATCTGAAAAACATTACACACATTTCAAAACAACGAGAATCATCTGCAAGTTTGTTGCAAGATGGCCCGTCCGAAGTGTTGGCTGCAAATAACATAAATAAATTTTTCGTTAACATTGGTAAAACTCTGGCGGAAAAAGTACAGAGAGATTCGACCTCTCTCCCTGCGAGTATGCAGAATGGCACAAGTAAAACTTCGAATTCATTTGTGCTTTTAAACACGGATGAATCCGAGGTTGAAAGTATTATCATGAACCTAAAAGACGACTCTGCCGTTGGCTGGGATGGCATATCGAACAAACTACTAAAGACCTTCAAACACATTCTAGTTCCACCCCTAACACATACTTTTCAACAGTGCCTTTCTGAAGGAATATTTCCAAAATGTCTGAAAAAATCCGTAGTTATCCCAGTCTATAAATCCGGTAGCAAAACTCAAGTCACAAACTATAGACCAATTTCCCTTTTACCAGCGACATCAAAAATCCTGGAAAAGATTATTAACAAAAGACTGGTTCAATACCTAGATAAGCACGCCTTCTTGGCAGAAACCCAATTTGGCTTTAGGTCCAAGTTATCAACCGCTGATGCCGTACACGAACTGACTGACTATTTAGTTCAAGAACTAGACAAGGGTAACAAGACAATTGGAATATTCCTAGACCTCGCAAAAGCATTTGACACGGTTTCCACGCCCATTTTACTGCACAAACTTGATTCACTAGGCATAAGAGGCACCCAACAAAAATTGATCGCAAACTACCTAGAGGGAAGAACTCAATGCGTGAAAATCGATAACGTTTTTAGCTCCGATTTAGAAAACACATCTTTTGGCTTGCCGCAAGGAAGCGTTTTGTCCTCGACCTTATTTTTAATTTATATTAATGACCTTTGCAATCTAAAAATTAATAGCGGTAAAATCATTTCCTACGCAGACGACACTGCTCTACTTTTTTCCGCAAAGTCAACAAGCGAGGTGTACGAATTCGCACAACACGGATTTAATGTTGTGACTAACTGGCTAAAACAGAATTTACTAACACTGAACTCTGACAAAACAAATTTCATCAGATTTTCTATGCGGAAAGATCATTCGGCATCAGATAATTCTAAGATATATGCACATAACTGTGAGGAAGAAACAATTAATCAGTGCACATGTCCAGCTATAGCAATCACCGATAAAATTAAGTATTTGGGAGTAATTATCGATGAAACGCTTTCTTTTAAATTCCACGTTGAAGCTTTGTGCAATAGAGTCCGCAAGTTAATATTTGTATTCAAAAAACTTCGTTCTATCGGTGATACAAAGCTAATAAAACAAGTATACTTTGCACTATGTCAATCAATACTAAGCTACTGCATTTCGTCATGGGGTGGCACAGCTAAAACTACACTACTGAACCTTGAAAGAGCCCAGAGAGCGGTACTAAAGGTAGCAACTTTCCGCCCATTTTTATACCCTACTGAACTCCTTTATCGATCATGTGAAGTTCTAACTGTTCGTCAATTATTTATTTTAAGCACAACACTAAAACAGCACGCCGGGCTTCCCTTTAACACAATAGACAATAATAAAAGGTGCAAAAATCTCATCTGTACTCAAACTGTACAAAGATGGCACGTATTTTCGTCTAGATTTTTCGTCTTTTTGGGTCCATTTTTGTATAACAGGTTGAATAGAAAACTAGACTTATATCCTCGCAGTTACGCTTGTTGTAAGAATATTCTACGACACGCCCTTCAAAATATGACGTACGACGACACAGAGAACCTACTAATAGTCATAAAATAATCAGTACTGTTACTTGTAAATTACTATTTTATTATAAATTTTAATGTTTTTATTAACTAGGATGATAAGACTCTTATTGTAAACTATATTTAACTTAAATATGCATAAGTGAATAATTATATAATAAGAAGCAGTACTTTTCAGCCTGAAACACAGGATTTCCTAGTTCAGGCATATATGAACCTCAGCTCTGTAATAATAATGCATAGTTCTAAGAATTATCTGTACAATTATTTTTGAATAAATTATTTGATTTGATTTGATTTGATTTTGACTATAGGAATGTCCTACGTCTAACCGCCAGGCAGGCTACCAGCGCAATACTTCAAAGGTTTTTTTACTACATATAAACTAGATCAACATACGGCGTTTCAAAGTTCTAAAACCGCACAAGTTGTGATTAGTTTGTGCCTGGTAAAAACAGGGCCAAGTCTCAAAGTTTGCGAAAGCTACGTCATATACCGGTAGCTCGCTTTCCCGCATCGGAGCAATACTGAAAATTAGATAAAGTTTAGATTATAAAGAGTATGTTGAATAGAGTAATCTAAGCTTAAGTTAAAAAATGAGGGTTGTAAAATAAAATAAGGTTGGCAGTTTTAGCCCTAAGTGGCTTAAAGATGCTACGGGTGACCAGAGGGCTGGCGCTTTCCTTGTCCGGCGCATAGGAATTGCTATTCAGCCTCCTGGGCAACTCCGCCAGCCTTCTGGGCACCCTTCCATTGGGGTCAGAACTTGAGCCTGTTTTCTACTTCTACCAGGTGGCAGCGGGATTGGGGATATTTGCATTTTTACTTTAGGGCCTTTAGTTTAAGTTAGGTGTAGATTTATTTAATAAGTAGTGTAGTATTGTATAAGAAATATTTTAACTAATAAAAAAGAATTTATTTTATAATATATGATAATAAATATGACACATGTTTTCTACTTGTAAATATGTAAGTATATACATATATTTTATTATAAATTTATTAAATTGTATATGTGTTGTTATCTACTTTTATTTTAATGAATAATAAAACCGTTATTTAAATTACTTATGAATACAATTTGAATTACCCAAAAAATAATTTACAATAAATTATTTGCCTAATTATTAAAAATGCTTAATGTAAAAAAGACCTCTCCCCACGGTGCTGCCACTTGCTGATTGTGATAAAATCAATCGATGAAACCCTCATTGAACCTTGTTTCATTTGACCCAGGGTTGTTTTTTGTACCTATGTTTTAACGAATTCTTACATTTTAAAATACTCTTTGACTTTTGGAGTCTTTTGTCTACTATGTCTATGATATACAGGCCACAAATAGCTTTCAGCGATCCATTCCAATGCAACTGTGACCCCGAATTAATACAGCAGTAAACAAGGTCTTGTTAAGTCACCACAAGCTGTTCAACAATACCAGTATAACTTAGTCTTGGATTACGTGTAAGTAGTACGGTTTTTAAGGTCTAAACTGAACTGGATAGTGGCTTGATGAACGATAGAAGTGGTAGTCGTGCCGGTGCGCTGCATTCCTAGCCATTCTGTCGTAGAATACTTAATAATCTCGGCAGCTAGTTCACTTGACAATTCTAGGGATCAAGATATCGCTGGCTAAATATTGCAGGTTTACCTATATGTTTCACTTTTATTGAAGTGAAATTTAAACATTGTCATAGTGACGGTAAGTCTAAATTAAACTACCCTGAAAATGTGACATAGAACCCTGTAATATTGGGCCAGCGATATCACAAAATGATTACCTACTAGTATATTGATTATGAAGTCGAATACGTACAAGCGTTGACGCGTTGGTAGCCTGGACATGTGCTGGTGGCCTGGTGCAACGTCCAACATTCAATCCAGAGGTCTCAAGTTCAACCCCGGTTTGTATCACTTAATAGTTTCTCGGAACTTATTATGTAAGAAATATAATTTGATATTTATCAGCCACTTTTCGATGAAGAAAAAAATTGTAATGAAGCTGGATCTAATCCCATTAAGTCCAAAGAAAATTACTTATTTATCTATGATAGGCCTTTTTTTCCCTCTGAATTGGAAGGTCAGATGGCAGTAGCTCTCTCAAAAAGCAATACTCATTCATCAATTTAATATTAAACAAATAAAAACTCAAAACACAAATATTCACAATAAAAAAAAACAAAAAGCATTAACTAAATGAAATTAAAACTAAACTTAAATAAGTACTATATATTTAAATTTTCTGATATATATTCTATGGCAGCTTCAGTATTACATGCAATAATGTTGAGTTCACATTCGGGTGATTACACTGAGCGCCGCGCCGGTGACTGCTAATGGTTTCCAACTTAACAACTATTACTTTACCTGTTGGAACATGGAACACACATGTTTATTATTGTCTTATTAAAAGTTCTTAGTTATGTATTCTCTAGCAGCTTGATTACAAGTAATAATGTTGAGTTCACACTGGAGTTACACTGAGCGCTGGTGACTCCTAATGGTTGTTCCCAACGTATTAACTTACCTGTTATGAAACATTGTGTACAAATGTTTATTGTCTTATTGAAAGTTCTTGGTTATGTATTCTGTAGCAGCTTGATTACAAGTAATAATGTCGAGTTCACACTTGGGTTACAATGAGCGTCGGTGACTACTAATGGTTGCTAACCAGCGACTGGTAATATACCTAGACTATGAACTCGAGCTGCAAAATGACCCCACAAAAAGTCTGCCGCGAGGGGCGGTGCTTGCAAACTCTGCCACGAGGCCCGTTAGTTAACAAATGGCGGTCCTATGACACGGTAGTAGTGACGTTTATGAACAAAATGTAATAAATAATTAAAAATGCCTTCTTGCGCCGTAAAATGGTGCCAGAGTTGATCTGGTAAAAATAATAAAAAAGACGACATCACTTATCATACGTGAGTAAAGCCGAAACCACATTATTATAAATTTCTTTTACCGGATAATTTTATATGCGGATGGTGCTATGCCCACTTTTGAACAACCATTGAAAAGTCTTATGATTATTTACTTATTACTTTTTATTCAAATAAATGTTTTGAGTTAAATTAAATATACACGTTTACACCCCATATTTCAAAAGACGCAGATAAAGTAAATAGTATACAATTGCTTTGGAGCAGGGATCGTTGTCGGTATTATTTAAAATCAAAATAGCCGACATTTGCATTGTTGACGTGATATTCTGAAATGTAATTTAGGGTAAACGTAATAAATTATTAGATTAACCAAAAAATATCCTAAAATATCAATTAGCAGCCGGAATACCGAAATTATATACCGGTTCATTTGTATAAAAATAGTACCTACCGCTATTCAATCCAACCGGCAAGAATCGATTATGCTTATAAAACTGAATCAGAACTTTTAAAAATAACTGGATTTGTAAAATAATTCACAGTTCCAAACTTGTTTGAGCAAGCAATGTACAAAATCATCAAAATCATCTGATGCTTTATTGGATGCAGTACAAGAAAAATAGTTTTTACTTTGTATGAAAAAAAATAAATTCATTCAATAACCATTATTCACATAAACCCTGACCAGAAATATATGACCATGCGCCATGTTGCGAAATTTCATTGGCACAGAATTTTTCATACTAAACTGAACTGTCATCATCATCATATACATAAGAAAAAAAGCACCCTCTTGACAATGGTCATATATGTATTTCTGGTCAGGTTTAGTTATAGGCTAAAGCACAATCGCATAAGCATAATCGGTCTTCGCAGTTAAAGCTCTACAACCAGAGGCAGGCTGTATAGTCTGTCTATGGAAATGAGTGATACTTACCGCAAAGAAATCAAAGATGAATTTTAATTTACATATTTAAATTAAACAAAACAAGCTGACCAATATAACAAGACCCGTGTGATGAACTTTTCCCGCTTTCTAGCTCCATAACCCCTCAATCGATCCTGCTCATATACGAACTCTCAAACTACATATATGTATCCCTACTATAACCCCAACAAATTTCATAAAGATCACGTTACTCAAGTTCAGTCTTTCAATCGTCGATCGAACTCTCAAAATCAGAAAGTCATCGAAATGCAGAGACGTCCCAGGAGCCGGAAGCTGTTTGTAAGAACTCACTTCCGACGCTCCGCTCGTTCTATAATAATACTCACTGCGTGTGCACGCTTTTCAGTTATTAAGGTATGATAGAGACGCACTCTGTGATAACATCATTTAACGCTACAGTAAAACACGATAACGTTAGTATCAGCTTATTTCCTTAAAAATAAAATTCAAACCTATCAACAAAAAAGATACATTCGAAGATTTCGAAGATTGTTCTTTATTTTATGAAATCGTTCACTGATAATGCGTTTCCAATGACACCGTTGTCTTGTCATTTTCAAGTGTCATTGCTACGACGAATAACAGCAAATTATTTTGACACAGACCAATCGTATTTTAAGTAATTGTTGTAATTGAAAACAGACTAATATTTTGACGCCTTCTGATTGATAGTGTAGTGAGCATGCGTATATCGAGTTGTTTCCCAGTTTCAGGCTGACGGTTTGTTTGAAGCTCGTCGTCCATATTTATTATCAGTTGCTGTTGCTAACATGTTTCCAACATAAATTTACCTGCTATGAACCATTGTGTACAAACATTTATTATGTATTCTGTAGCAGCTTGATTATAAGCAATAATGTCGAGTCCACACTCGGGTTACATTGAGCGCCGGTGACTCCTAATGGTTGCCAACATGTCCCCAACATATTAATTTACCTGTTATGGAATATGGAGCACAAATGTTTATTTTGGTATTAAAGTTGCAAGAACTTAGCAATTATTAAGAAATTAGATAGGTACTCTAATTTGATGGCACAGGGGCTGTATAAAACCACCGCACCCCGTTTGAAAATTTGTTCCTACTACAAAACTATCCTGGGTATGTTTCTCACAGATATTAATTATGGATGTTTTTGTACCTATATTTATTTAATATTATTATACATATATTATATCGTCGTCTAGTACCCATGCCCATGGCCATAACACAAGCCTTGGCAACGAATGTCAAATTGTTCGTAAAAACTAGTTCTTCCGTAAATTTTTGGGATTAACTGGCTGATCGGACTTCAACTATGGGATGATGATGTATTTGTTTTCACTACTCAAGTCAATACATATGTAAAACTAGAACAATGACAATAGCACAAATATTTCCACCATAATGAACGCAAACATCAATGTCCTTACAGAACTCAACATTAACAAAACCAATAATTGTAGTCTCACAGCAAATGTACCGGAATTAAAGAGACGTCTCCACTGGTCTGGAGGATAATGTCCAACAAAGTTTTGCAATAATTTTGTCCTGGCCTTAATAAATAAGAGGAATAAATGAACGCGACAAAGATAGGCCGAGTTTATCGATAATTCGCTCTTAAGATTAGGAGTTAAATGAATAAACTTGAAAACATTCCTTTCTTGTTTGGCGTTTTTCTGCCGTGTCTATACATAGGTTACAGTTACACTTAAGACGTCAATTTCACGTCATCCAAGACACAACTTTTCCTATGGGCTACGATGCACAACTTTGCCTGGACTCGAAAATATGGTTTTCTTCACCAAACAGCTATTTATATTTTATTCCTGAGATGGCAGCCTTTCTCCCAGCTCAGAAATTAGATATAAATAGCCTGAATCTATTCATGATTTTGAACAACTTTTAGTATGAAGCTAACTTTGTAAATAATATACAATTAAAAAACTTTGTCATACATTTTCGTCTACCTATCAGTAACCTTTTCTATGGTTTTTTTTTTAATTTACAAAGTTGATCTCATAGTAAAAGTTGATCAAAATCATGAATGGACTTAGGTTTCATTATTTTAATATCACATTTTAGGCTAATGCTACTAACAACTAACTCCTCGCCCACGAAACGCTGCACCGGTGACTGGACGTAACCCTACATGTGAACGCACCAAATCGTGTCACTAAACTTGAAACACAAATCGACCTAAGTATCATTAAAAATATTAGAGCATTCAACCAACCGGAGCGGTCATGTTTATCATTTTCTATACAAACAAGTCTACAAATTTTTGCGGGGAGGGGAACGTCAAATGTATTACGTAACGTACAAATAGTCACGTCAGATAAACGTCAGTCCCTACAATAAGTATGGCAACAGGTAATATGGTTTAGGTAGAGGTGAACTCCTGTCAATGGTCCAGTAGTTGGTTGAATGCTCTAAGGTAAAAAAGGACATAATTTTACAAAAACGTTTCCTATAAAACCAGACCAAACATTTACTTAAATGAAACGGCGTCGGATCTGATTCACTTTTCATTTATTTCCACTACATTTGAGGCCTTGTAATGCCGGATCAAATGGTTCAGATCTTGTACCCTGGTTCCAAACGCGGACGACTCTAGCTCAAAGGCTAGCCAGTTTGGCGGGACCTTCCGTTAATTAAGAGATTAAAGCCTATATAGAACATACCTAACAAATTCTTAGATAATGGTTTAATTTTTAAATTACAACTTATTTAACCCACAACCCATATGTGAACAATTCACTATATATTACGTATAACGTTTTATTTTATCAACAATAATCAAATGATTATTGTTGGGCACCACCGCGGCATCTCTGCATCTCTGGTGCAAATGCTGCTTTTTGCTGGTCCCATGAATTTGATTACAAGCTTGCTAAGCAATGGGAATGACAACCCAGATCGCTGCGAGCCTGGCTGATAAAACACCGTCTACCGAGATTTACGTCGGCCTAAGTGTGTTTTATGCTTTATGGCTTATAGATGGGAACTCTGGAAGTAATGAGTATCTATTATGAGAAAAATTTATCGTTGTATTAAGGTTGTACTCTATAAAAACCGGTGAAAATAGCGAGCAATTGTTTACCCCGAAAAAAGATGGTGTGTAATTAAGGAGGATAATGTTTGTTAGTTTGTGAACTGCATACATAAATTCATGTTCCCATATATATCCAAAACGGCTTGTTCAATTTAATTACCATTTTCGGCAAAGTGAATACACTAACGATTGTTCTTAGATACGTTATTTATCCAGAGATGGCGCTGTTATAGTTTAACCGGGGGTTTTTATTTAGTCTTGTTGATGTCCATATTGTACATACGTCATGTTGAATCTGGACCGGGAATACTCCGAGGGACCAAATTCCGTGTCTATAAAAGTAACAGAAGTAAAGTAAATGCACAATAATACAATGTCATATATTAGAAGAAATAACTAAACCCTCGCCTTTTTATAGTTAAAAGCACATTCACTTTTATTTTGAATGTTTTTCTTCCTAGTATAAGCGACCCGCCTTTTTCAAGTCACCACAGCCATGTTATTTTGGCTTGCTGAACTTGGTT
Source organism: Pammene fasciana (assembly GCA_911728535.1). Classification (NCBI taxonomy): domain Eukaryota; kingdom Metazoa; phylum Arthropoda; class Insecta; order Lepidoptera; family Tortricidae; genus Pammene; species Pammene fasciana. Next base: position 7,451,288 of record OU452292.1, read on the forward strand.
GGCATAATAAAATCCACTGCGAACCTTCCGAATTGACTTTTCATTATGGAAAGATAAACTTCACCAGCACCGCTTTGCATATAAAGTGCCTAAAAGATTTTTCTTTCTTTCCAGATGGATGTGCGCACTTACATCTAACTCAAAAACGACGGCTCGTAAACATTGCTAAGAATATGCTTTGCACTTCATGAGCAAATATGGACAAAAACTCCAAGAAGAAGAATCATGCCAACGGTAAATTTAAAAAGAATAACAAGACAGACAATTATAGGATTGATGATGAGATCGATACAACATGCTGCTTCTGCATCAAGACCAAAAAGAGTCAGAAGAAAAGTCTCATCGCTGGATGCGTCACCAACTTAGGAATATTTGCTCTTCTACTCGCGTATACTCTTTTAGGAGCATTTGTATTCCTAGCCATAGAAGGAAACGCCTCAAAAGTCCACCAAAAAACATTAGCGACAACATCGTACCAAGCAAACGAGGTCCAGAAGACTGTTCCTATTTCAAAACTGAACGGAACGATCGCGCAAGCCAGTGCTGAGCTAAGATCACAGACAGTTGAAAGTATTTGGGAGATAACAGTGTCTTTGAATATTCTTTACAAGGAGAACTGGACGAGGCTAGCTGCCCAGGAGATTGCAAGATTCCAGGAGAAATTGGTAGCTAGAGTGGCGGCAGATGTGTCCGCTCAGTATGGAGGTGCTAGAGCGCTGGAGTCAGCACCAGCTCTCATAGTGGATGACTATGAATGGAACTTCGCCAAAGCCTTCCTATACTCATTAACGGTTCTTACGACAATAGGTGAGTGTAATTTGAAATGATTTCAAAGGCAAAATTTCAATACAAATTATTTTCAATGATGAATTCTTGAGGTTGAATAATTTTCGCTACTTCTAAATTAATGTTCATAAATTCTTCATTATCATCAATTATTGTGATCGTGCTTAGTTTACATCAAACAGCCTTTTTGTTGCCTAATGGTTACACATATTATTTAAATTTTATAATTATAAAAGTTGATCCCATATAACACACCAAATTTAGTTAAAATATTATGATATTAACACATCTTATTAACAAAGAAATTGTCCATGCAGGTTACGGGAGTGTGGCTCCGAGAACGGCTTTAGGAAAGGCTGTTACTATAGGATATGCTGTCATAGGGATACCCTTAACCCTACTATATCTGTCTGTTGTCGGCGCCCTACTGTCAAGAGTCGCCAGAAGCATATTCAGCAGGACCCTCTGCTGCTGTCTATGCACAAAATGCGGGTACTGCTGCCTCGACGAGAGAACCATAGGAGGCAAAGACAGAAAAGACAAAGTAAGAAGACAAGATGACTACAGAAACCCATCCTTACACCTTCAGGAACCATATTACGTTCGATCACCATCTGGCACCATTATTTCGGCATCACAGGCGCATAGTGTCAGCACGACTTCTATAAAAGATAAAAACCAAGGCCTAAGCTTTCTCCGCGATTGCGATTCCTTAAGTTGCACAGACACCGATTCAAAAGTCTCCTTGCACGGTCTCTCGATTATCGCCCCTCTATCTCTATGCTTAGCTGCGATTTTTACGTATATTTTCTTTGGAGCATTAGTTCTTTATCAGTTGGAAGGTTGGAGCCCTATTGACGGCGTTTACTTTTGTTTCATGAGTCTAAGCACAATTGGTTTCGGTCATTTAGCACCAGGGGCCACTCAAAAAAGCGGAGCATCTACTGGAACTGTATGGTTCTGCTCGATCTATATCATGACAGGTCTCGCTCTCACAGCAATGTGCTTCAATGTTCTGCATGACGAAATCGTCCATCGACTGCGACATCACAAGAAACTCCTAAAGAATACTCAGAAGGTGTTGACGCCAGAATTCTTGCATCGGTCTTGACGAGATGAAAGCGCTGAACTCACTGAAGATACTCTGATTGATTCTGAAGGAGAGTCGTTGCCAGAAGTTCTTCATCATGTTTCTGGGAGGTGTAAGGGAGGAGCGGTCCGTCGGTCAGTGTACACACTGCGGGCTGAGAAACAGCCAGACAGAACCACATCCATGTAACGTAGGAAGTATTATCTCAGAGAGTAATTTACCCTTGATATTCTCCCTTTAGATATTAGAAGGGTTTTGTTGGGAGAAAGATAAACGTTTTTCTTCCGATAAGCAATTAACATACATAAATACATAATACACGCGTGAGGAGATCACAATCCTCATGTAATATAAGCCTTTTAGTTTTCACAGTTGCCATCAAAATAATCTTTACAAGTTGTTCACAGTTAAATGCTTAAACACTGTAATGAATCCATAGAGCCAATTTGCATTGTTTGGTAAAAGTCGGTTGCTAGTGAAACTTCGCACTGTAATAAAATCATAGATCCTATTTGCATATTTTGATAATAAATTCGATACTGTAAACTTTGCTATGAATGATTATCAGGAGCAATTTTCATTTTTCATTCCAGGGAAAATTACAAGTTTTTCATTAGGCTTTCATTAGAATCATACTGTAATATTAAAGCTCGATTTACAAATCACTAGGAAAATATGGAGTATCACAAAATCAATCAGTAGTAATATCTTAATTTTCATAACTTTAGTTCAGACTGTGAAGGAATGTTTAATGTTAAAATAGATACTGAAAACTAGCTTTATTTCAAGTGGCTTTTCTAAATAATATGCAATTTCATTTAGATATTAAGATAAGAGTACATTTAGGGTACATAGAATAGTATTTTCGAATACATTTTTGGGATATAAAATCTAACCTTTAAATCGTAATGTTCGTGAAAAACAACAGAAATATAATAGTAACATAAAATCTAATTCCTAGGTCGGAATAAGCATTTAAAATAACATTATATTTTATGATATCATATAAAACCAATCGTAATTTAGGAAGGTTTTGTTGTCATCATTATTGTTTCATGATCGCGTTAATATTTGCTTTCTGGTACAAACAAATATTTACATTTGATAAACAATATAGTTCTCTTAGCATTGCTATCGAGTTTTATTAGAAATATATGTATTTTCATAAGAATTGGTAAAATTAAGCCACGCGGTTATAATGAATTCACTTTCGTTTTCAGTAGAAACACTATTGTATGTATTTTTAACTATCATATATATATTCCCTATATTTTTATCGTATTTATCCAAATAAACCTTATAAGTTTTAATCAGTAATTTATCAGGAAATCCTAAAATTGTAATTATTGATTAATAATTTTGTGTAAATGCGGGTGGAAATAATCTTGCATCGAACGAGGGTTACGTTCATCTACCCGCATATTTGCTTGAGTTTTTCGCAGGTTTCGAGTCGAGGCGAGCGGGCGACGAGTGCTATGTGCAAGAGAATTTGAACCTTGACAGTTAACCATTCACTTAGTTTTGGTATCTGTAGTTTGACTCAACACCCTTATGTCATAGATAATTAGGTTCAATAATGAAACTTAGTGAGTAATTAGTACATTGGTTAAGGGATTTGTTTGGCTTAAAGCTGAGTAGGGGAAGTGGAAGACTGCGGGAGTCAGGGTACGTAAAATTATAAAAGCAAGCGGTAGGTTGGGGAGCAAACTTAGTCGGAACGAGAACTTAGTTTGAACGTGATTGTCGGCCAGTAAATAGCTCCCATACAAGACCTAGGACCCAAGCCTGGTTGGATAGTTAGCACCTACGTTTATTCCGGGGTGAGTTCTTTTAAATATTTCACTTTTATTTCAATACTTTCTTTGTGCGAATATTATAACAATAGACAATAATTTCTTATATTACCGGGGTATTTTAAGCATTACGTTTAATGATTAACTACCTGTAGTGAGTGCTAGGATGAAGATATTCGCATAATTAAGCTACATTAGTAAATGTTTGAGCTGTGTTAAGGGGTTACAATAAAGTAGGGATCTTTCTGTGTTTGAGTTTAATTAGTTCATAATTTTATTGAACGAAGCGAAGCGATATACCGCTCTGCCAAAAGCCGTCCGTCTGTCTAAATAAGTACTTAAATACATGTTAATTATACATTGAATAAATACTTAAATACAAGTGAAACAGTCTTCATCTATCATCATCATTATCGATTCGTAAGTTGAATGTATGTTTCAATATAGGGTTAGACAATATCAATGATTTAATATTTGACTTATTGTTGAATGTAGGGTAATATTTCACTGGGTTTTCAAATACGTAACATAGCTAGCATGTTGTATTTATCTTGTGTCCGTGTTTGTTGTTTATTTTATATTTGAACCTATTACATGTCGATATTGGTTAACAAATGGCCACTGTGAACCGATATCATATCATAGGTTCTTTTATGTAACGCTATAGTAATTATATAAAGTATTTACTGCTGGATTTCTAGCGTAGAGGTTTATTCTATGTAGCATGCGTGTCTGATGGTATCTGGGTGGCAACGGATGGCTTTCGGGCAAGTTCCAACGCTTAATGTATCACGCATATTCACCTGAACATATGATGCGCAACTTAGCATGTTCCTACAGGGGTCATACCATACTATAGGTTCGCCATTAGCATTCCAAGTGTTCGTAAAGTCCGATGAAGCTCTAGTAGCGAAGTATTAGTGGCGGTGAGGGTCTTACACGTCTAGATACCATTCAGATAGTGCCCATTAGCGATGATAGGTACTTGTTTATTTACTTCCTAATTTTATATACCATTTGTCATAAACAATGGTATGTATTTGCTTACTTAATTATTAAATGTACCAGTCGTTAATTGCATATGTGGTGTGGAGGAATTGGCGGTTATCTGTCAACTATACATAGATGTATGGAGCGAGACGCAGGCTACGTCCCGTCGCACGCTTGGATCTTTACAAAGCTCAGAAAGCACAAACAGAATAGATCGTAGGCCACTGGCTGTGATCATACACATCTTCATTTCCGTAGGCTAATGGCCGTGGAAAACCATATCATCAGATCCATTAAGCTCCGGATCGTAGGCTACGACCGTGATCCCACCGATGGACGACAGAGCTGTCATGACTGACATACCACATATTTTGTATTGGCGTACATCGCCATCAACCACTACATTGGGAGTCCAGTAAATCTTTTTACCAATAAAAATATTTTGTTGTAAATACAACTATCTAACAAACAACGAAATATTTACTTAACCATAATAATTCTATTGTATTTTATTACCCAATATTCTAGTCTCACTCTCTTAACATTAACAGTGACTATATTAACTAATCTATGTCTACTTTATTTATATTTCGTTACGGTTATGTTAGGAAATAAGTAGTTAAATATCGCGGTTAACTCTCTCACCTTATCGAAAAGGACTTGAGGTAACTACATACACAACGTTGGGTCCTCCCTAGCTTTCACGATCATCTTGGCCAAACTGCGTCTCAGAGCAAGCTACTGTAGGTATAGTTAAGTCATTAATTAATGTATTGGTAATTATAGTTATATTATTCACTTTACTGTAATACGGCGCATGGTGGTTTTTCGTTTGTCTACTTGGTTTTCCATCATGCAAAAGCCTAGGAACCGAAGTAGATACCTAATGACGTCATCAAGGACAGCATTAGGGGTAAATAGTCCGTGTTTCGCTTTTCAATAACAAAAATCCATAATCAATTCTTTAAATAAATAATTTACCTTTTAAACTCCAATCTTTTGTTTCATTTTCTTTCCTGTAGTAAGTTCCTTTACTTAGGTATTTATAATTACATTAGTTTCAGGCTGAAGCTTTAGGTAAGTAGAGCTTTAGGAAGCTCTCACGACGTGTCTATTACAATTTGTAGCCGCGACCTGGATTAGATTAAAAGCTTGATTTCGGTTTAACGTATAGTAGCTTGCTCTGATTTAGGGTTCAAACATATTTTTAATAGTAGCTTGCTCTGTCGGTTAAAATAGTTTTCATATTTACTTGCGTTTAGTGGGTCTTCGTTAGACCCACAATTTGTTGCCGTATACGGATAGATAGGTGAGAGAGAATAAAAAATGCGTCTTGTTTTAATTGCGTTAAAGTAGTGCTAAGAGTTCTATATGCGGGGGGCAGCGCCATTAGTAAACGTATTCTTCAGTTGTAATCTAATATTATTAACATCTAACAAAAAAAATGCGTACAACATACTGCGTAACTATTAAACTTTCATAAGGAACGGGATTTCTTAATTCAACTAACACGTTAGATCGGTTAAAAGTTGAAAATGTGGGGGGCAGACTATCGTCTGGATTTATTTTTAGAAATTCATACCTATTAAGAAAAAATTGAACCCCCAAGGTTCAAGTCCGACTCGCACTTGACCGGTTTTTAAGTAATGTTTAAAAGTTAATTTCAAATCAGTCGTAACTCAGTTATGCTCCATAACATTCGATATCATTTCATGTTAAAAACCAGCGTTATATTTAATTATTTTCTTGTAACAATTAGGATGATTCCCATTTTCATTCTGTGTTAACATAATGTTACATTTAGGTTACTTATTTGTTAAGAAAACAGACATACATTCACATAAAACATATCTATAGGTACATTGTAAGTTGTCGCGTTGCGGAAGTCGCGAACATTCATAGGCTACGATATTACTTCCTAATTCGTATCAATTTGCTTGTTAGCTTGTTTAGTGACTAAAATATGAAAAGACGGGATTTCATATGAAACTAGCGTCGCTTACGACCTTCTTTTTCTATCGACTGTTAAAAATCAATTCCCTAATCACCACCCGATTTCACTCCGATTATTAACTAGTGTAACTTGACCTCGGGAGTCGTAGTAATTGTAGGTAACCGGAGATCAGGTTTATACTGGTCCTATTAAGCACAAGTTTTGTGTAGGCGATATTAATAAAATCTTTCATAGTAAAGTATAGGGAACCTGAGAAGAAAACATGCGGCTGCATTGCGGCTTAGAATTTTATTAATCTACCCACATCTTTCGTAGGTTTATTCAAGTTTTATAATCGGTATATGCTAGTACAGTGTTAGCAGTGGAAAGGACGTGTCGTACACAGTTGAATTGTTTTGGTTACTTATTTATGGTAACTTAGTTCAAGTTCTTATCTAAGTGGATCTGATTGTGGTTACATCGTCGTGATTATGAAATCTGTGATCTGTAGTGAATACACTTTACAATATTAGTTATGAAGTCGGATGTGATCACTTATTTAATGTTAAAATATAATTTTTGTTTGGGTTTGAATTCTGAATTTTATATTTCACCTTAGGTCACGTTAGGTTTACATAGTTTAGTTTAGTATAGTAGGTACAGTCTAGTTGAAATTAGTTTGGTAATTTTGAATGGCTTGATGGTGATAAAAACTTTCTTAAATTATTGAATTGAAGATGGAGACCTAGGCTCTCCGAAACTTGTCGCGAGACGTGACTAAAATGGCGTGAGTGTAACCGTGTTATTTTATTATGTAAAACTTAAATTATTTAAGTTAACTTGACTACTGATGGTGGTTTATATTTACCAAATTTCAAATCAATGAGTTCGGATTTTAGTACGTTCTGTACAAACAATTTTATCCAAATGTTAGTAGGTATGTGTAGCCGTGGTAATAGGAATTCTCAAGTAAGGTTTTACCCGGTTATTAGGAACGAATACAAACAAATAAGGCAGTTAATTGGTTCGACTCCGATTGGATTAAAATTTCTGGATGTTTATCAAACGAGCCGAGCGTAAGCAAAGCGAAGTTCTTACAGACAACTTCTTGGATACTGGAATGTCTTGGCATTTCGATGGCTTTTTGATTTTTAGAGTTTATTCCGAGATAGCTTTCGTAAAGTTTTCTGATCTTTATGAAATTCGTTAGGGTTGTAGCAAAGATACAAATTTGTATATGAACAGGATCAATCACGGGGTTATGGAGGAAGAAGGTGAAATAATAAATTTCATAAGGGTTATGTTATATTGGTCAACTCGTTTGCAAGTAAACCGCGTATTCTCAATTCGAGGCGGACTGCTAGTTTAAGCAGCATTTGTTAGGATACTTAAAGCCAATGACAAATCAGGTCTAGGTTACTAGTACTGGTTCGATTCCAGCTTATTAAATTCCAAGATGTTTAAAATTTAAAATTTACTTTTACGGTTTCTGTCATTAGTCGTTCATTGTCAAACAAGTGGTTCAATACTAATGCTCGGTTACTCAATTCATACTTAAATTTAATAATAGGAAGTTATTATATGCATCGAAACTAAACGTTGGTTCGATACCAGATCAGCTATGCTTATGCGCGAGCGTCTAAGAGCGGCTAACGCACTAAAGAGTTCGGTACTCTATGGATACCAGTCTGTTATAGTATCATGACATGATGGTTCATAATTTATAGTTATTTAATTTATAAACTAGTGCAATGTTAACTAATCAATTCGTCTAAATGCTAGTTAGATTTATGGTAAAGGATATTATAAGATTGTAATATTGATGACAACAATTGTTGGTTCGATTCCAACTTGACTTACTTACGGAATTAAAAAGAAAATGATGGTAAGCCTAGAGTGCAATAATGGTTTCAGTGTTAACACATTTGCACAAAATAGTAGTGTAACATATGTGAAATATATTTCTCCACAGATTATGGATTTACAATTTATGAACATTATTTCAAAAGTAGGTAGTATAGTATATTGTAACAGAAAAATGATTTATGGCTTATTAGGTTGTGATGTAAATAATGTATCCTACAGATACAAGGTGCTTGGAAAGTGCATAAGTAATATTTCAGTTTCTTCGCTGATGTTTTCTTTTGTTTAAAAGTTTAGTTGTTGATATAAAGATATATATAATGTGATTACACAATTTAGGGCTTATAGCAGTTGAGTTAGTTTTGTATATCATGGAGTAATTCATGCTTTCATTATGCCCTAAAATTAGTGTAGTGCAAAGTATTTAAGAGGTAGAAGGAATTGGTAAAAACATTATTGACGGATGCCTTCAGATTTAATTGGTTGAGTCATTCATTTGGTTAAGTTAATTTTATTGAAGGGTACGTTCATAGATTACGTGAAAGTTAGTGTACGGATATAAAAATAAAAATAATTTTACCTCGTTGTATGTTAAATAAAATCATTACATGGCGATTCTTGATAGGGTATCAAATACAAATTATACTTTCTAAGTTTTTAGTTAACATATTTCAATAAAATCTAAGAGTAGTTATAGACTACAATTACTGTCCTTATAGGGATTAAAGATACGTATTCATCTAAGCCTTTCTTAATGCGGTTCCTACATATGTAAGCAACTAGTCAAACTATTAGAGCGAGATAGAACTATAGTTAAAATGAGGGGTTAGTTGTCAAAATGGTTGTGCGATAAATCGAATGCGCATTCGACCGGTGGCTTGCGAATGCGGCGAGATGGGTTTACGAAATACGAGATAAGAAATATTTCTGTTTTAAGGAGTTTTGTTCAAGAAATACTAAAGAATATAATTTGCTTACAAAATATATTAGCAAGTAACTATTAGGTAATGTGTTAATATTAACTGCAAACGTGCGTGAAAGTTAACGTAAAGTTAGGAGTGGGGGTGTCAGCTATGACGTCACTATCATACCGACACCATATTTTTATCACAGCTAGTGTGGAGGCTTTTACAGACATGAAAGAAACATAACTAGGTAGTACACGTTCGGATAACTGTACAATGTCCTTAGGTAATTTTTAACTTATTTATATCTTAATTGTTGGTATTGGATTTCAAAATTCTAAAACAATGCGTACATTGATAAAACTATACTATACTGGTACCTATATTGGTAGGGAGGCGTATATTTACGGTTCGGACAAATGGGTTTTGAACAACGCTTATTGGGCTATACAATTATTATCTTTAGGGTAAATTAGGACGTTCATAATTTTAAACGCGAAGTTAATAGCGGAAACTTTAATAGTGTTTTAAATTGTTGAATCATTTTGTATTATTTTAATGCTTGTGACTGTATTGTTGGCTTTGGGAAATTGTGGAACTGTATGAAAGGCAAGTTGACAGAGCGAAGTATGGAGTGTTTTATGACAGGAGTGCATTTTTGACTGTGACTTGACTGTGACTTGACTATGACTTGACTGTGACTTGACTATGACATGACTATGACTTGACAATGACTTGGGATGACATTGACCATGATGCTGTAGGATCTGTGAATGTTGGTTGATGAATGAATATGATGTAAGGCTAGGCTGAAAGAATGAGTATATTGTAATCTCAATTGGTCAGAGCAGGAATGCTGTCACAGGTTTATACATTTATTTGGTTTTGTAAAATTAATTTAAAGTTTTCCTATGTCAATAATACTACGCTCGAAATCGTAGATTTCTGCACTACGTATTCTTGGGGGGCAGAAATGTAATGAATCCATAGAGCCAATTTGCATTGTTTGGTAAAAGTCGGTTGCTAGTGAAACTTCGCACTGTAATAAAATCATAGATCCTATTTGCATATTTTGATAATAAATTCGATACTGTAAACTTTGCTATGAATGATTATCAGGAGCAATTTTCATTTTTCATTCCAGGGAAAATTACAAGTTTTTCATTAGGCTTTCATTAGAATCATACTGTAATATTAAAGCTCGATTTACAAATCACTAGGAAAATATGGAGTATCACAAAATCAATCAGTAGTAATATCTTAATTTTCATAACTTTAGTTCAGACTGTGAAGGAATGTTTAATGTTAAAATAGATACTGAAAACTAGCTTTATTTCAAGTGGCTTTTCTAAATAATATGCAATTTCATTTAGATATTAAGATAAGAGTACATTTAGGGTACATAGAATAGTATTTTCGAATACATTTTTGGGATATAAAATCTAACCTTTAAATCGTAATGTTCGTGAAAAACAACAGAAATATAATAGTAACATAAAATCTAATTCCTAGGTCGGAATAAGCATTTAAAATAACATTATATTTTATGATATCATATAAAACCAATCGTAATTTAGGAAGGTTTTGTTGTCATCATTATTGTTTCATGATCGCGTTAATATTTGCTTTCTGGTACAAACAAATATTTACATTTGATAAACAATATAGTTCTCTTAGCATTGCTATCGAGTTTTATTAGAAATATATGTATTTTCATAAGAATTGGTAAAATTAAGCCACGCGGTTATAATGAATTCACTTTCGTTTTCAGTAGAAACACTATTGTATGTATTTTTAACTATCATATATATATTCCCTATATTTTTATCGTATTTATCCAAATAAACCTTATAAGTTTTAATCAGTAATTTATCAGGAAATCCTAAAATTGTAATTATTGATTAATAATTTTGTGTAAATGCGGGTGGAAATAATCTTGCATCGAACGAGGGTTACGTTCATCTACCCGCATATTTGCTTGAGTTTTTCGCAGGTTTCGAGTCGAGGCGAGCGGGCGACGAGTGCTATGTGCAAGAGAATTTGAACCTTGACAGTTAACCATTCACTTAGTTTTGGTATCTGTAGTTTGACTCAACACCCTTATGTCATAGATAATTAGGTTCAATAATGAAACTTAGTGAGTAATTAGTACATTGGTTAAGGGATTTGTTTGGCTTAAAGCTGAGTAGGGGAAGTGGAAGACTGCGGGAGTCAGGGTACGTAAAATTATAAAAGCAAGCGGTAGGTTGGGGAGCAAACTTAGTCGGAACGAGAACTTAGTTTGAACGTGATTGTCGGCCAGTAAATAGCTCCCATACAAGACCTAGGACCCAAGCCTGGTTGGATAGTTAGCACCTACGTTTATTCCGGGGTGAGTTCTTTTAAATATTTCACTTTTATTTCAATACTTTCTTTGTGCGAATATTATAACAATAGACAATAATTTCTTATATTACCGGGGTATTTTAAGCATTACGTTTAATGATTAACTACCTGTAGTGAGTGCTAGGATGAAGATATTCGCATAATTAAGCTACATTAGTAAATGTTTGAGCTGTGTTAAGGGGTTACAATAAAGTAGGGATCTTTCTGTGTTTGAGTTTAATTAGTTCATAATTTTATTGAACGAAGCGAAGCGATATACCGCTCTGCCAAAAGCCGTCCGTCTGTCTAAATAAGTACTTAAATACATGTTAATTATACATTGAATAAATACTTAAATACAAGTGAAACAGTCTTCATCTATCATCATCATTATCGATTCGTAAGTTGAATGTATGTTTCAATATAGGGTTAGACAATATCAATGATTTAATATTTGACTTATTGTTGAATGTAGGGTAATATTTCACTGGGTTTTCAAATACGTAACATAGCTAGCATGTTGTATTTATCTTGTGTCCGTGTTTGTTGTTTATTTTATATTTGAACCTATTACATGTCGATATTGGTTAACAAATGGCCACTGTGAACCGATATCATATCATAGGTTCTTTTATGTAACGCTATAGTAATTATATAAAGTATTTACTGCTGGATTTCTAGCGTAGAGGTTTATTCTATGTAGCATGCGTGTCTGATGGTATCTGGGTGGCAACGGATGGCTTTCGGGCAAGTTCCAACGCTTAATGTATCACGCATATTCACCTGAACATATGATGCGCAACTTAGCATGTTCCTACAGGGGTCATACCATACTATAGGTTCGCCATTAGCATTCCAAGTGTTCGTAAAGTCCGATGAAGCTCTAGTAGCGAAGTATTAGTGGCGGTGAGGGTCTTACACGTCTAGATACCATTCAGATAGTGCCCATTAGCGATGATAGGTACTTGTTTATTTACTTCCTAATTTTATATACCATTTGTCATAAACAATGGTATGTATTTGCTTACTTAATTATTAAATGTACCAGTCGTTAATTGCATATGTGGTGTGGAGGAATTGGCGGTTATCTGTCAACTATACATAGATGTATGGAGCGAGACGCAGGCTACGTCCCGTCGCACGCTTGGATCTTTACAAAGCTCAGAAAGCACAAACAGAATAGATCGTAGGCCACTGGCTGTGATCATACACATCTTCATTTCCGTAGGCTAATGGCCGTGGAAAACCATATCATCAGATCCATTAAGCTCCGGATCGTAGGCTACGACCGTGATCCCACCGATGGACGACAGAGCTGTCATGACTGACATACCACATATTTTGTATTGGCGTACATCGCCATCAACCACTACATTGGGAGTCCAGTAAATCTTTTTACCAATAAAAATATTTTGTTGTAAATACAACTATCTAACAAACAACGAAATATTTACTTAACCATAATAATTCTATTGTATTTTATTACCCAATATTCTAGTCTCACTCTCTTAACATTAACAGTGACTATATTAACTAATCTATGTCTACTTTATTTATATTTCGTTACGGTTATGTTAGGAAATAAGTAGTTAAATATCGCGGTTAACTCTCTCACCTTATCGAAAAGGACTTGAGGTAACTACATACACAACGTTGGGTCCTCCCTAGCTTTCACGATCATCTTGGCCAAACTGCGTCTCAGAGCAAGCTACTGTAGGTATAGTTAAGTCATTAATTAATGTATTGGTAATTATAGTTATATTATTCACTTTACTGTAATACGGCGCATGGTGGTTTTTCGTTTGTCTACTTGGTTTTCCATCATGCAAAAGCCTAGGAACCGAAGTAGATACCTAATGACGTCATCAAGGACAGCATTAGGGGTAAATAGTCCGTGTTTCGCTTTTCAATAACAAAAATCCATAATCAATTCTTTAAATAAATAATTTACCTTTTAAACTCCAATCTTTTGTTTCATTTTCTTTCCTGTAGTAAGTTCCTTTACTTAGGTATTTATAATTACATTAGTTTCAGGCTGAAGCTTTAGGTAAGTAGAGCTTTAGGAAGCTCTCACGACGTGTTCATTACAACACCTTGACAATGTTGTGTGTTTGATACTTGCTCTCCAAGTTCTGTCCTGTATATTTGATGTTTTCTAAGTCCTGGAATAGTTTCGATTGCACCAAGTATTGTACCCGTTTGATAAATTAAAAGAGGGTTTCACTTAATAAAGTAATGACTGACCATATTTATTAATAGATAGAGGACAATATACAGTACATTAGATTAATTGTTTAACAAGAGGGGAGCTGTTTTTAAAGTTATTTGAAGGGGTAAATTTAACCAAACTACATATGTGTACTTTTAAAGAAATTTTATGTAACATTTTTGGCATCATTAATAAACCTAACTTTATCTTGAAAATGTCAAGAATATTTGAAGGGTACACGGAAAGAACATGTCTAGTCCCATTTTTCGTAAAGTGAGATTTTTGTATTAAAATGTAGGGCTTGCAATGAACATTACCAACAACTTCTGTAACGGCTGGAATTTTTAACATAAATCCACTTTCAAATTCATAAAAACCATCTAGTTACGAAAATAGTATGGTTAATTGAATCGTTCCAAACTTTAAAACCGCTATAACTCAAAATGTTGTCAAAGTGACTAGACATGTTCTTTCCGTGTACCCTTCATTTTAGGTTAATGTATAATTTGTCTGAATTAAAATTATAAACCGAATTGTGAAATTCACATATTATAAGCATAATAAGTCCCTTTTCATTAGAGACACACAATTGCGCATTTTACATTGATTTTATAGATACTTCTGAACTAAATATAAATGTATGAGTACTATAATTAATAATAATAAAAATGTCTTCAATGGCTCAATTAATTGTACTATGGTACTTTCTTGTATAAGTACTAATAATACAGAGTGGGTCCAAATAATCCGCCAGCTTTGAACATCAATTCGTATGCTTATTTTGAGCTAAAAATAGTATATTAGGTATTATAGATAAAAAGTGATTATTTAACAATTAACATTATCTTCATCAACTACTAGTTTTTGCCTGCGACTTCGAACGCGCGTACCTACATAATAATGTGGTGGCAAACATTGAATTAAAACGTATAAAATTCCTTATATAATACTTTCACTCTTTCCACCCCCTTAAGAACGATTTTCGTGATACATCCTATGTCCGTTTCCGAGATTCCATGTATTTTTATCTATATCGGTTTAGCGGTTTAAAGGCCATTCCTCGATTTGGTCAAGCCACGCCCATCCGTTAGAGACACGTTTATGGATCCCGTGCACGAAAGAAAGAGATGCAGCGCTCTTAGGGATCAGACTTTTTGACAAAACTACGATAAATAAGCGAATCTATAACGCTTTGTCTAATTTTGCTTCTGTGACTTTTTAGATAAACCAGAATACCATATTTTTTACTAAGTTATATTGATTAATCTCTTATAGTTTACGTAAGCCAAGAAAAATAAGGGGAAAAAGGACCCAACTTCGGTTTTTTTTCTATCGAGGCAACTTTCAGAAATCGTGTTTCGGCTTGTGCCAAAAACAAGATTATATAGTCTAATAATATATATTCGAAAATAAATCCAGTCCCTTTTCCCGTTTAGACACTAGAGCGTTTATAAAAACCTATAATTTTTCAAAGTAGCCCCTTAAGCGTAGAGAGGAAACAGACACACAGACAGAAATATACATAGTCACTATAGCGTGACATACAAAA
The DNA here is from genome assembly GCA_911728535.1 of Pammene fasciana. Classification (NCBI taxonomy): domain Eukaryota; kingdom Metazoa; phylum Arthropoda; class Insecta; order Lepidoptera; family Tortricidae; genus Pammene; species Pammene fasciana. The sequence goes on from OU452292.1 coordinate 7,466,770, forward strand.
AATGGATTTCGTTTCAGTAGTAATGTGCTAAGATTTTATTTATGTTGGATGCGTTTCTATAACTAACATAATCCAGGAACTCGTATTACCGTTATCTAGAAAAGTGGTTTAAAGTGTGTCGGTGCATTTGGACCTGCAATGTATTTGTGTTGCCAATTAAGACATTTGTAAGTGTCAGCCAATTTTTAAAGCATTTTTTTACTTGTAAGGTAATTCGGAAAGATATTGAACCACGTTTATAAACCTAGATTTTAGTATTTAATTCAGTGTGACGGCTCCAAGATTTAATCTAAATTAGTTTGACGTGGATCTTTCTGAAAACCCTATTTATGATTAATTTATCGGAAAATTCCGCCAAGAGTGTGGTTTATGAAACTAGGGTAGACCAAGGCAAATTGGATCGCAGGGCGAAACTAAGTAAGACGATTTTTTTTATCAAATTCATAAGATCGTATTTAGCCACGGACAGCCTGTTAGCGTCCCATACTAGGTTTGACTTTCTCATACATCACGGTGGCGCCATAATTATGAATGTGATAAAAATGATTGTTACCCAAAATCGTGTGACTAGTATTCTCAGAAGTGATCATTTGATAAGCATTTCGTAAGCGACTCTCTCGTGGAATGTTCTTCTGTCGAGCACGTTATCTCTGTATGAACTTTTCAGCGACACAAAAGTCAATTTTTCACATAAGTTATGCTGCCAAATGTAGTGACACTTGCAAAGTTGATGCAGAGTTCGCGTGGCCCGACTATAATAGAAAATCAGAAGACTAAACTTTATGAATTGAATAGGTTGTAGTTCATACAAAGTGTGAATTGAAATGTCAGTTTTTGTGCAATTGTATGAAGTGTATGATAGACTTTTGGGAATAGAATAATAAAACAGTTTTAAGCATATTTGCGTTTTTCTATTTATTCATGTCAAGGAAATAGATAAACGTCCTAATTAATTTTGCCCTGATTGTCATCATGCTAAATTTTAGGTGAAATTAAATCTTTGAAAAAGTGATCCGACTTCAAAAAGCATAAGAAAATCGTACCTATCAGTTTTATTATGCGCTACCAACAGACAAAATTGAAGGCGGTTCCAAAAGTAAATGCTTTGTTTGTTTATGAATACTTATATAATACTAACCATGCATTTCGATGAAAAATAAATTATTACTTCGGACGCGTCTTAGAGTTGTCAGTGAAACAGACGCAAACATAATAAAAAGCATAAACTCAAAAATATAACCTCCTCAACGTTATGTTTTCGAAGCCGGCAAAAAACAAGAAAAACGACTAGCAACAGGTCGTTCTATTTTGTTTTATTATCCCAGACCTTGATGATGGCGTAGCGTAAGTATGTACGAGAGCCAGACAATCCATATTCGTATCCATTTTCTTCTAAAAGTTAAGAAGAAAAAAATGTTAAATGTCATGCTCATTTGTCCCAACTTTTTATAAAAGCACAATTTTTTTAAGTACATATTTATTACATGGATAAAAATCACACTTTTAAAGCACATAAGCTCCGTCATTACTTAACTGTGAAAAAAGCATTCATTCCATAATCTCTAAAACGTCATATGTCACCACAATCTGCAGGCGCTTACGACATTGCCGTTACTACATGCATTGACTATTCGACGTAACTTATGATCGTGGGGATATTGCTTAAAAATCTGCTGAATTGGTTAAAAAATTTGCTGATGCTGAATGATGAGACGAATTTACGTTACAAATGGATACTATTTTAAAAAAGTCGATCGATCGGGTTTACTATCAGTTTGAGATTGACAGATATTTAGCTTGACTGATTAGGGCTCAAAGCACACAATTAGTAATAAATAGTAGTAGAGACGCTACAATTTATGAACGAGCCTGAGGTAGGAAAGGAACGGAATGAGCGTTTCTTATATTAAAAAGTTTAAAACGTTACGATTAATACGTAACAAACAAAACAGATTTACAAAATAAATATAATATGAACATATTATGTTATAGTAAATTATTAGAAAAAACAAATCATATGGAAAAATATACATAAATAAACAGAATTAGTAATAAATAGTAGTAGAGTTGCTACTACTATTTATTACTAATTCTGTGCTAATTATGTGAAAATACTTAATGAGCTTACCAACCCTTTTAAACTAGTTTAGACGAGCATGTACACTTGTATGTACGTAGCATACGTACAATGGAGAAAAGTATAGAGAACCCCTGGTCATAGTAAGTATACAGAGAAACCATGCTTGCACTCAAGAAAAATGAAATGGAACCATATGTAATGCGAATGGGTAATTTGAACACTTTTAAATGGCCGACATCATATCGTAAACACCCTCAGTAATTTATTACGGTTATTGTTCTTACTCGGGCAATCTATGGTGAGGATGAGGAATTAAAAAATATCAACGAGTCTCTGACAAACTTGTGACAAATGATAACGTTTTCACTGTTGGCTATGTGCGAAGTGCTTGGTGGGGGTAACGTGAACGATCGCAGCGCACAATGTAACAAGAAATTGGGCTCTTGTCAATATCACATTTCAAAATATTTGACATCACCCGTAGGGTAAACTGTCAAAATAGTGAATCAGCCAGTGACATTTCATATAAGCAAGGAGTATATGCGATTAATAAAAAAGAAAAAAACCCTTTCACCCCCTGCTCAAGAGATGGCACCACACTCATGCACACAGCCAATAAGGACTATAAGAAATATGTAGGTATAAAAATAAATGGCCATCTCTATCTGTCTTAGCATGGTTTTTACGTTGTCTCGCTCATGCTCTCATTCTATGTAGGTATTATGTGTAATAAATATGGATTGGATAGAAGTCATACAAAATTTGAATTCTTTTGAAATCAGCTTTTCATTCCTATAAGCCAAGCAATCTGAAGCTTTAACTTATGGCTTTATCAAATTTGCTATAGTTACAATACTGCTTCCGTTAAAATGACTTAATAATTTCTACGTTATTATAAGGATGGATTACGAAATTTTGAAGTACCTACAAAAGGTAAAGTTCATTTCCTAAAATGATTTCAAGGAATATCCAATTACCTAGTAACAGTTTGACGTTTACGTCTAAGTAATTAACCAGAGTATCAAGAATAATAAAACTTTGTTTTCATAAAACTGGGTCTGGGTTGAAGGTAAAGTTGTAGCGAGTTTTAATTGCAATAATATGAGCTTCGCGTGTGTAAACTTTGCATGATAATTAGTGTCCGACCGAAGTTTCGGTTTCGGCCAGTTTCGGCCAAAAAACCGTGTTTCGGCCCAAGTTTCGGTTTCGGCCAAAAAAGGGCCGAACCTTTCGGCCGCGCCGAAACTTACAACATTGAGCTTAATCGGTCCACAAGTTCTGTCTCAGTAACGTTTTTAAGTGATAATATTATAATAAATAAATATCAAAAAAGTGTACATATGTGTTTGGAAGATTATTTCATCAATTATAATATGATAGTAACATTTAAGTATTAATTTTATCGTACATTAAACTCTCGAGTTCATGCAAGAGACTGCCCAAAGAACTGCGTCGGCCTACGCTGAAAATTATACACGAAGAAATCAAGTAAAAACACTTGACGATTTATTTGAAATACTGATTGTGAAATTAAAATAGTCCATGCAATCTTGGCGAATTATTTTATAGAGACTTGTTAACAGCATTGATGTCTCAGTCGATGAAACTTTGCTGTATAACTAACTGCAGTATAACTAATGAATAACACACAAATTTAAAAAATCGTATTCATAATTTAAAAGAAAACATAACAATTTTAATAAAGCACAAATGTTTGTTTTTCCAACTCATATATTCTTCGTACTTTTTTTTAACAAAACATATTACTTTAACCATAGAGATAGATGCTATAAAAACTCCAAGTATCGAACAAAACTTTCATATTTTTATTTTGTTTACTGATCGTAATTCTACTCTGAAAATACATCTGTCAAGTTTAAAATCGTGTGGGTTATTTTATTGCTAATTTTAACGTAGCAGATCCTAAATCCTAAAAAATACCAAAGTAAAAAAAACTGATGTCAGACATCTGTCTGTTTCCCACGTTTGCGTACATATCTATGTACGAAAACATGGTCGACTTGCGACAATGGTACTTTCAATAAGGTGGGTAAAATTTTACGTTACAGTTGTTAAAAAGTTACATAATTATGTTTATTCATTCATATATTTCGTGCTCTGCATTTATTTCGCGAAAAAAAACTGAAAGGAGAAACGAATTTAGGGATCAAAATACGCCTTACACCGAAATAACTTGGAGTTGTGGACAAACTAGTAAAATCATGGGATTAGGTTGCCAAGTGGACCTCAGGCTCCGTTGAGTCCGTGGGAAAACGCCAGCACAAACGCTAGGAGGATGATCAATCAAAACTTACTAACCTTGTTCTTCTTATACCACCTATCCTGCACAAGTTACAGCGGCTTATTGACATTTAACTCAACGATTTTAACGTGTCTATAAAAGTTTCGGTTTCGGTTTCGGCAAAAAAACATGTTTCGGTCGGACACTAATGATAATACTTTGTTAAAATAACGAGCAAGCTGGGCGCCGTTAATCAAATGATTGACTTCGTTATTCGTTAATCCGTTACTAATAAACTTCGGTTATCGTTACAGGTAACTTAAGGGCTAAATTTGAGAAGCTCTAACAGTAGTTAACGTTAACCATTGATCCGCTAACACTTGATAAATATTATAAATTAGTCGTTAGTTTTTTAACATTATAAAAATGGTTTGAAATTTATTTTTACTTACAATAGACTTATTTACAGTATTACTATACTTAACCATTATTATCAACATTTTTTAATTTATTTATACTCAAGGTGTAACAAAAATGCTGGTGATCCGTTTAAGGGCATAATTAGTATCGTATAATTATTACAAAAAACTAAGAAAAAATATTGGGTTTGTATGGAGGGTAGGCCGCCGGCGACGACTAGTTCCATACAAAAAAAATACCGCCAAAAAATATTCTCAAAATTTTTTTTGTCGCAATCTCGCAATCCGAAACCAATTATGGGCTTAAACGGATCACCAGTATTTTTGTTGCACCCTGTAACATTGTCTTAAAAAACGGCAAATATAAATAAAGCGTCATTTTCAGGTAAAAAACCGTTTAAAACTAAAAAGATGATACATCTTTTACAGCGAACCCATTAAAATCACTACAATGTCCAATTAAAAATCATCGAGGTCCTCCCGTGGACGTGCCGTCGCACGGATTTATTGTAAAATGGAGGATGATTGTCGCGTCATAGCCGGAGAGATAGTCCATTATATTTGTGACATTTTCAAGTCAAAGGTACAACATTGTCGGTTGTTAATAGAGCTTATACTCGTATCAATGGAAGTCGTTTATTAGGTACTATAATATAAACTATAATAAAACGTAAATATATTTAACTAGCTGTACCCGCGCGGCTTCGCTCGCGTGCGTTGCAGTAGGTTCTGTCACTTTTCGTTACCCTCAACAGTCCATTGCTAAACGCTTTCTACATGTCATATTTCATACAGTATGTTTAGCAGTTTAGCTAAAATTGACTTCTTGCATATAACTTCGACATCCCAAAAGATCGACTGAAAGCGTCTGAGATTTGACTGTGTCAGCCATGGCAAATTAGCAATAGTACAGTGTGTTTTTTGTTTATGCGGGGAGCTCCGCCCCCCGAGCCCCCGTTTTTTGCCGCCCATCACGTGATTAACTCTAGCAAAACTGTTCTTCTCCCATTTCAAATATTCACCGTAACAATTTTTGGTATAATTAGCAATAGTACAGTGTGTTTTTTGTTTATGCGGGGGGCTCTGCCCCCCGAGCGCCCCTTTCTTTACAGCCCATCACGTGGTAAACTCTATCAAAACTCTTTTTCTCCCATCTCAAATGTTCAAAGTATCAGTTTTTGGTATAATTTGTAGTATTTTATTTGCCCCCCGTTCTTTACCACCCATCACGTAGTAAACTCTCTCAAAACTCTTCTTCTCCCATCTCAAATGTCCAACCTAGAAATTTTTGGTATGGTAAGCAATATTGCGGTGTGTTTTTTCTTTCTTGGCCCCCCTTTCTATCCCGCCCATCACATGGTAATCTTTATCAAAACTCTTTTTCTCCCATCTCAATTGTCTAACCTAACAATTTTTGGTATAATAAGCAATAGTACGGTGTGTTTCTTCTGTATGCGGGGGGAGGAGCCCCCTGAGCCCCCTACTTTTTGCCGCCCATAACGTGGTTAACTCTATCAAAACTCTTTTCCTGCCATTTCAAATGTTCAACGTAACAATTTTTGGTATAATAAGCAGTAGTACGGTGTGTTTTTTCTTTATGCGGGGGGCTCCGCCCCCCGAGCCCCCCTTTCTTTGCGGCCCGTCACGTAAACTCTATCAAAACTCTTTTTCCCCCATCTCAAATGTTCGACGTAACAATTTTTGGTATAATAAGCAATAGTGCGGTGTGTTTTTTCTTTATACGGGGGGCTCCGCCGCCCGAGCTCCCCTTTCTTTGCGGGCCGTCACGTAGTAAAATCTATCAAAACTCTTTTTCCCCCATCTCAAATGTTCGACGTAACAATTTTTGGTATAATAAGCAATAGTACGGTGTGTTTTTTCTTTATGCGGGGGGCTCCGCCCCCCGAGCCCCCCTTACTTTGCGGCCCGTCACGTACTAAACTCTATCAAAACTCTTTTTCTCCCATCTCAAATGTTCGACGTAACAATTTTTGGTATAATAAGCAACAGTGCGGTGTGTTTTTTCTTTATGCGGGGGGCTCCGCCCCCGAGCCCCCCTTTCTTTGCGGCCCATCACGTAGTAAACTTTATCAAACTCTTTTTCTCCCATCTCAAATGTTCGACGTAACAATTTTTGGTATAATAAGCAATAGTACAGTGTGTTTTTTCTTTATGCGGGGGGCTCCGCCCCCCGAGCCCCCCTTTCTTTGCGGCCCATCACGTAGTAAACTCTATCAAACTCTTTTTCTCCCATCTCAAATGTTCGACGTAACAATTTTTGGTATAATAAGCAATAGTACAGTGTGTTTTTTCTTTATGCGGGGGGCTCCGCCCCCCGAGCCCCCCTTTCTTTGCGGCCCGTCACGCGGCAAACTCTATCAAAACTCTTTTTCTCCCATCTCAAATGTTTGACGTAACAATTTTTGGTATAATAAGCAACAGTACAATGTGTTTTTTCTTTATGCGGGGGGCTCCGCCCCCCGAGCCCCCCTTTCTTTGCGGCCCATCACGTAGTAAACTTTATCAAACTCTTTTTCTCCCATCTCAAATGTTCGACGTAACAATTTTTGGTATAATAAGCAATAGTACAGTGTGTTTTTTCTTTATGCGGGGGGCTCCGCCCCCCGAGCCCCCCTTTCTTTGCGGCCCATCACGTAGTAAACTCTATCAAACTCTTTTTCTCCCATCTCAAATGTTCCACGTAACAATTTTTGGTATAATAAGCAATAGTACAATGTGTTTTTTCTTTATGCGGGGGGCTCCGCCCCCCGAGCCCCCCTTTCTTTGCGGCCCATCACGCGGCAAACTCTATCAAAACTCTTTTTCTCCCATTTCCAATGTTTGACGTAACAATTTTTGGTATAATAAGCAATAGTACAGTGTGTTTTTTCTTTATGCGGGGGGCTCTGCCCCCCCAGCCCCCTTTTCTTTGCGGCCCATCACACGGCAAACTCTATCAAACTCTTTTTCTCCCATCTCAAATGTTCCACGTAACAATTTTTGGTATAATAAGCAATAGTACAATGTGTTTTTTCTTTATGCGGGGGGCTCCGCCCCCCGAGCCCCCCTTTCTTTGCGGCCCATCACGCGGCAAACTCTATCAAAACTCTTTTTCTCCCATTTCCAATGTTTGACGTAACAATTTTTGGTATAATAAGCAATAGTACAATGTGTTTTTTCTTTATGCGGGGGGCTCCGCCCCCCGAGCCCCCCTTTCTTTGCGGCCCGTCACGCGGCAAACTCTATCAAAACTCTTTTTCTCCCATCTCAAATGTTTGACGTAACAATTTTTGGTATAATAAGCAACAGTACAATGTGTTTTTTCTTTATGCGGGGGGCTCCGCCCCCCGAGCCCCCCTTTCTTTGCGGCCCATCACGTAGTAAACTTTATCAAACTGTTTTTCTCCCATCTCAAATGTTCGACGTAACAATTTTTGGTATAATAAGCAATAGTACAGTGTGTTTTTTCTTTATGCGGGGGGCTCCGCCCCCCGAGCCCCCCTTTCTTTGCGGCCCATCACGTAGTAAACTCTATCAAACTCTTTTTCTCCCATCTCAAATGTTCCACGTAACAATTTTTGGTATAATAAGCAATAGTACAATGTGTTTTTTCTTTATGCGGGGGGCTCCGCCCCCCGAGCCCCCCTTTCTTTGCGGCCCATCACGCGGCAAACTCTATCAAAACTCTTTTTCTCCCATTTCCAATGTTTGACGTAACAATTTTTGGTATAATAAGCAATAGTACAGTGTGTTTTTTCTTTATGCGGGGGGCTCTGCCCCCCCAGCCCCCTTTTCTTTGCGGCCCATCACACGGCAAACTCTATCAAACTCTTTTTCTCCCATCTCAAATGTTCCACGTAACAATTTTTGGTATAATAAGCAATAGTACAATGTGTTTTTTCTTTATGCGGGGGGCTCCGCCCCCCGAGCCCCCCTTTCTTTGCGGCCCATCACGCGGCAAACTCTATCAAAACTCTTTTTCTCCCATTTCCAATGTTTGACGTAACAATTTTTGGTATAATAAGCAATAGTACAATGTGTTTTTTCTTTATGCGGGGGGCTCCGCCCCCCGAGCCCCCCTTTCTTTGCGGCCCATCACGCGGCAAACTCTATCAAAACTCTTTTTCTCCCATTTCCAATGTTTTACGTAACAATTTTTGGTATAATAAGCAATGGTACAGTGTGTTTTTTCTTTATGCGGGGGGCTCCGCCCCCCGAGCCCCCCTTACTTTGCGGCCCGTCACGTACTAAACTCTATCAAAACTCTTTTTCCCCCATCTCAAATGTTCGACGTAACAATTTTTGGTATAATAAGCAATAGTACGTTGTGTTTTTTCTTTATGCGGGGGGCTCCGCCCCCCAAGTCCCCCTTTCTTTGCGGCCCATCACACGGCAAACTCTATCAAAAATCTTTTTCTCCCATCTCAAATGTTTGACGTAACAGTTTTTGGTATAATAAGCAATAGTACTGTGTGTTTTTTCTTTATGCGGGGGGCTCCGCCCCCCAAGTCCCCCTTTCTTTGCGGCCCATCACACGGCAAACTCTATCAAAAATCTTTTTCTCCCATCTCAAATGTTTGACGTAACAATTTTTGGTATAATAAGCAATAGTACTGTGTGTTTTTTCTTTATGCGGGGGGCTCCGCCCCCCGAGCCCCCCTTTCTTTGCGGCCCATCACGTAGTAAACTCTATCAAACTCTTTTTCTCCCATCTCAAATGTTCGACGTAACAATTTTTGGTATTATAAGCAATAGTACAGTGTGTTTTTTCTTTATGCGCGAACCCCCCTTTCTTTGCGGCCCGTCACGCGGCAGACTCTATCAAAACTCTTTTTCTCCCATCTCAAATGTTTGACGTAACAATTTTTGGTATAATAAGCAATAGTACGGTGTGTTTTTTCTTTATGCGGGGGGCTCCGCCCCCCGAGCCCCCCTTTCTTTGCGGCCCATCACGTAGTAAACTCTATCAAAACTCTTTTTCTCCCATCTCAAATGTTCAACGTAGCAGTTTTTGGTATAATTTGCAATATTACCGTTTTTTTTTATTGCGGGGGGCTCCGCCTCCCGGGCCCCCCGTTCTTTACCGCCCGTCACGTAGTGAACTCTATCAAAACTCTTCTTCTCCCATCTCAAATGTTCAACGTAACAATTTTCGGTATATTTAGCTATTGTGTGGTGTCTTTTTTTCTTTTTGCGCCCCCCTCTCTTTGACGCCCATCACGCGGTGAACTCTATCTAAACTCTTTTTCGGTAGGATGTGCCGGTACTTTTCGATTTCCGTGTTTCACTATGTTCCGTTTGTTTTTTTATTGTTATTTAATTTAACTTTTATTCTTGCACCTTTTGTACATGTCTGTTGTATAGACCCAATGGTTGACTGGTGGAAAATACCATTTGGTATGATGTCCGCCGTTTGGTCTCACAGTTTTGTATTTCGTGCAATATAGTGTAAATAAAAAAAGATTCTTATAGGGAGGCAACGCGCACATAAAACCTCTGGATTTACAGGCGTCCATTGGCTACCCTAAGTGCTTACCATCAGGCGGGTCGTATGATTGTTTGCCATCGCCGTGCTTTAAAAAATATATAGTTGAAATACAAATGCATAAGTATTTATTTACCATATAAAGGCATTTCCCATACAAAGTTTAAACCCCCCTTAAACCCCCTTAAATCCAAAAAGTTCGTATTCTTTATAGCCTATGTCCTGACCAGAGGTCTGTAGAACCTGCTAGTGAAGTTTTTATCGAAATCGGTTCAGGCGTTTTGACGCCAACTCTCCCCATCCAAACAGACAAACAGACAAACCGACAAACAGACAAAAATTCTAAAAATCGCCGTAACGTGTTCTGTTATCGATTCTAAGAGCTACTAACTCATTTTTTTGCTAATATCTCCATTGTACAGATTTTTGACCCTCTTCACCTTTATTATATGTATAGATAGATAGATAACAGATCCAAACAGATTAAACAACACTACCTACTCAATCACATTATCTGTCAAATTCAAATATAATAATAATTTTTAAGATTTATTGCGTAATTTGCAAATGAAGGGTACGTCTAACAGGAAAATCCGGGAAGGCCTTCCATTCCATTCCAACACAACCATTTTGTTTCATATTAATTTAACTTATTAAAATATAATATTATCTCCAATGGCCGTCTAGATAAAGAAATGAACTACGATATGCATTAATAGTTGATTAAAATAAACTAAGTATTTTCGCTATAGTATTCGAAGAAAATAAAGCATTTCGTGAAATTCACGTGTTTTGGGAATAAGGCCTCTTAAGTAATAAGGAATCTGCGAAGAGGGAATGCAAGTCGGGTTTTTTAGTATGAAAAAAACCCGGTTAGTACCCAAAAAACTGAATTGAAATTAATATTTCGAGCTTTGATCGTTTATTGCTACTGAAATGTGAGGCGTTTATAGTTTATGAGTTTTATGACATATGTCGGGAAATAAAGGTTTTGATGTTACTCATACTGGGTGTTTCCTGTAATATGAGAAATAAATTAAAACGTAGATTCTACTATCTACTCAAACCAGACAACGTTTATCCAGCGGCTTATTTATTAAAAAAGTAGTTGAACATAAGTTTTCTTATTTTAGGAGTAGAATCTACATTTTATTTTTGCTCCTATTACAATAAACATAATTTGATGTTAAGAGATCTAACTGTAGGCACCTACAAACTTTCTAAAAAAAAATGTACCTATAGGCACCTAAGTAATTACAGACATGCAATAAAACTTCAAAGACCAAACCTATGAACCATGAAATAAGACTTAAACTCGTTGAACAGCAAAAAAGCCATAACGATCAATACGTCCCAAAACACCTAAAAGGTATCATCGGCTTACATAAATGATAGGGATGAACCCGTAAAGAAAACGGCTCTTTAATCTATAATCGACCATTCGGTGGGTACACCCCTGAGATGTCCCAAGTAAGAATTTTTATGTACGTTTTAGAGACATATACAAGGTGTAACGTGTAACAAAAATGCTGACCCTTTTAAGGGCATAGTTGGAATCGTATTCTTATTATGAAAAAGTAAAAAAAAAATTTACTTGCGAAAAAAAAATGGTTTTGTATGGAGCGTTGTCCAGCTGGGACGATGTGTTCCATACTAAAAAATATTTTTTTTGGCGTTCAATAATTTTTGTCCTACTTTTTCGTACTTGTAATACGATACCAATTATGCCTTTAAACGGATCACCAGTATATTTGTTACACCCTGTATATTAATTTATTAAATGCCGAGCTCATGGATTACCGCCAACAGTTTTCGCATTAAAATATTTCGCCAGCATCTTCAGATCGGTCTAGCTCCAAACGAAGCAATGCTGTGATGATAAAAACTAGCGAAAAATAAGTATGCGAAACAATATTACGCTTAGAGCTTTTAACCAACCGGAGCGGACATAGACAGGCGTTCCCCTCTGTCGTAAATATAAGACCAGTGGGCATACTCATTGTATGGACTGATGTTTATCTGACGTGGTTATTTTGACGTTTCGCATGCTTTCGACGTTCCCCTCCCCCGCAAAAATCGGCAGACTTTTTTTGTATAGAAAATGACAGACATGGTTGGTTCGGTTGGTTGAATAATCATAATCTTAATAATTTATTAATAATATACATTACAGGTCAAATATATATATTCTAAGATATTATGCCTTCTGATCTGATGTATCTGCCAAATGAAACTATGCTAAAAATGGTTGGTGAAGTGATAATTTGCCTACAATTTCGGCCACCTAGTAAACCGGTAGCGATTAAATTTCATTATCTCTCTCTCTCTCTGGTCTGAACCGCGACTGCCAGGCGTCTCGTACAAAATAATAGGAGTACGATCCATCTAGTAGTATTAATCTGTGACGTACCAGGACACTTTAAAGGTATCTACGATAAATTTAATATTCGATTAGGTTGAGAAACAAATTGGAATTCAACTGGCTTGTATATACACGCTTACTCAAAAGAATAGTAAAATCGTGTCACTGAGAACTTGAAAGTCGCTCGTTTTTATTGCGCTGCAAAGTTTACAGCAAAGTCAACTATTGGGTAATCTCATGTCGAGCACTAGAACAAAGGAATTCAACTTGGTTATTTATTATATAGAAAAACCTCGGTTTCGGTTAAAACTCGAGTTTTTTCCATACTAAAAATACCCGATTGCAATCAGTAGAACGTTAAACTTAGACAAGATGACAATCGTTTATTGACTACACCATTTGAAATTGTAGCAAGAATTCGTTCGCAAGCTTCATAAAACTTCTACACCAATGCCACCTCTGTCATCTTTTTCCGACATTAAATTACATATAAGAACAGTGTGGACGTAGCTAAGCAAAACCTTAAATAAACCTGTATTTTTACCTCGTGAATAATCTTAATCCTTTAGATACGCGGGGATAATCCCGTTTGTGGGAAGAAATGGAAAGGTCCCGGAGTGTATGAGGCGATCAGCTCCGATTACCGAGGTTCTGCATATTGATGAAATGAGATGTCTTGTCTACCCTCCCTTGTACCTACCTGTCTTTATACGACACAAGTTACGAGAGACCAGCGGATACCAGGGAGCTTAGCAAAGTTCTGGTTCTAGAGCGTATGAGGCGATCATCAGCAACGATTACCGATGTTCTGCATATTGATGAAATGGGATGTCTTGTCTACCCTCCCTTGTACCTACCTGTCTTTATACGACACAAGATACGAGAGAACAGCGGATACCAGGGAGCTTAGCAAAGTTCTGGTTCTAGAGCGTATGAGGCGATCATCAGCAACGATTACCGATGTTCTGCATATTGATGAAATGGGATGTCTTGTCCACCCTCCCTTGTACCTACCTGAACACAAGTTCACAGATAGAACACAAGTTACTAGAGAACAGCGGATACCAAGGAACCTAGCAGTTTTGGTTCCGGAGAGTATGAACTATCAGCTACGATTACCGAGGTTCTGCATATTGATGAAATGAGATGTCTTGTTTGCCCTCAGTTGTACCTACTTCTCTTCATATGGTACAAACTACGAGAGAACAGCGGGTAGGCCCCTTGTAAGCGCAACCTGTCTTATAAATATTACAAATTACATGCAAGCAAGTAGACACCAAGAAGCCTATGAGCTGTTCTGGTTCCAGAGTGTATGAGGCGATCAGCTATGACTATCGAGGTTCGGCATATTGATGAAATGGAATATCTTGTTTGCCCTTCCTTGCCATCAAATATATCGGAGCGGCCACGGTACTCAAAAATATTCAAACAAGCACTACTAAACAGGCAATAATGCCGTGATAAAAGAGGTGTTGTATAGATATTTGTGACCACCTTGGCCGCTGATGGCGACTGTACCTACCTGTCTTTATACGGTACTAGTTACAGAGAACAGCCCGATACCTAAGGGTTTGGTCACGGAGTGTATGAACAATCAGCTACGATTACCGAGGATCTGCATATTGATGAAATGGGATGTATACTCTCCTTTGTACCTACCTGTCTTCATATGGTACAAGTTACGAGAGAATAACGAACACCAATGAGCCTATGCGTCATACGCGAGCGTATGGCGCGAGCAGTACAGCGGTTGTGGTCAAGCTATAGCAAAGTTTTGATTCCGGAATCTATGAGGCGATCAGGAACGATGCCGAGGTTCTGCATTTTAATGATATGAGATGACTGCCCTCCGTTGTATCTAACCGTCAAAAAGCGGTTACAGATACTCCGACTCCAAAATTAGACTCCAGACTATAGCCTTGCTCTCCGCCTAATGTTGCTGATATCCCACACAATGCGACGCTGTACGTGTACAAGCAAGCTTACGACGTCACTGGGTAACCAAGACCTTCGAATCGTTAGTATTGAAATGGTACTTTAAATTTTGTACAGTCTGTGAGCTTTTAGAAGAACCTTCGGGAGTCGGCGATGACACACTAAGGTAATATTGCTGTTCTGCTTTTTCATGTGTCACTGTTGATTGATACCCGACGTCTCTTTCTAAAACTCGAAGGTTCTTCTGAGAGCTCACGGACTGTATTGACTTCTAATGACACAACTCACTTCGAGGTCTGTTATCAAGTTGCGCTATTTACATCTATTTCCTCAGTGTATTAATAGGATAGTAATCACAAACGTCCAAGTCTAGGGCAAAGAGGAAAGAAAAAACTAGGAAAGCATACCCTGTGATGGAAATAATATCTACTTAATTGCCAAGGAGAGAGAGGCTCGATACGCGGTTATGGATGAAAGAACAATACATAACTAATAAAAGTAAAAGGTAAGTTCGAGTTCAGCTCCAATTAGCTACTCGTCCCCGCTTCCGCTGCCGCTTTCGCTTATGACCTGTATCCGCACGAAAGGTAAACGTGACGTATCGTATGCGGTTTGCTGAACGGACCTTTTTGCCAATTTATTTAAAAGATACAAATGTAATAAAAACAAAGACGATTTTCCTGGACATCTGGATAAATGTTGGATTTCAATTTAGTTTTGGAGTGAAAAAATCTAACAAATTGTATAGGTAGGTTATTGATATTTATATTATTCTGATATTATCAAACTGATATGCTGCCTTTCCACCAGAGATGAGCGAGGATGTGTTGCGAGAGACGCAGCCTTAGCCAGCAAATCCATGACGTGCCCTGATAAGTATGATTGGCACTATTACTAACAGGCCGAACAGGCGTAAGAATCTGACTTATTATTTATTTATTAACTTATATATAATAATCATACTATATACAATGTGTACATTAATTACGGGCGAAACTTTTAACGGTAGTTTATATCTTTTAACGGTGGTCTACATAGGTCATACTGAACAACTTTGACTATGGAGCCTACCCCGAAATCGCTGTTTTTTTTTGGCAGACTCATACATTTTGTCGCATGGGTGGCGACATTTTGTATGAGGAAGCCAAATTTTTTTTTGAGATTTTGGGGTTACTTCCATAGTGAAACTTGTTCAGTATGACCTATGTAGACCACCGTTAAAAGGTTCGCCCGTATTAGATTTACACACTGTATAAACAATTGCCAATGCGATAACGTAGCAAGTTTAAACCACGAAGATGATATCTAAACAATTAAGCCTACATAACAGATTTGCTTCAGAAAACTGTCTGGCTTCCAACATTTGTTAATTTGTGGCAGAAATCAAGCACGCATGTGTCAACCGAATATCTATCCACTAGACACATCTGTCAGATAAAATTGCACGTATATGGTTAGTAGTATTCGATGTATGGCGCGAATTGTGTCTGCGGACACATCTGAATAGCGCCATACAAACATGGACGGATCTGTCCGCCGGGCATATCCGCCGGACAAATCCGGAGGGCAGATCTGTGCGTGTATCCCTAGCTTATGGCCGTAGATCCATTTGAAGATTTTCTACATTGTAAAGGTCTGACTTTAACGCGATCCGAAGCAATTTAAAATTCCTAGCCGCTATTTCATCGTCTAAGGATATACAACCCCGCTTCAAAAGTGTAAGTAGGTATTTATACGCCACTCTGGGCGGTAAGTGAGATTTGCCGCCCATGGGCGCAGCGGCAAATCTCACTTCACACCCAGGAGAAGACGTAAAATTGTGTACGCATCACGGGCGATAATAAAGAAAGCCTCATTGCTTCTTTTGTGGCCCTTATCTTCGGTTCGGGCCACATACCCGTGATCTGAGTCGTTGTTTATTTTACCGCCCTAGGTGCGTAATGTACTATTGGGCCTTTGGGTGTAACTCAAAAGAAATGTAAATAAAACTTTTTTTATGTGTATGGTTTCCAATTTTCAATACTACCTATTTATGTTACACGCTGTTAGTTAAGAGTCGCCTGGACGCTTGCGTGAACTCGCGTTCCCATGCAAACGTACTAGTTCAGCTCTCATTTTAAAACGACATGCTTTAGAACCATGAAATTTGGCATGGGCATTCTAGTAGTACAGATCTAGGTCGGACATTCGTTTTCGTTGCTAATAATTGTAATACAAAGAAAATATAGCAAAAATAAGTTTTGTATGTAAATCTGTAACTGGCTGTATTTTCTTTGTATTACAGTCGTCGTCAAAGATATGTTTACACTTCTGCACCTTATTCCATTGTAATAAAGTGCAAAAGTGTAAATATATCTTTGACGTCGACTGTACAATTTTTAGCAACGAAAACGAATGTCCGACCTAGATCTGTACTACTAGAATGCCCATGCCTTTCATGGTTCTAAAGCATGTCGTTTTAAAATGAGAGCTGAACTACGTTTGTATGGGAACGCGAGCGTCCTGGCGACTCTTAACACTCACTTCAAGTCATCAGCTGATCAGAACTGGACTTCTAACTCGTAATTAACTGAATGACCGCTCGCCACCGATCCAACTTTACCGAGAAGTTATTCCTAATGTCAAGGAAGCGAGTCGGCCTCGGAGATCGGGTAAATTTTCAGAATCTCACAAATTACCCCGATACACACATTACCAGACTTCACACACACTACTACACTTTTGGGGGGGACAGGTCCTTCACCTCTATTTTGTTAGGTAGGTATAAGTGAGGTGAGGTGAGGTGAGATTTCACTTCTATCGGCAGTCCTTGTCCAGTCTTGTTGTGGAGGACATACGCGTACGACTCGGCTACGCTCACAAAAACAAATGAATCAGGCTCTCCAACCATTCTCCACCCAGCAGTACCTAAGTCTGAACACTGCGTGCAACCAATCAGTTTAGTGGCCTCTTTATCTGTAACCAACGGAATACCTACTAGCGTTAATTCCAAAAGTGAACGACTTTTGCCAATTTGTATTGAACCTACACCCGTTATATAGAGTGATTTCGGGGTCGTGAAGCAAGAGAACTATGAATTTAAAGATCAACCTAACTATGTCGGTTATTAATTTGTTGTCGCCAATATTGAAAAACATTGTTCAGAAGTAGATAATATTTTGCATCACCCTACTCAATATGATGTCTTGTCACTTCCTGAGTCGTTTGTATCAGCTTGTTTTTGATACCATGACGGTGTTAAAAAACATACGGCCAGCCTGATGGTAAGCAGCTGCCGTAGCCTAAGGGCACCAGCATATTCAATGGTTGCACATACGTGTTGCTGAGCCTTTAATACTATTATACTAGTAGCCGCGCGTTTTAACTGACAGGCCGATATCGACAGGCGGACTGATAGTCGGTGGGCCCCCTAAGATAAAATTTGAGTTCACTTTTACGGAGTCTGTGTAAGGAAGTCTATATAATTCAAGAAAAATATATGAAAACGTTTTAGATAAATAAATCACACATTATTGCTGCATTTTATGTCGATTTAGACATAAGATAGAGATATGATTTCAGGCGGGCGTTCAGTTCGCCGCATGCCAGTGATGGCCGCTTTTTACCCGACTGCTGCAAAAAGGAAATTAGAGACATGTTCAGAAACAATATCTTTTATACTAATGTGATGAATCAATTAATGCACATATGCGTTATTAGCTAGGAATACACGCACAGATGTGGCCGCAGGATTTGTCTGGCGGATATGCCCGGCGGACGATCCATCCATGTACATATGGCGCAAATTGGACACGGATTTGTCTGCGGACACATCTGAATAGCGCCATACACGGACGGATGTGTGTCCGCCGGGCATATCCGACGGACAAATCCGGTGGACACATCTGTGCGTCCGCTATAAGGGATATCTATGCTATTGGGGACGTTGACGCATGTAAATTTTGTCGCTTAAAAAATGCGACCTGCACCGCTAGGACATCTTACGTTATTGCGCGACGCTAATATAGACTTGTACCTACAACTTTTGTGACAAAAAAAATCTGAGGTATATGATCTCCTGTTACTCAATGCTTTTGTTACTTTTGTCTCTCTGTCGGTCACAATTTTTTATAGCTTCTAAATTCTTCTAAATCAATGCGCCATAAATTCGTAATCAAACGATTTAAAATCAATGCACAAATAGTCATGATCATGAGACCGGCATCAAAGAGAGCGTCGTTGTGAAATCAACCCTTCTCTAATGCTTTATCCGATACAACGCCCTTATTATGCAAAACGTCGCGCTGTGTCTCGACTCGGTTAGTGAAGTGGCGTTCTTGGGAACGTCCAGGAATATTCCTTTCATGGGAGTTTTAGAGAAAATACTTAAGAATTCAACAGACCCCTCATCGGCTTAGCGTTTTCCCGGCCTAGTGCCAGGGTCCGCTTTCCTGCTTAAGCTTCTCCACTTTGCCCGGTCTTCGACACCCTTAGGTGTGAGGTGTGAGTTTGTTTTTCGCCATGTCCGCTTTCACGACGTCCAGACAGCGCATCTTAGGCCTGCCGCGGGATCTAGGGCCTTGGACAATGAGGTCGAGGCATCTATTTCGTACGTAGTCCGGTGGTCTGCGTTTGATATGGCCATACCAAACACAGACCACTAGAACATAGGAATTCAACAGACCAAACAAAACAAAAAAAATTATTATGTTTGTATTATTGGAGAATGTAGTTAAGTAACTAGTAGTCTTTTTAAATAATAAATTATGAACATGTCCTTCTCCGTAAATATTTTTCTTGTCTCTAGATCTATTCGTTTGGCATTGGCTAACTATAACAACTATTGTATAGTATTTTTTTTAAGACGTTTGAATTGTAGGAAGGTATCTCTAGTAAGATTTGGACATGTTAAAAATTGACTACCATACTAAGCATGTGAAAAATAAACACTGATTTAAACTTCCCGCTTATTCTAATGGAAAGTCGTCGTAATTATTTTTCAAAATTTTTGCAGTTAAATCTCATTATGTTGTCGATATATTATTTATGTTTTTATAAACTTCTAGTCATCTAAAATTATGAAATTAATATATCAGATTATAACGTTCCGGGAATGTTTCCGAAAATAAAATAAAAAATCCCATAATATTCCCATTGGAAATCCCTAATCTCAGTACAGCATTCTTTCTCCCATTTTATGAGCTGGCAGTGCTTCGTGGAGAATATTTAACCGATAAATATCTCCTAAGACATTTCCTTTCTGTTTATCGTTAGGATTTTGCTGATTCCTTTAACAGTTTTTCTTTTAAACCGCTCTTTATCTGGAGAGATTGCGGGATACTTTCCGGCTGTATTGTTTTTGTAAAATAAAAGAATGGCGGGGAAGTTTCAGCAAATTGGTAATTCTCGAAGCGATTTTTAATCTGGAGTTCTTTTGTAATTGTTTCTGATACTTTACTTACACCGTTTAGAGGAATTTACACGAGGCTTAATACTTGTTTTTACCGCTAGTTTATTATATATATTATTAATTATTTACTGTAGTTAATTATCTTTTGTTTTTTTTTCTGTACGGGTGGTGCTGCTGCTGTATTATATTGGAGTTTTTAAATTGAAGTTATGAAATGAAATGAAAAATGTTTATTCGGTGTAACATAATAGAACGAAAGCAAGGACATACAGTTAAAAAGTTTACACCAAAATGGTTGCCACTCAGCATCAGTGTCATGACAGAATAGCCACAACGCTGATTTTCAGGGCAACCAAAACTTAAAACTACTACTACTACTGACTATTAGCCTTTAAAACGCTCAGGGTGTTTGAATTTTTTAAATAGTTTTTCCACTAATTGTGGATTAGGTACCATCGGGTTGATAATTGCATGGCCAATTTATCAATGAATTCATTCATAAATTGCCCATGCATTTTTGAACCCGATGGTACAACACAAAAGTGTTCTGGTAGTAATTGTAACAATTTGCAAGGTAAGGACAAGGACTCGTGGGTACTGTTATGTTCAATGTTAAACCATATTTTTTTAAATAAAATATCATAAAATACAGAATAATTTCTATACCTAAATGTATAACTATACATTTTCTCTTTTACGACATCACTGGTTTTATTTGATTTAGAACTCTTAGTTCTTTTTAGATTATAGTTGGCTAAGCAAGAAATGTCTAAGGAGACGCTGATAGTAGTCAGTCACGGAAACCCACTATCAGCCAACAAAAGGCATCCCAGCGCTGTGATTGAATCAATTTGGCGGTTCCACGTTTTCGGATAAAGTGCGGTGTATAAAACTGTTCCACTTTAGATTTTGGGCTGAAAAAGTCGGTGGAAAATTATCCTTCTTTTTTTAGCGACAGCGCCTAAGTGTCTGGTTCAGATAAATACTTTTTTTTAGAAAACATATCAAAATAACTGTTTTACGAATCAATACAAAACACACTAACAATTTCAAATTTCACACACACACAGTCACGCCTATATCCCAAAAGGGGTAGGCAGAAATCACGGATTTTAATGCAGCAAAACGGCTCTCCGTGAGCCACTTCTCGCCCCCGTAAAGAACGAGACGTGATGGGTGGCGAACCGCGTCGCCGCCAAGCGGATGACTATTAATTAAATAAATCACCATAGCGTTCTCACGAGCAGTAGGGATCAGAGGTTTCCTTAGCCCTTATCCCTTAGTCGCCTCTTACGACACCCGCGGGAAGAGACGGGGTGGCACGCACTATTCTAAAGCAGGGGCCACGCAGCAATTTCAAATTTCAATGACTATAAATGGGTAATATTTTTTACTAAAAATCTTTTAACAAAAATACCGTGACATTGTGTTTGGTTCCTAATAATGAGGAAAGGTCCCAGAACTCTCAAGAATCATACGTATTGGCTGTGAGGGAATTGTCGCGCACTATGTATACTCGAAAAAATTGGCGTCGATATTACAGTTGGTAGTGCGATCGGACCGGTGTTCCGAGAGGTCGCAAGTTCGAGTCATACTCGACGCGGTAATTTTTCCTTTCAACTATAAAATTGAAATTTCGCTTGCGGTTTTCTGCTCAGTATAGAAATGAATGTATACCACTGCTTCGGCACATAGGTAGTTGATATGTTTATGTAGGTACCTACTTACAGACTGATTAGGCTGTTATGAGTGCATGATATATAAGCACCTACAGTGTTATTATTCGTCATAAATTTGTACACTGTGGTATGTTTATGCTATTGCTGCTGCCATCCAGTCTCCTTATTAAGCTCAACGCATATACGTCCAAATGGGGAGGACGGAATGCAGGTAAATTTGGGTCATTGTCGCATACTGGGAGAATTACGAGTATCCTTGACTACGTCGTCGTATATTAAGAGCTTCTGTATTATCTAACCTAGAGCTGATATATGATATTCTCGTATATGAAGTATGATTATAGGTATGATGTTGAAAAACAAGCATAATATCTTTATAAAATTCCTGGATTCTTTTTAAAACAGCTACTTTTGTTTTGGTAATTATGCAAATTAATTGAATTCTATTTGTATGAAATGCGATTATTTTTATTAACGGCGCTATTCGGATGTGTCCGCAGACAAATCCGTGTCCAATTCGCGCCATACATGGACGGATGTATCCGCCGGGCATATCCGCCGGTCACTTCCAGCGAGCAAATCTGTGCATGTATCCCTAGCTAATAGTGATTGAATACATCAAAAACAATAGGAGTTTTGATAGTCTAAGTAGGTTTAAGTATGTAAAGAAATTCTTACATTACTTTCTTTTATTTTCTTTACATTTTCAATATATTGGTATCAAACAACTTTGACCTAGTCCGAGAAATCCCGAGTGCGTTAATTACGAACCGGAAGGTCCGGCAGGAGACGGGGAATAAGGCAATAACTTACAGTTACGGTCCGGCAGATTATTATTATTGGACCACGTAATTTAACGTTTGGCATCTCCGCTTAGTGGCTACTCTGCTATTCAGAATTACACAGTTAACTTACGTTGTGTGTAATTAATCATCCTTCCAGTGTTTGTCCTAGCTTTTGCTACAGCTCAATTGAGCCTAGTGTCCGCTTGACAATCTAATCCCATGGATAGGCGTGGACACTGGTTTTATTAGATAATAGTTATGTGTATTTAATGAAATATAATTCAAAGACTAAAATAACTAAAACAATAATAATTTTAGGCAGACGCCTTAACCGACACAGCCTTAACAGAAAACCCGTTTTAGCAGAAAGTTATCCCGTGGATAAACTAATCTATAAAATATGTGTTAGAAGCTATAGTCATTATTATAATAGGTATTATTAATGGCACTAAAATTAATCTAAACCTTAAATAATTTGGAAAAGTCGGACTAATAAATAATTACTTCGCATAGTGTAGACCCTGTATCTCCTACCTGTCCTCTAGCTACTTAATTCACTGCAGAAAAACCAGTATTTCACCGGTTAACAAACGCCACAATAATAAAATCATGAGTAGGTCCTATACCTGAAGGGGGGATCGAAGCGCCCTCCAATTACGGGGATTTACGGTCACGGCGACTCGCAACGAGCCACAGAGTTGGTTACGCTGGAAGAAGTATGGTACATTTGTCCAATTTGTTTTTTTATGTATAACATTTAATTATAACCTTTAAAAGAATACGTAAAGACTTTAAAATATAAACTACGTACTAAAAAAAAACTTTAAAGTAATTTAAAACCCTCGCTCCGAGTCGTTCCTGGTACAAAGACTATCCATAATAATCCAACGTGGTGATGCCATGAGTGTTATGGGCACCTTCGTGTCGGGAACGGCTGTGAGCGAGGTGTTCGTGTAAATTTTTGTAAAGTAGTATTTTATTTTGTTTAATTAGTGTGTATTAAAAAAATTAAAACTAAAAATCTAAATCTAAAGGTGGCCCCTGTGGCATGGTGCCGAGGATGCTGGCAGCATTTCCTCGCTGGATCGCAATATTATACATTGGGCGAGGAAGCTGTCAGCTCGTTTATCCCCGGTTACGTTAACCAGCCGTTTAGCCAACTCTCGATATAGTTTCTGATGGAATTTTGTTTGTGGAGGAACAATTTATCACGGGGCTTCGTATGAACTTGTAGTATCGGTTGTGGAATCGTTATGGCAATCTTTTGAGGGTTGTACCATTTTGCACATAGTCAAGCTTAAAAGGCACAAATAAGTATTGACTGCCTCGCATTATTGAAAGGTTTCACTAACAAATATTATTGAATCAAACAAATCTAAAGTACTTACCTACTGTAGGCCCTCGCATTGTTCATTCGTAGCAATAAGTTATTTTTTAAGGGTTGTACTGGTTGTAGTATATAATCAGTTCTGGAACTGTCTTGTTATTCTTCAGGCATCTAGGTTAATAAAACTAAATTCATAGAATTCATTGACCACGTAAAAGGAACAAACACAACAGCTACTGAATACCAAACAGAATAGCTATGCCAATGATTGTGCAAGAATCGCATCAGTCCCATGACTGTATGGCAGCCATGTTTTAGAAAACCTAGTTATTTTTCAGCCCCTTCCAGTAGAACGAATGTCATCGTAAAATTCCTACAGAAGGTACAAATTAACGGCAACGCAGTGTACAGCTTTATTTATTCCCCTTAATTTAGAGCTAGGATGCCATAATAGCCCACTTAGATTTTAAAAGCGCCAGCAGGGTACTTAAACCGACATTGTTTTGGGAATACTGTCACTGAGGAAGTACTCGTAATATGGGGTCAACAAACCTAACTTTTTACAGAAGAAACATTTTACACGAATGAAATGGAAATTACATACATTTAAATAGTTTTTATCCCCGAAATCACCCCTTAAAAAGGAGAAAAAAAAGAGGCGTGAATTAAGTACTAATTCCATGACGTAGTTGAAGCGGGTAAAAGGGAAAAGAAAGGAAAAAATTACGACTTAACAATTTATCGTTCCAGAAGTCCACAGGATATGAAAGTAAGAAAAGTTGGAAAAAATCCACAAAAATAATATTTGCCTACACAAAAACGCCATTAATAGATTTTGTAATAAAATGTAGCCAACTACTTATAAAATGATCGAAATGCAAATCAATAGAAGCGTATACAGAATATTGTATCAGCAAGAAGCTTTTAAAATTTTCCCAAAGAATTTATAAGGCAAAATGCAGATATGTGAAAGCTGGGTTCCTCAATGCAGGGCGTCACAGTAAATACATTAAATATAGAGATGCGTTGTAATGTTTCTTCGATTTGATTTGAAAATCTCATTTTGATTTCATATGGCGCGGTTAAGACGGAAGTAAATTACCCCACCATTACCCTATTTAAAGTCACAAATGACAATTTACAAGCGGTAATCTCTTTCTGACACATGGGGTTCTATTTTGGATATACTTATTTTGTATTAGTTATCAAAAACTTGTATGAATCTTTTTATGTAAGTACCTAAATGTCACCTGAGACTAATTATTGGGATCTGATGTTGCATTGATTTTCTGACAATTTATCTTATTTTAAAACTCTGACAGTATTATTGTATTCAGACATAGAAATCCTAAATGTATTTAAGTATGATTCATGTGTAAATGGCTTTTTCACCTCAGCAGTTCGAACAAGCCTTGTCGCATGTAGCTTAGAAATACTTTTGAATTGTGTACCTAGTTATAAGTAAATCACTCTATTGTATTATTTCTATGTCAATAATTAATAAACGTGTAACTTGCTATATACAAAATGTCTAGTTTTAAGTACTATTGTTTGCTCCGTGTTTGATATTTTATGTGTAAATGATAAGAAATTGTACTAATTATAAAACTAAATGTCCTAAATTAAAGTTACCTATTCCTACTCTCATGTAATTAGCCGTAAGATTATTGGTCAATCAAAGTTTGGCATATTCGGCGCATAACGGTCACTAGTTCGGTCACCCCATTGCGTCCATAAAAGAGACCGGGTGATCCAGCTTGTCACTGCTGCTTCTACAACCTTCACTACTGCAACTACTCCAGTCTGCAGCCAGCCGCCGCCGCGGCAACACGCCTCTATAAAACATAAATGAGATGTTTTATTTACCACCGCTGCCCTAGACACCCGATGATCCTGAGTGCGCCCCTTTCTTCGTGGTGATCACCGTCTGCACCTCACAAGCCTACTTTCCTCACTCCCTGGAGTGACGAAAGTCGCACTTTCGTCACTCCAGGGAGTGAAATTTTGTTTCTAGAAGCTTTTCGTCATAATGATGATGCCTTTCATTTGGGAATGTAAATAAATGTGTTTTTTTTAACTTGAATAATAATATGTTCTCACTACTGAGGTGAAAAGTTGTATGAGTCGCACGAGAGGAAAGTTTTTTTTACATCTCGTGTTCTTGAGATCCCTCGCCACGCTCAAGATTCAAACTTAGAATCACTCGCTTCGCTCGTGATTCAATTATAGAATCTTTCGCTTACTCGGGACTCAAAATCAACACTCGCAAGAAAAACCAACTTTCCTCTCTTGTTGCACAAATAACTATTTTTAAACTTACAGGCAGTCAAACCGGGGATCCGGTACACCTTGACGGCGATGGCGGGATAACTTGGACTCCTTTTTACGAGACTGAGGAAGCGCTAGACCGCGGCGATTGGAAGAAAAGAGGAGAGGCCCTTGCCCAGCAGTGGGACACAATACCGAAATAAACATAAAATTACAGGCTGACGGGGACAAACCAAGTTGACTTACTGTATATATTTCTACTGCGGTTCGAGTAGCAATATTGGAATGAACCAAGTTGATGTATGCAGTACGGTCCGACTTATTGTTTGCCCCCATATTTGAGAGCTCGGATGTTTCAGCAGCGTTTCGAGAGGCAGCAGGGTAATGTTATTACGTGATGGACGTCTGTTTACATAAATATGGTTTAACATATTCATGGTCCACGGACAAAAAGTGGAATGCAGATGGAAATTGAACTGGATTCTTGGAGTAAGTATAGTGGTTATGCGATGTGTATATTTTGTGTATACTTTTCCGTTACTCGTATGAACTGTTATAGTTGTATTATTAGCCTTATAATAAACACTACTACTGGTAAAGTACTCGTTTTTATGATCGTCCTAAATCTTGGGGGAAAACTAATTATAACCGCATGTGGGGAAAGTAATTCAGTGTGAGTATTAACTTGCTGATGATTATGCGTTACCTTGTTAGATATACTTTTATGAGATGATTTTGAATGATACATATACCGCCATTAAGTTTATTATTTTTGATTGTATTTGTTGCTTGTATTTGTATGATGACAAATTTTGTTTTCACTCGGTAGTAAACTTTGTTCACCCTCTCTCGCGTTGAGGCCTACGACGCTTAAGATTCCGCTTTTTGAACCTTCGCTTCGCTTGTGGCTCAATTTGGAATCTATCGCTGGCATGGGCTCAATATATGAAAAGTTGAACAACAACTTTGCTCCCTTGCATAACAAAAAACTTCTTTTTTGTTTGAATAAATAGACACAGACCAGGGCATGCCCTAGGGCCTTGAGTAGGTGGAAGATAAATAATCATAAACCTTCAATAACACATGGCTCTAAGTCTTCACTGTCTTCAGTCAATCCTTCAGGCAGTTTTTTTTGCAAATTAAACAGTACCTAGCAATCTTATAAAAATAGTTTGAAATACCGTAGATTTATGAGCTCAATTTTCAAAATATAGTTAGGTCAGTTTTATCAGCGATATTTATTAGTTGTTTGGGCATTATCTCCGGGCGATTTCCACAACAGCGGGCAGCAAAGTCGAGCAATTGATTTACGAAGCTGGCATAGAGTGGAAATTAGTACTCATAGACGCGACAAACCTAACTTGAAGGAGCGGCATAATTCGTAAGAAAAGAGGAACAAGTGCGGCTGGTAAAATGCGTAAGTTACAGAAAATTGCAAAAAAAATGAAAAGTTTGAAAATTTAGAAATGATCACAGAAAATAGAGATCATTAAAATTTCCATATAAATTAGAGAGAAATGTCAAAATATCATGCGGAATAACGCAATTTTTGAAACTTTCCGTCGACTTATCAGTAGATGTAGGAAGGCGTTTATTGTCTCACACCGTTTTCTAAATATCTCTTGCTAAGTGTAACTACCTACTCAAGCTCGTCGTCGGTCTGTTCCCATGCAGACACAGGATGCCCGGGGCCATGGTTTCCATCAGGCGAATCCAAAGCTCCATTCAAAAGCGATAAATGCATCATTAGCTTCACTAAATTTAAGTTTAATTTACAGTCCCTGACGTTTTTCTTCGTTCGACTAATGATAAGGTTATAAAGCGTTTAAACAGTCTGTGTGGACATTCTTTGCGCACTCACAGCTCATTGGCGACTTGCGCAAATAAATCAAATTTAGCTAAACTGTCGACTGCGCAGCTTGATATACCAAACTACAGACAATAACGGGTTATTCCCAGTAGTTTCCATTTAAAACAATTTTGGTATCTATTATATTTTTACCTTTATTTAAAATTTATTTATGCTACACAAAAATAGACTAGATGACTTAATGGCATAACGCATTTTTTGTTCCCTAATAAAAAATTCAAAGAGTTAAAAAATATTATTTCCATTTTGTTACCTAAAATAAAATTTACCAAATACAAATACAATACGGTCTTGAAAAATTTAAAGCGGAAAATAATGAATAAAAATATTAAGTATTAAAAAGTGTGTGGTAAATTCTTTGTTTTACTTTATTTCAAATTTCAAAAAATACTGTACAAACAAAATCGCTCAGCTGTAAACATAACTGAGAACTGCCCTCTATAAATATGACGTGATAAATGTATGCATTGTCCGTTGATTTAAGAGTTAATAAAGGCTTGAGTGCATCGTGAAAATACGAGTGTTATTAATATTGTTTAATTTTTAAAGGATGTAGCGGAGTGGAAAATGAAAATTCTGTTAACATTCCGTTGTTGATTTTTTAAATGTGGTTGTTTGTGAATTGCAATGAAGTTACTGGCAAGCTTGTGTTTATTCGTGTTATATTACTTTTATTTAAGATACTACGGTGTTAAGTATACGTACAACTACAATTATTAAGGACTCACAAACGGGAGCTTAGGTGTAGTGTAAAGTCAGCAGCAGAACTAGCTAGGCTGGTAGGGTGTTCAAATGACCTACACACGCTCTTGTTCTCTTAACCATAATGTCGTGTCCAGCTAATTTTGAACACCCTACCCGCTTAGCTACTTTTGCTGCTAACTGTACCTAGATTATTTAATAAATTTGTTGCTTATTCTTATCTTTGATTTACGCTTTAATGTTTTGTTTGTTGTTAGATAATTATAAATATAGATATATAAATAGAAAAAACACTAGGAAAAGATTACTCATATCTTAAAGAAGAATCTTAACCAGCCACTTAAGGATCGCATGATTGGTGCGCGTGTAGAGAACCCATTTGTCTCGCCCAGCAATGAGGCCTGACGAGCCATACATCAGGCTAATGGCTCTGAAACTTCAGGCTCCAATGATCCGATCCGCTTCGACCAGTTTTAATGGCGAAGAGTTCAATCTGTGTTTTTTTACACGACATGGCAAAAGCATTTTGTAACGCGGTCTGCTATCAGCTGCTATGGAATGGTATGATTTAGTTTTACGTATTCCTCAATGTATATGATCGAAATACTTTTAACTTAAGCTTTGTTGTGAACAGGCTGTCACTGACCTTTATTAAGATAGCTTAAGAGCTCTGTCACCACTGGAGAGGCAAGAGTCAATCGCTGGTCAATATTACAAGGAAAGAAAAAAACACGTTATCGCTTTATTGTAAGTAAACCACTATTATCACTGCATGCGGCTGTACTCACTTGTGTTTAGTCACTACGCGCGACATGTTTCGGAGAGCTTAGGTCTCCATCCTCAAGCACTAAAAGAGTCGATGGCGCGGCGTCGTAACGACGGGTCGTGAATCGGTTCGCCTAGCACTCTTAGTGCTTGAGTATGGAGACCTAAGCTCACCGAAACATGTCGCGCGTAGTGACTAAACACAAGTGATTACAGCCGCATGCAGTGATAATAGTGTTAATATGTCTCACGAAAGTTTAAATTCAGTAAATAAACGTCCTACAGTCACTGCTTCTATATGTATACCTACGAGGATTTACTGCATAACTGATGTCTACACAATGGACTAATAGTAACATATTAGGAAAAATTCACACAAGGCAGGGCACTTGGCGAGAAGAAATGATGGGAGATGGATAAGACGGTTTACTGAATGGTGGTTACAATGGACCAAAAGGTCAGCGTCGAGACCGTCAACCAGATGGTCAGATGATATCTGCCGAACGGCGGGTGTGCAGTGGATGGGACTGGCACGGGACCGCGGAGAGTGTTGTAATGAATAAGAGACCTATAGGTAAGCAGTGGGTAGATAGCGATACGGGCTGAAAACAATAGAAATATAAATTAGGAAAAATTTACTGATAAAAATATATTAGTTAATACAAAGAATTAAGGTACGCTCATTTTACTCTTTACAAAGTCAATGGAGTGATTCGTGGTATTTGTAGTTAAATAAGTATTTTAAAAAAGTTTAGCATCTCGTAGTTATTTTGTGTATTTAATAGTTATATTTGTCTACATGGTCATATATCTTTACAGTATACTGGAGCTAAATTATCTTCAAGGACAACACATATGTATATCGACATATGAATATGTTTCTTTTAACAGTGGTATACATTTCAATTTGTCACAGGTAAGATTCACCGGATCAGTGTATTACTGGACCTCGGTTAGAATGGGAATAGAGTTGACAGATTTTCCATATGCTTACGTCAAAATTTGTATGGGTTGACAGCTAACTCAATCCCATTCTCATCGCGATTCAGTAATACCGTATGCACAAAAACTAAGCTTGCTTTACCTGTGCACTGATTTTGACAGATAAAACAAATGATTCTGAATCGATCCCCGACACTCAAGCAGAAAACTAGCTCAGAAAGCCATGCCTCGCAAATTGGTATATTTCAAACGCTCTTATATATCTAAATTGCAGAATACATAAATATTATAAATTTATAATTTGTCTAACTCTTTCCTCAGAAACACGACGAGACTATCCGCCTCTATGAACGTAACGACATGTTCAAAACGTCCGGCAAGGTAATTAAAAGTAAGTGTAAGCGATTATGCAACCTTTTTTATTTCGTTATAACATTCCACATAATAACTGTTATAATGCAAAGTAACGGAGGGGCCTTCGCATGACATGCGTTGTCGCGCGCGACTCCATGCTTCGAGTCGCGCCTGAAGTATGGGGAGTCGCGCCGCGACGTAAGTCATGCTCGACGTACACAGGCTTACAATAGCTTAAATAAGTCATAAAAATTCTAACTATATAGCTAAGAATAGTTAAGTATAGTTTTAAGTTTTGGTTGCCCTGAAAATCAGCGTTGTGGCTATT
Organism: Pammene fasciana; assembly: GCA_911728535.1. NCBI lineage: Eukaryota > Metazoa > Arthropoda > Insecta > Lepidoptera > Tortricidae > Pammene > Pammene fasciana. The sequence continues at coordinate 7,497,702 of OU452292.1, forward strand.
CTGTCATGACACATGCTGAGTGGCAACCATTTTGGTGTAAACTTTTTAATTGTATGTCCTTGCTTTCGTTCTATTGTGTTACACCGAATAAACATTTTTCATTTCATTTCATTTCATTTCAACTAAAATTTGACTTGTTAAAAATGTGCACTTTTCTGGCGTCCGATAAAACAACGGTCAGAAACCCCACTCGAGATCTAATTTCGTAGTAAAATATCTTCTCTAGGAATAGAGATCCTGCTATAACTCAGGCTAGTTGTAGAACGGTTCAATTATAAGAATTTACCGCACCCCCGACGCCGCTGACAGCGTAAATTATGCATTTACCCCCTTGGCCGGGAAGGTGTGGTGTTACAAGTTATAATCTGAGCGTCTAGATTGAATCTGTGGAATGCTAGCCAATTCTGCACACCGTACTGTGTGTAATTATACCGAAAGTCAATATTTATAGAAAAGGAAAATAATGTAAACAAACCAATTTACCTTCTCTGTATCGCATCATGCACTTTTAATAAGCAGCCATGTTATACCTTATCGTAAATTTTATACACATAAAATATCCTTTAATAATTAAAATAAAAATAAAAAACTATATAAATGTATTCTCCAGAAGTTATTTTAGATGTTGTGTATTTTTATTTTTTATTATTACCAGCCAATTATGCATTTATTGTAAATAAAAAAAATGTATATTTCTGTTCTATTATTTCATCTACATAGTTCATATCATGTACGTCCAATTTTACGCAACACCACGCGTTGGGGTACCTAATTATTTCTATACATTAATGTAGAGAGCCATCAACCAGCGTGATAAAATCACAACCTGTATAAATAACACATTTAAGACAACAATAATAGGATAGTTTGATGAATGGAATGACTGATCAAAATGAAAATAGCTTGCGTTACTGGGAAATTCTGCTAAGACACGCTCGGGTGGGTTACAGAGTGGAATGGAGAGGCTTAAGTAAAAGTATTTTACACTTAAAAGCATATCTTTATATTCGGGGTCTAATATCTGTGTAAAATGTAAGGCAAATGTATTTAATACTATTAACTTTATAATCAAAACTACTTTTAATACACTACTTGTAATAGATTTTTTTAACTTAGTGGTGGAGTATAGGCACCTACATACAAGTAAAATTACAATGTAATATACTAACACTTCTATAATTTATGGAATGGTTTGTGCCTAAGATATTATAAAAATGCATGAGAAATCATTTTAAATACCTAGTTCTATCATATCTTTCTTTCTGGTAAAAGGATAAAAGATAAAAAAAGATAAAAGATATTTATTCTTCAATTTAGGCACATTACAATGCACTTATGAACGTCAGAGAGAAAAAGAAACTACCACCGGTTCTAACCCTACACCTCTGACCCAAGAAGTATTACTTATTACCGGCAAGGAACTCGGCGGGACTTATTTTTTCAAAACAGTAATACTAATACATTAAAGATACTATATACATATCTATTTTAAGAGGCTGACAAGACCCGATGACCTTCAAATTGACTTTACTTAAACAGTCATATAGCTATAACTACTTGTTTTGGAAAAGCAAAAAAAATATATGTTAATATTCATTATATTTAAAAGAACTTGGTTAATTTTAACACACGATTGGACGAAATCGGCTCGATAGAAAATAATTCCAAAGTTACATCTAAAATTAGCTTAAAACAATTACACGTCTTTAGTTTCTTGACTTATATGTCTGTAATTAAGGACAACATTCCACCACACTAATACTAAAAACTTCGTTGCCTTAAATTTCTCAATTAATGCATAGTTTTTTTTTAAATTCATCATTTTGCAAAATTTGCAATGAGCTCCCATACTAATCGTAACGCAGTGTTTCTCTTTCACTCGCGCTGAAAAAGATAGGGAGGGAATTTAGCTCTTATCATCCTCTTAAACCTACCTTTGAAATATTTTCGCTAATACTTAGATCCCAGACTCTTATTTTTGTACGATAGTAATTTAGGATACTGATATTGCTCAATGCCACAGTTAGCTAGGTCACGGGTAGATCAGAGAAGATGCTGGTTTTCATTTAAACCCCTAATACGCACTAAAATGCAACAATCAAATGAAGTAAATATACATTTCCTATGCTTGCCTTAAGACTTGCTTCTCAAAATATTTGCAACAAAAACGCGACTCCACTCCTCCCCAAGGCCATCAGCGCAATATGCGTTCGACCTCACGAATGTGGCGTCATTACTCAAAGTCCGAACCCTCACAACTAACTTGCTTTTTTCTCATACACCGCTTTCTCATACCAAACATTCGGCCAGTTGCAATGGGCTATATAAATGAGTTATACCCATGAATGGGGTCCATTTATACGAGTTGAGCGATGGATCAGAGTATTGTGAGAAAAATTATACCCCAGTGACGTGCAGTGACATGGTTTGAACATTTTTCTGGTGGCTGAACATTATTGCCTATTTGTCTTTTGTAAACGAGACCAAACTATCAGCGGAAATTCAAATGGCTTTGCAGCAGAAACAGTTTGCATGCAGTGTTACGGGTTTTAGGTCAAGTGAATGTAGGCAATTTTATAAGTTTTTTCATCATTTTATATTACTATACTTCGTTTTTTTTCAGATTAGAAAAATCGTGCGATTGTCGTCATGCGATTTCTGGGAAAACGATTTTAAAATTTGCCATTTTGCATCGTATTGGCTTAAGCGTATCACTAATAGTGGAAAAAAGTAGTTTCATTTATGTTTTGCCCAGATATGGCTGAAAAAAATACAGCTAAAGTGTCGAAATCGACCGTTATTTTTCTAATCTGAAAAAAAAACGAGGTATAAATTGAAGCGTGGTTAAAAAATAAATAATCAATATTGATCGTTAATGTTTTCAAATAAAGTGATTTTTTAAAATGAACTATCCTAGTACTTAATATACTACTTACTACCTACTTAACTTTAAGTGCAAATCGGTTGTTACGAAACAGAATATTAAATAAGTTCATAATATATTAATTTTAGGGCAGGTGGAATAAAAGGTAGTCCATTTCAGTACATTTCCAACGTCGGTTGAGGTTTAATTATAAGTAAATTTCAAAGATGTTGTAAGTCACTGTTGGAGCTCACCCCTAATTTTTTAAAGCATTTACGTACAGTCAGCAGCAGAAGTCGCGAACCGGGTAGGGTGTTCAAAATGACCTACACAAGCACTGATTCTTTTAACAATAAGGTCGTGCCCAGCTCATTTTGAACACCCTACTCGCTTAGCTACTTTTGCTGCTGACTGTACCACACGTTTTGAAAGCTATTAAAATATAACTTGTGTGATACGAAATTGTAATAACAGCCTTTAATAATTCCTTCACCAAAAGCAATTTAAGCACATTAATAACGTCCCCTCATACATTTAAAAAGTTGGCGACAAAAATGGACACTACTGAGTTTTCTTCACAATTTAATCAAGAATTTGCCACTTTAGTAGCTACATTAATTTCAGTTTCAGCTTCAAAAGGGATCTTAAAATTTCATTTAAACATTTCGAGTTGTGACGGAGGGCTTCACAAAGGCGGACTAAGTGGACAAATTAGACTACCGGTACCGAGCTACCGTTTTAATTAATCGTTTCAAATGATTATAGTTTACGGTATTCGGGGCTTGCGAAAAATAAAGATTGTGATGCATAGTTATTTGGACCGTTTTAGTATGTCGTTCAGGAAATCTAAGGGCTAACTAACCGTGTATCACATAAATTGACGAGTGAAGTGAGGCCGTTTAGTGTCACTTTGTATTTCGGTTGAGGTATGTAGGAATAGAGCTACATTTTGCCTGAAAACGAAATGCATTTTAAAAGTGGCCTAAGTGCGTTCTATGAGTTGTTCTCAAACCACCCAATCGCTGCCAAAAGTCCTGAAGAACGCAATCGATACATAAGTATGTGTGTGGTTTCAGAAGGATTTGATCCCGTAAACGCTCGAGCTATAGAATGAGCTTTCTGCCAAAGTTTTTTCAAGGGGCTACACAGTATGAGGTTTAAAAGGGTACCGAATTACCGATCGATCGCGTGCACTCCAGTTGTAGATCAGTGAAAAAACAAACAAATATAATTTATGAGATGAGGCTTTTTTTACTTGAATATGTATTGAAGCTCTTTAGTTTGTTCAAAATCTGGGAAAATCATTATAATATAAGTAATGGTAGTGACCGTGTACAATATGATAACTAGGAGAATCGCGTTCGATAATAAATGCATTTTAAGCAACTGAAATATTTAGGTTATATCTCCAAATTATCAGGGACTTTACTTTCAAGTTTAATATGAAAAAAAAAGTTCTGTGAATAACCAGTAAGTGGGAGGCGTCGTAAATGTCGTAATCGCTTGTTTAACCATATGTCAACCTTATTATATTGGAGACGAAAGAGATCGAGCTATGCGTTAGGCAGGAACAGCCTATAATTCCTGTCAAGAATACGTTAATTAATTTTGTTAGACTGGGACTTCTGTACGAAGTATAAAGGTATTTATTTATTCTGTGGCACAATGCCGCATAACATGTCTAACGCATAAATACTTATTAAAATTTCATGTACCCCCACAGCATTAGATTGTGCACGTCGGTGCGGCGTTGAAGTTGAATTCCCGGCTGCCCACCGGCAGCACCCTGGTATGTGCAATTGTGCAGACCGAGTCATTTTGGGAATAAAATATATGGTTATTTTAAATTATTCCAGCTGTAGAAATTGTAGGAAAATTAAATAAAAAACATTTCGATATTTGTAATAAATGTTGTGATATTTGTATTTGTACTTAGAAACCTAGAGTAACTACATTTTTTTAGGTAAGTAAAAGGTTTTACCAAAAATAAATTTATGGATTCCGTACCTGCGTGAACTCGCGTTCCCATATGAACGTTAGTTTAGCTCTCATTTTAAAACGACATGCTTTAGAACCATGAAATTTGGCATGGGCATTCTAGTAGTACAGATCTAGGTTGGAAATTCATTTTCGTTGCTAAAAATTGTAATACAAAGAAAATACAGCCAGTTATAGGTTTACATACAAAACTTATTTTTATTACAATTTTTTGCAACAAAGACGAATTTCCGACCTAGATCTGTACTACTAGAATGCCCATGCCAAATTTCATGGTTCTAAAGCATGTCTTTTTAAAATGAGAGCTAAACTACGTTTGTATGGGAACGCGAGTTAACGCGAGCGTCCTGGCGACTCTTAAAGTCCGATCCTTAGGTGATTTTAATATGCATCGCAATGAGGAATAGCTCCGATAGCTATACATAGCCAGTGTCAGCCCTATAGTAGGGTTTTGTCTCAGTACAAATGCGAAAAAATTGTGCGCATCGAGAAAAAGTTGTGAATTTTTGACCATAGATAGAGTGAGCAAAGATGAATATTTTTTAGTATTGGAGGTCTGTAAAATTTTTGGACCTTCACGTCAAAATCAGGGGTCCCGTGCAATATATTATTACTCTCTGGTTAAGACTGCTAGGGATTGTTTGGTATCGTTTCCGTGTAAAATAGACATGCAGAATTCATTTCTGATATTAAAAAAGTAAAAATCCGTATTAAAAAAAAAAGAACTGGGGAGAGGAAAAACACGAAAAAATATTTTATTTATTAGAACGTTATATAACTAATAAATATCATTTATTTTTCAATAAAAAAATATCATAAGGAAGCATATTTAATGCAGTTTCTAAATATATACAGTTTAAAAGCATTTACCATACACAAACTACGCGAAAAAAAATCATTCACGTCATGGTATATATGTTTTCTCATTTTCTCCATAGTAAGTATCGAAAATCAATGTGAAACGTGGGCATCCGTCGCATATTGACCTTCAAATGTATGTATTGCTTATTATTTGACAATCTTGCTCAGAGTAGGTACCTTCTACAAAATGCAGAAACTAAAAAAAAAGTAAAAACACTTGCTCGCAATTAATACTTAATTTAGTAAGAAAATATGTGTTTTTAATTCTTTTTTTTTTCGTTTCGTAGAAGGTATTCTGAGCAAAATTGATTAATAATACGCAATACATACATTTTAAGGTCAATACGTTACGGATGTTCACGTTTCACATTGATTTTCGATACTTACTATGGAGAAAACATATACACCATGACGCGAATGATTATTTTTCGCGTAGTTTTTGTATGGTAAATGCTTTAAAATTTTATATATTTACAAACTGAATTAAATATGCTTCCTTATGATATTTTTTTATTGAAATTTAAATGATATTTATTAGTTATATAAAGTTCTAAAAAATAATATTTTTTTGAGTGATTTTCCTCTCCGGAAAACTTTTTTTTTAATACGGATTTTTTCTTTTTTAATATCAAAAATGAATTCTGCATGTCTGTTTTATACGGAAATGACACCACACAACCCCTAGCAGCTTTAACCAGAAAGTAATAACTTATTGCACGGGGCCCCTGATTTTGACGTGAAGGTCCAAAAAATTTTCGGACCTCCAATACTAAAAAATATTTATCGTGGGCCATTCTATCCGTGGTCAAAAAATCACAACTTTTTCTCGATGCGCACAATTTTTACAAATTCGAGCTCAGCTACTAGGGATTCAGATTATTAAAAAGAAAGTTACTAAAGAAACAGTATTAGTGATATTAACGTATATTTTCACGGGTTCTTCACGGGAGCGAGAAGTGGCTCACGGAGAGTTGTTTTGCTGCATTGATCGTAGCCTACCCCTTTTGGGATATAGGCGTGATTGTCTGATTGTATGTATGTATGTAACGTATATTTTTTTTTGGTTCACGGAGAGCCCTTCTGCTGCATTGATCGTAGCAAATGGAAATCCGTGATCTCTGCCTACCCCTTTTGGGATATAGGCGTGACTGTATGTATGTATGTACTTTTTTATACTGAAGATCAAATTAAATTATTGGCGAGATGCATGGTCATTTTTCTTAACTATTTGTGCTTTATTTTTACTATTTTTGTGGTTGTTAGTAAGACTACTAAAAGCAGCCGTTTACTAAATTAAAGGACGGTTAATAGAGACTTAACAGTTTCAAAAATGGCTACCCCTATATTCCTCACAGACCTTAAACGGTGTTGAAAACGCTGCACACCCCAATGCATAAAGAGCGCCTTTATCGCGCTGGATTGAATCGCGTTATCGGCAATGCACTCTCCGAATGCGAATTGCGTCGTTACTTGGAATGTTTATGACTTCAGGGGCTTATTCCGAAACGAAAATATAAATTAAATTAAATTTGAAGTGAAAATAAACTGTAAAATACTATAAAAAAACAGATATTCAAAGTGTCAATTCGGAGTGCATTTTCTTGAATATTTTCCAGTAAATTTTATTCATACATCCCACCACAGAAATTACCAGTATTACGAAAGTATTATACTTACCAAAAATACGAATTCTCAGATAATCGCCAAAAAGAACTTAAGCCAACGCCGATTTAAATCGTTGCCAAACTGCTGTTAAAACTTCTAATAGGTACCTACTTAAAAAAACCCTTATTTTTTCTTGTGGTACTAGGTGACGAAGCCAGGGTAAAACTAATTTCTAACACAAACTTTTAGCTAATACTATACCATTACTGATATACAATTTCTTTGCGATTTTATTGAAAATGTACACGTGTTTCCAAATTATCCGTAGCAGGGAATTAACTAAGCAGTGGTTACCTTTGGATTTTTGTAAATAACTAAATCAAATCACTGAAAGAAATTGTTAACAGATCTTCTTAAATAAAGCGATCTGCCAACATTATTTTTAGTGTAGTTGGTAAAGAGGATATCAGATTACTAAAACTAAAACCAATGCCCTTTAAATCGGGCCTAAAGACATGATCCAACAAAGTCCTACAGTATTGACTTATTGAACGGTATTCGGTTGTGTGACTAAGGGAAACTTTGGGGCAAGAAAGACATGCGATAAAAAATATTTCTAAATAGTTATTGCTTGATATAACTCACACCAATGTGTCAAATGTAATGAAGAGCATATAACAAACTTATGACACCATATTTAAAAAAAATCAACAAATTATAGAATTAAAAAAAAATTGAAGCGGATTTTAATTTGGCTTTGTAACGATCGAATCAGGGCTAAGCTAATTAGGTCGATTTTCTTTTTTTTAAATGTGTCAGATGTGCAAAAAGGAAAAACAAACGTCGTCGACGTATTTCAGGCCATCTTACCCATATAATGATTGAAATTTTATATCAACCCAAGTGAAATTGTAATATAAGTAGCTAACCAGCGGGCGGTGAGTAATGTTCCCACCTTCATAAACCTGTCTCCGTTCAGATGTTACCATATCGAGGATATAAACCCTGGTCACACTCCCATTGCTACCAATTGAGAAACGAACTCTATAAAATTGGTATATTTATTTAGATTGGTAAATTAATATAATTTAGTATATCGTATTTTTTTCTTTTTGTTAATAATTGAGAATACAATTAAGTAGGTGCAGTTCAGAACATTTTCAAAAATTCAGTAACATTCTCGGAAATTTCCGGAAACTTACACTAGAATTTAAATAAAATTTCCAATGAGAACATTGGCATATGGGAATGATCAATATGGAGAAATTCGCAGCCATCAGGTAAGTCTCAGTAGCTCAGTTAGTCGGAGCAATGGGCATGTTTCCCAGAGTCGCGAAGTGAGTCTCGCCTGAGGCAGTGAATTTTTCTACTTTTCCTTTTTTTCTAAACATTGTGGTATCGTTAGCAGACGTTCTGCTTAATACAAAAATTAATTACATTTCTCATATTCTATTTAATGACCTCGAAATCCGAAAATGGAGATCAAGATAGATTTGCTTGAAGAAATTGTTCGTCTGCCGTCGGAAATAACGGCTTGGTAGTGGAACGTATGAAGTTCATGAATATAGAATCTTTTAAAAATAGTTTCTATATGGGTCTCGTCGTCTTTTCAGTAAAATAACCTTTACATGTCTACGCTCTTAGTAAAGTCAATCAAAGCTATACTTTTAAACAAAGTTGCCTATTCATATTGCTGCATTTGCTGCTAATTTAAAACGGATAAGTTCCTTTTCATTAAAAGAGTATTTTTTATGAAACTCTATAGATACCTACTACATTTCAAGCGTATATTATTTCCGCAACATTATCTAAACACTACCAATGTTATCTCCGTCCCAACACAATATTATTACCTCGTTCAAACCCTTTAAAAAGCATACATGAAATCGATAACCGCGCCATAACACTAGCCGGTGTAATTCGAAAGTTGCTGACGGCATTACCCCAACAAATGCTAAACAAGTTTGTACTTACTCGTAGATGTAAAACTCGTATAACGCTACCCTCATTTAGGATGGAACACACGGTTATGTTGGTTAGCCAACTTTTAAGGAGTACCTAAAACGGCTATTAGACATTGCAACCTGCAGGGCCCAATCTGTTGTGTACCCTGCCTCTCCCTACCCTCCTTCAGCTGCCTACGGGCCCTACCTTTAATTACACCTTCCAACCTGACACATTGGGCCCTGCATGTTGAAATGTACCGCTTTTATAAAATGGCGTGTGAAGCTATGGAGAACAAACCAAGTTATTTTAATAAATATTTTGATTTGTTTACTTTAATATAAGTACACATACTACTCATACTGCTACTACAGGGTGTCACAAAAATACTGGTGATCCGTATAAGGGCATAATTTACCAATTATGCCGACGATTGATGTCATATTGCGACTTATAAAATGAAGGACAAAAAAAAATTATTTATTATTTATTATAACGTATTTTTTTTTATTTGTATGGGAATGTAGAATGGTGAAGAAAATCCAGTTAGTGCTGCGAGGTCCAGATGGGACAGTGCAGCTGCCAGGTTTGTTACTCTTTTAGCACCACTCAGGGATCACGTGTAGGGTTATGTAAGGTTTTTCCTACGGACGCAGAGTAACATTGATCCCCTGAAGACTTAATGCCTATTTAATAAATAAAAAAATATTCAGAAGCTCATGCGGTTTCCGAACCTCAGATACAGTGTGTTCATGAAAATCTCTATAGAGCCAATTAACAAGTGAAACTGAAAATTAATTACAACCAGCGGAATTATAACTAGCCAACCCTTTGGGCACTACCCGACCCTTTGTTCCGAAAAATTGCCATAACACCATTTAAAGGGTTGTTACGGTTAACAGTGAAGTTGAGATTGTGTTATTACAAAATATAATACAATATCACTTTTTTATACTTTTTTACCTATTTAACCTTTTGAACGCCAAGCATCGGACGGAAAAATCGTGCCCTCAGCGCCAGCGCGCGCGCAAGGCAAACCGGTTAAATTTTGGACGTGATATCACATCCTGGCGCTGACGGCACGACTATTCGTGCGCGTGATATGACGGCTTTGGCGGTCAAAGTCAAACGGCCTCCATAGCCCAGTTGGTAGTGACCCTGCCTACGAAGCAGGAGGTACCGGGTTCGAATCCTGGTAAGGGCATTTATTTGTGCGCTAATCTCAAATATTTGTTCCTGAGTTATGGATGTTTTCTATGTATATAAGTATGTATTTATCTATCTAAGTATGTATATCGTCGCCTAGCACCCATAGTACAAGCTTTGCTTAGTTTGGGGTTAGGTTGATTTGTGTAAGATTGTCCCCAAATATTTATATATTTATTATTTTAAAGGGTTAAGAGCCAAGAGTGTCCCACTGCTGGGCAAAGGCCTCCCTCTCCTTCTTCCACGTATCCCGGTCTTGAGCTGTCTCCCACCAGACAGCCCGAAAGGCGTCAAGTTCGTCTCTCCATCGTTTCCTTGGTCTGACCTGACACCGGGGTTTGTCTTGTGGGACCCATCTGGTGGTTCTTTTAGCCCATAAGTCTTCCGATACGACAGACGTGTCCAGCCCAGTCCCATTTTAGTTTAGAGTCCCATTTAATATCACTTACGAGCAGTTAAAACTGAATGAAGTAATTAAAACTTTCATCCCAATTTTCACGCCCTTTAGGGTTTTTCCAAATACCCTCCCTTAGTGGTGTCTGTGCCTAGGAGTAGGTATTATATTTGAAGATTAAATTAACCTGTGTTAGTTTGTCTGTCAGTACGCAACTGTTTTATAAATTAACACGCGTTATAGCTTAATTGATCTGATACAATTAGTATGAAAACTTTTACTTAAACGCGCATTTGGCAACTAATAGGTAACACAATTTTTTTTATGATTCTAGATACTTACTTACCTATTCTAAATAATTTAGCATTACTACAATCTCCTTTAATATTATTAAATGCTAGATTTCCTTTTGTAGTTTTTTTTTATGTGAAGGGGTCATCTCTTTCACTGTAGTAGGGTATGCTTATAAATTGTGCAAATTGTTGTTAAACTATCAGTTTTGCTGAGTGTATATTAAAAATGGATTACTTACTTTTTTTGAAGTTCAAGTCCGCTGGATAACTAAAAAAAAATCATACCTAAAGATGTCTCTGGATTACTTTCTTTATTTAAAATATATATACATACATATATATAAATATATATACATTCAACGTAGGAACTGCCAAAAAAGGAGCCAAATTACAATTTAAATGAAAAAATAAATTAGTTGGAGGCTTTGGTTTGTTACAAAAACATAATATAGTATAAAAAAACTTCCCTATGCCCCAGAAAAAAAGAGCCAATTGTGTTAGTTCCAACAAAGTTAACACAGAATCTTACAATCTGGAACTTTCGAGAGCTCCTTAAAATCTAATTTGCTTAACAAAATGCCACAGCATCGAGGCAAGTCGTACAAAGAGTGTAAATTCAATTTTTATCGACAAAGGCTGGTGGAGAGGCCTTAATGTAGCGGAGAAAGTGTTTAAAATGCGAGGGAAGTTCGATCTAAAGTAAGTAAAAGAATACTCTTCGTAGGACATGACTGTATACATAATTAATTGTTATTTTTCACGATTTTTCGTCCTAAAGATTCATGACTTACTTACTATACAGGGAGTAACAAAAATACTTAATTTAATTTTTTTTGCGTATATTTATTTTAATACTTAGTTCTTCATAATCTTAATACAATACCAAGTATGCCAATTTTACACCTTGTACACGTTTAGTGATGTTTTATGAATAAATTATATTGAATGTCTCTGATTCATGAATATCTCAGAATAGTCTATATTTTAAACGTTGTCAATGTTTGTCAACTTGGTTTCGTGGTGGCAACTTAGCTTGATCATCACCAGTAGGTGAAATCTATGACAAGTGTTCCATTGATTGTATATAGGTACCTACATTCAAAAACCAATACCCAATGTATGTACAAAGATAACGCGTGTAACTTGTACTACTGTAGTATCGTCTCTCATTAGAATATCGGGATTAATCAGATCTGAACCCTCTCTAAAACCGGGATTTATTTATAATTACACACCACGATATTATAACACACATAATAACACACGTTTTAATTATAAAGGATGAAAAACGTCCGGCTGATCACGATAGATACCGCTGAATTGATGAAAATCTGAAAGATCCTTTTATTGACTTTAAGTCTATAAGTAAAGGGCTATACAGGGTACATCGTATTGCGATTAGGAAAACGTAGGAGAAAAAAAAATTGATGCAAAAAACTTTATGGGAGACTGTGTCCCAGCCGACCAACCCTCCTCCATCCATACAAGACCATTTTTTTGCGCGAGGATTTTTTTTTCTTAATACCTATTTTATAATAAGAATACGATACCATGGCCTTCAAATGATCACCAGTATTTTTGTTACACCTTGTATTGTAACATAAATACAAGGTGTACCTAATTTTAGTTTAGTATGGAGGGTCGGCCGGCTGGGATCACCAAACTTTGTCCCAAAGAAAAAAAAAAAGCATCCAAATAAAACACTCGTGTGATCTTATTATGTAACTCACTTCGTTCGTTTCATAAAACCACACTCGTGTTTTAAGGACCCCTATTACGTAACAGTTACATAAACTAGGTACTATTATGTATTTCCTCTTAACACACACTTTACACGGGGTTAATTTCTGGTGTAGGTCATTAATTACTGTTTAGCTGTAGGTACATACTTAACAGTATTTCTTTTATATTAATTTGTGTTTAGATTTAATTTTAGTTCTATTTATAGTTAACAAGGTTAATTTACTTGACCTAAAAAAAGGTCATGTCGTAAGTACATATGTAACGTTTAATTTTGAAAGGGTTAGGCGCATCATGCGTGTATAATTAAAACATACAAACAACACGGGTATTAAAGTCGGAAACACTAATCAAAATCCCTCATTTCGCAGGTAAGACACACGTAAATCGACTTTAAGCCAGGGTTGCCAGGGTGGCGCGACTTCCCCTGACTTTGTATTAAATAACGACGACGACGGGAAACCCTAATGAATGTCAAGTCAAGAGTTGGTAAATATTTATTTAACTATAAAACACAAGAACTTAAATAACAAAGAAATAACCTACAAATTAAAAACTAATTAAAAATAAATTAAAACTAATCTAAACTAAAATACATCTAAAAAAGGCCCCTGCGGCATCATGCCAAAGATGCTGGCAGCATTCCCTCGCTGAATGGCAACGCTGATGCGTTGCGAAAGAAAGCTGCCAGCTCTCTGGTCCCCGGTGGTGTCTATAAGCTTCTTTGCAATCTCTTTAAAAAGTGTACGCGCACTTGGACCCCACGGTCCAAGGGTCTCGACACCGAATGCCACGAAGTGGTATTGGGAGTCGAAACCCCGATATTTAAGAGCCTTTTTGGTTTCAGCCGCCTCCGCTGCCGCACCAGCCCTGGTCGAGGTTCTTGGTAGATGGGACGGAGCTAGTGTATCGACGCATGTAGCGTCCCAGACCAGCACCCGTCCCATCTTCCAAGGAACCAGGGTCATACCATCCGGTCTCTTGCCATCGTCTCTCAAGACGCCGTTTGGTTCGAGAATAGCCGGCGCGTTGACGGTGGCAAGAGAGTTGGTGACCTGAACCGACGAGGAATATTATTACTGGACTAAGGCGATTATCTCTCTCTGGCTCTGCATGTGTATAGCGCTATCTCGCTCGCGCCGCATGCAGATCCGTCGCCAGTGTGATAATCGCGTAAGAGCTGGCCAGTGGCCACTTCAGATATGCATATCGATCTTATGTTTCTGACGCGTAAAAACTTCTAGGCAGTAATTAATTCTACATTTATTAGGAAATACTTTATCGATGTGTGTACTATATTTCCTCTAAATCTTGACTTTTCTTAGCACATTATGGAAATGTGCTTTCTGCTCTGGCAACACCTTTACTTGTGTGGTATTTATCACCGACACGTGAATGTTTTCCTCTTCTCAGTTGCCATTTATCTTCAGGGGGCGCTGCCGCGTAAAAACGACGTAACTTAATGTACTTCATAAAGCACATATGGCTTTCTCGTAAAACAAACAGAATCCTTAATTAAATTTTGCCGCAGGGAAACGCGGATGTAAGTCATAATGAACGTAAATACTGTGGTTTCCGCGAGAAGGATTGTGCCACTTTGAAGCTGCCAAATTCAATAAAACTGCTCGTTGCGTCTGGCTCGTGGATTCAAGTGCTTTGCCTTTTAACGTCGGACATTTTAATTTTATTGGAATGGTTTGCCCGCAACATAGTACTCGTGACTGAGCAAGTTAATCAATGTAAAATGGAGGACTGTGTCTTTGGCAAGCTCTTGACGATTATGCCTTTTCACGCTTAAGGTCTGTGCCCACTATTCCGTCCAAACCAAACCATGACCGTGCCATGAACGTGCCCGTCCTGACACATGCAAAAAAGTATTCTTTTTATTATGATTTACTATGAGGCTTTGTCCACTTAGACCGACCAACACCGTGACGTGCCATGACCGGGCCGTCCAGTACGTAAACTAATCGAGGGTTTTGCTGGTGCCAGGCCGGTCTCTGCATGGCGCGGTACGTTCTTAGACGGGGTCTGAACGGGGTATGTACGGCGTATAAATGGGCTATGAACCGGTGTTGACACGTAGTAGGTGGCAATGACCAACGTACGATTTTTTCCATGCTGGCTATGGTTATGGCACGGTCATGATTTGGTCGGAATAATGGGCATAGACCTTTATGGGTAGATCTTAACCAGGCGCTGTCGTGGGTTTCGCTGCCCATTGCAATGGTAAGTACTTCCGCGTGACCCAATCTTCAGCTAGCACTGTGAAATATATTATTTAGAAATAATATACGATTTTAAGCTAACAAACATTACATGGTCATTAACATTACAAAAACTATTTAAAACGGGATATTTACCATGTGAGTTATTATTGTTAGCTTCCGATATTTCGGCACAGTTGCATGCAACTTCAGTTACTCCGTGATAATGGCGCATGCAACTGTGCCGAAATATCGGAAGCTCACAATAATAAACTCACATGGTAAATATCCCGTTTTAAATAGTATTTAGTGATAATTTTGACTAGTTATCTACCTAATTCTCTCTACTTAATGTCGAGTTAATATCAAAACAATGTTTGAACCTGTATGTACGTATTCACAGTAGACCTGCACCTGTATCCCCGATGAATTAATCCATTTACAGCGAAACAATGATTAATTATATTACTTAGCGTTTACACGCTAAAATTAACATACCTTTACAACCTCTGAATTTTCCGAAAGATTCACTCTAAAATAAACCTTTGAGCAGTAAGAATTAAGCTTCTAATTGAAAATATTTTATAGAAATAAAAAGCTTAATATTGTCACCTTGGCTCAAGAGGTAAATGAAAAAGTGAAAATGTGTTACGTAGCTAGAAATTTGTATAGGTACTTTGTAGTAAATATTTAGCTTCTTCAGTTATATATACTTACCAAATAACCGACATTTTATATGCCAATGCAATGCGTGCGTATATATTTTGGATTTTAACTTAAGAACTTGCACTAAGTAGGCACCTTAACCGCACTTGCCGGCCTTACCGCTCAAAATAATCCTAACACTATGATACCTATACGTACAGTCAGCATCAATAATATGTATACGAATTTGAGTCTTATCCCACACACATAAGTGCCGAAATGTTAACATATTTTTGATGCTAACTGTACCTAAAGTTGTGACGTCACATCTATCGTAATATTCGCCCTCTTTGAAGTAGAAAATAATTAAATTGCTATTTTGAACGTGAAATATTGCGTTTTTCGTTTACATACAAATTATTTTTATAGTGCCATGAAATTTATTTTACAGTAAAATATGTGAAATTGATGATTGATGATTTCCTTGTTTTTTTACGAAAAAATCCTATTTTTTAAATTTTGAGGCCATGGTGGGTATTGTTACACTTTAGTTGGATTTTTACATATTAAGATAAATTGTAGTAGGTATACCTACTTAATTACTTACTTAATTAATTTTTACATGATAACTTATCAATGTTATCTTCCCAGTATCATGATTTTTCGAGTCGCGTAGCGGGTGATATTGTACCTACTCAAATAGGAGAAAGCAAAGTGTAGGTATACTTCGACCAAAAAGAGTAGAAATTAAAAAGTGGCAACATCGTAGTGTCGTCCCTTTCAAATCAATCTAAAAAAAACGGGACGACACTAAGATGTTGTCACTTTTTAATTTCTACTCTTTTTGGTGGCACTGTAGAGTGTAGGTACTTTCTTTGAAATAAATTTAAAAAACAGTTACGAATTTTCTCCCTGTAGTTTCACCTTATCTACATTTTCACAAAGTTCTCAGGTGTGCAAGCAACCGCAGCTCAAAATGTTGAATTTAAACAGACTTTGTTTTGAATTTAGTTAAAATGCAGACTCCTCGTCGTTAGCTTAATGGTCTCTGACACATGAGAACAGGAATGCAGTTTTCATTTTGGAATGAGTTTGTTGCCCAACTTTGTTACATTTGTCTAGCTTGTCAGTCTTTGCGTACTTCAAGTACAGCAAGTACAGTACTTACTTGTATTGTATGACAATAAACTGTACGCCCGCAAATTTCGTCGGATTACTTCAGAGGAATATTGAAGACAAATAATATATCCTTCCTTGTATATTATTATTGTCCTGCAGGCAATATGTATATTTAAACAAACCGTACTGTAAATGTTGGATTCTTCATTCTTTTTCGTTTATCGACGTAGTTTTATAATGAATTGCCACCGAAAAGGCGGTAAAAACATGACATGAAAAAGTGGTAAATTACAAACAATTCCTGGCGCCTGTAATAATGATAAGAGCAATTTTATTGTTCAGCCACCGGCAATAGTAGGTATCTTCCTACAAGAGGCCGCAAAAATATCATATGTTTCACACTCTTATTTGTAGGGCCATTTGAGCATGTCACTTACTTTGCGGTCTTCGTGTAGGTAGAAACTATTACCGATGCCGCGGTGACTGTAACTGTTCAAGTACATTATATTCAGGGATCGGAAACTCGGGAGCTATTATACCTACAACTAGCAAAAATCCGGAAAAAGCTAAGCAAGTATGGAGTCGGCTTCTTAAAAATAATATTTTTTATTATTTAAATCCCGGGATCCCGGGATTGTATGCAACATCAGAAATGGTTAATACGTATGCCGATGTCAAGTAATTGCGGTCTTGCCGTCCTTTTTTACCTGCTAAACATGAAACAATGACGGAAATACAAATGTCATATAATCAACCTACCGCGGTACACGTGGTGTACCGCGGTAGGTTGATTACCTGTTTACTTTTGCATAGGTATGTACATTTTGTTTTGATTTACTGATTTAACAAAGATACATACCTTTGTACCATTATTGTTTGATGTCAACTAATACTGTACTGTCAGTTAAATGAAAAACACATGAATTACATAAAATGTTTATCATATAAATACTTTAATACATTTGTATGGCTGTTATTCTAATTTTCGGTATTTCGGGAAATTCCGGGAAACTTATTAGTAAAATTAAATTGAGTCCGCCTCCATACTGGTCAACATCGACGCGGCGTAGGCACTGAGCCCGAAGTTTAGGTATAATAGCTCCCGAGTTTCCGATCCCTGATTATATTATACCCAAACGAAATAATAGATTTTTTACCGTGTTTGTGGTAGTGGAAGATAAGTTTTATTCGTTTTAACCCACAACCTACAAGCTGCCCTTCAAGTTAAGGTGGGATGGAATGATGATACAATGGCATGGCAATATACCTCTACTAATTAGGTATTATGTAGGTAGTTTGCTGTGCCTAGTTAGAGTTACCAGGATTCAAACCCGGGACCTCCTGCTTCGTAGGCAGGGTCACTACCAACTAGACGGAGACTGCCGTCTAAATTGTTCAACATGACAAAATTGCCACCGAAATTGGACTCCACCACATTATTCTTAGCGAGCCAGCTCACCCCGTGACCCCCGTTTTGCATATTGATGTATGTAAATAATTCTAATCGAACATATTGGAAGGCAAGCCACGTATTGTCGACAATGTGCTCCAATTAGAATCAACCACTATTGTTCACAGTTAGTTGTAAGGGCTCGTCAATGATCAGGCGACAGTTCGAGCGACGCTTGGGGCACGGAAAAACGCTCCAAGTATTTCCATATTACAGCGTTGAAACACGGCCACAAAGTCTCGCGATTCAATTGTAGCGTCTCTTATGACCACTATCGCCTGTCTATATCTAGTGACATGTAGCCATACAAAAAAAAACTATCGCTTCTATGACGAAACGCACTCTCCGCTCGATCAATTTATGTTGGACAGCAGACACCGCCAACCAGTATACATTGGACGATCGTTGTCGTCGGCAACCCTCGGCCGTTTTGTGAATGATGCGTATCAACAAGAACTCACAGTTTAGTGGCTTCAGTGTTTTTTTTATAGCGTCTGTCCGGAAAGAGAAGTTATGTAGAATTTATTAGCTCCCATATAAACCACGACACTTCTCTTTCTAAATACACAAACTCTTACGGTGGTGTTGAATCAGTTTTTCAAAATGTTCAAATTGACTTTGTCGCGAATTAATTGTTAGGAGAACTAGAGGGTGTGGAGATCATTTGGAACCCGAGCCGTCTTTAAAATTTTTGAAGCCTAAGAGCCGTGATATCAAGGGAAGAATTCAAGTTTTCCATCTGATTCCTCGATATGTGTCATTCTGCCTTGCCCTTGACCATGACGCTGACGTAGAAGCATGGGCATGACGATGGCCATAAGGGGAAAGATTTTGTCGGCAAAAAATAATCGCCACAATTAGGGATGGTCATTGTAATTCAAGTAACGGATTCACAGTTGCGTAAGACCTCTATAATTTGTCTCAACCCTGATCAGGATCACTCAAGCAAATCAGCGTATCTTACCCATTCAATGTAATTTGAACTCTCTGCGTAGAAGAATTAAGGGCGATATTTCAGTGAAACTAAACCGTTTGATACGAGTTTGTAAAAGCTGTTCATGAATAGCTCGATAACATCAGTAGGTAGCCTTTTGTTATCAGCACTGTTATATAAAAGGACTTAAGTAAACGGAAAAAGGGTGTAAGTTATGTCCTTTTGAAGATGAAGGGAAGACGACATTACGTTAGGGTCTAGGGGTCTATGGGATAGTGTTAGTACCTATCTACGTATTAGTGCAGGTTCATTAAAGTCTTAGATCCTTGTTTTCCGACTGCTAACGAGTGATTGGACTAGTGATGTGCAGTGGGAATGTTCCTGGGAAGGGGAATATTGCAGGGACATAGGGTATTTACTTTTAAATTATTAGATACTGTGCGTGATGTCTCGGTAAAGAGTTTTGAGCTTACGTTTTAATTTATCCGATTCTTTTAAAAATATTATTGAATGTGTGACCTCCTGCTTAATATGCAGTGTCACAACCGACAAGCTAGAGTCTAGACCAATAGGTTCCCAAACTTTTTCAACCGACCGCCCACTTAGCAAGAAAAAATTCTTTCAGCGCCCCCCAATAAAAAAACGGGCAAGTGCGAGTCGGACTCGCGCCCTATTGAATTTCGTACGTACATTACATAATTATACCAATGTTTTTTTTCTGTAATATTAGGCAAAGAAATTCTATATTTATTTGGAAAAATACAGGATTTCTTATATTTAATAAGCCAGCGCCCCTCTGGACAATTTCGTGCCCCCCACTTTATTGTAAGGGCTTTACCGCTACCCTGGACGCCATCAGCGCTCCCTTGGGGGGCGGTATGGACCACATTGGGGAACATATGATCTACTATTTGGCTCTTATTCATAATCCCAAAGCTTTTACACACTTACATCAGCCTAACTCCACAAAACGGAATAAAAGAATTCATGGAGCTTTATATTTACACTATGACCTTCTTTGATGTCCAACGTTCAACTAAAGTGAACACAGATAAAAGCTTCGGGCGAGCTTTTTGCATTCGCTTCGGACAAAGCTCAGCATAGCTGGAGGCAACCACAAAGGGAGGGGAGGAATATTCGACACTCAAAAGCTACATTTTAGCGGTAACGGAAATACAGTTGCTATTGAGAATCTACGCCTTTAACCTCTTACTTTAATTGTAATTTAGTCGTAGTTTGATTGGTAGCTTGGTTCGCTTTTATATGCTGGAAAGTATTTCATATATGTAACATTAAATGCGCTTTTAAAAATATGTAGTATAAATTCGAGCGAAATACCTACATGGAGAGATTGGTTAAATCAAGATAGAATTTTAAAATTGTTGAATGGGCTCACTTTATCTATTCTAAAAATATAGGATCTCGATAGAACTTTTTACTCGGCAAGCTATTTTTTACGGCTATAATAAAACATGCATTAATTTTGACCAAGCCACTCTGCAGCTGCCGCAAAAAGATCGCGTGGAAGTTATTCAAATTGCAAACAAAGTGCATGCCCGCGGCCGTACAGCAAAATAATGCGGATCACTCGGTCAAGCACGAGTTGGGCTTAACAACTTATGTAACTAGCAAAAAGGACTCCCGACCGTTCCTATACTTACTTCTATTCTGACTTCTTCAAATATGCAATTTACTTACTTACGGTATTAGCTAGGCTAGGGATACAACGCACAGATGTGCCCGCCGGATTTGTATGGCACGAATTGAACACGGATTTGTCTGTGGACATATCTGATTATCGCCATAAACGGATGGTTCTGTCCGCCGGGCATATCCGCCGGACAAATCCCTGTGCGTTTATCCCTAGAAATAGTTAATTTATAATCCTAATCGGTTTCCTACAACATTTACGGTGGAAACCTTTCTATGATGTATCTTTTTGAACCGCAAATTTATTGTAGCTTTTTCTTATCTTTTCTTAATTTTATCAGTTTCGTTACGAAAATTAGCTCATCTTTTCTTCATGTACAAAAATCCCCGATTGACCCTTCTATGTAATTTCGGTACGTAAATGACCAATACCCACTTTAAGTTAACTAGATAGTCCAAACCCTGGTGGCCTCTGGTGAAGAGGTAGTTATGTCTGGTAACTCTTTGAGCTACCTAAGTAAATAAGTACTTTGATTAATGATATTCATCCTATATCATGAGGCTCCAGTGGCGGCGGGTCTTTAAAAATTTCTCTTAGGCAAGCCGGTGCTGAATTTGGCTTAAAAAAATTCATGAGCTGTAGGAAAACTGCTCAGGCGCCTGAAACTAGGCATGCCGACGGGAATCGTGTTCTATGGACGCGCCGCCACTGTAAGGCTCATTGTGAAAATACTTGGCCTCTGTTCAGTGTGAATAATATTTTAACTGATATAGAAATAAAATCTATCCTGTTCGAATCAGTCATCAAGTTCTCAAAGAAACAAATAATTTCGTAATTCTGTTAAGCAATTTCTAAAGCCCTGTGTATAATAAAGTTAATCCGCGGAGTATTTACATCAGCGCACAGTTTTGTGACAGCCACGGAACTCTGAAATGCAGTTAGTGCAATCTCTAATTAATATTAAAATCCAATTCCATCTCCCTGTTTGCTACCGCTGAAAAGTTCAATCTGGTTAGGAATTCGTTTGGACTTGCTTTTAGCCAGATTTATAGCATCCGTAAACTGCAGATATAGCTATCTACACAGGCAAAGATTGAAAGTGAGCGTTCCACTTACTAGAGTATCGTACTCGTGCCTATTCGCTATGTGCGAAGTGCATGGTGGGGGTAACGAGAACGATCGCAGTGCTCAATGTGACAAGAAATGAAACTGCAAATCCCCTGTCTGCTGTCAAAATAGTGAATCAGCCAGTTACATTTCATATAAGCGAGGAATACAACCTATTTATAAAAAAGGAAAAAAAGAGATTGACCACCTGCCCAAGAGATGGCGCCACAATCATGCACACAGCGAATATTCGAACTTTTGGGTATTCGCTGTGTGCATGATTGTGGCGCCATCTCTTGGGCAGGTGGTCAATCTGTTTTTTTCCTTTTTTATAAATAGGTTGTATTCCTTGCTTATATGAAATGTCACTGGCTGATTCACTATTTTGACAGCAGACAGGGGCTTTTGCAGTTTCATTTCTTGTCACATTGAGCACTGCGATCGTTCTCGTTACTCCCACCATGCACTTCGCACATAGCGAATACTAAGGTTGTACTTTTTGATCATATTCATCAGCTGCAAGATTTTCAACCAGCCTAGTATCCTCTGAATTGAAGGTTTTTTTATACTAGATTTTAGTGCACACCCTGCAATATTCTAAATAGAATAGGTACTAGGTATGAGTAGATTGAAAAGCACTATCAATATATTACGACCTGCATAAAAAACCCAATTTTTGACGCGGACCTAAACCCCAAACTATGCCATATCCATGTACAGCGGACCTCAAAAATATCTTTACACTTTTCGACCTTATTACAAAAGAGTAAGGTGCAAAAGTGTAAATATATTTTTGACGCCTGCCGTAAGTACATACAGTTCTTTTTCAGTTAGGTATTCGTGGTGGCCGAACTTACGTGAAGTACACTTCTATCAGATCAAAAACCTCTTTGCCCGAACCCTGAATCATTAAGAAAACTTGTGGAAACTTTCAATGTACGGAAATAAAGCACACAGATAACTTGTTTTAGACAAACTATATTTCAATGGAGAATAAATTACAAATATCTCAACATTTGACTTGGTTCACAGAATTGATTTAATTGAAGGTACATCATAGAAATTGATTAGGTACATTTGTACGGCTTTAAAAATGCCATTACGCATAAACGTTGAAGACAGTGTGTAAGAGAATATACAGATTACAGATACTAAATAAAATCAGGCCGATTCACCAAAGCTGACAAGTGCAGCGTCCAGCAGAACGTTCGGTAGTGGGTGCAGGTTTGCTTCACGCTTCCAAGCAATTTAAGGCTAACCCGTCCTTCGAGAGTCGCCCGAGCGCTCGCGCAGCGTCAACGCGGCGTCGTTGCGACGTCAACCCACCCCCCCCGCACCCCGCACGACGCTGGTGCGACGCCGACACTCGCGCGACGTCGCGTCGACGCTGAGAGGGCGCTCGGGCGACGTTACTGAAACCACTCGCAAACGTACGCATTTGTTCTATATGGACGAGCGGCCGCTCGCCCCACGAATGCGTCCACTCCGTTTCTACCGCGATCAGTCAGTTCGCCAGCATTGGTAAATCGACCTTTTACAACGTTTCTCTGTTTCCTATTTGACAAATCTTTCAAACATTAGTTAGACATCACTTTGTTCGGCGAAATGGTCATTTGGACCACTGGAAGAGTGATGAAAGTCGAAGTCCTCAATCTATTTCGGTATGATGGTCTTTTGTACCACCAGAACAATGATGAAAGCCAAAGTGTTCGAGTTCTTTGTTCGGCAAAATTGTCATCTGAACCACCAGAAGTGTGATAAAACCCAGAATCTATGTTCGGTAAAATGGTCATTTGTACCACCAGAATGATGATAAAGGCCAAAGTAGCAGTGAAGTGCCGGATCACGATTAAGTCTCCTCCCATTTTAATTGCCACTTGTAACGTGACGTACGAGGAAGTATAGCAGCACTAGGGTGATAACAGAGCCTATGACCGTCAGCAATTGGTACACATTAAATCTCAATTCGCTGCTTTCTACATGGGTCATTGAACCCATATCTTATATCTTGTAAGACTTCTTTTGATTTGTTGACTTCATTATTCCGGTGTCTTGTTTTTGTGTAAGTTTAATGGATTATTATTGCATTTTTGAGCTGTTTTGTGGTGATTTTAACGTTTGTCAGTGTCGGTCCAGACCATATTGACATAAATGACAATAATGATATGTCAACTCATGAGCGCTTGTCTATGTCTGCAGTGTAATGAGGTTTACTTAGTCCGTCTGAGTTTGCAATAATAATTTGGCTACAACTATAATAGTAGTCCGCATCGAACTGAGATCTCGCGATTTACTTGCAAACGAGTAGACCAATATAACAAGACCCCAAGGAGGCTTTTTTTACAAGCTTTTATTTAACTCACAGTGTTTGTCAGTATGTTAGATGTTTAGGTAGAATCTTGCAAGCCAGATTTGAACCAGTTCCTAATGTCCGATTGAGCTAAAATTTTGCATACCTGCGTAACTTGGATGACAATACAATATTTTGATACCATCGAGCTGGTCTGATGATGGAGACAGGAGGTGGCCATAAGAACTCTGCCATAAAATCCCTCAACCAGGTTGAGTTTAGGTTTGTTAGAAACGCCTCGATGAGTATTCCTTGATTTTCTAAGGAAAAGTACAGTCAGCCACAAATCAGAAGCTGATTTGGTTTGGTACCTATTTCTCCTAACCGATACTAGAATTAGAATCGTTTTAATAAGTCGCTGTTTGGGCTCATTTGACTTGTACTGGTAAGGAGTTGGGACCGATATCACAAGATGGAGCTCATGCTGAACCCTGGGGGCACCTACTGGATCTCAGGTTTGGGGCAACATAGACTCATGCTGTTTGAGCTCATTCGACTTGTACTGACGAGGAGTTGGGACCGTTATCACAAGATGGACTTCATGCTGAACCCTGGGGGCACCTACTGGATCTCAGGTTTGGGACAACATAGACTCATGCTGTTTGAGCTCATTCGACTTGTACTGACGAGGAGTTGGGACCGGTATCACAAGATGGAGTTCATGCTGAACCCTGGGGGTACCTACTGGATCTCAGGTTTGGGGCATCATAGACTTATGCTGTTTGGACTCATTCGACTTGTACTGATGAGCAGTTGGGACTGGTATCATGCTGAACCCTGGGGGCACCTACTGGATCTCAGGTTTGGGGCAACATAGACTCATGCTGTTTGAGCTCATTCGACTTGTACTGACGAGGAGTTGGGACCGGTATCACAAGATGGAGTTCATTCTGAACCCTGGGGGCACCTACTGGATCTCAGGTTTGGGGCAACATAACTAGACTCATGCTGTTTGAGCTCATTCGACTTGTACTGACGAGGAGTTGAGACCGGTATCACAAGATGGTGTTCATGCTGAACCCTGGGGGCACCTACTGGATCTCAGGTTTGGGGCAACATAGACTGATGCTGTTTGAGCTCATTTGACTTGTACTGACGAGGAATTGGGACCGGTATCACAAGATGGAGTTCATGCTGAACCCTGGGGACACCTACTCGATCTCAGGTTTGGGGCATCATAGACTTATGCTGTTTGGACTCATTCGACTTGTACTGATGAGCAGTTGGGACTGGTATCACAAGATGGAGTTCATGCTGAACCCTGGGGGCACCTACTGGATCTCAGGTTTGGGGCAACATAGACTCATGCTGTTTGAGCTCATTCGACTTGTACTGACGAGGAGTTGGGACCGGTATCACAAGATGGAGTTCATGCTGAACCCTGGGGGCACCTACTGGATCTCGGGTTTGGGGCCACATAGAGTCATGCTGTTTGAGCTTATTTGACTTGTACTGATGAGTAGTCGAGACCGGTATCAGAAAATATAGCTCATGCTGAACCCTGGGGGTACCTACTGGATCACGGGTTTAGGACAACAAAGACTCATGCTGTTGGGCTCATTCGACTTGTACTGGTATGCAGTCGGGACCGGTATCACGAGATAGATTTTATGCTGAACCCGGGGGGGGGGGGCGTTTCGCGAACATTTTAGTAACGTTTTTCTGGTCTTCATGAAATTTGTTGAGGTTGTATCGGTGGTATATAATAAGAGACTTCAATGAGCTGGAATGACCAAAGGTTCTGGAATCAGAAGGCCTAAAACAGTTTTGTTGAGGGGTTTTAATATAATCGCAAGTTCTTAATTCGAGGCGGACCACCAGTTCTGTTAGATTAGAATAGAGTACCGTCTAAATAAATAGTATATGATTGTTGTTGTTGTTGTTGTTGTTGTTGTTGTTGTTGTTCCTAGGGCACCCCGGAGGTGCATAGGGCCCGCACAAGATCCTTCCACGCCTTTCTGTCCTGAGCAACCGTCTTGACCTGTCCCCAGTTCATTCCTACGGCTCGTAGCTCGCTCTCAATGCTCCTCCGCCACGTGTGTACAGGGCGTCCGCTGGCTCGCTTACTGTCCTGAGGCCGCCACTCGAAAGCGATACTGGCATTATCCGACGCTCCTCTTCGAAGAGTATGTCCGATCCATCTCCACTTCCGCAGCGCTACTTCCTGGGCGATCGGAGACTGATGGCATATACTCCACAAGTCCTCATTTCTTATAGTCTTCGGCCAGAAAATGCGGAGGATCGACCGAAGGGACTTATTGACAAACACTTGTAGCTTGTGTGTCAGCCCCTTTGTCACTCTCCACGTTTCGCAGCCGAAGAGCAACACGGACTTGACAATGGATTCGAAGAGGGAGATTTTAATGCGCCGAGTTAGCACGTTGGAATCCCAAACAGGCTTCAGTTGAGCAAAAGCAGCTTTTGCCTTCTTAATCCTACTCTCGATGTCGTCGTCTGCACCTCCCCGACATGATATTGTCAAAAGAAAATTATACGTGCATAACTATTATCGAACGAGCGAGTGCAGCGACGCGAAGTTCTATCATTCAACCTCGGACACAACTATCAGTTTGGGTTTTTAGTAGCTGTTTCTCGAAATTATGAGGTCTATGTTAACTTAATTACGCTTATTGTTTTGCAACTTTAATGTGTCATTAGGGATTTTTCCGTAACATAATGTTCTTTTTGAAATATAACAAAAATGTTTGTTTTTCAAGAATTTTTAAATTACCTGATATGGTTTAGCGGACAGAAATAGCATACCCGTAAGTGTTTCATCACTATTATGATAAAAAAAACTCAGCATGCCTACCTTGATGCCTATTGCCTACTTTGATATCAGGTAACACACCCAATGGCCATTTCTATTAGCTAAAATTAACAAGCAATAAGAAACCGGTCAACACAGCGAAACGATGTGTTAGTCGAAATGTACAGGCTACGGAACATGTCTCTTAAAAACTAAAAACATAAAAATAAATTTAAATAAAAAACTTTTAAAAACAAGCTTTTATGTGAATGCTCTAAAAAGAGAAAATAAGCTTTTGAGTCAATCAAACTTTTTTTATAGGAATTTTGTACAATTTTATGACATAAAAGCTTGTCGCGAGACTTTCCCGTGTAAAAGAGATTGCACATATTTTAGGTGAAACCATGTAGCCAAGTAATCCTATGACGGCAGTGTAAAATTAATTAAAATATGTAATGTGCCCAGCCCATTATTCATGAATTAAAATTATAATTATCAATGTATTTCTTAAAAAACAAATTCACGGAAAGTGTTATTTACGTGTTTTGGATGTAGTATATATAGTACATATAAGATAGTGCTACCTGGCGGTTTGTCATTTATCATTGAGTTAATGAGTTGTTTTTGTTACGCTAGTTGCATCTTTTTAATATGTTAAACCAAAGCCACACAAATTTGCAGTGTTGAATACAATAACAAATCACGAAGTGAATTTTGAAGTCAATAAAGAGTTATATGACAATATATTGGTATGTGTCGAAGCCTGTGGTTGACCTACTGTTGTATCTGTCTGACGAAGTCTGCGGCGTGGATTATAAAATTGTAAATCAAATATTTTTAATGACAATAATTATATGTACCTACTCAAAGAATAAGTACTCAACATCGGACTGAATGAAACCAATGATTTTGTTATAATATTCAATATTTACATAACGTTTCCTCGATATAAATGAGCAATCTCTTTTACACGGGAAAGTCTCGCGACAAGCTTTTATGTCATAAAATTGTACAAAATTCCTATAAAAAAAGTTTGATTGACTCAAAAGCTTATTTTCTCTTTTTAGAGCATTCACATAAAAGCTTGTTTTTAAAAGTTTTTTATTTAAATTTATTCTCCTTTTAGCTCCATAACCACTTGATCGATCCTGCTCATATACGAACTATTACGAACTTACAAATTTTATGTATCTCTACTACAGCTCCAAGAATTTTCATAAAGATCAGAAAAACGTTACTAAAGTTATCGTCGGACAAACTATCGAAATCAAAAAGTCATACAAATGCCGAGTCGTCCCAGTAGCCAGGTGACAGTTGGCTCTGGAGTTGTTTGTAAGAACTCACTTCGCTTACGCTCCGCGAGCTCGAAAATGTGGCAGAGCCACCATGAATGACGAAATATGACATTATAGTCAGAGGTGGAGGTAATCCTCATTGGATATTATAGTAAACTATAAGAGGAAATGTCACCTGCACTGCTACTCCACCTAGTAACAAATAGCGTACTAGTAGTACACTAGTAGCTACTAGGTGGAGTAGTAGTGCAGGTGACATTTCCTCTTACATTTTCGGTTTCTTTAGGGGGCTTTCGGACAGAGGGCGCAATTGACTTGTGCTTCAAAAAGTTCTTAGGCTGTGGCCGTTTATATCTCTATAGTCCCTGCTTAAACCCCGACACTTCTCTTTCCGGAGAAACCGACCACTAATCATACAATGTAAACCTTGACCAGAAATATATGACCATGCGCTATGTTGCGAAATTTCATTGGAACTAGATTTTTCATACTAAACTGAACTGCCACAGTATACATGAGAAAAAAAGCGCCCTCTTGACAATGGTCATAATTATATTCATCATCATATATTTAAGAGCTAGGCTCTTGTCGGTGGAGCAATTTCGATGCCTGTCTGTCATTTGCCTTCTCCTTTACAGCCTGATAGGACACGACGTTTATTTTTTCCTTTAGGGTCACCACACACCTAGCGGTTTTCTTCGCGGAATTAGCGGAAGTAGCGGAAATTCATAGGCAAAATGCTTAATTTGTCTATGGTAGCGGAAATTTGTCTATGGCTTCCATACAAAAAATCTGCTACCATAGACAAATTTCCGCTACCATAGACAAATTTCCGCTACTTCTGCTAATTCCGCGAGGAAAACCGCTAGGTGTGTGGTGACCCTTACTTGATCCATGTATGCTCTCTTTGGCTTTCCTGGCTTCCTTTCTGCCTCAACTCTACCTTCTATGATATTTCTTATAAACTCATCGTGCCGCAGCAGGTGTCCAAGCATCTTCCCTCTTCTGTTATCTAATATGGTTCTCAACAAACTTCTCTTCTCTTTTACCATACTTAAAACTTCTTGATTGGTTTTCTTTTCTTTCCAGCTGACCTTTTCCATGCGACGCCAACACCACATCTCAAAAGCCTCTAACCTCTCCCTATCACGTTGCCTCATAGTCCACGTTTCGCATCCGTATAGGGCTACGCTCCAGATGTACACTTTTATGAGCCTTTTACGAATGTGACTTGATATTCTGGATTTCAATAGGCATTTTTTCGCATTGAAAGCTTTCTTTGCCATCGCTATCCTTGTAACAATTTCTTTTGTACATTTGGAGTCATCAGTAATAATACTATATATTTAATTTGTGGAACTTGTTCTATCTATAGAAGTATCATTTAACTTGATTGGCTTCAATTTTCTTTCTTTTTTTGAGGCGTTTTTAGAAGATTTCTGTTGTGTTTTGTATTTTGATGTGATGAGGATTTTAGTTTTATTTATATTAATTTTGAGCCCAAATTCTTTGAAACTGTATCCATGTTTACGATTAAATCTTCTAGTTGTTTGTGAGTTTGTGCCAGTGCGGCTATATCATCAGCGAAACGAATAAACTTGATATTTTCTCCATTAAATTTTACTCCCCCTTTTCCAGACTCTATTAATTTCCGAATCGCACCCTCTATAAAAATATTAAAAATTAATGGTGAAAGCGGACACCCCTGTCGAACTCCTTGGTGAATTTTAGCGTTTCTGGATTCGTCTCCTAATTCTATCATCGTTTCCTGGTTCCTGTGTAAAAATTACTTATATTATATTTCTGGTCAGGTTTTAATTGTGTAGCCTACCATGAGCCTACCTAGGTACTCGTTCCTCAACCCACCAACGGAGCGGCAGCTGACCTTCACGAGGCTCCATTATATATCGCCCTTAACCACTTCACAAGTTATCCTCTGTGACGCGATTAGTCATGATTGTCATGAAAGTTTCTGGCTTACGGTCCGTGAGATGGAGTTGTTAAAAAGTGACTCCCAAATTTTTTTTGGTACACAGTTTTATTGCTGACTGTACCTAGTCGCATTGTCATGTAAACTACGGAAGTGTACCAAATTTCAGCTCAATCTCAATCAGACACCGGGAAGGGGCTGAAATTTTACTTACAAGATTTGATGCACATAAATAAATAAATAAACAAACAAATAAATATATGGGGTCAGGCTAAATATTTAAAACTGTGTAAAAATATAATAGAGTAACACCAATTAAGTTCATACTAAAAACAGTTTCTGTTCAAATGTAGATATAATAGATATCCCGTACCAAATTTTAAATTCATGCAGTGTTGCCAGGTCTCCTGATTTATCAGGAGATCTCCTGGTTTCGCGCTACTGATCTACTGATTTTCGTACAGATTCTCCTGATTTTTTGGATTTCACTTCTCACATCAAATATATCCGCTTCAACGAACATGCATTGCTCATAGTACAAGAAGACAGATATAGCTCTCGCTCTCGCTACATCACATACACCGCTTTGATCCTGAAACTTAAAATTTTGGGCTATCTAACTTAGTGGATGTGGCCTGGCCGCCGTGAATTCATGTCTATAAGAATGTATCTATTTTATAATAATACTCACATGACGTAAGTATTATTATAAAATTTATAAATGAGTAGAAACGTCTGTTTTTTTATACTTTTATATTTGTACATATGTTATAGTTACTTACTTGTACTTACATAGTTTGTACCTGCATTATGCAATTAAATATGAAAATGTTACATCGAAATCCCACTAATTATTGTTACATTTTAGTATTGAATCAATGCATTATGTATTAGCATCGTACAATCAGCGTCACATATATCGCATCAGCTAGAGTAGCCAAATAGTTCGTCACACCATACAAAATATATGGTGGTGACGAACTATTTGATCACTGGCTGTTACAATTTATATTTGACGCCGACTGTACTTAGAACGTATTCAACAGTGTCAACACTTATAAACTTGTATTACTTTCATGGCTATTTACTAAACAACAAAATATCTTATCCTCATTAACAAGAAATAACAGTCAAACAAACAATCACTTAACACTAATATCTTAAAGCATGTTGGCTTAAAGAAAACGTGAAAAATCAGGCTTCCAGTTTCCCTTTCCTGAAAAGATAATGAATAATGAGTTAGTTATGGCAGTAATATATGAATATTACGTTACTAGTACTACCTAGTTTTTTTTTATACCACGACGGTGGCAAACAAGCATACGGCCCGCCTGATGGTAAGCAGCTACCGTAGCCTATGGACGCCTGCAACTCCGGAGATGTCACATGCGCGTAGTGAAATAGATGTGGTAATATGACTATTATCTACAGTACAGTCGCCACACAGGAAGAACCACTTGCCATTGTTCGTCATTTAACTGTGTAATGAATTACCGTCGTTACCGACTAGCTGTCAGGTAAGATTGGTTATTCATTACACAGCCAAATAGGCGTGTTTACACCTGGCACACTGCCTCGCGAGGAAAATGCCGTGCGCGGCCGCGATGCCTCGAGCGAGGCGGTGCGCCAGGTGGAAATACGCCTAATTACGAGCAATATATGGACTGGCTCAACAATCCTGTGACACCCTGTGTAGCCGAGTGTACCTACATGTCTTCAGTGTCCCAGACCGGATTAGACCCAGAGGTCTTCATCTTTTCGTGGTTTTAAACCTCTCGACAGTATATAGTCTACACCCTATGACGGTGGCGCTGGCGACCGTCCAAATTGTTCGAATCTTGTAATCTTGAAGAATGCTTTTACTCAGTTGAGGATTTTTAACCGACTTCAAAAAAGGAGGAGGTTCTCAATTCGACTGAATTTTTTTTTTTTTTATCATAATTTTTTTTTTTTTGTATGTATGTTACTCCATATCTCCGTGAATCGTGAACCGATTTTCAAAATTTTTTTTTGAATCGAACAGGTATAACCCCTAGATGGTCCCATTGTCACCAAGTCGGGATCTGATGATGGGATCCTGGAGAAATCGAGGGAACTCTTCAACTATTATAGGCACACCTATAGTGATTTCACTATTTTTTACAGCAACTCGGCCACTTCCTCTTGGAATAGCGGATCCTAAGTGAAGTCGGTTCTTTTTTTGTTTAAAATTATTATTAAGTATTATTTTAATTATAGTCAATGACGTTTTTATTGACAGTATAAAAGGTGCTTAAAAACTTTACTTGTAACGTAGGTATATATATTACTTTTGTTTAGGATAAAGAATATTTTATGTAGCTAAATGTAACTATTAGGTACTGTCAATAGCTTACGAGGGAAACCTGATAAGTCCTCAGCCTAAGGCATTAAGTGAAAGAATACTTCAAATAAAACGAATAGAACGCATTAAGAAACTCTTCTCAACATGAATTATGATTGCCATTTTGACAAAAACCTTTTGTGTTATTTTAATATGGACGGTTAATATCATGTCTTTCGAAATCGAGTGCTCCATATTTATTTTCAAATTATTTTGATATTTTAATCTCGTCTCACAAACGAAACATAGCCTTTAGAAAATTTTGTTTAGTAGATTAATATTCTCCAGTTTCTCAGCTTTCAGACAAGTAAGTTGTTTTATTAAACTTGCTTAATTCGAAAAGGACATAAGCGTCGTAATTATTGTTTCCGCCCTGAGGTCTCATTAGGGTGATTAAGTAGAAAAACAGAAAAAAAATCTTATAGTCTAGCAAAATTTAAAAATAAAGCAGTTATAGCATGAGTCATAGATCATTTAGGACTAGTAACAAAAAATCTATTTTGATATTTTCATGTAAAAAAAAATATTGCATGGTAGCTGCCGCAAATGAACTTGAGCCGCTTCGCTTGACGGGTTAAATAAAGACGCGATAATTTTGATTGTGATCAATTTCTTAACTATATTTTATACTGGGTTAGAGGTCTAACAATTTATATTCTTTAAATTAAAAAAAAAAGCTAATGTGCAAAAACTTCTGACAAAAAATAAAATCGGGTCGGCCTTTTTTTAAGGCACATTGAAAACTTTTTATTTTGCGATATTGAAATACGGCGTGCTGAAATTATTCAGTGCATTTTGCTGAGAAAAGACTATATTCTAAAAGAAAAATATAAATTTTAAGGTATTATTTCACTAAATGCCTTAGGCTGAGAATTTATCAGCCTTCCCTCGTATGCATGTTTTTTTTGCATGCCAGTTACTGGTAAAATATGTATGATCTTTACATACTATCCATCTTTTGTACCATATTTTATGCAAAATAAAGATATTTGATTTGATTTGAAGGCTAGAGGTCGTCGAGTAGATTTCAAACAAAATTAAATAAAAAATTCGTTACGTTCAGCTTATACAAGCAAAAAATGGGACCCAACCGTAAAGTAGCTTTCCTATCCCTTTCACTTTTGTTTCCTAAACTGTATTGTTGGCCCTACGGCCCCTTATTATAATATACATATTTCCTAAACAAGTCTTACGACACCTACTATGTTTACTAATTGTGAATAATATCCATTTTATGAATTATAAATACGCCCCTAATGAAGGTTAATAGTAAATTATTGTAATGAAAATGTCATAGGTATTGTTTTAAATGACTAATGAATGCATAATTTGAGGTGAATTATGGTAATAATGCTCAGTTTTCGTCCCAAATGAACGCCCCACACGTAAGACTGTTTGGTTCTTGAGCTCTAGGAGACTGACTAATCTGGTTAAATAATGAAAATCTGTGTAATAAATCGATAGCATTTTCAAGAGTTCGAGCTAGCCAAGCAGCAATTTTTGCATCGTTTAATCTGTTCAGGGATTTTACAGCGAAAATGGTTAAATCTATAAATATTTATGCTGTTCATTAATAACCTCGCCATTGTCATCATTATAAGTATAATAACCTACTCGTGAGTCCCAAGAGAGCCAGGATACCCACTATACCTGGGACCGAGAAATATTTAAGAACTTACTCGTAGACGACTCTGTGTCCACAACAGTCGCCGTCAAACAATAAACGAAAGACTTTAGTATTATAGTTATAGTTTTACTTTTTGGACCATATTACAAACGACTAAGGTGCAAAGGCCATGCCAGGATAAGCTAAGTGAATCTGCCCCCAGCGAGTTTTGGCTTGTAATTTTTTTGGATGATTTGACTTTACATTAGTAATAAGTATGCAAAATTTCAGCCACCCAAACTTTATAGTTTTTGGTAAAAAAAAAGAAAACGAAATATGATCTTTCTTCAATATCTTTATTTTTAGCCATCCGATTTTGACGTGCGTCACGTATATTGTGCATATAGTAAAGACAATTATATGACATCAACTATAGGTAATGTTGCCATACAAAAAAAGAAAAAAAAATACAATTTAATTTTTCAATTCTTTTTTTAAAGTACTTTAAAGTCAGCGACACCTCCAAATTTTTCACCAAAGCTAGGCTCTTTAATAAGCTACAAAATGAATGTATTTACTTAATTTTATCTGTGGTATAACAAGGTGGTATTTTAAATTGAATTTGAAAAACCGGCACAGAAGGAACATACGTGTGTTTTTTTTAAAAGTGGGAAAGTATGGGGAAATCCTAAAGTGTAGGAGATACAGGCAAACTATCTTAGGAAATATTAGGTATTTTTTCGAGAAA
Organism: Pammene fasciana; assembly: GCA_911728535.1. Taxonomy (NCBI): domain Eukaryota; kingdom Metazoa; phylum Arthropoda; class Insecta; order Lepidoptera; family Tortricidae; genus Pammene; species Pammene fasciana. The sequence continues at coordinate 7,532,759 of OU452292.1, forward strand.
TAAAATTTGGTATAGTCAAAATTTTGGTCAAGTGCGAGTTGTCCCTAAAAATTAATAATATTGATGAATTTTTTTGACGCAGATCTACTCAGTTTTATAAGAGGATCATTTTGTTGTATGGAAAGAAAAAAATCGGAACAGTAGAAGTTAGTCAAAATTTTAGAAAATCATTTTTATTATTACAACCTGTGTAAATTGCCTAGGTAGGTACACTGCAAGGTTTATAAAAAGTATTGTACATTCCAATATGACATTTGAATTTGGAACACTTTATTTGATTTAATAAAAAGGAAGTAAGAATACTGTTTGGTCCAAATAAAACAAATGTTTTTTTAATTGAATTTAAGGTGCTCGCGTAAGAATGGCGGTCCAAAATTATTTAATTAGGACCTCCATTCTTACGCGAGCACCTTAAAAACAATTGAAAAAAAAAAAAAATTGACCAAACAGTATTCTTACTTGGTTTTTAAATCAAATAAAGTGTTCGAAATACAAATGTCATCACATTGTAATATGCAATACTTTTTATAAACCTTGCAGAGTGCAGTGCTGGGTAGGTGAAAAGTATTTTGAATGGGCTTTATTAATTTTGACTTTGGTATTTTATGCTAATCACAAAATCTACAAAAAGGCGCAAATAAATGCCCGTACCAGGAATTGAACCCGGGATTTTCCGCTTCGTATGCACTAGGCAGCGTCACTATTTAGTCAGTAAGGAAGCTGTTAGAAAGCTCGTTTATCTCGAAACTGTTTGCTGACTGAAAGCTTGTGTGCGGACTATACCATGGAATAATGTAATCAAGTTGTAATTCACCTTATTATGTATGTTACCATGCTATTATGTTTAGAATTGCGATTGACAAATTATTTATATAGATTTTGTATAACGGCCTCCTAGCCTAGTCGGTAGTGACTCTGCCTATGAAGCAGGAGGTCCCGGGATCGAATCCTGGTCAGGGCAATTATTTGTGTGCTAATCACAGATATTTGTTCCTGAGTTATGGATGTTTTCTAAGTATTTATCTATATCTATCTATTATATGCATCGTCGCCTAGTACCCACAACACAAGCCTTATTGAGCTTATCGTGGGACTAGGTTGATTTGTGTAAGATTGTCCAGTAATATTTATTTATTAATATTTGTCATAAATAATCAAACATTGTCATTTCTGTGTTTTTTTTGTGTTGTTTCGTTTGTGTCAATCAAATGGATTAAAATGACTGTCATTCACTAGTCAAGTAATGATAATCACATTTGTAAATACAAGTATATACAAAGGATGAATATATATACAAAGTAATAAGTCCCGTTAGGTCCACCACCAAGTTAATAAAACCAAAGTTATAATCAAGCATTTTATTAGTACACCAAACTGTGATACATTGCTATCATGTATTACAATCCCTTTAACTAAAACAAATTCTATAACATCTAAGTAATCTAATCTTTATTTTATAAACACTTTCACTGTTCACGCTTTCTTAATATGAAAATCAAAATCGTTGTTGTGCAATATGCAATGGCAATGCTAAGTCATTTGTTTAAGTCCAATGAGGGTTTCCTGAACCATATACTTCTACAAGATGTCAGCACTATGCTTCAATAACACCAAGAGATTTTAATATGAGAGGTAACGATAATTTCGTCTTGCTGGATGTAGTATGGTCTTGGCTTGGCACTGTCCCGCTAAATGTCATCATTTCCATCAAAAAACGTAACTATCAAAATTTGCACTATTGACTTGTTAAAAATTCTAACATTTAGCTTACTGATTGCACGTGCAATTCTAAAAATTTGTGTTACTGTGTCTTTTACTCTATATTAACAAATTCCTGTCTAAACCCCCAATGGCCGAGGCTGGATATGAACCGACGTCTCGTCTCCAGCTTTTGCGGCTAACGTATAACCTAGGTCACTCGTCCCAATTACTCGAATAGATTAATCTCTGCCAGGCTAGCAAACTTTGACCATACCCTACTCTAAGGGCGAAGCGTGCTGGCTTACTTTGCACAGTGAAAGTGTTATGTTTTGGCTCGCCATATCCGATTTCCGTTTGAGCCCAGTATAAAAGCAAATTAAATGCAAATATTACAGCGTTCCGGGTAACATATTTGTACCTATATTATAACTAAATCACATTTTTATAGGTTAGAAATTGACTAATGCGTTTGCAATGTCTTTGGTGTGAGGCATAAGAATGGCATGCAAATATGAAAGAAGAAGTGTGATGCAACAAGCAAACATTATGAAAAAAGCATATTGTGTAAATAACTTAAATTAGCAAAATCCTTAAAATTTATTTATTTTTGGAAGTGGATAGTTTCGTTTTAATTTATTTCTATTTAATTTAGCTCAAAAACCATGCTTTTTTGTTGGTTATGTGTTAATCGACCCATTATAACTTATGATTATGATAGACACTGCAAACCTCGTTCAGAGAAATAAGGTTCATACTTAAATAGAAAAAAAGCAAATAGACGCAACTTATTAAATTAAATTTCAAATAGACGTCAGAATGAAAGATGAATTCAAGCATTTGTACATTAAGAAGATAGACAGTCTTGCTGCATCACAGGATAGAGAAAGATTAATTAATCTGCTCCCTAAAAGGCAAGAAAATTATTGCTTTTTGTACTTTTTCAAAGCTCGAGCACGGCTGTTCTCCATGGACCTCGTGACGAGCCAGACTCCGAAATTCCCACTGACAGCATTGATAAAGTTGATGACGTTCGTGAAGATAGCATGGGGGAGGTATCCGGTCGTCCTAGACACCGTACCGACGAGACTCATAGCCGATTTCACGAAAACTTTAGCCGTCGGCGCGAAGAATGTGCTCCTACGGATCCCAGACATGTTCGTGCACACGAAACCGGGCATTACGCACTGGGCGATAATGCCCTTTTTCCTGTACTCCATGTCGAGACCCTCGGTGAATTTGTCCACGTAAGCCTGTAAGTAAATTTTATGATTAGTGAGGTATGGCGTATGCTACGATAAGATAAGAACGGTTATCGATGAACCCTTTTTGGAGAGTTCAGACACTAGTAACGTAAGGGATTTGTAGGGAGTTATGAAAAATTGAAGAAATTGTTTGTTATAGAAAATATATTTGTGGAACACAGAGAAAGTTTACTGAAATTCGCAAATAAAATATGTAAGGGTTAAAGTGTAATTTACGTAGAACATTACATAGAACTTCGCAAACAACATTTTAATTAAATTCAGTATGTTTTAATAACCCAGACATACTAAATTATTTATACAACATGAAAATTAAACTTAGGGAGGTAAGTAGTTGTTTTTAGGCGTGCTTTAATATTTGAATTTAGCTCGGAAAATATTTTAAGCTCGTGTCCATTTAAATATTTAATAAATTAATGTTTGAGGTTTTGATATAATTCTGGATGTCAAAATAAATCTTTTCTGACTATGCCGTCAAACTGACATTAAATTAACTAGTTAATGAACGCTTATAACGAATGTGTAAACAGTGTTTCATACTGTAAAAGTTACTATGTGAAATCGAATTAAAAAATGTAAGAAAACGCGAAAACTGTCTTCCTACCTAATTAACGGTTTTGAACGTTTTGTTATTACAGGATAGCCATTTTTCATGCAGAAAGCAGATATATTTAAGCGGGCGCAGGTGTTCAAAATATACTAGACACAACTTTACGGTCAAGAAAACGACAGCGTGTCTATAATTTTGAATACTTTGCCTGTTTACCACTTCTGCTCACTTTACAAGCTCGACCGTTAGCGTCACATCACACTTTTGCCACGTGGCTTTCGACTACAAATGCCATGCCTAATCACATCTTTGAATGACGCCTGTATTTGATATGCGCATCAATTTAAATTAATGAATACGTTTGGTAACTATGAAATACACGTTAATGAAGTTGGATATGCCCAGTACAAGTAATGCTAGCTTGGTAACTTCTGTGACCAACATTAAACGTTCGAAATCGAAGTAGTCAGGTTAGCAGCGGGCTTTGAATGATGGAGAAGGCTAATCAGATGTTCATGACGCTGCCCTAGCCGTGTTTTACCATACTAATACACCGGCTCGGTCACTATTGTAACCCAAATTAAATTATACTCTCACCTTAGACGCAGGGTAAACGGTTAGCAGCAGACTAAGAATGATAGAAGACCTTTTGAAGACTTCGCAATTGCCACGTTTTAAGTATAAAGCTGGTCACTATTGTAACTAACATTACACACTCACCTTAGAAGCAGCGTAGACTGTCAGCAGCGGGCTAGGTATCATGGAAGAGGCTGAGCCGATGTTGATGACGACTCCCTTGCCACGTTTCACCATGCCGGGCAGCACAAGCCCGGTAACTCTGGTCACCGAAGCTACGTTGGCCTTGATCAGGTTAGACATCATCTTCTCCCTGAAATGAGGTAATGGGTAAGTTTTTGTTTTTGATTCACCTTTGTATTTACCAAGTAGATAACATGCGGTCTTATTCAACAACTCTTTTTAAAGCACACGTGCTTAAAGTAATTTTTGTATCTTGGTATTACTTAGGAGCTTAAACTGAAGAAACTGAGCGTGAACTTTTTTATAACTAAAACCAGCCTCACTCCCTGGAGTGACGAAAGTGCGACTTTCATCGCTCCAGGGAGTGACGAAAGTTGCGACTTTCTTCACTTCGGGGAGTGAAATTTTGTTTCTAGAAGCTTTCGTCATAATGATGATGCCTTTCATTCAGGAATGTAAATAAAAGTGTTTTTTTAACTTTAACATGCTCTCACTACTCAGGTGAAAAGTTGTATGTGTCACACGAGAAAAAAGTTTTTTTACATCTCGTGTTCTTGAGATCCCTTGCTACGCTCCAGATTCAAACTTAGTATCACTCGCTTCGCTCGTTATTCAATTATGGGATCTTTCGCTTACTCGGGACTCAAAATCAACACTCGCAAGAAAAACCCACTTTCCTCTCTTGTTGCACAAATAACTATTTTTTTATTTTTTATTTGGAAGAAACAAACAGTCATACATGAACATTGCATTAAGAAGTAAAAACAAAAATTAGACCTATAGTTTCCTAAAGTATACAATGTTGCGATACGTAGCTAAAGCAAATTCACACTTTTATGACAAAGTATATACCTTTGAGCAAACAAAATTGTATAGGTACGTACATTAAACAAAATATTATTATTAGTTCACTTAATACATATAAAGTTGGTTGCGAACATTAAAAAAAAAAAGAAAATCATATAATGAAAACAAGAAGACAATAAAGTTTGCAGTATAAATAGAATACTTACTTATAACATAACTAAAGGTTTTTTTTTTTGCAAACAACCATTTAACAAACATTACATCAACTGCAACATTATTTATCAGAACAAAAGTTTATTTAAACGCTCTCTAACTATTACTTATTTGGACAAAAAGCTTCGCAAAAAATATTTTTATATCGTAATACCTAAGGTAGGTAAAGTATAAAAATAGTTTATTTTGTAATCAATCATTCATTACTCAATTTACTCAAGCTCTGTGTAATACTAATATAGTCACAGATTGAATCATTTGGTCCATTTAAGAATTTTATATCACAATGTGTTCATGTAAAAAGAAATAGGTTTCAGGCCTTATGTGAGAAACAAATTACTACAAAACGGGTAGTTCACCCAAACAAATAATGTCACCTGCGTTTTCGGATTCAGAAACACAATTGATGGCAAATAATTTAGACTGCCTGATTGATGGCATCTATCGAAACGATCGTTTGTCTCTAATGATGGAATAATTTGTCCGATAACGTAGCTGGAACATTCAAACAGGACATTGACTCGGAAAAGTAGTACGTTACATCAGAATACATGGTGTTTTTCCAATAACTAGCCATATTGTAACAGGTGAAAAAGAAAGGTACGACTGAACAACTTTTTCTATAAGACCAACATCGAAATCCCAAAATAGATAAGCACTGACCGACAGGAAATACAAGCACGTACGGCTCCTGGTCGTTCAAAAATTGCATAAGCCTACGAGAGATTTGATGGCAGGGACCACCAACTTTTACAAAATTAACACTTAGGTATGATGAATAAAATGAAATAAAAAAAAGTATTTTTGGTAAATTCGCGGACCACTTCAGGTGCCTTCAGGGACCACCGGACATCTATATTAGTTTATCTACATCCATACCCTAATAATGTCTATTTTATGGTCAGGATCGATGAGCAAACGCCCTATATTTAGATATGAGTATCTGTGGCTGCATCTTAATGTTTACATTTTAGTATCGGTAACCGATACCTTAATTACGTCCAAATTTCGAACGTCTACTTAAAGTAAAAATTAGTACCTAGTTAGAACAAATGTGTTATCTGTAACGATGTTATTATTATCAAATAATAAGCAAAAATTCGATATCATTATGAAAATCCGGGTGCGGGCATGCGCCGCCCGACCGCCGACACAATCGAGTTGGTCATGGCGATGTCGGTGCAATCCGTGCAATTGCAGTCATTCAATCATCATTTCGGGTTTATAATATGTATGTAGATAAAGCAGTGTATGCAACTGTACGTAATTAGGCCTTAAAACACTCGTGTGATCTTATTATGAAACTCACTTCGTTAGTTTCATAAAACCACACTCGTGTTTTAAGGAACCCTATTACGTAACAGTTACATAAACTACTATAATATAGTATAGTTTTATCAGTAAGTATCAACCCTGACCCTGTAGTATAAGTATAAAAATAAAACTCCTAACTTTTTGAACACGTCAATGGACTGATTACTTATTATAAGTTGACATGACAACCTTACTGGGATAGAAGTATCACATATTCATTGAAATGGCCTCAAATTTAAATTAATTAAAAGCCTTCACAATCGCGATTCGTTTTTCGTAATAGCGAGTAATTTTAAATATATTGATAACTTCGTGTTATCATTTCATTTGTTTCAAACATTTCAATATTTTGAATAGGTTTAATACTTCTCAATTTTATCTTTACAATAGTCAATTTGGTGAACATTTAGATGAACTCATATTATTCTGATCTCCTTGCCCGCTTAGTTGTCTCTGCTACTGACGGTCACATTAAACGCTAATGTTTTAGAGTTCCACAAATTAGTTCCTGCTACATTAATACCTAAGGCTGCCAGTTCTCCAACTTCCCGCTTTCCAATAACCTGTCTCTCTTCCACACATGGCTTCTTATAAGGCATCTTTGTCTAGGATTTAACATAATAGTCGAACAGTTACTGTGAAAGCCTTATAGTGTGGCGGTGAAGAAAGACGTAAAGACTAGATGGAACTGATGTGCTTAGGCCCTTATAGTATTGTGATGTAAGCTGTGTTCTAATTGGTCGCGCAAGAGCGGATGATTCAAGGTCTCAGACAAACCAGAGTAAAATGACTTTGAGATCCGTAACGACTATTAGAGTTTGTAAGAACTTGAGTTTCGCTCATCCAAATCGCAATTCGCCCGTGCCGTAGTCTCTGCACTCGAGTGGCGATTGAGTTTTAAAAGATATCAACACTCGAGTAATCAACAAGGCCGCGGAACACGAACTCGAAACTCGGGACCTCGACCAAATCGTTTAATCATTCATGTCTAATAAGATCTCGATCGTGCCGCTCGGAACGGTAGCGGCGAGCGGGATCGCGCTACTTGATTAAAATCTATAGACTTGAATGGGACTATTTTGGAAAATAGCGGTGGCCGCTCGTCTTACCGTTCGCCGCTGTCGCCGGTCGCATGTTTCGTCCCCGCGACCTACTAAGATTGCCCAAATGACATGGATCACATGGAAATGTTAGATATGCCTCAACTTTTAAACATGTGAACTTCGAATACTCGAAATATTTAGCAATAACCTAAATATGTAACCCGAGGGCTAAGTGAAGAAAACAAAACGGGATTGTCTAAATTAAACCCTCAACTCTGTAGTCGAACGGAATATCACTTTGAGCATCATTAGGCAAGTCAAGTCAATATATTTGCGACTAATGAGAGGTAATGTCGTAGTAATTATATTAATTCAACTGAGTATTGTGACTTGAGATCCGGGAATGTAGGAAGTGGTTTTAGGTTAAGTGACAGACTTAATGAGGTCTAGTTTGCTAACCCGAATTAATGTCACAATTACGTGAATTTGGCAGCAAGTATTAGTGGAAAATTTTGGCATGCTTACAATGAAATTTGAGTTCTCTCTACAGAGGGCGCATGATATAGGTTCATAATTGGTTACGCTTTTCGACACAGTTATACTACATGTGAACTAATTAACGATTCTTCTCTTTCTGCACATCTATGTCCGGCATAGTCTTTACGTTTTACATCATTGAAAAAAAAAGAATCCTGTGAGGAATTTTCAGTTGCTCGTAAGTTCATAAAAAATAGTTCATTTATCTTAAATTTGAAATAGGGGGTTCGAAGTCACGGGAGCTCTTAAGAAACTAAACCAACGCTGTCATTAGGATTCTAAGGGGGCCCACCGACTATCAGTCCGCCTGACGACATCGGGCTGTCAGTTAGAACAAAAATGTGACAGCTCCGAACAACTGACAGGCCAATATCGTCAGGCCGACTGATAGTGGGTGGGCCCCACAAAATAGACGCTCCAAAATCTGCGGTTATTTGTGCGTATATCCTAATTAGAAAAAGAACATACCTACCTATTCAGAAAACAGCGTTTTAAAATCAAATTATTTGTAACATTCTAAGCTAATGCGGAATTTTCTATTTGAGGAGCCTACTTTTACTCATAACTTTAAGCTTTATGGTTCTTATGTCAGCAGGAAATAACTTACGCAAGATGTTTCTTGAGCTTCGAAATGTACCAATACTTCTTAGTAGATATTATGTGTCGTTGATGGACAGTTTAAAGACGATATTACATAATCAAGATGAGTCCTTTCTTCTATGCGCTTAATGATTTATTAGTTTTATTACTTCGCACACAACACACATATTTCAATTTCAGCGAGCGAACCAAGCGGAGTAGTCATTGACAGGCGTTCCCCTCTGCTGGTCATACTCATTGTATGAACTGACGTTTATTTGACGTGGCTATTTTGACGTTTCGCATACATTTGACGTTCCCCTCCCCCGCAAAAAACGGCAGATTTTTCCCGATGGTAATGAGAGCTCGTCTCGCATCCGGTTGGTTTAATAAATAATCAAAGGAGCGAGCGAACGGTTAGGTACGATCAAGGAAACCAATCGGCATAATTAATTGTAAAAAAATGGAAAAAACTAACTTTTTTGTTTTTTTTTCTTCCAATAATATTTATATCGGTCACTAATGTAATTAGGGTTTCAGGGCAATGCACGGAAAAAAAAGCTTCCGGGATATTCTCAATCTAAGATATTATTTTATTATGTTGAAAATATTTCCTCGTGAAAAGTATTTATTTCCTTTAACGAAAATTAAATAAAGTTTTAAATATAACGAAGCGAATATATTCTTACAGATTTTGTTTTCTTTTACCTAAGATAATACTTGTTCGATTAAAGTACAATCTCTCTTATTTACTCAATATACTCTTGAAACAATACATTTTTGTATTTCTATTTTAAGAAAACATGGTTTTGTTAAGCGAAGATTCATATTTTTGGTAAAGGAAATAAATACTTGTCACGGGGAAATATTTCCAAGATAATAATAATGTCTTGGATTGAGAATTTCCCGAAAGCTTTTTTTTCCGTGTGATTAACTCAACCAAATAGTTGAAAAATTGTGACATGTTAATGTAATTCCGAACATTACAATGCTCCGAGATACATGGCAAGCTTATTTTATTGCTGTAATACACAGGTGCATCATTTATTGCGACTTCTCAGAGTATAAAATAATTTAACGTAGGTTTACGCAATCAGAAAGATCATAACAATTAACTAACAATCAACTCAAAACTGGAGCTAATTAGGGCACTGGTGTATTTGAGAAATATATTTTATTTAAGCTCAGGAATGACTCTTGCAATTAAAGGAAAAAAAACACAGTATGTGCATAGCTGACCGAATTAAATAACGGATTCGTCGCTACCCCCAAATCTATCAAAGTCGGTACGGCTCGCGTGCGAATCTAATGCTACCTATGTCCAATGCGGATTTTTAATATTCCATGCAAACGGAGAAGTTATGAGCAAAGGCACAATTTCCGAAAGTGTCAACATCAACAGACAAACACGTGCGAATAAACAGTTTAGTCAAATTTAAACGGCGAATCCACGTTCGGAATTCAAATATCGAAGCACAGGCGTCACAATAATCCCTCGATAAAGCGACGATAGTTGGAATAATATTTCAATTGAACGGCACTTATTTCATACGGTGGCAATACTCGAACACCTGCTTCCTTTGGAAATCGTTCCTGAACGAAAGGTGCGGTTTGCTGCGTTCAATTTCAACAGACGGTGGGATATTAGCGGAAGATTTGAAAGCATGAATTGGAACGGTTTCTGAACTGGAATTTGGGGGATATTTTATACAGTTTGTCTGCGTCTGACTATAAACGTATAATCCAATCATCTGGGAATCATATCTATGCATTGCCTTATAAAAGGTGGAGTAGAAAATGTTTAATGGGTTTTGGTAGGCTATAGGGTGGTTATTAAAAACAGGGATCTTAACTCGTTTAAAAAAAAACCGAGCAATAATGTGATAAGTTTATTTTTTTTATATCCCGCAAAGTTAACTTTTATGGTTTAAAATAAGGCGGCGAAGTGCCTAGTTTATGGTCAAATAAAAATTGAAATGTTAAATGTTGCATACAAATTCCATTATTGTCGACATACAAAATTTAAAAAAAATTCAACAGCCATACAAAAATAAACGCAAAGGTCCTAAACAGCCATAACACAACCTCCAGTGTCTATAACTAATAATGTTGGTACCGCGATTTTTTTGTTATCTCAAATAGCTTACCGGTAATTTCAAAAGAAAAATACACCTCCAACTTTTAATTAAAAAATATAAAGGCGACAAAGCTGAGCGTGTACTGTAAACATAGAAAATTTATATCGACGTACCTCTCCGTTTGGATCACCTGAACACCTTAATACTGTTTCTCTGAGTGAAAAAATGGGAGAAAGGTAACTCACCAATCAGGCACGTCCAGGAAGTACTCGGGATACGAGTAGGAAATGCCGACATTGTTGACCAGGGTGCCAATCTCCAGATCCGTGATTTCCCGCGCGATGTTCGTGTATATCTCCTCACCCTCGCAGAAGTCTGCTTGGATCACCTTCGTCGACACCTTGTAGTCTTTTTCTGGGTAAAGAAAATTGGGAAACATGAAATATGTAAATTTAAAGGCACCATTTGATCTATACTACTAATTGTGTCAGTATACACTGTAAACTAAAAGGCGGTTGACCGTCAAGTGACACCAATGAGTGCTGCGTGGCCCAGCACACTTTTCAATTATTATCTACATTAAGCGAACGCTCATGTCCGTCTATTATATTTCCGCCTTTAGATAGGATATAGGTAATGAATTCAAACGATTTGGCCTTATCATTCCATTAAACAAAGGGCTGTTCCAAGTAGAAACCAACAACGGCTGAATGGAGATGGGTATGAAAAATGTACGACAGATGCCAGCACGGCCGCGTAAAAATGACTTATGGCAGGAACGCCCGCCGCGGCCCGCCTCTGCCCAGCGAATACGGGATGGGATTTAAACTGCCAATTGCTCAGTGTGTAGGTACCAATATTAGTTTCACAGTAAATTCAGTGTTTTATACAAAACCTTTCAAATGTACCTAATTAACTGTAATAAATAAAACTGCATTTTTCGTCATCACTACGTAGTATAAAACAAAGTCGCTTCTTGCTGCCTGTCCTTTATGTATGCTTAGATCTACGCAACGGATTTCGATGCGGTTTTTTTAATAGATAGAGTGATTCAAGAGGAAGGTTTATATGTATAATTGCACCCGTGCAAAGCCGGGGCGGGTCGCTAGTTAAATATAATCATGACTCTTAGCTTCAATTGTTTTTACTCTTAGAGTACATCTGAATGTCTGTCAAATTAGACCAGCTTCACAGAATTCCGGTGTTGGACCCTATATTAAAAGTCGATTAACACGATTTGCTTCCTCACTTCCAGCAGTGTAGGTCTAGGTAAGGCCGGGCTGATTTGTTGTTTATTCGATTTTCTAACTAAAACTTTATACTTAATTTTTGTCAATACAGTGGTTTGCTCAAAGGAGTCGGATTTTACTTACCTATTTCTTCCGCAGTCGCCCTCAGTTTGTCGATTGATCGACTGACTAGAACAATATCACAACCACGGGCAGCCAACTGGAAAAAAAACAATTATTATTTATATCTATTGAAATGTTCCTGTTGGACACGATACCTATTTTTTAATAACCAATGACACTCGCTATGGTATTAACACCTATGAGATAATGATATCGATTTCAGGTTACAAGTAACATGCTTTGAAGAAAGTACCAGATTTTTTATACCACGACTGTGGCAAACAAGCATACGACTGATGGTAAGTAGCTACCGTAACCTATGGACACCTGCAACTCCAAAGGTGTCACATGCGCGTTGTCGACCCTTTACAAAACGGAGGATTCACTGTGTTAACAACTAAAGGATCAAGAGGGTCTCTCGTCGTTAACACAGGGTTCTCTTTGAGTTCTTTTGGCAATCTTACTCACCAGCAGGAACACAACATTATGAGTAGGGTCTAGTGCTATTTGGCTGTGCTTTTCTGTAAGGTGGAGGTACTTCCCCAGTCGGGCTCTGCTCCAGATTTGAGCGAGATGACATTGCCCTACCACACATATTCGCTTTATTCGCAGTACCTATGCGTATGCCTCTCTTTTACCGAATATACAATGCAAATTTAAATTCGTCGGAACTAACGAACATTCCACCAGCATTAATAAACATACACAAGGCAATATTCCTAAATGTCTAGTTTGCATACTAAATTGCTTATTAATATTATGTAAATATACAAAGTAACAAGAATTAATGACATGTGTAATTATGAAAGCATTATTTACTGTTAAGTTGCTGAGATTTCTGGATATGGGCGTTATATTTATGTAATAGTTACATATGATTCATTATTATTTGGCGGGTATACTATTTGCCTTTGATTATGAGTATAATAATAATCGAGATGATTTAAGAGCGGGCCCTTAAATCATCTACGAAATAATTCTACAGAAATAACAAAATTCATTGCGTACATAATAAAAAAATAACATTAATAAAGGATATGATTTAATCGATCACTAAATAAATGCGAAGTTGATGACCTAATAAGATTAGCCACCAGAATAATAGATCTATCACCAAAATTGTACCACCAAATAATATCTAAACGTTTCCAGAAAAAAAAACTGAAAATTTCCGGAAAATTATATCTATGTATCACCAAAATAATCAATCATATCAGATACCAAAAATGGGATCACCAAACAATATGAAAATGATAACCTATAAACATATTGACCATTTAAAAAAATGCTCCATTTTTATTTACAAGTCGGTTCTGGCGCTTGCCGGCTGCTGTCGTATATTTATTCGGTATATCCGCGTTAAGAACACGAGTATAATTAGTCTTGATAGATTTGCCATACACTTACCAACTAATGTTAAAATTAATATGTATTGACAGCTATCTCAATCCAATTCTAATCGCGGTTTAGTAATATCATATGCGCGATGTAGGTAATTTTATTTACTTTTTAAGGCAAATATTTGGAAATAGTAGACTAAACTAAATTTTCTATAAGCCAATAGTTTTACCTTATGAAATAGACACTTCCGCGCAATATAACAAAATCCAAATTCCATTTATTTCCTGCGCATGAAACATTTCAATAGAATATTCCCTTAGCGTTCAGATTTGCATACATCTTTATAGTATGGAACGGGCCATAGAGTTTTACTGCATGTTACTGCATAAAATACTATGATCTGTGTGGAATCATATTTCTAGATTGAATAAACGTTAGATGGGACTATAGATATGGATTTTTTTGGAAATATAGTTACTTAACCAGAAAAACTAACAAAGCAAAAAAAATGCCTAATGTAAATTTCTTAATATTTATTTCCTTGGTCATCTTGAGATTTAGCAAGTAATAAAATAAAAAATAAAATACCCGGGGTCTACTTTGTTAAGAATAAATAAGTCACGTCAGGAACGAACATTTAAGGTTCCGTGCATTACTGACAAACTTCAGGAAAATCGCTTACGGTGGTACGGTCACGTCATGAGACGAAATAAAGAACACATGACAAGGGTCGTCATGGAAATTGAAGAACCTAAAAGAGGCCCAGGCCATCCAACAACTTCTCGGATGGGGACCATTTCCAAAGATATAAAGACGACGGGTTTAAAACCAAAAAATAATACAGAAGCGCCTAGAATGGCGTAGAAGGACTAGCAGGGCCGACCTCTTAGAGACATGGGAAATAGGCGCAGAAAAAGAAGACAAGGAAGAAGAAGACTCCCCTCCTAAGGAATTTTTTTTAAAGAACTGCGGGTAAAAAAAATATTTTGTGCCAAACGGCTAAACAGTACATCGGTTTGCGGTTTTTTTGTGTACACCTTCCACTAACATATCGACTCAATATTTCCACTGCCTTATCTGCAATAAGCATCGTCTATTTATTCGAATTTGATCCGACAATGAAATGCAGGAATGAGACGTTAGGATGAACATAAAATATAACAGTGGCCTTCCAGTTGCATTTATCTACATGAAATATTTCATGATATTCTGTTGCTACGTATTCAATAAAACGTATGTTTTATCGGACCCAGGTTGTATGAAATACATTTAAAGACTAAAGGGGCAACCCACTATCAGTCAGTCAGACGAAATCGTCCTGTCAGTTGTTCGGAGCTGTCAAATTTTTGTTCTAATTGACAGGCCGATAGCGTCCGACGAACTGATAGTGGGTGGGCCCACTGGGCCCCCTACGGGAGTTATTCGTCGCCAGTCAATTCTATAGTACTTACCACTAATAAACGTTTATCCCTATCAGTCACTCAGAGTATTTAGATATAAATGACAATTAGTAGTTCTGTGAACCGTAGACTTCGGAGCATTTCCCCCTTCCCCCCCCCCCCCTCTCACCCTCCCTCGAAACTTTTTTTTACAACAACCTCTGAGGAAGTGTGGGCTTGACCTTTTACCCGAAAATGATTGAAATCCGTCCATAAATAACGCGACAGCAAACTTCCCCCCTTTTCCCCTCAATCGAAAAAATGTCTCGACAATTTTTGGCAAATAAATCAAGGAACGTATATGCCAAGTTTCATCGAAATCGGATGAAAAACGCGACCTCTAGACCGACACTGACCAACCAACCAACCAACCAACCAACCAATACACACACATCAATCTGCCAAATCGTCGTACCAGTGAAAACGGAGACGTTCGTCGCCTCGCTACGCAATTATAGAAAATTACTAAATTTGGTATAATTGTAATTATACTAATTATTTTATTAGTGAATGGTTTATGGTTTATGTGATAATTTAATATTTGTTCCCACTACGATTATTAGTGAATGATATGCACAGCATAATTGTCGTACCTACTATATCAGATGACTGCTTAATAAATAAAATAAAATAAACATTAGGTATTTTGTGTTGTAAACAGCATCTTATAAAATTATAATAGTTAAGGTTTTAAAAAACGGGGTAGATAAATGGGTATCATTTGTTATATCTCGCTTGGCTTTACAATCTAAATAGCATTGCTTTAGATTTTTTTAATACTATGATTAAGTTTTAAAAAATAGTAAATTGCTTACAGACGTTAAAAAAGTTAATGGTACTTTCATTAGACAAGAGAAAAATTAAATGAAAATCGCTATCAGTTTTAATCCTCATTAATAAATTCGAGAGAAAAGTAAATGTCTGAACCTCTGACTTTTTTGAGATATTTGGTACAGTCAGCAAAAGTATATTTAGCGGGTAAAGTGTTCGAAATGACCTTATTACGCTCTTATTCTCTTAATAATAAAGTCGTGCCACGGGCAACTATTGATGTACCCATGAATGGGTTTTAGCACTGGCTAGAGAAAAACAGCAAAACTCTCCAAAGGGCCACGACGTGTTGGAACTATGATTTGCACGACCGATCTGAAATGTGTGGTAAGATCCGTGGATTCGGATCCAGATCCGGAAAATTTAATTTATATCGGATCCGGATTGCAAACCCCAGTTAGAACTATATTCCCACGCAAGCCTGTCAAAGAACCGGGGTGTATAACTGTATAGGCCCATGAAATTGTGAAGATAATTTAAAACACTTTATCTGCTTATAGCAGCACATGTAAGTACTTCAAATACTTCATATACTTCAATAAAATGCTTTGTGTCTTAAGCTGGCTCTACATGATGGGCCATCACAGGGACGCAGCTCTGCTATACACACCAGAACGAGATCGCAATATCGTTAGCTCCCTCTAACGCATAGCTGCGTCCCTATGATGGCCCATCATGTAGAGGAGCCATTATACTTACTACATTTCATCGGGTAAGAATAGCGGATACAGTGAAAAATCTTGTTGCTTGTAATATATTACATAAGTATATGCGAAAAAATGTAGTAGATACATATTGGCGAATAATTGGTAAAATAATTTATTTAATAACAAAATATTCATATAGCAATATGTATTTTAAATTTAAAGGCCGGAGCTCTCTCTATTTTGATTTTTGATTACTTATACTTAATATTAATAATACGATTATTATTGGAAACGTTTCTTTCGTTTTGGTAATAATCATGAAAGAAACCCTTTTCAACCTAAGATGTTAACTACCTGTCAATTAATTTTAATTTGTGTTTGTTACAGAGACAAAAGCAGGGGTTTGCTAAGTTATGAATAAAGGTTACTTTTCCAAAAAAAGCGTGGTGCCTAGTCTGACGCTGGCGCTCTCGGGTCACGTACGATTTGCATAATTTCGCTGTAATATCCAACTGAATAGCGACACGGCAGACACGTTTATTCAATTTAATACCTACGCTCATTAAGCCAGGTCTAGACATTTGAACTCCCAGGTGTGCTTCTTTAATTCTCCGATTTCGTAACTCAATTAATTATGATTAAGAAATACTCTTAGGTGTCGGGTTTTCTCAGATTAGTGTAAAGTAGAGAGCTGTCAAGCCGGCATGTGGTACCTACATTCGATTTAAAAAAATATCGAGTACCAGTCAACTGCTACATCTTTACCTGCGATGGTCAACTTTGCCTGGCTTGGGAATACATGGTTTTCTTCACTAAACAGTTATTTATATCTTATTTCTAAGATGAGAGAGGTGGCCATCTCAGGGATAAATAGCTGTTAGATGAAGTAAACCATGTTTTTCAAGCCAGGCAAAGTTGAGCATCGTAGACAAAGTTGTAACAGTTGCCGGTACCTAAACAAAATTGATGATACTGTATCAATTTCGGTTTAGTTTGCTAGTTGATGTAAACTCTTGCTAAGTCACTAAAAATGATAATACTATAGAGATATGAAAATCAAATAGGTGCCAATAAAAGAAGTATAAAACAAGTTAACCTATTCTTAACGTAGATTGTGTCACAAGGGAGCAAAATAACAAATTTATTGAATCCTGAACGTAGTGAAACATTATACAATCTTAGTATTTAAAGAATTCTAAGCGTATAGTTCAAGCGTTAACGCTCGAAGTGAATGTAATTTTGCTACCGGGTGACACATCTTACTGCCCTATTCAATCCGGTCATAGTCATCATAATCAATTAATCATACTAGCACTACAAAACAATACCACCATTATACGGCCACGAACAGACAAACACTTAAAATATGTATATAATCCTACTACTGAAAAGTGCCACTTTGCTCCCCAGACAAAATATATGCACTATTATAGGGTTCGAACTAGCCCGGTATGAATTGTGGAATGATTGACAGATGAGTGTCACATGCAAATGTGATATTTATCGATCAAACATGATTAATTACCTCTCTGGCGTACTGTTTGCCGATGCCGTCAGTGCAGCCGGTGACCACTGAAACAATAATTAATTAAAATTAATTATAATCTTCTTTTGCTGAAACCTGTGTGGTTTAATGTGTTGGAATAATTTTCATTTTAATCTTTTAATTAGTGAACTTTGTTTAATGATCAGAACATTTTTGTTTCGTTGACAACAGCTTTATGATTGTACGTATCAGCCAGGTCATAAGTCCACATGACGGCCGAAGAAGGCTAAAAAATGTCGTATGATCTCTGGGATAATTTTGTGATGATTGGGAGCATGCAAGTACCTAGCCGTGACGGATGACGTAAAACAGTGGAAGCTATTGCCTGGACATAATAAAATGATGTTAAAATAAAACGATGGATGACGGTGGACGGCAAGTCTTATATATAATAAGCAACTGATGACCACTTTAGTTAAAATAAATAAATATTAGGACAATCTTACACAAATCAACCTAGTCCCACAGTAAGCTCAATAAGGCTTGTGTTGTTGGTACTAGGCGACGATATATATAATAGATAGATATAGATAAATACTTAAATACATAGAAAACATCCATAACTCAGGAACAAATACCTGTGATAAATACACAAATAACTGCCCTGACCAGGATTCCAACCCTGGACCTCCTGCTTCATAGGCAGGGTCACTACCAAATAGGCTAGGAGGCCGTCAAAACGATATTACTTAGTATACCTACTTAAGGCGGCCACCGACTCACAGTCCGCCTGCGGTCCGCTTGACCATCTCCACCTGTCAGAACAAAAATTTGCCGGCTCCGAACAACTGACAGGCCGATATCGTCAGGCGGACTGCAGGCGGACTGATAGTCGGTGGCCGCCTTTAGTAGAGGGAGCTATAGCGTCACAGATAACCTCAACACTAGATAGATCATTCATAAGTACAACTCGGGGTCACCACGCATCAGTGCTCCCGTACTAATTTTGTATGAGAGCGCGACCGCGTATTTCAATTGAGGTAACGTTTTTGATCATTACTCATGTGGATTAATAATATCCACAAAAATCAAGTTACAGGGGTGAACCTGGATTGTTATACTACAAATTGGTGTATAATACTATTGAGATTTGCTGTTCGGATCGTAGAAATTTACGAATAAAATTGCACTGATGTGTGGTGACCTCGTGCTCCCTGTAAAAGTTTAATGATGAGGTGTCTGTGTAGTCTGTGTATAGCGTCCATGAGATTACCTAAATGGCTTAGGTTAGATACGTAACGTAAGAGTTATGGAGTGCCGCGCATTCTATATATTTTACTTTTAACACTGCCTATACGAAGCTGACGTTCCTGGGTTCGATTCCTAAAACAAGGGGCAGGTGGATGCACTGGATGTAGAACCCGTTGTGTTCCTAATAGTTTTCGAGTAAAACATCAAGCAGGTACTAGGCATTCAAACGCAAACAGTCCCCTTAGATTAACCGACCGATTTGCAAACACTTACTCCCTGAAATTTACTTTACCACTAAATCAGGAATATCAGGATTAGTAGATCAGGAATATCAGGATTATGCAGCTAGGTCGCATAAACCAGCGTGATATGGGAACGGAGAAGCGTTAGGCGGCTTTCACACTAGTGCGGTTTCCGCATGCGGCGCCGGTGCGCGAGCGAGATAGCGCTCTGCATGTGTATAGCGCTGTCCCGCTTAAAACCGTCGCCGCATGCGGTTATGGCTCCTGTGCGAAAATCGCCTTAGGTCACGAATTTACTTATACTCGCTCATCTCTGGTGGAAACGCAGCCTTATACTTCTAAATAATGGGGCCCACCCACTGACAGTCGGCCTGACGATATTGGCCTGTCAGTTGTTCGGAGCTGTCAAATTTTTGTTCTAACTGACAGGCCGATATCGTCAGGTCAGGCGGACTGATGGTTAAGAGTCGCCAGGACGCTCGCGTGAACTCGCGTCCCCATACAAACGTAGTTCAGCTCTCATTTTAAAACGACATGCTTTAGAACCACGAAATTTGGCATGGGCATTCTAGCAGTACAGATCTATGTCGGTAATTCGTTTTCGTTGCAAAAAATTGTAATACAAAGAAAATATAGCAAAAATAAGTTTTGTATGTAAATCTGTATCTGGCTGTATTTTCTTTGTATTACAATTTTTAGCAACGAACACGAATTACCGACATAGATCTGTACTACTAGAATGCCCATGCCAAATTTCGTGGTTCTAAAGCATGTCGTTTTAAAATGAGAGCTAAACTACGTTTGTATGGAAACGCGAGCGTCCTGGCGACTCTTAAGGTAGTCGGTGGGCCCCTTGGAAGATTTTCAAGGTGGGCCCCCTAAAACAAACTTAAACCTTAGGTAGGTATCTAGTAAGTATCTGCCATCTAAATGTTTTGCCATTTCCCCTATCCTTATACGTTATCTTTCATTTTCATTTAATATGGATTCAAAGGTTGACATTGACAGAGGTCAAGTTACAAGGATTTCTTCATATCCAATAACGTATGGTATTATGATTCACGATATCATTTTCTTAGTTGCTGCTCTATTTCATTTTTAATATTACCGGAACGGGTATTGGCCCAATTGCCAAAGATTATCCAATATCTCATTCATATCATCATAAAACAATATTTATTAAAAACTTCAAAAATTAAGTTGTCTTTTGCAACAAGTCAATAAACGATTATCACACTGGCGCCGCAACCGCATGCGGCGACGGTGTGCAAGCGTGACAGCGCTATACACATGCAGCACCGTTAGCACAAGAGTGACGCGACAATACCTATCTCGCGCGCGAGATACTGCAGCAGTGTGAAAGAGTATTTATACTTATATTTATCATGGAATTAATTAATGGGGGATCAATGTTACTCTGCGTCCGTAGGAAACTACTTAGACAACCCTACACCTGATCCCTGTACGCTTAGCACATGATTGACACGTCAGTATCTCGCTCGCGAGATAGTCCATCCGTCCTTTTCTGACTGTGTCAATTAAAAAGAGATGGGTAGTCTATCTCGCGCGCGAGATACCGTCGCATCAGTCATGTGCTAGGCGTGCTGGGTGGTGCTAAAAGAGTAACAATCGTGGCAGCTGCACTGTCCCACCTGGACCTCGCAGCACTCACTGGAATTTCTTCACCATCTACCTACTTTCCCACTACTATTACCATCTACGAGAAGAAATGCCTCTATATCCAGTGAGGTGTAGCCATACGATAAATAAATCGAATAAATATATAAATAAATATTATGGGTCAATCATACACAGATCAACCCAGTCCCACAGTAAGCTGAATAAGGCTTGCGTTGGAGGTACTAGGCGACAATATATATCATAGATAGATATAGATATATACTTAAATACATAGAAAACATCGATAACTCAGGAACAAATATCCGTGATAAACACACAAATAAATGCCCTGACCAGGATTCGAACCCGGGACCTCCTACTTCATAGGCAGGGTCACTACCGACTAGACTAGGTGGCCGTCAACGTTATTAATAAAACTAATATTAGAAAACTTTTTTAATAACTGCACAACACGTCAAGTCTACTTTCTCAATGGAACCTGTCATCGCAGCTGAACACGTGGCATAGTAAAAACGACCTTGCGCGCGCGCCGTACGATGCAGTTCACCTTGAACTTAGCGCGGTGAAAGCCGGCGGCGTATGAATCAGCAGATCTCGCCAGACGTGTCTGGTGCAGTTGAGTTTCGATTTTATCTAGTTGTGCTTAAAGTTCATTTTCGAGATTGGTGTTTGATATGATAGAAGATACGTCTAGGGCTGCAAAATTTTGTAAGTACTTTGTCTTATAGTATAGGTTTGAGTTTGAGCTATTTTGTACATTTTTATATGAGCCATATGAGGTGAGGTCTGTATCGTCTGTATCTGTAGATCTCTAGAAGCGCAGGTAAGACAAAACGTTTTCAACCGACTTTAAGATTTCGAAGGAGGAGGTTCTCAATTCATCGGAACCTTGTTTTTAATTTTTTGCTATTTTTTTTATGTATGATCACCGATTTAGAAAATGATTTTGTTGTTTGAAAGAGTATACTTCACAGTTGGTCCCATTGTCACCAGGTCCTCCGGATCTCTTGATGGGATCCTGGAGAAATCGAGGGAAGTCTTCAAACTAGGCACATCTACCTATAGATATTTCAGTATTTTTTTACGGCAACTCGGGCATTTCCTCTTGACTAAAGCGCAGCCAATATATCGATGTTCATATTACCTACTTATGCGAAATATCATTTGAAAAGTGGTGGGACATCGTTGTCTTATATAACTCAGTTCCCGTCGGCTAGACAAGCACATTTTCAGAAAGTTGAACACTTTCCTTACAGGCATTTAGGCATCCAAGAAAAGGAAAGCCAAAGTAGCCACGGTCTGTGCAATAATAAATAAACATTAACCTAAAAACTTAAATAATTCCCCATAAATTTCCCTAAAATCTTCCTGAAAAGTTAATAATTAATAATCAGCTAACCTGACTGAGGGAGTACTCGTTATTAAAACAAAAATGAAACAAGCCAGGATAATGAAATTTCTAAAATACCGACGCCGTACCTTAAGAGGTCCCTCGTAATTTGGAACTGAAGGAATTTTAATGTAACATCACTGTGACACTGATAAGGAGCAAAAATGTCACAATTAAAATATTGCATGAATTGGGGGCTTTAATAAGCGGGTAACTCTACAAAATAAACTACTTATTAACCGACTTCAAAAGAGGAGGAGGTTCTCATTATTATTTTGTATGTATGTTATCGATATCTCCGTGAATCGTGAACCGATTTTCAAAATTTATTTTTAATCGAACAGGTATAACCCCTAGATGGTCCCATTGTCACCATATCGGGGTCTGAAGTCTGATGATGGGATCCTGGAGAAATCGAGGGAACTCTTCAACTACGAGTATTATAGGCCCAGCTATAGTGATTTCACTATTTTTACAGCAACTCGGCCACTTCCTCTTGGAATCGGATCCTAAGTGAAGTCGGTTCTTTTTTTTGTTTAAAATTATACTTAAAATAACGCTCAAACGAATCACGTAAGCAAGTATAAAATCGATCTTACCACTTAATACCCGTTAAATTAGTAATTCCCAAAATACTTTAACGACTAATATAGAACCGAATTGGTTTGAAATTGAGAAACTAATTATTTGCGAGCCTCCAGGGTATTATAGATTTAACTAACGTTTGACATCCAATTTAGATACCGATTTATATAATTTTAAGAGGAAAGTCCAATTCAGTCTAATTTTTAGATGAATTTACCTATCGCCCTGGTGACGGCTGGTGATGATAATTGATAACTATATGTGTTAGAGTGTTAGCCCACCGCCTGACGATATCGGCCTGTCAGTTAGAACAAAAATCTCACAGCTCCAAACAACTGACAGGTCATATCGTCAGGCCGACTGATACTGGGTGGGCCCCATTACAATGGCGGTGGGTCATTTCTTAGGCAAGCGGGTGCCGAATATGGCTTAAAATTTCTTCATCGGATGTAGGAAAACTGCCTAGGCGCTTAGGGAATCTTAGGCAAGCCGACGGGAATTGTTTTCTATGGACGCGCCGCCACTGATGTTTTATAAAAACATTGCTCTTGGGTCAAAACCACAATGTTGACAGTCGAGAAAGTTTGTATGGCGTTACAGGATTAGTAGGACTATAAAACTATAATCTACAAAATTTACATGAGGGGATTATTATACAGAAATTGATTCCTTTATTTATTAGAAAATACAATCCGCCCAATGAGGACGCCACTGGACGGTCGACACAGTCTTAACACTTAAATACACTTTGTATTAAGTTAAACTCATTTTCATACAACTCCAACGAATAAACTACACAAAAGTTGACTCCAGCATTCCACTTCCAGGTCCTCGAGTACTCTCCAGGTGTTCATTCCGCTAAACATACCGGACCCAGAAGTCTAGTTTATAAGCGAACGCTCCCTAGTCTAGAAAACTTTAAATATCTCTAAAGTGCAAATAACGTTGCTAAGTTAAACAGAACGCATGGCAGCTCCGTTTGTGACCAGATAGAACAGTATGTTCACTTTTGAATAGGTAGGCGATTTTCACACTGGCGCCGCAACCGCGTGACAGCGTTGTACACACCTAGAGCGCTATCTCGCTCGCTCACCAGGGCCGTATGCAGAGAGAGACCGCAGCAGTATGTAAGACGCTTGAACAAGAGGATTCACAATCTGTGTAAAAACTCTCCATAATTTAGGCTATTGATTTAATGTGATCTTATGGCGTCACCACTTCAATCAACCAATTTTGTTTGGCGCTATACCTATGAGAAAAAATAACTTCACGACACGAAAACATCAACTAATTGGGAAGAATTTTAAAATCCAAATAATAGCCAAGAGCTCAATTTTCTGGTTTCGATAACTTACAAATGGCCAAATATACTTAAAATTTAATTGTAAATTGTAAAGTTCTATTCGGAGAAAATTTACAACGCCAAAATGGCGATAATATAATTGAATAAAACATTTTTTTATCATCTTTCTTGAATTTCCTATATATTTAATAATTCACAAACCCTGGTCTGTATTAGAAAAATGTGCTAATAATACCAAAATCAACTCGATAGAACAAGTTATTCAACGATCTTTAAAATACCTTGACATTGGCACTACTATTTGAAATCGACATTACGCACGAAAATAACTCAAGCGTGATACTTTACATATCAATTGGATTATTTGTTTGCATATTGCGTAAGCAAAACACCAGTTTACAAAAAATTTGTACATACTAGTACAATTATTTGCCTGAGACTACACCTGGGTTTCGACAGTTCCTATTTTATGTATATTAGTTCTGAAACAAACTATTACTTCTCTTTGTTTACGGATTTGACATACCGTCAAATGTGCTCAGCTTCGCCTGGCTTGAAAAGCAGTGATTGTCTATTCCTATTGAGTATTATATTTAATTCTACTCCAGATCAGTCGACGCACCGGAGTCACGTAATTACGTCGGCTAAATCAAATTAGTATTAAGTAATTTTAAATATTTATTTAGTACTTCGCAATGCCTTGGTTTTTACTGTAATGCTGTGTAACTGATTGGAATAAAAAATAATAAATATTTTAATTCGTTATTCCTTCCTTCTCCAATCAGAAGAATAAGATAGAAAAATCTGTTTCTTTAAGAACACCATTTTTTTAAGCCAGGCTAAGTTAAGCATAGTAGCAGTGAACTGAATCTATGTAAAAGATGTTAATTTTTAAACGAATGTTGTTACGCCAACTACGCGAAGCTTTACGCGTTTAACTTCAATAGGGTTGGCCGGTCGACAGTCTTTATAGATGGCACCAGCATAGCTTGTACCTGTCAGTCCTACAAATAGTGTCAAATTCATGTTTTTTTTTGGATATTTCTGACCTGGATGCCCATCCTTTAATCCAAATCACATACCTACAACAATACTAGTGACAGGTAAAAGCAATGCTGGCGACATCTAGTCAAACCGTTGACAGTTGCCAACCCCATTACGACTATTGATTAACGAGACCGAATAAATAGGCTGCCATCTCTGAGTGTCGAGAGGAAAGTTACGTGAGAAATGTAACATTTCTTCATCCCAACTACCAGTGAACAAGGGAGGTGCTCAGAACGCCAATCGCATCTTTAAAAATACGATTCTACAGTTCTGTTCTTAAACTTTTTGAGTTGTGATCTAGATTACTTCTCAAATTGCGATATTCCCGATTAATTTGTATTCACTTGTGCCCCGAAAGTATTTAAGAAATTACATGTATTTCTTAAAGTTAATACATCTACCAATATAAAATTTAACGGTTAATATCACAATTTTTTGTCACTATTATGTATAACTTAAAGGCAGGTACATCAATTAGAGAATTATTTAAAAAAATTAATATTTTAACTCTTGCGTCCCAATATATCTATGATAATATTATTTTTGTTGTAAAGAATATACACACATTCAAGAAGAATTCTGACATCCACAGCTATAACACTAGAAATAAAAACAAGCTTGCTACCAGACGATGTCGTGTCCGCAAAGCATATAAGTCATTTTTTGGCCAGGGTATTCATATTTATAACAAGTTACCCGTCGATGTTTTGAATCTATCATTTCCCGCTCTTAAGAAATACTTGAAAAAAACTTTAATGTCAAAGGGTTATTACAGGGTCGAGGACTATATGACAGACATATATGCATGGCCCAAACCAGAATCTATAAAATCATCTAACATTTAGAGGACACAGTTCAAGTAAGAAAGAATATCAAACGTATTGCGAAGCAGTCAGATTTGGATTTTATTTTTATTTTTCATTTTAATTACACAATAGGCAGGTACATGTCTGTCTCTCAAGCTGTTTTGATATGCCTTCTTGAAGAACTACGCATTATTGTATATAGTATCTTTAATGTATTTGTAGTACTGTTTTGAAAAAATAAGTCCCGCCGAGTTTCTTGCCGGTAATAAGTAATACTTCTCGGGTCAGAGGTGTAGGGTTAGAACCGGTGGTAGTTTCTTTTCTCTCTGACGTTCATAAGTGCATTGTAATGTGCCTAAATTGAAGAATAAATATCTTTTATCTTTTTATCTTTTTAACGTTAAATATGGCGACGGAGCTGAAATCCCATAGAAAATTGACAAACTTTTCATACAAGATTTTTTTGACGATGGCGTTGACGTTAACAGACGGTTTGGTACAACCGGGTGTGACATATTTCTAATGCATCGGATATTCGTCTTCTGACTTGAATGTGCACACTTTCTGACACAAGCAATTTTAGGTTCGGTTTTTTAATTAGTGTCTGTCTCTCTCTCTCCTTAGCATGATTATCCCATCTGATTTTGGGGTCTGCTTTTCTCGTTCTTTCTCTCCACTTCGTGCGATCAGACGTGTCATCCACTGAAACTTCGCAGGCTCTCATCAGGGTCTTTTGCTATGGTATCTGTCCATCTCGTCTTTGATTTACCTCTATCTTTTTTATTAGTTTCATTAACTGTTAACACTATATTATACACGACTTGAAGCATGACACGACATTACTTGAAACGCAATGCTCATTATAATCAGGCCACGGATGCTTCCGAATCTGAATTCTGATTAGTATACACTATTGTATACTTACTCGTAATTTCTTCACACAATAAGAACAATAAATACAGTCAGCAGCAGAAGTTAATTAGGTTCACAATGACCTTCACACGCTCTTATTCTCCTAACAATAGAGTCGTGTCAAGTTTCTGAACACCTCACCCACTAGGCTACTTCTGCTGCTGACTGTACATTTGTGCAGCATACCATTTATGTGACAAATGCAAAGAAAACATTTCACGGAAGTGTTTGGTGCCGGACTTTGCGTGTGTTCCCACCATTATTCATAATGACAATGTCAGTCTCAAGGTGTACCTACGTATTAAATTAACTAATAACCAGTGGTTCTGTGAGCTAGAAACCTCACGACTCCTATTTCATACATGTCATACTACGGATTGTATTATATATATAAAAAAAAAAAAATAGTCCCTCTACAAATCCACAATCATTCTTAGGGCGGCCACCCACTATCAGTCCGCCTGACGATATCGGCCTGTCAGTTAGATAAGAACAAAAATTTGACAGTTTCGAACAACTGACAGTCCGATATCGTCCGGCGACTAGTGAGTGGCCGCCCTTAGAATCATAGATTCAACTGGCGCATAGATGATTTGTGCCTTCTACAATTTAAATAAATAAAATAAATAAATATTAGGACAATCTTACACAAATCAACCTAGTCCCACAGTAAGCTCAATAAGGCTTGTGCAAAAAAAAAACCACTGAATTGAAAAATAAATCTGTATAATTATCGAATCTACTAACATAAAGCTTTGGAAAATCACATAACCTATAATCTTATGAGGGACATCTTTTTAACGGTTAAAAATATGAGCGCTCCATTTTTCAATTTTAAAGTTACGGCTAAGTTTCACCAGGAACTCCGGGAAGCCAGAGCAAGAGTATACTGGTGTAATTACTACTCTAAAGTAAAATATAGCAAAGTCTTTGATAGCTTAACGGAAAGTTGGACAAAGCGGCGGATCTTGAGATTTTGTTCCAACTGATTTCAGAGCGGGCGAGTCGAGCAACTGACGCAACATACCGTCGTGTCACTAAAATATGTATATTTATTGACTCTTAGTTTCTTCGAAATAAAGATATTAATTTAATTAAATTAAGCGTCAAATCAGCAGCTATTTAGGTCAAGACAGATATCATATACAAAGGAAAAAGTGACCTAGGCCTACGGTGCCGGTGGTTTTGGTTAAGGCGCCTGCCGCGAATGTAGAAGACGCTGTTTCGATCCCAGCCTTCGGCACCGGCGGCTTAGGTCACTTTTTCCTTTGTATATGACATCTATATAACTTTATAATTTATATTATAGTAGTGTGACTACTTAAAATAAACAAATCAAAATATTTATTAAAAATAATTTGATTTTCATCACACCTGCTCGTAAATGGTGTTATTTCATGCGGGTGTACTGAAGGACAAAGGCCTACTTTGATCCCGCGGGAGTTAGGAATTCTTATAACTCCACAGTGTGGAGTTATAGGTTTAGTTTTAAAAATGTTGACCCACTCGTACATTACTTCAGACTCAGGACATTTATATTCAGCCAGGGTTTTTTGTTATGTCACCCAAACTTGACTACAAGCAAATTTTAAAGTATATAAAACTAATACGGTATATTTCTTCATTATTTTTAATATTTAAAAGTATTTATCATTAATTTTGGTAAATATTGTTATAATAATTTTGCATAATCTAGTTCGAAAACTATGTCGTAATAAAAAACGCACGGAATGTTTGTACCGCGTTGCTAAGCAACGGCGCAAGCAAAATGGCGATCGAATACCTATTTGAAACGTCACCGTATTTAAGAATTATTTCGCTTAAATTTTAGTTTTTTCCTCGCAAGTGTGATGAAAAACATTGTGTGTAACTCGGGGCGTAAGAATATTACAAACTCGAGTCTTTAAATCGCTCCGGCAAGCCGTCGCGATTTAACTAGACTCTCGTTAGTAATATCCCTCTTACCCCCCATGTTGCACAATGTACTATTGTTCTTCAGTTGGATTTGATGTGAATGTAAATTTAAACAAATCGTCTACTCAGCTACTTCTGCTAAGAGCTTGGTATATTAATCCTGGAGTCCAAGTTATATCGGTTTATCTTTGATGAACAGCCAACAGGAACATAGCATGGAAAGCTTCGCGGTCATTTCCAATTCGCTTCGGTTGAACTTATTGAGTATTGGGAAATCTCTTTAGAACTTCAACTTTTTGAAGAAACTAATTAAAATTATATGAAGAAAAGAAAAATCTGATAACACAATGGTGCCAAGGAGTTCGTATCATATTAAATAGTCATTCAAAGGGGGCACTAGCTGCCTACTTATCAAACATAAACCTTATTATAAGAATATAGAAAAAGCAAAACTCGCTCCTAACTGCAAAACACACGTGAGCTGAATGGAGGAAGTAATGTATGGACAAAGAGAATTAAGTACCTAGAGTGTTTTCTCCATACATGGCTAAATGCGTATATACAATAAGTTTTAAGCGAGCTTTGCTAAAAGTTATTATTCAAAAGATTACAGGTTAATACTTATTACGATTTAAGTGTGCTTAAAACTTAGTAAAAATGAGTTTAACTATACCTCCTATACGACTTATTATTTAATAAGTAGTTTTGCTATGTATGGAGTTAGCAATCTATCTACTCATTTATCTATGGTATGGACTATGGAGGCCATAGGACAAATTTAAGCTACCATCGACAAATTTGCCTATGTAATTGCTTTATTCAGCTAAGGTGTGTTTTGTCCCTTATACATATTTTAAATTATAAATATATTTTTATCATTACTGGAGTGCATGACCAACTGAGCTCTCTATATAAACTTCTTATTTCACTATAGTAGGTAGCACTATCAGTATACCACTATCAGTATCACGAACGAGGCAGATAACCTCCTACCATGGAACTTGAACTGATAAGTCATCTAGAGGTTATAAGCAAGACAGCAGGTGGACGTCCTTTCGGTAATTAAATCAATTAATACGGTAATTTGACTTAACAAATTGTAAACATAACTAGGATACCAAAACGGAGTTATGGGGCCCACCCACTATCAGTCGGCCTGACGATATTGGTCAGTCAGTTGTTAGGAGCTGTCAATTTTTGTTCTCACTGACAGGCCAATATCGTCTGGCGGACTGATAGTCGGTGGGCCCCCTGTATTTTGAGTGCCGCTACTTAGTTGTGTAGTGAAATTACTGAAAAATATATTTTTAGGGGGGGCACTCCATACATGTAACTAATTGTCAAATTTTTTTAAAATCAAATATCAACATGATGTACACCAATCGAAATGTCTTTAAAAATAACATGTAGGTTTCTTTAAAAAAAATTGATTGAGTGTATATTTTCAGAAATAATCGCTCCGAAAGTCAAACAAAAATAGGAATATTCGAAGAGCTTTATCTCTATAGCTTATAATACGAGAATATATGTCAAGACAGTCGTATGAAAATCGAACAAGTAGAACCAACCTTATTTTCGGTATAACTGGGCTACATGTACGTATTTTGAATTTGCCGCGTTTGTCTACTGATAGAAATTCTTTGCCAAACTATAAGTACTTGAAACATCGACTCGGACATGGTGACAAAAGTAAGTTTCTTTACCAAGCGCATCGGGCCTCGTGGATGTTTTTTCGGACTTTGTATTAGATGTTATTTGTTTGTATTCTTGTGTATTTTTTTTCTGTTCCTTAAAAGTGTTATCTTAGAGCTAATTATGCAATGATTTTAGCTCAGTCAACGCTCTTTTCTAATCTCAATAGTGCTTTTTATCTAAAAAAAGATACATCCAAAGGTAAGTCAAATTCACTGTGAATTATTCTTTTTATTAAAGTAGGTAATTCTCTTAGAGGATATAACTACATTTACATTATACATATAGGTGTGTAGGTACATAAGATTGAATTCGGTTCCGGAATGGACGTCACAATCACTTAGCGATTTTTTATAGTAAGCAAATAAATACCCAAGTAGTTTCTTTGGCTTAGACCTTTATAGACCAACCGGTCAATATGACCTTCACATTGGCGAGTCGTTGGATATTTGCGTCATATAGTTGTTTTTTCTTTTTTTACACTTATGTACGGTTTCTTTATTAAACATTAAACAATATATTTTAAATCTAGCAGAGCTCGAATTTGTAAAAATTGTGCGCTTCGAGAAAAAGTTGTGAATTTTTGACCATGGATAGAATGGCCCACGATAAATATTTTTTAGTATTGGAGGTCCGTAAAATTTTTGGACCTTCACGTCAAAATCAGGGGTCCTGTGAAATACGTTATTACTCTATGGTTAAGGCTGCTAGGGGTTGTGTGGTATCATTTCCGTGTAAAACAGACATGCGGAATTCATTTGTGATATTAAAAATGTAAAATTTCTTATTAAAAAAAAAGTTGTGTGGCGAGGAAAAACACAATTTTTTATTTTTTTTAGAACGTCATATAACTAATATATATCATTTTTTTTTCTGATAATAAAAAATATTATAAAGGAGAATATTTAATGTAGTTTCTAAATATATACAATTTTTAGGCTTATAGTATACAAAAACTACGCGAAAAAAATGTTTCCTTCGTGGTGTATATGTTTTCTCCATAGTAAGTATCGATAATCAATGTGAACGTGAACATCCGTAGCGTATTGACCTTAAAATGCATGTATTGCTTGTTATTAGTAAATTTTATTCATAATAACTTCACAAAATGCAGAAATAAAAAAATACAATAAATAAAAACATATTTTTCCTCCTTAACTTTAACATAAACCGTCACAATTCAAACGACGCGACGTCTGTTTTCCGTTACTCAACTTAAGTAAAAAAAAAAACCAGAAGTTTTTTGTATTAAAGGTGTATACAATGTATATGTTTCTATAATCTATATTAAATATGCTTCTTTAAAATATTTTTTATTATTTAAAATAAAGGATGTATATTAGTTATGACGTTCTAAAAAAATAAAAATAAAATTGAGTTTTTCCTCGCGGCACAACTTTTTTTTTAATACGAAATTTTACATTTTTAATATCAGAAATGAATTCTGCATGTCTGTTTTACACGGAAACGATACCAAACAACCCTTAGCAGTCTTAACCAGAGAGTAATAACATATTGCACGGGACCCCTGATTTTGACGTGAAGGTCCAAAAAATTTTACAGACCGCCAATACTAAAAAATATTCATCTTTGCTCACTCTATCTATGGTCAAAAAGTCACAACTTTTTCTCGATGCGCACAATTTTTTTCGCATTTGTACTGAGACAAAACCCTACTAATCCTAAATATTCCATTATAATGGAAACCAGATTCTAGATAATATTCACGCGTCTGCTTATTTCAGTTTATCTATACTCTCCCCACCTTTACACCTCTTGGGTATTCTGATGAGACGATTTATTGAAGGTAAATAGCAATAAGTACCTAGTTATTTTCACACTAGATTGAAACATATTGTGCCGGGACAGGGAAACAGAATAGAAATTCCATACAGGTGTTCCCCTTACCCGAGGGTTCTTATCCTACTTGACCTTACACAAAATCACCTGCCTCGCCATTTTTTATAATAAGATCAGATTTTTGTTATGACTTTAGCCAAATTACGTTGACAGCAGAAACATTCTTGTTTTTGTAGTTATTTTCGTACATAATTGAGTACGTCAGTTGGGGGACACTTTGCCCGGAGTGAAATTAGGAACCGAATAACCATACCATACTCTGGCGCCACCCATACCTATTAAAGCGGAATCCAGCTATACATAGCCAAAAGCAGAATTTTGTCTATGGTAGCTGGATTTTTGTACGGAAGCCATAGATATTCACTTGCCTCGGTATTTCTTTTTCAACTGAACCTACCTATTTTTGAGTACCTACCTTGGCCGCTCCGATATATTTGATGGCGACTGTACCTATATGAGTAGCGACTAGCGACTTAAGCGTTTGGAACCACTCTCGTTAGGGGTAAAACCAGACTGGAAAGTCAGGTTTCATGGACTGTAGGTACCTACGTAAATGGTTATTTCTGGACTTGTTAGACTTGTGGTCGAGCATGGATTCCTTTGTAAACAACTAAACATATTGTAAGTAACTAGTTAACTACCTATCATTTTATAAGAACGAGTTCTCACATCACGTTATTTTTACTACTAACCTATTTTTAATGTTCTCATTATCTCATGTTAAATCCAACAATATGCTTGCACTATTATTGTAATTAATATTGTATGACGATCATTGTACAGTCGGCCAAAAATGTGGTCTACCACCCTACGGTTGAGGTTCGTTTGAACGTCATGAGACATCAAGGTCGTGCATGTTTTAAACTCCGTTAGAAAAGTCAACCTTATCGGTAGTTAGATCTCGCAGACACTTGTCAAAACTGGTAGACCACTTTCTTGGCCTACTGTACACAAATCAGTCTTGGTAATTTCATGATCAGGTCAAGGTATAGCAAAGGGGGCGCGATTTCAGGAGATAAAATATTTTTGTAACTTTTTTATTTATTTCGCATTTTTGCTATCTTTTTGATTAAAACTTTATAGAATACATTTTGATAAGCATCTTTTATTGACTTGCCCGGTTAAGAAATAAAGCGGTCCAAAGTTGCGAGTTTGGCCATAGGATTACTACGGAGCTAGGGACTTGAAAATTAATATTGTACATTAAATTAAGTCGATTCTGGCGCTCGCCGGCCGCTGCCGCGGCACGCGCGCTTCGCTCGCTCGGCTTCGCGCGCTGTTAGGTTGCGGTTCACCTAACACACTCCTCGCTTCGCTCGTCGTCGCACCTATCTTGGCTTTGTGACACAATTTCGGAGCCAATATCTCGGTAGTTATCAAGTATAGAGAAAAGTTGCCCATACAAAACATGCTTATTTTAGCGTCCTCTATACGATAGCATCATAAAAAATAGGTGTCATAATGACACGACCCCAATCAAAAATTCCCCCTTTGCTATTATACCATTTATACCCCAACTCATGATCATAAACTGTCAGAAATAATGAAGTATGTAGATATAGACCTATTAATATTATTGCTCGGTAGTTTAGAAAAGATATCTTTTTTATTATTCATACAGAAATCCAAATTTCTCTTTCACTTTCTCTTTTTCATAATCAAAACAAAATTCGTGAGCGCGTCCGAAACGCAAACGTCAGAATGACAGCGACAAGAAATAACCCAATTCATTCATTAAATTTACATTAAATGGCCAATACAATGTCCAAAGAACGGTTTAGTAACATGCAAATTATAATACATCTACTTAAAATTCAATATTCATCTACTTACGTGCCCATTTTCCTTTCGATTTAAAATCCACTTTATTTACTGCTGGTCCGATAACATAGGTGAAAATCACATTAAATAAGAACTTCACTAGCCAAATCCCAAACAGTACCAAACCGATAATACCGATTTTGCTTAAAGCGTCCATTTGAGCCATTTTGCACGAAAACTACACAGAAATCGTTGAAATATTAATTAATTTAGATTGAGGTTATGACGAAGTCTACGCGTCGCCGGCTGACACTGATCGCGCATGCGTACTGGCGGTCAAAGAAAGTGGGCATGCGCGCATTGCGCGCAGCCATTGGCGATAAGCCGAAATGAGTGAACGATATACGGAAATATCCGAACCGCCGAGCGCTTCCGACATAAAGCGAGAGAGAGATATACTTCGCTTTATTCTCTCGCAAAACTTGTGCAACTTCCCTTCCCGGATCCCGGTTGGTTAACCCCGGGTTTTAAAAGTAAATATTTGCTATTAACTTATTTCAAAATTAACTTTGTTAAGTAGATATTATTAAATTTTGAGACCAATTTTTTGAGTGGTGGTTAAATACTAGTTTTTATTTATTTAAGTAGGTATATTGAAAATAAATACCTAAAGGAGTAAGTCCTAACCTAGGCACCTACATAATATTATTAAAAATCATATAATCATATACATATTATTATGAATATACCAGACCAAAGTAGTATAGTTATATTCAGGTAGGTACCTAAATATAATTCTTTTTAACACAGTTGTTCAAATCTAAGCTGAAGCGCTGGTAGCCTTGCGGTAAGACGTCCGACTTTCAATCCGGAGGTCTCGGGTTCAAACCCCGGCTCGTACCACTGAGTTTTTCGGAACTTATGTACGGAATATCATTTGATATTTACCAGTCGCTTTTCGGTGAAGGAAAACATCGTAAGGAAACCGGACCTAATCCCAAAAAGGCCTAGTTTCCCCTCTGGGTTGGAAGGTCTGATGGCAGTCGCTTTCGTAAAAACTAGTGTCTATGCCAATTCATGGAATTAGGTTGTCAAGCGGACCCCAAGCCGGGATAAACGCTAGGAAGAAGACAGTTGCTCAAATCTAGTAGTAGTTTATAATGCGAGAAGTTGGATTTCTCGCACTAGCGCGTTTTACTTTTCCAGCCAATCACAGCTCAGGATTCATGATCACCGCCCCGCATCGCACGGCGCGAGTGTTCGGATGAAGTAACCTCAAAGTGACATATTGTCCATTTTTATAATTTTTTCGCAACTTTATTAAAAAACGTCGTTCGATACACGGACGGAATGTCATTCTTCACTCGTCCCGAGTTTTGCCACTCGCCTGCGGCTCGTGACCAAATGTCTCGGAACTCGTTGAATAATGACATCCTTTCCGACCTAGTATCGAAATGTACTATTATAATATAAGTACTTTCTTTGGGATATGGTGTCATATAGGGTGGGTCTGAAGTCTGAATAGCCGGACAATTTTTTTGAAACATAATTATTTAATCGGATAAAAATATACTTAGTGCTAAATTTTACAGAATGTTTCGGCTTCACTTGGTATTTTAGTCGGTAAGTACACTTAAATTCTATATCAGCAATAATATCAAGTGTAAACATTAACATCGTACATCGTACGTGACATAAGTAGGTACTTTTTGTAAATGTTAGCACAATATAGTCTTTAGAACTAATATTAGCGGAAATGTGTTAATTTAGCACGTAAACTTTGGACCGGGAAATTAAAATACCTATATACGCCTTCCTATTTACCTAATTTGTCTGTGTGGAGTTAGTACTTTGATGTTTTAAGTGTTAAAAACTATTCTGTCCCTCGGGATTCGAAGTATTTTTACTTAAAATAACTATAATTTTATCTGAACGTAAAGAGGTAACAGACAGACAGACTCTGAGATATACACAAAGACTGACAAATGAGAATTTGCCCGATCCGACAATCCAAGACAGGATCTTGGATCACAAAGAAATGTTTTCAGTAAATATTTAAGTTTTCTAATTATCCTGTACCCATGTTATGTATCCCTTTGGGGTAAAACTTGGAGGAGTCCAAGGTGTTCCATTTCGCTCTATCTTTAGAAATCTGTATGTAGTGATTTTTTTCCTGCAACTGTTGCTATTTCGTTCGGAAAATATTCATTTCGTTCCAGCTAGCCTATCCTCCATGAAAAAAATCTGGCAGCTACTAAACAGATAATAGGTGTGCATTTCGATGCTAGTGCGGAAAGTATGTCATTACCTCACGAGTGAAAAATGACATTTACGCGCACGTGTATCGAACGACGTTTTTTAACAGTTGCGAAAAATGAACAATAAGTTACTTTGAGGTTGCTTTAATACCTTCTATATATCCAAACATTCCAAACCTGAGCTGTGATTGGCCGGAAAAGTAAAAAGCGCTAGTACGAGAAATCCAACTTCCCGCACTATAAACTGCTACTAGAAAAGCACTTTTTTGAGCAACTGTGTTAAAAAAACATTTCCCTTAATCCATATGTAATAAAACAGCTTTGAGCTTTCTTAATTTTTCATTATCATTATCACTCTTTTCCAGCTCAGCATCTTTTCATAGCCATGACTTGAGACAGTATTTAATGAGAAACAGTCGCCATCAGGATATACCGGAGCGGCCAAGGTGGTCACAAATATCGGATCGGAACAACGCCTCTATAGTCAAGGCGATAGAGTGCATGTTCAGATATTTTTGAGTACTCTTGCCGGCGATATATTTGAGGGCGACTGTACATGCCTATATAAACTCACAGAACTGAGAGAAGAGCTTTTCAACCGCTCTGAAGTCTCTAAACTGCAGTATCGCAAAAAGGCTGCTCAAACTTCCAACCAAATCTATCATAACACTATATTTCCCCAACATCTTATTTCTCCCAAACATATAAATTAAAAAACAACTTTAACACGTTGTTATAAAGCTTATTTTCTAACGTAATATATAACAAGATACGATGTTGTGTAAGTAATTAACATTATTTAAGGCGCCGTCTAATAAGGTGAAAGTTTAAGAGGTAATTAAAATTTCCGTGCAACTCGTTATCGTTGTAGATGACTAGTTAATTACTTTCTTGGCATTTTGGAAATTTCTAGCCAAGGTGTCAACGGTATCGATTTAAGGTTACTTACTTTCCTAATAATATTATCTAGAAATAATAACAATAGCAATGACATAGGTGTAGAGCAGAATGCATATTTCAATGAAGTAAGTAATTTGACAGCTATAAGGCTTTTTTAACCGACTTCAAAAAAGGAGGAGGTTCTCAATTCGACTGAATTTTTTTTTTTTTTTATCATCATTATGTTTTTTTTGTATGTATGTTACTCCATATCTCCGTGAATCGTGAACCGATTTTCAAATTCTTTTTTTAATCGAACAGGTATAACCCCTAGATGGTCCCATTGTCACCAAGTCAGGGTCTGATGATGGGATCCTGGAGAAATCGAGGGAACTCTTCAACTATTATAGGCACACCTATAGTGATTTCACTATTTTTTACAGCAACTCGGCCACTTCCTCTTGGAATAGCAGATCCTAATAAGTGAAGTCGGTTCTTTTTTTGTTTTAAATTATTTAAATCTTTATTTAATTTATAAAGGGGTTTTAAAAGCTATAAGGCTCAAATCACACCTAGCGGAATGGAGGCATTAACGTATGGAGCTTTGTCGACGGTAGCTTAAATTTGTCTATGACCTCCATACATTACTGCCTCCATTCCGCTAGGTGTGTTTTGAGCCTAAAGCGGTTGTCAAATGTATTTCAAAAATGACTCAACTAAATTATGAATTCTACGTTAGTTTTGCCCGCAGTTCCGTCTACAAAAGGTGTAACAAAAATACTGGCGATCCTTTTAAGGGCATAATTGGTATCGCATTCTTATTATGAAAAACTATGAATCAATTTTTTTTTCGCGAAAAAAAATTTCGGTTTTGTATGGTTTGTTGGCCGGCCGGGACGACGCGTGTCCCATACAAAAAAAATTTTTTTTCGCGTCCAAAAAAGTTTTGTTCTACTTTTTCGTACTCGCAATACGATACCAATAATGCCCTTAAACGGATCACCAGTATTTTTGTTACACCCTGTATAGGTAGTAGGTACTATAGGTTAAGATTGTAATAACATTTTTATTATATTTATATGTATTACATTTACTTTCATATTGTAACGTTAGGGGCTATGTATACTAACTTATAGCCGAGAACTATGCAAATAATATGAAAATATGACCGATATCGGCCCCAGAATCACCGAATGGAAAGAAACAGTTACTATGCACCGAAGCATGTATTTTCGGACCTAACAAGGGTCCCAAAGTATAGCAGATAAAGGCCTGTCCGTCCTAACAGCCTAAATAGATTACAAACAATGGAGTTTGCATGTAAAGGCAAAGTTTGAAGCGCGAAAGACATTTCATAACGTTATCGTTAGGGGGCCCACTGACTATCAGTCCGTCAATTAGAAAAAAAAATTGACAGCTCCGAACAACTGACAGGTCAATATCGTCGGGCCCGGTTACATTTGTAGTGCCGTCTCTTTTTGCAGCTGCTGTCAAGGTAAAATTATTGTAACTAAGTTACTTTCAATAGAATCACGATTGAATAACAACTTCATGAGCCCCAATATGGCAATACTCGGGATGAGTGTACCTAGAGTGACATTTCAAAGCGAGCATCAAACAGTCGCGAAAAAAATAAACCAGAATATTGGTCAATACCTATGTGGTTATTTTAGTATAGTCGGGTCTAAAGTATGGATAGGTACATTTAATTTTAATGTGTTAAAAATGTGTAGCCAAGATTCTCATACCAAGGCGTAAAGTCTTGGATAAGTACATGTTTTCGTCACATTAAATGCATCCACATTTTCAGACGTGACCGTGCCTACTGCACATAATCACGAATTTTTGAATGATTTCATTAAATTGAATTTTTAACGCATAAAATACATCTAGCCAAGTCAAATACATACCATAAATAAATCAGAAAAACTAATTTTATACAAAATCATTTCAACAATTGCGTTTCAACAAAAACGTTTTAATAAGTGTAAACAGAACTAACGTGATAAATCGAGATTTCCTGTGGCGAAACTACTATTTATATACCTACTAGAAAAGCCACCTTTTGAGCAACTGTAATAAAAAGTCTTCTTCAACCGGGTTAACGAGATGGAAACTCTATCGTTTGTAATCTTCTCGTAACAGCCCTATAAAGGGCGGGGTAATTTGGAACGGCCGGGACAGTCGGCTTTATAACTAATAACATGTAGGGTCACCTGCCTTGGTGTTAAATTGTAAGAAACGTTTTAGTGACGTGGATTTGTATGGGTTCGTTCGGCTCCAAAAATGAAGAGGTAAAACTTAGTACTTATCTAAAATGGGATGGGAAAAAATATATAGAAAAATTCAAATATAAGTCATTCATGGTTCATCATCATCATCATCTCAGCCATAAGACGTCCACTGCTGAACATAGGCCTCCCCTTTTAAAGGGGGGGTTTGCCATACGCGCCACGCTTGGCAGGCGGGTTGGCGCGCGCAATTTTTATTTGTTTATTGTTGTTTAGGCTTTCGGAAGATGCTGCCCATCTCCCGGTATATTCCCTTAGCAGACTCCTACTGCAACCACGGGACGATATGGACGGGGACAATTCTAAGGTCGGGCACCCCACGGCTTATCATCATCATTCATGGTTACATAAAAAAAAAGATTAATAAAATAGCGTCGGCTATTAGTTAGGCACGGAAGTGAATAAGTATAGTTTACTATAATTTTCGTATAAAACAGACATGAAGCATTAATGTTTGATATTAAATATAAAAAAAATCATCTGCGAAGAGGAAAAGCACTCAGCAAATTTAATTTAAATATATTGAATGCAGTTATAACAAACTAGAGGGGTTGCGTTGCCTTACTGCGTTGTAATAAGGTCTAAAAATGGATACATCTCTTTGTAGCCGACTGTACCACGACGATAGAAAAGAAGCGTACACAGCGGTGAGCTGCTACCGTAGCATATAGACACCTGCAACCTCAGAGGTATCACGTGCGTGTTGCCGTAACTTTAATATTAAATCCCTCACTGCTTGCGGTATACCGAGTGAACGTTGGGAAGAGATGGCGCTGGGGGGTGATTTTTGAGATTCGAGCACTCGAAAGTGACATTTAAAACTCTGAATAAAACGATGAAATTATGTTTTAAAAATAAAAGCGATAGAAATTTAAAATAATGATTATTTAAACTATTAATTCCATGCGAAAAAATTGGCTACAAACTTTTGTGTGCGGTTATTTTCGAGCTTGAATTATTTGAATTCGAGCGTCCGGCTGTCAAAAATCGGCCCCCTGCAGCGGTCGGAATGGCGATCTTCTGTTTGTAATTAAGTGGACCAATATGAGCATCAGCGTTTGAGACCTGGATGCTAGACGGCATATAAGAAAGACTCATCCTAAGCCCTCGTACATATACACATACAACCCAGCTGGCCAACTACACTGCGCTTTGTGTGACCGCGTCTTCAAGACAAAGTTTGGCTTTGCAAGTCATACCCGAGCCTTCCATAATCCTGGAAGAAATAATTGACGGAGTCGCGCGCTGTCGCCGGATACGGCGAGGAGAGAATGAATGAATGAATGATTAAATATTTGAAGGAGGATTCACTGTGTTAAGTATTGACAGAGACTTTCGAGATATAGACGACCACAGCCTAAGAACTTTTTGAAGCTCAAGTCGATTGCGCCATCTATGTCAAAGCCACCTAAAGATGCCGAAACTGTAAGAGAAATGTCACCTGCACTGCTACTCATACATTTTCGGTATCTTTAGGGGTCTTTGACATAGATGGCGCAATTGACATGAGCTTCAAAAAGTTCTTACGCTGTGGTAGTCTATATCTCTATAGTCTCTGGTATTGACGTAACGGCTAAAGGGATAAAAGTTAAGTGCCTAGTCCTTTCTAATAGCAATTTGACGTTTCACTGATTTGTATCACTTATATTTTTTAGGCGCTAGTTTGTTGAAGATTTTTAAAATATATTTGTCATAAAAAGTCATATTTTCATTACCTAACTTTATAGAGGGTATTCTAACTTTAAAACACATTTTAGAAACGATTCAACTTCAATACAACTCCAATGCGTTAACTACGTAATACAGCCTTTGATTATTAAACCAACCGGATGCGAGACGCGCTCTCATTTCTATCGGAAAAAGTCTGCCGTTTTTTGCGGGGGAGGGGAACGTCAAATGTATGCGAAACGTCAAAATAGCCACGTCAAATAAACGTCAGTCCATACAATGAGTATGACCACTGGTCATACTCATTCGGCAGAGGGGAACACCTGTCAATGGCTGCTCCGATTGGTTAAAGCTCTAAGTAAGGGTCGCCACACACCTAGCGGTTTTCCTCGCGGAATTACCGGAAGTAGCGGAAATTTGTCTATGGTAGCGGAAATTTGTCTATGGTAGCAGATTTTTTGTATGGAAGCCATAGACAAATTACCGGAAGTAGAGGAAATTCATAGACAAAATGCTTAATTTGTCTATGAATTTCCGCTACTTCCGGTAATTCCGCGAGGAAAACCGCTAGGTGTGTGGCGACCCTTATACAGCTAACGCCTAGACGTCTGAATCAGAAATACCTATAATAATTAGCTTGAAAATTATTCCGATGCAACCTCCAATACAATTTCAACATTGGTTGATTTTTTGTTGTGTATTGAAATTACGTATGATAGAAACTGTATTGTTTATGTATTTTAAAATTGGGATTCGGCACGGGTTTTGTACTTCTTAGGGTGGACCTGCACCACGCACAATTAACAGACTCATCAACGTTAAATATGGCGACGGAGATGTCATTCCATAGAAAACTGTCTAACTTTTCATACAAGATTTTTTTTACGATTACGATTACGTTCACAGACAGATTGGTGCAACCGGCCCTTAGTCTTCTTACTACCTTAGACTATTCAACCAACCTGACCGACCATGTCTGTCATTTTCTGTAAGCACAAAAAAAGTCTGCCGATTTTTGCGGGGGAGGGGAACGTCAAATGTATGCGAAACGTCAAAATAGCGACGTCAGATAAACGTCAGCCATACAATGAGTATGACTACTGGTCATAATATATTTTCGGCAGAGGGGAACGCCTGTCAATGGCCGCTCCGGTTGGTTAAATGCTCTAGGCTTACTATAATTGAAATTTTCGGTGTCAGACTACCCTGAGATATTGTCTGTGGTAAATAATTTGCAATTAAATAAGTTAACATCTAAAATAACCCGCGGCGTTCGACGTCACAAACCGAAGTCACAGATAACAAATTGTTGATTGTTAAGCAAAACAAATGCCGGAGGAACTGCCACCAAATTAATGATACTGCTTATTACTGCCTTAATACAGCGAATGATAAAAGTAT
This sequence comes from Pammene fasciana, assembly GCA_911728535.1. Taxonomy (NCBI): domain Eukaryota; kingdom Metazoa; phylum Arthropoda; class Insecta; order Lepidoptera; family Tortricidae; genus Pammene; species Pammene fasciana. The sequence continues at coordinate 7,575,599 of OU452292.1, forward strand.
AGAATTCGTTTTTGAGTCGTTTTTATTTTTCATCCAAAATTAGATGAAATTTTCGTTTTTTTGGAGCATACATATTTAGAATTATTAATTATATTATTTAAATTATTTTCTAGGTTAGGCTTTATATTTTTTTTTATTAAAGTAAAATACAAAAATACATCTAAAACATACAAAAACATTATGTGTACCTTATTTAGATGATTAATTATTATTCAAATGTTCCTTTTAACGTTGTACGCAATTTATCTGTACAATGAGTTTCAGAAGACTTAACACTATCACCGCTAAAAAGGACCACTCTGTGAAGATTTTTTAATAATTATTACTTTAACGAAATTCTCCTAAATTACAACAGATTGAAAACAATCTGACAATTTTATTCCTCTTGCTAAATAGACCTTATTTAGGAGGATTTTATTTAGTACAAAGATTATACAATACAAAAGTAATTACATATAATTTTTCTTCCTCCTAGCGTCAAATAATTACGTAAAATGAATATTTATTTAACATTATTTATAGTTTGCAAACCTTATTGACGGTTAATTTTGTTTATATTTAGGCATATTATACAATACAATACAAATACTCTTTATTGAACACCTTAAAACACACACAACATATTATGTAATGAAAACTTTGCAAGACCAGTAATTTTTTTTTTACTGTGGAAAATGATGCATTGCCTAATATTTAAAGCTGGGGCTTGAAGGTATAACTGTCAGGGGAATATCAGAAATGTTTTTGGGAGCGATATATGTTCATAGTATGAGGACGCCGTCTATACATATTTATTCGTAGCCTTAATAAGACAGACGGCTTAGAAAACCATCGTTTGTTGAAAATTTCCTTCATTATTTTACCCGTTGGGAATTAGGTGGGTTCCGAATTTATTTGTTTTCCAATTTCAAATGCATAATGGCATTTTAAATTGAAATATGAAGTAATTAAGGTCAGTAGAAATATCTATTGTTAGATTATTAGACTAATGGAGTTCATCACCTTTACTCAACTGAAGCGGAGTTTATTCACCTGTCGTAACTACTATATTTTTACACACTACGCCACCAGGAATCGAAGTCACGACCTTTGTAGCTTCGTAGGCAAGGTATCTATCATAGAAGCAAAAATTAGTAAGAACTATATCTATAGGAACTAGATAGGTAGTATTATGTTATACAGGGTGGAATTTTGTAATGCCACCTGAAGGGGAAGTACTCTTAATATTGTAGATAGAAAATTTTACTCAAAGAAAACATTCCTTTATTTTTTAAAGAAAGAAAACTGCATTCAAAGATTTTTAAACATTCGCTTGCCGCACCCGGTAAGTAATCGAACTGACTAAAATCTCTAAAATTTGTACCCTGTACTTTTATTGCATCGATCGTTAGGGTCACGGTCAAATATAATCGTTCTCTAAAGTTCTCTAAAATATCTGAAAATATGTGTATCTTTTATTTCTGTAACTTAGTTCTTAAGTTTAACTATAACTGGTTCACCGCGATACAGGCGTAGCCTAGTGCGGAGACCCCTGACACATCCTGTAATCTGTTATTTTTGCAATAAACTTATTCTTATTCTTATAAGATTCTTAATTATAAGGATGAAATCTATCTTACAAACTTTATATATTAAACGAAAGGAAAACAATGAAATCTTAAATTATTAATTCAATGGATCCATCTGTTTACTTATGTTATTAATTGATAATTATCATTGACGTCATTTATCCATTAAAATGACGTATTACTATTTAGATAAGACGATTGCAATTTGCACGTGTTTGTAATGCAGACTCCTTTCTTAGATGCGATGTAACTCCGTGTGTGATAAAAAAATCTTTGAATGCAGTTTTCTTTCTTTTAAAAAATAAAGGAATGTTTCTTTGAATAAAATTTTCTATCTACAGTCTTAAGAGTACTTCCCCTTCAGGTGGCATTACAAAATTCCACGTACAGTCAATGAATTTGATTCGCGTATTACCGTCTTAAGTCTAAATTACTGATGACAATTAATAGTACTAAGGGCTATGTTTCTTCGCTTGCTTAAAGAAATATAAGCCTTATGATATTCTGACATTTCAAGCAATAAATCAACGAAACGGTACGCGAATCAAATTCCTTGACTGACCTATATGTATGTAGGTACAGTCGCCATCAGATATATCGGAGCGGCCAAGGTGGCCATAAATATCTGAACAATGCCTCTAATTGTCGAGGCGATAAAGTGCATATTCACATGGTACAAGAAGACAAGGTATTGTAAATTTTTGACAGCTCACGATTTGTCACGATTACCCTGACCTCACTGACGTCATCAGGGAACGCTGCGGTTCTCAAAGTCCAAAAATAGGGAAAATTATTTGATATGTAACTAGTAGGTAGTCCGCCTCTAACTGAGAACTCGCGATTTACTTGCAAACGAGTTGACCAATATAACAAGACCCTAAGGAGGATTTTTTTCTCCTTCTAGCTCTAATTTTATGTATCTCTGCTACAGCCACAATAAATTTTATAAAGATCAGAAAAACGTTACTAAAGTTATCGTCGGAGAAACTATCGAAATCAAAAAGCCATCCAAATGCCGAGACGTCCCAGTAGCCAGGTGACAGTTCGGTCTCGAGCAGTGTTGCCAGCTCTGTATTTTGATTTGGTCCGATCTCAGGCCTAAAAAGGTCCGAAATATGTAACGAGGGTCCGATTGCTCCCTAAATTCATACCGTAACAAAAATTTACCGTACTCATACTCACCCATATTTCAATTTAAAAAATCTCAAAGGCTGCGCGTTTTTAGGGTTCCGTACTCAACTAGGAACCCTTATAGTTTCGCCAGGTCCGTCTGTCTGTCTGTCTGAAACGGCTATTAGACATTGCAACCTGCAGGGCCCAATCTGTTGTGTACCCTGCCTCTCCCTACCCCGCCTTCAGCTCCCTACGGGCCCTACCTTTAATTACACCTTCCAACCTGACAGATTGGACCCTGCAGGTTGCAATGTCTAATACCGCTTTGAAAGTCTAAAACAGTGCGTCCCCCCCCCCCCCCCATCTAACTTTTGAACCGTGGGTTCAAAAAAATTCGGAAAATTCTAGAAAGTGAGTATTTAAAAAAAAAACTATATTGAATAAAATCGGTTGAGTTGTTTTTGAGTTATAACTCATAGCCGCATAGTAAACCACTAACTGAAGCCTAAAATAAATAATAAGTTTTTGTAAGTAATTACTTTTCAAAACGAATGTTTTTACAATTATAATCTGTGTAACAAGTAATTATAATCACCTATATTCCATTGAAACTTAATAATCAATCATATTGGAAACTAATATTTAATCGCCCTGATTTAATCAACTTTAAAAAAAAAAAACGATTTTTGAGAAAGAAAGATTTGAAGCAAGCATTTAAAGCGGTATTACACATTGCAACCTGCAGGGCCCAATCTGTCAGGTTGGAAGGTGTAATTGAAGGTAGGGCCCGTAGGGAGCTGAAGGAGGGGTAGGAAGAGGCAGGGTACACAACAGATTGGGCCCTGCAGGTTGCAATGTATAATACCGCTTTTAACCGATAAAGTGCAATTAATCTCGAAATGGTGATTTGTTGCAAGGGAAGAATTTAGTGTGACGAGGTAAACTTAAAAAAATAATAATAAAATCTGGAGATTCTTTTAGAAGGTCCGAAATGGTCCGATTCGATATAGAGTCCGCAAAAGGTCCGCTAGAGGTCAAAATAGTCCGATATCGGACCAAAAAGTCCGCACTGGCAACACTGGTCTCGAGTTGTTTGTAAGAACTCACTTCGCTTACGCTCCGGAGTTCGATTAATAGTGTTGTGTTCCTGCTGGTGAGTAAAGTTGCCAAAAAGCTCAAAGAGGACCCTGTGTGTTGACGACAAGGGACCTCTCTTGTTCCTTTAGCCGTCAACACAGTGAATCCTCCTGTTTTTAAAGGGCCGGCAACGCGCATGTGACACCTCTGGTGTTTCAGGCGTCCATAGGCTACGGTAGCTGCTTACCATGTGTCATTAGATAACCTTAGAGCCACCCCACACTAGCGTCATTCGAGCGTCGACATCGCGCGAGCGTCCGCGCAGCGGCGACGCGGCGTCGACCGACGGACGCTTGTATCGTCCGCTATTGTCCCTAACTCAATGCCAATTTCGCTGATATGAACCGAAAAAAGGAAAAGTAATAAGCCAGTCACTTATATTCTTGCACAAATTAATTGTCAATCAATAATAATTCATTATAAATTGCAATTTTATAAGTCGCTTACCATATCGTTTCGTTCTTTTAGATTTACAAATCTTGAGCCACTCATGAGCTGCTGCCTCATCCTTTGGAACACTAAAAAAAATTACAGGACTGCTCTTTTCGCTCCGATTTTTACAATTTATCACGGAGCAACCAACCATGGCGTATTAGGTACACACATTTGCGCTTAATAATTGTATAAATTAAAACTCATAAATATTTGGGAATCTCAGTCAAATATGAAACAGCGCGATAAGTTAAAATGAAATACAGATAATACAATATGGCCGACTGTCAGTGTGATTGCTCGCCAAATCCTTGTATTGCCACTAGGTTAAAAAAAGTCCTCATTAAATTACATGACGTAAATGACTTACTAACTAAAAGTCTTGTATTTAATTATATATATTGATATGATGTTTATTTGCAACATAAAATGATTAAAAACCATATTATAAAATGAGTAACGACACGCTAACATTTTTTAATCATGAATCGTATATTCACAAAACTCCCTGACTGATTTGAAGATGTCAACGAATGGCATCATTAGTGACGTAAGTGAGGTCTTTTCGGACGAGCTGTCAAAAATTGAACACACCTTACTTCTTATTCCACCATGCATATTCAGATATTTTTTAGTACCTTGGCCGCTCTGATATATTTGATAGCGAATGTACCAGCATTAGTTACTTCTGATTAATATATTTTATGCCACACCTGGCCATAAAGTGGCTTTTTCCGCACGCTGCGCGTACGAAAAAAGACGCTTTCTGGCCAAGTGTAGACATAAAATGATGTACACAACACGGGAGGTAATAAAGAAAGCCCTCGATCGCATATTTACATCCCTCGCTTGCAGATCGGGCCGCAAACTTCTGCGATCTCGGCCTTTCTTTGTTTTACCACCCTAGTTGTGTAATGTACTATTATATGGTCACTAGACTGTCCGGAAAGAATAGTGTCGTAGAATGTATGAGCTCCCATATAAACCACGACCCTTTTCTTTCCGAACAAACTATCAACTAGACAGCCTTTAACTTGACAGCCGAGGGACGTAAGGCGCCTTATTAGCATTATTTACCTAAAGACTGCAAACTAGAGTTACACAAACAATGCCCAAGTGTTAACCCGTTGAACGCTACACCGCAGCGATTAGCGTCGCGTCGCGTCGCGTCGCAGATCACTCACTCACTAGACAGATCATTTGAGGCTCGCGCCTTAAAACAAAGCGCTGGTGGCCTGGCAATAAAACGTCAGATCCGAGGATCAGGTTAGCTCCAAGCTAAACACAGCTTTTACTAAAGGTACTAGGCGTAGGCGACGATCTACATACTTACCTACATAGATTTTTTTAATACCACGGCGGTGGCTAACAAGCATACGGCCCGCCTGATGGTAAGCAGCTCCCGTAGCCTAACTGACCACGTAGCCCGAAGAGGCAAAACATAGGGATCAATAAGAATTGTAAGACCTGATATTACCTATGTTTAACAAATAAATCATTTGAAATTTGAGCCTACTGACGCCTGCAACTCCAAAGGTGTCATATGCGCGTTGCCTGCCCTTTATAAAATGGAGGATTTACTGTCGCCGCATACGGAAACCGTAGCAGTGTGAAAGCCACCTTAAGCAGCTGAAACTAAGGGATCTTTAGATCTTAACCGGTATTTTTGAAAAACCCGACATACGCAATATATAGAACAGAATAGAATAGAAAATAGTTTATTCGTAGATACAGATACAATACTATAATACATAGAACAATAAGCAAAAAGAAAAAAAAAAGAAAGTGCCACGAAATGGCCGCATCTCAGCATGGTGCTAGCGATTGCCAGCGCTGATCTTCCCATGAGACCATCAGGTGAGAAAATCACGACAGGTAACACAAAGAAAGAGGAATATAATAGAAAAAAAACAAGGAATTAATAAACAAACAAGAGGCCTTGCATTATGCAACCGCGCCACCGGCGGCTACACATAAGACATTGACAAGCATGACAGACGGGTGTACCTCGGAATTCCTAATAACGTTTGTCCTAAAATCACTTGCCCTAACCGTTTTGTCCTAATTGTCATTTGCCCTAATGATCAATTACCCTAACAGTCACTTGTCATAATGTAATGAATGTCCTAATGCTCATTTGTCCTAAAATTGTTTACCATAATGTTCAAAAATCCTAATTTTATTTGCCATAACATTTGAAACCCCTAATGACATTTGTCCTAAAATTACTTACCCTAATCGTTTTGTCCTAATTGTCATTTGCCCTAATGATCAATTATCCTAACAATTACTTGTCATAATGTAATGTATGCCCTAAAGCTCATTTGCCCTAAAAATTCTTACCATAATGTTCGAATATCCTAATTTTATTTGCCATAACGGCGTAGGTTAGGGTTATTTTTTTATGACCCTAAAAACGAAACTGCTCCCAGAGATAGGTAGGTTAGGGTTATTTTTTTTATGACCCTAAAAACGAAACTGCTCCCAGAGATAGGTAGCTAGGTTAGGGTTATTTTTTTTTTGATGACCCTAAAAACGAAACTGCTCCCAGAGATAGGTAGGTTAGGGTTATTTTTTTTTGATGACACTAAAAACGAAACTGCTCCCAGAGATAGGTAGGTTAGGGTAATTTTTTTTTGATGACCCTAAAAACGAAACTGCTCCCAGAGATAGGTAGGTTAGGGTTATTTTTTTTTGATGACCCTAAAAACGAAACTGCTCCCAGAGATAAGTAGGTTAGGGTTATTTTTTTTTGATGACCCTAAAAACATATGAGCATTAGGGCAAGTGACAATTAGGAAAAATTACCAGTAGGACATTTAATATTAGGGTATGAAATAATAGGAAAAATAATATTAGTTCATTTGAAATTAGGTGTTTTGATCATTAGGACAAATAACTTTTAGGTCAAATAATAATTATGACAAATTAATATTATGGAAAAAAAAGTTAGGGCAACTGATGAATAGGTCAAATGATATTAGGTAATAACATATTAGGGAAAATAAAATTCATCGATACGATGATAGGGCAACAACAATTAGGACAAATGAGCATTAGGGCAAATGATCATTAGGACAAATAGCATTAGGGAATACAAAAATAGGACAAAAAACTTTAGGGATTCAGATATAGATCCATGACAGACAGGTTAAGGAGAAGAAAATTCTAACCTAAAATACAATATAAATGTAACTTAAGACTACTTACAAAATAGCGCAGTATTCGTGGAAGGCGGACAATAACAATGTAACCAGAGTGTAGGAATAATGGCAATTCAGAGGGGACATAAAACAGTGGTAAGGAAATAGCAGATAGGTTCTATAGGCAACTTGTGTCGTGTAAAAAGGTTTCTTGATTGAGTTGATGGTCAAGCATGAATTTCTTAAGCTGGGACTTAAAACTATAAATACTTTCCAGGTATATGATATTGAATTATTTTATGAGTTTCATGTAAAACTTAATATTGTATTTATTAGATTATTTGATTATTAGATTACTTGGTTAAATTGAAATGGGAAACAAAATACACAAAAAGAACGAAAAATGCCGTTGTTTTAGTATGGAGCAAAGAACGGGTCCCAATCCCTGGTTCAAACACATGCTGATGCGTTAGATACTTCGATGAATCTTAGTATCGGTAGTGTACAGTCACCAGCAAAAGTATGTGACACGCTCTTATGGCCCTACAGATAAGAGTGTGTCACATATTTTTGCGGCCTTCTTGTAGAAAGGTACTATTACCTGTGACTGTAACACTCATAACAACATCTCATCAGCTCATCACGCATCCAGTGCGCCTATTTATCACTCAAAATAGGCACACTGGATGTCGACTTGCGGACGCCTGGGACAACTAACTAACTAACTAACAATATCTGCTCTAGTTTACCTAATGCGGTGTCTAAGGAGTGTAGTCTAAAGTGTCGTGCCTAAAATGGCGCAACTTCGCCTAACTTCCCGCGGTTTGCGGTTTTTCCTGTTAAATTCTAAATTAAATTAATTCCAGCCAGTCTCACGCTGGAGACAAGTGTCGCAAAACTTGTAGATTTGCTTAGATTATGTTGATTCTAATATAGTTACTAATAGTCCACGCTGCACGAGTCTAATTTTACAGTAATACCGCAAATCGATGTACAGTTTAGCCATTTGGCACACGCATACTAGAGGTCAAAACAATTTTTTTCATCCGCAGTTCTTAAAAAAATTTCCCTTAGGAGGGTGGTGCTAATAAATCATTTTTTTTGTATGGGAAAAAAATTTTTTTTCAAAAACCTATCGTGTGTGGTATCATATGAAAGGACTAATAGAGGTGGTTCTGATAATATACCACATCATTATATTTCAGCCATTTTTTTTAAATTAAAACAAAAATAATTTTCAAAACATACCAAGTTTGGGCTCCCCCAGATACGATATGGCTGTTTTTTTTTGGTACTTTATATCAAAAATGATAATAGATATCCTCATATCTAACCTCAAGAAAGCAATTTTAAAAATAATTTTATTTAGTTTTTTTTTTAATTTTTCAATATTACAAAATAACGCAGTACAAAATGTACTGAAGTAGAGTTCTACTATAGTCCTACTCCAGTACATTTTGTACTGCGTTACTTGATAATATTGAAAAATTAGAAAAAAATACTAAATGAAATTATTTTCAAAATTGCTTTCTTGGGGTTAGAAATGAGCATATTTAGTATCATTTTTGATATACAGTACCAAAAAAAAACCAGCCATATCGTATCTGGGGGAGCCCAAACTTGGTATATTTTGAAAATTATTTCTGTTTTAATTTTTAAAAAATGGCTGAAATATAATGATGTGGTATATTATTAGAACCGCCTCTATTAGCCCTTTCATATGATACCACACACGATAGGTTTTTGAAAAAAAATTTTTTTTTCCCATACAAAAAAAATGATGAATCAGCACCCCCCTCCTAAGGGATTTTTTTTTAAGAACTGCGGATGAAAAATTTTGTTTTGACCTCTAGTATGTGTGTACCAAACGGCTAAACTGTACATCGATTTGCGGTTTCTTTTTGTATACAAGGGGCACTATCTATACATATAATCTATACATATAATAAAGGTGAAGAGGGTCAAAAATCTGTACATTGGAGATATTAGCAAAAAAATGAGTTAGTAGCTCTTAGAATCGATAACAGAACACGTTTCGGCGATTTTTAGAATTTTTGTCTGTTTGTCTGTCTGGATGGGGAGAGTTGGCGTCAAAACGCCTTAACCGATTTCGATAAAAACTTCACTAGCAGGTTCTACAGACCTCTGGTCAGGACATAGGCTATTAAAAATACGAACTTTTTGGATTTAAGGGGGTTTAAGGGGGGTTTAAACTTTGTATGGGAAATGCCTTTATATGGTAAATAAATACTTATGCATTTGTATTTCAACTATATATTTTTTAAACCACGGCGATGGCAAACAATCATACGACCCGCCTGATGGTAAGCACTTAGGGTAGCCAATGGACGCCTGTAAATCCAGAGGTTTTATGTGCGCGTTGCCTACCTATAAGAATCTTTTTTTATTTACACTATATTGCACGAAATACAAAACTGTGAGACCAAACGGCGGACATCATACCAAATGGTATTTTCCACCAGTCAACCATTGGGTCTATACAACAGACATGTACAAAAGGCGCAAGAATAAAAGTTAAATTAAAAACTATAAAAAAACAAACGGAACATAGTGAAACACGGAAATCTAAAAGTACCGGCACACCCTACCGAAAAAGAGTTTAGATAGAGTTCACCGCGTGATGGGCGTCAAAGAAAGGGGGGCGCAAAAAGAAAAAAAGACACCACACTATAGCTAAATATACCGAAAATTGTTACGTTGAACATTTGAGATGGGAGAAGAAGAGTTTTGTTAGAGTTCACTACGTGACGGGCGGTAAAAAACGGGGGGCTCGATTAAAAAAAACGGTAATATTGCAAATTATACCAAAAACTGCTACGTTGAACATTTAAGATGGGAGAAAAAGAGTTTTGATAGAGCTTGCCGCGTGACGGGCTGGAAAGAAAGGGGGGCTCGGGGGGCGGAGCTCCCCGCATAAAGAAAAAACACACTGTACTATTGCTTATTATACCAAAAATTGTTACGTCAAACATTTGAGATGGGAGAAAAAGAGTTTTGATAGAGTTTGCCGCGTGATGGGCCGCAAAGAAAGGGGGGCTCGGGGGGCGGAGCCCCCCACATAAAGAAAAAACACACTGTACTATTGCTTATTATACCAAAAATTGTTACGTCGAACATTTGAGATGGGAGAAAAAGAGTTTGATAGAGTTTACTACGTGATGGGCCGCAAAGAAAGGGGGGCTCGGGGGGCGGAGCCCCCCGCATAAAGAAAGAACACACTGTACTATTGCTCATTATACCAAAAATTGTTGCGTCGAACATTTGAGATGGGAGAAAAAGAGTTTTGATAGAGTTTACCACGTGATGGGCCGCAAAGAAAGGGGGCTCGGGGGGCGGAGCCCCCCGCATAAACAAAAAACACACCGCACTATTGCTTATTATAACAAAAATTGTTCCGTCGAACATTTGAGATGGGAGAAAAAGAGTTTTGATAGAGTTTACTACGTGACGGGCCGCAAAGAAAGGGGGGCTCGGGGGGCGGAGCCCCCCGCATTAAGAAAAAAACACACCGTACTATTGCTTATTATACCAAGAATTGTTACGTCGAACATTTGAGATGGGGGAAAAAGAGTTTTGATAGAGTTTACTACGTGACGGGCCGCAAAGAAAGGGGGGCTCGGGGGGTGGAACCCCCCGCATAAAGAAAAAACACACCGCACTATTGCTTATTATACCAATAATTGTTACGTCGAACATTTGAGATGGGGGAAAAAGAGTTTTGATAGAGTTTACTACGTGACGGGCCGTAAAGAAAGGGGGGTTCGGGAGGCGGAGCCCCCCGCATAATGAAAAAACACACCGTACTATTGCTTATTATACCAAAAATTGTTACGTTGAACATTTGAAATGGGAGAAAAAGAGTTTTGATAGAGTTAACCACGTTATGGGCGGCAAAAAGTAGGGGGCTCAGGGGGCTCCTCCCCCCGCATACAGGAGAAACACACCGTACTATTGCTTATTATACCAAAAATTGTTAGGTTAGACATTTGAGATGGGAGAAAAAGAGTTTTGATAAAGATTACCATGTGATGGGCTGGATAGAAAGGGGGGCCAAGAAAGAAAAAACACACCGCAATATTGCTTATCATACCAAAAATTTCTAGGTTGGACATTTGAGATGAGAGAAGAAGAGTTTTGAGAGAGTTTACTACGTGATAGGCGGTAAAGAACAGGGGGCAAATAAAATACTGCAAATTATACCAAAAACTGATACGTTGAACATTTGAGATGGGAGAAAAAGAGTTTTGATAGAGTTTACCACGTGATGGGCTGTAAAGAAAGGGGCGGCCGGGGGGCAGAGCCCCCCGCATAAACACAAAACACACTGTACTATTGCTAATTATACCAAAAATTGTTACGGTGAATATTTAAAATGGGAGAAGAAGAGTTTTGCTAGAGTTAATCACGTGATGGGCGGCAAAAAACGGGGGCTCGGGGGGCGGAGCCCCCCGCATAAACAAAAAAGTAACACACTGTACTATTGCTAATTTGCCATGGCTGACACAGTAAAATCTCAGACGCTTTCAGTCGATCTTTTGGGATGTCGAAGTTATATGCAAGAAGTCAATTTTAGCTAAACTGCTAAACATACTGTATGAAATATGACATGTAGAAAGCGTTTAGCTATGGACTGTTGAGGGTAACGAAAAGTGACAGAACTTACTGCAACGCACGCGAGCGAAGCCGCGCGGGTACAGCTAGTAATATTATAAACGCGAATGTTTGTATGTTCAGTACGGCTACCATGAGCTTGACATTGACATTTTTCGTTACCCAGTAACGAATTTTCTATCTGTGCATCTCGAATGTGTTACAAGCAAGATGCACAGATAGAATATTCGATACTCGTTCTTGAAAACGCCAATGTCATAACTCATGGTAAGCGTACTAACTGATACTTATTTCAGATATTTTGCTCTTTGAATGTTTGTTCGTCTTTAAAGTAAAAACGACTAAACAGAGCTGAATGAAATTTTGTACACAGGTATATTATAATCTTGAAAGAATCATTTACTTTTAACACCGGAATTTGTTTGAGAAATAAGGGTCTAAAGTAAGTGAGGGGCGAGACGGCTGGGCAATTTCACGACTACAGGGCGAAGTCGCGGGCAAAAACTAGTTTTATAACTACGACGGTGGCAAACAAGCGTACTGACTGCTAACAGTAAGCGGTCACCGAATGTGCATGAAATTCACTATCAACAATTTAAAAATATTAAATGCTGTAAATACGATTACATTTTTAACGCCATTTTTTTTTCTTTTAAATGTCATATGTCACTCCAATAATCTAGATGAATCTAATGACATTATATAGCTCACCGAAGGAAGCCCACTAACTGCTCGATAGGGGAAATAATTCGTGTATAGCTGAATTTTGGTGAAGTTGTAGATAAAGGTGTCTTACACAACATACTAAAAGTACTCATGGATAGGGGTGCCGCTAACGGGGAGAGGGGGGTGTAAAGGTCCCCTTTTTTGGCTTTTTGTAAATAACTCAGTAGCGGTGGCTCATACGAAAAAATGTTCTTCTACTTAATTAATCCATAAATGATTTTGTACAAAAAAGGTTCTTTACACTTTTTTGCTGAGGTCAATGTATAATAAGATTTCGAGGAAATACGATAATCACTTTTAGAAACTTTCGGAGCTATTATTTACGAAACTATGAGTTTCGTAAATAAATTAGAGTAAAAATAAATAAAAATAATAATAAAAGACCTATCCAACGACAACCCACACATTAGGGGTGGATTAATAAACAGAATTTACTCCCCACTTCATGTGTTCGGGAGGTACCCTAAAAAATAATCTTTCTTCAGATTTTGTTTTAAAACTTTGTTTGCGTGTTCAAAACACATACTCATACGAAGTTTAACTATTCTAGTACTAACCATCACTGCGCAAAGCCGTGAACGGACAGACTGGGACAAACGGACAGGGAAACTATAAGGGTAGGAAGTTGATTGCAGGCGTTCATAGGCTATGGGAACTGCTTACCATCAGACAGGTCGTATGCTTGTTTGCCACCGTCGTGGCATAAAAAATAAAAAGTAAAAAAATACCCTCTTCAACCTGCTCAGTGATGGTTAGTACTAGAATAGTTAAACTTCGTATGAATATGTGTTTTGAACACGCAGACAAAGTTTTAAAACAAAATCTGAAAAAATATTATTTTTTAGGGTACCTCCCGAACACATGAAGTGGGAGGTAAATTCTGTATTTTAATCCACGCCTAATGTGTGGGGTGTCGTTGGATAGGTCTTTTAATATAAATATGGGTTTTCTAAAACAATTTTTAGACAAAACTAATAGTTTCGTAAATAATAGCTCCGAAAGTTTCTAAAAGTGATTATCGTATTTCCTCGAAATCTCATTATACATTGATCTCAGCAAAACAGTGTAAAGAACCTTTTTTGTAGAAAATCATTTGTGGATTAATTAAGTAGAAGAAAATTTTTTGGTATGAGCCACCGCTACTGAGTTATTTACGAAAAGCCAAAAAAGGGGACCTTTACACCCCCCTCTCCCCGTTAGCGGCACCCCTATCCATGAGTACTTTTAGTATGTTGTGTAAGACACCTTTATCTACAACTTCACCAAAATTCAGCTATACACGAATTATTTCCCCTAAGTTTTCCTTCGTTTGGCGAGCTAATACATTGTAATCCGTCAAACGTTGTAGTATATAGGGCGTGCCCACGTGTGCCAAAGAAATATACATACATACAGCCTTGGCCAGAAGTGTTGAGCACCAATGCGATTTTCATACAAAACTGGAAAGTTTAGTCCATCGTTTCCATCTTTGTTTAAGTTATTTTGTCAATTAATTTAGACTAATAGGCATGTTTTGTTGAAGTTAGTAGTAACTGCATAGAATATTTGCAATATGTCGCACCGACTTAAATTTACATTTTTGGTACCTTCTGTTTTCATATTTTTTAAGTACCTTGAAAGTGTTATTAAGTGAAGTTTTTTATATTTATAAATAAAATATAACATTTACCGTTACCGTACATTGTTAGGATAGGGAAATAATGCTTAACATCAAAATTGTAAACAAAAAACACCTATGCTCAACAATCTGGCCAAGGCTGTATATAAACTCTTGATTAATATTTTAACCTCCCTTCGGCAATCGGGTAAAAGATCCAAATCAAGCTAGTCAGGAATGGTTTAATTATGTATACTAATTCAATTATCAATGAGTGGACGCGTCATTATATTAATCATACATTTATGAGTAATATAATTATAATTAATTGATAGCCATAACGCTGTCAATTAACTCAAATTTACTTAACATATTCTAATCACGATGCTCTGACAGGATAACCGTGTGCTAAAATCAAAGGACGTTAAATACTTAGTTATTTACATTAATATGATATAAACATTATCAATAAACTACAATTTATTTTATTACATAAGATCGTTACATAGAAGCGCTGGTAGCCTTGCGATAAGACGTCCGACTTTCAATCCGGAGGTCTCGGGTTCAAACCCCGGCTCGTACCACTGAGTTTTTCGGAACTTATGTACGGAATATCATTTGATATTTACCAGTCGCTTTTCGGTGAAGGAAAACATCGTAAGGAAACCGGACCTAATCCCAAAAAGGGCCTAGTTTCCCCTCTGGGTTGGAAGGTCTGATGGCAGTCGCTTTCGTAAAAACTAGTGTCTATGCCAATTCATGGTATTAGGTTATCAAGCGGACCCCAAACCGGGATAAACGCTAGGAAGAAGAAGACATAAGATCTTTATATATTTTTATCGATGGCACTAATAGCCTACTGTAGCAGCTTGTCTCCCGCGAGAGTCTAGATTCAGCTCATGCGTTCTGATTACCGACTGTCTCCGGGTCGTTATGCAAATGTCAATGGAGACTAATAATGCCTGATCTTTGTATAATACTGTGCATCATGCTCCATTATATACTGAATCACCACTAGTTACTAACTAGGGCATTCATATATAATGTTATGTATGATTTAATAATAGTATGTAAAAATCAGTGATTGATGCAGACGTACATGTATTGAATTCAGCTATTTTTAATACCTAAATATCATCAGATATATCGGAACGGCCACGATTTTGGTGCATGCTTTATTAATATTATAAAATACAAACATGTGTATAGACGTTTGGATGATTTAATTCCAATTCCTGTAATGAGTGAAAAAAAATACCAAAGTTATACTAGTAAGCTTAGTGCAAAAACCCACTATAAAATTTCCTATAAATAAAATAATACTATAAAATCCCGAAATTCACGCATTTTCAGAAACTACATAACTATACACCCACACAACTCATCTAAACTAACAACAGATCCAAAAAAACTTCCAGATTTACGCTCAAAATATTCAACGAAAAACTCAAACGTTGCCTCAAAATTGTAAATAAGACGGTATCGCGATCGGTAATATCGCTTCGACAATTTCGCCTCATGAATTTTAAAAAGGAATTTCGTTCGTTGTCAGCTCACCTGTTGTCGGGGTCAAGTGCCTCGCGAGAATTCTGATTTCAGTTTGGCGAATACTGAGCTTGTTTCTAGAGCGGAGAGTGGAGAGGGTTGGTAATTCTTTAAACTGTTTCCAGCATTTTCTTAATGCAAGTTGTTTGTGTTATTGTAGTTTTAATTGATGTCCTTAATTTTTAATCGAAGACTCTAAAATCTAAATATTTTCAAGGGAATCTTTGAGAATGAGAATGAGAATGTAAATAGAGTCAAAGAAGTATAAAAAATGAGAAAGGAATGTGTAGAAATGGAACTCTATTGGGCTATTATAAATACTATAGTCGACCCTGCACGAGTCTAATTTTACAGAGATACCGCAAATCGATGTACAGTTTAGCCATTTGGCACAAACATACTAGAGGTCAAAACTAAATTTTTGATCCGCAGTTCTTTAAAAAATTTCCCTTAGGAGGGGGGTGCTGATTCATCATTATTTTTGTATGAAAAAAAAAAATTTTTTTTTCAAAAACCTATCTTGTGTGGTATCATATGAAAGGGCTTATAGAGGCGGTTCTAAAAATATACCACATCATTACATTTCAGCCATTTTTTTTTATTAAAACAAAAATAATTTTCAAAACATACCAAGTTTGGGCTCCTCCAGATACGATATGGCTGATTATTTTTTTGTACAATTTATCACAAATGATGCTTGATACCCTCATATCTAACCCCAAGAAAGCAATTTTGAAAATAATTTCATTAAGTATTTATTTTTTATTTTTCAATATTACAAAATAACGCAGTACAAAATGTACTGAAGTAGAGTTCTACTAGAGTTCTACTCCAGTACATTTTGTACTGCGTTACTTGATAATTTTGAAAAATTAAAAAAAAATACTAAAAGAAGTTATTTTCAAAATTGCTTTCTTGGGGTTAGATATGAGGGTATAAAGTATCATTTGTGATATATTGTACAAAAAAATAATCGGCCATATCGTATCTGGTAGAGCCCAAACTTGGTATGTTTTGAAAATTATTTTTGTTTTAATAAAAAAAAATGGCTGAAATGTAATGATGTGGTATATTTTTAGAACCACCTCTATAAGCCCTTTCATATGATACCACATAAGATAGGTTTTTGAAAAAAAAATTTTTTTTCTCATACAAAAAAAAAGATTAATCAGCACCCCCCTCCTAAGGGAATTTTTTTAAAGAACTGCGGATGAAAAATATTGTTTTGACCTCTAGTATGTGTGTGCCAAACGGCTAAACTGTACATCGATTTGCGGCTTTATTTTGTATACAAGGGGCACTACTAGTATAGCCCATTAAAAATCTCATCTCATGCAATGTTGATACTTTTTGTATATGCATATTTGCATGTAAGTAGGTATCTAATACTTAACTTTTTAAACAAAAGTTACGCACGAAGCTGACCCTGGCGTTTTCTTTGTATGTAGCAAAAAGCGCTTACGAGCAGAGATCTCGTTAAGCGGAGTCCTTGTGGTGTAAGTGTTAAAATATTTAAAACGGGTCACTCACGTAAATTTTGACGAATTTTTGCCGACACATTATATAGATCTTAGAATCGGCATCAGTAGTTCTCTATAGTCTAATTAAAACTAGTCGAAAAATTACGTGAGTGACTCGTTATATATAATATATATATATTTTAACATTTTTATTGTAAAAAGTGAACTATTTTAAAATAATGACAGTTTCAAAATAAATCAAAATTTTTTATTCGAAGTAAACTTAGTGCATACATAAGTAAAAAATTACATATACAGAAAAAAGAATTTAAACATAAAAATAGAGTTTACAACGAAATGGACCCGCCTCAGCATAATGCTGACCCGAAAGCCAGCGCTGATCTTCCGGCGAGACCATTTGTGGGCCACGATGACAATTGTGTTGTGTGGCACGGCCTTACCTTAAAACTGAACGCAGCCGCTCCACGCCTGCGGTCAGCGCCCCCTAGTTTGTGGGTGTATAACTGCATGACATTGACAAATAATCATAAGGCCATGCCGTACAACCTCAACCATTATAAATACCTTACATTAAATAAATAGAAAAAGATTGTTAGTTTGAGTGCTAAATACATGGAAAAGAAGTGATTATACTACAAATAACGATTATACAACATTAATAAACTACCAAGGAGATTTAAGTTTACAAAATTACCAAAGATGAAAGTTTCTACATCTAACCATGCAATGAGCCTGGTTTTTCGATGCTATGAGTCTGTACAGTACAATTTGGAAATAAATAGACAAGAAAACAGATTACACAGAAAACAACAACACACGGAGTAGTGACAGAAAGCAGCAAAATAGAATAAAATGGTGGTTACGTGAAAACAATTGTACATTTATACATGGACGCGCTCGATTACAGTGAGGAAAGGAAATAAAAAATAGGTATATTATTATTGAATTACCTACTTATTTGCGAAGCACCTATAACCTCTATAAATTTACATCAAAAGCAACTCGTGTCATGCCTTAGTGCTTCTTGTTGTCGCTGGTGTTGAAGTGTGATTGTTTTGAGTTTGGCTTTAAAACTTATTATATTTTTTAGATTCCTCAGCGGGGGTGGCAAGTTATTCCAGCACTTGGTTGCCAAGTACCGGAAACTCCCACGAAAAGCTGCTGAAACGTGCCGAGGTGTCTTCAGCTGTATACTGCAGTTACGTGCTCCAAGCGATCTACGAGTGGACATCCATGACAACTTCTCGAACAGATATGATGGGGATTTGTATTTAACAACACCAAAAAGGAGACATGCCAGATGAAGCCTGCGACGATGCTGCATTTTGAGAATACTATGCTTGTTCAAAAACGGAGTGACATGGGCTCTTGGTGGAATATTATAACAAAAACGAGCACAAGCATTTTGAACCCGCTGAATAAGTCGCCTCGTTTTTGCCAGGAGACGTGGGCCATATACTAAATCCATGTAGTTTAATTTGGACAAAACAAGTGATTCAATTAATTGAGTGCGCAAAGTTTCATTTATAAATGGACGTATCCTATAGAGCAGTTTGAGCCTGTAGAAACAGTTCTTGACAGATTCAGCAACATGCTTCTCAAACCTGAGTTCACTGTCCATAATTAAGCCTAGGTTGCGAGCCTCATATACTCTTTCAATAGGCTTACTCGATAGAACTACATCCCGAGCAAGTCCGATGCTGTTCAGTTGATGTTTTGTGCCAAAGATCAGATACTTTGTTTTAGATGGATTGAGCAGTAAGCTATTCTCTGAAGCCCAAGATGCTATGTTTGCAAGGTCCATATTAAGTTTTTGAATAGCACTGTCAATTTCAGATGGATTACAAGAAATATATATCTGTACATCATCTGCATAGATATGATATTTGCAGTGTGCAATGCGAGTTCTGATGTCCGCTGTATATAAAATAAACAGGATTGGTCCGAGTATTGATCCCTGCGGCACACCTCTGGTGAGAGCCATTTTCTCTGAGACCTTAACCGACCCATCACTTGAGCTCAGTTTTACATACTGGTGCCGCTCATAGAGGTAACTATGAAACCAACGCTGTGCACTGTTATCAAAACCATAATAACTTAGCTTTGCCAGTAATAACTCTATATTTATACAGTCGAATGCCCTGGAAAAATCAAGCAGCACAAGTAGTGTGCACATGCCCTTATCTTGTGAGTAAAGTATGTTATCGGTAACATCTAGCAGAGCTGTCACAGTGCTGCGCCCCTTCCTAAAACCCGACTGTGCATCTGGTAAGATGTCATTGCTCTCAAGGTAGTCATTTAATTGCGTGCATACCGTCTTTTCGAGTATCTTGGACATGCACGGCAAAATGCTGATTGGTCTTAAGTCCTTTAATTCGGATGGGTTAGTGGTTTTTGGTAGCGGACGCACAATAGCCATTTTCCATGTGTCAGGAAAAGTGGAAGTTAAAATGGAGGAATTTATCACATCAGTCAGTAAATCTACAGTATATGGAAAGGTCATAAGTAGCATATTTAAGTTAATTAGATCATGTCCTTCTGCATTTGATTTTAGATTTGAGACAATTTTGAGCAACTTATCGGTGCTAACCGGTTCAATATGAAACACAGACTGGCTGTGCCTGTGATATTCAAAATATGTTAACTGGGAAATAGTTACCTGTGATGGCGTTGGTAAATTTAAAAAATGTTTATTTATAATATCGGGATCGCTGAAAGTACTGGGAATTTCTATGTCATTTTTAGGCAGAATGGTCGATTTAAGATTTTTCCATAGGGTCTTCGGCTCTTTTATTTTGTTATTAATATTATGTTTAAAGAAAGCGGTCTTTTCATTGTATATTGCTCTATTTACTGTAGATTTTAAGTCCTTATAATACTGTTTTTTGCTCTCAGAGCCCGTTTTATGATAATCTGCGGCGGCCTGATCACGCATACGCATCATAATTTTCACAGTGTCCGTGATCCAAGGATATGAAGGGCCCTTTACTATGGATGTTCTAATAGGTGCATGCAAATCAAACATATACACTATGTGCCTGCTTAATGCTTCCACCTTATCATTAATACTCGACAACGAAGACATCAGATCCCATTGCACACTACGCAAATCAGTGTCAAAAAGTGAGAGATTAATATTATTAACTGGCCTATGCAATATAGTGTAGGGCTTAGGTTTGTTTCGCTTTATATTGAATTCGCACACAACAATACAGTGTCCCAAGATTGAGCCAACATGCTCAGTATTTATTTTTCTGGCGTTTAAATCTGTGCAAACCAAGTCAATTAGTGTCTGACTGGAGTTTGTAAAGTGTGTAGGCTCCGTTACTAGTTGTGCTAAATTAAAAGTAGATAAAAAATAGTTAAACTTGATTGTTTTATTATCAGTGGCAGCAAATAAATTAATATTGAAATCACCCAACAGTATCAAATGGTCATAACTTGTAATTACAAGTTAGCTAATGAGCTAATGGTGTCAGATATGGCGTCTAGAAAAAGGTCAACATCTTGCCATGGTGGACGATACGCCGTCCCTATTACAATTTTTTTTCCTTGTACTGTCATATGTATCCACATTTGTTCTATTTCTTTGTGCTTAGGATCCACAGGGTGTGGCAGTTTACGTACAGTGACATTCCGTTTTAGGTAGAATCCGACTCCACCACCCCGTGAGCGTGAGCCCTGTGATCGCGGAGTGTGGCGAAGCCTGCATTCCGGGAGCACAGGGGCCCGACCCTCATCCCCTCCTCTCAGCCAAGTTTCATTAATAGCTAACAGATCCATATCCAATCGAGTGCAAGTCGCTATGAAATTATCATGGTTTGTGCCTAAAGATCCCGAAATACATGTTTATAACTTGCGAATTCTTTCGAAATATTCAAAAGGGGCTATAGGTATGTACACTTCAGAAAACAACGTCCGCATTAATGCTTATAGTTTTATCAGAAACTCGATCAGGTGTGACATTAGGTTACTGAGTAATTCACACCAAGCACGCTCCGGAGACGCACTTAACTAGCCATTCAAAATTCCATCTAGCGCAAGCGAAAACCCTTAGTAAATTAATTTCCTATAAGCTTCATCTGCCGTAGTGAAATGTTGAACAGTACGACTCCCTGAAGGTTTTGATTTGGTTTGATCTTTTTGCGTTATTATCGATTAGGTGACCAATACCAATATTCATATTCATTCTGTGTTTGATAGTTCAGATTCCCATTGCATTGTTTTTAATAGACTTCAAGAAACGAGAGGGAGTTCTCAGTTGGTGTGTATTTTTTAAGTTTGTTACTTCAGAACTTCGTTATTAATGAACTGACTTGAAAATATGTATTGTTATTCATAATACCCGTCAAGTATGGCACTGGAATGTACATTTGTACTATTGTGTACTCATGTAAATTACAGGGTAATTACCTACAGGGTATTATCATTACTATCTCAGGTCTCAAATAAGGCAACTTTTTTATTTTTAGCCTCTTATCCAGTTAACAAAGCCATTTTACCTTCTTTGGATTGCGGTTTGGTGTCAGGATGGTTTCTGTTCTAAATGAAAATATATTCAGCAGCAACCTTATCACAAAAAAAGTAAATTTGGCAAATGTAGGTAATTATAACTCCTGCGCAAAATTTACTGTGAACATCGTTGTCGTCAAAATAACTTGACAGCGTGCAGGCGGTGCTGTTTAATTAAAAGTGTAAGACACTTCCCTGCTGCCTGATCTACTCGTGTGACGCGGCCCGACTTAATATAAGGCTGCTTGGAAACAAACAGGCGTAACTACTTTGTCTCTTGCAGTGCTTGACTGTTTAGTTATTTGCGTGGGCATCGCAAAGCTGCCCTCTTAGACATTAACACTTTATAGTATAAATAAGGAAACCAATTTTCCTAATCATTCATTTCATATTTATTATTATCATTCAACAATTATGACATGTATCCAGTTCGCGATGCTCTTGTACACGTACAGGCATCGGTCACAAAAAGTGTTATTTTATGGGATAAGAATTTTACATTTAGAGCATTTCATCTAGTCATAAGACTCATATGGTAGATATTAAATATTCAAAAGGTACGTGATAATCAAATGTATTAAAAATACTTATCATTTTAGTATCAAAACGAAGCGTTTGCTCTCGTTTGCGAACGCGAACAACTCCCAATAAAATAAAAAAGATTTTTATTCACTTACACAAACAACATAAATTACATTAATACAAGAAATTATACAATTGTGCACTGAAATGGATCGAGACCTTTTCAGTCCCAGACCATGACTTAATTTTAAGTTAATTAATCCTTAGAGCAAGCAAAATATTTAGTTAAAAAACGTGAGTGACCCGTTTCTTGTTGTTAACGAAAATGTTTTTGTTTTTTCGTAATTGGGTATTAGATTATTACTTAATTTATTTATAGTTCAAGGTTTTAAGTTTGATGTTTTTGTATGCTTAATTGATATTTTGCTCATAATGCTTAATTGACACAAAGTCCACATTACGAAGATTCTCGGAACAAAAGCAAAGTTCCAGTCTTATTTTCTATATTCCTCTTACTAAACTGTCCCATTACTCTTCTGCAGAACTCAGTCCCAAGAAAATAAACTACTTTTATAACTAAAACAAAAATTTTGATAAAGTGCACTCCATCAAGACCTGTTAGTGCTAAAGTTTTAACTTATGGACTTAAACCTCTTAGCACAGAGTCACTAATTAACGAACAAATCTTCGTATTATTCTGATTTTAGTTTCATGGCTCGCTGGGCTTTAAATAAAGATAAAATTTCGTTACTGTAATAATAGATTTCCTGTTAACTCTTACCCTGCTGACTAAAACTGTACGTAAATTTCAACTCTGGCGTTATCAAAGTTGAAAATTATAACTTCTATAATAACGAGTACATGTGTATGTGAACAATAGAAGCGTAAAATTATGACATAATAATGAAATGTAATAAATTACTACATACACATACATACATACAATCACGCCTATATCCCAAAAGGGTTAGGCAGAGATCACGGATTTCCCTTTGCTACGATCAATGCAGCAAAACGGCTCTCCGTGAGCCACTTCTCGCCCCCGTGAAGATCGAGACGTGATGGGTGGCGTACCGCATCGCCGCCATGCGGATGACCATTAATTAAATAAATCACCACAGCGTTCTCACGAGCAGTAGGGATCAGAGGTTCCCTTATCCCTTATCCTTATAAATTATTAGAGTGACTAAACTCAAGTGTGGGTGAAAAATAAACTTGGTTGTTTGTTTTTAATACAGTTCTCTTACAATTAACAACAGTAACAGATTTATAGCAATATATGCCAATTTTTACGCAATAATACAATCACCTCAAACATCTTAACTTCAAAAACTCCACTCCACACAAAACTTTTTCCTTCATGTACTCAACTCAAGTGTACCCATAAATATTTCATGTAACGTATCCACGGATCGCGACCTAAAGTCAAAGCTGATATTCAAAGTGTCGGCTCAGGATATCCGTATCGCTGATTTGTCAAAGACTTGCGGAGATGCTGGCAACACACGGTGGATTTGGAGATTTCTGTGTAGAATTGTTTGTGTATTGCGAGAGTTGATATGAAACCTTTTACGAGTTTTACGACACTACATTTTTACAATATAATTGCAAACAATGGAATTGAAGTCGGTTAAAAAGACAGTTTTCCATACTATTTCAAACACGTGATATTATAAACGTGAAAGTGTGTCTGTCTATCACCTCTTTACGCTTAAAAACTTTAATTTAGATGAAATTTTGTACGAAGATAGTTTAGGTCCCGGGGAAGGACATAGGATAGTTTGTATTCCAGAAATCATCCCTCAAGGGGGTGAAAAGGGGGTGGAATTTGTATGGAGTTGTTACTCACTGTAGATGAATTTGTATGGAGTTGTTACTCACTGTAGATGTATATAATAGCAAGTGCGCTAAATTCATAATTGCTATGAGATTTCACTAAGCGATTAATTTATTTCTTATACATATAGTTAGTTTAATAACACTTTTTAAACTCCTGTATGTAGCTCTGCATGTATGAATTAAAATAGAAGAAAAAAAATACAAAAACTGCTGACCTGACGTGCAAACGTAACATAACGTATATTTATATTAATACCACGACGGCAGTAAACAAACATACGGCCGGCCTGATTGTAAGCAATTATCGTAGCCTATGGACGCTTAGAAACAGGGCAAGGGGTGCTAAAAATCACCGGTACCTATCCGGCTACCATACCAAACAACAACTGGCCCTGGCAACATATAACACGCGTACACTGCGGACCGACGAAAAGATATTGACTCTTTATGATGAACTCCTTCTTCAGGAAACGTGAGCACAGGAAATGGACCTGGATGAGCCCCGACGGTACAACAAAAAATGAGATTGACTTCATCATGTCGACGAAGAAGCATATATTCAATGATGTATCTGTGATCAACACAGTCAAAACTGGGAGTGATCACCGATTGGTAAGAGGCACATTGAATATATGTATCAAGCTAGAGCGCTCTCGACTGGTGAAGTCTACGCTCCGTCCAGCACCTACCGAATACCAAAATCCCGAGAGCTTTCAGCTGGAACTTCAAACCCGTTTCGATTGCCTAGGCGGCGATGTGGACGAATATAACGACGGGTTCGTAGAAGCTGTCCATTTCACTGGGTCCAAGTTCTTTAGAACGAAACGCACCAGTAGGACTAAGAGGCTCTCTAACTCTACTCAGAATCTCATGAAGGAGAGGAACGAAATGGTTCTAAAATCTTCAGTTGATGCGATACAACTCCGGCAGCTTAATAGACGGATCTCCAAGTCCATTACCTGCGATCTTCGCTTATTTAATACGAACCGTATTCACGAAGCTATCGAGCGGAACAAGGGCTGTAAAGTATTTTCAAGAGATCTGTCTATTGGACAAAGCCAGCTCGCTAAATTACGGACTGAAGATGGTAGAATGGTTTCATCTAAACCCGAGCTACTGAGAGAGATAGAGCGCTTTTATGGGCAGTTATATAGATCAACTCGTGGACCCGAAGTTAGCCTGGCGAATGACCATAGAGCTAGGCTTACCCGACACTATACCGATGACATCCCGGACATCAGCTTGTACGAGATCAGAATGGCCCTGAAGCAGCTCAAAAATAACAAGGCGCCAGGTGAAGATGGAATTACAGCCGAACTCCTGAAGGCGGGTGGAAAACCGGTCCTTATGGCCCTTCAGAAGCTGTTTAATTCCGTCTTACTTGAAGGGAGAACGCCAAAGGCATGGAACAGAGGGGTGGTGGTGTTGTTCTTCAAAAAAGGTGATAGCACCTTGCTGAAGAACTACCGACCCATCACACTTCTGAGCCATGACTATAAGCTGTTTTCTAGAGTCATTACAAATCGACTCTCGTACAGGTTAGACGACTTCCAGCCTCCCGAACAAGCCGGTTTCCGAAGAGGGTTCAGTACCGTAGACCACATTCATACGCTGCGTCAGGTTATACAGAAGACTGAGGAGTATAACCTGCCCCTCTGTTTAGCGTTTGTGGACTACGAGAAAGCCTTCGATTCGATCGAGACTTGGGCTGTACTACAGGCTCTCCAGAGGTGCCAAGTGGACTACCGTTATATCGAGGTAATGAAGTGTTTGTACGAGAACGCCTCTATGTCAGTCCGACTCCAGGACCAGAACTCGAGATCCATACCGCTGCAGCGGGGAGTCAGGCAAGGAGATGTAATTTCTCCAAAACTGTTCACCGCTGCCCTGGAGGACATTTTCAAGGGTTTGGACTGGGGAAGGCTTGGCATCAACATCAACGGCGAGTACATCACTCATCTTCGATTTGCCGACGATATCGTAGTCCTGGCTGAGACCATGGAGGACTTAAGTACGATGCTCGACGACCTCAGTAAAGGCTCTGAGAGGGTTGGTCTAAGGATGAACATGGATAAGACGAAAGTCATGTCTAACGCCCATGTAGTACCAACCCCTATTACAGTCGGAGACTTTACGCTCGAAGTTGTAGACGATTATGTATACCTCGGACAGACAGTCCAGCTAGGTAGGTCCAATTTCGAGAAAGAGGTCAATCGTCGAATCCGTCTCGGTTGGGCAGCGTTTGGGAAGCTGAAACATATCTTTTCGTCCAATATTCCGCAGTGTCTCAAGACGAAAGTCTTTGACCAGTGTGTGTTGCCAGTGATGACCTATGGCTCTGAAACGTGGTCGCTCACAATGGGCCTCATTAAAAAGCTTAAAGTCACCCAAAGAGCAATGGAGAGGGCTATGTTAGGAGTTTCTTTGCGTGACCGTATCAGAAACGATACTATCCGTAGCAGAACCAAAGTAACCGACATAGCCCGTCGGATCGCTAAACTTAAGTGGCAATGGGCAGGGCACATTGCACGGAGAACCGATGGCCGTTGGGGCACTAAGGTTCTCGAATGGCGACCATACACCGGAAGGCGAGGAGTTGGTAGGCCCCCTACAAGGTGGACTGATGACCTGGTGAAGGTCGCTGGAGTCCGCTGGATGCGGGTGGCACAGGACCGGTCATTGTGGCGTTCAGTGGGGGAGGCCTATGTCCAGCAGTGGACGTCTTTCGGCTGAAATGATGATGATGATGATGATGGACGCTTGCAACTCCAGAGGTGTCACATGCGCGCTGCCGACCATTTACAAAAAGGAGGATTCATTAGATATTGATTGTTATTTGATTACATGACTGTCCAAAAAAAGGAGAGTATAATAATAACTTCCTTTCCTATTATTATAACAGAAAGCGTAATTAGTTTGTTTATTTTTTTCCACAAATAATTTTTTTATTCACCATAAAATAACACGGTTACACTCACGGCACTTTAGTTACTTCGCGCCTACTAAAAAAAACTAACTGACTAAAGTGCCGTGAGTGTAACCGTGTTATTTTTAGTGTTAGTTTGGTATGTCTCACGAAAGTTTAATTTTATGATTATTTTGATACTCTTTGGCTTAAGTACATAAAACAATAGTGCTTATTAAGCTGTACAAGTAGAGTGTCTTACAGGGATTGAGATGGTGATATAGATGATTATACATACATAGAGGGTATCTAATAACTTCGCTGGCCGTAAAATTGACTTAAAATTCTCATCCAAACCCCACAGAGAATAATCTGTTTCCACTTAGCTTCCTCGTTACAAAGGGAACATTATCATTGGCCAAACAAGCTGGAATAGTCGAATCCTTGTCAAAACTAGACTTAGACTACACTAAGGGCCGGTTGCACCAACTAGTCTGTTAACGTCAACGTCATCGTTAAAAAAATCTTGTATGAAAAGTTTGACAGTTTTCTATGGGATGACAGCTCCGTCGCCATATGTAACGTTGATGAATCCGTTAAATATGCGTGGTGCGACCCACCCTTAGTCATGGTCTAATAATGTACCTAACATTTACAATGTATAATAGAATAAAGTGCTTAAAAAAACACTTTTGCAGTCTCTTTAGACGTTAGTCTGCAGCAGCAACTTTTACTATAAAAGTTGTAAAACTAAAGTGTTATTTGAATATATTACTAAAGAATATTCAATGCGAGTCACTCACGAATTTCAGAAAAACTGCATGAGTGACCCGAGATTATTTTTACAGATGGATTTTCTGGTTTTTTTACTTTAAAAAAAGTGCTTCGTGTCTTCTAGGTACCAAGAGTTATTGATCTATTTATAATAGGTTCAGAAATGTAATAAAACAATCTCATCGTCTCATATAAGCAGTGATCGGCGAAAAGGATTCCACACGGGGAGAATGACGTCAATCATTATGCTAGTATGGATATGCCGCGGCATTTGCGGGATAGAAAAATAAAATTACAGTAATTTTCACAAACATTTGTAATTAAGTATTTTAATGAAATTATTTATTTCACATATTATTTCTTGTTTTTTTTCATCTCTATAAAATTAAAATAACAAACCATTATTTTACTCGTCAACGAGCGAGTTCTTAGTTCGGGGCGGACTACTAGTTATTACAATGATTCATTGTATTAAACATAATACAAACACGTATATTTTCGAGCAGTTTAATTGGTATCGCGGGCGAAACGGCGCATCCATAATACTATGTCTAGTTGAATTCCCGCGGTGTGGAATCCTTTTCGCCGATCACTGCATATAAGATTACACCCCATTCCTAACTGTTATAATCACTATGTAATAGCAATAAACTCTTTTTCTGATTCGTCTAAGTAATCAACTCACGCTCTGCTGAGGCTGCAATTGGAATGAAGGTCCCCACGGTATTTGGTTAACTTGGCTTTTGTGGACCAATATGGCGTTGAGCGATTTCGATCTGACTGGCTTTATGGAAGCTGCAAAGTCTCGTTGCAAGACATTTGCAAGCTGGTAGTGAGTGACCAATACGTTCATTCTTTAGGGTTCCGCATCCAAAAGGGTAAAAACGGGATACTATTACTAAGAATTCGCTGCCGCCCGTCTGTCTGTCTGTCCGTCTGTCACCAGGCTGTATCTCATGAACCGTGATAAGTAGACAGTTGAAATTTTCGCAGACGATGCATTTCTGTTGCCGCTATAACAACAAATCATAAAATAAATAACAACAGACATGATTTTTTTGCCTTTTTTATAGATTTCGCACTTGGCCAGTTTTTTATCATCTGCGAAATGTCAAGAGGTTTCAATTCAACGTGTATACTTTTAAACGCGTATTTAAAAAAATCCACTGAGTCAAAGATATGAGTAATATATAGGGGAGCGTGGGGGAATTAGAGCCTACTAAGAATGATTGATAATAAAACTCATAATTTGCGTAGTAAAAAATATCTTTAATTATGGACGTAAGAGTTATTTATCTGGCAACCCATAACAACAAAAAATTTGCGTAAATAATGTCATCGTTAATGATATGTGCGTTCCCATTGAGGGTCCAAGTTTTTGAGCTTTTAAGCTTACCAGTCTTTAGTAAAAGTTCTCAAACCATTGTAAATTCAACCAATAATTTGTAAAAGTCGTTACTGAAAAGTTACGTTCGGTTAAAGGTGGACCCTCAGTCGTGCATGCCAGGTATCCATATCTAATAAACTACTTAAAATGTATAACTGCTGTAAATGACTACTTTTAGTAAAAGATTTGTAAAACTAATTTCATTAATCGTGACTCCATTCTGCTAACTTAATACGAAGAAATAGCATGCAGAAGGTGGTCCCTCAATTGAACATTACAATTTCTACATTACAATGGGAACGTTAATGATGACAAACAAAAAACAAAAAAATGGCAATCGCTCCCATTACCCTCACCTTCGGGTAACGAGAGCTACAAAACGCCCTATATGTCAAATGGGAGCCATAGTCTTTCTTCTTCTTTTTCTTTCCCTTATCCCATCTACTTGGGGTCGGGTCTCCTTGATCTGGTGCGCCAGACGGCTCTGTTCTGGGTTGTCGTTTTCTGAAGTGCAGCGGATTCCAAATCTTGACTGACGCCTGCCAGCCACGTGGCTTTTGGTCATCCTCTTCCTCGGGGTTTTTCGGGCAAACGGAGCGCCACCTTCACTGCGAAGTCTTCGTCCCTCCTCATGACATGGCCATACCACCGTAGTCTACGTTCCAGTAGTTTATCGGTGATAGGAGCCACTTTGAAACTTCCGCGGATATATTTATTGCAGATCCTGTCCAATCTAGTAACGCCGCCAGCCCAGCGAAGCATCTTCATTTCATTAACATGAAGACGTTGCTCATGAGGTTTCTGTGTGGTCCAACACTCAGAGCCATACAGCAGTGCAGGTCTAACCGCTGTCTTGTAGATTTTGCCTTTTACTTTTATAGGCATATGGACATCACAAAGAACCCCTGAGAGGCTTCTCCACTTCAACCATGCCGCGTTTACTCGATGGGCTACATCGCTATCCACATTTGCGTCGGGCGAGAGCATAGAACCGAGATATCGGAATTTGGTCACGTTGGGTACAGGAGCTCCATCTATGTATATTACGGTGTTGTTGCAAGATGTGGTGGCAAATTTGCAATACATGTGTTCCGTCTTGGTTCTACTAACTCGCAACCCGGCTCGTTCAAGGGATTTTGTCCATTTGGTCAAGCTATCTTGCATCTCCTGAGGTTTTAGCTGTAAGCATGATATCGTCAGCATATAGCAGACACCATGGTAATGGATCCTGTATATGTCTCGTGAGGTAGTCTATCACCAAATTAAAGAGGAGCGGGCTCAGTGCGGATCCCTGGTGCACACCAACTTTGACTTCAAATGGCTCACTCAATCCTACTGGAGATCTCACCCGTGTGGTGATATACCGGTATATATCCATAATGAGCTCTATGTAGTGTTCAGGCACGTTTTGTGCCCTGATTGCATGCCAAACCAGCTTTCGCGGGACTCTGTCAAAAGCTTTTTCCAGGTCGATAAAGGTTAGATGTAGGTCCTCTTTGTTTGATCTATGCTTCTCCATAATGATTCTGATGGTTTGTATAGCATCTGTTGTCGACCTTCCGGGAGTGAAGCCAAACTGGTTTTGCGTAATATCAGTAAGCTCCAGCATACGGCAGTTTAGGATTCTTTCCCAAATTTTGAGAGTATGCGAGGTCAATTTTATCCCTCTGTAGTTGCCACATTCACCTGCATCAACTTTATTTTTATAAAATGGGAAGTAAAATGGGAGCCATAGTAATATAATATATTTAGATTAAGTCTTTTCTTTGCTTACGATCAGTCTCAATCCGTCCAAGAGGCTTTAGATGTGGTACGGTCTCTTTCGTGGCATCTGGAAGGGAAAATAAAGAAAACCATTTCAGTATAAATATTTATAGCTCCCACTACCCGCATGACTACCAACACAATAAAACATTTTTATAAAAAAAAATTGATTTGCAGTCGCGATATGAGATGCATCGACGTAAATAAGATATATTAACGTAACATATTTGGGAAGACACAATCATAATAAAGATAATTTAACGCTTACCGTGAACGACGAAATTCACAATTTTTTTATAACCGCGGAGCCAAAAACACACATCCGCCTCGTGTAACTGATCGCGGGGCGCTGAGGCGTCGTCCGCGGGAGGGAAGCGTTGCCGAGCGCTTCCGAAGATGACCGGAGGCCGTTTGCACAAATACGAGCGCTGGGTAAGTCTACTATGACACCGCTCTCACTACCCGCCCGCTCTGATTACCCCACGCTCCCTTCCATGCACCTACAAGAGTACGTACGTTAGAGACGTTCAAGAGTACGTTCTATTTTCTTTTAACTATAAATGTCTCGTGAGACTCTTAAAATATTGCAGATATCAATAACGGGTTACTCACGTAAGTGAAAATGATCATCGTAAATTGACCGGAACATGTCAAGCAAAAATGGACATATTTACGTGAGTAGCCCGTTATAATATTTATTATTTATAATATTTGTTTTTATTTCGACTATTTTTGACCTATTTTACCGGCGGTTTTTTTTAACGGCCTCCTAGCCCAGTTGGTAGTGACCCTGCCTACGAAGCAGGAGGTCCCGGGTTCGAATCCTGGTCAGGGCATTTATTAGTGTGTTTATCACGAATATTCGTTCCTGAGTTATGGGTGTTTTCTATGTATCTAAGTATATATTTATCTATATAAGTAGGTATATCGTCGCCTAGTACCCATAGTACAAGCTTTCCTTAGTTTGTGACTAGGTTGATTTGTGTAAGATTGTCCCCAAATATTTATTTATTTTATTTTTTATTTTGTTTATAGTAAAGTATTCTTTGCACTACCTGTTTTCTTAAATCAATTCTTCATTTCTTGCTTCCCAAACGTTGTCTGAAAGAGATCGCTTTTTAGCGATAATACCGCCTGTTGTTACCTAATATAAGTTTATTGTATAATATTTCTTTTTATTCTTCTCGTATTTTGGTGCAATAAAGAATCATTACTCACTTACTTACTTATTTAAAGTGTTTACATACGTTAATCTACATCTAACACATATTATATACCTACCAATGGCGGTGGCAAATAGTACATTACGTACCTAGGCCGGTAAAATAAAGAAGGGCTCAGATCGCTGGCGTTTGTGGCCCGAACCGAAGGTAAGGGCTATAAACAAGCGATCTGAGGCCTACTTTATTACCGCCCGTGGTGCGTACATAATTTTACGTCTTCTCCTGGGTGTGAAGTGAGATTTGCCGCTGCGCCCTAGGGCGGTAAAGCTCACTTAGCACCCAGAGTGACGTAAAAAAATTTTTTTGGTCAAGCCGGTGCTGAATTTCGTTTAAAAATTCTTCATGCGCTGTAGGAAAACTGCTCAGGCGCCTGAAACTTAGGCAAGCCGACGGGAATCGTGTTCTATGGACGCGCCGCCACTGATACCTACTCCTAATCTCATGCTATAACATCCTTTGCCTCTAAACCCAAGCGGGTATGTTCGCTCAAATTCCAGAAGTGCTAAAAGATTCCCAGAACCCCCAAATCCCGATCGTACCTAATGAAATATTAAACTGAATTGCGAATTCCTGGTTGAGATTGGAACTATGCTAAGTTCTCACATTACGGCGATGTCGCGAGTTATTGCCAAAGTTTACTGTCTAACTTAGAGTGGAATCGAGGACGTTTCTTTGGAGGAATAATGGTTTTATACAATTGAATGATTAATTGTTTTCGGGTATAGTTTTGCGGAAATTAAGTGTTTGTAAAACCAAGATAAAACCGCAATAGTTTATGCAACAAGTTTAAAAAACAAGTAAAGTCAATGTGGCTAATTCCGTCATAGGGCCTATTCCGTCTATGAATCTATATTTCCATGATTAAGAAAGAACCATTTGCCTTTCATTCCTTAAACTATAAGCAATCTCTGCATTGCCGATGAAATTATCAATTTCGTTCGTTGTTCGAGAAAAACGCTATTACACTCGAGTGCAAAAAGTTTCGGGTCACTAGCATTTTCTTGAATATCTTTAAAATGAATATCTTTAAAATTAATATCTTTTGAGGTATCCAAGAAAATGATAGTGACCTGAAACTTTTGCTCTGTAGACGGAATAGCCCCTATGACCGAATTAGCCACACTGACCTTACTTAAAAATAATTTCCCAACAATATACGGGGATATACCTTAAACACGACCGAAGGGAGTTAGTTGTACACCGGCATGAGTTTGGAATTAACTAGTTTTTTACAAACAGGTAAAAGTAACACGCAGATTTAAGTCGATTATCTACTAAAACCATCAGAAACCTAGTCGTATGATAATTAACTTCGACACAGCAAAACAAAATTTAACAGCTTAACATCAGAATTTTCGGGTCTGTGCGAATTTTCCCGAAATAAATCAGTGATAAAAATAATAATCACACACTGATAGTTCAATATGTTGGGGCAGCACTCGGCAGACAAGTTGACACGGGCCAAATTGAATATTATGCACAAATTGAATCCACTTCGCCCCGGGCACCTGTCAACAGATTTCATATTCGCCGGCGCGCTTACCGCCGGTTCTCGCGAAAATCGTATTCGCGATGCGTCCATTTTGGGTGGAAAATTGTATTTGACTGATATTGAAGTGGCTGGCTATAAGTTATATTTTTGTCATTTTTACTTAAACGTTATTAGCGTTATCTTTTGGCATTATATTTTATACAAATAGAATAGAATAGAATAGAAACATTTATTTCGAGTAACTATTATGACTCATACAGATTGTTAGTAAGAATTATATTACATTAGTATTTAAATCTAGTATAATTTAATCTTAATCTAATTATTATAAAACATATACACTGCTGGAAATGTGCATTTCGCAGCAGTGTCTTATGTATGGACAGTCAAGTCTGTCCGCTATCGAACGCAGGATGGGGTTGGGGCTGGCCCGCACCCGGCGCACCAGGGATGTGCATCGCTTGCGCATGGTAGCATAAAAACAGTCCATCTGTGCGTTTGCAAACATCCCCGATGCGCTGCAGAAGCGAGGCAGCCCCACCAGCACCCGGAATGCGTTGTTATACTGGACCCGGAGGGCCCCGTAGGCCCGCTGCGTGAAGAACCTCCACAAGCTACACGTATATAGGGAGGTGCAATATGCTTTAAATAAAGTTAATTTTACCTCCCTTGTGCATCGCGCGAACTTACGGGAAATCATGTTTGCCCTAATTGACAGGGCCCTGCGTTCCCGTTCGATATCCATATTATCTTTTAGATCAGACGTAACAATATGGCCTAGGTATTTGAAGCTCGTTACCTTTTCTAGTCGGCTATTATTTAGATAGATACTTACATATAAATTGTACGAAAGTTAGTACATATTTGGAATGTTATTTAAGGTCTTACCTATAAAGGGCGTCACTATCAGCCAAGTTTAGCGGCCAATATGTTGTTTCTATACAGTGTCCATCCTTACTCAGACGCTGTGAGAGGAAGCTGCCAGCCCTCTGATCTCCGCAGTTTCAATCAGCCTTTTGCTTAGATCTTTAACAAGAGATCGGGCGCTTGGACCCCACGGCCCCAGGGTCTCGACGCCGAAAGCCAAAAAGTGGTATTGGGGGCGGAGACCCCGGTATTTTGAAACTTTTTTGCCTTCAACAGTCATTCATATTTAGTTACTTGAATACCGTTTAGGTATGATAATTTGGATATACTTAAGACATTTATCCGCGTCATACTTTCTTTAAAAATTGGTCACACCCTATATAGTTAGTCGTAATAAATAAATAAATAAATCTTTATTGCAGACAAATAGTCCATACATCTTGTTAGTTACAATAATTTGCTTATAATCTACAAAAATGCCGAATAAGCTCGGTGTTATAGAGCTATTTAGTCAGATAAAGGTAATGTAACAGTAGTCGCGGCGATAATATGTCGTATAGTAGCTGATTATATTACAATTTGGCTTATACAACAATTCAGTCAAATAGTAAGTGGAATAAACGTTTATTTGACTTTGTTATGCGATTGTTTTACTACAGTTTTGTAGCCATCATCAATATTACTTCTATACAGCTCATTGATCACGTAACAGCGTATTATACCTCAGCTATGTTACAAACAGCCGTTTATACGTTTCTAATGTTGCCATTATATGACTAGTCATATTGCCATGGTTAGTTGCAACTTTTATTCAGGAAACTGTTGTATAAAAGAGTTTAAAGTAATTTCTACTCCACTTGTAGCAATGTAAATGTAGTAAATAAATACGATTACTACACAATCGAGTAATAGATTTCATACTGATTTCTATAGAGTGTATAATGATATAAGTGTTGCTTTGGAGATAATTATCCGACTAATAATTGTTTATGCTGTGTAAGTGTAGTTGTTTAGCACTTTTATTTCACAGCGTGTGTTATAAAGATGCCAAAATATAACGTTTACTGATCCACAACTCGTATAACCATTGCATGTCTGCCATCTTTTCAGCATCAAACTTGTCAACCAGAATCTTTCAATGCGAGTACTGGTTCCGTACATAATATTTTTTTTGAAATTTCTACAGAAAAGCTTATAACCATACAGCAGTCAAATTGTCGATTTATCAAGGAAAGCGCGATTTAAAGCTACATTTTTACATTCTTCTAATGAACCCTTCCATTAGAAGAATGTAAAAATGTATTTTTCATGCAAAAAAAGTTGTGTCTGCTGCGTAGTACGCAAGAAATTTTCAGACTTTTGACATAAAAAATACAGTTTAACTAAAATAGCTGTGGGCTTATTCCTAAGATGGGAAAAAGGCGGCCATCTCAGGAATAAGATATAAATAGGTGTTTGGTGAAGAAAACATGTTTTTAAGCCAGGCAAAGTTGTGCATCGTAGGCATACTTGTAGCACGCGACGGTACGCGTATTTCAGACACCATTTGTTGCAAATTTTTTACGATTACAAGAATACTAAAAGGTTTACAGAGTTCGTTTTGGGCTTAAATGAAAGGCAAGTATACGTATAAAAAATTTGTTCCCATAATTTTAAATGAAAGGCTGTGACCGTATTTAGATGTAAATATTAAGCAAAACTCAAAAAATAGCATTTTTAAGCCTCATATTTCATGATCTACAAGATGTAACAAAAATACTGGTGATCCGCTTAAGGACATAATTGGTATCGTACCTATTGCGAGTAAGAAAAAGTAGGAGGCAAATTTTTTCGACGTGTATTTTTTTGTATGGACACGTCATCCCAGCCGGCCAACTCTCCTACAAAACCAACTTTTTTTGCGAGAAAAACATAGTTCTTAGTTTTGCATAATTATAATATAACACCAAAATGCCCTTAAAAGGATCACCAGCATTTTTGTTACACCTTGTATTATACACACGGAACTGTGTAACTATTACCACAGGATTTCTTTGATATTGTGTGGAAATCAAGGGTTTTTATATTCTTTACAAAGAACCCTAAAGATTGCATTATGGCGGAAACAATAGTCGAATAATGTAGTAACGGAGCACTCGTATGCGTCTGTAAATCGCATACTGGTCGCGTAAGTGTTACGAAGATGCTTAATGTCGCTTACTGATACCATTTGTTCAGATAATAATAAAATAAATTAAATAAAAATCACTTAAAACTAAATATCATGAAGGCGCATTAAAATTTTATGAATAAACTATAATATGTTTCGTCACAAAAATAAGAGTGCAGGTAAAATTCACTGTTATATTGCCACAATCGATAAACCTCAAGTCACTATACTTAATATTTAACAAAATCAAAATGCACTTTTACGTAAGTAAAGTCTCTCCAAATATTTTTTTTTTCAAGTTCGGTCTATGGTTTGTGACAATTAAATTGTACGAACTTTGCGCATGTTGATACTGTCGCTGCTCCAAACTTCGCTATTGAACCAAATAATTGCATAGTGGATTTCTTGCTGCTGCAATTCGACATAAAAGCCGAATAAATATTGCAATAAAAGCCACTACTACACGAAATTAGTAATTGCGCGACATTTATAGAACTTCTACTCCACTTTATTGCAGTATAATTGTGCCCAAACGCCGTCGTATAAACGTGTATTCGACTCTTATTCGACAATACACAAACACCAAAAAGTCGCGGCAGAAACGTTTACTCCACCATGATTTTGCTAGTTGGGATGTTAGTAGGTACCTAAGCTAATGAGACTACACTAACACGTAGTAATGTGATTAAATAATAATTCTGTCACGTGGTAGTGGGTTAAAGGCACTTCACATGAGCGAGAGCGTTAACAGCTATCACATCAAGGACCATATTGTACCCGAACAGAGAATATCTACAAAATCACGTTTTCTTAATTGAGGTAAAAGCTAGAGGTCTATCCACCGAGACACTGGTGTAGCTGCGGGCCTACCCGCGAATTTCGAAAATCGGAATTTCGCGATTCACGGTGTGTATAATCTGTATCTTTAGGTATTTAAATAAAAGTCAACAAACAATTTGTACATTCTCGGGTAGTTATAACATTTATTGGTTAACCAACCAAAAAGAGTATTATATAACCATATACAAAAGTGCCTAGATCTGTTACTGAACGAACGACCTGACTTTAACCTACATTATTTGATCAGGTAATGTTTTCATCTACCCTCAACTGGCCTAAGGAGCCGTTGAAGGGTAGATTTTGTTTACTTTTATTTAAATACCTAAAAATACAGACTATAGGTATTCCTGTCCTACCAATAGTGTCAAATTCTTGTTTTTTCCGGAATGTTTTGAACTTGATACTAGCCCTTTTTTAAGCCAAATCCCATTGAAAAATTCTGGTGACAGTGTATGTGCTGTGCTGGCGCCATCTGGCCAAACTGTTGACAGCCTTCCCTATTTCCGAGGAATGAATGCTATTTTGAACAGACATTTTAGTCCACTATACGAAATGGTCTCCGCCAAAATATTGATTGATAATATTATTTATTTTAATTTTTATAATATTAAAGGAATTACTTTAATTTGAGAACGAAATATGTATAACGAATGAATTATTAATGAATGAAATGGGTTAATATGTAGATAAATAATACTGAATGGTATTTGTATCACATAAACGACACCTATATTTAGGTGTCTCGATCCAAAACGGATTAACGGTTTAAATTGCTTCCGCTCCAGTGGAAAAATGGCTTTTATTCGACTCCGGGTTTTATTTAGAAGGGTTAAGATGGACGCTTGGGATTTACATAAATCTCTTTTAAAAAGTTTCAGTTGAATATCTGTTTACGTGTTGAATATTAAGTGGTTATTTTAAATGACTTACAAATGCACCTGGTTGTTTGGCCTGTTCGTTTATATAAAGGTTGATTCACGGTTTAATGTTCCGGGTGCAATACGACACTGCCGATACATAATTTTGTATAGTAAACATCACGTGACCTCTGAGTGCCGTAAGAGGCTCGTTACGTACTCGGAACGTCGACGGCACGGTCACGTTTTGTTGTTTGACGGCCGTTACTAGTATAGCTACAAACAACGCTCGGACCTGGCTCGTCCCGTGCAAGGCCCGTCGACCACTCGGAGACTAAACGACAACACCTTTGTAACGATGTGGCGGAATATATTTGGCAAAATATGTAGGTTGCGAAATATCAACAAATTGTATGTTAAATATGAGGGCAAAGCTAATTCGCTACTCTGTCAGTTTACATTGTTTATAATTACAAAGCAGTGATCACGTGACGATATGTTAGACCGAAAACAGCCCGGACTCGGCTCGGTTCGTGCTCGGTCCCAGACCGCTCGGTCGCTGCTCGTGTAGTGCTCGGAACGCCCGGTTCGGCCCGGTCGACGTGCGGCGAACCCAGAACTCAGCACCGTAAATCATCCTTAAGTTGCTTCTATAGCTTATGTGTATATAGGGAATAAAATACTGGTATTTACTGTATGGGCAATCCCGGTTTACCGGCCATACAAACAATACCGGTATCAGTGGCGGTGGGTCAAAAAATTTCTTATGCAAGCCGGTGCTGAATTTGGCTCAAAATTTCTTCATGAGCAGTAGGAAAACTGCTCAGGCGCCTGAAACTTAGGCAAGCCGACGGGAATCGTGTTCTATGGACGCGCCGCCACTGACCGGTATTTGCATTCCCTACTTATGTGCGCTTAAGGCGATTATCACACTGGCGACGGATCCGCATGCGGCGCCGGTGGGCGAGCGAGATAGCGCTATACACATGCAGAGCGCTATCTCGCTCGCGCACCGGCACCGCATGCGGATCCGCAGCAGTGTGATAACCGCCTAAGATTCCAGTGGCGTCATACACGCTTTCAAAGTAAGCAAAAAATCACATTTGTCACTTACAATGTATTGTACTTAAAAGTGTAACGTTATGCATTTAATAGACGCGACAAAAGGTATCTGCCACGACGGTGGCAACGTATTTAGATTTAAAAAAAAAACAGAGGAGAGTTGAATGCAATTACTTCCCGTGGGTTTTTATCCTTATTCAACATAGTATTATACATCTATACAGATTTCGAAGAACTCAAATACATTAAAGCTACTAACAAACTCTAGCATAACAATGTTTCCTCTAAATGCATTAAGAGCGTCGAAGCCGAGTTCATTAACATGCCCAAACAAAAGCGTAGTCCGAATATTATTTAAACAGTAACGAAATGAAATAAAGTAATTACAGATGTCGGGCCGCTGGCTTGGAAGATACAGCGTCGACCGCGTCACAGGCAACAGATTTTGCCTGCTGTTTACTTTATTTTTATATTTAACTGACGGTGTGATTACAGAGCAGTTTTTTTGGACAAAAATAATGTGTACAGTAATAGTTATTTGTGCAACAAGAGAGGAAAGTTGGTTTTTCTTGCGAGTGTTGATTTTGAGTCCCGAGTAAGCGAAAGATTCTATAATTGAATCACGAGCGAAGCGAGTGATTTTAAGTTTGAATCTTGAGCGTTACGAGGGATCTCAAGAACACGAGATGTAAAAAAACTTTCCTCGCGAGTGACACATACAACTTTTCACCTCAGTAGTAAGAACATATTAAAGTTTAAAAAACACGTTTATTTACATTCCTGAATGAAAGGCATCATGATTATGACGAAAAGCTTCTAGAAACAAAATTTCACTCCCTGGAGTGACGAAAGTCGCAACTTTCGTCACTCCCTGGAGTGATGAAAGTCGCACTTTCGTCACTCCAGGGAGTGAGGAAAGTAGGCCTGTTCGAACTGCTGAGGTGAAAAATATGTTTACACTTTTTCACCTTACGCCTTTGTGCTGCGCATAAGCTCTAAGGAATTTCTAAAGCTCACGAGCCTGGTAGGTATTGTTGTTTGAAGTTTTTTAAATGTCCGAATGTTAGTTAGGAATTTTTTTTAGTAATAATCGGATGTCTTAAAAATCTTAATTTACTGATGTAGTGCGTCAAATAAATCGTAAAGTTATCGTGCGTAGACTTTATGTAAAAGTTAGAAGCAAATGAATTCCCTCGATCCAAAGTTAGAAAGCTGATATTTTCTGGCTACTACGCCTTAGCTTCCCGTGTTCGGCTATTTTCAAAGGAGATAGTTGGAGAATGGAACAAGGAATGTAAATTTGGAGGATTTCAGTTAAGTAAGAGTGGCGTTTTAACTTTTAACAAGATTTCGTGGAAGTTTTTCGAGGGAGTTTTGACCTGTTGATAAACATCCTTTGTTTTTGAAGGTATTTTTCTTAGTTTTAATTTGAAAGATGACAACATGATTGAAATATTAATGTTTCATATAGCAATAAAATTCAGTTATTTGCGATGTTATTAAATGGTTGAATAACTTAGAAAAAATCGATAAATCGAAAAGTTTTATGGGAGTGGCCTGTGCCCAGCAGTGGGACACTCGACTACGTTAGTAAGTAAGAAACTATTATCTGGGGTTGATTTGTACAAAGTCACTTGTCATTTTATACAACCTTATGTCAGACTATCCAAACGATAACTGGTGATTGAGCTTGTAATATTAGCGCGACTATACAAGGTGTAACAAAAATGCTGGTGATCCTTTTAAGGGCATAATTGGTATCGTAATTCTAATTACGAAAAAGTAAGAAAAAATTTTTTGCGTGAAAAAAAATTGTGGTTTACTATGGAGGGTCGGCCGGCTGGGACCACCCTGTCCCATAGAAAAAAAAATGCTTTTTCGCGTCCAAAAATTTATTCTCCTACTTTTTCTTAGTCGTAATACGATACCAATTATGCCCTTAAACGGATCACCAGTATTTTTGTTACACCCTGTATTAAAATCATCTACTTCTTTCATCGACAAGGGAGAAAAATGGATATCGCACGACACTTTACCGTCAAAGTAGGTATTATACTAAAAGCCAGTATATCTCTAGAGTTGAAACACGCAACCCACCAAAAATGACAGAATATATGCAACGCGACTGATTTTAAAACACGTTTCAAAATGACTGTTAGCATACCGTAACCAACCTACATAATTTTGTCGGTTTCATTGTTAGTGTTAGTTCAAAGAGCGGTGGAGGGTAATAAACGTTTATATTGTACTTAGGGCCTTTTGGAAGTAAGCAATAATCACAAGGGTCTATGATAAGGACCAACGATAATAGCGCCTTCTCTGTCATATCTATGGAAAGTGTAATAGGACCATCCCGTTCAATTGGTATTGTTATTACCATTGCAGGTCTAGGTATAGTATATATGGTATTATACTACTGCCGAGAAGATGCGGGGGCGCTGCGCTGCAACATTTAAGAAATAACATAGTTTTATTGAGGAAATGCCGCCAGCATCCTTGGTAGGTACAATGCCGCAAGGGCCTAGTTTAGATTTGAGCTAGTTATTAATTTAGTTTAGTATTTGTACTGTAGTACCTCTGTCTATTTAATTATGTAAATAAATGTTTTGATGACATAGTTTTATTGATAATATCTTATTCAGTAATTTGATATTTTTATACTTTGACGGCGGCTAATAAGCAAATGAATACTTGCAACTCCAGTGGTCACGAGCGAGAATTCAGTGTGTTGGCAGATTGAGAGACAGAACAGATATCTCAATGCCAACATAGTGCATCTTTAAAAGCTCTAGCGACTTTACCCACTCGCCAAAAGACACTTTTGATCACTAAAACTAGACCAGATTTTTTTAATATGCTATGTTACTTTGAAACAAAAAAGCTGGTTATCTTCAAATAAGCCACGATACTCCTAAGTAGTGCAACCAAATGAAAACCATCTCTCGTCCTCAAGGGAGTGGATATCGCACGACATTTTACCGTCAAATTATTACATTACTGCTAGGAAACTGACGTGGCCCCGCGGCGCTGCACCATTTGAGACACGTGTCATTTCTACTTCAATTGCGATTGAACACAATTTCATTGATAAGAGTTCGATATTTGGAGCTTTGATATTTTTATATGGGTATGATTTAACCGATCACCAAATGAACACGATATCGAGGGCCTAGATAATAAGATCGGCTACTAGAATAATATACTTACAAGGTGTAACAAAAAGTCTGGTGATCCTTTTAAGGGCATAATTGGTATCGTATCCCAATTACGAAAAAGTACGAAAAAAAATTTTTCGTGCGAAAAAATTATTTGGTATAGTATGGAGGGTCGGCCGGCTGGGATCACCTGTCCCATAGAAAAAAAAATTTTTTTTCGCGCCATAAATAGTTTATAAAAAAATGATAGGTGGCGCTGAAAAAGATAGGTATGAAATTTAGCTGTTGCCATCCCCTTAAGTATTACTTCTACTGTGACACGTGATGTCCATGTGAGATCACTACTTGTTTGACACATGTTACTATAGTGATTAAAAATTTCAACCTAGTCTCACTAGCGACTGTTTTTGTTTCACGAATTGGACTCCTGAAAATCATGTATAGAAGTGATTATAAAGCCACACGGGGTTGCCTCAGTTCTCTGAAAGCGCCAACGGAAGCACCCTGATTGTTGTTTGCGAGCGTTCATTTGCTACGCCCAATCAGAGGGCGTTGTTCCAAAGTCTGAACGCTAAGGCGAACGCTGAACAGTTTAAAGTGGGCACTCTAAAATGTATTTGGCTACATTTGAAGTACCTATACACCCTGCATAATACTATTACTATTCATTGAAT
Organism: Pammene fasciana; assembly: GCA_911728535.1. Classification (NCBI taxonomy): domain Eukaryota; kingdom Metazoa; phylum Arthropoda; class Insecta; order Lepidoptera; family Tortricidae; genus Pammene; species Pammene fasciana. Next base: position 7,618,995 of record OU452292.1, read on the forward strand.
TTGTAAGGAGAGATCAGACTTATTGTAATTTATTGAATGAGAGTATAATATATCTTGTAGCAATTATCTCCAGTCTTTTATTCTTAATGCAAAATTTTCCCTTCTTAGTACGTCTATATAGAGGAAAAAAAAATTTCAGATTTTTCTCGGTTTTCGTTTTCTCAGTGATCCGACGGATTTTTTTTTATAATTTAGTTATTTTTTACCAATGCGTTTTACTAAATCCATATAATTTTCTATATCATGGTCACAGCCAGAGAAGAGAGTTTCTAGCTCTCTATATGTCCATCAGGTACTCTGGTTCGGTGAAGCGTTCAACTCGATTTAAGTTCACCTTATGGTAGAACTTTACCAGATTCTAGCACTGCATTAGTGCACTGCCTCACTAGAATTTACTATTTTCAATTATTAATGACTGCAGTGACGCCTATCGTTGATGACGCTGATATACTGACTTGAGTTGAGTATACTGACTTCATTATCATTCTCTACAAAAAAGTGTAACATGCAATTTTAGGTACCCTACTTATCTCTTAGGGGGCCCACCGACTATCAGTCCGTCCAACAAAAATTTTACATCTCCAAACAACTGACAGGCCAATATCGTCAGGCCGACTGATAGTGGATGGGCCCCATTAATAAAAACATTTAAATTTTAACATTATTAAATTTAAAATCAGCTTTCTTTTGCACTAAAAGAAAATGCAACGTTATAAAAATGGTGCCAATATTAAAAGGAATTCTCCACATGCTATTGCAGAACTCCGTGTGAAATAAAGTAGCCCATCCACTGACCGGATCGGCTATAAGGCAGCTCTTATAATTTACGATGGTCGTAAAACAAAGTGCGGCGTCAGTGAAAAGAATGGTTTCTTTCCTTGTTGCCTTACTACTGGGTTTTATTGACAACATTGTTTTGGTCAGTGATTGTTAGAAAGGGCTCATAGTTTTGCGGTATCGCATTCTCATGGCCGGTTAAGTTAAGGCTTCTTCGCCAGATGTCGCTAGGCGTCACCCTAAGACACATGTATACAGGATATGGTGGAGAAATTCGTAGCCACCAGGTAAGTCTCAGTAACTCTGTTGGTCAGAGCGATAGGCATGTTTCCTAGAGTCGCGAGTTCGAAGCTCGCTTGAGGCAGTGGATTGGTACCTAACCTACAAATAGCCACGTCAGTTCATAAAATAAACATGACCACTGACTGATCATATATGTTTTTGGTAGAGGGGTACGCCTGACAACAACGCCTATCAATGGCCGCTCCGGTTGGTTTAATTCTCTAAGACAGTCGTAGCAATACAATACATTGCAGTCGATTGTATGAATTTCCCACAAGGCGATTATGGCACTAAGGTAGAATATAGTCTAGAACTTAGAGTTTTAAACCAAGCGGAGTGGCCATTTGCAGGCGTTCCCCTCTGCTGAAAATGTATGACCAGTGGTCATACTCATTGTATGGACTGACGTTTATTTGGCTATTTTGACGTTTCGCATACATTTGACGTTCCCCTCCCCCGCAAAAACGGCAGACTTTTTCCGATAGAAATGAGAGCGCGTGTCGCATCCGGTTGGTTTAATAATCAAAGGTCTAGAGGGATGAGTTTTTTAAGCAAAGGAGGTTGCACTTTGTCTTTTTCAAATTATTTATTAAATTAAAAATTACTAAAAAAACTGCGATTTCGCTGCAAGAAAGTTAAGCTCTGAACTTGAAGCTTCTACTGTTTATTCCTATTAAAGCATTTCTATTTTCTGCTGCACAGAATCTCAGCTTTGCATTAATAAATTATAATATAATGTCCGCGGAACTCCCAGCTTAGCAAACTTTTTTCTTGTCCAACAGCGTGCATTATAACAAAACTTCTGCTTACAATTTCAAATGAACTTGTATTTTAATTGCAAGAATAAAAATATTGCATACAAATGTGTCTGCTGTTGTGAAAATGCAAATGTCGAAGCAACATTTTAGTTATCTAAAATTTTAACTAAAAACATTAGCATCATTATACTAAGTTCGCAAATCTCCCTAAGGTGGGAAGTAGGTACGGAGATCTCTCTGATGTACGGTGCTGAGTGAGTGTGTGTAAAAATCGAATATTTTAAGGACAGGTTGGTGACTTTGGCTTTAAATTTCAATACTTATATAATTGATAACCGTTTAAAAACGTCATTAATAAATAAAATATTTTTTTTATTATCAAAAGTGTTACAAAAAGGTGCTGAAGTCCCCGACTTCTGTGCTAGGTAGGAACCTGTGTTACAGAGGTCAGTGTCGTCTCGTGTGTGTGTGTGTGTGTGTGTGTGCGTGTGCGTGTGCGTGTGCGTGTGCGTGTGCGTGTGCGTGTGCGTGTGCGTGTGCGTGGGCGTGGACGTGGGCCAGGGCGTGGGCGTGAGCGTGGGCGTGGGCGTGGGCGTGCGGGCGTGCGTGCGTGCGTGCGTGCGTGCGTGTGTGTGTCTGTGTGTGTGTGTGTGTGTGTGTGTGTGTGTGTGTGTGTGTGTGTGTGTGTGTGTGTGTGTGTGTGTGTGTGTGTGTGTGTGTGTTTATTATGGTAACATACATTCAGTTTGTTCGTAGTCCAATGACAAAAGCCAAGAATTAAGATGCTATGGTATACTTAACTCGTTGAGAAATTAACATTAAATCAACTCAGCATTTTTATCTGATCAATTTATTTTTATTATACAATATCACTTTTTCTTCTAATGTCTCATTTCGATTTATTTATAAATAATGTACAAATTATGATTATGAAACATAACAAATAAATCTAACTAAAACTGAAATAAAACTAAATAATTAACTCTAAACAGAAAACTAAACTAAAACAAAAATATATCTAAAAGAGACCCCTGCGGCATGGTATCGAAAACGCTTGCAGCATTTCCTCTCTTGAGATTTCTTCTAATTGACTTTATACTGGAAATTTCGTAAATGAAGTATGAAACAAAAGAAAAAGCTTGAACTATAATAAAATATCTATAGTTTTACAAAAACCTTAACTACCCGTGACGGTCGCTAATAAGTGGCTCGAGTTTAATCCTCACAATCAGTTTAGATATGTATAGTTGTTCTAGAAGCTGTTTGGGTCATATTTGACCTATGTACTTTCAACGGTCTGATTGACTTGAAATTTAGCAGTGGCATGTAAATTGGATAAGATTACAGTAATATTCAAAATATACATATTTGTGACATTCCACGAGAAAAGGTACCTTATGGCGTTTGGGGCTTACGCTATTTCTAACGACGCTGTAATACTAATGCGATGCTTCGCAACGTAAGCGCCAACCGCCATAAGGTACTTTCACCCGTGGGACGTCACATTTCACACAATAATTCATAAGCTACTATTACTTACGAAAAAAAAGAAAATAAAGTTATGAAATTGGTTAATATCAAAGAAAACTTTCCAGACAGACTGAAATGTATTTACTTTACATTGCTATTTACAGTAATTGTTTGACTTTACCTGTCAAAACAATATTGTTATAGTAGATAAAAGTAATATGACAGCATAATACGTATTCGATTTAAATCAAAGAATGTGTTCGTTATATTTTAACAATGCCTATTTTAAATATACAACTTTTATATATCGGATTTTCAACATCGTTCAGTTCAAAACGTTATTATAACTTTTTTCTATTTTAACAGCATCTTTTAAATTTGAAAGAGGTCATTAATTGTGCGTTACAAATAATTAATCTTTAGTTTGTAATTACAAACAGGTAATGTTACAAAAGACTAATAAGTTAGGTACATGATAATACCGCCAATATCACATATGATCTAAGCCTTGTCTTATTGAATAAGTTTATATACTTTATTGGCGATTCGAAGAAAATTAAATCAAGCTATCAATAATCACAAACTAGTTTATAAAAACCATATAAAAAGTATACTAAAATAACTATTGCAAACGTTCTATAACGACAAAATCGGGTAACTAGAGATACAATAAACAGTTAGGACAACAGGGAAATTCGTATTCAATTTGACATTTGAATTTTCTCGTAATCTATATATTTTTCGTGTTTTCGCTTTTTTTCTTGATGGGTAGTATAATATGACAAAAAAAACCATAGAACCTTGTTAGCACTAAATCATGTATTTATAGTTACATCAAATTGTCATGACATGGCAGTATAGGTACTTAGGTATATACGTAAAAAGTTTTTACAATAAAAGATAAGATAGGTCAATGGTCTCCGTGTGAGCGGCTGCCGGTGAATTGCAGATTCGCAACTATTTTCAGAATTTGGCGCAAAGTCGCCTTCATGGTAATCTCTCAGATAATAATCCCCTGGCGGCTGGCGCTAGTGCTGAGTGTAACCTAGCTTTGTTTGTTATCGATATATATAACATTGGCCAATGCTATGCAGACGCGGATCCAAGATTTCGTTAAGGGGGGCCTACACAAAAAATCTATAGCACCCGTACTACAAAACTTGCGTGTCAGGAGGGGTTGGGGGGGGGGGGGGGGGGGGTCCCTTGTATCCCTGTACCCCTGTATGTAGTATTTGTGAGGATAGCTTCTTTACCGTAATTTTAATTCTATAAATATAATAATCGATTAATACCCGAGAGAAATGCGTGTCTAAATCCAGTGACATGTAGCATACGTGCATACGATAAATAAAATAAATTGATTGCTTTCACTATTATAAGGGAAATATGGGATTTTTTTTTTAAATTAAGTGTATTATTTATTTATTTATTTAAACTTTATTGCACAGTAAAACAAACTACAAAAGGCGAACTTAATGCCAGAAGGCATTCTCTACTAGTCAACAATAAGGCCAAACAGATAGGAAATCAAAAGTGCGGGGAACGAGTAGAAAATTTGAGAAAATGAAAAAGAACATATTATGTATGCATAACAAGTAACAACATGCCCTACCTATCTAGGTAGGTACTTAATTATCCTTTATGATTGAACAACATGATCTACTAGAGGCTAATTTCCTTTCTTAAATTAAAATATATCACGTTTTAAAGGCATCATCAAAAGGTTAAAGTCAGGTCGACCCCTAATACTAATCCTCTTATTTTTGTTGGCGGTCTGTACTCTCAAGAATCGTATAGTTATAAAATGCGTATATTAATTTCCACGCTCAAAAAAAACGAAAAAGGACAACGTCATACAACACCCACGATTTAATGTTTCTAAATAAATAAAGGAAATTTCTAGTGTATCGAATATGAAGCACCGTATTGGGCTGGCTAAGATACAAAATCAGCAAGTATCGCCATTATACGCGCCACCAGGATGTGCATTCGCGGCACACGCTACTGTGTTATGTAGGCTGCCAGTGCTAAGTAGGGTTTAACGAATGGTGACGCCCTTCCGCATATCAATTGAAACCCCTCTTCTACCATAAAATCATATATTTAAAAATTTTATACAGTTTATTATGCTGTTTTTATATGATTGAATAAATTGTCTGTAGATTATCGATAGCTGTGTCACATCACTAGCCGGTCTCATCTGGCATTACAGCACAGACGCGGGTAAGCATCCGTTTTACTAATGCACACGGTCATTTATTTTTACATTCGACTTTCTTTAAACTTCATTGTCATGAGATAAAGATTTTAAATGGAAATTGAACGTTACTAGACAGGTGTGTGAAAATACCGCAGTTATTATCCTTAAATATTTTTTGCTATTATCATGTTGCCTAAGATTTTGTATTTATAGAGAACATTCTAATAGGGATGGGAATAAACAATCGCGCTTAAAATAATAGTTAAAAATATAAAAAAAATAGTTGTCATAATAAAAAACATTATTGTAAAATAATGTATAAATAAAGAACAACAGAATCACCACCAACTAGTAAGATAGAAAAAAAAATATTATTATGCATGTGGATGAAGTGCGTTTTTCACCATAGCTTTTAAGTGACAAAGGGCGCGTTTACGAGGCGGAGTGGTGAAAAATATATTTTTACTGTAGTCGCATCCAGTATCTAAATACATAACATAACTCAACGATCATCATATATAAAACCAGAAAAATAGCAAAAAGCTTCTAAAAGTTCTTAGGCTGTGGCCGTCTATATCTCTATAGTTTCTGATAAAACTGTCCAACTTACAATACTTAATTTTAATATGATCAAGACCACAGACTCAAGACATCAAATCTTTTGTCCATGCGTTTGATACGACGGCCTCGATCATTCAGCAAACTTGCCAAATTCCCCGCAAACTCCCTTCTATTTATATCAAAATTGCTTCGCCCCCATTCTATCCTTCATTTACTTCACATTACTTATTGTTCAATGTATAGGGCTAAAGTCAATGCATCCCTTTATACCCATTTGCCTCTAAGGTGGCAAACTAAGTGGTTGGATCACTTTAGGCATCGCCGCAAAGAAAATGCCTCGTTAAAATTCATGAGAAGCAATTGTTGAGTTTCCCGAGACTTGCTTGAGTGATATTAGATTTTTCATTTGCCCCTACGGCTAACCTTTGTGGGGTAACATTCCATTTTGGCTTTATGCTCTGAAGGCATTTTTACCTGGCATGTTTGTTGTCCCGGTAATTTTGTAACAGTTGGTTAATGAATGTCTTTGCCAGTTTATTTTCGTTGTGGTTGATCATGTTTTTAGAAAGTTTTATGTTTTTGAGCTTAAGTCATCAGAACGAATAGCATGTTTGCCATTTTCAACAGACTTGAATTTTTCGAAGGAGGAGATTCTCAATTCGGGATATTTGTTTTTTGCTATTTTTTTATGTAAGTATGTTCACCGATTATGCGAAGATGGCTGAACCGATTTGGATTTTTTTTGATAGAGTATACTTCAAAGTTGGTCCCATTGTCATCAGGTCAGAATGTGATGATGGGATACCGGTGGAAACGAAGGAACTCTTCAACTGTTATAGGCACAGCTATAGTGATTGGAGTATTTTTTACATCAACTAGGGTACTTTCTTTTGGAAAGGTGGAGACTAAGTGAAGGGTACACGGAAAGAACATGTCTAGTCCCTTTTTTCGTATAATGCGATTTTTGTATCAAAATGTAGAACTTGCAATGAACTATTAACAACAACTTCTGTAACAGCTGGAATTTTTAACATAAATCCACTTTTTAATTCATAAAAACCATCTAAATAGTTACGAAAATAGTATCGTTAATTGAGTCGTTCCAAACTTTAAAACCGCTATAACTCAAAGTGACTAGACATGTTCTTTCCGTGTACCCTTCAAGTGAAGTCGGTTCTTTTTTGTTTAAAATTATAAGAAGGTTTTGGGACTTGCGGCCATCTTGGCGAGCAAGGTGGTTAGGTTTCGTGATTAACTTCTTATTTTTTGTTCATTTTCGTGATTCAGTGTGTAATATATAGCTTATTCTGCAGTGATTTAACGAACTAGTGGGCAAGTAATGAAGAATTAGTCTCAAAACAAGTGAGATTAATTCTTCATTACTTGCTACCCGTTAGTCCACGTGCTGTTTGTAGGGAGTAGCTATCTCCTTATAAAAAGCCTAACCTCACCGTACAACGTCCAGCTCTTGGAGCGAAATTTTAACGAATTAACCGTACACTTGTCGTCTCTACTTTGACATTGGCAAAATTGTCCCAATATTGTGGACAGAATGCCATTTATTTTAAAAATTGAATTGAAGAAGGTTTTGTCAAATAAGGATAACGGCTAACACGGCTTATGTTTTTATAGTAGAGTCGTCATAGTCTTCAAAATGGGGGTAATTTGAGTGCATTAAATTGTGTTAAATATAAATTTACCCTGACCTCAATTTGACAGAAAAAATAATTAATGTTATCTACCAGTTCATGAAAACCGGAAAAAATCCAGCAAATAAATATTAAGCCATTCTTATTTATCAACTTTCAAAAATTGTTAAATAATATAGTTTTGAAGCACTTCGCAATCGAAATTTAGGTGACTAGTCTCAATGTTTACATTCAATTTGTTTTTTTTACAAAAAACCTTGATGTAATCTACAGCCAATATGTCTAGGAAATGTAGTTTTTTCTAGCGCACCCGATCCATTCCCTCCGATCCGAGCAATATGGCCGGTGACATAACCTTACACGCGATCCATTTTGGGCCCTGTAAAATAGTGATCGTTGACCCGAAACAAGCGGACGCTATTTGATCTCCGGCCGATTTTACCGATTTAGGGTTACGTATTTGTACCTTATACAAAATGTAACAAAAATTCTGGTGATCCTTTTAAGGGGCTACTGCATACACTGAACAAGCGAGTCCTGTTTTTTTATGCTATCTAAGCATACTTTATTTAAATGCAAAAAAAATAAGACACAAATCTACGGAACCCAACCTTATTATACAACAGTGCAACCGCAACATATAAGCGTAGTCTAGCACAAGCAATCTTTACCACTAGTTTCCTTTGCAAAGAAATTGCCGACTATTGTGCTCCGTACAAAGGATTGGGAACGGGGTGCAAAGATAGTTAAACTACGGCCCGGGTTGTATTTTATTTTAAAATATATCTACTGGGTAAGATACAGACGGAATGCGGGATTTAAAATAAAATGTATTTTTAGAGAGTGCTGCAAGATTATGTATTTAAAGTACGATTTTTACTTGTAAAGTAAAAATTGTGATTTAACGAATTAAAATTGTATTTAACGGTTTTTTTTATTAAAGTAAAACAATTTAATCAAACTATATACCGAAAGAAAATGAATACCTAGCCTGTAATAAAAATCACTTACAGTGTATAATGCTTTTATTTGGTATACCTACGTAATTACATAAAATAATAAAAACTGAAATCAAACCTAAAGATAAATTACAGCTAACAAATCTTAAAAGAAAAACTTACAAATAAAAAATAGGCCCTAAGTCTGTGCCAGCCGGAAGGGTGCCCAGAAGGCTAATAGTAGCATTGCCGCGCTGGACAGCAATGCCGATGCGTTGGCAAAGTTTGTCCCAGCCTTCTGGTCACCCGTTGCGTCAATAAGGCAAATTGGACACTGATTTGTCTGCGGACACATCTGGATAGCGCCATACATGGACGGATCTGTCCGCCGGGCATATTCGCTGGTCAAATCCGGCGGGCAAATTAGCGCGGGTATCCCTAGCAATTTTTACGAATAAATAAAGAAATAAATAAGGACGGACAAAACAAGCCAATTATAATAATTAGCAACTTGAAGTTTTACAAAAACTCAAAAGTAATTTAAAGCAAAAACAAATTACAAAACAAAACGAATCTGTCACAATGTTGTGTCATAAAAATATACCATTTAGAGGTGGAATTCTGTACAAAAGTTAATGAGTGAGAGCTTTGCAATTTAACTTCGTAATAAAAACGGTATTCGTGTCAGTCGACGAAAAGTTTTTTACGCGACCGTAGATTTTCTTAAGTCTCGTAAATAAACAAGTTAAAACACAATGGATTGCTGATTTGGTTGAAAAATAGGGGGAAATGTAAGCGTTATTTCAACACCGTAATACTAGATGCGAAACGAAAACATATTCAAAGTACTACTTATCGCTGGTAGATGCTATATTTTTGATGCAGCTTGATAACCATTGTGATGGTCAAAATGACATGTGCATATTTTTATGGATCATTACAGAAATGTAAACCTACTCTATGATATTGATGCCACTATTGGGATATCCTTATTGACAGATATCAAAGTGACAAGGAACACTTTGCATAGACGTAACTTTTGTAGTGAGTAGTGACCACCATTGTAACAGCTGATCCACAGCTGACCCACATCTGATCCACAGCTGATATATACTTGATACTACTTTCCATCTGTATCCTATAAACCTTGACATTCCATGATATCTCTTTCAATGCATCAAACCATATGTATATTACCATATGTGTATTAGTATATAAACTGAGTATTTTCTCAATGAAGAAACAGTATTTCCTCGACTCTTGAGTTGTCATTATACCCCTGAACGCCGTACACTTCACTTTTTTGGAGAAAAATTGTACCTATTCGTTTTGGGCGATACATATTATTAATAACATTTACTTATCATGAGCACAAGAACATAGTAAAAATTAAAAAAAAAAGAAATCCATTTTTTTTTCGCGAAATTGGCCGGAAGTCATATACCTAACGCTTTTTCCTTCGTTTAGTCTCAGAAATGCGTGGTTAAGATGTGTCGGGTTTTAAAAGCTCTCATAATTAAATTATTGCTACATTCGAAACCAATTTATATTGAAAACAAGAGCAAATAGAACATAACAAACAATATTCAATTAATTTGAACAGCCACAGATACTATAACATTATTTATTTAATGCATATCGAATGAGGCAATTTAATAAACCAATATTTTGTTTGTTATTTGTATATTATCATACGGTGTGATTATTTAGGCTGATGTAGGTACATATAAACGAACAATCAATTGATTTAATTAAAATTTAGATTCAATTTTTATTTGTTATTTAAACATAATCATAATCAAAGCACGATTTCATTTGTGTTTTTAAACTAGTAATCCGCCTCAAATTAAAAACTCGCGATTTAGGTACAAACGAGTTGACCAATGTAAAAAGACCTTTAGAAAATCGCATTTGTGCCTTCTAGCACCATAATCCATTGAGTTTATTCCAAATATATATTTTGTAAAAAAAAAACTTCTTTCCACCTTTAGGTCAATAATTTTGACCCAAACCTCAAATGAGGGTAGAATTGTAAACCTGATTATAAATATCCTGTATCCTATCTCATATCGGATTATCTGCCTTGATTCGTATTTACTTGGGACAGGTCAATAAACTGTTGTCGTTTTTCTCGGACATAAAGTCCGGAAGCCGTGAGGTTACTAGTCAATAGAAACCAATAGTATTTATTGTATCGGAAATGGATTACTGAAATCGTTTTTAGAGGAAATGATCACTTTCCGTCCTATTAATTTTCAACGCATCTTGGATATTTCTTGCGATTTTAGTGTTAATATTAAAACGCATTAATTTTATTGAATAACGCATTATTAAGTATAAAAGAGTTAGCGAAAAAGCTGATTGACACTACCGGGGATCAGAGAGCTGGCAGCTTTCTCTCGCAACGCATCAGCGTTGCCATTCAGCGAGAGAATGCTGCCAGCATCTTTGGCACGATGCCGCGGGGGCCGTTTTTAGATGTTTTTAACCGGCTTCAAAAAAGGAGGAGTTTCTCAATTCGACTGTTTTTTTTAAATTATCATTATTATCTTTTTTATTGTTTTTTTTGTATGTATGTTACTCGATATCTCCGTGAATCGTGAACCGATTTTCAATTTTTTTTAATCGATTATGTATAACCCCTAGATGGTCCCAAGTCGGGGTCTGATGATGGGATCCTGGAGAAATCGAGGGAACTCTTCAACTATTATAGGCACACCTATAGTGATTTCACTATTTTTTACAGCAACTCGGCCACTTCCTCTTGGAATAGCGGATCATAAGTGAAGTCGGTTCTTTTTTGTTTAAAATTATTTAGTTTAGATTAGTTTAAATTCATTTTGAAGTAGTTTTTTTTATTCAGGTTCTGTATCTTTATGTAAAACTTATTTTATTTTATATTTTATTAATTATTATTAAAACTTATTTTATTTTATGTACTTAGTATGAAATGAAATGTACGACATTTTAAATCACAAAACAAAAATTTGTTAATACTTACCAGCTTCACATTTATAAGCATAACTTTAATTGACATGTCGATGAAAACTTATAAATTTTAAAATAAGAATAAGTAGTATTAGGTAAGTAAGATGTGCACTTAGGCCACTCAGCAGGCTCGTAGCCTTAATACAGTCCGTGAGCTTTAAAAAGAACCTTCAGGAATCGGCGATGACGCCCATGACACACGAAGGTACTATTGCTGTTCTATTTTTTCATGTGTCACTGTTGATAGATACCCGACGTCTGTTTCTAAAACCCAAAGGATCTTTTGAGAGCTCACGGACTGTACGGTGCTCGACTGAAAAGCTAAGTACTAATTACGTCACGATTATATAAAATACTATTACAGTATGATGTACACAGATTCTAAGGATATGTATAATATTCCAACCCCTTTTTTCGTTGTCTGCATAATAAAACAAAGATTAAACAGGAAACATTAATGTTCGCCCAACTTTCAAAGTTAACTGTTTACTTGGAGTAAATCCTTAAAAAGCTTTCTTCAGCAAAAAACACGCAATAATTCCTTAACTTCAATAATTAAAACTCCAACAAAAGGTGATAAAAGTTTTACGTTCATACTCTCAAATGTCTTATATTGTTACTTTAGCAATAAAAACCTTTCCTACACGAAAAGTATTTTAATAAAAGTTAAATTACATCAACATCATTATAACGCTTTATTACCGTCTTAGGCAGAAAGCTAGCGCTGGAAAATAGCAAACTTTTTATATAGTACCTATGTATTGTTTTTACCATATCCAGATACCCGGCAACTGTTCATCGGTGCAGGTCAGATAAGCGGGTTAGCTAAGTGCTTTTAAAAGCAAGTAAATATATGCTAAATATAGTCATATCCATTAACATCTTCTGTATAATAAACGGCTCAATAGTTTTAACGTCACGGTGGAATAGGAGACGCTTACACACATACAGACAAACATAGAAAGTTAAAGTCGTAGTTCACTAACAAGATAGGTTTTATCTATAATTTACGCATTTTCAATGAACTTTACAATTTTTTTTACGTTACACACTAGTCTACATCTATGAATAGCTGCCAGATGCCCAGATCTAGTAATAAGCACTGTACCTATACCAACCAAACTAGACATGTTTCGTTGCTCTTACAATAGCATACAGTCCGTGAGCTTTAAGAACCTCCGGGAATCGGCGATGACACACGAAGGTAATATTGTTGTTCTGCTTTTTCACGTGTCTCTGTTGCTTGATACCCGACGTCTCTTTCTAAAACCCGAAGGATCTTTTTAGAACTCACGGACTGTATTTTCAAATGGGCTAGCTCTTATTCTATCGGTTTTCTTGTTTATCGAAGGTCTCTCCTAATTTTCCCTTTGATGGTATATTTAATGTCGTCCTCGAACGTAAAAATGCCTTATGATGTCGGAGCACCGATAAAATACATATAAAGATAATAATGTCGGTTAGAAATGTCCTATTTCCGGCACTAGTGCGTCCTGTTCCTTATTTATGTGTGTAGGCCTTGTAGAGTAGACCGGGGTCCACTGAACCAATTTTGAAACTGTAACGAAAAGTTTAAAAAATAGGGTTGCCTACCTCATCGACCTACCTAATCTTGATCTATTAAGTACCATAGTTAAGACAAAGCAATAAAATATATATCCTTTATTTATTTTCTTTCTTCGGTTAGGATATTTAATACAACTATTATAAAAGTAGGTATTTATTTTGAAGCAAATTAGGCTCTTTAAGTATAAATTCACTCTGTACTATACACATGTTATAAGATTTGGTGTACTTAGTATTTTTATAGTACTTTATGCAACAGTTGTATAAGAGGGGTCAAAAAAGGTAAGTGGCGTGGGTAACTATTTGACCCGCAGGCGAAAATTGTTAAGAAAATTGCTACGAACTTTTTTTTTCACCTACTTATATGACGTTGCATTCAATACTTTTTCTACGATTACGCTTACTTTTACAAAAAAATGTGAAATTAAAAACTTAATGGATATTGAAATTATTTTGTCAACATAATCAACAATAATTTATGTTTCACCTTTTAAAACACTGTTTTTCAAAAAGAATACTATCACAAACAAATAGTCGTTATTTAATCAATTATCAAAGAGTGACAGAGATTAGTTAAAATCATGTTAAAATTTATTTTCATAGTTTGCAGTTTGCCCCCACAAACGAATGAGAAACGTAAAAACTACATACAAAGTATGTCTGTGGTTCTTTATATTTTAATTCTTTTTCATAGTTTTATTTTTTCTAAAAACGCTGCGTTTGTTTAGATTCGTGACTGCAGGCGATAAGCTATTTTGGCTTTTATAGAACAAGTGCTTGTTTGGGGAATAGACTAGATAGACTTTTCTTTGAGTATTCTGTGTTCTTATATAGGTGATGACGAATGTATAAATGACAGATAAAAGTAATGGAGTAGAAAAACAATATGTAAGAGTTTACGGTTTATTTCAAATCGATAACAGTATCGTTATTAATTTGTAATATTAAAACAGTTCATGCTGATTGAATCATTTTATTTGACCCGGTATAAATTATCCAAACAATGAACTTGTGACTTACGTAGGTACTCTCAGACATGCATCGGTAAATCGATGAAATAACAAAAGGTTTATTAAATTCATCAATTTTTTTGTTAATGGTGATATTGCTGTTGAAATACGTATTAATTACCTAAGTGTCAAGAAACTGGCACATCCCGTTTCATACTAGAGATACAGATATTTGCTCTGTGGTCAATCGACTTAGTGACATTGGTTGTCATAACTATTATATGCTTAGATAACAAAAATATTATACTGATAACAAATCTGTAACATATTAATATTTTAAAGTTAGAATACCGCTCTTGTAGGCAGTAAAAAAGTGCAATAATTTAAATTAAATTAAACTTATCTGCCGTGATCCTGACGTTATTTATTGTTGGCAAGCATGCAAAGGATTCTATTATTTTTCTTAAAAGGATAGATTTCATTATAGACACCTTACATTATTTATTGTTTGCAATCATGCAAGTCGATAGGAAGGCAAGTATTTAAATTCTTGTAACTTTTTCAAATCTGCAGTGTTTGTTGCACGCTGTCGGGATCGTACGGTCGTCATCTAGCATTCATGATGTCAAAATTTTTGGAATTAAAACCCACAACCGTTGAAGATGTCAGGAAAGAACACGGTTTGGATAGACCGGGTACGCTGGATCAGGCAATCGATATGTTACACGAGTGGATTCAAAAACAGGAGCATTTTTTAAAAAAGGACTTTTGTAAGTTACTTTTGAATTATTATAAATATAATAAATATTTATTAGCTGGAGTAAACAACTATTAAAAGTGGGGTCTGAAAGTGGAGTCACTATACCAGAAACATTTTATTTATCTTTTATCACAACTATACGCGTATGTAAGCATCAAACTCCGCTAGATAATATAGAAAAATAAACTGTACGACGATGATACATAAATTATCAAGCATATGCTACTCGAGCTTGGCCAGTTTTAAATAAACACTTTATATGCGATTAGGTACTCAAGTGGAATTAATTATATTACCTATTATAATTGGATTGTGTTTCATAATGAAGTAATCAATTTCTGTATAATCCCTCATGTTAAGTTGTAGTCCTACTAATTCCGCAACTTATGATCTATGTGATACAGTTTGATATTACTTACTTTTGGCTTCATCACCTAAACGTAAAAAAGTGGCCACCATTTGCCATTTAGGTAATGAAGCAAAAAATACGCAAAATGAAACTATGTGACAAACACCAAAAGTTGTGGAATAAGTAGGACTACAACTTAATATGAGAGATTATACAGAAATTGATTCGTTTATTAGGAAATACAATCCGCTCAATAAGGGCACCACTGGACGGACTGTGTCAGTCTTAAAAAATCTGTGTGGTCATTGGTAGTAGACTGAAAGATTCCTTGTTTATCTGCTTCACATTGTTCGTCTTCGATTTATGTATTTTCTTGGTATAAGTGAAGTATATATGTTTATTTTATGGGTTAATAAACAAAAAAAAACTGCGCGCGCCAACCCGCCTGCCAAGCGTGGCGCGCATGGCAAACCCCTCCTTAAAGGGGAGGCCTATGTTCAGCAGTGGACGTCTTATGGCTGAGATGATGATGATGATGATGATGATGATGATGATGATTTTATGGGTTTGCTTTAAGATTGTGGCGACCGTCCAGTGGTGCCCTCACGTCGTCGCGTTTCATTTTGCGTATTTTTGCTTCATTACCTAGTAAGTAAGTAAGTAAATAATTTATTGCCACGTAAAAAAAACATTACAATTAGGGTCTTCTACACCAGATCACAATATAAACTTAACCTAGACATTTATAACTATTATTATGTATACAAAACTAGAACCAAAAATGCATGACAAAAGGACAGTCTCAGCTGTAGGCTGGAAGCCTCGCCTTTCCGACGCGGTTCCAGCGCTGGTTTTCAGCCTGCCCAAAGCTACGGTGGTGACAAAAAGGGCGACCTATACCCTAAACGGCAATTAGTAGCCAGTTTTTTCCTGTTTAGGTGATGAAGCCAATAATATTAATCTACATAGATCTACATACACATAGATCATAATTTGTGGAGTTAGTAGGACTAAAACTTATCATGAGGAATTATACAGAAATTGATTCGTTTGTTAGAAAATACACTCCCCCAATGAGGGCGCTACTGGACGGTTTAGAACATTTAGTCCGTCTTAAATAATTAAAGATTTTATATTGTGCAATTGGGGTTAAATAAAATTTTGAAATATTTTCCAAATTGCGACGACGATAGCCGCCTGATTGTGCGCGCATTTTGTTGCCCCATGCGTACTAAATTGAATGTAGATAATAAAATATTAAAAGCATGTAATAAACAAATCGTGTAGATTTATTTTTATTGTATCTTTATTTAAGACTGATATTTCGGATGAAAAAATTGTTTGATTACAGGTAGGGAGTATTTAGAGCGCCTTATCGTCTCATCAAAGGGTTCTGTTGAGCGCGCGAAAGGAAGAATTGACAAAATGTGCACAATGCGAACTCATGTGCCTGAATTCTTCTCGAAAATCAACGTAAAACAAGAATTTTCACACCTTTCTGACTCACAGTAAGTATAAACCTTTTAATGCATCATAGAGGGCGCAGGTAGCTGCATTCAATACATCAATTTTTAACAAAACTATAACTTACAATTTGCCAATATATTTTTTTGACAATAAACTGAGAAAGTGTTATTTATGTTCTCGATAATCAACTCAAAACAATAATTTTGCAAAACTTTAGTCTTAAGTCACAGCAAGTGTAATAAGTTCAAGTTGCGCTTTTTTATAGAATTTGTTTTTTTTTATTTTTTTATTACCTGCAGATTTTTAAATGTTTACATGCCAAAGTTAACTGAGGACAACTACCGAATATACATGATTCAATATAAAAAAAACATCACTGCGGATAATCTAATGGACCTTTTTAGACAAATTATGATTGTAAGTAATTTTATCACAACCAATAGCCAATTATAACAATAGTACAATGCGGAAACTGTTTCTTTCGATCCCAGGCCTACTCCGAACCCCGAAAATCGAAATTTCGTTATAGTCTGCGTCTATTACCTAGTCGTATTTTACTGATCTAGGCGGCCAATATTATTTTTGATGTTATATTGGTAGTTACAGTAATATTAAGCTAATATTTGATCAGAAGAAGACGGCTCTGTCGATATTTCATCAGACACCATTTCATCTGTATGAGGCTCCGTGGGAAGCAGCATCTCGAGAGTTTCTGTTGCGAATGGCTTTGTCTTTTTACGCGTGTTGGTCTCATACCTGTTATTAGAGGATCCGAAATCATGAGTAATCTGTTAAGTACATCCCTATTGTATGAAACCCTTGAAAACTATCAGGAATAGTTTTGACGGTAGGTACAGACGAAAATGTCTGTTCGTGCTTCTGCAGCCTCTTCGGACAATGCCTAATTTTCCATTTTCCGGAGTGTATCCGTGGAAAATCAAAGCTAAATTGTAAACTAGAATAAGTGAGGTATGTGCTACATGAATTATTTCTGCCGGGACACCTCGGGAACTACAACTAAAAGTTTCCGATATGTCAAAATACTAGCAAAACGAGAACGTTAAAAGGATGTAGTTTTGAATGACTACCATATCGTCATACCATAATCAATCCTATAAAAACATATACAAACGAAACCTTCTTACCTGGCATAATAACATTTAAGGTAATTTATTATATATTCTACCGCAAAAACATACAAATTCACTTTTAAAGTCATCGATTTGGTATGTGCCGCTCGAGAAAATAAGTGCACTTCAGATACTTAACATTGCAACCAGATATACAAGCATAGTTTAGTGATAAGGTCGAATACATTGACAGATTATATTGCGTCAATAAGTAGACTTTCTGAACCTACCTCATTATTCTACACACAATCAATTTTTAAAAATTGACTTTTGGCCGCCCAGATCAGTGATATACCAGTCTGTGAGTCGGTTCAGTAGTGACCCTGCCTACGAAGCAAAAGATCCCGGGTTTGAATCCTGGTAACGGAATTTATTTGTGTTTATTACAGATATTTAGATCTGAGTTATGGATCGTTTTCTATGTGGTTATGTACCTATAGATAGTTAATACCATATTGATTATTTTATTCAGAAATCTTGCACATAACCTCGGTTTCCTGATTTTGTGTATACCATCGCTTTAAGACTGCGTCGACCGTCCAATGGCGCCCTCATTAGGGGTATTGTGTTTCCTAATAAACGAATCAATTTCTGTATAATCCTTCATGTTAAGTTGTAGTTCTACTAATTCCGCAACTTTTGGTCTTTGTCACAAAGTTTCATTTTGTGTATATTTGCTATTACTTAAACCCGAAACGGCAAATGGTGGCCAGTTTTTTCTGATTAAGCTGATGAAGCCAATAATATTAAACTGTATCACATACTATAAAATAACACGGTTACACTCACGTGACTTTAGTCACTTCACACATCCCACACACACACCACACACCATCTGTATCACATAGACCATAAGTTTTAGAATTAGTAGGACTACAACTTAATATGAGGGAATTAGGAAATATAATCCGCCCAATGAGGGCCACTGGACGGTCGACACAGTCTTAAGTTATTGACATGTATTTAGTTTATGTTCCATTATTAACTTTTCGTTTCCAGTTTGGGGAGTATTTAAAGCGATATGATTATGCCAACGGGTACATCATTTTAAATGATATGAGAGAAAACAATATCTTGGATTTGGTCGCACAATTTAATATTGTCGATTTGAGTAACCTAGCCAAAGCGTATTTGGTAAGAGTTTATGCCTATCGATTTACCTAATAGTTTATTCCCTAAAATATGATATAAATTCCCCGTGTTGCGCGACACGGAATCAGTCTGTAATCGTTATGTGTAGTCAGGCGATTATTTCGTATATAATAACAGATATCAGAAAAGGTTCAACTGATATCGAAAGTAAATTAACCCAAAAAGTAAAACGATTACCTACTTATTATTTTCCTCTTTATAGAAATTGTATGGTTGTGCTGATTTATTTATAATAACTTACAGGACGGCTTTGGGTTTAGAGTAAAGAATATTTACGTCATGTCCAACTCTAAGGTCATAGACATGTTCACCAGTCTTTTGAGGCAAGTCCTCAGTGCTAAACTTGGACAACGGATTATAGTGCTTAAATCATTGGAAGATTTGCACAATCAGCTGCCAACGGAACTGCTGCCAAAAGATTACGGTGGCCAGCAAAAGAGTATGATGGAATTAGCCGGTAAGTATTTTTTTAAAGATAGATTAAAAATATATGGCAAGAAGATGTATAAATCATGGTATAAATGTGAAAGACTACAAGTAACGGTCAGGGAAAATACAGAATGATGGGCGATAATGTAGTACTGAAGTGCATGGGTTAAATATAGGTAAAGAAGTGAATGACTTTGTTTAATACCAAGACGGTGGCAAATAAGCACACAGCCCGTCTGATGGTAAACAGCAGCGTAGCCTATGGATGCTTCCAATTCCAGAGGTGTCGTTTGCACGTTGCCGACCCTTTACAAAAAGGAGGAGGTCCCTCGTCGTCAACACACTGGGTTCTCCTTGAGCTTTTTGGCAACCGTGAGTAAGGTTGCCAAAAAGCTGGCAAGGCTGTTGCGGCAGGAACACAACACTATGAGTAGATTCTAGCGGAATTTGGCTGTGGTTTTCTGTAAGGTGGAGGGACTTCCCCAGTCGCGCTCTGCTCCACATTTTAGTGAGATGACATTCGTTGAGCTGTGGTGCCCTACCACACAGCGAGATGACATTCGCAGTACCCATACCTCTGTTTTGGATATAGTTTAAGGACATACCCGGGTCCGGACGCAATTCAAGGACATTACCGGGTATTTCAATTAAAAATGTGACGTGATTAACAATTTTATATTTATTTAATGTGTATTGTTCTACCTTATCATTTTAGACCAATGGACTGAAGAACTATCATCAAAAGAGTTCATCGAATACGCGACAGAGATGGCCCAAGCTCGTGTCAACGAAGACCTCCGAGCATCAAATGGAGGTGCCAATGAGTATCTTGGGATACCTGGGACATTTAAAACTCTCAATGTTGATTAGAATTACCAGAGAAATAATGAATCACTAAGTTGAATTACCTCTTGATTACAATTATAAAGCATAATTTTATTTAAATTCGGGAAATTCAAGGGACATTCATGTGGTAAATGATTGAAACTCTATCGAAATGTATTTTTCACCTCAGCAGTTCGAACAAGCCTACTTTCCTCACTCCCTGGAGTGACGAAAGTGCAACTTTCAACACTCCAGGGAGTGAAATTTTGTTTCTAGAAGCTTTTCGTCATAATGATGATGCCTTTCATTCGGGAATGTAAATTAATGTGTTTTTTTAACTTGAATATGTTCTCACTACTGAGGCGAAAAGTTGTATGTGTCACACGAGAGGAAAGTTTTTTTACATCTCGTGTTCTTGAGATCCCTCGCTACGCTCAAGATTCAAACTTAGAATCACTCGCTTCGCTCGAGATTCAATTATACAATCTTTCGCTTACTCGGGACTCAAAATCAACACTCGCAAGAAAAACCAACTTTCCTCTCTTGTTGCACAAATAACTATTATAATACTTTGCTGCGTTGTTAGTTGGATAGCTAATATTAATACTTAAAGGTAGACTTGGAATTTGGTGAGGCTTGGATCTGGTTGTATCATTAAATTTATTTTGAAAAAAAAATACTCCGGCAAAAGGGGGAGGCTAAAGGTTATCCATAGTAAGTAAGCTGAGGCGGAGGCTAAAGGTTACCTACAGTAATCCGGCAATGCCGCAATCATTATGGACAACTTTGCGCCGGGAACTACAGGAAGTGGATTTTTTATTTAATTTATTTTCTATTCCTTCTTTATTGCTAATGATTTATTATTTTTTTTGATTTGTTTGAGTGGCACTAGGCTATAAACATCATGACTGATTGAGTGATAAATATGTAATATTTTGTTTACTAGCGACAAGTTCTGAAAACGACGAACGATGTTTTGCTATCTGCAACAAGGATAACCCCAATGATAGGGTAACCAATTAACAGGGTTACCCTATCGAAAATATTAGTCAAATGAAAGGGTTTTCCGGTCCCTGGTCTTGACAGTATAAAAGCATTGAGCGCAGTATGAGTATTATCCCCTTGACAGTCGTACAGGATCGACAAATATAGATAGATAGATAGATAGATAATTTCTTTATTCATTCCCACAACATACATGGCTTAAACATCAACAGAAAGCAATTTACAAGAATAAGATTAAAAGGCATGCAACTTAAATAAATAATATAACTAACACGTCAACAGGAAGCCATGTGTCATGGCAGAGAATAGGCGCTGGCTCAGCATGGTGATGCGGCAAGCCACATCGCTGGTATTCTGCCAGTACCTTACAATACAAATGGTCGTGCAACGCTTAAGAATAAGAAATTTTAAACTAAATACAACATTTTTTTTATATATATTAATTTTATATATTAATATATCTTAACACTTTCGCTTACAGTGCGACTCTTAAGCGTCGTTAAGCCTACAAGTACCCCGCCTATCGAAGTACTGTTAGCGAAAGTTTTAAGTGACTTGTTGACATTCGGTCGTATAGTATATTCTCTTTTGAGAAGCATGGACTCAAGCTAGAGAACTCTCCTCATTTTCCTGATGCCTTATAAAATCACTCAAAATATTTTTGTCGTGAAATTGTTATCTTCCTTTTGTAATTAGAAAGTAGTATGTATGGCCGTGTTATAGCATTATCTACGTAATGTAATTTAATATTTCTGATGACAAAAATATATATTATCGCCCGCTGTTTCTTACGCTGGTTCTTCTCAATAGGCATCCTTCCGAACCAGTGGCAGTTTATTGCCCTCTTATAATCTAGTTTAAAAAAAGGAAAAGAGCAATACAATTATTGACCCAGTGTTTATGTTTCATTTTATTTCTGTACCTATGTGTGTATCCTGTAATGCCCAATCTTTGAGTTCCGAATCACCCCTTCCATTCCGCTAATCTCATCTGACCGCCTCGCCTCTACGTCGATGTATAATATTTTTAAAACAATAAACAATAAAAAATAAATAATATGAATGATTAAGAGACGAACTCGTTCATGTATTATTTAAGTTTTATAATTATATTGTTAAAGAATCAAAGAATTCTTTATTCATCTTTATTGATGCTTACTAAAAATGTACCTATTAATTTTATTCATGATGTTATTCTAATCCTGCATTCTAATTTAGCAATAAGATGACTGACAGGTATATTCAAAACGTATACTTTATAAGATGATTGCTAAAGGATGTTCTTATGGATATAATAACACTGTTGCCGGAGCCTGCCCTGCACCGCCGCTGCAGACGGGGGAGCCCGGCACAATCCGCCGGGAGATTGAAGTTACTCAATTGTATATTATTATTTATGTAGAGGCAGCAGCTCATTTTTCGAACTTAATCCTTAGCGGACTATTTTAAGCACTCGTGGGAAAACTATTATATACAATAGTGACATCATTAAGCTTTTCAATCCTGTACCTTACTTAGGTCACTCAAGCAAGCTAGTTTCTTGCTTCATTATATGTCGCTATTGTATAAAATTCTACAAGCACATACTTTGTACACATTAAAATAATAAAAATACAAAAAAGGTGCAACAAAATTTTACAACAACGTTGGCCAAATAGCTGAGTCGCGTATTATTATTTATTTTCTCTTTTTTATTCTTTTTCTTTTTGATTTTGAACGCTAGACGTCATACACAAAAGTCATATCACACACCACGATCACACGCGCAAGCGAGTTAATTATGTACCAATTGGTAAGGATACTTTGTCAGCGTACGCCATAACAATTTTAGGTTTTCTTGGCGTTGAAAATGTTTAAAAGGCTTAACAAAATGCCCCAAGTATGGCTCAGACTACTAGGTACTAAAATACATAACTTTATACCGTGTATTGCCCTATATAGGCTGAATACTGCTGTAGGTAGGGTTACTAAAGGTCTACTCTTCCTCTAGAATATATAATAGGTACCTACATTTTTTCACCCGGATAGCTAAATGAAGGTAAATACTTTGTTTTTTGAAAACCTCAACAAAAACTTGCTTATGCAAAAGTTTGCTACCTACTCATTTAATCATTATTGAGTAATTAAATTACCTACGTGCATATTTATTTTATCTTACTTTACTGTTTTAGTTTTCTATTTGGGTTCACACGCCACTAGGTTTGAAGCCATTTATTTTAAAGTTCATATAAAAACAAAATGGCATTCATATTAAATATAATTTTAAACAAAAAAGAACCGACTTCACTTAGGATCCGCTATTCCAAGAGGAAGTGGCCGAGTTTCTGTAAAAAATTGTGAAATCACTATAGGTGTGCCGTGCCTATAATAGTTGAAGAGTTCCCTCGATTTCTCCATGATCCCATCATCAGACCCCGACTTGGTGCTAACGGGACCATCTAGGGGTTATACCCGTTCGATTAAAAAAAAAATTTGAAAATCTGTTCACGATTCACGGAGATATCGAGTAACATACATACAAAAAAAAATCTGTCGAATTGAGAACCTCCTCCTTTTTTGAAGTCGGTTAAAATAGCTATGGTTTATCAATCATCAATCCACATTTTTATGGATGCAATAATACTTATAGATGGAGAGCTAGTGACATCAGATATGACACAATAATGAGAGCAATGGACCCCTCTAGTCAGTTTACTATACTATGCTTATGTATAGATCTCATATAGATCTGCACATCTGGCAGCTGTAAAAGATTTTATACACTTTTTTGCTGGGATCAATGTATAATGAGAAACTAAGTCGTTGCGGTTGTCCGTTGTTCTCCGCTTGGGCTGCGATGTATGTCAACCACACGGTATGCATCTGCGGTTCCACGGTGGGGGCTGACGGCCATCACGCTTTGAGCTGCCGACGGTGCGTCGGGAGATATCCACGTCACCATGCCTTGAATTTCATGGTCCATAAGGCAGGTCGGCTGGTGCTCCATCCGTGCTTGAGCCTCCGGGTCTGAGCCGCACGGACGTGGACGGCAAGCGGTCTGATGGCCTTACCTAAGTGCCGTGGGAGAGGGGTGCTTGGTGTGAGACCCTACGTGTGCCAACACTTTGTCCGTCTCTCATAACAGCCGCACAACGCGCGCAGCTGGAGCTGCAGCTGAGTCTCAAGCAGCGGTCCAAAAGTATGCTCACCTGGGCGCGGATTATATTATCTTGCCTATTGCGGTGGAATCGGCGGGCTGCTGGGGTGCTGACGTGGAACAGCTTGTGCGCGACATAGGCCGTCGACTGAGACAAAAAGGAGAGGACCTCCACTCCGAGGCGTTTCTGGTACCAAGGCTGTCTATAACTATCCAGCGTAGTAATGTCGCGAGAATTATAGGCATTCTTACATAGGAAGCTTCAAGGATTGGGTTTGACTAATTTATTTATATAATTATTTTAGATTTAAAATTTTGCAACATTATGTATTTTATTTGAGACATAAATAAATGTAGAATTCAAACTTTACTAGGTAGGTATGCTTGTTAATTTAGCTGAAAAGTTTTAATAGTAGTTATCAATAATTAATGAGCTGTCACAGTAACTTAACCTATCCATTGTTTGGGTTTCGGCATTGCGTGACGTGATATTCTTATTATTATTTTTGATAGTCACTTGAGCGGCTTATCTAGCAGTTGTTCTTCGTTAAGCGGTCTAGACACTACCAGTTAAAAATTCATCATACACGGAAAAAGAAGCTTCCGGGATATTCTCAATTTAAGACATTATTTTATTATGTTGAAAATATTTCCTTGTGACAAGTATTTATTTCCTTTAACGAAAATAAAATAAAGTTTTAAATATAACGAAGCGAATATATTCTCACAGATTTTCTAGTTTTCTTTTACCTAAGATAATACTTGTTTAATTAATGTAAAATCTCTCTTATTTACTCAATATACTCTTGAAACAATACATTTTTGTATTTCTATTTTAAGAAAACGTGGTTTTATTAAGCGAAGAATCATATTTTTGGTAAAGGAAATAAATACTTGTCATGAGGAAATATTTCCAAGATAATAATAATGTCTTGGATTGAGAATATCCCGGAAGCTTTTTTTTCCGTGTAGGTATCTACGTCTGTCCTTTTCCATGTATACCTACTTATGAAAAATGAGTAGAA
The DNA here is from genome assembly GCA_911728535.1 of Pammene fasciana. Taxonomy (NCBI): domain Eukaryota; kingdom Metazoa; phylum Arthropoda; class Insecta; order Lepidoptera; family Tortricidae; genus Pammene; species Pammene fasciana. The sequence continues at coordinate 7,644,411 of OU452292.1, forward strand.
AAATAATTGAAGGGATTTTTACAAAAACAACATAACTAACATTTTTGGTGGATTTGTGTCACGTTCGTTACATTAGCCATAAAAGTGATAAAATGTTAGTCCGAAAAATATTTCCTGTGTCGAAAAATTGCCATTAAAATATCCTGCACAGTACTGGGCAGTAGCATTCACCTTCAAAAAGTGACTATTAAAATAGCAGCATTAAGAATAATAATAAAATATAAATAAATTATAAATTAACATTAAAATAGACAAAATTAGAGGTAACGAAAAATTATTTTTTTGCACAAGATCAACGTATCTAACCAAAATTTTACAAAAACAGCGTAAGTGATAAAGTCTATTACATTTTTTTTCCGAAAAATAAAGAGCTCCTTACTTTGTGGCCATATCTTTATGGTCCTTGAAAATCAAGCTTTAATCATTTTTATTTAAAGAGAAACCGAGTTTTATCGATCACCTTTTTCCAAAGGGCTACAATATGAGGTTCTTCAAAAAGGAGTGTATAGGTTCTTAAAGGGTAGGCAACGCGCATGTGAATCCTCTGGAGTTGCAGGCGTTTATGGTTTTTTTTTAAACACCTGTAAAATCATGCCCCATGTACAATTGTACATATGTAGTTATGTTGTTTTTGTAAACATCGCTTCAATTAGTTCGTGATATCATATTATTATTTTGACAGGTAAATGACCTGTTTATCTAGCAGTTGTCCTTCATTAAGTACCCTAATCTTGATTAATTGCGAAGGTCACTCTTTAAAATGAGTTTATTACCTTATACATAATTTTATTTTAGTTCTATTAAATCTCTTACACAGAGCGGTCGTAAAAATACTTTTCAATACGAGATGTCACCTTTAAATGTGGATATTTTGCAATTCAACCCGAACACCATAGAAGAAGTTAGAAGAGAATATAATTTGGAGAAACCGGGTATGATAGATCAGGCCATTGACATTTTGATTGAGTGGGTACAAAAACAGAAGCACTTCACGAAAAAAGACTTTTGTAAGTTTAATTTTTTATATTATAATTTAGTTATCTGATTGATATTTTAGTACATATTTTATGGTTGTTCTGTTTTTTAAATATATAATCTTGCACTAACGATTTTTTTATATATAGTATAGCAGGGAATATAGTCCCACGTTGGCGACATGGAGTTCCTAAAACTACACAATATTTGCCATATTATATTTATTAGTGAAATAAGTAATGAATTTTCTATGTGTATCGACAAAAATGGGACTTATCACTAAACTTGTTCACATATATGTAACTTTTTTTAATAAGGACTGAGAATTAAAAATATCTATTGAAATGGGAAAAAAGATACATACCTCATAGTTGCCCTTGCACACGCCATAAAAAAAAGTCAAATACGGCTTTTCGTGAACAAAAGATTTCCCTCGTCATGATTGTTCCTTAAGACCCAAGGATGGATTTGAGAAGTGGAGCCACCAAGATTGAAGAGCTCTCAACTTCATCATCGTTTTGTTTTGGAATTCATTTCAGGTATCATTTTGACACCGTTCCGACGTATCGTCGATCGAGGGCTTCCTTGGCTTGCCTATTATATTCGCCATGCTTAATGACTTATATGCTTACAGGCAGAGAGTATTTAGAACGTGTTATCATTTCAACGAAGGGTTCGGTGGAGCGGGCTAAAGTAAGAGTGGACAAAATGTGCACATTGCGAACTCACGCTGCTAGGCTGTTCTCGAAAACCGATGTTAAACGGGATTTACCGGACATTTTTAAGTCTTAGTAAGTATTATGCTAAATTACCGATCAAACATAAATCAGCAGCAGCAGTTCTCTGATAGTCTTATTATGGTATAAGACTGGCCCGTTACAAATTTTCACGAGTAAATCTTGTTTGAGTCCTTTATCAACCGACTTCAAGATTTCGATCGGTTCTCAATCCGACGGGATCTTTGTTTTTTATTTATTTAATATATGTTCACCGATTATTCGAAGACGACTAATAGATTGATTTGAATTTCTTATGTGTGTGAAAAGTTGATACACGGTGTCACTGTCTACAGGTCAGGATCTGATAATGGGATACTGGAGTAATCCGGGGGAATTTTTGAAATATTATACCTATATAGAAATTTTTTTTGGTCGGCGCTCCTAAATGGAGTCATAATTTTTTCTTGAAAATTATCTTTTTTTTGCAGTACAAATGTTTACATGCCAAAACTCACTGAAGACAACTACAGAGTAAACATTGTACAAATTAAGAGCAACAACGTCGACATTACTACGGACATTATCGCTGATGCGTTTAGGCACAATATGATAGTAAGTAATTTTCAGGGGTCAAGACTCGTGATAAGCTGGTGCTATAGAATTGGTGTAATTTGGCACTCTTCATCATCATCATCATCTCAGCCATAAGACGTTCACTGCTGAACATAGGCCTCCCCTTTGGATTAAAGGGGGGGTTTGCCATACGCGCCATGCTTGGCAGGCGGGTTGGCGCGCGCAGTTTTTTTTTTGGCACTCATACTTATACTTTACTTTATTTACTTATTAGCAAAATCGTGCGATTATCGACGACGTGTGATTTTTGGGAAACCCATTGTAAAACTCACTATTTTACAAGGCAACTTCGTATTTTTAATTCAAGACGGCTAAAAATATAACAATGAATGCGCTTTGTATGGAGAGAATTGTCACAATAGTGTCTTGATTTATAAGATAAAAAATATTAAAATTATCCCTGATATAACTGAAACCGATCACTATTTTTCTAGTCTTTAACACTATTTTTCTAGTCTTTAACAAACGAGGTAGTAATTTAAAACAGTGTTGTCGTAATAATGAAATTCGTTCATCGGGAACATAAAAAAATATTAGACAATTTTTTTTAAATATTAAAAATGACAATTTCGGTAGCGGAGCATATTCCGTGTAACGTCGCACTGTGCTTTTTACACATGGCGTGCTGTTTTTGTTTATTTTCTTACAAAACAAAAATATGTCCAATGTTTGATTTTGATTCACTGACGGACTAACTTAATATTTTTAGGACACAACCCAAGACATTTTGTAAATATTTATACTTAATCATCTTTTAGAATTTGCTTTCGATAACCATCGTGAAATAGTAATGGTGCCTTTTCTGAAAATTGTCATCTGCTTTTGATCCATTCAACTATTTTTTACTTTCCTCGTAGATCTAAGTATGTAGTATGAAGATTCCGAATATTTTCGATAACAGCACAACCTGAAAACACTAAATTAATAATTTTTTAAATCATCTTAGTTTGGTATGTGTATATTTGTTGTTCCACTCACAAGATGGACAGACGACCTTATAAAGGTCGCCGGAAGACGCTGGATGCAAGTCGCTTCCGACCGTACTTATGGAGGTCCAAAGGAGAGGCCTATGTTCAGCAGTGGACGTCTTATGGCTGAGATGATGATGATGATATTTGTTGTATCTTATTAATGACTTAATTTTAACATTTTAGTTTGCAGAGTATCTCAAACGGAATGACTATGCCAATGGAGTCATTGTTGTCTTTGATCTTAGAGAAACCAATATTTTGGATTTAATATCTCAATTTAACTTCATGGATTTAAGTAATATGTCTACTATGTATACGGTAAGATTAAATACAATTTAATTTATGAAGTTACTTACTTTTTAAAACAAATTGTTGTTATGTATTGTGTTTCATTTTGTATGGTTAAAATTTTGCATTATGATTCTAAGCACAAGTTATTTAAATATACAGGGTGTTTCCAGTTATAGGGGCAATAAATAAAAAATCCTACTCCTCAAACAATACAATTTTTGTTCAAAAAATTTAAAAATATGTATTTTGTAGATTGTAAACTTTTCATACAAACTAAATAGTATTTTCAATGTACGCTAAAATCCGTCTTATTGACATTGATTGTCAGTTTTGTCACCCTACAGACATAATTAATTTCGGAATACATTGCGTGTTCGGATAAACTTTAAAGTGTTCTAAAGTTCAAACCGTAATTTTTAAAGTCGCTGAATAAACTTTGTCTAGTTTGAGGAGTAGAATCTTCGTTTTAATCTATTGCTCATATTACAGGAAACAGGTATAAGTATTTCTTTTCTATGTCCTATGCTTACCATCGTTTGTAAATTCGCCCGGATTCATTTTCACACTGTATAGCTTTTAATTTTTAGGAGGGTTTTGGATTTAGAATTAAGAAAATGTTACTCATATCCAACTCCACAACTATTGACTTATTCGCCGGAGTCCTGAAGCGCGTGCTCAGTGCCAAAATCGGACAACGGATCCAAACAATCAAAACTGCGCAAGAGTTACATGAGCATGTGCCAAAGGAACTGCTTCCAGAAGAGTTTGGAGGCCATCAGAAATCTCTGGTTGAATTATTTGGTAAGGGGGATATTTTGAAAATACACAGCGTGGAAAAAGTGTTTGAAACGAAAATCGACACAATTAAAAAAATAAAAATAAAACACTCGCTGTTTTGTTATACTAATCGATGCAGTCAATCATTGTCCTAGCATTTTCCCCTGGTCAATTGAGTCCGCTCGGCAACCTAATCCCAGGAATTGACGTAGACACTAGTTTTTATGAAAGCGACTGCTATCTGACCTTCCAACCCAAGGGGAAATCTAGGCCTTTGGGATTAGGTCCGGTTTCCTTACGATGTTTTCCTTCTCTGAAAAGCGACTGGTAAATATCAGGTGATATTTTGTACATAAGTTCCGAGAAACTCAGTGGTATGAGCCGGGGTTTGAACCCGAGACCTCCGGATTGAAAGTCTACGTTCTACCGTCATGCCACCAGTACAATTGATGCAGTCAATATCAAAGATAACATTTCTCGAAGAAATATAATCCATAAATAATATTTTAATTCAAGATATTTCACAAGTTTCACGTAAATTTAAGTAAATATGTAAATTAATAATTATTATTATTAAATGAATAATTAAAAAAATAAGTAAATTAATAATTATAGTTTATAATAGATTTTTTCCATCTTGTGTATTGCGTAGTGGAAGCTCGATAATTCAGTCCACGATTAGACAAAATCCTGCGATGATACGAAAAAAAAAAAAAAAAAAAAAAAGGTTCTCTGTTCGTAGCTACTACGCGCTACATACGAGGAATACCTGGCTACACGCTACGAGCGTAGGGCGTAGCGCTACGCGGTTGCGAAAGTGTTAAAAAAAAATTTGGCCTCTTCACCTCGAAAAATAGATTTATCTTTTTTTTACACGAAAACTCTTGACTGTGAACAAATACCTATAAAACCCTCTAAAAGTCGATAGTCCTTATAAAACGACAACTTTTTGTTCGCGGACCTACTCGCGACATCTAGCAGTGCAGTGGCAATCCCAGTCTTTGATTATTAAACCAACCGGATGCGAGACGCGCTCTCATTTCTATCGGAAAAAGTCTGTCGTTTTTTGCGGGGGAGGGGAACGTCAAATGTATGCGAAACGTCAAAATAGCCACGTCAAATAAACGTCAGTCCATACAATGAGTATGCCCACTGGTCATACATTTTCGGCACAGGGGAACGCCTGTCAATGGCCACTCCGCTTGGTACTACTGGGATCTTAGAGCTTTAAAGCTCTAAGATCCCAGTAGGCGTTACTCTGATTTGTGATTTCATTGTAATGTAATCAGCACGTAATCAGCATAGCTCGGATATTTCATCGCAAAAATAAATATTGTATAGAACTATATGCACATTTTGCACACTTTTTGGGTTGTGGTTATGAATGTAATATAGAAATATATTATTAAAATACTGTACATAATACGAATTTAATATATGTTGTTTTATTTCGGTGTTGTATTCGTTTTGCGACGTTTTTGCGATGAAGTGTTATCGAGGTTCTATTTACTGTAAAATATATTATTAAAATGCCTCATAGGATTTACAGTTGTTTTTTTTTAGACCAATGGACTGAAGAGCTAGCTTCCAAGGAGCACGTAGAATACGTCAAAGAGATGTCACAAGCTCGCGTCATCGAAGAACTTCGGCAATCAGAGGGATGTGGCAATCCGTACCTTGGGATACCTGGATCGTTCAAAACTCTTAATGTTGATTAGATTACCTCTCATATCAAGTTTATAAATAATTATAAAAGTTGCAAGGTCCCGAAAGCTATGTCATTTTTATTAGTGCCTCTACTTATAGTTAAGTATCAAAAAATGTATTGTATGCTAGTGCATATCAGCTTTTCTATCAGCCATTTAAGTGCTGCCGGTGGTTTCATGGACATCAAAAAAGGTTGAGAAGTAAATTAGCTATGGGTGGTGATTTATCGATAGATTTTGCTGCTGGTTAACGGCTCCAATATTATAGTTCAAAATCTGTAAGAATGAACTTTTGACACATCGCAACACCCGTAGAACGTAAACGACACTTTGAAATTATAAACAAAATCCTATAGGCTATAACGATATATTAAAGCTTGTCTTGTATGTAAACCTAATATTTCACTTTTTATAAACATAGCTTACATTTTTTCATTTCTAAGTTATTGATTTTTTATAATAACAATTTAGCATGCACACAGTTACGGTCTACGTCTCTTTGTTTTTAAATTTAGTGTTGTGACCATGTCTGCTGTTCCGATTGATATAACATTTCCGTAAGTCGATAAAGATCGATTATGTAATCACTATATAATAATAAATAAAAACAAAAACTAAATGAAAATAAAGTGAAGTACGATGTTAAAAATGAAACATCATAAAACTTTCTTATCATATTGTATTAATTATGGAAATATTATTATGTCATACATTATTAGTAGATAACAATTATTAATTTGAGAATATAACAAGAAAAAAATCGGTTGTAGTAAAATCGATTCGAACGATTCATTAATAATCGCTAAATTTGACAAACGATACGTCTAAAGCCTCATCACTAATTACGTCAAGACTTAAGTGTCAAAAGTTCATTCTTACAGATTTCGAACTATAGCTGTGTGCATGATTGTGGCGCCATCTCTTGGGCAGGTGTTCAATCTCTTTTTTTCTTTTTTATAAATATTAGGTTGTATTCCTCGTTTATATGAAATGTCACTGGCTGATTCACTATTTTGACAGCTGTCAGAGGCTTTTGCAGTTTCATTTCTTGTCACATTGTGCACTGCGATCGTGCTCGTTACCCGCACCATGCACTTCGCACATAGCGAATTTAGCTGTCTTAACATATCGTATTAAGTAACATGAAACATCCTGCATTCCAAATAACGTGATTTTCAATACATTTTTAGGCCTCTTGTATTGTTTGTTCATTTGTTGAAAATATTGTTAAAATAATGACAACAAAATCAAAGGTTGCATCCATACTTTTATTTAAAACATTTGTGTTCTCCTTTTTAACCAACTTCAAGATTTCAAAAGGAGGAGGTTCTCAATTCGGTTGGATGTTATTTTTTACATTTATTTTAAGATGTAATTTTGAAGTTATATAAATGAAATGCCTACTAACTGATTAATTGCGTACAATTTTATTCTGCATCATTATAGAAAACGCATTCTTAGCGGTTTCGTGCAATATATATTAGAAAAAATGCAAGTACTTGTGGCTATCAGATCGCCGAAATATTTTCCGAAATAACAGGTTTTTTGAACATTATAGTTTATTTAAAATATTAAAACTATTCCACGATACAACTTTGTATAAAACTAAGATAACTAAACTAAGTACATATTTACTTACAAGCTATAACTTTGACAAGATGTAATTGAATATCGGAATGAGCACAAAGAAGTTTGCAAGAACCCTGTACTTTAGTGCCCAATATTGTCATATTTTTCGCCATGATAAAGCAGGCGCTTACCCCCAGGTGGGCCGCGTATTCTTGTTTGTACCTGTTACGTTTGTTAACACATTCAGCACCGAGAACCCGACAGTCGGGTTCTCTGTTCGTAGCTACTACGCGCTACGTACGAGGAATACCAGGCTACGCGGTACGGAAAGTGTTAATATAAGGTTAAACGTGACGGTACCTTCAACGTCTACGGTCAAGTATAAAAGTATCTATTACAAAAAATATTGAAACACCAATTTGACATCATAAAACTAATTATTTATGAAACAAAACTACTAAAATTAAATCTATCTTAAAAAAAACTAAAATTAACCCTCTAAACCTCGGTAAGGTGCTCATCACACAGGCAGCATTCCCGCGCTGAATCGCTATCACGAGTCTTTGTGCGAGAAAGCTGCCTGCGCGGAGGGTCACCAATGTCACCATGGCCACCCACAATGTTTTGCCCAGTTCTTTGTGGAGCCACACGGACCAAGTGTCTCGACGCCAAAAGGTACAAACTCGTAGTTGGCGCCGAGACAGCGATATTTATCACTAAATAAATTTTAATATTCTGACTATTGTGAAAATAAATTGTCTGTAGGAACCCTGTTATTAGTTACAAGGGGAATATCGATATTTTAGTCAACACTGAGTTTTCTAAAGGAGCCAGGCATACCTAAGTATTCGTCGTTAAACTTAGTGTTAGTTCTTCTGGATTCGTCTGCCACAAGTTGGTCTAAATCCTTTATTCTTTGCTTCGATTCTTCATTGCTCATCAGGTCGTTCCATGCATCTGAAATTATTAAACGATGCATGAAGACTTTTTATGTGACAGCCAAAATCAAGTCTCTAATTGGTACCTTTTCCAAAGTGACAAATATAAAAGTTTGACGAAAGTTGTCATTAAAGTGACATTCACATTCTTAGAGCTTTAAACCAAGGGGAGTCGCCATCGGCAGGCGTTCCCCTCTGCCGAATATGACCAGTGGTCATACTCATTGTATGGACTGACGTTTATTTGACGTGGCTATTTTGACGTTTCGCATACATTTGACGTTCCCCTCCCCCGCAAAAAACGGCAGACTTTTTCCGATAGAAATGAGAGCGCGTTCTCACATCCGGTTGGTTTAAAAATCAAAATTCACATTAGTATTACTTTAGTAATATTTTCTACGGTTGCCGCGATAGTTATTCATGAAATAAAACAACTTTGAACCATTGTAATTTGAGATGGGGGTAAATATTTTTTCCTATTTTTAGTAGTTTTGGTAAACCATTTGCGACGCCAGAATGCCCCTCCGCTTGAAGGGGAAAATTTACAAATCTATCATAAGACCTGTCGTCATGTATGGATCAGACTGTTGGGCCCTAAAGGTGTCTGATGAAAAGAGATTGCATGTATAAACGGAGATGTGAATGTTGAGATGGATGTGTGGGGTGACGAGAATGGATCGGATAAGGAATGAATATATAAGAGGAAGCCTGAAAGTTGCACCCATAACCGACAAATTAAGGTCAAATCGCCTAGCTTGGTACGGGCATGTCATGCGGAGGGATGAAAGTCATGTTACGAGAAAGGTATTAGGAATGAATACCTTTCTCGAAGAGGAAAACCTAAGAAAAGGTGGATGGATTGTGTGAGAGATGACATGAAAAGAAAGGAGGTGAGTGATGAGATGACGGGTGACAGAGATACGAGTATGTGGAAGAAAAAGACATGCTGCGCCGACCCCAAGTAAATGGGACAAGGGCAAGCGAATGATGACTTTAGTAGTTTTGGTGGGTAATACTTTAACTAGGGGCTAGTCGACGAATGTAGTGCGAATATGTACAAAAAGGCATGGTATAAACATTTTTTTAAGTTTTATCTGCTGATCTGGCCTCAAAAGTAAAAATTCCCTTACTAATGTGTTGACACAAAAATTAAACTTTGAGATGATTTCGGCACAAAAGAAAATATTTTTAACTTGGAACTAAATATAATTTTTGGGATTTTAACTTCATTTTAACATCAAATTATTAAATGGCCAACTATACCTAGCCCCCGAAAATTTTTGGTTATATTTTTTTTAACACTTTTTTTAGCTTGACCCCCGTATATTTACGTGTTTCGAATCGTGTGAGATAAATTTCAACCACCTCCCGATATTTTATTGAGCTGAAAGTCGCTCTACTACCGTAATATACATGTCAATATTATCTACTAGGTATAGTCAGCAAAAAAAGTTGTGCCAATTTTTTTCCGGAGTTAATTGTAAATCTATATCTTACCAGCCAACTTCTTGACTGTCTGCTCATCACCGCCGTAATCTTTAGGCAAGATTTCCTTGGGCACGTGCTTGTGGAAGTCAGCGATGGAGTTATGGACGTGCAGGCGACTCGCCACCTTCGGTTTCATGCACTGCTTGAGGATGAACACAAATCTGTCCACCCAAGTTGGCGCGTTTAGTATGTGGATGCCTTTAATTTTAGTACCATAGCCTTCCTGCAAAAAAAAATTATGTGGTCTTACTATTAGGGGAGGCTGGAGAGCAATGGATTATCGAAAGAATTTAACATTTCATATAAGTACTAAACCTTAATGCTTATTCCTCCAGAATATGCAATTATGCATTATGTAGATATAATTGATTATTCTGTAATAAAACTATTTTTGTAGGTGTTCATTACATCTATACCTCGTTTTTTTCAGATTAGAAAAACAACGGTCGATTTCGACAATGTATCTTTTTTTTGCCATATCTGGGCAAAATTTAAATGAGACTACTTTTTTCCACTATTAGTGATACGCAATGGAATAAGATTCTAAACGGCATAAAACCGTTTTCCCAAAAATCGCACGACGACAATCGCACGATATTTCTAATCTGAAAAAACTTGAAAAAATAAACAAAGTACCTATATCGTTCGTTAGACATTTCCGCAGAGAGAAACATAAAAATAAGATATACCTTTCTCTTTTCTTCTCACTAGATCTATCTATCCAATGAAAATATAGATATAGGGCTATTGCTATTATATATAGGAAAAGAACTATTATAAAGTAGGCACTTACGGTTGCCAATAACTCTGCTTTCTTCAACAAAATAGGGCTGATCTTTGTGAGTATGCCCAAGTTTACACCTTCCAAGTCAATCACGTGCCTTTCATTTATTGAATAATCGTCAAACAGCCTGTATTCTCCGACCTGTAAAATATAACAAAAAATAATAAGTTTTTATAATGATGTAGGTAAATTATATAACAAGTTGGTATATTTAAAAAACTAACCAAGCAAGGATATGGGAGTACTAAGACCGTTTTCACTCGTCGGATATCGGGTCCGAATTTTAATTGGATGTACCGGAACACTTTATATAAAGCCATTCACACTTTCCCAATACCGATTTTGTATGACGGACCACTCGTTTGAAATCTGGACCCGACATTCGACGAGTGGGAACGGGCGCGCTTATTTCGCTCGCGCACTGGCGCCGCATGCGGAAACCGCAGCAGTATGGAAGTTACTTAATGGAGCCCACTATCAGTCGGCTTGACGATATTGGCCTGTCAATTGTTCGGAGCTGTCAATTTTTTGTTCTAACTTACAGGCCGATATCGTCAGGTGGACTTATAGTCAGTGGGCCCCTATGCTCCAGTAAAGATACGTTTTTTTCAAACATTAATTTATAATAGCGATTTTTTTGTTTATATAGTTTTAAAATGTCATTCTAAGATGACTGAACGAAAAATCCTACAAACTTTCCATCGGGAAGTAGATACCTATTCATCAAAATATATATGAAGGGTTTCTTTTTTTGTCTGATTTTCCGTCATACGTAAATAACGTGTCTTAAGGAACCATAATAAATAATAAAATATTGATATATGTATTTAGGCGATTTTTTAGAACGTAATTAAATGAGGATTTTTTCAAGGTAAATTTTTTGTAGGATTTTCTGTCTACGCAATGATTAACATGACTTTTAAGCCATACAACTAAATACTTCTGCTATTATGAATTATTTCCAAATTTGACATTTTTCCCATACAAGTGAAAATAAAAAGACTGTACTACTAAGTGTGCCGCCATATAGATGCGAGCGATCGGCGTCACGTTGGGCGATGCGATCGGCGCTTCGTCGAGCTTCCAGGACATATTTTGATCTGTCAGCAACGTTATCTCAGGCCATTTACATATGGTTGCATATGTTTACTATGAACGCGTCTCCGATCGCGTAGTTGGTCATCACTCAAGTGGCCACTCAGTTTGTACCTAAGTGAAGGGGATTTGGCGATTTGACTACTACTATTATTGGACCGCGATTAGAATGGGATTAGAGATGACAGATTTTCCATATGCTTACGTCAAAATTTGTATGGATTGACAGCTAACTCAATCCCATATCCCATTCTCATCGCGATTCAGTAATATGTGAATGAAGTCACGGGCGGATTGAAGATCTAAAATGCAAGATACCCTCTAATGGTTTCAGATTAATTCACCACTCACTTTATAGTGGACTCTACCACAGCTACTAGTGTACTACTAGTACGCTATTTATTTTGTTACTAGGTGGAGTAGCATTGCAGGTGACATTTCCTCTTACATTTTCGGTATCTTTAGGCGGCTTTCGGACAGAGGGCGCAATTAACGCTTCAAAAAGTTCTTAGGCTGTGGTCGTCTATATCTCTATAGTCTCTGCTATTGCCTGGGTAATAAGGGTGATGGCTGGTAGCTAGAGCTACCCAAAGCAACTGAGTTTTCCACTTACGTAAAATGCATATCTGAAGTAAGACAAAAGCGTGAAGTCATCGATGGTTTCCTTGTTGAAATTTACTAAAACTATTCTGGAACTATCTGATGGGCATAATTTTGGCAGTGTCACGTAATTTCTGGAAAAAACCATAGATTATTTAAATATTTACAACGGATCACTTACTCAAATAATAAAAAAGAAGCCAGGAAGGCAGGTAAGTATACATAGTATAGTGGTCGCATTGAATAATAAAAATGTAGCCTGATAAGGTATGACAACCATAGTTTATAGCTAGTTATTCAAGCGCAGGTCTACACGGAAAAAAAAGCTTCCGGGATATTCTCAATCTAAGACATTATTTTATTATGTTGAAAATATTTCCTCGTGACAAGCATTTATTTCCTTTAACGAAAATAAATTAAAGTTTTAAATATAACGAAGCGAATATATTCGTAAAGTTTTTCTAGTTTTCTTTTACCTAAGATAATACTTGTTTGATTAAAGTACAATCTCTCTTATTTACTCAATATACTCTTGAAACAATACATTTTTGTATTTCTATTTTAAGAAAACGTGGTTTTATTAAGCGAAGAATCATATTTTTGGTAAAGGAAATAAATATTCACGAGGAAATATTTTCAAGAAAATAATAATGTCTTGGATTGAGAATATCCCGGAACCTTTTTAACCGACTTCAATTCCATTGAGGAAGGAGGTTCTGCATTCGGTTTGGTGTTTTTTTTTTATGTATGTTCACCGATTACTCCGAGACCCGTGGTCCGATTTGAGTAATTCTTTTTTTGTTCGAAAGGATCTACATCCAAGGTGGTCCTATATTAATCTGGTGCTGTTCTGATGATGGGATCCATGAGGAATTGAGGGAACTCCTCAATTTTTAAAGGCCCATGTATGGTGATTTGGGTGTTTCTTAAGCAACTCAAGCATTTTCTCACGAAAATCACCAAATTTGATGGAGTGGACCTGACGATGATGATTGATTTGATGATAATGATGAAGATTTTTTAAATGTAGGATGTTCAGCGATTACTCGGATACCCGTGGTCCGATTTGAATAATTCTTTTTTTTGTATGAAAATAACTACCTTGAAGATAGTCCTACGTTAATCTGGTGCTGTTCTGATGATGGAATCCATGAGCAACTGAGGGAACTCCTCAACTTTTAAAGGCACGTCTATGGTGATTGGGGTGTTTTCTTAAGCTACTCAAGCATTTTCTCACGAAAATTACCAATTTGATGGAGTGGCCCTGATGATGATGATTGATTTGATAATAATAATGAAGATTCTTTTAAAGTAGGATGATCAGCGATTACTCGGAGACCCGTGGTCCGATTTGAAGATTTTTTTTATATGAAAATAACTACCTTGAAGATAGTTCTACGTTAATCTGGTGCCGTTCTGATGATGGGATCCATGAGCAACTGAGGGAACTCCTCAATTTTGAAAGGCACGTGCATGGTGATTGGGGTGTTTTCTTAAGCTACTCCAGCATTTTCTCACGGAAACCACCAATTGGATGGAGTCGACCTGATGATGATGATTGATTTGATGATAATGATGAAGATTTTTTAAACTGTAGAATGTTCAGCGATTACTCGGAGACCCGTGGTCAGATTTGAATAATTCTGTTTTTGTATGAAAATAACTACCTTGAAGATAGTCCTACTCCTACGTTAATCTAGTGCTGTTCTGATGATGGGATCTATTAGCAACTGAGAGAACTCCTCAATTTTTAAAGGCACATGTATGTTGATTTGGGTGTTTTCTGAAGCAACTTAAGCATTTCCTCTCAAAAACCACGGAGTGGACCTAATGATTAAGTCCATACATGATACGTGGAACTTTCCTTAGATTGAAAGGGTGTATTATGAACTTTTTGATATATCTTTACCGATTATTACGAGACTCGTTGTCCGATTTTGATAAATATATAACCACTAAAAATGGAAAAATAAAAACTTTTTACAAAAAAAAGATAACCGACTTCAAAAAGGATAAAATGAATAATTATATTATTTATATGCGCTATCAACTGATATGTTTGAAGTCGGTGCCAAGCCAAATGAGATTAGCCAATTAGACGAGTTAATACGAACGAGGCGATGTGTTTACTGTATATCTAATAAATACGGTATGGATTGCACGTAGGTAATATACATTCGTTTCGATCATACGTTAACTGTTAGGCAAGTAGGTACCGAAAGTATAATCTTGCGTCTTATGTTTGTTAACACACTGTTCGGACTAACCGTACCTCGAACGAAGCCCGTGGTTCGGTTTGATTGAACTATTTATCCTTCTTCATAAGGTTGAATTTTTCTATACTCAGAATACTCCAAATAATAAAAAACCATAGATTATTTAAATATTTACAACGGATCACTTACTCAAATAATAAAAAAGAAGCCAGGAAGGCAGGTAAGTATACATAGTATAGTGGTCGCATTGAATAATAAAAATGTAGCCTGATAAGGTATGACAACCATAGTTTATAGCTAGTTATTCAAGCGCAGGTCTACACGGAAAAAAAAGCTTCCGGGATATTCTCAATCTAAGACATTATTTTATTATGTTGAAAATATTTCCTCGTGACAAGCATTTATTTCCTTTAACGAAAATAAATTAAAGTTTTAAATATAACGAAGCGAATATATTCGTAAAGTTTTTCTAGTTTTCTTTTACCTAAGATAATACTTGTTTGATTAAAGTACAATCTCTCTTATTTACTCAATATACTCTTGAAACAATACATTTTTGTATTTCTATTTTAAGAAAACGTGGTTTTATTAAGCGAAGAATCATATTTTTGGTAAAGGAAATAAATATTCACGAGGAAATATTTTCAAGAAAATAATAATGTCTTGGATTGAGAATATCCCGGAACCTTTTTAACCGACTTCAATTCCATTGAGGAAGGAGGTTCTGCATTCGGTTTGGTGTTTTTTTTTTATGTATGTTCACCGATTACTCCGAGACCCGTGGTCCGATTTGAGTAATTCTTTTTTTGTTCGAAAGGATCTACATCCAAGGTGGTCCTATATTAATCTGGTGCTGTTCTGATGATGGGATCCATGAGGAATTGAGGGAACTCCTCAATTTTTAAAGGCCCATGTATGGTGATTTGGGTGTTTCTTAAGCAACTCAAGCATTTTCTCACGAAAATTACCAAATTTGATGGAGTGGACCTGACGATGATGATTGATTTGATGATAATGATGAAGATTTTTTAAATGTAGGATGTTCAGCGATTACTCGGATACCCGTGGTCCGATTTGAATAATTCTTTTTTTTGTATGAAAATAACTACCTTGAAGATAGTCCTACGTTAATCTGGTGCTGTTCTGATGATGGAATCCATGAGCAACTGAGGGAACTCCTCAACTTTTAAAGGCACGTCTATGGTGATTGGGGTGTTTTCTTAAGCTACTCAAGCATTTTCTCACGAAAATTACCAATTTGATGGAGTGGCCCTGATGATGATGATTGATTTGATAATAATAATGAAGATTCTTTTAAAGTAGGATGATCAGCGATTACTCGGAGACCCGTGGTCCGATTTGAAGATTTTTTTTATATGAAAATAACTACCTTGAAGATAGTTCTACGTTAATCTGGTGCCGTTCTGATGATGGGATCCATGAGCAACTGAGGGAACTCCTCAATTTTGAAAGGCACGTGCATGGTGATTGGGGTGTTTTCTTAAGCTACTCCAGCATTTTCTCACGGAAACCACCAATTGGATGGAGTCGACCTGATGATGATGATTGATTTGATGATAATGATGAAGATTTTTTAAACTGTAGAATGTTCAGCGATTACTCGGAGACCCGTGGTCAGATTTGAATAATTCTGTTTTTGTATGAAAATAACTACCTTGAAGATAGTCCTACTCCTACGTTAATCTAGTGCTGTTCTGATGATGGGATCTATTAGCAACTGAGAGAACTCCTCAATTTTTAAAGGCACATGTATGTTGATTTGGGTGTTTTCTGAAGCAACTTAAGCATTTCCTCTCAAAAACCACGGAGTGGACCTAATGATTAAGTCCATACATGATACGTGGAACTTTCCTTAGATTGAAAGGGTGTATTATGAACTTTTTGATATATCTTTACCGATTATTACGAGACTCGTTGTCCGATTTTGATAAATATATAACCACTAAAAATGGAAAAATAAAAACTTTTTACAAAAAAAAGATAACCGACTTCAAAAAGGATAAAATGAATAATTATATTATTTATATGCGCTATCAACTGATATGTTTGAAGTCGGTGCCAAGCCAAAAATTACGAAACCGGTCAAATCAGCTTCAAGTGTAAACATCACAAAACATCAGTACTAATAATGCAAAGGTGAATGTGATTTCCTTCTGTTACATTTTCATGTCTAAACTACTAATTCAATTTCGATGAAACATGACAGCCATATATTTATACTCTGATAATACACATATTATACTTTATCAATAATCAGAAAAAGGCAGAATTTACAAAAAAAAAAATTTAGACTCGTTAGATTGGCCTTCCATCTAAAATTTGAATATCGTGCCTTTTTTCACTGACACGGCGGATGTACTGGGTGTATCTGAGTATTCTGAGTATAGAAAAATTCAACCTTATGAAGAAGGATAAATAGTTCAATCAAACCGAACCACGGGCTTCGTTCGAGGTACGGTTAGTCCGAACAGTGTGTTAACAAACATAAGACGCAAGATTATACTTTCGGTACCTACTTGCCTAACAGTTAACGTATGATCGAAACGAATGTATATTACCTACGTGCAATCCATACCGTATTTATTAGATATACAGTAAACACATCGCCTCGTTCGTATTAACTCGTCTAATTGGCTAATCTCATTTGGCTTGGCACCGACTTCAAACATATCAGTTGGTAGCGCATATAAATAATATAATTATTCATTTTATCCTTTTTGAAGTCGGTTATCTTTTTTTTGTAAAAAGTTTTTATTTTTCCTTGTATTCACCGGATCTGTCTGATGGATATATCCGCTGGACAGATCAAAGACATGGTCAAAACCCACCGAAAAATCGCCCGCTAGACGTATCCGTACCTTATTCTTTGATGCTACAGTCGCCATCAAATATATCGGACCAGCCAAGGTGGTCACAAATATCTGAACACACCTATATCAAGGAAATAAAGTGCAGGTGGATATTCTCGAGTACCTTGGGTGCTCCGATATATTTGATGGTGACTTGACTACGTGGTAAGTCTACATACACGCAGCCGAGGATCGTTTTGAATTCGTCGATTGACCGATCATGACTTAGCTCTGGCATCATTCCTCTCGAAGTCAGGACAGCTTCTATTCTTTTCTTAGTCTCTTCTAAGGATCCTTTTGTGATGAGCAGAGTTCTTTCGACCAAGCGGATTTGTTCTGAAAATTAAATAGGTTATTGATTATTCAGGAACGGTATAATTACTTTAAAGTACTAATGCTACTCTTTTGAGATTTGTAATCAAATGATATTAAAATTTGTAAAGAAATTCCGACAGCAAATATCGTTAAAACTTTTGATGTATCATAATGAAATTACGTTAAGTAATCTTTTACTGACGTTAATTTGATTAGGTGCCAACTAATAAGAACAGGTCCAATCTTATTCAACAGCCTAGCCAGGCCCATACACGCACAGATTTGTCAGCCAGATCTGTCTGGCAGATTCGCTCGACGGGCAGATCTGTCAATGCATGGTGGGAATTGTACACGGATTTGTCTGCGTACAAATTAATATAATGGCGTCTGTTGACGGATTTTTCCACTGGCCATATACGCCAAACACATCCAGTAGGAAGCGTGTGTGTATCATGTACAAATCTAACTTTTTTTCTTCATTGAAATATTTCGCATCAGCTAAAGAAACAGCTTGAATTTGGAATGCTAAAGAGACCCACCCACTATCAGTCCACCGGATGATATCGGTTTGTCAGTTGTTCGGAACTCTCAAGTTTTTGTTCTAACTGACAGGCTGATATCGTCCAGCGGATTCCTAGTGTGTGGGCCCCTTAAAGTCATGATTAAAATTAACAGGATCTCTACTGACGTTTACAACCAAAATGACTGGCATAAAACAGTTTAAAAAAAATTTGGAAAGTTGTATTAAATTATCTTCCGTGTCCTTGTTAAGGCTATCATCGGGCAACAGGCGTTGTAGTAACTATCTACTCGTAAAAAGGCATCTTAATTAAGGTCAAAGTATACATAAAAGTGTTCTTGTCGTTTCGTCGATCATAATGGGAAGTTATTTGGGCATTTATCTAGTTATAAACTTGCTGCCTACGGCATGTTAGCATAATGCTCTCAGGTCTGGTTAATTATGGTTAGAATTAATAAATAATTTGAATTGAATTGTTATAAATTATCCTAAAGGTATATAAATGAAAGAAAAAAATGTAGCTTAACTATGGTAGGCTACTCGTTCCTAGATGTCGTTGCGACGCAATTTAAAAATAGGAAGAAAAAACGACATTTTGTCGCAGCGACATCTGGGAACGAGTAGCCTACTGTAGTAAAGCTAGCTTTTTCCTACTTACGAACTACCTTTAAGTGGCCCTGGAGTAGATAGTGTCTCTGGTTGTACGATATACAGATTCGATATTGTATTCAAGCAATAATAGCGTAAGTGCCAGCCACCAAATAATGGTGCATTTCGATCGAAATTATCACAAATACTTACTCAGTATGGGTACGGCGGCTTCAAGATGTGGCTCCTTGGAACACCATTCCAGGACCGCGTCGATGGATTCTCTGAGTTTTTTCACATCCAAGTCACAGCAGGCACGCACTCCTTGCACTTGCTTCTCGGTGAAAAACAGCAATGGATTGATGTGTGTTATTTCTGCCATCGTTATCGTTCTGAAAGTACAAATTAAATAAAGGTTTTAAGGTAAATGTAACCGCCTCCTAGCCCAGTCGGTAGTGACCCTGCCTACGAAGTAGGAAGTCCCGGGTTTGAATCCTGGTCAGGGCATTTGTGTGTTTATCACGGATATTTCTACCTGAATTATGGATGTTTTCTATGTATTTAAGTATTTACCTGCCTAGTACCCACAACACAAGCCTTATTGAGCTTAATGTGGGACTAGGTCGATTTGTGTAAGATTGTCCCATAATATTTATTTATTAATATTATTTATTTTACTAGCTGTACCCGCGCGGCTTCGCTCGCGTGCGTTGCAGTAGGTTCTGTCACTTTTCGTTACCCTCAACAGTCCATTGCTAAACGCTTTCTACATGTCATATTTCATACAGTATGTTAAGCAGTTTAGCTAAAATTGCTGAGACTGAAAGCGTCTGAGATTTGACTGTGTCAGCCATGGCAAATTAGCAATAGTACAGTGTGTTTTTTGTTTATGCGGGGGGCTCCGCCCCCCGAGCCCCCCGTTTTTTGCCGCCCATCACTTGATTAACTGTATCAAAACTCTTCTTCTCCCATTTCAAATATTCACCGTAACAATTTTTGGTATAATTAGCAAAAGTACAGTGTGTTTTTTGTTTATGCGGGGGCTCTGCCCCCCAAGCGCCCCTTTCTTTACAGCCCATCACGTGGTAAACTCTATCAAAACTCTTTTTCTCCCATCTCAAATGTTCAACGTATCAGTTTTTGGTATAATTTGCAGTATTTTATTTGCCCCCCGTTCTTTACCGCCCATCACGTAGTAAACTCTCTCAAAACTCTTTTTCTCCCATCTCAAATGTCTAACCTAACATTTTTTGGTATAATAAGCAATAGTACGGTGTGTTTCTTCTGTATTCGGGGGGAGGAGACCCCTGAGCCCCCTACTTTTTGCCGCCCATAACGTGGTTAACTCTATCAAAACTCTTTTTCTCCCACTTCAAATGTTCAACGTAACCATTTTTGGTATAATAAGCAATAGTACGGTGTGTTTATTCTTTATGCGGGGGGCTCCGCCCCCCGAGCCCCCCTTTCTTTGCAGCCCGTCACGCGGCAAACTCTATCAAAACTCTTTTTCTTCCATCTCAAATGTTCAACGTAACAATTTTTGGTATAATAAGCAATAGTACAGTGTGTTTTTTCTTTATGCGGGGGGCTCCGCCCCCCGAGTCCCCCTTTCTTTGCAGCCCGTCACGCGGCAAACTCTATCAAAACTCTTTTTCTCCCATCTCAAATGTTCGACGTAACAATTTTTGGTATAATAAGCAATAGTACGATGTGTTTTTTCTTTATGCGGGGGGCTCCGCCCCCCGAGCCCCCCTTTCTTTGCGGCCCGTCACGTAGTAAACTCTATCAAAACTCTTTTTCCCCCATCTCAAATGTTCGACGTAACAATTTTTGGTATAATATAAGCAATAGTACGGTGTGTTTTTTCTTTATGCGAGGGGCTTCGCCCCCCGAGTCCCTCTTTCTTTGCGGCCCATCACATAGTAAACTCTATCAAAACTCTTTTTCTCCCATCTCAAATGTTCGACGTAACAATTTTTGGTATAATAAGCAATAGTACGGTGTGTTTTTTCTTTATGCGGGGGGCTCCGCCCCCCGAGCCCCCCTTTCTTTGCGGCCCATCGCGTAGTAAACTCTATAAAAACTCTTTTTTTCCCATCTCAAATGTTCGACGTAACAATTTTTGGTATAATAAGCAATAGTACGGTGTCTTTTTTCTTTATGCGGGGGGCTCCGCCCCCCGAGCCCCCCTTTCTTTGCCACCCATCACGTAGTAAACTCTCTCAAAACTCTTTTTCTCCCATTTCAAAAGTTCAACGTAACCATTTTTGGTATAATAAGCAATAGTACGGTGTATTTTTTCTTTATGCGGGGGGCTCTGCCCCCCGAGCCCCCCTTTCTTTGCAGCCCGTCACGCGGCAAACTCTATCAAAACTCTTTTTCTCCCATCTCAAATGTTCGACGTAACAATTTTTGGTATAATAAGCAATAGTACGGTGTGTTTTTTCTTTATGCGGGGGGCTCCGCCCCCCGACCCCCCTTTTTTTCCGCCCATCACGTGATTAACTCTATCAAAACTCTTCTTCTCCCATCTCAAATATTTGACGTAACAATTTTTGGTATAATAAGCAAAAGTACAGTGTCTTTTTTGTTTATGCGGGGGGCTCCGCCCCCCGAGCCCCCCTTTCTTTGCAGCCCGTCACGCGGCAAACTCTATCAAAACTCTTTTTATCCCATCTCAAATGTTCGACGTAACAATTTTTGGTATAATAAGCAATAGTACGGTGTGTTTTTTCTTTATGCGGGGGGCTCCGCCCCCCGAGCCCCCTTTTCTTTGCGCCACATCACGTAGTAAACTCTATCAAAACTCTTTTTCTCCCATCTCAAATGTTCGACGTAACAATTTTTGGTATAATAAGCAATAGTACAGTATATTTTTTCTTTATGCGGGGGGCTCCGCCCCCCGAGCCCCCCTTTCTTTGCGACTCATCACGTAGTAAGCTCTATCAAAACTCTTTTTCTCCCATCTCAAATGTTCGACGTAACAATTTTTGGTATAATAAGCAATAGTACGGTGTGTTTTTTCTTTATGCGGGGGGCTCCGCCCCCCGAGCCCCCCTTTCTTTGCAGCCCGTCACGCGGCAAACTCTATCAAAACTCTTTTTATCCCATCTCAAATGTTCGACGTAACAATTTTTGGTATAATAAGCAATAGTACGGTGTGTTTTTTCTTTATGCGGGGGGCTCCGCCCCCCGAGCCCCCCTTTCTTTGCGCCACATCACGTAGTAAACTCTATCAAAACTCTTTTTCTCCCATCTCAAATGTTCGACGTAACAATTTTTGGTATAATAAGCAATAGTACGGTATATTTTTTCTTTATGCGGGGGGCTCCGCCCCCCGAGCCCCCCTTTCTTTGCGGCCCATCACGTAGTAAACTCTACACAGATAGAAATAATATCTTAATTCAAAACGCAAAACTCTCTTGCACACGGTTTCTTAAAGAGAGTAATAAATACCTTAGACCAATAAACATGACTTGAGTTAAAAATATCATGATTTTTAAAAGAAGAATTAAAATTATTCAGCTTTAGCTTTACCCATTTTATAGCGAATAGTAATGATTTGAGTTAAGATAATAATTATTTACGGCAAAAAAGCACCAAAATTTTCCTTTAAGAGTTTTATGTGTTTACGTCAAAAGCGATTAGTTCTTGGTTTGATGTTTTCAATCTACAGCTAAGAGCCAAAGCTAATTCAAAGAAGTAGCGCCAAAAGTTTGATTTGAGATTTATAAGTTTTTAAGCAAGAGAGATTAATTTTTGCTTTGATGTTTTCAACCTACAATCAAGAGCCACAGCTATTCCAAAGAAGAAGCACATAATTTTTGCTTTGAAACATTCAAGTTTTGGACGTTAGTTACCCTGCGCATCAATAGATGTCTCTGCGTGTAGGTTAGAACACGCGAACGTCTGTTCGACGTAACTTCATGACCCTCGGCGCTTTACCCGGGCTTATTTGAGATTCACAATAGTAATCTCAGCTCTAGTTAATACGATTATAAATTGTGAGTATATAAATAATCATAATTTATATTTGTATTATCTGCATTTAGTTAAACTTCCTTTCTTGGGATTAGTCCCGAGAAACACAGTTTCTGCTACTAGCATTTTAAGTAGTGCACTGAGACACTAAGGCGATTATCACACTGACGACGGATCCGCATGCGGCGCCGGTGTGCGAGCGAGATAGCGCCATACACATGGAGAGCGCTATCTCGCTCGCGCACCGGTGCCGCATGCGGATCCGCGCCAGTGTGATAACCGCCTTAGAAAATGTTATTGTTTGTTTCAAGTAATCGATTTCATACGCCAAGAAATTTTAGATCTTGGTGTGAAAATATCAAATTTTACATCAAGTAACACATGCTCTTGAACTAATGCGATTTCTTGTTTCCGTGGAGAAATTCAATTCTCAATTTAAACTATGAGTCTTCATCCAAGAAACAAAGTTTCTTGGCTTAAGTTCTTTATGTATTGCACTAAGACACATAAAGTTCAATTTAAAAAAAATACAATACAAAAACAAAATTCAAACGCTCTTCGTGAGAATATTAAGCTATTTTAAAAAGAAGATTTTTATATCTCGGATAAAGTATTTAATTTATTAGCTTAAGTAACAAACTTTGAAACATTTTATATCTTAAAATAAAGAATTTTATTTTTTCCTTATATGGGAAACTGGATATCTCTTGATTCAAATAGGTTTCTTTGGTTGAAGAGATTTTTTCTATCTGTGTATCAAACTCTTTTTCTCCCATCTCAAATGTTCGACGTAACAATTTTTGGTATAATAAGCAATAATACGGTGTGTTTTATTCTTTATGCGGGGGGCTCCGCCCCCCGAGCCCCCCTTCTTTGCGGCCCATCACGTAGTAAACTCTATCAAAACTCTTTTTCTCCCATCTCAAATGTTCAACGTAGCAGTTTTTGGTATAATTTGCAATATTACCGTTTTTTTTAAATTGCGGGGGGCTCGGCTCCCCGAGCCCCCCGTTCTTTACCTCCCGTCACGTAGTCAACTCTATCAAAACTCTTCTTCTCCCATCTCAAATGTTCAACGTAACAATTTTCGGTATATTTAGCTATAGTATGGTGTCTTTTTTTTCTTTTTGCGCCCCCCTCTCTTTGACGCCCATCACGCGGTGAACTCTATCTAAACTCTTCTTCGGTAGGGTGTGCCGGTACTTTTCGATTTCCGTTTTTCACTATGTTCCGTTTGTTTTTTTATAGTTAGTTAATTTAACTTTTATTCTTGCACCTTTTGTACATGTCTGTTGTATAGACCCAATGGTTGACTGGTGGAAAATACCATTTGGTATGATGTCCGCCGTTTGGTCTCACAGTTTTGTATTTCGTGCAATATAGTGTAAATAAAAAAAGATTCTTATAGGGAGGCAACGCGCACATAAAACCTCTGGATTTACAGGCGTCCATTGGCTACCCTAAGTGCTTACCATCAGGCGGGTCGTATGATTGTTTGCCATCGCCGTGGTTTAAAAAATATATAGTTGAAATACAAAGGCATAAGCATTTATTTACCATATAAAGGCTTTTCCCATACAAAGTTTAAACCCCCCTTAAACCCCCTTAAATCCAAAAAGTTCGTATTTTTTATAGCCTATGTCCTGACCAGAGTTATGTAGAACCTGCTAGTGATGTTTTTATCGAAATCGGTTCAGGCGTTTTGACGCCAACTCTCCCCATCCAAACAGACAAACAGACAAACAGACAAAAATTCAAAAAATCGCCGAAACGTGTTCTGTTATCGATTCTAAGAGCTACTAACTCATTTTTTTGCTAATATCTCCAATGTACAGATTTTTGACCCTCTTCACCTTTATTATGTGTATAGATACAGAGGTGATCGAGTAATTTTCCGATGAAAAGGAATAATATACAAATTCGTATCCGCAGCAATCATTCGTCTTTTCATTTTCAACCACAAACATCAGTGTTTTCAACAGCTCTGTTGATGAGATAGGCGTTGCTAAGCAACCGCGTGCTAGCGCGCCAGGCTTCAACAGAAAGAAGGAAGAAAGAGGTAGCATAGATAGTACCTACCTACTATAGCCATCTAGGGAAATCTCTGCGAACTCGTGTTGCATTTAGTATGGACTTAAACTACATATGTAGTGGTCAGATTTTGCGTAGGGAGGACTCGGTTAGTGACAAAGTCCTGCGAGAGATAGCGTTACCTAATCGTATAGCCAAAGACATATCTACATAGAATCCCCTTTTTGATGGTACGTATTATTTACTTTTTCACTATATTTAACCAGTATATTATTATTTAACCCATTTATTTATTTATATATGAATGAATATAAACTAACCGAAAGTAGTTAAACAAATATCAATTTGCTGCTTGAGCTTAACACTCATATTCAAAGTTTAAACCCCCCTTAAACCCCCTTAAATCCAAAATGTTCGTATTTTTTATAGCCTATGTCCTGACCAGAGGTTTGTTAAACCTGCTAGTGAAGTTTTTATCGAAATCGGTTCAGGCGTTTTGACGCCAACTCTCCCCATCCAAACAGACAAACAGACAAACAGACAAACAGACAAAAATTCTAAAAATCGTCGAAACGTGTTGTTATCGATTCTTAGAGCTACTAACTCATTTTTTTGCTAATATCTCCAATGTACAGATTTTTTACCCTCTTCACCTTTATTATATGTATAGATATAGATATAGATAATGTGATAATAAGAAAAATGATAACGATTCATATTAATTAGAAAAATATAAAAACCGATCGCTCATTTATTTATTACAATAGCGAAGAATTTATTTATAATAATAGTCAAGTTTTCGAGACTTATTTTCTAATTTAAGTAAAGTAATATTTTAAATCCAAAACAATAATCTGATAGTTCTTGCCATACAAAGTGGTTTATACAGAGTTCATCCATTAGAAAATTTCGGAATTTTGTTATAATTTTGTATAGGGATTGAAACTATCCGTTTCTTACATTTCAATTTCCTATATCTTGTAAAAGTTTCTGGAAATTTCTAAGAACTTTTCTCACTTATTTGAAACTTTCCGCAACTTGCAAATAAGTAAGGATCTCCAATAGTAGAATCTCGTGATTTTCCGTCTTACGATAAATAGACGACATGTATATTTATTCATACAGTTAACATATCAACGATACCATGACTTACCTACACTATACAAATTGCTATGTCAACAAATTAAGATGACCGAAGTCCGTAAATACGGGATGTTGTAACTTAGCGTTTACTTAAGTGTCTCTTCTCTGCAAATAAAACGTGTGTTGTATACTAATTTAAAAACATATACACATTAAGTAACAGGAGATGACATCCCTAAGAAATTCTTTGTTTCAAAAATTGTAGTGAGAATCACTTCGAGTCTATGTATACCACTTTTTGATTCTGTCACAGCTGTCAACCGCCAAAGATGGCGCACAAAAATTGTTCTGATGTCAGATCTAGTAGGATACCTAAATAAATAAATAAATAATAAATAAATATAAATATTATTTGGGACAATCTTACACAAATCAACCTAGTCCCACAGTAAGCTCAATAAGGCTTGTGTTGTGGGTACTAGGCGACGATATATATAATAGATAGATATAGATAAATACTTAAATACATAGAACACATCCATAACTCAGGAACAAATATCTGTGATAAACACACAAATAGATGCCCTGACCAGGATTCCAACCCGGGACCTCCTGCTTCATAGGCAGGGCACTACCAACTAGGCTAGGAGGCCGTCAAATAATAAATCAATGCACATGAACAATAACTTTGAAACATAACTCTAAAGCGATTTTATCACATTGGCGCCGCAACCGCATGCAGCGACGGTGTGCAAGCGTGATAGCTATACACGGATTTGTAATACCAACAAATGTCATAAAGATAAGAAAAACGTTACTAAAGTTATCGTCGAACAAACTCTCAAAATCAAAAGTCATTAGTAGCGAGTTGTTTGTAAGAATTCGCTTCGCTTACACTCCGCTCGTTCAATTAACATCTATATCCCAAACTCACGAGCAATATTGAACCTCTAAGTCGAAGGAGAGACTGCCTCCTGATGTGTGTTCTATCGCTTGTACAATGGGTTGTGCTTCGAAGAGCTGTTTGACATGATGCCCACGGCTGCTTTTTATCACCGCACCGCTCGCCGTCGGCAGGGTGTTCATCCTCACACCCTGGAGCATGGGTCGCATACTGTACGGTTTAAGAGGAATTTCCTCCCGCGAACGCTCCGGCTGTGGAATGAACTCCCTGCCGAGGTTTTCCCAGAGGACTACAGTATGGGGTTCTTCAAAAAAGGAGTGTATAGGTTCTTAAAGGGTAGGCAACGCGCGTGAATTCCCTAGTTACAGGCGTCCATAGGCTACGGTAGCTGCTTACCATCAGGCGGACCGTATGCTTGTTTGCCGCCGTCGTGGTATAAAAAAAATTTACCCCTACTTTCACGACCTTGTACTCGTAGGTTGATTTTGTGAAATTTTTATGTTTTTTATTACTCTGCCCATAGTTGATGGGCACTATTTATAATGCCCGGGCAATTTAATTATTTGAATAGTTATTATCAAACTGCCTACTCATTTTGGCCATTATTCATAATGCCCGGGCATTATGTATAATGACCTATTTATCATTTGGTCCATAACATATACACTACATTATTAATTATTAATAACAAATTTACAACCAATATTAAAGTTAGAATAACGCTCCTGCTTGACCTTCAAAAGTTCTTGTTTTGCTGGTCTAGTCACTATGACGATGGTAATTATTATGAAGTCGCATTATTTGCACCTTGACCTACAATGTATGAGTAAATAAATATTTTTATACACGTTGTTTCCTGTAATAAGAACAATAAATTAAAACGTAGATTTTACTCCTCAAACACTAAAACTTTTGTTCAACAACTTTAAAAAATATTTATTTTGTAGATTGTCTCTTCTTCATACAAACTAAATACTATTTTCAATGTACGTTAAAATCCGTCTAATTGACATTGCTTGTCAGTATTGTCACCCTACACACTTAATCAATTTCGGAATACATTGCGTGCTCGAATAAACTTTAAAGTGTCAAAAAATCTAATCATAAGTTATTTTTAAAAGTCGCCGAACAAACGTTGTCTGATTTGAGGAGTAGAATCTACGTTTTAATTTATTGCTAAATAATTGGTATATAACTAATAAACAGTGAACCTAGCTGCATTTATATAACAGATCTCTTATACGTATTATAAATGAACTCATTGAACCTAGTCATAATTTGTCCGTGCAATTTGCGGCACCTGTTTTTCATTTTGATATATAAGAATTTAAAACCCTTTCTAAAAATATTCTGTTGGTTTCTTGAAACATAACAAGTGTCTTGGCGGATATGAAATCACTATTTGAGTAATCCTCCCTGATTGAATGAATAAATATGCAACTACACATGTTTGGAGACAAATTTCACACGTCAGGCTAACTAAGCAATGTTTTCAAGAAGTCAAAGATATCATTACACTTTTTCACCTTTGTAATGTAATAAGGTGCAAAAGTGTAATAGTTATTTGTTATACAAGGGGTGAAAGTTGTATTTTACGTGCGAGTGTTATTTGAAACACGAGCTAGCGAAAGGATTCTATTATTGACCACGAGCGAAGCGAGTGGTTCAAAAATAGAATCCTGAGCGTAGCGAGTGCTTTAATACACGAGACGTAAAATAACTTTCACCCGTGTATAACACAAAACTTTTCACCTCACTACAGCGAGGAAAATAAGAAAAAGGGTGCATTTTGCTCGGTTTCCCGTAATTCCTCAGGTGTTTAATACTTCTTCATCACTCGAATCACTAATTTTTAACAAAACAACCTAGAAAAACATGCGAATATTTAACGTTGATATGATGGATGAATTGAAATGAAAAGTTTTGACGTAAAAGGTTTTATTAAATGTCAGATGCGTTTTGTTCGTACGTAGACTTATTCGGCTGTCAGAACAATTTATCCGTTTTTACAAAAAGAATGAAGATTAATGTTGAATGCTGTTATTTATGAATTAAAATAAAGTTGTAAGACTGTATTAAGTGTTTTTACTCGATGCAATTCATTAATTGCGATGTTAAAAATTCTGCACTTTTAACGTTTTACGTTTTGTTAGCTGTCAAATGTCACTTAAGCCACTTGTCACTTATGTCAAAACTCTTTCACCACATGTGGATAAAAAGCGATTTTCACAATAGATATTAAACAAACAAAAAGGGCTTTCCGAGCTAGTGAGGTGAAAACATATTTTTGACGTCAACTGTACAGTACATATAGAAAACATCCATAATTAAGGAAACACACAAATACTTGTACCGTGAACTGCTACAACTTTGCCGGGCTTAAAAACATGTTTTTTTCACCAAAGAGCTATTTATTTATATTCAAACCAGGAAAAGTTGTGCATTGTACGCATAGTTGTAGCAGTTGATGGCCAGAACTTAACTGCCAAGGGATTTGTACCCAGCAGGCCCAGCTTTGTAGGCAAGGTCCCCAAATAGGCTATAGAGGCCATTCAATTAAAATGGATAAATTATAAATACTAGTAGTCCGCCTTGAACTGAGAACTCGCGATTTACTTGAAAACGAGTTGACCAATATAACAAAACCCATATAAAAATTTGTTTTTCGCCTTCTAAGTCACAACCTTGATCGATTCAGCTCATAAACGAACTCTCAAATTCTATGTATCGCTGCTACGCAGCCCCAACAAATTACATAGAGATCAGAAAAACGTTACGCAAGTTATCGTCGTACTACCTCCCAAAGTCAAAAAGCCATCGAAATGCCGTGACGTCCCAGTAGCCAGAAGTAGTTTATGACACACTTACAAACCATTATATACGTTATGCAATGGAAAAACGTATGCCTTTCGTTAGGCGGGGTTATTATGTATCAAGACAGTTATTATGTTATTACGGTTGACCCTGCTATGCAGGTTAGAATCACGGTCAGGTCAAGGAAGGTAACTTCTCTAAATGGTATCATGTTATTTTGCAAACCTCAATTTTGTGACTATGATTTAATCTTTGTAAAATTGTTAGATTGTGTCCATAGCATATGCTGATGCGGATGGTAAGCCACCAGGCGGACAATATGCTTGTTTGCCATCGTCATGGTATTTAATAATAAAGTTAAACAAAAAAAGAACCGACTTCACTTGGGATCCACTATTCCAATATAAAATATGCTGTAAAAAATAGTGAAATAGGTGTGCCTATAATAGTTGAAGAATTCCCTCGATTTTTTCAGGATCCCATCATCAGAGCCGGATCTGGTGACAATGGGATCAACTGTGAACAGTGTGAACCCTTTCAAACAAAAAAAGATTTTTCCAAATCAGTCTAGCCGTCTTCAAATAATCGGTGAAAATACATAAAAAAAAGCAATAAAAACAAAGATCCCGACGAATTGAAAATGAAATATATTTTACCTGTGTACCTACAAACTTCACTTAGCCGTTATTGCGATAAAGAGGAACGAGATACAAAATGTCTATAAATTCAAATGCCTAGTAAAAAAAAAAAAGATTTTTATTTATCAATCCCTATTAACAGAATATATTGTGTTATTTTTACATTCACGACCAGATTGTGTTGAATTTCAAGTTTAACGTCTTCTAACCGGACCAGTGACTTGCGCAAACGTTACTAATTTGAATTTTGTTGATTGCCAAGGCAAGTTTCATTTATGCAATCAATATAACTTTTCAGATGTATTTGGCTCAATAAAATTTATTTTTATTTATTTTATTTTATTTTATCACAAAAGGCACAGTAACAAGTTAGAAACTTAAACATTAGTTATTGCTATTGGCTGTGTGCATGATTGTGGCGCCATCTCTTGGGCAGGTGGTCAATCTCTTTTTTTTCCTTTTTTATAAATATGTTGTATTCCTTGCTTATATGAAATGTAACTGGCTGATTCACTATTTTGACAGCAGACAGGGGATTTTCATGCAGTTTCATTTCTTGTCACATTGAGCACTGCGATCGTTCTCGTTACCCCCACCATGCACTTCGCACATAGCGAATACAATAGAATGACATATCGCAGTTTGAAAGTCAATTATAATTATGCACATCATTGATAAGTGTTTGCAAAGTACAAAAGCATAGAATTAGTAACTACTTATGCTAGCATGCAACAGTTAAATTATCGTAACCAGTATTACAAGTATGTATGGTTTATGCGAGTTTATTTTAATATTATCATTTTATATGTGTAAGTTTATTATTGTTTAGTTAATTTGCATTTGCAACATCTACGTATTTCTGGTAATTTTCAATGGTTTCCGCTTCCCAAAGGTTGTCTCGAAGAGATCGCTTTTATCGATAAGACCGCCAATTGTTTGACCTTTACTTTTACTGTTTGTAACTTGTATTGTTTTTCTTTATTTTGTGGTGTGTAGTAAGAGTATTTATGTTATGTTATAACAATAAAAGGCATTACGATTCTTAAATTATGATTTTGATTAGATATGAAGTGGTTTGCAATGATAAATTGCAGCAAGTACGCTAAGATAAATATCAATTCGATAACTATGTTTAACATCGCTATGTGCCTGGGCAATACCAAGCTGGAAACGCCGGTTACGTTTCAATGATTGTTTATATATTTCTGACGCAAATGTGATGTGAACGATCATTTTATCTGTAGAAAATATTTTTTATCCCCAAATTTCCACTTGAATTTGCAATGCTAAAAAAACAGTGAATAATTGGTAACTGACGATGCTCTTACGTTTCACAGATGATGTATTTCTGTTGCCGCTATAACAACAAATACTAAAAAAACATACAACAGACATGATTTTTTATCGTTTTTTAAAGATAATGGTACGGAACCCTTCCTGCACGAATCCGACTCGCACTTGGCCGGTTTTTATTAAGAATGTCACTGGGGAAAATACGTGCACTTACCTTACTTAGTTAACTTGTAAATGAAAAAAAAAACCGTCGCAATTGTATTTGCGTTGATAGAACTGTTAGAAGTTTTACAATAAGGCTATTAAATTAGTTCAGAAGCCGAGAAAACAGGGATTACCGGCCAATTAAGTACGAGGCCGGGAATCCGTTTTCATGCCGAAGTATGTAATATGTATAGTATGTACTCATCTCAAATAGGTATGCAATGAAATAAAGAATAAATCTTGTATATTAGTTCCGTTAATAAGTCATAAGTCTACTCGTAAACTTATATTATTATTCTTACTTCAGATACGATAACCATACTGTCACGAAAAAAATCAGAATCAGTTCGTAAAACCTGCTGCCATCTTTAACACCAAGGTTTTTGCAGACCTAGGCCTGAAAAGTTGCATGAAATCCCATTACAGTGCACTCGAGTTGCTGCGCCTGAAATATGATACTTCCGAGCCTATTAACTAATGTTATTATTTCATTGCACGTTTGAGAAACATATAATATGGGCTTGTCAGTAAGTATAATATAGTAAGAATTTTTTAAGATGTCGGTATTGTAGGTAGAAATCCCGAGTAAGATTCCGACATCTTATAAAATTAGTACATTACTTATGGTGACGCCGTGTACCTATAAATAATTTATAAAAGAGTTTAATTGACCCAGTCCTATTAAAAGTTTCCATAAATATGAGTAACATATGATTAATATAATCGAAGTTGTGTCCTTAAACAAACTATTTACCTGACTGATGTATCACTATCAGGATATCCTGATTTAAATGTCCGGTATTTAGATAATTGCCCGGAAAATCATGTCAGGACAATTAAATGCCTTTACGAGGAAAATGCTTACTTAGTCTTGATAACAAAGACAATTTACAAGTAGAGGAGCACAGTCTAAGAAGTTTTTGAGTCTCCTAGTTGCTCAATTTGACGGTTGTTTGTTAAAACATACAAAACAAAAAATAACTAAATGAGGCTTGTAATACGTTTCAGAATAAATACAAGGGTGGGTGTTAGCATTAGAGTCCAAAACACTGCATTTTAGATATTCAAATGAATTGACAATATATTTGGAAACTCATTAATCTCAACTCTGTGCTGCTGCGATCCGGGTGACCAGCCGCGAATGCAGAAGACGCTGGTTCGATCCCAGCCTCGGGCACCGGAGGCCTAGGTCACTTTTTCCTTTGTATCACATCTATGTATGTTTATAAACTAGTGGTTCTTTGAACCGTAGACTTCGGAGAACATAAATAGCGCGACAGCAAACTTTCCCCCTTTCCCCCCCTCATTTTTCCCCCAATCAAAAAATGGCTCGACAATTTTTGGCAAATAAATCAAGGAACGTACATGCCAAGTTTCATCGAAATCGGATGAAAAATGCGACCTCTAGACCGACACTGACCAACCAACCAACCAATACACACACATTAATCTGCCTTATCGTCGTACCAGTGAAAACGGAGACGTTCGTCGTCTCGCTACGCTCGGCTCCTCAGCCAATTATCAAACTGTCTCCCGTCTAGATCATTCAACCCTCCTGGATCAGATCTGTGTCACTGTTAAGAATTAGATCCAAAATTTAGATTGTCAATAATTCTGTACAAAATTTATATCCTCACATAATTTATAAGATTTTTTTATTGTAGGTACTAACATACCATACATATAAAAAAAAACTTTATTTACGGAACAGTAGTTTAAAAGAATCTTAACAGTTCATACCTACTTTCATTTTATCGTAAATGATTAAAAACTCACCAAGAATTATTTATTATTAATATATATGTTAAACTTAATTAAATAAATTAAAAACAATTTTAAAAGTCAACAAAATCCAGGTAAACTAGATAAGTTTATTGAAAAAAATATTACTATTCCGGAAACGATATTTTTTCTCACAAATTAACAAATAAAAAAACACAATTACCTTAACACTGAAGTCCAAGCAGTCAATCCTTTTAATATTTTTTTAACAACTTAACACAATGTTTAACAGTTAACCTTAACTCGGTAGAAGGTAGCACCAGACTGGTTATGGCCTTAGCCGGTGGAGAGGATAGTGCGCGAAGTGAATGCCTTATGATGGTATGGCGTTGGAGTCAAGTTCGGTGTACGGAAACTAGATTTTCCTGCGGCGTCATAATTTGTACGTCACAATAGTTTTACGTAGGGTTGCCACATTTTGAAGCTTATATTTTTGTATTTTAATGTAACTAATTAATTTATTTAATGTAAATTTTTTTACAGGTATACTATTTATTAAAATAAAAATACAGTACTATTAATAAATGCATTTTTATTGTAATTTTCTATTTCTAAAAGTATAAGTTTTAAAAATATAGTATACAGTGACAAATGACAAGCCAAACGATAAATAAATAGGCATATAAGTAGGTATATGTTATATTTATTATTATTTAGTTTTTAATTTAGTTTTAACATTAGCAATTTTTTAAGTAATTGTAGTTTGTATTGTAATTGTGTTTTTCTTACTTGAAGACAAATATATTTCTTAATGCATTCGAAAGACATTTTGTTAAGTGAACAAAGTCTTAATGTTGATATCGCATATCTACACTACATACCTCCCTGGGTAATTTGCAGAAAAAATGTACCTTTACTTTTTTTTTTATTTCATATATATTTTGAGTCTATCGCATGCAGAATCATGAGCTCTATCGAGTGTGATAGAATAAAAAAAATGACCCGACTGTCCCAAAATTTACATACAAAAAATTCTTTAAATATTCGAATTTTTTGTATGTAAATTTTGGGACAGTTGGGACTAAGTAAAGGTACATTTTTTCTGCAAATTACCCCCCTACTATTTAACTATAAATATATTATAGTGCGAGTGGCAACCCTATTTCATGCATAGTTTTTAAGACAATATCTACCGTGCTAGTCTAAAAGGTGACTTATTACTAGTTTCATAGTAAAAAGCCGCTTTTTATCTCTTCAGAGGTAACTACGTAAGTTTTGCGCATTGCCAAGTCGGTGCAAACTTTGCTACCAAATCGGCCAGGCCGTTTTTTTTTCACAACGACGGTGGCAAACAAGCATACGGCCCACCTGATGGTAAACAGCTACCGTAGCCTATGGACGCTAGCAACTCCAGAGGTGTCACATGCGCGTTGCCGACCCTTTAAAAACAGAAGGATTTACTGTGTTGACGGCTAAAGGAACAAGAGAGGTCCCTCGTCGTCAACACACTGGGTCCTCTTTGAGCTTTGAGTTTTGGATATAAATATAAACATTCATTTGTATGCAACACACAAACACATTCACATCAAGTTTCAATCTAAATGTATATACCGGCTTCGTTCCGCTGGAGAGGAAAAATCTGTGAGAGCAGACAAAAACTTCAAGTTACCGTTTTGATTATTTTAATTAGGTAATAAATATGGTGTAAGAGCGCTTTCAATCCGGAGGTCTCGGGTTCAAACCCCGGCTCGTGCCACTGAGTTTTTCGGAACTTATGTACGGAATATCATTTGATATTTACCAGTCACTTTTCGGTGAAGGAAAACATCATAAAGAAACCGGATCTAATCCCAAAAAGGCCTAGTTTTGTCGGAAGGTCAGATGGCAATCGCTTTCGTAAAAACTAGTGTCTACGCCAATTCATGGGATTATGTTGTCAAGCGGACCCCAAACCGGGATAAACGCTAGGATGAAGAAGAAGAAGGTAATGAATATGGTGTGGTCATATTTCTCATATGTCAGACAGAGTGGCTAAGCTCATCTTCTACTCTGAAGGCCATGGTTGTCATTTTATCGCCTATCGCGTCATGCGTCACTTTCGCACATACTTGTTAGAACGTGACAGCTATGTGGACAGGCAATAAAAACCCGACCATAGTAGGCTGAGCTGCAAAGTGGTAGACACTACAACACATATTAGTGTTAGAAATATTATTATGTGTTTTAGGAGATTTGACATTGAACCACACTGGGTTTGGGAGACTTCGAGAAGTGAAGGCGTAATAGTGAGGAATAAAGTTCGGTCCCAGTCGCCATCAAATATATTAGAGCGGCCAAGGTGCTCAAAAATATCCGAACTTGCATTTATCGCCATAACAATAGAGGTGTTGTAAATCAGTCGCTATGTTCGAAATAAGCCTGGAAAGGATGATGATGATGTTGTCTGAAAGTAGTTTTTCTGGAAGTATAGATTGACGTCAATATTTACTGACATTATTATTAATACCGGTTCAGTTGAATTTTGAAAATGGTAAAAATAACTTTAGCTGTCACGAATATATTTAAAGGCCAGTGACCACTTGCGCCGCTTCTGCGGAAGTTAAGATTTCTTTTGAAGATTTTAATTAAAACAATTTAATACGTCGACCTATCCCGGTTTTTTCCATAGCTAAATTACAAAAATTGGTGCAGGCTTTATTTTTTATGTACAATACTGTAGTACATTATTTTGATCTAAATATCTCGTAGGGTTCAGCCAGCGTTTGCAATATATAAGCGCAAAAAAAATGTGTTTATTTACGACATTACATTAGAAAACTCTAAAATTATCAGTGTTCCTTTGCTATATTATACATATAAACCTTCCTCTTGAATCACTCTATCTGTTAAAAAAAAACCGCATCAAAATCCGTTGCGTAGTTTTAAAGATCTAATTGTCCATAGGGACGGACAGACAGCGGGAAGCGACTTAGTGAAAAACGATCTAATCTTTTTATTTTCGTTTCAAAAGACATTTTTTTTGTAAATTGTATCATTTTTAGTATCAAATTGAATGGTTTTATTTGTCCATGAAGGAAAAGGCCACCATTCCGCCAGTAAGCGTCGGCCCTTGTTGCATACGGAAACGACTTAATAATTTATGTGAAATATCGTTTTTGAATTAAAATTACAGTGTCATCAACTTTGGCGTGTTCGAAAAACAGATATTTATATCGATACCGGTTATACCAGGATGTTAACTAGTTTCTATAACCAGCCATACTACGTATATTTAATAATAAAAATATAATAGTACATTTCGATATTAGTGCGGAAATAATGTCATTACTTCACGAGTACCGAGATATATTAGCAAGACTCGGGACGAGTGAAGAATGACATTTACGCACGAGTATCGAACGACGTTTTTTAATACATTTGCGAAAAAATTATAAAATTGTCAATTATTCACTTTGAGGTTACTTTAGTACATGTAAAAAAAATTAAAAAAAAAATTAAAATTAAAATTAAAATCTGTTTATTTCAGTACCTTATGTAACTTACAATTAATTGAAACTTAGTTAAAATCTTTAACATTTAAGATTATTAGTACTAAGTTGATATTGAGATCAGTGTTAGCTTATACAATAATTATAGTATGTTTATGTATCTATGCATACAATTATATATTTATATGTTATATTCTGATGCTTGGCATTTTAATATTATTACATTTTGCTATTGAGTTCCTTCCTTATTATATATTTTATTTTATTAGGCTTACTTTCTATGTTTTGTAATATTTCTTTAGGAAAGCTGTTTAGACTACTAGGATACTATGTATCCGAACTCTCCGCGCGGTGCGGTGCGGCGCTGTGATTGGCTGTCTGTCACTGTCATTAGCTGTGATTGGTTGGAAAAGCACTAGTGCGCGATATCAAACTTTCCGCACGCTAAACCACTACAAGAAAAGCACTTTTTTGAGCAACTGTATTAAAAAATTAATAACATGTGTGCACCCATTTAAATACATTTCTTTTTATTAAGTAGGTATACACGGTGGGCCTTAATACTAGAAAGATTTTTAACAGTGTATTCCTTATCACATTTAGATACTAAAATGTCTTATAAACTTTTCTGGAATACGTCTACTTTCAGTGTTAACACCAATAAATAAAAAAAAAACATCTTATATTTGAATTCAGCACAAAACGCCTTTTTGGTGGCGTTATTGCCATTATTGGGCATGTTTACACATCCTTATTGACAGATAGCAGTGACAAGGAACACTTATCAGAAACTAATTTTTTACGAAAAAAATTACAAAAAAAAACTAGCAACATGAAAAGAACTGAAACGTAAATTCTGTAATTTATACGGGAAACTAATATTGTGACGTCACAATACTATATGATGAATACATCTCCTTTATAAAAGTTTTAATTCTTATAAAAGCATTTAAAGCACAAACACATGTTACACCTGCCGTGTATTTTTGATTTTATGAATGCAAAGTGCAATGAAAGTACCCTATTTGTTGTGTTTTTCAAAGAGGTCTTGTTATTATGTGCTCACGTATTGTATGCAAATGTACTTATGACTAGGCTCTAGAAACTTCTACATTAACACGAGAAGTATTTTGCTTAGGCTCCGCTCGTTCGACTAGTAATCCGCCTCGAACTGAAAACTCACGATTTTCTTGCAAACGGGTTGACCAATATAACAAGACCCTTTTAATGATTTTTCCCCGCCTTCTAGTTCCACAACCCCTTAATATATCTTTTTCATATATGAACTCTCAAATTATATGTATCTTTACTACAATCCCAACAAATTTCATAAAAATCAAAATAACGTTACTAAAGTTATCGTCGAACAAACTGTCAAAATCAAAAAGCTATCGAAATGCCGAAACGTCCCAGTAGCGAGTTGTTTTTAAGAACTCGTTTCGCTTACGCTCCGCTCGTTCGATTAATTTCGCATTAAAAAAACATTTTGCCTATCTCGTATTGAGTGAAAACTAAATTAAATATAAATCAAATCATTGTAAAGTGAAATGACAAACATAGCCATAAGTTTTTTTTAAATAATAATTCTATTTTCTGAAAGGGTTTTTCTTCAACGATTATTGTCAAGTAGAACATTCTCGAACATTGTTTAAACTTAAAACACTTAAATACACTGACATAAGATCTAACAAATAGTTACTTATTATGTACGTAGGTATTTATGAGGAAAAATAACAGTTGAAGATCAAGATGTTACAAGTTTTTAATGTCAACATTTGCCACCTTTGCCACAGAATAAGTAATACTAGTAATAGATATGGCACTTTTAATCAAAGTCATTGCCACTTGCAACTGACTCAAGATTTCAAACGAGGAGGTTCTCAATTCGTATTATATATTCTATTTTTTTTCATGTATGTTCACCGATTATTCGAATATGGCTGGACCAATTTGAAAAATCCTTGTTTTGTTGGTAAGAGTATACTTCACAGGTCCCCTTGTCACCAGGTCAGGATCTGATGATGAGATATTATAAGCACACCTATAGTGATTTCAGTAATTTTTACGGTAGATCGGGCATTTATTTTGGATAGGGGGTGGAAGACGAAAACAGAACTGTAAAGAAAAGCAGCGCCATTATCTAAATTAGCTGTAGTAAAAAAATAAGTAACTTCTAAAAAATATTTTTTGGTACACAGTTTTATTGCTGACTGTACCTAGTAGCATTGTCATGTAAACTACGGAAGTACTTATACCAAATTTCAGCTCAATCAGACACCGGGAAGAGGTTAAAATTTAACTTAAAAGAAGTGATGCACATAAATAAATAAACAAATAAATATACGGGGTCAAGTTTAATAAAACTGTGTAAAAACACGAAATAAATAAATCGGTCATAATCATAATAATGACTCTAGGATTTATTTTGTAGTATGGTGTTCTCGGGTAAAAGCCTCCTTTTTAGCCGAAGGGGGTCCATACATTAAACGAATAATACAAAATATAATAATACAAAATTAAATTGCTGCACGACATTTATATAATAAGGACACATTGATATTTAATTTATTTTATTGGTTTACATAAGGTTTTTATTAATATTTAGTTTTTAATTTAGTTTTAATATAAGTATGTTATTTAAATAAATAAGTTGTATTTATTTTATGGAATTGACTATTTTTTTTGATGTCGAAATTGATTGTTCTGTCTATTGTTACCTAGTGAAATTTCTATAGTATGGAATTAATAAAGCTATTTATTTATTTATATGGTGTATCTCTTGTATTATACCATCTGTTGATTTGCATTAGCATGTCAACACTATTTGTATACAAAGAAAATGCGCAATATATTCGTAAGCTCTAAAAGCGTATATATCTATAATT
The DNA here is from genome assembly GCA_911728535.1 of Pammene fasciana. Classification (NCBI taxonomy): domain Eukaryota; kingdom Metazoa; phylum Arthropoda; class Insecta; order Lepidoptera; family Tortricidae; genus Pammene; species Pammene fasciana. The sequence goes on from OU452292.1 coordinate 7,684,509, forward strand.
TTGAGCCTTATGTCCAAGACATAAACGAGAAATTAGATTGGTAAGTTTATGTATGAGGTTAGTAAACAATATAGTCTTTGATTGTATTTAATAATCGCTAACATGTTAACCAAACAAAAATTACATGTACATGTACAAGCTTTTTTTTTCAGTTATACAAATATTATTATGCTATATGTATATATCTTTTTGCAATGTTTTTTTATTTATTTTTTTAAACAAGCTTTTAATGTTAACTATAACTTAACACTGATTAAGGGACAGTTGCACGAACGTTTTAACGGTGACAGGCGATTTGATGCAACATATTACCCTAACTTTCACGTTTATTACTATTACACATACAAGGTGTCATAAAAATATTGGTGATCCTTTGAAGGGCATAATTGGTATCGTATTCTAATTATAAAACGTAAGAAAAAAAAATCTCACGAAAATAAATTTTGGTTTTGTATGGAGGGTTGGCCAGCTGTAACGACGTGTCCCATACAAAAAAAAAAATTCTGGCGTCCAAGAAATTTTTCTCCTACTTTTACCTACTCGAAATATGATACCAATTATGCCCTTGAATGGATCACCAGTATTTTTGTTACACCCTGTATCTACCCATAATTCCCGTAGTGACATTAATAATAACAAATCCTGGTTTTTAATCGGCTTATTCTTTTCTTAAGTACTTGTTAAATTGCTTACAATATCCCTTCTCTTGTTTCTCGCCAAGGATAATTGCAAGCATTTATATTATTTGTATGAAAAGGTACAATTAAGTGGTTTTTAACCGACTTCAAGATTTCGAAGAAGGAGGTTATCAATTCGTCGGGATCTTTGTTTTTTTTTTTTTTTTATGTATGTTGAAAGACTATACTTCACAGTTGGTCCCATTGTCACCAGGTCCAGATCTGATGATGAGATCCTGGAGAAATCGAGGGAACTCTTCAACTATTATAGGCACACCTATATGGCCTGGTTACACCTAACGAGTAGGTACAGTGGCGAGACAATAAAATGCCACTCGGCCGAGAGAGTAAAATGGCCCGGCCCAGTACTCGGCAATGTGTTTAGACTTTGCGAGTACTCGGTCGAGAGTACTGACTCGCCACTGTACTCGGTAGGTGAAACCAGGGCAATAGTGATTTCACTATTATTCACAGCAACTCGGCCACTTCCTCTTGGAATAGCGGACCCTAAGTGAAGTCGGTTCTTTTTTGCTTTAAAATTATTATAGCTTGAATACAATATTAAATTCTAGTTTCAAAAACAAAAGACGACGGATGTTAATGTGCAACATCCAGTAGTGTTTATATAATAGCTGCATTTATCCCATAGTTGTTATTACCTTGACTGGCCTTGCACTCATACATACAAGTTGCAACAAAATGATCCAGTTTTGGCAGTTTGTTTTACGGGTCAGTGTCACTTAATCGTCAATGATTAATTTGGAGGGAGATTGCTCAACACAGCATCCTTTTAGTTGCGTGATTACATCACTTGAAAGGAAGGTTGTCGGCTGTTATAATAAATGTTACTGTCGCTGTTGCTACTAACATTAAATAAAACATTTTTTACGCATTTTTCCAATGCCTTATGAGATTTTTTTGAAGGTTTACACAAATTGTTATACCTTGTGCAACCTAAGAAGCGGTTTTTGACACCTGTCATCTCAGTACATTTTATAACCTAAAATCGATTTTAGGTTATAAAATGTACTGCGATGACAGGTGTCAAAAACCGCTTCTTAGGTTGCACAAGGTATAATCTTTATTATTTTTAGTAACAATTTGAAGGTTTTGAGGAGAAGCCTTTGAGTGAGAAGCGCTGGTAGTCTCGCGGTAAGATGTCCGACTTTCAATCCTGGAGGTCTCGGGGTTCAAACCCCGGCTCGCATTATTCAGCTTTTCTTACAAATTATTATTTAATATACTAGTCGTTATTTTGTGAAATAAAACATCATGACCCAACATCATCAACCCCAGTAAGGCCTAGTTTCCCCTCTGGGGGAAGGTCAGATGACAGTAATTTTTGTAAGAACTAGACTAGTTCCTACGCGGTTGTCAAGCGGCCCCAGGCTCAATTGAACCTTGCCAAAAAGCCGAGACAAGCGCTAGGTGGAAGACAAGTTGAAGGTTTTGAGGACAGGTTCATACCTGTCTTCATGTTGTCTCAATATGAATTAGATTGTATAAATGAATAATACAGTATCTTTACAGTTACCACAAGGCTACCAGCGCTTCCAAATAGCTCTAAATGCCTGTTCCAAAAGTATACAATAGGTACCTATAAAAAAATTAGACATAAAACCGCTAAAATTCGTAAAGTAGCCTCGCAACTTTGCTCAAAGTTCAGATAGAATAAACAAACAAAATACACAAATTCTCGACCCTTTTATTTACGCAAGAATTGTTACAAGAACCATTGTGTCGAGGCATTATCTTAATTAGCAAAAGGTGTAAATTTAAGGAAGGGTTTCTCGGAAAAAGTTAAAATGTTAAACATTATGATTATGAGCTCGTGGATAGGACAATCGTATCTCCCCTTGTAAACCTATCAGTGTAAGGGGAATGGAGGATGAACATTGTTACTAATAGCAGAGCTTACATTTTGGGTATAATGAATAAATCTTTACTTTGTGTAGAGACTATGGTACCCTGTGAAAATAGGCCAGTTTTGTAGCAGGGGGATGTAGCGATGATGGAGGCGGCTGGTGTTGAAAATGGTTTTCAACCGCCTTGAAGATTTCGAAGGAGAAGGTTCTCAATTCGCCGGGATCTTTTTTTTTCGAAGACTGGACCGATTTGGAAAATTATCCTTTTGTTTGCAAGAGTATTTCACAGTTGGTCCCATTGTCACCAGATCTGGATCTGATGATGGGATGCTGGAGAAATAGAGGGAACTCTTCAACTATTAAAGGCACACCTATAGTGATTCCAGTATTTTTTGCAGCAACTCGGGCACTTTCTCTTGGAAAAGCGGAGCCTAAGGTGAAGTCCGTTCTTCTTTTGCTTAAATTTATTTATATTCATCATCGACACAAAAAGAGGGAGTATAAAATTTAAACTTACGTGGACGGTTGCACCGAACCGTCTGTTAACTTCAACGTCATGGTTAAAAAAATCTTGTATGAATAGTTTGACAATTTTCTATGGGATGACATCCACGCCGCCATATTTTAACGTAGAACAGTTCGATAGTTATGCGTGGTGCAATGCAACCCACCCTATACTATAAAATATAACGGTTACACTAACCGCCTGCCATTTTTCACCACTATGTGTATCTGTTTGTGGCACCGTAGCGCTAAAATGGATGAAACGATTAAAATGCGTTTTTGTTTCAGAACTGGTTTTCCAGCGAGCAATCTTTGTTTTATCAAAATAGGTTCAGTCGTTTCGGGGATTTTTCTAATTCTGAGAGAGTTAACGCCATTAATAATAATTATCAAATTGTCTTTTTAGAATTCTTTAGTCTATGGCGTATGTCAAAAAATGTGTCTTTAAACGTCTGCAGCGCCATCTATTTTGTACGATTATTCTCATTATTAACGGCTTTGTCTCTTTCTTAATTTTATATGCAACAGTGTTTTTCAATAATCATGAACGCCTGCATCTTGAATCATACTCGCAAGCTAACAATATCGTAATTGTAATGTCGCTATTGCAATTTACAAAGGACTTTATTATGGCCACTTGTGATAATCGCGACAATCTTAGGGCATTCAACTAACCGGATCGGCCTTTGAAGGGCGTTTCCCTCTGCCGAAAATATAAGACCGGTGGTCATATTTATTGTATGGACTGACGCTTATCTGACGTGGCTATTGGTACTTTACCACCTTTATCTAAAATCAAGTATCCACATAAATAAATAAAAGAAGAATAAATATTATGGGATAACCTTACACAAATCAACCTAGTTCTAAAGTAAGCTCAATAAGGCTTGTTTTGTAGGTACTAGGCGACGATATATATAATACATAGATAGATATAGATAAATACTTAAATACATAGAAAATATCTATAACTCAGGAACAAATATCCGTGATAAATACACAAATAAATGCCATGAGCAGATTCAAACCCGGAACCTCCTGCTGCTTAGGCAAGGTCACTAACAACTGGGCGTTAATATTACATTTATACATTTGACGAGATTGCCACAAATTGCATAGCCCAGTCCGTTTTTAAAACAGTTCATTTTATTTATAACTTTGGTTTATATTGACGTCTGCGCATCCGCAGTCAGTGTGTACCGCTTCTAGGCCATCGCCTGGAAGCGGTACACACACAAAAAGAAAGAAAAAATCTAATCGTACTTAGATAAAATTAATGGAGAAAGTTAATTATTTATTTCTCTTTGTATGGCTTAGATAAGTAGTTAATAGGTACCCAGTAAGACCTCGTTCTGTATTTATAAAAATACCTACCCACAAAGATAATGAGATAGCATAATAACTAGTCCTTTTGTTGTCCATTTTCCACGCTTTGTAGGAAGTTAACTGCGTTAGTCTCAAGAAACATCTATCAACTAGAACATAATTAAAGTTGGATCGTGTTTAAGCGTGTTTTAAAGTTGGAATACGTGATGAAATAGTAGTTTATGTAACTGTTACGTAATAAGGGTCCTTAAAATACGAGTGTGGTTTTATAAAACGGGCCGCAGGCGAGTTTCATAAATCACACGAGTGTTCTAAAGCCTAATTACGTACAGTTGCATACACTAACTATTTATCTGCACACATATTATAAACCCAAAATATCGCGTTCGGAAACCGCCATTGCATTGAACTCATCATGGATGGATGGATTGACTTATTTGAATAATAAAATAAAATAAATAAAATAAATGGAGGGCTTAGGATATGGGTGTAGATAAATGATTTCATAACACCTTTCATACTCAAACTATTGGCATATTTTTGCAATTAATTAATTAATTTGCAAATAAGCCCGAGGAAAACAAAGCCTAAGAATCTTATATTTTAAAATTTTAAATCCTACTTAACTCTATTATGGTACAAAAATATGTATGTATGTACAAAAATATTTTATATGATAATCTTGAATGCCGTTTAACATTTTGACTCATGTTGGTAAGCTGAGTAATATCGCTATTGCAATTTACGTTGCCCTTCCACGGGACTCAAATTATCTTAGTACCAATTTTTATCTAAATCAGTTCAACGGTTTGAGCGTGAATAGGTAACAGCCAGATAGACACACTTTCGCATTTATTATTATTATAACGTAAAAGTATGTAAAGTAAATGGATATATTACATAGTATGACGTGACCAGTTCTTATTATATACCTAAGTAATCTGTTGCATTTGTTGCTTCAGTTAAAACAATGCCTTATAAAAAGTTTATTGTATCATTTTTAGGGTTCCGTACCCATAGGGTAAAAACGGGACCCTAAAGACTTCGCTGTCCGTCTTTCACCAGGCTGAAATTTTCACAGATGATGTATTTCTGTTGCCACGCCGCTATGACAACAAATTCTAAAAAAACAGAATAAAATCAACATTTAAGGGGGCTCCCATAGAACGGACATGATTTTTTTGCTGTTTGTATCTGTCACCAGGCTGTATCTCATGAACCGTGACAGTTAGACAGTTGAAATTTTCACAGATGATCAATTTCTCTTGCCGCTATAACAACAAATACTAAAACCAGAATAAAATAAATATTTGAGGGCTATGGAAGCTGCTTTTATGTTTTTTGTAAGCGACAGACATGATTTTTTTGCCGTTTTTATAGATAATTGTATGGGACCCTTCATGCGCGAGTCCGACTCGCACTTTGCCTATATTTTCCTCTCCACTTTTTACTCATGGCCATAATCAATACAATTTTGCACGCAAGCAAGCAATTGTCTAGATCATTTACCTACTTATAAATCAAGCAAGCAACTACATCACTTTTATTACCTCCATTCAAAGTACCGCAGGTCAGTCAAACATGGAAAAACTGGTGTCAAATCCGTTCTTTGAGTTTAATCCTAATCAATTGTATGAAGTTAGGACACTGAGCGGTTATAAAGATAGCAAGCAGATGAATGAAGCCATAGATACGTTGGAGGAATGGATTAAAAAACAAAATCACTTCGTCGTTAAGGATTTTGGTAAGTTCTCGTGTTTTAGAGGTTTCATTATGATAAAACATTTATTTTTAGACTTTTCCATAGATTACTGAACGGCGGTGAGGGTTTCTACGATCGATTGTTCACCAGGTGGTAAGTAACAACACCGTGGTAGGTCTTTTTAAGAGCAGCTGTCAAATTACATGCAAAATCATACGAACCCTTCATTATTTTGAATTGGATTACAGTTCTGTTGAAAGATCTGCCTTATACGTAAATTAAAATTATTATAAGGTAAGTTCGCCTAATAAGGACCAGGTTTTTGTAAATCTTTATAAATCTGATTTAAGAAGTATTTTAACTTAAAAAACATTTGAAATGTACAAATTGCCTATATTAGAAGTACAAACATTAAGTAAAAATCACGAATCCGAAGTAAAATTAATGACAAACACTGTTTAAAAAAAACTTGTAAATGGACCTTATTAGGAATGGGTGTTCTCAATAAGGGTCATTCCTGTTCCGTAGATAATTCCGAAACTACATAATTTTTTATTTTATTTAATATTTTTTGTTAATTGTAACAATTGTTTTTGTCATTCCCGATGGATTAATCTAAAAATTCACATGAATTGTACTGTTGGTCCTTAAAAAGTCTACAGAAACTTAAACGCAGAATAATTGACTTGATTTATGTATTTTAATAAAACACAGTTTTGTATTGTATTTATATTTACTAAGTGAAACTATTTTAAGCATAAAACAACATAATTATGAACATTTTCAGTCATTAGCCCTTGGTCCTTATTAAGTCTTTAAACATGATATTAAAAAGGCCTGGTCCTTATTTGGCGACAAGGAGGTGGTCCTTGTTAGGCACTTCGCCATCCCGGAGCAAACCAATCTAATTTGACAAAAAAATTAGTTCTTTTAATAACCTTATCTTCACAATCCACGCCTAAATGTTACTTTTTCCTTTTCATGTGTTAAGTTCTTGCGAAAACGAATCAGAACCCCTTGAATGAATCGAATAACACCAACAAATTATACAAAACGACCTACGCGTCGTGACGTGAACTACATCGACAGGCATACTGACAGAATAGCGGCGTAAAACCCAAGTAATGCCAATGCACTTCAATAATTGGTTAATGAGGAGCATCGGCGCGAGACTTGATTTCAATTTAGTATCAGGAGCGGGATTTTTGAAATGGTGGCTCTTATTAGGAACCGGTCCTTATTGGGCGAACATACCTTAGGTTGACAGCTATCTTAATCGTATTCTCATCGCGGTTCCATATTAAATAAAAACATTAGTGTACTACTAGTACGCTATTTGTTACTAGGAGTAGCTGTGCAGGTGACATTTCTCTTACATATTCGGTATCTTCAGGGGGCTTTGACATAGATGGCGTAATCGATATAAGCTTCAAAAAGTTCTTAGGCTGTGGTCGCCTATATCTCTATAGTCTCTGATAATACCAATTAATTGTGTACTAAGCAGAAGTTCTGCTAACGATACCATAATGTTTAGAAGTCTTCTGCACATTATTGCGTGGAAGCCGTGGACGCGAGCTTGCAAACACCTATTATGGCTATTATTTTTATACTACGACGGTGGCAAATAAGTATTAAAATTTTAAATAAGCAGAAAAATCTGTAATCGAGGCAACCCCATCAGTGTCCTGAACCCGTTGTTGTACTGCACGGGTAAGGCATTATCAGACAGTATATATATATTTAATAGAGCGCCAGTGTAAGAACTTTTAGAAGCTCCAAGTCTGAAGCGCCATCTGAACGAGAGCAGTAACATAAATGTGGAGCAGAGTACAACGCCATCTAGTAATTGATTCCGTTACTATTATTACGGTATTACTACGATAACTAAGGGTACCTAGTTCTCGTTCAGAGACGCTTCAGACTTGGCGATTCAAAAAGTTTTTAGACTCTGACTCACTGATAAAAAAATACACGCACAATATTTTTCTCCGTTTTCAGAACGAGGCTATTTAGAAAATATGATAATTAATAACAAGGGTTCCGTAGAGCGAGCGAAGCAACGGTTGGACAGAATCTTTACCCTACGGAACCTCGTGCCAGAAGTCATTTGCAACTTTGATATAGAAAATGAGTTCGAGAATTTCCGTAAAATTATGTAAGTACCTTTTCTTTTATTGGATCGACACTGAAATTGTTTTAAGGGACAAGTACCAACTTTCCAAAACGTCTAATTGTCCGCCGTTCCATTTAAATGACTATAAAATTATACCTTTCATATCATAACTGTAATCATACTAATTTCCTAAGTAACCATTTATGCGTGGTCGAAGTTTTATAATTTTCATTAAACGTATTAGCTAGGGATATTCGCACAGATCTGTCCGCCGGTTTTGTCTGGCGGATTTGTCTGCGAACACATATGAATAGCGCCATAAATGGACAAATCCGGCAGGCAGATCTGTGCGTGTATACCTAGCTATTATTAAAAGTGATCAAGTAAGACTCAAATTAGGTTAGTGAATTCTAAAAATCATTTGAATCTAAAATCGAATAGACCTCAAACTAGAAAAGACAAACAATATCATTAACAAACATTATTTTTGCAGGCATTTTTGCGTGGTTCCCAAACCTACAAAAGACAACTACAGAATCGTTATTTTGTCGTTTATAAAACAAGACGATAGTTATGATATAATGAAGATGTTCAGATACACGTATTTGGTAAGCAATTAATTATATTTTTTTTCCTACCGGGTCATTCGCAATTTTTTGTACCTTTGTCTTTTTTTTCGTAGCCTATACTGTGTCCCACTGCTGGGCAAACGCCTCCCCTCGCTTCCGCTACTCGTCACGGCCTAGTGCATACTCTCGCCATACCTTTGTCTTATCTAAATATCTTAATTTTCTCAGTATTGTTACGAAAATTAGCCATACATTTATATGGCTAATTATCGTAACAAAAATGAGAAAATTAAGAAAAGTTGAGACTTAGTTTTCACCTGTTTCATTAGGTATGATAATTAGCCATATGCAGTAGTAAGTATGCCTAATTTTCGTAACGAACAGAAAATTAAGAACAGATACAAAAGCAAGCAAAAGGAGCAAAGGTACAAAAAAATGGGACCACGGGACAATAGTGTTCTGGATCTGAAAGGCATAAGACGACCCGAAGTCAATGCGCAGAGACATTTCCGACAATTTAATGAAAAGTTAGGTGTATGTTACTCAAGAGAAACATATTTTTATTTATTGATTTTAAAGCGATTAATTTACTTCCGTTTAGTTAGTAATTATTATTGGTAATATCACATAATATTTGTTAGTTCTGTTAATATTATATTGGCTTGTATACATATTTAAACACGTTAATTTTATTGTTGAGCAAAAACAATAAAAATGAAATTGTAAAAAGTGACAGCCCTAACTTTTGCAACAATTTAATTCCAAAACTAAGAAGCGACACACAACATATATCTTTGTTTTTAAACGTCAATATAAGCTTTAAAGTTTACGTGTAAAACTGATGTGACGTATATGACAAAACTATAAGGGTTCCGTTTTGTATTTTGGCTACGGAGCCCTAAAAATACTGAAATAAAAACGGCCTTCTAGCCTAGTCGGTAGTGACCCTGCCTATGAAGCAGGAGGTCCCGGGTTCCAATCCTGGTCAGGGCATTTATTTGTGTGCTAATCACAGATATTTGTTAGTGAGTTATGGATGTTTTCTATATATTTAAGTATTTCTCTATATCTATCTATTGTATATCGTCGCCTGGTACCCACAACACAAGCCTTATTGAGCTTACTGTGGGACTAGGTCGATTTGTGTAAGATTGTCCCTTATTTTTTTTTATTAATTACAGGTGGCCCAGTATAGTATCTTCAACGATTACTGCGCGGGATTCGAATACATATTCGACTTGAGAGAGTATAGTTTCAGCATGTTTAGCAGGTTGAGTCTATCTGACACGCACAAAGGAATTACGACGGCGATGGTAAGAAAAGATCAATAAATTTAATAATTTTAAACAAAAAAGAACCGACTTCACTTAAGATCCGCTATTCCAAGAGGAAGTGGCCGAGTTGCTGTAAAAAATAGTGAAATCACTATAGGTGTGCCCATCATCAGACCCCGACTTGGTGACAATGGGACCATATAGAGCTATTACCCGTTCCATTAAAAAAAAAATTGAAAATCGGTTCACAATAGATATCACGGAGATATCGAGTAACATACATACAAAAAAAAATCATAAAAAAAAATCTGTCGAATTGAGAACCCCCTCCTTTTATGAAGTCGATTAAAACACTAGTAGTTCGCCTCGAACTGAGAACTCGCGATTTCCTGGCAAACGAGTTGACCAATATCACAAGACCCTTTTATTGTTTTTTTCATGCTTTCTAGCTCCACAACCCCTTGATAGATCTTTTTCATATACGAACTCTCAAATTTTATGTATCTCTGCTACAATCCCTACAAATTTCATAAAGATCAGAAAAACGTTACTAAAGTTATCGTCGAACAAACTCTCAAAATCAAAAAGCCATCGAAATGCCGACACGTCCGAGTAGCGAGTTGTTTGTAAAAACTCGCTTCGCTTATGCTCCGCTCGTTCGATAAAGCTAAAAGTGAGGGTCGTAGTAAATATGAAAGAAATAAACGATTTATGAACAAATCTCGTATTTTATGTTTTTGTAAATTTAGATTGCCCGTAATATTAACAAATATATACCGTAATGTGTCAGTTCAGTTTGCAGACAAAATAGGCGACATATCAACCGTAGGCGATATTCAAATTTAATGAAATGAAACACTTTAAGTACTATAACAAAACTTAGTCTCCAGTTAGATTTCATTTCATTTGTAGCGAAACGGTTTACGAACTTCGCATTCATTTATAAACATTTATGTTTTAGCTGAGATATATTTTCGAATAGATTTTTTACTGCTTAAAATTACGCTAAGCTTGCTCCCATACAACAGACACGATTTTTTTACAATTTTTTAACATAATGGCACGGAACCCTTGGCCGACTCACACTTGGCCGGTTTTTTTAATAATCAAGGATCATTTAAATTTTTCTTTATTTTTAGCAAATATCCAGTATCAGAATAAAAGGAATGCACTTCATAATTTCGAACAAAGTCATTGACGGAAGTGTATCGATTGTTAAGAAGTATTTAAGCGATAAGTTGGCGCAAAGGATACATGTGCATGGTTCCTATGAGTCTGTGTGCCAAGTCATAGACAAATCAGTTATACCGGTAGACGTTGGAGGCGAATACAAGAAGACACTGAAGGATATAAGTGGTTAGTACCTGTATTAACTTTTTCTACTCCAGTATTATATATATCAATTAGATGGCTGACAGATATATTTAAAAAAATATATTTTAAATAGAACCGTACCTATAATATTCTATAAGAACTTCGTTAATTTTTTAAAATTTGTTATTTCGCTTTTTCGCCACCATTTGATATTTCGCTGTTTTCGCTATCGTCTAAAAAATTATAGTATACAAGTAGGTACTAGTAGTGACATAATTAAGCTTTCTAATATCGTACCATAATTAGGCCATTCAGCAAGTTTCCTGGCCTCAACATGGTACTCGACTGAAAATCCACTCATTATGTCACGATTGTTTAATAGTATTTTACACAATTGTGACAATACATAATGAAAAGTTTTTCAAGGTACGAGATTGAAACTTTTAATTATATCAATATTTTTCTACGAATGCTCAAAACTAGGCAAGCCGGTAAAAATTTAGTTCGACGAATGGCTTACAACCTCTTCCCTCTATACAATTTAGTACCCCTAATCTCCCGGTGGATTATGGCGGGGCACTGGTCCTCCTCTCCCACCATGCTATAATATTGTATGAAAATCTATTTCACCATAGTCGATGATGCTAAAGTAGTTCGGTCTACAAAGTCTCAATTCAAGCAATACTAGTATAGTCTACGAGAAGAAAAAATACTATTTTGACACCTAGCTAGTGATTCTATCATCTCTTATTATTTATCAGGAGTGTGCAACGACAATATCCGTTTCATTTTAACAATATTAATCAATAAATGACATCTACAACGTCATGCTCCCCAGCAGCGCCACCATAGATTTTTTGTATGTAAATATATAGGAAAATATCTACATAATGTCTATAAAATTCTAGACTAGTTTAAAAATATCTATATCGCTAGTTTTGTCGTGAGCTTTATTTTATTGTGGCGCTGCTGGAGAGCATACTCCACAACAACAGAGCCACCATCAAACCTCTATTCCTGTTTATCGTAAAGACACGTATTTGGCATCAAATAATTCTATAACAATTCTATACCAACTTAGCATATGAAATCCCTCATTTTATTTTGAATATACGGACACACGGTCCTTCAAACTTTTTGTACCTTACAGCGCCTGACTTAAAAATCTAGGCAACATTTTGTGCGACCAAAAGTGTATTTTTTTATTTTTACTCTCAGGCGTTATGGTAAAAATACCTTCGGTTATGTTACGGATTAAAGTCAAACTGGGAGGGTAGTAGGGATCAAAAATAGTACGTACGTGAGCAAACGCCTGAGTGCAAGTAATTATTTCTACACTTCTTGTGTCATTGCCTAGGTTTTTAAGTCAGGCGCTGTAAAATTATCATTCACAAAAAGTTTGAAGGACCGTGTGTCCGTATATTCAAAATAAATTGAGCCTAGGTTTTTAAGTCAGGCGCTGTAAAATTATCATTCACAAAAAGTTTGAAGGACCGTGTGTCCGTATATTCAAAATAAAATGAGGGATTTCATATGCTAGGTTGGTATAGAATTGTTATAGAATTATTTGATACCAAATACGTGTCTTTACGATAAACAGGAATAGAGGTTTGATGGTGGTGCTGCTGTGGAGTATGCTCTCCAGCAGCGCCACAATAAAATATACACCGTGTTTTTACTATAATTGCAAAGGTGCATTCTTGGACTTAAATTAAGTATATTTATCAAAGACACAAGTGAACTAAATAATTAGCACAGTTTTGAGATACTCGATAGTTAATTTTTTATTTCTGATAAAAAAAAAAAAAAAAAAAAAAATTAAACTGTTTATTTCATAAGATATTAATCATAATTATACATTTAGTTCTTAACTACTAATCTTAAATTTAAAAGATTTTTTGAGTTAAGGAGTCCGTTTACAATCATAATAATTATTATATACTTCTAATTAACATAGTGTACGGTATTCAGTCTATTATTTATATTGGTCGCTTGCCCTCTTAAATTAAACATATATTTTTTTATGATATTTCTGGTCTGCTTGTTCGTTCGACCCTCGATTGAGTTTAGTAAATCCTCTGAAAATCTGTTCAAAATACGCGGTAGTATGCACTTCCAAACTCGTTGCCCGTATTCATTGTTAAACCTACATTAGATTGTTATTTCTCTGTATTTGTTTAAGTAGTTACTGCTCGACAGGACCACCTACTGTATTTATAAATACTTACCAACAAGGATAATTAGAGACGGTAAAAACTAGCCTTTTATTGTCCACTTTTCTGCGCTTTGTTGGAAGTTAATTGCGTTTTTCTTGAGAAACACCTATAAACCAGAACATAATTAAGTAAATATAATTTTTATATTTGTGTTTTAGCCCATAATCTTTTAATGTTACGTGACGAGCGTTATTTTTAAGCCTCAATCTTTCCTTTTCTTATGTAGTATATACTGTATAAACTGTTTCTTGACTTAATTTATCTGATATGATATGAAAACTTTTTTTTCTGATTACAGACGAACTCTTCAAAGAGCTCTGTTCGGAAACGAACAAGGAGCGAATCAAATATTTGGATACCGCTGTGACGAATGAATCCCAAAGACTAAACTCCACATTTAATGAGGAGTATTCCGGCATGCCTGGCTCTTTCAAATCTCTGTCTGTAGACTAAGGCAGACATTTTGAAGGGGTGACTCCACTGGTGATCAAAGAGCTGGAGATTTTCTCGCTCAATCACATTATAGTATTATAGCAATGACAGTATTCCTGGCACCATGTTGATTAGAGGGCCAATTTCCTAGAATTATTTATTTAGTCTTGTGGGTAGGGAGCTCTGCTTTAAATACTGTTCTAATTGACTTATGTCACCTTTACCTACACATTTTGGCACTCTATAGTTTTTTTAGTGGGAAATTAAAACATCGATTTCTTATATTCGACCAATTTGTATAATATACCTACATCAAAAATCAATAAGTAATTTATTTTGTTACATAAAAATACTTACTTAATAAAGGTAACCTATAAGAGTGATTTTGTTTATTTTATTCAATATTCCTTGCAAATTTGTATACTTGCGTATTATTTATATATTTAAACATTAATGCTCAATATGCAAAATTACAAAAAGGCGGACATTTACCGCCCATACACAAACGAAAATGAAAAAAACAATCTCGCTTTGCATACCATATATCGACCATCTACTTTCCCTAATTGAGTGGGCTATGGTATAGTAAGAAATTTTTAAGATGTCGGAATTGTAGGTAGAAATCCCTAATAAGATTCCGACATTTTAAAAAATTACTACCTTACATACACCCACCATTTTTATTAGGCCCTGTGATATGAATACCTAATTTGAAGAATCCCTAATTGTATCAACTCCACATTATGTACCTCTTTATGTGCGTATAGTAAATGAGCAGTTAACAGTATTGTAATTTGTTAACGAGTAAACTGTAACTGAGTAAATGTAAATTATAACTGCTGTAAAAATTTTATTGACATGTTGAAATGCTGTATAAAAACTAGTATGTGATACGCATTGTAATAGTCAGCGCAAGTATCGGATATTATGTATATAGATATAACTAAGCGTGTCTTCAAGAAATCAACGTGTTTATTGAGACGGCTTCTGCAATTTTAAAGTAATTTTTTAATTATAATTACGTTTTCGTCAGAATAGGAGAAAAAATGGTTCGTATAGTGATTGCTACAACTTGAGACCGCGCAACTACGAGTACCCATGTAAATATTTATTTAAAACAAATATCATTGTATTAATCAACAGTTAATACATATTCTTACACACAATGCATTTTGCGTGTGCAGTAACTAAACAATTATTGATTTTAATACACACAGATAGAAAAGATATTTTAATTTAAGACTGAAAACTCTCTCAAACACTGTTTTTCAAATAGAATAATATAATTCTTCATCTTATAAAAATGTTTTAAGCTAAAGGGATATTACTTTTTCAAAGAAGAATCAAAATTGTTCAGTCTCAACTTTATATACATTAGGTGCAAATAGGACAGATTTGAGTTGAAAAAGTATTTTAGTAGTTTAGTAGTTTTAGTACCTATGAATATGCTAGTTCTTAAAAAAACGTATTTGTTTCAAATAGCCTACATCAAAGCAAAAAATTTCCCATTTCAAAAGAAGAGCCATCAAAATTTATCTACATGATTTTTAAGTTTTGAAGAATAATCTATTATTTCTTGGTTTGATATATACCTATATTCTACAGTCAAGATATAAGAAGTTCAAATAAATTATTACACGGTTTTACGTCAAGATTTAGTTAATTCTTGGCTTGATTTTAACAGTTCTTGGTTTGATGCTTATAAACTCCAGTAGAAATACAAGGAGTTCTTAAATAAAAAACTAACACGCGTTTACGTCAAAATGTATTACATTCTTAGTTTCATGTCCCAAATTCTTGATTTGTCTACAATCTCCACTCGAGAATCAACAAGTTTAATAGCAAATCAGATTTATGTGACCTTGCTAAGAGACTTTTGTTGTTTGTTTCACAAATTTTATTACCCAGTAGATGTCGCTAGCAGCGCGCCACAGTAAACGTACATCGCGGTGTCAAGATTTTTCCTCGTCTGGTTAGGTCCGCCGTCTGTCATTCGTGTGTCGGTAATCTCTAGTTATAGCCCACTGCATCCTCTCGGGGAACTACGTACTATAATTAGACATATACCTATAAACGTACAGTCGCCATCAGATATATCGGAGCGGCCAAAGTGGTCACAAATATCTGAACAACGCCTCCATCGTCAAGGCGATAAAGTGCATGTTCAGATATTTTTGAGTACCCTGGCCGCTCCGACATATTGATGGCGACTGTACATCCGCTCCGGTACCCTCATACCTTATTACTGGCGTTATTAGTATGAAGCAATACAACTTCTTGCTGAAGTCCTGCGTTTGTATTCACCTACAACCAAGAAAGATTATCCTTGTTGTTAAGAATTCGCTGATTTGTTTCTAAGTAACAATGATCACTGAGCTAAACGGTTACGCGCTTGGAATAAATGATATGTTTTTTTAAAGAAAGATTGTTTTATTAATCATGTAAATATATAAAATGGTTAGTGTAAGTAATAAATTTCGAAACATTTTAAGTCTTATATCAAGTAATTATTTTTTTCCTTATATATGGGAAACTGGATATCTCTTGATTCAAATAGGTTTCTTTGGTTGAAGAGATTTTTTCTATCAATGCATATATGTACACTAGCACCCGCCCCGGCTTTGCATGGGTGCATTTATACATATAAACCTTCCTCTTGAATCACTCTATCTATTAAAAAAACCGCATCAAAATCCGTTGCTTAGTTTTAAAGATCTAAGCATACATAGGAACAGACAGCAGGGACTTTGTTTTATACTATGTAGTGAAGTGATGCGTAATCTGAGGAAAAATGGCCACCGAATTGGCTAGCTGAATTAGGTGGCACTTTAAATAAAGCCATATGCCCCCATAGGTAATCTGTAACACTTTGTCAGAAGTCAAATCCATTAGGTACCATATATGTTACTAATATATTAATATACTTCAGAAATGCGATAAGTAAACAAATAGATAGGTCACATTTCACAACATTTTGTTAGAATGTCTATTCATTTTGACACTTAACATTTTAAATCAGCATATTTAAAACCTGATTTTGAGTTTCCTCAAATTTTAGGCGATAGTAGAAGGGGGTTACATCCATTTAGCATAACTTCTGTGGCCAGAAACGCAGCTGGCATAACATATTTGGCATAATTGTTTTTCGAAGAATATTAACATTGCAGCAATCATCGGTTCGCATAATATACAATTGGTTAAATGTTTGCGTATCCGAATTTGAAATCGGCTAATATTCACACGGCCGCTTTTTGATAAGAATAATTTGGTTTTGCATTATAAGTATTCAACTGTCCGAAAATAATAATCAGCATAATCTGTTTAGCATAATAGGCTTTAGGCGAATGTTTACTTTGCAGAAAACAAATTGTGCATAAATTACAATTAGCAGATTTATTGGTTCTGCTGTAAAAAATGTCGTCAACTTCACTACATAATCTACGTTTCTTTGACAAGTTATACACACAGCGTTTAAATTCTGATGCACACTTAGGTCATTTTTTTCTTTTTCTTTTTTTTAACCGGCCACGTCATGATAAAGTATAATGAAGGAAAATGCCTTTTTGTATCTCGGACTATGAATAGTCAACATGACATTGAAATGTCATATTTTTTCATATTTTTTTGTTTCTGTAGTTTTATTGTGTACATCATATTTTTATAAAATGTTAATTTCTTGGTTGAGTTAGTTACCTACTTAATTAATTTGTTAGAAAAAAAATAGTTTTTTTTAAGCTGTTTATCTGTTTAAATTAATAAAAAATATAAAAAAATTACAAAAACTAACAACGCTATTTGTGATTCATACTGTCAAACTTGAATAAAAAAGCGTGGTTTTAAGATAAATTACACTTTATAGTTTACTTACTTTTATTTCCTTCTCAAAATGCAAATCTTGACCAGTTTGCCAAACAAGTTTCGGTATAAGATCATGGGGTCATTTTGGACCATTCTTTACAACTAAACCAAGTGTGCCCATGGTTGGACGTCAAGGCCGTACCTAGTAAACGAGGTAAAGTGTGTTCTTTTATTTTCTTAATATCTTTCCTGTTGGCATAATGAGGTTTTGTACAAATTATAGATTGTATAGATAAATCAGTTTTTTGAGTTTTGTAGAAAGAAAAAATACATAATTAAAGTAAATTATTTCAAACTCATTATTTTGTTAAAATGGAACTTTTATCGTGTACATTAACTTTATCAAAATAATTATTTGGTACGAAAATAAATATACGTAGCTACAATTTGAATTTTTATTAAACGTAAATACATAAAGATTTAAGTACCGATTCATGTATTTATGTATTTAATGTGCATATTAAATACACATATTTCAATTTCCATTCCACTTCCTTTCTAAAATAAACTAAGTTTTCTTTACAATAAGTTTTTCTTTGTGGGTTAAATAACTTTAATTTGTACTTAATTTATTTTAAAGATGGAACAAATGAACATATTTCCATATAGCGAGGAAGAAAGAAAAAGGGTGTTAGAAGAATTTGGTTTTACTGAAAGTGGAATCAAGGAAGATGTCGACGCCATCATAGACTGGTTTCAGAAGCAGCCGCATCTGATTTATGCTGGAATTGGTAAGTCTTTATCTTCTTCATTATTTAGTTGGTAAATCACACTTTGTTTTGCAAAATATGTAGGGTACAGGGCCAGGCCACTTATAGAACCTTGTTATAGTACATATGGTAGTTGCGCTATGGAAAAATCGTAACAATGTACTTATCAATCACTAAACTAGTTATTACGACAAGGTTCTATAGAGGCCTAAGAATCAATATTGGTTGACTGCACACAACGAAGTACGAGCTCCAGCTGGCCCACTAAATAATATTTCATACTCATCAGATATTACTTATTAATATGTATGCTTTCCTTATTTCACGATTTTGAAAAATAGGATCACTTTTTGCCTTATTAGCAATGGGTCTTTTTGAGTGGCTTCACTTGCCAACCTTTATTTTTTCCATGATTTTAGAAATCAGTTAAAGGCTGGTGTAAGGTCAGCCGGTTTGGTTTCATTACGCCCTAAATTTATTTTACCCAGTTACTAAGACTCCTACATTTCAAAATGACTCAATGTCAAAACATCTGAATCCCAGAATACGTATTTTTTTCTCAAAACACCCGATGTTTATTATGACGGAATTTTAAAATAGCTTTGTATCATAATGACTAAAATTTATACCACTTTACAACACTGTTAATACAAAACTACACTTGGCACTTGGTTTGTTTGATTATATCCAGAGGTATCGTTGTTATGCTTTTCATGGTAACCAAGAATTAAAATATATTGACAAAATATTAATGCAGTTTGTTCATATTTTCAGATTCTGAGGTAATCGTCAAAATGCTCATAATGGCTAAGGGGTCTCGAGAGAAAATCAAAAGTAAAATAGACAAATTTTATAAATACAGAGGAATGTCTCCGGATCTGATTCATAGCAGAATAGAAGTGTTGACTGGAAATCAAGACATTTGGACCTTTTAGTAAGGTTTTTTTTATGTTTCTGGAAGATACACGGTGCTCGTGAGCATTGCGATAAATTTCAACCACGAATTCCTGAGGTCATATATTTTATATGAATTTAGGTCTATTTCGCTAAAAATTTTGCTTTATTCGATTTTTGGATGCTTTTGCAGATAAAAAAATAAAAATTGGTACAACTATCAACTGAAATAAATTGGTATGTACATTTTTATTAGTATTAAATGGTTTACGCAAAGAATTTCTTGGTATTTGATATCTGTAAATAAGGATGTCTAGACTAAACCCCATAAAGAGTGAAATCGCCAAAGAAAAACCGGTTTGCACTTAGTTACAATAGTAAACATTTTTTTTGTTCAATTGACTCTGAAACTAGGTGAAATCAAGAAAAGTTTATACTACATTTTAATCTCCAATCATGATCAGGAATACACTGTTAAAATCTCTGGAAATACTTACGGGCACCGTGTATAATATAACTTCTATAAACATGACTCTTTATATCTTGTTTGTAGTTTTTTACATTCATGAAATCGAGAAACATTGTTAAAAATATAATATATAACATAACAACTACTTCAAAGAACGTCTAGTAATGATCTTTCACTTTATTTGGACTAAATTATTAGCATGCACAAATTAGACTATTTTAGGTATAACTTTTAGCAAATAAGAATATTATTCTTAAATAATCTTACTATACCATTTCAGTCGTCAAGCGATATCAACAAAATTATTCGATGGAAAGAGAATTACCACATTACAGTTCGTGGACCCCAATTCCAGCTCTTTTAAAATCGAAGAAATATTCAGAAATTCTTACATGGTAAGTACTAAGTTTAAAAGTTACTTCGAACTGAACTATAGTTTACTGACTGTGTTCATTAAAAAGATATGACTGATATGAGTACTACATCTTGCCTGCATAAGATAAGGAAACCTCTGATCCCTACTGCTCGTGAGAACGCTGTGGTGATTTATTTAATTAATAGTCATCCGCATGGCCACACATCACGTCTCGTTCTTCACGGGGGCGAGAAGTGGCTCACGGAGAGCCGTTTTGCTGCATTGATCGTAGCAAATGGAAATCCGTGATCTCTGCCTACCCCTTTTGGGATATAGGCGTGATTGTATGTATGTATGTATTGTTAGCGGTTTTATGATTTCCCCTCCCTAAACGGAAGCGGAAATTGGGCAACACTATAGACGCCATGAGAGACGCGTGCGCACGCTATGACAGTGGCAGATTGATTAAAAAAGATGGCGATGCGTAATGCGCGTATGTCGGTCGAACGTCGCTAAAAGTATGTATGTATGTATGTATCTTGCCTGCAAGATAGTATCACGGAAAACTTGTATTTTCTTGTACAGTCGACGTCAAAGATATGTTTACACTTTTTCACCTTACGCCATTGCCAACTATGCTGGCGCCATGAAATTTTTGTGGTTGCCTTACCCACATGGGTCCGTGCGCTTTGGAGGGCCTGCCATCTAGAGGACTAAATTAGTAACTTAAATGTGTCATTTGAACCTCGCGCCAATATACAGGGTCGTCCTGTACCGCCATCTCCAGTTCACGCACGTTCCTTGTTAGATATTAATTAGTATGTCATGCTATATGACGTTTACCTTAATAATATGAATTATGAGTGGGTGGGTAATTTTTGTTCTTATATCTAAAAGCAAGTATATCTCTAGAGTTGCAACACGCGACCCACCCTAAAGGACAGAATACACGCAACGCGACTGATTTAAAAAAAAGTTTCAAGATGTCTGATAACATACCGTAACTAACCTACATAATTTAGTCGGTTTCATTGTTACCCTTCAAAGAGCGGTGGAGGGTAATAAACGTTTCTATTGTACTTAGGGCCTTTTGGAAGTAAGCAATAATACCTTCCAATTACTATGACACGACTATGATAAGGACCAACGATAATAGCCTTCTCTGTCATATCTATGGAAAGTGTAATAAGACCATCCCGTTCAATCTTGGTATTGTTATTACCATTACAGGTCTAGGGATGGTATGTCTATGTCTTATAAAGACTGTATACGTTAAAATCCGACCACGCATGGTATGGTACATCTTTTTATTTAATGTGCATATTCAACCTTCTAATTAATAATTTGGGGTTATCAAGCTACATAATAAAATTGAAAACATAATATAAACGTTACGTTGTCTATGAGTTTAATCACTATATATTCCACAGTGCCTATATTTGGTTGTCCACAGTGTTCTGACAGTGTTTACCAAATTTTCCTGTTAAAAATAGTTTTTTATTATAAATAAGATAAATCAAATTATACCTTAATAAATTCTCTTTTCACCGTAGCTAATATTTTTCTAAGTAAGTGTATTTAGATTGAAATAGTTCGGAGGTGTTCTAACTTTGGTGAGTTTGACTTTTTGACAAAAAAATGGCTGCCATATAAAAATTACTTTCAGTGCTTGGAGTAGAAAATTTTCCTGACTACCTCAAGTAGAATAGAGTTTCAAAACATTTTTTTTTGTAAGATGACATTCTATTGACCATAAAACCGGTTGTGAAAATATAAATACAATTGTGGTATTGTAGCAGGAAGCGAGTGAAGATTATCAAAAAACGCTGGGCAAAACATTAAAGATATGATGGAATACCTTCAGTAAAAACTGAGACAAGCCCATACAATTGTAATATGATTTTATTTTTATTATATATTACTATGATTACAGATTATTTATAACAAAGAACTGCTTGAAAATGTGTATCCGAAAGGGATATGTACCAGATCATGCGTGGCCGGATTTTAACGTATACAGTCTTTATTTACTGCTTATGCTTATGTATATACCTGTTCGAGTTGTTTTTCCTTAATTTAAGAACCGGTAACAAATCGTCAGTTTAATCGGACGATATGTTAAATTATTAAAAAGGTTATTCTAATTTTAGAAATAAATATCAGTTTATACTTAAAATATTTATAAGCATAGGTATTATTAAATTCAAGTCATTATTTATTTCAGATTGGTGATTTAAGATTGAAATACGACTACATGCTTGGAGAAATTTGGCTTATGGACCTGAACAATATTACTCTGGGTCATTTCTTAAGAATAAATCCTATGGTGGTGCAGAGGGCTGCTCAAATGTTTGAGGTTGCCACTTGGATACTGTAACTATTTATCGGTTGGAAATTAGAAATAAATCGAAAACTTTATTGTTTTTTAGAACCAAAAATAAAAATGCCCGCGGTTTAAGATTTTTCAAAAAATTTAATATGTCGTGCTTTATTTTATGAATTATGATTATTATGAATGGTTTTATATGTCATTTCTTCTTGTCGACTATGAATTTTTCTTTAATTAAAGAATTATTATTAATAATTCTTTAATTGAGATTATGTAGACCGAACTGCCAGCGCATACCTACTTTTCGATGGAGCTTTTATGGTACACGTCATAATCCACTGGAAAAATGAAGTTACTAAATAGTATAGAGGGAGCAGGTTATAAGGTTATAAGTAACTTAATTCTTACCGGCTTGCCTATTTTCAGCGCTTGTAGAAAAAAAATTGTATACAATAGTGACATAATTAAGATTTCCACTCTCGTACCTAAAATAGTTCACTCAGCAAGCTTCGTGTCCTAAACACGGTACTTACTCTACTGAAAAGTTCTTCGTTATGTCACGATTGTATAAAATAATGTAATTTAAACACAGTGACATATTATTCTGTTTCAGGAAGGATCTGGGTTCAGAGTATTTAACATCCATATACTTAATGCACCTGCAATCGGGCGGCAAATCTTGAATCTATTTAAGCAATTTGTCAAACCAAAGTTATTAGATAGACTGATGGTACATGAAACTTTAGAGGAATTACATAAGGTTTTGCCCAAGATGTACTTACCTAAGGATTATGGAGGAGAGGATTACAGTATGGACGAATTTAAAGGTTAGTTCAAATGCTTTTCGTCATTGCACGAGTAAAATGTTAGGTGCGAAATAGAAGAACACAGTGCAAAAGAAAAGATTAGATAAGGGTAGATAAGCACCTGCTATAAAAGTGCATTTCTTACATTACAGATTTATATCAGAAGGAGTTTCGTAGCGGCAAAACGCAGCAATACTTATTGGATCGATGTAATATGGTATCTGATGAAAAGAAGCGACCTGGTGTTAACAGCAATGATGAATTAGCGGGAACATTCAAAAAATTAAATCTAGATTAAATAGAAGTTTTGAAATAAGAAAAAGTTGACAGTTAGTGAATTTATAATTTAATAAATAAAATTGTATTAAACTAGAATGTATATTGGCCAATTCTACAATTATGTTTATAACGATATGTCCATTTAAAGCACATACGAGAGACGTTACACGGTGTACAAGTTTTGGGATTAAACAAGTTTGTTGTTTCTGATTCGTACAGGTACCGTTGTACTAGTTGACCAATTGACTATCATAACTTATGTTTTATAGAAAAATACGAATACAAAATGATATAATAAAACAAGTTTTTTAATTACAAAGAAAATAATTAATCTATATTTAGTATTTTAAAAGAGCCATCCAGACCAAAATCGTCCTGGAAATTCTTCTTGATAGTCCTTTTGGCTTCATCGGTGCAAACTGAATCTTGTTCTATAAAATAATGTCTCCATGGATTAGAACATAATGTCCTTTCCCATGCATCTGCAAGCAAATAAAAATCAAATGCGATATCTATAAGATATTGTTTTCAAATTTGAAGATCTATTGCTAGAACAAACCTAGACCAAATTGAAAATCTTTGACTAAAATGTAGGTATTCAACAAATACGTTTTTTCGCTTCAACCACTTCAACATTTCTTATGCGAGCTGCCAAGGATGGAATGCCCTGCCCGAGTCTGTGATTCCCACGAGTACAATTTGGTTACCCAATATTTTGAAAGCAAGAGTAAATAGATATCTCCATGGTATCTCTTAGGTAAGTATACTCCACCAAGACCGCATAATCACTTAATCAGATGAGATCGTAGTCAAATCAGGTGAGCACGGGGTAAACTGGACTATCGTTAATAAAAAAAAATCACGTGTCGCTATC
Source organism: Pammene fasciana (assembly GCA_911728535.1). Lineage (NCBI taxonomy): Eukaryota > Metazoa > Arthropoda > Insecta > Lepidoptera > Tortricidae > Pammene > Pammene fasciana. The sequence goes on from OU452292.1 coordinate 7,709,075, forward strand.
ACTAAGTTTTCATCAACCACTACACCAACACTTTTAATATCAGGACCAATTTGGAAGCCAAGTTTTTACTGAGGAAATTATAACTTATCCAAAATTTTGGCTATTGCTACATGGCATCACTAACTCAGCTTGTTTTAGTTCCATACATTTTATTCGTCGGGTTCGGGTTCAGCAGTGCCACCTATTTTCAGTTATATGTCAAAGCCCTGAACAAAATGAATGGAACTGAGATGCTGCGTTTGTGATGAAATGGATGGTGCTACAAATTTTATATAGACCTTGTCAGTTTTGTACCTATCATTTCTTCATGATTTATTACTATCGTTTTTACTTACCAGCAATATCTTGGCAAGTTACATCATCAGTGCCACCCACATCCTTAGGAATAATGTTTTTTGGAAACATATTTAAAGCTTCGTCAAAGTTTTTGTATAAATGAAATCTTCGGACCACCTTTGGCTTTAGTATTTTTTTGATCATTGACAGTATATATTCGGCAAATGGGGGTAGATTCACAATGTGTATACCCTTTAAATTAGGACCCAGGCATTCCTGCAAAAAAATTGACAACATATTTAGTTTAAATGCATACTTAATATATTGCAACAATAGTCAAAACAGAATTGTAGTAAACAGCGCAGTAGCGGTAAGGTATTCAAAATGATCTTAATATTACTTTTTTGTTGAAAATAAGAACGTGTAAAGATCATTTGAAAATATTATACTTTAAATAGTTTGGCCTGGGTTTGTTTTACTTCAAGCCTAGACAGAGAGAATCATACTGTATATTTCTTATGGTAGTACCATCGCTCTTAAAAAAGGGATGAGTATAGCTTATTACTTTCACTGTTACTGCACTTTTTGGCCACCAAGAGAGTCCAGACTGTATCTACCAAACGTTCATAGGAATGGCAAATAATGTAAGCATATAATGGCTGACTAATAACTGCATTTCTAATTAAATATAGCATTTATTAGACACTTGAAAAAAAAATGTTAAATTTGGCACTTGAACATATTTTTAGTAATTTTTTTTTACCTAAACTTATGTAACTAAGATATATTTTTAACAATGATGAATGTAAATAACATAACGCATCGTATGTATGTACAGAAATTGATGATAGAACTAGGTTTCGGCCAATGACGGTAATTTGGTTTATTTGTATACATTATTTACCATTTCAATTGACCATTGGTATATTAAACATGTACTACTTACAGTAAAATAATAAGTAATTCTGTATATTAGAATTGGAGTAAGCTGCATCACTATTGGTAAAGTGAGGCTGCTGAAGTCCAAAATAACTTGTTCTCCTAATACACTATCATTCCACATTCTATATTCCCCCGTCATCGTTATCAACTTCATAAAATCTATAAGGCAAAAGCCTTCACTATACTGGAGTCTGAAATAAAATATCATTATTCATTATGTTAGTGCTGGATAGGAGCGCTTGTGGCCTGGTGGTAGAACCAGAGTAAACAAAGAGTAGTCCAACTAGGTACGAACAAAAAAAAATTAGCGGGCCGCGGGCAAAAAAAAAACAACTGTATACGAGCGCACTTTGGCCGCTCCGATGTATCTGATGGCGACTGTACCTTCACCGGCGTTCTTCTTCTTCAACTTAGTGTTTTCCAGTTTTTTATTTGCCATTTTTGGGTACTTTACAGAGTTAATTCAGATTATTACCTTAATATTGTAACTCTATGGTTTTCTTGTGTCTTTCGAGGCAATATTGTCCAAAATCCGTCCTTTAAATACTTATTTAAATTAGGGTTCGTTGGATCTCTGTTACTCAAGAATTCAGACATCTTAAGTCTCACGGTGTAATAGTTGTCAATCTTTTGTTTCACTTTTTCGATACTAAACTTTCTCATAATTAGAAGCCTGGCAATGAATTGATCATCTGAAAATGTAATAAACAAATAATAAGTTCGTTTGCGTTTTGACGTGGGGTGCCCGACCTAGAATTGTCCCCCACCATAGCGTCCCGTAGTTGCAGTAAGAGTCTGTTAAAGGAATATACCGGGAGATGGGCAGGAGCATCTTCCGAAAGCCTAAACAACAATAAACAAAAAAAACTGCGCGCGCCAACCCGCCTGCCAAGCGTGGCGCGTATGGCAACCCCCCTCCCCCCCCCCCCCCCTTAAAAGGGAGGCCTATGTTCAGCAGTGGACGTCTTATGGCTGAGAAGATGATAATGATGATGAAGTTCGTTTAGTTTAAAATACCACAAATTGGAAACAGATATTGTCCATTACAATGAAAAAATGAACTGTTAAGAACTCTGGCATCTGACATCTCACCAAAGTGCACGATTTATGAGATGATGCCATTATCACACTCAAATGGAATTTGGCAGGATATTTTGCCAGGCGGGGTGACGGCAGGTGAACTAAAATGTTGACATATTGATGGCCAGTTTGTAATGGAAGAAGCTCTTGGTGTCCGCTGGCTCGTTGGGTGAGCGACATTCAGAAGATCGCGGGTGACTTCTGGGTGAGATAAACTCAGGATCATGACAAGTGACTTACTGGAAGTGAAGCCTACGTTCAGCAAACAAACAAACACAAACAATAATTTATTTGCAAAAAAAGGGTAGATTACAGTGGCATTGTAAGAATATTTGTATCACCTTTTCCAACTGTTTTTAACAGTATGCAAATACATATAAGTTATACTTACACTACTTTTTTATATAAATTTATAAGGTCTACACTCATTTACTCATGCAACTATTCATAGCTAACATAAATAACAAATTGTTAGAGTTACGTTACGTTAGTTAGCAATGGGGAACATATGGCTAAAATGACGAAGAATATCGAATCTTACGTAACTGTCCAGCAGGCAAATGCGGTTCTTTTTGGTACCACTCATGAATAGTCCGCATCATGTCATGTAAGGAACCTGGGTCAGCGCCAAGGTCACTGAAGAGCTTTTCTAAGGTGTTTCTATCGGAACTAAGTAGCAGTTTTGAGTTGCCAGCTAAGTCGACGTTTTCTTTCTGGAAATTTTAAAACAAGTGATATAATTAAGTCCGCCTTTTGCAACTGATAGTTTTTTACTGTGCCGTAAAGTTTAAGTAAATATAATTCGTTTTTTTTTTATAAATACTAATGTGTTGTTGGTGATAAAGAGGTATACAGCTCGTGTGATAGTAAACGTCCACCGTAAGTTATGGATGCCAGTGTATTCTTTAAATATACGGCTCCACAAAAAAGCGTTTTTATTTATGACAGGACATAAACGGCGTTTTATACATACATTTCTACACAGAGGCGTTTGTATAACCAACTGTGTACTAATGTCAAGAATAAATAAGTACCTAAATAAATAACAAATGTTCATCCTACCAATATGATTAAATTGAAGTTTGACTTTTGTATATTATTATAATAGTTACTTATGATTTACATACATTAACGATATAGAGTCTGTACGGAAAGAAAAGTATCGTAGAATGTATAAGCTCTCGTATTAACCACGACACTTTTCTTTGCGGACAAACCTTAAAATAACTATATCGCTATAATTAACCCGAAATAAATAGGTAAGTATAAGTACTTACAAAGTTGTACATGTTTGCGATGCGATGTCACGCTAAGAAGTGCACCGTCGATGCACCGTGCACTTCATTATGAATGGAGTTGCACTATAGAGGTACAGATATGAACGTTTACCTGACTATTTTCTCTGTCTTTACTCGTATCGGTAATGATGTCATCAGACAATCAAAATGTCAATATGTGACAATTTTGTAACGAGTGCAAGTGAGACACCGTCGCCTATATTATGATCTCTATCGGACCATTTTTACTGCTTTTTTCTAGTCACCTAATAACGACTGATTCACTCGGTAATAAGGTTCAACTGTGGTTAGGGAAATAGAGTAAGTAATGTCCGGTAAGTCCGTGTATGAAAGACGATATTATACTGAAACATTAGACGAAAAAAAGTCATTTGGGACATTGTCGCAAATGCAGGTACAGTCGCCATCAACGCCTCTATGGTCACTATGGTCAAGGCGATAAAGTGCATGTTCAGATATTTTTGAGTACCCTGGCCGCTCCGATATATTTGATGCCGACTGTACTATTTAATATCACTTCTGACAGCGAGTATAAGTAAATGAGGCATCAGCGGTGGTTAGGTGAAATTAGCAGTTTCACTAATGGCTGGTTTCCGCTGCCGTGCATAATATAACAGGCACTTGTAACTAATTCGACATTCGTACCCAATAATTTTCTGTAATACTATAATTTGTGCACTAGTTGTTTCGGGAGATGTCAACACTGGAAATCTCAAAGGATGAACGTGTTAGTTTTGGGCAAGTTAGAAAATAGCACTAGACCCTACCACAGAATAAGTAAAAGTACAGGTACAGAAGATTCATGTTCCTGAATTTGATATTTAGCTACAGAGAGAAAACGTTTGCTGTCAGGCGCGTTTAAAAACAGACAGACTGACAGACGGACAACAAGGTGATCCTGATAAAGGTTCCGTTTTTTCCTTTCGAGGTACGGAACCCTGAAAATAGGGCTTTCAACGTGTTTTATACAGTGTGTGGCCTGTAACGCGAGCAAAATTAAAACGTAAATTGTACTCCATAAACAATAAAACTTAAAATATAGGATTTTAGATCATAACTATTGGCGACCGGCACTTGCACTTTTATTGCTCGAATAAAATATTGATACTGTATAACGTATAACGACATTAGCGCCTTCCGATAAATGGTACATACATATCTTTTCATGTTGTCATGTAATACAGGGGCTAATTCAATGTTATTAATTTGATATTAATTTGTCAAACGATATAAATATCGAAGGATAGATAATTCACCCGTATATACAATAGGTTTGGACAGCTTTAGCCGATAAATTTTATCGTCGGATCACCCCCAAGTATATTTTTTTCTCAACTATTAAACTGCACCACCTTAAAGTTTTATAGCGCAAACCTCGTCTACCAATCAAGAAGTCAGATTTAGTTGCCAAATGACACTTATTTTGCAGCTTTGCAGTAACAAATAGCGTACTAGTTGTAACTAGTCCGCTATTTGTTACTAGGTGAAGTAGCAGTGCAGGTGACATTTCTTCTTACAAATTCGGTATCTTTAGGCGGTACACATAAGCGACAGACAAGTATTAGTACCTAATCTTACCACGTGTTGGCACCATAAAACATTATAGGTCAGGAGGGCAGTTGAAAAAAGGTTGAAAAAAAGGGGGGGGGGGGGGTGATTGATGCAAACAGGAAGACGTCACGTGCGTATTTTAATACATTATTTAAATGTCAATAGGCGAAAGTGAAGGTTTCTCTAGTCAGCAAAACGTATAACTAGCATTTAAGATAATTTCCGTCCGTCGGTGTATCTTAGCTACTGTAAGCAGCTTAACTTACCAGTGTATTTACCAGGAAACTCACGTCTGGGCCGTAAATAGAGTCTTTCCCGGCCAGTCGGCACGTTTGATAGTTTTCGACGCTGTTAATGGCCTGTGGGCTACGTGGAACTGCTGAAGTTGCGCTATGGAGATCGTAATGTTCTTAAGCTGAGGTCTCAAACCAATTGCCGATATCGATTCATTTTTAGATCGAGTAAAATTGATGTAATATTTGTTAATCATTTTTACGAGTACCTCGTAGGTACCTTAAGTGCAAAGTCGATTACAACAAAATTATTTACCTACCTACATGTCGCAAACGTTATTATGCAAAAAAGTCTTAACACCATTTTTGACGCATAGATAGAATGTCAACTTTAGTGGTTATCAGTAGGTAAATAATATATTATGCCCCCAACATATTCTAGGAATGACACTTAGTGTGGTCAACGAATGATTTTAGCTGGAAAAGTCGAAAGCAGAAATGTTGACTTTGGAACTTTGTTAAGACTGGTTAGAGACTAACATATTAAAAGTCCCCTGCCCCCGGAGGTGAGCCCGAGGAGGAGGCGGCAAAGAAGATCCCGTTTTTTGGTTTTTGCTTACATCTTGAAATTTTTGAAAATCATGCATCATAGACAATTTTGTTGTATTTTTTATTTATTTATTTAAACTTTAGTTGCACAACAAGTGAAAATGTACAAATGTACTTAATGCCAAATGGCATTCTTTACCAGTCAACCATTGGGCCATTCAGAAACTTGTGAGTTGGTGCAGAAGGAAGATGTAATAAAGTAGAAAACACTGCAATGGATCAGGAGACACAGTATTTCAAGAGGGAACGATGCAGCGGATGAGCTAGCCCGTAAGGGCTCATACACCGACATACGGACTCGAACCCGTCGTACGTATCTTAGCCTTACCATACTCGCACCTTCATAACGAACTTGACCAACACTACAAACAACTACATCGAAAATACTGGAAAGAACTGGAAACCTGCAGACAAACCAAAGAAATAGGTACGGAATACGACTACAAACTGACCAAAATACTTTTGAAGACAAAAAGGCCTTAACTACGCAAATTAGTATCACTGTTACCGGGACACAACACACTAAACAAACACCTCTTCTCAATAGGTAGGACAGATAGCCCCATGTGCAGAGCCTGTCAAGAAACAATAAAACACATTCTGCTAGACTGCAAACAGGTAGAAGTATACAGAACAAAATACCTAGGGTCCCCAGGCACCTTGCGAGAGGCAGCAGGTAACCTGAAAGCCCTGCTGGGTTTCTTGGAGGAGCTGGGATGGCCAGAATAATGGTAACCCCGTTTATTACGCAAAATAGGTACACTGGATGTCGACTTGCGGAAAAACGCCCAGGATAACAAACTAACTATGTATGTATTTAAGTATGTTCCTCCGTAGCGCTAAACTTTTCATCCGATTTTGATGAATAAGGTTTCAAATTCAACCAATTCGTTTATTATAGCCCATGTAACATTTGCCTTTAACCAAATTCAATAAGTTTTTTTAAGTCAGGTTACCGTTTTTTTTCGTTTGTTAGTAATTATCTCTAGGGTAATCCGACACTATCTAATCGACATGCAGCCTTTTAAAAGATCCGGGCATCCCAAGGTAATCATCGTTGAATTTATCTGCACGTCTCAAGTCCTCGTTAGTTCCCGCTCCTCTCATTTCTTTCATATATGCCACATGCTTGTCGAGTGACAGTTCCTCTGTCCACTCATCTGAAAAGAATACAAACGGCATTTAGATGAGTCAGTAAGAATTCAGCATATCGACTGATACAAAAAAATTGCATATGAAAAATTTAAGCTTTAAATTTCATACAAAATGAAAAGGGAAAGTTTTTCTAGCCGGTAATTTTTTTTTGGTCCCATACAAGCTTCTGATCCTGGCTAGGAAGGGGATCGAATGGCATCAAACAAAAGTTTGTCAAAATGGCGTTTTTCTCGCACTCTGTATGTTTTTTTACAAAATCTGTAAACGCGAATCTTCATTAATTTCAAATCGACGGAAGGTCTTCTAACGGAATCTGGTAGCTGCCCTCACAGACCGAAAAAGAAAATCCATCCTGTATACAGGATATCCTTAGCCTTTGGGGAAGCCAAAACGTACATATTTAGAACAAGTATACAATGTGGCCAACCCAGGAGGAGATGGCGAATTGACCTGGATGCATTTCTGAACAAATGGCCAGAAATTGCCGTAAATCGTCAAGATTGGAATTATAGGGTGATAGTTGCAGGTGTAGCCAAAAAACAAAGTAAATAACACAACTTACACAACAACCAGTGCAGTGGTCACTCATTTGGTTAGAAAGGCCGGATCAATGTTTCCATTTTTATATCACAAAAAATATGTTATATTGCCGCTTTAACTGCTTTTTTGTATAGACAAAGGTCACCTTAACACTATGCAGTTAAAGCGGTTACTTACTATAAAGTGTCAGAATAGTTTGCTGGCTTCCTCCGTAGTCTTCGGGTAACAAATGTTGTGGTAATCTCTCGTGCAATTCTTCTATTGTTTTGCAAACAGAAATTCGTTGACCGATTTTAGCAGTGACTATCTGCCTCAAAATGTCGACGAATGCTCCGATCATAGACGAATTCGATATGACATATATGTGTTTTATTCTAAAACCGTAGCCATCCTGGAATTTGATACAAGGTAAAAAACAGTCGCCATCAAATACAAGTGTTGGAGCGGTCCAGGTTCTCAAAAATATCTGAACGAGATGAACATAATACATTTTTACAAAATCATCATCATTATCATCAAAACAATTACTATCATTAGGTCCACTCCATCAAATTGGTTGTTTTCGAAAGAAAATGCTTGAGTTGCTTAAAAAAACACCCAAATCACCATCCATGTACCATTAAAAATTGAGGAGTTCCCTCAATTCTTCATGGATCCTATCATCAGAACAGCAAGGGATATAGCCCGATGTTGGAGGTAGGTCCTTTCAAACGCAAAAAATAATTATTCAAATCGGACCACGGTTCTCGGAGCAATGGTGAACATACATAGATAAAAACACCAAACCGAATACAGAACCTCCTCGTTTTATGAAATTGAAGTCGGTTAAATTAAATAATTTTTAAGAAAAAAAAAACCGACTTCACCTAGGATCTGCTATTTCAAGAGGAAGGGGCCGACTTGCTGAAAAAAATTGTGAAATCACTATAGGTGTGCCTATAATAAGTTGAAGAGTTCCATCGATTTCTCCAGGATCCCATTATCTGATCCGGAGCTGGTAACAATGGGACCAACTGTAAAGTACACTCTTTCAAACAAAAAAAATGAATTTTCCAAATCAGTCCAGCCGTCTTCGAATAATCGGTGAACATACAAATAAAAAAATATTGCAAAAAAAAAACAAAGATCCCGACGAATTGAGAACCTCCTCCTTCGAAATCTTAAAGTCGGTTGAAAATAGATAAATATATTTCAGTATTAATCTTTTTTTTTTAATAAACATGCGTAACTTATATACAAAATATCTGTGATAATGATAAACACACAAATAAAGTGCCCTTACTGGGATTCTAACCCGGGACCTAGTGCTTTGTAAGCAGGGTCACTAGTATTCACTATTTATGACTGGCTAGGAGGTCGCTGATAATATTATATACTCACAGTGTAAAAACTCATTATGTTGCGGAGGTCTACCAAGTCAATCTTTGTGACTAAATCCATAATATTAACTTCCCTCAAATCGCATATTACTTGGTAACCAATAGTATAGTCATACAGTTTCATGTATTCAGAAAGCTGAAAACATTGTAAAGGATTAAAAAGTACAATAATATTTATTATTTTATAGAATCGTGATATAATAAATAACTTTTCAGTCGGGTACCAAATTTAGGCCACGAAGCTTGCAATGTGGCTTAAGAAGCAAAGTAAGAGACTGAAAAGCTTAAATATGTCACTATTTGCATACAATACTCTTTCTACGAGTGTTCAAAATAGGTAATTCGACTACATTTTGAACCTAAAATTTTGATTCTACATACAGGGTGAAATCGGGGTCGTGTGAGCAAGCGATCAAGGCATGATACAGTAGGTACCGAAAGATGAACTTAATACTTTTCATAAAATTTTTGTCACCAATATTGATAATTATTTTTTAGATGGTAAGTAGAAAATAAGTTTGAGCGTACCATTTGGTCGCCCTCTTGTTGTTTTCCATACATAGTATGTCAAAACTAATTGGGTGACTATGATACAGTTTATGTTTTAAATTTCTCTCTGTTTCTAATTTATTTGTTTTAATGAATAAAGATCTGCCCGAAGCTCCAGGACCTATATGCGCTTGAAATTCAGTCTTCTAAGTCTCAATTCAAGCATTCAAGTTGGTGACTAGAAAAATAAACATTTTTGTAGTCGCCATTCACGGTATCAACTTGACGACTTTTGTGCTGACTTTTTTTTTATACCACGACGGCCGCAAAAAAGCATACGACTGGTGGGTGACTGCCATTTACCCATCATAGGACACTCTTGACTCTTGAGTAAGAATAATCAAGTAGTCTGCTTCGAACTGAAAATTCGTTATTTCCTTGCAAACGAGATGACCAATATAACAAGACCCTTTTGATGATTTATTCGCGCCTTCTAGCTCAATGACCCCTTGATCGATTCTGCCTATAAAAGTAATCTCAAATTTTATGTATCTCTGCTACAACCCCAACAATTTTAATGAAATCAGAAAAAACGTTACATAGTTATCGCGGAATAAACTCTCAAAATCAAAAAAGACATCGAAATGCTGAGACGTCCCAGTAGCCAGAAGTTGTTTGTAAGAACTTGTTTCGCTTACGCTGCTTGTTCGAAAATAAAAAATAAATTACTTACAAGAACAGAGTATTGATACGACTCCAAGAACACGGATGCTGAAAATGGTTTATTGGTCAACTTTGCAATGAATATTCTTTGGTTTTCCTCTGTTATTATTGGCATATTAAGATTAATGCTAAAAAACAATAAAATACATTACCAAATATAGTTTACTGTATAGTGATACTCGTGTGTCAATAATTGTATGTACAATAGAATTATATATAAAATTGACGGCCTCCTAGCCTAGTTGGTAGTGACCCTGCCTATGAAGCAGGAGGTCCCGGGTTCGAATCCTGGTCAGGGCATTTATTTGTGTGTTTATCACAGATATTTGTTCCTGAGTTATGGATGTTTTCTATGTATTTAAGTATTTATCTACATCTATCTATTATATATATCGTCGCCTAGTACCCACAACACAAGCCTTATTGAGCTTACTGTGGGACTAGGTTGATTTGTGTAAAATTGTCGTAATATTTATTTATTTATAAAGCATATTTACATCGGAGCTACTTTTATACTCTGACTCAATTAGAAAAAAAGTAACGGGGAATAAGAATTATTAAATATATTTCACACCCATGAAGTTGGTTGCTCCGACTCGAACTTACATTAAACTCGAGATTTTTTTTTTGAAAACGAGATGATCAATATAACAAGACCCTTATGATTTCTTCGCGCCTTCTAGCCCCATGACCCCTTGATCGATCCTGCTCATAAACTCGTAAATTTCACCTATCTCTGCTACAACTCCAACTAATTTCATGAGGATCACAGAAACGTTACTAAACTTATCGTGAAACAAACTCTCGAAATCAAAAAGCCAGAAGTTGTTAGTAAGAACTCGTTTCGCTTACGCTCCACTTGTTCGAAATAAAATTACTCTTCTAATTTCTAAACCAGCGGTTCTCTAACGTTTTTTGGTGATGGAACCCTTTTGGAAAGGGAAGTGTTTGACTGAGCCCCAAAATTAATAAAATAAATTTAATTGAGTAATATTAATTAAGCACGACATTAATATTAATTACGACACAATAAAAAAAAACTATAGTATTAGTTAATTGTCAAGAAACTAAATTCATAAAACTGTTTAATAGCTAATTCTGAACGTACTCGTAACATCGGAATATTTTCCTATCGAGCCGATTTCGTCTAACTGTAAGTATTTATATCGAACTTAACAAAGTTCTTCAAAATGTGATAATTACTAAATAATAATACAAATATAAAATAATCAGCTCGAAGGTTACTGAGATGGAACAAAACGAGCCTGTAAACTAAAACGCAACCTTTACGGACTGAAGCAAGCGCCTAGCTATAGCAGAGTTTCTATTGAGAACTAACGGACTGGACTGACTGTTCAAAATGCCACCAGGCACTAAACTAAGTACATTATATTTTATCGTACATTGCCCGTTATAAGCCGAATTCTGCTACTCGATGAGATGCGGTTGCCTGCGGCCTGCACTTGATCTATTAATACTTACTACCAATCATGTAAATTTGGGAAGTCGTTTTTCGCGTCACATTTTTGGAACAAGATTGGTACCATAGTCCGCATGGTACAAACTTTATCCATTCTTTTCTTTGCTTTTTCGACAGATCCTTTTGTAGAAATTATTATGCGTTCTAAATAGTCTCTACCTGAAAAGTGAGTAATAAATCTAAAATATATGCAATTAGAATAATAAGTACGCAATTATAAATTAAAGTTTTTCGCTTGCTCTTGACTTAAAATTAGCACTCGAAGTAAATACAAATTTTCTTGTCTGGTTGGACAAATAACTTAACATGCAATAAGTTGCCGGTATCTTACTAGAAATCTATGACGAAAAAATACAAAATACCTAACAAACTGGTGTTCATAATTCACAAAATAATTCGAACATTAGCATTCGCATCTGTATTTAATTAAGATAATCAATTAAGATTAGGTAAGCTTAGCGTACAATGAAACAAAAATAAATATTATTAATAAAGTGACCCGGGTATGTCCTTAAAGTCCTTAAACTACGTCTCAAGACGGACATGTTCTAAAAAAGAGTCCGGTAAACTTTTTTTTCGATTTCGCTCAGCTTTTTGATGCTATTTTGCAGTAACTTCTATTAGTTTGTATACATATTATACATAAAAAGACAACACGGTCCACACATTACATAATAAGATACAATTAGATATAAATATAAATATGTCAACTTAAATTAAATTAAAATAAATAAACGAAATAAAAATAAACAATACCAAACAAAATAAAAATTAAGTTACTGGCGGCCGCATCTGAATAGTGATGCAGAAAAATCGAAATATCGTTTCTTTTTTAATGAAATAAATAGAACCACCTACCTTTCCCGATGGTAGTTTCTTTTTCTCTCTGACGTTCATAAGTGCATTGTAATGTGCCTAAATTGAAGAATAAATATCTTTTATCTTTTTTTTTTACCAGAAGTGAAAAGAGTAAGGTTTTTATTAATTAAAATTAAGTTATACTAGTACGTGAAATAGATAAATAGGTACATCGAAAAATTAGTCGTCTGAGGAAAGAGTGTAACAGTTTTTTTCATTATCTTATATAGTACTTACATCAAATACATACATACTTATATCAAATTTCAGCTTTCTAGTGCTAACTATCACTAAGCTAAGACGCGGACAGACAGACGGACAGACAGACAGACGGACATGGCGAAACTATGAGGGTTCCTAGCTGTTGACTACGGGACCCTAAAAATAGCAATTTGCTAATTTATTCCAAAAGAAGCAACTTACGAAAATCCTTCTTCAAAAAGTGATTCTGTTTCTGAATCCAATCGTGCAAAATATCAATAGATTGATCCATAATTCCCGGTTTATCCAAATTATACTCTTTCCTTACTTCCTGAATAGTTTTAGAATTTATTTTTATTATATTACTTTTTAAAGAGTGTGTCATGTTTTAAATTTTGTCTTGGATTAGATAATGCCACAGCTCACGATAGTGGTTGAAACAACACTGCACTAGGTATTAGTAAATGCCTAAGCATTTTTATAATTACTCACCGCAATCATATTTTTTTTCTTGTTTTGTTATTAGTCCGTATTAGTTAATTACTTAGGTACAGTCAGCAGCAAAAGTAGTTAAGCGGGTAGGGTATTCAAAATGAGCTAGACACAACATTATTGTTAAAAGAATAAGCATAATAAAGAGCTTTTCGGTCGAGTACCGGTGTTTAGGCCACGAAGCTTGGTGAGTGGACTAAGTAAGGTACAAGATTGAAAAGTTTAATTACTCACTATTTTATACAATCTTTTTCTACGAGTGCTAAAAAATAGGCAAGCCGGTAAGAATTAAGTTCGACGAATTGCTTACCTCCTCCCTCTATACATTTTAGTAACCCTAATCTCCCGGTGGATCGCTACGGGGGACACGTCCTCCTCTCCATGCTATAATATTGTATGAAAATCCATTTCACCATAGTCGATCATGCTAAAATATGTGACCATAAATGCTCCATTGAAAAGTATCTAGACGCTAGTATTTTGGTCTACAATCAATTCAAGCATTAATAGTATAGTCGACGAGTAGGAGCTTAAATTAAGTATTTATATTTGTCCTAATTAGCTCCAGTTCTGATATAATCGATAGATGTATCTTTCTGATTGCGTAAACCTACATTTTTATTTCTCTATATCTCTGTTTAAGTAGTTACTACTCGGCAAGAACACCTACCGCATTTAAAAATACCTTGATAATTAGAGGCGGTAAAAACTAGCCGTTTATTGTCTTTGCCCTTTGATGGAAATTAATTGCGTTTTTCTTGAGAAACATTTAAAAACTAGATTCAAAAGCTATAATTAAACAAATATTTACTACATAATAGCCGCTTTATTTCAAATTATACAGCGTGTATTATTGATATCACCTCATACGCCAAGGGTAATAGTATAGATCCTAATAAACATACTTAAATATGTTTTATAAAAATTATACAACTTTTATTTTTCCATATAAAATCCAGCATGCAATGTATCGCTACCTAAATGATTAGTTTGCCCTAAAATGTCACATTTGATGATGTGTCAAATAAGTGTATACGCAATACATTGCGCACCGAAGAAATTTAAAAAATCAATTGCTCTATGTTAATTTAGAAACCAGCTCAAGAAGACTATCCTTGATACTGCAAAAGACAGTAATGATGTCTATAGAAGCGTCCAAGTCAGGAAAGAATGGATTAGTGACGAATCCTGGGCATTGATTGAAGAAAGGAGATCCCTGAAGTGCGGAGGTTTAGTCACGGATAATCAACGATCCCGATATTATCAGCTGCACAAAGAGATACAGAGAGCCACCAGAAAGGATAGAGACACATTCATTAACGGGATATGCGAAGAGATAGAAGAACATGCAAACAAATGCCACACCAAGGATCTCTTTCGCAAAGTGAAACAGCTGACGGGTATCTTCAAACTGAAGTGTTGTATAGTGGATGACGATAACGGTAACACCTTGACAGATGTTGACCAGGTCCTGGAAAGGTGGAGATGTTATTGTACAGAGCTATACCAGGATGAGAGAGGACCCATCGTGGACAGAAAATGGGATGAACACGATGAAGAACCTGCTATATTGCTTTCGGAGGTTCAATGTGCTATTAAAAAACTTAAGCACAAGGCGGTAGGTCCTGACGGCGTTTCGGCGGCAATGCTCCAACACCTTGGAACAGAGGGTGTAGAAATCGTCCACAGACTGTGTAATAAGATTTGGAAGACTGGCCAGTGGCCAGAAGACTGGACACGATCCGTCGTCGTCCCATTACATAAAAAGGGGTCCACAAGAAAATGTGAAAACTATCGCACACTCTCCCTGATGTCTCATGCCAGTAAAATCCTTTTGCACATCATACATGCTCGACTGTCTGCATTTATTAACCATCAGATTCCAGACGAACAGGCGGGATTTGTAGCCGGGAAAGGAACACGGGACCAAATACTGAATGTGAGACTACTCATTGAAAAATGTAGAGAGTTTAAAACTCCCATGGTCCTGTGTTTCATTGACTATGCTAAGGCGTTTGATTGTGTCCAGTGGAGTACCATGTTTGATGTATTGATTGGGATGGGAGTGCCCGAACATCTTGTGTTTCTAATTCAGAACCTCTACCTTGAAGGCATTAGCTACCATAGGCAGCATTGCTAGAGATTTTAACCACGAATTTCTGAGGTCATAAGGAGTGATAAATGTTATATGAAGTTAGGTAAATTTCGCAAAAATTTTACTTCTTTTTTCGATTTTTTTAATGCTTTCGAACATAAGAAAATTTATGTTATTGGTAAAACTGTCGATTAAAATAAATTGGTACATTTTTATTCGTAAAAAATGGTACGTGCAAAGTATTTCTTGGCATTTTTATATCAGATATAAAAATGCCAAGAAATACTTTGACAGATTCTGTCAATAAGGATCTCTAGACTAGACCCTATAAAAAGTGAAATCTCTATCAAAAAAGCGTTATTCACTGAGTTATTAAAATCAATGTTTTTTTATTTCATTTGTAATAACTCTGAAACTAGGCAGATTCCAGAAAAGTTTGTACAACATTTTAGTCTCCAATTATGATCAGGAATATACGCTGTTAAAATCTATCACAATGCTCACGGGCACCGTGTATACGTAAACTTTTGCTTATAATCAAATAACCTTTATTAACTACTTAGTCAGAAGTATTGTGGTCCAAGAGAACTACTAAGTGGGCACCCAACGGGAAACGGCGGCGTGGCAAACCTAGGCGGAGATGGCGGGACGATCTTGACGTCTTCCGTGGTGATTGCCATAGACAGAGACACGTGGAAGAAAATTTTTCTATAAATTAGATAATATCGACAGTTTTTTCTTTTATTATTGTGCCATATCTGAAGTGGCCAGATCTATTGGTTTTTATGATAAGAAGCTGAGGGTTGAAACTTGAATTATACCCTTTTCGACGTTACATTTAGGTACCTAATCCAAATGTCATTTTAATAACTATCTAATCGACATGCAGCCTTTTAAAAGATCCAGGCATCCCAAGGTAATCCTCGTTGAATTTGTCTGCACGTCTCAAGTCCTCGTTAGTTCCCGCTCCTCTCATTTCTTTCATATGTGCTACATGATGTTCGAGTGACAGTTCGTCTGTCCACTCATCTGAAAAAAGACAATCGGAATTTAAAAGGTTTAAAAAAAATGCCTATACTGTATGGGCTATACAGAATATCCTTAGGTATTGGAAAAAGCCGAAACGTATAATTGCATTAGAGTTTTAGAACTATGAAGTGGCTGACCTAGGAGAAGATGGCGGGATGACCTGGACAAATTTCTGAACAACTCGCCAGAAATTGCCGTAAATCGGGAGGATTGGAATAATAGGTGGAGGCCTTTACCGCGCTGTGGGACATTTTACAGGCTTACAATGAAATTCAAACAACAAAGTAACATAACAATCAGTGCAGTGGTTCCTGGTAGAAAGGCCAGGCCAGTGTTTCCATTTTTATATCAAAAAATATGTTATCATATTGCCGCTTTAACTGCATAGTGGTAAGGTGACTTTTGTATAGCTACTTACTATAAAGTTTCAGTATAGATTGCTGTCTTCCTCCGTAGTCTTCGGGTAGCAAATGTTGTGGTAATCTCTCGTGCAAAGCTTCTATTGTTTTGCAAACAGAAATTCGTTGACCGATTTTAGCAGTGACTATCTGCCTCAAAATGTCGACGAATGCTCCGATCATAGACGAATTCGATAAGACATATATGTGTTTTATTCTAAAACCGTAGCCATCCTGGAATTTTATACGAGGTACATTCGACGTAAGGGGCAAAAGTGTAAACATATTCATATACACATATAGTCGCAATCAAATACAGGTATCGGAGCGGCCAAGATACTCAAAAAATTAACAACAACTTTAAAAACTTAAAAAAACCTGTTAAATTTAGTTGGCCCAAAATATCTAATAACAACTGAATTCTATGAAAATGACGTATTTAAACAGTGTAGGTTTATGTCTGATATCAACCAAACATGGACTACCATCATAATGTGTACTTGTTTTATGTAGTTTCCGATTTTTCGCATACTTAGGTGTGCAGTCTTACAATTATTACAAAAACCTACCTAGTTATAAAGTATGCTCAACAAGGCTTGTGTTCTAGGTACTTGACGACAATATTATATAGATAGATAGATAGATAGATAGAGATTTATTCAATAAAGCACACATTACAGAACATAAAAAACAGAGGTTGAAAAATGCATACTTAAGTAAACACAGGTCAAAGTATACTACAGAAGTTCACAATAGGATCAGCAATGTGCGCGATAGAGAAAAGGCTCGGACTCAGCATAATGTTGCGAAATTACAAGTTGACCCCACAATTTGCAACGCTGTTACTCTGTCCAGGCCTTTAGATTAGAGTCTAATGTGATTAAAAAAAATAAAAAATAAAGATATTTTGCATAAACATCTGACATGCACAATGTGAGAGGATACAAAACGGAAAAAGAGCAGAATAACGCGTGAGTAGATGGAATTGGATTTGGATTTATATAATATATAATAGACAAAAATATATAAATACAAAGAAAACATCCGTAACTTATATACAAAGCACACAAATTAAGTGGCCTTATCAGGATTTGAACCCGGGACCCTAACTGATTCGTAGGCAGGGTCAATTGTCTTCAATACCACTAGGCTAGGAGGTCGCTAATAATATTATATACTCACAGTGTACAAACTCATTACGTTGCGAAGGTCTACTAAGTCTATCTTTGTGACTAAATCCAAGACATTGACTTCCCTCAAATCGCATATTACTTGGTAACCAATGGTATAGTCATACAGTTTCATGTATTCAGAAAGCTGAAAAAATCGTAATGGATTATAAAGTACAATTATAATAAGTATTTTATAGAATCGTGACATAATAAATAGCTTTTCAGTCGGGTACCAAATTTAGGCCATGAAGCTTGCAATGTGGCCTAAGAAGCAAAGTATGAGACTGAAAAGCTTAAATACCTATGTCACTGTTGTATACAATACTTTTTTAATGAGTGTTGAAAATAGGCCATTCGACTACATTTTGACTCTACAATTTGAATGTAGATTTGAAATTGTACGACCCCAATTTCACCCTGTATGTAGATTCGAGGATGAAATTAATTGGGGTCATATAGCAAGCTATCAAGTGATGACAAAGAATCGAGAGATGAACCTAAGGAACAAGCAATCTGAGGCCTTCTTGGTTACCGCCCGTGGTGCGTACACAATTTTACGTCTTCTCCTGGGTGTTAAGTGAAAATTACCCCTGCGCCCGTTGGCGGCAAATCTCACTTACCGCCCAGATTGAAGTAAAAACGTTTACTCACGGTAAGACGCTGGTGCTGACTGGTAGGAGACTGCACAAAACTGGGATACGTGGGAAAAGGAGAGGGAGGCCTTTACTCAGCAGTAATAAAACAAAATTAACTCACAATAACAGAGTATTGATACGCCTCCAAGAAGACAGATGCTGAAAATGGTTTATTAGTCATTTTTACAATGTATATTCTTTGGTTCTCCTCAGTTTTTATTGGCATATTAAGATTGATGCTGAAAAACAATAAAATACATTAAGTACCTAGTTTTATGTTTCCATATATTTAAAGGAACATTTATAGTACCTAAGTAGGTATCACTAGGGATGTAGGAAAAGTGGAAAACCCAGGAAAAGATGGATGGATTGCGTGAGAGATGATATGAAAAGAAAGGAGGTGAGTGATGAGATGACGGGTGACAGAGATGTGTGAAAATGGGATAAGGGCATGCAAATGATGATGAGGTATCACTTGTGTGTCGATTTACTCCGATTGATACATGAAACATAATATATTATGTAGGTCGCTAACCCAAAAAATTATAAGTACCACATAGATTATGATACCCATATAATTATATTTAATTGCTCCTCTACATGATGGGCCAGCGCTGGGCCAGCGCTGGGCCAGCGCTGGGCCAGCGCAATGGCCATGTGCGCAACTACACGATGGCGACATTCAGTTGTGATCTATACGTTTTCCAGGATGGACGTGGAAGCATTAGCCGCTGCAGCAATCTATTTATGCGCCATGTACCACCATTTTATTAATGTACTCGTACACAATAATAAAGTTATTAATAAAAAAAATGGCGTAGAAGATGACGGATGTTATTTATCCAATGCTACAATTTAAATTTATGCAAAAACTTTTAAACCCTACTGAAAAAAACATTACTTATCTCCTTCTTAATGAGCCGCTATATGTTTTTATTTTGTATGTATGAATGTATATATTTTACTGTTGGTATTTAATGTTATAATTATTTATTTATTTATTTAAGTTGTACTGTATGTACTGTCTGCGTAATGTATGTGTAATTTTACTATTATTCCTCTAATTAATTAAAAATAAATTTAATGCGTGCACTACCAGTTATAATACGTTCTGTTCTTATATCCTACTACCCTAAGGTTGTCTGGAAGAGATCGCTTACAGCGATAAGATCGCCTGTTGCTGTCTTTATTTACATTGTTTTGTTTTCTTTGTGGTGCAATAAAGAATATTTACTTAGGTATTTGAAAAGCTACTTTATTTTCTTTAAATTCTTATTATTAGTTAGGTCCTGATTTTGGTATCTCTATGATTCAAAATAAAAGCCATATAGGTAACGCATCCCCGATAAAGTTCTAAAAACTTCACAATTTCATGATAAGGCCACGTACTCGTCATTTTTTATTTAAAAAATCGTGTATTAGTTCAGAGATAATAGAGCGCACGCACGTCCGCACCCAACCGCGTTCGAGCACGCACTGCACTGAGGAATGGGCCACGTGTGGATGCGCACTGCCATCGCTGGCCCAGTCCCTTTGATGTGCGGTCAAAAAACCGACACCGTATCCCGGCGCCATCCGCCACGCCATAAGCCATCCGACGCCACTACCCTCTCTACACGCTGGCCCATCATAGTGGGCCAGTGTGATGGGCCATCATGTAGAGGAGCCATAAAATATAGACATGGGAGTTACTTATCTTCTTTGGCTAAATTAGAAAAATTTCAGTCGTAGGAATAGGAATTTCAAATATACCTAATTTATTTCAACCTGAAGGATGTCACAATAGTACATTACGCACCTAGGGCGGTAAAATAAAGAACGGCTCAGATCGCGGATATTTGTGGCCCGAACCGAATTAAGGTAAGGGCCATAGACAAGCGATCTAAGGCCTTCTTTATTACCGCCCGTGGTGCGTACACAATTTTACGTCTTCTCCTTGGTGTGAAGTGAGATTTGCCGCTACGCCCGTGGGCGTAATATCTCACTTACCGCCCAGAGTGACGTAATAGTACATTACGTACCTAGGACGGTAAAATAAAGAAGGGCTCAGATAGCTGGCATTTGTGCCTTCTTTATTACCGCCCGTGGTGCGTACATAATTTTACGTCTTCTCCTGGGTGTGAAGTGAGATTTGCCGCTACGCCCTAGGTCGGTAAATCTCACTTAGCACCCAGAGTGACGTAAAGAATATTGAATACCCAATGTTATGGCCTATCGTTTGAAAACCGTTTTGAACAAGGTTAACCATAATCGATGTGGTTTGCCTGTCAAAATGTCAATATTTCCCACTACTTGCAACTAAATACCATTCGATAGGGCTACCCATTTCCCACCATTTTGGCGTCCAATATACAATTTTTTCCGTGCTTAGACGGTTATGGCACGGACATGGTTTGCACGGCAAAGTGGGCACAGTCCTTATGGTCTAAGAGCTGGCCACGTCAGATGTGACACAATAATGAGAGGTTTGTAATCAGTCCAGTTAGATTGCATAACCATCCTTATTGCTAGATCCGGGCATCTGGCAGCTTTTAATGGGTGGAGATCAGAGTGACAGACCAACAAAGTTTTTAAGTTGGAAAAAAGTAATATAGAAATAGTTAAAAACTGCTGAAGTTGTGTCATTTATAGAGAACAGGGCCTATATTTTAACATTAGAACCAAAAACATTGTGTATTATTGCGGAAACAAAAACAGTAGGCGAGTAACCAAAAATTACATTATAGATCATTTGGCACTACTTCCCCCAACCGAAACTTTTGGATATTATATAATCTAATTAATTACATAATTTCTCATAATATTAGTTCAAAACAAGAAGTGTAGAATTTGTTTTCTTTAAGTTATTTGGTTTCTTTTACCTCCACCACTTTACAGCTGCCAGATGTCCGGATCTAGAAATAAGCATAGGATAGCAAACTAACTAGATGGGTTTCGTTGCTCTCATTATTGTGTCATATCTGACGTGGCCAGCTCTCCGTCTATTAAGACTTATATTTTCAAGTGTGAGTCAAAGTAAACATTAATAAATTGTAATACAAAGAACCCTTGGACAGTTTTTTGAACAGTTAACCAAAGGGTGACAACTTGACAAATATCTATGTTATTAAAATGTAGGTTAAAGTAGAGATGTTAATACTTACTACCAATCATGTAAATTTGGGAAGTCATTTTTTGCGTCACATTTCTGGAACAAGATTGGTACCATAGTCCGCATGGTACAAACTTTATCCATTCTTTTCTTTGCTTTTTCGACAGATCCTTTTGTAGAAATTATTATGCGTTCTAAATAGTCTCGACCTGAAAATAAGTAATCTTACAATAATATAAATCTAAAATATATGCAATTAGATTAATAGGCAATTATAAATTAGAGTTTTTCGCTTACTCTTCACTTAAAAATCTTAAAATTAGCACTCGAAGTAAATACAAATTGTCTTGTCTGGTTGCACAAATAACTTAACATGCAATAAGTTACCGGTATCTTAATAGAAATTTATGACGAAAAATAACAAAATACCTAATAAACTTGTGTTCATAATTCATAATACACTAAATAATGCCAACTTTGCCATTATCCTTGTCGACCGTCTCTATTAAATAGGACAAACCGGTTGCCATACGGTCATCGATTTTTTATTACTTATACAACGTCTGTGTTTAATTTGAGATAAACGATTAAGATTGGGCAAGGTTAGCGTACAATGGAACAAAAATAAACATTATAAACAAAGAGACCCGGGTATGTCCTCAAACTACGTCCGAACACGGGTATGTTCTTAATCTACATCCAAAAGAGAGGTATGGGTACTGTGAATGTCATCTCGCTCAAATCTGGAGCAGAGCCCGACTGGGGAAGACTCCACCTTACTGAAAACCACATTCAAATAGCACTAGACCCTACTTATATAGTGTTGTGTTCCTGCTGATGAGTAAGGTTGCCAAAGAACTCAAAGAGGAACCAGTGTGTTGAGACGAGGGTCCCTCTTGTTCCTTTAGCCGTCAACAACTAAATCATCCTTTTTGTAAAAAACATACTAACTGTCGCCTTACCAAAAGTCTGATTCCAGACTGCTTAGAAGTCTGATAGACAACGCATAGCTTAAACCGTTGAAGGTAACGTTTTGAAAATTGAAAAATATATTTATCAGTAACAATAGAGCTTCATTACGAAAGGACTGTCGGTAATTCAACCTCTAAGACCATGAAAGAGGAGATAAAATCATGTACAGTCGACGTCAAACATATATTTACACTTTAGCAGTACCTAAGGTGAAAAAGTGTAAACATATCTTTGACGTCGACTGTATTTAACGGTTTTCTCGCGGGCGGAGGATAATTAAAGCATTACCCCAAAGTTTTTCTAGATTTTTGTGCCAAACTTACTTCAAATCATATTTAGGTAACATGTATAATTATTCGCCTCGCCTCGCAACGCCCGTCATCAAAAATAGCAATTTGCTATTTTATTCCAAAAGTAGCAACTTACGAAAATCCTTCTTCAAAAAGTGATCCTGTTTCTGAATCCAATCGTGCAAAATATCAATAGATTGATCCATTATTCCCGGTTTATCCAAATTATACTCCTTCCTTACTTCCTGAATAGTTTGAGAATTTATTTTTATAATATTACTTTTTAAAGAGTGTGTCATGTTTTAAACTTTGCCTTGAATTTAATAAAGCCACTGTTCACTATAGTTGTTGAGACAACACTGAATTAGATAATAAATGCCTAAGCATTTTTATAATTCCGAGATTCGACTAGTTTCCTCTAAAAAGGACTTTAAATAATATACATAAAGCATTACTCACCGCAATAATATTTTTGTTTATTGCTTTGTTATAAATCCGTATTAGTTAAATGTCAATTTTTTAGGCATGGCCTCACCATGCCCTGCACAGCCTACATTGTTGAGGTTTCATTAGAATTGCCCTGGGGTGATTTTTGAGATTCGAGTACTCGAAAGTGACATTTACATCTCAAAATAAAACGATGAAATTATATTTTAAAAATAACAGCGATAGGAATTTAAAATCATGAGTATTTAAACTATTAATTTCATGCGAAAAATTGGCGGTAAGCTTTTGTGTGCGATTATTTTCGAGCTTAAACTTTTAGAATTCGGGCGCTTGAAAGTCAAAAATTGGCCCCCTGGGGGGTGATTTTTGAGAATCGAGCACTCGAAAGTGACATTAGAAACTCTGAATAAAACGATGAAATTATGTTTTAAAAATAACAGCGATAGAAATTTAAAATCATGATTATTTAAACTATTAATTCCGTGCGAAAAAATTGGCAACTAACTTTTGTGTGCGATTATTTTCGAGCCTGAATTTTTTGAATTCGAGCGTCGGGCTGTCAAAAATCGGCCCCCTGGTCGTGGGAGTGATAAAGGGTAGGTATTTAAAATAAAAACAAAATGGTAGATTTACGCGAAATTAAATCGCTTGCAAATTCATAGCGACAGAGTTTTTAACCTTTGTAATTCGACTTGTGGGCAGATAATTATAGTTGACCTTCTAAGACTCGTTTAGATACAACTAAAACATTTATATTGTCTATGTTGCGTTTAAATAATTCCTTATTAACTACATTTAGAGTTGAATTTTAAGTAACTGTTAACTTTTCTGAAAAGTTTCAACTTACCGCAATATCTTAATAAAATTAGAAACGTATTTCTATCAGTATCTTAAACACATTTGCGTACGTAAGGTAACACTTATCAAAAATGACATCAAATAACAAAAAAATATATTTACAACTTAATCCTGATACAGTAGAAAATGTGAGGAAACAGTTTAACTTGCATAACCAAGATGAAATGGATCAAGCTATCGATGTTCTTAGTGATTGGGTTCATAAACAGGAACATTTTATGAAAAAGGATTTACGTGAGTAATTTTGTACAAAAACCTGAATTTAATTTTCTACTCGTATTTATAAGCTTAATATATAACTTTTTGTAATGATGCGTGAACCGGAACGAATATCAACTGGTACATGTTCGATCTAAATTTTAAATTAAGGTCTGTATTTCGGATGCATCCGTCCTGTTACCTGTGTCAAGTGTGAGGTTACAGGACGGGATGCCTCACTTACGTTTGCGGAAATGAAATGCAGGTACCATGTATACCACTGTACTTAGAAATATTGATAGTGTAACGTTCCGGTTCACGCATCGTTACACTTGTTTCTTATTATTAAGGTTAAGCAATCTCGGGTACCTATTCTAGTATTTTAACCAAATTAATTTATCATAACACTAGTTCTGATCACGAATGATGTCAATGATACAAACGTGTTTTATATTGCGTAGTATATAGTTGCGTAATATTACCATACTCTTGAAATGTCATGAAGCTCTTAAACAGGTTTATCTACACCCATATCATAAACCCCTCCATGATGCGTTCAAAACCCGCACGTTATAACCACCATAAAAATTGATTGTTTCGTTAGTAGTTAGAACAAATGTCTTATCTGTAACGATGTTATTATTATCAAATAATAAGCAAAAATTCGATATCATTATGAAAATCCGGGTGGGCCCCGCCCGCCGGCATGCGCCGCCTGACCGCCGACACAATCGAGTTGGTCATGGCGATGGCGTGCAATCCGTGCAATTGCAGTTATTCAATAATCATTTCGGGTTTATAATATGTGTGTAAATAAAGCAGTGTATGCAACTGTACGTAATTAGGCCTTAAAACACTCGTGTGATCTTATTAACCACACTCGTGTTTTAAGGACCTCTATTACGTAACAGTTACATAAACTACTATTATCTGAAATTCAACCCACAAAGGGAGTAAAACGGGGATTGACAGTTTTTAACTATTCTTTGGGGACACGCCCGTTGCGATAGTCATCCCGAAGGAGGAAAAAATGGGATGAAAGTTTTGTAAAGTGAATAATATTTACTTACTAATCATTCTGAGTTTAATTTTCAGCTAGAGAATACTTAGAAAGATCAATCATTTCCGCCAAAGGATCCGTAGAGATAGCAAAGAAAAGAATTGACAGACTCTTTACGATGCAAACTATGAGTCCAAACCTCTTCCAAAAGTGCCACGCAACAAAAGGTTGTCCTAATACGCGTGACTTCTTGTGAGTATCTCTCTGAGTATCTCTTCTTATGTTTTTGTTTAAGACTGCGTCGACCGTCCAGTGGCTCCCCGATTAGGGGGATTGTGTTTCCTAATGAACTAATCAATTTCTTATAATTCGTTTATTAGGAAATACAATTCCCCCAATGAGGGCTCCACTAGACGGTCGACACAATCTTATTAAATAAAGCAATTTAGTTATTAAGTAATTAATTTATCAATGAATATGAGATTATAGAATATCATTATCAAGATTCGGGCCTCAGATTTTTAACAATACTTATTAGTTCGAAAAACTATAATGAAATCATGTTACCTACGTGATAAATCTAAGGATTACAGAAAAATACCGCCAGCATTAGAAGAAAAAACTTAAAAAGTTAATTTTTAATTTACAATGATTTTAACTAATTATACCTTTACAAAAACCTAGGTACTTATAAATCAAAAACATGACGATGTGAATTTATTCTAATTCCAAGGCTAAGTAGCTGGACATTTAAAATCTAGTATAGGAAATAGTGACCAATCCTTATAATATGGGTTACTAACAATTTAAGTGTCTAAGTATAATAGACCTAAAACAACGCAAATCAAATTACTTAACATAATCATAAAATGATTTGATCTGTTCTCTAGATTTGATTATTATAATCAGTATAATCACGTTATTATTTTAACAGTTAACCATATCACAATACCTAAATATCCGAAATACAAAATAAGATATTTGAGAATGTCATTTTTTTTGTCGGTTATTGCAGCCTAAATCTCGTTATGCCAACGCTCTCTGAAGACAACAGCAGGATTCATATAGGAAAGGTCATGACAAAAACGATTACACCTGCAGCTTGTTTGGAGGCATATCAGCATTTAAGAATTGTACGTATGGTAACTATTTACTCTGTAGCTAAAAATAATTATTGACAGGATAGAATCTGCCATCAATTCTGCGAGCCAAATGTGTTCCATATCGGAGTTTGTCTATGACATGACGAAAAACTCCAAGCATGGTTCGCTCCATTGTACTTTGAGTGAACTTGAGCCTTCTTTTGAAAACCGCTGTCAAATCAAATCAAAATCAAATTATTGCACTGCACTAGTTAAAATCAAATTATGGCGCTGGCAATCATATTGAAGCACTGCGGAATTTGAGACGAAAAAATATGGTGTGGATTACCGAAAACTACTCAGCCAAATTGGATTCGATGATTGACATCTTTCTCTAAGTTGGACCTAACTGGATTGTATTTTTATTAGTTAAAGTATTAGTATATTTATTAATTAAGGTTGATTGCTAATCTCTTTTTGAGTTATTCAGTAGTACAAATAATTACTATTACGTAATATAATCAAACCTAACACACTTTTATAAATATTTACAGATTCTTGAATATTGTAAACTCCATGATTACGCTAACGGCTACCGCGTCGTGTATGATTTAGGAGATGTTGAGGTATCGCATTTAATAAGTAACATAGATTGGGTTGACATTCGAGCATGTACCGATATGATAATTGTAAGTATTTTCACACTACATTACATTAATTAATGCATTTTGGCATTATATTAATTCCTAAATTGAAGAATAAATAAATAAGATAAGAATGACATCCTACGCGTCTTTTCAACGTCAATGTTCCGGCTCTTTGGGACTGGAGTCTGGAGCCCACCGGTATTCTGAGAGATGGCAAGTCGCCGGATAGGATGTCGCTGGATCCGTGGAAGATGGGTGCTGGTATGAGATGTCACATACGTAAACCCACTATCTCGCACTCATTTACATGGAACATCCACCAGAGCTGGCGCTGATGCAAAATCGGCCGAGTAGCAGTTTAAATTACACAATACAACTTCATTCCATTCGATGTCGAGATCCTCAGCTCGTGGGTTCTAGTATCCATGTTCTGTTAAAGATCTTCTGAAGAGGCTAGTGAACACAACCAGCGATCGTAAAGCTGGTAGCTTTTTTGCCCAACTTATATATTGCTATTGGATTACAGCAGGGGAAATCCCGCTAGCATCTACATCTACCTACGATATTATGCCACGGGAGAGATTATTTTAATTTTATTTAAGATTAGCATTTAATTTTTTTATATATACCTATTAGTATGTAAGTGTAAACCAAAATACAGAGTTCTTAAAGGAAAAGCGAGGATAGGCTGGTATACCTTTGAAGATACTTTAGACAAACTGTATGCTGTTAAGTAAAACTGTGTTAACCCACATTCGTTCTGCAATAAGATGTCAACTTTAAGCGCACGTTTTCATAGTTGAGATTTTATCAGGCCTATGAAACTCGCCCTACGCGCCGCTCGCCGCCCGATCACCGCCGGCGGGACAAACGAGCTAGCGATCGGGCGGCTGCGCGGCCGCGCGGGAGGTGCGGGGTGCGCGCGTCGACGGTCGCTCCATTGTATTTTGCGTAGGTACTTAAAGCGGTAGGTATTTACTTTTTCTATGAGAGATTCATATCTGTTCGTAAGAACTATTATATAATCTGTGATTTTATTGCAAAATGAATGTGGGTTAACACAGTTTTGCATAACAACATCCAACTGTTCGTAGAATCAATGATGAATTTGAAATAGAATATACCATATGTAACTGAACGAAAAACATTTACTCAAACCCGTTAATGTTTAGGTCGTACTGAGCATCTTTTATTATGGGACCAACCCCGAAATCGCAAAATAAAAATTGGACCCTCCCATAGGAAATTTCAAAATATGACCAGTGAAATGTATGAAACAGCCAATTTTTTTTTTGTGATTTTGGGGTTGGTCCCATAATTAAAGATGCTCAGTAAGACCTAAACATTAACGGGTTTGAGTGAATGTTTTTCGTTCAGTTACATAGTGTATAATCAGCGTCAATATTGTTTTTCAGGAAGCCTACGGGTTCAGATTATTGAACATTTACATTGTGTCCCCGTCGAAGATAATCAATGCGCTTGTTAAACTTTTAAAGCAGATGGTTAGCGATAAAATTGGCAAACGCATTCAAGTAGTTAAAAACATGGAATCCTTACACCTAGTCATGCCCAAAGAATTTCTACCTGAAGAATTCGGTGGAGACCAGAAACCTATTTTGGAACTATATGGTACGGATACGCTAAATAACGATTTGAAAAATTGTTATACACATAGATATGGTGTTACTATGAGTTGAGAAATTTGTTTTAATTTTTGGCTGAGGCTAAAGAATCGTACAATACACTATTCATTGATCATTCTTCTAACTTGAACCCTAACTAACTTTGGCCCATGTATTTTACTTCTGTTGAGCTAAGGTTTTATAAATGCACCATATGAGGTTTTGTATACGGGCCAAAGTTACCCTTCATTCAGTTAAAGTAAACTGACTTTACTTAATACTTTAACAGTTATCTGAAACTTTGATGAGCTTTGATGTTTCGCAATTATTCTGCAACTAGCTGTACCCGCGCGGCTTCGCTCGCGTGCGTTGCAGTAGGTTCTGTCACTTTTCGTTACCCTCAACAGTCCATTGCTAAGCGCTTTCTACATGTGATATTTCATACAGTATGTTTAACAGTTTAGCTAAAATTGACTTCTTGCATATAACTTCGACATCCCAAAAGATCGACTGAAAGCGTCTGAGATTTGACTGTGTCAGCCATGGCAAATTAGCAATAGTACAGTCTGTTTTTTTTCTCTCTCAAAACTCTTCTTCTCCCATCTCAAATGTCCAACCTAGAAATTTTTGGTATGATAAGCAATATTGCGGTGTGTTTTTTCTTTCTTGGCCCCCCTTTCTATCCCGCCCATCACATGGTAATCTTTATCAAAACTCTTTTTCTCCCATCTCAAATGTTCGACGTAACAATTTTTGGTATAATAAACAATAGTGCGGTGTGTTTTTTCTTTATGCGGGGGGCTCCGCCCCCCGAGCCCCCCTTTCTTTGCGGCCCATCACGTAGTAAACTCTATCAAAACTCTTTTTCTCCCATCTCAAATGTTCGACGTAACAATTTTTGGTATAATAAGCAATAGTGCGGTGTGTTTTTTCTTTATGCGGGGGGCTCCGTCCCCCGAGCCCCCCTTTCTTTGCGGCCCATCACGTAGTAAACTCTATCAAAACTCTTTTTCTCCCATCTCAAATGTTCGACGTAACAATTTTTGGTATAATAAGCAATAGTGCGGTGTGTTTTTTCTTTATGCGGGGGGCTCCGCCCCCCAAGCCCCCCTTTCTTTGCGGCCCATCACGTAGTAAACTCTATCAAAACTCTTTTTCTTCCATCTCAAATGTTCGACGTAACAATTTTTGGTATAATAAGCAATAGTGCGGTGTGTTTTTTCTTTATGCGGGGGGCTCCGCCCCCCAAGCCCCCTTTCTTTGCGGCCCATCACGTAGTAAACTCTATCAAAACTCTTTTTCTCCCATCTCAAATGTTCGACGTAACAATTTTTGGTATAATAAGCAATAGTGCGGTGTGTTTTTTCTTTATGCGGGGGGCTCCGCCCCCCAAGCCCCCCTTTCTTTGCGGCCCATCACGTAGTAAACTCTATCAAAACTCTTTTTCTCCCATCTCAAATGTTCGACGTAACAATTTTTAGTATAATAAGCAATAGTACGGTATGTTTTTCTTTATGCGGGGGGAGGAGCCTCCTGAGCCCCCTACTTTTTGCCGCCCATAACGTGGTTAACTCTATCAAAACTCATTTTCTCCCATTTCAAATATTCAACGTAACAATTTTTGGTATAATAAGCAAAAGTACGGTGTGTTTATTCTTTATGCGGGGGGCTCCGCCCCCCTAGCCCCCTTTCTTTGCGGCCCGTCACGTAGTAAACTCTATCAAAATTCTTTTCCCCCATCTCAAATGTTCGACGTAACAATTTTTGGTATAATAAGCAATAGTACGGTGTGTTTTTTCTTTATGCGGGGGGCTCCGCCCCCCAAGCCCCCCTTTCTTTGCAGCCCATCACGTAGTTAACTCTATCAAAACTATTTTTCTCCCATCTCAAATGTTCGACGTAACAATTTTTGGTATAATAAGCAATAGTGCGGTG
The DNA here is from genome assembly GCA_911728535.1 of Pammene fasciana. Taxonomy (NCBI): domain Eukaryota; kingdom Metazoa; phylum Arthropoda; class Insecta; order Lepidoptera; family Tortricidae; genus Pammene; species Pammene fasciana. The sequence continues at coordinate 7,739,852 of OU452292.1, forward strand.
TGTTTTTTCTTTATGCGGGGGGCTCCGCCCCCCGAGCCCCCCTTTCTTTGCGGCCCATCACGTAGTAAACTCTATCAAAACTCTTTTTCTCCCATCTCAAATGTTCGACGTAACAATTTTTGGTATAATAAGCAATAGTGCGGTGTGTTTTTCTTTATGCGGGGGGCTCCGCCCCCCGAGCCCCCCTTTCTTTACGGCCCATCGCGTAGTAAACTCTATCAAAACTCTTTTTCTCCCATCTCAAATGTTTGACGTAACAATTTTTGGTATAATAAGCAATAGTACTATGTGTTTTTTCTTTATGCGGGGGGCTCCGCCCCCCGAGCCCCCCTTTCTTTGCGGCCCATCACGTAGTAAACTCTATCAAAACTCTTTTTCTCCTATCTCAAATGTTCAACGTAGCAGTTTTTGGTATAATTTGCAATATTACCGTTTTTTTATTATTAATTGCGAGCCCCCCGTTCTTTACCGCCCGTCGCGTAGTGAACTCTATCAAAACTCTTCTTCTCCCATCTCAAATGTTCAACGTAACAATTTTCGGTATATTTAGCTATAGTGTGGTGTCTTTTTTTCTTTTTGCGCCCCCCTCTCTTTGACGCCCATCACGCGGTGAACTCTATCTAAACTCTTTTTCGGTAGGGTGTGCCGGTACCTTTCGATTTCCGTGTTTCACTATGTTCCGTTTGTTTTTTTATAGTTAGTTAATTTAACTTTTATTCTTGCACCTTTTGTACATGTCTGTTGCATAGACGCAATGGTTGACTGGTGGAAAATACCATTTGGTATGATGTCCGCCGTTTGGACTCACAGTTTTGTATTTCGTGCAATATACTGTAAATAAAAAAAGATTCTTAAAGGGAGGCAACGCGCACATAAAACCTCTGGATTTACAGGCGTCCATTGGCTACCCTAAGTGCTTACCATCAGGCGGGTCGTATGATTGTTTGCCATCGCCGTGGTTTAAAAAATATATAGTTGAAATACAAATGCATAAGTATTTATTTACCACATAAACGCATTTCCCATACAAAGTTTAAACCCCCCTTAAACCCCCTTAAATCCAAAAAGTTCGTATTTTTTATAGCCTATGTCCTGACCAGAGGTCTGTAGAACCTGCTAGTGAAGTTTTTATCGAAATCGGTTCAGGCGTTTTGACGCCAACTCTCCCCATCCAAACAGACAAACAGACAAACAGACAAACAGACAAAAATTCTAAAAATCGCCGAAACGTGTTCTGTTATCGATTCTAAGAGCTACTAACTCATTTTTTTGCTAATATCTCCAATGTACAGATTTTTGACCCTCTTCACCTTTATTATATGTATAGAAGATTGCAGTAACTATAAAAATATTGACAGTCTATTTCGGGGTCATGGAGCATGGCATGGTACAGAATTGTTGAATACCGATATTCGTGATAAATAATGTAGAGTTTAACGTACTTAAATATATGCATATACACGGGAAAATTCGAACGGTGCCGCTGTGACTCGTGTAGCCATGGGGTTAGAGTGTCTGCCGCAAATGACGTTGGTTCGATCCCATCAGCCCTGAGCCCTGAGACTCAGGTCACTTTTTCCTTCACATATTACATCTATTATAAGTTAGTTAACATACGTTGGTCTAGAAAATGGCCCCTCTGATAGTCACTTGTAATTTCAGATGAAATGAATGAATTCCTGACCTCCCCGGATCATGTAGCCCATATGGAAGAGATGAAAACAGCGCGCACCATAGAGGAACACAGATCTTCAGAAAGCTTCAACGAAGAATACCTTGGGATGCCTGGATCATTTAAGGTGCTCAGTGTAGATTAAGTACTTTTGTTTGAGATTTATTTTGGGACTTAAGAAAGTAGGTAACAGGAAAAAACGGGAAAAAAAAATAAAACGGACTAATACCTATCTAAAATCTGTGCCTTATTTTACCTCCTTCGCCTCTGTTCCAAAAGCACAAAATGCTGACATTGCTTTTGCGTTTCCCGGTCAGCGCCTATTAAAAAAAAATGTTTAGGCATAAGCGATTGTTTAGAAACAATAGATCGGTAGAGATACCCATCAAGGAATTGTTGCAAAAAAACATGCTCTAGACTCACAGATCAGCAGTGAGCATGTGCGAGCGCTACTAGGACTAGATAAGTTGTTGGACCTAAGATGCTTTGCGCTCTGTTAGTGCCAGTGTCAGTTTGAGATTTGCGGAGTTAACATTATCATAAAATGGATTCTAAAAACCATTTGTGCCATAAATAGATGCAATAATGATTGAAAATATGGAATAGTAACATATACGAGCGTATTATACCAAATAACTACTTCACTACATGCAGTGCACATATTGGAAATTGAGGGGGGGGGGGGAGGAGTATAAAATGAAGTCCAAGTTGGGTTAATTTGGGTTGCACCGGGTGGTTTCACAGTACGCTGAGAGCTCAAATACCGCGAGCCATCCGGTTGCCTAGCAGATACTGCAACTACGCGTCATTGCTCTGAATAACGTCAAAATTTCTCTGTTTCTGAAGTAAGTTCTGAACGTTTGCGATGACATCCAGCAGCGACCGCTGCACGCGCACTGTAACTAATCGCAACTGGAACACCCTTAGCATGAAACGGCAATGTACAGTCACCAGCAATAGTATATATCTTCCTACACGAAGACCGCAAAAATATGTGACAGGCTCTTATAGCCCTACAAATAAAAGCGTGTCACATATTTTTGCGGCCTTCATGTAGGAAGATACTGTTGCCGGGTGACTGTACGCCATGAGTAAATCAAAGAACGGGTCTTGAAGATATTGAGGAGCATTCGGAGCCTGCTTAGATATGTCAAGATGATGTCAGACTTATATACGGAAAGAGAAATGTCGCAGATCAGATATGTATAATTAGTTCCCATATAAATCACGACAATTCTCTTTCCGTAAAAACTCAAGTAGTTTATTATTTATTACATAACTTATTTTTGTTTTTAAAATATATGCAGGATTGGTGCTATCATTATCTATTTTTAGGGTTCCGTACCTCAAAGGAAAAAAAACAGGACCCATAGGCGATTATCAATTCACACTGGCGGGTGCTTTGACACGCAGAACGCTTTTTCGCTCACGCACCGGCGCCGCTTGCGGTAACCGCATCAGTGTGAAAGACGCCTTATTCGAACGAAAAAGGGACTGAGGAAGGAGCGGGGGGCGAGAATAGGGCACCCGTTTTAAATTTTGGTATTCACGCCCCCTGCCCACTCCTTCCTCAGTCCCCTTAGTCGCCAATCCTTCATAATATCAAGCTTTTGGGCTAATAAATAACCAGTTCTGTGGACTGAACATTCTACAATTACTTAAATCTATGGTACAACTACATTTACGCTGACCAGCTTCCATGTTCTTGTAATTCTAAAGCACATTATAAGTATTTATTTATTGCACGGTTGATTTTATTGTATTGTAAATACAAATACTTATCAAAGTACTAAATCTAATCTACATTCAGCATTTTGAATGTGCCTGGCATTCCAAGATACTCCTCGTCAAAAGTGTTGGAAGACCTGAGCTCCTCGATCGTGCGCGCGCGCTTCATCTCTTCTATATGAGCGACGATTTCTGCAGAGGAAAGTTCTTCGTTCATTTCATCTGAAAATAACCGAATTTTTGGATCAAGTTTATGTAATTAATACAGGGTGTTTTTGGGAGGTGATTAGGTAAGTCATACTGAACAACTTTTTCTATGGGGCCAACCCCGAAATCGCAGATAAAATTTTGGCCTCCCCTTGAAAACGTCAACGTCTGATCAGAGGAAATGTATGAAACAGATAAATTCATTTTTGAGATTTGAGAGTTGGCCCCATAGTAAAAGTTGGTTAGTATAGCCTACCCAATCGTCTTGCACAATATGGCTAGTTATTGCAGAAACAGCCCTAAATTTTTAATAGTTGTTTGCAAGACCATCGTTGCTTAAGTAAAAATTTTTTTTTTAATTTTAAATGATTCTTCTTTAATGCCAAATTCCTTACCAATTTTACTTTGTTAGACGAATCCAACTCAATTTTTTGTTTTAACATTTGCTGGGACTGAAGTTCCAGCAAATGTCAAAACGTCGTCAAATCATCCGTAAAAATGACCAGTGTAACCTGCGCCTGCGTTGAATGTCGAAACGTCGAACAGTTGGAACCAAAGGTAAAATTAAGATTCACATTAGAACTATCAAAATAAAGTCTCTAAAGTTTAAAATGTTGTTATTGTAATCTTATTTTAGTTTATATAATTAAGTTAAAGGATTCTTATAGACATTGTAAAGCAAATTTTCATAAAGAACCTTTAAAATAAAGTTACGTTTTTTCAGCACATAAAACTAAAATCATTATTAGGTTTTCTTTAGTCCACAGAAGAAATCATTCAAGAAAATATTTTTTTCTTAACACTTATTTCTACAATAAAAACAAATCCATACCATAAAGTTCCAAAATAGATTTCAGTTCTCCGCCAAAATCTTTGGGCAACATATTTCTAGGTACGAATTCGTGCAAAGATTCCATATTTTTCACTGCATTGAATCTCTTTCCTAGTTTTTCACTGATAAACTGTTTGATCACTTTTATGAGCGCGTTGATCATCGTGGAAGAAGATATAAGGTAAACGCTCATTAGTCTTAATCCATATGCTTCCTAGAACAAATAAAAAGTTAGGTTTTAAAATACAATAAGTACATTAGTATTAAGCGCTGGTAGCCTTGCGGTAAGACGTCCGACTTTCAATCCGGAGGTCTCGGGTTCAAACCCCAGCTAGTACCACTGAGTTTTTCGAAACTTATGTACGGAATATCATTTGATATTTACCAGTCGCTTTTCGGTGAAGGAAAACATCGTAAGGAAACCGGACCTAATCCCAAAAAGGCCTAGTTTCCCCTTTGGGTTGGAAGGTCTGATGGCAGTCGCTTTCGTAAAAACTAGTGTCTATGCCAATTCATGGGATTAGGTTGTCAAGCGGACCCCAAGCCGGGATAAACGCTAGGAAGAAGAAGAAGTATATAAGTATTAAAGGTTAGAACTTGTAGGAACGCACGTTCAGTGGCTAGTTGTGTTATGATAGTTAATTAATGGGGACGTCTCGCTCAGGACTCAGGAGCCCTATTCGGGAATCGAAAACTAAAAGTCGCTAGTGACAACACTTTGAACCTCTTTAGTACAGTCGGAGTCAGGAGTCGTAAATATATCGGAGCAGCGGCGGTACTGAAAAATATCTGAACATGCACTTTATCACCTTGGAAATAGAGGCGTTCTTGAGATTTTTGTGACCACCTCGGCCGCTCCGATATATCTGATGGCGACTGTACAATAGAGGTTCTGACTTCTGGCCACGGGGCTAATATGAATGTAAGAAAAATTCAGGGTTCTGTTTTTGAAAATCGCACATACAGGTACATTTATTTAGGTCGGACTCTCTTTCTCTCTAGCGAGGAAATAGTGTAGAGAGTGAAGGAATACTCAATAACTTTCACAAAGTTTAACCCCGAAATTGCAACAAAAACTAGCTGTTTCATAAATTTCTGCGATAACGTCGAGATTTTTCTATGAAACAACTGAATATCATTATTTCGCGATTTCGGGGATGGTGCCATAGTAAAATTTGTTCAGTATAACCTACAGATTCATCTCCAGAGTATGGTCAGATATAACAAAATCAAATCAAATTTGATGTGGGATACGTTCGCCGCGTCCCACATCCAAGCAACCCGCTCAAAAGCCGGCGCTGCTGCTGATCAGGCCCAAGTTCTTAAGCGCCGCAAATACTCCGCCCTTCTAAAGGATTACGAATTTGCGGCGCTTGCAGTTGAGACGTTGGGTCCCTGGTCGGCAGACATGAAGACTTTTATGAATTCCCTTTCGTCCCGGTTAATCCACGCCTCAGGAGACCCCAGACTTAGTCTTGCGATACAAAGGGGAAACGCCGCTAGCGTGATGGGGACTATGCTACAATCGGAGCTGCTGGATAGGGTATTCTTTTTATGACTCTGGTTGGTAGGTAGGTATATTTTTCTTGTTTTTATTTTAATTTAGTTTTATTTATAATTCTAATTTAGTTTTATATAGGTAATTTTGTGAGTATATTTATACATATTGTAATTAGTTTGTTTTATACTTATTGTATGAATAAATATGTAGAAGGAAAAAAAAAACAAATTTTGGATTTATCTTTACGTATTATGTAGTACTGAAAATAGAATTAACAAAACTGTGGGAACCGTTTTCACCGTATTTAATTACTTACACCCTTATAATAATCAAAATCATCATCCCCTAGCGTTTGTCCCAATTTTTTACCAGGTCTCATTAGAGCTTGGGGTTCGTTTGGCAACCTAATACCAACAATTAGCGTACACACTAGTTTTTCGAAAAGCTACCGACGGACCTTCCATTCCTCCCCTTCCAGGTCCTGTTCTGATTAGGTCGTTCTTTAAGTTTTCCTGTGCCGAAAAGCGAAGATAATAAAAATAAAAATATTAATACTTACAACCGTAGCCGTGATCGCTATCCTGAAGTCTTCCCAGTCTAAGTTGCTCATGATATCCGCGACGCTAACTTCGCTCAAGTCATAAATTATGTAGTACCCTTTGGCGTAATCATGAAGTTTTTCATATTCACATATCTGTAATGGAGAAAGCCTTAGTATATAATTTCAAAGTTATGCTTAAGGTTGACTGGAAGAGATCCCTTAAGGGATAAGTCCGCCTTTGTACAAATATTGTGTTTTCTTACTGTTGTATTTTTCTTTGTTGTACAATAAAGTATTATACTACTACTACTACTACTACTCCTTAAAATTGTAAATACCGCTAGTTTATAATCTAACTAGCGAGATTGTAAACTATCGAAAAATTATGAACCGTAACGTACTGCTTACAATTTAACGGATTATTTTTCTTTAGATTATAAACTATCGACTAGGAACCGTCACATTGTCAAACGTAAAGCCTCTCGCACGCTGATTGGTCGGTTTCCAGAGTCTAGATTGGCGCGACGACGAGCGAAGCGAGGAGTGCGTTAGGTTAACTGCGACCAAACAACGCGCGAAGCCGCGGCCGGCAAGCTCCAGAACCGACTTTTTTAATGAAGTTTATGAATACTTAACCACCTTCTGTAAGACCGACCAATTAGCGCGAGAAGCTTTACGTTTGATAATATGACGGTTCCTTGTCGATAGTTTATAATCTAACGAAAAATAATCCATTAAATTGTCAGCAGTACCTACCTACGTTACGGTTCACAATCTTTCGTTAGTTTACAATCTCTCTAGTTAAATTATAAACTAACGGTTTTGACAATTTTACGGTGACATATACATATATCATTCGAGTATACAAATGAAATAGACAAGATTTATTTATTTATTATTTAATTGTTTGGGGAAGACGGAAGCATATAGGTACGATCAAAAAAGTATTAAATGTTAACGCTACCAGTCAGCAATTTGAACAAGATTTAAAATGATACAATGAGTAGACTTAGTAATTAGTAGTAGAAAGTTAAAATAGCATACAATCCTACAATGTTGATATGCCTCCAAACATCCAGCAGCGGTGACAGTTTTTGACATGAATTTCCCGACATGAATCCTGCAGTTATCTTCAGACATATTGGGCATAATGACATTTACGCTGCAATAAAAAAAGTTGTTTTAAACATTGCAATTATTGTCTTCTTGCTTTGCCTTTTATGCAGGAACAAAAAGGCAAAGCTGTCCTATAAATAGTTAACGTTGCTGAAACTAACGACTTCATCTTATTTTCGAGAGATAGCCACTTCTTGATCTCGTGACTAGGGGCTTGCTTAGGCTAGTGTTGTACTCGATCAAGAAGCAATTGTGTGAGGCGGCATTGCCTGATATGATATAAAGTGCAGACTCAAAGCCCTTATCGTACATTAATTATACACATATATTATATTATGTGTATAATAAATGTACGCTCGACGTCAAAGATATGTTTACACTTTTGCAACTTTATTTATTGTGAGCCTATAGTGTCCAATACCCTGGGCAAAGGTCTTGGTAATAAGTGGCAATAATGTAAACATATCTTTGACGTCGACTGTATGGTGTATTCGGGTATTTCTGCAATTCGTATAATTTCGAAAACCATTTAAAAATCACTCATATATTACTTCAGTGTGATAAGGTCCATTTTCGGAATTATCCGCCACTTTTTGGCTTTAGGAAATACCCGAATACACTTACCTCCTTTACATGAATTTTGTCCAATTTTATAATCCATTAAGTTTACTTTTGTCGTAGATTTTCGCTTTGATTACATTAGTGCTACAAAATAATTGATATTATTTACAGGAAAATTCAATAGCGAGATGTAGGATGAAGTCATTCCTAGATAGCATTCGTACGTTGTGTAAATATAAGATCTCTATGTAATAAATATCTTTTACATAATCCACAACAGCCGAACGTACTTACAAAGAATTGCGCGCAATGGGGAAGTCCTTTATAGCATGACATTTCTCGAAAAGTTTTGGATTCATAGTTTGCAGCGTGTACAGTTTATCAATTCTTTTTTTAGCTTTCTCCAGTGATCCTTTTGCAGAGATAATACATCTTTCTAGATAATCTCTCGCTATAAAAATAATATATTAGTGAAATATTAAAAAAATCACAGGATAATCAATTGATAATAATTCACTTAAGGGAGAAGTGCTTTGTAGAAAACCAGTCCTGTTAAGCTGGTCTATGAGGCAATTGTACCAATCACTGTTGCCAGACTGATCAATGCTTCTCAGCAGAGTATTATGAAATATACCACACAATTTACTTAGTAAGTATTTTAATGGTTCCGTGCAACAGATATTTCGCCAGATTATCAATCCTATGTATTGTCTGGGTGATACAATTGAAGCTTTTTTACAAATGAACCTTTTTTTTGGAATGGAATACCAATAATAATTATTTTTGTGAGAACAATAAATATTACCTAATTGGCCAAATTAAAAACCTAATCTAACTTTCTGAATTAACCTACCGTTTAAAAATGTAAGGCAATTAAGGTAACAAATGATTATAGTAATATATAAAAATTACATTACGGGACTAGTGACCAAAGTAGGCCATTTAGGCATATAAAAAAAACTACTTATCGAATCATAGGTACAAGATGATTTATTATGAAATTAAAATAGCCTACCTACAACTTCCAGAAAAAATGCGTAAATATGTAAATTGCAAAAACTTACGTAAGTCTTTCTTCATGAAATGTTCCTGTTTCTGTATCCAGTCATTAAAAATGTCAATGGCTTGATCCATAGCGCCAGGTTCATGTAAATTATACTCCTTTCTAACTTCATGAACTGTATTTGGATTGAATTGCAAATAGCCTGATTTAGCCACCGATGCCATTTTCTTCTACACAAGTGTCTATGTGTGGACTATTTCGCGTAGAATGGAGGAAATACCAACAAACCAAGCGCATATGACAGATATCGTAAAAAATAATACAATAAAACTGGTCAAACGGGTTAAGAAGCTTAAAGGAAAAAAAATGGATAAAAGGGGGTTATTTCAGTAAAGGTATCATTTAGAATCCGGCACTGATGCTTTTATAGCGCGAATATAACATTTAATCTACAGAACGTACGACGTAAGCGGCGAACTCCAAATGGTACCTTTACCAAAATAATTACATATAAATGATTTCCTAACTAGTGGTTCGTCAGATTTTCGACCGTATTCAGTTATAATTAGATATTGGATTATATTGGCAAACACCGCAGTTTCGGTAGGAACTCTGAGATTTTCCTTATTAAACATCAAATTTGAAGATGGTTAAGTCAGATCTTTAAAACCACTTACTAAGCCGTTTTTAGGGTTCCGTAGCCAATATGGCAAAAACGGAACCCTTGTAGATTCGTCATGTCCGTCCGTTCGTAATAAGTCACATCCATTTTACTCGGAAACTATAAGACGTATCTTTATCATTATAGAAGGTGTATTTTGTGAGCTGCTATTTATTAAAACTGCTAAATCATTTAAAAAAAATACTCCATACTTGATTCTGAATTCTGATTGTCAAAAAAATTTTCTTCACCTAATATCAACATGGTGACATCAATCGATAGATGTGTAAAAGCCATGTTAAAATTACTTCGAACATTTTTTGATAAGGTGGATATTTTCAGAAAAATTCCCTCCGAAAGTCTAAAAAATAGAGTCCCCTCTCTCTGTTACTTTTGAACCGTGAGAAAATAATGAAAAAAAATCAAGAAGATACATCTTTGAACATTATCAGTTATGGCGTTTTTGAATTATCTCCAAAAAACATCAAACATATCATCATAGGCAGATAAAACTTCAAATATTATTTTTTCCGATAGTAAGTACAGGTACGGAACCCTCCATTATGCGTGGTCCGACACGAACTTGGCCGGTTTTTTTGAGATGTCATCTTATGAGGAAAAACTTCGACACAACCATCTTGGACTCGGGTATGTCCTTAAACTACGTCCGCAGAGTCCAACTGGGGAAGTACCTCCACCTTACAGAAAACCACAGCCAAATAGCACTAGACCCTACTCATAGTATTGTGTTCCTGCTGGTGAGTAAGGTTGCCAATGAGCTCAAACAGTACCCATTGTGTTGACGACGAGGGACCCTCTTGTTCCTTTAGCCGTACAGTGAATCCTCCTTTTTGTAAAGTGTCGGCAACGCGCATGTGATAACCTGGCAATAACAGAAAATAATGGTAGCAGATAAGCCGACCTTAACCTAGAGCTTTTGTTTTCAGCCGTTTTATGTTTTAAAGTGAGTAGTCCAAAATGACGTATAATGAAATCTATTTTGACAGACGGGGCAAACCGCAAGATTTTTTAAAGCGACTGAACTTTTTTATATTATTAAGGATTTGATTGATTTCTTTGTTATTTTATTAAGGTTAGTTTATGGTTATTTTTATTTACGTTTCAACTGTAGGTGGAACTTTCGTACTGCTCGTTCCGGTGGCTAATTAGTTAAACAAAACATACCAGTATTGCATGCGCTAATCGCCTTTTAACTTTATTTCTTGTCTCGATTTTGTATGTACATATTTATCCATCTTGACAGTGATGCGATGGATACGTAAGCAGTGTAAGTTGGCCTTAAAAGTCACGTCAAGGCAAACTGCAGACTCATGCTAATGAAGGTCAAAAGGATCTTTTGTTTTTACCTACATGAAAATAAAAATAAAATGTCAATTTAAACATTTGTGTTTTATTTTATTATTTATTTATTGGGTCACAGTTAAGTGTAACTTAAAAAAACATCTTAATTAATGATTACAATAATGAGTTCTATATCTGGTTTAATATATCGGCCGTATTAGATTTACACACTGTATACTGTCGTAGATATTAGATCCGATCACCGTATTCCATGTGGGTAAATATAAAATTATTGCTGTAACAGATAACGCGTGATAGGTTAATAAACATTAAGCATTTAGAATGCCGTGGGGTGCCCGGCCTTAGAATTTTCCCCCACCATATCGCCCCGTGGTTGCAGTAGGAGTCTGCTAAGGGAATATACCGGGAGATGGGCAGCAGCATCTTCCGAAAGCCTAAACAACAATAAACAAAAAAAAATTGCGCGCGCCAACCCGCCTGCCAAGCGTGGCGCGTATGGCAAACCCCCCCCTTAAAGGGGAGGCCTATGTTCAGCAGTGGACGTCTTATGGCTGAGATGATGATGATGATGATGATGATGATTTAGAAAGGGCCATACATTCTCAGACTTCATAGACAAACGTAGTATACCTACTGGACACATCAGGTAAATGGACGCATCACTTGTTGTGATGGTGGGCGATTGATTGGTTCATTTGGTAAGAGCCAGGCTTCCCGAAACTTTCTAGACTAACTTAGGACATTGGACGCGCCAGACATGTTACGCTACGCAATGCCTCTAATCCACATTGAGCATTTTGAAAGAGCCTGGCATTCCCAGGTAATCTTTATCAAAGCTTTCTGGACTCCTTAGCTCCTCATTTGTGTAGGCTTGCTTCATCTCCTCCAAGTGTGTTAAATGATTTTCAGAAGTAGCTGCTTCGTTCTGGATGTCTGCAATAATACCTACATTATAGCGGAGGCCAGGAAAACAGGGCTTACCGGCGAAGTTAGGTATAAACCTACGGATAGGAATATGGGGCCGAAAATCTGTTTTCACGAAATATGGTGTTTTCCTCAAACATATAATGGAATAAATACTCTTACAAAAATATATCAGTTTAGTTCATTCGGCTTTGGTCTCCTTGCAAAATTAATTTTTATTCTCAGTTCAGGTACAGTAACCATTATGAGAAAAATCAAAATCAGCTGACCGCAAGATCCGCCGCCATCTACGAGTATAACGCCAAGGTTACTTTGCAGGCCTAGGCTTGATAAAAATGTATGAAACCCGATTACAGCTCCCTCGAGTTACTGCGCCCGAAACATGATACTTCCAAGTTATGCAGGATTCGGTGGCTTCCAGGGTCCATTCAATGAAGACGTATATTTTAAATCCGTAAAATACTTTTATTTGTAAAAATGTCGTCATTATAATGGTAATAAAATAGGTATCACGGACATGCGTTTATCGTGCCGTATATCGAGTCGAGTGAGCGAGTAAGAATCCAAACGCGGAGAGGGGCGATCGGAGAGTTGTCGTTGCAGCGGCGCGAGATGGGGCTAGTTAGTAGGCGCGTAGACACAAGTCTTATACAAACATCGAAGGCTCGTGGCATCTCAGGTAGCATTTGACGTTTATCACAGACTATAATGATGTAGCCAAGTCGATAAAGGACCCAAATTTAAAAAAAGATTGTTTTCAATTCAACCATTTAATATGTGACATTCGTGATACAAAATTAATATTTGTTCTAAATTGTAAGAAGTTATTCTACGTCTTCTATCTGTAAAAATCCACTTGGTGTACGAAAATGATCTCTCAACTTCGACTGACGTAATGGGTAAGAAAAACATTCTTCTGTAATGTTGCAGTGTATTTTTGTTAATGTTTTCCTTGATTTCAACTTCTTTGTTTTGTAACAAGTTATTGATATGTTTTATTGTTCGATATCCTGAATTTTTTGATAACACTATTTTTAGTTTTTGGTAAACCAGTTTACCTTTTGGGTGCAGTCTAAGTAACGAAAATAATTTTTCAATTTTAAAAACGATTTCCAAAGACTCGTTTAGCTTACTCATTGGTTATTTTTTCGTATCGAAAATACCGCATGAAAAACGTTGTTTCGCATCACTATGCTACCTGAGATGCCACGAGCCTTCGATGTTTGCTTATAATAAGGAATGTAACGACAATATTTCATGACATATATGAGAAATTTTGAAGTAGTTATTTGTGACAAGGCAAACCAAGGTAAATTAGCAATAAAAGACTTTGTTATGCAAATGTGACAGTTCAAATCAGAAGAGAGCCTTTGGCGGCGGGTGCTTACGGTGTACGTATATATATACCTATTCAATACCTATTGTATCCAGGTGATAAATTGACCGGTATCGTATTTGCTTAACTACCCGACAAAAATCTAAGAAAAAGTCGTGAGTACGGAGATCACTGCTTTTCTAGCCTTTGGAGGTGTAGTAGTCATAAAGCTGTTTTTTGTGGGTATCGCCTGATGCAGTGTAAGACAGGATATCGCCATCACTACATCACAGACATCACTTTGTTTCTCAAACTTCGAACTTTGGAGCAAAACTATAACTAATTTAGTGGGTGTGACCACCTTGCGGAGTGCAGGGTTCATCAGAGGGTTTTTTGAGATTAGAAATTCAGTAAACATAGAAACAGAAGTTGCCAACCTGTTCTAACCTTTTCTGTTTGTATGTTCAATTTAAACACACTGCAAGCACACCAACAAACGATTAGTTAACATGATGAAGAGTTCACATTTGTAAATAAATAATGAAAATTTGCAGATTATAATCCATAACAGCAATAAAAACACAATTTCGTTTTGATTATCACGTTAGAGACACATGACAATTGAAAAACTGACAGTGACACACGCATACGTTATAAATCGAAAACCATGTTTCGAACCTCTTTTTCTCCAGGTTTTTTATTGTACAACATTCACTAAAATATTAACAATGATAAGAATAAATTATTTCGTAATAATGACTACTATTACAATACTGTAAAATAATTAATATTATTCATTTAACATTTACAAATACCAACGCATGGCTTTATTATAAATACAAATATATTTAAATATTTTTTATTCAGTCCACCTTGTAGGGGGCCTACCAACTCTTCGCCTTCCGGTGTATGGTCGCCATTCGAGAACCTTAGTGCCCCAACGGCCATCGGTTCTCCGTGCAATGTGCCCTGCCCATTGCCACTTAAGTTTAGCGATCCGACGGGCTATGTCGGTTACTTTGGTTCTGCTACGGATAGTATCGTTTCTGATACGGTCACGCAAAGAAACTCCTAACATAGCCCTCTCCATTGCTCTTTGGGTGACTTTAAGCTTTTTAATGAGGCCCATTGTGAGCGACCACGTTTCAGAGCCATAGGTCATCACTGGCAACACACACTGGTCAAAGACTTTCGTCTTGAGACACTGCGGAATATTGGACGAAAAGATATGTTTCAGCTTCCCAAACGCTGCCCAACCGAGACGGATTCGACGATTGACCTCTTTCTCGAAATTGGACCTACCTAGCTGGACTGTCTGTCCGAGGTATACATAATCGTCTACAACTTCGAGCGTAAAGTCTCCGACTGTAATAGGGGTTGGTACTACATGGGCGTTAGACATGACTTTCGTCTTATCCATGTTCATCCTTAGACCAACCCTCTCAGAGCCTTTACTGAGGTCGTCGAGCATCGTACTTAAGTCCTCCATGGTCTCAGCCAGGACTACGATATCGTCGGCAAATCGAAGATGAGTGATGCACTCGCCGTTGATGTTGATGCCAAGCCTTCCCCAGTCCAAACCCTTGAAAATGTCCCAAGGTCTGATGACCTGGTGAAGGTCGCTGGAGTCCGCTGGATGCGGGTGGCACAGGACCGGTCATTGTGGCGTTCAGTGGGGGAGGCCTATGTCCAGCAGTGGACGTCTTTCGGCTGAAATGATGATGATGATGATGATTTTTTATTGGCCGCATTGACACTTTGACACTTGTGACATGTATCGTGCCGTTTCGTGCCTGATAAAGAACCTTGTACATGCGCCTTTCAACTTTTTTCTAATCTAAAAAAAACGAACTAAAAGCCACATCCACTAATTATGTTAAAACAATCCCGAAATTCAAAATTGAAAATCACAGTGGCGTTTAATTCATACTGATAGTGATACTTTGTTTTTAACCGACTTCAAAAAAAGGAGAAGGTTCTCAATTCGACTGGCTTTTTTTATTGCATGTATGTTACCCGATATCTCCGTGAATCGTGAACCGATTTTCAATTTTTTTTATCGAAGGGGTATAATCCCTAGATGGTCCCATTGTCACCAAGTCGGGGTCTGATGATGGGATCCTGGAGAAATCGAGGGAACTCTTCAACTATTATAGGCACACCTATAGTGATTTCACTATTTTTTACAGCAACTCGGCCACTTCCTCTTGGAATAGCGGATCCTAAGTGAAGTCGGTTCTTTTTTTGTTTAAAATTATCTTATACGAGTACTTGGTTATTCTTACCAAAAAGATCCAAAATGCATTTCTGTCCTCCACCAAGATCTTTAGGCAGTAGTTCTCTGGGTAAGAACTCATACAATTCTTCCACTGTTTCCAACACATGAATTCTTTTAAAGACTTTTGCACTCAATAATTGTTTTCCAACGTTCACAAGAGTATATATTAATTTGGAATGGGACATTACAAAAACTCCCTTAACTCTGAATCCGTAGGCTTCCTGGAATTTATAGCTGCTATTAAAAAATGGTATTTTGGCCCCAGTGGAATATTACACTTCAGGTAGGAAAGCATATAAAACATACACACAAAACAAACATACTTTCCAACCGACTTCAAAATTTCAAAGGTGTTTTCAATTCGTCAGGATATTAAATTTGTTATTGCTTGTTTTTTTATGTACATGTTCACTGCTTATTCAAAGATGGCTAGACCGATTTGGAAAATGAATTTTGGCTGCCTTTCTCTCATCTCAGGAATAAGATAGGTATTAATAGTTGTTTGGTGAAGAATACCATGTTTTCAAGTCAGAAAAAGTTGAGCATCGAACGCAATGATGTAGAAGTTGACGGTATTGATACATTTAAAAAAATATTTATAGATACTTACTGTCATCATAGTCACACAATTACGAAAATTAATCCAGTCCATGTTCATATTTAGATTCAAGAGGTCAGCGCCAGTGACGTCATAAATTACATAGTATCCTTTGGCGTAATCATGAAGCATGACGTACTCACAAAGCTGTAAATGAGATGAAAAAAGTAGTTTTTTTTTATTGATATAGTCGTCATCAAATATATCGGAGCGGCCTATGTACCTACTCAAAAATATCTGAACATGCACAATGCAGGCGTTGTTCAGATATTTGTGACCACCTTAGCCGCTCCGACATATCTGATGGCGATTGTACTATGCCTTAACACTTTTCCAGGGGTAGTACGACTTATCAATCACATCCATTTCAATGGAATTGTTTACCTTAATCATTGGATTTAAGGTTGAAATTAGGTTGAACTATCGCTAAATTTCACTCGCCTTTAAATAAATAATCATAACCAGCGATCGGCGAAAAGGATTCCACACGGGGTGAATGACGTCAATCATTATGCTAGTACGGATATGCCGCGGCATTTGCGGGATAGAAAAATAAAATTACAGTAATATTCACAAACATTTGTAATTAAGTATTTTAATGAAATTATTTATTTTGCTTATTATTTTTTGTTTTTTTTTTGTCTCTATAAAATTAAAATAACAAACCATTATTTTACTGGTCAACGAGAGAGTTCTTAGTTGGGGCGGACTACTAAGTAGTTATTACAAGTTGTAACCGATTCTGATTCATTGTATTAAACACGTATAAGTATTTTCGAGCAGTTTAATTGGTATCGCGGGCGAAACGACACATCCATAATACTATGTCTAGTTGAATTCCCGCAGTGTGGCATCCTTTTCGCCGATCACTGATCATAACATAACTATTCCAAAGCCTCCGCCTTTAAATAAATAATCATAACATAGCTATATTTGGGACTCTTGACAGCGTGTATTGTTGATATAACCATATACGCTTAGGGTAGGTATGTAGTTATAGTACCTATACTTAGACCCTTATAAACATACGTTAATATATTATGATTTATTAAAATCTATATCTTTTTTCATAAAATGTTTCAGCATGCAATGTCTCGCTATATGATTACTTTGCCATTAAAACATCACAATTTATATGTGTCATAGTAGTGTATACGCAGTAAAATGATGCTCCAAAAAAAATTACGTGTTGTTAACTAAAAGTTAACTAAATATTTATTGCAATATCGATTTAAAACTTAAAAACCTGCTACTGGTTTCTTTTTGTGACTAAAGATACACGCGGTATATTCTTTAAAATTAAGTCCAATAACTATATTTTTAAAGAATCGGCAATTTGCATAAGAGTAAAGTAAAAATAAAACTTACGATCCATGTATATTGAAACACGTTTAGAAACATTTCAGCAGTGAAACTTTTGGCTATTAATTTTCCAACATATATTCTGCAGTCGTCTTCTGTTAGATCGGGAATAAAGGCGTGTATGCTACAAAAGTTACAAAAACAATTGAAACATATTCCATTAATACACATTTTCTAATATCATTAATTTGATATCAATTCATGTCATATCTGTATCAAAACGAGATTGCTTAGCGTAAAAACGATATGAATGAAGCACGAGCTAGCGAATGGATTCTAGGGTTGAACTACGAGCTAGCAAATGAATCCGAGCTAGTGAGGTGAAAAGATCATTTCAATACGAAAACTGTAACAGATTCATGATTAAAAATTTGATACAGTTTTCGTATTGAAATGCCGCTCCTTATCTTAACCAGGCTTACTAAATATTTCGCATGTCCTTAAAGTCATTTTTGATATGGCATTTTGTAAAAAGTTGGGGCACCGCAGTGCGCAGGGTACATAGTCTGTCTATTCTTCTTTTTGCCTTTTCTACCGAACCTTTTGAAGTAATTATGAACCGTTCCAAATACCCTCTATCTGTAAAAATAAAAAGATACTTAGTTTTCTTAGGTCCTTTTCTAGATTTAAACCGGCATTTTCGCTCCTTTCTGAGTAAAAAAAAGGAATGAGCAAATAAAACAGCTTAAAAGTAAATTTTTGTGGTGAAAATAGGGGTGGAACTTTAAACAGATTTATTACTCGTTGTGAACTTAAAATAGTGTTGCGCTAAATTAATCTTTGTCGTTAGATTTTATTGAGGCATTTTATTAATCTAACTAACCTATGTCATCGCTTCTATGGATTTTTTTTAATTTAAAATCAATAAGTACTTACTGAAGTTTCTCTTCACAAAATGTTTTTGTTTGTAAATCCAGTCCTCTAAAATGTCTATGGCCTGATCCATGGCACCGGGCTTCTCTAAATTATATTCAGCTTTCACATTTTCGTACGTTGATTTATTAAAATAAAAAACACTATTATATTTAATAGACATTTTCCCACAATAACTTTGATGCAGATCTTTATACGTGTAGTAAATACCGCTTACTAAATAGAAATGAATCAAGGTTGAAAACAACACAAAAACACGATATTTATGTGATCTTGAATAATTTAAAACTAGTAGTTCCGTGAACCGTAGCCTTCGGAGCATTTCCCCCCTTTACCCCTCCCTCGAAACATTTTTTTTACAACAACCTCTAAGGAAGTGTGGGCTTGACCTTTTACCCGAAAATGATTGAAATTCTTCCATAAATAACGCCACAGCAAACTTCCCCCCTTTACCCCCAAATCAAAAAAATGGCTCGACAATTTTTGGCAAATAAATCAAGGAACGTACATGCCAAGTTTCATCGAAATCGGATGAAAAATGCGACGTCTAGACCGACACTGACCAACCAACCAATACACACACATCAATTTGCCAAATCGTCGTACCAGTGAAAACGGAGACAGTCAAAAAACGTAAACGCTAGCGCCTCACGTCTGAATCAGAAGTATCAGAATTTGCTTGCGTTATTCCAGTGCAACTTCAATGACATTAATTGATTTTTTAACCGACTTCAAAAAAGGAGGAGGTTTTCAATCGACTGCATTTTTTTATTATTTTTTTGTACGTATGTTACTCGATATCTCCGTGAATCGTGAACCGATTTTCAATTTATTATTTTTTAATCGAACAAGTATACCTACCCCTAGATAGTCCCATTGTCACCAAGTTGGGGTCTGATGATGGGATCCTGGAGAAATCGAGGGAACTCTTCAACTATTATAGGCACACCTATAGTGATTTCACTATTTTTTACAGCAACTCGGCCACTTCCTCTTGGAATAGCGGATCCTAAGTGAGGTCGGTTCTTTTTTTGTTTAAAATTACGTTGTGTATTGGAGTTATGTTTGAGATAGTGTTTTTACTATATTGTTATATATATTTAATTATTTACTTGTATATATCCTATTGTATTGGGGTTCCTTTAATATCAAGGATACATTTCTGAGCTTTAATACAACTACAAAGTCAATATCTGAAGCATACCATTATCCTTTATTGAAAAATCATGATGAGTTCATTGCTTTGTTTTTCGCAGAAGATATTTTTGGCTTCTAAAAATGAAAAAATAAGGATTGCCAGCCGGGTATAAACGCGACCGTAAAATTTTATAGTTTAATTCATATTCCATTCCACTAACATAAATTAACCTTTAAATAAACTATCGTACCACTTATGATTTCACTAAAATTAAATATTTAAACCTAATCTACACTTAAAAGTTTAAAAGATCCAGGCATTCCTAAATATTCTTCGTTGAATCGACCTGATTGTCTAAACTCTTCGTTGGTGCTAGCTAGCCGCATTTCTTTCATATGTGCTATGTGTCTCTCGGAAGACATTTCTTCATTCATTTCGTCTGGAATAAATCATCAAATATTTCACTTAACATGATATAAAAAAGTGACCTTCGTGTAAGTCTAAGGAACATTTCAATAAATCATATATCAAAGAATTTGATAACATATATTATAAAATAACACGGTTACACTCACGGCACTTTAGTCACGTCTCGCGACATGTTTTGGAGACCCTAGGTCTCCATCTTCAAGCACTAGGAGTACTACTTGAACCGACCCGGCCGTGAGTGTAACCGTGTTATTTTATAATGTTAATATGTCTCACGAAAGTTTAAATTTGATAACATATCTAAGAAATGCATTATTAAAGCCCGACAACTTTTTATTTGGCCCTCGCCATGCTGCGGATTTTCAGTGGTACTATTTTATTTTACTGGCAAGGAGTACTTTTTGACAACAGACATCGACTATCTTCAATGTCACCAATATAAAGAAGACGAAATGATTTCGTAATTATAAACGATTTTACCACAAAAATGCCAAAAAATGTTCCCAAAGATGCAAGAAAAAATATTGTGAATACAATAAAATATTTACACGAAAAAAGGACTAAATTGTAGAAATTAGGAGTTGACATGACCGGTGCTGTCAATTTATAGCTTTTTTTAGACTATACATGACGTACGCACATTATTACCATATGTAGGCTGTTTGTAGCGACACTTTCTCAGGGAGTTAGGGCCAAATAAAAAGTTGTCACAGGCTTTAACTTATTTTAGATTATAGTCATTCTTACCATAAATTTCACACAAAGATTTTTGTTCCCCGCCGAAGTCTTCCGGTAACAATTCTTTAGGTAGAAATTGGTGTAAGGACGTCACTGTTTTCAATACATAGATTCTTTGGCCAATTTTATCACTGACAATTTGCTTCAGTATCGTGACGAAAGCATCTATCATTTTTGAAGTTGATATCAGATATATGCCTGCTATTCTGAATCCGTAGCATTGCTACAACAAAAAAAAAATTGAAACACAGTTTGAAATAGAAAAAAAAATTGTGTAAAAACCTTGGTTTCTTTTTCAACGGTTAGAAATAATTTTGTCAAAGGTTTTATAACTAAGTATTGTTTGGTGATTTATGATTTTGATGACTGCAGGCATGAATTTGGATAATGAATACAGAGTGTAACAAAAATGCATACAGAGTGTAACCATTTTTGTTACATAACGTGTAAATAAATGCTGGTGATCCTTTTAATTGCTAAATTATAGAAAAATAAGAAAAAAATTCTAGCGAAAAAAGATATTGGTTTTTTATGGAGGGTTGGCCGGCGGTGATGACGTATCCCATACAAAAACAAAATATTGTTTAACGTCCAAAAAAAATATCCTACTTTTTCTTACTCGCAATACGATACTATTTATGCCCTTAAACGGATCATAGGTATTTTTTTACACTCTGTATTAGAACTCGTATCCGACTGTAATAAAGATACTCACTACAAATAAATTTATGTTATTACGGAAATCTGTTAGATTCATATTGCTGATAACATCCGCCATGTTGACGTCATTAAGGTCCATAATTGAATAAAAACCCTGTGAATAATCATAAACTGACACATATTCACACATCTGCAAAAAAAACAGAAGGAGTGTAGTTGAAAATAAAGAAAACTAAGTAGTTATCTAACCTAAAACCAGTAAGTACCTACTACGCCATGCCTAGTTAAAAATTCCGCTGCCGCGTTGTTTGACGGTGCAGGTTTGACAAAAGAATTGACTGCCTTCTAGTTCCATAAGTTCTATAACTCCTTGGTCAATCCTGTTCTTTTAAGAACTTTTAAATTATATCTGTCTGCTACAACTCCAACAAACTTAATGAGGATTAGAAAAAACGTTACTAAAGTTATCACATCACTGAGCAAACTTTCAAAATCAAAAAGCTATCGAAATGCACGGACGTCCCAGTCTCTGGCAGTCATCTGGCAGTTCCGTTGTGTCCAAAGTTGTCTGATCAGACACAACGGAACTTCACTTCGCTTATTCTTGCTTGTTCGATAAGCAGTATAAATGATTGATCACACTTTTTACATTTGTTGGATTACTATACTCACTATTGTAGCATGTTGATAAGTGTTCAAGAACCCAGAAGGTGTGATATTTTTAGTCATCATCTTAGCAACGTGTATCCTGTAGTTGTCTTTGGTTAGCTTTGGCATAAAAATGTTAATGCTGCAAATTTGACAAACGTAAAAAAAAAGTTATACATTAATAATTATATATTTATTTAAGCTCTTAATTAAATTAATTACAGATATTTCAAAAAAACTAGTTGAGGTCACCGGGGACCGTAGAGCTGGCTCGTTCCTGGCACATCGGATTGGCATAGCCGTCCAAAGAGGGAACGCAGCCAGCATTATGGGAACTCTTCCGCAAGGGTCGGACCTCGGCGACCTTACCTAGTTTACGGTTTTAGAATTATTTAGTTTTATAGGTAGATTTTAAGTTTTCTTTTTATATATTTGTTGCATATTATTGTTATTTAGTGTAAATTAAAAATACCCCCTTGTAAGTTTCTACTTGTTAAACATACCTAGGTATAATGATAACTATATTTAGCCATAAATGTTATCGAGTAGAAGTAATCTGATATTTTTTTATTAAACCCCAAAAAATATTCTAATCAAAAAAGAACGTTTATCAATTTTAACTTACTAAAACTTGTGTAAATCTGGAAAGTCATTTTTTGCATCGCTTTTCTCAAAGAGATTCGGGGCCATTGTCCGCATGGTGCAAAGTCTGTCTATTCTTAATTTGGCCTTCTCCACTGAACCTTTTGCATATATGATGAATCGCTCCAAGTAATCTCTCGCTGCCAAAACAACCAATTTTTATAAATATATTATTTTTATTGCCTAGCCTCTGTGCTTGAGGATGGAGACCTAAGCTCTCCGAAACATGTCGCGCGTAGTGACTAAACACCAGTGAGTACAGCCGTTTGAAGTTTACACAATATTATATTTCATATAAAATTAAACTTTAAAACAAAAATCACTTACAGAAATCCTTTTTCACAAAATGATCCTGTTTTTGAATCCAATTATACAAAACATCAATACTTTGATCCATCATCCCCGGTTGGTGTAAATTAAACTGTTTCTTTACATCTTCCAAAGTATTTGAGTTAAATTGTAAAATGTTACTGTTATTTAATGTTAAACTCATCATTAAACGTATGCACTGATCTTGTCTAAATATTGGTATTGACTGACAAAATTACGAATAAATTTTAACACATTTTGACGTGTAAATGCAGTTGTTGAATAAATTAAGTAAACAAAACTTTAAATGTAGGTACATTAAATAAATTACCTACAGGTTGTCATTTAACTTGGTACTAAACAAAATAAGTAAGTAAATAAATAAAATATAAGTACTGTTACAATAATAGATTTACTAAATATACTACTCAATGGTTAGAATTGATAAAAAACTACCTCGTCGTATTACGTAATTACGTAAAACCGTTAACTGCATTAAATATTAATATAGGTCAAAACAACCACTTTTATTGACTGTTTGAATAAGATAAAAACATACAATTTAATTAAACATTTCTTTATTAGTTTTATTACACAGAAAAAGAAAATTACACAGAATTAAAATAAGATATTCATAGTAATGCGCATGTATACGCAGTAGTGCGTAATACCTAGATAAATTGCAAAGGTCGGGCACTATTAGGCTAGGCCTGTATCGCGGGGGATCAGTTTACCATTTTGTGTCATAATCTTTTAAATTTTTATCGAAATATCGTTTTAATTAAAATATCAAACACTTAGAAAGAATATTCTCGTAGCTATGCAATATGGTCAGTTCGGCTCTCTTGCTTACGATTTGGGAATATAATTTCGTCGCATAAATTAAACACATAACATTATTTTAATAACATTTTGTAGGTATGTAAAGAACTAACTGTATATTAGACTTACAAGTTATTCAATGGTTTATAATCAGTTAGTTGTTGTTGGTTTTTGGTCGGCTTTATTGCAAACAATCCTTACCTATTTTTTTTTAAATATTTTAAATATTGAACATCGGAACGTTTCCAAAATAAGACTGTGTAGCTAAATAAATAAAAGTCTGAATGTTATTTAGATTATATTTTAATTAGGTACTTTACACTATCAATGGGTAAATATATTAGTACCTAAATCACAAAGGTTCGACAAAAAAATAGTCGAAAATTAACATTTTGCCCTCCATCTAACAAAACAACAAAAACAACTAATTTAATAAATGATAATAAATTGAAGGAAAAACAGACTTAAGAAAAAATACTTATGTTCAAATTTTATTAGTTTTATTACATAAAAAAAAAACAAAAATTAAACTTGTGGTGAACGTATGTGCTTACCTACTAAAAATAATTACAACCTCTCATGATTTCTTTTTTTTGTTTTTTTTTTGTGATTTATTGAATCGTATAGCACTTAATCAATGCTTAAAATTTTGAAAGTCCCCGGCATCCCCAGGTCATCTTCCTGACATTTCTCCTTTCGTCTCAATGCCTCATTGGTACCTGCTTGTCTCATTTCTTTTGTATACGCTACGTGTTGCTCTGTTGATAGTTCCTTAATCCACTCACCTGAAATTAACATTAGTCTTAAATAAATAAATAAATATTAGGACAATCTTACACAAACCAACCTAGTCCCACAGTAAGCTCAATAAGGCTTGTGTTGTGGGTGACGATATATATAATAGATAGATATAGATAAATACTTAAATAACTCAGTTTATCTGTGATAAGCACACAAATAAATGGCCTTACCAGGATTCGAACCTTTATTTGAGCGTTAAAAAATGGTCGAGTGACTAATAAAATAGCTTAAAAAAGGGCATAAAATAGGTAGTTAGGAATTTTATTATAGTTCAAGGCATAGTCATAAACCACTTTGATTCTCTAACTTATAATTTTGGGAAATTTTTAATTAAATTAGTGGAACTGGTCAAGGAGGAGTGCAGAATCTACTAAGCAACATCCACTGATTTAGTTAAAATTACCCCAAAAATTAAAGTTTAAGAATCAAATTGGTGTTTGTGACGTACCGATGGCGATATCTTGCTTGATTCAAGGTAAGGTCCCCTGGTTCGTCACGATACCAACATTAGGTATGAAATTAATCATTATTCTTTAATCCACCTTATGGTAATAAATGTCATCTTAGATTATGAACTTAAAAGTATTTTTTTTCAAACTGTCCTGCAAGATTAACTTTTACGGCTTAAAATTAGGCGGCAAAACATTCAAATTTGACAAGTTTACGAAAAACTTATGATGGGTATCGTCAACTGCTATAACATTGCCTACGATGCTTAACTCTGCCTGGCTTGAAAAACATTGTTTTTTTTTCACCAAACAGCTATTTATATCTTACTAGCGACCGCCCTAGCTTCGCACGGGTGCAATTATACTTGTTCTTCTTTCTCGTTCCCTCACTGCTGAGGATCGCGACCACATGTAGCTCGTTTCCATAACGTGCGGTCATAGGCCACGTGTACTGCACGGTTAAGACTGCCACCAGCCGACCTTTTTGCAGCGTTGGACCATCTCATCCGTGCCCCACCGCGAGCACGTTTGCCATTCATACGGCCCAGAATTATGTGCTTCTCAACTTCATGCGTTCTAGACCGCATAATATG
Organism: Pammene fasciana; assembly: GCA_911728535.1. NCBI lineage: Eukaryota > Metazoa > Arthropoda > Insecta > Lepidoptera > Tortricidae > Pammene > Pammene fasciana. Next base: position 7,765,576 of record OU452292.1, read on the forward strand.
TCCATATAAACATTATTCTTAAATCACTCTAACTATTAAAAAAAACCGCATCAAAATCCGTTGCGTCGTTTTAAAGATCTAAGCATACATAACAGACAGACAGCGGGAAGCGATTTTGTTTTATACTATGTAGTGATGCCTGAGTTAGGATCTGAGTAATAAGATATAAATAGCTATATAGTGAAGAAAACCATGGTTTAGGCCTTGGGTTTTCTGACCACCCGTCGCCGGCGGCCGGCGACCGACGCCATACAAAACATCGGATTCGATCGGACTTTTGTATGGCGTCGGTCGCCGGCCGCCGGCGACGGGTGGTCAGAAAACCCAAGGTCTTACAAGCCAAGCAAAGTTGTAGCAGTTGAGGACAATCAAACCCTTCATTACCGTATAATGTTAACAGCGACTTTTGGGATCCGCCGTAGTCTCCCGGCAGCAAGCGTGTTGGCAGGTAGTCTTGTAGAGATTCCACATCTTTTAGCACTTTTATGCGTTGAGCAATTTTTGCACTTATAAAAGGCTTTACAACATTTAAGAATGTATGTATCAACTTTGAACCTGATACAACGTATATGCCCTTTACGCCAAATCCGTAGCCTTCCTAGTAGGGAAAGGAAAAAAAAATAACGGTGAGTACTGTAATACGAGTTAGAGTTTCTTAAAGAAAATGCCACTTTTAGAAATTGTAGAATTTTCTGTAAATTTTATGATAATTTTACTCAGAATCGCGAGCTCTTTCCACCGCAAAAGAAGAAAAAGTGTCCCAAAAATTCCATACATTTTTGAGATTTTCCTTTGTGTTAACGTCACACAACTTATATGGGGAAATGGTAACACAAGAGGAAATAAATTTGGAGGAATAAAATCTAAAGAATTCCTTATTTGGAGTAGAAAAAAAAACTTAAATTTACAGTAAATAACACAATTTTAAAAAGTGGCAATTTTTTTGAGAACCGCTAGGAGTAACAAAAATAGTACCTATATAATTAATAAAAGATACGGCATACACATTTACCATGTACAGTCATCTGCATTCGTATCTTCAACGAAGTTTGTAAAAATATCTCACACAATATTATTTTTTAGGGCCATAAGGCGGCTTTCACACTGCTACGGTTTCCGCATGCGGTGCCGGTGCGTGAGCGAGACAGCGCTCTGCATGTGTATAGCGCTGTCACACTTGCACAGCGTCGTTTCTCGAGGAAGATAATAATTGCAGGTGACTTTACCTGTATTTGTTTTTGCAAAATAGTACTCAAATAAAGCATAATGAAAAACCGAAATATGCACGGTAAATATATCGTTTTTATTGGTATTTATAAAAATATACAAATATTATGTTTGACCCGATTAGTTAATGTACAATATGCATGTATGGTTTATTCTTCAAAAGGCACCTCCTCAGGCCTCTACCTCGTTTTAATTACAGTCAAAAAAATATGCAGTGTACGGTAGGTACACTTAGTAAACACCACATAAGATACTTCTTAAGAGTCGCCAGGACGCTCGCGTTCCCATACAAACGTAGTTTAGCTCTCATTTTAAAACGACATGCTTTAGAACCACGAAATTTGGCATGGGCATTCTAGTAGTACAGATCTATGTCGGTAATTCGTTTTTGTTGCAAAAAATTTTTATACAAAGAAAATACAGACAGATACAGATTTACATACAAAAGTTATTTTTGCTATATTTTCTTTGTATTAAAATTTTTAGCAACGAAAACGAATTACCGACATAGATCTGTACTGCTAGAATGCCCATGCCAAATTTCGTGGTTCTAAAGCATGCCGTGTTAAAATGAGAGCTGAACTACGTTTGTATGAGGACGCGAGTTTACGCGAGCGTCCTGGCGACTCTTAACTATGTATTTTCATTCTGGGTACCTGTCAATTGCCGTCAAACATTACCAACTAACGTAAATTATTCATACGCCTTCTGGTTGATTGACAGTCAAGACTGTGACATTACCATACCCCGGGGATTTGGGTGCGGGAATAACTTGAGAAAGAGTAGAGATAAACAGATAGGTTATATTGACAAATAATCATATTGTGCCTAATGAATAAATACCTTCCTGCGAATTGTAAACAAACTACAATTTAATTTTAACTTAAGTAGCAGGGACTTTAGCATTTCTACCAAGCCCTTCGAGATAATAATAAAAGTAATGTTAATTAATTAGCTGCCGTCAATTAGTAGTTAACACGATTTTCAAAATAAACAATTAATATTTTTTCTACATTTGGAACAGTTAAGCTTCGACGTCTAGCTATAAATATCCATTTCAACAAACTAAACGATCTTTCTACGTCGGCAGTCGTAATAGGTGCAAATGTAAATTTTTTGAAGAAGTCAATTGTTGCACGATGTGTTTGCGATTGCAATTCTATTTCTTTGCCTTGTAACAATGCATAGGCATGGTATGTATGACAGACATTGAATGTCAAATATCAATCTTGACGTTAGATATCTCTGAAGTGTTTATTAATTTATAAATACATGAGTAAGAACTGAACTGAAGAGGTTGATAATAAATTATTTATATGATATCATACGAAATGTTATCCGCGGCTTCGTAAGCGTAGTTAATTGAAATATTTTCAAATAAATCAATAATTGAACGTATGTTTTTTTTGTATTTTTATTCAATAAATTATTCAGTAGGTAAGTATACATTCTGTTATTTAATTCATACATATTCTTTGGCTTATGTCATTCATTCCCGCACCCAAAACCCCGGGGTATGGACATTACGTGTCTTGGTAATTTTTTATAAATTTTAATCATTAATAAAAAAAAATCTAGTGAGTTCGCCAGAATTCTCAAATGTCATAGGGAATTTTGTATGGACCTATAATATATGCTATTTTGGAACACAGTTTTTATTATTCCGTTCTTTTATTTGTTTGTTTGTAGGTAAATAAGCTGTAAAATTTCAAAGGTCAAAATTAGAAAGATTCTAAGATGCCAAGGTGACATTGCCATTATTTCATTTATTACAATAATGAAACGCGTTTAATCAATGGTTATTGCTTAATCCTCTTCTTTTTACTTTATCCGAATATTACAACACGACCAGATCGGATGACTTCCACCATCAGACTGTTCCCGAATTGAACATCGTTCGCTTGACATGGAACGTGGGAATTCTTAATTTAAAATAACACAGTGCCAGACATTGCTCGAGAATAGAGGTTGTAAAGGTAGTGAACCTTTACAGTACTTACAGTACAGATGTACAGTCAGCAGCAGAAGTAGCTAAGCGGGCTGGGTGTTCAGAATGACTTACACGCGCTCTTAGTCTCTTAAGAATAAAGTCGTATTCAGCTCATTTTGAACACTCTACCCGCTTAGCTATTTTTGCTGCTGATTGTACTTACATAGGTATAGTTACATTGAGAAAAGTTCTTTCATGGCAAAGTAATTATACCATTGATTTAAGATTGATTTTTGCCTGTGGAAAATCATTTTTCACTATGCCTATAATACATTTAGCTTAAGCGTCTCTTGAATGTGTGTATGTATTATGTACGTGTATGTGTGTGTGTGTGTATGTGTATGTGTCAAATACTTACGAGATACAAAGTGATGACGTTGCGAAACTCAATCAAATTCATGTTGTTGAGCAGTTCCATAATATTTACATCTCGAAAATCGGCAATCACGTGACAACCATGCGAATAATCATGCAATTTCATGTACTCGGAGAGCTGAAAAAATAAATTTAAATGCAATTAAAGCAATATTTAGGCTATAGGCTAAATAAGAGAAACAGGTACTTTATGCCAATAAAGCAAAAGATTGAAAAATTGTCTTAAATGAGTGTGATATTTTTTTCGAAATAAAGTAAAAATTTAAAAGTTAAAATTGCGTTTTGTATAAATTCTGTTCACAAATTCACAAATATTACGTTTTAGACTAGCTTAAGCATAATTTTTTATAATTACCTCCCATATAACTTTTAACCAGTAGGAGTGGAAATATACAAAATGAGAATTCTAGGGTCTAAGCTTTGTTGTGTGTGACCCGTAGCAGTGTGAAAGCCATTTAAGATATGACTCAATGCGAAAAACACACTTAATCGGAATTCAGCTAACCTTGACAAAATTTTGCGGGATTTGGATTGTTGTATTGCTATCAACATCAACTATGGGTTGCCCCTATTAATACTTACAATAACAGAATGTTGATACGCCTCTAAAAATACATCTGGTGTGAGACTTTTGTCTGTTATCTTCGCTATGTATATTCTATAGTTGTCTTCTGTTGGTTTTGGCATATGCAGGTTTATGCTGTAAAATAAAAAGTTTCGTTTTAAAATTGGAAATGATGTAAAATAAAATATGAAAAGTTACCCGGAGTTAAGTCCTAAACTAGTTTCAGAATAAAAAATTTACTAGATTGAATCCATTTCTAAACTTTCAGAGCAAGTAAATATATAATTGAAACACGCGTTTCCCCAAGACGGGCGAACATATGATACGAAACTAATTTAAAAACACGTTTCAAGATGGCTGGTAGCATACCGTAACAAGCCTATTTAATTTAATCGTCTCTTTGTTGCTCTTCAAAATCGTTAAGGATGCTAACAATCTCTTGTACAGTAATTAGGTGTAGGAATATTAAATATTATTGGACAATCTTACAACCAAGCTAATTCAATATCATGTTTATTTTTATGGTACCAGTAACATCATCAGCTCCTTGTCGCCGAAAGAAAAAACATCCGAAAGATCTTGGGGCTAACACAAAGATAAGATGGTATCTGGAGAATCAGGAAAAATCAAGAAATAGAAGACCTGGTTTCTGAACCACACATCATCGGCGAAACAAAGTCAGCAAGACTCCGCTGGTTTGGGCATCTTGAAAGAATGTCAGGCGATAGAGCAGCCAAAAGGGCCTACATTGGACGCCATATAATAGGCCGACGCCCAGCAAGTCGTCCTAAAGTACCGCTGGAGATACCAAGTTGAGAGAGATCTATGCTCCCTGCAAGCAGAAAACTGGGAGGAGATCGCACTATACAGGGCGCGCTGGCGCCAACTCGTATCGGACGCCAAGACTCACTTCGGGTCGCTGAGTCAGCGGAGTAAGTAAGAGTAAGTGAGTGATATCATCACAACTAAAATAAAAGCACGACAGTTATGATTGTAAGACATCCTTATTTATCGATCTTAAGTATACCTGTGTGTGTGGGGGGGGGGGGGGGGGGGAGGGAAGAAGGAGGGTCACCTGGCTTGACAATATTTTAAAATGGACGAACGTGGATAACGCAGCCAGATTGGCAAGAATGGCTAAGAGCAGGAGAGATATGGCAAAGGTGGTCGCCGACGTCCGTTGGGGCATGGCAAATAAAGAAGAAGAAGTATACTTGAATGCCAGGATTTGAATCCAGGGTCACTTAGCATTTCACTACCACCTAGGTGAAAGTGGACATCTAAATCAAACGCAGCCAGTTAAAAAGAGAAACTTGGCATTAATATTTGTTAACAAAAACTAGTTTTAAATATATTAAACCGGTTTTCTATAACTGTATGAATAGGACCTCTAGAGTAAACAAAACCCATTTGATATCAGCAGAATCAGGTACCTAACAAAATTATAAACATCCGTAGTAAACAATTTGCCCTTGCAATGCCACGGTCACGGCCAGAGGGCCTACCGCGAAGTTCGAAATCTACAAAACGATGGTCCCGTCTCTATCGCTCTTGCATATACGAAAGAGAGTGATGCAAATAGACGATTCGATGAACGAAGTGCTTCGTGGTTATAGCACAGGGTGACGTTTGCAATGGTAAACGATTCTTGTTCCCCCTTCATTGCTTCCTGCTTATTTTGCGAATAACTTTGAGAATCGCTGAATAAATTTAAAACAAACCTTTTTAACCACGACTTTATGAACCCCAGTTAATGCGCTCAAATTTCCTACATTTAGCAATCGCTAAATAGGACGTTCTTTCTTTCAAACAAGCGTCTAGTTCATATTTTATTTTTGCGTTGCTTATAGGCGGTACATGTCCAAGATTTAGTTTACATAATCAACACAATATAATTATCATTTCCCCGGTTTGTGAATATAAACACGCCTGGATTATATTTAACAAATAACCGTGACAGAGTGGTAAAGCGAAAATCAGTCTCCGCTGAAAAGGGCCACTCTGTCACAATATTTTCTGGTAAACTAATGCAAAAAACAATGCATTACGAGTACTAACATACCAACAAACATTATATAGTCCTCTACGTATAGTTTTACATCTCAATGTTTACAATAATAATTTTATAGATGTTCGGATTTTAATCCGAAAAAGAATTGAAAATGCCGTTGTATTGTCGCTAAAAAGAAGCACGTCCCAAATAATAATAAATAATTAACTTGAAATGCCATTTTGACAAATCGCGCAAAGGATTTAGACTGCGTTAGCACCAGAGATGAGCGAGGAATGCGAGTAATTTGTGTTTATGAATGAAAACCAATAGAATCACTTCATTTGTTTATCCTCGCTCAACGCAGCTCTAGGATTAGTTCTTAACAAACACATCCCTCGCAACGCATCCTCGCACATCCCTGGTGGAAACGTACTGAGCAAAACAAAATTCTGAGAGTCAATGGTAAATTATAACCAAAACCGCAACACGACTTAATCTGGGGATTTACCAGTTATTTTGGTTAAGTCGACGGAAACTTTCGGTAGACTTATTTTTGTGTTCTGGGAAAGGAAAATAACCAACAGGACAAAAGGTATTTAGTGTGCTTGGTCAACTTCGTACCTATTATTAACACGAAACAGAAACGAAGCAGGTACTGTTGTATTTGTATCAAATTCTGATTGCTTTTGAAACAAAGCATGTACACTGCTGCGATTGGGCAGCAAGCTGCACTATAATAACACGAACCTTATCTACCCTGTAGTTTTCCTTGCAATACAGATATGATATTTCGGTATACAGGGTGGAAAAAATTAATGGGCCCTGGAAGAAAACTATTTTAAAACGTTGAGATATCTCAATTAACTGTAAGGATTATTTATTTTTAAAAATAAACATAACTACATTTACAAGTTTTTGGGAAAATGTTCACAAAAAAATACGTATTTTGTCATTTTTGCCAAAAACTATTTTTATGACGGTTGATGCCAATCGATCCTATTTCCAACAAGAATACCTTCTTAATGCCAACCACGTTTATGCCACAAGAAACTACATCAATAATGAAAAAAGATTTCGTACAATTAGTATGCATATGGAAAAAAGAGAAAATTAAAAAAAATCTGTCAAAGCAGTTTAACTTTAAAGAAAGAATAAAGGAATGTTTTCTTTCAGTGAATTGAGCTATCTGAAGGTTTTAAGATAGTTTCCCTCCCGAGCTCATTAATTTTTTCCACCCTGTATGTATAACACTTACTAGGTTTCATGTAGTTTAGGAAAATCCTTTGCTACATGACATTTTTCGAATAGATGTGGTAACATTGTCCTCATGGTGCATAGTTTGTCCACTCTTGTCTTGGCCTTCTCCACCGAACCCTTTGTTGAAATTATTACGCGTTCCAAATATCCTCTATCTGTAAAAAGCATTAAAAGTTTACATTATGATGAATACCATACATTTTTATCTCATTGATTAGACAGGGTTTGATACCTTTTTAAATTTTTATCGGATGAGGGTAATAAATGAAGAGACGGGTTGCAGATCCGATCTAAATACCCATTCGGGTAAATACCTATTTACCCGGTATTTACCTGTATCCATCCAAATCGTCGGACATTTTTTAAATGTGATTTTACTTAACATGTCGTTTCCGGTTATTTATTACCTATAAAGGTTTTAAGTAATTTAGTGGGTGTAATTATTTTTTATTATTTATCCCAAAATAAGTCATTAAAAATCATGGTTATATTTTCGCAATTTTCATATAAATTCGTAATTTTCAAAAGTAAATTTCACTTAGCCGGCTTATTATCTGCAAATGGAAATACTAACGTACCTACGTATATGTTCCCACTTTACACTCGACTTCCCTCTAAGGGAAGGGAGTAAGCATTTTTCTTAGAATCTATCATTCGTATGAAATATTTGTGTATGTACAAATTAAAGCTGCCAATATTTTCTACAAAAAATGTTTTAAATGGAAATATTTTATAAGTCGATTTTTATAATTTACCTCGGCTAACACGAGTGAAATTATAAAAATCAAAATCTTATTTTTTCTCATAAACCACTTTCAATATAAATAATAATAATAACCGCCACGTGGGAGGTCAATTCGGCGATCATTGTGCCGATAGTTGTTTCTTCGAACGGTCTCATAGCGAAGAGTCTCGACCAACATCTTGAGAGACTTTCGCTACGGGGTTGTGGTTGGATCAAGGGTCAGATACAGAAGGCGGTAATTCTGGACACGGCGCGTATAGTCCGAAGGTTCCTCTCTCTACGGCCCTAACCGCCGGCAGCCTGGGCCTTGCTCCGTTGCCGGCGGCACCCTAAGTTAGGTTTTTTATAATGTTTTTATTGTTTTTGTATGTTTTAGATGTATTTTGTATTTTACTTTTATAAAAATATTGTAAAAAACCTGACTTAAGAGAAAAGACAAATAAAAATAAAAAATAAATACGCCTATAATATCCTAAAGGTTAACTTAGATAACTATTGTTTATTTTAATTCAGACATTAAACACTTATAAGTTGCAAGAAAAACGAAAATACCCGCGTACATATCTTCTACCCATGGGTAGAAATGTCGGGTAAATATACTGGGTATTTACCGCTCTAGGGAATTCGCCCGGGTATTTTGCTAGCGTATTTACCCATCTCTAAATGAAGCAACAATATTTACCTAAATATTAAACATATTTAGTCTGACAAACGCGTGAAGATTTACTATAAATTGATTATTCCTTTATTAAGATAGGAGGAGGAGGAATAAATAGAAACAGGACATTAATATTTGCCTTTTTAATTAAACAAACATAAAAAAAGTGGGCACTTCTACTAGTGTTATGCTTCATTTATGTTACACATACATATATGAATATTGAATATTATGGTTATCATCCATGCAAACCACAGTCATGAGATGAACATCTAGTATTTTAGAGACTTGTTTAATATATCCATAAGTATAAGTTATGAAAAAAAAAATCACACCGTTTTATCAACTCAACTTCACGCCCCTATAATATAATCACTCACAATTCGAAATCATTGTAACTTCAATTAGAGTATACTAATGTAATTACTAGTATACGTCCTTATAAAGGTCGCCGGAAGACGCTGGATGCAAGTCGCTTCCGACCGATACTTATGGAGGTCCAAAGGGGAGGCCTATGTTCAGCAGTGGACGTCTTATGGCTGAGATTATGATGATGATGATGATGGTGATGATGATGATGATACGTCAATATAACCAAATGATTTTATTTGTACTTGTGTTCTATAGATATATTTTTAAAGGGGTCGTATCTGGTCGAATACAAACTATTGTCATATTTTCGATTCTCAGAACACTTTTCGCATACAATTTTTACTCCGAATAATCATTTGTCCGAATTATTTACGCACGACAGTTTCACTGTTAGAATGTAGATACGCCATAACTTTTATACTCATAGATTTATATCGCATAAAAATTTTGGTCATATTATTGATTATTATAAAGGGTTTAAGTTCGATGTATTATAACGCATAATAGGAACATCGCATAAAAGTTGAATATCATATACTCGGCGCTCATAATGTGATTTACTAATAAATATTTCAAGGTATAAGGCTTTTTATTGGTTACAACTATGCCGATACCAATAAAAGGGGCGACGGGGGGAGAAAAAAGTACTATTGATAAAATGCAAGGTGTACTTGCCTTTTTGCCGAATTATTTTTCGTCAAATTTCATTTAGCAACCAACTTTTCGCCGATGTTTAATTTCGGGTTAGGGTTATTTTTTTATGACCCTAAAAACAAAACTGCTCCCAGAGATAGGTAGGTTAGGGTTATTTTTTTTATGACCCTAAAAACAAAACTGCTCCCAGAGATAGGTAGGTCAAATTTCATTTAGCAACCAACTTTTCGCCGATGTTTAATTTCGGGTTAGGGTTATTTTTTTACTACCCTAAAAACAAAACTGCTCCCAGAGATAGGTAGGTTAGGGTTATTTTTTTTATGACCCTAAAACGAAACTGCTCCCAGAGATAGGTAGGTTAGGGTTATTTTTTTTTATGACCCTAAAACGAAACTGCTCCCAGAGATAGGTAGGTTAGGGTTATTTTTTTTATGACCCTAAAACGAAACTTCTCCCAGAGATAGGTAGGTTAGGGTTATTTTTTTTATGACCCTAAAAACAAAACTGCTCCCAGAGATAGGTAGGTTAGGGTTTTTTTTTATGACCCTAAAACGAAACTGCTCCCAGAGATAGGTAGGTTAGGGTTATTTTTTTTTATGACCCTAAAACGAAACTGCTCCCAGAGATAGGTAGGTTAGGATTTTTTTATGACCCTAAAACGAAACTGCTCCCAGAGATAGGTAGGTTAGGATTTTTTTATGACCCTAAAACGAAACTGCTCCCAGAGATAAGTAGGTTAGGTTAGGTTAGGTACACTCATGGTACGTACATTCTGTTTAAAATAAAGGCGTATAACTAACAATGAGTATACTTAAAACCGTTATGATATCAGATCAATATGATATAAATCGTTATAGCTATAACTACTATAATTATCGATAAATATACCTAAAACTATTATGCGTATGTATTATTGGGATATATAACGATCTGCGTACAAACTATATGACAACTGCTAAGTATGATTTCAAATATTCGGACTAAAAAAGTATGACACAAAAAAATATGACTTTTCGATAGTATGAGCAATGATGAGTATGACACAAGCAGTTATGCATACCAAAAATATGTTTCAAAACTTTCTACGACCAAATATGGACCCATTTTTAAAATATTATCATATCGATATTTTAATTATTTACTTACTAACAATTGAAATTAATCTGTCTTGAAAAAGCAGATAGCGGATAAGGTTTTAAATTTCAACGGTTGTAACTTTTTTTTATTAGCCTGGTTTAGTGTTCCAAAAAAGGCCTCCCGTTTTTTTAATGCATTAAAATTTTTCAGTTCAATTCAATTAATTAAATGAAATATTCAACTTACGGAAATCCTTCTTCACAAAATGTTCTTGTTTTTGGATCCAGTCGTCTAGTAAATCAATAGCTTGATCCATTGCTAAAGGTTTTTCCAAATTACACCTCTTCCTAACATTCTCCAAAGTCCTCGGATTGTGTTGTAGAAAATCAGTTCCAGAAAACTTCGTCATTTTTGGTTACAAATTTAATGTCCGCGCGTTCCTGAATTCGGTTTTCGACTAACTCTAAAAAAGGAGGCGGTCATTGAGTGAATGAGTTTCATATATTAGCCGGATATATACGTAAGAACCGTTAGGTGTCTGACACATTCACAGGGTTCAGAAACTGGTTGTGATTTTAAATTATGCGAGCATCGCTTGATAATCAACATTAAGTAGAGCGCGATATTAATTTGTGTTATGGACTAATGTAATTTATGGTGTGTATTAATTGTATGTACTAATATATATTACAGTTTAACAGCTAATTAAAAAAAAAAAAAAACATGCTAAAAATAATTCGGATATTTGCATTTTACAACAAAATTATAAGTAAAACTTTAAAGCAAACAGGGTAGTTATTAAGTTAAATATTGCTATAGAAATACTACATTTTTGTGGCAGCTATGTTAAAAAACATGTTGGCTCTGATAAACCCCTTAGATGGAAAAATAACAATAACCTGGTAAGAAGCTGGTTCGACCGGGTTCACCGGGATATTGAAGTCATAATTACTAAATTGTATATAGGGAGCAGTTTGTACAGCATTTGTCGAACTTAATTCTTACCGGCTTGCCTATTATGAATACTCGTAGAAAAAGTATTGTATACATACAATAATGACATTAATTAAGCTTATCAATCTCGTACCTGGGTAAGTAATAAAAGATATAAGAACTTATTGTATAACATTCATATTCTATACGCTCATATTGCATAAGCTTGTTTTGTATACCGTTCAAAGTCTATAATGAACGTTTGATATAACATCGAAATATCTAATTTTGTTAAGTATAACGTTGTTTAAGTTAAATATCGTTGTATATAACGGTCATAATGTATAACGTTCATAATACCTTAGATTTATAATGTATAATATTCAATACATCTAACACCAAAATACATAATGCTCGTATAGAATAACGGGTTGTCTAAATCGCAGCTCGTGTACATATCAACTCGCCTAAAAGCAACTGGTCTACACGATTTTTTAAGTAGCAGCTCGTCTAATTAGCTATTCTAAAATTCTCAAAATGTTGAATCCTCAACTTAACTAGACGGAGCCCCGCTTCGCGGGGCTCCTATTTCCGGGCGGTTTGCCCTTCGGGCATCTGAAGCTACCTAACGAACCTAACCTACCTATTGATTTAGTTTGATATCCGTGAAAACATTACACTTTGGGGAAAAAGGTTGGAATGGAGTTATAACCTATTTAGTATATCATACGCTATTATATTTTATAATTATTATATTAAAAGATAGTATATATTATGATCGATATACGTTATGTATGTTATATTAACTAAATTTAGAGTATTTGAGTGTTATATGATAAGTTATTATACAAAATGAGTATTATATTAATTGACCGTTATTCCTAATAAAAATATTGATTTTGTTGTTATAGCAAACGTTCGTTATATCTTGTGAACGTTATTAATATGAAATTATATATTTTGTAGTTATATCTTATGGGACGCACCCCTCGTACCTTACTTAGGCCACTTAGCAACAGCTACCTTAGCTGGTAGGTACTCGAGTGAAAAGATCTTCATTATGGCACGATTGTATAAAATACTAAGATCTTCTTATCTTTATATTTTTTGAATGATCAGAAACCAACTTACATACATATTGTTTTAAAAAGTAGGTAACCGACCAACGGGCACTTGTAAAGCTCAAAACGTGTTTTTCCCGCGGTTCAAAAAGGTCGCTTTCTTTAATTTATCATGTTTTTATAGATCTTTGACGTCATGTAGCTTATTAATCGACTTCCTTTTCTTTATTTCTTAGAAAGCTTAGTACTACAATAAACGATTTTAAGCTAACATGGTCATTAACATTATAAAAACTATTTAAAACGGATATTTACCATGTGAGTTACAAACACAAATACAATAACAAACTCAAATGGTAAATATCCCGTTTTAAATAGTTTTTGTAGTACTACGATACTTTATGCCCTGGTTACACATACCGAGTACAGTGGCGAGTCAGTACTCTCGACTGAGTACTCGCAAGGTCTAAACACATCGCCGACTACTGGGCCGGGCCCATTTTCTCGGCCGAGTGGCATTTTGCTGTCTCACCACTGTACTCGTTAGGTGTAACCAGGCCTTTACTTAAACAACCCTTTTACTTCCAACAGTGCCAACTTATCCGTTAGATAGATTATCATTGTCCTAGCGTTTGTCCCGGCTTCAATTGACCCTGGGGTCCGCTTGGCAACCTAATTTCATGAATCGGCGTAGGCAGAGGCACTCGTTTTTACGAAAGCGACTGCCATCTGACCTTATAACCCAGAAGGGAAACTAGGCCTTATTGGGATTAGGCCCGGTTTCTTGACGATGATTTCCTTCACAGAAAAGCGACTGGTAAATATCAAATGTTATTTCGTACATAAAATTCGGTAAATTCAGTGGTATGAGCTGGGGTTTGAATCCGGATGACAGTCTTACCGCCAGGCTACCTGCGCTTTTCAGATAGATCTGAGAGACATATTCTAGCTAAATTAGAAATTTCATAACGTAAGTATTGAACAACCAGTTTAGTTAGGATCCTAATAAAATTGCTAAACAATCGTAGAGTGTGATCTGCCGTGCAGAACTTAAACAACAGTAAGTGCTACTTTTGCGATTTTTTGTTTTTTCTTGATCTGGGATCACCGTCTCGAGACGCACACATGTATATAGTCCACGTGCGATTATGACAATGGGAAGATATAAAAATCGAACCCTCCATGTACAGTAAGTGACAAGATTTTTGTAAAATATTGAGGTAAAACTAATTAAACTGCCGTAAAAAAGTTACCGCTTGTCAATTTTGAGACTTTACTGATTAAAATACAGTAAATCTCATATAATACTCCTAAATTAGTCAGTAAAGATGAGTTAATCTAAGGCCAAAAACTATTTAAAATGCAGTATAATATTAATGTTCTAAAATCTTCATACTGTGTTGTGAAATTTGATGATTTTTTAGCTTAATTACTAATTAAAATACAGTAATTGTACTATCCATTGTAATTTAAGTGGTCGAACAGATGAAATAAAATAGCAAATTATCAGCTAAAGTACAGTAACAAGCTCACTTAATGTGGTTTAGTGCTAGCACGTGCTGTACTTTAGGTCGCATTTTGTTCTTCTGTTTAGTCTCCGACGCCGTACGATGCGGACCGGTTGCGTGTAACGAGTGGCGAGCAGCTGGTAGTGAGTCTTCAATACTTACTTTGCGTATTTGTTTAGCGATAGATTTGAAAGCAATTTTAAAATTAGACTGTTTTTACCCATACAAATGATTGTTAACTTTTAATTTTATTGTATAGTTGACTTATTGTGTATAATTTTGACAATCTTCTATCTAACTTCCCGATGTTGTAAGGGAATGTAAGCATGTTTATTTATAACCTGAGAGATTCAACTTGCTTGTGAGTGTCATTTAATTTAGATAAATTAATCACAGAGGTATAGGTAGTTTGAATACTATCGATACGATGGACAAAATACGGTGCTTTCTTCTAACAAGTTGTGAAATCCGGTTTTTTATAATACAACACCTAAATACACGTATCACGTTTAACTTAATACACGTCTTACACACGGTGCTGGTTGTTATGGAATTGACGAATAGCTTGGTTTAAAAAAATGTATATTTTTAAATGATTTTGTATGAATACTATGAATGTACATTTCAGTTTTTAAGGTTCTGTACCTGTGTTTATCTGTTTGTTATCATTAGTCGGGCCTGGTTATGGACTAGTCTACCTTTATACCATAAAAATGTTTACCAGAAAATTATGTAAAAGACCATTACTACGAGTATATGTGTATTCTTTTACTTTTTGTAGAAAAATTAATACAAGAACTAAAAAAATATTGGCCAGAGTTAACAACTTACCAAGCCGCGATAGTATTTTTTAAAGAGCCCGATTTTGTACTGATCTTATATCGTATAATTTTATATATGATGGCTGTGAAACCCTTATTGCACAAGTATTTTTCTTAATACCCGGATGATTTATAACAGTATTACTATTACTTTTCTTACTTGTCTAACATATAGATCACTGTTTTATTGTATTTACAGTCACAAATTGTATTAGATTAGTTTTTAGGAACTTATAAAATAAGATTTAAGACCATCGGAATTTTTTTAAAGTATGATTTTGTGATATCCTACGGGTTTATACTACTATTCTAATTAAATTGATGCTTAAGTGCACTAATTTATGATGAAAATTAAACTTTTTCTATGTATCATCATCATTATCTCAGCCAGAAGACGTCCACTGCTGAACATAGGCCTCCCCTTTACGAGGGGACTTTACTTTTCCATACGCGCCACGCTTGGCAGGCGGGTTTCTATGTATATTCGTGTATTATTCATAAATATACCTTCTTTTTACCATGCCGTTTTAGGATAACTAATAACAAAACCACAAAGTAAACTAAGTAAATTACAGTAAATAGCAACAAGTACTGTACTTTACGTAGGAATATACGCAATTGGGTGTTAATGTCCAACTATTAGTTACAGTAACCCGCATTTTTACTGCACTTTAATCTGCATTTGTTGTATTTTTACGGCTTTTCGAGGGTACAGTAAATGTGTAAAATTTTGAAAAATAGCTCTATTTTTTTAAATAAATGTCAGAATAAAATAATATTAATACATTCATATTTCTTGTATTCCAAACTATATTTTGACATTCATACATTTGTACATGATGATAGAAAACACAGAAAAAAACAGTTCTGAATGTGTTTTTTGCGTTTTTCTCGAAACTCACTTTTTGCACTTACTGTTGTTTAAGTTCTGCAGGGCAGTGATGGTACTTCTATTTTACCTGTCATCCTTGAGTCTATATTTCGTTTTTTTTTTTGCTTTGACTAATCTCATTTATTTAGACAGAATAAAATTGATAATTTAAATCCACATCGCAGGATTCGTCATCAGAATCCCAACATAATAATTTCCACAACATGCTTCGTCAAATTCACAGAATTCGTTTTTTTTAGATTAGAAATTCAGTAAATATAGAAACAGAAGTTGCCAACCTTTTTTAACCTGTTCTGTTTGAATGTTCAATTTAAACACACTGCAAGCACACCAACAAACGATTAGTTAACATGATGAAGAGTTCACATTTGTAAATAAATAATGACAATTTGCAGATTATAATCCATAACAGCAATAAAAACACGATTTCGTTTTGATTATCACGTTAGAGACACATGACAATTGAAAAACTGACAGTGACACACGCATACGTTATAAATCGAAAACTATATGTTTCGAACCTCTTTTTCTCCAGGTTTTTTATTGTGCAACATTCACTAAAACATTAACTATGATAAGAATAAATTATTTCGTAATAATGACTACTATTACAATACTGTAAAATAATTAATATTATTCAATTTAACATTTACAAATACCTACGCATAGCTTTATTATAAATACAAATATATTTAAATATTTTTTATTGGCCGCATTGACACTTTGACACTTGTGACATGTATCATGTCGTATCGTGCCTGATAAAGAACCCTGTACATGCGCCTTTAAACTTTTTTCTAATCTAAAAAAAAACGAGGTATAGATAAAAAGCTATTTAATATTCTCACAAATAGTTGGCGTTATTAGTAGCAAATAAACATTGGCCGGTCGTCGACGTGTATCTGGTTTTTTATACTAATTATGAGCGTAAAAGTTATTGAAAAATTGCCATCCGATGGATTTTGCAAATTCAGGCCAGACCAACTAAATATTGTAAGGAAAATATGCAATATGGAAGATCCGGAAAAGATAAGGCAAGCGATAGAAATACTGAGGGACTGGGTGCAAAAGCAGCAATATTTCAACAAGAAGGATTTCTGTGAGTGTATTTTTTTTAAGTGATAATTTAATATCATTCCTGCTATTTATCCTAAGAAAAAACCTAGTAAATACAGTACTCCATAGCTAATAGTATAAGAGCCCACGACACTGAACCTAGTTCGATAAGTACCTTAGATGATATATATATATAAATAGTCACGTCTTTAATGAGGAAACACGAAATGGCGATGCTATTATGAAAAAAAAACCTAGCGGCGTATTTTTTTAAATTAAAAATTCGCCTTTCCAATCACTGGACTGAGTGGGTATTAAACTACACTCGAGAGCAAAAATTTCAGGTCAGTAACATAAACTTTAATATCTTTAAAATATTCAAGAAAATGCTAGTGACCCGAAACTTTTGCTCTCGAGTGTAAACTCTACACTCGAGAGGAGATTTTCAATACTTTTCCAAGTTATGAGGTATAATGTTTTTCTATGATGAATTAACTTTTCATAACTTTTCAAAGTCATTTGTTTGAACAATCTACGGCACGTTAAAGTATTTGCACATAACCGTGGAAAGCGTATTCAATCAGTACAAACTGAAAGAAACCGCATGATAGCTGACGAAATTCACGAAATTGAATTGAAACGACAAATGTAGCTTTTTGGAGGGCAACCTTCAATCGCTGCAGCAACCACTTTCTCCACGATTTGGGAAATGTAAGAGTAGTTTTTCTTACACAGAAATTAATAATCTTTCAGATGAGCATTGGTTTCTTGAGAAGACCGATCATACTTAAGTATGAGGCGTCGCTAATAATGCTGCTGCCACTAACAAGGCCAAGCACGGGGCATGCAGCACCGCATTATCGTATAGTCCTACTCCTCCCCTGCTTCGAGGAGGAACAAAGGAAACCTGGGAGTTTTAACGTACTAACTAGAAACCTGTTTTTTTTTTCAAAAAGATTTTTAAAATATTCCTCCCGTTGTTTTTTGCATTACAGCATTGCCATTTAGTGTTCGTCCATTAAAAATGTGACTAATTGTATGTAAAATATTATCTAGGAGACTTGGTGAACTACGTTCAGTGTCGTTGGCTTTTCTACTATATGTTGTTTGTATTAAGAATCCGAAGATTGCTGTAAATTGTGAAATAATCAAACCAAACAAGAAACGTTCATTAAATAAAATTGCCACCAAAAATATTTCAACTATCTACATTTTTTTTTACATTATTATCTGTCTATTTACAGCTGACAGCTTCTTTGAAAAACTTCTAGTAGTTTCCAAAGGATCTTTGGAACGTTCTAAAGCCCGCTTCGAAAAAAATTGTACACTAAGAACTATTTGGCCTACGCACTTTGAATTTGGTGATGTCAATTCCTACATGGATGATTTTAAAGTATTGTAAGTAAAATAAATAGCACATTAGTGTATATCGAGAAACACAATACATTTAATGCATAATCTATCTCAAACATAACTCCAACTGCAATGCAACTTGGGACTCCGATGGCCGGTTAAGAAGTGTAAGGCTTCTTCGGCAGATGTCGCTAGGGGTCACCCTAAGACGCATATAAAATAAAGGAAATGGCATTTGCAGCGTTCATGTAAGTCTCAGCAGCTCAGTTGGTCAGAGCGATGGGCATGTTTCTCAGAGTCGCTAGTTCGAGTCTCGCCTGGGGTAGTGGGTTTTCTACTTTTCCTTTTTTCTAAACATTGAAGATATATTAATTTAGTTCATAATATATATGTCCTTGGAGTAATGTTAAAGTAATAAATGCTGATTTTATTTATACAGTGTGTTTCTGTAATAGGAGCAATAAATTAAAACGTAGATTCTACTGCTCAAACCAGGAAACGTTTGTTCAGCGACTTTTAAAAATAACGTATGGTTTGATTTTTAGGACACTTTAAAGTTTTTTCGAACACGCAATGTATTCCGAAATTGACTATGTCTGTAGGGTAACAAGCAATGTCAATTAGACGGATTTTAACGTTCATTGAAAATACTATTTAGTTTGTATGAAAAAGAGACAATCTACAAAATACATATTTTTTTTAAGTTGTTGAACAAAAGTTTTGTAGTTTTAGGAGTAGAATGTATGTTTTAATTTATTTCTCCTATTACAGGAACACACTGTATAAGTAAATAAATAATAAATATTCTAAGTATCATAATGAGGCTTGTTACGGGAACTAAATGACAAAATGTAATAGATATATTATGGTAGATAATTATGTATAACTGCTTTATTACGTACTACCTAATATTACGACGTACTTAACAAAATATTCATTTATACAGGCTAGTGGGTAAATACAAAGATACCCCTGTCGGGATTTGAACCCAGTATCTCTAATCATTTTAAACAAAAAAAGAACCGACTTCACTTAGGATCCGCTATTCCAAGAGGAAGTGGCCGAGTTGCTGTAATAAATAGTGAAATCACTGTAGGTGTGCCTATAATAGTTGAAGAGTTCCCTCGATTTCTCCAGGATCCCATCATCAGACCCTGACTTGGTGACAATGGAACCATCTAGGGGTTATACCCGTTCGATAAAAAAAAATATTTGAAAATCGGTTCACGATTCACGGAGATATCGAGTAACATACATACAAAAAAAAAAACAGTCGAATTGATAAATCTCCTCCTTTTTTGAAGTCGGTTAAAAACATATAAATCGCATTTAATTGGCTCTGAACTGAACTATGACCATTATTGTGGGTATATGGCATTGAAGAGCGGACTTACAAGCTAAACCGCATACGAGTTTTGACGTAAAATTGTATTTTACCTATTGAAAGTTTCTATTGACTATTCACAACTTTTTAAAATTGCGTATTGGGTCATAAAGTGTCATAACTGCCAGGAGAGTGTCAGAAACATTTCTGCGAGGCATGTTTGTACTGAGGACACCGTCTAAATAGGCCACAAGACACTGTCAGTTATAATGACGGTACATTATTATTTTTACGTGTTTTTAAAGTGGTGCATTCCACTCAAACAATAGTTTGTTATTAAACCAAATACAAACTTTGAAAACATTGAAAAAATAATCAACCCAGTGGGACTCGAACCCTACATTGATACGCCTTGCCGGGGCTCGATCGCTTTACCAATTAAGCTATGGGTTCAGTTACTAAGTTGACGAAATTTTCAATGCCTTCAAACATCTTTTTGTATTTATTTACTTTCGGCTTTACAGCAGCCGTTAGCGACATCTAGGTGCTACTAGACGTAGACGTGTTTTTTTTTCAATGTTTTCAAAGTTTGTATTTGATTTAATAACAAACTATAATGACATTATTTCTCTTCTCATCCTAATGTTATGGCAAATGCTGAGCGGCACCCATTTTGGTGTATTATTATTATTAAGTTTATTTTAAAATTGTAAATCATTTAAAATATGCCAAATAAAAATTTCTTAATCTTAATTCTTCATATACATGGAAAAGGACAGGTACAGAAATTATGACAGTGTCTGATTGCCTTATCGTATGTCATAGTAGGTCACTACCGATTAGGCTAAAATACTTAAGCCATTTATTTAATGCGTACGCGCTTCTAATTGGCGTCCTCGTATTATTCGCTGTGTGCATGATTGTGGCGCCATCTCTTGAGCAGGTGTGAAACCTATCACAAATAAAGAGTTCTTGATTGTTCTAAATCTTTTTTTTTCCAGCCACTCCGTACTTTTACGGGATGTGACTGAAGAGGGTTCTAGAGTGAGTTTGTCAAAGCTATATGATACGAAACCGCTAACTACTGGGCTACTCACAAGATTCATCCAGTATGCAGTTTCTGTAAGTTTGTACAATTTTTTATATATTTATTCAAAAGGCAACAATGGGCCCCATAGTTGTTAGATAGTTAGATAAAGCCTGGCTCGACAACCTCAGACAGAAAAGGCTTCTCAGCACCCCTACTCCTCTTGTCTCACGTTTCACTTGTGACAGATCTGGCAAGAGATATCGTGCTGCCATAGAACTCTAAAACGCGTATAATATTGCTGACGTAGGCAAAAACCGCTAGGCTGAAATGGGATTGGGCCGGTTACGAGCAACGTTCGTATTGTATGGTCAGGTGCAGAGAAAAAGGCCCACGCTGCATACAAAGTTAGTTGTGTCTTTTTCTCTATTCTGTACATAATTATACGACGGTTTTTATTGTAACAACAGCCTTGTAAAGATACATCCACATTAGCAGTAAACTGTAATCTTAAAACGTGTCGTCGTAACACGTTTTACAACGTCTGTGGGTCAACTTATATTAGTTGCCCTCACTAACCTTTTTGCAAATACAAATAATTTATTGTACGATAGTGAGTATAGAAAATGATAGATAGTTACATATAGTGCGTTACTATTATCCAGTGTCAGGATATGATGACTTGATGACATCGACTATTAAGGAAAATGCTAATGTTCTTGCAGGTCCCTTACGTCATGTCATCAATCTCTCAATAATAGACGGTATCTTTCCAGATCGCTTAAAAGTAAGCATAATTAAACCTTTGTTTAAAAGAGGAGACAAAGAAATATGCGACAATTATAGACCTATTGCTATTATTCCAATATTGTCCAAAATATATGAAAAATTTTATACTCTAGAATATTGGATTTCCTAGACAACAATTTTGAAGAACCATCCTGTATATCTACTCGTCATCATCATCATCATCATCTCAGCCATAAGACGTCCACTGCGAAACATAGGCCTCCCCTTTGGCTCTCCACAAGTATCGGTCGGAAGCGACTTGCATCCAGCTTCTTCCGGTGACCTTTATAAGGTCGTCTGTCCATCTTGTGAGTGGACGTCCTAAGCTGCTGTATCTAATCGTCATTTCATATGGGTACATCGCTTTTTTTGTGTTTTAGCTCTGCGAGTACGGCATGGCACACGATTACCCAAATGGATTTGTAGCCATACTTGATTACCGAGATGTTAATTTAATTGACTTACTTGGCTTTGCTACACGACATTTTGCTCTTCTTCAACAGGATTTAACAATATTAACGGTAAGTAGAGTTGTAAAATAGTATTGTTCACACCACCTACTCGTATACGGGCTTTTTCTTCTCTGCTAGGAGGAAACAAAGTGACACTTTTCTGTTCAAGGACATCAGTTTATTTTTCAGCCAGTTAGTCACTAAAAACATTTTTTTTATTGAATTAATCGATTCATTATAAACCGGAAGCACACTAAGCACATATAAAGTCAAAATAAATATGATTCAACCATAACATTTTTAATTTCCTCTAAAGTGGTGTGAAAAGCAGTATGTATCACATAGGAGCAAAACTATTTTCAGCTTGAGCGTTAGCACATGAATCCTTCACTACGCTCAGGAGTCTACTTTAGAATACACTATTATAGACTCCATCGCTTCGTTTGGAATTCAATGTACACCCTCGACGTAAGTATTTAATTTTGCTCCCTTGTTACACAATCTACTATTGTGCAACAGGTGCATAATAAGGGTTCTTAAGATTCGAGGGTTACAAAATGAGGCGAAGCCGAAAAAGCCGAAATTTGTAAATCAGACCCGAGAATTTTAAGACCAAATTATTTACCGTTGTACACCATACTTTTTCTATGACAGTAGAAAAAACTGCAGCAATAGATCATTTACAAAATTCATAAGTGTTAAGAGTACATAAATCATTTTTGTTCGGATATACCTGTGAAGTTTTCTTGTCACTTATTTTATCAAAATTAACATAAAGTTCTTGGTAAACAAAAACATAAAAGTTAAAATACAAAAATGAAGCCGTACATTGTGTGTTTAAACTTTTTAAATGTGATAGGCAATAGACGGCAAGCCGGTTTCCGATTGAAAAAAAATCGTTACACACAGGGCTTGTAAACCGGTTAATTTTTCGTAGCGGTTAGAGCCACATTTTAAGAGCCTAACCCATAATAAAGGTTACGCTCGCAGGGAACGAAATCCTTTTACCGGTTAGGGGAGCGCTCTCTCCGTGTGAGCGAAGACTAGGGTGAATGACCGCTGAGCGCTCGCTTTACTCGATTTGTTTGCTATGGTATTAGATTTGATTTTTAATCGACTTCAAAAAAAAGGAGGTTCTCAGTTCGACCCGTATGTTTGTATGTATGTTTGTTCGCGATTATCTCGCGGTTGGCTGAAACGATTTTGATGCGGTTTTCAGAACAGTATACACTCTGCAGAAGGTTTAAGAATAGAAAAGGGGTCGTTCATTTATTACGTAAGCCAATATTTGCCATTTTTGTTCCCTTCTGAGATCCTCCTCTTAGAAGTAGAAATAAGGCATGGTCACCCCCCCCCCCCCCTACATTGTTAAACGTAATAATAAATTAATGGCACCGAAAAGGATACCCGTCGTCCGCACAGATCCTTTATTAAGCAATGTATTAGTTCAACTCAACCGATTTTTCTCCGCATTAATAACTATAAGCAACAAAGGAAGTCGGTTAGGAAAAGGGGTCGTCCATTTATTACGTAAGTAAAATTTTGCCACTTTTTAACCGACTTCAAAAAAAGGAGGTTCTTAGTTTGACCCGTATGTTTGTATGTATGTTTGTCCGCGATTATCTCTCGTTTGGCTGAACTGATTTTGATGCGGTTTTCAGAAAAGTATTTGTTACATTATGGAGAAGGTTTTAAAATACAAAAAGGGGTCGTCCATTTACGGGCACCGTGAGAGGAACAGGAAGTAACTTCTTCCTATATGTGATTGCCTACTAGTAAGTTTAGGCATTTGAATAAGTTTTTAATTTGTGTTATTATTGTTATTTTAAAATTACTTTAATATTGAATATGGGTGTATACCTGCCAATAAAGAACGTTATTTATTATTTTTAGTTATTTATTACGTAAGCCAATTTTTGCCACTTTTGACCCACTTCCGCTCCTACGTAAGGGAAAAAGTCCTCCTCTTGTAAGTAGAAGTAGTGCATGGTCAATCCCCCCCCCCCCCTAAATTGTCATACCTAAGTAATATATTATATGAATGGCATCCAAAAGGACACCCGTGACGTGGTCCACATGGTTCCGTTATTAAGCGATATATTATTTCAACTCGGCCGATTTTTAACCGCATTAATATCTATAAATACAATTCATATTAGTTTATACAATCTTCTCCATCTTCTCCTTATTACACTTTTTATTTCCCTCCTTCATCATCATTTTCTTATTAACCCTCTTCATCGTTGTCTTCTGCATCTTCTTCTTCATCATCTTCGTCTATTTCTTATTATTTTTCATCAACACCTTGATCTTCAACATGATTTTCATCTTTATATTTGTCTTCTTCTTTATCTTCCTCTTCTTCAATTTCCAATATTATCTTCCTCTTCTTCAACTTTATCGTGGTCTTCTTTGGTATTTCTACATCGTTATCTTCTTCATCTTCATTATCATCTTATTCTTTATCACCTTCGTCTTATTCTTCTTCTTTGCCTTCAACTTCATCATCATCTTCCTCTTGTGTAACTTCATCGTGGTCTTTTTCATCACCGTCTTCTTCTACTTCTTCTTTATCTTTGTATTTTTCTTATTATTCTTCATTACCAATATAAGCATCATCTTCTACATTATCACCATATTCGCCTTCTTCTTCATCATCATCATATCTTTCTTTATTATATTTGTCGTATTCTCGTTCTTATTCATCGTCATCTTCATCGTTGTATTCTTGTTCGTCACCATCATCATCATCATTTTCATTATCTTATTGTTCTTCGTCTTCATCATCTTATTCTTATTCGTCGTCTTCTTCTGATATAGCATGAAATCTTTCGCTTATAAGTATGTTAGTGGTTGCCCTGTTATCAATGCAGGTCATGGCATACAGTTTCTGAGCTATTTTAATACGGTTTATAGTATGTGTACAGATAAACTAACGTATGCAGCTGTACGTAATTAGGACCCTTATTACGGAACAGTTATATAACTACTACATTATCCGCGATTATCTCGCGTTTGGCTGAACCAATTTTGATGCGGGTTCCATAAAGGTATTAGTTACATTCTGGAGAAAGTTTAAGTAAACGGCCAGGTGGGTGACAATGGAATGCAGTTTTTTTTAGTGGCCATAACTCCGAAACAAATGATTTTTGAGGTTGCTATTAAGAAGGATAGAATAGTAAATTTTATGTAGTATGTTTATAAGTAAAAGAAGATTTGGGGCTTTCAGCAGAGTCAGTGGAGTCAGATAGTATAAACACTAGTCTACGTGGTGAATAGTATATTGCAAGTGACAGTACAAAACATATAAACAAGCCGTTACTATGCTTAATTTAAACGCGTGTCAGATATGTCGTAATACCGATTACTAAATAGCCAGCATACGCATATGCAACCTCCAATACGCCCCCTTAATCTATTACGTACATACTCCAACACTTTTGTACATGTCAGTACTCGGTCGGTACATAAAACAAATCTGATTTTTAAAAAAATTGTGTCTGACTGTACAGTATTATATTTGTTTTTGTACACAAGTAAACAAAAAAAACAGAAATCATCCAACAAATTAAAATATGCATAAGAAAGGTAAAACTAGAAAATTATTCTATTACCTAATACACAAAACACCTAAAAACATAAAAGAAGATTTGGGGCTTTCAGCAGAGTCAGTGGAGTCAGATAGTCCAAACACTAGTTTACGTGGTGAATAGTATATTGCAAGTGACAGTACAAAACATATAAACAAGCCGTTACTATGCTTAATTTAAACGCGTGTCAGATATGTCGTAATACCGATTACTAAATAGCCAGCATACGCTTATGCAACCTCCAATAGTAAGTAGGTATGTATGAGTGTATTTGTTATACTCTGGCTGGAGATTTTGGTTTAGGGTCAGGTGGACGACAGTGGAACACTTTTGTTTTAAGTAGCCATAATTCCAAACCCACGTAGCAGGTTGCTGTTAAGAAGGATAACATATTAATTTTATGTTTTCTTAAGTATCGTCGGTGCGACTAAAAAAATCGCTATGTGTTTTTTTAGGTTTTTTTTATTATTTCATATTTGAATTCCTTTTTTGATCCCGCGTCGACCCATGAAACAGTTTTTTTTGATATCTTTATTGGTTCTGAAAATAACTATTTCCGCTATGTGCACGCGGAACAAGATTTGGAAGAAATAAATCGTTATGTGTGTATTTTAGCACATAGCGAAATTAAATACTCAGTTTCCCGATGAAAACCATGTGCAATTTACTGCACTTAGCGAGTTTTTGAGGAGTAAACTACCCTATTTTAATACCAATTTCAAATAATTACTACCTACCTTTGTAATAACTACGTGCATAAAATATCGCCTAGATATAATAAAGCAGCTTATTTATTTTGTTAAAATAATCTCTTATGGGTAAGTTGGAGTTTGTCCGTGAAGAATCTTTGCTCGGTCTCAGGTGATGTAGATGTGGTAAATAAGAAGTGGACTGTAGGTTTAAAAGCTTGTTGTAATCAAAATTCAGAAAAATACAAAAAAAGTGATGTGCACAGTTGTTGGGAAATCAGTGAACCCTTGGGTTTCTGGATCTACACATAGGTCAAAAGTTGTATGTTGTATGCAAAGTAGGTATAGCCATTTGAGAATTATACCAGGATAGATTTGAATGTTGCTCAAATAAAGACTGTATCGTCTGTTATAAATACAACTTACCACTGGCACCAATAGCATAACTGATGTTGAAAAAATATTTTAATACGTGAAAATTACTTGACGTTTCTCACAGAACCGATAACAGTAATTTTTCCTTGCCCATATTGTTACAATAAAAAAATGCGAGGTCTTACGCCACAAAAGCGAAAATCTATTGTGGACAAATGGTGTTCGGTTAAAGGTATTACTTACAGAAAGCTTGCTCAAATGGAAGGTGTTAGTGTAGGAGCCGTCCAAACTGCAATCCGTAAGTACGGTAACGAATATACCTTTAATGACCGACAACGACCAGGTCAAAAACCAGGTCCTTCGAACCCAAAATTGTACCAAAAGATCGTAAAGCAGCATTTATCTCTAACAAAGAGTTGTCTGTGGGATATATTGCGAAAAAATGGGTACGAGTATGGGGATGGTGCAACTTGCAAAGAAAAGAAACAATTTGAAGGCATTTAAAAAACAGAAACAGCCAAAACGAAGTGAAAAACAAATAGAATCTGTTAAGAAACGAGTCCAAAAGTTGTCCGACTTGGTTTTGTCTAAAAAAGGCACCTGTGTAATAATAGCCGACGAAACCTATATGAAACTGGACTACAAGTCTTTACCAGGTCCCCAGTATTATACGGTGCGTGATGGAACAGAGGTTATACAACGTGAAAAATCTATTTGCTTTGAGAAATTCGGCAAGAAAGTTATGGTGTGGCAGGCAATTTGCGAGTGTGGAATGAAGTCGACTGCATTTTTCACTACCTCATCAATGAAAGCCGATATTTACATGAAGGAGTGCCTTCAGAAACGAGTATTGCCAATGATCAAAAAGCATAAGTCTGAAACTATATTTTGGCCCGACTTAGCGTCTTGCTATTACTCAGCTAAGGTGGTAAAATGGTGTAATGACAAAAATGTAATTTTTTTGACCAAAGAATTAAATCCGCCAAATTGTCCAGAACTTCGCCCGATTTAACACTTTTGAGCTATAATGAAGGCTAGATTACGGAAAACAGGCCGTACTGCCGACACAGACCAATAGCTTCGTTTGGATTGGAACAAGGTGGCTCGTACTTTTGACAAAGCTGTTGTCCGATCATTAATGGGCACTATGAGACAAAGAGTCAGGAAACTAGCCAGAAATGAATAGTTTGGGGTTTTCTGGCCATGTTTAGGTTTTCTGTATTATTTTGTTTTTAGTTTAGTATGATTTGTATGTTTAAATATAAAGCATTTAAAAAGATATAGAACATTTTTCTTGTATTTATAACAAACGATACAGTCTTTAGTGCGATAGCTTTATGATAGTTGGTGACATTTAATATAATATTTAATAATAGTAAAAAATTTAAACAAAAAAGAACCGACTTCACTTAGGCTCCACTATTCCAAGAGGAAATGGCCGAGTTGCTGTAAAAATACTGAAATCACTATAGGTGTGCTTATAATAGTTGAGGAGTTCCTCGATTTCTTCAGAATCCCATCATCAGATCCAGACCTGGTGACAATGGAACCAACTGTGGAGTATATTCTAGCCGTCTTCGAATAATGAGTGAACATATATAAATAACAGCAAAAAAAAAAAGATCCCGACGAATTGAGAACCTCCTCCTTCGAAATTTTGAAGTTGGTTTAAAATTGCGCCATTGGCGCATTTGGGAAATGTAACTTTTCAAAAGAAATGAACAATTTCCATTCGTTATTATGGCCCAGGTGACACAACACAACACCGACAAGAATAATGCCTATTTTTTTCGTAGTCGAGTTACAGTTTATAACCGACTTCAATTCCATATTTTATAACGATACTTGTTTTGTGCAATAAAGTGTTTTACTACTACCACTACTACTTCAATATACCCAAGAACTCGTTGTTCTGTTAGAAAGAGTATTAAAATAACCAACATTATTTCATTGAAAAAACCGATATGTGTCCGTTTTAATGCTACGAAATAGTAGCAAGAAATCGCTATGTGTAAAATATGCACATAACGATTTTAATCGAACCAAATTTAACTCGCTATGTAGCAATATTCTGGTTTTTATTAATATCGCAAAGTTTTAATTAAGAAACTGCTATTTTTTTTCAAGGTTGACATATAAAATACCCAACTCTATTATAAAAAAAATACAGGTCTAACATTGTCTCCTGAAAAGTAGCTCAAAAACACATAGCGATTTTTTTTGTCGCACCGACGGTATGTGTTGTTAAATAAACAAAAACTCTATCGCTAAAAAGTATGAAATAAAAAATAAAAACAAAACAAAATTAAAAACAAAACAAAAATAAAAAACAAAACCGAAAGAAAAAGAACTATTATAAAATTATAATTTAATTTAATTTATTTAAAAAAAGAGAACCGTTTTCGGAAAAAAACAGCGCACTAAAAAGCACTAAATATTTTTTATATAAGTACCTCACCCCTCACCCCTATCCTTATCCAGCCCTTATCCCATCTCTTTTCCTACTCCGTAAAGCAAATTTCTGCCAAAAAGTAATGACGAATACCAAATAAAAAGTAATTCAATAATGATCTGTGTATTTACTTAATTTTTGAAGTCGGTGCCAAACTACTTCTCTGTCAAGTTTTGACTGGGTCAATAGTGCAAAAACTTAATTAATAAGTAAACTGTATTTTTTATGCAAAGAAAGGAGGTTTCGGAATTATGGCCACTTAAAATAAAAGTGTTCCTCTGTCGTCCACCTGACCCTTAACCAAAACCTCCAGCCAGAGTGTAACAAATACACTCATACGTACGTGCAAACATACTACTACATAAAATTTACTATTCTATCCTTCTTAATAGCAACCTCAAAAATTATTGGTTTCGGAGTAATGGCCACTAAACAAACAGCGTTCCATTGTCACCCATCTGGCCGTATACTTAAACCTTCTCCAGAATGTAACTAATACCTTTATTGAACCCGCATCAAAATTGGTTCAACCAACCGCGAGATAATCGCGGATAATGTAGTAGTTATATAACTGTTCCGTAATAAGGGTCATAATTACGTACAGCTGCATACGTTAGTTTGTCTGTACACATACTATAAACCGTATTAAAATAGTTCAGAAACTATATGTCATGACCTGCATTGATAACAGGGCAACATACTCATAAGCGAAAGATTATATGCTATATCAGAAGAAGACGACGAAGAAGAATAAGATGATGAAGAAGAAGTAGACGAAGAACAATAAGATAATAAAAATGATTATATTATGATGGTGAAGAAGAAGAATACAATGATCAAAACGACGATGAATAAAAAGGAGAAGACGACAAAGATAATAAAGAAATAAATGATGATGATGATGATGAAAAAGAAGACGAACATGGTGATTATGTAGAAGATAATGCTAATATTGTCAGTGAAGAAAAAAAATACGAAGATGAAGAAGGAGTAGAAGACGGTGATGAAAAATACCACAATGAAGTTGATCAAGAGGAAGATAATTATGATGAAGAAGAAGACAAAGAAGACGAATAAGACAAAGGTGATGAAGAATATGATGATAACGAAGATGAAGAAGATAACGATGTAGACGATACCAAAGAAGACGATGAACGAAAAGACGATGATTAAGTTGAAGAAGAGGAAGATAATAATGGAGAAATTAAGAAGAGGAAGATAAAGAAGAAGACAAATATAAAGATGAAAATGTTGATGAAGATCAAGATGTTGATAAAAAATAATAAGAATTACACGAAGATGATGAAGAAGAAGGTGCAGAAGACAACGATGAAGAAGGCTAATAAGAAAATGATGATAAAGAACGGAAAGAAAAATAATAAAAAGGAGAAGATAGTGAATATTGCTCGAACTAATATGAATTTTATTTATAGTTATTAATGCGGTTAAAAATCGGTCGAGTTGAACTACTATATCGCTTAATAACGGAATCATGTTGACGACGTCACGGGTGTCCTTTTGGATGCCATTCATTTATTATGTAGTTATGACAATTTAGAGGGAGGGATTGACCATGCACTACTTTTACTCACAAGAGGAGGACTTTTTCTCTTACGTAGAAGCAGAAGCGGGTCAAAAGTGGCAAAATTGGCTTACGTAATAAATGGATGAACCCTTTTTCTATTCTAAAACCTTGTCCAGAGTGTAACAAATACTTCTCTGACAACCTCATCAAAATCAGTTCAGCCAAACGAGAGATAATTGCGAACAAACATACATACAAACATATGGGTCAAACTGAGAACCTCCTTTTTTTTTGAAGTCAATTAAAAAGTGGCAAAATTTACTTACGTAATAAATGGACGACCCCTTTTTCTAACCGACTTCATTTCTTGCTTATAGTTATTAATGCGGTTAATAATCGGTCGAGTTGAACTCATATATTTTTAATAAAGGATCCGTGCGGACGACGTCACGGGTATCCTTTTCGGTGCCATTCATTTATTACGTATAACAATTTAGGGGGTGGGGGGATTGACCATGCCTTGCTTCTACTTATAAGAGGAGGATCAAAAATTGGCTTACGTAATAAATGAACGACCCCTTTTTCTATTCTAAAACCTTCTCCAGATTGTAACAAATATTGTTTTGTAAATACCGAATCAAAGTCGGTTCAGCCAAGCGCGAGATAATCGCGAACTAACATACATACAAACATACGGGTCAAACTGAGAACCTCCTTTTTTTGAAGTCGGTTAAAAAATTAATTATTCATTTAGTTTACTATCGTCCGTTACCAGCATTGGGTGCACGAGTGCTCGTTATTGTTATTTTTACATAAGCAAGGTTATTTTGCCTTGCCTACCATCATACCAACAATAATGTACACACAACACAACACAAGCCGCAGGGAGCGGAGCGCCACCGCCGCCACCGGTCATTGCTCCCGTAGCCCAAACACCGAGTTACCGGTTAGAAAAGGCTCCGATATAAAGTTCCCAAATCATTTCGTTCGAACGTAACCGAAATAAAAAACCGGTTTAACCTTTACAATACCGGTTTATTTGTAACCGGTTACAAGCCCTGGTTACACACACCACCCCGGACCGAAGCTGGCTCAAACGTCCCCATGACACTGGCCGCGTTGCCACGCTGAACCACTAAAGAGATCTGTTGAACCAGAAACGATCCGGAGCGAGGATCGCAACCCCTATCTCTAAGTCGACGACCCAATTCCCACACAGACTCCTTAGCCTCCGTACCCCAAGGCCCTGCAACCTCCACCGCAACCGTTACAAAGTCATACATTGGTTCCAAGGCAGAGTACTTTGCATGCTTCTGCTTAGCCGCATATTCCGCAGCCGAGCCAGCAGCTCTAAGGGTGTGACCCATATGGGATGGTGCAAAAGTGTTTACACACGTTGCGTCCCATAAGAGACACCGACCCTTCTGCCAAGGAACCAAAGTAAGACCATCTGGCCTTTTACCATCTGAATGTATAAATTCATTTAATAAACTAAACATTAGAAATATCAGTACAATACTATTAATATCCTTAAAAATGAATTACGTGATTATTTATTTACGAAATAAAAGCTTCTAAACAAAAGTGACAACAAAACAGGATACATACGGGTTATAGCTAGATCTCGAGAACTTAAACAACAAAGAAATATAAAATTTTAAAAACTACTTAAATAAAATAAATAAAAATAGACTAATATTCAATTTAAACTATTAATAATATAATTTTAATATGATTTACAGGGTGGATATGGCATGCGTCTTCGAGCTATACACGTACTAACAAAATCAAAGGCGACGGACGCTCTTGTCACATTTGGAAAGCAACTGTTATCCAAAAAACTCGCTAGCAGGTTTCACGTGCACAGTCAGATAGACACCCTGTATGATTTTGTTCCTAGTAAAATATTGCCGTCTGAACTTGGCGGCTACGGGTCAAGTTTAAAGGATTTGCATGGTGAGTATCGTGATAAGAATGTTTAACTTTACTAAGCATTAATTCCGTACAAAAAGAAAAAAATATGGGTAAAATATATACTACAAGTATATTTTGCTGCAAAACTTAGTAAATAATATATTTAATTGTAATTTAATTCCTACCTTCTTAAATTAAGACCTATATTTGGCCTAGCAGAAACTATAGAAGTAGTAAAAAAAATGGCTTAGTTGTCCGAGCATCTATATAATTTAATGCCCGAAAATGTTGTAAGATACTAGAAATAATTTATACTTTAAATTAGATTTACATAGTTTAGAATAAAATAAACCACCTAATTATTTTATATAAACCCATATCATAAATCCTCTAGTCTGCATTCGAAAACCGTATATAATGACTACCATTATTGCAACCATTAATGAATGTATAGAAATTCATTAAAAATCTAGCCTCCTCCCCGACCGCCGTTACCCTCCTACTTGACCACCACCACCACAATCCAGTTGGCCATGGCGGTGCAATGGCGGTCATTCCCAATGGTTCCTGATCATGTCATTGACGATTTATAATATGTGTGTAGTAGACCAAGCAGTGTATGTAACTGCACATAATTAGACATTACACTCGTGTGATATTGTTATGAAACTCACTTCGTTCGTTCCAAAAAACCACACCCGTATTTTAATAATCTTAATTATGTGGCAGTCACATAAACTAGTAATAAGCCGACTACTACTATAATAAAAACAGGCATTCTTAAAATGAATTATAGACGAGAACTTCACCTATTTTCCGTTGTTAGGCGTATTAAACACCTCTAAACCAGAATATCTATTTGAAAACCTCATCTGGCGCTCAAACTCTTCCATTTCTTACGGTCTTAGGTCGATCAATTACATATTGGTACCTCCATATTACAGCACCGCCGCCTTTCGAGGTAGCTTTAAATGCACAGCAACTAAATGCTGGAATAACATTCCTCCACCATTGCAGATCTTACCACTATAGGGACAGAAAAATTAATGGTATGAAATGTGTTTATTATAATTATTATTTTATTTTGCAGGAGAGTTCATAAAGGAAATTTTCTCAGAAAGACATAGAAAATGGATGGAAGAAGCACATCGCGCCACAATCGACGAGTCCATGAAGCCGAAGGATTACTTCAGTGATGATTATATTAGTATCTCTGGGTCTTTTAGGACTTTAACCGTAGACTAAACTTGTGGTATACATATTTATGTACACAATAACCACTATAACTAGCTGCTTTCCTACATATAACCGTATAGTTAATTAAGTCATATACGACTGTTATATCGGGCAATAAAGGTTTATAAAATAAA
Source organism: Pammene fasciana (assembly GCA_911728535.1). NCBI lineage: Eukaryota > Metazoa > Arthropoda > Insecta > Lepidoptera > Tortricidae > Pammene > Pammene fasciana. The sequence continues at coordinate 7,799,620 of OU452292.1, forward strand.
TTAATGTATCTATTTGTATCGTGGTAGCCATGAAAACAGATTATAACATATATATAACATCCGCCTTTTTCTTTCATTTCTCCCAATGGATCAGCATTACTATTATTTTTCTCCAGGCGTTTTGTATTATTGTTTTTAAAAGCGCTTGATGATTTTGTTTCATCACCTCGGACCGCGCTTGGCTAGATTTCAGTTCCAAAAAATATCTGTTTGGTATTAAAAAATAACATAAAATGTAACAGTTCATTTTTCAATGACAGCAGGTTAATATCAAGTTAACAATGATTGCACCTACTACCGGAATTCCCTTGACCACCAGTCGACGTCTGCATTCGAGTCATTTTGGTTCACTATGGAAATCAAAGTTATTAAAGATTTACCTTCCGAGGGATATTTAAAATTTGCACAAGACCAGCTTAATATTGTGAGAAAAGTGTGTCATATGGAGGACCCCGGGACGATACAACAAGGCGTAAGGATATTGAGAGAGTGGACGCAGAGACAGGAATATTTTAACAAAAAAGATCACTGTAAGTGCGCATATTTTTATTTATTTTATTTAAAACGTGGAATTACATGTTAAAAATAATCCAACGTATTGCGGAGCGTTGGCAGACTGCGTCCAACTTTCAATACGGAGTTTTCGGATTAAGCTCACTCGCTTTTCAATATAGGACAATATAAATTCAGAGATGTCTGTGAAGCTGTTTGCGGGTTCGAATCCCGGCTGTACTACTTAGTTTCTCGGAACTTATGAACGACGATTGATGAAATGAAATAAACGTATTTTAGGTAACTAGAGGCCCATAGATAAATACATTAAAGATAGTATACATAACACATTATATAGGTAATAAAACTATTGTTTTGGTGACACGACGGTTTTCTGTTGTGCCATCTGTTCTAGCCAATTAATATTTAGTCTTTCGCAGTTCACTCAGTATTTATAACTGAGAGTAATTGACAGCTCAGGAGCAAAATAGAGAGAGATACAAAGCTGTTTGATAATGTAGGTATGAGCTGTGAAATTACTCCGCTCAATTATGAATTCTACTCAAATCGTTTTTTTTATATTCTTAATTTCACTCTAATTTTCTGTGACCTCTTTATGCATGCTTGTTGTTAAAATAAAATATTGTTTTATAATTGAAGAATAAATTCAATTATTTTAAATAATATTTAGATTTGTCCAATTTAAGTAGACACATTACTATATAAATTATAAACATATATAGATGTCATATACAAAGAAAAAAGTGACCTAGGCCTCTGGTGCGGCAGCCTCGGCGGTGGCATTTTGTTCTGCATCGAATGCAGATGGGTCAATCAACTTTTTCTTGTTTTTTGCGAGAATTGCCCTTATTCATTATTAGTTTAACTTTTGTGGGTTATAACAATGTCAACATGAATCAAGATCCTTTACACGCATACCAGATCAGGAAAATAAATAATAACGACACATTATTCATTAAAAAAATGGGTGACCCAGCGGAAGAGCCGTTATTTTCATACAAAAGTGAGGGACACCTATGTCCACTGGGTCACTGGCATTAACGAAGATATAACGTGTTAAAATGTGATAGAAGAGATTGCAATTCGTAGCATGTTTATCTGTATTTTATATAAAGTGCATAACTTAGTTAAATATAATCCGCATAATTTATTTTTATCACTATTAGTCGAGGTACGCGAAATTTTGCTGACAAAGAATAGTTGATTGACCCAGATGACGCTGGTTTGATTCCTGCCCTGGGCATCAAAGGCGTAGGTCACTTTTTCCTTTGTATATATATATGACATCTATACCGGGTGTTTCCTGTAATAGGAGCAATAAATTAAAACGTAGATTCTACTCCTCAAACCAGACAATGTTTGTTCAGCAACTTTTAAAAATAACTTATGGTTTGATTTTTATTTCACTTTAAAGATTATTCGAACACGCAATGTATTCCGAAATTGATTATGTCTGTAGGGTGACAAGCAATGTCAATTGGACGGATTTTAACGTACATTGAAAAAATACTATTTAGTTTGTATGAAAAAGAGACAGTCAAAAAAATACATATTTTTTAAAAGTTATTGAACAAAAGTTTTATTGTTTGAGGAGTAGAATCTACGTTTTAATTTATTGCTCATGTTACAGGAAACACTCTGTATAAGTTTGTTTTATAATGTTATTTTACAGCTGATACCTTCTTTGAAAAGATGTTGGTAATCACTAAAGGATCCGTGGAGCGCGCTAAGTCCCGGTACGAGAAACATTGCATGTTAAAAACAATCTGGCCACAGTACTTCGTCCCTACTGATATCAGCTCTTTCAGAAAAGACTTTGAAATGTAGTAAGTTTTTCTTGTTTTCATTCAGTACTTACCACTATAGAAAACATCAGTGATCACTGCCGATTACATTTTAGTCTCATTTTAAGTAAAAATATATATGTAAATCCATTTTGTGTTAGGTATAACTATCACTATCCCTTAGATCATTAAAATGTTGCATCATTATGAAATAAAATATTTTAATTTTAATTTTAATTTAATCACTATTATTTAACATCACATTGCAATGTGGTGTTTAATTTTTTTTTCAAAAACCCCGGTATTACCCAATATACTCAATTTTTTTATGGTCTTTACGAAGAACTCAATATTGTATTTAATAAAATATATTATACATTTATTAAAATACAAACAAAAGGACAAACAACAGTATATAGAAAACTTACACTAATTAATACTACCTAGCCTGGGCTACGTAGTATTAATTAATATTACCTAGCCTAAGTGGTTTAAACTATATACATATACAAATGTCCCCTATGTCACCGCTTTTAATAATGACTTCGTATTATAACATTATTCGATAAAATATGGAATAGTAAACGCAACAATGAAAAGAACGGAAAAAATACAAGTATTTTAGTATGGGACAAATAACGGTTTCCGAGTCCTAAATGGAACATTTTATATCTTTATCAAGTTATCAATTAATAAGTAAAATAGTACCTATGTAATTTAAGTATTCATGAGAGATGAGGGCGTTTTTGTCTGTAAACGATTCTATAGTTATCCCGCTAAATGTCGTGAAATTGGTACTGCTAATCCCTCCAGAGATCCCGCGGCTTGCTTAGTTTAGTATCTACTTCCATACTCAATCATCTTCATCATACATTCAAGAATAAGAAGGGAATGCAGTGGTATGTTTTGTCGTGTGCCAAATTTAAAACATTTAGTTGTTTTTACTAAAAGGAGGAAGTAACAAGTCGAAGGCAATTTTACAAGGTTATATATGCAATTCTCGTTTTACTTAAGTAGTCCATAGTTTTAAAAACCGAGAAAGGTTAAGGAGTAAAGTGATTCTGATTCTTATTTATAAATAAATGTAAGGACAAAATAACCGCTTTAGTACAATCAGCAGCAGAATATGGTCATATATCGAGATTAAATACACTGCTTTATTATGTATTAAGCAATGGTATTAAGATAATAAGAGCGTGTTAAGGTTATTAAAATATCCGTAAGCTACTTCTACTGCATAGGTACTATAATTATAATTATATCATGATTTTATTAAAAATGTTTAGTAGTATGGTGTATTCGGGTAATTCCGCAATTGGGATAATTTTAAAATCACTCGAATTCCAGTGTAATAAGTGTCCATTGCCGGAATTATCCCCCACTTTTTCACATTCGGAAATACCCGAATATACCTTATACGTGTAGCTGTATTGTCAACCAACTTAAAGAACCTACTCCTTCGAAATCTTGAAGTCGGTTGAAAAGTGGTAAATATTGACATTTCCAGTAACAGCATCAGTCTACCCAACGTGACAGAAGACGGCTGCAGAGTGAATGTATCAAGATTCAATGATAACCTCACATTAACTGCTGATCTACTTATACGTTTCACCAAATACGCCGTTAGTGTGAGTACTAAGCCATATAATATACTTTTGTCGAGGGACGAAAGTATATTATAATATGATCTGATACACCCTTATCTTCAAAAATAAGGGTGTATCAGATTTATTAAAAGTTGAAAATGCCCATGACACTTCTGGAGTCGCAGGTTTGTTTTCTGTAGTTGTTTACCACCATGGTGGTATGCTGTTTTGCCGTCGTGGTATAAAAAAATGTCCTTCCATCCGTCACTTCGTCCGCGATGAATAGGAGCTAATTACTTATTATTGAATCATTATGAAATAATATTGATTCCTAGAACCAGTCGGCACTGAAAATATTTTTGCGTTACTCTGGGCGCTAAGTGAGATTTACCGCCATAGGGCGCAGCGGAAAATCTCACTTATCACAGTTATCACCCAGGAGAAGACGTAAAATTATGTCCGCACCACGGGCGTTAAGGAGGGCCACAAATGCCAGAGATCTGGGCCCTAATTGTACTATCTAAACTATCTAATGTACTATTTTGTATTACATCAAATGATCCATTTTTCAAAATGCGAACTAATTGTTTTTTATTTCTTTTTCAGATGTGTGAATATGCCATGGCCAACGACTACCCGAATGGTTACGTAGTTATTCTGGATCAGCGGTTCGTCAATTTATTAGAATTAATTGCATTTGCTACTCGACATTTTACTCTTCTCCAACACTGCATAACAATTTTGCTGGTTAGTGTCTCCTTACCTACAGTCGCCATCAGATATACCGGAGCGGCCAAGGTGGTCACAAATATCTGAACGACGCCTCTATTGTCAAGGCGATAAAGTGGATGTTCAGATATTTTAAGTACCCTGGCCGCACTGATATATTTGATGGCGACTCTTCCTCCTTCTCTTTCCTTTAAGGAAATAAAAAAGACGGTGTATTTATAATTAAAGTAATCCTTTATATTAAACTTTCCTGAAACATCCTAACAATAATTAATTTTGTGTTAAGCAGCAAAGAAGGAGTGTATAGAAGTCTATAGGCTATAGTAACTGCTTACCACCAGGCGGGCCGTATGCTTGTTTGCCACCGTCGTAGTAAAAAAAAACATAACCTCTGCTAACGATATCAACATTTTTGCATGTATTGCAGTATTGTAGTTCTGAGTCTCGCCTTAGCCTGAGGATTTTTATACTTTTCCTTTATTTCTAAATGTGATCCTAACAATAATATGTAAATTTACGTTTTACTCACTTAAGTTTATTTAGTCACTACGCCTACTTATCGGACGATCGCAAAAGCACGTGAACGGAGCTCGGCACTCACGGGCGGCGAAAATCTTTTACTCAGTTTTTCAAAATTAGAAAACGCTACCAATTATGCCCTTAAAACCCTTAAAAGGATAACCATCACCAATATTTTTGTAACATCTTTTGTACTTATACGTACAGTGTTTGAGAATTATTCATATTTGAGCTTTTGTACAGTCGACGTCAAAAATATGTTTACAATTTTGGACCTTATTACAAAGGGGTAAGGTGCAAAAGTGTACCTAAACGTACGTACCCGAAAAAAACTCGTTTGCAATTTTTTTTTGTTTTTTCTAAAATTCATGTTCTATATCGATATACATATTATCTGTTCGCATAACATTTTAATGTTTATTTAGTAAGCAATATTTTATTACGGTACGTTAATGATTTTATTATAATTATTTTACAGGAAGGGTACGGTATGCGAGTAAAAGGTATTCACGTGGTAACACCGTCAAAAGCGGCGGATACCTTAGTAACCTTTTTGAAACAACTCCTTACCGCTAAAGTGGGCAGTCGCATCAATGTACACAAAGACACGAATACCTTATTTGCTCATGTCCCTAAAAATATTTTGCCTGCGGACTTGGGTGGAGATGCTCCACCTTTGTATGAACTGCAGGGTAAGGATGAAAATATTTAATAAATTGGGTAGCTATAGCAAGGCCACCAATGCGATGGACTGACCAGATCAAATCCGCTATGGAAGGATCCTTGAACAAGTTTGTTAGAATGACATCAAACCTGGAAGAATGTCTGTACCTGATACTGCTTATACTGCTAATTGACCACGACACTCTGGGTACAACGACTAAGAAGAAAACATAATTACCGAGAAACACAAGAACGAATTTTGCGCGCCATGTTTTGACACCTTTCAGTTGCTTGGCATCATGTCAGTGGTTCAAGAGTGAATGTATGGACTAGCCTGTCACTTGAACACACGGCGAAAAAAAATCTTACGGATTTCTCATTTTACTCAATGTCATATTCATTTAAGAAAAAGTGACTAAGGCCTTGGGACAAAAAATATATTTCAATATTTATTAAAATAATTTGAGAAGGGGCCTGTTTCTCAAAAGCTTAAAACGTGTAATACAAGCAGATGTCAGTTTCGAAATCTTTTGCTAGAAAATGACTCCCGCTTGTATTACAAGGTTTTAAGAAATGGGTCCCTATTCTTAAGTTGTAAAGCGATTATTGTAGTTTAAGTTCCTAATACACATGAACTGTAGGAAATATACGTCTTGTGTTTTGCAGAGAATTTTCTCAAGGCGCTTAGTACAAAGGAGCACAAAGAATGGATGGAAGAAGCTCAATGGACCACAATCAACCAGTCTAAGAAGCCAAAGGATTGCTTCGACAATGAATACATCGGTATGCCTGGATCGTTCAGGACTTTGAGCGTAGATTAATCGATTCCTCGTTGGGGCGTAAGAAATAACGGGAAGATATTATACAACATGTAACAAGTTTTATTATTAAGTGTGATTTTAATATCTGTGCAACATTTAGATACTAGTTTTATTATGATTGCATCAATAAACAAGATACGTTTAATGTATGTAAAAAAAATCTGGTGATCCTTTTAAGGGCACAATTGGTATAGTATTCTAATTATGAAAATTCAGAAAAAAAATTTCGCGTGAAAAAAAGATGGTTTTGTGTGGAGGGTTGGCCAGTTGGGGCCTAGTGTCCCATACATTTTTTTACACGTAAATAATGTTTCTCTTACTTTTTCTTAGTCGCAATATGATACCAATTATGCCCTTAATCGGATCACCAGTATGGTTTGGTGTACAACCTGTATGCAAAAACTTTTCAATGTTGGATTTATATGAGTTATGTCTGCAAAATAAAAATAATATATCTTATTCTTTACAAAAATAATACTATGTTTTTTATTCCGCGAATTATACCTCACATTCCTGTACAATCAATGAATCATCATAATAATAATATTTAGGACTTTATAAAATAGGTCTAAGCGAAACGCACCTCAAAGAAAGCGGACATTCCAAGACTGCGCTGGGCATGACGCTAATAACTGCAGGGGACCACAGGAGTAGTTTCTCTGGAGTGGGTTTTTTGCTATCATAACGTATCACTGATATGATGATCGGATATCACCCACCCGATGGACCGACGCGGTGGAGGAAGTCTGCCAAGCAAACCTGCAGACATCTATCCGAAAAGCTGAAGATAGAACCATGTGGAAAGCTTTCGTGAAAAAAGTTGCCACCGATTGCTGTCACGACCCTCAGTCATGAGGAAACGAGAATGAAGAAGAAAAATCCGGGCTTAACATTTTTAATTATTTTTTCACGCATGTTGTCCTTAACCTTCTCATTAACAGCCTGATACGACATGACTTTTACTTACCTAGTGCCTTCAGTATTGTTTGACTTCACTGGCTTCCTCTATTTCAAGCTATATAACCTGATTTCATTGTGAACCAGCCTACCGTAAACTTCGAAAATCGAAATTTCATCTATATACATCACTACCTTTTGAACATGCAAGAGCGATAGAGAGGGAGATAACGAAATTTCGATTTACAACGTTCGGGACGCCCGCTGACGAGTGTTTGACCTACGTGGTAGCAAACACCTGTATAACTGGATATAACTTAAAGCATTCAGCCAACAGGAGCGACCATCGACAGGCGTTCCCTTCTGCCGAAAATATGATCAGTATGGACTGACGTTTATCTAAGGTGGCTATTTGTATGTTACGATTTTTTACATATCCCTCCCCCGCAAAAATCGGACATTTTTGTATAGAAAATGACAAACATGGCCGCTCCGGTTGGTTGAATTCTCTAAGGGATATTAATAGTTGATATTATGATGGCGCTGAAGTCAATAGGATACCTGCCTTTGAACATTAGTAGGTATACTGTTTATTTATTCTATGATAACCCGTTATTTGTGACGTCCCACGAGTGAAAGTACCTTTATGGCGGTTGGCGCTTACGTTGCGAAGCATCGCATTAGTATTGCAGCGTCGTTAGAAAGAGCGTAAGCCCCAACCGCCATAAGGTACCTTTTCTCGTAGAATGTCACATTTTTTTTTGTAATATTGATCATACCATTATCATTTAACACAAACGGTAAGTTAAAAAGTTGAGGTGTCTACTGGCGGGACCGGTCAACCCATGAGAGTGAGAGGGAACCATAGTAAAAATGAGACAAAAGTGTCGTGGTGGTATAACTTTATGCAATCAACCTAAGATTTGATATGCAAATTTGGTGATTTTTTAAATAAATAAATATTTTTGATGACGCCTCGCCATTCTCATTAACAATTTATATCAAAAATGAATTACATAGGAAAAAAACAAACGACTGTTATTCTGTCCAAGGTAAACTACTAGGGTTAATTAGCTACGTCAAAGTTATTAGCAAGTATGTTTATTTAGCTACTTTGTGACCAAACATGACATTGTCTTTTAATTTCATACGTCAAAAAACCATTAAGCAAGGCAAACATGGCAAACCAATAATTCTACGTAATTTTAGATATATTTGCACTTAATGCAAAATAACATAACATAACATAAAATAAATATTCTTTACAATGCATCAGCTCGAAAAGTGCTCTTTTTAAGGGTAATGTCGTGTATAGAAAGCGATCTTTGCCGCACAGGTGCGGCACAACCGGCCGGCGCCCGCCCGCCACGCGACGCGGTGTGCTTCTCTGCGAGTGTTATACTACACTAAATCCAATTATTATTATTTATTTCCTCGCATAATGCACTGTAAAATGTTGTATGCTACATTTGTAGAAATCAAGTAAATTCCGACTCGTGTCGGTGTTAAAACACTCCCTTCGTTCGTGTTTTAATTCACACCGCCACTCGTTCGGAAATTACTTGCTTTCTGCACTTGTAGCATAAATAACTATTATTGCACACCTTAAATTAAAGAAACAGAGTATACACAAGTTACAAACAGAAAAGTAGAGGTAAAACAATTGGCGGTCTTATCGCTAAAAAGCGATAAAATATCAGTTATAGGTAAATAACTACTATATTTGTAGGGCTGGCATCGTAGTATTTGTTAATCTTTGTGGTCTTTGTTGTCTACCTACTAAATAAAATAGTGAGAATTCGATTGCAAAGTTTCTAACTATCCTATATGTTTTGTACTAGGCAGATGATTAGTCGTATTAGGCAGAATAGGTAATAATTAATTAGATATCGATAACATAACACAACATTAAATACTTGCGCACACCTCAAATTAAAGAAACAGTATACCCAAGTTATAAACAGAAAAGTATCGGTAAAACCATAAAAGGTATACAATATAAGATTCTACATTATTAAAATAAAACTTGTATTGGACAGACTAAGGGTCAGTTGCACCAAACCGTCTGTAACCGTTAAAACGTTCGCTAAATTTTATAGTATGGAAATTTTCATACTACCCTGCCGGGTGACGCTGATGAGTCCGTCAAAAGTGGTTGGTGCAACTGGCCCTAAGGGCCGGTTGCACCAAACTGTCTGTGAACGTAAACGTTATCTTAAAAAAAATCTTGTATGAAAAGTTTTACAGTTTTCTATGGGATGACAGCTCCGTCGCCATATTTAACGTTGATGAGTCCGTTAATTGTGATGCAACCCACCTTTAGTCAGAAAGAGGCAGATTGAGCTGTCATTTCAACTTTTTAAGAACAAATTAGTGAATTTAGATGGTCACTTTGGTCGATCCTCATTTGGTTATTTCCTATTTACATCCTCTTTTTGAAGTGAAAACTTCTTTAGCCGCGTTGGGCACTTTTTTGGTTGGGTAGGTGAAAATCTTATGAGTTCGCGTCACCGACACCGTCACGAAAACAAAAACGCATCACAAGCCAAACATATCAAATGAATATTGTTGTTGTTGACATTCAGAGCAATTTACTAGGGGCGCATATGTTGCCTTATCTTGTGTTCTATTTAAACTATTTTATTCAGAGCAATGACACGTAGTTTCAGTGTCCGCGAGGCAACCGGAGATAATTTATTTCCTAAGATAAAAACTTCTACGTTTTCACTTCTATCGGCAGACCCTATAACCTGCCATTTTTTTTCTTTGTTGTCCTATAGTCTGTATCTTTAGGTATTTAAATAAAAGTAAACAAACAATTTGTACATTCTCGGGTAGTTATAACATTTATTGGTTAACCAACCAAAAAGAGTATTATATAACCAAATACAAAAGCGCATAGATCTGTCACGGAACGAACAACCTGACTTTAACCTACATTATTTGATCATGTAATGTTTTCATCTACCCTCAACTAGCTTAAGGAGCTATTGGAGGGTAGATTTTGTTTACTTTTATTTAAATACCTAAAAATACAGACTATAGTATCGGAAATAGTCTTAGTTTATAAAAGAATTCATAAACCGGGTGTACAATCCAAATGGGTCAGTATGGAGAAGTCGGAAACTATGAGAGATAGCAAGATCTGTTCTTAGGAACCATGTCACCGATTTTGATAAAAAGAAAAACTGCATTCATACATTTGAAAAAAAATTGGACCCAGCTCGGGAATCGAACCCGGTTGTTTTGAAAAAAATAAACTTACACTTTTTCTATTTAAATATCGATTGTGTAGGTCTTAAACTGTAAATGTATCTAAGAAACATGATGTTTAAATGAATAAAATGCATTGTTTTGACATACTTTAATTTATCATAGTAGGTGTTCGAAGTGACCACCGTTACAATATTCAACAAGTTCAGGCATGTAAAATTGTCTCTATGGCTGTTTGTATGTACCTCTCTACTTGTTACATACACCTTATCATGTGGCATTAGCATTGCATTAAATCTTTAAGGAAGTTTTGTTATCTATAGTAATCAAACACTAACAATCAATTGAAAAGCCCACTTAAAGTAAGTATGTAGATATTGTATTGGTCACTTCGATAATATGATAAATTAAAGTATGTCAAAACAATGCATTTTATTCATTTTAGACATCATGTTTCTTAGAGAAATTTACAGCTTAAGACCTACACAATCGATATTTAAATAGAAAAAGTGTAAGTTATTTTTTTCAAAACAACCGGGTTCGATTCCCGAGCTGGGTACAGTTTTTTTTTCAAATGTATGAATGCAGTTTTTCATTTTATCAAAATCGGTGACATGGTTCCTAAGAACAGATCTCGCTATCTCTCATAGTTTCCGACTTCTCCATACTGAACCATTTGGATTGTACACCCGGTATATAGGTATTATATTGTATGGCCTCGTGCAGTAGTCACGTGTCAATTATGCATACAATTTTGACCCTGAAAGATTTTTCTATGGGTCAAGTCCATAACTTGATTTAATTAATAATAAATTGTTAATTCTAGGAACCAGTTCGAGTGACGTAAACACAAATGTGAATGTGCTGCAAATACGTCAGTTCGAATAAAATAGGTATTGGCATGATTTTTTTTTGATACTAATTGGATTTGACTAGAGAAGTGACGTTTGACTGGTTCAAATCATATTTTCTTTGTTATCAATTGGTTGTCATGTTTAGGTCAAATACGAGTACATTATAAAAGAAGATTGTTTAAGATCAAAACGATAGGTAAGGAAGACGTTCTAGTGACATTGGATGCCAGAAATGTAACTAGTAGTCCGCCTCGAACTGAGAACTCGCTCGCGCTATCCTTGCAAACGAGCTGACCAATATAACAAGACCCATATGATGATTTTTTAGCTCCTTCTAGCTTAACCCCTTGAGCGATGCTGCTCATAAACGAACTCTGAAATTATGTGTATCTCTGCTACAACCCCATCAAATTTCAAGAAACAGAGAAACGCTACTAAAATTTTCGTCGAACAAACTCTCAAAATCAAAAAGCCATCGAAATGCCGAGCCAGAAGTGGTTTGAAAGAACTCGCTCCGCTCGACCGATTAATTATTTCTTTTTGATTGCAAAAGAAAATCATAGAGTAACACACAATCTTGAAATTCGAATAACGAGTACGCAATTTCCTCCTAAGAGTCATAATGTACCGACTGACAGTTCACCACTAACGATAAGTAAGAATAGAGTAAATAATTGTCATTTTTTTTAATTTTTATACAAGTTTTTAATGTACTTATACTTTTCTTCCAGCTCTAGCTGGATCCGATATAATCAACACTCGATATAATCTACTCGTCAAGATGAATCAAAACAGCCTAAACTCGATGAGGTTGCGTCGTTTCATTACAGAATTCCTATGACCACTTCCCAGCTTCGTCATCAGATCAGCTCTAAATCATCATAATATTGCATTGTGTGCGGTATACACATGCAAATTTCAGCTCAATCGGATACCAGGAAGAGGGTGAAATTTAACTGGCAAGATTTGAATACAGACAATGGTAGGAGGAAAGCTTGTAAAAACACAGTTGCAAGCAAAAAACAAAGCTCTGATAGGAACACTCATTATACCTTGTGCAATCTAAGAAGCGGTTTTTGACACCTGTCATCTCGGTACATTTTATAGCATAAAATCGATTTTAGGTTATAAAATGTACTGAGCCACCGTAGCCAAATGGCAAAAAACGGAACCCTTATAGATTCGTCATGTCTGTCTGTCTGTCTGTCCTTCCGTGTCACAGCCATTTTACTCGGAAACTATAAGACGTATCATTATCAAATTTTTACATAAAGTGCATTGTGTGTGCCGCTACTTAGTTTTGTAGAGAAAATGTTTAAAAAAAATTTTAGGGGGGGCACTCCATACATGTAACTAACTGTCAAAAAAATTTTTTTTGCCGAATATAAACATGAGGCACATCAATCGATAGGTCTCTAAAAAAATATTGAGGTTTCTTTAAAAAAATTTTGATTAAGTGGATATTTTCAGAAATAATCGCTCCGAAAGTCATAAGAATTGTGTCCCCCGCCCTGTAACTTTTGAACCATAAGTCCAAAAATTATGTAAAAAATCAAGAAGATATACCTTTAAATATTCTTTCAGCGAAAATTATTTTGAACATTATTGGGTTAGGTGTTTTTGAGTTATCTCCAAAAAACTACGCACTTAGGCAGACACGACCTTGCGATAATAATTTATTCGATAGTAGCTACTACGGCTGGTTTTTATAAATAATGGTACGGAACCCTTTATGCGCGAGTCCGACTCGCACTTGGCCGGATTTTTTCACTAATAAATAGTGCATATTGCGTATTTTATAAAGTACTAGTAACTCCATATCGAGAAAGTGGTCCCTTTGTCCGTACACTGACACAATAACCATGGTTACGCTAAACTATTTGTTTACTAAACAGGACTATCTGCTTACATTGTTTCTAAACATGATATAAGACTTCCAAGAAACGCGAGATGTATTTACTATAATAAAGAAATAAGGAAAACACACTCGTCAGGGCATAATGTTAAATGTAGGAAATGTTTTGCGAACTAAGTACCTACTCAGAAAATGCATATAAAGTCAAGGACTATGATTATAGGGCACTGCCTGTGTATAAAATAACTAGTAGTCCGCCTCGAACTGAGAACTCGCGATTTCCTTGAAAACGAGATGACCAATATAACAAGACCCATATGATGATATTTTCGCGCCTTCTAGCTTCATCTCCCTGATAGATCCTGCACATATACGAACTGTCAAATTATATGTGTCACTGCTACAACCCCGTCAAATTTCGTGAAGATCAGACAAACGTTACTAAAGTTATCGTCGAACAAACTCTCAAAATCAAAAAGCCATCGAAATGCCGAGACGTCCCAGTAGCAAGAAGTTGTTTGTAAGAACTCACTTCGCTTAAGCTCTGCTTGTTCGATAACCTCCTTATTCATAAACGTTTCTCAGGCCTCAATTAGTTAATTTATGTCTTATCTGATTCTAACCGTCAAAGTGACAGATAAGGACCAAATATAAATTAACTAATCCAGGCCTAAGAGACTTTTATGAATAAGGAGGTTATCGAACAAGCAGAGCGTAAGCGAAGTGAGTTCTTACAAACAACTTCTGGCTAGAAGAAATCAAAATACAATAAGTTACGTACTAAATATAGGTTTAAAAACATCGGAATTTAAATAACTTAAATGTAAATAGGCGTATGTTTATTTTAATTTAAATGAGTATCAGTACATCGAACCCGTACCGAGAGTGCAGAAACAAATTGTCAACATATTTTTTTAGGTTCATCGTATTCCACGACCTGCTGATTTCCCTACCACGAAAATGTCGTAAGTATGTTCATTAGAAATTCACTTTTGAATTTGGAACTCATTGCTTAAGAATAAGTAAACATATTAGTAAACATATTAGTGAACACATTAGTCGGCAAAACTAAGGGCATTTATGACTCGAGTCTGCAATATTTTTAGTTTACTTTTCGAATCACATAAATTGGTTTTCATCACACTTGCGAAGAAATCGTAATATTTTAACACAAAATAAGGTAAAAAAAACATTCATAATTTTCTAAGGAATACATTATTTCTGTTACCGCTGCTGCACCTGCAACTAATGACATATTTTTTCGAGCAAGTGAAATAAAAAACACGTTATATTGTAATTTAATTAATCTTGATGACCGTAGACGCAATCACTGACCTTTATAAATTATATCACCAAGGCAAATAAAGTTGTGCAACAAACTATTAAATACTACAAAAAAATAGGTACATTATCAGTTTATTTATTTAATCCTATGGCAAAGAGAAAGAAAAAAATAAAAGCAAAATACTCGTACATTATCGATTATCAATAAAGTAGTTTATAGAAATTAAGGATTTTAAAACAATATTGTTGTGGTTTTCTTTAAAAAAGGGATAATAAAATGTAGCGTTTTGTATAAAATTATTTCATACATAGCTATTTAATTTCGTTTCCAATTCGAGATCGAGATGAAACTTTAAGTACCGTCAATTGCTACAACTTTGCCTACAATGCTCAACTTTGCCTGGCTTGAATAACATGGTTTTCTTTACCAACCTGCTGTTTAGGTATATCTTATTCCTGAGATGGCAACCTTTCTCCCATCTCAGGAATAAGATATAAATAGCTGTTTGGTGAAGAAAACCATGTTATTCAAGCCAGGCAAAGTTGAGCGTTGTAGGCAAAGTTGTAGCAGTTGACGGTAACATACGTCATTAGCTGCATCAAAAAAATACAATTAGCCACAAATAATGGCGTCCTTCCATGTAAAGCCTTTTTGAAAACCTGTATTTCGAGGTTTGCAAAACATGATAGCCACACGTCAGCGATAGCATTGGCGTTTCTGCGTCATTAAAGAATGTAAAATTTTATAACACGATAGTGGTAGGACCGGCCATCGGCCGTGAATAAAGTCATCATTTATGGTTCAATAAAATGTAAAGAAAACCATTTTATTAAAACACGTTAAAAACATAGCTTAATCGCCTATTGAATTTGTGTATACCGAATATAATAGTAAATAAAAACTTTTTACAAAAAAAAGATAAACCGACTTCAAAAAGGATAAAATGAATCATTATATTATTTATATGCGTTACCAACTGATATGTTTGAAGTCGGTGCCAAGCCAAATTTGGAAGAGTTAATACGAACGAGGCGACGTGTTCAGTGAATTGTTATTTTTAGTATAGGTATAACTAATCTAATACGGTATAAATCGCACGTAGATATACATTCGTTTCGACCATGCGTTAACTGTTAGGCAACTAGGTACAGAAAGTATAATCATGCGTCCTATGTTTGTTTGTTAACACATTGTTGGGACTATCCGTATGTCGAACGAAGCCCGTGGTTCGGTTTGAATTTTATTATCCTTCTTCATCTAAGGTTTAATCCGAAGTATAAAGGAATTCAATTGCTAGATAAATTTTTCTATACTCACATATACCCAGTACACACGCCGTGTCAGTAAAAAAGGTACGATATTCAAATTTTCTATGGAAGGTCAATCTTACGCGACTACTTTTTTATATTTGCCGGCTATTTCTGATTATTGACAAAGCAGACGTTTATCAGAATATATATATAGTTGTCGCATTTCATCAAAATAGGATTAGTAGTTTAGACATGAAAATGTAACACATGAAATCGCATTCACCTTTGCATTATTAGTATCGATGTTTTGTGATGTTCACACTTGAAGCTGATTTGACCGGTTTCGTAATTTGTGGCTTGGCAATGACTTCAAACATATCAGTTGGTAACGCATATAAATAATATAATGATTCATTTTATCCTTTTTGAAGTCGGTTTATCTTTTTTTTGTAAAAAGTTTTTATTTTTCCATTTTTAGTGCTTATATATTTATCAAAATCGGACAACAATCTCGGAATAGTCGGTAAAGATATATAAAAAAGTTCATAAGACACCCATTCTATCTGAGGAAAGGTCCACGTATCATATGTGGACTTCATCATTAGGTCCTCTCTATCAAATTGGTGGTTTTCAAGAGGGAATGCTCGAGTTGCTTAAGAAAACACCCAAATCAACATACATGTGCCTTTAAAAATTGAGGAGTTCTCTCAATTCCTCACAGATCCCATCATCAGAACAGCACCAGATTAATGTGGGACCATCTTCGAGGTACGAGTAGTTCCTATCAAACAAAAAAAAGGAATTGTCCAAATCGGACCACGGGTCTCAGAGTAATCGCTGAACATCCTTCATAAAAAAATCTTCATCATTATCACGAAAACAATCATCATCATCAGGACCACTCCATCAAATTGGCGGTTTTCGTGAGAAAATGCTTGAGTAGCTTAAGAAAACACCCAAATCACTATACACGTGCCTTTAAAAATTGAGGAGTTCCCTCAATTGCTCATGGATCCATCATCAGAACAAAACCAGGTAAATGTGGGACCATCTTCGAGGTAGTTCCTTTCAAACAAAAGAAGAATTATTCAAATTGGATCACGGGTCTCGGAGTAATCGCTAAACATCCTACATTTAAAAATCTTCATCATTATGATCAAAACAATCATCATCAGGTCCACTCCATCAAATTGGTGGTTTTCGTGAGAAAATGCTTGAGTAGCTTAAGAAAACACCCAAATCACTATATACGTGCCTTTAAAAATTGAGGAGTTCTCTCAATTTCTCATGGATCACATCATCAGAACAGCACCATATTAATATGGGACCACCTTGGATGTAGATCCTTTGAAACAAAAAAAGAATTACTCAAATCGGACCACGGCTCTCGGAGTAATCGGTGAACATGCATAAAAAAAACACCAAACCGAATGCAGAACCTCCTTCCTCAATGGAATTGAAGTCGGTTAAAAAAAAAAAGCAGTGGCTCACGAAAAGCCGTTTTGCTGCATTTGGGATATAGGCGTGATTGTATGTATGTATGAGTATGTATGTAAAAAATATTTTATGGTAAATTACAAAATATCCAATAGAGTAAAGACCTATTATATCTTTATTTTTTGGCACCTCTGATCGTAAACATACATAAATAGCGCAATTACCTATTTAACGTCATGTCATCCTTCAAACTATTTAATGTCCTTCCCTAGTAGGTACTCAAGCGATCCCCAATACTCATAGTAAATTTTAACTAAATTGGGTTAGTGATACTTGATTACCTAACAATATACCGCCTTTTACCCTTGTCCTATGTCCTTCCTTGGGAATCAATCTATCTTCATATCAAATTTCCTCCTAAACAATTTTAGCCACAATCATACATAATATCTGCTTTAAAAAGGCTCATATTATAAACTATGTTGTTAAATTGAATTATGTATCCCGAATAAGTTAAAAAAATTATTAACTTTTGAACAATCTGGATTCATGAGCGGTTACTCCACTAACTATGGACTGCATCTAGAATCTGTGTTTTGTGCTTAGCTGGGAAAAAAAATAACAGGAACCGTCAACTACGCTTTTAAGCTTCCAACCCTTTGCACATTCATCTATTTACATATATGTACAACGGATACTTATACATTGTATACATTGTATAGGTATCCGTTGGCTCGTTGGGCGAACGATATTCGGAAGATTGCGGGTCACTTCTGGACGAGATTAGCTCAGGACCGGGACATAATGGCGTACTCGAAGAGAGGCCTAATGCTCAGCAGTGGGCGACAAATGGCTAAAATGATGATGATGCCAGAAACAAATTTCATGACCAAGCGCGTTCCAGGATGAAGTGGTTGATGGCTATGTATAATGAAGCCTCGTGAAGGTCAGTTGCCGCTTTTTTGGTGGGTTGACAAAGAGCAGCCAATTAACTACTTTAAAAGAAAAACGGCCATCGCATCGCAAAATAAATAATAGTTTTTATGCTCTTGTAAACATTAAAAATCGGCAGCCCGCTGTATCGAGGTGGAAAGACCATCAGCTGGTGCCCTGAAAACCGTATGTTTACGTGACTACTGGTCTTTTCACAGCAATAAGACCGACTGATGATTTTTAATATTTAAAGTAAGACATAAATCATCAGTCAAATTTTCAATCGGGACGGGATGGCTATTTTTCATTGATTAAACGGCTGCCGTTCCTTAATCCATCAACGGTTACGCAGCTGACTTGCACGAAGCTTCATTATACATCGCACTTAACCACTTCACAAGTTAACGCCTGGGACGCGATAACCAACGTTAGTTCCTGGCTTACGGTCTATATGGAAAGCTCTAAGTTTGAGCGTTTTATGCGAGAATATAAGTAAGTATTCTATAAGTCGCATCCCTGATGCACAGGGTGTGGGACAGCCCCAACAGCTTCCTGAAAGCCATTGCTGAAAGATGGGACAACCCTATCTTATTTTTCTGGGTGAAAATGCACTCAGTATCCAAGTGCATCCCCCCAAAAATGTTATTATAATATCTAGAGAGTGTTTACAATAGTTTTACTAACCACTAGTTAATAATGATGTATATAATTACTAACAAAAATATGGATCTTTTATAATCCTAAATAAATATGATTCATTCATTCATTCATTCATTCATATAATTGACATGTACGGAACACTTCATATGTAAATGGCCAGAATACTTTTACTAGCACCGTATCTTATATTTCGAAACAGAGATACAATTATGACAGTCAGTGTTTGGCGCGTTTAGCGTTTGGAGGCAAAAGTCGAATGTGATTTTATGATACCTAAGTTTTTCTAAATTACCACTATGGGAGTAACGGTACTTGAGGAGTTGCCGAAGAGTGGGTTCCTGAAGTTCCGGCAAGATCAAATTTTTCAAGTACGGAAAATGTTCAATTTGGAAAAACCTGAGAGAATAAAGGAAGCGATACAGCTACTGAAAGATTGGTTGGAAAAACAAGATCATATAAATAAGAAAGACTTTAGTAAGTAAATAATATTTTTTCCAAGTGAATTCAATTAAAAAATCGATGTGAAGATAAAAATGCAGATTAGTACCTATTACAAAATATGCCTCTCGCATTTTATGATTATTTTACTTAGAAAATAATATAAAATGTTTTTTTTTTCGCTGTTTAAAATTTCACTTCACATACTCAAAAATTATGATTCGCACAAATAGTATGTACATGGACCTGATAATAAAATAAAGAAACTGCTGACTACGATTTTTTTTTAAAGATAGCGTAGGTAGGTGTGTAGTTTTAGAAAGCACTTATTCCATATCGATAAAGTGGGACCTTTTTTCCTGGATTGCACAAATTTTTAATATTACTTTTTTATAATATGTTAATTAAACTTATAGTATGATTTTTTGAAGATGACAGAACTGTAGGTAGAAATCCTTAGTAAGATTCCAACATTATAAAAAAATTACCACCTTACTTTTAAATATTTGAAATACCTAAGTAATTTCTAGAAATACTTTTTCGAATTTTATTACTTTATATACCTACCTACCATCCTATAATTGGTTTCAAAAAAACATTAATTCTTAGAAGATATAATAATTTATGTGTTATGGAATTTTTGTCACATGCTGTTTCAACGTTGAAAACGAGTAAAACTCTATCGGCCCTGAAATTTAAATATTGAAACTCACAGTCGAGGCTTAGGCTATAACAAAATAACTCAATAAATTAAAACCCGTCTAATTCAAGGGTATATGTTATCAAATTATTATGAAAGTCAAGGATATTAAATTTCCACCAGTAGGCTTTAAAACAACCAGCCGAGAGCGAGTCAGACTCGCGCACGAAGGGTTTCGTACCATTATCTATAAAAATGGCAAAAAAAATCGTGTCTGTTGTATGGTAGCCCCCTTAAATATTAATTTTATAAAAAAATTTGTACTTGTTGTTATAGCGGCAACAAAAATACATAATCTGAGAAAATTTCAACTGTTTAACTATCACAGTTCATGAGATATAGCCTGGTGACAGACTAAACGGCAAAAAAATCATGTCTTTTGTATGGGAGCCCCCCTAAATATTTGTTTTAATCTGTTTTTTTTTGTATTTGTTGTTATAGCGGCTACAGAAATAAATCATCTGTGAAAATTTTAAATGTCTTACTATCACGGTTCATGAGAAACAGCCTGGTGACAGACGGACAGACAGATAGACAGACAGTCAGACAGTCAGACAGACAGACAGACTAACAGATAGACAGACAGATCGACAGATAGACAGATAGAAAGATAGACAGACAGA
Source organism: Pammene fasciana (assembly GCA_911728535.1). Taxonomy (NCBI): domain Eukaryota; kingdom Metazoa; phylum Arthropoda; class Insecta; order Lepidoptera; family Tortricidae; genus Pammene; species Pammene fasciana. Next base: position 7,820,380 of record OU452292.1, read on the forward strand.
CAGACAGACAGACAGACAGATAGACAGACAGACAGACAGACAGACATACAGACAGACAGATTGACGGACGGACGGACGGACAGCGGAGTCTTAGTAATAGGGTCCTGTTTTTATCCTTGGGTACGGAACCCTAAAAATTACATTTGAAACGTAACATTTAAAAAGCTGGAGGATACCAAAACTTACCTAATGCTCAATCTAACTTTTAATAATCGTTTGACATGTTAGTTTGTTAGAAAGACACTTTTTTTGCAAAGATTTGCTAATTTTTATAAGTAAGGGAGTTATTATAGTTTTTTTTTTACTTAGTCTTTTCTTCTGTACAATGTTAATAAGTTTTTTTTTGCAGGTGACGTTTATTTTGAAATTCTTCTAATAACTTGCAAGGGCTCCGTGGAACGCGCTAAAACACGAATCGAAAATCTTTGTACATACAGAACAATTTGGCCCCACTTTTTCACAGCCATAGACATCAACTCATTCAAAGAAGATTTCAAAGTATTGTAAGTAATTAATATTTTCATAATACTATTATAATATAACAACACTCTTTCCATAAAAATTAAGACAGATGATTTAAATTATTTTCGATAATTTTATATGGATGTAAATAAATTATGAACATCGCATGTTTTTGTCATTCGACCAGTGAGTAGGTACAGTGACCTGCAATATTATGTTTCTCATCGAAGGCAGAAAACTATCTGATACAATCATCATTTGACTTTACAGAAATTTGAGACTGTAAGACTTGTACAGTCGCCATCAGATATATCGGAGCGGCCATGCATGTTTACATATTTTTAAGTACCTTGGCCGCTCCGATATATTTGATGGCGACTGTAAGTTGTAATTTGGTGGGCCAAATGCATTTAATTACTTGATCTAGTGGACTAGTTCAGCAAAATGAACTTGATTAGGACTTTGGCCCATAAACAGTCAACAACAACAGTTCCCACAGGTTCCCTTGTTATTATTTGTTTTATTATGAGTCTATGTCCCACGGCTGGGCAAAGACCTCCCCTCCTTTCTTCCATTCGTCGGGGTCTAGTGCTACCTCTGGCCAGTCTCGCAAAATGGGATCCAAGTTATCACGGCATCGCCGTCGAAGTCTGCCGGATCCTCGGTTTGACTCGTGAGGCACCCACTCAGTGGTTATCATAGCCCATATGTTTAAATTTAATTTTAGAAAGTGTTAATACCTAGATAACTAGTCATAACATATTGTTTTATTTTTTCAGTAATAGCTTAGTACTGCCAGACGTGACAGAAGACTATGCCAGAGTGAATATTTTTAAAATCAATAGCAACGTTCCATTGAACGCTAACTTCATTGAGACCTACATCAAATTTTCAATAATAGTAAGTTAAATAGATATAGTATTTTATTTTTAAGACTATAAGTACTCGTCAGTACACATACATTTCTGTAAAATATCTTGACAGAAGAGATGAGCCGTCTGTTAAAAAAAAAAACAATTTTTAAATTTATCGCGGTTTTACTAGACCGGTACGAGTTGTAAAGTTTGTCCGAAAAGAAAAGTATCGTGGTTTATATGAAAGCTCATACATTCTAAGTCGCTTTTCTTTCCGGACAGACTATAGACGACGATATTAAGTATGTTTGTAGATAAATCCAAATTTAAATACATACGGATATATATAAAACACCTATACAGTGTGTACAGGAGCATAATAGGAGCAATAAATTAAAACAAAGATTCTACTCCTCAAACTACAAAACTTTTGTTCAACAACTTAAAAAAAATATTTATTTTGTAGATTGTCTCTTTTTCATACAAACTAAATAGTATTTTCAATGAACGTTAAAATCCGTCTATATGACATTGCTTGTCACCCTACATAGTCAATTTCGGAATAGGTACATTGCGTGTTCGAAAAAACTTTAAAGTGTCGTAAAAATCAAACCATACGTTATTTTTAAAAGTCGCTGAACAAACATTTCCTGGTTTGAGGAGTAGAATCTACATTTTAATTTATTGCTCCTATTACAGAAACACTTTGTATATATTTCTGGAAGAAATATTCATAACGAATGATAAACATACACTTGCTTTTTCCTGGATTCGTACCCACAAGCTTCGAAAACAGGGTCAATTACCTTACTAAATACAAAGCTCTATATGTAGTAGTAAAAACAAGTCTGGGTAGTTAGGCTCAGAGGTTGGTTATCATAGCAGCAACAATATTTTAATTCTTTTGGAAATATAACTCCTAAATCCCGATCTTTCTTTCTGGTCGTGGAGCTCAATCATCCGTTCAGTTTTCTGTTAAGTTGACTGTGAAAATCAACCCGTAAAACAATAAAAAAATATTGAAATAAAAAATACCAAAATAACTGTTTCCCTAAACCCCCCTTTTTCTGTGTTTTAGGTGTGTGAATATGCCAAGGTACATGACTATGTTGGTGGATTTATAATTTTATTAGACTACCAAGACGTTAACCTATTGGATTTGCTTGCTGTCCTCAGTCCTTCTCAACTACAGCAAATGCTTAATATATATATGGTGAGTACTTTTATTAAATAGTTCTTGGCGACAATAATTAAGGAGGCCCTTGTCATAACAATTGTTTTATTTATAAGACGTCACATCATTGACAGAAATCGTTGATTGAAATTATATTTACATCAAAAAATTTTTAAAAAAAGAGTAAGGGTATGGATTCATTGCACGTCATTATCATGCTAATACAACATGCGTGATGCAAAATAAGAAGAAGTGGCGATATGTGGTGTTAGAAGCTATAATCACCAAGCCTTGAGAGCTTAGGCCACTGAGTCAGCGTAGTAGTAGAATCATATATGTATGCTAATGATCAGCCAAGTCGTTGGTCAATGAAAACATAGTAAGGAAACCATACATGACATCGAGCTTATAGCAATAAGACTACATTATTTGCTTAGGTCGCTTCATTTTCATGAAATACTGCAACTGACATGTTTTGTATTGAGTTATAAATGTGGTCTCAGGCCCGGGGAAGGGAGGCAAAGATAAGGAGGAGGATAAAATAAATAAATTACCTAAGTTAAGCCGCTCTTTTAAATCTGTGATCGTCAAAAACGCGCATGGAAAGTCGTGACCTCAGTCAAAGCGCGTGATCAATTGATCATGTACATATCCGATTTCGCTAGCGCGCTTTCGCGTCAGTATCTCGATATTTCTATCCGATGCTCGGCGGTCAAAGTGTTAATTTCATATATGTTACAGGAAGGATACTGTATGCGTATCCAAGGTATCCACCTGGTCACATCATCGAAGGTGTCTGATGCTCTAATAAGACTTATGAAACAAGTGCTGAGCAAGAAAGTCGGAAACAGGATTCATGCACACAGGAGCTATGAGACCCTCCATGACTTCATACCTAAGAAGATCTTGCCGGCTGACTACGGTGGTGATGCTGCGCCTATGAGCGAAATGATGGGTAGGTCTATATGCCTTTGTTTCTGGCCGTGGTCTCCTATTTTATGATATACGCGACGTCTGACGTCAGCGTCAACGTTCCTATACAAAAAAGATGCCAACGTCGACGTCTGAAACAGACCACAACAGTACATCTCTATAGTAAGCATCGTGACGCTGTACGCGGCTGATGATGTTTATAGGAGACCACGGCCTTATTCAGAAATAGGGGCATATAATAGATGATAGTTTTGTTATGTGCAGTTGTAGTGACGTGGCATTATGAGACGCCGTTTCTCGTTGCGACGGCATCTCACGTTGCGACGTCGTCTTACACTGCGACGTCGTATCACGTTGCCAGGTCGGAAATCTATGTACATTATTATACAGTCACCGAAGGGGAATGTTAAGCCACTTGCCATTATTCGTAATTTAGCCGCCTAATGAATCGATGTTACCGACTTCTGTCAGCTAACATCTCGTTTATCCTTTACCTCATGTAATAAATCCATATATGTCAATAATGTTAATATTTAAATCGTGTTGACATGTGTCAAAGTTCAAATTTGAACATTTTTTTTGTATTGAGCGAACAATAATGTGGGTTAAGAATAATTGGAATCACTTATGGGGTTTTACCAATAATCCGTTTGCAAAACTTCAAATTATTTTCGAGAATGTTCCTAATTACCTTAGAATAGACTTTGGACATCAAGAAAATCATTAGGTACTTTTTTTAAGTAACTTTATATTTAAACATAAAGCTATCGGTACCTGCCTACCTACTGAATCATATTATGTAAAAACTTCAGACATTGTAATACTTGGTTTTCCCTAATTTACTACTTACTGTATTGCTTATTGTATTACTTTTATATTCTAATCTTGCAATTGTTTGATTTTTTCAGAGGCGTTTAATAAAGAAATGAGCACAAAGGAGCATATTAGTTACATGAAGGAGATCCAAAACGCTACAGTTGATCTCAAGAAAAAACCTAAAGATAGTTCCATTGAAGAAATTGCAATGACCGGGTCGTTTAGGACTTTGAATGTGGATTGATTTGAATTCATTATCAATATTGCAAAGAGCAGACGATCACGCTAATGTATGTCAAAATTAACAAGACACTGTAGTCAAATACTATGTATGTATGTTAATTATGTACTAAATAAGTGAAATGAAAAGGTACCATTTGGCGGTGCGCTTAACTACTTCGTGCATGGTGAAGATTCAATATTGTATTCAACCAATAAAAGCGTGCTGCAGCCAAAAGGTACCTTTTCACTTAGACTGTCACATCATTTTTTCTAACTAATGTAGTGATGTGTGCAATCAGTTAATTTGTATAAATAAAATCGTAGTTTAGTTAAGCTTGTTAGCCTGACGCATTTTTTTGTATTTTTTTTTGCGTGCTAAGATTTATTGGCCAAAGTTTTTAAAATGTTAGTTCTTAAATTAAAACCTTGTTCAGAATGATTCGATGTTTATAACAACTAGGTATTAACAAAACCAATAATTAAAAAAAAAAGATATATCAGTCAATTTTGTTCGACAACCGATGAACAGACTCGTAAGTTATAAGTATATGTTTTTAAAATTATGTAAATAAAATAAATAAATAAATAAATATTTGGGGACAATCTTACACAAATCAACCTAACCCCAAACTAAGCAAAGCTTGTACTATGGGTGCTAGGCGACGATATACATACTTAGATAGATAAATACATACTTATATACATAGAAAACATCCATAACTCAGGAACATTATTTGAGATTAGCACACAAATAAATGCCCTTACCAGGATTCGAACCCGGGACCTCCTGCTTAGTAGGCAGGGTCAATACCAATACCAACTGGGCTATGGAGGCCGTTAAAAAAAAATTAATTATGTGTAATAAAATTAGTTTTACAATTATGGTAGTTTGAATATTTATGTTTGTGATACAAGAGCTACTACTAGCTGCCAATAAAAAATGTGATATCTTAACAAACATGACATTTATTTATACATTTAGACGTTTATTATATTTACAAGTAGAGAACAAATGAAATTATTTAATTAAATAGTGTAATTTATGGATTTCAATACATAATATAATATTAATTATAAACCTGTTGGTCTGGCGAGAGACGATGGTAAGAGGCCCGACTGCATGGCATTGGTGCCTTGGAGGATGGGGCGGGACCCTAGCGCCGTCCCATCTTCCAAGCACCTGCAGGAATGCCGCGTCTGCCTCATCCACAGCCGAAGACCTCAAACGCCGCAAATATGCTGCTCTTTGCAGTGCCTATATATTTGAGGCGTTTGGGTCTTAAAAACGCTGGGGCCATGAGGACCGGGCGCGCGCTGAGTGTAAAAAGACTTCCGCGCCTGGTAGACGCAACAGGTGACAGAAGGCTGATCAGTATTTCGCTCAGCGAATAAGCATTGCCATACAATGTGGCAATGCGGCCAGCCTTCTGGGCACACTACCCATTGGTAGCGATTTAGGAGATATCTACTATTTGAAGGACTAGTTTTAATTATTATTATATTATTATTTCGATTAAATTTCTTGTTCTATTGTAATTAATAATTTAAACTTAAATAAATGTCATATTTAAACGAAAAAGTATATTTTTCATTTAACCTGTATTATGCACGCATTGGTCACTTTTTCCTTTGTATATGAAATGTATAATTTTATAAATAAGTTATTTATTAAATGAATTATTTTATATTTTTTATACTTTGTGTATGTATGTAATATTAAACGATAGGCGGCAAAACTGTTTTAATTATGGTTGTTTCTTATTTGATTTTGGTAAAATACAAGTCTAAAGTTTATTCAAATTGTAATCATATTTTTGTATCCTTAAACCAAGTCAATCAGGTTTCCTTATAATTATACCATGTCCATCCTTAGCTCAGTGACCGATGGTAGTCGAAAGCTGAATTTTGAAATAGTGTATTTTGCACTTCCTTTCTGCTTCAGCTCTACTTTTTATGATATTTTTAATAAATTCGTCATGTCGTAGCAGATGTCCAAGCATCCTTCAGCTTTTATTTTCTATAGTTCTCAACTTTCTCTTTTCTTTTATTCTACATAGAACATATAACTTTTTCATAGGAAATATTATTGTTAGTACGTAAAAGATTGCGGTTTGTAATACATCAATCCGAAAACAGTTATTTTCACCCATTTGTAATGACAATAAATTCCCAAAAAGTTTAAAAATACCATAATCCCGTCAAGACTTATGATCGTACACTACTGACAGTTATCCTGTGACCCCCTTCCCTGTCCTTGAAATTGACCCAATACGTAATTTACCACTTTAAGAGGCTGAGAACACTCGATTACCCTCAAGTTGACTTTACTTAAACAGTTATCTACAACCACTTGTTTTGGGAAAGTAAAAAAAAATGTATGCATTAGTATTTGGAAGAACTTTGTTAATTCCGATACACGATACGAAATCGGCTCGATAGAAAATAATTTCAAAGTTACATCTTAAAATTAGCTTTAAGCAGCTGCATGTCTTTAGTTTCTTATACATCTGTAATCTAGGACTAAATTCCACCACACTAAAACCTAAACCTTTTTTTTATTTCTCAATTAATGCGTAGTTTTTTTTATTCATCATTTAGCAAAGTTTGCAATGAGCTCCCATACTAATACGTAACACAGTGTTTTTTTTCACTCACGCTGAAAAAGATAGGGATGAAATTTCGCTATTCCCCTCCTCCCCTCTTAAAAAACTGTTTAATCACAGTTTGTCATCGACTAAATTACAAATTTGTAAGTAAAATTTCTACTTAACTATAAAATAAATAAATTAAATTAAAATTAAATTAAAAATTAAATATTGAATACAATCGATGGAACCGTTTTCGAGTTATGGCAGCAAAAGTCAGCATTTAATAGGACGTTTTTTTTACAAACGTTGCCCTGTCAATTGTACCAATAAGTAGTTAATTCGTGCTTTTGTTTTGGAATTTTCTAACCTAAACCAAATCGCATAGAGTGCACTGTCACAGTGCAAAGTTAAGTTAAAATTGGCCATGCCCTGGCCAATTTTAAGGTTAGATAGAACAAATCAAATTAATTTTAATAAATATTTTGATTTCTTTATTTTAAGTAGTCACACTACTATAATATAAATTATAAACTTATATAGATGTCATATACAAAGGAAAAAGTGACCTAGGCCTCCGGTGTGCCGAATAATTTGATTTGTTCTTCAGTTGTATTGACGGCAGCGCCATCTCTCTCGCATTTAATGAACTCTTAAGAGCTCAGAATGGAGGTAATGAGTCATAATATACCGCGGAATAGCAAAGAAATATTATTGTAGTTGATACTATGGACTTCCGTAAAGTAACGCCTGATTTCATAACTTATGAAATATTATGTTAATGCGCTGAATAATTATTATGTACGTTGAAATACGCTTCTACCGTTTAAATCAGTCGACGCTTGTCTATTGAAGACGGAAGTTCAAATTTTAAAAAACAATTAATTTTCACTATGAGCGTAACTGTTCTTGAGGAGTTACCCACATCTGGATTTTTCAAATTTAAGCCAGACCAATTATATAATGTGAGGAAATTGTTTAACTTAGAGAAACCTGAAAGGATAAAGGAAGCCCTACAGATATTGAGAGATTGGTTGGCTAAGCAGGACTATTTCAACAAGAAGGATTTTTGTAAGTTGCCCTTACTTTATCATTCCAAAATCTTACCCTATAGTAATAATATGGACTTGTATAACAAAGTAAAAAAGTTTGTTGCAGATTTTTAACCCTTTTAATTACAATAAGTAGTGAATGGATTTTTATGAAAATTGACTCGCGTTTTTGTCAGTCAGGGGCACTTGTAACTAAAAATAATAAAATCATTTGAATTTCATTTCAATTTATTTAATAAACAATTAGCACTAACAGACACATTTATTTCAGACATACGTCCATCAGGGTTAGTTACATATAAAAACAAGGCTTAATAAATATACCTAAACTAAATGTAACTTTTTTTAATGTACAGGCTAGTCCGAGTCTAACTCCTAATGTCTACTACAAGGAGAGATTTTTTTTGTAAAAGCATTTAAAAAATATTAATCATTAGTAAAATTTAGTGAATCCCAGGACAAGGAGATTACGGTTATAAACCAGTTTTACTAATAGTATTTACTAACACCAAAAAATTGTCCGTTTTCCAAAAACAATACTGTAATATCTGGTAATTTTACGTAGGTACTGGATCTAGTAGGTACCTAAACCATTTATAAATTCAAGGAAAGTTTTATAGAATTTGTACAACTCTGTTATTCCCAGTAAAGAAAATTAATTTCACGGTTAAGTAAAACCGTTTTGTTTGTCCTATACTAAAAAAAAATATTGAAATTATTATTCTTCTCTATCGCATAGAAAAAAATGTAAAAGTTAACAGAGTTTTATATTCCAGTGTTTTAGATATGTTTGTAATTCGAATAATATTGTTTTTCTCTATGTACCATCCGAAAGAAGGAATAAAACTTTGCATGCACCTAGCTTATAACAATGAGAAAAAAAAAGAAGTGGCAACAGGTCGTGTAGTGGGTGTTTCACTCCTCCCACTAGTTTTGTGTCCCAATTCGCAGTCTTTCATTAACGAATTATCATCGCGGCAATAAAAGACAATATACACATAAATTTCAATAAAAAATATGTTCTACATTAAATTCTCTACAATAGCAGTCTTTATAGAATAGCACTTATAGTTTTCAATGTAAGTATGTGTCGCGCAAATTAAGACGACCTATTTTACACTGTCCTACAAAATAGTACGTTCGACTAGGAAAACATCAACCTCAAGCAACAAAGGCCTTAAATGATAAACTATTGGCTATGGATGAGCTTTGTCGATAAAAGAGCACCAAGAGGTTTTTAGCTAACTTGACTTGGTTTACTAATATGTGGTCGAAAATTGTATGACAAATTATCACTTGCCAAACTATTTTTCCCATAGGTGCTTCCGTGGCCAGGTGGCGAAGTGGTTAACGCGTCTGCCGCGAATGCAGAAGACGCTGGTTCGATCCCAGCCTTGGGCACCGGAGGCTTTGGTCACTTTTTCCTTTGTATATGACATCTATATACATTTATAATATTTTTCCCATTTTTAAGTTTCCTGTTGGACTTATTCATAGATTATTTTGCAGCCGACTACTACCTGGAGAGACTATTGATTCTCAGCAAGGGATCAGTGGAGCGCGCTAAATCTTGCTTTGACAAACTCTGCACATTTAGGACGATATGGCCTCAGTACTTCACGGCAGTTGACATCATGTCCTTCAAGAACGAATTCAAAGTATTGTAAGTTATCTAAATATATACTATAATTTTCTATATACGCCGTGAACTGTTAAAGCCGACAGATCTTAACCACGCATATCTGAAAGGAAAAGAAAAAAAACGTTAAATAATTTTAAGTCAAATTCGCCCAAAAAAATATTTTTCCATTTTTTTTTTAATGTTTTGTGTACGTAATAAGTAAATGTTATTAATAAAATGATCGCCTTAAATGGATTGGTACATTAAAGAAAAAAAAATTGTTTATGAGATATAATTCAGCGCTGGCAGCCTTTGGTTGACTTTCAATCCGGAGGTCTCGGGTTCAAACCCCGGCTCGTACCACTGAGCTTTCGGAACTTGTGTTCGAAATATCATTTAATATTTACCAGTCGCTTTTCGGTTAAGGAAAACATTATAAGGCCTAGTTTCCACTCTGGGTTGGAAGGTTAGATGGCAGTCGTTTTCGTAAAAACTAGTGTCTACGCCAATTCGTGGGATTAGGTTGTAGGACTCCAAAGCAGGACAAACGCTAGGAGGAAGAAGAAATGATGCTTTCTGTATAGAATTTAAAAAGTTTTTATTTTTCAATAGGCACTCGTATTTACCTCTCACTCATTTTTGGAAAGACAAAATAAAAGTAATCTAAAGAGTAGATATTTCTCAAATGGCAATGATCCTCTTGGAATCCCAAAACCATCAAATCTTATTATAATCTATAAATTTTGCTAGAACATCCTAAGTGATTTCTAGGGAATGCGAACCGGTTACTTTTAGAACAAAAATAACCGGTTAGTAACCAAAAACGGTTTTGGATGCCCTAGTGATTTCGCTCTCAGTACTTCTAGTAAATTTGTATTGGCTCAAATACTTTAGTTTAGAGTTAGTACTATGCTTAGAAATTATAATATCGTTTTTAAGAAAGATACACATTATTTAAGTCGGTTAGCAAAACAGTACTGAGTGCAAATAAAAAATACAATTGCACAGTAAACCCGAAGTTAGATGGCTGATTATGTACGTATAAGTATATTGATCTGCAATCAGTATTGTTTTGCATTATAATTTGATTATTTATTTATTTATTTTCACGCTTACAACTATTGTGCTAAGCCTAAGACTAGTATAACTATTTTAAAGTTAAAAACCTAAAGTATATTTCTACCACTTCTAGATAATATCCGTACGCCTATAACATGATGTATACAATGCCAACCTTTTAACGGTAGTTTATATAGGTCATACTGAACAACTTTCACTATGGAGCCTATCCCGAAATCGCGTTTTTTTTGTTGGCAGACTCATACATTTTGTCGCGTGGGTGGCGACATTTTGTATGAGGAAGCTAATTTTTTTTTAGATTTTGGGGTTACTTTTATAGTAAAACTTGTTCCGTATGACCTATGTAAACCACCGTTAAAAGGTTCGCCCGTATTAGATTTACACACTGTATAATGCAGCCTTTGTAAATTCATTCAGAGAACATGCAAATAAATCAATGCCTTCCGCTATTATATGGTTAATTTTTGTAGTGTTCTTAAGTTCTGGCCTGTAAAGAAATATTTAAATTGTTTCAGCAATAGCATCATACTACCAGATGTGACAGATGGGTATGCCAGAGTAAATATATTTAAATTCAACGGCAACGTGCCACTGTCTCCAGACATTATAAAGGAATATATCGCATACTCAATTATTGTAAGTATCTTTAATACTATTTTCATCACACTTGTTTATAAAATTTGCTTATTACACACAAGAAGCGGCAGTTAAAGCTCGTTTCACTCAAGTAAAATACACATTTGTTTAAAATCAAGAATTTATTGTTATTGTGTTATTATTGTTTTGTACATATTTTATTGACATGAATGAATAAAGGATGATGTAAGCTGTTCCGTACCGAGTCCTACACGACACTTCAGAAACTTCAATTCGTACCTATAGAAACCGTCACGTGATCCTCGGAGATCACGACACTTCCAACAAAATTAAGTATTGGAAGTGTCGTATAGGACGCGCTACGGTAGAGCGTGCATCATCCTTAAGCCCCCTTTTTATGCGGAATATAAAGAATTAGTTATTTTGTTTCCATATACAAGGTATAACAAAAATACTGGTTATTATTTTAAAGCCATAATTAGTAACGTATTCTAATTATGAAAAAATAAAATAAATGGTTTGTATGGAGGGTTGGCCAGCTGGGACGATGTGTCCCATACAACTTTTTTTTTCTTCACGCCCAAAACATATTTCTCCTACTTTTTCTTACTCGTAATAATAATGCCCTTAAACGGATCACCAATATTTTTAGACCCAGTACTTTTATTGTCATTATCAAAAAATTGTTTGATTAAGGCTAGGCAAGGCTAGGGTCACATATATTATATCTGACTAATAAACAGGCTAAACAGCACCGCTCGATTAAGGTTTTTGTTTAGGTGATAGCATCATCTAGGGTTACCAAGTCATGTGTTACAGTTTTTATATTTTCAAATGCATGATACTCATAAGTACCTATATTAATATCTACCTTAAAATTATTCATAACATTTCCTTTTAATTTCAGATGAGTGAATACATAAAAAAGTATGATTACGCAAATGGATTCGTCATCATGCTAGATTACCGCGATGTTAATATTTTAGATGTACTGGCTATTATAAGCCCTTCACAACTTCAACAGATGGTTCAATTGTACATGGTAAGTACTTTTTCTCCTCAGCAGTTCGAACAAGCCTACTTTCCTCACTCCTTGGAGTGACGAAAGTGCGACTTTCATCACAGTGAAATTTTGTTTCTAGAAGGTTTTCGTCATAATGATGATGCCTTTCATTCGGAAATGTAAATAAATGTGTTTTCTTAACTTTAATATGTTCTCACTACTGAGGTGAAAAGTTGTATGTGTCACACGAGAGGATTTTTTTTACATCTCGTGTTCTTGAGATCTCTCGCTACGCTCAAGATTCAAACCTAGAATCACTCGCTTCGCTCGTGATTCAATTATAGAATCTTTCGCTTACTCGGGACTGAAAATCAACACTCGCAAGAAAAACCAACTTTCCTCTCTTGCTGCACAAATAACTATTGCATCATACTGGGATAAATATGATTTTGATTACCTAGTTCGTCAGTTAGATTATAAAAAAACGTATATTTTGTCAGTCAACCAAAAAATTACAAAGATAAAGCGCGCACAATTTCAAAGGTGGGAACTCATGACGGCGTCGTAAAAAGTGTAATTTTTTAAGAGTAAAATTCTTGTCATATATTTTTTGATAATCTAACTGAAGACTGATTTTTTATACTAGCCGATTGTAGGGCCAAGCCAATTTATCTAGTAAACGATGCTTATCCTTTTTTAAACGATAAATATCGGTACTAGTTCTCCAATATAATTACCTTGTGCAATCTAAGAAGCGGTTTTTGACACCTGTCATCTCAGTACATTTTATAACCTAAAATCGATTTTAAGCTATAAAATGTACTGAGATGACAAGTGTCAAAAACCGCTTCTTAGATTGCACAAGGTATAGCTAAAACTCCAACGAGTTAACGTCAGTCGGGAATTAAATAAAATTCATTTTAATAAATAAAATACCTCCACCGATGAATAACTGCCAGATTCCGGATTTAGTGATACGGATGGTATCATAACTTAATAGAAGTATATCGTATTTTCAAAGAACTTAATACCATATTCTAGAGTTAGGATCTTATACCCTTGTTACACCTACCGAGTACAGTGGCGAGTCAGTACTCTCGACCGAGTACTCGCAAGGTGTAAACACATCTCCGAGTACTGGGCCGGGCCATTTTAGTACAGTCAATTTATTTTCACTTGTATGGGAAAAATGACAAATTTGGAAATAAGTCATAATAGCAGAAGTATTTAGTTGTATGGCTTAAAAGTCATGTTAATCATTGCGTAGACAGAAAGTTCTACAAAAAAATGACCTTGAAAAAATCCTAATTTAATTAATTTCTATAAAATCGCCTAAATAAATATATCAATATTTTATTATTTATTATGGTTCCTTAAGACACGTTATTTATGTATGACGGAAAATCAGACAAAAAAAAGAAACCTTTCATATATTTTGATGAATATTTACTTCCCGATGGAAAGTTTGTAGGATTTTTCGTTCAGTCATCTTAGAATGACGTTATAAAACTATATTAACAAAAAAATCGCTATTATAAATTAATTTTTGAAAAAAAAACGTAACTTTACTGGAGTATTTACTCTCTCGGCCGAGTGGCATTTTACTGGCTCGCCACTGTACTCGTTAGGTGTAACCAGGCCTTTATGCTTTAAATATTTTTGCAGGATGGATATGGGATGCGAATTCAGGGTATCCATATAATAACAAAATCAAAGGCATCGGAGGCCTTAGTGTCGTTTGTGAAACAGGTGTTGAGCAAGAAGATTGGAGACAGATTGCACGTGCATAGAGACATGGACACCCTGTATGAATACATTCCTAAGAAGATCTTGCCGGCCGACTATGGCGGTGATGCGGCGCCGTTGGCGGAGATCATGGGTAAGTTGAAATAAATAGAAAGGTTGATAAAAAAACTTAACGAACATTAGACTAATATTATACAATAAAAATAAAACTATAAGCTGAAATAGTATATACTTCAGAAAAAGTGACCAAGTCCTCCGGTGTCCGAGGCCAGATTCAAACTGGCGTCTTCAGCTATCGCGGCTATCGTGGCTAGCCGTTTCAAATTCGGTAGATAGTAGTAATATGCATACTTGAGAAATTCGAACGGTACCGCCGTGACCGGGTGGTGTAGTGGTCAGCGCGTCAGCCGCGCTAGCTGAAGACGCCAAGTCGAATCTGACCTCGGACACCGGAGGACTTGGTCAGTTTTTCTGAAGTATATGGCATCTATTTCAGATTATAATTTATATAGTAGTGTTACTACTTGAAAATTGTAAAATCATAAAATATTCAACAAAATAATTAAACCTATAACCTAGTTAAAATACGTCCCTAAAACTTTACCAGAGCATTATCTGTCACGCATGCAGCGTTCCCGCGCCATTTTTCAATAACAATCCTTTGTGATTACTCCCACATAGGGAATGAAAACCGGTTATATTTAGTACGAAACCGGTTTCATACTCGTCGCAGCGACATCTAGGGACAAGTAGCGTACCGTAGTAAAGCTAGCTTTTTTCCTACTTACGAGCTACCTGTGGCTTTCGAGTAGATGGCGCTTTCAGACATGAGCTTCAAAAAGTTTTTATACTGTGGCTGTCTATACTATTTTATGTATGGTTTTTAAAAGGAACCGGTTTGCATTCCCTAATCCCATATTAGATAAATAGCTGAATAGTTGTAGGTGATGCCATTTCATTTATGGGCAATAGCTTTTTTATTTTCGTATATTTATCATAACCTGAGACACAATACCACATACTCACATACTTCGGACACCTCTCATGACGCTCTTCGGATAGCTTGGAGAGAATCATCATGACCGGAAAAGTTAAAGGCACACGACTAAGAGGCACTCTCCCTGCAAGATGGTGTGCCCAAATTACTGCAAGTCAACCATGCAATTAAAACTGAAAGAAGTCATGCGCTTAGCGAGGGATAGAAGCCTGTGGAGGAACTTGGTCTTCAACAGAATGATATGATGTCACAATCCTCTGCTCTGAGGGAACGACTAATGATGATTATCATTACCTAAGGCTTCGTTTACACAGCATTGTCCTGCACGTTTTTTTGCAGTATACGTCTTAACGGATAAATAGTGGCACATACTTTGTTCATAGAACCAATTCACACGGCGTTTGTACTGCAAAACAACGTACAATCTTTATACGTTTAAACGGATACTCACCGGACTTGTCAAGCAAATCGAATAAACGAATGTGCTCATGCTTGCTGGGAACGCATGAAAATCTACCGTGTGAACACCAATCAAACGTGCAGGACGTTGCCGTGTGAACCTAGCCTAATGATATATGAACGTGTAGTAAAATAAAACAGCGGAAAAACAACTCCAATGACGTTTGTGACAGTCATAGGTTGACAGTTAAAGGTCAACCCAGTGACGTTAGTTTTATCCCAACCTTTTCATCTTCGCAATTATGTCGTTAATGCCTATTATACCGTTTCAACCCAGTTGACCTTTCGTGTAAACATATTATCAGTGATATGATTAAGAAATATAATATTTGTAAAATCATTTGTTTTTGCTATTGCTTCATAATTTAAAATGTAATTTTAATACAAGTTGTATTATATAGGTTTCGGTAATGTTTTTAACTTTTCCCTATTTACTTACTGGTGAAATGGTATGTATTTTTATGTATTGTTTATGTATTTTAAAATTAGAATTTATCACCAGATTTCTAGAGAGTGGTCTTAGACAAATAGACATGTTTTATGAAAATAAGTTTAGCTGTTTCGGAACTTTTTCTAAATTTATATTTTCTAATACAGTTTTTCTAAAAATGGATGTCCCTAAATCCAAGGTTTTGAAGACACCACTCAACTTCATGCAATATTTTTAATTTCAGAAAGTTTCTTGGCGGAGCTGGGTACTCAGGAACACATCGAATACATGAAGGAGACTCAAAAGATGACAGTTGATTTGTCCAAAAAGCCAAAAGACGGTTCCATTGATGAATACATGGGCATCTCAGGTTCCTTTAGGACTTTGAGCGTTGACTAAGGGCCAATTGACAGACTAATTAACGTACAGATAAAGTGGATATCGGTCCTAAAAAAGTATGAACTTAAAAAAATGTTGATTCGTCCCGTCCGTATCTACCTAGGTACTTTAAAACATACCGTAAAATGGGTAGTAGGGTTGGCGGGAAGAGTTGGGTTATGAATGGGGAGAGAAGGGATGAAAGGGGGGTGAGATGGTATTTTAAGGCTACTGCTACAAAAATAATGTATTCCAATTTAAAATGGACCTATAGTAATATTCATAATAAAAATATTCTTCCAAAATTACCTTTGTATGAAAACCCATCTCACCCCAATTACAAGGGATTACGGGGTGAGATGGGATTTCCTGTTTATCGTCATAGTTATGGAATGGAACTACCCAAAATAAAATAAAAACTAAAATACAAATGTCCGGAACAGTTATTATATTCACCATTCAGTTTGCAAATGTAAAAATAAAATGTTATCGAGGTTTGAATGTCAGTTTTGACCCTACTCACCCCATTTTACGGTACACATACTTTTACAGAAGTTTTGTACAACATGAACCATGTTAAATTGTATTTCTTCATAATAAATTGGTCAAGCACATTTTAAATTTTCATTGAAGGTCGTTTTTGTAAGCATTTGTATAAAAAAATTGCTAATTATCTGTCCACAATTGTAGAAGTGCCAACTAACTTACACGACAATTTATTAACGGCGGTTTATTTATTTAGTCAACGGCATTCGGAAGTATTCGTAAATCCCGAGTTTTCACGATCAAAACCAAATATTTTCTACTTGTACATATAAATCAGAAGAGAAATATAAAACTTGCTATACATATATCGTTGCAACCAACACTAAGGCTACCTCAGGCATCGTCCTAATGAAACGCGAATGGGCGATCATCGTAGGTTCGCGCGAATATTACTCCTACGAAAGCACGATCAAACATTAGTGCTCTCCCTTATGGGAATATAGTTCAGAGCTGGATACGGTTACCTTCTATTAGTATGTTGTTGGGTACGACACCAGGACCCCAAAACTGCCGAGAGACGGGGACGTCGATGAATGTCTCCCGAGTAATGACGTCCTAAAAATGGCTGCCGCTTCGTTGCGAAAAGTGTAAATTTCATCCAAACTGTGCATTGCACCTATACGTGTGTAGTATCAAACGAAAGAAGATTAAATGTGCTATATTGTTGTAATACATTTTATACTACTGTATATTACAGTTTGACAGCTATAAACGAAAACCCAAAATCAGGCTAAAAAATAATTCGGATATTTGCATTTTACAACAAAATTATAAGTCCAACTTTAAAGCCGAGTACTACAATAATAAAACAGGCTATTTAAGCTATACATTGCTATAAAAATTATTAAAATCTGGTAATAATTGTGGCAGCTATGTTAAAAAACATGTCGGCACTGCCGAACTTTTTCCTTAGAGTGAAAAAATATCAATTTTCACAATTTACAGAATATCCGCAGAAGCTTCGAGTATATTGTTGGTCAAATAATTTGGAGCCCTTAAATGTCGGAAAAATATCTCTATAGTGATTGAGGTCCAAATAATGACGTCATGAACGTGACCGCTACCGAAATTTGTAAAACATAAATTAAAGCTATACCATGACACATACACACATGTGTGTAGCATCGATCGAAAGCTTATTGAATTTCCTGCAACACATACATACATTATATGTGAAAATAATGTATAGTTTAGGAGTTGTTGACAAAATAAAATATTTTTTTAGGAAAATAAAATGTATATGATAATTCTGTGGCCAAAGAAAATACAATACACTAATGTTTTGTATAGCATTAAAAACACCAACTATTCAGCTTTAAAACACAGTTTGAATTTATAAAATTTGATAAGAACTATAAAAGTTGTGCTTACAACTCTAAAGGACACTAACTATTTTACCTACAATGCACTCATACTATGAGAAGCTTGGGCCTAATTATTGACTAGTTTTTTCTAAATTTTGTAAGGATTTAGGGTTCCTTGCCATTCAAGTAAATAAAAAAACCGGCCAAGTGCGAGTTGGACTCGCGCTCCGAGGGTTCCATATACATCACACAATTTTAACAATTTGTATTTTTAAGACCAACTTACGCTTGACCGCAGACTTTTTAGTGTTTTTTTCTTTAATGTACAGGTAAAAAACTATATTAGGTTTTTTTTTCTAAAATGTAGTTTCTTCGGTTTCTGAGAGACGGAGGGGAATGGTCAATTTTCGCCTTTATTCTTGAATAACTTCAAAACTATTAAAATTAAAATTATAAAAGTTATATATTTGTAGTTTTCACATCAAACCCATTCATTTGATATATAACAAGGTATAGTTTGTAAGTAATTTAATAAATAAGGCGAAATTTTTTCATTGCTCTCCGTCCCCCGGAAACCGACGAACCTACATTTTAGAAAAAAATACGTAATATAGTTCTTTACCTGTACATTACAGAAAAAAACACTAATAAGTCTGCGGTCAAGCGTAAGTTGGTCTTAAAAATACAAATTGTTAAAATTGTGTGATGTATATGGAACCCTCGGAGCGCGAGTCAACTCGCACTTGGCCGATTTTTTTATTTACTTGAATGGCAAGGAACCCTAAATCCTTACAAAATTTAGAAAAACTAGTCAATAATTAGGCCCAAGCTTCTCATAGTATGAGTGCATTGTAGGTAAAATAGTTAGTGTGCTTTAGAGTTGTAAGCACAACTTTTATAGTTCTTATCATATTTCATAAATTCAAACTGTGTTTTAAAGCTGAATAGTTGGTGTTTTAATGCTATACAAAACATTAGTGTATTGTATTTTCTTTGGCCACAGAATTAATATATACATTTTATTTTCCTAAAAAAATATTTTATTTTGTCAACAACTCCTAAACTATACATTATTTTCACATATAATGTATGTATGTATTGTAGTAAATTCAATAAGCTTTCGATCGATGCTACATACATGTGTGTATGTGTCATGGTATAGCATTAATTTATGTTTTACAAATTTCGGTAGCGGTCACGTTCATGACGTCATTATTTGGACCTCAGTCACTATAGAGATATTTTTCCGACATTTAGGGGCTCCAAATTATTTGATCAACAATATACTCGAAGCTTCTGCGGATATTCTGTAAATTGTGAAAATTGATATTTTTTCACTCTAAGGAAAAAGTTCGGCAGTGCCGACATGTTTTTTAACATAGCTGCCACAATTATTACCAGATTTTAATATTTTTTATAGCAATGTATAGCTTAACTAGACTGTTTTGTTATAGTAGTACACTGCTTTAAAGTTTAACTTATAATTTTGTTGTAAAATGCAAATATCCGAATTATTTTTTAGCCTGATTTTGGGTTTTCGTTTATAGCTGTCAAACTGTAACATACAGTAGTATATAATGTATTACAACAATATAGCACATTTAATCTTCTTTCGTTTGATACTACACACGTATAGGTGCAATGCACAGTTTGGCTGAAATTTACACTTTTGCGCAACAAAGCGGCAGCCATTTTGATGACGTCATTACACGGGAGACATTCATCGACGTCCCCGTCTCTCGGCAGTTTTGGGGTCCTAGTGTCATACCCAACAACAGACTAAAAGTTGGTAACCGTATCCAGATCTGAACTATCACTTAGGCCCTCTCCCATAACGGAGGGGACTACATATTGAACTCGAATAGGTGGCCTAACTGACAATCAAGCGATTGTCAGTAACTTGTAATTTATTAATTATATTTTTTGTAGGTATGTAATGTATGTATTGGCTGTGTGACTGGCGCCTAGAAAGCAACGTAAGAACATAGAATGGGCGGTCACGTCTAAAAATATGGAAACATGTAGTGTCACAAAAACAAGTATCCTTTACGCCTTAGTAATAGAGCCGTGGCTACATATTTTTAGTCGTGAGTGTATATAATTTCAATTCCACTTTCTCAGTCCTAGAATCACTCTCCGTCCTGGTACCAATGGTCTTATGGAACTTTTTTACAATATATTTTACCAGGCGCATACATCTAAGTTAAAGAAAATACCGCGAGGGAACTTCCATATGTCTGCGAAGAATAAGTTTAGCCAGTGAAAATGAATGTTAAAAGCCTTAAAGAGAGCCTCCTATAAACAATATGAATGCGTAATGCAAATGAACTTAACTAAGAAAAAAACCGGCCAAGTGCAAGTTGGACTCGCGCATGAAGGGTTCCGTATCATTATTTATAAAAACCAGCCGTAGTAGCTACTATCGAATAAATTATTATCGCAAGGTCGTATCTGCCTAAATGCGTAGTTTTTTGGAGATAACTCAAAAACACCTAAACCGATAATGTTCAAAATAATGTTCGTTGAAAGAATATTTAAAGGTGTATCTTCCTGTTTTTTTTTCATTATTTCTGAATATATCCACTTAATCAAAAAATGTTTAAAAAAACCTCAACGTTATTTTCAAAGAACTATGATTGATGTGCATTATGTTGATATTTGGTAAAAAAATATTTTTTGACAATTACTTGCATGTATGGAATGCCCCCCCTAAAATGATTTTTTTCAGAAATTTCACTACATAACTAAGTAGCAGCACACACAACTTTATGTAAAAATTTGATAATGATACGTCTTATAGTTTCCGAGTAAAATGGCTGTGACATACGGACGGTCAGACAGACAGACAGACATGCCGAATCTATAAGGGTTCCGTTTTTTGCCATTTTGGCTACGGAACCCTAAAAAAGAGATAAACCGGTACTCCCAGCCTCCGCTTTAACACTCGACCCGAACGATAAATTCCCTTTTTATCCCTTCATAACGCCCAAAACAGCAATTAGCATAAAAACCGTTTATTCTTTATTATGAAAACGGCCCAAAAACACCTGACTTCTTTGTATTGGCCGGCTAATTTTCCGCTAAAAATGGTAAAAAGTTTCATTTGGCAAATAAAAACAAGGGTTATTATTTAAGTTACAGCTTGATTCGTATTTTTCGGGAAAACGAGGAACATTTGCGTTAAGTTCATTGTAAGAAAGGGTGTAAGCAAGATAATGGGATGAATAACAATTAAAAACAGGATTAAGGTTGTATTTATCATCCCAACGGGAAAATAGATTAAATTGTCAAATGTACAAAACACACAAAAGTTATGTAAACTGTAAAACAAATGACAGTAGTTGGAAGCAATTATAATATATGGGTTTTTAAGGTATATTTCATTACCCGCTGCGTACAGATGGGGATAGTGTTATTGATAGCAACTATTCCCATTTGTTGCCATACGATTGAGGGGGCAAATGGGAATAAGTACACCGTTTTTTAACCTCGTTAGGTACACTACACTGATGAAGTCACGGAGCATAGGTTGTAATAATTATCAGAAGAAACTAACACGTTTGTTGTCCTTGTCATCTACAGGCAAAGTTCACATCACGTGCGTCACCAAACAATAATCATATTTTATGTTCGCGCGAAGAAGTGACGATATTTTGTACCATAATTAACGTATTTTAGCTTCTTTGTTTTCTAAATAACAGAATAAAATGATAATCCTACGTACAAACTTAATAAAACCTTATAAAAGGCCTAAATGTAGAAAGGGCCCCTACGATGTCCATATGTACGAGTACTTCCAGCTGATATGAATCATATCATGTGATGGTTTGACATCCACGTTATAAAATAGAGGTAACTTTTTAACATCTCGCAACTTAATAGCTAATTAATATATACAGGTATGCGCGAATTTTGGGCGCATATATATATTTGTCCGAGTGCTCGTCAGTCGTCACTCTCCTAGTACATGTCATCTTTAGACAGTCCCAATACTAAGTAGCGTCTCCCGAGCGTCGGCTTATAATCAGCGCTAAGGCTGGTGCTTGGCGCGATGACGATGGAGCTATTCACTATGTGCGAAGTGCATGGTGGGGGTAACGTGAACGTAATCAGTGCACAACGTGACAAGAAATTAAACTGCAAAGGGATATCACCTATGTCACCTCAACTCGGTCAACTGTGAAAATAGTGAACCAGCTAGAGACAAAAATTTAGTCCTGGTCTAAAATATAGCGCCAAAATTATGCACATAGCGAATAGCACTGCCTTGACGTTGAGACTCAAAAGACGCTAGTGTGAGGAGTCTGTTTAACTTAAGTCATCTATCTTCTATCTATACATACATATAATAAAGGTGAAGAGGGTCAAAAATCTGTACATTGGAGATATTAGCAAAAAAATTAGTTAGTAGCTCTTAGAATCGATAACAGAACACGTTTCGGCGATTTTTAGAATTTTTGTCTGTTTGTCTGTTTGTCTGTTTGGATGGGGAGAGTTGGCGTCAAAACGCCTGAACCGATTTCGATAAAAACTTCACTAGCAGGTTCTACAGACCTCTGGTCAGGACATAGGCTATAAAAAATACGAACTTTTTGGATTTATGGGGGTTTAAGGGGGGTTTAAACTTTGTATGGGAAATGCCTTTACATGGTAAAAATAAATACTTATGCATTTGTATTTCAACTATATATTTTTTAAACCACGGCGATGGCAAACAATCATACGATCCGCCTGATGGTAAGCACTTAGGGTAGCCAATGGACGCCTGTAAATCCAGAGGTTTTATGTGCGCGTTGCCTCCCTATAAGAATCTTTTTTTATTTACACTATATTGCACGAAATACAAAACTGTGAGACCAAACGGCGGACACCATACCAAATGGTATTTTCCACCAGTCAACCATTGGGTCTATACAACAGACATGTACAAAAGGTGCAATAATAAAAGTTAAATTAACTAACTATAAAAAACAGACGGAACATAGTGAAACTCGGAAATCGAAAAGTACCGGCACACCCTACCGAAATAGAGTTTAGATAGAGTTCACCGCGTGATGGGCGTCAAAGAGAGGGGGGCGCAAAAAGAAAAAAAAGACACCACACTATAGCTAAATATACCGAAAATTGTTACGTTGAACATTTGAGATGGGAGAAGAAGAGTTTTGATAGAGTTCACTACGTGACGGGCGGTAAAGAACGGGGGGCTCGGGGGGCGGAGCCCCCCGCAATCAAAGAAAAACGGTAATATTGCAAATTATACCAAAAACTGCTACGTTGAACATTTGAGATGGGAGAAAAAGAGTTTTGATAGAGTCAACTACGTGATGGGCCGCAAAAAAAGGGGGGCTCGGGGGGCGGAGCCCCCCGCATAAAGAAAAAACACACTGTACTATTGCTTATTATACCAAAAATTGTTACGTCGAACATTTGAGATGGGAGAAAAAGAGTTTGATAGAGTTTACTACGTGATGGGCCGCAAAGAAAGGGGGGCTCGGGGGGCGGAGCCCCCCGCATAAAGAAAAAACACACTGTACTATTGCTTATTATACCAAAAATTGTTACGTCGAACATTTGAGATGGGAGAAAAAGAGTTCGATAGAGTTTACTACGTGATGGGCCGCAAAGAAAGGGGGGCTCGGGGGGCGGAGCCCCCCGCATAAAGAAAAAACACACCGCACTGTTGCTTATTATACCAAAAATTGTTACGTCGAACATTTGAGATGGGGGAAAAAGAGTTTTGATAGAGTTTACTACGTGACGGGCCGCAAAGAAAGGGGGCTCGGGGGGCGGAGCCCCCCGCATAAAGAAAAAACACACCGTACTATTGCTTATTATACCAAAAATTGTTACGTCGAACATTTGAGATGGGGGAAAAAGAGTTTTGATAGAGTTTACTACGTGACGGGCCGCAAAGAAAGGGGAGCTCGGGCGGCGGAGTCCCCCGTGTAAGGAAAAAACACACCGCACTATTGCTTATTATACCAAAAATTGTTACGTTGAACATTTGAGATGGGGGAAAAAGAGTTTTGATAGAGTTTACTACGTGACGGGCCGCAAAGAAAGGGGAGCTCGGGCGGCGGAGTCCCCCGTGTAAGGAAAAAACACACCGCACTATTGCTTATTATACCAAAAATTGTTACGTCGAACATTTGAGATGGGGGAAAAAGAGTTTTGATAGAGTTTACTACGTGACGGGCCGCAAAGAAAGGGAGGCTCGGGGGGCGGAGCCCCCCGCATAAAGAAAAAACACACCGTACTATTGCTTATTATACCAAAAATTGTTACGTCGAACATTTGAGATGGGGGAAAAAGAGTTTTGATAGAGTTTACTACGTGACGGGCCGCAAAGAAAGGGGAGCTCGGGCGGCGGAGTCCCCCGTATAAGGAAAAAACACACCGCACTATTGCTTATTATACCAAAAATTGTTACGTCGAACATTTGAGATGGGGGAAAAAGAGTTTTGATAGAGTTTACTACGTGACGGGCCGCAAAGAAAGGGGGGCTCGGGGGGCGGAGCCCCCCGCATAAAGAAAAAACACACCGTACTATTGCTTATTATACCAAAAATTGTTACGTTGAACATTTGAAATGGGAGAAAAAGAGTTTTGATAGAGTTAACCACGTTATGGGCGGCAAAAAGTAGGGGGCTCAGGGGGCTCCTCCCCCCGCATACAGAAGAAACACACCGTACTATTGCTTATTATACCAAAAATTGTTAGGTTAGACATTTGAGATGGGAGAAAAAGAGTTTTGATAAAGATTACCATGTGATGGGCGGGATAGAAAGGGGGGCCAAGAAAGAAAAAACACACCGCAATATTGCTTATCATACCAAAAATTTCTAGGTTGGACATTTGAGATGGGAGAAGAAGAGTTTTGAGAGAGTTTACTACGTGATGGGCGGTAAAGAACGGGGGGCAAATAAAATACTGCAAATTATACCAAAAACTGATACGTTGAACATTTGAGATGGGAGAAAAAGAGTTTTGATAGAGTTTACCACGTGATGGGCTGTAAAGAAAGGGGCGCTCGGGGGGCAGAGCCCCCCGCATAAACGAAAAACACACTGTACTATTGCTAATTATACCAAAAATTGTTACGGTGAATATTTGAAATGGGAGAAGAAGAGTTTTGCTAGAGTTAATCACGTGATGGGCGGCAAAAAACGGGGGCTCGGGGGGCGGAGCTCCCCGCATAAACAAAAAAACACACTGTACTATTGCTAATTTGCCATGGCTGACACAGTCAAATCTCAGACGCTTTCAGTCGATCTTTTGGGATGTCGAAGTTATATGCAAGAAGTCAATTTTAGCTAAACTGCTAAACATACTGTATGAAATATGACATGTAGAAAGCGTTTAGCAATGGACTGTTGAGGGTAACGAAAAGTGACAGAACCTACTGCAACGCACGCGAGCGAAGCCGCGCGGGTACAGCTAGTTTAGAAATAAAGGTGACAGCTTTGCTGGATGTCAACTATTTGGCAATACCATGTCAAGCACTATTACTCCAGTAAAGATACGTTTTTTTCAAACATTAATTTATAATAGCGATTTTTTTTTGTTTATATAGTTTTCAAATGTCATTCTAAGATAACTGAATGAAAAATCCTACAAACTTTCCATCGGGAAGTAAATATTCATAAAAATATATATGAAGGGTTTATATTTTTCGTCTGATTTTCCGTCATCCATAAATAACGTGTTTTAAGGAACCATAATAAATACTAATAAAATATTTATATATTTATTTAGGCCATTTTTTAGAAATTAATTAAATGAGGAGTTTTTCAAGGTCAAACTTTTGTAGGATATTCTGTCTACGCAATGATTAACATCGCTTTTAAGCCATACAACTAAATACTTCTGTTATTATGAATTATTTCCAAATTTGACATTTTTCCCATACAAGTGAAAATAAAATGACTATGCTATATGGCGTTTATTTACCTTACGGATTTGAAAAAAACTGTATCCAAGCGACTTATCCAAAAATAAAGCTAGATTTAATTAATTAAAGAAATTTAATATAGCTCTCTAGGTAGTAAGTTTCCTTAAGTTTCTGTGTTACATTGTGTACTTTGATACCTACACGGAAATATTTAGGAGTTAAGCACACCTTCATGAGCGCCATATACTATGTTATGATATAAATCCAGCAGCTAAAGTAACAAAAACGCCTACAAACATACGCTTAGCACCTCACAGATGTAACAAATCTTGCTCCCACAATAAGAAGGCTGCTCTCGCCAATTCCTACTAAATTCAGCCTTATTCCACACAAGTAAAAACCAAAATCATTAAACACAGTGCTATTTTTAATATTCATACAGCGAGACACATTGCGTCGTGAGAAGCTCAAAGTAAATTAAAGTCTATTGTAGTATAATTGTATTACGTGAGCAGAATATTTCAAGAGGGTGGAAGAAATTATATTTCCTAATAAACATTGGCATTAATTACTTACTGACGAGCGAGGCGTGACATTCTGGTAACGATACCGTGACGTGCCTTAGTTTGGCAGACTGTCTTAATGACTACAAAACGTAATATTAAGGCAGACAGGAGATCAGCAAATTAGGAAAAGCATAATGTGCTTATAGTGCCCAATGACAGTGAAATATCTTCTGCCTAGAATCATAACACATCTTATTTAAAAGTTAGTGGAAAATATTTCAATTAAAATATTATATTTAAAAAAAATCCGTATAGGTGATTAAGACAAAAGTATCACATAGATCATAAGTTGCGGAATTAGTAGGACTACAACTTAACATGAGGGATTACATTGATTCGATTATCAGGAACCACAATCCCCCCAACGAGGGCGCCACAGGACGGCCGACGCAGTCTTAACGTAATATGCAATACCAATGTTAGTTTTAGAACATCATAACGGATATCAGTATTTTTATTTCAATCAATCAATCAATCAATCGTTTATTTCTTAGAATATGGTACAAAGTTGGTTAGTAAAACGTGTTAGTTCAGCATAATCTGCCGGCATGCATCGGCGTAGAAATATTTACATGAGGAGTCAGCATATAATTAACAATATAAAAATTATAATTCAAAAAATTCTGCTACTGAATAAAAACATTTATCAAGTAACCACTTCAATTTCAATTTTTAAAATAAATGGCATTCTGTCCACAATATTGGGACAATTTTGCCAATGTCAAAGTAGAGACAACAATTGTACGGTTAATTAGTTAAAATTTCGCTCCAAGAGCTGGACATTGTACGGTGAGGTTAGGCTTTTTATAAGGAGATAGCTACTCCCTACAAACAGCACGTGGACTAACGGATATCTAACTCAAACAGGGGTTACACTTGTTTTGAGATTAATTCTTCATTAGTTGCCCACTGGTTCGTTAAATCACTGCAGAATAAGCTATATATTACACACTGAATCACGAAAATGAACAAAAAATAAGAAGTTAATCACGAAACCTAACCACCTTGCTCGCCAAGATGGCCGCAAGTCAAGTAACCACTTAAACATTTTTTTTTTTTTTCAAAAAGATTTGTCGGTAGTGTTTTAATGTCGTCTGGCACTTTATTAAATATTATCATAGCCATATGGAATGAGTTCATCCTGGACATTTTCAGCCTTTGCCAAGGTTGAAATAACTGAAGTGGTTTCCTGCTAGGCCTTTCTTTATTTATCACTATATCGTGAAGTGGAAAAAGCTGTGGGGTGTTTTTTAACAAACTTGGTCATTTCTAATATGTATAGACACGGTAGTGGTAGGATTTTCAGTTCTTTAAATAATGGTTTACAATCAGCGAGATAAATATTCACTTCCATATACAGCTCTGACACATTCTTTTTGGGTCAAGAATTTCACTTCACTGAATACTTCTTTTGTAATTATTCTTAAACGACATAACTTGCCGAATTCCGTTATTTATTTATTTAATCGTATGGCATACATTATAAACAGAAACAAAAGCAACTATAAGTAAAGATTAAGACCAGTCAGCCACTTGATGGCCTCGTCGCTAAGGGTGATCAGATCTTCAGGGGGTCCATCTGAATAGCGGGTAATGGGGCAATCCTCGATAATGTGCTGGATGGTTTGTACTGGCGCCCCACAGATGCATGACGGGGGTTCCACCCAACCGCAGCGGAATTTGTAATTAGCACAGCGACCGTGGCCAGTGCGGAGCCTGTTGATGTTGCACCAGTCCCGTCTTGGAAGGTCAGATCCTTTGATTATGGAGCCTGGGATTATTTCGGAACCCAACTTCCCCGCCATCAGAGAGTTCCACGACTGTGATTCCGTTATTTGGTGGTATTGATACAAAATTTTTCAAACCCACAAAAACGACTTCGTCTAGTTACTAACTAAATAACTGGTTATGATAATTTTGTCATTAAAATATGTTAAAAATCAATAGGTTTTTGGACCAATTGCCAATGTTACCTTGATCAGTCCTTCAAAATTTGAGCGTTTGTTCATAAAATAAAAGGTTTTTTTGGTAAATATGCACTTCAAAACGCGGCCTTCATCCGCTCAGTCGACGCTAGCTAGTCAATATAAATTGTAAATCAAAATTCAAAATTGTTAATAATAAATAAATTTCGCTATGAGCGTAGCTGTTATTGACGAGTTACCGACATCTAGCTTTATCAAATTCAAATCCGACCAACTATATAATGTGAGGGCATTGTTTAACTTAGAGAAACCTGAAAGGATAAAGGAAGCCATACAGATATTGAGAGATTGGTTGGATAAGCAGGACTATTTCAACAAGAAGGATTTTCGTAAGTTGCCTTTACTTTACAAAACAGTTAAAATTAAAACTTAAAGTATACACTCTAAAGGATTTTCGTAAGTTTCCCTTTCTTTCCTCACAAATTAAAAAATACACTTAAGTTACTCTTAAATAGTATCGTATAAAAGAAGTGCCGATTTTTAGTCCCTATAATAGACTTTTATAAAACTTGACCCAATTTAAAAAAAATAATGGCATTATACAAATCTGATTGTCCAATCAGATTTGTATAATTCCATTATTAAATCCAAAATTAAGAATACAAAAAACTTCTGAATTCTAATTTTCCGAAGAATTATTGTCCCACGATTTTTATTTATTAATTATTTTTATTTTGCAGCCGACTACTACCTGGAGAGACTATTGATTCTCAGCAAGGGATCAGTGGAGCGCGCTAAATCTTGCTTTGACAAGCTCTGCACATTTAGAACGATATGGCCCGAGTACTTCACGGCAGTTGACATCATGTCTTTCAAGAACGAATTCAAAGTATTGTAAGTTATCTAAATAGAAGAACCTTTTGGCTTCTGCTAGCCTAATATAGTCAGGTTTTTATCGCCTGTCAGCATAGTTGTCACGTTCTAACAAGTATGTAAGTGCGAAAGTGACGCATGACGCGATAGGCGATAAAATGGCAACCATGGATAGCCTTCTGGACCGTATTTCTACAAGAAAGCTACATTGTGATGTTTTTAGTGTGGAATTTTATCAGCTTTATTTTTGCCTTAGTATGATAATAAGAATCTTTAATCTACAAATTTGTCTGTACAGTACAAACTATATATACATAGTCACTCTCATTAAAAATCAATAGATTTTCAACCCTTATACCTACTTAAAACCTGCAATCTCTTTTACCAGCATCAGCATACAAGTGGCCTTAGTGATCTCTCCCTCATTTCATCAAGGAAATCTGTGTTAGCTCTATAGTCCTATATAAATTTTCACCTGAATACCTACTACTGTAGATCATAATTTGTAATTTGTAATAATATCTGGTTTGTTGCAAACTGTAATAGCTACCTACTATAGAATGTGATAATTTATATATGTATTTTAAGTACCTACCATATAAGTGTATGGGCATTAGCGGTAAGCTTTTATGGAAATTAAAGAATAAAGAATATAGAAATAGTACATATAAAGCCTGACCAGATATATTTGATCATTATCCAGAGGGCGCTTTTATTCTCATGTATATGGTGACAGTTTAGTATAGTACGAAAAATTTTGTTCCAATGAAATTCCGCAACATGGCGCATGGTCATTTATTTCTGGTCAGGTTTAATCTTTTATGAAAGTATAACATCATATTTAATATTTTTTTAGTAACAGCATCCTATTACCGGACGTGACAGACGAATATGCAAGAGTGAACCTATTTAAAATAAACAGCAACGTGCCGCTGTCCCTGGACATTATCAAGGCATACATCACATACTCTATCATTGTGAGTTTTTTAAATACATGTACAAACACATATTCTTGACTTTAATGCTTGAATTAAGAACTTATAGACCAAACTACTAGCGCATAGTACTTAACGATGAAGCTCATAGTATTCAATAAGACTATCGCTAACTATGCTCTTATGGATATTCATACAATATTACAACACGTTCAACCGTTAACATTTACCACGGGCTCAATGATTTAGGTAAACTGAAGCGTATAGAAGCAGCCGGTTGTAAGGCGTTAGTAGAACTCAATTCTTACCGACTTGCCTGTTTTGAGCCCTAGTAGAAAAAATATTGTATACAATAGTGCATAATTAAGCTATACCTAGGCCACTCAACATGCTTCGTGGCGTAAATACGGTACCCGACTGAAAAGCTCTTCATTATGTCACAATTGTGTAAAATACCATTGAAGCTTGGCGCAATGCTGGACACGCTGCTGCTTTATTTTGTTATTTAAAAATAACTAAATAAAACAATCGCATTTTGGTATAATATGGAATTTTCCACTTTAATACGTATCTTTTTATTTTCAGATGTGCGAATACGTGAAAAAGTACGATTATCCAAATGGATTCATCCTTATGTTAGATTACCGAGATGTTGATTTTTTAGATTTGCTCGCTATTCTAAGCCCGTCTCAACTTCAACAGATGGTACAATTGTACATGGTGAGTAAAGAAATTCATAAATAGCATGCATGCTCACGAGCTCCGGGGAATAGGGAAGATGCAGCTGTTACATTTACCATTATTTTGTGATCAAAATGTTGAAAAAACTAGCTATTGATACCATTTTACTTTAGTTTATACTACTTTCCAACAATAATTACGATTTGAAGTAATGTGAAACGGAACGTTCCATCAATCAGCGTCTGGTGACGTCGCTCCTGTTATGACAACTAATGGGGTTGGCAACTGTCACTAGTTTTGTTCTATAAAATTTGGCTAAAAGGCTAGCATCCAGGTAAAAAAAAACTGAATTTGACACTGTTGGTAGGTTTGACAAAGGACGAACAAATATGGCGAGTGACATATATCAGTGACGTTACAGGAACTGTAGAGCCGCTTAGGCGGGAAAAGTGAAATTGTCAGTTTGTAACAACATTTTTTTGTATCAATTATAGTATTTTAATTTTTTAATACACACGTGGTCTATCTATTCTACGTGCATTTTTTTCAAATGAAAGCATAAATGTAAAAATTGCATCTTGCCTATTGTAAAAAAGTTTTTAGTAACCATACCTTCACTTTTTTTTAGGTAATGTCCGTACCGTTGGATTAGTGACATCAAATCTTGACGTGTGATCTCACCTTAAAATACCCGTCCAACCTGTTGTCACTTGTTTTAATAGTATCAATTAATGTGTCAATAACATTTCCGCAGGGAGGTTTTGGAATGCGAATTCAGGGTATCCATCTAATAACGAAGTCAAAGGTATCTGATGCATTCGTGTCCTTTGCGAAGCAGGTGTTGAGCAAGAAGATTGGAGATAGATTGCACGTTCATAGAAGCATGGACACCCTGTATGAATATATTCCTAAGAAGATCTTGCCGTTAGACTATGGCGGTGATGCTGCGCCTTTGAAGGATATGATGGGTAAGTTGAAAGATGTTACTGGTATGTTGATAAAAATTAAAGTAAATGTAGTAAATGTTACAAACGTAACTCAAATACGTCCCTAAAACATAACCAAAGCATTCATCAGTCATTACACAGGCAGCATTCCCGCGCTATATTGCAATAACAATCCTATGGGCAATTTACACAAATTGACCGCTTCTCACAAAAGCTGGTGTTGAGACTGTTGTGAGCATGCTCTCCTTGGCTTTACGTATTCCTCTTTGCTTCATTATTCGTAGAAATGTATGAGGATGGATACTAGATGACTATACTTATGTATGAATCCGTATCTACCTGAGAAGCAAAATACTGTAAGTCCATATGCGATTTTTGGGGTTCTCTGCCTTTTCGCCGAAAATTGTATTGCCGAATTTCACTTGCCAACCAACTTTTCGCAAAAGATTTTGGCCGAATTTCATTTCCCAACTTTACATATTAATCCAACCTATTGGGAAAATTATGAAAACTTAATGTCATCTTTTCTTCCTTCATTTTCGTTACTATGTTTAGCCATTTATATTCCGACCAAAAAGTGTAGAAATTAAAAAGTGGCAACATCGTAGTCGTCCCTTTCAAACCAATCTAAGAAAACGGGACGAGACTACGATGTTGCCACTTTTTAATTTCTACACTTTTTGGTCGGAATATAACTGAGAAAATTAAAGGTACAAAAAAAATACGATGCAATAATACCAGTATTATTACAGGCCCTAATTGCGATTGACCCTGAAGCTACAAAGCATTTAGGGTAGCGACCACATTTTAGCACGAATTTGCATGTACCTACTGTAAAATTACCAAAATGGGACTTAAAAGTGTATAATGTATAATGATAAATGTAGATAAAAATACGAAAATTCACAGAATACATACATAACTCTGGAACAAATATTAGTGGTAAACGCAAATAAATGCCCTGACTGGTATTCAAACCCAGGACCTCCAGCTGGCTGCTTAGGGTCGTTCCCATCTAGGCTAAAAAGTGCATTCGATTTTAAAAAACGAAATGGTCTCACATTATACATATAAATATCTCGACTCGCTAGTGGATATAATCCCTCTTCTTAAGTTTTTGGGCTATATTAAACTAAATAAATAAATAAATTACTTCAGCTTTGGATCTTTAAAACTAAATGTCGTCTATTTGTCATTACAACAGCAATGATGTTTTTTAACACTCATTGTTTGGCAGTTAAAGGTCAAATTAGTGACGTTAGTTTTATCGCTAACCTTTTTTATTTTAGCTACTATGTTGTTATACCTCTTATTATATTATACAACCCGTTTGACCTTTGTCTTAAATTATTACTTAACAATAAAGTATTAGTACCTTTGTTTTGGCTATAATTCCATATTTAAATATTATAAATTAAATATAAGCATATATAAATAGCTCACGGTTCAAGTTTAGATTTGCTATTTACTTACCATTGCTGTTTTAAAGTCTGTTAATTATTTCGAAAACTAAAGAAATGTGGACAGGTCAGCCAAAAATGTATTTCTGTATTTCTTCTAAGTTACGATCGGATTCCATGAAACTTTTGCTTAGTCCCACAATAATCTCAAATAATAACATCTAAAAACATACATTTTACGTAATAAACTAATAAGCGTTAGCGTAACATCGATTACTAGGATTTTTACTTTACATAGTAGGTATTTTTGACTTTCCATTACGCCCTTTCCAATTAAGTGCCTATGAAATAGTAGCGTTAGCGGTATTGAAAACATTTGGGATACTTTAGTGTCCCACTGGTATCAACATATTTACTCATGAATAGGCTCTGAGCACCACAAGTCTGAGGTCCGAGTAGTAGTACTCTCAAATATTTCTCAGAATCTGACCTATTTTACTCCCTTTAAAATCATGTAATAATGTTTAAAAATAAAGGAAAAGTAGAAAAATCCACTGCCTCAGGCGAGACAAAATCAATAATCATGTAATAATTTTAATTTCAGAAAGTTTCTTGACGGAGCTGGGCACTCAGGAGCATATTGAGTACATGAAGGGGACTCAAAAAGCGACAGTTGACTTGTCTAAAAAGCCAAAAAATGGCTCAATTGATGAATACATGGGCATCCCAGGTTCCTTTAGGACTTTGAGCGTTGACTAAGGGCCAACTGGACCAACCACAGTAAAATTGACATTATAATTAACGTATGAACTTGCAAAAAATGTTGACTTGACCGTCCGTATATTTTACAGAAGTTTCATATATTATGAACCATATTAAACTTTATTTATCCCGATCACTGAGCCAAACTGTCCACGGACTGGATCCCGCACGACGGACGTCGGGGCAGAGGTAGACCAGACGGAGATGGCAGCACGACCTGGACACATATCTTAAAGAATGGCGGGAGTGTGTAGACAGGGCCAAATGGCGGGAAGGAGGGGAGGACTTTGCCCAGCTGTGGGATACCTTAGCATTATATCTATATCTATTAAGCTTTATTTAAACACGGATATATTTTATGTTTTTATAATAAAATTGGTCAAGCACATTTAAAGTTTTCATTTCATGTCGTACCTATTTGTGGGTCTTGGTATGAAAAAAAATACCTACAGGGAATCGGAAATTTAAGAACCTAAAAATTTCCATAAGTAAATGTGAGGAATAAATTCCCAAATTTCCATATGTGAATAATTTTGCAATTTTTGTAACTTTCAGTTGGCAGTATTGTCACATTACTGATGTGACACCTATTTCAAAGTACCTATTAATTATCAGTAGTTGTAAATTTTCTATACAAAACAATTTTGTAATGTAATAGTAAATTGATTGGCTTGACTGTCGAAAGTTTGCCAGAAAAAAAATTTTATACCCACCTTTTTCTGGATAAAAGTCTTAGAAATACCATTTGTTTATTTCATATACGTCTTCAAGTAAGAAAAATACAATTACAATACAAACTTAAACTACTTACTTAAAATTATATGCTAATATTAAAACTAAAAACCCTAACCTAAGTAGAATAACTGAAAGAACAAATCAAATTATTTTAATAAATATTTTTGATTTGTTTTATTTTAAGTAGTCACACTACTATATGTATAAATTATAAATGTATATATATGTCATATACAAAGGAAAAAGTGACCAAAGCCTCCGGTGCCCAAGGCTGGGATCGAACCAGCGTCTTCTGCATTCGCGGCAGACGCGTTAGCCACTTCGCCACCTGACTTTGCCTGTTTCCTTTGTATATGACATCTATATACATTTATAATCTAAGTAGAATAAACAAAATGTTCCCTTTAATTGATTTTTAACCTCGTTCTATCAGCAGTAATTAAATGCTATATACGAGTATGTAGCAGAGGTCAAACTTAACATAACCCCAATAAGTAACTTGCAATCTAACTTCTCCAGCTAGAGATGGACTCTAGACACAGACCTGCATCAAAATGAACTACTCATATGTACATTTAACTCACACTATTTATTTTGAAGCTAGAATTTCATACAAACAAAAAATACATGTTGATACTTAACTTAATCGCAGCTAACTTCTAAGCAGCTGCTGTTAAACTATTTAAATACTTCATTAAAAACAAATTTTCCGCTTACAGGGGCCTAGAGACTAATAACTTACGATCCAACTTCTATTGCATTAACTATGTACTACAACAGCTAACGGCTCAACGCCTGAATCAGGATTTTCTTGAAAAATATTCCCATGCAACTCCAATCCACTCCAATTGCTTGATTATTTGTTGTCTTGGAGATAGATTGTGTTTTTAATGTATTGTTAAGGTATTTTAAAGGAAGAATAATGCACTAGATCTTTAAACATCATGTGACGTCTGCCCAGATTATGTCTGGTGCAGAGCACGGGGTGTGAAATTAATAAGACTGCCTGGAACTCGCAACTATGTCAGCATATTGGGCCCGAGGCTAGGATTTCTGCAGTCTGCTCTTGTGGTAACACACTATATTGTACAGTGGCCATCGGATATATCGGAGCGGCCAAGGTGGTCACAAATATCTGAACAACACCTCTATTGTCAAGGTGATAAAGTCCATATTCAGATATTTTTAAGTACCGTGACCGCTTCGATGTATTTGATGGCGACTGTAGTACATTTTGGCTTTAAACGTGTTATTATGACAATAAAGATAGAGAGGCTATAGCTCTGTTGGTGGAACTACTTTTCATAAGTTATGATTCGTATACTTTAGCGGTTTATATTTATACTTTAGTGGTAACTTTGGGTTTAATCTCTCTTTTTTTTATATTCTTGTGCGGTCGAGTCAAAAAATAATATCGAACGATCCAAAAAAAGACACGTTGTACCTATCAATCTCTTTCCAACTGGGATCTAAAGACTGTCTCTACGTCTATCCGATCTGTCAGCTGAAGGACTGATACCTACAGGATTTGTCGAAAATCAATCCTACTGTGCAAGTTTTTTTTATAAACGGTCGGTAACGCGCATGTAACCTGGATTCGAAGCTATGACGACCGCTTACCATCAGGCCCAAATGCTTGTTTGCCACCGATGTAATATACCTACCACAATATGTATTTTTAAAGCTATGCCATTTTCTCTTAATATTTTGCCTATTTTATATTCCCAAGCCTCCGTACACTATTCAGGTAGTATAACAATATCTTCCTATTACAGGTTTTGCGAGGACGGCATTATGTTCGTGCTACACGGTTCGTACAAAGTGACGTAAATGTATTGATGTTTTTAATAACATGTGTCGTTTTGCTTCTGAATCAGAAGTTTGCATTTCTAGTTTAAATTAACAACGTTATTATGGCGGGATGCTATGGTCGAGTAAAACATGCAAGAGGTAGTTTGTGATCATGTTACTACTTCGAGTAAAAGGCGTACCCACTTTTCTGTACTTTTAAAATTTAATATTTTTTATTTATTTACATATTAATGTTTTGAAAAAATAATTCCCGCCGCGTTTCTTTCCAATCTTAATACTTCTCGGGTTCTGACCTGGTGGTGTAGGGTCAGAACCGGTGGTAGTTTTATTTCTCTCCCTGACGATCATTAACGCATTGTAATGTGCCTATATCAAAGAATAAATATCTTTAATTTTTGTTTGTATGATAAAGCCTGGCTCGACAACCTCAGACAGAAAAGGCTTCTCAGCACCCCTACTCCTCTTGACTCACGTTTCACTTGTGACAGATCTGGCAAGAGATATCGTGCTGCCATAGAACTCTAAAACGCGTATAATATTGCTGACGTAGGCAAAAACCGCTAGGCTGAAATGGGATTGGGCCGGTTACGAGCAACGTTCGTATTGTATGGTCAGGTGCAGAGAAAAAGGCCCACGCTCCATACAAAGTTAGTTGTGTCTTTTTCTCTATTCTGTACATAATTATACGACGGTTTTTATTGTAACAACAGCCTTGTAAAGATACATCCACATTAGCAGTAAACTGTAATCTTAAAACGTGTCGTCGTAACACGTTTTACAACGTCTGTGGTTTGTGACAATGACGTATAACCTCCATTTCATAATCTTGTCATTACAAATACAACTTTATTCCTTGAGAATCTGGGTTGGATCTAGAACGACGAGTTTGCTAAAGTTAATTTTCAGCGAGGAACTATTAACTTGTGTTAGGATTGCTCTTAACTATTGCTCAACGCTAAATACAACTACATGCATGATTCATATTCAATATTTCAAAATGAGTTTCCATGATATACCGCTTAAAAAAGAAAACTTTATTGTGCCATTTTTGACTTATGTGACTTTCTTGAGTCAAAAATGGCACAACAAAGTTTTTTTTGGTTTTATGGAGCTTCCTAATAGCGAGTTTTTTGAGTAAGTAGGTAAAAAATAGGTAATTTAGGTTACGTAATATACGTTGATATTGACGTTAGTCCTTGTGATGTCCGAATTTATCATGAAAATGATTGTTCCTTTCTTCCCTTGGGATCGACCCTTCGGAATATGCGAAAAATCGCCCTTATAGTCAGAATGGAGTCGCAATTTTAGGGATTATACCCATGTGACGTTTCGAAGGTGCTTCTTGACACAATATTGTGTGACAGAAATAATATTACATCAGGTAGTTTTACAATGTTTTTTATGGATCAATTGTGTTACCTAGCAGTAGGTAGTATTGTTTATAATAAATATTCTTCTCAGAGATGGAACGATACTACAAAAAATATGGAACGATACTAAAAAAAACCGGCCAAGAGCATGTCGGGCCATGCTCAGTGTAGGGTTCCGTAAGCTGAGACCATTAATTCAAAAGGTCGTTTCTTACGGGAAATTTGGCGGCGCTTACGTCATTTTTACTTACGTCCTTTCACTATGGGTTTTTGAATGATAACTCAAAAACGGCTCAACCGATTTATTTCAATATAGTTTTCATTGAAGGTACTCATTAGGCCTCAGTTTCATGATTTTTTTCAAATTTTTTGGACCCACGATTCAAAAGTTAGATGGGGGGGGGACGCCCTGTTTTAAACTTTCGGAGCTATTATTTCCGAAAGTATTAGTTTTATCCAAAAACTGTTTTAGAAGACCCTAATTATTTTTAAAAGACCTATCCAACGATACTCCACACAACTTGGTTTGAACGAAAAAAAATTTCGCTCCCCACTTCACGTGTACGGGAGGTACCCTAACAAAATATATTTTTCACGTTTTTATTCTACCGTTTTGTCGGCTTGGTTAATGCACATATTGAAACCAAATTTCAGCTTTCTAGTGCTAACGGTCACTGAGCTAGATCGCGGACGGACGGACGGACGGACATGGCGAAACTATAAGGGTTCCGTTTTTGCCATTTTGGCTACGGAACCCTAAAAATAGGTCTGTGGAATTAATTTTAAAGTAAAAAAAATCTTATTATAAGGATAGATCATTGTGATGTCTCAAAATGCGTTTATTTCATAAAGAGTAGGAAGGTGATTTTACTGTCAGTATAGTCGACGTCAATTATCTGTTTACACTTTCGTACCTTATTACTAATTACAAAAGTACATACATAAATACATTTGATATCCACTGCACCCTAGATTAGTACTATTCTATTTTAGAATATTTCAGATTGAGATATTTCATAACTAAAATGGCCATTTTATACTATAGACAATTATATAAAATTGTATTAGGCCTGTACTAACATCTGTAGGTAGGATATTGTTAAAAGTGATTTATAGAAGAAAGTCAGTAAAACGACCATTTCATATTTGATGCTAAATGTAGCTTACTTGTAATCCACAAAAAAGGTCGGACATTTTTGTCATTACTTAATAACAAATCTCCATGCCAACATTCATGCTGTTTAAGCAAAGGACACCAAACGTTGACTTTTTGTGCCATCTCACCATCAGCTTAATTTATAAAGTCTTAAATAACATAATATTGGATAATCCCATTTTGAACTCAATGCCAAGCTATATAAGGCTGTTTTACTCTGAACAGTAAATGTAGATGAATCTTTCATATTCCTAGGTCGCAAACTGAGGAAGTTACCTCGTTAAATGCACCCAGAGTTTGCAAGAAACCGGCCTAACTTTGTGACCGACAACCGATTAAGGCAGACCCCGTAGACAAAACAATAACGCATCATAAGCCTTAACTAGCAAGACGCTCTTAAGCCCGCAAGAGCTCTAGTTATCCTGGACAGAGACGGCATCCTATCGCAGAATTTAAGGTGCTTCATCATCTTGGTCTTAGTTTAAATCGAGGTTAAAAGAGACGTCACTGGGTAACTTTACCTTTGTAAAGCTAAGCAAAGAAGCAAGTGAATTTCAGTCTTGGTAATTTATTTCGGTCCCAACTGTGATTTTGAGTTTTCGCCAACTAAAATACGCTTTATTCGTATTTTAATCTCGTAACATAAATACATATGGGTAATTAGATAATAAATGTCGTCAGAGACAAACGTCTATTTTTAAGAGTCTCCAGGACGCTCGCGTGAACTCGCGTCCCCATACAAATGTAGTTCAGCTCTCATTTAAAACATAGCAAAAATCAGTTTTCTTTGTAAATCTGTATCTGGCTGTATTTTCTTTGTATTACAATTTTTAGCAACGAAAACGAATGACCGACATAGATCTGTACTACTAGAATGCCCATGCCAAAGTTCGTGGTTCTAAAGCATGTCGTTTTAAAATGAGAGCAAAACCACGTTTGTATGGGAACGCTAGCGTCCTGGCGACTCTTAAGGATAGTCAAATAACAAAATTTCTTTAAAATCAGTCTAGTCACTAGGGGAGACACTATTCAAAACATTCTAACCCTAACATTTTGCATGAATATGTCTCAATTACTAAATTATCACAGTTACTTTTGTAGGTAAATTCTCAAGATACATACATACATACAATCACGCCTATATCCCAAAAGGGGTAGGCAGAAATCACGGATTTCCATTTGCTACGATCAGTGCAGCAAAACGGCTCTCCGTGAGCCACTTCTCGCCCCCGTGAAGAACGAGACGTGATGGGTGGCGAACCGCATCGCTGCCATGCGGATGACTATTAAAAGATAACTATTCCCAAGATATTTTAAGATTTATAAGGGACAAAGTTTTGAAAGCGTATATAAACCTAAGAAGTCACTAACCATCTCCTAACATCTACTTTTAAGCGTAAACAAAAGTGATAAATCTTATGTAGTCTTCCTTACAAGATTTAAAATTTCCAGTGACATTTTTATTTTTTAAATAATCAATCACACACCTTTCTTCTCCATTACACTGTCGATACTACTGAATATTTCGCCAACATCAAAATAATAGCAAAAGTTTGCTCGTAGAACGCCGTTGTTCGGTAAAGCTGTCAGGAGAACAAAAAATAACAAAATCAGTTTTTAGTACATGATAATAGCTTCGTAAATTTTAAGCTACGTCTGTCAAGACAATTTTAAACATCTTGCCCCTTTCGCCACTTCAGATTCTGACTGTACCATTTACCTATTAACCGCCAACATGTAATTACGTCTACATTTTAACTTTAAATTTTGAACTCTGTTATAATTGACTGAGGAGCCGAGCGTAGCGAGGCGACGAACGTCTCCGTTTTCACTGGTACGACGATTTGGCATTTTGATGTGTGTGTATTGGTTGGTTGGTTGGTCAGTGTCGGTCTAGAGGTCGCATTTTTCATCCGATTTCGATGAAATTTGGCATGTACGTTCCTTGATTTATTTGCCAAAAATTGTGGAGCCATTTTTTTGATTGGGGGGAAAATGAGGGGGAAAGGGGGAAAGTTTGCTGTCGCGTTATTTATGTTATCCGAAGTCTACGGTTCATAGAACCACTAGTTTATGAAGGTGTCATTCACGTTGTCACTTTGTCTCATATGTATATCAGACGACGGCGGTCAAAAAGTTAATGAAGTTAATATAGTCTGGCAAACCAAAAAGCGCAGTAACAGTCAGAGTAACATGCTATACCCATCCCGTTTATAGTAGAGTACTAGCATTAGAAAAATACAGTTATGATTCTCCCTGTCTATGCTTGAAGTGAAACAAACTCTGGCCAAACTATATAATATCCTGATTAGTATTCTCGAAACCATTTACACCGTAGTGGGATTAAAGTTGGAGGTTCAATTTTTGGATAGTGTTCAACGGGTGCGTCGTTTTCAGCCTGTGAGCAACAATGGCGGCGACAATAGCAACGAGCACTCGTCGTCCGTCGGGCATTCGTGAACCTGCTGTGATCGTTAAGTTTATCTTTTCACTGTATTAAAGATCCATAGGTTGACGTTTTATAACTGTTTCTCTTTAGTTTTTTCTGTTCTTATTTGTTCTTATT
The DNA here is from genome assembly GCA_911728535.1 of Pammene fasciana. Classification (NCBI taxonomy): domain Eukaryota; kingdom Metazoa; phylum Arthropoda; class Insecta; order Lepidoptera; family Tortricidae; genus Pammene; species Pammene fasciana. Next base: position 7,862,258 of record OU452292.1, read on the forward strand.
TGTTTTTGGCACTGTTTCTATTATGTAATCTATATTTAGTATTGTTATAGTCAAGCTACTTTGAAGCGTTAGGGCTGGGTGGGTTGGTTAGCGTTAAAAAAAGAACCCGAGCGAAAAGGTCGTGGTAGCGGGTCGTTAAGCCTGTCTGATTTCACTGGCGCAGGTAGGTACTCCCCTGGCAGCTGGTTGGTGGTGGTGCGGTCCGGGGTTGTGACGAGGCGTCTCGGGGAGTGACGTGGCAGTTGGTGTGGCGGACAGAGGCCTCTGGTGTCCACCCTACTCTGCGACCAGGTTGTGATGGGAGCGCTCCTCACCGCCGAAAAATGTTAGTCCGGATCTTGCAACCGTAGGACTTTCAAAGCCGTAACCTTGCACCCTGTGAAGAATGTTCACAGTTAGAATTGTTCTTCATTAAAGCCGCTCGGTATGAACCCTACGCTGTCGCTAAGCAGTAGCAAGGAAGTAGCGGAAAGTAGCTGGTGGGTGTTCATTACCAGAACGGAGTTACAATGATGATGAGGCGAAAGAAAAATGCAAAAGCAGAGCGGCAAGATTATAAAACTGCAATTAACATTTTCTTAAAATGACCAATAGTATCTAGGATTAAATTAAGCGGCGTACACTGCCGATTACAACTTTTTTCTAAATAAAATCTGCCCGCGCGCGGCGCGTAAGAAGACACGGCGCAGAGGCCGTGAACGCAGCCGGCGCGGGTCCGCCGCCTGAGACGGTCAAACGCAGAGTGATGTATGGAAAAGCCGTGCGCCAGCGCGCTCTCAAATATAAGGAGCAAAACTGCTGACGCTGTTGTTATGCGCAAAGTACAGTCGCGCGCAATAGCGTTAGTTTTAATTGCAATTTTATTATTTAAATAGTCTCTAATGTTAGTTTAAGTTATTTTTTATGCTTAAAATAATAAAGTAACGTGCATCGTTACAACTTATGTACCTATTTGTGTTATGGTTAACGTATTCTCATTGAGGAAACTGTAAGTCTATAACTTAAGAACCCTCTTTATGTCAATGTAAATGTATACGACTGTTTTTTTCTAAATAAATAAAATAAATAAATAAATATATCCCGTCTACATATGTCCAATACAAATATGAAATAACAAAAATACTGACATACGAGAGTACGATAAGAAATGTCTTGACAAAATGCTGTTGTTAAAACGCAAAGAAACTTCGATTGTACAAGTTCATATGGTATTCCCAGCAGACCTTGAATCAATTTAAGTTTCTTGTTTGGACATATTCTTTTATAAGGGAATGTTTTTTTATTAGTTTGCGACACGGAATTTATTGTTTTGCTCATTGAATTTTAGTTCATCGTGGCCCTTTGTTTGAATAGAGTTCATTTTTAGTATGAGGTGGTTACTGGAGGGTGAATTTAAACTTTCGTGAGACATATTAACACTATTGTCACTACACATGGCTGTACTCACTTGTGTTTAGTCACTACGCGCGACATTACGATTGGAGGTTATTTATACGTTTTTTAGTACGAAAAATATATTTACTTTGAGAATCTTGATTGACTTGTCACTTATTGTTTTATCATAAACAGCTTCATCTGCGTACGAGTTATCATAAAATGGACGAGTTTAGTGCAAGGGCTTTGTCGATTTACAAGTACACTTTTTTCTTTCACTAATAGATAGATAGTGCATATTGCGTAGTTTTAGAAAGTACTAGTAACTCCATATCGTCAAAGTGGTCCCTTTGTCCGTAAACTGACACATTAATGTTGACTTAGCGTTACATACTGTAACTTACAACGCCTGTATGTATGGCTGGTTTTTGCGCTTTTTGCCGCAATTTATCTCGAAAACGGTTGAGCGAATGAAAAAAAGTATGAAACATTACTCGTCGCAATTTTTATGATCTACAACTTTTCCATACATTTAAATATCATAGGAGTTATAGAAGCTTCAATATACGCAATAAACTATTTTTGTAACATTTGACCTTTGAATAACTTGTCTCTCCGATGCCGGTGTTCACCCCTTACTTACCCCCTTACACCCTCAGCTTATTCAACTACCTACTACTTCGTATACTTGTTATAGATCAAGAGTAGGTCGAAGGCAACCCTACCTCATCGAGAAGCAGAATTCAGCTTATGTAGGGCGATGCACGATAAAAAAATATTTGCTACACCACCCCGATTTCACACTGACGAAAATAAATTGGATCAGTAAGATTAACTGATTATTCAGTAAACTTTACCGTTATCTCAGTACGCTCCCCGATTTATTTTTATCGGTGCATCCTGTTTATATACTTAGGTAAAAGTAAAATAAAACAATTCAAATACCCAATCGTCGTCAATAACTCGCTTAAGCCACCCATTCAGTTTTATTACCTTAAAATAGTTCGTATTCTTCCAAATGAAAAAATCCAAGCTCGTTTTTCCAGCGTGTGATCGAAATTCTAGTATTGTCGCTGAGCTCAATAAGCTTACTTTGCCTCGTCTTCTTCTTGACGTACCTTCGACTTTAGATCTTGTGTACTTGGTTTAAGAGATGAGGATACTTTGCACAGTATTTTGTTATCTAAGGGTTATGCTGACACATTCCGTTGTGTATTATTAGGGTCTGTTTCAGTATTGCATGTGTTATCAACAATTTTACGCGGCTACGGGCATTGGAGGGTTTTATAGGTCAAGTTTTCTTTCTTTATTGGGCGAGTTTCCTGTTTTACTGAATATTAGCTGAACAAAGTGAATCCTTCATTATATAAAAGAATCGGTACAGGCGTCTACGCGCGTAACTGTGTACAGTCAGCATCAATAGTATCTTCCTACAAGAAGGCTGCTAAAATATGTGACACGCTCCTATGGCTCTACAAATAAGAGCGATTAGAGGTTATTTAATTGTTTTTAAATACAAAAAAGTCAATTTTTTTTCATGATATTGTTCTTCAGAATCACAATTCATTTAGATAGAAAATTGATTCATTTTGATATCAAACCCGCCGTAACAATTCAAGAACTTAAAATTAAAATGACGCTTTGTGTAGTTTTAGAAATACGTACAGTACACGAAAAAAAAAGACTTCTTAATATAAAGCAAATTTCTTCCATGCAAAGCAATAAAGTTTTAAATATAACGAAGCGAATAAGATTCTTAAATACAGATTTTTTAGTGTTCTTTTAACTAAGATAATACTTGTTTCTTTGAAGAACAATCTACTCTTATTTTAAGTCGAAGTGTTTCTATCAAGTAAAGATATTTTACACTTTTGGTGTAAAACAGTATATTTGCTCATTTAAAAATCTTATTTCATCATATTGAGAAATTTATGTTAAACTGAAACTTTTAAATAGTGTCGGCATATGAATATGGTCTGAGACCAAAAACAATTGTATTCAATTTAAGAGAATCATGTCTTTAAATCAATTAAATATTTGTTTTAAGTGAGAATCACGTCACATTCATTTGAGAATACGATTATTTTTATCCAAGAGAATGCAAATTATCACCTTAACAATACGGTTCTTTTGATTTAAGAGTTCTCGTCAACTTCGTGTGAACTATTGACATTGTTAAAAAGCTTATACTAGAAACTTTGTTTTTTTAGGGCTAAACCCGAGAAACGAAGTTTAATTAAAAAGTAAAAAAAAAAATTAAAATTATTAAATTAAAATTAAAATCTGTTTATTTCAGTACCTTATGTAACTTACAATTAATTGAAACTTAGTTAAAATCTTTAACATTTAAGATTATTATTACTAAGTTGATATTGAGATCAGTGTTAGCTTATACGTGATAATACAATTGTATACAATAAGTGATAATACAATTATAAATTATGAATATCTCATACTCATAACTTATATGTAATTGTATTACCTAGTCTGTAATCGCTACTGCGAATTTCAAATAATCCTTTGCCAGACGCCTAGGGTCATGAAGTTACGTCGAACAAACGTTACCATGTTGTAACCTACACGCAGAGACATCTATTGGCGCGCAACGTAACTGAACTAGCGCAAGAAAATATTTACTTGAGATAAGATTTCAATGATTTTGTATAAAGATTAAAATAACTTAGTGCCAATAATTTAAAATTTCATTCGAAAGTAGTTGTTTGATCTAACGAAAAGAAAAATCTTCCTTACAAAGAAGAATTGATTTATGTGAAGAACACATTTGTGTTTAACCAGAGAAACTTATTTTGATTGAAATAAAATGCATTTTTGCTATGAAAACGATATTTAGTTGCCCCGAAACGATTTGAATTGCTTGAATCAATTTCTCCATATCAACTTATTTCAAGTAAATACTCTTGAAACAATATATTTTTATATTTCTATTTCAAGAAAATGTGGTCTTTTGAGCGAAGAATCATATTTTTGATAAAGGAAATAAATACTTGTCACGAGGAAATATTTTCAAGATAATATAATGTCTTGGATTGAGAATAACCCGGAAGCTTTTTTTTCCGTGTAGGACAGGTAGGTACATACATAGGTATGTGTCGATTCATTTTGTGAAATTGGAAACAAGTTTGTTATTTCTTTCACGTTCAGCCAAGTAGGTGTTACAATGCACACTGCACAGTGCCAGGTGAGAATCTATTTACATTGGTGCCTTAACATTCTTATTTTTATGTTATACTTTACACTTTTGCACCTTTTTACAAAGGTGTAAGGTGCTAAAGTGTAAACATACCTTTGACGTCGACTGTACAGGTACTGACTTTAAAATATGTCACAAAAGTTTCGCTTATACCGGGTGTACAATCCAAATGGGTCAGTATAAAGAAGTCGGAAACTATGAGAGATAGCGAGATCTGTTCTTAGGAACCATGACGTCGATTTTAGATTTAATAATAATTACATACAAACTTTTTTATTAACTCTCATACATAACCGGGAATCGAACCTGGCCAAAATCAATGTGTATAAATTCTGCAAGTCAAATGGCTACCATTTTGAACATTTACTGAAATAAAATAATTATCTTATTGGTGGGTTTTTCTTTCAATTATTTAAACAAGATTCCATTAGTGTTGTGCTTCTTGCGACTTGCAGAATTATACACATTGATTTTGACCAGGTTCGATTCCCGGTTATGTATGAGAGTTAATAAAAAAGTTTGAATGTAATTATTCTCTGTTTCTTTAATTTGAGGTGTGCAATAAAGAATATTTATGTTATGCTATGTTATGTTATTATTATTAAATCTAAAATCGACGTCATGGTTCCTAAGAACAGAGATCGCTATCTCTCATAGTTTCCGACTTCTCCATACTGACCCATTTGGATTGTACACCCGGTATATTCTATTGTTAGTATTAGCTAGCTTATCTGCTTACAGAAATTTAGTGTCGGAGGTGGGTAAAGCTGAATAAATTATATATTTTAGTGCAAAATAGACTACAGCTATTGAGTTTATTCATTATCCAATTTATACAAACTATCAAAGGAAATTATGATGAGGTTCTCTGTACGTTAGTATCATCACAGAAAAAGTCCTGTTCGTTGAAAATAATTTCACATGGATTTGATTTTAATTTGATATTAAACAGCTGCACCTGTCAGAACTAGCCAGAAGTGACGTGTGGCTTATTCAGATCATCCTATTCTTGTTACCAATGGGTTATCCAATTAATCTAAATTAATATAAAAATGAGCTTTCTTCAAGTCCATACGATAAGTCAAACATTTTAGATTACAGTAGTTATCTGGATCACATATTTAAATGACATTGTAGTAGTAGTAGTAGTAGACGTAGTAGTAAAACACTTTATTGCACAAAACAAGTACATGACCATTAAAAACTAAGGTAAATGTGTACAAAGGCGAGCTTATCCCTTTAAGGGATCTCTTCTAGCTAACCTTTAAGCAACTGAGAGAGAATTGTCAGACATGGTAGGCAAAGATTTGTACATTACTTGTACATGACGGCAAAAACTAAACGGCATTGTATTTGTAGGTCCTCACTTCTAAATGTAAACTAACCTTTTCTAAAATAGCTCACGCACTGACATTCAAAGACCAATCGGTTCCGGAAAAGGAAAAATCGTACGTTTCCAAAGAGCCCCACTAATAAATAAAATTAGCGCCCTCCCGTGCGATGGACTGACACTTGCTAATAGGGTTTTCCGGTGCCTTTTAAAGGGCGTATTGACTTCTTTATTATTTTTATTGCCAGCCCTATTTTACCTTTCCAATGGACGTTTTAGCTGTGATTGGGTTAGAGTAAAATTGGAATAGGGGTGCACGGAAAAAAAAGCTTTCGGGATATTCTCAATCCAAGACATTATTATCTTGAAAATATTTCCTCGTGACAAGTATTTATTTCCTGTACCAAAAATATGATTCTTCTCTTAATAAAACCACGTTTTCTTAAAATAGAAATACAAAAATGTATTGTTTCAAGAGATTGAGTAAATAAATCTCTCTTATTTACTCAATATACTTACTTATCTTACTTTCGTACTTTAATCAATCAAGTACGTATTATATTAGGTAAAAGAAAACTAGAATATCTGTAAGAATATATTCGCTTCGTTATATTTTAACTATAGTTTATTTTCGTTAAAGGAAATAAATACTTGTCAAGAGGAAATATTTTCAACATAATATAATAATGTCACATTGAGAATATCCCGGACGCTTTTTTTTCCGTGTGTGCAGCGTGGAGCCTGTAAAAGGCAAAAGGGACACATAATTTTACGTAAAAAGGGATATACATTTAAGGGCAATGTTAAAACGGATTACCCTGGACTTAGTTTTACCATCCTTGTATTGCACAAGAAGAACATGAGATAAGCTGTCGGTGAAGGAAAACATCGTAAGGAACCATTCCCAAACAGGTCTAGCTTCCCCTCTGGGTTGGAAGGTCAGATGGCAGTCGCTTTCGTAAAAACTAGTGTCTACGCCAATTTACGGGATTAGGTTGTCAAGCGGACCCCAAGAAGGGACAAACTTGGAGGAAGTAAAAGAAGAACATGAGCTAAGCTGGTCTCACCCATTAGAATTCACATTTCAACTTCAAGATTTATGCGGTGTTTGTTCTATTACGGGCATGTTTACTCTATTGTTGAAATATCTCGTATATAGACGGCACTGATCAAATGTTGTCGGGAATTTTTTATTGCTTTAAAGTTGTAAGCGATAGTATTTGCGAGATGTAATAATTGAGACGTTTATAATGCAGGTTAGTTTATCTAAACCAAATTCCATTATTTTCTATAGTTAAGTACCTCTTCAATGATCTATTCCTTCTTTGCTACAATAACATCATATCAAGTAACCAATAAATAATCTATCAGTCAATTTGGCCGTAAGAACATACTCGTATCACATAAAACAAGTTACCCGTCTTTATTATTATGCCCTTAAGGCCATTCCTCGTTTCGGACAAGCCACGCCCATTCGTAAGAGACACGTTTATGGCTCCCGTGCACGAAAGAAAGAGATGCAGCTCTCTTAAGGATCAGACTTTTTGACCAAACTACGATAAATAAGCGAATCTATAAAATTTTCTCTAATTTTGCTTCTGTGACTTTTTAGATAAGCCAGAATACCATATTTTTTACTTAGTTATGTTGATTAATCTCTTATAGTTTACGTCAGCCAAGAAAAATAAGGGGAAAAAATAAAAAAAGGACCCAACTTCGGTTTTTTTTTCTATAGAGGCAACTTTCAGCAATCACGTTTCGGCTTGTGCTATATACTATAGTATATAGTCTATTAATATATATTCGAAAATAAATTTAATTTAGTCCCATTTTCCGTTTATTCAATAGAGCGTTTGAAAAACCATATACGTTTTCAACGTAGGTAGCCCCTTAGTCTTTTTCCAAACGTCATTTTTGAAATAAAATATCTACACCACAATCAATTCCGGAATAAAACACCGATGCAAAATGAATTGGCACGGGGTAAGTGCGTAACGTAGCAGAGCCTTCCCGTAATTTCCCTCGGGATAACTCGTTAAGGCTCGTACACTAGAGTGGGAACTGACTAGTGTATTAAGATGGGAAACTTACGCGTCTAACAAAACAGTGCAATGCTATGAGTGTGTTAATAAATTACACGTCTTTAGAACCATAGACCTAATATACTCTAGGCAGAGGATCAGCGTATATCCGACAGGGACAGATATATATTGACTGCTAAGATTTGGGATATACATAAAAAGAAAACCCCCATTATTTTAATCCCCATAAATCTAGTTTTCATATTATTATTATTTTCTCCAGGTACTAAAATAACAAGTCAATCTGGGTAATCTGACTTAATCTGCCCAATCCGACCTTCAAAGTACCTACCTTAAAACTAGATATATGCCTAAGTTACTATCTAAACGACCTAACATCACAATTATTTTAGTAAAACATATTCAAACATATTCATTAAAAATTTTGACAGAGTCTTCGTGAAATTCAATAATTTTACTCACACTTAACGTCTGAACTTTCAATATTACGCAACCCAATAATTAGGGTGCGTTGCGGTAAGATAGAAAGGTATTTTTTTAGGGGTAAGATAAAAAGTAGTCTATAACCACCATACCCTACAAAAATACCTTACCCCTAAAAAAATACCTTTCTATCTTACCCCAACGCACCCTACCCAACTTCACGGCACTTTAAAAGCACTGGCCACCCTAAACTCGCCAAGTGACATTGACAGTGCTATGGCAGACACCCGATGACAGACAAAAAAAAACGCATACGCGATGAGGGACAGGAAATCTATCATTGCTTCTCATTTGCATGCGTACGATTGTTTATACGCACATCTCTATATATGTGTGCGTATAATCTTACCCCCCTGTTTAGAAAACTTTTGTCCTCGTATCATAGAAAGTCTACTGCACGCTGAATTTCAAGTCAATTCTCAAGAATGGCACACTAGTAGTTTTTCATACTTAATTTACTAGATATACCTAAATACATAAAATAGAAGGAGGAATAGGAACTTAACTTTATTTGCTGTTTTTTAGGGTTCAATACCTCAAAAGATAAGAATGTAACCATTATATAGTTTCGTTTGTCCGTCTGAAACGATCTTTTTTCTCAAAAACGCGTAGAGGAACTGAGGTTTAATACCAAACTCCCAGGTTTGTCCTATTAAGCTGTAAAAAATGAGAATCCCTTAGTCAAATTTTAAAGAATAACTCTCAATTACCTAGGGATTGTGCCTCAAACATACCTAACTCCAACATACAACAAATAATCGACCAATATTGAAGTTGCATCGGAATAATTTCCAAACAAATTCTGATATTTCTAATTCAGACGTGTAGGCGCTAGCAGAGCAGCTGTATTGCGTGGTTAAATGCATTGAAGTTGTATTGTGGTTGGATGGCCCCTGCTGTTTTTAGTGTAAGTATCATTACTCACTAGATCTAAATTGCGATATAACTATTTATTACTATATTATTATTATTGCCAGAGCACGACATGATTTCGATATCTTCTTCAAATGGCTATATAATTTAATAACTTTTAATGTTCTTAATACTTGAAACGTTTTTCCTTTTATATCCAGTCCAGAACTCAAAAAGGAACCACCCTAATAGATATATATGTTCTTTTCCGTATCATCACCATCATTTTCTCCTAGCCGTTTTCGGCTACAGCGACTGAGAGCGACCCTGGTGCGCTCTTAAGTGTCTGATATAGCCAATTTTTGCAGCAAATGTGCGGCCACACTCGCTGCAAGTCAGCACCCCTCCGACATGCAATAATTTCCCGTATATTTTTTTGAAAATAAATATTTCATAGAATGCACAAGGATCGTTGGTTAGTTAATCAAGCGTGGTTATGTGTTTCATTTGGGATTACTCTTCGCACGGAGTTCACTCAAGTTAGGAGCAAAAACTAATTTACCCACCGCTCCGTATGAACTCTCTCGTCCTTATTGTATACATATACTATGTTTTATATGTTCCATGTTGTATGCTCTTGGCTAGATACCACAGAGTTCATTACTAAGGCTGCATTTTCACCAGAAATGAGCAAGGCTGCGTTGTGAGTAATTTGTTTGTTAAGTAAGAACCAATCCTAGAGCTGCGTAGTGCGAGGATAAACAAATGAATTGATACTATTCGTTTTCTAAAACACATTACTCCTCGCTCCCCCGGCTCGTACCACTGAGTTTCTCGGAACTTATGTACGGAATATCATTTGATATTTACCAGTCGCTTTTCGGTGAAGGAAAACATCGTAAGGAAACCGGATCTAATCCCAAAAAGGCCTGGTTTCCCCTTTGGGTTGAAAGGTCAGATGGCAGTCGCTTTCGTTGTCGATTAGGTTGTCAAGCGGACCCCAAACCGGGATAAACGCTAGGATGATGATGATGATGATTACTCCTCGCTCATCTCTGGTGGAAACGCAGCCTAAACCAAAAATAGGTCACATACTATAGAATAACCGTCCTTTTAGCATTTGGCTAAAAATATATAAAGAACTACTACAATTATCGCAACTCTGCTGCCATATTTACATCAGACTTCGATATTAACGTAGTGGTATATTAATTTTCATGTATAGGTAAGTACTTAACCGAAGCCGCGTTTCTCCAATTTAAATCATTATAGCATTACATGTGTGATACTTTTAATATAATGGTACTTCAAAACATACACAATAATTTTATTATAATCATCTTAAACACCAACATTAACTAAAATCATCACCGCAAGTAATCAGGTAACTAAATTGCAAATTAATGAAAATCCATCTGCTTTTATCGAGTTTGCCGTTCGTAAATTGTTGACAGAAATAATACCAAAATATAACTTTTGCACTTATTTCATCAATAATTTGTGATATTAGAGAATGAAATCTATTCGTTGATACTAAAGTTAAATTTTAAAATGACCACTAAACATGTTTCGATGTTTCTAAAATTAAGTCTTTTGAGCGGCGGTTGTGAAATAATAACTTAAAATATTTTACGCATTGTCGAAACGTTTTTTTAATAGTGAACCTTGCTCCTTTGAAATAGGATTTAAACTTCAAGATTGAATCTAAATTTGGCAGTGGTTTCGAGGTTAATTGTTTATAGGCAGTTGTGTTACATCGCGGAGGATTTACGAGTGAACTAGTACTTAAACAAAGGTCGTTCGGTTTTCATTATTCACTGGGATTGTATTCGGTATTTGCTTTAAACATTCCTGTTGCAATACAATAGATATTTTCAGAGATAAACGACTGTTTGAATCAGAAGTTAGTTGGATTCATTCACGTCTATTTTAATGTACTAGTGCGATTGCCTCCGTTTATTCATCTGATTTGGTTTCACTGGCTACTTTTATACCTACTAAAATTATGAATAAATATTCAAAAGTAGCTTTGAAGGCACCTTATTTGTAAAACCAAATTTTCAATTAATATTCATTTGGAAATTTCAATAGCAATGACAAAATCAATTCGGAAATAAGTGTTAGTAAGCAATATTTAAGCATTTATAATTAATTCTGTCATAACAACACCTTCTTTCGATTTAGTTTTAATAAAATCTCAAGAAATATTTTAGGGAATTAGGCCAAAGGAATAATTTAAAGTCAAAGGTAAATCATTATGACATGATTAATTATAAATGCTTATTGCTTACTGACATTTATTTCCGGATTTATTATAAATGCTTATTATTGCTTACTGACACTTATTTCCGAATTGATTTTGTCATTGTTATTGAAATTTACAAATGAAAATTAATTGCAATTGTATTTGGAATGTTATGTTTCACCTCAGAAATATTTATTGTTTGAATTCCTGTTACTTAGTAAATATTGTACTTCAATATAACACCGCGCACGGAATATTTTTTACCTCTAAATGTTTCTTACCGCAAAAACAAAATTTAAAGCCCAGCGCTTTTCTACAAAATACGAGATGTTCACTCTTTATTTAAAACGGTAATTTAAGTAAAATGTAATAGGACAATAAAAAGAAACGGATTTTATGAAATTCGGGTCAATATTGATCTTTTTTTAAAATTCTAGATCAGATACCTAGGTGTTTGCTTTTGAGAAGAATTATACTAATATACCTAAGTATAATATAGGTATAAAAGTGACTAGGTTAAGTAGGTTACGAAGGCCATCTTAACACGCATCCATAAATCAATATAAATAATTGAAGACTCGTATAGGTATTATTCGCATAATATAAGAACACGTATTTCATCCATTTTTGCAATTCTCAACGATTACTGAAGACTGGCCGACATGAAGGTGTATTTCGTGTTATTTGTTATCCTTGGCTGCTTCGCACAGCAACCATCAAGAACGAGAAACCCTAGCTCTGATGTGAGACTACTAAATTCGTTGGGGATAGGCAATCTTCTAGGAGTAGGAAGTCTATCAAATGATTCTGACATGGCAAATTTAATAATTACACTTTGGTTAATTAGTCAACTTAATGGCTCTGGCATAGCGGGATTTTTAAATTCGCTGTGGATCGTTGGTCTTTTGAATGGGTCTAACGTTACGAGTTTATTAAAAGTGCTGCTGTTGAGTGGTCTAATCAATGACTCTAACATGGGGAGTCTAAGAGCCTCTCTGAGGGAGACAGATCTGCTGAAGAGGGCTGATGTTGCAGGGCTGCTGAATGTTGATGAGGGGGCACTGGTAAACAATAGCCCGGTAAATTTGCTGAATGCTTTTGGGGCCGGTCAAGCAGTATCATCCCGCACCACCACTAGCACCGCATCTAGTTTACTAGATTGGCTAGGGAAGTAAAACCTACTACATTAAGTGAAGGTAAGGATATAAAATTAAACAACAATAATTTCTTAACTTTTTTTTGGGAAATGATTGAGGTCTACTAATGGATTCAATTATTTTGGTTTGCTGACTGGGTTTAACGGGGCTGGTAATTGAAAATTAGTAGAATGCTTGTACATACATGTGACACGCTTTCGGAAAAAGCGGAAGGTGCTTGGGTTGTATTCGAGCAATAAAAGCGTAAGCTCCCGCCGCTACATGGTAGTATCTTTTTATGTTGACTATCAATCACATCATATTATGATTACTAATGGTGACGCTGACGGTAGTGGATGTTTGTGTGTCAGTATGTAGATTGAAAAGTATTTTGTTTAGGTTATGTGTCCTATACTTATTAGTTGTTTGGTCACAGACTGGTCAGTCACCTTTACATCGCTTCCGATATCATGCGGCACCTTCGACCGACTCATTTTTCTCTAATCTGGCAACTTACTACTTGCTAAACTTACCAAATAATGTGGTTTCAGATTTGACGATTGGTTTCATCCTCGATGTCGACTTTGTCCTCCTCGTGATCACGCAGTCATGGAGAACCTGCGCACCTATTATACCTGTTTCCCGCAACCTTAGATTTAACATCTGATAATCTAGCCTGTCTAGTTAGTTTTCGATGGTACGATGAAAATACGACACAGCTACTGACAAAATTATATCAAGTGATGCACCAAGAATACTCTATCAGTTAAAGTACAGTCAGCATCAGATATATGGGAGCGGCTACGGTGGTCACAAATATCTGAACATGCACTTTATCGCCTTAACAATATAGGTGTTGCTCAGATATTTGTACCACATTGGCCGCTCCGATATATTTGATGGCGACTGCACCTCCTTTGCCTGCTAAAATAAAATGTTTAGAATGGCCGTCTCTTTCATTACATTGATTGAAAAATCATAATAGCTGCTTTCAAGTGAATATTAGGCCTATTGGATTCCTAAATAGAGTTTTCTAGGCGTGTAGGTTAAAAACAATGTCGCTCCTATACGTTGTAATGTAACTGTGTAACTGCCAAGTCAGTGCGAACATATCACAGACAGATTCTAACTCAGTACTACACTCGAGAGCAAAAATTTCGGCTCAGTAACATAAACTTTAATATCTTTAAAATTAATATCTTTCGAGTGTATTATCAATTTATCAGAATAATAAAATATGTAAAAATTATAAAAGTCATTTAGTATTTTTCTGGGAAAAATTGTTAATTCCTAATTTAAGTATAAAGTGTATAATTTAGGTATAGGTACTTACTGTTCACGATACAAACCTTTCCGGATACTTCTGGAACTCGCCTATTTCGTTCGTACCTAATGTTCTCAAATATAGGACAATGATTTCCGCGATGGAGATTTTCATTAGATGGCAGCACCGTGGCGAGGGGTCTTTTTGACAGCAAATGTCAAATTCCACCAATCATATTTAAACCATTTTTTATTGGTGGATTTTGACAGCTGCTGTTAAACATACTTGTCGCCACTGTAGTGCCATCTAGTGACAAATTCAATCGCGGAAACCGCATGTGGTTGCGGCTGCAGTGTGATAATCGGCTTAGTTTTGCTACTGTATCGCTGTCTCTCACAAGGAAACAGGACAGAATTTATTCTGTTTTTATAATATATGCATTTTAAAAGAATATAAACAATTAAAACCACATAAACAACCTTTTGTACCTATTTATAAGATTGTTTCATTAGCCGTCTGAGTCAAGTAAAAATTTTTAAAAATAGAAGGAGTAGGTTTATAGGAACATACAGATTTCTAAAGGGTCGGTCGGCAATGCACATGTGTTACATCTGGAGTGGCGCCCATAGGCTACGGTAGCAGCTTACTATCAGGCGGGCCGCATGCTTGTTTGCTACTGACGTGACTAAAAGATTGCGACGATACATTATCATATCATTTACATTTTGGCATTTTAAGCGTGCTGATAATAAATATACCAGTCGCTGGCTAGCACCCCCAACTTTTTCATGGATATACGCTGTATAACCAAACAAATACGACCTATATCTTTGTGATGACATTTTATGAGAAGTTAGTTGACCGCGAAAAGTGTTTGCAACCAGTGTTGAAACGTCAAAACTGTCGGTAAGTACCTGACTAAAAGTTCGCTAGGCATATTTGTAACTTTAATATACCTCGGACCTAATTTAGTTAATAGTATTTTCAATTCATGATCGTGCACTCAGTGTTTAAAGTGGCATTAAGCCGATACCCTCGAAGCCAAACAATGGCCGTTTGGGGAGATGCGTCTGAACTGAATAGCGTTGGTTGACGTCAGACAAACGGAAATGCCATTCATCAACTTTCTTTACTTAGATAGAAGCCTCGTCAGTCATTTCCGGTGACTTTTTGGAAGAGTACATTGTAGAAAAGGGCGATTATCAACGAAATTGACGGGAGAAATTCTTCTTTAAAAAAATTTTTTTTTTAAATTACAATATTACTTACCATACTGTAACTAAGGTTTATGTTTTTTTAATGTGTGCTGTTTTAAAATGAATTGATATAATACGTGTGTTTATAATATTTTTTATTAAATTATTGTTTTTACAAAGAAATTATTCACATGAAAATCGATACAGATATAGTTTGATATTAATATTTGACAAGGATTTAGAGATAAAAGATGTTACACATCGTTTACTAAACTATCACCAGTAATTACAATATGTACAAACATTTACATTATATACAACTTAGGTACTATCTTTATCTAGCTTAGTATTGCCCAAGAAATTCAAATTATAGTTTTCACATTGACAATGAATACTTTTATTATTTACAAGACGAGAACAATCGTACAACCAAAAATTCAATCTATGAAATATATTTATACAATTATTTAGACAAATACACGATAATACTATTTCTTTACGATTATGTATCATTCACGTGATCTAGCATTTCTGGCAATGCATTATAGGCAACCATGTTACCAAAACCTCCTTTAGGTTCTTTTTTCGTAACAATAGCTATGATCTCCTCTTCTGGGGGTGGTGGCGGTAGCTCAACATTATCCAAAGCTGCTGCCGCCGGTATATCATCTACACTAAGAACTACTTCCCTATTGTCAATTTCAATTCTATTACGTTCTACTACAGAATTATCTTCCATTATACTATACAAATTCTCCGATTTCCCCTTACTATACATATGTCAGGAGTTTATGTAAAACGGATCGTTTAAATTTACTTCATCATTAACTGTGTTGCTTTTCTGAGACCATTGTTTCTGCTGATGTTTTATCCTGTATATAATTTCGTCATGTATTACTCCAAAACACATGGCAGTCAATGCAAGACCGGTTAGTGTATAAGCCGAGCAGAACCATAATGTGGTAGTATTGATCGTATAGTATCTAACACCATGGATAGTGGTGTAGTTCATACCCGGGAAAATATTTCCAAAACCAATCGTACTCAACGCCATAAAACAGAAATAAAATCCATCAACGATCCCCATATGATCTAACTTGAAAAGAACTAACGCTCCAATAGATATATAAATGAAAATTGCCGTAAGGCATAATAGAACTGGCGCTAGAATACTTAAACCATGCATAGACAGCTTAGAATCTGTGTCAGGCCAACTAATGACGTCATCTTTGGCTGTACTAGTAGTTGGTCTTTCTGAAACGGATGAGTCCTTTTGGCTATCGGCTTTTAGGACATAGCATTCCTCTGTAGGAGTCTTGCTTGTGTTTTGACTGTTTAGTTCTTCTTGTTGTCTTTTTAGTTTCATTCTTCTTTCCTTTTCGGCCATTCTTCTTTCGTCGTAGCAGCAGTAGCCGCAGTTAGAGCAAAGACAGCAGCAAAGTGCTCTGCTGAAGACACTGCGGGCCATTTTTGATAGCAATGAACCCACGTTAGAGAGGTAAACGAGTGTAAGAGGTATGCCAATCAATGCATATACGACAGTGACGCCTTTGCCCAGAATTGTTCTTGGAGCGATGTTTCCGTAACCTGTAATACAAAAAAAAAACAGTCTTAGTGAAATATGACGTTAGGTGTGAATATGTTTGTGCCATATGCCATTTACATTGGCTTGCAGAAGAGCGATAAGAATATTGAAAAAAAAAAATTGTAAACTTTTACATTTAGGAGGTATTGAACTTCATACAAATATTTTTTAATTCATGAAATAAAAGCATTTTTATTATTGCCATATCCACTTTGTTGAGTAAACGTTAAACATGACACGAAACAAAGATGTAGTGTTAGAAAACGATTTTGCAAAAAAAAAATATATGGCACAAACGTATTCTCAGCAGGTGACAATCTATACATTTTTGAGTACTCAAAGTTAAATATTAAACAAAATTTGTAATGAAAAAAACTGAACGGCAAAAAAATTTTAGCGTTAATAAATGTATTATTTTTCATTCTCCTTCGTTGTCTTGGCTTTTTGCCACGGCTCATTAAAGGAGCCTGAGGTCCACTCAGTAATCTGCTCCCAAGATTTATCTCAGGACTAGTTTTAACGGCAGTGACTGCTATCAGATAGCAACCATATCGATACCTTTGGGTTCAATTGGCGTAAAGGACATTTTAGCGAAAATGAGTTATATATACAGCTGTGTTCAGAATTTCAAGCGCTATCGTTCTGTATATTTAAAATTTCGATATCTCTTAAAAAGGTGCCTTTACGACCCAATTTTTATACTATGAGCTTGCAAAAACAGCTTATTTAAAGGGACGTAAATGACCAGTTAAAATTTACAGTTTAAAGATATAATCGTAAAGGAAGCCCCTAAACATAAATATTATCGTAAGTGACTTTCATCTCGTTTATCGTCCTTTAAGCCCTTCATTTTTTTTGCGTATTTTTCAAATCGTATGGGCTAGATGGGTGTAAAGGGCATGTTTTATTACGTTTGTCCTTTACGACCTGCTTTAAAATGATTTTGCCATAAGCGTAATGACGTGAACATGGTTGTAAAGGACTTTTCTAATATTTTGTGACCTTTACTGCTATAAAGGAGTTTATAAATTCCTAAATTGACAGAATTAACATGGATGTAAAGGTGTATAATGTTAAATAAGTAGTTTCATGTGACCTTTATCACTATAATATAATGTTTGACCTTCAAATTAGTAAACATTTCCGCTCAGTGCAAATGTAAACTAACGGTGTAAAGGACACTTATCATGAATACAGTTAAGTTTTGTAGGAAAACACGTCCTTTATATGTTTTTATTAATTACCAGATTATTAAGGGCACGTGAGTGTTATTAGGTATTTGTTTGTATTTTAATGAGAGAAGTTAAATTGAATATGTTATAAATCTAATAATTGTTTGAAAATAAATAATCGGTTCTGTTAAAATGTAATATTATCACCAATTATCAATATTTTATCGTTTTAATTCATAGCATAAACATCAGTTACAATTTAAATTAACATAATAAAATTAACTACTGCTCTAGCTACACCGAACTATTACCAATTTCGTCGGCTAAGTATAAGATCTAAAAAAGCATTGCGATCAAGCTACACTATGTACACGCCGTTTTCATTCACTACGTTACCTTTTTAATAAGAAGTAAGATATGGATGAAGATATGTATCCTTTAGAAAAGAGGGTACACTGGGTTGAAGGCTAAAGAGACAAGAGGGTCCCCCCGTCGTCAACATATTGCATCAATTTAGAGCTCTCTGGCGACCTTACTCACCGACAGGAACACAACCTATTTACCTAAGGTTTTCGGTGAGGTGGAGGTACTTTCCCAGTCGGGCTCTGCTCCAGATTTGAGCAACATGATATTCGCAAATCTGTGCCCTACCACACAAAACTAGATGACATTCGCAGTGCCCATGCCCCTCTTTTAGATGCAAGTAGTCTAAGGACGTACCCGGTCGAAAACTAAACGTGACAGGTTTGAAACGTATCCGGATTCCTATCCGGATACGTTATGATAGATTTGGTTTTAATTTATTCATATAATTGTCTCGAATATTCTTTAATTATAATAGAAATTATATTTTGAAATTGGAAATTATAGGCGTTAAATGAAATATTTTGCGCCTTAGCTAAAGTTACCCTCTTTTCACTTGAGACTCTAGAGACACAGAAATTTCTAAGTACCTATAGAAGAGTTAATAATTGCTTTCAAATTAAAATCTCTTTGTTTTTTTCGTAGTTTACAATACGATATCTTGAAATATTGGAATAATATTATTAGTATTATATTTACAGTAATTTTACCCAATAAGTAAACGTCCTAATTCTTGATATCCTAATAGTAATCATCTTCCGATCTGTTACTTCCCTTGTTATGACTTAAGGTATCAACAATTAATACAGATTTAAACAATAGGACATTTACTTTATCTTCATTACCGGAATATATTAGCTACAAACTATGTTCACCAAAGATGTTCGTATCATAGCACCCTTCATTAGGTTTTGCACACGAGTCGAAATGGTTTACCAGGGCGTGGCCGCTGCACACACAACAGCTACTACGAGCTACAAGTAAACATATTATGAGGTGTTGCAGACCAGGCAGCAGCCGTCTCCTACTTGCGGGTCAACCGACGGCTTTGTAAAGGTACTATGTACTGCTGAACACCCCAATACGCCCCAACGGTACCGTATAGCATTTGAACGTTGGGACAATATGGCGCTGCAGCGGTCGGAATGGCGATGAATGAATGAACATTAGCTAGTTTTTGAGCAAGCTATTCATTTCTATTTCATAACTGATTAAAAATATTGCGTTTTCTATATTATAAATGTAATCCGGATGTACCTACTCAAATCAGCCACGTTTTGATACACTTTTCAGGCTTCCTAAGAGTAAACTAAGCTAAATACAGTTAACGTGTGTACTGTCACCGGTAATTATACGCCCCAAATTTAGGGTAAAATAATCTAAGATCGTTACTAACGCCCCGAATTTGGAGTAAAATAATCTAGGACCGTCACTTACGACCCCATCATTTTTAAATTATCATAAATTTCATGGGCATAAAGGACACTCATAGCGTTTTTAACCAATTGTAAAGGACATTAACTTCTAAAGTATTTAGTTTATGGATAGGATTCCTAATTCAGATTAGAGATACCAACAATTTGAGTACTTTTCTAATACACATCAAAGATATAGCTCGATAAACAAAAAAGATATTATCAACATTAAAAAAAAAACTCTGTTTTTTGCGTCTCCTGAAAACCAGCATTTTGTCCTTTACGCCAATTGAACCCAAAGGTATCGATATGCTTATTTTCTTATACGGCAACGTTAAAACAAATTCAACACAAAATCTCAAATCAATACATTTTTATTGCTAAAAATGAATTACTTACCAATAGTAGTCAGTACAGTAAGAGAGTAGAAAAACGCCAACGCCAGGTTCCATTCATGTTCCTCATAATGGTTAGCAAATTCACCACCGCCAAATTCCCCCAATGCCATCTCCCGGTAACTAACGCCATATTGCGATGCCATTTCAGTGGTCACCCGTTGTACCAATTCGTTTTGAAACTTCAAAATTTCCTGCGCTGCTAAACGTGTCCAATTCTCTCTATACAAAATATTAAGTGAGACAGTTATCTCCCAAATGTTCTCAACAGCTCTGCTTCTTGCTTCCCAAAAATAATTAGCAGACACCGTTAAATTACTAAAATTACTTTCTTCGTCAGCATCCTTCTTCTCCGTATTATTATGTTCTTTGTGACTTAGTTTTTGTCTATCTGGCAATATTCTAGGCCTGGCCGGCATTTCTGCTCCACCTTCTATAGCTAAGAATATGAATGAACCCAAAAATATGTATGCTAATAGTACTGCAAATATCACGAAATTCGTTAGTGAACCTATTAAGAATTGTTTTCTTCTGTACTTTGTTGTTTTAAAACAAAAGCAGCAAATAACTTTCTGGCGGGAACTTTGCGCTCTCTTCCTACTATTGGATGCCATCGAGTCGGCATCTTGGCATCTGTCCAATGGGATACCTCCATTTAGAGAAGGCTTCGCCAACGTGTATTGTTCAAACCGGTTGATTGCTTCTTTATCCAGTACTATATGATCTATATCCATGTTGGCGTTATCTTTTACCTTCGCTTAGTGACGTCATTATTCAGCTCGTTCGATCTGAAACAATGAAAAATCGTTTGTTAGTAATGACAATATTTTTACCTCGCACCTTGCTAAGTGGAGAGTCATTTTTCAAAGTGCTTTTAGGTGTAGGTAACGGAATCAGATGACGAATGACTGCCTTTACCTAGTATGATTAATGATCGTAAATGCCTTGCTAGGAACGCATTATTAAATTATATTTCAGAAAAAAATGTTTTATATTTAATTGAATATATTCTGTACAATTTGATAAGAGGACATATATTTCTAATTGTATTCTTCCAAAAAAAAAAACATTTTCTTGCGCACATGTCACATATTTTATTCCAAAAACATTTTTATTTTGCGTATCAATACAAAAAACTGTTATGATATCCTTTAGAGTAAAACCTATTTAATTATCTGCTTCTGCGGTTCTATTCATTCCCAATATTATCATTTTAACGATTATTTTGAATTTTTTTCCTTATAATTATTGTAGTATTTCATAGTATAAGAAAAAATTAATAAACGTGTTTCAATAATAATAAACACATCACATTGGTATATAATTTTGCACTGAAGATATCACAAGAATATACTATGAAAAACCAAACAAAGTTTTAAGCTAAACTCTTATATCCGCCTGATAACTGTTCACTGGAGTTTAAGTTGAAATTATAGATGCAAAAAAAAAGCTTTTTTTATTATTTAATACCTCAATTGTAATGCTTAGAAACTCTTAGGCCTATCATGTGATCAGTAATTTGGAGACATTAAATTTAGAATAAAAAAAAAGATGTAACCTAGTGCCTATTTATACATAAAACTGCGTTAAGAAAAACATTCGGGCTAAAAGCATAATATTACTTCCATAGTTCCAAACATTGCCATCGGCTCCAAATATCACATCTCATAACATGGTAAGGAATGTCATCCCCCGAACATCAAATATTATAACCAAATCACGCATTCCACTGGTTTCTTTCTGCCTTCTTACTCATGCTTGACGCATCAATATTTGAGGTTATGAATAAATACATTTGCAGAAATATGGGAACTATTTCTTACAGCCTACCGACAATATAATTCTAAATGTGGATTTAGTTTGTTGTTTTTGGGGATAGCTGTTTCACAAAACAATAATTACTGCTCGTAATAAGGCTCGTAAAGATTTTCAATAGATTAATGTTCAATACTTCATAGCAAGATAGTTGAATATGTATTGTATCAAAGATATGAAATTGCTAACATATGTCTGTCTTTCTCTCTCTCTCTCTCTCTTAGTTATTCAATTATGCGGAAATGGTTGCTAAGTTGCTATAACTTTAGCAATTTCGCTATTATGGCTTTGCCCGTCGTACCTCTCTGTATACCTATCTCATGGCTTTGAACAGTCAATGAACTTTAAGTAAATAATGGCGATTTGTCAGATTAGCTTCTAAACCGATACTACTAAAAACGGGCTATTTACCATGTATGTATTTCTGAGTTTCTGATATTTTGGCATTGCGAGTGTTACTTCTACCAACGCACCATACAATACCACTACGTACCAACCACACTACACGAGAATAACTACCTATACAATTTCGGTAGCAAACAGCCCTTAAGGTGACCTTAGCCTACGTATGGCTATGTCGGCGGCCGATCGTAAAATCAGGCAGATCGTAATGTTTCTGTGTAATGTTTTAACGATAATCACATTAAACCAATGTATCTTGGGTACCTAGGTTAGGTTCGTTAGGTTGCTTCAGATGCCCGAAGGGCAAACTGCCTAGAAATAGGAACCCCGCTGTGGGGCTCCGTCGACTCAGGGAACGAGTCAAAGATTTCCATGTTTCACGATATGCCTATGAATTTCTCGGTATGCCTGATTTTACGATCGGCCACCGACTTCTACAACTCCAGAGCTGTTACATTTTTATGTAATGGATTATTTAGTTATAATAATAAAGTTTTATTCCCGAAATTTCTATGAAAACATTTTTTAACATCCATATCGAACTGGTTTGAATTATTCATTTTATTTCACGGTATTTTTATATGGATCCCTTCACTGGTACGAATGAGTCGAGTTGATGCTACTTAAGTCTTTGAGCTTTAGAACTTGCCTGAAGTTGATGTACGGAATTGAAGGTTTGGATTAAACTGTGGCTTACCTATTTATTTATCGATTTATATCACATTTCCTACATAAATATGTAAGTAAAATATGTCGAATACAATTAAATCTTTTGCGTTTTTTAAACGCCTATAAAACTTAATTTCACCCGGATTTTGTTTTTATAAAACGCTCGATCAAACTAAAACTCAAACTCAAAGTATTTATTCAGTAAGTAGGCCACAAGGGCACTTTTACACGTCAGACATTATATATAAAAGAGAGAGACAAAAAACTACTTACACCTCTGACCCGAGAAGAATTACTTATTACCGGCAAGAAACTCAACGGGACTTATTTTTTCAAAACAAGAGTACTTACATAAAATCTTGAAAATAGTTAAGTATAAATGCGTTGCTTTATAAAAAAACATATCAAACCACTTTAAGAGAAATACCATAATGTACGATTCACTTTTGTATAGAGAAAAGGAAAACCGAAGAAGCTCCGGCTTGTCTATATTATTTCCTTTATTTCCGACATAAATTACAGAACAGAGATCCAAGTAAACTCCAACTACCAGACGATAGTTTATGATGATAACAAATTTCAAATTAAAGTACCCGTTGTATTTAAAATACTACATTTTTTATTTCATTTTATTGTCATCGGTCCGACACATTTATTTTATTATTATTTAAGTCTTTTTTTGTTGATATGCGAAACCTATACCTTCCAAAATTGTTTACTCAAAATTATTTCATGTTACATGCATATTCCAGTCCAATAGATATACATATACGGCTGAGTCACTATGATATGACATATATTCGTTATGATATAGGTACTATGAGTTTGTCAGTTCCAGACAACAATAAATAAAGTGATATCAACATCAAGGTTGCAATCTAAAATCTCCAACACCGCAATCAAAACTTTCAAAGAGAATCTTTGTAAGTTGGAATTTTTGTTATTTATTCTCTTTCCGCACACGTACCGCCAAGTTCGATTTTTCGCACGCGGCAGTACGTAACGCGCTATGAATAAAAAAAATGTTTCTTCATTTGCTACCTCGCTTTTATGCGTTATAAGCGGTCCGTGGGTAAATTGATACGTTCGAGTTGATATACGGCGTTTATGAGCTATGGACGTGGGTCGGGAAGGAGATGAAATATAAATCTAATAAAATCTGTAGGTACGTTACTGTAAGTTCGTTGCATCATTCCAATCATTACACAGGAGTTATTTAGGAATGGCTGACATGAATATACACCACAAAAATTTAATTGTTAAAATACTGATTTTGATAACTAGATTTTCCCGATATAATTATGAATGTATTTCTGTCCGGCTGTCTAATTGTTCTCTCTTCACGTATAAACCGCTAAACCGATTTAGAAAAAAATTGGGCATGGAGACAGATTTAGTCACAGGAATCATCCCTTCATAGTAAGGAAAAATAGGGGTCTCATCATAGGGGTGAAAAATAGGGAGATGCGAATATAATTTGGAAGTGCTAATTTTAGGCAGACTACGCCACAGGCTTCTAGCTAGTCTTTATATTTTATTTAGTGTTAAAATTATAATTTTATCCTCTCGAGTGCCTATAACAATTCAAGTCAATCAAATTTGAATCTAAACCGATTGACTTAAAATTAAAATTCCAATGACAACCCTGCCGCAGTGTTATGTGAGGGAACTTTAGTTTAAGGGTCTCATGTCAATAAGCAACAACGGACCCTCTTCAGAGACTCGACAGAGCAGTTCGTAATAAACGATGAAACGCCGGTCCTCATCCCTATAGCACCATGCAAAAAAGCCGTAACTGCCACTGGAAAAGCCAACCAATTATTGATCGTATTCCAGGGTAATAGAATCCAAATTCAAACTGGCTTTCCAACGGGTGTTGATAGGGCAGATTTTGTCACCTGAGCCTCTGGTGGGTACTTTAAGAAATAAGTACGTTGACATTAATTTAATAACCAGCTTTTAACTAAGTACAATACTAGTGGAAGCAAGTTTTCGTGTTATAGAAGAGGCTTTGTAAAGACTGTGTACGTTAAAATCCGGCCACGCATGGTATGGTACATCTCCCTTTCGGATACACATTTTCAAGCAGTTCTTTTTTGTAAATAATCTCTAATCATAGTAATATATAATAAAAATAGAATCATATTACAATTGTATGGGCTTGTCTCAGTTTTTACTGAAGGTATTTCATCATATCTTTAATGTTTTGGCCAGCGTTTTTTGATAATCTTCACTCGCTTCCTCCTTCAGCCGCCATAGTATGTGGCAATGAGAGCTCGCATTTATAATAAGGCGAATAAACAACTAAATATATATCCATTAAACCGCTTTAACTGTAAATTAAAATTAATTTCCTGGCTTCAACCTCAAACTTATCCGGCGACAGAAGACCTTCTAAACAGCCTGAAATAAAGACTTCTATTGCTACCTATACATACTTCAATCTGAATATTCTGATCATCTACGAATCTCCCATTTCCTTAACCATCGCCCTACTTACCCTATCCCATTACTCCTACTACTTACGGTCTGTCCCATTAATTAATAATTAATAACTATTCAATCATGCTTACTAGCAAGCTTTCTCACACGTTCACTCTCTCTTTCTTTTACACACACACACATACACACGAACACACGCATACTCGTACATTCACTCACACAAATACTCAACCATACGTCAGGTAAAAAGTGTTCTTCTTTTTTTTTGTATAATGATCATTGCCATAAACCATTTATCTACTCCTTGTTATACTTTGTTAAGTTTTTTTTACTTTATTATTTTATTTTGTCATGTTTTATTGTATATTAAGCACAACTGCATACAACTCACACTCATCTTCTCGGTGGAATCACTGACTCCCGAGTCACAGGCATCCGCCTAGTTCGGGAGACAGAGGCTCAGTTCCGGTGAAACTGTTTCAAACCTAATACATAAGTCACTCTCTAGGTATTAGCGTACTGTGAAATACTACTTAATACTTGTGTTAGGTTTTAAGTCAATAAAGATTATTCTTATTCTTATTATTCTTATTCCTGCTACAATACCACAATTGTATTTATATTTTCATAAACGGTTTTATGGTCAATAGAATGTCATCTTACAAAAAAAAAAATGTTTTGAAACTCTATTCTACTTTAGGTAGTCAGGAAAACTTTCTACTCCAAGCACTGAAAGTAATTTTTATATGGCAGCCATTTTTTTGTCAAAAAGTCAAACTCACCAAAGTCAGAACACCTCCGAACTATTTCAATCTAAATACACTTAGAAAAATGTTAGCTATGGTGAAAAGAGAATTTAATAAGGTATCATTTGATTCATCTTATTTATAATAAAAAACTATTTTTAACAGGAAAATTTGGTAAACACTGTCAGAACACTGTGGACAAAAAAATATAGGCACTGTGGAATATATAGTGATCAAACTCATAGACAACGTAACGTTTATATTATGTTTTAAATTTTATTATGTAGCTTGATAACCCCAAATTATTAATTAGAAGTGTTGGTTGAATATGCACATTCAATAAAAAGATGTACCATACCATGCGTGGCCGGATTTTAACGTACACAGTCTTTATTAGCGAAATTTTATTTTGCGATTTTATCCACAAGTCAAATAATAAATGATATTTCATAGGTACCTACTTTTTTTTTCCGAAGACTTGTAAAGATCGTTCTATAGCGATAAGACCGCCTATTGTTTACCTCTAAATTTGCTGTATTTTCTGTACTGTTTTTGAGGTATGTATTACTTTCTTTTTGAGGTATTCAATAAAGAGTATTTGTATTGTCTAGTATTGTATATCACTAACTCTGGATAAATAATCGCGCATCTCGGTAGTAGATACTTATAAGAATAAGTACATATTATCAATAGGTGTATTTATATAATTATATTTACCACCCTTTTAAAATCTTCGTTTTTTGAACATTGCCGAAAGCACGTCCTCTTTGGTGCAACATACAGATGGCTACTGTATACCTTCATATAAGCCTTCATCTGACTGTATATTAATTATGTGTTAATTCTATGTACACAATATGTTTATATCCATATTTCTCTATTAATTACCGGACACCATGAATTCAAAAAAATATCTAACTAATAGCAAAGCCTCAAATTTAAATAAATAAAACACAAAAATAAAAGTTTAAGTCGTTCAATCTGAGCAGACAAAGAATTAATTAAGTGAATGAAATATTCCTGTACCTAGATACAGGATTTGTCAAAAGGACAAATGCTCCACGTTTATCAAAAGCGCACAGCGCCCTCATATTTTCCCTAATTAGGTACCTAAATTATTCGGATCATTTTCATCTACCGACCGGAGCGCTTACGGTGCTGTGGGCACATTCACCTTTCATTATGACATGCAGAGATTGTATGTTGAGACTTCATAAGTCAACAAAAATGTTATGAAAAAGTCCATATTGGCCATTTTTTTCGTACCCTCAACTTTCTTATCTTATTTGGAAAGTTTTAGATGTCTTCGTCTCAAAATTACGAGCTCTTCCGATATGAGCAGGACACAAAATGTGTCCAAAAATTTTCATACAGTTTTTGTTTCTTCCATTCCGTTACCACCATAAGAACTCTGTGGGAATATGGTAACGGAATGGAAAAAAGAACTTGGGGCACATTTTTTCTCCTTATAAAATCGAAAGAGCTCGTGATTCTGAGTCCACGTCACCTGAAATTTTCCACATTGAAAAAAAAGTGGAATATACAACTTTTAAAATGGCCCCTGTACCTATTGTAGATATAAATTTACTAATTGTAGTTATAATGTATCCAAAACAAAACTACCTACTAGTAGTACGCCTTAAACTTACGATTTACTTGCAAACGATTTAGCGCCTTCTAACTCTATAATCCCTTGATCGGTCCTGGGGGGTGATTTTTGAGATTCGAGCACTCTAAAGTGACATTTAAAACTCTGAATAAAACGATGAAATTATGTTTTAAAAATAAAAGCGATAGAAATTTAAAATAATGATTATTTAAACTATTAACTCCATGCGAAAAAATTGGCTACAAACTTTTGTGTGCGATTATTTTCGAGCTTGAATTTTTTGAATTCGAGCGTCCGGCTGTCAAAAATCGGCCCCCTGCTCGCATAAGAAAATTGAAATTATACTTATCTCATCTCTATCTCTCTTCGTTAAAGGTCAAAGAAACGTTACTCAAATTATCGCGGAACAACTATTACGATCAAATAAAAAATCCATCGAAATGCAGGCACGCCCCGTAGTCAGCTGACAGTTCCATTGCGTCCAAAGTTGTCTGTAAGAACTTCGCTTCGCTGTCGCTCGCTCATTCCACTACAGTACGGCTACCATGAGTTTTACATCGACATTTTTCGTAAACGAGTAACGAATTTTCTATCTATGCATCTCGTATACACTAATATATTACAAACGAGATGCACAGATAGATCAATTCACTCGATACTCGTTCTCGAAAACGTCAATGTCATAACTCATGGTAAACGTACAGTAGGCAGGGCGGCACTTGCACTAGAAGTGGACTATCGCCTAGAAGTTTGAGAGTAAATGGCCTCTACAATTTGGGAAATAAATGCTGATAGGGATTGTTCAAATCCCCTATCGATTGCAATAATTTATTTAAAACGTGTTCCAATCCAACTGTCTACAATGGCATCAATCAAAAATAATAATGGCCGGCGCAAATGGCTGAAACCATCACTCGTGGCTACCCACAAGCAATAAAGAGTAGGAGTAATGCAGAATGCGGAAATATAATTGATTTTGCTAATAAAATACAATGGATATTGACAGAAATATGATACCCACATAAAGACTTACACCCGTTAGTTATTGGTATAATATGTTACTGATTGTGATTTTAATATGAATATACGGGATTTCCTTGAGAAAACTGATGATAAGTTTATTCAAATAATCTTTTTCTTGTTGTCAAATTGGTTAGAGTTTGTCCGGAAAGATAAGTGTCATGGTTTATATGGGAGCTCACACTTTCTATTTCTTTTTCCGGACAGACTCTTTTAGTTAAATAGCAACTTATCAAATTTAAATTGCTTAACATCAATACGAAACATTTCTTTGACGTTCAGTTTCAGTGATGTATGGTTGACGGATTCACTATTATAAAATCATTTTGATAGTTACGTCCCTAGTTAGTAACTAATCCGGAATTAATTGATGTTTCGTGACGCATTTTACAAACTATTTTAATATTGTGATTTAACGTATGCTGTTTACCAAAAAAAATTGCCGAATAAACAATTTACAACGTGTTTTTGCCCAATACCGTAAAAGCCGTGCTAGCCGCTATGAAGTAGCGCTACGTTCATAGCTTAGCAATTGAATGAGTGCGTGACACTTACAAAATATCTTTTTCGTCCTTTTCACTTTTACTATCTCGAAACAACAACATTTTTCATTTTGTTACAAACTTTTCATCTCCAGTTAATTACATCAATGTTTGCCATCTAATAAAACCGGAGCTGCAAGACTCTGGCCAAAGCTCAAGGAAGCTCAGAGGCACTGTGAGCGGAGCGGACTCGCACCGAATTTCATTAGAGCGTCAGCAATTTTTCAAGACGATAACGTCTGGGTGACATTAATGATGGTTTTTGTGTAACAATGAACGATTTAAATGTATGAAAGAGGAGCGAGCGGCGCTTTGAATGAGTTCACTAACAAAGTAGATAAGATGTTTGTAATGTTGTCCAGCTTACCAATTTCAAGTAACATAAGTTACGTTTATAATCACTTCTAGTGTGACACAATTTTCCAGTTTAACTGTAATATTTCTTAGTTATGTCAAAATCACCCACGGCAGTTTTAATTGAAATTAAGTATTGTACTGACCCCGTAACCTAGCTGTAACACTAAATACATTTCTGTGTATGTTTGTAATCAAATATTTTGTACTTGAGTTATAGATGTCGTATTGCTTTTATCTAAGTATACATAATCCCCCTTATTAATAAACGTCTCTTAGGCCCCAATTAGCTAATATGTTTTGTTTGATTCTAACAAATACAACTGTCAGTTACAGACAAGGACAAACGATCATTAATGATGTTGTCTATTACAATGTGTCTTTAGGAATGGTCACGAGTAACAATGTCAGTTTTGTTTTTCCAGTACACAGAAAATACAAAATAGTTGGTAGACTTAATCATGATTTGTTTACATGCAATAAAGAGTATGTTTACGACGTACGAGGGTTTACGAGCTTATGTTGTTAATATTGTCGCTTACTTGTATAGTGCAGGTGAGAGTTCGTCAGTATTCGGCATTAGGGAACGTACCCAAACTACGTGACCCATTTTTTTCAGTTTTTGACCCCCCCCCCCCTCGGTGACCATCCGTAGTAATTGCCAAGACCCCCTCCCTCCCCCCTAGTTGTCACGTAGTAAAACTCACACATATGGTTTAGAGTGAAATTTTGGAGATAGAAAGCAAAAAAACATAATTTTACATACTTATTGCCCTTTTTTAACACGACACTGGCCGCGTGACGCCAAAAGTGCGTGGAAACCTATAATTAGAAGCGCGAGATTTGAGCATAATTATTGACTACGTGACAGAACCTAAGACTCCCCCCCTCGCCCCTGTGACCTAGAGTAGTATTTTGACGACCCCCCCCCCCCCCCCCCCCTAAACGGGTCACGTAGTTTGGGTACGTTCCCTTAACTGGACCATTTTTTCCGTACCTACTCTCAACTTTTTTTAAATTGATTATGAGTCGAACTCACCTAAAATTTTCGAAATTGAAAAAGAAAGTGGAATATACAACTTTTAATAAAATGGCCCAACTGCAGCTGCATTAATGACTATTTACATTACCAAGACATCAAATTCATATGAGTACATTATAGTACCTTACCTATTGGAGCCACGTGGATCTAAGGCAATCGGTAAGAAAATTCACTCGTAGCTCCAGTACTATGAATCAAATGATTGGCCCAATAAGTGAATTGAACCAGATTCCATTTTTAAATGGACAAGACTTTTTAGTTGGTTTGACAATAGATAATATAAAATATTGGATGTGGCCTATAACCAAGAACCGGAATTCTTCATAGCAAAAATCAAACTGTCAGAGGGATTGACCATGATGTTTTATCGACTTATCGATAAATATTTGTCACTTAACGAAACAAAGCTAAAGTAATGAAATCAGGCTTCTGGAAATAGGTACACACAAATAAGATAAGGGTGTCCCTAATTAGCTGACCGCCACTGTAAGTTAGTATAATAGTAAATATATTGTGAAAGAATCTTCTTTGAAACTACGGGAAGAATCTTTATGTATCCATTGGATTATCGTTTTTCTTTTAGGATTAACCATTTTAGTAACACGGCACGGAAATCAATTATGAAAACTCAAGTAACATAAATGAAATACCTAATATACCTATGTGACGTTGACATAATTTATTTTAATATGGAGATGCAAGTTGCTTTTCAAAGAGGTCAAATGTTACAGAATAATCGTTTAAGATGGTAATGGATACCTAATGCGATATTATTCCGTAACATCGATAAGTCGATAAAACATCATGGTCAATCTCTCTGACAGTTTGATTTTTGCTATGAAGAATTCCGGTCCTTGCCCATAACTTGCACACTGATAAGGATCTTACGACACATATACGACTGTATCATACTGAAGAAATTATTACATGCACTTATGTATATTAAAATTCAGTTCAATTAATAAATTCTTTTGCTGCACTTTTCTGCTAGCTCTGATGGCTATTGATTATTTATTTTGTCAAAAACTTTAAAAATAATTTGTCAGTATTTTTATAATTTTGATGATACAGACTACAGTAGAAAAAAACGAAATTGTATTTAACTTGCTGTGTTTTAACTGAAAACCTATCTAAAATTCCGCTTTTAAACAATCCTTTTGTTAACAAGACGGTGAAAACTCGCTTAAAATGCCAAATTTATTCAATATATGTTTTTGACTGATATAATTTCAGCATTGTAAAAGTAACAAACTTCACAGAAAAATCCGTTGGACTATTGTCTGAATGTTGTCCAGAAGCAACTCAAACGTCCCAAAGTGATCTCATAAGAGCACAATACCCCACAATGTTGCCAACATTGTAAAGCAAGCAAATTCATTTTTCACAATCGCAGGTTATCGCTACAAGTTTAGTAGTAATAAAAGCTGCATGCAGCCTGGATGCGATTTATGAGCGCCTGTCTTCGTATTGCACCTTTATAAAGACGGGAGATGTTGTGTTGAGCGGTGAACTATGATGTTGTTTAGTATAGTTTAGCTAAGGAGTTTCTCACTGAAAATAGACAAAGAAGATAAAACTAGTTTTTTCTTACGTTCGCTCCATTACCACTAAAAAGGCATAAGTATAGTTTTTGGCACAGCTCGATGGGTAGACGACATTCGGAAGGTTGCGGGTCACTTTTGAATGAAGTTGGCTCAGGACCAGGCAAGTGGCGTACACAAAGAGAGGCTTATGCTCAGCAGTGGGCGATAAAAGGCTGAAATGGTGATAACTTACCTATTTATTTATTTATTCCGGGAACCAACAGCTAATAATAATATTGTAGCTATATGGGTAAGTAACAATCTCTGGCCAATTAAAGGTTCCCACCAGTCATTCATTATACCAAGAAATATAAATATATTAATTCTCCTGTCACTGCACATTTTGGTTTGCCAAAATATCCTTGGTGTGCCTGGTTCAGTTGATATTTTCGAAGAATGTAAATATATTCTTATGTAGGTATTAAAAATAATATATTCATTTGATTTAAATTTGATATTAATCTTTTTTTAATTGGCTATCAACTTGATACGTGAAACGACTTGATAGTATCAAGTCGTTTCACTGTTACGACGATACGTCAAATGCGGTGTGAAATTGGTTTTCAGGATGACAATTGGTTAAGATGTGGTATTAACAACAAAAACATGGTCTTAGGGATAATTTATCCATATTAAATCAATATTAAAAACATTATATGACCATTTCTGGAATTATACATTCCAGAAATGGTCATATAATGTTTTTAATATTAGTTTACAAAAAAATACCTCTTCATTTGGCCAAAACCTCATAACCGCCAAGTTCCTTTCATACAAATATATTCAACTTATTATTTCAAAGGAAAAGTTATTAATTAATATGAAACAGGATTAGCTTTCTTTTTTTTCTATGTAATTAGTTATATCAGGAAAAGTGTTACAATATCACATAAATAATACATATTTATGCTATATTGGCTGCATACTACGCTATGCATTTAAGGGTTAAAATAGCACAACAAACGCCCGGAGATAAAACTTACCCTCACGTGATTTTATTCCTCAGCCATAACTATTTCCGTACTGTGTCATAATCTAGTATATTTTACTACTCGTAAACTACAACGCCAATTTAAATGGGTCTTATGTATGCAGCGATACAATGGCTTTTATAACCTTTTGTATTGGGCATACTGATCTAGGGATGCAAGCGAGAGGATTTACGAGTGAGTCGTAGAATGGAAGTGTAATGTTGTTTTAGCACTTGAGATGCAACCCTAGTTGGTGTCTTTATTAGGGCGCATGTTGAAACGTAATTAAACTGTTTACGGAGACTATGAAAGTGTGCATAAGAAGCTAGGAGACTTTTGGAGATGAAGTGTCATACATTT
Organism: Pammene fasciana; assembly: GCA_911728535.1. Classification (NCBI taxonomy): domain Eukaryota; kingdom Metazoa; phylum Arthropoda; class Insecta; order Lepidoptera; family Tortricidae; genus Pammene; species Pammene fasciana. The sequence goes on from OU452292.1 coordinate 7,895,876, forward strand.
TTTTGTATTAAATGATTGTAATCTATCGATGCATCAGGTAATCAGAAGGCTGGCCATCCAAAAAGGTAACTCTGCCAGTCTTTTGAATCACGAAGGCGACTTAGGGAGCATCTTTTATTTATAAGTTTATTTTAGTTTTATATAAGTATTATAGGTTTATTGTTTCCGTAGTTTTATTGTGCACATATTTGAATAAAAGTAGGAACTTAAACTGTACTTCACACTTTCTTTGTACCTAAATATTGAAACTAAATATATTTACTTATTTGCTTTAGTTGAGGACTTTTGATTACGTTATTATACTAATAATTCTTACACACCGCATTTGGAGATGGATTAGGTTTTTTTTTGAAATAGGAGTTAGGTACAACTTGATTTAGACTTTCACGGTTTTTACTCATAATTATTTGTAATGAACGGGACTTAACCGCGTATATAATTTTCAAATTACCTTCGACGTTTCTTCGCGACCACGGGGACAATGTCGCCCTCGAAACGTTGAAGGTAATTTGAAAATTATAGACGCGGTTAAGTCCCGTCTATTACAAATAATTAGGCACAACTTACTTATTTTCAGTTAGATATAAGCCAAACTGCATAAAGTTAAAGACGTGTCGAACTTATGTACAACAACGACGAAATTCATAAGTCTAGAATTCCTATTTATTTATGTGATTTATGGAAATAAAGTTTACAAAAATAAAGTAGCTCATTTCATACAAGTCATACACTTAAGAACTGAATATAAATTAAGGCAGTCTAAACTAAAACGACCACTAAAAGACAACCAAAAAATAAAAATTCATTTTCATCTAACTGAGAGCATCCGAATATGTTAAATTCATACGTTTTATTTTCACTACCTCTTGAGAGCAGCATATTCTAATAAAAATAAAACCGAGTACCAGCACTTATGCGAGATGCTGCCGTTATGGAGATTATTGAGACTGCACCGGGAGATACGAAGTAATCCGGTAGCATGCGGGTAGTATGTGCCTAGAACAGGCTAAGACATCGTAGAATAACGAGACTAGAACAGGAAAAATGACAATAGGCAAGATGCAACATGTTCATTTATGGTTTTATTTAAAAGAGCTACACGAACAATAGACCACGAGTGTATTAAAAATGTAAAATACTGTAATCTATAGTCTAAAAATGTTGCTACAAACTGACAATTTAAATTTTCGCACCTAAACGGATCTACAGTTCCCTTGACGTCACTCATGTGTGTCACTCCCTATATTTGTTCGTCCTTGGTTCGTCCCTGTCAAAACTACCAACAGTGTCAAATACTGTTTTTTTTTTACCTGGATGCTAGTCCTTTTAGCCAAATCCCATAGAACAAAACTAGTGACAGGTAGGTCATAATGCTGGCGTCATCAGTCGCCATAACAGGAGTGACGTCATCAGACGCTGATTGGTGGATAAAACACGTTTCGTTTCACATTACTTAAAATCGTTATTTTTTTTAAATTAGTGTACCTAAACTAAAGTAAAAACGATTCAATAGCTATTATTTTACGTTTTTTCAACATTTTGATCACTAATAATGGTAGATATTATAGCTGCGTCTTCCCTATTGTTTAAAGGCGTCAATATACGTTCCCTGCCAGTATGTAAGGTTGCTAGACAGCTTAAATAGGATACAGTGTGGTGACGACGGGGGACCCTCTTGTCCCTTTAGCTGTCAACACGGAGAATCCTCCTTAATGTGTATTAAAAGGACCACAACCGTCGAGTTGCACTTGTCCACAGTCTACAGTAGCTGCTTATCATCAGGCAAGCCATGTTTGCCACCGCAGTTGTATAAAAAAATACCTATCCGAATGAAAAACGTTTACTATACCTTGTGCAATCTAAGAAGCGAGAAATCCCAAAATCGATTTTAGGCTATAAAATGTGCTGAGATGACAGGAGTCAAAAACCGCTTCTTAGATTGCACAAGATATAAAGGCGTTAGCATTACCAATAAACGATTATAACTGGGATATACCCTACGTGTAGTTACAATGAAAAGTGGGCTCAAACTTTGTTTAAATTAAATAACTTTCTAATTTATCTAATTCCAAAGGAAACATATCTTTGTATTAACATAATATTTGCTAAAGTAAATGCGGAGACACGAATTTTAGGATTATGCCACCTAAAAACCGACGCATATTCTAAAACTTGAATATTCCTCCACTCCAAGTTTACTCTGTGGTTGAATCTCGTTGTATCTAAATAGCTTTGCGGTTGTAGTTCAGAAAATTGCAATATAATGCAGTGTTTTGCAGCAAACTTTTGCCAACTATCGAAAATATCAGTTTCACTTATCTTTGTGTTGACGCTTGTTGCAGCGCAGATATTTTCTGGGAAAATGTAGGTAGTTTTGTTGTATTCCAGTTTTTATTTTTTATTGGACCTAGTGAGCCGAGCCTCGCAGGGCTCTTATGCTCACAATAATAAAACCGTACCAAGCCCTAAGGGCAAGGCAGGGCAGTTTTTTATTGTAGTACTTGGTCTTTTTACACTCCCTTTAGTGGAGAGTGAGGAGGCCATTTCAGGGCAGGGCCCTCTGTGATTTCAGGGCAGGGCCCTCTGTGGCAACTTCTGTCGCAGGCCGTAAAACGGCCCGGTCTTTTCTTGGCCTAAGTGTAAAGACTGGGCTCTTCTTTCTTCTTCTTTTCTTCATGAACTTGGCGGCTTGGTGGATTGGAGATCTGGGTTTATTATTAAATTGGTAGTGGCCCTGCCTAAGAAGTAGGAGGCTCTGGGTTCGAATCCTGGTCAGGGCATTTATTTGTGTGTTTATCACGTATATGTGTTTCTGAGCTAGGTATGGATGTTTTCTATGTATTTAAGTATTTATCTACACAACACAAGCCTTATTAAGCTTACCGTGGGGGTAGGTTGATTTATTCAACAATGTCCCATAATATTTATTTATTATTTATTTCAAAATAGAAGCGGTAAGATGACAGAGTTGTCAGACTTCCAATTCCGAGGTCTCGGGTACAAACCCTGGCTCGTTCCACCGAGTTCTTCGGAACTTATGTTCGAAATATCATTTGATATTTACCAGTCGCTTTTCGGTGAAAGTAAACATTGTAATAAAACCAGACCTAATCCCAACAAGGCCTAGTTTCTCTTCTGGGTTGAAAAGTCAGATGGCAGTAATTTTCGTAAAAACTAGAGCAGAAACCAATTCCTGGGATTAGGTTGACGAACGGACCACACGCTCAATAGATTCGAGGCAAATAGCCGGAGCAAACGCTAAGAAGATGATAAGATACTTTTTTCAAAATACTCGTAAATAAAGTGAATTTAATCATGAGAAAGCCTAACATTCTTGCATACTTCATAGGTTTTAATATTTATTTTTGTGCGAAATGCGATAGTGATTCCAGCAAGCTTATTAGTAGATCCAGTGTTTTCCCTGAAGCAATAAGCAAATGGCTTTCATAACATTAAGTTAAGTAACGAAGGCTAATCCCTAGTGAAAAATACTTTACTCTTCACGATCTCTATTTTTCTTAGAACAGGCCGTTACGTTGATGTAAACGAAATTGGCGAAGCATGTGAGCTTAGTCAGGCAACTATATAAGGTTTATTATTAAGGTATATTTGATAAATGGGCAAGGAAAATTTAATACATATACCCGGTGATAAATTCAATAAGTGAAAATTATAACGGAATATTTCTGCTCGCGAATTTTTCAGAGAATTCAATTATCGTACTTTCATTTTAAAATTTTTCTTCCTCTATCATATTTATAAACGTTTATTTTCCCGGTAAAAACTATCCTATTTATTTATCCGAGACTAAAAACTCACTTCATACCTGATTTCTTGTAGTAAATCAGTTCTGTGGTTTGAGCGTCAAGACATGATAGACAGACAGTTACTTTAGCATGCATGATAATTGTGGGAAGGAAGAGGCCTTGGTTACACTTTTCCAAGTTTATATGTCATACTCTACATGCAACAGAATCCGAAACAAGGTAGTCCGTCCACTGAAATCGTTTGACAAGTCGCTACTCTGTAACGGGCCTGGACTAAACACGTATGGATGGTGTCGAGATGATGGGAGATGGAGCGAACCTATCTATGGTGGATTGAGGCCTAGTTTCAACAGATCACAAATCTTTTACCACAAATTATGTAGCGACGATATTAAAAGGATTGCAGGACAGTAGGACCCTTGTGAAGGACGAATACAGGGTTACTTATGGGAAAAACATGAAGAGGAGGCGTAGGTAGACCCTATAAGTTGTAGTAGTAGTTGTAGGCCCTGTAAGCGTACTTATATGCCGAATAAGAAGAAGAATTAAGTTCAAAACATGCCTAAACACGTGTTATGTATCTTTATCCATATAACAAAGCTAAGTACATATTTGTACAACGGTATTCGTATTACGGATACCTTTAACAAATAGTATAAGCATTTATTTATCGTATGGCTGCATGTCACTGCATATAGATCTGCATTTTTTTCTCTGGGTTAGTAGTAGTGGAAATGCAGATGATGAAGATAATCTAGTGAGTGCTGCGAGGTCCGGATGGGACAAAGCAGCTTCTAAGTATTACATGTTTTGAGCTAAGCTATAAACTTACTTAATACTCATCATATTTGCAAAATGTATTATAGTTTGCCAATGAATCAAAAATAATTAGACTTTAATAGGAACTTGGCCTTAATAAGACAATATCACTAAACCTTTGTAGTAAATTATCCCCAAATGCCCCGTCTGTGTTGGACGAAAACGTGAGGCCCATTAATAATTCTTAGCAACAATGCAGAGACGTTGATAAAAACATAGCTCATTTAGGATAGTACAGGCTGAATTAATAGCAGTGCTTGTGGTTATAACAGTAATATTCATTAGTTTAAGCCGTCAAAGGACTATATGATGGATGTCTTACAGACAACGTATGTTTTTCTCACATATACAAGATATCTCTATACTCTACTTAGCGCGTTATTCCTAAGAGCACCTTTACACGGGCGATTTTTCGGGCAATTATTGCCCGGCGATACGATGCCGAAACTAATGGAGCAATATGGAGCAATTCATTGAGCAATACGAGGCAATTTCTAGATATAGCGGCAATTATTTCGGCAATCATTGCTCCATTCAGGTGCCTTTACACGGGCAATATTTCCCGAATTGCTGCAAATGGGGCAATTAAGTGGAGCAAGAATGGCGCCATACTGGAGCAATGATTGCTCCATATTAAGCAATATTTCGTATTGCTTGAAATTGCTTGATATGGCCGTGACGTCAAAATTGCGGCAATTCGGTAATTTTTATCGCCCGTGTAAGAGCACCTTAAGCTGGTAAAGATAAGGGGTGCGGGAGGGGAACATGCAATGAGACAGGGAACGAGCGATTGTTCCGTGAGGCGTAAAGAGAGTCAGACATAAATGGTTGCCATGGTGACGTACTATGTTTACTGTCACTTCCAAGAATTCGTTTCTCACTGCAGAGTGAAACTGATTCAAGCCTGGCAGCGGGGTTGCCCGGATATGCGGGGTCTTGAGTTAATTAGTCTATAGTTTCTCACAAATGCACGTGGCTCCAAGGTGCAAGTTGAAGTCAAAGTAAGAACGGATGTATAGTTAATTTCACTATGCTGGTTGAGAGATACGATTAGTTAAAGTAACGGACAAGACTATTTAAATTAAAAAATATTTTACAAGCCCCGCCATAGATTCTGCAGCAATATTGCCATAAATCTCAATCGCATCGAACGAAAATAATAGTCACTCAAGGGTTATGTTATTTTGGTACTGATGTCCTATGGAAACATCATGTTGACATTCATAAGAGCCGTATGTCCTCAAACCACAATTCTGTACATGGGAAGAAGTTGACAAGTCGCGGCGAAAACTTAAAGAAATTTGAACTTCTTGAGATAAAGATCAATTATACTAACGAAATTATTATTTCTCTTCTTCCTCCTAGCGTTTGTACCAGCTTTTTGCTCTATTGAGCCTGGGTTCCGCTCGGCAATCTAATCGGCGTATGCACTAGTTTTTTTTAAAGCGACTGCCATTTAACCTTCCAACCCAGAGGCGAAACTAGGCCTTGTTGGGATTGGATTCGGTTTCATCACGATGCTTTCCTTCACCGAAAAGCGACTTACAAATACCAAATGATATTCCGTACATGAGTTTCGAAAAACTCAGTGGTACGAGCCGGGTTTTGAACCCGACATCTTCGGATTGAAAGTCTGACGTCTTGCCGCTAGGCCACCAGCGCTATTCGAAATTATTATTTCAGTTAATCAATTGATATCAGTACATGTTGAATTACTGTGTCCGCCATTTACTCGACACCAAGATAAACACACACTGGACGGTTTGTGATTTACGGAGCAATTTATTATACTTTCATTCGTTCTTTGTTCCGTAATTGCAAAAATCGCACATTCTTTACGCGTGCCCTGTTTTATGTACATTTATTTGTATTTATTTTCAACAACCCTTTTATAATTTCATTTCGCCGACGGGTTGTACAGTGAGCAAAATAAATTCCGACTTTGTTTTGTATTGTAAGGCTTAAGCTAAGCCATTTCGTTGCCGGGTATCCGTGGATGGTTGGAAGTCGTTAACCATGCGGTCAAATAAAGATAGCGGAAAAGTATAAAATGAAAAAAATCAAGGTACTTTTTAAATATGTCTGCAGCCCGTAAGTACAAAGATAAACGCGAGAACAAACAATTTTATGACGAATAACAATAAAATAAGGAACCCGAAACACGTCACCTTTTCAAGGGTCCATAAAAGTATTTTTAAACCACAAAGTATTTCAGCAATGTTACTTACATTTTAAACTTTTGTAAATTTTCAAATTAGATGCGTGTTATGTGTATGTTGTTATTATCATTTAAAAAAAAACTTTGGTACGTCTAATTACATGTATCAATGTTTTAATGTACCTACAAAACTTGACACATTGACAGATTTTAACAACAGTTACAAAAGCTTTTATTAGTTTCTCTACAGACCCAATAGTACGTTTTAATTTTTCGTTCGGGTTATGGGCCACACACTGTATACGTATGATATTTTCAGGGCTTTTAACAATTACAGAAGTTTATTTTTATGCCAGAAAACAAGCTAGATTTTACGATGTAATAAATGCTCCATAATTTCCTATTCCAACTTATTATGAAGTCTGTTTTTTCTCGGCCTAGCTAATTTATTTTCAAACTTCGCGAAACAAAAAGCAGACGCCCCATATATCAACCCTAATTTCATTGAACAAAGAATGTGTTAAGATTGCAATAAAAAACAGCCATAATACAGTTTCCAGAAAAATAAAACACATTGAACAAGGCTATATATCTCGCCAACCGCGCGGTAGAAATCCGACCGAAAAAAAGGAATATTTATTTCGTCCCCTCATAAGTTTTGTTTCCTCAGGCGTTGAATATACAAAGAAACATTTGAAATTAGTATCTGTCCGAAGTACAATGGCCTCATTGTGTGCACAAAGGATACAACCAACTATAACACAATTTCTACCATTTTCGCGACGCGGCAGTCAGTCATACAGAAGAGAACTATTGTGGGGCTCCCCTTACAAATGACTTGGCGCTCTGTGACTGAAAGTTGCGTTTAGACATGCTATCCTTTTACGTTAAATGTGAGGGAAAAGGCGACAAATGCCTTATTTTTTGATATGTTACCTAATCAAATGTTCTTTTCCATTTGTTTGTAGGGAACGTTTTATTGTACAGTCGCCATCAGATAGATTGGAGTGGCAAAGATAGTCACAAATATCTGAACAACGCCTCTAATGTTAAGGCGATAAAGTGCATGTTCAGATATTTTTGAGTACCTTGGCAGCTCCGATATATTTGATGGTGACTGACAGGTACTGTCCTACCACTCATACGACATGTAGCAATATTTAATTGGAAATTTGATATACTTGTTTACTCATTTTAAGTAGGTACAATTCGTAGAGATTATACTAGTTATGCTTCTAGTTATACAGATCAGAACTATGAAAATAGTCCAAAAGTATTCCTAATTCATCCCGCTTGACCGTTTGTAAAATGTGCCAGCCAACAAAAACACATTTATGGAACTTATTTTCTTACAATTTTCTCCAAAAAATTTCGTGTTGCAATAAAAACACATCTAGTAGATAACGAGGAAAAAGAGACACCATTAAAATTGACAATAAAAAATCGCTTGGCCCTTTCCTGTCGACACATAAAGAGATAATGGACCGAAACGAACGATTCGATTTCATGGCCTAATACTTAAAGGACTATAATAATTTTAGTACAAGTTATGAAATTTGAGTCACTTCTTTATAAGGGTAGAGTCCTGTGGTATCTATAACTTTGAAAAGCTTTTTTCTTCTGGATAATAAATGAAATAATTTCATGTATACAAAATAATGTAAAGCAACTTTATTTATATAAATGAACAATTAAAAAATATACGCAATTGACTAGTCATTACCTAATGTTTTAATGCTTTAATTAAGCCGTCAAATTTAGATTCTAATAATGTGTAATAATAATAAAGTTAAAATACAACAACTTTTTATAAAATTTACGCCCATAGGTACCTATATCACTAGAGCTACAAATTACTTTAGATTCATAAATGACACATTTTTTTGAGTTAGGGAGGCTAAGGAGTCTATTTATACGTATACGTATACCATTTATCAATGTCATTATCATTCAAATGTAAAAAAACTTCAACCAATTGGTTGAAATCCTGGCGAAATTTAATATTTGTGTAATATTCACAAATATTTATTACTGATTTATGAATTTACATTGTGTATTTATCTATATTTTAAGTGTGTATATCACCAGCAGTACAAGTTGCATTTAGTTTGGTTTGTGGCTAGGTTGAATTATGCAAGAGTTTCTGTAAATATTAATTCATTTTATGTTATAAACATGCCCCGGGGTTTTGGGTGCGGGAATGAATGACACAAGCCAAAGAATATGTATGAATTAAATAACAGAATGTATAATTACCTACTGAATAATTTATTGAATAAAAAAAAAAAAAAAAACATACGTTCAATTATTGATTTATTTGAAAATATTTCATTTAACTACGCTTACGAAGCCGCGGATAACATCTCGTATGATATCAAATAAATGCTCAGTAATTTATTATCAACCTCTTCAGTTCAGTTCTTACTCATGTATTTATAAATTAATAAACACTTCAGAGATATCTAACGTCAAGATTTATATTTGACATTCAATGTCTGTCATACATACCATGCCTATGCATTGTTACAAGGCAAAGAAATAGAATTGCAATCGCAAACACATCGTGCAACAATTGACTTCTTCAAAAAATTTAAATTTGCACCTATTACGACTGCCGACGTAGAAAGATCGTTTAGTTTGTTGAAATGGATATTTACAGCTAGACGCCGAAGCTTAACTGTTCCAAATGTAGAAAAAATATTAATTGTTTATTTTGAAAATCGTGTTAACTACTAATTGACGGCAGGTAATTAATTAACATTATTTTTATTATTATCTCGAAGGGCTTGGTAGAAATGCTAAAGTCCCTGCTACTTAAGTTAAAATTAAATTGTAGTTTGTTTACAATTCGCAGGAAGGTATTTATTCATTAGGCACAATATGATTATTTGTCAATATAACCTATCTGTTTATCTCTACTCTTTCTCAAGTTATTCCCGCACCCAAAACCCCGGGGTATGGTTATAAAATACTGTTGCCCTCACAATTTTTACATTTCAACAACGCATTTACAAACAAAATTTTGGCGGCTTTTCCTTGTTGGTCTTCCAATTCTAACTCGACAAGTGAACGCTTTTAGAATAATTGTTTTGAGCCCAAGTTTCAAATAATTCAGTTCCGAGAGTCCACCATTTTGCTTTGACTGAAACTCGCAATGGTGTCAATGAGTTCGTATATTTTAGTACCTACTTTGATCACAACCAACTTTAACAGTGCAATTGGGTGACTTTAGCCAATACTGATTTTATATACTTACCTTTATTACCTCTACTTTTCTCTTTAAACTTGTATTTAGTGTTTCTTTATTTGTAGATAAAAAGATAAAAAAAAAGATAAAAGATATTTATTCTTCAATTTAAGCACATTACAATGCACTTATGAACGTCAGAGAGAAAAAGAAACTACCACCGGTTCTAACCCTACACAGATGTGCAATAAAGTATTTTTGTTATGTTATAGAACTCAGACTCAGAGTGTCATCGACTAAGTGAAACTCCAGTTTTCACAAACGAAACCATCAACTAATTAAATTAAAAACTACCGTGTGTCGTACTAACATTTTAATTAAAATTAAAAACGTTTGAACTTTCATATTAATGGCACATATACCGAGCGCGACATGTTTCAAAGGACTTTGAGTTTACAACTGAAGAACAAATCAAATACTGTTTAGTTTAACTTTCATAACGCCTTAGTTCTTACTGTAATGTTATGTAAATATGTTTCACAATAAAATAAAATAAATAAATAAATTAATAAATTATTTTTAATATATATTTTGATTTGTTTATTTGAAGTAGTCACACTTATACTGCCGCGAATGCAGAAGATGCTGGTTCGATCACACCCTAGGGCACCGGAGGCCTAGGTCACTTTTACCTTTGTATAATGACATCTATATAAGTTTATAACATTAAGTTTCCTTCCTCAAGCACTTAAAGATGCACCACCGTGTTGGGGGTGCCTCACTGACATTTTGGCGTATTTTAACTTTGAAATACATGAACAACACGCTAAAAACACAATCTATTTCCGACACAACCAATACACAACTACAAATGGAGTTGTATTAGAGTTGCACTGGAATAATGTTTAAGGAAATTCTGATTCAGACGTTTAAGCATTTAAAATACGGCTTTCCGTTTATCGCACTAAATATAATACCTACAATATGATCCTTGTGAATAATTTATAACCAACGTGAGCTTATTTTTTTTATTTGCTATTAAAATCATTAACCCCTTTTCTCCTCGCATTCTTATCTCACTTCACAGTTCCAGTTATCTTATTCTGATATTTCTGTCCCTTATTAAAACCAGTATCGAGTTACTAAGACAAAACTTCAGCATTCTGACCATGTGTCACAAAGAAGGACGCAAGTTTGTTCGGTAAAGTTGTGTCTTTGCGTTCAAAAACTTCTTTCCCTTTGTTATAGTTTAGTTTCTTACATTTTTTTGTAGCCACGATACTTGGGACTAAAGTTGGTGGCAGAACAGTTTCAAGGCTTGGAGTAAGTAAATAAGAAACGATATTGAGATTTTATTAAAGTCGTTCTGCTTTTAATGTTTAATGAAGGGGAAAGTAAAATGATTAAGTTAGATTGGCACTGGAAATACGTTAATAAGTTTGAAACATCGGATATTTCTAGAAATTATAAGCTAAAATATGCGTATTTACAGTTAATAGAGCCGTCTAGCTCTGCTAAGGGAAGCTCCAAAAAAATAGGTTTTTGTTAGTCAAATCTGTTCCAAAAATTAGATTTTATCCTACCGGCAATTTACTTATGCAGATGGCCATTTTCTTGTACTGGATCCTCGAAATCCAACAAGGGATGTAGGCCTCCGAAGACGAAATACATTAGTTGATTAATATCTAATGTGTCCCATAGCGTCTAGAGAGCTGACAATATATATAATATGAGATATAATATAAGATGATGCGAGATTTTGACTCGATAAGTAAAGTAAATTTCTGTAAAGCGTTTTGTGTATTTTCTGGAAAAAGTGTATTATTAACATAACATAACATAAATATTCTTTATTGCACACCTCAAATTAAAGAAATAGAGTATACACAAGTATTATTACACGGAAAAAAGAATATCTTCAGCCAAGAATTCCAATACTTGGACTAATTTTATATCTTTAGCCTAAGATATTTTTTACTTCAATAAAGTCATTTTACATGAATAAAGATCACTTTCTAAGGCAAATTGTTTTCGTTATATACAAATCAATATTGTTTTGACGGAGAGGATTTGTCTTCTATGAAATTACTTTTTTTTTCTATGTACGTATTCATTAAAAAATTATTAACTGTTTAAATATAGTTTTGTATACGTATTGAAAAACCTAAGCCATTGTAATGACTTCACTGTAAACAAAAAATTATGCATGTAGCATACCTTATTAATTAACGAACAAATTTAAGTTTTCACCCAAGCAAATCTAAAACTGCGTCAAATATAGTAAATTCCCAGCTATTCTATGCAAGCAAATCCTAAGTTTACCGCAAAGTTACATTGGTAAAACTATGTTACAAAAGAATTTTCTCGAAGCTAACCCTGTTTCTCTGGTCATTACTCTTTGTAAATGTTACGCAAAGGATGTTAGGTCTAAAGCATTGTTTTAAAGCTCTAATCCATGAGACTAGGTTTAGTATGTATAATGTTGGTTTAATTATCTTTGGTAGTTAGATAGGGATTTGCGGTTTATGAGTTTAGTTTAAACTATTGTAATTTGTTTAAACTGTGTAACTATTTTAACTATTACTTCGTCTCTGCTTGCTACTGAGTCAGTGAACCAGGTCATTTTGTCTTTAAAATACAGGATAAGCATAAATAAAAATAAAATAACATTTTGGTTGAAACTTTAAAAGCATGAAATTCTTATTATAAAAATAAATATATGCTTTTTAATAAATTCCCTAAAACCAAAAGCATTTTCATCAACGAAATAACGATAATCGTCAGCTACAACATTTTATAAATACATTGAATTTTTTTACTTAAAATCTCTACCGAAAATAATCAAGTGACCGTTCCGTTAGCCGGCAATTCAATTTTCCGATCGCAATACGCGAAGTTCAATGCTGTACACAAAATTTCATATAAAAAAAAAATTTCGGCACGAGTAGACTTTTAATTTATTTTCGTGCTTATAATAATATTTTTTATTTAAGGATCCATGGTTTCCAAAATGGTAAATATTTGATTAATACTGCATAAGTAAACGCCCGCGGAAAACGCGGAAGACGCTGGATGCAAGTCGCATCCGACCGATACTTATGGAGGTCCAAAGGGGAGGCCTATGTTCAGCAGTGAACGTCTTATGGCTGAGATGATGATGATGATGATGATGAAGTAAACGCCCTAGTGCCTAACACGCTGATACCTAATAGTTGACATTATGCTGTCAATTTGATTGCGAATGATAAGTTTGCATGTATTTGGACAGTTTAAAGATGTCATGTAGGTACTGGGAAAGTTTGGCCTCATTACAATAAAATCACAAATATAATAAAACTTTGACGCTCTGTTACGTCCGTGTGCGAAGATAACAGAACCTTTCATACAAGGTGTCCATTTTAGAAGAAGACAAAGCAACACAATTGAGTGTTAAAAAAGTTCATTGAATAGCTTAATATTCTTACCTATACATTTTTTATTCCTAAAACCGTTTACTAGGTATTTTCTTATAATATATAAGCTCAGATATTTAATTTTTACCATCTAAAGTTCCATGAACACATATGTTACTTGAAAAAACATTTGTACTGGCTTCAAAATCCAATAGTTGAAAAGTTACTATGTAACAACACGAATGCGGTGTAGCCGACTGCGACATAAATTGTTTAAAACTACGTACATATATCGTCGCATATCCAAAACATTGAATATACAGTCCTATTCAAAGTGCCGTAAGGTCGTTTATTATACAACATGTAGTAGATAAGAGATTGCGAGAACTACAATTGGTAACCATAAAACGAGCTATGCTGTGGAAAAATCGCTCATATTTTCTGCAGTGACAAACACGTAGTTACTCAGATAACATTTTAAAATATTCGTTATTGCTTTTATCAAAATGTTTTGGCACGCATGTTTGTTTAGTTTTTATATTCATTGTTAACGCTTGTTTTAGTCCATTGAAAATCAGAATATTTGGAACACGGTTTTTATAATATTTCATCGTTTTATTTCAAATATTTGGAATAAATAAACAGGATAACAACACAAATAAACGGGCAGTATATATATCCAGTTTGTATTTAATTATTAAAAATACTTAATAAATAAAAATGCATCTATCGTAAGTACCTAAGTTTTTCCAATTACCTAGAACATACTAGGTACATTATGTAATAATATATTCAGACATTGTTTGGTACATAAATTTATAAATCCGGCCAAGTGCGAGTCGGACTCGCGCATGAAGGGTTCCGTACCATTATTTGTAAAAACCAGCCGTAACTACTATCGAATAAATTATTATCGCAAGGTCGTGTCTGCACGTAGTTTTTTGGAGATATCTCAAGAACGCCTATACCGATAATATTCAAAATAATTTTCATTTAAAGAATATTTAAAAGTGTATCTTCTTGAATTTTTCCATATTTTGTGGACTTATGGTTCAAAAGTTACGGGGGGAACTCAATTTTTAAGAATTTCGGAGTCATTATTTCTGAATATATCCACTTAATCAAAAAATGTTTAAAAAAACCTCAATGTTATTTTCAAAGACCTATGATTGATGTGCATTATGTTGATATTTGGTAAAAAAATATTTTTTGACAATTACTTGCAGGAGTATAAATATTTTTTTTTAGAAATTTCTCTATATCACTAAGTAGCGGCACACACAATACACTTTATGTAAAAATTTGATAATGATACGTCTTATAGTTTCTGAGTAAAACGGCTGTGACATACGGACGGACAGACAGACAGACAGACATGTCGAATCTATAAGGGTTCCGTTTTTTGCCATTTGGTTACGGAACCCTAAAAAGACCATAAACACTACCGATATTAAAGTAAGTAACATTATTTAATTTAAATAAATTGGTATTTACAAGTTACACAGTCTAAATCATTTATATTGCAATTTTCATTTCCACCGACCTATCATCATCTGCTAAAATCCCTAACCTAGTAACTTCATCTAAATAATAATGGAATTGCGACTTTACGCAACAATGTCTAAGGTCGAAATCATCTTTACTCGGTTTGAAGATACTAGTCTAGGTTTGCAAAACTAACCGACGCCATGTTTCCCGCGCCCGTCTAGACAGTTACATAGTGCTGTCAGTGATGCACGGCGACAGAGACAAGTGTCGTGTCGCTCTGTTTGCATAATCTTTGCCAAGCAAGCAAGTGTGACGACATGTCGACAAAATTTACACTGCGACGTATTGCGCAATACATGGTGTAAAAAATAATGGTGATCCGTTTAAGGGCATCATTGATGGTATCGTTTTGTGACTAAGAAAAAGTGGAAAAAATATTTTTGGACGCGAAAAAAAAATTTTTTTTCTATGGTTGCATGTGGTCCCAGCTGACCGACCCCCCACACCACAATTATTTCCCGCGATTTTTTTTCTTAGTATTTCATAATTCAAATAGGTATTTTTTTTTCAAAATATTTAATACTTAATTGTTTACAGCCAGTTGAAAAAAAATAGTTAACCAAATGTCACTCAAGAGAATGATCAGTTTTCCCCTTAGACACTCCCCTTAAGCCCTAGGAATTTCAGATTAAATAATAGTACGAAGATATGTCACTTACACGAATAATTTCTATCGCATATTTACATTTTTTCCCTGTAGGTATGCTGACATATTATCATTTTGTTTTATTTTTATAGGAATATAGGAATAATAATTTAAGTATTTTATATCTGATTTTATTCGTATTTTACTTTTACATCGATATTATCGGTTACCAAAAGTTTAATAGACAAATTGAAGACCTCGTTAACCTTCCTAAAAATAAGCATTTGAAGAACGTTAACCCCAATTTCTAGTTAAACTTTGTACTTTTAATACACTTTAGTGACTTGTAATGCTAATGCAATAAAAAAATAAATATTAATATTATAAAAACGCCTTATCTAAGATTAACTAAAACTTAAAACACACATAATTTTAAGATATAATTTTTGCAAACATCAAAGTACAAAGGCTAACTCATCCCTATAAAGGATCTGATCCAGCAGTAGGTGAGTTGTCTAGATTCTCACGGCGATTTGAGGTAATACTAATTGATACTTATGAAAACATCCGTTTTGGTTGAGAGTGGCATATCTGCTTAGCTCCTATTTAATCTTTGCAAGAACAGTCGGACCCCTCTTCCATCCGCGTTTGTCGCATAATTGGTTCCGAAAATTCCCGGAATTCCCAATGCGAATTGATGGATTGTTTCCTGTAAGTTTGTCTTTGGCAAATTGTTAATTATGGTAATTCCGGGGCGGACATTAAATTTATAAAGGGGGAAATCGTAGGTACCTGATTAATATACAAATTGTATTGTGGCGACATTTTAATGGAGCTGGAGGGCAATTCTTGAATAAGTTACAAGGTTATTATAGACGGAGAGCTAGCCACGTCAGATATGACACAATAATTTGAGATCTTAGTTCATTAGATTGGTACCTGTTTTCTCCTCTACGGTTATGTAAACCAGGGCCTTAGCATGACATGCGTTGTCGCGCGCGACTCCATACTTCGAGTCACGCCTGAAGTATGGAGAGTCGCGCCGCAACGTAAGTTATGCTAGACGTACAGACACTGTTAGTGATATTACCTGTATGTTATGTAACGACATTACCTACAATTGACAGTATAGGGATGTAAATTAACCACAGAAGTCGGTTCTCTCCGGTTTGCCTTTTTAAACAGTTGAGCATTTTCCTTACAGTTTATAAAGAAACCAAAAATCATAGATCCGTCTTTTCTTTTTTTTTTAATTACCCACCTTCATTGATGATTTTTTGTAAATTTTTTATAAAATAGGTTTAAATTATCATAATAATAACTTTATTATGATCGTGACTAACGTACATTGAATTTATTTATTTACTTATAAATTACTTAAGTTTTACTGTTAAAATTTACACAAAATACAATAAAACAATCTAACAATATTTCACATTCTCGGATATTGCATACATAAATCATGGTTGACACGGACAGATTTAACACATTTATTTTTATTTTATCGCGAAGTTTTAAATGACTATCAGATTTTTTCGATACTGTCGATGAAAAATGTGTTACCGGAGAATTTGTTAAAGTAATAAATAGTTTATTGTATTAACTTTAGAAAAGGTAGGTTTTTAATTGGATATCCCGTACCATATTTGATGGCTAAGATGGTATTCATAACTAATTAATTACACTGAACAATGGTTTTAAATGTTTCTTAATCATAATGTAATTGTTAAACGCCGTTATGTTTAGTTTCATATTGCCAAATATGCCAGTAGATGGCGCTGAACTATCGGCTACAACGCGCTATCGAGATTCCTGTACGCCACTATATATAGGTTCAATAGAGCATCGAATAAATGAGTATAGTGTATGAGCTCTCAGAAGTACCTTCGGGTTTTAGAAAGAGACGTCGGGTATCAATCAACAGTGACACATGAAAAACCAGAACAGTAATATTACCTTCGTATGTTATCGCCGATTCCCGAAGGTTATTCTAAAAGCTCACAGACTGTAGTGAGTTGTCAAATGAAGTGTTTAATTAGCTCATTACAAATAGTAAATGCAGTGTTGTGAGTGAACAGCAATGTTGGTCGATACTTTATAGTACAGTCCGTGAGCTCTCAGAAGAACCTTCGGATTTTAGAAAGAGACGTCGGGTATCAATCAACAGTGACACGTGAAAAAACAGCAATATTACCTTCGTATGTCATCGCCGATTCCCGAAGGTTCTTATTAAAGTTCACGAACTGTATTCTAGGTTGTGACGTCACTGAAAACGTCTTTAGCAAATCGTTTTGATATTAATAAAGAGCACCCAATTTGACTCATCAACTCATCGCTTTAATAGCGTATTGCTTTCTTCAGTGACGCTAAAATTGGAGTTAAGCTCAATTACGGCTTGGCAGTACTTGGCCGGTACATAAATACTACACTTGTGTAAAATGAAGAGTCTCACGGAGTCATTAACGTAAGTCACAACCGCTGAGCTCGTCTTGAGTAGGTGTGTTCCACTGGTCACTTCCGATTTCAACCTCGATGACTTTGAGGAAACGGAAACAATTATCTATATTAGAAATTTCTAGTTTAAAATTGTAGTTGCCTAATATTTAAATTGCGTAAACCGGTTGTAGCATTCTATTTTACAACTCAGGTACAGGTTTGCCTAGTGTGTACTGTAATTGTAAACGTTTTTTGTGTTTATATATATATATTAATGATGATGAAATAAAGGTATATAGGTAATATACAATAAAAGAAGATGTAATGCTGAAATCATTTTAGGTACAGAAACATTTCACTGATTTTAGGTGCCAGAATACACATCTTTACAATACTAACAATAGTACTATATACACGATAATATATAGATACACGATGCCTAAAGTCTGATAATATCAAATATAACTTACGCATATCTCACAGCACATACTTATTTCAATGTAATAATTTAGATAATTGCATCCTCACACTTATAAAAGGTGTAAGAAAAATATTCTTGATCCTTTTAAGGGCATATTTAATAGGTATCGTATTGCGAGTGAGAAAAAGTAGGTAATTTTTTTTTTGGAATGCGTTTTTTTCATAATACGATACCAATTATGCCCTTAAAAGTATCACCAGCATTTTTGTTACATACATAATTTTTTGTTTCATTTCAGATTATTTATGTAACTTTTCCGTTTATATTTACAGGGAAAACGTTGAATGTCTCAGTGTTAAGTGGAGCTTGCTCCGTTTTCTCCGGTGCCCCTCAAAACGCTGGCGCTCATTAAAGAGTGATTTCCAGAAATACAATGCTTTGCGTTTGACCTTTACTCAAAGGTCAGGTAGCGTGCTGAGGTTGTTTGTATGATGGATTATGCTTAAGATGTCTGGAAGGACTAGCATAAACTGTGGATATTAACGCCAGGGCTCGTAACCGATTAAAGCTAGAAAAACCGAAATAACCCAATATATTTAATTATTTTATGGTTTTTATGTAAAACCCAATATTGTATTAAGGTTTTCACTTCATATTAAGGATGTTTCGATTAAATATGAAACATTAACGAAAAACAAAACAAAAAACGGTTTTTACTTAGCGAATTCCGGTTTCCGAGCCCTGATTATCGCTCAATGAAAAATAATACGATTTTATTTGAAATAGCGGTGTGTTCAGTGTCATCTGTGGTAAGTTTACAGTCGCCATCAAATATATCGGAGCGGCCAAGGTGGTCACAAATATCTGGAAAACGCCTCTATTGACAAGGCGATAAAATGCATGTTCAGATATTTTTTAGTACCCTGGCCGCTCCGATATATTATGGCAACTGTACTTATGGTACCTAAATCGACATGATCTTACTAGCGTTTGTCCCGTTTGTTCACCATGAGTCAATAGAGCCCGAATCCGCTCGCTAACCACTCCCGAGAATTGATTTCGGCCAAAATAGGCGACTGCCATCATAACATTCAACCCAGAGAGGAAACTGGATTTTGTTTGTTAGTCAGATAAGTCAGAATGTTTTCGTCCACCGAAACCGCGGCAAAGTCAATTTGAAAACTATTCAACGCGGAAATGCAGCCAATGTTTTTGGGAGATTTTTTCTATTTTTGCATTGTTTTTTTTACTGTAATTTTGATTATTAAATTAAATTAAATTATTTATTTTTCAGATAACAATAGATCCATTCATTTGTTAGTTTACCTATGAACTAAGATGTTAGTACTTATGAACTAGCAAGGGACACAGTATTTTTATTTTACTTTAGTTCACTGAGTACGGTGCATGTAACCGATTACAGTGAAGCAAGCAGCCCTCTTGCGCATGGTTGCATAGAAGCAACCTTCTCTGGCTTATGACGAAACTTGTAGTGGATGCGATTTTTTTTTTTTGTGGATGGACGAAACCAGTGTTGTGGATTTTAATTTCTGTCTTTAATTTTTATTTTTCTTGTATGTAAATACTTTTTATTTGAAAACAGTGTATTAATCTTCCTCTTAAATTCACTTTTACTGTTTTTATCTTCCTTTAAATTAATTCTGTATTCATAAAACCATCTTAATAAATCTTTCATTGGTATCATCAGAGACTATAGAGATACCTATAGACGACCACAGCCTAAGAACTTTTTGAAGCTCAAAACGATTGCGCCCTCTGTCCGAAAGCCGCCTAAGTTAGGCTGTGGTCGTCTATATCTCTATAGTCTCTGGTATCATTGCACATTGCACTACGCATTATTGTATATAGTATCTTTAATGTATTAGTACTACTGTTTTGAAAAATAAGTCCCGCCGAGTTTCTTGCCGGTAATAAGTAATACTTCTCGGGTCAGAGGTGTAGGGTTAGAACCGGTGGTAGTTTCTTTTTCTCTCTGACGTTCATAAGTGCGTTGTAATGTACCTAAATTGAAGAATAAATATCTTTTTTTTTATTGACTAAGGTTACGCCACACCTAGCCAGCCACTTTCAGTACGAAGATACCCGTAAGTGTATTTAGTTGGCTTGTTTGCCCAATATCATATTACAATTGTATGCACTACTACACGAAAATGCACTCAACCACTCTGTGCAACAAGCGTCGCATTTAGTTTACAAACACTTGCTACTCCATTTAAATAGTAACCACAATTAGTAATATGAAGGCTTAGTAAAATGTTACGCGGACAATTTCATAGGTAATAAAACTACAGGGTGTAACAAAAATACTGGTGATCCGTTTAAGGGCATAATTGGTATCGTATTGCGAGTAGGAAAAAGTAGAAGAAAAGTTTTTTGGACGCGAAAAAAATTTTTTTTTGTATGGCGAGTCGTCCCAGCTGGCCAACCCTCCATACAAAACCAACAATTTTTTTCGCGAGAAAATTATTTTTTCTTAGTTTTTCACAATAAGAATACGATACCAATTATGCCCTTAGAAGGATCACCAGTATTTTTGTTACACCTTGTATAAACAAGCTATAATAATCAAGAAATTCATATATCGAAGCCGATGTATTACATGTCAAGAATTACCTATAAATTTTTAGGTTACTTTATTGTATCGCCATCAAATATATCAGAGCAGCCAGGGTACTGAAAAATATCTGCAGAGCATGCATTTTATTGCCTTAACAATAGAGGTGTTGTTCATGTATGAACATTTTTGAATTATTTCTTTCATAATGTGTCCATGCAATTTAGAATCTGGATGTGTCAAATATGTAGTAATTTCGCGGATATCCACGTTTTACAGTTTGCTTTTTCAAATAGAGGCCTTGTCTACTAGCTACGTACCGAGTCTTGGTCGAGGGCTCCATTATAAGGCAATCTACAAGTCCAAATAACCTACTCCGTGTCCGTCCAGACGTCGTGGTCACAATATTACTTCCTATGAAGTCAAATCAGCTACTCTTTATGAAACGTCAAAACGATTTGTTATTGGCTGTGTGGATGAGTGTGGCGCCATGTCTTGAGCAGGGGGGTGAAAGGGTTTTTTTCTTTTTTATTAATCGCATATACTCCTTGCTTATATGAAATGTCACTGGCTGATTCACTATTTTGACAGTTTACCCTACGGGTGATGTCAAATATTTTGAAATGTGATATTGACAAGAGCCCAATTTTCTTGTTACATTGTGCGCTGCGATCGTTCACGTTACCACCACCATGCACTTCGCACATAGCCAATATGAAACTTAAACGGGAGACTAATGTTGTGACGTCACAATACTATATGATGAATACATCTCCTTTATAAAAGTTTTAACCATTATAAAATCATTTAAAGCGCAAACACATGTTGCACCTGGATTTTTCCGTGTATTTTGGAAATTTGGATTTTATGAATGCATCGAAATAATTAAGTGTCTCTGGAAAGTACCCTAGTAATTATACTCGTACAACACTCAGTTCAATAAAAGAAGGTGCCAACCAATTGAAAATTAGGGAATTATACTGTGATTCTAAATGAAATTTTATTTCGCCCTATGCCTTATTCCTACCCATACGAATGGTAAGCGAAGTCCAATTGATTCGGGGAAAAATTCCCATGTTAATGGCCCATTTGTAAAATGCGGGATCGATGGAAGTATAATTTTTCTTCCAAACTGTGACTCCGTTCGGAAAAAATCATTACAATAGCAATACAATACGCGGGTGGTTATTAGTACACATAGTGGCGCACTCATTGGGCAGATTGTATTTCCTAAATAAACGAATGAATTTCTGTATAATCCCTCATATTAAGTTATAGTCCTACTAATTCCGCAACTTTTATATTTTATAAACGATTCGTTTATTAGGAAATACAATCCCCGTAATGAAGGCGCCACTGGACGGTCGACGCAGTGTTTAATATCATTTCGAAATGCCAACTGAATAAGTCCCTCGGGTTTAATGGCAGGGATCGGTATTAGGCTTTATGTTTATTTGCATTTTTGGTAATTACAGTATTGTAATGCCATTTAAAATCCAGATAGGTACACTTAATTAATACATTTTGATCAAAATCCATCCTAGCTTAATTTTAAACCATTAACTGTCAAAATGTCAATACAGTCAAAGCTAAAATAAATA
Source organism: Pammene fasciana (assembly GCA_911728535.1). Classification (NCBI taxonomy): domain Eukaryota; kingdom Metazoa; phylum Arthropoda; class Insecta; order Lepidoptera; family Tortricidae; genus Pammene; species Pammene fasciana. The sequence goes on from OU452292.1 coordinate 7,918,366, forward strand.
ACGATCCCTAGCTATCGTGTAATATTCGGCAATTATGATGTAATAAATTAAATGAGCGGCCATCGCACTGAAGGTACGTTCTCGAATTCCAGTTTATTTCAACCTACGCAAAAAACGACGACGATACTGGTAAAGATAGAAGAATATATTTTTGAAATATTGGCATTGGCGCTGAATATTTGATGTTTTCGGTAATCGGATATTCTATAATTAAGCTCCGTGATATATCGGATTAGGTTGCAGATATTGAAATCGGTATTGATAACTCATGGGTATGTAAAAAACGGTTGAAAGGAAACTTAATGTTGGCAACTGTGTATACAAAATGTTACAAAAATGCTGGTGATCCTTTAAAGGGCATGGCATAATTGGTATCGTATTCTAATTATGAAAAAATAAGAAAAAAAATCTTTGGCTTGAGTGGGTTGGCTGGCTGCTACGACGTATACAAAAAATAATGTTGTGCGTCCAAAAAAAAATCTCGTGCTTTGTTTATACTCGCAATACAATTCCAATTTTGCCCTTAAACGGATCACCAGTATTTTTGTTACACCCTGTATACGGTTGCCCATTACTTAAGTTTATTATTTTATTACATAACTCTTGTGTTACTATGCATACAGGTAGAAAATCGGAAGCTTTTAGTGGCAAAATATGTTTTTCTTCCCAACCGAACTGATGCATAATAAGTACTTTTTTTTTGTTTTCTTTTTCATGCCACCTAAGAAATTACGTATCAAAACCCAAAAAGCGATCGTAAATATTTTTATAATTGAAAGCCGGATCAACTGTCATCGAGAAAACGTTTTATAAACGCGATTCCGTACTTCTTTTCCATTTTCCGTAATCAAAAAATTCACCGATTCTCTTTCACATGACTCGTTTGTTCTAACAACAAAATGAATTTGCTCGATTTCATCCGAACGATTGTTCCGCGGATTTTTTCGTATTTGCTCCTACATATTACATAGCAGTAATGAATGTGAAAGGTTTTGATTTGTGCGCTTTCCGAAGCGAAAAGTTGAATTTTATTTACGATGTACGTAATTCATGTTTAACGAAATAGGTCATGTTCATTCATGTAGCAGGAAGTAAAGGCTTATTTTATAAAAAAAAAAATTGCAGACTTCATTTTCCGTACATCATTATTATAAACCTATAAATAATCCCTAATATACATTTATAATTATTGCTGGGTCAATCTTTTGCTAACTGTATTAGAAAGAGGTGCAAATACAAATATTTAGCATCAGATCCATAGAGTATATTGAATAGTATAATAGTATTATAGAGTATATTGAATAGTATCAGGTCTTAGGGTAAATAAGTCAGGCAGCGAAAAAATATTTCGCACTGCTGAGGACATGCCTACCATGGCCAGAGACTATAAAGATATAGACGGCCACAGTCTAAGAACTTTTTAAAGCTCAAGTCAATTGCGCCCGAAAGCCGCCTAAAGATACCGAAATTGTAAGAGGAAATGTCAACTGCACTACTACTCCACCTAGTAACAAATAGCCTACTAGTAGTATACTAGTAGCTACTAGGCGTCTATATCTCTATAGTCTCTGCCATGGCTAAATGACTTTGTCTTTTTTTTGTAAACGTGTCGTAGGCACGGTACATAGTATATAATTGTGACGTCTAGTTCATTGGTTATATTGCAACCTTAAACAAAATCAGCCAAATGATCGTTTTATCACGTACTGTCTTTAAAATAAATCCAATTTTTGGGAATAAATCGAAATGCCACGACTCGGGACTTTGAATGCGGATTTAAAAAATCAGGTTTAGTCATCGATTATTTTAATATTTTAGTATTTTCCACTAGGTATTTAAAATGAAATATATTAAGTTCAAAGAGAAAAAAATCAGGTCTGAATTCTCAGCAATGCCGAATAGCTTTTGACGACATGACTACTATGCAGCAGTTAACTGCAAAGTCCTTGACTACACTCCACTATGTATTGACAAATATTTTCAATTTTAAAACTAATTCAGTTCAAAACTTGTACATATTCCTTTCCTAATGTATGTACAATCGACAAAGCCTTACAGCTTTCTAACAAACCCCGTTGTACAACGTACAAAGCAAGTAACGATATTCATCTTGTCTGATTCCATTAAATTCAATATTCTTCGTGAAACCCTAGAAATAAATCCAATGTGAGCGGGATGATTAATATCAGTAGAACTCTCGGGCGTACTTATGGGAACACTCGTGGATAAGGCATAATACTTGTGTAATTTACTACGGAGTTGGATATACCATTTCTAGAAGGAATAACAAAAGAAAATCGGGCGCTTTTGTTTAGTGCTAGTAAGAGACGCATAATAGGCACAATGACTGGCATAGACACCAGACTCGACATCATCATGTGAGCTGGAAATGTGCACTGCTGGACTTATTTATGTCCAAGCTTATTGCCTCTCCCAAGATTATTATAGCCGTTCGGGCATGGTTCTTACCCAACGGTTTTCTAGCCATTTCGAGTAAACAACTCTCTCTTTACGTGTTTAAATTATATTAAGTTAGAAGGACGATAACATTATTTCTCACTAGCAACTTTATTGCCACGTAGTAAAAAATTGTCCAAGATTGTTTAGGTTCCCCGTGTCTCCAACAAAATTAACTGTCACATCCAGCACAAACTGTCCAATGGCTAAATCTTTCGCAAAACTCTTTTATTCCGATTTTATTTATAATGTAAACGGGGCCGCACACGATCTATCCAAGCAACGAAGGAAATAAAGAAGCATTTTTCGTGTGAAACAACCAACGCGGGCTGTTTTTTATCGGCTTATTTGTATTAAAAGCACTGTTGCGTGGAAAAAATGTTACTCCCCTTTTACTGCGTTCTGTTGTAAAAATATAAAGCACATGACAGATGTCATTACATAAATTACCTCTACTTTTAGGTATGTTTTATGTTGCTGCATTTTTTGCTAAATATAAACTATTTTCTAGTGTACTATTGGGTTCAGAATTGCATGGCAATTCACCAATGCATTGGACAATTCATAATATACGCCTCATACAAATCAATGATGAAATCCGCAACACAGGCTTCGTCAAACTTATTTACTAACAGGAGCTAGATAAGAGACCAGTCCCGAATCGTACCTGGCTAAAATGTCCCCATTACGCTGGCAGCATTATCATGTTGAATGGCAAGCGAAATCTGCTGCATCAGAGACTACCCGGACCGCGGGTCACAACACAACCCACTTATCAATTTATCAATAAATAAATAATTTTTTTTGGGGACAATCTTACACAAATCAACCTAACCCCAAACTAAGCAAAGCTTGTACTATGGGTGCTAGGCGACGATATACATACTTAGATAGATAAATACATACTTATATACATAGATAACAATAACATCCATAACTCAGGAACAAATATTTGAGATTAGCACACAAATAAATGCCCTTACCAGGATTCGAACCCGGGACCTCCAGCTTCGTAGGCAGGGTCACTACCAACTGGGCTATGGAGGCTGTCATATATTGGTGAATGAATTCATTTATATATTGGTAATGCAATTCTGAACTCGATTGTACACGAGTCCATCCAATTCAAGTGGGACTCGGGATTATTATTGAATCCAAAATCTAAATCATGATCATCATAAATTCATAAAAAACATAAACATCGTGTCGTATCAGGCTGTCAAGGAGAAGGCAAATCCTCTAAGCAAAGAACAGACAGACATACATTGAAATTGCTTCACCGGACTCTTAAATAATTGATAATGATGAAATTAATAACCATATACCATATTTTGGTACAACGTAATTAGTTGCAACTATGGTATTACAGATGTTTTGAAAACTAAGTAAGTACTAAGAGTTATGGCAGAAGACCACCTTCCATATACTGCGGTTATGGACCTACTAGGGCGTAGTACGTATAGCAATAGCAGCGTAGAATCATTAGCGAAATCGTCCAAAACTACGTCAGACAGCCACCGGCCTAAAATAGTATAATTGAAGACTGCTTAAAATTTTGTTTAATCGAGATATTAATGATCCTAACTTAAAGTGTCCGCTTTAAACAATAATCTATCAATTCGTTATCTTATCAATACTACTGCAGGCTGGACTCAAGATGAAGCGATTTGGACGATGTAACTGAATAATGCACAACTCATATTTTCAGCGAAGTCACTGACGTTTAAGTCGTATACAGCAGGATTATTCTTAATTTATTTACAGTTAAAAAATACACACAAATCACAAGGCAATGTTTTGAATCGACGATGGAGGATATTTTAACCTAGGAAACCTGGTTTTGACAAGGCTAGGTGGACTTTTTGCTTCATAGGTTTTTACTTTGTAATGTCTCATGTATAAATATAATAACCGACCAAGTGCGAGTCGGAATCGCGCTCAAAGGGTTCCGTATCATTATCTATAAAAACGGCATATATCATGTCTGACATGATTTTTATGCCCTTAAATAAATATTTATTTTATTATATATTGTATTATTTGATGTTATAGCGGCAAGAGAAATACAACTGTCTAACTATCACGGTTCATGAGATACAGCCTGGTGACGGACGGACAGCGGAGTCTTATGGCTCCTCTACATGATGGGCCATCACAGGACGCAGCTATGCGTTAGAGGGAGCTAACGGTATTGCGATCTCGTTCTGTTGTATAGCTGCGTCCCTATGATCATGTAGAAGCACCTTAGTAATAGGGTCTCGTTTTTACCCTCTGGGTACGGAACCCTAAAAAGTTATACTCGTAATAAGTAATTTTTTTTTGAATGACTATGAATAGGCATATTTATTCAATTTATACAAAGTACTAAAAAATATAGCTCTAGGAAAAGGATAGCTAAATCAAGTTCACGCTTTACCGCATCTTGAGTTTTCTTTGACCCTTACAAAATCGTCAATAAATTAATGAACCATCTCAGCTTACATTTACGGTTGAATGATTTTATTCTCCTGTGGGGCTAAAACGTCATTTGTACTTTTTTAAACGTTTTCTTTTCTCAAGAAACGGTTATACAATATTATGTAAAATAAATATTTCGTCGTTTTTACACGGGAAATGTGCTCGACTAAATTAATACCTACTCAATCAATCAATTCGCATTAAACATTGTTCAGAAATATAATAAACCTTTTCAATTGTCTTGATGTCAAGTACTAAAGGCTCGTGTAATTCGTAATTTCCTGACTAATTACAAATACCTTTATTTTAACGTGTTTATTCTAAGATTTAAAAAATATTTTTAATATTGCACTCTTTGCTAAAGCATTATAGAATACATTTTTAAAGTATTTAGAATGATATATTAGACAGGTATTATCAGGTATTAGGTACCAGACATATTAGCACGAATAAAAAAAAGCAAATTAAGAATAAATACAAAGTAAGTAATAGTAAAAGTACCTACGTCTACAACAGAAGATTCTCTTTCCTGAAAACACACACTCATTGACATTTGAAATTTAGCTACAGAAACGAAAACGTTAGCTGTCATACGCTTTTGAAAATATATAAAAGTCATCAACGTGTTTTATATATCCGTACAGAGCATGAATGACTTTACAAACATGTCATACTCATGTTATAAACACTGGCTGAAATGATTATTATCCTTGAACAGCTATAATGAGACGCCACGTTCCAACCCTTCTTTGACTTTCCCTCATGTGCGGTAAGCGCATCAGCAAAAACGGGTACAATGGAGAGATACATAGTGGAACCCCCTGATTAAGTACGAATAGGCAAATAAATAATAAAAGTACGAGTATGTATATCTACGCGATTAAGTCCCGTTAGAACAACGAGAATTTAATTTTAAATAATTTAAAATGATTAATCATTTCTTAAAAGTGCTTAAGCTGTTCTAAGCTTCAGATTTTAAGACGATTAGGTCACAGGATCCATCCACTATCGGTAATGATCCTTTTAGACGGGGACATCAATCTTTCTCTCAAAGACTTATTTTTGCTGTTCTTATTTTCTGAACTATCCGTGTACTGGAAGTGTAAGATTTGTCAAGGAAAACTCAATGTTTTTTGACAAGTATTTTTATATCGCTCAAAGTATTTTTTGTACAGTCGCCATCAAATATATCGGAGCGGCCAGAGTACTCAAGTAAAGAGTATTTAATAGATTAAAACGATGCTTAAACAAAGTACCTATGTATATTTTGTTTTAAAAGTACCGTCCTAGAGTCAGCTAAATGTCCTTTGTTCTGTTTCAATACTGTTTACTAAGGCAACTTACGTGTACAGTCGTCGTCAAATATATCGGAGCGGCCAGCGTACTTAAACAGATCTAAACATGCACTGTATTGCCTTGACAATAGAGTCGTTGTTTAGATATCTGTGCCCACCTTGGCTGCTCCGATATATCTGATGGCGTTTAGTTGGATAGATAAAAATAATACATATATTATATTTGGTATCGTATTGCGAGTAAGAAAAAATTTTTTGGACGTGATTTTTTTTATGGGACACGTCGTCCCAACCCGACCCTTCATACAAAACCAATTTTTATTGCGAGATTAATATTTTTATACTTTTTCATAATTAAAATTCTATACCAATTATGCCCTTAAAAGGATCACCAGTATTTTTGTTACACCCTGCATATGATAATTAAGTATATTTTCCTTAAGACAATAGTCATAGAACAGCTTTTTGTAAGTAAATATCATGAGGATTAAGAAAAGATTTCAATTATTGAGATTTGAGAGTGATGATTCGACCTATCCGTATTAAAAAGCTTTTTTACCGTACGTACCTAAAACAAAATTACCAGATTTACCAGTAAATTCCCAATCCCATTTTACTCGAGCTAACGACTCAATTCAAAGTTAATAATACCGTTCCTCCATCCATCTTTCTCCGCATATTCAAAACAACCTCTTATTTATCGCGTCCGACGAGAAAACTGGGAAAAAACTTGCGGAAAAAATAGTAAACGCGAGGAAGAAATCAAAAAGTTCAGACCGCGGGTCCCGGCGTGACGAGTTGAAAAATAAAATTATGCGAGAAGTTCCGTGTAACCGGAGTGCTCCCTCCTTTATTCTCCTAGGCTCCCAAGCGTAGGTAACCTTTTGCTGGAGGTAAACCAGTATAAAGATCATGTTATGTTTATTAAAACATTGCTGTGGTTTACAGCTAAAAATATCGTCCACCCTTGATAAGTGTAACATGTAGCAACATCTATCCCTGAACTTAGCGAAATTTTCTCTAGACACGGTGGATATGTATTTCTAGACAGACGTATAGTCCGAAGCAGAACTGGCTCGAAATTGTTTAGGCACGACGATATTGTTTGGATATTTATTTATCGTATGGCTACACGTCACTGGATATAGATTTAGATAGGCATTTCTTCTCTCAGGTAGTTATGGTAGTAGAAAAGTAGATGGTGAAGAAAATCCAGTGAGTGATGCGAGGTCCAAATGGGACAATGCAGCTGCCAAGTTTGTTACTCTTTTAGCACCACCCAGGGATCACGTGTAGGTTTGTATAAGGTGTTTCCTACGGACGCAGAGTAACATTGATCCCCCAACGTGTCAAGATCATTTCAGTTTTACCTATCTTTGCTGCTAACTTTACATACAGGGCTCATTTCGCCCCTAGGTCATCTAAGAAATTATAATTTTTGGTTTATTTATTATTATTTCCCTCATCCACTCCTTCGCTCTCCTTTTTCCACGCATCTCGTTCTTGACCAGTCTCCCACCAGCCAGCACGAAAGGCGTCACGTCCGGCTCTCGAAATTTTCTTGGTCTGCCTTGACGTTGAATTTGGTCTTGTTAGGTAGATATTTCTGATTGTTTTGAACATTATTTTTGCCCACAAGGCTTCCGGCATACGGATGACGTGTCCAGCCCAGTCTCATTTTGTTACCTATGAATTTTTCATATTCTGGTTGAGACTACACTCGCCTTGGTTTGGTTAGCGACTTAAATAGCGGTTCTGGATAAGGAAAATGCCTCAACCGTGAAATGCCGTAAGCGTATTTAGAATTTATCATAATTTCTGCCGTTTACTCATCACACTGGACTGCAGGTTGATGGAGATCTCAGGTTGTTTACCTAAAAGTTTATTTTCCCAGGCTTTGTGGTGATACCCGTTTTTGGCAAGCGAGTTTTTATAAAAGGTTTATGTAATTCGACTTCAGATGTAGTCAGGTAATTGCAAACTTTGGACGATTTTCCAAAATCACTTAAAATTCACCCATTATCTTTCATAAGAGCCAATATATCAAACGCTATTTGTAATATCAGTAGCAGCACAGTATAAGCCAGTCTTTTTTAGACCAATAATGATCTAAACACAGTAAAAATACCTACTTCTATTCAAACATTTTTCAGTCCACGTTTTAAATTCAAGTATGTACCTACTCGATAAAATTTTAAGTATTTTCTGGATAGCTTGCTTTTCTTGGTAGGCCATAAGCCTACCTGCCCCTTGGAAATTATAGCGAATCGTGCTTAATTTAGACATCAGTCCTTTTGCCTGTGGGACTCATTGTTTTGTGCGAAGTTAGACTAAACGTTGTAAAGAGTGCAGTCAGCATCAATAGTATCTGCCTATATGAAGGCCGCAAAAATATGTGACACGCTCTTATTTGTAGAGCCATAGGAGCGTGTCACATATTTTTGCGGCCTTGTAGGAAATGTAGCTTACCTTTGTAATATATGATACTGATGTTTTATTCCCCCGTCGAATCGCTCATTACAATATCTGAAACAAAATACAAAAGCTGTATTCATGACAGGAAAAAAGCTTTTAATATGACAGATATGTAATTTTATTCTGATTTATTAAATCTTTTTTATTATTTGGAAAACCAATTGCAATAAGAGTCTACAGTATGGGGCGTTTTAAAAAAAGGAATACAGGTTTCTAAATAAATTGATAACGTTCATGAGACACTAGACAGGCTGCAGAAGTCCTTAGGCTACCGTAACTGCTTTCCGTAAGGCAGAACGCATGCCAATGACACGTGAATGAAAAGTTTACATTCTTAAATATTTCAAATGTTATCATTTTAGCGTTTTTGTTAATCACACAAAACATCCAAATGTGTCTCGTTAAAAACATGGAACATTGCCTTTTTTATCTACCTCTACGTGTCTAAACAATCAATTTTGAAACCATTTGACTGCTCGAACATTCCGACAGGCAGTTTGTTCCTATTTGTAAGTACATTTTGATTCCAAGCTGTCAATGCGAGAAAAACTCCAACAAAGGAAAACTTTACTCTCTAACGGGAAAGGGCAAATTCAATTGTTCCATATCGCACACCTTTTCAAGTTTTCCAATTAGGAGGACTTGAGCAGATGTTTGGAAGATTTAACTAGGGGGCTGAAATAGAACACGCGGTATTTCTGTACGAAATACTTGTTAATTTGAGAATCTAATTTCTAAGGTATCTTAAATTCTATTTTCAACTTTTGTTATTGTTGTTTACAGTCCTGGATAAAATTAGGTATGGATAAAATTAATGGATAATAATAGAAATATTAAGACTGAGCGTCTATTTATAAATAAAATTTGAATGTATTAGTTGCTTGTCAAAGGCTTACTCAGTTAATGAGCCTGGATTAATGAAAATGCCCAAATTAGAGTGAGTATACATTGTAATATATAATTAGTCTAATTTTAATTATTCATAATATTTTATTCATTCAATCTTCTTAACTGTTAATTTACCCGCTTATTTATAAACGTGTTTCAAACCTAATTCGATTGTCCTTATCTGTCACTTTGACAATTGTGGTTGTTAAGAAACAGGCAAAATATAATTTAGCTAAATGTTTGAAACACGTTTGTGAATAAATTTATGTAAGTATTTACACAAACTTGTTGTTAATTTATTGAAATCTTAATAATTAATTAAGTATTAACATATGATTAATACCAATAAAGCTATGAATCTATTGAAATCAAGGAAGTATTTTTACCGGCCTTAGATACTCGTACTTACTTACTTACTTATTTGGCGCAACGACCCAAAATGAGTCTTGGCCTCCGACACAAGAGCACGCCAATTTGCTCGGTCCTGCGCTATTTCACGCCAGGTTTCACCGGCACCGAGCTCATGAAGATCAGCTCCTACTCTGTCTGCCCAGCGATACTTAGGACGACCGACAGGACGGCGTCCAGTCGGTCGACCCAAATATGCTCTTTTTACTGAGCGATCTTCTCCCATCGTCTCGAGGTGGCCGAGCCAGCGGAGACGATGTGCTTTAGTCTCACCAATTATATTAGATTTTGTCTGAGTCGCTACGAAGACGCATCAATAATACTAGTGAAGCAAATTTTTGAATGTAGATCAGTAGGCAAGGGTTTTTTTGCACTTAATCTGAGTACAAAACTTCATTTTGTATTAAACATGTGCCTGCTCATATTTTACCAGCGATATATAAGCACACACGGCAAGAAAAAATGACAACTACCTATACTACCAGAAAGATTAGTAAAATAGATGATGCTAACCGATACTGTAGAAAATGCGGTATCTTGTATAGGTAAAGAAAACTACTTTATTTTTGTTTACTATATCTTGAATTCAACAGACTTATTTAACATTAATAAGCACTAAAGTGTAGTTATTTATACTATATATGTGAACAATTTTCCCAGAATTCACTAGATTTTCTCGTTCATATCATGGACGAGATTTTTTTCTCCGTGCATCTACAATCCGCCGGTATCTGGCCGGGTGGCTCACGGTATAACTACAATATATCTACCTTTTTATAAACTAATCATTCAGGTCTCCTACTAATATCGTCATGCGACCCGAAATACTGCTACAAGCCAATACACAATTCCATTCCAACAGAACTACTTTAGACCAAAAGTATTTTCCTCAACCTTCCTCGCCCTATTCGTGTAAATGCCCTTACATTTAACTTGTAACGTGTAGAGATAATGCGCACATCTGTGACCCTACAAAAGACAACTTTGCTACAACATTATACGCGGAGTTTCAGGGCGGAATTAGGCGGGATATAATTGAATGGCGGAGTTTGTTCTGATTGTGGTATTATTTTGATACGCGCGTAATGCGTCTTGGGGGGCGAACGTGCGGCACAAACGTGATTAAAAATTTGTAGACTGAGCCTTTGTGAAATTCTCTGCTAAACATTGGTTCCATGTTACCCATTAGCGGAATTGTTTCCTTTACATTTCAGTTTGTCGTAGACAATGCTTATGGATATGGCCCTTTTAAAGTTTATGTGGGGTTTATATCATATTATATAATATGAAAGAGGGTGTTTTACCAACTATGAACCAGGTGATTAGGTAGGCCATATAATTTTTTTGTATGGGATTAACCCCAAAATCGATCGGCTGAAATATTTCATACATTTCAGCCGACCGGTTCAGATTCAAAATTTATTTTAAAAATTTCGAACTTGGTCCCATCGTAAAAGTTGTTCAGTATGATCAAAACCGTAGTATATAACCAGACTGCTAGCTGACCTTACACAAGAAAGTCGAAAAAAATTCGATATATGTACCTATAATTTTATGTTATGGTATTTTTCTCCTTGCTCTTTGGTGAAAGAAAACATCCTGAAAGATTCCAACATGCCCTAGTTCTTTTCCCCTCCTGAAAAATCAGACGCTTTGTTTTGCGTTAATATTCCACTGACAAGTGCACTTCACGCTTCTTTAGCGAGACTAAAAACTGACTACTATAGGTAGAAAGATAGAGATTGTACCAGAATGATGGTCCTGACACATGCATAGGTAGATTTCATATAACTTTTTTATAGAAGCTTTTATTATTACGAAAACCCTTGAAAATCTATAATATAACTAAAAGTTATAAAATAAGCTGTAACGATCACCACAATGTTTGTTGGGTAGATAGATATTGTACCAGAAGGATGGTCTCGACACGTGCATGGATGGATTGGTTACCGTAGCAGGATGATTGCGACACAAGGCTAGGTAGAAACATGGTTAATAACCAGCATGATTGACCCGACACGGCGCTCGTCACACTACGGCAACACCAGTTTAATCCGAAGTCCGTCCGCAATTTACTTGCCAAAGGGCGCGGTCCGGCGAATTGTGCCACCGATCGATGTAGACGTACGAACATAAAGAACTTTTTCGCGTCTCATGCTTGTAAATTCCGTTTTACGCTGACCTGTTTATTTTACTTATATAGAAACAGAGTTTTGAACTGGTACTTTAGGCTACGGGCAATTATTTGTTATGAAAAATATATATACTCTACTTGTATTTGTAATTTTTACACTCATCTCATCATACATAAGGTTTTGGAATAATTAGTAATAATCTTTAGGTAGTGTGCAATTTTTTACTCGTTATCTCACCATCAAAGCATCAGACTATTTACTATTACATTACATTAATATAAAAATAGGATGATAACGACAATTAATTAATTACGACAATTATTAACGGCCTCCATAGCCCAGTTGGTACTGACCCTGTCTACGAAGCTGGAGGTCCCGGGTTCGAATCCTGGTAAGGGCATTTATTTGTGTGCTAATCTCAAATATTTGTTCCTGAGTTATGGATGTTTTCTATGTATATAAGTATGTATTTATCTATCTAAGTAATGTATATCGTCGCCTAGCACCCATAGTACAAGCTTTGCTTAGTTTGGGGTTAGGTTGATTTGTGTAAGATTGTCCCCAAAATATTTATTTTAAAATATTTATTTATTAATTAGATACCTATAGACCTCCACGCTGTATTTGATAACGAAGAAACTAGGTACATACTTATTTGGTATACTCGTTCGTTACCCTCTAACTAGACAACTATGCTAACTGATATTTTCAGAACAACGCTATTTGTGTAACAAGGAGGCAGTTAGGCACTAATTGCTACGTCAATCATCGTAGACGTAGGAATACAGAGTTTCGACAAACTAGTATTTTAGTGCCTCGGGCGTTGTTTTGGGGCTTCACAAGTTTTTATCCATTTTTGACAAGTTTTGAGTCGATATTCATATCAAAGGTCATAGGCGCCAGGAAACCCCTTAATTAGAACTATACGATCGTATAAATATAGGAATATATACTTTACTGAAATTTCATGTACTCATCATCATAAATACAAGGTAAGAACGTTATGGGTTCATAGGGACGCGCGTAAACTGAAGAGGATACCACAGTACAGCCCTGTTTATTGACGCGAATCAAGAATTGCAAATGATACGTTTAAGTTAATAATTAGTCAACTACATAGATGGCAGGCCCTGCATTGTAGAAGGGAATGTGAGTCAAATGTTGGAGACAGCACAGCACCGTCTATTGACGTGGTTTTAGTTCTCGATGTAGACCCCAAGATGGCCGCCCTTCCAACGTGCACGGTCCCTACATGCTGATGCCGACAAGGCTTTTAGGCACCAGCACGCCTAGCACATGACATGAAGATTTAATACACAGTAAATCTTCTGTACGTTTCTGTACTATTATTATTCAGTGCCCTTGTCCAAATAGCAACAATCACCTCTATCACGCCCATTATTCCACACTCTACGTCCCACCGGAAGCCTAGTTATGACAAGTTATTCAAGTAACCGGAACACTGTCATTTGGCTGCCAAGTGTGGGCTGTCAGAAGCTATTTTAGGCGTGACTTTGAATGATCATAAGGTCAAGGGTTTGTTTATGATGAGTAGATTCTGAAAGTTAGGTACTTTATAATATTTTATATTGAATATAAAAATATGGTATTTTTAACTGTAAATTCTTTCCTCGAAAACTATTTTGAACATTATTGTTTAAGGCGTTTTCGAGTTATCTCCAAAAAACTACGTATACAGGCAGATACGACCTTGCTATATATTTTTTTCGATAGTAGCTACGGAGCCCTGTACCACTCTGTAACACTTTAGAGTGTTAAACCCAGAGCTGGAAGCCGTAATATAGTATTTGGTAGGATAGATGTCGAGAGTTTTGTTTAGTACGTATATGATAGGTAATTAGTCGTTTAGCGTAGTGGTAATGGTAAGTAATTCGAGATATAAACCTGTGGTATTGTTGTGAAACCTCACCGTTACAGTTGTGGCTGTACTTAAAGGATAATACTCACCGAAAGTAAAGGTCATCCTAAGCATTCCAACAACCGCATCGTATGCGCACATTTCTCGTTGAAGCGTTGAATTATGGCGTGGAAGCTTTGTTTGTCTCATCATACACATATTCACAATTGAAATATAGTTATAACTTTGGTCTACGAGGCTAAAATAACATGGATTCCTAGATAAATAAGCGAAGCCGAACGATTTGTTGACGACGAGAACTTGGTATAAAGACATCTGTCAGTGTCAATTGGTTTGTTGTCTATGCACCAGCGGGATCGAACGTGTTTTGTATTCTTGGATTTTTCATGGAAGCTTTTCTGTGTTTTTATAATTCCTAGTTATAAATAATAGGCATATTTTTAGGTGTCGAAATAAACTATTCTTTTTATTTTCTATGATTAACAATGTTCAGAGAATTTGACTCGGTCACTCGCTGTCAGAAAAACAAAGGTCCAGACTTTCTTTGTCTGTGGTTCATTTTTCGACTATTCATTTCATCGACTGGCACGAATCTTGCGTGCGTCGACATATAATTTTGCTCCGGTATGTAGTTTAACTGAGGATTGGTAATTCCTATATTATCCTAACGTACAACGTTGTGATCTGTATTTTATTTGTTACAGCGTAATCCTAATAATGTCGGGGTAATTCGTGTCGCACGGATCGCCGGAATGGCGGTCGATTTTTCCTTTCTTGATTAAATAATTTGGTAAGTTTCACACGGTAATATTGTACGATGTGTAAAACGAAGTATCTAGTATTGTTTTCATTTAGCTAATGCTGTTTTGTATGTGGTTTTCTAGCTGTTTCCTTGCACCAAGCAAACTCTGCTGTGTCGAGGCACGTGGCCGTATGTCGCCATAAATGTTACAAGCTGAAAAGGACCCGGTTTAAAACCCGGTAAGTAAGTTGAGATTTGTAATTCTCACCTCTTGGCCCATGTTAAAAATACAATTTAGGCCATTTTTGAAATATTAGTAACCTATAACCTAGAACATTGTTCATAGGGTCCTCATTTCGGGTCCTTATTACGGGTGGACATCTCTAGGCCTCTGATCCTGTGTGATGTCAGCGGGACAGACTGCTCTCCGGGGTCGGTGACGTACCTTTCCGGGGAAGTCCTACTCATCTGGTGAACCCGTTGCTCGGTAAAACCCTAACTCGGGGTAATTTCTAACCAAAAGACTGTGAGTTAAACTTTTACTTTAATTTAGTAATCAGTGTTGAGTGATAAAAGAGTAATTGAACATTTAAAAACTTAGCGTATCTTGTAATCTCAATTATAAGTTATATTTAAACGTGGTATCAAACCAAAAAGGCAATCAATGTTGAGATTTGATATAGTGATGTTGTAATGCAGCCTAAGTTGGAGCTGCATGTAGATTGTAAACTATTATAATATAATATACTGTGGTACTTTAGCGTTCCCAAGACATATGTAATCACCGTGATGCATCACTGGGTAGATCCATAGTAGCGATTACTATAGAGTATTAAGGGCAATTACTTAAAGAATAAATTAAAGGTGTGAATTTGTAAATATATTGTCTTTTATTTGGAAACGTCATACGTTTGTCGAGATTCTGGTCATGGCGTCCTAATTTAAATTTTGGTCAGTACTCTCGCTCCATAGTGGCCTGAACCGCGACCCTACTTAGACCCTTAGTTAGCCGTGAGCATTTTGCATATTTTGTGTTGAATTATTTTCTGCAGTAGGTACAAATTGGGAGTTGTAACTCACCTTGGAGGTTTACGGGAACTTAATTCCCCAATTTTTTTATAATTTAGATTACCATAATAGCACACCCGCAGCTATTACAGTGGCGCCCAACGTGGGGCCTATGGAGTATGACATTTCCAAGTAAAACTTTTTAGCGTTATTTTAGTATTAAGGTTATTCTATGTAAATGGAGATTACAAGTTGTTGTTTTAACACAAGGTTAAACTTATAAATTTAACCAACTTATAAATGAAACTACACTTCTTATGCTAACTATTTAGCTATTTTAAAAGAATTTAAACGAAGTTAAAATCTGATAAAATTTTAACTCACCTGTAACTACAACTCTTTAACTAAAATTGACCTACTTCGGATAGTACATATTAATCTTAAAAATGGATTTTATAGAGGCAGGGTGTAAAATTACCCACTTACATAAAGACGAATTGGCACATGAGTTGGCGATTCGAAAACTTCCGGTTAACCCCGTATCACGTCGATCTAGTTTATGTCAAGCTGTAAAGCAAACTGAAGTTTTAGCGAAAAAGGGTAGTCTTAAGTTCCAGGACTTGGTCATGAGCAACGAAGCTTCCGAATTGGAACTCTGTCAGCATAAGGTAGAAGAGATAGAGCTAGAAGCGAAAAGAGATTTGTCGGCGGCGGCGATTGACAGGCTATCCTCGCGTTGTAAATATCTTTTGTGTCGTGTTTCTCGGTTATCACCGGAGACCGAAGCGGTACTCCTGTTGAAGGAGTTCATCTCTTCTTTATTGGATCGGTTAGGTGATCAAGGCTCATCTGCGTCGTCTGGGTCGGATGATGATTTCCAATCGCCTAACGAATCTCGCATTGTTAGGGAGATTATATACAAAACGGATAAGACGTTTAATATTAATTCACTCAACTTGAAGTTTAAAGGTGACACATGCGTTCGTACGTTTCTTTCTCGTCTCGAGGAGCTGCGAGAGGCCAGAGGAATTTCCGAGAACAGAATTTACCGAGGATTTCCTGAGATTCTGGAAGGTCCGGCGTTGTCGTGGTTCCGGTCTCAACGTACGAAACTCACTACTTATAAAGAAGTCACCGCTGCTTTACAAGATGAATTCGATATACCTGATTTAGATCATCAGTTACTACAAGAAATACGGGCTAGGACTCAAGCGAAGTCTGAGACTATTGTCTATTTCGTATCGACCATTCTAGGAATGTACGAGCGTCTTACGAAGGAGGTTCCTGAACGAGAAAAGCTGGATACCATGATGAGAAATATTAGGCCAGAGTATTCCAAGGATTTAGCATTACAGGACATTGAATCGATCGAGCAACTGAAGTCATTGTGTAAGCGCATTGAATTGGCGCAAGTTAAGGCGAAGCAGTTTCGAGAACCAGTTCTATCGAATAGGTCGAATGATTCTTCATCTGAGCATCCGCCGAAGAACATTGAAACTCGGAATAAGTCGTATCCACCTCGTTGGTCGAATTCTTCGAGAAACTTTGTTGCTGCGGCAGCACAAAGCTCTTCTCAACTAAAATGTTTCCGATGTGGTAGATCCAACCACAATACTAAAGAGTGTAGGAGCTCTAGAGATATCGTTTGCTTCAAGTGTGGAGAAAAAGGGGTGAAAACTCCGGAATGTGGTAAATGTAACTCCAATTCAAAAAACTAAATAGGGTCTTTTCTGATAATAACAAATGTCGGTCTTCTGCTCTCTGTAGTGCAGAAAAGACCATCTTCTTTAATCCTCCTAAGGGTGATAATAGAGTTTATGCTCAATTAAACATTCTCAATTTGAATTTTAAGGCGTTGTTAGATAGTGGAGCCAGTGTTAGTTTTCTGGGTCACGGCAGTCATGTAGTATTCACCACAGGTGGGATACCTATTCAGAAACATGTGAAGCCGGTGATGGTAAACGTTGCTGACGATCATCGTATCGTAGCTTCCGAATATATGGTGTTACCAGTAAATTATAAAGGTCAAGTCAAACTTATAACTTTTAATATTCAACCGGAGATTGCTACTCCGATGATACTTGGATTAAACTTTTGGAGAGCCTTCGGATTAGCTCCAGGCCTCATTACGGACGTAGAAAAGAATGACTCTCATATTATCGCTAGTATTGACGTTCTACCGTCGGAGACAGGACTCACTACTTTTGAGTCGTTGTCATTGAAACAAAAATCCCTGCTTGAGGATACTAAATTACTGTATGATCAAATTGATACGGATAAGGTTGGTTTGGGAAAGACTCATCTAATCGAGCACGTCATAAATACAGGTGATACTCCTCCGATAAAACAAAAATACTATCGCCTTAGTCCTGTTAAACAGGCTGCGTTAATAAAAGAAGTTGATCGTATGCTTAACGAGGGAATTGTTGAACCCTCTCACTCTCCCTGGAATTCTCCAGTCGTTATGGTAGAAAAGCCTAACGGAGATTTAAGACTTTGTTTGGATAGTAGGAAAGTAAATGCAGTTTCAAAATCTGATGCGTATCCCGTACCTCACGTTCAGTATATTTTAGATAATTTACGCGACGCGAAATTTCTGACCTCGCTTGATTTAAGTGCGGCATATCATCAGATACCTCTTAGTGAAGACTCCAAGGAGAAAACTAGTTTTACTGTGCCAGGAAAAGGATTATTCCACTATAATAGAATGTGTTTTGGGTTGGTAGGCGCTAGTGCGACCATGCAACGTCTCATGGATAATCTCTTTACTTCTCATTTCGATCACAAAGTTTTCTGTTATATTGATGACATTATTATTTGTACCTCCGATTTTGATGAACATATAAGATTGCTTAAGGCCGTTTTTGAAAAATTAAAATCAGCCAATTTATCTATTAATATGAAAAAGTCTTCCTTCTGTAGGAGTGAACTGAAATATCTTGGATACTTAGTTGATAGATACGGTCTGCGAACCGATCCTTCTAAAATTGATGTAATATTAAATTTCCCCATGCCCGAAGATGCCAAAGGTATTAAACGTTTCCTGGGAATGTGCGGTTGGTACCGTCGTTTTATAAATAATTTTGCAAAGATAGCTCGTCCCTTATCTCGCTTAACGAGTAAGAAAGTAAAATTTGAATGGACTGATGAAGTTAACGATTCTTTTAACACACTTAAATCTGCTTTGGTGTCTTCTCCGATTCTTAAATGCCCTAACTTCGAAGAAAGCTTCTACATTCATACTGATGCATCTTCATACGCGGTAGGCGCTGTCTTGACTCAATCGTATAACGGTATAGATCATCCTATTGCGTACTGCAGTCGCACACTTAACCAACCAGAGACGAACTATTCGGCTACCGAGCGCGAACTCTTAGCCGTAATTTATGGTCTCGAGCAGTATCGTGCATATGTAGAAGGTAGAAAATGTTATATTGTCACTGATCATGCGTCGTTAAAATGGTTCCAAAACTTAAAAAATCCTACAGGACGATTAAATCGATGGGCATGTCGGTTAAGCCAATTTAATTTTGAAATAATCCATCGGAAGGGCAAAGAACACGTCATACCTGACTGTCTCTCTCGTATACACGTCAGTGCTATAGATTCAGTTACTATCCAAGATCCTTGGTACCTCGATTTATACAAAAAGGTGTCTGAAAAACCTTCTCTCTTTCCTAACTTTAAAATAGAATATGATAAACTCTTCCGTTACTCAAAGAATAAGTATCGTCTGACAGCCCAATTTGACTGGAAGCTGGTACTCCCTTATGAGCAGCGAAAAGAAATCTTAAATAAGTATCATGATGATCCGACTGCCGGTCATTTTGGGGTGGCTAAAACTCATTCCAAAATAGCCGATATTTATTATTGGCCTACTTTATTCCAAGACGTGAAAGAATACGTCGATTTATGTGAAATTTGTAAAACTTATAAACCGGTTAACTTAGCTCGTCCTGGTCTCATGGGTAACCCCCGACGCATATCGTCACCAGGCGAAGCAATTTCTTGTGATATTCTTGGACCCTTTCCTCCATCTTATCTGAGGAATCAGTATCTTTTCGTTTGTGCTGATTATTTCAGTAAGTATGTGACTTTGTTCCCACTGCGCTCCGTAACTGCAAAGGCTATAGTTAAGGGCATGGAAAAGGGGATATTCCTTGTACATGGGGTTCCTAAATATATATTCTGTGACAATGGTGTCCAATTTACTTCGAAAGATTTTCGAGACTTAATGTCAAAATATGAAGTTCCTCATATTTTCTATAACCCTAGATATCATCCTCAGACGAACCAAACGGAACGAGTGAACCGTGAATTAGTAAGAACCATTGCCTCGTACGTACGCTCTGATCACCGTAACTGGGATAAGAACGTATCGGAAATACAGTGTGCAAGTAATACAGCTCGTCACGAAGTTACCAAAAACACGCCATATTTTCTAACACATGGTCGTCAAATGATTCTAGATGGCACTCTTTATAATAGCGAAGGTCCCCTCGATCAAAACGCACTCGAGCTGAATACAAGTGGTAGTTTTTCTGAGAAACTTAAAGAGCTCAAAACGATATTTCAAAAGGTGCGCAACTCGTTAACTGCCTCCCATGAACGTAATGCGAAGTATTACAACATGAGGAAGCGCCACGTAGAATTGGAGGAAGGGCAAATCGTATATAAAAAATGTTTCCCATTGTCAAATGCAGCAAAACATTTCTCTGCTAAATTAGCTCCCCGGTACAACAAATGTGTCATTCATAAAAAACTGAGTCCTCTCGTATACTCGTTAAAATCTCTAGAAGGTAAACTTCTAGGTAACTTTCATATAAAGGATATTGTACGACCTGGTGAAGCCGAGCCGTCCTCTTAGCGGTACTCGTCTTTACAACTCTGGGTTCAATTCCTAAAACTTAAATTATTCTATGATATACTGAAACTTGAACGTACCCACTGAACGGAATGACACTTGTCGCAGGATGATTTCCTCAGATGGGATAAAGGGCTAGGTATTGAATTCTAAACTTGGTACCGGATGCATACGGACCAATATCGATTTTATTATGTCCTTATAAAGACATAAAAGCTGAAAATAATCTTATTTATAATAAATGATAATCTATGATGCCATAGAAATCTATAAAAATGAACCGCGTTTCCCATTGTTCCCTTTACTATGACAGAACTGTAGTTCATGTATAAGGAATTGTGTAATAGCTAAGACTACAGCTCTTTACTTAATTCCACTTTTGTCGGTGATAGGCAATTGCTTTAATAAAGGGAAAGTTTGGTGTTGTTGCCGTCTTTGACATTTATCTTTTTTGTTTGATTTAGGTAAGCGCGCATTAGGATTAGGAAGGTTCGAACCAAAAATAGTCGTAAGGTTTCCTTGGTTGAATTGGCCATTCACCAAATCATAAGTATAAGGTTAGAGGTAAGTCTTTGTTGTCTTTACAGATTTTCGGAAGTTTTGCTAGGTAAGTTTTGGTAGATTAAGGTATGAACTTGGTGTTAGGCATAGTGCTTATATAGATATAAGAAAAAAAAAATTTTTAAAAAAAAAATTTTTTTAACCCAACTAAAGATGAACTGTAACACTTTAGAGTGTTAAACCCAGAGCTGGAAGCCGTAATATAGTATTTGGTAGGATAGATGTCGAGAGTTTTGTTTAGTACGTATATGATAGGTAATTAGTCGTTTAGCGTAGTGGTAATGGTAAGTAATTCGAGATATAAACCTGTGGTATTGTTGTGAAACCTCACCGTTACAGTTGTGGCTGTACTTAAAGGATAATACTCACCGAAAGTAAAGGTCATCCTAAGCATTCCAACAACCGCATCGTATGCGCACATTTCTCGTTGAAGCGTTGAATTATGGCGTGGAAGCTTTGTTTGTCTCATCATACACATATTCACAATTGAAATATAGTTATAACTTTGGTCTACGAGGCTAAAATAACATGGATTCCTAGATAAATAAGCGAAGCCGAACGATTTGTTGACGACGAGAACTTGGTATAAAGACATCTGTCAGTGTCAATTGGTTTGTTGTCTATGCACCAGCGGGATCGAACGTGTTTTGTATTCTTGGATTTTTCATGGAAGCTTTTCTGTGTTTTTATAATTCCTAGTTATAAATAATAGGCATATTTTTAGGTGTCGAAATAAACTATTCTTTTTATTTTCTATGATTAACAATGTTCAGAGAATTTGACTCGGTCACTCGCTGTCAGAAAAACAAAGGTCCAGACTTTCTTTGTCTGTGGTTCATTTTTCGACTATTCATTTCATCGACTGGCACGAATCTTGCGTGCGTCGACATATAATTTTGCTCCGGTATGTAGTTTAACTGAGGATTGGTAATTCCTATATTATCCTAACGTACAACGTTGTGATCTGTATTTTATTTGTTACAGCGTAATCCTAATAATGTCGGGGTAATTCGTGTCGCACGGATCGCCGGAATGGCGGTCGATTTTTCCTTTCTTGATTAAATAATTTGGTAAGTTTCACACGGTAATATTGTACGATGTGTAAAACGAAGTATCTAGTATTGTTTTCATTTAGCTAATGCTGTTTTGTATGTGGTTTTCTAGCTGTTTCCTTGCACCAAGCAAACTCTGCTGTGTCGAGGCACGTGGCCGTATGTCGCCATAAATGTTACAAGCTGAAAAGGACCCGGTTTAAAACCCGGTAAGTAAGTTGAGATTTGTAATTCTCACCTCTTGGCCCATGTTAAAAATACAATTTAGGCCATTTTTGAAATATTAGTAACCTATAACCTAGAACATTGTTCATAGGGTCCTCATTTCGGGTCCTTATTACGGGTGGACATCTCTAGGCCTCTGATCCTGTGTGATGTCAGCGGGACAGACTGCTCTCCGGGGTCGGTGACGTACCTTTCCGGGGAAGTCCTACTCATCTGGTGAACCCGTTGCTCGGTAAAACCCTAACTCGGGGTAATTTCTAACCAAAAGACTGTGAGTTAAACTTTTACTTTAATTTAGTAATCAGTGTTGAGTGATAAAAGAGTAATTGAACATTTAAAAACTTAGCGTATCTTGTAATCTCAATTATAAGTTATATTTAAACGTGGTATCAAACCAAAAAGGCAATCAATGTTGAGATTTGATATAGTGATGTTGTAATGCAGCCTAAGTTGGAGCTGCATGTAGATTGTAAACTATTATAATATAATATACTGTGGTACTTTAGCGTTCCCAAGACATATGTAATCACCGTGATGCATCACTGGGTAGATCCATAGTAGCGATTACTATAGAGTATTAAGGGCAATTACTTAAAGAATAAATTAAAGGTGTGAATTTGTAAATATATTGTCTTTTATTTGGAAACGTCATACGTTTGTCGAGATTCTGGTCATGGCGTCCTAATTTAAATTTTGGTCAGTACTCTCGCTCCATAGTGGCCTGAACCGCGACCCTACTTAGACCCTTAGTTAGCCGTGAGCATTTTGCATATTTTGTGTTGAATTATTTTCTGCAGTAGGTACAAATTGGGAGTTGTAACTCACCTTGGAGGTTTACGGGAACTTAATTCCCCAATTTTTTTATAATTTAGATTACCATAATAGCACACCCGCAGCTATTACAACTCTGACACGGTGTTTTGTGAATACATATATACATTTTTGATGATATATACTACATATCCTAGTAAGAGGAATTGACAGATAGTTTTGTATAAATTAAGCTTACATTAAATTTGGACACGTGTTTTCTACTAAAAAAACATTATAAATTTCTTCCCATATGGACTGGACGGGATAAAGGGAAAGGTCATTGTCGCTAAAAACGACCCATGATTAAATCACATTTTCAGTTCGATTCACAAGAATTAGCGCTGAATGATTCCAGTACGCCTACCGTGAGTTATGATAGTGACGTTTTCGAGAACGAGTATCGAATGTTCTATCTGTGCATCTTGTTTGTGACATATTAGTGCAAAACGAGATGCGCAGATAGGAAATGCATTACTCGTTAACGAAAAATGTCCATATCAAACTCATGGTAGCCGTTCTGAGCACATTGACAGTGAGCACAAATGACGCCATGTGAATAACCATATTACGCTCGTGGTCATCTATTCATGCCATGACGGAGGCTAAATCAAAGACTGACGATGGCCTTTGAGCTCTAACGTGAAACACAGCGACATGCCTATGAGAGATTTGTGGCATACATCTACCGTGCGGTCTAGCTTTATGCTTCCAGCTTGAGTGTCAAAAAACAATTAGCACTTTATTGATTCAACAAATACAACCAATTTGTTAGAGAAGTTGAAAATACGCAAAACATAGCTAAGAACAAGAATAAAACTAAAACGAACACAATGTTTTCTACCAACTTGAATCTAGCCCGGGACATTATCCCCAAGATATACTAGCCCAAATTCAACCAGTTTTTTTAATTGATAAGTGACGTGACGTAAATATCCTAAATTCTTTCCAACAATCTTGAAAAGAAAATGGCTTTTTGTTTATAGTTTTACAAAGCTGCCCATCGGTAGACCTTATGCCGATGCAATAGGGATTAAAAATGGGCAGTTAACAGTGTTGGCGATGGTATAATAATAATTATTACCTTTTTAATATCATGTCATTTACTAGGCGATATTACAGTTACTTGAGTGGTCTACCTATAGTTGTCTCTGTTGGCCTGACACACAATTGTTGCCGCACACGAAGTCACGTCACGTCACGCCACGCCACGGATTCACATCGGGGTTTTACAAATTCAGATTCGGATTATTTATTCAGCGAGGCGGCTCTTTTGCATGTCGATTTGGAGATTGGTCTTCCGAAAGAGATCTGGTTCACGGTATTTTGAGGATCAAAGGCTAGATTTGGGGTCTCAAACTACTTTGTAAATGGCGACGTGCTGCAATTTGATCCCAGGAATTGACTGAGCAAGGCTATTCCTACAATAATCGGCCAAGGACGAATTGAACGCATAGAACGGATTTTTTTTAGATTTTGGTTTCTGATAGACTTTTTCTAAAGAAATGGCTTTCTCCCTTTGTTCACAGGAATGGGAATTTTGTCATTGACTAGTTGTCGACGTTAATCACATTTTATTTGTTTAAATAAATATAGGTAACGTTGTTCAGTATAAGCCTTGCTGATTGTAAGGTGATAGCCTCCCTACAAACACGTGGGTGGACCCTGGATAAGCGTTTGTTCGACTAAAGGATGTTTACGCGCGTTTTGAGACTATTTTTTCATTAGCTGCACCAACAAGTGCACTTGTTCGTTAGACCGCACAACAAGCTATCAATATTACACACTGAACTACGTAAATTAGTAAAAAACAGAAAACTATTCTAAAGACGTCGCAGCCATCTTGCGCTCAAACGATTATCGGACAAAATCTTTTGATAGTAGACTATGAAATATACTCGTAATATGAATGTCATTAGTTAGAGTAACCTTTCTGCACTAAAATGATTGACCACAATGCTCAAATACGACTAACCAGTATTCGAAAATGTGTTGACAAAGAAAAAGGATGCCCTTGTTATTCAAATCGTGAAAGTTCGCGGCGCGGGTCCAAGCTCGAGTTGTTTTCCATTCAAGTCTCGTTGGGACAGCGCGGGTTTCTTTGTTTTTTGCAGTTTGTTGAACGCCTGATGGATTTAAAACTCTTATCCGGGTCTTATTGACGTTTTTTACCCAGTGCTCATACAGGGGCCGATTTTTGACATTCGAGCGCTCGAATTCAAGGAAATTAAGCTCGAAAATAACCGCACACAAAAGATAGTCGCCATTATTTTCGTATAAAATTAGTAGTTTATATGATTATGATATTAAATTCCTATCGCTGTTTTTAAAACACCATTTCATCGTTTTACACAGAGTTTTAGATGGCAGATTCGAGCGCACGAATCTCAAAAATCGGCCCCCAGGACTTTTGACTGGCATCTACGCCATATACCATTCTGTATTCTCTTTCATGTTTACGACAACTGGATTTAGATTATCTACCAAAAACTCCCAGTTAATAACCACGTTTCCATACTGTTTTTTGAAAAACCCTGAATAGTTTAATACGTTTAACTATTTTTACTACCTATTATATTCAATTAGTTCTTCGTTTCCGACTACCCAAAGGTTGTCTAGAAGAGATCACTCTTTAGCGGTAAGGCCGCTGGTTGTTACGTAATTTTAAGGTTGTATTAAAACCCTTTAATTATTTCTAATATTTTTGTAATAAAGAATATCTCTTACGTTTAGAGACTTAACCGTAGAGAGCCATCGGTGTAACAGAGACATTGAAAACCTAATATAATTTATAATATAAGAATATTTTTATGCCGAAAAACATTCCAATGTCAGAAAAAATATATTGAATAAAATTTAGACACATTCGATACATTTGTTTTTTTATTTATTCACGCTATGCTAAACATCCTTACCAGTAACTTAATCTACCAACCAAACCAGTACCAGGCGGCTTAGCATGATATGTGTTGTCGCGCGCGACTCCATACTTCGAGTCGCGCCTGAAGTATGGGGAGTCGCGCGACAGCGTAAGTCATGCTAGACGTACAGATAAATAACACCAGCAATTCATCCCACTGCTCACTTCACTCACAATACGTTTGATATTTTACGAGCACTTGTTTATGTCAACAAATTTACATACAAGTATCACAACAAAGGCTGTCAGCCCCCAATTGGGAATGTTGGATTTACTGACACAGTCCAGATCATATCCAATAGATAGAGTATCCTGTAAACTATCCTGTAACAAAAATATTAGTGATCCGTTTAAATGTATAATTGGTATTGTATTGCGACTAAGAAAAAGCAGAAAAAAATTCAGACGCGAAAAAATATTTTTTTTTGTATACCGCACGTTGTCCTATCCGGTCACACTCCATTACAATAGTACATTACACAACTAGGATGGTAAAACAAAGAAAGGCCGAGATTGCAGAAGTTTGCGGCCCGAGCTGCAAGCGAGGGACGTAAATATGCGATCGAGGGCTTTCTTTATTACCTCCCGTGTTGTGTACATCATTTTATGTCTACACAGCGTGCGGAAAAAGCCACTTTATGTCCAGGTGTTGCCACACCTGGTCATAAAAGCAGTTTTTTTGTGCGAAATTTGTTTTTCTTAGATTTTCATAATAAGCATACG
This sequence comes from Pammene fasciana, assembly GCA_911728535.1. NCBI lineage: Eukaryota > Metazoa > Arthropoda > Insecta > Lepidoptera > Tortricidae > Pammene > Pammene fasciana. The sequence goes on from OU452292.1 coordinate 7,945,265, forward strand.
ATACGTCCAATTATTCCCTTAAAAGGATCACCAGCATTTTTGTTACATGTAAAAAATACAATCACTTTATTTAATACCACGACGGTGGCAAACGAACATTCGGTCCGCCTGATGATAAGCACCTACCGTAGTTTATGGACGCCTGCAACTCTGGTGGTGTCACATGAGCGATGCCGTCCCTTTACAAAAAGAAGGATTAACTAAAGGAACAACAGGGTCCCTCATCGTCAGCACACCTGGGCCTATATAATTTTTATGGTTACTATGAATTTTCGTTATCATAAGGCATCACGAACCTACTTGTATTGATGGGGAAGAGAGTATAGACTAAGTATAATCTGCATTCCGTGTGCAGTATATAATTTCACGTATCTATTTTTCGTATAAGTATTATTCTTTAGAAAACTAACTTAACTAAACCTAATCTATGTATCCCAAATAAAAGTATGCGTAACAATTCATTCAACTGAACGATCTGCGATAATTTATTTGAGAAATTCAGCAAAAATTTATGGCTATACACTATGTAAAGAACCTTTGACCACAAAGTGAAGTCAAAAGAGAAATAGAATGTGCTGCTTCTCTTTGATTAAGGAGGTAATGACGTCAGCAGACAAAAATGCCAATATGACAAGTCAAAATGTCAATTTTGTAAAGCGGCGCAAATATTCTGTTCTCAGTGAGGGCTACATATTTGCGCCGTTTGGCGTAGAAACCCTAGGACCGTGGGGACCCAGCGCAAAGACGCTTTTTAAAGAAATCTCCAAGCGCCTTATCGATGCCTCAGGTAACCAGAAGGCTGGCAGCTATTTCGGCCAAAAGATAAGCCTGGCCATCCAAAGAGAAAACGCTGCCAGCCTTCTGGGTACCATAACCCACGAAGGCGAGTTGGGGAGCATCTTTTATTTATAAGTTTATTTTAGTTTTATATATAGGTTTATTGTTTCTGTAGTTTTATTGTCTACTAACATATTTTGTCATTAAATCTAGTGTCAACATTTTGTAAAGTGTGCGAGTGAGACACCGTCTCCCCCTTATGCTCTCTATCGGACAGTCTTATCTAGTCACCTATAAACAATGCATGTCAATAAGGTTCAACTGTGGATAGGGAAAAAAAATCAAGAATTATATCCACTTCACACAAATCCACAGTAGGACACCGGTCGTGAGATTATAAAGCGAAGTCTACGCGATGTAGTCTCTAGACAGAAGGCAGGGGCCCAATAACTTATCGGAATGATTTATAGTCGCTCGCGGGCACCGAATTTTACGTACGAATACACACCTTACGAACCCGTATGTCCCTTAGGGTTGGTAGGACGGCTTTTGATTTTCCATGATGAAGTGGCAGGTGCCTAGGCAGGTGTGTTATTCGAAATATGTTAGGCTGGCTCTACATGATGGGCCATAGGGACGCAGCTATACGACGGAACGAGATCGTAATATAGTTAGCCCTATGATGGCCCATCATGAAGAGGAGCCATCATATGGTTAGGGCCGGCGCATAGTTTGAGTTCAGCACCGTTATAAGTAGAGCCGCTGTAAGCTCTATATTTTCCTCGCCTTGGGTACCGTCACGTCTACTTTGTCTACGATGCACAACTTTGCATGGTTTTCTTCATCAAACAGCTATTTTTGATGGTAAAAAGGCGGCCATCTCGGGAATAAGAAATAAATACCTGTTTGGTGAAGCCAGGCAAAGTTACGCATCGTAAGCAAAGTTGTAGCACGTGACGATAGTGTCAATGACTGTTTGACTGTGCGAGTACCTATAGTATCTACTTAATATCTATTTAGTTTCATGAATATATCTAAGGCTCTCATAAGCCAATTGGCGTTATCTTAAAAGAAAATTGAGAGCTAATAAATATATTATATACCCTAAATTCTATATGTAAATTCAGTTCCCAAATATTTTCAATTTTGAGAAGCTGCTTGGCTTAGGCGGGAATTATAGGTGTCGGCTAACTTTGGGTAAAGAGTATTTGATAGATTAAAAGGATGCTTAAACAAAGTAGGTACTTACCTAATATGCATATTTTCATGTGGTCACTGTTAGGAGCCGCCAGGGTACTCAAAAATATCTGATCATGCACTTTATCGCCTTGACAATAGAGGCGCTGTTCAGATATTTGTGACCACCTTGGCCACTCCGATATATCTGATAGCGACTGTATGTACGTGTAGGTAGCATGATGTTAAACTAATTATAGGCTAGCTAAACATTAACATAATGCGGGTTCTATTGTTATCAAAACCATTATACTTAATTATAACTTCGCATAATCCGATTATACTCACGAGTTTCGTAGGGTAACCATGTGTTACCACACCACAGATAACCTCAAACACTAGATAGATCATAAGTACAACTCGGGGTCACCACGCATCAGTGCTCCCGTACTAATTTTGTATGAGAGCGCGACCGCTTATTTCAATCGAGTTAACGTTTGCTTATTTGCTTGCAATGCTTTATTTGGACGTAAAAGTCAATATCAATGTCAACAACTTAAATAATTTTACAAAGAAGAATAAACTTGAAAAGTCAAGGTCGTTTTGACAACCCTGTCTCACAATATCTAAATCTAACATATTTCTTTATATTACTTGACAAAGGTAAATAAATATTCCAGACAAAGTGTATTTGTCTTTTAAATATATCATCTATTTTTGCATGGGACATATTTCAAAGCGTTGTCTCCGAGACATCCGTCTCGTGATAAATTGATAATATTATTGTCTTTTATTTATAATGTTTAGTGTTATCGCTCGAAGAGTGACGCAGTCAGTATCGAGCGTGTAAAACAAACGTATGAGCTTGCTTGACACGGGCCATGATGCCGCGCTGCTACTAGTAATTGTTGCGATATTCGCTATGAACGTTATTACACGAGCGGCGGGGCAATTTTTATAGTCGTTGCAAGCATTTTCATGAAAATATTCTACGTGTGAGCACACGCATGCCCACCTACATAATATCTACCTTCATTATATTTAATTGTTTGCGCTTTGCGCTAATATCAAAAGCTCTTATTAAATTTAAATTTTCGTGAGACATACTAACGGGATTAAGTTCAAACGGCTGTACTCACTTTGTATTTAGGCACTACGCGGAACCTGTTTCAGGGAGCTTACTTACATAGGTCTCCATCCTCAAGCACTGAGAGTGCTCGGCGATCTTGTTTCGTCTGGGTTTAATTTTCCCATGGAAAGAAACCACAAAATACCAAAAAGCGTCATCTTTTGACCGCTAATCGGCACAACCACCAGGCCCCTGTTTCACCACGGTGACAATTGTCACAATTTCTGACATATCCAAATTACTGACGTCTCAGGCGTCCACAGGCTACGGTAACCGCTTACCAGCAGGCGGGCTGCATACTTGTTAGCTACCACCATAATATTTTTAATAAAATTCAACATATTTATATTATATCGTCAATAAATAGGTACTAAGTTTGCTGAAGTGCTCACGACAATTGTCACGAAAAACCATAGTACTCAAAAGAATTGTAAATATTTCTCGACATAAGATTGGGCTTGTGTCGGAAACTCGTGACAACTGTCGAGTTTTTCGATACATATGTCAAAACCCCTGTTTAGAAAAGTAGTAGTTTTAGTGATAATAAATGAAGTTTTTCTTTAAATACTACGCTGATGGCAAACAAGCGTGCAGACCGCTCAATGGTAAGCCGTTTCCGTAGCCTATGGATGCCTGTGACGTCAGTAATTAGGATATGTCAGAAAATTACAATTGTAACCGTGGTGAAATAGGGCCCTGGGCATTCAACCTTATTTTTTTGACTTCTCTATAAAACAGTCTCCAATTTTCTCTAAGCCAAATTGGTACAATATTACATCTGTGACACTTTCAGTTCACGCACGCATGCCTCTGTAATAGAATATTGAATCTACATTCAGCTTTGGAGAGGCTTCAAGACATATCAAATGTAATGGATTTCTTCAAGAGATTGTTTTTCAGCGGCTTCTGTAGCCTTTTACGCTCGTCTTTATATCTTATACGAGTGTGTATAAAGTATTAGCTTACGCCCGTGACTTTGCCCGTGTAAGTGATAAAATTACTAAACTCGTCACTCTCTTAGTGTTCCTGTACTATCGTCATTTTCCTCTTAATAATAAATAAAATAAATAATAAATAAATATTATGGGACAATCTTACACAAACCGACCTAGTCCCACAGTAAGCTCAATAAGGCTTGTGTTGTGGGTACTAGACGACGATATATACAATAGATAGATATAGATAAATACTTAAATACATAGAAAACATCCATAACTCAGGAACAGATATCTGTGATAAATACACAAATAAATGCCCTGACCAGGATTCGAACCCGGGACCTCCTGCTTCATAGGCAGGGTCACTACCAACTAGGCTAAGGAGGCCGTTAATGGAATCAGTTCTGGCCAAAAAGTACACTACGATCCTTTCCTGCAGGAATGATCAGATCAAGTCGAATTTAATGACATCTCGCTTGTCGAAATCCGCTTAGTTATCCTAGACTAATGGATGTAGTCAGTTTCCAGTTTTACATTAAAAACAGTATCCTACTTACTGTTTTAGTCACAGTTGGTTATAATGTAGAATATCTACGGGATGGAGGAAATTTTGCAAGATGCTACTGCCGTGTATCGGATCCTTTAGGTCCTGAAATGACATATGGTCTTGACATGAAAACCTGTACTGTAATCAACATACACACCAATTATATTGGAATTTTGAGCTTAATTGCATTTTGACGGTATTCTTGTACCCATTATGGGATATAAATATTTCGGCGTGTATTTAATCTGATTGTAAACTAAAACTTTTGCAGAAAAAAGGAAAATATAACATCCGAATATTCAAACATTGAAATGTTTTTAACTTTCTAATTTAAATATACAATTAGTAGTCAGGATTCCGTCAGTATTAAAAATATACATGAAATATACAGCGGTAATATTGAAAATTTCTCAGAATATTTCATCCTAATTGAAAAATTATGTTGCCACGCTTACCGAACTCCACAATTTGTGTGGCTCCCAGTTTTATGTCCCGGAAAATTCCTGTAACCAAAAAGGAGGCAGGTAAATTTATGTGATATTTTACCTGGGAAGTGATAGGTGACCAGAAATGTGACGGAGGCCAGCGGATATGGTTTGGAAAGATAATATAGTTTCAGAAGGCGTTTGAGAGATGAATTATACAAAGTGTAAAAAAAATACTGGTGATCCTTTTAAGACATAGTTAGTATCGTATTCTTATTAAGAAAAAGTAAAAAAAAATATCTCCAAAATTTTTTTTGGTTTTGTATGGAGGGTTGGCCAGTTGTGACGATGAAACCTATACAAAAAAATTAGCGTCCAAAAAGTTAAACTCTTACTTTTTCTTACTCAAAATACGATACCGATTATGCCCTTAAAAGGATCACCAGTATTTTTGTTACACCCTGTATAATGTTTCCTTCTTTCATTTTCCTTCTTATATAAAGCAGGGCTCCTATACCGGTATTCAATTTTGGTGTTTTGGTTGCTAATAATATATTTTATTCAAGTTTCTAAAGAATATGTGTATCCTTCCAAGTATCCCACGACTATACAGGGTGTTTCCTGTAATAAAAGCAGTAAATTAAAACGTAGATTCTACTCCTCGATCAATAAAACTTTTGTTCGACATATTAAAAGAGATGTATTTTTAGATTGTGTATGTTACATACAAACTAAATAGTATTTTTTTAAAGTCGCTGAACAAACGTTCTCTGGTTTGAGGAGTAGAATCTACGTTCTAATTTATTGCTCGTATTATAGGAAACACCCGGTATGTAGGCTACGACATTTTTTGTCAACTTGAAATATTCAACTATAGTCAAATACCTATGCATTCTATTTTATTTTATTTAGTGCGATCGGACCGGTGTTCCGAGAGGTCGCAAGTTCGAGTCTTGCTCGACGCGGTGAATTTTTCCATTTTTCCTTTCAATTATAAAATTGAAATATCGTTTGCAGACGTTTCTGCTTATAACAACAATTAATTAGTACGGGTTAGCGCATTGTTATCGATGTTATTCCAATATGACTTGGAACTTCGGTGCCGTTAATGTGTATATGCACTTACGGTAGATGTCGCTACACGTCTCCCTCTGACGTAAGCAAAAAGGAGTAACAGATGGAAAGATTCACCGGGGTTGAGTAAGCGTCGATAGCACAGTTGGCAGTGCGATCGGACCGGTGTTCCGAGAGGTCGCAAGTTCGAGTCTTGCTCGACGCGGTGAATTTTTCCATTTTTCCTTTCAATTATAAAATTGAAATATCGTTTGCAGACGTTTCTGCTTATAACAACAAATAAAATAAATTCATTTATTTATAAGCAGAGAAGTGTGTTATCGAATTTGCATTAAGTTTCGTTGAGTTTCAAGGCGGCTGCAGTGTTTTTTTCGAGTATTTTAATTTACCAGAGAGTATTTATTAAATAGAGGAGCACAGTCCTTTTTTAGGCTCCAAGTCTAAAGCGCTATCTGAACGAGAGAAAACTGTTAAAGCTACTGCTTAATGTAGGGGAACTATACAGCGCCATCTAGTATCGATTAGCGTGACGCTGTTGCCGGCGAGCGTGTGGAACAAACGTGAAATGAGGTCCCTTGTCACGTTCACGAAAAACACTCACTTAGCAGCTCAATGCATTTTCTAAGTGAAATAAGCCTGAAGCAGCTGCAGGGCCTATTTAATAAAGCTACAAGTGACAATTTACAAGCGGAAGTCTCATTCTAACGTAATATATTAGAAAGAGACTACCGCTTGTAAATTGTCAATTATTGTAGCTTTATTAAAGAGGTCACATAGTACAGTCATCAATCACAGTATTTTCACTAGTATAGGAAAAATGTCAAATTTGGAAATAATTCATAATAGCAGAAGTTTTTAGTTATATGGCTTAAAAGTCATGTTAATCATTGCGTAGACAGAAAATCCTACAAAAAAATTACCTTGAAAAAATCCCCAATTAATTAATTTCAAAAAAATCGCCTCAATAAATATATCAATATTTTATTATTTATTATGGTTCCTTAAGACACGTTATTTATGGATGACGGAAAACCAGACAAAAAAAAGAAACCCTTCGTATATATTTTGATGAATATTTACTTCCCGATGGAAAGTTTGTAGGATTTTTCGTTCAGTCATCTTAGAATGACATTTTAAAACTAAATAAAAAAAAATTGCTATTATAAATTAATGTTTGAAAATAACGTATCTTTACTGGGCTAACAGGTGATGGTCGATCTATTCACGTTATAGTGTGCGATCATCAAAGTGTGTTTCATCTAGTAGTGACGTAATCTATGGCCATCATACGGTCTTAGCCGCCTCCTGAGACCTCGTACTCGGGTCAGGTTACCGTAATCAACGTGCTCCATTCCACTAAGTTCAGCGTCTTTGGGGCGTAATTCGTTGACGTTAATTGAATTTAAACTGATTTAACTGTGACATGGGAACGTAAATTGAAATGGATCCTGCGTTTCGCAGTGTTCCAGGGAATGTTGGATATCAAACAGTGAAGGGTCCAGATTACAGCTCATGAACGCACAACAACCGACATCTCCTGTTATGGTTACCCTACCCACTTACCCATTACCACATACAAGGCCATATACCTATACTTATGGGGCCCACACACTATCAGTCGGCCTGACGATATTGGCCTGTCAGTTGTTCGGAGCTGTTAAATTTTTGTTTTAACTGACAGGCCGATTAGATATCGTAGGCGGACTGATAGTCGGCGGCCCCCCCTTATGTAAGTGTGTGAAAATAACTATTATTAATTAAAAAAATACCAACGTCTGAACCGATATTGATAAAACACATCACTCACTGGAAATACTCCTTTCAAATTAAAAAAAAGAACGCATTTAAATCGGTTCAACCGTTTAAGTGCTACGGTGGATATACAGATAGACATAGCGGTCAAACCTGTAAAACCCCTCGTGCGTCGTGGGGTAAAGAAAAAAATATATAATAGCAACATTTTTATCACGCGCGGATTATAGAGAGTTCTAGTGTGGCGATACTCACCAAACCGCAAAAAGTGGCAACATGAAATGTATGGAAATAACAAATGCAAAACAAAAATAATTATGCTTATGGACATTATACATAAGTACAAATACGAATTAATACAACATCGTTTCATAGCACCCCTTTTAACGTTAAATAAACTATACTATACTTTGTTATTAAATAAATAGAAACTTTGAAAAAATATTCAACCCAGCAGGACTTGAATCTGCATCGATACGCCTTGCCGGGGCTCGATCGCTTTACCAATTAAGCTATGGGTTCAGTTACTAAGTTGACGAAATTTCCAATGCATTCGAACATTTTTTTGTATTTATTTTACACCGGCTTTACAGCATACTTAACTACAAGATTTGTGCATCTAACATGATTGCGAAACAATACCATTTTAAAGTTGAAGGAAAAATACCCAGCATTAAAAGTTAGGCCATCAGAAAGTTCCCAGAAAAGCTTCGTAAGCTTAGCTTGGTCTCGATCAAAATGTGCATTTGTTTCTATTGTATTTACGAGAAATCTAGACATGGTACGATTTATCGGATGAGACAATACTTATAGCTGAATTTCCTAAAGAAGAATTTCCGAAAAGAAAGGTTTTTACTAAGTTTATTGTGTGTACAGTCGCCATCAGATATATCTTAGTGGCCAAGGTTGTCACTAATATGGCTAAAATAAACAGGTTATTATAATCGAATATTTTCATGATGTGTCATTCTTTTCGTAAATTAATTTACTAATATCGGGTATTCGTTTTATTGTAAAGTTACCTACAAGATGTATTTTTTTGGAAAATGTGTCGTTGCACGTTATACGCATTCAATATATTCGAGAAATAAAAGTGTAAACTCCAGCCTTCAAATGATACCTACTTTTTGATCTGGACTTTTAAATTTATTTAGAGTTACGCACAATATAAAATATGTACCCGTAAATATCAAAATACAACCTCATTATCATAGTACTTAACTAATTATATCTACTACATCTTTCTTCTCATACACTAAAATATTAATAAGTTCACTTGATCGAAACTTATTTTTCCTATTTTATGTAACCAAATTAAAGTAAAAATATAAACTCTTCCAAATCCACGGACTTTACTAGTTGAAAAACCAGAGGAAATCATTAATATAAGTGTGTACTCATTGAGTGCTACAATCTAAATCAGTGTCCTATTAAACCCAGTCCCGTAGGTTTCAAGCCATCAAATTGCACTCCAAACCTTATATTTAATGCATATTAACGTCCCTTAGAGGCGAACAATTAACGTGATCAAATTTTCAGCGAAACAGTCCCGTCTAAGTGCAAGTTCGATGCTCTTAACAGAAGACTGTTACGTGAGGTGTAATCTATACATATAATAAAGGTGAAGAGGGTAAAAAATCTGTACATTGAAGATATTAGTAAAAAAATGAGTTAGTAGCTCTTAGAATCGATAACAGAACACGTTTCGACAATTTTTAGAATTTTTGTCTGTTTGTCTGTTTGTCTGTTTGTCTGTTTGGATGGGGAGAGTTGGCGTCAAAACGCCTGAACCGATTTCGATAAAAACTTCACTAGCAGGTTCAACAGACCTCTGGTCAGGACATAGGCTATAAAAAATACGAACATTTTGGATTTAAGGGGGTTTAAGGGGGGTTTAAACTTTGTATGTGAAATGAATATGAGTGTTAAGCTCAAGCAGCAAATTGATATTGGTTTAACTACTTTCGGTTAGTTCATATTCATTCGTATAAATAAATAAATGTGTTAAATAATAATATACTGGTTAAATATAGTGGAAAAGTAAAAAATACGTACCATCAAAAGGGGTATCTAGACATGTCTTTGGCTATACGATTAGGTAACGCTATCTCTCGCAGAACTTTGTTACTACCGAGTCCTCTTTACGCAAAATCTGACCACTACATATGTAGTTTAGGTGCAAACTAAATGCAACACGAGTTCGCAGAGATATCCCTAGATGGCTATAGTAGGTAGGTACTATCTATGCTACCTCTTTCTTACTTCTTTTTATTGAGGCCTGGCGCGCTAGCACGCGGTTGCTTAGCAACGCCTATCTCATCAACAGAGCTGTTGAAAACACTGATGATATTGCACGAAATGGCGAGTAAGTATAATACCAAATTGTATTCTCTACCAGTCGTCAACCATATGGCCAATATAAGCCTATGCAAGGGGAAAAAATAAATTAGAATTACAAAATTCAACAAACTGTTAAGTTGAATGTTAAAGACAGAAGAAAAATCAGTTTTGATAGAATTTACGTAATTGATGGTTAAAGGGGACTCGCATAAAGAAAAACACACTACTATTGCTATTGTTACCAAAATGTTTGAATGTTCAAGATGGGAGAATTTTCCACGAGGTGGTTAATAAAAAAAAATCACTGTACTATTGCTAAGTATACCAAGAACTGTTAGGTTAAACAATCAAGATGGGAGAATAAGAGTTTTGACAGGGTATATCACGTGCCGGGCCGCAAACAAAGGGGGGCTCGGGGGGCGGAGCCCCCCGCATAAAAAAAACACACCGTACTATTGCTAATTATACCAAGAATTGTTAGGTTAAACATTAAAAATGGGAGAAAAAGAGTTTTGATAGGGTTTAGCACGTGACAGGCGGCAAAGAAAGGGGGGCTCGGGGGGCGGAGCCCCCCGCATATAGAAAAAATACTCCGTACTATTGCTAAGTATAGCAAAAATTGTTAGGTTAAACATTCAAGATGGGAGAAAAAGAGTTTTGATAGGGTTTAGCACGTGACGGGCGGCAAAGAAAGGGGGGCTCGGGGGGCGGAGCCCCCCGCATAAAAAAAACACTGTACTATTGCTAAGTATACCAAGAACTGTTAGGTTAAACAATCAAGATGGGAGAAAAAGAGTTTTGACAGGGTGTATCACGTGACGAGCCGCAATTAAAGGGGGGTTCGGGCATAAAGAAAAAACACCGTAGTATTGCTAATTATACCAAAAATTGTTAGGTTAATCATTTAAGATGGGAGAAAAAGAGTTTTGATAGGGCTTACCACGGGATAGGCGGTAAACGAGGGGGGCTCGGGGGGCGGAGCCCCCCGCATAAAGAAAAAACACCCCGCACTATTGTTAGGTTAAACATTCAAGATGGGAGAAAAAGAGTTTTGATAGGGTTTAGCACGTGACGGGCCGTAAAAAAGGGGGGCTCGGGGGGCGGGCATAAAGAAAAAACACCGTAGATTGCTAATGATACCAAAAATTGTTAGGTTAATCATTTAAGATGGGAGAAAAAGAGTTTTGATAGGGCTTACCACGGGATAGGCGGTAAACAAGGGGGGCTCGCATAAAGAAAAAATACCCCGTACTATTGCTAAGTATACCAAGAACTGTTAGGTTAAACATTCAAGATGGGAGAAAAAGAGTTTTGATAGGGTTTAGCACGTGACGGGCGGCAAAGAAAGGGGGGCTCGGGGGGCGGAGCCCCCCGCATAAAAAAAAACACTGTACTATTGCTAAGTATACCAAGAACTGTTAGGTTAAACAATCAAGATGGGAGAAAAAGAGTTTTGACAGGGTGTATCACGTGACGAGCCGCAATTAAAGGGGGGTTCGGGCATAAAGAAAAAACACCGTACTATTGCTAAGTATAGCAAGAATTGTTAGGTTAAACATTCAAGATGGGAGAAAACGAGTTTTGATAGGGTTTAGCACGTGACGGGCGGCAAAGAAAGGGGGCTCGGGGGGCGGCGCCCCCTGCACAAAGAAAAAATCCACCGTACTATTGCTAAGTATACCAAGTACTGTTAGGTTAAACATTCAAGATGGGAGAAAAAGACTTTTTAGCTCGCCAGATCTTCCCACTCACATTCTTATCTTGACCATGGCTGACACAGTCCAATCTTAGACGCTTTCCGTCGATCTTTTGGGATGTCGAAGTTATATGGAAGAAGTCGGTTTTAGCTAAACTGCTAAACTGACTTTATAAAATTTTACAAGTAGAAAGCGTTCAGCAATGGACTGTTGAGGATAATGAAAAGTAACAGAATCAACTGCAACACACGCGAGCGAAGCCGCGCGGGTACAGCTAGTGGGAAATAATTGTGTTTGGAAAGCAAGGTTTATTTCGTGAAAGGTTGAGGACACTTAATTGAGCTCTTTGGCAACAAGGGGCTCTTGCCCAAAGACATACATTAACAATGACGCTGATCGAACTTTCAGTAATCACTATCACTACATAGTATAAAACATAGTCGCTTCCTGCTGTCTGTCCCTGTTCCTATATATGCTTAGATCTTTAAAACTACGCAACGGATTTTGATGCGGTTTTTTAAATAGATTGAGTAATTCAAGAGGAAGGTTTATATTATAATTGCACCCGTGCGAAAGCCGGGACGGGTCGCTAGTGTATTTTATGATCACTTGGCTTAGTACTTATCTGCGAATTTCGATACATTTTATCATACCACGACTGTGCATCCAAAATACGCATATGGCCCGCCTGATGGTAAGCAGCTATCTCCAAAATTTTTTTTGGTTTTGTATGGAGGGTTGGCCAGTTGTGACGATGAAACCTATACAAAAAAATTAGCGTCCAAAAAGTTAAACTCTTACTTTTTCTTACTCAAAATACGATACCGATTATGCCCTTAAAAGGATCACCAGTATTTTTGTTACACCCTGTATAATGTTTCCTTCTTTCATTTTCCTTCTTATATAAAGCAGGGCTCCTATACCGGTATTCAATTTTGGTGTTTTGGTTGCTAATAATATATTTTATTCAAGTTTCTAAAGAATATGTGTATCCTTCCAAGTATCCCACGACTATACAGGGTGTTTCCTGTAATAAAAGCAGTAAATTAAAACGTAGATTCTACTCCTCGATCAATAAAACTTTTGTTCGACATATTAAAAGAGATGTATTTTTAGATTGTGTATGTTACATACAAACTAAATAGTATTTTTTTAAAGTCGCTGAACAAACGTTCTCTGGTTTGAGGAGTAGAATCTACGTTCTAATTTATTGCTCGTATTATAGGAAACACCCGGTATGTAGGCTACGACATTTTTTGTCAACTTGAAATATTCAACTATAGTCAAATACCTATGCATTCTATTTTATTTTATTTAGTGCGATCGGACCGGTGTTCCGAGAGGTCGCAAGTTCGAGTCTTGCTCGACGCGGTGAATTTTTCCATTTTTCCTTTCAATTATAAAATTGAAATATCGTTTGCAGACGTTTCTGCTTATAACAACAATTAATTAGTACGGGTTAGCGCATTGTTATCGATGTTATTCCAATATGACTTGGAACTTCGGTGCCGTTAATGTGTATATGCACTTACGGTAGATGTCGCTACACGTCTCCCTCTGACGTAAGCAAAAAGGAGTAACAGATGGAAAGATTCACCGGGGTTGAGTAAGCGTCGATAGCACAGTTGGCAGTGCGATCGGACCGGTGTTCCGAGAGGTCGCAAGTTCGAGTCTTGCTCGACGCGGTGAATTTTTCCATTTTTCCTTTCAATTATAAAATTGAAATATCGTTTGCAGACGTTTCTGCTTATAACAACAAATAAAATAAATTCATTTATTTATAAGCAGAGAAGTGTGTTATCGAATTTGCATTAAGTTTCGTTGAGTTTCAAGGCGGCTGCAGTGTTTTTTTCGAGTATTTTAATTTACCAGAGAGTATTTATTAAATAGAGGAGCACAGTCCTTTTTTAGGCTCCAAGTCTAAAGCGCTATCTGAACGAGAGAAAACTGTTAAAGCTACTGCTTAATGTAGGGGAACTATACAGCGCCATCTAGTATCGATTAGCGTGACGCTGTTGCCGGCGAGCGTGTGGAACAAACGTGAAATGAGGTCCCTTGTCACGTTCACGAAAAACACTCACTTAGCAGCTCAATGCATTTTCTAAGTGAAATAAGCCTGAAGCAGCTGCAGGGCCTATTTAATAAAGCTACAAGTGACAATTTACAAGCGGAAGTCTCATTCTAACGTAATATATTAGAAAGAGACTACCGCTTGTAAATTGTCAATTATTGTAGCTTTATTAAAGAGGTCACATAGTACAGTCATCAATCACAGTATTTTCACTAGTATAGGAAAAATGTCAAATTTGGAAATAATTCATAATAGCAGAAGTTTTTAGTTATATGGCTTAAAAGTCATGTTAATCATTGCGTAGACAGAAAATCCTACAAAAAAATTACCTTGAAAAAATCCCCAATTAATTAATTTCAAAAAAATCGCCTCAATAAATATATCAATATTTTATTATTTATTATGGTTCCTTAAGACACGTTATTTATGGATGACGGAAAACCAGACAAAAAAAAGAAACCCTTCGTATATATTTTGATGAATATTTACTTCCCGATGGAAAGTTTGTAGGATTTTTCGTTCAGTCATCTTAGAATGACATTTTAAAACTAAATAAAAAAAAATTGCTATTATAAATTAATGTTTGAAAATAACGTATCTTTACTGGGCTAACAGGTGATGGTCGATCTATTCACGTTATAGTGTGCGATCATCAAAGTGTGTTTCATCTAGTAGTGACGTAATCTATGGCCATCATACGGTCTTAGCCGCCTCCTGAGACCTCGTACTCGGGTCAGGTTACCGTAATCAACGTGCTCCATTCCACTAAGTTCAGCGTCTTTGGGGCGTAATTCGTTGACGTTAATTGAATTTAAACTGATTTAACTGTGACATGGGAACGTAAATTGAAATGGATCCTGCGTTTCGCAGTGTTCCAGGGAATGTTGGATATCAAACAGTGAAGGGTCCAGATTACAGCTCATGAACGCACAACAACCGACATCTCCTGTTATGGTTACCCTACCCACTTACCCATTACCACATACAAGGCCATATACCTATACTTATGGGGCCCACACACTATCAGTCGGCCTGACGATATTGGCCTGTCAGTTGTTCGGAGCTGTTAAATTTTTGTTTTAACTGACAGGCCGATTAGATATCGTAGGCGGACTGATAGTCGGCGGCCCCCCCCTTATGTAAGTGTGTGAAAATAACTATTATTAATTAAAAAAATACCAACGTCTGAACCGATATTGATAAAACACATCACTCACTGGAAATACTCCTTTCAAATTAAAAAAAAGAACGCATTTAAATCGGTTCAACCGTTTAAGTGCTACGGTGGATATACAGATAGACATAGCGGTCAAACCTGTAAAACCCCTCGTGCGTCGTGGGGTAAAGAAAAAAATATATAATAGCAACATTTTTATCACGCGCGGATTATAGAGAGTTCTAGTGTGGCGATACTCACCAAACCGCAAAAAGTGGCAACATGAAATGTATGGAAATAACAAATGCAAAACAAAAATAATTATGCTTATGGACATTATACATAAGTACAAATACGAATTAATACAACATCGTTTCATAGCACCCCTTTTAACGTTAAATAAACTATACTATACTTTGTTATTAAATAAATAGAAACTTTGAAAAAATATTCAACCCAGCAGGACTTGAATCTGCATCGATACGCCTTGCCGGGGCTCGATCGCTTTACCAATTAAGCTATGGGTTCAGTTACTAAGTTGACGAAATTTCCAATGCATTCGAACATTTTTTTGTATTTATTTTACACCGGCTTTACAGCATACTTAACTACAAGATTTGTGCATCTAACATGATTGCGAAACAATACCATTTTAAAGTTGAAGGAAAAATACCCAGCATTAAAAGTTAGGCCATCAGAAAGTTCCCAGAAAAGCTTCGTAAGCTTAGCTTGGTCTCGATCAAAATGTGCATTTGTTTCTATTGTATTTACGAGAAATCTAGACATGGTACGATTTATCGGATGAGACAATACTTATAGCTGAATTTCCTAAAGAAGAATTTCCGAAAAGAAAGGTTTTTACTAAGTTTATTGTGTGTACAGTCGCCATCAGATATATCTTAGTGGCCAAGGTTGTCACTAATATGGCTAAAATAAACAGGTTATTATAATCGAATATTTTCATGATGTGTCATTCTTTTCGTAAATTAATTTACTAATATCGGGTATTCGTTTTATTGTAAAGTTACCTACAAGATGTATTTTTTTGGAAAATGTGTCGTTGCACGTTATACGCATTCAATATATTCGAGAAATAAAAGTGTAAACTCCAGCCTTCAAATGATACCTACTTTTTGATCTGGACTTTTAAATTTATTTAGAGTTACGCACAATATAAAATATGTACCCGTAAATATCAAAATACAACCTCATTATCATAGTACTTAACTAATTATATCTACTACATCTTTCTTCTCATACACTAAAATATTAATAAGTTCACTTGATCGAAACTTATTTTTCCTATTTTATGTAACCAAATTAAAGTAAAAATATAAACTCTTCCAAATCCACGGACTTTACTAGTTGAAAAACCAGAGGAAATCATTAATATAAGTGTGTACTCATTGAGTGCTACAATCTAAATCAGTGTCCTATTAAACCCAGTCCCGTAGGTTTCAAGCCATCAAATTGCACTCCAAACCTTATATTTAATGCATATTAACGTCCCTTAGAGGCGAACAATTAACGTGATCAAATTTTCAGCGAAACAGTCCCGTCTAAGTGCAAGTTCGATGCTCTTAACAGAAGACTGTTACGTGAGGTGTAATCTATACATATAATAAAGGTGAAGAGGGTAAAAAATCTGTACATTGAAGATATTAGTAAAAAAATGAGTTAGTAGCTCTTAGAATCGATAACAGAACACGTTTCGACAATTTTTAGAATTTTTGTCTGTTTGTCTGTTTGTCTGTTTGTCTGTTTGGATGGGGAGAGTTGGCGTCAAAACGCCTGAACCGATTTCGATAAAAACTTCACTAGCAGGTTCAACAGACCTCTGGTCAGGACATAGGCTATAAAAAATACGAACATTTTGGATTTAAGGGGGTTTAAGGGGGGTTTAAACTTTGTATGTGAAATGAATATGAGTGTTAAGCTCAAGCAGCAAATTGATATTGGTTTAACTACTTTCGGTTAGTTCATATTCATTCGTATAAATAAATAAATGTGTTAAATAATAATATACTGGTTAAATATAGTGGAAAAGTAAAAAATACGTACCATCAAAAGGGGTATCTAGACATGTCTTTGGCTATACGATTAGGTAACGCTATCTCTCGCAGAACTTTGTTACTACCGAGTCCTCTTTACGCAAAATCTGACCACTACATATGTAGTTTAGGTGCAAACTAAATGCAACACGAGTTCGCAGAGATATCCCTAGATGGCTATAGTAGGTAGGTACTATCTATGCTACCTCTTTCTTACTTCTTTTTATTGAGGCCTGGCGCGCTAGCACGCGGTTGCTTAGCAACGCCTATCTCATCAACAGAGCTGTTGAAAACACTGATGATATTGCACGAAATGGCGAGTAAGTATAATACCAAATTGTATTCTCTACCAGTCGTCAACCATATGGCCAATATAAGCCTATGCAAGGGGAAAAAATAAATTAGAATTACAAAATTCAACAAACTGTTAAGTTGAATGTTAAAGACAGAAGAAAAATCAGTTTTGATAGAATTTACGTAATTGATGGTTAAAGGGGACTCGCATAAAGAAAAACACACTACTATTGCTATTGTTACCAAAATGTTTGAATGTTCAAGATGGGAGAATTTTCCACGAGGTGGTTAATAAAAAAAAATCACTGTACTATTGCTAAGTATACCAAGAACTGTTAGGTTAAACAATCAAGATGGGAGAATAAGAGTTTTGACAGGGTATATCACGTGCCGGGCCGCAAACAAAGGGGGGCTCGGGGGGCGGAGCCCCCCGCATAAAAAAAACACACCGTACTATTGCTAATTATACCAAGAATTGTTAGGTTAAACATTAAAAATGGGAGAAAAAGAGTTTTGATAGGGTTTAGCACGTGACAGGCGGCAAAGAAAGGGGGGCTCGGGGGGCGGAGCCCCCCGCATATAGAAAAAATACTCCGTACTATTGCTAAGTATAGCAAAAATTGTTAGGTTAAACATTCAAGATGGGAGAAAAAGAGTTTTGATAGGGTTTAGCACGTGACGGGCGGCAAAGAAAGGGGGGCTCGGGGGGCGGAGCCCCCCGCATAAAAAAAACACTGTACTATTGCTAAGTATACCAAGAACTGTTAGGTTAAACAATCAAGATGGGAGAAAAAGAGTTTTGACAGGGTGTATCACGTGACGAGCCGCAATTAAAGGGGGGTTCGGGCATAAAGAAAAAACACCGTAGTATTGCTAATTATACCAAAAATTGTTAGGTTAATCATTTAAGATGGGAGAAAAAGAGTTTTGATAGGGCTTACCACGGGATAGGCGGTAAACGAGGGGGGCTCGGGGGGCGGAGCCCCCCGCATAAAGAAAAAACACCCCGCACTATTGTTAGGTTAAACATTCAAGATGGGAGAAAAAGAGTTTTGATAGGGTTTAGCACGTGACGGGCCGTAAAAAAGGGGGGCTCGGGGGGCGGGCATAAAGAAAAAACACCGTAGATTGCTAATGATACCAAAAATTGTTAGGTTAATCATTTAAGATGGGAGAAAAAGAGTTTTGATAGGGCTTACCACGGGATAGGCGGTAAACAAGGGGGGCTCGCATAAAGAAAAAATACCCCGTACTATTGCTAAGTATACCAAGAACTGTTAGGTTAAACATTCAAGATGGGAGAAAAAGAGTTTTGATAGGGTTTAGCACGTGACGGGCGGCAAAGAAAGGGGGGCTCGGGGGGCGGAGCCCCCCGCATAAAAAAAAACACTGTACTATTGCTAAGTATACCAAGAACTGTTAGGTTAAACAATCAAGATGGGAGAAAAAGAGTTTTGACAGGGTGTATCACGTGACGAGCCGCAATTAAAGGGGGGTTCGGGCATAAAGAAAAAACACCGTACTATTGCTAAGTATAGCAAGAATTGTTAGGTTAAACATTCAAGATGGGAGAAAACGAGTTTTGATAGGGTTTAGCACGTGACGGGCGGCAAAGAAAGGGGGCTCGGGGGGCGGCGCCCCCTGCACAAAGAAAAAATCCACCGTACTATTGCTAAGTATACCAAGTACTGTTAGGTTAAACATTCAAGATGGGAGAAAAAGACTTTTTAGCTCGCCAGATCTTCCCACTCACATTCTTATCTTGACCATGGCTGACACAGTCCAATCTTAGACGCTTTCCGTCGATCTTTTGGGATGTCGAAGTTATATGGAAGAAGTCGGTTTTAGCTAAACTGCTAAACTGACTTTATAAAATTTTACAAGTAGAAAGCGTTCAGCAATGGACTGTTGAGGATAATGAAAAGTAACAGAATCAACTGCAACACACGCGAGCGAAGCCGCGCGGGTACAGCTAGTGGGAAATAATTGTGTTTGGAAAGCAAGGTTTATTTCGTGAAAGGTTGAGGACACTTAATTGAGCTCTTTGGCAACAAGGGGCTCTTGCCCAAAGACATACATTAACAATGACGCTGATCGAACTTTCAGTAATCACTATCACTACATAGTATAAAACATAGTCGCTTCCTGCTGTCTGTCCCTGTTCCTATATATGCTTAGATCTTTAAAACTACGCAACGGATTTTGATGCGGTTTTTTAAATAGATTGAGTAATTCAAGAGGAAGGTTTATATTATAATTGCACCCGTGCGAAAGCCGGGACGGGTCGCTAGTGTATTTTATGATCACTTGGCTTAGTACTTATCTGCGAATTTCGATACATTTTATCATACCACGACTGTGCATCCAAAATACGCATATGGCCCGCCTGATGGTAAGCAGCTATCGTAGCCTATAAACGCCCGCAACTCCAGAAATTACTATGCTTACGTACACTGAAAAAAATAATCAGTGGAGCCAACTGAGATTACCGTAAAGTTTACTGAATAATCAGTTAATCTTACTGAATAATCAGTAAGATTAACTGACTAGTAACATTCAGTAACCTTTACCGTAATCTCAGTTGGCTCTACTGATTATTTTTTTCAGTGTATCAGGCACAAAAAAACTGAAGTTATTTTGGAAAAAAAGTTCATCTCTTACTTCTTTTTCTTACATCAATTATTTCTCAAATTTCATCTCATTGCCCTAATCCAACATGTCACGAGCAAACTTTGAAAGTAATTTAAACATCAAAAGCGAAATCTCGAAAAAACGACACAGAAAAACCTCAATGCCTATTTAGCTTTCCCTAGGCCATATCAAAGAGACGGACACAAATATTTGCCGCCCGGCCCGGGCCTGTGTTCCCCTTCTTAGCGAGTATGGGCCTCACGAGTACTAGAGACCGTCTACGTCTTCGCACAGTGGAAATGGACAATGCTGGGTCTAAAAACGTTTTTCATATCATTTTTCGAAATACGCATAAGATCTTCTGCCTAACTTTACTAACCTGCAATATTTTAGTGGTTGCCGTGGCTGGCTCCACTCGTATGGAGTTCTGAGGTTTATTAAAAAAAAAATTATCATCATCATAATCTCAGCCATAAGACGTCCACTGCTGAACATAGGCCTCCCCTTTGGACCTCCATAAGTATCGGTCGGAAGCGACTTGCATCCAGCGTCTTCCGGCGACCTTTATAAGGTCGTCTGTCCATCTTGTGAAAAAAAAATTAAAAAAATAGCCTACGCCAAATAGTCTTCTCTTGAAGTCACAAATGATAAATATGCCTATCCTACAACGTGACGCTTAAGAGTCGCCAGGACGCTCTCGTGAACTCGCGTCCCCATACAAACGTAGTTCAGCTCTCATTTTAAAACGGCATGCTTGAGAACCACGAAATTTGGCATGGGCATTCTAGTAGTACAGATCTATGTTGGTAATTGGTTTTCGTTGCTAAAAATTGTAAAACAAAGAAAACATAGCAGAAATAAATTTTGTATGTAAATCTGTATCTGGCTGTATTTTCTTTGTATTAAAATTTTTAGCAACGAAAACGAATTACCGACATAGATCTGTACTACTAGAATGCCTATGCCAAATTTCGTGGTTCTAAAGCATGTCGTTTTAAAATGAGAGCTAAACTACGTTTGTATGGGGACGCGAGCGTCCTGGCGACTCTTAAATAACGCTGAAGTCATTTAAATACTACCCGTAATTTTAGAAACATCAAATCGAAGTCAAATGTGTAGATAAAAAGTCAGTAAACTTGTAGGTTATGACAGATTCATTCATTCTCTCTCTCTCTCTCTCTCTCTCTCTCTCTCTCTCTCAATATTCGTAGAAGTTTCCAAAAAGAAGACAGACCAAATTATAATCTTTGAATTTATAACCTCATTAAAGTTTAGATTGACATTGATTACCGATTGACTATATATCCCTAATGTTAGTTAGGGTCAAACTTACACTGGTCGGTTTCATTGGACGTTTATAAATAGCGTTGAGAACTAAAGTCCTGTTGACTGCCGGATACCCAGTATTACCGGGTATTTGCTCGTCCTGGGACCATTACAGTATGGTTAGGCTGTGTGCTCAAATTAAAAGGTTTGATGAAATTCATCCGCAGTGGCTAGTAGAAACGTTGAGTACAGTCGCCATCAGATATATCGGAGCGGCCAAGGTGGTCACAAATATATGAACAACACCTCTATTGTCAAAGCGATAAAGTGCATGTTTAGATATTTTTGAGTACCTTGGCCGCTCCGATATATTTGATGGCGAATGTACATCAAGGGCATTCGTAACCTAGTCGCGAGTCGCCTTGACAATAGAGGCGTTGATCAGATATTTTTGACCACCCTGGGCGTTCCGATATATCTGATGGCGACTGTACCTATGTTTTGATAACGTTATTGGAGGCTTTAAGTCGGGTTAAAGCCAACAACTATGTAAATCGCATTTTATATGCTTCGGCCACAAAACGCAAGCTTTGCTAGCCTTGATACTTGTTCAATAGCCACATTATGAATGAATTCATTCATAAACTGGGTAGACAATTCTGCAGCTGGGCGGTTGGCGTCTACGGACCGGTCGCAACTCGGCTATGTACCGTAACCTAATTTTTAAATACACAAACAATACATTTAAAAAATCAATCTTACACTCAAATAATAGTTAACCAATCATTGAAGTTGTGTTGTAGTTGCATCAGAATAATTTTCAAGCAAATTCTGACATCACTGTGATTCCTTAGGCGGCAGCTGTATTGCGTACCTAGTTAATACATTGGAGTTGTATTGGAATTGTATTGAAGTTGAATCGAGTCTAATCGTGTTTTAAAGTTAGAATATGTACGAGTTATAAATTTCATATTACCTAATTCCATAATTACCAAATCAATGAGAAATTTCGCAAGAAGTTAACGATAAACAATTGTGTACCCTTAATCCATTAGAATTTATTGTACCACACAGAATATAAAAGAGGTAAATTTCAATCTGTTTTCTTCCCAGAATCGTATTTCCTAACAAAAGGTAACTGAAAGTACGAGCGAAATTTTAATTTACTGCCGAACAGAGACTAGTGAATGGTAAGGACTATCCATATAAAATCATATATATCAATGTATTCATTTCCTTCAAACAAAACCGTAGCAATTTGAGTTACGATCTCATACACAAAAGCCCGGCAACCATGTTTGCTTCAAACATTGTCACATAGGTATAGAGCCGCTCTCATCGAAAAAAATACGAAAAAGGCTCTTGAAGATGGGTAAGTGATTTCGTTTTCTGTTGGCAAGGAAATGAATTAACAAAAAAAACTAACAACATATACTCCATTTTTTCCATTCAATTCAAATAGATAGTTATGAGTCAAGTCTAATCAGTAATTTAATAAAAAAATGTTTATTATAAAAAAGATGGTCTGTATAAGTTGCACGCCTTGACAAGTACAATCATGTTTTTTTTTTATATCAAATTAAAGCCAAACAATATCAAATCGTACTTTTCGAATGTGCCTCATTATTCTGGAAATTATTATACTGGCGCCGTTGGAAATCTTGCAGTTGTAGCAGCTAACGCTACGCAATTTTTTTTTAAATCCTGACTTAGGTTTTACGCGTACAAAGCGTTAAAGCGAGTGGGCTGTTTGGTGGAATGGTAGCTGGGAAAGAATCTAGGATCCTTTCGCGACCAGAGGTTCCACGACCACATGACTCTTTCACGACCAGAATTTTCAAACGACTAATTGTGACTTCTAATGTAGGCCCACAGTCTGTATTAGTTACTGGTCCCTACTAGCGAACAGTAGCTCTTTTACATCGATATAAGAACGGATGGGCGGATATTGCCTGCTTATTAATTTCCGGCTAAATGAGAAACCATTCATTCCTTTCATTTCTTTCAAAATTCAAGTATTTATCTTAAACTAGAGTAGCAAGTTATCGAATGGGATGAAAAGAGGAATTATTTTAGGCACATAGATAATTACCTAGCTTCAATAATTATCAAATAATTATTTTTAAAAGAAATGTTAGTAGGTAGATATCACTATATTCATCTTCTAGGCTTTTACCTACTTGTTCCCCCTTCTGTTCCCCTTTTTTCCACCTAATCACTCCCTCCCTAACTAATCCATTTAAAAGATGGATCCTAACATAAGTACAGTACCTAACTTTGAAATTTGTACAATAGGTATATTATTTTATAACTGTCACGAAGCTTCACTAAGTTTTTTTGTAATTCAACCCTTAACGGGATGAAAATGGGGTTGAAGGTTTAAATGGCGACTATGCGGAAGAATTGATCTATATTTAACTTTGTTGAGTTAGTAGAAGTGTTAATTAGTTCATACAGGAAGTACCTTTAATGTAAGCTTTAATGGCTAAAAATGCTTTCAAGTCATATTGTAAATTCTAATAACCAAACATCGAAGGCTCGTGGCATCTCAGGTAGCATTTGACGTTTATCACAGACTAGTGATGTAGCCAAGTCGATAAAGGACCCAAATTAAAAAAAAAGATTGTTTTCAATTCAACCATTTAATATGTGACATTCATGATATACAATTAATATTTGTTCTAAATTGTAAGAAGTTATTCTACGTCTTCTATCTGTAAAAATCCACTTGGTGTACGAAAATGATCTCTCAACTTCGACTGACGTAATGGGTAAGAAAAACATTCTTCTGTAATGTTGCAGTGTATTTTTGTTAATGTTTTTCTTGATTTCAACTTCTTTGTTTTGTAACAAATTATTGATATGTTTTATTGTTTGATATCCTGGATTTTTTGATAACACTATTTTTAGTTTTTGGTAAACCAGTTTACCTTTTGGGTGCAGTCTAAGTAACGAAAATATTTTTTCAATTTTAAAAACGATTTCCAAAGACTCGTTTAGCTTACTCATTGGTTATTTTATTGTATCGAAAATACCGCATGAAAAACGTTGTGTCGCATCACTATGCTACCTGAGATGCCACGAGCCTTCGATGTTTGCTAATAACTGGCTACAACTTGTAAAATAGATGAACTTAAACGCGAAAAAAAAACGAAAAAAATCCCGGGTGTACTTTGTAATTATATAGATAAAAGAATATATAATCCAAACAACAACACAAACAACAGTTGAGAAATCAATTAAAATCTGTGTGTTTTAACATTATTGTAAAAACAGCAACACGAATCGTTTCAACGGGAAACATCAAAAGTTGCTATCAGTTATTAAACATTAATTGCAATCTAAAACTCCGTCAATTAACAACACTACGAAACCTCAGACATTTCCTTCCGCGATTTTAAATAAATTGAAACACGAGTTAATATTTAACTCCACGTTTCCTTGACAAAACAATTGATTTCCCCAAACGTTAAAGACGGAAATTTTGAGATATTTATAGCGATTACATCTGATTCTAAATGAAATACGCAAGAAACAAGAGCTTTCGCGTTTCAACGGTTCATAAATGATAATGGCCGAATTATAACAGCTCTTGACTTCGCCTCGTAAATAATTGAACATTTTACTTTGGAATCGAATTAATTAATAATTTAGTAGCGATTCATGATTTTAGACGTACTATATACTTGTACGTAAAAAAATAAAAGACCCAATAATAAATGTCAAAAGTCTGTTAGTTCTGTCAAATGTAAGTGTAAAAAATATTTTCAAATAAATAAACACCAGTGGCGGCGCGTCCATATAACACGAGTCCCGTCGGCTTGCCTAAGATTCAGGAGCCTGAGCAGTTTTCCTACGGCTCATGAAGAAATTTTAAACCAAAATCAGCACCGGTTTGCCTAAGAAAAAAATTGACCCACCGCCACTGTAAGCACAGACAAACATGCAATATATGGAAGTAATACCTACAATTTTAAAAGTGGCTAAATACGATTATGATTTTACAACAACTTTTTGTTAAAATTGGTAAATACACCTTGGTGCCGAAATGTTAAAAGAAAATTTTAATTGACATTCAATTTTAAAAAGTACCTACTCCTTTTATATAGTATAGGAGGCAATCGTGCACACGAATCACTTGATGGTAATCAATTACCACCACCCATGGACATCGTAAAACCAGAGGGGTCACAAGTGCGTTGCCAGCCTTCAATACTGGTGTACGCTCTTTTCTTGGCTCTTCAAGTTTTCACTTACGTTAACACGTGCTCAAACAAAACACGGTCTAATATCGTATTCAGACCAGCCATATGCATCCGAATGTTCTATCAAATATGGGTTGGAAATCCGGCTTCGCCTACCCACGGGACACGAGTGCTTGCAATGTTCGAAAAGTCGAGAAAATTCCAGATCGTCTCGTTGCTAGCACGTGCTAAGTTGTTTTAAAAATTGTATTTGGATATCGGTATTGGCATAAAATGTAGTGAATTTCATAGAATTGTTTATTTCTCTTAAATTTTTATTTTGGTAGGGCTGGGGAAGTAAAGAAATAGTATTAGAAGAACACAAGATTTTTATTACATTACATGTGTCAAGGTGCTCAAAATATCTAAGCATGTACTAACTACTTATGTAATACGGAACCTTTAAAATGTATAGCATTTCAGTGTACACTGTACAATTCAAAAAAAAAAATCAAAATCATTTATTGCTGAAAAATTATACGATTACAGTTTTTACTGACCTCCACACTAGGCAATGCCTGTCCCGTGGAGGAGAAAATTCTTGAGATACACAGAGTTTATCTTATTAGTATAAACAGTACTACATACATTTTGTCCGTTTTTACTTTGATTATTTTGAAATCAAACACACACTGGAATCCACTTAAATATTAACCGTTTCGTATTTTACCAAAACGTGGAATATTCGTAGGTTTAATAATCAAAATCAACGATAAAATGGGGCGACCGAAACGAGCGACCCAAATTCCTGAACCGTGGGCTTTCTTTAATACAGCACAAACATTGTTTCTTATCACGGTCTTACAAAAGGCCTGACAGTGCCGTGGCTTGTGTTCTTCAGGCCACGATAATATATACACATTTTTATTTGTTTTTACATTTACCGAAGCTAGCTGTCAAAATATTAAATAAGTATTTGTCAGCATCAATAGTATCTTCCTACACGAAGGCCGCAAAAATATGTGACACGTTCTTATTTGTAGAACCATAGGACCGTGTCACATATTTTTGCGGCCTTCGTATAGGAAGATAGCATTGATGCTGACTGTACCAATCAAAATGTAATTTTTGAATAAATAAGAAAACAAATAATTATTTTTTACTGACAATACATGTATATTATTATAAGCTACTAATATACTTATATTCGACTATTAGTCTATTTATATTATTTTCTCACTTTTAAATTTTGTTAGTTGAACTTCCATTACATATAATTACACACAATAAATACACTAGTAATTATGTCTGTAACTAACAAATCTAAATATTATTCCAAAATTATTTATATTATTATAATTAAAATGATGCTTACCTACATATTTAGTGTTACACTAAGTTAGATTGATTGTAACAACTTATTTTGTTTAACTTAACTGCTTTGTTGCCAAATAGTCAAAATACACATTAACGGAAATAATTACAAAACGCAACATAGATTTTGCATTAATCGTATTAGTATCAAGACGTTTCATAATTAGCGATTGATAAAAAAAATTGCCGTTAACATAAATTACATACGAAATGTAATGTTTCTACCTGCATTTGTATTACGTAAAATTTCACAACATGCTTGTAGGTACACAACCTGTCCCCCGCATGTTAGCCTCTAAGCCATTCCAAGATTTACTTCCATCTCAAGTCACTTGGCCCGATTTCACACATTCCCACTAATTCCTCTGAAATATTCTCCTACGTTTTTCTCCCGCTAGAGTACACTTTATCATTCCCGGACGTGTAACAACAGAGCCTTCATTACAAGGCCGGGAAATCCAATTTGAACCGTATTACGTTGGATTAAGACTTATTCGAGACAGTAGGTCAGTGTTCAGTATAAATCTACATGGGTAATCTAAGTAGGTATTAGGGTTGTACGGTCACTGGGTTTCTAGTGTCGCTTTAAATTCCAAGAGCAAAATGCGAAAAGTAAAACTAGTGTTGTTAACCACAAACCAAGTGAAATCGCCTGGAAAATTTAACGGGTCACTTCGTTTAGATTCTTTTATTCTGCTAAAACTAATTATTTTTGCGATAAAATACTGCGTTAATCTTAAAATCAACAACAGTGAATTCCGATATTTTATATTCCACGAAAATAAAAATAAAATGTTTGTACACATACCAAAAAATCGGTGAATATTTACTTGTGCATCTCATCGCTACATTTTTTTACGAAGATTTAATACGAGTAGAAAAATAACTAGTCAAGTGCAAGTTGGACTCGCGTATGAAGGTTTCCGTCGTACCATTATCTATAAAAACGGCAAAAAAATCATGACCGTTCTATGGGAACATCTTAAATATTAATTTTATTCTGGTTTTTAGTATTTGTTGTTACGGCAACAGAAATACATCATCTGTGAAAATTTCAGGTTCATAAGATACAGCCTGATGACAGACGGACAGAATATCTTAGTAATAGGGTCCCGTTTGTACCCTTGAGGTACGGGACCCTAAAAAGACCTCTTTCAGCCGCTCTAAAATACGATGTAATTATAACCGGTCTTGCTCAGCATTCTAGTTGTTAGAATAATTTTCCGCTACCAGCAATGGATTAACAGGAATTCCATGGTTCGCCTGAACCTGAAAATTATCACAGTAAACCTTCAGATGCAGTAAAATTTTCATTTTAAACCAAAATCTTCTTCTTCTTCTTCGGCTTAGCGTTTTCCCGGCCTAGTGCCAGGGTCCGCTTTCCTGCTTAACCTTCTCCACTTTGCCCGCTCTTCGACATCCTTAGGTGTGAGTTTGTTTTCTGCCATGTCCGCTTATTTTAAACCAAAATCATTTATTAAAAAAAAATGCTTAGTTGTGTGTTCTTATTTAAATCGGGACTTGAGTGAAAATGGGTATGTAATTTAAAAATAAAATAAAACTAACACAACGTATGGTCACAATATAATAAGTAATTTAAAATTAAACGCAAAAACAAACACTTCAAGGGGTATATTTAGGATTTTCTAAGCGAATGTGGAAATTAATCCTAGTAACTAATTTATCGTCTCAGAATAGTTGCGTAAAACAGAATTCATACCACGAAATTCCAAGTGTCTCCATTATAAATAAATTTGGAAAATCTCGCCCTTTTGGTGGTGTCACTGACTATTGCCGCCAGCTGTCCTGCAGGATTGCATAATCAATGCGACCGCCATTTTGAACAGTGTTATAAAAACTTTTTTTTAAATAAAAAGATGATATTTATGATAACTTTCTACAATTTGCGTAGAGCGTGGTCTCACTAATCAAGTAAAATTATTTTGGCCACATGCTGGCCACAATGCTATTAACAACGTCCAAATAAACGCCCCCGCTGTTCGTATTTCGTACACTGTACTCGGCATTTGCATAAATTATCGTGAAACCGTTGCACCCCGGTTTTAAGGTATTAGAGAACCGCTATCAAATTTTGATTACAGGGACACGAAGTAATTACCTTTGAAATTAAGCAGGAATAGTTGGAGCTCTGTACGTTTCATATTTCATTCGTATTTAATTCGTACTCGTAATTAAAACCTTAATTGAATTACATGATACACAAACAGACTACGCACAGCCAAAAAAAGGGAACATTAAAGTTTCAATATAATATCTAGGTAGTTCTTCATGTGTGATAATTGATAAAATTTGTCTAGGAAAGATTTTTGTATATTTATACCCTCAGAGAGTGAAAATGAAGTTTGTTAGTTAAACTTCTATAATTTAAGCTTTAGATTAAGCTTGTGCGTTGTCTAAATATAATATTTTACGTATCGCAACTATTTTAACCTTTTCACCGCCGTCGTGTGATATTAGGAGACAAAGGGACAACTTGAATAACACCTTCATAAATTATTATGACATATACTTGAAACAATTTCATCTGAGCTCATCTACTTATGTTTTGATGATCCATTTCAGTTAAGTTTTGATGTTTACTGACTAACACTAAATAATTTAGAATTTAGAATATAAAGTTCAAGAAACAACGTAAACCCTTTTAAATGTCAAATTTCTCTAAGTTTTGTCTAAATATTCGTTTAAAATTTTAACCGCACTACGTAAAAAAAATTTTCAAGTTTGACTTGGCCCTGTCCTGTTCATAATTTTTACAAATGATATAATTAATTATATATCTAATGTAGTACCGAATTGTAATCTCACCATGTTTGCTGATGACAGAAATGCTGTGATCCATGCTAGTAATATCATAGAACTCAATACAATAGTTAATTTCGCATTATCAGCCTTTCATCACTGGTTTACAATTAACAATCTATGCCTAAATACTGACAAGACTCAAATTATACTTTTTAAACAAAATTGTAAAAAATCGGACACTCTAGATGTTGTTATGAACGGTACTACAATAGATATAGTTGATAATATAAAATTCCTTGGCATTCGTCTTGACTCTAAGTTGAAATGGACACATGAGCTGGACACTATTGAGAGTGTGATCAGTTCAGGGTGTTATGCCTTGAGAAGTCTGAGAGATGAAATTAACTTAAATCAGTTAAAAATGGTATATTATGCGTTAATTGAGTCCAAATTACGTTACAGCATTATGTTCTGGGGAAACAGTTTTCAATATAACGTAAATAGAGCTTTAATAGTACAAAAAAGAGCTTTGAAAATAATGTGTCGGGTGCCGGGATGGGAATCTTGCCGGGACCTGTTTCAAAAACTAGAAATCCTGACAGTGCCCAGTTTATATGTACACATACTGCTGACACAACATGTAAAAAATTTAGCAAAATTTGAATCATATGAACAACAAGAACAACGTAAACTTACACGCACAAAAAATATGAAAGTACTTTTTCGCCCAACATCGAAAGTAGAGGAGCATTGCGTAAGAAATCAGGCTGTTAAGCTGTTCAATAAACTACCCCAAGAACTAAAAATTATTACAAAGGACAATTTGTTCAAACAAAAACTAAAACAATTTCTATTAAGAGGGTGCTTTTACAGTGTTGATGAAGTATTTAACGTTGGCTAGAATTTTCATCTCTGTTTAATTGTTAATGTATGTTGCAATAGGTAGTTATTTATTACTTAGTCTTAATTAAGATGATCTCGTATAGAATTATTGTTGTTCAGACAAATAATATTTTTTTCTTATTGTTATTGTATATAGAAGTTTCTAAGCATAGATATATATCGAAATATTTATCTCTAACTGTATTTTCAAACACGATCTTTGTATTGTTCATGAATAAATACTATGAAACTATGAAACTATACCTAGCGCACAATGTTCAATTTGAAAACCTACATAATATCTATAAGTACTTTCATTAATATTCCGTAGAAAAGGGGTTTATAAGTTAAATTGCTCCACGGGGAAAAAATAGCGACTTTGAATCCCCCTAAAATTCGAGCGTCGTGAATTTTTCAAACTAGTCTAAGCCGTTGACAAAATGAACTTCACTTTGATTCTAATTTCATTTCATCAGATTTAATGAAGGAAATTAGTATTAGAGTTCATTTTCATTAAATACGTCCCAGATTGTAGGGAATTAATTTTGAATCCTCCAGAATGTGGGGTTTAATATTGTTGAACGGAACGGACATTGGCATTTTGGATGAAGAATGATTAAATCTCCATTTTGGGGTAGTAATAAAGGCAGTTATGTATATAGCTTGTTATTAATAATTCACATTTATTGTTATAGATATTACCAACAGCAGGAGTATAATTTCTCGAGTACTTATTGGAAGTAAGTAGGACCGCAACTATTAGAAGTTTGCTTTTATAAATTTGCTCGTATTGATTTGTTTTGTGTTACAGATTACCAAGACAAATTATTATTTTATTAAATTAATTGGTAAACTAAAACTATTTTGGAAGGAAGAATAGAAAGCAAGAGAGGTCGAGGCAAACCCAGACGCAGTTACATGGACCAAGTGAAGGAAAAAGTAGGAGCCGTCTCGTATCAAAAGGTCAAGGAACTGGCGCAGGATAGAAGTAGATGGAAAATACTCCACCGACAAGAGAATCCCTCTTAAGTTGATGATGATGACGAAATTAATTGGTACCTACTAACTTGTAGCTAATTGAATCAACAGATAAGTAATTATACAATCATTAACTCAATGAGTTTACATAACAATGTCAATCAGAGTGATATAGTTAATCTACAGGTAAAATATAAAACAAGATAAATAAAAGATTATTATGAGTAAAACAGTTTTCGTAAAAATAATAAGTTGAAATTCACGCACTTAAGTGCAAGCAAACACGAAGATGGTGGGTTAGAAAACATATGAAATAAATTGAGTAGGTAGGTACTTAGTTAATCCATACCCACTAGTCCTTCAAAGAAACTTAAAAGTAAATGCAAAGCAATCTACGCCAACGGCTAGCAAAAAATATATCAAAGGCGAAAACGGCAAAAAGAGCAAAATGAACCCAATCTCGATAACGATCGAAAGGTAAGCAAAATCGGCGCAAACTAGACTGTCGCCATTTCAAAACCAAATCGGGCCTTCAATCAGATCGGTACAAAACCAGTAGTCTAAGAGCTGGCCACGTCAGATATGACACAATAATGAGAGCAACGAAACCTGTCTAGTGTAGATTGCAGTACTGTTTCTTTTGCTAGATTAGGGCATCTGACAGCTTTTAATTAGATGGAGGTCAGAATGACAAACCGACACAGTTTTTTAACTGAAAAAAAGTAATACCAAAATAGGTGAAAACTGCCGAAATTGTGTCATTTACATAGAGAACAGGGCCGGCAGGACCCATATTTTAACATTAGAACAAAAAACATTGTGTATTATTTCGGAAACAAAAACAGCAGGCGATTAACTATACATTTCATTATACATCATCACTTCTTTCCTCAACAGAACCTTATGGCTGTTATATAATCTAATTAACTACATAATTTCACATGAAATTGCATGAACCCCAGAAAACTAGCAAACTAACGATAGGGGTTTCGTCGCTCTCATTATTGTGTCATATCTGACGTGGCTAGCTCTGCGTCTATCCGGATCACATTCGCTTTGCGGTGCTCACTGTCCTTTTTGTTCGGATCAAGAGTGAGCTAGATGGAAAGTGGATTGGTCGCGTTGTGTGATGGGTTTCATCGGTATTAGGTCCGGTTGAGTCCTATCGTTGGGTGAATTTAATTGCTAATCATCCGAGAACGATGGCATAGTACACAGTGAGTACACAGTAGAGACATTGTTTTTATTAAATTTTTCAAACAAACAATTATTACTTGATAGTTGAGTTATCAACTAAGCTACTGAAGCTTACTTGTAGCAGTAAATATTTCTATCACATCCTCACAATTTGTAATACGACACTACGTTAATAATAGTAGTTTATGTAACTGTTACGTAATAGGGGTCCTTAAAACACGAGTGTGGGTGTTTCATAATAAGATCACACGAGTGTTTTAAGGCCTAATTACGTACAGTTGCATACACTGCTTTATCTACACACATATTATAAACCCGAAATGATGATTGAATGACTGCCATTGCACGGATTGCACTGCCATCGCCATGGCCAACTCGATTGTGCCGGCGGTCGGGAGGCGCGTGCCGGCGGGCGGGGCCCACCCGGATTTTCATAATGATATCGAATTTTTGCTTATTATTTGATAATGATAACATCGTTACAGATAAGACATATTTTGTTCTAATTACTAACGAAACAATCTATTTTTATGGTGGTTGTAACGTGCGGTTTTTGAACGCATCATGGAGGGTTTATGATATGGGTGTAGATAAAGTATTTAATATTGTTATTATGATATGATGTTACAAAAAAATGTCTTTAGCTTAGGTGTTAGGTAGGAATAATAAATGTAAGAATGCCTACTCTTTTTAAATAAATTTTAACGCTTCTGTTCAGTTCCGAATTAAACCTACTTATTTTAAACCTAACTTATTTTCGAATGCGACTTGGACAAAATGATGACTTTCATACGGTCGGATCGAGTGGAGAAAAAGGGGGGAGGCCTATGCCCAGCAGTGGGACACTAAATCAGTGTGTGAATATTACCTATATTAATTAGTGGTAAATAATGTGGGCCCCACATATGGTAGTCATTATAGTAATAAGTTATTTAAGTATGACTTGTAGTGGCTGTTTGTTTACCCATATAAATTTTAACGATCTATCTATGTTTTAGTATAAAAAATGAAAAAATTATAAACTTTTATTTTCAGGCAACTAGTGGCCCATAGATAAATACCTTAAAGACTAGCATACATATTACATTATAAACTAAAACTATTATTTTGGTGACACGACGGTTTTCTGTTGTGCCACCTGCTCTGGTCCACTACCGCTATCCGCTGTTCTCTAGGTTTATGCTTCTGCCAAAATTCTGTCAAACTATTTTAAATGTAGGAACATTTTGAATGAGTATACTCCGCAAAAGTATAATTTGAAACTGACTATTATTGATGTTTCTTACTGATAAATTTAATTTACTGTTCAATATAGTGAAGGTAAAGCGCCCCTATCACTTGTCTAAGTTCGATGGACGGATCTCTGAATAGGTGATTTATGGCTTTGTACTTTGATTGCGTAATTTGGAATTAACGGTCCATACGTAAAACTAGACTTTACGTAGGCACGTAATGAAAATATGCTTTTTAAATCATGTAACTATAAAGAAAATATTGTTACATTCATGGTCGATAGCTAAAGTAGAATTCTTAATTTAGTGGAGTAGAGTAATTTGACAGCACTTTACATACATTTACAAACAGCTATGTATATCAGATTCCTCCACTCAATTATATTTAAATTGTATCTTAATTTTATGTATCTATAAATACTAGTATTAGTGGATGTCAATTTTAAGTAGTGCAAGTATTTGCAGGTAATAAAAAAATAGTTTCGCATATATTAGGTATTGAAAACTAAAGATAATATGTATTTTGGTTCTCTACGGGATAATTCCTACATAAGTTTGTTATAACTTATTTAGTTATGTATCTATAACCGAAACCTAATTTGATAGCCGTCGACAACATAACAGAACGATTAAGCAAAGTGCTTCTGATTACGTGCTCAGCGTGATAGTTCCAAACTAATCTAGTCACCTAGTACATTAAATATTGATTTTGCAACAGATGTTTCCCAACAGGTTTACTATATGCAGCCTGATATCAGGGTCATGTAGCAAGAGAACAAGGGAGGATACAGCTTTTTAAGACGTACCTAAGGATTTTGGTTATTGATTTTCGTCGCCAATATTGATAAGTATTATTTAGATGATACATACATACATACATACAATCACGCCTATATCCCAAAAGGGGTAGGCAGAGATCACGGACTTCCATTTGCTACGATCAACGTAGCAGAACGGCTCTCTGTGAGCCGCTTCTCGCCCCCGTGAAGAACGAGACGTGATGGGTGGCGTACCGCATCGCCGCCATGCGGATGATTATTAGTTAAATGAATCACCACAGCGTTCCCACGAGTAGTAGGGATCAGAGGTCATCTTATCCCTTATCCCTTAGTCGCCTCTTACGACACCCGCGTGAAGAGACAGGGTGGCACTATTCTAAAGCCGGGGCCACACAGCTACTCAGATGATATGCAGAAAAATACGTGTTTACATACAATTTGGTCACCCCACTCAATGTGAGTTCTTGATGCTTCCCAAACAGCGTAATGTCAAAAGCCATACAGTGACCATGATTTCCTTAGTGCTCAATACAAGTGCACAATACAATAATACAATACTCAAAAATATGAAAATTAAATTTATTTCATTTTCAACAAACACTACTATAATGAACAGTTACCTACTGATACTCCTACGGTTAACCAAATTCACGAAATCAACGATTTATTCAGTAAGTAGGCCACAAAAACACTTTTACACGTCAAATAAACGAATGGTAAAATAAAATACACACCGGTTCTGAGTAACGCGTCACCTCTGACCCGAGGAGGATGACCCAGTAAGAAACTCGGCGGGACTTTTTTTTTAAACAGTACTTAAGCTTGGCAATACATAACTGTGGACTAAGTAAAAATGTAATACTATACTAGTCTTAGGCCCAAAATTAACTAAAGTACTAACTAACTACTATAAATTTTATGATATATGAGCCTCGTTTGCTCAAATTGACACGTCATTGGATACGATTTTCAGTTCTAGAGATTTTTTGCATGGTAGGTGTGCACCTACCATTCATGTGCATAAATATTAAAGATTTCTCTTTTAAATTGGAACTTTTTATACTAAATCTTCTTCATATTTCTTGCCCACGTTCATCCTTCTACTTATAAAAAGTTTATTTTGTTTTCCGCCACTTACCTATTTATTCAAAATATTCAAGAAATCCGTTACCGAAAACTAATTATAACTTAAGAAAAAAACAGTGACCTCAAAAGAGAAATCAGGTTATTTTCTTGCTTCGTTTTAGCTTGCCAAGTTGAAGATATCAAATTTCAGTGTTTTGATCATCCATTTGGTATGGTGCCAACAGTTTTGCAGAATATTAAAATTATTAATTTAAAATTAAAGCGTTTCAGCGGAGGTTTCTGGTGCAAATGACTCAAAGGAAGGATGGAGAATATAATTAACTCTTTCAAAGAGCTAGCGCTCAGAAAACTTTTAGGTAAAGTTGGTATTTCACCGCCAAGTCTAGATTTTGGACACTTAGTTATTTGTCTTAATAATGTGGCTTTAGCGATGATGATGTTTTTTTATGTAATATAATGTGAGGTACTAAATTAAGCTTATTTTTTAAACTATATATGGACGAAATTTATCGTAAATAATTCTCTTTCCAGAAATTATCTTAAACAGAAAAGGCATTCAATAAAACTGTATATTTAATTGTCACCAAATCAATTACTTATCTACTATAAAATCCTTTAATAAAATCATTAAGCATGTTTAAGCCATGTTGGTTAATTTTATTAACATTAATCACTTATTATCACATTTCATAGAAAATTAAATATCTTTATAAGTTAAATATAACCGCAATTTATACGTACAGTGAAAAATGTTATCCAGTATCCACGGACCAGTCAAAAATCTATCTTAATTCAATGGCATAAGCACTATGACATGGAAAAACTTTACTCACTATAACTATACTTCAGGCATGCAAACGACCCTGTATACCATAAACAACGAATTATTTTAAAACTTTGTCACGAAACATCACAACGTGAAGCGGAAACCTTATACTAAAATTTTTGTTGAAATATTTTGGCGCAACTATTCAGTCCCCAAAAATATTATCTCTATATCCATTCATTCAACAATGAACTTTATTGTAATATATGTAAGTTGGCAATGAAAAACCAAATATTTGTTACGTACGTCGTTTTAATAGCTAGTGATAAAAACGCTGGATTGTTTTAAGCCGATAGTGCTGTCAAAAAGTTACTGTGTAGATTGTTGCGATAACCCCCAAAAAGTACAGGGTCGCGTTTTATAAAGTTACAATTTACAATTTCGCTGTTTGCCTCTCTTTCTAGCACACATATTGGATAGAAAGAGAGGCAAAAAGCGAAATTGTAAATTGTAACTTTATAAAACGCGACCCAGGTGATTCTGATTGTTTTTACTTATATTATATTGAATTAACAATACTGTACTTGATTTCATATTTGAAATAAACGTATATGCGATAATTAAGCAAATAAAAAATATATAATTTCGAGTAGAAGTTTTTCACAGGCCTGACAAAGAAGGGAAAGTAGACTGACCAGAAGCCCAGAAAAATGGTGGCAAATTTAAAATATCGGCATATTGCAACATAATATATGAAGCGACAAAACAATAATGATACTTGAACTTTTTACGCATAGGCATTTACATCATGCGCGTAGATACGACGTCAAAGATATGCTAACACTTTTTCACCTTAGGTTTACACCTAAATAAGTAAGCATATCTTTGACGTGTACTGTACCGGTCTGATAGGAGAAAATAACTCTTACCCACTGCAATAGATACTTTAACGGCTGAAAAAACATAAAAACTAATATTAGGCCTAGCAAGTGAGGTATCATGTGTATAGTGTAAATAATATATATTTCTTATTATTTCTACAACAGCCTCAAGGCAAGTAATTCTATACTCTATATTACAAGCTCCACATAAGAT
Organism: Pammene fasciana; assembly: GCA_911728535.1. Lineage (NCBI taxonomy): Eukaryota > Metazoa > Arthropoda > Insecta > Lepidoptera > Tortricidae > Pammene > Pammene fasciana. The sequence goes on from OU452292.1 coordinate 7,982,925, forward strand.
GCTTTCAGAAAAAAGAAATATCTTCTGTAATGTTGTACCTATTAGTTTACGTTGATATCAAATACCAAAGTTATCACGCCGTACTGTGTACGAAATCTGATGCCATTCTAGTTCGTTCAATCTGTATCAAAATAACTTTCTGCTCATCTTGTTTTTCTTTAAATTTATTAATCATAATAAATAGTAACTAACTGATGTGATTTATTTTTATAGTTTTTTTTTCAGTATTTAAATGATACATTAGAAAATAATCGTAATCATAATTTCCCCAAAAGTCACATCAGGTAAGTACCTACTCGTTGGCATTCAAAAATAGTTGCTAGTTATTTAAAAAGTTTTAATCAAATTTCAGGTTCACCAGTTGTTTCATCACTATAGGGAATGAAATAAGCGGTTTTTTACCAAAAGGTCGACAGTTTAATTAAGTTTTTTTTATACTCTATGATTTTAAAAACATGTTTGAAGTTTTGATTTACTTATTTTTTTACTAGCATATTTAGTAGTGTCTTGCTGCTGGGAATGTGATTCCCATTTTCTCCATTAATTTTGATTTGGTGTTTATATGTCCACCTTTCCGTAGATAATATACGCTTTATGTAAATATACAAATATTTATCTATTTAAACTTTATTGCATAAAAGAAGAACTTATCGTACAAAACGCGGATTTAAAGTCATTAGGCATTCTCTACCAGTCAAACTCAAGGCAAAGCATAAAGATCGATACGAGCGTTTCTTTTTATTTTTGCCACTTTTCTCGACTTTTTATTTTATGGTAAGTTTTATGTTTTTTCTAGTCAGAATCGCGAGCTGATTCGATTTATGCAAGAAAAAAATGTGTCCCAAAAATTTTTTTCCTCTTGTGTTACCCTTTGCCATATGTTTTCTATGGAGGTAACACAATAGGAAAAGTAAAAAAAATCAAAAAATGTATGGAGTTTTATGGGACATCTTTTTTTATTGCATAAATCGGATCAGCTCGTGATTCTGATCAGGAAAAACATAAAACTTACCATAAAATAAAAAGTCGAGAAAAGTGGCAAAAATAAAAAGAAACGCTCATACATAAATATTAATATTACTCGTATAAAAGTATTATAAGAAATATTGTAGGTATTTAAGAAAAATAATATTACCTAAGCACTTATTTCGTAAATATAATAATATTTACGAAATGAGTGGTTATAAAATGAGCAAACCTTATAAAATCGCTTCTTTATTCTGAGGAATATTTTATTACCACCCTTAACTTTGAAAATAACTTTAAACAATGATAACTTACAAATGCGGATCAAAAAAGAACAACGTCCCAGAATCGAATCTGGCACCACCCCAACTCACATTAGTGTCTGTATAATATTTTGTTAAGTAAAACAGTTTCACAAGTACTATTTTGCGTAATACAGGATGTTTTTAAATACGGGGTAAAAATATTATATCATTTTTACTCTTCAAAGTAATCTTTGTTTCAGGAATGTTTAAATTCCTAACATACAAATAGGCAACGTTGTGATGTAACATTTGATCATAAGCATTTTTTATTTGGACCATATAAACAGTAATTTAATTGCACTACTAGACATTTAGAAAACTTACTTTCTAAGAAGTAAGCGATTCTTGAATTCAAGCGAATAAGATGGGTTCCCCCTCTAAGTTGAGTAGTATTATTACCAACTGCTACAGAACTATTCGAATTATCACATAACCAGATTTTTATTGTGCATTTGGCGTATCAAAACAGATTAGGTATGCTCACAATTTTCAAATGAAAACAATTTTGGACATCGTAAAATAGATCACTACACCGGGTCAAAGGCAAAGCCAAACTCGGGTGCCCTCTTTTTCGCATAAAATGGATTGTCATATTTGCACATGGCATAACACGATTGGCATAATGCCATTTCACATAAAAGTCACTATAATAATGCATATATTCGCCTAATAAGTAATTTTCATAACTATATATGAGCATAAAATGTTCTGGTATAACACGAAGAAGAATAAAATTCAGTTCGCCTAATTTCAATGTGCATAACATATACTAACTCGAACATCTTATCCTACTAATTTAGAAAATCATAACATCCTAGTGCATAAAATATACTAAGTCGAACATTTATTCCTACTAGTTTAGAAAATCCTAATATCCTAGTGCACTACTTAAGTCGAAAATATATTCGTAATAACTTAGAAAATCCGAACATCCTATATGTAGTGCATAACATATACTAAGTCGGACATACTCGTAGTAGGTTTAGGTTAGGTTAGAACTGCGAAACCTCAAAAACCAAACTGTAAAAGTTAGAAGCGATTGGTTAGGTTAAAAGTCTAAGGCGGAAGCAAAGGGAGCCTTGGTAGAGATTATCATGAAAAGGGTGTACCCTTGTTTTGTCGACAACCTTTTCATCGAATATTATTTCATCGACAACGATTCATCGAAACTTTAGTACTAGTAATATTGTTTGGCGTTATTTTATTTCAACTACTATTTATTTAAATTTATCTTACTACGTAGAAATACTATTCAACGAATATTACTCAATCACTCATTTGTTTCAAATTATGTTAATTGGCACAACAACAAAACATTGCAATTAATTTCTTCGACGTATTACTTTAATACAATTTTATAATATATGTCCCTGCGTCCCGCAAGAAAACGAACTGTAGCCAGAAGTGGGTTAGGTTAGGTTAGAACTGCGACCCCCAAGAAAACGAACTGTTGCCAGAAGTGGGTTAGGTTAGAACTGCGTCCCTCAAGAAAATAAACTGTTGCCAGAAGTGGGTTAGGTTAGGTTAGAACTGCGACCCCCAAGAAAACGAACTGTTGCCAGAAGTGAGTTAGGTTAGGTTAGAACTGCGTCCCTCAAGAAAATAAACTGTTGCCAGAAGTGGGTTAGGTTAGGTTAGAACTGCGACCCCCAAGAAAACGAACTGTTGCCAGAAGTGGGATAGGTTAGGTTAGAACTGCAAACCCCAAGAAAATGAACTGTGGCCAGAAGTGGGTTAGGTTAGGTTAGAACTGCGTCTCCCTAAAAAAGGAACTGTTGGCAAAAGTGGGTTAGGTTAGGTTAGAACTGCGATATCCAAGAAAACAGACAGGTTTAATGCTCCTCTATTTGATTTAAATTCTTCGCATACAAGTGTCTCCTCTGTATCACTCATTGTTCACCATACTATAATATACACAGGTAATTAAATCACTTCAGACGATCAACCATTCGATCAGAAAAACAATTTCATATCTGAAACTACATAGCTATAATCGTGCAGAGTGGGCCGACTGACGTGATTGCGTTTAGTTTCGATAACGAAATATAACCAATTGAAATAATTTTATGCGGAATAAATATTATTACCTACATGTAAACAAAATGAATTGAAAAAACCCGAAATGAAACAACAGATTTAGGTTTTTCGGATTATGCGTAGTGGAGATTATGAATTACACTACTTTAGAAAAGTAAGTATTATGTCATATTTTATTAGTCGTGTAAGTTTTAGGATATTCAGATTTAGGCTTTTTGGGTTATGCGTATGGATGGATTCGATATGGGGATTTTATGATATTTAAACTATAGGACGGAGAACTCTTAGGATTTGCAAGCTTATGCGTATAACCATTAGGACAATCGATCTATTCGGATCAATAGTTATGCCAAACGTTGTTATGCCAATGGTTGTTATGCTAAGTAAAAATAGTCAAGATGAATTTATGCGTTCCAATATAGACCCGCCAAACTCGTATCTGCCAATAAAATGTATTCCGTTCCAATAAATTCCAAAAAGTCGGTTCTACTTTTTAGCGAATATACAGCGTGTAATCTAACACGGGCGAATCTCTTAAGTATAGAGATTAGTATAGGACATGAGAAATGTAATCAGATAACTTTTACTTATAATTCCAATAAAAAAAATATCCAGACAAAATAATTCGGCCCGCAATGTAATGCCAACATACTCGCGTTAAACGCTCGTTGACAGTTACTATCAAAACCATGTTCACAGTACATTGCTGATGATAAAGTTCTCAAAAATATATTATTGCGTCACAGCTCACAGTTAAGTGTAACTTAAAAAAACATCTTAATTAATGATTACACTAATGAGTTCTATGTCTGATTTAATTTATCGCCAGTATTAGTTTAACACACTGTATAAGTAGAATATGTGTCAGTAAACAAATTTAAACCTCCTATTTTTTTGGAAGTAACCAGTCACTCCACTATCCGTTAATCCAGCCGTACAACAACCAAGATCACCGAATCAGTTTCACGGCACGGAAACTCCGATTTCTCCAGCTGTCATCGAACGGCGACAATTACAAATGGCGGCTGTCAAAGTTGCGTAATCGCCAGACGAATTATTCCTTTGCCGGTCGCAATGAAATATTGCTGCAAATCACGCAGAAAACTGGATAATGGATCGGTAAGCGTTCATATGGAATTGGCAAACCGGGAGCTTTTTTAAAATCGGTCAAATACCATTATTGAGGTTCTTCAAAAAAGGAGTGTATAGGTTCTTAAAGGGTAGGCAACGCGCATGTAAATCCTCTGGGGTGGACGGGCCGTAGGCTCGTTTGCCACCGTCGTGGTATAAAAAAAATTCAAGCTAGGGGGCTCTCGTAGTATTCCCGTCGCATATTTTTGGTTTATTGTTTACCCCATTGAAAGCTTTCTGCAAATTTTTGGCATGGGTACTGTTTTTTTTTTCTCCAAAGGAAATAATACGGTACTTATTGCAATCACGGTGAACACAAACACACAAAGTTGAAGATTTTGTATAACAACAAATACCAATATTCCAAAACGACGTGAAATCCAGAATTTTGTCTTATTTTATAAATTTTAGTATTCGTATTTATTTCGTTTAGCTAAAAAAGCTATCTTGATTGTGCAGTTTCAACAGGCGTATGAAAATACTTGGTTTGTTCCCTTTGCTTTACAAACTATGCTTCTTCGTCCTACCTAGCACAACCTAATCCCATGAATTGGCGTAGGCACTAGTTTTTACGAAAGCTCCTGCCATCTGATCTTCCAACCCAGAGGGGAAACTAGACCTTATCGGGATTAGTTTCGGTTTCCTTACGATGTTTTTCGCCGTAAAGCAACTGCTAAATACCAAATTATATTTTGTGCTTACGTTTGGAAAAAATCTGTGGTACGAGTCGGGGTTTACACCAAAAACCTGTGGATTTGAAAGTCGGACATCTTTCCGCCAGGCTACCAGCGCTCTCACTCAAAACTGTCACACAAAATAAAACATTATACGCGTGAAATAGAATTAAAACCTATTGAATTTAAAACGAGAACAATTATCTAACTAACTACTAACGAACCTGTTGCAAAGTCGGAAAACCATTCCGTTCCAGAGCCTTCCATGAATATAACATGAAGAAAGACTGTTGCTCAAAATGAGGCATATTGTCTAGGGACGACAATAGACCTTCTCGTACTTTATTTACGGCGGGGTTTTTCGAGCAAATAAAAGGACTTTTTTTTATAAATCCATCATTTAAATTGAACGCGGAGTAGGTAGGTTGATATTTTGATAGGAAAACTTTTTGTTTTGTCATTCAAGCACCTATTTTTACGGCCATGCCATATTAAAAGTAAAAAAAAAGTACACTAAAGGCCGAACCACACCGGCTGCGTGTGCGTGCACGTGCACGTCCCTCTGAGTTGTGAAATAAGAATTCTCATAAGACATGTCACACCGCTTGCGCGACAGCGCTTGACGGCGCGTGACGTGTGCGTGCGCGTGCAGTTTGACATATCTTATGAGACTTCTTATTTCACAACGCAGCAGGACGTGCTTGTCTACGTGCACGTGCACGCACACGCAGCTGGTGTGGTTCGGTCTTAAAACTCCATTTTCACGTGTGTAACTATTCAAACAAACACTAAAATACCTGTAACATTAAAGTATCAAAACTATTATAATGAAAATACCACTACACTAAGGGCCGGTTGCACCAAACTGTCTGTGAACGTAAACGTAATCGTAAAAAAATATTGTATTAAAAGTTTGACAGTTTTCTATGGGATGACAGTTCCGTCGCCATATTTAACGTTGATGAGTCTGTTAATTGTGCGTGGTGCAACCCACCCTAAGTGTGAAGACTAGAACTAAAAATTAGCTAATCTTGTCAGACATAATCGATCTGCAAGTTGCGGAAACTTTCCATATAATTGTTAATTTGTAGAAAATTTTACAACAAATATAGGGAAATGGAGGTTTAAGATTTCAATTTCCATACAAAAAAGTGAGGATTTCCCGAAATTATCATCAGTGGGAAATTTACTATTTTCCAAAAAATTTTGTCAGCACATCAGTACCCAAGCATATCAAGTTTCCATAAATAGATTACAATGTAGCCTGAAACTATGGAAATCCAATTGAACCGAATATTAATAACGGATTTCAACGTTGGCCCGCAACCCACTTTGTGGTTTGTATTACGTTGCGTTGCTTCCTAAGTTTTGCTTGACATTGAGAAAACTCATGCAAAGTCACAACCAAATACCATACCTCTCTCTAATAGTACAACAATATGTTTCCCTGGAGCGCAACATACTTAAGCAACACAACCTCCTGGTGTAATTTCGTCTATGGGCGACTGAATTCCGCGGATATCAGAACTGAACTGAACTGTCAGTTAGAAGAAAATTTGACAGCTCCGAACAACTGACAGGCCAATATCGTCAGTCCGACTATAAGTGGGTGGGCCCCATTAAACGCGTACGAAGATTGCAAATCTGTTCAAGCTGTTTTCTTAATCTACCCAAAGAGGCAATAAGCGGCAAATTCGCAACAGTGACCTAGTATTTCTACTCAAAACACCTGTTCCCACAAATTACCTAGTACGCCCACCCCATTTGCTTGTTATTTGTTTCCATCAGTACGTAACCGGAACCCTTTCACAAGCCATTTGTTCAAGGGAAGCCAAAGAACCTATTTCGATCGCTCCGATACATTTAACCAGAGATTAAGTGCTGTCCTATATATTATCGCTAAAGCAGCACTATATAATGTTATTTATTGACCGTTTACTTTGTGTTAATATATAGAATTCGGTGGTGTTCAAAGGGTAATCATTTGTAGTTTATTTATAAAGAGAGAAGAAGAGCTAAAGAGCTTTTTAATCGTTGATCGTTTACTATCGAATTCAACATCAATACAGGCTGTAATAATCTGATTTTTTAAGGATATAATAACATTTATTTATATAATAAAAAGAAATTTTATTAATCAATTAAATACATTAAATCAACATTCTTACAGCAACGGTTACAAATACGGTATCCTAATTAATTACTAAAATAAATCGATACAGTCACACAAAAGACAATTACAATGTGTACAAACAATATTTGGCCTTCCGACACCCACCCCGCGACCCCCCCCCCCCCCCCCCCCCCGACGCAAAAGTGCCCATCACGCTCGCGGTATTTACATAATTAAATATACAGAGGCACTACAGTACAAATACTAAACTAAATTAATAACTAGCTCAAATCTAAACTAGGCCCTTCAATAAATCTATCTGAATTGATATTGAATAAAGGAGTCAAATCAAAAGATTCGTTACTGTCACGTGCTACAACTTTACCTATGCACAACTTTGTGTGGCTTGAAAAACTTGGTTTTCGTCACCAAACAGCTATTTTATATCTTATTATTGAGATAGCCGCCTTTCTCCCATCTCAGGAAAAAGATATGGCGACGAAAACCATGTTTTCAAGCCAGGCAAAGTTGTGTATCGTTGGCAAAGTTGTAGCACGTGACGGTACTGTATAAGTTTGTAACGTTTACCCTATAGGTAGCATCCCGTCCCGACATATTCAGACGATATATGACAGACATACATATATGCATGGCCCAAACCAGAATCTATAAAATCATCTAACATTTAGAGGACACAGTTCAAGTAAGAAAGAATATCAAACGTATTGCGAAGCAGTCAGATTTGGATTTTATTTTTATTTTTCATTTTAATTACACAATAGGCAGGTACATGTCTGTCTCTCAAGCTGTTTTGATATGCCTTCTTGAAGAACTACGCATTATTGTATATAGTATCTTTAATGTATTAGTTTGGAAAAATAAGTCCCGCCGAGTTTCTTGCCGGTAATAAGTAATACTTCTCGGGTCAGAGGTGTAGGGTTAGAACCGGTGGTAGTTTCTTTTTCTCTCTGGCGTTCATAAGTGCATTGTAATGTGCCTAAATTGAAGAATAAATATCTTTTATCTTTTAGAATTCTTTATAAGAGTTTGGCTAATTAAAAGACATTAAAATGCAAAAAATTATGTTCGAGTACCATTAATGAAAAAGAAGCTAGATAAACCTACTTTACATAATAATATATGGCATGTAGATATATTTAAGCTTATTTTGCATATAATAATGACACTGAAAACCATCAATAATCTTTTTTAACTTTCCAAAACCCATATTCCATTTTGAAGGCTTAAATCGACCCGACGAGCGGAAAGATTTAGCATACCTCTTGTTTTGCCCAGTTCTATCCGTTCTGGGTGAGCCGAATCATAACCTGGTAAAGCTTTACGCTTATTTTCATGTTTTAATTTGTTTGTTGTTGTTCAGTTTAGAATTTCCCACGTTTGTAATAATTTCCCGCACCTATTACCTTCTTTTTATCTCTGTTTGGCCCGACGGTTAACTGGTAGAGAATGCCTTTTGGCATTAAGTTCGCCGTTTGTACTCTTTTTATTGTGCAATAAAGTTTAAATAAATAAATAAATAAAACCTAATTAGGGTGCATTGGGATTATTTCGCAAACTGTATAATTCCGAAAATCATGCAAATAGCGCTCGTATCCCATTGTAATAAGAGTAAATTTTCGGAATTACCCGCCACTTCTTTTTTCCCATCGGAATTATCCCGATGCACTCTAAGTCCTTTTATAATACATTTATAACTGATAATGCAAATGTTATTATTTTATTTCATGTATTCAGTAAAACCTAAAGTCCCTACAATATAATGGTTTGCACTCAAAAAGGGAAAAAAATTGTGCGCATCGAGAAAAATCCATGGTCAAAAATTCACAACTTTGTCTCGACGCGCACAATTATTTTAATTTCAAACTGCTATAAGTATGAGTAATTATGTATTTCGTCGCCCAGTAGTACCTATACATAATACAACCTTTGCTTAGTTTGGAGTTAGATATACCTGTCAACTACAATAACATTGCTTTGCTATTCCGCGGTATATTAACGTTCTAGTTAATTAGTGACAACCTGTTATACTTATTTGCATAATTTTGAATGTATTACTTAATGTTCCCACCCTGCCGCCGGAAAAATAAATACGCAAACAAATACAAAAAAACCACCAATAAAACCAAAACTCAGTTTTAAATGTAAAAAAAATTCAATACATGGTTGTAGTCTACCACAGTGTCTATATTTGTGTCGCAAATGCGGTCCCGTTTTTCCTTGCGGATCAATTTCCATTTTTCATGCAGATTCGTTGAATGCATTCACCGCGTCATGTCGTATTGGAACATTTGGAACCGTACCGACTATGATCTAACGTCGACTTTATGATTCGATTTCGGCAGTGCATTTTGTAGGTTCGTAAGTCGCTAAATGGATTGTACAGATTAAAATCTGTCACGTTATTATTTTACTTCAAATACATACATACATACATACATACAATCATGCCTATATCCCAAAAGGGGTAGGCAGAGATCACGGATTTCCATTTGCTACGATCAATGCAGCAGAACGGCTCTCCGTGAGCCACTTCTCGCCCCCTTGAAAACGCCACTTCAAATACGCGAGTATACTATACATACTTCCATTATTTTCGCATTGATAATAATAATAACTTATGTGTATTTCAGTCTGTTACCTTTTCATGCTTAGACCGCTGAGCCGATTTAGATGAAATTTGGTTTGTAGAGAGTTCGAGTCCCAGGGAAGGACATAAGATAGTTTTTATTCCAGAAATTGTCCCTTAAGGGGGCGAAAAACTTGAATAGAATTGTTGCTCACTGTAGACGTATAATGCGTGCGCTAAATTAATATTTGCTATGAGATTTTACTAAGGCGTTTCATTAATTTCTTATCGTCGGTGCGACTAAAAAATCGCTATGTGTTTTTGAGCTACTTTTCAGGAGACAATAAAAACTGATGATTGTAGCATTTTTGTTAGACCTCTATTTTTTTTTTAAATAGAGTTGGGTAATTTTTATGTCACCCTTGAAAAAAATAGCAGTTTCTTAATTAAAACTATGCGATATTATTAAAAAACCAGAATATTGCTACATAGCGAGTTAAATTTGGTTCGATTAAAATCGTTATGTGCGTATTTTACACATAGCGATTTCTTGCTACTAAATATTTTGATTTTGTAGCCTTAAAACGGACACGTCATATCGGTTTTTTCAATGAATTATGTTGTGTATTTTAATACTCTTTCTAACAGAACAATAAGATACTCTTGGGTTTATCGAAGTAGTAGTAGTAGTAAAACACTTTATTCCACAAAACAAGTATCGTTAGGAAATAAGAAAAAAGTTAAAAAAAACTGTAAGTCGACTACGAAAAAATTGGTATTATTCTTGCCTGTGTTCTGTTGTGGCGAAATGAATGTAATATTTATGGCGAATGTTAATAATCTAGTTACCTATATTTTCATATTAATTTTCGGCTTACTTGTTGTTCATTGCATTCACGAAGCCAACTTCTCTCTCTCTCTCTCTCTTATCCTCGATACAACACGAGATAAAGATTAAGTCCCCCTAAATACCAAACTTTAGTGTTAGGAATCACATAAAACTTAGTTCGAAGGGGGGAATAAATCAATAGGGAGGAAAAGAGACGTGTATAGGACTTGCAAGTAAGTGTGCCCATGAGAACTGGCCTTGCCATTTGGACGAGAGTAAAGAATTTATTGGAGTTGCTATATTTAGTTTGTTTCTTTTTGTATTGGAAAAACGAGTTGTTTTAGTACAGCTTTAGAGTATTGATTTTAAACTTAACCCGGAAATATGTACATACGTGGCTCGATGAAAAGTTAGATGTCTACGGAACCATTGTCAAAGTAGTGACTATAAGAAGATTCGTTTTTGTAGGACATTTTTCGCGAAGCTCGCTAAAATGTGTGTGTTAGATTTTTCCGAGTCTATACAAATCCTCCCGTAATAGGTATATGTCACTTAATTAAAATTTTAGCTGTGGCATATAAATAAAAATATTTTAATGTTGTTTAGGTACCAAAATTAGTTCTAAGTATCGTGAGGTGGTCTGTATAAAGGATCCTTATGTTGTGCGCTATTGCAGTTTTGGACATTTTGGAAAAAATCTGTCACATTACATTTATAAGGTAAATCTAAAAATAACAATTTGTAAATTAAGCTAAAGTAAAACATTGATATCTACCAGCTTTATTTATACTTACCAGAATATATTATGTCTTATTATTTCTGATACCGTCTCATATTTCACTCGATATTGACTATAACATTATCAGTCAGGCATTCAACATTATTCTTTACACCCCCTACTTAACGCAATAAGTCGTATCATAATCACAAACACAAGGCATTTACTTCATTTTACTTCTAAAAGCTGTTGCCCGCGTATTCGTTTTGTGGGTCAACACTAGCTTCCATCGATTTGTTCCGTAATGGTGTTAGATAACGGAGTAGGCTGTTTCATATCCTTATCGGGGCCGACAATACGTTTGTGAATATCATCATCATCATCATCTCAGCCATAAGACGTCCACTGCTGAACATAGGCCTCCCCTTTAAAGGAGGGGGGTTGCCATACGCGCCACGCTTGGCAGGCGGGTTGGCGCGCGCAGCTTTTTTTTTTGTTTATTGTTGTTTAGGCTTTCGGAAGATGCTGCTGCCCATCTCCCGGTATATTCCCTTAGCAGACTCCTACTGCAACCACGGGACGATATGGTGGGGGGAAAATTCTAAGGCCGGGCACGCCACGGCACACGCACGGCACGGGTTTGTGAATATGGGACGTCAAAACTGATGAACTAAGAACCTTGAGGGGGCCCACCGACGCCTCAGTCCACCTGACGATATCGGCGGTTAGAACAAAAAATTGACAGCTCCGAACAACTGACATGCCAATATCGTCAGGCCGACTGATAGTGGGTGGGCCCCATAAAACATTTTGCGTGAACAGCTTCCTTGAGTTAGTTCCGGGTTTTAGACAATGGTTCAATAAAGGTCCTCAGGTCTACTTGGCAACCTGATTCCAAGAATTGTTATGAGCATTAGTTTTTTACAAATACGACTGATATCTCCCCTTCCTACTCTCATTTATTTAAGTGTTATAAAAATATAGACATCTAATATTCAAAGGGTCACAATGACATATTGTTAGTAAACTCCTGTGGGGATTGAGTTCTGTGGCTTGGTTTTACATTAGATCTCAATACTTACTTTTCAACCGACTTCAAGATTTCGAAGGAGGAGGTTATCAATTCGTCGGGGTTTGTTTTTTTATGTATGTTCACCGATTATTCGAAGTTGGCTAGACCGATTTGGATTTTTTTTTGTTTGAAAGAGTATACTTTAGATGGGATCCTGGAGAAATCGAGAGAACTCTTCAACTATGATAGATAGTGATTTCAGTATTTTTTACAGCAACTCGGTCACTTCATCTTGGGATAGCGGATCCTAAGTGGAGTCGGTTCTTTTCTTGTTTAATTATTGTAGTAAGAGAACTACGTTACGAGACCGACATTTTAGTACATGGATTAATTTGATGGGAACGTTATTTACTCCAGGAAGACAAAGAGATACTTAGTCAAAAGGTAAGGTAATGACAAGGCTCCGTGGCTTTATCGTTATACATGGCCCTTTAAGTATCCAAATTAAGGTGCATGACAGTAAAGTCTTCGTAAACTTCATAATACCCCAAGTTTCAAAGTATTGCATAATTCCGAACTTTCCCGAAACTCAGCTTAAAGACAAAATATTTTACCTTCACACTTTACAACATTAGGACCCTTTAGAATTTGCATTTATTACACATTAGAATTTCTAAACGCATAATTAAGCGAGTACAGACGGGCGGGTAAATACGCGCGGTTTTCCCAAATGCCATGCTTACGTTTAATTTCGTCATTTATTTTCTTAGCCATTGAAGTGTCAACAGAATGCATCCTTAGGTATGCAAGAGCCGCCGGATTATGTGCTTGCATATGTTTGAGAGCAATTTCAGCGCGACGGTAAGTACGAAATTAATTTAGTGCTTTGAATAATTTGCATATTTTTGGCTGAGTGAATTTTTAAAGGATTAATATGAGAGGTGTTGGTTACCGCAGCGTTGTTATGTCATTTAAATTCCAGCTAACTAAAAAAGTGAGATTTAAGTAACGTATTTTTTTCGGTTCCCCTATCTTTGGCATAATTTTTTTTGTAATAATTCTGTGTTGCATAACAACGTTAAGCATAAATTACTGTTAGCATAAACTCTTTTGGCATAGCCAAGTTCCGCATATGTGCTCTACGCATAATTTTCATCACACGAAGTAACGTTTGGCATAAAGTTAATGTACGAATTGACGCATGGCATCTTTTTTATTTCGCATAATTTTCTTCGTAATAATTCAACATTGCATAAATTACTTTAAGCATAAATTACTACAAGCATATAATTTTATGACATAATGAAGTTTCGCATACTTCTATTACGCAAATATATTAAGGCCGAATAATCTATAAGTACATTTAAAAAAAGACGTAAGGGTTGGTTGTTTAGGGTCACAGTATGGTCACAGTTCTAACCTAACCTAACCCACTTTTTTGCAGGTGTTTGGGTTGTTTGAGGGTCACAGTTCTAACTTAACCTAACCCACTTTTTGAGCAGCCGTTTGATTTGGTTAAGGATCACAGTTCTAACCTAACCTAACCCACTTTTTTGCAGCCGTTTGGGTTGGTTGAGGGTCACCGTTTTAACCTACCCTACCTAACCCACTTTTTAAGCAGCCAATTGATTTGGTTAAGGGTCACAGTTTTAACCTAACCTAACCCACTTTTTGCAGCCGTTTGAGTTGGTTGAGGGTCACAGTTCTAACCTAACCTAACCCACTTTTTGTGCAGCCGTTTGATTTGGTTAAAGGTCACAGTTCTAACCAAAGCTAACCCATTTTTTACAGCAGAACAAATCTGCTAATTGTAATTTATGCATAATTTGTTTTCTGCAAAGTAAACATTCGCCTAAAGCCTATTATGCTAAACAGATTATGCTGGTTATTATTTTCGGACAGTTGAATATAATGCAAGACAAAATTATTCTTATCAAAAAGCGGACGTGTGAATATTAGCCGATTTCAAATTCGGATTCGCAAACATTTAGCCAATTGTATATTATGCGAACCGATGATTTCTGCAATGTTAATATTCTTCGAAAAACATTTATGCCAAATATGTTATGCCAGATGCGTTTCTGGCCACAGAAGTTATGCCAAATGGATGGAACCCATTTTTTTCAGTAGTTTGTTTTGTATCTGATAGACCCCGAATAGTCAGCAGGTCAAATGAGATGTTAATAGTTACCTTCATGCGCAATTCTTTGAAGAATAAGTCGTGCCCAGATCATTTTGAAGACCTTACCCGCTTAGCTACTACTGCTGTAAATAATAAAATACAAACATTAGTGTAAACGCAATTAGGCACTTACGAAAATTTGTAAACTTTCTAAGTACCTTAAAATGAAACTTCAAGGCGACTAGGGACAACAAATGTTTAGAGTGAAAGCCGACAAAACTTGAGCGTTTAACTTTCAAGAATTCACTACGGACTTCAATTAGGGACAATTTGAAGGATGTCAGGATGTCGGGGATAAAGGAAAAACAATTTTAGGTAACCAAGCTCATAATATAACAAACACTATTGTTGTTATCCTATGCATGATATAAAAAGGTCAAATAGAAAAACTTATTCAACATTTTCATAGACAAGGTGTCCAGAAAGAGTATAGGGTATTATTTTTCTCAATAAAATGAACACTACTAGTAATCTACTATGCTTTCCCATAGAAAACGGCAACACCTGGGGGGTGATTTTTGAGATTTGAGCACTCGAAAGTGACATTTAAAACTCTCAATAAAACGATGAAATTATGTTTTAAAATTAACAGTGATAGAAATTTAAAATCATGATCATTTAAACTATTAATTCCATGCGAAAAAATTGGCGACAAACTTTTGTGTGCGATTATTTTCGACCTTAAATTTTTTGAATTCGAGCGTCCGGCTGTCAAAAATCGGCCCACTGATCGGCCGAAATGTTCATACATTTACAAAAACAAGAAAAAAATCGCGCTTTCGGAGTTGGTCTCATAGTAAAATTTCTTTAGTATCAATAACTGAATTAAAAAAATTGGTTCCTGATCACCGATTATTCATCGTGTACATATTATACTAATAATCTAACATTTAATATAAATGGATATATATGCGTTTTAGAATTTAAATAATTAGCTCAAACTTTGTGACCTTTGGCTGTCAATCATCTGTTTTGTTGAACAGTGAGAATTCTGTATAGAATATTTAATCGATTCTCTAGTTTGGTTTATATAAAGCCCGCTAAGTTGACAGGCTTCGCTATGTTTAATTAGGCTTTACTTTAAGTGGATTAAGCGCTCACGTGTCGTATTTGGAAACGATTGAATTGGTTTGAAGTTACGTTTATAGGAAATCCTACGATTACTAAATAATTAGTTTTCACAACTATTTAGTATCAGTATTCTAGGTTGATTTTGAATTCAATGGTGTCCAATGGTAAAGTAAAATGAAATGAAAATAAATTAATAAAAGAGAGAGAGATATATACCTACTTTTTTCTGAGCAAAATACCAGGCCAGCCAGGCACTTTCAAATCCAGATAGATCATAGATAGATAGATGTGTTATCAATTTGTGAATATTTTACATGAATTAAAGATTACACAAAAGTCTTTTGTTAAAATGAACAAAATAAAATATCTTATCACAAAAAACGCACGTTTGTGCTACTTAATGATAAGCGTTCTAACTGCTCGTCTACGCCAGCTTGCTAAGTCGCTAGAATTTATTCTGGTATGGCGTTGCCACATCATTTTGGGGTTTTAATCCACCTGCCTCGAAATTACAGGATTAACACTATGTGTCGCCATCGTATTAATTTTACTGAGGACCCGTTTTGCAGTACGGAAACTATCATCTCTTTGATATTGGAGTGAAAGTTTTGTAGCAAAATGTAGCATTTGATAGGGTCGCTGAGTTTACTTAAACAAGTTAACGACGGCCAAGCCCCGGAGCTTCACGCTAGAAACTGAGGAAATTGGAGTTTCAATATGTAGATTTGTATAGTTCTATTAGGTAGGTGTTTATTACGATGGGTAGTCCTGTTTGTTGTATTTTTTTCGTTTGTGCATTTCATCATCATCTCAGCCATAAGACGTCCACTGCTGAACAAGCCTCCCCATTAAG
The DNA here is from genome assembly GCA_911728535.1 of Pammene fasciana. Taxonomy (NCBI): domain Eukaryota; kingdom Metazoa; phylum Arthropoda; class Insecta; order Lepidoptera; family Tortricidae; genus Pammene; species Pammene fasciana. The sequence goes on from OU452292.1 coordinate 7,999,403, forward strand.
GGGGGGTTTGCCATACGCGCCACGCTTGGCAGGCGGGTTGGCGCGCGCAGTTTTTTTTGTTTATTGTTTGTAGGCTTTCGGAAGATGCTGCTGCCCATCTCCCGGTATATTCCCTTAGCAGACTCCTACTTCAACCACGGGACGATATGGTGGGGGACAATTCTAAGGCCGGGCACCCCACGGCAAATTTGTTTGTGCATTTACAGGAATGTTAATTAGCGTCGAGTGATAAAAGTTACCAATGCTTTGCGGTTTTCCAGAAAAAAATATGTCAATTATTTTATACAAATGTATTTCTCTGAATAAAGGATTTTTTTATTCATCTTTTTCAAAGGCTTAGGTAATTTACAAAAGTAAAATACATCTAAAACACAATGTCACTACTCTCTAGTAGTCCCCCTTGAACTGAGAACTCGCGATTTCCTTGCAAACGATTATAACAAGACCCTTTTACTGTTTTTTTCGCGCCTTCTTGCTCCACAATCCTTTGATAGATCTTTGCTACATCCCAGCAAATTTCATAAAGATCAGAACGGTACCAACACTATCTTCGAACAAACTTTTAAAGTCAAAAAGCTATCGGAACGTCGAGACGTCCCAGTAGCAAGGTGTTTGTAAGAACTCGCTTCGCTTACGCTCCACTCGTTCGAATAAAATCAATATATAAAAGCTAACCAATGGCCCCGCTGGCAAGAGAGAAAACAGGACTATGTGTGCCGTCTCCAAGATTACCGCCATCTGAATATGACTCTTGCCTTGCCACTTCAACCACAACCCAGTTGCGAAGGTCTCTCAAGATTTTATTAGTATTATTTTACAATTCTATTTTTTTACTATACATTTTTACAAAAAAAAAAACGTTTGTTTCATGTACTTTTTTCCATTGAAATGACGATCGATTATAGAGTCGGAAGAATCGAAATTCTGATCACGTCTCCGATACCTTGTATACCCTATTGGTACCTTCCTCATCGCCCCGCTACCCCGCTCAGCGCTGGTGGATGCTCACCCTACATTTCCATTTGTGGTGTACAATTAAGATTATTTACTTATTCACTTATGCCGGAAAATACGAGCGTATTTACAAAGGTCCCCTTAATTATAACGAGAGACGTGAAAGGGTTACACATATAGGGTGACAACAGGAACAATATCAGTAATTTTTATTTTTAATATTACTTATTACGGAGAAAAATAACCTTTTTCACATTAATTTTGAACGCATATTTATAGCTAGTATTGTACACGAATACTACCATCATCATCATCATCCTTCCAACTTGAAAGCTGTATTTTAGTAACCGTAATAGAAAGGGGTGCCCGGCCTTAGAATTGTCCCCCACCATATCATCCCGTGGTTGCAGTAGGAGTCTGCTAAGGGAATATGCCGGGAGATAGGCAGCAGCATCTTCCGAAAGCCTACAATCAATAAACAAAAAAAAACTGCGCGCGCCAACCCGCCTGCCAAACGTGGCGCGTATGGCAAACCCCCCTTTTAAAAGGGAGGCCTATGTTCAGCAGTGGACGTCTTATGGCTGAGATGATGATGATGATGATGAATAGAAAGGAGGTTGACATTTGGCTTTAAAAGTAGAACTAAACTAAAAGTTAGCATACTTATAAACCAACTATTTTCTCTAACCGATCCAAAAAATCTTGCACTCCGAAACGAGAGCACGCCACCTGTCCCGATCCTACGCAACTTCGTATCAGTTATTGACGCGAAGCTGCAGCAGATCCGCCGCCACACTGTCTCCCCAACGATACCTGGGCTGACCCACCAGACAGCCTATTCGCTATGTGCGAAGTGCATGGTGGGGGTAACGAGAACGATCGCAGTGCTCAATGTGACAAGAAATGAAACTGCAAATCCCCTGCCTGCTGTCAAAATAGTTAATCAGCCAGTTACATTTCATATAAGCATGGAATACAACCTATTTATAAAAAAGGAAAAAAAGAGATTGACCACCTGCCCAAGAGATGGCGCCACAATCATGCACACAGCGCATAAAACAAAATAAAATTCGCGGTGGTGGTACGGTACCGCGCGTGTTTTACAACCGACTTCAAGATTTCGAAGGAGGAGGTTTTCAATTTGTCGGAATCTTTGTTTTTTTTTGCAATTTATTTATTAAATCTTTATTGCAGAAAAAGAAAACTTATCGTACAAAAGGCGGACTTAATGTCATAAGGCATTCTCTAACAGTCAACCTTATTTTTTTTATGTTTTTTGAAAATTCATTTTTTGTCACCAGGTCCGGATCTTATGATGGGATCTTAGAGAAATCGAGGAAACTCTTCAACTATTATAGGCATACCTATAATGATTTCAGTATTATTACAGCAACTCGGGCATTTCCTCACGGAAAAGCGGAAACTGAATGAAGTCGGTTCGTTTTTTGTTAAAAATTATTGTTGGACTTGTAGGTAACATTGCATTATAATTTGGTCCTTTTAAAAAAACATCTGTAACATAATTTAAACCCAATTAATATTACTTTTCTGCTCCAACGCCATGATTGCGCTCAACCCTCCTCGTGTAAATATTCAAAGTGCGTAACATTATTAAAAGCTCTCACACTCCGAAGCATTACCAGGAAAAATAACCTAAAAAGCTCGCTTACATCTAATGCGTGAGAACGACACAAGCTTAAAAGCTCTATTTGTCATGTAAAAAGCTTTAGGTCGTTATGGGCGCTTATGGCCAATATTGGTGACAAATAACTGACCAAACATTGGAACGGATATGGCATGTTTATTATGTTTAAAAAATCGTGACCTAGTTGAGTTTCTGACAAAAATAGTTATGCGATTTTTATGCAAAATAATAATGGAAGCGTAGAGTTATAGTGTCGTTGAGAGTTATTACTTTTTTGTTTTTAGCACAAAATTGATGAAAAATTGTAAAAACTTCAATAGTTTAACGAAGTATCGCCAACTTACTGTAACATTAACTACTATTCTCAACTTTGCCTATCTTGAAAAACATGGTGTTCGACACGAAAGCTATCTTTTTATTCCTGAGATGGGGGAAAGTGATAGATAACCACTACTTCAAGGCAAAGTTGAGCATACTGGGCATTGTTGCAGTCATTATGAAGACGAATTCATTTCTGAGATATCTAAGTAAAGGGTATACGAAAAAATCACGTTTAGTCACTATTTTATTTGAATATAATTTTTATATAAAAACGTTATCTAGCAATAAACGTTAAATTTCAATTAGGTGGGTAAGTAATAGAATTGTAGGTATAGCTTATAGTTTTGTAGGTGTAAATAAAATGAAGAAAAACCTGCTATATAAAAATGTAACCTATTTCAAGTCATAGAAAATAGAAACAAAATTAGACACTTATACACTTATGTATATTGATTTTCGCTAAAATTTGAACCTAAATTATACTTTAAAATACCTTGTGATTTTTTAATACATTTAATTATAAACTTTAAAATAATACATATCACGACTAAAAAATACCCCTTAACAACATGCTTATAAAATAAACCCTACCTTGCCTAGTTAATTCCAAATCGTTATCCAAATCCACAAACCATAAGTCGTCAACCTAAATTGGACTTTAACCTTGAGCATTTAAAAAGCAGATTAGGGTGAACAATCAAGTAAACGACGCCATTTAAGTAAACTAGGAACTGTTAGTTATCATCAAAGGGCCTACGCTTGGTTAATAGTGGATGTTAAATGCTGCCATCCCAACTTCTTGTGTTAACTTGTTTTGATATCGTACTCGTGTATGTAGTAGAGCTCCCAATACACGTGTACACGCACACAAACCTGCCTTCCTTAAGCCAGGCGGTGCTAAGAACCCAAACAACATTACTACACGAATCCGATTGTACAGTACACGGGTACACGATTAGGGTCTCCCCCCACCTATTGACGCGGAATCGGCTTTCGCCGATAGAAAAAAACTTTGTATCTACGCAATAAGAGCACGCAAGACGTCGACGCGACGGCAGCTGTCGGCCGAGCCGAGCTGAACCATGCCTTGTTAGCTCTTAATGCGTCGACATACAGCTTTTTTCTATCGGCGAAAGCCGATTTCGCGTCGATAGGCGGGGGGAGACCCTTACACGGATACACAGAGAAACGGATCTTATTTACTCGTGATCCGAACCACCTGTGCTGTGTAGTGGTGATCCGAGTAGTGTTTAAGAGCTACGAGCGAATGCGTAAGATAGGATTAGTTCTAAAAGAGCATGGCTCGAATCTCCGCTACACGTCAAGTACGGATCGACCCACGTGTAGTTAAGAACCCTGTACTCGTATACCCTTGTACACGGGTACACGGATCTTATATACACGTTTATTTATTATTTATTTATTCGTTAAAATGAACACTTACAGTCTGGCTACACTTGTTAAATACTGCACGTGTTTCCTAAATACACGTGCCGTACGGGTCAGAAAACTGGGCACGTGTATTTCGGAAACAGGAATTAGATATGTCTACATGGAATCCGGACACGAACGCGTGCCCCAGTATGTAGGTACAGAATGACATTGGGTATATTATGTAAGAACTCACCTTATTCAACTGTGTTTTAGTCGCTTCAGTGCCTGAAACAATGTATATTTATAATTAGAATTTACTGATACTAGGTTTTAAATTGGGAAGTATATTTTTTTGGTGTGAAATCTATGCGTGGTTCTACACATACACGGAAAAAAGATATCTTCATCCAAGAATACCAATGAGAAAATATTATTGTTTAAACATAAGTAAATATTTTCTTGGACTAATTTTATATCTGTAGCTTTATTTTACTTCAATAAAGTCATTTATATGTTTTGAAGAATTCTCTTTTTCTACTCGTAACACGTTTGCCTATAATATATTGAAGTATTAAGTTATTCCGATGACTTAATTACTACGTGATTGTATTAAACTATATAGTTAACTTTGATTGAGCTGGAATACTTTGAGGTTGTGGTTATTGTTCAGTTTGATCAGCTGTGACAGGACTGAGTTTTGCCCGATTGAACAAGTAAGACTTATTTAGGCACTTGAATATAGTTTAGAATAGGTACAGAATACCAGACGTACTCGTAAAAAAACAGCAACAGAGGTGCCAATAAAAAAGGTTAATAAAAGTCACGGCTACATTTTACTTTTTGTATGTACATATCAGAAAAAATATAAATAATAATATATTAAAACTGCAAAAAGCCACGTGCTTAGCAAGGGATAGAAGCCTATGGAGGAACCTGATCTTCAACAAAAGGACATGATGTCACGATCCTCAGCTCTGAGGGAACGACTAACGATGATGATAAAAAAATGGTAATAAAATAATTACTTAAGTACTTACTAAATACTTACCAATGAATAGCTATATAATAAAAATAAATTTCTCCAAAGAGCCTCTGCGTGTTGGATATGTATCCCCAAGCAAGCCTACCAAAATACAGGAATGCGCACGTGATTCCCGAAAAGGAATTAATTATAATATAGTATAATTACTATATTATAATTAATATAATGATATACTTAAATATTATGCACACAACTAATCATATAAATTGTCAAGTAAGTGTTTGCGTAAAATACACTTGAAAATGATTGATTTCAGCTTCTCTTATATCAAACCTTCATTACTAACGAACCATACTCCCTACTCTAACATAACCTCACAATTAAATACTCCGTAACTATTCGAAGCTCTATCGTACCTATTACTCACAAACATTCCGTTATGCTACGAATATCTCTAACTTCTGGCTCATAATATCTTCGTTAAAAACCCATACTACCCAAGCTTGTTTGTTGTTCATACTTGTTTAGGACAGTACTGTCATTGTGTCCCACATTAAACTTAGCGGCTTATGTAGTTCTAAACTAGGACAATGGAACCTGAACATTCTACACGGTTTTAGTATAGGGTTGTAAGACCCTCGTTTCTGTTATTTTAGTGGCCAAAAGTAAATGCCTACTGTCAAGAACATGAGTTCTTTGTCCTATGACTGTACCGTAGACCGTTTGAAATCGAAAGTAGCCCCAAAATATATTAAAGTCACCTCGTTTTATTGTACCTATTAGTTATAGTATGTATATAGGCTTGCCGTGCTAACTTTGCTGACTCAAATTATTTAATTTGCTTGGTATAAAAACTAATCATATCAAATCAGGTTAAACAAAATACCTTTCCGTAATAGCTAAGTTAGTCGTTAACTTGAAAATTACCAAAATTGTATACATTGAAAAAAAACTTATGCGGTAAGCGAAAGGGAGTAATTTAATGAGCTACGTCCTTGAAAACGTTTGTTTATGGACCTACCTAATTAATATTATTATAATGAGTGAATTTGTATATGGTTGCAGTGTTATAATTTTTTTCACTAAGTTAAAAAAAAATACTATCACAAGGTTTTTTTAAATTAAACTTTTTTTTGCAAAATCATGTCATCAAAAATTGTACTGTAAACATTTATCATCTATTTTAAGGTTAAATCTTAATTTCAATCAGAATTATTTATAGCAAAATGTTAAAAAGAAATTTAAGATTACCTTTTAAGTCATGAGCTAATTTTCATTACATTCTTCTTTTATATGTCGTAGAACGTCACATAGCTAAAGAATCTTCAATAACATACTTGCGTATCTTATTATAACTTTATTAAAGCATTTTCAATTCACATTCCAATTCCAAGATCTTAAAAACGCGGTATAATCACAATGATCGCACCTCATCCAGGCTCCGTCGTATTTTAATCAAGTCAACGGGAGGCTAAATGGTATTGCCGGCGTCAAAAATATGTTTACACTCTTGTGTCTTATTACGAAGGGGTAAGGTGCAAAACTGTATATATATATTTGACGTCGCCTGTGTATAACTCGTTAACCCGAATGCTGTCGGCGGCTGAGTACCAGCTGCGGAGAAATTGGAGATTAGGAGATTTCTTTAATAATTTCTCAGCTTGTTTTGAGTTTTCTTATTTTAATTAAGTAGTCAATCTTTCACTTTCATTTTGGTATCGGAAATTAATTACCTACTTACTATATTATTTTATTCAGCGTTATTTATGCTCTCTTTTATGGCCCAGAAAAGCATAAAGTAGGATTAAAAGCAAGAGTAAAATATAATATGATATAAGGGAATAACTTAATTGTAGAAACATTTCTACCTGATTATGAATTATTGGTTAGAACAAAAATCTTTCAGTAGCTTATTATTCAGTTTAAAAGTAGATAGCAATGTGTTTATTTTTTTATAAACAATTATGAAATTAACTTTAGTAATTTACTTAATTAATTTATATTCTTAGATTATAATATAACTACCGAAAGGAAGAAAAGATGATATTTTTAAGCGCTTGATAAACTTAGTAAACATTTACAATCATTACATTACATTTCTATTCTCAAAGCCGTGATCGTATCCAAGTAACTCCCAAAAAAATTTTTGGTACGTAAATTACAGAAGTATATCTCAGCTCAATCAGACACCGGGAAGTAAATAGTTGAAAGGGTCTAATAGCAGGCTAAGCGAACAAGAGGTGCCCCCAACGACGGATTTGGTCATTTTTTCAGGTGGTGTCCTGGCAGGTCCTAAGAACTCTCTATGCTTAATATCAGTCCTCGATCTTCTTTTGTTTTCGAGTTATTCAGGATAATGTAAAATAACCAGGGTATAATTTAAAGTGTCATATTTTGGAAACTGTTCAAGTGAGATTAACCAAACAAAATTATATTTGATAATAATACAATAGACTACAGAATTCTTATTTTTAACCTGCATCCTGTCATTATAATTCATTGTATTTTCTTTTAATTTTTTTTACTTACAAGATTTGAAGCACTTAAATACCGCGTGTATATTTGATATTACCACAAAAGGAAACCAGAAGCAGGTTTTGATGTTTTAAATCGACATTGCAATAAATATTTAGTTAATTGTTAATTAACACCGAGTAATTAATTTTTTAATTTATTTCACTCAGCAATGTACTGCGTATACAGTACAATGTGACACATATCAATTATGACGTTTTAAAGGCAAAGTAATCAGGTAGGAGCAATACATTGCGTGCTGAAATATTTTATATGGAAAAATAAAAGTCGTAAAATTTTTATATGACATAATATGGAAGTATGTTTATTAGGGTCTATACTAACTACCCATAGCTTATGTGGTAATATCAAAAATACACGCTGTATACGGGAGTTAAGCTAAATATGGGAGGCATATATATAAAGTGTGTAATAATAAAAACAAAATTACCAATTCTAGCACATCACATTTCTCACATTTTATTTGGCCACACTACTCAGTTCAGAGGCTACAATGTGTGTACAGATGTGCTTAAGTCGTTCGCTTTTATTTTATTTCGGTTTGTTATCTTTATCTTCCTAGTATTCTGTAGGGACGAATGTCGCTGTGATAAAATATTTTTCAGGGTTTACTGCCACCGACTTTAGAAAGGGGTTTAACGGAGATAAAGAAAATTATCCTTATTTTATTGAGCCTAGAAACAGTACAAAACTAAAAATGCATTAGAACCTACTATAATATCAATAAAGGTATTCATATTTTTGAGTATAGGGTGGTTATGCTTGGTTGCCCTGGCACAACTTACCGTCCACCTGATTATGCTACAAATATACGGGAAAAACTTTTGAAGGTCAATTTTTTTTCTATTTTGAGTTTATTATTTAGTAGGTTTTATTTTTATTTCAAGCTTATTTGGTAGGGATTGAATATAAATAAGTCAGGACCTAAATGTGATAAAATAGAAGGATAGATTTTAGAGATGGGCCGACTAGTCGCCGACTAGTCGGGAAAGCCGACTATTCGGCATCATTTGTAGTCGGCGATTAGTCGGCGACTAGTCGGCAAAAAATGCCGAATATTCGGCACTAATACCTACAGGAAAATAAGAACTTGGCGGAGGTTTAACCCTTTTCTTAGTTATGAATATCTAAATCTTATTATAGTGTTTGTTTTCCTTTTGCCTTCAAACACGCCAGCGCTGGTCATGAACGCGTGATAGACAATGGCACGGCGGACGAAGTGAAACGAGCGTTTTCGATTGCACCCGAACTTAGCTAAAACCTACGATCGGCATTGCCGATTAGTCGGCCGATTAATCGGCAATTTGAAAACCGATTAGTCGGCCCATTGTGTAGTCGGCAAAAACCCTAGTCGGCCCATCTCTAATAGATTTATCTCAGACTTGAAACTGTCATTATCTTATTATGTTGCTATATAACTCGCATCCCCAAGCTATAACCAACTCCTATTATATAAGTACATCATAAATCCGATCACAAAATTCAATATTAAACAAGAACCCAACAATATCCTCTTAGTACTGGTATATTATCCTATAACTATATTTTCCAATAATGAACTAGAAAGCAATAACTTTTCAGAATTCCTTACCGACTTTTTGCAATATTCCTCCGGCAAGATGAGAGCATACTTAACCTACTTAGAGAAATGCAACGGTAGTTCATCTTAATTTCACAGCTGGCTTACTCTTACAAAGTTTATAAATGTGCCTTTTAAAACAATTTGGATTTACTAAATGTCGAATTCACAAAAACGTGTACCTATTAACTAATTCAGCATGTAAGTAAATGCATCGCATCTAATATTTTCACCTTAAGTTATGTCTGAAAGTCTGAATATATGTACCACTTTGGTGTTAGCTGTTAAGTACAAATGTATTAGGGTTCTGTAGCCAAAATGTCAAAAACAGAACACAAACAGAACCCATATAGTTTCATCATGTCCGTATGTCCGTATGTTTAAGCCATTTTACTATGAAACTATACGATACGACATCTTTATCGAATTTTAACATATGGTGTATTTTGTGAGCCGCTACTTAGTTTTATAATGAAATTGCGGAAACCAACCAAACTAAAAAAACAAAAACTATTTTTTTTTTACCAAATACCTGTCAACATGATGCACATCAAGCGATAGGTCAGTAAAAATAACATTGGACTAGCCCCACATTAATATAATTATTGTTAAACATATATTATGCCTAAGAGAGAGGCCTTTGCCTAGCAATGGAACCCTATTGGCGTCTATAAATCTATCTATACATATAATAAAGCTGAAGAGGGTCGAAAATCTGTACATTGGAGATATTAGTAAAAAAATGAGTTAGTAGCTCTTAGAATCGATAACAGAACACGTTTCGACGATTTTTAGAATTTTTGTCTGTTTGTCTGTTTGTCTGTTTGTCTGTTTGGATGGGGAGAGTTGGCGTCAAAACGCCTGAACCGATTTCGATAAAAACTTCACTAGCAGGTTCAACAGACCTCTGGTCAGGACATAGGCTATAAAAAATACGAACTTTTTGGATTTAAGGGGGTTTAAGGGGGGTTTAAAGTTTGTATGTGAAATGAATATGAGTGTTAAGCTCAAGCAGCAAATTGATATTTGTTTAACTACTTTCGGTTAGTTCATATTCATTCGTATAAATAAAAAAATGTGTTAAATAATAATATACTGGTTAAAAATAGTGGAAAAGTAAAAAATACGTACTATCAAAAGGGGTATCTAGACATGTCTTTGGCTATACGATTAGGTAACGCTATCTCTCGCAGAACTTTGTTACTACCGAGTCCTCTTTACGCAAAATCTGACCACTACATATGTAGTTAAGGTGCAAACTAAATGCAACACGAGTTCGCAGAGATATCCATAGATGGCTATAGTAGGTAGGTACTATCTATGCTATGAGTATAATGGGAACCTATGCCTTTACCTCTTTTTAACCGACTTCAAAAAAGGAGGAGGTTCTCAATTCGACTGATTTTTTTTTTATCATCATTATTTTTTTTTGTATGTATGTTACGCCATATCTCCGTGAATCGTGAACCGATTTTCAAATATTTTTTTTTAATCGAACAGGTATAACCCCTAGATGGTCCCATTGTCACCAAGTCAGGGTCTGATGATGGGATCCAGGAGAAATCGAGGGAACTCTTCAACTATTATAGGCACACCTATAGTGATTTCACTATTTTTTACAGCAACTCGGCCACTTCCTCTTGGAATAGCAGATCCTAAGTGAAGTCGGTTCTTTTTTTGTTTTAAATTATTTCCTTCTTTCTGCTGAGGCCTGACGCGCCAGCACGCGGTTGCTTAGCAACGCCTATAAAAACACTGATGTTTGTGTTTGAAAAGACGACTGACTGCTGCGGATACGAATTTGTATATATGTTTCCTTTTCATCGGAAAATTACTCGATCACCTACCACTACAAAACACACCGTACTACTGCTTATTATACCAAAAATTGTTAGGTCGAACATTTGAGATAGGAGAAAAAGAATTTTGATAGAGTTTACTCCGCGATGGGCTGTAAAATAAAAGGGGGGCTCGGGGGGCGGACCCCCCCGCAAAAAGAAGAAATACACCAAACTATAGATAATTATACCAAAAATAGTTACTTACGTTGAAGATTTAAGATGGGAGAATAAGAGTTTTAATAGAGTCAACCACGTGATGAGCGGGTAAAAAAGGGGGGCTCGGGGGGCGGAGCCCCCCGCAAAAAGAAAAAAGTACACCATACTATAGATAATTATACCAAAAATAGTTACGTTGAACATTTAAGATGGGAGAATAAGAGTTTTGATAGCGTCAACCACGTGATGGGCGGGGAAAAAAGGGAAGCTCGGGGGGCGGAGACCCCGCATTAAGAAAAAATACTCCGTAGTACTGCTTTTTATACCAAAAATTGCTACGCCGAACATTTGAGATAAGAGAAAAAGATTTTTGATAGAGTTTACCGCGCGATGGGCCGAAAAAGAAGGGGGCTCGGGGGGCGGAGCCCCCCGCAAAAAGAAAGAAACACCATACTTTAGATAATTATACCAAAAATAGTTACGTTGAACATTTAAGATGGGAGAAGAAGAGTTTTGATAGACGTAACCACGTGATGGGCGGGAAGAAAAGGGGGGCTCGGGGGGCGGAGCCCCCCGCATAAAGAAAAAACACACCGTAGTACTGTTTATTATACCAAAAATTGTTACGTCGATCATTTGATATAGGAGAAAAGATTTTTGGTAGGGTTTACCGCGCGATGGGCCCCAAAAAAAGGGGGGCTCGGGGGGCGGAGCCCCCCGCAAAAAGAAGAAAGCACACCATACTATAGATAATTATACCAAAAATTGTTACGTCGAACATCTGAGATAGGAGAAAAAGATTTTTGATAGAGTTTACCGCGCGATGGGCTGCAAAAAAGGGGGGATTGGGGGGTGGAGACCCCACAAAAAGAAATAAACACACCATACTATAGATCATTTTACCAAAAATTGTTACGTTGAACATTTGAGATAAGAGAAAAAGATTTTTGATAGAGTTTACCGCGCGATGGGCCGAAAAAGAAGGGGGGCTCGGGGGGCGGAGCCCCCCGAAAAAAGAAAAAACACCATACTATAGATAATTAAACCAAAAATAGTTACGTTGAACATTTAAGATGGGAGAAGAATAGTTTTGATAGACGTAACCACGTGATGGGCGGGAAGAAAAGGGGGGCTTGAGGGGCGGAGCCCCCCGCATAAAGAAAAAATACACCGTAGTACTGCTTTTATACCAAAAATTGCTACGCCGAACATTTGAGATAAGACAAAAAGATTTTAGATAGAGTTTACCGCGCGATGGGTCGAAAAAGAAGGGGGGCTCGGGGGGCGGAGCCCCCCGCAAAAAGAAAAAAACACCATACTATAGATAATTACACCAAAAATAGTTACGTTGAACATTTAAGATGGGAGAAGAAGAGTTTTGATAGACGTAACCACGTGATGGGCGGGAAGAAAAGGGGGGCTCGGGGGGCGGAGCCCCCCGCATAAAGAAAAAACACACCGTAGTACTGTTTATTATACCAAAAATTGTTACGTCGAACATTTGATATAGGAGAAAAAGATTTTTGATAGGGTTTACCGCGCGACGGGCCCCAAAAAAGGGGGGGCTCGGGGGGCGGAGCCCCCCGCAAAAAGAAGAAAACACACCATACTATAGATAATTATACCAAAAATTGTTACGTCGAACATCTGAGATAGGAAAAAAAGATTTTTGATAGAGTTTACCGCGCGATGGGCTGCAAAAAAGGGGGGATTGGGGGGTGGAGCCCCCCGCAAAAAGAAATAAACACACCATACTATAGATAATTATACCAAAAATTGTTACGTTGAACATTTGAGATGGGAGAAGAAAAGTTTTGATAGAGTTTACCGCGCGATGGGCTGTAAAAGAAAGGGGGGCTCGGGAGGCGGAGCCCTCCGCAAAAAGAAAAAAAACACACCATACTATAGATAATTATACCAAAAATAGTTACGTTTAACATTTAAGATGGGAGAAGAAGAGTTTTGATAGAGGTAACCACGTGATGGGCGGTAAGAAAAGGGGGGCTCGGGGGGCGGAGCCCCCGCATAAAGAAAAAACACACCGTACTACTGCTTATTATACCAAAAATTGTTACGTCGAACATTTGAGATGGGAGAAAAAGAGTTTTGATAAAGTTTACCAAGAAAAAGAGTTGTGACGGGCGCCAAAGAAAGGGAGGCTCAGGAGGCGGAGCTCCCCGAATAAAAAAAAAACCCCGTTCTATTGCTTATGATACCAAAAATTGCTATGGTAAGGTTGAAAGTTCAAGATGGGAGCAAGAGTTTGACATAGATTTGCACGTGGCAGGCGGTAAAAGGCGGCTCGGGGGGTAGAGCCCACGCAAAAAGATAAACACACCGTACCATTGCTATTTTTACCAAAAAATGGTAAGGTTGAATATTTAAGATGTAGATAGAGTTGACCACTATTAATACCAAAAATTATTAAGTTGCATATTTAAAACGGAAGCAATAACAGTTTTGATAGAATTAACTATGTGAAAGGCGGCTCGGGGGCCATTTCGCGTACACTTTAACATCAAGTTGTGTTCGATATCTCCTTACATTGGTCTTTCCGCCCTCTGGTTTACTTTTAAGACTTAGTCATTAATTTGTGTTCGATCTCTGACCTCGTGCTGCATTTTCTACTGAGATGCTTCGGACGTTCGACTCTACAGAGAGAGCTCTGCTTTTAGCTCTTCAGATCTTCCCGCTCACATGGTTCTCTGCCGCAGACGCTTTCGGTCGATCTTTTGGGATGTCGAAGTTATAACTGACTTTATGAAATTTGATATGTAGAAAGCGTTTAGCAGTGGACTGTTGAGGGTTGAGTGTAACGAAAAGTGACAGAGCCTACTGCAATGCACGCGGGCGAAGCCGCGCGGGTACAGCTAGTAAATAAATAAACAAATGCCTCCTGTCGTTTTCAGTTTGAATATCAACATTGAAAAATTATCAGGCTAATTCTGACAAAATATTATTTACCGTACAAGCTTCTATTGCTCAACAAGTCTGAACTTATAAAACCATGTTATCTCGATTATCTCGATGATATCTTCAAATTTTGTAGGTACCTTACTTTTGTAATGCTTACGAACGCGCTCGTATACATTAAATCATGAGTATTTTTATAAATGTAATCCTGCCTCTTGTTATTAACGTGGCATAATTTTCAATAACTACCGTTCCAAAAATTTAAGCGCAAAAGAAATTTCAAGGTATTGACGTCCCCATTATTCCATAAGCCATCGCTATTCCTGGCACGAACGCTAAATCTCCGTTGACCTGCTTAAATCATCGATAACAACCGCTAGGAGCCGAAAAACTCACAAAATTTCGACCCTTAATTCAGTCATACTATAAAAAGGGCTAAACCGTCGTATTTTCGTAATTGACTTATTCTCTTTTGCGTGGCGGAATCGAAAAGCTTTGAAGCAGAATTCAATACGCTCGCTTACCTTTTTTTTATTTTGACGGCCGAGCTCAGGTGTTTAATTAATGGAATGTTTGAATCCTCAGCTTCAATTAGGACTTAAGCGGTTTCCTTTGTTCAGTTCTTAGCGACGCCTATTAATTTTTCCATCGAACGACCTTGCATTGAGTTCGATATTAATTTATAAAATCTCACGCATTAGAAATTATCAACAACTCGAATGATATTAAGTGAATTTTTTTATAGACTGTCACTTGGTAGAGTTTACCACGCGAATTCTTCATCAACTGTGCAGAGGCAAAATGTAAAACTGCAACCACAAAATCACTCCGTGCGAGCGCCAGAATATCCAGTCGGAAATGGGTGCCGTTACTGCCATTGTGTGAAGTTTTTGGCGACATTTCCTCATTATTCCGCTGCTAAGGTCTTGCATAGTCAGCGTCGTTTATTATTTTATTATTTTAACCATATATCTAGCTAGAAATAATAATATATATCAGCAGAAAAGGTTGACAAAAAATTTAACGTAATGCGCCTACATTTTAAAATTGCCACCTTTTCTGGTAACATCGTCAGCTTCCCACCACTAAGTCAAACACTTATGAGACAAACCCAATTTAAATCTGTGGTTCAACTATTTTATACAGCATTCCATATTCCGCTCAGTTATTGAAAGCTAACATGCTTGGATTGCATGGTCCAATTAAAAGCGAGCTATTAGTGTAGTAAAAGGTTCAAGTTCTTGGAGTCCTCATTTTGTAGAGTCGACTCAATCAACAGTTCGAGTTTAATATATAACTAGTCTTCTACAAAAAGTCACGGTGAGTCTTCCACTGTCACTACTAGTTCAGAAAAAAGACTCGCGGTACAGGCTGAGGATAAGGAGAGTTCAAAAAATAATACGACTCATAACAACAGGTAACAACAGAGGTTTTCGAAAGCAAAAAGAGGTTCCGGAAATCTATCCAACTGTAGTCCAAAAGCTCCCAAATCTAACTCGAATATCTTCATGTAGAACTTTTATTTAAAATACGCAATTCAAAATTACATAGATGAAAGAAAAATTTAGATAAACCAAAAAATTTAATTTAGATTTTTACTAACATGTACAACTTGGGGACCAACAGTTTCAGTACTGGACTATTCGCTATGTGCGAAGTGCATGGTGGGGGTAACGAGAACGATCGCAGTGCTCAATGTGACTAGAAATGAAACTGAAAATCCCCTGTCTGCTGTCAAAATAGTGAATCAGCCAGTTACATTTCATATATTTAAGCAAGGCATACAACCTATTTATAAAAAAAGAAAAAAAGAGATTGACCACCTGCCCAAGAGATGGCGCGTTCAGTGATGGTGACTGTAGTCTATCCCGCTTATTCATAAACGTGTTTCAAACCTCATTTAGTTAAACTACGTTTTATCAAATAAACAAATAATTTAATCAAATAAATATAAATATTATCAAATAATTTAATTTTTGTCAAATAAACTATTTGTATTTGTATTTGTATTTGTATCTGTTTCTAACATACAATCTGTCAATGGGACAGATAAGGACAAAAGATGGTTTAGTTAAATGAGGTTTAAAATACGTTTTCACGCCACCTGCTCGGAAATGTGGCAAAAGAAGATCAAAATCCAAGCTGGAAAGTAAGCAATTGCTGTAGCATCTGAACAACCACTACAAGAATTGCTATTTTGCAGCAATGAAATGTCATAGTAGAAAAGTAAAATCCAGTTATGTGTGCATTCGACCCACCAATGAGAATCATTTAAAATATTAAAAGGTCTTTTATTGGCACCACTTTTTCATCCTTAAATAAAAAAAGGTTGTTTATCGAACCAATTTACTTGTTTAAAAAAAAGAAACGTCAAAACCCATTCAGATCACCCTTAAGGCGTTTTTACCTTTTTAATAGTTTGTGGTTTTCTATCAAAAAGTGGGTAAGGAGTGAGTCGGATTGAAGCATGATTGAAGCAAACAAAATAAAAACGCTTCTTAAAAGTGAAAAAAAAGTTAAAAAGGTGGAGCGGGAAAAATACATATTGAATTGGATAATGTTTGACTGAAAAACAAGAAAGTTGTATTTATGCAGTAAAAATTAGTTCAATGAGTGTAGAAAATGTTATTAATACGCTGGCGCCCACCGAAATTCAAGAAACAGGCGGTCGCTAGAAATTTGTTACCAGTGAAATCGCGTCCTAAATAAGAAGGCCCATGAATGATGAACAGTGATATTTTGTATACAATATAATATCCGACAAACAATTAATATTATGGAAGGATGGCGAAAAGAAGCATTTATTTGCAGAAAGTTACATGCTCGTTTACTTTATCGTGCTTGCGAACAGCACATGAACCTTCAATATACCTACTTATATAGTATCTATTAAAGTGTTTGTATTGTTATGCCAATTATTTTTTTATTTTATTTCCTCACAGTAGTCGTGAAAAGTACTATGTAATGTCTCGGCCGAAAGCGCTATAGGTGGACTCGTATCTTCGAGGGCCTCCCCTGGCGGGTCGGCCCTCGAACTAACTCGATCCACCTATAGCTTACTTTCCAGCCTCTACAACAATGTACTATTATGAATAAGCGGGTAAGTCTCTATGTGACATACGCCACACTTACTTGGTGGTTAGAAGTTCAGAAAATGGAGTCCTACAAACTAGTTTATTTGAGTTCCTACTCGTAATAAAAAGGTCTCCAAGAACTCGAGTTCTTTTCAACACTATGAGCGATTCCGACGGCAATCTTATTGACGCTCTGGTAAGCCTGCTAATGAAGATTATGAGAAATTATTCTTGCTAAACCCAGAGGTTCAATAAGATTGATATAGGTTATATAGTTATTACCTTATTATTTAGTATACGTAGTATGTAGGTAGGTAATTAGATGATGTAGAATAGAATTATTAATTGAATAGAGTAATTTGGCAGCACTTTACATACATTTGCAAACAGCTTTGTATGCCAAAAGCTGTCACGTTACTCGTACTCCACTTAATTAATTAAAAATTATATCTTAGGTAGACTTGGAAACAAATCTTATACTCGTAGTTAAGTATCGATACCTCCTACTCGTAAGTATAGGTACTGATCCAACTGCAAAATAACGATTTTTTCGCCGCCGTTCGACGCTGGAGTGCTGTCCAGAAATGTAAAGCCGTTGAAAGACTTAAATTATTCTACGCGTTGAGATAATTTTAATATAATTTTAAAGTGCTTATTTATGATAAATATTCTACGTTTGATTTCCACATTTTTTTACAACCACATTGAGTAGCAGGAGATGACATCCCTAAGATTTTTTTGTCCCAAAAGTTGTATTGAAAATCACTACAAGTCTATACTACTCTTTGATTCTGTCACAGCTGTCGACCACCAAACATGGCGCACAAAATTTGTTATACATGTCACATCTAGTATCATACATATTAAATCAATGTACAACCATAAGTTTTTCAGAAAACCTTAGGGTTATCTGATACATAAACTGTTCTAGGTTTTTCAAACTGAGGCAACTTGGTGTGATGCACTTTATTGTATAACATGGATAACAGGATATATGAAAAAAAACTCCATACTCAGCTATTTATGCTTAATCTTCACAAAGATTTGTCACTTGCGCGAGCATACTGTCATCTACAAGATGCACCACTCCTGCGCCGGTTATTCTACCGCATACAGTGGAGCACGTAACATAAGTATATTAGTATACTGAATATATTCTTGCTTAAAAGGTAGTGTGACTTATATTCACGTACGTAAGCTTATTTCTTAAACTAACAGAAATTTCAGCTCAAATCATTTATGGGACAGTGACGTTGCTATTTACCATACTGGCAATCATAGGAAGCCCCGTCACTTTCTATTACCTCTATGGGTCAAGAGGACACCCATGTCATACATTGTTATTTCAAATGAATCTAGTAAGGCTGTCAAGTCTGTTATAACGTGACGTCAAGGCTTTATATCATTTTGTTAGGAGCGTTTTGAGAAAGAAATGCAAATCTCAGACTAAGTCTTTTTCCTGTCTTTTATGTTGATTTAAGGCAATTGGCCCCATATAGACATTTGATCCTCACAACAAAACGAATCGATTGATACCATGCATGAAAAACATTCATCTAGCCTATTAAGGTGGTATGCCATTTCCGAATTAAACGTGAACAGTACATAATGGTACAGTCAGCAGGTAAGCAGGTGAGTTGTTCAAAATAACTTTCACACGTCGCTCTTATTCTCCTAACAATAAAGTCGTGTTAAGCTCATTTTAAACACCTTACCCGCTGAGCAACTGCTGCTGCTGACTGTACATATTTATAGACTAAATGCTCTATTAATAATGATAACACTAGAGAGCTATCTCCTGACAGCACAAATAAAACTGTTTAGTGTTTACCAGTGGCAGCGCGTCCATAAAATACGATTCCCGTCAGCTTGCCTAAGTTTCAGGCACCTGAGCAATTTTCCTACAGCTCGTGAAGAAATTTTAAGCTTGCCTAAGAAAAATATTGACCCACCTCCACTAGTGTTTACCCTATTATTACGGGTGCAATTTAGAGTGCGATAAAATGAACAATTACTGCACGGAAAAGAAAGCTTCCGGGATATCCTCAAAGACATTATTATTATCTTGGATATATTTCCTCGTGACAAGTATTTATTTCCTTTACCAAAAATATGATTCTTCGCTTAATAAAACCACGTTTTCTTTAAATAGAAATACAAAAATGTATTGTTTCAAGAGTATATTGAGTAAATAAGAGACATTGTACTTTAATCAAACAAGTATTATCTTAGGTAAAAGAAAACTAGAATATCTGTAAGAATATATTCGCTTCGTTATATTTAAAACTTTATTTTATTTTCGTTAAAGGAAATAAATAATTGTCACGAGGAAATATTTTCAAAATAATAAAATAATGTCTTAGATTGAGAATATCCCGGAAGCTTGTTTTTCCGTGTGTTTACTGTCAGATATTGAATGTCACCATTCATACTACAATCAGTAGTTCAACATTTAATTTCAGAAGCTGACAACTCAAGAAGTTAATTATACTCTAAAATCAATAATGAAACAAGAAAACTTTAACCATGTAAATTTAATTTAGAAGACTTTCGAAATAGCATTACTGTGGTGGTATAATGGTAGTCTTGGAATTAAATTTAATGGGTAATAAAATTTGGGAACCCTTCCCTGGGGCATTAATCGTGTTGGTATTGCGTGGCCTAAGAATAGGACGCTTGAAAATAACAAGGATGACTGGTAACAAATGCCGTGCCGTTAAAGTTAGGGACCATGTTATGAGCTAGTTAAAGGTACGGCAGGAGTATTTCTACCGTCAACTGCTACATCTTTCCTGGCTTGAAAAACATAGTTTTCTTCACCAAACAGTTATATATATCTTATTCCTGAGATGGCCGTTTTTTTCTCATCTCAGGAAAAATAAGAAAACCATGTTTTTCAGGCTTAGTTGAGCATCATAGACAAAGATGTAGCAGTGGATGATACTAAACAAAAATACATAGTTACATGCCCTTAACGGGATTTGAACCCAGAATAACTAGAATAAGTAAATAGGGTCACTACCCATTGGGCTACAGAAGGCGTTTCAGGTAAGTATATGTACAATAAATACAAAGTATTTTATGCCACACCTGGCCATAAAGTGGCTTTTTCCGCACGCTGCGCGTACGGAAAAAGACGCTTTCTGGCCAAGTGTAGACATAAAATGATGTACACAACACGGTAGGTAATGTACTATTTTTTAATGGAAATAACGTATCGGTTTCTGTACCGGTTTTAAGGAAATACCCACGTGACATACTTAGTGGTTTATTTTTATACCACGACGGTTGCAAACAAGCATATGGCCCACCTGATGGTAGGCAGCTACTAGCTACTGCAACTCCAGAAGTGTCACATGCGCGTTGCCAACCCTTTACAAAAAAGAAGATTCACTGTTTCTGTATCATCTGTACTGTGTGTGTAGCTTCTAAGTATTTTCCTCTTCTTCGTAATTTAATGTTACCCTTTTGTAACCAATCGCAGCTAATAACAGGAGGCCAATAGACTTAGAGTAAATAATGTTTTAAGTGGCTCTATGTAATTTGTTATTTCTACCGCGTTTCGTTTTAATAGACTTGATACGATTTTGTACCAAAATATAATATAATGTGGTTAGTCCGATATTGGAATTTCAGTGAAGAGGGTTAGGAAGTTAATAACATATTTGAAGTGTCTATAATATCGATATCGTGAACAAATATTTTCCTATGAGGTATCATATTACCCTCTTGATGTTCGGCGTCTTACTGTTGAAAATAGTATTAACCCATGCCTATTGCCTAACTATAGTACCTATTTGTAAATTGTATTTTCAATACAAAATCCGTGGGGTAATTTTGAAGCTCTAGTCAGATTTAATTTTTACTCTAATTAACCAGGAGACGTGTCAAATATTGTATTTAAGTACTCAGTCTACCCTACTGTACATTTAGGTCACCATTACTATTGGGGACCGTTGTTACTCTGCGTCCGTAGGAAACACCTTAGACAACCCTACACGTGATCCCTGGGTGGTGCTAAAAGAGTAACAAACTTATCAGCTGCACTGTCCCTTCTGGACCTTGCAGCACTCACTGAATTTTCTTCACCGTCTACTTTCCCACTACTATTACCACCTGAGAGAAGAAATGCCATACGATAAATGAATAACATATAACTTTAAGCGGGAAATGAAAACACAGAAATGAACAAAAACTTAACCGTGTGTTAAGTAAACGTAAGCCATACCAGACCCCGGAGACGTTTGTTGATCCTGTTAATTACCTCGTCGGAGTTCGTTGAAAGTTTACGTTAAATTTCACACCTACGATGTTTCCAGGAATAATGTGGGATGATTTATGATACGGCTTATATTTTGCTAATTTATTTATTCCCTGGTGGGTCAAATGGTAAATTATTGTTCAACTTTTGTTTGTTAATGTATGTAAATAGCCATGATGATTTTGTTTTGAAAACAATCAGTTAAATATCTTTGTGGTTGGTTTTGGTGATAAAAAGTTGTCTGTATGTTTATATGTATTAATAATTTTAATAAAAAAAGAACCGACTTCACTTAGGACCCGCTTTTCCAAGAGGATATGCCCGAGTTGCTGTAAAAAATACTGAAATCACTATAGGTGTGCCTATAATAGTAGAAGAGTTCCCTTGATTTCTCCAGGATCCCATAATCAAATCCGGACATGGTGACAGTGGGACCAGCTGTGAAGTATACAGCTGTGTACTCTTTCAAACAAAAAAGAATTTTCCAAATCGGTCCAGCCGTCTTCAAATAATCAGTAAACATACATAAAAAAAAACAAAGATTCCGACGAATTTAGAACCTCCTCCTTCGAAATCTTGAAGACGGGTGAAAAATATGGAGGCTTTCGTTATTCCGGCCGGCGTCTGCCTGTTAAATGTATTTTTTTATTATTTCGAATATCACGCCTTTTTAGTTGCCGACTCGCGCTTGGCCGCTCTTATGTCAACTCTCCCTATTCTTACGAGTGTATTTTAAACTATAACGAAGTAATCCTTGCGAATTCCTATTAGTTTTCGCTTTAGTTAACACTGCCTGTATGTTCTCCTCTACATGTCTTATTTTTCACCCGATTCCCATGAAATTTTGGGAGCTGGTTCCATAGTTGACGAGTTTTTTTTTGCTTTGAAAAATATTCAAAATGGTGGTAATTGGAACAAAGAACTTAACCTCGTTAGATTAATTTTCAGGAAAATAAAATATAGGTAGTCGTAACGACCCACATGATCAACTCAGTTTTAGCTATGCTCGCGAGGTCTACGGTCAGGAGTTCGATTTTTGAATCTCACCGGGTGACTTATTTCGTACTAAATAGTCATCGGCTGCATACAAAAAAAGGCACCGGTGAGATTCAAAAATCGAACTCCAGAGCCACTAATATTATTACAGTTTTCATTTAAAGATCTTTTACTGAACTGTTACATCCATAAACATTATCCTTACCTATTCTAAAATATACCCGCACCAAAATACCTCCTATTTTCAGAAACCTCTTCATCAACCCGCAAACTCCAGAAACATATTACATTATTGTGCCCACATTTAATACGGCAGAAAGGGGTTTTTACATGTGTTCGTATATAAAGGAACCTCTCTTATTAGTTAGATTTATGGTAGCTGGATTTTCCCCTAGTTGGCTTTTGAAATGTAACATCTTCACACTTTTTCGCTTGTGTAAGCCTCAATGGGCGAATATGAAGAAATTATGTTAGCAAAAAAGGTTACCTACTGAATGTAAGTTACGATAAAATATGGTATTATAAATAGTAGGTGGGTCTAATATTTTTTACGTTTATTTGTTATTTGGTGGGGATTTTGTATTTTTGTTTAGTTAAATTGTAAATTATTAGGTAGGTATAAAATTGAACTGTTGTTATTGTAATTTTATTACAAGAGCGGTGAAGAAAACGGTGACATGAGTGGTAACAAATTGGTAGTTAATCTTCGGTAGAATTCAATTACTAAAATTGGGCTTGCCTAATTATGAGTCAGCTGGATACTTTTACTGCGGCTCCTTAACTCCGGCTTCCCTACAAATATTTATGACATTCTGCCGCTGTTGCCTACTAACATAAATAACTGCTGGCATACAGTAGAAATACATATAATTCGAAGGCATGCGACCATTAACACCGCGACAAGATAAATGAGATATCGCGTGACTGACCAAATCGTACCTACACGCGTTACTTTCTTTTACCCACTGTAGCAATTCCAAAACGCCATATATTCACCTAATTAAATGGAACTTACGACTTACTTCCGTGAATAACTCGTGTTAGCAGAGATGTAACGTACCATAATACGGCAAACAGGCTCAGTTCCTTCCTCGGGTATCCGTGAACAATTCACATTTCTACATTTAATTTACGAACATTTCTCCCTAATTCTGACTAGAGTGGATGTGTAGAGAAGCGCTTATTAAATTTTAGCTGAGAATTAAGGTTTCGTTGAACACGGGAAGGGATGTTCTGAATTATTTCAGGATTCGTTATAAATTTAGGTGTTATATTTACTTGTACCTACATAGGGAATCTCGTCAGTGCAGACTTAACATAGACGGACTCTAAGTGTAAGGCCTGAGTGGACGCTCGTGGCGGGGCGTGCAGCGGGGCGTGCAGCGGGGCGGGCGAGCGTCCATACACTTTGTGCAGCGTCGACTCAGGACACCAGTACGAGTGTCCTTTGTTTGACATGCACGCCGCCCGCCCCGCCCCGCTGCACGCCCCGCCACGAGCGTCCACTCAGGCCTTACACTAAGTGTTAACCAAACGGATATTAGCACAAATTGTCATAGCACTTGACCCCTATTCGACATGCCAAAGTGCCACATGTAGATATCTCACTGCTATCGCAGTTGTTTCTTTTTTTAATGACAATTGGAGAGAGGCCACGCACCAAAAGAGAAACCGGACATTACTCTTACTCTATTTCTCTAACCACAGTTGAACCTTATTACCGAGCACAATTGTCGTTTATAGATGACTAGTAAAAAGTAGTAAAAACGGTCCGATGGAGAGCATAATGTAGGGGGGAATGTCATGTTTCACTCGCACTCGTTACAAAAATATCGCATGTGACACATATTTGTAACCGAAGAGTATACTCCAGTTTAAAATGATAACTTTATGATTGCAATTTAGCGCCTCTCAAAACAAAAGAGAGATATCACACTTGATTGCTAGCAAATATGTCAGTTATGCTATATCGAATAGCTCTCCAGGACTTTACATAATTATAATATCCTCAATTCCGTATCCTTAATTTAATTTTATCATGATTTCAAACGTAAGATTTTGTTTTAAACATTGAAAAATACAATATGGATTTACCTCTATTTGCTAGCAACGCATGTTGAAAGAACGCGTTCTACCATTGAAAGTCATTCTACCATTCAATTAAACTGTTGGAATCTCTAACAAGGGAATATTATCCCATTTTGAATCTTAGCTTTTCCTATAAATAACCCTTTGCCAGTGAAATATGAATCCTGTCGAAACTCATTAAAATTAATTAATTTTATCAGTAATTTCGATATTTTAAAGGGCTCTAAAAGTAATATATGAGGGGTTCCTGATATCCTATGACAAAAATAAGTGGTAACTAAATAAAATTTAAAAATTTATACTCAGTGTGGGAGGAGGATATAGGAGGTATCCTAATATGTTTTAAATTTTAAAAACAGCGACTTATAAATAAACTTTCATATTTTAACTTTTATTATAGGTACCTAAATAAGTAAAACGGTCAGGCAGGTACTTTTTCTACGAGTACTCAAAATAAGCAAGTCGGCAAGAATTGAGTTTGACGAATGCGTTACAACCTGCCTATATATCATTGAGTAACCTCAATCTCAATGAGGTCCCGATGGATTGTGCCGCCGCACGACGTTTTAAGTTTTGTAATAAATTAATTGTCATACTTGATAGACTTATCTCACAGATCTATTCTATTAGAAATGACCTTACAATATTTTTTCTGCTTTCTTCCTCTTAATAGATATACATATTACATACCAACATACGTAATTTTTTTACCATTTTCAACTACTAAAAATAGAACGCTGATAAACAAAACTGATGCAGCAGCATTTTTTTAAATTTTTTTGACCTAACGTATAAACTTCATAAGTATGCTGCTACAGAATAAAATGTAAGGGGTAATAGACCAAGCACTGGGGTTAGACAAATGACCCGAGTAAAATGGCTTACTGCCAACAGCTAAAGAGCCATACTGAGCCAAACAGACGTATTTCTATACGCGCCTCAGAATCTTATACGACTTTATGAATTGGAGCACCTACAGATTAATACGGGATGCGTAATACCACACTTCTTGCGCCTAACCTTTATTTGATGTCGTGGTCTGGAAAAGTGTTAGTATTATTGCGAAACACTAATGTAATAGGTACAGCCAGCACCAATAGTATCTTCCTACACGAAGGCCGCAAAAATATGTGACACGCTCGTATGGCTCTACAAATAAGAGCGTGTCACATATTTTTGCGGCCTTCGTGTAGGAAGATACTATTAATGCTGACAGTACACCGGTTTTTGCAAACGTTAAGAGAGAAAGGAAGAGAAAACAGCTTGATGACACCATGGGGTTTTTGAAAAGGAAGAGGAAGGTTCAAAAAATTCCATATTACCTATAGCATGTGGCAACTTACCAAAGGTTTTGTAGATCATCATCATCATCATCATCTCAGCCATAAGACGTCCACTGCTGAACATAGGCCTCCCCTTTGGACCTCCATAAGTGATCATTAAAGGGGGGTTTTGCCATACGCGCCACGCTTGGCAGGCGGGTTGGCGCGCGCAGTTTTTTTGTTTATTGTTGTTTAGGCTTTCGGAAGATGCTGCTGCCCATCTCCCGGTATATTCCCTTAGCAGACTCCTACTGCAACCACGGGACGATATGGTGGGGGACAATTCTAAGGCCGGGAACCCCACGGCACGCGGTTTTGTAGATACATTTCAATAATATTTAATCTAAAATTTAAGCTTAACAGCAATGGGCGGCAAGATTAACAAGGAATTCCATAAGTACTTAAACGGTTCAAAGTCTTATTAATTAAATACCTATACGTATGTATTTGTGTATACTATATTAACTTCATACGGCTGTACTCACTTGTATTTAGTCACTACACGCGACAGGTTTCGGAGAGCTTAGGTCTCTATCCTCAAGCACTAAGTGTGCTAGGCGAAACATGTTGCACGTAGTTACTAAAGGTAGTAAGAAGAGGCGTATGAAGTAAATCAGTATGTCCGAAAAAAACTGGATAAGTTTCATATTAATTTCATTGCATGTTTGATAAAAGCGCTATACATACCTCGGCGTGAAAAGGGGTAGCCAGCCTCGTAACTATCCAATACCAATAATGCCCTTAAGAGTCACCAGGACGCTCGCGTTCCCATACAAACGTAGTTTAGCTGTCATTTTAAAACGACATGCTTTAGAACCAGGAAATTTTGCATAGGCATTCTAGTAGTACAGATCTATATCGGTAATTCGTTTTCGTTGCAAAAAATTGTAATACAAAGAAAATACAGCCAGATACAGATTTACATCCAAAACTTATTTTTGCTACAATTTCTTTGTATTAAAAATTTTAGCAACGAAAACGAATTACCAACATAGATCTGTACTGCTAAAATGCCCATGCCAAATTTCGTGGTTCTAAAGCATGTCGTTTTAAAATGAGAATTGAACTACGTTTGTATGGGGACGCCAGTTCACGCGAGTGTCCTGGCGACTCTTAAAAGGATCACCAGTATTTTTGTTACACCCTGTATAGACTACTCTGAAATAAGCGGAATTTATTGATAGATATATAACACTTTGAATACAACAGAGTATTAATCTACATATAAAGTGAAAATTATAGGATTTTAGTGTTGCAAGGTTTGTCGACATGCGAAAGGGCGACTCCATTATCAAATCATAGCATAGGTAGCGTAGCTGACGTGAATATTATGTCTCACTAAAGTTTAAATTTATTTATATACAGGTAATAAAAATACTAGCGCGACAATATTTTAGCTGTCATTGAAAAGTGATTTCGCTCGTTCCCGCGTTTTCCCGCCCTCGTTTAAAACAGAAGGCATTTGTTTGCGAATCAAAGGCCTATATCGGCGGGATCGATACAAGCTTTGACATATTTGCATAATAGGATTTTGGCCGGCAACTTACGAAATGTTGATTAAGGTTTTCGGTTCGGGACGGTTCGTGTTTGTTCGGGACACTTCGGGTCCTGATTGGATGCCTAAGTGCTAGGTTCTGGAGAGTTAAGCCATTGAAAGGAGGTTTCATTGTGAATGTTGAGACTTTATTGATGAGTCACCCTTTTAGCGCGGTACGGTATCTTCTTTACAGAAAAAACTTTTGCATAAGATAAGATTGACTTGATGTTGTAAGACATTCTCAAACAGTCACTTTAAGGCAAAGCAGAGATCGTGGGAGGAGATACAAACGGGCAAGAACGAAAAAAGACATCAATAAACACAAAAGATAAGAATTTAAATAACTACCTACAACTAAAAATAAAGACATGTATGAACACAGCTAAATAATATCTGCATAAAACAATTTGCAATGAATGCTGAAATGGAGTACCTTCGTATACTTGTATAATGTCTTGTCTATCTACTACTTGTTGTAATTGTCTTGTACTTAATCAATTCCCCTTTTTGTGTTTGGAAACTTGTGGCCACAGCGCATTAAACTAAAAAAAAACATACAAATTATTGAAAATATACTTTACAAAATACTTGATACTTGGCAAGTCTTCATCAAAATATAAGATGATTTATGAAGTATGAAAAATATGAGCAACTAGGTAACTACTTAAGTTTACTACCTACATTATGAATCCAGAATGTAACGTTACATTTTTCGTCATACATATTTGATTATATTACGAACCACTATGTCTGCCGAAAGGTCTTGATAGTAGATTCGTGTAACCAATTTTCAAATAATAGGCACGTTCCCGGCCCGCCTTCCCGGCACCTCTTGCCTGCCTTGTTTAATAATCCTCAATTTTCTCATGTTTTTTTCCGTGAAATCTTTTAATAACTTCCTGTTTAATTTCAATTGGCTGGTGAGGGGGAGCTGAAAATTTCGTTTACATTTTTTAATCCCAAATTACATAAAAGGGTCTTGTTTTGAGGAAATTGGATTTGGAAGATGGAACTGTTTCAGGTGTCACAACCTTGACCCATGGGTATCTTCATGTACAGTCGCCATCAGATATATCGGAGCGGCCAAGGTGTTCATAAATATCTTGAACAACGCCGCTTTGTCAAGGTGACATGTGCATGCTCATTGCTCAGATATTTTAAGTACCCTGGCTGCTTCGATATATTTGATGGCAATTGTACGCCGAACAACAGACACCTGCCTGGTGCTGTAAAGTAGTTACCATACCCTTCGGGCCTTTTAGAATCTTTAGGTATACTGCTATCTTGAAGAGTCTCTTCTGAAAACCTGACTTTTGTCAATATGGTTATAATCTTATGTATAAAATTTACGATTTAACTATAATAATATACGAACTAACGTGGTAATTTTTGGTTATTATTCACTAATATCAAAATTGGAGCCTAAGAAATTCACATTTACCTAGTATTGCGCTTGTAAGTTTTCATTAAATGCAAGTAGGTTAAGGTACAAGATATATACACTATGTAACTGAACGAAAAACATTTACTCAAACCCGTTAATGTTTAGGTCATACATACTGAGCATCTTTTATTATGGAACCAACCCCGAAATCACAAAAAAAAATTTGGCTGTTTCATACATTTCACTGGTCATATTTTGAAATTTCCTATGGGAGGGATTTCGGGGTTGGTCCCATAATAAAAGATGCTTAGTATGACCTAAAAATTAACGGGTTTGAGTAAATGTTTTTCATTACATATGGTATTTTCCAGAATAAAATGATATTTATCTCTCATTCTGAACTATATCTGCGTTCCTACTTACGTGATTGAAACTCATGTGTTTTTCCGACCTTATGATGGCGTTTCCACGTATTAAATAATATTGATTTCCCACCTCTAACGATACATCAAATCTAGACAGCCATACGCCAGAATTTTTCTAAGAAAATATATCAGATTATTTATCAAAACGCAAGTCAGCAATATTTAACGTATAACCGTCCGTCAGTGATAAATCTGCCGTTAAGTCAAGGGCGTAATCGTTCCTTAACAAGGCTGCTATAAATCATGTTAAGATTGTTAAGGTTTTGTTACCTTGCGATAAATCAAGTGAGCGCCGACCTTTACAGGCAGAACCGGAGGCTTGTTTCTGGGCGATCATTTTTTAATATTGTGGGTGTTCAGCGGGGCATCTTGGGGCTGGTTAGTTATGGGCGGGGAATGAGAAGTCCAATCTTGATGGCCACATTTTATATTTCAGTAAAACACATACGAAAGTAAATTACATCTCAACCGCTAACGGCTAGGTAAGAGAACAAACGAACAATGAATGAATGCATGACTTATGTTGGAGTTGCCAACAGTGGGTATAGTTCTAGACACGTACAGGATGTTTTTTCAATTATGAATTACCTATGCTGGCGCCATCCAGCCAGACTGTTAACAGTTCTGCCTATTCTGCATAAAAAAAAGTTACCTTCGCCATTCAAAGAAGCAAGAAAATATGAGAACATTATTAATCAGTCTCATTGACAGCGTTCCATATTTGGTGCTGTATTTTTTTATACTACAAGAAATTACAGTAGCCTATGGACGCCTGCAACTTCAGAGCATCCATATGCACATTGTCTACTCTTTAAGAAACTACAAACTGCTTTTTTGAAGAACCTCATACTGTAGCCCTCTGGGAAAATCTTGGCAGGGAGTTCATTTCACAGCTGGAGCGCTCGTGGGAGTAAATAAAAGTAAGTAAGTACTTATGTATCACATAAATGCACAGTTACAAAATGGACATCAACAAAACAATGTCCAATACTCGTTTCCATTTCTTAACCAAGTCCTGATTTCAGTCTGAATCATGCAGTCACATAAATCGTAACAAATGGTAACGAAATGTATAAAGTTTGAGCTACCGAACTGTCGGTCCAACTTTAAAGGATTAACATGTTTATTAGACGTTTGCTTTGGTCAAAATTTGTTTTTTCAAAACAACACGCATTTAGTACAAGAAAATTATAAGGGATATTTTAGAGTTAAGGTAGCTTAGGGATCATGGTCGCGTTTTACAAAGCTAAAATTACACTCGTTTTGAAAGAAGGATTATTTAGAGTAGGTAGAGTAATTGTGCTAGTTACAAGCGCTGGTAGCCTTGCGGTAAGACGTCCGACTTTCAATCCGGAGGTCTCGGGTTCAAACCCCGGCTCGTACCACTGAGTTTTTCGGAACTTATGTACGGAATATCATTTGATATTTACCAGTCGCTTTTCGGTGAAGGAAAACATCGTAAGGAAACCGGACCTAATCCCAAAAAGGCCTAGTTTCCCCTCTGGGTTGGAAGGTCTGATGGCAGTCGCTTTCGTAAAAACTAGTGTCTATGCCAAGTCATGGGATTAGGTTTTCAAGCGGACCCCAAGCCGGGATAAACGCTAGGAAGAAGAAGAAGAGAGTAATTGTGCTAGTTTTTGTCCATATGTGTCTGTTTACCGTCCATACTTATTTATTTTATCTGGTCGAACGAGTACACATTAGTTATTTTATGTTTATTTTGAAGTTCGCAGTGCCTTGGTTTTTACTGTAATGATGTGGTTACACAGCAATCAGGTAAGATTTGAATATTTTATTTATATATTTATACCATAGTTATGTATACATATTCAAGACAGCTAAAAAAACCCGACCATATTGGGTCACCAAGCAGCACATATCGAAAACATATCGATAATCGGTGGACAGTTTTGTTACGTTCCGCTCGGTGTGCTGTGTTAAAAATCCCATACAAATTAAGACCTAACGCAAACGTAATCGTTACGTTACATTTAGTGAATCGATTACACTAAGGGTTCAGTACGTTACCAGTGCCCAGAATCGCGTCATTTCGCACGGTCATTGTAGACTTTTTGCGACGCCCAGTGAATGGACAATCATAATAATGCGTCGTCATTTACGTGACAGTTTCCGCTTATCAGGCTCGTTTCTAGAATGGTAACGTTACGTAATGGAGTTTCCCGTTCAAAAATAGCTACGGATATGAGTTTGATGAGTAACATTATATAAGGGTATTTTTAGGGTTCCGTAGCCAAATGGCAAAAAACGGAACCTTATAGATTCGTCATGTCTGTCTGTCTGTCTGTCTGTCTGTCTGTCTGTCTGTCTGTCTGTCTGTCTGTCCTTCCGTGTCACAGCTATTTTACTCGGAAACTATAAGACGTATCATTATCAAATTTTTACATAAAGTGTATTGTGTGTGCCGCTACTTAGTTTTGTAGAGAAAATGCAAAAAAAAAATTTGAGGGGGGGCACTCCATACATGTAACTAACTGTCAAAAAATTTTTTGCCAAATATAAACATGATGCACATCAATCGATAGGTCTCTAAAAAAATTTTTGAGGTTTCTTTGAACATTTTTTGATTAAGTGGATATTTTCAGAAATAATCGCTCCGAAAGACATAACAATTGTGCCCCCCCCCCCCCCCCCCCCCCCACCCCTGTAACTTTTGAACCGTAAGTCCAAAAATTATGGAAGAAATCAAGAAAATATACCTTTAAATATTCTTTCAACGAAAATTATTTTGAACATTATCGGTTTAGGTGTTTTTGAGTTATCTCCAAAAAACTACGCACTTAGGCAGATACGACCTTGCGATAATAATTTATTCGATAAGTAGCTACTACGGCTGGTTTTTATAAATAATGGTACGGAACCCTGCATGCGCGAGTCCGACTCGCACTTGGCCGGTTTTTTTTTAACATACGTTGGCTAACGTTAATTTTTAAAATATTTATTTTCAGACAACTGGGGCCCACAAAATTATATACATGTTAAAATTTACAGGCTTATCATACTCGTAGATACGTAATTACTAGGGCCAGGAATTTTGCGTGCGACTTTTAACAACTCCTAGGGATAGAACACCACTGTTTATCGATACATCGATAAATATTATTAGTGTATTACTCTAACAATGCGGTTAATTTATACGGTAAAATAAAACTTGAAAGGAAATACCTACTTAGCTTATCAATTATCTAATATATATTGACAGTATATGTACTTGTACAGCCACCTAACGTCATGTAGTCTCAGAGGCATAAGTAACCTACTCTCGTTATAAAATATAGGGTGAGTTCGGCCAAAATCGGACACTGGGTAAAATCGGATGATTCACATACGCCTATTGCGGGGACTTTATTTAGTTCTGGCAAGATGAAACGATGCGTTATTTTTTGTCGCACCTGTCTTCAGTCCGCACTTGTTGCTCCTGACAAGTCGCGTGCATAATTGAATCATCGGATTTTGCAGTGTCCGATTTTGGCCGAACTAAGGTTTTCGTAACTAAACACATTTCAATAAAACAAATGTAACGAATTTATTAACACTTTCCGTACCGCGTAGCCAGGTATTCCTCGTATGTAGCGCGTAGTAGCTACGAACAGAGAACCCGACTGTCGGGTTCTCGGTGCTGAATGTGTTAAACTTGCCGATATTTCGAACTTTTTTATTATCAACCATTGAAAATGCTCGATTTTTATCGATAACATCGATAAACAGTAGTGTTTTCTCTAGCACGTGTGAAAAAATAATTACATATGTAGTAAATTAAATATCTTTTTTGCTAAAAAAATATTGTACAGGTAAATAAGAACAATAAATTACCTACGTTATTTGTATTCAAGTGTAGGCGTGCTACATAACACGTTTTTCTTAAAGAATCGCTAGGTTCCAATAAAAAATGTAGCAGTGCCAGTATTTCATAAATAAAATATAGCACGGTTAGGTACAGTCACCATCAAATATATCGGAGCGGCCAAGGTACTCAAAAATATCTGAACATGCACTTTATCGCCTTGACAATAGAGGCGTTGTTGACATATTTATGACCACCTTGGCCGCTCCGTTATATCTGATGGCGTACCACGTTTAAACGAGAAAGGTTGTCGCCTCAAAAAACTTACTTTAAACACTTCTCCTGGGAATTTAGCTTTCACGGAAAACGTGTAAAAACGTGCGAAGTCGAAATCAAATATTAAAGCTGGATGTTTTATTTATAATCCCTCAGATCTTCAGGGACGGGTATAGATTTCATCCGATAGACTCCGCGTGAAGGACTAACCGGTCGCTGCTTCGTCAGCATAGACAGACTTAATCGTTTAGTTTGCAAATGCTAACTGCCACCACGAGGTGATGATTCCTTTTAAGATAGGTATTCATTGCTACACCTACACTACTCAAATGCTTCCTACATTGTTTTTAAACTATGGCTCTTTATTGAAAAGCCCATTTTGACTCAGAAACCCATAATTATCACTACATAGTATAATACAAAGTCGCTTCTTGCTGTCTGTCCATATATTGTATGCTTAGATAACTACGCAACGGATTTTGATGCGGTTTTTTTAATAGATAGAGTGACTCAAGAGGAAGGTTTATAATGTATAATTGCACCCAAGCGAAGTCGGGGCGGGTCGCTAGTGTGTTCATATTTAAATGAACGCGCACACAGCTCGTGTATGTAAACGCAGCTGGAATTTCAAGTAAAAAGTGACCTAGTCCTCCCAGTCTTGGGCACCGGAAGCCTAGGTCACTTTTTTCTTTGTATATAACATCTATATAAGTTTATAGTTTATATATATATAGTAGCGTGTCTACTCATATAAAAAGCAAATCAAGATATTTATTGAAATTGGTTCTCTGCCTTTTCGCCGAATATTACATTGCCGAATTTTACTTGCCAACCAACTTTTCGCAGAAGTTTCTTTACATAATCCAACCTAACCTAACCCAACCTAGTAGGTAATTTTCATTTCCCAACTATAGGGTTGGGAAATGAAATGGTTGCGAAATAATTATTTGGTAAAAGTTGTTCGGCTAAATGAAACTTTTGCGAAATGTTGGTTGGCAAGTGAAATTCGGCAATGTAATTTTCGGCGAAAAGGCAGGATACCGTTGAAATTATTTGATTTGTTCTTCAGTTGTAAGGTATGTACATACTCGTATATGTGGTAAGTATAATTCATTTAAATGCTCCATCTAGTAGGTGTGTGATCTGTAGGGTTAAGTGAATATCTTATTTTGACAAGATCACTTTTGGTTTTGTTTGACTTGACAGCCAACTCGCTTTGAATATTTTCGATTAAGTTGAACTGAAAGGTGAATGATCAGGTGGAAACCTTCCAGTATTTTTAGCTGTCTATAGGTATACTGATACCTATTTGAACAAGTGTAGACTTACCGAATATAGTAAGTGTAGTAGTAGGACGTGTAGTATATTTGATATTGACATCTCACTACATGAGTAAGAAATGCGGTAAAATTAGGTACCTACACGGAAAAAAATTACAACTATACTACCAGGACGATTAGTAAAAAAGATTATTTCTAATCTAACCGATACTACAATCTTGTAAGGAAAACTACTTTATTATTACGTTTACTATATCTTGAATTCAATAGAACTGTTTAAACATGAATACTCACTAAAGTCTAGTTAAGGCTAACCCACCCTAGCGTCTTCTGAGCGTCGACGTCGCCCGGGCGTCGGCATCGACGCAGCGTCGACGCGGCGTCGAAGCGACGTCAACGCGACGTCGACGCGACGTTAACGCGACTTCAACGCGACGTCGACGTGACGTTAAAGCGACGTCACCCCCACCCCCCACCCCCGCTCCCCCGCTGAGAGGGGGTGAGGGGGGTGGGGAGGAGGGGTGACGTCGCGTTAACATCGCATCGTCGTTGCGTTGACGTCGCATCGTCGTCGCGTTGACGTCGCGTTAAAGTCGCGTCGACATCGCGGTGACGTCGCGTCGACGCCGACGCCCGGCCGACGTCTCGTCGACGCTCAGAAGACGCTAGTGTGGGGTTAGCCTAATTAATAATGGTCCCAGAATTCACTCGATTTTCTCGTTCAGATCAGTATTTTAGTACCATGTACGAGACTTTTTTCTCCGTGTTCAAAATGATCTTGGATCACTTTACTGCTATGTGAATAAGGTTGTGTGTAGGTCATTTTGCATCCGCTTAGCTACTTCTGCTGCAGAATGTATAGTCACCTACAATAGTGTCTCTAAAAATAAGTCCGCAAAAATATGTGACACGCTCTTATGGCCTTAAATAAGATTTTTTCAGATATTCTTCGGCTATCATTGGAGAAGATAATAATATTATTTCTGGTAACTGTTTATAGGAATAAATTAACATTTTCAAAACAAATTTATCGTTTAGGTAACTTTAATTGGCCTATGTTTTTTTCGTATATATATCACCTCCTCTTCGAAAGTTACTAAAAATGTTGTGCAAAGCACCAGGATCTCATTGTTAATCGAAGAATACTGGGTATGATTTTAATTTCAAGGTTAGGTAACGCGACTATTTTGTACTTATCTGTACTTATATATAAAACAAAGCCGTGTCGGTTCCACCATTTATAACTCAACCTGCTGAACCGATTTTAATTATATTTGATTTTTTTGATTTATCTACGCTCAGAATTAGCAGAATAAGTATTAAAATATGGGAGAAATTGAAAAAATATATAATTCACCGGGTCCGCTAGTGTTTCGACAAATAATTAGAATAATAAAAAGAAACATAACATAACGATTAAAAATAAGTAGTTAAAAAAAAACTTACTTTTAGTATTAGCAGTTTCCACCAAAGAGCATTAAATATTACATAAACAAAAATGTTATATCACTTTCCTATAAGAGAGGTAGAAACCGTCACCATTCCCCCGATTTTTTATTCAATGCCCAAGGAGCTTCACTAAATTCGATATGAGGTTACTTTTCCATTATTCATTTCATTACGGTACCTGCTTCCTTTATGCGGATAGATAAGGATTGGTGGGGAAATAAATTGTTTTGTTTCTATAGAAAAAGGGAAATGCGTATGTTTACCGAAAAGATATTTCGAATGTGTAGACATTATGTAACGAGTCCAATAAAAAAAACCTTGTAAGATAACTTTATAGGCAATATAATTATTATCATTAAATTTATCGTGTAAAAATCCACCATTTTTTTACTTTGACATACCTACCTACTTACCCTTTGTGTCATTCCTACAACAAATCGAAAGACATACACACTAACCCGCTTATTCATAAACGTATTGCAAACCTCATTTAACTAAATCATCTTTTGTCCTTATCTGTCACATTGACAGTTGTATTTGTTAGAAACAGACAAAATGCATTTTAACTAAATGAGGTTTGTAACACGTTTATGAATAAGCGGGTAAATATACATACACACTATTTGAAAAACATACCCATCTTTCAGCAGTCAGGTAAAATAGGTGATTATAACTATAGGTACTTAAGTTATTTTTTTAGAATTGTCGAGTGACGAGTTACAGTGATCGATATTTTGGCACTAGCAACGGATTCTACGAGTAACTGATAAGCTGCAAGCTTTAACACTTTCCGTGCCACTGTTTCTAATACGTATAAATAATTAGTAATATAACTAAAAAAACTTACATCAAAATGTGTTCAATGAAACCCCCCGCAGCAAAATTATCTGCAACAAACCACACATACTTTTTAAATAAACCAGAAATGAAAGAAATAAAGGCAAAAATATGATTACCGTTTATGCCTCACCCAATAAAACAACGCGGAGCTGCAAATATCCACGAGTGCCCGAATAAGCTTGAAGTTTACAGCTTTTAGTCAACACCTTCTTTTTGAGGGCCCAGTTACAACGCAGAGAAGATTTAATGAATATTATTATACTTTATTTTATTTATATATTTAATCGAAATTCAAAATTAACGATAATTTTATCAATAGCGCATGAGAAATTACTATTCAAGAATAATTCTCATCATTTTATAAATATTATATTTAAAATAAATTATAACTAGCGTGAAATCGAAAGGTTCGATTAGTTTAACAAGATTTAACTCTATGCAAAATATCCTTACTCTTAGTAACATACCAGTGAAAAGTATAGACGAGACAAGGTAATAATAACAACGAGACCTGCTGTCTCGATGAGATCTCTTTGCTGACTACGAGTATACTAGGTACCATCACCCACACTTTTGTGATAAGACCGCTTAGGACCGTTTACGATAATTCAACTAAATTACGAAGATTGGTTTCTTGAGCGCACGTATCTTTAAACTCTACTTGCTAGTGTGAAGTCAACATTGCAGCATTATACAACACAATTCAACGTGTTTCAGGTATCGTAAAGTACAGGATTAAGGCGCTGTCACACGACGCGTTAGGATCATAATTTGAACTCAAGCCCGTACTTGTTCAAGGCCCGTCTGGAGAGTATGAAATATTTGTTTTGAGGCCTTTTTCGTTTTTCTGGGATGATATTTTGGTAGATCATTTAGGGTTTACATTTCAGCTATATTTCTATACAATAGGTACCCATGTACAGGCTTCTACTGATAGAACAATGAAAAATACTAACTACAAATTTCTTTTTAAAAGTTTAAGTTAAAAAACTGTGTTCGAATATAGGTATTTACGTATTTAATGTTACTTAGTAATACGTTTCTGTATCTAAGTATTTGTTATATAAGATTTGAAGCTAGGCCAATCTGCGCAAATTTTCTCCATTTTGTTACGACAAATACCATACCCTCCAAAATATTAAGTTTTTACATATTTTATTAACATTCAGCTATTGTGGGGAACAATATACCTCAAGTACTGCAGAAATCGTAAAACAGAAGATTAAGGCCGGCCGTGGCGCACTGCGCGTTAGGATCATAATTTTAAACTTGAGCGCTTTCGTACCGAGCATAGACCGGAGCTTGCAGGATAATTTGGTTTGCGATAATCTAGCAAAATTAATCCTTCTAAATCTTTTAACTGTCGTGACCAATAGTGATAATTTAAAATATAAAGGTTATCGCTGTAATGCGGGCGTGTCAGATTAAGTACTTAAGTTTGAAGAGGAATGCCAGAACCATCCAAAACTTATCACACTATTAGTGAATGCAGGCAAACCAAAAAAGTGTAGGCAAACCACCCGCCCGATGGTCAGATGACATAAGGAAGACCGCAGGACCAGTCTGGATGAGGGAAGCCAATAACCGCTCTAAATGGAGAGAGATTGGAGAGGCGTATGCCCAACGGTGGGCGAACACAAGCTGATGAAGAAGAAAAAGAAGTGAATGCAGAACTTGAGTATAACAGGCTATATTATAGTATATTGGGTACTACTTATGGCTTTCATTAAGGAGGTCACATATTCGATCTCCGACTCCATCCCAGGGATGTTACAGAGCTCCTGTTCCGTTAAATCGGGACTTTCGATTGGTTTTAAACACCCGCTTAGGTTCCGGTTCTGTTACTTTCAAAACAGAAGTTATATCGGATGTCATACCAACGCAACGGGGGGAAATGAGCGGTGTACATCAAAAATACCGAAACTAATACACTAAAACACTAATAGTGAATACAGAACTTGGGTATACTAGGCTATATTATAGTACAGGTACTAAGGCTTTCATTAAGGAGGTCGCAGATTCGATCCCCGACTCTATACCAATGATTTTTTCAACACCTTAAATGCTTATTAATGCTGTTGATTTTGTAAATTTACGGCATAGATAAACAGCATGTTTTCAGATACAACAAAAATTCCTTTTTAAAATACGTTCATACTGGCATCTCCTCTTTTGCTGATAGGTATTCAATACTCTATATGAATTTTAAAGCTATCATGCCTCAGCACGCTACAGAGTTCTTATAAAAATGAAAATACCTACCTAAATATGAAGTGAAGTCAAGTATTTGATAAGAAATTCCGGTAGCAACTGAAAGAGGCTACCGATGTTTGAGTTTGATCACGTGCCGCGAATCAGCGGAACCCCCGGCTATTTATAGAATAATGGGGGTAGTTTTAGTAGAGGTATCACTTATGTACTTTATATTTTATGAGTGTGAAAGCTCTTTCAATAATAGGGTATTTTAAGGGAATTAAAGTCACTTAGTTATCAAATGAACAACAGAAAAAGAAGAGTGCAGAGTGCAGGTTTTAGGTTCACGAGAGTTGCGCAGAATTCACCAAGCGACATTCACTTAATTATTTCAATCAGAGTGGTTTCTGTGACGTCCATGATGGTGATAATTTGTTTCCTACTACCATTATGTATATTAAGAGTGTATGCATGCAAGACGTGGGATACGTCATTACCAA
Source organism: Pammene fasciana (assembly GCA_911728535.1). Taxonomy (NCBI): domain Eukaryota; kingdom Metazoa; phylum Arthropoda; class Insecta; order Lepidoptera; family Tortricidae; genus Pammene; species Pammene fasciana. The sequence continues at coordinate 8,039,130 of OU452292.1, forward strand.
ACTAAAATGGAGCTGGGCGGGACATGTTGCTACACGGAAAAAAAAGCTTCCGGGTTATTCTCAATCCAAGACATTATATTATCTTGAAAATATTTCCTCGTGACAAGTATTTATTTCCTTTATCAAAAATATGATTCTTCGCTCAAAAGACCACATTTTCTTGAAATAGAAAAATAAAAATCGTTTCGGGGCAACTAAATATCGTTTTCATAGCAAAAATGCATTTTATTTCAATCAAAATAAGTTTCTCTGGTTAAACACAAATGTGTTCTTCACATAAATCAATTCTTCTTTGTAAGGAAGAATTTTCTTTTCGTTAGATCAAACAACTACTTTCGAATGAAATTTTAAATTATTGGCACTAAGTTATTTTAATCTTTACACAAAATCATTGAAATCTTATCTCAAGTAAATATTTTCTTGCGCTAGTTTAGTTACGTTGCGCGCCAATAGATGTCTATGCGTGTAGGTTACAACATGGTAACGTTTGTTCGACGTAACTTCATGACCCTAGGCGTCTGGCAAAGGATTATTTGAAATTCGCAGTAGCGATTACAGACTAGGTAATACAATTACATATAAGTTATGAGTATGAGATATTCATAATTTATAATTGTATTATCACTTTTTAATTAAACTTCGTTTCTCGGGTTTAGCCCTAAAAAAACAAAGTTTCTAGTATGAGCTTTTTAACAATGTCAATAGTTCACACGAAGTTGACGAGAACTCTTAAATCAAAAGAACCGTATTGTTAAGGTGATAATTTGCATTCTCTTGGATAAAAATAATCGTATTCTCAAATTAATGTGACGTGATTCTCACTTAAAACAAATATTTAATTGATTTAAAGACATGATTCTCTTAAATTGAATACAATTGTTTTTGGTCTCAGACCATATTCATTTGCCGACACTATTTAAAAGTTTCAGTTTAACATAAATTTCTCAATATGATGAAATAAGATTTTTAAATGAGCAAATATACTGTTTTACACCAAGAGTGTAAAATATCTTTACTTGATAGAAACACTTCGACTTAAAATAAGAGTAGATTGTTCTTCAAAGAAACAAGTATTATCTTAGTTAAAAGAACACTAAAAAATCTGTATTTAAGAATCTTATTCGCTTCGTTATATTTAAAACTTTATTGCTTTGCATGGAAGAAATTTGCTTTATATTAAGAAGTCTTTTTTTTCCGTGTAGGCAGAGTGATGGCAGGTGGAACAAAATGTTGACAGAGCTTTCAGATGAAAGAAGCCCCTAGCGTCCGTTAGCTCGATGGGTAGACGACATCCCGAGGATTGCGGGTCACTTTTGGATGAAGTTGGCTGGACCGGGACAAGTGGTGTACACGAAGAGAGGCCTATGCTCAGCGGTGGGCGATAAAAAGGCTGAAATGATGAGGAGTAAATCACAAATTGTAGTAGTTACAGCGGCCAAATAAGTTTCTGTTTAATGATGTCGTGTAAAAGTCACCAGCACGTTTATACAACTAAATATAAAATATTTAGTCGTATAAACGTGCTGGTGACTTTTATACGAAACCATTTGCTAGTTAGGTTATTCATTTTCATATTTTCAGTGAAATTAGATTGCGAAATAAAATGTTTGCTACATCGCAGCTAAAATTACAATCATCAAGTAATACACTTCAGTACTGTTTTATTTGTTTTAAATAACTTTAGTTTTAGCAAACAAATACTTAGGTATTTTTAAGCTGTGCATGGATTAATAATTTAACTAAAAACACAGTTATACCAAGTACTATAAAGTTAAAATAGTTTGTAGCTTTAAAGTTATTAAATTATTAGAACGCAAAGCTTTTAGACTCATTTGATTTAACTTTGAAAACGCCTATGAGATTTTTTTTCTATTATATACTTCATTAAAATATTTACGACTCAATTCCTCTTTTATAACGACACAATTCTAATGGGAACTTGATGATTAAAGACAACGTAATCATGAAATCCAATCACAACCCACCAAAACTTCACCCACTCGTGAGTTCACACTAAGTTCAACCCACAGAAAATATATTAAGCTAGAAGGGACAAATGCTTGTAATCCGCGTGTTATTTTACATGAAAAAGTATCAACTATTCACTCACCTTGTAAGACAATAGCTACAGATCTGCCCGCTGGATTTGTCTCACGGATATGCTCGGCGGACAGATCCGTCCATGTATGGCGCGAATTGGACACAGATTTGTCTGCGGACACATCTGAATAGCGCCAAACATAGACGGATCTGTCCGCCGGGATATCTGCCGGACAAATCTGGCCGGCAGATCTGTGCGAGTATCACTAGTTATCGATTTCTAAAATAAAACATGGTCTATTGCGCTGAAGTAATTATTTAATCATTTATTAATGGACAATAGTAACAATTTGATTAACAATAAAATAGGGGGTGTGTAATGTTTTGTATATAAACGAATAGCATAATTTCATTTTTCATAACAACGAATTGCATAATTTCAATTTCTATAATGGATTACATTGCATAAAAACAAAATGCATAACAACTTTTTTCATATGTTCATTACTTATAATCAATGGTCGGCGGGGGTGAGCTGTTTTCATATTTATTTCATATATTAATTTGACACGACATACGTCAAATTACTATAATACTCATTTTGCATAATTTTAAATTTCATAATAAACCAATGATATAATAGTTCAAATTGCATAAACACGAACTGCATAATGTTAAATTACATAATAATTAAGTTGTATAAAAACAAAGTGCATAAAAATCTAATCTAACCTAACCTACTCTTCGGCAGAAGTTCGTATCCGTGGGGGTCGCAGTTCTAACCTAACCTACTTTTCGGCATAAGTTCGTTTCCGTAGAGGTCACAATTCTAACCTTACCTAACTTACTCTTCGGCAGAAGTTCGTTTCCGTGGTGGTCGCAGTTCTAACCTAACCTAACATACTTTTCGGTAGAAGTTCGTTTCCTTAGGGGCCGCAGTTCTAACCTAACATAACCTTTTTTGGGCAGAATTTCGTTTCCGTGGGGGTCTCAGTTCAAAGGTTTGAACAGCGATCTAACCTAGCCCATTTTTCTGGCATACGTTAGTTTCCGTACGTTATCATAGGGATTGCTAAGGACACTCGTTAATATAATATGTCATATTTTATTAGTCAAAATAAACGTTATAGTTAATGTTATTATAATTAATGAGTAGTATACTAATTAAACATTATGATATATGAAGTTATACTTAATGATTTTAGTTAAAATAAACATTATATCAAATGTTGGTATGACAAATGAGTGTTATGCTAATTAATCGTTATGACATATAAAATTATGAATGTTGTTGTTATGAAAATCGTTTATTATGCTTTTCAAGCGTATGCTAACTGAAAATATGAATTTTGTTTGTATGAAGAGTGAACCGCACCCTAAAATAGGGATAGAAATAAAAATAATATTGTTTACAAATAATTTACACGAACAACCCAAAGGAAAGGCAAGGGAGCGCCCTGCCGTTCCCGGTGCAAAGGTGCACATAAGGCTTACTGCATTTCCACGCTGGATTACTATGGACAGACTTTGTACCAAGAACTACTCGGAGCGAGGGTCCTCCCCATTTTGCCAAATCGCTTAGCGTCTACGGCGCAGCAGCCCGCAGTTTCAACTGGGAGAGGGACGAAGATATAGGTTACTTGACCGGTGGTGGGGCATATTTCAATACGTATCAAGTGTATGAAAAACTCGGCACGTGTAGTTTTATACTACTGAGACTACTTGCTGCCTCTAGTTTAATATTTATTCTATGGTCCAAACTCACATTCCGCATACGTCCAGTAAATCAGACCAGTTCATAACCGTGTCTTTGCCGTAACGAGCGCGGCTGAGAATTTAATTGTCCAACTTTCCAGCTTTATGCAGTTCCATGTTTAATGGCAGTCGACGGGTTGACACGTAGAGAGCGACGGGGTACATGAGGAGCAAATATTCTATTCGGAAATGCTCTGTTATTTTAAAGATAAAATTTGTTTTTTTATTTTTATTTTATTTTTGTTTTTTGTCCTTAAAATACGTTTATACAAAGGACATTAAAACGGGCCAATTGTATGAAAAGGAAGATGTTTCGAACTCCCAATTCCAAACATAATGTATGTGTAGTCTATCGTCTACATTTATAGTGAGTATCGAAACCTTTTTCGAATATATAGTTATTTTTCTTTATCAAAATTGGCTTAGGCACTTTATAGGTGCCTAATTAAAGTACAGATAAACATACAATAAATGTAGGTGAATAGTAAAATGGACGGCTAAAATCATCTAATAACCCCTCCTTGGCTTTATCGTAGTCAGAGTAGTCAGATAAAAACAAAAATCCTACCTATTTTTACTCAGTTTTATTACACAGTTTTTTACGCAGTTTTATTTAGCTTATTATATTTATTTGTTTATTTATTTATACGCATCAAACCTTGTAAGTTAAATTTCAACCACTTCCCGGTGTCTGATTGAGCTGAAATTTGGTATACTTTCGTAGCTTACGTGACAATGCTACTAGGTACAGTCAGCAATAAAACTGTACCAAAAACGCATTTTGGGAGTAACTTGTCTTTAAATACGCCGAAGATCTGAAAAAGGGAAACAATATCCTAAATTGAAATATTTCGATCCTTTGATTAAACTCTTCTTTGTTCTGTGAAACACTCGTCGCAACCTACATTACAAATTGGTAATTTGATAACGCAATCAGGTCTTGGATTTCATTTCTGCTATAGAAGTGCGTATTGTTTGATAAAATACTAGTAATGCGCCTCGAACGGAGAACTCGCGATTTATTTGCAAATGGTTTTAAAGGTCACAGACTGTTTGGTACAATCAATCCGTAGCCTGTTCGTTGTCTGTCAGTGTGTATGTTACACGACCGTTTCACATATTGTGACACTTTTCAGAAAAAGGTACCACTTTGCAGGTGCTTACGTTGTACGTTGCAAAGATTCAATATTTTATTCGAGCGATAAAAGCATAAAGTGGTATATTTTGATCTAGACTACCACCATATTTTGTTCGCTTTCATGGCAATGCCTGTGTTTTTTTTCATTAACCATACTCACTAAAACTAATGATAAATATAAGTCTACTCCATTAGACCCCAGCACCCAGATACTCACCCGGCCAAACGTACCAAAAATACTGGCAGCGGTACATCGCTGAACAGCCAGCGAAATTCGTTGGACCAGGAAAAAACCGGAGCAAGGTTCGCAGCCCCTTTCTCTTAAACGACACCATATGTCCTTAACAAACTGTTTAGCCTCGGCACACCAAGGCCCAGACGTCTCTATAGAAACGCTGCTGCAGCTGCTGTAGTTGTTTAATTATTTATATTTCAAATCGAAAAAAGACAACAGGTTGTAATAAGTGTTTATTAGCAAATGCACATTGCCTAAATAAATTCTGAACTAAATTAGCATAGCAGTTACACTTAAAAACTTATGGGCCGTCCCAAAAAGCCAAGTTTAAAAGGGTCCCCAATGCGCCCTCAGCCTAATGCACATTATGAACTGAACTTAAAACTAGAGTTCGTCTTACGCTGAAATATTTTTATGAACTCCTATTATTTTAACAGCTGGTATTATGAACATTCTTTAGTCTTGGAAACTGTATAACCTTCTGATGCTATAAATTTTTGCACCACAAATCTGATGAGGTGCTTGATGTGAAGAATGCACATGATTGTAAATAAGCTCATATAAATGAGGAGCTTAGCTTTTGGTTATCCTGAGGATTATTTATTTATTTATTTAAACTTGTCAACCTTGGGGCAAAGCAGAGAGATTCAAATTCATCTTTATTTTTCATAATCAATGAACACACATTTATTTATTTATTTGAGGAATAGAATTCATTTAATTCTTGTGTTACAGGAAACACTCGTTATAAATAATTTTAAACAAAAAAAGAACCGACTTCACCTAGGATACGCTATTCCAAGAGGAAGTGGCCGAGTTGCTGTAAAAAATAGTGAAATCAATATAGGACATAGGTGTGCCTATAATTAAATAGTTAAAGAGTGCCCTTGATTTCTCCAGGATCCCATCATCAGACCCCAACTTGGTGACAATGGAACCATCTACGGGTTATACCCGTTCGATAAAAAAAAATAGAAACAGAGATATCGAGTAACATACATACAAAAAAAATCAGTCGAATTCAGAACCTCCTCCTTTTTTGAAGTCAGTTAGAAAGGTCTGCGATTATATAAAAAGTCATTGAGTTAAAAAAAAACACTTCATGTTTGTTCAAATATTGACATGATAAAGATCGTACTAAAAAAAATATAAATAAAAAATCTGCCCTAGATCTCCGTCGCTAGTTTGTTAGTTATTAAAAAAAACAGCAAAATATTACAAGCCACACTTTGTATACATATAATTTATTATACTAAATGATAACGCACCTCCTAAGTATCCCCGCGCGTATTGTTCATATTATTGTAACCTTTGTCCGTGCTATTTGCACCGCCTTTGTGCTCGCTCAGCGATATTTTGTTCACGGCCTGGAGATATATGCCTTTATTGTTCCACTTATCTTTCGAGAAAGCTTTATATTTCGTGCGGTTCTTGTATGAGGGTTGTCTCTATCATTTTCATTTTATTCTATATCTAAATATAAAGACAATAGCGTTGTAAATAGAAAGGTCACACACTTTATGCTAATGGTGCTTGCGTTTCCCCTGACTACATCGCATGTTTAAGATAATTAAAAGGTAATTTTTACGCTAACCATTTTTTGATAGTTAACACAGACACACACACACACACACACACACATACACAACTTATATAACATACATACATTTGTAACATTTTTTAGCGCTTGAGGCTCAAAAATAAGAAAAACATATTACTTAGGTACTCAATTCAGCATGGAAACGCTGCTAGTGTCATGGGGACTTTTTTGGGCCGGCTACGGTCCGGGGTGGTCTGTAGTGTAATTAAGCTTTAGTGTATACTTATTATTGACAAAGCCTGTGGCGGATTTCATCTTGTAAAGTTTGATTGTTATGTGACGAAGCCTGTGGTTGACCTATTTTTGTATCTGTCTGACGAAGCCTGCGGCGTGGATTATAAAATTGTGGGTAAAATAATTATTAAGGAAATAAATGAATAGCTTAGGTACTTAGTCACTTGTACAACTAACTTTTCTTTAAATAACAGAGATGCATTTATTGCTCAATATTTAAGAAAACGCAAAAAATAGTTTAATTCTGAACTATATTCTTGAAGCGAATGACATTTGCTGCAAGAACCTACAGCTGCCAAATACAGTTCGCAAATGCATCCTTATGCGTTGTAGGGCCTACTGTCTAGTGGACTAATATTTCCAACACATGCTTGACATTATCACTTCGTGTCGATAAACAGTGTCACACAACCATCCTACAACTACTTCCCCATGTATTTCATTACATCGAACATCTGTGTCCCGTTCAGCTTTAATTCACTACCATTAAAAAGCAATTGAAACATGTCAATACATTGAACGCAAATATTATTCCTGACCACGCATTAAACGCTTGGGACACGGATCTGGGACATTTGCAGTAAACTCCCGAAATCGGATACACCTTTATTGAACCTGATAAAACCGTAATTGAATTTTCCATTAATTGGAAAAAGCGATGAATGGGAAATCTCATTAAGTTTAGTATCCGGATATAAAACTATCCGACCGTGGAGGCGAATTGAGGCATATTAATCGGTTGGTGAAAAACAATCCCTCATGCTTGCGATGTTGTGATTACGGGGTACTGTTTTTTTATTGCGATACGGCCGGAAAAAATAAAAAATAAAATACTTAGTTAAATCACTATGGGTGTGCTGATAATATTTGAAAAGTCCCCTCGATTTCTCCAGGATCTCATAAGATCATGATGACATCGAATAATCGGTGATATTTTTTTGAATGTCCACATGTCAGTAAAAAATGCTTATTTTCATAGTAACTTTTGAATCCATACTTTTTTCTTACGAGTATTAATTTATAACGATTATAATTATCTTTCTAATCAAACTATTATACTTCCACTAGAAGAAGAACAGTTTTATAGTACTTAAACTTTTCTAAAGTGAACCTGAAATGGTCAAAGCTCATACTAATGTCAATTTTTGTAACCTTCTGAGAACCTCGACGCTGGTCTTCCGAGCCGATGAAACTGAATAGAATAATGTGACAGTCTATATATCAAAAGGTACCACTAGGGGACTGGCACTTACGTTTTTATCACTTGAATACAATATTGAATCTGTACAACGTACAACGTAAGCGACTTCCACGTAGTGACACCTTTTCAAAAAAAAATACACATAATCAATCAATAAATAAGCTTAGCTATTTCTGCTGCTGACTAAAGTATATCGCTTGCTTTCATCGTAAAAATGGATAATAAATATCTAGTCATAATAATAATAGTCTAAAGAAGATTTAATAAATCATTTTAAATTGGGGAAGACGCACAAGTTAATACAACAATTATTAATGAAGACTAGTATACTAATCAGAAAAATAGCTAGTGAGATAAACTACCCTGTCATAATTTTAAAAGTGCAAAAAAAAATTGTTATATCGAATTTATTCATTACCAACGACAAAAGCTATTGTTCTACAAAAATTCGCGATTCGAAAAAACTAAAGTCCTCATCAAGCGCAGAAAACTAAAACTCATTCAGTTTATTTCATTAATGACGGAAAAGCGATGCAATGAAAACGTTGGTTTGATGGAAAATAATATACGAATTGTGAAAAAAGGAAAAAAATTATGGCGCCAATGCAATTAACAATCGAAATAACTCCCGAGTGCCGAGGGACTCACTGGCGGCCATTTTGACGAGCATTTACTTTATTACTGTCATTTAATTTGATGACCCAGTAAATATATGGAAAATTGTGTATCTAAAATGAATCGATTTTTTACGTTTTAGGCCTAAATTGAATTCCTAAAAAATTAATGCAGAAAAGCTATATAATTAATAAGTATCAAATTTCACAAGAATTGGTCGAGAATGCGCTCTGCAAGCCAGTTTGAATATCGTCAGTTTGTTGATTTGTCAGTTTAGATATTGGGTTTGTCATTGCCATTATCACGAATGACAAGAATTAAGGCGGCTTTCACAGTGGTTCGGTTTCCGCATGCGGTGCCGGTGGCCGAGCGTGATAGCGCTCTGCATGTGTATAGCACTGTCATGCTTGCACACTGTGATAATCGCCTAATGGCCTGCAAATTACGTGACAAGGTAGTCGTAATTATCATATGAGAGATAAAAATTGCGGCAATTACTATTTTATTTAAACAAGCTTATGTTACTCTGTCTATGCGATACTGATGCCATAATTGAACCTGCGGTTGAGAAAAACAACAAACGATCGAACATGCGAAAGCATTTCTGCCCAAGCTGAAAAGGAAATGCTTAGCACTCGCTCGGTAAATAACATCGTTTTCGCATTTGTCTCGCTAAGTCGCTAGTTAAAAGTCTTAAATGCTTGAATTACTTGCTTGCTAGTACCATCAGTGTCCTATGTAATGGAGTGAATACCTTTTGGACGGAGGTAGCTGGCTCATTCCATTCGAAGACATCCAAGCCACGAGGCAAATGCATCCTGACGTTGTCGATACATCATTAATTTTTCACCTCAGCAGTTCGAACAAGCCTACTTTCCTCACTCCCTGGAGTGACGAAAGTTGCGACTTTCCTCAGTCCAGGGAGTGAAATTTGGTTTCTAAAAGCTTTTCGTCATAATGATGATGCCTTTCATTCAGGAATGTAAATAAATGTGTTTTTTTAACTTTAATATGTTCTCACTACTGAGGTGAAAAGTTGTATGTGTCACACGAGAGGAAAGTTTTTTTACATCTCGTGTTCTTGAGATCCCTCGCTACGCTCAAGATACAAACTTAGAATCACTCGCTTCGCTCGTGATTCAATTATAGAATCTTTCGCTTACTCGGGACTCAAAATCAACACTCGCAAGAAAAACCAACTTTCCTCTCTTGTTGCACAAATAACTATATTTGCACTAAGCGAGTTTCTCGCTTTCGCAATAAACTGTCAAGCGGTGAATTCGCTTTTGTCGTCTCTATATATTCCCTGACATAAGGTCTAAGCAAGAGTAAATACGCTCTCTCATGTATCAAGTTGGGCACAACCATTGGTATGTTAGTTAAAAAATGAGAACTCTTAAATAACCCTACTGAAAATACTGACTAAAATGATGTGATAATATTTTATTTTATGTTTTTTTTGATGTGGGTAGTATTTGGTCTCTCTGCTTTGCCCCAAGGTTGACTGGTAGATAATGCCATATGTCATTAAGTCCGCCTTTTATACTTTAACTTGTTTCTTTTGTGCAATAAAGTTTAAATAAAATAAATAAATAAATAATACTTGTTTTATTTTTTTAGTCGCAAGTCAGTATTTCAGTCAGGTTAAGGCTATTTTGGATGTATCCTTAACTACCTAGCATAATGCCTACAAGCTTTTAATAAACCTAGTTAGGATGTTCAACGATATATTTATACGAGAATATCAGTACAATTTATTTTACAGAAGTTTGTAGCGTCCTTGTGTAGTTGTGAGTAAATATTGGAAATAACGAACGTGCCGTTCTAATTCGTGTAACGAACTTTGTAATGTGCTCGCGCTACGTGACTTCGAAATGCAGAATTTTACGCTGCTCAATTCAAAAGGATTGGTTACACATAACAAGAATAATACTCAACACAATTATAGACATTAAATATAAAGTATTCAAAAGGGGTCACGCTTTTTCGAAACAATACAAGCAATGTTCGACTGCAAAAACGAGAACCTGTTTCAATTTATTGGTTATCATTTAATACGTGTAATGGAATTTTAGTACGCATATAATCGTTCCATCGGTCTCGATCTCTCGTAGCCCTCACCGCTTCATGGAGTTTGCCTGAGGTGGCTTTTTTGACTTGGTCAGACCATCTAGTTTTCTAATTTTTTAAACTTTTTTTTCGGAACTCAGCATAACATTTATGAACATGTGCCATGGGGCTTATCTTTGCATCACGTAGCGTAGCAGATCTTACGGTCGCCGCCCGTACCATTGTTGTATGGAAAATTTCATTGTAACTTGCCGGAACCCGCTGATGAGTCGGTTATAAATGGTTGGTGCACAAATTCCTAATGTCCAACTTTGAATTGCAAAAAAAAACTAAAAGACATCGGGCAGTTCTAATTTCAGGAAAACATCCCCAGCATTTGCCCTTTCCAACGATATGCTACATGCATACATTTTTATTCAATAACGAGATTTACTTGCTAATTTTGTTTAGCCGGAGACTATCAAAAACTTAAGTAAGAGCTATGGACAATTTTTTTTTTCCTAAAGTAGCATATGGCCCCACCTCTCTGCTGTTTTTTTTGTCCAACCCTCTGCCAAACACCCTGTATTAATATTGTAATATGATATCAATGTAAATAAGACTAGTTAGTAATGTCTACATACACAGATGGCGTCCCTGGGTTCAATATCAAGAAGAGCAAACATTTATGTTAAGGACGCAAATATTTGTTCTATTGAGCCTCGGAAATGTAGCATCCACAGGCTTATTGTGCTTACTATCGTGGAACTGGTAATATTTGAGTAACTGACTGATATAAGTAATTATTATTTACTCTGTATACATACAGTCATCAACTACCTACTCATTAAATTCGGAGAAAATCTTTGTACAATCACCATCAAATACCGGAGCGGCCAAGGTCACAAAGATCTGAATAACACCTCTATTGTCAAGGCGATAAAGTACATATTCAGATATTTTTGAGTAGGTACCCTGGCCTGGCCGTTCCGATATATTTGATTGCCATTGTACAATGAACAATCAATGTTCTGTTTTTTTTATAGAATATTTGTAATTATTTATATCATCATGATTTTTACAAAAAAATTACATATTAATAAAAACTTTTTACAAAAAAAAAAGATAAACCGACTTCAAAAAGGATAAAATGAATCATAATATTATTTATCTGCGTTACCAACTGATATGTTTGAAGTCGGTGCCAAGCCAAATACGAAGGAGGCGATGTGTTCAGTGAGTTGTTATTTTTACTATATAACTAATATAATACGGTATGAATCGCACGTAGATATATTATACATTCGTTTCGACCATGCGTTAACTGTGATGCAAGTAGGTGAATTAGGTACAGAAAGTATAATCGTGCGTCCTACGTTTGTTTGTCAACACATTGTTGGGACTATCCGTATGTCGAACGAAGCCCATGGTTCGGTTTGAATTATTTATCCTTCTTCATCTAAGGTTTAATTCTAAGTATAAAGGAATTCAATTGCTAGATAATTTTTTCTATACTCACATATACCCAGTACACACGCCGTGTCAGTAAAAAGGCACGATATTCAAATTTTATATGGAAGGTCAATCTTACGCGTCTATATATTTTTTTTCTATTTTCCGCCTTTTTCTGATTCTTGACAAAGCAGACGTGTATCAGAATATGTATATATATCATTGTCGCATTTCATCAAAATAGGATTCCTAGTTTAGACATGAAAAAGTAATACATGAAATCGCATTTCCCTATGCATTATTAGTACCGATGTTTTGTGATTTTCACACTTGAAGCTGATTTGACCGGTTTTCTAATTTGTGGCTTGGCACCGACTTCAAACATATCAGTTGGTAACGCATATAAATAATATTATGATTCATTTTATCCTTTTTGAAGTCGGTTTATCTTTTTTTTGTAAAAAGTTTTTATTTTTCCATTTTTAGTGGTAATAAAATCGGACAAAAAGTCTCGGAATAATCGGTAAAGATATATAAAAAAGTTCATAATACATCCATTCTATCTAAGGAAAGGTCCACGTACCATATGTGGACTTCATCATTAGGTCCTCTCTATCAAATTGGTGGTTTTCAAGAGGGAATGCTCGAGTTGCTTAAGAAAACACCCAAATCAACATACACGTGCCTTTAAAAATTGAGGAGTTCTCTCAATTCCTCACGGATCCCATCATCAGAACAGCACCAGATTAATGTGGGACCATCTTCGAGTTAGTTCCTATAAAACAAAAAAAGGAATTGTCCAAATCGGACCACGGGTCTCGGAGTAATCGCTGAACATCCTACATAAAAAAATCTTCATCACTATCACGAAAACAATCATCATCATCAGGTCCACTCGATCATATTTTCGGTTTTCGTGAGAAAATGCTTGCGTAGCTTAAGAAAACACCCAAATCACCATACACGTGCCTTTAAAAATTGAGGAGTTCCCTCAGTTGCTCATAGATTCCATCATCAGAACAGGACCAGATTAACGTGGGACCATCTTTGAGGTAGTTCCTTTCAAACAAAAAAAGAATTATTCAAATCGGACCACGGGTCACGGAGCAATCGCTGAACATCCTACATTTAAAAAATCTTCATCATTATCATCAAAACAATCATCATCATCAGGTCCACTCCATCAAATTGGTGGTTTTCGTGAGAAAATGCTTGAGTAGCTTAAGAAAACACCCAAATCACTATACACGTGCCTTTAAAAATCGAGGAGTTCCCTCAATTGCTCATGGGTCCATCATTAGAACAGCATCAGGTAAATGTGGGACCATCTTCGAGGTAGTTACTTTCAAACAAAAAAATAATTATTTAAATTGGACCACGGGTCACGGAGTAATCACTGAACATCCTGCATAAAAAAATCTTCATCATTATCATCAAAACAATCATCATCATCAGGTCCACTGCATTGAAATAGTGGTTTTCGTGAGAAAATGCTTGAGTTGCTTAAGAAAACACCCAAATCACCATACATGTACCTTTAAAAATTTAGGAGTTCCCACAATTCCTCATGGATCCCATCATCAGAAAAGCACCATATTAATATGGGACCACTTTGGATGTAGATCCTTCCAAACAAAAAAAGAATTACTCTAATCGGACCACGGGTCTCGGAGTAATCGGTGAACATACATAAAAAAAAACACCAAACCGAATGCAGAACCTCCTTCCTCAATGGAATTGAAGTCGGTTAATAAAAAAATTAATTTCAGTATAAAACAGTGAAACAACATTACCCAAATTTGTAACCTACCTGTGTTACCTGCTTAAAAAGTAGCAGTACCTAGTAAGATAAACAATGAATATTATTAATTGGTCTATAAAAGAAAACTTAACCATTTTAAAAATAAATTTCTTCCTCCAACTCGATTAACCATAAGAAAGAATCCTTTTTACAGAAGGCGACATTGAAAAATAAACGGTCTGCATCATTCATGAAGGAAGGTGGTTGATAAATGTGGGCCCTAAATCACAGGTGATGTGCACCGGGTTCCGTGGATTTATCTACTGAGCTTACTTCGTGTAATTAGATTTTTTTTAATGTTCTTCAATCGGTATAAGGTGAAAGAACCGCAAAAAAAGAGTTTTTTTTTTGCAGTTTGGCCTTTGTGCTGCGGTTTATGTGACCTTTATTAAAAATAAAATGTACTTAAAGACTACATTTTTGTTGTAAAAAACATTATCTATGTTACCGCTATACAAAGTATCTGGTAATTGGTATCACGATACGGAAAAGCTTTTTTTTAAGTTTCTGCAATCGGTATTAAGGCAGTTAAGGCAAGTCCGTCGATGGAGACAACCGCGCCTGCCATGATAAAAACATAAAAAAGATATTGAGGATTTTTATCAAAAAGATAATGTAAAAACTATTTTTTTTTTGTAAAAAACATTATCCATATTACCGCCATACAAAGTATGTGGTAAATGGTATCACAATGCGGAAAAAACTTTGGGACATTTAGATATCCTAATTAAATATAATAGAAAGAACTGTAACGACTTGTTCAGATTCTGAAAGAAAACATTTTTTTTAAATAAAATAATTTGCTAAAAAGTGTAAATGTTTAGAAAAAAGTTCAATCACAAGTTGTTTAAGTAAATGTCATTTCGATGACAAAAGTAGATCAAGTCGTTAACAAAACCAGAGACTTATGTAAATTGCGCCATCTATGTCAAAGCCAAATAATGATACCGAAAATGTAAGAGAAATGTCACCTGCACTGCTACTCCACCTAATAGCTACTAGTGTACTACTAGTACGCTATTTGTTACTAGGTGGAGTAGCAGTGCAGGTAACATTTCTCTTACATTTTCGGTATCATTAGGTTAGGTGGCTTTGACATGCATGGCGCAATTTATTTAAGTTTCAAAAAGTTCTTAGGCTGTGGTCGTCTATATCTCTATAGTCTCTGACAAAACCAAAACAAGTCATGGATTCAAAGTAAGAATACTGCTCCAGATATAAGCTAAGAACGTACCTAAACAGTATTTATATTATACTTTACTTTTACCCTTGTCCAAATAAATCTAACGCAATAAGACAAGAAACCTTAGAACGTAAGGGTTTCTAGATATATTAGCTTTTTCTTAGAAATGTCGTGATCTTGCACACCTTTATTCCATAATTCATGAACATTAGTCACCAGGCAACATTAGATGCTGTACCCATACAGGATAAATCTAGAGACGTGATAAGAAAAAAAAATTTTGTAGCATGCCAAACAGTACCTTTTCAAAAAAAGTATCACATATACGAAAGAAAATGTGACCAAGACGGAGGCCTTGGTTCGATAATTCTATTAAAAAAAAACTAATGTTTTATTTTATTCTCTAGATATTATTCAATAGCAGTTGTATGCATAACATTACTCATAATTATTGTGCTGATTTCGGCGTTTTTGTACCGGTACACTTTATTAAAATTAGAGCCATTATTTCATAGACAGAAACTACTTGTATGTTACAAAGAATAACGACATAAGAGCAAGACAGAGTGGCTCTAATGTTCCATATTTACCTAGCTCTAGAAATTCAAGATGGCGCATCCGAGCGGCGAGTAATAAGATTACTTACGGGGGTCGTATCCGATACTAAGTTATTGAAATTGCTATTGAAGCAGCTTCCTCGATACAGGTTGAATCTCTATTGTGCATTAATTTAGTCTATATTTCAAAGGTTACTTCCTTATATATAAATAAATAAAAATAATAAATGAATAAGCATGTAAGCATACAGGATGTCCCAGAAATCGACGTCAAGCCGTGAATGGATGATAGACCAAGTTATAACAGTTATCAGAAAAATACAAAAAAAATATCTATCACGTGTTCTTCAAAAATTATGGTCACTTTAAAAATTTACTAGAAAATTCACACCCTGGTCTCTTAACTTCTAGTAAAGTGACCATAATTTTTGAAGAACATGTTATAGATTTGTTTTTGTATTTTTCTGATAACTTTTATAACTTGGTCTATCATCCATTCACGGCTTGACGTCGATTTCTGGGACACCCTGTATACCAATGAATATCTATCTATACTCTTCTCTTCTTCCTAGCGTTTATCCCGGCTTGGGGTCCGCTTGACAACCTAATTCCATGAATTGGCATAGATACTAGTTTTTACGAAAGCGACTGCCATCAGACCTTCCAACCCAGAGGGGAAACTAGGCCCTTTTTGGGATTAGGTCCGGTTTCCTTACGATGTTTTTCTTCACCGAAAAGCGACTGGTAAATATCAAATGATATTCCGTACATAAGTTCCGAAAAACTCAGTGGTACGAGCCGGGGTTTGAACCCGAGACCTCCGGATTGAAAGTCGGACGTCTTACCGCAAGGCTACCAGCGCTTCCGAATATCTATCTATACATGTATAATAATAATTTGAATATACTTTATATTATATACTCACATACATTTTATTTATTCGGTATTGCATTTATTTGTAAAATAAATATCTCCTGTGGCATAATATCCCAAACTCTTCATCTCCTCTTCCATCTCTCTTATCATGTTAAGAAACGTGTGTCAATTTAGATATCGTAATATTGTCATTTATTTTTGAGGTTATTCGTTCGTTACTTCAACTACGATATTAAGATTTTTTTTAATATGTAAATATAACAACAATTTATTGATAGAAAAGTGTGATAATGTCTTTGAGAAGTATTTGTTTACATGATAATAGACAAGTAAGGATGAATTCTGTATACGAGTAGTACATTATTTGACAAAATTATCCACGGGGCGCACCTTCTCAAAAGAGCACCCACATTTCTGCGAAATGCATTTTAGAAAGTTTCGGGTGTTCGTGTACACGTCTATTTTGCTAATTAGTTAAAAAGGGTCTGACTTATGTAATGACTCTTAATTTTTAGGAAAAACGTGGCCTTTTGGCCGCTTTGAGCGCGTGACGTGTTTTACTTAGCTTAAATATGTAACCTAAATATAATATTTAGGGAGAGCCTTAATATCGTGGTGTTTCATGGTATGAATAGCCTAAGCTTGTACGAGTAGGTAAGTAGTTAATTCGTTATTAAAATTTTAATCCGGCATCTTAATATATGTTTGTGCATATATTCAGGGTGGAAAGATAAGTCGGGCCCTGGAGGGAAACTACCTTAAAACGTTGAGATAGCTCAATACACTGAAAGGAAACATTCCTTTATTTTTCCTAAAAAGTAAAACTGCATTCACAGATTTTTTTCTAATTTTCCCTTTTTTCGATACTAAAATTGTATGATTTTTCTTTTTTCATTATTTATGGCTTCTCTTGTGCCGTAAATTTGGTTGGTATTAAGAAGTTTGTATTCTTGTTGGAAATAGGATCGTTTGTCATGAATTGTCATAAAAATTGTTTTTGACAAAAATTACAAAATGAGTAGTTTTTTTGTGACTTGTACATTTTCTCGAAAATTTGTAAATGCAGATATGTCTCTTTTTAAAAATAAAAGAATGTTTCCTTTCAGTTAATTGAGCTATCTCAACGTTTTAAGGTAATTTCCGTCCAGGGCCCGACTTATCTTTCTACCCTGTATATATATATATACTTACATGTACAAGAACGTGGTAATAATTATTTTTAATAGTCGTTAAACCTAGCGTCCCTTACTCTATGTCCTTTGGTATTTTCATCCATCCACGCATTATATTACTGACAGTAAATTAGTACGTACAAAAAAGTTTAATTTGTTTTAACTATTTTAGTTAAGAATGAAGCAAAGACTCGTCAAACTTTTGATCATTCACATCAACAAATAATAATAATAAAATAATTGTGCGTTGGAAATTATATCATAATTATACAATTTTTGTATTATTTTCAACATCATTCAATCTCAGTATCATAAAGTATACACAAAATTTAAACAGACACCGAGCGCTCAATTGAAGTGTTTAAGGAAAAATATTTTCGACAAAAAACGTTTGAATGTGAAAACTTTCTAATGATAAGGAAAGGTCCAAAGTAATTAGCAACAAGAAAGACCGGGCTCGTTACAACTTTTGCAGGCGACTGACTGGATAAATATTAAGGGCCAATCAGCAAGGACCTCTTACTTAAAAGGCGGTGGTATTAATTTAATGTCAATACTATTTATATGTATAATAATGTTTCAATGTTTTTCAAACTCATATCGAAAAACTATGAGACAATACAGATCAGGCCAAAATATCTATTCAATATTTATATTTACTTATATCATACTAGTAGTTCGCCCCGAACTGTGAACTCGCGAATCTTGTGTTTCGCCATAAATGTGCAATAGTAGAATTACTACAAATACCAAAAATAGGTATCGGGTATTTTTTCTCAACTAACCATAACGGTGAAACTAAACGTCCATATTAAATTGTGCGGTTAATTGATGCGCAAAATTTTACCGCGACGAAATCGCTTCAGATTTGACAGTTTTTGTCTCATCTAAATTTAAATCCACCTCTCACATGCCTCTCACTCTGTTGCTTTGACATGTCGTTCTCATCTGTGGACCACCTATATAGGTTTCGGTCACCATCATTATGCGTCTATGGTAACTCTCTCTCTCTCTAACTATACTCTAACTAATGTGTTAATGTCAGTATTATGGATGGTAGAATAATAATACCATAGTCAGTATGCTGATGGCCCTAGCAGCCAAAGCTCTAATAAATAAAAAAAAAGTCAGTTGTCAAAATATTTACACCAAAATCAAAATATAATTGAAAATATTTTTGAAATCAATTTTATGTTGCTAATTGTTAAGAAACAGTAAGCAGTTAATAAGGATTTGACGAGAGTGTTAATCAATACGTTTCGTTTTATACCAAGCTCAACCATACTTGCTCGTAAAAGTAGCAAATAAGATGACCAATGTAACAGGACCCCTTTACAAAACCTTTTTAGGCCTTCTAATTTCAGAACCCCCGTCTCAATCCAGCTCATATACGAACTCGCAAATTTTGTTGGTCTCTGCTACAACCCCAACAAATTTCATAAAGATCGGAAAATCGTTACTAAAGTTATCGTCGGACAAACTATCTAAATCAAAAAGCCATCCAAATGCCGAGACGTCCCAGTAGCCAGGTGACAGTTGTTGTTTGTAAGAACGATCTTCGCTTACGCTCCGCTCGTTCGAAAATAATGAAGAACAACTACGCCTAAAACGATTATATATAAAAAAAAACCGACAAATTGAGAACCTTTTCCTTCGAAATTTTGAAGTCGGTTGAAAATATAAATAAATAATAAATAAATATTTGGGGACAATCTTACACAAATCAACCTAACCCCAAACTAAGCAAAGCTTGTACTATGGGTGCTAGGCGACGATATACATACTTAGATAGATAAATACATACTTATATACATAGAAAACATCCATAACTCAGGAACAAATATTTGAGATTAGCACACAAATAAACGCCCTTACCAGGATTCGAACCCGGGACCTCCTGCTTCGTAGGCAGGGTCACTACCAACTGGGCTATGGAGGCCGTTAAATAATAAGCTAAGTATAAAAGATGACAGATTCAAAACCAAATATTTTCATGTTTAGAACTGTGTACGAGTTTACTTTTTATGCGACAACAAGTGGACTTTCAATAATATGAATAACAATTACCATAGCACAGAGGCAATTTCCGGCGGCAAAGAGTTTTTAACATTTTTAAGTAAATTTTATGTGCCAGACATGTATGTATTTGTGACTCGTTTCACTTGTGTTACGCAAATTAACAAAAAAAAAACCGGCCAAGAGCATGGCGGGCCATGCTCAGTGTAGGGTTCCGTAAACTGAGACCATTAATTCAAAAGGTCGTATCTTACGGGAAATTTGGCGGCGCTTACGTCATTTTTATTTACGTCCTTTAACTATGGGTTTTTGAATGATAACTCATAAACGGCTCAACCGATTTATTTCAATAGAGTTTTCATTGAAGGTACTCATTAGGCCTCAGTTTCATGAATTTTTTTAAAATTTTAGGACCCACGATTCAAAAGTTAGATGGGGGGGACGCCCTGTTTTAAACTTTCGGAGCTATTATTTCCGAATTTATTAGTTTTATCCAAAAACTGTTTTAGAAGACCCTAATTCTTTTTAAAAGACCTGTCTAACGATACCCCACACAACTTGGTTAAAACGAAAAAAAAATTTCGCCCCCCACTTCACGTGTACGGGAGGTACCCTAACAAAATATATTTTTCGCGTTTTTATTCTACCGTTTTGTCGGCTTGGTTAATGCACATATTCAAACCAAATTTCAGCTTTCTAGTGCTAACGGTCACTGAGCTAGACCGCGGACGGACGGACGGACGGACGGACGGACGGACGGACGGACGGACGGACGGACATGGCGAAACTATAAGGGTTCCGTTTTTGCCATTTTGGCTACGGAACCCTAAAAAGTAACACAATGTAAAATGCGATAAGTACACACTATATAATTTAAACTTTAACCGTAAACACCATCGTCATTTCCCATAATTAACAAGCCACTTGTCCCGTGAACAAACTTTCGGGACATCAGGAACTAGCTCATCGATCAATCAGCACCGACGCGAGAATGTCCTGGCTAGCCGCAGTACAAACATCGTAAGTAGACAATTTGTAAGCCTTATTCTAGTCTAATAGATAAAAGGTTCGCTTATGGTTGTAAAATACTGTATTCTACTAATATTTTTATAACCCAAATCAAAATTACTGCTACGCAAGCGCCTGCCGCCATGAGGGTCATGGTAGCAGGCGCTTACGTTGTAATTGTCGTACAAATTCAATATAATTTTTAAGAAATAAAGTATCGGCAGTCTTACGGGCTCCTTTGATTTGGATTATCATTTATCACATATTTTTTAATGAAAATGAAATTATTTTTGTCCAAAGGCGCCTATGAAAACTCTGGTGTGCAAACACGGATTTTACGTCCATTTCATCAGAATAGTGCTATATAACAGTAAAATTCACTGCTACCTGCTTTTATTTTGCCCTGCGTCACAGATAATATAATAGTTCTTACGAACAGATATGAATCTCTCATAGCAAAAGTAAATACCTACCGCTTTAAGTACCTACGCCTGCGTATTAGATGTTGCATTCGCTTTCTGCTTCCTATTTAGTTTACCTGAAACAAGAATTTAACATTGTTTGAGAAATTGGGAACTTTATTATTTTGTAAAATTAATATATGATACAGTTGATACAAATGAATTTCATCCAGTTTTTCTGAACTTTTCATAATCTCAATCAAATTAAACATGTATGTATCAGAGTGACCAGCATGTATTAAAATAACTATATACCACAAATGCACAAGGCGGTTGTTTTATGCTAGTTTTAATACATTTAAATTGCGGGTATTAGGCAATAATAACGTAATAGTTTCAAATATGTTTGCTAAAAAAAAACATAAAAAAAAGATCTTAAGCTCCGCGAATAATATTTATTATCCAGCACAGTTAACATAACTGGATCCAGAAACCCAGTTTCACTTAACATTTTTGTTTACACCATGAAGACACAAGAATGAAGTAGGAACCGAGTGCTTTCAAACTTCCCAGTCTACACGGCTCCTACAATTCTGTTAGTTCTACATTACTTATTTACTATCACCATCTCTGATTTTACCTTGCTAGGTACGAATCATTTTAAGTAATAAATGTTTTGGATTTGAAGCAAGTAAAAGTTATATAGTTTTTTTAGCAAATATGGTTACATAAAAGTAGCGGGGTTACATAAAAGTTTTTTGTTTCCAAAGTGTACGGCTAACTCGTCTAAGTAGTAAAAAAGAATAGACTGTTTTTTATTACAGATTTCCAACTTCCAGAAAAGTATGTTCTTTATGACACTATCTAGTCTTTTGGCTTAAATTCTACATCTAATAAAACTTATGCCAATACAAATGTACATAGATATTACCCGTTACTTCGATTGGAAAATTCTTTCAACTATTTAGCGTAGGTATTCTAAATATTAGCGTATTATAAATTTCAAGCTCGAATTGATTCTCTAAAGGGCGTTACGGCTCTTATGCTTGGTAGGTACAATACAACATAATATATTACCCCAATCCCCTTTGCAATAAAGAGCAAGGACCATAAAATATTATAATATCTAGACCGTCAGTGTCTAAATGTTTTCAACAAATGAACCAGCGCCAGCGATCGCATCATAAACGTTGATCTATTTATTTTGTTCGACGATTTGATGCTGTTAATTTATAATTTTAACAAAAAAAGAACTCGTTTTACTTAGGACCCGCTTTTCCACGAGGAGGTGGCCGAGTTGCTGTAAAAAATAATGAAGTCACTATAGGCGTGCCTTTAAATGTTGAAGAGCTCCTTTGATTTCTCCAGGATCCCACCATCAGATCCGGTGGCTATGAAACCAACTGTAAATAATACTTTCAAATAAAAAAAGAGTTTTCCAAATCGGTCCAGCCGTCTATGAATAATCGGTGAACACACATAAAAAAGGAAAAAAAAACAAAGATCTCGACAAATTGAGACCCTCCTCCTTCGAAATCTTGAAGTCAGTTGAAAACATCTTCCGTTCGATAGATGGCGCTGCGGCGTAAGATCTAAAACAGAATGCCTGAGTTTAGGAGGAACGCGCTTTCGTATGTACATTATTGTATGGTCCCTGACAAAGAGCTAATAGTTTCCACTCAAGCTTCAATATTCAATGGCAATTCATGCAATTAGTTGGCTGTTCGAAGCAATTAATTATTGATCGGATTCAATTTAGTTAAGAAGCTATGTTTAAATGATTAACACTCATGTCAAAGTACAAGGTCGCGCTTTCAGAATTATGTCGCATGATATTCAATTAATTTAGATAGACTATTCAATCAATTTAGTTTTTAGTATAATTAAATAAGTTCATTTTAAGTTATTTCATGTACCTGTTTTCTACATAATAAAAAATAATGAATACGATAATTTTTAGCTTAAATTAATTTGGTTACTTGGCTACAGAACCTTGTTATAAATATAGTTGCGAAATGAGTACGTATATTATACGTTACGTATATTAAACGTAACTACGAGTATGTACTGCTAAACTAGCTATTATAACAGGCCTAGAAATCAAACTGGTCGACTGTACGTATATGGTAAAATTCCAGAATCAATTAATCACTTCTGCATATATTCATTGTTCTCAAATATATGCTTCGTATTTTTGTCGAATGAGAATAGCTGTAAATACTTATTTAAACACATTGTAACGTATATTAACTAGGGATGTGCTCGCCGGATTTGTCTGACGGATATGCCCGGCGGACAAATCCGTGTCAAATTTACGCCATACACGCACGGATTTGTCCGACGGGCACATCCGCGGACAAATCTACGCGTGTATCCCTAGCTAACGTTTTTAAAACCGTCACAATATCTACCTGAAGGGGTATTGTACATTTTCAACTTTAAGGTATAAATTAATTACAAACTGGTTATTTCTGAAATTTCATTATTAAGTATTAGAAAATAAGATTAATTTGATAACAATTTAATTTAAACTTATGTTTTAAAAATTACAATACCGCTTTAGTTGAGTGGCTAGAGATTACAAAATACGAAAATACTTAGAAAACTTTAATTAGACGTAAAAATTACATTTTCGACTCAAATCCTTGATTGTTTGGAGGGTATAAAATTTCATTAGGTTTAAATAAAAAGTCTCATTTACATCAAAGCAGCCCTTAAACCTTGAACCCACGCCCCGGAGGACCTTTCAAGATTGGTGAGAGTTTTCCTATTTCACTTCGTTATTTGGGTTTTGAAACGTTACAATGATCATTGACATGAGATAATTAGGTAACAGTGGCGGCCCGTCCATGGAACACGATTCCCGTCGGCTTGCCTAAGTTTTAGAAGCCTAAGCAGTTTTCCTACAGTTTTAAGCCAAATTCACCGGCTTGCCTAAAAAAAATATTGACCCACCGCCACTGTTAGGTACCTACTTAAGAATTTTTAGGTAGTCAATTTTAATTTGCCATTTACTGAGATTAAAATTTTGGCGGTACTCACATCACAAAAAATACACAAAAATTCGTTAATATAACTTGTTATTCAAAAATCTAAAGGAGCGCGTAAATTTACTGTAAACCTAGCGCCGCCCAAAACGATAAAATTTGATAAACAGCCAAAAGTTAGTAGTGAAATAAATTCCAATTCGAAACTGGCCGAAGCAATTTGTTTCGTTTGAAACAGTACTTTGATAACTACGAATGAACCGGGTCAAAGTGAAACTCCGGCCCGATCAGTAACAGTTCGTAACTAGTTACCATTTAATTATTTATTAGTGTGGTAACTATAGTGTTCTAACGATTAGGGACTTCAGAGTTGTTTTAATTTGTTTGTCTTTTTGTGGATATTGGTCAATTAAAGGTTTTTAAAGGTGTATAGGGCTGACCCTATAGAGAGAAAAAAGAAACTATTTACCACCGGTTCTAACCCTACACCTCTGAAGGTGTAGGGTTAGAACCGGTGATAGTTTCTTTTTTCTTTCTGACGTTCATAAGTGCATTGTAATATGCCTAAATTGAAGTATATATACGTAACAGTCTTGTATCTTTTTTATCTTTTATAGGTATTTAGTTAGATAAATTGGTACAGCATGTAACAAAACCACCTAATTAGTTTTTTTTATACACGACTGCTAGAAGACCCAGGAAGGTAGGCTAGGGTAGGATCTTCAGTAAAAGATTCCTGATTCCTTAAGAAGCAACTTGCACCACTGTTTTATTGCATGCATTTTATATATATTTCACGTAAAATTTATTCTTAAATAAATAACCGGTTGTATAAAGTAATGACAAAGGTAGAGGTATGGCATCTTCGGTTTTAAGATTCCTGCTTCGTCTGCGCACTCAAAAGCTTGGATATTATGTCATCTTGTGCCTCTGAGCCTTATGGAGATAGTATTTTTACTTTAAGCCAGAAAATATGCTGTTCTTTGTTGATCACAATTTTTGAGAATATTATAGGTAATATTAGAATTTAGTATTTGCCTAAACTTAACATCATTTTTCCAACGAAAACAAATGAATTTGCCAACATTCATAAAAAAAATTAATGAGGGTATATGCGCCAAACAACGCTCAGATGAAGCTGCAATAATCGCTCAAAACAGCAGCATATCTTTGGCTAAGATCGACAAAAAGATCTGTAAACTTATTGTACTTATAACAGAACTTTTCACCGTTTCACTCACTCACTTTGGTTGTTTTGCTAGTTTTTTTAAATCATAAAACTGAAAACTAGACGGTCCTTGATCTCTATTCTTATAAAAATACATTGCAAAATATTATTTGCAATTGTTAAATATTGGTTTTTAGCTGAAATAGCAAAACACGTGTCCATTATTTTGTCATGTTCTCCATATATTAAAATTAGTAATTAACGAGCAGTTTGCTTGAACAAAACTCTCTTCCGAAGTTAGAGGGTTTCGCCATTTTTCAGTACTTTGGAGGACAATATCTCCCGATAGGTTGAGTTTAGGCAGCTAAAAAAAATTACGTATCGGTTATTTTAGACTACTCTATACCCAAATCATTGAAATCGACGCCGGACAGTTGAGTATGTTTCCTTGTGAGTTTGACGTATTTTGAATATGTTAATCTATTACGGATAGCATGGTTGCCATTTTATCGCCTATTTTGCCATGCGTCACTTTCGTATATTTTTGGTAGAAAGTGACCACTACGGTATCATACGATAAAAGTCCAACCATATTAGGCTAGCATATAGCAGGTGATTGAATTTAGCAGAAATTAAATTATGCTTTAAAATTTTGCTAACAATTACAACTTATATTTTTATGAGTGCAAACTTCATTTTCCCTATGCCACACAAAGTATTTATCAATTTCAACACATCCGCCTCAAACTAAAAAACATTCCACTGAACTAAAACTCCAATAACCGTTCGCCAACTATCTTTCCGCCTCACTTAACACAAGTTTGATGGCTACATAACGGATCTATAGACGTCCATCATCACAAACCTCTTAATCAATTTAATGGCCGACGGATCACAAGACCACCAAGAGATTAAGTACTCCCAATAACATCCCCCTTAAATGGCACAAGTTCTTAAGTGGGTAGTTAGTACGTAAATTTTAGTTTGTCTTTGCGCTTAAGTTCTTAAACATGTTTCAACAAAATGTTACTAAGTCTCTTAGGAGAGTTGAGGCCTATGTTTGGATCTTCAATGGTTTGACGAAGAAGCCTAGTAATTTGCTGTAATTAAAATTATGAAGGATCAGGAAGCCGTAGTAAATACTAAATTCTATCATGAAAATAGTATTTGTTTCACGTATGGTAACAAGATAATTATAATTTAAATCTTTATATTTTTATAAGAATTTAAGTGAATACACGTGAAATAGCTTTTTGGGTAGGTAGTGGAAAATTCCATAGATACATAAGGTTGTATTTTCGGTAAATACAATTAAATAACAACTAACTTAACAAAAATATGTACAGCATAAAAAAAAAAAACTAACTTAAGCTAAAATATGTCTAAAAATGGCCCCCGCGGCATCGTGCCAAGGAGGCTGGCAGCATTTCCTCTCTGTATAGCAATACTGAGCCGCTGTGAGAGGAAGCTGCCAGCCCTCTGATCTCCGGTAGTTTCAATTAGCCTTTTGCTAAGATCTTTAACAAGAGATCGGGCGCTTGGACCCCACGGCCCCAGGGTCTCGACGCCGAAAGCCAAAAAGTGGTATTGGGGGCGGAGACCCCGGTATTTTGAAACTTTTTTCCTTTCTGCCGCCTCCGCTGCCGCACCAGCCCTGATCGAAGTTCTTGGTAGATGGGACGGTGCCAATGTATCAACGCACGTTGCGTCCCAGACAAGCACGCGTCCCATCTTCCAAGGGATCAGGGTCATACCGTCCGGCCTCTTGCCATCGTCTCTTGAGACGCCGCTTGGTTCCAAAATAGCTGGCACATTGACGGTGGCAAGAGTCCGGCGGACGATGTTGTTTAAGGCAGCGTGTCGGGAGAGGCGGCCGGCACTAAAACGGCACGAAAGACCGTGGTGTCCAAATTCATCAACGTAAGTGCCGCAGGGGCACTTGTGGGGGGCACAGACCTTCACACCTAGTCTCAGGCCTACTGCTAGTCTGATGGTTTCAGGGTCCAGATAATTACCTACGGGAACAGAGGGATAGGCGTGGAGCCACTGGCCGGCTTCCCGTTCGGCTGCCGCCAGCAGCCGTGCGCGTGTGTGGCCAAAACTGGAATTTACAAGTTTATCAAATTCTATTTTAGAAAGAGTGTCATCCCAGCTCCGCTGTTTTTATAATTTTTGTGGCAAATTTTGACTCGGACAAGCCATCTGCCAAGCGTTTTTAGCCTCCGTCATGCACGACGTCTCGTAGTTTAAGGGGCAGGCCCTTAGGATTTTACCTACGAGAGCAGAAGTACCATGGACGGACGATAAAAATGCTGGCAATGCAACGCTGGAAATTTAATTGACCGCGAAAAATATAAGGTTGTATTTAGGTAAGTGGGTAAACATTAACATTAGAATATTGTTATAAAAATTGCGAACTAAGTAAGGGTAAATAAGTACATCTTCTTGTAGAGTCATCACCTACCGCAGGTCGGTGTCCGCAAGTTCTTGAACCATAAGTGATCTTTTCACTTAAATCATTAGTTGAAGGTGTAATTTGTCGTCATGCATGATATGCATGAGGTGGCAGGCCCGCTCTGGAGAACAGTAACCGCACCGGGCGTATTGGAGAAAAATTGGAGAGGCGTATGCCCAACAGGGGGCGTATACTTGCAGAAGAAGAAGAGAGAGAAGATCTGCATGATATGACGAAAGTATAGTATAAATATATTGTTGCTGATTAGTAAGTTGCTAAGTAGTAGACTTCTTCTATAAATATTACTAGGTAAAAGTACTCCAATCAATTATTCCTAAACAACACTATCGAAAACTTCAAACTAACTTTAACTGTCCCTCGTCTGAATTAAAGGGTAACTCATTAAATTAATGCTACCCTAAATTAATTAAACAAGTTGAGACAAGGCTAGTTTCAGCTTTTGTTTTATCTGTTTCCTTAAATAGTTTCAACTTTAACGAATAACAACAAGTTCCAATTGAATCGGATAAGCAAATAAAGAGATGAGATGAAAGAGTTTGTAAGGAAATATTTATAAACAAATATTAAAATATTGTAGCGTTAATTAAATGTAATTTTCTTTGTAAATAAATATATATAGGTACTCGTATGTGTATTAGCTGATGATATGCATTAACTATTAGTTTGAAAATGATCAAACTTTCAACCGCGTTTTTACTCCCTAAGAGGTAAAAAATATTATATTTCACACACAACCAAGAAGTTTACAAAGAAGTCCTTACAACTAGTATATAAATAGATCTTATAAAATAAACTTAACTCTAACTTTTTTACTTACGAACCGACTTGTTACTTATCCTTTTATTATAAAAATATAATAGATTAATTTATAACGTTCGCGCATAACAGTTTGTTGAAGAAAATATTGAAAATAGATCACAGACACATTCTGAAAAATATTTTCGTTTGTTAAATTATGAGTGAGTGTATCAACATGTATTTAAAAAATGATCTAAATCTAAAATGCCCTTGATAATCTTTAAGCCCTTTCCAGAATTTGGAAATTCATGTGTGTTAGATTATTTTACCGATAGATATTTGCTAAGATCCTAAGTTTGAGAAATAAATGAGCTGGTATGTACTACGGTATTAGTTTATCAACTTCATTATCGCCTCTATGACCCTAAAACTTCTGACGGCCGACGATCGGAAACAGAAAATTTAAAATACTTCATCCTTCTACATAATAACCCCCTTGAGCGCAACTTTCAGCGAAATTAACAAAGTTGGCCGCCCCGAGATCTCAGGTAGCATAAATCGTGATGAAATTTGAAAATAAAAATAGGCCTCGAGAGAGTTTAGTATCTCGGTGGATTTATTGGTAGACGCAATGTTTGCTCGCATGACTGACTGTAATTTATGGCTGGTACTTATTTAGCTTTGGGAGTAACCACGAAATCGGAACCAAGTTTTTGCCGGTGCATAGAAATTGTCTGGCTAATAAGAGACGTAAGACAGAGTCTAATAGTTAAAGTAAGTAAGTAAAGTAAAGTAAAGTAATATTTATTAATCAAACAAAGTTTAACAGATTACCAGGTTGTCTGGTGCATTCCAAACTAGGCTGAAGCCTGTATCTTGGAATGCACCATGTTTTGTAGTTATAAAACATGAAATTTGATTAGTAGAAAAACATGAAAATTAATTAACTAAGATTAACCTAAGTGTGTGTGTGTGTAAGTTGTGTGTGGGTATGTAAGTGTGTATGTGAGTAGGGGTATGTACCTGTGAATCGTGAATGAGTGTGAGTAGCTTAGCTGACCACAGACCAAGTGTAAGTATGTATTATCTCTTCTGTGTCATTGTATGATAGAGTAGAAAACCATTTTTTTAATTTTGATTTGACTTTTAGCGAGGTGCATGTTTTTAGGTCAAGGGTTTAATTTTGCTATTTTTATGGCTACGAACGAGTTGGAGAAATACCTCTGTATAATGTCGGGTTATTTAGGCAAAGACAGAAAATAAATAAATATAAACTGAACCTCTCTTTAAATCAATCTATTATATTTTTAAATAAATAAATATTATAGGACAATCTTACACAAATCAACCTAGTCCCACGATAAGCTCAATAAGGCTTGTGTTGTGGGTACTAGACGAGGATATATATAATAGATAGATATAGATAAATAATTAAATACATAGAAAACATCCATAACCCAGGAACAAACACAAATAAATGCCCTGACCAGGATTCGAACCCAGACCAGACCCAGACCCAGGATTTTTATAAGAAAAGAATAAGTAACAAGTCGGTTCGTAAGTAAAAAATCCGAACACTTATCAAACATCTATTTATTGGTAACTACTTGTCCATTAAAAGATTTTTACACTAAGTTTTGTACTCCGGTGTCACGTTTCGTCAAGTTTGGCGTTGAGCTTGCCAATTTGGCCCGGTGGGACGCGTTTACTCGTAATAACTTGTTTCAAAGAATATCAGTAATTTTGACCTTTACACGACTACCCAAAATTGTGTTTTTGTGTTTTATTAAGCACATATCATATGAATTGACTGTTACATTTAAACTGGTCTGTAGTATAGTTTCAGAAACCATATACTTTGTTTCTACAAGATATGTAGGTACAGTGGTGACGTCTTTGATAAATTCAAACTCAATGACGATACGATTTAATTTCTGAGCTTTAATGACCAACTTCGGTCGTCAGTTTTTCATAAATTTACTAAATATGAGTACAATTGGATACAAACAAGTAATCGGAAAAAGTTTGCAAATTTTGAAGACTACATATAAATTACAGACAAACATTCTTAACATACAGAACACTACCGTCGACTGCTACAACTTTGCCTACTGTTCACAACTTTACCTAGCTTTAAAAACATGGTTTTCTTCACCAATCAGCTATTTATATCTTATTGCTGAAATGGCAAAAGGCGGACATCTCAGGAATAAGATATAAATAGCTGCTTGGCGAAGAAAATGTTTTTGAGGGCAGTCAAAGTTCTAACAGTTGATGGTACTGATAACAAGCCGTTAAATACGATATTCAAATACGGTATATTTAAAATTGGAACGTTATAATAACATCGTAACGTTCCAATTCGAAAGCCATCCATTGGCTATCTTTGTTACGATTAAGCGTTTTTTCAAAGGCGTATCTCGCTCTCATCCACCGATGTCTGACATTTAATTAATTCCCGCCAATGTCAGGCGCTGTAAAGGCCGGGGGCATAATTCCGATCTCCTAACGTGACGAATGTTTTGCAAAACCAGATTAAAGTGCCCTCTTTTCTATCTAATTTCAATCACTTTTCAATCTTATAATCAAATTTAGGAATAGGTACACAGAAAAAAAAACAGATAAACATATTTTTTTGCGCTTTCAATACTATTTATATGTGTACATGTTTTACTTCTAACAATATACTGTGACGTCACAGGTTAAATCTTCCATAGAAGCTTCATTGAGTCTATAGTTTGACTTGTCAGAAGAGAAAGTAGCCGATTAGCCGACCGAGAGTAGCCGACAAATAGAATTGCCTATGGTCTTGTAAATATTTCATAGTTGACTCCTCAATACTTATAGTATATAAAATCCGAGGAAAAGCCTATTAGTTCGCTAGCCTAGAGCGTTTGGAACATACAGTCAGGACAATTTATCAACGAGTGGCCGAGTTAATGACGGAAATGTGTGTTGAATTCACTTGATCAGTGCGTTTGGGGTCACAAAGTCGAAATCTGAATTATTTGTCAAGGCGTTATGTGTGGTCATTAATAATTGTCAGTAAATAATATAATCTATATCGACTAAATCAGAAATGAACAACATTTTTGATAGTTTTTACTTACGTTGCTGATATGATAAGATATATATCATACAGTGTTAAAATTATTATTAGGTTTGTGATAAAATTGCTTCAAGTAGAATTAGAATTTTTTACAAGTCTGAATGGCAGAATGATAGAATAATATTACTATAAATAAACAAAATAATACTTGGTGTTGGTTGCACCAAACCATCTTACCTTTACAGCGTTCGCCAAATTTTACCTCATGGAGCTATTGATCAGTGCAATTGTGGCGATGGGGGTGCAATCCGTGCAATGGCAGTCATTCAATCATCATTTCGGGTTTATAATATGCGTGTACATAAAGCAGTGTATGCAACTGTACGTAATTAGGCCTTAAAACACTAGTGTTTTAAGGACCCCTATTACGTAACAGTTAAATAAACTACTATAAAAGCCTTAAAATAATGACAATTTTAGCATTGCACCAAAAATGCTGGAAAATCTACGATAAGTAACAGGTACCGAGTTTATCAGGTCTAGCAAAAATAAATGAAAAGTTGAGCTTTTAGCGGCTTTTGATAAAGCAAAAAGTGTATGAAAATGTTAAAAGTCCTTTAAAAACAAAAACCCTTTAATTTCGAGGCGGAAAAGGCGAAGGCACCATCAGAGCGCCGCAACCTACTTCCGTTGTTTTAATGATCCATCAGGCTTTGGAGGATGATGCATTAAGCCGAATGGTGAATTTAATTTACACACTAGCTTCTGATCTCTGTTTTGGTATGAAGTTTATAATTTATCTGTAGGAAGATAATGGTGTGGGATTTTTTTGTTATGAAGATACCTTTCGGATAACGTTGAAGTCGGTTATCAAAATCAGGTAAAAGTAGTTCATAAGTAATTCGGGGTCGATTTCCAAAAATCGCTTCTTAAGTGTATATGGCATTTACAGAATAATATTAAAATTTTCTAGATGCCACTTTCAACGAATTATGTTGTGCTGTATTACTTTATTCGTCGACTTCTTGGTTGCTAGATTGGATAAAGTAGGTAGGTACCCCTAGATTCATAATTGCATGGGCAATTAATTAATTGATAATGTGTTCATGCATATTTTAATCTCTACTACAGTCTACTAATTTGATTCATATGCCAATTTTGTGGAGCCTTATCGTAATAGCAACTTTAGAAGTGCATAGCACATTTATATGTATCTGTCGGCGGCCGATCGTAAAATCAGGCAGATCGTAATGTTCCTGTGTAATGTTTTAACGATAGTCACATTAAACCAATGTATAGGTAGGTTATAGGTTCATCAGGTTGCTTCAGATGCCCGAAGGGCAAACTGCCCAGCAATAGGATCCCCGACTAGCGGGGCACCGTCGAGTCAAAGATTATCACGTTTCACGATATGCCTAGGAATTTCACGATATGCCTGATCTTACGATCGGCCGCTGACATATCCACGGCGCAACCGTCATTATGACAAGGCCACTATAAAAGGTCTGGGTAATAAATTGGTTGACTGTGACTGTAATTAAAACCAATTAAGCTTTACTAATATTTATTCTTCTTCTTCTTCCTGCCGTTTATCCCGGCTTGGGGTCCGCTTGACAACCTAATCCCATGAATTGGCATAGACACTAGTTTTTACGAAAGCGACTGCCATCAGACCTTCCAGCCCAGAGGGGAAACTAGGCCTTTTTGGGATTAGGTCCGGTTTCCTTACGATGTTTTCCTTCACCGAAAAGCGACTGGTAAATATCAAATGATATTCCGTACATATGATTCCGAGTTCCGAAAAACTCAGTGGTACGAGCCGGGGTTTGAACCCGAGACCTCCGGATTCAAAGTCGGAAGTCTTACCGCAAGGCTACCAGCGCTTAACTTTACTAATATTTATTCAATTATATTAATTCAAGTTTCCATACTATAAGAGTAATACTAAAACCAATAAAGCATTAATTTATTACATAAATCACCCAATAATTATACCTGTATCTTAATTAATCGTTGAAAATGATTTACTAAGTATACTAATTAAAGGCATTAAATACTGGCTTATTTTCTGAGAATTCTGAAAATAACTGCGCTGATTTAAGGTCACCTTATGTCAAGGAGATCTATACGACCTCTAATGTCCTTATTTATTGAGAAGATTATCATATATAAAGAAATGTAATATTTCTTATGAATAGAAGGTAATAAAAAAAGCAACATGTAATGAGCAAACAGAAGATCTCACTTATATTAACACTAATGTAATATTAATTTAAGTTCATACTAATGTGTTGTAAGTAAGTAAGTAAGTAACACTTTATTGTACGTAACACAGTAGATAAATACAGTAAACAAAACATGTAAAGTACAAAGGCGAACAAATAAATAAATGTAAATAAAAAAATGTAATGTTGTAAACAGTAAATGCAGTACATTATAGCAAATATTTAAAAAAAAGCCAACTTCAATGTGGGAGGCCGATGAAAGATTATTGTAGATGGTGCACTCTAAGATTCCATACAAAGAATAACTCGCTTAACACATTCAGTGCCGCCTAGTGCTACGCGCTATACGCCCGAAGCCCGTAGCCAGGTATTCGTCGTTATTATTTAGCGCGTTACTACGAACAGAAAACCCGACAGTCGGGTTCTTGGCGCTGAATGTGTTAGGAAATAGAAATATATTTTGCTTGAAAATGTGGTACAAAAGATGGTATACAAGTATATCGTGGTCACACACATGGTGGTGGTGGTGTGTTAATAAACACAGCGAAAAAGAAAAATCGCCAAATGTGAACTACGGTTCTGATCAGCAGTTCCACTTCATCAAATATCACTTATTTAAATGCAAATACTTAATTTGTTGATGAAAATACTAAAACCACTATATATATATGTCTTTAACATTTGAGGAGTTCCCTCGATTCCTCATGGATCTCACCATCAAAACATGGTAGCCACTTTATAGGTGATGAAGCTAAAAATAATATAAAACTGTGTCACATAGATCATAAGTTGCGAAATTAGTAGGACTACAACTTAACATGATTGATTATACAGAAATCGATTAGTTATTAGGAAATACAATCCCCCTGATAGGGCGCCACTGCACACTGGACGGTCTACCCAGTCTTAAAATACGCATCGAGTGAGCATGAAGAATTATTTCTTGCTGCTGATACAGCTGATTCATACTATTAATACTCCTTGCTATTACTTGTAGCTTACTATTTGTTCAGTGAATTGATCGTACCAATCACGTGCAAGCACCCAAAGTGAATGTCACTAACAATACGCTTTGTCATCCAGAGTTAGTATCACAAATACGTGTCAGGACAATTTGCTTCTGTTTAGAGTTCACGTTTGAGCATTGTTCAGCTTAACCTGCAGTTCAAAGCGATGCAACTGAGGATGATTATTTCGGTGAATATGCATATTCAGTTCTGTACGTTGTCTGGGCAGGTACAGTCGCCATCAGATATATCGAAGCGGCCAAGGTCACAAATATCTGAACAGCGCCTCTATTGTCAAGGCGATAAAGTGCATGTTCAAAGATATTTTTGAGTACCGTGACCGCACCGATATATTTGATGGCAACTGTACATACTGATATGCTATCCAGACAGCTAAAGCAAAATTTGCGTAATTGACGAATATCATTGCGAGCATAAAATTATATAATACGTCTATTTTAAATAAATGAGACATATTATCCTAAAAAATCATACAATAATACCTAAAAGGAACTTTGTTAGCTTTGTGTTAATCTTGCAGTGCACTGTTGAACTTGCTATCGGTACGAAAAAAGAACAGTAATAAGATAAGATAAGATACATTTTATTGGTAAAGATTGGTAATTACAAAATATTGTTATTTCAACTCTCCTGGCAATAACTAAACCTTAACATGTTTAATGTGCTAGCATTTTTTTTTTCATTTATTGCTTTCTAGCAAACTCTACTTAATGTTTATGAGGCTAGCTTCTATAATACGATAGAAATAACGCTAACGGAAAATATGACGTGCAATATTTATATTCAATTCATAAGTTTCCATTTCGATCAAGTTTCGAGAATTTTGTTTTAGAGCTAATAAAATAACATAGTCCGATCGTAAACAAAATACTCCACAATTTTACTGAAAACGGGAATATTATACCACAAAATTTTACTTTCTTTCGCTTCCGCATCAATCATCAAGAAAACTTGAAAAATTCATCTTCGTTAGGAATTTTTGTCGAATTGTACCACAACCTATTTTGTTTGGATTCTACGTACCGAGCGCGACCGAGAAAAGACGGATTACCATTAGTGAATCCCTCCTGGGTATCTAGTTACTATTTTGTTTGTGTTGTAACTTGTACATATTGACATCAGGAAAATATGAACATTTTGTTATATCTACTACGAGCAGAGACTATAGAGATATAGACGACCAC
Source organism: Pammene fasciana (assembly GCA_911728535.1). Lineage (NCBI taxonomy): Eukaryota > Metazoa > Arthropoda > Insecta > Lepidoptera > Tortricidae > Pammene > Pammene fasciana. Next base: position 8,075,318 of record OU452292.1, read on the forward strand.
AGCCTAAGAACTTTTTGAAGCTCATGTCAATTGCGCCATCTATGTCAAAACCACCTAATGATACCGAAAATGTAAGAGAAATGTCACCTGCACTGCTACTCCACCTAGTAGCTACTAGTGTACTACTAGGACGCTATTTGTTACTAGGTGGAGTAGCAGTGCAGGTGACATTTCTTCTTACAATTTCGGTATCTTTAGACGGCTTTCGGACAGAGGGCGCAAGTCGAACGTGACCTACCGTCAGGCTACCCGCTCTGTAGTGCTTTCACGTAATGCTATGAATAAATATGAACAATGGAGGTAGAAACGAAGCAATCGATTAATGAATGCCCACAGCCAGCTGAAAATCTTAATCCAAACAAGTCAATTAGCCTGTTCATCAGGAACAACCCAAAAACACTGCCCTGTGAAAACAAAAGAACCGATCTCTGTACAGAATTTACGTTACTTACGCTCTTTCTCTTTTAATGTAGAACAGCCAATTGGAACTCAACAATATTCTGTCAAAACCACGTATGATTAATTTTTAATTTTCCGATTCAAACCTTAAATTCATGTTACAAGGTCGGTATTGGAATGACGTACTGCAGTGAGAGGATATTACGAAATTTTCTAGTCAAAATTAGGGCTGCAATTGGGAATACGAACAATTCACTAGAAACTCGTTACACTGGCACTAGATAGCCAGGAAAAGAGTAGTAAGGTAAGCGATTTTCAAAATTATTACATGTAAAAAACTTTATTATTCATTGTATTTGAGATTTGCATATTTTGAAACGCACTTTTAAAGCAAAACAATGTTTTACGTTATTCAATTATTTCGTTACCTATGTAAAAAAATATATTATAACACTCCTGTTGACTCCTGTTGACCTTATTGTACGTACTAATAGTCAATAGGTACTTAAGTTAAATTGAACCTTAATTATACGAGTGACCTGGTATAATTATATTTTTATGAAATCTTAGTTTTATTATAAATATAATTAATTTTTACTTGAAACAATAATAAATTTCTGCCTAATAAGTAGTTCAGAAATGTCTTATTCACAGAATGGATTAAAAAATAAAGCGGAATGACGGAATGGCGGAATCGCCTTTTTTATCTAAAATCTCAACACTCAGCGCTCACAACGATAAGTCCAGAGCTCGGATTTTTCACGGCAAAACAAAACACTAGCGTAATTTAGCCAGTGCTTGAAATATTATTTTATCGATATCGATAATTCAGAACTAGAAGAAATAAAAGTCACCAAATAAAATTAATATGTAATAAAACTAATAAAAACATTTGTATAAAGTTACTATATATTAGAAACAGACGCAATTTCTTCTTCAAAATCTACGTCAGTACACACAGCAGCACAAGACATTTTATTTGGGTAATAGTGATAGGAGTAGATGATCATTATCTTTTCAACATTCTCTGGGAGTAAACAGTTGCGTTTATCACTATAAATCCATTTATGTACACTAAATGTACGTTCAACTTCAGTTGACGTCAAGGGAGCAAATTTATAGAATTCATTATCAGTTCGGGTAATATTTTCAGATATGTCTCTTAAAATTTCGTAATCAGGATTTCGTTCGAGCACGGCTTCAAATTTACGTATCACTGGTAACAGTTTACTCCAGTTTACGTAGAAACGAACAGTATCCAGAATGAGGAAGGATTCCGCAATGGATAAAGTCGAACATTGCAATTGTTCTATTGAAGAGGCTATTACTTCGTAGTTGTCGCGAATGAAATTTAACTCCGGTCGTAGTTTGCGTGTTTGAAAACATTTTTTTGCAGCTCTTATAGCTGCCGAGTCATTAGCAAGTATGGAGACGACATCACGTATTTGCTCATAGTATTGAGCGTAATATACCGCAGCAGATATCCAAGTTCCCCATCTGGTGATAATTGGCTCGGGAGGTAGGGGAATGGACGGATATTTTGCCTTAAAAAGGCGTACACGCTCTGGAGATTTTAGGAATATCTTTTTGACATTCGATATCAACCCATCCACACCTTTGAAATTATCTCGCACTTCTTCGGCAACCCGGTGCAGACCATGAGCTAAACACGTAATGTGTTTCATACGAGGAAACGTTGCTTTTAAAATACGACCGGCTTTAAGCATATATGCGGCACTATCTGTGCAAAGTAAAAGCAAATTGTTTACGTTATCATTGAAAGAATTTTGAAACAAAAATTTTAATTGGTTTATTATTAGGTTTGCTATTGTTTCCCCATTTACCTTCTCTAAAACCTTCGACCCCAAAAGATAAAATTGCTTAGAACAATTTTTTTGCAAAGACCGAATCACCACGTTTGTCACACATTTTCCCATGAAATCTGGTGTTTCGTCTATAGATATCCACAAATAATTGGTTTTGTTTACCTCTCTTATACCCTGTATAGTTTTTTTGTACACGAGATTTAAATAAATTTTTCGCAGGGTCGATTCGTCCGGTAAAGAAGTCATAGAGCAGTCGCAACATAAATACTTGTTAAAAAAATGACGAAAATTATTGTTGTTGACTGTTGCCCATGGTATGTTGCATGAAATAAGAAAAATAATTAAATCGAAATAAAATTGATGTTTCCTATTTGGTTGCCCCGAACGGTAATTGTGGCGGTTGCTTTTCACATGATTCTCAATATTGCATTTCTTCAGTTTTAGATGCATATCGCACATAGAGCAGTATATAGTGGAGGTCACTTCATTATAGACTAACTCAGGGTGATTTTCAATCCACGTTTTGATCCGATCTTGTACATTACTCATTTTTGTATTAATTGATACCTTGCAATATTAAGTTATTATACGTATATCCAACACGTCGGATTCAATGCGTTGCGAAATAAATAATACCTAGATGCAATTTACGTTTTATACGTAATGAAATGACAGTTAAAGTGTGAATGTCATATGTCATGTGAGATGAAATTTGCAGTCGTTTCTATCATTTTAAATGAGGTGGTATAGTTACTTCGTTCTAAGTTGTACATGCAGACCTACCTCTTTGTTGCTCGACTATGGCAAAGCTAAAATGAAAAGTTATTTTATTACTTATACAGGATGTCCGGTAATTAATGCACAACCTTCTAACCCCCAGTAGGTCACCTTAGACTGGTCAAAAATATTGATTTTGAGCTCTAGTAAGTCTCCTGTTTTTCGAAATTTTCGCACGTTTGTTAGTTTTTAAATTTTGACATTCACACTGATAGGTGTACCATCGAATAAAAAAAGAAAAAATGTACTGAGGCAATACCTGTCATATACTCTAGTAAGACTCGATAGGTGTCGATAAAATAATATTTCAAGCACTGGCTAAATTACGCTAGTGTTTTGTTTTGCCGTGAAAAATCCGAGCTCTGACGATAACGATGTCTGCAGCAGATAAAAAATAAAAACAAATGCCGACGCAAAGATGAGCTTTAAGCCAAAGGTACTGTTGAGGTTGTGTATAGGTTTTGATATCTTTTATTGTCTATGCTTTTTATATTGTTCTATCTTTGTAATTGATGTTTGTCATATTTTTTATTTGATTACATTACTTTTGCTCGTTGGTGATTGTTTGGTACCGTAAGCCTCTTTACAGGTACATCTAAAATTTTAGACTAATATACAATTTTAACCCAAATCCATATCATATTTAATGGGCGGACGACGGATGCAATTTACGTCAAAATAACGTCAAACGATATACATAATGTGGATATGACTACAATTGGTTTAAAAAAGAGAACATAATTGCCAAATAGTTACATAATTTTATATTTATTTTTGAAGTATATAATCATATAGTTTTTCTACATTACATAATTATAGAATATCAGTCTATTCATTTTAATTTGATGGTTTACTAGGTGCGTATTCGTAAAGTGATACTTCACCATTATTAATTATGAATAACGCTTTTTCGTTTCGCAAATAAATTTACTTGAAATTTTGTACTAAATAATGAGTCTTTAGAAGTCTCTTAAATTAGATCCGGTTTATCAAGTATCCATTTATGAATTGTGGTTTCATTTGACATAATTATTTTAAATGTAAATATTGAAGGAAATGCACATAAAGCCCCAACTACAAATATTTTTATATACATAAATATTACTCGAAATTTTATAAAAGTCTTATCCACCTTATGCTTTCGTCACCATATTGCATCCATTGTCCGCCCTTTGATCATATTATACGTAGTCTTTAATTAATTTTAGATCATATTTTATTATAAGTACTTAAACTTTGATACTTATACATAATTTAAATAAATAATCTAAATAATATATTGCATCGTGGATAGCGTTTTAGTAGACTATTCTGTGAATATTCTAACAGTTCAGGTATACCTACGTTGATATGTTTTTATTACGCATCATCCATCAGAAAAAAGGTGACCTTATCAAGAATGTTTAAGAGTCGCCAAGACGCTCGCGTGAACTGGCGTCCCCATACAAACGTAGTTCAGCTCTCATTTTAAAACGACATGATTTAGAACTACGAAATTTGGCATGGGCATTCTAGTAGTAGAGATTTAAGCGGTCCAGACACTATCAGTAGTAATGACATTACTAATACTGTCATTTCTTCGTTCAGTAATGACATTCCAAAACCTCTCCACACACTTGTCAGTATTTTTCATCATTACGACAGTGGTCGCGGTCGACAATGGACGCAAAAAAGATAGCCTGAATGGCAATAATAATTGCAATTGCTTTATAAAAACGGGTTAAAAGAAAAAAATACAGAAAGGGGCTGTCTTTCAAGGAATATTTACATGTACCTCTTAAAAATATCGGCATCACTGAAGCATTTCAAGAATTACTTTCGGATGAGCGAAGCAAATTACTTGAAGCTATTACAATCATTTACTCCAATTATAAGCAAAAAAGACACTCATTTGAGTGAATCAATCCCCGCAGAATATAGATTAGCTCCAAATGCGTTCATCCTCGGCGATCGCTCCACGAATACTGAAGGAATGATGGAATGACGCGCACCGCTTACCACAAACTGTCAGTATAATGTCATTACTTCAGTACTGACACTACAATATTAAAATATTCGAATAACTTCATTCCTTACCGTCATTCCTTCATTCCAATCACTACACTGTCATTAGTAATGTCATTACTTGAAGGTAATGACATTATTAGTGATAGTGTCTGGACCGCTCTAGGTCGGACATTCGTTTTCGTTGCTAATAATTGTAACACAAAGAAAATATAGCAAAAATAAGTTTTGTATGTAAATTTGTAACTGGCTGTATTTTCTTTGTAATACAATTTTTAGTAACGAAAATGAATCTTCGACCTAGCTCTGTACTACTAGAATGCCTATACCAAATTTCGTGGTTCTAAAGCATGTCGTTTTAAAATGAGAGCTGAACTACGTTTGTATGGGAATGCGAGCGTCCTGGCGACTCTTAACTTAGTGCAATATTTAACAAAATTCAAAACAAAACACAAGAAATTGATTATGAAACAAAAGCAAAATTCAATTTCCGAGGCACAAAATTATTTCATCTAACAATGAACACGGTTCATCAACTTGATTTGAATGATTTGATTCCGCCTGAAGGCCGCTAAAATGGAATGAAATCAAGTGCTCAATAAATAACGACTTCCGGTTGACGAGGAGTTTACAGGGGTTGTGGATGTCTCCGACAAACAGCAATCTATAAGGGATGGACAGGTGAATTCGACTTTAACGCCAATGATTTTCTTGGGTATATGAAATTCATTTGATGATTTAGGGGGTTATTTCCGGTGAAGGAGATCGTTTTGTGATAAAAGATGTGTGTTTAGGTTTAATTTTAAAGTCCCGTATCATTTCAGGTAATTATATATTTGTAACAGATGACTCACGTAATCGAAGCAAAATTTTGTGCGAAATATTTTGATCCGTCACAAAGAAGAATTTTTTATTTTTTTTTATTTTTTTTATTTAATCAAACAACACGTTTACATGACATTACAGTATAACTAATGCGCCATGAAACTAATAATCTAATGAGATCACAAAAACATTTTAAAATAACATTAGACAACAACATAATAACAGATTACATAACAGTTGAACATCTTTTATCCATCCCTTCACAGAATTTCAAACATTCACAAAAAACAGTCGTCCATCGCCACGCAAACAGATCACACTCAGGTACTGATGCCAAGAACGCATTTAGTTGTGTGAGAGCACGAAGGAGTGGCGAGTTCTTGCGCGCCTGAGTGCGCGCCTCTGGTACCATTAAGAGGTCGCGTTGCCGAGGCCTGAGGGCCATTCTAGGGACGTCGGGAACAAACAGACGCACCAGACGACCTACCAGCTCTGGACAGTCGGACTCGCCGCGCAGGACCCGACATGCGGTAGTCAGCAAACAGAAGTTGCGCCTCACCTCCAACGAATTGTACCCGAGCATTCCTAACAAGTATTTTGTTGGGTACAGGAATGGGTAATACCCATACATTTTTTTATATAGGAACCTCAGAAAGGCTTTTTGAACCTTCTCCAGCAGCAGGGTGTACGTCGATTCATATGGGAGCCACACAATCGACGTAGCCTCCAGCTTGCTTCTAATAATATATGATATATGAATAAGCAGCACTGTTGTTTTTACGTGTGAGTAGTCACAAGTGAGTTTTTACGTGAGTGTCGATAAATTACTTGTTTATTTATCGACAATGATTAACGATCGCCAGTATCCTATAACCAAGAACTACCTACTTACAATTGACACCTAATTTTATATGAAAACGTCTTTTATTCAATTCAGAGGCTTCAAGTTAACCCTTTGACCGCCAAAGCCGTCAAATCAGCTGCACGAGAAGTCGGGTTTGCCTTTGGCGCTGAGGGCACGATTTTTCCGTCATATGTTTGGCGCTCAAAAGGTTAAGATTGCGTCGACCGTCCAGTAGCGCCCTCATTAGGAGGATTGTAATTCTAAATAAATGAATAAATTTCTGTATAATCCCTGATGTTAAGTTGTAATCCTATTAATTCCGCAACTTATGATCTACGGATTCGTTTATTAGTAAATACAATCCAACCAATGTGGGCGCTACTGGACGGTCGATGCAGCCTTAAGGCCGCATATTAACTATGACGTTATATTGCATAATATCAACTGTAACTAACGGATAGTCTAAGTTAGAGCCGGGTCGAGTTAGGTTTTCGAAGCGGACGGATGCGTCCTATTTAGGCTCCGATATCAAACCGTAATGGCGAACTAGTTTCAAGCCGGAAGATGCTGGAATAATATTATGTCGATAATATTTAACATAATAAAATAAATTGATCTAATAACTATTTCATCACACCTGCTCGTAAATGGTGTTATTTCATGCGGGTGTACTGAAGGACAAAGGCCTACTTTGATCCCGCGGGAGTTAGGAATTCTTATAACTCCACAGTGTGGAGTTATAGGTTTAGTTTTAAAAATGTTGACCCACTCGTACATTACTTCAGACTCAGGACATTTATATTCAGCCAGGGTTTTTTGTTATGTCACCCAAACTTGACTACAAGCAAATTTTAAAGTATATAAAACTAATACGGTATATTTCTTCATTATTTTTAATATTTAAAAGTATTTATCATTAATTTAGGTAAATATTGTTATAATAATTTTGCAAAATCTAGTTCGAAAACTATGTTGTAATAAAAAACGCACGGAATGTTTGTACCGCGTTGCTAAGCAACGGCGCAAGCAAAATGGCGATCGAATACCTATTTGAAACGTCACCGTATTTAAGAATTATTTCGCTTAAATTTTAGTTTTTTCCTCGCAAGTGTGATGAAAAACATTGTGTGTAACTCGGGGCGTAAGAATATTACAAACTCGAGTCTTTAAATCGCTCCGGCAAGCCGTCGCGATTTAACTAGACTCTCGTTAGTAATATTTCTCTTACCCCCCATGTTGCACAATGTACTATTGTACCTACCACCATATAAATCCTCTATTATGCGTTCGAAAACCGTATGTAATTAGTCATTATTGCAACCAGCGATGGCATCAGTGTATTATCTGTAACAATGTGGTAAAAACGTATGAAAATTCATTACCTACGCTAGCGTAATGGAAATCAGGCCTTCTCTTCGACCGCGGTTATGCTTATGGTTTATGCTTATGGTTTCCGAACACATCATTTAGGATTTATAATATGTGTATGTAGATGGGTGTACTATCACGCTTCACGTATCTACACAAGGCAGTGTGTCCATCTATGTAAGTTCAAAGAAAAGGTCGTACAATACCGCAGTGAGTATATTTATACGAACCCTTTTGAGGCTGTTTCCCACCCCTGTAACTTTTACAGTTAAGTTCAGGACTTTTTAGGTTGAATATATAATATATCTATATTCTTACTCTTATACTTATGTTTGTCAAGGAATTTAGCCTATTTTTACATTTATGCTTATGGTGGCATAATAATTTACAATATCAACACAAATCGGTCGTTTTTAAAGTGTTTGAGTGAAAAATATACTAAGGATACAGTAACAATGACCTATTTTTAAAATATAGGTGGGCTTTGATGTTTATTATACAATGACGGTGGCAAACAAACAAAAGTCCTGTCTGATGGTAAGCAGCTACGGTAGCCTAAAGAAGCCTGCAATCCTGAGGTGGCACGTACGCGTTGCCGATTTTTTAATATAAAATCAATAAAATTTGCTAAATAGGAGTTTCAAATAGTGATCGAGAATGACCAAGTTTAGCATATTGCTTTTAAATATTTATACGCAAAAAGAAACAAGAAAATCTTTGCGTAATCTTGATTTAAAACATGGCACGTCTTTCACAATCTACTTATTAGAAATTTAATGAAATCCAAACATGCACTGAGTCTAGTTTCTTGGCAAAAACAAGACGTGTCCACTTAATTTATACGTGCTTAAAATACATGTGTTGAAAACTCATTTTTTCTCATATTTCCAACTTGTGTCACAAACAAGTGTGGGGCTCTCCGCTGCAATTTGAATTATTATATTAAAACGTCCTTTTCGTGTTGCGGTGCGGCTCGTCGGATTCATAACTGGACATTTTTTGCTTTACTGGTTTTCACGAGGTTTATTTTTGGAACATTCGTTTCGTTCTTTCATGTTTTTTGACGGTTAAATTGATTAAAATTTACTTATAAATAGGAATAAGCTTAGTCCAGAAATAGATTAGATTTTGTCAATAAGCTCTGTGTCCATTTTTATATCTTATTGAATTACGTACAAATTATTTAGCTTCATGCATTTAAATGTAATAAGTTGTGTGTAAGTGGTGATTTATTCATTATGCAGTAAAATCATATTTTTGAATTAACGGCTCATTTAGTAATCGAACCCTCTAGCAGTTTGGCACTAAACGAAAAAAAATAGGACAAAAGAGACTCGCTGTACGAAAATTTCCATGACCCTTTGTGTGACCTTAACCCGTTTTCTTTAAATGTAGATCACCCTTGCCAATACTACTATTCTGAGTAGGTCCTACCCATAATCACCAAAATAATTTAACTTCAGTCTACCCTTGTCATCTGTTCATAATAGATGACGGAGCCTTAAATAGGTGAGGTATTCTCTACTTATTTGTCTTACATTTTATACGTTTTTTACAAAAGTAATTCTCTCAAACAAACGTCCACAAAATATGCAAACAAGCTCGTAACATCAAAACATCCAGGAGTCCCCTTGTTAAACAGTTTTGCTCAAAATGTGAGCATTTGTATTTGCGGTGAGTTGGCGGCTTTAAAATATGCATATTGTTGCGAGATTAGGCTATGGCGTAAAATTAAAGAATCACAATACCTGCACATGTGGGCATGTATTTACATGTTTTATTTTAACTATAAAACTCCCATTTAGACACATATACTTTTTATACTCTTCGTTGTAGACCGAACTACTAGCGCATACTTTTCGATGGCAGGCACATTTTAGCATCGTCGATTAATCTAAAATAGATTTTTTACATGTATGGACACAACAGTTTTTTTAACAGCAATCTCAAGTTTGTCCCTCGATCAAATTTATTATTTAAAGTGTGCTGTCCGGAATGCATAGGACGTGAGTCTGACCACAATATGCACATGGCCGATTATTTTTGTTACTAAAATGGAAAGAGCTCGTGATTCTAAAAAAGTAATTAAATAAACATTTCAGAAACCGTCATAACAAAACGGTTTCATAGATAAATAGGTTCAGAAACGCAATTATTATATTTGTTAAACCTTGTCATGTATACGCCAAAGTTTGTAGCCGTACTCGTAGTAGGTTTTTGTTAGCTAATGTATTATGCACATTTTGCATGTCCAAGCTTTTTATTTCGTCCTGAACACAGGCTTTCACGTTCAATTAATTAATGTGTTCTACAAAGTTCTGCATAAAGATGACGAAAAAAGGGCACCGTATTCCGTACACAAAGTAAACTTGTTAGATCGAACCTAAGCTTTGATTAAAACATTTACAAATTAAAGTCTTCTTTTTTAATTAACTGTGTTAATTAATAAAAATATTTTTCTTACAAAAAAGACAGTCATGATAAAAAAACTCAGTACAAAAATAAATGGATTTCAGCGTAAGTGAGATTGTGCGACAAGCAGGCAGAATGAAAAAGTAGGTAACATTACATTTGTGTCACACAAATTAATCGGTACTTATTTGTAGAATAAGACTTAAGTCAGTGAATTCATTGATTATATCAGATGACGTACATAATTTTCATAAATTATAGCAGAATATAATATTTATGTAAAAAAGATACAAAACCACAAAAACGCTAAACCAATTCTAAAGAATGTATGTCATAAGAACTTGTTTAAAAGTGATGAACCAAAAGCAGTTCCATTTTTTTTTAAGTAAAACGGAGTAGCGTTAGGTAAATACTTACTCCTCGGTAAAATATAAATATTATGGATCCATTAACAAACAACTTATCTATATCTTAAAGTTTAATCCTTCTGTCCAAATAAGCTAAACAAAAGTATTTAAAGTCATATCGCTTTATCCCCAAAGTGTCTGAAATGGACAGACTAAAATATTATTTAATTTATATCTTTGACGTAAGACTTCAGTTAACGTCTTTTGACATTTGAAGGTCTCAAAGGGTTAAGAGAACACTTCAAGGTTCTTAAGAAAATAAGAGTATTGTGTTTCATAAAAAGAAAAACCAAACAAAAATATAACGTATTTATAAACGTCGAGACCAGAAAAACAGGCCTTTGATCGTATAAAATAGGATGTTTTGTGTGGTTGTTATTTGCGAGAATTCCGCATAGATTAAGTTGTCAGCGGCACTATGAGGTTTTACAATAACAAAAATCTTGTTTGACAGTTTCCAGCAGGACGGCGTTTTGCTGCTGGTTTTTCCGTTTCTGAAAAACCAATATTGGAAAACTTTAAATTAAAAAATAGGTAAGTTCAGAAATCGCCTGCCATCATGGTAGCATTTGTTTCCAGGGGTTTTTAGAGACATTAAATGTATAACTATAAACTCCTGTGACACTCAAATGTATAAATATTATAAAAATATTCGTGGCGTATTAGTTGAATTTAGTCAATTTCTGTTTGATAAATTTATCGACACAGTCATCGAGCAAGAATCAATCGAAATTACTGTGAGTAACTCGCCTTAAATAATTTATAGACGCACGGCCTTATCCGTTATTCAACAGAGAAGGCCTTATATGTTATTCTATATTCTTAGAGTGTTAAAATTTGGAACATATATTCTTTAAGAGTCGCCAGGACGCTCGCGTTCCCATACAAATGTAGTTTAGCTCTCATTTTAAAACGACATGCTTTAGAACCAGGAAATTTGGCATAGGCATTCTAGTAGTACAGATCTATGTCGATAATTCATTTTCGTTGCAAAAAATTGTAATACAAAGAAAATACAGCCAGATACAGATTTACATACAAAACTTATTTTTGCTACAATTTCTTTGTATTACAATTTTTAGTAACGAAAACGAATTACCGACATAGATCTGTACTGCTAGAATGCCCATGCCAAATTTCGTGGTTCTAAAGCATGTCGTTTTAAAATGAGAGCTGAACTACGTTTGTATGGGGACGCCAGTTCACGCGAGCGTCCTGGCGACTCTTAAAACCCTTAGCCTAGCCTAGACCCTAGTTTTATTTTCTTACCGGTCAGTAAGGTTGCCAGAGAGTTCAAAGAGAATACAGTGTGTTGACATGACAACGCAGGAACCTCTTGTCCCTTTAACAGTCAATCCCCCTGTATATTAAACGGTCAATGCGCACGTGATACCTCTGGAGTTGAGGTGTCCATTGGATACGGTAGCTGCTTACCATCAAACGGGTCGTATGCTTATGTGCCGCCGTCCTGATATAAAAAAAAACTGTACAATTGTGCTTAAACGCTTTGATAATAGTTCTATTTGCGAATATTCGTGCTAATGAGCAACTATTTATATTAATTTGCATAAATTAGGTTGATTAGTAATTAATTAGTTGCCATTAAATATCAAATGAGGAAATAATATTTCAGCCAAAATACGTTAGTGCTTATCAATCTACATTGTGTTATTTTCAATAAATTAAGGCTATAATTTTAATAATTACCGGGATTTTAAAAGTAGTTGTAACACAGAGAATACCATTTCCTCTTTTGTTATTACAATGTAGGAAATGTTTTGATTAGAATAATAACGCATAAGAACTAACAAAAAAAATCTAAGAACTAACTCATCATTTTCTTAAGAGCTGGGCTTTTGTTTGTGTAGCTTGATGAAGTAGTCTCTATCTTTGTCGGTCCGAGGCCAGGCCAGCTCCTTGACGTCCTGGTACGACGTTTACATGGATACGATTCTTTATCTGGTTCATATAACTTTTCCTTGGTCCCCCTCTCCCTCTCTTTCCGTTTATCTTTCCTTCTTATTTATTTATCGTATGCCTACAAAGTACACATCACTGGAAATAGAGAGGCATATATTAGGCATAGGCTTCTAATATGTTTCTAATGAAATCGTCGTGCCGTAGCAAGTGCCCGACCATTGTTCACCGACTTCAAAAAAAGGAGGAGGTTCTCAATTCGACTGATATTTTTTTGTTTTTATTTTTATTTTTTTGTATGTATGTTACTCGATATCTCCGTGAACCGTGAACCGATTTTCAAATTTTTTTTTAATCGAACGGGTATAACCCCTAGATGGTCCCATTGCCACCAAGTCGGGGTCTGATGATGGGATCCTGGAGAAATCGAGGGAACTCTTCAACTATTATAGGCACACCTATAGTGATTTCACTATTTTTTACAGCAACTCAACCACTTCCTCTTGGTATAGCGGATCCTAAGTGAAGTCGGTACTTTTTTTGTTTAAAATTATTTTCTCTACTATTTTTAATTGTGCTCATCAGGTTTCTCTCCTCATCTATTAATTTAGAACGTGTTCGTTGATTACTCGTTCAGTCCAGCTTATTCCTAGCATCCTTCGCCAGCACCACATCTCGAATGCTTGAAGAACTAAATCTTATAGAAATTAGTCTTATAGACCATACCGAATCACATAGAATCTATCTCAACTCCAACATACAACAAATAATCAACCAATATTGGAAGTTGTATCGAAGTACCATCGGAATAATTTTCAACAATGTCAGCATAAAATAAATTAAGATAAGCGAATATAATGTAATGTAGGAAAATCTAATCTAAATAACTAAATCATTGTAAATAATTGCAATAATTGCACGTACAACTTAATACAAAAAAGCTGATAATTATAAATATTATGAATAAATTACATTGACATAATTTAATATTGTTGCATCAGGCAATCGCTATGACTTTAAATTATTTACGTAATTGAACCCCGCAAATGGATCTCTCCATGTCTGTTGTCGCCAACCACTGGGCGAGTGCGACGGACCGGTTTAACGCTTAGACGAACCAGTATAGGCGCGCATATCCACTACGCTTGTTTTGTTGTATATCTGGGTCACTTTAAACTGGACATTGCAATTGTTTGGGCCGCCCGCGCTCGCGCAGTGACAATTACTTTGTGCCAACTTATTAACCGATGTGAACGATTTTGGTACCCACTTTTACGTAGAAATAAGAATTGCTTTGTATCACTTTAAATTTAAATTACCTGCTGTTCGTACACTGTTACTCGTATAATTAAGATAATTTCTATAATGTTGTGAATTTCTCTAGTTAAGTGAAACCATACAAATTCTGATATTTCTGATTCAGACGTGTAGACGCTAGCTGTATTGCGTGGTTAATGCATTGGAGTTGTGTTGAAGTTGGATCGTCTCTAAATGCACTTTAAAGTCATAATAAGGCCCCATTCCGTATCACATATATGTTTACAAATAAAAATTCACGTCACGTTATTCATTATTTTTCATCACAGTTGTTCATAAAACGTCACATTTGTAGCTTATTCCATAGGAAGTTATGGATTTTGATTCTCTTTTGAACACATTCAGTGCCACCTAGGTACTACGAGCCACGGCTCGTAGCGCGTAGCCACGTACGTATTTGTCGCCTGTAGCTCGTAATATCTACGAATAGAAAACCCTAACATTCGGGTTCTCAGTGCTGAATATGTTAAAAAATGCCTTAAAATTTTATTTTTTATTCGCAAGTGTAATGAAGAACATTGTGTGTAATTCTGATGTTAAGAATATCACAAACTCTCATTCGCAATTTGATATTTGCGTTTCTCTTCTCGTTGGACAATGTTATTATGAGATTTGTTTGCAGTACGGTTGTGTTACGTCCCACATTGACGCCACATTCGTTGGCCAACTGTACTACCTAATATAATCCATTTCTAACAGGTTGAAGATTAAATTCATGGCAACTTATGTACTCATAATTAGCAGTTTGTATGCATAGACTAAAGCCGCCAGGACACATACAGTCATTAGTACTAATTATTATAGTCTCAGTATAATTCCGCCTACAATATGCGATGATTTATGGTTATGACCAATCTAAAATCTAGTATTCAGGTCGCTGCCTGGATGGTAGTAGTAGTAGTAATAGTAAAATAGTTATTGCACAAAACAAGTACATTACGAACAAAAATATAGTAAGCGTACACAGAGGCGATCTTATTCCTTTAAGGGATCTGTTCCAGCTAGTGGGTGATAGCGGATAGCGAGGCAATGAGCAGGATGATCTACGATAAAGTAGAAAAAACCGTACGCAAAAAGAAAATGCATGGGGCACACTTTGTCTAACACTACATTAAAAGCCTTTTTTCTTACTTATTTTTTTTATTTACAGCCGGTACCAATTGTACGATTAAATGGAACACTAGCATATAACAACGTATATCAATAAACTGCGACTACATTTTAAAAAATGTTGTAAGTTTCTCACTACGATATGAACACACAAAAAGAAAATCTTAATCCGTAACCTGCTAGTTTTATAAAGTTTCGATCCTAACAACTTTTGATTTCATTATTCAATGATAATCTTTTATATTTCCGATTTGTCTTCAAATCCTGTTAGCGAAGTTGACTTGGTAAAAAAATCGTTAAGACCATTATCCGCTTTCCGAACTCTTCAAACTTCAACTCGACCTTTAGCAGTTTAGGAACATGCTTCGACTGGAGCTTAAAACTTACTTTAGTAAATCAGGTTCGAAAAGTAAAAATAACGACTTTTAGCAGATTTACTTACTTAACTGGCTCAGTGACCCAAAACAGATTTTGGCCTCTGACACAAGAGAACGCCACTCTGCCCAATTATGCGCCGCTTCACGCCAGTCCGGTACTCCGAGAGCGGATATATCTTTCAGGGCTTCGTCGCTCCAGCGGTATCTGGGGCGTCCAGACGGACGTTTTCCATCCGGGTGCCCCACATATTAGGGTGCTAGTTGCTATGCCCAATATAATTGGTGAAATCAAAGCCACACTCCGCTGGCTTGGACACCTGGAGAGGATGGAAGAGGATCGAGCTGTGAGAAGAGCGTAGGTGGAGCAGTTTTACAAAGCCTGTATTAATTAAAATTAATAAAAGACAAGTTTAGTCCTGAAATTTTATATTATTGGTAGTAAGTATTTTATACTCTTTGCCCCTAACTATTTAACAAGCAATCTAGAAAATTAAGAGCTAAAAACTTTTAAATTATTCACTGATTTTAATTATCGACACGTTCTTCGATCCTGTGTATATCGCAATTGGAAAATTAGAAAACTTCGCCGACGATTCAGGTGATCGGAATGAAAAGTATGACCAAGTTTCAGGATAAAACGAACGAGTCTGAGAGACAGCCTTACGTTACCTTAGGCTATTGAATATAGGAGGTTTACTGATTTCGCAAAATGTTCACGTAATAAATTAATATATTTTATATTATAAATATTTTTAATATGTTTATGTTTTAAACATTTAGTCGGTTTTATTTATTTGCAGAAAACAAAATCATATTTATCACGTACTGTTGGTTTGTATTTATTTGCCACGATTTCAACGTTTATACCACTTTTAAGCCTTCTTAAATGCTACACGTTTTTATTTCTGCCTAAATACTTTCTCAGAACCGATCATCAGAAAAAAATCTATTACTTAGCACAGCCGCCAGTCAGCCAGCCGGAGCGGCCAAGATACTCAAAAGTTGACTTTATCGCCTCGGCAATAGAGGAGATATTTTTGACCACCTTGGCCGCTCCGATATATCTGATGGCGACTGTACATATGGGACTTAACCGCGTACCTATATAATTTTAAAATTACTTTCGACGTTTCGAAGACGACGTTATCCCCATAGTCCTTATGAAAGACTGGCTCCAGTAAAGAAATTGACGAGTCCCAAGAAGTTAGGATAGGCATAGGAAAATATTTGCAAATATTAATAATTCCCTGCTGTAAAATAATACTTAAATACACCACATACATTTGCTATCTTTACAGGTACTATCAATTAATGTCACCTGACGAAGCCTGCGCTGTAGATAATGCATAGTAGATTTTATTTGTGTCCTTACTGATTATATCTTAACAATATCTACTTAACACCAAAAAAAATTCTTAAATATGTTACTCGATAAGTTACCTTAACATGCGACTGTATCACAAACTAACCAAGTTTATAGATGAAACGAACGAAGGGATCTGGGTCTACAAAAGTTGGATAGGGAAAAATATCGACAACCGCAGACAACTTTTAATTTATCATCCGAAGTGGGCGAGCGCTGACAATTCTAACTTGGTGATTGAGGTCGAAATACAGTAGGGTTACATGTGATATCGAAAAAGGATGTTTATTGCATGATGTTTTTGTCTCTCGACAGTAACATGACAGCTCTATCTGCCCACAGTAGCAGCAGCACAGTATAAAGAAGGTGGTCTATTAGACCAGTAACCTATCTACGAACAAATAACAATTCGTTCGTAATTCAAACTCCGGACGCAAGGCTGCACCATGCATGGTTCATGCAACGGTAGCATCGCAGTAGCAAACCCCCTTATTTCGTCATGTCTAATCATGTCTAATTCAGCCGCGTCACTCGCGTCGTCAGTTGTTTTTTTATACCACGACGGTGGCGAACATTCATACGGCCCGCCTGATGGTAAGCAACTACCGTAGTCAATGGAAGTCCGCAACTCCATTTGTTGCGCGTTGCCAACCCTTCAATATAAAGGGGATTCGCTGGTTCTCCGTCGTCAACATACTGCATTCTCTTTGAGCTCTCTGGAAACCTTACTCACCAGCAGGAACAAAACACTATGGGTACGGTCTAGTGCTATTAGGCTGTGGTTTCCTGTAAGATAGAGGTACTTCTCCGGATCTACTCTAGAATTGAGCGAGATGAGCTTAACTGAGCTGTGCTCTACCACACTTAGCGAGATGACTGTCGCAATGCCTATATCTCCCCCTTGGACGTATTTAAGGGTTGAACATTTTTTCGGAGCCGGTTTAGATAAGAATAGGTGAATGAATGAGAATGGATGAAAATCGGGCTGTCAAGAAAGCGTTCTTGGGACGACCGACTGGTCGCCGTCCGGTGGGTCGAGACAGTGTGGCGGCAGATTTGCTGGAGCTTCGAGTCAACAACTAGCAAGAAGTCGCGCAGGATCGGGATACGTGGCGTGCTCTTATTTCGGAGGCCAAGATTCTCTTTGGATCGTCGATCCAAAATAGTTAACAGTTTAGATAAGCATTTTCGGTGAGAGGCCGTTTATTTGTGTTTTTTGTGCAAAGAAAGGATCCCAAAAAGTGCAAAGAACGGGTCCCAAAAAACTGCAAAGTAAATCGGTTTGTCCGACTTGGTTCCGGATTTCAGTCAAGATCAAGATTACACGGAAAAAATGCTTCCGGGATATTCTCGATCTAAGACATTATTATATTATGTTGAAAATATTTCCTCGTGACAAGCATTTATTTCCTTTACCGAAAATAAATTAACGTTTTAAATATAACGAAGCGAATATATTCTTGCAGATTTTCTAGCTTTCTTTTACTCAATTTACTCTTGAAACAATACATTTTTGTATTTTTATTTTAAGAAAACGTGATTTTATTAAGCGAAATATCATATTTTTGGTAAACGAAATAAAGACTTGTCACGAGGAAATATTTTCAAGAAAATAATAATGTCGTGGATTGAGAATATCCCGGAAGCTTTTTTTTCCGTGTAGCTGATACACAAGTGAACTCGATAGATAGTAAAGTTATGGTACAGTCGACGTCAAAGATATGTTTACACTTTTACACCTTATTGCAATGGAGTAAGGTGCAAAAGTGTAAACATATCTTTGACATCGACTGTACATACGTGAGCGAATTCAACGCCATCGCGAAGGGAATAAACAGTCGACAGGGATTGAAGTGTCCTATCCAGTGAACGCGATAAGTTGGCTTGATATTTGACTCGACACGGCTCCGGTAGTCCAATTGTCGTTTTGCGGAGCGATGAGCGATTCGCGTTCACGTAGGACAAGGCCGCCGCTTTACATTGAATTCGCATCGCGCTTCATATCGCTTTGCAAATGTGTCCTTTTAATTTTGGCAGCATTTATTTATTTATCTTAATATTCGCATTTTCTTGTTAACAATGGCATCTTTTATCGTAAATACCTATTTAATAAACCTTATTTGAATTGTTTAGTGTCGTGATATTATAAGGCCCCTTTATCCAGCGCTAGACTTCATTGTAAGGAATTCTTAGCATAAAAAGCGAAGTAGATTGGAAGTTAATAAAAGAGCTCTTAAAGCAATTCCATTTCATAAAATATAATTAAATGCTCCAAAGCCTTTTTTTTTCTTGGCGAGTTAATGAGATGAATTAAAAAAGTAAAAAAGTAAAAAAGTAAGTAAGTAATCATGTTTATATAATTCGTTACATATTACTTGACAATAACAAAAGGCTGAATTAAAAGTTCTTTTACGAAGGCTATTATAAGAAAAAAATACACTTTTTGGAGAAATAATGACGTATTGTTTGAGCAATTAAATAGACGTCAAAGCTAAATAAAGTAAAATTTGTATTCTTTACGTAAAGAAAAGGTCTCATTACTTTTGATTATTAATTCTACGAATCTGATTGAGAAAATCTCTAACAGTATAATATATAAACAGTCGTATTTTGAGCTTATCTTTCTGCCTGAATATATAGCAGATCCTAGCACATTGTGGGTATATAAATTGCTATGCGAAGACCTTACTATATGTGTATCTTCATTGTCCTTTATTATAGTTTTTTTAGGATTTCGTAGCCAAATTCTTTAAACATTTTTTTGATTAAGTGGTTATTTTAAGAAATAATCACTCCGGAAGTCTAAAAAATAGTGTCCCCCCTGTAACTTTTGAACAGTAAGTTCAAAAATTATAAAAAAAATCAAGAAGATACATCTTTGAATGATCTTCCTAGGTAAATTATCGCTTAAGGCGTTTTTAAGTTATATCTAAAAAACTACGTGAATATGCAGATACTAATAGTAATATTTTCGCTAATAGCTACGGAATCCTCCATTATGCGTGGTCCGACATGCACTTGGCCGGTTTTTTTATAATTAACCTTCTATTTTCCACGTCAAAACTAATAACAAATCGGTTCGTTGATTCGTGTTGTTATCAGACTAACTGTCACCGACGGCCGGCCCCTATTTCACCACGATGACAGTCACAGATTCTGATATATCCAAATTACTGACGTCACAGGCATCCACAGGCTACAGTAACCTGTTACCGGCAGGCGGGCTGCATGCTTGTTTGCCACCATCATATTTTTAATAAAATTCAACATATTTATATTATATCGTTAATAAATAGGTACTTACTTGCTGAAGTGCTCACGACAATTGTCACGAAAAACCATAATCCTTAGAAGAATCGTCGATATTTTTCGACATATAGGCTTTTGTCGGAATTTCGTGACAATTGTCGTGTTTTTCGAGACATATATCAAAACCTCCATCTACAGAAGTAGTAGTATTTTAAATAACACGCTGGTGGTAATCAAGCATGTCTCCCGCCCAAAAGTAAACGGTTTCCGTAGCCTGTCGATGCCTGTGACGTCAGTAATAACGATGCTGACATATTTCACATACATATGTGAGCGTGCTGAAATATGCTTGCACGTGGCTTTTATACGTGTAAATAATATTACTGCGCGTCCTAGTTATTCCGTTCAATACACGTAAACATGTTAACGGAACGGAAATAAAGTATGTAGGTTATTATATTTATAACTTACAACAGCGCAGACACGATTATGTTTCTACACGAGGAAGCCGGCAACGGGCAACACTTTTCTAGGGTTGCCAGAGCCACACCGTATCACCACATAATACTATAATAGTTAGTATTAGAGTCTCGACCAACATCTTGAGAGACTTTCGCTACGGGTTGTGGTTGGATCAAGGGTCAGATTCAAGGAGGTAATCCTGGACACGGCGCGCATAGTCCGAAGGTTCCTCACTCTGCGGCCCTAACCACCGGCAGCCTGGGCCTTGCTCCGTTGCCGGCGGCACCCTGGGTTAGATTTTTTATAATGTTTTTATAGTTTTTGTATGTTTTTGATTTATTTTTGTATTTTATTTTTATAAAAATATTGTAAATAACCTGAGAAAAAAGATAAATAAAGGAAAATAATAACAGTCACTACTTTCTAAAATTATTGTGCCCAGTAATTAGTCAATACTTTTCACCCTTAATGGAATTTTAAAATGTAATAGTGCCTTGTACATTTTTAGATTAAATGTCAATAGTCCTTACACAATGGCGGGTCCTGTCTCTGCGTGCGTTGCCACGGGCAGGAGCAGCATCCGCTTAGTCTATCCCTCACTTTTCTTTAAATAGTCGGAAGGGCCTCTGCGCGTTGGCTTCGGCTCCGCTTAAGCCTCCAAAGGTCCGGAACACCATTGTTCCGTTGTCAGGAAAGACAGTTTTTAATTACTAAATTTTTTAATGTAATATAGTTATACTTACTACTATTCATTGTTCTTGTTGTTGGTCAATGTTCATTTTACGTTAAATAAATGATTTGTTTTCCTTATAGATATAACAAGGTTATCTTACCTTATGTAAGCTATGGGCTATTTCTATAGAAGTTCTATTGAATAAGAGCAATGAATATAATATTACCTTTACCTTTGACGGTCGGTTACCGCGCCCTGTAGTTTTAGGTTGATTCTAATTGAAATCCAGTTTTGAATTTGAAAGGATAACTTTAGTAGCAGTTGGTTAAAAGGCTAAAAGGTAGTGAAATGCTTTGTTATGTTAATAAAGTTTCTGATTTTCCGTTCAAACTAGTATTATAGTTGACCTCATTTTTAGGGATCCGTAGTCAACTAGGAACTCTTATAGTTTCGCCATGTCCGTCCGTCCGTCTGTCTATCCGTCTGTCCGCGGTTTAGCTGCGTGACCGTTAATACTGTGCAATAATCAGGCCGACAAAGTGGTAGAAGAAAATACAGATATTTTTTTTTATTAGTAGGATACCTCTCGTACACAATGTACACATGAAGTGGGGGGGGGGGGTTAATTTTTTAATAATATTTAAATAAATAATGCTTTGCAAATTCAAGGTCTAAATAAACTTCAGGCTTCATTATTCTCAGAACCATCTAATAATACTGTTCTATATTATTGAGATGCCTAATAATAACCTCACATACTCTTAATCTAAAATCCTTTTACTACTATTCGTTTCATACCTAAAGTTTATCCATAAGGAACCGCAGTATGCTGGTGGTCATCAAATTTTTATTCCCCGCTATCCTCGGTTTTTGCTTGTCATCCGACAGCCGGCCTCAATATTTTGGGGTTCCGTAGAGATTTGATAAAAACTCATAAACATATAAAAGTTTTTAAAACGCAAACTGAAAAAATAGAGTCTTGTCTGACAACGATATAGCCCTCTACTCGTAATTCAGTTGTCATCCTCTTAGCGTTTGTCCCGGCTTTTGCCACAGCTCGATTGAGCCTGGAGTCCGCTTGGCAACATAAACCTAACCTAATCAGGAACCAACCGTAATTATAAAACCACTTAGAAACTTTCCTTACTTGGAAATAATGAAGAGGCAAATCTACTCAGATGAATATAGGTATGGTACGGTCAGTATCTTTATTGAAAATTCATAGAAAACAATATTCCCGAATCTCTAAATCGCGGAAGACTACAACCCCTGCGTATCTCGTCTCAGAGCCGAAACGTTGAAATGATTTTCTAACTTTCTGATCATCCATGTAGATTTACGTTACGTTTGCAGCAAAATTAAGCAACAAAACGCTCTTTTCGAGCTGCTGAGGCAAAACATATTTACTGCTGCGCAAAATATCCCTAAATTCGGGGACATTCGGGTAGTTTATTTGACAAAAATCTTAAAAAGGGAAAGGCTCTCCAAACACAATAATGTAATAATATATAAAACATATGTTTCGTCTGAGAAAACCATTGAACTTATAGGTACCCTCATGGAACCCAATAGATTGCCCCATTTCGTTCCTTACCGACTGTTCGAGGTGACTGTCATAAAGCCGAAATGGCCAGTGGACGTGTCATTCCTATTTTCATTAGTATTAGCCTTTGCTTACTCATTGAAATGTAATTTCGAGAGATAACGTTCGGACATTTATTGTTGTGCTCTGAGTTTTGTGGGGCAAAGTTAACCTCCAGTGTTAAAGTAACCCATCTTTACGATTATACAAAATGATTTATTCTAGTCATGTAGAATGTTGCGGTTTAACATTATAAATACAGACGACGACGAGTATTATGAACTATATGTAAGGTAACATGACGTGTGAACAGTGTTAGCGCAACGCCAGCTAATGACAGAGTCTTTTAAATGAACGATGTACTCGTTGATTCGTTCGTGAATCTAAGTTACATAGCTCCCGCGAGAGAGCGCTCCGAATGCTATGTAAACAACCGTGAAGTTTGCGCACACCGGCATGAAGTTCGTTCGGTGGCCGGTAATTTTAAACTAAACGTTGACGTTCGTTTAGTGGGAGGTACGATTTGCATGAGCACTAGTGTTCAAGGCTGGAAGTTGGAATATCTAAATATATAAAAGAAGAAACTGACTGACTGACTGACTGACTGACTGACTGACTGACATATCAACGCACAGCCTAAACCGCTGGGTCTAGAGTTTCCAAATTTGGCATGTAGGTCCCTTATAAGGTCTAGGGGTGCACTAAGAAAGGATTTTTCAAAATTCACCCCGTAAGGGGGTGAAATGGGGGTCCAAAGTTTGTATGGGGAAACAAGATTTGTTAGACTATTTGAAACTTCAGCGGAGTATTCTTAACAATAAATGAGTAAACACGTGTTTCAGCTTTTTTGAAAATTTAACTCCTTAAAGGGGGAAATGGGGGTGAAAAAGTCTGAAAATCAATATGGGTATCGTTCCTATGGTTTATCGGGTCGCTGATTACGAAAACAACAACCATATTATCATACAACGTGGCAGGTGTAAAATATCATCCCCCAGGGGGTGAAATGGGGGTCCAAAGTTTGTATAGGGAAACAAGATTAGTTAGACTATTTTATTTGAAACTTCACCGGAGTATTTCTAACAATAAATGAATAAACACGTGTGTCAGCTTTTTTGAAAATTCAACTTCTTAAAGGGGGAAATGGGGGTGAGAAAGTCTGAAAATCAATATGGGTATCGTTTCTATGGTTTATCGGGTCGCTGATTACGAAAACAACATCCATTTTATTATACAACGTGGCAGGTGTAAAATATCATCCCCCAGGGGGTGAAATGGGGGTCCAAAGTTTGTATAGGGAAACAAGATTAGTTAGACTGTTTTATTGGAAACTTCACAGGAGTAATCCTAACAATAAATATGTAAACACGTGTTTCAGGTTTTTTGAAAATTCAACTCCTTAAAGGGGGAAATGGGGGTGAAAAAGTCTGAAAATCAATATGGGTATCGTTTCTAACTATGGTTTATCGGGTCGCTGATTACGAAAACAACAACCATTTTATTATACAACGTGGCAGGTGTAAAATATCATCCCCCAGGGGGTGAAATGGGGGTCCAAAGTTTGTATAGGGAAACAAGATTAGTTAGACTATTTTATTTGAAACTTCACAGGAGTATTCCTAACAACAATAAGTTGTTTCAGGTTTTTTGAAAATTCAACCCCATAAAGGGGGAAATGGGGGTGACAAAGTCTGAAAATCAAAATGGGTATCTTTTCTATGGTTTATCGGGTCGCTGATTACGAAAACACCAATGATTTTATGATACAATGTGGCGGGCGTGAAATATCATCCCCCTGTTGGGGTGCGATAGGGTTGAAATTACTAAATATCAATATGGGAGTCGATTTATGGTATTTTGGGACGTTAATTAAGTACGAAAATGGCATCAATTTCGAATTTTTTGTTAAAGAAATAATTTTACCTCCGGGAAAGGACATAGGGTAGTTTCTATACCGAAAATCAGCCCTTAAGGGGGTGAAAAGGGAATTGGAAGGTTGTATAGAGAATTTTTAACCGTTGAACTGATTTAAATAAAACTTGATATAATAGATAGTTTGAATCCCGGGAAACGACTAAGGGTTATTTTCATTGAAAAAATTAACCCGTAAAGGGGTGAAAAGAGGGTTGGTATTTTATATAGGATTTTTTCACAGCTGAACCGATTTAGATGAAACTTGGTATACATATAGTTTGAGGCCCGGGGAGGAAAAAAAATAGTAATTTTTCGCGAAAACTACCCTTAAAGGTAAAAAAACTAAGGGTGAAACGGGGGTTGCAGGTTTTTATAGGGAATTTTAAACCGTTGAACCGATTTAGACGAAACTTGGTATATAGTAAGTGTGAATCCCTGCAAATGACTAAGGGTTGTTTTCGTTCCGAAAATCATCCCTTGAAGGAAAAAGTGATTGGAATTTTGACCAGGAAATTTTTAACACCTGGACCGATTTAGATGAAACTTAATGCTAATTAGCATACAGATAGTTTGAGTCCCGAGAAGGAACATAAAATTGTTTTTACCTCGAAAATCAGCCCTAAAGGTTAAGGATGAAACGGGGGTTGCAAATTTGCATGGCGAATTTTTAAACGTGAACGATTTAGATGAAACTTTGTATAGAGATAATTTAAGTCCCAAGAACGGACATATAAATAGTTTTTATTTCGAAAATTAACCCTAAGGTTAAGGGGATAAAATGGCGTTGGAGGTTTGAATGGGGAATTTTTAACAGCTGAACCAATTTTGATAAAACTTAGTATAGAGAGTCCCGGGAAGCGAAAAGGATGTTTTTAGGGTTTCGTACTAAAATGGTAGAAAAGGAACCCTTATGGTGCGACTTTGTTTGTAAGTCAATGACCCAAAGGCAGGCATGTAACGCCAATTTATCAATTTTAAACATTAAGGGGGGGGGGGGGGATTTGTGGGTAGGTAAATGAAAAATCAAAAAACAAATAACTTTATCGTGTGGCGTATCAAATAAAAGGGCTTAATGTGAGGATATCTAATTAGTATAATTTTAACATACAGAACATTGAAGTTATTAAAAAAAAGGTGTAAATTAATCAATTGTGATTTTTTAACCTGAAAGACTCCTTCATTTGTTTGCAACGAACCTATCGGGAAATGTCCGATAATTTTGAAGCTCTTGTGGTATTATATATGATAATTTCTATAATGTTGTGAATTTCTCTAGTTAAGTGAATTATAATTCTTTTAGAGAAATAAATTCTTAAACCATAAACCATATCGGAAACTGTTCGACAGAAAATTTTGCAAAAATTACAGATATAATAGTTATTTACGTATAAATTACAGGAAAACTAATAAGAGTGCAGTCAAGCACCAGTCCGACTTAGACAAAAATAAATAAATCGGGGTACGTGTCCGATTCGCACTCAGCCGCCCTATTAATACTTATGAAATCATGCTGAAAGCGTCTTTTTTCAAAAATGTAATAAATAAGTTGTTCGTACGAAACCTTTGAGGCGCAAGTAAGACCCGTACTTGCGTGTTTTTTTTTAATTTCCTAAAATGGTTACTTAAAGTGGTGAAATGGGGGTTAAAAGTTTGTATGGGGCATTTTTAAATGTTGAACCGGTTTAGATGAAACTTGGTATGGAGATAGTTTGGGTCCCGGGAAGGGGCAAAATTGTATTTCTCCCGAAAAACAAAGCTTACGGGGGTGGATAGCAAAGGGGTTGGAAGTTTTATAGAGAATTATTTTCAGTTGCACCGATTTAGATGAAACTTGGTATAGAGATAGATTGAGTCTCGGAAAACGACATAGGAGAGTTTTATCCCGAAAATCAACCCTTTAAGAGGTGAAAAGGGGGTTGAAAGTTTATATAGGGAATTGATAACCGCTGAACTGAACCTATTTAGATGATTTGGTATAGAGATAGTTTGAGTTCTGGGGATGGATACATAATAGTTATCCCAGAAGTCATTCCCTAAGAGGGTAAAGAGGGGGGTCAATTACTAATTCTACGCAAAGGAAGTCGCGGGGAAAAACTTTTATTCAAGAGTAGAAATCTGCATTAATCATAATGTACGCGGGCGAAGCCGCGGGCAACTGCTAGTAGTTTATAAAATCGTAGCGCGCATATTGTGTGTTGCGCATAAGTTGAGAACCCATGGCAAAAAACTCGCCGAAAGGCACCCAAAAGCGTTTGACCAAAAACAACAGAAACCGTGGAATAAGAGCAACACAGATAAAAGGATATCTTAATCCAAGATATTTCATTCTTGTATATAAGGAAAATCGATAATTTCTTAAATCAAGTAAAAAATATCTTGAACCAAGTAAGTTCTATCTTGGATCAACAAAATCATACTTGGTTCAAGAAATTATCGATTTTCCTT
The DNA here is from genome assembly GCA_911728535.1 of Pammene fasciana. Lineage (NCBI taxonomy): Eukaryota > Metazoa > Arthropoda > Insecta > Lepidoptera > Tortricidae > Pammene > Pammene fasciana. The sequence goes on from OU452292.1 coordinate 8,102,589, forward strand.
ATATACAAGAATGAAATATCTTGGTTTAAGATATCCTTTTATCTGTGAACGCAGTGTTTACGACATCTATTTTGCCTGATGCATACACTGAAAAAAAACTACTTCGGCTTATTCATTAATAACCAACATTCGTTAGGAGTTAATTTTATTTGCTTCTAACTCAAAGTTTACTTATTATAAATAATAAAAAACTTTGGTTCCTAAGTAATAAATAAGCCTTAGTTCGCAAGTCCCAAAACTTAAGTTAGTAGTAGTCGAAGTTGACCAGATTATGTTGCTGTTGTCTTAAGGAACTCCAAAGGCGCAGAGGGCTTTCACAAACTCGATGCAGTTCAGTTCTACTGCTGGTCGCTTACTCTCGACAAAGACATGCAATACAGGTATTGCTTGTATGGGCTTATACCGGAATCCCGCAATTGTCCATATAAATAATACCGGTATTGCATGCCCTACTCTCGACTGACCCTCGCCATGCATGCACAAGGCGCCCGTAGCTACGGTTTCTATTTGACGCTTTCCAATCCAACCGAATGTGAAAGCGATACCTACTAGCATTATTCGCTTTCTCTTTTATAAATAATTTTTTATTTAGGGACATAACAAAACAATCTATAACAAAGTTAGATATAAAACTAAATAAACTTACAACAAAATAGTATCGCCAGTTTCTGGTCAGCAAATGCCAGTGGATGCTAGTTTGTAAAAAAACTGGGCAGTTTAGTCGATCTTCTGCTAATAAAAAAAGCAGTTTTACCTTTAACAAAAACAAATTACATTAATAATTATATTTAAAGAAATTAAATAGCATCACGTTGCAAATATGAACAAAAAACGATTAGTAGATTATTTTTGTCAAAAAAATAATCTACTTATATGAGTAATTGATTTTTTAGTAATAGTAATCGTCTATCTATTTGCGACTTTTAATCGATAGATTTAATTAATAGATAGATCTACTTGTACTAGTCGGTAGTGAAAAATGAAAAACCGGTCTCTTATATTTTAAAAATGTTTTTAATATTATGTATTTTATCACAAATAAAATATTTTATGTAATCGTTTATTTTATCCCATCACTTTGCCTGAGTAATAAATTATTAAATAAGTGTGATAAGTGACTTAGTTTTCTTATCAAAAGTAGAGTTGCTTCTTCGGCCCGCTTGAGGTCATTAAGTCTATGTCACGTGACGTGCTCTGATAGATGTTACGTAGTGGAGCAAAGAAACCAATGGAGATGACAAAATTTAATGTTGATGCCCAAAACATTTGCAGCACCAAAAATTTTATAAGCACTATGGTTTAAGGCCGTTCCTCGATTCGGACAAGCCACGCCCACTCGTTAGAGACACGCTTATGGCTCCCGTGCACGAAAGAAAGACGCTGACGCTTGACGTATATTGGCAAAGAACGCAAACTGTTAATTTAGTGTCATTTCAGTCCCCGGCTGTAACGTTAGTAACGTTAGAATACTAAAATAGTTGATCTGTATTACATATGTTGTCTTGTCGGGAGAAGGCGCTCACGGGCAATAAATTATCTGTAGGTTTATTTTTACCATTAAAATTACACCACCAGAATATGCTTAGAATAACATAATATAATATGCCAAAAAAAACCTTAAGTAAACAAATAATTATAAATTGCACGCAGCACACATTAAATAACACAAAAGGCCGCGGCAAACCGCAAAAAAGGACAACTTTTCCCCTGTTTGGCCTCTCCGCCCTTTCTCTTCCGTGCCGTCGTCCTACTTTGTCACAATTTGATGGATGTTCACAGAGGGAGCACTGCCTTCGCACTGATATGGATGTGTCAAATGGCTCCTCAGTCCTAGTATTTATTAGCTCGAGCCGTATTTCCGCTTTTCCTTCAATATCAATCATTTTATCATTGAAGACACGAATTTATTACATTAAATATCCAGCTAAAAAGACTCGGTCGTTATCAGACTATGAGAGTATTTCGCGTTCTTTACGATACCCAGAAGTGTCGTTCGTCTTTTGTTTATTGACGTTATTATGACTGTGACGTAATAATGTGGTCGCGGAAATCGAGAAAAAGACAAGTCTCGAAACGTATTTACTGGAATGTCTTTGTTGTCATGATAGCTCACAATAAAAATCAGAGTAAGTATAATGTACTGACTGTTGTGTCTTTACTCATCTAAAGAAACATCGTACAGTCGCCATCATATATATCGGAGCGGCCAGGACACTCAAAAATATCTGAGCACGCACTTAGTCAGTCGATAATAGGTATTCATAGGTGCATAATATTATTTCAAAATCACAAGACAAAAGCGTAGTTTCAAACATCAAATCAACCCTTATCCAGCAGGAGTGGTTTTCATTATAATAATAACAATGGCGCTCGACTTCACTGACACTTCACTCACGAATAACCGTGTAAAAATGTTTTCAAAAGATAATGCTGCTTCTTCGGCTAAACCATTCCTGAGTGTTCTTTCAAAGGCCACAGCTCATTTTCCGCGTAGAGAAAGCCAAGATAGATAAATATTAGATTTACCTCTCAATTGCGACCTTCTAGAGCTGTGAAAATGAAAATCAAAGTCTCCTTCCATTAGGAATAATGGTAGTAGAAAGAAAAAAAAACACGCTCAAGCCAAGTGGTCCGCTAAGTACTTTGAAAGATTTTCTTTGTAGTAACTCGGGGGGATTTTATAATTCTGTAAGCGATATTTTCGATATTCAGCGATAGATCTTTTCGATGAACTTCTTTAAATGATTTTTCTAAGAACCCTTAGAGTATTGTTTAGAAATAGAAACCCTACTTAAGAGTCCGGTAAACATTATTTTTGATTTCGCTCAACTTTTTGTTGATACAATTTTGCAGTAACTAACAAAACTTCCATTAGTTTTTTAATTGCACAAGTGAAACGCTTGTTTTTATTTTATGCCACCTGTTTCGCGATTTTTGCTTAGAGAGTTGAAAAGAGTGAAGATTTTATTGATTAAAATTAAGTTATACTAGTATGTAAAATATATCAATGCGTTGGAAAACTAGTTGTCTGAGGAATAAGTGGAACAGTTTCTTTTTTTATTTTCATATATATCTATTCGAAGAGTCTCGAATCTTAAGAACCCTTATTATGTCACTGTGGCACAATATACTATTTTGTTATACCAAATAGTAAAAAACCGGCCAAGTGCGAGTCGGACTCGCGCACCGAGGGTTCCGTAAAAACCTAAAACAATTGCTATTTCTTATGATTGCGTGGACATGAAAGTTTCGTTTTGCTACAGCAGAAAGATATTATAGAGCTGAGTATATGATATGAATTTCAATTTAAGACCTCTACGCGTTTACGAGGAAACAGGTAGTAAGTTTAAAATTTAAAAAAATATTTTAAGTACTATTTTACTAAAAATTTCTACTTTTCGTAATTTTTCCTTTGTCTTTGCTATATGAAGTTTCTTCGTGCCAAGTTTCAAGTTTCTGAGTTTACGGGAAGTACCCTTTAGGTTTTGAGTTTCTTGCGAGTACTCATCTCCAAAATATGCAACTTAAATTGCTATTTCTTTTGATTGCGTTGACATGAAAGTTTGTTTTTGCCACAGCTGAAAGATATAATAGACCTGAGTATTTGATATGAATTTCAATTTAATACCTTTACGCGTTTACGAGGAAGAAGGTAGTAAGTTTAAAATTTAAAAAAATATTTTAAGTACTATTTTACTAAAAATTTCTACTTTTCGTAATTTTTCCTTTGTCTTTGCTATATGAAGTTTCTTCGTGCCAAGTTTCAAGTTTCTGAGTTTACGGGAAGTACCCTTTAGGTTTTGAGTTTCTTGCGAGTACTCATCTCCAAAATATGCAACTTAAATTGCTATTTCTTTTGATTGCGTTGACATGAAAGTTTGTTTTTGCCACAGCTGAAAGATATAATAGACCTGAGTATTTGATATGAATTTCAATTTAATACCTTTACGCGTTTACGAGGAAGAAGGTAGTAAGTTTAAATTTTTATTTTTATTTTGTATGATTCTACTAAAAATGTCTACTTTTTATAATTTTTCCTTTGTCTGTGCTATATGACGTTGCTTCGTGCTAAGTTTAAAGATTCTGAGCTTGCGGGTAGTACCCTTTAGGTTTTGAGTTTCTCGCGAGTACTCAGTTTCAAAATATGCAACTTAAATTGCTATTGCTTTTGATTGCGTTGACTTAAAGATTTGGTTTTGCTACATCTGAAAGAAACTATAGCCCTGAGTATTTGACATGAATTTCAATTTAATAACTTCACGCGTTTACGAGGAAAATAGTAGTAAGTTTAAAATTTAAAATATATTTTTTTGTATGATTTTACAAAAAAAATCTACTTTTCGTAATTTTTCCTTTGTCTGTGCTACATGAAGTTTCTTCGTGCCAAGTTTCAAGTTTCTGAGTTTACGGGAAGTACCCTTTAGGTTTTGAGTTTCTTGCGAGTACTCAGTTTCAAAATATGCAACTTAAATTGCTATTTCTTTTGATTGCGTTGAAATAAAAATTTGGTTTTGCTACATCTGAAAAGTCCTATAGCCCTGAGTATTAATTTTGACATGAATTTCAACTTAATAACTTCACGCGTTTACGAGGAAAAAGGTAGTACGTTAAAATTTTTAAATATATATTTTTGTATGATTTTACTAAAAATGTCTACTTTTTATAATTTTTCCTTTGTCTATGCTATATGGCGTTGCTTCGTTCCAAATTTCAAGTTTCTGAGTTCATGGGAAGTATATATTTTGAGGTACGGAACCCTAAAAACCGATTCATCTGCATAATGACCATTAGCAATTTTCGTTTTCAAATTGTTACCGGACTCTTAACACTAAAACGAATGAAAGATTTTTAAGTCTTATGTTATGTGTTACCAATTCAGAGCAAAGCATGATCAATAAACTAATTTAAAATTTTACTATGAGTTAAATACTGAAGTTCCAAAATACTGATATTTAAGTGACATTTCTATATTATTGGGGCGCAACAGCCTGAGGCGTAATTATCTTAGTGCTTGAAAACAAAGCCGTAAGCCGTTGTTAACCATAAATGTCCTATAATTGTAGATTTATTCATTTGTTTTAAACAAATTTAAAAATGTGTACTAGAAATTGTATTGATATTTTATTTCTTTGCATAATATGTAATGAAATCAAGCATAACTGGAATATTTGTTAATGACCTAGGTTTTATATGAAACACTCGTATTTCCAATAAAAAGCAACATGAAAAACAAAACAAAAGCGGTCGATACTTAAAATTGTGGTACAAATTAAAAGAGTTAGGTTAGGTTAGCTTACGTATTGTTTAAAAAATAGCTTGTTTTTAATTAGTATAGGTTAATTGTTTCTACAATAACTATGCGACGTATTTGATACTTTGAACAGTTTGAACAGTTTTCGACATTATTTAAGCACAGTCAACGCCTAAAATATGTATACACATTTGAACACTTATTACAATGAAGTAAGGTGCATAAGCGTACACATATTTATAAATGGTGTTGACTGTACATGCTATTTTTTGATCAATGAGATAATTTGTTCGTAATTATTAGCAGCCTAGCAGGGATTTCTTTGATTATAATATTTTTTCATAAACAGAATCTTGAATATATTATTAATTTATTTAATATAATATAATAAATAAATTGGTCGAGACTACAGGGGACCATAGAGCTGGCGCGTACCTCTCCCAGCGGATATCTTTAGCTGTGCAGAGAGAGTAACGCCGCCAGCGTAATGGGGACCATGCCGCAGGCGGACATTTTAGAATAAATAAATTGTAACCAAATACGTACCAGTGTGATAAACGTGCACAATTGCACATAATATCTTTTAATGTTTTGTTTCTGAAATAATTTTAAATTTCAAATATTAATACCACTATTAACCACAAGATTGAAATCACAAATGTAACTAACACCAAGATGATTGTGATAAAAAACATACACTGTTTTTCCTATCGCCGTCACCTATACCCTGTACCACAATAAACACGCGCTTGACACCTCCAGGTACAGCATGATAAATGCGAACATTTCCTTTACAAAAAGGTGATTGATACCTGGTCACACTGGATCTATCCCATGTATGGGGTGTACGAATTTATCACATGCACCATGCTTGTATCAGTTGTATCCGATTGTTCCGGTCAGTTAGTATCATGTCATGGGCTGACCTATAAAGGTAATAATGTTTTACATGATATAGTATCGGCGTTTATCCGACAGAATATTTTGTTGACTATTTGAGCGGCGTTTGATGTTATATTTACTTGTAGCAATTTATTGAGCCGCTAAATAATACCAGAGACTATAGAGATATCTTAGACGACCACAGCCTAAGAACTTTTTGAAGCTCAAGTCCATTGCGCCCTCTGTCCGAAAGCCGCCTAAAGATACCGAATTTGTAAGAAGAAATGTCACCTGCACTGCTACTCCACCTAGTAGGTACTAACTAGTGTACTACTATTACGCTATTTGTTCAAGAGGGTCCCTCGTCGTCAACACACTTCTTCGAGCTCTTTGGCTACCTTAGTCACCAGCAGGAACACAACACTATGAGTAGGGTATGAGTATGGGTATGAGTAATTGAATAATAGTTAGGGACCTGTAATGTTTTTATATCGTAAGTTTGTCGCTCGCCAATAGGCTCACGGGGTAGGCGCGGCTACTATTAACATACTTAACACTATTCTTTAAAGGAAGCCCATACTGTAACGTACACTTGTTTTCTAATAGGCGATAAGACGAGGCCTTGCCTATCCCTTGCCCTTCCCATGAGTATGCGACAATCTTAAATTGTTAGCTTGCACGCTTGGGATCTAATCCGCATCCGTATCCTAGGATGTAAGCCTTTTAAAATCCGCATCTGCATCCCTGATCTAAACCAACGCCAAGAGTTTAACAACACGAAAATTATTTAGTTCGTGCTCGACCTATAAGCAATTATGTTATATTATTTAAAATACTTATTTTTAGGATCACTTAGAATTTGTATTTTATCTCAAATTGCAGTTATTATAAATTAGTCTCACAACTAAAGTGACAAGTTATGAAACTAATTTGAGTGGGCATTTGCAAACTGAGGTCTTCTAATTTAGTTGTAAATCATTACACAATAAATAGGAGCCTAATCAAAACTTTATGAATTAGTTGTTTATAAGCAATTGAAGCTTATAGAGGTGTATATTTGACATTTGTAAAGGTTATCCATGTTGCAAAACATTTTATTTAGTTCGGCAACTTTAGTTGCTGACTGTAGCTTCAAACAGAATTTGTAATAGTTGGACTGGTGTCAAGTAACAAATACCAAAGTACTTATAAGATAAGTCTCACAAAGCCCCACTATTACTAATTAAACATTTTGGCTTGGATATGAAATTGTTCAAGTTAAATAGTTACAACAAACTTCGAGTTCAATGAACAAAATAAATTATGTTGATTGTTGAGCTTGAAGAATAATTAAATACATTATGATAAATTTTCTTACGTTTATAGTTTTGATGCTTGATGAGAAACTTCACATTTTGTGATTCATAAAACAAATTATGTTACCACACCTCACTGATAAAGTAGTTACGTAATTTTATTACGATTTGTAAGTGACTGTTTGTGTGTACAGCACATTACTTGTGTATTTTGTGTTTATTTTGAAATATAAGAACATGATAAAAACAAAACAACCACACCAGTCACGAAATTCTATGTTAGTCGAATAAACCACGTATTTCAGAGTTGTAACTTTTCTATTTAATATATATTTTTATGGTTACATGGTATCATAGATATTATTTTTATAAACGGGGGAAATTTACTTACACAAAGATTTATACCTACTTCCTACTTTAACCTGTAAACTACAAGTTTTGCAATAAATAAATTAGGAGGATCAATTCAGGCAGTCAGTCGTGGTGGCAGTCTGCCTACGACCACGAGCGTTACGACACGCTCGAAACGCCAGGAAAATAACAAAAGTAAGTATACGCGATTAAGTCCCGTTTTTGTCAAAATAATGAGTGAAAATCGTGTGAGTTTAAATCAGGATCTATATGTAATAGGAGATTTTCCAAAAAGCATCAACATTTTTAAACCTAGTTATTGAGGGATTGGGAACAATGCTTCAATATAAAGTTCCATACGTGAGCTCACATTTTGACAGTCATATTTTAGGCATAGCGTAGGTTTTGAATGCGATTCGAATTCCCTTGGCACGAAGCGCAGTGGCGCCTGTTCAATGTTTATTCGCGTAAAATATGAACGCTCCTAAATTCTGGTGCCAACTAGCCTGCCACAGACTATAGATCACACTAGAGGTTGCAATTCAAAACCATCGGATGTCGCGCGTGTTGTGTATTACTTCCCTAGCGTAATGTGTTGTTATGAACCAATTGTAGAGCTGCGCTGTGCGAGCATAAATAAACAAATGAAGTGATTCATTTGGTTTTTTAAAATATATTCCTCTCAAGACATCCTCGCTCAGCTCTGATGGAAACGCAGCCTAAAATTGCATAATCCAAACCAAATGCGGGGTTTTCGCAAAACCCGAGCGGCTCTAAGATGTTGATACAATTTTATTCTTCGCTAGTCTTCCTGCAATCATGAGGCTCGAAATTTTAGGAGAAATAAATAAAAGTGTTAGTACGCGAAAAGTTCCGTCTTAATTAAACAAAACAGAATTATAAAAACTGGGTATTTAATGCTTTGGATACATTTTTGTACAACTAGCTACTTTCTTGAAGTTAAAACAATAAATTGAATTGCTCGATACCAAGCATCAAATCAATTATTTAAAAAAAACCAGGGATAAGGCAGTGTTCGGTGCACCCTTGAAAAATACTATTTTCAATCGACTTCAAGATTTCGAAGAAGGAGGTTCTCAATTCGTCGGGATCTTTGTTTGGTTGATATTTTTTTATGTATGTTCACCGATTATTCGAGGACGGCTGGACCGAAAGGAAAATTCTTTTTTTTTGTTTGAAAGAGATACTTCACAGTTGGTCCCATTGTCACCAGGTCCAGATCTGATGATGGAATCCTGGAGAAATCGAGGGAACTCTTCCACTTTTATAGGCACACCTATAGTGATTTCACTATTTTTTATAGCAACATGGACATTTCCTCTTTGAATAGCGGGTCCTAAGTGAAGTCGGTTCAAAATTATAATATACGTATTTTCTGGGTCTAGTTCAATTATAATATGGTCTGTGTAGCCGGCTGATTCTCTGAATTGCAGTGGAACTTGAATTATATTAGAATAGTTGAATCAAAATTATGTTAAACTAGTGACCCAGCTAGGGTAAGTGGATAAGTGGCGATGGTACAGCAAGCTACTTTTTTATTCTCGTAGATATCTATATTAAGATTTCTTTACGTCATGGTATTCACGGCAAATGATAAATAGTATTTGTATGTACGAGTATTCGACGACAATGAAAATTAGAAGATGCCGATGTAGATCAAAATAAATGCAAAAAGATGTTTGAAGGTGAACATTTCGTCAACTCAGTAACTGAACCCATAGCTTAATTGGTAAAGCGATCGAGCCCCGGCGAGGCGTATCAATGGTTCAAGTTCTGCTGAGTTAATTATTTTTTCAATGTTTTCAAAGTTTGTACCTAACAAACTATTCAAGCTTGAAGCTTCTAAACGAATGACAAATTTTCATTCTCCCTCAATGAATTTGCACTCGTATTTATCGGTTTAAAAAACTGACCAGCGATTTAAAATTAAAAGTGTCAGCAATAAAACTGTTTTGTTCTGTTTTGTTCGTTAACAAAAATTAACTGAGTGCACAATCAAAGTAATCAAACATTGCGGTTTTGTGGTCAACACCAAACATTTTGTCCGGTTCATTTTCAGAACGCTTTTATTGTGCGAAGAGCTACTTTTGTGATGACATTTTAGCTGTTGGTGTCAGGATTTGGTTTGAAATACGACGTGGTAAATATTTATTATGGTTAACACTTCACCCGCTTCAGAGGTACTGTAAAGTCCGAGGCAGATTTTTTCTAAGTCTCAATATTCTCAGCTAAGAATTATGCCGAGATCTGAGTCTTAATTCACAGCCACAGATAAGGTTCTCTGTGTTCACAGCCAATATAGACAGAGATAAGTCGTAACCAGTGATCGGATTTAAAAGTGCAACACGGTTTTTTTACTCCAAAAATAATGGTAAAATATGACAGTTTCGGAATTTTAGGACACTTGTTGTTTATTTGAGTTACCTATATAAATACATTTTAATAACATTTTAACATATTCGCAAAATAAGTGTACGTATTCCGCCTTTGACTATTCAATCAACTGGACCGGCCATGTCTGTCTATACAAAAAAAGTCTGCCGATTTTGACGGGGGAGGGAAACGTCAAATGTATGCAAAACGTCAAAATAGCCAGGTCACATAAACGTCAGTCCATACACTGAGTATGACAACTGGTCATATGATAATCGTTTGAGCTCAAGATGGCGATGACGCCTTTAGAGTAGTTCTTTGTTTTTTGCTCATTTACGTAGTTCAGTGTGTAATATTGATAGCTTATTGTGCGGTGATCTAACAAACAAGTGGCAGTTAATGAAGAATTAGTCTCAAAACGCGCGTAACCACCCTTTAGTCGAACGAACGGTTATCCGGGGTCTCGGCCACCCACGTGTTTGTAAGGAGGCTATCACTTTACAATCACCAAGGCCTTCACCGAACAACGTTGCCTATATTTTATTAAAAGTAATAAAAGTGAGATTAACGTATATACTCGACATTGGCAAAATTCCCATTGCTTTAGACAAAGGGAGAAAGCCATTAATTAAAAAAAAAAAAACTGGTCATATATTTTCGGCAGAGGGGAACGCCTGTCAATGGCCACTCTGGTTGGTTTAAAGCTCTAAGTATTCCGCCGTGTTGCAATTAAAATCCGATCACTGGTCGTAACAGAACTAAGACTATGTAAAGCTGTTGTGTCAACAACTTGTTATTCCTGTCTTGTTGAATTATTCCTGTCGCTATGGAGGTTGCAGAACAGGCATTTATGGAATACCTTGATATAGTTTTAAACAATATATTTTTAATTACAACCAAAAATACCTTTTTTTAACCCTAGATAATATGTGTTTGTTGTAATATATAGTTAAACGCTTATGCTACTAAAAATAATAATCTTTTTACCCCTCGAACGACGCCCCTCGGCCCTTATCAAAATATTGCTGTTGAAACCATTGACTTAGTAATGGTTGAAATATAACCTAGAAATTGACATTTCATGCCCAGTCGGCTTGTGACGGATATGGGACAAAGCGTTCGAGGGGTTAAGACTCATGTCTAATTCTGAGACTTGAGTCTTAAATAACGGTTGGGTAGCGGCATAGATAAATAAGTAGGTAAGCGAGCGGTGAATGATCGCTTTTATGCTTTGTGGTTTCATTCATGATTATTCTAAAGTCATTATAATTTGTCTATGTTATAGCCTATGAGGATATATTTAACCGTGCCGTGGACTTCCAAGATAAAGTATAAAAGCAACTAATGAGTTTCTGGGAGATTCACGTACGGAGATAGTTTTGAGTCCCGGAAAAGGACATAAGTAGGATGAAAAGGGTTGAGAACTGTTATGTGCTCCAATGGAATGATTTTTAACAAAAGTCGTCTACAAAAGCTAGCATAGTATTGAATTCTACATAATATAAGGCCTATATGGGCTCATACTAAAATTTTAGTACATAAAGCCATTTGACATCGGACCAATTAGGAACTCGGTGAACGATCAAACGATAGACTAGAATTTATTATGAAAGCCTAATTGTTACATAGTCGAAATGAAACAGTCTGTTCAATGAGTTCTTCAACATAAGCACAAGGATGTAACTGTATATCACTTCTCCATCCTCTTATGACCTTTTTGTACTAAAGAATATTTGTTTGAAATGAGCAAAGTTGCTCGGAAGGGTTAGCTTATATTTCATTTTATGAAGGTCGCAAAATAACATTTTGTGTAACGAACATTTTTGTAGTATTTTTTTACCAACTTACAATGAGATTTTTCTTCTTCATGTTATAACACGTACTTTATTTTAGATTGCCCTTACCAATTCTTAGAGGATTGAACCAACCGGAACGGCCATTGACAGGCGTTCCCCTCTGCTGAAAATATATGACTAGTGGTCAGACTTATTGTATGGACTGACGTTTATCTGACGTGGCTATTTTGCCTTTCCCCTCCCCAGCAAAAATCGGCAGACTTTTTTGTATAGAAAATGACAGACATGGCTACTCCGATTGGTTTAATCCTCTAAGTATATTTTTTTATGAATCCACCAATATGTGAGTAAGAATTGAAGTAATTGTAATAAATGGTCAAAACTACCATCAGAACTTTTAGAAGTTTCCCACGTATGATGAAGCTAAACTAGTGACGGGCAGGGACTAAGAGTTAGATAAGAGAGATTAGCTATAATAGTACATTTCGATATTAGTGCGGAAAGTATGTCATTACTTCACGAGTACCGAGATATCTGTACTACGTATCGCCTACGGCTCGTGGCAAGACTCGGGACGAGTGAAGAATGACATTTACGCACGAGTATCGAACGACGTTTTTAAATACAGTTGCGAAAAAATTATAAAATTGACAATTATTCACTTTGAGGTTACTTTAGTACATGTATCCGAACGCTCCGCGCGGTGCGGTACGGCGCTGTGATTGGCTGTCTGTCACTGTCATTAGCTGTGATTGGCTGGAAAAGTAAAAAGCACTAGTGCGCGATATCAAACTTTCCGCACGCTAAACCACTTCAAGAAAAGCACTTTTTTGAGCAACTGTATTAAAAACTCTTTTTAAAGCCTTTACCTACATCCTCTGTGAAGTTGAATTTACAGGATTCTCAACAAAAAAAAATCTGGGAACAACTTCTAAAGCGCTTCTGAAACTAACTCGCTGTTTAAAATTTCTCACCTGTGTAAAAAATTTCGTCGATTTTAAAAGTAATTTATTTCCCGCTTTTTTTTGTTTAATCGCACCGTTTATAACTTAAGGTCACGCCATGTAATTGGTCACATTATATACCTACGATGTTTCCTTGTACAGTCTCCGTCATATATATCGGAGCAGCCAAGGTACTCAATAATATCTTATCATACGGCCTCCATAGCCCAGTTGGTAGTGACCCCGCCTACGAAGCTGGAGGTCCCGGGTTCGAATCCTGGTAAGGGCATTTATTTGTGTGCTAATCTCAAATATTTGTCCCTGAGTTATGGATGTTTTCTATGTATATAAGTATGTATTTATCTATCTAAGTATGTATATCGTCGCCTAGCACCCATAGTACAAGCTTTGCTTAGTTTGGGGTTAGGTTGATTTGTGTAAGATTGTCCCCAAAATATTTATTTATTTATTTATTTTTATACACTTTATCGCCTTGACAATAGAGGCGTTGTCCAAATATTTGCGACCACCTTGGCCGCTCCAATATATGTGATGGTGACTGTGAGTGCGATCCAACGAAATGGCAATAATGCTCGAGCCGAGCTGACAAGTCCCCAGCTTGTTAATAGCAGCAACATGGTTGCACTATGTAAGGTTGTAAACTGGGCACAGCCTAAAGAGCTTTCGGACTTTGTCGCAGTAAAAAAATACAACGATCATAAAAGAGTCAAGAACCAAATATCTTCACTACCTACATATAAACAACCTCGTATATCATACTGCTATTCTTAATTGAAATACACTGTCAAAAATAAATAGGGAAGCGTATTGAGATAACACTCAGTACGCTAGCAGCAATAGAGGCGTTGTTCAGATATTTGTGACTACCTTGCCGTTCCGATATATCTGAAGGCGACTGTACTTACCTGCTTATAACTATTTACCGATTTTCCTAGCTACCAAACGATTTGCTTATTCAAGAATGCCTATGCCGTTTATATTTTCCAGATCACTGATTAAGAAATTATTTCCAATTAAATACAGTTCGTTAGTTATTACGGGTAATAACGAGCTGAAGTGATTCCACGAGATTTGTTTTATGACTTTGACTTCTAATTTAGTTTTCTCGTAAAAGTAAGTAACGCATTAACTTGGTTTATTAGAAGGCGTTGACCAGGGTGCGTCTGCCAAATAGCCATTTCGGATATCTCGTTCACGCAAGTAATTCTCCGAGCGTCTTACGTGAGTGTGAACGAGAGAACTCACAAGCTAGCTTCACGCACTCGCCGCTGGTAGCGACAAAATCTAATGAGCGATATTTGAGCGGAGCGGTTTTTGTGGAGCCAGGCATATAAAAATCGTCAGCCTTACCGCATTCGATTTTCAATCAGAAGGTCTCTACCAAATAAAAGCAAACGTGTCCTCAAAAATGGAGACCTAGGTTCTCCGATGACGCCCGTTCTAACAAAGGCCACCAGAGACATAAATTTCTCTAGTCGTCCTTCTCATCCTTCATATACATAGAAAAGGACGGGTACAAAAATAATGCCGTTATTACTGACAGTGGCCTCAAGCTTAAGTTAACCCGAAAACTTGTATAAATACTGTTGTTTTGTAGGTTTGTCCAATATTTTATTATTATATTATTTATTTTATTATAGTTTACTGGTTTTTCACTGTTTTCTTTGCTTTGTACCTAAGCATATGATTATTTTCGACTAGATTTTCGCTACCCCCAGGGTTGTCTAGAAGAGATCGCTCTCTAGCGATAAAACCGCCTGTTTACTGCCGCTACTTTTAATATCTGTTCTGTACTGTTTTATTACATTGAGCTGTGCAATATTTAAATACTTATATTGTACTAAAGTTGAAAAATTCATACCTCGAAAACTACGAATAATCGGCTAGCATACATGGGGTATCTGATAGCCCACGACGTGAGAAATCTAAAAAAAAATTTTGACGTCAAGGTTTGGACCATCCTGTATATTGTTGGTAATTATCCCTACCTGTGTAGGCCATATTTCGTTACTTACGTGTTTTATTTTGTTTGATGTGTCCATTTTGAACGTATTTTGCACGACATATTATTATTCAACAATGCAGATCCCTATATTATGTCTAGGCAGAAACTCGACCTACGTAATGCCTACATGACTACCATAGTTACGTATAACCCGGTTTAATTTTCACGTAGCAGCTCTCTGCTTCGCTTGTGGCACAGACAAGAACAGCCAAGACACTTGAAATTGATCAAACTGTCAATTCAATAGCCACTTTTCCTCCTCCGAGTTGTTGAACAACGATAATAAAAATATGAATAAGAGAATCCGATTTCGCTTCGGGATGAGCTTAGAAAGCCGGGATAAACAAAAAAAATCGCATTAGATGTTGTTAGGGAAAACAACAAGTAAAGACAAATACAGCGAATCAGATTTGTAGGTATCGTCTTAGTTAGGGTTTTTTTTTAAACAGAAAGGTTTAACTTGATTATTGGATGGCCAGAGCAGAAAAATACCGAAAAAGACGACCTGGATGCTTTTTGTGAGTACGTTGTACCAAGCCGTGACAAGTCCCAGAAGAGAGGACGTCTTTGCCCAGCAGTGGGACAAAATATTTTGACAACAATAGTACAATAGTATGATAATAATATCTAAAACGCAAACCTTGCTAATTGAATTAAGTAAAATGCTGGTGTGACACTAACCATAATTATGATAAAGCCGAAAAATGTTATAATAGTATACTCGTATGCATTACGTTCATCCGTTACCGTATATTTACCGTCCAGCTGGACGAGTTCAGTATCCTACAGACATTCTAGGTTTTTGATTTTTGGTTTACTTATTGTTACTGCAATAGGTACTTATAAATGTTAATTATTTCCCCCGTTACGTACAACATCTTAATTAATTCAATTTCTATTTTCGCCTAAAAATCACACCATTTTTTCTTTGTTTTGGACGCTTGACAAACAGAAAATTCCGCAGTATTCAAATGGTTGTACATTACTAATCTGCGCCCTAGTAACCATTCCTTCTAATTATTCCTCTCACCTTTAATTAAATCGGTGTAGGCAGATAAATTCCTGTCTAACTTGTACATACCTACGTTTCGCAGCGCCACCGGCACCGCGGCTGGTATTGCATATTCTATTATTATGTTTACAATGAAAATTGCATTGCGAAATGAAGGAATTTCCTTTGATATTAGTCAATATAAATAAATAAATAAATATTATGGGACAATCTTACACAAATCAACCCAGTCCCACAGTAAGCTCAATAAGGCTTGTGTTGTGGGTACTAGGCGACGATATATATAATAGATAGATATATACTTAAATACATAGAAAACATCCATAACTCAGAAACAAGTATCTGTGATAAACACACAAATAAATGTCCTGACCAGGATTCGAACCCGGGACCTCCTGCTTCATAGGCAGGGTCACTACCAACTTGGCTAGGAGGCCGTTATTATTATTTATGTTATACATATATTACAGAGTACTACTTGTATAAACTACTTAGTCGTTCAGCCAATGATATAATTTGATATTTAAAACTTAAGAACCTATCTATTTTGTTACGGTGATAAGACTTTTATTGTGTACTTCTTAAAGTTTATAATTAAAAGTGAACTAATTAATTTTGTCCTTCGCTGCCTGAATCACAGGGAACCCTAGTTCAGGCATTTTTAAACTACCTGCCATTAAAAAATCTTAGCCTGTAAGAGCAACACCACTGTACTATACTGTACTATACTTTTCTCAACAAATTAATTGTTTTTTTTTGTATTTGTATATGAAATGAACTATAATAGTTAATTATAGTTGTTAAGATAAAGTTCACTCTGTAGGTCATTCTATCCTTTATTTCTAAATGGAGACCTAGGCTTAAGACAAAATATATAACGTCCAATCTGAAGTTAATAGCCATAAGATACCTTTCCAGTACCAGTGTAAAAATGGGGTTATAAAGCACACGGTAGAATAATGCTATAGATTTCAAAGGACGACAACTAAATGAGGTTCCATAAAAAAGGCGCATTTTTTGCTCCTAAAAAACATACTTTTTTCCACCAAAACTAAACCTACAGTTAACATAGGTTATAAATTTTGATAAATTTCGTTATATATAAAAATATATCATATCTTTTGCCTATAGGTGCGTTGCCGATTTTAATCTTATAAATGTATACGTTATCACTCAAATACTGAAAAAATACCCCAAAAAATGACAGTGCATGTCATCGCACCCTCACTCCAACCCCAATCCGCATAATCAAGAACTTAAAAACACGTCCGTCAACCGTCCTCAAACCATAAGTTCGGCAAACTGGCCAAGATAAACAAAAACTGGGACACAGAGATGGCTTCATAATGCGTGCTCTGCGGACACTGAATTAACATGCGCGCTACGCAACTTGTCCGCAACCTTACCGTAAATATACGGAGTAGGCAAAAAATACAGCAGCTCTGCTTTATAACTTAGTATTTACAACAACAGTACAACATGTTTCTTCTAGTTTTCTGGTGATGCCTAGTTTTTTTTACTAGATTTTTTAGGCATATTAGTCTCTTTGATTTTAGAGAACTTAGTTTTTATTCTCAATTGAAAGTGCTTATTTACCCTGATGTTGGTGGCAAGGAGGGCCAACAGGGGCAATTGCAATTTCAATTGCCGTTTTCTATCTTTAAAATACGTTAAATCACAATCCAACTCCAGTGCCAGCAGTTAAAAGTCGGAGTCAGAATTTGTCTGAAAATTATCCAATGCAACTCCAACACAACTCCAATATTGGTCGATTATTTTATTTGTCGTGTGTTAGAGTTGTGATGGAGATAATGCTGATATGTATATTGTTTTTTGTATAAGTACTTATTGTTTATGTCAAGAATCAAGATTATTTTGAATACCTCGCCCGCTTCGCTACTTTTGCTGCTGTCTAGTCATGTCAATATAAAGAATATGAACCTACTGTTGTTTTCTCCCACAGACCACATCCTCCCTAAACTAATTAAGTTGAGGGCAGACCCTTTTAAAGCTCATTAAAATGAAATGCGTGTAGCCTACAACGCGCAATATTTCAAACGTATAGTTGCCGTCACACATATGAAGTAGGTGCGGACGAATCTCCTGGGTACCGGCCAAAAGATCTTTGAAAATCCCTACTTAGAATATCAGCTGAGTAGACTGGGGTTGACCGGTCGAGGGTATTCACAGATGGCGCCAGCATAGGTAACATCTATCAGTCCTCCTAATAGTCAAATTCTGTTTTTTTTTGTTTAGAATTTCCTATCGTGTATAGTCTTTTAAGTCATTTGAGGCCTGTTTGGATGGCATAACCCCCTTATTTAAATATAAACATTTCTCAAGCCTCAATTAGTAAATTTATGTTTTGTCTTTATCTGTCACTATGACAGTTGTGTTTGTTAGAAACAGTTAAAAAATAAATTAACTAATTGAAGCCTGAGAGGCGTTTATGAATTAGGGTGTTTGTCTTTATTTTTATTGTTCACAGTTTGTAAACTGCTAAAGAATTTCTTCTCAAAATAATACTCAAGTCTGCAACGTTCACAGACAATTTCAAAGAATATAATTACAAAGTCAAGTGCTATTCAAATGAATGGTCAGTTTTTATGACTACGAGTAGAAGTTTTCACGATCGTTTTGCACTCAATTGCTACGAATTTCATTATTAGAATTTTATTTTATTCTATCCTAATATTAAAAAACTGAAAGTCAAATAAAAAGCAATTTAATAGTGTTAACATCAAGCAAGATCTCTTTCATCTTATAGTTTAAAGGTCGTTTTAAAACTTAATTAAAAATTAGTACCTGCCTACATCAATTTTTAATTAATAATTCATTATGAAATCTTAGAGAAGTCTATGTTTTTATTAGGGTTAATTTTCAACAACAACCGTTTTCTTTGAAACGGTCTTGTGTTTATTAATAGGTCCAAAACTTTGATATCAATAAACTTTAAGTGCAAATAAGTATGCTGCCAGATTCCAATTAAAATTTAAGTCGCATCAATAAAGTTTAATACCTAAATGTTTTAAATAAACACTTTAGTTGATTAGGTATGTCTTAAATACTCTAGATTTTAACTTCAGAATATGAAAATGTCACTTTTATACCATAAAAACGCTTTCAAAATGCAACACCAAATAACATTTTTAAAAGGTACCTATGTATATGTTAAACACAAAATAAGTTTTAGTTTATTTTGCGTACTTACTTTGATAACCCATTGTCTACTGATCAATTCATACTCATAACAGTAAAACTCGCTTAAGACGATTTTGAAGGTACTCAGCTAAAAACGCGTATGCGTGCTCAAGTTATACAAGTTAAATCGTATTAACCGAGTTCTAGATACTTTAGTAATAAAGAAACGTATAATTATTTACACTTTCGTGAAAAATACTAACTCTGTAAAATAAACGGTTACACACATTGACATAACGGTTACGGTTAAGTTTTTTGTAAATATACAATTATCCTAATTACCTGTAAAAGCATTTGTTTTGCTACAAAAAATAAAGCCCCTTATTATATTGCATTGTGACCCATATACGTCAAAAACATTCGCCTTCGTGACGCATAAAGACAAAGCTATATCCAAAGCAAATACCATCGCTCCTCGTATCACCTTACAGCATCAAAGAATACACGCTTAACGAAAACCCAACGAAAGCAGTGAATAAACGATGTACGGAAATACAAAATGCCATTAAAACCAATGGAGTTTGATCTCCTTTACCCAGATGAAGAGCAGTTTATTCACCTTCACCTGGGTAAAGTGATGCATGATTGTCGCTTTCTCCATATGATACTAATCTTTCACTGACTTCGGTTCTGTACGGTCTGGATCAACTCCTCCGATCCTATTTCCAATACACCTATCTCTTTTGTACGGTGCTAAGTATATTTAAGAGGGGGGGGGGGGGGGGGGGGTGAACGTAGCGTGGTAACGTTGAATGCTTTTGACAGCAGATGTGCTGTCAAAATACAACCCAAGAGAAGAGATAATCGTTTGAGCTCAAGATGGCGACAGCGTCTTCAGAATAGTATTTTTTTTGCTCATTTACGTAGTTCAGTGTGTATTGATAGCTTATTGTGCGGTGATCTAACGAACTAGTGTGCAGATAATGAAAAATTAGTCTCAAAACGCACGTAACCACCCTTTAGTTGAACAAACGGTTATCCGGGGTCTCGGCCACCCACGTGTTTGTAAAGAAGCTATCACTTTACAATCTGCAAGGCCTGTACCGAAAAATATTGCCTATATTTTATTTTATTAAATAAAAAAAGTGTGAAATAAAGAGAGTGTGTGTAAGGGAGAAAGCCATTTTATATATAAAAAACCCTAGTGAAAGAGACAGGAATTCCAATGTGAAAATCCGTCAATTCTAATCTTCTTGGGTATCTCCTTACAGTTTTCTTTTCTCATTAAAGAATACGCGCTTAACGAAAGCAATGAATAAACGAAGCAGGTAAATGGAACAAATGCGAGAAGGTTCGTGTGAAGCGTTCAGTGAGTAAATTTGTATTTTAATCTTGGAGGCGCGATGCTTAAGAGTCCGCATTAAGGAATGAAACTCGGGTTTTTTTAATGTAATAAACTCGGTTTCGGTTAAAACTCAAGTTTTTACCAAATTAAAAATAACCGATTGCACTTAATCCGTAGGTATACGATTCGTAAACGAAAATCGCTAAGTATAAAAATACGCACAGAAGACAAACCTTGAAATATTTACTTTTGATAGGTTTTTGTTTTATTCACAACGTACACACAATTTAATTATTAAATACAGCTTTATTTTAATAAAACGGTGCTTACTTATTTTAACGCTTACACATACTTTTTCATCATTGTGAATTTCAGTTATTAGTAATTGTAAAAAAACAACGTCATATATGTTGAAAATTGTGCAAACAGGAGTGACAATCCGAGCGTAAAAACTAATTTACCAAGATAAAGAGCAAGTTATAAAAACCTGTGCAAATAAATATTCATACAGTTTATTGCCTGTCTTCCTTTAACCAAGGGCGTAACTTTACTTTTTATAACATCTCGACGAAGAACATTTAAGTATACCTATGCGATTATGTCACTGATTTATTTACCCTTAAATCTTCTATAATATGCCTAAAAAATCGATAAAATCTTATGCGGACTCTTAAGTAAATAGGGGCGGGGCGCGTGTGATAGCAAACTCGATCATTTTAAGATAATGAGCAAAATTTAAATTTTACTTAAAATTGGATCAGATATTACAGTTTTTTGTCAATTCCATAAATAAAATTATACCTTGTGCAACCTAAAAAGCGATTTTTGACACCTGTCATCTCAGTAAATTTTATAACATAAAATCGATTTTAGGTTATAAAATGTACTGAGATGACAGGTGTCAAAAACCGCTTCTTAGGTTGCACAAGGTATAGAGAAGATATAATTCTAGTGTCAATCAATGGGGTATGTTTCATTTGTTTATTAACAAACCAAACTGTATCCGTTATTTAATATAAATATGCAGTACATTTTATCCCTAAGACCAACAAACACTCACTTATCCAAAAAATTACTAACCGTTGGTACCCAAACATTATAAGAGTAACACCGTTATCAATTTACTAGTAATAACCAATTTTCACAAACGACATCACCTATCAGTTATAAGTTATATCACGAGGGGCTACACAGCCCAGCGATCAATCATAGCTATCTACCATCAGCTACGGGCCTACCTTCGGTGCCCGCCGTGTCAAGTCATCTGTCAAATCACCTCTCGTTAGAACTATTGGTAGCTTTAACGTGATTTCCGTCCGAGACGCATGGTAGCACGGACGTTTTGGGAATATTTTTTTTTTGTTTTTTGCTAATTTTAGTAGTTCGGTGTGTAAGTAATATTGTTGACTTATTGTGCGGTGAATGCGGTGATCTATAAACAAGTATGCAGCTTATGCAGAATTAGTCTCAAAACGCGTGTAGCCACTCATTAGTTAGACGGACGGTTATCCTGGCTGGCCGCCACGTGTTGCTTGTAAAGAATAGCTATCACTTAACAAATAACAAGGTCTCTACCGAACAACGTTGCCTATATTTTATTAAAATTGTCGCCAATGTCGAGTATTGATTAACGTCAATACTCGATATTGGCGAAATTACCATTGCTCTAGACAAAGGGAGAAAGCCATAAATTTATAAAAAACGTGACTTTGGTTATTTAGTGGTATGATGATGCTTTGTAAGGATTTGGTAATTTAATTTACGTTACCTCGGACTAATTTTACTTAATTAAGTATCCATTAAAATGGTAAAACAGCTAAGAATTTGTATGATATTTATTTATTTAAACTTTATTGCAGATTTAATAAAGAAGTTTTTGTTGTTTTTAAAATGATATTTAACGTAACTTTTCTACTACCAGCTAATATGAAAAGAAATATGTTTTCGACGGTTGACCTTAAATACAAATATACTTTTTCACACGCCTCGATAAAATATAAAAGCACAGTATACAAATTAAATGGAAGACAGGCAATCGCTAGAGAGTGATCTCTTCCAGATATGTACTTTTAATGGATGAGAAAAATCTAGTCGAAAACTAGGCTATACCTACTCGTAGCCAGATCTGAAACTTTTAACGATATTGCAAAAGCAGCTCTAAGTGTACCATTAAACAGCTGTACATTTTTAATTAGCAAAAAAGAGGGTATTAAGGAATTTACCATTCTCAACTTTAATATTTCAAATCTTGTAATACTATTTTTTCCATAAAATGTTCATGCAAATGTATTATATATCCTATCCACTTTTAGCACTCAGATATTTGGCTTTGCTTCAAGGTTTTTTATGACACCAGCAGTAATTTTCAACTGTTCCAAACTTATAAGTACCTACACGTAAAATATAGCACAAGCCAGCTTAAATCCCATTTAGAAGTTGCCAGCTACTTTTCATTGGGTATATTGCTCCCAGAGTGCTAGTAATTTATAATTATAAGACTAAACTAAGACAAGTTGTAGCTAGTTAAATTTTTTCGAATTCTTTTTGCAACTTTTACTTGACTTCACCTGTCTATCTTAGTCAAAGACTCAAACAAGTTTCAGAATAAAAGTTAGCTGTACTTATTTAATTAAATGAACTTGGAATAACTTTCTGTTTTTGATCCGATATCATTTGTATTGGTGTTTTTTTTTAAATCTTTGATTAGACTTTTAGTTAGGGTTGACTGAGGCAAATCGCAGCGAAGCAGATTAAAACGTATTTTTTTTTTCATAAGATCGCAGGTAGACACGGCCAGCTAATCAGTGCCCCGCGTTGGGCTTGAACTTCCCGCACGCCGCGGAATTTGACAAAAACTTAACTTGATCCGTTTGGCTCTGCGGTCTGATTCATCTTGATCTACCCTTATAACTCTATACAGTCAAGTTTACAAGATATTATTATAACATATCGAGTGCCAGGAGCCCATTATTCGGGCCTCTGTTCGCAGACAAATTGGTTTACTATGCGAAAACGCTTAACACAAAAGTTTTTGACATAACTTCTTTTAATACCGACTATACTTGCAAAAGTCATGTACTAACGAGATATATTTAGATTTAGATTTATTTATTTTATAATAATAAATTATCGTACAAATGGTCTTAGCCTAATTGAGCAAGCGAAGCGAGTTCTTACAAACAGCTTCTGGCTGCTGGGACGTCTCGGCATTTCGATGGGCTTTTTGATTTTGAGAGTTTGTTCGACGATAACTTTAGTAACGTTTTTCTGGTCTTTATGAAATTTGTTGAGGTTGTAGCTGAGATACATAAAATTTTAAAGTTCGTTTATGAGCTGGATCGATCAAGGGGCTGTGGACTTAGAAGGCGAAAAAAAAATCATGGGTCATGGTATATTGGTCAGCTCGTTTGCAAGTAAATCGCGAGTTCTCAGTTCGAGTTAAACTACTAGTATAATTAAATAGTATCAAATGATTTATTTAACGTAAAATAGTGTTACAATTTTAATTAATGATTAGCCAACAACAAGAACGTGGCATTAGTGCAGGGCAGAGGTAGACGGGCTGGGTAGGGCAGCACCGTCGATGAAACTGAAGAAATGTTGGGTGGATTTGAATCTGTGCCGTGTCCCACGGATACACATGCTGGTGGCTCGGATTATCGAAATTATAATTTTGGATCTTAGCCAGCTCAATACAATACTAAGGGGTCTCTGCCACCGGTCAGCGATGGCTTCACCGAGATGTTTGATAAAGTTGGACATTTGCGGAGCGAAGACTCCATCGACGGATGTAACGAGGGGAGTGAAGCTTGCGTGACTCTTTTCACAGGCGTTCCAGTATTTTCTTTTTTTCTCTTCTTCGGCGGATTTTAGGACAGATGCTACCGGGCGTGAGATGTAAGAGGGAGTGTCGGTCTACGACACGGATATCAAATAACGCCTCCCTCTGTGCATCCCAGACGCCGCGGCAGCAGAGGTCCCCGCGGAGTCCACTGTCGCCTTCGGTGATGATGGGTTCTTTGACTACATTCCCCCAAGCGTGCTGGCATAGCTCACAAAATAAATCTCTGATTTCGTTGTGTCGTCGTGTGATTAAACCACCTGTTTTGCAGCAAAGGGCGTGGTCGACGTTGAAGTCATCATTGCCGCAGCCATCACATGATTTGGGCATGGAGACAGGTGTTCTGTGGTATCGCAGTGCCAGTGCATCTCTAAATTCTAATGGCGATAAGTCAAATTGGTCTTTCCTTGTCGGTATAACGGATAGCCAAATGGAAGATTTTGTTTTGGTTTTCATGAAAATTGATCGCTCGATTGCTCGTCTTTTAGTGTTAGTATAATTAAATATACTAACACGGTATACTTAAGTACGCTACCTATTGATATTCGTGAATATACTTGAGTATTTTTATTTTATTATGAAGATGGATAAATAATTTCGTAGAAACTCCTTAGAAGGCCACATTTAAGGCTATTCAACGTACGACTGAAGACGCAATTTGTCTCCTCTCCACAACAAATGCGTTGGTTGCGACTATTCGCATTAACGACTGATATTTATTCTGGCGAGAATGTCGTAAGCGACATAGGCTGCCTAATGTCGCTTAAGATAATTTATTTTAAAAGCTTAAGTGTATTCACCCGCAAGTGTGTGTAATGTGTTAGGTAGTTTAACCTTTAAGAGGTTTTTATATGGCTTTATTTCGACAATAAATCTAAACACACAGCAAACAAGTTCGCAGAGCAAAGAGGTGACACACAACACAAGCCTTGGGTATATTTTACACCAACCATTTCGGGCCACTTTTGACCCCCCACTCACTTTGAACGCAGAACAACAATGCCAGCTAATCTCTTTTATATCCACCTCACTTCGGTGGGACAGCTACTCGATTTCAGTTTGATCATTTCGCATTATAATATATAAAATGACAAAAAAATATAAGCCTGGTAACATGTCCCACTGCTGGGCAAAGGCCTCGCCTCCTTCCCGCCATTTGACCCTGTCTAATGCACACTCCCGTCATTATTCAAGACAAAGCAAAATTAGACTTCAATTATACGTGATCAAGTACAACTCTAGTGTTTAAAAGACTTTTTTATTTACCTAACTATTTTGTAATCGGTCGTCCTACACAGTGGCCGAGACACTGAACCTCTGCTTAATGGAATCTAAATTCCTTGCCGGCCAGCTGGATCGCAAGTTTAATCTCGCGGGAAGATTAATTGTTTGTTAAGGAGTAAGCTCTCAAAAAGTTAAGATCCAGGCCGAGATACAAGCAAGAAAAGCATTCTTATTCTATTTACAGAGTAAGCAGATTAGTTTTAGGAATAAATCGGTTTTTGTTTGCAAGTTGCAGTATTCGTTTGTGAAACGATAGGTAGTACCTAGTACGATAGGTTTACAGTGTATTACTGAAACGGTGAATACTTCCGAAAGCATTTTAATAATAATAACCTATAATATTCCGTCAAAATAAGAGTCTATTGTCCGGATTAACGCGCGGCCTTTTACTTTCCGAATAACCAGAATACAAACAGGCAAACTCCTTCATAAAACATATATTCCGATCAACGACGCGTAGTTTCAGTGTCCGAGAGGCAACCGCGGTATTTAAGCTCTCTACATGTTGTGGGACCACCCTATGCAATCTGAACTGACCCACGTTGGACTTTGCTTTTCATCCTTTCCCGTGGAGCTATTACTGGGCTGGCTTGGCTGAGAAATGAATAGCGCCATTATATATTATTAAGCACCACCAGAATTCGACATGCCAAACTGTGACACGTTGTTCATGCGAGATCACTACTCGTAGTTGTTGTACACATGTACTGCTAGAGTGATTCAAAGGGGCCTCACTAACGAATGTTAGTTTCTGGATGTCAAATGAGGTATGTTCAAACGCGGCACACTGCTTCATGTCGGCTGCCAACCGCGCTACCGCGAAATTCGCGTTATCCCTCTCTACTTTATCGCACTTGCCAATTCAAAGACAAGCATATAACGAAATTTCTATTTTCTAATGTCGCGGACCAGGCCTGGTGTCTTGGGTTTGTTGACGGTGCCGCCCTTCCGCATTTATTCCTGAGAAGTGGATCACAGGAACAAGGTATAAATAGCTGTTTAGTGCAGAAAACCATGTTTTTCCAGCCAGGCAAAGTTGTGCATCGTAAGCAGTTGTATTGTTGCAGTTGACGGTACAATGGTTTCGGACAGTTTCAGTTTAGATCAGTAATTAAACCGACACTACATACATATTATAAACCCTAATTTAAACGCAACGCGTACTATGACGTATCAAGTAACTATCATGTATAAAATTGATACATATTAGCATATCTTATACTCGAATCGGGGTACATTACTCTGATTGGATGTCTGTTCAGAACCGATGTCACGCAATGTGTGTAATTGGATTAAAATTTCATATGCATATAAATTGCTTATAATTCTAAATAAAGTCTGAAGTTGGTGTGTTCCCTGGAAACCTAGATTGAAGCATCATCATCATATATTTAAGAGCTAGGGATCTTGTCGGTGGAGCAATTTCCATGCCTGTCTGTCATTTGCCTTCTCCTCTACAGCCTGATACGACACGACGTCTATTTTTTCCTTTACTTGATCCATGTATGCTCTCGTTGGCTTTCCTGACTTCCTTTCTGCTTCCATTCTACCTTCTATGATGTTTCTTATGAACTCATCGTGCCGTAGCAGGTGTACAAGCCTCTTGTCTCCTGAATGGCTAGATTCAAGCAAACTTAGAGATAATATATTATATTAGTGTCTCCGTCTGAGATAATAAGCCGTAGGAATAGAATATGACTAAATCATACTGCTACTGAAATCGCACAAAGCAATCGCATAACTTACTTGTATCAGGTCTAAGACCAAAAATTATAAAATTCAAGTATTCACTACATTTTTCTCACTTGAAAAATACAGTTCGGAGGTTTGAGTTAAGAAACATTAGTCGGACTATTGCAATATTTAGTATAAGTTATTTATTTTATTACAATTTACTGTGCTTTTACAAAGTAGTCCTTTTTGTATGCTGATGGTTGTGTGCAGGATGTACCTTTTATTTCCTGTTTTGCGTGTAATAGAAGCGCGCAATTCATTAATATTTCCAATCATTTTGGCGCGACGTATCTCACCCTGGGGGCTCATTACGGCATCGTGGACGCCGGAATTTGTCAATTTGCCTCGGTTTTTTTAGGATTTTACACAGTTCTCCGGTTATATTTCGTGCATATACTTACCTACATAAAAGTAACCATGATTAAGCTTGGCATTAAGTTCGCCTTTTGTACTATAAGATTTTCTTTTGTGCAATAAAGATTAAATAAATAAATAAATCATGGGAGACCAAATTTTCAGCGTTAGAAATAACTTTTATCAACCTCATGCTCCAAAAGTAAGTCAATATTGTTTCAAAAAACTATTTCAAAAACATTAACAGCAAAAGTTTTGTGCAACTGTGATTTTACTGAAATGTCCATATAGTTCCGTACAATATGTGTAGCGTAATATACACTTACATATTTTACCTACAATGTTACACAAATTAAATATACAGTCCGTGAGGTCTATAAAGAACCTTCGGCTTTTAGAAAGAGACGTCGAGTATCAATCAACAGTGACACATGAAAAAGCAGAACAGCAGTATTACCTTCGTGTGTCATCGCCGATTCCCGGTAGGTTCTTCTTAAAGGTCACGGACTGTACAAATCAATTCAGTTTAAGTCAATTTCAACAAATCCACCCACTTATTATTTCACAAATACCACTAAATCCTTTTTACGTCTATTTGACTTTTACGAAAAAGCTTTTCCAAATTATTAAATAAAATGAACCATTTTATTAAAAAGGTACATTTGTAAATAATTGAATCCGCTTCGTCTAGCAATGGGAAAGGATTTAAATTTCCATTTGCACACCTTAATTTGTATATACCCGTTTATAACGGAAACCCGTTTTAATCTTGCCTTCAGTCCTTTATCGATAAATCTCGCAGCGAAAGTCTTTTGAAACCAATAAAGGTAGGTTTTCTTTCATCTTAGTGGGAAAGTGTTTGAGGGATAAGAATAAACATGTCTTTTAAGCAAAGCTTAGAGAATTGTGGACCTCAGGAGACGTGTATGTGTACGCTTTTAACATTTAAGGGATATAAAAGAAGGGAGCTCTTGTATCAGGAGGTAAAAAAACGATGAACCTTTGTATTTTGTTTCCTTTCTTAAGGGGCACCATGAGTCAAACGGGCGACATCAGTTTGTCAGATGTTCGGAGCTGTCCAATTTTTGTTCTAACTGACAGACTGATATTGCCCGACAGACTGATAGGGGCCCACCTTCTTTACACTCACTTTATAACTGTAGTTTAAAAATTAAACAGTCTAATAAGAAACTAGAAAGCATGACGTCTCGTTTAAGAGTCACCAGGACGCTCACATTCTCATACAAACGTAGTTCAGCTCTCATTTTAAAATTACAAGCTTTAGAACCACGAAATTTGGTATAGGCATTCTAGTAGTACAGATCTAGGTCGGAGATTCATTTTCGTTGCTAAAAATTGTAATACAAAGAAAATACAGCCAGTTACAAATTTACATAAAAAACTTATTTTTGCTATATTTTCTTTGTATTACAATTTTTAGCAACGAAAATGAATGTCCGACCTAGATCTCTACTACTAAAATGCCCATGCCAAATTTTGTGGTTCTAAGGCATGTCGTTTTAAAATGAGAGCTGAACTACGTTTGTATGGGAACGCGAGTTCACGCGAGCGCGAGCGTCCTGGCGACTCTCAAGTATAATATGTAATTAGTCGGCGCATCGATAGGAATCGTTGTGAGAGTGCATGTAGGCGTAGACATCATATAAGTATTTGCCTTATCTGAATACGTCATAAGCAAAAAACTAATACCCACCTATTTTGTGCTCCCGTTAACCGTGTACAAAAGAAATATTACAAAAGCATTTCCGATTCGTTCATTCCTTTAAAGAGGTGACTAGGGATCCAAATTCCTAATAATTACGCTTTAACGTCAAGAAATTCCACATTGTTTGAGGATCCGCCGAACAAAGACGAAGGATGGAGTCCTGAATTAATTTTCATTCTGTTAGTAAATTAGATTTTAAATTAAACGTCATTAAGATTGTGACGACATCGGAGCAGGTATTATTTATTTTAAGGAAACTAATGTTGAATTATGTACAATACAATACAAGAATGTAGGAGTGTTTAATACGTACTTTTTTATACTATGTTTCGTAATTAAATTCCAAAAATATAACCACACTTCTTCACCGGTTTCGTGTATTTAAACGTTCTTTTTTAAAGAAATGCCACTGATATAATGTAAAAATAGTAATTTTAATCCTCTTATGTAAATAAGTAATTTCAGTTGGCCTTATTCAGAGAAATAAAAGCGAAAAGTAAGTAAACGAGTGAGGTTATATTTTTGGAATCTAATTAAGAATCATTACGATACCGTAACTTTTTTAAATAAAACATGTCTTAATCACCTACAAATATAATTATTTATAGGCACAAACTCCCTAAACATAAATCTAGAAATATAGTAAAGTACTTGGAACGTTATGCATTGCAGTAAAATTATAAAAAAAAATGTATGTATATCGGTTCCCAAAGTCAACAAAACTCTTATCTATTTTAGGACGGTTATTTGAGCTACATATTTTGGGGAAAATCATATTTAAAGTGGTTAATTACCCATTTATTACGTGGTTTATTGAGTGTATTTTTTTCGTTCTAAGAAATTGCTTATATAGGTACTTAATACTTTGCTATATATTGGGGACATTTAATTTCGTTTATACAAGTAATTAAAGCAATCCTGTAAAAACATTGAAACAAGAAAGGAATAATTTTATTTGTAGTTAGTTTTTGGCATCAAGTTCCAAAGCTAATATTTTGAATTTAATATATTTATCCTGGAGAAACTTAAAGTTAGTATTAACAATTTTGACCTCCGTTTTTTTAGGAATAATATTTCCTAGAAAATTGTAATTTAATATCATGTAATCAACTTTCGAATTTAAAGGTCTTCAAAGGGCTCGTACAGTTCATATTTTATATATCATCATTAATTCAATCACCATTGCTCAGACAGATGATTATCACTCAAGTTAATTGAACAAAACTCCGCAAAGGATAACGATCGCTACTGAGTGACTGAACGATTGAACTGAATGACGTATTCCATTCACTCAATCGTTCGATCCGCATTTCTTTGCAGCATATCGCTCCTCGGTATCGTCTAAGCTGAGAATTCTTTATAACCGCGCTCTTGGGTAGTAGTAGATTACATTTTGGAAAGATAAGTCATTTGAATTTAATTTAAATTGGAATTGAACAACTAAATAAGGTACAGAGAGGGGTAGAAGTGCTTATACTTTTATTCTTATTAATATTAGATAAAACACGTTGAACAAAAACGACCTCTGTTTCTCTGTGTCCTAAACAGCCACTGTGCCACTTTATGCATCTTTTACTTCTTTCACTTTGAAGCATACGTCTCTCTCGGCTTCTGTCTGGCTGGTTAATAAGGCAGACCCGATTCGAGATTCCTGTAGGGCTTTAACCTATTACTGCTAAACTTAGCTTTTTAAAAGCAAAAATGCTAGAAAAGGTAACTAGTTAATAACACTCGCTAGAATATCTACTTTAAAAAAAATAAAAAAATAAAACACATTTAAATCGGCGCAACCGTTTTACCGGTACAGTGCCACAGACAAACACACATAGCGGTTAAACTTATAATATAACACACCTCGTTTTGCGTCACAGGTAAAAAAAATGTACTCTGAAATGGTAAACAATAGTATAGAACTCGATTCCCATCGGCTTGCCAAATTGCAGCCAGTTCAGTATAAAACTATGGCTCATATAGAAAAGGAAATCCAAATTAGCTCCGGCTTCCTTGGGAATATTTTTTGACTATTGCAAACACAAAGTGAATTTTCTGTTTAGTAAGCTTCATTTCTCCGGCTTCCAAGGGGATTCAATTAAAGACCGCTCTTAGTCAATGTAGGTCGTAAACTACTGGGCTGAAGAAATGGCGGCTGCGGGGATGGATGCAGCTTTGCATGTTTATTACATTACCTACTCTTGCACTTTAATTATGCAACTAGAGTTTGTTTCTGTGACGTTTTGTAGGTTAATTAGCTATAAGTAAATACTGAAAAGCCAATCATAAACAAATGAATCATAACGGATTCAAAAATTTCTTAATTTATTTAAATAACAACAAATAAAATAAAAACCTGATATTTAAAATAAAATAAAATAAAAGTTTTCTTTCAAACAAAGTAGAGACAATTAGACTGGTCATTGGATATGGTAGAAATTTAAACACAAAATGTAAATTATTTTTTATTGAGTAGAAAATAATAAATAAGTACTCTTTATTGCTCAAAAAAGCAGAAAACAGGTCAACCAAATGTGACAGTCTCAATAAACAGGAACCATTTGGCAGAAGGCGCTTACGTGTACAGATTCAATATTGTACTCGTAGGTAACAAAATGGCAGGTACCACGTAGACTGTCATGAATACATTTAAAATAAAAATAACCTAAATATTGAAAAAAAATCACAAATGAAAATAAATGAATAAATTACTACTAGACCCCAACTTCATCATACGAAAACAAAAACAATAAAAGAAATTACAAAAAAATTCGACCTAACGAACGTATGAGTAATTTTCTTTTTGCAAACAAACCGCATCTCGTGAATATTAATACAAATACGTTTTCAGTAAACATTATTGGATGTGTGACACGTAGGTATTACGTTCGTTAGCAATGTAATGAGATTTTTATCACAAAAAAATAAAATTATCTCTGCAAAGCTCTAGTCTAATTCAATATGGCGTGGCTTTGAGAGTTTTATATTCTTACTGTATTCTTGTCAATGTAAATAACTAAAAATTGCGCAGAATATTTTATTTTATTAACATGCTTAAGACAATAATTATTAATAGTGATAAGACTGATAAGTATTCCTAGGTGATGCTGATGTTAGAGCAATAAAAATGAAGCTAAGTTGACGTAAACGTTGTGTTTATGCAAAAACTAGTTTTATTATTTAGTTTTACGACACGGTGAAACCGGTGAAAACCATTCTTATTTATTGTGTTATAGTTTTCGAACAGAACACAAATATTAAAAAGAGTTTTTGCAGTCCAAGCTGACAATTTTTGACAAGGATTAGGCCGTAATCGGAAGCTAGTGCAATGCGTCAGTACAAATCCATTGGCTTAGCACTTCTGCTGTAAATTTTTTGACAGCACAAACAGGAACATTTAACAGATTAAATTTATTCATAATTTTATAGAAATACTTTAAAAACAGTTTAAAACAATAGTATTTTATATAAATCAAAGTTGCACAACTTCACTAAGCCGCTTTGTGAAAGGTTGGGGTCCTCAACGCGTCAGACAACCAAACGGTTTTCACGTCGGCCCATTGTTCTTGCTTCGAACGACTGAGTGAATGGTTGAACGACTGAATGAATGGTGAACGACTGAATGAATGGTTGAATGAATTGTCCTCGCTGTTGTCATTGTCAGCGATACGCGATGCGCTAAGTCGTAAATAGGCATAAAATTTGTTCTCTGAGTTTAGTGAATTATGTGCAAAAAATCCGTTTATATATTTAAAGAATTCGGGTAAAAATTAAATAAGTATATTAATTAGCACACTTTTTGCGAATGTCTTTTTTTTGTTTTCTTTTTATAGCGTTATTAAATTTCCTACGATAGTTGTATATAATTAGGTGAGAATACGTTTGTGCCATACGCCACTTACATAGGTTAAAAAAAATATCGAAAAGTTTTACGAAAGGATTTACAATTTTGACACATATGTTTACTATTTTTAGTAGGTACCATACAAATATTTTTGATATTGTGGTAATGATCCACTTTTGATGAGTAAATGTTAAACGTATATTGTATGACATGGCACAATAGTGATGGATATGTCACACTTTTGTGATACCTACTATCCTGTAGTAAAATTCGGAAAAATCTTTTTCCAAAAACCGACAGTAATTGTCAGTTGTAGCATATTTTTTGCTATTTTAGGAATCATTAAAAAACGATTTTGCTCTAAAATGGTTATGGCACAAACGTATTCTCGGCCGACGTTATCCGATTTACTTAAAATTTAGCACACGTTTGAACTTTCAAAGATAATCTTATTTATATACTCAATATAGTTGCTGACGATGGTAGTGTTTTAAAAGTACTTTCTCGAGTGTAAAACGTGAATTAGGATACAAACATGGATAAGTTAAACATCGTACTCTGTGGTTATAACTTTTGTATTGTACTATAGCTATATTTCCTTCCAATTAATATTCAGAAATATAATTGGCAGCCAAGATAATTAAGCATCAAAGTAATTGTATAAATAATTACTAACAGTCAATGCTCACTTTGATAATATTTTCCCGTTAAATGTTGTTATTTCCTGTTGCTGATATTTCAGAAAATTTTCATTTTAATTACGTGAAATTTACGATCAATTAACTTCTAATTATTCATAAATTAACTTATTTAATTTAAAAAATCATCTGAGTTTAAAATGCTAACATAAAAACTCACTAAAAACTTTTTTGTCTCAAAACGTCAGGAAAATTACTAAAGTAAGTGTACGTGATTAAGTCCCGTGTTTGTCAAAGAATGTGTGAAAATCGCATTTAAATCAGTGCAATCATCATTACTAAAAACTGCCAAATTCTATAATTAAATGTACATCTAAGTACTTAACTTCGAGTATTATTTAGAAACAAGTTATTGTTTTGTTGATCTCATTATTGTGTCATATCTCACGTGGTCAGCTCTCAGTCTACTGAAGCCGTGCGCTATGGGGTGTACTATAAGCGTTAGCAATCGGACTAGCATGCTCCGACGCACACAAATCACCCCTTCCAGGCATGTGTTGGGTGAATTCACTAACGTGTTAGGCACTATGTCAGGAGTGAGCCTCGGTTCTCAAATACATTCAGGAAAGTTTAATTAGATTTTTCAATTTTTTTTATCAATAAAGATTTCATAGTTTTAGGAGCGAGTTTTCTGTTTTTTTATTTCAACTAAAAAAGGTAATACTTAGATCACTGCCTGTAGTGCCTGTATCGTATCTATCATACTAGCAAATTGTACAAATAAAATAAAATATAAAGGACTACCTAATGGCTAACCTTATAGTTAATTTAAACCTATGGAAACCTAACGCCCCCCGCGACTCAGCTACCTAATATTTAAAATTCACTTAAGCACTAGTTCTACTGTTTTTTTTTAAATACGATTATACTAGGCCGCGATGTTCTTTTATTTAAAAGAAAAAAATGATCCATATTAATCAATTGGTATAAAAACTTTTTTTTGCTTGTACAGTAAGCAAAAAATACTTAAATATTTTGGCAAAAATCGTCACTAATTAAAGAGTTAGGAATGGTATCTTAAGACCATCATGGAATCTAGTAGCTGCCCTTACAGACCCATATTGAGAATCCACCCTTCTTTATGACCGATTTCTCCGAGATATTTTTACCAACGAAATCAACTATCCAGCTTTTAATCCATCAGAAATCCATTTGAAACGCTCAAAATCACCAGAATGCTTGTTCAATACGGTTTCTGCCGGCTTCCTAATCGACAACAGAAGCCAAAATACATCGTAAACCGTGCAGGATCAACAGTGAGCAAACAATGAACACCGATCGAGGCCGCTCACTAATGCCGTAATCTCACTCACATCCTCGCCAACCTACAAACACAATACGGGAGCTCACAAAAGGGGATCAATGACAAAGTTTCACAAAAGATCGATTTTGATACGTATGGTGTATTTCCGAAAGCCAAAAACTGGAGGATAATTCCGAAAATGGACTCTTAACCCACTAGAATATGAGTAATTTTTAAATGATTTTTCGAATTACCCGAATTGCGGAGTTAACCGGATACACCTATACATTTAATTATTTGTGTACAATGTACAAACATACGACACAAATCAATTCATAAAACCTGACGAGAAGGAAATTAAGACGTAAACTAATGTCAACTATTTTTTCAAGATAATGAAGATTATCTTAAAACAGGATAAGTGAAGACACTTTGTCAGTCTAAACTTTCATTCATAAATGTTCATTGAAATAAGTAATATTTACCGAAGTCAAAGTCTTGTTTAAATCATATATTTTAAACGAATCCTCATTTCGTATTTGACGATATACAATATTAAGACAATAGTTTTAGAATCGTAAATTGCCAGCCAGACTGTAATTCTGCAGACAAAACTAATTTGATGTGTCGTACTGATAGAATTTATAAACGAAATTGGATTTCAAATAGTATTGGGTACACACGAATTCTTATTTTTCAGAAGATTATAGTTACTACGGTATTATAAACACTATACCTATATTAAAAACTCAGTAAAATTCCAATGTCACCATCTTAATACTAAACTATCTTAGAAAATAATTACACACTAGTTATAGCCGCTCCTGGTTGCTTCCGGTCCAAAAGTGCCCATAATGCTCGCGGAGTTATATTAAAAAGACCGAGTCTAATTATTAAAATGTATAGCGTCGTATTCACTCTAAAATTGTGTTTTCCATTTATGGAACTCAAGTAATTACTATTTACTAGGAATAGTAGGAACCTACCAAGCGGTAAAAAGATCTAATTTACTTACAATTTTAAATAGGAAGCCATTTTTAATAAAATTCTGTTCCTGGTCAACGTTTAAAAGATGTCAAATCTATTTTAAGCGCTAAATTCAAACTCGGGTACTTAAAAGACGTTGCCGGGTCGCTTAGCAATTTGGTTAATTAAATTCTTTAAAACACTCGCCTAGGGACTTGAAAGAAAATAGATGTACTTGAAGGTAAATAAAATGTAGACACTGATGTTGAAAGTTCCCCAAGACCTGGTCTTATACTCGGAAATTAATTTACGAAATGGAATATGTACAGCGTTTGTTTATTTCTTGTTTAGTTTTCTTAGTTGCTGGTACTTATATTCCGACAAGAAAGTAGAAATTAAAAAGTGGCAACATCGTAGTGTCGCCCCGTTTTATTAGATTAATTTGAAAGGGACGACACTACGATATGTTGCCACTTTTTAATTATTACAATTTCTTGTAGGAATATAGTTGGATTCGTAGTAGCTAAGTACGTAACCTAAAGGGATGCTCTGTTGGCGGTATGATTGTTATAAGTGTTGTAATTATATAGTTGTCACTGTCTTACATGCGTGTGCCAGAGGAAGTTAAAGGTCGTGTAATTCATACGCATAAACATTTAGAGAGGGCAATTTGAAGGTTTCTGCTTCGATTCCTGTCATGCTCTTCGGTTGTTTTTTTCAATATATCTGCTTTCAATTTGTGATTTAGAGAGGTGTCATACACGTTTAAACTACTTATATTAGATTAAAGGTCAGTAATAAAAACTTGCACCAACAAATATTTTTCAACTGAAACCTTTGAAATACGGATTCTACTGAATATTTGCCCATACTTCGAGCTAGCAAAAACTTATTTAGCATTCCCTTTGTAGCAAATCAACTACAAGCCGGCCACGTTGTCGGATCGATCGAACGAATATTTGCATAGAAACGTAGTCCCGTCGTAAGCTAGTTGAAACAAGCTCTGAACAGGCTGTTGGGCTAAAGCTACGTGCTCACTGACTTTTTGTACAGCTGCGTAGCGCATGAGTGCATCCTGAGGCCATAGACATATCCCTAGACCTGGCGGCTTAGCATGACATGCGTTGTCGCGCGCGACTCCATACTTCGAGTCGCACCTGAAGTATGGGGAGTCGCGCGACAACGTAAGTCATGCTAGACGTACTGCCTGGTAATAACAATACCAAGATTGAACGGATGGGATCCTGGAGAAATCGAGGGGACTCTTCAACTATTATAGGCACACATATAGTGATTTCAGTATTTTTTACAACAACTCGGGCATTTCCACTTGGAAAAGCGGATTCTAAGTGGACTCGGTTCTTTTTTGTTTAAAATTATATACGTCCAGTTCAGTATTTAATATTTCACTGTGACCGTGTGACGTCCCCCTAACCTCGTCTCGGACTCTTTAACGCTTCTTGTGAAAATAGAACCGGTTCATTCATCCCATTTACTAGACGAGAAAAACCGTTATAAAATGTATTAATTTTCAGTTTACTAGTGGCGTAAAAGATCGTGAAATATACCAATACCTTAGGTGCTTATTATTATGCTTCTTGGTGACGTTGGTTACCTGAAAAGATAATATTTTTGTATTAGATTGGAACACAATTTGTAACAAGATTCTATATGATTCGTCAGAATTGATACACTTTTTACTTGGCCTCTAATATCACACTTTATGAAGTTCTTTGAAATATATTACGTATACGTATACACACTTTTCAATTAATTTAGATTACTTTTAGTAGTTTTTAATCTTTAAAGGATACAAATATTTAAAAAAAAACATTAAGTATAAAATAACACTGTCTACTACTATGTAAGTATAATCCACCCGTCCCCATCATGCTTCGATATACTTTGACTTTAATAAATCGCGTAAAATAGAAAAACTTAATCCATGCAGTACTGAAGGGAGTTAGATTCCCGTATTGAAGAAGATATTACAGAGTATAAACCGACAATGTTGACGCGCCGACTATAAGGATATATATGTATTTTGGAAGCAGAGCCCTTAGTGTATTCTTTCACTAACGTAAAGTAACGATTGTGTTTGCGTTAGGTCTTAATTTATATGGGATTTTTAACACCGCAGATCAAGCGGAATGTATCGAAAACTAAACCACCGAGTATCTACAAGGTGTAACAAAAATACTGGTGATCCTTTTAAGGGCATAATTGGTATCGTCTTCTAATTACGAAAAAGTAAGAAAAAATTTTTTTCGCGCGCAAAAAAATTTTGGTTTAGTATGGAGGGTCGGCCAGCTGGGACCGCCTGTCCCATAGAAAAAAAATTTTTTTTAGCGTCGAAAAATTTTTTCTCCTACTTTTTCTTAGTCGTAATACGATACCAATTGTGCCCTTAAACGGATCACCAGTATTTTTGTTGCACCCTGTATAATATCTATAGAAGTATCTCTACTCGGTGGTTTAGTTTCCGGTACGTTCCGCTTGGTGTGCTTTGTTAAAAATCCCATTCAAATTAAGACCTAACGCAAACTGAATCGTTACGTAAGTGAAACGAATACACTAAGGGTTCTGGCTGGCTGACCAGAAGACCCGTATTACACACATTTACTGTCAAAACGACACTACAACGTGACTCGCGAGCAAAACTTAAGTGTGGAAACCATCTGCCGAGCACGCTCCACCAACACACGCCAGAGTTTCAACCGTCCTCTAGAATGTTTGACTTGAAAAGTTAGTGCCGTTGGCTGTAGCATAGTTATACTTCAGTCTGAAGCTATTTAGAAAGTTCAGTTTTAAAATGGGTTTACTAAAAGAGGTTTTCCATTTCTCTGTTTCTTTGCTTGTGTCGAAAAACTATTTTTTTTTAATATTTTTACTATAGGTATAATTGCCTACCTCTTGGTGAGTGTGTAGCGAGATAAAAATGTTAATATTAATCTTTTGTTGTTACGTTTTTAATATTTAATTATTTTTTTATAGTAACGTGAGAATTTGGCTTTTGAGGAACGGTATCCTGGACTGTATGGTTGATAAATGAGAATAAATGCCTTCGATTTAACTATATTATATTATATTTGTAACGAAAAACACAATGGAAATTCAACATCCACTGCCTTTCACAACCAAGAAAAGATAACAACTAAAAACATCATTTTTGACATATAGAAAAAATACATATACAAATCCTTGGTACAATGCCGCAAGGGCCTAGTTTAGATTTGAGCTAGTTATTAATTTAGTTTAGTATTTGTACTGTAGTACCTCTGTATATTTAGTTATGTAAATAAATGTTTTATGTCCATTAAGAAAAAATACATTTTTAAATGGGAAACCAAACCAGTAAGCTGCAGACTCCAAGGAGTCTGCAGCACCTGCCATTTATAGTTTCAATTCGGAATTGAAGGGTCCATTTTCAATGATTTGGTACATTGTTAGTGATTCTTATTTTAATGATCTGTTATACATAAGTATGAATAATCTTGCAAAAGGTACCTACATAAAACAGAAATTAAAAGCCATACAACAAACACTTTCAATAATTAGATTATACTAACTAACTAACTATTTTGGCTCAACGATCCAAAGATAATCTTGGCCTTCGAAATGAGAGCACGCCACCTATCCCGATCCTGCGCGACTTCTTGCCAGTTGTTGACTCGAAGCTGCAGCAGATGAGAATTAGATTATACTGTTTTTTATAATCTTTACATCTCGCACATCTGCTATCTAGACAGTGGAAATCAACA
This sequence comes from Pammene fasciana, assembly GCA_911728535.1. Classification (NCBI taxonomy): domain Eukaryota; kingdom Metazoa; phylum Arthropoda; class Insecta; order Lepidoptera; family Tortricidae; genus Pammene; species Pammene fasciana. The sequence continues at coordinate 8,142,468 of OU452292.1, forward strand.
TCTTAACATGAAGACCATATATATCAAGTGTCAGAAGAATAAGCGCATATCACTTTAACTTGCAGTTTAAAACGAGCTCAAGTTGGAATTCGAGTACCAACTTACATTACTTAAACTTGAGCTTTGTATAGAAATAGCTTTAGTGTACATAATAGGAAAACTATTATAAAAACATTGCTGTTATATTCGTTATTTATGCTACGCTTTCCTTGTATCAATTTAAATAGACATCCCACTGCGGGGCACAGACCTCTTCCCATGTATGTACGAGAGAAATTGGGTCCCACGCCCAAAACAAAGTTGAGACCATTAATTTGAACTTTTTAGCAGATGCAAGCGCCGAAAACTGCTAACTATTTAATGATATTTCGAACAAAAGTTTGTACGTAATTTAAGTTAAATAAATATAAAAAACAATACAAAAATTGCCAAACTATCAAGCAACTAACAACAATGAAGTAGCTGTAGAAAACAATAACAACTTCAATTAAAAAAATCCCATGCAATTTTGTCGTAAAAGAAGTAGTTCGGAATCAAACAACAGACAACTTAAAGTTCGAAACTTACTGTAACAAACGGAAAAGCAAATCTTGTTAAACAAATAAACAGAGCAGAGGCGCCGATAGCACTATTGTACTTTTAACTTTAAAAGTCCAGTTTTGTCGAAATTGTGCCGGAAGATTGGAGACTTCCGCGGCTAGTAAATATTGAAGTTTATACTCAATTTTAATTCAACATTACTTAATATCTTGCGATCAAAAGTCGAATTATTTACTGATAATGATAACTCACAAGCCTAAAGCACAGATATAGTTGATTTTAAAATATGTATACCAGTCTCATGTATGTGTGTGTGTGTGTGTGTGTGTGTGTGTGTATTTCTGTTGTCAAGTGGCGCAGAATAGAGCAGAGTGACGTTCTCTTGTGTCAGAGGCCAAGATCCGCTTTGGATCACTGAGCCAGTGAAGTAAGTAAGTAGTAGTCACCAGTCTAAGGCGCAAAAGACCTCAGATTGTGTGATCTTACAGCAGATTATATGCACTTTTCGGCCCCATATTTTGAAATAATCCCAAATGGCAACAACGTTAAAAAATTTATGATCCCGAAGCTACTTCGCTATGTAAAGAAATTGTCTGTGGGCACGATTGTGACGTGGTCTTTATGCCCTTTTAAGTTAAAGATAACAAGTCACCTCGAACATGCGAACAAGTCAGCAAGCATGCAAGAACAAGTGAGCATAGCATGTGTAATGTAACATGTACGGAATAGCATACTGGCATACGATTTCCTCAGAGATCCAAAGTTTGTTATGGCTTAAACTCTATAGAATAGATGCTGCTGTATTTATATGTTATATAGCGACCGTAAATTCGGCAATAGTTTCTCCTTGTTAACAAAAGCAGTACGTGAATACAATTCGCGATCTGAAATAGCAGGTTTCTGCTAGTTCGTGTCCATTTGAACTTTGAATGTGGAACAACATAATTCCAGTTTCCCGTTCGGCCGGTTGTCCGGTTTGAACTTAGAACACACTGGAGCGGGTAATTCCATGGAACGTTTGCATTTGAAAATACCATTCCGTTGCACTCTCACTGTCACGTAGCTTTTTTTCGGTTCGTTCCAAAAGGCGCATTTATTGAAACGTTAGCGGGATTTATTCTTTCAGACTTTTTAAATCCTGAGCGCCGAACAACTGGCCCGAACAATTACTGACGGACGCTTTAAACGTTAATAAATTTATTTTCCAAATACACGCGGCACGTTTGATACGGCCCCGTGAACAGATCGCCATCATAAGCCTCTTACAACTGCTCGAAAGTACAGACGGTTCAAAAGATGTGGAAAATCCAAGATAATCTGTCGACGACACGATTTTGAAATTAGGACTCACCGAGGTTTTACATTTAAATAAATTTTTATTACATCCCTCACCAAAATGTGTGGGGAAAGAGGATTAGGATCGAGTTTTCGGCTTTTATTTGTGCTTAAAATGTGATGTTTTCAAGTCTAAGGTACATTATTGTCGGTTGTCAGGCGTAACTACCATCATAATTAATTTAGAAATAACCTCTATTTACAATCAATAATGATATACCTTTGAGCTAAAAACGTCACAAACATGGGACAGCTCAAAAGCGTGTAGCCCGCTAGATACCTTACATTAAGAAGTTATATATCAGAAAAATTTCAACAATTCAATTCAATTCAATTCTTTATCAATACAATACAAATATAAATCAACTTTAAAGTAAGCACAAAAAGATCTTTATTGATAACATATATGTTACACGTCATTTAACATTTAACATGCTTTGTACAAATACAGAAATTATAATTTAAGACAATATTACAATACTACACATGCACGAATAATCAATATTTTTTATTTATTTAAACATAGTTCACACACAACAACTCGCTTCTAAATTTGTACACATAAAACTGAGGAAAGGAAATACGTGTCGAGAGCATATTGAGGTTACCTTTCAGTATTCCCATAAGTAAATACAAGTATGTTGCGAATTCTACACGGAAATAAATAAATAAATAGGTGCGTAAGAATAGAAATTCCGCACTATTCTCTTAGAGGATCCTCGGGGAGCTCACGAAGACGCATACGTGTAAAGGAAAACCGCACTAACGAGTTCTGAGGATTGCCAGAAATCCAATCTGTCGGGGACAAAGGGAAAATCCAGCGGAATCACGTATAAGCGCCAATTTAGTGGTTGATTGCCAATCGAAAAAACTGCCCGCGTTAAATTTTATGAGACACATCCATCGGACGGTCGTCAAATTTGATATAATTACGCCTGTTTGATTGCGACCTTTGACAATAGGACTTTGGTTTAATTTATTCTTTTGACGACGCGTTCCAAATTACTGTATTTCTTCTTCAAATACTACCTTTGTAAAAAAGTTGAGTAATTGTCTATTTGTTTCCATGGTTATTGATGTTAATTGAAAAAAAAAGATTGGTTCATTGTACGAGTAAGACTATATTAATATCCTATTGTTCATTTTACTTTAGGCAATATGATTTTTTTAAATAGCTTCCGTGGAAATTCGGCGAGCTTTCTGGGCACCTTTGGGCCGATTTTTGACAGCCGGACGCTCGAATTCAAAAAATTCAGGCTCTAAAATAATCGCACACAAAAGTTTGTTGCCAATTTTTTCGCGTGGAATTAATAGTTTAAATAATCATGATTTTAAATTTCTATCGCTGTTATTTTTAAAACAAAATTTCATCGTTTTATTCAGAGTTTCAAGTGCTCGATTCTCAAAAATCACCCCTCTGGGCCAATTTTTTTGTCTCTAATTTTAAGCAGGTAGGTTGGGGTAGGTTTTAGGTACCTAGGTAGGAAAAAAGTTTATTATGTGTTTTTTATAAATAATAAACATGATTTTTTACTTAAGGTTCCGTCATACTTATGCTACTAAATACCAGTTAATATACTTAAGTTATTCGAGATAAATTTTCAATGCAATGAGAACTTTACGTAAATAGCGTATGGTTCAAATTTCAAAAACCTATTTTAGAAACTTATCGGGTTTTGCCGCTCATCTCTCGGATTTGTGCGTTCTGAAAACTCATTTGTACAGTAGTTGGGCCAAGAAAGTGGCCTACCTACCAGTTTTGACAAAAGTTTCTGCGAGATCTATCGATCGCTAAGGTTGACTTTTCTAATGGAGTTTAAAACATTCACGACCTTGTTGTCTCATGACGTTCAAACGAACCTCAACCGTAGGGTGGTAGACCACGTTTTTGGCCGACTGTACCATCCAGGGTTCGAATCTACGATCTGCGGAACTAATAATGTTACTTATACACACATTTATTGATTGGCCTTTAACATAATGAACATGGAGAAATGGCGAGTTCTTGTAGGCGAAGCTTGATAGATGGTGCGATCAATCAACTTCTGTTAATCCGCGGCTTTTAGCTTGTGTTATCAATTTTCTACTTGTAATCTACTCAAAAACAATGAAAATATGTAGGTAACCATGGATCGCAATGAACAAATGAAATGAAATGAATGGGTTGCTTCTGTAAAAATTTCAGAGTAATGTGAGTCACATCCTACGATTATGAAACATTGCTAGTCCTTGACTGTGGTATCGTCGCTTAATAATTGTACTTACGTTTTGCTAAACGTAAACTTTTCCGGGTATTATTTTAAAATAACGCTACAACTTTGCCTATGATGCACAACTTTGCCTGGCCAGAAAAACATGGTTTTCTTCACCAATAAACAGCTATTAACATATATCTTATTCCTGAGATGGCCGCCTTTCTCCCATCTCAAGAATAAAAAAATAAGTAGCTGTTTTGGGGAAGAAAACCGTGTTTTTCAGGCCAGGAAAGGTGTGCATTGTAGGCAAAGTTGTAGTAGTCGACAATACATCATTTACTAATATTTTAAATGCAAAAATTTGTATGTAAATGTGATACTGTAACTCTTGAACGCAAAAAAGTCACCCATGATGAGATAATTTTAGACACCTTGTGCTTACACATTATGCTTTTTTGGCCATTGTTGCATGGTTTAAAAGAAGCGTCCGCTTATTTATTTATTAATGTTTCAGCCCTTAAACCAACATTCTCTAGGTTTAATTCACTTGTACATGTATTAAGAATTCACAGAACTGTGGCAAAACCGCAAACAATTTAGCAAAAGGCACTTAAATCACCTATACTACAACTCCGAGCGTAAATAATATAGGTACAAGTAATGTTTCAGAAAGCATATTTTATTGCTGGCTTACTATTTTATTACGATTTCGGTTAATAGTTCGTATTCTGGCCGAGGTCCAAGTCCATCGATCTTCGGGAGGAGTCACCTTACAAATAGATATCTAAGGCGGGAAAGAGTAATAGGTGTATCTGGGTTCTACATATAACACGTAACAAAAATGCTGGTGATCCGTTTATGGGCACACATAAATAGGTATCGTATTTTTATTTATTTATCGAACGAGCGGAGCGTAAGCAAAGATCGTTCTTACAAACAACAACTGTCACCTGGCTACTGGGACGTTTCGGCATTTGGATGGCTTTTTGATTTAGATAGTTTGTCCGACGATAACTTTAGTAACGATTTTCCGATCTTTATGAAATTTGTTGGGGTTGTAGCAGAGACCAACAAAATTTGCGAGTTCGCATATGAGCTGGATTGAGACGGGGGTTCAGAAATTAGAAGGCCTAAAAAGGTTTTGTAAAGGGGACTGTTACATTGGTCATCTTATTTGCTACTTTTACGAGCAAGTAATGGTTGAGTTTGGTATCAAACGAAAGGTATTGATTAACACTCTCGTCAAATTCTTATTAACTGCTTACTGTTTCATAACAATTAGCAACATTAAATTGATTTCAAAAATATTTTCAATTATATTTTGATTTTGGTGTAAATATTTTGACAACTGACTTTTTTTTAAATTAATTAGAGCTTTGGCTGCTAGGGCCATCAGCATACTGACATTAACACATTAGTTAGAGAGAGTTACCATAGACGCATAATGATGGTGACCGAAACCTATATGGTGGTCCACAGATGAGAACGACATGTCAAAGCAACAGAGCGAGAGGAATGTGAGAGGTGGATTTAAATTTAGATGAGACAAAAACTGTCAAATCTGAAGCGATTTCGTCGCGGTAAAATTTCGCGCATCAACCGCACAATTTAATATGAACGTTTAGTTTCACCGTGATGGTTAGTTGAGAAAAAAATACCCGATACCTATTTTTGGTATTTGTAGTAATTCTGCTATTGCACATTTATGGCGAAACACAAGATTCGCGAGTTCACAGTTCGGGGCGCACTACTAGTTTATTTAAAATTTATTGCACAAAAGAAAACCTTATCATACAAATATCACATTGTGCACTGCGATCGTTTTCGTTACCCCCACCATACACTTCGCGCATAGCGAATACTATAATAACATAAATACTAAGGGCTGGTTACTAAATACATAAATACTAGTACCATTAACTTCATTGTTAGAATTGTTGCATGAAAAGATTGACAGTTCTACAAGAATATACGAGAAACAAGATACTCGAATGAATCGATATCAACCGCAGCCACTCAATATCGTATCGAGTACGCAATCCATTCGAATATTAGGATTTAGGATAGATGCATGTGGTTACCGTAGGCCCAGGGAACACTCAAGCTGCGAGCCTGCGATCTTGCACCAGTTACTACCAGAGTCGATTTACATAAGCAAAGTAGTCTATTTCAAAGCAACCAGAACGTATTCACTTTGTTTCTACGTAGGGACTTTAATTTTGTAGGGTTCACTTTACATTAGACATTTCTTAGAGTAAGTGTTAAACAAAAGTGCTATTAAACAACAGCTTGCACCGTAAATGGCTCGACAATGGTAGTCCGTGTCAAAACTAGCTTTGCGAACTTGCGAACTGCCGTGCCCCCGCCATATATATTTACACTTTTGAGCCTTATTACAGAGTTGTAAGGTACAAAACTGTAAACGAGCATGACAGGTATAATATATCATTGACAGCGACTGTACTTACATGCAAAAAAGCAATGGTGAGCGCCTTATTCAGTGTTCATCTGAAATACCGCTCCCGCAGTGATTTCAAGCGTCCTAAATGTTGGGAGATTACTGCCATTATCCCATACTATGTTAATATGAAGCAAACACGCCTCGTGGCGAACCGGCCTATTGGTTCTAATGGACATTCATGAGAATCATGAGAGTGTTAACTTGCATTACTCGTGTTTGTTCTACATCAATGTCACTAAAACTGAATGTAAATAAATAAACGATGCCAAATTAACGGAATAACTGGATCATATGAAGTGTAAACAACGTGTTTAGGACACCAATCTAAAATCTAATAAAAAAATTTAGACATCAAAATTTTTTTTGATCATAATATTTTAAATTGTATAGGTACCTACAGTTTAAAATATAGCAGTTAGCAGTAGAAGTCGATAAGTGGGAGCATTGAAAATTCTAGAAACTTTTGTTCTTGTTTTCTAAGCTTATTAACTGACATTTGGCAGGTTTAACGCGAATTAAATCCAGGAAAATGTGTCGAAACGTCGGAACTCAAGGTAAAATAAACTAAATTAATTAATGTAATTGTCTTGTGTAAGATAATGGTCCCTATTCCAACTTTAAACGTTAAAACACTATCTATCCAACTCCAATTAAACTCCAATGCATTATAACTACGCAATACAGCTAACGCCTAAACGTCTAAATTACTCTAAATCAGAATTTGATTAAAATATATTCCGATGAAACTTAAATACCATTGAAGCGCTGGTAGCCTTGCGGCTTTCAATCCGGAGGTCTCGGGTTCAAACCCCGGCTCGTATGTTTTTCGGAACTTATGTACGGAATATCATTTGATATTTACCAGTCGCTTTTCGGTGAAAAACATCGTAAGGAAACCGGACCTAATCCCAAAAAGGCCTAGTTTCCCCTCTGGGTTGTAAGGTCCGACGGCAGTCGCTTTCGTAAAAACTAGTATCTACGCCAATTTATGGGATTAGGTTGTCAAGCGGACCCCAAGCCGGGATAAACGCTAGGAGGAAAAGAGAGAGAGAAACTTAAATACCATTCCAATAGCGTCGGCAACTATCAATAGATTGTGTTTTATGGCAACAGCTAAATTCTGTCCCTAGCGAGTGAAAGAGACACAGTGCGTTACGATTAGTATGGGCGCTCATGCAAATTTTGCAAAATTATGAATAAAATAATAACTATACATTAGTTGAGAAAAATAAGACAATGAATTTTTTAGTATTAATATTATTTGAAATTTTGTCCGTTAATTACAAACGTATAAGTAAAGAAACTAAAGACATACAACTGTTTAAAGCTAATTTTAAGATGTAACTGTGGAATTAATTTCTATCGAGCCGATTTCGTCCAATCGTGTATCGGAATTAACAAAGTTCTTCGAAATATAATGAATTTTAACATATTTTTTTTTACTTTCCCAAAACAAGTAGTTATAGCTATATGAACAGGGCCGGCCCGAGCATTCCCGGCGCCCTAGGCAAGAGACTGAAATGGCGCCCCATTTTAGGGTCACCACACCACACTAGCGGTTTTCCTCGCGGAATTAGCGGAAGTAGCGGAAATTCATAGACAAAATGCTTTATTTGTCTATGGTAGCGGAAATTTGTCTATGGCTTCCATACAAAAAAACTGCTACCATAGACAAATTTCCGCTACCATAGACAAATTTCCGCTAATTCCGCGACGAAAACCGCTAGGTGTGTGGTAGACCCTTAGAGAATTCGTGACAAAATAACGCCCAATTTTTTTTTTCAAATGAATAGGTAGGTAACTATTATTTTACGCCAATATAAAGTGCTAACTTTTTAACTTACTAAGTGGAAGTGCTAACTTACAATTCACGCTTGCACCCCTTCTCGTTGTAGATGTGCAACCCCATCTAGTGCAACATAAAAAAATATACCCCCTTTTTACACCCCCATAGGTTATCTTTACCCACATTTGCGCCCCATAGTAAAGAATGAAGGGTAAAGATGACACCCGCATTTATTTGCGTCCAGAGGAAATAAATCGTTTTTATTCGTAATGGACATCTGCCTTTTTAGGTTTCCGTAGTCAAAATAACTAAAAATCTTATAGTTTTACTAGACCGGTCTGCGTGTCCTTCCTTAGCCCAGTAAACGTCACTACAAGAACAAGCCAGCTGAAATTCTTGATGAATGTCAGGGTGGAAAAAAATAACGGGCCTGGAGGAGAAATACCTTATAACGAAAGAAAATTTCTTTATTTTTAGGGTTCCGTAGTCAACTAGGAACCCTTATAGTTTCGCCATGTCCGTCCGTCCGTCCGTCCGCGGTCTAGCTCAGTGACCGTTAGCAATAGAAAGCTGAAATTTGGTTTGAATATGTGCATTAACGAAGCCGACAAAACGGTAGAATATAAACTGGAAAAATATATGTTGTTAGGGTACAGGTCTATTCACGAGAGTTGGCGCGAGATTTGACAGAATTTCTATGAAAATGGCTGTCACTCAGTAGAAATCTCGCGCCAACTTTCGTGAATATACCTGTACCTCCCGTACACGTGAAGTGGGTGGCGAATTTTTTTTTCGTTCCAACCCAAGTGTGTGTGGGGTATCGTTGGATAGGTCTTTTAAAAAGAATAAGGATCTTCTAAAACAGTTTTTGGATAAAACTAATATTTTCGTAAATAATAGCTCCGAAAGATTAAAACAGCCCCCCCCCCCCCATCTAACTTTTGAACCGTGGGTCAAAAATTTTGAAAAAAATCATGAAATTGAGGCCTAATAAGTACCTTCAATGAAAACTATATTGAATTAAATCGGTTGAGCCGTTTTTGAGTTATCGCTCAAAAACCCATAGTGAAAGGTCTTAAGTGAAATAACTTAAGCGCCGCCAAATTTCCCTTAAGAAACGACCTTTTGAATTGATGAGTTGTAACAGGCCGGCAACTACGGAACCCTACACTGAGCATGGCCCGACATGCTCTTGGCCGGTTTTCCTTATAGTTATAGTTTTGTCATGTCCCTCCGTCCGGCCGTATATCACAGCAATGTTATTCGTAAACTATAGATCATTGACGTGTAACAAAAATAACGCAAAACCAAAACCGACCAAGTGCGTGTCGGGCTGCGAACCACGAAGAATGGGGGTTTTCTTCGTGCCTACAATCAAAAAAACTAATATAAAAAACCGGCCAAGAGCATGTCGGGCCATTCAATATAGTTTTCATTGAAGGTACTTATTAGGCCTGACTGTCATGATTTTTTTCAAAATTTTTGGACCCACGGTTCAAAAGTTAGATGGGGGGGGGGACGCCCTGTTTTAAACTTTCGGAGCTATTAGTTACGAAAATATTAGTTTTATTCAAAAACTGTTTTAGATGATCCTAATTCTTTTTAGAAGACCTATACAACTATACCCCACACAACTGGGTTGCAACGAAAAAAATTTTCGCCCCCCACTTCACGTGTATGGGAGGTACCCTAACAAAATATATTTTTCCAGTTTTTATTCTAACATTTTGTCGGCTTGGTTAATGCACATACCTATTCAAACAAAATTTCAACTTTCTAGTGCTAACGGTCACTGAGCTAGACCGCGGACGGACGGACGGACGGACATGGCGAAACTATAAGGGTTCCGTTTTTGCCATTTTGGCTACGGAACCCTAAAAAAGAAGGATAACTCGAAAATGACTTAACCGCTAACGGTACGTATCTTCTTGTATCAGTCGAGAGAAACATTTCCATACACAATATGTGTCCAGCTCTAGACATACCCTCACCAGACAACCAAGTAATAGTTAACTGTTTATACTGTAAGCGCGGGTCGATGACAGAAGGTTCTACTAATTGGATTCAGTGTGATACAATGCCATATGTGGGTACATAAACGATGCGCCAAACAAGTGGACAGATGTAAATTACTGGACTTATGTACCAAAGATTTTATTTGTACACGCTGCACTGCGACGCTGCTAACGACTTCTCCGAGTGTGTTGACAACGTAACCAATTTATCAGTTATACAAAAATTTAAAATATTGACAAACGGTTTACTTGACGACGTCCATTACTATAATTTTTTTACGATGCCGCCGTTTGGCGCCCCCCTAACACGAGCGCCCTAGGCGATCGCCTAGTTCGCCTATATGGACGGGCCGGCCCTGTATATGAACTGTTTAAGTAAAGTAAATTTGAAGGTCATCGGGTGTTGACATCCTCTTAATGTAGGATATGGCACAATATGTGTATAAAACGCGAAAGTTTAAAGTAGTAGATATCCAGTTAATTTACAAATTCTTAATGAATCGTAACATTTATTAACACTAATCGAAAAGATCATCTCCAATGATTTAGAGGTTCATCAGCGTCTTGATATCGCTGGCTGTAATTATAAGGCCTCCGGGCTTAATGAAGATTTATCTTCTTAGCTTAGCTACCGGGCGTTCAGGCGGCACACTGACATAGGTATACATACATACATAATACAATGTGCTCAAGAGCCATATTTTAATATTCCCAAATTTTCCTTTCAAGATTCTACCTTTACGGTTTAAGCTGGGCGTTGTTTGTAGTCTCAAGGCATAGCATAGCCACTGTCTAAAGAACTAGCCTATCAGAATAATAATAAAAAACCTTTGGATTATCAGACATTAGAACCCCAACAAATCATACAAAATAGTACGTTACAGCAGAGGCTGGGAAACGGGAGATTACTGGTGAGGTAGATATAAGACGTACCGGGAATCAGTTTTCTCTCAAACAAATGCGCGGAAATTTATATTTAAGACGCAAAATCCTATATTTAAATCCTAAAAGTTTATCGCACTGGGTACCTCGGTATAATGTAGGTAGAGTCGACGTGGCCTAGACCTGCAAAGTATTATAATAATCAGTTTTATACAAAAGTGTCACTATAATATTATATTTATAGTCATCCGAAATTATGCTTCCGTGCTTCAAATCCCTATCGTAAAACAATATTTTCGCGCACATAATATGTGAAAAAACAATTTACAATACAGTAATAAGTAGGTACCTAAGTAATTTTCCTTACACGTGTTCCGTTTTCCTTATAGGAGTCTCTTTAATATTATTTATTATTTACACGATAATGCGTCGCGTATATTATTTACCGACCCGAGAAATGGAGTGACATGTCGATATTAATATTTTTTATAACTTATCCGTGAATTTATACAAAGGGAGAGGAAAGGAAAATATATTTATTTCTGCTAAAATTTTATGCTAACCATATTTACAATAAAAAAGTTGAAAAATTTCACAAGCAAAACTTACTTTTAGTTTAATGTGATGTAAAAGTTAAATTAATAAGCATCCAAATGTAAATAATGATAAAGACCGACGTCGACGTTATTTATTTATTATGGCATATAACGTGTTATCTAAAAAAAGTTTTCTAACTTGAATAGTTCAGTTTTTTTATAAACTTTTATTAAATTAATACATGTAATCTATATGGTAAGATATCGTCGGCTGACAACCCAAACTCACGAACTACTTCCACAAGTTCATACTCATAATGAACCACAGCGGTATCAAAACAAGGTTGATTTTACATATACCTATCTCAGAGAGAGAGAGATAAATTTACTAACTCAGTGCGTGTGAACACAGTTAATTTCATAAGAATACGATGAAAACTGAAAGGAAACCAATGTTTCTGTCATAAATCGAATTTCAATTTTATTAACAAGAAAAGAAACGTGGCTGGCTGTCAATCGACGTCAATTACGGCCGCCGTGTCTGCGGCAACTTAAATATTTAACAAAAACAAAAGAGAAAAAAACTGATTTTTTCGTAGGGATTTCAGGCAAGCGCATAGCTTCACTAGAGGATTTACATATGAATTTTATAAAATAATACTGGTTCTACGACTATCTAGGGGGCTACGCGAAGGTTTTAAGATAATTCTTTGATATTTGGAAAAAATCTATATTATAGTACGATTCGGAAAATTACGAATATAATTCAATATAAACATTCGCAAACAACTTTCCTCCTGTCTTTGGACGGATGTCAATGAGATAATAAAGTGTCCTAACAAAAAAAAAATTGCATCGCCTATATGACCAAAACACAACATAATCCTTTTGCAGAGTCCTTAAGATTAGTTTAAAATGTAATCGTAAGTGCACTAAGAAGGACCGTATACTAAAAAAAGATAAATATCTAAACAAATAGATATCACATTAACTATTTCACTTGTTTGTTACGAGTTATATTGTGATAGATTAATATAATATAATAGATAACACTCCGTGCTTTCACTCACTGACCCATGGTCCCGGCGGAAGACCAGCGTTAGCCTATCCAGGCTGAGTCGTGACCATTTCGTGGCTTATAATGTGTTATGTCATGTTAGACTAGTATTCGTTATTAGCTTGTTATTCCTTTATTCTTTTACTTGTTGATAATACCTGTTGGCCATGAATAAATGATCTTTATTTATATTTCTATTTCAAAGGTCCTAGTAACGACATTTAGAATATACTTGAGCCGCTTTGTCATTTTATATCGGTACTGTTTACCGGGTCTGTTATAGGATGTATCAACTTTATTAATGTCGTAAATCATACCTGGAGGCTCTTATATTTTTGTCGGAAGAAATGCGATATCTTTTTTTTCTGGAGCGGGAACTGACTCTGGTTGTTTTAACTTGTTTGTCAGGATACTAGTTACGCGTGTACGAATCTCCACAATTTTTATTATATATTTAATGAATGAAAGTGAGGGTACTTATAACATAACTTTAGTTTTTGTTACGAATCGGAGTGGTTCTAAATATGATATTCTTTTGTAATTAAAATAACATCAAAAACAAATTGTAATTATGACAACCAATGTATCACATCGCTTCCCTTGTCGTAAGGAGTTAAACGTTACTTTATCCGGTCAATCTAAATTAGTGTCATATTAAAATCAAACCATATCATACCATAAAATCAAATAGGCGTATCCACCTAGCATTTGTTCCGGCTTTTTGCCACGATACAATTTTGAGACTGGGGTCCGTTCGGCATTTTAATCCCGTGAATTGGCATAGGCATTGGATTTAATGAAAACGACTCCAACTGATCTAACCCAGGGGCGAAACTAGGACTTGGTTCTTCAAATAGGCCATCATCAAAAATATGTAAATGTTAAACCGTTCGATTGGATGGTGAAAAAAGGGCTGAGTTTCGATCTTTTTCACGCAATAGCGCAGGAAGGAAACTCAAAGATTTATCCAAAAAAACAAGCCATGAATTCTAATTCGGGGCCATTTTGGCGCCCTGTTTAACTTATCTGTTTACTGAAGACACGACGTGTTTTTGCGCGCACGCTTGAAATAAAATAAGGAAAATTTGCAACGCCCTTAGGTTAGCCGATGATGATATTACCCGATGACCTTCAAATTGACTTTACTTAAACAGTCTTTAACTATAGCTTGTTTTGGAAAAGTAAAAACAATATATGTTAATATTCATTATATCTGGAAGAGCTTTGTTAAGTCCGATACACGATTGGACGAAATCGGCTCGATAGAAAATAATTCCAAAGTTATCTCTTATAATTGTCTCAAACAGTTGTATGTCTAATATTTCGATTTTTCGTTAAAACAATTCAAATATGAACAATCATTTTAACTAAACATAAAAACATATGTAAATCGGCAAAAACTAAAATTGAGCTTATAAAAACTAAGTGATAATGAACATAAATATCTAAGCGGGTGAGTTATTCAAAACCCTAACACGTTATTATTCTAATAAATAAACTCGTGCCAAGATTATATCCACTACTCCGACCGACTGCATACTAAACGTATTAATTAATCGTCTTTTAGGCCAATCGAATAAGGTTTATAAAAAGCGTTTTTGGGAATTAATTCCCACCAGACTAGAAATCGCTTTAATATTTTCATTTGGTCCTAAATACGTCTAATCTGAGTTTACCCAATCCCAGGAAGTGCGCATAACTTTTGGCAGCAAAATAATTGCGAAATATTTGGTCTTTTTGCATTTATTTGCTTATAGCTCAAAACCGGTCCGTCGAAAAAAACAATCAATCAATCCATTCAAAGTTTAAGATGGTTAAATTCGGCTGCATTTGTTAGGGTTAGAGAGGCCACATTGAAAGTTGGCTTTATGAGGAATTTTGAGAATATCTCGTGGTGTATTTTGTCCTAAGAGGTTTCATTGGCCTTAGGTGAATATAAAGCAGCCAGAAATAGTTGGCTTGCTGAAATTAGGTCCTCAGGATCGACACAGGAGCAATCATTTCCCAAAAATAATGCTCACGTCCTGTGATTGGGCAAACTCAGATAACGCGAAATTAGGACCAAATGAAAGTATTAAGATGATTTCTAGCCTGGTGGGAATCAATTCTTCGAAAAAGTCTAGTTTGATTGGCCAAGTAAAAGAAACCCTTAAAAATATTACGGTCCGGGATATAATAGTATGGGGAACTTTTTCTGAATTTTGCGTGCCATCAACTTCCCTACAAAAACCTTTATAAACAAGAAACGTGAACTCCAGAACTATTGTATTCCGGACACAGTAAAAAGTAAACAAATAAAAACTCTAAGAATTCTGCTATTTACGACTTCAGCCTCAATAGATGGCATTTAATTTTATGACAACGTTCCCCTCATTTCGTATAAGAGTTTAACTGAAGTATTTACGACACAGAATAGGTCGGTGGAGATTGATTCATAAACATGTTTATTTTACTTGGAACAATATGAGTGTCCATAATAGTTTATGAGTTTCAAGAAACTTCGGAAAAGTGAATATATTTTATGAATGCGTCGAAATTAAAAAAATCTGTACGGCTACCATTAGTTTGACATTGACATTTTTCGTTAACGAGTAACAAATTAGCTATCTGTGTATTTCGTTTACACTAATATGTTACAAGCAAGATACACAAATAGAACACTCAATACTCGTTCTCGAATAAGTTCAGAGTAAAAAATGTATCAGAATTACATACGAACGAAAAGTGACGCGCTCATTTCTACATCGTATTGACGTTTCGATTGGCGTTAAAGATAAGATAAGATAAAAGATATTTTTACTTTAATTTAGGCACATTACAATGCACTTATGAAAGTCAGAAAGAAAAAAGATACTACCACCGGTTCTAACCCTAAACATCTGACCCGAAAAGTATTACTTATTATCGGCAAGAAACTCGGCGGGACTTATTTTTTTAATGATATGATCGTCTCTGGACCAGACCCTTTTAAACACCACAACCCAAAGATACGTTCTAAGTTCTATAAGTAAAGGTACCATATACTATGAAATTATGCCACTACGATTTGATAAGTACCTACATAAATAACAGAAAAAAGTTCGAAGAACATTTGTAAACTTCAAAAACGGTAAACTTAAGAAGCAGTGAACCAGTAAATATGAGCTAAATCAGTTGCCTCGATTTATCTCCTCGGAACCAGGAATTTCTCGATTCGTAGGGAATGCCGGCGCGGCGGGTCGCTGCTAACAATGGCTGGAATGTGGCTCCCATCATTCGGGTGCTCTCACGGAAGTATAGAAGGCCAATCTAAGGGTAAATCACAGATAACTAGTCAACCCCAATATCTGGTCGTTTAGCTAGAACAAGTACACGATTAGGGTTTATAGTTTCTTGAAAAAACAAGATTCGACCTTAAATTCGTCCACATCCCTTAGCAATTTCCGTTGCATCTTAACAGTTAAGAGTCGCCAGGACGCTCGTGTTCCCATACAAACGTAGTTTAGCTCTCATTTTAAAACGACATGCTTTAGAACTACGAAATTTGGCATGTGCATTCTAGTAGTACAGATCTATGTCGGTAATTCGTTTTCGTTGCTAAAAATTGTAATACAAAGAAAATACAGCCAGATACAGATTTAGATACAAAACTTATTTTTGCTATATTTTCTTTGTATTAAATTTTTTTGCAACGAAAACGAATTACCGATTTCGTGGTTCTAAAGCATGCCGTTTTAAAATGAAAGCTGAACTACGTTTGTATGGGGACGCGAGTTCACGCGAGCGTCCTGGCGACTCTTAAGGGTAACTCTCTAAGTTCTAAAAAAGTAGGTTCGTTACAATGAGTCTTATTTTCTCATTTTACAGCTCAAAAGATTCAAAAGTCTACGACGAATCATCATTGCTACCTGATGTTTAAGTTAAATTATTTAATGATATTTTTTACTATACATTCTATGAAAAAATTGATTAGGTAGTTTAGGTACGTCGACTCGTTTAGCTACAAAAGTCTATAAAAAATTTTTTGAATCTGTTTTAATTTTCATTCATGAATGCAATTTTATTTTAATCCCTCGCCAGCTCAAAAAACAATTTCAACTGGGCTCACAATCCTAAGCATATTTGACACCGGGATTTAGTATTATTATTTACTAATACTTGGTATGTCACATAGGTACCTACGGCGTTTAATATCTCAAGTGTCCTTTTCTAAATGAATATCACACAGCGTATCAGCATTGCGATACAACGAGGAAATGCCGCCAGCATCCTTGGTACAATGCCGCAAGGGCCTAGTTTAGATTTGAGCTAGTTATTAATTTAGTTTAGTATTTGTACTGTAGTACCTCTGTATATTTAGTTATGTAAATAAATGTGTTTTCAAATGAATATTATTGATATGAGACATAGTAAGTTTCTTTTTATACACATATTTAAGTATAAGTTTAAGTATAAGTAACCAAAACAGTTACTCAATCAAATTATTTAATTTTTCATTCTCTTTGAGAATTTTATATTTTTACTCTAAATATCATGGTCAGGCTAAAAACATGGATCGCCTACTACTTAAGTAGTATTATACATCATTTCGAAATAGTGCAGCTAATATAATTGGAATAGAACTTCACTTACAGGTAAGTTCGTTTAATTCCTAATTATTGCATATCTGCAGCAATCTGCTCAGAAGATGTGTTATTGCATTTTAACTGGTCGTCGTTAGGGTACAATATTTTAATTAGTTTTAATATTTTCATTTACAAAATAAATACGAAATGGAAATTCAATACGAATAATTTAAGCCAGGATTAGGTTCTCGGGTCAGAGGTGTAGGGTAAGAACCAATAGTACCTAGTTTGTACTTTTTTCTTCTACTTTTTAGTAAACTATACTTGACGTGTAAAAGTGCCCTTATGGCCTACTTACTGAAACATGTTTGAGTTAGACAGCAATGCAGCAATAATCTTTATTATAGTTTACCTAGCCGATAATATAAAAAAGACTCCATAACTGGGAAATAAACATTCGCAATAAACATATGAACTTACAAATAAATACCGTGACGATGACGTACAACTGTTATCGTGGATAGTGATGGCCCACATGGTCTCACCGGAAGATCAGCGCTGGCTTTCGGGTCAGCATTATGCTGAGGCGGGCCCATTTCGTAGTAAACTCTACTCATTTGTATGTACTAAGTTTACTTCGAATAAAACTTTTGATTATGATTATGACAGTGATTATAACCCAGGACCTCCAGCTTGGTCGACAAGGTCACTAACTATACAGAGACCGTTAAACAAATATAGGGAGAGCTCTATTTAAATGTGAAGTGATTATTAAATACTACAACGCAACTTTTGTATTGAAAACGATTACTAACATACGAATTTCAGCGTGTAAATAGCTGATCTAACTCGGGCCATTATTGTAATTAAAACAAATGAAGACGAGGCTGGTTTTATAAACCTTGGCACACTCATTTTAAGGTGCAAAATCAAACGCAATAAAAAATAAACGGGAGACCCCTGTTTACACAGCATTACACAGATTTTATCAATATTTGGGGGGCACTTGGATCGAGTAATGGCAATATTTGTACGTCGGTCGAGTGTGCTGACTGTGGGAGTGTTGTCAGGCCAAATAAAGGGAAAATCAGTCATTGTTAATGTTAACTTTACGTAAACCCGTTTTAATATTGTGTAATGTTTAAGAATTACAGAGATTAATATTGTAATAGGCTTTGTGAGATACAGGATACAATGAGGAACATTTTTAACTTGTATATTACCTACATTATGAATATTATGATTGGATTTGGACACAGTTTCTTCTCTTCAGGTTCTTCTCACTGCGGTCCTCACAATGAGGGGTTTTTTTGACAGCAGCTGTCCAAATCCACGAAAAAAAATGTGATTAAACGTGATTGGTGGATTATGACACCTGGCCCTCTCGCCACGGTGCGCCCACCTGGTGAAAAAATCGATTCAGGAAACCCTCATTAGCAGAATGGACTTGTTCCCAGCGGTACATTATATATTATATTACATATTAGGTTATGTTTTATAGTCATATAAGTGTTTCTATTTTATGTTATTATTGGTATGTTATTTAGTATTTAAATTTTATGTAGGTATGTTTAAGATTAAGGACGAATAAACGAGTTTCACGTTTACAAAGTAAATATAATTTTAGATAATGCATTGACATAAGATCCAAAAAATCAATTTCTGCCTTTGTTAAAATGAAAAGCAGGAAAGAGTCCGACAAGAGCGACTTTTCAAATTTAATTATCTGGCTATTACTAGAAAGTAATGAGTAAATTTTTAATTCGTAAAAATTGCATTTTTTTACATTTTTAAAGCTGCGTAATTTTTTGTCGTAAAAGTTGCCATCGCGAAAGAGCGCTCGTGATAATGTACATCGTAAATTGATCGAAACATATCGACCTAAATTACGTGAGTTATTATTGTAAATATTTTTAATTTGTTAGAGTCTCACGAGAGTTTTATAATTAAAACTGCGCATAGACCTGAGATTTTTTACAAATACAGATACTTATAGTTATGTTTAAAAGTAGAGTGAAAAGGTTACTTAACCCGCAGCAATATGATTATCATAAATATACATTTGTGTAGTACCTGAACTGGAAGTTAGAAAAATAAAATGTATTATTCGTTTGATTTTAATTTGATGTCGAACAGGAACCTGCCAACGGTGACGGACATTTTACTCGAGACATATACATTATAGGGATAGCCAAGTTGATATTAAGTACTGTAGGAATGGAATATTGGCTTGAACTTACAAAACAATTCCATATATTAACTTATTCAAGTAAGGTAAGTACCTAGCTAAACATATACCTACGTGTGAGCGTAAGGCGGTACGTTTCGACGTTCTCACCCCTTGCTTGGTCAAGCGTATTTTCTTTCGCTTCACTTTATATGCATAATTGCATACATCTAGCATAAAACGAGTGTGAGCAGTAAAAACACAAAATAAACTTCATAGTGAGTCACATGTCAGCTTTGGTACAGTTACTATTTGATATAAATTATTATTATTTCTTTTTTTTATTTACTGCATGCATTTAAATATTTTTCTTTATTCGTGTTCGTTAATTCATTGTACTTATAGTTAATAGTATTTAGTAACCAATATTATAAAATTTGTTTTAGGTATAATATCTTTTTATGTACCTATTTATTTATATATTATTGTTTTTTAACGGACACGCATGTAGGTATTTAAGTTTGGACCCCTCGGCGGGTAAAGGCCTCCTCCAGGCATTTCCATTCGTCTCTTTGAGCCGCTACGGTTGTCCAGTTTTTTCCGGCTATCTCTACTATCTCATCTTTCCATCTTCCTTGCGGTCTTCCAGACCTTCGGTTCCCGTCTGGCCATTTCCATGTAGTAGCTTTATTCGTAATAATAATCTAAGTACAGTATTATTTTGCGCCAAGGCGTGGTGCGGCGCAGAATGGCGCTAAAGAACCAAACAGTCGATCAGCGATTGAAGTGCCCTACGTAGGTCAACTACACGCGAAACGAAGCGAACCCGATCAGGGGGGCGATTTTTGGCAGCCGAACGCTCAGATTCAAAATATTAAGCTCGAAAATAATCGCACACAAAGTTTTGTCGCCAATTTTTTTGGCATGGAGTTAATAGTTTAAATAATTATGATTTAAAATTTCCATTTCGCTGTTATTTTTAAAACATAATTTCATCGTTTTATTGAGAGTTTTAAATGTCACTTTCGAGTGCTCGAATCTCAAAAATCTGGGGGGTGCCCCAGTTCTTTTGATATTTTCGCGCGAAAAAAGGAGAATAATCACCGATGATATGTTTTATTAGTAATTTTAACAGTAAATACTTAGACGTATTTAGGTTAAGTTAGTCTATACCGTCGTACTTATATAAACGGATACTCTGCAAAACCATTCATAATAAAAGCAAAGTAAACAGATATTAAGCAATACTCGATTTATTTTTATATTTCGTGTTTTTTTTTTGGAAGAGGCTCGAGAACAAGACTCAATTTTTGTTGGCCAACTTAAGTCTCTCCAAAGCCACAAAATACAATGGGCTCGATTTAACACCTATAGCTGTTGATCCATTGAGTGGTCTCAATCACATAAGTTGAGAGAAATTCCAATCGCCTACAACCCTATTATCCACGCTTAGTCGGATCAACAGACTGTCGGAGAAGATCACACGCATTGGCCCGTGGTGACCACGGTATAGTTCACTGGGCACGATATTGTTCGACGACGTCAAACGGTTTGTCAGCGAAATTTTAGTTGATCACGGTCGTATTTGACGCACTAAATATCCGTCGACTTTTAATTTTAATAGAAAAATTATAATAATATAAACGCTATTTTTAATTTTGCAACTGATGTTGGGTTTTTTTCTAGACATTAAATTCCATATAACCTAATAAATCAGCTAAGGTGCCTCGAAACCTCAACGTAGGCCTCCTGTAGTTAATAGCAACGTAAGCCCGGACTTTCTTCTTTGAACCAGTACCATCAATCCTCTTCATCACTCCATAGTTAGTGGTTAGTAACACTTGTGGACTGTACATAAAAGAATATCCTTAATCCATTTTACATACACAATCAAGCTCTTTTCACAGCGAAGGTACAGAAAAAATATATATATCATTAAAATAATAGACATCGAACCTGCTAATTGTGTTCACGCATTTTGTAATATTCTGAGTACTGTGACAATATAGTGCATGTTGGATTATTAGCCCGTGTGTCTTGAGAGTTACCTGCTCAAAGCGACAACTTCCAAATCTGATTTGAATGGTTTGTCGATTAATGTGAAGTTTCTAATAGAAATTGTGAGTAGAATTCATATTATTAAATGAAGGTAGATTACAGTTAAATCCAGTCTTACTCTTGAACGCGAGTGGAAGAGAAACACTGTGTAACCATGAGCATGGTAGCGCATCGCAAAATCAAATTCGTAAATGTATAATATGAAACAATGAGGCTTACAGTTATCAACTTATCAGCCTCTTAATTGACTGAGGAGCCGAGCGTAGCGAGGCGAAGGCGACGAACGTCTCCGTTTTCACTGGTACGACGATTTGGCAGATTGATGTGTGTGTATTGGTTGGTTGGTCAGTGTCGGTCTAGAGGTCGCATTTTTCATCTGATTTCGATGAAACTTGGCATGTACGTTCCTCGATTTATTTGCCAAAATTTGTCGAGCCATTTTTTGATTGGGGGGAAAAGGGGGGAAGTTTGCTGTCGCGTTATTTATGAACGGATTTCAATCATTTTGGGGTAAAAGGTCAAGCCCACACTTCCTTAGAGGTTGTTGTAAAAAAAGTTTCGAGGGAGGGGAAAGGGGGGAAATGCTCCGAAGTCTACGGTTCACAGAACTACTAGTATATGTAAGTATGAACCGACTGCGATTAAAATTTGACAGTTTAGTTTGAAAGGTGAATGATGTATGTGCAAATAAGATTAGACTTTAGATATTTTGCATCAAAGGATCAAAAACTTTATGTATTTACAAAAATATTTATTGGAAATTCAACCCCGATGAGGATCAAAAGGGGTTAACATTTTTAAAGGACAGCAAGGTGCAAGGTGAATATACGCGAAAAATAAGTACCTCTAATAAATATGGGTAGCTCGGGTAGCTCTTCTAGAAAGTTAAAATCTTGCACATAACACCATTTATAATGAAACCTATACTTATAACCTAAACTTATCATTTGATAAAGCTTCAAGTATATAAATTTAATAAAGCCGCTAGTTTAACCCAAAAAGCTCTAGTGTAAGTACGTAACTCGCACTTAATGTAAACTATTTAAAAGTTGAGCTTTGCCGCCATTTCGCTGCGCTCAAATAAATGGAGCACCATAAGAAGATTATAACTCTATGTTAGTCGTGTGTGTTATTAAATTACCCAGGGATTTCAAGTTTTAAACTTCTGACAACGACAGTGTGATATTTGTGTTATTTTAAACAATGTAGGTACTTTAAAAATGTACATTACGAACTTCTCCCCGACCCGTAATTTCGTTCTTATTTCAACTCAAAGTTTACCTTCAGATGTCAACCAAGTCCCAAAAAACAGACGTAGTTTAAAAAAAATCCAGAACTTGTACTCTCATTAACACTGATGGAAGTCATTAAATATTTTAGATAGCACTAAAATAAGCACAGCAAACAGTGTCATTGTACGACATCCACGCCTTATTTTTGTTATTTTAAAATGCACAAATAAAGTAAATGTAGATCAATCTCAACGTTACTCTGCGTCCGTAGGAAACACCTTAGATAACCCTACACGTGACCCCTGGGTGGTGCTAAAAGAGTAACAAACTTGGCAGCTGCACTGTCCCATCTGGGGGCCGATTTTTGACAGCCGGACGCTCGAATCCAAAAAATTCAGGCTCGAAAATAATCGCACACAAAAGTTTGTTGCCAATTTTTTCGCATGGAATTAATAGTTTAAATAATCATGATTTTAAATTTCTATCGCTGTTATTTTGAAAACAAAATTTCATCGTTTTATTCAGAGTTTCAAATGTCACTTTCGAGTGCCCGATTCTCAAAAATCACCCCCCTGGACCTCGCAGCTCTCACTGGATTTTCTTCATCATCTCCTTTTCCACTACTACTACCCCAGAGAAGAAATACCTATCTGTAGCCAGTGACATGTAGCCATACGATAAATAAATTCTATGCAACTACATATCTATGTTGATATATGTATTATTACCCGACAGCCGAAAGAGGGTTATGTCTTTCATTTAAGACATACTTGTAAAATCATGCGACGTCCTTCACAATGTGTGTTAAAAGTACCTGCAAACAATAATGTAATATTTTAATTAAATATGTATATCAATAGATTAATAGTTTTAAACAAAAAAGAACAGACTTCACTTAGGATCCGCTATTCCAAGAGGAAGTGGCCGAGTTGCTGTAAAAAATAGTGAAATCACTATAGGTGTGCCTATTAGTTGAAGAGTTCCCTCGATTTCTTTAGGATCCCGTCATCAGACCCCGACTTGGTGACAATGGGACCATCTAGCAGATATACCTAAAAAAAAAACAGTCGAATTGAGAACCTCTTCCTTTTTTGAAGTCGGTTAAAAAATCCCGCATCAAATGGATAAAACAAACGGTCAAATCGATTTTCCTTTTAAAGCTTGACCAGGAATATATGACCATTGTCAAGAGGGCGCTTGTTTTCTCATGTATATATTATATAGTGACAGTTCAGTTTAGTATAAAAAAATTAGTTCCAATGAAATTCCGCAACATGTATTTCTGGTTAGGCTTTAGTAAGTATTTATATTTAGAGTCTGTCTGAAAAGAAAAATGCAATAGTTTTTTATGGGAACTCATACATGCTACGACACTTCTTTCCGAATACACTCTACCGTGTAGCAAAGAGCAAAACTCTCTTACTCTATTGAACCAACACAATAAAATATCCATCATTTTAATTCCCATTCAAAGACGCTTTTCCAAATGTACATAAAACTTACGTTACAGTTAAGACAACTGGAATATATTTGCATATTTCTCCACGAAACACATCTACTTGCTTCTGGGCCGCGAAGGAAGCCATTATCGCATTTTATTGCCGTCTCCTTTCATAATAACACGAGAAGAATACGCTTTTAAATTTTCCTCGATATTTTTTATTCAAGAAACATATTTTGTGTTAAATTACGCGTTTGCGATACTAATGTACTCGTATTTAGCATTCGATTTGATTCGAAATCGATTAAATTATTTTGAAACCCCATTATTAGCAAAACTAATTATCTTCCTCTTAGTCTTTATAGCGTTTTGCCACCATTCAATGGAGCCCGGGTTTCGCTAAGCAACCTTATCCCAAGTCTTGACGTAGATAATATTTTTTACCACAGTAAACTACTGGTATCTGATATTCTAACCTAGATCAAAGGCCTTATTGGTAGGCTTTACATGCGTAAGATATGATTACACTTTTGGACGCTTATAGAAAAGAGTAAGGTCTTAAAGTACAGATATAATCTTTGACGTGAACTGTACTTTGGCTTTACATATACCGATAGTCGGATTCATTTGTTATTCAAAGGGCGCAATATGCACTATTTCAAACCAACACACGAGAAATATGGTCGTGGAAAAGTCTATAATCCAATAGCCCGAATGCAATAGAGAGTAAACAAAACTGCAGGAAATAAAGACTGTGCACGTTGAAATCCGGCCACGCATGGCATGGTACATCTCCCTTTCGGATACACATTTTCAAGCAGTTCTTTTTTATAAATAATCTCTAATCATAGTAGTATATAATAAAAATAGAATCATATTAAAATTGTATGGGCTTGTCTCAGTTTTTACTGAAGGTATTCCATCATATCTTTAATGTTTTGTCCAGCGTTTTTTAATAATCTTCACTCGCTTCCTGCTACAATACCACAATTGTATTTATATTTTCACAACCGGTTTTATGGTCAATAGAATGTCATCTTACAAAAAAAAAATGTTTTGAAACTCTATTCTACTTGAGGTAGTCAGGAAAACTTTCTACTCCAAGCACTGAAAGTAATTTTTATATGGCAGCCATTTTTTTGTCAAAAAGTCAAACTCACCAAAGTTAGAACACCTCCGAACTATTTCAATCTAAATACACTTAGAAAAATGTTAGCTATGGTGAAAAGAGAATTTAATAAGGTATCATTTGATTCATCTTATTTATAATAAAAAAACTATTTTTAACAGGAAAATTTGGTAAACACTGTCAGAACACTGTGGACAAAAAAATATAGGCACTGTGGAATATATAGTGATCAAACTCATAGACAACGTAACGTTTATATTATGTTTTAAACTTTATTATGTAGCTTGATAACCCCAAATTATTAATTAGAAGTGTTGGTTGAATATGCACATTCAATAAAAAGATGTATCACACCATGCGCGGCCGGATTTCAACGTGCACAGTCTTTATGCACAATATTTTTGTATTTTTCAGAGTTGAATAGTTAGTTGAAGATATCAAAGTGGCTTTACAACTGGAAAGCGACTAATAACATAACTATGTTTGTTTACGTTTTTATACAAGGTGTAACAAAAATACTGGTGATCCGTTTATGGGCATAATTGGTATCAAATTGCGACTAAGAAAAAGTACGAGAAAAATTATTAAACGCAAAAAAAAAAAATTGTATATGGGACAGTTGGTTCTAACCGGCCAACCCTCCATACAAAACCAATTTTCTTCGCGCGAATCATTTTTTCTTCTTACTTTTTCATAATTAGAATATGATACCAATTATAAAAGGATCACCCGCATTTCTGTTACATCTTGTAGATAAACTACTACTAAGTATACTAAACATAATTTTTAACCATATTATAGCACCTTTTGAGTTGAATTTCCAAAAAAAATCCTAACAATCATCTATGACATGTCAAACAAGTGGCCAAGTGCTCATAAATATCTGAACAACGACTCTCTTTTCAACGCGATAAGGTGCATGTTCAGATATATTTGAGTACCGTGGCCGCTCCGATATATTTGATGGCGACTGCATATGTATTTCTCAGGTCATGGAGTGCCTTAATACAAGTGTATGCCTGATAATGATAAAACATTGTAAGTGGATAAGATATGTACTATAATTACCCTTACGACTGCCCGAGGCGTAAATACCCAGGGAATGCCATAGACCTTCACTCACCTGATGCAGACGCAACCCAGTGGGTGAAGAATCTAGAAATAGTACTTTAGATTGTAAAATTGATTTAGCGACTCTGTAATAGTTAATGACATACGAATAAATAAATAAATTACCCTTTATTCGTAAAACCCATATCATAAAGAAGCCTCAAAAAAGCGAAAGATTAATTATTATTCACAAAATATCTGAAATAATATCATACTTAATTATCACTGGCATGCTAACGTTGTAATTTTGCTCAAAAAGATCTATTTCATGACAAATTAGGACTTTTAAGGTCCTTTCATTTAATGGCCACTTCAAATTAGTGTTAAAATTCCCTTTGGTTCATTTTAGGCTACCATTATAAATGCGTGCGGTTTTTCTGTTTTTTGGGTAATCTTGTAATAAATGACTGAAGTAAAGTAATAATTAAAAGACTAATTAGTTTTTTAATCTTGAATTGCTTGTGCTTAGTTCAATATAAAGTGGTGGGCTACAGATAAAAGAAAAGTAATTTACTTAAGCCCTCCATCTTGTTAGCCAAGTCTTAATTTAAATCTGTGATAATTACACTTTTTGATGTCCAAATTCTATATAACTTAGAGCAAGAAGGTTAGGTAGAAGCGTGATCTTTTTAAAGTAGCAAAGCTTATCCATCGAGATCGTTCTTAAATTAGATTGAACCCACTAGATGGCGCCACCAGTTTATCAGAGGTTTTTTTAATATTACTAACCCCTACACGAAACAGTAATTCCATTTATCTCACATCACCGCGAACGGAAAAAGCATGGGCTTTGTCACTGGGTAAGACTTGCCTCCAACGGGCTTAGATCCAATCTACTGACAGAATAATACCTCAGTGCAGACTGTCCTTTGAATTATCTTTTTAATCGGAACCGCTGGGGGGTGATTTTTGAGATTCGAGCACTCGAAAATGACATTTACAACTCAGAATAAAACGATGAAATTATGTTTTAAAAATAACATAAATAGGAATTTCAAATCATGAGTATTTAAACTATCAATTTCATGCGAAAAAATTTGCGGTAAGCTTTTGTGTGCGATTATTTTCGAGCTTAAACTTTTAGAATTCGGGCGCTCGAAAGTCAAAAATTGGCCCCCTGTTCTTTTTCTAATGCTACATTGTAGTAGTAGAATCACTCTACCGTGTGTTGCCTGTAACACGAGCAAAAATTTGCAACAAACGTAGCTTCTACTCCTCAATTAATAATATTTTTGTTCAACAACATAAAAAAAATGTGGAATACATTTTTTTTCCGATACAAACTAAACAGTATTTTCAATGTACGTTAAAATCCATCTGATTGACGTTGCTAGTCAGTCTTGTCAACCTACAGACGTAATCAATTTCGCAATACATTGCGTGTTCGAATAAACTTTAAAGTATTTTAACGCCTCACGACATCTTTAGTCTGCAATCTTTTAGGGACTATTCCGAAAAAACATTAAGATATTATAAATAATTATTTTGGTAGTAGGTTCAGTTCTCAAGAACGGTTCAAATCATTACAATAAAATTATAATTTAAGAGTCAACCTGATATTTACTACAACGGACTATTCGCTATGTGCGAAGTGTATGGTGGGGGTAACGAGAACGATCGCAGTGCACAATGTGACAAGAAATGAAACTGCAAAGCCCTCGTCCACTGTCTAAATAGTGAATCAGCCAGTGACATTTCATATAAGCAAGGAATACACAACCTATTTATAAAAAAGAAAAAAAAACCATTTATAAAAAAGAAAAAAAAAATAATTGAACACCTGCCCAAGAGATGGCGCCTCAATCATGCACACAGCGAATAGTGAATACATTATATCCTCCCTCACTTGACTTATCATGTATAAAGAAACGTTTGTCAATCTTACATAGTCATGAGTGTCATGACATTAATTTTTCACTTTGTTTTTTTTTGGTGGTTCTTGGTTAAACACGATACATACAAGTAACAAAATTTTAAGTGATAATCCCAGAGAAGAGTGTGATTTTGTCTTTAATAAGTTTTTGTTTACATAATAAGACAAGTAAGGATTAAATCGTCATAAATATAAGTATACTATGGACTTTAACCAAGGCTGTTGAATATTAACTAATAACTAATATTTTATCAACAAAACCATGGTCTAGTTTCAGGTATTTTTGTTAGAATAAACGAAACACAATTCCAATTTCACAGTGTCAACAGCAAAGCCTAAATTCTGAAGCGGATTTAGCCGGTACAAAATAATAACGTTCCTGCCGCAGACAGCTTTTAAAGTCCCAGTGATTCTGTTTAAAAGTTCATTTTCAGGTTATTGGAAGCTTCGATATTGAGGAAACTTGGATGAGATCCATATAATATAAGATATATCTAAATATGAAGAGTAAATAGAAAAAAAATGTCCTGTCACTGACAATATTTCGAGTTATTGCGGTTTTAAAGTTTGGAACTATTTCATTAACCATAATTATTAATAATTATATGTTGTTTTTAACAGCTACCTAACCGGGGGAAGACCACCTTATGGCACCTCTACTTGATGGGCAATCATAGGGACGCAGCTATGCGTTAGAGAGAGCTAACCATATTGCCATCTCGTTCCGTCGTATAGCTGCGTCCCTATGATGGCCCATCATGTAGAGACTTACATACTAATCAAGATAGCTATCAAATTTAGCATTGACAAGGCTCTCAAATAGGGAAAGAATATACAGAGTATAACCGCAGAAGGGATGAGTAACCATTTTTAAAAAGGTTTAGTAGATTTTTTTTTATAAGAGCGCCTCTTACGAGGAAGACACGTATTTTTAGCTTCACAGTCAAAATGGCCGAACAATTAACTCTATACTACTCGTAATAAAATCTCAGACTACTATAATTAACTCCTCCTGACACCACCCTATTAACTTCTACCGATTAAAAGTGGCAAAAAATGCTTACCCACTCTGAGTTCTGGAAATTTCGTCAGCTCCATCCTTGCGGGTACCCGGGAACCCGAGGAATTACTTAATGCCGTAAAAGGGTTACCCGACCTTCGGTAATTCCGTTCTCGTAACAAAATTATTCAATTAGGTACTTGAGCTCCTATTTTATATTAAGTTGGCCCCCTTTTTCATTTGCATTATCTGTCTGGAGACAGATAAGAAGACGTTCTCTTAAGATGTCTTTTTTACGCCACCGGTTGATTTTATGAGCCGGTTTGATGAGGTTGGGTGACTGGGTTGATGAGCGGCTTTTTAAATGTTTCTTGGGACTAACGTTAGGTATTTAATTAACTTAAAAGATGAAGGGTAGACTGAGGTAAATTGGATCGTAGGGCGAAACGGATCGAGTTAAGCACAAGTCACAATAAAATTACACAATTAACAATACAAAATAAAACACACATTAAAATCTCTACCTACAATATTTGGACAAATATGTCAAATGTGTACGAACGTTCTAGAGGTTTTCGATGATGGTTAAAATTATAACCAGGAGGTCCTTATATTATAATGATCGCATAATAATCTTCTTGACAAAGTTAGGTACAAAACTTGAAATCCCATACTCTCGATTACAATGCCGACGGCTTGTTTGGCGAGTTCCGAATAGTTATCTAATAAGGCACGTACTCTGCCTCAGATTATTGGTTGGTATAGCAGATATGCCACTCTAAATAAAGTATTTATTTAAGACGAATATGAATAAGAAAGTATTAAAATGTTATCGATAAAACCGCATGTTTTGACCCACAGTTCTTAAAAAGAAATCCCATAGGAGGGTAGTCAGGGGAGTGCTGAGTCATATATTTTTTTTTTCAATGGAAAAGAAAATATTTGCGGTTCTTTTCGAAATTGTGTTCGTAAACCGTCAACTACTATACTCTGTGATGTAGGTAATACAAGACAAATCTAAAAATACAACCTCACTCATTCATTGGTTTTGGGTATTCCTGTTTGTTTTTTAAAAGAAACCACACTGATGCTTAACAGTAATTTCAACTACGTTTATTTGGACAAATACAAGTGAAAATTGAGGAGTGAGATTATAATAATGTGACTCTAGTGAAAGGCCAAATTAGCCAATAGAGCTCAGCTAAAAATGGCAGATGCAAGTGCAGAACATATTATAGGACTCGCTAGGGCCACATTTATTGTTAGACTTGAAATACATCACAGAACCTAGGTACTGCTTTCTCGTTTTGCTACATATCTACTAGTAATTATTAAATAATCTGTGACATCCCAACGAGCGCTGTAAATTAATATCAGAGCATACTTGAAACAGTCTACACATTAGTCGGGATTTGGGATAACATTATAAAATTACCATTACGAACACATTATAGTGTAGATAAGTAGATAGGTAGTAGCCTAATAAATTAAGTATGTTGAAATATTCACAATTGATAACATTACTATTATGATATATTTTTTTGTAGTTAAACTAGGATATTTCCTCTAGGTCAGGCCGGGGAGAAAAGTTCACCCTGCCCCGAGAGAAGAAAGAATACTCCAGGAGAAAAAGGAATACCTGGGAGAAGGATTCGAACCTGCCTCCCCTGGATTACCGGCCCAACGTGATCGCCATTACACCAGGGGCTCTTTTCTCAGAAGCTTGTAAATTATAATACAAGCGGATGTCACTTTTCGAGATCTTTTGCTAGAAAGGGACTTCCTTGTATTACAAGTTACAAGCTTTTGACAAATGGGCCACAGTGCTTCCTGTTTAATTATAAAACTATCTGTTCCCATTCCCGCGTAAAGGAGGTACAGACTCTAATAAAATGTACTGAAAATATGGCTCGTGAAAATTTGTAACCGGCCAATCTTATACCGTAATAAGACTGTCAGAGAAAGTGATCGTTCTTGCGGCACTGTTGTGGGGCAATTTTTTGGGTGATTGTGTATCTCTAGTATTATTATTTAATTGGTGGTTCCCGCAGTTTTATTTGCGTGCGTTTTGAAAGAAAAACTACCCTAAATGCTACTACGGAGTAGAGACCGTTACTGTCCATTTCCTAAAATTCTATAGAATAGTTTTTCCGTAGTTCGCGAAGTAGGGAAATTATTTAGAAAAACCGGTTTTGCTGGTTGACCATTTATATTTCCTACAAAATAGAAACCAGTTGCATTATATCGCGAACACGCAGATTTCTCCTTACCCACCTATTTATTATAGGCAGAGACTATAGATATCTAGACGACCACAGCCTAAGAACTTTTTGAAGCTCAAGTCAATTGCACCCTCTGTCCGAAAGCCACCTAAAGAAACTGAAATTTTAAGAGGAAATGTCACCTGCACTGCTAATCCACTTAGTAACTAGTGTACTACTAGTACGCTATTTATTACTAGGAGTAGCAGTGCAGGTGACGTTTCCTCTTACAATTTCGGACAGAGGGCGCAATTGACTTGAGCTTCAAAAAGTTCTTAGGCTGTGGTCGTCTATATCTCTATATTATTCTCTATTATAGGTAGGTATGTGTAGAAGAAGAATTGTGGTCACATTTTCAGTAATTAAACATAAATCATATCGTTTTATCAAACCTCTGGTGTAATATCTTAATAACCTTTACGAAGGTCATTAGTCGTTTGTAACATCCGGGAGTGAAAAGCAATTTAAAGTTTAATTGAGTTGTTGATGATTTAGAAACGATACTGTTTGGAATGTAAACAAACATGTTGTTGGAGACATTAGGACGAGTACAATCAGCAGCAGAATTAACAAGGTGGGATAACATAATTATTTTACATGTTTTTAAGGTGGTGCATTCCACTCAAAGTCATCATCATTGGTCTTTGCGTCTATTGCAGACGATTTAAACACGAACACTGTGGAGACAACGCCTCTGGTGGCTAAAGACCGATACGGGAACGACACGATTTTCCGCACTTCTTGCAGGAAAAGTTGACGTCAGAGGCCCCACCGTCGGTATACTGTCTGCGCAACCTCTTTCCAGTCAATGATTCGAACCAGGCCTCATCACATAACCTTCTGCCTTCCACGACACCTGCACGCCATCCATCTCTGTCACTCAAACAATAGTTAAATCAAATACAAACTTTGAAAACATTGAAAAAATAATCAACCCAGTAGGACTTGAACCTACATCAATACGCCTTGCCGGGGCTCGATCGCTTTACCAATTAAGCTATGGGTTCAGTTACGTTGAGAGATATTTTCAATGCCTTCAAACATCTTTTTGTATATTAATATTATATCATTATTATAATTCCGTAGACGAACTAAAGTTACCGACATAGCCCACAGGATTAGCAAGCTGAAGTGGCAATAGGCAGGCCACATTGCATGCAGAGCAGATAGCCGATGGGGTAGAAAAGTGCTCGAGTGGAGACCACGAACTAGCAAGCGCAGCGTAGGACGACTCACAAGATGGGCAGACGACCTTAAAAGGTCGCCGGAAGACGCTGGATGCAAGTCGCTTCCGACCGTAGCTTTGGGCAGTCTGAAAACCAGCGCTGGAACCGCGTCGTAAAGGCGAGGCTTCCAGCCTACAGCTGAGACTGTCCTTTTGTCACGCATTTTGGTTATAGTTTTGTATACACAATAATAGTTATAAATGTCTAGGTTAAGTTTACATTGTGATCTGGTGTAAAAGACCCTAATTGTAATGTGTTTTTTACGTGGCAATAAATGATTTACTTACTTACTTATATTTATGGAGGTCCAAAGGGGAGGCCTACGTTCAGCAGTGGACGTCTCATGGCTGAGATGATGATGATGATGATTATACTTCGTCAATCATCATTCGGCAGATCGTTTACAAACTATGTTTTTATTTATAAAAAAAAAAAAAAACAAAAAAAATTATTTATTCAGGTATCAACCCATTCAAAATTACATTACAATCAGATACAATAAAATACAATAAGATAAAATAAATTAATTCAATTAAATTAATACGAAACAAAATTAATTAATTAAATTAAATTAAATATTAAATTTAACATTTTAAAATATTAATTAAATTAACCTAACTTACGACTAGTAGGCGACTGCTGAAACCTTGCTTGCGAAATAGCATGATGCGCACACTACCCTGACGATGCTGTTAGCCGATTGACTCACTCTTCCGACAAAAGACCAATGCCTTTTACGCATTATAGCGTAAAAGTCATCAACTCGATTCGCGGCGAACATACCAGATGCGCTACACCGCCACGGTAGCCGTAACATTGCACGAAACGCGTGTTTATGTCAAATCCTCAGATAAAAATCTCTGTACTTAATGTCATGTATAATCTCAAAACAAAATAACCCTCACATTGAATTTTCTTATTTCTCTTCAAATATACCTACAACTCTTTATGCGAAATCTACGAATGAAATAAAAAAAAACACAATATATAAAAAAACTCAGTACAAACTCCCTATATTATGCTGTCGTTTACGTATGGATGTGGATTTGAAACTCCGGGTACAACTTGGCTTTGCATAAAGTTAGCTGAGCATTTGCCGACACTTTGCTCTTCAACTTCATAACTACCGCTTTATAAAAAGTTACATTTGTTTAATGCATTTGATGCAAAAGAAGAAAATAAGGACGTAGGGATAAATTGTTTTTCTCAAACATGCGCGGAAATGTTGTCGTTACGTTCGTGAAAATAGACTCGGAAGTATCACGTTTCGGGCGCCGTAGTGACACTTGATATGAAAAGGATTTTCATACTGCTTTGCAGGCCTAGGCCTGCAAAGTAGCCGGCGCCCGCCACGCGCTCGCCCCCGCGGGCGGGCCGGGCGCCGCCGGTCGCTATCGCGCGGGCGCCGGCCACGGGTGCGATAGACTTTTAGGCTTTAAGTATTAGGTTTTAGGTCTTATTTCCACGCGTTTTTGTGAGAAAAGCACTATACATGCCTCGGCGTGAAAACGGATTCCCGGCCTCGTATCCCTATCCTATATACCTACTTGGCCGGAAATCCCTGTTTTCCCAGTCTTTGCTGTAATGTACTATTACACAACAAACGGCTTAGTAAGAGCAGAGCAGAGGAACTGTAAATAAATAAACGTATAAATAAATATTATGTGACAATCGTGCACAGATCGACCTAGGTTCGTATACTAACTTTAAAATAAGTTTAAACCTAGCGCCTAAACGTCTGAATCAGAAATAACAGAATTTGCTTAAAAAATCTTAACGATGCAACTTCAACACAGCTCCAATATTGGTTGATTGTTTGTTGTGTGTTGAAGTTATGTTGGAGATAGTAGCTTTTCCCACAGTAAGCTCCATAAGGCTTGTGTTGTGGATAGTACTAGGCAACGATAATTATAGTGTGAAAATCTAATACGGGCGAATCTCTTAACGGTGATTAGTATAGTGTAACAGACCGACATCTGAAAACATCCAACTACTTTGTGAGAAGTCTACTGGTCTAAGGCCTACTGGTCTGCTGGCCATACTGTACCTTTGACTAGAAAACGGAATGAACTTGCTACTACATAACTAAATGAAAGTGAGGGTAGCACGCAGAATTATATTCTTGCGTAGGTGACTTTTCAATTTGGTTGTTTAATCCAGGGTTACAAAAAATCGTTTAGTTCCTTTTTCTATACACACTTCTGTGCCCATTTTATTTAAATAAATAAATAATAATAATTGTTGTACTGTAATTTAAAATTAACTTAGTTTATTTAACTTTAGATTTTTTTTCTAATGTTGTTTCTTTTAGCTTGTTAAAGATTTTTCTTTAATCTATGGTTTATGATAGATTATAGAATAGCTGTATAAAATACGCGGGAAAAATGCCAACCAATCAGAAGAGAGTTTAGTCAATTGCACCAATCAAAATCATGAGTTTTGAATGGGTATAGAAACGTTTGAATGAACGGGGAGGACTTTCGGGGGGTTCACACGAAAAAATCATGGAAAGTCTATTTAAGGTTGTGAAAGGGGATATCGTGGCTTTTTCTTCAGCTGAGCGTCGCGTCAAAAGGAGGACAGTGAGTTTAGGTTGTAAGGTTGAAATGGTGTTTGAGTGTGTTCACAGATCAGTTATCCAGGGTCTGGAGATACAAGAGAAAAGAGAAATAGACAGCCTGTACGCTCCTTCGGTAAAGAAGATCTGGGCTCCAGACCGTGGCATGAAGAACTTCGAGCTCCACGAGGTTCGCAAACAACAGTCACTACATCAGTACTTATATCTCGGTAAGGAACTTAGATTCATTTGGTTTTAATTAGCAAGTGTGTATAACGTAACGGATCGTCGCGTTAACATTTACAAAATAGTGGGTAGGGCGTGATTGCATAGATTGGGATTTTAAGATCGTGGGTTTTTAAGTAAACCGATATCCTTCTCGTACATTATTATTTAACCAGAATGGAAAAGTAAAATTATTAGTCTATTGTTGATGTGTAGATTGAATTGAGTGGGAATTCCAGTTCGTTATTAAATACGTCTGTCTATCTGTTCATGTTTCGTCATTTAATTGAGTGTGTGTAGACATTTATAGGTCAAAATAATGGTGATTTTGTGTATGGATTCATGGGAATTAGGAAAAGACCTAATGGTCTACATGCAAGTATGTTGGGTATTCCGAAGTAAGTAATTATAGTTGAAAATTAGAACTTATTTGGCCGACGTCCATTTTCAAAATACAGGTTTAGAGTAAATTAATATTGTTACCGTGGCATTAAATATTTCATAACATTAACATTCTTTGCTGGTCGTTGTACTTAAAGTGTAGGTCCATTTTTAGTAGATGAATACTTGCAAATAATTCATAATAGGGTCCAGAATGAGTAAGCCGACAATGTGAAATTATTTAATTATTTTGTTAATTCTTGTTTATCTCTCTAATTCCCGGTTACGTTGGCTACGAGAGGGTGCCTCGAGTATCATTAGAAGCATCGGGGAGTTCTTTGTTGTGACGCCCGGTTGATGACTTCGCTTCGGTAGTGCAACGCAACTACGGGCGTCTACTTCTTCAGCCTGCTCAGTTGGATTCAACTACATCGATGATGAGCGCTCCAGAGAGCTGCCGACATAGCTGTTCCGGACCAAGGCAATCTAGCGCTAGACTTCAGCATCATTGAGAAGAATCGGTCATCCAGTCGAAGTCCGTTCTCGGTGGGTTATTTTTGATTTATTGCTTATGCTTATAATACATACTATCTTTAATTTGTGCTATATGACATCACTTCCTTCTAGTGAGATGGGGACTCGTCAACTCATGTGTTTGGTTATTAGAGTGTGTTATTGTGACACAATAAAGCTCTACTAGAATTTGATAAATTGAATATGATGGTATATGCATTGATCTAGCGTAAATGTTTTATGGTTATTTTTGTAATAATTAAGGAATGGTAGTAGCTTTCAGGTGCACTTGTAAGTTATTGCCATTATACTTTCATACAAAGTTGGTTGGTTAAATTCTTACATGCAAATACCATCGAGGATACCATAATACATACATAGGTAATGAATACGCTACAAGTTTTACCATCTATTGAAATAATTATTGAGTTGATTTTTATTGATATACGGCCTTATAGACCAATTTACCTTACCCTTCTTTAGCAATGGTTGTTAAACATTGACTGAGAAATAGTTGTTACTTATAGGATCAAATAGTGATATAGTTTAACCAATAAATAAACGTAGATATTTTGGAAGTTTGAGTGGTTTACATCTAGTACAGTTGGCTGATCTAAATAATAATATATAGTTTACCGTAGTAGTACACTGACTGGGTACTACTATGCGGTACGGTTTACTATTATTGTTATAAACTTGTACTTGTATATATTTCCCGGTACACGAGCATCGGATGCACGACGAACCGCCATCGTGAGCTGATTACTTCCGAGACAGCGGGCGGCTATCCAGAGCAAACTCCAGAGCCAGACGTAGCAGTTCGAGTTGACACGCTTCGTTACGTTGCCACGCTGCGGTGATATACGAAAAGCGCTCTTGTGAGTTCTTTCCATGCTTCTCTATCCTCACCAACGGGAAACGAAATAAGTTAAGGTTAAGAGTTTACGAGTTCTATGTTAGTATGGTTAGTGAGTATATTATTTACGAGTACAGTAACATAATTATTATCTAATCTTGCGATTCAAATTTTAATAAGAGATTGATATATACGAATAGTAACAATACAATATAGCGATAATAGTCATAATACAATACAGCGTACATATAATTTGTTTTATACCAATAGTAAGGCTTTATTATGTTTGATTCAAATATATTTGAGTAAAGTGCAGAGTAGTAATTTATGTCTGGCGGTTGTGAAATTGTAATGTGAAGTTACACGAGTGCGAAGGGCTTATATATGGTTACTTCATGTTGACGTTTATTCTTCTGATATATCAAAACATTTAGGGCGATAACGAATCTGTTAACACGTACTTACATTTTTAATAACCTATCGATAGTATTTATAAGCCCTTAAGTTACTCGTGACTTCCGTTCCACGTGATCTAGTTCAGCTGTTGGCTGTTTGCGAATCACATGTCATTTCCACTAATGATATAATATTTTACTGCACTTGTTAAATGAGGTTTGAAATCAAAATGGTTAACCCATGTAAAGACCTTCACTTTGGTATTAAGTTCTGGTTGCGTTATTCGCAAATGCTGTGATACCTATTTCATGGATGTATTACAAAAATGCTATTGTTGACGTAAATACGAGTTGGTCACATAATTAAATTCAAAACTGATATGAGTATTCTATAGGTACCAATTTCTATATGGACCGATAATATTAGTCTAGTCAATAGCTCCTTTCCATGTATATATAAAATAAGTATGTATATAATACACACTATATTTATCTTCTAAAATTGTAGTCGTTGGAAAATCAGTCACAGTGGATTTTATTAGTGATTGTTCCAACGATGAGGTAGTTATAAATGGAAATGTCAACAAGCTATAAAACATATTCCATTTATGACAAAAGGTATTTGGTATTACCCAAAATTATTTAATTACAATATAGCTTAATTGTGGTTTTGGTCCAGGTTGATGGAATACGCAACTGTGTTTTATTATAGGGACCGACCGTTCTTCCTACAGTGTATTCTGACTTTAGTGGTTTTCACTTAGAGAACTTTGAAAAGGGCGATCTATGTGAATTTAGTATATTTTGAAAATGGACTGCTTGAATAAATCTTATATGATTCATACAAGAAGTACATTTTACTTCAGAGATCCCTTGCTTGAGCTCATTCTTCAGAATAAACTATGTGGATGAGTCTAAAGTGGATTCATACATGAAGTATGATTTAAAGTGAAAAATGAGTTGAAGGGAGACAGCTGAGTTTACTCACTGATCTCGCACCACGAGAGTCTGTATCGTTTATTTGCCGATTGCAAATCGTTAAAGACTCCAATATATATACATATAAATATATTATACTTTTACCAAACTTACCATATGGACGAGGCGGTTTGCATTGGAGTCAATGATGATATAGGTAATTTGTACAGAACTCTACTGTAGGAGGATTAGTCATTTCTGAGATTTGCAAATGTAACGCTCAGATATGCGGTCAATTTAGATTATAAGTACAAACTATATTTTAAGTATGATTCAATTTGGACATAAACCCTAATTGAAGTGCTAAGCATCTTGATGACAATATTGGGTAAAAGGTAACAAAACCTAATCCAGATGGCTTGTAGATGAACTAACAATTGTGTTCATACCTTTTGCAAATAATAATTACAATAGAATGGCTGGTCTCATAAGATTAGGGGCTGCTCTCATATTATTGACGTGTTTATAGCCGTGCTGGGTGCTATTGTCGAATACCTAACTAAAATAAGTCTCGGTTTCAGGAAATACTCGTAGCTCTGATCCACCACACGTGAAATATTCCAATATGCAAGACGGGCTGGTCGGTGTGCATGTATGCTTTGATAGGGCCGGGTAAACC
This sequence comes from Pammene fasciana, assembly GCA_911728535.1. NCBI lineage: Eukaryota > Metazoa > Arthropoda > Insecta > Lepidoptera > Tortricidae > Pammene > Pammene fasciana. The sequence continues at coordinate 8,181,840 of OU452292.1, forward strand.
TAAGATAATGTAGGCGAATGCAAGTCTAAATAATAAAGGACTAACCCATTAGGGTATGCACGTTCAATGACAGGGCCCACCTGAGGGATTTGCTAATCGGCATTCCCATTAGGGTATGCATGTTCGTTACCTGAGGGTTAAGCATTCGCATACAAAAGTCTAAAGGACGTTTATCTTACGGTTCTGCATGGAATTACTCACGTTGGGATTCTTGTTTCGACATAGCTTGCTGCCTATAGTATCGGCGTATGCTCGGTAATTCTATGAGATATAACAAGTAGTCTTATAGTTGACTGCAATCAGCTATTCTATTCTAGTGATAATCTTTATTACCATTAAGACTTAAACAAGCCATATTTCCACTATCCGACTCCCACATATACCTACATTATAACTTATGTTCGAAGCACAATATTAATATATAAGTCTTTTAATAACATTACATCAATGGTAATAATATAATATTCCTTTTATGTTTAAACTTACGATTACAGGTTTTAGTATTTTTATACTTCGTAAAATCCCTCTGTTTTATTTAAACTTTACTGTGTTTCAACGTTTATTTTGAATAGTTTCTTTTAAATAGTCGACAATAGCATTTTGTAAGAATAGTAGGTACGTTTCATGATAACGTTTAGATATAATTGTGATGTAAGATATTGATGAGGTTTATTTGTTTTAAAAGCTTGTAGGTTAATGATACTTTAAATCAACATTTAATCGATTTATGTAATATTTTGATTTGTCTTTTAATTTATGGTTTTCTGTGTTTGTTTGAGCATGATTCAGATTTGATTCTGTTGTTTAGCGTTTCTCACACCTCAGAAGACTTTGGTTATTACTTAATCATAATGTAGTCCAATGTGTACCACTAGACAATTATGCCATAACTGTATTATTTTTATAAAATGTGTGTTTTTACATTACACAATTTATTATGTATGTGTGCAGGTTAAACTTGGCGTCAGAGTTTTTTACCACCGCTGCAGTTTTTCTCTGACATACTTTGGCCTTGAACTGTGGCGGTATATCTAATGCAATCTAACGGTTACATTAGATATAATAGTTCATAGAGTCATTAAATTTTCCATTAAAAGTAAATTTTATTACTTGAATAAATTTTCTATTTGCCTATATGTTGTTTATTTTAAAGTGTTTCCTTAGCGATAAGATTCCTGATTACAAAGAAAAGTTTCAGTTACTTTCAAGTTTCAGGTAGGTTCTATTTTCAGTAGCTTTCAAGGTTTAAGTAGTTTCAGTTTGTTCATTAAATTGGTTAGTCTGGGTAAGACGTTACAATAGGACATAAGAAATGTAATTAGATAACGTTTACTTAGAATTGCAATTAAAATTTTATACATACATAATAATTCGCCCCGCAATGTAATATAATCACACTCGCGTTAAACGCTAGTTGACAGTTACTTTCAATACCATGTTTACAGTACATTGCTGCTGATAAAATTTTCAAAAATTAATTATTGGGTCACAGTTAAGTGTAACTAAAAAAAACATCTTAATTAATGATTACACTAACACCGGACACAATCTCGTGGCTCGGGACCCTGAATGTGGATTTATAACTATAATTTTTACTTTTTATTTGCGAAAATGTTTATGTATGTACGCCATACGATTAAATAAATAAATTACACTAATGAGTTCTATGTCTGGTTTAATTTATCGATTTACACACTGTATACACCGTGGGCTCTAGAAACTATTTTTTTTTTACATTTTTTCACATGAAAAGTATATTAATAAATATGCTATTATATAAGTAGTTGAATTATCGAGAGCGTGGAATTGCATATGTAAGGTAGAATTCATAAATCTGCGGACTGATTTGACAGCTCTTTTCATACATTTGACAATTGCTTTGTATGCCAGGAGCTGTCAAATCAGTCCGTGGAATTGTGGATTTTACCTTAGTGGTTGTACCGTGTTGTGCCTCTTTGTGTGCGGATTCAAATAAAGAATGCCTGTACACAAACAATACTACTACATATGCAATTCCACGCTCTCGATAATTCATCTATACTAAGATGATGACTAAAACGAAGTGGTCCATGTTTTACATTATAAATCAATGTGTGACAAATATTTGATCTGACAAAATGTTCATTACTTCACTCCTACTGCTGGCTGGAAGAGATCCCTTAAAGGGATAAGTTCGCCTTTGTACACACTTACTATATTTTTGTTGGTCATGTACTTGTTTTGTGCAATAAAGTGTTTTACTACTACTACTGCTGGTTTTTAATACTCGCTCGCTTACTAATCGCTTTTATTTCTCTGAGTAAGTATTCTTTTTACATCAGAGAATTTAAGTACCAGTAAACACATTAGATATATCACTGTGGAATCGCACCATTAGGGTTCCTTTTTCCTTTTGGTACGGAACCCTAAACACACGCAAAAATCGATAATCGAAATCATTCACGAAGTCGGTGAATGAGTAAGGTTAGTTTTTTGGGCTTGAATTGGATATCAGCGTGGAAACTGGAATAGCACTATAGTCCTATCGCAAATTTCTTGTTTATCGCGTTCCTATTCAACCGACTTCAAGATTTACAAATACAAATACAATAGTATTTTATACAATCGTGACATAATAAAGAGCTTTACAGTCGAGTACCGCGTTTAGGCCACGAAGCTTGCTGAGTGGCCTAATTAAGGTACGAGATTGAAAAGCTTAATTATGTCACTATTGTATACAATACTTTTTCTACGAGTATTAAGTTAGAATTGATTTTCTTTAATTCTTTCTAAATTTTTCCCAATCAAACGTCAAACACTATTTTTCAAACCGGAAGTAATTGTATCGGGCCTATTCGGTGGTACAGACACCACCGAAAAGAGATATACATATGATTGTGTGCATAGTAGAAAGAGATGGATGGAATAAACTGTGTCTAAACTTACTTCCAAGATGTCGTTGTACTTGTGATTGGTCTTTTTGTAATCCAATCACAACGTAGAAGCAAGTTTAAGTAGATGAAAATTTGACAGATTAAGTACGTTCGGAAATTATAAAGTTGAGTCAGTCCGAAAAAAAAGTGTCGTACAATGTATGAGCTCCCATATAAACCATGACACTTTTCTTTCCGGACAAACTCTACACATTTTACCGAGATGTGAATGACATTCTCTTTTCAAAATTATTTTAGCTTAGTGGCGGGTTATTTAATAAATCTATTTAATGATCCCGGAAGTGCCATAGACTATCCAACATTTAAATGTGTAAGGTTTAAGTCTGGTCCATAAAGTCCTAATACACAGATTAAAGTCGACGAGTAGAAAAATACGTTTATTTCATTGATTTTATACAGTTTTTCTTAGGTATATATGTAGGTAGGTAAAAGTAGTCCATTTTAGGTATAAATAGTTAGGTAAGTATTTATCAAAATTTATGTAACAATTGAAGGTTGTGTAATGAAAAAGGTTGGATACAGCTCAGTGGATGGTGCAGATTTCGAAGAAGGTTCTCAATTCATCGGGATCGTTGTTAATTTTTTGCATTTTTTTTAAGACGGCTGAACCGATTTGGATTTTTTTTTGTTTGAAAGAGTATACTTTCCAATTGGTCCCATTGTCTGTCCCAGATTTGATGATAGGATCCTGGAGAAATCGAGGGAACTCTTCAACTATTATAGGCACACCTATCGTGATTTCAGTATTTTTTACAGCAACTCACGCATTTCCTCTTGGAAAAGCGGAGCCTAAGTAAAGTTGGTTCTATTTTTGTTTAAAATTATTTGTACCATTTATTGTCCACCTAGCGTCCCCAGTCTCTTCGGAAATCCTATAAAATTCCCAGTCAGTATAATTCCTTCTACATTTCCCAGGATCGCATTTTAATCAAGCTAACGAAATGATACAATTAGGCTCCGGATTCTCTGGAAGCGTTTCTGTGTAATATCTAAAACGTTTTGGAATGAATTCAAGATTCAAGATATTTATTAATGACGTCCACAATACAAATTCAGAAACACACTCAAATAATAGTCACTTATTAATGATGATCATCCTACTCATCTTTTGCTACGGCCCATATTGTCTGTGGTCCGCTTGGCAACTAAATCCCATTATTTGGCGTCGGTACTTACGCAAGCGACTGCCATCTGACCTTCCGACCCAGAGGAGAAACTAAATAGGCCTTTCTGGTATATTAGGTCCGGTTTCTTCACGAAGGTTTATTACAACGGAGACTGGTAAATATCAACTAATATTAAGAACATAAGTTCAGAGAAACTACGTTGTAAGAGCCGTGGTTTGAACCCGAGACCTCCGGATTGAAAGTCGGATGCCTTACCGCAAGGCTACCAGCGCTTCTTTAGGTTTAAGTGACTTGTATGCGCTCTTAACATACACTTGTGTCAGTGCTTGAAGTTTGAGACATTAGGTTCCCCATGGCGCATAGTGCCTAAATACACGCCTGGAGTTATACTGTAGGTACACGTAATGTATCAATGATATAAATTAAGAAATTCGTGTTGAACTATAATATACATTCATAAAGAGATTCAATATTTATATATTTTATACTCGCACGAGAAGGGAACTTTCAAAAGAGAACCTTAAGGCATTGAATTAGAGTTTGAATTCTAAATATTGATATTTCAGCAGTTATTCTCGCAAAGTGCACGTAGCCTAAGATTAGATAGTAATATGAAACTTAACGTGAGATTGCTATTTGCCGAGCTGCTCGGCTTATTAAGAGCGTAGAACTAACAGCAGTGATCAATTTAAAGTTTTAGTGAAGTTATGAAGCTGTTAAAGCGTTCTAGTGCGTACCTCAAGGAAACATACCTCAGCTGAATTAAGCCAACTCATGGACAAAATGCTTAAATTTGTATATGAATGCTTAAATTTGTCTATGGATGCATAAATTTGTTTATGGCTTCCATACAAAAAAATAGCTACCATAGATAAATTTAAGCATTTTGACTATGAATTGCTTAATTCAGCTCAGGTGCGTTTTGAGCCTTATACAGTAGAATCCATCACGATCACGTTCATCGATCGATCGGATCACGTTTAATACGATTTCTCGCATGATACGCCATTTTATATCAGCCGTTGCAATTTCAGGCCCCTCATAATAAATACGCTTTCTTGTTTAAGATGCGTTTTTGGGTGAACCCTTCAAAGTCGTCTTAAGCAAGTTTTATTTATTTAAACTGCATTGCGCAAAAGAAAAGAAAATGTAGGTGCCATATGGCATTGTCTATCAGCCAACTATTGTCAATTTTACTGTATGTTGTCTTATTTGATACGCTCCACAGCACAATTAAAAAGATAACACTGGTGAATTTGTCACTTTTAAAATTGTTCTTTTCTAAATGTAGGTGTCTTTCGAGCTATATTTTAAGACGTCGATAAAGATTCGAGTTTCATTTCTAAGTAATTTTGAGCAGACAGCATTATATTTTGTCCTCTTAATAGTGTCTGCTGTACCTAAAATAAATTAAGTATGGTTTATCGGTTTCTCGGGAATCGGGATCTGCTTTGAAGATTATTATGTTTTCATTAAAGCGATTACAAATTAGAGATACTAATCTAGAGATAGGTTTCATTCTCGGAAAATATTAATTCTCTTTATTCCATTTTCACTTAAACAAACAATTATATCGTTTTATCCTTTCTTTAAAGCAGCTTAATAATTTTATTAATTAACGGTGCCAAACTTAGCTTGAAAACCGTTTGAAACGGTACAGTCGACGTCAAAGATATATTTACACTTTTGCTCCTTATTACAAACATAGGCCTCCCCTTTAAAAGGGGAGGCCTATGTTTAGCAGTTGACGTCTTATGGCTGAGATGATGATGATGATGATGATGATGAAGTGCAAAAGTGTTAACATATGTTTGACGTCGACTGTACATACATTTTTTGACTGAATTTGTTGTTAATAAACCTATATTGATAAATATTTAGTAATTTAAGAACTCATTTTATTTAAATTTCTTAAAATATATTAATATTTTTCAACAATTATTACACAAACCTACGCTCAAAAAGCTTGTGTTATGGGCACAAAGCTACGATATAATAATAGGTATCACATAGAAAAAATATTGAATAGACGCAAGAACAAATATTCGTGTTAATTACAAAATAAATTGCCAACACCGGGATTCGAACCCAGGAGTATTCCAACTTTGTATGCAAGAGGTAAAACCAAAAAACAAGGGTCTGCAAAACCTGTAACTGTGAAATTAATTTAAATCATAAATTGCAACAATACGATTCAGCGGAGCAGTCGGCATTTGACCCAGTTGTCACCCTGCAGGCAATTTGAGGAAATTTCACTTACAAATGTGCCGGCCCATGACATCGCCTTTCTCCTTCTTCGCTTTGATTGTTAGCTGTGAATGTCAGCTTTTTAATCAAGAAACGACAGTGTCATGCTTTAATTTGTGCCTCTAGTAATAAATGTCCTAGTTTAAAATGTGTACATTTGAAGGGTACACGGAAAGAACATGTCTAGTCCCTTTTTTCGTAAAATGAGATTTTTGTATCAAAATATGGAGCTTGCAATAAACTATTAGCAACAACTTCTGTAACAGCTGGAATTTTTAACACAAATCCACTTTTTAACTCATAAAAACCATCTAGTTACGGAAATAGTATGTTAATTGAATCATTCCAAACTTTAAAACCGCTATAACTCAAAATGTTGTCAAAGTGACTAGACATGTTCTTTCCGTGTACCCTTCATTTTAGATGTAGTATGAAAAGCTTACCCTTACGATTAAAATGTTGAATCGGTAAATTACGTTATCGAAAGTCGACCGAAATTCTACATAAGATGGTCATAAAAAAGAATTAAGAAATCCTAGGTTTCCCACTATTTCTCACTATTTAAGTACCTACTATTTATCCTTTTCAAATTACATAAAAACGATATTATGAATGGACATAATAAAATGCCAAAGATTAAGAGATTTGTGAATGAATCTGTAATCCAGTTTTAAACTTTTGTCTAATTAATTATTTATCAAACCACCACGAAAGTTTAAATTCAATAGAAGTGTATTAATATTATAGACTATGCATATTATCACTACACGCGGCTGTACTCACTTGTGTTTAGTCACTACGCGCGACATGTTTCGGAGGACTTAGAATGTGTATTCTATAATATTAATACACTTCTATTGAATTAAACTTTCGTGAGATATATTGACACTATTATCACTTCATGTGTCATGTGGTTCCGCATGAAGTGATATTAATACATTTATACTTCTACTAGCGACCCGCCCCGGCTTCGCACGGGTGCAATTATACATATAAACCTTCCTCTTGAATCACTCTATCTATTAAAAAACCGCATCAAAATCCTTTGCGTAGTTTTAAAGATCAAAGCATACATACAGACAGACAGCAGGAAGCGACTTTGTTTTATACTACGTAGTGATTTAGGTAGTTCAGACCGTCACGCATTAGCACTTCCTACAACAAGAAACATCGTCAACATAGAAAATGTCTAAGACACATAATTCTGTTACGCGAGTTATCTTAATTTTCTGTAACTCAATTGACTATCCCCAATATATACCAATTAGTGTGCGAACGGAACTAGGTACTCATTCCTTTTTAGGCTTGATGTACTTTGAAGATGTGAAGGTGCGTTTTCACAGATCTATGTGTAAGTTCATGTTGTCTCGATTTTTGGTTATCATATGGATAATAGTCAGAATTGATTGTACAAATAAAAGTCATAGGTGTCTCGGTTTTTTACATAATACAGTATGTAAATCTAATACCTTTTAACGGTGGTTTACATAGGTCATACCGAACAAGTTTCACTATGGAGGTAACCCCAAAATCTCAAAAAAAAAATTGGCTTCCTCATACTAAATGTCGACACCCATGCGACAAAATTTATTAGACTGGCAAAAAAAACCGCGATTTCGGGGTAGGCTCCATAGTGAAAGTTGTTCAGTATGACCTATATAAACTACCGTTAAAAGGTTCGCCCGTATTAAATTTACACATTGTATTTTGGACTTTCCATTACGCTACTTCCTTTGTGCCCATAGAAAACTAGTTTTGGTAGGCTCGGAAATATTGGGAGACATTTCAATGATACTATCAATTTAAAATCAATAGTACTTACTACGATGCTGAATATGCATATTTTTTCAATCTTAGACGCAAGTGTCAGAGTACCTATCTTACTTTTGTCTTAAACAATTGACTATCCTTCATACCCAATTAGTGTTTAAAAATGAACTAATTTCTCTATAGTATTCCTGTTACGTCAGTAGGTAAGAATCTTTTTGTCTGTTCTAGAGTCGAGCAATATAAGGCTTACGCATGGACATTACCTAATTTTTATGTGGGTCGTCCTCGTTCTCAGTTTTAAGAGATATCTGACCTTTTTAGAGAGGGCTTCAGCCAGCTTCAGCCTATATCTTTGAGTGTCACATGATGTTGGGTATTCTATACTATAAAATCATGTTGCTTGAAAGAAAATTGTTTAAGTACAATAAATTAAAAGAAAAAAACTCCTAGTGTTCGACACGCTAATGCCCAATATTTATTTAATACCCTGCTGTCACCTTTACTGAGGCAGTGATAAGCACTCAGACGTTTACCATTATTTCAAATGAGTAATCGCAAATCACAGTCATACTACTGTGTATAGACACACACACATACATGATAGTCATGCGGATACCGATAGTAATAGAACTCTAAAATAATAAGATGAGAGATGAGAATAGGATCGCCATCGAGACGGGGACAGGTGGGAATTTACCTACGAATAGTAAGCGTTAAATCTAGTGCAGCCATTTGCAATAATGCAGGATGAAGGCCGCAAAAACATGTGGCATTTCAAAATGATGACAATAATTGGATTATTCCCTATAGAAATATAAATATATAAAACAATCACATTACAGACCGACAACTTAAACCGTTGAAGGTAGAACCTTGAAATTCGGAATATGTACATTTTTCACATGATATGAACATCTCCTGAGAAAGGATTTGGAAAATCAACCCAGAAGAAGGTAAATAAGGGTTGAAAGGTTTAACAACTTCTACGTAAACGGAGGCTAATAAGAAAATATAAGTCTTAAATAAACTCCCACATAACAATCGCGCATTAAAACGGGAGCCTTAAATCCTCATAAAATTCTCATGCATTTATAAGTTCCAACTCCCGGGGTACATTCAGATACAGAACAGTACTTTTTCGTTATCAACATCCATGCGGCGCACTCATCTAGAGCCGCTACATTTTTGCGTCGTGACGCAATCTTCTTTCCTCAAACTAGTATCATCATTTACATATCTGAATACGCTCAGGGCAATATAATTTTATCGGATAGTCTGTCAGACTGCAAGTCAAATTGAAGTGGTAAATTGAAATTGTGAACGGGAATCGGATCGCGCGATTTTAAATTTATATACGAGTATGGCAATTTTTAAATATGATTGAAATAACACATTATCATAAGTACGTTACAAGAATCACACTTGAGAATCTTATTTATGAAGTTGCTCCCTTAATTTTTACATGTAACTATGTTTGTAATTAATAAATACAGCTTTATGTATCACGCTCGCCTAATTTACGTTTGATACTAAGTTACATAAGTTAGTAAGTAAAGTGAAAGTTTGTACGTTAGGAGGCTTAATACTTAATGACTCATAAAAGCATTGAAGCATATACTTATATGCTCTGAAATAAAAATGTTTACTAAACATTTTAAGCTGTTAAATAAGGTTACATAAGTTAGTAAGTAATGTGAAAGTTTTTACGTTAGGAGGCTTAATACTTAATGACTCATAAAAGCATTGAAGCATATACTTTTATAATCTGAAATAAAAATAATTACTGAACATTTTTAGCTGTACAATATAAATAAACCTAATCAATCTTTACTTTACTTACCTTTAATGATATTTACTTAATTATTTAACGCAGCTCAGCTGTCAATCCTACAAGCAAACTTATTTCTCTCCCAAATCGTAAAGGTATCCCATTACTTAACTTAAAATATACTAAAACAATATTCAACTCCGCTAACTCTCAAAGAAACCCCTAAACATGATACCCAGTGTTTGGTTTTGTTTGTAGTTTGGAATTTTAATCAAACTTTTTAAGCCCAAGCAATATCTCGCAATTTTCACACGTTTTGGCAGCGTTGAGTTATCCGCAAAGTTTCGTGTTAATAAATTGTTTGTTGTTCATTTTCGTGTTTACATGTAACTTAATGTAAACGGAGGCCTGTTTGAAGAATATAATTTGTTGTGTGTGTGTGTGTGTGTACGCATAAAAAATTATCAACCAATAGTGGAGTTGTATTGGATTGGAGTTGCATCGAAATAATTTTCAAACGAATTCTGATTCTGATGTTTAGGCGTTAGCTGTATTGCATAGTTAATACCAATACAATATAACTCCAATAGTTATATTGTATTGGAATTGGATCGTGTGTTAACGTGTTTTAAAGTTAGAATTCGGCTCAGGGCCAGAGGGCCATGTTAGCACTGCTTGCGCAGCCGACAACGGTAGCAGTGGTCGACGCAGCTGACATTGTCGGTCTTAGAGCTTTAAACCAAGCGGAGTGGCCATTGACAGGCATTCCCCTCTGCCGAAAATGTATGACCAGTGGTCATACTCATTGTATGGACTGACGTTTATTTGAAGTGGCTATTTTGACGTTTCGCATACATTTGACGTTCCCCTCCCCCGCAAAAAACGGCAGACTTTTTCCGATAGAAATGAGAGCGCGCATGTCGCATCCGGTTGGTTTAATAATCAAAGTCGTCGGTATTCGCTATGTGCATGATTGTAGCGCCATCTCTTGGGCAGTTCAAGCTCTTTTGTCTTTTTTATATATGGCTTGTACTCCATGCTTATATGAAATGTCACTGGCTGATTCACTATTTTGACAGCTGACCGAGTTGAGGTGACTATGGATATATATGAAGTGGATGAAATACTTCGGTCAAAAAGTGAGGCTGAAAGAGAAGGTTATCTAGGGGATTGTGTCTCGTTTTGACTAAGGAGGTAATGACGTCATCAGACAATCAAAATGTCAATATGTGTCAAATGTCCATCAAATGTGACAATTTTGTAACGAGTGCGAGTGGGAAACCGCCTCCTTCTTTAAGCTCGCTATGGGAACGTTTTTACTACTTTTAATTTAATAATGTCCTGAAATCAACTGCTCGGTAATAAGGTTCAACTGTAGTTAGGGAAAAAATGTAAGAATTAGATCCACTTTATATATATTCGTGGAGGTGACATCATAGATATTATAGACAGATGGAAGTCAGCTGTCAGTGAAGGGCACCATGTATGCGAATTGTCAAAATAAAGTTGTCTTACTTATCATCACATGGCATTTGTTGCCAGAGTGAACGGCAAAAAATGAGAGTTGTGACTTACAAAGTTAAGGATAACAAGTGACGCGGGCTTTATTTAGTCTGAGGGTGGGATGGTAGCGTAAAGGATAACAATCTTATAAAGCGGAACAATCGCAAAAGATAGAGATTGTCATCCTTGCCTCCTACCATCCATAAAGGGGCTTTTGCAGTTTCATTTCTTGTCACATTGTGCACTGCGACCGATCCCGTTACCCCCATAACGCACCTCGCACATAGCGAATAGCTACGATGAACCCATAATGCTTCGTAAGCTGCGGCATTCAATTCATAATCAAATCAATATATTTTATTAATCTTTATATCTCTCTTTGAATAACGCATTCAAATTATATATAAATAATGATAATAATAATAGCGAAATTCGTGAATCACGCTTTATAAATATATTTAAGAAAATAAACTACAATTAGCAAACTAGATTTATCACTTAAAAAAGCTATTCTAATTATCTACATCAATTTATCAACAAAACCGCTACACAGAAACCCTTAAACAGCTAACGAACGTTCGTTAACTTAATTATCATATTAATTACACAGAGGTATTTGCCTAATATACCTACGTATTTACAAATTAATACAAATGAATGCTGTAATAACGTAAATTTACTAGTACAGGTATTTAGGCATAGCTTAAATGTGTAGAATTATGAATATCTAAGTGTCATCTGGAAAGGGCACAGGGGGGCAATTTTTGAGATTCAAGCGCCTTAATTCAAGAAAATTAAACTCCAAAATAATCGCACACAATAGTTTGTCGCTATTATTTTAATATCAAATTAATAGTTTAAATAAACATGATTTTAAATTCCTATCGCTGTTATTTTTAAAACACCATTAATTTTCATCGTTTTACACGGAGTTTAAAATGTCATATTCGAGCGCTCGAATCTCAAAAATCAACCCCCAGATCAACGATCTCTGTAGCAAATGGTCTCTACAATCGGCGCACTTTAGACACAAAACTCGCGCGCGATTTTGATACATTGCCGTCTGAGGTAGGTGCAACGAAATCAATCGATGGATCAAAAACCGCAATGTATTAAAAATCGCAGGTGACTAGTCGATTACATCGATCGGAATAATTTTTAAGAAAATTGTGTACAGTACAGTAGGAGGTTTTCGTTTATGACTGATACAAAAAATATACTGTTATATAATAAAATTAAAACTATGATATTAGTTTTGACATTGTACTAAAATATCAAGAAATAAAAGGCTTTTGTACAGTATGTTCTAGGAAACTATTCAGTTGGGCTGTTCGAATCATATTATTTTACTATAAAAATTTCTCCTATGTATATTGACGCCATAATTGTAAAAGCTTCATTATATCTGCGTATTTTCTGTAAAAGGTACACTTTTATTTCTGTCCTTAAATAATAAGAAATAAATTACAGTGAACAAACCCTTTCATTGCAGGGCTACACAAGCTTACATTCATTCTAACAAGAGTTGAGCCTTAGCAGAGCTTACATACATTTAAAAGTCAAAGTAAGTGGCCGCTCATAAAGGCTTGTGCCACAGATCACTGCCTACTAGACGGAGCATGTTACAAGGACCAACAGTTTCCACTCGCCGGCGCCATATCACAGTTAAATGTGTCAAAAAAGCCTCGTGAAAAAAAATGCGGTTGGAGTTGACTGGGAACCATGTTCTGATGTCACGGGGGACAAACGAGCTGGCAGCTTCCTCAACGCATAAGTATTGCAGTTCAGCGAGGAAATGCTGCCAGCGTCCTCGGCTCGATGCCACAGGGGCCCATTTTAGAGATAGATTTTTAGTTTCTAATAGTATGTATTTTTAAGTAAATTAATTTTAGGTAGTATTTACATAGTTTATTTAAGTTTTTTTATGTACCTATTTTGTACCAATAAACAAATATTATTGTTTTATGTTCTGATTGAATGTTTAGCATATCAGAGAGAAAAAACTATTTGTAGCTTACCTAACACGCTCAAAGTTTGTTTAAATAATGGATATGAATGTGTGCTAAGATTTATAAAATTTATAGATTTTTACAATAAATTGTAATTCTCTTGTGGTCGCTATGACCTTGATGTTAAAAAGCGACCTTAAATAAAACAATTAAAAAAAAGACTCGTGAATAAAAAAAAATCTTATCTTGACAGCTCAGTCCGATGAAAGGTGAGCTGTCATGTCGGCGATGTTCCAAAAGCATAGCTCGTAGCTCCAGGTGGCCCTGTATGTGTTAATATTTGGTCAGCATAAGAGACGTTCTTGTTGTGACGTCTACGAAAGGTAGTCTACACAGAAGGTAGGGCCGAGCACACCGTGTAGTGCGTGCTCAGAGTCAGTGAACTTTGCGTGCGGCAGTGACTTGACCCACATTGGCTACACAGGACTAAAACTTCCTTTAGATGAAGCGCCTACCTAACAAAAACATACTCACATAATTGTGTTTGTGTGTGATTCGCCTAAATGAAGCGAAAGAAAAAGATAAAGAATACCTACTTAATATGTGTTTTAAGAGACGTTGCGTTGTTAATATGACGTCTACGGAAGGTAGTCTATACAGAAGGTAGGGCCGTGCACACCGTGTAGTGCGTGCTCAGAGTCAGTGAACTTTGCGTGCGGCAGTGACTTGACCCACATTGGCTACACAGGACTAAAACTTCCTTTAGATGAAGCGCCTACCTAACAAAAACATACTCACATAATTGTGTTTGTGTGTGATTCGCCTAAATGAAGCGAAAGAAAAAGATAAAGAATACCTACTTAATGTGTGTTTTAAGAGACGTTGCGTTGTTAATATGATGTCTACGGAAGGTAGTCTACACAGAAGGTAGGGCCGAGCACACCGTGTAGTGCGTGCTCAGAGTCAGTGAACTTTGCGTGCGGCAGTGACTTGACCCACATTGGCTACACAAGACTAAAACTTCCTTTAGATGAAGCGCCTACCTAACAAAAACATACTCACATAATTGTGTTTGTGTGTGATTCGCCTAAATGAAGCGAAAGAAAAAGATAAAGAATACCTACTTAATGTGTGTTTTAAGAGACGTTGCGTTGTTAATATGACGTCTACGGAAGGTAGTCTATACAGAAGGTAGGGCCGTGCACACCGTGTAGTGCGTGCTCAGAGTCAGTGAACTTTGCGTGCGGCAGTGACTTGACCCACATTGGCTACACAGGACTAAAACCTCTTTTAGATTGCATAACGAATCATGCTTAGTATATTAATAACTGATAACTTTTCTCATCAACGTTACAGTTCAAAGCCAAGGTAAGAACAGTTTTTCTTATAGTACATGTTCTATAAAATAATAGCAACTAGTTTGTCCACCAGTCGATCCTTGAAGATTAGGAATGTAAGACTTGATGCATTTCGCTAAGTTAATAAAGGTAAACTTCCTAGTGCTCGACAATTTAAAGCCCAATAGTTGACACCCTGCTGTTACTGTAACTAAAGCTTAAAGATGACATTTACCGGGACTGGCGTATCGATCTAAATGGGTTAAGAGTAAATATAATTTTAATAAAATACTGCAGGTAGAAACAAAAATGTCGAATAAAATTTAATAGGAAATACATATTAGTGATTTACATGGCAATATTCTAATGTAAACTTTCGTGAGTTAATATAATTGAGTAAAATACGTGCATTTACATGTAGGTACATTACATTTTTTGAAGAGTCTTGGTCTTCACTTCAGAGAGCTGAGAGTATTGAGGCCTTTGTGCATAGGGTTGGTGAGCAAACTGTTTTCATTTATTATATTTCGTAATATTTAAATGTTCCAACCACCGTCAAATGATCATTAAACAACTAATTAACAACCAACTGTGTTTTATTGGAATGTAGACATTACAAACAGATTGGTTAAACGCAAAACATAATTGTATTAATAAATACAACACCCCTAATTCGCTTTACTGTATGCGGTCACGAAAACATACCCAGATTCTCGTTAATTATAATTAATTAACAGTGGAAAGTTCGTAGAAACATGAACTTTATTACATTCATATCTTAAGGTAACGAAAACTTTGCTCATTTGTAAAACTGATGTCAACTTGAGGTTTGAAGACACAATATGATGGTTAATTTCGTGTTTGTAAACCTATGATATAGGTATTATCATGTTATGGTTTATTTAAATACTTGTTCTCGCGTTTTCGATTTAGTGGGTTAAAAAGTTGCCATGTTGTGGTATGCTTTGATGAATATATAACCATGAATAAGTGTCACTGTCATTATGCAGATTAACATTTCATTATTGTGTTGGTCACTAATGTAACTAGGCTATTAGGGTGTTATGATTAACAAAACCAAACAATTGAAAATTATGACATGTCAATGTAATTTTGAACATTATATTATAATACTCCGAGATACAAAGGAACCATGTTTTATTGACACAGGTACATCATTTAAAGCAGACACAGGGACATGTGCAGAAAGATAAAAAATAATTATAGATTATCTCAGAACTGGAGCTAATTAGGACACTGGTGTCTTAGAGAAATATAACTTAATTTAAGCTCAGGATTGCACCCTTGCAACTAAAAGAAATTCAAAAACCACTGTGTACTTATAGAGAACAAGGTAAGGTAACAGAACGTAAATACCTTTTAAATTCTGGCCTTTACCGCTGCTCACGAAAACCTGAAACAATTGCAGAAATATTATTAGGATTCTTTCTATTAATATTACAGTTGTTCATCTATGCTAGTAACATAGCCTTGTAATTTGACAAAGTCTGGTGTCTCTCTAAGTATACATTTCGTCTGCAGATGAGTTCTGTACACGTAATTTTATTTCAGCGCCATCTCTGTGGCCAGCTCAACACAACGGAGAGTTGTGGGCTTGGGAGTTTGACATGCGTAGAGAATAACTGCCGTTAGAGTTAGCTCAATGTTGTAAACCTTCATTAACATCAGGTTACTGATGTCGCTAGTGACATGTTCACCATTACAAGACTAAATTCGCTGTGATGGATAGAGGATCGTCTGGTGTAATTGGAAGCACGTCGGACCGGCAATCCGAAGGACGCGGGTTCGAATCCCGTGATGTTCCAGAGTTCTTCACAGTTAATTTTTTCATTGTATCTGTTTCCACCTTCAAGCACCGGTCTGCGACTCGTCGCTGCGAAGCGCGCTGCCGAAGAGACCTAGGCTCCCCGAAACATATTGCGCATAACAAAGAAAAAAGTAATATTTTTTAGTACTTATGTCTCACGAAAGTTAAAATTTAATAACGATCAACGCATCCAAATAATTAAGTAGGTAGGTACCAGTAGCTAGTAAAACCCCGAGCACTTTTCTCATAGAATATTAAGTGATATTATGATAAATCCGCACTCAACATTAGCATAAGAAGCACCCGAATAAAACATTTAAAAACCATCGAACCGAAGGCCGTTAGCAAACAAATTGCCAGAATAAATCCGAAGGCTGGCTCGATAAGAAATGAAATAAGGCCCGTGAAGGGCTAACGACGTCAGGCCGGCACATTAAATGGATTGACGATGGAAGAAGTAGAAAACATGGAGGATTGAAAAGCTACTTGTTTGACCTGGCCGTGATATGTAGGTTGACCGTAAAGTTGGGCCTGCAAACCAATTGCAACTGTAAAAACGACGAAGCCATAGTTGAAAAAGAGATAAAGGATTATTCTTCAATTTAGGCACATTACAATGCACTTATGAACGTCAGAGAGAAAAAAGAAACTACCACCGGTTCTAACCCTACACCTCTGACCCGAGAAGTATTACTTATAACCGGCAAGAAACTCGGCGGGACTTATTTTTTCTAAACAGTAATAGTAATACAAAAAAACTTAAAGATATTAATATACAATACAATTACAATATTTTATACAATATTTTTTAAAGTTGCGGCCGCCTTTAAAACGTGGTTTTAAATGAGTAATATAATAAAATGCCTTATTTTTTGTAATAATACCTCATATTTAGGAATAAAGGTAAAAGAGTCTTGCCCCAGGCGTGAATTGTTCCACTTTTCGTTTAAATTTAATCATTGAGGTTCTTTTCTACTTTTAAATAAAGAACCCAGGTAGACTAAAAACAACAAGTAAAGTTCCAATAAACTGAACTACACACAGTTAAAATTTGATCTAGATATAGTAATAACACAAAAAAATTCGTCGAACTACAAATACATATTTATATCATACATGCAATCATTTTAAAAACTCATATGACGTTGCCTCACAAATATACATATCTGCGTAAAGTCCGAGCTCTTTAGAAACATTTGAAGCGTCCCTCTTATTCCATAGTGCTTGGTCACCCGAGCGTAGGACAGGAACAGTCTATTCAAGCCAGTCAACAATACGAGGCAGGCAATCCGTTCACGACACGTGACTCCACTGTAAAAATGTACTTTCTACACGACACACTTTCCGCACTACATAATTAAAAGTTGTAAAATGTGTTTGGAGTGAATCTTGGTAAGTTTTTGAACTTGGAGTTTGTCTTATAAGTTATAACGTAATTATGAGGGTAAATTTTATTAAATTAGATTTTGCTGAATTTTTAATTATCAATTTGTGCTTAAAAGAGCAGCCCGTTATTTAATTATGTTCACTCTTTTAAGAGCTGATGCGATATTTATATTAAACTGTCAATATTTGTATAGAAAATCTTTAGAAGCTGTTGCAAATCAATATGTCTTAATGCCTGATTGATATACTTTCGGTATTTGGGCAAATCGACGACGACGACTTCTGATGAAGGTGACATTAAGATCGGATATCTAAAATTACTCGTAGCTATGATTAGAACTCTTATTTAACCTTTATATGTCATGACCTTTAAGTGATAATTGGTGTTTTTCTCTGGAAAAATACTCTGCAAATAGGTACATATTGATTCATAACACGGCTAACTTACTAACAATGGCAAGTGGCTCAACAATCTCGTTTCGCGACATACACGGAAAAAGAAGCTTCCGGGATATTCTCAATCCAAGACATTACTATTTTCTTGCAAATATTTCCTCTTGACAAGTATTTATTTCCTTTACCAAAAATGTGATTCTTCGCTTAATAAAACCCCGTTTTCTTAAAATAGAAATACAAAAATGTATTGTTTCAAGAGTATATTGAGTAAATAAGAGAGATTGTACTTTAATCAAACATGTATTATCTTAGGTAAAAGAAAACTAGAAAATCTGTAAGAACATATTCGCTTCGTTATATTTAAAACTTTATTTTATTTTCGTTAAAAGAAATAAATACTTGTCACGAGGAAATATTTTCAACATAATATAATAATGTCTTAGATTGAGAATATCCCGGAAGCTTTTTTTTCCGTGTACATTTACCCGCATATTTATTCCACAATCAGATCTTTAAAGAAGTTAATTCGCTTATAGCTAAATGACTTTTTTCATAAGGCAAGTAGCAAGTTAGTTTGGTAACAAGTCGTTAGCTGCTCTTGATAGTCTTAATGGCAACCTTAGTTGCTGTTTCGTGTAACGACGGCCATTTTGGCGTCGTGGTCGAACAAGAAACAATGTACTTTTTACAAGCTTTCATAGCTTTTATGTCCCCAAACAAAGATATTATAGAAAGCTGAAGTGTTTTAAAAATTTCATGGAGTAGTTCCATTCTTCACAATGGAAACTCATCAATTAATTATCATCATTTAAGCCTATTATCACTCACTGCTGAGCAAATGGCCTCTTTTCGTGTCCTAGGCCAATGTCATCCAAAAGTGACCCGCAATCCTTCGAATTTCGTCTTTCCATCAAGGAAAATGCCAGGGGCTTCTTTCATCTGAAAGCACCTACTAATCCGTAAAACAACACTTATTATGAATTGATTCCGGAGCGTACATATTATCAATAAATTATGTTGATTTGATTCCTGACAATAAGTTACCAATGTGTTATATAATTAACCAGTTCGTAAAATGATAAACTTAACTTCTATCTTTTTGTTCAATTGCGAAACACATACAAAGAATCTTTCCCTGTACTGCAGCTTCATCAGACAACAAACAAACAGTAGTAAAACCACAATGACTCTTACTGTGAACAAAATCTGCGTTCCATGTTTATAGGATTCGGTAATGCCTAAGGTTTATGAGAGCCTGTTTCAATATTGTTATATCTTGCTTCCCGCTTTTTATGACGCCGCGTAATATAATGTTCGTATAATCAACTTCAATAAAGATAAATAATCTTGGATAAACCTAAAAATTCCGCAGTATAATTTATCTGAATTTATATCTTCTGGGTACGCGACAAAGGAACATGATTAAATCTAAGTAAACGAAGTACATCATGTGATGAGGGAGGTAACATCGACTCCGAGAGGCATTCCATGGGGACTCACAACCCTTGAGGACCTGGACTACGCAGATGACATCGTTTTGATCTCGCCTGCACTTACCCAACTTGAAGCTAAGCTTGAGAAACTTCGAAGTGCTGCGGAGAAAATGGGTTTGCGAATCAATCGATCGAAAACCGTAGGAATGAGAATCAAGTCACTAAACACGAATACTCTGAGGCTTCAGGATGCCTGTCTCGAAGATGTTCTGTCCTTTGCGTATCTTGGAAGCACAGTAACTGTGCAGGGCGGAGCAGATGCAGATATTGCCGCTAGGATAAACAAAGCGAAGGCCGCGTTTGCTCAGCTCAAACCAGTATGGGAGTCAAACGTATTTACCCGCCGCATAAAACTGGCCCTTTTTGAGTCAATCGTGACGGTCCTTCTTTTTGGTTGCGAGACTTGGAGAGTAACGCAAGGTTTAACAAACAAGCTACAAGTTTTTGTTAACAAGTGCCTAAGATCGATCCTCCGTATCTTCTGGCCGAAAAGGATTCGCAACGAGGAACTGTGGGCCCAGTGTAGACAAATCCCGATGGGGCAAGAAATAGCAAAGCGAAAGTGGAGTTGGATCGGGCATACGATCCGCCGCGGCGATGATAATATCGCATGCACTGCCCTCAACTGGAAACCCCTAGGAGGTGAACGTAGATCGGGTCGTCCCGTGCAATCCTGGAAGCGTTCTGTTGAGAAGGAGCTACGTGACATCGGGATGAGCTGGAGTGACGTTAGGAACGCTGCTGGGGATCGTGAGACGTGGCGTGACCTCGTGAAGGCCCTTTGTACCTCTGGGGTACCATAGGAACAACAACAACAACAACAACAAACGAAGTACATATATACACAGATAGAAATAATATCTTAATTCAAAACGCAAAACTCTCTTGCACGCGGTTTCTTAAAGAGAGTAATAAATACCTTAGACCAATAAACATGACTTGAGTTAAAAATATCATGGTCTTTAAAAGAAGATTTAAAATTATTTAGCTTTATCTTTACCTATTTTTAAAGCAAATAGTAATGATTTGAGTTAAGATAATAATTATTTACGGCAAAAAA
Organism: Pammene fasciana; assembly: GCA_911728535.1. NCBI lineage: Eukaryota > Metazoa > Arthropoda > Insecta > Lepidoptera > Tortricidae > Pammene > Pammene fasciana. The sequence continues at coordinate 8,202,637 of OU452292.1, forward strand.
GCACCAACATTTTCCTTTAAGAGTTTTATGTGTTTACGTAAGAGCGATTATTTCTTGGTTTGATGTTCTCAATCTACAGCTAAGAGCCAAAACTAATTCAAAGAAGTAGCACCAAAAGTTTGATTTGAGATTTTTAAGTTTTTAGGCAAGAGAGATTAATTTTTGCTTTGATGTTTTCAACCTACAATCAAGAGCCACAACTATTCCAAAGAAGAAGCACATAATTTTTGCTTTGAAACATTTAAGTCTTGGACGTTAGTTACCCTGCGCATCAATAGATGTCTCTGCGTGTAGGTTAGAACGCGCGAACGTTTGTTCGACGTAACTTCATGACCCTCGGCGCTTTGCCCGGGCTTATTTGAGATTCACAATAGCAATCTCAGCTCTAGTTGATACGATTATAAATTGTGAGTATATAAATAATCATAATTTATATTTGTATCAACTACTTTTAGTTAAACTTCCTTTCTTGGGATTAGTCCCGGGAAACACAGTTTCTGCTACTAGCTTTTTAAGTAGTGCACTGAGACACTAAGGCGATTATCACACTGACGACGGATCCGCATGCGGCGCCGGTGTGCGAGCGAGATAGCGCTATACACATGCAGAGAGCTATCTCGCTCGCGCACCGGTGCCGCATGCGGATCCGCGCCAGTGTGATAACCGCCTTAGAAAATGTTACTGTTTGTTTCAAGTAACCGATTTCATACGCCAAGAAATTTTAGATCTTGGTGTGAAAATATCAAAATTTACATCAAGTAACACATGCTCTTGAACTAATGCGCTTTCTTGTTTCCGTGGAGAAATTCAATTCTCAATTTAAATGATGAGTCTTTACCCAAGAAACAAAGTTTCTTGGCGTAAGTTCTTTATGTATTGCACTAAGACACATAAAGTTCAATTTAAAAAAAATACAATACAAAAACAAAATTCAAACGCTTTTCGTGAGAATATTAAGCTATTTAAAAAAAAAGATTTTTATATCTCGGATAAAGTATTTAATTTATTAGGTTAAGTAATAAACTTTGAAACATTTTATATCTTAAAGCAAGAAATTTTATTTTTTCCTTATATGGGAAACTGGATATCTCTTGATTCAAATAGGTTTCTTTGGTTGAAGAGATTTTTTCTATCTGTGTACAAGATGTTGTTTCAAAAATTTCCCATATTATGCGGGCTGATTAGGTAGGATATACTGAACACCTTTTTCTGTGGGACCAACCCCGTTATCCCAAAAAAATATTTGGCTGTTTCATACATTTCGACCGAACAAATGTTAACGTTTTCTTGGTCCCATAAAAGAAGCTGTTTAGCATGATAGCCTAATCACCTCACAAAATCTGGTTAATTTTTCAAAAACCATTTTGTATTTAATGTGTTCATGTTTAATATTATTTTCAGAACTACACTTTATCAATACTATACAATCATACTTAAAATAAATAACCGTAGATATCTTATACAAGGTGTAACAAAAATGCTGGCGATCCTTTTAAGAGCATAATTGGTATCGTATTCTAATTATGAAAAAATAAGAAAAAATTTTTTCGCGCGAAAAAATATTTTGGTATAGTATGGAGGATCGGCCGGCTGGCAGCCCCTGTCCCATAGAAAAATATTTTTTTTCGCGTCCAAAAATTTTTTCTCCTACTTTTTCTTAGGCACAATACGATACCAATTATGCCCTTAAACGGATCACCAGTATTTTTGTTACACCCATGCCAGTGACAGTTGTGTCCGTTAAAACACTTCCCATTTCCTTTACATTTTTCTCTTATTTCCGTCTGAGTGTTAAAACATTTAAAGCAAACAAATACGTCCAACAGGTCTTGGCTAATCAATCACTATTTTCCTTGCAGTTCGGAACAACAGCTTTAGTAGAAAATTAAGTGTTAACGATAGAAAATTACCGCCCATTGCTCAGGCCACGGCTTAACTTCAAAGAGTACCAGTGTATGTATAGTATGTATAGACGTGTCTACATTTTGAACAGCTTCCAGTTAACTTGATTCAATAGAGATGGGAAACGGAGGTCAAAATTTTAAATAATGTATTCTCATGTAAATAAAGGCGACAAAGGCAAAGATAAAGTTTAATTTAGGTCGCCGTCAATTGTATTGTAACAAATTTTATTTAATATCAAAGGAAATTTAAAAAAAGGTTGTTACATTTCTTTGACTTTAGAAATTTGCGCTTTAACCCATCGTGGTAGATCTCAGAAATTAGTATTTCCCCATATAAAAAAATAGTCAGTAGGAATTGATCTTGAATTTGACTACATGTAGAAGCATTTTCAAATTACGCCAAAATGCCTCAACATCTGAACGGTCCTGGTTACTAATATGCGTACAGCAGCGAAGTTCCCACAGGGCATGGGTCCTGAAGCCGGAGGTGGCAGATAGTTAAACAAGCGCGGTTTCCGCACCAGTGGCCCGACGATGGCCTATTTAATATGACGCTTTACGCAGTGTCAAGCGTCAACCGGAGACCGAGTTCCCACAGGGCCCATCACTACGCGTATCCGAAGCCGGAGGTGGCAGATAGTTAAACAAGCGCGGTTTCCACACCAGTGGCCTAACGATGGCCTATTTACCACCGGTGTTAGGGAGTTAGTATACAGATTTATTGGCTGAGGATGACAATGTGAAGGTAGATGTGTTCTGGTGTTGGCTTGTTGGAAGTATTTATAGTATAATTATGACTCCATTATATGTTGGTACAAAATTAACAAGATACACAAAATTCGACGATCTTGCCATGATGTGTATTTTCATTTCGAAAAATAAATAATGAGAGTCAAAAGAATTTATTGATATACATATAACAATATGAAAAAAAAACAATATTAATTTACATAAAAATTTAAAGTTTACAGGATTTTGGTGTTGCAAGGTTAGTCGATATGCGGAAGGGCGGCACCATCATCAAATCTAAGCCACATGCTGGTGGCGCGTATAATGGCAATACTGATTCTGCATCTCAGCCAACCCTATTAGTGATCGGTTCAATCATTCAGATATAATGCTTCTTTATTAATACTTATACAATTTCTTCTTTTCCACAAAATAACAGTCGTAATATACAAAATTGATGCCGCATTTATAACATTATTCGCTTTGCTGTGTGCATTATTGTGGCGCCATCTCTTGGGCAGGGGTACAATCTTTCTATTTCTTTTTTTATGAATAGCATATACTCCTTGCTTTTATGAGATGTCTCTGGCTGATTCACTATTTTGACAGTTGACCGAGTTAAATAGACATAGGCGATGTCAGGCAAGAAATAAAAATATTAAAAAACGTCTCTTCTTCTTCTTCCTAGCGTTTGTCCCGGCTTGGGGTCCGCTTGACAACCTAATCCCATGAATTGGCGTAGACACTAGTTATTACGAAAGCGACTGCCATCCGACCTTCCAACCCAGAGGGGAAACTAGCCCTTTTTGGGATTAGGTCCAGTTTCCTTACGATGTTTTTCCTTCACCGAAAAGCGACTGCTAAATATCAAATAAATGATATTCCGTACATAAGTTCCGGAAAAATAAGTGGTACGAGCCGGGGTTTGAACCCGGGACCTCCGGATTGAAAGTTGGACGTCTTACCGCAAGGCTACCAGCGCTTCCAAATAATAAAAAACGTCTATGGCAAGTAAAACGTGCCTAACACCAAATGGGACGCTAGTTAACGTCGCGGCCATCATAAATCATCTCTCCAATATCCTCCGATATCAGCACAGTTTTCAATTTGCCGAAATTAGAAGCAGAACTGATCGAACACGATTAATTATGCGGAATAATGGTTTTGTGGTCGCCGTTTTCAAAGATTTTTTCTATTATATCGATGAGACAGTAATGAGGTTTTGTTTGATTTTACATAATTTATTTCTTAAGATCTATCGATGTTTTGAGTTTGGTACGACGATTTGGTAGACTGATATATTCCGACCAAAATGACACTACTATGTTGCCATTTTTTTAATTTCTACTCTTTTTGGTCGGAATATAATGGTAGCCTCCCTACAAACACGTTGGTGGTCGAGACCCCGCATAACAGTTTGTTCAACTATAGGCTGGTTACGCGCGTTTTGAGACAAATTTTTCATTAGCTGCACAGTAGTTCGTTAGATCACCGCACAATAAGGTATCAATATTACACACTGAACTACTATAAACGAGCAAAAAACTAAAAACTATTGTCACGACGCTTTCGCCATGTTGACGACTCAAACAATTATCCATTAATAGACTTATTTCACAAGATGGACAGACGACCTTATAAAGGTCGCCGGAAGACGCTGGATGCAAGTCGCTTCCGACCGATACTTATGGAGGTCCAAAGGGGATGCCTATGTTTAGCAGTGGACGTCTTATGGCTGAGATGATGATGATGATGATGAGATTTATTTGACCAAATATAAATGATGCCGTTAAAGAGATTATTGCCTACCCCCAATAAATTCAAAGCGGACTAAATGTTTGTGTTTGAATATTTTAATAAATTGAATAACATAAATTAATAAACTTTCAAAGTCCCACTCCGGTTTGGGCCATTAGCTTATTAGCCAGAAAACTTAATCGACCGTAATATCTTTAATGGTTAGTGGATTTTCAATTATACAAATAAATTCATATTGAATATAGGGGTTTTTGTGATTGCTTAATTTCTATTTAGGGAACGTACCCAAACTACGTGACCCATTTTTTTCAGTTTTTGACCCCCCCCTCCCCCCCCCCCCTCGATGACCATCCGTAGTAATTGCCAAGACATAATTGAGCATAATTATTGACTACGTGACAGAACCTAAGACTCCCCCCCTCCCCCCTGTGACCTAGAGTAGTATTTTGACGACCCCCCTCCCCCCCTAAACTGGTCACGTAGTTTGGGTACGTTCCCTTAGTCTAGACTAAGAACTTTTCAAGTATTCGCATTAGGCATTGAACTTTAGAACTAATGTTTTTATTAATTGCAAAGTCAAGTTATCGTGAACATGAATTTGCGATTCAGTAAAAGCTCCTTGCCTACGTAGCATTTAAATTAGTGACACTTTTTTGGAAAAGTTACCATTTGGGCGAAGGCGCTTGCGTTGTGCAAAGACCAATAATAGAGGAAGCGCGGGCATATTTTACCTTTTGATCTAGTCTAGACTGTCACATGTTTTTTCGTGACCTACTAAATTTGAAAATTAAGATTGAAGCGAGATGAAAACTTTCACAAGAATCGGTTAAGAAATGCGACTTGTACAGCAGAATATACATGTTTCCTGTAATAAGAGCAATAAATCACAACGTAGATTCTGCTCCTCAAACAATAAAACTTTTGTTCAAGAACTTTTTTTTTATATGTATTTTTTAGATAATCTATTTTCCATACAGACTAAATATTATTTTCAATTTAGGTACGTTAAAATCCATCTAATTGACATTGCTTAGCATAAAGTGTACTAAGAATTAATCAACAAGTTATTTTTCAAAGTCGCTGAGCAAGCTATGTCTGATTTGAGGAGTAGAATCTACGTTTTAATTTATTGCTCAGATTACAGGAAACACCCGGTATATCAGTACAAATTAAAGTTCGCTCGCTTCTTTTTTTTTACATTTAGTATCAAAACAACCATTCAAAGTTCAGCGATCCTAAAAGCAATTTAAATAAAACCCTTCCTATTTACCCGTGAAGCTATGAAAATCAACTCAATGCCGCTTCATCTGTTGTTATAGTTGGAGTGCCGCCAATGTTACCAACTTGAGAATTATACCCGCGGGATTCTGATGGGTTCTGTCATGAAGCTACGTATATTCTGGAGGACCCTTTTCCAAAAAGTGAGGCTGAAACTGAAGTCATACTAGAGGATTGCATCTCGTTTTGATCATAGGAGTAATGACGTCATTTGACACTGATGCCAACATGACAACAAGTCAATATGTGTCAATATTGTAAATAACAGGAGTGAGACACCGCCTCCTGCTTTATGCTCTTTACCAGACCGTTTTTATGGTTATGTAGCTCAAAAGGAAAAAAGAAATCCCTTGTGGCATCACTTCGCTGTCTGTCGGTATGTCTGTATGTCCCTTCGTCTTTGTGTCGGTTTCTAAAACTTTTGTTAGGGAAAAGTGTAAGTCGTCATCAGATATATCGGAGCGGCCAAGGTGGTCACAAATCTCTGAACAACGCCTCTATTGTCGAGGCGATATAGTGCATGTTCAGATATTTTTGAGTACCCTGGCCGCTCCGATATATTTGATGGCGACTGTACTATCTTCACCTAATACTACTTCAGGGGCCTGTATTCACAACATTGCGTTTAAGTAGACCTCTTTATTTCTCACACAAGGTGCTTGGGTTATCTGTGGGGGATTAATTTTATGCGGGCCGTAATGGCGGGCGTTCTAGCTGAGTGTGTTGTTACAATTATTTCACCTATTCTAGAAAATAAACGGAGTGTGAATTCGCGTCCTATGAAACCGAAAAAATTGAGCTTGCGTTAATAATTTAGTACTTTTTAAACATTCTATTATCACCTGCATTATCGTGCGCATAGAAATAAAAACTGAATATAATTATTCTAAATACCTAAACTTGCCTTATATACCAAAAAAGCCTTTTGGACGATATAACATACCAATAAATAGTAGCGAAGTTCTTGAGTAGTGCTAGTTTCATACTAAAAGTCATTGCTGGTTACTTTTTAACCGACTTCAAAAAAGGAGGAGGTTCTTAATTCGACCGATTTTTTTTTTATTATCATTATTATGTTTTTTTTTTGTATGTATGTTACTCCATCTCTCCGTGAATCGTGAACCGATTTTCAATTTTTTTTTTTAATTGAACAGGTATAACCCCTAGATGGTCCCATTGTCACCAAGTCAGGGTCTGATGATGGGATCCTGGAGAAATCGAGGGAACTCTTCAACTATTATAGGCACACCTATAGTGATTTCACTATTTTTTACAGCAAATCGGCCACTTCCTATTGGAATAGCGGATCCTAAGTGAAGTCGGTTCTTTTTTTGTTTTAAATTAATTATTGTTTAGCGAGAGAAATTAATAAAATGCCATCGTTAACACCATCAGTAATAAATGTAGATATGGGACTCTCTAACTGGTGTTGGGTTGGTATATATCTGATGATAATGATTCAATTTATAGTTTTAATAACACAAACATTATTTATTTAAATGAACTATAATATTTCAGCATTTTACGTTAAAACTTAAATAAGAATATGCTGAAGGCGCTAAACTATGCCATAAAAAGAATAAAAATATTGCATCGTTATAAAGTTTATTAAAAATACAACTCCTGTGAAGTTATTATCATCACTTGAAGAACTTGAAATCTGCAAGAAACTCGCACGCACAAACGAATATAATTTACAGTACTAGTAGTGGTTCTGTGAACCGTAGACTTTGGAGCATTTCCCCCCCTTCCCCCTCCCTCGAAACTTTTTTTTTACAACAACCTCTAAGGAAGTGTGGGGGTGACCTTTTACCCGAAAATGAGTCCATAAATAACTCGACAGCAAACTTCCCCCCTTTCCCCCTCATTTTCCCCCCAATCAAAAAAGTGGCTCGACAATTTTTGGCAAATAAATCAAGGAACGTACATGCCAAGTTTCATCGAAATCGGATGAAAAATGCGAACTGACCGACTGACCGACACTGACCAACCAATACACATCAATCTGCCAAATCGTGGTACCAGTCAGAGACCCCAGACCCAACACGCACCCGCGCGGCCGTGCGGCCTCTCCTTGTGAGTAAAACGGAGACGTTCGTCGCCTCGCTACGCTCGGCTCCTCAGTCAATTAATTTTGCGTTAAGCAGTAACGTCTGCTAACGACACCACAATGTTAAGAAATAAAGGGAAAATGGAAAAATCTACCTTGGACGAGACTCGAACTCGTGACTTCGGGATACCAGCCCGCCGCTCTACTAACTGAACTATCGAGACTAAGGCTGATCCGAGAGCAGCGTTAATTGCTTGATCTGCTCCTATACGTCAGCGCATCTCCGCCTCAGTAGAAATAGTACAGTTGCCATTAGATATATCGGAGCGGCCAAGGTCACAAATATCTGAACAACGCCTCTATTGTCAAGACGATAAAGTGCATGTTCAGATATTTTTGAGTACCCTGGCCGCTCCGATATATTTGATTGTGACTGTACGTGTTTCGTCTGTATGATGATGACAATGTTATACAGGTCCACCAGAGGCAAAAGCTTCAGAATCACTGGTAATCGCACTGAGCTACGCCCCTGGCACCCGGCGAACGCAAATAGGAACTCGCATTATGAAGATTATTATACGGGAAATATACAAAGTGTGCTCCGATGTAGAATTTTAAGGAATTTTAATTAACGTGTGCTAAAAAAGGTAAAAACACTTTGTTATACAACTAGTATAATCCTGAATAATTTAGACTAGTGTTGTTCGCTATACTTGTCTAGATTCAGAGCATTTTTTTCTTGTTTTTTTTTTACATTATTGAAGTGTTAAATAAAGAGTATTTGTATTGTATCGTATTGTGTTTAATTATGACTCAATATTTATTTTGTGTGTCTATTTACAAGTGAGAAATGACACTTCGGCTAGGGAAGGGCATGTCAAACAGTCGAGAAAAATATGTAATCAAAGTATAGAAATCTAGACGTGATACCTACGTTCTCTGAATTGAAAAAAGAAATATCTATGAGAAGAGAATATTTTCTGCCTCTATTTAGTAATAAAGACGGGAAATATTACGGGTATTAAAAATGTAACATTTACTTTTTCAAATATGTTATATTCCACACTTTTTATATAGGTAAGTACTTATTTTAATAATGTTACATACGGCTACCTGTTATATTAAAAGACATTATTATACCAAATATTTTAAGGTTGGACGGGATACCAACACAGATTAGCATTCCCTTAACTATTTCAGCTATCTTCATTATTGCATTTTTAAAAGATTAATTTATCTTAATTTTTTATTTCTTTTTGTAACATATTTTCGGTTTCATTTTTATTATATGTGATTCAGACGAATCGAGTGTTTTTAAACAATGTATTTGAGTATTATATCGTCTGGTGACAACCAAAACTCACGAAGTACTTCCACAAGTTAATAGCCATAAGGAACCGTACCAGTCACAAAACAAGGTTGATTTTCGTTTATTTTTTTTTTTTCCAAATAGTGAGTTTTGGTTGTCACTTGACGATATAAAAATGCATGTGATCCCTCTGGAGTTGCAGGTATCCATAGGCTACGGTAGCTGCTTACCATCAGGCTATGTTTGTTTGCCACCGTCGTGGTATAATTAAAATAAAACATTTTGTATTGATAAAAAGTACAAAAGAAAAACATAACGCAATGGTTTACAGATTCAATAAAATTATTCAAATAAATATCTTCCTTCACTCTAAGCACTGAATACTTTGTCAATAAATGTACAACCAATACATTGAAATTGAGGCGGCAAAAAAGGCATTTTGTCATAAAAAGGAGTCTAAAAGATTTAGCAAAGTTAAAAGGGGACTCTAAACAAGTTAGAAGGCAGATAATGGCTTTTGGTTGGCAACCGCGCTTTGGATTAAATCGCCGAAGCGCCTGAGTAGTGATGTGCTTTTCTCACATTGGGAAACCGGAAAATTCTTGAGGAAATTATATTTGTTTATTACGTCAAAGTAGATAAATTGTAGATAGGTTTCCAGTGATGATTTTAGCCTGATTTCTTTGATAAATGGTATTACAATTATAGCCTGGTAATGGTTAACGTAAAAAGCTTATAATCCCTTTTAAATGTTTTAGTTATGATAGTACTAGCGAAAAAAGACAGTATGATTTTCTCTAGTGAATTTCCCTGACCAAACCCTAAAATCCATGTTCCACTTAATATTATATATCATATTTACGTAATAGCATTCATTATGAATCTTTTTAATGCGTTATTAATCCTTTACGTGTCTACTGTTTTTGTAAATATTTTCATCGTTTTGTATCATCATGCTAAATTTAAAAAAAATACTGTCAATAGATACAAACTTCATAATAAATAGTCCACGAACTTCATCAATAATCATACAAAATAATTAAAAATAAATAATAGCATTAGAATAGCATGAAGCACATGAGAGCGACTTTCCGATTTGACATAAATATGACATTTCCCTTACCTGAGGAATGTTCCCGTAACAGGATCCCGGGAACGGGAATAATTCCGCGGCACAACACTACGACACAAATTGCGTTAGCGGCTTACAATGCATCTACTCGTTTATCGCCCGTTTCGAGATTATGTCCAAGGAATATAGACTTATTTACAAAAATGCTAATGGCATTTTAGTCTTTATATATTGGCGGATAGAGGCGCGAGTTGCAAGAATGCTTTTCACACGCACGGTTACGCTAGTGGTTTAGGGATGTTTCAATTATGTCGTAATAAGATGGCGGGTCCTAAAACTTTACTTCCTAGGGACAAAGGATTGACGTCAAAGCATCCAAGCTTTGTTGGTACAGCATCAGATGTATCGGAGCGGCCAAGGTGGTCATAAATATCTGAACAATGCCTCTATTATTAAGGCAATAAAGTATGTGTTTAGATTTTGAGTGCCTTTGCTGCTCAGATATATTTGATGGCGACTGTACCTACAATTTGTAGGCAAAAACGGAGAGAAATAAAGTTACTCGTATAGGGTAGGCCGAGGCGAATCGGATCGTAGGGTGAAACGGATAGCCACGCATGGCCAACCAGCGTCCAGCATTGGGTTTTCTTTCCAGCACGCCGCCGTAGTAGCGCGATCTCATGAATTTAACAGAAATGCTTAACATGATCCGTTTCGACTGGCGATCAATTTCGCATCGATCTACCCTAGAAGTACACATCCTTAACTTCCTTTCTCTACTATAACGAGCTAATAGCAGCCGGAATAGGCCTAAAAAGTCGTATGAAATCCCATAACAGTCCCCTGAAGTTGTCAAAAAGGAAGGAAACTTCCGAACCTATAATAAAATAAGGAACGCAACAACATTTTATTACAAGTTTAAGAAAATGTTTAGTATTTGTTGTAACAAAATACACGTAGCCAATTTTAAAGCAAACTTATATTCATTCATAAAGTGCTTTTGTCTCCTTTTATCATTGCTTATTAACATAAGATGCATAATATTTTACCGCTAACTGCATCAAAGCTAACCGTACTTAGTCGCTATCAAACTAAGATCAAAATCGAGTCTTATTTCGAAGGGCGTTGAGTCTAAAATTATATTAAAGTCTACTACGTTATACGCTTTTTGTTTTCGAGAATGTAGTTATAAAGAAAACCAGATAATTTATAGCTCAAATACACGTGAGGAATGAGGACGCCGCCCTTTCCATATTAATTTTGTTGGTAGCGGTTACCTAGTAAACGTTTCAAAGAAAAATATTTGAATAGAAGTGTGTTCTCGAAGTAAAATATTAAAATATCTGAAGATCTATTGACTATCATAAATTTTATTAGAACATGAATTTTGAAAAGATGTTGGTAATATTTAGTAACACTGGTTTCCCAAAATTTACATATATAAGTATTAAAATTTTATTTACTTGCAAATAAAATATAAATATATAGTGTAGATTTTATTTAGCTAAACATATTCAATACTTAACACCATTTTTGTATAGGTACCAAAGGAAAATTGAAAATGCCGGGCTTTTGCATTTCAGTCAAAGGTACACAGTGAATCGAACACTAATCAAAAACAAACGAATCAACACGTCAAAACTCAAAGTCAAATAAAAGGCCACAAAAAGCAGGGCAGTAGTGTTGCCGTGTTTGATTACTCCGTGAAACAAAGACTCCCATCCATTGCGCCTTTGTCTCTCAGAGGAAAGAGTATTTCAAACGACGACTATCCATACGTACATCATTAGGAACATGCATTGTTAGCGGCAATGCAATGTGAGAGTGCATAAAGGATGTTAAAAGGATGCAAGATCTGTTATGCACGCACATGGATGTATAATGATTACGGATGGCGCCGTTGAGATAAAATTACAAAAAACATAAACCGATTTTTTCGTGTTTACGCAAGACACACATATTTATATTATAATCTAACGGCCTCCTAGCCTAGTTGGTAGTGACTCTGCCTATGAAGCAGGAGGTCACGGGTTCAAATCCTGGTCAGGGCATTTATTTGTATGTTAATCACAGATATTTGTTCCTGAGTTATGGATGTTTTCTATGTATTTAAGTATTGATCTATATCTACATATCTGCTATACCGTCGCCTAGTACCCATAACACAAGCCTTATTCAGCTTACCGTGGGACTAGGTTGATTTGTGTAAGATTGTCCCATAATATTTATTTATTTTATTTATTTATTCACAACTGAGCGTCGAGCGGTAATTGGCTGATTGGAACCCTGATATTGTGAGTATACGTGCGTGCGAAATGGCTTATGATGGAATCAGAATTTTGTCTCACCAGCGCGGTATCCGTAATTAGTTCATAGATCCATGAGCACGCGTTTAGAACAAGTTTCAATGGGCATTCATGTATGAATGTATTCAGTCTAGGTTGTCATTTAACTGCATATATTATATGTAGAACCAACTAGCATATCAATGTACGTCGGTGAACTTTATACAGGGTGGAAAGACACGACGATCCTTCTCGCAAAGTTTAAGTGATGGTGAATCGATTCGTAATCTTTAGATTTTTGTTACGAACAATTAGTATAAATATCAAAATATTTTTTTTTTTTCTTAGTGACAACCATATTATTACTACGTACTATATACCTACATGTAAGTATAATGGTAAAGGTCACTGACCCTTGTGTTATTATTAAATGTTACTGAACCTAATGAGGGTTGTCACATGCAGTAGGTATTTTGCATTAAAAGATAACTGCCTATAACATCAAAAGCGCTTACGAAGTACTAAATCTAAACAATCTCCTTTTTGCGGAAAGGATCGTCGTGCCTTTCCACCCTGTATGTTACAGTGGCGGCGCGTCCATAGAATACGATTCCCGTCGTCTTGCCTAATTTTCAGGCATTTGAGCAGTTTTCCTACAGCTCATGAAGAATTTTGAAGCCCAATAAAGCGCCGTCTTGCCTAAGAAATCGATTTACACACCGCCACTGATATCTTATTTAACATAATGACAGTTACTTAGCTATTTAAATAAGTGCAAATAAAATTAGTTACTTGCTATTATAAATAATCCTAATTAAGTATTGTAGGTACGTGTCGCGTGTTAGGTGTGGATGTTATATCAATGATAAGTGTCAGCTACGTAATTATACTAATGTGTCAGCTCAACAAAATGAATTAACTTAATCATTAGTAGTATATGAAATTAGCTAGGGATACACGCACAGATGTGCCCGCCGGATTTGTCCGACGGATATTCGCGTATTTAATCGCTTTTAACCAGAAAAGGACAAAAAGCTTGCTATAATTATACATTTTACAAAACCAAAAAAATTATTAAAGGTCTTGTTACCCTACAGTCAGCAGCAGAACTAAGCGGGTATGATGTTCAAAACGATCTAGGCACGACTTTATTCTTAAGGCAATAAGAGCGTATTAAGAGTCGCCAGGACGCTCGCGTCCCCATACAAACGTAGTTTAGCTTTCATTTTAAAACGACATGCTTTAGAACCACGAAATTTGGCATGGGAATTTTAGTAGTACAGGTCTATGTCGGTAATTCATTTTCGTTGCAAAAAATTGTAATACAAAGAAAATACAGCCAGATACAGATTTACATACAAAACTTATTTTTGCTATGTTTTCTTTTTTTTTACAATTTTTAGCAACGAAAACGAATTACCGACATAGATCTGTACTGCTAGAATGCCCATGCCAAATTTGGTGGTTCTAAAGCATGTCGTTTTAAAATGAGACCTGAACTACGATTGTATGGGAACGCGAGTTCACGCGAGCGTCCTGGCGACTCTTAAGGTAATTTTGAACACGCCACTCGCTAAGCTATTTCTGCCGCTAACCCTACCAAAAAGTACTCAAGCTAATGAAATATCACGCGTCATGCTGCAGGCACATTCGCCAAGCACTCGCAGTGAATGGAGCATTCAGACTTTGACTTGTAGAGTATGAATATACTTGTACTTTGAGTTCCGAAAAGGCCCGCGTCAACTTCCCCGCTTTGAGTAGAGTCGGTTCTTACAGAGTTCACCCATTTAGAACGAGTAGTCCAACTTTGAACAAAAAACTGAGCGGGCCGCGGGTAAAGACAACTGACGACGCGAGTGACGCGACCGAATTAGACATGACGAAATAAAGGGTGCGCTACTGCGGTGCTACCGATGCTCGAAACATGCTCGGTACAGCCCTACGTCCAGAGTTTGAATTGCGAACGTGAATTTTTATTTGTTCGTAGATAGGTTAGTGGACTTAGTGGTCTAAACCACCTTTCCTTATACTGTGGTTCTTACCCTTATGCCACGTTAAGGGATTACGAGGGTAAATTGATCAACTTTTTTAAAATCGATTGAAAAGAAACAATCGAACGCATCCGTAAGGCGTCTTCGCACTGCTGCGGTTTCCGCATACGGCGCGGTACGCGAGCAAGATAGCACTCTGCGTGTGTATAGCGCTATCACGCTTGCACATCGTCGCTCACGGAAAAAATTGTGTGATAGCAAAGTACCAATTTGGCTCGGTTAAGATATTTTCGGTTGCATACAACCAAGACATATTTAAAACACGGAATAAAGCTTTGTTAACGACAAACAAGCAATTATTGCTAAATATTCTTTGTTATTTTTACCAAACACTAATTTAAATCCAAATAAGTGTCCTAGTAAATATAACCCTTACCAGATTCTCTTATTAATTCCTTTATTTCATTTCTTTCTTAGATTAGGTTATTTTATAATATTTTTACAAAAGTAAAATATAAAAATACATCTAAAATATGCAAAAACAATAAAGACATTATAAAAAACCTAATCTAGAGTGCCGCCGGCAACGGAGCAAGGCCCAGGCTGCCGGTGGTTAGGGCCGCAGAGTGAGGAACCTTCGGACTATGCGCGCCGTGTCCAGAATTACCGCCTTCTGTATCTGACCCTTGATCCAACCACAACCCCGTAGCGAAAGTCTCTAATTTAATGGTACGTTAGCCAAGTTGACTTCTATGATTTTAGCAACGAACTTTGCAGGCTCCATGCGAAGCGAGTCACTCGGTTGTAAATAGCAAAAACTTATTTATTTCTAGCTGTTTCATTTTCTTAGTGCTGCATGTGGTTGCGGCGCCAGTGTGATAATCGCCTAAGATCTGTAATACCGATTCCAAGCATTCAACTTAACAACGACACTTATCTAGGTTTTCATAACCAGCATTCAAATATATCCACGAAATCGCAAAACAAATAATTTCCCGTTTTACTCCTCTTTCACTTTACTAAACTCCGGGCTCAGACGTGTCGAAATTACGTCAAAACTGTCCAAGACATCGCGAATAACTTTACGTAGCTCCGTCTTTATTAAGCACTTAGGGAACTTTTTGTTCAGAAACAACAGCGCCTGCGTCTCCCAGTCAGAGTTGTGGCGCTTGCAAATACGAGTAATACTTTAATTTAGGATAAATATTGTCAAGATCATGAATCATTCACTGGTGTTGGTGACGCGCTTATTTTGATCCTTTTTTTACCCGACTACGTGCTGAAGGTATACTTTTTTGTTTACAAGTTAACCCGGCAAGCGTCAAGTAGACTACTTTAAGGGGCTACTTTGAAAAATTATAGGTTTTTTCAAACGCTCTAGTGACTAAACGGGAAAAGGGACTGAATTTATTTCCGAATATATATTATTAGACTATATACTCTTGTTTTTGGCACAAGCCGAAACACGATTGCTGAAAGTTGCCTCGATAGAAAAAAAATCCAAAGTTGGGTCCTTTTTCCCCTTATTTTTCTTAGCTTACGTAAACTATAAGAGATTAAGCAATATAACTAAGTAAAATTATGGTATTCTAGTTTATCTAAAAACTCACAGAAACAAAATTGGACAAAACTTTATAGATTCGCTTATTTATCGTAGTTTAGTCAAAAAGTCTGATCCTTAAGAGCGCTGCATCTCTTTCTTTCGTGCACGGGAGCCATAAACGTGTCTCTAACGAATGGGCGTGGCTTGTCCGAATCAAGGAACGGCCTTAAGTCAATCTACATTATGCTAGAAAGGTTCAAGCTCTCGCAGGGAAATACAGAGTGTTTCCTGTAATATGAGCAATAAATTAAAACCTAGATTCTACTCCTCAAGCAATAGAACTTCTGTTCAACAACCTTTTAAAAAGATGTATTTTTTAGATTGCCTTTTTTCATATAAACTTAATAGTATTTTCAATGTACGTTAAAATCCGTCTAATTGACATTGCTTGTCAGTCTTGTCACCCTACAGACACAATCAATTCCAGAATACATTGCGTATTCGAATAAACTTTTAAAGTGTACTAGAATACTAACAATAAGTTAATTTTTAAAAGTCGCTGAACAAACGTTGTCTTGTTTGAGGAGTTGAATCTACGTTTTAATTTATTGCTCCTCTCTTATTACAGGAAACACCCGGTATAATGGCGTAAATATTACAAACTAGCTATGACTTTTTCAATAGGAATCTGATACGAAGGAGATGTTGCTATCTACATTATGTGTTTTAATACCAATTTACAGGGAAATATGAGTATTTGCAATTATAAGTACCCTACTTTAAAAGGAATATGGCAAAATAACTGAAAACTCTCTAGACTAGTGTAGTTTCGGATAGGTTTGGTCCTCACTTTCTAGATACATTGCACACCAATAAGAGCCCATCTCGCTCGTTTTCGCCAAGAACGTGGAAATTGTGAAATGGGCTACCCTCTGAGGTGTTTTCTTCGCGCTGACATGGGTTTTTTCAAGAAGAGGACATACATGGCTCTCAAAAGTAAGTAACACATAAGCTCTTTTAATATTTCTTATGGTCATGGGTGGCGATGACCGCTTCCCATTAGGCAGCTCGGAAAAAAAAATACTGGATGAATCCAGAAATTTTCGCCGAAAGAATGCGGATGCTAGACGGTTGAAGGATAACGTCCGCAAGAACCCGCTCAATCAACGATTCGGGTCTTATCCTCACAGAAGAGGAAATGCTATGTAACACAGCGACGATATCTATAGACATCGGTAAATATGTCTTCAGTTATCGAGACGATGTGTCTTAAAAACCTATGGTGGTAACATAATGGATTTGTTTATATACTTAATTTAGATTTGAGCTAGTTATTAATTTAGTTTAACATTTGTACTGTAGTGCCTCTGTATAATTAATGATGAAATGAAATAAATAACTTGGTTTTGAACTCTTGTGACACCCGAGCGAGCCATCTTGCTTTGGCCGTGAGTTGATGTTTCAGATGATAATATTGATAATCATCGGAAATTTATCGAAATATGCCATCCTGTATTTGAGTGACCGGTTTACAATTACAATATTAAATACGTAGGTACCTAAAGGTATTTTGGTATGTGATTGGCTTTCCATACCGCAAATCCGGCAGACTTATCAGTTAATAATTCATGTCGAAATTTAATTTGGTCGAGACGTGAAATGTCGGTCGGGCCTACTTGTATCGGCATGCCATAAATGTTGCTAAGCTGGGCCTCTGGGGAATTATGTCGTTATTATCGACCCTATCGAAACCTTATTAAGACTTCTAGCATTTCAAAAATTCCAAATTATTTATTTAACAAAACTAGTTATATACATAAGTGCCGTAACATATCCATCAGACTCCAAACTAGGCATAACATGTATCTTGGACATCTGCGAGAGCAATTGGCAAATTAATCTAATCTAATTACATATACAGTGCTCATAAACACTACTCAGAAGCTGAACGGGTAAAACTAAAAAATAGACAATTTAACTAAAATCAGATAATAAATAAACTAAATAGGTACTTCATTTGTATATAACGCGGAATGCTTGCCGCGGGTGTGTCCAGCATGTACATATGTGTATGTGTGTATGGGAGTGTGTGTAATTTATTTACACAATACATATTTACCGCCTTAAAATATGACAAAATAACGAGAGCAACGAAACCCCTCTTGTTAGTTTGCTGTACTATCCTTAATGTCTTTATTACCATATCTGGGTACCTGGCAGCTATTAATCAGTGGAGGTGGAGGTCTATAATTTGAACTCTGTACATATACTTATTCCATTTGTGCCTTTGCGTGGTTCAATTATCTGACTTCAAAAACTGTCGCATGTTCTTCCCCATGGACTTAACTAATCAATAAATTCATCTATATCGATGTAGTGATTTAAGCGTGAAGAAATGATAGAAAGACAGGGCTACTTCGAATTTATTATTAGTAGGGAATAAAAGCGCTAATAGTAGGGTTTTGTCTCAGTACAAATGCGAAAAAAATTGTGCGGATCGAGAAAAAGTTGTGAATTTTTGACCATAGATAGAGTGAGCAAAGATGAATATTTTTTAGTATTGGCGGTCGGTAAAATTTTTGGACCTTCACGTCAAAATCAGGGGTCCCGTGCAATATGTTATTACTCTCTGGTTAAGACTGCTAGGGGTTGTTTGATATCGTTTCCGTGTAAAACAGACATGCAGAATTCATTTCTGATATTAAAAATGTAAAATTTCGTATTAAAAAAAAAGTTGTGCCGCGAGGAAAAACACAATTTTATTTTTATTTTTTTAGAACGTCATATAACTAATATATATCCTTTGTTTCAAATAAAAAAAAATATTATAAAGAAGCAATTTTAATATAGATTATAGAAACATATACATTTTATACACCTTTAATACAAAAAACTTCTGGTTTTTTTTTTTACTTAAGTTGAGTAACGGAAAACAGACGTCGCGTCGTTTGAATTGTTTGTAAAACCGAATAAACTGTAATACCTTCCTACCTTCTTGGGTTGGGAAAAAGACACAGCACAGGAATGGCAGCCAGTTTGGACCACACTTCCTGAGGCAGCTACATCATGTGCTGAATTGATAAAATGCAGATGCAAGAAGGGCTGTTCTGGTCGGTGCAAATGCCGCAAAGCTGCATTAAAATGCACAGCCCTTTGTTTTTGTGCTGGCGACTGTTCGTAAAACATCTTATTGCAAAAACCATGAGCATGTTGGGCATTCCAGTTCTTTAAATGTCGAGTCCGCAGGCATAGTGGACGTAAACTTGCCATTTGTAGCAATTATGACGGTTTATGTTAAAGTTAAGGAGGAAAAATATGTTTTTATTTATTGTATTTTTTTATTTCTGTATTTTGTGAAGTTATTAATGTTATTATGAATAAAATTTACTAATAACAAGCAATACATGCATTTTAAGGTCAATACGCTACGGATGTTCACGTTCACATTGATTATCGATACTTACTATGGAGAAAACATATACACCACGAAGCAAACATTTTTTTTCGCGTAGTTTTTGTATACTATTAGCCTAAAAATTGTATATATTTAGAAACTACATTAAATATGCTCCTTTATAATATTTTTTATTATTAGAAAAATAAATTATATATATTAGTTATATGACGTTCTAAAAAAAATAAAAAATTGTGTTTTTCCTCGCCACACAATTTTTTTTTAATAAGAAATTTTACATTTTTAATATCACAAATGAATTCTGCATGTCTGTTTTACACGGAAATGATACCACACAACCCCTAGCAGCCTTAACCATAGAGTAATAAACTTTTCACAGGACCCCTGATTTTGACGTGAAGGTCCAAAAATTTTACGGACCTCCAATACTAAAAAATATTTATCGTGGGCCATCCATGGTCAAAAATTCACAACTTTTTCTCGATGCGCACAATTTTTACAAATTCGAGCTCTGCTATAAAGTAATAATTTGATTGAAAAAAAGACATCATCTGAAAGCAATAGAAAAACAAGAACGATTCCAGATCCAATATTACAATAAATCCATCATACCTTTCATAACCGATTTAATAATTTTAACCCCCGCAATAAACGTATTTTCCTAGAATTTACGGAAAACCACAAACCTCAATCTCGGTTAAAATTTATGAAAACATGTGGTTAATCAAATGAACTCTCGTCTTTTAATTACCCACCAATAGTCAATAAAATAAAGGTTTTTGCTTTACCGTGCCAGTATAGTTAGGTACATACGTACTCGAAGGTAAATCTAGGTACCCAACTGAGTTACATATTTATCTATAGCTAGGAATGCTTAGCCTGATGTGATGTGAGATGGCTGATCGACCAATCTCCTACTTATTAAGTATCTTACTCGTCTTGAGAGACGATGGCAAGAGACCGGATGGTATGACCCTGGTCCCTTGGAAGATGGGACGGGTGCTGGTCTGGGACGCTACATGCGTCGATACACTAGCTCCGTCCCATCTACCAAGAACCTCGACCAGGGCTGGTGCGGCAGCGGAGGCGGCTGAAACCAAAAAGGCTCTTAAATATCGGGGTCTCGACTCCCAATACCACTTCGTGGCATTCGGTGTCGAGACCCTTGGACCGTGGGGTCCAAGTGGGCGTACACTTTTATAGAGATTGCAAAGAAGCTTATAGACACCACCGTGGACCAGAGAGCTGGCAGCTTTCTCTCGCAACGCATCAGCGTTGGCATTCAGCGAGGGAATGCTGCCAGCATCTTTGGCACGATGCCGCAGGGGCCTATTTTAGATGTATTTTAGTTTAGATTAGTTTTAATTTATTTTTAATTAGTTTTTAATTTGTAGGTAATATTTCTTTGTTATTTAAGTTCTTGTGTTTTATAGTTAAATAAAGATTTTTCCTTCTTACTCGTAAGTTTATACAATCTTAAACTTTACTCGCGAATAGGTCCACCAATCTTAGTTAAAAATGCAATCATTTTAGTTTTTTTATTAAAAATCTAAGCGCCTACTTAAACATAAAAATATCTTGTTAATTTCATAGTGTGTGGAATAAAAGGCTTTTTTTATGCTAGTAAATATGGAGTCCGGAGTCAATAATATCTATATTTTGGTTGTATTTTAGTAAAAAAGCTTCGTTCTTGTTTAATAGATAACAAGAAATCTGCGTAAAATAGTAATGAAATCGCTTGGAATTAAAAAATAAAGGTTTGGTTAAATATGAACTGATTTCTCGAAATTCACGCTTTTTTTTAATATTTTGGTATTTTTCGCGTTCATTTGTCTATCCCGACGAAACAAAAATATACAAGAAGTGAATAGCTAGCGTGTCATTAAAACAATGGAATTCTAACTAACCGACTAACGATAACATCGTAGTTATACCCATCACAATAACTAGCCATGAATAAGTTAGTCCAAATGCCTCCCACATAAAGCACCCGGACAAATTGTCCTTATCCACTCTTCGATCAGCTCCGGGCCTACATCATTCGTTATGCGAGTGCTAGCGAATATCATTGGGCGCCAATGTAACCTCAACTAGGTTTCGGTAAAAACTGTTCGAAATCAGAGTACTGTTACACTAGTTTCGCGGAGTCATCGAGCTTCAAGTGATAAGAATGGCACCCCTGAATCACACACACACGCACTCACATATTGCTTCAATGTAATTCCGTGTTATCCCTCCCAACACTACCAGAAACTTCTTTACTGAGCACTCAAAAAGTCCTAAACGACACCAAAACCTAAACAAAAATTCGCACTAAGCTAAACACGAATTGAACACATTTCAAGAAATCACATGTTTGGCGCGTAAGTAAAACGTGTTGGCGTTTGAGCTATTTTGTGTACGAAGAACGTAAGGTGCCTGGATTGTAATTGCAAGCACGCCCAAGTAATTTAATTCCCTTATCAACCAAGGAGATCGTATCGCCGGCTCGAGGCTTATTCTTATTCCTTCCAATTTCTGGGACCCGTTGCAAGAATTTTTCGTCGTGTTAGAACGTGACGTGTGAGTTTTTGCTGTCGCTTACGCGTTATTACCTCGAAGGGAAGGTAAGCAATATTCGGGATGCGAGATACGTTTAGTTTTTACGAAGTAGCTGTCTTCAGTCTTGTGCGGTGCTTTTAATTAACAAAAGGATCTCTTTTTTTTCTTCAACAGTTCCGACTTACGAGCAAAGCGAACTACGTGTAGATAAAAGCGATTTCATTTGGATAATACCTAGTAGTTCCAGACCAATAAGTTTACTGCATTTGTTTTTTACACTATCAAATGAAAAAGATCGAAAAGACCCTACAAAGTAAAATATTTTACATACAAATTCCTAATCCGTTTATACAGAGTGCCACAGACAAAACTAGCTTTGTTTAAAATAAAACCTAACCCTTTTGGACAAATACAAACCAGCTCCCTCGGGGTATTGGAGACAGGATTTTCAAATCAAAATGCGATTGAAGTGAGAAAACCAAGCTATCTTGTTTCTGGTTTGCTGGATTTCAAGTTTTCTGGGCTGGAAATGTACTGGGATTTCTAAAATGGGATAACTCTTTAGTACATTTACGGATGGACGCCTTTTTCTTGGAAAATGTTTTACTGTAAAGGAATTTTCCCGTTTTGTTGAAGAAACAAATTATTTTAACTAGTCACTGTTTTACCAACAAAATCTTTTATCCGAACTATAAAGGTTTCACGTAGCCATTACTTGCTTAGTCGTAATAGGATGTTGAAAAGCCATTATATCTACATATTCAATACCCAATGAACCAAATAATTAAATTATTTAAAACGAATGTTTTGTAATTAAATTAACTCAATCATTAAAAATATAGATTCAAAAGTTTGTACGTACTGTAGTACTGTAGATACTTGTAGTTTCAACTATGTACAGTCGCTATACAAATATATCGGAGCGGCCAACGTACTCAAAAATACCTGAACATGCACTTTATCGCCTTGATAATAGCCGCTCTGATATATCTGATGGCGACTGTACGTACAAGAAACAATAGGTACAATAATATTGATCATAAACACTGCCTGTCGATACAATGTCCACGTAAATTGTAGGTTTATTTAATATAAATTGCTCTTCAAATTGTATGTCAACTTTCGTGTAACATGTCAGATTCAGAAAATATTTTTTCACTAAATAAATAATATTTCAACAATGATTTCAGTGGACATTTACCGCTGAAATTTCCACGTTTTTAACCAATTTCTGTGAGTATTGGTGAACCTATAATTGTTAACGTGATTCCGATACGTTCTATTTTCCTGTCCTCGTTACTTTATTTCTTTTATACTTTTTTCCATGCTATTGTTAAGTAATTTATGATTTTTAATGAGATCTCCTTACAATTTTTCCTTTCTACTTTCTAGGGTTGACAAGTACGCGATTAGTTTCATTGCTGTCCTGCCCCAATCTACCTCAATCTACCTAATGCATCAGTAATTTTAATACAACCCTAGATAAATGTCAGATTTATTATCACTTATAATACCGAGTGATTTTTCCTGAAAAACTTGACGACTTTATTTGTTTGCAGGGAACCTTGAGGGAAATGCCAGATAATTTTGAAGCTCGTGTGGTATTCGGGGGATTATTTTTCCGTCCCAAATGTCGGCCAATAGAATTGCACCATGAGATGAAATGAACAGTTAACAAATAAACATTTCCTTTGACTTTTTTATCGATGGTGGACAGAGAACAAACTCCAAATCGACTCATTTTCATGCAAAATCTCCAATTTTCACAATTGAATTCAACCTGTCAGTTTGACGTGTGACTACCAGAGAAAATATTCAAAAAATTATCAGTATAATACCATGTAGGTTGTACCACGTGACGTCGAATGGTGCAATTCTATTGGTCGATATTTGGGTCGGAAAAATAATCTACATCATTTGCCTAATGTAACTGTCATTTTGGATCGTGCCACTAATGACGAAAGGGATTTTGACAATTTCGAAAAAGCGTCCGATCTTAACCAAAGCTGTAGCTATCATTTCGTGGAGTTGTACACCTTTGGTTGTAG
This sequence comes from Pammene fasciana, assembly GCA_911728535.1. Lineage (NCBI taxonomy): Eukaryota > Metazoa > Arthropoda > Insecta > Lepidoptera > Tortricidae > Pammene > Pammene fasciana. The sequence continues at coordinate 8,226,560 of OU452292.1, forward strand.
TAATAAAAGATAGTTCCCAAGATGTGAACATTTGAACAGCCTCTATATACTCTGCGGTAACTGGTGACGTGGTGACGTAATCTAACCCCGGCAGCCGGGCCAAATATACAAACATAACGAAAAACACGAACTATTTCACCCGTGTAATATCCCCACTTATCCCGAAGCCCGAGAGACGAGACGTAGTTTGAGTAAGGTGAAAGCACGGATCACTTCACTAGGCACAGCATACAGGACGCTTCTTCAATTTTTTTATACCACAATGGTGGATATCAAGCATACAACCCACCTGATGGGAAGCAGCTACAGACGCCTGTAACTCCAGAGGTGTCACATGCGCGTCGCCGACCCTTTACAAAATGGAGGATTCACTGTATTGACGGCTAAAGACGACCTCCATGTAAAAGTTCATTTATACCTGAGCGCTTCTAAGTTAAAAATTAGTTCATACATAGGTGAGGCAACTCCCATTGTAATGTAATTTGCCTTTGTACACCTGTATATTTATTAGTATACATTGTATTGTTACCAGTTTCTTGTAAAATAAAGTATTTTAGATACCAGATAGCTGCTACAACTTTGCCGACGATGCAAAACTTTGCCTGGGTTGAAAAACATGTTTTTTTTTTCACCAAACAGCTATTTATATCTTATTCCTGAGATGGGAAAAAGGGGGCCATCTCAGGAATATGATTATGAATAGCTGTTTGGTGAAGAAAACAATGTTTTTCAAGCCAGGCAAAGTTTTGGATCGTGGGCAAAGTTTTAGCATGTGACGGTACCTACATACAGGTACTCGTATAAGTATTAATTAATGAGCTTGTTTTTTTTACAAAATAGTCTGAAAACTTGGAATTGCCGTGCAGTCTGCAGCGTACTGCATGAAAGCATGTGAGCGCTCATGTCACGTCGCGTGACTGCGTATATTCAAACTTTACATTTTCGGAGTCTATTAGAAGTAGTCTATGGGTGGAGGTGTCTAAAATTTACAGCTACAACCGAAACGGGGCAGTGGTCGTTGATTTAGGTGTTTGTGAATATTGGGCGCCAGGGCGTTAAATGGGACGCTTAGACAAATATTGATGTATACCTACTGCCTAGTTGCGGTTACGTAAATATTTGATACTATGATAGACATTTTTCGGTATAATATAAATCGATCAATCTACCAAAATGTTGACGGCTACTGTTTTTCAACCGACTTCAAGATTACGAAGGATTCGTCGGGATCTTTGTTTTTAGGGTTCCGTAGTCAAATAGGAACCCTTTTTTTCGTCAGTTTCGCCATGTCCGTCTGCCTGTCTGTCCGCGGCCTAGCTCAGTGATCGTTAGCACTAGAAAGGCAATACCTATATAAATACAATATGAAGTTGTACATAAACCTATGAAATAATTAAATACCTACTTATATCGCGTTATGTCGGGGTTTACCGTTTAAGATCCTTGGAATAAACACGTAACTTACTATTTTATATGTGTTTGACATGGATCATATTTCATATGCAATCGCTAGCTTGTTTTACATTTGAAAAGTTGGCAAAGCCAAAAACAAAACGTAAAAAACGAAATGTTCAAGCGTTCATGCGAGACCAGTGTATCGATAAATTGGTAACTTCACTGCTGAACGTTGCTGTGTGCCAAGTATTACATTTTGCAATTGAAAGGAAACTAAAGGTGCTTAGTTACCGTAGTTAGTTTTTAACATAGACATAGCTTAGATAAAAGACCGACAGACGCAGACAATAATAGCCAAAAATATCTTGTATGACCTGTAACACGAGCAAAATATTAAAACGTAGATTCTACTCCTTCAACTAAAAAAACTTTGTTCAGCGACTTTCAAAAATAAATGACGGTTTGATTTTTAGTATATTTTAAAAACCCGAACACGCAATGCATTGCGAAATTGATTATGTCTGTAGGGCAGGGTGACAGGACTGACAAGCAGTATCAATTAGACGGATTTTAACGTACCTACATTGAAATAATATTTATTTAGTTTGAATGAAAAATAGGTAATCTGAAACAACATCTTTTTTTTAAAGTTGTTGAACAATAGTTTTATTGTTTAAGGAGTACAGTCTTACGTTTTAATTGTTTGCTCGTATTACAGGCCACATACTGTATATAGCAGCTAAAAAGCGCTAAAGACTTTTATCAAGATTTTAGTGAAAAAGATACAAAAATTATCCTACTTTTTTATGTTTAGAAAACAAGGTTTAATTTGGCACAATTCATAAGATTTAAATTAAAATGCGAGACGAGATAGTCGCTGCGAAACCTTACACTATACCACTTTTTGCATGCTGATTGTGATTCTCGATATTATTAAGAATCCAATGGTTTCTTATAAACAGTATTTTTTTACAATTGTGACTTAAGAGTCCGGTAATGACTTCAAAACGCGCGAAGATACGAGGTTTACACAGTAACCTCACCGCAGGTGCAGAGTTCTAGGAACCGCGCGCGCACGAAACTTACAACCGCATTGAACAGTATTGATACTTTAGTAGCTCTTGCGTTATCAGAAATTTTGTTGGGAAAAAAACTTTGGTTTTTGTTAAGTAAGTAAATTTGATAACCGTTTAATATATCCTAATATTATTATAACTTGTTTTGTACTACCTAAAGACGAAGGTATTTAAATGTATACGCACATATTATATTATATACGCGGTATTAAATGCCCAGACTGACTGACAAATTTATTAACAACGAGGCGAAACGACAGAAACTAGAAAGTTGAATTTATCAGAATTAATTACATTTATAATGTGTAGGTATAACTAATAAGAAATGATTTTGAAAAAAAAAACTTAAAGGAGTATTGAATGTGCCGAAAATTTTAAGTCATAGGCTTCAAACTGCGTTAGGTACTACCAATTAAAAATAATAAAAGTGATTTCAGCGTTTTTCAAAATTCAACCTCTAATGGTTCAAAGTTTGTAAGGAAATAGAAGGTGACTGTGTATTAAATTGTATTCGTACCTACTGTTGGCGTACTTAAATTGTATTCGTTTTTATTATTAAGTGTGACATGTTTTATTAATAAATTCTTATTTATGGAAATTATATACATTTTATTTTACTGAGAGACCTATAAGATAATTTTTAGTCTAGGTACTCATTAAAGTACAAAAATAAACAACCAAAAGCATGATAGACCTTACACAATGTAGGGTTCTATAGTTACTGGCCCTTCACAATAAGTCGTTTTTAGGGTTCCGTAGTCAACTATAGTTACCCTTATAGTTTCGCCATGTCCGTCCGTCCGTCCGTCCGCGGTCTAGCTCAGTGACCATTAGCACTAGAAAGCTTAAATTTGGTTGAAATATGTGCATTAACCAAGCCGACAAAATGGTAGAATATAAACTGTAAAAATATATTTTGTTAGGGTATCTCCCGTACGGGCGATTTTTTTTCCATTCCAACCCATTTGTGTGGGGTATCGTTGGATAGGGTCTTCTACAACAGTTTTTTGGATAAAACGAATATTTTCTTAAATAATAGCTCCGAAAGTTTAAAACAGGGTATCCCCCCCCCCCCTCCCCTATCTTACTTATGAACCGTAGATCCAAAAATTTTGAAAAAATTCATGAATGTGAGGCCTAATAAGTACCTTTAATGAAAACTAACCGGTTGAGCCGTTTTTGAGTTATCACTCAAAAACCCATAGTGAAAGCACGTGACTGGCATGACGTAAGCGCCGCCAAGTTTCCCGTAAGAAACGATCTTTTGAATTAATGAAATGTAACAGGCCGGCAACTACGGAACCCTACACTAAGCATGGCCCGATATGCTCTTGGCCGGTTTTAATGAATGGTGCAAATTCAATTGAAAATTAATCTAGGGATGATGAAACCTGTTGAATTATGCAATAACATTTAGTTGATAGGATGCAAAATCATCAAAATATCCAAATAAAGTGCACATTAAATTACATTGAGCATGGCCCGACATGCTCTTGGCCGGTTTTATAAGATATTTTGAGACACTTACGTCCTTTGACTATGAAACGACAACATTTTGCGATAACTCAAAAACGACCGTTTTTTTTAAATATAGTTTTCATTGAAACTGCTAGGCCTTACTTCTATGAATGTTCTCATATTTTGTACACGGTACAAAAATTACAAGGGCGGGTCAGACCCTTATTCAGACATTATTTCCGAAACTTCGAACTTTATAAAAAAATGTTTCAAGTTCCCTATTTTTTTTAATGACCAGTCCAACGACACCCCGCACAATTTATAGTGTTGAAGCGAAAAAACACACTGAACACCCTCGGGGTGGAAATTTCCAAAATGCTGAAAGTCCGTTGTATAAATAATCTTCCTACAATGTTTTAAGTCTCTAGCGTAAAAAAACTTTTCCATATAAGATAATAATAATAAATAAACATTGTACCCCTAATTTACCCCCTCAGATGACAAATTTTCCAAAACGCTATAACTTCTTTTTTGTATCATAATAGTAATTTTCTTACAAAGTTTGAAGTCTACAGCGTAAAAAAAGTTTCCCATATAAGATAATAATAATAAATAAACATTGCACCCCTAATTTACCCCCTCAGATGGCAAATTTTCCAAAACGCTATAACTTCTTTTTTGTATCATAATAGTAATTTTCTTACAAAGTTTCAAGTCTACAGTGTAAAAAAAGAATTGCACCCTTTCAAGGCTGGAACTTTCCAAAATGTTAAAAGTACTTTGTTTTATTCTAAGAAGTAATCTGTCTAAAAATCCCCATATAGTTTCTAGTTCTAGTAGTTCGTCGGCTTCTATATATACGAGTATAGATTAACGTACCCTAAGATCAAGATCATTTGCAGCGCTCTATATTTACAAGTCGAAATAAGGTCAGTGACATTATTTTATAACAATTACGAAATATCTCAATATAAATTAATTTAAAATGAATTCTAACGGTCCCAAAATGTCAACGACTGGGCAATATTTTTTTACTCCCAATTTACAGGTGCCTTCGCGCTCTCGAAGTTACGAAATCATTATTGCGCGGAGCGACACACGTCCTGTGTCTGTGAGCTCGGAGAGCGGACTGACTGCGCCGGCGTTGCTCCGCATAATTTATTGCAAGTTTTAGGTTAATTTGAAGTGCTCTATTTACGAATATTTACTATGAAATGGTATATATATTTCACATTATTTGGGTTCATTATGAGCTGAAGTTTAGGTTTGTATTCTTGTTTTTCACAAATAATCATGTATTTAGCCACACACTGCGGTTATTCTTCGTGTATTCTTGCCGAAACTTGTCGGATTTAAATGTTATTTTTCCGATCAAATTTGTATGCAACCAGTATAATATTTTATACTTATTCCATATAAGACTATCAATCTAATATTATAAAAAAAAACTATAGCAATACGACTTCAATAAGATCTTGAAATCGATATCAGTCCGAACCTCTCCGAGCGAAAATTGGTAAAACACTTGTTCGGAATAGGTCGATTATTCAAAATACAATAATAATATAGAAAAAATATTACACTTATTCACTTTCTATTGAAACGATCTTTCAATTAATACATTAAAATTTGTAGATTTAGGCCTCTTTACTGGCTAAATCATGTCAAAAAGTTGAGCGAAATTGAAGAAAAACATTACCGGACTCTTAAGTCTCGAAGCTTGTTGAGTGGCCTAAGTAAGGTACGAGACCGAAAAGCATAATTGTCACTATTGTACCTACCTATACCATGCTTTTCTTAAATAGGCAAGCTGGTAAGAATTGAATTCGACGAACCTGCTGCCTTTACAGAATTTAGTAACCTCAATCTCCCGATGGAATATGCCGGCAATCGGAGGTTATACTTTTTGTAAAATTGAATATGAATATGTCTAACACAATGTTACATATTAATTGTATTTATAACAGTATAACATGAATTAGTAGCCATACCAGACATATTCTATGTAATTATATTTATAATGGCGACGTCAAGCGGTAGCCCACGTGTGCTTGGCGTTTGACATGCAATTAACGTCGACTATACACCAAAATTACATGCGATAATCCTGTTATAGTAGTGTAGTATTTGTATACATATACATGTGTACACACCGTGAGCTCGATATACATTTTTACCTCGGTTCCATCAGGGAGAGAAACACAGTCCAGTTCTATATACGAGTATGTGTGATTTATTGGACTAAAATATATGAACACAACCTTATTTGTATAGGTCGTGTTGTTAAATATTTATGTGTGATTATTTGATGAATAGCAACGATATTTTATAACTCGACTGTACAGTCGCTATCAGATATATCAGAGCGGCCAAGGTGGTCACAAATATCTGAAATATCTGAACAACGCCTCTATTGTCAAGGCGACAAAATGCATGTTCAGATATTTTTATTACCCTGGCCGCTCCGATATATTTGATGGTGACTGTACAACTAAATGTCGCTTCACAGACCTGTCCTTAGAATAAGAAATCCGTTCTTTATTTCAATAAAATAATTCAGTATTTTCGAATCTTCTAAATATGGACAGATTGGTTTGTTTTATGTTCCTCAAAGTAAATAAAATAAAGATATCGTGATTATTTTGCAGTTATTTGATTCGTGCACGCTATCGCTACTCGTTCATTCATCTTTCCCTTAGACATTAGCTAGGAATACACGCACAGATGTGCCCGCTGGATTTGTCCGACGGATATGCCCGGCGGACAGATCTGTTCGTGTATGGCGCTATTCAGATGTGTCCGCAGACAAATCCGAGTCCAATTCGCACCATACCCGCACGGATTTGTCCGCCAGGTACATCCGTCGGACAAATCCGGCGGACACGTCTGTGCGTGTTTCCCTATAGCTTCGATACTCTGTCATCAGTAGATCAATATTGTTTATCTACACCCATATCATAATTCCTCTATTCTGCGTTCGAAAACCGTATTGTAATTAAGTACCACCTATTATTGCATTCAGTACTGTAACATGAGTGTATTATCTGGTGGCCGTGGATAAAACATGAAAATTCATTACCACATCGTATAACGGTAACGTAATGAAAATCCAGTCTTGCCCCCCGACCGCCGGCAAAATTGAGTTGGCCATGGCGATGCAATGGCGGTCATTCTAAGGGTTTCGAGGGAACGTGTCATTTCACATTTATAATATGTGTGTAGATAAAGCATTGTATGCAACTGTACGTAATTAGGCCTTAAAACACTCTTGTAATTTATTATGAAACCATACTCATATTTTAAGGACCCTATAACACTTACCATAAACTACTATTACCACACCACCTCGAAAAGGCGCATTTTAGCCCTTAAAGCACATTCCATTTTTATAACCTGAATGATGTACCATCGGGTTCAAAAATGCATGGGCAATTTATGAATGAATTCATTGATAAATTGGCCATGCAATTATGAACCCGATGGTACCTTTGACTTGAAAACGTCACAAATATCTGATTATATTCTATAGCAGTGGTAGAATATAACCATTTTCTAATAATCCTATTTAACACATCATTTCATATTCGTATCCTTAACCGGATCAAACTATTTCCGAGATACTAATGAGTTTATAGTAATTACCACTCTATTAAGTATTCATAAGACTCAAATTCTGACCAAAAGTATTAACAGCATCATACATGTTAAAATTAGATTTAGCCGTTGATTCCCATACTTCCCATAGTTTACCAAATAACCAGTATAATATGACCTAAAGATCTATACTCATCATGCTTAGTTGGGGTTCATACTTGAACTAGTCTTATACTATTGGAGGGTTATTTCTGAGTATTCGTGGCACCGGATATTATTAATCCCTTATTCGATACACGTAATGAAGTAAATTTATACAATCAGGCCCTGCAGGCCCGCTGGGTGATTTGTTGTCGGTATGTAATAGAAATTAGTACAGTATTATCAAAGACTATAGAGATATAGACAACCACAGCCTAAGAACTTTTTGAAGCTCAAGTCAATTGCGCCCTCTGTCCGAAAGCCGCCTAAAGATACCGAAAATGTAAGAGGAAATGGCGAAAAACATAGCGTACAGTAGTACACTAGTAGCTACTAGGTGGAGTAGTAGTGCAGGTGACATTTCCTCTTACATTTTCGGTATCTTTAGGCGGCTTTCGGACAGAGGACGCAATTGACTTGAGCTTCAAAAAGTTCTTAGGCTGTGGTCGTCTATATCTCTATAGTCTCTGGTATTATGATAGATCGCGTGCTTACGGTTATTGGAATATTTGCGTTATTAGATACACATTTCCTCATGGGGGATGCGATATGTATTTGTGTAGGCGACTTAATTGTGAGTGAGATAATATGTACCTATAGAGGTAGATGCTACTGCGTATGATTAGGCTTTCAACCACGCATTGCGCACAGTAAATAAACTTGTGGTACATGAATCCGCAAAGTATCCATCGAAAACCCTAAAAAAAATTAAGTAAAAATTCTAGGTTTCTTAAGATGTAGGGGTAACAAGTTAAATTTAAATATCATTGTATTTTATATCATTGGAGAACAAATCAATTTACATTTAATATGAACACTACTAAATTTAAACTGAAATTGATGTCACATACTAAAGAAAAAAAAACGAAAGGCTAAAATCGAACCTGCGGCTGCTTCTGCATAAATAGATATGCAGCATATACAACAATATTAAATTTTAGTTTATTACACCGCTTAATCAGATAAATAGATAAGTTAATAGTAAAATAAGGTAGGTTTTAGGTAAGTATACTCTGACGTGGGCATGCGTACAGATTTATGTGTGAGAATGGGTATAGGATCGTGAGAACATGAACTTGGAAGGTAAAATGGAAGCCAATAAAGCCAAGCCAACAATATTAATATTGAGGTTGTTCATAGTAATAAGTAACAACTCCTGTACTCCTAAATTATACTTAAGTATGTTCCTACTAAAGTTCAGTAACCTGACAATTTCATTTCAAAGATTTGTGAATTTAAAATGCTTCTACTAAACTTTAATGCAGTCGCCAAAGATCTAAACGCCTGTAGGTTAGCGGAAACCGATGTCCAGGATAGAGCGAAGTGGAAGGAGAAAAGTAGAAAAGCGGACCCCGTCACAGTACGGGACAGATGCTAGGAGGATGATGATGACGTATATGCGAATACACGAGTACCCACTCTCAATAAAATACTGTCCAAATACTTGAAAATAGAATATTACGTTAGTGTCGCACCTAAGAAGCGGTTTTTGACACCTGTCATCTCAGTACATTTTATAACCTAAAATCGATTTTAGGTTATAAAATGTACTGAGATGACAGGTGTCAAAAACCGCTTCTCAGGTTGTACAAAGTATAGACTACCGTCTTGGTATTCGCAGTTAGCTAGTTCCCCGACCCTTTGCCAGCAAGAGAAACGGACAACGTTCTGTAACTAGGTACGGTTTGCACTGAAAAGAGAGTTATCCTAGCCCCTTTATCTATACATATAATAAAGGTGAAGAGGGTCAAAAATCTGTACATTGGAGATATTAGTAAAAAAATGAGTTAGTAGCTCTTAGAATCGATAACAGAACACGTTTCGGCGATTTTTAGAATTTTTGTCTGTTTGTCTGTTTGTCTGTTTGGATGGGGAGAGTTGGCGTCAAAACGCCTGAACCGATTTCGATAAAAACTTCACTAGCAGGTTCTACAGACCTCTGGTCAGGACATAGGCTATAAAAAATACGAACTTTTTGGATTTAAGGGGGTTTAAGGGGGGTTTAAACTTTGTATGGGAAATGCCTTTATATGGTAAATAAATACTTATGCCTTTGTATTTCAACTATATATTTTTAAAACCACGGCGATGGCAAACAATCATGCGACCCGCCTGATGGTAAGCACTTAGGGTAGCCAATGGACGCCTGTAAATCCAGAGGTTTTATGTGCGCGTTGCCTCCCTATAAGAATCTTTTTTTATTTCCACTATATTGCACGAAATACAAAACTGTGAGACCAAACGGCGGACATCATACCAAATGGTATTTTCCACCAGTCAACCATTGGGCCTATACAACAGACATGTACAAAAGGTGCAAGAATAAAACTTAAATTAACTGACTATAAAAAAACAAACGGAACATAGTGAAACACGGAAATCGAAAAGTACCGGCACACCCTACCGAAATAGAGTTTAAATAGAGTTCACCGCGTGATGGGCGTCAAAGAGAGGGGGGCGCAAAAAGAAAAAAAGACACCACACTATAGCTAAATATACCGAAAATTGTTACGTTGAACATTTGAGATGGGAGAAGAAGAGTTTTGATAGAGTTTACTACGTGACGGGCGGCAAAGAACGGGGGGCTCGGGGGGCGGAGCCCACCGCATAAAGAAAAAACACACCTTACTATTGCTTATTATACCAAAAATTGTTACGTCGAACATTTGAGATGGGAGAAGAAGAGTTTTGATAGAGTTAATCACGTGATGGGCGGCAAAAAAAAGGGGGGCTCGGGGGGCCGAGCCCCCCGCATAAAGAAAAAGCACACCGTACTATTGCTTATTATACCAAAAATTGTTACGTCAAACATTTAAGATGGGAGAAAAAGAGTTTTGATAGAGTTTGCCGCGTGACGGGCTGTAAAGAAAGGGGGGTTCGGGGGGCGGAGCCCCCCGCATAAAGAAAAAACACACCGTACTATTGCTTATTATACCAAAAATTGTTACGTCGAACATTTGAGATGGGAGAAAAAGAGTTTTGATAGAGTTTGCCGCGTGATGGGTTGTAAAGAAAGGGGGCTCGGGGGGCGGAGCCCCCCGCACAAACAAAAAACACAGTGTACTATTGCTAATTATACTAAAAAATTTTACGTTGAATATTTGAGATGGGAGAAGAAGAGTTTTGATAGAGTTAATCACGTGATGGGCGGCAAAAAAAGGGGGGCTCGGGGGGCTCCGCATAAAGCCAAAGTACCAAAAATTGTTACGTCGAACATTTGAGATGGGAGAAAAAGAGTTTTGATAGAGTTAATCACGTGATGGGCGGCAAAAAAAGGGGGGCTCGGGGGGCGGAGCCCCCCACATAAAGAAAAAACACACCGTACTATTGCTTATTATACCAAAAATTGTTACGTCGCACATTTGAGATGGGAGAAAAAGAGTTTTGATAGAGTTTGCCGCGTGATGGGCTGCAAAGAAAGGGGGGCTCGGGGGAGGAGCCCCCCGCACAAACAAAAAACACAGTCTACTATTGCTAATTATACCAAAAATTTTTACGTTGAATATTTGAGATGGGAGAAGAATAGTTTTGATAGAGCCAAAAAAAGGGGGGCTCGGGGGGCGGAGCCCCCCGCATAAAGAAAAAACACACCGTACTATTGCTTATTATACCAAAAATTGTTACGTCGAACATTTGAGATGGGAGAAAAAGAGTTTTGATAGAGTTTGCCGCGTGACGGGCTGTAAAGAAAGGGGGGTTCGGGGGGCGGAGCCCCCCGCATAAAGAAAAAACACAGCGTACTATTGCTTATTATACCAAAAATTGTTACGTCGAACATTTGAGATGGGAGAAAAAGAGTTTTGATAGAGTTTACTACGTGATGGGCCGCAAAGAAAGGGGGGCCAGGGGGACGGAGCCCGCAAAAAGAAAAAAATTCATCATACTATAGCTAATTATACCGAAAATTGTTGCGTTGAACATTTGAGATGGGAAAAGAAGAGTTTTGATAGAGTTTACTACGTGAAGGGCGGTAACGAAAGGGGGTTCGGGGGGCGGAGCCCCCCGAATAAAGAAAAAACACACCGTACAATTGCTTATTATACCAAAAATGGTTACGTTGAACATTTGAAATGGGAGAAAAAGAGTTTTGATAGAGTTAACCACGTTATGGGCAGCAAAAAGTAGGGGGCTCAGGGGGCTCCTCCCCCCGCATACAGAAGAAGCACACCGTACTATTGCTTATTATACCAAAAATGGTTAGGCTAGACATTTGAGATGGGAGAAAAAGAGTTTTGATAAAGATTACCATATGATGGGCGGCATTGAAAGGGGGGCCAAGAAAGAAAAAACACACCGCACTATTGCTTATCATACCAAAAATTTCTAGGTTGGACATTTGAGATGGGAGAAGAAGAGTTTGGAGAGAGTTTACTACGTGATGGGCGGTAAAGAACGGGGGGGGCAAATAAAATACTGCAAATTATACCAAAAACTGATACGTTGAACATTTGAGATGGGAGAAAAAGAGTTTTGATAGAGTTTACCACGTGATGGGCTGTAAAGAAAGGGGTGCTCGGGGGGCAGAGCCCCCCGCATAAACAAAAAACACACTGTACTATTGCTAATTATACCAAAAATTGTTACGGTGAATATTTGAAATGGGAGAAGAAGAGTTTTGATAGACTTAAGAGTCCGGTAATGTTTTTTTTTCGATTTCGCTCAACTTTTTGATGCGATTTTGCAGTAACTAACATAGCTTCTATAATTTTGTATACGTATTATGAAAGATCGTTTCTTTTTGGATGGAATAAATACAACGATTTTTTAATTTTATGCTTTATTTATAAATAATTCACCCTAATCTAACACCTGTTTCGCGATTTTTGCTTGGAGAGGTGAAAAGAGTAAGGTTTTTATTGATTTAAATTAAGTTATATAAGTATGTAAAATATATAAATACATTGGAAAATGAGTCGCCTGAGGAATAAGTGTAACAGTTTTTTTCATTTTCATATATATTTTTTGAGAGAGAGTGTGTTTTGCTAGAGCAATTTTGCTAAAAATTGCCGAAGTTTAGGTGATATTTTTGGAAAGATACTAAAGTATTTTGCAAACATAAAAATACAAAAATAAACTTCATTTTATGCTTTATTCAGATAGTATAAAACATATTAGGGTCCATAACAAATAATAATTAAAAATCGTACGACAAAATTACATGAATCAACGTCCTCACTAAACATGCTCTGTAAGAATCGAGTTTTAAGGTATTAAATATTAATATATATAGACCTAAAGTACTTTTTTGCAATAACAAGACTTTAAGCTATCGTACCAAATGCAATTCATGTGTATAATGTTATTATTAGCGATTTTCGTTTTCAAATCGTTACCGGACTCTTAATCACGTGATGGGGGGCAAAAAACGGGGGGCTCGGGGGTCTGAGCCCCCCGCATAAACAAAAAACATACTGTACTATTGCTAATTTGCCATGGCTGACACAGTCAAATCTCAGACGCTTTCAGTCCATCTTTTGGGATGTCGAAGTTATATGCAAGAAGTAAATTTTAGCTAAACTGCTAAACATACTGTATGAAATATGCCATGTAGAAAGCGTTTAGCAATGGACTGTTGAGGGTAACGAAAAGTGACAGAACCTACTGCAACGCACGCGAGCGAAGCCGCGCGGGTACAGCTATAGTTAGGGAGGCGAATAGGGGAATTTTCTGCAATACTCGAGCGTGGCAGTTTAAGATATGAGAGATACCTTAGACCTAATAGAACAACCTTGTAAAGTATTTAGCTCTATATGTAGTGACGCGCGCCTAGGATAGACGATCAGATTAGTAAAAAAAAATGGATAGTCTGAAATACTCGAGCGCATCAGATTAAGATATTGGGGGTTGATTTTAGTGTTTAAAGACTAAATTTAACTAATCTGACGATAAGTCCTTGACGCCGCCGAGTAATAGGGTCGCGAACTTGTAAAAAAAAAACGTTAATCCGGCATTCTCGAGCGCGTTATTTTATTTTTTTATTTTGAAGAATATAATCTAAAACTTACTAAAAATACAAAATCTGCCGGTTTCCGCATGACCGGAAGTGTGGAGGAGCCATTTCGTCTTCCTAAGAACGCGTTACGACATATAAGTCGCGAACGATACATTTTACAAAAAAAAAAGGTTAAATAAACAAAAAAGGTAATTTTATTTTACACAAAAAAGGTCTCTTTACATTTTTGTCCAAAGTTAAAACTTTTTGACTTGAAGCATCATAAAAACTCAAACTCCCGGTCAGATTAAGAGAACCCACCAACATTTTTGTCAGATTAAAAAAATATGCTTTCAGGATACCGAGATAAACCTCCCCTATAAAAATCTGACGCGCTCGAGTATTTCAAAAAAACTTTATTTTTTTGCATTTTCAAAAATTCATCGTAACTTATCGTCACGCCGAAATCGTCAGTTTTTTTAAAGGGACCTTCCTTGGGGCCTACTTAACACCCCTTCCGAAAATCTGACGCGCTCGAGTATTTTTTTTTTTTTGCATTTTTGACTACTTTATATGCCTACCCCCACCACGCAAACCGGCAGATTAGTATACCGTTGTTATCAGAGGCACTCGGGGCATACGTAGTATGAATATCTGACGCGCTCGAGAATGCCCAAGTAACTGTTTTTTTTAACATTTTTGAAAAACCGTACACGCCAAACCCACCGCTAAAATGGTTTTTGCCATAAGAGCTTTTCTTTTCGAAATTATTTTATCTTTCGATTTTGATAGGTCTCGACGGCGCCGTTGAATTACGCCATTGAGCTACCTCGCCTCCCTAACTACTAGTTAAGAAATAAAAATTAAAGCCTGACCAAGAATATATGACCATGCGCCAAGTTGCGGACTAATTTTTTACACTGTCAATAATTATAATGATAGATTGTCACTGTTGTTAGTGTCATTGTGGCCGTTTCCTTAAATGATAGTAAAGTTTTAATAAATCACAAGAAATGCCCAAAACTATTCGTAGTCAACTGAAAAATACTGCGAATAATGTATGTATTAAACTGCTTGAAAAACGCTCGGGAAATTAAACTATTTCGCTACAAAACAATTACAAATTAACATCAGAGCTGACAGGTAAACAAATCGAGATGACATTATACCATAGATATTAATATGCTTTTTGAATACTTATACTAAACTGTTAAGAATAAAAGCGCCCTCTTCCTGTCATATATTCCTGGTCGGGTTTTAACAAAAGCGACATTATTCAATAAAAGATAAATTATAAAGTGAACCTCTCTCTCTCCACAACGCAATAACGCGACTTTAATTTTCGCCTAGTGCTCAATAATCACATTCCTGCGCTGTCAAAGGCTAATAATCATATTCTGTAGGTACTGGTAATAAAATATTCCAGTGGTTTATCACGAAAATGAATAAGTAGGTACAGTCGGTTGGAGTAGATAAACGCGCATGTTCTTAATATTATTTTGAGCCCCTTATATTAATGTTGAGATAAAAAGGGGTATTTTTTAAGCCGACACTAATCTGCTCACAACATAAACCTCAGTCGAAAATTTCACTTCTAAATTAAGCATCTATTGGCTTTATATTATTTTATGTTATACCTACGTTAAATACAACAAGCATTTTCTTCTTTAATATGCCTAAAATTCTGACAAATATTCAATTGAAAACTAAATTTCTTGATAACTCCAGCCATTTCTTGGTAACGTGTATGTGACGTCTTAAAGTAGATTTTGAAAAAAACATACAAACTAACGGGTCAAACTGAGAACCTCCTTTTTTTGAAGTCGGTTAAAGAGTATGCATGTATTGCATGTTTATTTCGGTTGGTAGCTAACAATTTGATAATGATCTAAAAAACATTGTATTAATTTGCATAGAGACATCATTACTATTTCGCTGGCACGCAAATAAGTTTCGATGAATAAATTATTCATACCACCAACAAAAACGGCAAAGCGAAAGAATCCATCAATTGCATTTCCCGGCTAAAATCCGGCGTAAACAAAGCTAATTGCTTCCATCCTCTACTTGAAAGACTCATTAATACGAACATAAAAACTGATCTTTATTCCGTAAACTATCGCTCGAAGTTTACCCAATAAGTAAGGAGTTTCGTGCGGGCTATTTTCTCGACCTATTAGCAAGTTATCAAGGATCCGTGGGGCATGGGAGGAAAATTGTAATGATATTAACTTATTAGGAGTGTGGTTTCCAGACCAGGGTAGCATCAACCGACTTTTTTATAATCTTCAACTATCTGCCGATTGCACACAAAATATTTAAAGAGTTTGAGTAAAGTAGACACTTGTCTATCCATCAGTATATTACTTACTAAGTTTAAAAAGTCAGTTTATAATAAATATTCGAACGAGCGGAGCGGAGTTTCTTTATTCTTTCTGAATTTAGGTATGGGTTCCTAAAAACACAACAGTGTATAAAACAGTATCATACATACATACATACAATCATGCCTATATCCCAATAAGGGTAGGCAGAGATCACGGATTTCCATTTGCTACATTATCATACCTATATTTATTCTGATTTTAAAATCTGTTTTGATATGATTATGATTTATGATCTGGATTTGAACCGCTCATGGCATCCCGCGAGGGGAGGGGCTCCGCCCGCCGTATCATTTGGCATCTTGCTCGCTCTTATCAGCTCTCACAATATGCACTTTGAGTTGTCTCTAGGTTATATCATATCAATTACAAAACCAGTTCAAACTTTAAAGGTGTTTCAAAGTTGGTATTGGCCTCCAAAACTTAAATGAAGCAGTTTTACTCTTTCAAAGGAAGAGAAGGCAAAACTTGTAATTTATGAGGTAAACAGAACTATGAAACTCGGATAAACTTAGGTTCCATTGAAACTCTCGTTTCTCTGTAACTCGTGAGACCATCAATAACTGTCCCTGTTTATACAGTACTGCAGTACTCTGCAATTTATTTACTCTGTCAATAGATAACAAATGTTATTGCAGAAACAATGGAAGTCTAGATTGGTTTAAGATTTCTGGTGTATCAGTTTACTTTCTATAGAGCTACTTTTAGAATAGGAATAGCCTCAATCCTCAGTAGTGAGAATTCAGTGGCATGTGCAGCGTTGCTCAAACTTCCGTGTGATTTTACTCCCATATGTTTACATTGGTCGAATGCTCGGTCCACACACCGGCCCAACCTCGGTCAACATAAGGGACGCAGTTATGTGTTAAAAGGAGCAAGTGATATCGCAATCTCGTTTTGTCTTATACCTGATGTCCTTTAGATTGGCGGAAGTTGACCAAGTGGATGGATCAAGTATAAAATGAACGCGGTGCAGCGACTGATTATCAGTTGCTGACGCGGTGCTAACGCGTCGCTGGTTGTGCATTTAGGAGCGCCATACGTACGGGCACTGTCTTTAATTTGTGTGCCAGGTGTATGTTAGGATTCACTTTACATTGCACATTTCACTTAACAAAATAAAATAGCTTGAACCGTAAATGGCTCAATAATTAAAATACTTGACGCAACTGTACTTTACGTAACCCTTAGCGCGGGCAACCATGATCAAACACTTTCTCTTACCTTTAATACCAAGGTAATGAAACTATACTTATTTAGACTTACAGAACCCTCTTGGACATAAACAAATCGGTCTTCGTCCATAAATATGAAACATACGAAAGTCATTAGTCGCAATAGCTTCAGAGATACGTTTGAAAAAGCGACGGCGATAAAATAACAATTATTCCGCGCTCGAGAGCTGCGCAAATACAGGGAATGTGTAAAAATCCAGTTGGTATCGGAACGTAGGGACGTATTCAGGTTATCACGATAATAGTCCAAATATTTTTCTTACGTTCTTATGGCTTAGCGACAAACGACAGGGCGGAGACGCGTATACTTACAAAACACAATTGAGTGTCAATGTTCCGCATATGCGTGCAGTAAGTAGATTTTTTTTATCGTAGTACTTAACAATGATATTTTTTCACAAGAAAAGTGGACAATTCATATGTGGTACTGGCACAACATATTTTTATGGCATGTATTTCTAATTGAACTAAAATTCAATTACTAATTCGTTTTCAGTCTGCTGCCGCGGGTGAGGTACTTAATTCTATTTGAGGCGGAGTAAAGCGTGAAATTCGGCATTGGCATGGCTTGGGCCAAAATTCTTTCGTATTGTCTATCCGGCATCTGTCCGTCTGTCATGCTCTACAGTAGTCTACAGGTCGTATTTCTCAACGGATTCCAGAGAAAGTTTGTGAGCAGATTCTATAGCTATAGTTATTTTATAATGTTTATTTTATAGTCCGCAGTGCCTTATTGTAATACTGTGTAACTTCTTTTTGGTATTTCGTTTTTAGGAAAATGTTTAAAATGGTGTAAATTACCTATCGCAAAAAATGTAAGCGCCATAATGGTTTATGCCGCTTAAGCCCATCGTAAGTACTTAATGTATAGTAAAATAGTTAAGGGTGATTGATTTGTTGTTCTGATTATGTAAGTTCGCTAAGCTAATGTATATTTATTAAAATGGCGGAACCATACATCTATTCAGTTTGAGCTAAGCTCGCGAGGTTTCCAGCTTATGAAGCCTATAGATAACAACAATATTCAAATATCACTTGTCTTACTTATACGTGACAATTAACATTTATAAACCAGCCATTTCCAAAATTCATGTCAGTCCAGGGAAAAAGGTCCCACTTTAACGATATGGAGTTATTAGCTACACAACACAATCAACGTATTGTATTAATGAAAAAATAAAGTGTCATATTTAAGTCATTATAACTGGACAAAGTGGGCACTTTCACTAAACTTATTCACATTTTATGATTCCCTTTGTAACGTGTTACATGCAAATAACATATTGTATTGAATGAGTCCCCTAACTGATGAAAGGACACTTGGAACCGTACTCAATTTTGCAATAGCGGTAAATGGGACTGCTAAAATATGTAGCGATGGGGGAACTAGACTTTCCTTGCTAATTTTCCTCCTTTTGGTATTAAGCGTTTTACCAAGTACATCCTTATTTATTTATTTTAAACAAGTTTATCGTCGAATAATGTAAAAGGGATTAATTCAAGAATTATTCTTAATTTAATTTGATTTTGCAAGTATTTGTATTTATTAATGAATTTCATTTTTACCATTAAAAAAACGTTGAAAAATAAATTTACGTATGTTATTCTGATACCCGCAAAAACAGGATTAATTAAAGAGATTTTTTTAATACCACGAAGGCGGCAAACCAGCATACGGCCCGCTTGATGGTAAGCAGTTACCGTAGCCTATGGACGCCTGCAACCCCAGAGGATTCACACGCGCGTTGCCTACCCTTTAAGAACCTATACACTCCTATATCTCTCCATTTTTATATTCTATATCCCTTTTAAAAAAACGGTTCAGATTTCTGTCAGATGGTTATTCCCACGCAAGCGCTGGTAGAAAACAGCCAATTCGCCTTGCGCCCTACCATTTTTTCAACATATCCCTCCGGCAATCAGCGGTAATAAGCTTAACTGACAGTTAAATCTGGCAGCCCTACCATTAAACTATTTACTTAGGTAGCTACTCGCCCGAAGACGCAAACTTCGCTGTAAGGGCCTTATCATACTTGAGCGATTTGAAAGGAATTTCTATACAAAACTCGGACGCGGCGAACTCGCCGCGTGTTCGCTCGCATACAACACTCGCTCGCAAATCGCAAATGTGATAACGCTCTAACTCTAAGAATACACCTTACCTTAGTAGTGTACCTACGCCTTTTTTCAATCGAAACTTTAACTATAGTTTGGCCAGAGTTTGTTCCACTTCAAGCATAGACAGGGAGAATCATACTGTCTTTTTCTAATGCTAGTACTCTCACTACTAAAAAAGGGATGGGTATAGCATGTTACTCTGACTGTTACTGCGCTTTTGGTTTGCCAGACTATAGTACGCTTACCATGAGTTATGACATTGACGTTTTCGAGAACGAGTATCGGGTATTCTGTCTGTGCATCTTGCTTGTAACATATTAGTGTAAACGAGATGCACAGATAGAAAATTCGTTACTCGTTAACGAAAAATGACAATGTTAAACTCATGGTAGCCGTACAGGTCTATTTCAAACGTTCCCCTGCCTATTAAAAGCCTAAGAATAAACAGCGCTAATTACACATTTGAATTTGAAAACTCTCTCTCTTTTGGTCTCAGAAACACTGGCTAAAATTGACATCAACCCGTTATTAGTTGCTCAAGTTTTGAGACTATCCGCATGGCGTTTCTCTGGGACCACGCGGGAAATGTCAACTTTATTGTTGCAGGAGCACAAAGAAAATAAGTAGATGCGAGAAATAAGAAACATACCCGTATAATGAAGAAAGAATTCTGATGGTACATAATGCACTAAGTTTAACTAACCTGTTTAATAATTAACGTAGTAATGTTTCATGAATTACGAGAACAATACAAGCCCGCATGAAAGATTAACTCCAAATAATTCAATTAGAAATCCGCTCGTTCCCTGAGCGATAGATATTCGATACGTTTGAATAAAACATGCATGTTTGATTACCTTTACTTCAACCGCCGTAAAGAAAATGTGCGTATTTGATAAAGATGATAGGTAATGTTTATTAAATAGGTGCACAGAAATAATAGCTACGTAAATATGTAATTATTTCATCAAAAAACACACAGGCACTACGGATCCAGCCGCCCGTACACTTCGCGGGGACTGGACCGAACAAAAAAAAAGTTCTTTTTTATATAGCCTATGTTGTGTCCCACTCAAAAAAAAAGTATTTTTTTTTTATTTGTTTAACTACTTATTGTAATTAGTTTTTTTGCTGTCAAATTATTAAAAGAGTTTCAGGGGAGTTTCTGTCTGTAATACATTTAATTGTAAATTAAATAAATAAAAATAAATCGACGACGACACATTTTGTCTAAAAAATATACGTAAAATGACAGCTAATATTTTTAAGGATTCCGTAGTCAACTAGAAACCAGAAAAGTCAAATAGAAAATATTTTTGGCAACGTTAAATACAGGTGTCCAACTTTACGACATTTAAAGCACTAAAGTCATGAACTTTCCAACCATAAATCTACATTATGAGAAATAAATAAAGCTTGCAACATTACGATTCAGTAAAGCAAAGTCGGAACATAAATAATTCAAGGACAAGCCAAAAAGTCTTCCTCGGCTACGGAACAAGACAAATTAAGACAAATTACATTCTCACCTCACTGTATTATACTGTTAGCGAAAACCCGGTAATCCACATTTACCTTGTTTTTCACCTAAACGTTAACAATGATTGACAATTATTTGTTTATTTGGTATCTACTTCTGTATTTTATTGAGAATAAACTCTCAAAGCAATGCTGCAATCGATTTTTTTTCCATACATTACATTTAATTTTAGAATGGCGTCAATAAACGATTGTCACTTTGTGGCCGTAGTACACTGAGAAAATGAAACAGCTAGAAATAAATAACTTTTTGCTATTTACAACCGAGTGATTCGCTTCGCGTGGAGCCTGCAAAGTTCGTTGCTAAAATCAAAGAAGTCAACTTGGCTAACGTACGTATGTGAAACTATACCATTAAATTAGTTAAAAATAAATAAGAGAATCAGGTAAGGGTTATATTTACTAGGACACTTATTTGGATTCAAATGAGTGATTGGTAAAAATAACCAACAATCTTTAGCAATAATGGCTTGTTTGTCATTAACAAAACTTATTCCGTGTTTTAAATGTCTTGGTTGTATGCAACCAAAAATATCTTAACCGAGCCAAATTGGTACTTTTCTAACACTACATTTTTTCCGTGTAGTGGTCATTATTCTGCTGGTATATTTACCAGTAACCTTATTAACTGGCGTCGATATCAACAATATTGTTATTCTTAATTATATTAGTCTTCAATACTTAAATATCCTTGTACTTAACTTTACGTAACTAAACTTAAGGAACTTAATGAGTTGATGAACTTAAATATTGAACAAGTAGCCTTAAAATTCTAGCTAAACCGTAAATTTTCCTTTAAACATCACAAAATCATTTTCACTCCCCAATTTTTGGTTTAAAAAAATAAATACGCGAAAACATCAAGCCGGAGAACAAAAAACGGTAGCGGATAAAAGGCGTAATCCAGTCTCATACGATAAGGGTCTATATATTCTGCTTTAGCTTAGTATATCTAAGGTAAAGGAAAATCCTGAGAAAAATGTGCACGCTCAAGATAATTCCGTGGAGAAATGCCAAGGAACTGATAGGCACAGGGCTATTATTTTCATCGCCTACTGGCATTTGGCTCAAGACAACCAGAATTAGGGAATGCAACTCGGGTTTTTTAGCATGCATAAACCCGGGTTTTCATACAAAAAAAACCCCGTGATGTATTCTCTCACCAGAATGTGTCATGGGTATGCACTGGGTATTCGTATACTTGATTCTCTAACTTTGTCTTACTTGCAGTTCTTATGAGTTTTCGATATGATTTTACATGATTCTAATGTGTTATTTACAACAAAACGGCCTTTTTAGTAAAGTTGCTAATCCACAAAAATAAGTTCTAGGGATAACTTCGTCTTTGTTCGTCAATGTCTGCAGAATTGTATGTTAAGAGGATGATAAGAGCTAAATTCCCTCCCTATCGTTTTCAGCGCGAGTGAAAGAGAAACACTGCGTTACGATTAGTATGGGAGCTCATTGCAAATTTTGCAAATTGATGGATTAAAAAAAAACTATGCATTAATTGAGAAATTTAAGGCAACGAAGTTTTTAGTATTAGTGTGGTGGAATGTTGTCCTTAATTACAGACATATAAGCCAAGAAACTAAAGACGTGCAATTGTTTTAAGCTAATTTTAGATGTAACTTTGGAATTATTTTCTATCGAGCCGATTTTGTCCAATTGTGTATTGAAATTAACCAAGTTCTTTTAAATATAATGAATATTAACATATATTTTTTTTACTTTTCCAAAACAAGTAGTTATAGCTATATGACTGTTTAAGTAAAGTCGATTTGAAGGTCATCGGGTCTTCTCAGCCTCTTAACAGGTATTGTAATATTTACCAAATCTCGTTAACTATATCAGACATACAAGTAGGTAATTAATAATCAATTATATCAAACTTATCATCCCCCCATAACCTCGAAATCCAATACTGATTTGTACAATTAAATACTCCTCTAATCTGATTAGACATACTAGTAAAGGAGCTATTACATATAATATATCCGTCCGTTCGATCCCATATAGGTAAAAAGATAGCTTGACCCCCCAGGCTGGCCGGAGTTCCGAAATCGGATCCCACGGATTCGGTAAGCGCGCGTATAAAGTTCGCTTGGGAAACGTTTCGGTAGACGTAGCGTGCAGTTTAAAGCGTCTACTCGAACCCGCGGTGGATTTGTTTCCGTTTTGATTAATGTCGCTACTGCCAGTGCCTAGCTAACTTGAGTTTGACTAGATTGTACCTTTACCAGAGCGGCATCTAGTAGTTTTTTATCCAATTTGTGTTTGTTTCTGGTTATTGCGAAAGACTTGATGTTGCTGCCAATTTATATTACCTACCTTTAGGGGATCTAAGAGATTTACTTAACATGGTCTTGAGCGGTCCCAAATTTAACTCAAATGCTACTGGTACCGTTGGCAGCTTGCGTCATGCTAGTTTGTCCGGAAAGAGAAGTGTCGTGGTTTATACAGGTGCTCATACATTCTATGACACTTCTCTTTCCGGACAGACTAGGTATATAAAGACTAATAACGATGCCATCTTTGCTAGTGATAACCGGTTCGCCAGTAAGCACAGATAAAATTCGTCACCGGACAACAAAGTGATCCTATAAGGGTTCCGATTTTTGCTTTTGTAGTACGGAACCCTAAAAATTACACCAAATAACCCGCACCGATTTCCAAATTAAAGTAGATACGCAGACAATTAAGTAATAAGTAGATGTTATAATCGGATTCCATTAGCAAGGCTGCTGCTTACTTGTAGATAGTATTGATACTCTTTATTAATTTATGTTCTTAGGCTAGGCTTCTACAATATTTAGCTTTATTCTCAAGATGCCTTATTTACTCGTTAAGAGGATTCTACTTGGTTATATTAAAATAAATGTATACGAATTTTAGATAATTATTTACAAAACTAATCTTGATTCTTCAGATACCTGAAAGGCGTTTATTTGTCGTCTTGATAAGTATTTGTTTTTATTTTTATACCAATTAGTAAGGTGGTAAACATTTTTTTGAAACATGTTAGACGACTTAGTTAGTGCAACAGCGTGGGAAATAAGCTCTTTTATTTAATTAATTCGGGAGATGGGCAGCATCTTCCGAAAGCCTACAAACAATGAACAAAAAAAAACTGCGCGCGCCAACCCGCCTGCCAAGCGTGGCGCGTATGGCAAACCCCCCCTCCCCCTTAAAGGGGAGGCCTATGTTCAGCAGTGGACGTCTTATGGCTGAGATGATGATGATGATTTAATTAAAAAGGGTTCTAACGATACTATTATAAGAAATATTTCAGTCGCCTTCACTTTGACGTTGAGTATTTCTTGGTATTTCTTACCACTGTACAGTCTTGTACACTAGTGCAGACGTTATGTAATTAAATCTTTTTCCACCTCAGCAGCAGGAACGAGGATTCTTTGATACCTAAAAAGAGTAAGTAAAACTCAATTTTGCTGCGAGCGAGCGTGAGACATTACAATGATGAATCCGCGCGCGAGGTCTAATACAAATAGAACTTTCTTCTCTTGTTTTACTTATATAATATACCGGGTTTTTCCTGTAATAGGAGCAATAAATTAAAACGTTTGTTCAGTGACTTTGAAAAATAACTTGTAGTTTGATTTTTAGTACACTTTAAAATTTATTCGAACACGCAATGAATTCCGAAATTGATTATGTCTGTAGGGTGACAAGACTGACAAGCAATGTCAATTAGACGGATTTTAACATACATTGAACTTGTATGAAAAACAGACAATCCATAAAATACATATTTTTCTTAAGTTGTTGAACAAAAGTTTTATTGTTTCAGGAGTAGAACCTACGTTTTAATTTATTGCTCTTATTACAGGAAACACTCTGTATAGCCCTTTAGGCGTAGAGACAAAATCCTATTTAATCTTGATAATATCTTTACGGTACCGAACTAGAATTCATTTTGTGCAATGCAGTTTAATAATTTACTCAGCCGCACATTATACCTAATTTATAATACAACGCACGCTCTACAAAGGTGCTAGGTTCGCCACGTGTAGCTCATAGAAGCCGTAGCGTTAAGGATTTTTAAGAATAATATTAAATACAAAAATAAAACAACCAGCATTGCAAAAATATTTTTTTTACTAATAGGAATTAAATATTTACTGGACGGCCACTATATCAGGGTCATATTGAATAATCGTATGGGTAATTAAAATATTTCAGAGCCACCTTGTACTACGAGCTACGCTTGTAGCCCGTAGCATTTAGCGCCATCTAGTTGAGAGCGACCAAAAGATGGCCGAAATGTAAGAGGAAAAGCTCCATCTAGTAACGACTAGTGTACTACTAGTACGCTATTTGTTAATAGATGGAGGTGACATTTCTTCTTACATTTTGGTAATCATTAGATGGCGTGAAAGACTTAAGCTTCAAAAAGTTCTTAGACTATGGCCGTCTATTATATATTTAAGTCTATGCTACGGGCTACAAGCATAGCTCGTAGTACAAGGTGGCTCTGAAATGTGTTAATTACCCATACGATTATTCAAGCTGTGCTGCTGTATTATATAAGTTACTCTATGCCCGTAGCCACGTATTCGTCGCGTATAGCTCATATTAACTACGAAAAGAGAACCCGACAGTCGGTTTCTCGGCGCTGAATGTGTTGAATAAAATCAAATTTGACCTTCCAGTATAATATAACCTTCTATCGAGACCACTTAAAATATGAATAACACAAGCCACTGAAATTGACCGGACCGAATCATAAAACTTTCACAATATTCTGAGGCCAAGTGGCAGTCTCGAATAAATCCGTTAATAAAATATGAGAGAACCTTGACACCTACGTTATACCTAGGTTATGTAGGTTATAGACGGAGCTGGCCACGTCAGATATGACACAATAATGAGAGCAACGAAACCCCTCTCGTCAGTTTACTATACTATGATTATGTATAGATCTGGACATCTGGCAGCTGTAAAGTGGTGGAGGTAAAAGAATGCGAACCACTTCAGGAAAACAAATCCTAGAGTTCTGGTTTTGATGCAAAATTATAAGAAATTATATAATTGCCAAAAGTTTTTGTTGGAGGAATAGTGCCAAACGACGTATAATATTTATATAATTGATAGTTTTTCGCCTACTGTTTCTGTTTCCGCAATAATATGCAATGTTTTTGTTCTAATGTTGGTGTCCTCTATAACTGAGACAACTTCGGCAGTTTTTATCTATTTTGGTAGTACTCTTTTCCGATAAAAATTTTTGCTAGTCTGTAACCGTAACTTCCACCCATTAAAAGCTACCAGAAGCTCCGATCTAGCAATAAGAATAGTACAGCAATCTAACCAGACGGGTTTTGTTGCTTTTATTATTGTGTCATATCTGACATGGCTAGCTCTTAGTCCATTAGGTTACCTAGGTTTATAGTTAGGTCGTTCTGGCCTCGACCTCGGTTCTTTGTGGGCAAAACAATGTTTTGTCTGGACAACAATACGGACAACTTTTAACGACATTGTAATGTATATTTTCGATGGTTATTCAAGAATCAATCATGTTAAAAAAATCCTATTACTTAACGACTAATATTTAATTTTTACGTTTGGTCATATTTTATTTTTATGATGGTGGTCTTGTTTCCTTTATATGTAATAGTTTGTAAGTTTATGGTTAGTGTATATTTAGGTAAGGTTAATAAGTTGACATTTATTTTGTATTTGGAATTGAATAAAGTACTATTACTTAATTCTATAGGTATTCTAACATTGAAAACACAATCAATAGCTAGGGATACACGCACAGATCTACCCGCCGGATTTGTCCGGCGGATATGCCCGGCGGATAGATCCGCATATGTATGGCGCTATTCAGATGTGTCCGCAGACAAATCCGTGTCCAATTCGCGCCATACACGGACGGATCTGTGCGCCGGGCATATCCGCCAGACAAATCCGGTGGGCAAATCTGTGCGTATATCCCTACCTTATCTCCAACACGCAACCAAATAATCAACCAATATTGGAGTTGTATTTGAGTTGCATCGGAATAATTTTTAAACAAATTCTAATTCAGACGTTTTGGCATAAGTTATATTGCATAGTTAGTATATTTGGGGTTGGATTGTTCAATCCGGACATCTTAAAAAAAACTATACCAAACATACTATACTCCTTCATGCTTAAACCGTGAGAGCAATTTAGATGTAATTATTCATGGAGATATTTTAATCTCCAGGAAATAACACAGGATAGTTTTTATCACGGTAATGTCCGGTGAAAAGGAGAGACAGGTATCTTGCGATCAGGCTAGTGTTTGAAAATTATCAATGAAGAAACTCATCAATGTTTCATTATTTTTAGAATAGGTAATCAAAGCAAAACAGTCCCAGTCCCAATATGAAATATTTGTATTTTTATTTAGTTTATATATTTAATATATAATTAAGATTGTATTTACACGTCAGTAAACTTATATTAAAGTACCATTAAGTGCAAATTTTAGGTTATATTAAATTTCATCATTCAATCTTTGTAAGTACCTAAATTGTTAAGACGGCACTATCCTATTAATTTAACTTTTAGCTTTAAACTCTATCAATTTGTTACCAAAACGTTATATGCCATGTCACAACTTGTCATTAAAACATGTCGATAAGCGCCAGCGCCAGATCCCAACTTACAAAAATAACCTGCGAACATTAATCATGAGTAATTACGGAGTGACGAACACACGATCAATCATGTTTAGTCGTGTTTAGTATTATATGGATATCACATCCTCGCCTGTCACGCTATTTCGGTATTCATGACGTGTAACAGGATAAACCAATATTGTTTCTTATCTTTGTATTCGTACGTAGGTATTAGATACAATAAAAATAGGTTACGAAAATATTAAATTTAAACTTTCGTGAGACATATTAACATTATAAAATAACACAGTTATACTCACGGCACTTTAGTCACGTCTTGCGACATGTTTCGGAGAGCCTAGGTCGCATGTTTTATAATAGGTTACGAATTTGAAATCGAAACAGGTTAAAACCGTAAATATACAATCGGCAGAGCAGTCTTAACGCTACGATTATGTATAGTCCGTGAGCTCTAAAAAGAACCTTCGGGTTTTAAAAAGAAACGTCGGGTATCAATCAACAGTGACACATGAAAAAGCAGAACAGCAATATTACCTTCGTGTGTCATCGCCGAATCCCGAAGGTTCTTCTAAAAGCTCACGGACTGTACCATACTACGAGATCATTGAGAGGATGGTTAATACCGATACCGAGGACTTATTGAACGTCCCTCGTAAATTATGACGAGGTGCCGTATTCTAATTTTAAAATACAGGAACATATTGTATTTATCTCGTATAGACACTGTGGTTACAACAATTATCACATCTAGTACTTACAGTCGATCTGGTCTGTTAATTCCTTTACGATGCTTACTCTTCGGTTGTCTCAATCCAAGTGAACGAGTCCGTCCGCGTTCGCCCTAACTTTCTCTTCCCCTACCACATTCCATAACTACCGTGTTGCCAGGAGTATAATTTTAATTTCCCAACTACCCCGGTATTTAACTGGATATCGTAATAAAGTTGCCACATCAAAATTATTATTTTCCTGCTGTATTAAGCATACATTTTAATATCAATAAATCATAACATTCGGCCATCCGACTTCGTGCATGACTCCGGCGCACGAAACCCCTCAAAGCTTAAATGATGTTGTTTTTGACAAAACAAAAAGATTGTCAAATAGGATTGTGATTCTGAAACTAATCTTGATTTTGATATCCACAAACTTAGCCAATAAAATGATAATTAATTTCCATCTGAAAACCATATCATAACATTCGGTCTTCGGTATTTACTTTTTTTTTGTGTAATTCAAGCTCAAGCAATTGTCGTTGTGCAATAATCGAAAATCATTTGCACCAAAATCTTATAAGGAACTTTTGGCTCTTAGAACTTAGTGGTATATTCTTTTTGGACTAACACCTACTTATTATGTTCATTACATTATATCCAAGTGGTATACTTATTATATAACTTAATGAACTTAATGAAAAACAATCACAACTTTTTCTGTTAACGTCTTATAGGCAAGATTGTTCTGAAGGTATGTAATAAATCTCGTTTATAAATAGAGTAGAATATTTTGCCTCTAAAATATTTACCTCTTAACGACGTAAGTAAGCTAGACTAGTTTACGAAGCAAACTTTTCGTTGCTTTTAGTCACAAAGCTATTTAGTTTACTTTTACAATTCTGTCTTTTATCTTCGAGTTCGTTATCCATAATAACATTAATAACACAGCTCTCACTCTTACCGTATTTTATTTATCTAATAATATTCTACACTTTTTCTTCTTTTCTAAGAATGTACTTATTTGTCAAAATTTTAATCGAATTATTATTTATTTGGATAGCACTGCGTTAACTGATTACAGTACATTATATGAATAGTGAACTCTAATGTCAAATGTAGCAAGTTACTTAGATAATCGTATTTGTGTCATTTTTTTGTCTGCTCATATTAATGTGTATTCTCAAAAACTATATTTACTTATATGTCTTAATACTTATTCTGGTCTCCAAATTTATTCATACAATTTGTGACAAAATTTTACAGGTATTGTGTCAAAGTCACGGTTACAAGGTAATTTATTTGGTTTGGTTATAAGCTTTCATGATGAAAGGAAAAAAAAACGTATTTCATCACCGATAGCGAAAAACTATACTTTTTTGTCGCGAATAATAAATCATCTTGATATAACAAATTATTATCTAGTCTATTTAAAATAACAGTGACTAATTTTCCTTCCTAGAACTATCAGTAGAAAAATGTATCTATTGCTTTAAAATATTATTTCTGTCATAACTGCTCAATTGTGCTAAAACTGTACATGGCAGCCAACCGCACTTCTTTAGTGTGTACCCAAAATAAATTCTTGACAATCTTTCACGAGTTGATTTTTCGGATTCTCTCAATTTTCATCTTTTCCAAACACTACGACAGTCTAGTAAATTTAGATTATAATACCCTTTTTTTGAGGTAATACCTCCTAAAGTATAAGCATTGCCAAACAGATTACTTATCGTTTTTTTTTTCTGTACCGCTACAAGTATGTGCTGCAAATTTAATAAGCACCGTTCGACACGATGAATTAAAAATCTCTAGGTGAAGGGCTTCATACTAAAATATCTCTGACTTACATGCTTTTAGAATATCTACTGACATAACATTCATTTTTAGTAATTTTTTTTTACAGCTATTGTAGTACTATCCCTACTTAAGCATGTACCCACTTCAGTAAATCAGTATACTTAGCTCAATTAGTTTTTCAGTCACGATCTGCGATCTACAAGTACATTTTTTTTTTTTTTTAGAAACATAGAGAGTTTTCCTTTAAGTAATTATTTCACATTTTTGACATCATAGATGCATCTACTAATAGATGACGTCATAACATAAATCCCTATACAGCGAGTATAACTTGTACGAAGCGTCAAAAGTGTATAATTCTTGTTTACTTAAGTAGTCGAAATGACAGTTACATATATACAACTTTGCAGTCCAATTTCAGTCTAAAAATCCCTAGGAACAACGCCAGTCTGAAGACCTCTCCCTATTGCTCTCATCATTCGACGTCCTCCTATTGATTAGTATTACTATGAAAAATTCTGCTGTTCAGTTTTATTCAAAAATACTCAAAGTTCATAATGTTTTTTCTTTTGTGTACGTGTGATTTATAATAGAAAAACGTATAATTAATTGTGATGTGTAGTAACCCTTATTTTGGTATCTAGCTCCTTACATGTTTCACTCACTCATATTGCCGGTAATTATTTATGAGGATATATGTACATGCTTTCAATAGTACATACATATAAAATAACTACTGTAATGTCCGAACTTTCGCGTTAATCGTCAGATCAAGTGCCTAAACGACACTTCCATATTAAAAATATATCATTATTGCAATCATCAATCAATCCTTTTTATCACAACTTGATATTATTAACGACTTAAAAGGTTACAAATTCAATCCCCAAGATGAAATCTGTCAACCTATGTATATAAAAAAAACATCAACTTAGGAATGTATTTTTTTTTACACAAAGATCTTTACTTTTTAAATGCCATCCATCAACTACAAATGTAAAACGTCATCTCATTAAAAAAATGGAATCATCCAAGTTCACAAAACTTGTGACCTAAAAACTAACCAGCTAATTTCAAAGAATAACAGTCTATCAAGCCAATACAATTAGTCGATAACTATTATCAGGATTCCATTTATTTAAACTACTATCAAACGAAGTTTACTTAATTTTACAGTGAATCCCAAAATGAAATTATTTCTTTTCACTGCAATAAACCTTTTCCCAATCACTATCGTTCGTCTTTCTTTCTGTTAAACTTATGTGTACTATTATTTCGCATGCCTCAATTATTATTTTATTCTGTTTCTTGGGATCAATGTTCGCGTTTCCATTTAATACTCTAATTCTGTATATGTTCCCGAAAATATTTGATGTTCTAAAAGGTATCATAGATTGTGCTTTCATTCAATATATCTAAAAAAAGAGATAATATGAACCCTCAATTTATCCAAATAAAGTATACCCTCTTGATCGATTGTTATAGCAAATTCTTGTTGATTTGCTTATCTTATATTCTAACTCCTCGCTTGAAATCAAAACGTTTCTATATTTCCATTATATAATTAATATGGTTAAACGGAGCTTTTTTTTTACAACTCTTAAGCCATTTTTAGATGCTATTTCTTCACTATAAAATCCATTTATTTAGCAAATAGACGAGTATTTAAACGATAATCACAAATTTAGTGTAGGTATTTACGAACAAGGAATAAATTTGCGTTACCGAACGATTAGGTACTTAAGCCAACTTATGCACGTATCTTGGAGTCATAATGATATAGGAATATTTATTTTGTATTTTTATTCAAATCAGTTTTTTTTAAACTTCAACATAGCTCATCGTCTAGATCTCAAACAATGTAGGTAGGTAATCATTAATCAATAAACTTTTACCCAACTGCTTATTCTATTATATTATTATTTTAGACTTCATTTCAATAAACGACTATCAGCAAAATACAAAAACAGATACTCAACGTGAATCTCATCTCATGCATATAACAGTAAAATTTGCTTACATCTTTATTCTGAATAACAGGTATCTAACCTGAACTTATTAGATAATGCGTTACACCTAAAAGTCTTTGATACCTGATGCAAGTTTGAACCTTTGTTCACATGGTTATAAGTTAACAAAAACAAAAGATACATTATCATCCTTGGCGTCACTCAGACTCAGATCATATGTATATGAAAATTGTATTCTGTTAAGTGAAATAATAGGTCAAGTACAAATCTTTTTATTCGTTCTTACAACCTAAGACCGCCTCCTCTTCTGTAAATTTAAAATAGTTATAGTAAGCCAAGTGATATAGTCTACCTACAGTATTTTCGTATAGGTGAACAGAGCTATTCAAATCTCAATATGTAAAAAGAATCACACTTAACCTGTAATTCCTCTCTAAGGAGGACCTGTTCTTACCAATGTAATAATGTTTGATATGAAATTTAAGAAGTTTTCAATCAAGACTACTTTCCATCAAACTTGAAACAAAATTGTGTTTGATATACTCTTTGTTCTTTGAGTTATATAAAATGATGTGTATCCTACTATCAACTTTCCTGAATTCACGCTTCTATTTCAATTATGATTACAGAAAAACTGTTTGATGTCTGATATTCCAGTTGATTACCATCGTCAACCCTTTTCAGTCTCGTCACTTACAACGTCACGGTTGCTTTATTCGGTAATTTACAGTGAAAGTTGGCTTTAGTTTATTCCCCATACAAAGATAACCGTCGTCATGGGTCACGGAATTAACCTTCACTGCAAAATTAAGTTTCTTTCTCATTTTTCAGTTTTCAATGTGAGATCACTTTCTGGTCGTTACCTACAACAATTCTTAGGCTGTTTATCAGTTTTATTTATTATCACGCATCGCAAATCAACTTCAATTCCGACTACAACTATTCATAATTTTCGTCTATTATCGATCGTATACGTCGATAAACAACACTAGATAAATTCCCCTCCTCATAATATTTCTATAACACTTGTACGTTCTCATTGGTATTCTTCGGAGCTCAATAAAATTCATCACGAATACTTTAACATAAATCTCTTGTCACTACTTATTTCTTAACGGAACTTTAAATACTTAGTCCTTCGGCCATTTGTGTCGAACAAAGCTCAATTCCAACAAACACATAAGCGTGTCAAAAGGGTGTAAAAAAAATGTGTATTCAGTCTATGTACGGTTCGTCCTCAAATTCTCAAATTACATACACTTTTAACAGTCAAACTCTCATCCACGATCTCTAGCGTCATCTAATTCTTAATTTCTTTTTTTTTTCTTGACACT
This sequence comes from Pammene fasciana, assembly GCA_911728535.1. Lineage (NCBI taxonomy): Eukaryota > Metazoa > Arthropoda > Insecta > Lepidoptera > Tortricidae > Pammene > Pammene fasciana. The sequence continues at coordinate 8,259,938 of OU452292.1, forward strand.
CACTCATGTCAACGAAAATAATTAACTATAACCGACACAGTCTCGAGTTGTCTTATTCTCACTTTCTTGACGCACACTCACGTCTATAAAAATAAAATAAAAAGTTGTTTATACACACAGACACAATCTTGTGTCATCTGAATCTTAACTTCTTTTATTGTAAGCTGTCATAATGCGTTCTTCACATATACATACGCTAAATTGATTGTACATGTGCTCATTTAAACTTACACAATACCTTCTCATATACATATTAGCTTCACTTCACATAACGCTTATGTAAACGATCACTATATTATGTTCTGTCGCATAAATACTCGTACTACCTTCACCTTCCTTTTACACGCGCTCGTGTAAAATATCATCACTATGCCCGCTCACACATAAGTTTTCATTTTACACTCGCTCATGTAAACAATCACTATGCTCTCTCACATATGCTAGCTTCGTTTTACACGCGCTCATGTACAATATCACTATGCTCTCTCACATATATGCTAGCTTCATTTTACATGCGCTCATGTAAAATATCACTATGCTCTCTCACATATGCTAGCTTCATTTTACACGCGCTCATGTAAAATATCACTATGCTCTCTCACATATGCTAGCTTCATTTTACACTCGCTCATGTAAACAATCACTATGCCCTCTCACATATGCTAGCTTCATTTTACACTCGCTCATGTAAAATATCACTATGCTCTCTCACATATAAATGCTAGCTTAATTTTACACACGCTCATGTAAAATATCATTATGCCCTCTCACATATAAATGCTAGCCTCATTTTACACACGCTCATGTAAAATGTCACTATGCCCTCTCACATATAAATGCTAGCTTAATTTTACACACGCTCATGTAAAATATCACTATACTCGCTAGCATTTATCTTAATCAATCCACGCACTCTCGCGTCCAATCGCCTAATATAATATTCATGTTAACATTATTACCAAGAACCGTAGATAAATGTTTATTCACTTCTGTGTTATTTTATAAGTTCACCAATATCTCCATGGATTAAATACTTGTCTTCAGTTCATTAAATCATAACGATTCAAAATTCGTTTTATTATCTTTCCGAAATACCAGGAAGAAAGCCATATCAATACCAGGATAAAGAAAATGTATAAGTTACTAAAAAAAAACAGAAACCTCACTGTGAACATAACGTGCACTATTATTGTAAAATTATTTAAAATCTACTCAATGAATCAGTCTTTATTCTTAGTATATATAATTTATTTTTTTAATACTCTGTTTCGGATTCAGTTACACGACAACGGGTCTGATCTGCAGAAGTCATTCGTAGTTCTCGCCATAAGAAATATCCAAGTTCATATTACACATGTATACAACTCACTTGAGATAAGTAATAATAGAACAACTATAGATAAATGCGCCCAATCATTCTAATATATTTTATCTTCAAAAAGGTACATAAGTAACTTCATCCCTTAATACATGCAAATATTGCACTGCAAAGTTTCATAAGTACAATACTAAAATATTAACTTCAAAATTAACTATTTCATAATTATTGTATGCACATACTCGTATAGCAATATTGATTAAAAGTACTGCATGCAGTACCTATGGCTCTTGTCGGTGGAGTATGCGCCAGTTTTCGCGCATATAACTATGTGTAAAACAGTACCATTAGATGTTTAAACTTGAACTTCTATAAAATGTTTAAATATCATTATAGATACTTTATTGGATGAATTGGCATTTCTTGGACATTATTTAAAAAATATTTTCTGCTTACGCCATAAGAACTTTCACCTTACATCAATAATAATCGAGTAAAACTAGATGTAAACCACATACTACTCATAAATTCACTTTGATACCAGATCACAAACTCGTTTATCCTCAGAAATGTTATCCTTAAAAATTAATTTCTGAATTTGTCATTACTTAAAACTACACTGACAGTGAAAATGCAATGCAAATGAAATCAAACGCTCGCTTAGTAAGAAAAAAAATGCACGCCAATACTTAGTAGTTTTGTCAATTGCTATAAACTTCGTTTAATCAAGTGTTTTAAAGCTACCTGCATTGCAATTTTGTCATGAATTCTTTTAAAAGAAAATTGCAAATACTTCGTTTAACCACGTGTTTTAAAGGTACTTGCACTGCAATTTTATCACGAATTCTTTTCAAAATTTATTGCCAAAACTTCGTTTAACCATGTGTTTTAAAGGTACCTGCACTGCAAGTTTTTATCACGAATTTTGTTCAAAATTTCAGTGTGAAACTAATAATTAATGTAATAATTAATGCAACCGCTGCAGTTACTTACTTAAGTTACTTGTATAAGCAGATAGGTACTTACTACAAAATATATTCACACACGAAAATCGGTTTATCGGTAATTCGTAATTAATCATAACCCTTTTTTATAATGCAAATAACTTGCGACGTCACAATACAAAACCAATTTGAATTTCTTTTGTGGGTTAGTGGTACGTTAACACTTCTGATTTATTGTATTTATCTCGTATAGACACTGTGGTTACAACAATTATCACATCTAGTACTTACAGTCGATCTGGTCTGTTAATTCCTTTACGATGCTTACTCTTCGGTTGTCTCAATCCAAGTGAACGAGTCCGTCCGCGTTCGCCCTAACTTTCTCTTCCCCTACCACATTCCATAACTACCGTGTTGCCAGGAGTATAATTTTAATTTCCCAACTACCCCGGTATTTAACTGGATATCGTAATAAAGTTGCCACATCAAAATTATTATTTTCCTGCTGTATTAAGCATACATTTTAATATCAATAAATCATAACAAACAATACAAGGTGTAACAAAAATGCTGGTGATCCTTTTAAGGGCATAATTGGTATCGTGTTCTTATTATGAAAAACTAAGAAAAAAAAAATTTCTCGCGAAAAAAATTTTTGAGTTTGTATGGAGGGTTGACCAGCTGGGACGACTCGCCCCATACAAAAAAATATTTGTTTCGCGTCCAAAAAATTTTTCTCCTACTTTTTCCTACTCGCAATACGATACCTATTATGCCCTTAAACGGATCACCAGTATTTTTGTTACACCCTGTAGATTAAAAACACAATCCAGCTCAAACAAAACTCCAACACTCAACAAATAATCAAGTAATATTGAAGTCCTGTTGTTGCACTGGTATAATTTTCAAGCAAATTCTGATATTTCGGATTCTGACGTTTAAGCTGTATTGCGTAGTTAAGGGGCTACTTTGAAAAATTATAGGTTTTTGAAACGCTCTATTGACTAAAGGGGAAAAGGGACTGAATTTATTATCGAATACGAGTATATATTATTAGACTATATACTCTTGTTTATGGCACAAGCCGAAACACGATTGCTGAAAGTTGCCTCGATAGAAGAAAAAACCTAAGTTGGGTCCTTTTTCCCCTTATTTTCTTAGCTTACGTAAACTATAAGAGATTAAGCAATAAAACTAAGTAAAAAATATGGTATTCTGGTTTATCTAAAAAGTCGCAGAAACAAAATTAGACAAAACTTTATAGATTCGCTTATTTATCGTAGTTTAGTCAAAAAGTCTGATCCTTAAGAGCGCTGCATCTCTTTCTTTCGTGCACGGGAGCCATAAACGTGGCTTGTCCGAATCGAGGAACGGCCTTAATGCATTGGAGTTGTATTGAAGTTGTATCGTGTCTAAACATGTTTTAAAGTCAAAATACGCCCCTAGGTCTCTTAAGGCGATTATCACACTGACGACGGATCCGCATGCGGCGCCGGTGCGCGAGAGAGATAGCGCTCTGCATGTGTATAGCGCTGTCTCGCTCGCACACCGGCGCCGCATGCGGATCCGCACCAGTGTGATAACCGCCTAAACCATAGCCACCTTTAAGCTTAAGTATGTTCAGTAAAGCTCAGACAATTAGGTTTCCAATAAGGTATGCCTCTAGCATAACTTACGTTATTGCCCGCGACTCCCTACTTCAAGCTCGATTAAGGGCCGGTTGCGCCAAACCGTCTGTTAACGTAAACGGCATCTTTAAAAACACTTGTATGAAAAGTTTGACAGTTTCCTATGGGATGACCGCTCCGTCGCCATATTTAACGTGATGAGTCCGTTAAGAGTCGCCAGGACGCTCGCGTTCCCATACAAACGTAGTTTTGCTCTCATTTTAAAACGACATGCTTTAGAACCACGAAATTTGGCATGGGCATTTTAGTAGTACAGATCTATGTCGGTAATTTGTTTTCGTTGCTAAAAATTGTAATACAAAGAAAATACAGCCAGATACAGATTTACATACAAAACTTATTTTTGCTCTGTTTCCTTTATATTACAATTTTTAGCAACGAAAACGAATTACAGACATAGATCTGTACTGCTTGAATGCCCATGCCAAATTTCGTGGTTCTAAAGCATGTCGTTTTAAAATGAGAGCTGAACTACGTTTGTATGGGGACGAGAGTTCACGCGAGCGTCCTGGCGACTCTTAATTGTGCGTGTTGCCACCCACCCTTAGTCATGTAGCCGGGCGCGACAACCTAAGTGTAAGACCTAAGCGGACGCTCGACTGAACAGATTTATATTGTTTCTCGTGTTAAAACAGATTATAAGAATGATCATTGTTTATAACCTCGCCTGTTTAGCTAGAGCTGGAGACTATATAGTTGGCTAGTTGTCTATATTGTTACATATATAACTACTTAAACTAAAATAAATAAATTACGATACAAACCTAAGTCTTATTTAAATTAAGTGTAACAACACTTTGCACGTCAGAATCTATGAAACCGTTTGTACCTGTTTGGTGGGTGTACAAAAGAAATTGATTAAAAAAATATAAGGATTAAGTGCTCTAAAAATATATTGATTTTTTTTCTTCGTCCCACATACACATACTAATCGTAATATTTTCATCATTCATTGATTATCTTGTCGCCCACTATGCGCGGGTAGGTATTCCTAATTTTGATTTTGTGACATAATGACAATAAGTAAATGAGATTAAGCTGTCATTTTAGTACCTGGAATATTATTATTTATTTAAGAGAAATGGCAGCCTCTAAACTTCTGCCAGACTTCTGTTAGGGGTAGAGAATATAAAAAAAATTATAAACTCATAGCAAAAAAAAACAATGTGACCACCCACATGGCGACGCAATATATTGTATATCTAGATTGTTGGCATTTTAATTATTTTAACTGTCCCATTAACGTTCCAAAGAAACTCGAAAGACATTATCCTCCCGTTTTCTCCTGTCGGACAAAAGACTACCTTCTTCAGAAGGTGACTTTGGAGTGAACATCGCTTTTATTCTGGCATTCGCGAATAATTGTGTAAAGCTCTGAGTAAAGCTTTCACAAATTGGAGTCACTACAATGACTATTTTCAAAATGACCCATTTTTATAAACCTTTCTATTCAAATTTACGAAATGTTCTTTTATTATAAATAAAAAATATATATTTTGGTGGAATTTGTAAAATCTTCAGTATTATTTTGGGTTATTAAATTAAATCTCTGTGTAATTTTTGTATCATACTGTGACTTCATAATATAGTAAAGAGATCGCTTATTAGCGATAAGACCGCCTTTTGTTACCGAATCGTAAGTTTCTTTTAAAAATTAATTGTTATTTATTATAATAGTAATATTTAATATAAGTGTTGTGTTTACATTAAAGATATTTAATTGAATTGAATTCGTTAGATAGACTCACATCAACATTAGCTTTAATTTTATTTTAATTTTTTTATTAAATTTAAATAATATTTAATGACTTACTTCATGTAAATATAAATATATTTACAATTGTAACATCTGAAAACTAACTTATTCGACCATCCTTCATTTGCATTTTATCAACAAAACCATATAAAATCTAATTAACTAACCCAACAAAATCCTTAATTACCAGACTTATTACCCAATTAATTCTAAAACACATTCTCTTAATTTAACTAATCCCATAAGCCCTCCATTGCCCTTAAATTAAGCCCCTGACATTAAAGAACGAAAACTTACCTTTGCAGCTTTGACGTCGAAAAACTAAGAAACACTACACCACACCGTTCCACTTGACGACTAACCTAACACCGTTATATGTCACAACCACATATAGTTATCAACACTACTTCTAACAATTTTACAACACAATCACTAGCACTATTTTAAATTTTACGCAAACGTATTGAATTTTCAGAGCCCGGGACACATGCACCCCGTACGACCGATCATCCCTTACTGGCTACACAAGCCACAGACAGGGACAGAAACCGCCCTCTCTTTCCATGGTAGGTCTAAGGAGCCGAGAATCGTAAAGTGGAATTCGCAATTTTATTTTGTCCGATGAAATTTTATAAGTGAAATGTTAGCGCGTTAGTTTCGGAAGTTATCGCCGTAGATAAGACTCGTGTTTAATTATTTTGAATTTAGTTGAAAAGGTTAAAGATTACATACAGTACACGGAAAAAAAAGCTTCCGGGATATTCTCAATCCAAGACATTATTATTTTCTTGAAAATAATTCCTCGTGACAAGTATTTATTTCCTTTGCCAAAAATATGATTCTTCGCTTAATAAAACCACGTTTTCTTAAAATAGAAATACAAAAATGTATTGTTTCAAGAGTATATTGAGTAAATAAGAGAGATTGTACTTTAATCAAACAATTAGTATCTTAGGTAAAAGAAAACTAGGAAATCTGTAAGAATATATTCGCTTCGTTATATTTAAAACTTTAATTTATTTTCGTTAAAAGAAATAAATGCTTGTCACGAGGAAATATTTTCATCATAATATAATAATGTCTTAGATTGAGAATATCCCGGAAGCTTTTTTTTCGTGTGCATTTGAAGGTTTCTGTACCCTCAACTACTGCAAGATTGCCTACCATGTTCAACTTTGCCTAGGTTAAATGAGATAGTGCTGAAAACTCAGGCTATTCCTATAGAATTAAAAGTGTATTTTATTTTCTTTAGGCATACAACTAATTAAATAACTGTTTATCTGATTGATCCGAAAATTGATTAGTTAGCATCGTTCTCAGTCTTAAGTCTGCCTTTTGTATACGTACTATTTTATTAGTAAATAGAGTAGGTATGTTTTCGATATTGCCTAATAATTTATGAAATCTTAGAACTTACGTCGTCGGTGACGCCGCTCGTATTTATATTTGATCCATAATGTAATGTAACTTCTGAGGTACTGACTGTTTATTCCATTAGTTTTAGACATATGTACAGTTGCGATCAGATATATCGGAACGGCCAAGGTGGTCACAAATATCTGAACAACGGCCCTAGTCAAGGCGATAAAGTGTATGTTAAGATTTTTTTGAGTACGTTGACCGTTCCGATATATTATAATAAAAAATAAAAAAACTAAAAGATATTATGGCTGCTTCTACTGCCAAGATTATTAACAAATAATATTAATACTGCATGACCATTTTCTTCCCCAAAACCTAGTACTCGTATTTAAACCTAAGCTCTTTCTGCCGCAATCAATTTCGCCTTAGATTTTCGTCTGCATGTTTATTTATTATTTACTACATTATAACTCGATTAATTAAACCCTAAGAGCTTAGCTGTCGGCTTCTATTAGCTCATTCAAAAATTACTCTTTAGCATGTTGCGTTAGAATTCAAATTGGAATGGCGGTGTAATCATTAGCTAGGGATGTCACTTTGACAGTTGTTGTTTCCATTCGCTTTCAAAACAAGACGCGGCTTAAGACGTCTATCTGTATTCTTAGTATAAAAAGAGACTATAGAGATACAGACGGCCACAGCATAAGAACTTTTTGAAGCTCAAGTCAACTGCGCCCTCTGTCCGAAAGCCGCCTAAAGATACCGAAAATGTAAGAGGAAATGTCACCTGCACTGCTCCACCTAGTAGCTACTAATGTACTACTAGTATGCTATCTGTTACTAGGTGGAGTCTGTACGCTATCTGTCTCTGGTATAAAGTTGTGTGCTTTTACCCTCAGGCCCTTTGGCCCTTTTGTGGCTGTAGCACGCGCCATTACGAGTATCTAAATGTGCCACTTTTTTTAAAAACCATTTCGCGGAAGGCGCCTGCTTTGTATGTTATACAGTCGCCATCAGATATATCGGAGCGGCCAAGGTGGTCACAAATATTTGAACAATACCTCTATTGCCAAAGCGATAAAGTGCATGTTCAGATATTTTTGAGTACCCTGGCCGTTCCGATATATTTGATGGCGACTGTACAGATTCAGTATTAAAGTCGATCAATAAAAGGGTCAGCTCCTCCTCCTTTTGATGTACACTATCAGATATTTCGATGTGTGCCTGAATACAGATATGAATGAATGCTTGAATGGTTAATGTTTCTGTGTAGTGTAACCCATTCGGCGCTAATCCCAACAAAATTATATTAACGTTACGTCACTTCGAAGCATTTTCGCTACATACAGGGAATGCTATGCTACGGACTACGACGTAGCACTACGAGGTCTACAAGCGTAGCAGCTGTCTGACAGTTGCGTTTTGTTCGCTACGGAGCATTAACGATTGGCCCGGTCCCGTATTCTAATTTTAAAATGTAGAAACAATAAATTAACAACACAATCCATCTTAAACACAACTCCAACTATACCTCGTCATTTTTCCATGCCGACATTAGTCGCCTAAACTCACTCAACCAATAATCAACCAATATTGAAGTTGAAGTTGTATTGAAAAAAGAGCGCTGCTGGTAGCCTTGCGGTAAGACGTTTGACTTTCAATCCGGAGGTCTCGTGTTCAAACCCCGGCTCGTACCACTGAGTTTTTCGGAACTTATGTACGGAATATCATTTGATATTTACCAGTCGCTTTTCGGTGAAGGAAAACATCGTAAGGAAACCGGATCTAATCCCAAAAAGGCCTAGTTTCCCCTCTGGGTTGGAAGGTCAGATGGCAGTCGCTTTCGTAATAACTAGTGTCTACGCCAATTCATGGGATTAGGTTGTAAAGCGGACCCCAAACCGCGATAAACGCTAGGATGATAATTGAAGTTGTATTGTAGTTGCATCGGAATAATTTTCAAGCAAATTCCGTCATTTCTGATTCAGACGTGTAAGCGTTAGCTGTGTTGTGTTGTTATTGCATTGGATTTCGAATGGGTTAAAGAAAATTGGAGCCTTCTGAAACGAATTTTCGAATTTAAAATAATTTACGTCACTCTGGGCGCAGCGGAAAATCTCACTTCACACCCAGGAGAAGACGTAAAACTATGTACGCACCACGGGCGGTAATAAGGCCTCAGATCGCTTGTTTATGGCACTTACCTTCGGTTCGGGCCACAAATGCCAGCGATCTGAGCCCTTCTTTATTTTACCGCCCTAGGTACTATTGCCTAGAAATCGCAGGACGAACGCACGATTTATTTAATCTTAGGACGCCAAGGGCAACACACGCCCGAACGCCCAGGGGGCTGATTTTTGACAGCCGGACGCTCGAATTCAAAAAATTCAAGATCGAAAATAATCGCACACAAAAGTTTATTGCCATTTTTTTCGCATGGAATTAATAGTTTAAATAATCATGATTTTAAATTTCCATCGCTGTTGTTTTTAAAACATAATTTCATCGTTTTATTCAGAGTTTCAAATGTCACTTTCGAGTGCTCGATTTTCAGAAATCACCCCCCAGGACGCGTGGAATAAAGTAAAAAATGTTCCAATTTCGGGAACAGATTGCGGTTGTGGAAGCAATCCCTTATAAATATATTAAAAGAGAAATTATGAGTAGCAGGCGTGGGCAATATGTAGAAAATGTCTTGTTTGCCGCGTGGGTTTAGTATAATGCCTTATACCTATACTATACCGGCTTAGTGTTTTATTTATATCTTAAACGCGCTTAGGTTCAATCTAAACACGGGACTGATAAGCCACTTTTGTTAACGTGATCGAGTATATTTTGTACCTATTCCCGTGATTTCGAATGTTAAATATATTAATGCCCTCCTTCCCGCCATTTAGCCCTATCTAATGCACACTCCCGCCATTCTTCAAGATATGTATCCAGGTCGTCCCGCCATCTCCATCTTGGTCTACCTCTGCCCCGAAGGCCTTTGCCCAGCAGTGGGACACCTTAACAGGCAAATAAAAAAAATAAAATAAAAATTAATGCCGGAAATCAGTTGTTTCCGCCATAATAAAGAGTAAAACTAACGTCGTTTCCGTCTTCTTAAGGTTATTAATTGTTTATCCATTGTTTATTCACAAGAATACAGTAGGTACAGTCGACGTCAAAGATATCTTTACAATTTTGCACATTATTAGTATTACAGAGCAGTAAGATCCAAAAGTGTAGATATATTTGATGTACTGTATTCGTTACTATTATTTCATAGCGTCCTAGCAAAGGAAAATAAATAATTTCTTAGAATTTCGATAAACCCATTCCATAATAATAAAAATGAATAAAGAGTAGACATTTTTTTTCACCTCAGCAGTTCGAACAAGCCTACTTTCCTCACTCCCTGGAGTGACGAAAGCGCGACTTTCATCACTCCAGGGAGTGACGTAAGTTGCGACTTTCCTCACTCCAGGGAGTGAAATTTTGTTTCTAGAAACTTTTCGTCATAATGATGATGCCTTTCATTCAAGAATGTAAAAACATGTGTTTTTTTAACTTTAATATGTTAAAAATATTTTTGTCGATTTTTGCTCCACATGTTTCGATCAATTTACGATGATCATTCTCACGAGCGGCCTTCCGCGACGGCAGCGCGTCGGCTACTGCGCGCCTGCGCGCGGTGTGCCCTGCTGCTGGTGGCGGGAGGCGGCGGCGGCGGCGGCGGCTGCGATGTTGTGACAGATCTACCCTCATCCCCTTTATCATTTTTGCCGAAATGTTTGCACACTACACTGACGACGTCACTTGCTAAAGGCACGCTTGAGGCTTTAATATGTTCTCACTACTGAGGTGAAAAGTTGTATGTGTCACACGAGAGGAAAGTTTTTTACATCTCGTGTTCTTGAGATCCCTCGCTACGCTCAAGATTCAAACTTAGAATCACTCGCTTCGCGCGTGATTCAATTACCGAATCTTTCGCTTACTCGGGACTCAAAATCAACACTCGCAAGAAAAACCAACTTTCCTCTCTTGTTGCACAAATAACTGTTTCGCTTAGTAACTTCTGTTGCATATTTTCGAGTCACTATAAAATAAATATATCGGAACGGCCACCCAGTCACACTGGTCACAAATATCTGAACAACGCCTCTATTGTTCAGGGCGTTAAACTCGTTAAAATGCATGTTCAGATATTTTTGAGTACCTTGGCCGCTCCGATATATTTGATGGCTACTGTCCATTATTTATTGCCTATTTAGCGACTAGTCGTATTACTAATAAAACATTATGTAGATCCAATGCATAGTTGACACCGGGAATCCAACTGCATGCATTCGATAATTAGTATAATTACGCAGTTTCATTCAAACGCCACCAAATGTTTAGATTACAGGATGTTATTGCGTTATAATGATTGTATGAAGCGATTGTATTGTTTATTATTATTGCCATTATTGGGATAAGCGAACAGGTATATTGACGCTTGTCTTTGCCCGCGATTTTGATAAAATTAAAAACTTTTAACCGAATCCCAGAGATCTATTTTTCCCCGACTGCGCGACGCAAAAGAGGGGATAGTGTTTAACAGTCTATATATGTATGTTTGTTCCTTTGTGGCACTCTAGAAGCAAAACGAGTGGGCCGATTTCGATGATTCGTACGTCAATCGATTCGTCTTGTTTTTAAACCTGTCTATGTAGAGCTCCTGTTTATGCGAGATCTAACGATCGCTAAGGTTGACTTTTCAAACGGAGTTTAAAACATGCACGACCTTGTTGTCTCATGACATTGAAACGTACCTACCGTAGGGTGGTAGACCACATTTTGGTCAACTGTACGAGTTCTACGAAAGTTTTATAATGTGTATTTTCGCTTCCCAATCCCAGTAATCGCTCGACTTTCATTTGTTCAAGGTCAAAGATCAAAGCAGAGTGTCAAGTACCTACTCATACGTATTTACTCATTCGCTAATACGCCCCAGGTCATGAAGTCTGTACGATTGAACAAAGTGCTTCAATCGTTGAAGTGGAATCTCTAGCCAGAGGCCAATGCCACAGAGTAGACATACTCAGCAAGTTTTTTATACTACGTCGGTGGCAAATAAGTTTACAGCCCCCTAATGGGGTTGGCAACTGTCAACGGTTTGGCCAGATGCCGCCAGCATAGCTTGTACCTGTCACTAGTGTTGCTGTATGGGATTTGGCTTAAAGGCTAACCCATCCAGAGGGCCTACCGCGAAGTTCGAAAATAGACAAAACGATGGTCCCGTATCTATCGCTCTTGCATATATGAAAGAGAGTGATGGAAATATTCGATTCGATGAACGAAGTGCTTCGCGGTTATAGGCCAGGTCAGAAAATTCCAAATAAAAACAAGATTTTGACATTATTTGTAGGATTGACAGGTACAAGCTATGCTGGCGCCATCTGTAAAGACTTTCGACCAGCCAACCCCATTCTATTCATCGCGGTTTGACCAGGATCCTTGATACCGTACATCTCTCTTATCTATTTAATTGACCTTATTGCAGATTATAAAGTCAACCAAGCCTAGTTGAATTCCTAAATGCATTTTCTACCAATTAGACTCTCAGGCTAAATAGAGATAAACAATACAGGGCGATCTTTTAACCTTTTGACCTCCAAAGCCGTCATATCACGCGCACGGAAAGCCGTGCCGTCAGCGCCAGGGCGTGGTATCGCGTCCAAAATAAAACCGGTTTGCCTTGCGCGCTCAGGCGCGAGTAGTAGGGATATGTGCGTTCTGGCTCAAGGCTGGGAGGTCAAACACCCTTGGTTTTGGTTGCTGACCTTTTTTTTAGCAGCCACACCGTCGACCTCAGATATTACTTGGTGTCAGCAGGTGGGCGGGGTGTTGGTTCAAGATGGCGCTCTCCTATTGGTCGTTGAGTTCATTAATGACTCTCATTAGCTAATTACATCCATTAATTAGGCCACACCCCCCCCCAGTTGAAGTTATAAAGTGGGCGGGATGTTGGTTCTAGATAGCGCTCTCCTATTGGTCATTGCTGCCATTAATGACGCTTATCCCTAATTACATTGGTTCTCAAGGATGCTCTCCTATTAGTCGTTGCTAAATGCTGCTTAACGATACTCATTCCTAATTATAAATCCATTAATTTTCTCACATCGTATCACAAAGTGAGTAGGGTGTTGGTTCTAGATGCCGTTCTCCTATTGGATATAGATAAACCGTAATGAGACTTTCATATATTCCAAACAGGAGGTACGGTTTAAACCTAACCTAATGACATCGCAGTTCGAATCAAACCCAACCTATTTTTTTTTATTATGTATAGAATTCTTCAAATAACTAGTTTTATTAAATGTTTACGTTCAAGGGGATGCGGTTTAAACCTAACCTAACCTAATGTCACCGCAGTTCGATTCAAACCTAACCTAGTTTTTATTATGTTTAGAATTATTGAAATACCTAGTTTTATTAAATGTTTACGTTCAAGGGGGATACGGTTTAAACCTAACCTAACCTAATGTCACCGCAGTTCGAATCAAACCTAACCTAGTTTTTATTATGTTTAGAATTCTTGAAATACCTAGTTTTATTAAATGTTTACGTTCAAGGGGGATACGGTTTAAACCTAACCTAACCTAATGTCATCGGAGTTAAAATAAAAAACCTAATTTATTGTTTTTACACTTTTCGAATTCTTTGAACGTTTAGTTTTAATCAATGTTCAGTTCTTTACAAAGGTCAATGTTGAAATCTCGAATTCATACAATGGAATTTTAATGTGACTTTAATGTATGTACAATCTACTTAGTAATTGGGTTTATCATAATTGCTCGCTTAATTTCCAATAACACGTATTTTGAAGCAAAACAAGTTATCAATTATCAAACAAGACTCTCTATTGAAACAAGATTTTTAATGATCAAGAGCTGTATATAAAGACCCGACGCGAATTATTTTTCATACTACTATCGAATAACTGTCCGCGCTGCTGTACTCCTACATCAAAAGGCATCAATATGTCGGTAAGTCCTCAATTATTTACACTTATTATCAACAACAATTATTGCATGTTTTTTTAATGCTAAGAATGAAAAAACTGTGGTAATCATGAAATTATGTAAATGTATAACTGTGTAAAATTGTGTCAATTAGTAGGTAACACATGTTTGTTTTTTTTATGCAGAACTCCCCATCAAATGTCTTCGATGGTCAAGACTATACATTTAAGCAGTACTATTATCCAGTGTCAGATGCGGAGGACAGCCTAACTTGTGTACCAAACGAGCCGGTGAAGCGAAAATTAAACTCACACTCAAACATTGATGCATTCTTTGACCAGCCAAAGATAAAGAGGAAGAAAAACGTGTCTTCCACTGTAGGAAAAGGCTGTAAAGGGGGCGGTATATCATATATATCCACAAACAAAGACGATGGTGCGGATTCTACACATCTAATAAAAATAGAAATATTTGATATGAAAAAACTATCCAAAGTTTCCGATACAAGTAAACACTGGATGTTTGCCGATGTGCGTGCAAAATATTACGTCATGGAAAATGATACAAATAAGCACTTACAGCAAGCTAAAGATCTCATTTACGGAATCACGAAGGAGATTTCCGAATCCGACGAGTGTAAAAAGTACCATTTTAATTCAAAAGTCTAATCACTGTTGTCATCATATCTTTGTAAATAAAAATGTATACTTTATTCAGCTTCATGTTTTATTTCTTTTGTTTATTGTCCTTATTTGTAATGTATATTTAAAACAAAACACATTTTTTACTATCTTTATTTTATTCAAATAATATCCTAAACATATGGTATACATTAACATCATTACTTAATCTGTTTACAGTGGAGAAAACATTGACAAAATCATACATTTTAACATTTTTCATTTTTAAATAAAGATAAACTAAACAATATTTTCCACAAACCGATGTCAAATAACTTTGCAGTTGTTGATGATTATAAAACCACTTCTTAGTATTTCTATTTAAGAACATTCTATGATAGCCTTCCGGTTTTCGACCAAACGAATCAAAATATTCACCAACACCATTAACATCAATGTAAATGGCTATCCAATGTGAGCCAGGTTTGAAATCTGGATCTAAATTGCTTATCATGAAAACAGGTAGTTGAACACACATTGGTATTTTGTTAGCTGCAAATACATTCGATTCCAAGGCTATATTAATTTTACTCATGTAGTGTTTAATTTCTTGTGTATCCATCTTGAGTTATGTTACATATATGATGAAAGGAATCATTGTCTGTTTTATATATTATATGAGTCACTAACTGTTGTAATCGACACTTACGTCCCGGTTTTTATTTATTTCTATAACATTATCAAACTCAGCATAAATGATGCAATTAATTGTGGTTGTTAATGCTGTATCAAAACGAACTTCTAGCCTCACACTACCATGTCTGACTAAATTCCAGTGTGAACTTGAACTGGCTGATAGGTCTGGAGTTAAGTCAAAAGCTAGTAAACAATAGCCTCCTCCATAGTCCTGTCTACCTATTGAATTACCTTCATTGAAAAAGTGAATACCCGTTCCCGAAAACAATGTGTGATAAGTTGATGTAAATAAACCTTCTTTGAATGATGGTTGCAATGTCTTTGATGGTACCTGTTGGCCGTCAACATATAAACTAAATAGGTTTATTCCATTATTATCGAAATTAAATGGATTTTGTGTGAAACTACCATTAAATGCTGAATTTTTAACAAACCCTATAATACATCTTTTAGGTACTTGTCCTAGAAATATGTTATCTAACGTTTTACCTTGGATACCAGTAGGGATCGTTAAAACTTTAACTTCTGCTCTAGTGATAGGATATTTAGCAGTAGTTGAGGCTAAAACTTTTTGATGTGCTAGTAAAACAGATGGATTGATACGTGCCTTTCGAATAATTAGACTCGCGTCTAAAATTGATACTTTAAATTTTTCATCTTCACTGTTACACATGAGATTAAACACTTCCTTACTTCGCACTAACTTTATACGTGTTTCTACACCATTAATTAAAAATTTGTCTTGATTAAATATATCACCATGTAAATGACCAATCATGTCAATCGCTTCATTTACTTTAACTAACTCTTGTCTTTTAGAAAACCCTTTATTTGTACTATCTGTAGCATCCATTTTGTGAGGAGTGTCTTGATACCATAGTCCACATGTAAGATGAGAGTTTTTAGCTGCAGGCCCATAGTTAAGTAATGTTTCTATATATGCACGATATGCATAAGTGTTATTTGGCGGAGACACAAGTTTTTGATTTAAATACACATCTAACTGATTGAAGAGTGAGTGTAACCAATTATTAACAGGTGCCATTTGAGTTGTTGTTTTGATTGAATTTGAATCGGAGCTTACTATTTTAGCCTTTATATAGAGCATAGTATGGGATAAGTCGATATAATCATCTCCCGTACCAGGTACTTGGAACTCTATAGGTCCATCATCACTCAATGACGAAATCGGTTTATAATGAATCCATTGGCCACTTTCAATGCTTGTTTGTGTTGATGGTAGAGCAAACAAGTCCAATTCGGACTTAGCACATTCACATGAATGATTATGTATAAATGCCATTTTTAAGACGAAAAAATATCCTCTAATCTATGTTTTGATGATTTAAGAGATCGTCTTCCTTGTAGTGCTTTACGTGCAATGACCGATTGCCTTGCTTTCCTTATTCTTTTATACCCTGAACCTCTCATTAGAGAATCAATCTTTTCATCGGCCTTCCTTTTCAAATTGGAACTGGCATCTTTAAAACGTGATTTTAATGAGTCTTCCAAAGGATGAGAGTTCATCATATCAGAGAGTAATCCAACACCAGCATTCAATGCTTCTTTACCTACAGTTCGAAATCCACTTGACAATAGAGGCAAGACGGATCGAAATAAGCCCCCTAAATAACTTCCTATTCCATGTCCACGCTGATGAGAGACGCCTTTATACACAATCCCAACACCAGACCCTGCCTGATGTGAGTAATAATGTTGATATGGACAAATACCATTTACGTTCCTTTGATTCATTTTATACGCTTAAAGTGTAGTTTCACACAGGATGTTCCAAACTGGAATGGTACTCGATTGCCAATGCTTGTTCTTATATCTATTTCTATAGTATCAAACTCTCTACGCATTACGGATAAGTAGTGAGCTGGTGAAAATGCATGCATTTTGTAAGCTCCATAAGTGTACTTAGTTGGATCAAGTGGTATGATGCGTAATAAAGATGACATAACATCCCCCACCATCTGTGGTTGAATAATATCCGAATAAATGAAAATCTGTGATGGTAATCCTAAGTATAAGTTGATAGGATATTTACCAACGAGCTTTAATACTATATTTGTTCCTGGTTCAAACCCTAATTGAAGGCTTAATTGCGGTGAGATAATTAAAGATAATAAATCTTTATTAGTACGAGTAGCTGTTACAAGTTTCGATATTTCATCATATCTAAATTTTATTTGATTTTTCAGCAAGGGATTCTCATTAAAAGCTTTTAAAAAGTTGTCGACATTATCATATGTTGTAGCTGGTATGTGAGATTTATATTCAACAATAATATCACTTCCTGCGTTTTGATTCGCATCATTGCTTTTTTGTAAGCGCGCTTTCTTTTTTATGTAAAGAACATTTTCATGTTCTTGAACGTTAAACATTGTACATGGATAATGAAACTCTACTAATCCAACAGTCCATTCACCCTCCAACTTGATAGTTTTTGGTAATTTAGTTAAAAAATTTGCAGTCGTGTTGTCTGGATAGTAGGAAATTGAACTATTGCTCAACAGTGTTAAATAAAAACTATCATCAGTCATATTCGTTCAATATCTGATGCAGGGATCCAACTATTAAATTTGTTAGGATAACCTTTCCACTTGACTAACACTTCCTTTCTGCCGCCAATGCGACGGTATTGTATTATTTTATCTATTTTATGCAAGGTGCTAGGGTCATAAAATACTTTTTGCAGCTCCTTTGAATAGAATGTACCAGTAACTGGTTCATTCTCTAAGTCTTTTAAAGTATAAACAACCCAGGGAGATCTTCTTATAATAGTATCAATCACGAATATTTCATCACTCCAGTTAGTTTCATAGCCTTTTTGAAATATATGTTTATACCTAGTTATTCTTACATGATCCCCAATTTGGAGCAAAGGATATTCAGTAACATGCACTTTGTTTTCTTTTTTTCCATATAAATTCTGCCAAACTGTCATAATATTATCATTATTGACTTCAGTTGGACACATTTTAATACTTGAATGAAAACTATGATTGTACGATATCAACAAATCTTGTAAGATGTCAATATAACTGTAAGTATTTTTAAAAGTAAAATAACGCCACATTTTCATCTTTAAAGTTCTTTGAAATCTCTCTACAATGCTAGCCTTAATATCAGGATTATTTGTTGTGTAATAATTAATATTTTTAGTCTTAAAATATTCCTTCGTAACTTTTGAAACAAACTCAGTACCTTTGTCCGACTGAATATGCCTTGGAGTAGCTTTAGCTTCTGCAAATATGCTATCAAAACAGGTTTTTACTGTCTCAGGTTTTTTATCTTTCATCGCTCTCGCAAAGGCATATTTACTAAACACATCAATAACACACAGAATA
Source organism: Pammene fasciana (assembly GCA_911728535.1). Taxonomy (NCBI): domain Eukaryota; kingdom Metazoa; phylum Arthropoda; class Insecta; order Lepidoptera; family Tortricidae; genus Pammene; species Pammene fasciana. The sequence goes on from OU452292.1 coordinate 8,278,667, forward strand.
TACTTGTATCCATCATTATATTTACTATAACTACGCATGTCACTTAAATCAACTTGCCAAAGTTCATTAAAATTAGACAGGATATATTTATTTCTTTGAAACCGTTTTTGTAGTGGCTTGTGAAGTGTATAAGTTTCTTGAGACTGCAGCCAATTTTTTACTTCATTTCGCTTCATCTTTCCACGCATAGCTTCTGCTAACTTGTTAACGCTACTAAAACCAGCAGGATTCGAAACATCATAGTATATTCTAGTTATGTCTTGTATGGGTTCCATCTTTCCCAATTCAATTGTTTTTTGGATATATCTTTAGATTTATTTGCTATTGGTGTTGAAGCATTGAGTTCTTCCTTTTTATGACTTTCTGGTGAGTTAAGCATGGACAGTTTATTGATGTAATCTAAAGAGGTTGGATTACCAACATAGATTAAGGGAACATTTAAATCTCTTAAAGTAGAAGCAAATCTTTCCCACCCGAATGGTTTGACGCGTTTCAGTGGTTTTACCGTATCACTTATAAGATCAAGTATGTTGCTACCTAATATAACTTCATTATCTATGACCACTTCTCCTCCCTCCTTCCACCAAATTTTCGGCTTACTGTTTATAATAAAATCAATTAAGGCTTCACCTCTTTTTCTATAAGTCTTAGGAATCGATTTAAGCATGTAAGATGGTGTGTACTGCGTAGCAAATGTATTTAACTTCTGAGGAGTTTCATCTACATCTGATGGAGGGGGTTTTAAAACTGTGATAGGATCTTCATTTTTTTCTTCTTTATATGGTACTTCGATTTTATTTGACTTTAATGATTCATCATCAGTATCAGTTAATATAGATAATTTGAGCGGTCTCCTATTTTCCTCAGTAGCATGCAGATATCTTTGTAAAGCTTGAGAATATAATGCCCATTTTTCACGATCATTCAAATTACCGTTTATAATGTTTTGCATTTCACCATCTAATCTTGACGCAGCATTTTCTGAGTTATACGAGTACCCATTGTTTGATTTAAGTCTATCAATTAACTCTGGTTCAATGAGTATCATTTTTTTTGCATGCTGCATATTTATTTAATTAGTGAACTTAGCAGACCATTAATAACTGCTCCTAAAATGATGGGTAGGAATGCTCCGCCTTTTTGTACAATTATATTTTTACGTATTTTATTTTTACCCTTTGATATTAGTTTACGTAAAATGTTTTTGTATTTACTCAAGTGCTTCCTCTCTTTTTCAGGAAGGGATATTTTACCTTTTAAAATGTTATAAATACATTCACAAATAACATTTATTTCTTCATCACTACAGGCTTTTAATATAATTTTTCGATATTTTGGTTTTAAAGTATGTAATGCTTTGAGTAAATGTTGGTGTGTTATAACTCTCCTATGCATAGTTATAGAATGACTAAAACTATTGATGTTAGTCCTATTTAAAGCCTCTTTTTGGAACATAGACAGTACAGTATGATGTAATAGGTAATATATTCGTTTTAAATCGATATTTATCATCAGTTGTTTGTTTAAGATCAATCATTAAGTAACCGTGAGCATCTTTAGTTGCATCTTTATAAGATTCTTCAACAAAATGCGAGTTTTCTGGATAAACTTGTCTTGCTAAATATCTTATTTGAGTTTTGTCTCTCGGATTCTTAAAGTAAATGATGTAGTTAGCGTTTAGTGATATATCACGTTGACCTTTTCCTTGATGAAATAGGTTCTGTGTTATGTAAAACACACTCAGATTTCGATGATGACTCCCTTTAGTAAAAATATCAACTATCCGTCCATCGGATTCTCTCATTAAATCATCTATAATTAGCAGTTGTGCTTGTTTACCGTTGAACATACTCAAGTCCGGGATACCTTGATTATAATCCACATTCTTTAAATTGTATAATGGCTGCATTTCATCATAACACCACACAATTTTTTGGAATGATTGATTACAAACGGCATTGACATTGTTTAGAAAACTTGTTACAAAATGTGATTTCCCACAACTACTGGGACCAGCAACAATTGCTGTGAATGGATGAACAAAATGAATCATTATTTTTTATTAACTAACACGTCTTATAATCAAGAAGGCATGGAAAGAAATAAATATTTCAATTAATTTCTTAATAAAAACTACAAAGTTGCATATTCAGATAGCATTTGTTTATTATATCATAAATTGTTATTCTTATTGCTAAAATACAATTAAAACGATTACAACTTTTATAAGAGAGCACTTACACAATTATTATTACTATTACACGTATTTTATATAAAATCAAAGTGGCATATTTAAACATTTGCATCAAATTAATTACTAAAATTAAACTATAAGTAAACATTTTATATTATTTACAGTCGCTTAATTATAATCATAAATATTAATAACTACTTAATTTACAATATATTGTATAATTATAATTTAACACTAATTTCTTAAGCTATAATGACCCCACGCTAAAGTGTCAGTAGAATTCGGTATAATGTAACGTTTACTATCATCATAAGAGAGACTAATTTTATTGATATTTTGGGTAAAAATTACATGTTTTATGGATCTAAATCTATACATTTCTGAATATTTTTTAATTTTGTCAAAAAGACAAGTTTTGTAGTCATCCATTTTCATCTTTTTTGTTACAGCCTTGTTGACACCCTTTGCTTTTGCTTTAAATTTATCGGTATCTTTTACAGCATCAACACTTATGGCATACATTTTCGATCTCAAGCCTACAAACTCCTTTAGTATTTTTCCTTTAATTTCATCTTTGAAAAATCCTAGTTTCTTTTTGTTAAGTTGTGGGAAACCAAAAATATTGTCTCTCTCATACTCTGAGGTATCAAAAAACTGAGATATGTCTGGTTTTATGTCTAAATAGAAATCATCTGTATAATACTGATATATCAAACTATCTGTATCTGTATACAGCAATTTAACATTGTTTTCAAATTTTCTTTTCATGTAATTATAGTGAAAGTCATACATCAATGTTTTCGATATGTCTAAAATACAAAAACCTAAATAAATCGGTTTATTATAAAACAACTTAGTCTTATTCAATTGAACAGCAATTAAATTTTCTGAAAATATACACAAGCTGTGTAGTTCAGGTCTGGCTACTAACGATTGAGCACCTTGCACTTTACCTTTATTCTCCCAATGTGTAATTAATTTAACATTCACCCTTTTTTCTATATTTTCCATTGTTTTTCCGAACACGGCATTATTCATAAGTTTATAAAAGTCTTTTTCGAAATCCGATTTTGCTCGTGTACGTTGCTGAGTATTTAAATCAATATATTTTTTTAACCACGGACTTTGTTTGAATTTGAGCACTCTGTGAATCTTTGTCAGTTTTAGTCCTAAATTTATACACTGTTTAAGATTTCTGTAATGAATAATGTATTTTGTTTTTTTGTTTAAATTCGGAACTAATTTCCTTTCTTTACAATTACCAATAACAACATTTTCTGGACAAAGTGGAAAATCAGAGTGTAAGTCATGCAAGCAATCAGGATAATCAAGGTCAACTTCAAGGATGTAGCCGTAATCACATGAATCTGATATGTTAAAATCAACATTTTCACTAACCCACTCAAACTCTCCAATAGGCAAATATTGAGACATAGCCCACCCGTATAAATTATTAGCATCAAAATAAGCGAGGTAAGATTTTGGTTCATTAGGTTTAAATTCATCTTTTAAGTACTCGTTGTTGGCTTTAGCATATCGATTACTACATTGAGATATCCCCCCTCTAATACCCGATTTGACAAAAGAGACCTTTTCAAAATCAGTAAGTAATTCCAGTTCAACATTAGTATACTTAAGCATTGCATCCCAACTCAGACCAGGTGCTGTATAGTAATGTGAGGGATCCAAGTCATATGTTTCTAGACAAAGTTTTCGAAAATTTTCAAATACGTCAGCTAGTAACATTACATCGGTTTTCAAATATAAGTTAGAATAATCTAACATTGATGTACATTTAAAATGATCCCAAACATCCTGAGCATGAGCGTAGTCTATATCGGAAATTGGACTATCACTTAAACAATTGTAAAACTCAGCTTGGGTTGGGAGCGATGTGGCATTTAATGAATCGTAGGATTTAATCATTTCATAGGGGAAAACACCCTTCCTAATTAGCCTTTTAAAGTCATCTTGCTGCGGGAATTGCTTTCGTAACTCAATAAATTGGTTTGTTTCAAGATTATGAGAGAGTTTGTCCAAGCTTTCAGACATAAACTTGAAGGAATCTAAAAAGCGTAACTCCATTTCTTGCCCACATATACGTATTTTTTTTGAAAAGGAAATGTATTTTTCTTTGGTTTGAGGAATAATTGCTATCTCACCTTCATCAAAATTTAATGCATGCACTATAAAATGAGCATCATAATTACTTAAATTGTGTAAAAATATTGGTACAAAGCGGGGTGTTTTGTACTTGGAACTGCAAAATGAATGTGCTAGTCCTTCGAAGTGACCCGTACCCCATTCATAATGTTCAACACAGTCTAACAGTAACTCATTATTACAAATAAAACAATGTTTTGTCCTACTAATAGTTTCTTCATCTGTTGAATTTAGGGGAATTGGAACTTTTTGAAAACAAATCTTACGTTGGATTTGAGAAACATCTTTGCTTACGCTTTGCATGAAATGCTTAGCACAGTCAGGTCCAGTATAAGTACAATATTTCGAAAGGTTATCATCATATGAACATTTAATGTAATAGCCGTAGCTGTAAACTTCGTGCTCTTGAACATTATTTGTAAATGGTTTTAATGGATCCGGATTCGCATTAGAGTTTGATATAGGTTTCAGAAACGATTCAAAGTCTGCATAAATTACAAAAGGTAACTTGTGTTTTCGAACAAATGCATCAAACAAGATTTTATTACTAGGCTTCATTTCCTCAAACCAATTTTTTTTATTTGCCTTTTCAATATCAGGAAGTTCTGTTACAACGTGGGTACAATCATTTTTCTGGTGGTTTAATAGCTTTGTTTCTGTATAAAAATATAAGAGACAACCATCACAAATATGAATCGCATCATGACGCCCCGTTATTTGCTTATTAACTAATCGTGATAAATTCTTAATAAAGCAGTAATGACCTGTATTACCATTACTTAAATACAAAAGATTAATGTGTCTTTCTTTTCTGGATTTGGTAAAATGCAAGGGCCCAATTATGTTATTTTTTTTTGAAACGCTATCATATTCTAGACCGAATACATTAATGCTTATGTCATTTAACTTTTCAACTTTTTTAATATCACTTAATTTAACGGGAAAACGAATATCACCAAACTTTAACTTATTTTGATGCTGTATGTATGAGGTAGTTCTGTTTGCATTTTTTGCAACAGGAAAGATACCAGACAATAAAGCCCATTTAAGGCATTGATGATCATTATTTTGTACATTTATAACGGCTTTTTTACTTTTGATATCATTTGGTAAATCCAAATAAGATGATCCTCTTAAAGGATTAAATTTGTTAACATTCATGTCTACATACAAAATCTTCTTCAAGGACCATCCACTATCTTTTTTCTCAAATTCACTCATGTGGGTACATAAAGTGTCCTTTACCTTTTTAATGAGTGGCTCATAATCGTCTCCGATACAAAAGTTATAGTTAAAACTTTGAAAATCGAAAAGGTTTTTTAAATCTTTGGTCTCCTGTACAAACTCCGCATGAACGATAAAATTAATGTTTATTATCGTAAGCTCATCTAAGCACTCTTTTATTAAGGACTGAATTTTATTTTTTATGGAATCAAAAAACATTTCAGGAGTTTCAAATTCTGTTTGTTGATTATCTGACCCTATTCTATATGTGCGGATTCGACACCCAAACGCAGAATTGATTAAACTAACATTACTTAATTGATGACTGTTGTGTTCTATAACTTTGTTTTTGTGAATATTACTTTTTAAATGATTTGAAAAATATCGCTGTCTCACCCATACATTACAGGCCTCACATAATTTCTTTTCTTCAGCATTTTCCGAAATTTCAGCTGCACTAGATGGTCCTGCTTCTGCAATATCCTCAGCTTTCCTTTTGATCCCCCTTCCAGATTGGTGAATGACGCTGAAAAAATAAAAAGATAATTAATTAAACATGCCAAAAAAATACTAATAAATATGTAATATTAACTTTATCAAGAGAAGCACAAAATTAGCTAAGCTTACCTATTTTCAATATTGCCGTCGTTTCCTCCAAAGCTACACAATTGCCAGAATCCTTGTGAAGTATTTGTTATAAAATCAATGTCTTCTATTTCGAGACACGCGTTAATCATATGGCGATCCGTACTGTCTTCACACTCAAAAAATATACTTCTTACGTTTTCTTCAGATATTCGATCCATGGCGAAAAATTAATTATATAACCAATGCGCTGCGAAGTCTCAAGGGTTAGTGATGTACGTTAAGTTGAAGTAAGGGCTATTTATGCGGACAGTTTGGATGTGAACATATTTAACTAATAAGATTGCAGTCATTAACTAACTAGTTTTAACAAAGTTTCTGAAGTAATTTGCTAATAGTTTTCTAATATCATTAAATAATTAGACTTAAATTATAATGACAGCAGTGATTAGACTTTGTTTAGGATATTATTTGAATAAAATAAAGATAGTAAAAAATGTGTTTTGTTTTAAATATACATTACAAATAAGGACAATAAACAAAAGAAATAAAACATGAAGCTGAATAAAGTATACATTTTTATTTACAAAGATATGATGACAACAGTGATTAGACTTTTGAATTAAAATGGTACTTTTTACACTCGTCGGATTCGGAAATCTCCTTCGTGATTCCGTAAATGAGATCTTTAGCTTGCTGTAAGTGCTTATTTGTATCATTTTCCATGACGTAATATTTTGCACGCACATCGGCAAACATCCAGTGTTTACTTGTATCGGAAACTTTGGATAGTTTTTTCATATCAAATATTTCTATTTTTATTAGATGTGTAGAATCCGCACCATCGTCTTTGTTTGTGGATATATATGATATACCGCCCCCTTTACAGCCTTTTCCTACAGTGGAAGACACGTTTTTCTTCCTCTTTATCTTTGGCTGGTCAAAGAATGCATCAATGTTTGAGTGTGAGTTTAATTTTCGCTTCACCGGCTCGTTTGGTACACAAGTTAGGCTGTCCTCCGCATCTGACACTGGATAATAGTACTGCTTAAATGTATAGTCTTGACCATCGAAGACATTTGATGGGGAGTTCTGCATAAAAAAAACAAACATGTGTTACCTACTAATTGACACAATTTTACACAGTTATACATTTACATAATTTCATGATTACCACAGTTTTTTCATTCTTAGCATTAAAAAAACATGCAATAATTGTTGTTGATAATAAGTGTAAATAATTGAGGACTTACCGACATATTGATGCCTTTTGATGTAGGAGTACAGCAGCGCGGACAGTTATTCGATAGTAGTATGAAAAATAATTCGCGTCGGGTCTTTATATACAGCTCTTGATCATTAAAAATCTTGTTTCAATAGAGAGTCTTGTTTGATAATTGATAACTTGTTTTGCTTCAAAATACGTGTTATTGGAAATTAAGCGAGCAATTATGATAAACCCAATTACTAAGTAGATTGTACATACATTAAAGTCACATTAAAATTCCATTGTATGAATTCGAGATTTCAACATTGACCTTTGTAAAGAACTGAACATTGATTAAAACTAAACGTTCAAAGAATTCGAAAAGTGTAAAAACAATAAATTAGGTTTTTTATTTTAACTCCGATGACATTAGGTTAGGTTAGGTTTAAACCGTATCCCCCTTGAACGTAAACATTTAATAAAACTAGGTATTTCAAGAATTCTAAACATAATAAAAACTAGGTTAGGTTTGATTCGAACTGCGGTGACATTAGGTTAGGTTAGGTTTAAACCGTATCCCCCTTGAACGTAAACATTTAATAAAACTAGGTATTTCAATAATTCTAAACATAATAAAAACTAGGTTAGGTTTGAATCGAACTGCGGTGACATTAGGTTAGGTTAGGTTTAAACCGCATCCCCTTGAACGTAAACATTTAATAAAACTAGTTATTTGAAGAATTCTATACATAATAAAAAAAAATAGGTTGGGTTTGATTCGAACTGCGATGTCATTAGGTTAGGTTTAAACCGTACCTCCTGTTTGGAATATATGAAAGTCTCATTACGGTTTATCTATATCCAATAGGAGAACGGCATCTAGAACCAACACCCTACTCACTTTGTGATACGATGTGAGAAAATTAATGGATTTATAATTAGGAATGAGTATCGTTAAGCAGCATTTAGCAACGACTAATAGGAGAGCATCCTTGAGAACCAATGTAATTAGGGATAAGCGTCATTAATGGCAGCAATGACCAATAGGAGAGCGCTATCTAGAACCAACATCCCGCCCACTTTATAACTTCAACTGGGGGGGTGTGGCCTAATTAATGGATGTAATTAGCTAATGAGAGTCATTAATGAACTCAACGACCAATAGGAGAGCGCCATCTTGAACCAACACCCCGCCCACCTGCTGACACCAAGTAATATCTGAGGTCGACGGTGTGGCTGCTAAAAAAAAGGTCAGCAACCAAAACCAAGGGTGTTTGACCTCCCAGCCTTGAGCCAGAACGCACATATCCCTACTACTGGCGCGATGGCGTTGAGGGCCCGATTTTTCCGTCCAATATATGCTTGGCTTTCAAAAGATTAATCGTGAATCAAGACAGTTAAATTTGAATCTATTCATGATTTTGAACAACTTTTACTATGGGGTCAACTTTGTAAACACAAAAAAAATACCTGTTTCATAGAAAAGGTCACGGATAGGTAGACGAAAATGTATGAGAATGTGTTTTTTTTGTGTTTACAAAGTTACTTACAAAAAACTTTAATACCCCGCCTTCTAGCGATAACTTGTCGAACGAGCGGGAGCGTAAGCAAAGCTCGTTCTTACAAACAACTAAAGGTATGCGTCGGCAAGAGGCTGCCGCGACCCGGCAGTCGCTGCCCGGCAGTCACTGCCCGGCAGTCGCCCTACTGCTTTATAGGGATTTGTATGACACACCGTCCGCAGCAGGCGGCCGAGCGGCGCGGCCGTGGTCGCGCGACCTCGGCAGCGCCGCCGAGCCGCTCCCGTAGCAGTACGGCAGCGCTGCTCGCTCGCAGCGGTCGCAAAAATGGTGTCTTTTAACAGTTTTAACGAAGAAAACGACGAGTATTTAGTGAAGCTTATTGCTAAACATTCAGCGCTTTATGATTTTCGACTGAAAGCTTCTACTCCTCTTTGATGAAAGTAAAATCATCATTATTTCATCAATTTGGTCATCTTATTCTTCGTCTTTAAATTGTCAAACATCGTTATTTTTAATAATACGCAACCGAATCGCACAACTGCTAGCACTGACTCCTATGTGACTACTGCGCGTGGCAGTCGGCACTGTCGGCAGCCGCCGCCCGGTCGCGCCTATCCGAATGCTCGGCGGCGCTGCCCAGCAGTCACGTTCGGCGGCGGCGGTCGGTCGCGGCGGTCGGGTCGCGGCAGCGTCTTGCCGAATGCTATCTTTAAGTACTGGCTACTGGGACGTCTCGGCAATTCGATGGTTTTTTGATATTGAGAGTTGTTCGACGATAACTTTAGTTACGTTTTTCTGATCTTTATGAAATTTGTTGGGGTTGTAGCAGAGATAAATAAAATTTGAGAATTCGTTTGTGAGCTAGATCCATCAAGGGGTTGTGGACTTAGAAGGTGAAAATAAATCTTCATATGGGTCTTGTTATATTGGTCAACTCGTTTGCAAGTAAATCGCGAGTTCTCAGTTCGAGGCGAACTACTAGTCTAATTTGAAAAAAAAATACGCTTTTTGTAGAAGGTTTTTCAATTTTAAACATTGTATTTAATTTAATTAATATTCTTTACAGTAGACTCTCCGTTCCGCTTTGTTCTGGGACATTGTCGAACCATGAATACTTGTTTCGTCTGGAGGTCTCTTGTGTCTATTTCTGATATTTACCGACATGAGCTCCGAAATCTGAGCTCCAAGCTCCGACTTGTATGCTACTTCACGTTTCTCAAGTGTATCGCAATAAAGTCGAATTGCAGTTCGGTTTACAACCAAAGAGTGCGATAGAATTCTACTCCAATAGTTCTCAGAGTTTTACAGATAAAAAGATAAACAGACAAGAACTTGATAGTTACAGTCGCCATCAGATCGGAGCGGTCGTGGTGGTCACAAATATCTGAACAACGCCTCTATTGTCAAGGCAATAAAGTGCATGTTAAGCAACACTTTTAACTGTACATCGGTGGACCTTATTACAAAAGGCATAATGTCCACGGATGGGCAGTTAGCAGTGTGGGCGATGGTACGTCGAAGTCAAAGATATGTTTACAGTTTTGGACCTTACTGTTCTGTATTAAGGTCTTTGGCGTCGACTGTGAAGACGAGTTTTCTAATATCTGGGATGTAACGAATATTCGCATGTTTTTGGATATTCGCCTTCGCAAAATTCAATGCGAATATTTGCGAATATTTTTAGTGCATATTCTCCAAGAAAAAATATTGGCAAGAAAATTACAATCATGTCAAACGTGCAGTAAAGCCTTCGGTCATTACATAACTAAAATAACTTCTTACCAACCGCTAACTAAATTGAACTGGGACTTATAAATAAGTAGCCGCAATATTCTCATAGGACAGTATTTCTTATAACACGCCACGCAATCATGCAATAAAATTAGCATTCATTAGGAACTTAATTTGTGCTCTGCGCTTCCTCTGCACTCCCAGAGGGCTTGAACCTTCATAAAATGCTGCAAACCGACCGGTGGTAAGGCAGTTGTACATGATTTTTACGCTAGTATTTTGAAGATCTTATATTATATCTCAATCTCTCTCTCTCTCTCTCGCTCTCTCTCTCTCTCTCTCTCTTATTTTTATTTATAGTACGCTGCGCTCTAAAACGCGTATTGCTGACGTAGGCAAAAAAAACTAAGTACTAGGCTCATATGGGATTGGGCAGGCCACGTTCAACACATGCATCTGGAGAGATGGGTGAGCATAGCCACCAAGTGGGTGCTGGGTGGGTGTAATTTTAATTTATTTATAGAGAGGCGCGGGCGCGGCAGGCCCAAACGGAGATGGCGGGGTTATTTAGATACCTTCCTTAAAAACTGGGCGGAAGAGGCGCAAAATCGGGAGATATGGAGATCCAGGGGAGAGGCCTTTGCCCAGCAGTGGGACACTCAAATAGGCTAGTATAAATAGTAGGTATAAAAATATATTCAGTAGTTTGGGGGCCCTTATCCACATTCACTTACTCAAGAGCAGTCTTACTTTTCTCAACCGGCAGTTTTTGGCTAACACGTATAAAGGCTAATGGGGAAATTCCCAGCCATCGGGTAAGTCTCAGTAGCTCAGTTGGTCAGAGCGACGGGCATGTATCTCGGAGTCGCGAGTTCGAGTCTCGCATGAGGCAGTGAATTTATCTACTTTTCCTTGATTTTTTTAACATTATTTTTTAGCGGACGTTCTGCTTAATACAACATTATATTGGTTAATGTTTGGAAAAACACCATGAGCCGTATTATCATTTTAAAATACTTAAACAATAATTAACATTAATAACAAAATCCATCTCAAACACAATCATCATCTCATAATCAACCAATATTGAAGTTGCATTGGAACAATATTCAAATACTAATATTTCTGATTCCGGCGTTTACGCGCTAGCTGTATTATGTAATGCATTGGAGTTGTATTAAAGCTGGATAGTTTCTAAATGTGTTTTAAAGTTAGAATACAGGCCCAGGTATGCTGAGATGTTTATAAAATCTAAAAGCACGTTGGTCTACAACACCCCTTAGTTCATTCGTTCATTTTTTTTCAAGTTTCAATCCCGTTTAACCGTTCTTCCACTCGGTCAGTTCTAGGCAGTCGAATGTTTTGCTCGTCGAAATTTGTTTTTTTTTATTCCGTAGCGGAAACAAAACGTTGTTTACATTTTATTGAATAGTGAACTAAAATCCATGGAAATCTCTATGGAAACTATACTTTTAAGAAAATTTATTGTCCTTATTTGGCCTTTGTCTATTTCTTATAAATCTAGAACATTTTGATACAATTATTTACGTCAAAATTTATGTGGATTGACAGCTATCTCAATCCTTTTCTAATCACGGTTTAGTAATAATAATAAGTAGGTACCTAATAAGCCTTACAATCCGGATATTTCGAATAGTAATTCGTATGGCATTATACTGATAGTAGCCGTATTATCCGGATAATTGCAAGCCCTAGTACTTACCTAGTTTGACGTTTTTCTCATTGGTTGTCATCACAGTTTGTTTAAACGCCATTTTGATTACAAAAGAAGATCATTATGGCAACAAATCTGTAACAAAACTTAATTTTAAAGTTTGAATACCGCTCAATATATGCACATAACAATAGGTAACACTCGAAGCAACCGTTGCCTCATGGGGAAAAACTTTTCCTGGCACGCTCAACTAAATAGTTAGAAACTCTTAGAAACCTGATTTTACACGTTAGCGCTGAACGAGAAGTCTTGCTCTTCTTCTCGATAGTTCTTCACATGTACCAAAGTACCTACTATCTACTTGAAACGCATGCCAGTTCACTACTTTCCTATAGATAATTTTAACTGCTTCATTGCAGTCATCATGCGTGAAATCTCTGCGAAGATATATAAGTACACGGTTAATCATATTTTCTTATCTGTTATCGATTTTTATCTTTTACCTACACATTTACGACTACACAATGTTGAACTTATACTAAACATCAGCATATTTATTTATTATTATAATTACTTACTTAAGAGTCGCCAGGACGCTCGCGTTCCCATACAAACGTAGTTTTGCTCTCATTTTAAAACGACATGCTTTAGAACCACGAACTTTGGCATGGGCATTCTAGTAGTACAGATCTATGTCGGTAATTCGTTTTCGTTGCTAAAAATTATAATACAAAGAAAATACAGCCAGATACAGATTTACATACAAAACTTATTTTTGCTATGTTTTCTTTGTGTTACAATTTTTAGCAACGAAAACGAATTACCGACATAGATCTGTACTGCTAGAATTCCCATGCCAAATTTCGTGGTTCCAAAGCATGTCGTTTTAAAATGAGAGCTGAACTACGTTTGTATGGGGACGCGAGTTCACGCGAGCGTCCTGGCGACTCTTAAAGCGCTTAGAAGCGCTGCGGCCTTGCGGTAAGACGTCCGACTTTCCACCCGTAGGTCTCGGGATGAAACCCCGGCTCGTACCACTGAGTTTTTCCTGTCACTTTTCGGTGAAGGAAAACATCGTAAGTAAACCGGACGTAATCCAAAAAAGGCTTAGTTTCCCCTCTGGGTTGGAAGGTCAGATGAACACAAAGTAAAAACTAGTGTCTACGCCAATTTATTTGACTAATAGGTGGTCAAGTGGACCCCAAGCCGGGAAAAACGCTAGGAGAAAGAGTAGGTACCTATGTGAATTTTTAAGTATTGTGATATTTTTTCTTTTGTTGTGCTTTGTTAATAGAATGTGCTTTATTAGAATAAAGCGCTTGTAATCTTTTACCTTCAGCTTCCGAAGAGGCTTGAACACATCTTGAACAATATTACTTCGTTCCAAGTAGCCGAAATGCCGTCTTTAATCAAAACAAAAGCATACCGTAAATATAGGCCAGATCAAACGTGAGTGGCCCAGATCCTGGCAGTGTGTAGACCATTCCTCTACAACGTAGGTGAGTCGAGCTTCTGTCGGACATATTAATAAAAGTTTTTATATATTTTCCTACAATAAAAAAACAATAGGTACCTACTTAAGTCACTGAGTAAATTGTGATAATATTACTGACGGTGGCAAACAGTCATATATACGCCTCGCCTGATGGTAAGCAGCTATCGTTGCCTATGGACGCCTGCAACTTCAGAGGTGATGCCGGCCAGAATATATTCGAAACAGAACCCGCTGTGAGCTGATGGTGTTCCAGCTTTTGGCTCGATTCTAGCCATCACGGCCGCTGCTGGAGACAAAAGACGCCGACTTCTGACTACGAATTGTAAATCCGGTTATTTTTGAAATTAACCGAAAACCAGTTAAAATTCCCTGCTTCTGGCCTAAGGATGTGTTTCGGCGTTTCCGGGGAAATCTGCCGAATCCTACACCGGCGCCGGCGCAACGAAAAACCTTTGTGTCGCAAAAATGGCTTACCTACTTACCAATTACATGTATGTACATTTTTATAAGTTGCGTGATAATAAAAGTATAATTATTTTTCATTTTGATATCCAGCATAAAACTGGTTGGCATTAGCGTTCGGCTACCCAGTACTAAACCAGTATTGGGAACATTCAGGTAGGGGTGGAGAGCCATCGGCATCGAGGCCATAGGGCCACTTGAGCCCGAGCCGATCTTTACGTTTAATCGAGCTCTCCCAAATGAAAACGTGGGATCTAAATTGGCTCCCTGCGTTTAGGGCTGCTGTATTGATCTTGGAATCGGTATTAATCGATTGAAATTGAGGTGTCTACGGATTAGATTATGTTTAGGTAGGTATATTTTACTAGGTACAGATTAATATCGATGAGGTTCGGTATTTTACCTAAACGTGGCGCTAAGAGTGCTGCTGCAAAATTATTCTAATGTCCTCTCAATCTTCTTATTTGCACAATTGGTTAAAAGTTTAATGCAGATAAAATTTTAACTTAAAAGTAGTAAAATATCAATAGAAATTGGATTCAATCGAGAACAAATACAAATTTTATTCTTTGCGTTGACATATACCAGACAAATATTCCCAATTTATCAAAGTAAATTTGTCCGATGCGATTGGATATTGCGTTTAAAATATATCGAATCGTTCTGTTCCCCGTCCAATGACAACGAATTTATAGAAACATTGCGCAATACGCGAGGCTAAGGAAACAACGGATTGCATTAGATATCCGATATCCCACTGTACACAATACCCTAGTGTTGTTTTATTTTTTTATAGAATAGTAGGGTGTACTAAGAAATTTAGGTTTTCTATAATGGTTACCCTATCTAACATAAAGTCAAAATGCAAATAAATAATACCAACTTCCTACTTAAATACATCAATAAAATGACTGCCTTATGCCTATTTCACGTATGTACAGTCAACGTCAAAGATATGTTTACATTTTTTCACCTTACTACTTTGTAATAAGGTGCAAAAGTGTAAAGATATCGTTGATGTCGACTGTACAATTCACACAAAGTAACTACTTTGCCGCCGACAATGCCCGAACAATAACTCTTGCCTTACAAAATTGAATTTGCAACTCAAAAAGCCATGAACTATGTTCATAGTTCCGTTAGCATTAGCAAATGTTACGGAACTTGTTCAGTAATGTTCACAGACCACTTTAGTAGTCGCTTGAACATGCACACATTTTCAGTCACTTAATTATAAACTTGTTTCATATCTGAGTTTACGCTGGCAAGATGGCGTTATGGAAGATCAACCTACATTAAGACTCATTTCGCGATCGGAAAGTGATTCATTTCCGCCCTAGGGTGTTTCACTTTTCCAGTTTTAATATTTATCAAGTTTCACGATTTGTGATCAAATCGACCCTACAAGGTATTCCATAGCCCGTAAGGGACTGCGACGGCCTTACCTTGATACTTATACCTTGAGAATTAATTTTGTATTAAACAGAACGTCAGCTAACAATACCAAAATGTTTAGAAATAAAAGTAGATAATTCACTGCCTCAGAACTCGAACTCGCGACTCCGGGATACATGCTGGTCGCTCTAATCAACTGAGCTACTACACTACACCTAACTGCGTTGGTAACTGAGCTACAGCAGATGTCGCGACGCTTGATATGAGACGGATATAAAGGATATGGTGGAGTAGCTCAGTTGATTGATGCGACAGGCATGTATACCAATACCGGAGTCCCGAGCTCGAGTCTCGCCAGAGTTAGCGAATTGCTCTACTATTCCTTTATTTATAAACAAAACATCGAGTCAAGTTCATTTTAAACATCTGACCTACTTAGCTAAGTCTGCTGCTGACTTAACCGCCTGTGACAATGACATCAATGACCTGGCACCACCTGGCATTGTGTGAAAATGAATATATAATACCTACACTATTTTTGATAAATTTACTAGCTTCATCTAAAACATACCTATATGTTTTCTTTGTTCTCTAGGGGAAATATGAATAAAAGGAACAGAAATCAGACTCTTTAAACTGCATCTATTTTATATAATAAATTGACTTACAATACTATGAGACGCAATGTCTACACAATTGTGTAGAATGATTACCTACTATTCTAGTAAGTTAAAATATTATGTGTTATTTATTATGTAATTCAACTAGTATAAAATCTCATCATTTGTCATGTAGTTCCAGCAGGTGTGAAGAACTTTCTCATGCCTATGATCTCCTGGTGTGCGTCATGCTTCTAACTTCAGTCCACAGAATAGCTTCTAAATCCCATTTGACTTGACTGAGAACAGGATTTGTGCCGTATGACCAAATCTGTTGATAACCTGGCACTTGCCACGCCCATTTCCATGTTTGCCAATTTATACAGTAAGTGATTCAGACTACAGTACTAGATATCTTGTAGGTAAATCTAATGACATGTTTCTATAAAATAACCCATTCATGCCAGTTCTCGGTGAGAAATATCTTCGTAATGCTTCTCTGACTTCTGCCACAGTTATCGCCGGTACTCCTTCATACCCAGACTTGATGTAAACCGCATTATTCAAACTCAGTGGGTTGCAGAAATGACCACCTTCGTACTTACTGAATGGGTCTCCGTTCTTCTTCTTAGCATCCTGCCTTATCAGAAACACAGCGTCTACTATTTCTGCAACTGTTTCATATGCTATAAAACATAGCACTTCAAGCGCAAACATTGTGATCTTTAATTCTTTATTCGGGTTTATCCACCGCTCCAATTTTGCATAGCCTTTAACTAATTGACTCCCGGAGCGAAAAGAACTACATCTAGCTTTATGGTATGCTTCATATTTCTCAAAGGACATTGACTCCGTCAATTTCGCAGCTCTAACTTTTCGTAAATAATCTATGGTATCAAATTTGATTTGGCTTACCTCGTCAAACTCATCTATTTCTTTAATTATGTCTATGTGTGTCCGTTTCTTTCTTGTTTGAGGATCAATATCATCTTCCAGCATTAATGAGTTGAGCGTCTCAGCAGTTGTTCCAGAAGGAACTTGCCTACCTTTATCCAATGTGTCTAACTTGAGTTGGTAGTCGTGCAAGCGCTTTAATTTTATTATATTATGCCGCATTAAATAGATTATATCGTAGTTGGAGATAGCCTTTCCTCCTCGTACATTGCACAGGGTCCAAGCTTCTTGTAGCATAGTTCGGAGTTGTTGTAAAACTACGTTTTCAACCAGAACCACGGTGGCAGCATTCGGGTTAGGATTGTCCCCAAATCCGTGCATCATGTTAGAAATTTCCTTTTGGAAATTTGTGCCCTCGCCGGTGGCGTCAATTGTGAAATAAGAAACCATGTTTGATTTGATTAAACAATAACAAACACTTTCAACTTTCAACGAGATCAACGAGCAATTTCACTTTTCAGGCAAGCACGCTGTTGACAGTGTTGACAATCAATCAATCAATCAATCAATCTTTGATGGTAATGGCTTCCATCGATGTTGTCGATGATTCCGCCAACGTCAAGGTTCAAAAAGGCACGCACTTTGTGAAGACAATTGGCCGGTAAATGACATCGGTACGGTTCACTCAGAAGAGAATCTACAACAAAGGACAACACAAACATGTATTATTAGACTAACTACTACAAATACAAGTTATTTAATTTAATGAACTTACTTAGGACATTCACAAATGGGGAGTTAACCAGTGTCAAAAGGAAATTAATGTTAACAGGACGGGGGATTTTAGGGGGGAGGATATCATATAAGGGAGTAACAAGACGGTTACAATCCCAAAATACATGCTCGAGAGTACCCTCCGCCAATCCACATTCACACAGAGAGTGGTCTCGAATATGCATTTTTTTCAAGTGAACAGGGGTGCAAACGTGACCCAGGCGAAGACGAATAATAGCAGATACAACCTTTTTATGTATTAATTTCCGCGAACCACAGAACCACGGTTTAAGAGGAATATTAGGTTGTATTTTACGATAATGTTTACCAACCTCCAGTTGGGTAGCTTGCCAACGACTGGTCCAAGTGTCTCGTAGGTGTGTGAGCGCAAGGGCTTTAATATCGCGAGGGAAACAACGGTCATAGTCATTACTACCAATTGTTATTGCTTCCTTAGCACACAAGTCAGCCGACTCATTCCCCGTTATACCACTATGACCTGGAATCCAGGCTAATACCACCTGTATATTATCCATGTGACACTTGTATAGTAGATCTTTAATTTTTAGTGTTATTGTAAAGTTTTCCTTGGCATGAAATGGCTTTTTTACTATATCCTGCAAACAACTCAGTGAATCAGTCAAGATAATGGATTTATTTAATTGATGGGAGTGGATGTAGGCCACAGCCTCGAGCAACGCGATAGCTTCTCCTGAAAACACGGAGTTGCCAGGAGGAAGTTTAAAGCTTAATACAATTTTGTATTTAGGAATCCAAACTGCAGAGCCCACCGGGCCATCCTTACTTAATTTAGACGCATCAGTAAAAATAGTCAAAAAATCTGGGTAATCATTTGAAATTATTGTATTAAACAATTTGTCAGCTCCTATTTGATTTTTATAAATGCCTAGACTAAAAATTACATTGGGTTGATATACTAGACTTTCAAAATTTGTTTCGAAGAGAGGGTTTTTGTAGTTTTGGAAGACTTTAGCTGGAAGATCTAAATACTTTTTATAACTGTTAATCAGTAAAGGGGGGTCTTTATGAGACCAGTAGCGAGAGGTTTCAACAAGTTCATGAAGGGTATCTAAGATCGGAAGTAGAGGGTGAGACTCAGTTTGGACAGTTTTAAAGAAAAATCTGTCTGCCAAAAATTGTCTTCGTAAAGAGTAAGGAGGGTCCATGCACTCTACTTGAAGAGCAATTGTGGGGGAAGATCTCATGGCCCCTGCTATTATTCTTAAACATCTGGCTTGTATACGGTCTAATTTACTCAATGCTTTTTTGCTGCACGGTTCTAAAATAATACTGCCGTAGTCAAAATGGCTCCTAATAATAGCGTTATACAAAAGTTTCTGACTATAAGGGTGGGAGCCCCATCTTACCCCCGACAAACGTCTAATAATATTAATATTTTTTTCAACTTTATGACATAGATAATTAAGGTGGCTAATGCCCTGCAGCTTGGAGTCAAGGATGATACCCAAAAATTTGACCTCCTCCGCAATCCTTACATTTTCATCACCAATCAAAATATTCATATCTGGCACATAACGTTTTCTAGAAAAAACAACAACACTGCTTTTTTCCGCCGACAGGGAAAGACCATGATCAGATAGCCACGAGTTGAGATAGAAAAGAGCGGAATTGAGTGATTGTTCAGTCTCTGTGAATACTTTAGATGAGGAATACAGCACAATGTCATCCGCATATTGTAAAATTTTGCAAAAGCAATTAACAGAAGTGTCTAGGTCAGAGGTGTAAAGACTATAAAGAATAGGACTCAAAACCGAGCCTTGGGGAAGACCCGACAGTGTTGACATTTTTGTATTTTGTGACGTGACGGGACGGGATTGACGTCATTCGACTTTGACATATAGAATAGCTACGTTTCGTTAATATCTATACTTTTAAAGAACTTTATAAAACACACTCAGTTTATTTGATAGTAAAGTTAATTGATAAATGCTCATAGTTCAATTGTATATTTCATATATGTAAAATGGTACAAAAGCAAATAAACGTAAAAAATTTCCAATTTCTTGTTACATTTACTTAGTAAACCTTAGCAATATCAAAACGCAAAGACAATAATTTGACAGAAATCAGCTGATAATTTTTTAGGTTATGTTATGTTATGTTCGTCTGAAATTTTCTACGTACGAGTATCATAATATAATATAACATCGTTTCATACAACGTAGAAAATGAATTTACTTCGATTGTTACCTCATAAAAGTAACTTAATATTGTTCCAAACACGTTACTTGTCTTGTTGGTCATGCGGTCAAGATATAAAGCAGCTCGTAGAGAATTTGTTCTGCTCAAATTGTAAATCTCTGCAACAACCTTCGAAAGATAACTACTTCAAGATCTTAGGAGTGAGTGAAACATATGATCAAAATGAAAATGAGCTGGCTAAGAGCTTCAAGGAACTGCAGAAATTCTTGCATCCTGATAAATTCGGCAACAAGTAAGTAAAGTTTTTCATTTTAACCATTTTTAAGATTGTGAAATCACTTTTAGTGAGTAGTAGAGTGGTTAAAATGCTAACTTCCCACCCAAGTCCAGTTTACCGTCCTGATTAAACTGCTACAAATATATAGGATTTTTTTGAGATCTACAAATATTCTATTCACTATAGTTTATACTTTATTAGGTTTTTTAAATGTTGGTTTGAAAATAACTTGAAAATGATAAAGTGTGGACGCATAACTGACAAATATGGACGTAACTAACACAATTACCCTATTTGAGTCCTTAAAGTAAAGTGGAAATAAGTTATCATAACATGTCCACACATCTAGTGCCTGCTGATTAGTTTTATTGTGTGACCGTCGTAAAAAGAATGGTTGTAATTATAAGGACATTTATATTTGAAAAAAAAAACCTTTTTTTATAAGTACTTTATTAAAAAACTATCAAGTTTATTTGTAAAATTGTACATCAACTAATGACTCCTTCATCATTCTTTCAGACCACATAAAGAGCAGGAGATATCAGAGAAATACTCATCATTAGTTAATGAATCATACAAGACACTCCTGAATCCACTGACTAGAGGTAGGTACCTCATCTATCAAACACATTACCATTACATTGAACGGCCTCCTAGCCTAGTTGGTAGTGACCCTGCCTATGAAACCCGTCAGGACATTTATTTGAGTGTTTATCACAGATATTCAGATGTACTCTATGAGTAATAAAAACAGTTGAAGCAAATGTCGAGATTTACAAGTCAATTATGGATTTATCTATCTCTATTTATTATATATATTGTTGCCTAGTACAACACAAGCCTTATTGAGCTTACTGTGGGACTAGGTTGATTTGTGTATGATTGTCCTAATATTTATTTATTTATTACCTCTTACACAACCAGGGTGGCTTTTTTATAACAAATTAGGGATACAAAATACAATTGGGCTTTGAAATTAGGTAAATACATTTTATTGGACAAACTTAGAGAAATCAACCTATTTAGTCCCAGAATAAGCTCAATACTGCTTGTATTTTGTGTTCAAGATGATGTTTATATCTCCTTATGTTTACCCTGTGTTTGAAGCATTTATCAAAGGCAACCTGGCAAAAAGTCTGCGGATTAAACACATTACCCTCCTCTGCGTTGTGCAGTCGGGTAAAAAGGCTGTCATGAATATCAAGATGGCAATAAAGTCATCCTAATAATAATTATTTTGTTAAGTTATTAAGTTTTTAGTTCAATTCAATATATTATTTTTATCTTTTTATGTGGTGATCTAACAAACAAGAGTGCAGCTAATGAAGAATTAATTCAAAACGCGTGTAACCACTCTTTGTTTAAATAATCGATAGTCCAGGGTCGCGGCTGCCTCATAGCTGTTTGTAGCACGGCTATCACTTTACAAAAAGCAACACTATGAGGAAACTTTTACATTTAAGGCCGTTCCTCGATTCGGACAAGCCACGCCCACGCCCATCCGAAAGAGACACGTTTATGGCTGCCGTGCACGAAAGAAAGAGATGCAGCGCTCTTAAGGATCAGACTTTTTGACTAAACTACGATAAATAAGCGAATCTATAAAGTTTTGTCTAATTTTGTTTCTGTGACTTTTTAGATAAACCAGAATACCATATTTTTTACTTAGTTATATTGCTTAATCTCTTATAGTTTACGTAAGCTAAGAAAAATAAGGGGAAAAAGGACCCAACTTCGGATTTTTTTTCTATGGAGGCAACTTTCAGCAATCGTGTTTCGACTTGTGCCAAAAACAAGAGTATATAGTCTAATAATATATATTCGAAAATAAATTCAGTCCCTTTTCCCGTTTAGTCAATAGAGCGTTTGAAAAAATCTATAATTTTTCAAAGTAGCCCCTTAACTATACTCAGTCATGCTACCTTGACACTGGCAATATCTTCCTGAGTAATAGACAAAGGGTAGTTTGTTTTATTGAATTATGAACAGTATTAACCTAATGTTTACTTGTCTGTATCCTTTTCCGACCACATAAAACAATAACAATAAATTTTTCAGGAATCTACATGTTACGACTCAGCGGAAAAGAAATACCAGAAGAGACTGAAGTAAAAGACCAAGCGTTCCTCATGAGGATCATGGAGAAGAACGAAGAAGTGGAGAATGCGGAGACGGAAGAAGAAATCATGAAACTCAACAAGGAAAATAAGGAACTGATGGGTCAATTACAAAAGGAAGTTTCGCAGGCATTCGTTAATGGGGACCTAAAACTTGTTGTTAAACTGTTAAGTCAAATGAAATATTATACTAGTATAGATCAGGAAATACAAAAGTTGATAAGAAGTAAAGGAATCATAAGATAGGTACGTCTCATCATCATCATCATCTCAGCCATAAGACGTCCACTGCTGAACATAGGCCTCCCCTTTGGACCTCCATAAGTATCGGTCGGAAGCGACTTGCATCCAGCGTCTTCCGGCGACCTTTAGGTACGTCTATTTTAATTTAAAAAAACTACAAATATTATTATGAGTAACAAGAATCATGAATATGACTAAGATTTTTAAATTATTTTGATTAAATGTTATTTAGGTACTTTACTAAGATTAGCACCTATTTTAATTTAAAAAAACTTAAGTAATACATAGGTTTGTGCATGTTTTTGGGAGAAGATTTTTTTATGTATGTACTTAAGTACTTACATATTTATTATTTAGGTATTATAAAATATCCCATAATGGTTTTTAAAATCATTTTACGTATTTGTTACTATAGGTACCTAGTACCTACATAAATGTAAGTAAAAAAAATGTTGTATTAAATATTTGAAGACCCTAGAAACTGTTTTGTATTTTTAAACTAACTTGCACAGTGAGTTGATTGCAAGTGAAATACCACCTTTATATCACGACCTTAAAGCTCATAATAGTAATTGCTGTTATACTATATTAATCTCTCCGTGGTACAGATCTTCGACATCTAATCATGATGATTGATGCCCAGTAATGATCTGCCTTACTATTTGCATAAATTATACTCCGACTGACCAGTTATGATACTTGAGCTTAGAAGCAAAAAAAATATTCAAGTGATAGTAAAATACATTGCTATTCCAATAAAAAAATATAACTATTATTCAACGCAATTAGAATATTCAGATATTATTCAGAAATTAGTCATTAGGTACTTTGTGAATCCCGAGGTATCTTGCGTGAATCTGACGATGTGTTTTTAATACAGATTAAATAAATAAAATAATTTTCGTCAGTTAAACAAATTCGTGCTCATGGATCATTATAGGAAAATCATGTGAATTGAATGTGCTAGCAGCATTAGTCCAAGAAGCAACGACAACTGCAGTCATTCACTGAATGGACAACATTCTCGAATATTCATCGTGACTATTAGGCATAAAGTGATTGAAAAAAATGCTGTGTTGATCAAATTTTATTTCTACTTACTGTTTCCTTTCTTTAATTTTAATTTCTCATTGGCAGTGAAAGGCAATTGATATTTAATTTATTTTCATGGGATATACCTACCTTATTTATTTTAGCCAATTATGAATAGAATAGAATAGAAGAACTTTATTCAGAAACGCTTAATGAACACTTAACTAATAACACTGACATTAATGTATTTTATAAAGCATGACTGAAAAGGTCTCCACTCAGCTTCATGCCAAGGGACCCTTGAGGACCCTGGCACTGGTCTTCCGTGGAGACCCTTCCGAGAGAGCGCAGCTAAATGCAAAACTAAGCAAATATTGTAGTGTTAGTGTCTTAATTTATATTAATACAATAATAATTTATGCAAATATAACTATAATAAAACCTCAAAACTATGAACTATACTCCCGTAATAGCAAAAGAAACTCAATGAACACAAGAATAATATGATTTAGGTCCATCAGATCAGATGGGCTTAACCTGGACATAGTTTTTGTTACCCTATCCTTAGCACAGACTTTTAATTACAGTTTTTTTGTAATTTGAGAATATGTTTTTTGAAATTAACCTTGAACGAATTTTTGATTCCTATTATTCCTATTACACTCGAGCACATGATTTACACATTAAGTGCTACGTGGTGAAAACTCGAAACGGTTGTTAATTACAAACAAAATTATCTTCGATCACGAACTCTCAGTCCTTCTATTTCTTAAGGGAAGGGTCAAAGCAAAAGAAAGTTATTTATTTAGTATGTTATAATAAACTGCTAGGAGCACTTGTATGTGTAAAATGAGGGGTTCCAAATACGTGTTCGTGTCGTTTGTGGTGTTATCAATAGTACTCGGGTACAATAAAGGTAAGAATTTGAATATTAATTTTGCAAAGTTCACCTCTAGGAATATAGTTACACCTAGAGGCCCTAGTAGAGCATATTTATTCCTAGAAATTCCCGTTAGATACATAGAGGGTATTCACTTTCAACTGATTGTGTGCAGCTGAATACAAAGATATATTTACAGTTCTGCACCTTACTACTTTGTAATAAGGCCCAAAACTGTTAACGTAGGTATTATTTGTACAAAATATAATCAAGGACAATGAAAATGGATCAGCGTACCTATAGAAATTTCTATACACCGTCCTTGATTTGGTAAAAAAACGAAAGTGCTTAATTTAATTAAGCAATATAATATGGTTAAAGAATTTAGTTATGCAGACTTTTTTCAGTAGACGGAAACCTACTTTTATACTGGTCAAGGACGTCAATTTAGTAAATTAATTTTCGAAGCTGCAGTCAGCAGCAGAAGTAGCTAAGCTGGTAGGGTGGTTAAAAAAAATGTACACACCCGTTCTTATTCTCTTTAAGAGTCGCCAGGACGCTCGTGTTCCCATACAAACGTAGTTTAGCTCTCATTTTAAAACAACATGCTATAAAACGACATGACAGATCTATGTCGGTAATTCGTTTTCGTTGCACAAAATTGTAATACAAAGAAAATACAGCCAGATACAGATTTACATACAAAACTTATGTTTGCTATATTTTCTTTATATTACAATTTTTAGCAACGAAAACGAATTACCGACATAGATCTGTACTGCTAGAATGCCCATGCCAAATTTCGTGGTTCTAAAGCATGTCTTTTTAAAATGAGAGCTGAACTACGTTTGTATGGGGACGCGAGTTCACGCGAGCGTCCTGGCGACTCTTAACAATAAAGTCGTGTCCAGCTCATTTTGAACACCTTACCCGCTTAGCTACTTTTCTTGCTGACTGTACCTACTTAATTTTTGTATGTATTTGTTTGTTATTGAATAAAACCCACCATATTCACATAAACTTTGTTTCATAGTTTGTACACAATACCACCTCCGCATAGTCGGTGGCGCCCTCACATCGATCGAGCGGTACCCAATCGTGGCTCAACTTCTGCTGGACGTGTGGGGCCGCCGCGATTTCTCGCAGCATTGCGCCGGCGTCATTTTGACGTCGCGTCACGTTATCTCAAGCGCACATTGCTACCAATACAGCGCTGGAACGGCGCTCAAGTAAGTGGACAAAAATTTCTTAGACTTGTGCCCCTGTTTAATACATGAGTCTGTAATAAAAATTACTTTAACAAATCATACAATTTATTTTATTTTATTTTTATTTTTAAGGCCGGTTAAGAAGTGTAAGACTTCGTCGGCAGATGTCGCTAGGGGTCACCCAAAGGCGCGAATATAAAATGAAACAAATAAATCATACAATATTTTCTAAATCCCTATTTTTAACTGGCTTCAATTTCATAGAAGGAGGAGGTTCTGTCGTATTCGGTTTGGTGTTGTTTCTAATATCAATATTGTTCCTTCCAGCTATACCCTCCCAAAATACTGGAGGATCCGTGTCGGCTCATCCTATCGTACTCAAGGTGGAGTCCTCCATAAAATCAAGACCATCATCATCCACCGAGACTTCAACAAATACTACTACACCAACGACATTGCCGTTCTGGTCGTCTCCAGGCCTTTTAACTTTGGCCCTGGCGTGAGACAGGGGACTATTGCGAAACTCGG
The DNA here is from genome assembly GCA_911728535.1 of Pammene fasciana. NCBI lineage: Eukaryota > Metazoa > Arthropoda > Insecta > Lepidoptera > Tortricidae > Pammene > Pammene fasciana. The sequence goes on from OU452292.1 coordinate 8,305,057, forward strand.
AAATGAGATCAGGGTGAACTCCACGTGTACTGTTGTTGGATGGGGAGCAACAGAGGTAAGTCGCTTGTGTAAAACTGTTTTTTTTTAATTGTGTAAATAGGTACTTAAATATATCCAAATGAATAATGAATAAAAAAATAATAATAAAAGTAGCAATATAAAAAAGGCACATAAGTAACTGTTCAGTCCAAGCCGTTTTTGGCTTTGTATGCGTTTGACAATTTAGAACATATGGCTCATGGCGCCTCAAGAGTGGTTTAATAATCAAATCATGGCGCCGTACTAGCGCCATCTAGTGGAGCTGTCTAAGTAGGCGCAAAAAATATTTTTAAACCTTTTGCCTCTTTTTTTCATTCCCTTTTGACCGTCATACTTACTTGTACAGTCGCCATCAAATATATCAGAGCGGCCAAGGTACTCAAAAATATCTGAACATGAACTTTATCGCCTTGACAATAGAGGCGTTCTTCAGGTATTTGTGACTACCTTGGCCGCTCCGATATATCTGATGGCGACTGTACAGACGAACAGTTTAAGATACGTGTCACCAAATTTTCTTATCTTCGATTTTATTCTTTCAGAGCACCGGGATGCTGTCAGAACAGCTACGCTACGCTACAGTCCACACAGTAGACCATGGACTTTGCATGTTCCGCTACAACAACATTATGGCCAAAATATCAGAGTCCATGCTCTGCGCTAGCCATCTAGATGTGGGGGGCGTAGACGGGTGCTTCGGGGACTCCGGAGGGCCCCTGTTGTACAAAGGAGTGGTTGTTGGATTGGTTTCGTTCGGATATGCATGCGGACATGCGTACTACCCGGGAGTGTATACTAAAATATCCAGTTATACGGATTGGATTCTTAAAACGATTGCTACTTATAAGTAACATATAAATGAAGAAATGTATATTTAGGTAATTTATTAAACTCACCATTTGAAAAATATATTTGTATATTTTTTCACGTGAAAATGACAAGTTTAACAAGATATTTAAAGCCTAAAGTATAATTAAACGGACAATACATAATTATGGCTTTTATTTTTAAAACATTACCAAAGTCAGACCCTTCATATAAATTCATGGCCAGACCACCGCCAACTGCACCGATTTTGCAAGTAACAAAGTGTAAAAAGTGTGACCGTTGAAGTAGCATAAACGTAAAATGTATATCAACAATTAAGTTTTTGGTGGCAGTTCACAGTGTGAACTTCACACTGAGGTTCCACAAGCTGCAGCAAAGTCCGTAGGTGGTGTAGGTCTAGGTGTATATGTATACTTGCAGAGAGCGATGATGAGACTTCATCTTGCACACGGTGCAGTTACCTTGCCAATGTTGTAAGCTCCCGCATGCTTCCACAAGAAGCCAGGAGCAAAACAGGAGGCCTTCTTAACTAAAACATGATAGCTGGATGGTTTAAGACATTTATTTCTCAAAAGAAGAAAGTAAAGAATATAGCTTCATTATGATATTATACGCAAATTATTTGTATTGGCTAGGGAGGAGAGGCCTTCACCACACAGTAAGGCACTAAAATAGCCTTATTAAAAATTACCAAATTCATAATGATGGTTATACATATTCATAAAATGGTCGCACTTTACGCGAAACATTTATTTACTGTGTGAATAAAGGGCAACAAGCCACATGCTCCGTGTGCAATAATTATTAGCTGTGGCAATTATGTAACCGTCAGTGTCACTGTACTCACTGTCTGTATATTGCAATGAAAAAGGAATATCTATGGAAATGGCATATCAACGAAAGTTTTGAAGCTAGCGCAGCTCACAACATGGCGGTTCATAGTGCTTCCAAGAAGATTTTACTGTGTAAGGTTTTGTCGATAAATCGATATCGATAGTGACCAAGGCCTCACAGGCCACAAGGCCTCACCGCAGTCAACACTTTTGTTAAATACAATTGCCAAGGCAGGGGTTACTATTTCAAGTAGGGATTTGACAACATCGAAAGAGACTCCCCAGAAATCGCCAGTTGTTTTTAAATAGGTACTTATCAAGACATTATTCTTATTTAGATAAGATAATTCGTGTGGATTTCAAGCTGGGTAGCATAATGAAACAAGAAAATGGTAGTAGGCATAAATAATAAATCGATATCAATTTCGATAAATAGAGTACAACCCTAAAATTACCACCCAACTGACAGAAGATGACGTCATCAGCTCACAATATGGCTGATTTTTTGGCTTCATTGGGTTTTTACGTATATACTAGTCATCCCTTTTTGCTTATGATAATAGTGCTGAGTTAAAACGAGACGAACATATTAATTTTCATATGTCACGTCCCCTCTATATAGGTCTGTGGTATATTGTTTCTGGACTTGCGGCCATCTTGGCGAGCAAGGTGGTTAGGTTTCGTGATTAACTTCTTATTTTTTGTTCATTTTCGTGATTCAGTGTGTAATATATAGCTTATTCTGCAGTGATTTAACGAACTAGTGGGCAACTAATGAAGAATTAATCTCAAAACAAGTGTAACCCCTGTTTGAGTTAGATATCCGTTAGTCCACGTGCTGTTTGTAGGGAGTAGCTATCTCCTTATAAAAAGCCTAACCTCACCGTACAACGTCCAGCTCTTGGAGCGCAATTTTAACTAATTAACCGTACACTAATTGTCATCTCTACTTTGACATTGGCAAAATTGTCCCAATATTGTGGACAGAATGCCATCTATTTTAAAAATTGAATTGAATATTGTTTCTGACACATAATGTCATCAGTGTCACTGTCAAAAATTTTGGAGCTGGAAATTATCGATTTTCACGGAAAAATTGTTCTACGCAATAATATTACCCTCCCAAATAACCGGAATATATTTTGCGCGTAATAAATAATGGCCAGCAAGGGTGTTATACCGTTTATCAAGGACTTTTATTACGATCCCTTCAAATGGTGAGTAAACATAACCTCTTTCTTGTAATGTGCGTTGTTGAAATTGAAAATTATAAAATACCTGTGAAGAGCAAGAGATGTAATAAATATATTTTGGTACGTATAAACGAACATCGAAATGCTCTTAGTTTTTCGTGGTACACGACAACATAACACGGAAGTTGAAAGCCTTCAGATTTTTCATGTAAAATGGAAGGAAAGGAAGTCTACACTAATTAATTGTTTTATTAAAACAGGTTTTTTTTAACTTTTAGCAGGGCTTGGAACCCAGTATATTTCATTATTTTATGGTATTCATGTAGAACTCAGTATTGTATTTAACAAATGACTTCGCAATATAAGATTGTTAGATTAAAAATAAAATAGTAAACGAAGGAACCGAAAAAACCGAAAAAGTACCGGTATTTTAGTATGGAGCAAATACCGGTTTCCAAGCCCTGACTTTTAGTGTGTTTAACCTTTTGACCGCTGTCGTCTGATATATGATATATGAGACAAAGTAACAATGTGAATGAAACTTTCATACAAAATTGAAAGTTAAAATTTTCATGTAAGGCGGTCAAAAGGTTAATTGAACCCATTTTAACCCTTACTATGCTAATATAGTACTTATCTTACTGATATCATATATGTTTTGGACAGGCATTGTTAGATTTTTAGCTATATTGGTTTTCACAGGTATCCTGCCTTTTCGCCGAAAATTCTATTGCCGAATTTCATTTGCCAACCAACTTTTCGCAGAAGTTTCATTTAGCCAAATAACTTTTACCAAATAATTATTTCGCAACCAAAATTGCCTACTAGGTTGGGTTAGGTTAGGTTGGATTATGTAAAGTTGGGAAATGAAATTCGGCCAAATGAAACTTCTGCGAAAAGTTGGTTGGCAAGTGAAATTTGGCAATATGATTTTTGGCGAAAAGGTAGAGAACTGTTTTCACAGTAACCTGAATTTAACATCTTTTATTATATTTTTGTATCACTTGTAGCTATCAAGGCTCAGAACCGATTTTCGCAAAAAAACATTTCATGGTTTTTATGTAGAACTCAATATTCTATTTAAGTTATAACTTTATGTTAAAAGGTTTTTCAATTAAATATGAAATTTAAACGAAAGAACAAAAGGATTTAAAACCGGTATTTTAGAAGCCCTAATTTAAACCTTAGGGAACGTACCCAAACTACGTGACCCATTTTTTTCAGTTTTTGGACCCCCTCCCCCCCCTCGGTGACCATCCGTAGTAATTGCCAAGACCCCCCCCCCCCCCCCCCCCCCCCTATTTGTCACGTAGTAAAACTCACACATAATAATATGGTTTAGAGTGATGTTTTGGAGATAGAAAGCAAAAAAACATATTTTGGCATACTTATTGCCTTTTATTAACACGACACTGGCCGTGTGACGCCAAAAGTGCGTGGAAACCTATAATTAGAAGCGCGAGATTTGAGCATAATTATTGACTACGTGACAGAACCTAAGACTCCCCCCCTCCCCCCTGTGACCCAGAGTAGTGTCCCCCCCCCCCCCCCCCCCTAAACGGGTCACGTAGTTTGGGTACGTTCCCTTAAATCTATAAGCTTGATATTCAATTGACATGCATGTGGTCTATAAATCATACTACGCTCAGAAGTTTTAAAGTACTTTATTTTATTGTGTGAATCTGTATCTCCCGTTTAATTAATTTAGAAAATAATATTATTGTTTAAAGTAATTAGTTGTCTTTCTATTTTCGTTTCATTTTGTCATATTCCTGATAATAACGTAAATTACAACATGAAGAAACTTGCAAATTTAGGTCACAAATTTTGTCTCCTATATTCCTGTTGGGAATTCAAATCAAAATATTTAATAAGTTGGAGCATGCTTACCAAAATAAATAAAAATACAAACAGTTTTTAACTTAATAATTTAAACATTAGACAGATATTTGATACTATCAAAATATTCAACAGCAGAATTCAGCCAACCGTAGACAAGATTCAGTCCTGGAGTGCTGGGCGGAAAATTGTGATTTGGTTCAATATAAATAACTAGAACCCATAGACAATTTTCCGCACAAGACTGAATACTGTCTACAGTTGGCTGAATTCTTCTGAGATCCGGGCTGAATTCTGGCGAATTTAAAATGGCGCCTTATGCTATAAACAAAAGCTGTATCCAGTTCAAATAAGCAGCCTAACTATATAACCTATAAAAAAAATGTTTAGGTACATCAATTGCAAACAAAACCATATTGATTATGTTATTCTTGCTAAAAATACAACAACGCGTTAGCAATGCGATAACGAGTAGGTATGCTGATTACAGTCTTTAATTTCAGGTCAGTGGTGAAGAGCATCGGATTTTTCGCAGTTGGCGTAGCCGTCGCGAGCGAGTGCACGGGCCTAGAGCTCATGCCCGCGGTCCCGAATTAAAAAAAAACTTACCATAGACTTTAATGTTAAGTTTAAGTAGTACACCAAAATGTTATTTTTTTATCTTTTGTTTTCTCTCGCCGGCGGGATTATGTGCGATAAGCCGAACTTTGTGATTATATTGACGGACGATCAGGATGTCACGATGGGTGGTATGGTTAGTAAATGTAAAAATGAAATGTTGAGCAAATAAATAGTTTGAAACGAGCCGATGTTTTATTTTTTATTTCAGACGCCGATGAAACATGTGCGCCGTCTTATCGGTGAAGGTGGCATGACGTTTGCGAATTCGGTAAGATGTTTTCAATGTTTCTTATCCGAAGCGTTATGCAAATAAAGAAGTATTGTGTCTTAGGGGGCCACCGACTATCAGTCCGCCTGACGATATCGGCCTGTCAGTTAGAAAAAAAATTTGACAGCTCCGAACAACTGACAGGCCAATATTGTCAGGCCGACTGATATTTAGTGGGTGGTCTCTGGAGGCACCTGAAATGGTCCGCAAATATATAAACGGAACAACTTTTTGTCATATAAAGAGGTGGTTGTCCAAGCCGAAAAATAAGTTTGATCGAGTGGTCCCTGATCAGATCACTAAAAGGTTACGAACCACTGGTCTAGGTATTATCTTATTGTACCACCCCTTTCTCTATAGTGCCGTGGGGTGAAACGATAAGGTCATGATGGTCTATGGTAGGCAGAAGGTAAGGTGCAGTTTCCTACTTCTGGGCCCGACTTATATTTTTTAGTCCTATAGACTTAGGTAAGGTGTAAAATCGTAAATATATACCAGTGGCGATACGTCAAAATTTTAAGGGAAGCCGGGGCTAAATTTGGCCCTCCTTTTCCCCATGAATTGTCGTAAAAGTACTCAACCGGCTGAAAATAGGGGAAGCCGGTGGGAATCGAGTTCTATGGACGCTCCGCCACTGACATATACGGACAGCGACGGTATGTTGATATTGAAAATTACCTGGTGACAATATTGTCAATAGGTACTTCAATGGGCATTGTATTATAGATCTTTTCTCATTGCAATAAGGATTACTATAATGCCAAGTTAACAGTGTACCCAAGTGTTATAATAACATCCTGTACAATGAGTACCTACAGGAAAAACTGATTTATAAACAATATCATTGGCCATTGTACTGCAGTTGCAGTGCAACACAATTCCCATCGGCTTGCCTATGTTTAGGGACCTGAGCAGTTTTTCTACAGCTCATGGAGACATTTTTTGACCCACAGCCATTGCCTTAACCTTTTGAACGCCAATCATCGGATCGGACGAAAAAATCGTGTCCTCAGCGCCAACGCGCGCGAGAGCGCTAGGCAAACCGGTTATATTTTGGACGTGACATCACGTCCTGACACTGACGGCACGACTTTCCGTGCGCGTGATATGACGACTTTGGCGGTCAAAGGGTTAAATAATGAGGTAGTGACCCTATCACCGTGGCTGCACTTTCCCCAATATAAGGTGCACCGCATACTTAGCCGAATTTAGTCGATCATAGACATACTCGTATATCAGCCGGAAGTCGGAAAAACCTAACTTGGCGCTGAATTTTTGTATATGGAGACAGACAAAATTCAACAAGAAGTTGTACTGTACCTATACCTACACTAAACTTAGGTATATGGCGACTGTACATTATAATGCAACGCACGCTGACGTCTACGATATTTACTAAAGTTACTTATGCTATACTTACCAACTACTTTAGGCATCATTATAGCTATTTGCGTAAATATTTTATGGGATCGTTATCAGCAAGCAGTTCATGATATTGCGTTAACACTGGCGTTGGCTGCTCGCGCATTTTTAGGACGGTTATGTATACTTATAGACCTTATAGTCCGATATACATACTCGTATATAGGTATATGCTGTGAATAAATAGTGGTAGCCTCAGGGCCGGATCTAGGGTAGAGCGAGTAGAGCGGCCGCTCTAGGCGCCGGATGGCAAGGGGGCGCCAAAATGGCAAATGAGAAAAAAAAAGTTTTAAAAGACGCGAGTGTGGCGGGGGCCCCAAAATACGCTTGAAAACTTCGACGAAGGGCGCCAAAACCCGATTTCGCTCTACCCTGATCAAGGGCTCGGGCCGGCACTAGGGAATGCAATCTCGCGAGATTGGAGTTCAGGCGAGATCTCGCGAGTTTGTGAATATCAATACCGCGAGATCTCGCCAATTTCGAGATCTCGCGAGATTGGCGGTTTTGTATGTTTGTTCTTGCAAATAATCACACTATTTGAATACGTTATAGGAGAAAAAAAAGAGTTAAGAGGTGTTATAACATAAACATTTATTTTAGCGTCCTATTTTTATAAACTTTTACGTCATTACGTATATAAAGCTCATAATGTCATTATTACTGACAGTGTCTGGACTGCTTAAATGATCCTGCCTGTAAAACAGGAGGTCCCGGGTTCGAATTTTAGATAAGAACCTGAGTTCAGGGCATTTAAGTTTTTAATTAATTTAAGTCGTGAATTGAAATATATTTTTCTAACTCTATAAACAACGAACAATTTAATGCCCCGACTCTCACTAAAATCAAACTAGATTTTTTTACTTTTGAAATAATGTTTTTGTCATTTTTTTTTTGAAAGGTGATATTGTAACATTAAAACGGCTGTTTAACATTTTTTTGATGTAAAATTAAGTAAATCTAATTTTTTGCTAGGATAAATTACTAAATATATGCTAATGATAGTTCCAAATCAAAGAGTCAATTCAATTCACTAATTTAAATATCTTAATAAGTCAGTGTAATAGCATGAAACTGCCATTAAAAGAAAAATAACTGACAAAACGTTATTTAAAAAATAAAAAATCTAGCTTGATTTTAGTGAGAGTCGGGGCATTAAATGGTTGATTGTTTATATAAAAAAACTAACTAACTAACTCCTCTGGCTTAGCGACCCGAAGTGAGTCTTGGCCTCCGACACGAGATGGCGCCAAAGCGTCCTGTTTTGTGCGATCTCCTCCCAGTTTTCTGCTTGTAGGGCGCCTAGATCTCTTTCGACCTGGTCTCTCCAGCGGTACCTAGGACGACCTGATGGACGTCGACGTAGAGGACGTCCAACGTAAGCTCTTTTGGCCGCCCTATCGCCTGGCATTCTCTCAAGGTGTCCAAGCCAGCGGAGTCTTGCTGACTTGGTCTCTCCGATAATATTTGGCTCAGACACCAAGTCTTCTATCTCCTGATTGTTTATACCTATAGTTAGAAAAACATATTTCGATTCACGACTTAACATTCACCCTGTACCTTATAGTTGCGCGTCGTCTAGTACCCACAAAAAAGCACACAGTAAGCTATTGAGTTTACATTTAGGTAGATTTCAATGAAATTTCAATTTCTTTTATTCAGAGACCACCTTGAATCATTATTGTTAGTACAAATACTTAAAATAAATTGTTGATGATTTGTGTACGATAATTTCATAATATTTATTGCGAACTTGGCACGGTCCTTTTGACGTTTTTATATGTGGCAGTGGCGGCGCGTCAATAGAACACGGTTTCCGTTGGCTTGCTTAATTTTCAGGCACCTGAGCAGGATTCTTCGCTTCAAATAAGACATTTTTATGCTCGAGCGCAATCTCGTTAAACTCGCGAGATCTCGCCCATTTTTCGACCGAGATCAGTCTCGCTAAAAAAGGCCGAGATCTCGCAAAAACGAGATCTCGCAAGAACGAGATTGCATTCCCTAGCCGGCACTGGGTAGCCTACCTGAGAGGTCGCCGTATGTAAGTCAAAGGATGTGAGGCCTCCTGATCAACCTTACTCTTTCCTTGCTGTGAAAAGTGCAGCTGCGTTGGAAGGACCTCCAAGGCCAGTGAGGCCCTCAGCACACGGCGACGTGGCTTATACTCGTATAGGTATACGCTTCGTTAGATGGGCGGGGCGTTGGACGAGAGCGGAACGAGCACGTACATATTCAAAGAAGTCCGCACATCAGGAAGCGTCGTTGAAGCGAATCGTACTTAGTCATAAATCGAGGAACGAAGGGCTTATTCTCTTTTATAGCCATGCCGTATCTATTGGCTGCTCTACATGATTGGCCGTCATAGGGGACGCAGCTATACGACGGAACAAGATCGCAATATCGTTAGCCCGCTCTAACGCATAGCTGCGTCCCTATGATGGCCCATCATGTAGAGGAGCCCTATGGTAGGCGCAGTTGCCCTGCCCCTACGGTCGCATTTGTACCCGACTGGCCATTACTTAGATATTTGTACTTGCATTAAAGTGAAAAAAATATGTAAGAAGGCCTAGCGCGATCGTCAAAAATCAAACTTTCGTCATCTGCGTCTCCTTCCCTCGTATTAGAAAGCGTATGTGATAGAGCCGGAGATTTTTTTTTGCATTTAGACATTCGCGGTAGGCCGACAAATCAGGTGGGTAAAGACAAACTCCAGGATAAGACAGACAATTGTAATGGAAATAAACTGTCAATCTTATCCCACCTGAGCTTAATGTAAAATTCTCATTTGTCCATCAGTTCGTATCATCCCCAATATGCTGCCCGAGCCGCGCGAGCTTCCTCACCGGCCTACACGTCCACAACCACAACACTACCAACAACACGGTGCGGGGCGGATGCTACGGACCGCAGTGGAAGAAACTTGAGACTAAAACGTTTGCTAGTGCTCTGAGAGATGCTAATTATAGCACGTTCTACGCTGGGAAGTATTTAAACGAGGTAAGTACTATATTAGTAGGTAACTACACTTTTTTTAAAGCTATTTTTAAGATATATGAAAAATATTCGGACATTTTTATAAAGTCCAACCGTATTTGCTCTACATCCCATGGACATATTTTTTGTAGCTGACACGAATAGTCACTATTAGATATATCGGAGCGGCAAAGGTGCTCAAAATATCAAACGTCCACGTTAATGGGGTTGGCCGGTGGAAAGTATTTACAGATGGCGCCAGCATAGCTGGTACCTGTCAGTCCTACAAATAGTGTCAAAATCTTTTTTTTTTTTATTTGACCTGGATGGGCTAGCCTTTAAGCCAAATCCCATACAACAATACTAGTGAAAGGGACCTAGCTATGCTGGCGCCATCTGGCCAAACCGTTGACAGTTGCCAACCCCATTGTGCCACGCACTTGGCATATTTTGTCCAACAACTTAGTTTCACTCTTTTGTTTTCCACAGTAAAGAAAGAGAGATATACTTGGAGCTACAACACAAAATACTAGGACCAATAAGGCCAGTTGTGTTGACAGCATAACACCGTGACAATAGAAGCATGTTCGATTGTTCAGATATTTGTATATATCTGAGTGATGGTGAATGCACTTCTTCAAACTTTTGTTATCATCTGTTTTTCTCAGTACGGTGTGAAAGACAGCGGGGCAACAGTGCCGCCTGGCTGGACGGAGTGGCATGGACTGGTGGGGAACTCCGTCTATTACAACTACACGCTGTCAAACAACGGCGTGCCGACACACACTGAGGATCTTTATCTCACGGATATTATCGTAAGTACACACACATACAGTATAGTTATTTGTGCAACAAGAGAGGAAAGTTGGTTTTTCTTGCGAGTGTTGATTTTGAGTCCCGAGTAAGCGAAAGATTCTATAATTGAATCACGAGTGAAGCGCGTGATTCTAAGTTTGAATCTTGAGCGTAGCGTGGGATCTCAAGAACACGAGATGTAAAAAAACTTTCCTCTCGTGTGACACATACAACTTTTCACCTCAGTAGTGAGAACATATTAAAGTTAAAAAAACACATTTATTTACATTCCCGCTTGTTCGAACTGCTGAGGTGAAAAAAGATATCCTTCTTCAGCCAAGAATACCAAAGCAAAAATATTATTACTTAAACATAAGTAAATATTATCTTGGACTAATTATATATCTTTACCTTTAGCCCAAGATATATTTTACTTCAATAAAGACATTTTACTTAAATCAAGACCACTAGGCGAATTGTTTCCACCTATATACTTACGAAACAATATTGTCTTGACCAAGAGGATTTGTCTTCGATGAAGATAAAAATTGTTGTAAGTAAGATTTGTACAGTCAACGCCTCACTAGGTATACACTTTTGAACCTTATTCCGCTGTAATAACGTTCAAAAGTGTATACCTAGTGAGGCGTTGACTGTACAATAAGACGATACGTTTACTTTTTTTAAACTAGGGTGCTGATTCGCTTTTTGACGTACCTACTTATTAATTCCTAGCTCATAAATGCTACCGTAGCGTCCGTAGCTCACTATAGGTACGGTAACTAGTATACACAGGCGAAGGGAAAACTCAACTATATAAATTACAAGCTTTCAAACAGAAGGGGTGCCGCACCTCAACGTTCTTTACCCACCTCATGGCCGGATGTTATCGATAATCTCAATTATGTGAGTGGCACAGAGTTCTTAGGAATTATCCACCACTATACTTGATTTCAGAGATACCTAAGCATCAGTTTCGTCGAGAACCAAACGAAGCCATTCCTGATGGTGCTGGCGCCCCCGGCTCCTCACCAGCCGTTCACGCCCGCGCCGCGACACAAGGACGCCTTCAGGGGCGTCACGGCGCCTAGGACGCCGCAATTCAATGTACACGCTCAGGTAAAAACTTATACTAACTATGAAATAAGAAAGAAACGCGACACAAATACATGGTGTAACAAAAATACTGGTATCGTATTGTGATTAAGAAAAAGTAGGAGTAAAAATTTTTGGACTCGACAATTTTTTTTTTGTATGGGACACGTCGTTTCAGCCGGCCAACCCTCCATACAAAACCAATTATTTTTTCGCGACAAAAATTTCTTCCATAGGTTTTCATTATTAGAATACGATACCATTTATGCCCTTAAAAGGGTCACCAGTATTTTTGTTACTACTTGTATATGGACAAAGCATGTCGCCAGCATATCTGGTACGCCCATACCACTACTACCTAGTACCTACTACTACCTGTTAGTACTAATTACCTTTAAACTTACCAGCTAGACTAGATATAATTCTGAAGAAAGCTAAGCTCAATTACCCCATGGCCGCAATTATCCCGAGAGTCGTTAAATAGACAAACTAATACTCCTTTGGTTATTGTTCGGTCTTTAAACATTTTCGAAACTTAATGAATTTTAGTTATAATATAACCTTTTATCTAAATTTTTTTGGTCCAACAGTTTTCTGTTTCGTGCCCAAATAATTACCTACCGATGCATCTAGACTCTAAGGCCTTGGGTTTTCTGACCACCCGTCGCCGGCGGCCGGCGACCGACGCCATACAAAACATCGGATTCGATCGGAAATATTCTTTTCTCCAATGTGCTCGGAAATTTTCAGCTAACTGTAGCAAAATGAGTACGTGAAGTTCTTAATTTTTTACCAAAACGAATTAAAAAAAATAAAAATCATTATTTACCTGTTTTAGCGGCCGTGAAGTAATTTGTCAACGCCATAAATATGTATACACTTTTGCACCTTACTCCATTGTAATAAGGTTCAAAGTGTATACATATTTTAGGCGTTGACTAGTAAAATCCATTACTGTATTGTTTTTTACCTTTTAAACTTTTCATCCGACTAACAAATATCATTTCAAACCTCAAAGCAAGCATTAACTAGAGCCCGCACACGTGTACCCCCGTATGGGATAGATATATAGGTGCCCATAATCACTTCTACAGCATAAAACAGAACAATTTACCAATCTTTTCCTTAGCCGACACAACTTTCTAGGAAAACTAACAGCTTTTCTCGTAGCAATCACAGAAATTCTTGAAGAAATCGCGCATTATATCTGTTTGTTACCCTCCACTGCTAGAAGTAACGCGTGGAGGGTAATAGAAACTATGACAAGGACCAACGATAATAGCACCTCTCTGCCGTATCTATTGAAAGTGTAATAAGACTATCCCGTTCTATCTTGGTATTATTAGTTCCGTGTCAGATCTATGGGTGGTATATCTATGTTTCAAACAGCCAATACTTAAGCGACGTCTATACACCGTCTGAACGGCAATCCCTTCAAACTGTAGGATAGAGCGAGATAGTTAGATCAAAAACCTTGGTTGTCTCGTTCTTTGTCATAGCACCGCGTCTGATCGTGCGAATGAGGCTTAATACAATCATAGACAAAACAACTATTTTTAAGGTTTAGTCTTGTATCTGTTGCATAAAAGGAGCATATTTAATACTGTCTTAAATAGCTTTTCACGAAAATTTCTTTTTAAATATTATTTGAATGAAAATTGGCAGTATACATAGTTCTTAATACTATAAAAAAAATTATAGAGGGAAGCTAATTCATGACATTGAACGCTAATAACGTAACCAAAATCTGTAATTTTTTTAATTTACTTTACTTTATTTCCTCGCACTTTTAGAGAAAAGCACTATATATGCCTCGGCGGGAATAGAAATTCGTGGACTCGTCTTATTTTTTCGGACTCAGCTGCGCTTCGTCCGAAAAAATCGCTCATCCACGAATTTTCCTTTCCCGTCCTCTGCAATAATGTACTATTAAATTCACCCAGAAATACAAAAGAAAATCATACAAAATATAGCAAATTAAACTAGAAGTAAACAACATATAGTCTTATCGCTAAATAGCGATTTCTTCCATATAACCTTTAGGTAGCGGAAATTCATTGAATAATCTACGTCAGTAGGTGTTGCAAAACAGTAAAGAAAACATACATACATACATACAATCACGCCTATATCCCAAAAGGGGTAGGCAGAGATCACGGATTTCCATTTGCTACGATCAATGCAGCAAAACCGCTCTCCGTGAGCTACTTCTCGCCCCCGTGAAGAACGAGACGTGATGGGTGGCGAACCGCATCGCCGCCATGGGGAAAAGAAGAGCCTAGAAAAAAAAAAATTCCGATCATTTATTGGAGTCTTACTTAACAAGAATTTTAATTTAATTTTTAACCGACTTCAAAAAAGGAGGAGGTTCTCAATTCGACTGAATTTTTTTTTTTTTTTTTTATCATAATTTTTTTTTTTGTATGTATGTTACTCCATATCTCCGTGAATCGTGAACCGATTTTCAAAATTTTTTTTTGAATCGAACAGGTATAACCCCTAGATGGTCCCATTGTCACCAAGTCGGGATCTGATGATGGGATCCTGGAGAAATCGAGGGAACTCTTCAACTATTATAGGCACACCTATAGTGATTTCACTATTTTTTACAGCAACTCGGCCACTTCCTCTTGGAATAGCGGATCCTAAGTGAAGTCGGTTCTTTTTTTTTGTTTAAAATTATTAAACCGTAACATCTCCTTTCTCAGGACAAACATTGGTTAATGACAATGCCGCCATCCCCTCTCCCACCCTCAATGCTACCGACCTTAGACCGAGCATACCGCTCGCGCTGGGAAGCACTTCTAGCTGTAGACGAAATGGTAGCTGACGTCATTGCTGCTTTAGAAAAGAATGGGATGAAAAACACCTATGTTATATACACGTCTGACAACGGGTACCATGTTGGTGAGTGCTGGACGAAAAGCAACCTTATTACAGTGGAATAAAGTTTACTCTCTCAATCTACTTCGTTTCCCGATATTAGATACTTCTAGCTGTAGACGAAATGGTAGCTAATAAGGTCGTTGCTGCTTTAGAGAAGAACGGGATGGACAACACCTATGTTATATACTCGTACACGTCTGACAACGGGTACCCTGTTGGTGAATGCTGGACGAAAAGCAACCTAATCTCGTTGTAATAAAGTTTACGAATACTCTCTCAGTCGTCATCGTTTTCTGATATTATACACTTCTAGCTGTAGACGAAATGGTAGCTGACGTCATTGCTTCTTTAGAAAAGAACGGGATGGACAACACTATGTTATATACCACGTCTGACAACGGGTACCATGTTGGTAAGTGCTGGAAGGAAAGCTCTCTTTGAAATAAAGTTTTCGAAGAATCCATCTTGTCTTGATCCCATTGTTTTCGATGATATAGCTTTGTTAGCTAAACATAATTTCAAATCTTGACTAATTGTACAGTCACCATCAGATATATCGGCGCAGCCAAAGTGTTCATAGATATTTGAACAAAGTCTCTATTGTCAAGGCGAGTAAGCGCATCGGCGCGTGCAATGGCCGCTCCGTTATATTTGATTGCAACTGTACAGTCGCCATCAGATATATCGGCGTAGCCAAAGTGTTCACAGATATTTGAACAACGCCTCTATTGTCAAGGCGAGTAAGCGCATATATCGGCGCGTGCAATGGCCGCTCCGTTATATTTGATTGCAACTGTACAGTCGCCATCAGATATATCGGCGTAGCCAAAGTGTTCACAGATATTTGAACAACGCCTCTATTGTCAAGGCGAGTAAGCGCATATATCGGCGCGTGCAATGGCCGCTCCGTTATATTTGATTGCAACTGTACAGTTGCCATCAGATATATCGGAGCAGCCAAAGTGTTCACAGATATTTGAACAACGCCTCTATTGTCAAGGCGATTAAGCGATGCATCGCCGCGTGCAATGGCCGCTCCGTTATATTTGATTGCAACTGTACAGTCGCCATCAGATATATCGGAGCAGCCAAAGTGTTCACAGATATTTGAACAACGCCTCTATTGTCAAGGCGATTAAGCGATGCATCGCCGCGTGCAATGGCCGCTCCGTTATATTTGATTGCAACTGTACAGTCGCCATCAGATATATCGGATCAGCCAAAGTGTTCACAGATATTTGAACAACGCCTCTATTGTCATGGCGATTAAGCCATGCATCGCCGCGTGCAATGGCTGCTCCGTTATATTTGATTGCAACTGTACAGTCGCCATCAGATATCATAGCGGCGAAGAACACAAATATCTGAACAATGCCGGCCTCTATTCTTAAGGCGTTAAAGTGCATGTTCAGATATTTTTGAGTTCCTTGGCCGCTTCGATATATTTATGGCGACTTTACAATTTAATTTATCTTTACAGGCCAATTTTCCCAAGTATACGACAAGCGGCAGCCGTACGAGTCAGACATCAGGGTCCCTCTCCTAATAAAAGGTCCCGATATCAAGCCAAACACCACCAGCTCCCAGCCTGTGATGAACATAGACCTCGCGCCTACGATCCTGAAGCTGGCTGGTTTGGTGGTACCGGAGTCTATGGATGGCACGGTCATTGATATTTTGGGTGAGTATCTACCATAGACAAGGGCCATAGACACTGTAGAGTTGAATTTAAACCTTTGACCGCCAAAGCCGTCACATCACACGCACGGGAAGTCGTGCCGTCAGCGCCAGGACGTGATATCTCGTCCAAAATATAACCGGTTTGCCTTGCGTGCTCGCAGGCGCTGTCGCTGAGGGCACGACTTTTCCGTCCGATGCTTGGCGTTCAAAAGGTTAACGTAATAGGACAGTAGTAATTACAGTAAATAGAATCGTCTATTTCCATCACTCTCTTTCGTATATACAAGAGCGATAGAGACGGGACCATCGTGTTGTCGATTTTCGAACTTCGCGGTAGGCCCTCAGGTTCTTTATTTCTTAAGTTAGGGCAATGCAATGAGGGTTCCCAGAATGGATTATTTTACCAGGGGGCAGCACCATGGCGAGGTCTAGCTGTCAAAATGGTGGATTTTGACAGCTGCTGTCAAAAGGACCGCTCGTCATAGCTATTCATAACTCCAACAACCCTCATTGTATTTTGAAATACCGTAGGGCGTAGCCTCATAAAAAAACCGTTAATTTAATAATTAATATATAACGCCATCGGGTAATGTTTTTAAGAGCTAGTAGCCTTGCGGTAAGACGTCCTACTTTCAATCCGGAGATCTCGGGTTCAAATCCCGGCTCGTACCACTGAGTTTTTCGGAACTTATGTACGGAATATCATTTGAGATTTACCAGTCACTTTTCGGTGAAGAAAAACATCGTAAGGAAACCGGACCTAATCCAAAAAAAAGCCTAGTTTCCCCTATGGATTGGAAGGTCAGATGGGAGGCGCTTTCGTAAAAACTAGTATCTATTCATGCGATTAGGTTGTCAAGCAGACCCCAAGCCGGGATAAATGCTAGGAGGAAGAGAAGAGAGGGTAATGTTTTTAAGAGGTTTAAAGATAGTGAGAGGTAGGGGAGGTATTTTAAACTAAATCCGTATGATAAAATTTCAGGTCAAAATCCAGTAAAAGAGAGGACCATGTTGGTGGAATATTTCGGAGAATCCAGAGACGGGTCAGTGGACCCGAGTTGTCCGTGGAAATATGACAGCGACCATCTAGCCGTAAGCATATTTTTTCTCTTAAGAGTCGCCAGGACGCTCGCGTTCCCATACAAACGTAGTTTAGCTCTCAATTTAAAACGACATGCTTTAGAACCACGAAATTTGGCATGGGCATTCTAGTAGGTAGTACAGATCTATGTCGGTAATTCGTTTTCGTTGCTAAAAATTGTAATACAAAGAAAATACAGCCAGATACAGATTTACATACAAAAATTATTTTTGCCGTATTTTATTTGTATTACAATATTTAGCAACGAAAACAAATTACCGACATAGATCTTTACTACTAGAACGCCTATGCCAAATTTCGTGGTTCTAAAGCATGTCGTTTTAAAATGAGAGCTGAACTACGTTTGTATGGGGACGCGAGTTCACGCGAGCGTCCTGGCGACTCTTAACGGGGTTCTCTGTCATAATCAACCAATCATGTTTAATCATATTTTTTATTGGTGGATTTTGACAGCTGTTGTCAAGACTTCTCACGTCGGTGCTGTCACCTGGTGAAATATCGATAGAAGAAACCCTTATTCAATCTCACTGTGCGAATGTGGCCTGGACGATGGCTCTGTGAATCACATTTTTTTCTCTTGTCCGAGATTCAATTATTCATTGTACGACGTATTGCCTGACAGTATCCCGCGACCTATTGACTTCTACTCGCTTCTATCTCTAATGGACCCGCCTCTAACCAAGATTCTTATTAAATATATTCAAGAACATAATATAAAGCTCTGATATTTATTTCTAGTTTGTTTACCAATAATATATCTATATATCTATCTATACGTCACTTTGACAGTTCTTTTTTTTTTTTGGGCATTCTCCCGCTTTGTTGCTTGCATAACTGCCTACCTTCCGCTTTCCGCTCTCTCTAACTATGTTTGTATACGTCGTGTGTATGTCTGTGTCGTCAATAATTTTTATTTGTTGTAGGTTCCCAGCCTATCCTTCCAAAAATCAAAATTTAAACCGAACATTCTCTTATGCAATGTCAAAAGTCTACACCCCGACATTGGCAGAATTCACCTCGCTAAAACCGGCGAGGAGTAAAAGCCATCAATAAAAAAAAAAAAAAAAAAATTCAATCTCATTGATATAGGATTTTTATATTAAAATAATTCTTATTTCAGCAATGCGATCCACTGTATGATTGCAAATGCCAGGATTCTAGAAACAATACCTACGCATGTATAAGGCGCATTGGAAAACAGATCAACGACAAATACTGCGAGTTCAGAGATACACAGGTAAGATAACAATGTTAACATACAGACTGATATTACAGATTGTATTTGGCATTAAGTTCGCCTTTTGTGCAATAAGTTTTCTTTTTGTGCAATAATTATTAAATTAATAAATACATAGGGCCTTTCTACATCTCCACAGTGGAATCGAAACCGCGGTACAGTCGCCATCAAATATATCGAAGCGGTCACGGCACACAAAAATATCTGAACAAGCACCTCATCGCCTTGACAATAAAGGCGTTGTTCAGATAATTGTGACCACCTTGGCCGGTCCGATAAATCTGATAGCGACCGTAATTGAGATCTGTATCCTTTCCGCTCTTAATTTCCTCTCGATCCGATCAAGTTTCGCGATGAAACGTGCAGCGCGGTACCGCGGCGGAGATGTGCAAAATGCTACATAGATTCAGGAATTGTCGTGTCCACGGACCTCGTATGCTAGTCCATACATATATTATCTTACACCAACTGTTATACTTAAATCTACTTACTTATAAAAAGTCCGTTTGGTCGAGAGCAGATGACGTTACTAAATCAGTCATTTTGCATCATGTTCTAGTCATTAAAGGTCAAATTAAATTTGCAGGATTTCGTCGAAATATACGACTTGGACGCCGACCCGTACGAGCTGCGTAACGTGAATAACGAAACTATGGGCGCCTTCAGAGCGTGGTACCACCACGTGTTGAACGCTATGGTGTCCTGCAAGGGATCAGAATGTAATCGACATTTATAAATAGGTTGTACTAGTGTCAACCTGAGGAACGAAACTATGGGCGCCTTTAGAGCGTGGTACCACCACGTGTTGAACGCTATGGTGTCCTGCAAGGGATCAGAATGTAATCGACATTTATAAATAGATTGTACTAGTATTAACCTGAGGAACGAAACTATGGGCACCTTCAGAGCGTGGTACCACCACGTGTTGAACGCTATGGTGTCCTGCAAGGGATCAGAATGTAATCGACATTTATAAATAGGTTGTACTAGTGTCAACCTGAGGAACGAAACTATGGGCGCCTTTAGAGCGTGGTACCACCACGTGTTGAACGCTATGGTGTCCTGCAAGGGATCAGAATGTAATCGACATTTATAAATAGATTGTACTAGTGTTAACCTGAGGAACGAAACTATGGGCGCCTTCAGAGCGTGGTACCACCACGTGTTGAACGCTATGGTGTCCTGCAAGGGATCAGAATGTAATCGACATTTATAAATAGATTGTACTAGTGTTAACCTGAGGAACGAAACTATGGGCGCCTTCAGAGCGTGGTACCACCACGTGTTGAACGCTATGGTGTCCTGCAAGGGATCAGAATGTAATCGACATTTATAAATAGATGTACTAGTGTCAACCTGAGGAACGAAACTATGGGCGCCTTCAGAGCGTGGTACCACTACGTGTTGAACGCTATGGTGCCCTGCAAGGGATCAGAATGTAATCGACATTTATAGATTGTACTAGTGTCAACCTGAGGAACGAAACTATGGGCGCCTTCAGAGCGTGGTACCACCACGTGTTGAACGCTATGGTGCCCTGCAAGGGATAAGAATGTAATCGACATTTATAGATTGTACTAGTGTCAACCTGAGGAACGAAACTATGGGCGCCTTCAGAGCGTGGTACCACCACGTGTTGAACGCTATGGTGCCCTGTAAGGGATCTGTGAGGGGTCTGACTGTCACCGTTATTTATAAATAGTAGATTGTATTACTTAGTGTTGTAAGTTAGAGCCCAGCATCTTAAAAGCTCGAAGCGTAATATTCAGACCAATGACGCGTAGTTTCAGTGACCGCGAGCTATCCGGTTGCCTCACGGTCACTGTAAGTACGCGCCATTGCTTTAACTATAAAGGCTTGCAAGCATTCAAGGCCACTGCATACTGACATAGAGTAACTTATATAATAGAGCAGCACAGCCTAAGAACTTTTTGAAGCTTAAGTCATACACATGGTATCACGCCATCTATCCGAGAGCCACTTAAAGATACCCAAAATGTAAGAGGAAATGTCACCTCCATCTAGTAACGAATAGCGTATTAGTAGTACACTAGTCGTTACTAGATGGAGCTGATATTTCCTCTTACATTTTGGCTATCTTTAGGTCGCTCTCAACTAGATGGCGCTAAATACCGAGCCTCAAAAAGTTCTTAGACTATGGCCGTCTATTATATCTTCTATCTAAGTCTATGATACTGATATGCCGACAATGTTTCCAAAACAGTGAAAATTATGGAAAAATTTTGGCAACTAATTACGCTCCTTAGGTTAGGATAAATAATCGTCCAGGACCATGAAGTTGAATTCCCAGAATGTTGATTTTCTTGAACTTCGCAAAATGTTGAATTATTATAATGTTGAAATATTAAAAAGTTGAATTCCCAAAATGTATACTTTCCCGCAAAGTTGATTTCTTAATATTGTTGAAATGGGCCATTTTTACAGTTGTCCCTCCCCCCCTCACTTTTTTTTACATTTCCTTCACAACTTAACTAGACGCTAGAGACAGGAGCCCTGTTTCTGGGCGATTTGCCCTACGAGCATCTGAAGCTACCTAACGAACCTAACCTACCTACCTTACGCTTTACCTTAGGGGGATCGTGGTGAACTCATGAGTTCAGCAGGATCCCCTGGGGGACCTGACTAGGGGTTTTGGTGGACTACAGCCATATTTTGGGATTCAACGATTTCAACATACCGCAAAATCAACATTTTAACATCCAACATGCTGCAAATTCAACTTTATGCAATTTGGACTTTTAGAGAATTCAACTTTATGCAAATTCAACTTATTGCAAGTCCAAATTTTTAGGAATTCAACTTCATGGTCCTGGACGTAAATATTTAGTAAGAGCTATTAGTATGTATTGAAACTTTTTTGTGAACTTTTCTTTAAAAGGGTGTCATGGATCCTGGCCCGACCACACCCCTCTAACGAGATTTGGTGAATGTACAAATTCATAATTTTTTAGGTGCTATTTAGTTCTCCTTATCCACAACGGTACCGTGATAACTTGAAAACTACGCGGCACAAATTCATGGGATTAGCGGCACTAAATAGCACCTAAAATATGATGAATTTGTGCATTCACCAAATCTCGTCGGAGGGGTGTGGTCCGGGCAGGATCCTGTACCCCGGCCCGACCACATCGGTATCTTCGTTACTATGCGGCACAAATTCATGGGATTGGTGGCACTAAATAGCACCTAAATAACGATGAATTTGTGCATTCACCAAATCTCGTTGGAGGGGTGTGGTCGGGCCAGGATTCTGTACCCCCGCCCGACCACAACGGTACCGCGATAACTTGAAAACTACGCGGCACAAATTCATGGGATAAGGAGTACTAAATAGCACCTAAAAAATGATGAATTTGTGCATTCACCAAATCTCGTTAGAGGGGTGTGGTCGGGCCAGGATCCATGACACATAAAAGGAGGGTTAAAGGTCTGATACTAGTGCTTAAAATTAATCTGTTTACACGTTTCAAACTTAAGTTTGGGGAATGTGCCTATAATCCATATTACTTATTAAATAAACAACATCTAAGTTTTAACAATGTTTATTACTAACCAAAGAACCATGTTAGAAAAAGATTAATAACTAAATACAATATCAAAAATCACAGTCTTTATGGCAACTTACACAATAATACTGTATCGAATTTGTACAACAGAAATAAGTATGCTACGCGTCGCGTCCGATCCGGTTCCGATACTTAAGTCGATCCTATTATATTTCTTAAATACATCACATTTCTATTAAATAAATAGAAAATACAAACAAACACACACAGAATTGGCCATTTAAGTCCGTCCAAAACTGTCACTATCACAATGAAAAATAATACTAAAATTTAATTTCCATTTATTTATATCATAATAACATCGACATCATGCGTCTTAATAAAACCAAATGGTCTCAGAGCTGGCCACGTTAGATATGACAGAATAATGAGAGTAATGTAACCAGTTCAGTTAGATTGCATAACCCTCCTTTTTGCTAGATCCGGGCAGCTTTTAATGGGTGGAGATCAGAGTGACAGACCAACAAAGTTTTTAAGTTGAAAAAAAGTAATACCAAAATAGGTAAAATGTGCTAAAATTGTGTCATTTATAGAGAACAGGGCCTATATTTTAAAATAAGAACAAAAACCATTGTGTATTATTGCGGAAACAAAAACAGTAGGCGAGTAACCAAAAATTACATTGTACATCATTTGGCACCACTTCCCCCAACCGGAACTTTCGGATATTATATAATCTAATTAATTACATAATGTTTAATAATATTGGATCAAACCCAGAACTCTAGGATTTGTTTTCTTCAAGTTATTTTCATTCTTTGACCTCCACCACTTTACAGCTGCCAGATGTCCGGCTCAAGAAATAAGCATAGCAAACTAACTAGAGGGGTTTCGTTGCTCTCATTTTTGTTCCATATCTGCCGTGGCCAGCTCTCCGTCTAAAAGTAATTTGAACCATATACATATATATATATATAGTAGAGTTCATATTAAATGGCAGCAGTAATGGTCACGAACACACGATAATGCGGTGTTATTTTAATATGGATTGTAAATACTATGAAGGTTCAAATACCTTTGAGTTTAAAAGACGCGCCGTTACAACTGCGTTACATATGAATCCTAAAATCGGGTCAATAGAAAAATAAAATAAGGTAAACAAATATGGCGGACTGACAACTGCATTTCTACGCAAAAAAAACATGTGACATATCAAAATATTAGTAATTAAATATAAGTAGTAAACGGATATTTTAACTAAAAATTTAATGTAAGTAACATATGTCTGTCCACAAATTGACAATGATGGTAAATAAGTTTGTTCACATTATTTTACTTTTCAATTGCCTCCGAATATACATACAAAAGACTACCCTTTGACCGCTAAATCTGACGGAAAAATCACGACAGCGCCAGCGCGTTCTATATTTTGGACGTGATATCACGTGCTGGCGCTGAGGGCACGTCCTTCCGTACAGTCAGGTTCACGCGGCACATGATTCAGCCGGATCGGATCGGAAACGTATCGGACGCGGGACGCAACCCCATCAAGTGACAGCAGGGACTTGCTGTCGGCTCGCTATTCTGAAGTAGTCAGTCATCTTGTTCTGATTGAGCCCTTCGTCTTGGTACACCAGCGGACAGGGGAAGTACTTCTGAAATTTATGATTACGTGTTAGGGTCGCCCCCATCTGTCGACGCGGAATCTGCTTTCGCCGATAGAAAAAAGCTGTATGTCGACGCATTAAGAGCCAACAAGGCATGATTCAGCATAAAACAATAGGAAAATAGGGCAGTCGTTTTTAATATCAGAATTGTCTTCATAAGCCTCTTATCGAATGCAGTAGGAAGTGAATTATAGTGATTTGAGTGCATACCTGGTCGACTATAGTGAGTGACCCATGTACGGGGCACGGACTTGTGGAGATAGTTCGTCGTGACCAATGTATGGGGCACTGGACTGTGAGCGTGTAAAGGCACATCGTCACTACTTTGAAAAAAAAACTTGTTCTGTCACTAAAAAGAAAAATGTGGTAACTATTTATACGATGCATATAGAGTTACTGCGTTTCTTAGAAAAGAAGTGTGAGATACGAGATTATTTTCAAAGTCGTGACGATATCACCTCGTCATGTAATAGAGTCAAGATTATGTGCGAGGACGAGCGAAACGAGAAGTGTGTTAGGTGAACTGCGACCAATAAAGGGGTATTTAACAGGGTTGTTTTTAAAAACCTAATGAATTTGGTAAGCACATCGTTGAGTTACCCAAAGGTAAGCGCTTACCGAAATCTCAAGCCATTTTAATCTCTATTGCTATGACATTCGACAGGGAAACCACGTTGGATATTGTCAACTGCTACAAAGGACCCCGCAGCAAACATAGGGAAAAAGTGGTTTCAGTTAAATCTCACGAAATTTTAGTATGACGTTAATCTGGCTCTCTTGATATTTTTTTTGTATGGACACAACTCTCTCAGAAGTATACTTTCACAAATAATCAATGTAATTGTTTTTTTTGTATGGACACAACTCTCTCAGAAGTATACTTTCACAAATAATCAATGTAATTGTTTTGTACAAAATACGTGTTTGTTAACAATTTTTAAGTAATTCCTCCTTTTTGTCCTGTTTTGCATGTCGTTCGTAACATAGATAACTGATAACATGCGATGTCAACGTGACAAAAATATTTATCTTTGACCATTACGTTATTATAAGCACATGACTTAAAATATGCAAAAAAACTTGTAGCAGATGATGGCAGCAAGAAATCATTGCTACCGGATGAATTATGACTGACTGTTATAATATAATTCATACGATTGGGACGAATAAAAAAATACACGGGCTTAGACAAGCGTACATGACTGACAGTTGGTGGCTGCACCTTAATTGACTTCTTAACGTCAGTAACTGTCAATGCGTGTCATAACAATATATCGATTTTAGAACATATGTATTTCGCGTAAATATTAAATTGATTATTTCTGAAAGTATACTTCTGAGAGAGTTGTGCCCATACAAAAAAATAATCAAGAGAGCCAAATTAACATCATACGAAAATTTCATGAGATTTAACTGAAACCACTTTTTCCCTATGATTGCTGCGGGGTCCTTTGCCTACAATGCACAACTTTACCTGGCTTCAAAAATATGGTTTTCTTCACCATGGGAGAAAGTCGGCATCTCAGGAATAAGATATTAAATAGCTGTTTAGAGAAGAAAACCATGTTTTTGTAATTCATTTAAAGGTGAAAAAAATATATTTTTGCAACTAATTTAAACTTTAACATCAAAGATATTCTTTTTATTAAATTGCCACGGATCTGGTCATTAAACGTAGTACGCCTGGGAAAGGGTTAAATGTCAACGTGTGCACCTGCACAGACTTTACTCCGCCGGAGATGTCGACGGTGGGCACCACCTGCTTCTTCAGGAACTTGACGAAGATCAGCTCCGAGAAGAAATGTCCACTGTATGTTCACAATTGTGCACCCTACTTCTATATAATAAGGTGCAAAGTGTAAACACCATGTCAATGTCGCTCACCTGCACAGACTTAACTCCGCCAGAGATGTCGACGGTGGGCACCACCTGCTTCTTCAGGAACTTGACGAAGATCAGCTCCGAGAAGAAATGTCCACTGTATGTTCACAATTGTGCACCCTACTCCTATATAATAAGGTGCAAAGTGTAAACACCATGTCAATGTCGCTCACCTGCACAGACTTAACTCCGCCGGAGATGTCGACGGTGGGCACCACCTGCTTCTTCAGGAACTTGACGAAGATCAGCTCCGAGAAGAAATGTCCACTGTATGTTCACAATTGTGCACCCTACTTCTATATAATAAGGTGCAAAGTGTAAACACCATGTTAATGTCGCTCACCTGCACAGACTTAACTCCGCCGGAGATATCGACGGTGGGCACCACCTGCTTCGGCTTCAAAAACTTCACAAACCGAATCAGCTCTGAGAAGCTTGAGTGCTCACTGTAGGGAATGCCTGGAACAGAAAATATGGCTAAAATGCTGTTGGACCGCCAAGCATCGGACAGAAAAATCGTGCCCTCAGCCAGCGCCAGCGCGGGCGAGCGCGCAAGGCAAACCGGTTATATTTTGGACGTGATTTCACGTGCTGGCGCTGAAGACACGACATTCCGTGCGCGTGATTTGACGTCTGGCGGTTAAAGGGTTAAAGAAAAAAAATCCGACTTCACTTAGCCTACTCAAACTTTTCAAAAGCAAATGCCCAAGCTACTATGAAAAATACTCAAATCACTACCTATACATAGGTGTGCCCATAATATTTGAAGAGTTCTCTCGATTTCTCCGGGATGCCGACCCGATGAAAACTTTAAATAAAAATAAAATTCCAAATCGGTCTAGCAGTCCTCGAATAATCGGTGAATATACATAAAAAAGGAAACAAAAGATTCCGACGAATTGAGAACCTCCTTCGAAATCTTGAAGTTGGTCGAACATGTTCTCTGCAGAGAATAATACACGTACATATTTTTATGTTCGAAACGTTAAACGACATTTTCATCATTGTTGAATTTTGATGAAAATTATTACATTATATTGGCAAAGTTACCATATCACGGCTGGTGCATATTAATGTTAAAATACAATACTAAATCTGTACAACGTACGCGCCTTCCACCAAAAGATACCTTTGCCAAACAGTGTCACCATAGAATACCCAAGAAAAGATACCCAAAATGTAAGAGACAATGTCACCTGCACTATTACTACACCTAGTAACAAACGTACTATACCTAGTGCAATCTAAGAAGCGGTTTTTGACACCTGTCATCTCAGTACATTTTATAACCTAAAATCGATTTTAGGTTATAAAATGTACTGAGTTGACAGGTGTCAAAAACCGCTTCTTAGATTGCACACGGTATAGTAGTACCTACACTAGTAGCTACTAGGTGGAGTAGCAGTGCAGGACAGGACATTTCCTCTTACATTTTAGGTATCTTTAGGGGGCTTTCGGACAGATGGCGCAATTGACTTGAGCTTCAAAAAGCTCTTAGGCTGTGCTGCTCTACTATATATGTTACTATGGTGTCACATATGTGTTACCGTGTATGGTGACCATATCCTTCTCCATGGTGGTATTCTTGCCGTTTTCCCACCCGCTCGGCTTGAAAGCGACCACTTCAGTGAACGCGCCGTTCAAACTCTCCAAATAGCTCTTCAGTTTCTGAAAAACAATGTAACGTTACAGATTTTACTAAGTACTACTACTACAGGAGTTACTCGTAGCTTTTTAAGCCAGTAGGGTACTTTACAGTATAGTTTGGCCAGAGTTTGTTCCACTTCAAGCATAGACAGGGAGAATCATACTGTCTTTTTCTAATGCTAGTACTCTCACTACTAAAAAAGGGATGGGTATAGCATGTTACTCTGACTGTTACTGCGCTTTTGGTTTGCCAGACTATAGATAATAGTTATTTTCACCTCAGCAGTTCGAACAAGCCTACTTTCCTCACTCCCTGGAGTGACGAAAGTGCGACTTTCATCACTCCAGGGAGTGACGAAAGTTGCACAAATAACTATTGTGCAACAAGAGAGGAAAGTTGGTTTTTCTTGCGAGTGTTGATTTTGAGTCCCGAGTAAGCGAAAGATTCTATAATT
This sequence comes from Pammene fasciana, assembly GCA_911728535.1. Classification (NCBI taxonomy): domain Eukaryota; kingdom Metazoa; phylum Arthropoda; class Insecta; order Lepidoptera; family Tortricidae; genus Pammene; species Pammene fasciana. Next base: position 8,333,042 of record OU452292.1, read on the forward strand.
GAATCACGAGCGAAGCGAGTGATTCTAAGTTTTTAATCTTGAGCGTAGCGAGGGATCTCAAGGACACGAAATGTAAATAGTTATTTGTTATACAAGGGGTGAAAGTTGTATTTTACGTGCGAGTGTTATTTGAAACACGAGCTAGCGAAAGGATTCTATTATTGACCACGAGCGAAGCGAGTGGTTCAAAAATAGAATCCTGAGCGTAGCGAGTGCTTTAATACACGAGACGTAAAATAACTTTCACCCGAGTATAACACAAAACTTTTCACCTCACTACAGCGAGGAAAATAAGAAAAAGGGTGCATTTTGCTCGGTTTCCCGTAATTCCTCAGGTGTTTAATAATTCTTCATCACTCGAATCACTAATTTTTAACAAAACAACCTAGAAAAACATGCTAATATTTAACGTTGATATGATGGATGAATTGAAATGAAAAGTTTTGACGTAAAAGGTTTTATTAAATGTCAGATGCGTTTTGTTCGTACGTAGACTTATTCGGCTGTCAGAACAATTTATCCGTTTTTACAAAAAGAATGAAGATTAATGTTGAATGCTGATATTTATGAATTAAAATAAAGTTGTAAGACTGTATTAAGTGTTTTTACTCGATGCAATTAATTAATTGCGATGTTAAAAATTCTGCACTTTTAACGTTTTACGTTTTGTTAGCTGTCAAATGTCACTTAAGCCACTTGTCACTTATGTCAAAACTTTTTCACCACATGTGGATAAAAAGCGATTTTCACAATAGATATTAAACAAACAAAAAGGGCTTTCCGAGCTAGTGAGGTGAAAAAATCTTTTCTCTCGTGTGACACATACAACTTTTCACCTCAGTAGTGAGAACATATTAAAATTAAAAAACACATTTATTTACATTCCTGAATGAAATGCATCATCATTATGACGAAAGCTTCTAGAAACCAAATTTCACTCCAGGGAGTGAGGAAAGTAGGCTTGTTCGAACTGTTGAGGTGAAAACTTAATTGTTTCGTTGCATTCATAAAATCAAAATTTCAAAAATACACGGGAATATCCAGATGTAACATGTGTTTGCACTTTAAATGATTTTATAATGGTTAAAATTTTTCTAAAGGAGATGTATTCATCATATAGTATTGTGACGTCACAATATTAGTCTCCCGTATAAACTTCATATAACAAATCGTTTTGAAAGCTGATTTGAGTTCATAGGAAAGTAGCCTATGGAACTAATTAGTAAAGTAGTATTAGTTCATTTTCCCTAAGTTCAACATTATTACCGAAAAAAACAGGTGTTCTGACCACAGGCACTTTACTGACTTAAGAGATTCTTATAGCTCGGCCTCCAAATCGGTTTACCATTGAATCGCCGACAGACATTTCATCGAATATTATTTCAAAGACAACGTTTCAAGTATTTTCATTTCATCGACAAGTCATTCCGTCGATGACTCGTTACTAGGTATTTTAAACCGAGGTCTTTTAATTGGTAGTTGACTTATTTCAATAAAATTCATGTCATGGCTTTTCATTTCGGGTTTTTTTAATTCAATTTTTTTTACATGTAATCATATTTATTCCGATTTACCATTGAATCGCCGACAAACATTTAATCGAATATTATTTCAAAGACAACGTTTCAAGTATTTTCATTTCATCGACAAGTCATTAAACCACCCACGACCCATTCGGCCTTTTTATAAATAAATAGTTCTTCTAAATTTATTACGTCACATTGTCACATGTCAGTTTTGTTTTTAGGGTCATCAAAAAAAATAACCCTAACCTACCTATCTCTGGGAGCAGTTATGTTTTTAGGGTCATCAAAAAAAAATAACCCTAACCTACCTATCTCTGGGAGCAGTTATGTTTTTAGGGTCATCAAAAAAAATAACCCTAACCTACCTATCTCTGGGAGCAGTTATGTTTTTAGGGTCATCAAAAAAAAATAACCCTAACCTACCTATCTCTGGGAGCAGTTATGTTTTTAGGGTCATCAAAAAAAAAATAACCCTAACCTACCTATCTCTGGGAGCAGTTATGTTTTTAGGGTCGAAGAAAAGAGTATTCAGAGGTGAAGTTGCTAAAATGCATTGCAAAAAATTTAAAAGTTTAAGTCTTATGTAGTTATGTCTCTACACACTTATGTTTTTTTTATGCAATAAACGAGTTACCTCAATGATTTTTAGTTTATATATATTTAATCGTTGTCGATGAAATAATATTCGATGAAAAGTTTGTCGACGAAACAAGGGTACACCGTTTTGTAGTTGTGCCAATTAAGATAATTTGAAACAAATCAGCGATTAAGTAATATTCGTTGAATAGTATTTCTACGTAGTAAGATAAATTTAAATAAATAGAAGTTGAAATAAAATTACGCCAAACAATATTACTTGTACTAAAGTTTCGATGAATCGTTGTCGATGAAATAATATTCGATGAAACGTTTGTCGACGAAACAAGGGTACACCCTCCAAATCACATATTATTCAAGTATTACGTAACGCAATTTTTGAAGTCTGATGAAAACAAAGTAAACTGACCTCGTGGCTGAGGTCTCTCATCGGGACCGCGTGCAGCTGGCAGGTATGCGGCGGCGCCAGGCAGAAACTGCGACCCTCCACTATTTGTAGCACCTGATTTTGAAAATAATGCAAGAGATAGTTATTTAACAACAAGTATAGACAAGTAACTTCCAAATTGTTTTTTGGTACAGTTTTATTGCTGCGGCCTAGGTGGTCACAAATATCTGAACAACGCCTCTATTGTTAAGGCGATAGAGTGCATGTTGAGATATTTTTGAGTACCCTGGCCGCTTCGATATATTTGATGGCGACTGTACCTAGTAGCGTTGTCATGTAAACTACGGAAGTATACCAAAATTTCAGCTCAATCAGACACCGGGAAGTGGTTGAAATTTAACTTACAAGATTTGATGCATATAATCACATAACCAAATAAATAAACAAACATATATACGGGGTCAAAGCTAAATAAAACTGTGTAAAAACAAATAATTTTCAAACGAGTGGCGAGACATGTAAAACACGACAAGAAGAAGTTTAAAAAATTTGCGGAGAAATAAATAATTTAACCTAATTTAATACAAGTAACAATTAAGTCAGGACATGTTTACTTTATCTAAGATCCATGTGATTATAAGTCTAAAATTGAGGTACAGGCGCGTGTGTATCTCTGTCATTAGTTATCCTTGTAATTTTAATTGAAATATTATAATTCTGACCATAATTCGACTCTATTGTCGCAAAAAAAGGAACTCCAGAACCTACCAACTTTCTGAAAATTCGTGTCTGTACGCGACAACGGTTGAATGCTCCTCTATGGTCAAGGCGATAAAGTGCATATTCAGATATTTTTTGAGTACCCAGGGCCGTAATTAATAAACATTACAACCCGACAAATATGTCAAAAAACGACAAATTTGTCCAATTGTGCTCATATTGCGTTCAATAAACTTTACTGATTTGTCACAGGGTGACAGGTGACCTCTTGTCAATGTAGCTGATGAATTTTGTTCAATAAAATTCTGACTGCTACAAAATTGTCATTGTCAACTACAATTCAAAAATTGTCATGGATTTCTATAGAAAATGAGCCAATTTACAATTACATATAACAATTACAACACCTAATTAATCTTTTGACCACCGTCGTCTGATATATATGAGACAAAGTGACAACGTGAATGACACCTTCATAAATTATGACAGAGTTCAAAATTTAAAGTTCAATTTTTGACGTATGGCCGTCAAAAGGTTAAACACGATTATGTCCAATTGTAGTTACAATTTGTCACAGTGACATATTTGTGGGTAGATAGTAGATTGTAATTTTTAATAAACAGAGATTAAAGATTTTTGAATTGTATTTGTGATTTGTAAGTGTGGATTGTAATGTTTATTAAATAGGGCCCGGGCGTGCCGATATATTTGATGGCGACTGCATAATTGCACATGGTGGTCTTGTCAGACTAACCTTATCCTTTTCCGGGCACGCCCACACCGAGCACCCCACACGACGTGCCATGCCGAGGAAAAACTTCTCTTTACCTGTCAATCAATTCAATTTAATGTCATAAAAACACACGTCAAATAATAAAAATATACAAAACAAAAAACAGTAACAAATGAAGTCGGTTTAAAATAACACAATACCTAATAAAATAAAAATCACAAATTAAAGCAAAATACCCACTTAAACATACCAAATGTCATAATTTTAAATTAAGTCAAAGAATAATACAAATCAGGCACAAAATACTATTTTGTGCAACAGTTACATAATAAGGGTTCTTAAGATTCGAGGGTCGAAGTTACAAAATGAGGCAAAGCCGAAGTCTTCTTTGTTTCGTACCATTATCTATAAAAAACGGCAAAAAATCATGTCTGTTGTAATGGAGCCCCCTAAAATATTGATTTAATTCTGGTTTTTAGTATTTGTTGTTATAGCGGCAACAGAAATACACCATCTGTGAAAATTTCCACTGTCTAACTGTCACAGCCCATGAGATACAGCCTGGTGACAAACGGACAGACAGACGGACATGCAGACAGACAGACAGACAGACAGACAGACGGATGGACGGACGGATAAGTTGGTAAAATGGATAGTTGTTACTAAATTACCTATGGTATATGTGCCACAAACTATAAGAACGGACGAGAACTTCTTGCCAGCTTTTTCCAGCGCAGTTTTCTTCAACCGAAGGAAGGACAGCGCCATCTCTAGGCTCTGCTCTTGCGTTGGGAAGTCGTATTGGGGATTGCAGTACCTGAAAATATGTAAATGTTGTTACAATGTAGAAATAGCACTAGACCCTACTCATAAGCCGTGTTCCGAATCGAAATTATAGTGCTCAAAACGCTTACAGCGCTGACGGCAGACCGAATCAGTTAGCGCGTTCAAGACCGCGTAAGTAGTGTTTCGTTTTGGACCACCGTAAGCGGTCTTAGCACTGTGAGCGCGATTCGGACCACTTGACAGCTCCTGTCAATGTCAACGTCAACAGATTTCGCTCCTGAGCTCAAAGCAAGTATTAACTAGAGCCCGCACACGCGTCCCCCCGTATGGGATAGATATATAGATGCCCATAATCACTTCTACAGCCTAAAACAGAACAATTTACCAATCTTTTCCTTAGCCGACACAACTTTCTAGGAAAACTAACAGCTTTTCTCGTAGCAATCACATAAATTCTTGAAGAAATCGCGCATTATATCTGTTTGTTACCCTCCACTGCTAGAAGTAACGCGTGGAGGGTAATAGAAACTATGACAAGGACCAACGATAATAGCACCTCTCTGCCGTATCTATTGAAAGTGTAATAAGACCATCCCGTTCTATCTTGGTATTATTAGTTCCGTGTCAGATCTATGGGTGGTATATCTATGCTCCTGAGTGACACATGTCAACACAGTCGACACATATCAAACGTCATCTTGACGTTTGTGCTCAAGGTGCTTACGCGTCGGAGTGTGAGCACCGTGAGTGCCATCCATGACGTCATCAATGGCGTCATGAAATTTCGTGTTTGCGCTATGAGCGTGATTCGGTCCGACCGTAAGCGCGCTCTGAGCGCTGTGAGCGTGATTTGGACCTGGGCTATAGTGTTCTGTTCCTGCCGGTAAGTAAAGTTGCCAGAAAGCTCAGAGGATGTGCAATGTGTTGACGACTTTGGGCCCTCGTCCCTTTAGCTGTCAAAACAGTGAATCGTCCTTCGCAACGCGCGTGGACACCTCTGGATTTGCAGGCGTCCATGTACTACGGTAGCTGCTTGCCATTAGACAGGCCGTATGCTTGTTTGCCACCGTCGTGGTAAAAAAAATCCGTTTCTAATAAATACAGTTAAAAAAAGATAGTATATCTTGCATGCGAGATACTGTCGCGGCTAAGTGCTAATTGGTCTCACATTGGCGCCGTTCCGCTCCGGTGAACGAGACAGCGCTATACAAACGCAGAGCGCTATCTCGCTCTCACACCGTCACCGCACGCGGAAACCGCAGCAGTGTGACAACCGCCTGGTAAAGTAAAAGTGCAACTCACGTGGTGTCGAGATATATTGTGTGGACGTCGCTGTTCCAGAAAATAGGGTAGGACTCCATGGGCGGCGACGCTCTGAAGTCCCCCGTGTGGAGAATGGTCTTGCCGTTCGGTAGGCAGAAGAACAGCATTACTGCGCCCGGGCAACTGAAACGTAAATAAATAAATAAATACGGTGTAGGACATATACCTCGTTTTTTTTTCAGATTAGAAAAATAACGGTCGATTTCGACACTTTAGCTGTATTTTTTTCAGCCATATCTGAGCAAAATATAAATGAAACTACCTTTTTCCACTATTAGTGATACGCTTAAGCCAATACGATGCAAAATGGCAAATTTTAAAATCGTTTTCCCAAAAATCGCATGACGACAATCGCACGATTTTTCTAATCTGAAAAAAAACTAAGTATAGATGCATTTTGGTTTCAATACCAATACTCTATACAGCTCTTTGTTAGCGCTGTGGGCACTGATGTCTATAACTTTGCCAGCACCTTATGGAAAAAGCATTCACTTACTGGTTAGCGTCGACAGCGGTAACGTCGACCCCCTCGATCCTTGTGGTTTCCTCCAGGTTTAGGACATGGATGTTCGGCTTCAATACCAGTACTCTATACAGCTCTTTGTTAGCGCTGTGGGCACTGATGTCTATAACTTTGCCAGCACCTTATAGAAAAAGCATTTACTTACTGGTTAGCGTCGACAGCGGTAACGTCGACCCCCTCGATCCTTGTGGTTTCCTCCAGGTTTAGGACATGGATGTTCGGCTTCAATACCAGTACTCTGTACAGCTCTTTGTTAGCGCTGTGGGCACTGATGTCTATAACTTTGCCAGCACCTTATAGAAAAAGCATTTACTTACTGGTTAGCGTCGACAGCGGTAACGTCGACCCCCTCGATCCTTGTGGTTTCCTCCAGGTTTAGGACATGGATGTTCGGCTTCAATACCAGTACTCTATACAGCTCTTTGTTAGCGCTGTGGGCACTGATGTCTATAACTTTGCCAGCAACTTATCGAAAAAGCATTTACTTACTGGTTAGCGTCGACAGCGGTAACGTCGACCCCCTCGATCCTTGTGGTTTCCTCCAGGTTTAGGACATGGATGTTCGGCTTCAATACCAGTACTCTATACAGCTCTTTGTTAGCGCTGTGGGCACTGATGTCTATAACTTTGCCAGCACCTTATAGAAAAAGCATTCACTTACTGGTTAGCGTCGACAGCGGTAACGTCGACCCCCTCGATCCTTGTCGTTTCCTCCAGGTTTAGGACATGGATGTTCGGCTTCAATACCAGTACTCTGTACAACTCTTTGTTAGTGCTGTGGGCACTGATGTCTATAACTTTGCCAGCACCTTATAGAAAAAGCATTCACTTACTGGTTAGCGTCGACAGCGGTAACGTCGACCCCCTCGATCCTTGTCGTTTCCTCCAGGTTTAGGACATGGATGTTCGGCTTCAATACCAGTACTCTGTACAACTCTTTGTTAGCGCTGTGGGCACTGATGTCTATAACTTTGCCAGCACCTAATAGAAAAAGCATTTACTTACTGGTTAGCGTCGACAGCGGTAACGTCGACCCCCTCGATCCTAGTGGTCTCCTCCAGGTTTAGGATATGGATGTATTGCGGATTCACCCCCAGCCGGGCTACGCACAAATCACCTGCAACAGAACAGTTCAGAGCAATGACGCGTAGTGCGACCGAGAGGCAACCGGATGGCTCGTGGTATTTAAGCTTCTGAATTGATGAGAAACCGCCCTCAATCGTCATTATCAACTACAATAATATTGCTTTGCTATTCCGCGGTATATTAACCTTTTCCACGCCAAAGACGTATATATCGGCACCACAGGTCCAACGCCAAAGACCGATATATCGGTCACTGACCACAGAGCACAATAGACCTACATGCACACGCATGTCGTGGCGTCTGAGTGGTAGGTTTTGCGTTTGACATGGCATCGAAAAGGTTAACGTGGTAGTAAAAACTAGTAAAATAATAGTTACCAGTGATTTTGGAGCAATACAACAGTTTATTGAAACTCTTCTTCAGCCCTGAGTAATGGTCAGAGTGGAAGTGAGACAAGAAGTAATGCTTCACGTTAGGTATGTCTCCGTATGAGAACGCGTCCACAGCGAAATGGGTCCCTGCGAAAATATGGAAACTGAGTCTTCTCTTAAAAGGCTCTTACAGGATCAATGCGCATGTGACACCTCTGGAGTTGCAATCCAAAGACTATGGTAGCTTTTTACCATCAGGCCGTATGCGAATTATTGTTATATAGTGCCTATCTAATTAGTATTAGTATTATTTTAGTATTAAGATTGCTTTATGACGTGTATTGTATATGTGCATTTACGAAATAAATGAATATGAATATGCAATATAATTTATACCATAGAGTTACTTATATACTAGAGCAGCACAGCCTAAGAACTTTTTGAAGCTCAAATTATCGCGCTATCTCCCCGAAAGCGACCTAAAAATACCCAAAATGTAAGAGGAAATGTCACCTGCACTGCTACTCCCCCTAGTAACGAATAGCGTACTAATAGCTACTAAGACAGCGGCAAACAAGCTTAGGGCCCATCTGACAGTAAGCAGTTACAGTAGCCTATACACACCTACAACTCCAGAGGATTCACATGCGCGCCGCCTACCCTATAAGAATTTATACTAGGGAATGCAACCCGGGTTTTTTTTAGTATGAAAAAACCCGGGTTTTCGGGTATTACCCGGGTATTTCCATACAAAAAAAACCCGGGTTGCATTCCCTAATTTATACACGTTTTTGAAGAATTAAAATGTAATCTTACCTGCTACGATTTTATAATGTGGTATAATCCTCGAGGACCCAAAATTTAATCTGGTTTTAGCAGAAAGGGACACAGGGTCGAAACTTTTTAGGGGCGACTCGGACCGTAAGCTGGTCGTTTTGCCCCGACTTTTGGCATCGGGGTGCTTCGGGGCAGACGACCCGCGGCATCGTGGGGACGGTTCGCCTTTCCACTCTGATCTAGATTGAAAAACAATTTTACGTCACTCTGGGCGCTAAGTGAGATTTACCGCCCTAGAGCGCAGCGGCAAATCTCACTTCACACCCGCGAGAAGACGTAAAATTATGTACGCACCACGGGCGGTAATAAGGAAGGCCTCAGATCGCTTGTTTATGGCCCTTACCTTCGGTTCGGGCTACAAATACCCGCGATCTGAGCCCTTCTTTATTTTACCGCCCTAGGTACGTAATGTACTATTACGTCACTCTGATCGGTAAGTAATATTTGCCGCCCACGGACGCAGCGGCCTCACTTCACACCCAGAAGAAGGGCAGTAATAAACAAGGGCTCAGAACGGTTGTTGTTGCACAAATACCCGTGGTCTAAGTCGTTCTTTATTTTACCGCCCTAGGTGCGTAATGTACTAATTATCTACACCCACATCATTAATCCTCTATTCTGCGTTCGAAAACCGTATGTAATTATTGCAACCAGTATTGTAACATCTCAGTGTATTATCTCTGACCGTGGTGAAAACATCTTTGACCGTGGTGAAAACGTATGAAAATTAATTACCACATCGTATAACGGTAAAGTAATGAAAGTCCAGTCTTGCCCCCCGACCGCGGTTAGCCTGTCCCCCGGCTGCCGGCACAATTGAGTTGGCCATGGCGATGCAATAGCGGTCATTCTAAGGGTTTCCGAACGTATCATTTCGGATTTATAATATGTGTGTAGATTGTAGATACAGCAGTACTGTACGTAATTAGACACTAGTGCGAACTCAGTTACATAAACTACTTACTAATAACTTGTATCTAATCTTTTTACTACAGTACAGTCGACATATATCATATCTTTACACTTTTGCACCTTATTACAAAGGAATAAGGTGCAAAAGTTTAAATACATCTTTGACGTCGACTGCACAAAATCCAATATATTACACCTAGGTATGATTCAGTTCACAATTATTACAAACGATACCTATTATCTAAGTAATATTGGACTTTAAATAATAAAATAAATCACTATATATTATCATAAAATCATAATATTAGCTAACCCTACTGTTAGAGCTCCTCCACATTTAACATATGATCGATCTTATTGCGTTAGCAATAAGGTTAAAAATGAACAACTATTATAGTATGCAAGTTAATACGTATATAGGTATGGTGGGGTCAAAACAAACGTGCCGATAGAGGCGTAACTGATCAATCTAGACGTCTCGCTCGCGCTCGGTGGCTCTAGAAATGCGCGTAGCATCTTTCTCGCTTTTTGTTATCGACCTGCATGGCTAAGTTTGTGACGACACCACTATAGTAATACGAGATTGCATACCTGTAGGATCGGACGCATTTCACATCAGACACATTCGTGGTCTTTTTCATTTCATTAGCATCATCCTCGACTATCACAACATTTTCTGTTGTATCACAAACTCCTGCCTCTTGACAGTCCTTAGCGAAAAACGGAGTTATCGACTTTTGTTTCAAATTATCACTTTTTTCATACTTTCTATTACCAAACCTATTTTTGCTGCTACCAAATTTACTCTTATTCAAATGACGTTTCACTAATTTACAATTTTGCGGCTGAACAATGACATGCGACAGTTTCTCAATGGCATCAGTTTTCAAAATTAGAACTTTAGAGTTTTCTGTGTCAGCTGCCAGTTTTTTCTTTTTAATTTCTAGGTTGACAGCTACGCCGGACCTCTTTTGAGCTGGCGTTTCATTCATATTTTCGTCGTACTCACTCTCAGTGGAAAGAGGAGTGCATTCCTCTATTTCACAGTCTAAAGTAACATTTTTATCCTTATGCATAATAGATACTTTCTTAATATTAGTGTTCTTCGTGGTCAGATCGATGAAATCGCAGTCTTGTACACCAAATGAGACTGTAACGTGAGATTCGTCATTTAAATCGTGAAGTATTGTCTCTTCACATTTGTATAGCTCAGTGGCAGAGGATCCACTGATCAAAGAATGATTATAAGCTACATTTTCTATTTGTATGTTCTTAGGCTGTACAGGGTCTGAGAATGGTTGCAAGTCTTCAAATACAGAGAAATCAAGACTGCATTGATCCTGCGTCAGCTTATTCGTGACAGGACTTATTACCGTTTCATTTGTCGAAATTTTATTCGTGATATTCTTCCGTTTTTGTGGTATGTCATTGTAGGAAAGATTTACAGTGCTTGCATTGGCTAAATCAGTGTCATTATGAAAAGAAACTTGCCTTGATGCAAGATTCTTAAAGATAGGATTTACATGGTTGCTGTTCTCTTTGTTTTGGCCCTCATTACTGTATAAAACTAAATCTACCAGAGTTCTGACAGATTTGGCACAATTCGGATTATTTTTGGTTTTACTGTTGTCTGGGTGGAACAACCTTTTCTTGGCAGGAACAATCTGTAAAAAAAAACTTTATTGTGAATAACATGCAACACAATGACTAAAATTTTGTATTAATGATAGTGATTTCTTAATAAGAAAAAAATAATTAATAATGTGTGACGTTTTCAAGCAAAAGGTACATCATTGTTATTTTTTTTTTATTCATAATAAAGATACCTATTACAATACACTTGTGAACGAAAAAAAAAAACATTGTTGGTTATTAATAGAGTTTATTTTTTAATTAATTATTATGGCAGTAATGCCTTATTGACAACCGACAATCATGTACCTTTTATTGAAAATGGAAATGGCACATATATTATTGGAACTAAAATAGAACTATTAACGATTTCCAAAACTTTTTACTATTAATGCAACATTGGATGTTTCCATATGTAATTGGGTTTTCTGATAATTATATGAAACGCTTATCAGGGGTCTCCAAACTATCTACATACTTCTACAACTAAAACGGCTATTAGACATTGCAACCTGCAGGGCCCAATCTGTCAGGTTGGAAGGTGTAATTAAAGGTAGGGCCCGTAGGGAGCTGAAGGAGGGGGAGGGAGAGGCAGAGTACACAACAGATTGGGCCCTGCGGGTTGCAATGTCTAATAGCCGTTTAACTACTATGTGGTCTGAAGTGAAGGCGCAGTTATGGCCCTCGGGCAAATAAGTTTAGACTCCTGCTTATTATACCAAAATCAACCAAATCTTATAAAAATAAAGTAACTAGTAGTTCGCCCCGAATTGTGAACTCGCGAATCTTGTGTTTCGCCATAAATGTGCAATAGTAGAATTACTACAAATACCAAAAATAGGTATCGGGTATTTTTTTCTCAACTAACCATCACTGTGAAACTAAACGTCCATATTAAATTGTGCGGTTGATGCGCAAAATTTTACCGCGACGAAATCGCTTCAGATTTGAAAGTTTTTGTCTCATCTAAATTTAAATCCACCTCTCACACGCCTCTCACTCTGTTGCTTTGACATGTCGTGCTCATCTGTGGACCACCGTTTCGATCACCATCATTATGCGTCTATGGTAACTCTCTCTTACTAATGTGTTAATGTCAGTATGCTGATGGCCCTAGCAGCCAAAGCTCTAATAAATTTAAAAAAAAGTCAGTTGTCAAAATATTTACACCAAAATCAAAATATAATTGAAAATATTTTTGTAATCAATTTTATGTTCCTAATTGTTATGAAACAGTAAGCAGTTAATTAGGATTTGACGAGAGTGTTAATCAATACCTTTCGTTTGATACCAAACTCAACCATACTTGCTCGTAAAAGTAGCAAATAAGATGACCAATGTAACAGGACCCCTTTACAAAACCTTTTTAGGCCTTCTAATTTCAGAACCCCCGTCTCAATCCAGCTCATATACGAACTCGCAAATTTTGTTGGTCTCTGCTACAACCCCAACAAATTTCATAAAGATCGGAAAATCGCTACTAAAGTTATCGTCGGACAAACTATCGAAATCAAAAAGCCATCCAAATGCCGAGACGACCCAGTAGCCAGGTGACAGGTTGTTGTTTGTAAGAACGATCTTCGCTTACGCTCCGCTCGTTCGATAAGTAGTTATTCTTGTAATTTGAGATGAACATGTGCAATTTTTTTCTTATTTTTTCAAAGAAACAAACAGTCAAGAAGTAAGAACAAAAATTAGACCTATAGTTTCCTAAAGTATACAAAGTTGCAATATGTAGCTAAAGTACATTTACACTTTTATGAAAAAGTATATACCTTTGAGCAAAGAAAATTGTATAGGTACGTACATTTAACAAATATATTATTTTTAGTTCACTTAATACATATAAAGTTGGTTGCGAACTTTTTACATTTGAGAAAAGAAAATCATCATAAAAAGAAAACAAGAAGGGTCATTCCATATGTGACTGACTCTACATTTGACCCAGATTTCGTTTTATTTTGCGCCATATTTTTAATATTAATAAATTAATGGTTTTAGTTTTGGTATATTTTTAGGGTTCATTCCACATTTTTCCCTCTGCAGTACAAATATGCTTATAAAAATGTATGATAAATTATTTATTTCACAAAATGCAAATGTGACTGACACTACATGCAAAAGCAAGCTGTGTTCGAGAGTATTATTTAACAGCGAATATTCTCCTCTGTGCAGGCTTTATAACTTAGAATTGCATCTGGAGACAAGTTACACAAATCAAATTATTGGAAAATGATAAAATTAGGAACCTTAGTGTTTAAATATCAAATTTATTCGAAAAATAAATCGTGACTGACACTACAGAGCAAAACGTGACCGACACTACCGTCACTTTGGATTGGAATATAACTGTATTTTAAAATAAAATTTGGAAACTAATAATACAGAACTCACGTTAAAAACTTTGAAACCATTTTAAAGATATAACAATACACTAAAATGTTATTTTTGAGTGCAATAATACCAATCAAAAAGTCAATAATAAAATGGAAAATAAAAGAAATAGTAACACAATAATAAACATTAAAAATACAATTTTAAGGAAAAATTTACAATTATTACCGAACAAACTCATAATATTACATTAATCAGATATTCAATATTTTTCTGATACATGCAGTGTTTTGGGGAACTTGTAATAGATTCTATTGACTTTAAGAATCAGACTAGGATTCAAAATACCACTGGCTTTTAACTTCTATCTCTGGTTTCTTTTCGTTTCTGTTGCTGTTTTAGCCATATACAAGAAAAGAAAAATCAAAAAATAGCAAGCTTTTCATGATAATACCTACCGTGACTGATCCTACCTGTTTCGTGACCGACTCTACATCGTGACTGACACTACAGAAATATTTAAGCAGTTTTAAGAGCAATAAATGAAATTAAGCAATTTTTGATATCGGCATCAACTAAATTTTTACGTAAAATAGGAAAAAAAGAACAAGTTTTACCATAGTTAGAGAGAAAAAAACTTCTAATACTGTGACCGACACTACAACCCGACATAGTAGATTGAGCCCTTTAAAATGTCATATTAAAACAAGTATTAAATACATTGCGGCCTATGTATCGATAAATTGTTTCTAAAAGTAGCAATGTGTAGCAAAACATTACAATAATACTAAATACTGACTGTGAAAATATATCTAAAAGTTCACCACAAATCGCGCTACCTACTGGTGTTTACGACCGCGCCATCAAAACATCAGTAGAACCAAAAAAATCAAAATCAACATATACTTCGAATAGTGAAAACTAAAAGTTCGATAGTGTTCCTACCTTATTAAATCGTTTTTATGATCAAAAACAGAAATATATTTTTTTCAATTATGGTGTACTTTTTCATGGAATTGCCCAGAAGACACTAAAATTTGCAGTACGAATAGAATACTTACTTATAACTAAAGGTTTTTTTTGCAAGTAACCAGTTAACAAAGGTTACATCATCAAATGCGACATCATTTATCATACCAAAAATGTATTTAAATGCTCTTTTCAGTGATTTAGGTGTAGAGTTAAATATAGATTATTTATGTTATCAATCGAGTTGAGCGTAATCGAACGAAACTTTCGGAAACTTCTTCTAGTTTTTTGAAATAATTTTGGAAATATTTTTAAAACTTTCCGCAACTTGCGCATCAACGAGGGTGTGAGGTGTGAGAGGATTTAAAAATTTGTTTTAGAAAGAATATAACTAACTTACTAGAATATTAAGCAATCAAAACTATTAGACCTTAGACAGTGGCGTAACTATAGGGTGGCAGAGCTGGCAAAATGCTACGGGCCCCCGGCTCGAGGGGGCCCCAATCTGAGAAGCTACGACTAAAGGAGGATCTTAACATTTTCTGTAAAAGGGGCCCCATGTAATTAATTTGCCACGGGCCTGTCTTAGCGTAGTTACGCCACTGACCTTAGACACTTTTTGGAGAAATGGTCAAGGTAAAAGACTGTTAACCATACTTTTATTTGTCCTTCTCACTAAAATCCAACCAAAAAGATTGATGTGATGTAATAGAGAAATCAAAGTAAAACGTATTACACCTATTTATACTGTACAAATTACAGCAACATTCGGACAAGTGAAACAGTGCACATTTTTATATTTTTACTGTCAGCAATGCCGTCTTTACCATAAGGGCAAACGGGGCCCGTGCCCAGGGCCCCCATGCTCAGGGGGGCCCCGAAAGATCGTAGACGACCTTTTTTTTAGAGTCAACATTGTCCCTAATTGAGCGCCTGAGTCTGATTTCTAAGTGTCCAAGGGCCCCATATTCTTATGTGCCCTAGGGCCCCATCACATATTAAGACGGCCTTGGTAGTCAGACATGACTTAGCAATCTCTATCACATAGGTGAGTTGATAATTTATTTCTAAATAATGTTATAGGAAGAGTATTCATGCAGATAGCCAGAGGGCTTACCACGAAGTTCGAAAATCGACAAAACGATGGTCCCGTCTTTATCGCTCTTGCAAATACGAGAGTGATGCAAATAGACGATTCGATGAACGAAGTGGTTCGCGGTTACAGGCCTGGTCAGAAAGGTACTAACCTGATTCGTAGCCCTCTTAGCCAAGCCACTGTTTCTTTTTAAAGACAACGAACAACGACTGGCCACTGAAACCTGAAAACGATTGAAAT
Source organism: Pammene fasciana (assembly GCA_911728535.1). Taxonomy (NCBI): domain Eukaryota; kingdom Metazoa; phylum Arthropoda; class Insecta; order Lepidoptera; family Tortricidae; genus Pammene; species Pammene fasciana. Next base: position 8,349,115 of record OU452292.1, read on the forward strand.
ATACCTAGTTACGTTTATGTTTCTTGAAATGTAATAGACTCCGACTATTAAATGTCTCGATTAAACTCGGTTTAAACGTAACAAACTCATAACATTAGTTACCTGAGTCAATGAGAAATTTTCTTTATTTATAGTCCTGGGATTCAAAAGAGACGGCACGTAATTATTTATATCATTATTCATTATCTTAATATTCTAAATGTGTTGCACTTAGACATGATACTTTTTTGCAAATCTAGGAATCAAAACAAATACCTAGTATCAAGGCAACTGGCAAAGCAAAAAGCAAAAGCACTAGAGTCAAGTCAGCTTTTTTCTCAAAGCAAAGGGTGGTATATCTATGGCTTTTTTTTAATTTTGACATTTTTTTTTTTTTTTTAAATTTATTTCTTGACCATGGATACAAGTCCTTCAGTCGTAATCATAAGAAATTATACAAAACTAAATTATAAGGATCACATAAAGATACATGGAAGTAGATAGATGACAATAGATAGATGGAAGTTCTTACTGCAAATATTATAATATACGTAAACAAATCAATGACACTTGGGTGTTACCAATTAACAAAATCGTGTAGACCAAATTATACGTTTCATTCATTAAATCCATTTAAAATCGTATAGTTCTTGCTAAAGTTATATACATTTTACCTACTTTGACTAAACACTTGGTTTTATTTAAAAATACGACAACATGGATGGATTGGATGATGATTGAATGACATTTCTTTGATTTTATAAGTGGCAATGACAAACTTTATCACACGTCAGTTTTAAATTTTAGGTGCCATGTATGTAACTATACCCTTTCTGTGAGGAAAATGTATTTAGTATCAAACGTCGAATATTAAATTTAAATGTGTTCAATTGGAATTAAAATTATAAAATCGAAATAAGTAAATATTTTTTCACCATTTAATGCCTGTAAATAAACACGTATTATGTGATAATTACTATTTGTTGAGATAATATGGTAAATAAAATTTCATATAATGACAACATTTTTCATTACATTTTTCTCTCCCCACCGACTTCAGTCAGTATAGTATTCCATTTTCTGAAGGGGTATGAGTGAAAAAGAATTGGAAATTTCAATTTTAGTTCTTAACACTAACATAAAAATAGTGCAATAATATTTAAAAATACACCTTAAGTGTTGTGGCCCTCAAGGAGTGCTAAATGTAAGTATATCAATTGTCTATCTAGATGTAATGTTAGGTTAGACGGTGCATAATATTTTCTGCTGACTGTTCCCAATTTTCTTTAATTAAGCTTATTTGTTTAGGGGCTGAAATTCGCTTTTATTATTTGATAATGCTAACCTTATGTAATGCCCTTTTGTTAATCATATGACATTTTTGTTTGATCTCAAAATAACCATCAAAATTAATTAATCAATATCACTCCAACATTTGAAATGGATTGCATAGTATCACATTTTTACTTATTTTAACCATTACTACACGTCTTTGCGGCATAAATTACGTTATGATATATTTTTCCATCATGTTATTTACTATTTTAATTAATTAATTTTAAAATATGAACTTATGAAGTAACATTTTATGTACCTATTTTCACCATTATATTGGAAAGATTTAACATTCTATGCTTCAGATAAGTAGATAATATATTTTTGTCAATATATAGTTTAATGTATTTATCTCCATATGTACAATATCTCATAATATATTTATTTCTATCAAACATTAACCTGGAGGGAGCTGAGAACGTCAAATTTTAAAAGATATTTATAAAAAGTATGAAGATCTGAACTGCGCATACTCATACACACATACAGACTACAACAAACATATTTGGGTAATTACGGACAGATTACAACTAGTTACAATGGTTACAACAAGACGAGCGCGTAACCAGAATAACGCACGGCTATCCGAGGCTGTTTTGCGACCAAATTCAGTGTCCGAAAATGGAAGAGCTCGTCAAAACTTGAACCCAGAAGTGTTGGCTGCGATGAGTAAAGAACAGCTGCGGGCCGAGTGCAGGAAACGCGGACAGCGGGCTACGGGCAACAAAAACGAGCTGGTATAAAGCTGTTTGCATTTGTGGTTGTGCTTATTTATGTTTTAGTTCGCCGGCCGTGCTGTTGTGCTTCATTTGTTTTTTTGTAGATTAAAATATTTTGTGAATCACTGAGATTTTTGTTTTTAATAATTTTATAATAACTCGATATGTGTACAGTTTTAGTCTCCATTTGAATGCAAGTTTTTATGAATGTAGTTATTTTAAGTTTTATTGTTTGACATTCAGTAAGTTTCCATGAATATAATTATAGTTGACATGAGATTTTTTACTTGACTAGATTTGAATAGTTTTAGTTGTTTGAATAGTAGTACCTAGTTGCAAATTTTGTTATTTACTGCACTGCATTTCAGAGTGGCTCACTTTAAATTTAATATTTTATTTTGTACTCACTGATTAACTATTTTAAGCTAATGGACATTAGTAAATAGCCGTATCACTTGTTTTACTTGAAAAATAGGAACACACTTTCTTTTAATAGGTATTTCTTTAAATTCAAAGACTTTTGGATAATTTTATGCCAACCCTAAATTAGGTCTCACACATATTGCATATAGTATACTAACCTTTTCCACGCCAAAGACGTATATATCGGCACCACAGGTCCAACGCCAAAGACCGATATATCGGTCAACAACCACAGAGCAAAATAGACCTACATGCCCACGCATAAAGTTTAACTTCATTTTTGACATTTAGATGTCGTGGCGTCTGAGCGGTAGGTTTTGCGTTTGACATGGCGTCGAAAAGGTTAATACATAATGATGCTTATTAACTACCACATATTTTTACATGTTGCATACTTAATCATAATCACTTACTAAACTTACTATGTCATCAAATATGTTTTTTCTTTATGTTATTTATAATTATAAAGTAGGTTCCTAAATGGTAACAGATTTATTAATTTATTATATTTTTATGTTATTAAAATCATGTGCAATACATCATCATCATACATATAAAAATCAGTAGACTTGATTTATGAAGGCATTGTTAATCTTGCGTTTATATTTACAAGGAAAATGCGAATATAGTGGTCATTGTAGCCGGTGGCGGTTTGATAAGCGCCTAACACCACAAGTCACAGTCAACTTAACCGGTTTTTGCAAAAAAACCCGAAATAGGACACACAATGGATTTTCGTTTTGGTTCAGTGAGGGCAGCTACCAGATCCCGTGCTGCTACGCGAAAATGGTCTTAGAAGACCTTCCCTCGATTGTAAATTAATGAAGATTCGCGTTTACAGATTTTGGAAAAAACGTACAGGACGCGAGAAAAAGGATTTTTTTTTTATGGTGCCATTCGATCCCATTCCTATCCAGGATCAAAAGCTTGCATGGGACCAAAAAAAAAATCTGGCTAGAATAACTACAAATCGAGGAAAACTTTCCTCATGCATTTTTATTTTTCACATGCTATTTTTTTATGCGAAGCGATTCGATTCCTGTTCAGTATCAGTACCGTATAAAAAATAATAGTATAGAGCAAATACCGGTTTCCGATCCATAGGTAGGATAATTATATATTATATTAAGTAGATTAAATTAGTTATTGTGTACATTCCTTGTTGATACAAAATTAACAGATTTTGAAAGGGAACGGATCAAAAGAGCGATAAAGCAAATAAAATGAGGACCACTTTGTAGTTTGTACACAAAATTCCAAACAAATTAATTGTTTGAATCAGATACCTACTTGCAGAAGTACCTACATAATAATAACTAATTATAGAACGTAATTTTATGTTAGTGTAGACGTAAAACGCTACACGTCACTAAGCGTCACGCGTGATAAAGATGCGCATTTATAAGTTTACAAATAAAGATATAGCGTCATAATGTCATCAGTCATCACTGCATTATATTTATTGCACACTCACATAATAATGAAGGCGCCAGAGTTATAACATAACAAAAATGCAGAAAAAAACAATGACACCATAGTTATACGTTGCAGTATAACAAAAGGGTTCACAGTTTAGCTTGAACTTTTACCTTCACTTTAAACCGTGGTAAAAGAAAACAAGATATCGTCATTATCATTACGTCACACACATTTTTTTAATTACCCCCGAATTTAAAGTAACGCGCAACCTTCTAGCCTAGTTGGTAGTGACTCTGCCTATGAAGCAAGAGGTCCCGGGTTCGAATCCTGGTCAGGGCATTTATTTGTGTGTTAAGGCCGTTCCTCGATTCGGACAAGCCACGCCCATCCGTTAGAGACACGTTTATGGCTCCCGTGCACGAAAGAAAGAAATACAGCGCTCTTAAGGCTCAGACTTTTTGACTAAACTACGATAAATAAGCGAATCTATAAAGTTTTATCTAATTTTGTTTCTGCGACTTTTAAGATAAACCAGAATACCATATTTTTTACTTAGTTATATTGCTTAATCTCTTATAGTTTACGTAAGCTAAGAAAAATAAGGGGAAAAAGGACACAACTTGAGTTTTTTTTTCTATCGAGGCAACTTTCAGCAATCGTGTTTCGGCTTGTGCCATAAACAAGAGTATATAGTCTAATAATATATATTCGAAAATAAATTCAGGCCCTTTTCCCGTTCAGTCAATACAGCGTTTGAAAAAACCTATAATTTTTCAAAGTAGCCCCTTAATCACAGATATTTGTTCCAGAGTTATGGATTTTTTCTATGTATTTAAGTATATATTATATCTATTATATATATCGTCGCCTAGTACCCACAATACAAGTCTTATTAAATTGAGCTTGCCTACCGTGGGACTAGGTTGATTTGTGAAAGATTCTCCCATAATATTTATTTATTTATTTTAAAGTTTTAGAAAGTAAGAGATGTCTGTGATGTGATGTATATATATAATATGTTAGCCTCTATACGTCCCACTGCTGGGCACAGGCCTCCTCTCATGCACGAGAGGGATCAGGCTATAGTCCCCACGCTGGCCCAAAGCGGGTTGGGAACTTCACATACACCTTTGAATTTCTCCGCGGATGTATGCAGGTTTCCTCACGATGTTTTCCTTCACCGTATAGCGATTGGTAAATATCAAATTATATTTCGTACATAAGTTCCGAAAAACTCATTGGTACGAGCCGGGGTTTGAATTGAACCCGGGACCTTCGGATTGAAAGTCAGACGTCATTACCGTCAGGCTACCAACGCTTATTGATGTGATGTACCTAGTATTATATGCAATACCTTGTTTTCATCTACCATATAGCTTAAAGCTGCGTTTCCACCAGAGATGAGCGAGGATGCGTTATCAGGAATGTGTTTGTTAAGAACCAATCTGAGAGCTGCGCTGGTTCTTAAAAAAAACCATTCCTTGCTCATCTCTGGTGGGAACGTAACCTTACACTTTACCTAAGAGAATTAAGTACCTAGAGTGTTCTCTCCATACATGGCTAAATGCGTATATATAATAAGTTTTAAGCGAGCTTTGCTAATAGTACATTATTGCAGAGGACGGGAAAGGGAAATTCGTGGATAAGCGATTTTTTCGGACGAAGCGCAGCTGAGTCCGAAAAAATAAGACGAGTCCACGAATTTCTATTCCCGCCGAGGCATATATAGTGCTTTTCTCTAAAAGTGCGAGGAAATAAAGTAAAGTAAATGAAATAATTACAGATTTTGGTTACGTTATTAGCGTTCAATGTCATGAATTAGTTTCCCTCTATAATTTTTTTTTATAGTATTAAGAACTATGTATACTGCCAATTGTCATTCAAATAATATTTAAAAAGAAATTTTCGTCAAAAGCTATTTAAGACAGTATTAAATATGCTCCTTTTATGCAACAGATACAAGATTAAACCTTAAAAATAGTTGTTTTGTCTATGATTGTATTAAGCCTCATTCGCACGATCAGACGCGGTGCTATGACAAAGAACGAGACAACCAAGGTTTTTGATCTAACTATCTCGCTCTATCCTACAGTTTGAAGGGATTGCCGTTCAGACGGTGTATAGACGTCGCTTAAGTATTGGCTGTTTGAAATGATATTTGTTAGACGGATGAAAAGTTTAAAAGGTAAAAAACAATACAGTAATGGATTTTACTAGTCAACGCCTAAAATATGTATACACTTTGAACCTTATTACAATGGAGTAAGGTGCAAAAGTGTATACATATTTTAGGCGTTGACAAATTACTTCACGGCCGCTAAAACAGGTAAATAATGATTTTTATTTTTTTTAATTCGTTTTGGTAAAAAATGAAGAACTTCACGTACTCATTTTGCTACAGTAAGCTGAAAATTTCCGAGCACATTGGAGAAAAAGTTATTATTCAAAACATTACAGCTTAATACGGATTACGATTTAAGTGTGCTTAAAACTTAGTAAAAATGAGTTTAACCATACCTCCCATACGACTTATTATTTAATTAGTAGTTTTGCTATGTATGGAGTTAGCAATCTATCTACTCATTTATCTATGACTTTACTCTTTCGAGCGAAACTCTGACAGGTATTCGATATTGAGGATATAGTCATTTAATAATTGTAAGTATTATAATTTACTTATGTAGTAACTAGCTCTTTCCCAAAATATCATATTTTACCTACTTAAAAATATCTACGTTCGTAGAACCAGGCCTTAACAAAAGTTAGTTTTGTAACCAGAACAGCTGTCATTGTCACCACGACATTCTTGGCACGCCGGGCATTTGGCTTATTACTGTTGCTTAGACGTGTCGTTTACACTAGGTATTGAACCATTGAACTGATGATAATTTTCACGCCCTGTAAACTTCAAAGATATCGCTTACCTACTGCGTCGGTTAACGGAGAAAAAAATCGTGACTTTGTAAAGCAAAGTTTAAAAAGTTTCACTTATCGGTAGTCCGCCTCAAATTGAACTGAGAACTCGCCTTTATAGGTCTATAAAATTAAAAAGCTATACTTCATCATACTTTCTTGCAAACGAGTCGACGACTGGAACAAGACCCCTATGGTAATCGCTTTTAACCTTCTAGCTCCACAACCCCTTGTTCAATCCTGCTTATATAAAAATAGTACATTACACAACTAGGGTGGTAAAACAAAGAAAGGCCGAGATCGCAGAAGTTTGCGGCCCGAGCTGCAAGCGAGGGACGTACATATGCGATCGAGGGCTTTCTTTATTACCTCCCGTGTTGTGTACATCATTTTATGTCTACACTTGGCCAGAAAGCGTCTTTTTCCTTACGCGCAGCGTGCGGAAAAAGCCACTTTATGGCCAGGTGTGGCATTTACCATACTCCGCGTTTACCAAAACCCATAAACTTCGAAATGTAGATACATGCGGCTAGCCAGGTTTGGTGACCAAAGTTTAAGTAAGAGCTCACTTCGCTACTCTCGCTCGTTCAAAAACCCACGTGGTCACCAGACAATGTAAGTAGGTAAACTAGGTAGTAAATACCATTTGTCTGAAAGCGTCACATACCTCACATTGGAGATGCAGTTTATTTTTTCTGAACTTCTGCAAATCATTGAATTTTTTTGGCACGTGCGTTTCCGCTAAGATAAAGTTTCTTGAGCTTGCTAAATATAAATTTATCCTTTGTTCTGACAGTTTTTGCAACCGGTTTTATATAGTATGAGAATTAACGGATATTCGCCGCCTAACCGGTTATTTCCTTATAGTTTTTAACCGGTTTACATTTCTTAATGAATGTGAACATATTTTATACGAGGGGTTTTCGGAAGATATATTAGAAAACCTTACAAAAAACCTGTCGCTTAAAATTAATAGAACTATGTATAATATAGAAAGCTAGAAAATGTGATGTTGGAAGGTGTGGTCTGCATTTGAAGTTCCTTAGCCAGATTCCTATATAATTTAACTAACTGTTACCCACGACTTCGTCTGCGTGGAATAAACATTTGGCCATAAGAAATTAATTAAACGCCTTAGTAAAATCTAATAGCAAATGTAAATTTAGCGCATATGCTATTTTAAGTTCAAAGTGATCAAATTCCTTTAAAACTTCCACCCCTCTTTTTACACCCTTAAAGGGATGATTTCTGGGATAGACACTATCTTTTGTCCTTCACCGGGACTCAAACTATATTTATACCAAATTTCATCTAAATCGATTTAGCGGTTTAAGCCTGAAGAGGTAAGGTAATAGACAGACACACACACACACACACACAATTTCACATTTATAATATTAGTATGGATTATCCGTCTATCTTCTCCAGATTGGTCTTATCCCAACGTACAGTCACCGGCAATAGTATCTTCCTACGTGCAGGCCGCAAAAATATTTGACACGCTCTTATTTGTAGGGCCATAAAAGCGTGTCACATATTTTTGCGGCCTTCGTGTAGGAAGATACTATTGCCGGTGGCTGTACCTATGCATAGGTACAATTCTAACATAGAAAGCAAGCAGTTACTTAGCTACACAGTAATATAATGAACCTAATTATGATTCAGTCGTTAAACTTTAATGGGTACAAGGTTTCGCTCTATGAATAAGATACGCATCATTTTTACAAATGCAATCTTCATCTACGGTACGTATTTTACGATCAATAATGAATAGTCTTAGTAGGTAGATACTTATATTGTTTGCCATACGCGCCACGCTCTTGGCAGGCGGCTTGGCGCGCGCAGTTTTTTTTAATTGTTGTTTAGGCTTTCGGAAGATGCTGCTGCCCATCTCCCGGTATATTCCCTTAGCAGACTCCTACTGCAACCACGGGGGCGATATGGTGGGGGACAATCCTAAGGCCGGGCACCCCACGGCACTACCTACTACTACCTACGTAATTTTCAACTCAGTTAAGAAAAAGTACACATCAGCTATTTCTTACGTATTTTATACTCAAATACCTTCAATTTTTTTGGACTGTTTATATTTTTGCTATTTATGTTTATGATATATATATATATATACATAAAATAATATACTCGTAAAGTAAGTGTTACAAATAGGAACGAATCCACATACTAAATGATATCGCTTCATACACCTAATTCAATAATATGTACTTTCCAAAGATTACATTGATTACCTTTTATGCAATACTGTAATGTAAAACATATGTACGTACCTAAATGTTAATAAACAGTAGATTATAGAAATTATAAGTTCGTAGACATATTTTAGATTCATAATTTTCATATAATAGAGTAGGAAACGTGTATCAATTGATCCAGGTCAGTGGACCTGCGCGCACGCGATGATCACGCCACATCATGTATTTCCGTAAACTCAAGCGCTTGCTATATAAATATCAACTTTAATGTCAAGGTCCTAAGACTCTAAATAACTTCAAACGCTCCAATTTATTATACCGCTCTTTTAAAACAAAAGATCATGAGCGAAAACAAATTTTGCACTTATTTAGCTGGCAGTAAAGTTCGATTTTGCACGGTCTTAGTGGATTTACGTTTAAAATCTTATGTGCTGGAAAATAGATCGTGTATCTGAACTGTTAGGGGTTAATTTTAAACGCGTGATGTTTGTATGTTTGTAAATTTAAGAAACAATTGTCATAGTGACCGGATTTATTAGGGTGGCTGTTGGATAGATGCCATGGTGTCTAATAATTAATTTACGGTTGCTACATGTGTTTTCATTACTTTAATTGTTTATAATATTCGTGTCATGGCCATTGTCAACCCGATATTTTATGCTAATTTTTAGCTAGATTGCTGTATACTTACCTATCTATTTATTTTATCGATTAACCGCATAGTTTACTCCGCATAGCATGAGCTGGATGTAACTTTAATTAGTTAATGTAACGGATATATTAAATGAAAGGTGACTTTATATAAAAAGAGTAGTAGTAGTAGAATTAGTTATCGATCTTTTGCATGTAATGCAATTAAAAATTTTTTATCATTATTATCATCAACACTTTGATCCGTAGCTCGTAGTCCCAAGTTCCTAACTATGGCTTGAGACAATGAATCTTTCCTAACACCTACGACACATTATTTATGACAGCTTAGGTTTCTAGGCTTGCTCGGAATCCTAATAGCGACCGGTAATTTGCTTCGAGTTGCATCATGCCTTTCTCTTGCTATTTCTATTTAATCTAACGCGGGGTATGCTATGTTATTAGCTGTGTTCGAATCTATCTTATTGGTAGTTGGTAGTTGGCCATATAAGACAAAGGATTCTTATTTTCAATGAAGTCTCGCAAGAACTAGCATATGGCATATAGAAATTTAAATGTATGTGTTAGGTAGTTACCTAATAGTACCTTTTTTATGTTAACAGCGATTCGGTATGGAATGGAGTTCTGTATCATATTGACAGCATAAAACTTTCCACGGGTCTGATGGGTCGTAGTTTGGAGTCCTTTGATTTAGATTTTAGATGGTAACTGTTTTTTTTTTTTTTTTAATAAATGGCTTTCTCCCTTTGCACATGAGCAATGGGAATTCTGCCAATGACAAGTTGACGACGTTAATCACATTTTATTTGTTAAATAAATATAGGCAACGTTGTTCGATTTTAGCCTTGCTCTTTGTAAGGGTGATAGCTGCTCCTTACAAACAACACGTGGCGGCCATGCCAGGACAACTGTCCATTAAACTACAGAGAGTTTACACGCGTTTTGAGACTAATTCTTCATTAGCTGCACACTTTTATTAGATCACCGCACAATAAGCTATCAATATTACACACTGAACTACTACTTAAATGAGCAAAAAATAAAAAATGTTTCTCAAGACGTCCAAACTACCCTGCGTTACAAACAGAAGTCCTGGTAACTGTTATGCTGTTGATCCATAATTATGACAGCTGTCAGTTCTAAACACTGACATTATAAAGATCGACATTCAGCGTGAACAATATTAAAATTTTTACTGTTTCTTCCACGAATCATTTAAATAGTTTATGAGTTCGTGTACACCCAGAGCAACCAACAACAATTAGTTAACAGACACGTAATTGTGAAATGAAATGAAAAAACTTTTATTTTCAGGCAATTAGTGGCCCATAGATAAATACCTTAAAGACTAGCATACATATTACATTATAAACTAAAACTATTATTTTGGTGACACGACGGTTTTCTGTTACGCCACCAATATATTATACATTAGGTAATTAAACTAATTAAAGTAAGATATATATATCATTTTGTTCTCAGTATCAGAATTCAGTTCAAAGCTGTCCATTGACCTGTAGATGTAGGTTTAATAATAAAGAAATCACGATATACTTGTTTAATATGGCGATAACGCCGATAAGATAATTCCGCTTAAACAATTTTTATTTAGTCATGCTAAATACGAGGAGCAAAAGTCAGCAGCACTGTATCTACGTATCGATATTGCATAAACATAAAAACAATTAGTGTATTGCACGACGTAGTTGACGTAATAAATAAGTGAGGTTACTCATTTTATTATAATTTTGCGAGACTTTCCTGTCCTTACTCGCGATTTGTTGCGACGTGGTTTCGACCCTTAAAAAGGAAGAAAAGTGTTCTTGAATTTTCTTTATACACAATATTATTGCCTTACAGTACTATGTTATAATTTTTTAAAATAAAATACGTATTATATCATCAATCACGATGCGTTTATAATCGCTTCAACGCCGTACGTAACATTTATGTAACAATCAAAATGCATTTGAAGTATAAACCACACACAAAATTAACTCAGTTACTACCACCATAGAGTACACAATACAATAATGAAGGGTACCTCGGCCCCAAACGAGAGTGAAAAGGTTTGAGCGCGAAAGTAGTTTTCGAAAGTGAAATTTTTAGTTTCGTGATGTCATTCGTTCTTCGCGAGCGTCTGTAGCACGCGACTAATTTTAAAATAGTGTATCTCGGCATAATAATTGGTTACTAACGTATAAAATTAATTCGTTTCTAACTCTGAAGTGCCTCTTTCGTTCCGTGTGTTTGTGTAAGTTTCTTCATTGATTTGTACAATGTACATGCGTGCTATAAAATGAGATGAGAGTTTTGTGATAACCTGGCATTATGTTTATTTTCTGAGTTGTTGGAGTGCCTGAACTAGGTTGTGTGTTAAATGTATGTATTTTAATATTTTTGTATAGTTTTATATTTATTTTGCATAGATTGTATTCGCTCACCATAATAAATATACATTATGTATCTATAATATAGTGAAACACAGAGTTAAGTAAATAAATATCCGTAAGCAGGGGTTTGAACCGGTTTTTTCTTTTTTCCTTTAAGTATCTAATTTTTTTAATACACGTTTTTTTATCCTTATTAATTAATGAAGTGAATAATAGTATAAAATACAGCGGTTAACATGAGTAACCGGTTAGTTGTACACATTTAACCGGTTTGAACCCTTGTCTATAAGTTATAAGTAGCTACCAAAATAACCTATATTTTGCTCTTATTCGTTCGTAGAAACGCTTGCAGTTAGTAAAGTACACTATCGACAGGTCTAAGTGTACAGAGATAACGCTAATTACGCATGCATTAGATTAGGTAGGTATTACTATTTTAAATACAATTAAGGTATGATTCCCCGATCGACGGCAGTTACATATTATTAAATAACTATTTAAAGAAAGTTTTATGTAGTTTTCGCCTGTAATTGTCACCGGAATCAAACCTTAACTGTGATGTATAAGAGCAAAAGAGTCCACTTGTTGTACAAAGAGTGTGACTAGCGTAAATTAATCGCTCATATGAATATCCATCCCCTTTTACACTTCAGGGTGAGTTGCACCAACCTGAAAAAGATTTTATTGTGTGTGTGTCTATGTGTGTGTGTTGTGTTTCATAGTGTTTTCTGCTGAGTGACTTTAATCACTCCATCATTTTCGGCAGTGCAACTAGTGGCAGAGTTTCCTTGAGAACAGATTACATTGTATATCTTTGTTTATTTCAAATTTCAACACCCATAACTTTGTGTTCGTCACTATTCTGAACATTTATAATGTCACTTTCCTTGATTAAAGTGTGTACCTATAGCATATTGACGACATAACCTAATAGATGACATAATTAATGCTAGAGCTATGTACTCCTGAGTATGTTTGTGATACGTGTCGGTTTTGCACTACCACTACATTATGTGATGATTGCATGTGCACTTGTATTGTTACGTTTAGTGACTATTAATTTTATTTTATATTTGATCATTTGAATAGGGTATTTAAATTCTACTTTGTACCTAGAATTATAGTGCAATCATGTACTTAGCTAATTAAATCCAAACGAATTTGATTGTTATGATATTATATTATAATAGTACCTACATAATATTTTTTACGTCACTGGGCGGTAAGTGAGATTCACGGGCGCAGCAGCAAATCTCACTTCACACCCAGGAGAAGATTTAAAATTGTGTACGCACCACGAGCGGTAATAAAGAAGGCCTCAGATCGCTTGTTTATGGCCCTTACCTTCGGTTCGGGCCACAAATGTCCGCGATCTGAGGCGTTCTTTATTTTACCGTCCTAGGTACGTAATGTACTAATGATTAGGAGGTTGATGTTTAGACAGTTGTGTCTTTTCCTAATCCTAATATTAAAAGTGTGTCAAATATTCTTTGCTAAAAAATAAAAATCTTCTCTGGCGAATCTTGATTTCGGACTTTGTTACCACTCAACTCTTTAGTTAGCTACAAAATATTTTTAATTTCGTCGGTCTTTATCCAGAATTAGTATTGACAATTTGGCACACATTAATAGGTCAGATAATTTAAAATGAACAGTATAATTTGGTTTGCAGTTAGCCCGTCTCGGGTATTACAAGCTGGCGGCAGCGCAAGCCGACACCGAGCAGCGCGCGCGCAACGGGCTGCACAACCCACACCCAAAAGAGATTAGGTTCGTATATACTTGCATACCGGTATAATCGGTAATTATTACCGATTTACCTGTATAATCCACACAATTCCTTACCGGTTTACATTCCCTAATCAGAGCGCGCGTTTGTGTGCTATCCTGCCACACACCAGACGCACAGCAGTCCACGAAAGACAGCGAGAAAGACCATCCCACCGTAGTAACGTCAGAGTAACCGCGAATGTTGCTGCCTATATCCTCATTGTGGAAAAAAACTAATGAAATTATGTTGATGTGTCAGTGTCCGCGTTGCCTAACAAAACGTTTGTTGGATTTACAGAATAAGGAGTAAAGAAAACATGGATTCAGACAGCAATCTGGTGCTGTGGCGGCGACCTATCACCACACTAGAATATTTCTTTAAAGAGCTCTTTGCGCTCACCTCCGCTGGACTCCAAAGGTAAACAAAAATAAAAACAAATCTTAAACTTATACAACAAAAATTACCTGTATGTTTGTCAAGTACAGCGGTCGATCGAGAAATCATGTTAGCATAATTTATTATCTATTTCAGATTATTGGCGTACAAACTTCTGGCTTTATTAATATTATTTATTATCACCGGTACGACAGTATCATACCATATAAGCGGTCCCCACCAGCCGTATGTACATGTAAGTATGTTTTCACCCCTACTATTCGAAAAAGGGTAATTTGTTGCCCATTTACAGGGAGCAAAAGTGGCTTTTGATCCCTCTGCGTTTTTTTTAAATTTTCCTTATCTTTGCAACCGATTAAAATGAGACAACGTTATATAACTCCTCTTTCTAAGCAGATAGCTAGTTTAGTACCTTTGTTTTCGTTTTTCTCATGTGTACTACGCGGTAGCAAAATTATTTCGATCTCGGGTCACTTGAATCCCTCGACCGAAATAAGTCATTTTGCTCCCTTGTAATACAATCTACTAAATATTATAAGTTTAGGTAAAATTCCTCTGATAGACGGACCAGACACTAAAGTGATCTCATAAATTTTACCGACCTCGTTCGGCCAATTACGTATTTGTATTTTGATAATGATATACCTAATTCTTCAAGTAAACATGCTAAGTTTAACTAAAGATAACCGGTGTGCAAATGGCGAAATATCTCGTGGCTATGTATTTCAAACAGAACAAAGGACACGAGACTTAAAACAGACTAATTGTTATTAGAAATAAAAATATTGACGACTAAAAATATAAGTCCGTAGGCCCTAGCCCAGCAGCCCAAAAGCTTTACCGCCAGGTCGCTAAACGGCTGGTCGAATTCACGGGGGACAAACGAGCTGGCAGCTTCCTCGCTCAACGCATAAGTATTGCAGTTCAGCGAGGAAATGCTGCCAGCGTCCTCGGCACGATGCCACAGGGGCCCATTTTAGAGATAGATTTTTGGTTTTTAGTATTTTTAAGTAAGTTAATTTTAGTATTTACATAGTTTATTTAAGTTTTTGTATAAATTGTACCATTAAATATATCCATTGAAATCGTGATGTTTGAGATATTCAGCTTTTACTTGAATGTACTGATATTCACTTTGTTCCTTGAACTTTGTCGTTTTGTTGACTTTAAGGCTCACCACACACCTGAGCGGAATGGAGGCAGTAATGTATGGAATAGTACCTATGGATGCCAAGACAAATTTGAGCTACCATCGAAAAATTTGCCTACGAATTTGCTTACTTCAGCTCAGGTGTGTTTTGAACCTAAAACTGCTAAAGGAGTAATAACATCCATGTCTTAATTGAAATTGCAGTTAGTAATTTCCACACTGGCGTGGTGGGGCTGGTGGGTGATTCTGGGCGTGTGTAGCTCCGTAGGCCTCGGCACCGGCCTCCACACGTTCCTGCTGTATCTGGGGCCTCACATCGCGCGGGTCACTCTCGCGGCGTACGAGTGCGGAGGCCTCAACTTCCCCGAGCCCCCGTACCCTAACGAGTGAGTTTTTTCTACAAATATCATAATATTTAACGGAAGTTTAAAAAATATATATTTTGCATATATGCCCATAATTACGTCATCGTCATAACCAGAAAGCGTAACTTTAGTACCGATGAAGGGTAAAACGTAGTTTATACAGTTTGATTAAAAAAAAATATTTTTATTTATATACAAAACAACTCACACAAAGATGTAATTAAGGTCTAATATCCCAGTTGCGACTTACATTTAATCTTCGCTTATATAGGTTTTTCAACAATATGTATTGTCTTTCCAGCATAATATGTCCAGCGGAGATCGACCCTAACAACGCCGTGTCCATATGGAACATCATGGCCAAAGTGCGCGTGGAGTCCATGATGTGGGGAATCGGCACGGCGCTGGGGGAACTGCCTCCGTACTTCATGGCGAGGGCAGCAAGATTGTCTGGTGGCAGTGTGGCTGAGCTCAATATTGATGATGAATCCACCATGAGCAGGTGAGGACTATCTTGTTGTCAGGATGGACCGAGTTACTTACTTTAAGGAAACAAGCAACAATGTGACTTCAAGTAAACATATAATAAAATATTTAAGCCGGGACATACACGCAGTAATAAATATGCAACTAAAATATCATTAGTTAAATTATGTAGGTTTTGTTATAAAGTGAGGCTGAACTTAACAATTATGATTTATCCAAACACCATACGTAGCTGAGGACAATCTGACCGTTGGAATAGGCCGAGTTGTTAGGCCGTTAGGTAACGTCCGTGAGCTCTAAAAAGAACCTTCGGGTTTTAGAAAGAGACGTCGGGTATCAATCAACAGTGACACATGAAAAAGTAGAACAGCAATATTACCTTCGTGTGTCATCGCCGATTCCAGAAGGTTCTTCTTAAGAGTCGCCAGGACGCTCGCGTTCCCATACAAACGTAGTCCAGCTCTCATTTTAAAACGACATGCTTTAGAACCACGAAATTTGGCATAAGCATTCTAGTAGTACAGATCTAGGTCGGACATTCGTTTTCGTTGCTAAAAATTGTAATACAAAGAAAATACAGCCAGTTACAGATTTACATACAAAAATTATTTTTGCTATACTTTCTTTATATTACAATTTTTAGCAACGAAAACGAATGTCCGTCCTAGATCTGTACTACTAGAATGCCCATGCCAAATTTCGTGGTTCTAAGGCATGTTGTTTTAAAATGAGAGCTGAACTACGTTTGTACGGGGTCGCGAGTTCACGCGAGCGTCCTGGCAACTCTTAAAGCTTACGGACTGTATTTTAGATGACACAAAATGTTAATGGGTAATAGTTTCTAGTTATTTGAAATTGTGGCACTGGCAATGAAGCCCTGAATAATATTCTATTAATAATAAATACTGTTTCAGTTTAAAATTTATTGCACACTTTTTTGATCAATGCTCAATTTTTTCAGAGCAAAGAAAACGGTACAAAAGCTAGTAGAGCAGATCGGCTTCATCGGGATCTTAGCGTGCGCGTCAATCCCCAACCCGCTGTTCGACCTGGCCGGCCTCACTTGTGGACACTTCCTAGTGCCCTTCTGGACTTTCTTCGGAGCCACGGTGCTGGGTAAAGCGGTCATCAAGATGCACATTCAGAAGATGTTCGTCATTGTGTCGTTCAATGAGACTCTTGTTGGGTAAGTTGAAGAATACTTTTTTTTTCGTATAGCACATATCACTAGTATAAACAGGCATTTCTTCTCCGGGGTAGTAGTAGTAAGAAAGCAAATGATGGAAAATCCAGTGAGTGCTACGAGGTCCAGATGGGACAGTGCAGCTGCCAGATTTGTTACTCTATTAGCACCAGCCAGGGATCAAGTGTAGGGTTGTCTAAGGTGTTTCCTACGCACGCAGAGTAACATTGATCCCCAACAAGAATACTATTATAAAATGTATACATGTCATATACAAAGGAAAAAGTGACCAAAGCCTCCAGTGCCCAAGGCTGGGATCGAACCAGCGTCTTTTGCATTCGCGGCAGACGCGTTAACCACTTCGCCACCTGGCCACGAAAGCACCGGTCGAATTTTCCCGTGTATATGAAATCCTAACAATATTATTAATTACTTTGCATAAACTTATATACATTAGTAAACTGTCAAGGGTCGAAACCGGTTTTTTTTCAATTAACCGGTTTGTAATTTAAGGTAATCATGTTGTAATTTCTTTTGTCCTTTAAATTATTTTTGTCATACATTTAAGAGAAAAAGGAGAAATGCATATTATCAACTTACGTATAAATGATGCATTTCCTTACCCTTCTAGACTTCTAACTAAAGAGTCACATTTATAGCTAAAGCCTACATCAAAAGGCTTATTCAGAAGATGTTTGTCACAGTGTCGGTCAACGACTTGCATTTTTTATTTAAAGTATGTATGTAACACTTTATTGTACATGAACTTCATAAAACTTTGCGTTATCTTCAAAAAAGGTCACTTTTATTTATCATATGCTTACGTCGCACTCCAGCGGGCATTTTGGGGGCACGTCATTTGGTATTACTTAGTACCTATTTAATTATTTACTACGTAGTTAGTATTCAAAATACTTGTTATCATGTACCAATCTTAAATTGTCTACATAGTGTGTAAAACTCTTTATTTTGTAAAGATTACCAAATGACGTGCCCCCAAAATGCCCGCTGAAGTGCGACGTATGATCATGCTACATAAGATAATCTTTCATTCGAAAATTAATGATGATACTCCAGAAAAACTACAATCTCCAACGAGATCCAATAATACAAATAAGACAACCAACTTATAGTCAGGCGCAAGAGCGGTCTTAGACTTCGCGAGGCTCCGGGCGGCCCTTGTAAAAATCTGCTCTGTGAGGTCCTTGTAAAAAATTGTCCGGGTTGTTGCGAGGCCCTTGCAAGCGCGAGGCCTCGGTCGGCTTTCCGGTTCGCCACCCTGTGTAAGGCCGCCTCTGGTCAGGCCTCTACGCCTCACATTTACCGATGCAAAATCCACGCAGATTTAGCATGGTTGGTTAAAGAAGAGGGTCTTTCTTCGCGACCACGGGAGCAATGTCGTCCTCGAAACGTCGAGGGTAATTTAAAAATTATATACGTGGTTAAGTCCCGTTTATTACAAATAATTATGAGTAAAAACCGTGAAAGTCTAAATCAGTGTTTAGGGTGGTTAAGCTCGAAGACACCTGATGCAAGATATGTTTATATTAATTTTTAATTTACTTATTTACAGGCAAGTCCTAACCTGGGTCGAGCGGATACCCTACATCGGGCCCAAACTCGAAGCGCCCCTCCTAGAATTCCTCCGAAACCAAAAAGCCAGATTACACAAAAACGACTCCGCACTACCTGAAAACTCTGGCTCAGTGCTCTCAAGTTTACTAGAGAAGTTTGTACTGGCCATGGTGCTGTACTTCGTGGTGTCGATAGTGAACGCGCTGGCGCAGAACTATAACAAGAGGAATGGGAAGAAGAAAGGGAAGAAACGGGAATAGGGGTTGCGCGCGCCGGCGGATGCTGTCGGTGACTTTGGTGAGTCCATTACCTCTGCTATTCCATGCCATATAAGGATGCAGTCCGTGATCTTTAAGAAACTTCGGGAATCGGCGATGACACACGAAGGTAATATCGCTGTTCTGCTTTTTCATGTGTCACTGTTGATTGATACCCGACCTCTCTTTCTAAAACCCAAAGGTTCTTTTTAGAGCTTTCGGATTGTACCTGGATTTAATTTTGAAATCTATTTCCTATTTTTTAAGTTCAATTTTCAATCCCCATCCGTGCGGACTGGAATTTCAGAGGAAACCTATAACAGTAAATCACGAGCCCAACTCGTTATTATGGCAATTGTATTTTCAACTCTATTGAAAACGTATCAGAATTCAGATATAAAGGCCATTGGTTGGTACAGTATCAACGATAATGCGTTAACCTTATCAGATGTAGTGCGAAAAAGTTTATATTAGTGAAATTTGAACCTAGGGTGTAAAGGAATTCGGCTGGATTTATTTTGTTCGTAAAAGCCTTGAAACTAAAAAAGTTTATTCTTCAATTTATGAATGGTTTTAATTACGCTACGATGGCGTCTACTTTTAAGGCACAAGGAGTCTAGAGTCTAAATGCGCTCATTAAAACAACTACAACCCATGTAGACTAACCGACCCTTGCCGGAAACCGGTAAAACTTTTTAAACTGGTTTCTGGTAAGGGTAAGTCATTGACTGAAATATGAAGTGATTGTGGTTACCGGTATATTTAAAGGTCACGTTAAATGATAACATAGGTATCTGAACCAACAGCTTGTTATACAGCCCGATTTAAATGCTGAGGTATATTTTAATTATTTGTTTCAGCGCGCCGTCGGACGTCTGAGAAGCGTCGGCGGCGGTAGTACCCAATAAACTGCGATGAAAGTTAAATAGTTATTTTATTAAGTCCGCATCTTCGGCGACGCTACGACACATGATATCATGTACGATAGAGAATGTGTGTTGTGTAGTTGTCCGATGTACAGTCGCCGTCAGATATATCGGAGCGTCAAGGTGTTCACAAATATCTGTCTGAACAACGCCTCTATTGTCAAGCTGATAAAGAGCATGTTCAGATATTGTGAGTACCGTTGTATTTCCGATGGTGGTGGATGGATGGTACTGGCTTCGAAGACGAATCCAACTGTCATGTAAAATAGAGGCAATGTCTTATGAATAGTCAGCAACTGTTAGATACGATACTAATTATATTATAAGATACTTTTAATGTGAGATTTTGGTGGGGATGTTAAATAAGGAAATAGAAACGTAATTTGCATGGTGTCAAAAATTTTACTTAACTGTGACTACAGCTGTGGATAATTCATACTCTAAATAATACTTTACTTACTTCATAATTTTTTAAACATTTTGCTTCAAGTGTGTAAATTAGGTCTTATATCAGTAGGTACCTACCTAGGTATATCTTTTCTCAACCCTGTAGAAATCACCATCATCAAATTATGGTTCCAGTTATATCCAGGGCCCAGTTAATAAAATTCTTGCATCCATATAGAAATATCCATAATTTTAATTAAATCGTGATAGCAAAGAGGGTTTCAATTGTAAGTGGTATGTCAAGAATGTGTCTTATGAAAGTTACATTACAATAAGTTATCATTTTAATTGAACCCTTTTCATACTTGAGTCTGAACTGAACCCTAATAGTTATGTCATTACAAACAGGAAAATAGCATGATATCATAGAACTTTTATCTTGCAATACAAGTCCGTATCTTGCAAGTCCGCTTAAAATCAAAAACGCTTGCTTTTTAACAATTTACATTGTGATTATCTGCTCGTTTCTATATAAACCGGTTTTTCAATTATTACTAGAGATGGGCCGACTAGTCGGCGACTAGTCGGGAAAGCCGACTATTCGGCATCATTTGTAGTCGGCGATTAGTCGGCGACTAGTCGGCAAAAAATGCCGAATATTCGGCACTTTAATGCCTACAGGAAAATAAGAACTTGGCAGAAGTTTAACCCTTTTCTTAGTTATGAATATCTAAATCTTATTATAGTGTTTGTTTTCTTTTTGCCTTCAAACACGCCAGCGCTGGTCATGAACGCGTGATAGACAATGGCACGGCAGACGAAGCGAAACGAGCGTTTCCGATTGCACCCGAACTTAGCTAAAACCTACGATCGGCATTGCCGACTAGTCGGCCGATTAATCGGCAATTTGAAAACCGATTAGTCGGCCGATTGTGTAGTCGGCAAAAACCCTAGTCGGCCCATCTCTAATTATTACGCGTAATGAAACCGGTTTTTTTTTATCAATTATTACGCGTAACGAAAGCGGTTTCTAATCAATTTAATTACATTCAATACTTGTGCCTTTTTCCGGTTCGTCTCTACACAAACTTTAGGCGACAGACCCATTCAAGTCACATGTCACATATTACCAGCTAGTAGCCCGACCGGTAGTATCTTGCCTTACTCTAAGTTATAATAAGTGTTCAATAACCTTAGGTAACTGTTTAACTTTCATAACTCAAGTTAGCTATAATCAAGTATTTAATAAAGAAATCATGGGTATAGTTCTAAGTGACATAATGATAAGCTTAGAACAGATGGGTAAATATTTCGGTATATTTCAACCCTAGTTAGCATAATAGCAAACCCTGTCTCAAAATATGACGTTTTTAAATGTACCGAATTTCAAATAAAATGTATAAAGTTCGTACTGTAGTTACAATAATGTAATTCTAATTACTTTACGTTTTCCCTTTTTTTCGTGTCGATATCTTTTTCGTAGATTCAGATTTGAATTTTTATCCTTTCTTGATAACTCGTAACATCTCGATTTTATAATTTATGGGTATATAGCGCTATAAAAAACCTGAAGCCCAACGAAGACAAAATCTGCATTTAGTTATATCGTCATATAAATTTTCATGTAGAAAAGGGAAGTTCTAATTTGAGTTCTATTATCCGACTAAATAAACATATTGTAGCTAATATTATCGATGCGTCATGATGCATGGTTGCTTTTTACATTTAAATATCTTGCTGAACGGAGCTGTCTAGAGAAATTTGTAGGTAGTCCTCCGTCTTAGAAAATGAGACCACATTATAATTTGAATAAAGAAAATTGAGGGAATTAAACCGGTTTCTATTTGATGTAAAACCGGTTAATATAAAAAACGGTTATTCTCAATCTTAATAAAAACCGGTTGCTTCCCTTATCATAATTCTAACGTGTGGTAGAGAGGTACTTGTCACAATGATGTTTTGTCCGTTTTTATATATTTCGCATCCTCGTAAGTGTTTCATGCTTAGGGATTTTGCGTGATAAAACACAGACTTAATATATATTAGGAGTTGGTGCTTTTATTTTCTGATGTCACTGGGTTACAACAAAATACTTACTAGTTTTTTTTTATAAAATACTAATGTGTGACGGGTGTACCGGAGTACCGGATTGATAAAAAATATTAACCAATTATTTTTAGTAATATAGCTATCCAAAGTAATATCGTTTGGTGCTGTTCCTAATTTTTCAAATTGTTTTAACATTTCTAAGTCGATTTATTACAGTTTTTTTTTATTATATTGGTTTGAACGTTGTTATTTGTTTGATTGCATGTCTCTTTACACCGAGTCAGCGGTGAGCCTTACAACTAAGTAATTTAGTTGGTATAATTAAAATTATTATTGCATTTCAGATTTACTTACCCTATATAATTATAATTTATAATATATTAAATTTGTTATGTTTTACCTTGCGAATTTATTTTTATAATTAATCCGTTCATTCACATATGTAATAATATGTGCTGTTTAGTTTTTTGTTTCTACTAATACAATTCTATAGCATTGTTGTAAGTAAATAGCTAACATAATTTAGTTAAATTTTAGCAGTCAAAGTATAGAGTAACAATAAAAGACATTTTGTATCATGTACGTGTAAAAGTAAATATTTGTAATAATTAAGTAGCTAATGGAGCCCAGTATTAATTTATTAAGATAATGTTATCTCGTGCAAGTGTTAATTTGGGCAAACTGCATGAATCATGTTTGGGGCGTGACGATATTTTTATCAAGGATTCCGATCCTTGCTAAAGATATCGTCACGCCCCAAACATGATTCATGCAGTTTGCATAAATTAACACTTGGATTCGGAACCGGTAACAATTTTCATACAAATGAACCGGTTTTTTCATTCAGGGTAATTTCGATTAATAACATTTTTTGTGCATTAATTATCCATTTTTTAAAATTTATAGAAAACTGTTAATAAAAACCTCAAGAGATGAATAGCCAAAAATAAAATATTTATAGGTAGTTTAAAAATAGAAAGTAGCATAGTTACAACCTGTTCCGATCCCTGAATAGCGCGAGCCTAAAATAGATATTTTCTACAAACTGTCTCGAACATTTTACCAATTGCTCTTAATTAGTGTTTTGATTTGTCTGTAAGTCACATTCCCTGCTTATTATCATTGTTGATTAAACTAGTCCATATTTCAAATTTAAACGATGTTTATGACTTAAATTGGTCATAATCTCGAGTTTGATTTTAAGAGACTTAGATATACTTCTTTTATCAAATATATACACTGGAGTCCTTTGTGATCCGAAAGTTAGGCATAACAAACATTAGCACAAAGTAGTGTTATAAATAAGTAACCTTGTAAAATAATACCAATTCTTATTTAACTTGTTAATTTCTCGTACCGTAGTTGCCCTAATTTATGAACTTAAGTTTTTGGGGCTGTTTTTATTGTGAAATGTGTTCAAAACATTCCATGCATAAAATAATATTTGTAGATTTCATATTATGTGAAACGTAGATGATTCTATAAATTGGGAGTTTGGGAATTTATACTAGATTAAACTATAACTTAAGAAATCCAAGGCCAAATTTAGTAATGTGTTTCATGACATGACTTTGGGTTGATTTAGATGATACTAGTTATTAACAGTTGCTAAACGTAAACATTGATATAATGTTTGAAAGAAACTACTGTAGTAAAATACAATTACCTATGTGTCGACACTAGTTACCGACTAGGGAATGCAAACCGGATATTTTAGTATGGGAATAACCGGTTTTAACCGGTTCATACTAAAAATAATCGATTTGCATGCAGTACTACCGACACGAACGCTTTAAAGTATGCATTTGCATTGAACTTGTAACCAGCTACCTGCAGCAATTTTATGCCAATGAAAAATATGGCAAAAACTGGTATCTTCTAAACTAGCCTTTATTATGGTAGTAAAAATATTAATAGATGCTCACTGTACCTACAGGAATATCTGTAGTAACTATTCTGAGTGCAGTTATATGTGTTGGCCCAGGAAAGCTCCCACTTTGTCGATATGGAGTTATTAGTACAGTCGCCATCAGATATATCGGAGCGGCCAAGGTGGACACAAATATTTGAACAACACCTCTATTATCAAGGCGATAAGGTACTTGTTGAGATATTTTTTGTACCGTGGCCGCTCCGATATATTTTATGGTGAATGTACTTCCTAAAACTTCACAATATACGCTACTTATTCTATTCTATCAGTAAAACAATCAAGTGTCCGCGTAAATCGACAAAAATGGGTCCTTGTACTAAACTCGTCCACATATAAAAGTTAGCTGAAGATTTAACACTTACCTATTGAAAATCAGAGGCGAAAATTATACAATGGTATAGTTTAATATATTTAGAACATGTGATTTAATTTATTCAGATGTGAAATATAATAGATTAATTGTTTATTTTTATTGAACATGTATTCGTTTCCTATAATATTTGTTAGTTATGATGTAGTCATGTGGAGTGGTACACTTAGTACAAAGTTTTTGCATATAAATATTTTCCAGTTTGAGGTTTGCACTCGAAAAGCAATAAATGGATGGTGAAAATACGTGCTTTATTTAATTTCCTTTGACTATGATCCCTTATTTAATTATAATCAAAATCATTCAAGTTGGATTTATTCGTTGCCAATAATTGGTTAGTTTATTCATCATAATTATCAGGGTATTGCTAAATGGAGTTCCATGCTAATGCTGTAGATCTAAGTTGCATCTCAATACTTCGGCGTTTATTAAACTCCTGCTAACGGATACGGGTTCAGCAGCGCCAGCTATTGAACTAAGACCACCACAAGAAAACGGTACCTATGTAAAAACTCATTAAAGATATACCCGCTTATTCATAAAAGTGTTTCAAACCTCATTTAGTTAAATTATGTTTTGTCTGTGTCTAACAAATACAACTGGCAAAGTGACAGATAAGGACAAAAGGTGATTTAGTTAAATGAGGTTTTAAATACGTTTATCAATAAGCGGGTTAGTGAATAACATACAAAAACAACTCTATTTAAACTGACTAGGTTCAATTTGGTACAATTCGTAATAAGATTTAATATGGATTTAACCTGAGGCCAGTTTTATAAAGCTACAAGTTAAAAACAACAAAACTACAACTTGTAGCTTTATAAAACGGGTCTCTGATCTCCTGCAAAAGGAGTTGCTGCGACTTTATTTACTATACCAATTTTTACTTGCTGGTTGTGATTATTGGTATTATATGAGTTCAATATTTTGTAATGACATTGTCAGTTCTCTCAATTTTTTTTAAGCAAAGGAAATTACAAAATATGAATAGTCAATGGAGTCATGATATATGAACGGTGCCTCCAATGTGGACAATGGACATGGTTGTTTCGATTAGAAATATTAGGAGTACACGAACCTTCAAGCGTTTTTTTATACCTATATGCACAAAAAACGAGTTATTTTTAACGCCTAAAATAACGCTTAACGAGTTATATTCGTTACAACACTACTTCTTTCTCTTAAAATTATTTTATTGTCTGTGTTAATTACAACTGTCAGTGTCAAGTCAAGTCAATACTTTGCTGTCAAAATACACCTTAGCCTTAGACGAGCTAGCGTAATACAGTTTTCAACCAAAAATATATATTTATTAGACCAATCTAAAATATACTAAAATGTTGCGTCGCTTTACGACTACCATCATACAATCGCGTGGTATAAAACACCAAGTGAAATTCAAATGGGTGCGACCCGAATATGTACCAGCTTACAAACCAGCTAAATCTGGTGACTTGGAAGGTCTCCCGCCGATTTCAGAGATGTCTTTAGGCCATGATTATTCTCTAAGTGAAGAAGCTAAAGAGTAAGTAACATACTGCAATTTATTATGATATAATAAATGTAAAGGCAACATAACCTAAAAACATCTTCACCTATAAGTAGGGTGACTAGAACTACGTTGAAAATACGGGATTCGAGGTTAAAATACGGGACAGAGGGCAATGTACAGTCCGGGCTGTCCCGTATTGGATTCACCAAATTACGGGACAGTGAAAATTCGTGCCTGAAATACGGGACAACCCTTCCTATAACTTATTTTGCCTACTATAGCTTATTTAAGTGTAAACAGAATATAAAAGAGCACAGGGTATCCTATCCTAACCTAGGACATAGTATTGTAATGTTAAACTAACATTTTTTTATTTCTCTAATAAAATAATGTTTATTTCAGTGTTCCAGAATCAGTGAACAAAATATTCTCAGCAGCTTTCTTGGGAAATAAGCAATATAATGAATTAGTCAAGCAGGAACTCATAGACAGAGTCAGGAGACATGCATATGACGACAACACTGCTGAGACAAAAAGTAAATGAGTCAATCAACTTTTCATAGCGCCCGGTTGCTATGGTTACGTCCCTTGGACAACCAGAGATTTTCTATGAAATAGTATGAGGATGTCCCTCGGACAACGGGGACAGAGTAAACAACATTAAAAAGTTGATTCGCCCAAATATGTATTTATTAAGATGTATTTATACTGGGTTTGTTAGGACTGCTAGGAATTAAGGTAGAATCACCGATCAAATAACACTAGGCATACACAATCGGTCCAAAAAAATGACCTCATAATAGTGCTACAAGATCTAGGGGTATCTAGGGGTAATACTCGACTGCAGATTGAACTGGAGCACTCATCTAAACAACAAAATCGAAAAAGCAACGGTCGCCTTCTGGCAATGTCGTAGAATGGTAGGTAAGACTTGGGGACTGAACCCCAAGATCACTCTATGGCTTTACCAGGCAGTAATTCGACCTATTATATGCTACGGCGCGATAGTATGGTGGCCACGCACCAAGCTATCTACGGTCGAAGCCAAACTACAACGACTACAGAGATTGGCCTGCATGGCAACTACGGGCTGCATGAGGACAACACCGACTGCAGCCCTGGAAGCTATACTGGGCCTCCCGCCGCTGCATCTTTTCGTCAAACAAGAGGCCATGGCTGCGGCGGTCCGGCTAAAGAAGCTGAATCTCTGGAAGACGCCTAGGACACCGCATACCGAAATCCTCTATGAGGCCGTAAGTAAGGAACCGCTCCTAGAGGCGGCAATTGACGCGATACCTAGGCAATTCGTCTTCGACAAGAAGTACAAGATCCAGCTGTACGAGGATCCATATGAAGGCCTCAACCCCAGGGAGCTGAGGATCTTCACAGACGGATCGAAAACAAGGTCAGGTACTGGCTCGGGAGTTTTCTCTGAGGACCTAAACATACACATCTCAACACCATTAGGAGCCCACAATACGGTCTTCCAGGCAGAGTGTATGGGCATAATAATGGCCGCTCACGCAATCGCCTCTAGGAAGGTAACGGATTACCCCATCCGTATACTCTCCGACAGTCGATCGGTTCTACAAGCCCTGCAGAGTCACAAAATAACCTCAGGTCTCATATACGAATGCCACAAAATCCTAACAGAGGTATGTACCACCAATAGTATAACCCTGCAGTGGATCAAAGGGCACAGCAACTCACGTGGCAACGACGCAGCTGACGCTCTGGCAAGAGGCGGCTCAGAGACGAAAGTGGTAGGTCCCGAACCCATAATACCTCTACCTGCTGCATGGCTGCGGAGAACACTACGTCACAACACCAAGGTAGAACACCAACAATTTTGGACTAACCTAGGTACATGCAGGCAAGCCAAGGAGGCCCTCCCGACAATCAACCCCGGATTGTCTCGGAAGCTCAAACAGCTCAAGAGGCCGCAGCTCAGGCTAATAACCGGAGCACTAACTGGTCATGCCCTTCTAAACAAACATCTTTTCACTTTAGGTGTCACTGACAGTCCCCTCTGCAGGGCCTGCATGGAAGAGGACGAAACAGCCGCCCACGTCATCATCACATGTCCGGGGGTGGCAGATTACCGGGCGAAACATCTTGGTTCGCCAAGGGCACTCCTGGAAGTCGTCGGCAACATAAAGGGTCTGCTAGGCTTCCTGGAGGAACTGGGATGGCACGAATGAGGCCACCCGGCACGCAAAATAGGCGCAATATATGGACGTCGAGTTGCGGAAAACAGCCCGCGTTAACCTTAACCTTAACCTTAGTGCTACAAGAACGAATCATGCGGCAGTTTCTTTGATAGTCTTATTACGATACAAGACTGGCTTACAAATTTTCATGAGACATATTTGCAGTAACTCTTGTTTGAGTCTTTACCTCCTATACATTCTTGCTCGAGTATTCATAATTCAGTGGAGTAATCCCGAAAAATAAAACACATTGAGTAGTTAACTCATGTAGAGTAATTTTAAGTTCCTCAGGCTCTTGTAAACTTTTATAGGTTTTTAGAAATAACTCTAAGGGCCAGTTGCACCACGTACAATTAACGAACCGATCAACATTTAACATAACATAAATATTCTTTATTGCACACCTCAAATTAAAGAAACAGAGTATACACAAGTTACAAACAGAAAAGTAGAGGTAAAACAATTGGCAGTCTTATCGCTAAAAAGCGATCTCTTCCAGACAACCTTTGGGAAGCGGAAACCTTTGTAAATTAACAAATAAGTAGGTGTTGCAAAAGCAAATGCAAATCAACATTAATACACTTACACATATAAAAGAAATAAAAATACAAATAAACTTACATAGTCCATACGTACATACATATATATTATATATACCTACACAATAAAATAAGAAAAAAAATAACTAGGACCAAAAACACTACAGGCCACAGGTTGCAAAATCGGTTATTGGAATTGCAGGATAAACACATAACTCAATAATATGGTGACGGAGCTGTGATCCCATAGAAAACTGTGTAACTTTTCAAACATGATTTTTTTTAATGATGATGTTGACGTTAACAGATGCTGTAGTGCAACCGGCCCTAAGTTTCAATTTTTAAATAGCTCAAATAAATAATGCACATGTTTTTTTTTTTCAGTTGCAAAACTTACAGCAAAAATTCGTTGTCTTCAGGTTACTATGGAGAAGTTTCCAAGAAATGTTCTTGCAAAGGTGGGCATATCTTTTATTTATATGTCATTTTGTTTTTTGATGAGGATTATGATTGCATCTAATGTAATGCACTTTTTACAGCAAACTGTGCAGGAACTGATAGATAGACGGAAGAAATTGCTGAAGTATTTACGCACATATGACTACAAGAAGTTTGAGTGGCTCTTGGAGCAATTAAATATTGAATACAAGGCACATCCAGAGTAAGTTTGGTTTATAAATAAGGCATGTGATATTTTCTATACATTTAATTTTAAAGGTGTTAGGAGAATATGAGAAAGTTATTTTAGGAGCATATTAACCCTTGCGAAATATTTTGGACGTGATATCACGCACTAGCGATGAGTGCACGACTTTCTGTGCACGTGATTTGACAAAAGGGATCATATACCCTATTACCGAAGAGCGCCGATCGTTCTGAGAGTATTGCGAGTAAGCGCATTTAAAATACGATTACTGAGATCAAGTTACGAGTATACTAGTCACGTACTCGCGATACCATAAGTTTTGAAAATATAATCGGAATTTACTGTCATATTTTTGCTAAACTTTATTTTGTCTATTATCTTCTATGTCTATGGGAAAAATACAATAACTACAACAAGGTTTTAAATTTATATTATTTTCAGGTCTCATCACAAGCTATCTCGGAAGGAATCCCTAAGAAGATTAACTGAAATGCATTGCGATGACATTCGCAACGAAAAACTATCCAACTACCGAAACTTGCTAGAGAGCCAACAGGGGCCTTTCCTAAAGGAAAAACTAGAAGCCCTAAGGTTTATCAGGAGTGAACAGATGGACTTGCAACTTGACATAACAGTTTCCGAACAAGATATCAAAAAAGTCGAAGAACAACTAAAAGAATGGACGATCAAGGATGAAATTAAACAACAGGCCAAGAAGAAGAAGAAAAATCTGATTTCTGATTTGGAATAGTATTTAATTAATAGGTAAGGTAGATTCTTTGACTATTCAACCAACCGGACCGGCCATTGTCATTTTCTATACAAAAAAAGTCTGCCGATTTTTGCGGGGAGGGAAACGTCAAATGTATGGCTACGTACGTAATGTACAAATAGCCACGTCAGATAAACGTCAGTCCATACAATAAATAAGACCACTGTTCATATGATTTCAGCAGAGGGGTACGCCTGTCAAAGGCTGCTCCGGTTGGTTTAATTTTCAAGGGTAGATTATGTGGTAGTAAATAAAATATTGTTACATATCTAATTGTTTTATTTCAAAATGATATTACATAAACCCTTATAATTATGTTAAAAAACGTTAAAATATAAAGCGTAATATGAGATTCAGTCAATTTTGGACGGATGTTATAAACTACCTAAATATAATGTTTACAAATGGGTTGGAATGGAAGACGTAAATACCTATTTTTACATGTGTCCAAATATGGCTCGTATAAAAGGCTAAGTTGAAGGCATTGCATATTATAATTAACATAAAATAATTAATTGACACGGTGGCACAAAAAAACTAAACGCCATTGACGCGTACATACTTATAAATAGGACCAGACTACAATTTTTAAATTTCAGTTTTAAGATTGCTCGTGTTATTGGCCCATAACTTGTTTAAAACGTACCATTTAACCATTAATTTTGATACTGCTGTACAGTGGCCATTAGATATATCTGAGCGGCCAAGGTGGTCACAAATATCTAAACAACGCCTCTATTCTCAAGGCGATAAAGTGTTGTTCAGATATTTTTGAGTACCTTGGCTGCTCTGATATATTTGATGGCAACTGTAGCAGTCAAAGGGCACAAAAAGGAGCCGTAAAGTTATGGTTTCATAAGGGTTATGGCTAGTGGCACGCAGTCTGGTAGCTAACCGGCGTTAGTGGACGCCTGGCAGGTGTGTGGTGGTGTCACAGCGAGGTGGTGTGCGGGGCGCGCGCGTAGGCGGTGGGGATGAACCCGGAGCGGCGCGACTTGGGCGCGTGCGCCCACAGCCAGCCCTCCACCGTCTGCTGCGTCAGGTCCGCGTACACCCACTCGCCGCGCTTCACCGACAGGTCGTCTGGTGCCTGTGCCTGGAAGAAAAAACGGGTAAGTAATAAAAGATATAAGAACTTATTGTATAATATTCATATTCTATACGCTCATATTGCATAAGCTTGTTTTGTATACCGTTCAAAGTCTATAATGAACGTTTGATATAACATCAAAATATCTAATTTTGTTAAGTATAACGTTGTTTAAGTATAATATCGTTGTATATAACGGTCATAATGTATAACGTTCATAATAACTTAGATTTATAATGTATAATATTCAATACATCTAACACCAAAATACATAATGCTCGTATAGAATAACGGGTTGTCTAAATCGCAGCTCGTGTACATATCAACTCGCCTAAAAGCAACTGGTCTACACGATTTTTTAAGTAGCAGCTCGTCTAATTAGCTATTCTAAAATTCTCAAAATGTTGAATCCTCAACTTAACTAGACGGAGCCCCGCAAGCGGGGCTCCTATTTCCGGGCGGTTTGCCCTTCGGGCATCTGAAGCTACCTAACGAACCTAACCTACCTATTGATTGAGTTTGATATCCGTGAAAACATTACACTTTGGGGAAAAAGGTTGGAATGGAGTTATAACCTATTTAGTATATCATACGCTATTATATTTTATAATTATTATATTAAAAGATAGTATATATTATGATCGATATACGTTATGTATGTTATATTAACTAAATTTAGAGTATTTGAGTGTTATATGATAAGTTATTATACAAAATGAGTATTATATTAATTGACCGTTATTCCTAATAAAAATATTGATTTTGTTGTTATAGCAAACGTTCATTATATCTTGTGAACGTTATTAATATGAAATTATATATTTTGTAGTTATATCTTATGGGACGCACCCAGAAAAAACCATGGGTGTCGTTAACTTTTTGAACGCCAAGCATCGGACGGAAAAATATCGTGCCCCCAGCGCCAACGTTATGTCATGTCCTGGCGCTGAGGACTGGCTGGTGGGAGGCTGTGCACGTGATTTGACGGCTGGCGGTCAAAGGGTTAAATATGTAGCTTATATGCAGCAGCAAAAGTAGCTAAGCGGGTAGGGTGTTCAAAATGAGCTGGATACAACTTCATTATTAAGAGCAAAAGAGCGTGTGTAGGTCATTTTAAACACAACACCCTACCCATTTAGCTATTTCTGCTGCTGACTGTACCTCCCAATGTTAAGCACAGGCCTTCTCTCTTGCACGAGAGGGATCGGGCTATAGTCCCCACGCTAAAGCGGGGACTTCCTATACACCATGTTGTTAGTGCTGGTTTACATCACGGTACTGTTCGGGTTGGCGGGGGAGAATGTTGCGGAGACTGCGGGTTGTTACTGGTTTGTTACCTTATAATCGTACAGCATGACTAGCTCCGTGCCGTGGTAGCGCCCGTCGTTGTGCGTGTTGTTAGTGCTGGCTGACATCACGGTACTGTTCGGGTTGGCGGGGGAGAATATTGCAGAGGCTGCGGGTTGTTGCTGGTTTATTACCTTATAATCGTACAGCATGACTAGCTCCGTGCCGTGGTAGCGCCCGTCGTTGTTCGTGTTGTTAGTGCTGGCTGACATCACGGTACTGTTCGGGTTGGCGGGGGAGAATGTTGCGGAGACTGCGGGTTGTTGCTGGTTTGTTACCTTATAATCGTACAGCATGACTAGCTCCGTGCCGTGGTAGCGCCCGTCGTTGTTCGTGTTGTTAGTGCTGGCTGACATCACGGTACTGTTCGGGTTGGCGGGGGAGAATGTTGCGGAGGCTGCGGGTTGTTGCTGGTTTGTTACCTTATAATCGTACAGCATGACTAGCTCCGAGCCGTGGTAGCGCCCGTCGTTGTGCGTGTTGTTAGTGCTGGCTGACATCACGGTACTGTTCGGGTTGGCGGGGGAGAATGTTGCGGAGGCTGCGGGTTGTTGCTGGTTTGTTACCTTATAATCGTACAGCATGACTAGCTCCGTGCCCTGGTAGCGCCCGTCGTTGTGCGTGTTGTTAGTGCTGGCTGACATCACGGTACTGTTCGGGTTGGCGGGGGAGAAGAGAATGTTGCGGAGGCTGCGGGTTGTTGCTGGTTTGTTACCTTATAATCGTACAGCATGACTAGCTCCGTGCCCTGGTAGCGCCCGTCGTTGTGCGTGTTGTTAGTGCTGGACATCACGGTACTGTTCGGGTTGGCGGGGGAGAATGTTGCGGAGGCTGCGGGTTGTTGCTGGTTTGTTACCTTATAATCGTACAGCATGACTAGCTCCGTGCCGTTGTAGCGCCCGTAGTTGTGCGTGTTGTTAGTGCTGGCTGACATCACGGTACTGTTCGGGTTGGCGGGGGAGAATGTTGCGGAGGCTGCGGGTTGTTGCTGGTTTGTTACCTTATAATCGTACAGCATGACTAGCTCCGTGCCGTGGTAGCGCCCGTCGTTGTGCGTGTTGTTAGTGCTGGCTGACATCACGGTACTGTTCGGGTTAGCGGGGGGAGAATGTTGCGGAGGCGGTTGTGGGTTGTCTTGCTGATTTGCTGGAAATAAAAAAATACTTAAAGCTGGGAAAGCTGATGTGATTGTTCACTGATTTGGCAGAAAAACTGTGTTACTTTGGCAGCATTATTGCGTGTATGAACGTGTTTTTTAGTCCATTCAGTAGTGAGTTACTAGTTGACAATTTCAATACATATTTGCCTTTCTCAGCATTGACAATAATTTACTAACAATAACAATATTTAAAATGATTCTAGACAATATATGGGTAGGGATACCTTACCGTCGGGAGAGGGTGGTGACTTATTACAAAATAATAGTTACCTTGTACAACAGCAGGATACACAAAGCCAGAAGGAATGAATCCTTCCTGTCCGTCACTTCGCACGATCCAGTACCAGTCTGGGTCTTCTCTGTTCAAAACTGGAAATTAAAACAATCATCAACATATGTTTAGTAATTAGTACAGTATAAATGTAGATCCTTAGAAAACCTTAGAATAGCAACCTAGTTAGTAACTAAATTGATATGTCACTCGATGTGTGTGATCCACAGTACTAAATAGAGAATTTATGATGTTACTTGAATCTAGTAACTGCCACATGATTTACTACACAGCTTAATTATGTGTTATACATAGTATTATGTGTTATTGCCTGACTGTGTTGCATATATCATCTAAATTTTATTGTCTTCTGTCACTTCCCCAATTGCATTCTTTCTAACCCAGAGGGGAAATCAGGCCTTCCTGGGATTAGGTCCGGTTTCCTCACAAAGTTTAACTGCACTGATAAGTGACTGGTAAGTATCAAATGATACTTCATGCAAAAACTCAGTGGTGAGAGCCAGGCACAGGGTTTAAACCCAAAACCTCCAGATTATAAGTTGGATGTCTTACCACCAGGTCACCAGAGCTTTATCATAATTTAAACTGTTAAATGAAACGGCTATCATGTTAACATTTTTAATGTTACCTGTAACAAACTCCCCTCGTTCCACATCAACATCGTTCTCGTCCCGGGCAGTGAAAGTGTACAGCACCACATATCTGCCCGAGGGATCTTTGCTGAACGGACACGCCTCACCCTCGCTACCTAGCTCGGAGTGCCCGTCATTTGTTGCTCCATCTGAGACTGATAATCTGTAAATGGGCATTTTTTTACTTGTACTTTAAAGCACGACTTAAGTTGTGTTTCAGTAACATCTAACTGTCACATTTCTGAGAAAATGCATGGGATTTGACATTGACCATCAGTTTTGTGAAGATTGCTAACCAGCTTTAATGGTACAGTTGCCATCAAATATATCGGAGCGGCCAGGGTACTCAAAAATATGTGAACATGCACTTAATCGTCTTGACAATAGAGGCGTTGTTCAGATATTTGTGACCACCTTGGCCGCTCCGATATATCTGATGGCAACTGTACAAAGTTAAGTGAAAACTCCCAAATAATGGGAGAATATTTGTGAAAATTTTGTAATGCATAGTAATATAACATAAACCCTTTTTTATTTACAGGTAAATTGACCAAAAAATATTACTAGTACTGCATACTTTTCTTTGTATAGATCTAAAACTGTCCAACTAGTTTTGATTAAGATCTTACTGCCAAAAATCATACTGAAATTCTCTTTCTTTATCTGTGATTTGACTCTGATTTGGATTCCAAATAAACAATAATTAATTTATTCGTAATTTTAAGACAATCTTTAACTCACTGTGAAACATCTCTGTGTGCTATATCAGCTGGAGATCTGCTCCTCGGTAATTTCTTCTTCAAATCATGGTGCTCGCAGGGTGCACAGTACGAGTGAGGTATAAACCCCTCTCTCCGTGACTCCGCCACTATCACATACACCCAGTCGTTCTCTCTGTATAATACATTTACTATTTGACCGCGTTTGACCTGTTAACATATACAATATATCGTTTCACACACTTTCACTTTAATGAGGATAAATTAGAATTTGTGCTGTTAAGATTGCCCTGAACTGGAAGATGCCCAGCAAATGGAATAAGGGCCGTGGAGCAAGAGATGGGTGTATTGGGGATAGGATGGGAGGAGGTGACCCAGACTGCACAGGACCGAAGTCAGTGGAAGAATTTCATTCGAGCCCTACACCCCAGCAGTGGGTAAAAGAATGAAATAAAATGTTATTTCAACCTTAATTTTGACGATTAATTAATAGTTTGGTGGCAGGCAGTTAAACTACCATAATAATATAAACTGTAATTACCTCTAGCTCATCATCAACACAGGGTGCAAAATCATGCAGCACCACCATTTTAGAATCCGGACTTAGACCATGTTCTTTTTCTATTCCAACTCTCACTAAGGTCTCAATACTGGCTGATCCAGTGATCCGGCCCATTCCAGGGCTGAGCCCTGATCCTGGTCTGGATAAATCCTTCTCTGAGTCTCCACTGCTTGCTATAAAAAAAAATTGGCTGTAATTAAATTCCTTTGCCTATTTAAACTTTTAAGTAACTTTTTTTTCTGCATTAACAAATATGGCTTTGGAAATACACAATGCAGATTAAAACCTGCCCAATATCAAATTGAATTAGATAATAATATTATGTTTAATTATGAAATGCGTTACTGATAAGGATGTACCTTGAAGCTTTACCATAAAGGCTTCAAGTTACTTGTCATTGATTTCAAAAAGAATGAACAAGTTAAAGGTTGAGACTAATTACTCTTAATATGGGTAGCGTATGAGAAACAAGGTGAAATTACTAGTTTTATATTTATATGTAGAAAGTTGGAGGTCATTGACATAATGTTCCCACGACGAAAGCTCCATTAAGTACTCACATTTCTTTTTCTTCCCCCGTCGTATTCTCACTGGACATAAGAATGCCATATTGACTAAACGTTATTTTAATACATTACTGACTAAATTATTTGATAATTAGTGCGTTTTTACACTTCCTTTTGTGTAATAAACGATTTACAGTTTCACATGTCAGATAAGTTCACAAAACAACTTTGACGAGTTTGAGTTGAGTTTTGTTTTTGCATCGTAAACTGGTTCTTTAATATGAAGCGTCCAAAACAATATTAATTATTGGCGTTAATAAAACGGTTAGGAACGTTGATGTTTTTTTGCTGAGTCATTATTTCTGTTATTCATATAATTTATATGTAATAAGAGAAATAAATAGTAAGATTAAGCATTTATTCTTAGAAAACGAAACGCTCAAAATAAAATATTGACACTGTCAAGCCTGTCAAGCATTGTCAAAATGCACTCAATGTCAAACGCGGCCATTTTTGATTACATAAGGCTCAAAACACACCTAGCGGAATTTTGGCAGTAATGTATGGAGCTTTGTCGATGGTAGCTTAAATTTGTCTATGGCATCCACACATTACTGCCTCCATTCCGCTAGGTGTGTTTTGAGCCTTAGAGGCGTTTACGCATTTTAACCGACTTCCGAGAAAAGAGGAGTAAAGTTAATGGCCTCTACAGACTACAATCAGCGCAATTTTGACCCAAAACTCGCGCGCGATTTTGAAACATTGCCGTCTAGGTAGGTGCAACGAAATCAATCGATGAATAATCAAAAACCGCAATGTATTAAAATCGCAGGTGACTGACTACTCGCTTACGTTTGTAGAGGCTTAAAGTAAATTTCTCGCTACAAACTATTCAACAAGGGCGCTTCGGGAAAAGTGTTCCTTTAAAAGGCGATGTTCGATTATTTGAAAAGTTGTCTGTCTGTAGAAAAGTTCACGGAGTAGATAATTAATGGCATGTCTAACATGTTTAATGAGAAAGGAGGAGACAAGAAAATAAATACACCATACGCAATTGAAATCTTTATTTCACGATTCATGATTAACGATAAGATAGGTATACAATATAAAGGCCATAGATATACCACCCATAGATCTGACACGGAACTAATAATACCAAGATAGAACGGGATGGTCTTATTACACTTTCAATAGATACGGCAGAGAGGTGCTATTATCGTTGGTCCTTGTCATAGTTTCTATTACCCTCCACGCGTTACTTCTAGCAGTGGAGGGTAACAAACAGATATAATGCGCGATTTCTTCAAGAATTTCTGTGATTGCTACGAGAAAAGCTGTTAGTTTTCCTAGAAAGTTGTGTCGGCTAAGGAAAAGATTGGTAAATTGTTCTGTTTTATGCTGTAGAAGTGATTATGGGCATCTATATATCTATCCCATACGGGGGTACACGTGTGCGGTCTCTAGTTAATGCTTGCTTTGAGATAAAGGCAGTCATCCATTTATCAAAAACAGTCATATAACAACATGATTAGGTACATCATCTCATCTAAAATGTTATTTGGCACAATTAAATACAAAAATACGAACCATTTATTTCAACAATTATACAACGTTCATACAATTACCTACTACTAAGGTATGTACATATTGATATTTATTTATTTTATTACTCAAATAAGTTACACAGCATTACAGCATTATTTTATATACCTACGTATAACCTACTGAAACCTAATGTGAACACATTAAAAAAATGCGTTATTAAACCAAATCCCATTTCTTTTTCTCTATTAAAAACCGCTAAAACGATCTTCATCACTTTTAATTAAGCCTTTAAACTTTTCTTGAAAGTTTAACAGATATAATATTATATCTTTGTCGGGTATTTGCAAACCATCGGATAACTTTGACTTTCAAGAATATTGGTACCTAGGTAACCTAAAGTATAAGCACACAGGTCCCTACACTTTATTCTAACTACTAGGTACGATAAAATCTTAGGTACTATAAAATAATGGAACTTTAAAGCTCAAGGAGTATAGTCCCATCCTAAATAATCCCGTTATGTTACATTTGTCTTACAAAACGTTATTTTAGGTGTTCTGAATATAGGAAGTCCCATTTTAACATTTTGTCGCTGCGCTGTGACCCTATACCTACCTACATACTAAAAAAATTTAAGCAACAATAAAATGCCAACTCCTAATTTTCAGCGACCTAAGCCCGATCGCACGTTTATTTAGGTCTATCCGTAAATGGGCATACCTACTTAGGTAGGAATTTATTGTAGTCTTCTCAAAACAGCCTACAAATGTTGCGTATCGGTCAAAGAATGCCACTGTTCATGTCTATGATCAGGAAATTTAATACAGTCCATCCAATGCTTCAATCTTCTACCTTTGCTACTAGCACCCAACACCAGGCTACCGAGGAAATCGTTGGGTTTCCCATAATCTTTGTCCCAAACCGTCAGTGTCAGGTTTTGTCGGGACAATTCTGTGGGTCGGGTTTCGAAGAGAATCTCCTCGTTCCAAACTGGGTTTAAGTTACGCCATTTGATGGAGGTTTTGTGCTTCTTGTGATATGGGTCGGGGTCCAAGTGTCTGAAAAAAAAGGGAATTTAACACGAATTTTATTGCTTTTTTTCTTCTTCTTCCTCCTAGCGTTTGTTCAGGCTTGGGGTCCGGTTAACCTAATCTCATGAATTGGCTTAGGCACAATAGGCCCTAGTTCTTACGAAAGTGACCATTAGACCTTCCAATCCATCAGAAGGGGAAACTAAGCCTTGTCGGGACTAGGTCCGGTTTCCTTACGATGTTTTCCTTCATCGAAAAGTGACGAATTTTATTGCTAATTTTTCAAATGTTGACATTAATCATAAGCTCGGAGTAAAGACTTTTATTACTATTTTAGACAATCTCTGAGATGCTACTTATAAAGGAATAATCATACCGCCATACCATTACGACCAACAACCTCTTCTTGGTAGCAAAAAGTTATTTGGAGCCTGAACCCTGTGAGTTCGCTGCTAGTTGATCCTGTGCGTGCCGCTCAAAATTACTAAAGGTAGAGACATACTTACAACTTCACAAAGGGGTCTGAGTATCCGTTGCTGTCTTGTGCCGGCAGCTCCGCGGCCCTGCACACCGTCACCACCAGCGCTCTCTTCTTGGTGCTGTAGCAGAGAGCCAGCAGGAGTCTAGGGCCAGTTGGTTCGCCGCTGGTAGACCCTGAGAGGGCTAGGCGTAGCTGTGTGGGTGCTTTGGCGCATTCTCGGAGAGATACCGTTGCGGAACCCATCTCGTCGCAGCCGTATCTGTAAGGTGATTTGAATTATAAATAATTCATTATTCAATATGAAGTTAAACTTTATGTAAATGCTCAATGTCAAATCCGAGCGTTATTTCTCTTGGAGCGATTTTTCGTAAAATAGTCATTGTTTCTAACTAGGCTATGTCACCAAAATTATTCATTTACAATGATTGAAAAGGTAATAGGTAGGGTACATATTTGCTCAGAGTGTCTAATAGATTTAGGCGATTATCACACTGACGACGGTTCCGCATGCGGCGCCGGTGTGCGAGCGAGATAGCGCTATACACATGCAGAGCGCTATCTCGCTCGCGCACCGGTGCCGCATGCGGATCCGCGCCAGTGTGATAACCGCCTTACCCGAGTTCGAAGTTAAGCGTCACAATTAAGTATGCCACTTTGACCAGATTCCACAATTAATATGCCTTTTCCCAGAACAACCCGTATCGGCTGTGAATGGAATGCAGAGGGCTGGAAAAGCCACGAAACTGAAGTTCGGTAATTAAATAGGTACCTACTGAAATACGAGATTTATTTAAAGCTGTAGGTCTAGTAGGTAATTATACTAATTATTAAATAATTACGAATTGAATAATGGTAAAAAAATCCTATAGCATTAAGTTCGCCTATTGTAGTCTAAGGTTAATTTTCTTTTGTACAATAAAGGTTAAATTACTTATATCGTAAAGTACAATACCTAATTATTTATTAGTTAATTTGACTGAAATTCACGCAGAACGTGATGAAATTTAGTTTAATTAGTTTTACTTTGGTAACTACTATAATTACAATACTTTTGTCAAGTAAAAGTTTTGTAATTAGCGTCAGCCCTCTAATTGACCAAAGAGTTTGAATTATGAATTGCTATTTATTTACAAGCAATTTGCAAGTCGTTTCATCGTATCGA
The DNA here is from genome assembly GCA_911728535.1 of Pammene fasciana. Taxonomy (NCBI): domain Eukaryota; kingdom Metazoa; phylum Arthropoda; class Insecta; order Lepidoptera; family Tortricidae; genus Pammene; species Pammene fasciana. The sequence continues at coordinate 8,390,190 of OU452292.1, forward strand.
TGCGCTCGTCCTTTGAATTTTGTGCTTTGCCTAGTTAAGATAGTCTGTGCGGAAAGAAAAGTGTCGAAGAATTCATTAGTTCCTATATAAACCACGACTTTTCTTTCTGTACAAACGCTGTCCTCTCTACCAGAGAGGCGAGGCGAGACTTAGCAAGACTCATGCTGCTATAAATAGAAATATTTTATTCGTGACATTAGCGAAAGAACAAATAAAATACAGTTACACACAAGAACAAATAAATTACAAATAATATAGACACAGTCTGTGCGGATAGGGTTGCCAGGCCCAAAAATGCAAAAGCCGGACTTCGCGCTTAATTTAGCCGGACATTTTACCCTAAAAGCCGGACATAATTTTTTTGATAGCTAATCTTAGCCTTTTATAAAGCCGGACAGTTGTTTGAAAAGCCGGACAACAGTTTATAATAAAAGAAACGATTACTTATGTTTAGGGTTATTTAGTCAACCAGAGGCCCGTTTTATAAAGCTACAAGTTACAATTTACAAGCGGAACTCTCTTTCTAACACTATGTGTTAGAAAGAGACTTCCGCTTGTAAATTGTAACTTGTAGCTTTATAAAACTAGCCTCAGGAACTAGGAACCCTAATAGTTTCGCCTGGCCCTTCTGTCCGCGGCTTAGTTCAGTGATCGTTAGTACAGTCGACGTCAAATATATGTTTACACTTTTTCATCTTACTCGTTTGTAATAAGGTGCAAAAGTATAAACATATCTTTGACGTCGACTCTGCCCAGGCGATAAATATCCATTTTGGACAAAAACAAATACCCCTTTTTTACTTAAAATTAATGAGTTCTGCCTTTTGGCAAATGATAACTATTTTAATACACTTATTTGACAATTTTATCAACTTGTTCACAACCCTCGGAAGTCGGAGCAGTTGCTTCTTTACTTGTGGTCGACTTTCGACTCGTACCTAGTGGTAGTAGTACCACTCGCGCGGCAGTCAGGCGAAAAGCCTAACAAAAGCCGGACAGGCCGGACGAGCAAATATTTGGCCGGACACGCCCGTAAAAAGCCAAACATGTCCGGCTAAAGCCGGACACCTGGCAACCCTATGTGCGGAGAGAGAAAGCCTCGCAGAATGTGTGAGTTCCTACATAAACCGCGAAATCTCTCCTCTGGCACAAACCCTATACTACAAAAACACACAGCATAGGTGAGACAAGTGTCACGAAATGGTCGTTTCTCGGCATTTCGAGACCAGTGTCACGAGCTCTTGCTTTCGCTCGTCTTGTTTTACTAAAAAAAACTGTTGAAGATTTTTTTTGTATTGACATGTTACGACGCGTTCCTACCTGTCGTCATCAAACAAGTATATCTCCAAAGTCTTGGTGGCGAGGTCGGACTCCGTGATGCCGAAGAAGTGCAGGGTTTCGTTGAACTCGGGGTTTTTCGTCTTGTGCACAGTCTTCGTTCGTAGCCGATTGGAATATGTGCCTTCTGTGAAATCGTAGAAATACTGTAATGAAGTTATTTTTTAAAAATTTCTGAATCATAAATCATAAACATTTTTTTAACCATTCCTTGGGAGCTTTCAATTTTTCCTGATGTTTTTCTGGTAGGCAGCGGTTTTGTGTTACGGCGCGACTTTAAGTTATCTTGATGAGGTATTTATTACCTTTGTGTCCAGCCTAGCCCTAGCAACAAGAAGTCATACAAAAGCGGTTGTGAGCTACCCTCACATCCAGTTATATCTTATTGACGGGCCATCCCCTCTTCCGAAAATATATGACCAGTGTTCATACTCATATTGGACTGACATGGCTATTTTGACGTTTCACATACATTAGACGTCCCCTGCAAAAATCGGCAGACTTTTTTTGTATAGAAAATGACAGATATGGCCGGTCCGGTTGGTTGAAGTCTAAGAGTTGTATACCTAGTTGTAGGTTCGCAGCAAAGTGAATTACCTATTGGTAGAACTTCAAGTCTGCAGAAGGGGTCAGACAACCCAGTCATGTCCATGCCGATCAGACCTCTGGCTCGCAGAACGGTCACAGCCAGGGACGATGTGGCGTTTTCGTATGCTAGCTTAATCTCCAATGTCCCGAAGCCTGCGTCCGGTATCGTTGTTGGTCGTTCAGGCTTTGGTATCTCTTTTCGGACGCTGCGGAGGCTGTTAAGAAATGAGACGATGTTACGCATATGACATTAGGTACAACTTTTATTTTATGTAATATTTACGCCTTTGTAGGGATGCGTTTCCATCAGAGATGAGCGAGGATGCGTTGCGATTCAATTCTAGAGCTGCGCTGTGCGACAATTAGTATTGGTTTGGTTCATAAAACACATTCTGCGCCACACATTTATCGCTTATGTGGTGGAAGACGCAGCTTTAAGCTTAAGGTACCAATGCAAACTATTTAGTATGTGTTGTTAGAGTGGTAGGTAAGTATTATAACAAGTTGTGATTTTCGAAATGAACTCGCAAAAGCGGCGGGTGGCTAAAGGTGCTTATCACTTTCCAGGGCCGTAGGCAGAATTGCAGTTAAGATAGGGCAGTGCTAATTTAAGGTAGGGCATAGCAAACCTTAAGGTAGGGCATTAACTTTATTTTCATACATTTTTGACCCGATTGTAGTTTTTAAGGTAGGACATTAGTATTTTAAGGTAGGGCATTGCCCCCTAATGCCCCCCCCCCCCCCCCCTAGCTACGGCCCTGTCACTTTCTTGACAAGATGTGATCACGGCCATGCTGGCAAATAAGGATAACAATAGGAACCAAATTTCGAGTTTCAAAAGTTATTCTTCAATGACTTTCTCAAGTCAAATATAGCCCCAGATTTTTCACGACTAGCAATATAGCTCATTTAGATTATTTACAGAAAATCTCTACTAGACTAAGAGGCGAGCTGGCCAAGTCAGATATGACACAATAATGAGAACAATGAAACCCATCTAGTTACCTCTAGTTTGCCATACTATGCTTATTGCTAGATCCGGGCTTTTGGCAGCTATTCATCGGTGAAGAACAGAGTGATAGACCAGCAAACAATTTTAGCATTTTTAACCGACTTCAAAAAAGGAGGAGGTTCTCAATTCGACTGAATTTTTTTTTGTTTTATCATTATTATGTTTTTTTTGTATGTATGTTACTCCATATCTCCGTGAATCGTGAACCGATTTTCAAATATTTTTTTTAATCGAACAGGTATAACCCCTAGATGGTCCCATTGTGACCAAGTCAGGGTCTGATGATGGGATCCTGGAGAAATCGAGGGAACTCTTCAACTATTATAGGCACACCTATAGTGATTTCACTATATTTTACAGCAACTCGGCCACTTCCTCTTGGAATAGCGGATCCTAAGTGAAGTCGGTTCTTTTTTTGTTTTAAATTATTTTATCAGAACATGTAGGTAAAGAAAACTAAATTAAAGGGGTTTTGTTACTCTCATTATTGTGATATCTAAGCCAGCTCTGATACGTACCTGTATGCGCTTCCTTTGCTACCGGTTCTTTTCAGGGACGCGAGAGGCCGCTGGTTCAAACTGTCCGTGCGATGTAGGCTGAGGCCGCTTACGCCGTGGCTCAGGATGTCAGTTTCGTTCCAATCGTGGTGGGGGTCCTAGAAAAAAACAGGTCCTAGATTTGAACAGGTTTTATAAAATATAGTTCACTGCACATGAGATCGAGGTGTATATTTAGTTACAGTGAGAAAAGTTTTGCCTGCCCTGTGGAAATAGTACATTACAGCAGAGGCTGGGAAAATGAGGATTTCCGGCCAAGTAGGTATATACGGATAGGGATACGAGGCCGGGAATCCGTTTTCACGCCGAGGCATGTATAGTGCTTTTCTAAAAGTCTATCGCACTCGTGGTCGGCGCCCGCGCGACAGTGTCCAGCGGCGCCCGGCCCGCCCGCGGGGGCGAGTTCGTGTCGGGCGCCGGCCTAGGCCTGCAAAGTAGTATGAAAATCCTTTTCATATCAAGTGTCACTACGGCGCGCCCGAAACGTGATACTTCCGAGTCCATTTTCACGAACGTAACGACAACATTTCCGCGCATGTTTGAGAAATAGTATTTTATACAATCGTGACATAATAAACAATGATATTTACTATGGATGGGTTATACTCTAACAAAATTTGCATAATAGTACATTACGCACCTAGGGCGGTAAAATAAAGAACGGTTCAGATCGCGGGTATTTATGGCCCGAACCGAAGATAAGGGCCATAAACAAGCGATCTGAGGCCTTCTTTATTACCGCCCGTGGTGCGTACACAATTTTACGTCTTCTCGTGGGTGTGAAGTGAGATTTGCCGCTGCGCCCGTGGGCGGCAAATATCACTTACCGGCCAGAGTGACGTAAAAAATATTTCCTAAGTTATTTCATAACCTAGCAAAGATTCCATTATGTTTATCTATTTTGCCAATCATTACACCTTTGTCACTCTCATTGTTAGAAAATTATAGTTTTTCTCTTTCTCACGCTGATGACGGCAGCTCATTGGCACGTCCGCATCTCTCTCTTGCCGGTGCGGTGTGCGACTTAGTGACCATTGTTTGAATTCACTCATTTGAAGCGCTTCACTTCACTTTTGGAGCTAAAATATGCGACCATCGAAAAGTATGCGCTAGTATAGTTCTGTGTACAAAGTCTCAATTCAAGCATTGTAGTTGACGAGTAGAAAAAACATTTTTCATTAAGTACCTATACCTTACTAAGCCTAAACAACAATAAACAAAAAAAACTGCGCGTGCCAACTCGCCTGCCAAGCGTGGCGCGTATGGCAAACCCCTCCTTAAAAGGGAGGCCTATGTTCAGCAGTGGACGTCTTATGGCTGAGATGATGATGATGATGATGATGTTGATACCTTACTGTGGGGATATGTGGGTATAATGAGGGCATTGTGGGTTTCTTATTTAAGGTGATAAATAATTACTTGAGTGTTTCTTTGAGTGTACAAGCTTTATAAAGAAAGGAATTGTGTAGATACAGAGGTTCTTCAATCTATCGGTAACGCGTAAATAACATCCTGAAGTTGTTAAGCATCCCTAGATAATGTTAGATTTTGTACTGTTTACTACCAGTCGGCTTTTAATCATTGCCAGAGGGCAGAGACGAGGCCTAATTATTAGTGAGGATATAATATGCATGAGGAAAAGTAGGCAAAGAAGATAAACTTAGAAACTCGATAAATATTTCCATAAATAAGTACCTATAATTTACGTTCATTTTATTATTATTTACGGTTCGTCTTTCATCGGGACAGAGTTAATACCAGAATGTATAAGGGGAGTTTGTCAAGAAATGAGCTAACAGCAATTTTGAGAAACTTTTAATTTCCCTAACTCCGTGGTCGGACGGAAATCCGCATTTTGGCCGTTATTTACTGAAAAAGTAAAGAAGTTTATTCGCTCCTTTATAAATTGCAAAGGAATTGTGAAATTGCTTTCAATAGTCTGCGACAGCCAAAACTCATCAGGCTTTTGTTTTTTCATAAGTTGATATATTTGGAATCTGAAGGCATACTTCGAAACTAAAAAATATAACTAAAATCTTTGCGTCATACTTACTGAAGCTACCACACATAACCTCAACCACTAGATAGATCATAAGTACAACTCGGGGTCACCACGCATCTGTGCTCCCGTACTAATTAATTTTGTATGAGAGCGCAACCGCTAACTTTAATTGAGTTAACGTATTTGAACCTGGATTGTTATACTACGAATGGGTGTAGAATACTATTGAGATGTGCTGTTCGAATCGTAGAAATTTACGAATAAAATTGCGCTGATGTGTGGTGAACTCGTACTCCCTGTAAAAGCTTAATGATGAGGTGTCTGTGTAGTCTGTGGTGGTTGCTAATTAGCGCTGTTAATTAGTGCTGTTCATTAATTAGATTTTTTTAAATTACGCATTTTGCTTTATGCTTCAAAATAGATACTTACCTACCATCGTAAACGTTGAAAACAATTATAAAATTTACAAACAAGAAGTCACTGGCGGCAAGATTGTATGGGCTCTTTTTAACGTTTGATCACGTTAAACATCAATTTCTCTTTTCCTTGATTGAATTGACTTTCCCATGAAATAATTTCCATTACGGTTAAGATCAATTCTTAGATGGGTTGCCCTCAATTAAGCGGGAGATAATAAAGATATTTTTATACGCCGTTGCCATGGCTGTTCTAATGGCTTACCGAGGCATCGCTTCTATAAAACCAGTATTAGCATGACCTTAGTTCTTATCATAAACCATCATAAAAATATTGTTAAATCCACACGAAAAAAAAACATTTTTTCAACAATTTTTTTTGTAATCGCAAGAAGTTCATTTGTGGAAATTACAAAGTTTTATTAAATATAACTACGAAAGTGTTGTTAAATATGGCTAGCACCTGTAATGGCAACTAAACTTTAGTGTTAATGACATATTTTTTTAATTGTAATTAAAAAAAAATATTTTGTGCAAAGAACAAACCATCAATAGCAACTTTCAGGCAATAAGAGATAGGTACTTAACTGATGATTTACACTCAAAGAGTAATTAGTAAAAGGGGACTCTACAATTGTTTGGCAATAATACTTACCTACTTAAATAGAAAATTCTCGTAACGCGGGAGCTATTTAAAAAAAATAGAGCTTGATGGGAGCGCGCCAAAGATTAGGTATACTTATAGGATCGAAAAACTTTCCTCTCGTTTAGAAGAGCTTCCTATCTATAGTTATATATGTAGTGCATATAGTTTTCCATCGTATTGTCTCGTAAAAGTTCATTTTTATCGTGGTCATCAGCTTCTACCCATTTACTGAAGCTAATTGAGAGAGCACGATAAAGACGAACTTTTCCGAGAAAATACGATGGAAAACTATTATGCACTACATCTGTAAATAAAGATAGGAAGGTCTTCTAAACGAGAGGAAAGTTTTATTCTTCACATGTATTTTTTTATGCCAATCAATTCCATTCCTGTTCAGTATCAACAGTCTCCATGGGGTCAAGTTACGAATGTACCAAACAGTGGTTAATATATTTATTGGTACAAAATAGGTACATGAAAAAAAACTTAAATAAACTATGTAAATACTACCTAAAATTAACTTACTTAAAAATAGGTACTAGAAACTAAAAATCTATCTCTAAAATGGCATCGTGCCGAGGACCAAACAGCCATAAAGAAACTTTACATTAAGAAACTTTTTCCACGTGTATACTGGTTATGAGGAGATCGTTCGTTATGTGTTGGAAATAAGAAAGGTGGCCCGCCGAGTGCGCCCCATTTCCTCGTCCACATGACGCACGAAGGACCATAGATTAAATAATTATAATAGACTGTAACTATTTAACGAAGGATTTGAAGGTATAATTTTATGTTTGTGAATCGGCTAGCGATAACAACAGTTAAGGCACACCACACACCTGAGCTGAATTAAGCAAATTCATAGACAAAATGCTTAAACTTGTCTATGAATTTGTTGAATTCAGCTCAGATGTGTTTTGTCCCTAATGCTAACTGCTTTTTAAGGTCAAATGATTGTTTTCGAGTTTTCATGCAATCACGGAAAGCAATATTTTTTTTATGCTGATACAGTAGGTACAGGTACCTAATCACAGTAGTTTTCAGTTCCGGCATTTTGCGTTTTTTATTTTTGCCTGTCTATTATAACACATATTTAAGTAAACTAATGTAAAAGTATTTATATTTCTCTAAGTTGAAAAGTTTTTCTGTCAAAATAGTTCTTAGATCGCTCACTAGATGACGTTGTTATTAGTTTAGACTTATAACTTATAATAGCACCAGTACCTTATAACAACTTACTACCTAGGTACGCACGTATTTATAATGTCCGATTTCCACACAGGTATTACCTACCTACAGCAATAAGTATGTGTTAGCTAGGTAACTATTAAATACAACTACGATGCCGCTTATTATTATTGCCTTCGTAAAGCACTCGTCGCTTTCAGTTAATGCTTTACGAGAACTATAAACTTTATTGCGCTATTTGTGCTAATAGTGCTAGGCTAACCGTTTCACATTGTCCAACGCTTATATGATCAAAATACAAATACGGAAAACCTAAACTTGGCGCTGCTATTCTACCTATATACCGCGTGGATGTAACAGAACGAAGAGCTTTTAGAAAAACTGGGAATTGTTCACCCTAAGAGCTTTATTTTTAACTAATAAACTATGTTAATATTCTTTGCCGATTACGAGATAAAGCTTGTTAAACGGTTCTCTGCCTTTTCGTCGAAAATCATATTGCCAAATTTCACTTGCCAACCAACTTTTCGCAGAAGTTTCATTTGGCCGAATTTCATTTCCCAAATATGGGGTTGCGTAAAGAAATGGTTGCGAAATAATTATTTGGTAAAAGTTATTCAGCCAAATGAAACTTCTGCGAAAATTTGGTTGGCAAATGAAATTCGGCAATACAATTTTCGGCAAAAAGGCAGGATACCTTGTTAAACTTTAGTGCAAAAATCCATCTGCTTCAACCCTAGAAAGTTGATCGGGCAGTGACGTCATATATGTCACTGCAAAATAAATGACAATTCGTCATGTGCAAATGTAAATATTAACTTTATAACGGCAGGGTTGTCACTTATAATAAAACATTAAATTTTTAATGACTTTTTGTTTTACTTGACCTACCTTTAATAGTACATTATTTTATGTCTACACTTGGCCAGAAAGCGTCTTTTTCCGTACGCGCAGCGTGCGGAAAAAGCCACTTTATGGCCAGGTGTGGCATAAAATTATAATAAATTGATTGAAAATTGATTAGATAACACTATACTTTCAGCAGATATCATAGTAAAGTGCCAAATGCCAAAATATGCCTATTAGTTTAAATTAATTGACAAAATAACTTAAACAAAGATGGAAACGATGGACTAAACTTTCCAGTTTTGTATGAAAATCGCATTAGTGCTCAACACTTCTGGCCAAGGCTGTACATATCTATCGTCAGCATATCGTCAGAGCAAATTCGATATTTTTGTTACGTAATGTATCATTTGACTTAAGCTCCCTGGCTAACCGAAAGAGGACGTAATTATTACAAGTACAAGGCCGGTCATAGGGTAGATGGCGTGTTGCGATCACTCTAGGATCTAAAAGCAGAAGGGGTTGCAACGTCCTAAAACAGGACGTCAGAATTTGCAACACCAATCTCGGTGATGTATAATTATTATGTGTGAAGTGTTAACTCTAGGCAAAAATAAGTGAAGCGCCTAATCCCAATAAATTCGAGTTCTAGCCCTGCCTTAGGTGTCGCAATGCCAATCTTGTTGGCTCTATCCTGCCAAAGGCAAATATTAATTGATTCATATTAAGCATAGGATTAGTCAAGTAGAAATTATTATTTGCTTACTAGTTTAGTAATCTAAGCATGTTTTGTTACTCTTTCTCTCAAAGACAATTATTGTTATTCCTTTGAGAAAATAAAGAATTTTAAGCCGAGTTACACATTGGACCCTCTGCACGTATTTACCTAATATTCTTTGCCGTGACGTCGCGACGAGACATTTATTGTTTTATGGTAATGACAATGACAGCTATCTGGGAATCACTGGCGCAATGTTGTGTTGGCGACATTGAAAAGAAAATACGTTTTAGGAAAATTATTTTATAGAAAAATATGTGATTCTGTTTTAGAAATGATTTATTAAGTAAGTAGGAATACATAAGAGAGTTTCGGTTCGTCTACTAGTCCTAGTCAAAGTCAACTAAGTACTTATAGTTTCACTATGTCCGTCCGTTTGTCCGCGGTTAGCTTCGTGACTGTTAGCACTAGAAAGCTGAAACTTAGTATGAGTATGCGCGTTAATGACGCCGATAGAGTGGTAGAATAAAAACTGGAAAATTATTTTTGATTAGGGTACCTCCCGTATACATCATTTTTTTTGCTCCAATCCTATCGTGTGAGATATCTTTGGATAGATAATTAAAAAAATAGCGGTTTTCTAAAAAAACTTCTTGGATATTACTAATAGTTTCGTAAATAATAGCTCTAAAAATTTAAAAAAGGGCGTCCCCCCATCTAACTTTTGAACCGTGGGTTTAAAAAATACAAAAAAAACATAGAAGTGAGGCCTATTAATAAGTACTTTAAGGCAGCATAGTAAAATGACGTAAGGGCCTCCAAATAGGTATGTCTTGATAATAAACGACCTTTTAAACGGATGTATTGGAACAGGCCGGCAACTACGGAACCCTACACTAAGCATGGTCTGACATGCTCTTGCCCGTTTTTTTTATCGTCGAGATACTTAAAAAACAAAAAAAGATATACACTTTTCAACTTACCTTTATGATAAGATGTAAAAGTGTATATCTTGACGTCGACTGTACCTAGTGATACTGTGAGTCCACTGATATGATTATCACATTAGAAAATATTCGGAGTGTCAAAGTAAATTGAATACTTAATAAAAGTAAGAACACTTTTCTTTAAATTCATATTTTATGAGTTGGACACTTAACTGTGTCTGTACCATAAATCTACTTATCGAATGATCTGTATTAACAATATTTGTATACATAAATTTCTAAAGCAAGATGTGTACGAGTAGAGTGAAAGGTCTCACTTTGTCAGTTCACACTAAGACTTCATTCTTTCATGAATAATATTAATACATACTTCTTAAATAAATAAATAATAAATAAATAAATATTTGGGGACAATCTTACACAAATCAACCTAACCCCAAACTAAGCAAAGCTTGTACTATGGGTGCTAGGCGACGATATACATACTTAGATATATAAATACCTACTTATATACATAGAAAACATCCATAACTCAGGAACAAATATTTGAGATTAGCACACAAATAAATGCCCTTACCAGGATTCGAACCCGGGACCTCCAGCTTCGTAGGCAGGGTCACTACCAACTAGGCTATGGAGGCCGTTAAAATCAAATCTATGCAATATTGGCCGGGTGCAGAGACTTGGCGGGAAAAGCTAAAACGATCGCAGCGCTTGACGTGACCAAAAGTGGCAACTGCGACGGCTGTATTTTTTGAAACGTCATACGTTTTAGTTATTTTGCTTACGCTTTCTACTTAAATTTGCTATTAAATAATAAATTGTGGTAAAATAGGTAACGTTATAATACAGGATACACGTAGAAAGAAATATGTAAAGACTAGCTTCTGTCCGCAACTCCGTCTGCGTAGAATAACACATCTGGAAGCAAACATAATAAAACATTATTTTTTCCTTTAAATTGTAAGAAAACAACAATGAAGTAACTTGACGTAATTATACTTAATACACGCACAATAGTTACTTTTATCAATAAATCACAAAACCAAATGTGTTTCACATTAAAAACAAACAGATTTTGCATTTGTTAACTGCTCCACAATCAATATTTTAAAATAATTACCTTTATTTGGTTGTATCCATATTAGTTGACACTTTTGACAGAGCCGTCAAAGTTGCGAACGCTAGGTGGCGCTGCGTCGTGCACCCGGCCAATAGGTACCTACGCTTTCTATTACGAAAATAATGAAGTATCCATGTGTACCGACAAAATGGGATCTTTCACTAAACTCACCCATAATTATAAAAAGAAAATAAGACGATCAAATTAAGTGAGAATACCATTCCAAGTTGTTTATAAGGTTTAAGTAAGTAATTACATTTTTACGCAACAGGCAACATTAGCAACATATTAATTTTGCTTGAGAATGAAGCATTCAAACAATGTCGTAGGTACTTATATGGTATTTTACGTGATTTTAGTTCAGAACAATTAATAACTTAAACAATCGTATCTTTTGATTGTTGTTAACTTAGGCAACTTATTCTTCACAGCTTAAGAACTTAAAAATTTAGTGTTTGCTGGTAAATGAGAAACGGGCCTTGAACTCTTGATATTGACATACGGACAGATGGACAAACGAGATATCCTATACAGGATCCTTGTTATCTTTTTAGGTACAGAACTCTAAAATTTAATGCTGGAAAACTGAGGTATTCAGATCCCAGATAGGGGATATCCATATCCCCTACATCAATCAGATAGTGATATCACTATGATGATAAAATAAACAAGTAATTTACCAGTTTTTACACTTATATTTGTATGTTCCAAAATATAAATACAAATCAAGGTTCTCTGCCTTTTCGCCGAAAATCATATTGCCAAATTTCACTTGCCAACCACGTAATGGATAGCAGAGGCTTTGTTCGGAAATAAATACGGATATCAAATTATTTTCATCACCTGATACCAAATACGTAGTAATTGTAAAATATACCTAGGTTTTGCATATGCCTCGACGAAAGGATAGTTAACTACGTAATAAACTAATAAGTAATAAATACTGAAAACCCCCAAACACTGGAAAATGGGTCTCTGCCTTTTCGTCCAAAATTGTATTGCCGAATTTCACTTGCAATTAACTTTTCGCAGAAGTTTCATTTGGCCGAGTTTCATTTCCCAACTTTACATAATCCAACCTATCCTAACCCAACCTAGTAGGCAATTTTCATTTCCCAACTATGGGGTTGGGAAATGAAATGGTTGCGAAATAATTATTTGGTAAAAGTTATTCGGCCAAATGAAACTTCTGCGAAAAGTTGGTTGGCAAATGAAATTTGGCAATACAATTTTCGGCGAAAAGGCAGGATACCATAAAATCAATAACATTATAAATATGACAATAATATTTTCGGGACGTCTTTACAGCAGTCTTGTCAAGCTCCTAATGAATGGCCTCCGCTGTCTACCCGCCTTTTATAACATTTCAAAAGGCGGGAACTAACAACAAAGAATAGTCCGTTGATATTCCATTTAAGATGATGCTCAATAAAATGAGTTATGCTCAAAAGATAGTGTTTATAAATAATAATGCTTACACTAAGGAGCCCCTTAAAATAACTCTGACATTTTCCACGCCTTGTAATTGATACGATAGGGGAGACCTTTATGTATTTCATATTTCAGGTTATATAATATTCAAGTTCGAATAATAGGTTGCCAGGAAAAAAAGTGTTAAGTTGCTTAAAATAAATCTTACACTATGTAATGGTACCCAGGAATAAAACAAATAGAAAAATTCCGAATACTATCTAAAATACAAGGTGTAACAAAAATGCTGGTGACCCTTTTAAGGGCGTAATTGGTATCGTATTCTAATTATGAAAAATTAAGGAGAAAGAAATAACTCGAGAAAAAAAAATCTTGTATGGAGGGGAGGGTTGGTCAGCTGGAACGTCGTGTCCGGTACAATTAAAACAATTTTCGCGTGCAAAAATAACTTATGGTTTGATTTTTAGTACACTTTAAAGTTTATTCGAACACGCAATGTATTGCGAAACTATAGGGGGATGACAAGAATGACAAGCAATATCAATTAGTCGGATTTTGACACTGAAAATACAATTTAGTTTGTATGTACAAAATACAGTCTAAGTCTAAGGCCTGAGTGGACGCTCGTGGCGGGGCGTGCAGCGGGGCGGGGCCGGCGGCGTGCATGTCAAACAAAGGACACTCGTACTGGTGTCCTGAGTCGACGCTGCATAAAGTGTATGGACGCTCGCCCGCCCCGCTGCACGCCCCGCTACGAGCGTCCACTCAGGCCTTACACTAACAAATACATATTTTTAAAAAGTTGTTGAATGAAAGTTTTATTGTTTGAAGAGCAGAATCTACGTTTTAAATTATTTATTCTAGTACAGGAAACACTCTGTATAAAATGGATATGAAAATGTCCCTCATTTAATACAATAAATACAATAATTGATTGACATTACCGGTACCATCGTATTCCGGTTGATGTCAAAGTTATCCCGATGGAAAAACATGCACTATTACGACAACCTAACAATATCTACATGATTTCTAAAAATACCAATGGAAATGTGAGTATAATTTCGACAAATAGATTGAGATCGACGAACGTAAAAGTTAAGTCTCTGGAGGCGGAGAAGCTGTCCGGCCGACCTTATTCTAACTTGGTTACGTTCATAAAAAAATGTAACGAAACTGATAATGTCTCAGTTTCGTTACACTTTTTTTATGAACGTAACGAATTTTTTTGTATTTAAATTTTGGGACAGTTGGGACATTTTTTTAATTCTATCAGACTCGATAGAGCTCATGATTCTGCATGCGATAGACTCAAAATATATATCAAATAAAAAAAAAGTAAAGGTACATTTTTTCTGCAAATTACCCACCTACGTCATATCAGTACCTTCGTCGCATCTCACCTCACCTCACACGAACGGTACGGACGGCTAGTCCCGCACCGCTGCAGAGATAGCCGCAGTCAGAAAACTCGATAAATATTCATTCCTTGTCAGAGGGTGTTGGGGGTCCGAAGCAATAGCCTTTGTAAAGGAATTAGGGCGAAGTAACTGAGAGGGTGTCCGATGCCATCCAACGTGGAAACGCTGCAAGTGTGATAGGCACCTTTGCTCCCGGTACAGCTCGTGGGGGGCTCTTTGATTAGTTACGTTTTTTTTACATAGATATACATATATATTTATTAAGTAGTGTTTTAAATGAATCATATATTTATTCAGTAGTGCTTTAAATATTATACTTACAAAAATAATTTATTGTGAATAATAACATAGTACTATCGTACTGTAGCACAACGATTACGAAGCGTTATAATAGTTTTTTATTATTCATAATGATAATTACTTTATAATTAAATTAACTACTAACCAAATTTCATTAGACCGAGATCAAGTTTCCGGGAGCAAATATGTGCGTAATTAAATCCATTATGTGTTAATTCTATATGGGTTATGTGGTGACTATTTGAGATCTCAATAATTTTATAACTTAGTGTAACACCTAATTTTATTTAGGTAGGTATTTTAGTATTCACATAGTCAAGGAAATACAACATGCCTTTTTGGTTTGATTAAAGCTATCTGTATCTGACCTAAATTACATCCATTAATTGGTTTACATCGCATTGATATTGATTCCAATCTGTTTTGCACATTTGACAGCTAGCTAATACCTATGCATTCCAGGAATTTACTGAGCGCAAAATTTCCGAGAGTTTGTTGGAAATGATAATTAATTTTAATTCCACGATCATTGTGTTATTTAATACTAGTGCCCTGTTTAATTAGATGGGTTTCGTTTCTCGTTGTTACGTAATATCTGACAGGGCCGGCCTAGTCTATGCCTAAGAACAGCAGTAACAGAACTATAGTTTGGTCAGGGTCTGTTTTACTTAAAGCATAGACAGAGATAATCATACTGTCTTTTTCTTAAACTAGTACCTTCACTACTAAAAAAGGGATGAGTATAGCTTATCTTATCACTTCTACTAGTTAGGGAGGCGAATAGGAGAATTTCCGGCAATACTCGAGCGTGGCAGTTTAAGATATGAGAGATACCTTAGACCTAATAGAACAACCTTGTAAAGTATTTAGCTCTATATGTAGTGACGCGCGCCTAGGATAGACGATCAGTTAGTAAAAAAAAAGTATACTGTTACAGTACTTATTGGTTAGCCCGACTATACTTAGCTAACTTTAGTGAAGTATAAAAAATCTTCTACAAATGATAAACTCGTGTCAAGATCATTATGGCTTAATTCTATTTACTGCTGGATTTAAATATAAAAAATATCCAATCTTAGCACGACCTCCGTGTAACACCTAAAAATAGGAGTATTTACATAAAGCCCTCATTAGTCTTATTACGCTTCTGTAATGCTTATATAAAGCCTTGAGCCTCAAGTGTCTATATTTAGCTTTATCTGCGCTATTTGGAATGATCAGACCTTGACTTTATTCGAGGAAATGTTGGAATAGTACGTAGATGGTACATCGACGTAAAAGATATGTTTTCACTTTTGCACCTTATTACAAAGGCGTAAGGTGGTAAACATATCTTTGACGTCGAAAGTACGTAGGTACCAAAGTTATGCTAAATAGTAAGTCATTATAAAAACACGTCGCGTTTGGACTACAGTGAAAATAACAAGTTAACGAACACCTACTTTACAAAATAACCAAGAAATCGAAGACTGTAAATGGGTAATAACTTTCTGAATTCCCATCCATCGTACCGACTAATTAATGGACATTTATATAAGTGTTAAATATAATTTTCACCTTTCACTGACTTTACTTTTGTTATAAATAATGCTAATACTGCCTTCAGACGTATATTTAGTTTTCTTTTTAAAGATAAGATAAGATATAACGATTTTAAAACTTGCTTTTTTGCTTCTTATTGTCTTTTAACACTTTCCGTACCGCAGTTTGCTACCCGCTACGCTCGTAGCCGACTCCGGCGTTTTTCAGCTTTGTAGCGGAAATCCGCTACGCACAAAGAGCCCGCGCGCCTAGCGGGCTCCTGGTGCTCAATGTTATCAATGTGTCTAAAGCGTTTTCAATAATAATATAATAAAAACAAGTAGACTGATCAAAATTTTTCTCTGTTATCCATGGCTGAAGACAAAAAATACATGGGCAAAATCTTAGAGCTTTAAACCAAGTTGGTTTAATAATCAAAGGGCAAAAATAGACCGTTATTTTTCTTATCCTAAAATAACGAGGTATAGGGTAAAGGAAATACTTAATAAATAAGTAGTATAAATACGCTATCCATCTATAAATAATTTATCATCCTTAATTCAGAACAACAGTACATACTATTCAATATACTCTATGAACAGTACTAAGGGTGTGTTTCTACCAGAGCTGTGCGAGCATGCGTTGTGAGGAATTTATTTATTTATTTAAACTTTATTGCACAATCCAAGAAGGTACAAATGGCGGACTTAACGCCTTAAGGCATTCTCTACCAGTCAACCAATGGGCAAAACAGAAAGATTAATTAGGTGCAGGGTCTATAAAAGGTGACAGAGAAAAAAAAACAAACAAACAGTAGATACATACTAAGCTATGTTCATAAACTTACACGTATAAATATAACATAGGAATGTGTTTGTTATGAACCAATCGAAACGCTTCATTTACCTATCCTCGCTCAGTACAGCTAAAGTAGAAACAGCTCAGCGGAGTGAGGTTTTTGTACATACAAAACAAGGGAAGGGTGTGTGCGAGGAATGTGTTGCGAGGATTGTGTTGCGACGATTGTGTTGCGTTGCGAGGAATGTGTTGCGGGGTTACTAGACGGCGTTTGTCAAATCCTCGCACCGTTCAGCAAACCTCGCAACGTATCTGCGCACCGCTCGCTCGGCTACCTCGCACATCTCTGGTGGAAACGCACACATTTCCACATCCTCGCTACGCATCTTCGTGTAGCCAAAGATGAAAACAAAAAATGTGTCTTCCAAACCCGGTCTCCCCTATTTACATTGTATAACATTTGTTGTGTGTGTTTTCAGGGTACCCTGCCTTGCCGCTGAAAATTGTATTACCGAATTTCACTTGCCTACCAACTTTTCGCAGAAGTTTCATTTGGCCGAATAACTTTTACCAAATATTTCCCAACCCCATAGTTGGGAAGTGAAAATTACTTATTAGTTCATTACGTATTAGTTCATTACTTATTAGTTCATTACGTAGTTAACTATAGTATATTTTACAATTACTACGTATTTGGTATCAGGTGATGAAAATTATTTGATATCCGTATTTATTTCCGAACAAAGCCTCGGCTATCCATTACGCGCAATCCGTTTTGAGCGAGTTCTCGGAAACAACCAGCTTTTGTGTTATGTGAGCTATTGTCAAGTACAGTGAACGTCAAAAATATGTTTACACTTTTGCATCTTACTCCTTCGTAATAAGGTTCAAAAATGTATACATATTTTTGGCGTTGACTACAGTGGGATACGTCAGTAGGAAATTTTTTGATCCATTTCGTTCAGTTTTTTATCCGAAAGTGTTTTAATATTAAAGTTAATAGGTACAGTAAAGTCGGATTATTTTATTTATTTTAGCCCTGTAGGGTAACTTTGACCATTGGGATTTACTAGTATTTAGTATTACAAATGCATTGAATTTATAGCACATTTCCTACCATAAACGCATTCACAGAGTTGTTAAAAAAGTAATTCAACAGGCAAAAAAATATACAAACTTCATTTTTTTAATGGCGAGACACGTTCTCAAATTGCCCCTAAATAGATTTTCGACACTTGTTTTTTATAAAAACATTCGTTATAAGTTATAATTCTCAAACCGAACACGTATCGGGATGAAGGGAAAAGAAATTGACGCTAAAAAAAGAACGACCCAGCGCACCTAAAGCACGATGCACGCTGTTCCGTACTGCGTCCTATACGACACTTCCAACACTTCATTTTGTACACAGAACATCACGTGACGCTTTGTAAATTAAGTGCCGGAAGTCGGAAGTGTCGTGTAGGACGCGGTACGGAAGAGCGTGCAACATCCTTAACTGTCCTTAAGTATTTGCTTGTTAAAGGAAAAGCTACAAGCTCTTCAAATGGATCTATCTCGAAAATTTAGCCATAAATAAAGGAAAACCTGTCAGTTAACTTTGTAATCAGGGATGAGGAAGAGAGGGAGAAAGGAAAATGTTATCTCTAACACAATACGAATAAGATTTAAAATACAATGAACCAAAAATTCAACTCGGAACTAATACTTATTTAGGTCACGAAATTCAGCTTTATTTGTCTTTCCTCTTGAAACCGGAATAATATTGGAATAACTATTCAATTTAAGTAAGTTCCTACTATATAATATATAGTACCTACTAGATAATAATTATGTAATGAAAGTTTTTGTGTAGTTATTATAGAAGGTAGTATAATAAGTTGTTTTCAGTCCATTTCAGTTTAATCGGAACCGAAGCGGAATCAGATGTGTTAAATTTAGTTTATCGGAACCAGAAACGGAATCGGAACAGAAAACGGAAGCGGAACCAGAACCGGTACTCGAACGATAGGTGGACGACTAGAATTAGTGCAGCACGTGGCAAGCGGGGACATAAGCAAATGACAGGCAATTTTTTTGTGTACGCCGTTCATTCCCCCTGCTGCCTTGCTATGACATCCGATTTTGAAAGTAACAGAACCGGAACCGAAGCGGATGTTTAAAACCAATCGAAAGTTCCGACTTAACTGAACCGGAACCGGAGCTCTGTAACATCCCCGATTTTAACGGAGGATCAAAGCAGGTACAGGTAACAAAGCTTCTATTCAAAAATATCATTTTTGTGACAAGCTTTAATTGCTGTCCTTTTGTTTCCACGGACGAACAAACACGATATGATATTTGTGATAATATTCAGTAGTTGAGGACTTGAGGAGTTCCTATGGCCACCTTCAAGCTTCATCATTAGATCATTTACAGGTCTATTCACGAGAGTTGGCGCGAGATTTGACAGAATTTCTATTGAAAATGGCTGTCACTCAGTAGAAATCTCGCGCCAACTTTCGTGAATATACCTGTAGATCAGCTCCATGCCATCATAATATTGCATTGTCACCTTGCCCAGCAGTGGGACACTTAACCAGACTAATACAAAAAAACATATTTTTAAGATTAAGACTGTATCGAGGAGGGTAAATTTTCAGAATCTGTCAAATTACCCCGATGCACACATGTCCAGACTTCACGCACACTACCACACTTTTGGGGGGACAGGTCATTCACCTCTATTTTTTTTAATTTGGCATAATAAGTTTGACTACACCTCCTTTGAGAAACTGAACCCGTAGGTTGCATTCCAAGAAGACAGAGAAATAATCAATTTTATCTTGCTTTCCTTGTTTGTCCTGTTTATGTCACATAAGACGTATTGAAATGTGATTTGATTTGGTTTGATAATGATTTGATGAAATGATTAGTACTTTTTTATTGCGGTTTGAGGTTTGAGATACGACTTTTGTAAAGCTACCTATAAAAGTCACTTAATCAGATTGACAATGCCAATAACCACTCTATTCAGCTCTCTATAAGGCGTAAAATCAAATGACCTGTCAGTCGCCATGTCGGATATATCGGAGCAGCCAAGGTGGTCACAAGTATCTGAACAAATCCTCTATTATCAAGGCAATAAAGTGCACGTTCAGATATTTTGAGTACGTTGTCGCTCAGATATATTTTACGGCGACTCTACGTAATATCTACAGCTACGGTTTTTATTTTTCTATGCAATACTTTCAAAATGTTTATTTTAATTTATACATATTCGTTATTGGTTATTTGGCACTGCATGTCGAACTACACGCAGTACGCAACATGAAATAAACAATAATTCGACCTTCAATAAATTCAAATTTTATTTTTAACTAACGTTTCGTATACCGCCAACTGTTACAAGTTTGCCTACGATGCACAACTTTGTCTGGCTTGTAAAATATGGTTTTCTTCCCCAAACAGATTTATATTTTATTCCTAATAAGATACAAATAGCTGTTTGGTGAAGAAAACCGTGTTTTTCAAGACAGGAAAAGTTGTGCATCATAGCCAAAGTTGTAGCGATTGACGGTACTTCTTTCGTGTGGATTTATTTTAGTACAATATTGAAGCCACGGTTGTTTGAATTTATCATATTTCTCAGCGATTTTCTCCCATACAGTGTTGGGGTTTGGGGTGGGGGCGTCTCAGACCGGATATATTATAAAATTATAGTCTTAAATTGTCTGGATTGACCTTACTCGCCGAAAGAATCAGGGACTGTATAATCGAAAAATAAAGGTACAATTTTAAAACGGGATGTACCTCATACCGTTTACTTCGGTATATGGTTTCAGTAGTGAAACCAAAATTTTCTGAACTGAAATATATCAATACCGCTTTTTTTTGCGAAACCTTGAACGTTTTCATAAAGGTATCCTTTGAGCAGGAGTATGCACTACGCGCCGGCTACTACATAGTGTGATGAATCCATAGAGCCAATTTGCATTGGTTGGTAAAAGTCGGTTGCTACTGAAACTTTGCACTGTAATAAAATCATAGATCCTATTTGCATATATTGATAATAAGTTCGATACTGTAAACTTTGCTATGAATGATTATCAGGAGCAATTTTCATTTTTCATTCCAGGGAAAATTACAAGTTTTTCATTAGGCTTTCATTAGAATCATACTGTAATATTAAAGCTCGATTTACAAATCACTAGGAAAATATGGAGTATCACAAAATCAATCAGTAGTAATATCTTAATTTTCATAACTTAGTTCAGGCTGTGAAGGAATGTTTGATGTTGAAATAACTGCTGAAAGCTAGCTTTATTTCTAGTGGCTTTTCTAAATAATATGCAATTTCATTTAAATATTAAGATAAGAGTTCATTTAGGGTACATAGAATATTATTTTCAAATACATTTTGGGATACAAAATCTAACCTTTAAATCGTAATGTTAGTGAAAAACAACAGAAATATAAGAGTAACATAAAATCTAATTCCTAGGTCGGATTAAGCATTTAAAATAACATTATATTTTATGTTATCAAATAAAACCGATCGTTATTTAGGAAGGTTTGTTGTCAACGCTATTGGTTCAAGAACGCGTGAATATTAACATCTCAGTACAAACAAATATTTACATTTGATAAACAATATAGTTCTCTTAGCATTGCTATCGAATTTTATTAGAAACATATGTATTTTCATAAGAATTGGTAAAATAAAACCACGCGGTCATAATGAATTTACTTTCGTTTTCAGTAGAAACACTATTGTATGTATTTTTAGCTATCATATATATATTCCTTATATTTTTATCGTATTTATCCAAATAAAGATTATAAGTTCTAATCAGTAATTTATCAGGAAATCCTAAAATTGTAATTATCGATTAATAATTTTGTTTAAATGCGGGTGGAAATAATCTTGCATCGAACGAGGG
The DNA here is from genome assembly GCA_911728535.1 of Pammene fasciana. Taxonomy (NCBI): domain Eukaryota; kingdom Metazoa; phylum Arthropoda; class Insecta; order Lepidoptera; family Tortricidae; genus Pammene; species Pammene fasciana. The sequence goes on from OU452292.1 coordinate 8,411,964, forward strand.
TGACGTTCATCTACCCGCATATTTGCTTGAGTTTTTCGCAGGTTTCGAGTCGAGGCGAGCGGGCGACGAGTGCTATGTGCAAGAGAATTTGAACCTTGACAGTTAACCATTCACTTAGTTTTGGTATCTGTAGTATGACTCAACACCCTTATGTCATAGATAATTAGGTTCAATAATGAAACTTAGTGAGTAATTAGTACATTGGTTAAGGGATTTGTTTGGCTTAAAGCTGAGTAGGGGAAGTGGAAGACTGCGGGAGTCAGGGTACGTAAAATTATAAAAGCGATTGGTAGGCTGAGGCCGGAACTTAGTTTGAACGTGATCGTCGGCCAGTAAATAGCTCCCATACAAGACCTAGGACCCAAGCCTGGTTGGCTAGTTAGCACCTACGTTTATTCCGGGGTGAGTTCTTTTAAATATTTCACTTTTATTTTAATACTTTCGTCGTGCGAATATTATAACAATGGACAATAATTTCTTATATTACCGGGGTATTTTAAGCATTACGTTCTATGATTATCTACCTGCAGTGAGTGTTAGGATAAAGATATTCGCATAATTAAACTACATTAGTAAATGTTTGAGCTGTGTTAAGGGGTTACAATAAAGCAGGGATCTTTCTGTGATTGAGTTTAATTAGTTCATAATTTTATTGAACGAAGCGAAGCAATATACCGCTCTGCCAAAAGCCGTCCGTCTGTCTAAATAAGTACTTAAATACATGTTAATTATACATTGAGTATGAAGCTTAAATACAAGTGAAACAGTCTTCATCTATCATCATCATTATCGATTCGTAAGTTGTATGTATGTTTCAATATAGGGTTAGGCTTTATCGATGATTTATTATTTGACTTATTGTTGAATATAGGGTACTATTTCACTGGGTTTTCAAATACGTAACATAGCTAGCATGTTGTATTTATGTTGAACATAATTATTATCGTGAGAAAACCATTTAACTATTTGATAATATTTCATATGTAAGGTTAGTAGTTTATATTCTGACCAGATTCTTAATAATATATCGACCATGTTTGTTGTTTATTTTATCTTTGAACCTTTTACATGTTGATATTGGTTAACAAATGGCCACTGTTAAACGATATCACCTTATAGGTACTTTTAGGTAATACTATAGTAACGATATAAAGTATTTACTGCTGGATTTCTAGCGTAGAGGTTTATTCCATGTAGCATGCGTGTCTGGTGTGGTACCTGGGTGGCAACGGATGGCTTCGAGCAAGTTCCAACGCGTACTGTATCACGCATATCACTTGAACATATGACACGCAAAACAGCAAGTGCTTATAGTTGGTTATTACCTCTTTAGGCACGCCATTAGTGTATTAAGTGTTCTTAGTAAATAACGGCTCCCAGTGAGTTCCGGGTACGGTGAGGGTCTTACACGTCTGGGTACCATTCAGATAGTGCTTATTAGCGATGATAGGTACTTGTTTATTTATTTCCTATATTTATATACCATTCGTCATAAACGATGGTAAGTATTTGCTTACTTAATTATTAAATGTACCAGTCGTTAATTGCATATGTGGTGTGGAGGAATTGGCGGTTATCTGTCAACTATACATAGATGTATGGAGCGAGACGCAGGCTACGTCCCGTCGCACGCTTGGATCTTTACAAAGCTCAGAAAGCACAAACAGAATAGATCGTAGGCCACTGGCTGTGATCATACACATCTTCATTTCCGTAGGCTAATGGCCGTGGAAAACCATATCACCAGATCCATCAAGCTCCGGATCGTAGGCTACGACCGTGATCCCACCGCTGGACGACAGAGCTGTCATGACTGACATACCACATATTTTGTATTGCGTACATCGCCATCAACCACTACATTGGGAGTCCAGTAAATCCTTTTACAAATAAATATATTTTGTTGTTAATTCAACTATCTAACTAACAACGAAATATCTACTTAACCATAATAATCCTATTGTATTTTATTACTCAATATTTTCGTCTCTCTCTTAACGTCAACAGAGACTATACTAACTATTCTATGTCTACTTTATTTATATTACTTTGCATTTATGTTAGGAAATAAGTAGTTAAATATCGCGGTTAACTCTCTCACCTTATCGAAAAGGACTTGAGGTAACTACATACACAACGTTGGGTCCTCCCTAGCTTTCACGATCATCTTGGCCAAACTGCGTCTCAGAGCAAGCTACTGTAGGTATAGTTAAGTTATTAATGAATGTATTGGTAATTATAGTTATATTATTCATTTTACTGTAATACGGCGCATGGTGGTTTTTCGTTTGTCTACTTGGTTTTCCATCATGCAAAAGCCTAGGAACCGAAGTAGATACCTAATGACGTCATCAAGGACAGCATTAGGGGTAAATAGTCCGTGTTTCGCTTTTCAATAACAAAAATCCAAAATCAATTCTTTAAATAAATAATTTTCCTTTTAAACTTCAATCTTTTGTTTCATTTTCTTTCCTGTAGTAATTTCCTTTACTTAGGTATTCATAATTACATTAGTTTCAGGCTGAAGCTTTAGGTAAGTAATCTTTAGGAAGCTCTTACGATGTGTTCGTTACAATAGTAAAAGCTACGACCGAAGTTTTTGGTATTTTAACAGTAAGAGTAGAAATAGAAACAAGTCATCATGTGATTGTTCACCCTCCTTTCCCCGCTCCTGTATCCAGATTTGTAAATTTTCACATTTTTATCAGAGTTCAGAACAAATCTTCCAATGAACGAAATAATCTTTATTAAATTCTCTACAGTATTTAAAAAAAAGTATATTGTTAGGACGTACAGTTTCCAGTTATTTGTCGCGCATTTGTGGTACGGTGATATTTAATGCTATAATATAAATCATACAAGACAGTACTAGCCACATGAGCAACATGAGAGACATTGGCCAATCAAAAAATTTTTAATAAGTCAAATTAAGGGCTATAAATAGGCCATTTTTTGGTACTCTTTTATGGACATAGCTCGTCCACAGCCAACATTCTGACATTACCTTACTAGGTTTATAATTTTCTTGATTTGCGCGACAAATAAATAGAAAAACATAAGTAATACATAGTTACCTTTATTTACCACTCAATATACCCTAAACTAATAAAGATACTGTAAATTCATATAACTTTATTGTTACTGTTATTTATTTGGGTGACAAGCAGTTGGTTGGCTATACATCGGAACAAGGGCAAAGATAAGTTTGCATTCACCAATTTATTTTGGAAATTTAACTGGTAATAAAATTAGTGGCAGACAAAACACACCTTCGGTCAAAATATTATTTAAATACGCTTTATAATTCAAGAATACAATGTCTGCAACATACGGACTCATGGACCGATGACTGATTAGCTAACGAAAAGAAAGGTATGAAGCAACTATAAAAGCTTCCTTTAGCCATTTTGGTTGGTTAACCATGAAAAATATTTATATCACCTCTATTTTGCTTTCGGTTACGCGATCATTTATAGCAAATATGGATATATCCTATAAAGAGAAGAGAGAGGAAAAATATTCCCGGGAACATTAGGAATAAGCCTAGGGAATTTACTCGGGAATATTAGGAATTAACATTTTAGGTGGAGTTACCTGTACTTGATGTTCCAGTAAAGAGTTTTGTGGTCTTAGTTTTAAAATACAATTTGTATTCATTCAATAATTTCAAAATTTCCGAATATTCCATCGAGGTACCACCTGGGGAATATTCCCGAGAACAGCATATCACTACTACACCACAGAGATGGGCTTTACAACGCCATAAAGAAGCCAACCGGTAAGATGATTGATAAATTTACAGTATGGCTAGCTCCAGAACTAAATAGTTGCATAAGTTGAAAAATTAGATACCTACATCTCTGTGTAGTCGACTGTACGAAAATTTTTGTTTTTATTACATCAATATTCGGTGAAAATCAACATATTTATTGGACTGAACGAAGCAAGTATACTTACAACTAAAATTTTAAAAGGCCTTTTAAAATTTTAGTTGTAAGTATACTTGCTTCGTTCAGTCCAGTAAATATGTTGATTTTCACCGAATATTGATGTAATAAAAACTAAATTTTTCGTACAGTCGACTACACAGAGATGTAGGTATCTAATTTTTCAACTTATTGCGCTGTAATAAAGGTCCAAAAGTGGATACATCTCTTTGTAGTCAACTGTACACTTAGGTGCCTACCTACTTTTATTATTTCGCCTGTTCCGAACGCGACGTTACTTTCTTGCTCATAGCTATGACTAAATTGTCCCGTAGAGTCTGTCCGGAAAGAAATGTGTCGTAGAATGTATGAGCTTCCATATAAACCACGACACTTCTGTTTCCTGACAAACTCTATAAACTGTATGTAAGTTAAAATCACAAAACAACAATGTTTATTTTTTTTTTATAAATAGGTACTTTGTACAAAGATAATAGATTTCAGATAGTTTAGCAGGCATACAATCCGCCGGGATGAAAACTATCACGTAATTCATTGCTCTCAACTGGGTCCTACCAGGAGACGAACTTAGATCTCGTCTTCCGCAGCACTCTGTTAAGAATAAACTATTCAGACGACCTGGAGTGATGTTATGAGCGCTCCAGATGATCGAGAGGCATGGCGTAACTGGCGTGAGCTCATGAAGCCCCTCTGTCCATAAGAACGACCACCGATTCACGTGTCTCTCAATTTGTTTGTGCTACAGTCGGAGACATTCTTCATTACGCATGTGGTGTACAAAGACTCGGTAGATCTGCTGGTTTTGTCATTATTTTAATTTCTTGATCTTATTTTCTTATCTCATCAGCTCATCACATGTGCACTCAATCTTTTATATTCTTACAGCAAATTTAGCAAAAAATAAGTCGGTAAAACGGCCAATAAATAATAGGTAACACATTTTTCAAATACTGCGGAAACATTGTATACCTACAGGTAGGTAATTATTTCGCATATACTAAGTAAAATAATTAAAATTGTTAATAAAACATACAAAATTAGTGTCATAAGAAAATTGTCAATCAAGTTTATTGACATTCTTACATTTTTTAATGTCGTAATATTATGACCAGCATAATAAACATAAACTCCAGTAAATAAAAGGTAATCCTAAATCTCTTTTCGCATTAAATAGCTTGCGACGAAACGAATTATGAGGATTCGGTAGAAAAGTTTATTTTATGAAATCGTTAGTTGTATTTTTCTAATATTACGACATGTAAACATCAAAAAATATAATTTAATATGACACACGGTCTCTATTTGTTTTCCCTATTCATTTGGAATACATTCTGGCTACTGGTATCTCTTTTCGTGTACATATATGATTTTCTGTCAGAAAATTGTCAAAATGAAATGTCACAGGACGAAATTTGACGACACGTGTGCTTCCAATGAGGCCCACCCGCCACCTGAGTCAAAAACATTATTTGACTGATGTGGCGAATGTATGGGAATTTCACGAAAACTTATGTTTATGATTGAATTTCTTCGTTGCATTTATAAGGAAAAATATGAATAACACTTTATTCTCTAGTCCATTTATCTGGCTTTCAAAATATCGTTACTATTTAATAAGAATATGCATTTTTAATTCATGTTTTTCCTAAACAGCACAAGCGTATTTTTCAGTTTTTGTACAACTTTACTTCATTGTATTGATGAAACTACAAATGATAATCGAGTACTAATTACTTTAAATTGTAGACACACTCTTTGTTATAATAATGATATAAATTATATAGATTTTTGTAAAGAATTGTGAACTCAGGAACCTAAACGGCGATTGCTGTTACGCTGATTTTGGACGACGCCCTCTTAATTAATTCAACTGAACCGGGGTTCGATCCTGTAACATTCGCTTTAATAAGTCCTAAGCCTTCAGTTAGAATACTAAGCAACGGTTCATAGATGATTATATGTGGATGAGTTTAGTGCAAGGGACCACTTTGTCGAGTTACAAGGACACGTGCATATTGCGTAGATTTAGAAAGTACTAGTAACTTCATATCGACAAAGTGGTCCCTTTGTCTGTAGGTACATTGACACATATGTAGAATAAATGTTAAATAAATCCAGTAGTAAGTACAAGTTAGAAAAGTTAAAACAATTCAAGTTTCGTAATGCACTAAATAATTTACTGGACTACTACAAACTTTAAATGTCGACTCGTGAGTATAAACACAGTTTAATATATGGCTCCTCTACATGATGGCATAGGGACGCAGCTATGCGATAGAGCGAGCTAACGATATTGCGATCTCCACGCGATCTCGTTCCGTTGTATAGCTGCGTCCCATGATGGCCCATCGTGTAGAGCCTCCCTAAGGAAGATGGTGTTTTAGACCAGTAACCCATCTTCGAAAAAATAAACGCACGCACCGCAGTAGGTCGCCCCTTATTCCTTTATATGTTAGTTATTTATGCCCGCGGCCCGCTCAGTTTTTTGTTAGAAGTTGAACACTCGTTGTAAATGAATGTACTCTGGTATAAAGTACCTAAACTCCGTGACAGAAGAAGGACCTGCGGGAATCGGCGATGACCACAGACTGATATCTGTGGCGATGACACACGAAGGTAATATTGCTGTTCTGCTTTTTCATGTTTCACTATTGATTGATACCCGACGTCTCTTTCTAAAACCCGAAGGTTCTTTTTAGAGCTCACGGACTGTACCGGGTTCGCTGATTAAGGTAATATGCCAAATTCGGAAGGTAAAAACGTTGTTTCGTTAGGCAGCCCCAGGCTCCAACCTTTGTAAAACACGGTATATCCCAGCCAAATAAAACAATGGCTCTTACAAAGGAAATGTTCCTATAAAGTCTATTGTTAAACGGTTTTAATGTAACAATCGAACTTCTAAGGATACAATTGGGTAGTAATAAGAAGAATCAGTTCAAGAAATGTATTGAATCAATCACGAAAGTTAATTAAGTATAGGTATTAAGAGTCCGGTAACGATTTGAAAACGAAAATCGCTAATAATGAAATTATGCACATAAATTGCATTTGATAAGATAGCTTGAAGTCTTGTTATTGCAAAAAAGTACTTTAGGTCTATATTTATTAATATTTAATACCTTAAAACTCAATTCTTCCAGAGCTTGTTTAGTAAGGACGTTGATTCATGCAATTTTGTCGTATGATTTTTAATTATTATTTGTTATGGACCCTAATATGTTTTGTTCTATTTGTAAAAAACATGAAAGGAAGTTAATTTTTGTATTTTTATATTTGTAAAATACTTTAATGTGTTCCCCAAAATATCACCTAAACTTCGGCTATTATTAGCAAAATTGCTCTAGAAAAACATACTCTCCCTTAAAAAATATATATGAAAATGAAAAGAACTGTTACACTTATTACTCAGGCGACTCATTTTCCAATGTATTTATATATTTTATGTACTTGTATAACTTAATTTTAATCAATAAAAACCTTACTCTCTTAACCTCTCCAAGCAAAAAACGCTAAACAGGTGTTAGATTAGGGTGAATTGTTTATAAATGAAGCATAAAGTTAAAAAATCGTTGTATTTACCATTCAAAAAGAAACGATCTTTCATAATATGTATACAAAATTATAGAAGTTATGTTAGTTACTGCAAAATAGCATCAAAAATTTGAGCGAAATCGAAAAAAAAGTTTACCGGACTCTTAAGTACAAAACTGATTTTTTGACAGATATTTAATATTTTCTACGTGTAAAACGTCAATCGAAAGTAATGATGTTGGCGTGTGGATTTGGAACATATGTAAAAGTAAACTACAGTCCGATATTCTTTTTCATATAGGTATAATGTTATGATAATGTAATGAAGTATCTTATAAGAATCGTATGATATAATAATTTAATGTAAAAAAGTACCTCTAAAGTACAAAATTTTCTACTACATCAGAGACGAATTTAAATGAGAGGCAGTTTCCATTATTAGTGATATGTTTAAGAAAATAATAGGCAAAAGGGCGAGTTTTAAAATCGCACCAGATAATCGATCCAAGAAATCGCACGACGACAATCGCATGATTGTACTAATCTTAATAATAAGACAAAGTATAGTTAAATATAATTATTATAAAATAACACGGTTACACTCACGGCACTTTAGTCACGTCTCGCGACATGTTTCGCAGTGCAACAGTGCGCGACGGGCCGGTTCAAGTAGCACTCCTAGTGCTTGAAGATGGAGACCTAGGCTCTCCGAAACATGTCGCGAGACGTGACTAAAGTGCCGTGAGTGTAACCGTGTTATTTTATAATGTTAATATGTCGTACGAAAGTTCAAATTTAATAAATATAATGATGTACTTACATGAGGCGAATCGTTAGATTTCCGGCTTTCAGAATTGCTGGGTTGCCTCGAAAACGCGGGGGCATGGACGCTCAAGGGCGAGCCGGGCTCGGAGTCTGTCTTGCCTTCGTTGCTACTGTTGCCGCCGTCCTGTAAAACGAAGCTTGTGTTATAAATATAATAATAATAACCCATTTACCACTAGTAGTCCAACTGCGAACAAAAAACTGAGCGGGCCGCGGGCAAAAACAACTGACGGCGGTAGTCATAATTCTATTCGCAACAATGTTAATTAATAAAAGCTTTTAACGACTCATCTTATCTGCTTGCTTAGCTATTCGCGAAATCTTTAAATGTTGTTTTATCCAGGGTTTCTCAAACTGGAATTTAAATTAAATTGTAATTTTTATTCATAATTTTTTATAAATAAGCTACATCTAAGATTTAGGGCAATTCTTCAGACCATATATTTGAGTTTTTCAAGAACCGCTTCGTGAGAATTGGAGGGTAAGGGGTACCGTCCAATTCTCTGAAAATACGATATTCTGAGGTAGACAAAAAAAAAACTAAAAATCAATGGAGGCCTCAGATATGTAATAAACGTTTAAATTCATCCTTAACCCTATTTTGAGTTAATTTTGCAGTGCTTCTAGTGGGAAAATAATAAATCATATTTTCCAAGACAACCGCCCCCCGTAAACGCCTCCCGTAAATAATAGAAGAAGGTATATTTCTCACTTATGCAAAAATATTACATACTATTCTATCAAACTCAATTTCACTGACAGAGATACACACCCTTGATAAAACGTAAGCAAGCCAGTCACTCATTATCTGTCATTAGCTGTAAGTATCTATTTGCGAACCTTTTAGAATCATTGGTGAACTTCTGAGTGAAAATTTACCCCAGTTTGAGAAACCGTGTTTTATTCCATCAGCATAATTATTTTATCCCGTGATTACTGAAATTCATTTTTAAAACAAATCTAGAGATAGACGACTTCTCGTCATTGGATCAGCCTAATTTGCTATTTGATCTTTTTGTTTTAAAAGGTTGCCCTAATTTAAATAAGATGTGGAAATATACAGTTTTGGGAATTTTAGATAATTAAGGTAATTAATATAGTATTAGTAGTATGTACAGTTCGTGAGCTTTAAGAAGAACCTTCGGGAATCGGCGATGAGACACGAATTAATATTGCTGTTCTGCTTTTTCACGTGTCACTGTTGATTGATACCCGACGTCTCTTTCTAAAACCCGAAGGTTCTTCTGAGAGCTCACGGACTGTAATGAGGTTTGTTGTATGATAATATGTGACGTCCCACGGGTGAAAGTACCTTATGGCGGTTGGCGCTTACGTTGCAAAGCATCGCATTAGTATTGCAGCGTCGTTAGAAATAGCGTAAGTCCCAACCGCCATAAGGTACCATTTTTCGTGGAAGGTCACATATATCAAAAAACTTTTCATTATTGACCCACTAATGCACCAAAAACATTTGTATACAGGTAGAATAATAAATACCGTACAAACGACTGAACAACTTTTATTATGAAAAAAAAATCGCGATTTCGTAGTTGGTTCCATAGTAAAATATGTTCAGTATGGCCCACTTAATTACCTCGCTCAATATGAACGGTGGTTATTATTTCACCCTGTATACCCTATCGAGTTGAAAGAGTAGTAGATCGCGGGGAGCAAAGAAAAGCAAGAAATTGCACTTAAGCATACACAAAGCTTCGTAAATATTATATGTATGTACCTAACATACGCATATAGGTGACGTTCCACGAGAAAAGGTACCTTATGGCGGTTGGGGCTTACGCTATTTCTAACGACGCTGCAATACTAATGCGATGCTTCGCAACGTAAGCGCCAACCGCCATAAGGTACTTTCACCCGTGGGACGTCACATAGTATACGATATCGTATAACTAGGGGCCCAATTCAACTCGAGAAAGAAACTGAAGGTGACTTGGTTCCGATAAAGTATCCCTTGCTAATTTGGTCATAAACGGTTAAGGTATTTTGGCCTGTACGCTTACCATGAGTTATGACATTGACGTTTTCGAGAACGAGTATCGAATGTTCTATCTGTACATCTTGCTTGTGACATATTATACCTTGTGCAATCTAAGAAGCGGTTTTTGACACCTGTCATCTCAGTACATTTTATAGCCTAAAATCGATTTTAGGTTATAGAATGTACTGAGATGACAGGTGTCAAAAACCGCTTCTTAGATGGCACAAGGTTATAGTGTAAACGAGATACACAGATAGAAAATTCGTTACTCGTTAACGTAAAATGTCAATGTCAAACTCATGGTAGCCGCACTGGTATTAGAGGTGAACTGTCAAATATTGAAATTAAATATGTTTTCTTAAGGATGCGTTTCCACCAGAGATGTGTTGCGAGGAATGTGATTTTAAGAAACAATAGAATCACTTCATTTGTATATCCTTGCACAGCGCAGCTCTATTATATTCTTATCAAACACATTTCTCGAAACGAATCCTCGCTCATCTCTGGTGTAGTGGAAACGCAGCAAGGCCGAAAAGGCCGAATGCCGAATATCAGTCGAATATTCTTGGCATATGCACCAATATCAAAAAGCAAGTATCTCATAGAGCTGAAACACCCGTATCACCGTAAGGGATAGAACACACAACGCGACTAATTTGGAAACGCATTTCAAGATGGCTGATAGCATAGATAGATAGATAGATAGATTTATTTATTTCTTGTAGAAAACGACACAGTATTTTACATTATAAAATAAAATGCATTCACTAGAAGATCGTCACTTACAATAATAAAACAGGCAAAAGAAAATACAGAAAAATGTCAGTTGTAAAAATATGTACATAGAAATGTCAACAGGTATTTTCATACTGTAGCTAGCCTACATAATTTAGTCGGTTTCATTGTTACCCTTCAAAGAGCGGTGGAGGGTGATAAACGTTTCTATTGTACTTAGGCCCTTATGGAAGTAAGCAATAATCACAAGGGTGAGTCTATGATAAGGACTAACGATAATAGCGCCTTCTCTGTGATATCTATGGAAAGTGTAATAAGACTATCCCTTTCAATCTTGGTATTATTAGTTCCGTGTCAGATCTATGGGTGCTATATCTATGACCAATATTGACTTATAGTCGGGGTCACGAGCAAAAAGGGTTCAATTAGAGACAACCCTGTACAAAGGGCTTGTTCATCACAGGTCGCCATCAGGTCGCGGTTTCCGTGATGTACAGTCAGCAGCAAAAGTAGCTAAGCGGGTAGGGTATTCAAAATGAGCTGGACACGACTTTACTGTTAAGAGAATAAGAGCGTGTGTAGGTCCTTTTGAACACCCTACCCGCTTAACTACTTCTGCTGCTGACTGTACAAACAGCAACACTCTTAACTGGCCATCGATAGACCGTATGCAGTTGCAATAAGGATTACAAATGGGCAGTTAACAATGTTGGCGGATGTACACTCCATTTTCCACTCGAATAGATTCATAGATTCATAGATTCATAGATTTATTGGTATTAATTATACACTGTCAACAATAGGTAGGTTCTTAATTAACAATTAAGATTTCAATAAATTAACAACAAGTTGGTGTAAAGTCTAAATTAACAGATTGAATGTATACATAATGTAAATAATTAAAATTATAATTATAATTAGTAGGTAAATATTACAATGTCATATAATGGCGATTTGGGCATTTTCATTCCTCCAAGAACTCGTCAACTGAGTAATAGGCCTTCGACAGGCAGTGTAATTTAAATTTATTTACAAATAAGCGTTCGGTATCAATATTTCTAATTTCCTCAGGAATTTTGTTGTAGATTATAGCACCCATTATACCGAGAGACTTAGCAGTTTTCTGTAGCCTGTATTCGGGAATAGCCAAAGCTGGTTTCCTCCTTGCGGAGTTACTCCGTGCTTTCGGGAACTCGGCTGGGTTCCTTCTGACGTACTTACCCACCTCGAAAATATAAATAGAAGGCACTGTAAGCACTCTAAGTTTGATGAACAGGTGCCTGGCCGGCTCGTCTATGGGAACGCCACTTATTAGGCGGATGACGTCCTTTTGGGATATAAATGGCCGGTCCCTGTCAGCTGCTAAACCCCACAGGTCAATTCCGCTGGTCAAGTGTGTGTGAAAGTATGCGTAGTATGCCGTCATTAAGTGCCGCTGTGATAGCGTGCGCCTCAATCGTGATATAGCATAGTAGGCCGAGTTTAGTTTAGCACATAAGGTGTCAATGTGCTCGCCCCACTGCAAACCCTTATCAAACGTGAAGCCGACGTAGCGAGCATGGCGTACAGCCTCAATTTTTTCACCATTGATGTTTATATCAAGTGTTGGCTGCGGTAGTTTGCTAAGTGAAAAGTGAATGAGGTTTGTTTTGCCTATATTCAACTGCATGCCATTCGCGTCGAACCAATCCAGCAATTTAAATATTACTTTCCGGATATTACTCTGCAGTTCCTCGTGACTGCTGCCATTGACCATCGCGCAGATATCGTCTGCGTACATGATGAACCGTACGATGCCGCTATGAAATGGTAGGTCATTCATAAGTAATGCAAAAAGAGTATTTCCTACGTTAGAGCCCTGAGGAACTGATCTGTCCCCAATTAAGCCTAGATCGGATCGATCCCCATTGACATCAGTTATTTGGTTACGATGAGCCAAGAAGGACTCTATAACCTGCAGGGCCTTACCACGTACACCGTAGTGTTCCAGTTTTGCCGCTATTAATTTATGGTCAACAAGATCAAAAGCACGAGACAGATCAAAAAATATTGCAGCGGTATGCCTCTTCACATCCAATTGATGAAGCACGGTCCGTTGTAATTCGCGTGCTGCACCGAGTGTCGAACGGCCCGTTCTGTAGGCAAACTGCTCGTCACTGAGTGCGCCATGCCTACTAAGATAGTTCCCAAGCCTATCACAGAGTCCCGTTTCAAAGATCTTGGAAATCGCAGGTACTAGAGATATTGGGCGATAGCTTTTCATTTCATCTTTGGCACCTTTCCCTTTGTACACCGGAGTTACCCTGATCTTTTTGAGCGCAGCAGGATAGAGACCATTCGAAACAGAGTCATTAAATAATTCACATACGTAATATATAAAGTTCAATGGTAAACCGTGCAGAATTGCCGTAGGAAGCCCATATATATCTTTAGTACCTTTTGCTTTAATTCGTTTAATGACACTTAAAATTTCATGCACTGTAAACGGTGATATATACATGGTGGATACCTGAGCCGGATGGGAGAATATATCGATGGAAACATGTGCAAAGCCTCTTACCTCATTGCTAAAAAAAGTAGCACAGTTTTCGCGTCCAAATTTTTTTCCTCCTACATTTTTTAAGCCGCAGTACGTTACCAATTATGCCCTTAAACGAATCATCAGTATTTTTGTTACACTATGTGAAGTAGATAAAACTTTCGACTGCCTTTTCAACTCAACTGAGTGTAACACAATCAGCACCGAGAACCCGACTGTCGGGTTCTCTGTTCGTAGCTACTACGCGCTACATACGAGGAATACCTGGCTACGCGCTACGAGCGTAGCGCGTGTGTTAACACTTTCCGTACCGCGTAGCGCGTAGACAGGTATTCCTCGTATGTAGCGCGTAGTAGCTACGAACAGAGAACCCGACTGTCGGGTTCTCGGTGCTGAATGTGTTAATAAAAAAAAACTTTCTTAACTCCTTCCACGCCGCGCAGTTCACTACGCGCTACGTTTTCGTAGCCGATCTCAGCATTTTCCCGCTTTGTATAAGCGGCCACGAACAGCGAGCCCGCGTAGCGGTCCCTGGCACCCAAGATGTTAATGGATTTTTGATATTTTTTGAAGAAAAATTATGTGAACCCGACCTTAAGAGGATGGTAAGAGCTAAATTCACTGCGTTACGATTAGTATGGGAGCTCATTGCAAATTTTGCAAAATGATGAATTAAAATTAAACTAAGTATGTATTAATTTAGAAATATAATGCAATAAAGTTTTCAGCATTGGTGTGGTGGAATTTCGTCCTTAATTACAGACATATAATATAAGCCAAGAAACTAAAGACGTGCAACTGTTTAAAGCTAATTTTAAGATGTGATTTTGGAATTATTTTCTATCGAGCCGATTTCGTCCAATCGTGTATTGGAATTAACAAAGTTCTTTAAAATATAATGAATATTAACATATTTTTTTTTTACTTTTCCAAAACAAGTAGTTACAGCTATATGACTATTTAAGTAAAGTCAATTTGAAGGTAATCGGGTGTTGTCAGCCTCTTAAGCTTATACGAATAAGGTTGTATTCATATATTTATAAACAAATCTACTTATGTTTTAGAACTAGACTGTTCCTTTCAAAGTTCTGCCTTTGCTTTCAATCGTTTACGCTGTATGTTAATGTTGAAATAAGAGCTAGCCACGTCAGATATGACCCAATAATGAGAAGAATTATTACTTTTTCCAACTATTAAGTATTACTATTTTCCAGCTGAAAAACTTTGTTGGTCTGTGACTCTGACCTCCGCTCATTAAAAACTGCCAGATGCCCGGATCCAGCGATAAGGATGGCAAAGCAATCTATTGTAACTAGACGGGTATCGTCGCTCTCATTATTGTCTCATATCTGACGTGGCCAGAACTCTCCGTCTATGGGGCTATTCATAAATTACGTCATTTCAAAATAGGGGTGGGGGGGTCTGGACATCGGATGATGGTAGCATAACGTAGGAGGAAACGGGGCCATTCGAAGCATACCTAATCTTTGGATGATTTTGGGGGGGATCAAAAATCGTCAAAAATCGATGACGCAATTTATGGACAGCCCCTATGCTGCGTTGTTCAGCGTCTACGCCTAGGTATTGCGGCTATTTTATATATACCTATGTACTTATATTATATAAGTGTATAGTTTTACTCTCAGGTTTATAACTGCAATAATCGTATTTTACTGTACTTTTATTACTAGCAAGTGCTTTCCTGGGTCATAAAGGTAATATAAAGACTACTTTACCTCGACTTGGCATCATATTTCCACGTACAGTCGCCATCAAATATATCGGAGCGGCCAAGGTGCTCGAAAATATCTGAACATGCAATTTAGCGCCTTGACAATAGAGACGTTGTTCAGATATTTTTGACCACCTTGGCCGCTCCAATATATCTGATCGCGTCTGTACTATCAATTTGTTATTGTCAATGAAGGCTTTGAGTTCGTTTATATATTTTTGATTGCTCTGTGTTATGTAATAATAGGTTACAATGTAAATATACTTAGATACGCAATAAGTAGGTAACTGTACCTATATTTGTCATTAAAGGTTTCAATTATACAACCTATTTGTGGGGGCATGTTGATCCGCGGCCCTGACCCAATTCGAGTTGCCATCCGTGTGGTTGCAACGTAATAGTTGGAACTAGCCAGGATATTTTTATACCGTGACCCTGTCGGTAACACGGCTCTCATCTCATACAATGTAGGTATATCTAGTTCTAGCGGTGTAATACAATAATAGTTATTTGTGCAACAAGAGAGGAAAGCTGGTTTTTCTTGCGAGTGTTGATTTTGAGTCCCGAGTAAGCGAAAGATTGTATAATTGAATCACGAGCGTAGCGAGTGATTCTTGGTTTGAATCTTGAGCGTAGCGAAGGATCTCAAGAACACGAGATGTAAAAAAAAATCCTTTCGTGTGACACATACAACTTTCCACCTCAGTAGTGAGAACATATTAAAGTTAAAAAACACATTTATTTACATTCCCGAATGAAAGGCATCATCATTATGACGAAAACCTTCTAGAAACAAAATTTTACTCCCTGTAGTGACGAAAGTAGCAACTTTCGTCACTCCCTGGAGTGATGAAAGTCGCACTTTCGTCACTCCAGGGAGTGAGGAAAGTAGGCTTGTTCGAACTGCTGAGGTGAAGAGTTTATTTCAGATATCCAATATAACACGGGGATTGAATGTTTCACTTATGTAATAAGTACACAATGTTGTTCTAAATTGCATCGTTCTGATCGAAAGAGAACATACACTTATTTGATTAGAGAAAGTAGAGTTAGATAATAGATAAAATAGAAATTCATTAGTGATACCAGTCATGCAATGGAACTTAGTAATACAAGGTGTAACAAAAATGCTGGTGATCCTTTTAAGGGCATAATTGGTGTTGTATTCTAATTAAGAAAATATAAAGAAAGAAAGAAATATATGCGCAAAAAAAGTTGGTTTAGTATGGCGGTTCGGCCGGCTAGGACCACCTGTCCCATAGAAAAATATTTCTTTTTTCGCGTTAAAAAAATTTTCTCCCCGATTTTTCTTAGTCAAAATATGATACCAATTGTGCCCTTAAACGGATGACCAGTATGTTTGTTTATTTTTAACAATTTTAATAGACCTAATTTCGTCCTTACCTTCATCCTTACCTGTTGAAGTGACCTGGCAAGTTTACTGTCCGCGTACTGGCCCGTCTGCCGTCTCTCGGGTAGTATATATTTTGGGAGTGACTTAAAAAACCATGCGCCGGATTTCTTCCACATTTCGCGTGTTTCTGCGCAGAGGTTGCAAATGTACTGCTCTCTTGAACGGATGGGAGACCTGTGAAAGAGAGAATTTGGTGAGTACCTTAGTCAATGCCTAATATAATCAGTTAATCAAAAGGTACTTTCTATTATTACCTAATCACAAAATCAGAAAACTTTGGTTATACCTAAGGGTCAAGTTATCAGGAAATTGCCTGAACCCATATAATATAGGTACAATACCTACACCACCCACTGGCCAGGGTCGTAAAATCTGGAGTATCTGGACATAGGTATGAATGAATTACTTGATGTCAAAAATATCTAGACATTACGCTTTGTTTAGATATTATATTTGGCTAAAAAGATCAATTACATTTTTGTATAGGTGGTCAGAGAACAACTAAATATACGTACTAATTTTCGAGGTATTTAGAGTTTTTATTACAATATATATTGGTAAAACAACTAGAAATCAATAAAAATATTCAGGAACTATTATTTTTGGAATTATTATACGTATTTGCGGGTTGGATGCCTCGCGACGCGAGTCAAAACGAGGATCCTGTAGACTTCATATACCTACGTTGGCAAGGTAACTTTTTCTCTACAATTTGTAGGTGCCTACCATAATGTACTACACCATTTAGTTGTATCGGCACTGCTGTAAGAAGTAAACTGTTTTTTGTTACCAGCAACCAAACTTCGTCTGCTAGTAACTCAAGTTTTGGGGCTTCAAAACTAAGGCTTATTACTTACCAACATATGTTCTTTATATTATAAGTAAACTTTAAGTTATGTTATAGGTGCAAATAAAGTTTATTAACTCCTCACCGAATTATGGTTATTAATGAAAGAGCCAAAGCGCTTGTAATTTTTTTCAGTGTACCTCTAAAGGCCTGGTTACACCTAACGAGTACAGTGGCGAGACAGCAAAATGCCACTCGGCCGAGAGAGTAAAATGGCCCGGCCCAGTACTCGGCGATGTGGGTCAATCGAGAGTACTGACTAAGTAGAGTCGCCATCAGATGTATCGGAGCGACCAAGGTGGTCACAAATATCTAAACCTCTATTGTCAAGGAGATAAAGTGTATATTCAGATATTTTTGAGAGCCTTGGTCGCTCCGATATATTTGATGGCGACTGTAGGAGCGTAAAACAAAAGTGTGTTATTATTATTATAGTTTTATAGTAGACCCGTAATAGTCGCTGAAATATTTGATGGATAGTGTTAGTTTTGTAAGGTGGAGTTTGTTGATACAATATTTCGCGAACAACATCGCTTGTGCGACGTAAGCAAAGTAACCTTGATAAGGTACTTTCAAAGCAATCATATTGTTGACCTTATAAACCGTAGAAAGGGGTATAACTCGAACAACCAAGCTATTAAATGACAGTACCTATATATCTTACATAGAATATCCCTCAGGGACGTTTAGATTTACTACTTAAGGGTTATTCTACACAATTATTATTATTTTTGGGCTATCGATCTGCCGTATTGACCAGATTTTATCTATTCTATACAATACTGTCACGTAATAGCTAATTAACACCTTAGATCATTAAGATTAGGTACCTATATCCTTTTCCACCGTTTCATAGTCATGTCACTATTTGGACCGGATGCTGAGTGTTATCCTTTTTAGAAACCATTCATAGCATTGTATTTTATTGTTGTATCTGTGTTTCGAATAAATACTTCATTCATTCATAAATTCTAATACTATTTTACCCCCTGGTGTACCACTGACAGTATAATCATAAAGGGTAAATACGCTCGCTTGAAATACAAAAAGAGAAGTGTAACGATTTCTTAGTAAATAAAAGACTTTTTTACAATCTTTGTTTTAATCGTACACAGTTTATACACGTTTTTTGAGAGAAAACAAGCGTCTGCAAATAATAATATGTGTAGTCACAAGCAATCTATTTTGGTAACCATAGACAATCCTCTGGTAGACTTTTTCTTATACTAAGGCATAGATTACAGATTACAGACAATTTTAAGGGTGTTACACACAATATCCAACATCCTCCCACGGGAAAACAAAAATGACACTTATCCTAATAATTCACATCACATAAAAAATAAGACAAAAGTTTAAACTAGATATCTCTGCGGTATTTTGACAATGCGACCTCTACGAGTTTCCACAGGGATAGGATCAGGAATCGGTTCAGTTAAATCAGCACTAGCTCTTGGCTCACCAGTAAGGTCTAACTTACCTGCAACTGGTAGTGTTAGCTCCTCTTTTAAGGAATCCGCTGATAGCTCTAGGGGATAGAGTTTTTGACAAGCTCGTACTTTATCTCCTGTAGCCGTTCTTACCTTAGCAACCCGTGTATATCCGTCATTACCAATATAGACTTTGTCTATTACTCCCAATGGCCAATGAAGCCTGGTCATATCCGTTTCAATCAGCACCACATCCCCTACTTGCGGCTCCTTGATATTATTCCTGTAGTTCTTACTTGACAAAAGTGACAAATACTCACTCTTAAAACGTTGTCTAAAATCATGTCTCAGCTTCTGTAGGTATTGATACCTCTGACCGAGATTTTCTGCATCAATTTTGTCCAAGTCAGGAGTGTCATTGTTACTTAGACCTTGCATGAACATTTGTGGGGTTAGAGGTCTCAAAGAGTCATCATTTGTCTCTATGTATGTTATTGGTCGACTGTTAATAATTGACTCACAATCACATATTATGGTTGATAATTCAATCCAATTTACTGATGCCTTGCCTAGGATCCTTCTCAGCATTTCCTTTACCACACGAATAATCCGTTCCCACCATCCTCCCCACCACGGCGAACCAGGTGGTATGAATTTCCACTGAATGGCTTGTGAGGAAGTGGTACTTTCCACTTTAGCCCAGTCAATACTTTTTAGTAAATTTGCTGTTCCTTGGAAATTGGTCCCATTGTCTGTCCAAATGACATTTACTCTTCCTCTCCTTGCTAGAAATCGTCTTAGGGCCATTATGAAGCTAGCTGTTGATAATGATTCTACCAATTCCAGGTGTATTGCTCTGTACGTAGCACATGTAAACAACACAATCCAACACTTTTGCTTGTCTATTAGGTACAACGGTCCTGCTAGATCGATTCCGGTCACTTGAAATGCTGATGTAGCTTCTGTCCTATCTGTAGGTAGTGGAGCTTCTGGTACACTATATTTTTTACATTTGTATCTCTTACATATAATGCATTGTGCCACAATTTTCTTTGCTAGGCGTCGTATATTCAGTATCCAAAAGGTATTTCTTAAGTCTGTCATCATTGTTAAAGTACCTGCATGACTTAGCATCAGATGTCTGTATAAAACTAACCGGTGTACAATTTCATGCTTTCCAGGTAATAATATTGGACAAATAAAGTCTTCACTTTCACTACAGTAATCTAATCTCGTCTTCACCTTCATTATTCCATTTTTGTCTATTACTGTGCACAAATTTTCCGGTGGTTTACCTTCATCTTTAAAATTTTCTTTCTGTACCAACCTTATCAAAATTTGTTCAGCATTTTTATATTCCTCATTCCCAATGTCTTTTTTCCTTGGAGAGAAGCGCCGTCTCATTTTAGGATTCATTCTTAATAGCCATGCGACAAGTCTGACTATTTTGTTGTATTTTGAAAAATACATCAATCTGTTACTAAAAGCCTGGGTGTTTGTTTCAACATTTGTTGTTGTTATCTTTATTTCTTCGCTACAAACAGCTTTTTCGTCAATATGTATTTCATTGATGTTTGATTTTGGCCACTTATCCTTTTCTAGCTTAAGCCATTGGGGTCCTTCCCACCAGCGACTCTCCATCAGTGCTTTTGCGTCGCAACCACGAGAGGGCAGGTCAGCAGGGTTGACATTTCCAGGTAAATGGTACCAATCTTCTTGCTTTGTGTTCTTACAGATTTCTGTGACCCGGTTACTCACAAATGGTTTCCATGATTTCTGTCTTTTTAGCCAGGCCCATACAACAGCTGAGTCGGTCCAACAGAAAACTTCATAGTTTTTACAGTTAGTGAGTAGTCCTGAATTTATCACTTCCGTAAAGAGCCTTGAAGCAATTAAACAGCCCATCAGTTCAGCTCTTGGTAAACTCATTTTCCTTTTTGTCGGTGTTACTCTACTCTTGGCTAGTACTAGCTGCACATTGACTTGGTCACCATGTCGAGTACGTAGAAAAACGCAGCCTGCATATGCATCTTTACTAGCATCACACATCACATGGACGCTTGTCTCGCATTCTTCAACTGGTACATTAGTCAGACGTCTAGGAAATCGACATTGGTTAATATAGTGCAGTGTATGTAACCATTCTTTAAATTCCCTTTCTAATTCTTCTGGAATTTGTTGATCCCAACCTGTATTATTCAGCCAAGCCTTCTGTGTTATAAGTTTAGGTATCAGTGTAACGGGGGAGACTAATCCAAGTGGGTCAAATACTTGTTGTGTTATAGAAAGCAGTTCTCTTTTCGTTATTTTATCTTTTATTTCGTGTTTTAGGTTTACACTGCACTGTAAGTCATCATGAATAGTGTTCCATATCATGCCTAAAACGGCAACAGTGATTGTGTCATCTATTCTTTTCGGAGCTGTTACCCATTCTCGCAAGTCAAATTTACCCATATTCATTATCTCTTTTGACTCTACAATAAATTTGTTCATTTGGGCTTCAGTATCTACACTTGTCACACAATTATCTACGTAGAATGACTCCTTTAATTTCCGTGCTGTTTCTTTGTAGTTCTCAGAGCTTTTCTCTAGATGGTAGTTAATTATAGCCGCTAAAATGAAAGGGCTGCATGTCAGGCCAAAAACTAATCTCTGATGCCGATATGTTACTATTTCCTCGTGCAGTTCTGCATTTCTCCACCAAAGGAATTTTAAGTAATCTCTGTCTTCTTCCTTTATTGAAATGTTTAGGAAGGCTTTTCTGATGTCAGATGTTATACCATAGGCACCCTTCCTGAATAAAATTAGTAATTTTGGGATGAATTCAATTAAATTTATACCTTTATCCATGCAGTCATTTAGTGACCATCCATTCTGATCTTTTGTTGAGGCGTCAAAAACTGGCCTCACTTTTGTAGTGTTGCTCGACATCTTGATAACTGGGCGATGAGCAAGATAGTGGCCTTTTTCCTTATCATTATCATTGATTTCTTCGATAATTCCTTCTGTTTTCCATTCTTTAAAGACTTCATCATAAACTTGTATATTTCCAGCTTGCAAGAGTTTTTTGGATGTTGTTAGAAGTCTCTGTTTGGCCTGGTTATAGTTTGATGTTAAATCTGGAGTATCTTCTTTCCATAAAAGGTTCACTTCATATCTGCCAAGATGTGTCTCTGAAATATTTTTATTAAAACTATTTAATACTTCTTCCTGTGCTCTTTTTTCTTGCGGATCCTTAATTCCTAAGATTTCTAAGCTCCACAAGTCAGAGATATTATTTGTTTGTGAGAAACAGGTTTGAACTACTGAAGAGTTGTGGGCACTTAATGTAGGACCTTGTAATGTCCACCCCAGTTTTGTCTTCATAGCAAACAAATTGTTTTCTAAATTAATAATTGTACCAGTTATTATTGCACCCAGATAATCTGACCCTACCAATATACTGACATCAACTAGGTCATTTTCAGTATCTGTTAAATGTACATTCAAGCTTTGGAGCTTCTGCATAACTTTTTTGTCTTCCACTTTAGGCATAATACCACACAGCGCAGTGTTTCGAGCAAGAGCATTTAAAGTAATATCAAAAGAATTGTCAAGTGATCTCACCTTAAATTCATATTTGTTGTAGACATCTGGTTTTGTTTGGAGTCCTCCAAACAACGTGTGTCCCAATTCTTCTTGACCTATTACCTTTAGATTTAGTTCTTCTGCCACACTTTCTTTGATATATGTCCGTTGAGCGCCACCATCAATAAGGATCCTCACTTTCTTTTTCTTGCCGTCTTGTTCGATGACTGCAACTATTGTCTGTAAGAGAGTGGTTACTTTATCCTGACACAAAGTGACATTTTCGGTAGGCTGAGTTACTTCTTTAATCGTATCAGGCTTTTGTCCATGCAATTCTGGACACAAAACAACCAGATGCCTACGTTTGCATGCTAGGCATTTTAAATATGCCTTGCATTCTTTTGCTAAATGTCCTCGTTTAAGACATACATAACACCCACCTTTCTTTTTAACTAAGTCTTTTTTCTCATCTAAGGTCAGATCTCCTCCTCTGCTGCACTCATTCACAGTGTGATTTTCCTTATCACAAAAATAACAAGAGTCCTTACCTTTTCCTTTTGTCAAATTTGTTGCAAGGCACGCTGCTGTCGGTTGAACATCATGTGAACCTGTTTTGGTAAGCTGACTAGTATTAAAATCAGATCTAGCTAGCCTGATCCTATCCTCTGCTTGAACTTCATTTTCAAGAAACTTTAACAATTGTGTCAATCTGTCCAAACCATGTTGAGATTGTGAAACTTGAGATTGACACCTATTGTATGCAATCAAAATTTGCTCAGGCATAGCTGATTCTATTAAAGGATACAACATCGCATCATATTTGTCTTTTGTTACCTTTAATGTCTCCAGTGCATGCAAATATGCACTTATTTTGTCATACAATGTCCTTAAATCTAACATTACATTTCCTTGGGCTTGTGAAAGTACCAACGTTAAAAGTTCCCTTATATACACTTCAACTAGCATGTCTTCTTTGCCATAGCGGTTCTTCAAGTGTTCTAACGCCTTTGGATAGTTGCCCGCAGATGGTGGAAAGCTTTCCACCAAAGCACGGGCGTTGGATTCTTCTTTCAGACTCTGTAGCAAGTACTGGAACTTATCTTCAGCGGTGATGTTCACGTCTTCATGTATCTTTTTAAACTGTCCCCAGAATTGTATCCACTGTTTAGGATCGTCGTCGAATTTTTTGATTTCTATCTTTGGAAGCTTGAAATTTCTTTTTTCCTGAGAGGTGACCGTCACCTTTGGAATCGTTTCGTTTGTGATTACTAATTGTGGTTTTATCTCGAGGTATTTTTGTTTAAAATCCACATATGTTCTTATAAAATATTCAGCCTCGTCTACTTCTTTGGCAAAATCTTCTTCATTGAAATCAGTTTTTTCCATAAAATCCGCCTGAATGATTTGATCGAGGATTTTTAACCTTTCAATTTTTTCAGTCAAATACAATACGTCGACCTCAACTGCACTTATCTCTTTGTCTTCTAATTTTTGTTGCAGTGTGGTCGCCGTTCTATTAAATAGTCTTCTCATTTGTTTTCTCTCCCGGTGCGCCTTTAGTAATTCCGCCATTGTTGTCAATTTGCAATATGCGTCTTTCTTTTGGGAGTCACTCGGTTCACTTTCCACACGGTCGCCACTTTGTAACGATTTCTTAGTAAATAAAAGACTTTTTTACAATCTTTGTTTTAATCGTACACAGTTTATACACGTTTTTTGAGAGAAAACAAGCGTCTGCAAATAATAATATGTGTAGTCACAAGCAATCTATTTTGGTAACCATAGACAATCCTCTGGTAGACTTTTTCTTATACTAAGGCATAGATTACAGATTACAGACAATTTTAAGGGTGTTACACACAATATCCAACAAGAAGTGTATCCCAAATCCTAAACAATTCCAGTAATGGCGTAGGAAAATACAATGTAAATAATGAACAAACCAAACATATCAAGCAAGCTCGCAGGCTCTCATCTATCATAGGGTTGTTATTCGTAACACACATATTTACATTTGCAAAATATTCATACTATTCGTACCATTTAATGTCAATGCTAACAATGCGAACGACAAAAATGATGCGAATACGACGACGACGAATTGTATTCGCATCATTTTTGTCTTTCGCATTGTTAGCATTGACATCAAATGGTACGAATAATATGAATATTTTGCGAATGTAAATATCTGCAAATACGTCGTGTTTTGTACGCGCTGACCCGGCTATGGTCATATGCTTGCGCAATGCGCATACAAATAACAATAAGAACGGTATTAAATATAGAGCCATCAATCACATATCGTTTTCCGTATTTTTAACTACGGAAACATGAAAACATGGCAAAAATTGGGTTTATAAAGCTGCTCCGTTACTTTCGTTTTCACTCTATAAAATATAACTGCTCATGACGGCGACCACGACGTGAATTAGACGTGAGTATATCCGTTATTATTTTATAGAGTCAATATATCTCACGAAATATAAATTTGTAGTCAGAACGTCTGCTAACGATACCACATACCACCTCATCCTCACCACACCACCACATACGATAACGATATTGAAACTCCGACGGCCGATTGAGAACTGTAAGACTTCTTTGGCAGATATCGCTAGGCGTTATCCTAAGACTCATATAAAATAAAGGATATGGTGGATCTTGTGGTGGATACATTCGCAGCCTCCAGGTAAGTCTCAGTAGCACAGTTGGTCAGACCGATGGGAATGTTTCCCAGAGTCGCGAGTTCGAGGCCTGAGGCAACGGACTTTTCTACTTTTTCGTTATTTCTAAACAATGTCTCACGAAAGTTTAAAACCAATATTCGTATCCACATTCACATTCAAACATTCGCATCCTGAATATTCGCATTCGCACCCACGAATGTGAGAGAAACAACATTCGTGACATCCCTAATCTATAAGCTGTCGTAAAAATATGTTTTCGCTTGATCGATTTATCTTTATGTATTTATGTACATTGAACAGATTGTATTATCTTCTATATTAGCTCTGTATTGAATATTAAGCGTATTCTGATTAGAAATAGGGAAGATGCCCCGGTTTTGGCCACTTTAAGGAGAGTTTGTCTATTCAGACGCCATTAGTTTTGTGTAAATAAGGAATTATGACAGTCATTGAAAATATATTACTTTATTTATATGAATCACCGCTGTTAAGATTCTGACATTAGATCTTTTTTTTAAGGAAAGGTTAAAACAGGGCCCAGGAGCCAGTTTTGGCCACTTTTTTCTATGACTCCTGACAACTGAATGGCAACTGATACGTGACAGATGACAGTGTCAAGGGTACTGCCATAATACAGATTTGTAAATTTTTCTCACGAGTAGTAGGGATAAGTGGACCTCTGATCCCTACTACTCGTGGGAACGCTGTGGTGATTCATTTAACTAATAATCATCTGCATGGCGGCGATGCGGTACGCCACCCATCACGTCTCGTTCTTCACGGGGGCGAGAAGCGGCTCACGGAGAGCCGTTCTGCTATGTTGATCGTAGCAAATGGAAGTCCGTGATCTCTGCCGACCCCTTTTGGGATATAGGCGTGATTGTATGTATGTATGTATGTAAATTTTTCTATACCTGAATAAAGTTGAAAATGGCCAAAACCGGGGCATCGGCCCTAACTTTGTTTTCAGGATTTGAAATGGTTTTTAGGGTTCCGTACCCAAACGGGAACCTATTACTAAGACTCCGCTGTCCGTCTGTCACCAGGCTGTAGCAATCCTCTCCCTTGTGGGAGATGGCCTAAGTGATAGTTCAGAGAGAGCTGGATACGGTTACCAACTTTTAGTATGTTGTTGGGCACGACACTGGGACCCCAAAACTGCCGAGAGACGGGGACTTAGTCGAGCTTGAGTCAGAGCTTAAAACTTGCAGTAAAATAGCACGTTCAATTTTAAGTAGCTTACATCTGTACAATAATACAGTCAACAACTAAAGTATCTTAGCGGTTGAGATGTTCAAAAAATGCTCCTATTCTCTTAAGAATAAAGTCGTGTTGAGATTACTTTACATCGCTCACCTTTGCTGCTTGTTGTACATTTTATACTTTGCTTTATTGTATGCGGTGGAATAGAATCCGGGCATCATAATAAAAGATAAAGGTAAACAGCCTCAAACAAAATGTCACCGAAAATATGCATCATACTCCCGTTTACATTCTCAAACCTATATCTATAAATTCCATCGATTATAACTTGATCTCCATATTCATCGTATTCTCGATTTTCGGTAGTCATGATTACGCTGGTCTAATTTTAATGAAACGCTAGAGTTCTTCACAGTTAATTTTTTCATTGTAATACTCGTATATTGACACGTTTCTAATTTGTGGTGTGTATCATATGTATCTATTAAGTTATATCTGTAATATAGTTTGTGGTTTCATAAAAATACTCCTTTAAACCAAATGTTTTTACTGTGGCGTCCGCACAGTGAACTTTTTGTAAAAAAAGCTTCTATGAATTGCTAATATGAAACTAGAAATAACTAGCAGCAATATTATTGTTCCATCTCGTGAACTTTAATAGAAAAGGGTGAAGTTTAAAAATATATACTATGTAGTATGTTTTCACTCTAACGATAAAGTTATAGGTACCTAAATAGTGCGCTTGATATGCACTGCGAGTAATGTAGTGTCAAATTAGTACCAAATCATGTTAAAATATAAAAGTCTGAAATCTTTAACAATTTTTGAACAAATCGCTGCTAAAATGGCTGTTGTAAGCCTCTTAAGCGTCGAAAGGCGCAAATTGTAGGTGCCTATATTTGGCAAATTCTCTTCGCTGTCTGGCCTTTGAAGATTAATAGTGTCGATGACACATTAAGTTCAGTCGACGTCAAAGATATCTTTACACTTTTGCACCTTTGTAATAAAAAAAAAGTGTAAACGTATTTTTCACGTCGACTGTACAAACACAAACAGAATGTCGACATATGGAGCAGGTCCGTTGGGGACTGGATCCGCGCCGCTGTCTCTGACAAGTGGCAACAAGCATACAAGGCATGTTCCTGCTCACTTACCTGTGGACATTAGTGTCGATGACACACTTGGTGCAAGCGGAGTGTCGATATATGGAGCAGGTCCGTTGGGGACTGGATCTGCGCCGCTGTCTCTGACAAGTGGCAACAAGCATACAAGGCATGTTCCTGCTCACTTACCTGTGGACATTAGTGTCGATGACACACTTGGTGCAAGCGGAGTGTTGATATATGGAGCAGGTCCGTTAGGGAATGGATCCGCGCCGCTGTCTCTGACAAGTGGCAACAAGCATACAAGGCATGTTCCTGCTCACTTACCTGTGGACATTAGTATCGATGACACACTCGGTGCAAGCGGAGTGTCGACATATGGAGCAGGTCCGTTGGGGACTAGATCAGCGCCGCTGTCTCTCATAAGTGGCAACAAGCATACAAGGCATGTTCCTGCTCACTTACCTGTAAACATTAGTGTCGATGACACACTTGGTGCAAGCGGAGTTTCGACATATGGAGCAGGTCCGTTAGGGACTGGACCCGCGCCGCTGTCTCTGACAAGTGGCAACAAGCATACAAGGCATGTTTATGCTGTCTTACTTGTGGACATTAGTGTCGATGACACCCTTGGTGCAAGCGGAGTGTCGACATATCGAGCAGATCCGTAGTGGGGACAAGAATCGTGCTGTCACTCTCATACTAGGCATGTTCCCGCTGTCTTACCTGTGGACATTAGTGTCGATGACACACTTGGTGCAAGCGGAGTTTCGACATATGGAGCAGGTGCGGAGTGGGGACAGGAGTCGTGCCGTCTCGCCGCATACAAGGCATGTTCGCGGCGCCGGGCCCTGCGCTGATCGTCGCATGCCTGCCAACAAGGTATCCGTGCCTTAGTCTTTGTGTGACAACTTTTGGGGGGTGTGGTCGTGATTCGGGTAGCCTAGAGGTTAAGGGCGTCTGAAGCGTAGGTACTATATTTAAATGACTTAACGGTAAATACATACAGCGTATATTTTTGACATCACCGCATACGGGTAGTTAGTCATACTAGACACAATAGACTCTAATAATCATACATTCATACTTATGTTTTATTGAAAAGTTTTTTTCCATATAAAATATTTTAGCAGGCATTTAATTTAATGTACTGATACATGATTGTACTTTGCGTTTAAAACGTCAAATGACGATGTAAATTAGTACAATACGTTGCAGATCGAAAAAGAGAATCAAAAATGTATTAAATAATCTGTGTTCATTAACAGTTAACTATACCTTGTGCAATCTAAGAAGCGGTTTTTGACACCTGTCATCTCAGTACATTTTATAGCCTAAAATCGAAAAAAAAGGTATAAATATTTATTGCAATATCGATTTATGATTACAAAATCCCGCGTCTGGTTTCATTTTCTGCGAGATCTAAACATCGCTAAGGTTGACATTTCTAACGGAGTTTAAAACATGCACGACCTTGTTGTCTCATGACGTTCAAACGAACCTCAACCGTAAAATGGTAAACCACATTTTTGGTCATTTGTGGTCTGTAATGTAATAAGCTACAAATATTTAAACATATTTTCAAATCGACTCTAAATACAATCTAACCTTAGAGCATTCAACCAACCAGAGCAGCTTTGACAGACGTTCCCCTCTGCCGAAAATATATGACCAGTGGTCATACTTATTGTATGGTTGGTTGGTTATTGTATGACGTTTATCTGACGTGGCTATTTTACGTTACGTATTCATTTGACTTTCTCCTCCCCCGCAAAAATTGGCAGACTTTCTCTAAAGGTGCTCTTATACGGGCGATAAAAATTGCCGAATTGCCGCAATTTTGACGTCACGGCCATATCGAGCAATTTCAAGCAATTCGAAATATTGCTCAATATGGGGCAATTATTGCTCCAGTATGGCGCCATTCTGGCTCCATTCGAATTGCCCCATATAGCAGCAACTCGGGAAACTAGGCAATACGTTCATACACGAGAAATACAGTGGAGCAATACGACCGCGTCGTTTCCCCCCCTTGCACTCAGACCGCGCCGCACTCGCCCCAAAATCAGAATCTCTCTGAACTATGGACGAGGTAATTCTAGCTGAGGAAGCTTGCAGTGCATTTAAAATAATGACTTAAAAAAAGAGAAATAGATGCGTTCATATCTTGCAGGAAGAGAACTAATTTTTAGAAACAAGTTTGTAGATTCTTCCTGTTGTTTACACACGAATGACACGAATGCCTAACTGGATGCCACAACTTTCTAGGTCATCTGGATGTAATCAATAGTTTTGATGATGAGTCAGTGGATCAGTGAGCCAGTCAGTCAGATAGTGATTTTCGGAGGTCAATATCTCGTGAATGGTTAGAGATTAATAGCTGAAATTTCTGGATTCAGTGGAAATATAAGTATAAAGCCCAAATTGGTATCAAGTTCTTAGGGTTTAATTAAAGTTTAAAACAGGGCGTCCCCCCTCCCCCCATCTAACTTTTGAACCGTGGGTTCAAAAAATCCGTAAAATTCACGAATGTGAGGCTTAATTAGTACTTTCAATGAAAACTATTTTGAATAGAATCGGTTGAGCCGTTTTTGAGTTATAAGTCAAAAACACATAGTAAAATGACGTAAGCGCCGCAAAATATTCCTTAATAAACGACCTTTTGAACAGATTTATTGAAACAGGCCGTTTCCCCTCCCCCTACACCTGGACCGCGCTCGCCCTTCTAGAAAAAGAATGGGACATGCATATATGTGCGTACGGGATAGAAATACAAATTGCCTTGAATTTTCCAATCGTCTGGATATACCGGCAATTGTAGTCGGCAATACAGAGCAACACGGAAATGTGTGGAGCAATACGGGAAATGATTGCCGAAATAATTGCCGCAATATCTAGAAATTGCCTCGTATTGCTCAATTAATTGCTCCATTAGTTTCGGCATTGTATCGCCGGGCAATAATTGCCCGAAAAATCGCCCGTGTAAGAGCACCTTAAGAATCTAACAGAGTTCAAAGAAAATCACCGACACAGATAAGTATTGTGCGTAAAATAACAAAAAGGGATATTCTCCCGTCTTTCGTTCGTTCCGTGGTTGATTAAAAGAAGTCTTAGAAATGTAAAAATAAACATTACGCGGGAGACGATGTAACACAAGTAAATATCGAAATTCTGTTCATCCTTTACGAATCCTATCATGTAAAAAATAGTTTGTAAGCAGGTTTTCTTAACACGATCGAAAAAAATGGAAGTGAAATAATCCTTACTATTTATACATGTTTTATCGATATTTCCAAGCACTAAGTAAATCATTGCTTGTGATCATATTGATCATCTGTGACGTCACGTTTTTTACATGATAGAGCAGATACCTTATAGTATCCGCACACCAATCTGACGAACGGAGTCATATTATGGCTCCTCTACATGATGGGCCATCATAGGGACGCAGCTATGCGTTAGAGGGAGCTAAAGATACTGCGATCTCGTTCTGTTGTATAGCTGCGTGGCCCATCATGTAGAGGCAACCTTACAGCCGCGGCCGCTGCTGGAGACTATCGAGAGCGCGGGCTTCTGGCCGAAGGGTGTAGTGTTTTGGGCCGTTCCGGGGGACGCTGCCAAATATTAAACCAGACAAGGTGGCGCAACAGAAAACCGTCCTGTTACCAAAATAATAGTTTTAGTTTATAATGTGTTATGTATTTATCTATGGGCCACTAGTTGCCTGAACATAAATGTATTTCATTTCAATCTCTTTCACTATTGTTGCGACATTTATTTCCGTGAGTACACTAAGTACATAGTGCTCGTTTGTCTATCTTCTTATAGTTTTCTCTCATTTGCTCAAAGGTTAACTGGAAGAGATCCCTTACAGGGATAAGTTCGCCTTTGTTCTTTGTTTTTCAATAAAGTGTTTACATACATACATACATGCAAGTATGAACGAGAAATTTTACCACCCACTTTTACATTTAGTTTGAAGCTTGTCTTTGACTTTCATTTGTGTCCGCATTTTAACATATTAATAAATCGTTCTTTGACCAAACTATATGCTAGTGCAATGTAAATAATTTTCCCAGCGCACACAAGTTTTTTGCAGAAATCGCGAAGCGTCTGGTTGACGTAACTGGTGGCCGAAGAGCTGGCGGTTTCCTCGCACAACGTATCAGCATTGCGATACAACGAGGAATTGCCGCCAGCATCCTTGGTACAATGCCGCAATAGTACGGTACAGGAACAGTTTTGAACTTTTATAATTCACAAGTGCGATTTTTATTTTTAGTTAGAGAATATAATATGATTAGTCATAGTAAAAAATATTTTCTAACAGTTATTGACGATGCGCTAGGTATTATATAGATATTTGTTAATAACACAAAGAAAAGATTATCCAAATTACATTTTTCTTTACCACACTATTGCATTTAACTATTTCAATATCATCTGTCATTTTATAACAGTTTGGTCAATAGATTATGTGAGCATATTCGTAAACAATTTGTAAAAATATGCGTGACTTTGAATTCTAAACGAACGACAAATGGCTAAGACGACGAATGCTATTGACAAAACCGTTATAAAATGTGAAGTTGTGTAGCAAATAAAAATAAAAAGCGATAGTCGATAGTGCATAATCTTTTCTTTATGTAGCAAACAAATACGTGTATTATACCTAGCGGAATGCTCACAATTGTTAGAAAATATTTGTTATTATTAGTACTTAACGTATTCTAACGGGGCACAATATAAAATCGGACTTGTGAGTTTTGTCATTTTTATAGGTTAAAAAGGCGTTGTTGCACTCCACTAAAGGGCCTAGTTTAGATTTGAGCCAGTTATTAATTTAGTTTAATATTTGTATTGTAGTGCCTTTGTATATTTAATCTAAATATATAAAAGAAGAAACTGACTGACTGACTGACTGACTGACTGACATATCAACGCACAGCCTAAACCGCTGGGTCTAGAGTTTCCAAATTTGGCACGTAGGTCCCTTATAAGGTCTAGGGGTGCACTAAGAAAGGATTTTTCAAAATTCACCCCGTAAGGGGGTGAAATGGGGGTCCAAAGTTTGTATGGGGAAACAAGATTAGTTAGACTGTTTTATTTGAAACTTCACAGGGGTATTCCTAATAATAAATGAGTAAACACGTGTTTCAGGTTTTTTGAAAATTCAACTCCTTAAAGGGGGAAATGGGGGTGAAAAAGTCTGATAATCAATATGGGTATCGTTTCTATGGTTTATCGGGTCGCTGATTACGAAAACAACAACCATTTTATTATACAACGTGGCAGGTGTAAAATATCGTCCCCCAGGGGGTGAAATGGGTGTCCAAAGTTTGTATAGGGAAACAAGATTAGTTAGACTGTTTTATTTGAAACTTCACAGGAGTATTCCTAATAATAAATGAGTAAACACGTGTTTCAGGTTTTTTGAAAATTCAACCCCATAATGGGGGAAATGGGGGTGACAAAGTCTGAAAATCAACATGGGTATCGTTTCTATGGTTTATCGGGTCGCTGATTACGAAAACACCAATGATTTTTCGATACAACGTGGCGGGTGTGAAATATCATCCCCCTGTTCGGGTGCGATAGGGTTGAAATGACTAAATATCAATATGGGAGTCGATTTATGGTATTTTGGGACGTTAATTAAGTACGAAAATGGCATCAATTTCGAAATTTTGGTAAAGAAATAATTTTAATTCCGGGAAAGGAGATAGGGTAGTTTCTATACCGAAAATCAGCCCTTAAGGGGGTGAAAAAGGGATTGGAAGGTTGTATAGAGAATTTTTAACCGTTGAACCGATTTAAATGAAACATGATATAATAGATAGTTTGAACCCCGGGAAACGACTAAGGGTTATTTTCATTGATAAAATTAACCTGTAAAGGGGTGAAAGGAGGGTTGGTAGTTTGTATAGGATTTTTTCACAGCTGAACCGATTTAGATGAAACTTGGTATACAGATAGTTTGAGGCCCGGGGAGGAAAAAAAAATAGTTTTTTTCGCCAAAACTACCCTTAAAGGTAAAAAAGTTAAGGGTGAAACGGGGGTTGCAGGTTTGTATAGGGAATTTTAAACCGTCGAACCGATTTAGACGAAAATTGGGATATAGTAAGTGTGAATCCCTGCAAATGACTAAGGGTTGTTTTCATTCCGAAAATCATCCCTTGAAGGAGTGAAAAAGGGGTTGGAATTTTGATTAGGAAATTTTTAACATCTGGACCGATTTAGATGAAACTTAATGCTTATTAGCATACAGATAGTTTGAGTCCCGAGAAGGAACATAAAATAGTTTTTATCTCGAAAATCAGCCCTAAAGGTTAAGTGTGAAACGGGGGTTGCAAGATTGCATGGGGAATTTTTAAACGTGAACGATTTAGATGAAACTTTGTATAGAGATAGTTTGAGTTCTGGGGATGGATACATAGTAGTTATCCTAGAAGTCATTCCCTAAGAGGGTAAAAAGGGGGGGGGGGGGGTCAATTGAAGGGATGTTTACAAAAACAACATAACTGACTACACTGGTTGACACCTGAAATGATTAACAATGTTCTTAATAAAGTGTCAACCGATCTAAGCAGTTATGTTGTTTTTGTAAACATCCCTTCAATTACTAATTCTACGCAAAGGAAGTCGCGGGGAAAAACTTTTATTCAAGAGTAGAAATCTGTATTAATCATAATGTACGCGGGCGAAGCCGCGGGCAACTGCTAGTTATGTAAATAAATGTTATTTCTTATAATTTTAATACTATATGGCACAGTCGCTAGGATCTACTTGTACAGTCAGCAGAAGCAGGTAAGCGGGTGAGGTGTTCAAAATGATCTTGTTCCGCCTTTATTATAAAAAGAATAAGACTCACCCGCTTAGCTACTTCCACTGCTTACTGTACAGTCGACGTCAAAAATATGTTTACACTTTTGGACCTTATTACAAAGGAGTAAGGTGCAAAAGTGTAAACATATTTTTGACGTCGACCGTACATATCCGATTAATGTACGAAAACCCTTATCTTTGCGGAAGTTGAAATAAATGAAAGTGACAGACAAGGGATCGTCGAACGAAGGGTGTCATAGATTACCACTCGCAGACTCCTTTATGAAGCTTTTAACGGAGATTTCAAGGTTAACTCAGGAAGCGTATGCGGGGCGGGTAATACACACTTTATTAATCGATTGTCGTAGTGCAATTTTTGCATCTTATTGTCTTCAGTGTATCACTACATACCTTGTATAAAACAAAGTCGCTTGCTGCTCTCTGTCCCTATGTATCCTTAGATCTTTAAAATTTCGCAACGGATTTTAATGCGGTTTTTTGTAATAGATAGAGTGATTCAAAAGGAAGGTTTGTATGTATAATTGCACCCGCGCGAAGCAGGGGCGGGTCGCTAGTCACTAATAATGGAAAAAAGTAGACTCATTCAAATTTTTCTTTGATATAGCTGAAATAAATAAAGATTTTTCTAATCCGAAAATAAACGAGGTATAGAGAAGTGATCTGTGGTTCAAGTAACACCTTTGCAAATATGCATAGCAAGCTTTTCGTTTACGGCAGTGTCAGGTCGGCCCTACAGGGGTGTCGGACACGAAGATATTTACTTAGAGCTGGGCCTACATTCTAACTTTGCATTTCAGGTCCAACACAACACTGGTCCAATACAACTTCAACCACGTTTAGCTCAACAATGAAGCTATATTTGAATTGGAATGCTACCACATTGGAACACTGGATTTAGATTCAGGCGGTACACGTTTATATATTGTTTCGTTCATTCACATTTACTACAATGGCAATGCATTTAAACAATTAACCAACCTTATACAATTAATCAACAATTACTCATTGTCACTGTCACTGCTGCCACTGCTGGGTGTCAAAATTGAGTGCATGACACTTGTGTGTGGTGTTGCAAGGCTAATAAGTTGAATTACCCAAAAACTTTAAAAATTTCGTATGTTTCCTAATAATTTGTATAAATTAAAAATAATAATAATAATATTGATGTTCAAAACTGTAAACAATGTCCTTGTTAGTTTCATGAGTTTTCATTAACACTCCTACTATTTTACTCCGTGCTCCTACGTGCTCCTACTAAGGAAAGTAAGCAAACTCACTATATTTTATTTTAAAAAGGCATTTTTAAGAATAATAAGAATAAGAATAAGATTATTTATTTCAGACCAGGTCCATATACATTTTAATTATAATTACATTAATTAAGATATATTATAATAAATTACAGTAATTACATTTGTTAGTAAGCAACAAGAAATACATTATTAGCCTTACAACTAGGGTTAGTAGGTACATACATTACATACAGGCAAAAACAGCACCCTATTTCTACATACAATACATAGGCTTGCCTGTCAGTACATGTATCATATGGCAATGATTCATGTACTGACAGTCAAACCTTGACGCAAATGCCCTCAGGATAATGTTAGAGCTGTCCCGCACCCTTCGTGCCAGGGATGTGCACCGCTTCCGCATCGTGGTGTAAAAACAGTCTACTCTAGCTTCAGCAAACATCCCCGATGCGCTGCAGTAGCGAGGCAGCCCCATCATCATCCTGAAGGCATTGTTGTATTGTACGCGAAGGGCGTTGTACTGTTTCTGCGTGTAAGAGATCCACAGGCTGCTCGTGTAGAAAGTTGTACAAAAGGCTCTAAATAGAGTTACCTTAACTTCAGCAGAACAACGAGCAAACCTGCGGGCCACCATGTTTGCCCTAACAGACAAGGCCCTCCGCTCTCGCTCAATATCGGCATCATCTTTCAAGTCTGAGGTTACCACATGGCCGAGGTACTTAAAAGATTCTACCCTATTCAAAGGAGTACCATACAAGCGAATAGGCGGCACAGGTGGCAGATCTTTACCTTTGACTTGAAAGACCATGCATTCGCTCTTTTTTACGTTGTATATTAGGCCGTGACTGCTAGAAAATTGCTCACAGATGCCAAGCAATCGCCTAAGGCCACAAGGAGAGGCACTCAACAGCACCATGTCGTCAGCGTAGCTTAAGTTGTTGAGACATACGTCATCAATGTGGCAGCCGACATGAGTGCTGCTGAGCTCCTCTATTAATGCATTCACATACAGGTTGAAGAGCTTGGGTGAGGAGACACCCCCCTGTCTCACCCCGCACTCCAACCTGTATGGATCCGAATATGCATTTGACCATCTCACAACGTTGACCTGGTTAACATACCAGAATTTGAAAAGGTAGTACAGTTCAGTAGGCATATTAATGTCTTTTAGTTTCTGCCATAATATATCATAGTTAACCAGGTCGAACGCTTTAGAGAGGTCAAGAAAACACGCGTACACGGCCGTATGTCGATCCGTATAATACCTGACAGTCTGCTTTAAGCACATGATAGCTGTTTCGGTTGACAGGCCCGGCCTGAAACCGAATTGATTGTGATGTAGATTCAGGTATTTGTCAAGCTGTATGCTGAGCAGACTGTCAAGTACTTTAGCGATCACAGTTGCCAGCGAGATCGGCCTGTAGTTGTTTTTGTCACTAATATCGCCATGTTTATTTTTAATTATTGGCACAACTACAGTTTTCATGAGTGCATCCGGCAAGTAAGAATGACTCATACAAAGGTTAAATAAAAGGGCCAGTACTCTAGGCAGGTGAGGGCCTGCATACTTAAGGTGTTCTATGCTTAGGCCGTCGTGCCCAGGAGATTTCCCCCGAGCCATTGATTTAATTACTGCATGAACGTCTTTTGCATTAAATCTAGCTATAATTTCCTGTCCACGCGGCCTCACATCACTTTTTGACGTCAATGCCACCAAAGGTGACGATACAGTGAAGTGAGATTTAAATATGCTGGCTATACTGTCATGATCGCTGATGCCATTAATACTTGCCGGAAGACTAGGTTTGCCATTCAGTCTCTTCGTTGATTTCCAAAAGCTACGAAAATCTTTATTTCCATGATGACTTGCCAAGATGTCCATTCTTATTTGTTCGGTATGATTTTGACACCACTTAAGACGCTGTTTGAAAACATTACGACTACTTTGCATGTCATCATGAACACGACCGGTTTTAGGTTTTCCATACCAGACCCATAGCTTAAATTTATCTCTAGCCTTCTTATTTCTTTTTATTTACTAACATCAGAAGAGTGTTACTATTGGCAACATTTTATTTAATTCGTCTTCAAAGGGTCTACATACGGGAATATCTGCCATTAACGATGTCTACACATGGCGCAATCTCAACGTAAAAATGGAAAAGTCACCGCCATACCTTAATACCGTATTAAAAAACACTAAGAAAATTGGGCCCTGACGACAAGGATGCTGCAATACGTTAGAGACGTTTAGAGATGTTGCTTAACGTGTCTAACGTATTGCGGCGTCTTTGTCGTCAAGGCCCGATCTCGGGAGGTGCAATACAGTGCAATTTCTCGGGCCCGATCTGTCAGGTTGGGAGGTGTAATAATAGTGAATGGCCTCTACAATCGTAACGTTGCAACGTAAAATTGCAAAATCTAAAACGGCTATTAGACATTGCAACCTGCAGGGCCCAATCTGTTGTGTACCCTGCCTCTCCCTCCCCTCCTTCAGCTCCCTACGGGCCCTACCTTTAAAACGGTATTAGACATTGCAACCTGCAGGGCCCATTCTGTCAGGTTGGAAGGTGTAATTAAAGGTAGGGCCCGTAGGGAGCTGAAGGAGGGCAGGGGAGGGAGAGGCAGGGTACGCACCAGATTGGGCCCTGCAGGTTGCAATGTCTAATAGCCGTTTTAATTACACCTTCCAAACTGACGGATTGGGCCCTGAAGGTTGCAATGTCTAATACCGCTTTAACGGGTGTAGTCTAAGGGTCAAAATACACCTAGCGGAATCAAGCCAATTCATAGACAAAATGTCTTCCACTCCATACAAAAAATCAGCTACCATAGAAAAATTGGCTTAATTCGGCTGTGATTCCGCTAGGTGTGTTTTGACCCTTAGAGCTTTAAGGGTCACAACACACCTAGCGGAATTCCTCGCGGAATTAGCGGAAATTAGTCTATGGTAGTTGATTTTTTGTATGTAAGCCATAGACAAATTTCCGCTACCATAGACAAATTCCCGCTACTTCCGCGAGGAATTCCGCTAGGTGTGTTGTGATCCTTAGGGTCAAAACAGACCTAGCAGAATTCCTCGCGGAATTAGCCAATTCATACACAGAGTATATTGAATAGTAGGGTATAGAGATATCAGTCAAGACTTTCGGATGCCGTGCCATTTATAAAAAGTTCACCGCAACTTTTCATCGGTATATACATCTATAGCGATGGCGGGCTTTTTAAATTTTATTATTTTATATCGCCATTGCAAAGGTCTGAGCAAACTGAACCAGGCCACATCATGTGTGAACCTCGCTTGCATTTTTCGTCTACAAGCTGCTAGGGAAGTTCACACATGATACTGTGGCCTAGTTCCGTTTGCTCAGACCACGAATAGATACAATGATACTATATATTTGTTTTCTCTACATTTTATTATAATACTAATTAATAACATGGCACAAATTATTATTAGGTATTACCTACTGTACTACTTATGATATTGTTTCTCCAGATACTGAAATTACTGTACAATTTCTACCTCTCTGGTTATTTAATAATATGGGTGGATATGGTATATTTAGTAAGATTGCGGTAGGTCGACTTGATATTTGTATCTGGAAAAAAACAGATAACTTTTATTTAAAATAAAGGAGCTGACAATTAATTGTTTCCTTCATTTTAAATAATACTACCTACTCATTTCTCGCATTCATCTTCTGGGTCAAGATCCGATCACATTCCTTTGAATAGTTCATTAGTGTCTTTCCGCCAGTGATGTAGGAAAAATGTATAAGATAATTTGGTTGTTTAGGACATTTTAATGACATTCGAAATGAGCTAGATTTTAATATTATACTGATATGGTAAAAAATAATTTAATTAGTCATATACTCCAGGGCACGTTTTATTGAAAGTTTGTCGAAAGGCTTAAAACCCACTCCTTCGGGTTTTCTCACAAAACGTTAACTGGGTAGGAAGGCAGTCTTCTTACAGTTTATGTTAACGCAGTTCATTAACTGGTTACTTTGATGGATGATTTCACAGCCCTGACCACTTATTTCACCTTCGATTTTGAAATCATCAAAAAATTACATTTTATTTTGCGTATCATTCATTAACTGTTGGAGGTTTAGAGTTATATAATATGTATTTCGTAGCGTAAATAAATGTTTTAGTTTATTGAGCAAGATTTTGTTCAAAAATATTGATCAGAAAACTATGTAGGTATTATTGGCATATTTCCCTGCATTTTTTTTGCAAAGCTACAGCATATAAAGGCTTTATTTTTATAGTAGTACCTATGTTGCTTGATTAAACACTAACAATTAAAAATATTGTAAGTAGGTATAGTCTGCATAAAATATTTCTGAGGACCCAACATACTCAAAAATATCTGAACATGCACTTTATCGCCTAGAATTGTGACCACATTGGCCGTTCGGAGTGGCCGCGGCAGCGGGTTCAATAACAAATTTAAAGGACTTTTCGAAATGGCAGGTACCCCTTGGCAGTCGGCGCTTACGACGCACGTTGTACGGATTCAACATTATATTCGACCAATAAAAACGTGAACGCCCCCCGCCAACTGGTACCTTCCCCGAAAAAAATATCGCATATTCATATTATAGTTGGAAGGGAGAACATTTACTTTGTTTTTTGTGGTAAATAAACAAACAAACTACAATATTACTGACAATTTTTTTACATGATTTAACTGTACTATATAAAGGGCTATGAAACAAAATTATAATTTTATACTATTTTCTTAAGGATTTATTTACCCTTCTATCTGTGTATAAGTATACATGCTGGATTTTCTTTTTGGGTCAATGAGGGCAGCTACCGGATCCCGTGCTGCTGCGCGAAAATGGTCTTTTAAGATCTTCCCTCGATTTCAAATTAATGAAGATTTTTGACAAAATATTCAGGGTGCGAGAAAATAGTAGATTGTACAACAAGTGCATAAAACGAGCCATTTTACGCGAGGCGTTTATCTATCCGAGCGATCGCGAGCGAGGATTGATATAAAGTCGAGCGTAAAATGGGTTTTATGGACACGTTGCACACTCTACTTTTCGCTTCGATTGCGAGAAAATAAAGCAATTTCAGGTTGTAACACAAAATTACAACGAAAAATAAATGCAGTTCCCGCCTGTTAACTTTTTTTTTCAGTAGGTACGTGACAAAGGTCGTAGTGAGTGAGTCGCCTACGCAAGGCTTAAAGACGAACTTTTAGAGCAAGAGAAGTGAAAATGTCCTTTTTGACAAACTTTTTTTATGATGCCATTTGATTCCATTCCTATCCAAGATCAAAAAATATATGGGATCAAAAAATTTTTTTGTCGCATCCTATGTTTTTCAAAAACCTGTGAATGCGAATCTTCATTCATTTGAAATCGAGGGAAGGTCTTCAAATACCATTTTCGCGTAGCAGCACGGGATCTGGTAGCTGCCCTCAATGACCAAAAAGAAAATTCATCCTGTGTAACTAAATATAACTTCAAACAGTTTAACCTTTTGAACGCAAAGCATCGGAAAAATCGTGCCATCAGCGCCAGCGAGCGCGAGCGTGCAAGTCGAACCGGTTGTATGTTGGACGTGATATCACGTCCTGGCGCTGAGGGCACGACTTTCCGTGCTCGTGATTTAACGTCTTTGGCGGTCAAAGGGTTAAAAAATTATAATAAATTAAAATTAAAGGTTTTGGAAGATTGGTTAGGTAAGTGGTCCGGGCTCTACAACTTGACACCATTTTGACTTATTGTTGTGCTTCTGTAATAGTTGAGTTGCTAAATATTCATAGTTTCATGGCTTTTTTTCCCTTGAGGTGTTACAGACTTCATACTGCGCAGCTCAAAACCTTTTTGCTTTTTGTCCACACACGCCAACGGCTTGATGTGAGTGTGAGCACTGTGAGCAGGCACCAGTAAGTCCTTGCCAGGTCTCTTCATCTCGTTCCTGAATCCATAGTTCAACAAACAACTCCACCGTTTCCTGGCTCGAGGAATCTAGTATTCCATTTTCTGAAATAGAACAACTAGCTTAGTACAAGAATTAAATAATTATTTATCACCAATAAAATAACTTAAGTATAGAGAGAGCTGTATCATTCTTCTAGCGTTTGTCCTGGCTTTTTGCCAACGCACTATTGATCCTGGAGTCCGCTCGGCAACCTAGTTCCAGGAATCGGCGTAAGCACTACCAGGCTAATACCCTCTCTTCAACATACAAAACACGTAGCTCTTAATAATATGTGACAGTGTTTAGTACAGGATACAACTTTGGGGGTTCTAGTTTCCGAGATATTCGCAATTTTGTGAAGTGGTGAAAAAATACCGATTTTTTTCTTATTCTATAAAACAATTATTAACACCCTAGAAAACATGTACATAAAATAATTACCCGTCAAAAACGTTTATTAAGTACTTTTAGAAGTTCGTAAAGTTTAGTACTGAGGGTACAACTTTGGGACGCTACTTTACAGACGGTAAAACTGAAACTTTTTTCACACTTTAGAGGCTCAGGCCGCGCGGGGGTGACGACATGGGCCGCCCGGGGGCGGGGGAGGTTGAGAGGGGGGAGGGGGGGTATCGCAGGATAGTACGCATAGCGCATGCATTTCCATACTTTGGGAGCGTTTTGTATAGGCAAACTGATGAACCCTAACATTCCTACAGTAGTCGGATAAATATATTAATAAGGGAGCGTTCAAGTATTACGTAACGCAACCAGGGGGGAGGGGGGGAGGTCAAAAAATTTCAATAATTGCGTTACACACAAAGGAAAAAACGCGTTACAGGGGGGGAGGGGGCGGGTCCAAAAATCTTCAAAAATTGCGTTACGTAATACTTGAACGCTCCCTAATAATAAATTGGTGACATTTCAATTGAGTCGTTAACCACAGAAGTGGCGCCACCATTGTTACGTAGTCAAAACTAGGAACCCTTATAGTTTCGCCATGTCCATCCGTCCGTCTGTCCGCGGTCTAGCTCAATAACCGATAGCACTAGAAAGCTGAAATTTGGTATGGGTGTGTGCATTAATCACGCCGACTAAGTGGTAGAATATAAACTGAAAAAAAATAATATATTAGGGTAACTCCCCTTACACATGAGTTTTTTTTTTGCTCCAATCATGTCGTGTGGAGTGGGGTTAGATAGGTATTACAAAAATAGTAGGGGTCTTCTAAAACATTTTTTGAATAAAACTAATAGTTTCGTAAATAATAGCTCTGAAAGTTCAAAAAAGGGCGTCCCCCCGTTCAAATTAATTCGTGGAAATGAGTCTTGATAAGCACGTTCAATGAAAACTATATTCAATAAAATCGGTTGAGCTGTTTTTGAGTTATTACTTAAAAACCGGATAATGAAAGGACGTAAGTGCCGCCAAATTACCCCCCTTAATAAATAACCTTTTGGACGGATGTTTTGTAATTGGCTGGTAAAGTACGAAACCCTACACTGAGCATGTCCCGACATGCTTTTGGCTGGTTTTTAATATTTTTTGGCTTTATTTCATAATTTCGTCACATTTTATTCAATCTGAAAGTTCAGTACCAAAGTTGTACCCTGCCTTAAAGTGTAAAAGTGTAGTCGTAGTAAAATATAAACAGTTGCATTATGTACGTACATAAGAAGTCAGTTAATAATAATATTATGATTCAGTGTGGAAAATATATATTTTTTTCTATAAAACCCATATTAAATAGCAATTTTATTACTTGTGACACTAAACTTTAGTAAACCCCCAAAGTTGTACCCTTTGTTTTTGCCCATACAAAAATAATCATTAAAGTACTAAATTTATTTATCGAAAAATAGACTAAGGTATTGTTATATTCCGCAGATTCTTGTTTAAATGATTCCTATTATTATGTTATTAAAGTTGCTAAAAAAATGTTATTAAAGTTGATTTATTAGTATTAAGGTTCAATATAACCTAAGTGTTAACATTCAAATTAAAATGAAAAATATTTAAAGTACGTAGTTCAATTTTATTTCATGTCTTTTCTAAAACTTTAACACAACTAATTATGATAATTAATTAGTTGCCCAAGTTATATTTTTTATAATTCATCAATAACTTTGAAAATCCTTTGTTCTCTCTTTTGCATGTTCTACCCTCAAAAGCTTTCAAACTATAAATGCTACACAGACATGAGGCACGTATTATGAATCCTGAATGTTATCAGATTAGTTTGATATCAATCACTCCGTAACTTCGCAGTAGAAGTATGTTTTTCACGACCATAAACTGCAAATGCGATTTTCTCAACTTGTACATTTCGATAGTTTCAGATTCAAAAAAATATAAAAAATAGTGGTTGTACTTATAGATCTGGTTCTTTTTTCTTTAGATAGATAATTTTATCTAGTTTTAGGAACTATCAATAACTCCATATCCCTAAAGTTGTACCTTTTCAGATTCACAGTCACATATAATAACTTATTACAGTTATGTGCAATGTCAACAAAAAAAAGTCAGCAACGAGCATGTGAATTTGCTGGAGCTGCAGGCGTCCATAGGCTATGGTAGCTGCTTACCATCAAGCGGGCCTCATACTTGTTTGCCACTGTCGTGTTATTAAAAAAGTCGGCAACGAGCATGTGAATTTGCTGGAGCTGCAGGCGTCCATAGGCTATAGTAGCTGCTTATCATCAAGCGGGCAGCATACTTGTTTACCACTGTTGTTTTTAAAAAAAAGTCAGCATCGAGCATGTGAATTTGCTGGAGCTGCAGGCGTCCATAGGCTATGGTAGCTGCTTACCATCAAGCGAGCAGTATTAAGTAAAAGTCTGCCGATTTATGCGAAACTTCAAAATAGCCATGTCAGATAAACGTCTGTCCATACAATGAGTATTACCACTGCACGCCTAGCACATGAGTGACGCGACAGTATCCCGCGCGCGAGATAGACTACCCGTCTCTTTTTAAGGT
Source organism: Pammene fasciana (assembly GCA_911728535.1). Lineage (NCBI taxonomy): Eukaryota > Metazoa > Arthropoda > Insecta > Lepidoptera > Tortricidae > Pammene > Pammene fasciana. The sequence goes on from OU452292.1 coordinate 8,456,544, forward strand.
GATACCTGACTGAGGTTGTGCTCAGCAGATTTAAATTTTCTCGAAACATACTTGGAATACGAGTTTGATACTTTCAGGAATGGTTAATGACTATATGACCGAGGGATTTGTAGGATGAAAACACGATTGGCTACAATTTCCTCGATAGTTTTATTTTTCAAAGTCAGGTCTTCTTTTACCTTAAAACTGATTTTATTGCTCAATTATAAAGAATATAAGGATAAAATTGGAGTATGTTAAAGCCATTACCTAGTTCTAGGGAATTGTAGGATGAAAATTTAATTCGTTGTTTACTTTTACCTGGAGATGGCATAAAGTGAAATGACGCTTACGACATTTCATAAACGCGCTTCCAGACTAGCTCGCGCTCCTTCCCGGCGACACGAATTACCTTAGCGCTATCCTTTACTACATTTGATCAGTCTGTCAGCGGCCACTGCCAACAACGGGTTCTTGTTTGTCGGCGTCAGCGCTTTTTTGTACGAAAATAAGGTGCCTTTAATTATTTTTTAGTTTTATTACACTCTATTTGTAGATCTGGTTACAAAAATGTTTTTTGCGTTCATCGAGCTTGTACCTCCATACAAAAATACTCGTGTAATATTTATTTTAGTTATTGACTAGTCGTTTCAACAACAGAGTAAACATCAGTGAGTTCACTTCCACTATACTTGCGCGCTGGGCGAGACACGCCAGTTTTGTAGGTACTAATCAAATAGAAATGCGAATCATGCGATAAACAACTATAAGATACTTAAGTACATGTGTCACTATTTTGGCAAAGGTACCATTTGGCGGTCAGTGCTTACGTCGTATATCTTGTACCGATTTAATATTGTATTCAAGCAATGATGCAATGAATGCGTAATAAGCGCCGATCGCCTAATGGTACAGTCGACGTCAAAAATATGTTTACACTTTTGAACTTTACTACAAAGGAGTAAGGTGCAAAAGTGTAAACATATCTTTGACGTCGACTGTACCTTTGCCAAAATAATGTCAGAAATAGTATTAATTACAAGATAATTATTTGCGTAATGGTCTGGACAACTTTTTTGACGCGAGTTAAGTTTCTATAGGTAAGTAGGTACAATTTTACCTAACAAGCTGTCACGCTTGCACACCATAGCCGCAGGCGGTTCTCTTCCTCTATCTACCCACTAGTTACTCAAAGCAAGTAGGTAGGTATCTCTAGTTGAAACTCGTATTTGCCCAGACACAGACAACACACAACGCGACTAATTTTAAAATACGTTCCAGTCAGTGATCGGAATAGGTAGCGTATATTATTTACCTAAACTTTGGGGTCGTCCAGAATTCATGTGATCGTATTTGGCCTATTTTTGACCACCATCTAGAATTGAAACCCGATACTTGAGGATATTTAGGGCCTCTTATTACGAATCTGAAGTAAAAAAATTAAGAATCGGGCGCGATCTTGAGTTTGTTCATTTTTGATCCGATCATGTTGAAAATCGATATCTAAGGATCCGCCAGGCCCCTTAATATAAATCTGAAGTCAAAATTCTAAAAAAAGGGCGCCATCTTGACTTTCTTCACTTTTTATCCGATCGGTTTGAAACCCGATACTTGAGGACATTTAGGGCCTCTTATTACGAATCTGATTTTTTTTTAAATTAGGCGCCATCTTGAGTTTATTCATTTTTGATCCGATCATGTTGAAAATCGATATCTAAGAATATGCCAGGCCCCTTAACATGAATCTGAAGACAAAATTTAAAAAAATGGGCGCCATCTTGATTTTCTTCATTTTTTATCCGATCGGTTTGAAACTCGGTATCAGAGGATCCTTAAGGCCCCTTAATACGAATCTGAAGTCAATATTGCAAAAACGAACCGCCATCTTGAATTTCGTTATTTTCGATCCGTTCGTGATGAAAATCGATATCTGATGACCTTAAAGGCCTCTCAATACAAAACTGAAGTCAAAATTGCAAAAATAGGCGCCATCTTGATTTTCTTCACTTTTGATCCGGTCGATTTGAAACTCGATGTCTGAGGATCTATAATAGGCCTCTTAATACGAAGTTTCGTATTAAAGGGCCTGGCGGATCCTCAGATATCGATTTATAACTTGATCTGATCAAAAATAAAGAAATTCAAGATGGCAACCGTTTTTTCTTATTTTGACTTCAGTTTATATTAAGGGGCCTTAAAGATTCTGAAATATCGAGTTTAAAACCGATCAGGCAAAAAATCAATAAAATGAAGAAAAGGGGCCCTAAACATCCTCAGATATCAAGTTCCAACAAGAACGGATCGAAAAGAAATAAATTCAAGATGGCTGCCAGTTTTTTCAGATTCGTATTACGGGGCCTGGCGAATCCTCAGATATTGGATTCAAGCTTGATCGCATCAAGAATAAATAAATTTAAAATGGCGCCTATTTTCATATTTTTACTTCTGTTTCGTGTCAAGGGGCCTTATAGATCCTCATATATCGAGTTTTAAACCGATCGGATAAAAATAATAATATTTAATAGCGTCCTAGCCCAGTTGGTAGTGACCCTGCCTACGAAGCAGGAGATCCCGGGTTCGAATCCTGGTAAGGGCATTTATTTGTGTGTTTATCACGAATATTTGTTCCTGAGTTATGGGTGTTTTCTATGTATCTAAGTATACAGGGTGCTCGCGAGGAAACCGCATAATTTTGCCAGCGTATTCCTGAGGTCATAAGAAGTAATCAATGTTATATGAACTTATGTCGAATTCGCCAAAAAAAATGTTTTGTGCTTTTTTTTCGATTTTTTTTAATGCTTTTGAACATTAAAAAAATATGTTATTGGTAAAACTATTGACTAAAATAAATTGGTGCATTTTTATCCGTAAAAAATGGTTTACGCAAACTATTCTTTGGCATTTTGATATCTGACAATATGAATGTCTAGACTAGACCCCATAAAGAGAGAAATCATCATCAAAAAAACTTTTTGCACTGAGTTACAATAAAAAATGTTTTTTTTATTTAGTTGGTAATAACTCTGAAACTAGGCGAATTCCAGAAAAGTTTGTACGACATTTTAGTCTCCAATTACGATCAAGAATACACTGTTAAAATCTCTCGCAATCCTCACAAGCACCGTGTATATTTATCTATATAAGTAGGTATATCGTTGCCTAGTACAGTCAAGGAATTTGATTCGCGTACCGTCTTAAGTCTAAATTACTGATGACAATTAATAGTACTAAGGGCTATGTTTCTTCGCTTGCTTAAAGAAATATAAGCCTTATGATATTCTGACATTTCAAGCAATAAATCAACGAAACGGTACGCGAATCAAATTCCTTGACTGTACCTATAGTACAAGCTTAGCTTAGTATAAGTTGATTTGTGTAAGATTGTCCCCAAAAAAATATTTATTTAAATGAAAAAAAGCAAGATGGCCATTTTTGCAATTTTGACTTCAGTCTTATATTGAAAGTCCTTTAAGATCCTCAGATATCGATTTTCATCACGAATAGATCGAAAATAATGAAACTTAATATGGCGGCTAGTTTTTGCAATTTTGAGTTCAGATTCGTAAGGGGCTTTAAAGAAAGATCCTCTGCTATCGAGTTTCAAATTGATCGGATAAAAAATGAAGAAAATCAAGATGGCGCCCATTTTTTGAAATTTTGACTTCAGATTCATATTAAGGGGCCTGGCGGATCCTTAGATATCGATTTTCGACATGATCGGATAAAAATAAACAAATTCAAGATGGCGCCCAATTTCTGGAATTTTTACTTCAGATTCGTAATAAAGGTCCCTAAATATCCTTAGATATCGAATTTCAAACCGATCGGATAAAAAATGAAGAAATTCAAGATGGCGTCCATTGTTTTCAATTCTAAGTTCAGTTTTGTATTGAGAGGCCTTTAAGATTCTCGGATATCGATTTTCAACACGAACGGATGAAAAACAAAGAAATTATAGATGGTGGTCAATAATCGGCTAAATACGATCACATGATTTCTGGACGGCCCCAAAATGTATGAATAGGTAAATAATATACGCTACCTATTCCGATCACTGGCTGTCTAGTGCCTACCATTTTAGAACATTATTATTTTAAAATTAGTCGCGTTGCGTGTTGTCTGTCTCTGGGCAAAGGCGAGTTTTAACTAGAGATACCTACTTGCTTTTGAGTAATTAGTGGGTAGATAGATAAAGGGAGAGAACCGCATGCGGCGACGGTGTGCAAGCTATGCCAAGCCAATGTCCATTACTTAACTCTCAAATTATGTGTATCTCTGCTACAACCCCATCAAATTTCATGAAAATCAGAAAAATGGTACTAGTCATCATCGAACAAACTCTCAAAATCAAAAAGCCATCGAAGTGCCGAGACGTCCCAGTATAAGTAGCTAGAAGTGGTTTGTAAGAACTCGCTTCGCTTGCGCTCCGCTCGTTCGATTAGTACTATATTTCTGACATTATTTTGGCAAAGGTACCATTTGGCGGTCGGCGCTTACGCATTCATTGCATATTACATTAATAATAGTACAGTCGCCATCAAATATATGAAATCGCCCAAGGTAGTCACTAATATCTGAACAAGACCTCAAAATTAAAGGCGATAAAGTACATGTTCGGATATAAAGTATAGTTATATTGCATAAAATCGGTTAAGCCGTTTTTGAATTCTAGCTCAAAAACTCATGTTAAAAGGACTTAAGTGCCGCAAAATATCATATATAAAACGACGTTTTGATTGGGTGTTTTGTGAGTTAAGTGACGGACCGGTTATTATGGAACCTTTATTTACATTGAGCATGGCTCGACATGTTATGATTATAAAATGTGCTCATTTGTACCTTTCACTTAGGAGGTACAGTCGCCATCAAATGTATAGAAGCGGACAGTGTACTCAAAAATATTTGTACATGCACTTTATCGCCTTGACAATACAGGCGTTGTACATATATTTCTGACCACCTTGGGCGCTCCCATATAATACATCTGATGTCGACTGTACGTAATTTACAATAAAAAGTAACATCGTTCACAAAAACGAAATCAAATTCAGTTTAAAAATTACCGTCTCGCAAAGCAGATTCTCCTACTGCAAAAAATATCGAGATCTAATTTGTTCCGAGTGAACTTTCTGCGAACCTCTATCTGAGCGAAGTGCGTAGTGACCGAGTTCGCAAGGAGGTGGGGCTACGCGATGATTGCTCCGCCCAAATCGAGGTACATGTTCTTTTGAGTCCTCGTCTTAATTGACACAGTCAGAAAAGGACGGATAGACTATCTCGCGCGCGAGATACTGTCGCGTCACTCATGTGCTACGCGTGCTGGTCATATATTTTCGGCAGAGGGGAACACCTGTCAAATGCCACTCCGGTTGGTTAAATGCTCTAAGGCATCCTTCGTGCTCATGGGTATTTAATAGTAATACTAACCTGAGGTTCTTGACCGACTTGACCATAGTGTTGTCAGGATTCACATTTTACAGATTTTAATTATGAATCAGAGTGGCGCGGGGTGCATCTCGGAAACCTCGTAGTTACTTGCAATTTGCATCGGTGCACTTTGCATAAGAATTCCTGAAAAACATATACAAGACAATTATATAAAGAAGTATTAGTTGACCTTCAAAAAATGAGTGCTGCCATAATGTAAATTAAAAGGTCAAAGACAAATATTTTTCATGAATGTAAGATTGTAAAAATAATTATTGAAGTGTATGGTGAAGCTTCTCCTTGTTATAGAAAGTCATAGCCGGATCATTCACATACATTACATAAAAAAAAAAAAAAAAAATTCGGCATCATTTGTAGTCGGCGATTAGTCGGCGACTAGTCGGCAAAAAATGCCGATTATTCGGCACTTTAATACCTACAGGAAAATAAGAACTTGGCGGAGGTTTAACCCTTTTCTTAGTTATGAATATCTAAATCTTATTATAGTGTTTGTTTTCCTTTTGCCTTCAAACACGCCAGCGCTGGTCATGAACGCGTGATAGACAATGGCACGGCGGACGAAGTGAAACGAGCGTTTTCGATTGCACCCGAACTTAGCTAAAACCTACGATCGGCATTGCCGATTAGTCGGCCGATTAATCGGCAATTTGAAAACCGATTAGTCAGCCGATTGTGTAGTCGGCAAAAACCCTAGTCGGCCCATCTCTAATTAAAAGTTATATTCATTTGTGTGTGTATTTATGCACGCATGTGTCTTGTGTTTGCAATAAATTTAGTTGTTCAGCCAGGTCAATTTCAAGATATTTTGATTGTTTAATACCTACTTACACTATGAAAAGTCCAACATAACATGAACTCTAAAATGTGCAATTAGATTAAGTTTGTGCCTTCATACCTTTTAAACGAAGTGTTTGAACCGCAATATTAGTACTAACTTGACCACTTCAAGTAATATACATATAAGTGAACTTGACACACTTTTCGGTAGTCATGAAACCTGTCAGGCTTCTTAACTGGGCTAGTAAATTTGTGAAGAATGATGTTATCTGAACCTGAAAATAAAAATATTATATACAATTACACTAACCCTTAGTAATGATATGATATGAAACTAACGGGATTGATACAAGCTTTGTACAGTCGACGTCAAAGATATGTTTACACTTTTGCAACTTATTACAAACGAGTAAGGTGCAAAAGAGTAAACATTATCTTTGACGTCGACTGTACCTAGTAATGATAAATACCGCGCACTGACGATAAATGAAGACAGTTATCTGAGTTTGTAAAATTTTAATTGCCATGTAGTCATAATAGATAATTACTATTTTGCCATAGTTATAAACTTATAATACTGAAACAGGCCGAAGTTCGAAGAAAAGAAGTACCTCTAAACAATGACCGTATAGGTTATGTTTATGTGGTTGAGACGGTTTAGTTTCATATATTTTATACTATAGGATATAGACATATGTATTATTATGTCACGATCATAATTAAATAAGGGTATCTAACATGAAAATATGAATACTTACGCGTTTTAACAGCAATTCTACACATGGCACTGCTTCGAACCATTGTCACAATCACAACGCCGGTTGATCACTCCAGATATATTCATATAAAAGCAGAGATATCGGAGTCCATGGTAACTGCAGTTCCAGTTGAAAATCGTAAAAGAACACATTCAAGCATCGATGCTATTGAAAATAAAACAGGAAAATCTAGTCTTGAACTTGAACTACTTGAAGGAAGTAAAAACATTATGGCGGATCGTCATAAAACGTTCCATTCCTTCCATATTTTTCTAACACATATTTTTAAATTCGTGTAACTGAAGGTATTCAAGTGGAATAGGGATGTTGACTATTTTTAGCTAATTTTTAGAAATGTGTTTTAAAACATTTATAAGTACCTAATATAGCCCAAAATAACATTATATATTTTTTTATGACCCTAAATATAAAAATATCATGTATTTTAAAATGCACTTTAAATTTCGCTCCAAAACGCGACACTTGTCACGTGATCACGTGAGTGACGTCACTCGTTCCTAAACATCGTGAAACTGTTATGGCGATTCTGGTTTTCGTTTAAATAAAAATGGATTCTAAGTTTTATAAGTGTTGTGCGGTACCTCAGTGTAAAAGTACTACAATAAAAAAACCCGAAAAGTTATTTATACACGTACCTCGTACAGAAAATGTCAGAAAAAAGTGGCTTCAGCTTGCTCGAAGGGATCCGGCATTTCTGGCTATACAATCTAAAATGTATTTTTGTGAAGATCATTTTGATGTAAGTCTATAAATAATAATACTGCTTGATAATTTTTCGTATTTCCCTTCGTATTTGTCAAGTTTTTATACTATTATATGTTTAGAAAACAGTGAATTTTAAGGTTAGAAATAAAGTTAAATAATATCGTTTTGTAAACTGTTGTACTCGTTTTATTTTAGTTGCCGAATGATATGGAGAACTATACTGAATATCAGGTGATGGGCTCGATATCTCAGGTTCGAATAAAAGCAGGGCATTTGCCAGCAAAATTTGAATGTCAACCAGACCGAACAAGACGGACAGATATGAAAACAACCCGTTCATTGCCAGCCAAAAGACGAAGATTGGAAACAAAATTAGAATATGAAGAAGAGTTAGAACAAACACAGAATACACAAAGTATTCCCACAGCTGAGATTCAACCAGGCCCAAGTTCAGGTATGTGTCATTGGCCGTGTTTACACCTGGCGCACCGCCTCGCGAGGAAATTGCCGCGCGCGGCAGCTCGGCTAGTGCCTCGGTCTAGGCAAACGCACGCCCGGCGGCCTCGGCCTCGGGCGAGGCACGTCCACAGTAGCCGAGTTGCCATGCGCGGCAATTTCCTTGCGAGGCGGTTCGTTAGGTGTAGCCACGGCTATTCAGCTAAAACTTGTCTACTGCATGAGATAGGCCTCTCCCATGTATGTCTAGATACAACACAATATATTTACAGAAAGTGAGAGTGCATTGCATGCGATGCATTCCAAATTAGTGTAGGATATAATATATCATATTCATAAATAAGTAATAAGTATTGTTCAACTCATGGAAAGTCAAGGTTTGCTGCTGTTACTTAATGTCTTGTGTATGGAGGGTGCAGGGTGCCTTTCTATCAGAGCTACAATGCTGTGCTATGTTTTCATACAAATTGGCCAAGCCAAGGTATGCTGCTACTATGTGTCACTTGTATATAAATGTAGAGCAACATAGCATTGGTGGAAGTCACCTAATTGTGCATACATATGTACTGTACACAATTAGGTATATAAATATCATAACTCATGACATGACCTTTTAGTTTCAGATATACCTCAACCGGAGCATAAACCAGTAACAACAGATAAATCAATACAAGTAAACATACATTATAAATATCGAAGTAAAAGCACACAGACTGCAATAAAATATAAAAACACTGCAATATCACCAAGGAAAAATGTTACTACATCTGTGTCGCGAGTGCCAAGCATCGCGATGAAGTTTAACGCCAAATATTCGTCACTAGCAACACAGATAGGAGTAGGATGTCGGGTCGCCACACACCTAGCGGTTTTCCTCGCGGAATTACCGGAAGTAGCGGAAATTCATAGACAAATTAAGCATTTTGTCTATGAATTTCCTCTACTTCCGGTAATTTGTCTATGGCTTCCATACAAAAAATCTGCTACCATAGACAAATTTCCGCTGCCATAGACAAATTTCCGCTACTTCCGGTAATTCCGCGAGGAAAACCGCTAGGTGTGTGGCGACCCGTCTATGGTAAGTAAAGTGAACTTACTCTGTGGAGAACGGTTCTTGACAATCATTTACTTGTTCATTACGACAGTTTAAATTATTTCTTGCCTCCTAAACTACATAGCATAGTGAATTGTGTACCAAAGGTTCCGAGACTCATCCCACGGAGGAGATTCCCACCAGAGCTGGGTTTCCTTAAGCTGAGTATCTTATAATTCCTTGAATCACATCTATATTAGTAATATTTACCTTATTCTAACATCTGAGATAATTACAGTAATATATCCAAGTCACCGCTAGTAGATTGCTATTATAAATATTCATAGAAAAATCCTCCTCCATTTAGACATTACGATTTCCCCCCTTTGATAATAGACCTTAGGTACAATCTAACCACAACGAAGAAAGTAGTCAGTAATTAGCTTGGCCAGAGAATACAGTCGCGATGTATTTCCGACGCATTAGCTTAGGGCTATATTAGTCGTGGCTCAGTAAGGTAAATGCAGGATCAGGCGCCGATCCTTAAGGCAAGTACCCAGTGGGAGGGAAGATGATGACTACATGCTCAACAGATGATGGATGCTATTTAGAGGAAGGTCGACCTCCTATACCTGAGATAAATTTGAGCGTATGAGAAATGGGTCTTCAAAGTACGACAGACTATGTGTATAACTAACAAGGACGAGACAGACATACTACTTTAGTTGGACTTGAATGTTTAATATTCCTTAAGATATTCAGTGACAGCGGTGATGTCATAAAATCTTTAATAACTACAGGTGGTGCTTCGAGGCCTCGCCAGCAGGTTCACGGCAGGGTTCACAAGGCACAGAGATTTAGACAACTCAAGGTAAGATTCAGACATCTATCCTTACTTCCATCGTGATGCATATCATGTATTCAAATCCCATACCTTCAGAGTATGCTACTTCATAATTAGAGTTACATTGGCCCAGGAGTTCCGATATGCATCGCGACATGGTGGAGATGGCTGTGATGTGTGAATCTACACCTAAAAATATAATTAAACAATTGCGAAGCAATATGCATACTTATGTTACAATCTGATTGAATTTTTAAAAATAAAAATTGTATAATAGCCCAATACGGTATTCACTGAAACATGTAGAATATGCATAATATGCACATATAGTTACGTTCTATTAAATTAAAGCTCGACATAATTTCCTATACTTCGCAAATTTTAGCAAAATATCTCCTAGGTTCGATTAGATCAGAACATGAGAAGATACAAAATTTTCTCACTAGATGGCGGTCGGAACCACTTTCAGAGAGTGCAAGAAGGATATTTAACTTTGCAAAAAGGACCGCTACGTATGGATATTATAGTAAAAAGAGAAGGATACATCTAACTACCTAAGTGTATAATCATAAGAACAACTATTTCATTTTAGTCACGTAAGATGTGTAACATAGTACTTAAGTTGAAAATTCGCGGGTAAATATGGTTGACGCGCCATGATAGTTCGCCGGCGCTTGGGCGGCTGAAGGACGGACGTCTAATTCATATGACATACTTTTAAGTGTGCGTGTAAATGAAGAGTATTGTATTTTAACTTTTAAGTAATATCATTAATTAAGTAATTAATTAATTTAATAAGTTTTCTTAAACATGGGTTATATAACAAGTGTCTATTATTTATTTCTCATGTTGTTTGAATATAGGACCAGCGCGGCTATAAACCTTACGGTGATAGTTTTAAGGTTAAATTTACTATGTCAATCCCAAGTCAAGGACGGAAGTAGAAATTGTTTCTCTGCTGATCGCCGTGCTTACGGCTACACGGCGTTTTGTCGGCCATTTCGTTTCTTGTGAAAAGCTTGTACAGCGATAGTTTGATACAAAATTCGGGTTTGTTGTTAGGTGAGTTATTGAATTGTTTCTAGCGTACTTAAATATATACACACTTCGAGCAGGAGCGAGATTCAATTGGAAATGTGTAGTTTATTGTGTTTATCTTATTACAAATTGAGAAACTCAGTGGCGTCTACAGAGCCATGGCGTGCATCGCAAGTTCATAGTCTGAACTAGCGTCATGTCTTTTGGTTTTAACTCGTTTCAAGAGCAGATATAACAAATGAATGCTGACTTAATTACTGAGTAACGTGAACGTGATACAAAATTTGTAAGTGACTATTGCCATTCCTTTCTTGTACGACAAGTCAAAGTTTGTTTTGTTTCACATTAAACAGGCCTATAGTCGCCCACCGAATCCTGCTTCTAATTCTGCCAGCTTAACTTCTGCCCGGTGACATCTAAGGCGAATAACCATCTGTCTCACCGTAAGTACCTATTATCTTCTTTATTAAAAAGAACCATCACGACGTGAGATATTTGAGATAGATATACGCAGCTGCTATCTACTCTCGTGCTTAAATTACATGGGAATGTTCAGAATATGAAAACCGAATGATGTTACAGAGTTAAATTAGGATAGGTATTTCATTTTGTCTTTAATCTACTTACATGTATAGATAGTTGTAAAGGACTTTGATATCTCTACTGTCTAAACTTCAAAGTTTTAATATTTTATAGGAAGTGAGTTGTTCGTTAACAGATATACAAGATTATCAGGTCTATTTCCTCATCACGTCATAAAGCTATAATTAAATAATACACTTACATTACATCAAATATCAATCTGAAAACAGTTTTATTTCAATTTATTAATTCATTACGCTTGACCTGTCTGGATATAGATATATTAATGTGTGTGTGTGTGTGTGTGTAAGTATTTTTTCCCTTATTACCTACATTTTATTTTTAAAATTCCATGACAAACTATTCTAAAGAAGCGGCCTATGGAAACGCCAGATATTACTAAATGAGAGTAGACTTGAAATTTTATGAGAATTAACTTATTCATAAATTGAATGTTGGGATCCATGGTAAAAAACTAAGCCTCAACCAAATGTGCTTTGGAGGCAGATTATTATTCTATTAAATACTGTACCCTACCCTGTCACTTAAGTGTTTCATAACATTACACGCTCTATAGGTAGTCACAGTTCAATAGACAGGTAAAATTTTGTCGGGCTCATATATGCAATGATAAACTCAATACATACATTCATAAATTAATTGAAATATGATGCTACACTTCTTGGTTATTTAACACATACGATCGGCGCCGATTGTGTGTACGCGCGTTTACACCTTACTCCATTGCTTTGGGGTTCAAAGGTGTGTCCATGTTTTTTGGCATTGACTGTACATAGCTATACAGGGTGGGAGAAGATAGCTATTACCTAAATTATATACTGAATGGGAGCAAATAGTTTCTTTTTATTTGATCATGTGGGAAGTTTATTTAAATTCAAAACCATTAAAATAACTTTTATGTTTATACTATCTTACAAGTACATTTATGTACACAACTGAGTGGGTGATGTACTCTTAACCTTAAAGACTTCACTGATAGTGAAACCGTTTTATTACAGAAAAGATATTGACTATAAGATGTGAACAATGGTGTAAATTGTCAAATATTCCCTAAATTACTTTACTAATTCGGAAATAGGATTGATTGTGACTTTATGGAAATTTCAAACCAGTATTAATGATTCCAGTTATGTTAAACCTATCACATGCTTTAAAAGAGCCTTAATTAACTTAATGCATTAACCATTACTGAAATATATTTTGATCTTTGTACATTTGTAGTATTCATAATAATGTCTTGCACATTACCAGGCGTATTTAACAGACATAGCAAGATGCTTGAACAATTTCGGTGTACCGTATACTAACCAACAACACATACGATATACGCTTCACATTGATATAGAATAAGACATGCGATACTAAATCTAATGAATATATATATCAGGGGTTTCATATTAATTTCTTAAGCAGTGTATGCGGCATGTATAATTGCGGTAACGGGATACTATTTCTTTTTTGTGTGTCTATTACAGGCCAAAATCGACTTGTTTTGTCAACATGGAGGAAGGTATTATGACCTCACTTAACATAAGCTCTGCGCATCTACAGCGTTTGACCATCAAAGCTAAAGAAATTATATTTATGATCGGACCTGATTCCCCCAATGAAGCATTCTTTCTTGAGATGGAAATCACTATCTCTAAATTAGAGAGTGGTTTAAACAGACTCAAGTCTGAACTTAACAACTACTTCCGACTTATCAACGTGCCTGCAGTCGACGAAGTTTCTAGGATATCTACAATACAGCTTGAAGCAGAGGAGATCTTATGTGAACTTCAAGTACGTCTGAAACGGCTTAAAATTACACCATCATTAGCAGATGCCATACCTATTTCCGGAAAACTGCCTAAACTCATCTTACCAGACTACTATGGAGATGTCCTGGGTTGGCATCAGTTTTGGGACCAGTTCCTATCACTGGTAGATAGTAGGGGCCGTATTCTAACTTTGTAAACAATCCAAGTTCAATGTCTTACCATTCTATTGCTGTGCATTACACTTACATCATCGACATTTCTTATTCGGACACACTTTCATTCATCACTGCACCAATCCACAAACGACAGCGGCTAATCCTTATAAATTGATTCATTATTGTTAAAAGATTGCGAATTAATTATTTGATTCCGTCCACATTGTGTCAGTTTGACGTTTGACGTGGTTTGACTTGCCATTTTTTTTCCTTTTGTTCAACTTTCTTGCATAGGCATACGCATTAACCCATACTGCCTACGTCGTGTTAAAGCGGTATTACACATTGCAACCTGCAGGGCCCAATCTGTTGTGTACCCTGCCTCTTCCTTCCCTCCTTCAGCTCCCTACGGGCCCTACCTTCAATTACACCTTCCAACCTGACAGATTGGGCCCTGCAGGTTGCAATGTGTAATACCGCTTTCAGTCTGATAAAGGGGTCTACAACCACTTGGGTTTTATGAAGCTACTTTTGGAACGAAGTTCCTTATTGTACGGCTAGCGGATGGGGGCCAGGCGAAAAAAGTGTAAGATTTATTATATAAATAAATAACATAACTTCGATAAATATGGTTGTTAGAAAGAGAGGGTTGAAATCACACTTTTTACTCTGTCAAAAAAATGGAGTTTGACACGACGTTTCCGATACGTTTGCATAAGTGTGAAAGAGAACTTGTCATGCGTTAAAAAGGGACATCATGATTCGTGACGTTACAGAAGTCTCTCTGTGTTATTATTTACCCTTTACTTTAAGTTATTTTAAGGCCTCTACAAACATCAGCGACTAGTCAAACGATAAGAACGAGATAGAGCTATAGTAATTCTGAGAGGTCAGCTGTCAAAATGGTCGTGCGATCAATCCAGATCAATCCAATGAAAAAGGAATAGGTCTGTGGATCAATCGAATGCGCCGGCGACCGGCACTAGAAATGAGGGCTACCGTTTTTTTTACTCACCAGCTGGCGCCACTGTAGACGTTGGTCCGGAAATATAGCTGTATTTTTTTTACATAGACCTACTACAGAATAGACAGAGGGTCAGCGTATACCCGGTAAGGGTCACCACACACCTAGCGGTTTTCCTCGCGGAATTAGCGGAAGTAACGGAATTTTGTCTATGGTAGCGGAAATTTGTCTATGGTAGCAAATTTTTTGTATGGAAGCCATAGACAAATTTCCGCTACCATAGACAAATTAAGCATTTTGTCTATGAATTTCCGCTACTTCCGCTAAGGGTCACCACATACCTAGCGGAATTCCTCGCGGAATTAGCGGAAGTAGCGGAAATTTGTCTATGGTAGCGGAAATTTGTCTATGGTAGCAGATTTTTTGTATGGAAGCCATAGACAAATTTCCGCTACCATAGACAAATTAAGCATTTTGTCTATGAATTTCCGCTACTTCCGCTAATTCCGCGAGGAATTCCGCTAGGTGTGTTGTCACCCTAATTCCGCGAGGAAAACCGCTAGGTGTGTGGTGACCCAAATATGGTGATTTTGGGTTATCTGTGGCACTCTGTGAGTCACCACCACTCAAAGCGGTATTACACATTGCAACCTGCAGGGCCCAATCTGTTGTGTACCCTGCCTCTCCCTAAGGGTCGCCACACACCTAGCGGTTTTCCTCGCGGAATTACCGGAAGTAGCGGAAATTCATAGACAAATTAAGCATTTTGTCTATGAATTTCCTCTACTTCCGGTAATTTGTCTATGGCTTCCATACAAAAAATCTGCTACCATAGACAAATTTCCGCTACCATAGACAAATTTCCGCTACTTCCGGTAATTCCGCGAGGAAAACCGCTAGGTGTGTGGCGACCCTAAAAGCGGTATTACACATTGCAACCTGCAGGGCCCAATCTGTTGTGTACCCTGCCTCTTCCTACCCCTCCTTCAGCTCCCTACGGGCCCTACCTTCAATTACACATTCCAACCTGACAGATTGGGCCCTACAGGTTGCAATGTGTAATACCGCTTTAACCCTCCTTCAGCTCCCTACAGGCCCTACCTTTAATTACACCTTCCAACATGACAGATTGGGCCCTGCAGGTTACAATGTGTAATAGCCGTTTTACCACTACCGTTTTCGATACACGCAATTTAGGGTCGCCACACACCTAGCGGTTTTCCTCGCGGAATTACCGGAAGTAGCGGAAATTCATAGACAAATTAAGCATTTTGTCTATGTATTTCCTCTACTTCCGGTAATTTGTCTATGGCTTCCATACAAAAAATCTGCTACCATAGACAAATTTCCGCTACCATAGACAAATTTCCGCTACTTCCGGTAATTCCGCGAGGAAAACCGCTAGGTGTGTGGCGACCCTTACAAAAGAAAAAATCAACAAAGCTACTGTAAGGGTCGCCACACACCTAGCGGTTTTCCTCGCGGAATTACCGGAAGTAGCGGAAATTTGTCTATGGTAGCAGATTTTTTGTATGGAAGTCATAGACAAATTTCCGCTACCATAGACAAATTAAGCATTTTGTCTATGAATTTCCGCTACTTCCGGTAATTCCGCGAGGAAAACCGCTAGGTATGTTGTGACCCTAATTTTTGATTAGTTGCATTTCAAAAAAAAAATTATTCCGTTCATCTAAAAAAACAATGTCATTCCATAGATATACCATCCATAGATCTGACACGGAACTAATAATACCAAGATAGAACGGGATGGTCTTATTACACTTTCAATAGATACGGCAGAGAGGTGCTATTATCGTTGGTCCTTGTCATAGTTTCTATTACCCTCCACGCGTTACTTCTAGCAGTGGAGGGTAACAAACAGATATAATGCGCGATTTCTTCAAGAATTTCTGTGATTGCTACGAGAAAAGCTGTTAGTTTTCCTAGAAAGTTGTGTCGGCTAAGGAAAAGATTGGTAAATTGTTCTGTTTTATGCTGTAGAAGTGATTATGGGCATCTATATATCTATCCCATACGGGGGTACACGTGTGCGGGCTCTAGTTAATACTTGCTTTGAGTGTCATTCCCATTTTTTTTCTACTGAAAATTCCACTTGAATACCTTCAGTTACACGAATAGGGATGTTGACTGCACTCAAATAAAATAAACTGTTGATGCGAAATGGTAGTTTTTATTACAGAAATCCTAGTCTACTGAATATTTTTCCTGTATAATAGTGGATAATATTTAATATATATTAAACAAAATCATTAAAAATCACTCGTAAGTCACGTGACGACAAACGCCAACGCCAACGCCTGAGCTCGTGACGTCACTTGTTCCCAAACTTCACTGTCAGCAGTGCCAGCGGGCAACCGGACAACAAGTAAAGTCAAGTCGTCGCGTTATTATTTCATTCTATGGTCGATCCGTTAATAAATAAACTTCATAATGGATCGTGGCTTTATAAAGGCCAACAGCTCGAATTTGCCTAGAATTGACTGTTTCACGATTGCTAATTTCTTCGCAAGGAACAGCAACTTTTGCTCTGCTGAATTTAGAAATGTGAAGTCCTCCATGTAAGTAATCTAACAAGAATTGTTATTTCCTTATTACTGTTTTCTGGTCACATTGTTCCACAACAACACTAACAATTCTTGTTATGTCTGACTTGAAGAAATTAATAATTTTAAGGTTATGTTTTGTAAAGTTATCATATTTTTGTTGAATTTTTAGATCCGCAAGACAGTCATACGGAGACAATGCTGTGGGCTTGGTCCAACTGCATCGGGAAGGAAATTTGTGCACAGTGAAGTGCACCATTTGCCCAGAACACAAAGTTCAGAATACACCATATTCAGCTACTTTGGTTGTTGATGAACAACAAGGTGTTATTTTGAGTGTTGAATGTCAGTGTGCTGGTTCTCGCGGCGGATGTAAACATGCTATGGCATTCATCATGTGGGTTCATCGCAGGAGTGAGGAACCTTCCTGCACCTCTGTTGAGTGTTACTGGAAAAAGTCACACCTCTCTAAGGTAGGCAAAAGTTTGAAATATTTGACATCAAAAGACCTCACTAAAGGAGATCCACGAAGTTATTTGCCAAATCATAGGGTTTTAAATGATTTTTTAGAAGAGGGGAAGAATAGAAATATCAAGGATGTGCAGCTCATAAAACACCAAATAAATTACAAAAGGGATGATGCTGAAATGCTCTCAATGCACCAACTCTGTTTTTGGTATAAAGAAGAAGATTGTGACGAATTTCTACTAAAAGCTGGATTGTCAATTGATGAAAATACCTTAGTAGAAATAGAAAAACTGACAAGAGATCAGTCTCAAAACAAATTATGGTTTGAGTTGCGATATGGGCGGATTACTGCATAAAGCTCATGAGGTTAGCAGGTGCAAAACCAAAGATGGCACTTTAATAGCACAAATCATGGGAGGTAGACTACCTGATACCTCCGCAATGATCCGTGGACGGACACTTGAGAATGCTGTAAAGAGAAAAGTAGAAATTGAACTTGGAGTTAAAATAGAAAAGTGTGGTCTATTAATAAGTAAAGAGTACTTCATGATTGCTGGGTCCCCAGATGGGATTTGTGATGAATTCGTTATTGAAATAAAGTGCCCTACGCGTGCTGAAGTTTATAAGAACTATGTAAGAGATCAGAAACCCACAAAGAAATATTATGCACAAATGCAACTACAAATGTTTTTGTCTGGGAAAAACAAATGTTACTTTTGTGTAGCAGACAGTAAGTTCGAAAATACTGAGAGTGTGGACATAATTTGTGTCGATTTGGACATTGAGTATATTAATAATTTGCTTGTTAATCTTGTAGATTTTTGGAAAACTAATATTTACCCATTATTAAACAAAAGTGTACAGTAATTAAAACAGTTATTTTCTCAATTTGGGATTTTATTTACATAAACACCTAATATTGACAGTTATCATTTGTGTAAATGCAGGGACAAAAGTCCCACTTTATCCATTTACATGGACACTAAATTCTTTCACTAATTGATAGAGTATCTTGCCGGGTTAAAGACAGAACCGACTATTTGGATTTGATTTTATTATGATATGGTTGGCTTTGCCCTTGACTCTTCAAGGCAGAAACAACTATTTGGATTTTAATTTTATTAGTAGATTACAGTTTCTTTTGTCTTTGACCAGGCAATATGGTGTAGTTATAGGAAGCACTAATAAGAATTATCTATTCTATAATTATTAACAAAGTGGGACCTTTGTCCCCGCACTGACACATGTTGTGTAAAATCACACACAGAGGGTCAAGGCGGGAATAGTGGCTCTATTTTTAAGAGCCGCCATACATGGACTGTTAAGCAGTCAGTGCCAAGAGCTTCAAGCGGTTGCCGTTGGGTGATCTGCAGTTTCAATACAAAATCGTCATTCGCAATACACGAACCGCTCAAGCAGTTGCAACTGCTTCGGGCGTTTGGCTGCACAGTGAAATTTCATCATGCGGTCTGACTGCAAGAGTGGTCCATGTATGTTGATCACTGGGTTACTGCTCGAGTAGTCCGTGTTTGGCGGCCCTAAGATGGTAAAATCCAACTGGTTATTTCGATAGACTAAGACCCCGTTCCCATTTGTCTGATGTTGGGTCCGATTTTTAATAGGTTGTCAGCTCTCCATACAAAATCTTGTCCGACAAGTGTCAATAGCTTCATATAAAATGTTCTGCCACTGGAACGATCGATTAAAATCCGGATCCTACATCCGACAAGTGGGCCTTTGCATTAATGCTTTGAGCCACTGTGATAGGTATGGGCCTATGAGGTATATATACCGACTATATAGTCGGCATCAAATATATTGTAACAGCTAGAGTAGCCAAATAGTTTGTCACACCATATATTTTGTACTATTTGATCACTTTGGCTGTTACAATATATTTGAAGCATACTGTACATGACAAATACACACTGGCTCTTTCATATTACTTATCATGCAGAGGACGGAAAGGGTGCGCTATTATTAATTTTACCTAATCACCTGACTAAATATTACTGTTAATAAACTGTTGTCATTATAATTAAGATATATATAGGTATCGTAAAAGAGCTCACCCTCTCTCTATGTATAAATAAAAGGCTTAAGTATTTTCGCATAAACAGTTTTATTTGTTGAAATAATAACATAATATCACAAATTTAGAATTGACCACATATCACATTAAAACCACTTATAATAACTTATTTTCACAATAAAAGACATTATTCTGCTGCATTATTATTTATTACTATTGCTGGGTCGCGTTTTATAAAGTTACAATTTACAATTTCGCTGTTTGCCTCTCTTTCTATCCAATATGTGTGCTAGAAAGAGAGGCAAAAAGCGAAATTGTAAATTGTAACTTTATAAAAAGCGACCCAGGTGACTGTACTACACATGTAAGATATTAAAATGCCATTATACAGATATTACACAGACCATTAATTCATGCAACATGTACAGTCGGCATCAAATATATCGGAGCGGCCAAGGTGCTCAAAAATATCTATATAGAGAAGAATAGAGGGGTTGTTAAGATATTTGTGACCACCTTGGCTGCTCCGATATATCTGTACATAAATATTAAGGTATCTTATGCCAGATCTACATATCGACGGACGCATTCACGGACGCATGTATCTGTGTCTCGTTTACTTGTTAACAAACAAGTAATAACAAGGCTACAACCTGCTGATGCGTCCTTCGATTTGTAGAGCTAGAGCATCATACATTAATCACAAAAAATAATAATAATTTTGCCATATTTAATTATCACAAATTTAAGCTAACATAACATCCATCTTTGTGGTTTAAGAGATCTTAAACCACATAAAGATGGATGTTATGTTCAGATATATGTAGAGTAACTTATATAAAAGAGCAGTAGAGTCTAAGAACTTTTTGAAGCTGACGAGGTGGCTCTCGAGTGGTTCTCTGCCTTTTCGCCGAAAATTGCATTGCCGAATTTCACTTGCCAACCAACTTTTAGCAGAAGTTTCATTTGCCCGAATTTCATTTCCCAACTTTACATAATCCAACCTAACCTAACCCAACCTAGTAGGCGAGTTTCATTTCCCAACGATGGGGTTGGGAAATGAAATGGTTGCGAAATAATTATTTGGTAAAAGTTATTCGGCCAAATGAAACTTCTGCGAAAAGTTGGTTGGCAAGTGAAATTCGGCAATACAATTTTCGGCGAAAAGGCAGGATACCCTCTCGAGTAGATGGTGCTTTCAGACAGGAGTGGCTGTCTATATGATCTATAGTCTCTGGTTCAAACAAATTACACTAAGTTTTTACTTGATAATGCTATCTTGTAAATTAATTAAAGCACATGCTATTATAATGACTTCATCAAGCACCCTGGTTAGATTATTATTAATACAAGCATGAGGTTTTAACATTGCAAATTCCCTCAACCATCGTATCACCCTTTCAACATGAATCCTCAGACTAGCAATTTGTTTAGTCTGGCGAGCCTCTTGCTTTGATAATTTTGATCCTGTACTAACACTTGGAGGACGAACCAACTGAAGGCCTGCCTCGAGAACCATCTGCTCTATATGTTTGAAACCCCTATCTGCCATGATGCAAGAACCTTTCTCTAAAGTATTTAAAAAGTTGGAATGTTCTACTACACACACATCACTAGTTCTTCCTCCATAACCTTTTGAGATATAGTTAACCAAACCATCTGGTGTGCTTGATATTAGGTATTTTAAAGTATTTGCCTTTTTGTAATTTGACCATGTTAGAGCTTGATGTACAGCGTTTGAGGGCTTTTGGATTTCAATTTCCAAGCAATCAATAATACAGGTAACATGGTGGTATTTGTGTCTGAACGCCATAGGCAAGGACAGGATTATCGCATTTTTATCTAAATTAACTAAGAAAGGTTGCATGACACTACAAATTATTGGTACATTTTTTAGAAATATCTTACTTGCATAAGATAATGACAGTCCAAAATCATCTGCCAGTTCTGAAAATCTTGTATCTAATCTAATTTTTTTTAGGCATAATAATATATGAGTTTCGGGAACATTTGTGTGGTTGCGGATGGTATCCATTAAATAATAACATTTTTCTGGTACTCCAACGTAAAACTTTGGCCTTCTTTTAATTTTCTTTATAGTTGTTTGGAGTATTTGTTGCGCTTCTAGCTTCTTCACATCTTCATTGATACTAGCGGAGGTTCCTGAAGAGGTCTTCATTTGTTCAGATGACATCATAGAAGAGAAGTTTGAGTGTGCTAAGGATGGTGCAAATAATGATACATCACTATCAGAATGATCTTGTTGACTGAAGCATAACTTTCTAGATGTTTGAGCATGACCAGATGTGGATGCGACTTCCAGTTTGAATGGAGAGGTTGATACAGATGTAGTAACATTTTTCCTTGGTGATATTGCAGTGTTTTTATATTTTATTGCAGTCTGTGTGCTTTTACTTCGATATTTATAATGTATGTTTACTTGTATTGATTTATCTGTTGTTACTGGTTTATGCTCCGGTTGAGGTATATCTGAAACTAAAAGGTCATGTCATGAGATATGATATTTATATACCTAATTGTGTACAGTACATATGTATGCACAATTAGGTGACTTCCACCAATGCTATGTTGCTCTACATTTATATGCAAGTGACACATAGTAGGAGCACACCTTGGCTTGGCCAATTTGTGTGAAAACATAGCACAGCATTGTAGCTCTGATAGAAAGGCACCCTGCACCCTCCATACACAAGACATTAAGTAACAGCAGCAAACCTTGACTTTCCATGAGTTGAACAATACTTATTACTTATTTATGAATATGATATATTATATCCTACACTAATTTGGAATGCATCGCATGCAATGCACTCTCACTTTCTGTAAATATATTGTGTTGTATCTAGACATACATGGGAGAGGCCTATCTCGTGCAGTAGACAAGTTTTAGGTGAATAGCCGTGGCTACACCTAACGAACCGCCTCGCAAGGAAATTGCCGCGCATGGCGACCGAGGCACTAGCCGAGCTGCCGCGCGCGGCAATTTCCTCGCGAGGCGGTGCGCCAGGTGTAAACACGGTATGTGTCATTACACATACCTGAACTTGGGCCTGGTTGAATCTCAGCTGTGGGAATACTTTGTGTATTCTGTGTTTGTTCTAACTCTTCTTCATATTCTAATATTGCTTCCAATCTTCGTCTTTTGGCTGGCAATGAACGGGTTGTTTTCATTGTCCGTCTTGTTCGGTCTGGTTGACATTCAAATTTTGCTGGCAAATGCCCTGCTTTTATTCGAACCTGAGATATCGAGCCCATCACCTGATATTCAGTATAGTTCTCCATATCATTCGGCAACTAAAATAAAACGAGTACAACAGTTTACAAAACGATATTATTTAACTTTATTTCTAACCTTAAATTCACTGTTTTCTAAACATATAATAGTATAAAAACTTGACAAATACGAAGGGAAATACGAAAAATTATCAAGCAGTATTATTATTTATAGACTTACATCAAAATGATCTTCACAAAAATACATTTTAGATTGTATAGCCAGAAGTGCCGGATCCCTTCGAGCAAGCTGAAGCCACTTTTTTCTGACATTTTCTGTACGAGGTACGTGTATAAATAACTTTTCGGGTGTTTTTATTGTAGTACTTTTACACTGCGGTACTGCGCAACACTTATAAAACTTAGAATCCATTATTATTTAAACGAAAACCAGAATCGCCATAACAGTTTCACAATGTTTAGGAACGAGTGACGTCACTCACGTGATCACGTGACAAGTGTCGCGTTTTGGAGCGAAATTTAAAGTGCATTTTAAAATACATGATATTTTTATATTTAGGGTCATAAAAAAATATATAATGTTATTTTGGGCTATATTAGGTACTTATAAATGTTTTAAAACACATTTCTAAAAATTAGCAAAAAATAGTCAACATCCCTATTTAAAAATATGTGTTAGAAAAATATGGAAGGAACGGAACGTTTTATGACGATCCGCCACATAATGTTTTTACTTCCTTCAAGTAGTTCAAGTTCAAGACTAGATTTTCCTGTTTTATTTTCAATAGCATCGATGCTTGAATGTGTTCTTTTACGATTTTCAACTGGAACTGCAGTTACCATGGACTCCGATATCTCTGCTTTTATATGAATATATCTGGAGTGATCAACCGGCGTTGTGATTGTGACAATGGTTCGAAGCAGTGCCATGTGTAGAATTGCTGTTAAAACGCGTAAGTATTCATATTTTCATGTTAGATACCCTTATTTAATTATGATCGTGACATAATAATACATATGTCTATATCCTATAGTATAAAATATATGAAACTAAACCGTCTCAACCACATAAACATAACCTATACGGTCATTGTTTAGAGGTACTTCTTTTCTTCGAACTTCGGCCTGTTTCAGTATTATAAGTTTATAACTATGGCAAAATAGTAATTATCTATTATGACTACATGGCAATTAAAATTTTACAAACTCAGATAACTGTCTTCATTTATCGTCAGTGCGCGGTATTTATCATTACTAGGTACAGTCGACGTCAAAGATAATGTTTACTCTTTTGCACCTTACTCGTTTGTAATAAGTTGCAAAAGTGTAAACATATCTTTGACGTCGACTGTACAAAGCTTGTATCAATCCCGTTAGTTTCATATCATATCATTACTAAGGGTTAGTGTAATTGTATATAATATTTTTATTTTCAGGTTCAGACAACATGATTCTTCACAAATTTACTAGCCCAGTTAAGAAGCCTGACAGGTTTCATGACTACCGAAAAGTGTGTCAAGTTCACTTATATGTATATTACTTGAAGTGGTCAAGTTAGTACTAATATTGCGGTTCAAACACTTCGTTTAAAAGGTATGAAGGCACAAACTTAATCTAATTGCACATTTTAGAGTTCATGTTATGTTGGACTTTTCATAGTGTAAGTAGGTATTAAACAATCAAAATATCTTGAAATTGACCTGGCTGAACAACTAAATTTATTACAAACACAAGACACATGCGTGCATAAATACACACACAAATGAATATAACTTTTAATTAGAGATGGGCCGACTAGGGTTTTTGCCGACTACACAATCGGCCGACTAATCGGTTTTCAAATTGCCGATTAATCGGCCGACTAATCGGCAATGCCGATCGTAGGTTTTAGCTAAGTTCGGGTGCAATCGAAAACGCTCGTTTCACTTCGTCCGCCGTGCCATTGTCTATCACGCGATCATGACCAGCGCTGGCGTGTTTGAAGGCAAAAGGAAAACAAACACTATAATAAGATTTAGATATTCATAACTAAGAAAAGGGTTAAACCTCCGCCAAGTTCTTATTTTCCTGTAGGTATTAAAGTGCCAAATAATCGGCATTTTTTGCCGACTAGTCGCCGACTAATCGCCGACTACAAATGATGCCGAATAGTCGGCTTTCCCGACTAGTCGGCGACTAGTCGGCCCATCTCTACTTTTAATTCATGTTTGTGTGTAGTTATAAACGGCCTCCTAGCCTAGTCGGTAGTGACTCTGCCTATGAAGCAGGGCTTTAAATACCGTTAAAAAGTTGGTATCGTTACAGCTGTCAAACAGATTTAACGTTAAGTTGTTATTAACGTTAAACCATTTACCGTTACTTCTACTACTTTTTACCGGTAAAAAAATTGTAACGTTACCAGCTAATGCATAGAGCTAACGTTAACTCAAAGGTATCGTTAAATAATTTTAACGTTATTATTTAACGTTAGTAGCATAGCAGCTTATTTAGATACACTGATGGATACCATCGTTAGATATCGAACGAGTGTTCATTCACGTACGACGCCGCCGCGCCGGCGTCCTAGTGAGTGATTAAACCAAATTGAGTTATTAAAAACCGGCCAAGAGCATGTCGGGCCATGTTCAATTGTTCAGTGTAGGGTTCCGTTCCGCTGCCGCTCGTGATGTTTTCTTTTACTTGCGTCGATATTATTATGGTACGGAGATGTAAGATGGTGTTGTAAAATTGTTAGGTATTTCTTTTTTAGGCACGTATTATATTTTTTTGCTTTTTGGCAATGTATTATTTAATGGTTCAGTTGCGCTATTTTTTTGTAAAAATCGTCGTGGTATGGTAGTAGTTTTTGACTAATTCGGGTGTGTAGATTTAGAAAATAATGTCTGTTTTAAAATCCAAGATGGCGGCCATCGACCTTTTTCGTAAAAATCGTCATGGTAGTCGTTTTCGACTAATTCGGGTGTGCAGATTTCGAAAATAATGTCAGTTTTAAAATCCAAGATGGCGGCCATACACTTTTTTCTTAAAAATCGTCATGGTAGTAGTTTTCGACTAACTTGGGTGTGCAGATTTCGAAAATAATGTCTGTTTTAAAATCCAAGATGGCGGCCATATACTTTTTTCTTAATAATCATCATTGTAGTCGTTTTCTACTAATTCGGGTGTGCAGATTACGAAAATAATGACTGTTTTAAAATCCAAGATGGTGGTCATCCAACTTTTTGTAAAAATCGTCATGGTAGTCGTTTTCGACTAATTCGGGTGTGCAGATTTCAAAAATAATGTCAGTTTTAAAATCCAAGATGGCGGTCATATACTTTTTTCTTAAAAATCGTCATGTTAGTAGTTTTCGACTAACTTGGGTGTGCAGATTTCGAAAATAATGTCTGTTTTAAAATCCAAGATGGAGGCCATATACTTTTTTCTTAAAAATCTTATGGTAGTCATTTTCGACTAATTCGGGTGTGCAGATTTCGAAAATAATGTCAGTTTTAAAATCCAAGATGGCGGCTATACTTTTTTCTTAAAAATCGTCATGGTAGTAGTTTTTGACTAACTTGGGTGTGCAGATTTCGAAAATAATGACTGTTTTAAAATCCAAGATGGCGGTCATCCAAATTTTTGTAAAAACCGTCATGGTAGTCGTTTTCGACTAATTCGAGTGAACAGATTTCGAAAATAATGTCTGTTTTAAAATCCAAGATGGTGGCCATATACTTTTTTCTTAATAATCGTCATGGTAGTCGTTTTCGACTAATTCGGGTGTGCAGATTACGAAAATAATGACTGGTTTAAAATCCAAGATGGCGGTCATCCAACTTTTTGTAAAAATCGTCATGGTAATCGTTTTCGACTAATTCGGGTGAACAGATTTCGAAAATAATGTCTGTTTTAAAATTCAACTTCCAAGATGGCGGCCATGTACTTTTTTCGTGAAAATCGTCATGGTAGCCGTTTTTGACTGATTCGGGTGTGCAGATTTCGAAAATAATGTCTGTTTTAAAATCCAAGATGGCGGCCATATACTTTTGTCGTAAAAATCGTAATGGTACTCGATTTCGACTAATTCGGGAGTGTAGATTTCGAAAATAATGTCTGTTTTAAAATCCATGGCGTTCATGCACTTTTTCTTAAAAATCGTTATGGGTATTCTCGATTAATTCGGGGATGTAGATTATGAAAATAAGAACCGTTTCAAAATCTTAGATGGCGAAAATATACAATTTTGTCATAATCATCATGATAAAAAATGAAATGTATAGCCGCCATCTTGGATTTCAATACTACATTATTTCTGAAATCTAAACACCCGAATTAGCCCAAAATGACTAACATGACGATTTTGACAAAATAGTATTTTCCATTTGGGATTTTCAAACGGTCCTTATTTTCGAAATCTATATCCACGAATAAACAGAAAACGACACCCATAACGTGTTTAAAGAAAAAGTGCATGGCCGCCATCTTGGATTTTAAAACAGAATTTATTTTCGAAATCTACACACCCGAATTAGTCGAAATCGAGTACTATAACGATTTTTACGAAAAAATGTATGACAGCCAACTTGGATTTCAAAACCGATATTATTTTCGAAATCTGCACCCCTGAATTAATCTAAAACGACTACCATGACAATTTTGACAAAATTGACCATTTCCGCCATCTTGGATTTTAAAACTGTCTTTATTTTGGAATTCTACTGCCCCGATTTAATAAAAAACGACTAACATGTCGATTTTTTTGAAAAAAGTGTCCGCTATCTTGGATTTCAGAACAGACATTAATTTTCGAAATCTACAAACCTGAATTAGGCCAAAATGACTACCATGATGATTTTGACAAAATTGTTTATTTCCGCCATCTTGGATTTTAAAACGGTCCCTGTTTTGGAAATCTACATACCCGAATTAATCCAAAAGACCCCTAACGATTTATAAGAAAAGTGCATGAACGCCATGGATTTTAAAACACACATTATTTTCGAAATCTGCACACCCGAATTATTCGAAAAGGACTACCATGACGATTTTTACTAAAAAAGTATATGGCGGCCATCTTGGATTTTAAAACTGACATTATTTTCGATATCTGCACACCCCACACCCGAATTAGTCGAAAACGACTACCATGACGATTTTTACAAAAAGTATATGGCCGCCATCTTGGATTTCAAAACAAACATTATTTTCGAAATCTGCACACCCGAATTAGTCGAAAACGACTACAATGACGATTTTTACGAAAATGGTCGATGGCCGCCATCTTGGATTTTAAAACAGACATTATTTTCGTAATCTGCACACCCGAATTAGTCGAAAACGACTACCATGATGATTTTCACGAAAAAGTATATGCCCGCCATCTTGGAAGTTGGATTTTAAAACAGACATTATTTTCGAAATCTGCACACCCGAATTAGTCGAAAACGACTACCATGATGATTTTTAAGAAAAAAGTATATGGCCGCTATCTTGGATTTTAAAACTAACATTATTTTTGAAATCTGCACATCCGAATTAGTCGAAGACGACTACCATGACGATTTATACGAAAAAGGTCGATGGCCGCCATCTTGGATTTTAAAACAGACATTATTTTCGTAATCTGCACACCCGAATTATTCGAAAGCGACTACCATGATGATTTTTAAGAAAAAAGTATATGGCTGCCATCTTGGATTTTAAAACTAACATTATTAAATTTTTAAACTAACATTAAATTTTCTCCTACTTTTTCTTACTGGCAATACGATACCAATTAAGCCCTTAAGCGGATCACCAGTATTTTTGTTACACCCTATATTAATCACAGCCAAGTCACAAACTGTTACCAACCAACTGTCAACACAAAACGTCGCGCAATACCCACCCGCATTCGACTCGAGCGAAATGTGTAGGGTTCAAGACTCTCGGCAACGTGTCACGGAGGCCAGTGCACGAAGTGGCAACAATTCGAATCAACTAGCGCACGCGCGGCGCGCGCCTTTCTGGTAGGGCGGTGTGGCAACGTAGCATTACTGATCAAAATAGTGTTACTTAGTTAACGTTATTATAATGTGAATTGGGTAACGTTAGCCAGCCCTGCAATGTAAAGTAAATTTACCGATAAAAAGTAACGTTAATTGGGTAACGTTACCATAAAGTTATGTTATTAAGTAACGTTACATTTTTACTACCGGTACTAAGGTATTTTTATGGTTTTACCGTTACCTAACGTTATTTTATAATGTGAATTGGTAACGTTTTAAAGCCCTGCTATGAAGCAAGAGGTCCCGGGTTCGAATCCTGGTCAGAGCAATTATTTGTGTGCTAATCACAGATATTTGTTCCTGAGTTATGGATGTTTTCTATGTATTTAAGTATTTATCTATATCTATCTATTATATATATCGTCGCCTAGTACCCACAACATAAGCCTTATTGAGCTTATCGTGGGACTAGGTTGATTTGTGTAAGATTGTCCAGTAATATTTTTTTTTATTTTTTTTATGTAATGTATGTGAATGATCCGGCTATGACTTTCTATAACAAGGAGAAGCTTCACCATACACTTCAATAATTATTTTTACAATCTTACATTCATGAAAAATATTTGTCTTTGACCTTTTAATTTACATTATGGCAGCACTCATTTTTTGAAGGTCAACTAATACTTCTTTATATAATTGTCTTGTATATGTTTTTCAGGAATTCTTATGCAAAGTGCACCGATGCAAATTGCAAGTAACTACGAGGTTTCCGAGATGCACCCCGCGCCACTCTGATTCATAATTAAAATCTGTAAAATGTGACTCCTGACAACACTATGGTCAAGTCGGTCAAGAACCTCAGGTTAGTATTACTATTAAATACCCATGAGCACGAAGGATGCCTTAGAGCATTTAACCAACCGGAGTGGCATTTGACAGGTGTTCCCCTCTGCCGAAAATATATGACCAGCACGCGTAGCACATGAGTGACGCGACAGTATCTCGCGCGCGAGATAGTCTATCCGTCCTTTTCTGACTGTGTCAATTAAAAAGAGACGGGTAGTCTATCTCGCGCGCGGGATACTGTCGCGTCACTCATGTGCTAGGCGTGCAGTGGTAATACTCATTGTATGGACAGACGTTTATCTGACATGGCTATTTTGAAGTTTCGCAAAAATCGGCAGACTTTTACTTAATACTGCTCGCTTGATGGTAAGCAGCTACCATAGCCTATGGACGCCTGCAGCTCCAGCAAATTCACATGCTCGTTGCCGACTTTTTTTAAACACAACAGTAGCAAACAAGTATGCTGCCCGCTTGATGATAAGCAGCTACTATAGCCTATGGACGCCTGCAGCTCCAGCAAATTCACATGCTCGTTGCCGACTTTTTTAAACACAACAGTAGCAAACAAGTATGCTGCCCGCTTGATGATAAGCAGCTACTATAGCCTATGGACGCCTGCAGCTCCAGCAAATTCACATGCTCGATGCTGACTTTTTTTTAAAAACAACAGTGGTAAACAAGTATGCTGCCCGCTTGATGATAAGCAGCTACTATAGCCTATGGACGCCTGCAGCTCCAGCAAATTCACATGCTCGTTGCCGACTTTTTTAATAACACGACAGTGGCAAACAAGTATGAGGCCCGCTTGATGGTAAGCAGCTACCATAGCCTATGGACGCCTGCAGCTCCAGCAAATTCACATGCTCGTTGCTGACTTTTTTTTGTTGACATTGCACATAACTGTAATAAGTTATTATATGTGACTGTGAATCTGAAAAGGTACAACTTTAGGGATATGGAGTTATTGATAGTTCCTAAAACTAGATAAAATTATCTATCTAAAGAAAAAAGAACCAGATCTATAAGTACAACCACTATTTTTTATATTTTTTTGAATCTGAAACTATCGAAATGTACAAGTTGAGAAAATCGCATTTGCAGTTTATGGTCGTGAAAAACCCTCCGGTACCATCGGTCCACATTCCCGATCTGTCTACTTTACCAAAGAGTCCACTTTCACGATCTGTCTACTTTACCAAACGGTCCACTTTCACGATCTGTCTACTTTACCAAACGGTCCACTTTCGCGTTCTGTCTACTTTACCAAACGGTCCACTTTCGCAATCTGTCTACTTTACCAAACGGTCCACTTTCGCAATCTGTCTACTTTACCAAACGGTCCACTTTCACGATCTGTCTACTTTACCAAACGGTCCACTTTCGCGATCTGTCTACTTTACCAAAAAGGTCCACTTAACCATAACTTGACCTTAACCGTGACCTTGACATGTATTTGATGACCTTGAACACATCATCTCCAGTCCATCTCCTGCTATTCATCCAAGAGTGCGCATGTCCCGCCACCGCTCCGCTCCGCGCACGACCCGCTCTGCGTACGCCCCGCGCACAACCCGCTCTGCGTACGCCCCGCGCACGACCCGCTCTGCGCACGCCCCGCGCCGCGCTGTTGTGATTAAAGCAGGGACTGATTTCGTTACGGCACCGCTATAGAATTGCGATACCGCTATGTTTTAAATGTAGAGCTTTACCGGTTGAAATATAGTGGTACGCTACCGAAATAAAATTACAATATCGCAATTTTTCGTAACGGTACTTATACCTTTATTATAGCGGTACTTACACCGTTATAATTCGGTATCGTAATTTTGCGCCGCCCAGTGCCCGTGAGCATTGCGAGAGATTTTAACCACGAATTCCTGAGTTCATAAGGAGTACAAAATATTATATGAACTTATGTCGAATTCCCAAAAAAAAAATTTTTTTTGTGCTTTTTTTCGATTTTTTTAATGCTTTTGAACATAAAATAATTATGTTATTGGTAAAAGTATTGACTAAAATAAATTGGTGCATTTTTACCCGTAAAAAATGGTTTACGCAAACTATTCTTTGGCATTTTGATATCTGACAGTATGAATGTCTAGACTAGACCCCAAAAAGAGTGAAATCACCATCAAAAAACGTTTTGCACTGAGTTACAATATCAAATATTTTTTTGTTTGATTGACAGTAACTCTGAAACTAGGCGAAAACCAGAAAAGTTTATACGACATTTTAGTCTTCAATTATGATCAGGAATACGCTGGCAAAATTATTCGGTTTCCTCGCGAGCACGGTGTATAATTAGCATTATAATATTGATTGAAAGACTGATAAATCATAAATTAGGTGCAGTTATGTAAACAATTGAGTTATTATTTTTTCTAGTTTTACTCCATTTATGTAAGATAATGGCTTAGCGTGACAAGGTACCCAGTTTAGTAAAATGCTAAATTTTAGGTCTTACGAGTACATGACTAAAACATAAGTTTTTGTAAATAAGAATACATTGACTTCCGCTATAATTATCCTAAATAACATTTTGTTACAGATATTTCTTGCATTATAGGTACTAAAATAGTGATCTTCGAGTTTAAGTTATTAAAGTTTAGTAAATGTCGTGACAAGGTACCCTAGTTACGTATCCATACAAAAGTTTCGACCGAGTCACTAAACTTTATTGCTAAAAAAACTGCTTTAACACCATTTCTATTATACCATTGTGGTACAACACGCTCACGCCCATTTGATCCTGTGATATAGCATGAATATACAAATTATTTTGTTGATTTTTAATATTATAAGTGATCATTGTTGTAATTGTTAAAAATGCAGTAATTATTAAATTTATTTATGAGTGATGAGTTTGCTTTCATTCAATTGTCCCAAAATGCCATAGAATATATAACTATGATGAGAAACTAACAGTTTTAATCTCATTATTTTATGATTTGGGTATAATGAACACTTTCGTGTTTCTTCCACCCTGGCTGGCATGTTCAACCTAAGAAATCAGAATAATTAACATGTATTTTTAGACAATTTACCTTTATTATAATTCTTTAACATCCACAGATTATGATTATACCCTTCACTATGTAACTTCGAAGTAGAAGTGTGTTTTTTGCCACTATAAACTTTAAATGCAATTTTCTCAACTTGTGCTTTTCGGAAGTCAAAAAAAAATTATATAAAAATAGTGGTTCCACCTACAGTCATTATTCTTTTTTGTATTGATAGCAAATTTAATCTACTTTTTGGAACTATGCATAACTACCTGCAACAAGGTACTTTTCCATGTGCACTGACACATTTATACATATAGTAGTGTGACTACTTCAACATTCTGAGAATTCAACATTATGTTCAAGAAGGCGTCCCGTCCAGGACCATGAAACTGAATTCCTAAAATGTTGAAATCTGAAATGTTGACATTCCCAGCTGATTTTTTTAGTTTCGCAAAATGTTGAATTATTATAAGTAATGTGAAAATACATTTATTTACATAACTAAATATACAGAGGTACTACAGTACAAATACTAAACTAAATTAATAACTAGCTCAAATCTAAACTAGGCCCTTGCGGCATTGTACCAAGGATGCTGGCGGCATTTCCTCGTTGTATCGCAATGCTGATACGCTGTGCGAGGAAACCGCCAGCTCTTCGGTCACCAGTTACATCAACCAGACGCTTTGCGATTTCTGCAAAAAACTTGTGTGCGCTGGGACCCCATGGACCTAGAGTTTCAAATGTTGAAATATTAAAAAGTTGAATTCCCAAAATGTATACTTTCCCCGCAAAGTTGATTTCTTATATAATATTGTTGAAATGGGCTATTTTTTTCAGTTGTTCGCCCCCCCCCCCCCCGACTTTTTTTACATTTCGATAACAACTTAAGTAGACGGAGCCCTGTTTCTGAGCGACTTGCCCTTCGGTTCGGGCATCTGAAGCTACCTAACGAACCTAACCTACCTACCTACGCTTTACCTCAGGGGGATCCTGTTGAGTTCAGCAGGATCCCCTGGGGGCTCTGACTAGGGGTTTTGGTGGACTACAGCCATATTTTAGGATTCAACAATTTCAACGTACCGTAAAATCAACTTTACGCAAATTCAACATTTTAACATTCAACATTAGGGAATGCAGTACCGGTACTGTTTCGTAAAACCGGGATTTTCGGTACTAGCCAATAATGGA
Source organism: Pammene fasciana (assembly GCA_911728535.1). NCBI lineage: Eukaryota > Metazoa > Arthropoda > Insecta > Lepidoptera > Tortricidae > Pammene > Pammene fasciana. The sequence continues at coordinate 8,490,415 of OU452292.1, forward strand.
ACCGGGATTCCCCGGTAATTTCGGTACTTTCGGGAAAAATCTTCTAAAACCTCTGACGCTGATTTAGGTAGTAAAAATGTCATCGCGTAATGTTTTAAATAAACGCGGGCCGTCCAACCGGCGGCCGTGGTCACGGCGGTCGCCCGCCAGTCGTCAAGCTACCTGGCGCTGAGGGCAGCTACCGGATCCCGTGCTGCCCTCAGCTACGCAATTATGGCCTTAGAAGACCTTCCTTCGATTTCAAATTAATGAAGATTGGCGTTTACAGATTTTAGAGAAAACATACAGGTTGCGAGAAAAAGATAATTTTTGACAAACTTTTTTTTTATGCCTTTTGATCCCCTTCTTATCCAGGATCAAAAGCTTGTATGGAACCAAAAAAAAATCCGGTTAGAAAAGCCACAAATCGAGGAAAGCTTTCCCCGTACATTTGGTATAAAAAAGAGCTATTTTTTATGTCAATCGTTCCCATTTCTGTTCAGTATCAATAGTTTCTATAGGATCAACTTACGGTAACGTACCAAAAAGCCACAAATTGAAGAACAATTTTACATACATTTATTGCTTGTTTCATATTTTAAATGCTTTTACTGTAATGATGTCATACATTATTATGGTCCTTAAACGTGTGTGTCTGCGTGACAGAAAAAATATAAATTCACTTTTTCTCTATAGTAAATGTATGAAAAAAAATATCTTTAATTTGTGGCTTTTTAGTACATTACCGTTAGTTACCTCCTAGGAAACTATTGATAAAGAGAAGGAATGGAATCGATTGGCATAAAAAAACAACACGTGAAAAATTAAATTTTTCATTTCAAAAACTTTCCTCGATTTGTGGCTCCGCTAGCCGGAATTTTTTATTTTTGGTCCCATACAAGCTTTTGATCCTGGATAGGAATGGGATCCAATGGCTACAAAAAAAAGTTATTTATTTATTTTATTTATTTAATAAAAGTAAAGTAAAATAAGTTTGTCAAAAATGACCTATTTCTCGCACCCTGAATGTTTTTTCCAAAATCTGTTAACGCAAATCTTCATAAATTTGAAATCGAGGGAAAGGTCTTCTAAGGCCACTTTCGCGTAGCAGCATGGGATCCGGTAGCTGCCCTCAGCGCCAGGTAGCTTAACGCCTGGCGGGTGACCGCCGCGACCACGGCCGCCGGTTGGACAGCCCGCATTTATTTAAAACATTAAACAATGCAATATTTGAACTTCGAAGAATAAATGAACCCAAAAAAGGTATATAATGTTTTTCCCGAAAATCCCGAAAGTACCGGGATTTTTATTTTCCAGTCCCGGTTCTTTACACGACTCGAAATCCCGGGAATTCCCGGTACTTTCGGTTCCGTTATTTCCCGGGAGCAAACCCTATTCAACATGCTGCAAATTCAACTTTATGCAAATTTCACATTTTAACATTCAACATGTTGCAAATTCCACTTCATATCCAACATTTTAGGAATTCAACTTTCTGGTCCTGGACGTCTTTTTCACCTGGCTGGACCCAGATAAACGGCAAATAGACTGACACAGAAGTAAACAAATTGGGAATGTGAACCATTTGGTCAAGTAGACCAATGGAGAAAGTGGACCGATCGGTAATTAGACAGATCGGGAAAGTGGACCGATCGGTAATTAGACGGATCGGGAAAGTGGACCGATCGGTAATTAGACGGATCGGGAAAAGCAATTAGGCAGATCGTGAAAGTAGACCGTTTGGTAAAGTAGACAGATCGGGAAAGTGGACCGATGGTACCGGAGGGGTGAAAAACATACTTCTACTGCGAAGTTACGGAGTGATTGATATCAAACTAATCTGATAACATTCAGGATTCATAATACGTGCCTCATGTCTGTGTACCATTTATAGTTTGAAAGCTTTTGAGGGTAGAACATGCAAAAGAGAGAACAAAGGATTTTCAAAGTTATTGATGAATTATAAAAAAATATAACTTGGGCAACTAATTAATTATCATAATTAGTTGTGTTAAAGTTTTAGAAAAGACATAAAATAAAATTGAACTACGTACTTTAAATATTTTTCATTTTAATTTGAATGTTAACACTTAGGTTATATTGAACCTTAATACTAATAAATCAACTTTAATAACATTTTTTTAGAATAATATCATACAAACATAATAATAGGAATCATTTAAACAAGAATCTGCGGAATATAACAATACCTTAGTCTATTTTTCGATAAATAAATTTAGTACTTTAATGATTATTTTTGTATGGGCAAAAACAAAGGGTACAACTTTGGGGGTTTACTAAAGTTTAGTGTCACAAGTAATAAAATTGCTATTTAATATGGGTTTTATAGAAAAAAAAAATATTTTCCACACTGAATCATAATATTATTATTAACTGACTTCTTATGTACGTATATAATGCAACTATTTATATTTTACTACGACTACACTTTTACACTTTAAGGCAGGGTACAACTTTGGTACTGAACTTTCAGATTGAATAAAATGCGACGAAATTATGAAATAAAGCCAAAAAATATTAAAAACCGGCCAAAAGCATGTCGGGACATGCTCAGTGTAGGGTTTCGTACTTTACCAGCCTATTACAAAACATCCGTCCAAAAGGTTATTTATTAAGGGGGGTAATTTGGCGGCACTTACGTCCTTTCATTATGCGGTTTTTAAGTAATAACTCAAAAACAGCTCAACCGATTTTATTGAATATAGTTTTCATTGAACGTGCTTATCAAGACTCATTTCCACGAATTAATTTGAACGGGGGGACGCCCTTTTTTGAACTTTCAGAGCTATTATTTACGAAACTATTAGTTTTATTCAAAAAATGTTTTAGAAGACCCCTACTATTTTTGTAATACCTATCTAACCCCACTCCACACGACATGATTGGAGCAAAAAAAAACTCATGTGTAAGGGGAGTTACCCTAATATATTTTTTTTTTCAGTTTATATTCTACCACTTAGTCGGCGTGATTAATGCACACACCCATACCAAATTTCAGCTTTCTAGTGCTATCGGTTATTGAGCTAGACCGCGGACAGACGGACGGATGGACATGGCGAAACTATAAGGGTACCTAGTTTTGACTACGTAACAATGGTGGCGCCACTTCTGTGGTTAACGACTCAATTGAAATGTCACCAATTTATTATTAGGGAGCGTTCAAGTATTACGTAACGCAATTTTTGAAGATTTTTGGACCCGCCCCCTCCCCCCCTGTAACGCGTTTTTTCCTTTGTGTGTAACGCAATTATTGAAATTTTTTGACCTCCCCCCTCCCCCCTGGTTGCGTTACGTAATACTTGAACGCTCCCTTATTAATATATTTATCCGACTACTGTAGGAATGTTAGGGTTCATCAGTTTGCCTATACAAAACGCTCCCAAAGTATGGAAATGCATGCGCTATGCGTACTATCCTGCGATACCCCCCCTCCCCCCTCTCAACCTCCCCCGCCCCCGGGCGGCCCATGTCGTCACCCCCCGCGCGGCCTGAGCCTCTAAAGTGTGAACAAAGTTTCAGTTTTACCGTCTGTAAAGTAGCGTCCCAAAGTTGTACCCTCAGTACTAAACTTTACGAACTTCTAAAAGTACTTAATAAACGTTTTTGACGGGTAATTATTTTATGTACATGTTTTCTAGGGTGTTAATAATTGTTTTATAGAATAAGAAAAAAATCGGTATTTTTTCACCACTTCACAAAATTGCGAATATCTCGGAAACTAGAACCCCCAAAGTTGTATCCTGATGTACTAAACACTGTCACATATTATTAAGAGCTACGTGTTTTGTATGTTGAAGAGAGGGTATTAGCCTGGTAGTGCTTACGCCGATTCCTGGAACTAGGTTGCCGAGCGGACTCCAGGATCAATAGTGCGTTGGCAAAAAGCCAGGACAAACGCTAGAAGAATGATACAGCTCTCTCTATACTTAAGTTATTTTATTGGTGATAAATAATTATTTAATTCTTGTACTAAGCTAGTTGTTCTATTTCAGAAAATGGAATACTAGATTCCTCGAGCCAGGAAACGGTGGAGTTGTTTGTTGAACTATGGATTCAGGAACGAGATGAAGAGACCTGGCAAGGACTTACTGGTGCCTGCTCACAGTGCTCACACTCACATCAAGCCGTTGGCGTGTGTGGACAAAAAGCAAAAAGGTTTTGAGCTGCGCAGTATGAAGTCTGTAACACCTCAAGGGAAAAAAAGCCATGAAACTATGAATATTTAGCAACTCAACTATTACAGAAGCACAACAATAAGTCAAAATGGTGTCAAGTTGTAGAGCCCGGACCACTTGCCTAACCAATCTTCCAAAACCTTTAATTTTAATTTATTATAATTTTTTAACCCTTTGACCGCCAAAGACGTTAAATCACGAGCACGGAAAGTAGTGCCCTCAGCGCCAGGACGTGATATCACGTCCAACATACAACCGGTTCGACTTGCACGCTCGCGCTCGCTGGCGCTGATGGCACGATTTTTCCGATGCTTTGCGTTCAAAAGGTTAAACTGTTTGAAGTTATATTTAGTTACACAGGATGAATTTTCTTTTTGGTCATTGAGGGCAGCTACCAGATCCCGTGCTGCTACGCGAAAATGGTATTTGAAGACCTTCCCTCGATTTCAAATGAATGAAGATTCGCATTCACAGGTTTTTGAAAAACATAGGATGCGACAAAAAATTTTTTTGATCCCATATATTTTTTGATCTTGGATAGGAATGGAATCAAATGGCATCATAAAAAAAGTTTGTCAAAAAGGACATTTTCACTTCTCTTGCTCTAAAAGTTCGTCTTTAAGCCTTGCGTAGGCGACTCACTCACTACGACCTTTGTCACGTACCTACTGAAAAAAAAAGTTAACAGGCGGGAACTGCATTTATTTTTCGTTGTAATTTTGTGTTACAACCTGAAATTGCTTTATTTTCTCGCAATCGAAGCGAAAAGTAGAGTGTGCAACGTGTCCATAAAACCCATTTTACGCTCGACTTTATATCAATCCTCGCTCGCGAGCTCGCTCGGATAGATAAACGCCTCGCGTAAAATGGCTCGTTTTATGCACTTGTTGTACAATCTGCTATTTTCTCGCACCCTGAATATTTTGTCAAAAATCTTCATTAATTTGAAATCGAGGGAAGATCTTAAAAGACCATTTTCGCGCAGCAGCACGGGATCCGGTAGCTGCCCTCATTGACCCAAAAAGAAAATCCAGCATGTATACTTATACACAGATAGAAGGGTAAATAAATCCTTAAGAAAATAGTATAAAATTATAATTTTGTTTCATAGCCCTTTATATAGTACAGTTAAAGCATGTAAAAAAATTGTCAGTAATATTGTAGTTTGTTTGTTTATTTACCACAAAAAACAAAGTAAATGTTCTCCCTTCCAACTATAATATGAATATGCGATATTTTTTTCGGGGAAGGTACCAGTTGGCGGGGGGCGTTCACGTTTTTATTGGTCGAATATTAGCTCACCGAAGGAAGCCCACTAACTGCTCGATAGGAGAAATAATTCGTGTATAGCTGAATTTTGGTGAAGTTGTAGATAAAGGTGTCTTACACAACATACTAAAAGTACTCATGGATAGGGGTGCCGCTAACGGGGAGAGGGGGGTGTAAAGGTCCCCTTTTTTGGCTTTTCGTAAATAACTCAGTAGCGGTGGCTCATACGAAAAAATGTTCTTCTACTTAATTAATCCACAAATGATTTTGTACAAAAAAGGTTCTTTACACTTTTTTGCTGAGATCAATGTATAATGAGATTTCGAAGAAATACGATAATCACTTTCAGAAACTTTCGGAGCTTTTATTTACGAAACTATTAGTTTTGTCTAAAAATTGTTTTAGAAAACCCATATTTATATTAAAAGACCTATCCAACGACACCCCACAGATTAGGGGGGATTTAAAAAACATAATTTACCCCCCACTTCATGTGTTCGGGAGCTACCCTAAAAAAATATATTTTTTTAGATTTTGTTTTAAAACTTTGTCTGCGTGTTCAAAACACATACTCATACGAAGTTTAACTATTCTAGTACTAACCATCACTGCGCAAAGCCGTGAACGGATAGACTGGGACAAACGGACAGCGAAACTATAAGATTAGGAAATTGATTGCAGGCGTCCATAGGCTATGGGAACTGCTTACCATCAGACGGGTCGTATGCTTGTTTGCCACCGTCGTGGCATAAAAAATAAAAAGTAAAAAAATACCCTCTTCAACCTGCTCAGTGATGGTTAGTACTTGAATAGTTAAACTTCGTATGAGTATGTGTTTTGAACACGCAGACAAAGTTTTAAAACAAAATCTGAAAAAATATTATTTTTTAGGGTACCTCCCGAACACATGAAGTGGGGGGTAAATTCTGTTTTTTAATCCACCCCTAATGTGTGGGGTATCGTTGGATAGGTATTTTAATATAAATATGGGTTTTCTAAAACAATTTTTAGACAAAACTAATAGTTTCGTAAATAATAGCTCCGAAAGTGATTATCGTATTTCCTCGAAATCTCATTATACATTGATCCCAGCAAAAAAGTGTAAAGAACCTTTTTTGTAGAAAATTATTTGTGGATTAATTAAGTAGAAGAACATTTTTTCATATGAGCCACCGCTACTGAGTTATTTACGAAAAGCCAAAAAAGGGGACCTTTACACCCCCCTCTCCCCGTTAGCGGCACCCCTATCCATGAGTACTTTTAGTATGTTGTGTAAGACACCTTTATCTACAACTTCACCAAAATTCAGCTATACACGAATTATTTCCCCTAAGTTTTCCTTCGTTTGGAGGGCTATATAATGTTGAATCTGTACAACGTGCGTCGTAAGCGCCGACTGCCAAGGGGTACCTGCCATTTCGAAAAGTCCTTTAAATTTGTTATTGAACCCGCTGCCGCGGCCACTCCGAACGGCCAATGTGGTCACAATTCTAGGCGATAAAGTGCATGTTCAGATATTTTTGAGTATGTTGGGTCCTCAGAAATATTTTATGCAGACTATACCTACTTACAATATTTTTAATTGTTAGTGTTTAATCAAGCAACATAGGTACTACTATAAAAATAAAGCCTTTATATGCTGTAGCTTTGCAAAAAAAATGCAGGGAAATATGCCAATAATACCTACATAGTTTTCTGATCAATATTTTTGAACAAAATCTTGCTCAATAAACTAAAACATTTATTTACGCTACGAAATACATATTATATAACTCTAAACCTCTAACAGTTAATGAATGATACGCAAAATAAAATGTAATTTTTTGATGATTTCAAAATCGAAGGTGAAATAAGTGGTCAGGGCTGTGAAATCATCCATCAAAGTAACCAGTTAATGAACTGCGTTAACATAAACTGTAAGAAGACTGCCTTCCTACCCAGTTAACGTTTTGTGAGAAAACCCGAAGGAGTGGGTTTTAAGCCTTTCGACAAACTTTCAATAAAACGTGCCCTGGAGTATATGACTAATTAAATTATTTTTTACCATATCAGTATAATATTAAAATCTAGTTCATTTCGAATGTCATTAAAATGTCCTAAACAACCAAATTATCTTATACATTTTTCCTACATCACTGGCGGAAAGACACTAATGAACTATTCAAAGGAATGTGATCGGATCTTGACCCAGAAGATGAATGCGAGAAATGAGTAGGTAGTATTATTTAAAATGAAGGAAACAATTAATTGTCAGCTCCTTTATTTTAAATAAAAGTTATCTGTTTTTTTCCAGATACAAATATCAAGTCGACCTACCGCAATCTTACTAAATATACCTACCATATCCACCCATATTATTAAATAACCAGAGAGGTAGAAATTGTACAGTAATTTCAGTATCTGGAGAAACAATATCATAAGTAGTACAGTAGGTAATACCTAATAATAATTTGTGCCATGTTATTAATTAGTATTATAATAAAATGTAGAGAAAACAAATATATAGTATCATTGTATCTATTCGTGGTCTGAGCAAACGGAACTAGGCCACAGTATCATGTGTGAACTTCCCTAGCAGCTTGTAGACGAAAAATGCAAGCGAGGTTCACACATGATGTGGCCTGGTTCAGTTTGCTCAGACCTTTGCTATGGCGATATAAAATAATAAAATTTAAAAAGCCCGCCATCGCTATAGATGTATATACCGATGAAAAGTTGCGGTGAACTTTTTATAAATGGCACGGCATCCGAAAGTCTTGACTGATATCTCTATACCCTACTATTCAATATACTCTGTGTATGAATTGGCTAATTCCGCGAGGAATTCTGCTAGGTCTGTTTTGACCCTAAGGATCACAACACACCTAGCGGAATTCCTCGCGGAAGTAGCGGGAATTTGTCTATGGTAGCGGAAATTTGTCTATGGCTTACATACAAAAAATCAACTACCAGACTAATTTCCGCTAATTCCGCGAGGAATTCCGCTAGGTGTGTTGTGACCCTTAAAGCTCTAAGGGTCAAAACACACCTAGCGGAATCACAGCCGAATTAAGCCAATTTTTCTATGGTAGCTGATTTTTTGTATGGAGTGGAAGACATTTTGTCTATGAATTGGCTTGATTCCGCTAGGTGTATTTTGACCCTTAGACTACACCCGTTAAAGCGGTATTAGACATTGCAACCTTCAGGGCCCAATCCGTCAGTTTGGAAGGTGTAATTAAAACGGCTATTAGACATTGCAACCTGCAGGGCCCAATCTGGTGCGTACCCTGCCTCTCCCTCCCCTGCCCTCCTTCAGCTCCCTACGGGCCCTACCTTTAATTACACCTTCCAACCTGACAGAATGGGCCCTGCAGGTTGCAATGTCTAATACCGTTTTAAAGGTAGGGCCCGTAGGGAGCTGAAGGAGGGGAGGGAGAGGCAGGGTACACAACAGATTGGGCCCTGCATGTTGCAATGTCTAATAGCCGTTTTAGATTTTGCAATTTTACGTTGCAACGTTACGATTGTAGAGGCCATTCACTATTATTACACCTCCCAACCTGACAGATCGGGCCCGAGAAATTGCACTGTATTGCACCTCCCGAGATCGGGCCTTGACGACAAAGACGCCGCAATACGTTAGACACGTTAAGCAACATCTCTAAACGTCTCTAACGTATTGCAGCATCCTTGTCGTCAGGGCCCAATTTTCTTAGTGTTTTTTAATACGGTATTAAGGTATGGCGGTGACTTTTCCATTTTTACGTTGAGATTGCGCCATGTGTAGACATCGTTAATGGCAGATATTCCCGTATGTAGACCCTTTGAAGACGAATTAAATAAAATGTTGCCAATAGTAACACTCTTCTGATGTTAGTAAATAAAAATGCCTTTTTAAAATAAAATATAGTGAGTTTGCTTACTTTCCTTAGTAGGAGCACGGAGTAAAATAGTAGGATTGTTAATGAAAACTCATGAAACTAACAAGGACATTGTTTACAGTTTTGAACATCAATATTATTATTATTATTTTTAATTTATACAAATTATTAGGAAACATACGAAATTTTTAAAGTTCTTGGGTAATTCAACTTATTAGCCTTGCAACACCACACACAAGTGTCATGCACTCAATTTTGACACCCAGCAGTGGCAGCAGTGACAGTGACAATGAGTAATTGTTGATTAATTGTATAAGGTTGGTTAATTGTTTAAATGCATTACCATTGTAGTAAATGTGAATGAACGAAACAATATATAAACGTGTACCGCCTGAATCTAAATCCAGTGTTCCAATGTGGTAGCATTCCAATTCAAATATAGCTTCATTGTTGAGCTAAACGTGGTTGAAGTTGTATTGGACCAGGGTTGTGTTGGACCTGAAATGCAAAGTTAGAATGTAGGCCTAGAAATATAAATGACGTGGACAAGTTTCTATACCTAAGTTCAGCGTTAAAGGGTGAAGCGAAACTGCTTATTGAAGGACTAGGAGCAACTAACAAAAATTATAGCATCGCTGTCAGTACGCTTAAGGCAAGATATGGACGGATGGAGCTTGTTAAGGACGCACATTACTCAGCATTAAGTAAAATTAAACCGGCAGAAGACTCGACTACCAGTTGCCGAAGTGTCTTGAGTGAGATAGAGAAACATTTAAGAGTATTGAGCTCTTTAGGTGAGGATACTACACATAGCTATCTTAGACACCTAATACTAGGGAAGTTCCCGGAAGAACTCGTGTACGAAGTAAAGAAGAAAGTCAAAGACGATTCAATAGTTGAGATTAGGAAAGTACTAGAAATGGTGATATCTGCCAAAGAAGACGCCAATAGATTTACTACTGAGCAAGCGACCAATGATACTTCCGGTAACTACACGACAGAGACTTTACACATAAGTGAAAGGCAAAGGGGACTTAGTTCTGGAAGAAGATACAATAACTTTCAAACTAACAATAATACATGGAGCCGTGGTCAAACTTCAACCTCATGGAATCCTAGATATAAGAGAAGATATGAAACCAATCGTGATGAGCGATTTTCAACAGAACCACCAGAAAAGAGAACTAAGAAACTTTGCACTTTTTGCAATGGGGAACACAGGGATGAACAATGTCATACAGTCACGACAATACGAGATAGGAAACTTAAACTGGGTAGACGATGTTATAAATGTTTTAAGGAAGGACATGGAATAGCCATGTGTCGATATAGGACTACTTCATGTACCTATTGCGGTAGTTATAGACATAACGTCGCCCTATGTCCGAAGATGTTTTCTACAAAGGATCAGACAAATACTTCAGAACCTCAGAAGAGAACAGCGGAAAATCAACATAGTAACAAGGGAGATAACGCAACTTCTAAGCCTGCCACTACATTATGACTAGGCCAAGCAAATGACATGAAGCTCACCGTGATGCAAACGGCTATTGTTGATATTACAACTGAAGAGGATGTTAATAAACACAGATGCAGGGTATTATTAGATGGTGGAAGCATGAGGTCTTACATCACACAAAATCTGGCCAGGAAGCTTAAACTTGTGACAATAGAAGATAGTCGATTGACTATATTCATCTTTGGCACGGATATACCTCACGAAGTGGAAAGCCCCAAGGTTCAAATCCAGATAGTGACACAGGACGGCGAAACTATTACAATGAATGTTAACGTAGTACCGGTTATAACACGAAGCGTGCCCTATCTAGGTCCCGACCGTAGACTATGGGACCCAAAGTTTAGACTAGCGGATGACGGATCTCTCAAGGATAAGATAGACCTTCTGATAGGAAACGATTACTACTTTTCCTTACTACTTCCCGAGAAGGTTGAGATCAAGGAGAATCTATTCATGGTCAATACTAAACTAGGATGGATTTTTGGCGGGAAAACTGAAGTTGAATCCGACAATGAATTAGAGCTTGTTACTTATTGCCAGACAATCTTAGACATAGGCCTCAATCGGCCAGACCTTCCGTTAAGTGAGATAAATGTTAAGGAATTATGGGAGTTAGAGACCATAGGTATAGTCGATTCCCCAAAAGAGAATAGGGAAGAAGAAGCCATCCGTCACTTCAATGAAACAACTTTATTCGAGGAAGGCAGGTACCAAGTATCTTGGCCTTGGATTGACTATCCTCCGGACTTGGAGCCTAATTTCGGTTTAGCGTTAGGACGTCTTATGAGTCTTTTGAAGCGAATTGATCCTGATACACTGACTTCGTACGATCAGTTAATTAAAGAACAGAAAGGAAAAGGTATTGTAGAGATAGTACCAAATGAAGAGGTAGATAATTCCAATCACCCCATACACTACTTACCTCATCATTATGTAAAACAAAAGGGCAAATCCCTTCGAATAGTTTATGACGCATCATGTAAGATTAAGGATGGAAAGAGTTTAAATCAATGCCTCTACTGTGGACCTTTAATGTTAGAAGAATTAATTGGATTATTGGTCAAGTTTAGATCGCACAAAATAGGGATTTGTGCAGACGTAGAAAAGGCATTCCTTCAAATTGGCTTACAACACAGAGATCGTGACGTTACTAGGTTCTTGTGGGTAAAAGATTTAGAGAAACCAGTGAATACGGATAATATAGTACATATGAGATTTTGTAGGGTTCCATTTGGAGTGATTAGCAGCCCATTCTTACTAAATGCTACGATAAAATATCATTTATCAAAATCAAACCTAGAACACGTACAGAATGTAGCACAAGACATATATGTAGACAACGTGGTGACAGGGACAAATACTGCAGAAGAGGCTGTAGATTTATATAATAACACAAAAAAGGAATTCCATCAGATGTCCATGAACTTAAGAGAGTGGAGTTCAAACTCACGATACTTTTTGGAACGAGTTCCAGACAGCTGCCAAGAGAAGATAGTGAAAGTACTCGGGCTAGACTGGAACATAGTTACAGACACACTTCACTTAAGACAGAAGGATCATGAGTATTTAAATACAAAAAGAGAAGTTCTAAGGTGTATCGCCTCAGTTTACGACCCTTGTGGGTATGCTGCACCCATTGTGTTAACACCGAAATTATTCCTACAAGATCTGTGGAAGCTTAAAGTCAAATGGGATTCTCCTCTTTCAGAAGAATTAACGCAGAAATGGGAAGATATTAAGGAACTGCTTAAGACATTGAAAGACATCTATGTCCCTCGCTGCTGTGTAGAAAACATCAAACTCAAAAGTTATTCCATCCACTGCTTTACCGATGCATCAACAAAAGCTTACGCAGCGGTAGTGTACATAGTACAAGACAATAAAAAGAACTTTGTGATTGGAAAGTCGCGTCTAGCTCCAGTTAAAGACCAAGATAATCTGAAAATCCCAAGACTAGAATTGATGGCGTCCCTCATAGGTTATCGCTTGATCCAGTATGTTAAAAGATCCCTACAAGGTGTGATAACTGAGCAAATCCTTTGGTCAGACAGCCAAATTCTGATTGGATGGTATTACTCGGATAAACTAAAGGCACCTTTCGTATCGAGACGAATACAGGAAATGAAAAAGAATAAAGAACTAGAAATAAGGTATGTACCAACACATTTAAATCCGGCAGACGTAGCAACCAGACCAGTCCAGTCGAAGGAGGAAGTAAAAATCTGGCTAGAGGGACCCGAATTTTTGCTACATGATTCCGCGAAGTGGCCTGTCAACCCACCAAGTACCGGCGCCCTTTTGGTGGGGGAGGGTCTATCAAGTATGATACATGATGAGAATCTTAGCGATGATGAGAATCTTAGTTATGAAGAGAATCAGGATGAAATAGACAGCCCAAATATTCGTTATAAAGAAGTCACACAGGAAGATATTGGCATCCTATACACTAATGTATACAAAATAAAAGATATTCAAAGGAAGCACTTTCCAGAAGAATTACGTGGGAAAGAGACTAGTTTAAAAAGAAATTTGGGCCTCTTTATAGACGAAGACGGCATACTTAGAACCAAAGGACGACTACAATATGCCAATTGGACATATGATAAAAAATATCCAATATTATTACCTCATAATAGTCCACATACAGACGATATCATCATAAGAACTCATAATGACAATTATCATGTCGGTGCTGCTCATACCCTCAGCATTATTCGCCAGCATTTCTGGATACCAAAGGGAAGGAAACGGATTCTGAGCGTTATAAGAAAATGCGTTCAATGCGTAAAACAACACGGCGGACCTTTCAAGTTACCACCGACACCAGCTTTACCACCTGAGAGAGTAAACTACTCCGAACCCTTTACCTTTACCGGCATTGATTACCTAGGCCCAATTTTAGTCAACTCAACATCAGGAACAGAAAAGAGGTGGATTTGTTTATTCACTTGCCTAGCAGTACGCGCCGTACATTTGGAAGTTATACAAGACTTGACTGCGGAGGAGGGACTTCTAGCTCTCAGAAGATTTGTAGCTACAAGAAATGTGCCCACAGTAATCACTTCAGACAATGCCACTAATCTAAAACTAATGTCTGAAGTCATGACACAACCCTACTGTATAAATAAAAACATCAAGTGGCGCTTTATCCCCCAACTAGCTCCATGGTTTGGTGGGTTTTACGAAAGACTCGTGGGAATGGTCAAGGTTTGTCTAAAGACAACCTTGCACAAGCACCTCCTTACAGATACTCAGCTTCACACTGTTACCAAAGAAGTGGAAGCTGTCGTCAACTCTCGGCCGTTAACATATGTTGACGAGGAAATGGAGCACACACTTAAACCTTCCGATTTCATAGCTATGGGCAGGACTCTTGTTTTAGACACCAAAACTGATGGACCCTTGCCTCAAGGGTCACTGACAAAAGGTGAACTCGTTCGAAGCTGGAAAAGGGGTATCATTATACTTGAAGAATTCAAGAAAATGTTTATAGATCGGTACCTCCTGAGCCTTAGAGAGAGGTATTCTCATTGCCCTAAACAGCCAAGGCAAACATCTAAACTAGAACCGTCCGAAGGCCAAGTGGTACAAATCAAAGGGGATTCCAAAAACAGGTTAGACTGGAAAGTCGGAAAAATTGTAGCTATTAAGAAAGGGACCGACAATATGTGCCGCGTCGCACAAGTTAAAGTAGGCAATAAACTGTATACTCGCTCTTTAGCACAACTGTATCCACTAGAAGTTGAAGACGTACCTGAAGAAGGCGGTGCTACGATACCAGAAAATAAAGAAAACTCAAAGAAACCTATTGAAGTTCTAGAAAATCTAAATAACAACGAAGAAGTCGAAGAAGTTAGCGAAATACCTCTTCATAAAGATGGGGAACAGGAACATTTTAATGATACTGAAAGTATCCTAGAAGATAGTACTCCAGAGAGAGTAACTTCTCCTAACGCTATTAGGACAGATGATGGTTCGAATGCTGATGATGTCACTGGCGCATCTCCTCAACCGCGACAGCTAAGGGATGCTGCAGTCAGAGCCAGGGAAAGGATCTGGCAGTGGACACACTCCCTAACATCACTTCTGTCGGCCGTTGGGAGTGTCGCGAGTGCCAAGCATCGCGATGAAGTTTAACGCCAAATATTCGTCACTAGCAACACAGATAGGAGTAGGATGTCTATGGTAAGTAAAGTGAACTTACTCTGTGGAGAACGGTTCTTGACAATCATTTACTTGTTCATTACGACAGTTTAAATTATTTCTTGCCTCCTAAACTACATAGCATAGTGAATTGTGTACCAAAGGTTCCGAGACTCATCCCACGGAGGAGATTCCCACCAGAGCTGGGTTTCCTTAAGCTGAGTATCTTATAATTCCTTGAATCACATCTATATTAGTAATATTTACCTTATTCTAACATCTGAGATAATTACAGTAATATATCCAAGTCACCGCTAGTAGATTGCTATTATAAATATTCATAGAAAAATCCTCCTCCATTTAGACATTACGATTTCCCCCCTTTGATAATAGACCTTAGGTACAATCTAACCACAACGAAGAAAGTAGTCAGTAATTAGCTTGGCCAGAGAATACAGTCGCGATGTATTTCCGACGCATTAGCTTAGGGCTATATTAGTCGTGGCTCAGTAAGGTAAATGCAGGATCAGGCGCCGATCCTTAAGGCAAGTACCCAGTGGGAGGGAAGATGATGACTACATGCTCAACAGATGATGGATGCTATTTAGAGGAAGGTCGACCTCCTATACCTGAGATAAATTTGAGCGTATGAGAAATGGGTCTTCAAAGTACGACAGACTATGTGTATAACTAACAAGGACGAGACAGACATACTACTTTAGTTGGACTTGAATGTTTAATATTCCTTAAGATATTCAGTGACAGCGGTGATGTCATAAAATCTTTAATAACTACAGGTGGTGCTTCGAGGCCTCGCCAGCAGGTTCACGGCAGGGTTCACAAGGCACAGAGATTTAGACAACTCAAGGTAAGATTCAGACATCTATCCTTACTTCCATCGTGATGCATATCATGTATTCAAATCCCATACCTTCAGAGTATGCTACTTCATAATTAGAGTTACATTGGCCCAGGAGTTCCGATATGCATCGCGACAATCTGTATCAACCTCTTCATTCAAACTGGAAGTCGCATCCACATCTGGTCATGCTCAAACATCTAGAAAGTTATGCTTCAGTCAACAAGATCATTCTGATAGTTATGTATCATTATTTGCACCATCCTTAGCACAGTCAAACTTCTCTTCTATGATGTCATCTGAACAAATGAAGACCTCTTCAGGTACCTCCGCTAGTATCAATGAAGATGTGAAGAAGCTAGAAGCGCAACAAATACTCCAAACAACTATAAAGAAAATTAAAAGAAGACCAAAGTTTTACATTGGAGTACCAGAAAAATGTTATTATTTAATGGATACTATCCGCAACCACACAAATGTTCCCGAAACTCATATATTATTATGCCTAAAAAAAATTAGATTAGATACAAGATTTTCAGAACTGGCAGATGATTTTGGAATGTCATTATCTTATGCAAGTAAGATATTTCTAAAAAATGTACCAATAATTTGTAGTGTCATGCAACCTTTCTTAGTTAATTTAGATAAAAATGCGATAATCCTGTCCTTGCCTATGGCGTTCAGACACAAATACCACCATGTTACCTGTATTATTGATTGCTTGGAAATTGAAATCCAAAAGCCCTCAAACGCTGTACATCAAGCTCTAACATGGTCAAATTACAAAAAGGCAAATACTTTAAAATACCTAATATCAAGCACACCCGATGGTTTGGTTAACTATATCTCAAAAGGTTATGGAGGAAGAACTAGTGATGTATGTGTAGTAGAACATTCCAACTTTTTAAATACTTTAGAGAAAGGTTCTTGCATCATGGCAGATAGGGGTTTCAAACATATAGAGCAGATGGTTCTCGAGGCAGGCCTTCAGTTGGTTCGTCCTCCAAGTGTTAGTACAGGATCAAAATTATCAAAGCAAGAGGCTCGCCAGACTAAACAAATTGCTAGTCTGAGGATTCATGTTGAAAGGGTGATACGACGGTTGAGGGAATTTGCAATGTTAAAACCTCATGCTTGTATTAATAATAATCTAACCAGGGTGCTTGATGAAGTCATTATAATAGCATGTGCTTTAATTAATTTACAAGATAGCATTATCAAGTCAAGTAAAAACTTAGTGTAATTTGTTTGAACCAGAGACTATAGATAATATAGACAGCCACTTGTGTCTGAAAGCACCATCTACTCGAGAGCCACCTCGTCAGCTTCAAAAAGTTCTTAGACTGTACTGCTCTTTTATATAAGTTACTCTGTATCTGAACATAACATCCATCTTTATGTGGTTTAAGATCTCTTAAACCACAAAGATGGATGTTATGTTAGCTTAAATTTGCGATAGTTAAATATGGCAAAATTAAGCTATGATATCTATAGTTTATTATTTTTTGTGATTAATGTATGATGCTCTAGCTCTACAAATCGAAGGACGCATCAGCAGATTGTAGTCTTGTTCGTACTTGTTTGTTAACAAGTAAACGAGACGCAGATACATACGTCCGTCGATATGTAGATCTAGCATAAGATACCTTAATATTTATGTACAGATATATCGGAGCAGCCAAGGTGGTCACAAATATCTTAACAACGCCTCTATTCTTCTCTATGTAGATATTTTTGAGCACCTTGGCCGCTCCGATATATTTGATGCCGACTGTACATGTTGCATGAATTAATGGTCTGTGCAAAATCTGTATAATGGCATTTTAATATCTTACATGTGTAGTACAGTCACCAGCAATAGTAATAAATAATAATGCAGCAGAATAATGTCTTTTATTGTGAAAATAAGTTATTATAATAAGTGGTTTTAATGTGATATGTGGTCAATTCTAAATTGATATTATTTCATCAAATAAAACTGTTTATGCGAAAATACTTAAGCCTTTTATTTAGATACATAGAGAGAGGGTGAGCTCTTTTACGATACCTATATATATCTTAATTATAATGACAACAGTTTATTAACAGTAATATTTAGTCAGGTGATTAGGTAAAATTAATAATAGCTCACCCTTTCCGACCTCTGCATGATAAGTAATATGAAAGAGCCAGTGTGTACCTGTCATGTACAGTCAGCTTCAAATATATTGTAGCAGCCAAAGTGATCAAATAGTACAAAATATATGGTGTGACGAACTATTTGGCTGCTCTAGCTGTTACAATATATTTGATGCTGACTATATATACCTCATAGGCCCATACCTATCACAGTGGCTCAAAGCATTAATACAAAGGCCCACTTGTCGGATGTAGGATCCGGATTTTAATCGATCGTTCCAGTGGCAGAACATTTTATATGAAGCTATTCACACTTGTCGGACACGATTGCAAAAATGGAGCGCCGACACCCTATTAAAAATCGGACCCGACATCAGACAAATGGGAATGGGGTCTTAGTCTATCGAAATAACCATTTGGATTTTACCATCTTAGGGCCGCCAAACACGGACTACTCGAGCAGTAACCCAGTGATCAACATACATGGACCACTCTTGCAGTCAGACCGCTTGATGAAATTTCACTGCGCAGCCAACCGCCCGAAGCAGTTGCAACTGCTTGAGCGGTTTGTGCATTGCGAATGACAATTTTGTATTGAAACTGCAGATCACCCAACGGCAACCGCTTGAAGCTATTGGCACTGACTGCTTAACAGTCCGTGTATGGCGGCTCTTAAAAATAAAGCCACTATTCCCGCCTTGACCCTCTGTGAGTGATTTTACACAACATGTGTCAGTGCGGGGACAAAGGTCCCACTTTGTTAATATAGAATAGATAATTCTTATTAGTGCTTCCTATAACTACACCATATTGCCGGGTCAAAGGCAAAACAAACTGTAATCTACTAATAAAATTAAATCCAAATAGTTGTTTCTGCCTTGAAGAGTCAAGGGCAAAGCCAACCATATCATAATAAAATCAAATCCAAATATTCCAAATAGTCGGTTCTGTCTTTAACCCGGCAAGATACTCTATCAATTAGTGAAAGAATTTAGTGTCCATGTAAATGGATAAAGTGGGACTTTTGTCCCTGCATTTACACAAATGATAACTGTCAATATTAGGTGTTTATGTAAATAAAATCCCAAATTGAGAAAATAACTGTTTTAATTACTGTACACTTTTGTTTAATAATGGGTAAATATTAGTTTTCCAAAAATCTACAAGATTAACAAGCAAATTATTAATATACTCAATGTCCAAATCGACACAAATTATGTCCACACTCTCAGTATTTTCGAACTTACTGTCTGCTACACAAAAGTAACATTTGTTTTTCCCAGACAAAAACATTTGTAGTTGCATTTGTGCATAATATTTCTTAGTGGGTTTTTGATCTCTTACATAGTTCTTATAAACTTCAGCACGCGTAGGGCACTTTATTTCAATAACGAATTCATCACAAATCCCATCTGGGGACCCAGCAATCATAAAGTACTCTTTACTTATTAATAGACCACACTTTTCTATTTTAACTCCAAGTTCAATTTCTACTTTTCTCTTTACAGCATTCTCAAGTGTCCGTCCACGGATCATTGCGGAGGTATCAGGTAGTCTACCTCCCATGATTTGTGCTATAAAAGTGCCATCTTTGGTTTTGCACCTGCTAACCTCATGAGCTTTAGATGCAGTAATCCGCCCATATCGCAACTCAAACCATAATTTGTTTTGAGACTGATCTCTTGTCAGTTTTTCTATTTCTACTAAGGTATTTTCATCAATTGACAATCCAGCTTTTAGTAGAAATTCGTCACAATCTTCTTCTTTATACCAAAAACAGAGTTGGTGCATTGAGAGCATTTCAGCATCATCCCTTTTGTAATTTATTTGGTGTTTTATGAGCTGCACATCCTTGATATTTCTATTCTTCCCCTCTTCTAAAAAATCATTTAAAACCCTATGATTTGGCAAATAACTTCGTGGATCTCCTTTAGTGAGGTCTTTTGATGTCAAATATTTCAAACTTTTGCCTACCTTAGAGAGGTGTGACTTTTTCCAGTAACACTCAACAGAGGTGCAGGAAGGTTCCTCACTCCTGCGATGAACCCACATGATGAATGCCATAGCATGTTTACATCCGCCGCGAGAACCAGCACACTGACATTCAACACTCAAAATAACACCTTGTTGTTCATCAACAACCAAAGTAGCTGAATAGTGTATTCTGAACTTTGTGTTCTGGGCAAATGGTGCACTTCACTGTGCACAAATTTCCTTCCCGATGCAGTTGGACCAAGCCCACAGCATTGTCTCCGTATGACTGTCTTGCGGATCTAAAAATTCAACAAAAATATGATATAACCTTACAAAACATAACCTTAAAATTATTAATTTCTTCAAGTCAGACATAACAAGAATTGTTAGTGTTGTTGTGGAACAATGTGACCAGAAAACAGTAATAAGGAAATAACAATTCTTGTTAGATTACTTACATGGAGGACTTCACATTTCTAAATTCAGCAGAGCAGAAGTTGCTATTTCTTGCGAAGAAATTAGCAATCGTGAAACAGTCAATTCTAGGCAAATTAGAGCTGTTTGCCTTTATAAAGCCACGATCCATTATGAAGTTTATTTATTAACGGATCGACCATGTAATGAAATAATAACGCGACGACTTTACTAGTTTACTTGTTGCCCGGATGCCCGCTGGCACAGAGTATATTGAATAGTTCCCTCCCGCTGGCACTGCTGGCAGTGAAGTTTGGGAACAAGTGACGTCACGAGCTCAGGCGTTGGCGTTTGTCGTCACGTGACTTAAGGGTCGCCACACACCTAGCGGTTTTCCTCGCGGAATTACCGGAAGTAGCGGAAATTCATAGACAAATTAAGCATTTTGTCTATGAATTTCCTCTACTTCCGGTAATTTGTCTATGGCTTCCATACAAAAAATCTGCTACCATAGACAAATTTCCGCTACCATAGACAAATTTCCGCTACTTCCGGTAATTCCGCGAGGAAAACCGCTAGGTGTGTGGCGACCCTAAGAGTGATTTTTAATGATTTTGTTTAATATATATTAAATATTATCCACTATTAGGGTCGCCACACACCTAGCGGTTTTCCTCGCGGAATTACCGGAAGTAGCGGAAATTTGTCTATGGTAGCAGATTTTTTGTATGGAAGCCATAGACAAATTACCGGAAGTAGAGGAAATTCATAGACAAAATGCTTAATTTGTCTATGAATTTCCGCTACTTCCGGTAATTCCGCGAGGAAAACCGCTAGGTGTGTGGCGACCCTTACAAAAGAAAAACTCAACAAAGCTACTGTAAGGGTCGCCACACACCTAGCGGTTTTCCTCGCGGAATTACCGGAAGTAGCGGAAATTTGTCTATGGTAGCAGATTTTTGTATGGAAGTCATAGACAAATTTCCGCTACCATAGACAAATTAAGCATTTTGTCTATGAATTTCCGCTACTTCCGGTAATTTGTCTATGGCTTCCGTACAAAAAATCTGCTACCATAGACAAATTTCCGCTACCATAGACAAATTTCCGCTACTTCCGGTAATTCCGCGAGGAAAACCGCTAGGTGTGTGGCGACCCTAAGGGTCGCCACACACCTTGACAAATTACCGGAAGTAGAGGAAATTCATAGACAAAATGCTTAATTTGTCTATGAATTTCCGCTACTTCCGGTAATTCCGCGAGGAAAACCGCTAGGTGTGTGGCGACCCTAAATTGCGTGTATCGAAAACGGTAGTGGTGACAGGGGGGTACAACTCAAAGTAAATCTGTCAAAAAATTTGAGTTTGACACGACGTATCCGATACGTTTGCATAAGTGCGAAAAAGAACTTGTCATGCGTTAAGAAGGGACAACATGACTACAAGTTCTCTTTCACACTTATGCAAACGTATCGGAAACGTCGTGTCAAACTCCATTTTTTTGACAGAGTAAAAAGTGTGATTTCAACCCTCTCTTTCTAACAACCATATTTATCGAAGTTATGTTATTTATTTATATAATAAATCTTACACTTTTTTCGCCTGGCCCCCATCCGCTAGCCGTACGGGTCGCCACACACCTAGCGGTTTTCCTCGCGGAATTACCGGAAGTAGCGGAAATTCATAGACAAATTAAGCATTTTGTCTATGAATTTCCGCTACTTCCGGTAATTTGTCTATGGCTTCCATACAAAAAATCTGCTACCATAGACAAATTTCCGCTACTTCCGGTAATTCCGCGAGGAAAACCGCTAGGTGTGTGGCGACCCTACAATAAGGAACTTCGTTCCAAAAGTAGCTTCATAAAACCCAAGTGGTTGTAGACCCCTTTATCAGACTGAAAGCGGTATTACACATTGCAACCTGCAGGGCCCAATCTGTCAGGTTAGAAGGTGTAATTGAAGGTAGGGCCCGTAGGGAGCTGAAGGAGGGAAGGAAGAGGCAGGGTACACAACAGATTGGGCCCTGCAGGTTGCAATGTGTAATACCGCTTTAACACGACGTAGGCAGTATGGGTTAATGCGTATGCCTATGCAAGAAAGTTGAACAAAAGGAAAAAAAATGGCAAGTCAAACCACGTCAAACGTCAAACTGACACAATGTGGACGGAATCAAATAATTAATTCGCAATCTTTTAACAATAATGAATCAATTTATAAGGATTAGCCGCTGTCGTTTGTGGATTGGTGCAGTGATGAATGAAAGTGTGTCCGAATAAGAAATGTCGATGATGTAAGTGTAATGCACAGCAATAGAATGGTAAGACATTGAACTTGGATTGTTTATAAATGTGTTTTAAAGTTAGAATACGGCCCCTGGGGTCCTATTCCGATTCTTTTCATAGACCCCGACAGCGCTAAGTCGTCTGTAACTGTAACGTTTTAATTGAAGTATATTGCGACCCTTACATTCAACAAAAAAAAAATGATTACCTTATCACTCGCTTGATCACGTCGGGGGACGGGACGTTGCCTTGGCACTAGTCAAAATAATTATAGGATTCATAGACAAGAGCTTGTTTTTTCCGCAACTATTAATATTGCCGAAATCCGAATATGTGAACGGACATGCGCGTTGATGAACGAATTATTCAGCGAAAATTTCGACGAGTAACGACGTAAATGTGAACTTGCACTAGTAAAGTCGCCATCAAATATATCTGAGCGGTCAAAGTATTCAAAAATATCTATAAGAGCGAAAAAGACGTCGACGCGTCGACAGCCGTCGGCCGAGCCGAATCGTGCCTTCTTAGCTCTTAATGCGTCGACATAAAGATTTTTTCTATCGGCGAAAGCCGATTCCGCGTCGATAGATGAGGGGAGACCCTTAGTAATAGAGGCGTTGTTCAGATATTTATGACCTTGGCCGCTTCGATATGTCTGATGGCGACTGTACTAGTCATAGTACTGTAAGAGTTCGTGAGAGATTGTTAATAATAGCTTATTTTGCCAGTTTTTAATCGATCACGACGGTACCTTTTAAAACAAAATCAGGTTGTTTCACTAAGTACATGGAAGTTTTGTTTGACTTAACTGTCTCGCGAACTTTTTTTGCTCATTACCTCGAAAACTTATTTCATTTTGTAAAAAATTCTTGTATATTCTCACTGCACTAACTTATGTACAATAATTTTATTATGAAAAAATGACGATATTATCTTCCTAAATATATGTCTTTATGTTTTGTTATGGTTTCGAAAGAGAAGTAAATCAGGGTAAATGGGACAGTTTTTTCCTGAAAATCCCCTAAACATGGCAACTCTGAATAGGGCTCCTGTCACAAATAACTTGGTTTTCCCGTCGGGCCCCCTGTCACCTGGTTTGTGTGGCACTTGAATACAATAGTGACATGCTGGTGTCTACTGTATACATAGGGGATACTGAAACCGAATTAGCAATGTGCATATTTTAAGCGGTAACTTCTAAACGTTTTTTGACGCGACTTAAAGATAGTGTTGAATTGAATTATGACATTGAAGACTAGAATTGGCTTTAATTATGTGAAGTTATATATTTACTCATTATTGGTTACGTAGCGGTACCCCTAAACTTATCTTAATTGAAAAAAAACCTGGCTTGTAGACTTTAATAGGTCCAAAAACCGGCCAAGAGCATGTCGGGCCATGCTCAGTGTAGGGTTCCGTAGTTACCGGCCTGTTACAATTCATTAATTCAAAAGGTCGTTTCTTATGAGAAATTTGGCGGCGCTTACGTCATTTTTCACATACGTCCATTCACTGTGGGTTTTTGAGTGATAACTAAAAAACGGGTCGACTGATTTAATCCAATATAGTTTTCATTGAAGGTACTCATTAGGCCTCACTTTCATGAATTTTTTCAAAATTTTTGGACCCGCGGTTCAAAAGTCAGATGGGGGGGGACGCCCTGTTTTAAACTTTCGGAGCTATTATTTCCGAAAGTATTAGTTTTATCCAAAAACTGTTTTAAAAGACCCTAATTCTATTTAAAAGACCTATCCAACGATACCCCACACAACTTGGTTGGAACGAAAAAAAATTTCGGCCCCCACTTCACGTGTACGGGAGGTACCCTAACAAAATATATTTTTCGCGTTTTTATTCTACCGTTTTGTCGGCATGGTTAATGCACATATTCCAACCAAATTTCAGCTTTTTAGTGCTAACGGTCACTGAGCTAGACCGCGGACGGACGGACGGACGGACGGACATGGCGAAACTATAAGGGTTCCGTTTTTGCCATTTTGGCTACGGAACCCTAAAAAGTGGATGTCGTGCCCCAAGTTATTGTGTTTCGCTAAATATTATGCGATTCTATGAACCATATTCTATACAGGAACTAGAAAGAAGGATAACCTTACAGATAAACGTTATAGTGGACAAAAAACTATTTCGAAACATAAGCCATTTGTTGTTATTATGAGAATGAATGCTTCCGAGCGGGAAAGTTACAACTGTTACAAGGTTTCCATTTTATTTTTAACTTTTATGAACAACTATTTAATTGTAAGTTGTAGGGGAAACGTGTCCAAAACGGCATAGTTTTTTTAAATGAATTATATCTCTTTATTTATTATAATTATAATCAGGCTCATACATTTATAATCTTCTTAGGTTCATTGCCTATCATTAACACAGCCTTTTAATCACATGACAACGATATTAATTAAAATATTAACAAAAACAATGAATGAATCGAAAAACCATTTTGTCCATATACTATGGACAAAATGGCATACAATATATGGGCAAAATGGCATACAATATATATGTACCAATATAAATAAAATGGCATACCCAATTTTTAAGAACAAAGTTCACAAATAAACCTTTTTGTCGTCTTTGGGACATATAAATTGGGATATATAAATTAACAGTCAAATTTAAATATCGTAAATACTACGGACAAAATGGCATACACCACGGACAAAATGGCATATGTCGGACAGTATGCCGTTTTGTCCACTGTATGGGTATGCCATTTTGCCCAAAAGTACTTGAGAAACATTAAAAATCATATTAAATTAAAACGACCGAAAATTGTATTCAAACTTATTCAAATCACAAGTATATATCACAAGCCTTCTATTTAAGTAAAAGTCATAATAAATAATAACACTTAACTCGCCAAAAACCCGAAGAAATCCATATATAAAATAAACTTTTAGCGGCACGAAACACGTTCACACTCGAAACTTCGAACAGACTGAACCAATGGCGCCGGGCGGCTCGCAGGATTGCAAAAATGGGCGCCGCTGCGTGTTGCTATGGTTACGGCCTCGCTACAGCGCGCCAAATTCGAAATAACCCCGCTGTGCCATTTTGTCCATATATGCCGTTTTGGACACGTTTCCCTAACACTTGTAACTATCAGCAATTGTAGACTTTTTCAGGGAGAGGTGTGTTGATCTTTTGAGTTGGGTAAGTCGGAGTTGGTTTGACTTGGGTTTTCTATGAGATAAGGTACCTACTCCCTGGTCTAAAACTAGTCTTATTAGTGGAACTTTAGATGTAGTATCGTAATATTCATAATGGACGCTAGGCTGTTACCTACCTACATATATTACAGCTTTAAAAAATAAATTCAAACCAATGCTAGTAGCTGAACAGTAAAGAAAAACTATAGGCATCTGAGTAATCCCTTTTTTAAAGTTAATAAAGTTAAGAAAAACACAGTATCTAAGTATAATTCTCCCTGCCTATGTCCTAAGTGGCGAAATTGAAGCAATTCTCCGTTGATGTTTTTAAAAATGGAATCCCAATGGGAATATCTAACGTGTTTAAAAAAAAAACAATATCGCAATATTTTTGTGTAGGTATATTTGGAATCAAATTAACTTCGTTTTGGTATTCCCTAAATTATCCTGACAGAAAGTGTCAAACAAATATACCTTAGTAGTGACAATTTCTCTTATATATCTCTTTTATAAATATGTCAAGGAACCAATTAACCCGTTCTACTGTCAATCTTATTTTAAAGCATTAAAGTCCAAATTTTAACACAATACGTGGTGGAGAAATGTAGATATATATTCGTATAGGCATGTATAGGTCTTGGTGTTGTGTAGAATTGTGCTTTCAATTCTTGAGATTGATTTCACTCCGTTTCACTGTCATTATGCAGATTTAATTAGGCTTTATTTGATTACTGAGCGCTGATTGGACCAGTTTTGAAATCAATCAATACGATATTATATGTTTCCTATTTATAAACATATTAATAAATAATAATAATAATAAATATTTGGGGACAATCTTACACAAATCAACCTAACCCCAAACTAAGCAAAGCTTGTACTATGGGTGCTAGGCGATGATATACATACTTAGATAGATAAATACATACTTATATACATAGAAAACATCCATAACTCAGGAACAAATATTTGAGATTAGCACACAAATAAATGCCCTTACCAGGATTCGAACCCGGGACCTCCTGCTTCGTAGGCAGGGTCACTACCAACTGGGCTATGGAGGCCGTCAATATTGTTTCTCAGCGATTAGAAAATCAAAACAGAAATACATCAAAACAACATGGTTAAACCACAGACCCATGTAATGTTGGTATAGTCAGCAGCAGAAGTAGGTAATCGGGTAGGGTGTTCAAAATAACCTACACACACGGTCTTATTCTCTTAACAATAAAGTCGTGTCCATTTTGAACACCCTACCCGCTTAGCTACTTTTGCTGCTGACTGTACTTCAATATATTTTTTGTTAAATTTAAAATACATATTTACTATTATTAAGTAATTTAAGTACCTGTTTCTTATACAATGCAAGCAAAACATTAATTGTTTCTCTGAACTAAAAGAAAGTGTAGTAAGATAAAAGAAAAGTGTCTCGTAATAGGTATGAAGTGTAAGACTTAACAAACTAAACTCGTTCAAACTTTCTTGCCGGAGATTACCGTACGAAGTTCGGAATACACTTGTTTTTTCTTTCAATATTCTGATTTTAAATTGGCTTACTGGTTTTTATACAAACGATTCAAATGATAACTTGCATTAGGTACGCATTCTAAAATCGAGTCGTGTTCAACTTCTTACTAAGATACTGTACGTAAAAACTTAGTTTTCTCAAAAACTGTGAAAAAGGGTCACTTCCTAACATAACATGTAATGAACACTTTGGACGTTCTATAGATTTAATGGGTATTCTATTCGAGAAATAGAAGCGTAAGGGCCGGCCGCCAAATGGTATTTGAACCTAAAAACTATCAAATATAAAGTTTTTATAAACTGACCCATTTTAATTCTCTTTGGGTGTATATACAATACCGTCAATTGCAAGCAATTGCAAAAATCACGGTCAGAAATTAGAGTATCACTATAACAGGAAGCTTTAAGTCGTCAGGCCACAGCCAGTATTCCGATGCTGTGTCTGCGATGTCTTCCCGCTCGGTCGCCTTCAGAATGAGTTCCCTCAGCAAGAATACCTTCAAGTTATGCGACCAATCGTCCATAGCGTCGCGCGTCGACCTCTTCTACTGCTTCTGCCTGCCACACGACAGCCGCGATGGCTTCCCTCAGTCGCCATCAGAATGAGTTCCCCTAATCAGCAAGAGTACCTTCAAGTCTTGCGACCAGTCGTCCGACGCGTCGCGCTTCGACCTCGACTACCTTCACTGCCCGTCCCACGACAGCCATGCCATGATGACTTCTCGCAAAGTAGCCGTCAGAATCAGCTCTACTATATCCATTCTATCTCGCGTGAAGTCATACACTATTACAGCAAGAGTACCTTCAAGTCGTGCGACCAATCGTCCGACGCGTCGCACCTCGACCTTGTCCACTTTCTTTGCCCGTCGCACGACAGCCGCGATGGCTTTCCGTTCGGTCGCCATCAGCATGAGTTCCCCTGATCAGCAAGAGTACCTTCAAGTCGTGCGACCAATCATCCCACGTGTCGCGCCTCGACCTTGTCCACCTTCTCGCACGACAGCCGCGATGACTTCCCACTCGGTCGCCGTCAGAATGAGTTTGCCTAGACAGCAAGAGTACCTTCAAGTCGTGCGACCAGTCGTCCGACGCGTCGCGCTTCGACCTCGTCCACTTTCTCTGCCCGTCGCACGACAGCCGCGATGGCTTCCCGCTCGGTCACCGTCAAGGGTGGCTCGCTTCGAGCTGCGCTCCATCCCGTGCGAAGTCTGAAATGTTTTTTTCTGTTAGGTGTTGATTTTTGATGTTGTGACTTACTTGCACAAATGCAAGCTCGGTTTAAGAGTAGGTACCTACATAAAAGTTTGTACGTCCTAATTCCTATATAGTCTGTCCGGAAATAATAGTGTCGTAGAATGTATGAACTCCCATATAAACCAAGACACTTTTCTTTCCGGACAAACTCTAAAAGGATAACACGTACTTCAGGGTGAAAAGTAGTGCAAACAGAGAGGCCGCGGCAGCGATGTATGATTTGAAAGGTGTAACGGATAAAAGGACATGTGTAGGTGTAGTGTAGGTACGTTAAAGTCAAGTTGTAGCAAATTGATTTAATTTATTCAAGTAGACTGAAAAAACACGCGCATACAGTAACACAGGATCGTTCAATCGCTCGAAGTGTGTGTTGCCTAGCCGTGTCAAGAGAATTTCCGCATGCGGCGCCAGTGCGCGAGCGAGATAGTGCTCTGAGTGTTTATAGCGCTGTCACGCTTGCACACTGTCGCCGCATGCAGTAGTGGCGCCAATGTGATAATCGCCTAATAAGGACTTCCTAGCCCACAATTTCTCTGCGCTGCGGCGGCACGGGGGCGGCATAGTCTATACGCGCCCTTATGGCTGCTCTACATGATGCTATCATAGGGACGCAGCTATACGACGGAACGAGATCGCAATATCGTTAGCTTCCTTTAACGCATAGTTCGTCCCTATGATGGCCCATCATGTAGAGGAGCCATTACGATAGTGGTTCAAAGTAGTTCAAACCTATTGAACCCACGGGTCTGATAGTGGCATATCTCAATCCATCGGCTGATAACACTGCAATTACGTGGGTAAGCGGTATTGATTGCAATGGTCCGTATTAATGCAATGTTGCTTAGTGACTATAGCTGCAAATTAATACAAGCACGGTGTTAATATCCGTAAACTGTTCTACATATACAGTAAGAAATTGCAACTATTAAACCGGGTTTGATCTACTCACACACCATCTTAACAATTGACTACCGCAGCAACGCCAGTGGTAGGTAATGGTGCATGTAACTGTGACGAAATATCGGGTACTCGAAAACTCAAATATACATACCTAGTAAATAACCAGATTTTGGGTTCCGTAAACTATATCAAATTACCGCCAACCCAATCAAACACTGCGTTTGTGACTAATTGTGACGCTATACGTGACGCCAGAGCTTATTGTCTGAATTACGGAAGTCCAAGTATTATTTGGTCCTTGCCCTCTGCCATAAGGGTTTAATTGTAAGAATTCCCCGGAGATAATTCGAGGACCATGACGGGAATTGATTGACCGCCTAATGGGTCTGACGATGACGTCACAGATATTCGTCCTTCTAGAGCATTAAATTATGTACAGTTCACGAAACTTACATAGATGAAGGAAAGTGATTATGTCATTCGTACCTATACCCATTTATTTTAAAATATAATAAGCCTTATTACATAATAATGCATTTTTTATACCATGACGGTGGCAAACAAGCGTATGGCCCGCCTGATGGTAAGCAGCTACAGTAGTCTATGTATGACTAAAAATAAATTAAAAATAAATGTTAATTAACAAAATTTCTCTCTTTCTGCTTGGCCCTATGGTTGACTCGAAGAGTAGTAGAGAATGTTTTGAGGCATTAATTCTGCCATAGTTCTAATTTTATTATGCAACAAAGATCAAACAGATAAATAAAATATGAAATTGAAATACACATACTTACGTGCATAACAAACAGGTACTTGTGGTCGGAGTTCAGTATAATAATAATAACTTACCCACCAAGCACCAAGTTTTCAGGAAATGAGCAACAAGCCAGGTTGGTATTAGCAAAGTTTAGCCACGCGGCTTCCCTAACGAGCTCTGATTCCACTTAAAACTATTCAAGTATGATTTAATTATGAAACTTTAGCATAAATCGATAGCCAAACTTTATCAGGAGGCACTATATTATGCTCTATGCTGTTCCTTTCTTCATTATACCCGTATATTAAGACTGTGTCGACTAAGTGTAAGACTAAGTAGCGCACTCATGGCGGGGCGGGGATTGTGTTTCCTAATAACCGAATCAATTTCTGTATGATCCCTCATGTGTTCTACCAGAGTTCTACTAATTCCGCAACGGAATTTCGTCAACCATCCTTAAAGTGCACTTTTTTTGACAAACACACACACACATACACACATGTAGGCGATTATCACACTGGCGACGGATCCACATGCGGCACCGGTGCGCGAACGAGATAGCGCTCTGCATGTGTATAGCGCTATCTCGCTCGCGCACCGGCGCCGCATGCGGATCCGTCGCCAGTGTGATAATCGCCGTAGTCATCATTGTACGTGCGTGTAGGGTGACTAACGATTATCGCGAAGTAATGTACGGTCGCCATCAACTATATCGAAGCGGCCAATGTACTCAAAAATATCTGAGCATGCACCTTATCGCCTTGACAATAGAGGTTCCGATATATCTGATGGCGACTGTACAGGCAGAGGCTAGTGTATCATAACATTTATAACTAAAAAGCCCTCAAGTACACCGAACGCCCCTTCATCCTTCGTAAGTCGGTTAAGAATTCGCGATCGTGACCCGGTATTGCAACTGGGGTTATAAATAGGATGGCTTTAATGGATTCGTTTGAAGCCTTAATGAAGGCAGACGACTCGCGAAATGTACTTGATGGAGGCTGATAACGAGACGTACATCTATAGGTATAATATATTTATAACAATGTTACTTACAGGCAATGTAGAATCCGGTATCTTATATATGACACCGTAAAATTGTAAATACCGTTAGTTTATAATCTAACTATCGAAAAATTGTGAACCGTAACATACTGCTTACAATTTAACGGATTATTTTTCGTTAGATTATAAACTGTCGACTGGAAACCGTCATATTGTCAAACGTAAAGCCCCTCGCACGCTGATTGGTCGGTTTCCAGTCTAGATAGGTGCGACGACGAGCGAAGCGAGGAGGTGTGTGTTTAGGTTAACCGTGACCTAAGCCAGAACCTACTTTTTAATGGCACTAGTTTCTCACTGACTCCTGTGTTTGATTGCTATGTTTATGAACACTTAACGACCTACTGTAAGACCGACCAATTAGCGCGAGAAGCTTTACGTTTGACAATAATGACGGTTCCTCGTCGATAGTTTATAATCTAACGAAAAATAATCCATTAAATTGTAAGCAGTATGTTACCGTTCACAATCTTTCGATAGTTTTTACAATCTCTCTAGTTAACTACTGAGTATATGATTTTTTTACAATAAAATAAAAAATAAAAATAAATGTAGCTGTGTGTGTAATCATTCACCTCAACTCTCGTGAAACTATTAGTAGACAGTAGTCGTGACTATGGCGCACACTGGCAAAGTAACCTTCATACTATAACGGCCTCCTAGCCTAGTTGGTTAGTGACCCTGCCTATGATAGTACCTACAACACAAGCCTTATTGAGCTTACTGTGGGACTAGGTTGATTTGTGTAAGATTGTCCTAATATTTATTATTATTTATTTATACTTTCAAATGCCAGTAGCTTTATATTGGCCCGCTTGCGTCCGTGATCATGTCGTGTGAGTGATGTATGGAGATCAAATGTTTAGGATGGGGTTATGGCGCCTCTACATGATGGGCCATCATAGGGACGCAGCTATGCGTTAGAGGGAGCTAACGATATTGCCATCTCGTTCCGTCGTATAGCTGCGTCCCTATGATGGCCCATCATGTACCTAGAGCCTGAATTAGGCGAACAGCTCTCTTTCAAGAGAATACTTCGCAAAGAAAGAGATGGCAATTTCAACCATCTTCAAAGTTTAGGACTAAAGGAAAGATGGAAAAATCCACTGCATCGGTTAAGACTCGAATTGGAAACTCCGGGATATGCGTCTTAGGGAGACGGTTCATAAAGCCGGTAATGGAGACATTATAGCCAAGGCGTATGATAATTTTGTACGGTTTAATGTTATGCACCAATTTAGATCTTGTTACAAGCAACGACTTGTCCACGACGTAGCGTAGCACTATCCTAAGGGCCACATAACGTACGCTGCACGCTTGTAAACAAAAACAATGCATTGAAGAGTATGTGCGGAAAGAAGTGTCGTAGAATGTATTAGCTCCTATATAAACCAAGACACTTTATTACGCAAAATAGGCACACTGGATGTCGGCTTTCAGAAAAACGCCCAGGATAACTAACTAACTAACCACGACACTTCTCTTTTCGCACGGATTATCTACCTATATTATTGGTCGACAAATTTCGTCATACATTGGATGAGCGTTGAGTGTGCGTTTATTTAAAACATTATTACACAAAATACGAAAAATGTGTGAACAAAACATTTTATGCCAAATGGCACACTCTACCAGTCAACAGTAAATTGATTAATTAGCGTTTAATTACCGATGCGTATAAATGTAATTTAATAGTGGACATTAAAGTCATTACCGATTTGAGCGGTGCAAAAGCGTATTTATCTAGCC
This sequence comes from Pammene fasciana, assembly GCA_911728535.1. Taxonomy (NCBI): domain Eukaryota; kingdom Metazoa; phylum Arthropoda; class Insecta; order Lepidoptera; family Tortricidae; genus Pammene; species Pammene fasciana. The sequence continues at coordinate 8,523,451 of OU452292.1, forward strand.
GTTAGATCCTAGCGGATAGCCACATAAAGTTTGATTACTTTTATCTTTATTTGGTACTGGATCAATACCTGCACTTTTTACCAAAAATATGAAAGGGAAAACCAACCAAAAATAAGCCTACACAAATGAGCGCTCAGAGGAACAAGCGCTCAAACAATGACACAGCGTAGATAGATATGCCGATTCAAACAAAGGTAATGTCAGTCAATTGTCATCACATTTCCCGATTTGAATCCTATAAGTATAAATACCACATACTTAAATACAAATACAGTGTGTTTCTGTAATAGGAGCAATAAATTAAAACATAGATTCTACTACTCAAACTACAAAACTTTTGTTCAACAACTTTAAAAAAATATGTATTTTGTAGATTGTCTCTTTTTCATACAAACTAAATAGTATTTTCAATGAACGTTAAAATCCGTCTAATTGACATTGCTTGGGTACCCTACAGACATAGTCAATTTCGGAATACATTGCGTGTTCGAAAAAACTTTAAAGTGTCCTAAAAATCAAACCATACGTTATTTTTAAAAGTCGCTGAACAAACGTTTCCTGGTTTGAGGAGTAGAATCTACGTTTTAATTTATTGCTCCTATTACAGAAACACACTCTATACATTGTTGCAAATACATTGCGTAATTGGCTGCTTAGCAGTCATGAAATTAAACTTACCTACTAAAAATACACGGGAAAATAGAGGTGAAATGTAATATGATTTTGCACTTAATTTTTTTTTTAATCGACATTCCTATAACTAAAGGAGGTGAGGTGAGGTCCTTCCATCATAATATTTATCATCTTCTTATATACAGTACCTAACAATAAAATAAAATTGTAACCAATCGTTTAGTTAGACGTTTGATAAAAAGAGTAGCTAATTTGACTCGAGTGAATGTTTCAAGTGTTTCAGTTTAATTAAGAACTTCGTCGGTCTGATGACGGTTCCGGCCCGAATTTATCCCTTGACCATTTATTTCTCGATTTTTCTCACTTGTGATAGTTGTGATGGGTCATGCATTATTTTCACAAATACTTAGGTTTGGTGTTGTCGATTCTAAAAACTGTAACATCTTTTTCTTTTGGTACACTACCACAGACAGCATCATAAGTTAGCTAAGGGGGTACGAGAAGGTCGTTGAAAATTATCTGCAACTCTTTTATTTTATTGACAACAAAAATGCGTTAGAGTCTCTCGCTTAACAAAAGCTTTTTCAAAACACAAGTGTCTTTAATTCGTATATTTCCTGCGATTTAATTTAAATATGTTCTAATTCTGAAAAAACGAGAGCGCTCGTTCAAAATTTAAGATTTTGATAAAGGATTACTACTATGTAAATAGAAATCTGTAGGCTGGAGGTCAGAACAGCTCGTTACCTTAAGAGTTAATTCCCTTGTCCTTATCCCATCCTTTATCTTCAAGGGTCAAGGGTAAAGGTAGTAGGAAGAAATACTTATCTTTAAAGGAAACAACCCAAAACAATAGCCTCTCAAACCGGGTAAAAATACGTTTGAACTCTGGTACTCAAAAGCAGAGGGCCCACTGCGGACTTTGAAAATCTAAACGCTATCTCCCACTTTATTGCACACCGTATTGGAGCGATTTTGGATTCAGATTTCAGAATCTGGTTCAAACTCATTAAAATCAAGATGCTGTAAGCTAAACTGATATCTAATTACAATTGAGTTAAAGATTATCTTCCAAAAGTGAACCCTAGTAGCCAAGTTTTTAATTTTCCGATATTTTATTGCAGTGCGTACCACTCTTCATTCTTTTCGATGAGAATTTAATCATACCAAAACTCGACTGATGGATTGTATTTGGAATATTTGGATACATTAAATGATACGTCTCATCCATCAAAAGATAGACATTTTCCCTTTAATCATTTTAAGTTATTCATTTATGTAACCGAATAAATGGTGAAAATTAATTAAGAAATTAGTTGTTCAGTCATTTAAGATGGGTTAAATATAAGTAGGTACCTAATTAATTACAGATAATTGGATTTTTTTGAAGTGAAACAAGCATACAGGCCGCCTGATGGTAAACAGCTACTGTAGCCTATGGACAACTGCAACTCCAGAAGTTTCACATGTGTGTTGCCGACCAATGTCAATAAATTTTATACACATAAACTAGTTATTTATATTATTATTTTATTTATATCTATTTCAGTGAAATCACAGTGAAACGGATTTCCTAAATCAATTCTTGTTTTGAGTTTAGAGCAGGAATAGTTTTTTTTTAATTGTAACGGTTAATCATAATAACGTTATTCTATCGTTATCGTTGACTTACTTGGTTGTTTAAATAACCTTAATGATACTTGGCGTGCCACAAGTAGAGTCACCAGACTAATGAGGACTAAGGGGGAAAGCTACGCTCAGATGGCGCTGTAATCATTTAAAAAACACCTTAGGTATATTTGTGGATGAGTTTAGTGAAAGGTCCACTTTGTCGAATTACTAGGATACTCAATTTGTTTTGTGACAAAAAATGAATATTAAATTTCAAAATATTTGACATCACCTTATAACTCAACTCAGTCAACTGTCAAAGCTTCGTGAGAGTCAGCTGCCGCTCCGATGCTGGGTTGATAACTAGCAGCCATTTAATCACTTTTAAATAAAATGGTCATCGCGTCCCGATTTTTGGAATATGTCGTTGTAAATAACTATACTTTTTAAACTTTTTATTCAGTCGGCATTTTTAAATTAGCATAATATTATCGTCTTTGTTACCGTGTTCGTTGGAATCGGTATGGAACCGGAACCGGATATCACACGCCGATAACCGAGCGATGTCAGTGCAAGGCCGAGGTTGCGCTTATCCTTTGTTATGCCATGCCCATACCTACCGCTAATTACGAAGTGAGGTGTCTATAGTATGACCGCGCTGAAATTTCACGTGAACTGCTAAATCCAGTATTGTAATGGCGCTCCCATTCCTATATTATACCTACATCGTCGCTGCAAACGTCGGCTTCTTCACTCCTTGGCTTTTTTCGTATCTGAATTGTTGGAATACTTAGTTCTCTAGTAACATTCGGACAGCAAAAAAAACACTAATACTTATGTTGTATTCTAATAATCGCTTTTATATTTTTCTGGACGTCCAAGGCACGATAAAACTCTATGCTATTGGACCAATTAGTGAAAGGGTGAAAGAGCCGGGAAAGCATTTGCATATAAATACTTACTGTCCTGCAATTTTTAAAGAATATGACGCAGAGAACCATAAGTTTGGCATCTACCTTGACCACAAAGTAGGTGGAGGGCTAATGTGGTTTGATAGGATTTGACCAGAAGTGCTCAGAAGGTTTACACAAAAAAGGTTTAAGTAAACCTCTCCGCTTGTTTTAGCGTTCCACTTGGCATTTGCATTCCTGTCGCTCGCCTACACATAGGTATTATATTACTTGATATTCGGTGACCTTTCCCTTAATTAGGTCGGTGAACTATTAAAGAGGGTGGAAATTTTCTGCCAAAGGGTATCGGTCCTCAATCAAATGAAGAGCTTAACGCTTAAGATGTATGGTTTTATAACATAAATTGTGTCGGAAATTACAATACAAATAATTTTAAACAAAAAAAGAACCGACTTCACTTAGGATCCGCTATTCCAAGAGAAAGTGGCCGAGTTGCTGTAAAAAATAGTGAAATCACTATAGGTGTGCCTATAATAGTTGAAGAGTTCCCTCGATTTCTCCAGGATTCCATCATCAGATCCCGACTTGGTGACAATGGGACCATCTAGGGGTTATACCTGTTCGATTCAAAAAAATTTTTGAAAATCGGTTCACGATTCACGGAGATATGGAGTAACATACATACAAAAAAAATGATAAAAAAAAATTCAGTTGAATTGAGAACCTCCTCCTTTTTTGAAGTCGGTTAATAAAATACCATCATAAAAAGACCGTTTTACCTTCGATTCAATGTTAATATATTTTCATCCCACCCAGACAAAATAAAAACAAAAAGTTCCATGGAAACTTACTCAAAGCGGTTTTAGGAAAAGTTACGGACATCTAAAACTTCCACTTTTAATTACGTTTGTTACAATGTATCCAGACTACACTGCCAAGGGTATATCGACCTTAACACGTAGTAATAGAGTGTATTGCTGCTCTTATGTTACTTAGGTTGATTCAGTCGTGGCATTAACGCGGCTTAAATCGTTTAGCTCCTTGATTGGGTCTAATGAAGGGCTAGCAGTTAGAGCGTTGTTAACTATTTAGGTAATCTTTCCATATAACGCTTACTATAAGCTTAAAGTCACGTTCAAGCTTTTTGACAATTTTAATAAGCAGTAATTGTTTATATTATTTTGTTAAAAAAATATATATTAAAAGTCGATAAAGTAGTACCTAGAGTAAAACTAACTGCCTGAATGAATACTAGTAGGTTTCGTTGAACATGTTCATTTTGAAAACACGCCGCATAAAAATTATTGGTACAGTCAGCAGAACAAGTATCTTAACGGGTAAGATATCAAAATAACCTTCACACGCTTTTTTTTCTTAACAATAAAGTCATGAAAAGCTCATTTGGAACACCTCACTCGCTTAGCTACTTCTCCTGCTGACTGTACCTATATAAGTAACAAGGCGTAGAGTGTAACTGGCTTATTTTTCCTAGAGAAATGCGCAGACTTAAAGCCTCAAAACATTCTCTAACAGGCAACCATAAGTACTAAAAAAATTGCTAAAGGACGCTTTGTGTCCCTAAACCAATAAGGTTTATTTATTTACAACTAAATCGGATGACCTCATTTCTACCGAATCAATCAGTTCTTCCAGCGAGCGCCTTTGCTAAGGGCAAATAAAGGCTAGGAACATTCCCTGTAATCTGATACTCACAGGGTCCGCGCACTGGCATTGACAAATTGACGGTTTAATTGTCCTTCCTCGTATCTCTCGGTGTATTGAAACGTGGACTTTATTCCGAAAGTATTAAGCTTGATATTGACATAAATAATTAAATTTTATTCGAGTTTGAAGCAGTTCAATATTCGAGTTTATCATTACGCGCCTCGTTGGCTGTTTCGTATGCTAGAGAAAATTTCGATTATTCATTCATTTGTGGAAAACTGTATCGATAGCTTTTTTTATCCAGTAAACAGAAAATATAACTATTGCATTTGTATTTGCAAAGAGTGTTTGTAGAGCATGTCTGGCCTATAACCGAGAACGACTTCGTTTATCGAATCGTCTATTTGCACCACTTTCTTCCGTGTATGCAAGAGCGATAGAGACGGGGCAAGCGTTTTGTCGATTTTCGAACTTCGCGGTAGGCCATGCACCTGGTGTGTTGTGAGACGATGGATGTGAGTTGTTGTTCCGGTTTGTTTAATTTTAAATACCTATTTGTTATTTGAATTATGCAGTATCTTAGTTTCACTGTTATCTATACATCTATCTTTTTCGGAAGTCTGTACATAAAAGATATTCGAAAAAAAATTGGCTGGGGATACGTATAATTGATAATCAAACACGTTCCAACAGTTTTTGAAATTGTTGTTTGTTTACATAGACAGTTTGAGCCCCTGGAAATAATAAAGTTTATATTACGAAAATGAACCCTTTAAGGGGTGAAAAGAGGGTTTTGAAACGTTTGTAAGGGGAATCAATAACCGCTGAACGCTGGAAACAGTTTGAGCTCTGGGAAAGGATAAATAATAGTTGATATCCAGAAGGTCCTTAAGGGGGATTACTAATTGCACGCAGACGAAGTCGAGCGCAAAAGCTAGTGTTGTACTTATAAATCTTGTATGCAATAGATAAAATAAATAAATAAATTGTGATTGATCATATAAATTTATGAGCCCTTGACATTATTAATAGGTTTTGCTTCAAAGCAGGAAATTGTTACGAGCTACGGCGTAGTAGACGTAGCACCGGTGTACCGAAAAAATGTTTAATAATGTATTAATGTGATGTTTGATAATATGATTTTAACTTAAACGAAACAGGGATTATTTAATTTTTTTCTAACGAGAAGTAGGTAATTTAAATACAGTAGACAATTTATAGGCAAACCCAAGCTAATTTGGATTTTCGTATCTTTCTGAGCTTTGAAATTTAGAATTAGTTATATGTAGGTACCTACGTCCAGTAATCGTATCTGGTTTTAACTCTACTACTCAAGTGCATGAGTTACTGTCCGCATTTACTTTATTTTGCTAGCCATTAACATTTGTTTTTTTATAAAACATTTTTTTTTCTAAAATAATTAACTTATTAAGAATCTAAAAAAAAGTTATAGCCTAATAGCTATAAAGCTGAATATATATACTAAGGAAAACGGTTTTTGAAGTAATTATTTTCTAAAAGAAGAACGCAAGTTTATAAAAAACACACAAGGAAATTACTGTGCAGGATTAAGTGTCTCAATAACAAGTTACTCCAAACTTTATCAATTCCATGGAAAACAAAACTCCGATCATCTGGAAACTTGACAGCACTCCAATTTTCATCAACTTACTTGGCGCGCAGCGACAACTGCCTGTCGTTGGGGCACACAAACTTATTGGCTTTGCTTTGCAAATTCATTTCGAAAAAAATACTAATTAAAAAATATTGTTTACACGGCGCGGGAAAGTCGCGCGTTCGTTCGCGGCTGTTTACGAGCACCAACTGTTGCTTCGCGCGTGGCGGCGGCTAATAATCGATATTTTAACAACACTGAAAACTGTAACATATGTCGGCCGGTGCTTTATCAGATAGATACGTACTTTGTTGACTACAATATGCGTACTTGAACTTTGCGGGCTCTTTGTTGTACCTACTGTTTACTTTCTATGTGAGCAGATTATTTGCTTTGCTCAATATAAATCCCATATAAAGACCAAACGTTTGTAATTTTTCGAAAAACTATCTAAATAATTAGGCAGAGGTACCTATCGGTAATATAGGCATTAGGCGCAATAACAGAAACGGGTAAAAGGAAATAGACTACACTTAGGTAACTACCTAACCCCCCCCCAACCAACTGGTCACCCTACTTAATCGGGTGGTAAGATTCGGCGTATATTTATAGAGAGTTGCAGCGTAAAAAGTTATGCCTTTTTAGGGTTCCGTATCAAAATAGTAAAAAAGTAACTCTTATGCTGCGATGGTTTTTTTGAGACCTGATAAGCGAAATCAAACCTAGAGGATTCGGGAAAGCAGCCAACTTTTTGGTTGCCAAAAAAAGTCATAAAATACCTCATCTGGTAGCAAGATCCGCGATATACAGGAGGTTGCAACTTAAAAAATTATACATTTTTTGTAAGGGAAATGATGGGCCAAACCTGGAGCATTCTGAATGCAGCCAACTTTTGTGGTCGAACGAATTACTCATGTGGTACCAGTAGAACGTAGAAATGACAGTTATTACACTTTCAATAGGTACGGCAGAGAAGGTGCTATTTTCGTTGGTCCTGTCCTTGTCATAGTTTTATTACCCTCCACGCCATTACTTTTAGCAGTGAAGGGTACTAAACAGTATAATTCGCGATTTGTGTTTGCTAAGCCAAAACCTAATTTTATGGCTAAGGAAAACAATGGTAAATTGTGGAATTTTCAAGTTAAAGGGTACATCATTGTCGGTTGTTAATAGGGTTTATTTCTAAATAAATTTATATGGCAGTAGCGCCTTATTGGCGACCGATAATGATGTACCTTTTACCTTTTACTTGAAAACGCACAATTGTTCTGTATTGTGCTGTAGAAGTGGTTAGGCGATTATCACACTGGTGCGGATCCGCATGCGGCGCCGGTGTGCGAGCGAGACAGCGCTATACACATGCAGAGCGCTATCTCTCTCGCGCACCGGCGCCGCATGCGGATCCGTCGTCAGTGTGATAACCGCCTTAGCGTCATCTATACCCCTTACGGGTGTACGCGTGTGCGGTATCAGCGGTATGTATCTAGTTAAGTTCTTGTTTTGAGCCCCGAAAACAAAAAATATTTATTATTCGCTATATACGAACCTACGAAGTGCATGGTGGGAGTAACGAGAACGATCGCAGTGTACAATGTGACAAGAAATGAAACTGCAAAAGTCCCAGTCAGCTGTCAAAATAGTGAATCAGCCAGTGACATTTCATATAAGCAAGGAACACAACTTATTTATAAACAGGAAAAAAAGAGATTGAACACCTGTCCAAGAGATGGCGCCACAATCATGCAAACAGCGAATAGGTGGCGCGGTTTGGCGTAAAGACAACGCTACGAAATAAGGTAAAGTCGCCTCAACTTAACGTTTAATTTCACCTACGTTTTCATTCGACAATAACACTATCAAGTATTTCCTTACGTAGTTAATTTTTGAATACATTTTTTAAATTATAATTATATTTCAAAGAAACGGCCATTATCAAATCGAAGGGTGAAAAAAAAACTTGCCTCGACAAGAGATTTGACAATTTTCGTCTCCTTCTAATTATAGTTTCGTCTCAGTCTAAGGCTCAAAACACACCTAGCGGAATTTTGGCAGTAATGTATGGAGCTTTGTCGATGGTAGCTTAAATTTGTCTATGGCCTCCATACATTCCGCTAGGTGTGTTTTGAGCCTAATCGGTTAACCATTCCCTCCCGTCTGTGGACAGTGTGGACACCTTACCTAGATACCCTAAATTGCTTTCTATAAAATAAATAAGTATTTCTTTAAATAATACATTTTGATGAGGTAAGTAAATATATTATAATTTCCACAAAATAAATTGGAATCAATTGTTACAACGTGGTATTAACACGTTATAACGGTTCTTTACAACGTTATCAATTCTGTGGAACGGAACGGCACCTCCCTACCACTGAGCACAATTTGACATTTCAGTAATGATGGCGCATTTGCGAAAGGTGGATAGCTTTATGTGAATTATTCGGACGTCTACCTTTATGCGGTGCTGTGAAGTGAAAACAAGGTGATTTCGATGCCGTACCACAGGCGTTTCTCCGCCAAAATGACGGAGTACGAGGACGAAGTCACCGTGGTCGACGTATATGACCTGGCATCGGATATCGGGAAGGAATGCGAGATTATTATAGAGAAATACGGGGCTGACGCAGTCACAGCCTTGTTGCCGAAGGTGATTAATGCCCTGGAGTTGTTGGAGAACCTGGCTGTGCGCAACGAGAAAGAGAATCAGGCTCTACAGGAGCTGACGGCGAAGATTTCTCAACTCGAAAACGACAAGTTGGAGAAGGCTGAATACAGACAACGCTTTGAAAAGGTAGGTGTTAGAGGTCACTGCTAAGATTGTTGATTGAATAGTGCGTGCAGTGGTCAGTAGCTCGAACGGCTGCAGTTTCGTCACTAGGTGCAGTTGCAAAAGTATAAGTATAGCAATAGGAGCCGATGGACGCTACTATTGCGCGACATTGACATCACCGCGCTGCGAACGATAATTGCCTTCAATTCGGTATAATAATGAGTTATGCATTGTACGGCACAGTAGGAACAGTTTTTGTGTAGTTCTGTGTTGATCAGAAGGTTTGTTAAGTTATTTTTCACTGTGTAAATAATGGTATTGGAATTAGGTAAAAGTACCATGCATTTAAGTAGTTTATTTTAATGGATTTTGTTAAACATAGGTCAAACTGTATTGATCATCAAAATAAACATGTCAAGGTAGGTGTGGTGAGGATAACACAATTTAAATGTACAATTACATATCTGGTGGATATAATGCAATTAATAATTTTCTACCATTTAACGGCTTAGCCTAGTCGGTAGTACCCTGCCTACAAAGCAGGTTCCCTATTATAATCCTGGTCATAGCATTTATTTGTGTGTTTATTATGAATAAACACACTAATAAAAGCGTTATAAGCGTTGGTAGCCTGACGGTAACGACGTCTGACTTTCAATCCGAAGGTCCCGGGTCCAAACCCCGGCTCGTACCAATGAGTTTTTCGGAACTTATGTACGAAATATAATTTGATATTTACCAATCGCTATACGGTGAAGGAAAACATCGTGAGGAAACCTGCAAACATCCGCGGAGAAATTCAAAGGTGTATGTGAAGTTCCCAACCCGCTTTGGGCCAGCGTGGGGACTATAGCCCGATCCCTCTCGTGCATGAGAGGAGGCTGCTGGGCACACAGTGGGAAGTATAGAGGCTAACATATTATTATTATTATTTTATTATGAATGTTGTGTGTCTGAGTTATGGAAGTTTTCTATGTATTCTTCTATTATAATATATTGTGAACCAGTACACAAAACACAACTCTTACTGTGGAACTGAAGTAGTATTTTTAATGGTGCCATACAAAGTGGTTGAAAATGTATGGCGGAGGCTGTCAGATTACTGTATTGAATTTAAAATACTTCTTTAGGTATATTTGTATAATTTTTATTAGGATTATTTTAGTACAAAGATTTTTAAATCATTCCTATGACACTTACCAGAAATAAGATTTACTTTATGAGACAAACTTTGTCTATTAATCAAGTTTCATTTCAGTTTTAGAAAGGTAAAATGATCTTAAGTCATATACAGTTGTGTAATATATCCAACTTTCACTTCATGCACTATCAGTAATGGATATAAACAAATAGTTATATCACTGAAGTCCAGCTACACGGTGCCCATGAGGATTGCGAGAGATTTGAACAGTGTATTCCTGACAATAATTAGAGACTAAAATGTCATAGGTATAAATTTTTCTGGAATTTGCCTAATTTCAGAGGTAATATACGTATCAATTATTGTGACTCAATGTAAAACGCTTTTTTGATGGCGATTTCACTCTTTATGGGGCTAGGCTAGACCTCTTTATTGACAGATATCAAAGTGCCAAGGAATACTTTGTGTAAACTATTTTTAACCGACTTAAAAAAAAAAGGAGGTTCTCAGTTCGACCCGTTTGTATGTATGTTTGTTCACGATTTTCTCGCGTTTGGCTTAACCGATTTTTTTATAATTAAAAATGTACCAACTTATTTTAATAGATAGTTTTACTAATAACATTTGTTTTTATGTTTAGCAACAAATGAGCTTTGAAACTTGGAACGTGATTATTTATAAGTATAAGACTTAACACCTTTGAGATGTGACGAAATATACATAGCAAGGAAACAACACTTGCTGTATCTGGCATAGCATTAAAGATGATTCATCTTTTGCTAATAATTAAGTAATCTATAAAAGTAAATATCTGTGATAACTTTCATGTTATCATTATTAACTTAATTGATACAATTTAACAAATGAACAAAATTTTCTAAATCATTAATCTGTCTTATCTATTACGCAAATTATAATTTACTTTATTGGGTATAAAACTATAAAATAAGTAGCTCCCTAAATTAAATAAAAAGCCATACCTATTTATGAGAAACACGTCATAAATTCTGTCAGAAGATAATGTTCAATACTTTTTTTAAGCGAAAACTCATAAAGTATTGCACCTTAATATACTGAACTAACGTGAACTAACGATGAACTATCGATATAGATATGCCATTTGCGGGCACTCGATTTGGGGCGGTCAACTTCACGAACATGCACCTCCAAGTTATATTGAAAAACACGGTTTCTAAATTTGCTGTACTGAAATAAAATATATACTAAGTTACGCACCAGTATCATTCTGGAACAGTGTTTAGTCCGGAACAGAAGTTGCTGAGCGGGTGAGGTGTTCTAAAAGACCTTATTCTCTTCACACACTCTTATTCTCTTAACAACAAAGTTGTATTAATCACATTTAATTTTTGAACACATCACTCGCTTAGCTGCTTCTGCTGCCGACTGTATTTATTCTAAGGTTTTACTTCGTCAAAATTATATTGAAGAAAATTAATGCCTGACTCGTATTTTTTTTCTTCAGTTTAGTACAGTGGGCCAAGAACGTGGTCTACCAGTTTTGACAAAAGTTTCTGCGAGATCTAATGATTGCTAAGGTTGACTTTTCTAACGGAGTTTAAAACATTCACGACCTTGTTGTCTCAATGACGTTCAAACGATCCTCAACCGTAGGGTGGTAGACCACATTTTTGGCTGACTGTACATCTGAAACTACAGCCTTGGCCGAAAGTATTGAGCTTAGCTGTTTATTGTTTACAATTTTGCTGTTAAGTATTATTTCCCTATCCTAATAATGTACGGTAAACGGTAAATGTTATATTTTATATTTATAAATATAGAAAACTTCATTTAATAACACTTTCAAGGTATCTTTAAAATATGAAAACAGAAGGTACCAAAAACGAAAATTTAATTTGGTGCGACATATTGCACATATTCTATGCAGTTACTACTAATTTCAACAAAACATGCCTATTAGTCTGAATTAATTGATAAAATAACTCCAAAAAAGATGGAAACGATAGACTACACTTTCGAGTTTTGTATGAAAATCGCATTGGTGCGTAATACTTCTGGCCAAGGCTGTAAATGCCGTTATAACAGTAACTGTCAGCTATTAAAGGACACAATAGGTTCAGCTTAATTGAATGATTGGACTTAATAGCATACTTTCCTGCGTTTATGACAAATTGATATTAATTACTTTTCTAAGTAGGTACCTTTCTTGTATCACTTGCAAACATTCAAACAGATTCTATAGCCTAAGGACTTTCCTACCCTCATTTTTGAAAAACCCGTACAGTAGTCCCTGTTCTGGTACAGTCGCCATTATTTATATCAGATTGGCCAAGTTACTAGAAAATATCGGAACATGCATTTTATCGCCATAACAATAGAAGCATTGTTCTGATATTTGTGACCACCTTGGCCGTTCCGATATATCTCATGGCGACATCACTGCCATACAGACACACTCTCATATTATGTGAATCAGCAGAAATAATAAAATGACAATAAAAAAAAGGGTACCTGGCCTATTAAAAGGTCGAGTTACTTTTGGTTAGATTCCTACGAAACTATTTTAAAAATAATGGTGTTTGGTCAAAACCGTCAACTGCTACAACTGCCTATGATGCTCAACTTTGCCTGGCTTGAAAAACATGGTTTTCTGGTAGCTGTTTAGTGAAGATAACCATGTTTTTCAAGACAGGCAAAGTTGTAGTTGTTGACGGTATAAGTAATTTCAAGTCAAGGTCGTAAAACTATAAGTCACCTTAATCATTGCATAGGTATCTCAAATAGATAACATTTTTCTTTCATTGCCAACAACTGCGTCACCGCACCACGATATAACTTCCATCGTTACAATACCAGTTTTTCCTCTTTTTGCTTGCAAAAAACACAACTACGACCAGTTTTACCGTTTTATTAAAAAGTCAGTATCAACTTCTAGGGACGGAGATATACGCTCTTTCTACTTGGCAATTCAGTTTGCATAACGTTATCGAAATAGTCAAGGTCACTCAGCATATGCACACCAACTACCAAGTTATGCTACTTATCTTAATACCTATTATCTTAAGAATATAATAGATATAGGTGTTGCACAAAAATATATGAACTTAATCTATCTACATCTTAAACGGCTATTAGACATTGCAAACTGCAGGGCCCAATCTGTTGTGTACCCTGCCTCTCCCGCCCCTCCTTCAGCTCCCTACAGGCCCTACCTTCAATTACACCTTCCAACCTGACAGATTGGGCCCTGCAGGTTGCAATGTCTAATACCGCTTTTAACCCTAAAGACAAATCTCCAAAAAGGATGCCTCTCATCAAATGCCGATAGCTAAGACTCTTCGCCATGACGCTGGTATTCAGGGTAACCAAGAGGAGAGCACAATGAAGTTTAACGAAAGCTAAAATTAACAATTAGAGAGGTCGCAAGTAAATAACACAATAAGCAAGGCAACTATAAAACAGGTAAATATATATAGGAAAAGCACGGGTGTAATTATGAACTATGGAATAAACTTAAGGCCGTTCCTCGATTCGGACAAGCCACGCCCATCCGTAAGAGACACGTTTATGGCTCCTGTGCACGAAAGAAAGATGTGTAGCGCTCTTAGGGATCAGACTTTTTGACCAAACTACGATAAATAAGCGAATCTATGAAGTTTTGTCTAATTTTGCTTCTGTGACTTTTTAGATATACCAGAATACCATATTTTTTACTAAGTTATATTGCTTAATCTCTTATAGTTTACGTAAGCTGAGAAAAATAAGGGGAAAAAGCTTATCTGCTTTGCCCGAAGGTTGACTGGTAGAGAATGCTCTATAGCATTAAGTCCGCCTGTTGTACAGTTGTATTTTTGTGCAATAAAGATTAAATAAATAAATAAATAAAAAGGACCCAACTTCGGATTTTTTTTCTTTCAACTTTCGTTGCCTCGATAGAAAAAATCGTCGAGCAATCGTGTTTGGGCTTGTGCCAAAAACAAGAGTATATAGTCTAATAATATATATTCGAAAATAAATTCAGTCCCTTTTTCCGTTTAGTTACTAGAGCGTTTGTAAAAACCTATAATTTTTCAAAGTAGCCCCTTAATACGTTAATTTTGATGCAGAAGTTGTGATTTACAAAGAGCAATAGATTTTGTTACTTACTCGCTTTTACGTGATTTATAAGTGTTGTGACTGTTGTGCCTTGCCAATGTTAAAATGTTTGTGAGTTAATTAGTTAATAGTAAGTTAAATTCAAATTAGGCAGAAATTTAACCCTGGATAATTATAGTCTGTTTTTACCAGGATTTTGTCTGCAGGCAGAACTAATACTCATCGAATTATTCCTGTTTTGCTACCAAAGATAAAAACTACATATATTGTTTTATACATGTTTACGTATATCGCTTGTACCTACCTTAATGTTTCATTATGGTTTGAAAATCATTCCACTTGATAATGAGATGAGAGCAAATCGTTACGGCGAAACTATAATTTCATACATTATAATGGTTTGTTTATGTGGACAAGGTTAATATATTCTTATGTTTATTTGTAAACAAGACAATGTTTTTCTTTCTAAACAATGTACATAAAAAAACAACGTAGCTCTGTCATTCTGTGAGTAAGTACCCTATACGTTATTGACCGATTGTAATCTTGTTGGAATCTGTAGTCAAAGAACAACAATGCTCAGTATGTAAACAAACCCCCAATAATAAACATACATACATACATACAATCACGCCTATATCCTAAAAGGGGTAGGCAGAGATCACGGATTTCCATTTGCTACGATCAATGCAGCAAAACGGCTCTCCGTGAGCCACTTCTCGCCCCCGTGAAGAACGAGACGTGATGGGTGGCGAACCGCATCGCCGCCATGCGGGATGCGTGTGACTATTAATTAAATAAATCACCACAGCGTTCTCACGAGCAGTAGGGATCAGAGGTTCCCTTATGCCTTATCCCTTAGTCGCTTCTTACGACACCCGCGGGAAGAGACGGGGTGGCACTATTCTAAAGCCGGGGCCACGCAGTAAAAAACACAAACACAAACGCAGCAAAATAATAAACATATTTATGACAATTCACAACACAAAGTAAGAAGCAACATGTTTTCAGTATAACTACAAATTATAAGGGTCAGTCATTTACCCCTGAGAATGTCGAAGGGTAAATCGCCAGTTAGTGGCCACCTTTCAATAACTGGCTTCTCATACCAAAACTAACTCTATTCACCTACACACATTATTCATTTTAGTTGGGCCAGTTCTTGAAGGGTGGCCAGTAATTAAAACCTTATAGAGCAGACGAGTAGACTGTTGGCCCAAGAGTCTACTCGTCTGCCAAAACTAGACTTAAAAAAATAATATTACAACATTTACAACCTACACTATATTATATGGACTAAACCCAAGTCAAATATCGAAGGACCAATATCTATTTGAGGATGTCTCTATCTATTCTAGTTCAATAGCTTCGTAATGTTAATCAAACAGTTCTCATAGAATAGATTAGAATTCAATAGCATTAGACATGCATGCAATATCTCATTCATAGATAATGTACATACTGGTTATGCGATGCATATGAAAAACGTGCAATACATACAGCGAAAGTCAATTAATAACATGCTAACAGGTACCGTCACTCATGCTGTTAAACTGATTAATCATAGTCCTTATGGTAAAGACATTAAGTCCACTGATAATCAGGTGGCAAACTTGCTATCAGACCAGTACCGTAATTGTATAGTAGGTAACGTTTGTTGATTTTTATTTACGACGTGAATTTGTATGGCGTATTTTAAATGAACATTATAGGCATTGATTTGTTAATTTATACAATGGATGTACAGGGAACATGATTTTACAATAATAATGAAATTTTTCTACAATTGTATGTACAGCCTTGGCCCGAAGTATTTGGCACCAATGCGATTTTCATACAAAACTCGAAAGTTTAGTCCATAATTCCATAACTAATAGGCATGTTTTGTTGAAGTTAGTAGTAACTGCATAGAATATTTGCAGAATGTATAAATTTACATTTTTGTTACCTTCTGTTTTCATATTTTATAGGTACCTTGAAAGTGTTATTAAGTAAAGTTTTCTATATTTATAAATAAAATACCTATTACATTTACCGTTACCAGTTACCACACATTGTTAGGATAGGGAAATAATACTTAACATCAAAATCGTAAACATAAAACAGATATGCTCAATATTTCTGGCCAAGGCTATAGTTTCATTCAGGTAGGTAAAATGATTTTTATAATGAAAACAGTTTTTTTTTAAATTTCTGGCATATGTCTCGGTTAAGCAGTGTTAGCATGTTGTTGTAAAAAAGTAGGTACTAAACGTAGGTAGGTAGTAGGTACCTACCTACTAGGTACACCTACATACCATCTCAAGTGATAGTCTGAAAAAAGTCAATCGCTGAAGGAAAATATAACTCTTTATTGACATGTTAGGTCATATACTAAATAAAAACAGTCCTTGACCGATATTTCGAGGTATTTTCCTTGCGCATTGATAAAATTATTAATGCACCGAGGTCTTCCTATCGCTAATGTAATTACTGCTGCCATTTAAATTTGTTCCTTTTCCCCCAGGAAATAGAGGCGATAGAGGAGCAATGGCGGACGGAATCCGCGGACCTAGTGACGGCCGTGTCTCGCCTCCAGGATGAGAACAAGAGGCTGAGGCGGACCATCAATGCTCCTGGAGATGGTAAGACACCTTTTTTTTTGTCGAGGGGATAATGGATACGTCTGCGCCACAGGAACAGCGCGAATTATGTCGGGTTCTCGGGCCGAGGGTCCTCAAAGCCATTTGGACGGCTCCGGGATCTCCTGAACGCGCCGGTGCCGCCCTGATGTTACGCCCTTACAGGTTCCAGTCTGTCTGAGGATCACGGCCCGTAATGTGACCCTTTACTGTCCCAAGGTTCCCTTTTAGTCGCCTCGTACGACAGTCAGGGAATACCGTAGCCATATTCTGATTCTGATGCCCGGGCTACAGGGCTCAGGAGATGGTAAGACACCTATGATACCATATCGTTCTTGAATTAGTTCCAGGTAACGACATTTTGGACACTCGGCCCTTTACCTATTCTAACGTTCGTGATTCGTGAGTGAAAATCTTACATGATGCAGCGGAATTTTGTTTTAATTCAACTAGTAGTCCGCCTCGAACCGAGAACTCGCGATTTCCTTGTAGGTACACGAGTTGACCAATATAACAAGACCCTTTCAATGATTTTTCACGCCCTCATGCTCCACAACACCTTGATAGATCTTTCTCATATACGAACTCTCAAAGTATCTCTGCTACAATGCCAACAAATTTCATAAAGATCAGAAAAACGTTACTGAAGTTATCGTCGAACAAACTCTCAAAATCAAAAAGCCATCGCAATGCCGAGACGTCCCAGTAGCGAGTTGTTTGGAAGAAATCGCTTTGCTTACGCTCCGCTCGTTCGAAAATTATTACAAATGGGTTTCACGACTTGCACCTTACCATGCCTCCTAATATTAGGTTGGTATGGCTTTTGCTCTTGACCTGACCCGTATGCACTGAACTCCCGGGACCTTTACAAGTCATTCAACTTTACATACATGGATGCCTTCTACAATTTCATCGAAGGTAGCCTTTAAAGCCCCTCACAGACGGAGCTATAATATATATTATACTTAGCTCGGTATCTTACGATATATTTTACGTACTATTTGACAGAGTCCACACACGGAGCTAAAATATATATTATAGCTCGATATATTACGATATATTATGGGTATATTGCCTTCCTTCTCTGGCGTGGCGTACAACCGATATATTTTTCTCTCTTTTGATATCTTTGCCGTGTGGGGTGCCGAGCTATACGATAATATATATCTCAGTATCTTACGGTATAAAGATTCGGTCTGTGACGGGCAAGATTCGTTCAGTTTAGCACCGCTTCTATATTTACCATAAAAAGACGAACTAAGACGGCCTACTTTTCTCTATTTACTATAATTACCATGCCTAGCGCTCCGGCCTTTAGCAATAACATTACTTCTGGTCAAAATCGCGCCACCTGCGTTGCCAATCTAGTCTGGCCTTACCTGTTCGCCATCATAAACCTTAATATCAATAGCTACAGTCCATAATCGTGTGGCCTGAGTAATAACCTTGAGAATAACCCTACACTTACTCTGCCCAATTTCAAACGGGCATATGTCGTAAAAGTTACCTAACACAGTATGACTTTCTATACACGCGAGTGTTTCAGACCACGCGTCCATTATGGTAATTATTACTAAACATAATTTGTGATGTTATCGTTATTTAGTTAGCGAATGATTACTTCATGACACGATGAGTAAATCCACGTGGTGTGAATGTCATGCTCTGGCGCCGGTACCTTAACTTGGTAGATAAATACTACAAGCGCCGCAAATATTCAGTGAGGGCTACATATTTGCGCCGTTTGGCGTGGAAACCATGGGACCGTGGGAACCCAGCGCAAAGACGCTTTTCAAAGAAATCACCAAGCCTTGTCGATGCCTGAGGTAACCGGAAGGCTGGCAGCTATTTCGGCCAAAGGATAAGCCTGGCCAGCCAAAGAGGTAACGCTGCCAGCCTTTTGGGTACCATAACTCGTTAACTGACGGGCCGATATCGTCAGGCGGACTGATAGTCAGTGGCCCCCCTAAGGCGATTATCACACTGGCGTGCAACCGCATGCGGCGACGGTGTGCAAGCGTGACAGCGCTATCTCGCTCGCGCACCTGCTCCGCATGCGGAAGCCGCACCAGTGTAAAAGCCGCCTAAATTGTGTTTTTTTTTCTGTAATGGACTATGGGGACCTAAAGTGTGTTATATTTTATCAGGCACCAGCGCCCCGCCGTCCCCTGCCCGTGAACACGACCAGGAAGTCCTGTCCCGACTGAGCAGCACCGCAGAGAAGCAGCGCGCCACGCTTCGCCAGCAGGAGTCGCAGCTGCAGGAAAAACAGCTCATTATTGAAAGCGTAAGTTTTCTATATTATCGGCAGAATTAAGTGGCGACTGAAGTCATAAAAGGCCACGGCAAGAGAGAAGGAGACAACGTTATGAAATCAGTGGCCACTTAATTCTGCGGATACTAGTTATAGGGTTTCTTAACCTTTTTTCGCGTAAATGATGTTTCATGCCACGTGCGTGTCCCCGCGGGACCATGCGCAATGGTTGAGAGCTCCTGCTGTCAAGAATGAGGAATTGATGATTTTCGGGCGCCAATTGTAACGGTTTAGGCTTGTTCATCGAAAATGCGATTTAAAAACAGGCACAAAATAGTAACAACTTTAATGATAAGAAAATCAAATTAATAACCATGGTATATTGTCTTAAACATCTGGTAATCCTATATTTTGAGTTTTAATCTAGAATCGAATCTCTCCAAGAGAAAATTTATAATCTGTGTATTTTGTGGCTGTTCGTCTTAGCGTGAGAGATTAAAACTGTGATTACTGTTACTATGAAGCGTTATGAAGAAAATGGGCAGATAAGTCACAAGTCATTCTATTCAGATGATAACCGTGAATATTGACCCTTTGGCTTTGTTGCCCCTCTTTAGAGCCCTGTTTGTAGAAATAATATAAACCCTAGTAAAGTTGAGCTTATTTATCCAAAGTAACAATTATCCCCAGTAAAGTAACATTAATAACTTTAAAATATTGTTGATAAGTATTGGTTGGTGTAAATTCATACGTAACTTTTGTCAAGAAGAATGGGAAATTAAAAAGAAAAAACACAACGTGAAACAGTTAGGTCTTAACGGGTAAAATACTCAAACAGATTAAATTAGCTTTAGATAAATTCTAACACAAAATCTAAAAAACTTAAATAGGTGCTGTTTCTAAATGCTATATAAATTAGATCAATCACCTACTAAACATTTACAATATCTTTCATAGTTATAGCTTAAGTCAAAAATGTAGTATTTTAAGCTCCCATGTCATATCGAAACAAATGAGAACGATAACGAGGTCCCTTTGAGTGTACTAGAACAGTCGCCTTCAAATTTGTCGGAGCGGCCAGGGTAGTCAAAAATATGTGACCATGCATTACATCGCCTTGGAAATAGAGTTTGTGACCACCGTGGCCGCTCCGATATATCTGATGGCGACCACAGTATTGAACAACTTGAACAGATATAGGGTACTTTATTCTTGTCGAACGAGCGATGGTGGAGGATCCAAGCGGATGGGTGGCCGGTCGATCAAGTCCAGATGCTCTATCCGCTCGGTTTCCGTTTCGATAAATGATCGATTGTCGGGAACATTACTCAGTGTTGGTCGCAGAGACGTTTTATGAAAGGAATCGAATTGATAAATTCGCGTTACTCGAAATATTAAGGGTCTCCTTAACAGGCGTCGCGAATCATTTTACATACATTGCCTCCCTGTAACTACTGTAACTAGGGATTGCAAACCGGCTATAACCGAAACCGAAATAATCTGTTATAACCGGTTATTTTAAATAAAATACGGTGACGGTTATTTTCGGTTATTTATTAAATGCTATTTTCACCTTAAATTGTATCATAAAATGTTGTAAAATCATAGTTTTTCGTCTAGAACTATGATTCCTGTACTCTATTTTGTAATAATATCAGGTTTATCTCCTTTTACTCTATTTCGCGAGCGATTTGCAGCGAGTGTGATCATAAAAGCGTGACCGCTAATGTAGGGAGGGTGTCAAGAAATAGCAAGCTTCGATCACTTCGATCGGCGACAGTCACGTTGTAGAAACATATATAGGTACCTATCACTAAAACGTTTGAAGTCTTAGATTACGAGGAACTGCCAAAATCTACCATTTCAAAGACAAATGAAACAGTATTATGCCGGTAATCACAAGTCAACAAATCTCAAACTTTGCTTTGACAATAACAGTTCACAGATAACTAGTTACGACAAATACCGTTATCTGCCGCTTTAATCTTTTTGCAACTGGGTTACAAAAACAAAAGACAAACTGTTTTAACTGAACTAACATTTTACTTAACTTTATCAGATTTTACAAGTTTGTTACAAGTTTGTCTTTTTAACTCAGTCAACTTATTATGTGTAACAACGTAATCACAATTATTTCTCTAGCATGGACATTATTTGCGTCACATTGTCTGAACGCGTCATTCATTAGTGTCACGAAACGAAACCTAAACACTCTTATTACCTACCTTTACGACACCTTAAAGCTATTTCAGGCAGATTGGCATTAACCAATCACGGTCATAAACATGTATACACGTTTGTACCTTATCGCTGTGGTATAAGGTGTAAAGCTGTATATTTGTTTATGACCGTGAACATAAAGACATATTGCCTAACAAAGGTTTAGGGCGCCATTTGATTGCTTGAAGCGTAACGGAGGTAACATTTACAAAGTCCCTATTCTGCTTTTAATGCTTTTTGAAACGCAGCTTTATTCCAAACGGCTGATGCTTCAATCTCGATTGAAAGGCATAGTATGATAGGAGGTTTTGTAAGTTTTTGTCTGTATGTGTTCAGATTGGCGAAAAATACGTTTTTGCAAGCATTTATGGTTACCGCAGTATTTCGTAAATTCTAAATTTGATATGTTTTCGTGGTAACGCTTCTTCATAATTTGATTAAAGTTGTCAGATTCAGAATAAAGAGCGTGTGGCGTATTTAAGGGAATATTTTGAAAACTGTGTCGTACCTACTTCCTCTAAAATGTAGCTTATACTTAATTAATTACCTTAAA
Organism: Pammene fasciana; assembly: GCA_911728535.1. Lineage (NCBI taxonomy): Eukaryota > Metazoa > Arthropoda > Insecta > Lepidoptera > Tortricidae > Pammene > Pammene fasciana. The sequence continues at coordinate 8,545,519 of OU452292.1, forward strand.
CCGAATGACGTCACATCACCTCATGAAACTGCCTAATTACTTTCGACGCTAGAATGGATCAAATACAACAATAAATTAATGACACAGGTACACATTACATAGCCTGCTAAACGTATCACTTTTACCGAAATCGGGAAAAAAGATATGCTCAAAAAATCTAAAGATCTCGGACCTATGCAGGTCCTAAATTATAAGTTGTATCACTGTATCACTAGACTATCTATTAATATTCTACTTATTATATTTGAATGCATTGTCGAACAGGTGTTGTTATGTTAGAGTCACTAATAAATATGAAGTCATTATTAGTGTTATTACTCAGAGCGTTTGACTCACTTAAAGGTAAAAAAATAAAATGCTTTAACTGGCGCACATAAGTAATACCTAAGTAATAACACTAATAACATCATAATTTTGTTTTTCTCTAAAAGTTGTCTTTGCACTGTGAAGCATCAGGCCATGGCCATACATTGGCGGGGAGTCAAACATATATACTATAGATATTGCCAGGGCCTTTAAAATACGAGTGCGGTTTTATCACACGAGTGTTTTAAGGCCTAATTACGGTTGCATACACTGCTTTATCTATACACATATTATAAATACGAAATGACACGTTCGGAAACCCTTAGAATGACCGCCATTGCACCGCCATGGCCAACTCGATTGTGCCGGCGGTCGGGGGGCAGGCTAACTGCGGTCGGGGGGCGTTATACGATGTTGTAATGAATTTTCTGGCGTTTTTTTCCCACGGTCACAGATAATACACTGATGTTCCAATAATGGTGGTAATTACATACAGTTTTCGTACGCAGAATAGAGGATTTATGATGTGGGTGCAGATAAACTGCTTTTGGCTAGACCGATCTAAGCAGGAAAGTTCACCTTATTATGAGCCTACATATCGGTGTGTCACCGTGAAGCCTGTGCCCCAAGAGCTATTCAATTGAATTACCCCCCAACCGCATGACTCACTGTGTTGACGCCATGTTTGAGTTGGTGTCTGGCTGTCTGGCGCGGGCTTTATACGATGTACTTTTGTATATAATGTTTAAATAAATTAATAAATATTATGGGACAATTTTCATAAAATTGTTTGTATGTTTTTATAGTTACGGGCTGTCCATAAATTACGTCATCGATTTTTGACTCACCCTAAAATCATCCAAGGATTATGCTTCGAATGGCCCCGTTTCCTCCTACGTTATGCTACCATCATCCGATGTCCAGACCCCCTTCCCCTATTTTGAAATGACGTAATTTATGAATAGCCCCTTATTCGTAAGTTCAAGTGTTCGAAACTGAGAAATTTAAGGTAATTTTTACTGTAAATTATAAGCAAAGTTGATTCTTATGGGACAGAAAGCGTGTCCCAATGTATACCTAGTATTTTCGACTTTTTATTGCTCTCCTTCTATATAGGTAAATGCCCGTGAAAGAGTACATATTTTTAGTTTCCCAGTATAATCAATAATTCTTACGATTCTGAATCACCAAAAATTTCTCGAAATGATTTCATGAACTTACAATACCTCCTGAAAACGCAAAAAAAACTGGACCCTATTTAATATAGGTTATGATTTATTTGTATCAATATGGTTGCGTGATGCGGTAATGGACGTGAATAGTAGTTTAAAGTTTTGTAGGTAATTAATAATTATGATATGGAGATTACGGAGGTCAGACACATGAATACAAATATTCCTTGTGCTAAAAGTCACTGCTTAAATTCTATATTATGTGGTATTTATTGACAACAGTATCTAATGTATCTACTGAAAGATACCGGCTTCGTATTGATACGACATTTGAAGTTAGATTTAACATTAATCACGCTAGCGATATGGTTTCCATCAATGTCAAGGTGTGACATTATTTATCACTTACCTGTTTACGGCAAAGATCTGAAGAATATGCCGACAATTCTTATCGGAAATCTAGAATAACATGTGACGTCAACGTTGGTTGTGAAAACCTTTCAAAAATATAGAGAAGCTGTACACGACAGGCAAATTACACAAGGGAACTTGTAATCGCGGGCTGGGTCCAAAAAGCAAAAGTTTACGAACTTTACATTCTCATAAAGTTTCAGATTTGTGGTACGTACTCCGTTGTGGTACTTATCCATTAATATACCGTGGACTGGAAAAAATTAAGAAATGTTTTTGGCCACATTAGATGGATGGATGGACTTATGTAGATGGGAGGCTAGAGCCTCTTATCTATACAAGACACTTTAAAAATTTCAGGAGTAAATAGCTTTTTTTTTCATTTCTATCTAGTATTGAGCAAGCCGTCCGTTTAAAAAAGCCTATTAATTACAGTGAACTCTGTTTCTTCTTAATTTAATTTTGTACAGTGGCCATCAAATTTATCGGAGCGGCCAGGATACTCATAAAATATCTGAACATGCACTTTATCGCCTTGACAATAGAGGCGTTGTTCAGATATTTGTGACCACCTTGGCCGCTCCGATATATCTGATGACAATATCTAGACAACTGATCACATAATAAAATTACCCATCGGCGAAATTTTCATAAATAAAATATAACACAAAAGTGAGATTGATCGCATGAAATCAGCACAGAATAGACAATAAGCAATTATATGGAATGAGCTCACTAATCTGCCCGGCAACGCCTGTATCTTCCACTTCGATTCTATTCTAAGCCTTATTACTGCGTACTAAGGTTCAGGTTGCGAAGTAAATTGGGCACATAGAGCCAGCCAGATTATCAGGTTACACGGAGCGACAGAGATTAACTCAATGACTGGCTGATTGTCGTGAAAAATCACATGCTTTCGTGTAAATGAAGCTTTGTGCTATTAGGTTGTGTCATCATGGTACGATTGTACAGTCAGCATCAAATATATTGTAACAGCCAAAGTGATCAAATAGTTAAAAATATTTATAACGGGTTACTCACGTAATTTTTGTCGATTAACCCGTTATAAATATTTTTAATATGTTAGATTCTCACGAAAGTTTTATAGTTGAAATTGATCAAATAGTTCTTCACACCATATATTTTGCATGGTGTGACTAACTATTTGGCTACTCTAGCTGTTACAATATATTAGATGTTGACTGTACAATAAATGCGCATCACATGACAAAACTTTTGTGGATGTCCAGACCAGATGTATCATTCAAAGGCATTGCTAGCATTTTTATGTACAGTCAGCAGCAGAAGTAGCTAAGCTGGTGGGGTGTTCAAAATGATCTACACACGCTCTTATTATCTTAACATTAAAGTCGTGTCCAGCTCATTTTGAACAACCCAGCCGCTTACCTACTTTTGCTGCTCACTGCATATATCATCAAGTTAGTCTATTTGATAACTCAAATACTTAGTTGTTAATAGAGGAGTTAGCAGTGGCGGAGCGTCCATAGAACTCGATTCCCACCGGCTTCCCTTATTTTCAGCCGGTTGAGTACTTTTACGACAGCTCATGGGGAAAAGGAAGGTCAAATTTAGCCCCGGCTTCCCTTGGAATTATTTTGACGCACCGTTAGTTAGCTAGGGTAGTTAGTAGTAGTAACGGTATAACAGCTTGCATTTAACTTCCTCAATTAATTTATTTGAACGTTCAAATAATATGATATTGTTGAAAATTAAGGCTGATTACGTGATGAAGGTTCTGGGTCACGGATGCTCCCAATATTTAACGGAATTAAATTGATGCATTGGTAATACAGTTAACATAAATTTACACGATGTTTCATTATTATTTTAATCACATGCTGATTCTATGACGATGTTATTTAAAACTTGAAATTCAACATCCATTTTACTCGAACAACAAAGTACCTATCAAATGCTCTTCCCGAGTTAGAATAGTACATTACGTACCTAGGGCGGTAAAATAAATAACCTTCGGTTCGGGCCACAAATGCCCGCAATCTGAGCCGTTCTTTATTTTACCGGCCTAGGTACGTAATGTACTATTACGTCTTCTCCTGGGTGTGAAGTGAGATTTGCCGCTACGCGCGAGAGCGGCAAATCTCACCGCCCAGAGTGACGTAAATAGTTATAAAGATTCTGGTAAAAAAAAACCCTCTAAAATTGTTTGCCAATTATTACAAACAGCTCGCTACCGAGTTATTTACAACTTATCAAGAGCACTCAATGCCCCACCGAAGGCATCGAATTATTATCTTTAACCTGTTTGACAATCTTATCTTTTGATATACAAAAATATTCTCCGCCCACCCATTTCAACAAAAACCTTATCTATTTATCTCTATACCAACCAGTACATATCAACAATATCGATACCTACATTCACAGTTTGTATATCTTTACAAAATCACGTGTAACTCTTTAAACTATTTGCAACGAATAGTTTTTGAAGAGTTTTTCAAAATGGCAATTTTGGATACCTTGCAGTTGTCGCATAAGATCGACCAATTATCCCAAGTCAGTCGGGATCTACGGAGGAAACATAAGCAGATACAAAATCAGGTAAATATGGTCTAGAACGTCCTTCTTTTAACATCTTGATGGGACTTGAGCACGAATTGATCTTTTATTTTCAAATCGCCATGGAAAAGCAAAGGGGAAAAGAAAAGCTATCGACTAAATTATTTTTTTGTTTAATTTTCTTTTTATCTTCATTTTAGATATAAATACTTTGTCAGTAGACAATGCTCACCGGAAAAGGACACTAATCCGTTAAACCTCGTATCTCTGCTAAATATATATTAAGATATGAGCTTTGTTTTTGTAGATATCCAATACCTGATACCATATACACGGTGCCCGCGAGCATTGCGAGAGATTTTAACCACGAATTCCTGAGGTCATAAGAAGTAAAAATTGTTATATGAAGTTAGGTCGATTTCGCCACAAAGAAAATTTTTGTTTTTGCTTTTTTTTCCATTTTTTTAATGCTTTGGAACATAAAAAAATAAATTTTATTGATACAACTAACGACTAACATAAATTGGTACATTTTTAATCGTAAAAAATGGTTTACGCAAAGTATTCCTTGGCCTTTTGATATCTGTCAATAAGGATGCCTAGACTAGACCCCATAAAGAGTGAAATCGCAATCAAAAAAGCGGTTTGCACTGAGTTACAATAATAAATATTTTTTTGTTTAGTTGGCAGTAACTCTGAAACGAGGCGAAATCCAGAAAAGTTTATACGACATTTAAATCTCCAATTATGATCAGGAATACACTGTTGAAATCTCTCGCAATCCTCACGAGCACCGTGTACAATACGAGTATGATATGACAAAAGAAGTAGATAGCGTTTTTTGGCGCCACAATTTTTATGTGATGGAATTGTCAAACTCAATTGCTTGGCAACGTTATCGCAAAATCTACGAGGTACTCTTCCCTATCTACATCAGATGAAAATGGTGCAGCCTTAATGTTTGTTTTCAGCTGGAGAGCAAATCATTTGTTTTTGATAATTTTGATTTGATATTATTTTGTAGAAAACTTTTTTTGTGCCATAACCTTTTTTTTGTGTTGAATTGTGTCTTATGATTTGTTGATATTACACTGCAATTCATGTTTTGAATTCTAGTTGTAGAGAATTTGAGCAAAGCATTAACATTTACGTTCTCAATCGTATGTTGTTAAACATTGGGTTTTGTATGAGAAATATATTTGTAGTTTGGTCTTTCGTTATCTGTGATTTGATTAAGTATTTCTAGTCCCTTTTGCTTCTCCTAACTCACTAATTAACCAGGTATCCATTTAATAGTATTACCTCATATTCATCTTTTCGAAACATAAATTTTAAACCGTCGGCGTTAAATGTATATTTGAATTTAAACCATCGAATTTAAGACAACACTGGTACAAAATACGGTGAACTTTGAAACTACACGGACACATTATAGCTGGACAAAATTTTAATAACCTAGCCTTGCTGATGTAAAGAATATAATTGTGTTGCTGGATTTGCTACAGCGCTGGATTAGTTAACAACCCAAGGGTCCATAAAAGTGCCATTCAAAAAAGTCCAACTATAAAATATTACCGAAAAAATATTTTTCTATTCCATACCGCTGTTCCATGCGGCATGTTGTATTATACCGATTTTTCACACATTAACCCCGACGGTCAATTCATTAATATCCATGTACATGCATTAACCGTCCTGACCTTTTAGCTGCGTCTAGTGTGCGAGGAGCGGTCGGAGCTCAATGCGATAGTACAAGCTCAGCAGAGGGACATCAGTGCCTTGCAGCAGGCCGACGCACAGAACAAGGTTAGTCCAGGTCAAGCATAATATAGATATGGATTGACAATGTCCATACAAAATAGCGTCCCCGTATTTCAGGCTAACGCACTAGCTCCATCTATCGGTGACCACACACAATTCCCATTGTCATATGTTTCGTTCGGGGATTAACGCTGACAGAATAACTCGACCTCAGACTTGACGGATGGCGCTGCGGCACTTAATATGGAAGACAGTCGTATAACCTGAAGTTTGGAGGAACGCGATTTAGTATAGCATCGCCAATCCATATTTATATTATCCTTGGTCCGGGTGCATCTCATTTTAGATCTTAAGTTTGGGTGGTAAGGTTTAGTTTTGGGGTGCTAATCTCTGTAGTTCAGATTGCTCGTGTGCTTGAACCTTATTTACCGAAGTGTTGATTGTACTAGCGTTGTTCTCCTTGAAGATTCGTGTGTTTTGTACTTTACTACTATAATGTTAAGGTGTTATTTGCAATGTCGGTGTGTTTGCGTGCGAAAAGTGTATGAATTAAATTCTGATTATAGGTATGCTGAATGAAATCTTCAGATCTGATTATCTTGTAATATAACGCAAAATTGTTCGGGTTTCTTAGTTATTTGTTTCTTTTATTTGTGCTTATCAGTTAATAGCTATCAACATTTTTAGTGGGGTTTTAATGATATGGATATGTCGGCGGCCGATCGTAACATCAGGCATATCGTGAAAATCTTTGACTTGTTTATTCCCTGAGGCGACGGAGCCTCGCTACGCGGTGCTCCTAGTTCTGGGCAGTTTGCCCTTCGGGCATCAGAAGCTACCTAACCTACCTATACATAGGTTTAATGTGACTATCGCTAAAACATTACACAGTAACGTTACGATCTGCCTGAATTTACGATCGGCCGCCGACGTCTACATTACTTTTTGGTTAAATAATATTTCTCATTACTTCATTACTTACAATAATATGCTGAATAGTAACTACAAACAACATTACTTATTAGTATCAATATGCCTGTATTTGAGTTTTTATTTATTTATTTAACTTTTAGTAAAAACAATGAAAATTTTTTTTTTCTGACTTAAATTAAAGTACCTATATCGATCTTACCTAAGTTGTACCTACGTACAAACATCGAATCACAAGACATTTAACATCTTATTCAAATAATAAGCATATTCTAGTAATCGTAAAAATTAGCGTGAGTTTTATATAAGTTAACATGAATATTAACCCACTTATTACTATCGATATGACATCAATACTTGTGGTCGGTGGTCGGCCGCCAATTATTCACATCCATGTAAATAGTGATATGTCTGCAACACTATCTTCTTTGTTTTCAATGGGTTATGATATGCATTACGATATCGTTAGATAAACCACTACATCTGGAAAACTGCGAAAAACGCTATAACAGCTAATAATACGATTAAAAAAAGGATGAAACAGTTCACACTTAGATTTCAAACTTTTAAGTATTTACGAAATGGCTCTCGATAACTATTGTTTATGCACAAGTACCTAACATTTGTAAGATAAATTGGAAATGAATGCAACAAAATATGCGTAATATATTTAGTTCAATCTTAACTGGAAAGAAATCACCATAAGCGTATACGTAATTAATTATAGATAACCAATGGCATGGGTTTATTTTTATGGTATTTTAACGATTATTGATATATTTTGTTCAGCATATTTTAATATAAAACATTAATTGAATCATCTTTCAGAGCATGACACAACTGTTTTTCTTGCATGTAACTTTGTCTCGGATTTCCTAATATATCTTCAGCAACACACTATTTGTTACTAAAATATAAATTTGATTGATAACTTATAGTTTATAATCAGTCGATTCAAATATTGTCAGGACTTCAAGATTTCGAAGGAGGTTCTCTATTCGTCGCCTAAACCTATCTGGAAAAATCTTAAAAGGATATACTTGACAGGTAGTCCCATTGTCATCAGGTCATGATGTTTGGGATCCTGTAGAAACTGAGGAAACTCTTCAAATAGTATAGGCACACCTATAGTGATACGAGTATTTTTTACAGTAGCTATCGGGCATTTGGTAAGACGTGACCTACTCGAAGTCTTTTCCTTTTTATTTAGAATGATTATTGTAGCTCGGGCATTTGCTCTCGGAATGGTGCGTAAGCCTAAGTGAAGCCGGTTCCTTTTTTATTAATATAACATTAATATAACTTTTATTAATATCCGTTACAGAAGTGCGCGTCATGCGGCGCGGTGTCCCCCGACGGGCCTGACGACGAGGACCAGTCCTCCAAGCCCACGTTCAGCGTCCGTGAGCTACGGGCCATACTTCACGAGCGCAACGAGCTCAAGCTGAAGCTGGGCCGCGCCGAGGAACAGTTGCAGGCGCTGCAGGCGGAGGTGCCGTCGGAGAGGTAAGTAGTTATGTTGATATGTGATCACTTGGGAATATATGAACAAAAAATGCCATACGATGGCAACTACGTGTAGTAGACTACTAAGTAGGGGCCGTATTAACTCTCGTTCCAGACACATTATCTTTATTCGCATTTAAGACGCATTTCTCTGGGGCACAATTTCTATAGTAAGTTTGTTAGAGACATTTGAATCTAACGGGAAATAGAATATATGTATTCATGCATGTAGCAAATTTAATACATTTTATCAATGAGGAAGGCCGGTGTAAAATAATCATACATGGAGTTCGAGATGAGTCCTATTTTCGTATGGAATTTGTTACTTTGTCGAATTCTAGATGGCGTTCGCATCGGTGGACCTTTTTCATATCAGATATTACATATTCCATAGATAATCAAATTGACAGTTGCCTTCCCTATTCTCACTAGGCGGACATGCTATAATACAAATTCGTTTGAGCGCCTAAGATGTGTGCAGTGCACGGAACGTCTGTACACATTTCGATGTGTGCGTAAGTTCATGACGCGCAGCCAATCTGATCTGACTGATAACCTACTACTTTCCTACTAATCGGCCGCCGCAGGGTGTAATTGCAATCGGGGCAGGGCGTAGGCGTTCTGTATGAAATACTATTAATTATTGCTTGCCATTACAGCAGTTCAGACACATCACTGTCCGCGCCGGCGGCGGCGTGCGACGACGCGCCCGTGCAGGGCCCGCTGCCGTGCGAGCCCGACGACGCCCCCTGGAAGAGGCACAGCGGCATCAGGAAGTTGTGAGTACCTGGCTATTATCAACCTTGTTAGTTTGGAATAAGGCTCATAATATGTGGGAAATCTCAAGGCATGGAATAGTGATTGGGTAACGATAACGATACGGCAACGGTAAAAAATTATGTTGAATAACGTTAACTAGGTATTGTTATAGTTATTTAAACTAGTGGTTTGGTAACGTTAATAGACGGGAAAAATATCAAGTAGATCAAGAAATAGAGTTAACGATACTTGACTTGATATTGCTGACTTCCTGCTTTTTAAAACGTCACTATTGAAACTTTTGGAATCTTGCCCTGTAAGGTCCTACATATATGAATAAGTATGTATCAAAGGAAGCAGATTGTGGGAAGTTTAGATTAATCAGTATGAGAAGCTAGTAAAGCTTCTTCTTTCTTAATTTTTTAAATTAATGACATCATTTTACAAGAAAAACCTTTAAGATTTTTTTTGTTTGAATGTAATTACTATTTACATTAAGCTCTAAGGTTTATTTAGAAAACTCATCAATATATTGCTGGCCCCATATAACAGGGTTCTATTTTACATTTCCAATGTTGTTAAATTTAGACTTAATGTTACTATGAAAATGGTTAAATTGCAGTTCGATAAAATTAAACATAGAGTCCTTTAATATTGGGCCAGCGATGTTACGCGGCATGTACGATTTAGAAAGGGTGGTTTTATGGTATTTCTCTCGCAATTTGAAGAAGTTTGGCTTATATTCTCATTTTTTTTGATGGCATAACTACATAGAGGTGATTTGACGTTGGTAACGCTGGAAGTATGGGAGCTAATTAATGAATATACTTTAATATATATAATATGCTGGTGTTGGTGAACCCAGATTTGGAGTGGATAGATATCGCAACGCTTGTACTTGCATGACATTTATTATATTCTTCTTATTGATATATTTCCTATTGTTCACCTATTGCATTAAATAAAGTTAAGGGGGATGTTATTTATAGAGAAAATTATCAAAATATTAACTAAACTGTGTTACAGTAGGAACATTGCACTGCATAATATTGCATTGCACTGGACTTTGCAACAAATACCAGAAGACTTGGCAGGTAAACTTGCGGTATCTATCACTCGAAATCTGTGTACATTTCCATATTGTGTTTAAATATATTTGGAAAAGGTTGCAGAAAATGTATTTCTAAGGATTGTACAATATTTATAATTTTAATGTGTTTTCAGTTCACATTCATATTTTTCCGTATTTCAGCATGTTTATATGTAAAATGGGAAATTCTATGTGTTTTGTAACTTTCTACTTTCTTCCTCTTTTTCATACAATCATGTAACATATTGGACACAAAGCTATACTTTACTACATGTAGTGCAAATCATCCACATTCCAATAAATCTATTTTAACCGATTGGTTCAAACCTAAAATAGTTTTGTCCGAAATATATGTAACGAAGTATGAAATAGTTTATCCTGATCTTATATTAAAACCAATATACCACAAAGCATTCGCATTCTACATTAACTTCAAAATGAAAAATAAATTTTCTACTGAACCAGGAAAGCTTTTTACGGTAATGATAATAAAAATATGGTTAGCCTAAGAAAAGCGCAGCTTTTATTTCTTTTTTTAGTGTGTGTGTGCCGTAATAAAATGACACTAAATTAAATTAAATTTATATTAAATTAATCACAAAATTAACGGCGCTGTTAATGTCGAAACTTGAAGAATGTATAAACAACAACGTTTTTTTATATGGTAACGTTTTATTTATAGTTAAGCTTAAATAGAATAAGAATTTTGAAATACCGTTATTAACTGTTTTTGAAGAAATAGGGAGGATACTATGTAGAGAGCATTCATTTGTAGCATGCGCCGCAATAAGGGCTTTCATCTTTATATCATAAATAAACATATAATAAAAATTGTACATATTTTCTCTTAAAAGAACATTTTTAAGCACGAAAACTGTGGGATTGGTTTGTCTTAACTTAACTTCATCGTATATTTGGTTCTGGTACTTTTTTCAGTTTAAGTACTATTCGGACTATTTGGTTATTAAATGCATGATAATATTAAGTTTGGTTGTTTTCAAAATTATTTTTAGGTGATAATTGAATGAAAAATGGCACCAGGGCCGAAAGAGATCGCAATGCCACGGATCCATCGTAACACGGAGCACGGAATCGCATGGTATTATGATACCTATTGCACTCGAGTCAAATGCTTGTTTCGCTTGACCACTTCCCTATTCCCTTGTTTATATACCTTTTTTATTTTCTTTTTTTTATTTGTACCTATGCTAAAAAAAAGCACAGTATTGTTACAATAATGCTAAGGTATAGATAGCATTGTAAAAATCATCTGTACCTTTATCTACGCCTTGTTGATTCGAAGAAAAATCAATTTTATATCTTTCCGACTAAAGTTTCATTGTTAAAAACATTGGTTATTGGCACTAATAATGAATCCGATTACGGACCACCGACCACCGATTATCTGACTTATAGTGTATTCCATATACAAAAAAAAATGTAAACAATTAAAACCACGCGTCTTCGTAATTTGGGCAATGAGACACCCTTAGGACATTGCCTGACCGTCTGTATCACGTTTTTTTTGTTTACATAAAAAAATGCATATATGTAATACACCAAATATCTGACGACTTGTTAATTGTGTGCATGAATTGTGTGCATTGGCATTTTTGATTTTGGAAGCATTCAATGTCACTGAACGTCACATTGAAATACACGATATGACATGTGTGATTACTGATTACACACGAAATGCATCATAATTACATTCCAAATGAATATTACCACGAATGAGTACGTAACATATCAGTTAACAAAATAAAAATAACACACGTAAATAACAAACTGTGTGACATTTTTCTACACAACATCTTACTAACACTATTATTTTCCTTACATTTCTAACTCCACATTTAACCCTCTCGCTGTTTGTACCGGCACTTTTTTTTAACCCTCCTGACGAAAGTGGTTGCGTGCAAGGTTTTGGCTGGCGCTGACGACGAAGGACGAGGCACGCCGCTCGCCGCCCCCGAGGATCTCTTTCGGCCCTTGGTACTGAGGATGTGGAGGTATGACGGGTGCTAAGAAAAGGATACTAACAGGGATGTACTGATATTTGTAAGCTGTTTTCTGTGTTATTAGTTCAACCTATTAATTTATTTTCTGTCGATATTATTCTCCTTTTTGATACGATCGATTTTATCGAGGCAAAAGTGCTAGCAATTTCTCAAAATTGGATGTTAATAAATTTGGAACCAAAGAAAATTTTACATTACATTTTTTTTAGATGAATAGGGCCAGCTGGACAGGGTTTGAAGAAAAAAAAAAAAATAGTAATCCAAAAAGCTCGTCTACATCATGGGGTCATTATGGGGACGTTGCTATGTGTTAGAAGGAACGAACGATATTGCGATCTCGGTCCGTCGTATAGCTGTTTCCCTTGGACTCTGCTCGTGATGGTTTGGTGGAGAGAAAGCCTAAAGGCAATGAATATAAACTCAATTTACATAGCTTAAAGTAATGTAAGGGATAGTACGAAATAGAAGAGGAAGAGAACAGCCAAGTTAGGTAACTAATTGTATCTGTAGGTTAAGGATCTCTCTATGTCGTAGACTTTACTTATATTATAATATACGTTCGTTTTCCAGTTTTCGCAAGCTCTTTGCTGAGTCTGACATCGGCGTGGGGATCCCGCGGCGCTCGCTGTCGTCCCTCGCGAGCAAGATATCCCCCCACCCCGCGCCCCCCGCCCCCTCCTCGTAGGCACTCCGACCCCGCCCCCGCCCCCGCCGCCTCCCTCGCCAAGCACAAGCCCAAGTCGCGTCGCTACTCCGACATCAACAACCCCCAGTCCAAGCTCGACCTGCGGCAAGAACTCATCAACCTCAACCTGAACAACCAGGAAGTAGACAAGTGGCTCGGCAGTAAGTTTGACGAGAAAGATGAGGAATACTTAGACAAGTTCAGCCACGACATCCCCCTGCAGAGATCGCTTTCCCTCGACGGTGGCAAAGAAATCTTCACTTACCTCGATACTATCAGCTCCGATTGGTCCGTGGGTAGTTCTTCCGCTTGGACGGTGCATTCGGACAGGGACAGTCAGCTCGAACAGTACAGGAGTTTCGAAGATATCCCCGCTTCTCCGCGGGCGAAAAGCAGGCGGGCATCTTTTGATATGGATAACGCTTTCTTTGGTAGCGGCTTGGCCCTGTCGGTACTGAAAGACAGCTATAAAGGCTTCGATAGTTCGAGCAATTTATCGCCGCAAATCAGAAAGTTAAGGCGGAACCTTTCGTTCCATGATTCTTTACAAGATTTTAAAGCGGTAGTAAGGGATGATGAAAAATCGGGAACTAATGTCCAGGAGGGCATTGAAAGGGAGGATCTTGAAGTGCGGAAACCGATGTATAGGGACATATCTATTGCTCCGAGCAATGACCTAAAAGAGACGGAAAGACAGAATACACGACAGAGGAAAGTAGCTATACCTCTTCAAAGAACCTTATCATTTGAAAGGAAAACTGAAGTTAACCTAAGGAAGGAGGTCTTAAAACAGACCGTTCCGAACTTCAAGAGTTGCGAGGATTTATCACCACGGAGCAACTCGAAAACCACGCGACAAGACTCCGCTGAAAATTTAACTAAGTCAGCTCCTTTAGGCTTGACACTCAAGGATCAAGGGAGGGAACTCGGTAGCGGGCATATTTATACGAGTGTTCGGAAACTAAAAAAGAGTTTATCCTTCGTCTCGCCCCCAGAAGCACCCGGTACTATATACGACGTAGAACGTCGCGCGAGTGATGCCAAATATGAAAATTCCACGAATACTTCCAACGTAGTAGAAATAAGTAGAAATTGTGATTGTCGAATTTGTAGTGACGAAATAAAGGATGACAGGAGATCTGTGTGGCGTAGGATTTTTTGTAAACTGTTTATGAAAACCGTTTCCAATAGAGAGAAAAAATATTGGGACGAAAATAACAATTTAGATGAAGGAGAAATGTATAAGTGTATAATGCATACTTTGAAATTGCTCTTCGGACTGTGGTTGAGGCATTTGGATCATAATTGATTGGAAACGGTTTAGTTGCTTGTAGTAATTTGTTGCTTAGTGTTGTTAAAATATGTTATGGCCGGCGGCGTATTTCTAACTTGACACAATAATTTTAGCACATCACGACTTATTGGATACAAAATGCACACTTTGTGTTAAGCACTTATGTGTAAATTGATCATTGTTGAGTGTTTTTGAACATAGAACAAAGAAATACTAGATGCTAGAATTATCAAAATAAAGTAGTTTTGACAACTAGACCAAGATAACGCTATACGGCGTCGCATGGTGCTTTTACAAGACGGGTCACATCGGATCATTGGCGACTGTACATGACCCGACATGTGAACGCATCTGTACATTTTGCGGTAATAAGTCAAGTACTATTTATTACACAGTCGGCAGCAGAAGTAGCTAAGCGGGTAGGGTGTCCAAAATGACCCACACACGCTCTTATTCTCTTAACAATAAAGTCATGTCCAGCTCATTTTGAACACCCTACCTGCTTAGCTACTCCTGCTGCTGACTGTACATTTAGTTTATGGACCCCAAGCGTCCAATATTTCTTTAGACTATGGTTTGATGTCTATGTCTGTTACATTCCAGAACGCATTAACTACCAGTGGCCTATTTAATAAAACTACAAGTGACAGTTTACAAGCGGAAGTCTCTATCCAACTCTATGTATTAGAAAGAGACTACCGCTTATAAATTGTCACTTGTAGCTTTATTAAATAGGCCACAGATTTTTTTTTCTTGAAATCGGGTAGTGCATAGACAAAATGACTGATGCATTAGTACGGCTGTGTGAATGTTTGTTTGGTGTGATTTCACAGCTTTTTGTAATTATTAAAAAAAATATGTTGCCACTTGAATATTTTGTTGATTGCTAAAGGCCGGTCGTCAAGCACAACGAAAACCGAACGTTGACCTTTGCATCTACAACCAATTACAATCTTTGCCGCCGGCAATCAAGGTGCGAGCGTGAGGGCACTATGGGGTTGGCCGGTCGAAAGTTTTTACAGATGGCGCCAGCATAGTTGGTACCTGTCAGTCCTACCAATTGTGTCAAATTCTTATTTTTTTTTTGGAATTTTCCGACCTGGATGGGCTAGCCTTTAAGCCAAATCCCATACAACAATACTAGTGACAGGTGCCAGCTATGCTGGCGCCATCTGGCCAAACCGTTGACAGTTGCCAACCCCATTACTGTGCGCGTGCGACAGAGACAAATAGAAATAGGGCAATGCTCGTTTTTCGCTGTGCTTCGTGACCGGCCTTTATCACTGCTAATTAACAGCCACAGACAGGTTTTTTAATTATTAAAAGTATAACTAAAAATAAGGTAAAATTCACCATTGCCAATACTTAGCTAACTGTTCCTTCACAATATGGGTGCCATTGTAACATACTTTAATTTATTTTTCCTTATGCACCATTCTAATCAATTTGGACCAGTGAAAAAAAAAACACATATCCTGACATCAGTGTATCAATCCGATTAGCATAGAATAGGTACACCATACTTTCTAGATATACATATAGATCTTCCTAAGCCTTTAAGAGATATAAATACTTGACACAATTTTCGAATTTAAACGTTTTATTTTTTTATATTTATTTTATTTGTCAACTGTGGTTGAAAGGCCTAATCATTATCATATTTTAAATCCTATACCAATTTAATTATTTACTCAATATATCAAAATTTCGATTTTTATTTCATTTCTAAAATTTAAAAATAATTTATTATTACATCTCATTCAAATGTCAATTACAAGTTACCAAGACAGAATAAAATTTAGAAAAAAGCACAATAGTCTCATATAACAAAAATGCACATGACAATAAAAGAAAATTTTCGACACATTTTCAACGATCAACATTTAGTATGTATAATATTTATTGTGTGAGAGTAGTAATTTTATGTCTACATGTAAAGAAGGTAGCTAAAACTGCGACATTGGAAGCAACTTTAGTAATACAGGATGACTTCGAAGTGGTGACATAAAATGCAATACGAGTAAATTCACGAACTTACATTAAGTATATTTTATATTTTCATGCTGTGTTAGTATCAAATAACAACTACTACAAGCGTCAAGATAATTCGACAAAATTCTATAAAAAAATATTGTTGGTTACCGACCTGGTTTTGTGTTGTCATTTATAAGTCACCTGTCATACCATTATGAATATGTATAATAGTTTGAACTGTAAAATAATACATCAAAGTGGCACTAAATTTTATACAATTCAATCATTTCTGTTTAATAAATTAACTCACAGTTAACAAAACAATTAATGTTATTTCATAGTCGCATAAAGTGCTATAATGATATTATAATCTATCCATATAAGTATTGTGTGAAATCTTATTCAATATTACGTACCTATTATAATTTTAATAAGTGACTACATCTAGTGTCATTGACTATTATTAAATCTAGTCACAGTAATACTGGGTACTAGCATTAAGAGTCCCATTGCTTAAGAGGAATAATTAATTATATCAAAGACAAGTAAACTAAAAGACGTGCTAGTCAAATGATAATTCTTGCAATGCAGGATACTTCCTAGTAGTGCACGTTCTATGAATTAATTGTCTTTGCTTGTGATTCTGCAGCAGCACAATTAACCGCTGGATCGAAGTGGTAGGGAAACTAATCAGTATTAATAGTAATTATATCGTAACCCTGTCAGTTTTATTATTACAAGACAATAACAAAAACATTTTTGTACATCAGCGTCAGTAACCCCAAGAGAAAAATAATTCTATAGTTAATAATATAGCACAATAAAAAAATGTTGCATTAACAGTTGCAGATAAGTACCTATAGTTTTTTTTTAATAGTTTGAAATATTTCCTGATGTACACTCGACGTCAAAAATATGCTTACACATTTTTACCACTTTCTAATAAGGTAATAAGATACAAAAGTGTAGGTAAAAATATCTTTGCCGTCGACTGTACAGGGTGATATGTCATTACAGACGCAAATTGTACGATGATGTTATAAAACAATTAAAAACTACAATTAATTATTCCTCTCAAGTAAAATAATTACATTGAAATCTTTATTTCGTTAAATTGGTTTTGGGAACATATATTACCGGTTAATAATTTTAACCAGAGTTAAACCTTACACATCTTCCTTCTTCGTTTAACTATTAGTGGTAAATGTTGTAAAGACAATTGGTACCTAATTATTAATGTAAGTTGATGACGGTGTCAAATATATATCTTTATATTAAGTTTATTATGTTTGTGTTTTATTTGTAAACTACCCTCAAAAGTTTAGGAAATAATATTATCTTCTTAAAACTATAGGTGAATGATTTGAACAACGGAATTTCTGGTAAGTTATTCAATGTCACCCTGTATAGTAGGTAAGTATAACTAAGAAATAGCTAACCATGTTAATTCTGACATACAGTCCTATGACAGATGGATGAACATGTCCGTATCGCGAACGGAATTCCTTACTTTCCATACAAGTTGAAGTAACGGTATTTTTTAGTTGATTTATTATGAAAGTCGTACATGATAATATCTTGACTAAGTACCTACATCTGGGTGGGTGATACTTGACTTAAAATATTATCAAGATTATTATCTTGCTGGGTGTCTTCTGAGTTCTGACAAAAAATTCGACTTGTTTCAAGTTGGTAAGTTGAGTAGTATTCCAATTTGGATCGATGCGTGTACATAATATGTCATGTTAGGTATACCGAAATATTTTTTATACCTACTTTAGTATTTGTTTGCGAATCTGACAATTTTATTCAAGCAGCATATCGGCCATAAGGCCAACAAAAGTTGGCATGGGTAGTAGAACGGTCCCTAATCTAATGTAACTCGAGGGCGAGGAGCACCTTGATTTCGGATCAAGTGCAAATTCACGCTAGCACGCTATAAGGTTTTGAGTCCAGATTTCAACTATTAGTACTGTTTAAGACTTCTTGAAGTAAATATGATAAGTAAAAAAAAAAACTAGAAACTGAGGAACTCAGATCAAAAGTCATCCGAACCGTGAAGCCTAGGCGATCACACCACATGCGGCGACGGTGCGCAAGCGTGACAGCGCTATACACACGCAGAGCCCTATCTTGCTCGCGCACCGGCGCCGCATGCGGGAACCGCAGCAGTGTGAATGCCGCCTTAGGTGCCCCTAATACTCTTAAAGGCGCCCAAACTATGTAGTTTACACGATGAATTCTAAAAATAGCACATTCCGGGGTCCTCAGATCACAGTCTATTCTATATATTCAGGTTTCAACGGCACCTGTTCTCTTTGATTTGACCTATCGTAGCAGAACCCAAGTGAAACGCTCTCCCTCTATAATTTCGGAATCTCGGACCGGTTCCAAGTTCACGAGCGGCAGGTTGCGACCCACATGCCGACTTTCGTACGCATTATCGTAAAATTTGTCCCAACGTCAATGATTTCGGAAGAAAGTTGCAGATTGTGATTCGAAAATCAAAATTGTGTTTTTGCATCGGAAAGTTGTGACATTCGTTGTGACAGTTGCGATCTTGCTTTTAATGTTAACTTTGATTATTAAACCAACCGGATGCGACACGCGCTCTCATTTGTACCGGAAAAAAAATTGCCGTTTTTTGCGGGGGAGGGAAACGTCAAATATATGCGAAACGTCAAAATAGCCACGTCAAATAAATGTCAGTCCATACAATGAGTATGACCTCTGGTCATACATTTTCGGCAGAGGGGAACGTCTGTCAATGGCTGCTCCGCTTGGTTTAAAGCTCTAAGAATTTTAATACCGACTTCTGAAAATTCTACGAAGCTTTGTATTAGGGGAATAATATTCCGCATATCAAAAAATATTGAATTGTACAGCAAAATAATCTGAATGCATATCAAAGCGTTTTAATGTGAATTTGGATTATTTTGCTTATAAGTATAGGTATATATGGTTATGGTTATTTTCTTGATGTGCCTTAAAATATAATACAATATAATACTAACCTTTTTATTATCACCGCCATGGTTAGGTTAGGTTAGAAATCGGCTTCCTATCAAAATTAAAAAAAAAAAGAATTGAGTTAAAAGGTAACAGACTGATGGTGGAATGGTGCAAAACAAGTACCGATCACCTAACAAAATATTTTGAATAACAACGATACCTATCATCAGACTATCATTTTAAGCTACACTTAATAGCAACTGCACAAGTGCACAGTCGCCATCAGATATATCCAGCCAGGGTACTCAAAAATATCTGAACATGCACTTTATCGCCTTGACAACATTGATTTATTATGTAGGTAGAACCTACTAGATGTGACATCTAGAACAAATTTTGTGCTGCATGTTTGGCCGTTGACAGCTGTCAGTTGCTTAGCACCATGTCAGTGTTTCAAGAGCGAATGTATGGACTTTAAGTGCCGATCACTTAAACTCATGGCTGAAAATTTTTGTTAGGGATGTCATCTCCTGTTACTCAATGCTTGACAATAGAGGTATTGTTTTGTTTAGATATTTGTGACCACGTTGGCCGCTCCGATATATCTGATGGCGACTGTACCAAGAGCAGGAGAAATATCTTAAGTATTATGAACGTAGAGTGCCCCAGGCGTCTTTACCACAGTTATTTATTAGATTACATGGTTATTACCAGCATTATTCAAAAGAAATATGTAGTCAGTTTTATAAATATAGTTATTGTGTACCTTACTACATGGTAATAAAGGCACAAATCTGGAGCTATAGTTTCAAGGGTCTTGTTACATTATACTTTGTTTAAAGTGTAATGTAGTTATCGGCTAAATATGGTAATATGCATTTTAACCGTGGGTTAACTCTAACGGGTACTTGTAGGAACTTGAGGTGTGTTATCTAATGGGAGTAATTTATTAACTATGTTATTAAAACTTCTAAAGGTACCGATATGTACCTAGTGGTAGGTAATTCTACCGGGTAAGTTTACAAGTCGCATTAACCCTTCATTGTAAGTACTTATTGCATACTTACTCGTAAAGTAGGATCCAGTCTTCATAAAAAATATTGAATTTTATGCAAAATTAAAATAAACCAGCTATTGCTTACGTATTGTTTTTTTCTGGAAAAATAATACTTGCATTTCGTTTCTCAGATTTTCATATGAATTAAGTCTATTATGTTTAGGTATTAAGTGTTTTTACAGGAATTTGTTAAAACCCAAATTGATTTTCTTTAAAATTAAGTATAGTAGGAATTTTTCAAGATGTCGGAATTGTAGGTAGAATTCCCTAGTAAGATTGCGACATCTTAAAAATTACTACCTTAGGTAAGTAGGCATTTTGGGGAATAACAATGGTTTTATACAATACCTACTTAACTCTATTTTATTTTAAGCATTCGTTCAAAATTGTAAATTGAATGGGTTATTGATTATTGAGCATATAATTTTATTGTCCGTTGACGATCTGAATAGATGCGCACGGGTATGTTACGTAATTATTTATTTGTCAAATTACGTGATTGATTATTTTGAACTAGGTATGTATGTTACATCACTCAACTCAACTGTGTTATTGTTTTATTTTGAGCTTGTTTATTTTAAGATTTCAAATAGATCTACACCTAATCATAGAATTGAAACTATCGTGCGATTCACTGACGTTAGTGAGCCACAACAACCCGCGCATCGTGTATTTCTATTCGTTTCCCAAACATTCCTAGTGCTTGAATATGTACAATTGGGCAGTATTCTAACTTTAAAACATGTTTCGACAGGATCCAGCTTCAATACAACTACAATACATTAACCGCGCAATAAAGCTAGCGCGTACACGTCTGAAACAGAATTGTCAGCATTTGCTTGAAAATTACTGCGGTGCAACTTCAATACAACTTCAATATTGGTTGATTATTTGTTGTGTATTGGAGTTATGTTTGAGATGGATTGTGTTTTTAATGTATTGTTTACGTATTTTAAAATTAGAATACGGCACCTAGACTCTCAGAATCATGTCGTGCTGTAATATAAGTGAGTAATATTGTAAAACTTTAATCACCTACGTACTTTATGTTGGTTGCTCTGTAGGTACAGTCGCTATCAGATATATCGGATGGTGATGGTGACTACATAGGTGGCCACTTTTCTACATTTTAATATTCTACAGTAATTTGTATAGTTAATTTTTGTTAGTACATTTATGTATAGTTTGGATTATATAAAAATTTTAAAGCAAAATCGGTCCATTTTACGGCACTTACACATATTATCGAACAAAAGACATCAACGTTCATGTAACCCAATAGGCACACTGTTTAAAATGATGGCAGCAATTATCGATAGTTTCCGACATTTTACACAGTTTTATTTAGCTTGACTTGACCCCGTATATTTATTTATGTGCATCAAATCTTGTAAGTTAAAGTTCAACCACTTTTTTATTATTTTTCACCTCACTAGCTCGGAAAGCCCTTTTTGTTTGTTTAATATCTATTGTGAAAATCGCTTTTTATCCACATGTGGTGAAAGAGTTTTGACATAAGTGACAAGTGGCTTAAGTGACATTTGACAGCTAACAAAACGTAAAACGTTAAAAGTGCAGAATTTTTAACATCGCAATTAATGAATTGCATCGAGTAAAAACACTTAATACAGTCTTACAACTTTATTTTAATTCATAAATATCAGCATTCAACATTAATCTTCATTCTTTTTGTAAAAACGGATAAATTGTTCTGACAGCCGAATAAGTCTACGTACGAACAAAACGCATCTGACATTTAATAAAACCTTTTACGTCAAAACTTTTCATTTCAATGGATCATATCAACGTTAAATATTCGCATGTTTTTCTAGATTGTTTTGTTAAAAATTAGTGATTCGAGTGATGAAGAAGTATTAAACACCTGAGGAATTACGGGAAACCGAGCAAAATGCACCCTTTTTCTTATTTTCCTCGCTGTAGTGAGGTGAAAAGTTTTGTGTTATACACGTGTGAAAGTTATTTTACGTCTCGTGTATTAAAGCACTCGCTACGCTCAGGATTCTATTTTTGAACCACTCGCTTCGCTCGTGGTCAATAATAGAGTCCTTTCCCTAGCTCGTGTTTCAAATAACACTCGCACGTAAAATACAACTTTCACCACTTGTATAACAAATAACTATATTTATTTAACATAAAAAGATACAACTTAAACTTAAACTTCCCGCGCAGTGTCTGATTGAGCTGCAATTTGGTATACTTCCGTAGTTTACATGAGAATGCTACTAATAGGTACAGTCAGCAATAAATCTGTGTACCAAAAACAATTTTTTGGGAGTAACTTGTTTGCCATCAATTGGCTTACTGGATTTGGATTTTGCGGGATTTTGATAAACAATGCTTTATTCTGTCGTTTTTCCTATTCTTTTTTTTTCATTTCATTTATTTATTCATTGCAAACCATGGTTACAGTAAGGTATTCATATGTTTTAAGTGCATGCATGGTTACCCTGTCAGGGCATAGCAACATAGTTGATATTCTAAAACGAATTAAATTTTTCTTTTTTACTCATATTTATTTTTCATATATACTATATGTTTTCATTTATTAGTCATAATACTTTTATACGTATTTAGAAATAAATGAAAAGTAGTAAATTCTCTGTTTCAGGAGAGATTCGAAATCGCGACTCCGCAATATGCCCGTTCGCTCTAACCAACTGAGCTACTGAGGCAGTGGATTTTTCTACTTTTCTTTAAATTTTAAACATTGTGGTATCAAAAATAATTGTAAGGTGCGTTGGGATAAGATTGAAAGAGGGGTAAGACAAAAAGTAGTCTGCAATGCTCCGGAATATGGTGAATTTTTTGTCTTAACCCTCATAAAAACACCTTTCTATCTTACCCCAACGCACCTTACTTTCTTATATTTTTAATCAGAAAAGTATTTTTTTCATTTTGTGCTGCTTTGACTTATGCCGCTCTAGCTAGATTCTACGTTTCGAAACCTTTCGTTCGGGTCTCAATGTGAGCACAAGAATTAAATAACAACTTAAATCACAAAACCTATTTCTAAATAACAGTATCCTACAATCTCACATAACTGTGTAAAAATTACGAGTAAGTATATATTCGATCTAATGAAGAACTACACTAAAAATATCCAGTTAAACTGAGCCTAACCGTAATGACCGACCAATTTAGGACGATGATTATAATTTGAGGCATTCATGCGTTTTTGCGTCCATTCGTCTTTGGCTAGCGTTTTACTAATGTGAAACAGATAGCTAGATGGAGCGTGAGGCGGCGCGGTATCGAGGCCGAGATGCTGCTACTTCTTGATACTTGTCACTTTTTGCTTAAAGGAAAAATATAAACCTAGATTATAACAGCGTCATCTAGAATTCTAGAGCATTAATATCTATCTTGAAACTATTTTGACATCTTTCAAATGAAAACTGCATTAATATCTATTAGTTAGGAAGCGATTCTACAGTAGATACTTGATTTTTTCATTACCCAATATATTAACTGTCTCTTCATTAGGGTTCAATCCATAACGAATAAAAAAATCGAAAATTACTACTTTTTCTGATCATTAACAATTTTCATAGTTTTTATTAAGTATGAAAACTAACAATACCTAGCGGATTCTTCGTAAATATTTTTTTGTTTCCATTTTGACGATTCATATACAAATAGTGGGCAGTATAAGCTTAAATGCATCATGTGAAATTTGTATAATGAGGTAAAATTGAATAAAACTAACCAATCATTTAAAAAAAAAACTGTAAAAAGAGCCGAGTAAAGTCGCCAGAGCTCATGAGATGGACTTATCATTTTACAAAGTCTCGTCTTGGAACATTTGCACTTTAATAGCGTCTATCGACCTTGAAGTCACCAAGTAATTTTTTAATTCGAATAACGGTACTCCTTGTCATACCTTTATGGCTTAATGACAGCGCTAGCCTAATATAGTCGGGTTTTTTTCGCCTGTGACTATACCTGTCAGGTTCTAACAAGCATGTAAGTTCGAAAGTGACGCATGAAGTGATAGGGGATAAAGACAACCATGGATGGACTTCAGGATCAAAGGGAAGTCGCAATAAAAAGTCAGATAAAGGTAATTTCTTACAAAGCTAAGTATCAACACTAGTTAGTCGCTCTACACGCGAAGTAAAGGTGAGCCTGCGCCCGCGCCAGTGACGTGTCTTCTCACTTCTTCAGTACCCGGTGGACAGTCGCCGCGCGCGTTCGTGCCGCTCCTACCCGCATTCGAAAGTAGTGCTAGTGAGGTTAAACTGAAAAGTTAAACTGATATCCGAACGTAAGTTTCTAGTGTTGTGCACTTTTGGGAATATCCGGATTGCAATTTAACCGGTAAGTTATGAATCTGATCGCTAGCTTTTGTTGAAAAACAAAGCTTCTGTTAACTTTCGAGAGGTTAACGTTTTGAGACATCAGTCGTGGATGTGGGACAAGGTGCAGCTAGTGTTTATATTGTAGAGCTTTTACTTGTCTTAGGCACACCACACATCTGAGCTGAATTAAGAAAATTCATTGACAAAATGCTTACATTTGTCTATGGTTGCTTAAATTTGTCTATAGTAGCTGATTATTTGTATGTAGGCCATAGACAAATTTAAGCATCCACAGACAAATTTAAGTATTTTTTTTATGAATTTTCTTAATTCAGAAGAAGTATGTGGTGTGCCTTAGAAATGCGCCAACTGTTGGAGTCGGTGAGGGGTCAATTCACAAACGTATCGTGGCGTTCCCCCAACTAAACAACACTAATAAGGAGATATGAAGGCAAAACGTTTAAGAATCCCCTCGTCTATGTAGTGCAAAACGAGTGTACTAAGTTTAAGTTAAAATGTCGAACATTGAAAAACAAATCAAATTACCTTTAATTAACATTTTGATTTTTTTAGTTCACTACTTAGGTATACATAATATACCAGCCCGCACAGGTGCGGTTTCAAAATTGATCTAAAAAATATGCCATGGGATAGCAGAGGGTAGACACACTACTATGTAAATTATAAACTTATATAGATGTTATATACTAAGGAAACGGTGACGGATCCCAGGGCTTGGATAGAACCAGCGTCTTCTGCATTCGCGGCAGACGCCTTAACCACTTGACCAAGTATAAGTTTATGTTGAACATTACTACTTTATATCAAAGGTATTTGGTATAAGTTTTTAAATCATAGTTTTCTCCGCGGTCAAGATAGATAGATTTTATAAATAATTAATGGGGCGGCGTTGAGTTAACGCATCTTAATTAAATGTCTTATAAGGAAGTGTTCTTTATTTACTTACGTAGAAGATCTAGTGAGCGGGCCAAGATAGACGCTTTGACAATCTGTACAAAGTCTTACCAATTGACGACTAAAAACTAATATCATGAAGAGTAATTTACGAAAAAAACGAACTTTAAATAACGTATGACAACAAGCGGTATTATCGCCAGATGCGATTTCTTCAAGGTCACCATGACTTAGACTTACGGCTATTGCGTTCCTAAACATAATTACAGTTACCTACGCCCCAGACATTTGAAATAAAAACAAAGCTCCTTAGAACCGGTCCCCCAAGGTTCGCAGCCAGAAGTATTTACAAAACATTCTGTTCTTAACTTTGTTCTTATCTATGGTATTAGGCTGGTTTTGCTTTTTTTTTGCGAAGATTGAAAGCCGGTATATGGCACCAAACTGCATTGATAATCAAACAGAATATCACCGGTAAGTAGGTACCTAGGTACCGTCACGTGCTACAACTTAGCCTCCGATGCCCAACTCTGCGTGGCTAGAAAAACATGGTTTTCTTCACCAAACTGCTATTTATATCCTATTCCTGAGATGGCTGGCTTTCTCCCACCTCAGGAATAAGATATACAAATAGCTGTTTGGTGAAGAAAACGAAAAAAGTTTCTTTGGCGATATCTTATCTTATTGGATTCGGGGGCCCACATGGATCCACTTCGACCCAGAGGGATCTTTTGTGTAGAAAAATGTGTGTTCTTTGGCGATAAAATCTGATCTTAACTTGTTTAATGCTGCTGGAGGGAATCCTTATGAGGTAGCTAATATAGCTTTTATATTTTTTGGTCTAAAGTTAATATAATTACTTACCTTTAAAACAACCCTTCGGCTCTTAGACCGCATGGGTACGGTCTTAAAAATTTAACTCAAAATAATTATGAAATAGAATTCAAAACACAATGCATGATCCATATTCCAGGATAATAAAGGTTCTAAAATACTCCTTAAATATAATTCTGGTTAAATATAACTAAAAGTATATAGGGATCTTTTTCAAACTCGAATAACATACACGACAATCCGATTAAATGCAAAACAGGGCATAATGGGCACCTTCACAAACCTGTCACATTATAAATCACCAAGCCACGGTGGTCCGGATCACGCTAACACTATTGTCCCTTCAAACAAAGTGACAAATCCATTTATTATTTTATAATATGAAAAACGCTTCGCTCGGTCTGCAGAAGCATGATAAAATTTATCATTAAGATTTAGTTTTGTAAAAACTTGGACCCTTTTAAGACATGTTGTCTCGTCTCGACTAATCGTCGGCAGGTAGAAAAGAAAAGTAAACTAACCATAGTGTTTTTTGGAGAAGTGTTTTTGCTAGTTTCGGATATTTGTTCCTGAATTATGGATGTTTTCTATGTATATCTTTCCCATATATTAAATATAATACCGTCGCTTAGTTACCCGCCATACAACATTTATTACAATTACTCTTAATGGGGGAGAATTTTCGTTTGTGTTAGATTGCCCTGATATTTATTTTATTTATTGTGTTAGTTATTTTGGACTGATACTATACATTTTCGTTGATAAGATATACTATACTATAAGTACCTATATATATTTTATAATAGTTAATTATTGTTACGCGTTGATGTCTTTTATACAGCTATGTTTGATATAGGTCATTACTAGTATCTTTACAGCGCCCCCTAACACACATTTTTGCCAATCAGACATATACTTCACATCTTCTTCACATAGGTAATGAAAACTAGTATATTGGCTATATTAATAGTTTTTCTTTTCTATTAAACATTTTTTCCAACATTGAGTACTTGTTATTTTTTCCCATTTTATTGTAATAAATTATTATTTTTCTACTCATTTAACTAAATCCTGTTTTTAAATTCAACATGCGGCAACATACAATATTAGAAATATATTGCGCGTTGTCCGTGATAAGCGCAACCATCATATGCTTGCTTATATTTTTTGCTAGAGATAAAAAGTGTATGATACGATTGAATATAATGCTCGATTGACAACCTAATATAATAATGGACGCAAGGTGACGTCACATAAAAGGTCATTGACCCTGTCCGCCGTTTTAGGTTACAATGTCCTGTGGTGAAGGCAGGTTTTCGCTTTGCATTTCGTTAAAAAAGGTACGTGCCTATTTAATTAACTGACTTGTATTGATCGAGGACATTGAGTAACAGGCAGTGGCAGCGCGTCTATAGAACACGATTCCCGTCGGCTTGCCTAAGTTTCAGGTGTCTGAGCAGTTTTCCTACAGCTCATGAAGAAATTTTAAGGCAAATTCAGCACCGGCTTGCCTGAGAAAAATATTGATCCACCGCCACTGGTAACAGGAGATAAGATTTTTTTTTGTCCCAAAAGTTGTAGTGAAAATGACTACAACTCTTAAACTACTCTTTGATTTAGTCGTAGCTGTCAACCGCCAAAAATGGCGCTTAAAATTTGTTCTAGACGACACTTCTAGTAGAATACAGAATAATTCAATAGTCGAGGATTAATAAAAACGATATGAAATTGTAGACAAACCTCACGTGAGACCCCTGGAGCACATAAGGTGCCTCTTATCATCAAATGACTGATGATGCTGGATTTAATTAAAATTATATACTAACCAAACCTCGAGAGGATGGGGGAAGATCGGAAAGGGAGGAAGGCATACGCGACGCGCTGTTGTTTTTTTTTAAGTAGATATAGCAACAAGCCTTTCGAATCGTCAGTTACAATTACCTTATGCTAATAATAACGTGGTGTTGAACGACCACATGGTCGAGGCAGATCTGCGCGAACTTCGAATCTACAATTGGCAGGAGCTAGCGGGGGACCGAGAAAAGTGGCGCACTCTCGTATCGGAGGCCAAGATTCACTTTGGGTCACTGAGCCAACGGACTAAGTATAACTAACCAAACAAAAATAAAAAATATAACATCGCCATTTATCCAGTTTAAAGCTTACTTGAAATTAACGCTAACAAATTAGCTAACGTTTTTAACAAAAGTTTTTATTTTATCAAAAAAGATATTTAAAAAGAATTATTAATACGAAGTATGTTCAAAACAATACTTCGGAAGAACCAAAACAAACATTTTTTATTCTTCCTCAAAAAAACCTCTATTCAAACAAAGGCAGTGACGCAAGTTCCCATACCCTCTGACCCTTACGTAATAACATTGTTCGCACACTTAACACGTTCGATCGCTCAAACCAATTACTTATGGTTTATGTAACATCCTGGAAAAGGTGCGAAGTGGCCACTGGGCGAGCGGCAAACGGTGTTAGATGACTTACCAAAGTGACGATGATAAAAGTATGTGATAGTCCAAATCAAAAGGTATTTGCAAGCCGGCGATTACGATTTTATTGCTCGTATACAGTATTATATCTGTGCAACGTAAGCGGATGCCGCCAAATGGTACCTTTTGCTTTAAACTATCGCATATTTTAAAGATTCTCCATGATATAAAATCATTGATGGAGGCATTACAATATTTCCACCGAAGAATTAGTTTCATAGCGCTTGGTTGGGTGTATTATGTTAGATAATGCAAGAAAATATTTTTTTATTGTTATTTCATATGCTAACAAACTGTTTCGCAGTCGGGCGAAGATTTGTAGTAGTTTAGTATTTTTATTTCTTAGCAATTTAAAGAAGCTACACAGGCTCAAGTATATTTGGGCAATGGATGTGTAACTTTTGTCTTTGCCATAAGACTCCTCTCCACCATGAGCCATACGACAGAACGAGATCGCAATATCATCACATAGCTGCACCCGATGATGGCCCATGTGGACCCTTTAGAAGTAACCCGGATTTTTGGACGAGTCAGGCCAAGTGTGTTGCCAGCTATTGTCGACTTATTTTAATATAATGAATATTACTCTAATAATATAGCTGCAATATTTCTCTTATTTCATAATCATAATGTCCATATCAATGTACTACATAAATAGGAAGCATTCTAACACATTCATATTTTAATTCGAAAGTAGACCTTCACGCTTCGTAATAAGGTCGTCATCAGAAAGGGCACGGCGGGTCGAATGCCGTGATTACACGTGTCAGGCGGCTGTAAAGGTCGATTTACACTGACAGCCGTGCTCCTGTCAAACGCAAATTGTTGCGTAAAACATGCTATTGGGTTAGACGTTACTTTGCTTATTGTTAATAATGTAATGATAGTAGATTTTTCATGGGGTTCTGAATTGATTGCCGATTCGGGGACAGATGGAAATACCCTTTAAAATAAACTTCATAAAACACATTTTGTAATTGAATTATTTCTTTTTTATAATATTTATTAAGTATTGAACCTCACTGCAATCTGAACCGGATATAATTAATCTTAAAATGCTTGAAGGTAGTAGGTACCTACCTCGGGAAATGACAAACAGCAGGACGCCCGACGTATTTTTCAAATGACAGGAAGTTACGCTAAACGTTAAATGAAGAAGATTAAAACCATAGTAAGGAATTAAAAAAAGATAACCAGATGAAGTGCTGCTACGCAGGGCCTTGCCCTTAGTTATGGATACAAAAGTAATTTATTACACCTGTATATTGTTTTAATTAATTCAGCTTCTACTTTTACCTTGTTATGTTACTCCAATCAATGTTTTGAGCGGTTTTATCGGCACCTAGCAGACGCTAACTGGACTTTCTACGATCAAACTGCTCTCAGACAATTTATTTCTAATTATTGATCGGACCATTTGAAAGTGAAGATTTACAGCGTGTTTAAACGTGGACTCTATTGTTGAGATATTGGAGCTATTTTCGTGTAGCTTGGTTATTATATGTTATTTTGTGCTAAGTGCTGTTATGCAACAATTAGATGAGATTTGATTAAAAGGTATACGTGCTGCTGTTTAAATGCGATAAGACCATTACCTACATGAAGGATAGATGGCAAGAAAACGTCTAGTATTTTTTTGGAATAAGAGATTTTTATTTTAAAACGCACAGCTCTTAATAAACCAATTTCAGTAAATACTTACAAAAATTCTTTTTTCTCTTGTAAAAAAGTACGTACCTAATAGTATAAGAAGTTACTTGAATAATTCCAGACTTTAAAAGCGCTTTCTTCTGCGTTTATATGTTATATGACACGAGGTAAGCATTTTATATTTCGTCACTATTTTGAAAAAAAAAACTAGTATCTTGTTCTGTCACGCAATAGAAAAATGTGGTAACTATTTATGTGATGCATATAGAGTTCCTGCGTTTCAACTTAGAGAAGAAGTGTGAGCTACGAGATTTTTTCAAAGTATTGACGATGTGTCGTCTACAGTAACCCTGACTGTTCAATGAATAGCTGTTTTCTACTTTATCTTTGCATATCCTAATAAAATCTTCAACGTGAAATGTTTATTTATATACAAAGTATTTAACTACTTAATTCCAGGCACGTCGGTTTCGAAAACCGTCCACCCTTTCCATGCAGTCATTGAATTTTAGATTTGTACGATTTACATAGGTATGCACGTTGATAACTTAACTCTCTAGAAGATAGAGGTACGTATCTATACCTAAATAAATCGTTATCTAGATAGGTGACTGTATTCCCTTATAAGTAATGTATTGTAAATGTATTTTTGCAAAATAACTGATAGACGGCGAGCTAGCCACGTCAGATATGACACAATAATGAGAGCAACGAAACCCCTTTAGTTAGTTTGCTATACAGTGCTTATTTCTAGATCCGGACACCTGGCAGCTGTAAAGTGGCGGAGGTCAAAAAATGAAAATAACTTGAAGAAAATAAATCACAGATTTCTGGGTTTGATGCAATATTAGGGGAAATTGTGTACTTAATTAGATTATTTCAAGTTTTTGTTGGGGAAGTAGTGCCAAATGATGTATGATGCAATTTATAGTTAGTCGCTTACTGTTTTTGTTTCCATAATAATACACAATTTTTTTATGCTAATGTTAAAATAAAGGCCCGGTCCTCTATAAATGACACAATTTCGGCAGTTCTTACCTATTCTGGTATTACTGTTTTACAACTGAAAATCTTTGTTGGTCTGTCGCTCTCCACCTCCACCCATTAAACGCTGCCAGATGCCCGGATCTAGCAATAAGGATGGGAAAGCAATATAACTAGATAAGATTCATTGCTCTCGTTATTGTGTCATATCTAACATGGCTATTTTAACTTTCGAAAGGAAGAAGTTTTATGTGAAATTAAATGTAATCGGAATTAAAGTTAAACTCTCTTACTCGTTCCCGATCAGGAATGTCTGAAGCTGCAAGTAAAAGCTTTGCTTCTTTATTACAACGGTATCATTAACAGTTCCAAAACGACATAAAACAGTATCAATTCAATTGCGTTACGTTGTTTTAGAAATGAGTGCAACAGTAACCGCACCCATAGCGCCTGGGCTATATTTAGACTGGGAGCACTCACCCTGGCTACTGATTGTGTATCTATGTATTCCTTTACTTTATATACGACTAGGCGAGTCTATTCTATTGGAAATTATGTGTTTGTGTGCGTGAAATTGTATGTACTAACTAACTTTGTGTGGGGCAACGTAGAATGCATCTGAATTTACATAATTTTGTCAAATCCAAAATTGGGTACTGGACTCATCACATCAGTAACTACTACACATACTACCTAAC
Source organism: Pammene fasciana (assembly GCA_911728535.1). NCBI lineage: Eukaryota > Metazoa > Arthropoda > Insecta > Lepidoptera > Tortricidae > Pammene > Pammene fasciana. The sequence continues at coordinate 8,577,879 of OU452292.1, forward strand.
TACCTATAAAGTTTCTGAATATCACACTATACCTACCGAAAAAAGATAAGATAAAACAAAATAAGAGCAGAGCAGGTGTTTGAATCGTTGGAGTAAGGATAATTTTAAATGCTAGGTATACCTACCTACGGCATTTAAAACGTTTGAAATTCATATCATATCAATGGTACATTGCATAATGCGGATATTTTTGTATAACACACGAACCCGTCAAAGTATAAATGTCGAGTCAATCAACCAGTCAGTGAAAGAGTTTGTTCTGGTCATAGCGTCAGCAGCAGAAGTAGCTAATCGGGCGAGGTGCTCAAAATGACCTGGACACGCTCCCATTCTCTTACAACAAAGTTTTGTTAGGTTAGTTTTGAACACCTCGCCCAGCAACATCTAAAGCTAAAAAAAATATTACGTCAAGTTTTATCAGACTTATGAAATGAGAATTGAGGTGTTCAGTTGATCGGTACTTACAGTGTACAGTCGCCATCAGATATATTGGAGCGGCCAAGCCCGACAAATCTGATGGCGACTGTACACATTTCTTTTCTCCTAACAAAAAAAGTTGTATTGTGTGCAGGTTAATTTTGAACACTTCACCCTCGTTTATATACTTCTTCTGCTTTGCTATATAATATGCTATTTCTCGGCCTGTCGGTTCAGACTGTCTTCTCCACTTTATCCGGTCTTCGGCTTCTAATGCTTACTGCACATTAAAAAGTCTCAGGTGAAATAAGACCTAGAATGTAAAAATCACGTACGAGTCGATTTCCTGTCCGGATGCGCACGCGCTGCGGTTACACGCCACGGTTTACCAGAGTTGCTATTGCAATAGCATGCCGACTACGGACGAGTCGAAGTCTTGCTCTATGTATGACTGTGACCAATTGACCATCCCTGTGGTGAGCATGGGGAAAAGTTATCTGAAGTTGACGTCCGTCAAATTTTAAAACTGAAATATAAGTACTTTCAACCGAAGTAGAACAAATATTTCTACATGTCTATTCAAATAAGACTACATACATTGCATTATCGTTCTTTCCCTCGATTTTTATAGCCAAATGTATAGAAATCTCGTTGAAAACGAAAAGTAAAATTTTCTTCTAGACGGCTTTATGGAACTAGTTTACCTACTGGTAACTCTGTACTCTGTAATTGTGATATTCTGTACCATTACGGTTCATATGGTTTCAACTTCACGTAGCACAAAATCATTGCATAGTCTCGATTCTCGAGGTCAAGATATACTGGTTTGATGACGAATGCGACTCATTGGCTGAGCATGAGTCTATGGGAAGCCACGTCCTGGTGACCCGGCTTGCAGGAAGTCTTGCTCGTCTGTATGATAATGGCATGGTGCTAATCTATGTTAGTGGCGGTGACTTGAGTCCATATTAATTCTAGTTGTGATCTATTAACTTACCAGCTAGAGGATATGAATCAGTTCCTTGATAATTTCGAGTCTAGCTCCCGTAACTTCATTGAACCTATTTTTTAAATATCGATGGAGTTAGTTACTTCAATCAGATTTTGATTTGTACTTAAATGAAAGATGATTGCTAAATTAAGGCAGTCGAAGTGTCATTTAATTATCTAGAATATGAAAAAAACAGTTTATAACAATGTGGGTAGTCAACATTTCTTGAGAGAGTATTGAGAGCAATACATGTAAGAGTTCTGCAGTTATATGATTTCACCAATTAAAATCTGTTGAATTTAAGATTTCGCACGCTTGTTATTTTATTTTTAGTTACGTGCAAATTTTTTGTTATTATCAATTATTTAGAAACCGTTCATCTTTAGTTAGTAATTATATATTGCATTTTGCATATTTGGTTCAAAAATGTTTTTTAACGAACCTTTCAAAATCGTCGTCAGAAAAATCAAAGTAGCATATGTTATCAAAGAACTTATAATTATCTAGACACAGACGGCAGTGTTTCGGCCAGGTTTAAAGAAGAGACTGTCCATCGCTACTCCACTTCACATTTTTGCATACGATTTGGTCACCCTACTCAATGTGACGTCGTGTCGTTTCTCTCTCTCAACAGATTAATTTTACTTGAAAAATAAGAAAAATTTAATGAATTTTGTTTTGAGAAAATACCATCATACAATGTTGATCAATAATGGAGTCAGAAAAAGTGGTTCCGGATCACGACCCAGAAATCAACCTGTATGTATCCTATACAACGTGCGATTTTGTTCATCTCGTGTGTATACTATTTATTTACACGAAAACCCTTCGAGCTGGTTTTCCATCCCTATAATTTCTTTCCCTGGGACCTGATTTTTGGGTTGCATATTCTGCCCTTTGATTAATATGTTGTCAATCAAAATACAGGTTTCAGTGCTATAATAATGCTTGTACTACTGTATGTAGACGAGAACGGGCAACGAGGTGGGCGAACCAAAATTATAATCTGGTCACGTTCGACCTCTTAGAGGTCACTTATCGTTAAATAGTCCATTGTAATCCTGTGTAGCACATTTCTAAGATTAGGATAAACTCATGAGTCATGCATGATCTTCTTCCATGTTCGCTACCTGCAGGGTTTCTTTAAATGGCTACAGTTTTGACATCCGTCGTGTTTAGTAATATTACAAGTTAAAAAAATACCCGCTTATTGATAGTTTATCAATAAGCGGGTATTTTTTTAACTTTTCTTAGAAGCCTCACTTGTCAAACTGTGATATATTGAAGCAAGCACTTACATTCCAGGGATTAACATAACAATAGTCAATAACTAATTGTCATAATCTATCATGTTCAAATAATTTAATGTGAAACTAAGAGATATTTGATATCAAACTTGTGTAGGTACTTACACAATTGAGTCTTATTCTTTTGCACTGAGCAGCACTTAACTGGTATTTACTGGAAGTACTCGTAGGTATCAAGATAGATATTCATTCATCATGTCGCTATATTATAAAATACTTGCTATAAGAAAGAAACTATTTTTAAATTACCATCTTACACTTACATTTACTGTATTTACGCAGGAATATGAATAAAGATCAAGCGTCGCTGACACGATCTTGCGCATAATTAGATACATTATAATAATGAGACGCGGTTAAGGACACCGAGGTTCACGTTTAAATTATGTAATTGCTTTCCTGTCTCACATGAGATGTGGAATTCTTGCGTTTCTGCAACTCTTGCCATACTTATGTAATAGCTGTTTTCCTCATAGCGATTCCAGGGATTTAAAAAGGTCCGTCGTTGTGAGGGTTATGTTAATACTGCCTCCAGGTTTGAGCTATAAATAAATAAAAGAAATATATAGCTACATTACTTTAAACTATATTTTCTACCTTAGTAGGTATATTCTTTGTCTTTATATTTATTTACTATAAGTGCCTATTGTTTCCAACTGAATGCATCTCAAATAATATCAATCGTTTGACTAAGCATTTGTAGCCATCAGACGAAGCCTGTTATAAAAAAATATATATCAAATTATCTTATACATTTTTCCTACATCGCTGGCAATTTAAAAAAATCATTTGACTCTTACTATTAATTGATTTATTATAATAAAAAAATGAGGTTATTAAACACGAACAATATCAGAAGGTGACTAATTACAAAATAACTAAATATTGCCACACAACGTCCCAAATACATTAGCCCAACTATTAACACAAATTAGCACACAATGAAATCAGTAAGCCCAGCCTCCGCATAACAGGTAGCTTGCATCACAGAATGTCATCTGTCGAGAATGTAGAATACCCAAAAGGGCGCAACCAATCAAGTTCTTGACGTTACATAAACGTATTTACTTACCTACATACTTTTTTGCGTCGACTTTCTATAATTATGAAACCTTTACTGGCCACATAAGATGACCAAATTGGTAATTAATTAGGTAAATTAATGTATCCGTGTTCACTCAGGTTGGTAATTTATTTTTAAAGAACAGCTATTAATTCGAAATAATAAAAATAAATTAGTAACCTTTAAAGTACTTGTACCTACAATCCTTTTCCAATAATTTATTTTTATTTTCTTGTCTGATACAATCTTTCAAAATGTTTATTGATAATATTGGAAGAAAAGAGTGGAAGCCCAGTAGTGGAACATTCAAATACTTTACCAAAAGAATGGCAAACATTCCATTAAAATCTTTATAAATAATATGGCTTAATAGGCTATAAAAGTCACAGATTGAGGAAGCACCTCGCCCATTTTCTCGTATTAATAACTCTCATAAGATCACCGATCGTTGTCTTTAAAATGTATGTAAATTAGTAAGATGGCTTAACTTTTCTTTTATTTGCCGCAGAAGGAGAGAAAGGTGTGAATACTTTTACAAAGGGAAGAAGTAAATTAAAGAAGAATTATATTTTTCTAAAACATGTGCAGAAATGTTGTCGTTACGTTCGTGAAAATAGACTCGGAAGTATCACGTTTCGGGCGCCGCCAGTCACTGACGAGCGGGCGCCGGCCACGAGTACGATAGACTTTTAGGCTTTAAGTATTAGGTCTTAGGTCTTATTTCCACGCATTTTTGTGAGAAAAGCACTATACATGCCTCGGCGTGAAAACGGATTCCCGGCCTCGTATCCCTATCCGTCGTATATACCTACTTGGCCGGAAATCCCTATTTTCCCAGCCCCTGTTGTAATGTACTATTAGTTAAATTGTTTTTTTTTCCTGAAAGTTTACAGTGATGCTTATAATTTTTTTGATGACGGTATGCTGTTGCTACGGACTACTTAACTCCGTAATAAAGTTTGTCTCGTCACTCTCGTCGTATTAATATACCCTAGATTTTCTTGTATGTTTCCTATAAACTGTCGTTTGAATTTTTCCACCATTCTGTATAAAATGCGTCCAAGTCATCCCAATATCTCATTTGCGGTTTGCCGGCATCCTGGCTTGTTTCCTCCAAGGTGTTTTGTGGGTCCCACACAGTAACCATTGTAGCTCATATTTACACTCGAGAGCAAAAGTTCAGGTCACTAGCATTTTCTTGAATATCTCAAAAGATATTAGTTTTAAAGATATTCATTTTAAAGATATTAAAGTTTATGTAACTGACCCGAAATTTTTGTTCTTGAGTGTAGGTCGAACGGAAAACAAAAAAAACCCTAAATATTAAATTATTGTAGTCGGTTATAGGAAAACCAGATGGATTTTGTTTAGAGTGTCTAGACCGCAACGCTTTCATGCCACAGGTCATATGTCATCGCACTTAGGTTCGCAAAAAACCTAGTGCTCCAAGTACCTATCTATTGAAATCATTGAGTTTTGATTGAAATGTATTAAATTTTGAAACATTAATGTTATGTCATACTCCAACAATTCGTAAAGTGATGCTATGATATCATAGTAGTGCTCTCCCTTATGGGAATATAGTTCAGAGCTGGATACGGTTACCTTCTTTTAGTATGTTGTTGGGTACGACACCAGGACCCTAAAACTGCCGAGAGACGGGGACGTCGATGAATGTCTCTCGAGTAATGACGTCATAAAAATGGCTGCCGCTTCGTTACGAAAAGTGTAAATTTCATCCAAACTGTGCATTGCACCTATACGTGTGTAGTATCAAATGAAAGAAGATTAAATGTGCTATATTGTTGTAATACATTATATACTACTGTATATTACAGTTTGACAACTATAAACGAAAACCCAAAATCAGGCTAAAAAATAATTCGGATATTTGCATTTTACAACAAAATTATAAGTCCAACTTCAAAGCCGAGTACTACAATAACAAAACAGGTTATTTAAGCTATACATTTCTATAAAAATTATTAAAATCTGGTAATAATTGTGGCAGCTATGTTAAAAAACATGTCGGCAGTGCCGAGCTATTTCCTTAGAGTGAAAAAATAACAATTTTCACAATTTACAGAATATCCGCAGAAGCTTCGAGTATATTGTTGGTCAAATAATTTGGAGCCCTTAAATGTCAGAAAAATATCTCAATAGTGATTGAGGTCCAAATGATGACGTTATGAACGTGACCACTACCGAAATTTGTAAAACATAAATTAAAGCTATACCATGACACATACACATATGTGTGTAGCATCGATCGAAAGCTTATTGAATTTACTATAATACATACATACATTATTTCTGAAAATAATGTATAGTTTAGGAGTTGTTGACAAAATAAAATATTTTGTTAGGAAAATAAAATGTTTATGTTAATTCTGTGGCCAAAGAAAATACAATACACGAATGTTTTGTATAACATTAAAAACACCAACTATTCAGCTTTAAAACACAGTTTGAATTTATAAAATTTGATAAGAACTATAAAAGTTGTGCTTACAACTCTAAAGCACACTAACTATTTTACCTACAATGCACTCATACTATGAGAAGCTTGGGCCTAATTATTGACTAGTTTTTTCTAAATTTTGTAAGGATTTAGGGTTCCTTGTCATTAAAGTAAATAAAAAAATCGGCCAAGTGCGAGTTGACTCGCGCTCCGAGGGTTCCATATACATCACACAATTTTAACAATTTGTATTTTTAAGACCAACTTACGCTTGACCGCAGACTTTTTAGTGTTTTTTTCTTTAATGTACAGGTAAAGAACTATATTACGTATTTTTTTCTAAAATGTAGGTTCGTCGGTTTCCGGGGGACGGAGAGCAATGGAAAATTTTTGCCTTATTTCTTAAATAACTTCAAAACTATTAAAATTTAAATTATAAAAGTTATATATTTGTAGTTTTCACATCAAATCCTTTCATTTGATATATAACAAGGTATAGTTTGTAAGTAATTTAAGAAATAAGGCAAAATTTTTCCATTGCTCTCTGTCCCCCGGAAACCGACGAACCTATATTTTAGAAAAAAATACGTAATATAGTTCTTTACCTGTACATTACAGAAAAAAATACTAATAAGTCTGCGGTCAAGCGTAAGTTGGTCTTAAAAATACAAATTGTTAAAATTGTGTGATGTATATGGAACCCTCGGAGCGCGAGTCAACTCGCACTTGGCCGATTTTTTTATTTACTTTAATGTCAAGGAACCCTAAATCCTTACAAAATTTAGAAAAAACTAGTCAATAATTAGGCCCAAGCTTCTCATAGTATGAGTGCATTGTAGGTAAAATAGTTAGTGGGCTTTAGAGTTGTAAGCACAACTTTTATAGTTCTTATCAAATTTTATAAATTCAAACTGTGTTTTAAAGCTGAATAGTTGGTGTTTTTAATGCTATACAAAACATTCGTGTATTGTATTTTATTTGGCCACAGAATTAACATATACATTTTATTTTCCTAAAAGAATATTTTATTTTGTCAACAACTCCTAAACTATACATTATTTTCACAAATAATGTATGTATGTATTGTAGTAAATTCAATAAGCTTTCGATCGATGCTACACACATGTGTGTATGTGTCATGGTATAGCTTTAATTTATGTTTTACAAATTTCGGTAGCGGTCACGTTCATGACGTCATTATTTGGACCTCAGTCACTATAGAGATATTTTTCCGACATTTAGGGGCTCCAAATTATTTGACCAACAATATACTCGAAGCTTCTGCGGATATTCTGTAAATTGTGAAAATTGTTATTTTTTCACTCTAAGGAAATAACTCGGCAGTGCCGACATGTTTTTTAACATAGCTGCCACAATTATTACCAGATTTTAATAATTTTTATAGCAATGTATAGCTTAAATAGCCTGTTTTGTTATTGTAGTACTCGGCTTTAAAGTCGGACTTATAATTTTGTTGTAAAATGCAAATATCCGAATTATTTTTTAGCCTGATTTTGGGTTTTCGTTTATAGCTGTCAAACTGTAATATACAGTAGTATATAATGTATTACAACAATATAGCACATTTAATCTTCTTTCGTTTGATACTACACACGTATAGGTGCAATGCACAGTTTGGATGAAATTTACACTTTTCGCAACAAAGCGGCAGCCATTTTGATGACGTCATTACACGGGAGACATTCATCGACGTCCCCGTCTCTCGGCAGTTTTGGGGTCCTAGTGTCGTGCCCAACAACATACTAAAAGTTGGTAACCGTATCCAGATCTGAACTATCACTTAGGCCCTCTCCCATAACGGAGGGGACTATAGCAGACTAAATGTGCATTCTTGGGAATAGGTATATTTTAGATATTGTAATGAAATCAAACGGTATAAGAAACGATGGACCCTACCTAATCAAAGTTTAAGATGACTATTTATAAAACAATATATGCAAATAATATTAATTCCACGAAGCCCGACCACTATTAAACCCATGTAAAAGCCTACCTGGGACTTAAAATACAGTATCAATTTCCACATTAACACAACAAAAAAAAAGAAGCGGCAAACGATTTAAGTACTTATAATAAAACAATAGAGCATCGCTGCGGAGGCAGTAGCTTGCATTACCTAGTTCGCAATGTCTCCAATATGAGCTACTTTCTAGTAAAATCTGACCTCAAGATCTGTAATGATTGTGTGATCCGACGATAACACTTAAACTGGTTCTTCCGAGGCAATGCTCTCGGTAAGTGCTGATAATAGCATGGCTAGATGTCACCCGTCTCGGTCTAGATACCTAGGAAACAAGAAGATCCTAGATGTAGGTCTCACTCAAACGATGTCATGATTTCTCGGTCTTTCATGTATAGTTAGAAATCGTTCTTTTCAAATACCTTCATACGAAAGGAAAACTGAATTTTAAAGTACATATATGTACAATTTATTAGGTTATCAAAGTCCGTTTCAACAGTGAACTGATAAATGTAAAGTAAATATTTACCTATTCCATTTGGGGCATCGTTAAATTTATGTTGGAAATTTTATGAGTATATTAACTGTAGAGTCAACATACAGTGTAACATTAGGTTTACAGTATCTACGTTAGAAATGGCTTAATTAAGACTAATTGTTAATAAGTTGTTAAAAATATGTTAAGTTGAGATTATTGCAAGTCGTTAGCAAAAAGAAAGTTTAATCATATTTTTACCAGGCTTATTCCATTGCGTGTTAAACTTATTGCCTTTTTATTAGCTTTGAAGATAAGATTTTTGCGTAGTTAATGTCCTCAGAAACGACAAACTGGTTGGTGATCGAGGTCGCATGGAACACAGGTCTGTTTATCATACAGGTAGGGTAGAGCGATTTTTTTTGTGGGATTTGGTTTTCTAATAGTGACAACAAGTTGCTTTTGGGGTTCAAGATTGTCATGTCATGTATGTATAGGCAATTGGGATCAGCTATACCCGTCCCAATTGTCAATATCTAATAAGACGTTTTTTTTAACCATAAAAATAGGTTATTAATTGAAATTGGACTATGTTTAGTCCAATTTGTCCTTAGTCTGTTGTATTTAGTCCAAAACGTACAGTTATTGACAGTTCCATAAGGCTTCTTGCGGTTCTTCATAATAAGAAATTTACTCATTAAAGTGAACAACCAAATCGCAGTATAGCGGTATTATTATAGTTTAAAACTCTAATTCGGGGCAATGATAAAAATAAAGCCGTGGTTAGCGGGACATGTCGTTATAATAATCACGAGGGTCATAGAATGCGGGCAGAGGTTCCCAGCAAGATTTGACCACTTAATTGGACAATATTAGGTACTAATACTACTAACAGTACTAACACAGTATTAGGAAGACAGTGGAGAAAGGCCAAGTGACCTGCTATGATTAAAACGATTTGTTTGAGGGACTTGTGTTCGCTACTAAGTTACAATTCAATACAATATGTCCAGTTTACTGTGTTCATAAGATCATTATGTTAAAATTAAATGATTTATTGAGAATATAAGAAATACACTATTATAAACTAATGGATTATAAACTAAGTGCCTATAAATAAAACTAAATTAAAAACGAATAAACTATTACTAAATAAGTCTAAAATATCTAATAAAAAATCGGACCCCCGCGGCATGGTGCCGAAGATGCTGGCAGCATTACTCGCTGTATCGCAATGCTTATGCCAGCTCTTCGATCACCAGTTGAGTCGATGAGCCTTTTTTGAGCTTAAATTAAAGTAGTTGTATATTTTTGTTGTTTTTTTTTGTTTTTCAGTGTTGATGAGACATTTTCTATCACAATTCATTCATAAAACTCGCAGAGTACCTAAGGTACCTAATGAAGTGAAAGAACGCAATAGAAGCAAGTGCATTTTCCACGGACAATCTGGAAGATGATCTGCATATGATTGTTTTCTGCATAAATCTCTCTGTTGTAAAACTGTTAGATTGTTTGCTAGTTTATTTAGCTCTTACTGGCTGAGCTGAAATTTAGCATAGGTAGTTCTACGTGACCATAAATTGGAATTCGTAACAAGACAACTCTTACTTGAGGCTCGGCGCCGTTAAGGATACAATAAAAACACCCTCAGTAGCTCAATTGAGAAAGTGTTGGGCAAGTATCCCGGAGCAGAGTTTGAATCCTTCATATTTCTAAATTTCCTTTGATTGTAGCTAAAATAACTAAAATTAACTTAAACGCATTGATTTCCGGTGCGCTAGAATCTTTTTAACTGACTTCAACATTTCAAAAGGGAAAGGTACCCAAAGCCTGTATGTTTTTGGTGACGAGTGCTAGGTGACGCTTATATTGAATATTTTAACCAAAACTTATTCGACAAGTGTCCGTGCAGCCAGTTGAATCTGCGGCGCCCGGGGCGGTATTACGAGCGCGTACGTAAAAGGCCCGCCGGCTTTCACCGCCACTGGAGATGCGGCGAGTGCCTAATGTGACAACTTACGAATTTCGACACACGAAATATGAAAGCATTTTTGCCAAAATGCTATATACTTTCCAGTTTTTAGTATTTTTAAAGGAGACGTAATAAGTCATTAGAAACAGATGTTACTCATTTGAAGTTAAGATTGAAGGAGGCATTTTTACACACTTTTATTTATGTAGCTTGCCCCGTATATTTTATGTGAAATTGGTATACTGATTGATTCAACTGAAATTGGTATACTTCCACGATTTACATTCCAATGCTATCTACTAGGTAGTCTGCAATAAAGAATTTAATAAAGGAATTAATTGTTTAATTTAAATCTTCCTTTTGTATTTTATCAACAAATAATCTATCACTACCAGAAATTAATTTATGATAGATAATTAATATCGGTATCCCTTATTGAGTTCGATAGAACTATAGGCCAATATTTTAAGCTAAAGACTTATATGATATTTTTGTATTTATTATTAATAGTTTATTGATGTACTTAATTGAGCCATATTTGCTTTATTTTCAGATTCCTGTGACGACTAACCAGTTCTAGTGAGTACTTATTTAATGTTACTAATATTAAATTATTTCAATGTTACGAAAGATTTCGTAATATTCATACATTACACGAAATGACATTAGATACGAAAGTAAAAGTATAATTAAACTGTCTATCTGTCCGTCACGGCGACACAAACAAACAAGCATTTAGTAATAAAAAAGTTCAGTAAGGGTTAACGATGAGTAGCGTAACGAATACGATATCATTGAGTTGCTTGTAATGGATCTTGCTAGTACATCAGGGAATTATTCACGCAAGGAATCTTCAAAATATCAATTTGAAATATTTATAAGTCAAATCCAGAATGTGTGAATTTAAAAGTTAGGAATGTTATATTAATAATATTTACTACGAAGGCATGATTAAATATAAGTTGGGATTGCGATTAATAGATTTTTTGACTTAAATATAAATCTATCTATCTAATAGAGCTTCTTTAGGTTAGGATGCTGACTTGCGACATCAAAACCACTAAATCCAGGTTACTTCTCATATTTGTTTAACTCAGATTTTTATCTTCAATCCCACAATTAAATCAAGTGCAAGTGACTAAAAATTTAGGACGAGAAGTAAAAGTCTTTCTTATAATCGCCGAGTGGGTCAGCGGTCGGTAATGAACTTGGCCCATTGCTCTACCGTGCACGTTTCGCATTAAAAGTGAAATTTTCACACACATTAAGTAAAAATAATACCGGTGAAATTTTATTGAGTATACAAATTTTAACATGTGGTTTAGTATCGTCAATATAGCCAGACTCCTACGATAAAATCTACACCGACTCCGACTGTGCAAGTGACAATTTTTGGACGTAAATTAATATAACGGTCATGTCGTTTCGATTGTGGTGGCAAATCCACATTTTTTTTAACTTTATTGTACATAGAAAAAGTATATGTTGTGGACATAATACATTAAGGCATTCTCTGCCAGTCAACCATTGCACAGCAGCATTGCAGTCACATTTTGCTGTTGCAAAAGCAATGCTGAGATTGCAGAACTCTGCATAATGCTGGACGGAAAAATTCCTTTCCTGTCCTCGTTAAATTTCACCAAATTAAGAAACTGTGTAAACAAATTGACAGGTCAGATGGAATGACAACTATTCGGTCATCAAACATTCATTGCGTCACGGAACACAACTGCGAAAACGTGTGAAATATAAACATTTGTCGGTAGAAAGTGACTTTCAGCCTATAACCCCTGGTGCTGACGTATAATCATATGTACCTACATACCACATGCACATAGGTTCTTTTAACAAGACAAAATCGCGACCTTAATGAGTTGACAGTCAACTCGCTTTCCATTCGGACAATACTATTTATTTTAAGGTTCCCGCGTTGACAGCTGTCAAATTAAGCCATTATAAGTTATGCCACCGGATAAAAAAACTTATATAATACCTGTATTATTATGTTTAAGGACTTTATAAAGATGATGCCGTCAATTTGTTTCGTTTCGTGACTATTATTATATTATTATAGATAAGTTATCTTTTGGCACATTTACTTATAAAAGTAGTATGGTAAACCAATTTTATTATATTTTAAGTATTTGTTCGTCTGTAGGCAGGTAGTTATTACCTAATCACAAAGACTTGAAAAGTAAGCCACAAAGCCATGAAAATTATGCTACTTTGATAACTACATATAGTAACTATACTTACCAGCTCGGTAAGCTTTGTTTACTATTTTTATCACGCTGATAACAGATAACCTTCTGATAACTAAGATGGGGCAAACAAGAGCAATAGTCTTGGTCACCAGTGTCAGTAGTGTCACCACTTACGGCTAAAAACTCAGAAAAGTAACTCATTAGGATTGAAATAACTGGGTTGGGTATAGATAAACAAAAAACGTCTATGGTTATATCTTTGACTGTAAAATATAATGAATTATTTGTACATCTATTATATGTATCAAAAAATGTGTAATGAATATACATAAAAAACTAGCTTTTGATATCATAATTTTGTTTTATTGATGATATATTCCACACACTTTAGATACGAATAGTTTAACATGCTCTATCTTTCTCCCGTAAGCGAGACCACCTCACTCCCACAGTCATAATCCACCAAGCAAAGGGCCTATAGGACATGCCTAAAAATTTACATACGTCATACTTACAAATTCGAAAAACATCTTCTGTTCTGCGATCGGGTAAAAGAGTTTCGATGCCGTTAACGCGGGCGTACGGATGTGCGGCTGAACAAAAGCTTGTAATGACGAGCTGAATGGGAATGACTTGTAAATTGTACCATTATTGCATTCAGCCGGCCACGTTACCATTGCAAAACAAGATTCCCAGTACACTGTATCTATCACCAGAGAGAAGTAAATTAATAGATTGTTAACCTCTATAGAATGAATAAAAAATACGCCGCTGTGTAATCATTGTTGTAGATGGCGCTATTTATGATTACCGCAATATCATCTGCTTTTAACTCGCTGACTCTGAGTCTCTGCACTCTGAAGATGGCTGTTTGGTCGCTGGTTCGCTAACCCGAGCCTAGCCTTTTTTTTTACGTTGGGAAAATGCGTTTACACATTCTGTCTCATGGGGACTGAGACGGATATGACGGACTACGTGGCGAGGTGCCTCGACTACCGTCTAAAAACCCAACGAGTACCGTCTCCGCCTTTGTCGGAGCGATGCAGGATCGCATAAGCATTCGACTGCAGCAACCCGAGCCTAGCCTAGCAAAGAAGACTCCAAGAAGAAACACCGTCGGATTGAGATAAATACGTACTAAACTATATTTTCTATGTACGAGTACATAAACTCAAGAAAAAATATTTGTGTTAAACGATCAAATACATGTGACTATCGCAGTTCGAATCCAGAGCCTCCACAGCTTCAGGTGCATTCATATAGGCGATATGAAAGTAAATACTCTTTTATAATACTTATCTCTGGCTTTCATGTAAAGAGATGTAAATCCACGTTCAGCGCGTGAGTGCTCTATCCACTCCAATAGATTCACTTTTACTATTAGCATTCCCGGTATGTGGTGAAAACAATTGATTTGTATGTATAATGCCGCCACTTTCCCGCTCTTGACCTTAGGTTAAATCCTGCTTGTTTGAGTAATGAAATGTGCCTTTCCTTTTGTTGGCGTCATTTCGCTTGTGGTCTTTGGAAGTTTTTGTGTGGGTTTTATACGTAATGATGTATTGTTTAGGTATATTTAGCAGTTAGAAAGCTTCATTGAATCATTATTTATAATTATAGGATTAAAATAACTTGTTTAATGTCAATAATTTTGTAGTCTGTCCAGCGGATTTGCTTGGGAATATACATACATCTCTCTATACGTGCATCTCTACACTCTGATTTTTAATTAAATTCCAAATACATATATAACCTCACTTTTTCACCGATTCCGTTTTTTTAAAGAAATGCCACATATAATGTAATAATGGTAATTTTATTCCTGTGATGTAAAAAAGTAATATTAGTTGCTAGTATTCAGAGAAATAAAAGAGAAAAGTAAGCGAGTGAGGTTATATTTTTGGAATGTACGAAATTGTGTCTTCGTTGGAATACAGCAGTTGAATAAATGTAAAACGTAATTTATTTTGCCCTATGCTTATTTCTTTCAAAATAGTTAACTCGTACAGATATACATACGATTATTCCTTAACGAATGAACTAAAATACTTTCTCCTATTTGTAGTCGTCTTTCCATAATATAATTACTTGTCTTATTTATAAAAGCGGTCACTGCTCTAAAAGATAATCAGATGCTACGAGTATCCAGTCACTTGTCATCTATCCAGGTTACAAAGCTAGCTATCTTAGCAATTATCTTCACTCCATGGTACGAAACCTGCTACCATTACCATTGCTAGTCGAGCTCGAGTCAAACGTAAGAACCAGTATAACATCACTCTGTTTTCCGCATAGCTATTACTATTTTCGGGGTCTTGAGTTCGTGGTCTGTCTTCTCGAGCAATAATAATATTTAGTCGGTGCCAGACCTTATCAGGCCGGCGATGAAAAGATTCTATAGACTTGTTTGCTTGAGTTTTACTTTCTTTGCCATAGATCTATATGATTTGGTTTTATTGTGATGATCTCTTGTTATTTGAAGATTTCACCAATATCGCACGTTTTTAGGTCACAATAATATGGTTTTGTTTTCATTCTATTTAATTTATTTTTATGTGCTTTACATTGTGGTAGACTCGTACACTTGTACAAAACCTGTACCTAATTAAATCTAAAACTTGTATGAAGTTGTTAGGTAAAAGTTAGTAAAGTAGGCTTTAAGTTTTCTAGGTTTTGTAATAGAACCTGTAGCTATTTCATATCAACTTAAGTGCTCTTATCAAGAATCTATAGTAATTTAACAAACTATAAAGAAATATAGCTCACAACTATGTAGGTAAGGTGGGTATTACAGATAAGGTATATAGTTCCAGGTTCTGATAGTTCTTAGATAAGTTTTTATAGTACCTAGGACTTAAATTTTCGCCTAGTTATGTACCTAGGTATAGTCTAGCAAATTATTTGTGAGGAGATGTACGAGATAACTATAGGTTCTCTCCATTATCCAGTGGTCGTAGTAACATAAGAAAATGGCATTATGCTCTCTGTTCTTAAGCTTAAGCTGGTATGTGTATGAAACTATGAAGTGAGGCATTTTGGCTTCAATTTTGTTTATTGGAAATTACTTTAGTGTGCTGTGAGGTAGAAATAAAATATGTCCTCGAAATTAGGCTAAATACATACAAAATATCTGAGCCGTGTTACAAACAGTCAACATTAACAGTAAAACCTGATACGCTTTTTTTCCACTTACCGACTGCCCGTCTAAACTAGTTCTTTTAAAAACAGTGCAATCGCGCACGGAACTGTTTCACGCACGGAAATATTACCGATTTTATTGGTTGCATATGTCTTTGCCGCTTGCCAAGCTTTTTGCCATTTAAACATGGACTTTGAAAACACTTGTTAAAGCTGTTATTTGCAAATTTATTCAGTGTTAATCTGACGGATACAAATACGCATAACCTATGGACCCGATTTGATATCCACTTTCGCGTTTATTGTCAGTTGACGTGTGGAGTTTTCGGTGTTTTTTTACATTTCCTGAAATTAATTAGCCGTAAATATGATAACAGTTTAATGTTACATGCGCTTCGCATTCGTGATTTAACTACTTTTGATTTGTACGATGATTGTTTCATGTTACGCTTACATTTCATTTTCCGTTGTAAAGATGATTGTTTGTTTTTCGTTGTAACTGCGCATTCCAACATTAATAATAAGCTGACGTGAAATCGATTCGTTCAGCGATTTAATGTGCTACTACTTACCGATTTTTTATTTTGTTTTGTTATGCTCAACCATTTCATTTTTAACGTGAGTTACTTTTGTACCGTACTTCATATATTATACCTGAAAACTTATTTAGTTGAGAGAAAAGGAAGTAAGGTAATTATATAATGTCTGTTTTGTGAATGTGCGTACTTATACATATCATTACTACTTTGAAAAAGACTTGTATCTTGTTCTGTCACTCAAAAGAAAAATGTGGTAACTATGTATGCGATGCATATAGAGTTACAGCGTTTGAACTTAGAGAAGAAGTGCGAGAGACGAGATTTTTTCAAAGCAGTGACCATATGAAGGAATTTCATATTAAATTACTTACGTACAATCATCGTACAATACAATAGGGTAATCACTAGTCTCTATAAACTAAATTCGATAATCGAGTATCTGAATAAGTATTATTTCTTGTGCAAGATATAACAAAAGAAATTAAGTTTCAGTCTCTTTTCTTATAATATTTGATCTGAATCCAAAATTACTTGTAAGTACCATTTACCTCCAGTTTGTATAAGAATGTCAGTCTGCATGAGTTTCACTATTGTGCATAATTTATCTACAATACCACATTTATCTACAATATCTACAATCCGCCGAATGCTAAGCGGTCAGCGTAGCATATGGACGGCTGCAACTCCACCGAAGGGTTATTATACAGCCTTGGCCAGAAGTGTTGAGCACCAATGCGATTTTCATACAAAACTGGAAAGTTTAGTCCATCGTTTCCATCTTTGTTTAAGTTATTTTGTCAATTAATTTAAACTAATAGGCATGTTTTGTTGAAGTTAGTAGTAACTGCATAGAATATTTGCAATATGTCGCACCGACTTAAATTTACATTTTTGGTACCTTCTGTTTTCATATTTTTTAAGTACCTTGAAAGTGTTATTAAGTGAAGTTTTCTATATTTATAAATAAAATATAACATTTACCGTTACCGTACATTGTTAGGATAGGGAAATAATGCTTAACATCAAAATTACAAACAAAAAACACCTATGCTCAATACTTCTGGCCAAGGCTGTACATGCCCGACATGCCCGTTGCCCTGAATCTTCCCAATTTTTTTTAAATAATACGCCTGTAGGTCGCATATAAAACGTATGTTTCTCGAACACTTTAGTGTCCAACAGTACCTTCAACCTCGAACAGGTAGGAGTGCCCGGAACGCTAATGGTGGGATTCGATTCCTGATCGCGTGCCTTTCGGTTTTTTATCCTTTTTACCTTTTTGCTGTTTATTGTTGCTTTAATCTTCTTGAAGTTTTTACTGAAGGTGTCGGGATTCCTGCCCCTCCGGGATTAGTTAGAAAGAATGTTAATGTTACTTTTTGGGGTAAATTGAATTATTATCCTGGCGGCTATTCTTAGACAGGTTTTAATGTAGCTACTTACAACTCGCTGAGCTTGATGGTTATACTTACTCTTAGACTAAAACGGTTTAGTACAGTGAGCAGCAGAAGTCTTAACACGCTCATTTTTTCTTGACAATAAATTCATGTCAACGCCCGCTGCTTCTGCTACTTACTGTAGTTACCCAGTAACTATCGCTATGGTTTTAGTACAATTTACGACTAAATTTGAGATTTTTACTCAGTATCTAATAAAATAAATGACCCAACTAGCAAAAGTAAGTACTATAAAAGTAACTAGAACGTTTTCAGAAACACCATTAGTGTTCATATATGTCCTATAACGTTGATGTAAACGTTTACAAAACCAGGTTTTGGCACAATTATATCGCAATTCCGTGACATAACGATGTTATTGCGGCTCCATACATCACATATTAGTACCATAGTCGTACTATAATGGTTACTGTAACACTTTTTAAGGTTTTAACAGTGATTGTTGTGCCGCTTACATCACTAAAAAGATACCAAAAAGTAATCACGGTGCTGTTAATGGACTTTTTAGTCCCGTAATGAAGATCATGGAGCTACTATAGTTCATCGGTAAGCTTGATGCGACGCAACGGTGCGCGGTGCTCCCAACATAATAAAAATAAGTTTCTGTGGGAATGAAGTAAAGTGAAGTGATTGAGTATTTAAAACATGATGGCCGCTTACTGTCTGTAAAGTCAGTGTTAATGTTCTACACGGCTATTTTTTTACTTGCGGTTGAAGTTTTATGGAAAAAGTATACTATTATTATTACAAATTTTTCATGCGCTCCCTGAATTATTAGTATTTATTGAATTATAATAATAAAAATTTATAAATGTCTCTAGTGATGGTAAACAAGTCGTTTTGTGCTTACTATAGGCTTAGTATATGACTATCTGTCAGGTCAGTCATTTGCCGCCATGACAAAAATAGGGTTCCTTAACACCAGATAAACCGTATGAGAAACCTTTGATGTCATACTTACTTTGGTGTGTTTTTTTTAATTGGTGTCGGGTGAATAAACTGTTACACCAAAATGAAGGGCGATCATCACGTAATTATTAGTGATGCAACGAATACCAATATTCGTATTCGGCGAATATCAGTGTTTTTACGAATATTCGTATTCGCCGAATATTTATTATGAATTTCTAAGTATGTGTCACCATCAATAATGTTGATTGGAGATTTTCTTCTACCGACCCACTACTACTACATACCTACGGTTTACATTCAGTATATTGATCATGATCATAGGTGTTATTTATTGCCATAAGGTTAATTTTATTAATATTCCTAAGCAATAAAACGTAAATGAAGGAAGCCGTTACGAAAACGTAGAAAAGGATACAGGTTCCTAGTTAACTACGAAATGGGGTTCAGATAGTGATGACTACATTGACTACCAACTGAACCAACCTAACAATTTAAAATATTTAAACTATCGTTACTAATACTGACAGAATCTTGAGCAAACACATTACATGCTGGATTAATCGAAATATTTATTTTGTACGGAACCCGGCCTTGTTTCGCTCTCTTCACTTTACTGTTGTCAATTATCATGTTATATAAAAGATTTAATATTTTCCACTTTTGGACATTTCGGTTGATTATAAGCCGTGAAATGCTACTTTTATGTATCAGAAAAGCTCATTAAAAGTAATAAAAACTCCATTACGAAACTATGTGAGGTAATAGTTCCCAAAAAACTCATTTTAGCACCATTCAGTGTTAAAACAGCGTACTCGGGGCTACTATAGTATCGGTCCTAAAGTAGCGATTCGGAAATACTTATTGCACAAATTTGACACATATCAGTGTTGCAAAAATCAACTATAGTGCATTATTATCCCATAATAGAGTTTATGTAACAATTTTAACACTTGTACTATAATAATCATTCGGAAGCGACTATAACACAATTGTGTCCTAAAGTGGTACCTTATATAACTTTAATAGGACCAGGAAGCACTATAATAGCAAAACAGAATCATTTATAGTGCTGCGTTAAAGGTGTGATTTAAGGATGTAATGTAAACGTTTACATCACTTTTTTATAGTACTAAAGTGCTCTATAAAATTATACAGCTGAATAGCTATATAAGATACTTTTATAGAACACATGGTCATAACGAATACCTTTATAACGCTTTAAAATGACTCTTTAGTGATAAACGATTACCTTAATGGACTATTTTGCTAGTTGGGGAGAGAAACGCACCAGGCTGTGATATTAGGTTGGTATTTGTTACCAATTCAATATTATACTTTACAACAATGGTGAAAAAAACACCCAATCGAAGAATCAATTCATCGTCCGATTTGTCAAGCACTTGGCCGACTTACGGTATCGAGTCGCCAATTACTATGAATTGATTCTTCCGGAAAATCGGTGTACGCGGTTGTGTAATGTAGTGCAATGCCATGAATTCCCATTGCGAATGAAGCAGACGAGTCGAGTAAGGTGTATTCTAATTATGAAAAGAAAGTGGCGGAAAATTTCGGAGTGAAAATATTTGTTGGCAGATTTCGAAAATCAATCAAATACAATTGTATTCCACCATGATAAGAGTTAAGTTACCCCCACGTTTTCTTTTGGATCTACCCAAATACTTACATCTTTATTTATTTAATCTTTATTGCACAATAGATAAGCTTTTATCGTACTAGCAAGAGGCATTTCTTACCAGTTAACCTACCTAGTTTTATAACATTTTTTACCAAATAATAGATGTTAAAAATGTGGAATTAATGTGGAATAAGCCCGTAACCAACTACACTCGAGAGCAAAAGTTTCGGGTCGGTAAAATTAATATCTTTTGAGATATTCAAGAAAATGCTAGTGACCCGAAACTTTTGCTCTCGATTGTACATATATGTAATTTTAAGGCGCTCTTATTGGTTACTTTCTGTGATCGACTCCCCGGTTTTCCATAAGCGATTGAAACAACTCTCTCGACCGTCAATGCCATTGTAAAGCCTCAAAAAATTGACAGTTGTCATCGTCTTTGCCACACTGCAATAGGGTTTCTTTTCGCTTGTTCAATGAGTCTTGTAATCGCAGTATTTCTTCGATGGGATCCGATGGTTGCTTGTGGTGTGCTCGTGTGCCTTCGGTATTTGAAACTCGTTGTTGATAAACATATCGTGTGAGGCTCTTAGTTTTACGATTGTGGGGTTTGAGGAATAGTTTGTGTATTACGCAGAGTAGAAAATACCAAAATATACAATTAAATTTACGAAGTTAGGTTAGTCCTTGGTGTGGCAGACGGTCAGCTGCTGACCGGCACGCGTCATGTCATTTAAATTTTAAATTTGATTAATTGAAATAAAATCATAAATATCATAATTCCAACAACTTATAAATGACTTATGCTACTTAAAGAACTATGTTTTAGGAAAATGGCTATATTACGCTTCAGAATAAAAAGGCATTAGGCGATTATCACACTGTCGCCGCAACCGCATGCGGCGACGGTTTTAAGCGGGACAACGCTATACACATACAGAGCGCTATCTCGCTCGCGCACCGGTGCCGCATACGGAAACCGCACCAGTCTGATAACCGCCTAGGCTAATAGGAAGGTCACATGTCTTATGAGATAAACGTATTATAAAATATCTGTAATAGATTATTAGATAAGCAGAACTAGAAACTTTGTCCAAGGAAGTGACGTACGAGTTCTAAGTTAGGTCTAGGTACTTAGTATATTTACTTAATTTTCATTTTGATTACCGCTATACGTATCATTATATATTTAAGAGCTAGGCCCTTGTCAGTGGAGCAATTTCCATGCCTGTCTGTCATTTGCAGTGATCGGCGAAAAGGATGCCACACCGCGGGAATTCAACTAGACATAGTATTATGGATGCGCCGTTTCGCCCGCGATACCAATTAAACTGCTCGAAAATATACGTGTGTGTATTATGTTTAATACAATGAATGAGTGTCGGTTACGACTTGTAATAACTAGTAGTCTGCCCCGAACTAAGAACTCGCTCGTTGACCAGTAAAATAATGGTTTGTTATTTTAATTTTATAGAAACCAAAAAACACAAAAAAATTATATGCGAAATAAATAATTTCATTAAAATACTTAATTACAAATGTTTGTGAAAATTACTTTAATTTTATTTTTCTATCCCGCAAATGCCGCGGCATATCCATACTAGCATAATGATTGACGTCATTCACCCCGTGTGGAATCCTTTTCGCCGATCACTGGCTCATTTGCCTTCTCCTTTACAGCCTGATACGACACGACGTTTATTTTGTCCTTTACTTGATCCATGTATGCTCTCCTTGGCTTTCCTGACTTCCTTTCTGCTTCACGTAATGCGACTTGAATCAGACATTCACGATATGATGTGGGATATGATAACAAATTAAGCAGATAGCAATCAAGTCCATTACCAGCAAGGTAAGGAGCGGAGTCAGCGGAGTAATCTCATACAATTAACGCTAACGCTATTGGCACGGCCCGACGTGGATAAAACGAGTTATCTCGAGATAAAGATAGTCTTAAATGATGCAGTTAATCTAGCACATCGTAAAGTATTTAACGTTTATTTTATTTCAACGTTTTGAAATAAAGGAACAAAGACAGAAATTTAATACACACTGCGTATGAAGGTGTTTTTTTTCTTTATTTCTAAATATTGTGATATTGTTAGCTGTTAGCAAACGTCACTGCTTAATACAAAAATAATTAATTTTACTTAAAGTAAACGTTGCAATGTTCGTCACTGTCCCAGTATACATAAAACCTTTATGCATGAAATGCTACTAAACAGAAAGCATTTGCCTAAGTTAACTTGCTTAAAAGTAGAAAAATTATTCGTTAATTACTCAAATTAGACATAATACGCGAATTTTCATCCACTTAAACTAAATTATACAACGTTTTACATAAATAGGTATACATACAATTCGCACACTGGCTCCACTGGCTTTCGCCAGTCAGGGGTCAAGTAGAAACCACGGCCGGCCATTTCACCGCTTAACTTGTAAACTTGTTACTAACCTGCATTGAAGGGATAATGATAGGGAGTGGTTTCAATTTACTTCTCTATGATAATGATAGTAGGATTTTGAACGGAAGTCGGAAACTGTAAACTGTCTCCTGTAGCTTGTCTGTGTATAATTTCTGACTTGCAACTTAAGAGCAGAAAGCGTAATTTATTCCTACGATTTGTTTAAGGCGTTGATTAATTCTGATTGAATGCAAACTGTACTTAGATTTAACGGCCACAGTTGTGTCTCATCCGTTCACAGGAATGAAAGCAGAGGTGCATACAAATTTTCTCTTTATTCACGAATGTGAACAGAATTTTAGATTTTTAAACACGTACCATCAAACGGGGTTGCTTTAATAGACCTAGCGGGTAACATTAACAAATATTATCTTCAAAAATATTTTTTTTGTAGAATTTTAAGTTACATCTTTCATCTTTGCTACCTTTATTTTATTCTAGACGATTATCAAAAAAAAAATATCAAGAAAACCAAAACTGTGTAATGCTGCTTTTATTAACCGACTTCAGATTTCAAAAGAGGTGGAGGTTCTCAATTCGGTCGTATGTTTTAAAAGGACAAGCGAACTACTTCGGCTGTTCGGTAATAACCAACATTCCGTAAAGAGTTAATAAAGTTATTTGCTTATAGCTCAAAGTTTGCTTATAAAGAACAAAACATGTTTGTAAGTAATAACTTAATAAGCCTTAGTTTTGAAGTCCCAAAACTTGAGTTACTAGCAGACGTTTGGTTGCTGGTAACAAAATATTGTTTCAGTTTAATGACCAACTTAGTCTATGGTCTTGATTGCGTTATAACTTATAAGACACAATAATCATTTTTGTCAGCCCAGAGCTAACTTCTACTTCGCAAAGCGAAAATAACGAGAGCGAAGAAAACTCCAGTGCGAGAAACGTTATCGGCCCATCTTATTCGCACAAAACATGCAAATGTAATCCAGTTAGACTCCAGCTAACTACGAGTATTACATACTAACTTTCGCTTACTCACATCCAACTTATGTCGATCTCTTGGCGGTTCTATAGCCGTAATGTCTAAATGTCCGACTGGGATCCAGTTTGCCTGGTTTTTACTGAAGTTGAGTCATTTTGTTTCTCTGGTTGCATTTGTTTGTTGAATGAGTATTGTGCAGGAATTTATACGTATTAAGTCAGACATTGTCCGGTATAATTTGTAGTTTTAACTTTGCCGCACTCTGCAGCTTTGACCGAAGAGTTGAGAGATAATTTTTACTGAAGTCTTCCAATCAGTCTCTAGGCGCGTACTAACAATTTGGTTGTTGTAAGTATTTAATTTATTTAACGTTCTGCATTAAAAATAAAAACAAAACATAGGTAAAGTTTCTAAAGGGTGTACCTCGAAATTCCTAATAACGTTTGTCCTAAAATCACTTGCCCTAACCGTTTTGTCCTAATTGTCATTTGCCCTAATGATCAATTACCCTAACAGTCACTTGTCATAATGTAATGAATGTCCTAAAGCTCATTTGTCCTAAAATTGTTTACCATAATGTTCAAAAATCCTAATTTTATTTGCCATAACATTTGAAACCCCTAATGACATTTGTCCTAAAATCACTTACCCTAACCGTTTTGTCCTAATTGTCATTTGCCCTAATGATCAATTATCCTAACAATTACTTGTCATAATGTAATGTTTGCCCTAAAGCTCATTTGCCCTAAAAATTCTTACCATAATGTTCGAATATCCTAATTTTATTTGCCATAACGGCGTAGGTTAGGGTTATTTTTTATGACCCTAAAATCGAAACTGCTCCCAGAGATAGGTAGGTTAGGGTTATTTTTTTATGACCCTAAAAACGAAACTGCTCCCAGAGATAGGTAGGTTAGGGTTATTTTTTTATAACCCTAAAAACAAAACTGCTCCCAGAGATAGGTAGGTTAGGGTTATTTTTTTTTGATGACCCTAAAAACAAAACTGCTCCCATATATAGGTAGGTTAGGGTTATTTTTATGACCCTAAAAACGAAACTGCTCCCAGAGATAGGTAGGTTAGGGTTATTTTTTTTTGATGACCCTAAAAACAAAACTGCTCCCAGAGATAGGTAGGTTAGGGTTATTTTTTTATGACCCTAAAAACAAAACTGCTCCCAGATATAGGTAGGTTAAGGTTATTTTTATGACCCTAAAAACATATGAGCATTAGGGCAAGTGACAATTAGGAAAAATGACCAGTAGGACATTTAATATTAGGGTATGAAATAATAGGAAAAATAATATTAGTTCATTTGAAATTAGGTGTTTTGATCATTAGGACAAATAACTTTTAGGTCAAATAATAATTATGACAAATTAATATTATGGAAAAAAAAGTTAGGGCAACTGATGAATAGGTCAAATGATATTAGGTAAAAACATATTAGGGAAAAAAATATTCATCTATACGATGATAGGGCAACAACAATTAGGACAAATGAGCATTAGGGCAAATGATCATTAGGACAAATAGCATTAGGGAATACAAAAATAGGACAAAAAACTTTAGGGATTCAGATATAGATCCGTTTCTAAAACAATCAAAATATGTATCTGCATTTATGTTACGATTCCGATATATTATGTACCTAACCTACATAAATGACATTGCAATTATGTATAGGAACAATTAACTTTTCAGTATAATTCGTAGTTTATTTTTACATCATATTTAATTTGCCATTTCATTAATTAATCATTAACGACCACTTAACTTTAAGATTGACATTTGATTACATACTTCAACATTCTTTGCAGCACTACCTTGACTGGAGGACTTATTAAATGTTTGTTTGTATCTATTGTAAATAATCTGTTGTATCAACAAATCGAGTCAGATAATCAATTAGAAATCAGTAGGTATATTGTTTATTTAACTGTTATTATTGTTATGACAATGTGTCAATGTTAGTTTACAATTTGCACAGTGGATATAATATAATTAATGTAAATTATAATCGTGAAAAATCGTAAGTTACAAATACCGACTATATTTTACCGTGGCAATTTGGCAAAGTACCTACCTATTTGAAGAATAAGTGTTCTGACCTGAATATTTATGTTTTAATAACACCAGGGGTTTTCAAATAGTTTTACATATCTACACGACTTAGGTACGTTGGTAGAGATTAGGAGCTATCTCTCCGAAAACATTTGTAAAGTTTTCGACTCTTTTCTATTAGGATATGACGATTTCAGATACCTATTAGGATATGACGATGTTATATTCGGCAACAAATAAATACAATAAACAAGAGGTAGACGTCGCATAGTCGTCGAGAACGTAAAAGCAGCCTGTTCCTTTTACCTCTTGAAGGTCACGATAGTCATGCCAAATCATTGTCCAAAGATATTTTTATTTTCGATCACAAGTAGCTATGACATCACAAAACAAAGACTGCTAATTGCTGTAATAATCTTAAAGTCATCGGCACTTAATCTTGTCCAAACCGTTAAATCATACTGCCCACATTTTTTGTAGGTTGGTAGTAAATATTGACCATACAAGTAGGTACTCATACTTTTTCGTTACCGTTACTTACAGCCATACAAAGTATACAAACATTGACCATACCTACATACATTTTAGTTTAAATAGAACTACTTTTTGTTATCGTTACGCAAGCTTATAGTCAGCTAGTTATAGTCTGGCTAACCAATTTTGATTGAGACATTGAAACTAAATATGCGCATCGTTTTTGTAGGGAATAATACCTACTGGTGTAAAGAAGACAGTTATTGTAGTCTTTGGCAAACCAGAATTTGTCAGTAGCATAATCTAGCAGTAGTATAATATCAGTAGTAGCAGAAGGGAAAAACTATATTCATTCCATTTTTGTGATAAGCAGTACGAGGGTAAAGAAAATGATAGTAATGATTATTTTAGCCATTCTTTGGCTATGTATAAATTAAGTCAGTAATTCCCTGATCAAAACTAGTCAGTAGGTAATAGAACTCCAAAAAAACTAGATACTCATCGTTTTTAGCGATAAAAAGGCCGCATCCATGATTGCCTTTGTCACTCTCTAAATACATATACTAGTATACTCAACTGACAAAAGACCCTTGTCGCAGCCGCGCAAACATTGACCATAGACGCATTTTGTTTTTAAAGCTCCACAGAGCATTGTTTGCCCCGCGCCCTCCAGCCAAGGTGAGTGAGTTGACTGGCCGGTCGCATTCCTGCGTTTTCGTGGTCGTGTTGCCTGATGGACTGATATTGTAATTTGGTTGCACTTGGTACCAAAGTACCAATTTACATTCCCTGGCCAACTCGTAGCACTTTTTAAGGTTTGGGATTTAGATTGAATTATGATATTAGTACTGGAGCCCAGAGGATCTAAATTCATCAAATTTCCTACCGATTGGCTTCGATTTACAGTACTGCTGTAGAGCATGTCTCCGAGATCATTAAAAAAATGTAACCTTTAGAATCGTAACCTGCCGCTGTTACTACCCTATACAATCGTAAATATACCTATTACCAATTAACAAACCTAACAATTATAAATCCTTCTTTTCTTAGGCTATTCATAATAAGTACATTTAATCTGTATAATACAAGAGTTTATTATGTACATATATTACATGTAGTTAATCATATAGCCTGAAAATAGGAACCCAGTCGCAAAAAAACTAAATATGTACAATAACACTTTTTAATAGTTTCACTTACCAGTGGGTAAGCTTACCCATGTATGAAGCAGACATGTTTTTATCACAGACGAATCTATCCTGTAGTTATGATGTTTACCGGTCGGCTGGCTACCATAAAAATATAAAAAGCTTGTGAATGGCAAGTAAAGGCTTATTTATGCTTATCTGTTTATAATTACCAGTCTTAACGATAATGATAGTAATCTCAGGTTAGTTGACGGTTTAATCTAAAGTTGTTAATGTAGGCGACTCTAGCTAATTAATTCAGTGTAATTAAAGAATAAGTTCGTACATCTGCATACCTACATGTATGCGAAAAATTGCCGATGATGACTATTAGGAACTTGGTTATGTATTGTTGTATTGTATTGTATCTTAGTTATGTATCTACAATTCATAATATATATCTAATGTCAATATTATTAAGTCATATTTCGTTTATAATAAATATTTTTAAAAGTTACATGCTCCACTAATAATTAGGAAATGTTTAAAATATAATATTTGATTAAAATACAATACCATAGTATACTCGTATCACAAACCCATTTTTTAACCGACTTCAATTTCATAGAAGAAGGAGGTTCTGCATTCGGTTTGGTGTTTTTTATTTTATTTTAAATCATGTTTCTCAATTTAAAAAAAGATAAATGAGTAAAATATAGCAGCGTATTAACTTGCTAAATAAAAATTTGCAATCGAGACGAACCGATTGACACCTCATTTGGTAAACGACGGTAAGAACAAACAGATTGCGAAACATTGATGTTAGCGTTTCAAGAATCGCCCAATTTATAGGTAAATGTAGTTTATGGACCTTTTCAATCAAATTTAGATAAAAGATCTTTATTCCTTTTATTGGCATTAGCTAGGGATACACGCACAGATGTGTCCGACGGATATGCCCGGCGGACAGATCCGTTCGTGTATGGCGCTATTCAGATGTGTCCGCACCGCAGATAAATCCGTGTCCAATTCGCGCCATACACGCACGGATTTGTCCGCCAGGTACATCCGTCGGACAAATCCGGCGGGCATATCTGTGCGTATATCCTTAGCTATTAGTTACCATGCAGTCATTTACGAACGTCAGAAAATAACTAGGTATCTACTTACCATTGGTCCTAACTCTACATACAAGAATTATAGCAGGCAAGAACTCGGTCGGTTCTTAATAAACAGAAAAAGAAATTAACAAAAAAAATCTTTAAAGTACATGATAATACCTGATAATATCTAGTTATACAAGAAAAACATTTATTTTATACCTTAGTAACAATGTATTCTAACAAAAAAAGCTATATGTCAGTATTTTGGCGCCATCGTCGGGAAAACGTGTTATATATAAGTTAGCATTTACGTCTAATAATGTTGTTGTAAACTTACTATTATATTTAGGTAAGGCTGAATGGCTATTAGGAAACATACATAAAATAAAGTTTATGTTAAAAGTCATGTCATGGAAATGTTTTAGCGTGTTGGCGCTAAGTGCATTTAGTATATTTTTACGCGCCCCCGCTAAATTGTCTAAACATTATTACATGTCTTAGAATGACATATCAATCGTTCCAAGGTGATTCAAGTGAATATATTATAATAATTATTTTACAAAATAAAATTAACATATTTTAAAATAAAACTAAACTTAAAAAATATCAAAAAAGTTGGGACCCTTCGGCATGGTGCCGAGGATGCTGGCAAATAAAAAAGGTAGTTGTACTAAAATATTTTTACAACATGTAAACATTTACCTGTATTGGCATTGGTACACATCACAAATAAATAAAGGTGTCTAAAGTATTTACATCTGCTTATACTTAATAACTTAAGTAAGGATTTTCTTCTCATGTTGAGGTTAGAGAAGAAATTGCATGATGCATGGTCATATCTAGTCCGATCAAGCTAACTATAGCTACACTTCAAATTGACGTTTATGCAGGTTACGTTATCACTCAAAGTCGGTGCCTAAGAAACGTGGTCGTGCCAACGACGGAGGCTCTATTATCATACGCCTTGCGTCTTGCAGTATTATCTTTGAAACGGGCGTGCCTAGATTTGAATTCCAGGAACAATAAAGGATAATTGGTACGTGTTTTCTACTTATTTTTACATTTAGGTGGAATGTATCTATACATTCATTACCTAGCTAGCATTCTAACTGTGAAGGTTCTATAACCATCTAACCAATCAGCCATTCATTATTACGTAAACTATCTCTGAAAGCCGTCTCAGTCGAGCTTACTAGATCTACGATACCCATTTCCCTACAAATTCCTTCCTGGTATTATTCCTATCCGCTATTCGAGCGAGGGCCTCCGATACGATTCTTATTATTACCTTGTTTTCTTCTACCACGGATGGGGTTTTTAATATGTATGTATGGATGGAAAAACGACAGTCATAATTTAGTGAAGGTTTACCCCTTACACATGAGTTGAAGTTCGAAAAAACCTTACGGCAACGAGTCTTTAATTTAGAGCTGAATTTGATTTGAATAGTCTGAGTTTAAATTATTACCAAGGATGAAATTACATTGGTCATCGATCGCCTGTACTCGCTAAGTATTTATAAAAAAACACTTGTGGTCTATTCCGCGTCACATTCACCGTCTGTTTATGTTCTCGTTGTCATAGTAAATAATAAAGACTGGAAATATTCACACAAAGTTTGTAACTTAAGGATAAGTTACAAACTTTGTGATAGTAAATAATATTTGTAACTTAAGGATAAGTTACGAACTTTGTGATAGTAAATAATAAAGACTGGAAATATTCACACAAAGTTTGTAACTTAAGGATAAGTTACAAACTTTGTGTGAATATTTCCAGTCTTTATTATTTACTATGAGAACGAGAACATAAACAGACGGTGAATGATTCAGGGTTCATCTCCCATCGCCCCTTCTCGCAAAGCGTACAGAGAAAGAGCATCGACAAATTTTTTTTGTCGCTTTGCGTAAAGGGGCGATGGGAGATGAACCCTGAATGGAGGTTATGGTGACTAAAAATATGAGCGTCGTTATCGACTATCATTGTCAGACGTTATCTGCCGAACGCCAAGTACGATACGATGAGGATAATACGGGCTAAATAAAAACAAAAAAAACAATGACATCACAATAATATCACAATTCACATACGTTAGTTCCATATAAATATTTTGTAAAATTTTATTTAATCTCTTTTATAAAAATTTAAATCATACAGCATTTCAAAGATTACACTCACGATTGAATGGTGCGCCAGGAATGGTGCAAAGACACCTGGTCATTATCAGTCTATTATTTACTTGTCTGCTAGCAAGAGCAGCAAGGGCTATGCATTTAAACTGTTAGAACAGGTTACTAAATAATTCCAGCACTGAATGCTAACGGTCCCTGTATCTGATTGGTCCGCCAATAACGGTACCTTAAATATATATTTTCAACACGTGCGTGCCATTTATCATAATCGGCGTCATGATGTGGATTAACTAATAATTAGTCATAATTAATATCTCTTATTGGCAGATTTTATGAGGAATAACATTAATCTTTCGTAAAGGGCTTCATTAAGATATTTCTCAAGATTAAGGTAGGTACTTTTACTTTAAAACGATTTACAAAGCAACGTTAATATTTGCCTAAGCATTGTTTGTGATAATATTGCCCATTTGCTCTAATTAAAAATGATGAATTTCTAATATTAAAATATTGTAGTAAGATGATTTTAAATAATAGTAGGTACGATGCCGTTCATATGTACGAGTATAAGGTTGAAATTACACGTAAAATGTGGTGGACCGATTTTACCAGGAAAGTAAGCTAGAACGATTTAATTTCTATCCCTCCTAACATTATAAATACCAAAGTAACTCCTCCGTCTGTCTGTCTGTCTGTTTCCTCTTCACACTTAAAAGGCTGACATGATTTACACGAAATAAGTTATGGACATGGAATCATCCTAGGAGTTCTAAAGTGGAAGAAATTTGTCCGAAATACTATTTCACGCAGACGACGTCGCTGTCAAAAGCTAGTAACAAATATTAAGTAAGAACGCCCTTAGATATTTGCCGCACCACGTGAGTGAATGAACGCGACTTTACACGAGTTCACTCAAAACGCATTGTCATCGTTCTAAATAAGCTGTTTGTTATAATGAGTATGACAATATCATGTGCACATCAATGTATGTGTAGCTGTCTTCTCTTATTAGTCTAGGAACAGTCTGCAGCAAAAGTAGCTAAGCGGGTAGGCTGTTCAAAATGAGCTGGACACGACTTTATTGTTAAGAGAATAAGAGCGTGTGTAGGTCATTTTGAACACCCTACCAGCTTAGCTACTTTTGCTGCTGACGGAACTCTGTATAAATGCAAATAACCTCATTAGTTCGCACACTTTTGTTCAACCGCCTCGACGTATCGGACACGCCTAAACTCTCTCTCTTATTCTACACAAACTATCCTCCTACTTGGTGAATCTTTATAATAAACCTTTGTTCTATGTTGGTTTTGACAAACCAATGGCCCGTCACATTAGTATTCATGATTAAATTTGATGGTCACGACAAAGGCCTGTCTTTCAATCGCTTGTATTAATCATGAGGTTTGATTGAATTTTGATTGATCACTCGCCCCCACGGTGAACGTGTGAATGCGTTGAAGGTTAAGTGCGTATGCGCTTGCTCGTTAACGTTATTGGAATTATTAAGCGTTTTGCTAATTTGATTAGTTATCCATAATTATATTTCGAGGTTTTTTCGATATTATTGGGGTTGGGGCCGATTTATGAAACGTACAGATAAAAAGATTTTGCCTCCTATGTCATAAAAAACAAGACATTTTCTACCAGTCAACCGGTGTATATTCGTATGAATCAATCAGGCAGGTTAGGCATACAATTACATTATTACAGAAGATATACCTAAATGAACAGACACATTCATGGGACTTTTTCACTGATTTAGATTGAAAATTCGGTAATTTATTTGTAAATTCCACACAAAGTATCTCGTTTTTACTCTTCACATTATTCTCAATGAATCGTATATTACGAAATCTGACAAACGTTGCGATAAGGGTCCAACTGTAACTTGAAGTGGTTGAATGCTGTCAAACTGTGTCAGTTGGTCCACCGCCGTCACGACTTCGCAATGCAATGATAATGATAAGATTATGAAAGTTACATTTTTCGCATTTTTGCCGTCTCTGTCATCGGTATTTATAAAAGTTATCGTTCCATCTGATGCGCTAGGAGTTCGATGAGTTTATTGCGTGTACAGAAATTTCACCATACCATTACTGGAATTTATCAGTTAGAATCAAATAAATGTTTGGTGAATTTCATAAATCGCTTAGAATTTTCTTGGATTGAGGGTTGTACTGCTCCACCACACATAAGAGTGATACTCATAACTGTCATTCTAAATTCAATAGTAAATTCTATTCTCGCCTAAAAACTCTAAACTGGATCTAGTGTACAGTCGCCATCAGATATATCGGAGTGGCCAAGGTGGTCACAAATATCTAAACAACGCCAACAATGGAATTAGCGACAGTGGTTATAATTATGTAGCTCTCTCACTGTACTCACGTATTCAGTAAAGTTACCTATACTAGTGGTCCGCTTTGAACTGAGAACTCGCGATTTACTTGCAAAGAAGTTGACCAATATAACAATACCCATGTGATGATTTTTTAGCTCCTAGCTCCACAACGCCTTGATCGATCCTGCTCATATACGAACTCTCAAATTATATGTGTCTCTCCTACAACCCCATCAATTTCATAAAGATCAAGAAAACGCTACTCAAGTTATCAATGTTATTATCGAACAAACTCTCAAAGTCAAAAAGCCATCGAAATGCCGAGAGGTCCCAGTAGCCAGAAGTTGTTTGTAAAAACTCGCTTCGCTTACGCTCCGCTCGGTCGATAATACAATAAATAATAGTTTATGTAATGCCCATATTAAATCAGTAAAATATTCACAATCGCCATTGGCCTTAACGAACGAGACCGAATGTGTCGGTCTATATCAAATGGCACCATAAACTTGATTCGATCCGCAATAAACATTGAAGGTAATAAGTTGTTCAGAATCAAAACGTAACAAATTAAATGAGGATGGTGTAAAATTTTGAGGATTGGAAAGGATTTGATACCTTGACACATGTGTTCTGGTAGATGCACTGGTTCAGTTCTTTCTTCTTATAAACAATTTTTAACACTTCACAGATTTACATACCCCGGGGTTTTGAGGTTTATTTAAAATACACTTTTTATTAGGATTATCACACTTTTATCACTTTTCTTGATAGTATCGAGTCTTTTGCGTAGGAGCGGTGCGCGCGCGTTGATTGAGAGGATTCACAAAGGCGACCGGATATGTCGATGCACTTGACATTCGGCGAAAGCGGAAGTGTCAATGTCAATGGATGAGAGGTGTAAGGAAATAGGTTGCGTTCGGAAACATTGGAATGAGGATACAAGTATAGAGTAAGGATGAAGACAATGTATGTAAATATTTTATAGTGGAAATAATAAGTACAATGATTGGTGAACTTCTTTAAATCAGATATAAACGGCCAAACCATATTCCCCTGCCTTGGAGTGTACTCCAACATTGAGGCTCAAATAAAAATAAAATAAAAGTTATTATTCTTTTAAGTACACTGAAAAGTCACAATGCAATGTATCATTTAATGCTTAATTGAAATATTTAATATTTATTTAATTTAATTCAGCACTACAGAATTAACAAACATAATCAATTTTTTTTTTTTTTTTTAAAGAGGCTTATATCTAAAAGTTAATAATAATTATATTATTGAGTGGGTAATGGACACACTCGAACCACGGGACGAATGTAAGTACCAGTTTTAGTTTTAACCTTTACCACCCGAGTAATACCATCATTGCCGGGATAAGTCTCTTCTATCACCGCAAGAGGCCAACACAAGAGAGGAAGTTTTTCTTCCTTTAAGATTACCACTTGTCCCTTTTTTACTGGATTTGCAGTTGTGTTCCATTTTTCTCTGCTTTGTAAAGAAGTTATGTATTCTGTATGCCATCTTTTCCAGTAAGATTGAACCATTTTGTCAATTAATTTGTATCTTTGCAAGCGAGTTATAGGTATGTCGTCTAAATTTACCGCAGGGATATATTTTAAGGGAGTTAGATTTAGCAAATGCGATGGTGTGAGAGCCAGAGGTTCAGAGGGGTCACTGCTGAGGACACACAGAGGCCTAGAATTCATCAGCGCTTCAATTTGAACCAGCACTGAATTTAATTCCTCATATGTCAATATTTGAGAACCAATGGTTTTGTATAGATGAACCTTAACATTTTTTACATTGCTTTCCCATATACCACTCATATGTGGAGCGTATGGGGGTTGAATTTTAAATTCAATTTTTTGGGGAGTCAATTCGCGGATGATAGCTTTGTTATATTCTTCTGAACAAACTACTGAGTATATTTCTTTAAATTGATTGCGAGCACCAATGAAATTCTTGCCTCCATCACTTATGATAAGTGATACAGGTCCGCGGCGGGCGATGAAACGTTTGAATGCAGCTATAAACATTTCAGTTGACAAGTCGGAGACCAATTCTAAATGAATTGCTTTTGAAACTAAATCCACAAATAAACAAACATAAGCCTTTTGGCTTTTAATCCCTCGTTTTTTACCCATAGTTATATAAACGGGTCCCATATAATCGACTCCACATTTAGCGAAACATTTTTGTTGAGTAACACGAAACTCAGGTAAATTGCCCATAAATGGATACACTTCCCTGGGCTTATGTTTAAAACATTTGTTACAGGCGTGGATAACCTTGCGTACAAGACTGCGAGCGGGCAACAACCAATATTGATGCCTAAGTAAACCTAGAACTAGTCCAGGTCCGGTGTGCAAGTTAATTCGGTGATAATGTTCCACTAAAATAGTGGCTACTCTACTTTTTGCAGGAATAAGTACAGGATGTTTTTGTTCATAAGCAATAGGCGCATTATGTAAACGTCCTCCTACACGAAGGAGACCATCATCATCCAAGAAAGTGTTTAATTTTCTAAGAGGGGTGCGAAGCGTCTTATTATTTTTGATAGCATCAATGTCCGAAGCAAAGTATTGTGCTTGAACTGCTTTTATGAGATAAGTCTCTGCAATAGTTAAGTCTGATACTGTAATACAACCACTACTTTTCAATATTTTTACAAATCTTAACACATATGTTACTGCATTAATTAACTTTGACCAATTTGACATTCTTTCAGTAAGTGCTATTAGCGGGTGAACTTCTTTCACCGGGTCAACAGTATTGCATAACGCGACAGCCTTTGCTTCCGGCACATCAGAAACATCTGTTTTATTAAATGCATTAATGGGCCATTGCTCAATCGGCAGAGTAATCCATTCAGGCCCCAAAAACCACGTTTTATTATTAATCAAATTATTAGGTGTGACTGGGCGCGATATAAGGTCACTAGGGTTCTCGTGGCCTGGCACATGATACCAATGTTGTGGGGCTATAATGTCCTGAATTGCAGATGTTCTGTTGGCAATAAAAGTTTGCCACCTGTGAGGTGAAGAATGAATCCACGCGAGAGTAATAGAAGAGTCCGAGAAAGCGAGTGTAGTATTCACTTGACACCTGTTATTGATCGTTTTGAGAGCAGTCTGCATCAGCTGAGCAAGCAGGTGAGCTGCGCAGAGTTCAAGCCGAGCAAGGGTGATTTTCTTAAGTGGTGCGAGGCGTGAGCGAGCACACAACAGCGATACACTCGATGCTGGGTCAGTCAGAGGACCGATCCGCAAATATATGACAGCACCGTAACATTTTTCACTTGAGTCAGCGAATCCTAAAAGACTGACGTATGCTTTATCAGTTATACCAACGTGACGCGGTATTTTAATTTTTGACAGATTCATTAATTCGTTTTGAATTTGAATCCAGACTTTGTAAATGTCATCAGGGACTTCTTCATCCCAAGAAAGATCCCGTGAAAGCAGTGAGAGGAGCGATCAAACCTAGAGGGTCATATAGAGCGGCGGTTTTAGATAGCATTACTCTTTTACTGCATTTTGTATTGTTGTCATTATCAATATTTATTTTAAAAGTGAAATGATCTTTCACTGGGTCCCAGCGGAGCCCAACTAATTTTGTTTCTGACTCCGAGTCGAAATTCAAACTTTTTGAGGCGTGAGAATCTACAGGAATATTTTGTAGAAATTGAGGCGAGTTAGAGGTCCATTTAGTCATATTAAAGCCTCCACTGGCAAACATTTTGACAAGTTGATCATACAAGTCGAGAGCTTCACCGGGTGATTCAACTGAGTGAATAAAATCATCCATATAAGAATAAATCGGGGCTACTTGTGAGGCTTTTGGATATTTTTGACATTCATCTTGAGCAAGCTGGCGAACTACTCTTAAAGCAAGAAATGGAGAGCACTTTAAGCCGAAGGAAATTCTTTCAAACTCATATGTTTGAATGGGTTCACTGTCCGGGTTGAATCTAAATAATATTCTTTGAAAAGCTTTATGCTCAGTTATCACCTTTAATTGAAAATACATTTTCTCTAAATCTCCAGAAATAGCTACTGCAAATAATCTGAGATTGATTAACAAGTCAAAAATGTTTGTTTGTAAATTTGCCCCACAGTGTAAAATATCATTTAAACTTTTACCTGATGATGATTTTGAGCTAGCGTCCAGGACAACTCTGATTTTTGATGTATCTTTATCGGGCCGATATACACCTCTATGAGGAATATGATATGAAATCGGGGCATCTTGAGGTTGAGACACTTTAGTTAAGTACCCTTTATCAATATACTCTTGTATAGTGGCATTATAACCGGAACGTAATTCCTGACTATCTAACTTATGCTCAAGCGACAAGAGGCGCCGTGTGGCATTCTTATAAGAATCACCCAATGTGCGAGGGTCTTCAGTGAACGGCAACGCCACAATATATCTGCCATCAGAACCGCGGGACACCGTTTGTTGAAATATTTTTTCACACTGCTGCTCCTCTGGGCTTAATATTTTTTGAGTGGGTAGCGATTCCAAATTCCAAAACTGTTGTACTAATTTGTCTAACTTATACTCTTTGTCTTCGATAATTGCATGAAAACAATGACTCAAGTTTTGTGCGAAATTGAAATCATTTTCCGCTTCTCCTGTCACTATATACCCCAGAGTTGTTTCTACTGCGACCGCTCTTGTCTCGGGATGAGTGACTTTGTTTGACAACAACAAGTGCGGAAACAGTCCGGTACCAACGATACAATCCACTTCCGAAGGTTCGTAGAACAGTTCATCGGCAAGGGGTATATGAGCGAAATATTCTATAAGTTTTGGACTTAATCGCACGATTGGTAAGTTGTCGGTAAGTACCTCAACGACGGCGGCTCTAATAGAATATTTGCAGCGGGGATCAAATCGCGATCTGAACTCTATTAAAGTATAACCTAATACCGTGTTTTGTTTTAATCCGAGTCCACGTGCGGACGTGGGATGATGGTTTATTTCTAAACCAAGTCGTTTACAACAAGCTAAAGTCACGAAATTAGCAGCCGCGCCTGTATCAAGCATCACTCTCATGTTTGGGGGATTCACTTTAGCATTTACCACATTGACCCAGGCGGTCGGTGATACGTCGTTGTAAAAACACTCTTGCTTATCAGATGCAACAAAACACTGCGGATTATCACTTGTAAACAAGTTTTGTTCGTCACACGGCATGTTT
Source organism: Pammene fasciana (assembly GCA_911728535.1). NCBI lineage: Eukaryota > Metazoa > Arthropoda > Insecta > Lepidoptera > Tortricidae > Pammene > Pammene fasciana. The sequence goes on from OU452292.1 coordinate 8,616,281, forward strand.
AAAGTGGTTTGTTGTTGCACAAACTCGTTTTGTGCGCTAATCGCGGTGTCAACTGACTCGGTCGCGCGGCAAGTGTCAGAACTGTCAAAAACAGGATTCAAGGTCGGCTCACACGCACTTGTCACTGCCGAATCGTAAAGTATTGCAACGTTTGCACGTGGTGAAATTCCCTGTCGATACACAAAATTATCTAAGTGTAGCATTGAATGATGTCTCCTATTACATTTCACACAAGTCCTCGTCGACTTACATTCATTTATATTATGAAATCCGAGACAATTTTTGCAGAAAGAATTCTTTGTTACTATCGAGTACCGAGAGGTCGCGTCGAGGTCAATGAACTTCTTGCAAAAATACAACGGATGTTTTTCATGATTACAAACTACACAAGGATGTGTGCTGGTAACGGTAGCGGCGGGTAGAGCTTGAGCAGCGTGAGTTTGAGCGGATAGCGATTGCGCGAGTTGCGGTTGCGGTAGAGCGGTTTGCGTTTGTGCGGGTTGCGGTTGTGCGGGTAGCGGTTGTGCGGGTTGCGGTTGTGCGGGTTGCGGTTGTGCGGGTTGCGGTTGTGCGGGTTGCGGTTGCGCGGGTTGCGGTTTATTTATAACATATGATGCGAGAGTTTTGCTTTTATTATAAGCGTTGTTTTGCGGGTAATTTTGTTGCGGTTTAGCGGTTGCGCGGAAAGTATTTGTTTGCGGTTTAATATTTAATTCAGTGCGGGACAATATTTTACTTTGTTCTTTTACGAACTTTTCGAGCGAGGCGAAAGTAGGTATTTTTTGAGAGCGGCAGTTTTGCTCAAACAATTGCACAGTGTCTTTATCGAGCTTTTTAAGAGCGACGTGTGTAACCATGAAATCAGCTAAATCATCCAACTTCAATGACTTTAGCGCTGCTAGCGAGGCACAGTACTGTTCGACGAACGAATCTAGGTTCTGCGGCGAAGCGGTTGTAATCGGTTTGAACTTAAACATCTTATCTAAGTACTGCGAACCCAAAGTACGTTCATCCTGATATTTTTCGACGAGTAAATCCCAAATTATGTGATAATTTGAGGCTACGGGAAGGACTCCCGCGATGACAGACGACACTGAACCCGTCAATTTTGAGACTAGGTATTGAACGCGTTCGGCGTCCGAGAGATGCGTGTTTTCGTGAATAACTTCTTTGAAATTCTGGTAAAATAGCGGCCATTTTGTTGGATCACCGTCGAATGAAATCAATTCTAAAGCTGGTAATTTAGGTTTACTGACTGGTATTGACAATGTCACGGGTTCTGGTTTAACATTAGGAGAAAGCGATTCCTCCTTGTGTCTTATGTGACAATAAATCTCGTCAAAGGACTCGATGGCCTTGAAACTCGGCACGTAATCGGGATCGAGTTCCATATTTTTAAGATTGATTTCATTAATTACGTCTGTGAATTCTGTGCGCAATTTATCTAATGTCTTAAGTCTTGTTAGAAATCTTTGCTGATCTTCAGCGGTTTTTATTTTCCGACTTAAATCGTATGCATTTTGCAAAATGGCGAACAAACTTTTTCTTTTGCCTTCTAATAGTTTTAAACCTATATTATCCATTTTTTCAATTAATCGTTTACATCAATAACGATAAACAAATGTTAAACTCTTACTTGAACACTCGAGATAATGAGAATATGGCCATAATAAAGTATGCGAGTCGAAATGAATTATGTACCTAACTATGTGAGATAAATATAAATGAACAGAATAAAAGCCAATTTTAGAGTGGAATGTATAGAGGATCACGGGGAGAAGGACCATAAGTGAGGATGGTGTAAAATTTTGAGGATTGGAAAGGATTTGATACCTTGACACATGTGTTCTGGTAGATGCACTGGTTCAGTTCTTTCTTCTTATAAACAATTTTTAACACTTCACAGATTTACATACCCCGGGGTTTTGAGGTTTATTTAAAATACACTTTTTATTAGGATTATCACACTTTTATCACTTTTCTTGATAGTATCGAGTCTTTTGCGTAGGAGCGGTGCGCGCGCGTTGATTGAGAGGATTCACAAAGGCGACCGGATATGTCGATGCACTTGACATTCGGCGAAAGCGGAAGTGTCAATGTCAATGGATGAGAGGTGTAAGGAAATAGGTTGCGTTCGGAATCATTGGAATGAGGATACAAGTATAGAGTAAGGATGAAGACAATGTATGTAAATATTTTATAGTGGAAATAATAAGTACAATGATTGGTGAACTTCTTTAAATCAGATATAAACGGCCAAACCACAAATCGTTAAGAATTTCATACATTCTTAATGCGTTTGTGAAATGGTAGAATGGAAACGTGGGGACGCAATATATTGATCTGATTTTAAAATCAAATACACTAATTGGTTACCTTGAACTTTGAAATATTTAGATTAAATTAAAAATATTGGTTTTAATAGGCTCGTGATTTTGTATTTATTTTATATCTATTAAATTTAAACTTTCGTGAGACATATATAAAGAAGTTTTATTTTATTGTATAAATATAATAAGAGTAGATATTCTTAACACGTGCCACGTACGTGTTTTAAATATTCTTTATAAAATATTTCTTCACAAAATGTGGTAATATTTCTATGATAAGATTGGAAAACGCTACGGCGTAGAGCTGGAAGTGTATGTTGCGTTAGCAAATACAGAAACTAGTAAATAATAAAGATTGTCAATCCATACAACCCGCGTTTCTTGCTTTTAAAATAATTGACGTTACTACGGGATACTCGGCATTACATACCTACACCAGCTGAAGATTTTTGTGTGGTTAAATATATGTGACCAATTCTAATCGGCGAGTTTTAACCTCATTATATGGCATACCTATAATAATAATTGAAACTGTGAACATTAGTGAAGACTTGTATGGAAACTAAATGTCTACTTTTTCTACTTGTGTTTAATATTAGAGAAAAAAACTGTTCAAACCGAATCACGTTCGTTCATGACCACCTCGACTATTCAAACGTCGCAAAGAGTATTTATTGCAGACGTTCAATTATATTACCTAATTAAGTTAGCTACCTACTTTTAGCAACAATGCTACTTCAGTAAAATTAAGATATAAATTTTCTGAGGTTTATAGTAGTCTGTCTGCTTGCAGTTTTAATAAATAAAACAATATAAGTATATAAGCAGAAATCTGGAATTGGACTTCTAATGTGTTCGCCTATTGGGTGGGTCATATGACGTATAGTTAGCACCAAGTAGCAAAGGTCATTTTCAACATGTCACCATGCTAAGCTGTTTCAGCTGTTAACTAGACCTACGCCTATTTGCCACCGACTTGAAATAAAAAATAACACAGTACCTAAAACATTATCAGTGCCGAGACTCTGAATACACAATACTCAGATAAACGACCGTTATTATTTTTATCCTAAAAAAAAACAAGGTATAGCAAGCCAGAGCTGGGAGAAATTCGCACAGAGACGGACATGCTGCCAAAAACTGAATTTGTAGTATTTAATGAGAATTACCCCCACCTCTGTAAAAACTTTGACCGCAGACAGCGCGTCTGCGCCGCGTAATCTGTGACAACACCTTGGCGAGTAGCGGGCGCGGTCGATGACAGCGTACTTGCATTGCGAGTTGCGCGGGCGCACGCCAGTCCAAATCTTGGCGGACTAGAGTAGAGAGATCTCGAGATTCGTTAAAATACGTAATTAGTGATTTAAGGTCTCCTGAGGATGAGTGATACCTCTGTTAATAGGGTAATTTGCAGAAAAAATGTACCTTTACTTTTTTTTTTATTTGATATATATTTTGAGTCTATCCTATGCAGAATCATGAGCTCTATCGAGTCTGACAGATAAAAAAAATGTCCCAACTGTTCCAAAATTTTCATACAAAAAAATTTCGTTACGTTCATAAAAAAATGTAACAAAACTGAGAAATTATCAGTCAATAGAACTCATGATTCTGCATAGGATAGACTCAAAATATATATCAAATTAAAAAAAAAGTAAAGTTACATTTTTTCTGCAAATTACCCAATAACGCCAATTGAAAGATAAAGGCGGCCACCCACCAACTATCAGTCCGCCTGCAGTCCGCCTGACGATCTCGGCCTGTCAGTTAGAACAAAAATTCGCCGGCTCCGAACAACTGACGGGCCGATATCGTCAGGCGACCTACAGGCGGGCTGATAGTCGGTGACCGCCCTAAGTGATGTGTGAAAATTATCAATCTACTTTTGAGTCAACGCCTGCTAAAGTAATATCTTCAAACTAAACTAAAAACCAGGGTAGTCATTCTTGTTCTCATTTGTACAGTCGCAGCAAGTGTGAAAGAGATAGTAACATGGTTCTGGTTGCTTTGCGGATGGGTAGGTACTATTGACTGGTGAGAAATCGATGTGTTCAGCGGCACTGTCGGAAAATTAAAAAAAAACTTGGGATGTTTCATTTTAAGGCTTACACCCTTTTACATAAAGTTTGTATTCCTTTAATCGTAAATTGTAGCTAAAACTCTATTCAGAGATACCCTTTTCATTACACATAACGCCGACTTTAGTCCGATAATATAAACCTCGTTATGTAAGTTGTATTGATTAGGTGAGCACAATTTATCTTGATCATCTAGTAATTATATCATCGAGCCGAAGAATCGCTATATACAAATGATAGCACTGGTTATGTAATCGTGATTGCAATAATGATATCATTAATACGATAGATAGGTATGATGAATTAGCATAACAATAATACTGTTGACTTTTGTTACTTGTATCTACATTTCTATATTTGCACAAATAATACAAAAAAATAACTAGAATATACATAAAATTAATATACTAATATTAATATACACTTAATTAAAAATAATATACCCATGTAAATACCTACTCTATGTCATGTCCCCTAAGTCTGTTTCCAGCAGTGTTCTCAAGCTTCTCAAGCTGATAGGTGCTCAAGTCATAGACTTAATGCCTATTTACTACTAACCAGTTGGCAACATTCCTCATTGAATGGCAATGCTTATTTGACTAACAGTAGTATATGATTGCCAAAAAAGGGTTGTAAAATAATTCTATTTTTACATAAATGATTAGTGCCTTCTAAACCAAAGTTATTATCGGTAAAACTGCTATGTCAACACGTACTTTTGAATCCAATGCAACTACATATTACTCCGTCTTTTTACTTGATCGCCAAGGATATTCGATGAGATATTAATCGCTATTTCCTTTCAGTCTAGTATTTTATCATTCTACTCAGCCGAGCCCTAATCAAGTCGACACTACACAGATCTAATTCACCAAACCTTGTATCAGCTAAAGAAATCTGTTGCCAATATAACTTGACTTGATGCACAAAGGCCACTAGAGATGAGATGAGATACGGCCTATGGTTATTTCTTTCAAAACGAACTAGAAAACAACATTTATTAATTTTACCATCACAAAAGTAATACCGTCAAGTGCTATAACATTGCCTACGATGAAAAACATGGTGTTTTGCACCAAACAGCCATTTACTTATATCTTATTCCTGAGATGGGAGAAAGGCGGCCATTATGAGGAATTAATATTCAGTAGGGATAGATTATCACTGTTTTTCAAGACAGGCAAAGTTGAGCATTGTAGGCAAAGTTGTAGCAGTTGACGATAGAATGAAACAAGATAGGACATTTTCTTTCACCTGTTATTGTAAAGCTCCTCATACAAAAACCAGTGAAAATGAAAAAGGAAACAAAAGATGAGCTACTGCGTACTAAAATCGTTTTCAATTTTGTAAAAAATACACCCAATCACAATAAAAACTGGTCATAACACAAAGAATAGTTAATAAAAGATTAAAAGCAAAGACTGAATATGACTATAAAATAATGTGATAAATCAGTTGAGATGTCTTTATAGCTTAAAGGCAAACAACACCCGCTTGAAGTCACAATACTTGCGGAAATCTTAACAGCGCGATGCACATACAGTAACACAAGGGACAGCGACATCTGGCAGGAAATCTACCAACTAAAATTTACTATGTAAACCACAGAGTATATTGAATAGTATGATCCATGAAATAATTAACGGCAGTTAGACATAACCCCTTTTTTATTGTTGAGTGTAGTTTTCGCTTTTTCGGCTTATAGGGAAGAAAATCTTATACTGGTTTGTCTGTAGTAAACAATAAGGCATCGTGAATAAGCCTAGGAAGTTGCCAAACGGACCTTGAATTCGATAAGGTTGCTCGAGTGTCATTTCTATTTCCAATTACGGGGCGAACGGCGGTAGAAAAACTGTAGACAACTATCAATTGACAGAAAATTATTGGTAGCAACACTACATTTATTGCCTAAGTATTTGTACAAAATTGTGAACATGTATCTATAAAAATGTTATCGAACTGTTACTTACCAAAATAATTAACTATATCAAATATCAAAAACGGTTTTTGAGAAATACGTCATTTGGCAAAATGCGAGACGGCTTTTGGCAAAATGACGCCGGTACCTAATAGATTCATATAACCTAACACTTATCTTCAGCTATCTTCACGGCAGTCTCAGCGACTGATTAAGTAGTCTTTAGAGGGATAAACGTTTTATTTAACGGAAAAACTTTTACCGGCATTTGCGTAAGGCCTGATGCACACGAGCGCAGCGCCCGCGCGTGCAGAACGCAACAAAGAATCCTATCAATTATTCGTTACAAATTTAACACACGAACGAGTAGATTCGTTATGGGATGGTATTTGGGATCTACATAAGTACAGACTGGTGGGAGCTAAGATAAAAAAACGACTATTCATGAAGAAACGTTCCAGATAATTCTGAAAAGCACTTGAATTCATTTATATTTGTGAATTTTGACAAGGAACCCATATATACCCCGAGGGTCATTTTTGATCCTGTCAAAAAAATCGCTCCTGCTTATTAAAATAAGAGTGAGCCTGTAACCTTTAGAAACTAGGCTCAAAAATGATCGACTCACTACAAAATGGAAAATGATCATATATGCGCTAGATTCAGAGCGCCCCTAAGACATTCTTTGACCCAAAAATTGTAGTAAAAATTACTACAAGTCTATCCCACACTTTTATTCAGTCACAGCTGTCAACCGCCAAACATGGCGCACAAAATTTGTTCTAGATGTCACATCTAGTAGAATACATTAAATCAATGGAAATAACCCGTTTGAATTTCCCATGAGAGTTGACGTTTACCGTAGTTTACAAGCTAGTACAGTCGCCATCAGATATATCGGAGCGGCCAAGGTGGTCACAAATATCTGAACAACGCCTCAGATATTTTTGAGTACCCTGGCCGCTCCGATATATTTGATGGGGATTACTTCGAATTTTTAGGGTATAGGTACAGACCTATACCCTAAAAATTCGAAGTAATTATCGAAAGTGTAGTCGATTATATGTCATTGTATTGTGAATAGTCGTAATGGAAATCAAATACTTATTATCTATATTGTCTGGACACCCATACATTAAATACATCGTGAGCTACAATTCGTTTTCTTCGACTAACAAAAGGCGTTGCCTATAATTTAATTTCTTTTCTTGGGAACGTTTACGTGAATATTAGGTTGCGGTGTGTTATTAGAATGCAATTATCACACAATGATGTAATGAGGAAAGGAAAAGTGTTGAACAGGCTGTTGTGTTGGACGTTAGAGTGAAACAACTGGCTTCGATTATATGCGTATAAAAGATATAATGTGTGTGCTGCTGACACAATTTTCAAAAATTGGGTCACAGTTAAGTGTAACTTTAAAAAACATCTTAGTTAATGATTACACTAATGAAATAACATTTATTTACATAACTAATATACAGAGGTACCTACTACAGTACAAATACTAAACTAAATTAATAACTAGCTCAAATCTAAACTAGGCCCTTGCGGCATTGTACCAAGGATGCTGGCTATTACACTAATTAGTTCTATGTCTGGATTAATTTATCGCCGGTATTAGATTTATACACTGTAGAGTATAAATAAGGCGAATTATTTGAGTGTGGCGTAGAGCTCACACTACAAGACGATAAAAAAGTTGAACATAGTAGAGACCAACCACTTTTCTAGCCTCTATGTGCAACTGCGACCATGAACGTAATTTTCACATAACTTTGACATGTACCTAGTAGGTACTACCCACTGGCTCTGCACACTGTGTCACGTAAAGTCGGTGCAAGGTTTAGCCTAGTCTGGCTATAATGTACATGTAATAAAATAATTATTTATTGCATGGCGGCAATATGACCATTAAACATCTTCATCATCATCATCATCATCTCAGCCATAAGACGTCCACTGCTGAACATAGGCCTCCCCTTTAAGGGGGGGGGGGGGTTGCCATATATACGCGCCACGCTTGGCAGGCGGGTTGGCGCGCGCAGTTTTTTTGTTTATTGTTTGTAGGCTTTCGGAAGATACTGCTGCCCATCTCCCGGTATATTCCCTTAGCAGACTCCTACTGCAACCACACACACAAAACAACATCTTACTCTCATCTTATTCGTATATTTTTTTTAAATATAAACCTATACTTTCCATAGTACATTATTAAATCACTCTTAAAATTTATTTTACAACGTTTGAAATGCAATTAGAAATATAAGTACACGGAAAAAAAGCTTCCACGACCACGATATTCTCAATCCAAGACATTATTACTATCTTGGAAATATTTCCTCGTGACAAGTATTTATTTCCTTTATCGAAAATATGATTCTGCGCTTAATAAAACCACGTTTTCTTAAAATAGAAATACAAAAATGTATTGTTTCAAGAGTATATTGAGTAAATAAGAGAGATTGTACTTTAATCAAACAAGTATTATCTTAGGTAAAAGAAAACTAGAAAATCTGTAAGAATATATTCGCTTCGTTATATTTAAAACGAGGAAATATTTTCAACATAATAAAATAATGTCTTAGATTGAGAATATCCCGGAAGCTTTTATTTCCGTGTAGGTTATATTTATATGATAACACAAATGTTATAATCTCCAGAAAACTTATCTACTTACTTACACAAAAATTAAACATTGCGTCCATAACTCTTTAACCTTTAATATTTTACCAGATGATTCGCTAAAATGACACCAAATCCGGAATCAAACTTTCGCCATGCGCAAGTACAACGAACAGATATCATCACAGTTTTTTTTAAAAGTACGCGACCTATTGCGTGTTATCTTACCAATCATGTTTAGATAATCAATGACTAGCGAGCATTGGATTTCATACCGGTGAAGATTCATCGCTTGATCTGTACTATGTATAACAGTGATAGTGCCTTTCACGTTATTCATAGTCATTTTGCCTACCGTCTAATTTCATTTATAATCCGACTGAATATATGGTGATAGAGCCACTCTCATCAAAACATTTGTCAGATAATCGGTCTATGTGTATGCAAGAAAAGTTACTTGCAGCGCAGTAAATAAATTTACAGTTAATAGTACTTTCATGGTCTAAGATAGTTTCCTGTAAAGTATAAAAAGAAAGTGATAATTTTCCGGATGCAATGAAATATTTTCTGAATTTATAATTTCCATTCTTCGGTTGGCTTAGGCTTTGGCTTTGCAATAATTCTACCTACATAACTGATGATTTTTATATTAATAAACAGTATGCTCGATTCGATAATGTTGTCAAATATACAGGTATTAAATGCCATAAAAATAACACAAATCAAATTTATCTGTTTGTCCTCCCATTAAAAGTTATACATGTTTGTAACGTTGTCATTAAAGTCACGCTCAAATTAAGGTAATTAAGTGTTTGATATCACGTTCCATTGGCGGGCGTCGAACCTTGGACCAGTTGCGTTCATGACATACCTACGCTCGCTCTAGCGTGCGATTTGTGCACAAATTGTAACTATTAGGTGTACGGTCAACATACCTATAGCACCTACAAAAAAACTGTGCGACTAAATATATTCGAGTGGTATTTGGGATTCCTTTTTGGCAAAACTCAATCACAACCAAACCTCAGAGTAAGAAGGACAGATCGTTTGTTTTCGTAAAAAAACTAGTGCCTAAGCCAACTCTTGGGATCAGGCTGCCAAGCAAACCCCAACATCTATTGAGATTCGAAACTTTTCTTGGAATATATATCGCCGCAATAGAATGTGGCATATGGATGCTTTACAAAACTTTCAAAAGTTTTATAAGAAAAAAAATATTATTGCTAGTTTAGCTGTCATATGATAAAACTGTCAAAAGCTGACTGTTTAAACCATAAACGTCCCAACATATAAACAATACTATAATAATTCTTGTAATCTGTATAATCAGGTCAATTATCTAGAGAGAAGCTAGAATTGTGTTGCATCTTGTACATTTTTTGTGATTTAGAAAACTTGTCGTGCTGTCCGTACTCACGCGATCAACAGTTTTGTGAGAATTTCACAACGTTCGATAGACGTGGGTTGCCAGTGATAAAAATGAGAGAACATCGTACTTAAACGTACGAAAAACAACTCTTATCTGAAAAGTACAAGAGTCTGGCTCCCTTAAGTAGGTATATAGGGATTATTCAGGACGAAACGCATATTTTTTAAAATAAATTAGCTACATTATGTCGTTTCTTGACTTTTGAAATGCTTTTAGCAAAATATTATTGCAGTAAAAATTATATGCAGTCTGCATTTGTTATACTGCAATGAGGTTGATTTGAGTTCGTCCGCATGGCATTTGGTTTAACAAAAGCGCTTCCGAAATACGAAAAATCCGATATTGTCAATTATGAATTTCCAACCTTTATAAAATTCCCAGCGTTTTAAATTAACAAATTTCATACGCGATAGAACGTTGTTCATTATATTTAGTTAATTATACTCGTATTTATCGATGAGGTGTAATAATGGTAAATTTGGAACGAGGTCAATTTTGCCGGTTATGGCAGAAATTAAGTATGCCATTTTCGATTAATGATTTACTCTCAGGTGAATTGGTGATTAATACCGTTAAATTTAATTAACCTATGAGTTTTTTTACACCTTATGGTGAGAAGATATGTGTTAATTAGAGTGTTATTTTAACTGGCCAATTCACGTACGGTAAATAGTAAGTTCGATAGAATTCAAAGTGATTCGGCTAGTGTGAAGTGTAAAGTGATATATTTAATTTGGACAATTCAGATGAAGCCTTTAATTATTGAAAACCAGTAAAAATAATAATATTGATTTGACAAAATATCGGTACAACACCAAACTTGACCAAGCACTTGGCTTCAATAACTACCATCAATAGTGCTCTTATTTTCTAATAAAAACCTTGAGGTCTCATTAAATTGGATTGCCCGAGAACTGTTCTCTCAGTTGTATGGGAATATACCAGGAAGAGTTTGTATGTTAATGCCCTTATCGCGGTCATTGAACTTGCGATAACGATACCTGTTTTCAGCCTAGTATTGCTCGAAATGTATTCGTTAAGGATCTTATTGCGGAGTGGGAAGGTGCTATGTTGTCTGATATAGGTAACGGTATTTGCCATAAGTGTCAGCTGATAGTGATTGTTTGGGAGAAAAGACCTGCTTAATTTTCTTATTTAAGTTTCTTGGTACGGATTATAATGAATGTAAAAAAAAAAACAAAAAACCTAATTAACGCTCCGGAAAAGCATAGAACTTCAAATGTGTTTACGCAATTAAGTTCAAAATCTATCGTAAACATAAAGGCTATATAAGGTAAACATCCTAGTGCTCGACATGCTAATGACCAATAGTTGACACTCTGTTGCCACCTTTATTCCGAATGACTAAAGTTTAAAGGTGACATGTACTAGGACGCGGTGATGAGCATTAGGACGTTTACCTGAGGCTGACAATGATGATAAATTTTCAGGTTCTCGGCTTTGATTATTATTTAGGTAGTTAGGCATCTACACAATTTTATATGATTATTAATTTCCTTTTTTTGTTGCAGGTCCTTTTAACTGTCAACAGGAGAGACGAAAATTACAATTCTGGTAAATATGACGATCTATAAACCTCAATACTTCATCTTTATACAAACTGCTCTAAATATTAGATCAGTACCTTTATAGATTAAGAAAACAAACATTACGAGTAAATAGAAACTATACAATGGTAATGGATAAAAAAAATGTTTGTCTTCACAGATCACTTCACGATATCTCAGTATCGTGACATGTAGTGGGACTGATATATCGTGTGATATATTTATGGCGAAGAGAGATATGTCTGAGAGAAAATAATACTTGAAAAATCTTTATGGGCCTTTGAGACATACTCTCTCAAAGATACGTGACACATTTTTGGAAAAGGTGCCATTGACGGAAAGCGTTTACATAATACGTTGTATAGATTGTATTCGACCAATAAAAGTGCCGGCCGGCAAAAATTTAAATTATCATTATCACAATATTTTAGAAAGACTGCTAAATAACTATTTCGCCGATAACATTCTCACCTAATTTTATTTCCCAAACAACTTATCGCAGAAATTTTCGTTGGCATACTAACGTTTACCAAATGATTGTTTCGCATAGTTTTATATGGCCAAATTTTCGTTTGGCATATGTTAGTATGCCAAATAAATATATGCGAAAAATATGTATGCAAAATGGTATTATGCCGTCAGATGATTCTTCCAAATGAAACTATGGGAAAAAACGCTTTTGGGAGGTAAACATGTTCCATACAATTTTCGGTTATATATTAGTATTCCAGTCAGTGAAAATGCTTAGTGTGTTAGGTATACATATAAACGAAACTTCGAAAGCTCTGAAGGAAGTGACGTCACAGTAAACGGAAGTTATATCACTTATAGCCTGGACTCTGAATTATACGATACACGATAACGATGACTGCCGTAAATGCCGTAATACAATGTAATTTATAACTTATAACGCGCATTATATAAATATCGATAACTATTACCGTCCAACGTAAATTGGATCGTGGTTTTTATGAGGTTTGTAATACGATCGGCTTTCAGACTAGTTATTTGGTACGTGAAGTGTAGTAATGGGTATCCTGGGTGGATATCCCATTGTAGTATTGGGTACATTGGGTAGTGGTGGGAAAAATAATCAGTTCTTATTAAAAATCATTGCAGTAAAACTGTGATTACTAATTCATAAATTCAATTCAATTTACTAATTAATATGCGTATATCAAACAAATATTAATGAAAGAAATATCAATGAGGGACCAAATTCAAAGAAAAAAAAATGTTTGTCAATTAGCATAAAAAAATGTTCCGTAAAATCATAGATTATTTAAAGTTTATTTATGTTGTTAATCCAATTGGTAAATGTAAGAAAGATAATAGTTATGGTTCTGATCTATTTAATAGATTGCGTAGAAAGCTCACCGTAATGTGGAGTTTATTATATTTCTCGGTTTTAAACTATCACAACACTAACACACATTTTTTTACGACTCAAACATTTCAAAAGAAACGTAATATCGAAGAGTTTAGTAAGGTTATAAAAGTCTGTATAGTACTACCTATTTATTTATAATCTAAAAAAAATATATTCATACCTCATTAAAAACATGAAGTAGTAGAATACAACACGACTCTATATGCAAATTTAAAATTTAAGTAAACAAGTAATTAACAGTAAAATTAAATACATTATTGCAGATTCATTTAACAAAAGTTTGTAATAGGTACTTAATTACTTACATTACATCTTTTTAACAAGTAGTTGAGTATCTACAGTTTACAAAATTAATTATATTATCTGCGGTTTCATTGAACAACTGAATGCACCAATGCTATGTTAATTTATCGATGAAAGTGACGCGTTGCAGTGTGATAATGAAAATCAAGCTATAATTTCCGTATGAGTGCGGAATTTACATCGCAACTACAAAAACATAATAGTCGATATACATACATCAATGATAGGTAATTAACGCTGTTCCGCTTGTTTCCGACTTTTGATGAAAGATGAGTAAAAAGAGAACTTAGAATCATAACACATAGATACTAAGTTACAATAATTATCTGTCTAACGATGGATACAAAATTAATGAGTCTTTGACTTATATTGAGCATGCCTAATGAGTATTTAATTATATGAAAAAAACATAATACATTATGATATTATTCACCAGCAAATAGGTAAGGTAAATCTCCAATTAGAAATCCTATTTACGCATGAAGAAATTGAGCAATGCATGATAAAAAATGTACCAGGAATGTAAACCCAATAAGGAATTACCATTTACATGACCAGAAATAAATCAGGCCGCAGACGATTAGCATAATTTCCAATAGGCGTCTGAAGAAACAACCTTCCGTCCGCATTCTAGCATAATGCGATCCATTCAAGTAAAAGCATTGTGCCACACCTTTTCTATGTTAGTAAGAGAGCAGGTTTAGACATAAAATACCTACTTATGTAAGGAAATATAAGATATACAAGGGAACACAACCAGGCGCGGTCGCAGACGAAAATTTGGGGGGGGGGGGGGACACTAATGTAGAATTTTTTTTTTCAAATTTTTGAGGAGGTCTGTAAAATTTTTTTTCTATTACAAATGTAGGATTTGGGGGGGGGGGGGTCATTTCCCATGTGTCCCCCCCCCCCCTGGGACCGCGCCTGAACACAACAATATTAAGAGTCGCCAGGACGCTCGCGTTCCCATACAAACGTAGTTTATCTCTCATTTTAAAACGACATGCTTTAGAACCACGAAATTTGGCATGGGCATTCTAGTAGTACAGATCTATGTCGGTAATTCCTTTTGGTTGCTAAAAATTGTAATACAAAGAAAATACAGCCAGATACAGATTTACATACAAAACTTATTTTTGCTATATTTTCTTTGTATTACAATTTTTAGCAACGAAAACGAATTACCGACATAGATCTGTACTGCTTGAATGCCCATGCCCAATTTCGTGGTTCTAAAGCATGTCGTTTTAAAATGAGAGCTGAACTACGTTTGTATGGGGACGCGAGTTCACGCGAGCGTCCTGGCGACTCTTAATAAACTGAAATGGATACTTAGCCGCTTATTCAATACTCGTAAACGTATTTCAAACCTCATTTAAGTAAATCATCTTTTGTCCTTGTCTGTCACTTTGACAGTTGTGTTTGTTAGAAACAGACAAAACATAATTTAACTAAATGAGGTTTGAAACACGTTTATGAATAAGCGGGTTAGTATACAGGAGAAAAAAAATATCGAGGCCTCCGATGTCCAGAACAGGCCTGGAATCCTACCACCTTGCCCTGCTGGTGGTAGGGTCTGGGCTTTTCATTCGTATATGACTTCTTCCTTATAGCGTTTGTCCCGGCTTGGGGTCCGCTTGACAACCTAATCCTATGAATTGGCGTAGACACTACTTTACGAATGCGACTGCCACCTGACCTTCCAACCCAGAAGGGAGGCCTTTTTGGGATTAGGTCCGGTGTCCTTAATATGTATTCCTTCACTGAAAAGCGACTGGTATATATCAAATGATATTCCGTACATAAGTTCCAAAAAACTCAGTGATACGAGCCGGGGTTTGAACCCGAGACCTCCGGATTGAAAGTCGGGCTACTAGCGCTTCTTTATTTGTATATTACATTATTTTAATTTATAATTTAGATAATAGTGTTTCTACTTACATCCAAATCAAAAAAATCATCAAATTTACATAACAAAATCTTTGAAGCCGAACATCGCGCCCTGCGGTGCACCAAACATCAACCAGAGCACGAAGGCGACAGAAAAACCCGCAGGTTACGGGCCCGTTACGTTCGCCGTTACCTTGCGGTTGCGTAACACGGTACAACCTTCGATAATTATGCATGGCTATGGAATCTGCACTATGACAGTGTTACGCCCGTTACTTAAACATACACTGAATAGATACTTATCGTCTACAAAGACGGTTTGAATGTGTAGGTTTGTTTAGTTGCATGTTTTTGTTGACTTAGATTTAAAGATTAGATTATGCTGCCGTGGGGTGCCAATCCTTAGAATTGTCCCCCACCATATCGTCCCGAGGTTGCAGTAGGAGTCTGCTAAGGGAATATACCGGGAGATGGGCAGCAGCATCTTCCGAAAGCCTAAACAACAAATAACAAAAAAAAACTGCGCGCGCCAACCCGCCTGCCAAGCGTGGCGCGTATGGCAAACTCCCCCTTTAAAGGGGATGCCTATGTTCAGCAGTGGACGTCTTATGGCTGAGATGATGATTAGATTATGATTACATTGCTAACTGCAAGCTCTGGATATTTACCTCTTATAACGCAGATGATGTTTAAATAAACTGGACTAATCCCAACTCAGCTTAGTTTTTTGCTCCAACTCAGCTTTTGAGTTAGATATTGAAGTAGAAATTGAAATAAATCTAGCCCATACGAGTAACACAAATACCATTCAAATCCTGAGTTGGCCTCAGGGCTGTTGTTGATAAACGCGGCGAAAACGGCTTGTTCCCAATACCACCAATTTTGTACTAAATATACTACTAATTAAACAAGGAAGGGTTAAAATCAGTCCGAGCTAATTCTGGATATATCTGGTCCTATTCGACATGCCAAAACTGTGACACGTAGATATCCAGGAGGTGGTCTCACTAGTGACTGTATATTTTCAGTTCCGAATTGAGCTCCATATACAACTATATTTTTATCAATTTTTTTTTTTTTTTCCGTAGCCTATACTGTGTCCCACTGCTGGGCAAAGGCCTCCCCTCGCTTCCGCCACTCGTCACGGCCTAGTGCATACTCTCGCCACTCGCAACAAAATGCGTCCAGATCGTCCCGCCATCTCCTTTTTGGTCTGCCTCTGCCCCGGCCGATTTGTTCGGTCCACAGAGTTGTTAATTTAGCCCATCGTTCCGGGTGCATGCGGCAGACATGTCCAGCCCAATCCCACTTGAGCTTATAACATTTAATATGTCTAACTAATCCGTCTGTTGTGGTATGTCGTAATGGGACACGTGCCGTGTCAATGGTCCTTACTGGCGTGTCTTATAAGGCCATATTGGCAGAATGTTACAAATTACGACCGTTAAGCATTTATTCATGCTTACTGACTATTATTAGTTATTACACATCATATTCTAGCTTACCTAGTGCATACCTACTCCAATATTAATGGAAATAAAAATACGACCTTTTAGGTCTGTAGGTAAAGACCATTTTATAGGCCTGGATGGAATCTGTAGTTGTAAGAATGTCTGCTGCCAAATCCCTTGGCTAAAACGATTCTAAAGTCAAGCGGTAGAGTAATAGAAGTCGATTGTAAAACCGGTTACATAAAAAACTTTAAAAAAATGTTGCCAATTTTACACAAATACGTTTTATAAAAGTTGTGTCTACAGATAGGTATTTCAGATACGTAGATAAGAACTAAAGCAGCCATGCTACCGACTATTTGAACTAACGGCCTCTAATGTGAGACATAGTTGCTAATAATCACAGTCCGTACCACAATAAAGTTACAAATATTATAACAATGCAACACAATAAGCCATAACGAAATAAATAGGAGATTGGGGCCATCGGGTTAGTGTGCTCGGTTCTCAGTCCCAGGCTTTGTACGGTCAGTTTGTGAACCACGGCCTTGCTATAGTTACTACAATCAAGCATACTTTACTTGAAATGATATATCTTTGACGAATCAACGACCTAGGATAACTATGGAAGTGTGATTAGAGCCTAAAAACCGGCTAAGAGCATGTCGTTTGTACAGAGAAATGCCCGACATTAGAAACAATTTTTGAATCAAAGTTTAGAATCTTATTTAGCACCCTGTCTATTTTATACTTCGGCATCTAAAATACTGGACGGTACTTGGGAGACTTGTTGAGCTAAACTTTGAGTCAACATTTTTACTCATCAAGCCAACAATCAACGAATTTAGCTAGTAAAGATGCGAATAGAATGCTTAGATACCTAGGAACTTATGGCAAAGAATTCTCATTGTTAACTATTTTACGCTTGACTCTCTACATAGTTATGGATATTTAATTTAGGCCACCGATAGCCCGACATGGACTAGAAGAGTTTCAACAAAGCGTAAATGAACCAACTGTTTACCACGTGACCCTTAAAGCGTTACCGTAAAACAGTTCCGTACTAATGATCGGTGACACGTAGTAACGCACGTCGCATAGCAGTGACCGTTAGCGCCGTTACAACACCAGAACAATTAAATTACCCGCAAGCACGATTAGACGCTAAAATAGAGCTTGCAACTAACTTTATGGCTGTTTAAGTTGCTTAATGACTCTAGGTGTGCATGTTTAAATGTTTTGGTAATCTTGGGAATTTTCTGAGTGACGCCATTTTGATGAAATCCAACATTTTGCTGGTAACCATTATAATTGTAGGAGAGTTGTAAGACAAGCAAAAGCATATATTACATTTTTCATAGCCGTATGCCCTTCTGTTTAGTATAGATATAGACTTAAGATATAATAGACGGCCATAGTCTAAGACCTTTTTGAGGCTCCAAGTTTTAGCGCCATATAGCTGAGAGCGACCACAATCTGACGTATTATCATTGCCTTCTCACTTATTCTCACCGTGACTATATTACGAAATGTCCCTATCAGTAATCAATTCCATGACAATTAATCATCTAATAATACAATTATTCCGTGACATTCAATTCAGATACTACAAACGACCTTAGTAAGCGATACAATTGAATTTAATTATCCAATAAGCAACAGAGACAAGTATATAATAGACTGCCAATTTCCATATATAGTCAAATTGTAAGAGAAAATTTGTCATCTGCTCTGCTACTCCATCTAGTAACGACTAGCGTACATGACATTTCTTCTTTTATTTTGGCTATCTTTAGGTCGCTCTCAACTAGATGGCGCTAAAGACTCAAAAAGTTCTTAGACTATGGCCGTCTATTATACTCTCATCTTTAAGTCTATGGTATAGGTAAGGTACTTACTTACATATACTTACCTATACGTGATATGATAATGTGATATGACACTTTTGTATCTGTCAACTCTGTCACTTTCGCGCGGTGTTAAATAGTTAGTTAGTGATATCATATATAGCTTATAGCTTTATCAGGTGGGAAACCTCATTCATCATACGCTCATAAGTCGAAACAATTACAACCATGGGGTGAAATGAAATGATTTATTTACTTTTAAAATTTACATAAAAAGAATCAAGAATACGGAGATAGTACAAATTATAATTTAACAAAGTTAATTTTATGGTAATTCAATTAAATTCAAATAATAAAAAAATTGAGAAATTTCAACTAATTGAGTATCATCACATGAAATCCATTTACTTAATATTAAAATAAGATTAACTAAAGCAAAATAAATTAGATTAATTAATTACAACATAAATTTTAAATATATTAACCTAAATTAATATCAAGCTATAATCTTATAAGAACACATTTAAACAAATGAAGTATCACATAAGATCAAGTAAAATTAAATTAAGTACGTGAAATTGAAATATTTAAAATAATTACATTACCTACAATAAAATTATTGATTTGCAAGAAGAGTTATCAAATGTGATGTGTGTGTGTTTGTGTACTTATTTGGTGTGGATCCAATTTGCTCAGACAGATGGCAAACGTTATGGTTGTATTTAATAGTATTTATACAACCACCTATTTCTACCATTAATTGTTAACAGGTGTGTCATCTGCTTAGTACGCTATTGTCGCTATTCCTTGACTGCCTTTCAGCCACAGATAAGGAGGTTCTCTGTGCTTTTAACCAACCTGCGCACCTTATGTCCATGATACCAATATTTACGATCCATCAAATCTGACGTATTATCATTGCCTTCTCACTTATTCTCACCGTGACTATATTACGAAATGTCCCTATCAGTAATCAATTCCATGACAATTAATCATCTAATAATACAATTATTCCGTGACATTCAATTCAGATACTACAAACGACCTTAGTAAGCGATACAATTGAATTTAATTATCCAATAAGCAACAGAGACAAGTATATAATAGACTGCCAATTTCCATGAAGAATGGTGCCTCCTTCATTTAAGCTCCTTATATTATTTTTTGAAAAATTAAATATATCGATTACTTTTATACTTTGTCGATTTAAACTTTTACATACCACTATTATCATTTATCCTCGCCAGTAGAAAAAAATACTCCTAGGCGGTGTGCTTATAAGTCTAATATTCAGCTTGAGTAGGCTATTAGATAAAGGCATGTAATGATTAGGTACCTACCTAATAAAATCATCTGTTAGTTACCAAAAGTTATATAATGTTAGTTGATTGCTACTTTTTTTTTACTTTTTAGATATTTTAAATAGCATCAAACGTCCATGTGACTGTCTAGTAAATGCTCTAAAAGAATGAAAGTAAATAATAGTTGTCACTATGTATATACCGGCAATAGTATCTTCCTACACGAAGGCCGCAAATATATGTGACGCGCTTTTATGGCCCTCCAAATAAGAGCGTGTACATATTTTTGCGGCCTTCGTGTAGGAAGATACTATTGCCGGTGACTGTAGTAGATTACCAGTCTTAATAAATTAACTGTCTCCAAAACTACCTACAGTAAGGTATTGTTGACTGTTACCTAATTCGTCTCAGTGAAAGTTTGTACTTTTGACCGTCAATTAATAACAATACATAGGGCCCTGTTTCGAAAGGGAGTGTGTTTTTTGTTTAGATTAAAGTTAACTGTCTTGATAGATTAAAGTTAGCTGTGCTATTGTTTCTTAACTTTCGACGTTACGGTTGATTCGATTGCCATTCTTTCTCGTTTTATATGTCGATTTTTAGCATCTTAAGTTATCTAAAATGTATAAAACAATTGAGTTACTTAGAGATTGACTGGAGTGACAGTGACAGGTAACGCATAGTCTAGTAGTAGTAATTATGAAAAGTCTTTGTTGACTCTATTTGTCGTAAGATTTCTAACTTTCTAAGTAGTTGATGGAACCCGGTAAAAATAAAATTTGTTGAGGGGCCCCTTATCTTATCCCTGAAAGGTTAAGAGCCACTGGTCTAGGATAAAAGTGTTGAAGGTAGAATCTTGGAATTTAAAACATTATGTTTCAAATGTCATAAACATCCACCAAGAAATAAAAAATATATTCAATCTAGATCTACAAGGGGGTTGAAGCTTTTGACGGAGTCTACGTAAAAAGTCGGTAGCGAAAACTAGAAATCAATATGAATCATTTTAAACACGAAAAGAAAAAATGTCGTCAAAATTTACTTTTTAATGCATTCTCCATAGAATAGTCTTTTTGGTCCAAAGAAATATACTAATAGGATAGAAATAATGCAGATTATTTGTATTGAATTGAATGCATGTTTTGCTAGTTGGAGTAACCTACCTTCTTACTATAGACGTGACCTTTCTTAAAACAATGTCAGGATGTGTGGCCGTTAAGAGTTTTCCGTGAACATGTACATTTCCGACAAGCTTCTTGAGTTTATTTACATAGTACATCCCTTTACTCTTAATTATTATTTTGTTATACCTATTACTTACTAGTTCGCTCCAAGTAATCCTTAAGATTTTATGTGATAAGCTAATTGTGTAGGTACCATCAGGTTTATAGTTGCATACCCAATTTATCAATGAATTCATTCATAAATTGGATACGCAATTATGCACCTGATGGTAGTGATGGTTCATCCATTTACAATAAGTAAGTAAGCCTTTTTTTTACAAAAAGTTGTGTGTAGGCAATTTTGAACAGTCATTTACCTACATAGCCTGATTTAACTGGTGATGACACCGGGTGATGACTATACCGAACGAAGTCCTAAAAGCGCCAGTTTGCATTTAACGGTTTCAGAGGGATTCATTTCTTCTTCTTCCTCCTAGCGTTTATCCCGGCTTGGGGTCCGCTTGACAACCTAATCCCATGAATTGGCGTAGACACTAGTTTTTACGAAAGCGACTGCCATCTGACCTTCCAATGAAATTATATTTGCCCAATAGTGCTGCTTCATAGTCAATTAGAGTACATTTAAATATTATAAATATTTAGTAGGTACGTTTTTAAAGGGCTGGCAACATGCTTGTGATACTCGGATTTTTAAATGTGAATAAAGCCTTACTAGCTCGGATTTGTCTTTGTAAAACTCGACGGAAGTCGAGCTATATCTATGACAGTTTTGTTAGTTTACGAGCTTTTTGTCTCGTTCACAAGCGGCTCCTTCCTAATTAGATAAAAACTGACACCGCTAATCGCGGATTGTCTTCACATCCAAACTTACAATTATGAAGCAAGAAAACGCACAATGACATATTGTCGTACGTATACATTGCTTATCATATATTTGCATATAATAGAGAGGTACATCCTTAATTTGTGTTTGCATTGCATTGCCGGGTTTTTTTGGTAGTATGTGTACAGTAGGCGAAAGATAATGCTAGTGGAAGTATACAACTGGCTGTATTATGCTGTGATACTGTGTGTCAACTGTACGTCTACCTACGTATGGGACCTACATACGAACCTGTACTTAGTATTGTGAAATCCGGCCTTCAATTTATTGATGGTCTTGAAGAAAGTTCCAATATGTAGGACTGCAGAGATGCGACAGGTCTTAATAATGTTTAGTACAAATTAGGTACAGGTACAATTTTGATACAAATTAGGTACAGGTGCAAATTAAGCCCTTTAAATATTGAACATCAAAAATCTCTAAGCAATAACTATGATGAATCCAACTAATTGTAAATGCAAGAGTGTGTTTGTTTAGACATGTTTACAAGCTTGGACGTGTGTTCCTCTTTTACGCAGAAACGTCTGAAATAATTTGGAAACCTTTTGTTACTACGTCTGGCAATTGCGTTATTTATATTCTTCTTCTCTTGATTGACCAACAAAATAACTGATTATTTTTCACAAGTAATACTTAATGACGGCAATAATTAAGTTCTTCTTTTGAATACTCTTCAAGTTCCTATAAAAGTAAATAGCATTAAACATGCCTTACCTAAAGCAGCTCACCCATTTTATCAATGAGCAAATACCGTTTGCGGAATTTTACGGATTTTATGCGAACAGCATCCTTGTCAACTTTAACCTTATAGGGTTGTATCGAGACCGGCTGCTGGTATGTAGGCGATAGGGCTGTGCTGTTACTTTATAGCAGTAAAGATGCCCTCTAGTGTGTAATTTGTAATTTGAGTAAAAATTATATGTGAAAAAAGGTACCTGCATTTTCAATACTTCCTTGTGCAGATTTATAATGGAAAGAGTTTAAAATAAAGTAAACAATATTGGCAAATCAATAAAAAATTGTAGGTACAGTCGCCATCAAATATATCGGGTCGGCCAAGATGCTCACAAATATCTGAACATGTACTTTATCGCCTTGACAATTGAGGCATTGTTCAGATGTTTGTGACCATCTTGGCCGCTCCGATATATCTGATGGTGACTGTACCTTTGAGTCAGATTAAAACAGTTAGCAGCAGAATTAGCCAAGCAGGTGAGGTATTCAAAATGATCTTGGAACAACTTTATTGTAAAGAGAATAAGAGCGTGTGAATGTCAATTTGAATAACTCACCCACTAAGCTAATTATTTCTGCTGCTGACTGAACTACGATTGTTCAAAGTTTATTTCAAAATCGAATGATACGAGTGCAGATGGAGAAGGTGCGCATAAGATAAATAAATAATTAATTTAATTTGTATTTTCCGATCGCGTTCTCTTGTGTCAGAGGCCAAGATCCGTTTTGGGTCACTGAGCCAGTGAAGTAAGTAAGTATGTATGTATTTTCCGATAATTATCATAGGATCGCAGCCCATCCCTATCGCTAGGTCTGCGACTGCGTCCGTTCGCTTGACCGGTTTTTTACCGCACAGGTTAGGCTGGTGCAGTTATGCGTTTTTACCGACACATAGCTTTGCGAAGAGCTACCTCGATTCAGTGGAGGTTGCTCACAAGTTAGCCCTAGTGCTAGATGTATCAATAGTAGGTACCTACATATATCAGCAATCAGCATCATCAGCTTAAGTCCCACCGCTGGACACAGCTTATAATTATAGCTACGTACTAGGTACAACAATAATATGGACATCACACATGCTAAAGCAGACGAGAAAGAAACGAGAGAAAATAATTTTCGTAAACGATATCTACCTATACATACGTACTAACAATATGTACAAACTTCGTAACTATTTGTTTTATTAAACTGAATAAGTAAAAGGTAGAACAGGGTAAATAGAATAGAAACTGACTAAATAACACTATTTAAAGCAGGCTCCCATCTGGTCCAAAAATGCTGCTAGCATTACCGCGATTTTACTCGTACACCTACATGTTTTTGTTTATATTTGCACATTACATTTTACAGTCTTGTATTTTGAGAGATATTTAAGATTTTAGTAGGTACTTACCAAAATTTGCCAGAAGATCAGCAAAAACAGCGTAACTACCTACTTAGTTAGGCGTTCGAACGTAAACGAACACGTTAAATATAAATAAATATAAAAAAAATATTTGTTTTGAAAACTTTTGATATCGAATAACTAGTTAATGATATTGTTTTAAAAGTGTTCCGTTTGATTGTTTTTACGTTTCACGTTCAAGACCGCGTCGATATTTGGCAATTTGGTCCGTTGTTTGAGCGAGCAAACGCGGGGCAATAACACCTTAAAGCTTGAGGTCGTTGCTTTTACCTCCTTTCCGTTACTGTAATGTATTTTTGTATCTGTATAGAAAAATAATTTTACAATTTTAATAAACATCAGTGTACGTTATTGTTCAGGCCTGCGAAGGTACATTTAATATTAACAATTTGTTATTGACCTGTTTATATTACATTCCTAGGCGAATGATTTCCCTATTTTGCTCATTAACCCCTTGAATGCCTTGTCCCGTCGCAAGCCTATATATGGAACTTAATGTAAATTTCAAAGCTTTAGTTTCAACAGCAATTTATCGACATGGGCTTTCGAGAGGTTAACTAGGTAATATTGTACCACAAAAATGGAGACTAAAAACTCGAATCTACAGCAGAGTTTTGTCTGGAGAGAGAGAGACCACCTCAGACACTATCTATGCTTATTCAAAGAATATTGAAGCACAAATTAACTGATTCTGCATTTTCGCTAGCTCTTAATAGCTCGTTGCTCATAAAACAAACAGCGTCTAAATGCAAAACAAGTTTTTGGAATGTTTATTTCAGCGACAACCAACAATATCCTCTCTCATCGTCTGTACGTCTAACTTTGAAGTATACATTTTTTTACTATCAACCCTCTGTTCCACTTGCCAAACAAATATGGCCGACCCACATGACATGTTTATAATTGGTCCGTTTAATCGCAGTATTTAGCCGAACCTCACCGATGATTGCTGGTCAACACCAGCAAAAAATGGCCTGAATAGCGGAACTAACATGCCAAATAGCTAACTGTAATAATTTGGCATGTTGCAAATGTTGCAATACAATATATTCTGTGTAACGAGATTTGCGAGGATGATGGATGGAGTTTCGTAAAGGAAGAGGGTGTGTCCGCGTTGATTTGGTACCGTTGTCATTAATTCATTTTTTAGTTTAATTTATTGTAACCTGTAATTTGGGTTAAGGCGCTTTGTACTGTTGTAGAACAGTTATACGTTCATACGTACAGTCGACATGAAATATATCGGAGCGGCCACGGTACTCAAAAATATCTGAACACGAACTGTATCGCCTTGACTATATAGAGGCGTTGTTTTTGGCCGCTCCGATATATCTGATGGCGACTGTACGTACTGTAGTAAAGTATCGCTGCGCTAACATGGTTTCGATGAAACTATGAAAAGATTGTGAGTTATGATCATTTTGACTACAACATCATTTTATACATTAAAATTCCAATATATATAAAATTACCAAACACGATTACGAACCACGTTATGCGATCTCTGGTGGTTGCAAATAACTTTATACGATATCTGCTTGTCATCGGGTGATTTTCTCTTGTTTTCTACTGTAATATAGAGTGATTTTTCTACTATAAAGTATGAGTTTCCCAAAGCAAATAATTTATTTAAAAACTGTAAAGCAACCATAAAAGGTGGCATTAAAGGGTCTACATTTAGCAAGCCGATCCTCGTTAACTTAAGCTACTAAGTAACCCTATAAGCCGAACACTAAGATCGCGGTCACGATTTGCACCATCGCATTCTTCATGAATAAATTATTACAAGTCAATTGGAAATTCTATCGCCCACATTCCTCCGCGTGCAGGTGATTTAGAAAACAATTTTAAACCCAAGGTTGACCGAATGAAGCAAGCTGCTCGTGTGAAAATTAGTAATCGCCATAACAAACGCTAGTGTGTCCACTGCCCTTATTTTAGTTGCGCAAAATATAAGCATTTGTCAACAGTGTAGTGCTTTCGAAGTGGAATATTAATTTATAGATACAAGAGCGGGAGTTGAAGAAGAAGCGCTGGTAGCCTTGCGGTAAGACGTCCGACTTTCAATCCGCAGGTCTCGGGTTCAAACCCCGGCTCGTACCACTGAGTTTTTCGGAACTTATGTACGGAATATCATTTGATATTTACCAGTCGCTTTTCGGTGAAGGAAAACATCGTAAGGAAACCGGACCTAATCCCAAAAAGGCCTAGTTTCCCCTCTGGGTTGGAAGGTCTGATGGCAGTCGCTTTCGTAAAAACTAGTGTCTATGCCAATTCATGGGATTAGGTTGTCAAGCGGACCCCAAGCCGGGATAAACGCTAGGAAGAAGAAGAAGAGCGGGAGTTGAATTCATAGTGGGCATTATGTGCGTGGTAGGTAGCGTGTTGAATAAAACATGGGAAGGTCTATAACAATTTCTTCACGGAGAGAAAATTTTTACTACAAATAAGTAAAAAATAGTAATTCCTAGGACAAGTAAACGTTTACTAAAAACAAGGAAACTTTTACCAAAAACAAGTAAACGTTTACTAAAAACAAGTAAACTTTACTAAAAACAAGGAAACGCGTACATGTTTTTAGTAAACGTTTACTTGTTTTAAGTAAATTGTTTACTTGTCCTTGGAATTACTATTTTTTACTTGTTTCTAGTAAAAATTTCTCTCCGTGTTACTTTGCACGAGCTCTACGCATTACTTCATCTTCCGGCATTATAAGCTTTCTTAACTATAAATCTTATAGTTTCAATAACAATTCTTAAAATTTAACGTTTTTGTTCTTTTAATAGTTCAGTTATACCAATATACCAACCATATTTGACTTTTCCCTTCATCAATCTATGGATCCGGTTTGGAAATTTATGAAAATGTTTTTTCATAGGAAGTGTCTAAAATCATTTTATAAATTAAATTATGTCTGCCAATTCCTCTTACAAGTATATTTTTTTTAAATAAACATTTATTCACCCCAAAACACCGTGACATAGTAGTGGTCAAACTTTACGCTGTCCTCGCAAAAAAAGGACCACTCCGTCACAATCTTTTCTCAAAAACCACTACACAGAAAAACTTGTTACTGACGTAAAAATAAAATTAGTTAGTCCCTTTAAAAAAACTATTGTGTTTTTTATAAAAAAAATATTACCATTATCATTATCACTCTCATGATTCTTGAAAAACCTGCAATTTTATAAAATTGTCGCTGAAAAAGGAGAACGACACCCCATACACTCACCAAATGCCTAACTCACCTTTTCCTTGTTGCAGGACGCCAACAATGACATAGGCCCCAAGATGGCGCTACGACTGAAGAAGGACATAAAGAAGGCGTCGTACTACGTGTGGTTCCTGGGTGCGCAGGAGTCGCGGGGGCTGCGGGGGGAGGAGTTCGCTTTGCCAGCTGTTCAGCTGCTGGAGGAGCGGGCCAGGGAGTTGGAGCCTTTTAAGGTTACACTACAGGTACGTGACATATTTATTCTAGAAATAAACATTGTCATAACAATGACAGTCCGCAGATCGCTCGCAGTACGACTTACACTACAGGTCGGTGACAAATTTATTCTAGAAATAAACATTGTCATAACAATGACAGTCCGCAGATCGCTCGCAGTACGACTTACACTACAGGTCGGTGACAAATTTATTCTAGAAATAAACATTGTCATAACAATGACAGTCCGCAGATCGCTCGCAGTACGACTTACACTACAGGTCGGTGATAAATTGTATGTCTATATTCCCTGGACGCGGTGAGGTAGTGAATCGGTTATGCTCAAGCTCAAGGTCCTGGGTTGTAATCCCGGTATTTAATTGTTTGTGTGTTTATAGTTGTATTCCGTTTATCTGCTTATGTATTTTATCTATAGGTATAATATATATCGTCACCTAACATAGTGCAAGCTTTGCTTAGTTTGCGCCTAAGGCGACCTGTGTAAGATTGTCCGCAGATATTATTTATATGACTATCCATGTTGATCGATGTTAGACCTCTAGCTACCTCATGGAATGTTTATCACACTACTTTGCTAAATGTAAATACGTAGTTTAAGAATTTTGTCGAACCATTAAAAAAAACTTTTCATCCAATGAAGAGTCGGAACACACCTCTTGGTGACGTTTACTTGGTTTTTTGGTTTGTTTGTTAAAGCCAGCAATCCTATTGTCATTCAGCCAAAAGAAAGTGATTTTCCTTTAAATATTCAGAACGTCACCCACGCGTCCACAGGTCAGCTTAGCAAAAACTTCAGTGAAAGTATGGTGTTCTAATTGTTTTATTATGTTGTTGGCTCATGCAACTGCCTTATGTAACAGTAGGGCCATTGTGTTCTGAACTTGTTTTGATTGAACCCACCATTTACCTTACGAGTGTAATCAATTATCGATCGCCATAAGGGGAAGCGATTGTTAGGTTTGCTGCAAATACCAAATTGGTTGTCGAACTTTTTTTTGTGGATTGCGACTATTGCCAGAAGTACAATAGTTCATGTAATGATCTGATCACAGCAGGGACTCTGTTGGAAACCGATCAATAATATTTATTACTTACTTGCACTTTTGCTAGTTGGTTTATGTAATTACAGTTTACATAAACCATCTAACAGAAAAGTATTACAGTCTTTTTAGCACCTATAAAATGAAATTGGTTATGGTACCTGTTGCCCTGTATCATGAAATAAATCGGCTATTTATTCGTTCATACGAGAGCCTTCGCCCAGTAGCATTTCGCTCGTAAGAGAACTTTTGACTCTTTGGAGTACGTCAAATCGTACAAATATACTTTGTTTGCATAATTTAACTAATCAGTTGTGACCTATTCAAAATCGCTGTTCATTATCATAAATTCTGTTTCACAGGTGTCCCATAAAGGGCTGAAGATAATCCAGAATGTAACGACCAAAGGCAAGCAGCAGACCATCAAGCACTTCATCCCGCACGGCAGCATCACCAGCGCCGTGCTGCAGGGCGACGTGGTGGCGTGCGTGCTGCTGCTGTACAACCCGCTCACCGGCTGCCCCGTGCATGTGCACGCTTACAGGTAGGATACATACACCAGACGATCAAGTATCCTGCACGGCAGCATCACCAGCGCTGTGCTGCAGGGCGACGTGGTGGCGTGCGTGTTGCTGCTGTACAACCCGCTCACCGGCTGCCCCGTGCATGTGCACGCTTACAGGTAGGATACATACATCAAACGATCCAGCACTTCATCCCCCAATGCACTATCATCAGGGCTGTGCTGCAGGTAGTAGGGATATGCATATTACACTGAAGCTTGATGTAGGATTTCCTCAGAAAAACAAGACGAAATCGCAATCTAGTGTAACACTAGTAACACCATGCATTTGAAATTATTTTCATCCTTTTATTTGGCAGTGTTTCGGAAAACATTTATTTTCTGTATTAGTGCATTACTATGAAAAATAATTTTGATTATTCAAGAATCCATTTTATTCTGGTTTTATGAAATTTTTGTTTTACCTGCAACATTTTTGGGTATTTAGGAAATTGATGTAGGTACCTAAGGTACTTAGTTACGTAAATAATGTAGATAATCCTAATTTGAAACAATACTGTTTGAATCGAAAGCTAATTTTGAAAGTCATCTTTTCGTCTTAGATTAAACTGACAACCTCAATCCAAGCCAAGCATGACCTAATGCTTGAAACCACAAAAGAATCCACAACAAAGGTGCGGCACTTGACGAATTGAAGTTTGTTAGCATCCAAGTGCTAGAAAAATATTAGACAGACGTTTGACATTTGACTGGCGAGGATGCAAGTACGCGACCTTTGCAAATGTCACGTAAATACCTGCGCAGGAGCATATTTAAGCGAATGTTTTGTCTATTAAAGGAGATGGTATTTGTGAAGACGTTAGTGAAACTTGAGAAATTGTGTGTTAATGTCAAAGTGTTTATTGTTCTGGGTATATTTCAGCTAGGAATTTGGTTGCTACCTTGGTAAACGTACTTAACTATAAGTAGTCTTCCAAAATAAAGATTTGTTTTTTTCTTCGATGCCAATATAAATAATCAGGCAAACCTTTGAGATTTTTTAAACAAAAGCAATTAATTATACCATTATTATACCTTTTAATAAACATACAATTTAATTAAGTATAAGAAACGATTGTAATTTGTAGTGCCCTAACAGAGTTCATTGCCGAACTTTGTATTTAATGTACCACCTTATAGTACATATGAAAGCATTAAGCAATATATAACTGATAACCGATAACTGACGTTGGTACAAAATGAGGAATTTCTACTAAACATTTAGATGTCAATTAAGTTTCAGTCATCTTTGTCATTAAAAGAAACGTGTTCTTCACCGCAGACACTCGTAAAATACTAATCAAGGTCGTGGTTAATCACTAAAACACTTAGTTAATTAGGAAACTAGATATTAACAAACCATTGTTTACCAATTATGTGCCTAGTCAATAGGCCAATTCATTTAAAAGTACGTACCTATTGTTTTATATATAGATTGTAACTTTACGACCAAAAGCTTTGGAAATGTAGTTTAAAATTAACGTCAGTAAGAATAATTACTTACTTCTGAATTTATAGCTACCAGTAGCTTATGAATAGTACGTCTGCAAAGGGCTGAGCATGGCATTTAGCACAATGCAGTTGCAACAGCCAAGCAAGGCTAAAGGAGCATCTTTGATGGTGCAATGAACGTCAATGGTTGAAGAATCGTACATTTAAACTGATGTTAAATGTTTCTAAGGTTTTAACTTTACCAACTCAGACCATATCATGAATGTAATTTTGCCCATTGATACTCTATATCACAAAAATATATCAGAAATTTTGTGCAAAACTAGGCATATGTTTCTTCATACATTTGCCTATATAATTTATTTCGCATTTTTGAAAGTTCAGCTAGATGATAAATAGTAATCTCTGAAACCTATACGAGTAATATGGGTGAGATCTGTCACATCCATTATTTTTGTATCTACCTTTGTATTAAAATTAAAAGGACTTTATACCTATTTAAACAACATACATATATGATCGTTGTCACCCTTCCCGACACTGCTTATATACAGTCAGCAGCAAAAGCACGACTTTATTGTCATGAAAATAAGAGCGCGTGTCCAGATAATTTTGGACACCTCTTCCGCTAACCTACTTCTGCTGCAGAACACTCTACCTGGTTTGTAACAGACTCGAAGGCCATTGATGCCTTGACTATTTGAGTTTTGTACATAGATGCTGGCAGAAAATTTCTCAGCTATTCTTCATGAATGATTTACGCCCTACTTTTAACCCGGATAACGGCTGTTCCCACAATTACCGAGAGAGGCAGCGGAAGCATCGTACTTGTACCTAGTTCCTATGAACTATCAGTACAATAACAATATCAAATCGGCATCTGAATATCGGTGTAGAAATGGCCTGGCATATCACGTCGCATCTACGAGGTCGTGACGCATTTAGCCCGTGAAATGCCAAGATTTAGAACTGTTTTCTAGAACGTGTCATTGATATTTTATAAAGTGATAATTCTTATTTACCATGCCCCATGAAAGGTGTTAAAAGCCTTAAAAAAACCTCTTGTTTTAGCGACAATGACTTACTTATAATTTTATTCAGAAATTGGTCCGGTTTGGAAATTAATACAATGTTTTTTATAGGAAATAATAATCCTAAATTTACTTTTACCTAAATAACACAAAACAATCTGCCAAATTTCTCTTGCTATTATATATTTAAAACATAAATAAAACATTAATTATCAAAACTCCCTGACAGAGTGCTAAAACGTCCTCGCTTGAACGACTACTCTGTCACGATATTCTCTCAAAAACTACTGCACAGAAAAACTCGTCTACCCACGTGAAAATAAATATTTTTAGTCCGTTAAAAAACGATTGTAGCTTTTATTTAAACTTATTACCTTTACCATTTTAATGATGCTTGAAAAATAAAAATTACCTTACAATTAAATTACCACACAGGTGAATGTTTTATTTAATAGATAGGTGACTGGAAGAG
The DNA here is from genome assembly GCA_911728535.1 of Pammene fasciana. Taxonomy (NCBI): domain Eukaryota; kingdom Metazoa; phylum Arthropoda; class Insecta; order Lepidoptera; family Tortricidae; genus Pammene; species Pammene fasciana. The sequence goes on from OU452292.1 coordinate 8,648,623, forward strand.
ATAACATGTAATTAATTATTCAAGAAGCTCTTACGTAGTCTTAAATTTAATGGCCACTCTCATTCATTAAATCTTATGGTTAAACACGATCGTTTCTTAAGAATTTCGAACAAACCTGTTTAGAATGGACACCACTAAACTAATAAAGCTATTAAAATTCTTATGAAAGATCCAAATGGTTACAATATAAGTAAGCATTTATACGCCTAATTGAATAATGCAGACAATTCAGTTTGAGTATCATGCAATTTGTATTGAATATTGTGTTTGATCGAACAAAATGCAACACCTTACTGTATATAAAACAACATTATGAGGCAGTATCCCTGTTCCGAGATTCTTAATATGAAATTATCAATATTATCATCAATTCATCAGGTGACGAAAACATCTCCTCATTTGTATTAAAATCCTGATGTGTATATAAATTACATAAATAAATATTAAATAAATAAATATTACGGGACAATCTTACACAAATCAACCTAGTCCCACAGTAAGCTCAATAAGGCTTGTGTTGCTATAGATAAAAACATAGAACTTAAATAAATACTTAAATACAACATTTAACGTTATATTCATATTTATTGTAATTTATCTATTTAAGTATGTCCTTATCCTTTTATTTCTTCTAAAACTGTATAGTACCTACAGCGTTAATAATAATTAAATTTAATTTCCGGAAACTCGCTGAAAATTATGGTAAATGTAAAAATCCTATTTGATTCTGAAGCATGTATTAGGTAACCAGGAGACCTCATTAGCGAACTTAATTAAAAACACTAAAATCTATAACGGTCTTGAAAAATGTAATTCAATCTAACGAGTAATTTCTCACGCGAGCAATTATTTTTTATGGTTCAGTGTCGTGTTAGATATTACCATACCGGGAAGCCTAGCTCGATGCTGATGAGATGAACCCGCTAGCGGGCTGAACGCAGTAATCACATATGCGCCGCAACCGGTTAAGATAACCCTGTCTTTAATTTAAGGTTCCGTCAAATGATGTGAAGTTTATTTATTCAAAGTAATATATTACAAATAATTACAAACACTGTTGAGCAAAAACTTAAAATACTTGTAAAACTAAACTATATTTAAATATGGCTCCTGCAGTACGGTAGTGAAGATGCTGGCAGCATGAGGTAATATTATTTTATAAACGATTTTTTTTAACATATTTTTTGAAATACTGATATTTTATCTACTATTAGGTACTACTAGTTTTATAGGCACCTAATTTACTGATTTGCATATCTTTTTTACTTTACCACCCTTAGTTATTATCAGTTATCATGCAGAGTTGCCTTTTACAGTAAAAGGCTAGTTATTTAACGTTTCAGTGATTAAAATGTGACATACCAATGCAACAACCGTTTTCGCCATTTGTCAACTCAAATGTTTTCACATTTTTTTTGGGTTTTTACACCTCAATCACACTTTATGTATTTAAGTTACTTAAAGCCGTTTAGCATAATATGTATTATATTATACTTTCATTGAAGAAAACAAAGGCTGTTTGTTATTGCAAACGAATGCTAAAAAATCACGCATCCGGTACCACGCAGAACCCTATCAAGCAAGCCAGCATACCAACAGCTAATAGATACAAAAAACTGATGAAACCGGTACTTACAGGCAATAACCTAGACTGAAACCAGTACCTGCTATCCCTTTACTTTATGATAACGCGGCTAGGCCCACGGCAGCGACGACTCGCAATTAAAGACAAATTATATACTGCGAGCGTTTAGATTAAGCTCATATTTTCCGGGTATGCAACTAGTTTGCCTGACGCATAATATCCGGTTAGTTAGTATACTACATTACATGGTATTTAAAACGGGGTCTGCAAGATGAGTTAACTATCTAGGAGCTCGTCAGCTTGAGCTTAAGTAAAGATGAAATGACGTAATGGTTATTACAAATCTCTATGTTTGGTATGTAAACGGTTGCTAAGCTGCTCTTAAACTACAGCGAAATGAACGGTTGTGTTGATTATTCATAATAAGGCTATAACTTCACTGTAATATCCACCTATAACCTCACTTAAAAACTAGTTTCATCTTATTTTATAAAACACATTATTATTATTCAGTTGGTCCTAAATGGTCGCGCACGGTGCGTGCAGGTTAACAGGAATTTTCTTCAGCCAACGCTTCGGCTGAGGAACGAACGCTGCCAAGGTTATCCCAAGGGACTAAAGTATGGAGTTCTACAAAAAAGAGAGTACAGATTTCTAAAGGGCAACGAGCATGTGACACCTCTGGGGTTGCAGGCGTCCTTAGGCTACGATAGCTTCTTACTGGGACAACACGAGCTTGTCAAGATGTCAATATTTTGAATACCTCTTATACTTTGACACTTCTGCTGTTAACATACTCTAAATTGAATTTATCTTACGTACTATTTACTATACATAATAATATGTTGTCTAAGTTCTTTTTTAACCGACTTCAAAAACGGAGCAGGTTCTCAATTCAGAGGTTCAGAATTTTTTTTTATCATTAGTATTTTTTTATTATTTTTTTGTATTTACATATGTTACTCGATATCGAATCGTGAACCGATTGACAATTTTTTTTTAATCGAACAGGTATAACCCCTAGATGGTACCATTGTCACCAAGTCGGGGTCTGATGATGGGATCCTGGAGAAATCGAGGGAACTCTTCAACTAGTATAGGCACACCTATAGTGATTTCACTATTTTTTACAGCAACTCGGCCACTTCCTCTTGGAATAGCGGATCCTAAGTGAAGTCGGTTCTTTTTTGTTTAAAGTTATTATTATTTTTATATTTTTTACATCTTTCATCTCAATAAAGACATATCATCAGGTACAAATAAACAATATACATATTAGTATGTTATTCTTACATACTTATACAAAAATGTGAAATTTGCAAATGAACTTCCTGTTTACGATGTGGGAAAGTAAACCTCTTTAAATTAATACGTTATTTATGACTTTAATAAACTTGCGAGAATACGAACATAATGGACTTGATCACTACAAACATAAAACACATATACGTGAATCAAATATAATAATATTCAAATAAAATAATAATAGTCAGCTTTCTAATGCATCAAAACCTTCATTTTGTAGCACAGAGGTCAAGAAGTGACACGAGGCGGAAACAATATACAAATTTACACATATATTATATCATTGAGTAACAGGAGATGGCATATCTAAGATTTTTTTCACCATGAGTTTAAGTGACCGATACTTAAAGCACGTACATTCGCTCTTAGACCACTGACATGATTCCAAGCAATTGACAGCTGTCAACTGCCAAACATGGCGCACAAAATTCTACTAGAGAATAAATAACAAATCAGTGATGATATAAATATATATACTTGTTTATATTTGAACTTTTGCAATAATCTCTCATAGCACTTTCACTATAAATATTGACAGGTGGCAGTACTTTTTGACAGTTATTTATTTTGAACTTAGAAGACGAAATATTTGTAGCTTTCACCGATATTGTCGCCTGTCGGATAGATATTCGTGACAATGGATACATTTGGGTGGTAAAAAACTGAATGAATAACGGTTAACAAGGTGTGAAGAGAAAATTAAAAAACTATTCACTGTTGAAACCTGTTCTTAGTTTTTTTGACATTGTCCAGTTTAGATTGTTTATTTTAAAGCAAGTGCTGTAAGTGTTTTGTAACTCATTGTTTGTAATTTATGCCAAGATAGTGCTCAAAAGATAACAGATATTTATTTTAATAAGTATGTATATACATTAAAATAGATTTTGACAGTCCATTAATGACATAAAAAGCACTGAGAAACATTAACAGTATTATAGTAGCTAGTTCAGTGTGTAATATTGATAGCTTATATTGTGCGGTGATCTAATAAAAAGTGTGCAGCTAATGGAGAATTAATCTCAAAACGCGTGTAAATTCTCTGTAGTTAAATGGACAGTTGTCCTGGCATGGCCGCCACGTGTTGTTTGTAAGGAGCAGCTATCACCCTTACAGAGCAAGGCCGAAACCGAACAACGTTGCCTATATTTATTTAACAAATAAAATTTGATTAACGTCGTCAACTTGACATTGGCAGAATTCCCATTGCTCATGTGCAAAGGGAGAAAGCCATTAATTAAAAAACCGAACAAGAGCATGTCGGGCCATGCTCAGTGTAGGGTTCCGTAGTTGCCAGCCGGTTACCATACTTCCGTTCAAAAAGGTCTTTTGTTAAGGGATAATTGGCGGCGCTTAAGTCATTTTACCCACGACCTTTCTCTTTGCGTTTTTGAGTGATAACTCAAAAACGGCTCAACCGATTTTATTCAATATAGTTTTTATTGAAAGTACATATTAAGCCTCAATTTCATGATTTTCTTCAAACTATTCGGTTTATCCAAAAAGTGTTTTAGAACACCTCTACTATTTTTGAAAGACCTATCCAACGATACCCCACACAACCGAGTTGCAACGAAAAAAAAATTCGCCCCCCACTTCACGTGTACGGGAGGTACCCTAGCAAAATATATTTTTCCAGTTTTTATTCTACCATTTTATCGGCTTGGTTAATGCAGATATTCAAACCAAATTTCAGCTTTCTAGTGCTAACACTGAGTTAGACCGCGGACGGACGGACGGACATGGCGAAACTATAAGGGTTCCGTTTTTGCCATTTTGGCTACGGAACCCTAAAAAAAAGAAAAAAAAACAGTATTATAATTATAACGGTCTCCTAGCCTAGTCGGTAATGACCCTGCCTATTGAAACAGGAGGTCCCGGGTTCGAAACCTGGTTAGAGCATTTATTTGTGTGTTTATCACGGATTTAAGTATTTGTCCTTCCACGGATCTATTCTATCTATTATACATATATATCGTCGCCTAGTTCACACAATACAAGACTTAATGAGGTTACTGTGGGGACTAGGTTGATTTGTGTAAGGTTGTCCAATTATATTTTTTTATTTATGATATTAATTTAATCAGTATAAGTAATAAGAACATATTTGATACCATACTTGGTACATACACTTTTTGCTCTAAACTCCACCGACCTAGCCTTGACTTTAAAATGCCAGCATTCCTAGGACTATCGTGTTTATTTTAAATGATGATATCCAACTATGATATCACACTGCTTGAGAAATAAATACGTACTTCTTTTGATTGGTTTGGCCGAATGGCTTCAATTTAATTTTAACTATATAGTACCTTTTAAAGCGTAGGTAGTTGCAAGTGTTGTGGTAAAATTCTTAGGTCTAAATAGCCTAATACCTGCTTTAAACAACAGGAATATAAATTTGAAAAATACCAGCAATAGATGGCCCTACGAGTACAAAAACAGACGTAAAAGTGAACCCCAGAAATGAAATATATTATAATTATTCAGTATTTGGAAATTTTGGCCCAGAATACTGAAATATCTTAATAATTGTAACTACAAGGTATAATATTTCATTAAGGTGACAATGTGAAAAACAAATAAATGAATAAATGGGCTAATTATTTTACTAGACACATAATCATTGGCAGATGCATATAATGTCATCATTCTTGACCTGTGCATTCTTCAAGAAACATGTCAATAACACTTTGTGTGAGGCGTCAAGGTTAGCGGCATTACATAGTTACATACTTATTCTATTCAACATGATACTAAGTTACGGTATTTGGATAAAAGTTACATAATTAAGTATGGTAAGTGTTAATTATCTCTTATATGCAGATAACGATCGGCAGATGCGTGGAATGTCAATAATGATTGACCATACATTCATTACATCGAAACAAGTTAATAATATGATGAGAGACAAGGTTACGCGTACATATTAGTTGTTTATTGTAGTACCTACGAAACAATAGTTGAATAACTAGTTTCATACAGGTTATCAAATGCCAAGGAGCAAGTGTGAAACATGATGCATTCCTATTATTTTTTGTTAATGGTAATTGATTAAGGATAGGAGGTACGAACAAAAGCATTTATGAAGATTGCATATAATGAATATACACAAGACATTTCGAAGGATGCCGCCATGCCCTGGTAAGCCTAGATCAAGCCGTCTGCCGTGAATGCAGATAACGCTTGTTAGATTCTAGCCCAGAGAGCAGATTTATACTCTTTATAACTGCCCTAATAGAAAAAGGAAATAGATAAGAATAAGGGTATATTTTCTTAATTTTACTTCGTTCGGGATACATTCTTGAAAGGTCAGGTTTAGACAAAACAATATTATGTTTGCACCTACTTAGTGTAATAAAGGCTAATTGGTTATGCTCGGACAACTAACTAATTGTAAAAGTAACGCAATCCACATCTTGCTACACGAAGGAGTAGGCTTGAACACGGCTGTCTCTTAGTCTATAAACTTTCGTGACCACTTAATTTCAAAGTGAAAACGACCTGCTCATACAAATTGTACAGTCGACCAAGAAAGTGGTCTACCAGTTTTGACAGAAAATTTCTGCTAGCTCTAGCGATCGCTAAGGTTGATATTTTTAACGGAGTTGATATTTGTTGAGACATTTTTAACAGGCACGATGTTTTTGTCTCATGACGTTCAAACTAACCTCAAGCGTAGGGTGGTAGATCACAGTTTTGGTCGACTGTATTATAAAATGTTGGAAAATTAATTGCATTCAATATTCAGATCATAAATTCATAAATGGCAGCCAGAGAGCCGTTGTTAATTTTCCGATCGAACTTTCGAACGGGTTCTGATGGTTCAATTAAATAATTAATTGTACGGTATCTTAAACGGACGTTAATAAGCATTTAACTACTGTCTTGAATTTTACAACTTTGAACGTTAATGCTTTCACATACTCGTATCAATAAAAGGTCTACCGTTTCGACCGAGAAAGAAGATTCCTTGTGTTTCGCATTGCATTTGTGGAATCTTAGATAGCTCAGATGATTAGGTAGGTACGAGTAGATGACGCTTTTAGTTATTAGATAAACAAAATCATCAACTGAAATAGATGTCATATATACAAAATAAATAGACAACATAATCTTTAAACTAGGCGAACCACTTAAGTATCTAAATAAAAACACAACATGCATACAATTTATTACAAAGCTTCAACAGACAGAGATTGGTTTCAATCCATGAATATGTTGAATGCCATTATTTACGTTCTTCACAATTAGTGGAGGGATTTGCCAACCATTTTGTACTTAACCCTCTGCAACTGAGGTGGGATTCTTGTAATTATTCCACTGAGGAGTAGTCTGTCAGACGTGCATTTTAGTTGCTATTAAATTTAAAAATAATGAACTACTATAAATGTAAGTGTATTAGTATTACTTTTTAATGATACATAGAACCCATAAAGGTTAATTTGTTGGAATAAAACTCATAAATCAGTAGAATATTTAATATTGTTTATAGTCATCATAATATAGGAACTTTTAACACAAGCATCTTTAAAAAAATATATAAAAAAACAGAACCATAAATACAATAATTATAACTGAAATTTACCTTCTTCTGGCATAAAATTTACAATAAAAAAATTATAAAAATAATCCTTAGACCAGTTTTTTTTATGAGCAGGTCCATTATCGAATTATATACCTAACAATTAGAGATGCGCCGAATATTCGGTAATTATCCGGTATTCGGCATATTCGGCGTGTTTTTCAATGTTCGGTATTCGGCCGAATTATTCGGTAAAACTGCCGAATATTTACCGAATAAACATATGATATTTATCTGATAATAAATTAATCATTCATACAATTTTTAGCTCTTAAAAGTTAAGTTATTAAAAGATATATAGAAAACTTGATTTTTGTAAGCTTTATTATTCAGTTTAAGCACCATATCAGCGTCTGTCACCAATTGACCATCAATATTATCAATAACAATTGCAAATGTTGACATTGTCATTGACAATGCCAAGGTCGCATACACATATTATTTTACTAGAAATAAAAAAATCGCGTTCAGCGAGCCGCGCGGACCTGCATAAACCTGTTTAGATTTACCGAATAATTCGGCCGAATATTCGGTTCGGTAAGATCTGAACCGAACGTTCGGCCGAATATTCGTATTCGGTAAAGTCTATATTCGGCGCATCTCTACTAACAATATACTGAGTTGCACCTAGAAAATATTTTCACAGTAATTTACTGAGGTTACGACTGGTAGACACTATCTATATGAATATAATTATTTTACTGACGTGACGTATGTGAGACAGTATGAGGTTATAACAATATTACTGACAACACGTCTGCTAGACCCATCACTTATTACTGACCTTATGTCCTGTGGACACCAAACAGCTCTAACTCCTCCAGAGCGCACGCCGCTGCTGCCGTCGCTACACCTGCGGGAGGCATGCGTCCACGCAGGAAGGTACAGAGAGAGACGGAACGATACGCCGATAAATGGCGACGTAGCAACAGCGCGTAGGTATTTTGGTGTCTGTCAGACGTAACGTCAGTTGCAGAGGGTTAACATCGACCCGGTATGGCATAATTTTTAGGTATTGTTTATAAACGAGTTATGACCGTAAATCCTTTTCACGCAGGTATCTGATAAGCAATTAATATCTAGAAATTAATCATAAATATTGGTGACATGAATTAACACTTTAGATTACAATTTAATCCATGATTAGAGACTAGTTATGTCAAAATTAGCATTTCAATTGTAATGTGAGCTCGTGCTATAGATAGTGTTGCAATACTTGCAAGATAAATGACATTTGTGATGTGGATCGAAGGTAGCTCCGCCCAGGGAGTCTGTCCTTGTGAGTCTTGTGACTCTTGCAAAATATCGACATGACGGATATTAAGATTATATCTACTATTAGAAACGACTACCTTACTAAAATCTGCGCCGAAATATTGAGAACTCCAAACCAAAACACAAATAAGTAATATACATCTTAATAAATAACCCATTTCTATAAGTGTCTAATTAGTAATTATACTGTCAATGACCATATCAACTTGCAACTAGAAAATCATTTATTCAACCTTAATAGGAAGCATTTATTTCATTCAATAATAATTACTTAGTCCACAAATTTTCAAATTTTCAAATCCGCATCGCAGGCTTCGTCAGGAGGATACAAAAATAGCTTCGTCACACAACAACCAATATTTACAAGAAGAAATCCGCCACCAATTGGCATCCGCACCAAATTCAATAACAACATATGTCAAATCTTCAAATAATAAAGACATTGAACAATTTATAATATCCGCAACACAGGCATAGTCAGGTGGCTACAAATGGAAATCCGCAACAGACTTCGTCTCATACAAACCAATGATGAAATCCGCAACAGACTTCGTCTCATACAAACCAATGATGAAATCCGCAACAGACTTCGTCTCATACAAACCAATGATGAAATCCGCAACAGACTTCGTCTCATACAAACCAATGATGAAATCCGCAACACAGGCTTCGTCACTTACTATTTTAGCTTGAAATAAGACAGATAAGAGTTCTGGAAGGTGATTTTTGAGATTCAAGCGCTCGAATTGGACATTTAAATATCTGTCTTAAACGATGAAGTCGTGTTTGAAAAATTACAGCGACAGAAAATTCAAATTATCATTAAGTATTTAAAACTATTAATTCAATGTGAAAATAGTTGCGACAAACTTTTGTGTGCGATTACTTTCGAGCTTAATTTTCATGAATGCGAGCGTCTGATCTAATATTATATGATATAATATTAAAACAGAGATTGCGGCATCATATCAAAATTAGCATACCGAATTGTAATGTGAGCTTATGTCGTGACAGAGTTCTTCCCAGGGAGTCTGTCTTGCGTTTTGCGAAATGTCGAAAGGAGAGCTTACACACACAACTGATCAAATAATAAATATTAAGATACTTAATAATAAATATTAAGGTACTTTAGAAAGCGCTCAAAATGTAATTTAGCAATAAATACATTACGACTTTAATTTTAATATAAGTAAGATTCATAAAGACGTAGGAAGGTTTGTGACTACCTGTTTATGCTTTGTGTTGAGGTTGTATATAGTTTTTTGATATGTTTTATCGTCTATGTTTTTTATAATGTTCTATTTTTGTATTTTGAAGGCTGTCATACATTTTATTTTAGTACATTACTTTTACTCTTTGACGATTGTTGGTTTATCTTCTCTCCATTGAATAAAAGCCATTTTAGAAGCCTTAACACTTTACCTTTACATAATCAAAAACCCAGCACTGGAACTATAAGCTGCAGAACTGCATAGGTACCCTATTTACGAATGAAATCGTTCAGAATGTGGGTCCGCATTTTTGCAAAACATCGTATATAGGTATTTATTTAATTAAGCCTTCCTTATATTTGTCTGCTATTATTTCGCTAATTTCTACCACAATTAATTACAAAGATAGAAATCAGATGTTTCCTGTTCAATTACATGTATTCAGCCTCTCATGTACGCATAGCATTCCGTTGCACAACAACCTGCCGGCGTGACAGCAGGCCTTGTCAATCGTTCAACTTTGACATTCGCTCGCTACGCGGCGCTGAATGTCACACAAAAAAACTGCTCGGCCTATATCCTTTTCGATATGGCTATGCACTTGTCTTAAGAGCCCATGAATATATGATACATATTTGTAGCATAAGGAAGCGGATGAAACTGCAACTGTATACACTCGCTGCTCGTGTAGGAATAATTTAATGAGGATAATCCTTAAAAATATGTAAGTTGATGATCATGTTGGTTTTGGATATGTCAAATCCATACAGTTAAAAAATCTGTAAAATTTAAGTTTCAAATAAACAAAAGACGGTACTATCTGTAGATTTTTATCTTCTATCTATTAATTATTATTTTTTTAATTTTAGTCACTTACTTTTAAATAAAAATAATAACTTACTCTTAATCTATTTGTGTAGTTAAAGTAACGATATAAACCGGTATGAAATAATTATATTATTATATTTTTTTAGTGGCTCACGGAGAGCCGTTTTGCTGCATTGATCGTAGCAAATGGAAATCCGTGATCTCTGCCTACCCCTTTTGGGATATATAGGCATGATTGAATGTATTAAATAATTACATAAAGAGAAGCTAGAACGTTTGCAATATCAAGTTATATAACTGGAACGCTAATTTACCAATTCACACTTAAAGCCTATCGGATATTGTATTTTCTCACTCGACCATAAAGAAATCCTTATTAAGATAAGAATCAAAGTAAGGTAAGAAACGAACGGTCAACTACCTCAGATTTTATTTAACGATCTGACCTTATTACAATCAGTTACACTAAAACTGATATTGTTTTATGTATTTGGTACAGTTGCCATCACATATATCGCAGCGGCCAAGGTGGTCACAAATATCTGAACAACGCCTCCATTGTGAAGGCGATAAAGTGCATGTTCAGATATTTTTGAGTACCGTGGCCACTCCGATATATTCGATGGCGACTGTACCTATGAAATAAAATATTTTTAAGTTTATTTGGAGTGGTCTTAAGTGGGTATGCATCTACAGTGGTGTCATAGATCAGATAAGAGTGACTTAGTGCGGGTTATACCGGGTTTTCAAGAGCATGTAACATCCCTGGAGCTGCAGGCGTCCATAGACTACGATTCCGGCTTACTGTATAGGTATACTTATTTGCCATCGACGTAGTATAAAAGATTGTAACTTGCTTGTTGTAATTAGTAGTCATATTAATCCTCTTACAAATGTTACACATGATAGTGCCCGCCCCGGCTTGCATTAATTGTACCTTAGAAGTCGAGCAATGAAATGCTCGACACGATCTCTATTTGGCAATAAATATCGCTATTGATATTCAGAAGGGCAACGCGACACGACTCTAGTACTGCCCTCGTTATACATAGTAATTCTCTTTGTAATAACAGTGATTGATATTTGATATCACGCCGCGCGGCGAGTATGTAATTTCGGAGCCGATTAAACCATTTGACTTTATGTGTACCTTATTTCAAGACATTAAGGTGTTTATTCGATTATGTTGTTGCTTCTTTGAGATTGCTATTACAATTTGGAAGTAGCGCGAAACGTTTGATTGTTGATGAAACGAAAGTGATTGGTTTTTATTTTATGTCGATCGAAAGTTTATGTGTTTGTGGGTGAAGGGTCTGTACAGATCAGTTTCCCAATAGATGGAGCGTGTTTTCGACTAGCGGTAATATACATACGCTCGGCTTTGAAACTAATTTTGTATGAGAGCGCAACCACTCATCTCAATTTGCTATGGACATGCTGAAGAACTTTGCGGGAGGAATTTATTCAAGTGACGGACAAGAGCGTCGTATAACAGTGACCTAGTTTTATGATATTGAAAGGAAATAGTAATATACCTACTTACTAAATAATATCATTGGTTTACATTGCTTTCTTTTGTTACATGTGTACCGACCATAGATAATGCAACCATACAATTTCATTAATTACGGCAATTATTCGTGTATATTGTGAACATTCACAGGGTACAAATTTATTTCACCCAACACCCATTATGGAGATAGATGTGGTTTCCGAAGCGCTGGCAATACACAACGGAAACTTACCTATGTGATATCTAAAATTATTTTTCCAATTTATTTTTCAAATGCAAATTTTACTAACACATAAAATTTTCTAATTCTTCCCCTCTTTTCACAGATGTGACTCAGACCACACAGCCGAGATGCTGTACACACATCTCCAAGCTTTAATAGATCGGCCCGAAAACCAAAAGAAATTTGCCGACATAGAGCGAAAACTACAAATGAGGGGCGCTCTCCCAGTATCCAAGAAGCCTCCAGATTCCTCCTTAGGGAGTGAGGTGTCTAGAGAGTCGGACTCTGGCAGCAATGAGGAGAGATGTGTGGCGAATCTGTATGACAGTCTGGCTGCGGAGTTGAAGCAAAAGTTGTCAACAGGTAAAAAGGGTCTAGGTCAGTCTCAGTTTTCAGTTTTTTGTAGGTAGTTGCTTGCGCCTGCACTGTTAACACGTATGTATTGACTAAGTATTTTATTTTATTGAAGTGAGGTAAATGTCCTAATCCCTGGCAGTTTCCCATTTGATTTTACCCTCAATATTACTGAAAATGGGGGTGCTGATGGGCATCAGTAGAGTTAGTGACAAACATTAGGGCGTTTACTTTATTCGCTTATAATTATATGCACACTATTTCAGAGAAGCAAATAGGCTATTAGTAATTTGATTAAAGGCACTTGGAGGTTCCTTGTTTATGTATTATGGTGTCCTACATCTGTACCTCTAAGTATATATTCACTTTTATCTGCTATTTATTATTCATCGCATCATCACAATGTGCACTAAAATATGGTAGTATTATTAGTCGTGGTAATTATTTGTTGGTTATTGGTGTTCTATGTGGGAATATTTATACCTATTATACTTATAGATACTTATTAGAAAACTCGTAGTATATTTATTTTAATTGTCATTTAAAGAGTGAAAACTTATTACATAGTAGCAGTGGCGGCGAATCAATAATATTCAGAGGAAAGCCGGAGCCGTTTCTTCTTTTCTCCGTGAGCCAAAGTAATAAAATTCAACTAACTCAACATTAGATAAGCTGCTGGTTTTAATTGACATTCTTATGAGTAGACCTTCCGCCGCTGCTATGTCAAGCGATAGATTTTTTGTAGTAATCATAATATTTCACAATGCGCTTTATAAAAGTTAAAAAGTACACAGCCTTGAAGCCTATGCTCTTGTCAAATCAATACATAAACTAAAGACAAAGCAAAGCTAATCATATTAAATTTCAGGCAATGTTTCAGGCAAAAGCCCTATACTTCTACCGCCCCGTGACTACGACACCGTACACCGACAAAAGGGGAACCTCAGCAACATTGACACCCGTCGCTGCCTGAACCAGAACATTGTGGGGGTGAACGCGCGGCGCAAGCTGGAGTCCTCGGGGGGAAGCTCGGGCATCGGCAGCGACCTGGCCCCGTCGCCGGAGAGGAACGAGTACACGAGGCAGCATGACAATCATAGCACCAGCGGTAAGTTCTGTTCTTTTTTTTATGCAACGACGGCGGCAAATAAGCAGACGGATCGCCTGATGGTAAGCATTCACCGTAGCCTGCAACTCCAAAGGATTCACATGCGCGCTGTCTACGCTTTAAGAACCTATACTCCATACCTTATATGAAAAAAGGGATTTCATTCTAGAGCTGGACCGCTTAGGTTCCAGGGTGTGAGGGTGAACACCGTGCTGATGGCGAGCGGTGCGGTGATTGAAACTAGACATGGGCATCGTGTCAAACAGTTCTTCAGAGTACCCACTGTACAAACTATAGAACACACACATTATACTAAACTTTTAAATGGTTATTGACTAAGTATATGACTAATAAAGCGAAAGCATCAAGTAGGAAAACAGCATACAGGATCCTAAAAAGTCGCTGTTTACTTTAGATTTGTGATTTATCTCATCGTGATCTTGAGATAATCGCATTTATCATCAGCCCGTCCCGAAGCCCGTGCTCAAAATTCCGAAGATTGCGGGTTCTAGGTGACATTATCTTGTTATCTTATAATCCTGGACAAATAACGTACTCGAATAGAGGCCTGTGTTTAGCAGTAGTTCACAGAAGGCTAAATATGATTCTTAGGGTTAAAAGCAAAAGTTAAATAGCGAAAAATAACCCTTTTCAATTCACGCCATAAAATATGATTCGTGTAAACACAGCTAAAAGTGCGGACGTGTCGGTCTATGGTATTGCTAAATTAGTTGGTTCTCTTCACAGGTAGATTGCTTATTGTTCTTTTGAACACAATACGAAATAAAATGGTTACTGCTGGCTACTTACTTGGATTATGTAGTGATAAGGTAGATATCTATAGCATACCTAGTTAAGTACATATTGATGCAAGATCGACGTTCATTTTTTAGTATTTGTGTACATTGTAAATCCAAATTTGCTCTAATCTTATATTATTATTGTTAAAAAAACCTAGATTTTGGATCCGTATAACATTTTTTTTGCGTTGTCTCCACCCCCCAAGTTATGTGGAAGAGATCGGTTTTTATCAATTAGATCTATTTGTCTTCCATTTACTTATTAACTTTATGATTTCTTTTATACTATTGGTAATAAATAATATTGTAATGTAAAGTAATACCAGGTAATACAATAAGTAAGCTGAAATAGCGGTAATGCAACGCTAGGGCACAATAACGATTGAATTGCTGTCACGAAGTGACAAAGCTTCTCGTCGGTCACGTCGATATCACGCTGTCACGGCAGGTGTTGTTTATAAGTTAAATCTATAGTAAATTGTACAATATTATTGTAAATAAAAAATATTTAAAAAGGTTTCGTGAAAATCACGGTAAAATGTGAGATATTTTATATTGGTGGCATCTTTATTTTTCATTAAAATATCAATATTATCTCCATATCAGGAGTGATCAGAAGGTGTCGAAATGCACATCGAATACTTACTTACTGCTTTTTTTAGATAGCTGAGGTAAAAAATCAAACGTTTATAAAGTAATCACGTTTCTAACTATAGATTCCATCATCGTTTACGACTGGTTTTATTTTTTACAAAACGCTTACGTGATGATGAGTTTTTTCTTTCAAAAAAATATCACTTCCGTATTCAAATAATAATTTATATGCCAACTAATATGAATAATTGTAATCAATCCAACGAAGCATGTAATTGAAATACGATGAAGAATAATTACGATTTAGTGGAAAACTCGAATATTCGAAACCATAATTGACCTTTTGGCCCTTTGCGTAAACGAAAATCGCTAGCAATAACATAGTGCACGTATCTATTTTTGTAAACTTGTTTATGTGTGTCACTTTTCGTAAGTTTAAGAACAAAAAAATCGTTGAGTAAAATATTGCATTTATTATTTTTAATTTTTTAACAATTACACACACAACTCGCACACATTCGCAGTAGATGCCATGTGTCACATGTGTAGGACATTAGTAATAGGTAAAATCAGCAGCAGAAGTAGCTGAGCGGGTGTGGTGTTCAAAATTATCTCGACGCGACTTTATTGTTCACAGAATAAATTGGTGATGGTCAATTTGAAATCCACCGCTGAAAATACATTAAGTTGGAAGCCACATATATAACATGTTCGAAGTCTGCGTGTTATTATGTGTCTAATAATCACCTATGCAAATTATGAACTCGTGATATTCCTAGTGTCAGGCATTGATCTCTACAATAAAATATATGTTATGGTCTATTACGAATCTATTGGACATTGCAAGTCTGCAAAAATTAGAAACAAGTAAGTGTAGAAAAGCAATATTTTTAGACCGATGGCGTCAGCATCGTGACCCGCCGCTCACTTGTCCTGTTTACATCAGAACCACTATTGTGGTTGTTTTCATAGCGGTCTGTCTATAGCGTTGGCCTTTTTTTATTAAGTACACTAGTAGAATTACAGCATTAGAGATACCAAAAATAACATGCGTAAATCTATAGGGCGTAGATGAGCCACATGGCCTGCTAATTGTATAGAGCTAGTATTTAAAGGCACAAAAAAAAACGACACTTAACTATTATACTAACTTATTTAACTTAACTAAAAATCTGACTGCACATCAAGGCGACAGTTTTAATGTGAAATTATAGTTTTCTTGTTTCTAGTTTTCTTGCTGTGCAATTTTTTGATATGTAGACTAATATTTCCCATTGTAATAAGACCTCCCAAGAATTACAAGATACTTACATAATATTATTTCACGCGGATATTTAACGAGAAAAGCTTATTAACTGGTAGTAAATTTCCTAACTTGTGTTTTTTTTGTTTAAAGTTCTAACCCCTCACCCACCACCTCCCTTGTGTAAAAGTACAACGTGCATACAACGATAGATCATCATCATCATCTCATCCATAAGACGTCCACTGCTGAACATAGGAACTTAGGGTTGGCGCGCGCAGTTTTTTTTTGTTTGTTGTTTAGCTTTCGGAAGATGCTGCTGCCCATCTCCCGGTATATTCCCTTAGCAGACTCCTACTGCAACCACGGGACCATGGTGGGGGACAATTCTAAGGCCGGGCACCCCACGGCTAACGATAGATACGAATCTATAAATTACAAAAATATTAAGCAACTTTAAACCATATATTTCTGGTGTATCCAACGATACACGATAATAGCATTTCGTAAAACATAATATCGGCTAAATGCTGTTTTATAAATATTTATAAACCGTGAGCACAATAAACCCAGCTCGGCATGCCTTTAGCATACCAATGTCACTTCAAACTGTGAGTGTATTGGTCAATACATTTGAATGATTAATTTTGCAATATGTAATTGTGATTTTGCATTATTATGTTGTTACTACCAAAGTTAAGGTCATATTTAATGTTTCCGACACCTTTAACGGATGACTATGTATGATTTATCATTAGATTCGGTTGTGTTCAGTTACATAGATACCTAAATTAGTACCTACACTTCAATAAAAATTCTAAAATCTGATCATCACAAGTATCACAACGAGGAGGTTTTCAATTCGTCGGGATCTTTGTTTTTAAATTTTTTTTATGTATATGTAGGTACACCGATTATTCGAAGACGGCTGGACCTATTTGGAAAATTCTTTTTTTTTGTTTGAAAAGAGTATGCTTCACAGTTGATCCCATTGTCACATATGATCCTATAGAAATCGAGGGAACTCTTCAAATATTATGGGCACACCTATAGTGATTTCAGTACTTTTTACAGTAGCTCGAGCATTTGCTTGTGGAAAGGTGGAGGCCAAGTGAAGTCAGTTCTTTTTTATATTTGTTTAAAATGATTAGCTAAATATCTCCATCAGAAATCCTGTAGTCACAGTCAGTAGTATTAGGATCATCAGATTAGTACCATACATTCTCCTTTACCTCCTGGCGCTGGTCCCGGGTCCCAATTTGAGCCTTAACTTAAGGTCTACTTGGAAATCAAGATCATCCGAATATATCTTAAAGTAACATGATATTCTGACTATAGCAGTTTTTTTGCTTATTCTTACTTAAATAATATGTAGGAATAATTTAAAAATCCAATAAATTGTTATTCAAACTGCGAGATGGTAACAAAGGTCCATTAAACGAAAACCAATGAATTTTGTGACAGGTGATGACAACCATTAACCGATTGTTTCTTTTATATGCAAATCGGAGTGGCATTATATAAAAGTCATGTGGAAACATACCCGTTACACACTAGTTGGTGCTGTAATAAAATACTGTTCATTATAACGTCAGGTGACAAGCAAATCTCACTAATTCTAAAAAAAAATATTTAACGAAAATCAACCTTGTTATGTTGCCAGACTGCCAGTATGGTTCATTCTACTTAGCTATGAACTTGTGGTAGTACTTAGTGAGTTTCGCTTGTCACCTGACAATATTATGTAAAAATTCCACAACTTGTCGTTTGGTACTACCAAAACATTTGTTACAAAGCTTATATTTGATTTTAAATTTGATCGATTATAAAACCTATTATTTTAACAAAACTGTGTGTTAGTATTAAACCTCCAGTTTAAGGAACAAAAGTTATATTTATATTATTAGAAACCAAATCACGATCCCGGACGTAAGACAAATATGAATTAAGTATTGACGAATTCCATTATTAAACTAAAAAACTAAAGATTATATAAACGAGGCACTAAAGTTTTATAGCATTACATCGATTTGTATCTAAATTCCTAACAAATTACACCACACCGTCATCAAATAAAATTCCGGCAGCTTTTTATACACTTTTTACAAACATGTTCCTAGTATCGTCCCTTGAGCAAATTGATCCGTCACGAGTCGGCGGCACAAACAAGTTTAGTGATTGTGTCTAATGACTAGCCGTGATTGTGTCTAATGGCTGAAGCCTTGAATTCCGCGTGTTAACAATTCTGGAAATCTGTTTTTAATTTCAGCATCCTTTGTCCACCGCAAAGGCACGTTGTCTGCTAATGATGCAAAATTCATTAGTGGTCCAATCGAGTTTTTGTTGATAATGGGTACTAAATGTCTCTGTCTCATCTTTAACACTCAGTTTCAATATACATAACATTTTTATCCACTTGCGTTTCTTTTAAACTAATTTCTACTAGTTAAGTCTGCTCACAAATATTAACCTTAGTATTAAAATCGTATTAAATCAGAAAATTTCACGCAAAACTTTAGTAACCTAAATATGTGCCTAACACGATAACATATAATAAAATTAGAATGTTCGCTGATTTTTTTACACTTAATTTTATTATGTTATTGTGTTAGGTACATATTTACGTATTTTATAGTAGTTTATGTAACTGTTACGTAATAGGGGTGTTTTAAGGCCTAATTACGTACAGTTGCATACACTGCTTTATCTACACACATATTATAAACCCGAAATGATGATTGAATGACTGCCATTGCACGGATCGCACTGCCATCGCCATGGCCAACTCGATTGTGCCGGCGGTCGGGAGGCGCGTGCCGGTGGGCCCCGGGCCCACCCGGATTTTCATAATGATATCGAATTTTTGCTTATTATTTGATAATAATAACATCGTTACAGATAAGACATTTGTTCTAACTACTAACGAAACAATCTATTTTTGTTATAACGTGCGGTTTTTGAACGCATCATGGAGGGTTTATGATATGGGTGTAGATAAAGATAAATAATGCAAAAAAATACCTGGAAAAACGTGACTAATGTTTACTAAGTATTATGTACATGCTCTGAAGATAAGAAGCTACAATGAAACTACCTGAGACCACCGACACTATCAATTTGTAATCGCTACAGACTTGTAATGCAAAAAACTAGGAAGATATTACCAACCTGTCATTATTTTTCAAATTACTGTCATGCGCGGAACGGTGCGTGCCAGAAAAACTCATTGAATGCTCGGTGGAGTGTAGATTATTGGTTGTGTGAGGAAAGTTTAAATTAATTTCTTACTACAGTGCGTGCGTTCAGTAAAAATGTGATTGAATTTTTAAAGATGATTTATTACTTCAATAATCAACAATGGCATCTTGAGTATTTCCAAAATCCTTTTAGTACATTACGTACCTAGGGCGGTAAAACAAAGAAGGGCCCAGAACGGTGGCATTTGTGGCCCGAACCGAAGGTAAGGGCCGTAAACAAGCGACCTGAGGCTTTCCTTATTACCGCCCGTGGTTCGTACATAATTTTACGTCTTCTCCTGGGTGTGAAGTGAGATTGTTCGCTGCGCCCTAGCGCGGTAAATCTCACTTAGCGTCCAGAGTGGGTAGCCAATCATTTGGCAAACAACATTTCATAAATATTCATTTCACAAACAACGTTAGGCAAACTAACGATTCCCAAATTAGACATTGTATAAAATTTTGTTTTACAAATAGTTCAAGAGACAAATTATTTGCTTGAAAAAACACTATATTACAAAACGTTATTTGGCAAATTATTCATTTGTTATTCAGGGCAATTAACAAAATAACGCATACTAAAAAATGTTAGTAAAATGCATTACTTGGTAAATACTTCGTTTAATAAATCATCATGGTGTGTATGTCATTCATATGTGTAATTATCTACGAGGACTACGAATAGGTATTACATTTTAAAACTGATAGATATTTTGTAGTTTAAAAGTTAAGTTTGTTTTTGTTTAATATATCACGGAAGACTATTATTTGAGAGAGCCCAGATAGGTGCGACGACGAGCGAAGCGAGGAGGAGCGTGTTAGGTCAACTGCGACCGTAAAATTATCCATTAATTACTTATATTTCATTGAAACCGAAATTCTTTTATAATATTTTGTCTTGTGTCAAATGCTCTTTTGCCTAGAAATGCAGTTGTCAGTCAGCCATTCCTGTTTACCTTATTTTACTATTGTCCCCAAAAACCAGAATGATTGATTAACCGACTTCAATTAAAGGAGGGTGTCCTCAATTCGTTTGTATTTATTTATTTTACTTATTAAATTGAGTAAAAACAATAGTTTATCTATTGACATATTGCAAAATAACTGATTTTAAAAACGATTTATTTGCGAAATGAACATTTGTTATATAATAATTTGTCTTTCAATATGTTTATAAAGCGTCCAAGTTACTAAATGTATATTTGTCTATTAATGATTTATAAAATGAACATATTTAGCAATGACAGGTTTGTGAAATGAATAGTTTGTGAATTGTTGTTTGTTAAGTGATTATTTGCGAAATGGTGTTTATCAAATGATGATAAACCTCCAGAGTGACGTAAAAGTATTTATCATATATGATGAGTGGTGATCAGAGGGCTGGACACTATTTCGCCTAGCGGAGAATCATAATCCGGCGTAGAAATCTAGGGACCGAGGCCTACACTTTATATTTAATGTTTTGCCCGTATTTGCATTGATATGTAAATGGTATGTAGAAATATCCCTCCTTGATTCGTATTCCTCAGTACTGAGGGTCGTGACCTCCCTTCTGCATCACTCTCTCTCTCGTGCGAACTTTCTCCACCTGGATCTGGACAGACCAACGTATAGAGCTGCGTCCACGAGGTCTTTTCCCGTGTTCTTTGCCGCTCACGATGAGCTTCTCCAGGTAGTAGAATTATAGGTAGGTAAGGTAATAAATATGTTTAAATAAATTGAGCAGCTTTCAAGGTACATATAGGTAGGCTTCAGTTTATGATATTATAAAAGGTACTATACGATGACATTAGAATATGACGTTCAATGTTTCTTTCGCCTATTTATCATATAAGCCAAAGCCGGTCAACTAATAGACTACAATCTCCTTAAAGGATCTCTACAAAAACCGTCCGTACGTGGTCCGTACGCTACCCTTGTCCAACGGTTTGCTGCCTACTAGCACTACTAGCACTCCACTGTTTTTATACTTTCGCATACAAAGCACCATTAAACCTAAATCTAACACACAAAGCAACACTTGCTTCAAATCAAGGCAATTCAGTGCAAAGCAACAAAGACGTCAATGAGATTTTAAACACAACACAATACATATAATATTCTCAAATAGTTCAAGATCACAGCTTCACCTTCATGGTGTGAACTCGAATACCGACCATTGAAAACTAATGGCGGCTTACGAAATTCACAACTCGCAATAATATTTGTTCTCCAATTACTTAGTATTTAATTTTATTTCACTGCCTATTGTTAATATAATGATGATTGCCTACATTACTTAAAATCTTTGTTTATGTCTTGCTTTGCGCATGAAAGTTCGAATTATAAATCGAACTCTTGCGCAGCTTTTTACGCACGAATTTTAACGAAAGATGCCTACTTGTTTCGAAACTGTTGCTATATTTCTAATTTGTTTTGACAGCCGGCAGATTCCATGTCGAAAGACATGTTCGTTTCGTATTTGTTGTGAAATTATTTGTATTACCTAGTTATAAATCTTTATATATCGCGACTCGCATTATGCGTCATTACTGATCTAACCCTCATATGAAACCTATTGATACGTATTTTTTAAGTTACAATTGTTAAGTTATAAATAAATACAAAAGGGTATTTAGCTATAATTGGCAGGAAATTATTTTTAAAGCCCACACAGTTAGTTGGAAAAACATGGCAATTCCATCAAAGGCTAGGCTATTGAACCCGCGCTGTAAATAGTAACCTGCCTTTTAACTTGCCTTGTTTAACCAAAAACTTAATTGGCGCGTGTTTTTTTGCGCAACGCTCTATCAAACGGGCAATTTAGGCTCTTCCCACGCCTCCAAAGACTCAAAAACAATACTATGCGAAAGGGACACACGACGTTCAGTGCCATGAGAACGAGGGAGATGAACCCTATTCCCAACGGGAAAAAATAGCGATTGTTTCAGACATTCACTGTGACGTCTTGGCCTCGGATGAACAATAAAAGTAGCTGTTTTGTCTAACTTTAGGTAGGGCTTAGCGATTAGCTGCCACTATGTCTTTGTTTAGGTTTGATGGCATCTAATTAAACTGATTACGTTTTACGCCTATCTCAATTAAAAAACAAAACGCAATTAGATATGACGTTCTTTTCACTACACGATTGTCTCCTACCAATCCAGGATCTGTGGAGTCCTTATGTTTCAAAGCTGATCGTACAACTGGTCCTTAATAGGTACTAGAAGCTACTAGAAACTTTTAAATATTTAACTGGAACTTTGGAAAATATAACTGACGCGAAGTAGCACAGAATTTGGGCGAATGGACTAGGAGTTATCACACGCTCATATCCTCTTTGCATACTGAGCCAAAGTAGTTACCTATCAATTAAAGCAAAATGTTCAAAAGTGCAAGAGCGTGAGCCCATGAGTAACTGTGACAAACAATAACAATTAAATTCTCATTGCAAGCGAGCAGATCATAACAATTACTTTCATAACCTTGTCTTACTGCAATTAATTCTACACGCTTGTCCAGATAATTGCACCTTTGCAATATTTTTTATAATAACGTCTTAGAGAACTGGAGCAGCCAAAACAATAACGAATATCAGAGTCAAGTCAAAAACCTGAATCTCATACGAATTATATTAAGATGTATTTTGATATCAAGATGGCACGTGGGAGCAGCAGGTTCTTTTCTATGTCAATTCGAATTTAGAAACAAGTTTGCTCATAGATGTCTTCGGAGTTTTACCGTTATTGTAAAAAGTGAGTCGTTTTAGTGACAATGGGTCAAGTAGCAGAATGTGTGCTAAGTAGCCCGCATATATTTACGACAAGTGGGACTGTAGGCCTGTGAAATATGTAGAATGCAGATGTTAGCTAATTACATATGTCGGATTTAAAGAAACATAGCTGACGTATTAGGGTCACATGTGTTTACCTTGTCTACTGGATACGCTGCATATCTACTATAAGTTGACATTGGTTCTGAACACTTGACCTTGTTATTAGGCAACCGATTATACTTGTTACAGATATTATTATCGTCCTTAATTACCTATATTATTTTGTTGTGACTTCTCTAGACGAAAATATCTAAGACAAATACTGGCCATATGATAGTGACCACGTTGATGATTCGAATTATTTCAAGTTCGAAGCTTAATGTAAATTGTTTGGGTTTACAGAGGAAGACTGGGCAGAGAGCACGGCTTACATGATGCATGAAGCATTTGACGCGTCGCCTCGCCGCGCTGCATCTCCACGCCGCGCCACTTCTCCTCGCCGCGCCGCGTCTCCACGGCACGCGGCGTCTCCCCGTCGCGCCTCATCACCCCGCCGCGCGTCGCCACCGCGTCGGGCGTCTCCTCCGCGCCGCGCGTCACCCCCACGACGCGCGCTTTCCCCGCGTCGCTATGATCACGGCTTCAACGATGACTTCACTGACCAGTTCCGCGACCAACTTGCGCCCTTCCGCGACCAAGCAGGCTTCGATCGTCACCACCGCCATGAGTCCCTAGAACGCGTCAAAGAAAAACAAGAGAAATATGACGACGCACCAAACTACAGACGGCGATACGCAGCAGAAACCAAACCTTCTAATCGAAGCATTGACCGAATAGAAGACCGCCGGTTCGGTAAACTAACCAGAGGCGCTAGCGAAGGAAGTCTTAAACTCGCCGAAGCCTCCCCAAAGGACCGGTTCCAAGTCGCTAAAGAAAAATTCAAGAACCTAGAGAGGGAAAGATTTAACAGGGAACTTGAGCAGCACATGGCCATCAGGAGGAGCATGTTGGAAAGGAATAGTCGCTCGACTTCTTCCCCCGAGGAAGAACGGAGAGACGAGCGGCAGCAGGAGCGTCACAGAGAATTGAGCTCTCGGAGAGAACCTGAACGTTCTCACCGGGATTTGGAGCGTTCTCACAGAGAGCCAGAGCGGTTCAAGGACCCCGAGCGCATGCACGACATTGAGAGGGATATACCACACAGGGAAGTGGAGAGGCTCCCACGTGTCAGTCGTAAACGTGATGACAAACGGTTTGAGTACGGGGCCGAGGATTATCTGGACAGAATTGAACCAAAGCCGCATAGGGAGGACTTTGATAGATACAGGGAGAGGCGAGAACTGGATCGTCGTATAGATGAGGATGAAATCATTGAGCCAGTCATTGAAGATAGGAGGAGAGACTGGAGTGACAGGCAGAGGGCATTCAGCCGCTCGCGGCTACTGGACGACCAGAGGCAGTCGTACGCTGAGGGAGACAGGGACCGTTACTATGAGAGGGACTACAGAGACTACCGCGACCTGTCTGAACGGCAGCCCGCGAAGTTCCGCCACAGTTACGCTGAACCCATCCCGCGCGGCCGCCTCGGAACAGTCAGACCTTACTGAAATGCCATAATAGAATAGCGTGCTTTTATGACCTGAGGAAATGAGATTTAATTATTATGTATTGTTAATTTACTGTATGCTGAGTTGATGGTGGATTTTATCAGAGTTTTTAACGAATAATACTTTGATAAAATTGTCCGTCAAAGACTGTCAGGCACAAATTGTGTAACTATTTAGATATTGTTTTAGTCATTTTTAAAAATTATCGAAATATTATTTATAAATACTCAAGAGTTTCCCGCACGAAATTACAATGAAGTACCTACTTATCAAATGTTGCATCACATAGTAATTTTTATACAAAATTGATTAAACTTTTAAATATCTGTTGGTGCTGTACAACGATGATAATGGTAATATATTTTTTGTATGTAAATAACAAAATTACTAGTTAGTTTTTAAATACATTTATAGTGTAAACAACCAATCGCTAAACATATCGACGTTATTATCAAATTTTTCTTTAATTGTATGAGATTTTAGCATGCTTTTGTAATCAATATCATATTTTGTTTTAAAATAGTTTATTTACAAAATTCGACTAAATGTGATAAAAACATTATATCAGAACTATAAAAATGTACCTTATTAAGAATGTTAAGTCTGGCATTATAGGCTAATACTGACATATCATAAATGTTTTATAAAATCACGACAACATTTTTAAGTAGAAAGTAAAACACCATGGTATAAAGTAAAGTTGAGTACAGTTAAGGTAAAGAACGGTAGGTATTTGACATCTGGCAAACTCCGAACGGTAGTCATATTTCAACAGCTTGCTTGTTTGTCACCGTTGTGGTATAAAAAAAAGTTGTGATTTACTTAAAAAGTAAATATCACTAGTAATTTACTCATCAATCAATTCGCCGGCAAACATTAAGCATCTTACATGCAAATTTTTAATAAGATCGTAAAGAAATTCGACCACATGATGCTCATCTTTACCTTACGGATACAGAAACATTGACTACAGGTTTATATCAATGCATATCAAAATAACCTATGTCCTTAAAATAGGGAACAAAAAATCCTAAATTCTTTTAGGATTAAAACTCAAACCCGGCTACAATTTGTGAGGAATAGGTTATTTTGATAGTTACTTGGACGACTGAGATATCATCTCAAATAATTGTTTATTATTATAATGTAAAGTGTTAAACGTAGCATAAGATAGAAGACTATATCCAGTGACGTCACATCACTTGTTTATCTGACCCGTCCATACATTTAATGATTGTAAAATATTAATAAATAAAGTTAATTCCATGTATTATGTTTTACTTCGAAGTCTTGCTCAAGATTTTTTTCAATTCCTTGGGTAAATTTAGGCACAAGAGATTTAGGTACCTAAATATTAGGTGCTAACCCTTAGAATATACACTAATAGTAGAGATAGGTACAGTTTCAAACAAGATTTAGCGAAAATATGGTTCTTAAAAATTTGTAACCGGCCATACATAAATGAATAATACCTACATTTATATATATATATAATGTATATATAATGTATATGTATATATAATGAGAATATTAATTAATTTTATGTTAACTTTTGGAGAAAATTATATAAAACTTGACTGCAAAAAATTGATGGCCCAAAAGCTAGACTTCAAAATTCCTTGCGAAACCGACATTTTCTTAATTCACATATGTTACCATTTAAAGTAGCCATTAAAACAAATTTGCAATTAAGTGGACTAGTTAGACACACCTTATGTCCTAAATAACAGACCTAAACTGTACGATCATGTATGTTGGCAAGCTGCAATTTCCCTCAATTAAAAGGTCTAATTTAAAAGTAGTTTGACTAGTTAGAGAATAAAAAACTATTAGTGACTTAATGGACCCTAAATACCAGACAGATAATTTCAGCTAAATGGGCAAGTTCATTAAGAGTATAAAATTAATTGCTGGTTGCAGTAACGAATTTATTTTCAAACCGACTTCAAGATTTTGAAGGAGACTCTCAATTCATTCACTGTTTAGCCGAAGACGATTGGACCAATTCGTTTTTTTTTTTGCTTGATATGGTTTTGCATATTTCACAGTGGTCATCAATTCAGGAGAAATTGAGGGAACCCTTCAAGCATTATAAGGAGTAGCCTAAGTGAAGTCGGTTTTTTATAATTATTGAAGTACATATTTAATGAATATGGAGTAGGTAGATATAGATATATACGATAAGCGCAAAGGTTTCTGATTTACCATGAACTAATGAAACAAGAGGGCAATGTGTTTACAACCGCAAACTTCGAAAATTTAAATTTCATTATCTGTATTTCTTTCACTCCTATCAGCAATTACGATAGAAAGATTAGAGAGGGATAATTTCGATTTTCGACGTTATTGCATTATAGCTATATAATGCATGAATTTATTCATAAACAATACAAGATTTACAAACTAATTTAAATTAACTAACTTAAAAATAAAGTATTTTAAACCTAAATAAAACTAAAATTAAATAAGTATGAAAAATAAAATGAAGGTAAAAACTATAAAAAATTTAATCAAAAGGCCCACCCCGCTCGTCCCCGGCGCAAAGGTACCCATCACGCTCGCTGCGTTGCCGCGTTGAACGGCGATGGATAGCCGTTGTACCAGGTACGACCTAGAGCGGGGGTCAAGGTCCCTATCTCTTAGGCGGCGCCCCACCTCCCTGAGGAACACCTTAGCCTCCTCGATGAATAGATACAGGTACATAGTTCCATGCATTTCTATGTTCCTCTTATCTCATTATTTATCAATTTGAAAGTAAAAAGGTAAAATAAACACAGATTAAAAAGTAAAATTTATTTTTAAAACTCAGTAAACAAATTATTTACATCAAAATATTGCATGTGGCGAGTGAGCCAGCACTTATTATACGTGTAGTAAATATTGCACCAAAATTGCACAGTTACATGGTAAAAAATGCACGACCGATCGGCTCCTTCCAATGTTTGGGCCAACATTGCCCCCAAGGTTGGTGTGACCAACCTTAGGGTCAATATAAAGGAGCCGGTAACGTTATATTTAATACAAGAGCCACAAAAAACACTCTGGGCAAAGTCGCTCAGCCGTCATCCTGGGAGCGTCGTATGCAACTCCTAAATTATATAAAATTTGGTATTCCTCAATGCCAAAAATATACACTTTTGAATCTTATTACAATGGAGTAAGGTGCAAAAGTGTATACATATTTATGTCGTTGATTATTATTAATCTATGATTTTAAGCTAACATGGTCATTAACATTACAAAAACTATTTAAAACGGGATATTTACCATGTGAGTTTTTTATTTTGAGCTTCCGATATTTCGGCACAGTTGCATGCGCCATTATCACGGAGTAACTGAAGTTGCTGCGAGTGTCAGTTGTGGTCTACCCACACACCATAGCGATCTACCCTCTTTCGAGTTCGCTTTTTTCGTCCGTTGTCACTGCTACTACTACCGTCCGCATTCTCACTTGGAACTCGATCACGGTTACGACACACTACACTTACGGTATCAACTCGCGCGGTGTTTACCGAAATAGACTGTTTTGGTTTTGAGAACTTAACTGAAAACTCACATGGTAAATATCCCGTTTTAAATAGTTTTTGTAATATTATTAATCTGTTCTTCACATTTACATTTACATCGACACTATACCAGCTTCAGCGTCAATCGAATTCCCTCGGAGTATTTTTATGTAGCTACATAAAAGTAAGCTTAGTTGCTAATATAAAGTAATTTTTACAAGTAGGTACTATCCGTAAAACAGAATGTCCATGTACCAAAGTGAATCGGCAGGTAAATTCAAAAAAATTGGCGCGTGTAAAATGAAATAAACTAATAGCATTTCAATGATGGTCTTTCATTTACCTATTGATAACAGATATGTATTTAGGTATTAGGTACTTTAGACAATTTGTTCAATAGTTTTACGCCAGCTTTGCTAAATTAACCTGATGATATAATTAATACGATAGTCATTTTTTTCCAAATTTGTGGTGTATTTTCATCTCATCTAGTTATACCCATCGGAGACGTATGGGAAAAGGTTATTTCTCAGGAATACTTAATTCATATTTGTCCCCGCCGTACCGAACCACATACCATCATAGCGGGTACAGATGAGAATACACCGTATTTATTTCCCGATTTGTTCAAGAAATCTTGATATTCGGTTGTAAGAGTAAGACTTAAAAAGTTGTATGTTAAATTCATAGAACCATAAAAATTTAGGTAAATCTCAAAAATATTACACATCACCCGTGGTAGGATAAAATTATATCTAAACGTTTGACTCACAATACGCCTATGTATAATTAAGGTTATTTGCGACAATAAATAACTGCATACATAGCTATATTTACTTACAATCGATATACTTAAAATCCTTATTTTCATAATAAGGTGGTATACGTTTATGAGATAGTTGTGGAGTACAGGACTGCCAACAGCATGAACACTTGTAAATGTTCAAAATTATTTGAGCATGTTTTATTATGTTGCTTACATATTTCATCAAATTATGACAAAACTGCTTATTCCATTGCATATCAAGTATATGTAGTTTTAGTGATAATTCAAGCGCCTGGCAATTTCAAAAAATCTACGTTATTATAAGTCCCTTTGCTGCCACTATAATAATTGTACCAAAGAGAGAGTATAGGAAGCAGTATCAACTTTAGTATACACACGATACACTTCTTGGTCATAAAATGAAAAAAAAACCAGTAGGTGTAGTATTCATTTAAAATACATTTGTAAATTTAGTTTATCGGCGTAGGTATGAATACTTTAATCATGTTTACAAAAAGGTAAATTATTGGTGCTTGCTTTACAAAATCGCCAGGCGCACCGACCGACCTTTTGAAATCAGGTGTATTCAGATGAAAAAATCCAGTTTGTGCCCGCCGGGCACAGAAGGGAATAGATTTTTTCAAAGTTATCATTCCCAACTGTCCCCGCTATCGCCAGAAATAATAGCATTTCAAACCACGCAATGAATTCCGCCTAGAACATTCAAACCTATTCCATAATGACCGCCAGCCGACAGACCATCCTCACCCTACCCCTTAATCATGGTAAATACCCAAGCGTGTCCTCCAGGCTCGCGTTCCTGCTCAGCGGGCGGTGGTCGAACATGCGAGCCAGAGGGGCTCTGGCACCTGAAGGGGGTGCAGGGGGGAGGGGTGGAGGGCGCGTACGCCGAGAGCCCCCCATAAGGGAACGCACGTCGGTTCGCTGCGAGAGGCGCACGTCCGCGAAGAGGGCTGCCATCTCGGCGGACTTCTTCACGCTGAGGGCGTCCTGGGAGCCGGCGCCGGTGCTTCGCACTGGAATGTAAAATGAGGTTTGAAGTCGAACTTGGGAGCTAACTAGCGAAGGAACAAGTATTTTAACGTCGATCTTATGTCACAATGATCTAGGATCACGTAGGTTACTTAGTAGATACACGTAGGATCCACAGGCACCTTGCGCGATGCTGCATACATTCTGAAACCTTTAGTGTGTTTTGTGAAGGAGCTGGGGTGGTTGGAGTAGCGCCACGCTCGTTTCACGTAAAATAGGCACTTTAGATCGACTTGCGGAAAAACGCCCAAGATAACTAACTAGACTAGATAGATGCAGAGATCATCGTATCTTTACTATTTAATTGGCAAAACACAAGTGCCGTTGATTGGAACAAGAGGTAGGTTGAAGGTACCGGTGAGCCGCTGTAGATTGCGTGAGGCAGGCCTGGTGTCTCGCGCCTTGTTCTGCAGCAGGAGCTCATAGTCCAGCGCCAGGCTGTCGGAGCTGCGCGCGCGCCGGCTTCGCTCCGAGCGGCGTGACTTGGACGTGGCGCTCGATCTGAAAATAAAAAATAGATCAGTCAGTATATACAAATCATTAATTGTATAAGTATAAGGAAAGGTATTAGGCAACAAAGAAGCTGTAGTTTCCATCATTGGTCCAATAGTTGTCCAAAAAGCTACTAGATACCGATATCACAAACTCGTTATCAAGCTTGTTAAAAGTCATTGTCAAGAAAAATACTTTCTCTCTTGATGAGCCATCATAAGTCACTAGTATAGCATTAAGAACGAGTAAAAGTGACTTACAAGGACTTGGTCGGTAGCACTTGTTGCTGTCGGCGCACAACTCTGAGGTGCACAACCAGTAGCTGCAATGCGAATGTCGAGAGAAGTCAACATTTACCTGGATTTGCTCTGGTAGGAGGCGTATCGCTCGCGCTGGTACTCGACGGCGCAGTAGCACTTGTTGCTGTCGGCGCACGACTCGGAGTCGCACGAGCAGTAGCTGAAGTCGCCGTCGTAAACGTCCCTAGAATCAATATGGTATTTATTTATTAACTTGTAAGCTGTACACAGATTTTAAAAAAATACGCAGATACTGGCGCATATTTTATAGGACAAATGATCCCTTGATATTAGCATCGTACACTACTTTAACTTTAGTAAACTTATTCAGTCTTAAGTATTACACCGCACCTTTGTCTGCTCTGCATAGAAGTTGTTTAACGACGTTAATGGTGTTCATTTTCTTGTTTGATCTGATGTATTTCCAGCATATTCATAAATATTGGTATGGTTAGGTTAGGTGAGGTTTTAACATGCAATTATAAACTTCCGAAACGAATAACTGCCAGTCACGTAACGCAACCTAGCTTAATTTCGTCTAATCAAGATACCTATGATAGATTTCTATACTCTAGCACGCGTTCAAGTGGAAAAACGCACACGATTTTAAATCAACAAGGTAATTTATCCCAAGAATCCCGGTAACTAGGAAATTAATTCATAGACAACTGTAAATAATTCTAATTGGGTTCACTTAATCACGAGGCGTCGCAGGCTGCGGACGTGCCACGCTCTGATAATCAGCACACACATTTCATTTCTACAGCACCACCAGTTATAAATAATGAATCGTAATCAATAATAAACAAGGCACAGAATCCGGCGATACAGCCAAGACGGAAAATGTAATTAAGCTCGCACAATCACTTCGCGCAGATGCGCCTCTATTAGAGTTAAATGAAATGTTAAACGAACACAGACGAAAGTGGAGAAATTTTGATGCTTGCTGCTTATGTTAAGTTTGCAAACTCATTCCTCAAATAATGATTAGATTATTAAATTTTAAGTGTACGATACTCACTTAGAACAGTCTTTGCAATTTTTGCTTTTACTAAGAAGCCTCGTTTTGGATGAATCTCGCTTGAGGTCTCCTTCGTAGCAGTAGCATTTTGATTTATCCTCTTTCAATGAGCAATAGCAGCGATCTACGCAGCTCTCTGATTCGCATTCCGAGCATGACACATATCCGCTTGAACTATTTCGGTTTTGGCATCCGAGACGGTTGCTCAATGTCAAAAAGTCTGAATCCTCTGAAGTGGAGGTCCTTTCTCCAGGTCTCGACACCTTTCCATTTCTCTTGGACACATGCACGACCTTATCATTCCTTTTCCGCTGTCTCATGGTCTGTCGCTTCGGTGGCGGTATTGGTGGTTCCTTCGGTCGAAACTGCCTTAAATCATAACTCGACGTTGATACTGAGCTTTCCGAATTAGGTTCCTTGTTAGCTACGGTTTGTAAATCAAACGAACCGATTTTATGGTTGGTTTTTTCAATTTTTGGCAAGTCTTTCCCAAAAGGCATTCTAAATACCATGCGTAAACCGCTGGCTCCTTTGAATATCTTTCGTCTCTTATTTTGAAATATACTGTTCCTTCTCAAAATTTTCTTTTTTTGTTTCTTCATAATAGCTTTACTGTGCTGGAATATTTCATCCTTTGTCAGAGTAACAGCCAATTTTAACAGAAATTCTTTATATATCGGTTTCAGATCGTTGAAGGACATACCTTCGGCGTCTATTATGGCATTTAAAATTTCATCCATCGAATGCAAATTCTCCTGAACCTTGAATTCATTAAAAAGTTCGTTGAACCCTAGTGGAGAACCGCCTCCCTTTTTCCCGTTGTTTCTGGAAAATGCAAACAAGAATACAATATGTTACAAATTATTATCATACTTAATTATTGTTACCGACTAAAGCAACTAGTTAGTTATACCATCATTGACTCTCATCGGTACAAAATGAGAATGCAACTAGATGGGTTGTAATAGTTGAGATTGATAAAAAATTGCTCAGGTGTTATACTGGACCAGAGGAATGTAGCGGACGCGGTTGCATTGGCACAATTACTAACATGCAAGATGCCGAAACACTTCACTGAGCACGTTCTGCCAAGTGCCAACGCCTAAGTGCTTTACTCATCAAGTGAAAAATTGAGACTGCGTGCTACTTCGAGATATCAGGGAAAAGGTAGTGCCGCCTTTGAAGCGTTACGTTATAATTACTTTGCAATTAATAACAGTATAAATACAAGAGTTGTTACATACCTGTGTCCAATAGATTTATATCTGGTCAGTCCACCAGCGTTCAGGAAGCTGCCAGAGCGGGGTATCGCCACCTTCGTCAGAATGTCACCGGATTCATTCAGAGACTTTCTGCCACTGTGACTTCTCCGGAGAGTTTCTTTTGAGTGGTCTGGCGATTCATTTGGTTTCGTTGGAATAGGAGGGGGTACAGTCGGTGGTCTCGGGAGGTTTTTTCGTTTCTCCAACTGTCGAAATAATTCAATCTTTTCAGAAACTTTACTCCGAACTGAAGACTCACTGCTGCTTTGGAGAGGTAGAGGATTTGAGATCTTAACGTTAATAGTAGGACTAAGTGAATCCTTCGTTATCGATTTCTTTGATTCTTGCGAATCACTTCCGCTTGTATCATGCTTTATGGAATCTAATTTGGCTTTGACCTCCTCGACAGTTATTCTTTTAGGTTCGGCGGGAGAAATGGAGGGTGGTGGTGACGGCATATGGTACCCTTCAGCAGCTAAAATTCTTCTAGTCCGTTCTAGTTTAGGCCTTTCGTGGAAAGACTCACTGGCTGAGAATCCATCTGGTCGATCACTATCGCCACTTAAAGAAGACGTGCTTCGTTTCTTCCGCGGTGGTCTTATGGGCATATCATTTTGTGTTATACTACTAGTTACGCTCATACAGCTGACTCCATTTCGATTTCTTAGTTTCTTCATGTCACCGCTGTGACCTTGCCGGCTCATGTGTGACATCAGAGATTTGTATAGCGTGGCCGCTATTACGATAGCGTCCTCGGACGTCTGACATACAAACCCATGACACTCCAATTGCTTGGCGACTCCAATCTTCCTCATCACAACAGCGAAAAGGGGTGAATGCGAATTTTCGTTGTGGGAGAGGATATATTTTTTGTCAGGTGTTTCCAATGTTTTGAATAACGCGTGGCGGTCGATATTGTCCGGATCAGTGATAAGAGGTAGGAAAGCATAACTTAAGTCGTGGTTCTCTTTCTCCGACGGTTGTACGACGAATTTAACGGCAGACCATACAGCTATCGTTGGAAATGGATTTAGCTGTTCTAAGTCGCCTTTTTCTCCTTTGTATCTGACTTTAAGACCACTTTTTGAGATTTCTAGTCTTCCTGTAAGGTTACTTTTATGGCGGTAGTTTCTTCTATAAGCGAAGTATAGGTCTTTGAGTGGTGTTTGAAGGCCTGAGAGGCTGGTGACCTTGCTCTGAAGAGGAGTAGAGCCCAGATAGTGCACACTGAATACGTGCACGCCGATGCTCTCGATCGATTGCCTGGACTCGCCCGCCATATCCGCAAACATCCTCTCTATGCGATCTTGAACCGTGTTGTTAATTTTGCTAATTTTATTTTGGCAATAGCTTTCATCGTTGCTGTCTCTCGTGGCCTGCAATAAAATAAAAAAACATGAGCATATTCAACAGTTTTATACGTTCTAAAACACTAACAAGGCTGGTTAATGAGGGTGATTATGTTGAGTGAGTTTTACTTTTTAATTTACCTTGGTGTCGGTGAGGTGGGTGCCGGGCGGGTACTGCGGGAGGCTGGCGACGGAGCGCGTGTCGTCGAAGAGCGCGTCGATCTTCTGCTTGTAGAGGGAGAGGGAGGACACGGAGGGCGTGCGCGGGCGCCGCTCGGGCTCCTCGCGCGCGCCCAGACGGAACCCGCCGAGACGCGCGCTTTCGCTATCCATCGTCACCATCTGGAAATTATATAAGCTTGTTTAGTAAAATGGACCATGAAACTGTGGTCACATTAGAATCATTGCTGTAACAAGGGACATAAATACTGAGTAAATAAGAATTGTCTACCTAATAGGTACTGTGGATAAACTAATCAATTTATATTATTTTGAAACTCGTACCGTACTAATTTACAGGATAGTCTATAAACAAGACAAACAGGATAGTCTATAAGTCTATGATGGTAAGGATTTTATGAAATCAGATCAAATCAAACAATATGCACAAACAATTTAGCTACGATCATTTTCAGACCTCATATTTCCCAATTCTCTATACTTATATTCCCAAAAACAACTAAAAAAGGGTTACTTTGTATGATAGTTTAACTCGTTTTAATTTCACTTGAATGCATCTGTAAAAATTTTAACTAAGTATAATCCGCTCTAAAACTGCTTCACCCAGCCGACTGTGTAGTCTACCGTACTTCTAAACAGAAATAATTATATTTTTCTTCAGAACAGTGATCTAGAAATAGATTAACTAGTTTACATTATTGTACATGCGATCTCGGCATCCATTTTCTTGGTCGGTCCAGTGCACGCGCTCGCAAAAACTACGCCTTACGGATCCCAGAATCACAGCCAACATGTAACTATCAGTACGTAAGTAAATTAATGAAAGTATTAAATACTTAACTATGTACGCAAAGGCCGATTTCTATGAAAACACTACGCTCCTTTAATCTAAACTTATTTAGATAAATGATAACTATGATAAGCCATATTCATCAGGTTTTCGAGGAACGTCAAATAAATATCAGAAAATAAACTGGACACTGTATCCTTTATAGCTACTTAAGAGTCGCCAGGACGCTAAACGTAGTTTAGCTCTCATTTTAAAACGACATGCTTTAGAACCACGAAACTTGGCATGGGCATTTTAGTAGTACAGATCTATGTCGGTAATTCGTTTTCGTTGCTAAAAATTGTAATACAAAGAAAATACAGCCAGATACAGATTTACACACAAAACGTATTTTTGCTATATTTTCTTTGTATTGCAATTTTTAGCAACGAAAACGAATTACCGACATAGATCTGTACTGCTAGAATGCCCATGCCGAATTTCGTGGTTCTAAAGCATGTCGTTTTAAAATGAGAGCTGAACTACGTTTGTATGGGGACGCGAGTTCACGCGAGCGTCCTGGCGACTCTTAAGAAAACTAGAAGAGAATAGTTATGTAAATACAGGGATAATATACAAAGTTACCCGTAACTGCCGTTGAGTGTATTCAGCACACTTAGGTACTGCGTTACTGTTATTTAATGTGGCACTATGAGTGGTCACGCTCATCTCACCATTTACTCTCATATTATGGTAGCAATCACTTACCTAAGGTGGTAACGAAACCTAGGAAGTAGACCAAGGAATATCTAACTTAAAGTGCCTTTCCAGGGGCGGAGAAGAGAGGAGACGTGCGGAAACTAAACCATAGTATTATGGTGTTTGAAGAACGCCCACGGGTAATTTAGGAAAACTCCAACTTTCTTCAATCAAGTACAATCTTTTATTTTTCCTGACCAAGTGTTTTGTTCAGCATCTCGCTCCGCGCGTCCTTCGATTTCTAACTCCCCCTACCGCCACGAGTGGCGCTGATAGTCACAAAATGTCCGATCAATTGAACTACTCAAATAATTAATATTGCAATTACATGTTGTAATTTAAGTGGCAAACTAAGTTTTAATAATTATATAAAATAAATAATCTCTTTATTCTAATATTTTGGTATTCATTAATCATTATTAACATTAAAAGTAAACACTTCCATTTGATCACTCGCACAAGCGATCCTTAAATATTATCACGACAAAATATAACTTTTAATAGTTTTACACCACGCTGGAGCGAGAAATATAAAGAAAAATTATTAAGACAATTAATAATTAATATCTCGATGCGTCGAGCGTTGTAATATTCGGCCATCCTGGGTCATCGGTCGCGGCCCGCGCCGATCCACAGACGCGTTCTTGTTGTCACCATCATTCTGAAATAAAATAGAATTTACACAGTAACTTGTTTTATTATGAATTCTCATATGGTATTTATCTAAACAACCATTAGAACTAATCATTACTTCCCAATTCTATGAATGTGAATAGCACTGTATCTATAGTCTAAGATCCGACTACTAAAATAAAAGGGGCTTTAATATCTTATTTAATATACCCTGTAGAAATTATAAGCAATATGTATAGTGTTGTGAGAGGACTTTCTTATTATTAGATATATATTTTAAGCTTTGCAATGTTTGTTAAACAAAATACCTATGCTTACAGTTAAATTATTTTATCACGCCATTGTAACATTTGTAACCTAAGATTTAATTTAACTCTGATCTACGATCAAATTTCTATGGCGTTCTAGACAGTTTCGATTTATATTATGACCATTGAAACAATGCACTCAGGTTCTTTTTTTTTTTTTTTGCTATCCACACAGGTTGTTGATCAAACAGGTTAGTAGAATGTCATGTGGGTAAATGATGATCACACCGATTGGTAGTATATGTTACGCAGTTATATGATCACAAAGATTATTAGTATATGGCACACAGATTGTTAATATGAGTCACACAGACAGACAGGTGGTCACACAGACAGGTGGTCACACAGACAGAGATTACGCAGATGGTTGATGCACGCAGTCACGCAGTAACACGCAGATGAAGTGTCACGAAGATATCACTCAGATCGTTAGTATAAGTCACACAGATATTCGTATATGTCACACAGACAGTAGATCACACTTAACTTTTATTGTTAAAAAATACTGTACGTTATTAAGCCTTTGGTGTTATTGTTATTTATGTATTAGTATTTGACCGCAATTTTATCTAATCGTTTATGACTTTTTTGCTTTTTTTTATTTTTTTTTAGGAGAATATAGCTAAAAGAAATAGAAACACAGTCAAGTAGCACAGTATGTTTATAATGATAAGACATAAAAAAAACATATTACAGTTTAGACATTAAATTTACTACAACAGCTAGTATTTTAACATATTAAACATTAAGAAGTAATTGCGTGGAGTTATTACGAAGAATCGTAACAAGAAAAATAACAAATTAACTCTCTAATAAGTCTATAAGGTCGTCGCGATCTACTTCGTGATCTGAATCAGAACTGTCTGATATGGCTGGTTTATAAGGTCGGAGGGAATCTCCCGCAACAACGGCACTGAATTTCCTGTACCCCTTAACTCCCTGTATACTGTTAATTGTATATCTATCTATGGACAGATCAGCCTTTGAAATTTTGTATGGACCTGTGTATACACTACCTAATTTCTTTGTGACACCGGTCGCATGGTCGCGAGAAATACCACCTTTCCACAAAACCATTTGTCCAACTTGATATTTGGTGCATTTCTTATGTTTCTTATCATACCGCTCTTTCATGACAGTCATATGTTTGTCTATTCTAAATGCTGCAGCTTTCCTTCTTTCATCTAGTTGTG
This sequence comes from Pammene fasciana, assembly GCA_911728535.1. Lineage (NCBI taxonomy): Eukaryota > Metazoa > Arthropoda > Insecta > Lepidoptera > Tortricidae > Pammene > Pammene fasciana. Next base: position 8,687,431 of record OU452292.1, read on the forward strand.
TTTTCGGATCACTATCCCCACTATCGACGTCAGAAAAAGCTGGCAGGAGGGAATTTTTATGACTAAACATTAGATTAAACGGAGTTTCACCTGTGACAGCATGCGGAGCATTGTTAATGCCCCAGATGACATCTCCTAATTTTTCATCCCAGGTGCACTCGCTCTCGGCTGTGGTATTAAGACCATTTACTATGGTCCTATTTACTCTCTCGACCTGACCATTAGCGCGAGGACACGCTACTGCATTCAAAACATGCTTGAACTGTTTTTCCGCTGCAAATGATTTGAAATACCTACTGGTAAATGCCACACCCCTATCTGTGATAATCCGTGTGGGGTACCCGAACACAGATATTATATCATTTATACTTTTTATTGTTTCAACCGAACTAGTACCCTTCACCGCCTTTGCGAAAACAAATTTTGTAAAGGAATCAATGACAACTAGAATGTAAGATTTACCATTTCTAGTTTTTAGAAAAGGCCCTAAATGGTCAGCATGGAGTGTATGCATAGGTACCTTAACTTTGGGAATCGGATGTAATTCCCCTTCCGTCTTACCGTAATTCCCTTTTGCATACGCACATGTCAGGCACGAATTAACATATTTTCGTATGAATCTTGTCATACCCGGAAACCAAAATTGAGACTTAATGGTTTTTTCACATTTATCAAATCCTAAATGTCCTATCTGATCATGATATTTTTGTAATAGGCTCCATTTTGCAAATTTTGGTATAACGAATCTACTGCCATTCAAAGCTTTACGATATAAGCAACCATTTTCTATCTTGTAATTGTTTACAATATCTGGGTTATTGGTACCCTCTTTAAGTTGTTTTATTTTGTTTTGTATATGGTCATCCTGAAGCTGTAACGTCACACACCAGTCTGATTCTTCAATGCGCAGCACTTGGATGGTGTCAACAGGATTCCTACTCAAAGCGTCTACGTGTTGCATACGGATGCCAGGGCGATACTCTATTTCTAAGTCAAAGTCTTGGATAGCAAGCCACCAACGAGCGATACGTGGAATCAGATCTTTTTTTAACAAAGTAGTCCTGAGAGCCGCACAGTCTGTAACCACTTTAACAGGAATGCCGGTCAGATAAATGCGGAATCGTTTTAAAGATTCTACTACAGCAAGAGTTTCAAGTTCGTAACTGTGATAAACTTGTTCTTCGCGACTGGTTACACGACTGAAATAAGCTACAGGCTTTAAGTGTCCGTCGCGTTGATATTGAAGCAATATCCCTCCTAAACCCATTTTGCTTGCATCCGTGTGCAATTCTGTTTTGGCGTGTACATCGTAAATAGCTAGTACAGGTCTCTCTGTCAAAATAGTCTTTAAATTATTAAACGCTGACTCTTGTTTTGAACCCCATTCCCATTCTACATCTTTCTTTGTCAGGTAAGTAAGAGGTCGTGCGATTTCAGCAAAACCTTTGACGTACCTCCGGAAATATGATGCTAGACCCACAAATTGACGAATTTCGTGTACATTCCGTGGTTGTTTGAAGTTTGCTACACTATCTATCTTCGCTTTACCCGGCCTTACAGTGCCTTCCGTTATTTCGTGACCTAAATAATTAACGCTTGTTTTCAAAAATGCACATTTTTTAATGTTTAATTTGAGGTTTGCTTGAGCTAGTAATTGTAGAACCTGTTCAAGAAGATCCAATCCTTCCTCAATCGTGAGTGACGGAATCATAACATCATCAAGATATATAGCCAGTTTGTTTTCTAGTGAACCTAACGCACGACGAATAAGGCGCGAAAAGACAGCTGGTCCGTTTGCCAACCCGAATGGCATTTTAAGGAACTCATATTGGCCGTTGGCGAATACGAAACTTGTTTTGCTTATTGAATCCTCATCCATTTTAACCTGATAATACCCTTGAGCCAGATCTAACGTTGTAAAGTATACTTTTCCTGCCAGTCGATTAATTTGGTCGTCGATGTTGGGTAACGGATATCGATCCTTTATGGTTCGTGAATTTAATGCACGATAATCTACACACAATCTATAATCCCCATCTTTTTTTTTTACTAAAATAATCGGACTCGCATAATCCGAGTTCGACTCTCGGACTATACCCGCCGACACGAGTTCATCGACCTTTTGCTGAATAATTTGATTTTGTTTATAAGACATTCGGTATGGTTTACAATGTACAGGTTGGTCAGTGGTTGTTTTTATTTTCATTTGTACAAGGTCACTACACCCAAGGTCATTCGTGCGTTCTGCAAAACAATACGAATAATTGTTCAAAACCTGCAATAATTGTGAAGTGTCATGTTCGCTTATTTGGCCTATGTTAATTATAGACGGATCTATGTTTATATATTGACTTGTGGTTGAACTTATGTGTGACATATCTACAGTTAAGACATCGTTTTGTACATATACTTCCGCGCGGCTAATAAGCTTATTGGCGGTCCATTGAATACATTTCTCGCCAAGGTTTATTATGCGTAATGTGTAAGGAGTCGTTTCTAAAACCGTTTGAGGGATGAAATACGATGTTGACCCTAGTGAGAATACCACTGGATTTGTAATTAAGATGTTCTGAAGTGCAGGTGCATGCTTAATGTAAACGTCGATGTCAGCGCTCGTGCCAGGAGGAAGTTTTAAATCATGTTTTAAGTACAATGGGACTTTATTCAAAAAGTCGGAGTCATTCAGTTTTATATCACTCAAAAAGTTGTCATCGTGAGCTGTGGCGACCAATGTGGCACTTGACGCCGTTGTAACAAGGCTTACATTAACATGATTTATTATAGACTGCCCCACTATTAAATCTATATCGCTAAGCGGTTGGTTTGTAACCTCGGCACTACTAGTGATGTGCAAATCATCAATAAACAGTTTAAATTGCACTCTACCCATTGACTCAGTGAGCAATCCACCAAAACCCTTCATGAGAACGTTTGATGGCGAGACTTTTTTATGCAGAGTTTGAGCCATTTTAGACGTCATAATATTAACTTTGCTGCCTGTATCAATATACCCAACTGCTGGTACATCATCAATAGTAATAGGTTTTACATACAAATCTTTTATAATTTCGTAAGTAGTAAAATATACTGTCTGTACCTGTTGTTTAACTTGAAAACGCTGAGTAATGGCGGCGGCGGCGGCGGCGGGCGGCGCTCGCGACGCGCCGGCGGCAAACCAGCAGGCGACGGCATCGTGACCCGCGCGTTGGCAGACAGTACAGCGGACGGCACGGCAGTCTCGACCTTCGTGTCCCGACTTCCGGCAGATGTAACATAATCTCTTTAACCCGATGGTAGTGGTTCCAGTTCCACGACGCCAGCCAGCCTTTTGTTCCCCAACTCTAACTTCAACCTTCTTGTAATTTTCTAGTGATGATAAAAATCCACAGTAAAGCTGATCAGGTGACTCGCAATTAAACGCCTTTGCATTTGCCTGCAATTCCGTCGGCAAACCACGTATAATACAAGAGGCGGCATCTTCTCCTTCAATCTTGCATTTTTTTATCAATGACATTTTATCATGGTAGTAATTAGTCATGGTTTCACATTCGTTTTTCTTTCTAGACAACATTTCTTCGAGACGATCCACAAATTCTGTAGATCGTGGAAACGCATTAGTTAACTTCTCTTTCCATAGCTCCCACGATGCGGCGTAGTCGTCAAGGTCATCATACCACTCTCGCGCTGCTCCTCGTAGTCGTATTTGCATAACAAACATTTTATCGCGTTCATCCCAGTCGTACAGATCTCCGAGTTGTTCGATTTTATGCAACCAACCTTTCACATTTGTGCTTTTTTTTCCAGGGTCAAATTTTGGAATCAATTCCGCATCTGAATGAGATATATGGCGCTTTTTCGAAGCAGGTTCCATTTCTTTATTAGTTTTATTACCAGTCCGTGGCGCATGAAAGTCGTATTTCTCTTCTTCGACACCATCATCGCCATCGCCGCTGTGTTTCCTCTTCCCCAACCCTCGAAAATATGGGCCAAGCATTTTGGGCACTCGTTACGACCACTTCTGAAATATTATGGTGTTTGAAGAACGCCCACGGGTAATTTAGGAAAACTCCAACTTTCTTCAATCAAGTACAATCTTTTATTTTTCCTGACCAAGTGTTTTGTTCAGCATCTCGCTCCGCGCGTCCTTCGATTTCTAACTCCCCCTACCGCCACGAGTGGCGCTGATAGTCACAAAATGTCCGATCAATTGAACTACTCAAATAATTAATATTGCAATTACATGTTGTAATTTAAGTGGCAAACTAAGTTTTAATAATTATATAAAATAAATAATCTCTTTATTCTAATATTTTGGTATTCATTAATCATTATTAACATTAAAAGTAAACACTTCCATTTGATCACTCGCACAAGCGATCCTTAAATATTATCACGACAAAATATAACTTTTAATAGTTTTACACCACGCTGGAGCGAGAAATATAAAGAAAAATTATTAAGACAATTAATAATTAATATCTCGATGCGTCGAGCGTTGTAATAATAGGCTCCATAGAGGCAAGTACGAGCAGCCGATGATGCTATAGGTTGATTTCCGCATATCTCTCATTCCCACCCCACCTCCGTGGAAGCTGTATAGCTTTATGTAAACACCAAGAGACTCGAAAAATCTGAACTTCAAAATGTTACCTCGTTACGTAAGATAGCGTTAAGTTCCCGTAAGAAAGTGTGGGTCGCGGCTTTTATTTCAATGAAATATGGCAGTGTATAAAGTAGAGAACTTGATACATTCTAAGCTGCCAACGTACGTTTCATGGTTAGTTTGCTACCACAACCACAATGGCTATCTCGTAATCAATTCGCAATGCGTTAATTTATGCGGCTCGCTTACAGCTCGGTCGTAAATTCTTAACAGCCGGCTGATTACCGCGTAAGGATTCTTAACTACGGCACTGTTGCTACTAATTTGGCAATGTTGTTTAGCCAAGTTAGCTGCCTAATGACGATTGACTCTCAAATAACATTTTGGAATAAAAAATCCCCGATACTAATTTGTTATTAAATCAGATACAAACTCGAAAACATTTAAAATTGCCAATGCCTTTGATTATCTTCAGCTTCATCGTCAGCTCAGTTACTGGACCCATAGCATAATTGGTAAAGCGATCGAGCCCCGGTAAGGCGTATCGATGCTGGTTCAATTCCAGCTGGGTGGATTATTTTTTCAATGTTTTCGATATTTGTATTTGATTCAATAACAAACTAGGATATGAGTGGAATGCCCCAATTTAAAAACATGCAAAAATAATTATGAAAAGATTCGAGTAATATTTTTCTTGCATTTGTGTGAAAAACCGAACACTCCATGAGGCCATAGAGAATTCAATTTAGAAGATACATATAATGCTTATTGACAATAAACTAGTTACCTCGTACTAGTCGAATGGGCCTTAGGCCCTACGTTTTTCAGCATGTTGACACCTTATCCGTTATCGCCAATATCTGAAAAAATAGAAACATATTTGTATTCGACTTGATTATGCCTTTGTCTAATTTAATTATTGTTTTGCGTAAGCTTCCTCCATTTATTATCACTCCACATACTTATATTCTGGTTCCTTAGTTTTATTATTAACAATATAATTTAAAGCAAAATGGAAAAAATTGCAGCGTCGAGCAAGATTGAAACTTACACAATTTTTTTAAATATTATATGGTATAACTCTGAGACATCTTATCTGTGCTCTGAGATAATTATACAGCCCGTGAGGTCTAAGAAGAACCTTCGGATTTTAGAAAGAGACCTCTATTTAAATCGGGTGATTCTAGTGATCTAAATAATTTCCGACCGATATCGATACTTCCTGTACTAAGTAAAGTCTTTGAAAAGATAATGTTAAATGATCTACTGGGGCACTTCAACAGACATGGACTGCTTACAAGCAATCAATTTGGTTTCACAAAGGGACGTTCCACAACCGACGCTGCTGCAGAACTCATTAAACATATTTTCAATGCTTGGCGAGACAAACGTTATGATGCAATTGGTATATTCTGTGACCTTTCAAAAGCTTTTGATTGTGTAGATCATAGAACGCTCATTCTTAAATTAGAACACTATGGTCTTTCAGAAAATGCCCTGAGTCTCATGTCTTCTTACCTTAGCAATAGAACACAAACAGTTGTTGTAAATAAAACCCAGTCTAAAGGGACTTTAGTAAAATTAGGAGTGCCACAGGGTTCCATTCTGGGCCCATTCCTGTTTTTGGTTTATATAAATGATTTACCTTGTGTAGTACAAAACCTTTGTGGTATGATTTTGTTTGCCGATGATACATCTTTAATTTTCAAAGTTGAACGGCAATCCAATGATTTATCTGTAATTAACAATACACTAGCTGGCGTACTAAACTGGTTTACTACTAACAATCTGTTACTTAATGCTAAGAAAACTAAATGTATTCGATTTGTTTTGCCAAACGTGGCACCAATGGACACTAATATAGTTATAAATGGTGAATGTTTAGATATAGTAGATAAAACTGTGTTCCTTGGTTCAACGTTGGACAAAAATTTACAATGGAGTCCTCATATAAAAAAACTCGCTCTTAGACTAAGTTCAGCCGCTCATGCCGTTAGAAAAATTAGACAACTGACTAATATTGAGACAGCTCGCTTAGTTTATTACAGTTATTTTCATAGTGTAATGTCATATGGAATTCTGGTTTGGGGCAAAGCAGCTGACATACAGACTATTTTTGTTTTACAGAAAAGAGCCATTCGCTTTATGTATAACTTAAAGGCAGGTACATCAATTAGAGAATTATTTAAAAAAATTAATATTTTAACTCTTGCATCCCAATATATCTATGATAATATTATTTTTGTTGTAAAGAATATACACACATTCAAGAAGAATTCTGACATCCACAGCTATAACACTAGAAATAAAAACAAGCTTGCTACCAGACGATGTCGTGTCCGCAAAGCATATAAGTCATTTTTTGGCCAGGGTATTCATATTTATAACAAGTTACCCGTCGATGTTTTGAATCTATCATTTCCCGCTCTTAAGAAATACTTGAAAAAAACTTTAATGTCAAAGGGTTATTACAGGGTCGAGGACTATATGACAGACATATATGCATGGCCCAAACCAGAATCTATAAAATCATCTAACATTTAGAGGACACAGTTCAAGTAAGAAAGAATATCAAACGTATTGCGAAGCAGTCAGATTTGGATTTTATTTTTATTTTTCATTTTAATTACACAATAGGCAGGTACATGTCTGTCTCTCAAGCTGTTTTGATATGCCTTCTTGAAGAACTACGCATTATTGTATATAGTATCTTTAATGTATTTGTAGTACTGTTTTGAAAAAATAAGTCCCGCCGAGTTTCTTGCCGGTAATAAGTAATACTTCTCGGGTCAGAGGTGTAGGGTTAGAACCGGTGGTAGTTTCTTTTCTCTCTGACGTTCATAAGTGCATTGTAATGTGCCTAAATTGAAGAATAAATATCTTTTATCTTTTTATCTTTTAGACGTCGGGTATCAATCAACAATGACACGTGAAAAAGCAGAACAGCATACAGAAGGTACAGACTCAAACAAGATTGACTGAAAATATGGCTCGTGAAAATTTGTAACCGGCCAGTCTTTTACCGTAATAAGACTGTCAAAGAAAGCGCTGTACGAGTCGCTCTTACAGCACTTTTATGGGGCCATTTTTTTTTGGCTGATTGTGTATCCCTATATTATTGGTCGGTAGTTATATGTAACACTATAACTACCGACCAATAATATAGGGATACACAATCAGCCAAAATACCGTTTTATTTGTAATACTATAATACTTAATACTGTTTGTTTTACCAGAACACCACTTCAGGTGAACGCCTCCTCCAAAGAGATTAATTATTTCTTATTCTGGGCTATTTGTATCCAGTCGTCGTAGATATTAGGTACCATATTATCCTGTCACATAGCATAGCTGCCACCAGTTCTAGCTGGAATGAAAAAAGGACCTAATTGAAGCGGCAGACGCAAAAAAAGGCAACGCTGCGCGCGCGCCGTACATCGACAGCGATCAAATATTCTATCCAACAGACAGTAATTTAACCATATTAAAAAGAATGACGATGGCGGCGAAACCATCTACTTAAATCACCACATCCTGCGCATCTAACGACCACAATTTATAACGATCGATACAACTTTACACCCTGAAAGATCTATTTAGCTACATGTGTGTTATAAACGTTTTTAAGAGATCCATCATCAGTGATAATAAGTTTATCCGTGGCTCCTTCTTATTTCTGAGAAGCAATGTTATATGCCATTTTATGAAATGATACGTAATTATTTCCATAAAATAAGTATCTATAGATACTTATTATAAAATAAGTCTCATTTTTTCCCCGGACGGCGGACGTGTCCAAAGTCCAAATCAATAATGGCACTAAATTAAATTCAATGGGTTGTTTCCTCACATAAAAAGTGTCCTTATTGAAAACCCCCCCGGACGCACCCCGGACGGCCTCCAAACTAGGACAAATCCGGGGAAACCCGGACGGATGGCAGCCCTAAGTGCAGGTGACATTTCTCTTACATTTTCGTTATCATAAGGTGGCTTTGACATAGATGGCGCAATTGACATGAGCTTCAAAAAGTTCTTAGGCTGTATTCGTCTATATCTCTATAGTCTCTGGTAATAAATATCATTTAATTTAAGCAACTAGTGAACTAAGAGTATTCACAAAGTAGGCAACTGATAGGTATCCTCAATTGTTTACTTGTTTCATCAACAGGTAACGCAAATATACCACGCAACAGCGATTATAATTTGCATAATAATTAACCGATTGATTAATCGCGCCTAATATCTGAGCCTAATGATTTTAAACCTCCGAATTAAATACCTACCGCTCTGACAAGTTTATAATGGGCGCCAATCATAATAGGGCGTGAAAGAAATTATGCGGTAATAATTTGGTAATTTATTTATTACCGAAAGTAATACTACTTATCATGAGTAGTAAGATCTTTATTTTTGATTATGCCTGTTTCCACACTTTAACTACTAAGCCTATTGATTTTGGTGATTACATTTCATCAAAATTTATTATGATGTACCTAATATAAATAAGGTATGTAAAAATGTTTATATATGTATATGTATATACATGTGTATCACTACATAGTATAAAACAAAGTCGCTTTGCGCTGTCTGTCCCTATGTATGCTTAGATCTTTAAAACTACGCAACGGATTTTGATGCGGTTTCTTTTAATATATAGAGTGATTCAAGAGGAAGGTTTATATGTATAAAACATGGATAATATAGTATATTTAGTATGAGTATTGCACCCGTGCGAAGCCGGGGCGGGTCGCTAGTGTATGTATGTATGTGTATGTGTAAGTGTGTATAGGTAAGGTATGTAAAGAATGGTTAAGGGTTAATGATGTACATGCGACACCTTTACTTTTAACCAAAGACGAGGGGAGCCACGGGCTTGACTTACTTGTGGTCGGGTTTGGTAAAAGAGCCCACTCGGTCAATTTACAAGGACCTTAATTCACTAATAGATAGCGTAAGTATATTGTTAGTTACAGGAAGTACTAACAACTACATATCAACAAAGTGGGACCTTTTTTCCTAAATTATTTAACAGTACATTACGTACCTAAGGCGGTAAAATAAAGAACGGCTCAGATCGCGGGCATTTTGGCCCGAACGGAAGGTTAGGGCCCTAAACAAGTGATCTGAGACCTTCTTTATTACCGCCCGTGGTGCGTACACAATTTTACGTCTTCTCCTGGGTGTGTATTGAGACTTGCCGTTGCGCCCGTGGGCGGCAAATCTCACTTACCGCCCGGAGTTACGTAAAACAGTTTAAATTAACAAATGGCTCATTTACTCAAGTGGGTTGCCCCGTGTAAATCACAGATAAAAGCCAAATCGTTTAATTAACTATTCAAATGAACGCATAACAAGCAAAAGAGAAAGTAAACCTTATCTGAATCAGCTTACTTTGATGTAAATACTTAACAAGGAAATCGTTTAGTTTACTGATTAGATTATATCGCATGTAAGATTTCCACAACATATTGTTACAATTTGGTTATGGTGAAATAAATGATTAAAGATCGATGAATAAACTATTTGGTTTGAAAACTAAACTAACTTACTATTTTGACTCACTGATCCAAAGAGAACTTTAGCCTCCGAAATGAGAGCACGCCACCGATCCCGATCCTGCGCTACTTATTGCCAGTTGTTGACGCGAAGCTGCAGCAGATCCGCCGCCACACGTCTCCCCAACGATATCTGGGTCGACCAAGGAAATTAACTATGTAATAGGCAACGTCAAGTAATACAATATCAATTCAGTGCCAATGGTCTTTAATTTGTAAATTTTAAAAAACTTTCCAATATTTATTCCTAAACAAAATCGACTTAGTTATTCATAGTCATAATAAAAGTAAGTATTTGTATATAATGTTAATGTGTAAGTATATTAAATGGTAAAAAGGGTATTTTGGTTAGTAGTCGCAATCAGATATATCGGAGTGGTCAAAGTGGTCACAAATATCTGAACATGCACTTTATCGCCTTGACAATAGAGTCGTTGTTCAGATATTTGTGACCAAATTGGTTGCTCCGATATATATGATGGCGACTGTACCATCGGGTACAATGTTGTACAGTCGCCATCAAATATATCGGAGCGGCCAAGGTACTCAAAAAATATCGGAACATGCACTTTATCGCCTTGACAATAGAGGCGTTGTTCAGATATTTGTAACCACCTTGGCCGCTCTGATATATCTGATGGCGACTGTAGTACCAATCTATGAATGATCGAATTCATTGATAAATTGGCCCGTAGACAAATTATATTTCTAACCTTAATGCACATCGCAAATATAATCTCAACTCATAAACGAATTAATTACTAATTACCGCATGCCTAAACAGCCAAACTCATATAGTTACATTATTCGGGTGAAAATTAGAAATTTGAAGCAATCTACATATAAAAAAACGTATGTCGTTCAAGATTTGTATCATCTTGCGTCAGAAGTTACGTCTGTGTCCAATATTGACCTGAGTTTATCACCTCATGCAAGTCAATCGGTGATTTAGCCAGTAAATGACAACTTTACTCCATTATTTTAAGAATCAGAAGCGTGTCATGTCCCTAAAGACGTAATGGATTTTAAATTTTTTAACGAAGGTATAGAGTCGATTTTTTACGGGTACAATTATACGAGAAGATCGGAGAGCAAACATTTTACGCTGTTATGCGGCGTTGCTTCACCTCAAGAACTAGGTAACTATAATAGGTATTTATATAATTACCTATATAAATAAATTTTAACAAATATATTTTTATGTGGAGCTATTTTGACACTATCTACTAAGTAACATATTACTAAATAAAGAGTGTTTCCTGTAACATGAGCAATAAATTAAAACGTAGATTCTACTCCTCAAACAATAAAACATTTGTTCAACAACTTTTAAAAAATATGTATTTTGTAGATTGTCTCTTTTTCATACAAACTAAATAGTATTTTCAATGTACGTTAAAATCCGTCCAATTGACATTGCTTGTCAGCCTTGTCACCTTACAGACATAATCAATTTCCGAATACATTGTGTGTTCGAATAAACTTTAAAGTGAAATAAAAATCAAACCTTAAGTTATTTTTAAAAGTTGCTGAACAAACGTTGTCTGGTGTGAGGAGTAGAGTCTACGTTTGAATTTATTGCTCCTATTACAGGAAACACCCGGTATGTAAGTGAGGGAAGGTGCGAGAGATAAGTCTCCATCAATCGAGAAAGCTATTAGCAGGAGCGCAGTAACAGGAGATGACTAAGGGCCGGTTGCACCAAACTGTCTGTGAACGGAAACGTAATCGTAAAAAAAACCTTGTATGAAAAGTTTGACAGTTTTCTATGGGATGACAGCTCCGTCGCCATATTTAACGTTGATGAGTCTGCTTTCGCCACTTATATTTAACGTGTTTATAGAGTGTGCCATCAGGAAACTAGTAGAATCAGATAAGGGAGGGGTAAAATTTAATGAAAAAAACATACAATTTATACGTATACACAAGATATTATTACCAGAATAGCGATGGCAAAAAAAGCTTTTAACTCAAAAAAATGTCTATTCAAGGCCGAAATATCAGGCAATATTCGTAAAAGACTTATAAAAGTATACATCTGGAGCATAGCCCTGTACGGATGCGAAACGTGGACAATGAAGCAACGGGATAGAGAGAGGTTGGAGGCGTTTGAGATGTGGTGCTGGCGTCGTATGGAGAAGATCAGTTGGAAGGAGAAGAAAACCAATGAAGAAGTTCTATGTAGAATAAAAGAAAAGAGAAATTTGTTGAGAACCATAGAAAATAGGAGAGGAAGGATGCTTGGACATCTGCTACGACATGACGAATTTATTAAGAACATCATAGAAGGTAAAGTTGAAGCTGAAAGGAAGCCAGGAAAGCCAAGAATAGCGTACATGGATAAAGTCAAGGAAAAAATAAACGTCGTGTCGTATCAGGCCATCAAGAAGAAGGCAAAGGATAGATATACATGGAAAATGCTCCACCGACAAGAGCCCAGCTCTTAAATAATTGATGATGATGATGATGAGTCTGTTAATTGTGCGTGATGCAACCCACCCTAAGAATCTTTGTATTCCAAAAGCTGTAGTGTAAACCTCTACATGTCTATACAACTCTTTGTATACTACCTACCTCCCTATTCAGTCATAGCTGTCAACCGCCAAACATGGCGCACAAGATTGACACAACTGGGTCCTTTTTTTGTTCTGGCCTTATTATATTATGTTACGTAGTTATAATATACTGATACCAGTGCACAAATAACTAAAAAAATACGCGAATTAAACACTAATTATCTAACTTATTACTTCAAGTAGGTACCTAGATATTGATCAATCGGAATGGCGTATTTGCGATCGAAATGTGCAGTCACGTGCACTAATGAGTGTTTAAACTTTCGTATAGTCGGTTAAGGTTGAATTGGCTCATCTAATACTTATAAATTCACAGTAATGTCAAAGAGTATAACAGGCTTAATATTAAGAAATTGTCTTGTCTATCCTAATCATAATAGGTAGGGCTTTAATTTCAGTAAACTTTTAGGTCGTGCGCATTGTACAGTCGCCATCAAATATATCGGAGCGGCCAGGGTACTCAAAAATATCTGAACATACACTTTATCATCTTGACAATAGAGGCGTTGTTCAGATACGTGACCACCTTGGCCGCTCCCGTATATCTGATTGCGACTGTACTTATTTGTATAAATACCTACTACTTATGCAGATAAAAATATTCGGTAATTTACCGTCTCTTTGACTTTTTTAGGTAAAGAACTTCCGTGAAAACTGCAGTCTCTTATAAAACTGTTACTAGCCTGAGAAAATTAATAAAATCAGGGGAAATAATTCGTGTAGTTTTGTAAATTGGTACAGTTATACCTTGTGGTGCCCACGTGACTATACTAAAAGTTCTCGGGGGTGGGGGTTGTGCTGAGGGTGTAGGGGGGGGGGGGGGTTGAAGGTACCTTTGTTCAGATTTTTGGTCATATCTCGAATATCTGTAAGAATATCACTATAGTTACTTCGAACAAAAGTTTAAACATAAAATTTCGTACAAAATTGATTATATTCATTTTTACTCTACGATCAATACTTTGGGGTGTTGAAGTTAACGAAGAGATTAAAAAATAGTCGATTTGAAAAAACGTCGTTTTTTCTTACTTGTTCATCATAACTCAGATTTTTAGCTTAGTTACCTGCTGATCGAACATAAAATTCCCATGTTGATCATTGAAAACTCTAAACAAAACAAAGGTGGTAATGTAAACGAGGTTCAAGTGGTCAAGATTACCGTAAGTCCTTAGCTACTACGGGCGTCGCGTTAGCGCGGCGCAGACCCTCCCGGCCCACCGCGCCTCGCCCACCATTGGCACCACTACTATTCAGTATGCTTAAAACAGCGACTGGTAATATACCTAGACTATGAAGTCGATCTGCAAAATGACCCCACAAAAGTTGTGCCGCGGGAGGCGGAGCATACAAACTGAGCCGCCACGCCGTTTAGTTTACAAATGGCGGTTTTGTGACCAGCCTGAAATTTGGGGGGGGGGGGGGGGACACACTAATGCAAATTTTTTTTTTCCAATTTTTGAGGGGTCAGTAAAAAAACTTATCCATTTGAAATGTACGATTTGGGGGGGGGGGGGGTCATGTCTCATGTGACCCCGCCCCTGGGACCGCGCCTGTTTGTGACACGGTGGTAGTGACGTCTATGAAAAAATCTAATAAATAAATAAACATGCCTTCTTATGCCTTTTTAAAATGGTGTCAGAGTAAATCTGTTAAACATAATAAAAAGACGTAAGGATGCCAAAGAGCTCAAAGAGGACCCAGTGTGTTGACGACGAGAGGCCTCTCTTGTTCCTTTAGCCGTCAACACAGTGAATCCTCCTGTTTTTAAAGGGTCGGCAACGCGCATGTGACACCTTTAGAGTTGCAGGCGTCCATAGGCTACATTAGCTGCTTACCATCAGGTGGGCCGTATGCTTGTTTGCCACCGTCGTTGTATTAAAAAAACACGATAATTTAGTATCTGCTTATTTCCTTAAAAATAAAATTCAAACCTATTCATTACTAGTATTCCACCAAGTACAAGAGTGGCTGGGTAACAAAATGCCTCCTGATATGTGGGGTTGGAAGCGAGGAGCTGATGGAACCCTTGAGCCAATTATGACCACTGGTCCTCCAGCTCCTGACACCGTACTGAATTCAATTTTTTGTCCCTGCAAAAGCGGTTGCACTGGAAATTGCGGATGTCGAAAGGCTGGTATTTCATGCAGTCAAGTATGCACCGGATTGACCGGATGCTTGGGTTCATGTACAAACGATATACCCGTACATTTTCTAGAAAGAGAAGACGAAGATTACGATATCGAAGATGATGAGTAAAATAATAATGACGATCTCATATTATGTTTTTTCTATTTTTAATTATATATAATATGTTAGCCTCTATGCCTCATAAGCGACAAATTACGATCAAATCGCCTAGCGTGGTACGGGCATGTTATGCGGAGGGATGAAAGTCATGTTACGAGAAAGGTACTAAGAATGAATGTGGAGGGATGTAGGAAAAGAGGAAATCTAGGAAAAGATGGATGGATTTCGTGAGAGATGATATGAAAAGAAAGGAGGTGAGTGATGAGATGACGGGTGACAGAGATGTGTGGAAAAAAAAACATGCTGCGCCGACCCCAAGTAAATGGGATAAAGGCAAGCGAATGATGATGTTAGCCTCTATGCGTCCCACTGCTGGGCACAGGCCTCCTCTCATACCCGAGAGGGATCGGGCTATAGTCCCCACGCTGGCCCAAAGCGGGTTGGGAACTTGGAACTTCACATACACCTTTGAATTTCTCCGCTTTATCTATCTATATATCTTTGTTAACTTAAAACTGTCACGACAATAGGATTGTTTTTACAACAGGCGATATTGCAAAGGTTGTAAAAACAATGAAGCGTGGGAAGTCTCCGGGACACGACGGGCTCAGCGTGGAGCACATCTTCTACGGTAGTGAAGGATTGTACCGTGTTCTAGCTGATTTTTACAATGCGTGCATAGCACATTGTTATCTTCCGTCGGACATGATGAAAACACTAGTTGTTCCTATTGTTAAGAATAAAACCGGCGACCTGTCTAGTATTAACAATTATAGGCCTATCTCTTTGGCTACTATAATCGGCAAAGTGCTCGAGAGGCTATTACAGCCCGAATTGACCAGGAATCTTAAAATAGATCAGGCACAGTTTGGTTTTCGCCCAGGACTTTCGACAGACTCTGCAATATTAGGTTTAAAGTACACAGTAAATTACTATGTCAAACGGGAGACGTCAGTATACGCGTGCTTTTTAGATCTTAGCCGCGCATTTGACTTAGTTAACTATGATTTGCTGTGGAAGAAATTGTTTATGACTGGGACACCACCTGAGGTTGTGAGGCTGTTGAGGTTCTGGTACGAAAACCAAACTAATAACGTGAAATGGGGTGACGCGCAGTCTAACGACTACAGGCTAGACTGCGGAGTGCGCCAAGGTGGTTTAACATCTCCGGACCTATTTAATCTATATGTTAATGACCTTATCGAGGAGCTGAGAAGCTCTAATGTCGGTTGCCATATTGGTAACGTATGTGTTAACAATTTGAGCTACGCAGACGATATGGTGCTTCTCAGCCCCTCGATTAATGGTCTTGTAAAGCTGCTGAAAATCTGCGAGCGTTACGCAAGCAAGCATGGCCTGAAATATAATGTTCTCAAGACCGAAATGCTTGTTTTTAGGTCAGGAAAGGGTCCGGAGGTGATACCTACGGTTTATATGAATGGCGCGTCAATTCGGGTTGTAAAGAGCTTCAAGTACCTGGGGCACATCCTGAGCGAGTACTTGAAAGATGACGCCGATATGGAGAGGGAGCGCAGGGCTCTCGCGGTTCGGTGCAACATGTTGGCTCGACGCTTTGCGCGTTGTTCGACTGATGTAAAGGTGACCCTATTCAAAGCCTTTTGTCAGTGTTTTTATACATGCCAGCTTTGGAATAGGTACACTAGCCACTCGTTCAACGCGCTGAGAGTCCAGTACAACAATGCATTTCGCATATTGTTGAAATTACCACGCTTCTGCAGTGCGAAGGGCATGTTTGCGGACGCGAGAGTCCCTGACTTCTTCGCCATCCTAAGAGCCAGGTCGGCAGCTTTCCGTGCGAGATTGTTTTCGTCAACTAACGAAATTTTGTCACTGGTAGCTAAAGACTACAGTGACGAATTTAATAAACATTGGCGAAAATTGCACCGGTCTGAGAACGGCCAGTTATAGTTATACCTAATGTTTTATTTAACCGATATATATATATGTTTGTAATTCTTTTTTTAACAATATTGCATTTTATTTTATATTTTATTTTATATTTATACTTATTTGAAATATCTGTATTTGTAATTGTAACATTTTATGGGTTTCTTGCCTGGCAAATAAAGAATTTATTATTATTATTTATTATTATTCTCTTTATTTTTCTTTTATTATTATTATTCTTTGTATGTCTTTCCCGACCACGGAACAATGGTGTTCCGGACCTTTGGGAGGCGTATGCGGAGCCGAAGCCAACGCGCAGAGGCCCTTTCGACAATTTAATGAAAAGTGAGGGGTACACTAAGCGGATGCTGCCCCTGCCCGTGTCATGGGACGCACGCAGAGACAGCACCCGCCATGGTGTAAGGACTATTGAGTATTAATGGAGTCTAAAATGTACTAGGCTATTGGGTGAAAAGTAATGGACTGATTAATGGGCTATTGGATGAAGAACCGGACGCCTGCCTAATAAAACGGTATCCAATTTCATTTCCGGCAGACGGTGACTCGCCGTCCGCAAGATGGGCCCCCATAAAAAGCGACATCAAAGATGGCTCAAGGGCAACACCGGTGCGGGAGCTGGGGGTAGAGAGGTGTCACTGGACTTTAAACATATAGCCAACTCGCCACTTAGGTTTCCACATCTACCCTCGAGAACACAGCTCTAACGACCCCACTCTGGACAGCCGGCTAAGGCAAGCCAGAGGCAGGGGACCTGTCCCACCATCCGACAGGGCACCCCAGGGGCACTCAGGTACGTGGAGTCGCTACTCTCCAACAGCTCGCCACAAGCTGCCCTGCGTTGACTGATTGCGCTGGTGAAAACCAGCGGGCGATGGGGTCGTCACATCCCTACGCCTTATTATTATTATTATTATTAAACACCCTGTAGCTCCTAAAGTATTGATCGTAGAGTAAAAATGAATATGACCAATTTTGTAGGAAATTTTATGTTTAAACTTTTGTTTGAAGTAACTATGATGCTATTCTTACAGATATTCGAGATATGACCAAAAATCTGAAAAAAGGTACCTTCATCCCCCCCCTACACCCTCAGCACAACCCCCACCCCCGAGGACTTTTAGTATAGTCACGTGGGCACCACAAGGTATAATTGTACCAATTTACAAAACTACACGAATTATTTCCCCTGATTGCCCATATTCGGCTTAATTTTCTCGAACTATACAAGCCCCTTACGCAATGAGGCTAAGCAAGAGCGTAATATTACGGTGTTTAGGGTAATTGCTGGGTGTACGGTTACATAGATGGAAATAAATAGATAATTATTAGTTTCAAGCTCTTATGTATCGTGCCTTTATGTACGCATGTCATAAATAAAACTGACATAATATATCTCAGCAAAAATCACGTGTAATTTTTATGGATGACTGCGTAAAATGTCGTGTTCCTTTTCAGTCAACTTCAAGATTTCGAAGGAGGTTCTCAATTCGTCGGGATCTTTGTTTTTGCTATACACAAGTAGGTAAACATCTCCCTCGCTATAACAATTTGTCTGCTTCAGACTGTATTGATACCAGGGGCCGTATTCTAACTTTAAAACACGCACAGACACGATCCAACTTCAATGCAAATCCAATGCAATAACAACACAACACAGCTAACGCCTACACGTCTGAATCAAAAATGACGGAATTTGCTTGAAAATTACTGCGATGCAACTACAATACGACTTCAATATTAATTGATTATTGGGTGAATGTTGGAGTTATGTTTCAGACAGACTGTGTTGTTTAAGTATTGTTTATACATTTTAAAATTAGAATATGGCACCAGACTGGTCGTTAGCTCGTCGCGCTAAAGTTATGTGTGCTAAATACTAAATAAATAATCAGTTGCTTAATCATTATCTAACCACAATATTACTGTTGCCGTAATTATAATAAGAAGGCACGACAACAAATTGCAAATTGCCATTTGTATTTGATAGTAATTTAGACAATTCTACCTACATTTTATTAACCAATACATAAACGGAGGATGGAGGATGTAACTGAGCTTACAATATATTTTTTAGTTTGCTTGAGTAACAACTTAATGTAGATAATAGGTACTTGACGCAAGATCAGAGAAAGGTTCGCAACACAGCCTATATCTACAAAATATAATAAAAATATGACTGTAAAGTCTGGTAATAAGGTCCAAAAGTGTAAACATATTTTTGACGTCGACTGTACCTACTTACCGAGCATGCTAAACAAGTATTAGAAAATACAATATTTGAAATTTTGAATGAAGGATTATTCTCTAAATCCTAATAAAATATGATATACAGGTAATAAGGATATAACTGAATGGCGTAATTTTTTCAATTTAAAATTTTTATAGGTATTTAATAATTATAACTATAAGAAATAAAGAAAGAAGAAGGTGCTTTTATACCCCATACCCCACATTAATTAATATTTTTTTTAAATATTATACAAAAATATAAATAAAGGGAATAGTATTAAAAACTTGTTTTGCGTGAATATTATCTAAGCCAAGTAGGTAGATCTGCTATGCTAGCATGACTTCGTTGTCCTGCGCAAGTCCATACCTCAAGCGCGGTCTCCTTTAGTTACCTACTTATTTTTTATAAAAAAATATGCACAATTTAAACATGGATTATATAAAATTATAATTAACTGCGGTTTAAATGACCAGTATAAATAAAGGTCAAGATATTTGCAATATTAAATGTCACCAAACTCATTATAAATGTCAAGGTTTCGTTATAACAAGCATATGAAAATCTAGTTTCGATCAAAAGCAATTTATCTTCAGAACATGTATCCTATTACTTGATAGGGTAGGTTATAAAAAATATGTAAAATGTATAATTTGGTTTTTATTAAGAAACTAATGGTGCCCATAAACTCCCTAAATCAATTTTCTCAAAAAAATTACTATTCGATTCAGCAGGCCTATTTGGTTGCCTCCACCAACCTCCTTTTTAGCTCTTTAATTGACTAATTACGAAAATTAAAACGAGTCATTGAACACCACGATAACCTGCTACTATAACACAACCACAGCACTGATTAGTAAATAAATGTAATCGCTATACATAATTTGACCCAACTAATGCGATAATGCAAAATTATAATAGATCGTTTTTAATAGGCCTACGTTTACAAACAGGTTCAGCACTATGTGAAAATGGGTAGAAATCCACACTTTCTTCCTCAACAGTAAATGTATAAAGAAGTCGTTTCAACGTCATTTCGTCATGGCGCCGCTTAAAATTTACGCACTTCACACAATAACCTATTCAGACGCTTTAAAATCTAGAAACCCGTTTTAGCTCGAGTAAACCTATTGTAATCACGAGTAGTACGAGTATGCTATAGGTAGTTAAAGTTTGTGGCCGTTTTACCGTCTCCGAAGAAAAAGAGGCTGCAGTCTTATGAAAATCTAATATCCTTAGTGCCATCGCTTAGCAAACGGTCGTTCTGTATGAAAGTGTTGGAAAATGGTTTGTTGTTTAATCTTGTATTATAGGTACTCTCACGTGAGTCCAGTAAATTTTGCTACAGGTTACCAGACTATATTTGGTGTACAGTTGACGTCAAAGACACTATAGCACCTTATTACAATCGTCGTATGTGCCTATTATACTGGGGAAATATACTTAAAGACTGTACCTAAAATATTATTACATAGCACAATTAAAGTAAAAGAACATTAATTTTTTAGCAACTTTTAGGTATTATAGGTAAATACAAGTACATACTTAAAAATTACTTAGTAATAACCACTTTTAATTGAATAATATCACACTGAACATATATGGACACAATTGCTGAAATTACAAAGAATGAACCACAAAAAGTACCTAACTTGCACTGAATCACATATTTTTCTTACAATTAGGAATAAACTATTGTAGTCATACTGACACTACTAAAATTTGTTGGGTTCGTCTTAAGCATATAAGGAATCAATAAATAATTCTAAGCTTTCATTTCATGATCATTAGTATATTTAGTATATACAATGTAAGACTAACACATAGCTACATAATTAAAACTGCAATCAAGTCATTGCTAAATTCAACACCGGACGAATTGCTCATATATTACTTCACACCACGTTATTTTACTAAATTAAATTGCCTTCACATTCAAAAACATACCTAAGGTTTTCTGGGTTACTTACGCTTGGCCTGCTTTACGTATTAAAATTTGCACATAGTTCTAATATGAGTTATTTTAAATTATTATTGAGAGGAGGTTTGTTAACTTGTGAAGTATAAATGAAATATTGGATCAATACAGTCCATACAAACAATAGTTCGTAACGAGTTGATATGAAATCATTTCGTAGATTGAGTCATTGGTAACTAATCGAGGTTGGAAAACAAAGTATTTGATTAACCAACAATATTTTTTTAACGGCCTCCTAATAGCTTAGTCGGTACGGTAGTGACCCTACCTATCAAGCAGGAGGTCCCGGGTTCAAATTCTGGTCAGAGCATGTATTGTGTGTTTATCACGGATATTTGTTTCTGAGTTATAGATGTTTTCTATGTATTAAGTATTTATACTATTTATCTATCTATCTATTATATATATCGTCGCCTAGTATCCACAACATAAGCCTTATTGAGCGTATTGTGGGATTAGGTTGATTTGTGTAAAATTGTCCCATAATATTATTTATTATTTAATATTATTTTAACCATAATATTGATTACTTCTCTAGGTGTCTCTGCTCAGGTGATTCTCTTGAAACTCGCAAATATGCAATAAAATATAAGTTACAGATCCGTTCAATAGAAATAACTTTTACGTCACTCTGGGCGGTAAGTGAGATTTTACGCCCACGGGCGCAGCGGCAAATCTCACTTCACACCCAGGAGAAGACGTAAAATTGTGTACGCACCACGGGCGGTAATAAAGAAGGCCTCAGATCGCTTGTCTATGGCCCTTACCTTCGGTTCGGGCCACAAATATCCGCGATCTGAACCGTTCTTTATTTTACCGCCCTAGGTGCGTAATGTACTATTATGCCACACCTGGCACGCTGTGCGTACGGAAAAAGACGCTTTCTGGCCAAGTGTAGACATAAAATGATGTACACAACACGGGAGGTAATAAAGAAAGCCCTAGATCGCATATTTACGTCCCTCGCTTGCAGCTCGGGCCGTAAACTTCTGCGATCTCGGCCTTTCTTTGTTTTACCACCCTAGTTGTGTAATGTACTATTATTCTATACCACGAGTGGTGGTTCTATAACAAGCATACGGTCTGATGGTAAGCAGCTACCGTAGCCTATGACGTATGCAACTTCAGAGGTGTAATATGCGCGTTACCGGCCCTTTGATATAGTAAAAGAGGATTCACTGTGTTGACGGCTAAAGAAGGGACAAGACTTTGGCAACCTAACTTACTGACTGGAACATAAAACTATGAGAGGGTTGACCTGCAAAACAATACTGCATTTCCAACCATCATCTGAAACCGGGCAAAGAAGATGCAAATCCATTGGCTTTAATTTCTTTGGGTTTTACCTCACACCCCTCGTAACTCATACATATATCAAACGTTACCAGTGTTAAAATATTATTAAAAACAGCCATACCTACACTTTGTAACCATACACCATACAAAACAGCTTCCTGAGTTATGGATGTTTTCTATGTATATAAGTATATACATATGTATTTATATACCTATCTAAGTATGTATATCGTCGCCTAGCACCCATAGTACAAGCTTTGCTTAGTTTGGGGTTAGGTTGATTTGTGTAAGATTGTCCCCAAATATTTATTTATTATATAAAACATTTATTTACATAACTAAATATACAGAGGTACTACAGTACAAATACTAAACTAAATTAATAACTAGCTCAAATCTAAACTAGGCCCTTGCGGCATTGTACCAAGGATGCTGGCGGCATTTCCTCGGCATTTATTTATTTATTTATATACAAAACAACAGCAATAATGCAATGTTATGAATACCATATTCACTTTTCAATTTTCTTTCATTACTCGCTGTCCGTCAGTTAGCGAAAGCGATAGAAAACTGTGACATTTCTAGGTGTGAGTCAGCTAAAGTAGATGTTTTTGGTCTGACATCGCCCGAGGTCACGACTTGATTGACCATGTTGTCTTAAAATCATATTGTACAGTCGACGTCAAGTTTTGTTTACACTTTTGAACCTTATTACATGGCAGTAAGGTGAAGAAGTGTAAATACATATATCTTTGACGTTAACTGTACTATACTCAGGAAATAGGTCACTTCTTATATAAATGTCCATAGAAGGTTGGGTAATGAAGGGTGGGGGTACCTACTACCTGCGAATTTTCATTGTATGCAAGTGTAGGTATTATTCTCACCCCCACCAAATATTATACAAAAATTACAAATTGGTTTATCTAAGATTGTTTTTTACTAGATTACCAATTAATGGATTAATTGGCGGACACTGGGCCATTAATATCTTGCAGCAAAACCCCGTACCAAAAAGAAGATTATGGACCCTAAGTATTTTGAACGTAATAAAGCCATACCAAGAGCATAAGCCCTAAAGGCTCACGTGAAACTTTTCTCCATATGTGCGCAGTAAAAATGCAGAAGTTCCTCTTACACCGCGTCACATCACAAAATCAATAGACCTATTTCATGTTTCAAGCTCCTATCTTTCGAAACTATGTCAATGCATAACAGACTCTCACGTGCCAAAAATAAAGTTCACATTTCAAAAACTTCAATAGGAAACTTGTCATCAATGGTTAAGTAAATTAAATAACGGCCCAGCGGACTCCTTTGTTTTACTAAGGCATGTTCGTGACAGGTGTCATGTCTGTTTGTTCGTTCCGAAGTTCGATGAACGTGTGTACGTGGCCACTGGAGTAACGCGATATGATGTTATGTTAGAGATTGTAAATAAAGACTGAACTGCGGTTTTTAAAAATACGCTATTCGCCCTACGTAACTGACTGTTGACGACTGTGATTTACCTAGTATTGGAAAATTGTAGTACTAACTTTTCAAACCCTAATGCACATTCATTTCTCTTAAAAAAGATAAAAGATATTTATTCTTCAATTTAGGCACATTACAATGCACTTATGAACGTCAGAGAGAAAAGAAACTACCACCGGTTCTAACCCTACACCTCTGACCCGAGAAGTATTACTTATTACCGGCAAGAAACTCGGCGGGACTTATTTTTTCAAAACAGTACTACAAATACATTAAAGATACTATATACAATAATGCGTAGTTCTTCAAGAAGGCATATCAAAACAGCTTGAGAGACAGACATGTACCTGCTTATTGTGTAATTAAAATGAAAAATAAAAATAAAATCCAAATCTGACTGCTTCGCAATACGTTTGATATTCTTTCTTACTTGAACTGTGTCCTCTAAATGTTAGATGATTTTATAGATTCTGGTTTGGGCCATGCATATATGTCTGTCATATAGTCCTCGACCCTGTAATAACCCTTTGACATTAAAGTTTTTTTCAAGTATTTCTTAAGAGCGGGAAATTATAGATTCAAAACATCGACGGGTAACTTGTTATAAATATGAATACCCTGGCCAAAAAATGACTTATATGCTTTGCGGACACGACATCGTCTGGTAGCAAGCTTGTTTTTATTTCTAGTGTTATAGCTGTGGATGTCAGAATTCTTCTTGAATGTGTGTATATTCTTTACAACAAAAATAATATTATCATAGATATATTGGGACGCAAGAGTTAAAATATTAATTTCTTTAAATAATTCTCTAATTGATGTACCTGCCTTTAAGTTATACATAAAGCGAATGGCTCTTTTCTGTGAAACAAAAATAGTCTGTATGTCAGCTGCTTTGTCCCAAACCAGAATTCCATATGACATTACACTATGAAAATAACTATAATAAACTAAGCGAGCTGTCTCAATATTAGTCAGTTGTCTAATTTTTCTAACGGCATGAGCGGCTGAACTTAGTCTAAGAGCGAGTTTTTTTATATGAGGACTCCATTGTAAATTTTTGTCCAACGTTGAACCAAGGAACACAGTTTTATCTACTATATCTAAACATTCACCATTTATAACTATATTAGTGTCCATTGGTGCCACGTTTGGCAAAACAAATCGAATACATTTAGTTTTCTTAGCATTAAGTAACAGATTGTTAGTAGTAAACCAGTTTAGTACGCCAGCTAGTGTATTGTTAATTACAGATAAATCATTGGATTGCCGTTCAACTTTGAAAATTAAAGATGTATCATCGGCAAACAAAATCATACCACAAAGGTTTTGTACTACACAAGGTAAATCATTTATATAAACCAAAAACAGGAATTTTCACTTGCATTTTCGTATTTTGACCCGTAGCAGTCTCGCCAATAGAATAGTCCATTTTTGAACTCGGTTTTGCTGGTAAATTTACCGATTTGTAGAGTGATGACATTACTATTTTTATCATTTAGGTAATATTTTAATTGAATGATGATAATTGATAAAGATTGACAAGTTACGGTAGGTACGGAACTTAAAATATTTAAAATGTACGTAATAGCGGGTAAAGAAATTAGTCAATGTTGTAGAATCTATTAAATTTCACAGTCATGTGTTCCAAGAAGATCATCAATACACAATTACACGCCATATGGATATAATACAATAGGACTGCGGCACCCTGCATAGACGTTGTAGACAGACATTAACACGAGTTTTAATGTATGAAATCATACCTAAATCAGTCAGTCTACTAAAATATTACTGAGGTAGGTCCAAACCGTCCCGTTACGATATCATCTGAATCTGATAGGCGCAAAATTCAATCTCATGCAGTAACGGACCGAGCACCGCTATTGCTAACTGCTACCCTGACCTGATGTAAGGATACTGTTACTATTTACCCTACTTCCTGTAATGCCATCAGGTCTGGTTACTTTGACCCGATGGAGGGTAACTTTCGCCCATTTCAAAATCACGCATCATCATTTAACCATCCGCGCCCGCATAAGCTACTTGGCCCGGTGCTGAGCTAGGCACATAATCTTAAATTGAATGTCATCTACCCAACGAGCGAGGGTCCAAGATACACGTATTAAAGAACCATATCTAGTCTTATTACATTAGTACTATTTACACGTGGGTTTACCTACGATTTTTTCTAGGACCTTTCATAAATTGTTACATCTAGCGGTGTTAAATATCATCAACTCCAATAATTAACCGTTTAAGCTTATTGTTTACGAAAGTAAACTCACATACTTGCAATTTAAAAGTCAATAATGTGCAAAATCTACCTTCCCGCACGCCAAACAAATACTAAAAGACACTTACATGCCATTGTACAAATGTTATGTTTTTTTCCTTGTGTAGTTTCTCATTTTGTTGTACAATTAAGTGTTTTAGTACTACTATACTTACTAGTATTAAGCAACCATTTTCAAATACTTTTTATCGCACACTCATTACGGAAAACAATACAATAATGAAAAGTGGAGGTCGATAATACATAGGACGCCTTTTCTCTAAAAGACTGATGTGTTGTTAGCACTTGTTACTCGTATATTAACTAATCGTATTATTTACATCGCTTGTTACTCTTGTTATTGTTCGTAACATTGACGTGTTGAATAATATATGTTATTTTTATATTTATGCTTATATTTCCATTACACAATGAACATCAACAATACAACAATGACATAAGTTACTTTATAAATAAAACAAATTCTGGCGTAAGCTCGTCCTGATTCAAGCCAGCGAAGGATAAAACTGTTTCATTTAATCTCGTTATGCATAAATAGGTATAATTTTTAAAAGGTCCAAATGATGGGCCGTATTTTTCACAAGCTTTTATTTAACACACAAGTGTTGTGAGTTAAAATCTTTTCTAATGTTGAACCAGTTCTGATACCCAATTGAGTTAAAATTTTGCAAACCTGCGTAACTTGTATGCCAATAGAATATTATCGTACCACCGAGCTAGTTCGATGAGAGACCGAAAATGGCCATAAGAACTCTGTGATAATACATACAATGGAACATCTATGAAACATCTCTCTCTAACTTTAAAAGTAATTTAAAAACATTACAGCCTCCTCTTATAATGTAGTCCAGAAGATTCCCTGACACTGTAACCAAGAAATCTCGCCAAAAGCTATCGCAAGTAAACCAGGGCTGCTAAAACAGGCTTTCACTCAGCACGACAGGCATATCGTTCTAGGTGGCCTGTCCGGCGGCGAGTGAAACATTAACGTTCTTTATGTACTTACAATGGTAATTGGCCAGATGACATGGAAAAGGACGGGCTTTATTGACATCTTTGTTGGTTTTAGCTGGTTTTAATACTCAATTGCTTAAAGAACAATGACTTTGATAACCTAATGGTTTTGATTTTCCCTCACTGCCCCATTTTGATTTAAATAATGTATGCGAATGATAACCTGTAGACACATTTACGGAAGTAGTAAAAAGTTTATTTAAGTATTTAAATAACACGAAGGTTATATATTTTTTATGGGCCGGTAATAAGTAGGTAGTTATTTTGCAGTTGTATTTATGCATTAATAAATTTATTAAATAGTCAAATATGTATTTATGCCGATTCTAGTTCATAAATATATGAGCACGATCAAGGCTTCAAAAATATATATACGCCCTTATGATATTGACAATAAGGTGTAAATGATTACATATTTTGCATCCATATGTAGGAACGCGACTGTACAGTCGACCAAGAAAGTTTTGACAAAAGTTTCTGCGAGATTTAACGATCGTTAAGGTTGACATTTCTAACGGAGTTTAAAACATGCACGACCTTGTTGTCTCATGACGTTCAAACGAACCTCAACCGTAGGGTGGTAGACCACATTTTTGGTCGACTGTACAAGCGTTATTTAGTTTCGAGCTAGGTTGATCGGTGTAAGATTGTTATGACAGAGGTCAGTCCGCGATCTCCCTGGTTTTATATGTACAGTCGCCATCAAATATATCAGAGCGGCCAAGGTACTCAAAAATATCTGAACATGCACTTTATGGGCTTAACAATAGAGGCGTTGTTCAGATATTTGTGACCACCTTGGCCGCTCCGATATATCTGATGGCGACTGTACCTAGTTTAAATTAGTCCTCAGTCTAGATTGCCGTAAAACGTCCAATGATACAGTTAATCCGAACAAGGCCCGTTACCATAAAATGGCCCAGTCTGAGCTGCAGTAAAGCCTCAATTTGCTGCATCAAACGGGTTTTAATGCTATTACTGTACGCACATTAGGTTGATCTCGTGCCTCGATTATTTATAATATGTTTTAATAAAACTGTAACGGTTAAATGTAGATTTTTATTATGTAGAATATATCTAGTAACTATAAGATACTTTATTACAGCGCTATAATCTAAATGCCAATAATACCAACACAAGTAACTGCTCGCTAGCCTCCTCTCGACCTATAAGTATCTATCTATGCTTCGTCCCATCGTCCATCGTATCGTCCTATAAATATGTACAGATATACTTATGGAATTATATGACGAGTCTTAAAGGCTAGCGATTCCCCATAGAAATCGTCCTTCACGTTGTCTTCCCATTTCATCTTTGGCGCAAACGCTTATAATATAATGCGTATCATCAGATACTTATTGTGGTCAAGTTCCAGGTGCTAGGATCATTAATTGATAGGTATACGGTTCAAAATTCGTATATCAATGATAAGAAAACAAGATAGAGTCGGCACGTGACACCTGTAGGCATCCATAGTCTAACTGCTTACCATCAAGTGGGCCGTATAGTATGCGTATTTGCCACTGTTGTGGTGTTAAATAAATAAGGCCATGTCAAGCTTATTTAGAACAACTATGCCCGATTATATAGCTTCTGACTGACAAGTCACTTGCGGTTTCATCGATCAATCATCGGACCTCATCCATTGCAGAAGTATATTTTAACAGAGACTATAGATATATAGACGACCACAGCCTAAGAACTTTTTGAAGCTCATGTCGATTGCGCCATCTATGTCAAAGCCCCCTAAAGATACCGAATATGTAAGAGAAATGTCACCTGCACTGCTACTCCACCTAGTAACAAATAGCGTACTAGTAGTACACTAGTAGCTACTAGGTGGAGTAGCAGTGCCGGTGACATTTCTCTTACATACACGGAAAAAAAAGCTTCCGGGATATTCTCAATCTAAGACATTATTTTATTATGTTGAAAATATTTCCTCGTGACAAGTATTTATTTCCTTTAACGAAAATAAAATAAAGTTTGAAAATATAACGAAGCGAATATATTCTTACAGATTTTCTAGTTTTCTTTTACCTAAGATAATACTTGTTTGATTAAAGTACAATGTCTCTTATTTACTCAATATACTCTTGAAACAAAAAATTTTTGTATTTCTATTTTAAGAAAACGTGGTTTTATTCAGCGAAGAATCATATTTTTGGTAAAGGAAATAAATACTTGTCACGAGGAAATATTTCCAAGATAAATAATAATGTCTTCGATTGAGAATATCCCGGAAGCTTTTTTTTCCGTGTACCTATTCGGTATCTTTAGGGGGCTTTGACATAGATGGCGCAATGGAGATGAGCTTCAA
This sequence comes from Pammene fasciana, assembly GCA_911728535.1. Classification (NCBI taxonomy): domain Eukaryota; kingdom Metazoa; phylum Arthropoda; class Insecta; order Lepidoptera; family Tortricidae; genus Pammene; species Pammene fasciana. The sequence goes on from OU452292.1 coordinate 8,716,948, forward strand.
AAAGTTCTTAGGCTGTGGTCGTCTATATCTCTATAGTCTCTGATTTTAATAATAGCGTGTGAAGCCTCTTCACAATCTCCTTTTAAATGTAACTACCTGTTGTTCAGCGCTACCTAATACGGAACAAACTTACAAAATAACCAATCCATTTAAATATAATAGCAATTACTTTTGATCTATAGACGTCTAGTTAGATTTACAATAGCATTATGCAACAGATGATTGATGCGTGTATAATATGTAATATAAAGTCAGATTACGCGAACAGCGTATAGTTTACACAGACGATGTTTCTTAACTTTATATAAGACTAAGAGCTAGCAGCAAAAAACAGTGTCCGATTTTGAGAGCAACGGAGAACAGCTGTTCACTGTTGGAGGTCAGAATGACTGGCTCCCAAAACTATGTAGCTGGAGAAATGAAGGAAATCACATAAAAAATGCTAAAGCTGTCTTACTTATATATATAGGTAACTGAAGGTCTATGTTTATATTTATAACAATTACAACTAAAACATTGTGGTACTTACTTAACTAAACAACCGCAAGCAGCGAAACAGTCGAGTTAGACGTCCCCTAGCATCCTAAAAAGAATGCTTGCCAATGTTACAATCGAACCCATAATTATACATGTCCAGATACTCTATACCTGACATCCTTACGGCCTACAATCTCTGAAGTCCACCGATCAACAGTTGCTTGAATCTAACAATAAGGATATTTAAGCAAACTTTTGTGTCTTTTCTGAGGCGTGCTCTCCGTCTATATAGTAGCATGGAATGTAACGTGTCATGAATGCTCTCAAAAAAATCAACGCCGTTCTTATGATGTAGCGTTTAACGATCGTTGACATAATAATAACGGGCTGCTGATAATTATAGCCTACGCTTGTTATTTTACGACTTTGCGTGAATTTTCTGAAATATATTAAATGCGTAATATCACTTTCAAATCTTTAGGAATGCGTATATTTACTGATGTATACACATAGGAGTAATGGGACAGAGAGAAAGCATAAACCATGTGTAACCATGTACAGTCGCCATCAGATATATCGGAGCGGCCTAGGTACTCAAAATATCTCAACATGGAGTTAATCGCCTTGACAATAGAGGCGTTGTTCAGATATTTGTGACCACCTTAGATGCTCCGGAATATCTGATTGCGACTGTACAGTACGTTCAATTCAAAGTCTTTCTTGTCGCTTTTAGTGATGATACAAGTAGGTATTTACAAGAGCAAAACAAGCAAAACATATTTATTTACGAAAAATGTTACGTGGTTTTCTTTAAAAAGGTCGTAAACTTTAGTTCATCCTTTTATCAAGTTTTCTCCGTATCGTATCTTTCTCCGCTATTACTTAAATTACAAAACTAACACGTGAATCGAATAGCTAACTATTATGTCCAATTTCGTATTAAAACCGGCTCCGGCGTCACCGATTTGCATTTAGACACATTTATACTCTTCTATAACTAATTAAAACTTAGCTTCCGAATATGCCCTTTAAATCCGAAGACATAAAGTTGTTTTTACAAATAAAGCAAAGCTTCAGATACGAGCTTGTATAGCAATAGATCGATTTTCGAATTCTGAGTGGATGAGTAAAAGTGCCTATGTTATAATCAATATTTCACCGATATTATTATTCCGAGTGAAAGTCATGTGACGATTGATTTCGACTGAGACCACTACGGTTCGGTATGTCACAGGAAATCGGCGCCGGCGCAGGATATGGCGGAGATAACAGATGACAAATTAGTGGAAATTAGAGATCTAATGACGGTAGTTGTTGATGCATTAAGGAAGCTTGTATCTCGCATGTAATTAGTCAAAGATAAAACTGACGCTATATTCATTTAATATTCATAAAGCACAGATTAATACCTATTTACGTTGTTTATAATATTAGTTAAATAATCATCATCATCATCGTTCTCTCCTCGCCGTATCCGGCGAAAGCGACTCCGTCAATTATTTCTTGCAGGATTATGGAAGGCTCGGGTATGACTTGCAAAGCCAAACTTTGTCTTGAAGACGCGGTCACATAAAGCGCAGTGTAGTTGGCCAGTTGGGTTGTATGTGTACTTATATGTACGAGGGCTTAGGGCGAGTTTTTCTTATATGCCGTCTAGCATCCAGGTCTCTCAAAAATGCTGTTGCTCATATTGGTCCAGTTAAATAATAGAATAGATTTTAATGACATTGTATGTTAATAGTCTACTTCTTAAATATGATTAATGTTATAAATTATTTTAGGATATACATAAAAATAAAATGAAACATCTGCTATTATTTTGTTACAAAAACATTTTCATATGAACTTAATATCATCATTTAGCTCCAAGAGCAGTGATAATGAACTTCGAAACGGATCTTAATCGGTAATAACACATTTATATCTCAATCGCATTCTCTCGGTCAATGCCCAAAGCTACTTTCACATTTAATGAAAAACCAACAAATGTATTAATAATCAGTGCTACTTAAGAAGTGCTTTTTGACCTTATAACTTAAGGTAGAGACTTTAAGCTTTTTGATCGTAACGCTGCACATATATTTGAAAAAACAAACAAATCGTAAGGTAAAGCGAAACAACATTGTATAGTCATTAATTTATTGTTATCGTGCAATAACTAGGAAGCTTGAGGTTTGTTGTTTTGATTATTTGCGGTCGATGATATCCCTGAATTGATAAGTGTGGTAAATTGATAACTCGAATAATCTATGGTCAGTTCTACACTACACTGCTCAATATAAATGACAAGTTATATGTATTTTTTCGTTACTTCAGTTGAGGTTGTTGTTTCATCAACATTTTTCAAACATTTAAAATTAATTAAACTTTTTTCTTCTTATATTTATGCAGCACGATGCATTCAATAACAGTTTGGAAATTAGCGAGACGGCCAAACTACAACACTAACATTAACCACATATACCCGTACTCGGAGGTGCCCTACATCGGTGAATACAACCTAGTCAGACTACCGCTATCTTCAACCAATCTGATTGACCATGTGGACTATTGGGGCGAAGGCAAGATCGAGTCAGAAGCCGGAGTCAGCGGCTTCGCTAACTGCTACAACGTCAACCATCAGTATCAACTCGTCAGCAACGGACCGGACAGAGACAGGAAAATACCCAATCGCATTCCAGTCATCAGCTATACCAACTGCAATACAGCTAGCTACATCAAAGAAAATAGCGTCAAACTTGTCACTCTAATGGGTGCTCCTATTAACAAAAGTTGTGCTCAGGACATTGCAAGAATGGTTAACTTCCAAACTGGCAGCGTTGTTGTATTTGGCTTTAAAGATACACAAGCAGATGTTAAGAATCTTAATGAAGAATTAAAAGCGAGAGGGATTCTTTATTGTCACGGTTACCAGCTCCCAGAAAAGTTACAAGGCTTAACGCTATTTGGAGACAACAGTCACAGAGCGTATACAAATATAACTGAAATGGGCGAAGAGTTACGTAAAAGAGTCGTAGCGAGTAATTACGATAGTGCAGTGAATCTTAGTTTGACTTTGGATGGAAACAGTAATGGACCTACCATCTCAGACGTTGTTAGGAAATTATTAGAGAATGGAGTTCAAAACTCTATGGAGTTTGCTTACAAGCTGTGGAACAGTTCTAATGAAATTGTTGAACGAATTTTTCCTGTAGCCTTCAAGTTGATATTTAAAGGTAGTTTTGTTAAAATAATGGGTAAGAAAAACTTCAAAGCTGTTAAATTAAATACTGATATGAATGCGGAAAAGAAAACATTCGCGTGGTGTGATAGCAAGGATAATACTGGTGGTGCAGTTCGTTGGGAACTATATCCGATTTGGGAAAACGACAAAGTATATTTCAAAATCAAGAATACGGAGCAAAAAGTATTTCTCAAGATAGATGACAATGCAGACGAAAAAGGGAACAGAAAAATTTGGGGCTCAGAAGACTCCAATGACCTTCAATATCAGTGGGCACTGGAACCTATTAAGGTTGATGATGATATGCTATTTTGCATCGTTGATCGTAAATTTAACCATAAGTGGAAAGCGGATATAGATCCAGAGTCTTACCTTTATGGTAGTATTGGTAGCGCAGACACCAAAGACTTGGACGATTTTAGATGGTTCATAGCTCCATGGGAACAGCAATAAAGTTTCTTTAAATATCTATCTATCTATAGCAGCCTTTAAAGCGCCCGTCTTCGGACATAGGCCTCCTCTCCATTTTCTTTCAATATATATGAAGTTAAAGTTGTGAATAAAATAATATTACCCAAAGCTACTAATTCGCTGTATTGTACGATTAAATTTTTATTGTGAAACTATTAATCATTATCCAAACAACATAACTTAAAATTGAGACTTCAAATATTGTGGTGTATATTGAAACGGAAGTTGGTATAATTATCCTTATTAGCTGAATCAACATCATCACGATATTAAAAAATGTTAAATAATTCATAATGCGGGCATCGCCCGGCAAATCACACCGCTTTCTTTCAAATATTAAAAAATCTGTCAATTCAGTAGCAAGTGGCAAATCGTCAGTTATCATATTTAATTTTAGTCTGCTGTTTATTTACAATATAAAATATATGGTATACTAGTAGTGCCAAAATTATTTATATTATTTTACGTATTTATTATAAGAGCTAAGAAGCTTAAACATTAATTTCAATTGTTATACAATACTACTACTTATGTATAATTTTATTGTAACTATGATACTTATTTTAATGTAAGTACCAACCACCAACCAGCACTTTCATTAAATTATTTAATGGGTTATTTTAATGCTTAGATATTATTTATTAAATTTTAGGTATTTCTAATTGTATCTTTTCTCTCGCATTAGTTGTTTCCTTTTGTGAATGTTATGAATACGTAACATTATATATACATTACATGGTACATTACATATACCTGGTTCATAAAATTTTCGGACTTAGGTAATAAATTTGTATCTACGGTTGTATCGATCGACAAAAAATTTAATAAATGTTAAAATATTCCGCAGGTAGACATTTCAACGACGGCCTGCGATAAAATATCGTCGATGGAGGCATAGCGGTGATGTCACCGACAATCCATCCAACTTTGATATTCAACTTTCAATACGTACCTAGACTTGTCAGTTGGGAGTTTTTTTTAAATAATGTTTTGTTTAAGAACGGGCTTTTTTGCATTTGTCTTACTCAAAATCGTTAGGAGTAAAATATACCTAGATTTTTATTCAGGGAAATATTAAATTTTGTTAATGGTGTATCTAAATAAGTCAACACTTGTCTATAACGGCTATAGCTATATGAACGTAAACTGGTATCTGAAAAAGATATTTCAGGATATTTTTCTATGTATATAAATATCTAGATATTTTCTATAAGACAGAAGAATTTAAACAAAAATGTAAACAAAAAAGCAAGTTGGCGTTTCGTATTTCCAATAACTTTTTTGAGAGATGACAAATATCACCAGATGTGGTCGTGTATAGATAGATAGAACCAATGTAAACACCCAATATTGTTCAAAACTAGACTGCACTGCCAAAATTGACTCTGCTGTAGTATGGTAGAGTGTTACCGTGTACCGACAGCCGCAGCCGGTGCGTACGCACGTGCTATTTGAGAACCGTAGCTGCGGGCGACCCAGATGTCTCTTAACGGTCTCCGCAGTTATGGCAACTAATTGATAAATGATGCCAGCTCACGCAAATCACTGTGGTAGTTATCTTGTAACGTAGCCAGAGCTTGATGATTGTACTTATTAAAAATTACAAGTTTTTTACTACGATCAAATATACCTAGTAAATAGTTTATTTCCAAAAAAGTTTTACCTAGGTAATTAGGTAGGTACTTGTTTTATGACATAGGAGCAGGCGGATCGTCTGATGGTAAGCAATTACCGCCGCCCATGGACGCCCGCAACACCAGGGGGGTCACAAGCGCGTTAAATAGATTTTGAATCGTACCCGACTCAAAGGTCCCCATAATTCCCGCTGTGTGTCTTTGCTGAACCACAATAGAGACCGACACTATGTAGTCAAAAATAATCCAAAACGGCTCTAAACGAAGAACTCTAATTATTGATTATTTTAGCTTGATCTCATTTCAAACCGTTGACAAGTTCTTCATAGTCACAGTCACATACTTTCTATAGGTAGCACATAGACGTTAAAGAACCACATTTGTACACACGATCTTAACGAACCCATCAGAGAAATTCACGACAATATATTTAGAAAAAAACTTGCCGTGTTTATAAGTATCAAAAGAATCCAATAGTAAGTTTATTGCGCATTCCGCGAAATATCGGCGTTACAAGGAATGTTACATACCCCGTTATTAAACAGCCATCAATCAAGCGAACAATCTCTCAGCACGGTACAACGCACCCGCTGATTTTATTACAATTACTGCTGGTGTGTCGGTAGAAAACGGGTAGGTTTATATGTAGGTATACACGGTGGATTTTCTTTTTTGGTCAGTGAGGGCAGCTATCAGATCCCTTGCTGCTACTCAAAAATGGTCTTAGAAGACCTTCTCTCTGAATCTGTAAACGCAAATCTTCATTCGAAAAAATTTGGCTAGAAAAGCCACAAATCGAAGAAAACTTTTCCCATAGGTACATTTTGTATTAAAACGAAAACTTTAATTTTTCACATGCTATTTTTTTATGGAATCTGGTAGTTGATTACTTATGTTCGCTCTTCAAAGCGCCCCGAGTATAATAATAATAACAATATACCGAACACTTAAAAACAAAATCAATCAAGCCTATAGCAATAATAGAACATAATGAGGACAATGTTCATAAGTCATAAGTCAATTACATATATTATATGTTCATCGGATTCGATTTCGGAACTCCGGCCAGCCTTGATTGGAGACACTAGGAGTTGAGCTAACTTTTCTGCTATTACCTATGAAACCTATTTGCTCAATGGGATCCAACGGACGGATATATGTAATACCACATACCAGCTATTACATATATCCGTCCGTTCCCTCTTCCATTAGCTCCTTTAGCTGAGTTTAAGGCACGTTCATTAGCCCAATCGGCATCACTATGAATTGAAAGAACCCTCATGGTCCATTAAAAAAAACTGTGTGTTTGACTTTAATTACGAAATTGTCGTGGGTCAAGTGAAAGTGTAGGCACCTACGTCATGAAAATTTGCTGTGAAAATTATAATTGACCACACCTAACAATGGTATATGGCGATTCGATTCGCACTTCGTATAACTTACTTAGATTTCTAAAATATAACTGTGCGAGGTATTTAACTATTATGTAGTGATGCATTTCATTTTTGTTATAAACTTGATACCGCTAGTTTTGGTAACTTTTAATTGTTGTAATTAAGATTGTAAAAGCGTGGTATTTACTAACAGTTCAATAATAGGTATGACAAGTAAATCTGCATGACGTCGTAATAAGAAGCGTCCGCCTTATACTCGTATTTAGGCGGTTTTCACACTGCTGCGGTGTGCGAGCGAGATAGCGCTCTGCACATGCATACCGCTGTCACGCTTGCACACCGTTTCCGCATTCGGTTGCGGCACCAATGTGCTAATCGCGTTAAGGGCCAATACATACGGACTGCACTGGTCAAAAAAGGGGTGTATATGAGTACGAAGCCAGAAGGATGGCATATTTTTACATGTTTAGATCTTCAGATAAATGTTTACGCAAAAACAGCTGAACAGATTTGTATAATATGCAACATACAGCTAACTTATAACCTCGAAGGGATACTTAAATTTTTCATAAAGGAGGACCAAATAAAAAAAACATAAAAACTTATATTTATTGATATATTATCACCTTGCCTTTAAGAAACCTCTTGCTTATATGAAGTTCCAATTAATGCCAGTGACTCTTGGCGTCAAATGAGCCGGTTCAACTGTTATAAGTACACATTATCTTTTCCGCATCCGCGCGAGCGTTCATTAGCCACATATCCGTGCGAATGGAACTAGGAACTTGCTAAGGGCGTGACTTTGTGGACTCCATGAACAGTGTACTAATGAACATGAACGGTGTATTATGGTTGCGCAAGACATGACATGATATACAAGACGATATATAACTGTAACGTCACATTGTGATACAACACGATAATAAGCCCCAGAAATGTAATACAGGTATAGTAATTAGAATTAACTTACTTAATGTTTCGCGTGATCCCTGGGTGGTGCTAAAAGAGTAACAAACTTGGCAGCTGCACTGTCCCATCTGGACCTCGCAGCACTCACTGGAATTTCTTCACCTTCTACTTTCCGACAACTATTAGCTAGGGATACACGCACAGATCCGTTCGTGTATGGCGCTATTCAGATGTGTCCGCAGATATATCCGTGTCCAATTCGCGCCATACACGCGCGGGCACATCCGTCGGACAAATCCGGCGGGCACATCTGTGCGTGTATCCCTAACTATTACCACCTCAAAGAAGAAATGCCTCGTTTTCGCCACACGACTCCGTATGGCCCCCAGGTCTCTAAATTTCGCCTGAGTTCTAACTAAACGAAAACTATTGTCATCCGCATCTGCAAATCTAAGGAGAAAGTTGAGTCGTTTTTGGATAAGACCGGTTAACGAAGTCTTCCTTCACCAAAAAGCTAAAATTTCAATATTGTTCCGTAACATTAAATCTTTTTTTTAAGCCCAATAAAACTGTATTGCATAGTTTATAGAGGTACAGTCACCATCAGATATATCGGAGGCGGTCACAAATATCTGAACAACGCCTCTATTACCAAGGCGATAAAGTGCATGATCAGATATTTTTGGGTACCTTGGTCGTTCCGATATATTTGATGGCGATAGCTTACCAGTAGTCAATTCAAATCACCAGAGGATCATAAAGGCATTAAAATAAATGAATATTAATAGTATATAGCTTCTGCCGTTACTTGTAAAGTTGGTCTTTGGCAGCTTTGATTCCATAGCTTAGTTAATAATATGATTTGGTTATACTGAGATATTAAATGAATCCTAGAATAACTTTCTAATAGGGTAAGACATTGAAACATGGAGTTCCTAGTTAGATGCTAATAACTGGCACCGTTAATGCTAACCACGTATTTACATTACGTATACAGGGTGTATCAAAAATACTGGTAATCCGTTTAAGGGCATCCTGGTGATCCATCACCAGCATTTTTTTAAATATTCTCCCAGGTTTCAAATTACTTTTCTCTGTCCATGCAGATAAATATTGCGTAGCTCTCACTTCCCAGTAGATGAAGTATGAGACGATGACAGCGCAGGCCGTGAAATGAATACGCGTAGGCCCGTGGGCCTTTATTTTCATATTATAGCCATAAGTTAAATGCCAAATAACTAATGCGGTTGACAGCAACCAGACAGCGCCAGGCTTCTATGGTTTAATGCCATTTATAATAAGCGTCTAATCTAAGGTAGCAACGACTTCATTTTAAACTAATCGGAGAGATAAACGTAGAACATGAGTTAAAACATGTATACAATATTCATGTCTTATTAATAAATGTATTTAACTTTTAGAAATAGATTTTTAGTTTGTAGTAGTTTTAAGTTGGTTAGTTTTAATTTGTTGATATAAGATTTTTTTTATGTACTTACTCGTGCACTTTGAGCTTTCCAAATATTTATGAAATCAGTTTCGGCATTTACCATTTTTTTATGAGAAGTTGGCATTGGGCATAGAATTTTGTACAATATTAAAGTTTGTTTAGATGATTTATATTTAGGTAGGTACTTATAGTTAACACAAATTGGTTGGTACATTTGTATCCTTATGTAAGTAAGTATATAGAAAGCAGCGCATATGTTTGTTACTTAGATAAGCAAAAATGAGCGTTTTCAGAAATTGCTACAGTCGGATTTCAAGATCTTTTTTTGGTTACCCTTACAGAATCGTGAGTATCTACTGATTCTACGAAGACACAAGTGTCCCAATATTTTATATATAGTTTTATATGAGCAATCAAAGCAGCATTGGAGAGTCTAGATACCCACAATGGTATAGGTTACACTTTTTAATTTATTCGGACACATTTTATGTCTCAGTAGAATCAATTCCTACAATTATTTGGGATTCGTAACCCTCATATGTAGGTACAGTCAGCATCAATTGTATCTTCCTACACAAAGACCGCAAAAATATGTGACACACTCCTATGGCTCTACAAATAAGAGCGTGTCACATATTTTTGCGGCCGTCGTGTAGGAAGATACTATTGATGCTGACTGTACATGTAACATTGATGCTTCAGGAATTGGTCACGTTTCCCCGTGTTCTACGGGGATATGCTAACGTAAATGATATAGATTACGGATGTTAAGTAATACGCCTGTATTATTTAACATCCGTGATCCGTAAGTAAGTCCCCATCGTACAATATAATTTTATTCTCGTAAGATCAGGAAAATATAAGTTACACACTTACGTACGCTATTTCAAATACCTAGAGAGTGATATTTGTAAGAGTAAGATGTCCAAAATGTCCGAATGTTCCGTGTGTGTGTCTTCAGCCATTAAAAAAAACTAACTTTATATTAGCAGATGCATTATAATAGATACACATTACACAAGTGGAGTATCCACTTAAGACTCGATTCTAATATACATAGTAGGGCATCAATGATTTTCATAGTAAATAACCCGTGTAAATAACGCTATTATTTCTCACTCAAGGTAATCAAAAAACTAGATCACATTATATCCAATTATCTACCGCTATTCTAATAATACAGCTTGGGCTAAAAGTATTAAGCACCAATGTGTTCATTTCAAACTTGAAAATTAATCATTTCATTTTGTTTCTAAAATGCCCCGTCCTCTATAAATAAGACAACTTCGGCAGTTTTTGCCTATTTTGGGTAGAACTATTTTGTAATTAATTTTTTTTACTAGTCAGTCACACTGACCTCCACCCATTAAAAGCTGCCAGATGCCCGGATCTAGCAGTAAGGATAGTATTGCGATCTTACTAGATGAGTTTCGCTGCTTTCAATATTGTGTCATACAGGGTGTTTCCTGTAATACGAGCAATAAATTAAAACGTAGATTCTACTCCTCAGACAACAAAATTTAGTTCAACAACTTTAAAAAAAAATGTATTTTGTGGATTGCATCTTTTTTATACAAACTAAGTCATATTTTCAGAGTACGTAAAAAACCGGCTTTTTGAAATTGCTTGTCACCCTACAGACATAATCAATTTCGGAATACATTGCGTGTTCGGAAATACTTTAAAGTGTCCTAAAAATCAAACCATAAGTTATTTTTAAAAGTCGCTGAGTAACGTTGTCTGGGTTGAGGAGTAGAATCTACGTTTTAGTTTATTCCTCCTATTACAGGAAACACCCGGTATATTATGTGGCCAGGAGTTCGATTTTTGAATCTCACCGGTGACTTTTTTTGTGTGCAGCCGATGACTATTTAGTACGAAATAAGTCACCCGATGAGATTCAAAAATCGAACTCCAGCTCTTAGTTTAATACAAAACCATAAAATTTTAGAAATCGATTGATTTGACTTCTGAACTGATATTTATAGTCACACTGTCTTTTCCTAAAGGGTGGATGACACTTTTGACCATGGCTGCACCTTCTTCTGCGCTCGCGGCAAAGGTCCAACAATCTAACCGGATTCAGCTCCCAATAACGACCTTGGATTGGAAATTTAATGGCCCCCTATCTGCATAATTCATGTGCCATGAGTTTATTAAAAAGATGCGATAAGAAAGTAGAAATCTATATTGTTACGTCAAATATGGACAATGTCCTTTGGGGATTGATTAAACTTGAATATGTTAAATAGTCACATAGGTATGCCATATGGATGTTCCAATTTCCAATTCCCGACCTAGTAGAACCGGGCTTAGATTCATGTCACTGATGCAATGCGTCACTTGAGTTTTCTTTAATATAAAAAATAACAGTTGCTTTTTTTATGTTACATTTTGGAAAGACACACAGGATAGAGAAGGGATTTTTAGCTAATTAATAATTTTTACCCAGGAGAACCACTATTTGAAATCATTGATATTCTTATTGCCATTATTTGTATTTGGTTTTAGATTTTGTTATCATTAAGTTATAAATTATAAATATCGTGGGACAATCTTGCACAAATCAACCTAGTCCCAACTCCCAACAGTAAGCTCAATAAAGCTTGTGTTGTAGGTAGGTACTAGGCTACGATATATATAAATAGATAAATATAGATAAATACTTAAATATATAGAAAACATCTATAAGTCAGGAACAAATATCTTTCATGAACACACAAATAAATAAATGCCCTGACCAGGATTCGAACCCGGGACCTCCTGCTTTCTATGCAGGGTCACTACCGACTGGGCTAGGAGGCCGTCAAACACGGCCGTTGACTTATTTAGTTATCGATGAAAACAATAAAATATATTTTATATGTTTTAAAAAAATAATTAAGAATATAATTTTTAAAACGTTACTCTATAAATGAATGCACATTCCGGAAAATTCTGGAAAATTGCCCTATCCGTTTATTAATATGGTACTTACACTACTTACACTGTTAAAGTAAAAGTAAATTTAATAAACAACAGAGGATTCCTAACTCAATTAAGTGGACTGGACGGTTTCTAACACAACCTAATTATCAAACAGCATTCTATTTTGTGCCTTAAGGTATCCAATCAAAACTTAGGTAGCTGTTTTCTTTGAAAAGCATTTAGTTGAAATGCAAGTAAGTAAGGAAATTATACACGCTGTTACTCACAAGAGGAACCAGTAAACTTCATATTAGCCTAGTTTTTAATTATCTAAGTCAATTTGTTATACTTAATAGCAAAGGTTTAATACAGTTTATAGATTACCTTCAGATGTGTATATGTCTAATAAAGTTTTATGAATATTAGTATTTAATCGCACCGCACTTAATTTCCCGAAGTAGGTATACATTTTCTTGTTACTGTGTTTATTGATAATCGATAACTGAATAACATTACAACTCAACTACATTATAAATTAAGTTTCTCAGTTATAAAATAAGATGATGTGCGCAACATTGTGCACGGAAATTTCTCTAAACGAAAGTATCACATTTTCTTCCTTCGGTGGCGGAACGTGCGTTATAACAACTTTTTTTCTTATTTATGTTTACTAATATACCTAGAAATCTAGCAAAGCGATAATCGTTTATCAAAAATGCCATTCAAACCATCAATATTGTAAAGAAACGATTACATGTCGTTTCCTTTCGTTGTGTTTTTACAATAATAGTTCCAGTAGACAAACTAAATTGTTTCGTTGAATTCATGAAATCAAAATTTCAAAAATAGGTACACGAAAGAATCAAGGTATAATATAACATGTGCTTGCGATTTAGATAATTTTATAAGTAATGGTTAAAACTTTTATAAAGGAGATGTATTCATCATACAGTGTTTTTACGTCACAACATTAGTGTCCCGTATAAACTTCATATAACAAATCGTTTTGACGTTTCCTAAAGAGTAGCTGATTTGACTTCATATCGTAAGAAAGTAGCCTATTAGTTAATATATTAGGAGCGTTTTCAAACTACCAAATGTTGCAATATGCACCAGCCCAAAGAGCAGTGATCCCATCTGTTTAAACTCCTAGAACCATCATAATAACACATAGTATTCCTGTTTACCTACACAATAGGTAATATGTCGTAAGGGTCGCAACACACCTAGCGGTTTTCCTCGCGGAATTACCGGAAGTAGCGGAAATTTGTCTATGGTAGCGGAAATTTGTCTATGGTAGCAGATTTTTTGTATGGAAGCCATAGACAAATTTCGGCTACCATAGACAAATTAAGCATTTTGTCTATGAATTTCCGCTACTTCCGGTAATTCCGCGAGGAAAACCGCTAGGTATGTGGTGACCCTTAGGTGAGCCTCGGAGGAAATTGTTCAAATTCGGTGATAGCTCGTAATCTTGTTCTGAACTCACAATAATATGAAAATGAAAGCTAGTCATAAAATTACTAACGCAAACAGCGTAACGTAACTGACAGTAGTGATTTTATAATCCGAGTTTTTTCATTTGATGTTAAGTGTTATATATAAAGTGTAACGTTATTGTACGATATTTGTCTTAAAAATAATATGTCATGACACAACCAGCAAACGTATCTATGTATTTGTACAAAACAACGTTATTATTATCATTTTATACAAAAAAAGAACCGACTTCACTTAGGCTCCACTTTCCCAAGAGGAAGTTCCCGAGTTGCTGTAAATAAACTGAAATCACTATAGGCGTGCCTATAGTAGTTAAAGAGTTCCCTCAATTTCTCCAGGATCCCATCATCAGATCCAGACTTGGGGACAATGGTACCAACTGTGAAGTATACCCTTTCAAACGTTAACGTAATGAAAATCCGGCCTCCTCTTCGACCTACGCCACAATCGAGTTGGCCATGGCGATGCAATGGCGGTTATTCTAATGGTTTCCGAACACATCATTTAGGATTTATAATGTGTGTAGATAAAGTAGTGTATGTGTCGGCGGCCGATCGTAAAATCAGGCAGATCGTAATGTACCTGTGTAATGTTTTAACGATAGTCACATTAAACCAATGTATAGGTAGGTTAGGTTCGTTAGGTTGCTTCAGATGCCCGAACCGAATCGCAAACTGCCCAGAAATAGGAGCGGGGCTCCGTCGACTCAGAGAACGAGTCAAAGATTTTCACGTTTCACGATATGCCTAGGAATTTCACGATGTGTGTGATCTTACGATTGGCCGCCGACATGCATATGCAACTGTACGCAATTAAGTCTTTAAACACTCACTCACTTTATAGACCCTTAATATACTTAATAATAATTACTTAATATTAACAGTTAGGCCTATGTTCAGCAGTGGACGTCTTATGGCTGAGATGATGATGATGATAATTACATAAACTACTAATTTATGTCACATCACGCATCGAAAGGATTATCACATCACTAATATCTGTATCAAAGGAAATAATGACAGAAAATCGCTGGCTCGGGAAAATAACCAGTGAGAGTTACTCGTCTAGGTACATTAATTCATATCATGTAATATAGATTGAGAGAAATGTGAGCACTTACATGGCTTGCATTGATTTACAGTCGACCAAAAATGTGTTTTACCACCCTACGGTTGAGGTTCGTTTGAACGTCATGAGACAACAAGATCGTGCATGTTTTAAACTCCGTTAGAAATGTCAACCTTAGCGAACGTTAGATCTCGCAAAAACTTTTGTCAAAACTGGTAGACCACTTTCTTGGCAGTCAAAAATATCTGAGCATATACTTTATCGCCTTGCGAATAGAAGCGTTGTTCAGATATTTGTGACCTTGGCCGCTCCGGTATATCTTATGGCGACTGTACCTTGCGTTGATCATGTGTGTCTTGAAGAATTGTTATCTGCACATGCAGCGACGCATACGCTGTGCTGTGAGCTGCTTCTGCTATATATTGTGTTCAAGTAAAACCGCCAAACAAGACAGTATAGTTACTGATATAACGAGTTACAGTTTAGTTATAGACATACCATAGCGTACGGGGAGATCTAGCGAAAAGTATTAATCTCAACCATGGACCTAGAAAATATATGGAGGTATGCACTTGGAGATGAGACTGTTATGCCATCATATCTATATAATAAGCCGATTTCCCCGTATTTACAGTTACACGTGACACGCACAATAGGTAGTACAACTCTTGGACAAGTGGTGATTGGTTTAAACCCGACGAGTGTGTTTGCACGAAACGTCGGTTCATCGTGGAATCACAGTTTTATCTTAGCGAGATCACGTCCGTATATTTTCCAGGTCCATGATCCCAATGTTCTAGAAAGCGGACGGCTCTAGATCGGACAAAGTTTACTTCGCCGTGGCTAAGTTGATTAGAGCAGTCTCTGAGAGCCTGATGTGTTGTCCAGCTGGTTTCTATATTTACAAGAAAGTTCGTAGAAAGCCGTAAACTTTGTGCGGTCGACGTCAAAAATATGTTAACACTTTTACACCGTACAAGTGAAGGTAACTTTGTAACAAGGTCCAAAAGCGTAAACATATTGTTGTCGTCGATTTTACCTATTTATAACCTGTCGTTCGTATGAAGAGTGATTTTAGGCTGCGTTTCCACCAAAGATGAGCGAGGATGCGTTGCGAGGAATGTGTTATTTAAGAACCAATCCTAGAGCTGCGCTGCGCGAGGATAAACAAATGAAATGATTCTATTGGTTCTTACAAAAACATTCCGCGCAACGGTTTTTAACTGTCATAACGTGCATAACTAACAATTCTTATAAAGTGGTTCAAAAGAGCTAATTCCGAATGTAAATTCAAATTTAAAAATCCATAGAATTACATAATAAATAAATTACTTTCGCACTAATACAATCATATTTTTACAAATTAACCAGTAGGTACAATCTCGATGTCAGCTCTTAAGGACTGTATATCAAGTAGGTATTATTAAAATAAAATAGCATACCTGGGCCATATTATTTAACATATTAAAAATATTTATAACGGGTCACTCACGTAATTTTGGTCGATTTTTGCTCGACATGTTTCCCCCGTGTTTTAAATATTTTTAATATGTTAAAGTATCACGAGAGTTTCATATTATTTAAAGTTGTACGTTATACTTTTTTAATCTCGAAAATTTTAGGAGATATCGATTCAGAATCACGAGCTCTTTCGATTTTGTTAGGACAAACATGTATCTGAAATTATTACGCAGAGTTTATCCGAAAGATCTTATTTTATCTTTTAGACCTTCTTATGATTAGGTCCGAAAAATCATTACTATTATTTTTACTCGCAATGCCCATTTTGGATGTAGTTTAACCCCTTAAACTACATGTATTATGCCCATACCCAAGTTCAAAATCACCAGATCACTTGCGCCAACTATACGCCAAAAGACGCTATTATTTAAACTAATAGTAAGCCACACTATCATTTTCACTATTCTAGTGAACATGACATTTGACCGTAACTTTCGCTGATACTGACAATGCCAACACCAGGCACAATAAAGCTGAGTCATTATGTCATGAACTTGGACTCGGAATGCGCCTGCGTCGATTCTTGACCAAACGTGGTTAAAACTACATGACTTGCCAGACCACATGAGATAAAGAAAACTTATTATGAATCTTAATAGTATGCAAAAGAGATCATGTTTCAATAACGCAATGGTGAAACTTGACTGTTGGAAGACATTTGGAGGTTGCTTGTATAAACAATCGATTTTCTTTTCAGCAATTTTCATCTCATTATTGTCACGTGGGTTTCCTTGTATTAATTAGGTTACTAGAGCATTTTGGAGTGTAATTATTCTAATTTCTTCAACATTATATTATACAAACATCATCATCATTGGCCACGACATTTTGACAGATGATTGTTGCAGTGTGTGGATTGGATCAGTTGGTGCCGGTACATCGTCTTCTGTGGCTTAGTCGTCCTGTGGCAGCACGACATATCTCGCCACATCTGTCACAAGTGAAACGTGAGTCAGGAGGAGTTGGTGCTGCGAAGCCTTTTCTGTCTTAGGTTGTCGCAAAAATTCCAAATTCACATCAAAACATCGGCAGTATTTTATAATATGCGGAATTTCCCACACAATTACCTACTTATATACTTATAGTAGTTAAAATAACTTAAAGAACCTTTAATTAAGCGTTGACTTGTCGATATTATTTATTTCGGGGTTCAGAATTGCATGGCCAATTTATCAATGAAGTCATTCATAAATTGGTAATGCAATTCTGAACCAGATGGTACATATGTTTGCCAAATCACTCTTATCTTATTGAATTTAATTTCACCAAACATGCAATTATACTTGAATAAGACTTGATACTTGGATATATCGACATGTCATCCAGCAAGTCATCTCAATTATTTTTTTATTATTATAATTCTGCATTAAATACAATACATAACTTTCTCAATCGATACAATCACAAAACGGCCATAACTATCATAGAAATCAGAGCAAGTTCATTCTGTAAATTTAACGGATTAACAAGACACGTCAAAAATCTACCACACACTAACCCACTTGCCATTAATATGATACGTTTATAAAAATGTTTTAATCGTCTCGAGCGCATCGCGTGCGCACAGACGGTTTGGTTAGAGATGGACGATTCGTGAGTGAAGAAATTTCTAAAAAGGCATTCAGTGCTAAAATTCTTAGTTACAACTTGGTTAGATTGGTTGAGTATTTAATTAATTAGCGGCCGTGCGATACCAGTGAATGTGTATTTATAGCCTTAAACTTATATTTATGACTAATGAGGCCTCTTGATTGTTAGATCCGCTAATGTTCCGTGACTAGAACAATTCTCTGATAGATCGATTAGCTCAATTAGCACCGTGACAGCTGAAGCGATCAAAGTTTTCTAAATAAATACACAGCTTTATACCTCGTCGATCAGTCCCTTGGTGGTTTGAATTTACAAGAATCCTTACTAAAAAGGAGTTTCGTTCCTTCCAAAAGGACGGAAGACGAGGTCGACTGTTACTATATTTTATGACGCTAAAACTACAACTAGCTGTTTCCAAATTTAAATGGGATAATTAGGTACCTAGGTACAGTCAGCAGCAACATTAGCTAAGTAGGGAAGTGTTCAAAATTGTCTTCTTTTCTTGTCAATAAAATCATGTCAAGCTCATTTTGTATTCGGGTCTTAGACTTCCGATGCTGACCGAACATGTCGATAGGTATGACGACACCATGATGTTTGACCATCATAACCGACTATAACATTACAAATAGTTCCGTTACAGTTACCTCACTGCTATATTTATTTCATCTTTATTCCACATTAAAAGAGCAAAATTGCTTAAATGCAAATTTAATTACTTCGCTCGACTCCAAAGATTAACTTTCACGTATAAAAGTACTCCAAGAGACTTGATTCTTGGTCACTGTTGACCCAACACTGTTTAGTGCGGGGAACAAGCGCTGAATATAACAAGTCATTCTATAAAAGTGTGTTAAGTTTCAAAGTTGCTTCTTATACGAAATGATAACTAGGCTTAAAAGTTAATTTGAATAGGCTGTTTCGTACTAATGAAAATATGTATTTATATCAATATTTTGTACGTAATATGCAAACTAGGATTAATATTATAGCTTTAGCGGAAAAAAGTAAGAGACCTAAGTAGAATTCAGTAGTAGTTAGTAGAATAAGTTAAATAAATACTTCCGCGAAACACGAAAAATCTTTAGTTGTAACTAAAGATTGGTATAATGTGTTTACTATTTTTTTATTTACATTCATTATATCAATATTGTATCTTATGCAATATGGAAATGAAATCGAGTATATCTATAGTTTGGCTAGAGAAGAGAGAATATTGCCTTTTTCACGCGCTAGTACAGTCGCCATCAAATATTTCGGAGCGGCCAGGGTACTCAAATATATCTGAACATGCACTTTATTACCTTGACCATAGAGGTGCCGTTCAGATATTTATGACTACCTTGGCTGCTCCTCTATATCTGACGGCGACTAGACCATCAATACGAAAAAACTTATTATTTCTATTGTTACTGCGAATTTCGGTTTGCCAGACCATAGTTAACATCAACACACAAAGTCACACAACACATCCGAAAACAACGCGTATACCGATAGCGCCGCGTTTTTACTTAAGGGGCTACGTTGCTTAAGGGGCTAAAATTATAGGTTTTTTCAAACGCTCTATTGACTAAACGGGGAAACGGACTAAATTATTTTTCGAGTATATATTAAAAGCTATATACTCTTGTGAATGGCACAAGCCGAAACACGATTGCTTAAAGTTGCCTCGATAGAAAAAAAAACAGATGTTGGGTCCTTTTTCCCCTTATTTTTCTTAGCTTATGTAAACTATAAGAGATTAAGCAAAATAACTAAGTATAAAAGATGGTATTCTGGTTTATTTAAAAAGTCACAGAAGCAAAATAAGACAAAACTTTATATATTTGCTTATTTATCGTATTTTAGTCAAAAAGTCTGATCCTTAAGGGAGCTGCATCTCTTTCCTTCGTGCACGGGAGCCATAAACGTGTCTCTAACAGATGGGCGTGGCTTGTCCGAATCGAGGAATGGCCTTAATATTCCACAGGGTGGCTTGCCACCCAATTATTTCAAAAAAGACTATATAGTTAACATACGTAGGTATGCATTTTCTCATTAGTAACGTATCTCGTAAGTTCAAGGTGGAGAGCTTCTCAAAAAGCGTCGGCTTCATTATAATAAATTATTTACATTATATGTGTCTGGTGGAGTAGAAATCATTTCGTTTTCGCCGGCGACAATCGGCAAGTCATACACTCAGAAAGTATGTCTTCTTTCAAACCAATGTGGGCCGCGATTCACAGACGAGTGTCATTTGAAAAGTAAGAATGAATTGGTCACTTATAATTCAAAATTTACATTGATTCATTTAGAATTTTAGACGCCTTTTGAGGTAAAGGTGCTTTTCGAAGAAAACTAAGCTCTGTTTAAAAATTTGGAAAATTAATGAAAAATAAATTATGATCAGTGTTGAGTGTGTGGGTAGTGTGTCTGTAACAAAATTAAGAAGCTTTGACTTGCAAAAATTTTCAAAAATCAACCTCATTTAAAATTTGTAATTTAGAATTATTTACCTTGTATCAGAGACTATAGAGATATAGACGACCACAGCCTAAGAACATTTTGAAGCTCATGTCGATTGCGCCATCTATGTCAAAGCCCCCTAAAGATACCGAATATGTAAGAGAAATGTCACCTGGACTGCTACTCCACCTAGTAACAAATAGCGTACTAGTAGTACACTAGTAGCTGGTAAACGATGACATTTAGGGTTAAGGGAGGGTCGAAAATGCCCTAAATGGCTTCGAGAAAAACATGGTATGGCCGTGCATTTGTTTATCTTTGCTCGCCTTGACGGATGGTATAAAAACGATAAGTATCTCCATAGTCTTAAATATATACTAGACGGCCATAGCCTAAGAACTTTTTGAGGCTCCGAGTATTTAGCGCCATCTAGTTCAGAGCCACCTAAACAGAGCCAATATGTATGAGATAAAATCAGCGCCACCTAGTAACGAATAACGTACTAGTAGAACACTAGTCGTTACTAGGTGGCGCTGATTTTATCTCATACATATTGGCTACTATATATTTAAGTCTATGGTACCTATCTCTTATAGGAGAACGGTCTAAAAAGTGTCCAGCAGTAAACAGCAAATAATAGTTCCAAATCTCTCCGAGTGGCGGTAGTAGAGCTACATCACCTTAGCAATTATTGACGGAGTGAAGTGCGCTGCATGTGCGGATTGTGCGGTGTGCGCTACCATATATTCCATAGTTATTGTGGCGCTAACCAATTCAACGCATTTGGCGGAGAAGAGAGAAGAAGAAAAGATTTATTATCTGTTCTGTGGTTTGGTGGTAAAATCTAGCAATCTACTGAATACTCATTTTTAACTGACACGAAGGTGTTTGAAGAATTATGATCACGCAACGTGAAGTGTTCGTACGCATCACTAGAATTATTTGTAGATACTAACTATTCTAATTAAGTAATTAAATTTAGTGGGCCATTTTATTTAAAGTTGTATATTCCAGTTTTTTTTTTTTTCATGCGTTAGAATCGATTTCAATTTTCAATTTTATTTATTCACCATAAAGTAATTTGATCATGGTGTGTCTTACAGGCTTACTATCGCGAGTTCTTTCGATTTTATAAGGACGAAAATGTGTCCCAAGTTTTTTTCCATTCCGTTACCATTTTTCCATAGACTTCCGTGTGGCGGTAACGGAATGGAAGTAATAAAAATGTATTAACATTTTGGGACACTTTTTGTGTCCTACTCAGATCGAAAGAGCTTGTAATTCTGAGTAAATCATCTAAAACTTTCTTCTTTAATTTAGGGCATAAAATAATGCCCTAGTAATGAAGTGCATTTAGTAGCATAGAATGTGTTCCAATAAATAAATAACACACACACATTTATGTCAATGCCCTTTAACTGTGGGACTTGTGGCCCTTGTGGGAATTAAATAAACTAGTATTATAATTGACATCATTCATGTTACAAATAAGTATTCTAAGGAAATCATTACTAAGGATCATTTCACTTTATTTTATTTCATTTTGCTTTTTAATGCTGGTCGCTGTCCGATCACTGACGTACACTAACATGTATAATTTTCTTGAAAATCACTTATTTAGCCTCCCAAATCTTAAAATCCCTGTAATTAATACATTATCAATCCAACTTTGGTAATAAATCTAAATACCATAACCGCACATGATTAATAGAAAACATAATTAATTTCGTGAACAGCGTTACCGAATACCGCACCGCACCGCATCAGACCACCTTTAACGGGTTTTATTCCAAATGCTAACCGAACGCAGGTGAAATTCCATATGGATCCTAAAATAATGTGAGCACTGAGCAACAGACATGACTAAGTTGTTCGGTCATTGTTGTAGTTCCATTATTTATCGTATGGCTTGTTACAATGTCACTGGATATTACATTTAGGTAGGTGTAGGTTCTATACATTGAGTGTTCTAGATTATGTTATAATGTAGGCTTAGACTAGATACAGTAAACTAGTATTCCGCCTCGAACTACGACTGAAGTCGCGATTTCTTTGCAAATGAGATGACCAATATAACAAGACCCTCATGCAGGGCCGTAGCTAGGGGGGGGGGGGGGGCATTAGGGGGCAATGCCATACCTTAAAATACTAATGCCCTACCTTAAAAACTACAATCGGGCAAAAATGTATGAAAATAAAGTTAATGCCCTACCATAAAATTCGCTATGCCCTACCTTAAATTAGCACTGCCCTATCTTAACTGTAATTCTGGCTACGTTCCTGCCCTCATGATGATTTTATCGCGCCTTCTAGCTCCATGACCCATGCTATACACATGCAGAGCGCTATCTCGCTCGCGTACCGGCGCCGCATGCGGATCCGTCGCCAGTATGATAATCGCCTTATCGCTCCTGCTCATAAACGAAACCCTGAAATTTGACGTATCTCTGCTATGCTACAACCCCAACTTTCATAAAGATCAGAAAAACGTTACTAAAGTTATCGCGGAACAAACTCTCAAAATCAAGAAGCCATCGAAACGCCGAGACGTCCCAGTAACCAGAAGTTTGTAAGAACTCGCTGCGCTCGTTTTCAAAAAAGGAGGAGGGTCTCAATTCGACTGAATTTTTTTTTTGTATGTATGTTACTCGATATCTCCGTGAATCGAGAACCGATATTCAATTTTTTTTATCGAACGGGTATAACCCCTAGATGGTCCCATTATCACCAAGTCGGGGTCTCATGATGGGATCCTGGAGAAATCGAGGGAACTCTTCAACTATTATAGACACACCTATAGTGATTTCACTATTTTTTACAGCAACTCTGCCACTTCCTCTTGGAATAGCGGATCCTAAGTGAAGTCGGTTCTTTTTTTTGTTTAAAATTATCTTATACACTGTAAGCCGTACAGAATAGCAAGAACACATGGCGATGTTAAATAAGCCCAAACCGCGTCGGATTTTATACTTTCACTTAATTTCAATAATTCATGAAGACAAGGTTATAATAAACAAAGCTCTGATAGAAAACGAGAGTGGTATCATTTAATGTAGTTTTAACTCTTATGTAAACATTGATATTTTTAGAACACTAAATTCTTCAGTACAAAGTACGAACAATTACTTACAGGTCGCTAAACGGCTGGGTCGCATTTTATAAAGTTACAATTTACAATTTCGCTTTTTGCCTCTCTTTCTAGCACACATATTGGATAGAAAGAGAGGCAAACAGCGAAATTGTAAATTGTAACTTTATAAAACGCGACCCTGGTCGAAGTCACGGGGAACAAACGAGCTGGCAGCTTCCTCGCTCAACGCATAAGTATTGCAGTTCAGCGAGGAAATGCTGCCAGCGTCCTCGACACGATGCTACAGGGGCCCATTTTAGAGATAGATTTTTAGTTTCTAGTATTTTTAAGTAAGTTAATTTTAGGTAGTATTTACATAGTTTATTTAAGTTTTTTTTTCATGTACCTATTTTTTACCAATAAATATTATTACTATTACTTAAATAAATATTGTTTGAAGTTTTCTGGGATATATTTCTATATAATACGAGTAACAACTTATTTATAAAATCCGAACGAACCCTTATTGATCATTAACAAAAATATCCAGGATTGTACGAGTATTATATGAAATCATTTCTTTATTAAGTTTAAAATAAATTAGATTGTAGAAGAGATTTATTCAATTGAAAGTTAAAAATCAGCAGGAGAATAAGCGCGTGATAAAAATAGGTGCATAATAGCTGGAAAACTAAAAAACTTCTTCGTTATACTTTAAATGTATCAAATACAAAAGCCATAGTCTATGGTAAAATATCTCTAAACCTCAAGTATTCGAATTGGCAACTTTTATCCTCGTTAAGTTAAAGATAAAGTACTAAACGTAAATATATACATAATTTCTGTGTCGAGGTATCAAAATTAATGTCCTCCAGACACATTAAAGATTAATATATCCGTTAACTATAATTGAACAGGTGTATGTCTAAACGTTATTGATTATAATGTTACATGAGAGCAAAGACAATTTAAAAATAAAGATAGTTCACACCAGGGGGCCAATTTTTGACTTTCGAACGCCCGAATCGCGAATTCAAAAAGTTTAAGCTGGGAAATAACGTGTAGTTAACTCTGTGCACCCAGGCGCAGATCACCCAGGTGAACTAAGTATACTAAAAGTACTGTTTATTCACCTTTACGTCAACGTCAAATTTGACTTAAGTTTTTAGTAAACTTAGTTCACCCAAGGGGTCAATGGCCTCATGACCAAATCGCGGGTGAATTAAGTTTACTTAAAGGTTATTTAATGTACTTATGACCAAATCGCAGGTGAATATCGCACACAAACGCTTACCGCCATTTTTTTCGTATGAAATTAATAGTTTAAATACTCATGATTTCAAATTCCTATCCCTATTATTTTTAAAACATAATTTCATCATTTTATTGTAAATGTCACTTTCGAGTACTCGCATCTCAAAAATCACCCCCCGGGGCTTGAAACCGGTTTTCACAAAAAAAACGAAATAAATATGTTTAATTATTTTATGTGGAAGTCAATATTGTATTTAGGTAATAACTTCATATTATAAGATTTTACCGGTATTTTATTATCGTTGTTGTTGATGGATGCTCAATGCGGTCACAGTTTTAAACATGTTTGTCAATGAAGGCATTGTATATTATAATATCTATAGGTAATTACAATCAGTCTTTGCTCGAAGCTGTTCGGAAAATGGAGTCGTATACGACCCCTTTTCTGTATCACTTTTGCTTGCTGAATAAAAATGTCCGTAGTAGATCAGTTCAATGATGTTTTTATCTCGAAGTCTATCAAAGAATTAGATAAAAATAATACAAAACCAAGAAGAAAACATTTGAAGCTATGGCCTTGCATATAGTTATATAGTAGCAAATAAACAAGAAAATTGCTTCTTGTATATAGTAGGGTTTTGTCTCAGTACAAATGCGAAAAAAATTGTGCGCATCGAGAAAAAGTTGTGAATTTTTGACCATAGATAGAGTGAGCAAAGATGAATATTTTTTAGTATTGGCGGTCTGTAAAATTTTTGGACCTTCACGTCAAAATCAGGGGTCCCGTGCAATATGTTATTACTCTCTGGTTAAGACTGCTAGGGGTTGTTTGGTATCGTTTCCGTGTAAAACAGACATGCAGAATTCATTTCTGTTATTAAAAATGTAAAATTTCGTATTAAAAAAAAAGTTGTGCCGCGAGGAAAAACACAATTTTATTTTTATTTTTTTAGAACATCATATAACTAATATATATCCTTTATTTTAAATAATAAAAAATATTATAAAGAAGCATATTTAATATAGATTATAGAAACATATACATTGTATACACCTTTCGTACAAAAAACTTCTGTTTTTTTTTTTACTTAAGTTGAGTAACGGAAAACAGACGTCGCGTCGTTTGAATTGTGACGGTTTATGTTAAAGTTAAGGAGGAAAAATATGTTTTTATTTATTGTATTTATTTATTTCTGCATTTTGTGAAGTTATTATGAATAAAATTTACTAATAACAATCAATACATGCATTTTAAGGTCAATACGCTACGGATGTTCACGTTCACATTGATTATCGATACTTACTATGGAGAAAACATATACACCACGAAGGAAACATTTTTTTTCGCGTAGTTTTTGTATACTTTAAGCCTAAAAATTGTATATATTTAGAAACTACATTAAATATGCTCCTTTATAATATTTTTTATTATCAGAAAAAAAATGATATATATTAGTTATATGACGTTCTAAAAAAAAATAAAAAATTGTGTTTTTCCTCGCCACACAACTTTTTTTTTAATAAGAAATTTTCCATTTTTAATATCACAAATAAATTCTGCATGTCTGTTTTACACGGAAATGATACCACACAACCCCTAGCAGCCTTAACCATAGAGTAATAACGTATTTCACAGGACCCCTGATTTTGACGTGAAGGTCCAAAAATTTTACGGACCTCCAATACTAAAAAATATTTATCGTGGGCCATTCTATCCATGGTCAAAAATTCACAACTTTTTCTCGATGCGCACAATTTTTACAAATTCGAGCTCTGCTAATAGTAATGGAATTCATTTGAATTTTATTTCGGTTACAGCTAGCGGTAATGGAAATACCTAAATATTTTAAGAATTTCTATAAACAGACTGATAGAGCAAGCTCAATAGTAGGGTTCCAATTAACAAAATATTATTATTCTTTGGCTTCGAAACCCTAAAGCGTCTATGACGAACGCGCTTTGTAAATAATACGGGGAACAACCGTCTATATTTTATACTCATCTTGGTGTAATATTAGAGAACTTGAGTACATCATTTGTAACTCTATCTAAACTGGACACTTCAGATTATACTATTAACTTGATAAATGTTAGTGATTAGTATATGAGAAGCAGGTAGAGCATCCTTTGCTTGTTTTTTTTCTGACAAGTAGATGGCGATAGATACTAAAAGGTATACAGCGTGTATTTTTGATATTACCTCATACGCCAAGGGTAGTTAGTATAGACCCTAATAAACATACTTCCATATGTTTTATAAAAAAATTACGACTTTTATTTTTCCATATAAAATATTTCAGCACGCAGTGCATACCTACCTACATGATTACTTTGCCCTAACATGTCACATTTGATGATGTGTCAAATAAGTACACTTATTTGAACCGAAGAAAAATAAAAATTCAATTGTTCTTAAGAGTTAACTCAATATTTATTACAATATCGATTTATAATTTCAAAACCTGCGTCTGGTTTCCATTTGAGGTAATATCAAATAAACACGCGGTATAATTCAAATGTATGTATTTCGTAGCAATAGCAACCACACAGTATCAAAATATCATATCTAAAATGCAACTTTGACCTTGCTTGACAAAACAGGTTGTAAAATATTTGAAATTGTCTATAGATAATTAAAGAATTTCTACAAAGTACCAAGAACTAAGAAAATTCAAGTTTAATAACAGTATTTCAAATAATTTATGTTCAATTTCAAATAAATTCTCTCGCTTCACTTTCGTATTCAAATATTACGTAAATCGTAATTTGCCTGTTATTAAGTCACGCCCTATACACATACTAACGTGATTTGCAAACTGATTCATGTGACAACTATAGTTTTACAATTTTGACAGTGATGCGTTGATGAAGTTTAGTTACGAGAGCGTGAAATGTCACTTGTAGGTATAAAAAAATAATAGTAAGTGGAGCCCCGAGCGTATAAATTAAATTAAATTATTTATTTTTTAGATAACAATAGATCCATTCATTTGTTAGTTTACCTATGAACTAAGACGTTAGTACTTATGAACTAACAAGGGACACAGTATTTTTATTTTACTTTAATTCACTGAGTACGGTGCATGTAACCGACTACAGTGAAGCAAGTAGGGGCAGTCCAGCCTGTCCCCTATCATCCTCAAGATGGTGTTGGGGCTGGCACGCACCCGGCGCACCAGGGATGCAGCCCTCTTGCGCATGGTTGCATAGAAGCAATCTACTCTGGCTTCTGCAATTGCATTCTAATAAGGCTGCGTTTCCACCAGAGATGAGCGAGAATGCGTTGGAAGGAATGTGTGTGTTAAGAGTCGCCAGGACGCTCGCGTTCCCATACAAACGTAGTTTTGCTCTCATTTTAAAACGACATGCTTTAGAACCACGAAACTTGGCATGGGCATTCTAGCAGTACAGATCTATGTCGGTAATTCGTTTTCGTTGCTAAAAATTGTAATACAAAGAAAATACAGCCAGATACAGATTTACATACAAAACTTATTTTTGATATATTTTCTTTGTATTGCAATTTTTTGCAACGAAAACGAATTACCGACATAGATCTGTACTGCTAGAATACCCATGCTAAATTTCGTGGTTCTAAAGCATGTCGTTTTAAAATGAGAGCTGAACTGAGCGTTTTCACAAAAAGTTGTTAGTTTTCACATTTTTGAAATTTTAAGAATTTTTTGCATATTCCTACTCAGAATCGTGAGTACTATCAACTCCACTATGAAATTAAAAGTGTCCTGTTCCTCTTACGCTACTTTTCTATGGGCACTTATATGAAAGTAGCGTAATGGAACATAAAAATTGTATGAAAATTTTGGGACACTTTTCATTTCCTAGCAGAATAAATAGTACTCTCGATTCTAAGGAGGAATATCCAAAAAATTCTTAAAATTTCAAAAACACGAAAACCAACAACGTTTTGTGAAAACGCCCAACTACGTTTGTATGGAGACGCGAGTTCACGCGAGCGTCCTGGCGACTCTTAAGAACCGCTCTCTCTCTCTCGCTCATCTCTGGTGGAAAAGTAGCCTAAAACTGCCGATCGGTTTCTATATATTCTAAAATAATTGTTTAGGAGCCAATAAAAACATTAGTTTCAAAGGTCCAGGCCCACAGGAACCATTACGACAACATCTCCGACATGTGCTGTACAACACTGAAGCCTAATAGTTTGTATCAATTAGACGTTAGGTACGGTACGATAATACGATATGCATGTACACTTTTTGAAAGAATTCAATTCATAAATGTCCAGGGACATTTAAAGCTGAGAGTACTTCTATTCGTTGTCTTAGTATTTCATGCTTTTTTTGTTTTTAGTAATTAATTTTCTATGATTGATGACCGAGTATTGACTAACACCCGATTTGGCTAATTGATTTCTATCTGACAGTAGAACCCATCACTTTTAGTCAAGTCTAGTCTAGGTACATCCTTCAAATTGAATAGTGAAACTAGTGAATGTGAGTCAAAAACTAATGACTAGGTAGTTCTTCGAAGATTAGATTTTTGGCCTTTTGTATGCTCATTACTCACCGCCGCTGCTCAATAGCCATACAAAAATTCAAAAATGAAATCGAGCTGAGAGGTTCCAAAACCATCTAGGGAGGATTGGTAGTGTCCCAAAAGCTTACAGCCAACGGGGATTTAGTTCTAGTTCTTTTTCACCTCACTAGCTCGGAAAGCCCTTTTTGTTTGTTTAATATCTATTGTGAAAATCGCTTTTTATCCACATGTGGTGAAAGAGTTTTGACATAAGTGACAAGTGGCTTAAGTGACATTTGACAGCTAACAAAACGTAAAACGTTAAAAGTGCAGAATTTTTAACTTTGCAATTAATGAATTGCATCGAGTAAAAACACTTAATACAGTCTTACAACTTTATTTTAATTCATAAATATCAGCATTCATCATTAATCTTCATTCTTTTTGTAAAAATGGATAAATTGTTCTGACAGCCGAATAAGTCTACGTACGAACAAAACGCATCTGACATTTAATAAAACCTTTTACGTCAAAACTTTTCATTTCAATTCATCCATCATATCAACGTTAAATATTCGCATGTTTTTCTAGGTTGTTTTGTTAAAAATTAGTGATTCGAGTGATGAAGAAGTATTAAACACCTGAGGAATTACGGGAAACCGAGCAAAATGCACCCTTTTTCTTATTTTCCTCGCTGTAGTGAGGTGAAAAGTTTTGTGTTATACACGGGTGAAAGTTATTTTACGTCTCGTGTATTAAAGCACTCGCTACGCTCAGGATTCTATTTTTGAACCACTCGCTTCGCTCGTGGTCAATAATAGAATCCTTTCGCTAGCTCGTGTTTCAAATAACACTCGCACGTAAAATACAACTTTCACCCCTTGTATAACAAATAACTATTTTGGTCAACCTGTATAGATCTAAATTCAGTACTGTGCGAAAAAAACGAAACTCTAAAGACAGTATTCGGTAAAACAATGTTTTTTTTATCTCTCTGCTGAATTCAGCTAAAATATATTGTGTCCCTTTGTTTTGGCACCTTATTGTTAAGGCTTCAAAAGACGAGAGCAATATGTTAGCTGTTAGAGTGCTAAATACAGATGTGAACGATAATATTGACTGTTTTGTAACTTTTGTAGGAACTAAGAGCTCGCGCAGATAGAGAGCCCGCACTCTAAATCGTGTCATATAGTTTGTTACGCGATATTTCGTGCTAGATATTACGAACATTGCCGATGACTGTATTATAAACACTCCGTTTATGCACTCTGTTATGCTATAGCCTAGCATCACTTTTAGAGACATATGCAGGGTGCACGCGTAACTGCTTGCATATGCGTTGCACAAGCAAAATGTTCGATACTAGCGAAGATGTTTTTGCTCCGGTTTCTTTGTAAGAAAACTTGATGTGAGAGGATGATGTATTCCTAGGTTTTTCCATAACATAACCAAACAAGATTTTTACAGCTATACCTACTTCTATTAGTGGCGGCGCGGCCATAGAACACGATTCCCGTCGGCTTGCCTAATTTTCAGACACCTGAGCGGTTTTCCTACAGCTCATGTAGAAATTTTAAGTCAAATTAACCTCCGGCTTGCCTAAGAGAATTTTTGACCCACCGCCACTGACTTCTATACATATACATGTGGAACCTACATACATATAGTTTAGCGAGGAAGGTTTTCACCTACACTTTTGCACCTAATTACAAAGGAGTAAGGTGCAAAATTGTAAACATATCTTTGACGTCGACTGTACCTAGTGTATTCTAATTAAATAAATTACTTTCTTCACCCCAAAGGGAAGACTAAAGTTTATTCTTTTACTTTTTATTTTTTTAGTCTAAAGTTTGTGCGGACATGGGACTTCTCTTTCTGCGCAGACTCTACATATGTTTATGTTAGGTATGTTATGTTTTTGTATGGCCTCCATACAAAAAATCAGCTACCATAAACTCCGCAACCAACCATAGATAATTGTCTATGAATTGATGAATTTAGAACTCAATTCAGATCAAGTGTGTGAATGTTGTACTTTTACCCGCGGAACGTCACAAACATACATACATCATACAGTCAGTAGCTAAAGTAGCTGGGCAGTTTTATTTAAAGTTGTATATTCTACTTTTTTTCATTTGGAAAATTGTAGGTGATTTAGCCTCAGAATCACGAGCTCCTCGATCCTATAGACTGTATTTTTAGGTATTTAAATAAAAGTAAACTAAATCTACCCTCCAATGGCTCCTTAAGAGTAAGTTGAGGGTAGATGAAAACATTAGATGATCAAATAATGTACTTAGGTTAAAGTCAGGTCGTTCGTCCAGTGACAGATCTAGGCGCTTTTGTATTTGGTTACATAATACTCTTTTTGGTTGGTTAACCAATAAATGTTATAACTGCCCGAGAATGTACAGATTGTTTGTTTACTTTTATTTAAATACCTAAAGATACAGAATATAGTAGGACACAAAAAGTGCCCCAAAATGTTCATCATATTTGGTTACTTGTATTCCATTACCGAGTCTATGGGAAAATGGTAATGGAATGTAAAAACCTGGGACACATTTTTTGTTCTCACAAATCTGATTCGATTCTGAGTCAAAATCACCTAGTTAAAATTTTCCAAATTAAAAAAAGTAGATTGTAAAACTCTTATGCTCTTAACAATTAAGTCATGTCAAGATCATTTTAAACATAGCATATGTCATAGCATGTCTACATGTATTTCTTAATTTAAATTAATCTAAAAAAGCTCTAAAAAACCAACTAAAGTATGTAACTTTCATAAACCTAAGGGAAGAGCGGAGCCTTCCAACACAGGCTTTCCTTTGCTTACTGGGTGGCTCCATCCCCTGTATCATAACCATGTACGCTTTTATGAAATAAAGAATTTTGTATTTGTATTTGTATTTTGTATTTGTAAACACCTCACCCCCCTCTCACCTTCACTGCTATGCTACGCGCGTAGCGCTACGGCGTAGCCGATAACATGGGATTCCCGCTATGTAGCGAAAATGCTTCGTAGAGCCGTGACGACAACGTGTCGTCATTAGCAGTGAATGGGTTAAGTAAGTGTGGTTTGTATTGGAACTATCACAAGAAACTATAACTTTTTCTGGACAGACTCTACCTAACGTAATTGAAATTAGGTATAGTATAGCAAAATCACTCTCCCCAAAATTTTATGTTATGACTTATGAACTTTAAAACCTGAAACTAAATTAAGGAAGAAACCTTAGAGATAAGATACCTACAAGTCGATACAGTCACCTCATTTAAGGCACGATATTTTTAGGAATTTAATTATCCCTATCTTACGGATTTCAAAGTAGAGCCAAATAAGCTCTGGCTGGCCTGGTATGTAAGAACCCTCCCTGTTAGGGATCTTAACAATTAAAATAAGATAAAAACTTTCTAAACTGAAAAAAAAATGTTAACAGCAACCATTCGTCTACTAGTAGCTTAGGTTTAGGGACTTCAGAACTAAGGCTTATTACTTACCAAAGTGTTTTAATATTTATACGTTAACTTTGATTTATAGTCAAATAAACTTTATTAACTCCTTACCAAATTTTGGTTATTGATGAAATAAGCAAAGTAGTTTGCTTGTCCTTTTTTTCAGTGTAGAAATCCGTTTCTTTTTATTTTACGTACCAAGTCAATATATTTGTTTTGAATTGTGTCCTTTTTACATAAATCATATGGCCAACTAAGAAATTAAATCACATACCTACCTAATTTATTTTGTCAGACTAATCGTAACATTCCTCTCACATTCAATTCAATTCACTCAACATTGAATAAAAACTCGAGCAAAAATGTGAACCGTTAAAACGTTTTGCACCAGTGAATAACGACGCAAGTTTACTTTTCCCTATATGGACTTATTAATACTAAAACTCACCATGTTAATCCGTGTGCGAGCAGCGATGCAATGAAAAATCCGCTTTTTAAAGTAATGTATCCTTCATCCAAATACGGCTGCGATAACCATAAAACACCGTTAAGTTTCAAAACCAATAACTACGAAAAAGTTTCGAATCGCAGCTTCACAGACAACGGCACATCACTATTCGCGGCATAGACAAGATTTTCTTTTTTGAATTGTTCGCGGGTGGGAAGCGTGTTTGAGGCGCGCCGGACGGTGGTCAACTGAACGGTGCATCGCGAAAGATTTGCGATATGCTGTGCTCAAGACGATGGACGTATACCACGGAGGATTAAGGTCGACAAAACGTTCAATAAATTAAGGATTTTTGGCGGGAAGATACCACTTTCACCAATTTCTGATGTTCCGCAACGTGTCGTAAAGTCTGTAAGTCTACGTTAATTCTGAACGTAATACAATTTCACTTACGCTTAGGTAGGCACGAGTAAGAGAGAAAACTATTTATTACTTATTGAAATGTTGAAATCTCAAAGAAACATTCAAGTGACATCGCATTACGCGCATTGTCAATGTCAAATAAATAATAATATTATTGACAATAACACTAAGATTAGTAACTCCTCCATGTAGGTATCAAAGGCGGGCGCGTCCATAAAACACAATTCCCGTCGGCTTGCCTAAGTTTCAGGCGCCTGCGCATTTTTTTTACAGCTCATGAAGAATATGAAGCCAAATACAGTACCGGCTTGGCTAAGAAAAAAATTGTACTTAGGTTAGGTATGTACTTAGGTTTTCCAAACTACTAGAGTCTGTTCGGGAAAGAAAAGAGTCGAAGAATATATGAATCGCATCGCCCAGAACCGTTTTGTGTAATCGCCAAATGGGAGGCATATTCTCTGCTAAACAACTTGGAAAAAACGAGAGCAAACGTATGGTGGAAGCTCATCAAAGGTCAAGCACACTCGAAAGCTCTAATTAAAGGGTTCAACAACAAAGTCGCTAAAGAGCTGCTAGGGTTCAAAAGACACAAAACCGGCGCAGTGACCAGAATACTGACCGGCCACTGTAAGTTGAACAAACACATGTTTCTACTGGGGAAGAAACAGGATGCAGCATGCAGGTTCTGCCATGAGCTGCACATCCACTGCTCCTGCGGGCCACTAATGCATAAAAGAAGTACCCACCTAGGACGACATGTACTGCAACCCGATGAGGTATAGACGGAGAGCTGGCCACGTCAGATATGACACAATAATGAGAGCAACGAAACCCCTCTAGTTAGTTTGCTACAGTATGCTCATTTCTAGATCCGGACAACTGGCAGCTGTAAAGTGGTGGAGGTCAAAGAACGCAAATAACTTGAAGAAAACGAATTATAGTTTTGGGTTTGATCCAATATTATGAAAAATTATGTAATTAATTAGATTAATATAATATCCAAAAGTTTCGGTTGAGGGAAGTAGTGTCAAATTATGTATAATGTAATTTTTTTGGCTACTCGCCTACTGTTTTTGTTTCCGCAATAATACACAATGTTTTTTGTTCTAATGTTAAAATATAGACCCTGTTCTCTATAAATGACACAACTTCAGCCGTTTTTACGAGTACTTATTTCGGTATTACTTTTTTCAAACTTAATAACTTGGTTGGTCTGTCACTCTGATCTCCACCCATTAAAAGCTGCCAGATGTCCGGATCTAGCAATAAGGATGGTTATGTAATCTAACTGGACTGGTTACATTACTCTCATTATTGTGTCATATCTGACGTGAGCAGCTCTTAGACCAGTACAACACGTTACAGCCCTAAGAATCTAAAAGTTTTAGGGTTCATCGGGAATCAGTAATGAAATATAAAGGGCAAATTTGATCGACGCCGCACATCGATAGCCCAATTAGAGTAATAATAAATAAATCACGACATTTTTCTTTCCGGACAAACTCTAAAAACTAGAGTAAGTACAGTCATCATCAGATATATCGGAACAGGCAAGGTGATCACAAATATTCACTAATAAAAACGAGGTTAAACAATGGCTATTAAAAAAAGTCTACAACATTCACGGATCAACCGATTTTTAACCGACTTCAAAAAAAGGAGGTTCTCAGTTCGACCCGTACCTATGTTTGTTCGCGATTATCTCGCGTTCGGCTGAACCGATTTTGATGCGGTTTTTTTAACGAGTGTTTTCTAATGTCTCGAAAACAGAGGGGGTGATATAGAAAAATAAGTTTATTTATTTATTTATGCAGCGCGTATTTACGTGACGCGTATTTTCGTCGTAAATAGAGTTTCTAAAACATCCATGCAGCGCCCATCAATGCATAGAATGGCATAAAAATAATGAGTCTTACCTTCCGTTGCATAATCTAATAATATCAACTTAAAGTATTCTGTACATATACTAAATGATTACATAATTATATGTTAATTATATAAATAGTCTACGTGTCAGTCCACTTTCAACATATTCACAGCTAATATTTGTCTACCTCTTACTTAAGTGTGTTTAGTTTAACGTATAAAAAGTTCCACCGAGGTGCATGTAAGTAGGCGCAGGCAGAGGCAGTTTAGTTAGACAATAAAATAATTAATTTTAGTCATTTACTTAAATTGCCTAAGTTATTTCGTAACGCACGCGTTTTGTGATTATTTTACCTTTATTACCACATTTAAACCACAGCCATATTTAAGAAATCACTACGCGTGACATCTTTCGGAGAGCGTAGAATGAAGAGTTGTGAGTATGTAAGTATTTAAAAAGTAAGAGTGATTAAAGATACTCTTTTCTACTTAAAAGCTAAAAGATATTGACGTTGATAAGTTACCTATGTCTCACGAAAGTTTAAATTCAACTTAAACTCACACCTTGTGTAATCGCAACGATTTGAGTAAAAATAAATAAAAATCCTTTACCTACGTGATGGTCAAAGATCAAGAGCTTAACTAAACCAATACTTATAATTTTTTTGTTTTTAACTTTCTTTAATTCAGACAGTAAACGACTTTACGCTAATTGTAAAAAGGTTGAAAATTACCCCGGTTGGCGGATACAGTTTTCGAATAACCAACACGATGATTATTTTGAAACTCTAACCATAAAGTGCAATAAGGATATCAGATTAGCCTCCGCCCGCGACTTCATCTGCGTAAAACTCGTTAAATAATTCAAACCCATTTTACTCCCATAGAGATAGAATTTTAAAAAATGTTAGTAAGCTGAAAAAAATTATACAGGGTGATTTAGTAGACGTCATCATCATCATCTCAGCTATAAGACGTCTACTGCTGAACATAGGCCTTCCCTTTTGAAAGGGGGGGTTTGCCATACGCGCCACGCTTGGCAGGCGGATTGGCGCGCGCAGGTTTTTTTTTTATGATTCAGTAGACGTGAGCAGGATTAACACTACGGATTCAGTTAATAACAAGCTATTGTTTGATACTGGTATTAGTGTGATTAGCACTAAAAAACTAGTAAAAAAACAAAGTTTTTAATTATTTACGACAGGCATGATCACTCTATAATTAGAATACTCCGTCGACTTCGACTACTCTTGTTTTTCTGTGATTTGTGTCAAACCGATGCCATGGTTACTTTGGAAAAATCGTATCTCACTTTATTTGTATTTTTTTATAATCAAATTGCTATCATAATTGTTAAAGCGATTTTATCTTTACTGATTTGTTTATGTAGGGTGACCATGATTATAGAGAATACAATTTCTGCTTAACAAAAATAGTAGGATTGCTTACGTCTTCTGATCAGCCTGTATACATAGTTTCTACTGGCGACTAAGACGCCATCTCTGGAATGAGTTTGAAACGAATTTCCTTTCACCAGAGAACTAAACTTTCACTCCAGTGCATACTGCGTTTGCGCCTGCAGTTCGTTATTTAAAACGGCTCCGATAGTTGGTGGTTTCTATGTTTACTGTTAGATGGCGCTTGTTTTTCAGTAGACAAAAATCAGCCGGAAGTCGGTATTCTGTCTATGGTCGTTGATGAATTTTGATAGCTACAGACAAAATTCAGCCAGAGCGGAAGTTGATTTGTCCACCTTTTTGTCTATGATAGCTGAATGCAACCCATGTGTGTATAATATAAATATAACGCAATTGGGCGAATCAACTTTTTAATGTTGTTTACTCTGTCCCCGTTGTCCGAGGGACATCCTCATACTATTTCATAGAAAATCTTTGGTTGTCCAAGGGACGTAACCATAGGAACCAGGCGCTATAAAAAGTTGATTGACTCAATTATTTCCAAAATGTCGCTGAAGGGATATCTCCTTTCCATCTTCGTTATTATACATGGTGTAACAAAAACACTGGTGATCCGTTTAAGGGCATTAATTGTATCTTATTGTGAGTAAGAAATAGTAGAAAAAAAATTTGAACTCGAAAAAAGCCATCCTCCATACAAAACCATTTTTTGTTTCGTGTGATATTTTTTTCTCAGTTTTTCATAATAAGAATATATTATGATAACAATTATACCCTTAAAAGGACCACCAGCATTTTTACCTACTAAGTAAAACGAAAGTCACTTGGATTATTAACGACTATTTATTAATTAAATAAAAATTACCTATATTTAATATGGATTTGAATACATCGTTGTCTACTCGTTGATAAGATTAAAGATTGTATTACTAAAACATTTCTATCTATATACAATGGAATGTTTTATACATTGAGAAACGTAACAAGACATTAAAAAAATATAATTAATTTTAAAACCCAACGAAAAACGTTGATGGCACTCATAGCCTAAATGACAAATTGTAATGCAGATACACTACATTCATTTATTATAAAGTTTATTTAAGAATATTTATATACAATAGGGATCATCCATTAATTACGTCACACCAAATTCATGATTTTTTGAGTCTCCCTCCCCCCTTGTCACACTTCGTCACAATTAACTGCACCCTCCCCCCTTAGTGTGACGTCACATTTCGATTTTTAGTTTAGGAAGGTAAAAATTACAACATCACTTTGAAACTAGCTTTTTAATAAGATTGCAAGAAAAATTTTATCAAATTTATAGGGAACGAAAGTATTCAAACAAATCCGAGTATGTAGAAAATTAGTTTGGTACAATGTTTGTTAACAGTTGATTTTTTTTATTTAAATTTTGTAAAAAAATTGTATTTGAGGATTGTGAGGTCACAAACATGGAACTCGTCCCTCCCCCATGTCACTATATGTCACATTTTGTGGACCCCCTCCCCTCCCCTTGAGGTGTGATGTAATTAATGGATGATCCCCTACTTATATTGTAATAATAATTACAATATAAAAGTCTGTCTGGCCCACGGCGCGGCTTTTCACTTCCACGATTATTTCATGCAACGAAGTAAACTTTATTCGAAGGTTTGAAGGCGCATTTTAAGGTAGGTACACGCCATCAAATATATCTGAGCGGCCAGGGTACTCAAAAATATCTGAACATGCACTACCACTACCTACCTTAGCCGCTCCTATATATATGGCGACTGTACGCTTTTTAACGTATAGCAGTCATTGTGGGTGAAAGGGTTTTTTTAATATTACACAAAAATAGTTTAAATTATAATTGGAAAAATATCCACGCAATCACAAAAATTATCAGATTATTATAGTATGGTCTGATAAAAATACCAGATAAGGAAGACAGAATATACCTCTTTCACTATTCCAACTAGTCAAGGTTCAACCGAGAAATTGGTTTATTTAGGATAGGTATTTATATCTTAAATACATGAAACTAAAATATGTAAGTATGTCTATATTAACCTTTTATGTATTTGTACTCATGGCATTATAATTTTAAAACCAACTAGAACTTCGTATTTCAGAGGTACTTACTCTATATGAAGTAAATTCGCCGCACGCCAGACTTATCTACTTACTACTCCATTTATATACGAAATACCGATTTTATTTTTTATCTTTTTATCTTTTTAAATCTGGTTTTGGCCATACAAAATCAGTGCCAGGAATATTCGCTACTACCAGAGACTATTATATTTAATAGAGCGGCACAGTCTAAGATCTTTTTGATGCTTGAAGTCTAAGCGCCATTTGAACGAGAGCTACCCAAAGTGTAGTGATACCGCAAAAAAAAAAAAAAAAAAAAATAGTAACGGTATCAATTAGCTGCGGGGCTGAGGGGCATTGAGTTCTCTGCCCTACTTTAGACGGTAGCTTTGGTAGGTCTTGTTCAGATGGCGTTCCAGACTTGGAGTCTCAAAAAGTTCTTAGACTGTGTCTGTCCATATTATCTATAGTCTCTGCCACATCCTAATAAGACCCTCAATACATAACGTTTTTAAGTAAATATTTATCTTTTTACATGGTAAATAAGGTTGAATTTCTTTTGTTCTACCAAATTGCTAAAACACAAGACTATAACATAAAAGATTTTACAAATAGGTACAGTCAGCAGCAAGCGTAGCTAAACGGGTAGGGTGTTAAAATGAGCTGGACACGACTTTATTGTTAAGAGAATAAGAGCGTGTGTAGGTCATTTTAGACACCCTTCCCGCTTAGCTACCTCTGATGTTGACTGTACATTAAAAGGGAGTACAAGGCTTACTGCAGCATTTCAAAATTTATACCCATATTTTTCCTGGTTTTAGATTCTTTTAAGACCTGTGTTTTTTTTAATGCCAGTTTATACACGTACATTACGCATTTTTGTTTCGCAATAATAGTCTTCTTTCACATTTTTTTTATCGACACATGAGTAATGACTATGAACAACATAATATGTATATAAAATAGCTAAGTACATAAAGACATTTTTTAAGGTGTTACCATATAACAAATGCGGTATACAACGAAATTATAATAATTATGGAATGTCACATTATTTAATTATGTACTAATTACCTACAATATTTTCTGTTTAGACATGGCCAAAAGTGTAAACAATTTAATCGATTGATCGATCATACATTGATAAACCGATCGAAAATCGATCGATCATACTGTCAGACTACATGCAAACTTTAGCTTACTCATACCCATACAAGTTGCAACCTAGAATGCATTCAGATGTCCACTATACTTATAGATACATATATTAATAATATCGGTAGAGGTACAGTCTCAAACAAGGTTTACCGAAAATATGGCTCTTAAGAATTTGTAAGCGGCTAGTCTTATTACTGACTAAAATCGAATAAAACTGACCGAGAAACTGCTGGACAAGTAGTCTTACAGTACTATTGTAGGGCCATTTTTCGGGCTGTTTATCCCGTTCTTTATTACATATCGGTGGAAAATTATGACGGTATTTGACATTTCGATATTTCTCGTCTCAGCCGATACACCACCGCCACTGACCAGGAGGCAGGAATATAGCCCAGTAAAGATACGTTTTTTTTCAAACATTAATTTATAATAGCATTTTTTTTGTTTATATAGTTTTAAAATGTCATTCTAAGATGACTGAACGAAAAATCCTACAAAGTTTCCATCGGGAAGTAGGTAAATATTCATCAAAATATATATGAAGGGTTAATTTTTTTGTCTGATTTTCCGTCATCCATAAATAACGTGTCTTAAGGAACCATAATAAATAATAAAATATTGATATATTTCTTTAGGCGATTTTTTAGAAATTAATTAAATGAGGATTTTTTCAAGGTCAATTTTTTGTAGGATTTTCTGTCTAAGCAATGATTAACATGACTTTTAAGCCATACAACTAAATACTTCTGCTATTATGAATTATTTCCAAATTTGACATTTTTCCCATACTAGTGAAAATAAAATGACTGTACTGATATATGACCATGCCATGTTGCAGAATTTCATTGGAACTTATTTCTTACACTGGCAATCATTTGAATGATGGGTTGTCACTGTTGTCAGCGTCATTGTGGCGGTTTCCTTGAATAATAGTAAAGTGTTGAATATTAAATAATAAATCACAATAAATGCCCAAAACTATTCGTAGTCAAGTGCAAAAGTAAAACGCTCGGGAAATAAAACTATTTCGCTACGAAACAATCACAAATTAACATCAGAGGGCCTACCGCGAAGTTCGAAAATCGACAATACGATGGTCCCGTCTCTATCGCTCTTGCATATACGAAAGAGAGTGATAGAAATATTCGATTCGATGAACGAAGTGCTTCGCGGTTATAGGCCAGAGCTGAGAAGTAAATAAATCAAGATAACATATATTGTACCATAGAGATTAATATGCTTTTTGACGATACTGAACTGGTGCCATATAAATGTGAATAATGCGCCCTCTTGACAATGGTCATATATGCCTGGTCGGGCTTTATACCGGGTGTACAATCCAAATGGGTCAGTATGGAGAAGTCGGAAACTATGAGAGATAGCGAGATCTGTTCTTAGGAACCATGACGTCGATTTTAGATTTAATAATAATTACATTCAAACTTTTTTATTAACTCTCATACATAACCGGGAATCATGGACTATATTATTTAATGAAAAAATATGGAACTTGCAATTTTAGGATATACTAAACTAAACATCTGTTTACACACATCTGTGTGTGTGAGTCTCAACAGAAATATTGATCCAAAATCAGTATTACCAAATCTTTTTTTTAATTCATAAACAATTTATTGTTATGCTTTAATAAAAATATTTATTTGGAAATAATCTATTACAATTATATACCTACGTATAGGTTCAGCTGCAAAAAAATCGGTTCTCATAAAAACCCCAGGCCAAATAGATAATAAAATATATAATCTGCATTCCTTTACCTTATTGAAGCAGAATTCGTGCTAATTCAACCGTGCTTAGAAGCATAATTAGTAACTTAGAATTCGTACATACCTACTTTCAAAATAATTATCCTGTGAAACATACTGCTATTTCAACGTAACATCATCAAATGGGTATATCGTATATAATTTTTTTCTTTTAAGTTTAGGCACCATAGGATTCTTTTGTTATATACAAAGTGTAACAAAAATACTGGTGATCCTTTTAAGAGCATAATTGGTATCGTATTCTGATTCTGAAAAAGTAAAAACATTTTAGATTTTTCGCGAAAATAAATTTTCGTTCTGTATGGAGGGTTCGCCCGCTGTGACGATCAGGGATGCCACGAATGTCGCTTTTCTCACATTCGCGAATGCGAAT
Source organism: Pammene fasciana (assembly GCA_911728535.1). Taxonomy (NCBI): domain Eukaryota; kingdom Metazoa; phylum Arthropoda; class Insecta; order Lepidoptera; family Tortricidae; genus Pammene; species Pammene fasciana. Next base: position 8,759,363 of record OU452292.1, read on the forward strand.
GCGAATGCGAATATTCAGGATGCGAATGTGTGAACCGAAAGCGAATGCCAATACGAATGTTACGGAGTAGATTCAAAAAAGTTAATCTTGCTTATCATTTTTATACTTCCATAGTTTATAAATACGGAAGATGGAGTCCTATATTATTCATCAAAAAGAGACAAGTGATACCTACCGTCGTTTTCAATTCCTGTGTATGATCAAGCATATATGACCATCGGCCGGGTCAGGGCGGTCAAAAAAGGATGCGTTCCGCCCACATTCCCATTCGGAAAATATTCGCATCATTTCATGTGAATGCGAATGTTGATACGAATGTCAAAAATAATGCGAATATTCGCATTATACGAATGCGAATGCGAATATTCGTGACATCCCTAGTGACGATGTATCCCATACAAAAAAATATATTTTTTCGCGTCCAAAAAAATCTTTCTCCTACTTTTCTTACTCGAAATACGATACCGATTATGCCCTTAAACGGATCACTAGTATTTTTGTTACGCCCTGTATAGTGGTTCAGATTTTACTACCTATTTTGCCTTTTTACTACCTGGGATATAAAAGATATTCCGCAAGGGAATTAGACGTCTCCGCAACTACATACATACATGCCAAATCGTTACGATTATATCCATCAATCGATATGGCAATCGAATCGCTATTCTATTGCCGTAAAACATAATTTACAGCCACATTGTACAAGGGAGTTTCGACTTTAGTGCACGGACTTAGAGCTCGACGGAGCGGCACACGTGGTCGTGTTTGGAACCAAGTCGAGGTAAGTGCGTGTCCGGTAGGATGCGTTGTATCCTGTAGAAAGTTCTGCGATGCGCCGGTAGATGTCGCAAGTGAGGTCGTGTTATCTGGAATTTGAAATAAACATGTTAATAACATCCGATAATAAAACCTTTAAGCGGGCATTACATTCAACAATTTTTAGTGCACTAGCTGAGTTAGTGCACTAGCTGCGTTAGTGCACTAACTTTGTATAGTGTAAAGGCAGCTAGCCAGTTAGTGAACCAATACAAGACATTGGATAGGTATAAAAGATATCATGGCCGAGTAAGGGTGGATTGCACCACGCACAATTAACGGACTCATCAACGTTAAATATGGCGACGGAGCTGCCACCTCATAGAAAACTGTCAAACTTTTTATACAAAAAAATTTAACGTTGCGCGTTGACGGGTGGTACAACCGGCCCTTATTTATAAAACTTAACATAGTCTTTTTTGTCTCTTACTATCTAATGCAAACGGCAAAATGATTAATAAATACAAATGATTAACTGTGTACTTTAAATTTTACAAAACTTTATGATTTAGAGAGAACACCATAAGTTTTTATAATAGATAAAAAAAATCCACCATAATATTTTTTATTCAATTTTTTTCAAACTGATGATATAATAAGTACCTACTCCATGTACATTTTCTGGAAGATTTGAATTTGACGTGTTGGTTACAGTTAAGTCAAACAGAATAGCGGGCTTGACCACATTCCGATGAGGGAAGTAGGCAATCAACGTAACAGGTACCTTAAGGTCCTACGCAAAGCAATAGCTTATAATTATAAATAGATAGGCATTAGTAGGTTTCTACAATCATACCCCTTTAATTTGGCTTCGCCGTAGTCGGGAAAAAAGAGATTATCAATAATAAGACTGCAAATGTAAGTACCTAACTATGTCTGAGCAATTTCGATCGTAATACCGTCCGGTTGTCCAAATTTTTAAGCCATATTTTACAGGAGTTATTACGAACCTAATTAAATAAATAAATAAAAATAAAAAGTTTTTATTTCAGGCAGTCAGTACCCATAATAAGTGCATACAAAAACAACTTAAACTAAAATTGACACTGTAAAGGGGTGCCACTCATATTACAGCTAAAATAAAATAAACTAGTAGTTCTGTGAACTGTAGACTTCGGAGCATCCCCCCCCCCCCCCCCCATTCCCCCTCCCTGACCAAAAGGTCAAGCCCACACTTCCTCGGGTAAAAACCCGAAAATGATTGAAATCCATCCATAAATAACGCGACAGCAAACTTCGCCTCTTTCCCCCCTCATTTTCCCCCAATCAATAAAATGCCTCGACAATTTTTGGCAAATAAATCAAAGAACGTACATGCCATGTTTCATCGAAATCGGATGCGACCGACACTGACCAACCAACCAACCAATACACACACATCAATCTGCCAAATCGTCGTACCAGTGAAAAGGGAGATGTTCGTCGCCTCGCTTCGCTCGGCTCCTCAGTCAACTAAAGGTAGTAGCTATGCACATTCATTAAGTGCCTAGTCATTAAAAAAGCCAATTATTTTTTACGCAAGCTATGTACCAAATCGTTATAAGTGTTGCAACTTAAACACTAATGTTTTCCTTGAAATGCGATATCCTGCACCGATTTTTATCTGAGTTATTTGGTTTAAAAACAGGAAATTCTTTTTAAGAAACGCTTCTAATGGAGTTCAGGGGGGGAATTTTTGAGATTCGAGTGCCTGATTTCAAGAAAATTAAACTCCAAAATAATCGCACACAAAAGTTTGTCGGTATTATTTTCACATTAAATTAATAGTTTAAATAATCATGATTTTAAATTCCTATGGCTGTTATATTTAAAACACCATTTCATCGTTTTACACGGACTTTTAAATGTCATATTCGAGCGCTCGAATCTCAAAAATCACCCCCCTGGTATAGAACACTACTTAAGTTTACCTTGTTAATATCCTAATAATAATATGTTCTAGCTCTTAGGTTAGTATCTGTCTACTAGTGCCTGCCTACCTAGGAGCGTCTCTCGCTCTGAGCAGGTGTGGTGGAACTTCTCTCCGGTCCACCCCGTCAGGATCTAGCTGCAGCCCAGCCACCAGCTACAATCTCTCCCACTCGTCAGTTCTACATGGTCTGGCCCTCAGGTTAGTAAGTGTCTGCCTACCTAGGTGCGTGTCTCGCTCTGAGCAGGTGCGGTGGGACTTCTCTCCGGTCCATCTCGTCAGGACCTAGCTGCAGACCAGCCACCAGCTGCATGATCTCCCGCTCCTTCTTCAGTTCTTCACGACCTGTCTCCACCTGAAACGTACGAGAAACTCTAGTTAGTTTATAGACTCTCATAGTTAAATAAATACCTTGGCCGTCGTATCGGCGTGGCCCTCTTGCTCGACAATATAAAATTTGGTATATAATATTATCATACGTTTGATCTGTTTTATGATAAAAAAACTTTTTTATATGTTCTATTTAGTAGTATTTTGGTAAGTCTACCCTAATGATACTAAATCGAATACTATATGTATACCTAAGCGTATTGGTTTTAGTTTTAGTAAAGTTTTATATGTAAATCTAGTTTATATCTTTGCACGACTCGTTTGTGTCTATACTAAAATGTCGACATTATTGGTGGCCAAATTAATTTGGCCAATTAAGTACAAGTAGTATTTTAAGTCCTTGTTATTGGTCACATCCTGTAATTTACTAATATTATATTTTAGCACTTTCTAATCAGTAGTCTGTTGTACCCTGTTGATTAGATCACAATAACTTCAAAGAGCAGAAAGTCTATGACGAATTTATGAGCGCTAAGCCAATATGACCTGCATGCTGGGTAATAAATATTTATGATCGTACTTGCGTAATTAACACACTGTATATGGATGTAATAATGGAATGTTTTTACCGATACCTTCTTTTATTTATCTTTCTGTTTTATGTCGCGTTGGAAATCGTGACACTCAAACTATAGGACCTCGTCTTGTGAGAAAAAAATCGGCAATCATATTTAAAATTCGGCACCATCATAAGGTAGTTAGCTGGTAGAAGTATCATAGATGGAACGCATTTTTTTTACTCATTCTTAAAGCCCTGTTACACTTGCCCTAGTTAGCTTCCTAAATCAGTTAGTTTGTAAATTTAGACAAACTTGTGTAACCATTTAGCAATAAGTTTCCTAAAAAGTAACCTAGTTAGGAAGCTAGGATGGTCACTGGCAAACTTAAAGAGTTCATCCTAATTAGGACAAGTGTGACTGGGAGATATACAGTGTGTGTCTTTCATAACGACACTAATTTTAAGGGCTGAAAGTATAACTCCTAATGAACTGAAATTAGCATAATTTAGTTAAAAAATAAAAAAATAAAATTTCATACAATTTAATTAGGCACGCAATGTATTCGTAATAAATTAAACTTACCAATTGACATGTTGATTTCATTGAAATTTCGCTCTTAGTGACATCCTGACAAGACCGTCAAAATCATGACAAGTGACCTTGTTCGTATGAAAAGGACTTAACCGCCCTGCTATCGCGAAATACTTAGCGAAGCATTGCTGCTCGAGATTTTTTTTTAATTAATTACTCTTAATTATAAAAGGTAATCGTTATATTCTTTTGATAAAACTGTTAACAGCAATTTAAACTATCGTTATTTAAAACCAATGTCGTTATGAAAGACACACACTGTATATATTTAGGATCCTAATTAAATTAAAATTAAAGAATAAATAAATTGAAGAATCTTTTATCTTTTTTATCTTTTATTAGGATGCTTGTTAGGATACTAAAAAAAGTAAACTGTAACAGGGCTTTTACTCTGCACACAACCCATCCAGTATCGTATTAACGTTTTAATAATACAGGCAAAATTACTCCAGCTGATATACCTACACCTTGGGTAGGTAGTAAAAAAATCATGGGCCGCCCTGATTGGCGGTGCGAACTGCGAAGCCAGTGCAGTGCGTTTTGTATTATTTTTTGACTGCCGCGAATCCGCCATTCACAACCTCAAAGTCGCATAATGCGGTTAACAGAAAGTAACCCGTCATATGCCTGCCACATAAAACATAACACGACACCTCGATATCGGCGTAAACGCGCACGTAATGCATTGCACAACTCGTAGACCGCACTCGGTAAGATCGATGGTGCCCGGTTTCCTTATTGAATCTTACTTTTTCCTGGGTTTTTATGTAATCTTTCTTGAAACCGATACGGCATTTGCATTATATACTTTAATTGGAATGTGCGTGCCACTTGCACAATGCTCGGTAGTTAGTAATTGTGAGCGATTTTTGTTTTAACTTGGCCAAAAAGGCAGACATAAAACAAGTTTATGTGGTTGACAGATGAACAATGAACACGTACGTACAGCTACGTAAAGGCATCAAAATAGTGTACTCATGAGCATGAAAAATAGGTACTAAAACTTTGACAGGCAGCGCATATTTGAGTTTTCTAAAACTAGACCAAACGCAGAAAGATTTGCATTGTGAATAATGTAAGTATAACTGCTTAAGTATCTGGGATATGAAGAAGTTGTAATATACCCAACGGTTTACTTATTTTGACAACCATTGTAGATACGGGAGTTATGTTTCCTTCATTGCCGTGATAGAATAAACAAACACTTTTGACTATTTTATTAAAATAATCAACGGGGTCTAATCAGTTATGTTTTTATTAATTCAGAAATGAGATCTGTCATCGATAATGTACTCGTAGATTGATTTGCTCCAGACCATACTTCCACAGTGCAAAATAATTGGAAAGACATCAATTAAATTGACACCATGTAGCGTTTCCGCCGCCTTTGTTTATTCGTCTTCTGTCTGACCAATTAACGGTTCAAAAGTTTCGTAACAGTTAACTTAGTCATAAACTGAAATAGATGTCATATACTTCAGAAAAAGTCCTCGCCAAGTCTGGCCTCGGACACCGGAGGACTTGGTCACTTTTTCTGAAGTATATGGCATCTATTTCAGATTATAATTTATATAGTAGTGTTACTACTTGAAAACTGCAAAATCAAAAAAATATTCAACAAAAATAATTTGGTTTACTTAAAGATTCATATTTAACTAGTCAGTTCGTGTCTGAAAGATACTTAATTAAAACCGTTAATTCCTTCATTTTATACAAACTAAATAGCCTAGTCCTCAAACCTGGGCTAAGCAGGAAAGAGGTCTCATCTCAAGCATAAGTCTTCGACAAGGTTCTAAGTGTTATTTGAATGCAAAATATCCAGAAATGCAACTGCATCGTGACCGTGAGATTCAGCTGTCGCAATCCAAGCGGCCTACTTGGCGCGGATGGATAAGCGAGCATGGATTACAAATAACTGGCAATTATACCTATAGCGAATTAAATAAATAACAAGCGAAAGAAACCCACGAAGGTTATGAAAATATACTGCACTGAGACAATACCGCATTGAAAGAATAACAATAACAAGCCCATTATAGGGACGGTAATGAACTTGAAATAAGTATTTGGTACACACTACCGATGAGGAATATTAAGATAAACACGCAAAGTAATGCGCAGATTGTGCTGCAATCTTTTAACAAAACATCGTTTTTGTTAGTTATGCTTTGAATATGTCAAATCCATACAGTCGTGCAGTCTGGTAAAAAATCTCTAAGCCTCAAGTAATTTGTGCCTTTAAAAATGCACCAGTTGGCATCTCTAAGTTTTTATCCTCATGCCAAAAGTATCAGCATAATCGCCCACACCGACCATAGTTTGACATGTTTGCGTAACGCATACTGACGATAGATACCTTAAAAAGTAGAATAATAAGTCCCTAAGCTGTGTAGTGTTCTTCGATTTACTTTTAACGTAAACTTTAATAGCAAGTGTAGGTAACACATAGCTGGTGCAAACAGTTCTTGTTATTAATAAATAAATAATTAAATGTCTAAACTTATAACGAATAGTTTGAATTAGTACCTAATATTAGCATGTATCTGATATGTCTGAATTTGTGACGCTATGGTGCTAGCTGTAAGTTGCAAATATAATTCCGATAAATAAATAATAAATGTTAAGTTTATAACGGACTTGATGTAATATCCACATCTCTTTGTATATTTGTAAATTGCTATGTGTCAGAATTATGCTACTTGTTTATAATTGTTCTGTGTTCCTTCTCTATTGTCACTTTATTTTGTTCTATAAACTTAGTTTTTGTTAATTTAGTTTAATACATGTCAATATATTCTTACTCTTACTTTATACTTAAGTCTTCTTGTCTGTGACTAGTTTTTTTTATAATTCGTTAATTTAATCCAAGGAAGAGCGGTGTCGCCCAACACAGGCAAATATTTGCTTACCGGGTGGCACTATCCCTTAGATCATTAAAATGTTGTATCATTATGAAATAAAATATATTAATTTTTTTTTTTATTTGCTTGTAAAAACGTCCACAGTTCTTGAATTCCATTCTCACCAACTATACAATTTCACCGTCGAATATGAATGGTGTTTCCCACGTTAATAGAGTTAAGATGATATTATGTATTTTTCTGTACTGCTACAGTCAGTAGTACATCAGGTATGTATAGTTTGAGGTAAAAAAGTGTTGTTAACACATGTGAAGTAACATATAACTTTAAGAATCGCTCTCAGGAAATTAGAATTACCTACCTACCTAAGTTGCGGAAACTTGCAAAAAAGTTGGAAAAACTCTCGAAAATATTCAGAAACTTGTGCAAAAATATACGAAATTTAAATATAAGAATAACTCGAAATTTCTCTATGTGAGAAATTCGGCAATTTTAAAAAGTTTTCGTCGGCACATCAATTTTATTATGATCAGGCAAGCCGTTAAATTAAAATATATTTATCAAACCTCCGCCCACTTAGTTCACGTGTAGAACTTGGTAAACTTTTAACCCCCTTTTTCACCCCCCTAGTGACGGAATTAGAAAAATGTAGTATATTCCAAATTTCAAAGTTGTCTGCCAGAATCTAGGTTTGATTGAAAAAATCACACACACACACACACACACACCCCGCTAACGTCTGTTGGCCTTTTCTATCTAATTCTGAATGTGTAGTGTACCATATTAATTTCCAATGTTGCCAGTATCGCAATATAGGTAGGTGTTATTGTTCGAACCAAAACAACTGGCGTTGTGTTAGATTACTTACCGTTTTCATGTTTTATGATTATGAGATTCAGATATGTACAGTCACCGGAAATAGTATCTTCCTACACGAGGGCCGCAAAAATATGTGACACGCTCTTATTTGTACAGCCATAAGAGCGTGTCACATATTTTAGCGGCTTTCGTGTAGGAAGATACTATTGCCGGTGACTGTACCAATACCAAGTAAATACCCTATTCGTACGTTATTTAACAAATATTTAAGTGAACTTTGTATGCAAATGCTCAGAGCGCAATCTTGGCGACATTTACCAGTACTTTCTCATTCCGGGAATTTTAGTGAGTAAGTGAGTCAACCGAACGGTGCTACGGTTTATATGAGAATAGTGTAAACAATGGTGTTGTGGGTTTTATGAGCAGGCTGCTAATGAGTAGAATGGTGGTTTTCAACTCGCTTAGACTAAATGTAGACCGTCCGTCCACCAACTTATATAGCAACCGATTTTTCGTTTTCGCCGTAATCATAACAATGGTTTTGTCTGGATCCCTATTCGACATGCCAAAGTGCCATACGTAGATATCTCACTTGTATCGCTGTTGTTTATTTTTTTGATGACACATTGATAAATCACGGATCAAGGAAGAAACCGGACATTACTCGCTTACTCTATGTGCCTAACCACAGTTGAACCTTATTCCCGAGCAAAACAATCGTTTATAGATGACGCTTTTAAAGGGTGAGATAAGATTTTCCAGGCTAACCTGCCCAATTTTGACAGCCATTTGAAAACTCCTATTATGCCGACTTATTGTAGCCTTTTTGTAAACTATACGAGTATACATCTAATACGGGCGATAAATTAAACCAGACATAGATCTCATTAGTGTAATCATTAATTAAGATGTTTTTTAAAGTTACACTTAACTGTGACCCGATAATTAATTTTATTATTACCAGCAATGTACTGTAAACATGGTATTGAAAGTAACCGTCAACGAGCATTTAACGCAAGTGTATTTTCATTACATTGCGGGCCAAATTATTTTGTATGGATAAAATTTTAATTGCAATTCTAAGTAAAAATTATCTAATTGCATTTCTTATATCCTATACTAATCGCCGTCAAGAGATTCGCCCGTATTAGATTTACACACTGTATAGTCACTACATATTATCAATGTAAATGTTGACTCCCAGCTGCAAACGTAGCGTGACAATATGGAATGAATGCGCTCATATCGCATGCTAATAATTATGTATTACCAGCTGCTAATGCGGGCGTAATCTCTCATTAACACTTCTACTATTAGTACCTATATAACCACGACATTACAATCTTAGCTAACCAAAGAACCATGCTACCAAATTTGTTTATCCATTTCCAGAGCTTTACATTTATCGACCTTTGGAATCCTGCGACATAGCATAGCATAATCTGCATATATTTATATAGGTACTTACTGCAGCAGGACAGTGAGAACAGGTATCTTCGTACCTATAGAAATTTCCAAAGAAGGTGACCCAAATTGAGTGTATTTGACACCTTCATATTTTATGTTTAATATACATATATAATCTTGTATATTAAACAATAACCAATTAACAATATAAACCCAGCCGTATACAATATATAACAATATAACTTAACGCAATAATTTGTGACAAAATCTCAATATATGTTCCTCGCGTTTTTAAAGAATATGGTACCCTAATACAGGTAAAGTAAGAGTACATATGCCAGTTTGGCGACAAAATATGGACCATCGGGTCGGGTTACTAATGCCCAATTTATGAATAAATTCATTGATAAATTAGAACGAACATATTATTGTAGAACGGGGAGGCGAAGATGAAAAGCCGCGAGTACAGAATACGTTTTATTCGGACGGAAGAGTTACAATTACTAGACTAAACTTAGGCTATTAGTGCTCACTAGCCGCGTAAGACCTAACGGGGGGTAGGCGCTTACCGGTCTAGGGAGATAGTACTGGAGTGTCGACACTAGAGTGCTCAAACGTGGTTGGGTCACCTAGCTTGCGTCTACCAGTCCCTACTGCGAATCTCAAATAAACCTCGGCAAAGCGTCGAGGGTCATGTTTCTTCGTCGACCTTCCGTTAGCGACATCTAACTCGATCGCTGCGCCATCTCTTGGTGCACGGTGTGAGTAGCGCCGTAGTGCAGTTGCATCGTTGCATGGTGCATATTCTGGTACTACTAGCGCCATCTGTCGGCGGGTAGTAGTGATGGTGTTACAACTCTCCCCCTCTGTCCACGAAGTCGACCCGACGAGTGAGGCAGGAGAAGTAATCGGTTGGTTGAGGCGGGTGCAGGGTTTTCTCACCCTCCCCCTCGACCAGAGGTACACTGACTAGAACGTTACGTTAGAAAATTATGAGAAGAGCGTGTAGTCTAGGCCACGTGGTTACGTCGTTTTTGACGCCTAGCCACCAAACTCCTGCTTCGCCTTTCAGTAGCAAAGGCAGTTTCGCTTAGGGCTGTTACGTCGCCTATGTCCGCAGAGCGCTTATATATATTCACCGCTGACAGGAATGCCTCTACAACTTCAGCATGCTTCTCCCCACTATAGGTGTACTTGCAGTGAATGAAAGAACCCCTCGGCGGTTGTGCTGCCACAGGCATCCTCTCCAGGAGCCGTGAAAATTGCTCTGGTGACAACATATTTGAAAGTTTCTTCCTATAAGTTGTAACTCGTCCCGAACGCGTAACTAGGAAAGATGGACTTTTAATCTTTACTGACTCGCCCCTTCCGGTCATTAAAGTTGTAGGTCGGTCGTCTAGCGTAGCGGATCTGCTTCGAAACTTCGTAGCACATCGATGACGTCACGGGTCGCGTAGCGTAGCTCGTAGCACCACGATGACGTCACGCGTAGACGGGCCTCACAGAGGGCGCCACTGTAGAACGGGGAGGCGAAGATGAAAAGCCGCGAGTACAGAATACGTTTTATTCGGACGGAAGAGTTACAATTACTAGACTAAACTTAGGCTATTAGTGCTCACTAGCCGCGTAAGACCTAACGGGGGGTAGGCGCTTACCGGTCTAGGGAGATAGTACTGGAGTGTCGACACTAGAGTGCTCAAACGTGGTTGGGTCACCTAGCGTGCGTCTACCAGTCCCTACTGCGAATCTCAAATAAACCTCGGCAAAGCGTCGAGGGTCATGTTTCTTCGTCGACCTTCCGTTAGCGACATCTAACTCGATCGCTGCGCCATCTCTTGGTGCACGGTGTGAGTAGCGCCGTAGTGCAGTTGCATCGTTGCATGGTGCATATTCTGGTACTACTAGCGCCATCTGTCGGCGGGTAGTAGTGATGGTGTTACAGTATCTAATTATGAACCCGATGGTAAATCGATGAAACTTTGTTTTATAACTTTATCTTGGCCCTAGGAATAAGGATCTGCCGAGTCCTACCAATATTCAGGGGTCCTACGTTCTACCCCCACTGAAGCAGGTATTCTCTATAAATAGAAGCCACGAAGAGCATTTTTGTTATAATTAATAAACATTTCACTTTCGCTTCTTTATCTTCTTAGTATGTACTCGTAAAATGTTTATTAGTTGCTTACGTTATCTAAGTTAATTTTCATCATTCATAAATTCATAACTAAGCGTGTAACATGTTTATATTGACAAGGAGTTTTATGAGCTTTATATTTGTATTTTTTACAAAAAAAATTGAAATCGTGTGGCCGGTAATCTCTTACCAAATATACGGTTACATTCCCCAGTGAGCGAAGCGTATCTACCTGATTAGTCCAACTGATGACACCTATTAAAACAAGAGAGCCTAGTACTTACTTTCTACGCGCAGGCGAGCAAACAGTCTCTATTTGCGTTTGCGCAGCGCGTAATCACATTTCTGTGCGTACGCGGCGGTCACGTATCGATTTCAATGAGCCCAGTTTCAATTTAAAAGGCTGCGAGAAATTTATGTTAATTTGCAGCTTCTAATTATGGGTGTTCGCGAACGGGAAATGAGTTAATCAATGCCTAATTAAATGTACATCAATCGTTAAGATAGGTAGGCAAATGTTTTTGAAGTTGCCTATGATTACGTTCGGATCAAAACACTGTAACACCATAACTACTAGCGCGTCATACATTTTATGATATAGGTATCTACTTAGCATATCATGAAATTCCTGATTCAAAAATATTGGATGCTATGACGTAGACTGTTTAAGGTAAATGAATATGAAGATTATGAAGCATAGATGCGAAGAATTTAATAAAAAAAAAGTACAGCAGCAAAATCCAATTCGCGAGGAAAAAATGCTCTTAAACATGTTTATTAGTCCCGTCAATTAAATTAATCGATACATTAGATCGTTCAATAGGGATTACATTATCATATTAATTTAATTCAGGTTTCCTGCAGTAACAATAGGTAATTTAATCAACTTAATGGAAGCTTTAAAAAAAGTAGAGCTGCCCGCGCGAACATGCAGCATTCAATAACATGAATTCGTTCGCTCTAACCAGGTCAGCCATTGTATTCAAGTTTTTCAATATTTAAGACAAATTATATGACGATTTGCATATCAAACTAGGTTAAAAGCAAAGCTGGGCCCAACTACCTGCTATTAATAATGTCAACAGTTTAGCCTTACATACACAGGTAATGACAACTCACTTGAGACAGAAAAATTGCCAAATGGAAGTATTTAGTGTTCTCTCCATACATGGCTAAATGCGTATATACAATAAGTTTTAAGCGAGCTTTGCTAAAAGTTATTATTCAAAAGATTACAGCTTAATACGTATTACGAGTTAAGTGTGCTTAAAACTTAGTAAAAATGAGTTTAACCATACCTCCCATACGACTTATTATTTAATAAGTAGTTTTGCTATGTATGGAGTTAGCAATCTATCTACTCATTTATCTATGCCGCGGTGGACAGAAGCCATAAAGTGTCTTAAAGAACTAACTAACTATTCTCCGCGGGTCTAAAATGTATGGTTAGAAACGCGCGGTGGCAACTTTTTCTAATATGATAAATATGATAATTTACAAGATGCTCTTTTGGGTTTGCAACAAGTCCACCTACAAAGTATTGCAGTTAACTTGTTCGCATAAGGTTCTCCTAAGAGGGCTACACGGAAGCTAACCACGCATTCTAATTATCATTTCACTCCTTCCTTGTGACCACCGGCGCCAGCTCCACACACAATTTCAAAAACGCTCTAACTCCTTATAAAGTTCACAATTCTTACTATCTTCTGACGTGCGATATTGTTGTAGAATGCCGGCGACCATGAATTGTGCATGTTCACGATTCGTCGGTCGTGGGAGCGGGGATCGCTGATTCGATTTTGATTGACGTGTGTTATTTGGAATTTTGCGACAAATCTTGAGTCAGCATTTGTCAATCTTCCCTCTTCCTGTGCATATCTGGCATTCCTTTTTTAATGAAGAGCCTCCTTCACCTCCTGTCTTTGAGTTGAGCCAGTGTCGAAGAGGTGGATAGCGTGGAAACTAATACTGCCTTCGAGATTTAAGGGAGTGCCTAAAAACTTGCCTGACCAAGTAGCCACTGAATTTTGGTCAGGTGGACTGCGTGAAATATCGTAAGTAAGTAATGTATCTAATACGTGTAATAAGCACAGCATATTCATCAGTCGTATTAAATATTTGCCTGAATTGCCCCACAAAAAATAAATTTAAATAACAAACCTTTTCAACGGAAGCAACAAGCAATATGCAGTAACACTGAATATTGATGGCATTACTGAATTTCATTAAATCTACATTTTCGTGACGGCCATGCGTGCAGTCTAATGAGGTAATAGCGGAGTCGTGAATGTACCGAAGAACTAATGTATCCTTTAAGATACATAACTATTGTGAACGTTAAATCAACAAAAATAGTACTATAGTCGCAAAATAATAATGTATTTGAAGGATATTGTTGAACACATTTAAATATGTATGTTTTTATTGCCGAACCTTATAAGGTTTTGATTTTGGACAATCAAAGCAGCCTACGAAAGAATGACAAGAATACCTAATGCACGGGAGGTACCATATTTTATTTAGGTTTTGTTTATCACTTTGTCGGCGTGACTCATACACAATAACACATACCCATCTTTCTAATACTGATGATCCTTCCGGCTTGTTTCGACTAAGGCGACCACTTCAGCTCCTAATAATTCGGCGCTCGTGCGCCTGAAGATGGCTGACGTAGCCGATCTTCGAGGAGAACCCCCGTGCACATAGAGGGCACGTGAGGACACCAGCCACGCATAGTGGTAGTGAATGGTAGCAGGCTGGCGTGTTTTCAGCTCGTCGCGTATGGCGTCGAGGTCAACCTTACGTTGCTCCTAGAAATCGCCTATTTGTCCTGCACCAGCCTGCGCTGACTCAAGATGCTGTTCTGCCAAACCATCCCATGAAAGGGCTCAATATGGCGCATTTTCTATTCTGAACTGGAGGAGGGTAAGCGGAAACAGCCGGGCAACTCCTCAGATACAAAGATGTTCAGAAACGACACATGAAAAGATGCAACATTCCTAATACTAACTGATAATCAAATCCACGGACATGATGAAACTATATATAAGGGTTCGTAGTTGACTACGGAACCCTAAAAATTTGCTAATGCAGCTACGCATTTTGCAAGGTCCGAAAGTTACCCGTCGATAATGATAAATGCGTGTTTATAATTACTTGTTATAAATCTGCTTCTAGACATGACCCCGCTCCGAACGCAAATTTACCTTGGGTAATAAATAATAGTTAACGGCTAGATTACTAGAACTGTTACTACGCTGTGGTATTAGTAATTGAGGATTTCCTACAAATAGCATGTTTCTAGGAGCAATGCGGTGGGCTACTTCAAACACAGTTAAGTCTATTGATGAAATATTCAATGATTTATTAAGAAATAAAAATCTAAAACTTAGAGCTGACAAAATTTATCCCTCGCGTAGAGAAAGCAACTATCAAAACTACAATCTCATCTATGGTATTTTAACAAGTCAGTTTACTTTACGAAAATACCTTAATGTTACGTCTCGCATTAGGTACCTACTCCCAAAACCTCTACCGTTTTCCGAAAAACTCCTAAATTAAAACTTTACTGAAAGGCATGGCTCTATATAATATAGAAGAGCACCATGTATAAGTGAATCGATAGTGATATTAATTCATTTGTTTCGCTGTGTAAGCCAGCCAAATCTCGAACCAGCTGACTGTGAAAGCAGTAACCTTGGATGTCGTCAGCGAGCGGCGACCTACAAGCGTCATATCGAACTGTATTCGATACTTCTAGCGGTAGGCGACGAATGCGACGATGCTAATCTGTGTAGCCCAGGCAAAGTTCTGAAGCCTTACTCCGTTCAAGATTTGTAGTCTAATAAAAAAAGTGCTTCAAAATTGTATCGTAGCGGTATTAGTTGTAACAATTTTAAATGTGATTTGTTTAGCGTATGGTATATATTTGTGTAACCTTATTAGATCAATGTGCTTAATAGGTACCTGAAATACCTATACAATTTTAGTCCTGCCCACCACCAAGAGCGCAATAAATTCCAAATTTAAAGTGGTTTTTCAAACGTACAGAATAGGCAAGTAAGTAATTAGGTTACCTACTCGTACTTATACATAAAAAGTTGGCACAGTTAGATACATTTTATAAGTTTTTGACAGATGGCTATTATTACTGATCCAAACCATGTGCATCCATAAGCCTTTCTGATGATTTTGAACCTTATATCTTTGCATTACACAAAAGTTGAACCGTTTTGAATACCAAAATACAAAGCAATTGACAAAGCGCTTCCTGTGCGCTTTGAATGACACAAAAGCTTGCCCGATATCAAAGCCCTTCAATGGCTGCTTCCTGGGATGATATTATGATCGCTTTTCAAACACTACCCTCAGATAAACCAGTATAAACCGGAATCCGAGTTATGAAGCAACGATTTGTAATCAAAGATCACACATGTATTGGTTCTAGTTGGAGTGTCGGATAGTAACACAGTACAGTCAAACCACAGACCGGTTCGTAGCAACGTCATTCTAAGGAATAAGGTAGTAACTAACTATGTATGGATTCTGTATTGTGCCAGCAATCTTCCTTCAGAAAGGTATATAGGTGTGGAGTTGTTGACGTTTTAAAGTTTATGCAATGGAATTATCAGGTACGGCAAGCGGTCTTTTTATAAATCGCCTGTGTAACGTCTGTAAGACGTGAACAGGTAGAAGGTATGTAGTAGATTTTAAATACATAGGTACACAAAAAATTGTTTATTTTTTTAAATCATAATAAATAAATATGTAATTAACTCAATTATCTCACTAATTTCTGGATCACTAATTCTGGATGGTACCTAAAGTACTTGTAATATGTAAACTTAAGTTCATTATGTACCTATATCAAAATTAGGTCGAGGGAAAAGGAGTTTTTAGTGTCCAAAAATACTTAAGCGAGGGTTAGACTAGCAAGTTTACTTGCGGCAAGTAGGGACGCAGCTATATTCTAGAATGAAATAGTGATATTCATGTCTCATTCTGAACTATAGCTGCGTTCCTATTTGCCGCAACTAAACTTGCTAGTCTAAACCTCGCTTTAAGCTAATACTTTTCTTGACAAAAAATACATTGTTAATTGCCACAAACACCGATCCGAGTAGTATTCAACGATTAGCCATCAATGTAATCTCACCAAGTACAAGGAACAAAGTAATAACTTAAACTCGACAATGGTCAGATATCATCTACAGCCTTTTCAATTTAAAACTCTTTGATTTATCATCAGAGGTGTTCCCAAGCTCCCAAACATTTCAGGCCACGAGAAAGTAAAATACACAAAAAGTGGTTCGGCAAGTTTCTCCCGCCAAAACTGAGATCACTGACCGATTGACATTCGATTGGCCTCACAACGCGACAAGGTATCATCGACAAGATGATGAAATGACATTTTTTTTACATACGTAGTCTTGTGTTGGTAGTTACGAATGCCGAATTTACATTTAAATCGAAATCGTGCATTATGTATGAGTAGTAGTAGTACCTACTTTTATGAGTTGATTTTAGTTTTATGGATCCGAGTGTTTTAAAGAGAATTGGTATAGCAATCTTAATTGTGAGAATTACTTACGGTTTGGTTTGCAACAATGTAAGTAGATAGCAGAAATAAAACAAGCAAACCTCTTACTTAATATTTTATTCATAATCGCTTTAATAGCCTCAATTAGTTAATTTATCTTTAGTCTGTTTCTAACACAATTGACAGATAAGGACAAACGCTTATTAAGGCTTGTTAGACGTTTAATTAATAAAGGGGTAAATCTGATCTCCACATTTTGTTACTGCAAAGTCGGTGTAGACTGTAGAGTAAGAGTGGTCGGAGTATAATTAAAATACCATAAACTTAAACGTGTCACGAATCGTATTGTGTGTCCATAAGGGTGTGTCATTGGTTGTCAAAATCAATTACTTACGTACAGACACTTTAGAAGAACTTGTTGACCTTTAATTTAGGGATTGAAATCACTTGTTTGTAAATTTACAAATATAAGGTCAAGTAAAGATGATCTGATTGTCATGACCTTCCAATCATTATTAGGCTAACCACAGACCACAATATTTTGGCGGAAAAATCTCACTCAAATTCCTAAAAAAAAACATTATGTTACCTATAGCCGCAATGATTCGTCTAGATTTTCTTGAATAGACCAAATTGCCAATACGCCATGATACCTGCTTCATTTAAATTTAAAACCAATATACAACCATGATGGTTAAAATAAATCAATGAAGTCGAAAGTAAAACTGAATAAAGCAATTTGCAAGCACGGTTGAAGCAAGCATTCGGTTAAATGACGATCGCTTTAGCTCTTATTTCATTCAATTGTTTAAAACAAAACTTACATTATAGGGAATAAAGTTGATATTCGCAAGCACCCCACAATCGATACATATAGTCAGTAGTAAATGTATAAATATTTGCCTTTGGTTATTTAGAAGAAAGTTCGCAAACAGTGGTAAAGAATGCTGATGCCAGAAGATATGTACAAATCTGTATGGATATAGTTGCTGATACGAGTCCATCAAAGAAAGGGCTTAAAACATGCAATAATGTAGGAACATACGTCATTTAAGAATAGCTTAGCAGAAAACTGTCTTATGAAAATCAGTGGTGGTGGTGAAAAACAGTCTACTTTAAGTACACTTCACATCTTCTAGACTGATTTTGTATGTTGACATAGCTGACTTAAGAAAATTATTAAATGATTGATAATAATGAAATTTGTACAGTTTAATTTATTACTTAAACGTGGCATTAACCGGAGAATCGGCGTTTAGGCGCAACACAAACTTGAGCGGGAATTCATTCAGCATAGACAAAAATCTGTGAAAGGCGGAAAAAACCATCTTCCGTCTGACTTTTGTCCAGCTCCATACAAAAATTCAGTCACCATAGACACATTTCGGCCATCCGGATGATTTTTGTCATGTTCAAGTCAGCAAGGTGTAGTCACTTCTTAACCGACTGCCGAAGAAAGATTATCTAGGATTGTTTTTAATTCGACTTATTGATAGTGTAAACGGCGCTTTATTCATTCAATCTCAGTGATTTGCGTAGTGGCATTTTATCGGGCTTCCCGGCAGTAGGCCAGTGGGTCCGAAATATCACGAGATCGTGTAAACCATTACTCCACCGGGTGTCGCAACCGTTGCTATTGCATTCTGTGCTAAGCAAAATTGTTGGTATTTTATGTATTTTGCGGTTATTTTTATTTTAAGTAATAATTCATTTATATATTTGAAGGCAGGAACGAGTTGACAAAATCGGGTACAAGAAATATAATTTAATAAAGGTCGTAATGTAAATTAGGTCCCTTTAAACTGGAGTCAAAGAAAAGCACTGTGGAACAATTAGTAGTTAAGTGACCGGGTCGTAAAACAGAAAAAAAAATTAAAAAAAACTCCGTACTAAAAACTCATGGGCTAAATAAAAACTTAAATTAACGTCAATTTTAATTATAATTAATTGTCACGTGCAGATGATAGAGTGATAATGACGTTACACCCCTTGTGCCATTAATTCTTTGAGTACTTAACAGTGTTTACCTAGAAGTCACTATAAACAAAACCTAAACCTTTTAAGAACCAGTTAAAAGGTCAATTTCTCCCACGCCATCCTAAACCTTCAATCAACGGATTAAAGGTCACAATCGATCGATTTGTTATTGTATTAGCATAACAGTTGGTCTCACGTTCATTTTCATTGCAAATTGAATCTTGTCAGCTAGAAATAAAGTGTTCTTTCCGTTGTAACAGAATGGAGCCCGCATTCCGGTGAGCGACGTGCCAGTTAGCTGACATTTGCCGACGCCGGCGCAGGGTGTTCTAAAGTTGGTTATTCGAAGGCTTTTTCTGATGACTAGTATAATTTGGCATCTATTTTCATAACAATCGTTTCTTATCGGAGTTCAGGTTTATATTGGTACATCCGAAGCGAACTTCGTAAGAGTAAGAAGTGAGAATGATATGCCTGATTTGCTATCTGTATAATAGTATCATGGATTTACGATGAAACCTTAGTCATATTATTAGATTAACAATTGGAAACTTAAATTTTTACTATCTTTGGCAAGAGTATTTTTTTCTAGCTATATATATATATATATATTATATTAATTCGTGATAGATAAAACTTTATAAAAGCATTAAGTATTATCCTACTTAATTTATATTATAGCGAGTGTAACCATACACTTAGGTATATTTAAAGTTCGAAGAATTGTATTTGCATAGAACACAGTAAATATTATTACATAAACAGTTGTTAAAATTATAAAGTTGAAATCATTATATTCAGCCTGCATGCAAGCCTGCATCAAACTTGTAAGATTAGCCATATTACCTCACATCCTAGAAATCTTATCCGTGAAAGATAAAATTCCGAACCCGGTCGAAAGGCGATCAGCCAAGGCAAGCGAGTTAATTTGCTTGTACATTACAGGTAATTGTTAGTTACACGCGATTAATAGCCTAGTGCCTAATTACTAAGATCTAACATGCAACTAGGTAAGCAACGAATATTGAATGAAATTTAGCATGAGTCCAAGGTATTAAGAATAAAAACGCAAAGCAACCTTCAGAGGGAGCTCTTATCGTGAAAAAAAACATCAATTAAGGGCCTTATCACACTTGAGCAATTTGAAAGCGATTTCTATACAAAACTCGTACGCGGCGAACTCGCGGCGTGTTCGCTCCCGTACAAAACTCGCTCGCAAATCGCAGGTGTGATAAGGTAACGCTCTTAGATATAACATAGTCAAAAGAAGTCCGGTAACTTGCGTATTGTTGCAAAACAAAAGGTTTTTAATTCTTTATCAATGCTATTTCACACAATGATGTTTTTAAACGCCAATGTTGTTTTTGAAAATACTAGTGGTTCTGTGAACCGTAGACTTCGGAGAACATAAATAACGCGACAGCTAACTTCCCCTCTTTTCCTCCTCATTTTCCTCCCAATCAAAAAAATGGCTCGACAATATTTGGCAAATAAATCAAGGAACGTGCATGCCAAGTTTCATCGAAATCGGATGAAAATGCGACCTCTAGACCGACACTGACCAACCAACCAACCAATACACACACATCAATCTGCCAAATCGTCGTACCAGTGAAAACGGAGACGTTCGTCGCCTCGCTACGCTCGGCTCCTCAGTCAACTAGGAATGTGAGTATAGGTTTATCGCTAGCATTTTGGTTTATCCTGCACACTTCTGATTGCCGCCTATGAGAATTCTAATACACGGCCCACACGTCTAGTACCTATTAGGGACACATGTCATTTTCGCAATTTCTACATTCCTACACCGGTGTTAACGGCTGCTAGTGCTAGGGCTCAGAATCTCATTCGAACTAGATATTTATGTACTATTATTAGATAGGGAAGTATCTCCAATTTGAGACTATTAACGATAAGTATATGAAAAGGCAATAAAAGGCAAACCCCGCTGCGTTGGAAAATTTTAATAATTTAAGGATTCTCACCATAGACAGTATATAAAGTAGGAAGTAGGAACGTGGTGCAGTGTGGACGAAAATCCAATAGTGAGCCGATTTCTTCGTTACGGGTGATTTATTCAAACGTCAAAACTGAGTGTGTGTGCACGAGACCGCGGCTTACTATGGCATCACAATTTTTTGTTCGTGGGATCACGTCTTATTTTATGTCTATGATTCTCACTGACGATTACGTTTTCGTTTATGTTTTCAGTTTGTTTTACAATTTTGCTACCGGTTGACCTTCTCATATTATTTGGGGAGGGGGAGAGGACGGTTATCATTACCAAATTTCATAAAAAGGGAGGGCATCTAAATGTACCTACTATAGGATAAGTCAATTATATAACAACGTCTAACAACGAGAAGACAACAACCCAACAAGAACATCATTGCTACGTCGTACAGTCGCCATCAAATATATCGGAGCGGCCAAGGTACTCAAAAATATCTGAACTTGCACTTTATCGCCCTGACAATAGAGACTTTCAAATATTTGTGCCCACCCTGGCCGCTCCGATATATCTGATGGCGACTGTACCTTTGTACTTCGAAAAAAAACAGTTCCATTATTTGTTAATTACCTATTTCACGGGAGGGTTAGCACATTGATTTGTTTAGTTCCGTTACTATCAAATCAATAGGCTAACCAATTGAATAAATCGATCGCCCTCGAACTACAAAATCGATGGTTGGTACAGTCGCCATCAAATATATCGGAGCGGCCAAGGCACTCAAAAATATCCGAACATGCACTTTATCGCCTTGAAAATAGAGATGTTGTTCAGATATTTGAGACCACCTTAGCCGCTCCGGTATATGCGATGGCGACTGTACTTGGTAGAGCCTATTAATATTAATAGATAATTAATTAAACTCAGTTTTGATATCCCAGATACTACGATGACAGTGCCATTGCTCAATTCACTAGCTACCTAATCTGATCTCCCTAATCCAACGGTCATTTCCATACAAAACCTGATACACACTGGACATTGGGTAGGTTTGCGAGACGTTTATGAATAAGGGTGTAAGTTTATAGTTTGAGGTCCATAGTTTTCCATTGTAATTTCCAAGCAGAGTTAGCGTGTATAAACTCTATACCTACCAGTGGCAGCACGTCCATAGAATACGATTCCCGTCGGCTTGCCTAAGTTTCAGGCGCCTGAGCAATTTTCCAACAGCTCATAAAGAATTTTAAGCCAAATTCAGCGCCGGCTTGCCTAAGTAAATTTTTAACCCACCGCCACTGATACCTACATACAGCCTTGGCCAGAAGTGTTGAGCACCAATGCGATTTTCATACAAAACTGGAAAGTTTAGTCTATCGTTTCCATCTTTGTTTAATTTATTTTGTCAATTAATTTAAACTAATAGGCATGTTTTGTTGAAGTTAGTAGTAACTGCATAGAATATTTGCAATTTGTCGCACCGACTTAAATTTACATTTTTGGTACCTTCTGTTTTCATATTTTTTAAGTACCTTGAAAGTGTTATTAAGTGAAGTTTTCTATATTTATAAATAAAATATAACATTTACCGTTACCGTACATTGTTAGGATAGGGAAATAATGCTTAACATCAAAATTGTAAACAAAAAACACCTATGCTCCACACTTCTGGCCAAGGCTGTACTTTTCTTTCATGTGTAACCGCTTGTCGAAAGCCCGTGCCCGCCTGGCCCCGCGAACCGTTAGTATCGACTGTCTATTATTAAGAGTCCGGTAACGATTTGAAAACGAAAATCGCTAATAATGACATTATGCACATGAATTGCATTTGGTACGATAGCTTGAAGTCTTGTTATTGCAAAAAAGTACTTTAGGTCTATATATATTAATATTTAATACCTTAAAACTCGATTCTTACAGAACATGTTTAGTGAGGACGTTGATTCGTGTAATTTTGTCGTAAGATTTTTAATTATTATTTGTTATGGACCCTAATATGTTTTATATTATCTGAATAAAGCATGAAATGAAGTTTATTTTTGTATTTTTATGTTTGTAAAATACTTTAGTATCTTTCCAAAAATATCACCTAAAATTCGGCAATTTTTAGCAAAATTGCTCTAGCAAAACACACTCTCTCTCAAAAAATATATATGAAAATGAAAAAAACTGTTACACTTATTCCTCAGGCGACTCATTTTCCAATGTATTTATATATTTTACGTACTTATATAACTTAATTTAAATCAATAAAAACCTTACTCTTTTCACCTCTCCAAGCAAAAATCGCGAAACAGGTGTTAGATTAGGGTGAATTATTTATAAATAAAGCATAAAATTAAAAAATCGTTGTATTTATTCCATCCAAAAAGAAACGATCTTTCATAATATGTATACAAAATTATAGAAGTTATGTTAGTTACTGCAAAATCGCATCAAAAAGTTGAGCGAAATCGAAAAAAAACACTACCGGACTCTTAAGTTTGCGCTACAAAACAACGGCGCGTATCGTAGTTTTCGAACTTCGACCAATTAGCGCACGGGCTGTCAACGGTGCGTCGATCAAGCTAGCGGGCCGTAATCATAGATCCCAGGGCGGCATTCGAGCTTCAAACATCTGATTTTGATGTGATATTACATGATTAAGCATTGACCCAATAAATTAATTACCACGAGCAAAATGAAATTCCTGATGAAGTAATTACAAAATCCAATAGCTCCAAGTATACATATAGATGATCATAATAGTTAATATCTATATGATACATATTCGTAGTAGATTAGGTAACACTTATCATCTTCAATCAATGCGGACTAAGAAGGCTTCTTAATGTAGGTAGGTGAAAAAGTGGATAGGTACATCTCTTTGTAATCGACTGTATCTACAAAAAAGCTTGACAACGTGCATGCATTTTTCATCTCGTTTTGAACAGAGAGATGAAAAGTGCAAGGTTTGGGACAATGTTTTAGTGTGATAATGCAGTGATCAATATAATTTTCTATTTCTCGCCAGTCTGCCTGCGACCACGAGCGTTATGACACGCTCGAAACGTCAGGAAAATTAAAAGTAAGTGTACGCGATTAAGTCCCGTGTTTTGTCAAAATAATTTTCTATTTATTATAAAATTCATATAACATTTTGGGGTCTCTTTATTAATTAACAATTCGGATTGCTTAAAAAATCTTCATACCTACACACCATTTTAATGTAGGTAGCTACCCAAGAACTAGGTACCTAAGTAGCTTGTGTTTGCTCCAGTTCACTACTTTTATAAATTAGCGTGGGAATTTGTTATCGGTTCGTAAACAATGGCAGATTTGTATCAATTAGAACTACTGTGTTTTACAGTTTTACTGACATTAATTTAACTAACAAACATGCTAAGATACAGTATGTACTTAAAATAATTTATTTTTAACCCCCAGTGCAAGGGGGGTGTTATAATTATAATTTTGACCGCTAAGTCACTGTCTGTGGCATCGTAGCGCATAAAACTATTTAAATTCAGTTTTTTTTATTTGAAAGCTGGTTTTCTAGCGAGTCCTAGATATGTTTTATCAAAATCGGTTCGTCTGTTTCGCGAGATTTTCTAAATTTTTAAATTGATTTTAAAATAGCTATGGCACACAATCACGGTTTAAATTTTCTATCCATAATATCGCAAGTCTGTAACTATGAGACATACAAAGATATGTTCTTTGGAACCATGTCATCGATTTTAAGGACAAGAAAAACTGCATACATGGATTTAAAAAAACTTCTCAGTTCGTGCCGCCACACATTTGGAGTTTCCACTCTCAAATTTTCAAACACTCGAATATCGCTATCGCCCAAAGCGAGTCCAACTTTCATAACTTTTACTTTCGCAAATCTGCCAATTTCGACGCATCATTTTCTTTATTTGCCAACGACTACAATTTCGTTCAATTACGGCAGAGGTTTCCAAACTACGGCCCGCGAGCCGGATCCGTCCCGCGAGTCCGACCGGCCGTCCGGCCTGTCAGTCGGGCCGAAGAAAAGAGCAAAATTCCATACGATCCGGCCTGCTTTAAGTAGCGGAGGCCCGGCCCTGGAAAAAATACCCCTGAATTTACAACATAACTCCATAGTTAGTACTAGTTACGATTACGACATTTCATGGCGGGGAACCCATCCGTGCCGCTTGTACGAAGAAATGACGGCTGGGTGGGCAGGGTTCCGTTGTATAGCTTTTTATCCGATAGACTAATAAGAAGGGTAAAACTCGTGCTTTAATGTAAGTATGTATATTCTTCGGCATGGCGTACATCTTAATAAATAAATAAAAATTCGTCTGCGTAGTCAACTTGGCATTCTTGGTAGTGACAACTTGGCCACGCCATACTTGACATAGGTGAGGTAAAGGCGTAGACCAGGTAACACTTGGCATGCAGACTTGATGTAGACCAGTGGTTCATAAGCGGTAGTCTGTGAACCCCTGGTGGTCCCTGGAAGAGCCTGAAAATGCCCCCGAACAAAGAGATCATCAATCTATTATTGACTTTCTTCGTCATAAGTGTTTACTTCCAATCCAAGCAATTGGTGTTCTTTGTAAAAAAGTGGTTTCTATTCCTGAAAGTTCTAAGAACTACGTACAAACATAGATGGACTGTATACGAATTGAAAAATTGTACATTAAGCCTGTCATGTATATCTATAGCCTTGTAAATGAAATGAAAGTAATGTTATAACTGCATGCAACAGACTGGAAGATAGCAAGTACTTAGTGCAAGTCTCTTACTCTGGCGGTTGTATCTTTGTTCAGAGGCATTAGCGCGAGAAACGTTTTATTGCATTGTTTCACGAGGATGTAACCAATAAAACTAATAGGTTACCAACACAGATAACCTCAACACTAGATAGATCATAAGTACAACTCTGGGTCACCACGCATCAGTGCTCCCGTACTAATTTTGTATGAGAGCGCGACCGCGTATTTCAATTGAGGTAACGTTTTTGATCATTACTCACGTGGATTCAAAATATCCACAAAAATCAAGTTACAGGGGTGAACCTGGATTGTTATACTACAAATTGGTGTATAATACTATTGAGATTTGCTGTTCGGATCGTAGAAATTTAGGAATAAAATTGCACTGATGTGTGGTGACGTCGTGCTCCTTGTAAAAGTTTAATGATGAGGTGTCTGTGTAGTCTGTGGTTACCAATGAATGCACATACCTACTATACGGTCGACACCTCAGTTGGATTTATTTTCCTTGTGCCAATGGGATAAGCTCCAAAATTATCGATTGATGTTGATACACTGGGCACTTTCCTGCAATTTAATTTTGGAACAATAATCCCAATTCATTCTTTAATTGAAAGAGTTAAGACGTGAAATACCTACCTACTCGTATCTGGCTATCTGGCGTTTGCTTGAATGATTGGAAAACGAAAAATATCGATTGCGAATGAACCTATTAGGACTATAATAAGTACCGTCAACTACTACAACTCTGCCTGCCTTGTAAAACATGGTTTTACTCACCAAACAACTATCAATGTCTTATTCCTGAAATGGCCGCCTATCTCCCGTCAGTGGCGTAGCTAGGGGGCGGCGGGGGCGGCCCGCACCCCGCGGTGGGTGTCACCCACCTAGGGGTGACACCCAGGCTCTCAGGTGACTTTTAGGTAACAGCTTTTTAAATCGGCAGCGGCGGCAGGCAGCAATTTCTCTTTACTGTAGCTTCAACTGATAAAACATAAAAACCTTCATCTCTCACAAGTTACTCAACTGCCCATGCATATGGACGACCTCATGCATATGGACGACCAACTCGACTATGACGAAGTGAAAAACAATAGCTTGTTAGCCAGTTATTACATTGCACTTAATACACCGTATAAAAACTTAGACTATTCAACCAACCGGAACTGCCATGTCTGTCATTTTCTAGACAAAACAAGTCTGGCAATTTTTGCGGGGGAGGGGAACGTAAAATGTATGCGATACGTCAAAATACCCACGTCAGATAAACGTCTGTCTATACAATGCGGATGACTACTTGTCATATATTATTGGCAGAGGGGAACGCCTGTCAATGGCCGCTCCGGTTGGTTAAATGCTCTAAGTATAAAAACGATCTCCGTAGGATACCATCGTTCGTCACTTTCAACTTCTCTGGGATGATTGTGCAAACTTGCCGTTAAATTTCACTTTTGAGTCATTTTATAAAGTTTGAGACTGTAAATGTCAAAACGAGAAAGTATAGAATTGGATTTATTAGCGAAATAATCGAAGTGAAAAATCACATGTTCTGGGGGAAAATATTTTGTCTTCAAATATCTAAACATGTACTTTATTGCCTTGACAATAGAGGCGTTGTTCAGATATTTGTGACCACCTTGGCTGCTCCCATATATCTGATGGCGACTGTACCTGATTGATCCTGTACGCTTACCATGACCTATGACATTGACGTTTTCGAGAACGAGTATCGAGTGTTCTATCTGTGCATCTTGCTTGTAACATATTAGTGTAAACGAGATACAGATAGAAAATTCGTTACTCATTAACGAAAAATGTCAATGTCAAACTCATGGTAGCCGTACTGATCAACTGGTACCGTTACGGTCAAAAGTTTTACAAATATGTATGATATCTATGTTAATCGTAAACACATTCAAATTATAATTAGTTACTACCTATCCTTAGATTAAGTATTTTTGCTTTCATGCTCTTGTTGTCACAAATAAATGTATTATTTTTATTCATCAAAATCATTTTAATTCACGATATGTACCTGCAAAATTTTACTAAACAATATTTTCACTGATACTTGTTACACCGTTTGTTACTAGTAATCGGCATTCATAAATAAGCAACAAGACTTTAGTGGCTCTATTTCACGTCAATTAAATCAAAACCGGGTCAGCAGTTGCCCGTGAGCCGTTCATTCATTCCCAAGATTGGTTGAACAGACGAAACGTAGACGGCGACTTTGATTTCAATTGAGAACATGAAAAGTTTTTAATAGGTTTTGATGTAATTAAAAGACAGCTTTGTTAATCTTCTAATAATGTAAACATAAATAACTTAGTTTTCTAGTTCAATTTTCGAGGGACACTTCATACTAGTACTAATAATACCTACAGTAAATAAATGAAAAAAGGTTATTCTTATAGTCGGAGGGTTAGTAGTCACTGTAGTCAGACATGCAGTAGTCAGACATGCAGTAGGCCGCGTTTTTCTGCATTTGCAGGCGCATGAATATAACTACATAAAGGAATCTACGTATAGTCTGACCGATCAAACTTGTCCAGACAGCCAGAAATTACTTTACGTCACCCTGGGCGGTAAGTGATATTTTACGCCCACGGGCGCAGCGGCAAATCTCACTTCACACCCAGGAGAAGACGTAAAATTGTGTACGCACCACGGGCGGTAATAAAGAACGGCTCAGATCGCTTGTCTATGGCCCTTACCTTCGGTTCGGGCCACAAATATCCGCGATCTGAGCCGTTCTTTATTTTACCGCCCTAGGTGCGTAATGTACTATTAAAAGCCCGTCACAGACGCAGCTATTATAGTATATATTATAGCTCCGTGTGTGGACTCTGTCAAATAGTACGTAAAATATATCGAGATTATATCGTAATATATCGTAAGACACCGAGCTATAATACCTATATTTTATATAGCTCCGTCTGTGACGGGCTTTAGTCTTTCCTTTTCTAAGGCATATCTCATTTAATAACACATGAAAATTAGCTACACAAAACCAGGAAACATAAGGCTGCGAAGTTAATGACCTACCAGCAATTTCAGAACATTAATATTATAATTAATTTTAGGATTCTCGCGATCCACCGTCAATGATTAATAGCCGACGATTTAGTGAACGCACGCACATAATTTTATACCCATAATTTATTGCACAGTCATCACAAATTCGTGATCAATTAGGACAAGAAAATCAAAACCGCCAAGGAGTTTTGAAGGATTTAAAACTCTAAGAAATGCGTCATAAGTGTTACTTTACACAAATATCTTAGGAATGTGTAAAAGGATGCCTCTCTGATGACCACAGTGAGTGAGGTCAGATTTAATGTACCTACCTGCTTTTCAAGGCCATTTTTGCAATTATTGTTTTACTCTTTGATTTGTTAATCCTTTGTGTGAGTGTCACGGGGCTCGTGCAGTTGCATCACTCACCCAGGGTGTAACGAGGGATCTCACGAATATCGATTCTCTCACATTCGCGAATGCGAATGCGAATATTCAGGATATGAATTTCGAACGCGATCGCGAATGCGAATACGAATGTACGGAGTAGTTTAAACATACTCAATCTCTGTCATCATTTTTATGTTTCCGCTACACAAAATGATGTGCTGGTCACTTTATATTATAGGTATGTATTAATACGAGACATTATGTATTAATACTTTTTATGTAGCTTGAACCCGATTATTTATGTGCTTCAAATCTTGTAGGTACTCATACTCACTAGGTACCCTTTCATGCTGTGTTGGGAGATCAGATGGCAGTCGCTTTCATGCCTACGCCGATTCCTGGAATTAGGTTGCCGAGCGGACCCCGGGCTCAATAGAGCCGTGGCAAAAAGCCGAGACAAACGTTAGGAGGATGACGATTCCATCTAATATAAGTATAAACTTTCAGCTAAGGTACATTACACAGCTTAGTAACCCAAGCATCGTCTCAGATGAAGACAAGAGGCGTCAGACAAAGCGTGTCCTTGGCCCGCA
Organism: Pammene fasciana; assembly: GCA_911728535.1. Taxonomy (NCBI): domain Eukaryota; kingdom Metazoa; phylum Arthropoda; class Insecta; order Lepidoptera; family Tortricidae; genus Pammene; species Pammene fasciana. Next base: position 8,788,985 of record OU452292.1, read on the forward strand.
CTCGCACCGCACCGCACCGCATAATGCAATCAACCTCTCTGTACACATCTCATTATACTAATCGTACATAATAATAAGTGTGTAGATAGTATGCAGGGGTCAAAATAGTACGAGAACTTAAGAAAATACAGTGTACAAATCCTAACTTCTCCCAGTCAAGGATAAAGAATAAGATAAATAATAGCGACACTAACTACTAGTAGTTCTGTGGTACGTAGACTTCGGAGCATTTCCCCCTTTTCCATCTCTTTCCCCCTCCCTCGAAACTTTTTTTTTACAACAACCTCTAAGGAAGTGTGGGCTTGACCTTTTACCCGAAAATGATTGAAATCCGTCCATAAATAACGCGACAACAAACTTCCCCCCTTTTCCCCCTCATTTAATAAAAAAATGGCTCGACAATTTTTGGCAAATAAATCAAGGAACGTACATGCCAAGTTTAATCGAAATCGGATGAAAAATGCGACCTCTAGACCGACACTGACCAACCAACCAATACACACACATCAATCTGCCAAATCGTCGTACCAGTGAAAACGGAGACGTTCGTTGCCTCGCTACGCTCTCGGCTCCTCAGTCAAAAACATGTAACTAAAACAAAAAAATTTTGCCCAGAACTTTCTACTATATTTAACCCCCGAGTCAAAAAAGGTTGTAGTCTACCAATATCCCCTAGTCAGATTCCCCAGGGATCCCCTAAGGTAAAGCGTAGGTAGCGGTTAGGTTCGTTAGGTAGCTTCAGATGCCCGAAGGGCAAATCGCCCAGGAACAGAAAATGTTTCTGGAAAAGAAACACTTCGGGGGATCCTGGTGAACTCATTAGTTCAGCAGGATCCCCTGGGGAATCTGACTAGAGGATATTGGTGGACATGCAAAAAAGGGGGGGCTCTAAAACAATTGAACCGATTTAAATGTTGTTTTTAAGCATTATTCTTGCGTTCTGTTATTTTATGTCAAGCTTTTTACTAGTTAGAAAAACGCACCCAAAGAAGCTCCTAAAAAGTAATTATGCAAAAAAATCTATGTGTCTGTAACTACGCTTGATACCAGACAAAAACTACCAATCTGCCTCAAGCAGTCGAAGTTCAGTGAACAAGAACTCGGTTATAAATCAGCTCGAAACGGAGCCACAGCTTTATGTCGCCTATTCACGAAACATTCCCAACCGTTGACCGTTGTGACCGCCTTCACTATTCACCTGCGTTGAACTTTATAACCTAGAGATTACGGGCTAAGATAGCTTGGCTTAACGGCTGATTGTGTTTGTGGTGATGACAATAGGTCGCACGCGACGCGAGTTGACTCACGAAGTAGTGCAGTGTAACTGTGGCTTGGGATCGTTTTTTGTGGTATGGGGTGGAAATGATGCAACCTTTGTACAAAGGTTTTTGCACTCAGGTAGGTGCAAGTCATTTACTTGTCTAATGGCTCCTCTACATGATGGGCCATCATACGTAGGGACGCAGCTATGCGTTAGAGGGAGCTAGCGATATTGCGATCTCGTTCCGTCGTATAGCTGCGTCCCTATGATGGCCCATCATGTAGAGCCAGCCTAAGGCGATTATCACACCGCATGCGTCGACGGTGTGCAAACGTGACAGCGCTATAGAAATACAGAGCGCTATCTCGCTCGCGCACCGGCGCCGCATGCGGAAACCGCAGCAGTGTGAAAACCGCCTAATCGAGAGATAGGGATTCTCCTGGACGTATGTGACATTAGACGGGGAGCTGGCTAGACAGAATAATAATAGAACCCTCTAGATAGTTTGCTATACTATGCTCATAGATCCGGACATCTGGTAGCTGTAAATGGTGGTTTTGTTGCTCTCATTATTGTGTCATATCTGACGTGGCCAACTCCTAGTCTATAGAGAGATACAAGTGGCAAAGTTGAAGCTCAAATGGCTCAAAGTAGGTTTTTTTTTGTGTGTGGAGACGGGACTTAGAGGGGGCCTCTAGCTGCCCGAGGAGGTGACGCCGGGGGGACCCGGAGGGTCCCCGCGGGGGGGCAAAGTAGGTTAAGTTGAAAGCAGATTTATATTTCATTTGGTACTGGTTTTCTAGTCTTTATCTAAACTCTGGACTATTATAGTATTTTGACCAACAGTTACCGCTACCGCCCCGCGCTCTCGGTGTGCAATGGCCTTTAAGATTCGAGGGTCGAAGTTACAAAATGAGGCGAAGCCGAATTTTTAAAAACAGACCCGAGAATTTTAAGACCTAATTATGTACCGTTGCACACAATAGTTTTTCTACGAGTGCTAGGCAAGCCGGTAAGCATTGAGTTCGACGAATGACCTGCTGCCTCTATACAACTGTCTTCAATCTCCCGGCGGATGGTGCCGGCGCCCCCTTGCCTACAGCGGCGCCCGCCCCGGCAGCAGACTCATTATATCCCTAAGAATCGATTTTTGAGTCATCTTATGACAAATTTCATAAAGTATATATATAAAGTATATGCTTTGAATATACCTGTCAGTCATTTTATTGGCAAATTAGAACGCAAGAGTAGAAAAAGAGGATTAGTAACACCTATCCGTTTCGAGATAAAGTGTAAAAGTGTATGTGTGTATGGCACTTCAAATACATAATAAGTTACTCAACAAATGGAAAGAAAGTCATCACTAAGCGGAAGGTCAGAAAAGGTCAAGTCGAGTTAATAGCAACGATAAGTATCTCCAGTTTTACTAGCGTATCCACTTTACACTCACGCTGCAGATATTTTACTAGAATAACGAATGAGTGGAATTTAAGTAATGGTTTCCTCATGTGCAACATTGTGAAACATAATTGAATCTTCTGTTTTATTTTAAAACTATTAAGTAACGAAATTGAAAATAATATTATTATTTATTAATTTATTCAGGTAATTACAATAACAATACGTTTTGTTACAAGAGTATCGGTAAGCTAGCGTGGTTTGCGCGATACCGATTCCGCAGTAATTTATATAAATATGTTTTTGCAATCAGTTTGTTACATACTACATATAAATATAACTAGGTACTTATTATAAGATATTGCTGCTCGTGGTCATAATTTAAATGGTCATCGAACTAAACAAGGCATTTATTGTCATTAACGATTTCAATAAAAGCGTTTGCCGAAGGGTATAAATCACATGTCACAAGAAGAAATTTACGTTAAAATACAATAAAATTATATATATACATTAAATTAAAGTTAAAAAATACTTGTACAGTTACAAAGTATTATTATAATGGGAAAGAAATGGACACAGGTGTTTTATCTAGAGCGATAACCGCCGTAACGCATTTTACTAAGCGGATTAAACAAACATGACACGTGACGTACAAAAATAGAACTTCGTGTAAAAGAGTTCAACGCGCTCGGATAGTATAGCTGATTCGGCAAATACGATATTTATTTATTATAGAATTATAGGCTTAATAGTAAATGGTATACAGAATCGTAGACTTAGTAACTAGTAGTCCGCCTCGAACTGTGAACTCGCTATTAACTTGCAAACGAGTTAACCAATATAACAAGACCCCAGAGGGGATTTTTTTTCTCCTTTTAGCGCCGTAACCACTTAAACGAGCCTGCTCATATACGAACTCTCAAATTTTATGTACCTCTGCTACACCCCCAACAAATTTCATAAAGATCAGAAAAACGTTACTGAAGTTCTCGTCGGAAAAACTATCGAAATCAAAAAGTCATCCAAATGCCGAGACGTCCCAGTAGCCAGGTGACAGTTGGGTCTGGAGTTGTTTGTAAGAACTCACTTCGCTTACGCTCCGCGAGTTCCATAAAGGGAATTTAGGGTGTCATATAAGTTGCATATAGATTTAAAAAGTTTACCCATGCGTTGTTTTTTTTAAACTAACTGTATATAGGTACTAAACCCCTTTTTTGCGTTGTTTTATAACTTTCAGCTTTAAATAGGGATCAGTTTCTTTAACGAAAATAAACTATTATATGTAGTGTTTTGTTATAAAAACCCATACAATTTCTCAGTAAATTAAGTAATTGACTGAGGAGCCGAGCGTAGCGAGGCGACTAACGTCTCCGTTTTCACTGCTACGACGATTTGGCAGATTGATGTGTGTGTATTGGTTGGTTGGTTGGTTGGTCAGTGTCGGTCTAGAGGTCGCATTTTTCATCCGATTTCGATTAAACTTGGCATGTACGTTCCTTGATTTATTTGCCAAAAATTCTCGAGCCATTTTTTTGATTGGGGGGAAAAAGGGGGAAGTTTGCTGTCGCGTTATTTATGTTCTCCGAAGTCTACGGTTCACAGAACTACTAGTAATATTAGTCTTAATCCCCAAATTATTCACCGGTATTTACTAACCAGTCTGTAAAGTATCTATCTGCTCAAACATTGATATCTGTAGATCTGTAGGTATATCTCGTCTGGTGGCAAACAAATCTCACTAACTACTATCACAAGTTCATAGCCATAATGAACCATACTGGCATGGCAAATGGGGTTGGCAACTGTCAACGGTTTGGCCAGATGGCGCCAGCATAGCTGGCACCTGTCACTAGTATTGTTGTATGGGATTTGGCTTAAACACTAGCCCATCCAGGTCAGAAAATTTCAAAAAAAAAAAACAAGAATTTGACACAATTGGTAGGACTGACAGGTACCAGCTATGCTGGCGCCATCTATAAAAACTTTCGACCGGCCAACCCCATTGGCAACGTAGCAAGGTTGATTTTCGTTTAATTATTTCTTTGTAATTAAGTAGCGAGTTTTGCTTGTCACCTGACGATCTCATCTAGACATTTTTACGATATAATTACTCAAATCGGACCACGGGTCTCGGAGTAATCGGTGAACATACATAAAAAAAAAAACACCAAACCGAATGCAGAACCTCCTTCCTCAATGGAATTGAAGTCGGTTAAAAAATGGAAAAGACCAAGGAAATACTGTCACTCCTTAAATCTTTTATTCAATAAAACATAACTCCTTTAACATTAACACATAAAACAATCACGTTGATTAAATCGTTAGTATGTAATGTTTTTGCTCAGACTGACGCCACGCGATGAGCTCATGCATAATTATTTAACACAAGATTTTGAGAGGGTTTTAAACTGTTGGTACAGTCCACTACAAAGATATGTATCCACTGTTGGACCTTATCATAAGGCAATAAGGTGTAAAAGTGGATACATCTCTTTGTAGTCGACGTACTGAAACGGTATTCGTTAATAGTTTGTTTCTGTTTAGTTTTTAACCGCCTAGGTTAGCGTCTAATGCTGTCGATAATCAATTGTGGAACTTTGTAAGGTCAGATCGTATTACCTACCTACAAAACAGACCCGCGGAAAATATTATACAATTTTAGTTATATTGCTAAATGTGAGTCTCAGGATTATGTACAATCGACGTCAAAGATATGTTTATACTTTTGCACCTTCTTCTTTGTCGTATCCTTATGATTGAGGGACCTGACGGTTGTGGACACTTCACCAACACTCTCCAACACCTTCTTACAGGTGAAAAGTGTAAACATATCTTTAACGTCGACTGTACCTATAGGTAAATAAAATTCAAGTTAAATATGGAAGTTACCAGTTCATAAGAATCTGTCACCAACACTTCTTGCCGATCAAAGGGTTAGATATGTTGAACTGGCAAACAAACTTTTTAAGCAATAGAAGAAGTAAACTATACCTACCTAGGGGCTGTCCATAAATTACGTCATCGATTTTTGACGATTTTTAACCCCCCCAAAATCATCCAAAGATTATGCTTCGAATGGCCCCGTTTCCTCCTACGTTATGCTACCATCATCCGATGTCCAAACCCCCCCCCCCCCCCCCTATTTTGAAATGACGTAATTTATGAATAGCCCCCTACTCACCCTGTTTTTGGGTGGAACTAGTAGGTAGGTAGATAGAAGCGTCAGAAAAATATAGTAAGTAGGATTCTCCCTGTAGACGTCCCTGACCAAAATATACATCTTAGTATCACCAACGTATCACCATTATGTATATCTTCAAATAAACTACAAGAAAACATGCGATTGATGTGATTTTAATATTTATATAACTCATTATAATATTTATTAATATAAAACGCATTAAACTCCATTCACAAGAAGATATTATAAAATTTATTGAAGTAGGTACCTATACTATTCTAAGATTAAACTCAGCAGACTCTGTCATTGCAAATTCTTGCCAAGTTCAGGCAAATTTATCTATAAACGTAACCAGTATGTCTACTCTCAGATTACGCCTGATGATCTCAGATATCGAGGTCACTTTACACTAGTTATCCTAAGAACTAGTCACTAATGCTCGCAAAAGCTTTCGGAATGTATGGATCTGGTCGGAATGTCCCATGTAAATGGCCACATTTCTTAACTGGTCCCGACTGGTCCGATGGCACCCGATGAGTGGCGATTACGACGCTCTTACATCCGGATCTAATAGTTTACTCTTTACTAGAGACTAGGGTTTATAAATGTTCAGTGTTAATGTACTAGTATCCTCCTAAGAGTTGGACAGACCTGTACGTCTAGCATGACTTACGTTGCGGCGCGACTCTCTATACTTCAGGCGCGACTCGAAGTATGGAGTCGCGCGCGACAACGCATGTCATGCTAAGGCCACTGATAAAAGTTGCGAGTGGGTCATTTAGTTTTTATTGTATTAGCGCAAATGTAATTTAATTATTATTTATTTATTATGTACTTAATTCTATGGACATCTGGTCTGAAATAAACTATTTGTATTTGTATTTGAAAAAAATTCTTAGGCAATCTGGTGATGAATTTGGCTTAAAATTTCTTCATGAGCTCTAGGAAAACTGCTCAGGCGCCTGAAACTTAGGCAAGCCGACGGAAATCGTGTTCTATGGACGCGCCGCCACTGAGTCGAACCACCATAGTCCTTCTCTTCTCTTTGCCGGTCCCTCATGACTGAGGATCGTGACCACTTGGATCTCCCGTGGCCCTCACCGCTTGATGGAGTTTGCCTGATGTGGCCTTCTTAACTTGGTCAGACCATCTGAGGCCAGTTTTATAAAGCTAAAAGTTACAATTTACAAGCGGAAGTCTCTTTCTAACACATAGGGTTAGAAAGAGAGTTCCGCTTTTAAATTGTAACTTGTAGCTTTATAAAATTGGCCTCTGGTCGGAGGGGGGCCTTTAGGTCTTTCGCCTTCCACTTTTCCGACCAGGGGGGTGATTTTTGAGATTCGAGTACTCGAAAGTGACATTTACAACTCAGAATAAAACGTTGAAATTATATTTAAAAAAATAACAGCGATAGGAATTTGAAATCATGAGTATTTAAACTATTAATTTCATACGAAAAAATTGGCGGTAAGCTTTTGTGTGAGATTATTTTCGAGCTTAAACTTTTTGAATTCGGGCGCTCGAAAGTCAAAAATTGGCCCCCAGGACCACTTTTTCTAGGCATTCGTCATCTCTAAGCATAATAAGGCAAATGTAGGAAAGCAACCGATGTTGGCAGATGGTGGACAAACGTGTTTTGATACCAACCACCACCTTAGGCTAACCCCACACTACGAAACTACGAAAAGTTGTTCCAGTTCTTTTATTTAAGGCAATATAGTAGGTACCCAGGAAAATATTAGTTCTAAGCACTAAGAGTCTATTTCAAACCTATACACGACGGTTCATTGTCGCAATAACTAGCACCCACTCAATTGACTCAACGACAGTTTACCAACACTTTGCAATTTAATTTGACTAAAGATCGATCGCTACCTAAGCTAAGATTTGCAATGCAATAGAGAATTCCTGCATACCCATGCTCAGGACAGTGATGTTCCTTCATCCTTTGCCTTGTATACTATTCTATAGTCCAGTACGAGTAGATAGCAGGGACATGGTCTAAATAACTCGATTCCCGTAAACCTGGGTTTTCACATTTCCTTCAGCTTCCTTCGGATAAATCTTCTATAGTTTGCACCCTAAACCTGTCAGGTTATGGGCCCAGCACGCTTCCCCTGCACATATCTTAGCATTGTTATAACACCTACCAAAAATCTAGAGTATACTAATGGTTTAAACTGATATCTACATACAAAATTAAACTCGTGGAGGTTCTAAATTTATTTCAACAAATTTTGCAGCAAACTATCGTTTTATTTTATGACAGGTTGTAAAAACAATATTGTAGGCATTTTGTTCGCAATAAATTGCGAAATTTAGCTAGGAATTTTCAACATGTAACGAGTCTTACAAGTTATGGATGTTATAATACCTGATAATCATGATGGTGGATCTTTGAGCTGAGTTATATGGGTAATTACTTATGAGTTGATTCTAATTAGTAATGCGTTACGGACTACACTGTAAAATTGCGCTTTTATACTGAAATGTAAGGTAAATAATTGTTTTCAAGACATATATTTAACCAGGCAGCCAGCTTTCATGAAAAGATTTATTCAGCATGCGTGTCCACGAAATCTTGAAAGTATTTTTGATTATACCTCGTAAGCCTGATGAGATTTTTTCCTGACACCAGAAGTAAATTAATCATGTAAGCAGTAGGTATCGATAAGTGTAGTTGATTTCTTTCACTGAATAGTCCAGACTTTTTACTTTAGAAACATACGCAATTTTTGGTTTAAACGATTCTTGGTCGGATACCGAATTATAAGAAAATTTATTCAAAACGCAAGCTCCGTTCAAAGATGCTCAGACAGGCAGCTGAATATACATGCGTAATGAATAGTGGGCTATCAAGTGTGTCGAGGGCCGGGCCCGCGACCTCCGCCTGACCGGTCCGGCCACCCGCCCCTGATTCTTTGCACGCCGTGTGAAAGCTGACAACACATCGTGATTTCAGTTATCATTTTTGCATAGATTTTTGTTTGGATTGGCGTTGTTTAACCGTATTTTGTTAAGCAATAAGGAGTACATTTATGTGTTTAAGCACAAACTTTTCATGAAGTAATAGCACAGCTAATTTTGACTGATGGATCAATGGTAAATTGGCTAGTGTAGACAAATTGTCACTCCCATAAGTAAAGTATCTGTGATCGGCAGTAACTCATGTAATCATGTTATTTGTACCATTTCATAAGAGGCACGAGTTCGTGGTGCTAAAGAGACACTTTTTCTCACAACTTGTTTAACAGTTAGAATCAAGTTCCCAACCTACATGATGTCATAACTAAGCGGAAGGTGCTAAATAGACGCTCTTTCTCACAAAGTCTCTTTTTTTCTAACCCACTAAAAGTTAAAACCGTGAAAAGTTGTCAAACCACAATTGCCTACTTTCTCAGGTGTCCAGCATCCATTGCAACACGTGATATAGATGTAAGACGCCGCATTCCACAAATTATGCCTATAGGCAACGAGAAATATTGCGTAACCTATCGCATCACACCGAATGATAATCACGATAATTCACTGAACGATTGCCACCCTGTCACGCAAGGTTTACGCAACACTCATTTACAACATTGCGCTAAAGAATCTTAGCAATTTTACTTATAAATAGGACCTACCTCTGGTGGAGCAGCGAATTTCAGGTTGGCGAGAGATCCGTGGGACCTGCTCCGGTGTTCCTGTCGGATGCTGTATGAGAACGCGCGCTCGTTCATGTGTCCTTTCTTCCTGTAAATGCCACCGGCGTCTTCTACGGCTTCTAAGGTGGTCATGCTTTGAGCAGCTTTCATGGAAGGTGGCGGTGGTGGCTTGGAGCGACGAGGATCGACGGTGGCGTACTGGAGGCGGCCGCGGCCGGGCGGCGGGCCGGGCGGGAACGGGCCGGGAGGCATGCCCGCCGGCATGCGGCCGCGGTGGGCCAGCGTCGCGGCGCGGGCGTGCGGTAACGTGGCTGCGGGATGCGCTAACAGCACCATGGGGTGCCCGGCCGCCCAGGCCGGCGGAGCTCGTCCTAGCGACCTGCCGTTCATTATCGGCGCCGGTCCCGGCATCGTAGCATACAGCTCATCAGCTGATGCTGAAGACTTCTTCTTAGTCTTTTTTGTAGTGAGTTTTTTCTTAGGCTCTTCCGGGGGCGGCGGTGGTGGAGGCACTGAGGCCGGCCGCGTGATCTGACGCGGTCGTGGTGCCCGAGTTGGGTGAGGTATGTCATCACTAGCATCATCTCGTTCTACCTCGCCTACCCACACTTTATGATTCTCGTCGCCATCGTATACTTCCAGTTCCTCATCAGTTTCGGGTGGAAGCGTGGTCGGTGCTCGTTCTGCTTCTAAACGTTTAGCGTAAGAACTGTCAGCGTACGCATGGAAGCAGCAACGGACTAGAGCGTTGGCGGCGGCCTCGCGCCGGCAGATAAAAGCGTGACATTCCAGGACTTTAATGCCTTGTGTTCGTCTTAAGACGGCCGCGAAGAGCGGCGGGCGCCGCGGAGCCGGGGCCCTCGCGAATGGGGAATCTAGGGGAAGGAATCTGGGGGCACCCTCGACGGTGACCCGCCGCACGGCCGCGCAGTAATGCAGACTCGATATAGGGAAAAACCTGGCCACCCGCGAACCGCTCTCGTCCACATTCTCCAACAATATCCCGTTGGACCAGACTGAGAGCCACGAGTCGATGCCGCCGCTGGTCGCGCCCTTATCCGGGTACAGTTCTCGGAGCGGTTCCTGTATGCCCTGGAGGCCGTCCTTGCTCTGCTGGGGCACCGCGGATCCCAGGTAAAGCACGCGACACCTACAGATCGGCGTCGACTCCATTGCGACACTGCACTATCACAACATCACACTGTATCACACGAGAACACTGGCACGCGCAAGGTACGTGCGGCGGCCGCGAGTCGCGCGCGGGGTGTGAGTGAGCGGAATTCAAGATGGCGGCGGCGGGGCGGGGGCGGGGACAGCGCTACCTGCGCTTACGCACCTGTATAAGCGCTCCACACACTATTGTAAATCCATAGTATGAATTCACATTCATAAAGATTGTTATCAATTCTCTGTGCTGTTAGGAATAGTGTATGTAGGCTCAGGCTCCATTAAAAAAAAACAGAGCCTAGTCTATCACCTAGAATACCTAGCAGGGCGTGCAGATAACTCAATTAACTACGGCTTACCAAATTGTTTAACAGTTGAGCACACTTTTATGTGCTTTTATGACGAATTTATTAAGAACATCATAGAAGGTAAAGTTGAAGCAGAAAGGAAACCAGGAAAGCCAAGAATAGCGTACATGGATCAAGTCAAGGAAAAAATAAACGTCGTGTGGTATCACGCCATCAAGGAGAAGGCAAAGGACAGATATACATGGAAAATGCTCCATCGACAAGAGCCCAGCTCTTAAATAGTTGATGATGACACTTTTATGTACAGCGCATAAAGAAAAATGAAGCCAAATTAGCTTCGGTTTACTTCCAAAGATTTAAGACATGCCGCCACTGATGGCACTGATACTTAAACCGAAACAGTTTTGATTTTTTTCCATGTTTATAAACTCATGTTCTGAATTAAGAATAATGTGTGCCGCCTGTCGCGCCTGTGAAGCAAGCGCCGATGGACCGCCATCGGCATTGTGTCAATGGTTCGTCGCGAATTCAGCCGCATTTCTCTAACCAACGTGACGGAATGCCAGTTTTGTGTCTGCAGTGAAACCGAAGGTCGCCGGCTTGTTGGGAGATAACAGTTTTCTCTTAGAAGTCAAACACTGATTGATTTGTTACCCTATCCATTCTTGTCTTATCGTGTAAACAAACACTTTTAAAATAAATTATCACTCTTTTCTGGGATTATCACATAAAATATTATTATATATTTAAAGAGACTTAAGATTGAAGAAAGTATTGAATTCAACCAAGTAACCACTGAAAAATATCATTTTTAATATAATTTCTTCGATAATGGAAGTAACGGACGAACAACCCGAAAAGTAAATGACATTATGATGTCTAGATTAACACATGTTTGTTTACACGATAAGACAAATAAGGAGGGATAGGGTATAATAGGAAATTTGTGATGGTACATAATTTTTTTGAGATTTCCAACAAATAATACGAGGCTTTAAAAAAATTCAAAGTATGATTTGGATGGAAAATTTATCCAGGCGGAAATCATGACTACCTACAGAAAAAGAAATGTCCGCAACTAAGGTTCATCTCATCTTATAAAAAAATTAATATCGTCTCCAAAAAAATTTAAGACGTACCTTTACCACTCACCCACCACCCACCTTTAGTTTGTAAACCTTACCACTACGCTATCAATGATATAATGTAGTCGCCATCAATTATATCTGAGCGGCCACGATACTCAAAAATATCTGAACATGCACCTTATCGCCTTGACAATAGAGGCGTGGTTCAGATATTTGTGACCACCTTGGGCGCTCCGATATATCTGATGGTGACTTTACGAGTAGATATGTCTACTTATTACTTATATTATACTAGATATCTACTTGTCTATTTTTTTACTGATTTCAGGCGCTTTCACCTCAATAATCAAATAATATCGTTACACTTAAGAGTCGCCAGGACGCTTGCGTTCCCATACAAACGTAGTTTTGCTCTCATTTCAAAACGACATGCTTTAGAACCACGAACTTTGGCATGGGCATTCTAGTAGTACAGATCTATGTCGGTAATTCGTTTTCGTTGTTAAAAATTGTAATACAAAGAAAATACAGCCAGATACAGATTTACATACAAAACTTATTTTTGCTATGTTTTCTTTGTGTTACAATTTTTAGCAACGAAAACGAATTACCGACATAGATCTGTACTGCTAGAATTCCCATGCCAAATTTCGTGGTTCTAAAGCATGTCGTTTTAAAATGAGAGCTGAACTACGGTTTGTATGGGGACGCGAGTTCACGCGAGCGTCCTGGCGACTCTTAAACACGGTATTTTCTTTGAACACGCACAAGGTCGATATAATTACCCATTTCTAGTTTTATAACTCTAATGGCACAATAATGAATATTAAATAGGTCGTAACGACCCACATATTACCTAACTTGTCCGGTAATTTATACTATCATTTGGTTTCAAGTGATTGGTGAGGCAATCAAAAGGTTTTACAAAACTGCCTACTGACACTGACATACGATCTTAATTTAGTGAGTTATTTGACTTACATGTTTGTAATATCAATGTAAGGTGATCTACTGACTTGCTTAAATTGCTTAAGAAGATCTTCTGAAGCAAGTTTTACTAGAGTCCGACCAAGCTAACTCCTCAAAGCTTTTGCAACGCAATTGCCACCATAAAGTTTATCTGTTATATAAAAGTTTATGCTAACTCTTCACACTTTTTCTGACTATACATACAGAACCCTTAGGGTAATGGTTTCACTAACGTAACGTAACGATTGCGTTTGCGTTAGGTCTTAAGTTGTATGGGATTTTTAAGACAGCAAACCAAGCGGAATGTGTCGAAAACTCAATCACCGAGTGGAAATACTTCATAGATACTCGGTGGTTTAGTTTTCGATACGTTCCGCTTGGTGTGATGTGTTAAAAATCCCATACAAATGTAGACCTAACGTAAACGCAATCGTTACGTTACGTTAGTGAAACGATTACACTACGGATTCAGTACGGCTACCATGAGTTTGACATTGTCATTTTTCGTTAACGAGTAACGAAATTTCTATCTGTGCATCTCGTTTACACTAATATGTTACAAGCAGGATACACAGATAGAACACTCGATACTCGTTCTCGAAAACGTCAATGTCATAACTCATGGTAAGCGTACAGGCTAAGGGGTGCAAGTAACTTATCGTATTGCTCATGAACGAGAGAATGAATACTAAGCAATATTAATAATATCATACAAAGTGTATGTCATGTATGTGTATGTATGAAATACTTATAACGGCATTGGCACGCAAAGTACCTACTGATTACTAGAAAAAATATCAATAACAGAGTCCGCACTTAGTTAAATAAAAAATAAGATACATCTATTGAAATAAAAACTTATCATATCATCCTAACAAAACTATAATTTATGTAAGAGCAGATTGTCAGATGTTAATAAGAACGATCTCTAATAAAATTGCATCTTATGGCAACGGAAAATAAGAAATAAACACGCAAGCTGGACCTTAAAGTTATTTATTAGTATATTTATACTAAGTATATTTACAAGAAAATCTAACAAGTTCATCAAACAAAGCATATATAATTATCCATACATAGTCGTACGTTACGAAATATGATTTTATTTATTTTTTAATCTGCACCACAAGCAGTATATGCTGTATATGTATATGTATAGTGCATCGGGAGGGTTAAAATAAATACAGCGAGTGGGTGATAAAAACGCCCGAGAGCAAAGCCGAGTGCTGTTTTGAGTCTTACCTACCCACAGTGTGTAATTTTGGCTTAGTTGCGGTCATGTGTGGTTTATGTGTTTAATTGATAGCTGTTACTATTTTAGAGGTTTGACAAAGACACCGAAGGTTTTTTCATAATTATTTTCGGAGTTATTGTGATTTGCGAGAAAAACCCATAGAAACCATAAAAATGCAATATCTTGTTTCTGGTGCATTATATGCAAATCAATAAAATATGTTCTCATAAAAGAAGTTTGTAGCCATAACTCTGAGAAGAAACTGCATAAAAAACATGGTAAATTAAGACACAATTCAAGTTTTTACCAAAAATGAAAACAATTTTTTTGTGGAACAGTGCCTTAAAGGTCGCATTTTATTTTTGAATGGACGGAATCTACACATAATAATATAGTTGTATATTAAATGCCAGCTCATAAAAATAAAGGGGTGGCGAGATATGAATTTTTAAGACTTTTGTTTAGGGTTGTCACTGATACTTCTATGGAAATTTAATTATCATATTCAGTCATATTCATTGATTCTGCTCATAAATAACATCATTAGTTTTGGTTCATTATACTACTTGTATCATTAAATCACTCATAGTAATGTTTTGAATTTTACGCGCGACACCTGCGTCGATTTAGATAAATTTTGGTTATGGAGATATAGTTTGAGTTCTAGGGTTGGATATAAACGGCCTTATTCATAAAAAGTTACACCCTACTTCAAACCTACTTGAAGTCAGAAAGCCCAAGAACTACCCTACCCTACTTATGATAATGCCGTCAATGGATGACCTTGAACGATATGACGAATGTTAGCTAGGCATATCTTAAAATGGCGGCATTTAATTATATGCCCCGGAAACAATATTAATACCAAATGATCATTATTCGAACCGTTTTTCGGCTAATGGTTGGTCGGCTTATTGTGTCACTTACAAAATGATCATATCTGCGAATCAATAATCTGTGAAAAGATTACTCTGCCTAATGAGATTCTGCCAACCGTGTTTCTACCGAAGAACCCATCTGCGAGTGGTTGTCTGGGAATCAATAATCGGCTAATAATATTTCGGAGAATCAATAGGTCACCCTTGACCATTAAGCTAAACTTCATCTAAATCGGTTCAGCCGTTCTTGTGTGATCGAGCAACAAACATCCAAACACACAAGCTTCCACATTTACAATCTTAATGGGATTTAATTTTGTGGTTAGTTTTGGACAACCCTATTTCCATAGAAATTTCTAAAATAATTAGAAACGCTATATCTCGCTACCCCTTCTATTGTCGTGTGTAATTTTTTAGGACATAATAAACAAGAATATTGTTGATATTTATATTGAAGAATAAAATGCGACCTCGACAAGATTAAATTCAAAATCAATGAAAAGTGAAAATCAGAAAATCTTAAATAATTCTTATAATACTACAGTTACATTTCCTATTTTTTTTATACGAATAGATAATGCAATGTTATGTTACATAAGATACTAACAAATAAAGAAACAATTAAATTTTTGGAGAAAAAAAATATTGAATTTTTCCTCACGGTCATTGACCTTTCACAAAACAATTCATTTCTCCAAAAGTATACAGAAATTTACTATAGGAATTTTTATCAATTGTTTGCCATATCAATCTCTTTCGAATAAACAAATAAACTACACGTGGCCGCAGCCAGGCCAAAATTACACACTGTGCTACCCTGCGAATGGTGCCTAATGTTCTTTATCATACTTACGACGAAGAATTAAAGTTTTACGACTGTAAAATATTAAATACGATGAAAAAGTGTCACAACTCCCTAGGGAATAAGCTACACCTGCGTGGAATGTCACGCTTTATGAGTTACGGTTTTGAAAACAAATGTTGATTAAAATAACCTGAATTTTACAGAAACTCTGTAATTAATCGACTGTAATCGAGACCTCTATTTGATACCGCCGAAATCCTATAACACATTGTAAGGTAATACCATATGTGACGTCCCACGGGTGAAAGTACCTTATGGCGGTTGGCGCTTACGTTGCGAAGCATCGGATTAGTATTGCATCGTCGTTAGAAATAGCGTAAGCCCCAACCGCCATAAGGTACCTTTTCTCGTGGAATGTGACATATAAGTAGCTATACTCAGAAAAATCACTAACAATATATGTAAACTTAAGACCACGACGACCCATAACAGAGTAGTCCTAATTTCAACAACCTTATTTAGAATTCTCGCAAGCTACCGTTCTTATTGTCATGTACAGTCGCCATCAAATATATCGGAGCGGCCAGGGTACTCAAAAATATTTGAACATGCACTCTATAGTCTTGACAATGTGACTACCTTGGCCGCTCAGATATATCTGATCGCGACGGTAAAGTGAAGGACTATAACTTTTCAAGCTGCGGTTCAAGCTATATTCTTTTGTTTAAGACTTACTCTATCAAATGTCCAATGTAAAGTGAACCCAAAGAATTAAAGTCCTTGACTGTACCAAGTTGATTATAAACTGATTGATTAAAACAATACAACTTAAATGCATTACATTACTTACATTTAGCACTCAAACCTGTTTACATCGTTATCAGGGGCCGTCCATTAATTACGGTACTTTAAGAGGCTGGGTGGGGATCAATAAGTGACAAAAATCATGAAATTGTTGTGACGTAATTTGCGGATGGACAGAGAACGTTTACTATCTTCAAAAAGTCTAAAACACTATAATGTTGAATTTATGTACAGTCAGCAGCAAAAGTAACTAAGCGGGTAGGGTGTTCAAAATGGGCTGGACACGACTTTATTGTTGAATATGAGCGTGTATAGGTCATTTTGAACACCCTACCCGCTTAGCTACTTTTGCTGCTGACTGTATGTATGTAGTTACATACGCCAAAATGGTAAAAAAGATTATCTTTACCGTAAATTGAGTCAGAGTTTTAATACTTAATGTACAAACAAATAAATTTCAATATTACAAACTGTCCCCTTACAGCAGCTTAAGCATTTAAAACTTTATACCTATTATTTAAGGTCATAAACTGATTATCATAATTTGGCATACGAAAGTTACATTATTCTGGTCAAACAAGCAAATACTTATAACTTTAAAGTTCCAAACTACACCTGTAAGATGATTGAGTAACCTTTGCTAGTATTTCGGAGTCTTATATCCCGGCTCGTCACCCGTGGCCGGCGCCTTGCGTTTTTGAATTATATTTTGGATCTGAAAAAGAAAAATATATTATTACCACGTATATACAGAATATGCAGAGCATATCTGCAAAACTTTGCCGTTAAAAATTAAAATAAGTAATGGATAAGAGGCGTAAAATCTAAGAATTAATCGTCCCTCGAATTTAACAACTGAACCATATGGCTTATAGTAGAAGGTATGGCTAAAATTAAATTACTTATTTCCACTACTGGATTCGTAGAACTTCAAGTAATTAAGAGTGCAATTAACTTAATGAAGCTACCAGTCAACTACCACTTGACATCCACTTTTGTCACAATTTTAATAAAATTAAATTCAAACGGGTAGGATTCGTCCCCACCTGTGACCGTGATCACGTGACCATAGATAGGGGGGAGGGGGAACAGACGGGAATACACAACAATTAAATGTACGTCGTTCACAAGAAATCACATTATTCAGATACTAACCTGCTGCCACTCTCTGTCGAGTTCCGCCTTCTCGCTCTTATCCTTGGTCTTCCTTGTCTAACTACCGTCCTGTGTCTTCACGCCGTATGGTGACATGCGACAATGAGCTGTACGTCGTTCACAGGAAGTCATATTATAGGGATACTAACCTGCTGCCACTCTCTGTCGATTTCCGCCTTCTCGCTCTTGTCCTTGGTCTTCCTTGTCTAACTACCGTCCTGTGTCTTCACGCCGTATGGTGTCATGCGACAATGAGCTGTACGTCGCTCACAGGAAGTCATATTATAGGGATACTAACCTGCTGCCACTCTCTGTCGATTTCCGCCTTCTCGCTTTTGTCCTTGGTCTTCCTTGTCTTGCGTCCGTCCTGTGTCTTCACGCCGTATGGTGTCATGCGACAATGAGCTGTACGTCGTTCACAGGAAGTCATATTATAGGGATACTAACCTGCTGCCACTCTCTGTCGAGTTCCGCCTTCTCGCTCTTGTCCTTGGTCTTCCTTGTCTAACTACCGTCCTGTGTCTTCTCGCCGTATGGTGTCATGCGACAATGAGCTGTACGTCGTTCATAGGAAGTCATATTATAGGGATACTAACCTGCTGCCACTCTCTGTCGAGTTCCGCCTTCTCGCTCTTGTCCTTGGTCTTCCTTGTCTAACTACCGTCCTGTGTCTTCTCGCCGTATGGGGTCATGCGACAATGAGCTGTACGTCGTTCAGAGGAAGTCATATTATAGGGATACTAACCTGCTGCCACTCTCTGTCGATTTCCGCCTTCTCGCTCTTGTCCTTGGTCTTCCTTGTCTTGCGTCCGTCCTGTGTCTTCACGCCGTATGGTGTCATGCGACAATGAGCTGTACGTCGTTCACAGGAAGTCATATTATAGGGATACTAACCTGCTGCCACTCTCTGTCGAGTTCCGCCTTCTCGCTCTTGTCCTTGGTCTTCCTTGTCTAACTACCGTCCTGTGTCTTCACGCCGTATGGTGTCATGCGACAATGAGCTGTACGTCGTTCACAGGAAGTCATATTATAGGGATACTAACCTGCTGCCACTCTCTGTCGAGTTCCGCCTTCTCGCTCTTGTCCTTGGTCTTCCTTGTCTAACTACCGTCCTGTGTCTTCACGCCGTATGGTGTCATGTGACAATGAGCTGTACGTCGCTCACAGGAAGTCATATTATAGGGATACTAACCTGCTGCCACTCTCTGTCGAGTTCCGCCTTCTCGCTCTTGTCCTTGGTCTTCCTTGTCTTGCGGCCGTCCTGAGTCTTCACGCCGTATTGGAAGGCAGCTTTGGGAAGCGCCTCTTTGCTGCTCATGTAGGCGGAGTACTCTTCTTGTGTGTCGAAGTCCCAACGTCCTAAGAGTTAAAACAGTTTTAGTAATTATTTATTTTATTACCAAATAATTTTCCAAAAAAAAAATATGAAGACAAATATTGAAGTGATACTTTTCGTATTAAGGAAAAAATGGGCTGAATTGTCTTATTTTTTATTTAGTACATATCACGATATTGCGATTTTCAAGGGCAAAATAGTGATAAAATGTTAACTTCAGTTTAATATTTTGTGCATAAATCATTGTTTTTGTAAGGACAGGTAAATAATACTTCTAAAAATGGATTCCTTGCACCTAAATTATGTCGAAAAATTATATCAAACTCGACCTAGTAGCGAATTGTAGGCCGAAATATATCTTACCCTTGGACCTCAGAAGCCGCAAGGACGCAAGAAGACTGAAAGGTGTAACATCCTAGGTCACAGGCGGGAGGGGGGAGTCTTAGGTTCTGTCACGTAGTCAATAATTATGCTCAAATCTCGCTCATTTATAGGTTTCCACGCACTTTTGGCGTCACGCGACCAGTGTCGTGTTAATAAAAGGCAATAAGAAGTATGCCAAAATATGTTTTTTTGCTTTTTATCTCCAAAACATCACTCTAAACCATATGTGTGAGTTTTACTACGTGACAATTAGGGGGGAGGGGGGGGGGGGGGGTCTTGGCAATTACTACGGATGGTCACCGAGGGCGGGAGGGGGTCAAAAACTGAAAAAAATGGGTCACGTAGTTTGGGTACGTTCCCTTATCTTATTGGATTCGGGGGCCCGCATGGCTCCACTTCGACCCAGAGGGATCTTTTGTGTAGTTACCCCCCTAGTACACCTACTGGAGAGCTTTAGTCAGTAGTTAATCGATTTAGACCTAGACTCACCTATAGGCCCCTTCTTATTGCCGGCGTCCATCTTGGTGTAGTCCACCTCGTCGTCGGAGTCGTCGATGGCGTCGTCCATCTCTCGGAGCCCCGGGTAGCACTCGGCGTAGCCCTCGGGCTCGGCTGCGAGCCGGGACAGCAGGGCTGCGGAGCGCTTGTCTCGCTCCTCGGGGTTGGGGGCGGCGCGGCGCGGCAGGGGGCCGGGGCCTGTGGGAACATGTTCATGTTTTAATTACGGACTGGGTGTGACATGAACGCGCTAGCGACACGAAACATAAAGCTATAAATTCCTATTTCTACTTAAGAATCCGTCTCTCTCTCTCTCTCTCTCTCCTGCCTTGATTCATCGCGCCCGAAGCGTAAATATATCTCACCTTCCTCTTTGTCCTGCTCGACGGGTTTATCAAAGTACCCCGTCCTCGGTCGCTCGTCCCTCCTCTCTCGCTCGCGCCGCTCCCCGGCGACGTAGTCTCCGATCTCGCCGTATATCGAGTCATCGTTGCGACCCTTCTCCGCATTCTTATCCTGAAACAATTTTTTTTAATTCACTTTTTTTTGTTTGCCAATGTCAATGTTTTGATTTCATACGTGAGAAGAACTGACCTTAGGTACTTGACCTTAGTTTTCTTAAGTGTCCTGTGCCGTCTGTTGTGACGCAAGTAGCTAAATATTTGTGTGACTATTTTACCTGTCTTAAGGACACTTAAGGGACCCCAGTGTCTATTGATTGGTAGAAGGGAGTCTAGTGTCCAGTGTTAACTGACCTTAGTCTTCTTAAGTTTCCTGTGCCGCCCGTGGCGCAGGTAACTGAATATTTGCGTGAGTTTCTCCAGCACCACGTCGTTGGCGCTCGCGGCCGAGCTGCGCTCATCCGGCTCCGGTACGTCGGCTTTGCTGCGCGTTAGTGTTGTGGGGATATCGCTGTCTGTTTGTACGAGAAATATTTACTTTATTAGTAGTGGAAGAGTTACTCATTAACATACCCCGGGGTTTTCGGTGCGGGAATGATTTCGTGTATTTATAACTTTGTTTATTGTAAAATAATTACCAAACTATGAATTAAACGTAGGTAGTAAGGTCCAAATGTGCTTAGAAATGTTAAATTAGTATCGTTTTTTACAGTTTTTACCTGTTATTTGGCTAGTGTATAACATTCCCGCACCGAAAACCCCGGGTTATGCTCATTAAGCGAAATGTAAATTTCTTTTGAGTAATAAAGTTCTTTACACCTAAGAGTTACAAAGAGAGCTGAAATGTACTAAAAAGTATGATTTATTAGCACCGCCCACAACTTCTCTGCTTTGCCTTAAGGTTGACTGGTAGAGAATGCCTCTTGGCATTAAGTTCGCCTTTTGTACTATAAGATTTTCTTTTGTGCAATAAAGATTAAATAAATAAATTTATCTGTGTACTAATACGATTTCATTTTATCAAAATATTCAGCCCTTTTAACGCCATACGTTCAAAAACGTCACTCACTCGGCAAGATCATAGACGCAAGCGACCCAATATTAACCTTACTTGATAGTATGAAGGTTACTTTGACGCCCTAACACTTAAAGGCGCTCTTGGCGCTGTGGTCACGACTACTCATGACACCTTTAGGTGTTCTAAGCGTTCAAAATGTTAATAAAAACTTATGTTGATCAGATCATGCATACCTATGGTCCCTTCTTCGTCGAGTTCCACCACGTACGCCATGCGGCCCGGCGCAAATAATTCGTTGCGGGTCACTTTCTTGTTTCTACAATACAAATCCATACATTCATATGTAATAAACATATTAACAAATGTCCAAAATTTGTATACTATACATACAAATAATGTAAACTAAAATGCTAGTTGATATCTAGACGACCAGTGTCTAATTAGCTATTGGCTTATAACTGAATAGTACTTTTCTCGCTAAATCCCTTAACCAGAAAATTCTCAAAATGTTGAATCCTCAACTTAACTAGACGGAGCCCCGCCTATTACAAATACAAATATTTATTTGCTCAAAATGTGGTACATAAGCACAGCAAGCTGGTATTTCTGGGCAGTTTGCCCTTCGGGCATCTGAAGCTACCTAACGAACCTAATCTACCTACCTACCTACCTACGCTTTTTCCCCCAAAGTGTAATGTTTTCACGGATATCAAACTGAATCAATAGGTAGGTAGGTTCAGATGCCCGAAGGGCAAACCGCCCAGAAATAGGAGCCCCGCGAAGCGGGGCACCGTCTAGTTAAGTTGAGGATTCAACATTTTGAGAATTTTAGAATAGCTAATTAGACGAGCTGCTACTTATAAAATCGTGTAGACCAGTTGCTTTTAGGCGATTTGATATGTAGACGAGCTGCGATTTAGACGAGTTGCCCCATAGACGAGTTGCTAATTAGACCCTGTGCTACTAACCCTAATAAGTAATCAGTCATTTTTGACGATTGGGTCATTTTATTTTTTTTAATGAATAAAGCTTTATTCCGCAAATTTGCGAAGAAACTTGTACTTGTAACTTTTATACAATTTATTTCTCTCAAGAATATCAATAAAAGAATAGCTACTCCTAGAGTGAATGGGATTTAAAAATAGTACTTAAATCAGTGTTATTCCTTACTTCTGATCCATAACCATGTTGTAAATATTTTTTCCCATCGGCGTTTTGAACTGGATCTCTTCTTCCTGCTGCAAAATATAGCAAATATTAATTCAGTTTGTAAAGTTATACTTACCTATATTAAAACTTTATTTGTAGTATAGGTACAATACAGCAACTTATGAATAAAAATTGTGTGAAGCTCAAGTACCAACTTTATACTATTATTATCTTATTTCAAACTGATATGTTTAGTTTGATTTTATTCTGGTTGATTTTTTATTTATTTTTAAAGCAATTTACAATCGCGTATGCAATGTAAGTATTGTAAGTCAATTCGGGGCACGTTTAACACTTACCGGGGCAGATTCCTTCTTCTCTTTAACGGGCTCCACCGGGGGCGCCGTCACGAGCCGCTCCATCTCCGCTTCCTGCTCTTGCTCTCGCGTTTGGATCTCTGAACGCACCTAATAACCACAATATTTGCATTAGTAGGTGCCCATTTTTTTAGGGTACCCTATTACTATGATTTCGCTGTCCGTTGTCTGTCTGTCCGTCTGTCACTACTCATGAACTGTGATAGTTAGACAGTTGAAGTTTTCACAGATGATTTATTTCTGTTGCCGCTATAACAACAAATACTAAAAACCAGAATACAATAAATATTTAGGGGGCTCCCATACAGTAGGCATGATTTTTTTGCCGTTTTCTCAGTCACCAGGCTGTATATCAAGAACCGTGATAGTTAGACAGTTGAAATTTTCACAGATGATTATGTCGCTTGCCACTATAACAACAAATACTAAAACCCGAATAAAATAAATATTTACGGTTTTTATAGATAATGGTACAGAACCCCTCGTGCACGAGTCAGACTGGCACTTGGCCGGTTTTTTTCACTTTTACATTTATTTAATACCTACAGGAAAATAAGAACTTGGCAGAAGTTTAACCCTTATTTTTAGTTATGAAATTTAAATCTTATAAGTAGTGTTTGTTATCTTTTTGCCATCAAACACGCCATCGCCAGCGCCGGTTCGTAAACAAAACTGGTCAAAACATGAACGCGTGATAGACAATGGCCTCGGCTGACGAAGCGAAACGAGCGTTTCCGATTGCATCCGAACCTAGCCAAAACCTACAATCGGCATTGCCGACTAAACATTTGCATCACCCAATTTTAATGTTTTGAATGAGAATCATGATTTGCAATAGGCCGTTTCCAAAACACGTCTCTGATTTCGCCAACATACTTTGTGTATTTGCCCAAATATTTGTGTTTCTATACTATGGTATAGAAAGAGATATTACACAAATATTTGTATAAATACGACTGGCATGACAGTTTATATAATTTATTTGTATTGTTCTTACCTTTTGTAGCAGAGCATAATCAAGACCCTTCACCAAGTGAGTGTGTTCCATGTCACCACCAAGATACTTGGATTCCTGAAAGCATACAATTTAGGTTTAGAAATTACTGCTGCATTTGAATTATTTAATATCTTGGATTCATGATTATCAAGGCCGTCTTAATATTTGACTGAGCCCTGGGGCACATAATAAAGTGGGGCCCTTAGACACTTCAAAATCAGGGGCCCTCAGGCGCTTAATTAGGGAAAATTAAAAAACATTGTCTAAGATCTTTTGGGGCCCCCCTGAGGATAGGCCCTAGGCACGGGCCCAATGTGCCCTTATGGTAAAGACGGCATTGATGATTATAACATACCTGAATAAGTTGTCTTCTTCTTTCCTTGGCATCCATGCCTGATTTTACATCTGGGGCTACAGCTCTGAAAAGAATAGTCTACATTGAGCAGGTTGTCTATGGATAATGTTTTAACAAGGTGTTAGGTTATTAATCTTTGTATATTACTTTCTTTATGTATGGCAGCAATACATTTTGTTTTTGTTATCAATATTTGCCTAAATATTTTAGATCATCAGTCTTTGACATAAAGCTCTATACCTGGAGGAGCCATCGCCTCATCTTTCAAAACAAAAAAGTCTGCCAAAATCTGAGGGGGGCGAGGTAGCATACATATGGCATTTTCAATTTAAAGGTACATCATTGTCAGTTGTTAATAAAGTTTATTTCTAAATGAATTTTTATAGCAGCATCGCCTTATCGACAATGATGTACCTTTCACTTGAAAATATCACGCATATTTGACAGTAAGTCACGACACTAAATGGAGCAACAGATAGTAGATTTTACATATGTTGAAATATGGTTCATTATTGGATGCAGTCTTTGCAAATGTCAAACAAAAAAGCCAAGGATCATTTTTGCTTGTATTTTCAAACAAAATATAGAAGGCAGTGATCCTTAGGGGCGTTAAATATGCATAAGTGTCAAACGTCAAAATAGTTACTGCCCGTCAGAAAATAAACGATTATCTTTGAATCGATTCAGTAAACGACGCTGGATTTTCGATATGGATTAATTTTTTAATCATAATTAAAAAAAAAAAAAGTAAAACTATAATTACATGTGAAATTATATTTCATATTTTTGTAAACTAGACATAATAGAACATTTTTTACACCTAAAAACAATACATAAAGGCATTTTCATGGAGCTCTTTACTCACTGAAAACGATGAACTGAATGCGTGTAATCGATTTTTGAAATAGTTTTTATAAACCTATTAGATTTTCCTGCTAATAAAGTTGACAGAGGGGAAATGTACCTAAGCTTACTCCAGGGTATAGAGCTTTATGGTCTTTGAAGATCCAATTTACATTTATGTCTATTTCTTTACAAAACAGATTGTGGGTTCATTTGTCTAAGCTTACCTGTAGGCACTGCTGGTATTGCTAGTAGGGTCTGTAGGCCCAATATCATTTGAACCGTCTCTCCTCTCTCGAGCCCTATCCCTGTACTTCTCAGCGAGCTCGGCCAACTTATTGTCTTCTTGTTTCTTTAAGGCCGCATAATACGACTTTTTCTTACGCCGGAGCTCACTCTTGTTTTCTGTTGGTGGTGGCATGGAGCTAAAAGAAATATAAAAAGCATTAGTAATAGTGAAAAGTGTGTTTGTGTACTTTGCGTGCAAGTTTTTAATATTTACCCGGCATTGGCCATGGCCTCGCGCACAGAGCCAGCCGGGTGCGCTCCGGCTGCAGGCGTAGCCCTCGGCGTCATGAGGAGTTTCCTGAAATCCTCGTTTGTGAGCCTCTGGGACATTGGGGTTTCCTCCCCAGTGCGTTCGTCCATGATTGGTTTGGTTTTCCTGTGCCGTTCTAAGTCAAAACTTTACTAATCTGTCCTGGAGTTTATGCTGCAAATAGACTTAGTAATAGCCTCACTAAATTATCACACTATATGCAATAAAGAAAATATTTGTAAGCTAAAATATATCGTAGGCAAGGTGCTGTTTGAAGTGTTTGACAGATACAATATGTCAACACAAGAGCATAGACAATTTTTTTTTACTTCTTTAAGGCTCAAAACACACCTAGCGGAATGGAGGCAGTAATGTATGGAGCTTTGTCGATGGTAGCTTAAATTTGTCTATGGCCTCCATACATTACTCCCTCCATTCCGCTAGGTGTGTTTTGAGCCTAAGGGTCGCCACACACCTAGCGGTTTTCCTCGCGGAATTACCGGAAGTAGCGGAAATTTGTCTATGGTAGCAGATTTTTTGTATGGAAGCCATAGACAAATTTCCGCTACCATAGACAAATTAAGCATTTTGTCTATGAATTTCCGCTACTTCCGGTAATTCCGCGAGGAAAACCGCTAGGTGTGGGGTGACCCTAAGTACACTCGCACTGTTTGTGACATCTATAAAAACACTACGTCTCGTATAACTGCATGTCAAAAGTGTATTGACAGTAGTGACATTTGTTTGACATTGAATTGACTATTAGAGTTTGTCCGGAAAGAAAAGTGTCGTGGTTTATATCGGAGCTCATACATTCTACGACACTTTTCTTTCCGGACAGACTCTATCTGAAGTTTTCACCAGGGGTGTGAAAGCTTTAGTTCCATCACTGTGGTATTAGCGCTAGTATCGCATCCCGTTTTACACAATCTGTGGTTTTTATGCTGTCAGTCACCTGCCAATAATGTCAACAGCAAAATTTTCAATTTGACATTTCTTAGTGTTCGCGCCGCGCTCTCACTTGTTTTGCAAACTTTGAGTTGAGCACCGGTTACCTTGTGATTTCCTCCCGTCTTGGTTGAGTTGATTTCATTAAGAAGCCACCCTCCTCTATTTTGCAATACAATCCTTGTGTTCTCCTCCCATTTGGTTGTGTTGAGTTCCTTGCGACTGCCGAATATGGCACGTTCAAAGTGTTGTGTTCTCGGTTGTGAATCAACAAGTGACAATTACAGACTATTTTGCATGCCCATGAACGATAATTTGCGTAACTTGTGGATGTCGTTCCTGGTTCCAGTTAATCCACATTTACTTGGACTGACAAAGGGTCAGCTAATGACTAAACGCGTTTGTCAGAAACACTTTGTTGAAACGCAGTTTAGCCAAGGGTCTAGAATTCGATATTCTTACCCTTGCCTGTTCACGGAAAAGGAATTTTTTCACGGCGTCCCTCTCTCCGCTGAAGGTAAGTGCTTATTCGATTGTTTACTAAATAACACTACTTGCGTGGTATTTTTCATTTCATAGTTATGTTACTAGCTGTATTATTTAAATTTGTGTTCGTAAATTTAATGGTACTCTTGAATAGATACAACATGCATTCGTCAGCGTGGTATTTTTTTTTTTGAAATAGTGAATGTTATCTTTACTAATCTCGTTACAGTGAAACTATCTAGTTGGAATTATCTATTGAGATAGTAGAGTCCTGAGATAGGACATAATTAGGTAATTTTATCTGGGGAATCGTCCCTTAAGGACATGACAAAGGGGAGGGAAAGGAAGGAATTCACAATGGAAAGTACTAATTCTACACAAAGTTGCCGGCATAAGGTTGTATTATATAATTATCTGTGAGATAAAGATATTTTTATGCATTTCAGAATACAATGTTCTCAACGAACATAATTACTGCGCAAATAGAGAACAAATTGAGGACACCGCAGCTGAAGAAACAGCTACGCTCATGGGCATGTCAGGTACTTATGTATAAAATTAAGTAGTTCTTGTGCATTCAAAACACAGATAACCTCAACACTAGATAGATCATAAGTACAACTCGGGGTCACCACGCATCAGTGCTCCCGTACTAATTTTGTATGAGAGCGCGAGTGCGTATTTCAATTGAGGTAACGTTTTTGATCATTACTCATGTGGATTAAAAATAACCACAAAAATCAAGTAACACGGGTGAATCTGGATTGTTATACTACAAATTGGTGTATAATACTATTGAGATTTGCTGTTCGTATCGTAGAAATTTACGAATAAAATTGCGCTGATGTGTGGTGACCTCGTGCTCCCTGTAAAAGTTTAATGATGAGGTGTCTGTGTAGTCTGTGATTCAAAATTAATCTACCAAACAGTTGCAAATAAAATCAAAATACTTCATCAACAATTTGTCCAAATATATTGAATATATCCAGAATGAGAACTAGATTCGAATTATTTAACATTAGCGTATGTAATTTTTATAAATTAAAACAACATTTTAATAACTAAAAATATATTTCCTGAAAATATCGATTCACAAAGTATGATTAACTTACCATAAAAAATTATCACATATTTTAACTATTTCTTGTGAGGTGATGAGTTTTGGTGTTAAAAAAATATTTTCTTTATGCAATTTTTTTATTTCTCTACGTTTGAGCAGTTCATGGGAATGAAAAGGCTATCTTTATTTATCTTCTCACTCTACTGTTGACCATGTAATTTTAAGTAATTATTCTAAAACTATTGATATGCGCAATCCCATCCTAAACTCGTATAATAAATAGTAAGTATATTAAACATAGTAATGGTATCTCAAAGTAAAACTTGTGTAAAGTAAAAAAGTTTTCGTTGCTTCAATGTGATTTGATATTATTATTGTTATTTATTTATTCCTTAAAATCAACACTTACAGTCTAGCTACACGTGTTAATACAGGACAGATACAGTGAGAATATGATACAAGATTAGTACTTAATTATTTAAGTTATTAACATTCTGACAAACCCTAAATACATATACTTACTTAACTAAGGATGGAACTTCGAGCAGAAATGGACTCTAAGTAACGGCTGCTAGTTGCAATGAAACTAGTTTCGGTGGTATGGAATATGTCCAGTTCGCTGTCGCTGTCCAATATTGCATTGAGAAGCGCCATATAAGATATAAGAGTGTAATCGTTTTTTGTTATTATATATCTACAGGGTGTAACAAAAATACTGGTGATCCGTTTAAGGGCATAATTGGTATCGTATTGCGAGTAGGAAAAAATAGGAGAAAAATTTTTTGTATGGGGCGAGTCGTCCCAGCTGGCCAACCCTCCATACAAAACCAAAAATTTTTTTCGCAACAAAAATTTTTTTTCTTAGTTTTTCACAATAAGAATACGATACCAATTATGCCCTTAAAAGGATCACCAGTATTTTTGTTACACCTTGTATATATCTGTTTGTGTGTTCTTGCTTGCTAACTGTTACTTATTAGAAAAAATAACAACATATATTTTGCAGATGATGTTCATTTACGAGAACACCTTTATGCACTTCCTCCGACCAGTCAAGTGGCTAAGGATAGAGGTGAGTATTTTGTAATATCACTTTACAATAAGATTCTAATTAGAAAACCTGAGTATATTTATTATTTATACAGTCACTAATTATTTATTATATTATGTCCTAAATAATATATAATCAGCAGATAATGGTTGAAAAATGTGTTGTATGTATATTTCTTAATTTATAATTAGAATTAATTGATTTCATTTTTCTCCTTGCACCTTTTGTACATGTTTCTGATTGGCCCTATGGTAAACGGGTAAAAAACATAATTAGGCATTAAGTCCGCCATTTGTAGGTTCATATTTTTTTTTGTATGTAATAAATAGTTTCAATAAATAAATAAATGTATATATTAGCATAGACATAAAGATATAATATATAGACGGCCATAGTGTAAGAACTTTTTGAGGCTCCAAGTTTTTAACGCCATCTGGTCCAGAGCGATCTTAAGGTAGCCAAAATGTAAGAAGATATGTCACTTGCTCTGCTACTCCATCTAGTAACGACTAGCGTACTAGAGCAGGTGACATTTCCTCTTACATTTTGGTAGGTCGGTCTGGACTATAGTTGAGCCAAAACCAACGTTCCGATTTAGTTGAAACTCATTAAGCTAGAAGTCTCGCTCACTCTTGCAGTCGGCAGTTGCTTTACGTTGCAGCGTTCTCGCTTTATTTTATTGCCACATCGGCACGATGCTTTTGACTCTACAATAGATGGCGCTAAAGACTTAGAGCCCCAAAAAGTTCTGACACTATGGCCGTCTATTATATCTTTAAGTCTATGATATTAGCTATACATCACCCATAATTCGTAATATTTTGTTTGCAGTTGATGTCTCTTTAGAAGAACATCAACACCCTGCTTCTGCATCCATAGAGCAGTCACCTGCAGTACCCGCTATACCTGGCATTGAATGTAAGTATAATAATTTGTGTGTCTAATGAGGAATGCTAACTAAGGCGATTACCACACTGGCGACGGATCCGCA
Organism: Pammene fasciana; assembly: GCA_911728535.1. NCBI lineage: Eukaryota > Metazoa > Arthropoda > Insecta > Lepidoptera > Tortricidae > Pammene > Pammene fasciana. The sequence continues at coordinate 8,819,315 of OU452292.1, forward strand.
TGCGGCGCCGGTGCGCGAGCGAGATAGCGCTATACACATGCAGAGCGCTATCTCGCTCACGCACCGGCTCCGCATGCGGATCCGTTGCCAGTGCTTATATAAATAAATCAACCTACTTTATTTTATCTATAAATTATACTTGAATATAATATCTATGAGTTAATTCTGCAAAAATAAATGATATAACCCACATTGGTTGTATTTAGTTTGTTGATATAAACTATTTGAACATTTGTATTTTTTACTTTTGTGTACATTCAGCAGCAGAAGTATCTAAGAGGGTGAGGTGTTGAAAATTACCTTCTCAGGCTCTTATTGTCTTGACAATACAGTAATCTCAAGCAGGTCAAGCTCACTTTGAACGCCTCACCCGCTTAGCTACTTCTGCTGCTGACTGTAACTAACTCGGCCGTTTGTAAACTTTGTTCGCAACTGACAGTGTTATAAAAATTTGGATCAATGAAAAGTAGAGAACAAATCAAAATAACACACTAGTATGATATTAAGCCTTGGTCGCATTTTTCTTTGCCTTGACAGGTGGCGTAAAGTCTACAAAAACTATTTGATTTTAAGTTAGGTGTATGTAATATTCACTTCAATTTATTTTGACCCTATTTTCTTTCTTACAGACTATATAGCTACACATATGTTGGTAAACTAATTATGTTTCTGTCTATACTGTTAATTTAAATATAACTAGTAGTCCGGCTCGAACTGAGAACTCGCGATTTACTTGCAAACAAGCAGACCAATATAACAAGACCCATGTGACGATTTTTTCACGCCTTTTACCTACATAACCCCTTGATCGATCCTGCTCATATTAGAACTCTCCAATTATATGTATCTCTGCAATAACTCCAACAAATTTCATAAAGATCAAGAAATTTGATTTGACACTCAAAAACGCATAGTTAAAAGTATTAAGTGCCGGATAGTAAAATGACAAAAGAGCCGCCAAATATCCCTAAATAAATAACCTTTTGAACGGATGTATTGTAACAGGCCGGCAACTAGGGAACACTACTCTTGACCGGTTTTTAGGTACTCAAGTATCAAAAATTATTTTCCCTTACTCTCTTATGTTGAAAATTTGGTTGTTTTGTATACGTATTAAAAATCTTGTTTTTCAGCTGACGTGTCTCTACAAGGACATCAACAACCTGTTCCTGTACCGATGGTGCAGTCAACAACAAATGCTGATATACATTGCATTCAAGGTCAGTATTGTCTTTTATCAGTAATTCACTCATTGAAAGCAGACATTTGCACAATCCAAGTGGAAAGCAGACTAAAATATATAACTCAAGCGTAAATACCCATGCCGATGTGTTGGCCGACGAGGTCGAAAAGTGCTCGAGTGGAGACCACGGACTAGCAAGCACAGCGTAGGACGTCCACAAGATGGACAGACGGCCTTATAAAGGTCGCCGGAAGACGCTGGATGCAAGTCGCTTCCGACCGATACTTATGGAGGTCCAAAGGGGAGGCCTATGTTCAGCAGTGGACGTAAAAAGTCTGCCGCGGATTCAGAATACGCTGGTTCATTCCTAATCCTAGGCACCAGAGGCCTAGGTCACCCTTTGCTTTATATATAACATTTATTTAAGTTTATAATTTATATAGTGGTGGGTCTATTTAAAAGTAATAAAACAAAATATTTATTAAAAATAATTTGATTTGTTCTCTGGTTACCTCGGTTGAATTGGGTCGATTTATGCTCCTGTTATACAATCTTTTAAAATTTAAATTTTGTATGGCCTATGGCAATACTGCCAAGCACTGTTATTGTGATAATTTTTTGTTACCTAATCATAATCAAGTCGCAATTAAGAAATTGCTTATAATTCTGTTAAAATTATAACAATATCAATGCATTATGTGCTTTAATATATTAGTGCTGCCATCCGTTACCGGCTAATGGCTGCTCTACATGATGGGCCATCATTGGGACACAGCTATACGATGGAACGAGATCGCAATATCGTTAGCTCGCTCTTACGCATAGCTGCGTCCCTATGATGGCCCATCGTGTAGAGGAGCCCTAAGAAACAACTTTTTATCCATATAACGCTGCATTAAAAAGAAATAAAGTTAGGCTGTAAGCAACTGTCAACACCAGTTTTCTTACTTTGACCAAAAACCAACAGATAAGCTAAGCCAAGTCATTAAATAGGCCTTATTCGTGTTTTAGTCAGAGTACATCAGTGGCGGTGGGTTAAAAAAATTCTTAGGCAAGCAGGTGCTGAATTTGGCTTAAAATTTCATCATGAGCTCTAGGAAAACTGCTCAGACGCCTGAAACTTAGGCAAGCCGACGGGAATCGTGTTGTATGGATGCTCCACCAATTGAGTACATATTAAAATTAAATAAAGCATTGCTCCAGGACTGCGTTGATAACCTCTCGGTGAGCGCGGCGAGTGGATTGGCCGCTGAGACTCAGACTGTAACTAAATTATGAATACAAATCTCAAATCAACAACTTATTGTCTGTATACCGAAATTAAGTAGATAAAAAGATCTATTAAATTAGATAAATCCCAATTCTGTTGGTTTTTAGACAATTTTTACTCATGGTCCTTTGGTTATTGAATGTACCTAAGTATTAAAATTCTTTTTCAGCTGACGTGTCTCTACAAGAACATCATCAACCTGTTCCTGTACCTATGGTGCAGTCAACAACAGATGCTGATACACATTGCATTCAAGGTCAGTATTGCGTTTTAAATGTACATGCATAGGATTCGGTTTTATAATGAATAGAAATTAACGTAAATACAGATCAAATATAATATGGAAAATAAAGAGATCAGAGTATCATATGACGTAAACGTAATGTAAGTGTTTATTGTCATAAGACTGAGTATTCGCGTATGGTGTAACAAAATTAAGCTACTTATTAATATTTCGTAATCAGTATGCATTTATTACTTTGGCATTCTTTTTCAGGACCCTCTTACACAAGAAAACCATTGGTGGACATCAGCCATCAGTTCAACATTGAAGTTACAAGCAAACTTTACGAGAAGCCTATTCCTGAAGGTGTGTTTTCAAACTATTTTATAAGTTTTATAACCCAGATACATAATAGTGATGATTGACATGTGAAATCTTGTAATGAAATTTAGTTAAATGGATGCCAAATAAGACATATATCTTCATAAAATGTTTTTTTTTAATGATTCAAAGATATCAGACATCAAATTTTCAATTTAAGTTTTTTTTGAAGTACGATAAAAAAACAATGATACCATTTATTTCTCACATTTTACTGTAAAATAAAAACTATATACATAATCGCAATATTTCAGCATTGAAGTAGCAATTTAATATTTTTGCCTTACTTTAAAGAGGGCCACTATGCAACCGTGACGTCTTGGTTGCATATATTATTTCATTAGAAGCGAGTTCACATCTCAGACTTTTTGTGTTCGATCTATTCATTTTTTTGTGAGGATCAAATATAGTAAATTGCATTAACCATTTGACCACCAAATATCGGGCGGAAAAATCGGAAAAAGTTTCTTCAATTTGTAGCTGTTTGGTACATTACCGTGAGTTGACCCCATGGAAACTATTGATACTGAATAGGATTAGAATCGACTGGTATAAAAAAAATTGCATGTGAAAAATAAAAAAAATCATTTTCATACAAAATGTATGGGAAAATGTTTCTTCGATTTGTGTCTTTTCTAGCCGGAATTTTTTTTTTGGTCCCATACAAGCTTTTGATCCTGGATAGGGATGGGATCAAATGGCATCATAAAAAAAGTTCGCCAAAAATGACCTTTTTCTCGCACCCTGTATGTTTTTTTCAAAATCTGTAAATGCGATCCTTCATTAATTTGAAATAGAGGTAAGGTCTTCTAAGATCATTTTCACGTAGCAGCACGGAATCTGGTAGCTGCCCTCACTGACCCAAAAAGAAAATCCAATCTTTATAGTAAAATAAAATAAACACATAATAAATAATAAGCTAGCCTAACAACAACAACTTAACATAAGTACTTAAAATTCCAGATAATAATTATCGCTGTCAACAGGCTCGGTGCGTAGAAGGTTGGCCGCTCTTGTCACTAGAAGCCTTTATTAGGCGCACCATTTTTCATATATTCTTCTATCGTTTTTCAGTACACCATGCCTCTGAAATATCATTGGAAAAAAGTGACATCAGGTCAAATAAGAATACCACGTTGCCTCACACGTCGAAGCAACTTACCTCGAAAGGTGTGTATAACTCTAGATACTTGTACTTGCTATTTACTTATACTTAATAGTGCAACTTGGCAAGTTTTTACTCATCGAAGTATTCAAATAAGTGCGTCGAAATTAAAGTATTGGATAAAAAACTGATTATTTCTACATTCAGATCAATCAATTAGAGGGAGGGAAGGGAAGGAGTCAGTAACGTGCTTTTAATAGAAGCATGCCTTATGGGTAGGAGGTTTAGTGGCTGAGTACTTGGGAGTAGAAGGAATATTAAAAATAACCTTACTAAGTCGCACTATTACTATATTTAACGGCCTCCTAGCCTAGTCGGTAGTGACCCTGCCTATGAAGCAAGAGGTCCCGGGTTCGAATCCTGGTCAGGGCATTTATTTGTGTGTTTATCACGGATATTCGTTCCTGAGTTATTGTTGTTTTCTATGTATTTAAGTATTTATCTCTATCTATCTATTATATATATTGTCGTCTAGTACCCACAACACAAGCCTTATTGAGCTTACTGTGGGACTAGATTGATTTGTGTAAGATTGTCCCATAATATTTATTTATTTATTATTGTATTAAGTGGCAAATAATAATTACGTAAGGCAATAATGGCTCCGTTATTGCCTTACTTTATTGCTCGATGGTACTCGATGAGATAGGCTTGCCTACAGCCTACTCTTAATCAATAGGTTTAATTTATTATACAAAATCATTTATCGTCATAATAATAACATTTATCGTTACCACAGTGTTTATTTGTGTATTTATTGCACAGAAGAAAAGGTTTGCTTGCTCGAGGCGCGCTTACTCCTCCTTATCCGTAGTAACTAGAAACCTATATCGTTTTGCCATGTCCAACTGCCCGTCTGTCTGTCTGCCTCTCTGCGGCTTAGATTAGTGATGGTACTAACCAGAAAACCGAAATTGGGTATGAATGGGTGTCACGCCAACAAACAAACAAATTAATAAATATTTAACGTATAAAACTTTAAATATTTATTAAATTAATTTCATCTGAGGCGTAATAAGTACTTTCCATGAAAACTATATTGAATAAAATTGGTTAAGTCGTTTTTTGAGTTATCCCAAAAAGTTATAATTTCATTGTAAAAGGACGTGCCGCAAAATATCCTATTAAAATAGCGAGCAAAAATGTAAAGGACTCAAACAAGATTTACTGAAAATATGACTCGTAAAAATTTGCAACCGGCATGTTTTATACCGTAATAAGACGATCAGAGAAGTACCGTACGAGTCGTTCTTGCGGCAATATTGTGGGGCCATTTTTTTGGGCTGATTGTATATCCCTAGAATTATTGATCGGTGTTTAAAAAATATTTGGAGTAGGTGTAAATTGTGACGCGTGGGCCGCGACAACTATGGATCCCTACACTGAGCATAGCCCGATATGCACTTGGCCAGTTATAATAATTTATTACAATGAATTAATCGCTATATTTATCATTTCCCCTGAGTGTCTATTTATATACTTTTACCTCATTTCAGATACTTCGACGGTAAGAAAATTTAGCGCAAAAACTCGACGCTTTATTAAGCAGACTAAAGAAATTGCTGCAGACAGCCTTGGACAATCCGCAGCAGAAAGGCTACAAAATGCGCATCAACTTGCAAGCCAAGATATTATGAAGAATTTTGAATGCCTGAATAAAAAGGCTAAGGCTTTTTTATTAATGCAACTCAGACTTGCAAGAAAAAACAAGATGTCAAGAAGGTTTACCTTTGAAGAGAAATTATTCGCGCTTGTTTTGATGAAACAAAGCCCCAAGGGATATAAATTATTAAAAAATATTTTTGCCTTACCGACAAAAAGAACTTTGACACGTCTTTCACAAAATATTGTTTTTGAATGTGGAATCAACAAGACCGTCTTTGATCACATTAAACACAGCACTAAAAACTGGGACACCAAAAAACGATTATGTTCATTGGTGTTCGATGAAGTGGCGTTGACACCACATGTCGTATACAATGAGAGTAAAGACCATATAATCGGCTTTGAAGAAATAGCAGGGGAACGCAGACAACAGTTTACTGACCATGCTCTCGTGTTTATGGCCAGAGGCATTTGTTCGTCCTGGAGACAGAGCATTGCTTATTATTTTTGTTCTGGAACAGTGTCAGCCCCAGATTTGGAGAGAATTCTTAAAGAAATCATACCAAAGCTTTCCGAGGCTGGCTTGATACCCCTTGCCCTCGTATGTGACCAGGGTTCAACATTCCGGGGATGCTTTAACAACCTTAAAGCTACAACAAAACGACTGCAAACCCCTTATAAAAAACCATATGGTAGGTTTGAGTTTATTAATTAATGTTCTTTTTGGCTGACTTTCAAATTTTAAAATTAGGAAGTTCTCAATTCAACCCTATGATTTTTTTAAATATTAATATTACCTTAGAACTTCGTCTTATTGTGAAGTCACTTTTTATTTTTATTCAATATTATTTTTTTATTATACGGCCAATGAACCTATGATTTATTTATTTTCTTTCTTAAGCTTATTATTATGTTTAGAAATGTACATTTATTATTCGATGCTTCAGTAAATACTTGGTTCTGATATGTTACGTAACTTGTATTTAAAATTAGCTTAAAATTTAAGGCGAAATCACTTAACTTATTTTTACCATTTTCAGATACGGTTCATGTAGCTGGCCATGACTTATTTCTATTTCATGATCCACCTCATCTACTAAAATCAATTAGAAATAATTTCCTGACCAAGGACATCAAATTTGAAAATAAAACGGCTTCCTGGAAAGATATTTTCAAATCTCTCTCAACTGCTCAAAGGTTGACTGGAAGTAATCCCTTAAAGGGATAAGTTCGCCTTTGTACATATTTGCTGTGTTATATATTTCTGTTGTGTTTTCCTGTACAATAAAGTGTTTTACTACTACTACTACTACTATATTTTATATGTCTACGATACTGACATGCAAGGTGGCCACACCAGAGCGCTTCCGAGATTAACTGCGTATCACGTGGACCCAAAGAAGGTTAAGAAGATGAAAGTGAAAATGGCGGCTCAAGTATTAAGTGCCCGAACTGCTGCAATGTTGAAATTTACGGACAGTGCTTGTAAGTCTAACACGTTTTTGTGGAAGTATTTGAACATTTTAACCTTTTCACCGCCACAGTCGGCTGTTGTCGACATCAAAAAGTCGTGCCATGGACGCCAGCGACGGCAACAGCCGACAGGCTTTGTAGTGCAATAGGGAATACGCGGAATTCCGCAAAGTTCAATTTCGCTTGACAAAACGCGATTACGTGGCATCGGTGGCGCGTCATTTTTGTTAGACGCTTGGCGGTGAAAAGGTTAATATTAATTATATATTAACTACCTATATGGATATAGATTAAAATAAGCGCTGGTGGCTTGGCGGTAAGACATCACTTTCAATCCGGAACGCGCGCGTTTTTGAGTTTTTCGGAACTTAACATAATATCATTTGATATATTTATCATCGCTTTTCGGTGATGGAAAAAATCGTGAGGAAACCCGACCTACTCACAACATGGCCTAGTATCTGCTTTGGGTTATCTATTGTGAGATCTAGGGTGGGATAGCGGAAATATCAGTTTCATTAGAAAATTGTCTATGATTTGATGAATTCCGTACTCAACTTAGATCAAGTGTGTGGTGTGCCTTAGTTATCTCAATTCCATTTTACAGCTTCGAGGGACCGCAGACATATGTATTTGTTGTTAATTTCAACTCGATACCTCCATGCGGTTCTGAGATAAAGGGTCTTGATAGAGAGGCAGACTGACAACAAAGTGATCCTGTAAGGATTCAATTTTCTCGGTACAGCTCCCTAAAAATACAAATGTTAGAGATAATATTCGTAAAAACCTTAATATTCGCCGAATACGGATATTGTATCAGCTGCACATCCATAGAGTCCGCTGCGGCCACGTATGAAAAATAAAAAGTGTACATACTTTTTACATTCATATGCTTTACATTACTTATAGGAATATTAAGATGATAAAAATAAATATTTGTGATGTTTTCAAAAAAAATTACCGAAAATTTGAAATTAGCAAGTAACTGATTAAGTAAATAGTCCCAAAAAATCGATTAAAGATTTTATTGCTTTTATTGTTAACAAATATAAAAAATAACTCAAACTTAACGAGGTCCCTTTGTTTTAAATCTTGATACCATTACCATCTTCAGTCTTCATCAGTACAGGGGCCCATTTCTCCAAAAACTTGTAACTTATAAAAGATGTCGAAAAGTGACATCCGTTTGTTTTACAAGTTACAAGCTTTTGAGAAACGGGCTCTAGGCTGTTGTTAAGTTACGCAAGTACGCTAAATTTCAGAACTATTGGACAAAATTTATCGTATTCAATTTTGCTTACAAGATTGAATTTACATTACAAACCCTATGAATTTATAAGTATAATATAATAGCTATTAAAATCGTTGACGTTTTAATTTTTCAGACAAGCGAGTGAATATGCCGCTGGAAACAATGGAGGCAACAGCAGAACTGGTCTTGCTTTTTGACGAGTTATTTGACAGCGTCAATGGATCGCCAGGTCAGGGAAAAGGAAAATTGAGATGTGCTGTCAAAGAAAACTCGCCACAAATAGAATTTTGGCGAACAGCGATTCGGAAAATCAAAAATATTAAATTCATTGACTGCAATAGCAAATTGGCGAAACGTGCAGGCAAGCCTAGACATGTACGTCCACCTTGTTTAGACGGTTGGATGACAACACTAAATAGCTTTATAGGGTTAACGGAAACATTATTTTCTAAATATGGTGTGGAATACTTTTACCCTAGATTTATAAACCAGGATCCCCTAGAAAACTTCTTCGGTCGTATTAGGGCTGCTAACTACAGGAACGTTAATCCAGACTCCAATACATTTATATATTCTTTTAAGTCCATAGTATTAACTAATATATTAACTCCCCATTCAACATCAATGAACTGTGAAGACGATGACGGCGAAACATTGATACATTTGAGAAACCTTTTTTCGTCAGAAAATGAAAAATCATCTATAAGCTGGAACATGCCGTCGTCGTCTTCACTCACCTCGTCCAACCAGCCAGTAGAGTCCATACCCATAACTAGAGAGTCTGTAACGTTAGAAAGGATTAAAGTACAGACGTTGGCGTACACGGCGGGCTATATATGTAGGAAATTGTCAAAGAAAGTAGAATGCCATGATTGTTTAAAAACATACACGACCGAGGAACACCAGGGGATCCATAAATATATTCAATTTAGGGAATATAAACTGCTGAAACATAACAATTTAAAATATCCTAATGCAAGAATGGTATGTCTATATAGGGAATGTGCCTCAACCATACACAATTATCTAAATATATATAGTCATAAGCATAATGTAAAAAAAAATTTAAAGAGACTTTTACTAACACGTGACATGTCTTGGCTAGGCTGCAAGAAACATTACACCATAATAAATAATTTGTTTATGTCCCTAATAATTCGCTTGCAGGTACACAACTGGTGTAACACTATTAACCGAATATTACAGGGGAAAATACCTGAAAAATACGAGTTAAAAATGAATTCTGTACAAAAGACTGCATTTAATAAATATAAAGTGCACCGTCTAAGACAAAGGGCCACTAAACTTCACGAATAAAACTTGATTAAACACATTTTGTAGTTTTATTTTTTATCTTTTTTTAAATTCCAGTTTACTTCCCAAGTACCCTACAGCCATTCATCGTATTTTTTATCGTAGTCACATCACTAAAGTATATCGATATATTACATTTAGCACCCTTGGAATCCCTAGTACTGTCAAAAAAGTGGCACAGATTATAAAAGTTAACAGCGCCAAAACTGCAAACAAGAGAACTAACAAAATGATACTGTCCCATCTGTAGCTAGCTACATATTAGTAATCTGTGGTTTTCACAGCCGGTTTTCGTTCTGCTACAGCTACAGTGGTTTTATTTTTTGTACAACGTACTACACTACACTAATCAAACTGGCGTTATTTATAAAACTTACAGTGTGAACGGACGTCAGTTTTCATCATGCCGCATTTCAAGATCGAGACCAACGTACCGCGAGAGCAAATCTCAAAGGATTTTGTTTCAAAGGCAGTCCCAGTACTTGCTAAAGCTCTTGGTAAACCGGAGCAGGTAGGCGAATTTTATATAATGTAAAGATACAATACAATATTCTTTGTTGTTCACCAAAAGCAAGATAAGAAAGATTGCTACTAAAAAAGTTATGACATGACCTTTTTTTATTTTTGATAACTTTTTTAACTTGATTCATAGTACTGCGTCGTCTCAGTTCATCCTGATGTTATGATGAACTTTGGTGGTTCCACCGCACCATGCGCCATTGGGAACGTCATGTCTATCGGAGCCCTGGGTGTGGAGCAAAATAAAAAACATGCTAAAGTCCTTTTTGAACTGGTAGAGAAAGAATTAGGAGTGCCTGCAGACAGGTAAGCACACAATTTATTAGTGTTTATACTACCGAATATCAAATTATTCTAAAAATCCCTCAATCATTACTGAAACTATTATAATAAATGTCCATTTCTAAAACATAATTCTTGCGATTTTCTTACCTACCTATTTAAAATTAACCAAACACTCTTTACAAAAAACATGTATAATTCTTTTATTAACAGAGTATTATTAATTTATAGTTAGGTAAATACTAGAGCTTGAGGATGCTTGTAACTCCAACGGTGTCATATGTGCATGGTAGTCCATTGTCCCTAAAACTTGTACTGAAGGAGTCTCATACTCATACTGCTTCAAAAATAATATATACTCAACTACTTAATACATTCACTGCCAAGAACCCGCCTAATGTGCGCTCGACGCTCGTAAACTTTGCTCAGACACCGGACAACTTGCTGGGCGGTTAGCTTTGTACGTAGGTATAGGCGCCGGTTTCTTTAGTAGGACGTTATTGTTCGTCTGGCAGTTAATGTGTTAAACATTAACAATTCTCCCAATTCAATTATATTAATTATACACCTTTTATTTTCACTCCTTCATCATCCTACCCTTTTAAGATTGCTAAGTTGCTAACACTCTCAAATCAGCACACTCAGTATAGGGCAGAGGTGCATTTCCCATTGAAACCTCTAAGATTTCATGTTTTTGTACTTTGTGCAAATTTTTCTCTTGAGAATGCATCAATAACTGAAAATAAAAACTTAAATTAGATCAAGCTATTAAAAGTGATGATTACAACTATGACTACTATGAGTCAATCTATATTGAATGTAGTAATAGAAAGAAACAATGGAGTGTTTATGGGGCATGTTAAACAACATGCCATTGTGTATGGTTATTATAATATGATTAGTGCTCCCATAGTTTCCATTAGCAAGTTAGTCACTTCTCATGGTACTGACCTATAACCGCGAACTTCGTTCCTTCATTCGTTCATTTGTGTCACTTTCTTTCGTATTTGCAAGATAGAGAGGGAGCTAATGAAATTTAGATTTTCGACTTTCGACGTAGGCCCGCTGAGTTCAAATAGAGCAGTTATAATGCAAATTTTAACTGTCAAGAATGACCAAAATAGTTTGACGCACATAACCAATATACTTAAAGAGTTCAGTTGTAGATAATCTGGAAATCAGGGATTGGCAACCAGTATTTTCTCCATACTAAAATAGCAGTTGATTTCGTTCTCTTTTCGTTCTTTGTTGTCTATTTCCTTTTTAACGAGGCAACCTAATAACAACAAGGCAATACCTAAATAAAATATTGAGTTCTACATGAAGCCCATGAAATAATTTAATATATCACATTACTTCGGTTTTTTAAATACCGGTTAAGATCCCTGCATAGGGTTGCCAGGCCCAAAAACACAAAAGCCGGAATCTGTCTTTTATCTTTTTATGAAAAAAAAACGTCAGAGAGTTTTTGTACACAATTAAGTTTTCTGTACACAAATACTTAACATATAAAAAGTAACAAATCTACCTTTTTTTAATGACAAATTTAACTATAACGCCCTTACTCATAAATATCTATCAAACCTATTTCCAATCAAATGTCGTTAAATTTTGTCTGAGAAAGGAACTAAACAAATTCTAACTATCAGGGGTCTATTTTTGTGTATGAACACCAAACCACCACCATTCTGGGCTTACTTTCTTGAAATTAAAGAGATCTGCCTTTTGGCAAATGATAACTATTTCTATTAATACATTTGGCATTTTTATTTACTTGTGAACAGCGCTTGGAGTCGGAGCAGGTGCTTATTTACTTGCGCTCGACTTTCGACTCATGGCACTCGCGCGTCAAACGAAAAGCCTAACAAAAGCCGCACAGCCTGGACGAGCAAATATTTCGCCGGACACGTCCGTAAAAAGCCAAACATGTCCGGTTAAAGCCGACACCTGGCAACCCTATCCCTGCAGGAAATTCTTTTATACCGTTCAATTTGTATCTGCCACAGGTCTATCTAATCTACCTATACATGTTATATGAACTTATATGTGAAAAGAAAGAAAGAAAGAAAATACATTTATTAACACAAAACAAGGACACTTTCTTAAAACTAACTAAAGGTAATTATTTAGTAATTACAAACTAAAGCGTTCGTTTGCGCTAAATGGATGTGGTTGTTATTATTTACTTAAATTACTATAAGAATTAAAAGTTTCCATTATCTGCAAAAAAATAATTAAAATTTTAAGTTCAGAAAAAAAGTCAAAGGGTCTGGCCGGACCGCCATACCAAAATCGCCCCTGGCTGAATTTGAGATATTGTTATGCACGATTATTTGTTTTATTATTACATATACTATTATGCCTTAAATGATTCCCGTTTGCGAAAAAATTTAAAAAAAAAAGAAATTTCGTTTTTATTTTTTTTTCTTTAAAACCACGTATTCGATTGACTTGTTCTTTGGATATTTTATAGATATAGTAGGGATACATCAAAGAAAAAAAAATTAACTTCCTGACTTTATTTTAAGCACATAATTTTTTGAGTTTATTTTTAAAATATTTTTTTTATACTACATATGAGTTAGCGACACCTACCATATTTTCATATATTATGTGCATATTTATACTCTATTACATATATTTTTATCAAAAATATTGGTTCGGATCAACAACTTGAAAAAAAAATTTTTCATAAACAGAGTGGACAAAATTAACCTTTATTAGGATTTAATTGTCTAACACCGCGAGTGGCCCTTTTTTCCTCAATTGAAACAAGCTATTATTAAAAAAAAAACATAAATTAAGAATGATTTTTTTTTTCTTGCGCTGCTGGCGAATCGAAGCAGTCATATACAGGATGGATTTTCTTTTTGGGTCAGTGAAGGCAGCTGCCAGATTCCGGGCTGCTACGTGAAAATGGTCTTAGAAGACCTTCCCTCGATTTCAGAATAATTTCAGATTAATGAAGGATCGCATTTACAGATTTTGGAATAAACATACAGGGTGCGAGAAAAAGGTCTTTTTTGAGGAACTTTTTTATTATGCCATTCGAGCCCATTCCTATACAGGATCAAAAGCTTGTATGGGACCAAAATAATTCCGGCTAGAACAGCCACAAATCGAGGAAAGCTTTTTCCATACATTTTGTATGAAAATGAAAACTTTTATTTTTCACATGCAATTATTTTATGCCAATAGATTCTATTCCCGGTCAGTATCAATAGTTTCCATGGGATCAACTTACGGTAATGTACCAAACAGCCACAAATATTCCAAAATCTGTAAATGCGATCCTTCATTAATCTGAAATTATTCTGAAATCGAGGGAAGGTCTTCTAAGACCATTTTCACGTAGCAGCCCGGAATCTGGCAGCTGCCTTCACTGACCCAAAAAGAAAATCCATCCTGTATATGACTGCTTCGATTCGCCAGCATTACAAGAAAAAAAAATCATTCTTAATTTATGTTTTTTTTAAATAATAACCCGTTTCAATTGAGAAAAAAAGGGCCACTCCCGGTGTTAGACAATCAAATACTAATAAAGGTTAATTTTGTCCACTCTGTTTATGAAAAAAAATTTTTTTAAGTTGTTGATCCGAACCAATATTTTTGATAAAAATATATGTAATAGAGTATAAAAATGCGCATATTATATGAAAATATGGTAGGTGTTGCTAACTCATATGTAGTATAAAAAAATATTTTAAAAATAAACTCAAAAAATTATGTACTTAAAATAAAGTCAGGAAGTTAATTTTTTTTTCTTTGATGTATCCCTAATATATCTATAAAATATCCAAAGAACAAGTCAATCGAATACGTGGTTTTAAAGAAAAAAAATAAAAACGAAATTTCTTTTTTTTTTAATTTTTTCGCAAACGGGAATCATTTAAGGCATAATATTCACCAAAAGTATATGTAATAATAAAACGAATAATCGTGCATAACAATATCTCTAATTCAGCCAGGGGCGATTTTGGTATGGCGGTCCGGCCAGACCCTTTCTTAAAACTTTTTTTCTTTAAGACATGGCTGTTTTGGTATAAACCGTTCAATATGATAATCTAATATCATTCCATCCTATTTGAACTTAATTATTTTGTTTAAAGGCGGCCACCGACTATCAGTCCGCCTGCAGTCCGCTTGACGATCTCGGCCTGTCAAAACAAAAACAACTGACAGGCTGATATCTTCAAGCGGATTGATAGTCGGTGACCGCCGCCCTAACTTTCGTGAAACATAAGTACTATAAAGTAGTTGTTGATTTCATTGTATACTTTAGTAATTGTAACAGCCCTATGTTGTTTTTCAGCCCTGTCAGCACAGTTTTTTCGTAAATGAAATGCTTTTCTGCTTTTTTCCAGGATGTATATCACCTTCCAAGATGAACCAACGGGCAATGTAGGCTTCAAGGGAACCACCTTCCACGCCATTTTTGGATAAACACTGATCTAAGTTTTTATGTTTGTATTATTAAGGCATTTAAGATAACATGTTTGTAGTAAAGTTAGGTGTAACGCGACGTTTATATGAGTTTTATATTTATTTTTGCCTTATGTTTTTATGATTTTAATCAAAAATGAGTTCACAGCACTAACTAAATATACACTGTTTATGACTTCCGCTTTTTATTCAAAACCACAATTGATAACATCACGTTTATATGTGTAGGTGTAGTAATTATTGTAATTAAGTTCTAATAACAAGTGTCAAGCTACGAGGGGCGTTCAAATAGTTCTCGGTATCGGTATTAAAAATTGGCGATATGTAAATTGTTATATTTTAATTAAAATATGCATACTTTTTTTACTTGTAAATACTTATTAACTTCATTCAATTGTTTTATTTTATAACTCTAATAATAATTTAACTTTTGCTGTTCAAATTGTAACCCTTCACTAAGTCGTCATTAGGTCGTGATTTTTATGTAGTTGTTTTTGAACATTAGAGAATGAGCATTAATACTCAAAAGTTAGGACTAAATAACAGGGGACGCGGTTACCAGTTTTGAACTTTGGTCAAAGAGCAGTACCCTTGTTAATTAGAAGGTTCTGAACCATAATTCCTGCCGCAAATTCGTTATTTTTTTTCTTTAGATTTTCTTGATTATCTTACCATAACTACGATTGAATAATGATACACAACTCTACTAAAATATTTGAGCATAACTGGTAACAGCTAATGTCGCAGTACTTATTTGTACGCCTCAATAATCCATAAAAGGCCGAAAAAAGCTCCCTAATTTTGGCCATAGACTTGGAGATTGAAATAAAAACTGCACAGGTAACTGGTTTATTCTTTCAATCATGACGATAAACCAAGGTTTCATTTTCAATAACAATAATTTCGTTTAGTGCATCAGGAGTTTCTCCACACCGCTCCAAATAATTGCAAAACTATCTCTTAATTAATATTACTGTCTGTAAAAATGTTAATACAATTGTTTTTTGTCCAGCTATAGCAGAAAAACAAATGAATAACGGAGATATTTTTTTTTTCGGTAATTAATGTTGATTAGAGCTATAGTATAGTCTACATTAATATAATATTATTGAGAGGATGGTTAATACCGGTCCCGAGAATATCTTGAACGCCCCTCGTATCTTGCTTCATAGGAAAGTTTGTTAAAAAAGTACTTTATTACCCAAGGATATGGTATGCCAGCTAGAGCTAGCCCTTACACTTGTTTGGTGTGGTTGAGTGCGTTGAGATGAAAAAAAGAAATAAGTTCAAGTTATACTGCTTAAAGTTGGACGCAACATAAACGGGAAAATATACAGCGGGGAGACTGTTGGTAGAATAAAAATGATATACCCTACATTAAATTAGAGTGACTTTTATACACAGACTTTATAAAAAGGCCCATAAAGTCAATGCCGTCTTTACCATAGAGGCACACATGTGGCTCGTGCCCAGGGCCTTCGGTTCTCAAGGAGGCACCGAAAGATCTTTGACGACGTTTTTTTACAGTCAACGTTGTCCCTAAGGGTCAAAACAGACCTAGCGGCATTCCGCGCGGAATTAAGCCAATTCATAGACAAAATGCTTAATTTTGTATATGGTAGCGGAAATTTGTCTATGGCTTCCATACAAAAAATCAGCTACCATAGACAAATTTCCGCTACCATAGAAAAAATTAAGCATTTTGTCTATGAATTGGCTTAATTCCGAAGGAATTCCGCTAGGTCTGTTTTGACCCTAATTAAGGAGATTGTATAAAACACTGTCACTACACTGTCTATAGCGTGGTGTCCATGTGAAACAAGTAAAACCGGTATTAGATTTTGAATTTCTCGGGCCTTCTGTCGTGTAGGTACACTGCCTCTCCCTAGCCTTAAACGGCTATTAGACATTGCAACTTGCAGGGCCCAATCTGTTGTGTACCCTGCCTCTCCCTAAGGCCGCAATTAGACTATCATTTATAAATGATCATACATAAAGGACTCATTTATAAATGAAGAACCTATAATAGTGTAATAACAATAAATGATCCATTATGAATCATTTATTGTTATTACACTATCATAGGTTCTTCATTTATAAATGAGTCCTATATGTATGATCATTTATAAATGATAGTCTAATTGCGGCCTAACCCTCCTACAGCTCCCTACGGGCCCTCCCTACCTTTAAATCCTTTAAAGCGGTATTACACATTGCAACCTGCAGGGCCCAATCTGTCAGGTTGGAAGGTGTAATTGATGGTAGGGCCCGTAGGGAGCTGAAGGAGGGGGAGGAAGAGGCAGGGTACACAACAGATTGGGCCCTGCAGGTTGCAATGTGTAATAGCCGTTTTAATTACACCTTCCAACCTGACAGATTGGGCCCTGCAGGTAGCAATGTCTAAAAGCGGTATTACACATTGCAACCCGCAGGGCCCAATCTGTTGTGTACCCTGCCTCTTCCTACCCCTCCTTCAGCTCCCTACGGGCCCTACCTTCAATTACACCTTCCAACCTGACAGATTGGGCCCTGCAGGTTGCAATGTGTAATACCGCTTTAATACCGCTTTTACACGTAGACTCGTAGTGTGGATTTGGTTTGTCTATGGACATTAAAAAAAAAGAAAACATATTTATGCCTGGTTCTTTCCGGCGATACCGCTTTGTGTCATGTGATGTAATGTGTTGTTCGACATCTAAGTTAAGACTTGTTATCGATATGTCACCCTAAAATTGTGAAAACCGTTAGTTTATAATCTAACTAGAGAGATTGTAAACTATCGAAAGATTGTGAACCGCAACATACCGCTTACAATTTAACGGATTAGTTTTCGTTAGATTGTAAACTATCGACGAGGAACCGTCATATTGTCAAATGTAAAGCTTCTCGCGCTAATTGGTCGGTCTTACAATAATTCTTTAAAAGCGGTATTACACATTGCAACCTGCAGGGCCCAATCTCTGTTGTGTACCCTGCCTCTTCCTGCCCCTCCTTCAGCTCCCTACGGGCCCTACCTTCAATTACACATTCCAACCTGACAGATTGGGCCCTGCAGGTTGCAATGTGTAATACCGCTTTAAGTGTTCACAAACTTAGCAATCAAACACAGGTGTGAGCGAGAAACTAAAGTGCCATTTAAAAAAAGTCGTTGTTTGATCGCAGTTAACCTAACACACTCCTCGCTTCGCTCGTCGTCGCACCTATCTAGACTCTGGAAAATGACCAATCAACGTGCGAAGGGTTTTACGTTTGACAATATGACGGTTCCTCGTCGATAGTTTATAATCTAACGAAAAATAATCCGTTAAATTGTAAGCAGTGCGTTACGGTTCACAATTTTTCGATAGTTTACAATCTCGCTAGTTAGATTATAAACTAACGGTATTTACAATTTTACGGTTTCATAAATACAGTGTCCCGTATAAAAGTGCACAAATAGGGATAGAATTAAGTATATGTAATTTTATTATAACGTCAAAAAAATCCATGAAATATTCAATTGTAGGATGTTATTTATTTATTTAAACTGGTGTACATAAAATATAAAAATGGCAGACTTAATGCCTTAAGGCATTCTCTACCAGCCTACCACTGGGCCAAACAGAGATGTTTACTTAGTGCAGGCTTTAAGAAAGAATGTATTGAAACGGAGAATTATTTGAATTTTAGCTTCGGTATAAATATCCCCGTTAAAATTAACGCAATCTCAGCACTCAGTAGATCAATTGTTTTATAATAATATAATTTCCTATAACTAAATATCCTTGTAAATAATATCGATATCGATAAGTTATCGACGATAACAAACGATATCGAGTAAGTATAGTCTCCGCACCGCACTTCCTATTGTCACTGCAGGCCAATGCGGCGCTCGGACTTGCTTGCATTTGCACTATCAAATTATCAACACGGGTCAGTTGACCATCGGCTATTACTCGTATCGTACATTCCTTTCAACGTTTAAACCAATAGCTATTGCGTCCACTCAATTTACGTTATTGTAATAAGTGTTAAAATTAAATTAAGACTTAATTGAGTAATTAGTGGTAAGCGACTGAACCAATATGGGTGCGGATAACTCGAAGGAAGAAAGCAGGTAAGCAAATAATATTATGTATCTTATCTGGCTTCTAGCTATCAAAATAACATTGGCGTAAAGTATAATATAAAAAATGATCCTATAATGTTAAAAATACCACGCATTTGTACTTTAACCGTTGGGTCATGAAGTAGTAGCTACGTACAGTCGACGTCAGATTTGTTTACACTTTTGCACCTTACTCCTTTGTCATAAGGAGCATAAGTGTAAACATATCTTTAGCGTCGACTCTTCTTAATTGTGTAATTTTATACTGTCTCAAGTTGCACTGTGATTCATGGAATTGTTTTAGAAACCTTTCTACCTACACATTGTTACAAAAACAAATGAGTTTTAGCCAATAATATTTAGAAAACCTTAACTGAACTGACCGGCCATAACCGCGTACCACTTCGTTCGTCGAATCGTCTATTTCATCTATTTGCATCACTCTCTTTCGAATATCCAAGAGCGATAGAAACTGAGAATACCTACTTAACGAAATGCCGATTTTCGAACTTCGCGATAGACCCGCTATAGCCTATAATCGCGAACCAATTCGTTCCTTTGTCTATTTGCATCTCTCTTCGAATAAGCAAGAACGATAGAGAGAGAGTAAGGGTCGCCACACACCTAGCGGTTTTCCTCGCGGAATTACCGGAAGTAGCGGAAATTTGTCTATGGTAGCGGAAATTTGTCTATGGTAGCAGATTTTTTGTATGGAAGCCATAGACAAATTTCCGCTACCATAGACAAATTAAGCATTTTGTCTATGAATTTCCGCTACTTCCGGTAATTCCGCGAGGAAAACCGCTAGGTATGTGGTGACCCTTATAGCCTGGTAAATTAATGCTCAAAAAGGGGTCTGGCTGGAATAGTCGAAAGCAGAAATTTAGGAGACTAACATACTTAAAATCCTCACCTCCCGGAGGTGAGCCCGAGGAGGGAGGAGGAAAATAAGGTCACGTTTTTTGCTTACATCTTGAAAACCACGCATCGTAGACAATTATGTAGTAATACGAAATTGGAGCTGATAAAATTCTCTACAACTTTTACGACTAATTTTTTACCTAACACTAATGGTTTTCCAGATATGAGCTCCGAAAAACGGCCGATTTAAAAGTGGGGGGTATTCTCCACAATTCTGGTCATACTAACTGGCAAAAGTTAATCTGCATAAAAAGCCACCCTAGAAATCTTATGAAGAATTACTTAGTTCATTAACGGACGGATCTGTCCGCCGGGCATATCCGCCCGACAAATCCTGCGGGCAGATGTGTGCGTGTATTCTCAGCTAAATACCTATATCGGAGCGGCCAAGGAACTCAAAAATATCTTAACATGTAGTGAGGTTCAAATTTGCATGGACAAATTATGAATGAATTCATACATAAACCGTCCATGCAGTTTTGAATCTGAGTACTTTATCGTATTGACAGAGGAGGCGTTGTTCGGATATCTGTGACCACCTTGGCCGCTCCGATCTATCTGATGGCTGTAGGTACTTACACGTCCTACCCATGTCCTACCTGATTCCTAGAAGTTCGATTCTATAATGTAGTACCTGTAGGTACTACCTACTCATACCTACTTCTGGGAATCCATTGTAGTGTACGATTATCTTATCAGGTAGGTAGATACCGTAAAATGGGGTTATTGACTTTGGTTTTTGGGGTAATATTGTATGGGCAGGTTTCCACGACTCAACGGGAAGCACCTATTTTGCGTGATGAATAGTTGGGGTAAATGTACCTACTCGCATACGTAGGTTCTATCTATCGTAGGTATATATCTACTCGGGTTTGCATCCCGGGAATTTCGGTTCTGATTTCCCATACAAATCAGAACCTAGTGTATGCCTAGATAATAACTGTGACATCCCTTGTGTTTGTCTGCCTCAATCTACGTACTGTTTCAGATCCAATTATCGAGACGAAAGACAACAGCGTACTCAGTATGTTACGCAACAGAGCCGAGTGACCCGGCAAGAACAAGCACCAACTTACCATACGACCTCCCATACGACATATTATCAGCCACCTACACAGACGCCGTAAGTATAGCAATGTACTTACAAGTTGCAGAACATTCTCAAAAATTCAGTAACATTCTCGAAATTTTCTGGGAACTTACAGAGAATTTAAATATTTTTTTTAATGAGAACATTCCCTACGGAAATTATTAAAAAAATGTATTATTAGTTGTTTTATAAATTCGTAAATGAGATGGTCAGTTAAAATAATTGATAACGGAGGGGTCCAGCGATTTCTGAATATTTTTATAGTTTAAATTAAGTTCTAAAAACATTCCATATGGAAAATTTCGCAACTTTGGAAACTTTGCTCCTATGTACTTTGCTACCTATCAATCCAAGACTCCAAATACAAGGTGTAACAAAAATACTGGTGATCCTTTTAAGGGCATAATTGGTATCGTATTCTAATTATGAAAAACTAAGAAAAAAACATTTTTTCGCGAGGGTTGGCCGGCTGGGACGTGTCCCAACAAAAAAAAAATTATTTTTCGCGCCCAAAATTTTTTTCTCCTATGCTTTCTTACTCACGATATGATACCAAATATGCCCTTAAACGCATCACCAGTATTTTGTTACATCCTGTATAATAAAGGGATAAACAAACAGCAAACCACGGACATTGACCGAACAAGCCGCTGAAAGATCTCCGTTTCTGTTTGAGTAAAAACGGCAGTTCTCTAGATTTCGGGACTGATTTTCGTGAAATTTTATGAGCACTTGATCAGGTTCTATCGCTTCAGTTTTCGAAAATGTTCAATCTGTCTAGCAGAGGTTCTTATCTGGCTACTGGGACGTCTCGACATTTCGCTGGCTTTTTGATTTTGAGAGTTTGTTCGACGATAACTTTTTCTGATCTTTATGAAATCTGCTGGGGTTGTAGCAGAGATACCTACATACAATTTATGAGTTCGTTTATGAGCTGGATCGACCAAGGGGTTGTGGACCAAAGCCGAAAAAAATCTTCATATGGGTCTTGTTATAGGGAAGTAATTATTTGATCAGCCGTTTTTAAAACTGATTCGCAAAAAAAAATTGCCATTAAATCACTTGGTCAGCTTATAAAAATTTGGCTGGCAATAAATAAATATGGAGCTGCAACTCTTGTTCAGCAAAAAATTCACAAACGGACAACGTTTTAACCAATATTGATCTGCCTATATTATACTTTATCTGCTAAATAAATTGTTGAGCTGCGAAATAATTATTTGGTCAGCAAGATTTAAAAATTGGTGGGTAGAAAAAACACGACTGTAACCAGTTTTATTGAGAGGTATGCATATTAAAGCAATGGTAATCTGATATAATAAAGCTGGTGGCGTTTGGTTTGAAAAATCGGCAGAGTTGCAACCGGAGTGAAATTCGTCCACGTGACATGAGCAGCCAATGTGTGCGTTTGGGAATATAATCACAGAAAACTGTCGTGTCACAGAGCCAAGGTAGGTGCGACGACGAGCGAAGCGAGGAGGAGTGTGTTAGGTGAACCGTGACCTAACAGCGCGCGAAGACCTAACGGCAGCGGCCGGCGAGCGCCAGAACCGACTGAATGTAATATCTTATATTAGTTAAATTATATATAAATTTTCAAAAAAAGTTCATGAATCGTAGAAGTTTCGTTAAAATACCTAAACCTGTGTTTTTTGTTTAAAAAATCACCTAATCAGCAAAAGTTAGGTTAGGTTGGTAAGGCATTTGCTGATCAATAGATTTTTTTGCGAATCGTTTTTTGCGGATCAGTCCAATTGTAATCCAAAATGAAATAATTCGCTCACCCACTGATTGCTTTAAGAAATCTGATTTAAGGCAGATAACTTACTGCCGCTCAAATAATTAAATTGCCAACCGAATTATTTTAGAGCAGCTCAATTTGACATTAATTGCGAACTGGTTTACAAATACTTGCTGACCTTAAGTTGCTTACCAAGTGACCAATTTTGCTGACCAAATATATATTTTTGCTTACCATAATAGAAATATTCTGCAGATCGATTAAATGACACCCCTTGTTATATTGGTCACCTCGTTTGCAAGTAGGTAAATCGCGAGTTGTCAGTTCGAGACGGATTACCTACTAGTTACTTACAATTAACTCACTGGCGTCTATAACGCTTCGAGACAGTACTTTAAGTACAAGTTTGCACTTGCAAAATCGATGTAGATTTGGCATGGTCGGAGTCTAAACCATTTATTTAGGCCCAGTGTACATAATAGATTTACACTTCCAAAAACAATAATACTAGCATTCCTTTTGTTTCATTTATATTTAAAAAAAATGCCTCTTTCAGTACGGAGAGATCTCAGACAGTTCATAGTTACACAACGGCAAACTTGCAACATGTCAAACAAGCCAGTCAACCAAATGTGCTGGAAAGATCCCGCAACCCATACAACTACACCTCTCAAGAGTTGCATGGAATCAAGCAATCGCCCAATTTGTACCCAAGTCTCAACGTGAATCAAGGGGACAGCTTTGTTCTTGTCAACCATGGGCATCCAAGGTGACTATTTAATTACTTACTTTTTTGGAAAAGGTACCATTTGGCGGAGGACGTTTACCTACGTTGTACAGTCAGCAGCAAAAGTAGCTAAGCGGGTAGGGTATTCAAAATGAGCTTGACACGACTTTATTGTTAAGAGAATATAAGAGCGTGTGTAGGTCATTTAAACAGCCTACGCGCTTAGCTACTTCTGCTGCTGACTGTACTTTGTACAGATTCAATGTGGTATGCGAGCAATATAATTTTATACAAGAAAAGAACCGACTTCACGTAACCTCCACCTATCCCAGAGCCGGAGTTGCTGTAAAAAATCCTCGAATCACTATAGGTGAACCTATATTAGTAGTTGATGAGTTGCCTCAATTTCTCCTAGATCCTATCATCAGATCTTGACCTGATGACAACTGGATCAATGGTGAAGTTGGTATACCCTTTCTTTTGTCCCTTCAGACCTCTAAAAGCGTAAGCGACTAGTCACCTGCGCTTTTTAATACATTGCGGTTTTTGATCCATCGATTGATTTCGTTGCACCTACCTCACCTACCTAGAAGGCAATGTCTCGAAATCGCGCGCGAGTTTTGAGGCCGCCGATTGTAGATTGTAGAGGCCATTACACTTATTTCGCGAAATAATTATACCTATACTCACCTAGATGTTTGCTTTTATACTTTATTGCACGATAGTACTCACGTCTGACAATAGGGAATATTACGCAAAACTCTGCGTAGGGGGCGGCACTAGCACATCCAGAGGGCCTACCACGAAACAAGAAAATAAAAATTTCGTTACCTGGTTCTCTGCCACTCTTTCATATTCGAGCGACAGAGAGGCACATGTCAAAATTTCGACTCTCTCGTTTCACGATAGGCCCTTTGTAAACAAACCGCCTTGGTGCGCAAATGACATATTTATTCGTTATAAATTATCTATGAAAACTTGTAAGAAAACTGTTTAAGGCCTAGTATGTATTAAAAACTCTATGGTTTACCGGTGTGCTAGTGCTGCACTCTGGTGGCAGAATATTGCAGTAATATCCCCTATTCATTCGACGGAAAACTAAACAAAAGGCAGTTGGGTATTTCAACTGCCCTTTGTGTGTAAGAACCCAATTGTACAGTCCGTGAGCTTTAAGAAGAACCTTCGGGAAACGCCGATGACACACGAAGGTAATATTGCTGTTCTGCTTTTTCATGTGTCACTGTTGATTGATACCCGACGTGTCCTTCTAAAACCCGAAGGTTCTTTTTAGAGCTCACGGACTGTAAGTATACCTACTTTATCTGTGAGTTTTTACCCCATTAAGGGTCCTTTGTTTATTTCAGCCGGAAGTCTTTGTATATAGTTAAATAGGTAATAGGCAACAACAAATAAAGGCTTTGTTTATGATTACGTTCCGAGTTTTGTTGAGCTAGTAGGTGGTATAGTAATTTAAGATGTCCGAATTGTAGGAAGAAATCTCTAGTAAAATTCGGACATCTTAAAAAACTCCCTTACAATCTGGGTCGTTGTCCTGCACCACTCTTTCTGATTCTGTATTTGATAAAAATAGAATGAATTCAATTATTTTATTTTTAAAGTAAAAATAATCTAAAACCAAGTAAATGGTCGGCAACGTGCATGTGACCCCTCTGGAGTTGCAGGCGTCCATAGGCTACGGTAGGTGCTTACCGTCAGGCGGGCCGTATGCTTTTTTGCCGTGGTGGTACCTATTTAAAAAATATGGTCTTGGTAGCTATTAGTTTTAACATACGCTGTATGGAAAACGACAAGACTATACTATTGGCTATGTGCGAAGTGCATGGAACGTGAACGATCGCAGCGCACAATGTAACAAGAAATTGGGCTCTTGTCAATATCACATTTCAAAATATTTGACATCACCCGTAGGGTCAACTGTCAAAATAGTGAAGCAGCCAGTGACATTTCACATAAGCAAGGAGTATATGCCGTTAATAAAAAAGAAAAAACCCTTTAACCCCCCGCTCAAGAGATGGCGCCACACTCATGCACACAGCCAATACTATATACATTACACACACATACACACACACATACATACATTGAGTAGGGTGACCAAACCAAATTGAACGTCAAAATTCATTTTTACACTTATCATCTGAAAAATAGCTTTTTATTAGGTCCATATCTTTCGATGTATCATGCGGCATGCCTTGATCGCTTACTATACGACCCTCTCACCCTGTATACTTTTAAAAGTTATGTACTGCAATAAACTTTTATACTTATACAGGATGCTATAATGAACGTAATACAAAATAAGTGATTTCGGCTCAATTAACGACGAAGAATATAATGCACTTATTCAGTTCTTAAATATTTCCTAATTAGCTTTTGCTAATTTTCTAACAAAATAAATAAACCAAGGGAGCTTTCTAGAAGCAGGCGGACTTGATGAGGTATTTTATATTTCGTTTTATCCTTTCTTTCTTTGTGATTATTTAGGTTTTTCTACTTAACCTAAGGTGTAATAAACCAAAATCTCAAAGTATGGTCACTCATTGTGACGTCATGGCATATCTTGCACGTCTGACGGATAACTACAATTTTGCTTATTATGACAAGTAATACGTCAGAATGCATTTTATTCATAAAATATCAGCCTAGATAAACAAAAAGGTGAGTCTATACTACAAAACTAGGTTCGAACTATTTTCTCTTAACAATCTAGGTAGGGTAACCATGTTGTGACCAAAATAACAGGATTTATGAAAACAATGATACTAATGATTATTAATTAGTTTAACAACACGCGACCTAACGTAGTGTTTTACCACAAGGAAGACGAGTTTGGAAAATATGTTTTGTATTACGTTCATTGTAACACCCAGCAGGTTCTCACCACAACCATCGGCCCCGCCGGCTGTTGAAGCAGTTGAAATCACTCCTAGACATCCATTGTCCCAGGCTGCCGTGGTCCAAAAGGTTCAAACGACTCAAGTCAACGCCGCGCCAAAGGTTGCCCCTAGACCACCACAACCGTCTGCTTTTTTAAGGTAATCATCATACCTATCCATACTTTATCACTTATTCATTTTAGTATTTTTATTTTATTTGTTCGAATCACATATAAGTTTACAGTTTAACAACAAAACACTTACCAGGGACTTAGGCTGCACGCACGAAAACATGCGACCGGCCGCCGCTGCTAGTGGCGAAACGAGGGGCGGCACGAGCGGCGAAATCAAAATGTTCACTGTTCAGCAATGTATGAAATTTTATCAAACCGTTTCCGAAAACAGCGGCGAGCCGCGCGCGTGGCTGCCGGCCGGTCGCATGTTTTCGTGCATGCAGCCTTTTATCATCATTGCCTAAGATGCTCTTAAAATTAACCCAGGTGGGCTATTCGACATGCCAAACTGTGACACGTGGATATTAGTTGAATCGCTACTGGATAGAGTGATATCCATCTGTCCACATGTGTCCACCATAACTGTCAAAACCAGGGCTTTAAATACCGTTAAAAAGTTGGTATCGTTACAACTGTCAAACAGATTTAACGTTAAGTTGTTATTAACGTTAAACCATTTACCGTTACTTCTACTACTTTTTACCGGTAAAAAAATTGTAACGTTCCCAGCTAATGCATAGAGCTAACGTTAACTCAAAGGTATCGTTAAATAATTTTAACGTTATCATTTAACGTTAGTAGCATAGCAGCTTATTTAGATACACTGATGGATACCATCGTTAGATATAGAGCGACTCAAAACAGTAGGTCTCGCTAGAATTGTATATTGATTTTGACGTAAGTGGATATCACTCTTTTGTGATCCATAAAGATTTCGGCTGTCACAAAAGTGTGATGTCATGATGTGATAGCATCATAGTTGTCTCATTAGCGACTGTCAGTTTTGCCATGCCCAGGACAAGTACTATACAAGTACCTAAATATCCCACAGGTTATGAATGGCCTTTTGAAGGCACCAGCCATCATATTTAACATAAGTTTTTCTTCTTCTTTACACAGCCCTAATATTGCTGGGACCTCACAGTCGGTGAACATTTCTGCAAATAATAAAAATATTACCAGGTCAGTAAATAGCATGTACCTACGAGTAAATAGCCTT
Source organism: Pammene fasciana (assembly GCA_911728535.1). Lineage (NCBI taxonomy): Eukaryota > Metazoa > Arthropoda > Insecta > Lepidoptera > Tortricidae > Pammene > Pammene fasciana. The sequence goes on from OU452292.1 coordinate 8,847,121, forward strand.
GTCCCTCAACGTGGTTAGGGAAAAATTTACATGATTTAATTAACAAAAATGCTAATAATCCTTTAAAGGGTATAACTGGTATCGTATTCTAATTACGAAAAAGTAACAAAAAAAATTTCTCGTGATTTTTTTTTAATTTTGTACGGGCGGCTGGCCGGCTGGGACGACGTGTCGCGTGTCCCATACAAATTTTTTTTCTCCTACTTTTTCTTACTCGCTTACGATACCAATTATGCCCTTAAACGGATCACCAGTATTTTTGTTACACTTTGTATATAATTGCTATATTTTTGTAAACAGCCCAAATGCACCCGGGCCTTCGAAGACAGTCAATACTGTCAATAGTCCTGCGAATAAGAATGGACCAAAGTCGGGCGGCAGGTTAGTTTGCTTTGATTATGATTACCTTCCTTTACCTATTATAATCTGGTACCTACCTTATAGTTTTATAATTTGAATTATTTTACTGCAATGAGTATTTTTTTGTATCGAACACGTTCCAGGGGCCGTGACAATGACATCAGCTGCCCGACCTGCGGCCAGCGCTACGGGATCACCATCTTCCAGTGTGCCAATGGTCACGCCAGCTGCAAGGACTGCCGCGTGGCTCAGAGGTTGTGTGGCAAATGCCTATCACCCATCACAGATATGAGAAACATCGCGTTGGAAGCTGTTGTAGCTGACGTAAGTCGATGGTTTTCATTATTTTGACAAAAACGGGACATAATCTGGAACGCTTATTTACTTTTATTATTTTCCTGACGTTTAAAGCGTGTCGTGACGCTCGTGGTCGCAGGCAGACTATGAGTGAAAATCGTGTGAGTTTAAATCAGTACATCGATGATTTTCAACCGATTTTAAGATTTCGAAGGATCTTTGCTATTTTTAGGGTTCCGTATCTCAAAAGGAAAAACCCTTATAGGATCACTTTGTTGTCCGTCTGTCTGTCTGTCTGTCTGTCTGTCAAGACCATTTTTCTCAGGAACGCGTGGAGGTATCAAGCTGAAATTTATACCAAATACTTATGTCTATTGTCCCTTGAAGCTGTGAAAAAAATCAAACTTAAAAGCCAACGCAATCAAAAGATACAGTTGTTTATGCTGCAAATTTTAGAGTTTCCGGCACTCGCAAAACCTACGGGGTACTTCCCATGAACTCAGAAACTTGAAATTTGGCACGAAGCAACGTCATATAGCATAGACAAAGGAAAAATTATAAAAGGTAGACATTTTTAGTAAAATCATACAAAAATATATATTTAAAATTTTACTACCTTTTTCCTCGTAAACGCGTGAAGTTATTAAGTTGAAATTCATGTCAAATACTCAGGGCTATAGGACTTTTCAGATGTAGCAAAACCAAACTTTTATGTCAACGCAATCAAAAGAAATAGCAATTTAAGTTGCATATTTTGAAACTGAGTACTCGCAAGAAACTCAAAACCTAAAGGGTACTTCCCGTAAACTCAGAAACTTGAAACTTGGCACGAAGAAACTTCATATAGCAAAGACAAAGGAAAAATTACGAAAAGTAGACATTTTTAGTAAAATAGTACTTAAAATATTTTTTAAAATTTTAAACTTACTACCTGTTTCCTCGTAAACGCGTAGAGGTATTGAATTGAAATTCATATTATATACTCAGCTCTATAATATCTTTCTGCTGTAGCAAAACGAAACTTTAATGTCCACGCAATCATAAGAAATAGCAATTGTTTTAGGTTTTTACGGAACCCTCGGTGCGCGAGTCCGACTCGCACTTGGCCGGTTTTTTTTATGTATGTTCACCAATTATTCAGAGACGGCTGCACCTATTTGGAAAGTTTTTTTTTTGTTTGTAAGAGTATACTCTACAGTTGGTCCGATTGTCACCAGGGGAATCGAGGGAACTTTTCAAAATATTATACTGATTTGAGTATTTTTTACAGTAGCTCGGGCATTTGCTTGTGGAAATGTGGAGTCGGTTCTTTTTTGTTTAAAACTATAAGTCCCGCCTTATGTACCTTTTTTATGTGCCATAATTGCCATAAAGCTAAAAAAATAAAAAAATAAAATAGGCCTGTTAGTTACTGTCGTGTTTTATATTTCAGTTGATTGCTACTTGTCAGAACCAGGGCTGCACGCTAAGCTTCAAGTTTGATGAGATGGAGCGTCACCTGAAGGAGTGCCCTTTCGGGGAAATGGACTGCCCCATGGGTACCGTTTTCGGACAATGCTCAATTCGATGTAAGTGTGTACTTGTAACAAAGCCTTACATTAGCCTTACATTACTTGTATACAGTCAAGGGAAAACGATACATTTTTTCAGGATTCTGTACCTCATGAGGAGGATACGAAATACTTATAGGCTCACTCATGTATCTGTCTGTAATACGTCGTCACTCACAGTCAATTTGCTCCGAAACTACTAGATCTATCGAGTTGAATTTAGGTCATATTAAAATGAAAAAGCTTATTATGAGAATCTTATTTATTTATTTTCAAATTGTCGTCACCATTTTTTATGCAAGTTATTCATTAATAATTACCAATGCGAGTTTTGATTTATAAATCTCTTAATTTTTTTTAGGCAAAGTTGCCGATATGGCGGCTCATTTTGACGAATGCCACAAGGAGCAACGCGAAGCAGAAATCGGCAAAGAAATGTTCGTATTCAACATTTGCATGGAGACCCACAAAATGTTCCTGATTAAGAACGGACCACACACATTCTTGGTTCACGTCCAAGTAGACGAAGGCGAGCGGAAAATTTCAATGACAGTTCAGCTTTTAGGCACCAAAATTAGTGCCGAAAAATGGACGTACGAATTCCACGTGTATAACAAAAGACAGCCACTAAGGAAATATCTTTTCGTTGACAGTTGCCAATCAATCAGTACTCCCGTTAAGGATATTTTTAAAGAGAATGAGTGCGCTGTCCTTCCGCTAAGTTACGCTATGACTTTTGTCAACGAAAGCGCTTTGACGTACAAGTTTTATATAAAGAAGGAGATGAACCAGCGTAGGGGGCGTCCTAGGAACAAAAATGCAAATTAGATGATATAATTAGGGCCGAAACAGCTTAAAAGCATCAGTGGCGGTGCGGCAGAAAGAAACGAGGTCAAGCTAATGTGGGATTACTGTTCTTCGTTATATTATATGTAGTGAAACTGTTAGGATTACTACGCCCACCCACAACTGCATCTAATGTCGTCAGAGCTGCAGTGCGACTGTTTCGGCCTCTTACATACAGCTTGGGAAACCTAAGTTCATGTTAATTTGACGAAATTTATCGAGTTGAATTTGAACATTCAACCTCTCAAATAAAATGGACTTAGGTTGCATTATGTACAACATGTGGTTCAGATTGTTTAATTGAACCATTAGATGTGACTATAAAATGTACAATTTCATAACTTAGGTACTGATTGTTTATGATTGTGTGAACTTGATTGGAACATTGCATGTATGGTAAAGAATGCAAAAATGAAAATGCACGAACTTACCGTCAATATGAATGATTTTAATTCGATTTTTTTTTCTTAATTGTTGATAACGGATTGAGAACATTTTATTATATATTAAAGGGTATTTTAAGTCAGTGAACTATCGCATACACTATATATATTTTATTTGTATGATTTATCTTAATGGATGTTGATAATTATAATATAAATAATGATAACTAAGTAAACATGTCCTTTGACCAACTTTGTGCTATGGACAAATATATAGAGATTAAATATAATGATAAGTACCTACCTTACTATAGTAGTAGTAGTTATGAAACTACAAGGTTCTGAGAATAATAATAAATATTAATTTGAACTGATTCTTAAGCTATCTTAGAAGAAGAAGACTATAATATAATATGATACCTATTTGCCAAAATATAAACACTGATATACTTAACGAATGCGGTCCGAGGCCGATGGGGGCGATGGGTAATACGCGCAATTGTCGCACATTACTGATTGAATCTTTGATTTTTCCGTTTGTAATACGAGACTTAGTGCCAAGGAGGAGTCTTGGGAACTGCTGAGATAATAATATGAACCTAGTAGAGATGTAACGAACATTTGGTTTCATTCGCGAATACGAACACAAATGCGAACATTTGTTACTCTTCGCGAATACGAATATGGCGTCACGCGTCTATAGTATTCGCATATGAGATCTTGCTGTAGTGATGATGAATGACTGTCGACTGTAGTGGTAGACTGTTTAGGTCTGCTACATTTAAACCGAAGATCATGAAATTGTATGTTGTATGAAATATATTGGTAAGAATTGAATAATCAAATATTTGACATCAAAATGATTTAAAAGTTTACAATGTTTGTCGTTATTGTCGTTTTCTTTTCAAACTCGTTTTTTATTAAAATCCATAAACACATTCGCATAATATTGGCATGTAGCAATTAATCATGCGAATACAAATGCGAATATTTAAAAACGTGCGAATTATCGCAAATGCAAGTACAACTATTCGTTATATCCCTAATATGTAGTACTCCTTCTTTTTTGGCGTTGTACTTTAGAACATAGTTGTCAACTTAGAAATGGGTTTTTGGAATATTCTCCTAAACTGACGGCAACTATGATAAAGCGATTATGAATATAGAGATTGATGAAACAGGTAGGGAAACTTGTATTTTTTAAACCTACCGCTAAATATTGATATGTAGTAATCGAAAGGAAGGAGAAGATTATCTACATTTTTTTTACTCTTAATGGAGCTTTGAATTTGTAACTGAGGTACCTAGTACAGTCGCCATCAGATATATCAGAGCGGCCAAGGTGGTCATAAATGTCTGAACAACGCCTCTATTACCAGGGCGATAAAGTGCATGTTCAGATATTTTTGAGTACCCTGGCCGCTCCGATTTTTGATGGCTCTGCACCTACAGTAGCTACGGTACGTACATATGGTTTTTATTTACAGAAATTTGGTGTCTAATTAATAGTATAAGTATACAAGGTCAAAAGGTATTAGACTAACCATTTAGATATTTTTAGCGTTTTATCATGGAAATCTGTACCACTTGACAGTTCTTAGACTAAGTAATACTATTTATTACTTAGTTTAATATTCTTACCGTTCGAGAAATGTGCTCTTATAGCGAATTCTATTGTCTATTAGTACCTATATCTATGTGTACGTGTGTGTGTTTTATTGTAACTTTTTTATGTACAATAAAGTGTTTACATACATACTCGTACATACATACGTAAATATTTTTAGGTAAGTAACTTTGTTAGTGCCACTGCCCGAATGGTAACTTCCAAAGTTTTGAAATAATTTGTACTTATAAGTAATATTGAAATTTTAACTTTTTATTGCAGACCGTGGTTCATATTTTGTTAGTACTACATGATTATTTGTATTGCATGCATTGCATACATGCTTAGTAAACGATGACAAATATGACAGTACAATACAAACAATCATAAAAACTAAGAACTTAAGATATTGCAGTCGAAAACTAAGAACTTAAGATACTTATTGCATTACCTATTTTTTAATTTAATTTTTAATACTTATGTCAATAAAGCATGGATTTTCACTCCCGTAGTTTTTTTTACTTATGGTACAGTCGCCATCAGATATATCGGAGCAGCCAAGGTCACAAATATCTGAACAACGCCTCTATTGTCAAAGCTATAAAATAAAGTGCATGTTCAGATATTTTTGGGTAGGTACCTTGGCCGCTTCGATATATTTGATGGCGACTCACAAAACATGGCTTAAATCCAAGCTGGAACGTAAGCCAACTAATACCCGCCACTACAACAACGTATTTGTACCTACCATTCCATTTTTTTATGTTATGAAACAAGTTATGAAAACATAATAAATAAAACTAACTAAAACTAAAAGGATTGAACTGCGATTCAGCGAGGAAATGCTGCCAGCGTCCTCGGCACTATGCCACAGGGGCCGTTTTTAGAAATAGATTTTTAGTTTTTAGTATTTTTAAGTTAGTTTTAATTGGTTTACATAAGGTTTTTATTAATATTTAGTTTTTAATTTAGTTGTGGTTCAATAATGTCTTAGATTGAGAATAAAAAAAAAAATTCTAAAAATAAAACTAAAATATATCTAAAAGAGGCCCCTGCGGCATAGTACCGAAGACGCTGGCAGCATTTCCTCTCTGGATTGCTAAACTAATTCTTTGAGCAAGACAGCTGCCAGCTCTTCGGTCTGCAAAGGCATCTCTGAGTCTCATTTCATTGGTTGACGAGATACTTATATTAGTGACTTTCGAACAATCGTAGCGTAGAAAGTAAATTGTCTAGTCTGGCTTTCGCTTCCATTCGATATTTTTTTATATATTTAGGAAACATTTTAATGATTCAGTGGTAGATTTACTATTCTAGTACCCGGAGGAATTATGTGGTAGGTTCCTACTTATATTTCTTTTCAGCAATCGTGAAATACAAACTTCTATCATGCAGGGTGAACCAAGTGCACAGCACAATCTTGCTCGACATAGTTAATGGCCTCTATAATCGGCGCAATTTTGACACAAAACTCGCGCGCGATTTCGAGACGTTGCCGTCTAAGGGTCACCACATACCTAGCGGTTTTCCTCGCGGAATTAGCGGAAGTAGCGGAAATTCATAGACAAAATGTTTAATTTGTCTATGGTAGCGGAAATTTGTCTATGGCTTCCATACAAAAAATCTGCTACCATAGACAAATTTCCGCTACCATAGACAAATTTCCGCTACTTCCGCTAATTCCGCGAGGAAAACCGCTAGGTGTGTGGTGACCCTAAGTTGGTGCAACGAAATCAATCGATGGATCAAAAACCGCAATGTAAAATCGCAGGTGACTAGTCGCTTACGTCTGTAGAGAACCTAAATACCTATTATACTTACCAAGGTCAATGATAATAGTGTACTATCTAATATGCCAAAGGTGCGTCTTTCATTAAGTTATCGTCAAAGTGATCGAGCGTAAGAAGAAGATAGCATTCAAACATTATATAACTCGTTGCTATGAATAAGTATGATTAATCGTAATTGACTCAATTGACTGCAATGATCTGGATATTGGTTGGGTCATAAATCTCTCTACTTTACCCCTTTTGTAGATCAATGTAAACCTGATAATCTATTCCGAAATATCACTCTTCATGTGTCATCAAAAAAAAGAACATGGCGCTCATCCTGGGGATACATAACAGCTTAGATACACACAGGGCATCTGGCATCTTTAATGTGTGAAGGTCAGAGCATGGTCAGAGTTACAGACTAGCAAATTTTTTAAATCGCAAAATAGTACTATCAAAATACTTAGGTAAAACTGCCGAATTTGTCTCAGTTATAGAGGGGCCTATAATTTCACATTAGAACAAAAAAACATTGCGTATTATTGCGGAAACAGAAACAGTAGGCGAAAAACTATTAATTACCTACATTATACGTCGTTTGGCACTATTCCTCCAACAGAAACTTCGGGCAATTATATAATAGGATTTTTTTCTAATTATATAATAGGACTCTAGATTTCTTCATGAAGTGGTTTGCATTCTTTTACCTCCACCACTTTACTATAGCTGCCAGATCTCCCGATATAAATAAGCATACTAGTAGTATAGTAAACTGACTAGAGGGATTTCATTATTGTGTCATATCTGACGTGGCTAATAGCTCTCCGTCTATCGCGTGTTTATTTGATATTACCTCAAATGGAAGCCAGACGCAAGTTTTGAAATTATAAATCGATATTGTAATAAATACTGCGTGGCCCCGGCTTTAGAATAGTGCCACGTGTCGTAAGAGGCGACTAAGGGATAAGGGAACCCCTGATCTACAAAAGAATTTTAATAATACATATGGATGTAATTTTATTTATTTTCTTAAAAAATGCAGTACACAAATAATTTAAACAAACAAACGGCTCCCTGCCGTTCCCGGTGCAAAGGTGCCCATAATGCTTGCTGCATTTCCACGCTGGATTACTATGGACAGCCTTTGCACCAAGAACGACTCGGAGCGGGGACCCTCCCCCTTTTGCCGGAGTACGGCCCAGTTCGCGAACAAACCGCTTAGCGTCTACCCCCCAACAGCCCGAGGTTTCAACTGTTTATGTATGTAATGTTTACTATGGATGTATGTTTATTAGAGTCTATACTAACTACCCTTAGCGTATGAGGTCACGGGCGTAGCCAGGTTTTAGTATCGGGGGGGGGGGGTTCAAGAAAAAAAAACCGGCCAAGTGCGAGTCGGACTCGCGCACTGAGGGTTCCGGCTTTCGCAATTTTCGCAATATGTGACGTCCCACGGGTGAAAGTACCTTATGGCGGCTGGCTTACGTTGCGAAGCATCGCATTAGTATTGCAGCGTCGTCAGAAATAGCGTAAGTCCCAACCGCCATAAGGTACCTTTTCTCGTGGAATGTCACATATTTCTTTTATCTGTTCTATAAGACGTTGCTTCGTACCAAATTTCAAGATTCTGAATTCACGGGAAGTACCTTTTAGGTTTTGATTCCCTTGCGAGTGTCGAAAATTTGTGGAAATTTGCAGCATAAACGGTTGTAAATATCTTTTGATTGCGTTGGCTTTTAAGTTTGGTTTTTTTCACAGCTCCAAGGGCCAATAGACCTAAGTATTTGATATAAATTTTAGCTTGATACCTCCACGCGTTCCTGAGAAAAATGGTCTTGACAGACAGACAGACAGACAGACAACAAAGTGATCCTATAATGGTTCCGTTTTTTTCCGTTCGTGAAAAATACATACAGAAAAGAAATTCCTCGAAGGAATTGGGGAGTCCTTTTGTAAGCAGTGGGACAGTATAAACTATTTAAGCTAAATGAAGCTAAATGAAAAAACAACGTTAACTTTTTATACTAATTGATTATTACCTCCTTATAATAATTATTATTGAGACTATCAATTTTGAGTTGATCTAATTTAACTCCCAAGTTTTGATCCACACAAAATAATGTACTTAATACCTAAACTCCACAAACTTTAAATAAAAGTTTGTAAAGGGCATCATATGGATGTAACACATTAATATTATATAAAATAAAAATAAAAACAGTTTTTACTTACTAATTAATAAACACTACACACTATAAATATTATATGTAGATGCACTGCCGTGTCGGTCCTTTCGGAACTTGCACAAATAACAAACTGAGTAAAAGAAAGGCTATCTTCGCTGGCGTATTTAACTCTGCGTATATTGTTAAAATTATTTTGGACATTATAATTGACGAAAAACATGCATTGCAATTTGAATCTTTTAACCTTTATAGTAAGGTCGAAATTAAAATTTATTATTTAGTTAAAAAAGCTCAACTCCAAATGTTTCACCCGTACGCATGCCTATCAACCTTTTCTTTGACCAGATGTGACCATCAGTATTGGTACCGTCTACCTACCTACCGCTTTTTGTTTCTATGCAGACAAAAGATGGTCGATAAATTTGTCCAAATATATTGCAACCAGCTGTGTCAAACTCGGCAATGGAAATGTAAAAAATGTTTAGCAATAAGTACCTAGTCGAAACGAAACAAGATTTTTTGATACTGTTGCTAGTTAGTAATCAATGAGATATGCCGCACGCCAGTGGTTATTTTAATTCTATGAATGTTAATATCTGAACTTTTCGGGGGGGGGGGGGTTTGAAACCCCAAAACCCTCCCCCTGGCTACGCCCGTGTATGAGGTAATATCAGTATATCTTTTGATAATTTATTGACGCACGAAACGCATTAATTAATGTTGATATGCAATAATTCGGTTCCGTGATCGCCTGATCAGTCATCAATTGGTGATTAGTGGAAAACAAGTTCAAACTCTAATCTTTAATGAAACTACCATACCAGTCCAAAGATAATTTAGGTGAAACTTGGACTGTGCTAGTGCAAAAACGAGCCAATGACATTTTGAGTCATTGATTTATTTGCCAAAAATTATTTGGGGGAAAATGAGGGGGAAAAGGGGGGCAGTTTGCTGTGGCGTTATTTATCAATCATTTCAATCATTTTCGGGTAAAAGGTCAAGCTCACACCTCCTCAGAGGTTGTTGTAAAAAAATGCTTCGAGGGAGGGTGAAAGGGGGGGGGGGGGGGAAGGGGGAAATGCTCCGAAGTCTACGGTTCACAGAACTACTAGTGGTATTAGTATAACATGACGCAAAATTTCTTTGGCTCGTTTTTAGGGTTTCGTAGCCAAAAAGGAACCCTTTTAGTTTTGTTATGGCAAAAATAGGGAGTTGTCCCATTGTCGCTCTGCCCGTTAGAATGTCACATCCTTGTGGTAAACTATAAAGCATAGTCAGGCTGCGTTTCCACCAGAGATGAGCGAGGATGTGTTTGCGAGTAACGTGTTTTTGAAAACCAATGAATCACTTCATTTGTTTATCCTCGCACAACGCAGCTCTAGGAGTGGTTCTTAACAAAACACATTAAGTACTCGCTTTAACTAGAGGTGTATTTTGTAATCCGCTACCTACTAACTAGACAATTTGGAGGTTTTTGCCCACCTCCTAGTAAACAGTAGTAAAGCGCGGGGTCCTCTAGGTGGGAACGGTCGAAAACTTAGGAGAGTCTTCCTAGTTAGCCCCCAAACAACCCGTTAATGTTCCATTGAGTTCCGGTTACTTTCCACGTAAAATGTACAGAACTGCTGGGCTAAGAGCTTTTTTCTTTCCATTTTTTCCTTGAGAATACTAGTAAGTAGTATTAATCACTGCACTTCAGCACTTGTATCTTGGTTTTATCAAAAAGTTGAATTAAATACAAAAATAAACCTTGTGTATTAATCTTTAGATCGGTTTTAAGCTACCTACTGTAAATATACGACATTTTTAATCCAAAAGTGACCTGATGCCGATTTCAGCAACAATTTATCAGATAAAGTATCAACTAGATTAGAACGATGGTATAAAAAATACTGATAATGGTTATAAAATCATTATTAACTAATCCCTTCGACAAAATGGCGTTCTACGGAAAGAAATGGCAAAAGACAGACTTCGAAAATATCTTGGAACTCATGGACAAACTTGGTGAGTAAGGAAAAGATTATTAGGTAGATTGTAGAATAAAAGAGCAAAATGATTGAGGTAAACGTTCCGTAGTTTTCGACTCGCTATAATGCCCAATAATTGACACCCTGTGTCACCTATATTGCTTATTACTTAAGCATTAAAGGACAGCTGCGACAGTGACGAGCACTCGGACGTTTAAGTACCTTAATTATGGCCAGGGTCGGCCTTAGCCCTCCAGGCGCCCTGGGCGATCCACTTTTGGCGTCTCGGCGAGGGCATCAATGTGACATTTATTTCTTGATGATTATATTAAATCTGTACAACGATTACAAAGTAAGCACCGGCTGCCAAAAGGCTCCTTTCAATATGGATTGTCACAAATATATAATTTTGCTCCCTTGACGTTTATTAATAGATGTTGTTGAATCCGCAATGAGGCGGAGGATTCTGAAATATATCTAATTCCAGGCGTAGACATGAGTTAAGCGATAACGCCTGAGATAAAAAGAATTTATCAATCTTATGGGAAATATAAAAATAAATACACTTTTAGCATATTGATCCACAGAAGCTACACGATTTCTAGATGAGGCCTTACCTTCCGGCTGCTGACTTTACATATGCAGTGCTCATTTTCGTTTTCAAATTCCAGAGGTCCCAGAGAAGACCAGAGCTCTCCTCCGTCAGACCGAGAGCATCTCCACTTTCCTACAAAACGGAGACGGCAGTATCCAGTACGTCGTCACAGTTGGGGACAAAGAGGTCATCAACCAGAAGATCGTTCTTGGAGAAGAGAAGGACTTCAAGACCCCTGATGGCATTGACACCAAGAACACCTTCACGCTGGAGGGCGAGACCCTCAAGTCTGTGATGAAGTTCCCTGATGGCAAGGTGTTGCATATGGATAGGGAATTTGGAGCTGATAAGCTGGTTCTGGTATGTTGATGTTGCTACAAATTTTTCTTTAGTGCTCATTTACAACTAGAGAAACACAAATTGTTTTTAATAAATAATTTGATTTGATAATTGGCCACATTCGCCTTAGTATTTACAAAGATGGCACATGGAAAATTTAACCGAGTGCTGCTGTGACCCGGGTAGCCTAGGGGTTAGGGCGTCTGCCGCGAATGCAGAAGACGCTGATTCGTTAAGCCCTGGATACCGGAGGCCACGGTCACTTTTTGCTTTGTATATGACATCTACCTATATACGTTCATTGATCATTTACCGTGGCATTTTACTCAGGCGTGGCGTTGCAGTTAATAGTAATCTTTGATAGTAGGTATATCTAATTCAATTAGTATAACTAATTAATCAAATTAACCTCTTTTAATTATCGTGAAATATTTATCATCCTTTTACAGAAATGTATTGCCAAACTAACTGAAATCTTTTTTTCAGCGCGTCTGGTTGGAAGGCGTGGAGCCGAAAGCTAGTGTCACCTACCTATCTGTTTAAGTTAATCATCGCCCGGTTTCCCAAACCCTTATCAACGCTAATATCTCATTAACGACAGCATTAGGTTTCTCCCGGTTTCGAAATTTGTATGCCGAGTACCGAGAATTCTTGGTTTCGGTACTGGCATAGAAAAGAAAACGAGTACCGGGGGGATACTCTAGACGGTATTTAACTTGATGGGGTATGTGAAACTGGAAACTTAAGTTATGATATTACTAAGTATTTAATTTATTAAGATAAAGACTGTTCTCAGAATCACAGTTTGAAGTCGGAAAAAATAAAATATTTTTATAGAGTTTGTTTTTTATCAGTATCCTGAGATATTGCTTCCTTGAAGATTAACGATATAAATTACCAATAAGCAGTGAATTTTTTTTTTCACCAAAACTCTGGCAAAATTATAACGGCGCGCATAACCGAGGATACACACACTTATCTATCTGGGCCTGGCTTTGGCCTGGCGAATGAGACCGAGCAGATCCGTCAATATATGGCGGGAATTGGACACGACACGGATGTGTCTGTGGACAGATATGTATACCGCTATATATTGACGGATTTGTTTGCCGGGCATATCCGCCCGACAGATGCGACGGGCAGATCTGTGCGTGTATTCCCTGCTGTTTTTGGAGTAATGTAAGAACTAGCGACCCGCCCCGGCTTTGCACGGGTGCAATTATACATATAAACCTTCCTCTTGAATCACGCTATCTATTAAAAAAACCGCATCAAAATCCGTTGCGTAGTTTTAAAGATCTAAGCATACATAGGGACATTAATAGCGACAGACAGCAAGCAGACTTTGTTTTATAGGTACTATGTAGTGAAGAGCAAGGAGTGTCTCATTTACACGCTTTAGAATATAGACAGATTTTCTTATGTACAGTCGCCATGAAATATATCGGAGCGGCCACGGTACTCAAAAATATCTGAACATGTACTTTATCGCCTTGACAATAGACGCGTTGTTAAGATATTTGTATATTATACATATATAACTTGGCCGCTCCGATATATATCTGATGGCGACTGTATCATCGCCATTAAAATAAGGATGAGAAATAGCTTATTAAGGTCAGGTGGAGGTAAGGGAAACATAGTTTATTTAGTCCCGGGAAAGGGAAATATTATAAAAATTCCATACACGTATTCCCCTTACCCGGGGGTTCCACTTATCCCACCTGGCTTTATTTAATAGCACTAGACCCTACTCATAGTGCAGTGTTCCTGCTGGTGAGTAAGGTTGCCAAATAAGAGCTCAAGAGGACCCAGTGTTCCTTTAGCTGTCAACACAGTGAATCGTCTTTTTTTGTAAAGGGTCGGCAACGCGCACGTGACACCTCTGGAGTTGCAGGCGTCCATAGGCTACGGTAGCTGCTTACCATCAGGTGGATCATATGCTTGTTTGCCACCGTCGTGGTATACCAAAAAAACTAATAACAGTGGTTGTAAAATTGTACTTCATCAAAGATAAAAAAATAAAAAGGATTATTTCGCTAACTGTATTTTTTTCTAAAAGACTTAGGTACTTAAATAGCGAAAGTCATGAATAAAATTAAAAAGTAAGGGAAGGTCTTCTAAGGGCATTTTCACATAGCGGCTATACAGTGTGTAAATCTAATACGGGCGATAAATTAAACCAGACATAGAGTAATTATTAATTAAGATGTTTTTTCTTAAGTTACACTTAACTGTGACCCAATTCTTTTGTTTTTTTTATCTGCAGCAATGTGCCGTAAACATGTTATTGAAAGTAACTGTCAACGAGCGTTTAACGCGGGTGTGTTTGCATTACATTGCGGGCCGAATTATTTTGTATGGATAATTTTTTTAATGCAATTAGTTATAACACTTTTTTGCAATTAGTTATAACACTTAACAACTTACACGGAAAAAAATCATTTATTTGAACAAAAAAAAATAGGTAACATTTTTGTAAATCTCGGGACAACATCAAACATTTTGTTATCGCAAGAAGTTTATTAGCGGAAATTACATAGTTTGATTAAATATAACTATCAAAGTGTTGTTAAATATAACTTGCACCTGTAATGAGTCATTACTAATTACAACTAAACTTAAGAGTTAATGAGTCATTAATAATGACAAAAAGTTTTTCACCTCACTAGCTCGGAAAGCCCTTTTTGTTTGTTTAATATCTATTGTGAAAATCGCTTTTTATCCACATGTGGTGAAAGAGTTTTGACATAAGTGACAAGTGGCTTAAGTGACATTTGACAGCTAACAAAACGTAAAACGTTAAAAGTGCAGAATTTTTAACATCGCAATTAATGAATTGCATCGAGTAAAAACACTTAATACAGTCTGACAACTTTATTTTAATTCATAAATATCAGCATTCAACAATAATCTTCATTCTTTTTGTAAAAACGGATAAATTGTTCTGACAGCCGAATAAGTCTACGTACGAACAAAACGCATCTGACATTTACTAAAATCTTTTACGTCAAATCGTTTCATTTCAATTCATCCATCATATCAACGTTAAATTTTAATATTCGCATGTTTTTCTAGATTGTTTTGTTAAAAATTAGTGATTCGAGTGATGAAGAAGTATTAAACACCTGAGGAATTACGGGAAACCGAGCAAAATGCACCCTTTTTCTTATTTTCCTCGCTGTAGTGAGGTGAAAAGTTTTGTGTTATACGCGGGTGAAAGTTATTTTACGTCTCGTGTATTAAAGCACTCGCTACGCTCAGGATTCTATTTTTGAACCACTCGCTTCGCTCGTGGTCAATAATAGAATCCTTTCGCTAGCTCGTGTTTCAAATAACACTCGCACGTAAAATACAACTTTCACCACTTGTATAACAAATAACTATAGATGTCACGTCGTTTAGGTACATCATTTGTAATTTTTAGAAAAAAAAACGTATACATGCACAAAAATAACAACTAATCGTACTAATTTAAGATTCAGGTTCGTTTTGTAGGTACCTATGTAAAAAAAAGGGATATAATTTATATAACTTTAATTACTTAAACATCAACGTTAATATATTCCTTAATTAAACAGCCTCATAATAAATTGTAGCCTTTTGATCGACACCTTTAATATATATTTCCTGAAACAAGACAAACATAGTTAGTATGTATCACTTTTACTTGTACCTAAGTATTCGGATGTAATAATAATGTCCTAATAAATAAATTGATTTAAGTAATAACTAAAAATCAAGGGACAAGATTGCACGAATCAACCTCCTCACTAAACAAGCTCTGTAAGAATTGAGTTCTTGGATATTAAATAGATATTAGTATAAAGGACCAAAAGTACTTTTTTGCTATAACAAGACTTCAAATGATCTTATCAAATGAGAATTATTATGTGTCATTTAATTATTAGCGGAATTCGTTTCCAAATCGTTACCGGACTTTTAAGATAAGTAAACGCAATCATAGATAATTTCATTTTAAGGGTTTATCATGCATGCGATAAATTTTATTGATAAAAATTTTAACAGACATGTTACTAAGCACATTTAGATCATTACTTAAAGGAAGTATTATGGCCCACCCAGCATAAGACTCGTAGCAATAGCTAATAGGGATACAGGTACAGATGCGCCCGCCAGATTTGTGCGGCGGACATGCCCGGCGGACAGATCCGTTCATGAATGGCGCTATTCATATGTGTCCGCGCAGACAAATCCGTGTCTAATTCGCGCCTTACATGGACGGATCTGTCCGCCGTGCATATCCGTTGGATAAATCTGGCGGGCACATCTGTGCGTGTATCCCTAGCTAATACTCGTATATTGGAAAACCAGTGAATACCTATAGGTACTACTTACTTACTTATGCACGAGAATACGACAAAAATATTCCATAATGATTTTTTGGTATCGATTAATGAGTTTGGAAACGTATAGATAACATTTGTACATTGAATGTAAAACTTGTACAATTGAATCGCTCATCGAGAGAGAGAGGTCAAAGAGAGATATTTTAACAGCGCCGTCCCAAGACTCCAACCGAAGCCAGCATGTTTGTGCTGTTAAAAGTCAACTAAGGAAATTGTGTTTGTTGAGTCAAATCCGTTTTTTCTGAAATTGTAAGTAGTTGGATTGAATGCAATGACATGTGGGCCGCATTAAGCCCCACACCACTTATGAAAGCTGGCCTTTGGAACATTCATAAACGCATTTACCCTAAACAGGCGCAATTTCGGAGTTCGCGATTTCAAAAGAGGAGGTTCTCAATTCGGTTGCATGTTCTTTTTTTGTGATAATAATCTTAATTTTACTTACCAGTCTCATGGTGTTGCCTTCAAAGTACCTGTCCATGTGGACAACCTTGTGACCAGGCAGGTGCATATGTGACTTCAGCACTTCTCCGTTCAGATCAAACTTGACATTAGTCTCCAGGCCATCAGGGCTCGTGAAGCCAGCGTGGTCTCCGAGGACAATCTTTTGGTTCAGGATGGAGATACCGGAGCCAGTCTTGATAATGTATTGGAGGGTACCATCGGCATTTTTCAAAAAGGAGGAAATGGTGTCTGGATTCTTTATGAGGGCCGAGGTATGTTCGGAGAGATCTAGAAAAAAACGTAACGAAAAATTATACAATGTACGCTTGCTGCTTTATAGTTTATAGTTACTGAAGGAAAATGAAAACCGGTCACATCGTAAGGAATTTTGTATGAGAATTAAAATAGGTTCTTTACAATCTTTACTCACTCAGTTGTCCGATGAACTCCAAAGCATTTTCAGCCTTAACCTTCTTATATTGCTTTCCGAAAAACGACATATTGACCGTCTTGCCTTTTCTTCAAACACGAACAATCTTTACTTGACAGAAAAACCCGCTTATATGAGCTTCTTAATCTCTACACACGTTTATTGCTATCAGGGACCAGTAAATAATAAACACAATCAACTCCAAACGATGACGTGGTGTCATCAACAAAATTGGGACACTATTTTATCATTTATATCCATAGTCCTCGTGATTCTGAGTAGAAATAAGCCAAATTTGTTAGGTTTTCCAAAAAAGTAAATTTTACTCGTAGGTACACTTTTATCTGAAAACACCCATAAATAAACCAAAAGCAAAGCAATATTATGGTCGCAAAGTAAACAAGAAAATTGTTCTCCTATAACATAATATATATATACAGGTCTGCTAAGGGAATATAACACGGGAGATGGGCAGCAGTATCTTCCGAAAGCCTAAACAACAATAAACAAAAATAACTGTGCGCGAAAACCCGCCTGCTAAGCGTGGCGCGTATGGCAAACCCCCCCTTAAAGGGGAGGCCTATGTTCAGCAGTGGATATCTTATGGCTGAGATGATAATGATGATACAGGGCAAACCAACGTACTGAAATTTTTGTAGTAATTTTTGTTCACGTCCCAAAATGGTGGTAGATAGATAAACCGGATGTAGGTATATGTATAATATAATTATTCATTATAGTTATATTTATTCATTACTTTATCTTATAGACAACTGTTTACATAAGTAATTTAACTACAGGTGGGATTGATAATGTGTATAGGTAAAGTTACGCCCTTTAATTGTTGAGCCATTTACGGTTCAAGCTATTTTCTATGGTTTCATACTTACTGTATAAAATGTCCAATATAAAGTGAACCCTAAATGGCTCAACCAATAAAGTCCGTAACCATGCCTACACCTAAACGCACGTTTGTTTTTTCCAATGGTTTTCTGTGACCTACCGTCAAATGGCCCAACTTTGCCCGTTTTTTTACGAAAAAACACGATTTAAGTCCATAATGATCATACCCATTTTCTACTAAAAATAGTGGTGTTGCCGAAAGCTATTACATTTACGAACTTTTTTTTAAATAGTCAATTTGGGCAAAGTTTTCTATGGGGGCAAAGTTGGGCCATTTGACTACCTCAATTAACTAGCTAATGCGAAATATCTATTAACACGTCGTTTAATGTTGACATCGACAGTTTCTATTACTTATTTGTCTTATAATCTACATTATAATAGGTAGTTACCTAATAATATTTATATTTGTCGTTAATCGCTGTAATCTAAGTACTTCGATACCCAAAGATAAAATCGCTCACGTAAGTAACGCCGTTTAACGCCGTTAACATGATTTATTATTTTATTACCTACTAAAAGTAATTAATCATTGATAAGTTAAGTCTTGACGCAGGCGCAGCGCACCGCGTGATTTCGTTGCCGTAAGGTAGGATTAGGTTGGTACAATTACCCAGTGGCGTAACTATAGAGTGGCAAATGCCACGGGCCCCAGACCTGAGGGGGCCCCGGTCTGAGTGTCTGCGATGCCACGACTAAACATCCTAACGTTTTTTGTAAAAGGGGCCATATACTAACATAAGCTACAAGACAAGACAAGACAAGGCTTTTAGCCCAGTTACACTTGTCCTAGTTAGCTTCCTAAATGAGTTAGTTTCTAAATTTTTTATATTCTCACATTTATTTTCACCCCTTTCATTTATGTCTTAGCTAAATTTATGAAAGATTTTAACATCCGGCTCTAAATAATAATAACTCACATTAACAACCGATCACGAGTATGTATATTTTGGCCTGGGATTTTCAAACCGAACTCTTGTTGCTTCCAACCTTGACGCTGGCAAAATTGTCCCAACATAAAGTTTCTTAAAGAACTGAACTCACCTGAAAAGGACTTTTCCGGTTCCGGACGCAAACACGTCGTTTTGTGTCTCGAGAGTCCAGAGTATTTTTTGTTTTTTGTTCATTTTCGTTGTTTAGTGCGTAATATGTAGCTTATTGTGCGGTGATCTAACAAAAGAAGAATACAAAACGCTACAAAACGCTAAGCCTCACTGTACAACGTCAAGGTCCAAGAGCAAACTTACAATTAACCTTACACTAGTCGCCACTACTTTGACATTGGCTAAATTGTCCCAATATGGACAGAGCCATTTATTTTCACAAAAGAACGACTGAACTCACCAACAACCTGACGAGATTACACATTACAGTTAAAGTTTGTTTTGATTTATTTACCGCATCTTTTAATCTGAAAGTGTTTAACTTTCCTTTGAGGTTTCACACTAGTGTCCAGACTAGATACGCTACAAAACAATTGAATAGAAGAAACATACGATTGCTTAATTAGTGTGGTTAAAGTTATCCTAACATTATGAAAGAAACAAATATTACTGAGACACTTGAGACAGGTGCAGAGATCTCTAGATGTGGCTGGTTAAATGAAGATGCAATTTACATCGCATATCATGATGAAGAATGGGGAAAACCGCAATATGACGAACTAAAACTCTTTGAAATGCTGTGCTTAGAAGGACAGCAGGCCGGCCTTTCTTGGATAACGGTTTTGAAAAAACGTGATCACTATCGCAAACTTTTTTTTAATTTTAATCCAAAGAGAATTGCCAAGTTAGATACAAGTAATGTTGAAAAATATTTGAAAGACCCTGGAATCGTTAGACATAAAGGCAAAATAGAATCTATTATAAACAATGCAAATAGCTTCTTAAAAATGGAGGCAGAAGGACAGAACTTTTCAGATTTCATTTGGAGTATTGTAGACCATAAACCGATAATAAATAACTGGAATTCTATTAAAGAAATTCCAACGGAAACTGCACATTCAAGAGCAATGTCCAAAGCATTAAAAGCTAAAGGTTTTAAGTTTATTGGTTCAACCGTTTGTTATGCATTTATGCAGGCTTGTGGGCTTGTTGATGATCATGTATTAAATTGTATAAGCCGCAATAAAAACAAATGAGTTAATAAAAAGTTTGTTTAATATTATTACAGTATGTATATGTATAGCCTGACCACATTAACTCTTGATTCTTGAAATAGGTAACTGATGACTCAGTTGTCATTTGTTAATTTGTTTGAAACAGATAAGATTTAAGAATATGACCTGGAAGAGTTCATGTGGTCCGGCTATACCTACATTACCTACCATTTAGATTGTAGACCACTTTGTTTGCAGTGCTAATACAAAACTATGGTCTGCATTGCTCACTAAAATGATAAGTTATTTATGTTGTACAGAACCTCATGGATTTATTTAATGTACATCCAAAAATATGTATTCAATTTTGCATCTTACGCCATTGTAATAAGGTTCAAAATTGTATACATAATTTCGTCGTTAACTGTGATCTATATGTATAAGTATATCCAGTATGTTCTGATGTGGCGGACTTATGAATGTTCAAGACCATCGCAGTTAAATATAGGCTAATAACTATTATTGAGGGTAGTCTAAAGAACTCATCTGTATTGAGTCAAAATTTGTTAGTTAATTTCGAGGGTGCTTATTTGCATAAAGCCCTATTAACACTTTATTTTTTCTATCTTAGGGTCGCCACACACCTAGCGGTTTTCCTCGCGGAATTACCGGAAGTAGCGGAAATTTGTCTATGGTAGCGGAAATTTGTCTATGGTAGCAGATTTTTTGTATGGAAGCCATAGACAAATTACCGGAAGTAGAGGAAATTCATAGACAAAATGCTTAATTTGTCTATGAATTTCCGCTACTTCCGGTAATTCCGCGAGGAAAACCGCTAGGTGTGTGGCGACCCTTAACTAGCATCCTATTTAGGATGATGAGTAAATTTAATGCAGTTACATTCGACTACAACAAGTGACTAATTCTTTTTGGAAGCTGATTAAGAGTGGCTTTTGTAAACTAAAACCGCTCCTAATCTAAAGTTATTTTTTTTCAGAAGTCTAGAAATTACTACTAAGTTAGGCTCAAAACACACCTAGCGGAATGGAGGCAGTAATGTATGGAGGCCATAGACAAATTTAAGCTACCATCGACAAAGCTCCATACATTACTGCCTCCATTCCGCTAGGTGTGTTTTCAGCCTTAGGGTCACCACACACCTAGCGGTTTTCCTCGCGGAATTAGCGGAAGTAGCGGAAATTCAAAATGCTTAATTTGTCTATGGTAGCGGAAATTTGTCTATGGCTTCCATACAAAAAATCTGCTACCATAGACAAATTTCCGCTACCATAGACAAATTTCCGCTACCATAGACAAATTTCCGCTACTTCCGCTAATTCCGCGAGGAAAACCGCTAGGTGTGTGGTGACCCTTAGAGTGAGAAAATTAGTAAACAGAGTCATCCAACGATGAGTTATACGTCATACTCAAAATTACTCATGCATCAACTCTATAGTCTGGCAAACCAAAAGCGCAGTAACAGTCAGAGTAACATGCTATACCCATCCCTTTTTTAGTAGTGAGAGTACTAGCATTAGAAAAAGACAGTATGATTCTCCCTGTCTATGCTTGAAGTGGAACAAACTCTGACCAAACTATAGTAACTCTACTCCTCTACTCAAAACTCAACTACTAGAAAATTGTATTTTATATAACGAGACCCTGCATGTTATGTTGGTAGACTTCACTTTCGATCTACGCTTCGGATATTAAGGTAAGAACTCCACTTTTTTTATATTATCTTATCTGTAATCTAACCTAACATTTTTAAATGTCACTAATGTCAGTCAGTCAGGGAGCATAAAAATGTTTTAAGCATTAAAACTACATTGTTTTATATTTATATCGTGTTGAAATGGCTCTCGTTAAGCTTTGCGTGCCACTTTTTAATAGAAGCATAAGATTATATCCCGTGGCACAACAAGGTAACGTAATATTTGGTCACTAAAATACATTTATTTACACTTAAATTTATTCTGTTCTATTTCTACACTAAGCTTACATTTTAGCCCAAAAAATCCATCGATGGGTTGCTCCTACCTTGATGGAGCTAAAGCGGAGAGAAAAAAAGCAGGGCGGAAAGAAAATCAACCCCAGAAACACTTTCCTTGAGTGGAATTTAGAAGCAGAATTGTATGCTTTTGGAAAGCGATTGAATGAAGACTTCGACTCAGATTTATTACTTCAGGCCTTTACTGATAGATCTTATGTTATCAAGGAGGAAATGAAACAGAAAGAAATGGAATTCAAATTGGAAATGAAAGATAACAGGAAACTGGCAGAAGAAGGTACTTTTTCTAGTGATTAATCATTATTTATAACGTATTTTAAGAGTCGCCAGGACACTCGCGTGAACTCGCGTCCCCATACAAACGTAGTTCAGCTCTCAAAAATAAGTTTTGTATGTAAATCTGTATCCGGCTGTATTTTCTTTGTATTACAATTTTTAGCAACGAAAACGAATTACCGACATAGATCTGTACTACTAGAATGCCCATGCCAAATTTCGTGGTTCTAAAGCATAAATAAAATGAGAGCTAAACTATGTTTGTATGGAAACGCGAGCGTCCTGGCGACTCTTAACATGCTTTATTTAACAGATTCTTGATACACTCAAGTTATAGCTTTAAGTATTAAAATAGTAATTTTAATTAAGACCATATTTAGGGTTCCGTACCCAAAGGGACCCTATTACTAAGACACTGTGGACCAATTTTCTTGCCGTTTTTATACATAATGGTACGGAACGCTTCGTGTGCGAGTTCGGTCATGCTTGGCCGGTTTTTATTATAATACATAATGCAATCTCAATAGCCGTGTCTACACCTGGCGTACGGCCTCGCGAGCAAATTGCCGGCAGCTCGGCTAGTGGGGACGTGCCTCGGCTTAGACAAACGCACGCGCGGAAATAGCCGAGCTGCCGCGCGCGGCGATTTCCTCGCGAGGCAGTGCGACAGGTCACCTAATGAAAATATTGCAAAATAAGGTTTTTTCCTGTGATATTTTATATACACCTTTGAGTTGAGTTTGAGTATTTTGTGCCAACACTACTGCTCCTAGGTGAAATAACAATGTACTACAGCATTGTAAACATGTCCATATAACATTTCAGGAGAGAAATTCATCAAACACTACATTCAGTTATATTTGGAAGCTGCCCTGCCCAAGTTCCCCTTGGAAGGTGTTGCGGGAGTGAGACAGCATCTGACCAGTGAGGCTACTCTTGCTGATGTCTCGCTACACTTGGGCACCAAAGATATCATACTTGCCGCTGTAAGTATAGTCTCCCGAGTTTGCAAACTGATTATACGTATTTATTAAAGTAGACACACCCTTATTTTCATCTTTATACCTATAGTATTTTGTGCAACAGTTACATAATAAGGGTTCTTAAGATTCGAGGGTCGAAGTTACAAAATGAGGCGAAGCCGAATTTTGTAAAAACAGACCCAAGAATTTTAAGACCTAATTATGTACCGTTGCACACAATAGTTTTTCTACGAGTGCTAGGCAAGCCGGTAAGCATTGAGTTCGACGAATGACCTGCTGCCTCTATACAATTGTCTTCAATCTCCTGGCGGATTGCATCGGCGCCCGCCTCGTCTACAGCGGCGGGCGGCGCCGGTGCGGGGCCCAACAGACCCATTATATCCCTAAGAGTCGACTTTTGAGTCATATTATGACAACGTTCATAAAGTATATGCTTTGAATTTACATGTCAGTCATTTTATTGGCAAATTAGAATGCAGGAGTAGAAAAAGGTAATAATGTTATTGTTATTAGTTCTGATATTATCTGATATCACTTTATTGCACATAAACAAGTATAACATTAAAACATTAGTAAAATACAAAAAACATATGCACAAAGACGAGCTTATCCCTAAAAGGGATCTCTTCCAGCCAACCTATGAGAAAATGAGAAAGGAGTAATACTAATATTGTTACTGCAGAAATCCTAACCCTGGCTTGAAATTCTTAACTGTAAACTGATGGTTCCTTAATATTATTGTTTATACCCATTCCATGACAGTTTTATTTCTGGAGTCAATTTAAAACATTTCTTTATTAAGGATGTATTGTCAAAATTTTCCACTCTACCGTGTCCAGATTACGATATGCAGCAGACTTAGAAACATGTAGAATATGTATGTTTGACTTGCCGCGCACTGCAAACACCTTCATGAAGCATTTCCACATTTGGCCTATGCCTCACAACGAACTTGCCGCAAAGTAGCCTGCACGCCTAGCACATGAGTGACGCGACAGTATCTCGCACGCGAGATAGTCTATCCGTCCTTTTCTGACTGTGTCAATTAAAAAGAGACGGGTAGTCTATCTCGCGCGCGAGATACTGTCGCGTCACTCATGTGCTAGGCGTGTTGGTGTAGACCCTCCTATTGTCATACCTTCTTATATTTAACATGTGCAGGAATACCCAGTGGACAACTACACACTAGCCACAGCATTCAAAGCGATAGTGGGCGCTCTGGTGCAGTCGTGCGGAGAGGAGAGGGCCGCGCACTTCGTCAGGGACTTTGTTATCACGCAACTGCAAGGTCAGTTTAATTCTACATGTGCAGGAATACCCAGTGGACAACTACACACTAGCCACAGCATTCAAAGCGATAGTGGGCGCTCTGCTGCAGTCGTGCGGAGAGGAGGGCCGCGCACTTCGTCAGGGACTTTGTTATCACGCAACTGCAAGGTCAGTTTAATTCTACATGTGCAGGAATACCCAGTGGACAACTACACACTAGCCACAGCATTCAAAGCGATAGTGGGCGGGCTGCTGCAGTCGTGCGGAGAGGAGGGCCGCGCACTTCGTCAGGGACTTTGTTATCACGCAACTGCAAGGTCAGTTTAATTCTACATGTGCAGGAATACCCAGTGGACAACTACACACTAGCCACAGCATTCAAAGCGATAGTGGGCGGGCTGCTGCAGTCGTGCGGAGAGGAGAGGGCCGCGCACTTCGTCAGGGACTTTGTTATCACGCAACTGCAAGGTCAGTTTAATTCTACATGTGCAGGAATACCCAGTGGACAACTACACACTAGCCACAGCATTCAAAGCGATAGTGGGCGCTCTGCTGCAGTCGTGCGGAGAGGAGGGCCGCGCACTTCGTCAGGGACTTTGTTATCACGCAACTGCAAGGTCAGTTTAATTCTACATGTGCAGGAATACCCAGTGGACAACTACACACTAGCCACAGCATTCAAAGCGATAGTGGGCGGGCTGCTGCAGTCGTGCGGAGAGGAGGGCCGCGCACTTCGTCAGGGAATTTGTTATTACGCTAACTGCAAGTAATTACAATGTATTCCCATCTGTCCCCAGTGTCCCCGCTTCTGTGATGTGGCGATGGTAGGGACAAGATAAAAGGAAAAGATTCCTAAGAAAAACTATTCCCATGCCATGACTTTTCATTTCTAGGTCAAGATGTAAACGAGTATTGGCACATAGAGGACCCGTGGGCCATGCTGACTGGGCTGCTGAAGAGCCAGGGCGCCGAGGTGGAGCCCAGACTCATTGGTGAGGTCGGCAAGAACACGCTGCTGGCCTGCTACCGGGTCGGCCTTTATGTTGAGAAGAGGATGATTTCCGCAGGTATAAATGGCAATGAATACAAACGCGTTAAGCTCTGTGCAGATGGCTCTACAATCGTAAAACAAACAAACATCTTTTTGGTTATGTTATAAATTTGTATGTACAGTCCCCATCACATATATCGGAGCGACTATGGTGATCACAAATATCTGAACAACGCCTCTATTGTCAAGGTTATAAAGTACAGTAGTCAGATATTTTGGAGTACCTTAATTGGCCGCACCGATATTTGGTGGCGACTGTATACATACGCAACACTTTCTTGGTAAGGTACAATTTGGCGGAAGGCGCTTACGTAACGTACAGTCGACGTCAAAAATATGCTTACACTTTTGGACCTTATTACAAAGGAGTAAGGTGCAAAAGTGTAAACATATTTTTGACGTCGACCGTATAGATTGAACATTATATTCGATCAATAAAAGAATAAGCGCTGGTCGCCAAATGGTACCTTATGATCCAGACTATCACAATGTGTACATGTCATGTGATAACTTATTTTTATTAAATTACTTTCCCAGGTTTCGGTGAAAATGTGTCAACCGCCAAAGAGATGGCAGCGCGCGAGGCTCTAAAGAGGATATTCGGCACGGAAGACCACATGAAGCCCATCAACTTCCAAATACATGGCATACCGCAGCCCACCTCGGAGACACGGTACCAGATCGCTGCCAGTTGAAATTGTACTCTAAGACTGTAGGTTTAAGTGCTTGTTTCCGAAATACCGC
Source organism: Pammene fasciana (assembly GCA_911728535.1). Classification (NCBI taxonomy): domain Eukaryota; kingdom Metazoa; phylum Arthropoda; class Insecta; order Lepidoptera; family Tortricidae; genus Pammene; species Pammene fasciana. The sequence continues at coordinate 8,873,607 of OU452292.1, forward strand.
ATTTTAAGGTCATCAGGTTACAAAATGGTGACAAATATTGCTCGTACAGTCAGCTGTTCAAAATGAGCTTAATACAACTTTATTGTTAAGAGAATAAGAGTGTGTGTAGTCATTTTGAACACCTCTGCCACTTAACTACCTATCCTGCTGACTGTACTTCCATCTATGCTAGTCAACAGCATCATAGAGGCCCGTACTGGGAATGGTAGTAGTACAATCGCCAATGTCGCCATCATATATATCGGAGCGGCCATGGTGGTCGGAAACACCTGAACGAGGCCTCTATTGTCAAGGTGATAAAGTACATGTACAGATATTTTTGAGTACCTTGGCCGCTCTGATATATTTGATGGTAACTGTAAGCAGGTACTATATTATGCTGGGCATATTAAACTGGCGGTATTTTGCGAACAAGCGCAATTAGGCTTGTAGTGTTGATAGTTTATATAAATAAAATAAAGTTAGACATATAAAAAAGTTGTTTTTATTATTAACATTTTAGCTTATAAAAAATATATAAAAATTTACAAAACATTTACATTGGCACATTTTCTCTAACAAGAACAAGTATTTATTACACAAATAGTCAAGTAAATAGTCTATACGCCAGCGTTATATACAAATTCAACCATACATACGATTTTAAAGTATTTTGAACGCAAATTATAATTTAATTTTTTTTTTTAATTTTATACATCATTCCTTCAGCTCATTTGACAAGCTTATGTATAATTCAGTGTCATAACTCATAACCTAAATGACATTTAAAAGAACCAGACTAATCTATTTCAAATTAATTGGTGGTTTATACTGTAATGGTCTTATAAGTGAAACCACGCCGCAAATTGCGCTTTGGTCTAATAGTAGTAATTGTCTTGACCAATATTGTAGATTGGAAACAGATAAGTTCAAGTCAAAAGACCGTAGTCATGCTTGATGACTCCCGTAGATGCTGCATGACTCAGACAAATTGCACTTTAACCCTTTGATCGCCAAAGCCGTCATATCACGCGCACGGAAAGTCCCATCAGCGCCAGGACGTGATATCACGTCCAAAATATACAACAGGTTTACCTTACGCGCTGGCGCTGAGGGCGCGATTTTTCCGTCCGATGCTTGGCGTTCAAAACGTTAATGCGACTACCTAAGGTTGCAATCAGCTCGGCAGTGCCCATGATCATGATTATCTGTGTAAAATTGTACCTTATTCATTTTCCTCTTAAGGTTGCAATTGCCTCTATACACGGCTCCTTAGCCATATTGCACCTGGTTGAGAATGCCGAAAGTCCCAATCAGCTTAACGCAGACCATAATCAGGTCGATTGTCTAAGTCAAATTGAACTTTATTATGTCAGCCTACAGTCGAAATCATGAGTACGATATGGGTCTGTTCAAAGCGAGTTAATAGGTATCTCATAGGTAAGCGTGCCGCACCGCAGACCGCATCATCACTTACCATCAGGTGAGATCGTGGTCAAACGCCTGCCTATACTGCATTAAAAAAAAATCTTCCGGCACACATGTATGCACTTGGCCAAAGGCAGAGGGTATATCTTCTTATCTTGAGTGCCTGATTCCCGATAAGTATGCAAAATTTAATCCTATTACGTCTGCCTACGGTCGGAATCAGCACAAGTCCATGATCAGAGGGCCTACCGCGAAGTTCGAAAACCGACAAAACGGTGGCCCCGTCTCTATTGCTCTTGCATATACGAAAGAGAGTGATGCAAATAGACGATTCGATGAACGAAGTGCTTCGCGGTTATAGGCCAGGTCGGTTGTGTCTCAGTCAAATTGAACCTTATCACGACAGCATAAGGTAATTAGCTCGGCAAGGAGTCCATGATGAGGTTCCCGTGTTTGTCCTTGATGCGGACCCGACCGGAGGCGTAGCGCGTCTCGGCGGTACCGTCGTTGTACACGAGCTTCACTGTGCCGTCGGGGAACTCGCGCCGCTGGAACAAAACGTTAGCTTAAGCCACACAGTCAAAAACGTCATTTTTGAAGAAGTTTACTTTGCTAAGTTACGACATTGGTAAGCAAAATCGGTGGCAAACAAGTATAGAGCCCGTCTGGTGGTAACCAGTTATCGTAGCCTATGGACGCCTACAACTCTACAACGGTGGTGAGACGTCGACGCTCGGGCGACGTCGCATCGACGCTGCGCAGGCGCTCGGAAAACGCTAGTGTGGGGTGTGTGAGGATGAACGCCCTGCCGATGGCGAGCGGTGAGTAGAAAGCGGCCGTTGGCATCATGTCAAACAACTCTTTAGAGTACAAGAGGTAGCGCGGTGCACTCACCTTGTGGTCCTTAGTGTGCACCTCCACCTGCCCGTTGGGGAACACCACCCGCCGCTCGCCGGAGGCCGAGGCGGTGAGCGTGGCGCCGTCAGGGAAGCGCCACTCCTCGCGGACGTGCGGGTTCTTGGGGTCGGAGTAGCGGACTGTGCCGTTCGGTAGGCGGATCTCGGTCGAGCCGTCTTTGTAACGCTTCTCTACTTGACCACTGAAATTATATATTTATTTGAAAAATATTTAGTTTTCATGTTTGTTTTGTTTTTTTTGATGTCAGTATTTTAGTTAGGTTATGGTTATTTTTGATGGACCCTTAAATACTAGCCCTTTATTTGAGATAACTAGTATAACTACTAATACTTGGTTATAACAAAATAGTCATATTTGAAAGTTTTTCGTCATAGTCATCCAAACTGAGTTCTAAGCAGTCAGTCCTCCAGAAATATAGGAAACAATCTTAAAAATAAATCAGGGAAAGAAGAATTAGAGTTCATTTGTGTCAAGTATTATTAGTCATCCAGCTAATTTAAGGTTAAGAAAATATTTCTTTGACTGTGTTTACATTGACAATCCTTGAAAATATTGGCTGGTAACCAAATAACGAAGGATTTAAGATCATACTAATAAAAATATAAACTATTGAAAACGAATTATAAAATAAATAATAAATCTTACTCAGGAAACTCCAAAACCTCCAAGCCATCAGGATGAGTTGTATGAAACGTCTTAGTTCCAGCATAGTAATACTTTATCCTTCCTTCACTGTAGAAGTTTTCCTTCACATCGCCATTGTAGTACACAAACTTGCTGTATTTGCCATCTGCAGATAAATACTTCACATTTCCATTTGGGAACCTGAGTTCTTTAGAACCATCTGGCCTCTTTATTTCCGTAGGGGTAAGGTCTGTTTTTGTGACGCTGATTTTCGTTGGCGGTTCTGGGAGGGGTCTGTTGTCTAAATATTCTCGATTAATAACGGTTGGTGATTTTTGGCTGCTATGGCTATAGGTGTGGTTACTTAATATAGAAATAGGGGATATAGATCTGCCTTGGGAGTTTTTAGATCTGCTAGATCTTGGCAAGTAATCTGGTTCGTGCTGTTCGTGGTTTGTGCCAACTGGTGATATGGGATTTGACCTGTGACTTAATATAGACACTGGTGACTTGGATTGATTTGAAGTAGATGCAGGTTGATTGCGAGGTGATATCTCTTTTGGAGAATTTGTGTCTCTCATAGATGCTGAGTTTGTTCTGTGAATAAAAAAGTCATCTTTTTGGTTAATATTAGTTTTCTCAAAACTGTGATTGGAGCTTGAATAGCTTGATCTAGGTCTGTCAGCTGGTTCAACATCTTTGGAATGTTCTTGAAATCTCTCCATGTATATTTTCTCCAAACTGTTTTCACCTTCATTGTCGCTATCATCTCTTCCTATAGATTCAGTGTCTCCCAAACTTTCACACTCATTTTGATAGCATTCATCATCAACATTCTCAGAGGGATATCTGTCTATATTTAAAGTTTGATTTCTTTCAGTTGGACTCACAACATCTCTTTGACTAAAATACTTTGCATACCGAGATGTGATATTTAGATTTGGCACACTCTTAGCCCTGGTTCTAAGTGGGTTCTTGGGAGCAGGCTGAGCCTTTCTACTTCTGCTTTGTCTCTTTATTTCTAATGTCCTATATTTCATATCATCATTAGTTACTACCTGACTCCGAGTATTATTTTCCTTGTACAGTTTCTTGTTTATTTCTTCCAAATATTTGATGTTAGTCATCCTCCTAGTAATGTCATTGCTATGTTGAATCCTGCGATTTTCTTTTTTCAGCTTTTCTACTTCATCTTGCAAATCTTTTTTCTCTTTTTCCATAAGCTTTAATTGGTTACGAAGCCTAGCGGCGATAGTGGTGTATTTAGCATCTTTAAGTCTCATCTCTTCCTTTAGGTCATTAATTTCTTTCTTCAGGTTAGCAACTTCATCTTTGTCTTTTTTGTTGAGCCTTCCTCTCATCTCTCTAATGTGTCTTTCATAAATTTGTTTTTGCTTAGTCAATTTTTCTTTTTCCTCAGCTAAATAATATTCTGATAAGATTTTCTCCTCATTGAACTTTTGCTCAAAGTTAGACTTTTCCTCATAAAATTTTTGTTTTTCCATGTCAATTTCTTCTCTCATTTTGGTTAAATTAGCATTTTCTTTTCTGAATGTCTCAATTTCATCTTCTAATTCACTGAGTCTGTCTTTAAGAAGTTCACTTGTAGCAACTAATTTAGCATTCATTTCTGCCATGTTTTCTTTCATACTGTCAATTTCTCTGTCATTATGACAATGTTCGACTTCTGCTTGTTTATCAGCCTCTTTTGTTGTTTTGTTTGTTTTTTTATGCTGGACAACATTCTTTTTAGTACTATTTTTTGAATTGTTTTGTTGGTCATTGAAATTATTGGATTCTTCTACAGTATTATTACAAGAACAGCTACATACAGAGGAGCATGCTTCACTGCAGCACTCGGTGTAGTCACTGTTGCAGTCAACATCACCCTGACAATTAACATTTCTAGCTGGTTGAGTAGCGGGGTACAAATTCATCAGTTGAGGATTGTTCGCCAGGCATTTTTGCATAATCAGCGGGGTACTTTCTCCAGAACATTCCATGTTACTCCCCTGTAAAAATCTGTTGATAAAAGAATTGTTTAAATTAAAACTTTCATGGTCTACTTTGTTTTCAAGCAGTTCAAACATGTTTTGCTCGGCCGTTTCCCGTTCATGTCTCAGTTTCACAAGTGTTTCATCGCAACTAATGTCAGACATAATACTTTTGGCAGGGGATGTAAAATTCTTATAATAGTCACTTTGTTTGAGTTGCCGTAGGAAATCATCCTGTTCTTTAGTGAGTACCGCAGCCCAGGTTTGGCCTTTATTCACTAGCAAAGGATGTTTCCCCGTAGGTTTTTGTATTTTTATTTCTGGTTCTGTTTGTGGCGAGAGTGGTTTTGGACCATGAAGCTCACAATTCCTGGAGTCAACTGAAGTAGTAATCATCTGTTTATTGTTTGCTTGCTTTGGTTCCAGAGCTACTTTAGCATTGGGTTGTTTACATACTTCTTTTGGCTGCACTCTGTCACCGACAGCAGGCTTTGTTTTACCTTCAGGAGTGGGCTTAGAAACCACAATTTGTACATCTACACTTTTTATTTTAGAATTGGGAGGTGTTTTAAGATTGTTAGCTTTTACAGGTATTTTCTTATTAGCAGGTGGTTTTTTCCAAGGCAAAGCATGTGTGCTTTGTATGATAGGATTAATTTTCTGCAAGCCAAATCGGATCATACCTTCTCCTCTCTTCAGAAACGGTTTCTTACTTTTACTTGGCACAGTATCCTTTTGTAAGATTTTGGGTTTGGGTGCATTTATTTCATTTTTTAATTTTTCAATTATTAGGGCTTCAAAGTCTTTCTTGGGAGTCAGTACTGGCATATCATCGAGAGATATTTGTTTCTTAATAGCCACAGATTGTGCTGTACTTGTGTTAGAATCAGTTGGTGCTTGAGAGCTGGAAGCTTTACTTCTGCTGGAGATGGGAGAATTAATAACAAACTCAGACTCTTGAGATAGATTAAGAACAGCCACGCCTTCTACTAAGTCTTTTGGAATCAACTGTGGCGATTTACTAGAGTGCAGGCGCGGTGTGGCGTCAGTGGAAGTCTCTGAACTGAGTAAACTCCGAAATGTGTTAAAACTGGTACTTGCACTAAACTGACTGACGATTTCAGTAACGCTGGAGTTTCGCGGCGACTCCTGGTACAATTGGCGCTGTTTAACAAGCTTGTCTTGCTGTAACAACTGTAGCTGGCGCAGCATATGCAGCCGCTCCAGTATTTGAGTAGGGGACAACGACATATCGCTGTCAGAGTACGATTGGTTCATTCCGAGCGTTGTTTCAATAGCACATTTTAAACAGAAGTTAAATACTAATAACAAAAATGCCATAAAAATTTTGAAAGTTGAAAAATACTAAACGTTACAAATACAAATTACAAACTTTCGACGTGACAGTGACAGTGACAGAAGCAAAGCAAGCGAAGTTCTACAGTGTTGCCAAAAAAATCTTAGAAATTTTCCTCGTTTAGGCTCAAAACACACCTAGCGGAATGGAGGCAGTAATGTATGGAGGCCATAGACAAATTTAAGCTACCATCGACAAAGCTCCATACATTACTGCCAAAATTCTGCTAGGTGTGTTTTGAGCCTAAAGGCAAATATTCACGCACGAAACCAATGCACAAATAAATTTGCAAAATGGGGTTGGCCGGTGAAAATTGGTTTTGCAGAGGGCGCTGTTCCAGATTCCATACAATAAGAGAAAGAGATACAAACAATGATAGAAAGAAACAGAAGATGAATGGTCCCTAACTTGTATGCAGGCATAAAGCTTTTCTTAGGCAAAAACCTTCCCTATGGCGTTAATCTCCATCATTTTAATTTTAGTGTATTCCAAAAACGGACGGATTTCGATTTCGGAGCAATTCGAGACAAAGCATTGAGTCAATTTTCGCTTAGCTTTTCTAGGGACCAATTTTGAAGATGTCACTTTGAGAGTTGCCAACCCCATTGTTATCAGGGTCGCGTTTTATAAAGTTACAATTTACAATTTCGCTGTTTGCCTCTCTTTCTATCCAATATGTGTGCTAGAAAGAGAGGCAAACAGCGAAATTGTAAATTGTAACTTTATAAAACGCGACCCAGCTGGTTTAGGGGCGCCACATACCTAGCGGTTTTCCTCGCGGAATTACCGGAAGTAGCGGAAATTCATAGACAAAATGCTTAATTTGTCTATGGTAGTGGAAATTTGTCTATGGCTTACATACAAAAAATCTGCTACCATAGACAAATTTCCGCTACCATAGACAAATTTCCGCTACTTCCGGTAATTCCGCGAGGAAAACCGCTAGGTGTGTGGCGACCCTTAATTCATCAATGGCTATATCACAGATTACCAATGGCTACGCCACAGATAAAGGCCGGAACTTACTTTTCAAGAACATTTTAGCCACTGTTACCAACCTTACGGGTCACCACACACCTAGCGGAATTCCTCGCGGAATTAGCGGAAGTAGCGGAAATTTGTCTATGGTAGCGGAAATTTGTCTATGGTAGCAGATTTTTTGTATGTAAGCCATAGACAAATTTCCGCTACCATAGACAAATTAAGCATTTTGTCTATGAATTTCCGCTACTTCCGCTAATTCGCCGAGGAATTCCGCTAGGTGTGTGGTGACCCTAATAATGCAATTTGTAATAACCAAACCAAACTACACACAATTAATAAAAACAATAAACAAAAATCCAGTCGCAGTATGCAATGAAAGTAACATTTTAATGAATGACTTTACTTTATTCCTTTCATTTTTAATATTTTTTTCTTTATTTTCAACTCTTTTATAATTTTGTGTTGTCATATGATAATACAGACAGCCTGTGTCAAATGATGTTTTTACATCATGTAACATTAAGCCATGCTGTAGCCAATAAATGTCAAAATTCTTGTCCATCTTTATTCAAAAATCATTTGATTATTCGCGAGCTAAACACGCCGTACTTATAATGTCCAAAAGAAGTAGCTTCCATAGAGCTCCGAAGTTTAAGCCAGAAGTCAAAGTGGTCCAAATGCTGCCTAAGCCTGCCATGAACTTCTTAAGGACTGAGAAAGTTGAGGTTCTGCCTGAACCTATAAAGTCAGAAGCTGATAAAAAACTGTACAAGTAAGTTTTTTCTTAATTCATTTATGAAAACGTATTAAAAAAAACATAAATGAAAAGTGATTATCAATATACGGTGTAACTGTAAATGAATAATTTATTTTAAAGTGAAATCGGATTCGTTTGTCATGCAATTAGAAAGTGTAAAAAATATTATGTATCATAAATGGTACTAAATTGTACCTTATATTTTTTACAGGACAATCAGGTTAGAAAATGGTTTAACAGCTCTACTCATATCAGATCCGACTGGGCTTGATGTAGAAGCTGACGAGACATCCAGCGAGGAGGAGAGCAGCAGCGCTGATGACACCAGTGGTCCGGAGAGTGACACTCATTCAGAGCGCTCCGGAACCAGTGATCAACATGGAAGTAAAAGACGCAATGACTTCAATGAAGAGAAACTGGTAAGTTGCATGATTCATTTGTTTAATTCATTCATGTTAATCCTTTTGTGGTTGTGATTATTCACAAACAAAATTGTTTACTTTTTAAACAAAAACATACAGTTATAAGGTTAAGTTTGAGCTTCTGAAATAAGTGGACAAAATAGTAATCTCAAATATATTGTTCTCTATTTTATTGTTAACACATATTTCTGGTTTATAGTTTTGACTTTAGACTTGTATTTTATTTTGCAAAGAAATTGGTGAGTTGGATACAGATAAGTTTTTACTTTGACCCAAATATATAAGAAAAGACAGAGAAAAATATGTATATATTTGTTTTCTAGACAAAGTTACTATTTAATTTACAGTTGAGAATATAAAACGCAACATGCAGATGGTGCTGCAATTGTTAGAAAAAAAAAACTAATTTATAGGATATGTGTCATTAATACACCATAATTAAAAAAGTCTGTATATTTGGAGGAGGGTTGGTGGTTTAGGGTTGGCAACATGCATGTGATAACTCTGAAGACATCCAGTCCAGGCTATGGTAGCTGCTTACCAATATACCATAATGTATGCGTCATTGCCCCCTTTGTGACAATTGTGACATTAAAAAAAGAATCCAAAACAATAAACAGTGGGTACCATTTATAATCTGTGTGTTTCAAACTTCAGTAATTTCATGACACCATTTTGAAAACTGTAAAAACACAAGTTTCAGCAACATTTGGCAAAAGACTTGTTGTCCCCTGTGTAATATCATTATGTCAGTTCAGTGAATTGTATAACAAAAACATCAACCTTCATAGTTAATAGATCATGTCGATTATTCAACAGTGTTGAGTACCGGCATGTCTGCTAATTTCAATGTCATGCTTTGGAGACTCACAAAACATATAATGACAGTAGGTCCACATAAGATAATACTCAATAAATAAAAACTTGGAAAAATGGTAAAGTAAATTGTAATTGTAATGTAATTTTTTGAGTAAAAATCTACTAATAATGTTTTCTGAAGCAGTAACTAATTTAGTCAAACTCTGTTTAATTTATTTATTTAGAAAATAACACACAAGTTTACAGTACTTGACCAAAACACTTATATGCTAATACAACATACTTTACAAAAGTGGTATTTAAAAGTACTGTTTTGCAGATAAATGAGAGCATTGTACCTACACTTGAATTCCTTATAAATCTTATAATATATCGTTTCTGTTAGTTCTGTTATATCAATTACAAAAAATCTTCAGTTTTCTAGATATATATAGAGGTAACTGAGCATCCTTGGAGAAATATGTACTTTTTCGGATAATTACATCATTTTAAGTGTATTCACTCAGAATCAGGAATAGGTTTGTTCATATTGTAAAACTATTTCACACCAATATTTCGTGGATCATTAAATATTGTAATTCTAATTTTCGTAAAAAAATATTTTATTTTTGTATTTATTTATAGTTACTATATTTTTATTTTTCTTAATTGATCTTTAACATTAAGTATTGAAACTCGAAGCATGTATGTCTACAGAAATGAATTTCATATACCATCTACATAATTAGGCAGGAGGTCATTGTTGCCCACCAAGCTTTGGTGGGGAATAAAACCTAGCATACTTAGGATCTTTTAGTAGTAGAAAAAGAAAAACAATAGAAGCGCTTTCTCTGGCACACCTAGTTAAATTATAGTTTTCGTTCAGTTTCGTTACTACTTCAGTTTCGTTATTACCTTTCCTATAAAACAAATCCAAATAAAAATATATAAACAAAATACAGTAAAAATTTTAATATTTAAATAGTTATGTATTTACCTACATACGAACTAGCTATAAGTATATAGTTAAGTATAAGTATATATTTAATTTTGCGATGCCCTTGCAGGGTTCATGTGTCACTTCAATGAATGTAACATCTTATCTACCATGAGTGCAATAAATGAATATGAATATATTCATTCATTTAAATATTATTTATTACAATTGTTTAATCCTATTATCACTGTCACAATAGATGTATGTTGTATTAAGACAGGCCTACTGTTATATTTATTTATTATTCTTCATACTGTGACATGCTGTTTATACTGACCACTACTGATCACAAAACCTACATAATTTTGAACCTTATGTGTATAGGTAATGGAATTAAGACGTAAAATATATTTGAATCCAGCCTCGGTCACTAGAGGGCTAGTATACATATATTTGAGTTTATAAGATTCTATTATATACTCAAGGACATGGCATACCTACTTATATTATTTTGGTATGAATATGTTTGTCTTACTTACCATGTTACTCATTCATTTCATGCTAATTTTATAATGATATATCTAATACAAATATTTACCTTATGCTTTCACTAAAACTCGTTTTCCGTTTATGGTATGCTAATCAGCTTCATGATAAATTATAATAACCTACTAGTTGGAATGTTTTGTTGAAATATAATGCTAGCGCGCAAAAACTATGAATATTTATAAGGGTGAATCAACATTTAGATTAGGGCTATTTTTCAACATGAGTTCTCAAGCTACACTTCGCTGGCCCAATATTACAGGGTTCTATGTTTCACTTTTGTCGAATTGAAATTTGGACATTGTCACAGTCAGATTAAGTCTAAATTTAAATAACCCGAAAATGTAACATAGAATCCTGTAATATTGGACTAGCGACTTGACTATACTTAAAATTCCTTATAGTTAATAGTTGGTCCAAGTCTAAGAATTCCTTAGTACTAAGCTAAATCTGATCAATATTCTGGTCTTCGATTGAGCTGCGATTTGCATATCTATTTATGTCGAATGACATCGCAATGTCCATTGCATTTATAAGTGAAGCTGGCGGCTTAGCATGACATGCGTTGTCGCGCGCGACTCCATACCATACTTCGATTCGCGCCTGAAGTATGGAGAGTCGCGCCGCAACGTAAGTCAAGCTAGACGTACTGATCTGATGGTAGAACTCGTTAATACAGCAGATGTGTACAAAAACAAAATGCTTTTTAGACGCATACGCATCCTTTTCACGACGACTTAGCGATACGATGACTGAAACAGAGGTCCTACCTACGGTCCTACAAATTGGTTTAGGTTAAAAAAAATGTGTTTGCTCCCAAAAATTAGGGTTTCTGCGATCGAGTTTTTTCACTAGATATGGTAGCATGGGGGGGGGGGGGGGGGGGGGGGGGCGAGAGGTATTTTTGGCAGCAGCTGTCAAAATGTAGCAATAAATAAAAACATGATTGGTGCTGGCATCTAGTGAAGATCTCGATCGTGGAAACCCTCGTTGCTAGCACAGTTAAATTGAATGTAGACAACTATATCGGGGCTGGTTTTGACTATGATAAGATTGATAAGTAACATACAGGAATTACCTAGGTAAAGGTATTTACGCCGAGTTCCTATCCTTAATGTTTTTTAAACATTTCAGCTTGTTTCTGATCTAAGTATCAAAATTGTCTTTTCCGAGAAACTTATTGGGTTGGGTCTTCGATCTGTGCTACGAAACTTGACACTCCTACAGCTAAATTACACCATTCTTCAATGTTTCTGTTTGAAAACTCACTAGGCAGCGTTGCATTATGTTAGGTACCACTTTCACTCAGTTTTATTGGCTATATGGTGAAAGTATCATCAAAAGGCACCATTTCACGGCTGGAGCATACACTTTTAATACTCGAACACAATATTGAATCTGTATAACTTACGATATAAGTGCCTTCCGCCAAACTATTATACATATGTAGACTGTACTGTGCTAAAATTGCTTGGTGGTAGCAGGCGCGGAATGACAGAGGTAATTGCCTACCACCCTGACACGCAAGTTTTGTATACTACGGGGGCCAAAGGTGCGGACCGTAAGATTTTTGTGTAGGAAAGTGCCCCCCTGATCGAAATTCTGGATCCGTGCCTGGGCTACCACCCAGGCACGGATCCAGAATTTCGATCAGTGGAACTAAAACTGATGATTGATTTGGTCAGTAAAATTGCGTAACTCGCAAATTCGTACTATTAAAGATTAAATAAACAAATGAATAGTTGGGAACGATGATCTTACATAAAACAATCTAACCCAAAACTATATGAGCAGGGTAAAAACGAGGATGGCAGATTTATATGCAAATTCTAAAATGGTCACTACAGTACAGTACTTTCCTTTAGATAACTCTAGGGCTGAACCCAGAGCTGCGGTTAAGATACGGCAGTGCTAATTTAAGGTAGCGCATGGCAAATTTTAAGTTAGGGCATTTACTTTATTTAATAGTCGATGGTAGTTTTTAAGGTATGGCATTAATATTTTAAGGTACATTGCCCAATAATGCCCCTCCAGCTACTGAACCTCTCTTTCGCTTACAATTCCGTTCCCGTATTTTGAGAACCCTCTTTAACCTCGTTAGAGAAAAAACTCCTTCGAAAAACGTATTCTATATATTTGCCGAAATTCTTACAAATACATTCAACCGTTTAACGTTTTTGTTCCAATATTCGATCTTTCTCATTTAATGTAGGTAACTAGTATTCAGGAAGTCAGCGGGAGAGGCCTTTGCCCAGCAGTGGGACACTACGTTAGGCTAATAATTAAAAAAAAAACTAGTATTCTCACCCTTGCTATATAATCTATAGCCAAGGTCAGAATACTACTTACATTATAAATGCGCAAGTTTCACTAATGAGAGCTTCCTGAATTCCAGGTGGCGGCACTGTGGCTAGAGGTCTTCTTGACAGCAGTTGTCGAAATCCACCAATAAAACAAATATTAACACATTCACTGCCCCCGACGCACATGTGCGTCCACCGTCATTCAAGTTTGTTCCTAGGCCACGCCCCCTGGCAGTGAATGCGTTAATCATGATTGGTGGATTATGACAGCTAGACCTCACGCCACAGTGGTGCCACCTGGTGAAGAAATCGATTCAGGGAACCCTCATTGTATTACATTAACGTTATGCATCTCGGCAGGTAAAACGGTCCAAATCCAAACGCATTATAAGAGCGATCTTGAAGAAAATGTGCATAAAACGCTGCAGAGATTGCTTTAGCGACTTATCGCTCGATACGGTATGACCTCTTGGATTATCCCCCGTAGGCTTGTACCTAGGTAGTTAGGGTATACAATACACCGTGGGATTGATAAGCCGACAAACTTCAACCATAGAAATTTTAAAGCTTAGGCAATTTGTGCAAGAAATAGTTAAATACCGTGTACCTAAGTAGAGGAACGCAAAATGTTTAGTTTAATAAAAAAAACGTCTTGTGAACGATCGACCACGAGCGTGTTGATTCCGAAGGAGCTGCAACTAGTGACGTACCTACTGCATAGGTAATACGCAAATGCACAAGGCCATCAACCGGATATCGGAATCAGAGGCACTTTAGGTATCAAATGCCATAGTGCCATCCAAGACACGTTTGCAAAAAAAACTGAAAAACGATATTTATTTATTCTATTCCTGAAAATAACTAAATTTGAATTGCAGAATTGGAGTTATATTCATTATTTATGTGCAACACCGCCAGAAACGTGGTTAAAGTTAATCGGGTTTTTCGAGCCCACCCTGTATACTATTTTTGTACTGTACTGTAGGTAGATCGTTGTATAGATTAGAATATTTTAAATTATTTCGGAATATCTTTAAGATTAGCCAGTTTCGTTTTTACTAGGATTCTAATGAAGATATATTTCACATTTGGGTCTATTTACATTTATCTTTGTTCATTTCAACTTCCAGATTAAGAATTTGTGGGGCTACATAAATAGTATATTAGACTCGGTATTTTATTATTATAGTGGAGTTAGAAGGGCTATCCAATTAAAAGTCTGCGTTTTGCGAAACCGTAAAATAACTAGTAGTCGCTGTCGATACTAAACGATTCTAACTCCGTTTCCCTCCATATGTAGAAATCTTGAAATCAAGGTTCCGTCATTTAACCAAGCCTTTTAACTAAGCCATGTTCGATTTCCAGGAATAAATGTATGTAACTAATGTAACTGTTACGTAATAGGGGTCCTTAAAACACGAGTGTGGTTTTATGAAACGAACGAAGTGAGTTTCATAATAAGATCACACGACTGTTTTAAGGCCTACCGCCTAATTACGTACAGTTGCATACACTGCTTTATCTACACACATATTATAAACCCGAAATGATGATTGAATGACTGCCATTGCACGGATTGCACTGCCATCGCCATGGCCAACTCGATTGTGCCGGCGGTCGGAAGGCGCGTGCCGGCGGGCGGGGCCCACGCGGATTTTCATAATGATATCGAATTTTTGCTTATTATTTGATAATAATAACATCGTTACAGATAAGAGATTTGTTCTAACTACTAACGAAACAATCTATTTTTATGATGGTTATAACGTGCGGTTTTTGAACGCATCATGGAGGGTTTATGATATGGGAGATAAACTTCTTAACTTAACTGTTCTATAGTCAAGTTCAATAGATAATGTGAAGCTGTGCGTTACGTTTCGCGTCTACACAGACCACAACCAAATAAGGGTCCCGAATAACATCTTTCGTCCCTGCGTAACATGCACATTTTCTTCGGCTCTAGTATATAGTTAGTCTTAACTTGGTTCAACGAAACGGTCAGTTACCTAATGCCAATAAATTTTTGCGTCATACTTAAGAGTCGCCAGGACGCTCGCGTTCCCATACAAACGTAGCTCAGCTCTCATTTTAAAACGACATGCTTTAGAACCACGAAATATGGCATGGGCATTCTAGTAGTACAGATCTAGGTCGGTAATTCGTTTTCGTAGCAAAAATTGTAATACAAAGAAAATACAGCCAGTTACAGATTTACATACAAAACTAATTTTTGCTATATTTTCTTTGTATTACAATTTTTAGCCTATAGTATACTAGAATGCCCATGCCAAATTTCGTGGTTCCAAAACGTGTTGTTTTAAAATGAGAACTGAACTACGTTTGTATAGTTCACCCGAGCGTCCTGGCGACTCTTAAACCTAAGCCCTGCTGATAAAAAATATCTTGGTTGAATAAGCGAGTCACTGATTTAGCGACTGCAGCGTGGGTAGCGAATATAAAATAACTGGGAAATAGTGGATTTGTCATGAAATTGCAGTGTTATTGTGCTCAGCGTTGCGTAGAGTACAGTGTGTAGCATTATTATTGCAGCTAATGACGGGATATTCCGGTTTCACTGAGTTTATGCACTAGCTAATGTAAAGTAACTACATACTTGGTATATCGATTGAAAATGTAGTACTTCAATGGTGCCTTGTGGGCTAAAATAGCTACCGATTTGGTCCCACTCAATCGACACCGGGATCCCGGAAACCCTCGACGGCGATGACGGATACCCCAATGCCTTTGATAAGGACTGGTGGGAGACGGGTCAAGAGTGGCCTTTGCCCAGCAGGGAAACTCTATATATACCTATGAAATAAATGATTCTCAAGAACTGAACACTGCTTCGTTTTTTAAAGATATTTAAAATTAAAAACTTTTTATTTCTCCCAGAGTCTAGAAAGTCTAGAAACCGGCAGGTCAGGGTTACGCACGTTGCATGGATTGATAATGATAACGTACGCGTATTGTACGGGCAGCGGCTATTATACATTTTACGTGATACAATCGTAAAATCGTAAAATTACGTGATCCTAACTGAACTTACAATGGAAACGTTACTTCTATATTAATAATCTCGCGGGCCTCTACGGAAAAGTCGAACGAGACTATGCTCAAACGAAAGAGCGTAAAGAATAAAGAGTTTTTGAATTGGACACTTATATCGGCAAAATTCGGATTGTCGCGTATTTTACGTTCAAAAGTGTTAATTTCGCAACTTGACGGCGGCCATATTGGTTCTTTGTCAGTGACTTCAGTGACGGGTGCGTTCGGAAATTGTGAACCATGTTTGCGTTCGGCGCATATAGGATAGGTCCGACGTGCATTGCGTGTCGGACAGGTTATGTGGTCAAACAAAGGGAGGTAAAAAGTAAATAAATGCTAAGAATAAATGTAATAAAACACGGCTGATTTACAAAATATTATTTTACAGTAAGTCTATTAGCACTATTAAAGGAAAATGTAAAGATGTTTGCAAGTATTCGAACACTACCTACATGTTTTGTCATTGTCATATGCAATGAAAATAATGAAATGACCCGCGGGTTATGTTTATTTACCTACGTATTTTATCTAAATATGTCTCGAATACTATTGTAGATATTGTCACCGTTGGTTCTCTGAGTGTAGTGTAGAAACTGATGCATTTTCTAAAATGTTCAGGCCGGATATTGTAGTGCCGAGCGCAACAAAAGTTTGTTTACAAATGTAAAGGCTAATCTTTTATTAAAATGACTGTAAGTATGACCAAATTATGTGTTATATTGAATTAACTAAAACGTAAAGTCAATTTTGATCACGTTATCATTGCACATTTGGTTATATCTTTCGAGTAAATAACCATGAATACATTCATGTTCTAAAGGATATCACGTTGTCATGAGGCATGTAGAACATTATTTCTAAAATGAATACAAATTAATCATAGTTTAATGAAATAGGCTGTGGTCAAAGTTAGGGGTGCTCATTTTTTATCTTAGGTATTCACATATATGCTTATAAACATGAATTGTATGACCAAATGCTGTCATAAGTATAGTAAATAGTGTGTGCAATTGGATGGCGCAGTTATTCTAATGAAACAGTGTACGGATATGTATGTAAAGTAGATCCGTGCGGTTTTCACTGATGTCTGATCCAGGTTGAAAGCAGCGTGTGCAGTGTCCTGTTTTTGTGGTTTTTAATCACAACAACCTCCTTCACTTCAAAGTAAATAAATTTAATGGCTACTGTCTCTGTCTGCTGTAATTAACTTGAACTACATTGAGCCGGAGTTAATTATTGGATCACCCAACTGTTAAAAAATTAAATTAAAAATGCATTATTTGTTGCACAAAAATAGACACAAAAAAAAGAGTGGTAATATACACTAGAAGTAAACAGAAAAACAATACTCAAGAAGGGAAAGGAAAAAAAACACAACAAACAATCAACTTAAGAACTAAATTCGCGACAATAGGCTCGGAGCTCAGCATTTGCTGCGAGCTTGGTCGGCTGGGGTCGTATCTGGTCGAATACAAACTATTGTCATATTTTCGATTCTCAGAACACTTTTCGCATACAATTTTTACTCCGAATAATCATTTGTCCGAATTATTTACGCACGACAGTTTCACTTTTAGAATGTAGATACGCCATAACTTTTATACTCATAGATTTATATCGCATAAAAATGTTGGTCATATTATTGATTATTATAAAGGGTTTAAGTTCGATGTATTATAACGCATAATAGGAACATCGCATACAAATTGAATATCATATATTCAGCGCTCATGATGTGATTTACTTATATATATTTCAAGGTATAAGGCTTTTTATTGGTCACAACTATGCCGATACCAATAAAAGGGGCGACGGGGAGAGAAAAAAGTACTATTGATAAAATGCAAGGTTTACTGTTCCGTCAAATTTCATTTAGCAACCAACTTTTCGCCGAAGTTTAATTTCGGGTTAGGGTTATTTTTTTATGACCCTAAAAACAAAACTGCTCCCAGAGATAGGTAGGTTAGGGTTATTTTTTTTTATGACCCTAAAACGAAACTGCTCCCAGAGATAGGTAGGTTAGGGTTTTTTTTTATGACCCTAAAACGAAACTGCTCCCAGAGATAGGTAGGTTAGGGTTATTTTTTTATGACCCTAAAACGAAACTGCTCCCAGAGATAGGTAGGTTAGGGTTATTTTTTTTATGAAATTATGACCCTAAAACGAAACTGCTCCCAGAGATAGGTAGGTTAGGGTTTTTTTTTTTTTGTGACCCTAAAAAGAAACTGCTCCCAGAGATAGGTAGGTTAGGGTTATTTTTTTATGACCCTAAAACGAAACTGCTCCCAGAGATAGGTAGGTTAGGATTTTTTTTATGACCCTAAAACGAAAATAAAAATAAAGGCTGTTTAAAATAAAGGCGTATAACTAACAATGAGTATACTTAAAACCGTTATGATATCAGATCAATATGATATAAATCGTTATAGCTATAACTACTATAATTATCGATAAATATACCTAAAACTATTATGCGTATGTATTATTAGGATATATAACGATCTGCGTACAAATTATATGACAACTGCTAAGTATGATTTCAAATATTCGGAGTAAAAAAGTATGACACAAAAAAATATGACTTTTCGATAGTATGAGCAATGATGAGTATGACACAAGCAGTTATGCATACCAAAAATATGTTTCAAAACTTTCTACGACCCAATATGGACCCTGGTCGGCTACACAGTGCTGTTCTTCTTGACTTATATAAAATGAAAATTTAATAGCTGGCTATAGGGGAAACATCGCATTCACAGCTTGCACTTAGTTTTTATTAGTAGTTTCTTTTTGTCTCTGACGTTCATAAGTGCATTGTAATGTGCCTAAATTGAATAATTTTAAACAAAAAAGAACCGACTTCACTTAGGATCCGCTATTCCAAAAGGAAGTGGCCGAGTTGTTGTAAAAAATAGTGAAATCACTATAGGCGTGCCAATAATAGTTGAAGAGTTCCCTCGATTTCCAAGATCCCATCATCAGACCCCAACTTGGTGACAATGGGACCGTCTAGGGGATATACCCGTTCGATAAAAAAAATTAATTGAAAATCGGTTCACGATTCACGGAGATATCGAGTAACATACATACAAAAAAAAATGTCTCGATCAACACCTCGAGAGAATTTCGCTAGGTGGCTGGATCAAGGGTCAGATGCAGAAGGCGGTGGTCATGGATACGGCGCGGATAGTCCGCCGGTTCCTCTCACTGCGGCCCTAACCACCGGCAGCCTGGGCCCTGCCATACATACCCTCTAGGATAGGTTTTTTATAATGTTTTTATTGTTTTTTTGTGTTTTTGATGTATTTTTGTATTTTACTTTTATAAAAATATTGTAAAAAACCTATCACTAAGACCAAAAATAAATAAAGAACATTATAATGATAAAAAAATAGTCGAATTGAGAACCTCCTCCTTTTTTGAAGTTGGTTAATAATAAATATCTTTTTTATTACATGCCACCTAATACCTAAAAGGAGGGCCACGTTTTTTCGAAAGTATATAGAGGTATTACCCGAGCGAGGTAGGACGGACGGAATCCCGGGACTTTCAAAAGCCGGGATTTCAGGATCCCGGGATATTCGGGCCTTTAAAAATCCAGGATTCCGGAAATGCTTCAACGGGCTTCCGGGATTTTAGACAGCTGGGGTCTTGAAATGCGGGCCGACGGGATTTAAAAGTCAAGGGAGTCCGGAGTTTTGATATCCTTGATTAGGAGACTTAAAATACGGGATTTCGGGGGGTGCGTCAAAGATCACTTAAAATTTGTACTTCGATTATTGGAAGTCCGAAATTGTTGTTCATAATTTTTTTTATCATAATGATCATTTCTTATAAGTATTTTTTGTTCATAACTATCGTTACTCCGAATTATTTAAGTTTATAATGTAAATCAATATAAATATCTATTATACTAATATTACTTTCCAGAGTCACCGTTAGGTACGACGACGAGCGAAGCGAGGAGGAGTGTTAGGTATCTTGCGATCACAACACAACACAATTTCGGTTAGGTTAGGTTAGGTTGTCATCCTGCCCGAAGGGCATAACTACTCAGAATAGAAGCCCCCGCGAAGCGGGGGCTTCGTCGACCCTGTCACAGAAATGACTACTATCAACAAAAAACGTAGGAAATTATATTATGTCTCAAAAAATTCGGATAGCAAACAATTATTAACACTGTCGTTATATGAAAAAATATTATAACCATTAAAATTATGACAATTTTTTTTATGACGAATGATAATTCTGATCACAAAACGGTATTACTGAAAAAAATATGTAATTTTATGTGAGCCAATATGGACCCGATTTCGGGAATGTGGGAAACCGGGATTTTAGGGTACTGGGAGTCCCGGTATAAGGGATTCCGAGATTTTGAGACATAAGGAATTCTGAATTCCAAAAAAAACTGGATGGGGTCCGTGACATTATAAAGCCGGGATATAAGGCCGTATAATGCCGGACGCCGGAATTTTAGGGTTTTAGGAATCTGGAACTTTAGGAATGCAGGATTCCGAGATTTTTAATAGCCTAGATTCCGAAAATGTGTCTCTCAGAAATTTTTGAGTTCCTGTCCCAGGAGTCCAGGATTTTATAAATCTGGGAATCACTAAACCCCGAATTATGGAAATAGTGAAACCGTGATTTTGGATTGCTGTGCGTGTGCACCCGAACCCGGACATAAGGGCATGCGGAATTCCGGAACTTTAGGAGGCCGGGATTCTGAAAATGCGGCTTGCTGGAGTGGTCCCAGCGGTCCAGGATTCCGCAACTTAAAAACTTTTAAGATATTATAAACCAGGGATTCCGGGAATTGAAACAATCGGGATTTTAAGGTCCCGGGTGTGCCAGGACTTAGAAGTACAGGCTTACGGGACTTTAGAAATCCTAGGAATCCTGGATTGCGGGAAACCAGGTTGTTTTTACATATAATATTTTCATTATTTATTTTTTTACATACATAACATTTATTTTACCCGAGCGAAGCCGGGTTTTCATCTAGTATCGCTATATTCGTACTTGATTGGTAAATGATAGAAAACTTTAGATTACGTTTTTACACGACGTCGACGATTTTAATTAAATGCAAATGTTGCTGGCAAAAATAATATGTAATATCCGATTTGTACAGTACATTATTATTGTGGAAGACAAAGACTACAATGTACTTGACAAAATAAGTTTAATAACATTGTATTGTTGTAACTGTAATTGTGTCAGGATATAAACACGTATTGGAAAGTAGGTAAAGGTAACTCTTTATACAAAATGAGCAGTTTTCATTGTTGAGTAAAATTATTTGCAAATCAACATAAACGTATGCAAACCAGACAACCACTGCCACTTGCATGGTTGGCTAAGCATCTAAACTCATAAAAATCTCATGTTTTCCTCATTAAGGGCCGGTTGCACCAAAACGCCTGTTAACGTCAACGTCATCATTAAAAAATCTTGTATGTAATGTTTGACGATTTTCTATGCGATGACAGCTCCGTCGCCATATTTAACGTTGATGAGTCCGTTAATTGTGCGTGGTGCAACCCACCCTTACTCGGCCATGATAATATATCTCTTATACCTATTATCTTGTATTGTGTCTATATTTATTAGTTTCATTCGATACATACGAGTACATACACAGATTTTCATTTTCTACCGACTTCAAGATTTCGAAGGAGGAGGTTATCAATTCGTCGGGATCTTTGTTTTATTTTTATGTATGTTCACCGTTAGGTCGATGGTTAGACAACATTCGGAAGGTTGCAGGTCACTTTTGGATGAAGTTGGCTCAGGACCGGGACAACTGGCGTACACGAAGAGAGGCCTATGCTCAGCAATGGGCTGAAATGATGATGATGATGATATTCACTGATTATTCGAAGACGGCTGGACCGATTTGGAAAATTCTTTTTTTGCTTGAAAAAGTTTATTTAGCAGTGGCAATGGGACCATTGCCACCAGGTCCAGATCTGATGATGGTATCCTGGATAAATCGAGGGAACTCTTCAACTATTATAGGCACACCTATAGTGATTTCACTATTTTCTACAGCAACTCGGGTATTACTTCCTCTTGAAACAGCGGATCCCAAATGAAGAACGTTCTTTTTTTGTTTCAAATTATATAAAAATCACTTGATTGTAGATAGAACATAATTTGGCCAGGGAGTTTAGCACTCAGTGCATAGATAGAAAAATCGTACGATCTTTTTCTTAGCTACGCCAATATACAGCCTTGGCCAGAAGTGTTGAGCATAGGTGTTTTTTGTTTACAATTTTGATGTTAAGCATTATTTCCCTATCCTAACAATGTACGGTAACGGTAAATGTTATATTTTATTTATAAATATAGAAAACTTCACTTAATAACACTTTCAAGGTACTTAAAAAATATGAAAACAGAAGGTACCAAAAATGTAAATTTAAGTCGGTTCGACATATTGCAAATATTCTATGCAGTTACTACTAACTTCAACAAAACATGCCTATTAGTTTAAATTAATTGACAAAATAACTTAAACAAAGATGGAAACGATGGACTAAACTTTCCAGTTTTGTATGAAAATCGCATTGGTGCTCAACACTTCTGGCCAAGGCTGTATCACCCCACTCTAGGGACGAACACTTTTTCTTCCAGTCTGCCAAACCAGTTTGTATTTGTAAATAACTGTCTATACAGCAAGCCTGTATATTCGCACAGTTGGTCTTACAATTGGCTTATGTTACGTTAACTACTTACGCAATGTTTGGGTTTCAACTCTGTTGCGTGACACATTCTCTCGGTTACAGGGTTTCGACAATACCTGAAATTACTAACTTGAAGAACGTCCGCATAACCACCAGTTTTGTTAAGTTGTGGACATTGCACAGTTAGTAAAAACTGTAGAGGTCTCTTGTATGTTGTTTCTTTACGGATCATGCTGGAATTTGAGCAAAAAATGGCGTAAAAACTAGTTTGGACTGATGTTATTTGGTCGACGTAACCAACCCTAAATGACTATGAATAATTAGACATATTTAAAGGTTAAATTGGGTTTATAGTTAGTATCTGCATATTGTTTGTGCTATGGTCTGATATTTTGCTGCTGCTTCATTTAGTAATCCAATCATTAGCGAATCATCTCCTTACATTGTCTTACAAAAGGTGGTGTAGAAAATGTTTTAATGGGTATTGGTAAGCTACAGGGTGGTTATTAAAAATCTAGATTTTAGACTTTGAGCGTTGATCGCCATCTTGGTTAGGTTCCAAAATTCAGTTTTTTAACCTTGGCGCTTAAACGTTTATAGATATGACTGAAGTGTCTATGGTACATATAAAGAAGATAAAATTGTTTATAATTTGTTCATACACAATAGGTCTGTAAGTCTTACAGATATAAAGATAAAGGGGGAGAAAAAGTAGTTTTTTTTTTAAATCATGAGAACTTGATTTATTAGCTTTAAAATTATGTGCTTCGAGATAAAGAAATGAAATCTCTACCAAAGTTTTGTCGTCTTATATTGATTCTTTTAAATATATTCAAAAGTTGAATTCACCCTTAAAGGGCTTATAGAAGGGGATGAAAGTAAGGCAAAATGCTCCAAAGACTGATCTATAGGCGGACTGAGACCAAAACTGAAAGTGATTCTAAGTAGGGGTTGCATCTCGTCTTCATGAAGTATTGTTGTCACTAAATAATAACGCCAATATGACACTAGGTCAATGTTCTAATGAGTGCAAGCGAGACACCGTACACCGCGCATCTTGATGCTTTCTTACGGACCGCACGTTTTTTTAAAGATCTTACTCCCATTGGGGAGCCTCCCTGTTTAACAACAGTTGTTGTTTTTCGATGACGACCAACTCATCCACCCCTAACCACAATGACATATAGATATGCTATAATGAGCGAGATCATTAGAAAGTACCTAACATATTTAACATATCTCATAGAGTCAGTCAGGACAAGTGCGCCTATCCTTAGATATATCGCCATAAATTAGGGGTTTAATTCCTCGTTGGAAAGTCTTCTACCCTTTATTTTCATTTTCAGTGATATCTATTATGAACAGAGATCGGCCAAATGGATGTCATTGTTGGCAATAATATAGACATGACTCCAAAGATCAATGAATTATGTAATTAACTGATTTCTTAGTGATAATTGCTAAGACTTCAAAATTGGATAATAAAAGATATCATACCTCTTTTGATTTCCTTCTTTAGAATACAATAATTTTTTTGACATTGACATTAATATACTGATATGTATTTTTTGTGGTTCTTTCATTTGTATGGTATATAAGTATGTGTATCACGAAAGATATCATTCAACAAATAAAATAAAGCCATGGATTTTTTGTCGCCTTTTGAATATCGTAAATTTTCCTCCGAGCTCATGGTGAAAATTGAAATAAATAAAATACGACGTCGAAATGACGAATGATGAATGATGATGTGATTTGAATTTGAATTTTGAAATGGTAATTTTTCAGCTCATAAGTATATTTTGGATGTGAAAAGGAACAGACTTACCCCTGAAAATTTAGAAAAAATATTTCTTATTTACTTTAATAAATCTAAACAATAAGTCTGTGTTTAATTTATTGATTAATATTTTACGAAAAATACAATTTAAATTACAGGTAAAAATAATTAATTGATCTTTGGAGTCATGTCTATATTATTGCCAACAATGACATCCATTTGGCCGATCTCTGATTATGAATATTATGATTGACGCACCATTTTAGACGCCTAACATTGAGGTCACGAAATAACTCTCAATATCGCTTTTCGAGTGTTTTCTCATGGCCGATGCATACGTACATTACGTACTACGGTGGACAACGTCGTATAGTACCTTAATCACAGCAAGATCTATAGAGTATTCCATTGCTTCAGGCGGCATGCGCGCTTTGTGTGGGCGTTGGCAGCTACAGCGACCCGCCCGACATCCAGGGGCTGGCACACTTCGTCGAGCACATGGTGTTCATGGGCAGCGAGAAGTACCCCAAGGAGAACGAGTTCGACGCCTTCATCAAGGTTAATGATTTTACTAGTCATTTTATACAAATATATCATGAATACTCCAATGAACTACTGTTACAACAGGAGACTAAACGTGTTACTAAAAAAGCTCTAAAACAATTAAAAATAGGTACGTAAAAAATTACATGAGAACAGTTTTTCTCATCGCTGTCCCAAAAGACTACTACTAGTCTACCTAAAGTATTGAAGTGGAAATGATTTACAAATAAAAAAACTTATGCCGTAAAAACATAGGTGATATTCGCCGGTGTATTTAATTATGAAAGCATTTATTTGGCTTCGATTTTTTCGATGGCCTTGAGGCCCTTGTACACTCGAGATTCCATTTTTTGAACCACTCTGGCTATGCTCGTGGCTCAATTTTGAAACCTTTCAGCTAGCTCGGGTCTCAATAAAAGCACGAGAGGTTAAACATCAACTTTGCCCCTTGTATAATAATTTAATAAATAACTATTAATGTTAAATAATTGTATACAGAAAAAAGGAGGTTCAGACAACGCCTCAACAGATTGCGAGGTGACCACGTTCTACTTCGAGATCCAAGAGAAGCACCTCCCTCATGCCATGGACATGTTCAGCCAGTTCTTCGTGAGCCCCCTAATGATGAAAGAAGCCATGCAGAGAGAGCGCGAGGCCATACAGTCTGGTGAGATTTATTACTACTAGTTTAGCTATACTAGCTGCAAAACTAACTCGCGACTGAGATCATAACGCTGTCTCCTTCACTCTTGCTGCAGCCGTGCAAGTGTAAAAGAGAAGTTTTATGGCCTCAGTCGACAGGGCGGACATGTCATACTACAAAACTCGTGCGAGCGCCTATGAGTGCACGGCACGTCAGTACACACTTCAATGTGTGCGTAACTTTTTAGGGCTCTCTCATTCAATTATTAGGGTTCGGTATCAAAATGGTGAAAAAGGAACCCTTATGGTGTGACTCTATCTGTCTGGACAAAGCGAATTTCCTCAGAAACTACTGGACCGAGGACCGATTTAGCTAAAATTAAGTACACACATACAGGGTGTGTGTGGCCTGTAATACGAGCAATGGGAAGTGCGGACCGCCTACCTTTTCTCAACACGTTTCGTTGTATTTTCGAAACTTTTTAGTTTTGTTTTATAACGGTATAAAACTCATTTTTTCGGTATAACTTAAATAGTACACTTATGATTTCACTTTCCCGACCACGGGACAATGGTGTCCCGGACCTTTGGGAGGCGTATGCGGAGCCGAAGCCAACGCGCAGAGGCCCCTTCGACAATTTAATGAAAAGTGAGGGGTACACTAAGCGGATGTTGCCCCTGCCCGTGTCTGATTTCACTTAACATTAAAAACTACATACTCGTATTACCTATATACATATAACCTACTGTCTGACCAAGATGTAGAGTTATTTAATTAGGCTAACCCCACACTAGCGTCTGTCGAAAATGTAATGGCAATTGCGTATCGTATAGCTAAAAAGCGATCTCTTCCAGGCTTTAGTTTATTATCTTCGCTTATAACTATCAAATCCCATATTCACAGAGTTCGCAATCGCCGCGCCGTCAGATTCGAACCGCAAAGACCAGCTGCTGTCCAGCTTGTTCCCCGAGGGTCACCCAGCGCGGACATTTACGTGGGGCAACCTTAGGAGCCTGAAGGACATGGTCGAGGATGACCACTTACACAAAGCCGCGCACGACTTTAGGAAGAGGCACTATAGTGCGCACAGGATGACGCTCGCCGTGCAGGTATGGTAAAGACTCATTAGACAGGTTGTGGTTCATATTTTTGACTTCATTTAGCCTAGTTTCCTGGAGTTAAAGCTATACATTACAGCACAGATTACAGCAACTACAAAATATAGCTTAGAAATCAACTGGAGGCGAGGTCCTCACATACAGGCGCCCCCATGCTAATTTATTATGGGGGCGCGACCATTTATTTCAGCTGCGTCCAAGTTTCGAGCGATACTATGTACATTAAAATATCTTATGTTTGGTTTGAATAGTAGCTTTTATTAGTTGAGCAATAAAATAATTGCATATCAAGTACTTGTTAATGTTAATAACAGAATAGTAGAATTTTATGGATATGGGTTTAGTGTCACAGCATTGGACTTATTAAATGGAGGCCATTAGATCTGTGACGCCGTGATGCGGCATATATATTTCATATGCTACACTTATACCTGAATTAGGAAAAGTGTTAATAACTACATCGATTTACTTGTGAATTAGATCGTAGATGAATCGAGTACAAATTTACTACGCCTTTCAAATCGACAAATAATTAAAAGTCGATTAAGGAAATAAGGTTACTTTTACGTTCTAGGTCAGAGCACACTTTTTAATCAATGCGGTGTTACCTATGTTTGTATTGACGTAAATCTGAAACGTAATAGTCGAACTTCGAGTCATGACCAGGACCGTATCCAAACTTTTGGTTTAGGGGGGTTATCGTGAAAAAATCGCTGTAGTCACTATAGTAGATAGATTTCAGGGGGGAGGGTCGGGATATGTCCCTGGTCATGACTAAAGATTCTCTCAAACTCCAACTCAAACATTTATTCAGTAAATAGGCCACAAGGGCACATTTACACGTCAGATATTATAGATAAAAGAGAGAGAAAAACAAACTACACCGGATCGTACCCTACACCTACACCTCTGACCCTATTTAGCTTCCTAGACACCACTGTGGACTTGTTCTCGATCTGAGCAGCAAACAAAAAATATTTACATAGAGTCTTATGGGGTTTATCATTTGAAACATTTGTGTTTGTCCCCAGGCTCGAATGGATTTGGAAACACTGGAAAAATATGTCATAAACACATTTGGACATATCCATTCTAACAAGCTGCCAGCGGACGACTTTAGTGACTTCACGTTCCGACCAGACAGCGTCACGCCGGAGTTCCGAAGCATTTACTACGTCAAACCTGTCAGTGATACTACCGAGGTGAGTCGAGTGGTGTAATTACTTTTTTCACCTCAGCAGTTCGAACAAGCCTACTTTCCTCACTCCCTGGAGTGACGAAAGTGCGACTTTCATCACTCCAGGGAGTGAGGAAAGTTGCAACTTTCGTCACTCCAGGGAGTGGAATTTTGTTTCTAGAAGCTTTTCGTCATAATGATGATGCCTTTCATTCAGGAATGTAAATAAATGTGTTTTTTTTAACTTTAATATGTTCTCACTACTGAGGTGAAAAGTTGTATGTGTCACACGAGAGGAAAGTTTCTTTACATCTCGTGTTCTTGAGATCCCTCGCTACGCTCAAGATTCAAATTTATATTATAGAATCTTTCGCTTACTCGGGACTCAAAATCAACACTCGCAAGAAAAACCAAATTTCCTCTCTTGTTGCACAAATAACCATTTCACCTCAGCAGCTCGAACAAGCCTACTTCCCTGCGAAAAAGCAGTGACGAAAGTGCGACTTTCATCACTCCCTGGAGTGAAACGTTTTTTCGCAGGGAAGACGGCTTGTTCGAGCAGCTGAGGTGAAAATAAATGTGGTTAACTTTACTTGATATGTTCTCACTACTGAAGTGAAAAGTTTTATGTGTCACACGAAAGAAAGTTATTTTACATCTCGTGTTTTTGAATCAAAATCAACACTCGCAAGAAAAACCAACTTTCCTCTCTTATTGCACAAATAACTATTGAAGGCTTGATGCCTTGAAAGGAATGCATAAATGCATCTGAAACCCCGAAGTGGACTCTTTATTGCACATAACCAAGTATAACATTAAAACATTAGTAAAATACAAAAAAATGCACAAAGGCTCGCTTATCCCTAAAAGGCATCTCTTCCTGACAACCTAATTTTACTTGTTGATAACCAACGCGGGGCAAGGTAAAAATGTGTCTAAAATATTGGAAATAGCTCATTTATTTCACAATCTTTCTCTTCATGTGTCCATCCTTCATTCACAATATAATATATGACGATGTAATCTATCTATAGTATACATATAATAAAGCTGAAGAGGGTCGAAAGTCTGTACATGGAAGATATTCGAAAAAAAGTTGGCAGGGGATACTTAGAATTGATAACAAAACACGTTCCAACAGTTTTTAGAATTTTTGTCTGTTTGTCTGTTTATTTGACCGCGCATCACGTGAGAACGGCTGAAGGGATTTTGATGAAATTTCGTATAGAGATAGTTTGAGTCCCGGGAAAGGACATAGGATAGTTTTCATCCCAAAAATCAACCCTGGAAGGGGTAAAAAGCGGGTTGAAAGTTTGTATGGGGAATTCATAACCGTTGAACGCTGGAGATAGTTTGAGCTCTGGGGAAGGATATAGAATAGTTGATATCCAGAATTCATTCCTTAACGGGGGATTACTAATTCCACGCAGACGAAGTCGCGGGCAAAAGCTAGTTTAATTATAATTGCCAAAGTGACCCAGTAACACTTAAAATGAAAACAGCTTTCTGGGTTAAACGATTTAGGTATTCTTTTTATTTTCCTCTGCGTAGGTGCGTATAGATATACATATCTTCTTTTGTTAATTAGGTATAGGTAAAAATATAAATCACGGATTTTCTGTCCTTCGACTTTTCGGAACTTACCCAGAATAGTATACGTCAAAGAGCATTGGCTCGCGCTCTCTAGTTTATGCATTTTCCAAATCGAAGCACAGTCGACTAGAAAGAGATGAATCTACTTCTTGACCTTATTACAACGCAATAAGGTGAAAAAGTGGATACACCTCTTTGTGGTCGACTGTACCATCGCCGACACTGTTAAGTGACCATTTGTAATCCCTATTGCAACGACATAAGGTCTATCGATGGTCACTTAAGTGTGGTGCTGTTTGTACGAGCGTTTGGCTCCAGATTGTGGTATTGCGGTCTTTAATTTTGCACTGAAATACTTGATTTTGACATAATTTGTGGAAAATTAACATCAATTCAAAAGCTTAAGAACAGTGGCGTCACAAACAATCAATTCATTCATCATTACCCGTTTTCTTTGCATTTTAGTTGTTATTCTCACTTCATATACGTACACTTAGGGTGGGTTGCACCACGCACAATTAACGGACTCATCAACGTTAAATATGGCGACGGAACTGTCATCCCATAGAAAACTGTCAAACTTTTCATACAAGATTCTTTTAACGATGACGTTGACAGACGGTTTGGTGCAACCGGGCCTTAATGTTTTATTGATTACAGGTTCATTTAACATGGAGCATGCGGTCCCTGATCTCAGAATACGAGTCCAAACCCCACCAGTACATCTCCTACTTGCTGGGTCACGAGGGCAAGGGCAGTCTTCTTTCTTATCTCAGGAAAAAGTGAGTTCACAGAATCACATGCTCTTGTACAGTCAGCAGCAAAAGTAGCTAAGCGGGTAGGATGTTCAAAATGAGCTGGACACGACTTTATTGTTAAGAGAATAAGAGCGTGTGTACTTGTGTAGGTCATTTTGAACACCCTACCAGCTTGGCTACTTCTGCTGCTAACTGTATTAGTTCACATAGATTGTCAACCTGGCGGTATTTTTAGGGTTCCGTACCGTAAGCGTAACTAACGGAACCCTATTAACTAAGATTGATGTTTGTCTGCTAGCGGGCTATCGGGTATGTGAGGATTAGAGAGAGAGACAGTTAAAATTTCGTCAGATGACAACCAAAACTCAGTAATTGCAAAAAAAAAAATCTTGTTTTGTTACCAGTAAACTTGGAATAGTAATTAGTGAGTTTTTGTTGTCGATTTTCACAGTGTGTTTTTTTAATGTACAGTCACCATCAAATATATCGGAGCGGCCAGGGTACTCAAAAATATCTCAACATGCACTTTATCGCCTTGACAATAGAGGCGTTGTTGAGATATTTGTGACCACCTTGGCCGATATATAGGAATATATCTGATGGTGACTGTACCAAAAGATTTTTTATGTTTTTTACTATAAATGAGATCTATTAAATTACCTCTAATAAGTATACGTTTCCTTTAACACGGAATTTTATACGCTATAATAACAGCAAATAAAAAAAAACGTTGTTTTATACAGGGTGTGGGCGCTGGGGATCTACACGGGCAACTCGGAGAGCGGTATAGACTACACCTCTATGTACAGCCTGTTCTCTACGCAGGTCGTGCTTACTAAAAAGGGCCTAGATCACATCGACGAGGTAACCAACTAGTATTTAACCGCAAACAAAAAAAATCTCAACACACCCTATATCATCTTATACCTCAAATTTTAATCCCCAATTTCTGAACAAATCCAACTAAAATTTATACAAGGAGGGGGTAAAACTATAGTAGAGTGAAAACCATCGTGTGCGGCAATAAAATAACGCGAGAACGCTGCGACGCGAAGCGACTGCAGACAGCCAGAGTGAGCGAGACGTGCAGCTTAATGAGTTTCAACTCGATTGTAACGGTGCTTTTGACCCACCTATAGAACAGGCAATAGTCAATACAAATTCGCGTTCATAATTACGTACCTAGGGCGGTAAAATAAAGAAGGGCTCAGATCGCGGGTATTTGTGGCCCGAACCGATAAACAAGCGGTCTGAGGCCTTCCTTATTACCGCCCCTGGTGCGTACATAATTTTACGTCTTCTCGTGGGTGGGAAGTGAGATTTGCCGCTACGCTCTGGTGCGGTAAATCTCACTTAGCGCCCAGAGTGACGTGAATATATAAACGCCTAGAGCACTGGCGCCGTCTGTGGCATCACTAACGTAACAGTTCTATTACTTTTGTGTACCCTATAACCCCTATATGTGCTGTTGTTACAGGTTTTGGAAGCGATATTCTCGTACATAAATATGCTAAAGCATTTAGGACCATCAGAAAGGATTTTTGATGAAATTAAGGTAAGCATAGAGCTTAATTTTATTCACTTTTAAACTTTATTATAAAAGACAGCAATCTTAAACGAAGTTTTAAAATCCGCCGATTATAGGTAATTGGTTCCATAAATTGACACCAAAAAGAAAACTACAGATTTATCACTTTTTTTAAACGATTGCACTGCCATCTGCGTGTAGCTTTTTCCTTATTGATTTTCGATATTTAATCAACCATTTTCCCACAGACTATAGAAGAGACCAGCTTCCGTTTCGAAGAAGAATCTCAACCGGCAGACTATGTTGAGTCGCTTGCAGAGAACATGCACTTCTATCCACCTGAACACTACATCACTGGAGACAGACTTTACTATAAATATGATCCTAAGGTAGGTTTATGAGCCATGTCATCATATATAGAAGAGACCAGCTTCCGTTTCGAAGAAGAATCTCAACCGGCAGACTATGTTGAGTCGCTTGCAGAGAACATGCACTTCTATCCACCTGAACACTACATCACTGGAGACAGACTTTACTATAAATATGATCCTAAGGTAGGTTTATGAGCCATGTCATCATATATAGAAGAGACCAGCTTCCGTTTCGAAGAAGAATCTCAACCGGCAGACTATGTTGAGTCGCTTGCAGAGAACATGCACTTCTATCCACCTGAACACTACATCACTGGAGACAGACTTTACTATAAATATGATCCTAAGGTAGGATTATGAGCCATGTCATCATATATAGAAGAGACCAGCTTCCGTTTCGAAGATGAATCTCAACCGGCAGACTATGTTGAGTCGCTTGCAGAGAACATGCACTTCTATCCACCTGAACACTACATCACTGGAGACAGACTTTACTATAAATATGATCCTAAGGTAGGTTTATGAGTTATGAGCCATGTCATCATATATAGAAGAGACCAGCTTCCGTTTCGAAGAAGAATCTCAACCGGCAGACTATGTTGAGTCGCTTGCAGAGAACATGCACTTCTATCCACCTGAACACTACATCACTGGCGACAGACTTACTATAAATATGACCCTAAGGTAGGTTTATGACCCATGCGATCATATATAGAAGAGACTAGTTGCCGTTGAGAAGAGGAGTCACAACCGGCGGACTATGTTGAGTCGCTTGTAGAGAACATGCACTTCTATCCACCTGAACACTACATCACTGGCGATAGACTTTACTATAAATATGACCCTAAGGTAGGTTTAAAACCCATGCCATCATATATAGAAGAGACTAGTTGCCGTTGAGAAGAGGAGTCTCAACCGGCGGACTATGTTGAGTCGCTTGCAGAGAACATGCATTTCTATCCACCTGAACACTACATCACTGGCGACAGGCTTTACTATAAATATGACCCTAAGGTAGGTTTATGACCCATGTCATTATATATAGAAGAGACCAGCTTCCGTTTTGAAGAGGAGGCTCAACTGGCGGACCATGTTGAGTCGCTTGCAGAGAACATGCACTTCTATCCACCTGAACACTACATCACTGGCGACAGACTTTACTATAAATATGACCCTAAGGTAGGTTTATGACCCATGTCATTATATATAGAAGAGACCAGCTTCCGTTTTGAAGAGGAGGCTCAACTGGCGGACCATGTTGAGTCGCTTGCAGAGAACATGCACTTCTATCCACCTGAACACTACATCACTGGCGACAGACTTTACTATAAATATGACCCTAAGGTAGGTTTATGACCCATGTCATTATATATAGAAGAGACCAGCTTCCGTTTTGAAGAGGAGGCTCAACTGGCGGACCATGTTGAGTCGCATGCAGAGAGACTAAATAAGGGTGTTGCATCTTTTTTGGTATAAGTGTCTCCCTATCACATACCTATGCTTTATCATCGCTGGTAAAGAACCATAAAATATAGTTTGGCCGGGGTCTGTTTTACTTCAAGCATAGACAGAGCGAATCACACTATCTCTTTCTTACAGCAGTACCCTCGCTAGTAAAATAGGGATGAGCATAGTTACTTCCACTGTTATTAAACTTATTGGCCAGCCAGACTATAGTTTATATACTCTAGGTTACCATAATGTAAATTTTCTTGCAGGGAATCCGTGAGGTATTGGACTGTATGAGCGCAGACAGCGTCAATATCATGATCCTCTCCAATAAGCACTCGAAAAAGATCGAATATGACTCCAAGGAGCAGTGGTTTGGCACGGAGTACCGCAGGGAAGGTATGTCGGACCGCCACATTACCTCATAAACAATCTGACAGGGAATTCGTGAGAGTTGGCTGTTTTCAGATCTACATACAGTCCGTGAGCTCTAAAAAAACTTCGGGTTTTAGAAAGAGACGTCGGGTATCAATCAACAGTGACACATGAAAAGGCAGAACAGCAATATTACCTTCGTGTGTCATCGCCAATTCCCGAAGCTTCTTCTTAAACTACTGTGACTAATAACAAGATGTATGGACTATTTGTCTTCAATAAAGAATATTTATTTATTTATTTATTTAAAGCTCACGGGCTGTATTGCTCTACATAGTATTCGACTCTAAATATGGCTCTACATTATAGAAATATTAATTTATTTATTCGCAATACGCGAATCGTACTGCTGCGATCGGAGATACGACCTCGCGGGCTTCTCCTGACTGGTCGTCCTACCTCGTCTCTCAATGTACATCAACCGGCCTCTGTAACAATGTACTATATATACCCAATTTAGCTGAGAGCACTTTCAATACAATTTTTTTTTTAGAAATTCCTGACTGTTGGCTCAAGCGCTGGATGAAAGTGGCGCCCTACAGCCAGTTCCACATCCCCGAGAAGAACATATACCTCACCACAGACTTCTCGCTGGTGCCTCCGCCACAGGCTTACGTCGACGTGGCCGACAAGATGGGCATCGACCTCGCCAATAGTACTGCTAAAGACATTTACAAGAAGACTCAGAAGACTGGGAAACAGACGGCGATACTCACTAAAGACGATCTCATGGCTACTGTTAATAATTTCAGGTAAATTTTGGTAGTTTTATTTAAGTGAGAAAAGGGAGACACGTTACATTGGCGCCCAATTTTTAATTTCGTTAGAAAGGTCGCCAAGCCTATGTCATCATTATCATCATCACAGCCATAAGACGTCCACTGCTGAACATAGGCCTCCCTTTGGACCTCCATAAGTATCGGTCGGAAGCGACTTGCATCCAGCGTCTTCCGGTGACCTTTATAAGATCGTCTGTCTATCTTGTGAGTGGACGTCCTACGCTGCGCTTGCTAGTCCGTGGTCTCCACTCTAGCACTTTTCGACCCCATCGGCCATCTGCTCTGCGTGCAATGTGGCCTGCCCATTGTCACATCAGCTTGCTAATCCTGTGAGCTATGTCGGTAACTTTAGTTCGTCTACGGATCTCCTCATTTCTGATTCGATCACGTAGAGAAACTCCGAGCATAGCCCTCTCCATAGCTCGTTGAGCGACTTTGAGCTTTGAGATGAGGCCGATAGTGCAAGACCACGTTTCGGAGCCGTGAGTAAAGAAATATGTATAAATTAGCAATATATGACGATTTTAACTTATAAAAATTACACTAGTCCATATGGATTTAGAGAATGTAAACGAAATAAAAAGGTGCCTCAGTTGATCGGTCGAGAAAATTTCATAAATACTAATTTAGTACCTCGGTGGCCAAACGATCAAGTCAAATGCTTTGCTAGAAAATCAAATAGTCTAAATTGAACCATAAGAATAAGCGTATATGTCCACATTGTTCCGCAGGCTCGACCAGCCCAACCTGCTCCGTAAGAACAAGCACATGGAGCTGTGGTACAAGCCCGACTTCAAGTTCCGCTTCCCCACCGCTCTACTCTACTTCTACTTCATCACGCCGCTCAGCCTGAAGTCTCCGAGGGAGTGAGTACTCTTTAGTAGGGTAGAATTTGTTGAAAAACGAGGTTTTTGTTTTGTTTAATAAGGGCAAAGTCCCTTAGCAAAAAATACTGATTGCTATTAAAAATACTATTCTACGTTAAAACCGAAGAATTAGACCGTAAGCCAGGAACAAATTTCGCGTCTCAGGTGATAACTTGTGAAGATTTTTTTCGAACTCGCGGAGCGTAAGCGAAGCGAGTTCTTACAAACAACTCCAGACCCAACTGTCACCTGGCTACTGGGACGTCTCGGCATTTGGATGGCTTTTTGATTTCGTTAGTTTGTCCGACGATAACTTTAGTAACGTTTTTCTGATCTTTATGAAATTTCTTGGGGCTGTAGCAGAGATACATAAAATTAAGTTCGTATATGAGCAGGATCGATAAGTGGCTATGGAGCTCAAAGGAGAAATAAAATCCTCCCTAGGGTCTTGTTATATTGGTCAACTCGCTTGCAAGTAAATCGCGAGCTCTCTGTTCGAGGCGGACTACTAGTGTAATAAAAGCCAGCTGCCATTTGTCAACCCACCAACGGAGCGGCAACCGACCTTCCCAAAGCTTCATTATACATCGCCCTTAACCACTTCACAAGTTATCGCCTGGGACGCGATTGGTCACGAAATTTGTTCCTGGCTTACGGCCCAAATCAGAAATCCGATAAAGAGTAAAACGTTACCAATAAATTGCATGTAATGTAATAATACTTGAACAAAGGAACAATGTTACTTAGGTATTGATTTTTTAATTAGTTTCTAAGGAAATATGGAACTACTAGAAACATGCCGGTATTTTCACAGAGCTTGCCTTTTGGATTTGTGGACGGATGTTTTACAACAGGGGCTCAAAGTGAGTATTACACGTTTTTTAAAGGCTTATAATTTTACGGGCATCTAAAATATGAATCGGCAACTTTTCTAAGGCATATAATAATATAAATTGGCTGTGTATTAATATTTTAGCGACATTAAATTAAAATAAGCATCAAACATGTGGCATCAATATCATTGAAAAACGGCAGCAAAATATAGCACACCAAAAATTATCAGGGAACTTAAAATAATAGGTTGGCATCTAAAATATTAACTTCGCATCTATTATTCAAAGCAGGCTTGTTTTAAATATTTGTTGCCAGCTATTTGTTTTTACCTAATTAACCATAATGAGTGTACCAGTTGCAGGTATCATTTTAATTACGGGAGCAGTAAAATTTCAGGAAACTGGTATATTTTTATAGTATGGTCTAATTAAAAAAAAGTATGGAAGTAAGTCGTGTAGTCGTGGTTCTTTTTGGATTCGTTAGAGGGCGCAACTAGATTGTTTCCCCCGAGTTGCACCGTTTCTGTTATATACGGAAGACTGTTAAATTTTAGGTGTAAACTATAAAGTGCTGTAATTTTGGAGTAAGTTAAAATCTATTGGGTTCAAGCTTAGTAGTGTATAGAGAACAGCTTGGTGCATAGTGTATCTTAATTAAAAAGATGTGCGATGTATGACACCCTTTAAAAAAAATTTTTTTCGATTGCGGCTCGAGGATAAGTCAGTCGGTTGGTGCGACTTCAAGTTAAGCTTTTTAAAGCATTATAAACATTCAGTTAAATTTGCACGCCTGGGCAAATTATGGAACATGTATTTTTGATTATTTTGTTATTTTAAATTGGAAAGGGAAATTAAGAGACACGTGAAAATTTTAAGAACAGTACTTATCTAAAGACACTACATTTGCACTAAATAAAAAATAGAATTTTTTTACCGGAAGTTTGTCAAAAAGTAAATATAATTTATTGCAACGAACTGCAAGCAACGGTGGGTGGTAGCACGCGGCGCGGGGCGCGCGGGGCGGGGAGATAGCGCAGCGCGCAGCAATTGTTTTACTCCCGCCCGTACGTTGAGACCGTTCGTTCGACACTTTTAACGGGCAACCAGCATAGATCTCATATAAGTTAGAGATACCCAATCAGCACGCCAAATGTGGCACAGTAAAACGAGCCGAAGAGAGCCGAGCAAAGCCCGATCGTTCCGGGGACGCTATTCACACAGGACTAACAAACGTTTCGTTAAAATATTAACAGTGTAAGTGAGACTAGGGCACAATTGGCGTTAGGAAGTAAAAGTTTAATAAATATAAACCGAACTGACAGCATTGCGGCATAAGCCTAGTGGAGTAATTGTTGTTTTATTTAATTACGAAAGTCAGAAAATAATTAAAACTTACTAAAAAATATACACAAATTACTAAAAAATATGGTAATAAAATTAAAGAGAAAGATAACTGTATTCTTCGTTTCAAAATCAAATTTACATAACCCCTCCAAGGGTCCACCACTTTCTTATTCATGATAATTTTATTATTAGATTTTAGCTAGTACGGCTCGTATGCTTCTGCCGGACAAAAAGCTGGCAACCCATCTGCACAATCCCTCAAGCAGTCCGTAAGCTGGGAACTTCGACTCGACAGAAGACCCTGATGCCAGACCCGATCTAAAGCCTTAGCTATATCAAGGCTGACTGGGTAATTTGCAGAAAAAATGTACCTTTACTTAGTCCCAACTGTCCCAAAATTTAAATACAAAATAATTCGTTACGTTTATAAAAAAAGTGTAACGAAACTGACAAATTATCAGTTTCGTTACATTTTTTTATGAACGTAACGAATTTTTTGGATGTTAATTTTGGGACAGTTGGGCCATTTTTTTTATTCTACCAGACTCGATAGAGCTCATGATTCTGCATGCGACAGACTCAAAATATATATGAAATAAAATAAAAAAGTAAAGGTACATTTTTTCTGCAAATTACCCGACTGCCAATGCCTCAATGGGTAGTCACCACTCGTACTCGCGGCTAGGGGGCTTAACCAGCTTTGTATGAAAATGAAAACTTTTATGTTTAACGTGCTGTTTTTTTATGCCAATCGATTTCATTCCTATCCAGTATTAATAGTTTCGTAGGGGCCAACTAGCGGTAATGTACTAAAAAGCCACAAATTGAAGATGTTTTTTTTTTCATACATTTACTATGGAGAATTTATTTTCATTTTTCTATCACGCCAATCAGCCATTACAGTAAAAGCATTCAAAATATCAAAAAATAGGGTTTCAAAGCAGTAAATATATGTAAAATTGTTCTTCAATTTGTGGCTTAAGTAGTAAGTTGGCCCCATAGAAACTATTAATACTGAACAGGAATGGGATCGATTGGCATAAAAAAATAGCATGTGAAAAATAAAAAGTTTTCTTTTTCATGCAAAATGTATGGGGAACGCTTTTCTCGATTTGTGACTTTTCTAGCTGGAATTTATTTTTGGTCTTATACAAGCTTTTGATCCTGGATAGGAATGGGATCAAATGGCATCAAAAAAAGAGTGTGTCAAAAATTACCTTTTTCTCGCACCCTGTATGTTTTTTCTAAAATCTGTAAACGCGGATCTTCGTCAATTTGAAATCGAGGGAAGGTCTTTAAAGACCATTTTCGCGTAGCAGCACGGGATCTGGTGACCCAAAAACCCTCACTGACCCAAAAAGAAAATCCATCCTGTATAGTTATATAATAATTTCATAATATTTTTAACTACCTACCATATGAAGGCAATTTAATAAAATACACACTATAAAAATCGATTAAAACCAACTAATAAATGAAATAGATATAATTATGAAGTTATCAATATTTATTACAAAATCAATCAAAAAATTACAAATAATAAAGAAATTGATCCAAGAGCGACTCCATTGCTCTTATTTGCCATGTGATTTTGTAATGTCAGTTGAACGTAAGGTAAAATTTTATCATATCTTTCTTTTAATCTGTAATACAACCTTAACGATGTTAAATAATTCGCACTGGCCGGTCACAATGTTTTACTTTTAGGAAAATCTTGTTCGAGTCTAGGCCTCTTTAATATATTATCTCGATGTTCTCGAAAATTGCACGAATTAACGTCCTCACTAAATAAGCTCTGTAAGAATTGAGTTTTCGTTTATGAAATATTAATAAATGTATATAGACCTAAAGTACTTTTATTGCAATAACAAGACTTCAAACTATCTTACCAAATGCGATCCATGTGCATTGTCATTATTAGCAATTTTTGATTTCAAATCGTTACCGGACTCTTACCCGCTTATTCATAAACGTGTTCCAATCCTTATTTAGTTAAATTATGTTTTGTTAGTTTGTAACAAACACAAACACAGCTATAACACTATAAATAAAAACAAGCTTGCTGTCAGAAGATGTCGTATCCGCAAAGCATATAAGTCATTTTTTGGCCAGGGTATTCATATTTATAACAAGTTACCCGTCGATGTTTTGAATCTATCATTTCCCGCTCTTAAGAAATACTTCAAAAAAAACTTTAATGTCAAAGGGTTATTACAGGGTCGAGGACTATATGACAGACATATATGCATGGCCCAAACCAGAAACTATAAAATCATCTAGCATTTAGAGGACACAGTTCAGGTAAGAAGGCATATCAAACGTTTTGCGAAGCAGTCAGATTTGGATTTTATTTTATTTTTCATTTTAATTACACAATAGGCAGGCACATGTCTGTCTTTCAAGCTGTTTTGATATGCCTTTTTGAAGAACTACGCATTATTGTATATAGTATCTTTAATGTATTTGTATTACTGTTTTGAAAAAATAAGTCACGCCGAGTTTCTTGCCGGTAATAAGTAATACTTCTCGGGTAAGAGGTGTAGAGTTAGAACCGGTGGTAGTTTCTTTTTCTGTCTGACGTTCATAAGTGCATTGTAATGTGCCTAAATTGAAGAATAAATATCTTTTATCTTTTACTGTCAAATTGACAGATAAGGTCAAAAGATGATTTAGTTAAATGAGGTTTGAAGTAAGTTTATGAATATGTGGGTTAAGGTTTAGCGCTTAAGTTGGTTTAATAATTATTCATTTTAAAAGTTGTGAAGTTCCCAACCCGCTTTGGGCCAGCGTGGGGACTATAGCCTGATCCCTCTCGTGCATGAGAGGAGGCCTGTGCCCAGCAGTGGGACGTATAGAGGCTAACATATTAATATATTATATTATTATTTTAAAATTTAAAATTACGTCAAATTTTGCTAAATACCTATTTGAAATACTGGAGAGATATTATTGTTTTGTTTCAATTATAATTCTTATTGAGAAAAAATATAATTTTAAACAAAAAAAGAACCGACTTCACTTAGGATCCGCTATTTCAAGAGGAAGTGGCCGAGTTGCTGTAAAAAATAGTGAAATCACTATAGGCGTGCCTATAATAGTTGAAGAGTTCCCTCGATTTCTCCAGGATCCCATCATAAGATCCCGACTTGGTGACAATGGGACCATCTAGGGGTTATACCCGTTCGATTAAAAAAAATGATTTTGAAAATCGGTTCACGATTCACGGAGATATCGAGTAACATACATACAAAAAAATATAAAAAAAATTCAGTCCAATTGAGAACCTCCTCCTTATTTGAAGTCGGTTAAAAATAGGTGTTGTTTTAATATTAAGATAAATTATTGTTTTTTTTTTTCATTTATATAACTTATTGATAAAAAATAGGTGTCGTTTTAATATTTAAAGTCTCTCATAATAAAAACCTCATCAACATCAGCAGCATATATACGCCCCACTGCTAGTCAGAGGCCTTCTCTCAGAATGATAGAGCGTGCAGATTAGGACTTCACACACCTCATTTAACTGCTTCGTAAGTCTGGTGAAAAACGTTTTTACGAATTTAACAAACTTTGGGCGTACCTGTATTTAATTTGTTGAATGTCTTTCTGCATACTCAGAAACCCTACTATTTTTGCAGTACATGTCACTACTCTTGCCTCAAGAGCCGTGCTTCGTCAGTACGTCTACGCGCTTTCCTTCTCTTGCCATTAATCACGCCGTTGTTGCTTCTGTGTATTTATTGTTATTGCTCTACGTTTTTGGTACTTGATTACAGAACTGCATGTTCCGTTTAAAAATGTCAATTTTTTATTGCGTGCGAATGTAAACGAAATCAAATGAATATGATTGCGTCAAATTCCAAAAGTATCAAAATTTCCCTTTTAGTACAACGACAGTAAAAACATGAAAAACTACTTTCCGGGTGTCGCACCCTGGTGCGAATTTGATATTGGATTTAGTATTTTTTTCTAATTATTTACTCAATTTGCACCGAGTACAATACTTTCTCCAGACCCGCAATGGCCAAAATAATATTTTTTGTTATGTTGTTTTTTTTTTACCTGTTCCGTAGCTTAAATTAATATAAGTAACACGTGCAAATTTAGATATACGTGTTTTAAAACGTACGCCAAATTACGCCGAGTACACCACTTTTCTCTTCGTAGTTATAACCATTACATTGTTTTCAACCGATTTCACCCCTTTCCGGGGGGGTGAATTTAGTAGGGGTTGTATAAAGTTCGATTTTTAGCCCATACAAAACAATCCGAAGTGATTTTATTAGTCTTTAGAATTAGTTCCTGACTTTAGTGAAATTTGATCTAGTTTGACTAGACTATTAGGGTTCTGAACCAAAATGTTAAAAAAGGAACGATTGACAGTGAAATATTGCGTGCATGATTGCAATATGTACAATCCATTTTAGTATAACTGGCCAGTTATTGAAGGGTGGCCAATTTAAAACATACTAAAAACCGACCAAGAGCATATCGGGCCATGCCCGGCCATGCCGGTTCCGTAGTTGAAGGAATGTTACAATTCATCCGTTCAAAAAGGTCGTTTGTTAAGGGATACTTGGCGGCGCTTACGTCATTATACTACGCCGCACTCACGTCCTTTTGCTTTGCGTTTTTGAGTGATAACTCAAAAACGGCTCAACTGATTTTATTCAATATAGTTTTCATTGAAAGTACTTGTTAAGCCTCACTTTCATGATTTTAAAAAAATTTTTTTGGACCCACGGTGCAAAAGTTAAGATTGGGGGGACGCCCGACTTTGAACTTTCAGAGCTATTATTTACAAAACAATTCGTTTTATCCAAAAAGTGTTCTTTTTCAAACACCTCGACTATTTTTAAAAGACCTATCCAACGAATCCAATTTGGATAGGGGGCCACACGACAGGGTTGGAGCGAAAAAAAAATTTACCCTTGTGAGTTGGGTCACATGTGTAGGAGAGGTACCCTAATAAAAATATTTTCCAGTTTTTATTCTATTACTTTGTTGGCGTGATTAACGCACATACTCATACCAAATTTCAGCTTTCTAGTGCTATCAGTCACTGAGCTAGACCTTGGACGAACGGACGGACGGACAGACGGGCATGGCGAAATTATAAGGGTTCCTAGTTGACTAAGGAACCCTAAAAATGACTGATTCACATTTTCTATTAACTAGGTAGGTATTTAGGTAATACCTATACAAAGTGTATATAATCAATGAAATTTGGTACTAGATCTCTGACAGTAGATACCTACTTATAGGTACCTACCTACCAATATTCATAGACCCCAGTAACTTTTTAAGAATCCTTTTTATCTTATAATTACTGCTCGTGTAAAGTTGCCCGTTGTACTTATATTGAATATTTAACGC
Organism: Pammene fasciana; assembly: GCA_911728535.1. Taxonomy (NCBI): domain Eukaryota; kingdom Metazoa; phylum Arthropoda; class Insecta; order Lepidoptera; family Tortricidae; genus Pammene; species Pammene fasciana. Next base: position 8,916,984 of record OU452292.1, read on the forward strand.
ATTTTAATTGCTTCATAAATATTTTAAAAGAAGCTGATTTTTAAATTAATAGGTGATCGTTTTCTATTTAAAAAAGGCTTCTTAAATTGCATCCCAGTTACTAATTCAGTTGTCAATATAATTATTTGATACCTGGCTATAGTTAAACAATACCTGTAAAAGCATTAAAATGCAGCCCATATTGAAATAATTAGTCGCCTCGAATTAGTCGCCAACCTAATAATTTTGGTACCCATTTTTATTTTTTATAGCTGCCCAAATACAATTATTTAGCAGCCCGGTTAAATACATGCCTTTTTTAAATAAGGTGAGGTCTCAACCAGCAAATGTTATATAATTACGATTAATTTGAACACATAGTCGTCCCTAAGAACATATCTAGTTTGTAATCAATTATGGTTTGTAAGACTTTGATTTTAATCTAATGCATAGACAAAAAAAACTTTTCTCACGCCTTTGCAGATTTATAGAAGAATGTTGGTTTCTATAAATAGTGCGACCTTTTATTGTAATTTTACGCTTGTTACTGATTCTGTCAAAAATCGTTAATGCAAATTGATATAAAAATGTCCTTAAAATCATTTTAAGGTGATAGAAGTAACGCAGTAGAACACACACTATTACTGAATGATTTAATATCAACTTTATAATTTCAGGAAGAAGTGTATCCAGCAAACATGGCGGACCTCTCGCACTCGCTCTACGTCTCAGACAAAGGCTTAACACTCAAAGTTTCCGGATACAGTCAAAACATACACGTGAGTAATATTTCATAATTTAACATTGCCTACTTATTGTTTTATTCAAAGATATTATACTAATATAGTTAACTTGTTGGAACCTCTTGCAACGTTTCGCAAACATACAAGCTTCTATTATGTTTGAAGTGATTTATATTGAAAATCTCACTCTGCCTGCAGTTATTGGTGGAACTGATAACTCGTGAGATGACGATGATGAACGATGGCCTGACGTCGCCGCTGTTCGAGGCCGTGCGAGACGTGCGCGCGCGCTCCTACCACAACGTGCTCATCAAGCCACACAAGCTCGCCAAGTATGGACCCTTTTCTAAACAACGTAATGGTGGAATCACACTGCGCCGTCTACGCATGAAAACAATGAGGATAAACGCGCAAAAATATGCGCAGATGGCGTCGCAATCGCAAAGAAACAAACATATCTTTGGTTATGGTTTTAAAATGTCTAATCCATGCAATCTATGATCTGTACCATTTCTGACGTTTTTCTGAGGTCTAGAGACTGTTCTCTAGACCTCAGAAAAACGTCAGAAATGGTTCCAAAATGGCGGTTAAAAAGCACCATTTATTATCTGTGATTTTTATCCTCATTTCCTGATAACCTCATACTTAAAACTAGCCACCACAGTCATAAACCAAATTTCTTTCTTTCTTTCTAAAACTAAATACTCACTACCAGATTTTTACGGATTATTTTCATATAAGTCGAGCTGTCCCAGCCAATCAAAACACTTTTCTTCTTTTTTCAAACTGATGGTTTTTCTACAGGGACCTCCGGATGAACATACTGCTAGAACCATATATCTCACCACGGGATAAAGCTGCTATAGTGCACAACATCACTTTATCCGAACTCAAGGACTTTAGTAAACAGTTGCTCAGCAAACTCTACTTGCAGGTTAGATTCTTGCTGTTTCTCTATCAAAGAGTAGGCTAGGTAAACAATTTCTACATATGTATATGATATGCTTATTGAATCTTATAGTTATATAACTTTATTTTTATTTTAAGAATATAAGCGTACAGTTCACCTGGTAGAAGGTCACCGTAGCCTATAAAATTGTACCATCGTCCACTAAAGAGTATCGTTTTTGTTTCATAGGTACTGGTACAAGGCAATATTGAGTGGGACCGAGCCATCCGGATATCAGAAAAAGTTCTCTCCAACATCAGATGGGATGGGCTTGCTGAGAAGGATCTTCCGAATGTAAGTAGCGCACACTGCGTACAGTAGCTAAGCGTCTAGTCCATTCCCAACGGCTTGAGTAATATTCAGACAACTCAGCACTTTTCCCACGACTCACAAAGAAAAATAATACTACCTTAGCTATATAATAAAACTAAATTATTAATAAACACTAATATAAAAAAGCCTTTTTTTTAATGAATTTGATTCAGTTGCAAGTACACGAGTTGCCGCACGGAGAGAAGAAAGTCCGCGTGATGAGCCTCAACCCTGACTCCACCAACAGCATCGTCACCAACTACTACCAGGGAGAGGCCACCACCCGCGAGGACACCGCCACGCTCGAAGTGCTCATGGTGAGCTCATACTATACTAACCCGCATAGAAGCGTTCATGAACTCTCGCCCAACGTGCGCCGTACAGGGGCCGGGGATGACAACTCTGACTCCTCCAACAGCATCGTCACTAACTTCCAGTGGCGGCGTGTCCATAGAATTCGGTTCGTGCCTGCTTGCTTAATTTTCAGGCACCTGAGCAGTTTTCCCAAAGTCTTATGAAGACATTTTAAGCCATATTCAGCTTCAGCTTGCCTCAGAAAAAAATTGAGTGGCCGCCACTGCTAACTTTTACCAGGGAGAGACCACCACCCGCGAGGATACCACTACGCTCGAAGTGCTCATGGTGAGCTACTAACCCATGAACTCTCGCCCAACGTGCGCCATACAGGGGCCGGTCTCTGACAGGACTCTGACTCCACCAACAGCATCGCCACCAACTATTACCAGGGAGAGGCCACCACCAGCGAGAACACCGCCAGGCTGGAAATGGTCATGGTGAGCTCATACTATCTATACTAACCCGAATAGAGGCGTTCATGAACTCTCGCCCAACGTGCGCCGTACTGGGTCTAGTGATCACAACTCTGACTCACCCTCACCTCACAGGACACCCGCAAGTGCACCGCCACGCTCGAAGTGCTCATGTTGAGCTCTGATACTATATTTATATTACAGTAGCCGGGATCGTAGATCGTTTTCTATTGTTTCTTTTGTATAAAATATTACTCCAAACCGATACCAAATATGTTTGTATTGTATTTGTTTTGATATCCCTTTTAGACTCTTCACGCGTTTCAGATATAGCCGTGTGTTGTTTGATGGGGGATGACAGAAATACGTCATTGCATACAACTTTACATGTTTCCAGTAAAGTTTGATCCTCATTTATAAGAATTTTAAATGGGAGTCGCTAAAACCATAAATTGACAACAATATAAATAATATTTTCATGTAATTTAAATATTTTGGATCGTATTTCTATACTTTTCGACTTTCGTACAAGCTCAAGAGTTACCGATCTTAAAATAGATCTTTCGACGGATGCAATTGTACACTTTATTTAATTATTCGTATTGCATAATACAGTCACAAAAGAAAATTTACAGATGAGAGTACTTAAATCTCTGCATCTGGTGACCAGCTACGAGGCTCATAGCTAGCAGTGTGGCAGCCAAGGTCGATTACTCTTTAGCACCACCCGGGAGACACGTGCAAGGCAACACAGGGTAATCTTCTTGCGGACGCGAGTAATCTTTGTCTCCGAATTGTACACCGACTTTTTTCACCCTCTGGATTTTTTTCGGACTGATTTTGACGGATCGATTACCGACCAGCCAGGGTAGATGGCAATTTGCATCTGCTTCATACATTAATGATCAAGATTCGGACACGGCGCGGAACATTTTTGAGATTAGTATTATTCTAGCAATGTTTACCCACCTTACTAGCTACAATCATATTAACAAATCTCTAAATAAAATATCTGTTTAGATGGTGATGGAGGAGCCAGTATTCGACGTGTTGCGAACCAAGGAGCAGCTCGGTTACAGCGTGTTCAGTATGATGCGCTACACTTTTGGAGTGTTAGGTGTCAGCGTGACTGTCAACACGCAGGCCGACAAGTTCAGGTACGGACTTCAATCTCAATCCATTTCATTTTCGCGTTCCCTTAGGTGCCACTTTAGAAACCCAGTGACCGCAATTCGACTTCTTTTTCTTTATTTTTTACTGTTGGTTGGTTGGACAGCTTATTTTATAAGTTACCTGATTAGGCATTTGATTAAACACGTCGTCACTTGTTCACAGCGTCTTATTTATTTTTGTTTTTCTTTGGGTATACCTACAGTCGGTTGCAGATACAGTTTATCCCCTAGCAGTGCATAGACATTTTTATGCTGGGGAGGCAACCGTATCTGCGAAGTCAATAGCCAAGTGACAATTAATCGTTTATCGACAATGCCAATATCTAACTTTAATAATGTATGCATATACTCACGTGACTTTTCGTTTCTTGCTGTCATGACATTTTTCGATATTTAATCGATTGTGAACTTGGCTACCGTCCCAGGTGACTGTACCCTGATTGTAGGTATCTAATATTTACATTCAACATTTTTCCCAATATTGCAGTGTATCTCACGTGGACGGCCGTATAGAGGCGTTCTTGAAGAAATTCTCACGAGACGTGCGACGTCTCGGCGAGAAGACCCTCGCAGCCACCAAGAACTCGCTGGTGCAACTTAAGCACACGACCGACTACGAGCTCAAAGAAGAGGTACCATGGCACAATACTAACCCAAATAGAGGCGTTCATTAACTCGCCCGATATGGGTCTCATCGACCAGAAAACTGACCGACCAGATGACGTTATAACATGAACGTAGCACAATACTAACCCAAATAGAGGCGGTCATTAACTCGTCCGATATGCTTCACATCGACCAGAAAACTGACCGAGATGACGTTATAACATGAACGTAGCACAATAGTAACCCAAATAGAGGCGTTCATTAACTCTCGTCCGATATGCGTCACATCGACCAGAAAACTGACCGACCAGATGACGTCACAACATGAACTTAGCAAAATACTAACCCAAATAGAGGCGGTCATAAACTCTCGCCCGACGTGCGCTGCCTCGAGCAGAATATCCTCGTAGTACAAGATAAAAAAATGCCTATTATAATTTCATAGTGTAACAATTAAATGTGAGCTGTTTTTTTTCAGGTTGAAAGAAATTGGAGGGAAATTGTTAGCAGGGAATATCAATTCCAGAGGCTTTTCAATGAGGTATAATATTTATCAAATTCACTTGTTTAAACTAATTATTTTTTTGTTTGTAAGAGTAATCTAGAATGATCAACAAAAAGTGTTTAAATTTTGATTGAACTTGATTGGTCGGACGGAACGTTCTATAAATGAGGACATTTTGATCAAAGAAAACTTCTTTTAGAAAATACACAGTTTACTTTTGTAAAAGTCTTGTTGATAACGATACATAACATTACAGTTTGATACCCTGTTTACCTACTACGTCACATAATTATTACACATGTTATAAATCAAAATATAATGACCAAGTTATTTGAAACGAGTATTTTCATCCTGTGCTTGTTTTACAGGCGGACGCCATTGAAAAAATTAAGCTGTCAGACCTCAGGAGCTGGGTGGAGAACCACTTCTCCATTGGAAACAAGTCTAAATTCAAGAAGCTCTCCATACAGGTAACTTACACGTTCTGACCAAATTCCATAGCCCCGACAGACCTCCTTATTGCTAGTAGGTTTATTAAGTCCGCAAGAAAATTACTATTTAATCGAATGAGCGGAGCGTAAGCGAAGCGATTTCTTACAAACGATTACTACTGGCTACTGGGACGTCTCGGCATTTCGATGGCTTTTTGATTTTGAGAGTTTGTTCGACGACAAATTTAGTAACGTTTTTTTGATCTTTATGAAATTTGTTGGGGTTGTAGCAGAGATACATAAAACTTGAGAGTTCGTTTATGAGCTGGATCGATCAAGGGGTGTGATATAGAAGGCAAAAAAAATGTCGCGAGAGGAATCAAGTGCTTCATGTGTTGTACCCTTACTCTTCAGCGCTATTCGCGTTAAGATTTGCTGGTTGATCATTTGGAGGGATGTTTAAAAAAGCAACATAAATGCCTAAGCATTTATTAGAGCGGTTGGAACATTGTTAATGGTTTCAGATGTCAACCAGTGTACTGTGTAGTCAGTTATCTTGTTTCTGTAAACATCCCTTCATTAGTATAACGTCCGTCACCAGATCGTGGGCCACAAGTCGGCCAAGCCCGGCAACACAGCCAGCTCGAGCCCCGCTACAACTGGCTACAACCTCACGTACCTCACGCACGCGGAGCCCGGCGACAGCGTCGAGAACATCGCGGACTTCATCACGGACATGGCCTCCTTCAAGCAAGACCTGCCCTTCATACGAGTGCCGCACGTCGAGCTGGCCTCGTGTTAACACTAAGAGCGTTATCACACTTGCGATTTGCGAGCGAGTTTTGTACGGGAGCGATCACGCCGCGAGTTCGCCGCGTACGAGTTTTGTATAGAAATAGCTTTCAAATCGCTCAAGTGTGATAAGGCCCTAAGGAGCTGCGAGGAAAACGGGTGAAGTTGTGTCAAAATTTCTATACAAGTAAACCGTTTTTTTACCCTTGAATTATATAGGAAAGTGAACTCCGAACACAACGGTCTGAAAGAAGGCATCGAAGTAAGAGGTGTCTCACTCGCTCTTGTAAGAAAATTTACATGTGTATTTTTATTATTTCATTAACTACTTCAGCCTGACTTTTTGATCGAAGTACTCAGTTCACTTTCTGTGTTTCGTGTTTAGGACTCGCACTAATCCTGAATACTATCACTGAAACTATTAGATCACTAGCATAAAATGAATTGTCTTATATAAAAAGGTCGCTCGTCATTTTCGCCATTTAAGTCCAGACCATCTATTTTCTATTTACCATTATTTTGCTCTACATACATAACATGACAATAGTGAAATACTTATTAAATATGGTTTCTTAATTTATGAATTTAAATATGCATTAATTACCTAACCTAACATATTAAGTACTTTTTCTGTCAAAATTCATGTATCGAGGTGTGCAATAAAGAGTATTTTATTATTATTATTTTAAGTGTCCAAATTAACGATAGCGAAATGTAAAAATTGTATTGTGATTTCGAGTACAGTCGCCATAAGATATATATCGGAGCGGCCAAGGTGGACAAATATCTGAACAACGCCTCTATTGTTAAGGTGATAAAGTGCATGTTCTTTTTTTTTTTCAATTTATTGCTCAGTAACAAATATAGTTAAAAACTACTACAAAAACTTCGCCAACAAACTGCGAAACAGTTTGTTGGCGAATAGAATACACTCATTCTACATATATACAATATTTGAGGGCCATGGCCGCTCCGATATATTTGATGACTGCACATTATTTAAATCATCATGAGCTACTTAATTATAATTTTTTTACATGAAAAACTTTTATTTGATTATAAATCAGTTTACGTATAAATAAATAAAACATTTTGGTAAGTTCTTTTGCCGTTAATCCCCGAGACGACATGTACCCGGGGCAAACGTTTCAAAATTGCTGGCTGCATTACCGCGCTGAACTGCCAGCGATATTTGTTGTACAGTCAGCAGCAAAAGTTGCTAAGCGATTGGGGTGTTCAAAATGACCTCCACGCGCTCTTATTCTCTTAACACTAAAGTCGTGTCCAGCACATTTTGAACACCCTACCCGCTTAGCTACTTTTGCTGCTGACTGTATCAGGTATGAGCCGGACCGGGGACCACAACCCCGCTGCCCCAGATCATTAATACTTAGCTGCTTAATCGATATTTTTAATACTGATCACTGCATCGATATCATATTTGATTTATTGGTGACGAATCTATGTAAAGGCAAAGAAAAGAAGATGATATGACTTATTGTGTTCAATTACTATGAAATGAAGTGCTTAGTAGTACCTATACCAGGGCTTTAAAACGTTACCAATTCACATTATAAAATAACGTTAGGTAACGGTAAAACCATAAAAATACCTTAGTACCGGTAGTAAAAATGTAACGTTACTTAATAACATAACTTTATGGTAACGTTACCCAATTAACGTTACTTTTTATCGGTAAATTTACTTTACATTGCAGGGCTGGCTAACGTTACCCAATTCACATTATAATAACGTTAACTAAGTAACACTATTTTGATCAGTAATGCTACGTTGCCACACCGCCCTACCAGAAAGGCGCACGCCGCGCGGCGCTAGTTGATTCGCATTGTTGCCACTTCGTGCACTGGCCTCCGTGACACGTTGCCGAGAGTCTTGAACCCTACACATTTCGCTCGAGTCGAATGCGGGTGGGTATTGCGCGACGTTTAGTGTTGACTGTTGGTTGGTAACAGTTTGTGACTTGGCTGTGATTAATACAGGGTGTAACAAAAATACTGGTGATCCGCTCAAGGGCTTAATTGGTATCGTATTGCCAGTAAGAAAAAGTAGGAGAAATTTTAATTTAGTTAGTTTAAAAATTTAATAATGTTAGTTTTAAAATCCAAGATGGCAGCCATATACTTTTTTCTTAAAAATCATCATGGTAGTCGCTTTCGAATAATTCGGGTGTGCAGATTACGAAAATAATGTCTGTTTTAAAATCCAAGATGGCGGCCATCTACCTTTTTCGTATAAATCGTCATGGTAGTCGTCTTCGACTAATTCGGATGTGCAGATTTCGAAAATAATGTCAGTTTTAAAATCCAAGATGGCCGCCATATACTTTTTTAGTAAAAATCGTCATGGTAGTCCTTTTCGAATAATTGGGGTGTGCAGATTTCGAAAATAATGTTAGTTTTAAAATCCAAGATAGCGGCCATATACTTTTTTCTTAAAAATCATCATGGTAGTCGTTTTCGACTAATTCGGGTGTGCAGATTTCGAAAATAATGTCTGTTTTAAAATCCAACTTCCAAGATGGCGGCCATCGACCATTTTCGTAAAAATCGTCATTGTAGTCGTTTTCGACTAATTCGGGTGTGCAGATTACGAAAATAATGACTGTTTTAAAATCCAAGATGGCGGCCATCGACCATTTTCGTAAAAATCGTCATTGTAGTCGTTTTCGACTAATTCGGGTGTGCAGATTTCGAAAATAATGTTTGTTTGAAAATAATTTTTGGACTTACGGTTCAAAAGTTACAGGGGAGGGGGGGGGGGGGGCACAATTTTTATGACTTTCGGAGCGATTATTTCCGAAAATAACCACTTAATCAAAAAATGTTCAACGAAACCTCAATTTTGTATTGTGTTATGTGACCTATCGATTGATGTGCATCATGTTGATATTTGTCAATTTTTTTTTGCCAAATATTAACATGATGCACAATATTTTTTATCCAAGATGGCCGCCATATACTTTTTTAGTAAAAATCGTCTTGGTAGTCCTTTTCGAATAATTGGGGTGTGCAGATTTCGAAAATAATGTGTGTTTTAAAATCCATGGCGTTCATGCACTTTTCTTAGAAATCGTTAGGGGTCTTTTGGATTAATTCGGGTATGTAGATTTCCAAAACAGGGACCGTTTTAAAATCCAAGATGGCGGAAATAAACAATTTTGTCAAAATCATCATGGTAGTCATTTTGGCCTAATTCGGGTGAGTAGATTTCGAAAATTAATGTCTGTTCTGAAATCCAAGATAGCGGACCCTTTTTTCCAAAAAATCAACATGATAGTCGTTTTTTATTAATTCGGGGCAGTAGAATTCAAAAATAAAGACAGTTTTAAAATCCAAGATGGCGGAAATGGTCAATTTTGTAAAAATTGTCATGGTAGTCGTTTTCGATTAATTCAGGGGTGCAGATTTCGAAAATAATATCGGTTTTGAAATCCAAGTTGGCTGTCATACATTTTTTCGTAAAAATCGTTATGGTACTCATTTCGACTAATTCGGGTGTGTAGATTTCGAAAATAAAGTCTGTTTTAAAATCCAAGATGGCGGCCATGCACTTTTTCTTTAAACACGTTATGGGTGTCATTTTCTGTTTATTCGTGGATATAGATTTCGAAAATAAGGACCGTTTGAAAATCCGAAATGGAAAATACTATTTTGTCAAAATCATCATGGTAGTCATTTTGGGCTAATTCGGGTGTTTAGATTTCGGAAATAATGTAGTATTGAAATCCAAGATGTCGGCTATACATTTCATTTTTTATCATGATGATTATGACAAAATTGTATATTTTCGCCATCTAAGATTTTGAAACGGTTCTTATTTTCATAATCTACATCCCCGAATTAATCGAGAATACCCATAACGATTTTTAAGAAAAAGTGCATGAACGCCATGGATTTTAAAACAGACATTATTTTCGAAATCTACACTCCCGAATTAGTCGAATTCGAGTACCATTACGATTATTACGACAAAAGTATATGGCCGCCATCTTTGATTTTAAAACAGACATTATTTTCGAAATCTGCTCACCCGAATTAGTCGAAAACGATTACTATGACGATTTTAACAAAAAGTTGGATGACCGCCATCTTGGATTTTAAACCAGTCATTGTTTTCGTAATCTGCACACCCGAATTAGTCGAAAACGACTACCATGACGATTATTCAGAAAAAAGTATATGGCCGCCATCTTGGATTTTAAAACAGACATTATTTTCGAAATCTGTTCACTCGAATTAGTCGAAAACGACTACCATGAGGATTTTTACCAAAAAGGTGGATGGCCGCCATCTTGGATGTAAAAACTGACATTATTTTCGAAATCTGCACACCCGAATTAGTCGAAAATGACTACCATAAGATTTTTAAGAAAAAGTATATGGCCTCCATCTTGGATTTTAAAACAGACATTATTTTCGAAATCTGCACACCCAAGTTAGTCGAAAACTACTACCATGACGATTTTTAAGAAAAAAGTATATGGCCGCCATCTTGGATTTTAAAACTGACATTATTTTCGAAATCTGCACACCCGAATTAGTCGAAAACGACTACCATGACGATTTTTACAAAAATTTGGATGACCGCCATCTTGGATTTTAAAACAGTCATTATTTTCGAAATCTGCACACCCAAGTTAGTCGAAAACTACTACCATGACGATTTTTAAGAAAAAAGTATATGGCCGCCATCTTGGATTTCAAAACTGACATTATTTTCGAAATCAGCACACCCGAATAAGTCGAAAATGACTACCATAAGATTTTTAAGAAAAAAGTATATGGCCTCCATCTTGGATTTTAAAACAGACATTATTTTCGAAATCTGCACACCCAAGTTAGTCGAAAACTACTACCATGACGATTTTTAAGAAAAAAGTATATGACCGCCATCTTGGATTTTAAAACTGACATTATTTTGAAATCTGCACACCCGAATTAGTCGAAAACGACTACCATGACGATTATTAAGAAAAAAAGTATATGGCCGCCATCTTGGATTTTAAAACAGACTTTATTTTCGAAATCTGCACACCCAAGTTAGTCGAAAACTACTACCATGACGATTTTTAAGAAAAAAGTACATGGCCTCCATCTTGGATTTTAAAACTGACATTATTTTCGAAATCTGCACACCCGAATTAGTCGAAAACGACTACCATGACGATTTTTACGAAAAAGGTCGATGGCCGCCATCTTGGAATTTAAAACAGACATTATTTTCTAAATCTACACACCCGAATTAGTCAAAAACTACTACCAAACCACGATTTTTACAAAAAAAATAGCGCAACTGAACCATTAAATAATACATTGCCAAAAAGCAAAAAAATATAATACGTGCCTAAAAAAGAAATACCTAACAATTTTACAACACCATCTTACATCTCCGTACCATAATAGTATCGACGCAAGTAAAAGAAAACATCACGAGCGGCAGCGGAACGGAACCCTACACTGAACAATTGAACATGGCCCGACATGCTCTTGGCCGGTTTTTAATAACTCAATTTGGTTTAATCACTCACTAGGACGCCGGCGGCGTCGTACGTGAATGAACACTCGTTCGATATCTAACGATGGTATCCATCAGTGTATCTAAATAAGCTGCTATGCTACTAACGTTAAATAATAACGTTAAAATTATTTAACGATACCTTTGAGTTAACGTTAGCTCTATGCATTAGCTGGTAACGTTACAATTTTTCTACCGGTAAAAAGTAGTAGAAGTAACGGTAAATGGTTTAACGTTAATAACAACTTAACGTTAAATCTGTTTGACAGCTGTAACGATACCAACTTTTTAACGGTATTTAAAGCCCTGACCTATACGTTAATATTTTGACATCGATGCGCGAATTTAATATACAAATTTTTTAGCTTCTTGCAATATTGCAGACTAGTATAATATTTAGTAAAATAGGCTAGTTTATGGTTGTTATATATTTGCTGCTGTTTTTTTACTTTGTAAAAAAATAGAAATATTAGTTAAAGCTATGTATATATAAAATGTTTTATAAAAATAGCAAAGTTTAGTGCTACTTTATTGTGGCAGTGCAAGGAAAAATGTAAATATGTATTGTATTTAAATATAATGGCATACTAATAATGACAGTGGAACAAATAAACCCATATTGTTTGATTAAGAGTATTTATTTATTATCACAATGGCTATAGCTGTTTAATCAAAACAGATAACTCACTCATATTAATAAAAAGAGTATAGTTGCACAAGGTACTTTCGAAAATATAGTCTGGCAAAGCAATTTATCTCTAAAAGATGAAAATTTCTATGGAAGATCGTGCCTTTTCAAATTCGTCTCCCGTGCATAAAAGAAAATGCTGTTATTAAGAATTATAAGAATCCCTTGACTCCATTCAAAATCAGAAGCATAAGTGAAGTTACGGCCAAGAAGTTATTTGCCGCTTTTTATAGGAATTAGGAAATAGTTGGCCAGATTATTTTGTCTCTATTCTAAAAGACGACCTCGATGCGGCCGTCCAGGTCTCGCAGCACGGCGCCCTGCTGGCGAATGTACTGCTGCAGCATCACGTAGTCCAGCTGCAGGTTTTCCAGGTTCTCGCGATTTTCCGACAGCATCTGGAATTTCGTTCAGAAAACCTTGACATATATGCGCTCGAACTTATTTCTAGACTGTACTGTAGTACAGTAGGACATGTGGGACGAGTTTAGAAAAAAAGTGCTCAAGTTAGAAACAGTTAAATCAAAAGAAAGAAAGTGTGGGGTGGATTAAGATGTAGCGATACAAATTGGAAAAGTATTTATTAAGTTGCTTCGGATACATAGAAAGAGTATGTATATCCGGCTTAAAGGACTAAATTAACTGTGTGAACCTATTTTCAGCTTGCAGTTTTGAACACTATCTTTAACATATTAACCCTTTGGCTGCCAAGAACGTCATATCACACGCAAGCAAAAGTCGGGCCCTCAGCGCCAGCACGCGATATTACGTCCAAAATATAACCGGTTTGCCTTACGCGCTGGCACTGAGGGCACGGGGGTCAAAGGGAGAGGCGAGCCTTTGCTCAATAGAGGATCATTTTACCAGGCTAATAAAAAAACTGAACGTATGATCTGAACGATTTTTTGGCTGGGTTCAGCCGATGAACTACAAGGTTACCGTGTAGCCGCCTCCGCCGTCACCGATGTAGTTCTGCGTGACGACGCGGTAGGTGGCGTCGGGGTCGAGCGGCACGTAGCGCGGCACGGAGCAGTCGATGCAGCGCACGGTGATCGACTGCACGCGCGAGTTGACCGGCATCGACGCGTTGTATACGACGCGCATGCCTGTAACAAGTTACCAATCAATCTAGACGGGCAAAGTTGAAGGTACCACTTGGAGACCCTCTCCCTGCTAGATGGTAAGCTCAAATTACTATATCCATGCAAACAAGGTCATGGTAGATAGAAGCTTTGAAGGACCTACTCTTTAATAGAAAGACATGATGTCATGATCCACAGCACTGAAGGAACGACTGATATGATGATGTTACACAGTTAAAAAAAAGTTAGAGATGTATGTATCGCCTAGCTATGTTTAGGAGCCGTTTCGTCCATTGAAGCTCCTCCAGCAGCTCCCATTCAGGCCCTACACCTGGATGAAGATCTGGAAAGGCAGCACTAACTCACCGCCAATCTGCAGCATACGACCGCTGTAGAAGTTCCCGGGCTCCATGTAGACGCCCACGGAGAACTCCAGCGCTTCCAGCAGGTGCTCGCCCTTCAGGTCGTACACCTGGACGTAGTTTTCGAACGGCATCGCCATCAGGAGGCCTTCTGTCGTCACCTCTGTATAGACGAGACATGTTTTAGTTCTTTGAAATCTGCTTTGCCTATAGTGAACTGCATGTTTCTTCTTTTTTTTTCACACAGAAAGTACTTATTGTAGTGCCACGCTAGTCACGCTACCACTTCTAACCTGTCTAGGTATAAACAGCGAACGTACAGTATGTGTTTTCAACGGACTTCAAGATTTCGAAGGAGGAGGTTATCAATTCGTCGGGATTTTAGTTTTTTTTTTGCATTTTTTTATGTATGTCACCGGTTATTCGAAGACGGCTGGACCAAATTTGGAAAATTCTTTCTTTGTTTAAAAGAGTATACTTCACAGTTGGTCCCATTGTCACCAGAGGTCAGTTTTATAAAGCTACAATTAACAAGCGGAAGTCTCTTTCCAACACATAGGATTAGAAAGAGAGTTCCGCTTGTAAATTGTAACTTGTAGCTTTATAAAACTGGCCTCAGGTTCGGTTCTGATGATGGGATCCTGGAGAAATCGATGAAACTCTTCAACTATTATAGGCACACCTATAGTGATTTCAGTATTTTTTACAGCAACTCGGTCATTTCCTCTCTGAAAAGCGGAGGCTAAGTGAAATTGGTTCTGTTTTTGTTAAAATTATTTAAGTCCGCCTTTTGTCTGTCTCCACGTGATAAACGCTATCCTACATCAGGTAACTATTTTTGCTTATAGATATTGATCCTATCCTATGTAAGTATAAAAAGCGATCGTACAGTATGTGTTTCATTGACTAAATTCGCATACCTTCATCTTAAAATAATATTACTAGTAGAAATATAAATATTCCATCTATAATATTTAACGGCCTCCATAGCCCATTTGGTAGTGACCCTGCCTACGAAGCTGGAGGTCCCGGGTTCGAATCCTGGTAAGGGCATTATTTGTGTGCTAATCTCAAATATTTGTTCCTGAGTTATGGATGTTTTCCATGTATATAAGTATGTATTTTATCTATATAAGTATGTATATCGTCGCCTAGCACCATGGTACAAGCTTTGCTTAGTTTGGGGTTAGGTTGATTTGTGTAAGATTGTCCCCAAATATTTATTTATTTATAATTATCTAGGCAAGTTACCGCCGCGGTCGACGGCGGCGCGCAGGCCGCCCGCGTTGATCATGCACACGTGCGCCTCCGTCCACGCGCCCTCCGGCGCGCGCTGCATCAACTGTAACACAGAACATATCAATCTTATGAATACTATTAAACCCACAAGTTACAATTGGTTCCAACTTTCTTAGGTTTCCCAAATCAAAGGCCATATAATTCAGGATTGCGTTACCTCCATGTCCACGGCGTCTAATATTTCCTCACGCATGGATCCATTTCATCATTTGAAGATAATTAAAAGTGACCATTGCGGTACTAGTGTTAGTCGCTCTAAATAATAAAAGATCAGCAACCAACAATCATCTCATCATCATCCGGCCCGGTTATCTGGTTCCATGCATCTCACCTGTTGCAGGAAGCCGTCGCAAGCCCAGCTGCCGATGTTGCACTCGCGCGAGTAGCACGAGCGGCTGAGCGGCGTCAGCAAGCGCCCCAGCACCTCCTTGCCCACCTCGTCTACTTCCTCACGCCACGGCTCCAGTTCCGCCATCATTTGAGGATCTGCAAAGGTCAGTTTAGGAAATTTTAATGATGAAAGCTTTGCTGTTAAATTCATGACGTATTTATTTATCAGCGATATAATAGATTCATTCATGCATCGTCGTAAATCGAATACTTACTAAGAAAATTTAATTACATCATTTATTTCCTTAAGGATTCGTGGTTGTAAGTGTTAGTTTATGTTCCGATCAGATTACGCGTGTGAATGACGAGCCGCATGACGAGGCCAATGGCACGCGATTGATCAGACATGCGTATTATTGCACGCGTCGGGGATTTGTACGGGGAGACGATTATGTGAACGGACATTCATGTTGGCTGTTGGCACTCGTACGCGAATGATTCGTCGAATTATTCGACGCGCATGGGCACACGCTGGTGTGATCGCCGTATTATATGTACGCACACATAGTCTGAACATTCGGAAGCTCAAAAGCGAAAAGTATCGACGGCCAAGCACTTGACGGGGGTTGGGAGGTAAATGGATTGGAGGTTTTCATTTTATTCGTTTCCTCAGACCTCGTTGCGCCTACTGTAGGTCACTTTAAGCATATGACACTTGTACCAAGATCTACAGTCAGTGCCAGAAAAAGCTTTAACTGTTGATTTCTGGCGCTAAGCAGAGTGTGGTGGCTCGTACCTTGCACTATGGTGGTTCCCAGGAATATGGGTACTCCTTCCCAGCCCTGGATGGTGCCGGCATCGTCGAAGAACAACTTGATGTTGCCGAGGTACCTCGTGTAGCACGCCGCTTGGACTACCAGGATCTGTGGAAATATCCATAAAGTTCCTAATTGGTGTCAAAGTTTCTCGGCTAAACTGATGAATTTTTCATAAAACTCAACTATAATGCTAACAGTTCTGCGGGCCTAGCATATCATATCATATCACGCGTGGAATGTATGACATATGCTCCTTATAGAGCATTATAGAGTTGTTAAAGGCGTTCAACTATTATGCTAACAGCTGTACGGGCCTAGCATACCTATCATATCACGCGTGGAATGGCACGATATCTTTTACCATTAGCCGTTTTATGTTAGCTAACGGAAATCTCTACATATATATGTTAGCGGGGATCCAACTACACATTTTTGTCAACAACGAAGATGGTGCATTTAGCATAACATCTCGTTTCTCGGATTGTGTTTGTGAATGATGAGTGCTCTCATATCTTTAAAATAAATCGATATATAGATACATACACCTAAAGTTCTTAGATACCTACCTAAGTTTCTCACCAGAAGGGTATCACAATTTTGTTGTAAGACTTTTAAAATTTAAAATGTAATTAATACATCTTACCCGATGTCCATCGTTCCGCACCACGGGCGTGGGGTAATCCCCGCCCACTGAGTCGCCATTCGGGGAATCCCCGTTGAAGAGCAATGTGTGCGAGTGCGCGCCAACTATGATGTCTACCGAGGACGATATCTCTGCCGCCATGCGTCTGGAAGAATATTGGAATGACCCAGTTAGTTAAAATAAATCAGCCGTAGGTACGCGGAAAAATCCTCAACCAAATCAGTCTAAGGGAGTCCGTCGGACGACGGCCCGTCAGTTGTTCGGAACTATTAAATTTTTGTTCTAACTGACAGGCCGATACCTTTGTACGAGTACGATACCTTACTTAGACTGATAGTGGGTGGGCCCCTTAAGAGATCACCCCAGCTGAAGATGACATTTTACAGCCTACCGATAAAGAAGAAAAGAGTTGTCGTACGACGGGTGCAGAGCACTATAATTATTATTTATTCTGGAAGGTAAATGAAATTTGCCGCCCACGGGCGCAGCGTACGTAAAATTGTGTACGCACCACGGGCGGTAATAAAGAAGGCCTCAGATCGCTTGTTTATGGCCCTTAATTACCTTCGGTTCGGGCCACAAATGCCCGCAATCTGAGCCGTTTTTAATTTTACCACCGTACGTACCAATAGGTACGTAATGTACTAATAGGTATTCATCATGATAATCTTAGTAGACTCACACATCAGCAGCGTATCCACAGTGAGACAGCACTATGATGATGTCGACGCCCTGCTGTTCTAAAATGGCTGCTTCGCGATTGATAGCCTCCACCTCGTCTTCCATTATCACACCTCCGATTGGTGCTGAAAACTGAAATCATTAACCAATATTTATTTGGTTGGATTAAGTTCTTCTGTTTTCGTTAGTTGACTTTATGGCTCTACTATTACTATACGGGGCCAGGGCCATGCCAAGGATCTTTAAGCCCATATCTACTAGTATAGCGTCTTAAATAACTTGGTTGAAATTGCATTGCCATCTCTTTCTGTCCAGGGTGATACTCTTGAAAGTAGCCTTAAGTTGTTCATGTTCACCCCGAGCATGGGCAGACGCTCCAGATCTATCAGATTCTTAGGCTCATGGTTGTTACTGGGACAATACTAACCACTCTCAACGGCACTCCAATAATCCCGATCCTACGTCCTCTGCGCTCCAGCACGATATGGTTCTGCAAGTACGGCGTCAGCTCCGGCTCTAACATGATGTTCACATTCGCCCCGAGCATGGGCCGGCGCTCCAGGTCTAGCAGGTCCTCGGGCCCACGGTTGTACCTGGTTTAGTACTTACCACTCTCAACAGCACTCCAATAATCCCGATCCTCCGTCCCCTGCGCTCCAGCACGATATGGTTCTGCAAGTACGGCGTCAGCTCCGCCTCCCGAAGCATGGGCAGCCGCACTAGGTCGGGCTGGTCCGCGGGCCTATATGGTTGCACCTGGGACCATACTAACCACTCTCAACAGCACTCCAATGATTCCGATCCTCCGTCCCCTGCGCTCCAGCACGATATGGTTCTGCAAGTACGGCGTGAGCTCCGCCTCCCGAAGCATGGGCAGCCGCACTAGGTCGGGCTGGTCCGCGGGTCTATATGGTTGCAGCTGGGACCATACTAACCACTCTCAACAGCACTCCAATGATTCCGATCCTCCGTCCCCTGCGCTCCAGCACGATATGGTTCTGCAAGTACGGCGTCAGCTCCGCCTCCCGAAGCATGGGCAGCCGCACTAGGTCGGGCTGGTCCGCGGGTCTATATGGTTGCACCTGGGACCATACTAACCACTCTCAACAGCACTCCAATGATTCCGATCCTCCGTCCCCTGCGCTCCAGCACGATATGGTTCTGCAAGTACGGCGTCAGCTCCGGCTCGAAGGTGGTGTTCACATTGGCCCCGAGCATGGGCGCGTTCAGTCGCTCCAGATACGGCAGCAGGCCCTCGGGCCCGTGGTCGAACTCGTGGTTACCCAGTACCTGGACAATGAGAATTTATAATAGTAACTTTTGCCTGTGACTTCGCCTGCATGAAATTATTAAACCACCCCCTTTATAACCTCTTTAGGGATGATTTCTGGGATCTAACAATGCTATGTCCTTCCCCAGGATCAAACTATATTCGTAAATTTCATCTTAATCGATTCAGCGGTTTAAACGTGAAGAGGCAGCAGACAGCATTTATAATATTAGTATGGACTTTTCATGAAAAGAAGAGAAGGGTCTAGTCTAGTGCAATTTTCATTCATAATAATGTGTCCATGCAATTTTGAAAATCACTGTCATTATCTGACCTTAAATGTACCCTTAATTATTATGTAGGTATCTACTTATACTTATAAAAACAACCTTTTCATTGTTTTCATTTTCAGTGTTCAATTGCGTTTCCGCGATATTATCGTACTTACCTAAGTTGATACCTACTGATAACATCGACATTAAACCGAACAGTGGTCAAGCCATAAATTAATCAATCATTCATAATAAAATAATCAGGTTGTCAAATCATTTTGTTTGCGATATTTTGTAGCCACTGCAATTAGCTATTAGGTAAAATAGAGGCACTACCTCGTACCTACGTATATTATCTGATAATATGCTTTATGCAAATAAGATTTTTCAGACTGCGTGTCTCAAAGATAAATAAAGTACAAGCGTGTGCATCATGTGGTAGCAGGTTCATGAAGTGCTGCGACACGTTCCAACGCAGGAAGTTGTATCAGATGGTGCCCGGGAAGGTGTCTCCACCGTTCAGGACTAAACAGTCGGGTTCCGCCTCTGATGGCGGTGTATCCTCACAGAACAATGGGATACATACGTGTGCATCATGCGGCAGTAGGTTCATGAAGTGCTGCGATACGTTCCAGCGCAAGAAGTTGTACCAGATGGTGCCCTGGAAGGTGTCTCCGCCATTCAGAACTAGAGAGTCGGGCTCCGCCTCGCGCGCCTCCCTGATGGCGGTGTAGAGGCGAGCGTAGCCACCGATGCACGCGGCCTCGGCGGCGTTGCATATTGTGCCGGAGGGACTGACTTCTTCGAAGCTAGAATGTTCCGTGAAGCAGAGTCAGCCTAAATGTCTACTAAAAATTTCAAAAACATGTATCGGAACGACTACAAAGAGATGTATCCACTTTTTCACCTTATTGCGTTGTAATAAGGTCCAAAAGTGGATACATCTCTTTGTAGTTGGCTGTACATTGTACAGGGTTGGGCAGAGTAACTGTCCTAGTTTAAAAGTTGTATACAAGTTTAAAAACAATATAATATGAGATGTTATGTTATTAATTATATTTAACACACTCTATATATTCCACATTAATTGATATGTTTTATTCTCTCTTCCTTAGCTTGTATAATTTTAAGCATCTTGCCATAAAAGGAATTTCACGCGGCACGGCAGCCATTATGCAAAGAAAATACGTTTTAATTACAGGAGATCGACAAGCGACAGACTAATGGAGTGTATAGTGTCTTATTAAGAGATATCCTGGAGGATATATTAGCCATAAGATGATTCCAAAAAGCCAGGCAGTCAGGGTATAACTTCATGGTGAAATGTACCACATTAGTCGGAATTTGAGGCTGACTCTTTACATTACAAAGTACGCTATACGTATCCTTAGAAAACTAATTAACTATCGATATTTCGGTATGAGGATATATGCAGAGCTTTATTAAGATGACATAAGGCTAGTTATTGGGTTTATTCTAGGGTCGGGTAGTCAAATATGGGACGACTAAGCAGAAGAGGACTTGCGTGCCGCGTGAAATTCCTTTTATGGCAAGATGCTTAAAATTATACAAGCTAAGGAAGAGAGAATAAAACATATCAATTAATGTGGAATATATAGAGTGTGTTTAATATAATTAATGACATAACATCTCATATAATATTGTTTTTAAACTTTTATACAACTTTTAAACTAGGACAGTTACTCTGCCCAACCCTGTACATGTCATGTCAGCAGAAGAAAAGCGGGTGAGATATTCAAAATTACCTCAACACGCTCTTATTCTCTTGATAATTAAGTCGTGTTCGAGTTTGATGTTTTTGACGCTACAGTGAATCATAAAGACCACAAACATACATATATATATGTATACTTCTATATAGATTTTACTCTTAAGCTTGCTACAGAGCTTTCACACAAAGAAATTAATTTACGTAGTTGGTTAGAGAATTGGGAACCTATACGTTCTTGTGGGAGCATTAAGAGCCGAGTTGATACAGCAACTATGGTTGCTAAATGAAGTGCGACTTCGATTTTCGAAATTCAAACAATTTAAAACCAAACCAGCAAGTACTTACTGTGCATGAAAATCATTGAAGTGTATAATGTTAAGTTCGTAAAGATCCTGCGCCGCAACTGCGGCCACCAGACACACCCACACCGCTAGTTTGTTCATGTCGACGTCGACGGCACTACCAGTGCGCCCACGGATCACAACTACCGTTCTAATCTTCTACACCGCGTATCGGAGATTAAATATTTAAATAGATTAATTTGCTGCTTTATTTTATTCAGATAAACGACATGACGGCATCAGGCGATAAAGGGCTTCTAGGTTTTCACGGTCGATCACCGTATGAATTGTGTACTTAGGGAAACCTAAGTGCAAGGCCTAAGTGGACGGTCGGAGCGGAGCCTACGGCGGGGCGTGCAGCGTGGCGGGCGAGCGTCCATACACTTTGTGCAGCGTTGACTCAGGAGTCAGGACACCAGTATGAGTTCATTTGTTTAACATACACGCCGCACGCCCCGCTCCGCTGGACGCCCAACTCGAGCGTCCACTCAGGCTTTACACAAAGCTGGTTTTTTGCTCCTAGAACTAAATCAAATGCTATAAATGCTTCGTACCTAATTCCGATTACAATAATATACATATAATCACTATTTAGGTAGAATTACACAGTAGGTACCCAACCTACGCAACTTGTCCTTTAAACCTAGTAGACTAGGTAGGTACCTACTTAAATAAGCATGGATGATTATATCTACTGGACTGCTGACACAGTTTACATATATCAATTGGCATGACTGCGTTGAGATCTAAATTGGAGGCAAATTGCCCTGTGAATGTTGACAAATAGTAGATAATTTGAACGAATCGGCGTAATAAAATAAGCGATGATCATAAAGTGAAGTGGAGTTCGTAAAACGAAGTGGAAGCCCAAATGTGCTGTGCTGTGATTAATAGTTATTTATAGTTGCAATCGAGAAGACTGTGAAGTTAAACGGCTATTACACATTGCAACCTGCAGGGCCCAATCTGTTGTGTACCCTGCCTCTTCCTACCCCTCCTTCAGCTCCCTACGGGCCCTACCTTCGATTACACCTTCCAACCTTGGGCCCTGCAGGTTGCAATGTGTAATACCGCTTTTAACCCTCAAAAAGGGTTGTGTTCTCGTCTTTACCATACATGGTCACGTGGGGCGATCATATGGGAACGAATACTTCCCAACTGTGCGCCCCTGGGTTCCGTTCTACTTATAGCTCAACGTCTCCGCTTCCTTTGCCATACATTGGTTTAAAAAAATGTATGTGGGTCATAGTTTTTTCGTAGAGCTCAGATTATAGCAATATTAATAAGATATCAGCAAATTAGGGTGACCAGTTCTGATTTCCGGTTTGACGGGACAACTACATTGAAAGTACGGGATTTGACCTTAAAATACGGGACAGTGACAATGTACCGTATTGGTTTCGCCGAATTACGGGACGGTGAAAAAATCATGCCTGAAATACGGGACATCTGGTCACCCTACAGCCAATTGTCTTATCTCCAGACTTCTAAGGACTTATAGAAATATCTGTGTAGGTACCTAACTACAATCGTTGCCATTCGATTTTCTATATCGCGCAAGTATTATCGAACGAGCGGAGCGTAAGCGAAGATCGTTCTTACAAACAACAACTGTCACCTGGCTACTGGGACGTCTCGGCATTTGGATGGCTTTTTGATTTAGATAGTTTGTCCGACGATTACTTTACTTTAGTAACGATTTTCCGATCTTTATGAAATTTGTTGGGGTTGTAGCAGAGACCAACAAAATTTGCGAGTTCGTTTATGAGCTGGATTGAGACGGGGGTTCTGAAATTAGAAGGCCTAAAAAGGTTTTGTAAAGGGGTCCTGTTACATTAGTCATCTTATTTGCTACTTTTACGAGCAAGTATGGTTGAGTTTGGTATCAAACGAAAGGTATTGATTAACACTCTCGTGTTCTTCTCGTCTCAAATCCTTATTAACTGCTTACTGTTTCATAACAATTAGCAACATAAAATTGATTCCAAAATATTTTCAATTATATTTTGATTTTGGTGTAAATATTTTGACAGCTGACTTTTTTTAAATTTATTAGAGCTTTGGCTGCGAATATAACAGCAGCTGTTTGACTATCGCAGAAAGAGTCAAGGAACATATAGCAGCTGTCAAAAATCGTCAGGTGAACAAGTCTGCCGTTGCTGAGCATTTGCTAGTGTCAGGACCGGACCATTGGATAGAGCTTCATAATCTTAAATCCTTTCTACGGATCGTCGGTTTTATAGTAGAAAAGTTCGTGAAGCCATTGAAATCAAAAAAACACTGTAATTTCAATCGGGACGATGGTTTTAGGATCTCATCTACATGGAATCCTGTCATTAGTAAATGTATCGCTTGTTAAATACCGCCGGTTCGAAAGCCGGACATTGTGAGTTTTGTGTGTCGACCGAGTGACATCCCTAGCATGCAAAACGTTCAAGTTGATAATCAAGACCAAGTGCGGGTAGTTCGAAAAACTCGCGCGGCTAGAAGATGTTGATGTCAACTGGAGCCAGTCTTTCTTCGCGACCACGGGGACAATGTCGTCCTCGAAACGTCGAAGGTAATTTAAAAATTATATACGCGGTTAAGTCCCGTTTATTACAAATAATTACTAGTTTATTATTTAGTAATGTCACTAATTCGAAGCATAAACTACTGGTGATGGTAACATGGTTTGTGTGACATAAATCAGAACCGTATGTACCACATAATATATCGGGTCGGGCCCGCCATACCTTAAGAAGATAGGGTTTCATTGCATCCAAAAGCATAAAATTCACTGTGCGCGTATTTTCGGTTTAAAGACATTTATTTCCCATAAGATTTTCATATCTGTGAAAAGCTAATCATAATTACTAATTAGCCTTTTGAATATCGATAATGGATAACGAAACATATGTATAGATATCAAGTAGGTAAGTATAATATACCTGTTAGAATGTAGATACACTCAATTTTTGACGATTAAGAGATTAGATTTAGGTTTATAAGTTTTATAACATATCGCTTGTTAATTACTACTTATATGATTGACCTTTATCTTATCACATTCACGTTAATGCTTCTCGGTGATGACGGGCACCTGTAATACCATAACGTAACGCATGTTAGCTCAATGAACTAAGAGCTGGCCACGTCAACACAACAATATCTGTCTGGTTAGATTACTGTACTGTGCATCTGGCAGCTTTTAATGGGTGGAGGTCAGAGTTACAGACTAACAAAATTTTTGAATTGGAAAACAGTACCTACGACCAACTACTACCTAAATGGATAAAAACTGCCGAAGTTGTCTCTGTTATAGAGAAGAACTCGAGGATTTCATTTCTTGAAGTGGTTTGTATTATTTGACCTCCACCACTTTACAGCTGCCAGACGTCCAGATCTATAAATAAGCATTATAGCAAACTGACTACAGGGGTTTCGTTGCTCTCATTATTGTGTCATATCTGACGTGGCTAGCTCTCCGTCTATAAAGTTTTAACCTTAACATTAATGTATACCGATGCTCGTGGGCACTCCAGTGGCCTAATTAATAAAGCTACAATTGACAATTTACAAGCGGTTTAATACATAGGGTTAGAAAGAGACTTCCGCTTGTAAATTGTCACTTGTAGCTTTATTAAATAGGCCTCAGATGAATGTGATGCTTACGAGTTGGCTTCGAACATACGCATTATAAAGCACACTAAGGGCGTTATGAGAATTGAAAAGCTTGCACTTGCGAATATCAAAACCCAAACATTTTCTTGCAGCATTGCAAGTAGCGAATTTCGACAAAAAGAGATACAATTGATAAATTTTACCTATCTGCCAAACTGCGCAGCAGGTCCTTGGCAGAAACCTTATTCTACCCTCCAAACTTACCATTTAAGTAGTACTTATGTAGCTGTGGGAGTGTCTACCTGCTCCTTTGTAATAACAGTTACACATTTACAAATGAGCAAGCAGGCAAGTTGAAAACCTTTGAATTTCTTCGCGGATCTATGCAGGTTTTCTTACCTACCCCTTAGATTAAAAGAAGGTTAGCGAAAAAGGGCAAAACTGAAAATCAGTGTCAGCTAGGTACATATTCTGCGTCTGCGTACTTAATTTTTACTTACATAACATTTTTTTAACTACGCTTAAAGAACTACTGTCAAATATATATGAATAAAACATTTTTAAATAGGTATCTAAACATTTATTCCATATGTAACAACTAAACCTAAGACATAAAAATATTGATCTAAAATATTCAATACAAGTTGTACCTAAGAGATCTACAAGTGTGGTTAATTTCGAATAGCAAATAAATTAAATACGCGAAAATAATGATTATTTAACCCCTTGACCACCAACGACGTCAAATCCCGCGCACGGAAAGTCGTACCTTCAGCGCCAGCGCGTGCTATCCCGTCCAAAAAGTAACTGACAGCGCTCGCGCAAATTTTGCTCTGGTGTCAGTGGCACAATATTTCTGTCCGATGCTTGATGGTAAAAGGGTTGATGAGAGGATAAATACATACAAGAAAACGCGAAAAGTAGTGCAAAATATCACTGTATGGTCACGGACTTTATTTTTAATTATTGAGCCATTTATGGTTCATTTTACATTGGGCATTTCATAGAGTAGTACTAAACAAAAGAATATCGCTTGACTGTAAATGACTCAACAATGAAAGTCAGAATTTGTACAATTATTAGTGTCCGACCGAAGGCCAGTTTCGGCCAAAAAACCGTGTTTCGGCCCAAGTTTCGGTTTCGGCCAAAAATCGGCCGAAACTTACAACATGGTACTTAATCGGTCCACAAGTTCTGTCTCAGTAACGTTTTTAATTGATAAAATTATAATAAATAAATATCAAAAAAGTGTACAGTGTTTTGGAAGATTTAGAGATAGATTTTTAGTTTCTAATAGTATGTATTTTTAAGTAAATAAATTTTAGTTGGTATTTACATAGTTTATTTAAGTAAGTTTTATGTACCTATTTTGTATCAATATTCAATTCATATCATAAAATTTGGAAGATTATGTCATGAATTGTAATATGATTGATAATATCATTTAAGTATTAATTTTATCTAACAATAAACTCTCGACTTCATGCAAGGGACTTAACTCCAGTATCGAACAAAACTGTCATATTTTTATTATGTTTACTGATCGTAATTTTACTCTGAAAATACATCTGTCAAGTTTAAACTGATGTCAGACATCTGTCTGTTTCCCATGTTTACGTACATATTTGGTCGACTGGTGACAATTATACTTTCAATGAGGGGGGTAAAATTTTACGTTACAGTTGTTAAAAAGTTTATTAGAAAGTATTTAGTTTTTTTGCATTTATTTCGCGAAAAAAAAGATCTAACCGCACAATGCGTAACTCGGCTACATAACAAACGAGAGTGATGTAAAATTCTACAAACCAAAACGAATTTAGGGATCAAAATACGCCTTACACCGATATAACTTGGAGTTGTGTAGAAACTAGAAAAAAACATGGGATTAGGTTGCCAAGTGGACCCCAGGGTCAGTTGAGTCCGTGGGAAAAAGCCAGCACAAACGCTAGGAGGATGATCAATCAAAACTTACTAACATATACAAGTTACAAGGGCTTATTGACATTTAACTCAACGATTTTAACATGTCTATAAAAGTTTCGGTTTCGGCCGAAACTGCACCTAGAGCCGAACCTTAGTTTTCGGTTTCGATTTCGGCAATAAAACATGTTTCGGTCGGACACTAACAATTATAATTAGTCCATACAGATGCAAGACAAAACACACAGGGTGTACAGTCGCCATCAGACATATCGGAGCGGCCAAGGTACAAAGATCTGAGCACTTTATCGCAGAGGCGTTGTTCAGATATTTGCGACTTGACTACCTTAGCACCATCCATTTTAGTTATCAGTTATGTGAAGCTACATTATTTTGGATTAATTTTTCTGTCTTAGAATTTCTAGATATTTGATAAATGTAAGTAGTTTATTTCTCGTTTTGGACTTCAATAAATTTTATTTCGCGTTATGGTAATAATTGGTAATTGTTGTATTACAGTCGCCATCAGATATATCGGAGCGGCCAAAGTGGTCACAAATATCTGAGCAACGCCTCTATTATCAAGGCAATAAAGTGCACGTTCAGATATTTTGAAGTATCAACAATTAATAACAAATTAAAAAATAATAATTTTCATGTATATTTTTTAGATTTCTGAGGCATTAATACTGAATTAGTAATTAATAGAAGCTATAATGCGTATTAAAAGCTATAATTAATTAATTATATATATGTTTCATGATTTGGTCCGAGTGCTTGAATGCTTGATTATTCATATGTTGATGATATTTTAAATATTAGGTACTGTTAGTTATGCTTACACAACGTAACACTTTTACTGCGTGCCTGTATTGTAAATGCTAGGGCGTTAAATCCGGTGGGTAATTAACCAGGGGTTCCAAAACCGGTTACCGGATTTCCGGGTTGCGAAATTTTGTTTTATTTCTATATCGCGTCCCGCGCAGATAAAGTGTTAATCGATGGTGAGGTATAAGTCGCTTTAATACCTTATCGTTCGTCGTATCGATTAATCGTCCGATACGGCACCTAAATGTATATAGGTAAGCAGTCGCTTTAAGTATACTGTGGACGCCAGAAGGCCATTCATGGTTGTCATTTTATCGCCTATCGCGTCATGCGTCACTTTCGCACTTACATACTTATTAGAACGTGACAGCTATGGGGACAGGCGATAAAAATCCGACCATATTAGGCTAGCAGGACAGCAGTGGCAGTGGGTCAAAAAATTTCTTAGACAAGCCGGAGCTTAATTTGGTTTAAATTTTCTTCATGAGCTGTAGGAAAACTGCTCTGATGCCTGAAAATTAGGCAAGCTGAAAGGAGTCGTGTTCTATGGACGAGCCGCCACTGCAAGACAGTAGCTAAGTAATCTCATACATTTAGGTTATTTGCACTATCGTGACGGTAAAGCGTGCAATTAAGTCTTCTTGAAGTCTTCTATAAAGTATAATAAAACCCTCTATTTGAATAGGTGTATGCATTCGAATAAATCATTGCCTTAAATTTATTTATTAATGCCTAAACTTGTAAGCTACACATATGAAATACTAATAGATCGATAATAATAGAAAGAATGCATGAATTTCACAAAAGCTTCTACTGTGAACGAGAAGGCACTTGTAATCTTAATTAGTAAGTATTTAATAAAATTCATTAACATTTATTATTAACACTAATTAACTAAAATAATAATAAATAAATCGCAGAAAAGTATCACTTCCATTTAAAATAAACAGGTCACATACAAATCGTCTGGTGACAACCAAAACTCACTAAGTACTTCCACAAGTTAATAGCCATAAGGAACCGTACCAGTCACAAAACAATGTTGATTTTCGTTTTTTTATTTTTGCAATTAGTGAGTTTTTGAATTTCTCCGCGGATGTATGCAGGGTTCAGGAAGGAGTATGTGAAGTTCCAGCGTGGGGACTATAGCCTGATCCGTCTCGTGAATGAGAGGAGGCCTGTGCCCAGCAGTGGGACGTATAGAGGCTAACATATTATATTATATATTATATTATTATTCAGTGAGTTTTGGTTGTCACCTGATGAAATAATGAGGAGAAACGCCCAAACTAACGAGTAGTTGGCGATGATATCGTTTAAAAAATACATTTGGATATATGCCAAAACCTAAATCCATACAACATAGATTTAAAAGTTTGTTAACTTGTGAATTTCCCAAAAAATAGTTAAGTAATACGAATACGTGCAATAATTATGAATTATAAAATAAAAAACGATATTTAAACATAACAAACACAAGTAAGTTACTTTAACTACATAAACATACATACGCGTTAAAGTTCATCCTTTAAATACGCAATCAATCATAAAGTATAGTCAGCAGCAGAAGTAGCTAAGCAGGTAGGGTGTTCAAAATGATCTACACACGCTCGTATTCTCTTAACAATAAAGTCGTGTCAAGCTCATTTTGAACACCCTACCCGCTTAGCTACTTTTGCTGCTGACTGTAAGACTTAGGGCCGGTTGCACCGAAAGTCTTGTATGAAAAGTTTGACAGTTTTCTATGGGATGACAGCTCCGACGCCATATTTAACGTTGATGAGTCTGTTAATTGTGCGTGGCGCAACCCACCCTTAGAGCTCGTTCACACGGAGACATCCGATTCTTTGCAGGAACCGCGTTCACACAAGCGTAAGGAATCCGGAAATAAAACGGATCCTGCAAAATGTGTCATCCGATTTTGCGACTACAAATCGGTCCGGTCGTTCGATAAAATGCCAGGTCCGATTTAGTGGTAGCAGTATTTCAAATTTCAATACTTGCATTCACACACGCTCGAAACAGAGATCCGGAACTGAGCGAGGAAGAGGTTCGGAACCGGACGGCCATGTAAACACACTATCCGGTTTTTCAGGATCCGATAGTAAATCCGTCAAAACATGACACCGTGTGAACGGGCCCTTAATATTCGACTTAGCATGACTAATTTAGCATGCTAAAATTAGACCGTTAAACTGTACTAACAATTTACACATGTTTTTGTTCAGAATCATTTTTTGGATTTAGCTTGATTTTTTCAAATGTTATAGAAACCAGAGAGCAAAAGTTTGTAACAAATTACTTTGTAACATAATTTGTTATACTAACATCATAAAATACGGTAAAGGTCGGGCAAAAAACATATTTTTTATAATAAAAAATTTCCGTGACCATTTTGCATAAATTTGGCTGAATTTCACCAATGCAGTATCGAATTTTATCCTTCAAAGCATGGGTGGTTGTGGGCTTTTGTCGTGATATTCCACACACCCTACCCACCCTATTTAGTGTATTTTATGATTTTAATAAACAAATATTATAAACAAAAAAATGTGTTTTCCATTAAATTCAAATCTTGCGTTCTTTTAGGGAGATCCTTTACATATTCTGCTCGGCATTTATCGCGACACTCGCGTGATCGCGTCAGGGAGCGATGTTTTGTATCGAGTCAAAGAAATCATAAACATTTTTTTCTTTTGACACTATCGTATCGTACACAAAGGGTTATCGAATGTTTCGACGCGAATAGCGAACTCGTATATGTAAACATAATATAATACTTAACATTTTACCACATGAATATAAAAAAAAGTTCAAATTTGAACTCTGATACATGTTAACAGAGTTTAAAATAATAATGGCTTCGTATGCGCATGCGGTAAAGGGATAAGGGTAAGTTGCACTAATCACAAATGCAATGGCGAACTATTCAACGATACTCCGTAGAGTCAAGTACTATGATTTTCCCATACAACAAAATTTAGTGAATGTTTCAACAGTGACTTTCGGTTTGGTGCAATTGACCCTAAGTGGGCCAAACATATCAGTAGCAATATAAAGGAGTAATGATACTTTCTAGGACTTTCATCTAGCATTTATATTGTCTAAGATTTCTCTGCTACCCACAAAGTTGGCCTAATAATTTCTACTTTTGTCCTGGTAAAGATTAGATACTTTTCGTCTCTTTCTGACACTAATAGTTAGAAAGTCGGTTTTATCCTTAGTTACCTGACGTCATAGTTTAGGAGTACGGTGTTCGAGGGTTGACGTTGATCATCTCGGTAGTGCTGGAAACAAAATACATATAATTATAAAAATATGTTTACACATCATCTGTCATGGAAATTGTGTAATGATGAATCGATTTTAAATACTTAAGTGTATACCTGGCACGATGTACTAAAAGCTCTATAGTCAAACAACGCTAACCGTACATCAACTTCACAAAGTTGACAATGCCCCGCCTACGCTGTGACCCGGGTAGACTAGGGGTTAGGGCTGATTCGTTCCTAGCCCTGGGCACCAGAGGCTTTGGTAATTTTTTCCGTTTTTATAATAACATTAATCACTACATAGTATAAGGCCGTAGACGAACTAAAGTTACTGACATAGCCCACAGGATTAGCAAGCTGAAGTGGCAATGGGCAGGCCACATTGCACGCACAGCAGATAGGCCGGGAAATCTGGCGGTGCGTAGTATGGGGACCTCGCATTAATTCCTCAGTCGATGATTCTTTTGCTGGGATATAGTATAGATCATAACAAATACCAAACATAATTTTTCCAAAAAAAAAACATTTGCCAATTTTGGTATTTTCACCAAAATGTACAAAAAGCTTAATAATTTGTACTGGAATATTTCTCAGGCTATATTTTTTTCACCACACGATTTTTTTTGATCATTGCCAGATACTAGGAAAAGTTCCAAAAAAATGTCAATAAAAAGTATAAAAACTGTCATCTTTATTTAAAAATATCTGTTGACACTCGTCATTTTGTTTGGAAAATTTCTCAGTCAAGTTTGTAACAGTGGTTGTTATGTTAATCATATTTTAACGTAATATTTACGAATTTCCAAAAAAAAATATTAAAAGAAATAACTTATTGCAGTAAAAATAATACGGATATTTTTTTTTTGGAAAAACATTGATACACCATCTACTCATGATACTTTATCATACTGTAAAGGTTTTTTTGTCTGAGGAATTAATGCGAGGTCAACCTCCTTATTGCCTGGTCTAAGATGGCCGATGGGGTCGAAAAGTGCTCGAGTGGAGACCACGGACTAGCAAGCGCAGCGTAGGACGTCCACTCACAAGATGGACAGACGATCTTATAAAGGTCGCCGGAAGACGCTGGATGCAAGTCGCTTCCGACCGATACTTATGGAGGTCCAAAGGGGAGGCCTATGTTCAGCAGTGGACGTCTTATGGCTGAGATGATGATGAGTATAAGGCCTGATTTACACTTGTAAGTTTTGCTTACGTAAGTAGGGACGCAGCTATGGGTTAGAATGAGATACGAATATCTCCATCTCATTATCGCCAATAGCTTCGTCCCTACTTACGTAAGTAAAACTTACAAGTGTAAATCCCGCCTTAAACAAAATCGCTTCCCGCTGTCTGTCTGTATGTATGCTTAGATCTTTAAAACTACGCAACGGATTTTGATGCGGTTTTTTATAATAGATAGAGTGATTCAATAAGAAGGTTTATATGTATAATTGCACCCGTGCGAAGCCAGGGCGGGACGTTAGTAACTATATAAATTAAGAATAGTAGTGTATCTACATAAAATAAACAAATCAAAATATTTATTAAAGTACTTTGATTTGATCACTAGTGGAAGCGCCACACTTATGAAAAAATTCACAGTAAAAAATTACGAGTGAGCATCGTTGGTCGTTGGACTCTATTTCTAAATAAATGTCAGATATGCTGCATTCAAAACACTTACACTAACTACAGCCTTGGCCAGAAGTGTTGAGCATAGGTGTTTTTTGTTTACAATTTTGATGTTAAGCATTATTTCCCTATCCTAACAATGTACGGTAACGGTAAATGTTATATTTTATTTATAAATATAAAAAAATTCACTTAATAACACTTTCAAAGTACTTAAAAAATATGAAAACAGAAGGTACCAAAAATGTAAATTTAAGTCGGTGCGACATATTGCAAATATTCTATGCAGTTACTACTAACTTCAACAAAACATGCCTATTAGTTTAAATTAATTGACAAAATAACTTAAACAAAGATGGAAACGATGGACTAAACTTTCCAGTTTTGTATGAAAATCGCATTGGTGCTCAACACTTCTGGCCAAGGCTGTGCATCGCTGCGTTTTTTTAAACCGTCCTCTTTAATCTTTACTTAAATAACGGAATGAAATAATAATCTAAATAAAATCTACCATAGTTACGGTAAAAAGAACTACATTGACTTTAATGAGAGTTCCCTCAATCGATTTTCTCACCAAGTGGCAGCACCATGGCGAGCGGTCTAGCTGTCATAATCCACCAATCATGTTAACCCTTTTTTATTTGTGGATTTTAACAGCTGCTGTCAAAAAAGCCTCTCGTCACAGTGCCGCCACCTGTAATTCCGGAAACCCTCATTTCTGTGATTTACGTTTAGAAAACTTACTGGGACGACACGCCAGGAGTGGACACCTCTAGGAGCAGAGAGTCTGGGGGAGGACCTATGATGCTGGAGGAAAGGTTATAAACAGGATTATACAGGGCGAGGAATGGGATGGAACTTAAATCGTTTATTTGTTAACACATAAGTACGCATAAAAGGAAATAGGAAAGAATATATAAAATCACAGCAAGGCAAGGGAAGGATGTCATCTGTCTGTACACTGCGTGACAGTATATGACTTTATAAGCGATTAAATCTTTAACACCATTTTAGTTTGATTTTCATTTGCTTTGTGTGTCTAACGTCAATCGAGACAAAACTCATGGAACCTCACACATCGCAATCCGTCAAATGATGTAGGCTGATGCGCGTGTCAAAGAAACAGACATACATACAGCGTGCCCACCACGATGTAGGCCACGCCCAGGAACGGGTTCTTGTGCCACCGCGCCGGCCGGGTACACTACATAGAGACTCACCTCTTGGAGCAGCGCACGTGTATGACGAGCAGCACGATGCCCAACAGCAGGCACAGCGTGCCCACCGCGATGTAGGCCACGCCCAGGAACGGGTTCTTGTGCCACCGCGCCGGCCGGGTACACTACATAGAGACTCACCTCTTGGAGCAGCGCACGTGTATGACGAGCAGCACGATGCCCAGCAGCAGGCACAGCGTGCCCACCGCGATGTAGGCCACGCCCAGGAACGGGTTCTTGTGCCACCGCGCCGGCCGGGTACACTACATAGAGACTCACCTCTTGGAGCAGCGCACGTGTATGACGAGCAGCACGATGCCCAGCAGCAGGCACAGCGTGCCCACCACGATGTAGGCCACGCCCAGGAACGGGTTCTTGTGCCACCGCGCCGGCCGGGTACACTACATAGAGACTCACCTCTTGGAGCAGCGCACGTGTATGACGAGCAGCACGATGCCCAGCAGCAGGCACAGCGTGCCCACCGCGATGTAGGCCACGCCCAGGAACGGGTTCTTGTGCCACCGCGCCGGCCGGGTACACTACATAGAGACTCACCTCTTGGAGCAGCGCACGTGTATGACGAGCAGCACGATGCCCAGCAGCAGGCACAGCGTGCCCACCACGATGTAGGCCACGCCCAGGAACGGGTTCTTGTGCCACCGCGCCGGCCGGGTACACTACATAGAGACTCACCTCTTGGAGCAGCGCACGTGTATGACGAGCAGCACGATGCCCAGCAGCAGGCACAGCGTGCCCACCGCGATGTAGGCCACGCCCAGGAACGGGTCCTTGTGCCACCGCGCCGGCCGGGTACACTACATAGAGACTCACCTCTTGGAGCAGCGCACGTGTATGACGAGCAGCACGATGCCCAGCAGCAGGCACAGCGTGCCCACCGCGATGTAGGCCACGCCCAGGAACGGGTCCTTGTGCCACCGCGCCGGCCGGGTACACTACATAGAGACTCACCTCTTGGAGCAGCGCACGTGTATGACGAGCAGCACGATGCCCAGCAGCAGGCACAGCGTGCCCACCACGACGTAGGCCACGCCCAGGAACGGGTTCTTGTGCCACCGCGCCGGCCGGGTACACTACATAGAGACTCACCTCTTGGAGCAGCGCACGTGTATGACGAGCAGCACGATGCCCAGCAGCAGGCACAGCGTGCCCACCGCGATGTAGGCCACGCCCAGGAACGGGTCCTTGTGCCACCGCGCCGGCCGGGTACACTACATAGAGACTCACCTCTTGGAGCAGCGCACGTGTATGACGAGCAGCACGATGCCCAGCAGCAGGCACAGCGTGCCCACCACGATGTAGGCCACGCCCAGGAACGGGTTCTTGTGCCACCGCGCCGGCCGGGTACACTACATAGAGACTCACCTCTTGGAGCAGCGCACGTGTATGACGAGCAGCACGATGCCCAGCAGCAGGCACAGCGTGCCCACCGCGATGTAGGCCACGCCCAGGAACGGGTTCTTGTGCCACCGCGCCGGCCGGGTACACTACATAGAGACTCACCTCTTGGAGCAGCGCACGTGTATGACGAGCAGCACGATGCCCAGCAGCAGGCACAGCGTGCCCACCACGATGTAGGCCACGCCCAGGAACGGGTTCTTGTGCCACCGCGCCGGCCGGGTACACTACATAGAGACTCACCTCTTGGAGCAGCGCACGTGTATGACGAGCAGCACGATGCCCAGCAGCAGGCACAGCGTGCCCACCACGATGTAGGCCACGCCCAGGAACGGGTTCTTGCCGCCGAGCAGCGACGTGGTCGAGATCACGAACGACTTGCTGCCGTCGAACTCGATCACCGGGTATCCTGCGAGAAATAACGATAATTGTTTGATATAAAGACGATATTTTTTAAAGTACGATTTACATCAAATGGCTGAAGTTATAGAGCTCATGAAAATCAAAGAATTTTGAACCTTCTATCTATATACATACCTACAGTAATTGGCATGTGCCCGTGATATACAACAGAGATAAATATCATATGAACTTATCTCCTAACTTTACGGTGATTGTTCAATCAACGCCAAAGACATGTATACACTTTTGCACCATACTTTTGAATAAGGTTCATAATTATATAGATATTTATGGCATTGACTGTATACAAATATACAATTTCATATCTCAAAATATATACAAATACAAATATTTATTTGCTCAAAATGTGGTACATAAGGTCTTACAAAATTTCAAGGTTCACACATTTAACCAGAATATGGCATGCAAAAATTTAACTTATAATAATATATTATCATGTCAGCATAAAATTTAACAATGAACTATGTACAAAATAGGTATATTTATTATATAGAGAT
Source organism: Pammene fasciana (assembly GCA_911728535.1). Classification (NCBI taxonomy): domain Eukaryota; kingdom Metazoa; phylum Arthropoda; class Insecta; order Lepidoptera; family Tortricidae; genus Pammene; species Pammene fasciana. The sequence goes on from OU452292.1 coordinate 8,953,104, forward strand.
GGGTATTTATCTATTATTGATCTAAGTACTATGGGCGGAAATGTCAAGTTATATTGTAGTATAAATCATAAGTCTCCCTAAAACGATCAAATTTGCGCCAAGTTACTTATAATTTGGTTCCCACGTATCCTGCAAACGAGATAGGGCCTTAATTCCTTGTAATAAAGCTGATAACACACTGTAGTCGACCTTGAGCACGTAGGCCCCTTGACGAGGCCGGTGGCGAAGCCCTGCTCGTCGTGTTTCACCCGACGGTACAGTTTGCGGAACTAGTGTTGTATACTCACTGTAGTCGACCTTAAGCACGTAGGGCCCCTTGACGAGGCCAGTGACGAAGCCCTGCTCGTCGTGTTTGACCCGACGGTACAGTTTGCGGAACTACTGTTGTATACTCACTGTAGTCGACCGTAAGCACGTAGGGCCCCTGGACGAGGCCGGTGGCGAAGCCCTGCTCGTCGTGTTTGATCCGACGGTACAGTTTGCGGAACTACTGTTATATACTCACTGTAGTCGACCTTAAGCACGTAGGGCCCCTTGACGAGGCCGGTGGTGAAGCCCTGCTCGTCGTGTTTGATCCGACGGTACAGTTTGCGGAACTACTGTTGTATACTCACTGTAGTCGACCTTAAGCACGTAGGGCCCCTCGACGAGGCCAGTGGCGAAGCCCTGCTCGTCGTGTTTCACCCGACGGTACAGTTTGCGGAACTAGTGTTGTATACTCACTGTAGTCGACCTTAAGAGTCGCCAGGACGCTCGCGTGAACTCGCGTCCCCATACAAACGTAGTTCAGCTCTCATTTTGAAACGACATGCTTTAGAACCACGAAATTTGGCATGGGCATTTTAGCAGTACAGATTTATGTCGGTAATTCGTTTTCGTTGCTAAAAATTGTAATACAAAGAAAATATAGCAAAAAATAAGTTTTGTATGTAAATCTGTATCTGGCTGTACTTTCTTTGTATTACAATTTTTTGCAACGAAAATGAATTACCGACATAGATTTGTACTACTAGAATGTCCATGCCAAATTTCGTGGTTCTAAAGCATGTCGTTTTAAAATGAGAGCTAAACTACGTTTGTATGGGAACGCGAGCGTCCTGGCGACTCTTAAGCACGTAGGGCCCCTTGACGAGGCCGGTGGCGAAGCCCTGCTCGTCGTGTTTCACCCAACGGTACAGTTTGCGGAACTAGTGTTGTATACTCACTGTAGGCGACCTTAAGCACGTAGGGCCCCTTAACGAGGCCGGTGGCGAAGCCCTGCTCGTCATGTTTGACCCGACGGTACAGTTTGCGGAACTAGTGTTGTATACTCACTGTAGTCGACCTTAAGCACGCAGGGCCCCTTGACGAGGCCGGTGGCGAAGCCCTGCTCGTCGTGTTTCACCCGACGGTACAGTTTGCGGAACTAGTGTTGTATACTCACTGTAGTCGACCTTAAGCACGTAGGGCCCCTTGACGAGGCCGGTGGCGAAGCCCTGCTCGTCGTGTTTGACCCGACGGTACAGTTTGCGGAACTAGTGTTGTATACTCACTGTAGTCGACCTTAAGCACGTAGGGCCCCTTGACGAGGCCGGTGGCGAAGCCCTGCTCGTCGTGTTTCACCCGACGGTACAGTTTGCGGAACTAGTGTTGTATACTCACTGTAGTCGACCTTAAGCACGTAGGGCCCCTTGACGAGGCCGGTGGCGAAGCCCTGCTCGTCGTGTTTGACCCGACGGTACAGTTTGCGGAACGTGGGTAGCGCCGCCGTGCGCATCCAAACGATTAGGTCCTCGTTCTGAAATCGACCTTATTACTTGATTTTAGAGTTCACTTTAGCTTCACAAATACATCAGGACAGGAACCTTGTATAATTCACGTATAATGTAGCTTTATGAAGTCATATTATTTTTCTCAAACATGCTCGGAAATGGCCGCATTTTATTCCTAAATCGAACACGGAAAGTGCTTCATTTTACTCCTAGGAGTAAAATGAATGTATGAAATTCCATTTTTTTCCGCTGCGTTAAAAACTTTTAAAATTCTCATATTTCCATATAAAACTAATGGGCCAAGGCAAAAACGGATTCAGCCAAGCAAAATAATTCATTTAAACAGCCGTGTGTAGAGGGCTTCACAAAGTGCGCGCGCGAATACGCATGCGCGTACTGTGTCGGGCTATCTTGTCTATGGTTTATTAAAAAGTTAGTTGGTTATGGTAATTTACTTCGTTACGTTGTTTATTTACTTTTACAAAATAGACTTAAATAATGATTTTCAGAAATGAATGTAGTGCGGAAATTGATAGCGCTCTACCTAATTTGAAAGAATAATAGTGGATTACTTGCTTCCTGCTAGGTCAAGAGACAAAGGGTTTATGTTTATGACGTATGTATGAATTCGAAGATGAGCATAAATGCTAATATCTTTTCTGAAAATGTGTTTTAGGTTATTTCAGTTATCAAAAAACAAGAAGCCAACTATGGTGTGGTCTATTTATGCTATGCTTAAAAGTACCTATTATAAAACACAGTATCAACATAACTTTTCCAATATAAAATACTTGTTGTTTTTCCTAAAATTTTTCTTTATTTCCTCACATATTTGAGAAAAGCACTATGTATACCTCAGCGGAAACAGGAATTTTCTGACTCGGAACTAGTGCCAGGCCTCGGCAAGCCTCGCCCCGGCACCCAAGTACCTCGTCAGACAATTCCTTTCTTTCCGTACCTCGGCAACAATGTACTATTGTGTTTTTATTCCGGTGCGTGCCCCAGTCCGCCGTTATTAAATAGTTATAATTAAGCTCAAGCCTTGTTACTAACCCTAGTTGTAAGTTTAACTTTGTGTTTTGCTTATGCTTTTGTTACTAACAAATTGTGGATCCCAGTGTCCGAAATAAATGATTTTGAATTTGAATTTACCTGTTTTATTTTATTAGAATAATACCCGTTGCCACGAATAAATGATTTCTATTTCTATATTACAGGATTTTGTCAAAAGATCTAGATTTCCTTATAATTATGAAATACTATAACTTATTCTGTATAATTATAATATTATACTATATAACTTATTCTGTGGCTTATACAACTTATGCTGTAGATTGTTTCGATTGTGAAAAACGCACCTGGAAACCGTTGTTATTCTCGTCTTCCAAATCCAATTCCCAGATGTTCTTCTGCCAATTTGCAGGCTTGGTGAAGTTTTCAAAAGCTGCAAACACAATTGATTGATTTAAACCGCGGTTTGTCGATTTTAAAAGATGAGAAAGGTTGCAAAGTTAATTATACATACGTAAAAATATTGCCCGCGCGAGCGAACGCGAGTGCGCAATAATTAAGCTGAGTTATCTAATAGTAATAGTCAGACACACGTGTTTCATACGACGTTTTTCAACATGCTTGCGAGGGAAAAACAGAATACTTAGTGTAAGTAATATAATGGGAGTATCTCACCAGTTTTGAGGTTGCCGGGCGGGTTGCGGAACTTGATGGTCTTGTCGGAGTCCCAGGCGATGCCGGTGCGGATCACGGGCACGGTCTTGCCCAGGTCCTCCGACACCACCATCAGCGTGTCTGCCCAAAATAAAACGTTTCAGAGTGCTTCTTTAAAAAAACACTTTTGGAAGCAAATTATACAATTTTCTGCATGAGATCTTTCCATCACAAAAATTCCATACATTTTTGTGTTACTGCGTCATACAAGGTATATAGGAAATGGTGACACAATAGGAAAACTTTGGAATTTTTTTTATCCCATTAATATCGAATGAACTCGAGAGTCTGTGTAGAAAAAAATTGTTTTTTAAAAGTGGCATTTTTCAAATTTCTACTTACATAATGAGCCACGGGCATCTTCTTCGCGTTGGGGGTGTTGGGGTCGGTGGTGACGTAGCAAAGGCTCGCAGTATAGGCATGATGTAACACCTACCATTGAACAAGGAGTTGGCTATGGCCCCGCAGGGCGCCACGGGCATCTTCTTCGCGTTGGGGGTGTTGGGGTCGGTGGTGACGTAGCAAAGGCTCGCAGTATAGGCATGGTGTAACACATACCATTGAACAAGGAGTTGGCTATGGCCCCGCAGGGCGCCACGGGCGTCTTCTTCGCGTTGGGGGTGTTGGGGTCGGTGGTGACGTAGCGAAGGCTCGCAGTATAGGCATGATGTAACACGTACCGTTGAACAGGGAGTTGGCTATGGCCCCGCAGGGCGCCACGGGCGTCTTCTTCGCGTTGGGGGTGTTGGGGTCGGTGGTGATGTAGCGAAGGCTCGCAGTATAGGCTTGATGTAACACGTACCGTTGAACAGGGATTTGGCTATGGCCCCGCAGGGCGCCACGGGCGTCTTCTTCGCGTTGGGGGTGTTGGGGTCGGTGGTGATGTAGCGAAGGCTCGCATCTCGCAGTATAGGCATGATGTAACACATACCGTTGAACAGTTGGCTATGGCCCTGCAGGGCGCCACGGGCGTCTTCACGTTGGGGGTGTGTGGGTCGGTGGTGACGTAGCGAGGGCTCACAGTATAGGCATGATGTAACACGTACCGTTGAACAGGGAGTTGGCTATGGCCCCGCAGGGCGCCAAGGGCGTCTTCTTCGCGTTGGGGGTGTTCGGGTCGGTGGTGACGTAGCGAAAGCTCGCATTATAGGCATGATGTAACACGTACCGTTGAACAAGGAGTTGGCTATGGCACCGCAGGGCGCCACGGGCGTCTTCTTCGCGTTGGGAGTGTTGGGGTCGGTGGTGACGTACGCGAAGGGCTCGCAGTCCGACGACGGCGTCAGCGACAGCCGCCCCAGCAGCTGGTTGTCGTCCCTGTGACATTGTAGAATCGCACCAGCGTTCACACACACAACAACACAATACAGTCTCGAACACGACACAATTCATGGACCTTATTGAAACAGCCTTAGATCCAAACACGAATTTTTTGTGATTAAAAAAAATATTTAAGGTTTTGTTTCAAAAATTTAAAGATACTACTAAACTATTTACAAGGCTACAATAAAAACTAGTTTATATTTTAAATATTCAGATAGCAGTTTCCTGAATGCAAAATTAGAATACTAATAATCTTTTAAATGATTAGGCCGCCTAATCTATTCATAAACTTGGGTTTAAAGCACACAAGGTAATAATAATACCAAGGCCAAATGGAAATAAAAGGAAATAATAGAAATAGAATACAGTTATTCGTGACAACAACATGCAAACAAATACTTAATCTAATTGTAAGGATGATAACTAATTGTAATTAACACCTCTCAAAGACAGGACATGATGGCATAAAAAAAATGTTCTGACCCTTAACCTTTTCAACGCCAGACCAAACGTCAAAGCACTCACTCATACGCCAAGCAGTTTTCTCCAAAATACCGAATCACAGGGCTAGGGATGTTATTTGCAGTGATGCCAGGTCTCCTGATTTCGGGGTATGTCTACTGATCTACTGATTTTAATATTTCAGTTTTCATACTTCAATACATGATGTTTTCAAGTCCAAGATACAACATCGTCCATTGTTGGTTGTTGTTCATTACCTACTTAATTATTCTTTCTTATCTTATCTTATTGTATTCGGGGGCCCGTAAGGATACACTTCAACCCAAAGGGATCTTTTGTGTAGTTGCCCCCTAGTACACCTACTTGACTTAATTATTCTTAAGGCAGTAACACTTTATTGACAACCGACAATGACTTGAAAATGCCACATTATAACGGCCTTTTAGCTGGTCGGTAGTGATCATGCCTATGAAGCAGGAGGTCCCGGGTTTGGATACTGGTCAGGGCATTTATTTGTGTGTTTATCACAGAGTTGTTCCTGAGTTATGGACGTCTTCTATGTGTTTAAGTATTTATCTATCTATTATATATATCGTTGCCTGGTACCTACAACACAAGCCTTACTGAGCTTACTGTGATACTAGGTTGATTTGTGTATGATTGTCCCATTATATTTCCTTTATACATTAATTAGTTACAATATAGTATAAGCAATAGTTATTTTTTAAACATAGTGCCTAAGGAAAAGCGGTGTCTCCCGATGCAGGCATTTTTATGTTTGCCGGGCGGCTCCATCCCTTAGATCATTTTGCATACCTAATTTACGAAATAATTTTTTTTGTATTTATTTTGTATGTTTACCTAGATTTAACATATCGCCGATGGTTCTGGTAGTAGTTGCTAAGTCCGTAGTAGAAGTACACGTCTCCCTTAAAGTCCTCAGTGAGATTGAAAGGGATAGAACACTGGCATTCCTCCATCTCCTTATTTTGTATGTAGCTTGCACATGTGGTGTTGGTCTCGTCACCTTCCCTGATGCAATGTGTGTAGTCTATCACATGCTCTTTAACCTGAAACATGAACATTCAATTTATATGCATCTTACAAGCAGTTACTACGACAAGTTCATAGCCACAATGAACCATATTGTTAACAAAACAAGGTTGATTTTAGTTTAATTATTTTATTGCAATTAGTGAGTTTGGGTTGTGACCTGATTAGAATTGTGTCGTACCCGAGAATTCTCGAGAGCATTAATCTAGTTTTGTGTGAGAAATGTTCTTGCTCGAGAATATTTCCCGTAGTCAATAGATAATGTTCTCGCGATATCTAGACCTGATGATATGTAATGAATTAAAACCTGCTGAGTTAGAGTAGCCGTAGATGGTTTAGAGAAGGGGTACCTAAACTTTTAACTGACGGCCACGGCCACAGTTGGTGTCAACTTCCACTTTGCAGGCCGGATTGCATTATTTTTTGGAATATATCTCTTTTCTCCGGCCTGACAGGTTTGAAGCTTGGAGGGCTTTAGCTAAGAGACCCCCAGTTTAGAGCAATAATCTCAATTATATAGCAATGAGTCAGTACTTAAATTTATTTGTTAATGGTTTCTACTGAATATATAATGTAAGCACATAATAATTCAGTAGACAAGATTTTTTTAAATATTTTGGTTCTAAATACAACAATCTTTAATAACCTAAATTATGTAGAAACAATGGTGACTAATGTGAAGGGGCCAACCCAATTCAGGAGTATGTCATATCATATTAAAACGTTATCAAACTACACAATAGTCAGGTAGAAATTAACCAATCAAAACTAGGAGAGGAGAAATGTGAATATTGAGGTCTTTCTTTAAAATTATAGTAAATATTTACTTATTTTGGGTATAAATATAATCCTATGAATTGAGACTAACTAGAGTCTATTAATTAGGAAGCAATCACGCACTCAAGTTCAATTTAAATGTCAGATATGTGGCAATGAAAACTATTTGCATTTACATATGTTTATGAAAATATAAATATAAATGCATACATTTGTTTTTCGCTAAATTACTAATAAACGTAAACGAGAACTCTTCAAGGACATAAACACACTACTATAAACATACTATTTGTGACACTTACCTCATCAGAAAAGTATAGTAGTCCAATACCTACTGGAATAAAAGCAATTCCAATGACGAAAAACGTTGGAAGTACCGTTCCTGCAGTCAGTATCGGCTGCCAGGCAGGCAGGCGCTGCTGCTTAAATGCAGATTCTGTAAAATAGCGTAGTCTAGAAGTCTTTAACACTAATAATCGATAAGACACGGGACGGTTTAGGTGTGTCTACGACTTACCTGCGGGCCGTCGAGACTTCACTTGTTGTTCCGATGTCTCACTAGAAGCCATGTTTACCACTTGTGTGTTATTTAGTACAATATGTCCAATTTAACAATATTTAAATGCCTGAAATTAAGTTAAAAGCGTATGCAGAATGTCACGACTGACAGATCGTCCGACGTTTTCAAGTTTCATTTCACGTCTCACTGACATATGATAAGATAGATAAAAAAACGTCATATTAGGGTCACCACATACCTAGCGGTTTTCCTCGCGGAATTACCGGAAGTAGCGGAAATTCATAGACAAAATGCTTAATTTGTCTATGGTAGCGGAAATTTGTCTATGGCTTCCATACAAAAAATCTGCTACCATAGACAAATTTCCGCTACCATAGACAAATTTCCGCTACTTCCGGTAATTCCGCGAGGAAAACCGCTAGGTGTGTGGCGACCCTTCATGTGACAAGGAATTTCACGGGGATACCAGCAGTCAAAGTAATAAAAAAACTATTTTAAGGGTCACAACACACCTAGCGGAATTCCTCGCGGAATTAGCGGAAGTAGCGGAAATTTGTCTATGGTAGCGGAAATTTGTCTATGGCTTCCATACAACAAATCTGCTACCATAGACAAATTTCCGCTAATTCCGCGAGGAATTCCGCTAGGTCTGTTGTGACCCTAAACCTGTATTAGGGTCACAACACACCTAGCGGAATTCCTCGCGGAATTAGCGGAAATTTGTCTATGGCAGCGGAAATTTGTCTATGGCAGCGGAAATTTGTCTATGGCTTCCATACAAAAAATCTGCTACCATAGACAAATTTCCGCTACTTCCGCTAATTCCGCGAGGAATTCCGCTAGGTGTGTTGTGACCCTTACACTTGGCCATAGGGAAGATGCAGCTATAATATTTACCATTACTTTGTGATCAAAACGTTAAAGAAACATAAAATAATAGGCATTGTAACGTTTTTACTTTAGTTTATACAAGGGCCTGACACCGCGTAGCACCGTAAGGGATAGACATAGATGACGTCATGATGACGTCTAACTCGTGGGGATACCAGTAAGAGAAAATTACCCCATTATTTCATATAGCGTGCGCCGAGCACTCCGGGCAGGCCCGGAGCGATGTGAACATAGACATACCACCCATAGACCTGACATGGAAATAAATAAATAATAATACCAAGATTGAACGGGATGGTCTTATCAAACTTTCAACAGGTGTGACAGAGAAGCGAGCTGTTATCGTTAGTCCTTGTCATAGTCTCACCTATTTTTTGACAGTGGAGGGTAACGAACAGATGAAATTAGCGTTTTTACTACGAGAAAACCTGATAGTTTTGTCAGAAAGTTGTGTCGACTACGGACACAATAGTAATTTGTTCCGCACATAAAAAAAAATTTCGCGTTTATTTTTTTTTCTTCAACCTACTTTTCCAAACTCGCAATACGATACCATGCTAATGCCACAGAGTAAATAATAGTATAATACAGAGAGACCTCTGTAATGTCACGTAACGTCACGAATCATGTTGTCCCTTCTTAACGCATGACAAGTTCTCTTTCGCACTTATGCAAACGTATCGGATACGTCGTGTCAAACTCAATTTTTTTGACAGATTTACTTTGAGTTGTACCCCCCTGCTAATGCCCTTGAACGGATCATGAATATTTTTGCTACATCCTGTATAGCAATTTCATTTTTAAGGTCGCTGTTCCAAACCCAACTTTTACATTAAGATTTTCGAAACTTATGATCGAACTTTCATTTGTTATTTCAGTTCCTTTACGGTGAACAAAAATATTGCAAGGAAATCAAATCAGGTGGAAGATCTTTTCGCTTTCATTAAAACTAGTTTGTACCAATCTTGGACTTAGGATGCCAAGCATGCCCCAGACTTACTGAGCCATAGCAAAACCAACACTAGGAATTAATTTTGTTAAATTCTAATTTCTTTAGTATGGAAAAATAAAACAGGTAAATTTTATCACTGGCAGATATCAACATCTTTATTTAAATAAATTTTTGCCAATGATATGAAATTATGATCTTTTTAAAACAAAAAAAGTGGTTGTCTGTAAAGGCGGTTTACGGACTGTAATTTTGCGTGATAACGTAATAAGAAAACTAGAGATGGGCCGACTAAGGTTTTTGCCGACTACACAATCGGCCGACTAATCGGTTTTCAAATTGCCGATTAATCGGCCGACTAGTCGGCAATGACGATCGTAGGTTTTGGCTAACTGATTCCCGACACTTACAAGCTGTCCAGTATAAGTGAATCTTTCATACCATTATAACTATGCATACTCAGAGGTCACCTTTACATTGGTGTATTTTAGTCGCGCTCTTGTTAGGCGATGGAAATTAAAGTACCAGGGCCTCAGTAATCACCGTCGCTTACCAAACGCGTCTTTTTTACAAACCATTATTGCAGAGACCCCTAGATTCGTAACAAGTATGCGTAATCGTAGATTATTTTATACTGGTTTTATTGAAACGATCATTCGTTACCTATCTCGCCTACACTACTCTAAATGATATTAGTTGGTCTCTGTCACACTTTGTGCAATGCGCAAAATATGGAAATCTCTCTTTCACGCCCGTCTTAAGTATATTGGTGTATCTCTTTTACCCATGATGGACATGAAGATTATAGCAGTGTGTAACATTTAGTGTATGAGTGCCTGCCGGACCCAGGGGGGTTAACATTTCGCACACATATACAGTGATGAAAGAGATGTGCGCGTGGACATTCATACGCGTGCAAATGTGCGCTTTATTGTGAAGGCGATAAAGTGCATGTTCAGATATTTTTGAGTAACCTGACCGCTCCTATATATTTGATGGCGACTGTACAAAGAAATAATTACGTAAGGTAACATGTATAAAGAAATAAAAGTAAAAACATCCAAGGTAATATCTTAAACATAAAACTAACAAGCAACAATAATAAAAAAATAAAATAACAAAAATAAAAGCAAGATTAAGAAAAAATAAAAAAACAAAATAAAATGTTCCCATCCGCGAGGATCGAACCCAGGCCGATCGTTTAGCAGACAAACTTCTTCCCACTAGGCCACGCCCCGACTTGTAAGACTCGATGAAATTAGATTAGATGTCAAGCGGATTTACGGTCATACACCTACTCCTATGTATTCATTATGCCCTAGTACAATCGAAACATAAAATTTTTGACCACGTGGTCCCAGCGGAACGCTACATTTGTTTGAACATGCGGTTGGTTCTCCATCGATTTATAAGACGTTATCATGTCAAAAATACCTCAATATTAGGGTAAGTATAAAAATCACGCACTGGTATCCCAGGGTATCCCTAAGGCGTATGTAATGCGACTAAATTGCTTATGCGGTTCTAAATTACTGACAGCTATACGGCTAACCGCGTTCATAAATTAGTCGGTTAATATGTTCTCGAATGTTTTATTTACCTTTACGATTTTATGTATTATTCTTCACGAGAATAGATTTATTAACAAGATTATAGCGCGTAATAGATTGTAGGATACTATTTATACACTAAACAACAGGAGTAAACTGTAAAATGTGGTACTTACCTGTGAAAGGTTATGTTGTCGTAATATCGGCGATAATCACTTCTACAGCTCAAAACACAACAATTAACCATTGTTTTCCGTAGCTGGCACAACTTTCCACGAAATATATTTGGGTTTCACCTAGCAAATACAGATATTTTGCAAGAAAACGCGAATTAAATGTGTTCATGACCCTCCACTCATAGAAAGTACTTACGGTGGAGGGTGACATAAAGCCGTGAGTCTATGATAAGGACGAACAAAAAATGGCAACTTCTCTGTCATACCTATTGAAAATTTAATAAGACCATCCCGTTCTATCTTGGTATTATTATCACCATGCCTGTCTATACCTTATATCCTATGTCTATGCATAGAACAAAACTAGTGACAGTTGCCAACCCATAGATATACCACCCATAGATCTGACACGGAACTAATAATACCAAGATAGAACGGGATGGTCTTATTACACTTTCGATAGATACGGCAGAGAGGTGCTATTTTCGTTGGTCCTTGTCATAGTTTCTATTACCCTCCACGCGTTACTTCTAGCAGTGGAGGGTAACAAACAGATATAATGCGCGATTTCTTCAAGAATTTCTGTGATTGCTACGAGAAAAGCTGTTAGTTTTCCTAGAAAGTTGTGTCGGCTAAGGAAAACATTGGTAAATTGTTCTGTTTTATGCTGTAGAAGTGATTATGGGCATCTATATATCTATCCCTTACGGGGGTACACGTGTGCGGGCTCTAGTTAATGCTTGCTTTGAGTGCCAACCCCACTAGCCATCATACAGGTGTGACGTCACCAGACGCTGATTGGTGGATTAAAACACATTCCGTTTCACGTGTTTGAAATTTGTATAAACTCATAGACATAGGATATAAGGTATAGACAGAGCATGGTGATAATAATACCAAGATAGAACGGGATGGTCTTATTAAATTTTCAATAGGTATGACAGAGAAGTTGCCATTTTTTGTTCGTCCTTATCATAGACTCACGGCTTTATGTCACCCTCCACCGTAAGTACTTTCTATGAGTGGAGGGTCATGAACACATTTAAGGTGATACAAAACTAAAGTTGTGTTCAGCAGATGTAAATTTACTCGAAGCATATTTGATTTACGAGTTTGATACTTTCAAGAATGATTTACGACTATATGGCCGAGGGATTTGTAGATGGAAAACACAATTGGCTACAATTTCCTCGATACTTTTATTTTTCAAAGTCAGGTCTTCTTTTACCCTAAAACTGATTTTGTTGCTCAATTATAAAGAATATAAGGATATAATTGGAGTATGATAAAGCCATTAACTAGTTTTAGGGAATTGTAGATTGACAATTTAATTCGTTGCTTACTTTTACCTCGAGATGGCATAATGTGAAATGACGCTTACTACATTTCATAAACGCGCTTCCAGACTAGCTCGCGCTCCTTCCCGGCGACACGAATTACCTTAGCGCTATCCTTTACTACATTTGATCAGTCTGTCAGCGGCCACTGCCAACAACGGGTTCTTGTTTGTCGGCGTCAGCACTTATTTGTACGAAAATAAGGTGCCTTTAATTATTTTTTAGTTTTATTACACTCTATTTGTAGATCTGGTTACAAAAATGTTTTTTGCGTTCATCGAGCTTGTACCTCCATACAAAAATACTCGTGTAATATTTATTTTAGTTATAGACTAGTCGTTTCAACAACAGAGTAAACATCAGTAAGTTCACTTCCACTATACTTGCGCACACGGCGAGACACGCCAGTTTTGTAGGTACTAATCAAATAGGTACCATTTGGCGGTCAGTGCTTACGTCGTATATCTTGTACCGATTTAATATTGTATTCAAGCAATAATGCAATGAATGCGTAATAAGCGCCGACCGCCTAATGGTACAGTCGACGTTAAAAATATGTTTACACTTTTGAACTTTATTACAAAGGAGTAAGGTGCAAAAGTGTAAACATATTTTTGATGTCGACTGTACCTTTGCCAAAATAATGTCAGAAATAGTATTAATTACAAGATGATTATTTGCGTAATGGACAACTTTTTTAGCGAGTTAACTTTCTATAGGTAAGTTGGTACAATTATACCTAACAAGCTGTCACGCTTGCACACCGTAGCCGCAGGCGGTTCTCTTCCTCTATCTACCCACTAGTTACTCAAAGCGCTTTGTGTGACCGCGTCTTCAAGACAAAGTTTGGCTTTGCAAGTCATACCCGAGCCTTCCACAATCCTGCAAGAAATAATTGACGGAGTCGCTGTCGCCGGATACGGCGTGGAGAAAATGATGACTCAAAGCAAGTAGGTAGGTATAATTGAAACTCGTATTTGCCCAGACACAGACAACACGCAACGCGACTAATTTTAAAATACGTTCCAGTCAGTGATCGGAATAGGTAGCGTATATTATTAGATGATCAAACGAACTTACCTGAAGTGAAGTTCGATCTAAATTGTCATGTCTTCGCTGAAAGATTTATATTTATTAACGAGGTAGTAGTTGCCTAGCAACGCCACAACGGATCCGCACCTAGTTTATCGTAGAAAGAGAAAAAAGATATCTGTCTTCTTCTACGATACCCGGTCACTGGTCACCTCATTATTTTCAGAGCATAGCATATATTTCAACATTGTTATTACAGGGCTCGTATGGGTAGGGTGGGACTCTAAATCTTTCAGCGAAGACATGACAATTTAGATCGAACTTCACTTCAGGTAAGTTCGTTTGATCATCTAATTGTCATGTCTTCGCCTCAAGATTTATATTTATTAACGAGGTAGATGTTCAGAGCTAAACAATGTTGAAATCGAAATCAACAATGAAATATGAAATCAAAGTATATACCATAATCAAAGTATATTTCAAAATAAACGCTTCATTTTATATAGGTAACAACTAACAAGTGTGTTACTATAATAAATATAGGCAGTGGCCTTTTTAACGATAATTAAAATACACGAGTTCCACCCGAATTTTAATAACTCAACTGGATCGTTAATTATACTAAAATACTTATCTACCTAGAAAAAACCAGCTAAATAATGTTCTTAGCCAATTTAAAGGTAAGATTGTACCTTGAAAGTTGGTTTAGGTAGGTTTTTTTTTTTTTTTTATAGACATTTACAAACACCAGGGGGGTGCAACTCAGTGTAAATCTGTCAAAAAAAAAAAATTGAGTTCGACATGATGTATCCGATACGTTTGCATAAGTGCGAAAGAGAACTTGTCATGCGTTAGAAAGGGACAAAACGATTTGTGACGTTACAGAGGTCTCTCTGTATTGTACTATTATTTACTCTGTGTAAATACCCAACATTGGTTTAACGGTCGTGCTTTAGTTTTTTCATCCACCAAATTAGGAAAATATATATTTATATGTGGGTATCACTCTGGCATCGTAAATGTTACTTAAAAGGTTACTCAACAACATAGGTAAGGGATGTTGGTATATATATATAATTTTTTTTTTTTTTTTTTTTTTTTTTTTTTTTTTTTTTTTTTTTTTTTTTTTTTTTTTTGTGTTGGTCAAATGAACAACACCGAATTTGCAACACGATCTATATCTACTAATTTTGCTAGAAATTTTACTAGTCGATGATATAGAAAAAGGTAAATTTAAACAGAGTCTTTCTCATTTACGGCAGATGTTTCAAATAGTCTTCAATTTATGTTAGGTGTAACTAGAGTAGGTATTGATTAATATCTTATACCAGCAAACGGGTTTGCCATCTTCAACCAATGGTAAGAATAAATACCAGGGATAAAGAAATAATAATATGATTTTTTTTTACTGAAAACATCTAGTAAAACGGTTTAAATCTCGTTCGGGTAGTAAATACCTACTAAGGTAAAGAGGTATTTTGCTATCGAGTTCATCAAACTTTAAATATGAAACGTCTCAACAATCCGTTTTTATGGAGCTTGTGACGTCACGAAATACTGTGGTGAGTGGATATCCATTACTTGAGTATGAAAACGATATTTGATCTTATTTTCCAATTGCATTTTGCTACTTATAAGTATATAATACATATATAGGTATTTTACGCCTGCTCGAAGAATGGAATGATTGACAATTCCCTGTACTTGAACGGATCTGAGGTTTTGAAGGTAGGTTAATAAAATTTTCCAGTTTTGCTCCCCTATTAATAAATTGGAAATCATGAAAAACAATATTCGTTTTCAATTTATTTTGATAATTAGCAAAATAACACATTGATTCGACTTGTCGATTCTCAAAATATGTCTGAGAGGCGCAGTACGTGCTAGCTTATTCCATAAAATAAGTTATAGCCGAATCTGATTTGGAAAATAAAATTGCCGATTTATAGTTGCAAACTAGAATGGGCAACAATAGTTTTATTTCCACTTGGTAGAATGAACTTTAAAGATTTATGTTAGCATATCAAAACGAAGGATTGAAAAAGTATGTTTAGAATGGGGACTTCAACTTTAAATATATATTTTATTTGGCTTATTTGTCATCAGAAAGCTAATAAATATTTTCCATGGAAAATATCGCCAATTACAAAAAAAAAACGTACAGTAATGAAAATCATACATGGCATCAAATGTTTTGGTTAATTATGTTCTAGATAATGTCTTATTTTCTGTATAAGAAAATGTGAAGAGGGAAGCACTTATGTATCCTTGCACTAATAAAGTGCAACAGCCTTTAAGTTCCTACTATTTACAATAGGTACTATATAATCCTTCTTATATGAAAACTTGACTTTAATTTGAAATGTTCGTTTAAGTTGAATTATTTTACAAATAAGATCAGTCAAACTAAAAACGCAGGTACTATAAGGTTCCTTTCCCCAAATGTTTTAAAACACAGTAGGTACATTTTGTATTATAATCAAATCATGGCATATCCAGTGTTTCGATGTCCTATTTTTTACTTTATTATTGTAGTAAAATAATCCAAGTTTGTAAAAGTTATTTGTTCACAAAACGTAGTAAAATAAATATTTTTATTTTTCTAGCAAAAACAGACGTCGTTATGACAGACCTTTATAAATAATGCCATACAACAAGGATATTGTAACTTTTTAGTATTTTGAGTAAACATGAAAGCTCGCATGACCAATTGGCCATGAGTTGCAGTGAGCACTTGCGATCTCGCAATGCGTAATACACGCAGCCAGGGAAAATAACGTTGAAATCGTTAATTCGTAGATTGTATTTGATGTGTGGAAATTAAAAATGTATTTCTCTTATTTAAATACAAGAACCGCGGCTATCGAGACGCACGTCGCTTAGTACAAGCTTGCCATGCTTGTTTTTTGTGAGTAGGAAAGTAATATTTTTTTGAGTAAGTAAAATGTAAATCCTAAAACCTGCCTGGTGCCTGATCTGAGCACTGTGTGTCTGCGAGGTGGATACTTTAAATAAATCCTTACCGTTTTGAAGAAAGAAAGTCTCATCTCATATAATAATATTATCTACAGATAATCTATCTATATATACATATATAGGTACTGCAGGGTCTGCAGGCTCATGCTTTAGTTCTTACTCGTAAGACTTTTATGCAATTTGATCAATCGACTTTGTACCAGACCGAGGAAAAAGCACCTGTTGCCCATCATTACTGCTTACATGCGGGACTCGCCGAGTGCCGAGCCGAATGGCTCGTTCTTTCTGATTCTATGGAATCGATAGTAGAGAGAGACATAATAATACGAATATTTGGGCGAATGCCCGAATGTGTGTACACGGCTGAGGTGCTCGGCACAAAACAAACCTTATGTTTTCATTTGTATTTTAATTGCCAACCAAGGAAGATACAAGATCTGCGCGTACCTATGTGACTAACGTCTGCACGACAAAAGCGTGTGAATGAGGCGCTGGGCGTGCTGACTGCTGACGGCGTGGCCGACGTGCGCAACTCGCGCGTTTTCGTCGGCGGTTCCTACGGCGGTGGCGCTGCCGTGGTGATGAGACGGTTGGCTCCTCATGTTACAATTAGCAGACTTACAGCCTTTTTTGTTTCGGTAGAATAAGAATTAGGTACCTTGATTTGAAGATAATTAAAATGAATAAAGAAAATTATAACACTGCAGCCCACAGTTTTTTTTGGTAGTTAATGTTTTTCTACCCTCTGTTGATCTTTTGAAACCTGTTTGCTGTTTGTAGTAAGTACATAGGTACTTGCTACGTATATACTTTGCACGTAGGTAGGTTGGGCACCATTGCATAGCCATTTAGCCTGTGATATAAATATGCACAATCGTATTATTTTTTATTTTTTTTGGAAAATGTGCTAAGTAGGTTTCAAGAAACTTAAGTCCTTTCAAAATTGGCGTTTACATTTTTGCCAATTCGCCATATTCCGTCGCCTCCGAAACAAAATCGATACGTCTGAAGTCTTCGGCGTTGGCGAGGGTCCTGATGCTGGTTCCGCAGGCTGCAACACTGACGAGGGTCCAGGCTCCGACTCCAAATCCCAAGCTGCTAGTTACGGGATACCTCCTGAGGCCTAGGTCGATACACCCAATTGTTTGTCTATTGTCTATTTCTGCGGCTTGCAGATTTTGTGGAGGCGGCGGTAGTTTATATTCTACAAGGTAAAAATAGCGGTTAACATCTCGTGTTAACTCTGCGAAATTGCTACTGATTATTATCTCGTAATAATTCTGAGCTATAATTTCCACTGCCTAACATCTCGTGTTAGATCGGGGAATAAGTATGTGATTTATTATGCGAAATGCATATCACTGTTAAAATAAATCACAACCACAGGCTCCAGGTAGACTTCAAATAGATCGCTTCCAAAGTTATTCCAAAAGGAAAAAATAACGGTTAACATCTCGTGTTAACTCTGTGAAATTGCTACTGGCTAATATCTCGTAATAGCTCGGAGCTAAACTTTCCGCTGCCTAACATCTCGTGTTAGGTCGGGGAAGAAGTATGTGAATTGTATATCACTTTTAAAAATCACAAACACAGGCACTTCGCTCCTTTTCCTCCGAAGAAATTCCTTATTTCATCACTCCTCTTCCGATCTTGATTTTCCTTTAGTCATAAAAATTTAACTAAAATCCACTAGGTAATTAGCTAAATAAATCAAAGTAAAATTTAATTTATTTGCTAGAGCTCTAACCAGGTGCGATCGCTGCGCGCGCAAAAACAATAATGAGGTGACCAGTGACCGGGTATCGTAGAAGAAGACAGATATCTTTTTTCTCTTTCTACGATAAACTAGGTGCGGATCCGTTGTGGCGTTGCTAGGCAACTACTACCTCGTTAATAAATATAAATCTTGAGGCGAAGACATGACAATTTACCTAAACTTTGGGGTCGTCCAGAAATCATGTAATCATGTAAATATTTGGCCTATTTTTGACCACCATCTAGAATTGAAACCCGATACTTGAGGATATTTAGGGCCTCTTATTACGAATCTGAAGTAAAAAAATTAAGAATCGGGCGCGATCTTGAGTTTGTTCATTTTTGATCCGATCATGTTGAACATCGATATCTAAGGATCCGCCAGGCCCCTTAATATGAATCTGAAGTCAAAATTCTAAAAAAAGGGCGCCATCTTGACTTTCTTCACTTTTTATCCGATCGGTTTGAAACCCGATACTTGAGGACATTTAGGGCTTCTTATTACGAATCTGAATTTTTTTTTTTAATTGGGCGCCATCTTGAGTTTATTCATTTTTGATCCGATCATGTTGAAAATCGATATCTAAGGATATGCCAGGCCCCTTAATATGAATCTGAAGACAAAATAAATGGGCGCCATCTTGATTTTCTTCATTTTTTATCCGATCGGTTTGAAACTCGGTATCAGAGGATCCTTAAGGCCCCTTAATACGAATCTGAAGTCAATATTGCAAAAACGAACCGCCATCTTGAATTTCGTTATTTTCGATCCGTTCGTGATGAAAATCGATATCTGATGACCTTTGGGCGCCATCTTGATTTTCTTCACTTTTGATCCGATCGATTTGAAACTCGATGTCTGAGGATCTATAATAGGCCTCTTAATACGAAGTGTCGTATTAAAGGGCCTGGCGGATCCTCAGATATCGATTTATAACTTGATTTGATCAAAAATAAAGAAATTCAAGATGGCAACCGTTTTTTCTTATTTTGACTTCAGTTTATATTAAGGGGCCTTAAAGATTCTCAAATATCGAGTTTAAAACCGATCAGGCAAAAAATCAATAAAATGAAGAAAAGGGGCCCTAAAGATCCTCAGATATCAAGTTCCAACAAGAACGGATCGAAAAGAAATAAATTCAAGATGGCTGCCAGTTTTTTCACATTCGTATTACGGGGCCTGGCGAATCCTCAGATATTGGATTCAAGCTTGATCGCATCAAGAATAAATAAATTTAAAATGGCGCCTATTTTCATATTTTGACTTCTGTTTCGTGTCAAGAGGCCTTATAGATCCTCATATATCGAGTTTTAAACCGATCGGATAAAAATAATAATATTTAATAGCCTCCTAGCCCAGTTGGTAGTGACCCTGCCTACGAAGCAGGAGATCCCGGGTTCGAATCCTGGTAAGGGCATTTATTTGTGTGTTTATCACGAATATTTGTTCCTGAGTTATGGGTCTTTTCTATGTATCTAAGTATACAGGGTGCTCGCGAGGAAACCGCATAATTTTGCCAGCGTATTCCTGAGGTCATAAGAAGTAATAAATGTTATATGAACTTATGTCGAATTCACCAAAAAAAAATTTTTTTTGTGCTTTTTTTAGATTTTTTGAATGCTTTTGAACATAAATAAAACTATTGACTAAAATAAATTGGTGCATTTTTATCCGTAAAAAATGGTTTACGCAAACTATTCTTTGGCATTTTGATATCTGACAATATGAATGTCTAGACTAGACCCCATAAAGAGAGAAATCACCATCAAAAAAACTTTTTGCACTGAGTTACAATAAAAAAAATGTTTTTATTTAGTTGGTAATAACTCTGAAACTAGACGAATTCCAGAAAAGTTTGTACGACATTTTAGTCTCCAATTACGATCAAGAATACACTGTTAAAATCTCTCGCAATCCTCACAAGCACCGTGTATATTTATCTATATAAGTAGGTATATCGTCGCCTAGTACCTATAGTACAAGCTTAGCTTAGTATAAGTTGATTTGTGTAAGATTGTCCCCAAATATTTATTTATTTAAATGAAAAAAAAGCAAGATGGCCATTTTTACAATTTTGACTTCAGTCTTATATTGAAAGTCCTTTAAGATCCTCAGATATCGATTTTCATCACGAACAGATCGAAAATAATGAAACTTAATATGACGGCTAGTTTTTGCAATTTTGAGTTCAAATTCGTAAGGGGCTTTAAAGAAAGATCCTCTGCTATCGAGTTTCAAATTGATCGGATAAAAAATGAAGAAAATCAAAATGGCGCCCATTTTTTGAAATTTTGAATTCAGATTCATATTAAGGGGCCTGGCGGATCCTTAGATATCGATTTTCAACATGATCGGATAAAAATAAACAAATTCAAGATGGCGCCCAATTTCTGGAATTTTTACTTCAGATTCGTAATAAAGGTCCCTAAATATCCTTAGATGTCGAATTTCAAACCGATCGGATAAAAAATGAAGAAATTCAAGATGGCGTCCATTGTTTTCAATTCTAACTTCAGTTTTGTATTGAGAGGCCTTTAAGATTCTCGGATATCGATTTTCAACACGAACGGATGAAAAACAAAGAAATTATAGATGGTGGTCAATAATAGGCTAAATACGATCACATGATTTCTGGACGGCCCCAAAATTTATGAATAGGTAAATAATATACGCTACCTATTCCGATCACTGGCTGTCTAGTGCCTACCATTTTAGAACATAATTATTTTAAAATTAGTCGCGTTGCGTGTTGTCTGTCTCTGGGCAAAGGCGAGTTTTAACTAGAGATACCTACTTGCTTTTGAGTAATTAGTCGGTAGATAGATAAAGGGAGAGAACCGCATGCGGCAACGGTGTGCAAGCTATGCCAAGCCAATGTCCATTACTTAACTCTCAAATTATGTGTATCTCTGCTACAACCCCATCAAATTTCATGAAGATCAGAAAAATAGTACTAGTCATCATCGAACAAACTCTCAAAATCAAAAAGCCATCGAAATGCCGAGACGTCCCAGTATAAGTAGCTAGAAGTGGTTTGTAAGAACTCGCTTCGCTTGCGCTCCGCTCGTTCGATTAGTACTATATTTCTGACATTATTTTGGCAAAGGTACCATTTGGCGGTCGGCGCTTACGCATTCATTGCATATTACTTGAATAGTACAGTCGCCATCAAGCTGGCTCTACATGATGGGCCATCATAGGGACGCAGCCATACGACGGAACGAGATCGCAATATCGTTAGCTCTCTCTAACGCATAGCTGCGTCCCTATGATGGCCCATCATGTAGAGGAGCCATCAAATATATGAAATCGGCCAAGGTAGTCACTAATATCTGAACAAGACCTCAAAATTAAAGGCGATAAAGTACATGTTCGGATATAAAGTACAGTTATATTGCATAAAATCGGTTAAGCCGTTTTTGAATTCTAGCTCAAAAACTCATGTTAAAAGGACTTAAGTGCCGCAAAATATCATATATAAAACGACCTTTTGATTGGGTGTTTTGTGAGTTTTGTGACGGACCGGTTATTATGGAACCTTTATTTACATTGAGCATGGCTCGACATGTTATGATTATAAAATGTGCTCATTTGTACCTTTCACTTAGGAGGTACAGTCGCCATCAAATGTATAGAAGCGGCCAGTGTACTCAAAAATATTTGTACATGCACTTTATCGCCTTGACAATACAGGCGTTGTACATATATTTCTGACCACCTTGGCCGCTCCCATATAATATATCTGATGTCGACTGTACGTAATTTACAATAAAAAGTAACATCGTTCACAAAAACTAAATCAAATTCAGTTTAAAAATTACCGTCTCGCAAAGCAGATTCTCCTACTGCAAAAAATATCGAGATCTAGTTTGTTCCGAGTGAACTTTCTGCGAACCTCTATCTGAGCGAAGTGCGTAGTGACCGAGTTCGCAAGGAGGTGGGGCTACGCGATGATTGCTCCGCCCAAATCGAGGTACATGTTCTTTTGAGTCCTCGTCTTAATTCGCGTTTTCTTGCAAAATATCTGTATTTGCTAAGTGAAACCCAAATATATTTCGTGGAAAGTTGTGCCAGCTACGGAAAACAATGGTTAATTGTTGTGTTTTGAGCTGTAGAAGTGATTATCGCCGATATTACGACAACATAACCTTTCACAGGTAAGTACCACATTTTACAGTTTACTCCTGTTGTTTAGTGTATAAATAGTATCCTACAATCTATTACGCGCTATAATCTTGTTAATAAATCTATTCTCTTGAAGTATAATACATAAAATCGTAAGGGTAAATAAAACGTTCGAGAACATATTAACCGACTAATTTATGAACGCGGTTAGCCGTATAGCTGTCAGTAATTTAGAACCGCATTACATACGCCTTAGGGATACCAGTGCGTGATTTTTATACTTACCCTAATATTGAGGTATTTTTTGTTTTAAAAAGATCATAATTTCATATCATTGGCAAAAATTTATTTAAATAAAGATGTTGATATCTGCCAGTAATAAAATTTACCTGTTTTATTTTTCCATACTAAAGAAATTAGAATTTAACAAAATTAATTCCTAGTGTTGGTTTTCGCCAAAGCGAAAAGATCTTCCACCTGATTTGATTTCCTTGCAATATTTTTGTTCACCGTAAAGGAACTGAAATAACAAATGAAAGTTCGATCATAAGTTTCGAAAATCTTAATGTAAAAGTTGGGTTTGGAACAGCGACCTTAAAAATTAAATTGCTATACAGGATGTAGCAAAAATATTCATGATCCGTTCAAGGGCATTAGCATGTTATCGTATTGCGAGTTTGGAAAAGTAGGTTGAAGAAAAAAAAATAAACGCGAAATTTTTTTTTATGTGCGGAACAAATTACTGTTGTGTCCGTAGTCGACACAACTTTCTGACAAAACTATCAGGTTTTCTCGTAGTAAAAACGCTAATTTCATCTGTTCGTTACCCTCCACTGTCAAAAAATAGGTGAGACTATGACAAGGACTAACGATAACAGCTCGCTTCTCTGTCACACCTGTTGAAAGTTTGATAAGACCATCCCGTTCAATCTTGGTATTATTATTTATTTATTTCCATGTCAGGTCTATGGGTGGTATGTCTATGTTCACATCGCTCCGGGCCTGCCCGGAGTGCTCGGTGCACGCTATATGAAATAATGGGGTAATTTTCTCTTACTGGTATCCCCACGAGTTAGACGTCATCTATGTCTATCCCTTACGGTGCTACGCGGTGTCAGGCCCTTGGTTCTATGAGATTTGGCTTAAAGGGCTAGCATCCGGGTCAAAAAAAAAAGAATTTGACACTGTTGGCAGGTTTGGTTTGACAGGGACGAACCCATAGATATACCACCCATAGATCTGACACGGAACTAATAATACCAAGATAGAACGGGATGGTCTTATTACACTTTCAATAGATACGGCAGAGAGGTGCTATTATCGTTGGTCCTTGTCATAGTTTCTATTACCCTCCACGCGTTACTTCTAGCAGTGGAGGGTAACAAACAGATATAATGCGCGATTTCTTCAAGAATTTCTGTGATTGCTACGAGAAAAGCTGTTAGCTTTCCTAGAAAGCTGTGTCGGCTAAGGAAAAGATTGGTAAATTGTTCTGTTTTATGCTATAGAAGTGATTATGGGCATCTATATATCTATCCCATACGAATACGATAGCAATCACATAAATTCTTGAAGAAATCGCGCATTATATCTGTTTGTTACCCTCCACTGCTAGAAGTAACGCGTGGAGGGTAATATAAACTATGACAAGGACCAACGATAATAGCACCTCTCTGCCGTATCTATTGAAAGTGTAATAAGACCATCCCGTTCTATCTTGGTATTATTAGTTCCGTGTCAGATCTATGGGTGGTATATCTATGGGACGAACCAAGGACGAACAAATATGGCGAGTGACACATACATGAGTGACGTCACAGGAACTGTAGATCCGTTTAGGCGCGAAAATTTAAATTGTCAGTTTGTAACAGCATTTTTTGACTGTAAATTATAGTATTTTCATTTTTTAACACACTCGTGGTCTATTCTACTTGCGATTCTTTCAAATGGAAGCATAAATGAAAACACTGCATCTTGCCTATTTCTCGGCCCCGAACTATAAGTTAGAAAAGTGCAATTAAAGTTAGGTCACTCAGGGGCAGGGACGGCAGGGTACACCACTGACGTCATTGTGGAGCTAGTATTTTTGGTCAGGGCGGATTTGCGGAACATTCAACTCATATATTTACAATCAGCACGCAGTGTCACAGTAAAAAAGGCGTCCTATGCGATGTCACTTACCGAATGTCCTAGATCTACAAGGTGTAACAAAAATGCTGGTGATCCCGTATTCTACTTATGAATAAGTAAGAAAAAAAATTATGCTTTAGTATGGAGAGTCGGCCAGCTTGGACCACCTGTCCAATAGAAAAAAAAATTTTTTTTCGCGTCCAAAATTTTTTTCGTCGATTTTTTCTTAGTCGCAATACAGTATTACGCCTTTAAAACGGATCACCAGTATTTTTGTTACACCCTGTATACTCCTGAAATCATGAGTCTCATGAATCGTCGAATCATATGCAACATTTTTGGTGAATTTTGTTCGAGTCTGTAAGAACTTTGTATATTCGCGTCGCGGCAGAAGCCTTCTAATCTTCATTTCAAGTACACAATTGCTAGGAGCAGACTGCGTTAGCGTCACAGATAACCTCGATCACTAGATAGATCATAACTTATGATGATGATTCATAAGTAAATGTTACAACTCGAGGTCACCACACACATTAGGTGCTCCCGTACCAAATTTTGAATGAGAGCGCATTTTTCATTACTCATGTGAATTAAAAATATCCACAAAAATCAAGTTACAGAGGTATACCTGTATTGTTATACTACAAATTGGTGTAGAATACTATTCGATGTGCTGTTCGAATCGTAGAAATTTACGAATAAAATTACGCTTATGCGTGGTGACCTCGTGCTCCCTGTAATAGTTATTTGTTATACAAGAGGTGAAAGTTGTATTTTACGTGCGAGTGTTATTTGAAACACGAGCTAGCGAAAGGATTCTATTATTGACCACGAGCGAAGCGAGTGGTTCAAAAATAGAATCCTGAGCGTAGCGAGTGCTTTAATACACGAGACGTAAAATAACTTTCACCCGTGTATAACACAAAACTTTTCACCTCACTACAGCGAGGAAAATAAGAAAAAGGGTGCATTTTGCTCGGTTTCCCGTAATTCCTCAGGTGTTTAATACTTCTTCATCACTCGAATCACTAATTTTTAACAAAACAACCTAGAAAAACATGCGAATATTTAACGTTGATATGATGGATGAATTGAAATGAAAAGTTTTGACGTAAAAGGTTTTATTAAATGTCAGATGCGTTTTGTTCGTACGTAGACTTATTCGGCTGTCAGAACAATTTATCCGTTTTTACAAAAAGAATGAAGATTAATGTTGAATGCTGATATTTATGAATTAAAATAAAGTTGTAAGACTGTATTAAGTGTTTTTACTCGATGCAATTCATTAATTGCGATGTTAAAAATTCTGCACTTTTAACGTTTTACGTTTTGTTAGCTGTCAAATGTCACTTAAGCCACTTGTCACTTATGTCAAAACTCTTTCACCACATGTGGATAAAAAGCGATTTTCACAATAGATATTAAACAAACAAAAAGGGCTTTCCGAGCTAGTGAGGTGAAAAAGCTTAATGATGAGGTGTCTGTGGTTAGCGTAATCTGTCAGGCATGATACAAGATATTCCACCATGATCCAAGGGTCATCCCATTGAGTGACATTAATAACCCTTGTATACGGGGTTCAGTTCGCATTCAGAAAATTACAAGTAATTTTTGGGTAATAGCAATAGCATAGGAAGGGTTAATTAATCGAGGGGGCCGAGTGCAAATTCATTTTAGATTAATTTTATTTATTCACGATTAGGTACATTACACATTAATAAAAATACATTTTTTTAAATACTAATCATAATTAATGAAGGCACGAAGGGATAAGATCGGAGTGGAAGATCGAATAATTCAATTATATCGAATAATTTCAACACCATCATTTTCTTAAGATCCGGTCCGGTCTTATCCCTCTCGAATGTCCAATAATTCCCGGCGTAAATGTACAAAACCAGAGTTTTACTTTTAACTTAAGTTAAAAGTAAAACTCTGGTTTTGTACATTTATAAAGTAAAAAGGACTTTCGGTACAATAGAGTAGGTAATTTTCTTCTTTAAAAACAGATTTTATTCACAAGAGTGCAAAGAATATTTTCTTCTATTCTATTCGCACATTTTTTTTTCAATTTCCTTGTAAGTACCTATGTAAATAGTATTTACGTTACTCTGGGCGCTAAGTGAGATTTACCGCCCTAGGGCGCAGCGGCAAATCTCACTTCACACCCAGGAGAAGACGTAAAATTATGTACGGACCACGGGCGGTAATAAAGAAGGCCTCAGATCGCTTGTTTATGGCCCTTACCTTCGGTTCGGGCACAAATGCCAGCGATCTGAGCCCTTCTTTATTTTACCGCCCTAGGTACGTAATGTACTATTTCCTCGCTTTAGTGAGGTAAAAAGATTTGTGTTACACACAGTTGCAAGTTGCAAAGTTATTTTAACGTCTCGTGTGTCGCTAAGCTCAGGATTCTATTTTTGAACTACTCTGTTCGCTCAGGATTTATTTTCCGAACCACTCGCATCGCCTGTGGTTCAACCCTAGAATCCATTCGCTAACTCGTGTTTCAATTCCACACTCGCGGTTAAAATATAACTTCGCTCCCTTGTATAACAAATAACTATTAAAACAATTTAAACTTACCTACACTATTATCACTACACGCGGCTGTACTTACTTGTGTATAGTCACTATGCGCGACATGTTACGGAGAGCTTAGGTCTCCATCCTCAAGCACTAGGCGAATCGATCCATGACCTGTCGTTGCGGCGCCGGGCCATGGCCATCGCGATGTCGCGCGCAATGACTACACACAAGTGAGTACAGCCGCGTGTAGTGATATTAGTGTTAATGTCTCACGAACGTTTAAATTCTAAAAATATATATGTACCAACCTACTTATTAATTATTAATAACAATCCTTAACGTTTCGAAAACGAGGATAAACGCGCAGAGTAAAGCGTAGGTGCCGTGCCGGTGCAATCTTAATAAAAGTATCTTGATAGTTATGCTTCATATATGTCAAAAACTGGCCAAGGGCATATCGGGCCATGCTCAATGCAGGGTTCCCTATAGTTGCCGGCCTGTCACCAATAAGTACATCCTTTCAAAAGGTCTTTTATTGAGGGATATTTAGGGCGCTTACGTCATTTTACTATCCGGCACTTACGTCCTTTCACTATGATAAAAAAAAAGATAAAAGATATTTATTCTTCAATTTAGGCACACTTATGAACGTCAGAGAGAAAAAGAAACTACCACCGGTACCGGTTCTAACCCTAATACACCTCTGACCCGAGAAGTATTACTTATTACCGGCAAGAAACTCGCCGGAACTTATTTTTCCAAAACAGTAATACTAATACATTAAAGATACTATATACAATATACTACTATATGCGTTTTTGAAGAATAACTCGCTTCGCTTTAAGCCCTTGTTGTACATAAGTACAATCTACTATTTCTAATCCCAACGCACCTTGCACTTAATAAATACCAAACTATAAATAACATAGACAGCCAAATAAAAAATTACATTGCTTCGCAGCGACATCTAGCGTTACTACAGTACGCTACTCGTTACTAGATGTCGCTGCAGCGCAATGTAATTTTTTCCTACTATATACACCGCCGCCGCGGTGCCGATACACCGATCTGCATATGATAAGAACTAAAAAATAAAGTTAAATTATAGTCTTTAAGTTAATAGTAGTTTACTAATGTAGTTTTATATGTGTAACTAACAATCTATGGATCTAAGGTATGTGTTTTTTTTATATCTATAGGTTGTTCTCGTGCAGATAGCGGTTCAAAATTGAGCTTCAAAAAGGTCTTAGACTGTAGACTGCCTATATTATTTATAGTCTCTAATAAATACTAAAAAGAGGCAGAAAAAAGTTAATTAGTTATTAAAATAAATAAATAAACTAAATTAATCCTTATATCTAAAATTACTTTAAAATACTTCATATCATAAAGACAAAAAAAGAAACATGTCAAATCAAAAATGTCAAGAACTTAAAATTAACATACTATCTAGTCAAATAGCCCACCCCGCGCCGTTCCTGACGCAAAGGTTCCCAAAACGCTTGCAGCATTACCACGCTGAATCGCGATTTAGTACGGGCGGCGACCGTAGGATCTGCTACGTAACGTGATACAAAGATAAGCCCCATGGCACATGTCCATAAAAGGGATGCTGAGTTCCGGAAAAATAGTAAAAAAAAAAAAGAATTGGCCGAAAAGACAAAAAAGTACCACTTCCGGTTTAAAAAATGGATGGTATTTTTATATTATAATATTATATTGATGTTTTTAAATAAATGTATGTACAGATGTTGAACAATACATTAACCCGCTTATTCATAAACGTAGTGCAAACCTCATTTAACTAAATCATCTTTTGTCCTTATCTGTCACATTGACAGTTGTGTTTGTTAGAAACAGACAAAATACATTTTAACTACATGAGGTTTGAAACACGTTTATGAATAAGCGGGTATGTCAATAAGTTTTTCATTATTATTATTACTAGTGCTGGAGCCGCCGCGCCTACAAGAAATTTATCAAAAAAATTACCAGTTTTCTTCTATGTAGCGTTGTAGAGCCCGTCTCGGAGATTACGAAAACATAAGTCTTAAAGGTCTTAAATGGCCATAAGTATGTATGGCGTCAAGATGAAAATACAATTTTTTGGCCTTTTATCAACGAGCCGGACGCTTCAAATTTTGACACATGATTTAGCCCGCATCAAGTAGCCTACATACCAATTTTAAGACCATTCTGGTGGGCGCATAAGATTTTAAGACCAGTTAAAGTTACAATTTTTTGGCCTAAATTTATCAACGAGCGATCCGGACGCTCCAAATTTTGACAGTAGTTAAAGGACCCAGTCAACAAACCAAATCCCAATTTTAAGACCATTCTGGTGGGCGCATAAGATTTTAAGACCATTTTAAGAAATAGTCGATTTCATAGAAAAAATAGCAAATTATTGTAAATTCGCTTTAAAAATTAATTAACTGGCACAAACACAACTGCATATTCACATTTAAGTGTTTCGTAACTAAAAATGCCGTAAAAGTATACCGCAATAACTCAAAAACTGGAGAAATTTGTCTTAGCAAAACTTTAGTCACGGGGATCTTAAATCACTAAAATTATTGTTAATTTTAAACTTAATGGCTTAAAACATTATTTAAAATGCTGGATGTAATTCCTATAGACATTTTCTACCAGACGCTCATAATCCTAAACAGACAAGCGTCAAGTTCGGCCCAAGTAACATTTTGAGCTGTATAATAGCTGTATCGGCCAATTTTTCTGCTGTATAAAGGCTGTATTGACGGGCTTGGAGACCGTTATATCCTCAAAAAGGGCCCCAAATTATACAGCTCTAAGTGTTAATATAGCTGTTTAACGACGAATTTTACAGCTCTAAGTGTTGATATAGCTGTTTAACGACTAATTTTACAGCTTTAAGTGTAGATCTAGCTGGTTAACAGCTGTATTATTACTGAGTGATGGCTGATTTACAGCATAAATAAATTCCATTTTACAGCTAATACTCCTCGGCTACACTTTTTATGTCTATATTCACAGCAGTAAACTGACAAAAGTCTACATAAGAGATTTTTTTACCCGAGTTGTGTCTATTCTACTTTGGAACGTCATAATTCGAAGACATCTTGTAAAATATACGCATCCATTAAGTGTACAAAAGGAAACTAAACCAAGTGCGGTAGTAAACGATATTCTGTACCTATTCTGCTTGCGGCTGTTAGTTTTATGTGAATGTATATACTAATTGTAAACAAAAAACTCACGCGCCCTCGAAATTATAGAGATAATTCAATAATTATTGTACATTGTGATTTAGTGGATCGAATCTTTTTTTTTAGATTGACTCTTTTGTGTTACTTATGCTTCTCTATTTAACAATAAAGTTATTTTATTACATGTAATTAGTAACTACTTAAGTGTTATAATTGAGAAACATAATAACAAACCCATTTTAGGATTTTTAAAGATTGTAGGTTATGTTATTAATGGCGTTCGTAATTTAAACAGCATTAGCTCTTCAAGTACTCGATTTTGAAGCTATATGCTGAACTATGGAAAAAATTGAGTGTGTTTACCAGCCTCGAGTTCAATAGCTGCTGTGTAATAGTATTTAATTTTCGGCTTTATAAAATAGTATGAATACGCTTTTAAACAGCTTATAACATTACATAAAACTCTTGTAAAGGTTACAGCTTTATAAAGGCTTTCTATAGAACCATTATTCAGGTATTATACAGCTTCATGTGATGGCATTATAACCGAGTAGGTTTACACCATTATTCAGACAATAACATCATTGTATACTCTTATTCCGCCGTTACAAAGCTTTAGTTTTCCAAAAATGCAGTTCGCTTTTTTTAGCACTTAATTCTGTATAATGCTGTTTTTTATGTTAATATAAAGCCAAAAGTAATACTTTCAACATTATACAGCGGTAAATCAGCCTCACTGTATAAGAGAAACCTTTTCTGCGCTAGTTCAGCTTTAACAGATTTTCTACTCCGTTATTCATCAGTTTTTAAGCTCTAAGCTGTTTACTAGCGAATTTAAGCATCTTTTTAGTCTAAAATGTTACTTGGGGGTGTACTGAGAATATTGAGTGAATTTGTTGAATTTGAAGCGGCACCGACTTCAAACATATCAGTTGGTAACGCATATAAATAATATAATGATTCATTTTATCCTTTTTGAAGTCGGTTTATCTTTTTTTTGTAAAAAGTTTTTTTAATGATTTGACACCCCCGTAACTAAAGTACTGCTAGGACGAATTTCTCCATTTTTCGAGTTATTGCGGTATACTTTTACGGCATTTTTAATTACTATACACTTAAATATGAATATGCAGTTGTGTTTGTGCCTGCCAAATATTTATTTTTACGAATTTATAGTAATTTGCAATTTTTTCTTTGAAACCGACTATTTCTTAAAATGGTCTTAAAATCTTATGCGCCCGCCAAAATGGTCTTAAAATTGGGATTTGGTTTGTTGAATGGGTCCTTTAACTACTGTTAAAATTTGAAGCGTCCGGCTCGTTAATAAATTTAGGCCAAAAAATTGTATTTTCAACTTGACGCCATACATACTTGTGGCCATTTAAGACTACAACGCTATATGGAAGAAAAACGGTATTTTTTTATAAATTTCTTGTATGCGCGGCTCCAGCACTAAAATTGGTTAAATGTTCTCAATGCGCCTAACTTGATGCTTGTTAGTTTTAAGTTTAGGATCATACATACTATATGAGGGACTGCTGGAAAATAGGAATAACCATTACGCTCAGCTTTTTAATTCATATTGTGCGCCATTAAACTGAAAATGAATGATAATTTTAGTGAATTAAAATCCCCGTGTCTAAAGTACTGCTATGAGGTTTATTTTTTATTTTTTCAGTTTACTGCTGTACACTTTTACGTGGTATTTTTTTTGCAGTATATTTTATGCGGTATATTTTTAATAATAAGAAACTTAAATATTGCGTTTGTGTCAGTTAAAATAATTTTTGAACAGAATTTATAGAATATAATTCGCTATTTTTTTTGTATGAAACGACACTTTCTTAAAATTGTCTTTAAATCCTATGCACCCACCAGAATGCTCTTATTTTTCGTATTTAGTTTGTTGAGTGGGTGCGTTTGTTGAATTTGAAGCGGTAGGCTCTTTGACAAATTAAGCCCAAAAAATTTCAATTGGTTTAAAAACCTTACGCGCCCACCAGACTGGTGTGTCTTAAAATGGGTATGTAGGTTATTTGAAGTGAGCTAAACCGTGTGTCAAAATGTGGAACAGTAGGATTAGAAATAAATATACGACATTTTTTCAGTCAGTTAGATATGAAGGAATGTTTACTAAAACAACATAACTACTTAGAGCGGTTGACACTTTTTTAAGAACATTGTTAATCGTTTCAGGTGTTTAACCAGTGTAGTTAGTTATGTTGTTTTTGTAAACATCCCTTCATATTCTCAGTGCACCGAACTTGACGCTTATCTTTTTAGGATTATGAGCGTCTGGTAGAAAATGCCTTTAGGAATTACATCCGGCATTATAAATAATGTTTTGAGCCAATAAGTTTAAAATGAATAATATTTTTCGTGATTTAAGACCCCCGTGGCTAAAGTACCGCTAAGACGAATTTCTCCAGTTTTTGAGTTTTTGTGGTATACTTTTACGGCATTTTTAGTTACGAGACACTTAAATATGAATATGCAGTTGTGTTTGTGCCAGTCAATTAATTTTAAAAGCGAATTTACATTAATTTGGTACTTTTTCTATGAAATCGACTATTTATTAAAATGGTCTTAAAATCTTATGCGCCCACCAGAATGGTCTTAAAATTGGGATTTGGTTTGTTGACTGGGTCCTTTAACTACTGTCAAAATTTAGAGTTTAGAGCGTCCGTCCTGCTTGTTGATAAATTTAGGCCAAAAAATTGTAACTTTAACTGGTCTTAAAATCTTATGCGCCCACCAGAATGGTCTTAAAATTGGTATGTAGGCTACTTGATGCGGGCTAAATCATGTGTCAAAATTTTAAGCGTCCGGCTCGTTGATAAATTTAGGCCAAAAAATTGTATTTTCAACTTGACGCCATACATACTTGTGGCCATTTAAGACGTTTAAGACTTATGTTTTTGTGTTCTCCGAGACGGGCTCTACAACGCTATATGGAAGAAAACTGGTATTTTTTTTGTAAAATTTCTTGTAGGCGCGGCTCCAGCACTATAAGAGCCAAGAGTGTCCCACTGCTGGGCAAAGGCATCCCTCTCTTCCACGCATCCCGGTCTTGAGCAGTCTCCCACCTGTAGTATATGACTAATTAAAATATTAATATTTATATTTCTACTTCTACCGCGGGTAGTATGGGTCTCCACAGTTTGCCATCATTAAAAAAGAATGTTAAGGTATTGAAACACATACCGAAAGGAGCGAGGAGTCTGGCGGCGGGCAGATTAGCTGGCATAATAGAAAAATGTTTAACGTCAAATAGTGTGGATGAGTGGTTTGCTTTACTCTCCTTTTCCTTCACTGCTTTGCGGGTTCCGGAGTGTTCGGGTGGCCAATCTCTTACGTCTAAGGTGAAGGAGAACATTGACGCAACTCGTATTTATTTTCCTGACGAAATTACTCACAAACCGCATTCTCTTTACCGTGCTATTGAGGCCAAGGTGCATGAGGGGGACGTGCGGGGTGCAGTTCGCCTCCTGCTGTCGGATTCTAAATTAGACCCTGATAATGACAATACTTTAAGGGAGTTGCAAAATAAGCACCCTTCTTCGTCAAGGCCGCTTGCATTGCCGACCGAGCCAGATGCTTCGAGCCCTTTCTTGAGTGTTACTTCTTCCGACGTAGTAGACGCTTTAGGGAGCTTTTGTAATGGATCGGCTGCTGGTTTAGATGGGCTTCGTCCCCAGCACTTGAAGGAGTTGACTTCATCATCGGCGGGTAGTAATGGGCCAATATTGCTTGAATCCCTAACGAAACTGTGCAATTTCCTTTTAAGGGGCATGGTTCATCCTCAAGCTTGCCCGTACTTGTATGGGGCATCTATTTGTGCTCTGACAAAGAAGGACGGAAGCGTTAGGCCTATTGCCATCGGTAATACGATACGTCGATTGGCTTCTAAGTTGTGTTGCCGCTCTGTTAGGGATGGAATGGCAGAGTACCTTCAGCCGCATCAAGTGGGTTTTGGCACGCCTCTGGGCTGTGAGGCAGCAATTCATGCCACACGTGCTTTTGCACAGGCGCACGACAACACCGACAGGGTTATTTTAAAGTTAGATGTTAAAAATGCGTTTAACTCTGTAGAAAGGGATACTATGTTGAAGGAGGTAAAGGATTTGGTACCCTCTTTATATCCTTTCCTCTATCAATGCTATGCTTCGCCTAGTAACCTTTTCTATAACAGAGCCTTAATGTCCTCACAAGTCGGTGTTCAGCAGGGGGATCCTTTGGGCCCATTGGTTTTTTGTTTGGCCATACAAAAGTTGGTAACATCTTTGGATTCTCCTCTTAATATCTGGTATCTGGATGATGGCACGATTGGTGGTCCGCCTGAAGTTGTTTTGGAGGATTTAAAAAAGTTGTTGCCATCTTTGAAAGCCATTGGTTTGGAAATCAGTGGTACCCAGAAGTGCGAATTATTTCCATGTCGTGCGAATGGATTCGCAGCTGATTTTCAGCTTTTGCTGCCAGGGTTGAAAGTTGTGGATACTACAGACTTTTCACTTTTGGGGGCTCCAATTTTTCCAGAAGGGGTGCCCGCTGTTGTTGGAAGGAAAGCGGATGCTTTGTCTGCATCACTTTCGCATCTTCAGCAGTTAGCGGCCCATGTCGCGTTAGTCTTGTTGCGCAACTCCTTTTCTATGCCACGTATGGTTTATACGTTACGAACGGCCCCGTCTTGGTTATTTCAGCAATCGGTTAAGGACTTTGACCAGATACTGCGGCATGGCCTTGAAGCTATTTTAAATATTAGCCTGGATGAGTTGCAATGGGTCCAAGCTGCGCTGCCTATTAGGTATGGGGGGCTGGGAATTCGTCCTGTGTGCGACGTGGGGCTTGCCGCCTTTGTTGCTTCTGCTTATGCTTCTAGGGATCTTGTCACTCATATTCTGTCCGTAGATGGTGGCAATTTCGAAATCCCGTTTCTGCCGGAAGCCCTGGTTGAATGGAAACTTAGGTGTCCAAGTGATGCGCGACCCGACAATTTGAAATCGCAGAGGTTGTGGGACGACTTGCTTAGCAAAAGGACGTATGACAGTTTACTGGAGGGTGCTGTTGGTGTGGATGTTGCCCGTTTGAGAGCTGTGGGGGAGCCGGAATCAGGAGCATGGCTTCACGCGTTGCCGTCATCGCATTTAGGTACTCTCTTGGATAATGACTCCCTTAGGATCGGGGCAGCTTTGAGGTTGGGGTGTGCGGTCTGTGAACCTCATCAGTGTATCTGTGGAGCCATGGTTCAGAAAAACGGTCACCATGGTCTAAGTTGTGTGAGATGTGCTGGTAGGTTTTCAAGGCATCATTCTATTAACGATATCATTCGTCGCGCTTTGATATCCGCCCAGGTACCCAGTGTACTGGAGCCTCAGGGTTTGAGTAGCACAGATGGCAAAAGACCGGACGGGTTAACACTGGTCCCTTGGGCGAGGGGTCGTAGTCTCATTTGGGATGCGACGTGCCGTGCGTGAGTACGTTCGCTCCGTCACACCTCAGCCACACGGTGCGGAAGGCTGGGGCTGCTGCGGAAAGTGCTGCTCAAGCGTTCCAAATATTCAAACTTGATGCCGCTTTATGACTTCGTTCCGATTGCGGTGGAAACCAGTGGACCCTGGTGTTCAGAGGGGAAAAAAAAATTAAAGATCTGGGGCAGCGGTTGAGGGACCGGGGTTGTGGTCCCCGGTCCGGCTCATACCTGGTACAGCAAATATCGCTGGCAGTGCAGCGCGGTAATGCAGCCAGCATTTTTGGAACGTTTGCCCCGGGTACGTGTCGTCTCGGGGATTAACGGCATAAGAACTGTTTTATTTATTTATGTGTAAAATGTTTGTAAATAAATATTTCCTCCATTAAAGAAATTTAGGTACGTTTGATTATCGATCTTATTGTTAGTTGAAATTAAACACGTTTTAAAAATTAACAGTAACTTCACGTTACTGTATACAACATAATGTGACACACATAGTTGAATAAATAGCATGTAAGCAATAATAACATATGTTTAGTTTTGTTAACTCTCTTATGCTGGCCATACACGATCCTTCCTATCGTCCAATTGGCATGACGCTACCGATTGGATCAGTTAGAATTGACCGTGTGTGGGAGGGGATTGGCATGGCAGTTATATCTGTTATGCCAATCCACTCCCACATCCAATCTGATCCAATCGGTAGCGTCATGCCAATTGGACGACAGGAAGGATCGTGTATACAACACATCTTCGGTAGTAGTAGAGTAGTAGTGGTAAGTATGCCCGCCTGTCACGCGGGAGACCGGGGTTCGATTCGCCGCCGGAGAGCCCTCATTGCGACCCTGCCAGTCAGCCCGAAAGGCGTCAAATTCGTCTCTCCATCGTTTCCTTGGTCTGCCCTGACCCCGGGTTTTGTCTTGTGGGACCCATCTGGTGGTTATTTTAGCCCATAAGTTTTCCGGCATACGGCAGATGTGTCCAGCCCAGTCCCATTTTAGTTTGCCCGCTCTTTGAGCTACATCAGCTACCTTTGTTTTGGAACGTAGTATTGTATTTCTAATGCGATCGTTTATTTTAACGCCTAAAATACTACGTTCCATGGCTCTTTGGCAAACCTTGAGGTTAGACTTTTGAATCTTTGTTAGTTTGTGCGCCATAAGTCAGGGTCGGAAGAATGCACATATCCATGAGCTTGCGTTTTCATAGCCAAAACGTTTAGCGTTTGCGGCGTCATTATGCCGTGTCGTCAAAATGGTTGCAACTAGGGATGTCACGAATATTCGCATTCGTATAATGCGATTGCGAATATTCGCATCATTTTGGACATTCGTATCAACATTCGCATTCGGATGAAATGATGCGAATATTTTCCGAATGCGAATGTGGGCAGAACGCATCCTGTTTTGACCGCACCGACCCGGCCGAAGGTCATATGCTTGCTCATACACAGGAAGTGAAAACGACGGTATCACTTGTCTCCTTTTGATCAATAATATAGGACTCTATCACATATCATGTTCTGTATTTATGAACTATGGAAGCATGAAAATGATAAGCAAGATTAACTTTTTTGAATCTACTCCGTAACATTCGTATTCGCATTCGCATTCGGACATTCGCATCCTGAATATTCATTCGCATTCGCATTCGTGAATGTGAGAAAAACGACATTCGTGGCATCCCTGGTTGCAACGGAAGACCAGCGCTGGCCTTGCCAGCATTAACGCTGAGGTGCAACCATTTCCTGACAAGTGTATGTCTCTTTCTGTTTGTTTCCATTGTATGTGTTATCATGAATAAATGTTTTCTTTCTTTCTTTCATAGATTATAAGATTATGAGGCTTCATGATACAATTATGTAGGTACGTTATTCAAAGATCGTCTCGTCTTGATGTGTCTCTGACGGGTCTCCAGTGTTCTTCTTTGTTTTCTGTAACAAGATAGTATATAATATTGTCTACGGTAATATTGTCTACGGTTGCCGCGATATTAGTTATTCATGAAATAAAACAACTTTGAACGGGTGACCACGAACGCTGTAAAGTGTTCGAAACGTCGGGATGTAATTTTAATTCAGTATACGCGTTATAATCCGTTTAAAGTTGTTTTATTTCATGAAGATAGTATTTTATACAATTGTGACATGACATAATGGAGAGTTTTTCAGTCGAGTACCTACCTGCCGTGTTTAGTTAGGAAAACCCTGTCTTCACCCGGTGCAGAACACGAAAATATTTTAACTTACAACCCGACCCCTCTGACCCCACAATCACAAGAAAACCCTCCGCAATCACTAGAATCCTACCTAGAACAATCCCAACAGCAATCACCAAACATAAACGACAGCAACTCGCAAATAGATCACGTATATTTCGTATATTCTGCCGAAGATCTATCCGATATGTATTTTCAATCAATAAACTCAGACAACGAACGAAGATAATAGTGCTAGGTGTACGCAAAAAAAAAACCGCAAATCGATGTTCAGTTTAGCCATTTGGCACACGCATACTAGAGGTCAAAACAAAATTTTTGACCCGCAGTTCTTTAAAAAAAATCCCTTAGGATATACAGTAATACAGTGTGTTTCTGTAATAGGAGCAATAAATTAAAACATAGATTCTACTCCTCAAACTACAAAACTTTTGTTCAACAACTTTTAAAAAATATGTATTTTGTAGATTGTCTCTTTTTCATACAAACTAAATAGTATTTTCAATGAACGTTAAAATCCGTCTAATTGACATTGCTTGGGTATCCTACAGATATAGTCAATTTCGGAATACATTGCGTGTTCGAAAAAACTTTAAAGTGTACTAGAAATCAAACCATACGTTATTTTTAAAAGTCGCTGAACAAACGTTTCCTGGTTTGAGGAGTAGAATCTACGTTTTAAATTTATTGCTCCTATTACAGAAACACACTGTATATATTCGTCTCATGGGGCGTGGCGCCACGCCTCCCATCCAATCGAATGCCAAACAACTCAATCACGGCAGCGCCAAACAACCCAATCACGGCAGCGCCGCAAACCACAGTATCCCGTATCAAACAGTACGACATCTGGTCAACAGTACCACTTTAAGTACAGTAGCCCAACCAAACAGATACACCTTTTTGCCTATAGAATCTCTTCTCCCCGATATGGATGAAAATACCGATCAATCCTCCGAACAAGCTACCGAGTCCCCTAACAAGGAAATGAGCAACAAATCATCAAAAAGCTGCCCCTCGTGGCACTCTTTGATCCAGGAAGGTGGAAGGTTCAAGACAAGCCTATAATCAGAAACTAGGGTTCTTATGGGCCAACATCGGTGTCGATAAATATACCGAAGAAACGTACTTATTCATCCAAACATAAGACATAGCTCACTATTGGGAATGGAGGATAGACTCTTGGTGGACGGATTCTTCTCCTATATTATCGAAGATGACAAAAAGGTCAGGGCAGTGGTCCTAGGACTTCCGGTCGCAATGGCCCTCCAAGACATTTTGGACGATCTCCGTGACCAGGGACTCCCGGTCTTGGAGGTCCACCGCATGATGAAGGGCCATTCAACGCCGTCAAAATTGTACTAGAAAATAGCCAAGAGGGTAAGAAACTATTCAAATTGAAACATGTCCTAGGTCTCACCGGCCTGAAACTGCGGCCATCATGTTGCAAAGTTCACGGTGTAGTGTCTTTCGTGATCTAGCAAAGGAGGCCAACACGTCCGCACCGCACTCGCTCACGGCCTTGGTGTGACTACCTGCTGCCCCCTACTTCGCCCGTCAACACGAGACTACCTACGTCACCAGTGCCAAAGCTCTATGACATTGACACTACATACGGGATGCCCCAAAGCTCCCCCCCGTCAACTAAAACCTCGCAGACCACGAGCTCCTCGCCAAGATACTACTGAAGTCGCACCGTTTTACCCGGCTCAACCGAATGCCTGGGGTATGGTGGTATGTCCCAAACTGCATCACATGAATTTTTCTAACGCTTTGGACATTGACGAGTATGCATACTCGCCTCCAAACTGCGAAACGCTGCCTCACCAGGGGAGCAATTACCTACTTATTATTGCGCAACATGCCCATATTATTACAACCGTGCGTAATCTGTGCTCTCAAAAAACTCAACATAATGGATAATACACCCAATAACAGCAGTATTACTAACCAAAGGTTAAAACCATATAATCTCAACATAGGTTTCTTAAACATTAATGGTTCCCAAGGGTGGGGACTCCCACCACTTTCGACCCAGGTTGAAGTCCAATCCCGAATTCTTCCAATTAACCAAAGACTTACCAACAACCACAGACTTGTGACTTTACCATACAAACAAATCTATGATACTAGTGTTGGGTAACTCATTCGTGAGGTACCTCATTTGAGCCCCTCGTTCTGTTATTTTGTCGCAGTACTTCACACCGGGAAAATGTCTTACCTCATTTCTATTGAGCCCCCTCTACTCATTCCTTCACTCACTCACGCTAATCGCATACAAAAAATACACACACTGCACATTCTTCCAAACACTCTCAAACCGTCACACATTCATCCATTCATTCGCGGTACTCGCGCTCGCCGGCAATCAACACATTTTGTCACCTCGTTTGTGTACCTCACCTCATTTGAAGTAAGACATTGTACCACTTCATTTTTTAAATGAGGTGCTCA
The DNA here is from genome assembly GCA_911728535.1 of Pammene fasciana. Lineage (NCBI taxonomy): Eukaryota > Metazoa > Arthropoda > Insecta > Lepidoptera > Tortricidae > Pammene > Pammene fasciana. The sequence continues at coordinate 8,993,495 of OU452292.1, forward strand.
CTCAAACTCATTTTAAATTGATTTCCTACCCAACACTATATGATACAGACTGACAGACGTATTCCCTTCGGGACGCCTGGGCGTAAACTCGATAGTAAATGGAGGACATCTCCAAAACTTAAATCCTCATTTAAAAAAAAAAGTTAATTCATTCCGTACAAGTGAGTTCCAGTGAAGGTGCCTTAACAAGGAGAAGAAAAACAAGAAAGTTTTAGTCCAAGTAACCTTGCCTCCAGTCGACTAGCTCAAGGGCGCCCTGAGCTATCGCGCCCAAACGGGGCTGCGTCAACCTTGGCCACCGTCGCGTACAAAGTCGCCATCACATATCTCGGAGCGGCGAAGGTACTCAAAAATATCTGAACATGCACTTTATCTCCTTGACAATAGAGGCGTTGTTCCGATATTTGTGACCACCTTGACCGCTCCGATATATCTGATGGCGACTGTACCTCGTTGTGGGAATACTTTGTCGGCAGATAATTAATAAAACGTATTTACTAACATTACGTTAAGGATGATACTAACAAATATGTATGAGTCAAAGTTACTTGAAAATAAATGCATTCATTCATTCAATTAAATTTATGCGTATAGTTCGAATTTTTTAAGATACCCGAACTCCGTATGTAAGCAAGAGTTGTTAGGTAAAGTACATTAACGTCTTGGAAAAATCTTACCATACAAGATGAGTATAAACATCTGATTTAAACCTCCAGTAAAGCAACAAAGAGTTTCTCGTCTTCCTGAATTAAAATATTATATATTAAGATTAATTTTATTAACCATGCCATGCCACATGCTCATGCATCTTAAAAAAGCTTAAGGTGATAAACCTTTAATGTATACATAGCAAAAATACGCATATTTTTGTCCCTATATAATGCATTTTTATGACTAGTACATACAGTACGACGTACATCTATCCGTGTGTAGCCCCCGGACTCCAGTGTGCTTGTAATAAAAAAAATCTAGGTATAGATTTGATATATAAAAATGTATAAATATGTAGAGAGACACAGTCTAGGATTTTTTATTGCTCCAAGTTTAATAGCTTTAGTAGATGGCGCTGTACGGCCCCACACATTATGCGGTAACTTTCCGGTTCCGGTTCCGTTAAAGCCATTCCTCGATTCGGACAAGCCACGCCAATCCGTTAGAGACACGTTTATGGCTCCCGTGCACGAAAGAAAGAGATGCAGCGCTCTTAAGGATCAGACTTTTTAACCAAATTAAGATAAATAAGCGAATCTATAAAGTTTTGTCTAATTTTGCTTCTGTGACTTTTTAGATAAACCAGAATACCATATTTTTTACTTAGTTATATTGCTTAATCTCTTATAATTAACGTAAGCTAAGAAAAATAAGGGGAAAAAGGACCCAACTTCGGATTTTTTTTCTATCGAGGCAACTTTCAGCAATCATGTTTCGGCTTGTGCCATAAACAAGAGTATATAGTCTAATAATATATATTCGAAAATAAATGCAGTCCCTTTTCCCGTTTAGTCACTAGAGCGTTTGAAAAAAACTATAATTTTTCAAAGTAGCCCCTTAAGTCGGAACTTAAACATCCGCTTCAGTTCAGGTTCTGTTGCTTTCAAAACAGAAGTTATATCGGATGTCATAGCAACGCAGCGGGGGAAAATGAACGGCGTACATCAAAACCAAACAGGTTTCATTCCCTGTCACCTGTCACTTGCTCATGTCATAGACTTAGCTTAGAAGGTCTAACATCTCGTTTACCTATCCCGGGTTCCGATTCTGGTTCCGCTTCTCTTTTCGGTACCGATTCCGTTTCTGGTTCCGATAAACTAAATTTTAAACATCCCTGCTCTGAAGCGCCATTCGAACTAGAGAAAACCAGATGCCATTTCGTGGCACTTTCTTTTTTTCTTTTTACTTCTTTTTGTATGTATTATGTTTGTATCTGTGTCTACGAATAAACCATTTTCTATTCTATTCTATTCAGATATTTGGGGTCGTACAGCGCCATCTAGCAATGCTATCAAACAAAAATTTGTAAGAATGTCTCCCTCTATTTATACATTCCATTTATTATGATAAATGACATAAGGTCGGATTGAAAAACAATAATTGTGAACAAGTTTAGTGCAAGGGACTACTTTGTCGATTTACAAGGACACTTTTTTCTTTCACTAATAGATAGTGCATATTGCGTAGTTTTAGAAAGTACAAGTAACTCCATATCGACAAAGTGGTCACTTTGTCCGTACACGGACACTATTACTTATGAATGTAACAATAAAAAAGAAAAAGTTAAACAACTTACTTTTGCGTTCCCTGATCAGGTATGCGACTGCAAGTGCTAAAACGACAAGCCCTAGCAGCAGAAGAACAACACCCCACGCCAAGCTTTTGCGGTACGTCTCAATATACACCCCCTCGAGTATCATCGTCCTGGGGCCGTTGTAGCGGTTAACTCCGTAATCTGTGAATTTAAAGTGAAATGAGTAAAAGGTGCTATATAATTTTAATGAAACAAAAAAAAGAATTTTCCAAAACGGTCCAGCCATCTTCGAATAATCGGTAAACATACATATAAAAGAGCCAAAACAAAAATTTCCGACGAATTCAGAACTCCTTCGAAATCTTGAAGTCGGTTGAAAACACGTAGACTTAATTTTTAGATAAGCACATTATTTTTACAACATTACAAAAACTAGAACCGTTTCTGCTTTATCCTGTTACTTTAACGTGTTTTCTACAATAGGGAAGATGTAGCTATAATATTTACCATTACTTTGTGATCAAAACGTTGAAAAAACATAAAATAATAGGCATTGTAACGTTTTTACTTTAGTTTATACAAATTTCAAACAATAATTACTTCCGATTTGAAGTCACGTGAAACGGAACGTGTTTTAATCCACCAATCAGCGTTTGGTGACGTCACACCTGTATGATGGCTAGTGGGGTTGGCAACTGTCACTAGTTTTGTTCTATGAGATTTGGCTTAAAGGGAGCATCCGGGTAAAAAAAAAAGAATTTGACACTGTTGGCAGGTTTGACAGGGACGAACCAAGGACGAACAAATATGGCGAGTGAAACATACATGAGTGACGTCACAGGAACTGTAGATCCGTTTAGGCGCGAAAATTTAAATTGTCAGTTTGTAACAGCATTTTTTGACTATAAATTATAGTATTTTCATTTTTTAACACACTCGTGGTCTATTCTACGTGCGATTCTTTCAAATGGAAGCATAAATGAAAACACTGCATCTTGCCTATTACGAGTATACGGCATTTTTTTTATATAATTTGCTTAGAGTTTTCTTGGTCCTATAGTAAAAGTTGTGTAGTATGGCCTACCGAATCACGTTGCACAATATGGCTAGTGTATGTCTCAATTTAGTTACTTACGCATTTTAATAAACATGATGTAATTTCCGGCGGGCAATCCGTCCGCGTACTCGCCCTTCTTCTGGACTCTCCACACTGGCTTGCGTTTCAGACTAGTGTTCATCCAAGCTTGGAACGCTGGGTTCTTGAAAATATAATAAGCACTTTCATAGTTGTCTTGGCGGAGAGGTGGTTAAGTCCGATCGCACTAACTTTGCATGTAACAGTTGTGATTTGTGATTGTTGAGGCCAGGGCCAGATCTAGGGTAGAGCGAGTGGAGCGGCCACTCTAGGCGCCGGATGGCAAGGGGGGCGCCAAAATGGCAAATGAGAAAGAAAAGTTTTAAAAGACGCGAGTGTGGCGGGGGCCTCAAAATACGCTTGAAAACTTCGACGAAGGGCGCCAAAACCCGATTTCGCTCTACCCTGATCAAGGGCTCGGGCCGGCACTGGTTGAGCCAATACCATTGTTCGTAATTTAGCCGTGTAATAAATGGCCGTTCCGTTTTTAGTTTGTTCATTTAATTTCAAAGCGAAATTAATTACGAACAATCGCAAGTGGCTCAACAATCCCGGTTCGCGACTATATTTTGCAGTGGCAAAATTTTGACCGTCTGCATAAACCTCATGTTTTCGATTTGACGTGTATGCTGGATCTCCACTTTGTTGCTGCAGAGATAACGCGGTCTGACTACAACACTTAGGCTACCCCTACACTAGCGTCTTCCGAGCGTCGACGCGGCGAAAGACGCTAGTGTAGGGGTTAGCCTAATGTATAATAATCGGAGTTGGCCGCGAAAAATGGTATGCAGTTTTGAGATCAACGGAACCATTATAGTCATTTAATTAACTTTGTAAATTTTGTAATAAAGACTGTACGATAAAATCCGGGCACGCATGATCTAGTATATCTTTTTTTCGGATCCAGATATTCAAGCAGTTATTTTATTTTAATATTATGTAAATATAGTAATAACTAATAAAAATAGAATCATATTACAATTGTGTGGGCTTCTCTCAGTGTTTACTGAAGGTATTCCCCTTTAATATTTTGTCCAGCGTTTTTTGATAATATTCACTCGCTTCCTGCTACAATTCCACAAGTTTATTTATATCTTCACAAGCTGTTTTATGCTTAACTAGCAGTTGCCCGCGGCTTCGCCCGCGTACATTATGATTAATGCAGATTTCTACTCTTGAATAAAAGTTTTTCCCCGCGACTTCCTTTGCGTAGAATTAGTAATTGACCCCCCTTTTTACCCTCTTAGGGAATGACTTCTGGGATAACTATTATGTATCCATCCCCAGAACTCAAACTATCTCTATACCAAATCATCTAAATAGGTTCAGCGGTTATCAATTCCCCATATAAACTTTCAACCCCCTTTTCACCTCTTAAAGGGTTGATTTTCGGGATAAAACTATCCTATGTCGTTTTCCGAGACTCAAACGATCTCTATACCAAGTTTCATCTAAATCGGTTCAACTGAAAATACTTCTGTATAAAACTTCCAACCCCTTTGCTATGCACCCCCGTAAGCTTTGTTTTTCGGGATAAATACAATTTTGCCCCTTCCCGGGACCCAAACTATCTCCATACCAAGTTTCATCTAAATCGGTTCAACATTTAAAAATGCCCCATACAAACTTTTAATCCCCACTTCACAACTTTAAGTAACGATTTTAGGAAATTAAAAAAAAACACGCAAGTACGGGTCTTACTTGCGCCTCAAAGGTTTCGTACGAACAACTTTTTTATTACATTTTTGAAAAAAGACGCTTTCAGCATGATTTCATGAGAATTAATAGGGCGGCTGAGTGCGAATCGGACACGTACCCCGATTTTTTTTGTCTTAAGTCGGACTGGTGCTTGACTGCACTCTTATTAGTTTTCCTGTAATTTATACGTAAATAACTATTATATCTGTAATTTTTGCAAATTTTTCTGTCGAACAGTTTCCGATATTGATTAATTTACACCTTTTTTTTAATAACTTCAAAGTTATGTATGTTAAAATTATACTAATTAGAGATCCTCACATTAAGCCCTTGTATTTGATACGCCACACAATAAAGTTATTTGTTTTTTGATTTCTCATTTACCTACCCACAAATCCCCCCCCCCCCCCCCCCCTTAATGTTTAAAATTCATAAATTGGCGTTACATGCCTGCCTTTGGGTCACTGACTTACAAATAAAGTCGCACCATAAGGGTTCCTTTTCTACCATTTTGGTACGAAACCCTAAAAACATCCTTTTCGCTTCCCGGGACTCTCTATACTAAGTTTTATCAAAATCGGTTCAGCTGTTAAAAATTCCCCATTCAAACCTCCAACGCCATTTCATCCCCTTAACCTTGGGTTAATTTTCGAAATAAAAACTTTTTATATGTCCGTTCTCGGGACTTAAATTATCTCTATACAAAGTTTCATCTAAATCGTTCACGTTTAAAAATTCCCCATGCAAACTTGCAACCCCCGTTTCGCCCTTAACCTTTAGGGCTGATTTTCGAGGTAAAAACAATTTTATGTTCCCTCTCGGGACTCAAACTATCTGTATGCTAATTAGCATTAAGTTTCATCTAAATCGGTACAGGTGTTAAAAATTTCCTGATCAAAATTCCAATCCCTTTTTCCTTCAAGGGATGATTTTCGGAACGAAAACAACCCTTAGTCATTTGCAGGGATTCACACTTACTATATACCAAGTTTCGTCTAAATCGGTTCAACGGTTTAAAATTCCCTATAAAAACCTGCAACCCCCGTTTCACCCATAACTTTTTTACCTTTAAGGGTAGTTTTCGCGAAAAAAACTATTTTTTTTCCTCCCCGGACCTCAAACTATCTGTATACCAAGTTTCATCTAAATCGGTTCAGCTGTGAAAAAATCCTATATAAACTACCAACCCTCTTTTCACCCCTTAACGGGTTAATTTTTTAAATGAAAATAACCCTTAGTCGTTTCCCGGGATTCAAGCTATCTATTATATCAAGTTTCATTTAGAATCGGTTCAACGGTTAAAAATTCTCTATACAACCTTCCAATCCCCTTTTCACCCCCTTAAGGGCTGATTTTCGGTATAGAAACTACCCTATGTCCTTTCCCGGAGGTAAAATTATTTCTTTAACAAAAAATTCGAAATTGATGCCATTTTCGTATTCATGATGCCACTCCCATATTGATATTTAGTAATTTCAACCCTATCGCACCCCAACAGGGGGATGATATTTCACTCCCGCCACGTTGTATCATAAAATCATTGGTGTTTTCGTAATCAGCGACCCGATAAACCATAGAAAAGATACCCATGTTGATTTTCAGACTTTGTCACCCCCATTTCCCCCTTTATGGGGTTGAATTTTCAAAAGACCTGAAACACGTGTTTACATATTTATTGTTAGGAATACTCCTGTGAAGTTTCAAATAAAACAGTCTAACTAATCTTGTTTCCCTATACAAACTTTGGACCCCCATTTCACCCCCTGGGGGATGATATTTTACACCTGCCACGTTGTATAATAAAATGGTTTTTGTTTTCGTAATCAGCGACCCGATAAACCATAGAAACGATACCCATATTGATTTCCAGACTTTTTCACCCCCATTTCCCCCTTTAAGGAGTTAAAGTTTCAAAAAACCTGAAACACGTGTTTACATATTTATTCTTAGGATTACTCCTGTGAAGTTTCAAATAAAACAGTCTAACTAATCTTGTTTCCCTATACAAACTTTGGACCCCCATTTCACCCCCTGGGGGATGATATTTTACACCTGCCACGTTGTATAATAAAATGGTTGTTGTTTTCATAATCAGCGACTCGATAAACCATAGAAACGATACCCATATTGATTTTCAGACGTTTTCACCCCCATTTCCCCCTTTAAGGAGTTGAATTTTCAAAAAAGCTGAAACACGTGTTTACTCATTTATTGTTAGAAATACTCCGGTGAAGTTTCAAATAAAATAGTCTAACTAATCTTGTTTCCCTATACAAACTTTGGACCCCCATTTCACCCCCTGGGGGATGATATTTTACACCTGCCACGTTGTATGATAATATGGTTGTTGTTTTCGTAATCAGCGACCCGATAAACCATAGGAACGATACCCATATTGATTTTCAGACTTTTTCACCCCCATTTCCCCCTTTAAGGAGTTAAATTTTCAAAAAAGCTGAAACACGTGTTTACTCATTTATTGTTAGGAATACTCTGGTGAAGTTTCAAATAAAATAGTCTAACAGATCTTGTTTCCCCATATAAACTTTGGACCCCCATTTCACCCCCTTACGGGGTGAATTTTGAAAAATCCTTTCTTAGTGCACCCAGCGGTTTAGGCTGTGCGTTGATATGTCAGTCAGTCAGTCAGTCAGTCAGTCAGTCAGTTTCTTCTTTTATATATTTAGATAGTATGTCATCTTACAAGAAAAAAATGTTTTGAAACTCTTTTCTACTTGAGGTAGTCAGGAAAACTTTCTACTACAAGCACTGAAAGTAATTTTTATATGGAAGGCATTTTTTTGTCAAAAAGTCAATCATCAAAGTTAGAACACCTCAGAACTATTTCAATCTAAATTCACTTAGAAAAATCTTAGCTATGGTGAAAAGATAATGTATAATTTGATTTATCTTTTCGAAAATAAAAAAATATTTTTGACAGTAAAAATTTATAAACGCTGTTAGAACACCGTGTACAAAAAATATAGGCACTGTGGGATATATAGTGATCAAACTCACAGACAACGTAACGTTTATATTATGTTTTTAGTTGTATTATATAGCTTGTAAACCAAAAATTATTAAAAAGAATTGTTGCTTGAATATGCACATTCAATAAAAAGATCTACCGTATCATGCGTGCCCGGATTTTATCGTACACAGTCTTTATCATCTTTATTAGGTACTCGATCTGGGTATTTCGGGGGTCTGAGAAGCAACTCAGCAAAATAATATTAAGATCAATAGATAAAAACCGGCCGAGTGCGAGTCGGGCTCGCGGACGAAGGGTTCCGTATTATTATTATAAAAACGGCAAAAGAATTATGTCTGTTGTATGGGAGCCCCCTTAAAGATTTATTTCAATCTGTTTTTTATTACACGTATGCTATAGCGACAACATAAATACATCATCTGTGAAAATTTCAACTGTAACTATCATGCTTCATGAGATACAACCTGGTGACAGACGGACAGATAGACGGACGGACAGCGGAGTCTCAGTAATAGGGTCCCGTTTTTACCCTTTGGGTAAAGATAAATCGATTCACACCTTGATTATAAATATCGAGTTTCAACGCTACGGTGAAATACACGACACAAACTAAACTTACCCACAAACGTACAAACATTATGAAAGACATTACCCAATCTTTAAGATTTTTTGCAGCTAGTTAAAAATAAGCTTTAAGCCTAAAACTTTATAAATTGCACACAAATTGTTTTTCCTAATACCTTACCTTTTTAGGGTTCCGTAGTCAACTAGGAACCCTTAAAGTTTCGCCATGTCCGTCCCTGCGCCCGCCCGCGGTCTAGCTCAGTGACCGTTAGCACTAGGAAGCTGAAACTTGGTATGAGTATGTGCATTAATCACGCCGACAAAGTGGTAGAATAAAAACTTGAAAAATATTTTTTATTAAGGTACCCCCCACGACATGAAGTGGGGGGTGAAATTGTTTTTCGCTCTAACCCTATTGTGTGGGGTTTTGTTGGATAGATTTCTCAAAAAGAATAGTGGTCTTTTAAATCATTTTTTTGATAAAACTAATAGTTCCTAAAATAATAGCTGCGAAAGTTCAAAAAAGCCCCCTCATCTAACTTTTGAACCGTGGGTCCAAATAAAATTGAAGAAGTTCATGCAAGTAAAGACTTATAAGTACTTTCGATGAAAACTATTAAACTATATTAAATATAAAATCGGTTGAGCCGTTTTCGAGTTATCACTCAAAAACGCATAGTGAAATGGCGTGCGTGCCGCATAGTAAAATGACATAAGCGCCGCCAAGTATCCCTTATCAAATTACCTTTTTGAACGGATATATATTAACAGGCCGGTAACTACGGAACCCTACACTGAGCATGGCCCGACATGCTTTTGGCCGGTTTTTATTAATTCGTTTGTTTTACATATTTCAATTTCTCTAAATTGCAAGACCTATGGCAACTTCAGCCTTACCACAATCACAAACTCAAAAATTGTCTATACATGCGACTGTTATAGACAATACTCCTGAAAGCTTAGAGCATTTAACCAACCGGACCGGACTGGCCATTAACAGGCGTTTTCCTCTGCCGAAAATATATGACCAGTGGTCATACTCATTGTAAGGACTTATGACGTTTATCTGACGTGACGTTACGAATACATTTGACGTTCCCCTCCCCCGCAAAAATCGGCAGACTTTTTTTGTATAGAAAATGACAGACATTGCCGGTCCTGTTGGTTGAATAGTCTAAGACTGAAAGCGTTAATTCGAAATCATGCAAATGAACTAAGCTACTACGTATTACGTATTATATAGCTCGCCAAACGAAGGAAAACTTAGGGGAAATAATTCGTGTATAGCTGAATTTTGGTGAAGTTGTAGATAAAGGTGTCTTACACAACATACTAAAAGTACTCATGGATAGGGGTGCCGCTAACGGGGAGAGGGGGGTGTAAAGGTCCCCTTATTTGGCTTTTCGTAAATAACTCAGTAGCAGTGGCTCATACGAATAAATGTTCTTCTGCTTAATTAATCCACAAATGATTTTCTACAAAAAAGGTTCTTTACACTTTTTTGCTGAGATCAATGTATAATGAGATTTCGAGGAAATACGATAATCACTTTTTGAAACTTTCGGAGCTATTATTTACGAAACTATGAGTTTTGTCTAAAAATTGTTTTAGAAAACCCATATTGAAGAGGGTATTTTTGAGTTGAGAGACTGAGCAGGTTGAAGAGGGTATTTTTTTACTTTTTATTTTTTATGCCACGACGGTGGCAAACAAGCATACGACCTGTCTGATGGTAAGCAGTTCCCATAGCCTATGGACGCCTGCAATCAACTTCCTACCCTTATAGTTTCGCTGTCCGTTTGTCCCAGTCTGTCCGTTCACGGCTTTGCGCAGTGATGGTTAGTACTAGAATATTTAAACTTCGTATGAGTATGTGTTTTGAACACGCAAACAAAGTTTTAAAACAAAATCTGAAAAAAGATTATTTTTTAGGGTACCTCTCGAACACATGAAGTGGGGAGTAAATTCTGTTTATGAATCCACCCCTAATGTGTGGGGTGTCGTTGGATAGGTCTTTTAATATAAATAAGGGTTTTCTAAAACAATTTTTAGACAAAACTCATCGTTTCGTAAATAATAGCTCCGAAAGTTTCTAAAAGTGATTATCGTATTTCCTCGAAATCTCATTATACATTGATCTCAGCAAAAAAGTGTAAAGAACCTTTTCTGTAGAAAATCATTTGTGGATTAATTAAGTAGAAGAACATTTTTTCGTATGAGCTACCGCTACTGAGTTATTTACGAAAAGCCAAAAAAGGGGACCTTTACACCCCCCTCTCTCCGTTAGCGGCACCCCTATCCATGAGTACTTTTAGTATGTTGTGTAAGACATCTTTATCTACAACTTCACCAAAATTCAGCTATACACGAATTATTTCCCCTATCGAGCAGTTAGTGGGCTTCCTTCGGTGAGCTAATAGCCGGACCGCTTTAGAGTCCATGAGGGGGGCTAAGGGAGGAGCGGACGGCGCTTCTCCCCACCATACCCCGTAACGGCGCAGATAACACCCAAGAACTCAATAAAGCAGGCCCTAGACTTAATTATTATTAGACTAAAAGCCGTGCTTGACGGCAGATAGGTAGCCGTAGCCCTCTGCCACGAGGTTTTGCCAGAAAACAGAGATTTTCTGCCATGTAGCCGCCAAATTCTACATGTCCTTGAAACACCATTGGTGACTAGGCTCTACCAATCATTCGGTCGAATGTCTGCCATGTAGACGCTCTCTTCAACTCGCTCCAATCAAGGTCACGTGGCAGAATCTGCGACTATCTGCCGTCTAGCGCATACTTAAGGGTAGGATGCATCACACAATTAACGAACACATCAACATTAAATATGGCATCGCAGCGCAGCTGTCATCACATAGAGAACTGTCAAACTTTTGATACAAGCACGTGTTAAGTAAACGTCTAAACGATAATGTGAACAGACGGTTTGATATATGACACAATAAAGAGAGCAACGAAACTCCTCGAACAACAGTTTTGCTGGCCTGTCACTATAACCTCCACCGATTAATAAATGCCAGATGCCCGGGTCTAGAATTAGGCTACTATAGCAAGCAAGGTGTTTCGTTGCAAGGGCTCGGAAACCGGTATTTACTCCATACTAAATAGCCGTTTTGTTTTCGTTATTTTCGTTCTTTTCTTCACTATTTCATGTTTAATCGAAACATGTTTTAATAAGAAGTCATTACCTAAATATTAAGTTCTATATATAAAATATAAAAAACCATAAAATATCTAAATAAATTGGGTTATTTCGACGTTTTTTGCGAAAACCTGTTCAGTCCTGTTCGGTGCTTTCATTATTGTGTCATATTTTCCGGGGTTAGCTCTCCATCTAATATATGTATATTAAGTAAATATAAATGAATGTGAACGGTTGCATGTAATATCTCACCTCCACACCTTCTAACCCCGTATTGTACTCCCACGGCAAAACTCCCGACGGGTCTCCAACCCAACTCTTTGGCTTTGTGAAGTTATTTTGTACTGGATAAGAAACAAGGTGTCACAGAAATGCTGCTGATCCAGAGCTTAATTACGAGGGCTGCTATTTATATATCCGGAATCCGGGATTCGAACATTTTTAAACGCTATATCTGACCTCCATGGTAGAATTAGAACTTTTTAAAAAATCTTGCCGCAATAATTTTTTTTCTTATGTACGTTAGTCTTTTGTTTTTGGCGGGTTTAAAATGTCACCTCGCTGCAAGAATGGAACTCACTCGTGAAAATATTCGTGCTAAGATTTATTATGATTTTCGGCGGGGTTTAACGCAACAACAGTGCATAGATCAATTAACTTCGACTTTCGGTAATGAAGCTCCATCAAAAACCACTGTGTATCACTGGTTTAGTGAATTCAATCCTGGACGTAGTATGCTCACGGACGAAGTTAAGGAAGGTGGCCCGAAATCGGTCGTTGTACCACAAAATATTGAAGCTGTGCGAAAACTTATAATGCATGATCGTCATGTTACATATCGCGAGATAGAGGCGACTTTGGGCATATGTATGACGAGCATTAATAAGATATTGCATGAACATTTAAATGTAAAAAAATTTGTTCGCGTTGGATCCCACATAACTTAACTAAGGATCAAAAAGAGGCTCGTGTCGAATGGTGCGAGAAAATGTTGAAAACATATAACCATGGTAACTCAAAAGCTGTTTATAATATCTACACAGGTGATGAATCCTGGATCTATGCGTATGATCCCGAAACTAAACAACAATCAACAGTGTGGGTGTTTCAAAATGAGCCAAACCCTACGAAAGTAACTCGTGCAAAAAGCACCTTGAAGTAAATGGTGGCCTGTTTTTTTGGTATTAATGGCCATGTGGCTACAGTGCCACTAGAGAATCGCAAAACGGTTAATACGGAGTGGTACACGACCATTTGTTTGCCGGAAGTCTTTGAAGAAATACGTAAAAACAACCAGCGACGTAGAATCATTCTTCACCATGACAATGCCAGCTGTCATACATCACGCGAAACAACTCGATTTTTGAATGGTCAAAATATAGAATTGACGGGCCATCCACCGTACAGCCCTGATTTGGCACCCAATGATGTTCATTTATTTCCGAATGTAAAGAATAAACTACGTGGTCAACGATTTTTGACCCGTGAAGATGCCGTCGACGCGTTCAAACAGCACGTTTTGGAGATACCTCAGTCAGAGTGGAAAAAGTGCTTTAAAAATTGGTTTCAGCGAATGCAAAAGTGCATCGATCATCACGGAGGGAGAATATTTTGAAAAACAATAAAACCATATTCAGTCATATACGTTTGTTTATTTTTTCTATTCCGGATATATAAGTAGCAGCCCTCGTAATATCGTATTCCTATTAGAAAAAAAAATTGCAAAATATTGGTTGGGGGGTAACCTGCTGGGAGGATGTATCCCATATAGACGAACTGACGGAGAGCTAGCCACGTCAGATATGACACAATAATGAGAGCGACGAAACCCCTCTCGTTAGATACTTATACTATGCTTATTTCTAGTTCCGGACATCTGCAGCTGTAAAGTGGTGGAGGTCAAAGAATGCAAACCACTTTAAGAATACAAATCCTAGAGTTCTGGTTTAAATTGAATACAGTATTATGAGAAATTATACAAATAATTAGATTACATCGTTGCCAGAAAGTAGTCCAAAACCACGTATAATGTAATTAATAGTTTGTCGCGTACTGTTTCTGTTTTCGAAATAATACGCAATGTTCTTTGTTCTGATGTTAAAATATAGGCCCCGTCGTCTATAAATAACCCAACTTCAGCATATTTTACCAATTTTGGCATAACATTTTTGTAATTCAAAAATTTTACTAATATGTCACTCTGACCTTCACCCATTAAAAGCTGCGAGATGCCCGGATCTATCAATAAGGATAGTATTGCTATCTTACTAGACGGCTTTCGTTGCTCGCATTATTATGTCGTATCTGACGTGACCAGCTCTTAGTCCAATATAATTTAATTGCGGTATTTTTTTTTCTTCTATTTGGAATACGATTCTAATCATGCCCTTAAACGGATTACCAGTATTTTTATTTATTTATTTATTTATTTATTTATTATTCAAATAAGTAACACAGCATTACAGTAAAACCAAGGCACTGTGAACTCAAAAACAACGAGATAACATCCTGTATAACATCCTGTATAGATTAATGTGCGACTGATTGATTGTAGGTGTGTAAAACCGAGGCTATAGTTGAGATGAGGTACGTATGTATGGATATAGCAATAGAAATAGTTTATACGAGAAAATAAAAAATAAATAAATATTATGGGACAATCTTACACAAATCGTCCTAGTCCCACAGTAAGCTCAATAAGGCTTGTGTTGTGGGTACTAGACGACGATATATATTATATATAGATATAGATAAATACTTAAAACATAGAACAAATATCTGTGATAAATACACAAATAAATGCCCTGACCAGGATTCGAACCCGGGACCCCCTGCTTCATAGGCAGGGTCACTACCAACTAGGCTAGCAGGCCGTTAAAAAGGAAAGAAGAGGTTAACGAGAAAGAAACTGGCCTCATCTCAGCATGATATAATTATAGAATATAGATAATGTAAGGAAAACTAACTACAGTCCGTGAGCTCTTAAAAGAACCTTCGGGTTTTAGAAAGAGACGTCGGGTATCAATCAACAGTGACACATGAAAAAGCAGAACAGCAATATTACCTTCGTGTGTCATCGCCGATTCCCGAAGGTTCCTCGTAGGGTCGCCACACACCTAGCGGTTTTCCTCGCGGAATTACCGGAAGTAGCGGAAATTCATAGACAAATTAAGCATTTTGTCTATGAATTTCCTCTACTTCCGGTAATTTGTCTATGGCTTCCATACAAAAAATCTGCTACCATAGACAAATTTCCGCTACCATAGACAAATTTCCGCTACTTCCGGTAATTCCGCGAGGAAAACCGCTAGGTGTGTGGCGACCCTTAAAGCTCAAGGATTGTATTTATCAGTAGACTGTAGGTACCATAGATAAATAAGTAAATAATTATCTTTGACTGTACCTCGTCGTCTATTATCAATTAGTCACATTTTACTAACACTACAGTAAAACGAAGCAAAGATGATTTTGCGGATAACGCCTTAGCATGCAACTATTAAATCAAAGTTCGTATATTTGTACCCCAGCTCGAGGTTCCAATGTCATTCTTGGATGTTATGTACGAAATATCACTTTTCGAAAATCGTGAGGAAACTAAACTAATCCCTATAAGGCAGGGTTTCCCAACCAGTGGGGCGCGCCCCCCAGTAAACGCCCAGCAATGGTACGAGCGAGCGGCTCCAGATTTAAACTGCACTGAAACAATTTTTTTGATACCAGCAACTAAATTTCGTCTACTAGTAACTTAATTTTTGGGACTTGCAAACTAAGGCTTATTACTTACCAAAGTGTTTTGTTCTTTATAAGTAAACTGAGTAATAAGCACATAAACTTTGACGAAGTATTTTGCCTGTCTTTTCTTTCAGTGTGTATAAGGGCCGTACCTCAGCGGCGTTGACCCTTCATTTCTGCCACCAGAACGGCGTAGCATTTTAGCATAACGTCGAGTGACGTAAAAGGCGCATAGCGTAAAAGGTTGGGAACCCCTGCAGTGCATCTCTAGGGTCGACTGGCAACCAATTGGTAACGGCTCGGCAGCCGCAATTGCAAAAACTAGTGCCTGTGCCGATTCACAAAAAGTTTCCAAAGTGAATCACGTGTTCCGAAAAGCGGTGAGATGATGACTATGATAATGAAAATAACATGAGGCGCACCACACATCAGAACGGAATTTCCGCTGCGTAATAGCTGAATTCGGCGCCGCATTCCGATGTAATGTGTGGTCGCATTCCGCCAAAATAAACACCGTACTGACTCATCATTTATTTTGGACAGTACCATCGCCCACACTGTTAACTGCCCATCTGTGGACCTTATGCCTTTTGTAACAAGGTCCACCGATGTACAGTTAAGATTGTTATTGCTATTTGTACGTAAACGTAACTTCGAAAATCGAAGCTGATTTGATTTGTCAGTCAAACGTTCGATCCGAAGTGTTATGCTGGCCATACACGATCATTCCTATCGTCCAATCGGCATGACGCTACCGATTGGATCAGTTAGAATTGACCGTGTGTGGGGTCCAATTGGCATGAGTCATGCCAATCCACTCCCACACACGGTCAATTCTAACCGATCCAATCGGTAGCGTCATGCCGATTGGACGATAGGAATGATCGTGTATGGCCAGCATTACCTGTTAGTTGATTATTTGGCATGCATCCATACCTTCTTTAGGAGGGTTTTTGTATTTGGATGTCTCGCCGGTTACTAAATCGGTATATTCTACCGGCACCGGCTTCTTTTCGTCTGTATCGTTTGACATTACTCTGTCAAGGGTAAAAGTATCTGAAAAAAAAAACATATAATACAACTAAAGGTATATTCTAATGCTCGACTTCTAACGTATTATCTCTTTATTTCTTTTTCCTCTTAGGTTAGGGTTTTATAATATTTTTATAAAAGTAAAATATAAAAATACATCTAAAATATACAAAAACAATAAAAACATTATAAAAAACCTAACCTAGGGTGCCGCCGGCAACGGAGCAAGGCCCAAGCTGCCGGTGGTTAGGGCCGCAGAGTGAGGAACCTTCGGACTATGCGCGCCGTGTCCAGAATTAACCGCCTTCTGTATCTGACCCTTGATCCAACCTCAACCCCGTAGCGAAAGTCTCTCAAGATGTTGGTCGAGACTCTTCGCTATGAGACCGTTCGCTGAAACAACTATCGGCACAATGATCGCCGAATCAACCTCCCACATGGCGGTTACGTATTATTATTATTTGTATATTTTTACCATATCGTGGGACCATGGGGTCCCGGACCTTCGGAAGGCATGCGTGGAGCCGAAGTCAACAGCGCATAGGCCCTTTAAAACAATATCATCTAAAAGTAAGGGCGGATACCATCCCCGAGCGCACAATATGATACATCCGGAGATGGTCCCCGCCAGGTGCAAAGACTATTGCAGTGCAGCACTTTTGTGCTGCGATGGGAACTAAGGTCATAAGGCTATGGATTTGAAAGTTGGATGGACTGGATATCGGGCTATGGGAGGAGACTAGCGGACACCTGCCGTGACAATCAGTCTCAAAATTGTAAAAGGCAGGTGGTGACTCGCCAGCTCATTGAGTGGGCCCCGCAATGGCCGCACGCGCGGTGCGACAACAGAGCAACACTTGAAAGTGGCTGTGAGGTTGTCGTGAGGTGAGTCTGCGGTAGCCAGATCCCGGTGTTCCGTTCAGCAGGCCGCCGGCGTTATGACATTTTACAATTCCAACCTGGAGCATAGGTCCCGCTCTTGCGACTCCACTCTGGCCGGCCAATTAAGGCAAGCACAGAGGCGGGGGCCAGATGGAAAGGGCCCTCTGGAATAGGGGTCCGCGGTGTCGCCACTCACCGTCAGCTCGCCACAAGCTGCCCCCGCGGGTTTATTATTATTATTTTTATTTGTTAGCAAAAGCCTCCCTCTCTTTCTTCCACGTGTCTCTGTCTATGGCAATATCAGCCCAATCATCACGAAAGACGTCAAGATCGTCCCGCCATCTCCGCCTATGTTTGCCACGCTGCCGTTTCCCGTTGAATGCCCACTTAGTAGTTCTCTTGGCCCATATTATTAATCATCTAACTAGTAGTCCGCCTCGAACTGAGAACTCGCTATTTACCTAGGTACTTGCAAACGAGTTGACCAATATAACAAGACACTAAGGAGGATTTTTGAGGTGAAAACTTCTTTAGCCGCGTTGGGCAATTTTTGGTAGGGGTAAATCTTATGAGTTCGCGTCACCGACACCGTCACGAAAACAAAAACGCATCACAAGCCAAACATGTAAAATGAATATTGTTGTTGTTGACATTCGGAGCAATTAAGGTAGGTATTAGGGGCGCATAGGTTGTAAAAACTCTTGAGGTGCCACGAGCATACAATCACGCGGGCAATGTGCTTGTTTGCCACGTTGTGTCGAGTTATGTAACCGATGTACTCTAATATACTGATATACTGGGATAAGTTCGCCTTTGTACAGTCACCGGCAATAGTATCTTCTTCTTCTATGGCCGTACAAATAAGAGCGTGTCACATGTTTTTGCGGCCTTCGTGTAGGAACATACTATTGCCGGTGACAGTACACACTTACTATATTTTTGTACTTAGGTACTATACTTGTTTTGTGCTATAAAGTGTTTTACTACTACTACTACTACTATATACTTAATATATTCGTCATATTAACATACCGTTAAAAATAGAGTCGGCTATTTCACCACATGGGAAAATGGTCACATTGTTAATGTAACTGTAATTTCCGCAATACTCCGCGGGACGCTCACCCGGGTTCCCCAGTAACTGCTGGTCATCCCTGAAATTTAGGAATAACTAATTAATATTAACTACGAGATATAGTGAACCATAAAAAAAACTTAATTTAACTAGTAGATTCGATCGTTAATATTAAAATATAGGGTAAAAGTACAGAATCCTACTGCCAAATAGCACGAGACCCTACTCATAGTGTTGTGTTACTGCTGGTGAGTAAGGTTGCCAAAGAGCTCAAGAGGACCTATTATGTTAAGGGAACGTACCCAAACTACGTGACCAGTTTAGGGGGGGGGGGAGGGGGGTCGTCAAAATACTACTCTAGGTCACAGGGGGGAGGGGGGGGAGTCTTAGGTTCTGTCAGGTAGTCAATAATTATGCTCAAATATCGCGCTTCTAATTATAGGTTTCCATGCACTTTTGGCGTCACGCGGCCAGTGTCGAGTAAATAAAAGGCAATAAGTAGGCAAAATTATGTTTTTTTGCTTTCTATGTCCAAAACATCACTCTAAACTATATGTGCGAGTTTTACTACGTGAGAACTAGGGGCGAGGGGGGGGGGGGGTCTTGGCAATTACTACATTTACTACGGATGGTCACCGAGGGGGGGGAGGGGGGTCAAAAACGGAAAGAAATGGGTACGTTCCCTAATTAATGACGAAGGACCCCTCTTGTTCCTTTAGTCGTCGACTCAGTGAATCCTCCTTGAGAGAACAATGTTGATAAAATTTAACTTTTACTCGATATTGAATGTATGGAAACGGTTTACTTAAATTTGCGGCTTTTTAGTACATTATCGTAAGTTGATCCCTAGGAAAGTATTGATACTGGATAGGAATGCAATCGATTGGCATAAAAAAAACATGTGAAAAATAAAAGTTCTCGTTTTCATACAAATTGTGTTGGTAAAGTTTTGCTCGATTTTTGACTAAATACACGGAGAGAAAAAAATTACTAGAAATAAGTAAAAAATTGTCATTCCCAGGACAAGTAAACGTTTACTAAAAACAAGGAAACTTTTACTAAAAACAAGTACAGCGACAGCAACAAACAGCGTCTACTTGTTTTTAGTAAACGTTTACTTGTTTTTAGTAAATTGTTTACTTGTCCTGGGAATTACTATTTTTTACTTGTTTCTAGTAAAAATTTCTCTCCGTGTATCCTGATTTTTTTTGGTCCCATTCAATTTTTTGTTCTGGGTAGGAATAGATTGGCATAAAAAAAAATGACATTTTTCTCGCACTGTACGTCTTCTAAGACCATTTTCGCGTAGCAGCACGGGATCTAGTAACTGTCCTCACATACCCAAAAAAGAAAATCTACTTGTAATTACAGTTCAAAAGGTAAGTCAGTCTTCCATAGTTATTACAGTTCATTATAAGTATTATAAACTCACTTAGATGAAGCATAGGTCTTGTTGCTCTGGTCAAACTTCTCCAATTCATAATACAGGGTGACTGTGCCCTTGAGGTCCTTTTCCAGCTCCCATTCGAAGTTGCAGTCGCACTTGTACAAAGGTGGAGCGGGAACGAACGAGATGCAAGGCAGGTCTATCTCACTGTCCATACATTTATTCACGAGCATGTATTCCTTCGTAAGTGTATCTGTTTGACGCTGGAATGTAAAATTGTAATTAACCTTTTGAACGCCAAGCATCGCACGGAAAAACCGTGCCCTCAGCGCGAGCGCGCATGGCAAACCGGTTATATTTTGGACGTGATATCACGTGCTGGCGCTGAGGGCACGACTTTCCGTGGGCGTGATTTGACGTCTTTGGCGGTCAAATGGTTAAACCGACGTATAGTGCTCTCCCTTATGGGAATATAGTTCAGAGCTGGATACGGTTACCTTCTTTTAGTATGTTGTTGGGTACGACACCAGGACCCCAAAACTGCCGAGAGACGGGGACGTCGATGAATGTCTCCCGAGTAATGACGTCATAAAAATGGCTGCCGCTTCGTTGCGAAAAGTGTAAATTTCATCCAAACTGTGCATTGCACCTATACGTGTGTAGTATCAAACGAAAGAAGATTAAATGTGCTATATTGTTGTAATACATCATATACTACTGTATATTACAGTTTGACAGCTATAAACGAAAACCCAAAATCAGGCTAAAAAATAATTCGGATATTTGCATTTTACAACAAAATTATAAGTCCAACTTTAAAGCCGAGTACTACAATAACAAAACAGACTATTTAAGCTATACATTGCTATAAAAATTATTAAAATCTGGTAATAATTGTGGCAGCTATGTTAAAAAACATGTCGGCACTGCCGAGCTATTTCCTTAGAGTGAAAAAATAACAATTTTCACAATTATAGAATATCCGCAGAAGCTTCGAGTATATTGTTGGTCAAATAATTTAGAGCCCTTAAATGTCGGAAAAATATCTCTATAGTGATTGAGGTCCAAATAATGACGTCATGAACGTGACCGCTACCGAAATTTGTAAAACAGAAATTAAAGCTATACCATGACACATACACACATGTGTGTAGCATCGATCGAAAGCTTATTGAATTTACTACAATACATACATACATTATTTGTGAAAATAATGTATAGTTTAGGAGTTGTTGACAAAATAAAATATTTTTTTAGGAAAATAAAATGTATATGTTAATTCTGTGGCCAAAGAAAATACAATACACTAATGTTTTGTATAGCATTAAAAACACCAACTATTCAGATTTAAAACACAGTTTGAATTTATAAAATTTGATAAGAACTATAAAAGTTGTGCTTACAACTCTAAAGCACACTAACTATTTTACCTACAATGCACTCATACTATGAGAAGCTTGGGCCTAATTATTGACTAGTTTTTTCTAAATTTTGTAAGAATTTAGGGTTCCTTGCCATTAAAGTAAATAAAAAAACCGGCCAAGAGCGAGTTGGACTCGCGCTCCGAGGGTTCCATATACATCACACAATTTTAACAATTTGTATTTTTAAGACCAACTTACGCTTGACCGCAGACTTTTTAGTGTTTTTTTCTTTAATGTACAGGTAAAAAACTATATTAGGTTTTTTTTTCTAAAATGTAGTTTCTTCGGTTTCCGAGAGACGGAGGGGAATGGTCAATTTTCGCCTTTATTCTTGAATATTTGACCAACAATATACTCGAAGCTTCTGCGGATATTCTGTAAATTGAGAAAATTGTTATTTTTTCACTCTAAGGAAATAGTTCGGCAGTGCCGACATGTTTTTTAACATAGCTGCCACAATTATTACCAGATTTTAATAATTTTTATAACAATGTATAGCTTAACTAGACTGCTTTGTTATTGTAGTACACTGCTTTAAAGTTTAACTTATAATTTTGTTGTAAAATGCAAATATCCGAATTATTTTTTAGCCTGATTTTGGGTTTTCGTTTATAGCTGTCAAACTGTAATATACAGTAGTATATGATGTATTACAACAATATAGCACATTTAATCTTCTTTCGTTTGATACTACACACGTATAGGTGCAATGCACAGTTTGGATGAAATTTACACTTTTCGCAACAAAGCGGCAGCCATTTTGATGACGTCATTACAAGGGAGACATTCATCGACGTCCCCGTCTCTCGGCAGTTTTGGAGTCCTAGTGTCATACCCAACAACATACTAAAAGTTGGTAACCGTATCCAGATCTGAACTATCACTTAGGCCCTCTCCCATAACGGAGGGGACTAGTACGCCCAAAGCTTGCCACAGTACCTATTCAAATCTCTTGCATTGAAAAATATCCTCTTGATTGGATCATAAAATAAAGTATATATATCCTTTCCTTTTTCTTTTCTTTTCTTTTTTCCTTAAGAAAATACAGCCAGTTACAGATTTACATACAAATCTTATTTTTGCTATATTTTCTTTGTATTACAATTTTTTGCAACGAAAACGAATGTCCGACCTAGATCTGTACAACTAGAAAGCCCATGCCAAATTTCATGGTTCTAAAGCATATCGTTTTAAAATGAGAGCTAAACAACGTTTGTATGGGAACGTGAGTTCACGCGAGCGTCCTGGCGACTCTTAATATGAGTCTAATTTATTATAAAGCATTAAAGCAGTTTATTGCAACTTTCAAAATTTCTCGAAATACTCGAGAAATCCTGATCGAGAATCGAGCATTCCCTCTCTCTCTCTCTCTCTTTGCCTAGCCTTATCCCATCATTTGGGGTCGGCTCTCCTAGTCCTTCGCCAGGACGCTCTGTCCCGGGTTGTCTCAGATGTGACATTTGCATCTTTCATGTCCTTATTTATGGTAGCTATCCATGTTTGGGGGGTCTTCCTCTGCCTTTTTTTGGCGCCGGAAACATTTCGAGCACTTGTCGGGTCATGTGTTCGGGTGGGCGACGGAAAGGGCGAAGAAATAAAAAAGGTCGAGAAGCCAGAAACGCCACGCGTGAGCCAATTAACTAGGTAATAGTTGTTCTGTGAACCGTAGACTTCGGAGACCGTAAATAACGCGACAGCAAACTTCCCTCCTTTTCCCCCCAATCAAAAAAATGGCTCGACAATTTTTGGCAAATAAATCAAAGAACGTACATGCCAAATTTCATCGAAATCGGATGAAAAATGCGACTAGACAGGCTAGACCGACACTGACCAACTAATACACACACATCAATCTGCCAAATCATCGTACCAGTGAGAGACCCCAGACCCAACACGCACCCACGCGCCCGTGCGGCCTCTCCTTGTGGGTTAAAACTAAAACGGAGACGTTCGTCGCCTCGCTACGCTCGGCTCCTCAGTCAACTGTTAATAATTAAGTGTTAGTTATTAGTGGCATTAATACAAACCGTTTCCGTAAAATCGAGGCACAAACTTCCCACGATAATCAGGATAATTGCAAGAAGAACTCCAACCCCAAATATTATCCAAGTTTTTGTTGACTCTGAAAAACAAATGTTCAGTATCATGTATCCGGGACGATTTAAACCTAAATTTATTAGTTGTATTACACCATTATGGTGGCACATGTCGCATATGTAACACGTGTGTAACCCAAGGTTTCTTTTTAATATCAACATGTGGAATATAAATCGATAGGTCTTCAAAAATAACTTTGAACTTATAAAAATATTACGGAATCTAAAATCTCTTCCTTCGAAATCTTGAAGTTGGTTGAAAATTTAAATATTTTCAAGAGCAATCTTGAAAAAATAAGTTTTTTTTATCAAAGCATAAATGTTTTTTCTCAAATCTCAATTCATTATACCCGAATTGATCCATAACTATACCTGTCAACGCCTACTAATATGTATTTTACGATGAGTTATAGAACATTGATTTTGTGTGTGAGCCTAAAGGTTGAGTACCCCAAAATCGGGGCACACATTTATTGTTATGCTTCTTAACTTGGGCTGTATAGATTTTTTTGTGTACTAAAATTATAATCGCTACAACATTACCAATAAAAAGTATGACCATAGTTATTAAATCTATAATTGGTTTTCATGAAAATGAGCTCTAAACATTAAAGGACTGAAGTCAATTTGCACGAAAACCTTTAGAAAAATCGTGTTGGTTATAAAGATGTGCAAGAAAACGTCTATAGCCTAAAATAAGTTGCCTATTTGGTATTAAAATATTGCAGAGGGACTATTTAACAGGATGATAGCCGAAAAAATAAATAAAGAGATATTAAGTAACGGCAAAAAGCGAAGCATGTGGCAGTACAGCTTTCTTATGTAAAATCGAGACCTTTCTCGGTTTATTTTGCAAAAAGATACAAAAATCGCAAACTTACACAAAAAAGTGAAGTCAACTTAAATTAGGAGCTTACAATGTTGTATTTGCTGCCAAGGGAGATGCTAAACCAAATTTATTTTGTTCAAAACGTGGCGCAGAAATGATGTACAATAATTTTGACCAAAGTTTGAGTGCGTTCAATGAATGATGATTGAACCTGCACAAAAACAAATTTAAACTAATACCAAATAAAAAAACTTTGCGTGTAATGACTTAATAATATATTCTTAAAGATTATGAGCTAAAAATAATGCTTAGTGTCCTCATTATTTATAGGTCTAGCTAGGTATTGATAATCATGGCATGAGTAGGCGATAATTTACATACGAGAGGAAGCATGATCAAAGAAATGTAATATAAATAGATCGTTGAGAACGATTAGAACTTATGATCTGAAGCCACAGCTCATTGTTACTGTTTTGGTGGCATTAGTAAGTAGTAACTTCTCTATAGCAGTATCTGAGGGGTAGGATCATAATTGAGTCGCTGACAGTGCTTGTAGGGTACTATTCGCGGATCAGCCTAAACTAAGGCAAATCGAAATGATTTGTCTATACTAAAAGTTATTCCACACAAAATATCCTGTTAGAGGTATATTAGCAGCTAATCATCGAATAACAGGGTATTGTGCCACTAAAATATACGATAATAATGTCGTGCAAAGCGTCACGTGTCCTGGTTACCAAAAGTGTATGATTCGTTCCATTCTGAAGTTGAACTGAAATTCGAGTATTATTATAAATAAAGAGTAAATTTGCAACTATATTCAATAGGTAATTCGCTACAGTTGACCTTGTAATTTTTTTTATTTGTCCTTTTGTGTGCCCCATTTTTGGGGTACTCAACCTTTACTCTTTCATCCTCTATAAACGCTTTAGGGGTGAATTCAACTTTTGAATATGTTTTAAAAGAATCATTATAATATGACAAAACTGTGGTAGAGATTTCATTTCTTTATCTCGAAGCACATAATTTTAAACCTAATAATCAAATTCTCATGATTTTTCAGAAATTGTGCTTTTTCACCCCCTGTATCTTTATATATTTAAGACTTACAGAGGCCAGTTTTATAAAGCTACAAGTTACAATTTACAAGCGGAAGTCTCTTTCTAGTACATAGGGTTAGAAAGAGAGTTCCGCTTGTAAATTGTAACTTGTAGCTTTATAAAACTAGCCTCAGATCTATTGTGTATGAACAAATTATAGACAATTTTATCTTCTTTATATGTTCCATAGACACTTTAGTCATAAACGTTTAAGCGCCAAGGTTAAAAACTGAATTCTGGCACCTTTAAACTAACATGGCGGCCAACGCAAAGTTTGTAATCACTATTCGTATTCGTATTCGTAAAATGACAAAATAATGATGAATAATGAATTGATAAGTACTTTCAATGAAAACTATCTATACATATAATAAAGGTGAAGAGGGTCAAAAATCTGTACATTGGAGATATTAGCAAAAAAATGAGTTAGTAGCTCTTAGAATCGATAACAGAACACGTTTTGGCGATTTTTAGAATTTTTGTCTGTTTGTCTGTTTGTCTGTTTGTCTGTTTGGATGGGGAGAGTTGGCGTCAAAACGCCTGAACCGATTTCGATAAAAACTTCACAAGCAGGTTCTACAGACCTCTGGTCAGGACATAGGCTATAAAAAATACGAACTTTCTGGATTTAAGGGGGTTTAAGGGGGGTTTAAACTTTGTATGGGAAATGCCTTTATATGGTAAATAAATACTTATGCATTTGAATTTCAACTATATATTTTTTAAACCACGGCGATGGCAAACAATCATACGACCCGCCTGATGGTAAGCACTTAGGGTAGCCAATGGACGCCTGTAAATCCAGAGGTTTTATGTGCGCGTTGCCTCCCTATAAGAATCTTTTTTTATTTACACTATATTGCACGAAATACAAAACTGTGAGACCAAACGGCGGACATCATACCAAATGGTATTTTCCACCAGTCAACCATTGGGTCTATACAACAGACATGTACAAAAGGTGCAAGAATAAAAGTTAAATTAACTAACTATAAAAAAACAAACGGAACATAGTGAAACACGGAAATCGAAAAGTACCGGCACACCCTACCGAAAAAGAGTTTAGATAGAGTTCACCGCGTGATGGGCGTCAAAGAGAGGGGGGCGCAAAAAGAAAAAAAGACACCACACTATAGCTAAATATACCGAAAATTGTTACGTTGAACATTTGAGATGGGAGAAGAAGAGTTTTGATAGAGTTCACTACGTGACGGGCGGTAAAGAACGGGGGCCTCGGGGGGCGGAGCCCCGCGCAATAAAAAAAAACGGTAATATTGCAAATTATACCAAAAACTGCTACGTTGAACATTTGAGATGGGAGAAAAAGAGTTTTGATAGAGTTTACTACGTGATGGGCCGCAAAGAAAGGGGGGCTCGGGGGGCGGAGCCCCCCGCATAAAGGAAAAACACACCGTACTATTGCTTATTATACCAAAAATTGTTACGTCAACCATTTGAGATGGGAGAAAAAGAGTTTTGATAGAGTTTGCCGCGTGACGGGCCGCAAAGAAAGGGAGGCTCGGGGGGCGGAGCCCCCCGCATAAAGAAAAAACATACTGTACTATTGCTTATTATACCAAAAATTGTTACGTCAAACATTTGAGATGGGAGAAAAAGTTTTGATAGAGTTTGCTACGTGATGGGCTGCAAAGAAAGGGGGGCTCGGGGGGCGGAGCCCCCCGCATAAAGAAAAAACACACCGCACTGTTGCTTATTATACAAAAATTGTTACGTCGAACATTTGAGATGGGAGAAAAAGAGTTTTGATAGAGTTTACTACGTGATGGGCCGCAAAGAAGGGGGGGTTCGGGGGGCGGAGCCCCCCGCATAAAGAAAAAACACACCGTACTATTGCTTATTATACCAAAATTTGTTACGTCGAACATTTGAAATGGGGGAAAAAGAGTTTTGATAGAGTTTACTACGTGATGGGCCGCAAAGAAAGGGGGGTTCGGGGGGCAGAGCCCCCCGCATAAAGAAAAAACACACCGTACTATTGCTTATTATACCAAAATTTGTTACGTCGAACATTTGAGATGGGGGAAAAAGAGTTTTGATAGAGTTTACTACGTGACGGGCCGTAAAGAAAGGGAGGCTCGGGGGGCGGAGCCCCCCGCATAAAGAAAAAACACACCGTACCATTGCTTATTATACCAAAAATTGTTACGTTGAACATTTGAAATGGGAGAAAAAGAGTTTTGATAGAGTTAACCACGTTATGGGCGGCAAAAAGTAGGGGGCTCAGGGGGCTCCTCCCCCCGCATACAGAAGAAACACACCGTACTATTGCTTATTATACCAAAAATTGTTAGGTTAGACATTTGAGATGGGAGAAAAAGAGTTTTGATCGAGTTTGCCGCGTCACGGGCCGCAAAGAAAGGGAGGCTCGGGGGGCGGAGCCCCCCGCATAAAGAAAAAACACACCGTACCATTGCTTATCATACCAAAATTTGTTACGTCGAACATTTGAGATGGGGGAAAAAGAGTTTTGATAGAGTTTACTACGTGACGGGCCGCAAAGAAAGGGGGGCTCGGGGGGCGGAGCCCCCCGCATAAAGAAAAAACACACCGTACTTTTGCTTATTATACCAAAAATAGTTACGTCGAACATTTGAGATGGGAGAAAAAGAGTTTGATAGAGTTTACTACGTGATGGGCCGCAAAGAAAGGGGGGCTCGGGGGGCGGAGCCCCCCACATAAAGAAAAAACACACAGTACTATTGCTTATTATACCAAAAATTGTTACGTCAAACATTTGAGATGGGAGAAAAAGAATTTTGATAGAGTTTGCCGCGTGAAGGGCCGCAAAGAAAGAAAAAACACACAGTACTATTGCTTATTATACCAAAAATTGTTACGTCAAACATTTGAGATGGGAGAAAAAGAGTTTTGATAGAGTTTGCCGCGTGATGGGCCGCAAAGAATGGGGGGCTCGGGGGGCGGAGCCCCCCGCACAAAGAAAAAACACACTGTACTATTGCTTATTATACCAAAAATTGTTACGTCGAACATTTGAGATGGGAGAAAAAGAGTTTGATAGAGTTTACTACGTGATGGGCTGCAAAGAAAGGGGGGCTCGGGGGGCGGAGCCCCCCGCATAAAGAAAAAACACACCGTACTATTGCTTATTATACCAAAATTTGTTACGTCGAACATTTGAGATGGGGGAAAAAGAGTTTTGATAGAGTTTACTACGTGACGGGCCGTAAAGAAAGGGGGGCTCGGGGGGCGGAGCCCCCCGCATAAAGAAAAAACACAGCGTACTATTGCTTATTATACCAAAAATTGTTACGTCGAACATTTGAGATGGGGGAAAAAGAGTTTTGACAGAGTTTAGTACGTGACGGGCCGGAAAGAAAGGGGGGCTCGGGGGGCGGAGCCCCCCGCATAAAGAAAAAACACACCGTACTATTGCTTATTATACCAAAAATTGTTACGTCGAACATTTGAGATGGGGGAAAAAGAGTTTTGATAGAGTTTACTACGTGACGGGCCGCAAAGAAAGGGGGGCTCGGGGGGCGGAGCCCCCCGCATAAAGAAAAAACACACCGTACTATTGCTTATTATACCAAAAATTGTTACGTTGAACATTTGAAATGGGAGAAAAAGAGTTTTGATAGAGTTAACCATGTTATGGGCGGCAAAAAGTAGGGGGCTCAGGGGGCTCCTCCCCCCGCATACAGAAGAAACACACCGTACTATTGCTTATTATACCAAAAATTGTTAGGTTAGACATTTGAGATGGGAGAAAAAGAGTTTTGATAAAGATTACCATGTGATGGGCGGGATAGAAAGGGGGGCCAAGAAAGAAAAAACACACCGCAATATTGCTTATCATACCAAAAATTTCTAGGTTGGACATTTGAGATGGGAGAAGAAGAGTTTTGAGAGAGTTTACTACGTGATGGGCGGTAAAGAACGGGGGGCAAATAAAATACTGCAAATTATACCAAAAACTGATACGTTGAACATTTGAGATGGGAGAAAAAGAGTTTTGATAGAGTTTACCACGTGATGGGCTGTAAAGAAAGGGGCGCTCGGGGGGCAGAGCCCCCCGCATAAACAAAAAACACACTGTACTATTGCTAATTATACCAAAAATTGTTACGGTGAATATTTGAAATGGGAGAAGAAGAGTTTTGCTAGAGTTAATCACGTGATGGGCGGCAAAAAACGGGGGCTCGGGGGGCGGAGCTCCCCGCATAAACAAAAAACACACTGTACTATTGCTAATTTGTCATGGCTGACACAGTCAAATCTCAGACGCTTTCAGTCGATCTTTTGGGATGTCGAAGTTATATGCAAGAAGTCAATTTTAGCTAAACTGCTAAACATACTGTATGAAATATGACATGTAGAAAGCGTTTAGCAATGGACTGTTGAGAGTAACGAAAAGTGACAGAACCTACTGCAACGCACGCGAGCGAAGCCGCGCGGGTACAGCTAGTATTTAATAAAATCGGTTGAGCCATTTTTGAGTTATCACTAAAAACCGCATAATGAAAGGACGTAAGTGCCGCGTACCGCCAAATATTCCTTAATAAATGACCTTCTGAACGGATGTTTTGTAATAGGCCGGCAACTACGGAACCCTACACAGAACATGGCCCGACATGCTCTTGGCCGGTTTTTTATTTTAACTCCCAGAATATGTTCAGCTTCTATCGTCTGTTAGGGGTCATACATTAATTACGTCACACATTTCAGCGGAGGGAGGGGTTCAACAAAATGTGACAAAGGGTAGGGGAACTCAAACATTGTGAAGTCACATTTTGAAACAATGCAATAATGATAATGTAAATTAAAGAAGCTATGGTTATCTGGTGGAGATTAACTTGTTTGTTGCAGTATTTATTAAATTAAATTAATTTATTATTGATTTCAACTGTTCTTTCACCTATTTATTGTTTATTATCATGTATTTATTTATTTAAATATTGACCCTCCTGTAGTCTGTTGTACATAGTGCTGTATTTGTCTGCCATTCGCTTTCACTTCTCAACTACTCAAAGGTTAGCTGGAAGAGATCCCTTAAAGGGATAAGTTCGCCTTTGTACTACTTTTGTTTTATTGTGTTGTTTTTACGTGTTTTTTGTACAATAAAGAGTTTATACATACCTAGTCTAGCCATAAGTTCTGTTACTTGTGAAAATAATCATATTTCTTTGACGGTTCAACTAATTTACAAAAATGGTATATCTATTTATAGATAAATTAATTTAGTTTTTAAATGATATATTTTTATCTAGAAATGTCCACATATGGCTTTAACATTTGCTTTTTAACTATTTGTTTCGTACCTGTTAATTCACGCACCTTCTTTATTGGAAAAAAATCTACCCTGCCGTCAAGGTTGTTTTTAGAGAATCAATATTTATGTGGTGTTTAGAACAGACCATGTCCTCTAACACCGACCACAATTAATTGTCCAGGGAATTTAGGTAAGTGCTGGAAAGGGGCCAATCAGCATACTGAGAAGAACAAAGAAAATTACTTTTCAGGTAAGACTGGGTGGAGTGAGCTATTTGAAGTGAGGCCGAATTCTCCTGAAAAGCCTAAAGCATATTTTTGTATATTGTCCTGTTAACAGGTTTTACCATAGTATTTTAAAGCTCATTTTGATACAGTTTGACTGAAATTTTCAGTCGCTAAACAAGCCTGTACGGAAAAATGGATTTTAGAGACACCTTGATATGACGCATCTTACTAAATCATGAGCTATGCTGGATAATGACGTTGCTGAAGCGTGTATACTATAGTTTAAGCTTCTCGAGTGTTGTGTGCTTACATTTATATATTTCGTTTGTTGTATTGCTGTATGACATTTAAAATATTTAAAGGCAACTGTAGTAAATTCCCCCATAAAAACGGTGCGTGAATTTTACCATTGAAAAGCTGATGATTAAAGGCTTGTATTAAAACCAACATTGGAAGTTTCGGACAAAGGATATATTACTTAAGAGCTTTATTTTATTACCGTCAAGTCTGGCAACTTTGCCACTTTTCACAGGTGTTGAAAAGTCATAGTACATTTTTAACCAGAATTCATATGAAACCACTGAAGTATGAATGACGCGACACATAATATATTTATCAACGAGTGCATACATAAGATGGTTTATAAATTAAATGACGGATAATAAGGTTTTACGAGTAAAAAGAAAACTGGCAAAGTTACCTATACCGTGTGGCAACTTTGCCAACTGCATTTTTACGTTGTATAGTAATTTAGTTGTATTTACAATATTAGTAAAGAATATTCAGTATTTAGGATACAATATTTTGGAATTTGATCCTTAATGATACATTATTCCATAAAGAAATACAGCAAAAGTGGCAAAGTCGATCACCCATTTAAGAAAATTTCATAGAAAGTCAGTGAATGTCAGATGAAGTGGTCAGGGTTGACACAAATGAAAAAATATTAATTATTTAAGTACTTACTTATTTATTTTGTTACATACGAGTAATCAGGTTACATAAGTACTCAGGAAAACATAAAAGACACCTTAATTAAAATATTATCAAAAACGAAACACAGAAAACTCTTTAAGAGGCCTATCACAGGTCCACTCGTAAATAATTGTGATTACCTAGGTACCTATTTAAACTTGACGATAGACATTTATAAAAGGGCTTCGTCACGAACTGCCTCGTCGCCTCTTAACAAAAGTATTATCGAAACAAAACACTTAGGTATATGTAGTAATTATTACCAATAAAATAAGTATGTCACAGTTAACTTTGAGTTTTCTTTTTTACTTAAACAAAACATACACTCTGTATATGTTATGGACCAAGTGATAAATAGGTCATTATACATATCTGCCTAAGTTCGTAGTTTTTGGAGATAACTCAAAAACGCCTATACCGGTAATGCTCAAAATATTTTTGGTTGAAAGAATATTAAAAGGTGTATCTTCTTGGTTTTTTTCATAATATTTGGATTTACGGTTCAAAAGTTACAGGGGGGGACACAATTTTTATGACTTTCGGAGCGATTATTTCTGAAAATATCCACTTAATCAAAAAATGTTCAAAGAAACCTCGGTTATTTGAACATTGTTATTTTTAGAGACCTATCGATTGATGTGCATCATAACATAACATAACATAACATAAATATTCTTTTCACCTCACTAGCTCGGAAAGCCCTTTTTGTTTGTTTAATATCTATTGTGAAAATCGCTTTTTATCCACATGTGGTGAAAGAGTTTTGACATAAGTGACAAGTGGCTTAAGTGACATTTGACAGCTAACAAAACGTAAAACGTTAAAACTGCAGAATTTTTAACATCGCAATTAATGAATTCATCATCATCATCATCTCAGCCATAAGACGTCCACTGCTGAACATAGGCCTCCCCGTTGAAAGGGGGGGTTGCCATACGCGCCACGCTTGGCAGGCGGGTTGGCGCGCGCAGTTTTTTTGTTTATTAATGAATTGCATCGAGTAAAAACACTTAATACAGTCTTACAACTTTATTTTAATTCATAAATATCAGCATTCAACATTAATCTTCATTCTTTTTGTAAAAACGGATAAATTGTTCTGACAGCCGAATAAGTCTACGTACGAACAAAACGCATCTGACATTTAATAAAACCTTTTACGTCAAAACTTTTCATTTCAATTCATCCATCATATCAACGTTAAATATTTGCATGTTTTTCTAGGTTGTTTTGTTAAAAATTAGTGATTCGAGTGATGAAGAAGTATTAAACACCTGAGGAATTACGGGAAACCGAGCAAAATGCACCCTTTTTCTTATTTTCCTCGCTGTAGTGAGGTGAAAAGTTTTGTGTTATACACGGGTGAAAGTTATTTTACGTCTCGTGTATTAAAGCACTCGCTACGCTCAGGATTCTATTTTTGAACCACTCGCTTCGCTCGTGGTCAATAATAGAATCCTTTCGCTAGCTCGTGTTTCAAATAACACTCGCACGTAAAATACAACTTTCACCTCTTGTATAACAAATAACTATTATTGCACACCTCAAATTAAAGAAACAGAGTATACACAAGTTACAAACAGAAAAGTAGAGGTAAAACAATTGGCGGTCTTATCGCTAAAAAGCGATCTCTTCCAGACAACCTTTGGGAAGCGGAAACCTTTGTAAATTAACAAATAAGTAGGTGTTGCAAAAGCAAATGCAAATCAACATTAATACACTTACACATATACAATAAATAAAATAAACTTACATAGGTCATATATATACATGTATATTATATATACTCAATAAAATAAAATAAAATAAACACTACAGGCCACAGGTTGTAAAAACGGTTATAGGAGTTGCAGGATAAACGAATCATGGGAGAGACAAATAATGTTCCTTAAGTAGTTTCTTGAACACAGCAAGAGATTTAGCACGCCTCAAGTCTAAGGGTAAATTGTTCCAGAGTCTTACAGCCTGAAAAGTGAAAGAACTATTATAAAATTTAGAAGAAGAAGACGGGACATTAAGTAGCAATTTTTGAGCAGATCTAGCCGAAAGCAAGTAACTAAAACGTTCTTTGAGGTAGCGGGGAGTTGCCGGGTGAAAAAGAATGGTGTACAAGAGAGACAATATGTGGGAGTTACGGCGAAGACGTATAGGAAGCCACTTGAGCTGGGAGCGGAAAATGGAAACACGATCATACTTGCGTAACCCAAATATGAAACGGATGCATATATTTTGAATGCGCTCAAGTTTATTCAGCTGATCTTCAGTGAGATCGATGTACGCAATATCGGCGTAGTCCAAAATAGGGAGAAGTAAAGTCTGAGTGAGCGCAATTTTGGTGGGTATGGGAAGGAAATTCCGGAGTCTTCGTAAAGATCCAACAGCAGCAAACATCTTCCTACTAACTTCGCTAACTTGAGGAATCCAAGATAATGTTCATCATGTTGATATTTGGCAAAAAAAATTTTTTGACAATTACTTACACATATGGAGTGCCCCCCTAAAATTTTTTTTTTTTGCAATTTCTCTACAAAACTAAGAAGCTGCACAAACAATACACTTTATGTAAAAATTTGATAATGATACGTGTTATAGTTTCCGAGTAAAATAGCTGTGACATACGGACGGACAGACAGACAGACGGACATGACGAATCTATAAGGGTTCCGTTTTTTGCCATTTGGCTACGGAACCCTAAAAAGTATCTATCTTATGAAAAATGTAATTTAAATTTTTTGCTTGTGTACCAACCCTAGGCCGCTACAAAACATGGCAAAGCTGCCCCCCCATATTAGTCGGCGTGGTCTGGTGACTTTGCCAAAACAATTATCGGACTCAATTCAAACACTACGGCATTTATAAGGTAATCAATTCATTCCTTACCATTTAAATAACATAATATCTAAAATTTACGTACCTGGATGCGTTGTTTATACTCTAAACTTTTTAAAGTTCTTGAGCACTAACTTTTATGATTATGTGAGTGACGAATTTGGAACTGAAATGGTAAGAAAATGGTTGCCGTGGTGTTGTCTCATTCATAATAATTTTGCCAATTGATAACCATATTTTCTACTAAAAGTAGGCACAACACTAAAAAATATACGTTGTCGGTGGTATGAAAGGATTACCTTATGCACTCTGCTGGTGGCAAAGTCAGTAACCCTTGGCAAAGCTGCCAGACTTGACGGTACCTATTCATAAATATATGATTATTGTAATCAAATTACATTACATTGAAAATTATTTACGTTTTTGTTTGTAACAGAACTTATGGCTAGACTATGTACATACATACATAATGATAATGTATATTCATGTTTTTAATAAGTCAATTTTAAAGTAAAGTAACTGGTTTTGAGACTTTCAATTAAAATTTTAAAGATTTTATTTATTACCAATTTTTGTAATTTTCAAGACCTTTTTTACTTGTTAAGGGCAGTAATTAAAAGAAATGGTTAAATAAACTTTCCTGTTTCTTTAGAAATAGTCTGTAGTAGGAAGAATTAAAGAGTGACCTCAATAATTAAATAATAAAAACTCTCCATATAAACTTTCAACCCCTGCAGTGGATTTTTTAAAATGCTGTACTTAAATTAGTCTTTTGTTGTACCATTTTTACATAAACCCATCCATGTTCAAGGAGCATCCACACCACATTCCATGAATGAACCTTTATTTAAATTAGATAAATAACCGCCCAATAAAAATCTCCGGCTATTAATATCAATTGTCATGACACCAACCGATAACATTAACTCTAAAGGTTATATTTGTGATATGATCATATGATTCTATATTGATAAACCTTAAAGTTCAAATTCAATTGCATGCTTGGTTATATAGCATCAGCATATAGTCCTCTTAACATGTGCGGACTTAAGCGGACTATTCATTTGGAGATTTATGTATCACTTAACCGACAAGTCGCAGGCAGTCAAAGTCAAGTTCAAAAAATAAATACAGTATACTGTTTAAAAAGTAATTATAATATTGTAATGAAATAATAACTTTAGATACTAACTTTCTAAGGCCATAATGATGATTTATAAAAACTCAAATGAGTGTCAGATCTCTCACCAGCTAAAATAATAGCTAGGGCTGCCACTGTAGGTATCCAATCAATGGCCTTATCCTCCACTAGCAGTAGGTAGCCACTTGGAAATCTACAAGAGAGGTGAAGAACAAAATTTGATATAATTTTTTTAGTATATTTCCTTGTGTGTTATAGTATCTATCCCATTATTTTCTGCATATTTAAGTTTATAGAGGGTACTGTTGATATAAAAGTAGGACAAA
The DNA here is from genome assembly GCA_911728535.1 of Pammene fasciana. Classification (NCBI taxonomy): domain Eukaryota; kingdom Metazoa; phylum Arthropoda; class Insecta; order Lepidoptera; family Tortricidae; genus Pammene; species Pammene fasciana. Next base: position 9,029,586 of record OU452292.1, read on the forward strand.
AAAGTTGATTTTGCAGGCTTGACATTGGTAAGGTTAGAAAATTATTATTATCTTATATAGTAAAATTGTAGAAATAGTACAAATACCTAAGGTCAACTCGGCGAAATGGTAAAACTGTTCTTAGAACAGTTTTACCATTTCGTAAAAAAAGCTTTGCAGAATTTGCTGTATATGCTTGCCTATGCGATCTTCGCCGACGGTCTGCCGGGTCTTTGCCGAGTTATTTAAATTTTCGCTCACCTCTTTGGCTATTGCAGATATTTCATCAACAAGATTTAAAGTTTTACCCTTCAAAACAATGTATTTCAATTTCCAGTAAAATATACTTGCACAAACAAGCGCAGTTATTACCAAAAAATCTAAATGTAGCCCAACCCAAAATAAATTACGATAAAGAACCCACAGATTACCAAGTAGATACTAGAACCCTTGGTGGGCTTGGTGTGTCATTCACCCGTCATGTCGTTTAAATTTGAATTTTGATCAACTGAAATAAAATCAAAATTCCAACAAACCTAGAAATCTAAATTCGATTATCTGCATCTCTTTCACTCAAATGAGTAGAGAGAGACAGAGATCACTTTCTGAAAAAGCGGGAAACGTAAAGCGCTCTATAGACGCACAGACCTATAGCACCCCAAAGCCAAAGCAAGATTTTACTAGAGACCGCATACGCGACATACACAAAGAGAGAAACTCTTCCGATACACGCCACTAAAAATAGCATGCTATTTATTTTATGGAAACATTATTTTTTTCTTCAAAACGATTTACTTACCATATTTTCATGATACGCGACGTCTTGATGTACTAAAATTACTAAATAATAATATTAATAATACATTACTTCGTTTCACTGGACATTTTCCGTAAGTATCCAGCCTGCCTATCTTGCGTGACACAGAGATAGCACACACTAACGTCTCATTCTAAAATTTTAAAAGCGGTATTACACATTGCAACCTGCAGGGCCCAATCTGTCAGGTTGGAAGGTGTAATTGAAGGTAGGGCCCGTAGGGAGCTGAAGGAGGGGTAGGAAGAGGCAGGGTACACAACAGATTGGGCCCTGCAGGTTGCAATGTGTAATACCGCTTTAAATCAGACTGCTTTTATGCTTTGGCTGTGGCTTTGGCAATTCACTCTCGTCTGTGGACACTTGAAGGGTCACCACATACCTAGCGGTTTTCCTCGCGGAATTACCGGAAGTAGCGGAAATTCATAGACAAAATGCTTAATTTGTCTATGGTAGCGGAAATTTGTCTATGGCTTCCATACAAAAAATCTGCTACCATAGACAAATTTCCGCTACTTCCGGTAATTCCGCGAGGAAAACCGCTAGGTGTGTGGCGACCCGAATACTATTATTGAAATCGTTGCACCCTAGTAGTCTGTAAGGGTCACAACACACCTAGCGGAATTCCTCGCGGAATTAGCGGAAGTAGCGGAAATTTGTCTATGGTAGCGGAAATTTGTCTATGGTAGCAGATTTTTTGTATGGAAGCCATAGACAAATTTCCGCTACCATAGACAAATTAAGCATTTTGTCTATGAATTTCCGCTACTTCCGGTAATTCCGCGAGGAAAACCGCTAGGTATGTGGTGACCCTAAAACTGATCTCCTGATTTTTTTCCAATCTCCTGATTTTTAGACTAGTGTTCTCCTGACTTTCGCAAAAAAGAACTGGCAACACTGGTCACATGTCTGTCACAGACCGACTGAAGGACTTGTATCCATGGTCACGAATAAATAAAAAAAAAAAAAGTCTGTGACAGATGAAGATGACACATTTCAATTTCACACAAGTTTTGTTTGACACAATCATTAGGGTAAAAACACACTATTCCCACGTACGCAACGCACGCAATGCAACGTGAGAGAGATTGTGTGCACACTTGTCCCACGTATACGACGTGTATTGACATCAGACGCTAGAAACACACTATACCCACGTGGCACGTACGCAACGTATGCAATACTACGTGGGAATGACGCGCTAGGAGCGTAAGATCTAGAAACACACTGATCGTACGCGTGTGAAAGCGTGTGATATCCCCTCCACGTTCCCACGCCGATCTGGCGCGACAGATCGAACGTTGCATGGGACGCGTGGCATAGCATCGCGTATGACAAGTATGTTTCTAAGCATACAAATATAAGGGTCCAGATTTCATAATGCATTGCATACGTTGCGTACGTGGGATCAGTGTGTCCCTACCTTTAATCATATCATATATTAATATGTAACGACACAATGCTCTGATATATGTTTTGCTTTGGTGGACTACATACTTTCATACTTAACTTTAATTGACTTTAATACTAAACTACAAGTTTGTCGTCGTTATCACATCCTGTGATCTTATTACATGAAATTATTTAAAAAATCATAACATTTGATCTTATTAAGAATTATAAGATCAATTCAATGTTATAGTCATGGCAGAAGAACAAGCACCATCAAGACCAGGAGAAGCAGCTCTTAAAAACATGCAGCTGTTAAAAAGCGAGAGCACTGTCTTTAAAGTTCCTAAAGTGCCTCAAAAGAGGGCTGAAAACAAACGATCAACTGTTCTAGATGAGGAGGTATATGTTGAGGTAAGCTGAAAATATTGATTACGACTGGGTTCTCTACTGTTAAAGAAAGCATTGGGTTCTTCCGTGTCTGTACTTTGTAGGACCGTATCTGAAGTAATGAATCCAAATGATATACTATATTAATACATTTGTGTCGGTTAACCTCAAACTCGGATAAATCCATTCAAACCTCTCAGGAATTATCTACCCATTACCTTTTCTTAGGCATAATCTGACAGATGGATTTATCAGAGTTTGAAATTAAGCGATTCATTTATGATGTACATTTAGTGATGCAACTTACAGTTGCCATCAGATATATCAGAGTGGCCAAGGTGGTCTTAAATATCTGAACAACGCTTCTATTGTCAAGGCTATGAAGTGCTTTTTCAGATAATTTAGAGTACCCTGGGTGGCCGCTCTGTTGTATTTTATGGTGACTGTACAAGAACTACAATTACAATTCAGAAATTGATAAAAAGAAAATAAAAATATCCTTATATGTAAATAATAATTATCCATATTATTTTTGTATTAAGCAGAACGTCTGCTAATACTACGACTACTAATAACTAGACTTGAACTTGCAACTCCGGGTTTTTCTAAACATTGAGTTATCCATATGTTTTGTGCGAAAAAATATAATTACATTTCAGGTGCACTAAAAATGTGTGTTTGGCTTGGCATATTCGCCATTCACCCTCACACTTCATGTTGCTCTATATAAAAATTTTGACTTCAGTTCATTTATAAATCAACCAAATAATTTGGCTAAATTGTTTTGGTAAAATTTGAACCAAATACTTAACCAATTCTTTGAGAAATAAAGATCCTTAAACCAAATTTGTTGTATTTGCCAGTGACCATATGGCAAATACAATTAATCCTACAGTCCGTGAGCTTTAAGAAGAACCTTCGGGAATCGGCGATAACAGACGAAGGTAATATTGCTGTTCTGCTTATTCATGTGTCACTGTCACAGATAACCTCAACACTAGATAGATCATAAGTACAACTCGGGGTCACCACGCATCAGTGCTCCCGTACTAATTTTGTATGAGAGCGCGACCGCGTATTTCAATTGAGGTAACGTTTTTTGATCATTACTCATGTGGATTAAAAATAACCACAAAAATCAAGTTACAGGGGTGAACCTGGATTGTTATACTACAAATTGGTGTATAATACTATTGAGATTTGCTGTTCGGATCGTAGAAATTTACAAATAAAATTGCACTGATGTGTGGTGACCTCTTGCTCCCTGTAAAAGTTTAATGAGGAGGTGTCTGTGTAGTCTGTGGTCACTGTTGATTGATACCTGACGTCTCTTTCTAAAACCCCGAAGATTCTTTTTAGAGCTCATGGACTGTATGTCAGATTTAAATCCAATTAATCCAATCATTTGGAAATACGACACATAGTACAATATGACAAGTAGACACATTGATGTTTTAGGGCATTGCGAAGATAATCCAAAGAGACTTCTTCCCGGACCTAGAGAAGTTAAAAGCACAGAACGAGTACCTGGAGGCCTCGGAGAACAAAGACTACACGCGGCTACGGGAGCTCACCCGCAAGTACAGTGGCCAGAGGCCGCCCACTGAACCTTGTGAGTTATATTTCGGTATACACACTGTATACCTATGCATAATTGTTTTATTGCTATTTAGGCTCAATTAACCCCAGAATTGCAGCAGCGCGGCGAGCACTTTCAGTGTGAAATAGTTTTAAACTTTATTTACATACTTAAAAGACCAGTATCACTCAAAAACCTCTAAAAAGTCGCGCGGCCTCGCGGCGACACAGTCAGCCGCGCCGACAAGACACGCACGGCCACCATCTCGCTCGCGCCGCGGCGTTTATAAAAAAATTAAATATAAAAGTTAATTTAAAAACATTGTGTGGTTTTATGAAACCACGATGCAAGTGAAACTTTACTATGTTAGCATGGCGCTTAGAAATTGGTGCCCAATTGGTATAGTGCTGGAATGACTTGCCAAATGTAATTCATTAAACATAATCAAAATATGTTTCTAAAATTTAGAAAAAAATAATTCGTCCCACGAGGTTTGAACCCTCGCCCATTCGATCGTAAGTCTCATGCCATACCACAGTGCCACCGCTGCAGTTACGCTAAGACGCGAAATATAGATTTGTATAGGTACCGCGGTTATCAGCGTTACAGCTTGTAACGCATGTCGCGCGGAAGACAGGCCTAAATTTTTGAGGCGATGGAATAAAAGTTTCACTTTAAAAACACAATATTTTCGCCATAAGCCTTAACCTCCGAAGCAAATGACGCTTTTGGAATAAGTTTTATACACATTTTAGCGCCACCTAACATTCATGTATGTTTCAGACAATTCGCCAGCCACATTCGACACCCCTGACATAAACCATCCGCGTTCACCGACCAGGGAACAGAGCGCAGAGCCAAGACAAGAGAAACCCAAGGATATCACGGACAAGCACTCGCTGGACTCGTACCTGGCTGCGCATACTAGCGAAGACAATGCCAGCTACGACCGCGTTATAGCTTTAGAGCAGGTATTGGTGGTTGTAGATTTTAATCTACTAAACATGGTGGACCTAACTAAGCACCTAAGGATTCTGTCGAAAAGTCCTAGACTCTTATAGATTACCTTTTGTAATAGCGGTGACAATTCGAGCAGGAGGTTGTTTGCAATGTGTCTCGCAAAAATCAGCTTATACTAACGTGAATCTGATGAGAGTTATCCATATAGGTACTTTTAACACCACATGGTTGATAGAGCTATAATTTTTTGCAACAATGCAAACGCGATTTCGCCTGGATGCAAGAGCCTTTTTGTATTTTTATAAATACTTCTGGTTTCACGATGCAATAGCCCGTTTGTATCGCCGCAAGAAGTTACAGTGTAAAGGGCCTAAGAAGTCATTACGAAGCTATATGCGTATACTCTTACTGCCTTTTTTTCTCACACAGAAAAAGAAGGCAGCTAAGCTAGGCCCGGCGCTGGCGGCCGAGGCCGAGTCCAGAGTGAAGGCCGACGCCGCGCTCGCGCTGCCGTCCGTCGAACAGCAGGCCGACCAGACCGAGCGCCCGCTGGAGGTATATAGTCTACTCTTACTGTAAGCTAGGCCCGGCGCTGGCGGCCCAGGCCGAGTCTAGAGCGAGGGTTCGGTTCGTTTCTGAAGACCACACATTAATGTTTTTATAGTCTTTTAAGGACCCTCATTACATACCAGTTGCATAAACTACTATTGCTCAACAAAAGATATGGTCGTCCTCTTACGGCTCTACTCCCTCTTCTCGCTTTTTTTAGTTAGAAAGGAAACTGTATGATAATCATTCGGTTTGTAATATGTTCCCAGTTGGACACATGGCGCTATACGGCGCGCAACCACATAATGTACGTGCCCGACGGTGCTGCCTCCCAGCGGCCGCCGCGCAAAGCAACGTTGCGGCGCCACAACACGCGGCTGCGGGCGGAACCCTTCGACCACGCGCGGAACAAGGCGCACATCAGCGCGCTCGCCAGGGACCAGGTGCGTGACTGTAGACCTTATCTGCCACAGCATAAAGACACATTCTCCTCATACACATAGCATAGAGATATTTTTATAATCGGATCAAAATAGAGTAATTTAAGATGGCGGCCATTTTTACAATTTTGACTTCAAATTCGTATTTAGGGGCCTCGCGGATCTTCATCGATTTTCAATATGATCGTGTACCGATTACGCAGTGACGAGGCGAATAGCACGCGGACTGTTTACGTCTCATAGTCGCGCGTGTTCGCGTCAGGGACTTAGGAGAGACGAATATGTGAATGGATTCGCGTTGGCACTCGTACGCGAATGATTAATCGAACGTTTCGACGAGCGCCGACGCGAGTGCGAACACGTAAGTGTAAACGTGATTATTTGTTGTAGGACGCGACCGCTCTCGGCAAGATCGGCGTGGACGGCGCGGCGCAGACGGGCGGCGCGGAGCACGAGCTGCTGGCGCCGCCGTCGCCGGCGCCCGGCGCGGGGCCCGACGCCTCGCCGCTCATGACGTGGGGCTCCATCGAGGGCACGCCCTTCCGGCTCGACGGCGGAGACACCCCGCTGCCTGCGTGAGTCTTCACTACAGTAACTAGGTTTTCACATGCGACGCTACGTGAGCGAGATAGTGATCTGCGTGTGTATAGCGCTGTCACGCTTGCACATCGTTGCCGCATGCAGTTGCGGCGCCAGTGTGATAATCGCCTTAGTGGATTCTGCACAGGTACTTTGCAACTCTAGCAAGGTGGCCAAATCCACTAAGTTAGTTAATATCACCAGTGGTTCCTTGTTGTATGCACTTGTGGAATGTTAGGTAATGAAATATTGTTGTTGGTATGATTGCAGCGTGGGGTGCGGCGCGGCGTACCGCATGCTGGAGTCGGGCGCGCGGGAGCGCATCGCGCTGCAGCTGGCCGAGCGCGCCGCGCGCCGCCGCCGCCCCACCACGCCGCGCGTGGCCCCGCCCACTCCCAGGTACCCTATACTCTGTAGTCAGCGTGGGTGCGGCGCGGCGTACCGCATGCTGGAGTCGGGCGCGCGGGAGCGCATCGCGCTGCAGCTGGCCGAGCGCGCCGCGCGCCGCCGCCGCCCCACCACGCCGCGCGTGGCCCCGCCCACTCCCAGGTACCCTATACTCTGTAGTCAGCGTGGGTGCGGCGCGGCGTACCGCATGCTGGAGTCGGGCGCGCGGGAGCGCATCGCGCTGCAGCTGGCCGAGCGCGCCGCGCGCCGCCGCCGCCCCACCACGCCGCGCGTGGCCCCGCCCACTCCCAGGTACCCTATACTCTGTAGTCAGCGTGGGTGCGGCGCGGCGTACCGCATGCTGGAGTCGGGCGCGCGGGAGCGCATCGCGCTGCAGCTGGCCGAGCGCGCCGCGCGCCGCCGCCGCCCCACCACGCCGCGCGTGGCCCCGCCCACTCCCAGGTACCCTATTATAACCTATAGGCTATAGGCCTATAGGCTGGCTGCCCAAAAAGTGCACTAAGAGTGGGAAGACAGCCCAGTATAAGGAAGGTGGTCTATTAGACCGGTGTCACCCTCTTTCATAGACAGAAATTTCATAGAATTTCGTTTCCCAGAAATTATTTCATAGATTATTTGGTTCATGTACTTTCTGTTCCAATATTATTGTTTCATAGACTATTCAATTGGTAAAAACATATTTCACAGACATTCATTTCCTATCATATTGCTATCAAACTTTTTTAATTTACAGAGTGATCAAACACTAGAATCATTTTTCATGTATTTTTGTTTCGTAGACACAGATTTCATAGATTATTGTTTCTTAGTTATTGTTTTATATAATGTCTCTAACTGACTGTAACTATCCACTCTTTTCTTTTCCGATATTATTATTTTAGGGGTCGTATCTGGTGGAATACAAACTATTGTCATATTTTCGATTAATAATTTCGATAACACTTTTCGCTTACCCTTTTGGATGACCCTAAAAACGTAACTGCTCCCAGGGATAGGTAGGTTAGGGTTATTTTTTTTGATGACCCCAAAAACGAAACTTCTCCCAGAGATAGGTAGGTTAGGGTTATTTTTTTTTTGATGACCCTAAAAACGAAACTTCTCCCAGAGATAGGTAGGTTAGGGTTATTTTTTTTGATGACCCTAAAAACGTAACTGCTCTCAGGGATAGGTAGGTTAGGGTTATTTTTTTGATGACCCTAAAAACGAAACTTCTCCCAGAGATAGGTAGGTGAGGGTTTTTTTTTGATGACCTTTAAAACGAAACTTCTCCCAGAGATATAGGTAGGTTAGGGTTATTTTTTTTGATGACCCTAAAAACGAGACTTCTCCCAGAGATAGGTAGGTTAGGGTTTTTTTTGATGACCCTAAAAACGAAACTTCTCCCAGAGATAGGTAGGTTAGGGTTATTTTTATTTGATGACCCTAATAACGAAACTACTCCCAGAGATAGGTAGGTTAGGGTTATTTTTTTTGATGACCCTAAAAACGTAACAGCTCCCAGGGATAGGTAGGTTAGGGTTATTTTTTTGATGACCCTAAAAACGAAACTTCTCCCAGAGATAGGTAGGTTAGGGTTATTTTTTTTTGATGACCCTAAAAACGAAACTTCTCCTAGAGATAGGTAGGTTAGGGTTATTTTTTTTGATGACCCTAAAAACGAAACTTCTCCCAGAGATAGGTAGGTTAGGGTTATTTTTTTGATGACCTTAAAAACATAACTGCTCCCAGGGATAGGTAGGTTAGGGTTATTTTTTTGATGACCCTAAAAACGAAACTTCTCCCAGAGATAGGTAGGTTAGGGTTATTTTTTTTTTGATGATCCTAAAAACGAAACTTCTCCCAGAAATAGGTAGGTTAGGGTTATTTTTTAAAAACGAAATTGCTCCCTGAAAAAGGAAGAATAGGGTTATTATGGCTATTTATCATTAGGCTCTAAAATGATCTGCATGAAAAATATATGATAGGTGCTAGTTTAATTATCTTTGAACAAAAACATATAGATTTAATGTATATTACAATAAGTATTGAGTTACTGAGTCTTCTATGAAACGAAAATATTAAGTTTGATAAAATGAGAAACAACATACTATGAACATGCAGGCTTTGAAACAAGTGGTATACAAACTAAATACTATACGGATTAATAATATTTGATTTAAAACGTTATGAACTGAAATTATAAAAAGTAATTATCTGAACAATAAAAAATATACAAAACCAGATTCTACAATGTAAGAGATCTGAAAAATGATCAATCTATGAAATGAAAATATGAGAAACATTTTCTATGAACAAATATTCTGCGAAAATGTAGTCTATGAAACAACGTACAACCCTATTAGACCAGTAACTCATCTACGAACTAATAAAAATTCACGATTGCAATTTAAACTCCGGACGCAAGCCTGTACCAAGCATGTTTCACGAAACGGTAGCACCTTGAACCGAAGTGAGGCCTAATAAATACTTTCAATGAAAACTGAATAAATCGGTTGATGTTCATGTTCATGATGAAAGGTCAGTGCCGCATTGTAAAATGACGTAAGCACCACCAAATATCCCTTAATTAATGAATTTTTGTAGGCTGGCAATTACGGAACCCTACACTGAGCATGGCCCGACATGCTCATGGCCGGTTTTGTATTTTACTTTTATTAATATACTAGCGGCCCGCCCCGGCTTCGCACGGGTGCAATTATACATATAAACCTTCCTCTTGAATCACTCTATCTATTAAAAAAAACCGCATCAAAATCCGTTACGTACTTTTAAAGATCTAAGTATACATTTTTATTTATTTATTTCATCATATGTAAGTTTACAGTACATGACCAAAGCACTTACACATCACAATAAATTACATTACATTATAAATAGTTATAAATTTACATTATTCTATATTTTTATATTATCACAAATGTCAAAATTATTTCCCATTACGATAAATTACAATACATTATACATTTTGTTACAAATTCACATTATCCTATATTTCTACATTATCAAAAATGTCAGAATAATTACACATTACAATAAACTATACATTTTGTTATTGAGTTATAAATTTACGTTATCCTATATTTTAATATTATTACAAATGTCAAAATAATAGCAAGTCATTCAGTAGGTACCATATATTTAGTTAATTTAAGTATAAAATTAAAGTCATAAAATAAGTAAAAGTAAAATATATTTTTCAATTCAAACCGCTACTACAATTGTCAAGACACAGTCTAACACGCTTCACAAAAATACCTATACTGTCATTGAATACATCTGCATCTGGATCTAATGCGTATAAATTGTTCAGTAGTTGCAGTGCTCTGTTTGTCGGAGCATTTTCACCCCGGCGTGAATTTGCCTCGCCTCCCGCAAACGGGCGCGGACGTCGGCGCTGCGCAACCGCACCGCCGCCTCCGCGTTGCGGCACTGGAACGTGCAATCCTAACTGCTCCAGCACGTAGGGATTATCAACTCTATGATTAAGAATCTGATAGTAGTGCACCATAAGAAGTAATTTTCTTCTGAATTCAAGTGTGTCAAGTCCTACCATCCCCGAGACAAACAAAGAGGGATACAAAAACGGGTAGTACCCGTATTTCCGTTTGTATATGGACCTAGCAAATTTCCCAATATAACCCAACCAGACAAATCTCCGTAATATGTTGCCGAAAGTTTAGTTGTCTGTCGAGCGTTAGTCCTAGATCGCGCATCTCCGTGACGCGTTCCAGCGGGATACCATGCAGTGTGTAAGTTGCACTTATCGGTTTGCGGATTCTATTTAATGTGATTGTTTTGCATTTGGAAACATTAAACTGTAATTTATTTGCCATACTCCATCCAACCACCGCATCTATATCCCGCTGCAGCAACTCACAGTCACTTATTTCACCAACTCCCAGAAAAAGTTTGAGGTCGTCTGCAAACAGCAAACATTTCGCATTGCTAACAAACTTCGGCAAGTCATTCACCATCAGTATAAATTGTGTTGGGCCAAGATTGCTCCCTTGGCTCACACCGGACCGGGTGTAGAACGGCTCTGATTGAAATCCCCCAATTTTTACAACCTGACAACGATCCTTTAAGTAACTTGCGAAGAATCTCAGCAGTTTTGGTGAGAAACCCATAAAGGCACACTTCTGTAGTAAGATGTCATTATCAACGAGGTCAAAAGCCTTTTTGAAATCAAAAAACGCCACGTCAACCTGACGACCAGCGTCCATCTCCCTTGTTGTATAATCCACGAAAACTGTATGATTGGTGGAAGTTGAGCGTCCCCGGCGGAACCCGTGCTGTTCATCAGCAAGCTGGGAGGCAATTTGATATCTAATTCGATGGTCTATCATGGACTCGAAAAGCTTTCCAAAGACAGATAGAACCGCTATCGGTCTATATGTTTCAACTTCTACACCCAACTCAGTCTTAGGTACAGGAGTGACTCTGGATTTTTTCCACTGGGCGGGATAAACTGCATATTTCAAAGCTAGATTGTAAATGTGTAAAAGTGGGTCCGATAAGGCGGCTATGCAATCTTTAACTACATACGGGGGAATGGCATCAAGGCCTGCCGAACTGTGTGATTTTAGTCGCTTAGCAGCCCTGCGGAGCTCTGCCTCGTCCACACTATCTAAAGTGACGAGTGTTGCCCGAAAGTCTGTACCACTGCCCATAAGCATCGCTTCCTCTACATCGAGTCGCGGCTCTTCATTTTGGAATACTGAGCTGAAGTATTCGGCAAAGGCATTAGCGGCACTCTGTCCCGACACACTCTCACCTATATAGGTAAATTCGGCGGACTGACTCCTATTTTTTCGCTTACTTTTTACATAATCCCAGAAACTCGAAGGGTCATCAGTTATATTTTTCTCAAGCTTTTGGAGGTAGTTTCGGTGAGCTTGCTCTATAAGGAATTTGACACGTCCCCGATACATGGGGACAGATAGGACGAAGCGACTTTGTTTTATACTATGTAGTGACTGTAAATAACCTAATCTATGACCAAAGATAAATAAAGGAGAAAATAAAACGGGATATCAAAGTGTGTAAAACTCTAAATTAAAACTATATGTTTCTTAAAAATATGGAGAAATTGAATCTTTTAAGTTGTTATATTAAAAATAAATTTGACGACACACCTGTATACTTCACTAAGCAAACGATCTTTCACCTGCAAGATGAACACTATCGACAGATTATCTCTATTTTTAACTAACATATAATAATTAGAAAGTGAGGAATAGTCCACCTCGCGTGCGAGTTACTGTCGCGGCACACACATGCGCTAACCTTGCTGTGTCATGTTTGCTCTGATATTTAGCAAATCGGATGGAAAATGAATTGACTAACGTTGCGTCGCCGCTGCGCGGGCGCTGACTGGATGCCGACGTTCAAAAGAAGCTAGCGTGGGAAGTCTTTTATTTTAAGCTTGTGAGTGAGTAGGTAGACTACCGTCACATCTCCGCGAATAAGTCTTACCGAGAATATTTCCAGTTTCAGGTCAAACACGGAGCGCCTGGCCAGCATGTCTCCCGCGGCACGCCTGCTCGCCACCAAGCACCTGCTGTCGCCGCGCCTCAGGCTCACCCCCGCCGGCGTCGGCGTCACCCGCGCCTCCCCCGCCTCCCCCGCCCGTCGCACCCCCCGCCTCACCCCGCGCCGCACCCCCGCGGTGTGCGGCGACCCCCAGCCTACCAGTCAAACCCAAACAGACCTGACAGATAACCTACTACAGATCAATTTAGAGAAGAGATCGAGGTTAAAAGCGAAGGACTTCTTTAAATAGCGAAGAGATTGGAGATATAAGACGGATCTCACATTGGCGCGTCCCGCTCTAGTGAATGTGACAGTGCTATACACATGCAGAGCGCTATCCTGCTCAAACACACAGCATTGTGATTGATATCCACCTAAACAGACGGTTTTTCCGAGTGCTACAATACGCGTGCAGGATGTTAATAAGACATATTTTGTGATGTCAGTGAATAAAGTTTCTAACTAAAATAGCCGTTTTATTGTGGCGATTGATACGTCACATGTGTTGGAACACATGTGCCCCCGCGAACCTTAACTGGGTACTCATCATTTACACCTCGTAAACGATTTTATTTATATGTATTGTAAGTTTGTCTGGTATTTCATACGATAACCGTTAAAAGGTCGGCTAAAGATTTTCGTTAAAATAATTTAACAATATTTCAATCTTGTAGAAAATGTAATTTAAGCGTTCGATCGCGAAAGACGTCAAATCACGCGCTAAGTCGCGGGCACGATTTTTCCATCCGATGCCTGGCGGTCAAAGAGTTAAGAGTCGCCAGGACGCTCGCGTCCCCATACAAACGTAATTCAGCTCTCATTTTAAAATGACATGCTTCAGAACCACGAAATTTGGCATGGGCATTCTAGTAGTACAGATCTAGGTCGGACATTCGTTTTCGTTGCTAAAAATTGCAATACAAAGAAAATACAGCCAGTTACAGATTTACATACAAAACTTATTTTTGCTATATTTTCTTTGTATTACCATTTTTAACAACGAAAACGAATGTCCGACCTAGATCTGCACTACTCGAATGCTCATGCCAAATTTCGTGGTTCTAAAGCATGTCGTTTTAAAATGAGAGCTGAAGTACGTTTGTATGGGGACGCGAGTTCACGCGAGCGTCCTGGCGACTCTTAAGAAGGAAAAAAAAACAATGCACAAATGGTCCCAAACATAAACATTTTATTAAAAAACTTATCTTATATCTAAACATGATATCGTTTTCATAATTAAATGGAATATTAATTGCTATTCAATGCCTATCACGTCATCATCAACTTATCATATCACTATAATGATTATATGTGTAGGTATTAATCCAAAATAATAAAATTAATTAATTGATCACTTTATGATAAAGATAAATATTTATGTATTTTATAACATAATAATAATTTCTCGAAATCACTTTAAGTGATATGTCATGAAATTGCTCTTGTTGCATAATGATGATGATTTAAATCAGTCAATTCATATACACGGTGCCCGTAAAGATTGCGAGAAACCTAAACAGTGAATTCATGGAGTATAATGAATATAGTATTATTAAGTGTATTCGTAATCATAATTATGATTTAAAAGCCTTTTTGATTGTAATATCGCCCTTTATGAGGTCTTATTGACAGATATATCAAAGTGACTAAGAGTACTTTTTTTTTTCGAAAAAATGTACCAGTTTATTACAAGCGATAGTTTTAACAATACATTTACATTTTATGTACAAAAACAATAAAATCGATTAAAAAATCTCTGGCAATCCTCACGGGCCGTGTATATTTGTTTATATCATACAATCAATGTAAATTGCACCTCACTCGTAATGTAACAATTATGGAATGTTACATATTAGTCACTATATAGTCAGCATCCGCAAGGTACTTCGATGGTAGCGCTTGCAATTATTTATTGAAAAATATAAATTTTTCATAAAAATCTATTTGTTTCATTGGCAATAATATGGTTCTACTACTTCTACTAAATACCTAAGTAAACCTATGAGGTAAAGATTGAGATGAGAAACTACCAAAACGCGCCTAAAAATATTCTAAACCACGTCTCCGGAGGTTTCGGCTTGTTGTACTCCGAATTGGGCTTCGGTTTCGTATCATCTGTAGGGTCCTCCTTAAACATGTTAACGTAAGAATTCCTTATCCCGAACTTAAAGAACGCCAAGTACGGGCAATACTTCATCAGCCAGACGCTATACAAATAGTTTAGCATGAAGTAGACGCGTCCTAGGTATGTGGCGTGGAGGAAACTGATCAGGTGAAGGAAGTTTAGGTTGTACTTGGACCAGAAGGGCAGGGAGTTGTATTCTGGGGCTTGGTCGATGGTTTCATAGTTGCGCAGGTACAACAGGCGCGGAGCGCGCGCAGGCAGGCCTTCCACGGCCGGCGGTGAGATGAGGTGAGTCGCGTCCACGCCTGGAGACAATCAAATGCTTGTTTGAATCTCAAGTGTGCATCTAAGTTTTAAATAGATGCTGCTTAATCTGATAAAATCTAAAGGCCTTCATCGACCTTGACGCCAATAACCGCTAGTCACGGCAGCGGCAATCGGACTGACGCCACCAACGTCAATAGACGTCCGTTCTAAAACTGAAAATAACACTGCTAGAATCCTTTTATGATGTTTTCTTCATAACTCAGCTTATCTATTTTTTGGCTCTGGCGGCAGGAGGACGACGTAATGCTTCGTCACGGCGTCAAAAAGTATACTGCTTTAGCCGTTAGCTAACAATACGTCTGAAAATATGGATTCATTTAAAGTGACAAAAATATGTAGCCACGACTCTATTACCAAGGCGTAAAGTCTTCGATACTTACATATTTTAGTCACATTAAATGTACAGTCGACGTCAAATATATGTTTACTTTACACTTTTGCACCTTACTTCTTTGCAAAAGTGTAAACATATCTATGACGTCGACTGTACCTATCTATATATTCAGACGTGATCGTATCGTAGGTACGTACACGTGTTAAATACGGAGCTCTCGGTGCACAGTTTGTTCGAGATATCATGATAAGAACCATTTTCCCATGTTTTATATTTCTCAGTGTACCCAATTAGTCATTGATTGTGGCGTATTTGTTTTTGCGATATCTTGTTTATCTTTTGTTATTTTACAAGTTGTACTTGACTTGCCTAATTATTATGTGGCTGATACGTGTGTTTATAAATATTTACCTACAGACAATGTAGTTTAAAACAAGCCAGGCGAGATTTACCTAAGTATTTATCTTCTTTTAAGTATGTCAATATGATAGAGCATAGGTATGATATTTAAAAGCATTTCTCATTATTTGTAATGATGAGACTCCACCATTATTTATTATAACCAGGTTGATTAGCACTTTTGAATGGCATATAGTTCAATTTGCTACTCGATGAGGTACCTACCTATATTTTATAATTATATTTTTGGTGACTGTACAAAATGCTCCAAGTTTAACTCAAGCTACCAAGTACTAAAATACATAACTTTCCATCGTGTATTGCCCTTAAGCCAAATTCTGCTACTCGATGAGGTAGGGTTAGATACCACTTACTCTTGATCTATTTCATATCACACCGCGATAGGTTCACTGACCAAGTCTATGTTTCCATTAAAATAGATATCTTGTACTTGTGTTGTTGTTGCGTGTATAAACTAATAAACATCGTTTTCGAGTGGTCGATTCCGTTAATTATTCAAGACAGACGAAATAAGTACAGGATGTTTACTATATTTAATTACCTGAATCTATTGGTTTCCCTTCAAGTTTCTCTCTAATTTTCCGCTGCAGCTCAATTCTGTCCGTCTCCGTAAAGATGTACCCCGGCACGTTGGCTATATGCTTCACGAGATACAGGTACGAGTCCACGTTGATCGTGGGGTTGATGCTCCACATGGACTCCAGCATGACGCGGGACATGTGCTCGAAGAACTCGGGCACGTTCTCGAGGCACGGCGTGAATACCCTGTCGAGGACAGCCTGGCAGACCTGCCGCGTGTCTTCTACGTTTAGACGGCACAGGTTGTATCTGCAATGAAGTAACGTTGAACCAAGAGACCTAATTATTAATATTATACAGGGTGGAAAGATAAGTCGGGCCCTGGAGGGAAACTACCTTAAAACGTTGAGATAGCTCAATACACTGAAACGAAACATTCCTTTATTTTTCCTAAAAAGTAAAACTGCATTCACAGATTTTTTTTCTAATTTTCCCTTGTTTCGATACTAAAATTGTATGATTTTTCTTTTTTCATTATTTATGGCTTCACTTGTGCCGTAAATTTGGTTGGTATTAAGAAGTTTGTATTCTTGTTGGAAATAGGATCGTTTGTCATGAATTGTCATAAAAATTGTTTTTGACAAAAAATACAAAATTAGTAGTTTTTTTGTGAATTGTACATTTTCTCGAAAATTTGTAAATGCAGATATGTCTCTTTTTAAAAATAAGAGAATGTTTCCTTTCAGTTAATTGAGCTATCTCAACGTTTTAAGGTAGTTTACTTCCAGGGCCCGACTTATCTTTCCACCCTGTATAACGTATAACAAATTGTAATTTTACGAGTATATACATATACTGTTGTATACTTATATTGCTGTGCCCTTGCAGGGTTAATATTCGTGTAATATTTTATGCAATAAAGTTCTGAGTTCTAATCTTTTGACCACCAAACTTCGGACGAAAAGATGTACCCTCAGCGTCAGCGCACGCGAGCGGTTATATTTTCGACGTGATATCACGTGCTGGCTCTGAGGGTACGACTTTTCATGCGCTTGATTTTACGTCTTTGGCGGTCAAAGCTTAGCGACGTATTAAATTCATTAATCAATTATCTTTTAAGAGCCCTTTAACATGTCTACCTACTATAGCGGCACTGGTAAATAATTGCGCGTAGTAAGTAGTAATATATCTACATTTAACGATAGATATTTAAAAAAGGTGGCCGCTATGTACTTTATTTTGTATTTAAGTAGAATTTGAATAGGTACATTAAAATGGCTTTAACGTTGCTGGATTCGTCAATCTATGCGTCCAAAATTATAACGGCCGTTTTATTTTTGAGCTCATAGATCGACACCGTAAGGCCGGCTTGAGGAGACAGAAGCCCAACTGTGAGCGATGTCAACAACAAGTTAACAAGAGAGCGATGTCTCATTGCGAGACCACGACCGGGCCTAGCTCACCTATCATGCAGCCCAATCATATGTCCAACGACGCCCATCGTGTGAGTAAAGGCCTCCCAGTCGTTCTCCTGCAGCTGCCGCACCCCGAACTTGTCCGGCTTGACGAGACAGAAGCCCATAAACCCGAACTGTGTGAGTGCGATGTCGCGCTGCGAGACCACGCCCAAGCCCTGCAGCTTGGCCGCGTGGCTGGCCTTCAAATGGCGGCTGCGGACGGTGTACAGCGACTTCCAAGACCTAAAAGCGAGAAAATTTTCATTTAATAAAAAGTACTAGTAGAACCCGCTTAGTAAGGATTAATACGATTTCTCACATAATACGCCATTTTATTTTACAGAAAAATTAAAATATACACCCATTTACACGATGTCACAACACTTACGTGGAACCCGGTTTAAGCTCGTGCTCAAACCAGGAGCTTGTGTGGAATACAGTGGAGAGGTAACGCTTGTAGCTTGTGTACTGTGAGGTGGAACGGCGCGAGCTGATGAGGATCTTGAGGATGGAGGGCACCGCGAGCACGGCCAGCAGGCCCATCAGCATCGATGACGTTAGGGAGAAGCAGTTGTCCCAGTAGAAGCGGCGCCCTCTGTAAACAGACACGTACATACATACATACAATCACGCCTATATCCCAAAAGGGGTAGGCAGAGATCACGGATTTCCATTTGCTAAAATCAATGCAGCAAAACGGCTCTCCGTGAGCCACTTCTCGCCCCCGTGAAGAACGAGACGTGATGGGTGGCGAACCGCATCGCCGCCATGCGGATGACTATTAATTAAATAAATCACCACAGCGTTCTCACGAGCAGTAGGGATCAGAGGTTCCCTTATCCCTGTCGCCTCTTACGACACCCGCGGGAAGAGACGGACAGACACGTAGTGTGTAATTAAGGAAGGTACTAGTATAAATAAGGTTCGTTGAAACAAAAATTCGGTAGGGCCTCAAATTTAATCCGATGGACTTTGAAATTACTCATTTAAAATGTATGATATAGCTAACGATCAGCCATTAAAGACATAATTTGCAAACAAGTCTCCAAAGGCGTTGGTGGTAGGTAAGTTATGTTTAAGATGGGTATAATGGCTTGACCCTGCGTGCCCTACGTCATCACTCATCAATGTCATCATGTGATCAAAATATTCAAAATGCTCCCAGAACGATATCAGCTCGAGACGATACTTAAACTTTATTTTTAATACAGCAGCTAGTATAGTTCAAAGTCAAAGTCAATATTGTCTTTATTCAAGTAGGCATAGCAACAAGCACTTTCGAATCGTCAGTAACAATTTAGTTTTTAAATAATTTAGTTCTCATTAAATAGTCCACCCTCTACTTAAACTAAATGTGAATGTGATCTACATAGGTAGTAACCATGCTGCATGATCTAATCGTATGCGGTTATAATATTGTAATGTATGCTATGCCGAACACGACGGATCCAGCATACATATCGGGACATTCACAGATGATCGCACCGTGTGTTAAAATGCTGTGTATACGTATGCTAAATATAGTTTTAAAACTCACGCGGAGCGATGACATCTTCTGTACGATGAAGGGCACTTATAAATATAAATAAATGCCAGGGTCAAGTGTGTTGTGTTGAAAATTTGCAAAACTCACTGGTTGTATTTCTTCTCGTCGAACCATTTCGGCAGCTCAAGGTCCAATTCCTCTAGTTTCGCCGTGTCTGAGGGGGTCTCGGAAGCCTCCTTGGAGAACAACCCATCGATCACCTCTTGTGCTGTAATCAGTTTATTTACACGTTTAAGAGATAAGAGATAAGAGATCTTTATTGCATTTCCAGGTACTTATGCTAGGTACATCGTGGACCCTGATAGGGTATAGCAACAGTAGTTTTATAATATCTATACCTAATTATACATAACAATCTTAAATTTAATAAGACATAGTTAATAAACTTTACATACACGTACGCTACAAGTACTTACAGTTTTGTTTTGTTTGAGGTTTGTGAAGAAAAAAACGTTATTTTAAACTTATTTGGGATGTTTCTCACATATAGTCTGGCTGGCCAATACCGCCAATAAGTGCAGTACCTAACAGTGGAAGTAATAAGCTATATACTTATCCCTTCTTCAGTAGCGAGGGTAGGTACAGTCAGCGTCAAATATATTGTAACAGTTAGAGTAGCCAAATAGGTCACACCATAAAAAATTTATGGTGTGACGAACTATTTGATCACTTTGGCTGTTACAATATATTTGACGCTGACTGTAATAGCGTAAGAAAGACACGGTATGATTCTCTCTGTCTATGCTTGAAGCAAAACAAACCCAAACTATATCTAGACTATCGAACCGTCTATACATACGAGTAGATATTATTATGTGTCATCATTTTTATTCCTACCCAAGTAGTGTCCCACTAGTGTCCCATGCAGATTTGTTGTTCCAATTACCTACCTCACGTTTTAGTAGGTCCAAGAACTCCAAGATAAGAATAATGACACAAATATATTTAGGACAGGAAATTACTGTACGAGTAGGTACTCTGTTATTGTAATAACAGAGTACCTACTTACTGGTACTGTAGTACCTACACTACCTACTATGTTATTACTGCCCGTCGAGAAATATATGAGTATGACCATTGTCAATATTTAAGAGGGCGCTTTTTTTCTCATGTATACAGTGACAGTTCAGTTTTGTATAAAAAAATATTTTAATTTATTAACCGGAATATTTTCGAAATCATGAAAAACAACAAAAATATAAAATTCATGAAGATACTTAAAAGGCACATTTGCCATTATTGTAAGTTCCCTTTCAATATTTTTTCTTAGATATAGGTATGTACATACTTACTTACTAACGAATATTCGTTACATTACATCCCTTGTACTCATTATGCGTTTATTTTATAATACCCAAATATTTAAGTACTATTAATCTTCTAATATAATAAATAGCTCGATCGATTTATCTTCAATTGATCGTACTAATTAAATATTTAATGCCAAATGAATATCTCTTACCAGTTAAATCCATACTTGATAACCGTCTACCGCATACGTTTCTGATATCCCCTGTCTGTAGGCACTGGATGACTGGACCTACATGTACATAATACCATACCACACTAAATCTCAAGTCTCCGTTATATTTATATAACTGCTACTTTAAAGTTTATATCACATACATATAAATCTATGTGTAGCTACTGTTTACAATAATAGTATTATTTAAAATAGAATTGTATCAATGTTTTGATATGCGTTTTATCGGCTTTTATTGTGCTAATTAATGCTGAGTTGTATCAGCGTGGTGCGCGGAGCCTGGCCGGCCGCTTACTGCCGTGTCGTGTCGTGTCGTGTAGTAGTCTTGGCCAAAGTCGGAAACACCGTTATACCCACTTTCGTTCGACATACTACTGTATGTATACAGGTGATAATGACATTGGCCTCATCTACAGGCACTTTGCAGTATTATCTACAGGAATATTATTATTGCAATTGTTCTATGGTTCTAATCTAATTACTTAATAGGCTAGATGAATGTTTTTCATGCATGGTATCAATCGATTCGTTTTGTTATGAGGATCAAATGTCTACAGTGTGTAAATCTAATACGGGCGAATCTCTTTAACGGTGATTAGTATAGGACGTAAGAAATGTAATTAGATAACTTTTACTTAGAATTGCAATTAAAACTTTATCCATACAAAATAATTTGGCCCGCAATGTAATGCAAACACACTCGCGTTAAACGCTCGTTGACAGTTACTTTCAATACCATGTTTACAGTACATTGCTGCTGATAAAATTTACAAAAATTAATTATTGGGTCACAGTTAAGTGTAACTTAAAAAAAAACGTATTAATTAATGATTACACTAATGAGTTCTATCCCTGGTTTAATTTATCGCCCGTATTAGATTTACACACTGTATATGGGGCCAATTGCCTTAAATCAACACAAAAGACAGGAAAAAGACAAAGTCTGAGATTTGCATTTGTTTCTCAAAACGCTCCTGGGCGTTTTCACAAAACGTTGTTGATTTTCGTGTTTTTGAAATTTTAAGAATTTTTTGGATATTCCTCCTTAGAATCGAGAGTACTATTCATTCTGCTAGGAAATGAAAAGTGTCCCAAAATTTTCATACAATTTTTATTTTCCATTACGCTACTTTCATATAAGTGCCCATAGAAAAGTAGCGTAAGAGGAACAGGACACTTTTAATTTCATAGTGGAGTTGATAGTACTCACGATTCTGAGTAGGAATATGCAAAAAATTCTTAAAATTTCAAAAATATGTAAATTAACAACTTTTTGTGAAAAAGCCCTCCTAACAAAATGATATGAAGCAATGGCTTCATATTTGCCCTGTTTAAAGTATGGAAAAAATATGAAATTGCTATTTTTACAGTGAAATGTTGCGTTTATGTATATGGTTGCCCTACAATTTATTTCACAATAAAATGTTAGAAATCGAATGGTATCATTGGTTTTTTAAATTTCGTACTTTCAAATAATCGAAAAAATTTGAAACTTTGAAGCCCGATATCTTTGAACCATTTCAATAGAGTTTTTTAATGTTTACTTTATTTGGATATTTTGATCATTTGGCATCCTATCAACTAAATTTCATTGCATAATTCAACATGTGTCATCAGTCATCACCCCTATTAGAATTAATTTAATCGAGACATATAAAAAAAATCCTTTTCTTCTTTCATGAGCCGTAGTATAATTACTCAATCGGCAAGCCTGAGGAAATTAAGTTCGATTGACCTCCGCCATTGGTACGTACAGTCGCCATCAGATATATCAGAGCGGCCAAGATAGTCACAAATATCTGAACAACGTCTCTATTGACAAGGCGATAAAGTGCAGGTTCAGATATTTGATGGCGACTGTACGCTAAGCGCCTCAACTCAACTCAACACATTTATTCATTGATCATCAACTCAGCATCTGTTGAAGATATCTCATTCAAAACGAACAAAAAGAGAACTCGAGCGACCCAATTGCAAGTAGGTCACGAATACTATCATCCCTTTGTCGCCCTGCCTACCTACTTTCCTACTTATATAGATCGAATCCTCCTGAAATATGTATAATTTTGTTTGGAGAGTACAGTCGCCATCAGATATATTGGAGCAGCCAAGGTTCAAAATTCAAAGATTTTTTTAAATACACTTCCCTAACCCAGGAATCGAACCGAAAATAAAAAAAACCGGCCAAGTGCGAGTCGGACTCGCGCACCGAGGGTTCCGTAAAAACCTAAAACAATTGCTATTTCTTATGATTGTGTGGACATGAAAGTTTCGTTTTGCTACAGCAGAAAGATATTATAGAGCTGAGTATATGATATGAATTTCAATTTAATACCTCTACGCGTTTACGAGGAAACAGGTAGTAAGTTTAAAATTTAAAAAAATATTTTAAGTACTATTTTACTAAAAATGTCTACTTTTCGTAATTTTCCTTTGTAGTCTAGTTCCATTTTTCAAAAAATCCATGTCGAGAAGCAAACGATATTACTTTTGGGCAACCGGGCTTTTTACCTGATTTAGACCCTGCTGTATCCGAATCGCCGGTTGCCTTCAAAGAAAATTTGTCCGGAAGTGAGATATTCAAGATGGCGGCCAAAAAAATTACCCATTTTTTACTTTTTCTTAAATAACTCGTAAACCGTGTCCCCTACCAAAATATGTTCTGTTACTTAAATAGTTCACATAAAATTCTCTATAAAAAAGGTTCTATACAGTTTTTTGCTGGGATCAAAGTTTAATGAGATATCGAGGGTATAAGATAGACCTTAAATATATAGACTAATTACCCTTTTCCCGCGACTTCGTCTGCGTGGGATTAACATTCGCTATAATACATTTATGAAACACCTTAGTGAAATCTTGTAGCAAATATAAATTTAACGTACATACTTTTTTACGTCTACAGTGAGCAACAATTCCATACAAAGTTTCACCCCCCTTTTCACCCTTTCAAAAGATGATTTCTGAGATAAAAACTATTTCATGTCCTTTTCCATAACTCAAACTATCATCATGCCAAATTTAAACTAAATCGGTTCAGCGGTTTAAGCGTGAAGAGGTAACAGACACACTTTCGCATTTATAATTGTTGGAAATTGTGCCTAGCAGAGCGCGGCGGAGTGGTTGATGGGAAATTAAAGTAAAGACGTTTTGGAGACCTCACATTATATTAATATTTTAATTATAAAATAGGTGCTTACATCAGGACGGCTTGAGACAGAGAGAGAGAGTATCAGATAGACATTGACAGATGTCATTTTTAGCGACAGACTAAACAACTGTATTATTTAAAGGGTGTACATACAATCAAACTTTCCAACACTTCCCCTCACACTTTACAAACAAATACAGGAGTGAATGTAGATACAAGAGTCTCGAATGCCTTGGTTACCTAATTATGGTGTACAACAAACATGTTTATCATAAAAATTTCGCTAATGAAATTCAAGATAAAACAAGACTTGACAACTTTCATAACCAAAAGCTACTTATATCAAAAACTATTGCTATCATTCATATCATTGGCTAAGCATATACTTGCAATGACTGAATGTTAAAAAATAAATTTTTAACATTTAAAGACAATAATCAATTGTCGCAACCAGATAATGCAAACTCTTCAGTTGGCCAATGATACATTAAAACTAAAGAAAAAGTTAAATGTAAATTTAGCAAAAGCAAAAACAAGAAATAATTTTATATGTTTCAAAACCTGCTGGTGTAGGTAAAAATTGCATTAGCACATGAGAAGGAATAGTAAGTAAGTACACCAGACTGACATCCAAACAGTGAACATTAATTAGTAGGTACCTAATAGAAATTGTAAGAAAACAATTTACACTGTTATTGAACTTTAACATACAACTGTTATACCACTAGAAACAAAATTGTTTATTATATACATAAACAGAAAATAAACATTACTGATTACCTGACTGAGTGATTTAGTACAGTTGGAAGCATATTAACATTTTGAAAAACAAATTTTACATTGAAAAACACATCATTACTCTCCGTCTCAAAATTTTAATACATGCTAGTTGAAAGGGGAATATATTTAGCATTACACATTCAAAAACATTAAAATGAAAAAAACAAATACATTAAAACTTGAATGCAATATAAAAGCTAAAATATTCAAGACAAATAAAATAAGTAGTAGCTTCCCCTTCAGATATAGGTACTGAGAACACCAATTATTAACTTCATAAAAAAAATCAATACATTCATAAATATGACAAGATCTGAAAGAATTTTATCACTTATTTAGAAATGAGGAATTCAATGGATAGTCTTCCCCAAGATAGGTACCCATATAGACATACATATACAAAACACTCATATAAAGTCATCAAAACATAAGATTTCCTTATAAAATAATAAAATATTACAGAATCACAGATTATAAGGATAATGACTGATATGACATTTGTTTAAAATGAGGAATTAAATTATACAAGTACTTAGTTATTCTTTAAAATTCACACAAATATACATACACAGAAAAATCATGACATGAAAGATAAAATAAAAGCATGACATTGACCAGAGTCTGATAAATTAGTAACATATACCTGATACTGTGGAATTTGATAATTTCCTTGAGCTCTGCTTACCTGTACCATGGTGCTGTACAATACGCATGTAACGTTCGCAAGCTGCCAGACACAAGCTTTGAGTCGAGCACTTCATCCTTCCCCTCGAACTTTACATGCTTTCGAGTATGATGATGATGACAAAGAGTCACAGCTGGCACTGTTAGACTCATTCTCCGACTACAGCATATGAATTTAATCAGGTAAGAACCAAATCACAGCATTCGCCGTTAGACTTAGGTTATTACTAGAGCATAGGTACTTTACCTTATGAGATGATGATAACCAACTGAGCACAATAACAATACCTACATAGTTTACTAATATTCAACAGTGGTACTGTACAGACCTAGAGTTATAGCAATCACTACTGTGCAACTACTCGGGCTCTTGCTCAAAAACAGCATCAAAATGAATAATGTACTTTCATTAATTAAAATTATAATGGGTTAACATTGATAATGTATATTATTATTATTAATAATTCATTACTACAGACCTCTTTCAAGTCATAATAAATAAAACTAAAAAATTATAAATTAATTCAAAATATCAATAAACAACTCATTAAAATTTAAAATTACCTTCTGACTGTTCAATAAAACAAGTCATAGGATGGACAAAACAAGTATGGATTAATATATAAAAGTTTTGGTCAAATTATCATTTAATAAAATAAAATAAAAACATATATCATTTTCGCAAGGGACTAGATTACTAAAACCGTGTAGAATGCCATAGATAGCCAACAAAATTACATAAATAAATTTGACTTGGCGTATTGATTATTTAGCTTACTGTCATCAAAAAGACAAAGCAAAAGCAACCAACATAAACAGTGACTAGCTCAATATTTTATTTAGACAAAGCTTTCTCAATATTTATATGGGCCACATGGTCATAGGCAGAAATACTTAAAAAAAATGCAAAAAGTAACTTAAGCCTCAAAACCAACATGCCCAAAAGCATTAAATAAAAAAAAATAAAAGCAATAAAAGAAACTCTTAATGGTTATCAGCTCTAAGTCTAAATATCCAATAGCACATTATAACTGATATTGGGACAAATTATTTTTCCAAACGGTAAAATATTAATTTAGGTCCAATCCTTGTAAATGGTACATAGGAGCCAAGAAAATCAAAACTGACAAAGCCAAAAAGTTTGACTTTTTAAGTCACATTATGTTTCAAGCTTTAAAATAAAAACAAATTTAATATGGCATTTCTTTAACGATCAGCTGTGTCTTATAGACATTAATATCATTAAATAAAAATCCCTGAAATATATGAAATGACCAAAACAAAAACATCCATACATATATAATTGCTCTCTAATCTCAAAAAAATAAACCGTTTCCTTATTGTAAGTAGCTCAACAAAAAAAACTTTGACATACCTCAAAATGCTAGTAGCACTTTCTAAGAGATCTTCGCCAACAAGTTATTCGGGTGGTAAAGTTCTTGTTCCATAAAATAACTTACAAATATTGGACTGCGCACATCCAATTGTACAAAACTCCAGGCAAATAGTCCAGCACCAGCGGCTTCCCCTTAGGGACACACCATCAGTGAGTATGCTTCCCCTCTTCCGAGAGTGAAACATAACACTGGACACCATACCTTATAGGGTGTACACTTCTGTAGTTGTGGGGCGGTAGACCTTTTGCACCACATCCTCATGGGGACAACCTGGTCACTCACCACCTGTGGAACACAAGAAGCACCGAACCCTATCCAAAATAAAATGCACATACATAGGTACAAGTTTCAGTAAAAGGCATTTAAAATTACACAGGTAAAGACTAAAAGCATTACACAGTCTTCTCACAAAATTTACTCACGTTTGACGATACAAACTAAATTTAAATTTGTCGAGAGACAAGGTAACTATGCCAAAACTTTAAAAAATAAAACATTACTAAGTACCATGTGAAATTTGGACAAGAGCTAACTTACTAAATTAGTTAAGTATTTAAATAAGCTACCGTTGACAAACACAAAAGCTAGCACCACCATAAAAGAAAAGAAAGTCATATATGAGCGCACCACCACTGACAGTTCACTTTAATAAATTCTTCACTTTAACAGCGCTGATGTTTCCGACAACTTGTGCTTATCCGGAGAAAAGGCTCACCAGTGTCCCTCTCGAAGATGGATATTTGTTCAAAACAGGGCACACCATTATCCCTCTCGAAGATTCACACCAGTCCAGGCTACATTACAGCAACTTACATGTCAATGTATTATCTATCTAAATCATGTGGTCGCCCACTGCCACATTGGCATCCTTCTTTTTATATGACCAAGGAAAATCAATTAAAAGCTGTGCCCTCAATGCGAGGCAAACCAGGCAAGCAAATGGTCAATAGCGAGTGCTTAGCAAATACAGTAGCAGCGTGAGACTCGCAAGCGAATAAAAAAAAATCCGTCTTCGAAACCAAGCTTCCAAAGTTCATGGTTCACGTTGAAACGTACAAAGTTAGGTTAAGCAAGCACGTTGACGTTGACAGCCCTTTTGTACAGTGCAACCATGAATAGTACAACCGAAAAAACTTTTAGGTCATCTTCTTAAATGGTTGCTATCACGAATATCGCGACACGCGGCCTTCTTTGTGTCGGCCGGAACTGCTCGGAACGCGATCCGCCATGCTGCCAAATCAACCACTTTTCTTGACCGCTATTTTGCGCAGGGCGTACGCTACTCTGGTTCCATAACCTGTTGGAAATTGTGCCTAGCAGAGCGCGGCGGAGTGGTTGATGGGAAATTAAAGTAAAGACGTTTTGGAGACCTCACATTATATTAATATTTTAATTATAAAATAGGTGCTTACATCAGGACGGCTTGAGACAGAGAGAGAGAGTATCAGATAGACATTGACAGATGTCATTTTTAGCGACAGACTAAACAACTGTATTATTTAAAGGGTGTACATACAATCAAACTTTCCAACAATAATATTAGTATGAAAAAATTGTGCGCATTGAGAAAAAGTTTTAAATTTTTGACGATGGATATTTTTTACTTTTGGAGGTCCGTAAAATATATTTTTTTAATTTAAACTTTTAAATTAAAAAAAAATATTTTTTATATGATTCTACTAAAAATGTCTACTTTTTATAATGTTTCCTTTGTCTGTGCTATATGACGTTGCTTCATGCCAAGTTTAAAGATTCTGAGCTTGCGGGAAGTACCCTTTAGGTTTTGAGTTTCTCGCGAGTACTCAGTTTCAAAATATGCAACTTAAATTGCTATTCCTTTTGATTGCGTTGACATAAAAATTTGGTTTTGCTACATCTGAAAGGTACTATAGCCCTGAGTATTTGACATGAATTTCAATTTAATAACTTCACGAGTTTACGAGGAAAATGGTAGTAAGTTTAAAATTTAACATATATTTTTTTGTATGATTTTACAAAAAAAATCTACTTTTCGTAATTTTTCCTTTGTCTGTGCTACATGAAGTTTCTTCGTGCCAAGTTTCAAGTTTCTGAGTTTACGGGAAGTACCCTTTAGGTTTTGAGTTTCTTGCGAGTACTCAGTTTCAAAATATGCAACTTAAATAGCTATTTCTTTTGATTGCGTTGACATAAAAGTTTGGTTTTGCTACATCTGAAAAGTCCTATAGCCCTGAGTATTTGACATGAATTTCAACTTAATAACTTCACGCGTTTACGCGGAAAAAGGTAGTAAGTTTAAAATTTTAAATATATATTTTTGTATGATTTTACTAAAAATGTCTACTTTTTATACTTTTTCCTTTGTCTATGCTATATGACGTTGCTTCGTGCCAAATTTCAAGTTTCTGAGTACACGGGAAATACCCCGTAGGTTTTGCGAGTGCCGAAAACTCTAAAATTTGCAGCATAAACGACTGTATCTTTTGATTGCGTTGGCTTTTAAGTTTAATTTTTTTTACAGCTTCAAGGGACAATAGACCTGAGTATTTGATATAAATTTCAGCTTGATACATCCACGCGTTCCTGAGAAAAATGGTCTTGACAGACAGACAGACAGACAGACAGACAGACAGACAGACAGACAGACAGACGGACAACAAAGTGATCCTATAAGGGTTCCGTTTTCCTTTTGAGGTACGGAACCCTAAAAACACACACAACATTCTGTACTTTTATGGCACGAATCAATAGGACAATCATAAGGATCGAATCACTCTAACAAACATAGTAATTTTCACCTCACTAGCTCGGAAAGCCCTTTTTGTTTGTTTAATATCTATTGTGAAAATCGCTTTTTATCCACATGTGGTGAAAGAGTTTTGACATAAGTGACAAGTGGCTTAAGTGACATTTGACAGCTAACAAAACGTAAAACGTTAAAAGTGCAGAATTTTTAACATCGCAATTAATGAATTGCATCGAGTAAAAACACTTAATACAGTCTTACAACTTTATTTTAATTCATAAATATCAGCATTCAACATTAATCTTCATTCTTTTTGTAAAAACGGATAAATTGTTCTGACAGCCGAATAAGTCTACGTACGAACAAAACGCATCTGACATTTAATAAAACCTTTTACGTCAAAACTTTTCATTTCAATTCATCCATCATATCAACGTTAAATATTCGCATGTTTTTCTAGGTTGTTTTGTTAAAAATTAGTGATTCGAGTGATGAAGAAGTATTAAACACCTGAGGAATTACGGGAAAATGAGCAAAATGCACCCTTTTTCTTATTTTCCTCGCTGAAGTGAGGTGAAAAGTTTTGTGTTATACACGGGTGAAAGTTATTTTACGTCTCGTGTATTAAAGCACTCGCTATGCTCAGGATTCTATTTTTGAACCACTCGCTTCGCTCGTGGTCAATAATAGAATCCTTTCGCTAGCTCGTGTTTCAAATAACACTCGCACGTAAAATACAACTTTCACCCCTTGTATAACAAATAACTATTAAATAACAAGAAAAGCTTGAAAAACAAGAAATGCAATTTTACTCAAGTCAAGGATCAATCGCAAATATCTTTGTCGTAATTCAAGAACTATTTAGATAAGGAAATTATAAATACCTATCCTAATTAGTTTCTGGTAACTAGAACATAGTCACTTACCTAAGCTGGAATACAAATAAAATAAAAAATCAACAAACTTAAAAATGATTTTTTAATTGAAATTTGCAGCTATTCCACAATTCCGAGTACCTATTATTATTTAGAGCCTATTAAAGCAAAACTAAATTTCATAAAATTCGAACTGATTTATTTAATTAGGATATTTCGGAAACCATAACATAACCGATAATGATGTATAAGTACAGGGTGTTTTTTCATTATTTAACTAGCTATATTGTGCGAAGTAATTTGGTAGGCCATACTAAACAACTTTTATTACTTATGGGGCCAAATATCAAAAGCTTTTTTGGCTGTTTCATACATTTCAGCCGATCGGACGTTGACGTGTATTGTATGGAGATGTAAATTGTTTTTTGGGATTTCGGGGTTTCATAGATAAAGTTGTTTAGCATGACTTACCGAATCACCTGCTACAATATGGCTTGTTATTGAAAAATTCCTCATTAGGTAGGTACCTACATAAGATAAATATAATTTCTCTTGAGCTATACTGGCGCAAGCGGACAACAAAAGCAAGTACAGTCGCCATCAGATATATCGGAGCGGCCGAGGT
Organism: Pammene fasciana; assembly: GCA_911728535.1. Lineage (NCBI taxonomy): Eukaryota > Metazoa > Arthropoda > Insecta > Lepidoptera > Tortricidae > Pammene > Pammene fasciana. The sequence goes on from OU452292.1 coordinate 9,060,653, forward strand.
GGTCACAAATATCTGAACAACGCCTCTATTGTCAAGGCGATAAAGAGCATGTTCAGATATTTTTGAGTACCTTGGCTGCTCCGATATATTTGATGGCGACTTTGGCAACTGTACCTACAGAAGAGAGATTCACTGAGACTTATTTGTTAGTTGTTTAGTTTTTAACCGACTTCAAAACAAAGGAGGTTCTCAGTTCCACCCGTATGTTTGTTTGTTTGTTTGGATTTATTGTCCGCTGACTCTCTCTAAGTACCTATTTTAATTGTTGGTAGGACTACTGCTGAACTTCCCTCTTTTTCCCCGCTCGGCTCTTTCGTTCCGTTTATATTTTCCCACCATGATGTGTAAAATGCGTTCAAATCGTTGCACCGTCTCCTGTAGAATACGCGAAAAGAGAAAGACAATAGCATTTAATCTCTGCCATCCACCTGGTAATCCTTTTTTGAAAGAACAAGGAAACAATAGAGCTTCGATCGGTCTAATCGCCAATATTTAGTAAACACGGCACAATCGCGGCAGTCCGACACGAGAGCCACAGAAACGAAGGCTGGTAAATTAACTGAAAAATGTTTTCTAACAAGTTCATCTTGATTTTACAAATTTTACACGTCTGCTGTGGTAATTGGGTAAGTGTAAGTAAATTAATACAACTTAGTCCTCTGGATCTAGGTTAGCCGTAACTTCTCATTTGTTTTTAAAAAAGCGGGAGGTCCACTAATGTTGACGTTCAGCTGTTTTTTTACATTATGGTTAGTTTTGCCGATGTTTTTTTTTAGTACAGCCGTCCAATTAAAATCGGGTGAGGTGTTAGAATCTTTTAATCGCTTACCTACTTTAGAAAAATACAACTAACGATTGAATAAAATAAACTTTTCTACCGAATCGTCATAATTCGTTTCTTCGAAAGCTATTTAATGCGAAAAGAGTTTTGGAGAGAGACCTACTTTTCATGTTGACTATATCAAACTAAAATCAGCTAATAAATAAATGAGCTAATATTTAATTACATAATTACACCTAATATTATAGTATTAATAGCCTTCAAAAATACAAAATAGACCGACCGATGGATACCTACTTAATGATTCCCAGTACAAATTTTAATATTTCTATTAAGTACCTTCCAATAATTATTAAAGCAATATTTTTACAGGCTTCCGAGTGGATGGCACAAGTGCAAGATGAATTTGGATCAGTGTAAGTGAAACTAAATAAGTATGACACGTTAACTTTTAGGCATCATTATTTCTACAGTTAGTTAGTTCGACTGATTTAGTATGTAAATCCCTGCTCAAAAAGTCCAATAAAAGCTTTTGACCGCCAAAGACGTCAAATGAGGCGCACGGAATGTCGTGCTCTCAGCGCCAGCTCATGACGTGATATCACGTCCAAAATGTAACCAAGTGCGCTCGCGCACTTTACTCTGGCGTCAGTGGCAAGATTGTCCTGTCCGAGGTCTGGGGGGCGATTTTTACCGTTCGAGCGCTCGAATTTAAAGAATTTAAGCTCGAAATTTAATCTCACAAAACAGTTTGTCGCCAATTTTTACACATGACATTAATAGTTTGAATAATCATGATTTTAAATTCCCATCGCTGTTATTTTTAAAATTTAATTTCATCATTTTATTCAAGGATTTTAATGTCACTTTGAGTGCTCGAATCTCAAAAATCGCTCCCGGTGGTCAAAGGCGGGAGCTTCTATGCTAATTTGCACAATACAATCATTTAAAATCAACCGTAAATAATAAGTTTATTTTATTAGAGGTAGGAATTCGTTTTTTAATTTACAGTTAAGTTCCGCTCTTTAGAAACTTGAATATTAACATCAAGCTAATTTGCAAACCTGTTCAGTGAAGCTGTTTTAATTTAACCGCTACCTACTTACATTAATTTCGGTGACATACTAGAAATACCTACTCGTATAGACTACACTTTTCGTAACTTCCAAAAAGGATAAACATTTTTTAAAACATTAAATAACTACGTACTATAAGTACATTTTTATATTATTTTTTATTGTCCATTAAATCAATATACTTTACAGTAAAGACATAAACGCTCGAATGAATTACGATGCGGACCTCAAACTCTACGAAGATCAAGAGCTACAAATACCTAAGAGCGATCTCACAAAAACGAAGGCCAATGAGAGCAATGAAGAGCTGGGAAGCTTCATGTCTGCACCCACACTTCAAGGAAAGCTGGAGGCCGCGCTGCGCGTCGCACGGGAGCTGGCCACCAACATCTGGGAGAAGATAGTTTTGCTAAGTGAACGGGAAGCTACGCTGAAAGATATTGTTGCTAACGGAAGGTAAGAAACGCTCTGAGTGACGCCTTTTGCACATATCCGCGGTGGAATCTACACCGCTGTACCGCGCTACACGTTTCGTCGCGAAACCTGAGTGGGTCGAGAGCGAATCAAGAGTGAAACGTGGAATAGATCCGCGCGGCACGAATCGCTCTTGTTTCGCGACACGTGATTAATTAGTATTGTTATTTGTGCAAAAAGAGGGTAAAGTACCTTTTTGCTTGCCTGTGATTCTAATTTAGAATCTTGGATGTAAGTATTGAAGAATGAGTGTGATTGAAAACCTCCACTTTTTAAATGACTTCAAAAAAGGAGGAGGTTCTCAATTCGACTGTTTTTTTATGATCTTTTTCGGTACAGGTCTGGTGTATCGGTGGTGACGGTTCATACGCTAGCACATGCGCCGCGCTCATATCTCGTCCGCGATGGCGCATGGGTTAGCTGCCAGGGTCTCCTGCAGCTGTCGTACGGGACCACGGGCCCGACGTGCGTCGGTATAGAGGTAACTATAATATGTGACAGTTCATACGCTAGGACATGCGCCGCGCTAACATCTCGACCGCGATGGCGCATGGGTTAGCTGTCAGGGTCTCCTGCAGCTGTCGTATAGGACCAGCACGGGCCCAACGTGCGTCGGTATAGAGGTAAATACTCGTATAATATGTGACAGTTCATACGCTGAAACATGTGCCGCGCTCACATCTCGTCCGTGATGGCGCTTGGGTTAGCTGCCAGGGTCTCCGGCAACTGTCGTATGGGATCACGGGCCCGACGTGCGTCGGTATAGAGGTAACTATAATATGTGACAGTTCATACGCTGAGACATGTGCCGCGCGAACATCTCGTCCAGGGTCTGCCAGGGTCTGGCCAGGGTCTCCTGCAGCTGTCGTTACGGGACCACGGGTAATATGATTACCAATGATAGGGTAATCATTTTGAACAAGGTAAACCATATTCAGTGCGGTTTCCCTGTTGAATGTCTTAGCAATAGGTATAGATTAAAATAGGTTGATAGGGAAACATCATTTGGGCTTTTGATTTCGGTAACCGCTTCGGGTTAGTCAACGATGTGCTTACAGAATTGATAGGGTTTTTAAAACCGGCCAAGAGCATGTCGGGCCATGCTCAGTGTAGGGTTCCGTAAACTGAGACCATTAATTCAAAAGGTCGTTTCTTGCGGGAAATTTGGCGGCGCTTACGTCATTTTTACTTACGTCCTTTCACTATGGGTTTTTGAATGAAAACTCAAAAGGGTAATTTGCAGAAAAATGTACCTTTACTTAGTCCCAACTGTCCCAAAATTTACATACAAAAAAATTCGTTACGTTCATAAAAAAAGTGTAAGGAAACTGAGAAATTATCAGTTTCGTTACATTTTTTTATGAACGTAACGAATTTTTTGTATGTAAATTTTGGGACAGTTGGAACATTTTTTTTATTCTATCAGACTCGATAGAGCTCATGATTCTGCATGCGATAGACTCAAAATATATATGAAATAAATAAAAAAGTAAAGGTACATTTTTTCTGCAAATTACCCAAAAACGGCTTAACCAATTGAATTCAATATAGTTTTCATTGAAGGTACTCATTAAGCCTCAGTTTCATGATTTTTTTCAAAATTTTAGGACCCACGATTCAAAAGTTAGATGGGGGGGACGCCCTGTTTTAAACTTTCGGAGCTATTATTTCCGAAAATATTAGTCTTATCCAAAAACTGTTTTAGAAGACCCTAATTCTTTTTAAAAGACCTATCCAACGATACCCCACTTGGTTGGAACGAAAAAAAATTTCGCCTCCCACTTCACGTGTACGGGAGGTACCCTAACAAAATATATTTTTCGCGTTTTTATTCTACCGTTTTGTTGGATTGGTTAATGCACATATTCAAACCAAATGTCAGCTTTCTAGTGCTAACGGTCACTGAGCTAGACCGCGGACGAACGGACGGACGGACGGACGGATGGACATGGCGAAACTATAAGGGTTCCGTTTTTGCCATTTTGGCTACGGAACCCTAAAAATCATCCTTTGAAATACCCGATCTAATATTACGGTACCTGAGTCAAACGTTCACCTTCTGGGGGTCGTCCGTCTTTAGGGGTATCTAACCCTACAACCGAATTGGAAACCTGCTTTGAAATCTTGAAGTCTGTTAAAAAATGTTCCGTTCCAATACAAATGCAACACAGCTTAGGAAAGCTTCTACGCACGAAGGTCCCTTTTTGTTAAAAACTTCACATTTGTAGTTGACAAACTGCTGATGTCATTGTACATAATGGGATGTTGTCACATAATAGACAATGGGGTTGGCAACTGTCAACGGTTTGGCCAGATGGCGCCAGCATAGCTAGGTCCCTTTCACTAGTATTGTTGTATGGGATTTGGCTTAAAGGCTAGCCCATCCAGGTCAAAAAAAATTAAAAAAAAAACGTGATTTTGACACTTTTGTACGACTGACAGGGACCCAGCTATGCTGGCGCCATCTGTAAATACTTTCCACCGGCCAACCCCATTTATTACTAATTTCGGACGTTAACCTGTCCTTAAAAGGCTGTCATTATAACCTTACCCATTTTTAGGAGACAATATAGCAATTTAAGTTATTATGAATGATTAAGTGGATCTAATAGCATGATGTATGGTTTATCTATACAATGTGTTTTTTTTATTTGCTTTAAATTCAATATATGGTTAGGTACGATTAAGGAAACGAATTGTCATAATTAATAAAAAAAATCGTGCTATAATTGTTACATCGGTCACTGATATGTAACTAGAGTATAAGGGAACCAATTGAAAAATATGTCATGTCAATCATTGTTATGTTCGAACATTAATACCTACTCACGAGATACTTAGAAAGCATATATTATTGACGTAAATTTATTACACACAGGTGCATATTTATTGCGGTGCCTTAGAGTACAAAAATTATTTAATGGAGGTTTACAAAATCATAAAGACAAAATTAACTATATAGAGATTATCTCACTGGATCTAATTAGGACACTGGAGCATAGCTTGTACTGTGTCCTAATTCTTTTTTTTTTAATTTTCTGACCTGGATGGGCTAGCCTTTAAGCCAAATCCCATACAACAATACTAGTGACAGGTACAAGCTATGCTGGCGCCATCTGGTCAAACCGTTAACAGTTGCCAACCCCATTATACCAAATAAAAAAACACGGTGAACCAATAGATAGATTTCACCCTTAGCATAGAGGTAGAAACTGCCTAGTGATCCCCCATCAACATCCTCCTAGCGTTTGTCCCGGCATTTGCCACAGCTCAATTGAGCCTGGAGTCCGCTTGGCAACCTAATCCCATGAATTGGCTGATGGCTCATTACGAGCATAGATAGAGTAACTTATATAGTAGAGCAGCACAGCCTAAGAACTTTTTGAAGCTCAAGTCAATTGCGCCGTGTCCGAAAGCCCCCTAAAAAGATACCGAAAATGTAAGAGGAAATGTCACCTGCACCCTGCACTGCAACTCCACCTAGTAGCTACTAGTGTACTACTAAGTACGCTATCTGTTACTAGGTGGAGTAGCAGTGCAGGTGACATTTCCTCTTACCTACATTTTCGGTATCTTTTTAGGGGGCTTTCGGACAGAGGGCGCAATTGACTTGAGCTTCAAAAAGTTCTTAGGCTGTGCTGCTCTACTATATAAGTTACTCTATGCTCGTAATGAGCCATCAGCAAAATTATCGCTGTACCATTAGATACGTCATATCAGCCATTTTATTATCATTGATCGATAGAGCATTATTCAGGTAATTATCTTATCTTAAATATTTTTATGTTAATACGGTTATTTAAAGGTCGATCATGTTAGTACTTAGTATTTTGTAGTTATACCAAGTAAACCTACATAAACATGTTAGGACACAAAAAAAAAGTTAAAAACCGGCCGAGATCATGTCAGGCCATGTTCAATTATTGTTACCGGTCCACCATAATCACTGCAGTTACTAATATGCACCCGGCGTTTTTACAGGATAATTTGCGCCTTTTGCGGCACTTAGATACGTCCTTTAAAGTGAGAATTAAGGATAAATCCGCACAAGGCGGGAAGAAGTTGATAACTCGAGACGAGATATAAAATTGAAGGAATTTGAACCTTATGATTTTTTATTCAGTTCAAATTTCTTTAACTTTTCGCCGCGACTTGTCAACTTCTTCCCACCATGTACGGAAATCGAAAATTTATAACGGCTCGGCTCAATCGATTTCATTCAATATAAGCGGTTTTCATTGTTAAATACCTAATACTTAAAACCTCACTTTTTTTCATATTATTTTGTTCCACGGTTCAAAATCTAAGAGGCGGGGCCTGCATTTTTTTAAATTTCGGAGCAATTATTCCCGAGAGTTTTGAGAGTAAATATCAAAAAATAGTTTGAGACCCCTATGCTTTTTGAAAGAGCAATCCAACGACACCCCACACAATTGAGTTGAAGCGAAAAAACAACCCGGCATAATGTGTATCTATTTTTTTTTTAACAACTTTTTGGTACTATTAACGACTGAGCTAAATCGCGGACAGACAGACGGACATGATTATAGCAAAATAAAAGTTAAAGAAAATTCAGCTTCCACGGAAAATCCTAATTCAAATCCTAATCAAATTCAAATACTAATTACAACAGTTAAGTTGTAGGGAACATTTCACGAGTCTGAGAATACTTACAGTGCCTAGCCTTTACATACTGGTTCTTTTAATGGATGTTATCAAGCACCGCAGTCGTTACGAAACAGAATCTCAAATGGAGTCGCGAGAGGCCTCTAGGACTAAGAACTTGACCCCAAGGGTAGATCCGCACCTGGAGGTTGTAGGACATAGCGCTAGAGTTCAAGCGGTGAGATTGTTCAACAGGATGCCTACAAGTTTTAAGACTATAAGATGTTCTTCAACTTTTAGAGATAAGTTAAAATTATATTTATTGCAAAAATGCTGTTATGACATTAGTGATTTTTAATGATTATTATTTATTGTTATAGCGATCTTTTATCTAATCCTGATTATTGTTCATTTTTATTAAATTTTTTTTTTACTGTGACAATTTTTATTTTTATTTTTTATTTTTATATATTTTTTTTTTTTTTTTTTTTTTGCTTTTCGTTTAAATGTTATATCTAATGTCATAATAGAAATTAATTAAATAGTGTTTGTTAAATTTGTAATTATTTTTGGCAGGACTTTGTAAATATTGCATGCATTTTGTATATATATTGTACAGTTATACTTTTAAGATTATTATTAAATTGTATTTATATTGAACATTCAAACACGATGTAAAAATTGTTCTTGAATAAACAATAACAATAACAATATAACAACAGCTAAACCACTCTAAAACCACGCATCTTCTGAAATCCGCAGACATCTACGAAACCAGACCCGTGCGTGTTCAACTCGGTCACCAAGTACGAGACGATTCCGGCACGACGACGATCGGAATACGTTGAGGACGACTTTCTGTGTCTGAAAAGCAGCTTTAACGTCACTCTGGAGCGATACTTGAGCGTGCCCAGGGCGGTGGTCAATGACACATGCAAGGATGGTGAGTACTGTTTAGTAGAGTTTTGTCTCAGTACAAATGCGAAAACAATTGTGCGCATCGAGAAAAAGTTGTGAATTTTTGACCATAGATAGAGTGAGCAAAGATGAATATTTTTTAGTATTGGCGGTCTGTAAAATTTTTGGACCTTCACTTCAAAATCAGGGGTCCCGTGCAATATGTTATTACTCTCTGGTTAAGACTGCTAGGGGTTGTTTGGTATCGTTTCCGTGTAAAACAGACATGCAGAATTCATTTCTGATATTAAAAATGTAAAATTTCGTATTAAAAAAAAAGTTGTGCCGCGAGGAAAAACACAATTTTATTTTTATTTTTTTAGAACGTCATATAACTAATATATATCCTTTATTTCAAATAATAAAAAATATTATAAAGAAGCATATTTAATATAGATTATAGAAACATATACATTTTATACACCTTTAATACAAAAAACTTCTGGTTTTTTTTTTACTTAAGTTGAGTAACGGAAAACAGACGTCGCGTCGTTTGAATTGTGACGGTTTATGTTAAAGTTAAGGAGGAAAAATATGTTTTTATTTATTGTATTTTTTTATTTCTGCATTTTGTGAAGTTATTATGAATAAAATTTACTAATAACAAGCAATACATGCATTTTAAGGTCAATACGCTACGGATGTTCACGTTCACATTGATTATCGATACTTACTATGGAGAAAACATATACACCACGAAGCAAACATTTTTTTTCGCGTAGTTTTTGTATACTATAAGCCTAAAAATTGTATATATTTAGAAACTACATTAAATATGCTCCTTTATAATATTTTTTATTATTAGAAAAAAAAGATATATATTAGTTATATGACGTTCTAAAAAAAAAAACAAATGTGTTTTTCCTCGCCACACAACTTTTTTTTTAATAAGAAATTTTACATTTTTAATATCACAAATGAATTCCGCATGTCTGTTTTACACGGAAATGATACCACACAACCCCTAGCAGCCTTAACCATAGAGTAATAACGTATTTCACAGGACCCCTGATTTTGACGTGAAGGTCCAAAAATTTTACGGACCTCCAATACTAAAAAATATTTATCGTGGGCCATTCTATCCATGGTCAAAAATTCACAACTTTTTCTCGATGCGCACAATTTTTACCAATTCGAGCTCTGATATGTTAGTGTGTTCGCCGCCGGAAGGGACACCACATACCTGAGCTGAATTAAGCAAATTCATTGACAAAATGCTTAAATTTGTATGGAGGCAATAGACAAATTTATGGCCGATGGGGTCAAAAAGTGCTCGAGTGGAGACCACGGACTAGCAAGCGCAGCGTAGGACGTCCACTCACAAGATGGACAGACGACCTTATAAAGGTCGCCGGAAGACGCTGGATGCAAGTCGCTTCCGACCGATACTTATGGAGGTCCAAAGGGGAGCCTATGTTCAGCAGTGGACGTCTTATGGATGAGATGATGATGATGATGATGAAGACAAATTTATGCATTTGGTCTATGAACTTTTTTAATTCAGCTGGTGGTGTGCCGAAGGCGGAAAATTGTCTATGGATGGGCTCCATACAAAAAGAACCAGAACGAGGGCCTACCGCGAAGTTCGAAAATCGACAAAACGATGGTCCCGTCTTTATCGCTCTTGTATATACGAAAGAGAGTGATGGCAATAGACGATTCCATGAACGAAGTGCTTCGCGGTTATAGGCCAGAACCCACCGATTTTTTGGCTTACGGGTGATATTTTTCTGAACGCGACAGACTGTTGCAACAGACTACAAACACGAAGATCACCTTGAATTTGCATATTTAGTGGTTTTTTGTCCCAGCGCGGAGGAGGACACAAATTTTAAACTGTAGCTTGTAGGTAACAACAATGTCTTCGTTTTTTGTAGCTATTTTGCTATTTGAAGAAATATCTCATTAACTTATGTAAAATTTATATTTAATAATAAAATCATTTATTTAACTTCAAATTTAAAACTGGAATGGAATGCTACTATAGGACGTGCAATCCGAATACGAGTATTTCGAATAATAATTTGTAAGTAAACTATTGGAAATATCCGTACTATGTGGATAATTGCAAACCTTAAATTCTACCAGGATGTACTTTGGGCTTTAAAATTTAAATTACTTGGATATGTCGGCGGCCGATCGTAAAATCAGGCAGACCGTGAAATTCCTAGGCATATCGTGAAACGTGAAAATCTTTCTCTCGTTCCCTGAGTCGACGGAGCCCCGCTATGCCTACTACCTAATAAGTATATTGCGAACGTAAAATCAGGCAGATCGTAATGTTTTAACGATAGTCACATTAAACCAATGTATAGGTAGGTTAAGTTCGTTAGGTTGCTTCAGATGCCCGAAGGGCAAACTGCCCAGAAACTAGGAGCCCCGCTGCGGGGCTCCGTCGACTCAGGGAACGAGTCAAAGATGTTCACGTTTGACGATATGCCTGATTTTACGATCGGCCGCCAACACATATATAGGATTGCGCAATATGATCACATTGGGGCAGATCCTTCATGAGAAATAAAAAATAGAAATGACTAAGTAAGAACACTACCTTTATATATTTATAGGTGTAGTGCGAAGCCTAGAAGATAACTTTGCAGAGTGTGGAGTGCGGGTACTCTCCGAGTACGTGTACTACCCCGGCGCTGCGACACGGGTACCCCGCGAGTACTGCGAGCCGTCAGGTGTCTGCCGCCTACTTGCGGCCTGGCATCTATCCAACACTACCATTGAAAACTTCCAGTTTCTGAAAGACGATCCTGCGTTTAAAGCCTATTTTATTAAGAATCAATGAACATTAACACATTTTGTACTTATAAGAATTTAATTGTTGTTTTTTTTATAGAATCTTTGCAAACACCCCTTGAGCTTGAGTGATCCAGCTGATCCAGCATTCCAGTACCTACCTGGCTAGACCAGTGGTTTCCAAACTACCGGCTACTACGCAAATAATGCTAGAACTAACTGTATCCAAATAAGGCATGTAAGCGAAGAATATGAATAGATCAACCGGGTCGATCACGCAACGGAACAGTAGCTGATTAAAGCGGTTGGACCGGTGTTACAGAAGGTTGTAAATTGAACTGTTCGTTGAGCTGGTTCAGTATTTTCAATTTTATTTTATCTAACACTAGCGACCCGCCCCGGCTTCGCACGGGTGCAATACTCATACTAAATATAAAACAAGCATAATATAAGAGGAAGGTTTATATTATAAACCTTCCTCTTGAATCACTCTATCTATTAAAAGAAACCGCATCAAAATCCGTTGCGTAGTTTTAAAGATATAAGCATACATAGGGACAGACAGCGCAAAGCGACTTTGTTTTATACTATGTAGTGAAGAGTCATTTTATGTAGCACTGATTTTTTATTTATGATTTGGGGCGGCGCTTCCGTTAGAATTGGCCGTTGTCGGGCAAGCTTTGGTAGCTCAGTTTATTGGCTGCATACTTATAACAATGTAATTTTTGGATAAGATAGTATCGAGATGAAGTATATAAGAAGGTACAGTCAGCGGCAGAAGTAGCTAAGAGGGTGAGGTGTTCACAATGACCTTCTCACGCTCTTATTCTTTTAATAAAAAAGTCGTGCCAAGATCATCTTGAACACCTCACTCGCTTAGCTACCTCTGCTGCTGACTGTACTTTGTGAGAAGGGTGAAAGAAGGAAACACCTATCAAACCAACTTTGATTATTAAACCAACCGGATGCGAGACGCGCATATATATTTCTATCGGAAAAAGTCTGCCGTTTTTTGCGGGGGAGGGGAACGTCAAATGTATGCGAAACGTCAAAATAGCCACGTCAAATAAACGTCAGTCCATAGAACGAATATGACCACTGGTCATATTCATTCGGCAGAGGGGAACGCCTGTCAATGGCTACTCCGATTGGTTTAAAGCTCTAATAGATTAAGCTCCCATTGCATGAAACCTTACCTCACACGGTGGCAGAGCAGACACATACTACAGCGATAGATAATACTTAGGAACACTGGACTATAGTAGGTTGCCATGGCACAGCCTGGAAGAACATAGTTTTTTTTTTAATTTTAATGCGTCAATTTTTACCAAAATTTACATCATAAGGTGGCAGATTGAAACCTTTACCCCTCGAAAGAGACCCCTTTGGTGACCCGAACCCGCATAGGTTGCCAGCCCTAAACCTGGTAGATTTCCAGGTCAGCCATGTTTTATGAGGCCAAAAAATGGGGTAATTTACCTCATCAGGTGGCAAGCTGAAATTGATGCAGATCGATAGCCCTTGGCGTGCCATTCACGAATATATAGGGTTGCCTGCCATCAGCCTGGTAGTTTTTCTGGTCAGCTTCCTCAAAGTATCGATTTAGTAACTTGGACCAACGAGAAATTCATGTACAGACGCTAAAATTCGAGGAATATTTTAGTGCGAACCGTGATATTTAATTAAAATCTGTATATTGACAGTCTTGCAATGCATAACTTAATTTATTTATGTGTATACAGTTATTTCGGTTACTTTTGTGCATAAGATATCCCCTTTTCATATGAGAATAGTTATTACTAAATTATTTCGGTTGTTATCTATTAACGTAAATGTCAAAATATAAAACTGAAATGATTTTGAAGATAGGTAATGTTGTAATTGTTTAAAATAAACAATTATCACTTTAAAAGTGTAACGATAGGTTGACACAATAAAATTGCCAATGGAATAGTTAACTGCCATTACGTTTAGTATTTAAAGCGGTATTCCACATTGCAACCTGCAGGGCCCAATCTGTCAGGTTGGAAGGTGTAATTGAAGGTAGGGCCCGTAGGGAGCTGAAGGAGGGGTAGGGAGAGGCAGGGTACACAACAGATTGGGCCCTGCAGGTTGCAATGTGTAATACCGCTTTTAAAAGTACATACTGATTATATAAATTAATATATTTAGTTTAGGGTAATAATAATTATGGTTTCTCAATCAAATTAATAAAACTGTTTCATTTATCTGAGGGCTATTTATTGTTATAAAGTAAACATTCTCTTTTCATTTCAATTTACTTTCAGTGACAATTAAAGTATTGCAATTGACTGTGAACAAACATGATATTGTATTTATTTAGGATACATAGTTTATTTTTTAAAATGCAATCAAATAATTTTAAAGTGTACACAATATAGTCATGCTCAGATTAAGGTACTTAGCTCTGTTCGTGGCGCTGGTAGCACAACAAGTGCCTGCTCGTCAGTGAGCGGTCCCTTTTATACCTGGCTGGCCAAGTGCCTCAGGTGGCCTGATCGACCTGTTTTATTCGCTTACCCACATTCATAAAATTATTAGCGCTTGAGTCAATTAAATACCTTAAAATGTTACACATATTAGATGTAATAATCTTAAATCCAACACGGCCATACTGACAAGTACTTCGATCTCGAAGTACAAATTTATAAATTAACTTTATAATATATCGTCTTTCAAAAATGTGAACATAAGTACTACTTAAATTTAGACCTTAGATTACTTATATTAGATAACATTTTTAGCCAATTTCCTCTAATCTAAGCCCCTCCACCTGTTGCCCGTGAAGTTAAGGGCAAAGAACAGACAATCGACTGCAACAGCATTATTACATTATTTTCTTAAATGTATTACAGTTGCCGATTTCCTCAAATCCAAGCCCCCTCACCTGTTACCCGTGAAGTTAAGGGCAAAGAACAGACAATCGACTGCAACAGCATCATTACATTATTCTCTTAAATTTATTACAGCTTTTTCTTGTAGCCGATTTCCTCAAATCCAAGCCCCTTCACCTGTTGCCCGTGAAGTTAATGGCAAAGAACAGACAATCGACCGACCAACAGTATTACATTATTTTCATAGATTCATAGGTTCATAGGATCATAGGATCATAGAATCATAGGATCATAGGTTCATAGGTTCATTGGTTCATTGGATCATTGGATCATTGGATCATAGGTTCGTAGGATCGTAGGTTCGTAGGTTCATAGGTTCCATAGACTTATTGCTATTAATCATACACTGCCAAGGGTCAAGAATAACATAGGTACATTAATTAAAGGTTACAATACAATTACTTCGTGTAAACACTAAATTAACAATTCGAACATTGAATTAATAGATAACTGAATAATAGGCCTTCGACAGGAAATGGTTCTTAAATTTATTCATAAAAAAACGCTCAGTGTCAATATTTCTGATTGCTTCAGGAATTTTTAATCTTTATTCATTTTCTTACTTATTATTATCATTGTTTTCAATCTACAATCAAATGTAGCTGTATGGGTTTGATAGGAAGGGTATTTGTTTTATAATTTTTATCATTATACACATTTTTTTGAATGTCATGTATGTATTTATACTAATCACATACATCATTATATTTTCCCTTTTTTTTTACTTACAATAAATATCCAACACGGCTAAGCTACTTAGAAAGATTGATTTTTTTTTTATTATTGTTCTTGCCATAGCTATAAAAAAAAAACAGGAAATAAATAAATAGGACATGAATTTAAGGAATCACCAGACATCGCCAAATACTTCTTCGAAGGATGTTTTAAGTGTTGTTCATAGAGAATTGACGGCCCAAAAAAAAAAACTTGTTGCTTTTGTACCTATACATAACTTCAAATAATCAAAGTAAAGAAATGCAATCAAAGTAATCAGAAGACGATTACCTATCTGTGGAGATTTTAACATTGATATTATGAAGGAAAATTATATTTCGTTACAATTTTAATATTTTCTCTTAGGTTTTAAGTTACACTTAGAAATAAGTCAGCCAACAAGACTTTCTAGCAATACGTGTATAGATAATTCTGCTCATAACTTAAAACGGTGTCAAGGTAGTATGTCGGGTCACATCGCGCAAGTCTCCATACATCCAGGAAATAAGATAAATAACATTAAGTCTTGGCACGTTGAAAGGCGCAAATATTCACGTGATAATCTAAAAGTACTTAAAGGCATCTACACTAGCGAAGATCGACAACTTCCAGTTTCTTTTACTTTATTCTGACGCTGATAACCAAAGTAAAGCGGATGTCAAGAGGTATAAAAGCTTGTAGTGAAAAACAACGGCAACTTTTACGGCAATATACCTAGATATTCGCCTACTGCAGCAAATAAGAGCCTTTAACCCAAAAACCTCAGTATGGCTATAAAATTACATCTGCAGAAAATAAATAGAGTTGTAATAAATTATGCAAATGGCATAATGGTCACAAACTTAAGCTACGTCATTAATATTTGTTTCAGCATGGATATTTACATAAGTAAACAAATTAGAAATTTCTATGATCTTAATTGTTCTTGGGCTTGCCCTTACATAACAAAAAAAAGGATGACAAAGAAAATCCTCAGAACTACCGACCTATATTATACCAGTATCTTCCAAACATCTTGAGAAGTTTATTTAATAACTTTTTATGTTCACTTTTCACCGATATGACCAAAGCATTCGATCATGTAGATGATGAAACACTACTCATTTACAGCACCTTTATATGTATGTATTAATCAGAATATATTATTCAGAATAATTATGAAACTGATATTAATATTATACTGAATGACATAATTATTGTGGCTTAGTAAAAATAATCTAGTACCTAATGAATTTAACCAAGGCCAATATAATTCATTTTTATCAACGAATAACAACGAATTATCAACCTTGAAGTATTTATATAATATTAAATACCAAGGAAATAAAACTAAACTCTTAGGATTGCTTATTGATAGCCAGCTAATATGGAACTACCATAGAAAAGACATTTGTTTAAGATTGAGTAAGTCATCACACGCTTTACATAAGCTTTCCAAGATATATGACGGACGCAGTTTTCAAAGCCCATAAAAAAGTTGTTTAAAACTATGTGTAGTCTAAAATTTCACGATAACCGCATTCTGTATTTAAGATCACTAAGAATCCTGACCTTTCCCTGTTTATTTATACATCTAAAAAGTTACTGTTTTTGTGAAATGTAATCCCCAATATTTTAATAAAATTTCCGATACATGTACGAAAGCTACCAGTGCGATCTCAATATATTGGTGATTTACGCCATAAAGTATGTAAAACAGCTTTGATGCGGAAAAGTATATTAGATATATAATAACATTCCAAACGCAAATAAATATCGAACATTTTAAGAAAACATTAACATCATTGCTAATAAAAAGATGTTACCGTCATATACAACAATTTTGAATGATTATGACTATAATTCTGTTTTTATGTCGTATGCTAGAATTGCTAGCTCTAATATATTTCAAGAACTGTTTTAAATTAATAATGCACAAATATATACTCGTAGGCACGTACCTACTCGTAGATATAAGAAAATTTCGTAAGATCCTTGCATAAGTACGTAGTATTACTTACTTAAATAATGTGCCTATGTTAAAGGAATAAATAAATTTTGATTCTAAAGAATTCCGACCACCAAACAATATGATTGAAATTTAGTGGAACGATACACAAAGAGCGGATTATGTAATTAAGTAGAGTTATCTATCTGCTTGTCAATATTGCACATACCCCAAATGTCTCATATTCCGTAGTAAGTGTACTGATTTTTTTCGACACTTTAGTGTCTGTTGAACCTTCCATAAAGAGCTCGGCCAGTCTGACCAGCATCCTCAGTGACCATGACAACGCTGTTCTGTGGAAGTTTCTTGCCGAAGGTCTCGACGCTGCTTCACCATGACTCGCTCCGTTGTCGCTAGTAGCAGGGCCGAACGTTGGAAGCGCGACGTCATCCTGTCGATGGTTCTAAGTAAGCGTATCTTGGATGGCGGTCACCAGACTATTTAGCGGATTTCAATCCATGTTTCTGAAATTATATTTTAATCAGTTTAAAACGTTTAGGTAAAACGTATCCCACTTCTGAACTTAATTTATTTATGTGTATACAGTTATTTCGGTTACTTTTGTGCATAAGATATCCCCTTTTCATATGAGAATAGTTATTACTAAATTATTTCGGTTGTTATCTATTAACGTAAATGTCAAATTATAAAACTGAATTGATTTTGAAGATAGGTAATGTTGTAATTGTTTAAAATAAACAATTATCACTTTAAAAGTGTAACGATAGGTTGACACAATAAAATTGCCAATGGAATAGTTAACTGCCATTACGTTTAGTATTTAAAAGTACATACTGATTATATAAATTAATATATTTAGTTTAGGGTAATAATAATTATGGTTTCTCAATCAAATTAATAAAACTGTTTCATTTATCTGAGGGCTATTTATTGTTATAAAGTAAACATTCTCTTTTCATTTCAATTTACTTTCAGTGACAATTAAAGTATTGCAATTGACTGTGAACAAACATGATATTGTATTTATTTAGGATACATAGTTAATTTTTTAAAATGCAATCAAATAATTTTAAAGTGTACACAATATAGTCATGCTCAGATTAAGGTACTTAGCTCTGTTCGTGGCGCTGGTAGCACAACAAGTGCCTGCTCGTCAGTGAGCGGTCCCTTTTATACCTGGCTGGCCAAGTGCCTCAGGTGGCCTGATCGACCTGTTTTATTCGCTTACCCACATTCATAAAATTATTAGCGCTTGAGTCAATTAAATACCTTAAAATGTTACACATATTAGATGTAATAATCTTAAATCCAACACATACGTGTTGAAATAATAGGGTAAATGAACCAGTTCTGGTCATTTCTTACTAATTATATAGATGACTACCGGAAAACTTAGACTGCGGGTAATATTGAGGACGCCGCGACAATAAATCATCAGTGTGTGACGTTAAATTGGTTAATCACCTCATTTCCGCAATCTCCTATTACTGCTTCGCTTAAATATGCTCAATCTGTGGGTGAAAAAACACCCTGACTTGGGTACTTTGATTACTGCGTGAAGTCATAATATATACGACCGACGCCTACCAGAGCACTCCTACTACTGAAGGGTAAGCATTCTTCATGCGCATAGACTATGGGGCTGCTATCCCCTAGAAATAGGCCACGCCCGTGCATCCCGTATCCGTCATGACAGTATTTTCAAATATGGGAAATAAATGTTTCCGTTTAAGTTCAAAGTTCACTTAATGTTAAACGTGACATATACCTAAGATCTACGTACGGTCATGCTGGATATTATAATTATGTAGAAATCATAGGACATCATTAATCACTAATGCCCACTTTCCACTGCGAGCGGAACGAAGTCCGTACGGAGTTCGTTTAACTCGCAATGGCGAATTGCATATAAGTGCTTCCACTGAATAAGAGTGAGCGGAGCGGACTAAACGAGTTTAAAGAGTCACAAAAGAGGTCGCAGAGTCGAGCGGATTCCGAGCGGACTCCGCTCGACTCGCAACACTGATTTTCATACAAGTACATCCATCGCGTGCGAGTAAAGCGGAGCGGACTGAGCGAGTTAAAATGGGTCCGCTGCCTCATGGCGTCGCGCGCTAGTTTTTAACGGACTCCGCTCAGACCCCCGCCCCCTCCAACCACCTCTACCCCTTTCACGTCCTTCCGGTCTAGTACTCGCTTTCTGTATATCGTCTTTTATAATTGACAACAATTCTTCAAATTGTTCTCTAGTCATTCTGAAATATTTTTTGAAATGTTCATCTTAGATCGCCTGTAACAGCTCTTTGTCTGATATGGTTGCTCATCCAAAATCTGCGTTTGTTACGCTTCCCTTTTTTTTCTTATAGTAGTAAAGGAGCAAACATTTCATTATTGTATCATTAAAATCATCATCACTTGAATCGTCCGACATCGTGAACACTGACTTGTGCGAAGGTTCGTCTGATACTGGCTGCCAGGTACTGTGCAAAGTCCGCTTCTATGGAAGCTCACAAACTCGCTCAGCTGACCCAGCCTCGCTCACTCCGCAAAATCTGCTGGCAGTGGAAGGCAAATGCTGAAACCCTTTTTTGGTGGAAGTGCAAAGCTAATTTCCTCCGGTCCGCTCAGTTCGCTAGCTCCGTTTCCGCTCATTACCCTTTTTTAGTGGAAAGCCCGCATAAGTATTTTGTTCTTACCTCTTTTCCATTTCAATTGGGATTGGGCCTCTTCGTATGTAGGCACCAGGACTTTTAGTCTTGGGTATTCGATGGTTCGTTATTCAGGGCCGAACCCGCATAGGTCGCCAACCCCAAGCCTGAGAGATTTCAAGGTCAACCATGTTCCATGAGGCCAGTAAATGGGATAATTTACCCCATCAGATGGCAAGATGAAACTGATGTAGATCGATAGCTCTAGGCGTTCCATTCACGAGAATATAGGTTTGCCTGCCATCAGCCTGGCAGTTTTTTTGGTTAGCCTCCCTAAACTATCGATGTTAATATCTTGGAAACAAGAGAAATTCGCGTAGAGATACTAACATTCAAAGTATATTTAAATGCAAACCTTGATATTTAATTAAATCTACACATTGTGAGTCTTGCACTTCATACGTGTTGAAATAATAGGGTAAATGAATCAGTCGTGGGCATTTCTCATTGGTATTTTCAGTTTTTAGGGTTCCATAGCCAAAATGGCAAAAACGCAACCCTTATAGTTTCGCCATGTCCGACCGTCCGTCCGTCCGTCCGCGGTCTAGCTTAGTGACCTCTAGCACTAGAAAGCTGAAATTTGGTTTGAATATGTGCATGAACTAAGCCGACTAAACAGTAGAATAAAAACGCGAAAAATATATTTTGTTAGGGTACCTCCCGTACACGTGAATTGGGGGGCAAATTCTTTTTTCGCGTTGTGTGGGGTATCGTTGGATAGGTCTTTTAAAAATAATTAGGGTCTTCTAGAGCAGTTTTTGGATAAAACTAATACTTTCGGAAATAATAGCTCCAAAAGTTTAAAACAGCCCCCCCCCCCCCCCCCATCTAACTTTTGAATCGTGGGTCCTAAAATTAAAAAAAAGACATGAAACTGAGGCCTAATGAGTACCTTCAATGAAAACTATATTGAAATAAATCGGTTGAGCCGTTTTTGAGTTATCATTCAAAAACCCATAGTGAAAGGACAAAAGTAAAAATAACGTAAGCGCCGCCAAATTTCCCGTAAGAAATGACCTTTTGAATTAATGGTCTCAGTTTACTGAACCCTACACTGAGCATGGCCCGACATGCTCTTGGCCGGTTTTTGTAGTGATCCTACGAACTTCATGGTTTTTTTACATCTCGTGTTCTTGAGATCCCTCGCTACGCTCAAGATTCAAACTTAGAATCACTCGCTTCGCTCGTGATTCAATTATAGAATCTTTCGCTTACTCGGGACTCAAAATCAACACTCGCAAGAAAAACCAACTTTCCTCTCTTGTTGCAAAAAAAAACTATTTCCAGTTTTTATTCTACCATTTAGTCGGCTTAGTTCATGCACATATTCAAACCAAATTTCAGCTTTCTAGTGCTAGAGGTCACTAAGCTAGACCGCGGACGGACGGACGGACGGTCGGACATGGCGAAACTATAAGGGTTGCGTTTTTGCCATTTTGGCTATGGAACCCTAAAAACTGAAAATACCAATGAGAAATGCCCACGACTGATTCATTTGCCCTATTATTTCAACACGTATGAAGTGCAAGACTCACAATGTGTAGATTTAATTAAATATCAAGGTTTGCATTTAAATATACTTTGAATGTTAGTATCTCTACGCGAATTTCTCTTGTTTCCAAGATATTAACATCGATAGTTTAGGGAGGCTAACCAAAAAAACTGCCAGGCTGATGGCAGGCAAACCTATATTCTCGTGAATGGAACGCCTAGAGCTATCGATCTACATCAGTTCCATCTTGCCATCTGATGGGGTAAATTATCTCATTTACTGGCCTCATGGAACATGGTTTGTAACACTTTAGAGTGTTCAATGGCTGGTTTTAGTAAGTAATTTAGATGGAATTTTCATAGGTTATAAACTGACTGATTTCTAGCGGATAGTTGGTATGTATAGTGGTAATTTGGTTGTTCATGGATAGGTAAGGAACCTCTGCATTAAATAGGTGGCAGATCGAAGGTCGAAAGATAAAAAAGGTCAAAGATACTTACGTAAAAGTATAGATCATTTGGTGTTTCCACTTTCCATTGTGTTGCAGGTACTCACGCCTGCAATCATCGGTACGAAGTACGTTACGTGTTTGTCGTGGCACATACACATTATTTAGATATTTTCACTTGATTATAAGGGTTGTTTTCAATCTAATTCGGTCAATTGTTTGTATCGAATTTCCAATGTTTATGTTGTGGTGATGACGTTTCTGTCATCGGTGACAGCTCTGTTCCAGCGCTGTTTGAGTCAATAGTTTAGTCGCGTTGACGCAACGTCGATTAAGAAATGAATTATTTAGTAAATTGCTAAATTTATATTTTTACCTTTTAAAAGGTTTATTTTAATTCAATTATTAGTGTGTTAATAAAATAAACTTTCGAGCACATAGTTCAGACGTGTGTCTCATCCAAACTCGCCATCCAAATGTCATTCGTTCATTCGGTTCAGTTCATTCACGGCGAAAGCCAGTTGTCATTTTGTTCTTTTAAACCGGCGTGGAAGTGGTCAAAATGGTGAGAATTTTGGAATTTATGAAACGTTGTCTTTCCATACTTGGATCAGTTATTAATCATATTCGTTTTCTTGGTTTTAGCCTGGCTAAACCTTGTCGCAGTGGAGTGGCTCGCCTGACCAATGTCGGCCCACATTCCTTTCGCCTAACCCTACATATTTTTGGTTTGGTAAGTTACTTTCGTGGTTTAAAGTGACGGATTGAGTAGAAAGTGATTTTCTTCGTATTTCCATAACCTAAAACATTTTTTTTGTCATATACAGCAATCTCGAGCCATGTCGATGCCGAGAATTGTAACCTCTTCATTCGCCACGTGGCGCACGACGGCAAACATTTAAAGGAACCCCGTGAACCGGGTAAGTGAAATAAAACTATTCTTGCTGATCTTTAGGTTTTCGTGTAGAAGAATTTAAAATAATTACTTGTTGAAAGATACAAATTTGTAACTGGAATATTTTCATTCCAGGGTTTCAAGTTCCAGATTCCAGTTCTTTGTTCCTGTTCCTGGTTCAAGTTCCAGATTCCAGATCCTAGTTCCTGGCTCAAGTTCCAGATTCGGTTCCGTATTCCTAGTCAAGTTCCTATTTTTCGGGATTGGCCCACCGACGACTTACACTCTGATGGCCGGACGCGCCCCAGATATCAAAGAGCATCCCGGTTCATCGAGCATTCGTTGTAAGATGCCGTAGTATAAATAATCACCGCTTTAATAGCCGGATAAAACTGTAAGTTAATTTTATCTAATTATAAACGGACCGTCCTTGTTTAAAGGCTGTATTTCCCGGGAACACCCCGTGTAACATGTATCTTTTGTTATAAAGCTGGAACGGCAGGTGGTTGATGCAGCGGCCTGCCTCCATAATATGTAGTTATTAATTATAGATTTTATAGATTAACATAACCTTAAACCTGTACCATTAAAAGTTATGTCGTGGATATAGCCGGTGGCCATTAGTTGTCAAAGCTCATATATTTAAATTGTGTATTTCTTGATGTGCGAGATAGCAGTGCTTAGGGATATAAATCTTTAAGGATAGTGGTTTGTTATGTGACCTTAATAAATAAAAAATAAGTTAATGTAAAATCGGCATTTTTATTTGGATCTGTCATACGATTGTCAAGGTTCTAAGATCTAGGGCGTCCTAATTTAAATACTGGATCTAGATTCCTTGCTCCAAGGGAGGCCTACCCGCGACCTAATAGAGTCTTAAGCCGTGAGCACATTTTGTAACATATTTTTGCAGTAGGTGTAAATTGGGGATTCTGAACTAACTTTGAGATTTGGGCTAAATTAGTTCCTCTACCATTTTATAATTTTAAAATTTTGTTCACCCCCACCTCAGCCCATTACAGTGGCGTACCCAACGTTTGGCCTTTTGGAGTATGACATTTTCAAATAATAATTAAAATAGTGTTTTTAAATTTAAGTTTATTTTAAGAGATGCCAATTGATGTTTGAACTTGGTGTTTGTAAAACTTAAACAATGACGGTTAAACTTATAAATTTAGCACAGTCATAAAACTTATATTTATATTTTTTTTAAAGGAAATATTTTCCGAACAAACACATTTTAAGATCTTCTAAAATCTTAATATCATTTATATCGGACATTATACATAAATAATTAAACATGGATTTTCTTGATGCTGGGTGCAAAGTCGCACACTTAACAAGCCTGAAGCTAATTACTCGGCAACTGAATGTGAACTTTTGGCTGTTATATACGGGTTAGAACAATATCGAGCTTATGTAGAGGGTAGGAAGTGCTATATTGTAACAGACCATGCTTCTTTAAAATGGTTCTCTAATTTGAAAAATCCAACTGGTCGTTTAAACCGGTGGGCTTGCAGACTAAGCCAATTCAATTTTGAAATTATTCATAGAAAGGGTAAAGAACATGTCATACCGGACTGTCTTTCCCGTATTAATCTTGGAGCTATTGATGTCTCTACCTCCCAAGATCCGTGGTATGTAGATCTATATAAGAAAGTCTCAGAGAAGCCGTCTCTATTTCCAAACTTTAAAATAGAGAACGAAAGACTCTACCGTTACTCTAAGAATAAATATCGCCTGACAGCTCAATTCGACTGGAAGTTGGTATTACCTTACGAGGAACGAGAAGAGGTTCTGAATAAGTACCATGATGATCCTACCGCTGGACACTTTGGGGTCGCTAAGGGGTTCCATCCATTTGGCATAACTTCTGTGGCCAGAAACGCATCTGGCATAACATATTTGGCATAATTGTTTTTCGAAGAATATTAACATTGCAGAAATCATCGGTTCGCATAATATACAATTGGCTAAATGTTTGCGTATCCGAATTTGAGATCGGCTAATATTCACACGGCCGCTTTTTGATAAGAATAATTTTGTTTTGCATTATATTCAACTGTCCGAAAATAATAATCAGCATAATCTGTTTAGCATAATAGGCTTTAGGCGAATGTTTACTTTGCAGAAAACAAATTATGCATAAATTACAATGAGCAGGTTTATTGGTTCTGCTGTATTTAAAAAATGGGTTAGCTTTGGTTAGAACTGTGACCTTTAACCAAATCAAACGGCTGCACAAAAAGTGGGTTAGGTTAGGTTAGAACTGTGACCCTCAACCAACCCAAACGGCTGCAAAAAGGTGGGTTAGGTTAGGTTAGAACTGTGACCCTCAACCAACTCAAACGGCTGCAAAAAAGTGGGTTAGGTTAGGTTAGAACTGTGATCCTTAACCAAATCAAACGGCTGCTCAAAAAGTGGGTTAGGTTAGAACTGTGACCCTCAACCAACCCAAACGCCTGCAAAAAAGTGGGTTAGGTTAGGTTAGAACTGTGAACCTTAACCAAATCAAATGGCTGCTTAAAAAGTGGGTTAGGTAGGTAAGGTTAAAACTGACCCTCAACCAACCCAAACAGCTGCAAAAACGTGGGTTGGATTAGGTTAGAACAGTGACTAAGTATACTGTGACCCTAAACAACCAACCCGTGCGTCTTTCTTTAAATGTACTTATAGATTATTCAGTGACTAATAAATTAATATATTTGCGTAATAGAAGTATGCGAAACTTCATTATGCCATAAAATTATATGCTTGTAGTAATTTATGCTTAAAGTAATTTATGCAATTTTGAATTATTACGAAGAAAATTATGCGAAATAAAAAGATGCCATGCGTCAATTCGGACATTAACTTTATGCCAAACGTTACTTCGTGTGATGAAATTTATGCGTAGAGTACATATGCGGAACTTGGCTATGCCAAAAGAGTATATGCTAATAGTAATTTATGCTTATAGTTGTTATGCAACACAGAATTATTACAAAAAAAATTATGCCAAAGATAGGGGAACCGTGGCTAAGACCCATTCTAAAATAGCTGATATTTATTATTGGCCTGCTCTTTTCCAAGATGTAAAAGAATATGTAGATTCTTGTGAAATATGCAGGACTTATAAACCTGTAAATTTAGCTCGACCTGGTCTTATGGGTTCTCCCAGACGTGTATCGTCACCAGGCGAAGCAATTTCTTGTGACATTTTAGGTCCATTTCCTCCTTCTTATTTGAGAAATCAGTACCTCTTTGTGTGTACTGATTATTTCAGTAAATATGTTACTTTATTCCCACTGCGCACAATAACTGCGAAGGCAATAGTTAAGTGCATGGAAAAAGGAATGTTTCTGCCTTCTGGTACACGGGGTACCCAAATATATTTTCTGCGACAATGGTGCGCAATTTACTTCAAAAGATTTTCGAGACCTAATGGTGAAATATAGTGTCCCACATGTCTTCTATAACCCTAGATATCATCCTCAGACTAACCAGACGGAACGCGTGAACCGCGAGCTGGTAAGAACCATTGCATCATACGTACGTTCGGATCACCGTAACTGGGATAAGAACATAGCGGAGATCCAATGCGCTCTCAATACCGCCAGACACGAGGTCACCAAACACACGCCGTACTTCTTAACACATGGTCGTCAAATGATTCTAGAAGGTTCTCTTTATAATGACGAAGGTCCCATCGATCAAAACGCTTTACAACTGGATACCAGTGGTGCTTTTTCTGAAAAGCTTAAAGAGCTCAAATCTGTATTCCAGAAAGTACGTAACTCGTTGATTGCCTCCCATGAGCGTAATGCACGGTATTATAACATGAGGAAGCGTCACGTAGATCTAGAAGAGGGTCAAATCGTCTATAAAAGATGTTTTCCATTGTCCAATGCGGCTAAGCATTTTTCTGCAAAGCTAGCTCCCCGTTATGATAAATGTGTTATTCACAAAAAGTTAGGACCACTTGTCTATACGTTAAAATCCTTAGAAGGAAAACTTCTAGGTAACTTTCATATAAAAGACATTGTCCGACCTGGCGAAGTCGAACCGTCATCGTAACGGAACCGCTTTACGCCTCGTGACATTTTTTTAATTTCCTTAAGGAATATAAATCTTAAAGATTATATTTACCTTACTTTTGGTACCGGATGCATACGGACCAACCTTTAGTCACTATTATGTCCTTATAAAGACGTATATACTAAATATTCAAATACTGTTGCAGTACAATTTGTTTTTATCGTTGTATCTCTCAGGAGGAAACTTTTCGTCGTCGTTTGAGTTTCTCTCTGCCAATGGATGTTCTTACTGAAAGAAGGGTATGGTAGAAACCTTCTTCCAGTCCAGTTTGTCTTTGACAAGCAAATTCTTCGAGATCTAGTAATTGTGATTTCGCTAATGAGAATAGCTTTTCCAATACTACCTCGGTTGTAAATAGCCAGGCATATCTTTAATAAAGTCAAAGCCGTTTTGCCTTCCGTAGTCCTTAAGATTTCTTTAGTTGTAACGGAGCTCCAATAGTCATAAAAGATAGAAATAAGGTCGTCTTGGTTCATCCAAGTCTAGAATTTAAGATTCTTTGGTAGAAGCTGCAGATTCACCAGGTTAGTAGTTAAGTTTTGTCTGTTAGGAAGTAAATCGTATATTTCTCATTGCTAGTTGATAGAAGTTTTATTAGAATAGATTGGCGTGTCGCATGCTTTGTCACGTTTCTTTGATAGTTGTTAGTTAGTGGTTACATTTTGGGAGTTCAGACTCCACAAAAAAAAAAAAAATATTTTAAATTTTAATTTTTTTTAACCCAACAAAAGGGGAACTGTAACACTTTAGAGTGTTCAATGGCTGGTTTTAGTATGTAATTTAGATGGAATTTTCATAGGTTATAAACTGACTGATTTCTAGCGGATAGTTGGTATGTATAGTGGTAATTTGGTTGTTCATGGATAGGTAAGGAACCTCTGCATTAAATAGGTGGCAGATCGAAGGTCGAAAGATAAAAAAGGTCAAAGATACTTACGTAAAAGTATAGATCATTTGGTGTTTCCACTTTCCATTGTGTTGCAGGTACTCACGCCTGCAATCATCGGTACGAAGTACGTTACGTGTTTGTCGTGGCACATACACATTATTTAGATATTTTCACTTGATTATAAGGGTTGTTTTCAATCTAATTCGGTCAATTGTTTGTATCGAATTTCCAATGTTTATGTTGTGGTGATGACGTTTCTGTCATCGGTGACAGCTCTGTTCCAGCGCTGTTTGAGTCAATAGTTTAGTCGCGTTGACGCAACGTCGATTAAGAAATGAATTATTTAGTAAATTGCTAAATTTATATTTTTACCTTTTAAAAGGTTTATTTTAATTCAATTATTAGTGTGTTAATAAAATAAACTTTCGAGCACATAGTTCAGACGTGTGTCTCATCCAAACTCGCCATCCAAATGTCATTCGTTCATTCGGTTCAGTTCATTCACGGCGAAAGCCAGTTGTCATTTTGTTCTTTTAAACCGGCGTGGAAGTGGTCAAAATGGTGAGAATTTTGGAATTTATGAAACGTTGTCTTTCCATACTTGGATCAGTTATTAATCATATTCGTTTTCTTGGTTTTAGCCTGGCTAAACCTTGTCGCAGTGGAGTGGCTCGCCTGACCAATGTCGGCCCACATTCCTTTCGCCTAACCCTACATATTTTTGGTTTGGTAAGTTACTTTCGTGGTTTAAAGTGACGGATTGAGTAGAAAGTGATTTTCTTCGTATTTCCATAACCTAAAACATTTTTTTTGTCATATACAGCAATCTCGAGCCATGTCGATGCCGAGAATTGTAACCTCTTCATTCGCCGCGTGGCGCACGACGGCAAACATTTAAAGGAACCCCGTGAACCGGGTAAGTGAAATAAAACTATTCTTGCTGATCTTTAGGTTTTCGTGTAGAAGAATTTAAAATAATTACTTGTTGAAAGATACAAATTTGTAACTGGAATATTTTCATTCCAGGGTTTCAAGTTCCAGATTCCAGTTCTTTGTTCCTGTTCCTGGTTCAAGTTCCAGATTCCAGATCCTAGTTCCTGGCTCAAGTTCCAGATTCGGTTCCGTATTCCTAGTCAAGTTCCTATTTTTCGGGATTGGCCCACCGACGACTTACACTCTGATGGCCGGACGCGCCCCAGATATCAAAGAGCATCCCGGTTCATCGAG
Organism: Pammene fasciana; assembly: GCA_911728535.1. Lineage (NCBI taxonomy): Eukaryota > Metazoa > Arthropoda > Insecta > Lepidoptera > Tortricidae > Pammene > Pammene fasciana. The sequence goes on from OU452292.1 coordinate 9,088,604, forward strand.
CATTCGTTGTAAGATGCCGTAGTATAAATAATCACCGCTTTAGTAGCCGGATAAAACTGTAAGTTAATTTTATCTAATTATAAACGGACCGTCCTTGTTTAAAGGCTGTATTTCCCGGGAACACCCCGTGTAACATGTATCTTTTGTTATAAAGCTGGAACGGCAGGTGGTTGATGCAGCGGCCTGCCTCCATAATATGTAGTTATTAATTATAGATTTTATAGATTAACATAACCTTAAACCTGTACCATTAAAAGTTATGTCGTGGATATAGCCGGTGGCTAGGGGTCACAAAACCGCTAACATTTTTTGAAAACCGGGTTTCGGTTTTAGTACACCAGCAAAACCGGGTTTTCCGGTTTTTCGGTGATTTTTCGATTTTACATATAAGAAGTGAAAAAAAACGGAAAATAATGATTTTATACTTTAATATTTAGCCATTTCACAACATATGAGACTTTTTATATGTCTTTTCATTATTAGAACCAAAAATCTTCGCGAATTAACAATATTAAAACAAAAAAACATCTTCCGGAACCTCCTTTTCTGGAAATCGCACGTATAGGTATAACTTAGCCAGATGAATCGTTTTACGAAAGTAAATGCTAAATAATACATTAATAAATTACGCGTCTCTTCGAAAGCTGCTCGCTGTACTTACCATACTACCATACCGAATTTATCAACCAACTTCAAGATTTCGATCGAAGGAGGTTCTGAATTCATCGGGATCTACGGTTTTACTCTGGTAAAGATACGTTTTTTCACACATTAATTTATAACAGCGATTTTTTTGTTTATACCGCGTGTATATTTGATATTACCACAAAAGGAAACCAGAAGCAGGTTTTGATGTTTTAAATCGACATTGCAATAAATATTTAGTTAATTGTTAATTAACACCGAGCAATTAATTTTTTAATTTATTTCACTCAGCAATGTACTGCGTATACAGTACAATGTGACACATATCAATTGTGACGTTTTAAAGGCAAAGTAATCAGGTAGGAGCAATACATTGCGTGCTGAAATATTTTATATGGATAAATAAAAGTCGTAAAATTTTAATAAAACATATGGAAGTATGTTTATTAGGGTCTATACTAACTACCCATAGCTTATGTGGTAATATCAAAAATACACGCTGTATAGTTTTAAAATGTCATTCTAACAAATTCATTTTAACCATAGATATACCACCCATAGATCTGACACGGAACTAATAATACCAAGATAGAACGGGATGGTCTTATTACACTTTCAATAGATACGGCAGAGAGGTGCTATTATCGTTGGTCCTTGTCATAGTTTCTATTACCCTCCACGCGTTACTTCTAGCAGTGGAGGGTAACAAACAGATATAATGCGCGATTTCTTCAAGAATTTCTGTGATTGCTACGAGAAAAGCTGATAGTTTTCCTAGAAAGTTGTGTCGGCTAAGGAAAACAATGGTAAATTGTTCTGTTTTATGCTGTAGAAGTGATTATGGGCATCTATATATCTATCCCATACGGGGGTACACGTGTGCGGGCTCTAGTTAATGCTTGCTTTGAGATTTTAACAAATTCTACAAACTTTCCATCGGGAAGTAAATATTCATCAAAATATATACGAAGCGTTTCTTTTTTTTTGTCTGTTCTGTATTTTCCGTCATCCATAAATAACCTGTCTTAAGGAACCATAATAAATAATAAAATATTTATTTATTTATTTAGGGGATTATTTAGAAATTAATTAAATGACGATTTTTTCATGTTCAAATTTTTGTAGGATTTTCTGTCTAGGCAATGATTAACATGACTTTAAAGCCATACAACTAAATACTTCTGCTATTATGAATTATTTCCAAATTTGTCATTTTTCCCATACAAGTGAAAATAAAATGCCTGGACTATTTTACAATTTTTTTTATGTATGTTCACCGATTATTCGAAGACGGCTGGACCGATTTGAAAAAATATGTTTTTGTTTAAAAGAGTATACTTCACAGTTGCTCCCATTGTCACCAGGGGGGTGATTTTTGAGATTCGAGCACTCGAAAGTGATACTTAAAAGTCTTAAAACTCTAAATAAAACGAGGAAATTATGTTTTAAAAATAATAGCGATGGGAATTTTAAATCATGATTATATAAAATATTAACACCATGCAAAAAAATTGGCGACAAACTTTTGTGTGCGATTATTTTCGAGCTTAATTTTTTTTTATACGAGCGTTCAGCTGCCAAAAATCGCCCCCCTGGTCCGGATTTGATGATGGAATTTTGGAGAAATCGAGGGAACTCTTTGACTATTATAGACAGTAGACACACATAGTGAATTCAGTATTTTTACAGAAGATCGGATATTTCCTCTTGGAAAAGGGAATCCTAACCTAAATGAAGTAGTCGGTTCTTTTTTTGTTTAAAATTATTTTAGAATACCGAAGTATATGCTTTAGATTGTATATGCGCCCGTGCACTAAAAACAGAAATGCAATGCAACGGATAACGGATCAGACTTCTTGAACAAATAACGATAAATAAGCGAATCCACAAAGATTTGTCCAATTTAGCTTGTGTAAGTTTTTAGATAAACCAGAATTACCAGAATATTCATATTTTAAAGTCAGTTATATTGCTTACTATCTTTTCGTTTAGGTATGTAAGCCAAGAAAAATAAAGGGAAAACCGACCCAACTTCGGTTTTTTTTTCTATAGTGACAACTTTCAACAATGGTGTTTCATATAAACACGAGAGCATATTAAGTACATATCAATATCCCGACGAATTGAGAACCTCCTCCTTCGATCGAAATCTTAAAGTCGGTTGAAAACGCATAATATTTCAATATACATTTATTCATTTATACATATTTAGTACCTATGTTTACTGATAAACTAAAAGGTAGGACTTACAAATTGCAATAACATACGGCGTATTTATTCAATCGCCGATAAAATGTATTACAACTCTTACAAGTGTAAAATCGAAAAACTCGAAAAGCCGGTTTTTCCAAATCTGAAAGCCGGTTTTCACGATTGGCGTGAAACCCGGTTTTTCCGGTTTTTTCGGTTTCGGTGAAACCGGTTTTGTGACCCCTGGTGGCCATTAGTTGTCAAAGCTCATATATTTAAATTGTGTATTTCTTGATGTGCGAGATAGCAGTGTTTAGGGATATAAATCTTTAAGGATAGTGGTTTGTTATGTGACCTTAATAAATAAAAAATAAGTTAATGTAAAATCGGCATTTTTATTTGGATCTGTCATACGATTGTCAAGGTTCTAAGATCTAGGGCGTCCTAATTTAAATACTGGATCTAGATTCCTTGCTCCAAGGGAGGCCTACCCGCGACCTAATAGAGTCTTAAGCCGTGAGCACATTTTGTAACATATTTTTGCAGTAGGTGTAAATTGGGGATTCTGAACTAACTTTGAGATTTGGGCTAAATTAGTTCCTCTACCATTTTATAATTTTAAAATTTTGTTCACCCCCACCTCAGCCCATTACAGGTTGACCTTGAAATCTCTCAGGCTTGGGGCTGGCGACCTATGCGGGTTCGGCCCTGAATAACGAACCATCGAATACCCAAGACTGAAAGTCCTGGTGCCTACATACGAATAGGCCCAATCCCAATTGAAATGGAAAAGAGGTAAGAACAAAATACTTAGTGATTAATGATGTCCTATGATTTCTACATAATTATAATATCCAGCATGACCGTACGTAGATCTTAGGTATATGTCACGTTTAACATTAAGTGAACTTTGAATTTAAACGGAAACATTTATTTCCCATATTTGAAAATACTGTCATGACGGATACGGGATGCACGGGCGCGGCCTATTTCCAGGGGATAGCAGCCCCATAGTCTATGCGCATGAAGAATGCTTACTCTTCAGTAGTAGGAGTGCTCTGGTAGGCGTCGGTCGTATATATTATGACTTCACGCAGTAATCAAAGTACCCAAGTCAGGGTGTTTTTTCACCCACAGATTGAGCATATTTAAGCGAAGCAGTAATAGGAGATTGCGGAAATGAGGTGATTAACCAATTTTACGTCACACACTGATGATTTATTGTCGCGGCGTCCTCAATATTACCCGCAGTCTAAGTTTTCCGGTAGTCATCTATATAATTAGTAAGAAATGACCAGAACTGGTTCATTTACCCTAATATTTCAATACGTATGCATTGCAAGACTGTCAATATATAGATTTTAATTAAATATCACGGTTCGCACTAAAATATTCCTCGAATTTTAGCGTCTGTACATGAATTTCTCGTTGGTCCAAGTTACTAAATCGATACTTTGAGGAGGCTGACCAGAAAAACTACCAGGCTGATGGCAGGCAACCCTATATATTCGTGAATGGCACGCCAAGGGCTATCGATCTACATCAATTTCAGCTTGCCACCTGATGAGGTAAATTACCCCATTTTTTGGCCTCATAAAACATGGCTGACCTGGAAATCTACCAGGTTTAGGGCTGGCAACCTATGCGGGTTCGGGTCACCAAAGGGGTCTCTTTCGATGGGTAAAGGTTTCAATCTGCCACCTTATGATGTAAATTTTGGTAAAAAATGACGTTTTCAAATTTAAAAAAAACTATGTTCTTCCAGGCTGTGCCATGGCAACCTACTATAGTCCAGTGTTCCTAAGTATTATCTATCGCTGTAGTATGTGTCTGCTCTGCCACCGTGTGAGGTAAGGTTTCATGCAATGGGAGCTTAATCTATAAGGGTCGCCACACACCTAGCGGAATTCCTCGCGGAATTAGCGGAAGTAGCGGAAATTTGTCTATGGTAGCGGAAATTTGTCTATGGTAGCAGATTTTTTTGTATGGAAGCCATAGACAAATTTCCGCTACCATAGACAAATTAAGCATTTTGTCTATGAATTTCCGCTACTTCCGGTAATTCCGCGAGGAAAACCGCTACGTATGTGGTGACCCTAAGGGTCGCCACACACCTAGCGGTTTTCCTCGCGGAATTACCGGAAGTAGCGGAAATTTGTCTATGGTAGCGGAAATTTGTCTATGGTAGCAGATTTTTTGTATGGAAGCCATAGACAAATTTCCACTACCATAGACAAATTAAGCATTTTGTCTATGAATATCCGCTACTTCCGGTAATTCCGCGAGGAAAACCGCTATGTATGTGGTGACCCTAAGCAAAGCAACGAAGAGAGTTGCCATGAAAGCTATTCCGCATCATGTTTGTTTCATTTCAATGCAAAAACAGCGATCGACGGTTTTGCCACCGTCTTAGACACTATTTCTGGTTTGTCAAAAATCTATTGAATTGTCACTGTCAATGTCAAAAATATTTACCGCGGTGGTGTGCAATATAAATCCGCGAATATTTTTTCTAATTTATAAATGTAAATAAACATAAGACACGATGAAATGTCACGTTCCAGGGCCAAATGTAAAAGGTCAGTAATTAGTTCTAAAAGTGTACGTAAAATGTTATTAATTTACAATTTATTGCAAAGCGGTTTGTGTTTAGTTTTAGGAAGGACTGTTCACGCTTTAGCAAGGTTCGGAGACGAACTATACCTGGAATCACTTGCGGACTGTGTGCTTTTGAGGACTCTAAACGCAGCAGAATCCGCATACGCCGTAGTAAAGTTCAACAAGAACTTCTTTTCTTACTTTAACTACAACTACTACTCTACTGAAGATAATGAGGGACTAAAGTGTAAAATTTCAATGAAATCTGCCTTGCATACGTTTAAATCTCCTACTCATATGGATAAGCAAGTGGAGAACTTGGAGATCAAACTGGATCCAGAGTCGTGTAAACTGATTTTTCAGCTGAGATGCAAGCATGGGATAGTGAAGACACATTTTGTCTCAATTCTAGACTGTAAGGCGATGCAAGCTGTCTATACTAAGGATTTGGTGCCTAACAGGTAACTAACAATTTATTTCTTTGCCATTACTCCTTTACAAAATAATTATTTAAAGAAAAATACTGGGGACCAATTGTCATAGTTGATATTAAGGACACTATTTGAAAACCAAAACCATAAGAGATATAGCAGCGATTCAAAATTAATTATGTATTCTTACTCGGGAATCCTTAGAGTGGCAAAAAATATGACTGACAGTTGCTATTGTGCACCCTTCCTTGCAAAGAAGTGTGTCTATTCACTAAATGGATGGTAACCATTTTTCGGACTAAAAAAATATTGAAAAATAAACGTCTTGTTTTCTAAATGTAAAAAAAAAATGGTGGTTCTTACTAATATTAATCTTGTAACATTTCAGAATAACATCTCCGCAGAAAATACTCTCTGAAGCATTAAGTAATTTTCAAAATTCAGATGATCAGGTTACTCTAGAAGTTACACCACAAAACATGCTTCTCCGTAACTATATTGACTCTGTTGGAGACCTTACCAAAGTGATTCGGACTCAAGTGATGTTAAAACCGGCAGAGTTTGACAGCTACACCATAGGAGCCGACACTATGATCACATTCACTTTAAAAGAGTTCAAAGCTTTACTAGCATTTGCTGAAGCTTTAAATTTACCTATTCAAATACATTTCGAAACTACAGGCCGGCCAGTTGTATTTATTGTTCATAATGGCGCTACATTCGAGGCACATTTTGTCCTTGCCACCTCCAAGGCAGACAGTGGCTCACAAACTACTACTCAGAACACTACACGCACCGAGAGAACCAAGAGGAAAGATGTGAACACAAGTCATGGATCAGCAAGGAAAAAACCTAATTTGACTAAATCAAATACTGACATATCCAAATGTTTAGAGGAAGACTCTCACCTTTTCAATTTTATTGATATTCCCGAGGAGCCTGCTGCGAATGCAGTTGAGACAGCAGGCAAAGACAATAGTATAATTAATAACAACCAGCTGGATAATATGGACTGTGATGTCATCCCACCGTCACCCACAGCAGTAGCGTTTGTGCGGAAAGTGTTCAAAAGGTGCTTTGAACAAACTATTGACATTACTTCTTTACAAGGCACTGTGCTGGCCGAGGACTCAGACCCTGAGTCTTGACTGTGATTTATGTTATTTGTTTAAGTTATTGTATTTATATATAAATTATCTTTAAAAACTTATTTTTAAGATTTTTTTTTCTCCTAGTTTTACTCTTTTGAGTGAGATAAACAGATTATCTATTATCCTACTTGTCCAGGGCCGTAGACAAGAGTTGCAGTTAGGCGTAGACAGAGTGAAGGATAGGGCAATGCTATTTTAACGTAGATCATTGCCCCATCCCCATAATGCCCCTCCTAGCTACAGCCCTGGGCTTTGGCCACGCCTAAACTGCAGAACCCAGCCGTATTCCCGTGCAATAAGGTACACACTCGAACTGATAACTTGGATTATTAAGCGTAGTGGGGCAGTGTGCAGAAGGTCAGCGTGTCCACACCTGGCACACCGCCTCGCGCGGAAACTTCGCTAGTGTGGGGTGCCATCCCTATATAGTTTGCATAACGTTCAAGTTAATCAAAGGAGGATTTGCTGAACAAACTTTTAAACTTAAAAGTATGTTAGAGGGGCTGCAACGAGCATGTGACATCTCTGGAGTTGCAGGCCTCCTACGGTAGCTGCTTACCATCAAGCGGGACAGCGGGAGGTATGCGAGTCTGCCACCGTCACCGTCGTAGGTATAAAGAAAATCATTCGTTATTGAGACGAGGGTTATTTTTCGTTTAAGTAGCTAGAGAGAGACGTGCGGGGCTCAACCAATAGCATCACGTCATCCGCGCCCCAGCGGAAAGGCAGCCTAATGAATCCAATGATGTATTAGCAATGCAACCTAGCTACTTATTAATCATTGCACAAGGTAGTGTAGAAATGAAATGTCGCATATTTACTGCATTATTATTTTATAGTAAAAAATATACATACACAGGTAAAAATATTGTACACACGTTCCAAGCGGTTTGCAAGGGATTACCGTGCTCCTTACAGTAGTCACCGAAATCAAAGCAATACAAACTGTACAAAGATTTTCTCGAAAATGTATAGCGATACGCTAAGTTTAACCTTTTGATCGCCACTGACGGCTGTAGCCGACATCGAAACGTCATGCCATGGACGCCAACGACGGCTACAGCCGACAGCTTTGCTAATACAATAGGGATCTAAGCAGGATTCCACAAAGTTTAATTTCGCTTAAACAATGCGCTTGCGTGGCTTGATTGACACGTCGTTTTGTTCAACGCTTGGTGTTCAAAAGGTTAAATTTTAATAATCCTAGCGAGAAAATTGCCATGGATTGAGGGAAACTCGTTGTACAATTTCGGCCTTGGTGGACAACAGGAACATTAGCAATCGGTAGAATCAATAGTAGGTAGTACTATAACTTAATTACTATACACGCGTTTTGGATGATATGGTCATACTGACTAATAAAACTTATAGTTTTGAAGACCATACGGAACCTGCTGTAAATTTGATAAGGTTCTTCGAGCGTGTCGGTACAAACTGAGAAATTCTCAAATGCAATAAATATACTACTAATTTGTACCTGCAATATACATGGATAATAATTAATCGAACATTATTATAGATAGCATTGTTTGACATAAGTATGTTATCCCGATATTGGTACAATTTATTGCTAGGGATAACAATTTAATGCTCACGTATTTAAAATAAGAAAAGGCAGAATCAATACATTTGGTAATTTTGCAGTAGAGTAGAGAACAAAAATATAAATAGGTATTAATTACCACTAACATAAGCATTAGCTATATTAAATTTCCTAAATTCATTTGCTGGCTGGACTAAGTATAATGGAAAGTTAATTGAAATATCGAAATTAGCTTTTGCATTTTTTTTTATATTTCAGTTTTGATAAAATGCTACAAGTTTTGTTACAGTTGGTTATGATTTAATGAGAGATACATTACAACGCAATAAATAAACATTGAACAAATCACTTCACATTTGGTTTCTACTATTTTTAAATATACAGAGATCAACAAAGTATATGGTAGTAAAGAACAAAATGCAGATTTGTTTTTTTCTATCAAAAATTACAATACACATTTTATTATCATAATAATAGCTAGCTATCATGTCTTAAAAAAGATGAAAAAGACTTCAAATTCTATTTAAATTTATTATTTGATGTGGCAACTTTACCATAATTACAATACCATTTAATTACAATAAGTATTTATTTTAAATCAATTTCAATATTGTCTCTGGCCCAGATGGGGGGGCGGCACGACCTCACCATTGTCCTAAGTGCATCAGTATCACCAAACACTCACTCTCAACTAAATCAATGAAAAGGGCACTGTTTGTTTAGGAACCATCCTCTTGACTCTTTCTTACGCATTGCGCTACTTTCCTTTTAAACTCCGAATATGATTCTCTCCATTCTTTCTGTAAAGAGAAGCAGAATGAGCGGTTGTCTATGAATGTGTGTGGGTTGTGTCGGCGTGTCGGGTCGGATGCCTGCGGGTGTATGGGTGGCTGTCTCATGCGGCGCTACTGTAGTGTCATAGGGCCCTTTTCCGACGTACAGTATGCCATCTACTATTGCCCATCCTTTCCTAAAAGCAATCTTCTTGACTTTTCCTAACACATCTGGCAACTTTCTTTTTGAAATCCGAATATCTTTCTCGCCATTCTTTCTGTGGATATAAAACAATTTAAACCGTAAATAAGAGAAATCCGAAACAATCCAGATAACATAATACATATACATATGTATATATACTTAGTCGGTTCATAAGTTCTGTCACTCGGGTTTTGACTGGTGAAATAGGAACTGATAGCAAATGCTTACTATTGCCATATATGGTTAGAAAGCCTGTTTAACAGTGATCAATTTAAGATATTATTGAAGGCAAATAGTTGTGGCAGTTTTACACAATTCCTTGTAACATTTTAAAAAGCGCAATAAAAAATCACGTCAAAAACACGCGCCCTATTTGAGTTATTTTAGACCCTAATTATTTTTATTCAATTCTAAGAGACTAATATCTTATATGCTGCATTAGCTTGGTCTTTTACCTTTATTTTAATATATAATTTACATGGGTCTGACTGAAAAGAAGGCTGGTATACACAATTTCGTTAGACTACCTTGATGTGTAGAAGCAAAATCTAACCGTTTTGCTCAAAACTGAAAAATACGGCAAGGTTCAAGAGGAGAATAGCTGAAGCAAAGACTTGTAAGTCAGCTAAACATAGGTTTCGAATTATGATTTAATCTTCTACTTTCCTAAAAATACCAATTTGTAACTCCTGGACAGCTACAACATGATCTTCACCAACTTTTGTGATAAGTAGACATCACAAATCATCAGCGTATTTTTGTCAGACAACAATCACCAAGTTTACATGGATCCATAAAATACGCGATCGTGATTTTAAATTAATAATAGTATATTTCAATCTGTATGAAATATGCTTTCTAATCTTGTCTATATTTTTTGAATATAAGCTTTGTATTTTGTTTTATCAGGCAAAACTCTTGTGACAGAACTTATGGACCGACTAGGTATGTATATAAGGTTTTCTGTCTTTGGAGTGACTTAAATCCTATTTCATCATAAATTATGTACTAAAACAATGAGTGTGTGAAGGAATCCATTACTGATTAACATTGTGATTCCTATTAAATTAATTAAATTATATTTTAAAATAAATATGTATATGAGCCGTCATCTCGCGAGGAAATAGCTGCGCGCGGCAGCTCGGCTAGTGTGGACGTGCCTCAGCCGTGCCAAATCATTTCATGTATTCGAGTTTTGCGTTATACGTTTATGTCCCTTTTGTTTACCGTATTAAAGAAACACATGTAAAGATGAGAAGAGATGATGTTCCGATAAGTACTTACAACATACCATGAAATGGATTAATCACAAGCTTTTTGCCTAAGACTTCATACATACACAACTAAATTGACAATTGTATGTCCTTCCTTGAGACTCAAACATACCATACATACATCTATATCCCAAATCCCATCACGCCTATATCCCAAAAGGGATCACGGATTTTCATTTGCTACGATCAATGCAGCAAAACGGCTCTCCGTGAGCCACTTCTCGCCCCCGTGAAGAATAAGACGTGATAGGTGGCGAACCCCATTGCCGCCATGCGGATGACTATTAATTAAATAAATCACCAGTGTTCTCACGAGTAGTAGGGATCAGGTTCCCTTATCCCTTAGTTGCCTCTTACGACACCCATGGGAAGAGACGGGGTGGCACTATTCTAAAGCCGGGGCCACGCAACAAACAATCACCTAAATTTAGTGTTTCAGCATGCATGGAGAGGTAACAGGCAGACAGTATTGTTCTTAATACAGATCTAAAAAGCAGTCACTCACCGCGGCATCTACATTAGCAGGGCTCTCATCATTGGGGTCGGCCAGCATTGAGATGACGCTGATCAGTATAGTCTCCACTGTGTGCACTGGTAACCACCGTTCCGATGCCTTCTCGTAACCCCATTTGTCATCTCCTGGCTCATGCAGTATTGATATGCAGACATCGCCATTTTTTTCAACTGGAATTACATTAGTCTTCTATTATAATATTGGAAAATACTTTTTTTTTAACTGTATTCAATTGCATCTGACGAGAGAATACACATTAGGTCATGCAATAGGTATTGCTTGTATGGGCTAATACCAGCCCATTGCCCATACAAATAATACCGGTATTGCATGCCCTAATACCCATGCACATTCGAAAATATATGAACAACTTATTATGATGGGTAGAAGTCTAGGTCTGACATGATGCATTCTTATTTGTAGGTCTATAAGATGCAGTGGCGGTGCGTCCATAGAACACGATTCCCGTCGGCTTGCCTAAGTTTCTGGCGCCTGAGCAGTTTTCCTACAGCTCATGAAGAAATTTTAAGCCAATTTGACCCACCGCCACTGATAAGATGTTTCATATATTTTTGCAGCATAAGTTGAAAAAGATACTATTGCCCGTGACTGTACATAAGGTTTTTTTTTCTTCAAATATAACAGATAACATAGCGTAATTTGTAAGAACAACAAAAAACAAATTATACTAAGAAGTATGTTAAACAAAAAAACAATTACAATACCACATTCCATATTGAATATAAAAGGAAAATATATAATTCAGCCAGTTATAACCAAAAACACATGTGCTCAATTGGCCATATGGTAAAATAATTTATCTTGAAAGGTTTCAACATATCAAAGAATACAAGTACCTATTCAATGCAGGTACCAATCAAGAAATTTTGATAGAGTTATCATTCTAAAGGAAGAATATGTATGCTCCGTTATTCATTATGTAGACTTTAAATGTTACTTTTTGAAAATATTACAAATCACCCAGGTAATACATATTTAGAATATATAATATTAGCTTCTTAAAATAGATGGCTGCATAATCATCTGCAGCAAAACCTTGAGATAAAAGAAGAAATAGGCAAAAAATGTATCTACTTACTATTTGGATGCCATATTTCAGTAACAAATTTCATCCGTGGCGGCCTCAGAGGATATTCCTTTGGGAAATGTAAGTGTGCTTTGAAGAAACCACCCTCACTGAAAACAGCAGTCAAGTTGTCACCACTAATGATAATACAGTAATTAAGCTCGCTATAGAATGTAGAAACAAGATTGTATGAGTTAAACTCATCATGATAATGGTTTTTAATTATGATAAGTGGCTTTAAGAAAGTTAACTTTGAATACAATACTTGCTACTCACTATAAGGTGTCCGGAGGACCAATGATAAGGACTTCCCATCTGTATATGTCATTGTCGTCTATCAATCCAGCAGAAAAACCTTCTACCGGATTTTTGTTCAGTTCTGAAAACGATAATGCAATTTCTCAATTACTTTATCTATATTGACTTGACAATTAATGAAAATCCTTTGTCTTGTTAACTGCGCGTACGATAAGAGAATAGGTGAGATCGTAAGTGAACGAGGACTAAATATAAAAACAGTGAAAACGTTACTCATACTGGCACTGAACGTCACTCATTACGACGGATATTGATTTTTAACGTAAACCGGACTCTCATCAAAAATATTTCGAGGAAATAATCATAAATACCGTGCCGTAAATTCACACGTTCATATTGTGGTGATTTATCCCACGACGATTCTCAAAATTCGACCCACGGAGGTCAATGAATGTACGAATATGTCGTCGGACGCTCACGCTAGTGTGCATGCAAAAAATAGCCTATTCAAATATTTTAAAGACATACCTGCAAGCTGCTTTTTTAACAAAAGCGAAGACTGTGGCTCTGACATTAATTACAATTGCGAAATTTACTCAGACGACACGAAATAAAATGATTTTTCACAAAAGATGGCTGGCTGAGTTTTGGGCAGGTTGTGAAACATATGAGTTGCTTGTTTCCGGTGAAATTGATGCTAAAGTTGCCATTGAAATAAGAGAAACAAGAAAATTTATTTCATATTTATTTATATTGCATATCATGCATGTATGCAAATAACATTTTAATTTAGTAAATCTATTGAAAATCCATATATTCTGTATATTTTTAGTATTTCACTGAATTATTTGTTATAGAAAAAATTAAAAGGATTGGACATGTACACCAACCTAGCGGTAAAAATCATGCCTCTGTACTGTAGGTTGGCATTACATAAGGCGGTATTAGACATTGCAACCTGCAGGGCCCAATCTGTCAGAGGCCAGTTTTATAAAGCTACAAGTTACAATTTACAAGCAGAACTCTCTTTCTAATCCTATGTGTTAGAAAGAGACTTCCGCCTGTAAATTGTAACTTGTTGCTTTATAAAATTGGCCTCAGGTTGGAAGGTAGGTAGAGGCAGGGTACACAACAGATTGGGCCCTGCAAGTTGCGATGTCTAATAGCTGTTTTAAGATTTTTTGTAGAAGGGTCGCCACACACCTAGCGGTTTTCCTCGCGGAATTACCGGAAGTAGCGGAAATTTGTCTATGGTAGCGGAAATTTGTCTATGGTAGCAGATTTTTTGTATGGAAGCCATAGACAAATTTCCGCTACCATAGACAAATTAAGCATTTTGTCTATGAATTTCCGCTACTTCCGGTAATTCCGCGAGGAAAACCGCTAGGTATGTGGTGACCCTAACGTGTGAACGCTCTTTACGGCTCAAAACACACCTAGCGGAAACACAGCGGAATTAAGCCAACTCATAGACAAAATGCTTAAATTTGTCTATGAAAGTGGAAATTTGTCTATGGCCTCCATACAAAAAATCAGCTACAAAATTTAAGCATTTTGTCTTTTCTCAATTCCGCTAGGTGTGTTTTTAGCCTTATAAACATTGTCTTTGGGCTCCAGTTATTGTCTATGCTCACAGAGAGCTTTCATTGATATTTTTATAGTCAGGACATCCTACCATGGCATTAAAAAATTCTAAGCAGCTAGACGATTATTTACAAGTTCTGCTGGAGCAATTTTCTATATGAACGCTACAGCAGGGTTAAATAAACACTTGTCTCGATTTAATAAAATTGTATTCGAAAAAAATAGAAATTGTAACTAAAGTTAAAACTTATTCACTTTCAGAGCTTTTTTTCATTTTCTTTCCTGCTGGCTCCGCATGGCCATTCATTTTCTCCAACTTTCGCTTTTTCTTTTTAGTATTCTGTTTCTTGTTCTGTTGGTTCTGCCTGGGCTCTTGGGTCTGACCTTTGTTCTTACACTTAGCTGTACCTTTACAAGTTCCTACTAAATCCGACACTGCTTTGAAGTTTATACTTGAGGGAATATGGCAGCTTTCATGGAACATTTTCATAATATTTATCAGCTTTTTAAGTGTGACGAAGAAGTTATTCTTAGCTTCGAATCCACTATCACTCTTTAAAGTGCTCATTAGTTTGTTTTGGAAGTCAGCTTCCATAACATTAAGTTTGTTTAGTGCTTCACCAGATGGTTTGGATCGTTTGAGAGACCGGTAGAAACCACTCATCAACTCGAGACCTTCATTTCTTCGAAACTGTCTGACGTTGTTGTTAAATATGTTATCCACAATGACCGGCACGAGTTCGTAGTTCCCATTCCATTCAGTTTGAAGAACGCCGTGGAAGAAAATTATTGGCAATAGACAGTTTCGGTTTTGAAAGTAGCTTTGTACGGCTTCGCTAAAAATTGTAACAAGTGGCGACGCGGAATGCTTTTGTTTCTTAGGCGATTTTTTCACGTTAGCATTACTATCGATCTTTATAGAGCAATGTATAATAAACGTCGCGAATTGTGTTATAATGTCGCCTACGGCTTGGAACATAAAGTGCGACCTGGATCCTTTGTCAATTATTGATTTTAGATTGTCACATAAAATGTCTAAGGTTATTCCGTCTGTGGATGAAAACTTCCGGATTTTAGTTAATATTTTTATCGTTTTTCGTACTCTGTTTTCCAACTCGCTGAACTGCGTGTCTTGGATGCAAAACTCTAGGCAGCGCGTCAGCGGCGCGATCATCCCAAAGCAAATGTCCATGGACAACTCCTTTTCTAAGTAAATGTCGATCAAATCTAGAGCTCTTATTCTGAAATCGGACAGGGCCTTTTTGTCTTTGCGGTCTTTTTTGGTTTTTTTGCCTTTGCCCTGGTTGAACTGCCTGAAGGCGTCAGCGAGGGCTTCGTCGAGTTTATTGCCCTCTTCTTCGTCGATCATGTCTGCATCCACGCTCTCGTCATCAGTATCGGGTGCGGCACCGCCAAGAGCTTTCTGTACAGCTAACCTAAGTTGGTCAGGAACGGTCATTTTGTCGTCCTCTTCCACGTCACTGTCGCTTTCCTGGTCTTCTTTATCGTCTTCATCTTTCTCGTCATCTTCAGATTCACTTTTATCGTCATCATCATCTTCAGACTCACTGTCTTCCGTCAATGGGTTATTTTCACTGTCTGGGTCCAATACAGAGAGGATTTGGCCAATTGATGTAGGCGTTATATATTCCCAGAGCAGTCTAAATACACACTGGACCACAGACCTAAGGACACTTGACTCAGTGGATAGAATAGACAATAGAACTTCTATTAAGACTTCAATCCATTCTGGTTCGTCTTCAGCTAAACTGCCCTCTTTAATAATTTTCTTTCCCTTTTTCTGGTCTTTCCTGTAATGGTCATAGCAGCTTTTTAATTCCTTAATGGAACTCCTTGCCATCTTGACGTGGTCAGGCTCAGAGAATAAGAACAAGCCAAGTTGGTACAGTAGAACAAGGAACACCTTGTCTATTTTGGATTTTGGTTCATTCTGTTGTATTTTTGCTGTGACCTCAGTGAGTAGTTCCCAGCACTCCATGTTCTCTTGAGGGAATTGTTTGTCGAGTTTGGCGCGGACTTGTTCTTTCTGCAGTATGCTGTTGATGAAGTCAGCGAGGGAGGAGAGAACCTCCACCAGACTGTCCACGTTGGTGAAGCGTGATGTGAAGCAGCGGTAGAAGCTTGACTTTGTGCAGGCTGTGAAGGAAAACACATCAATTAGTATTACAATCAGATGCATAATTATTTATCAGGACTAGCAAGAGAATAAGTAGAGAAATGTGCATTTTGAACATATTTTTCATGCTCCTTAAAAGTGCGTAAACACATTTACAATAGTACTCTTTTAAATTAGTGTATGTACAACTGTTGAACTATACAGTACTCCGATTTCGGCTAGCAAAGCATTACCATAATCGCTTGCCCTTGTCCCATTTACTTGGGGTCGGTACAGCATGTCTTTTTTTCCACTCCCCTCTGTCACCCGACCGCAATCTCATCACTCCTTTCATATCACCTCTCACACAGTCCATCCGCCTTTTCCTAAGTTTACCTCTTCTCCCACATCCCCTGACATGTATAACAAAGTATTACCATTAAAATGACAAAATAACTCACTTGATAAATCACTGCTGACGGTACCATTGTCTCCACTGCTAATCTTGAAGAAACCAAAACACATCAGCAACTTCATGTACATCAACTTAAAGTCCGTGTCATCCTTCATAGCGTCATGACTCACGAGGTATGAGATTAGCTCAGCACCTCTCATCCTTTCAGTGTTAAACCAGTTCCTTTCAACATCTCCTCTCACAAACTTGTCACTGTTCGTCAGTACGCCTTTCAACTTCTTTGCCATTTTTTTTATTCCATCTTTATCCAGATCAGCTATGATCGATTTGACAATGCTGGTTCCTGTCATTTCAGTGAAGTTCAACTCGCCAGGATCAAACAACAATTTCTTTAGAACTTCAACTCTGATTTTGCTGACAACTTTATCAGATTTTAGAGCTTTGTTCAGAGCATTGAGCAATTCTTTTTCTTTTTTGATCATTATTTTCTGGTCATCTTCATTATCCCTCTTATTTCTAATCTTACTGGCTGTTTGCAAGCCTTTGAACCAGTCCATGAACAGTTTAAAAAAGTTCTTGCTTATCAACTCTGGGATCACTTCAACATTATCTTTCAAGTTGTTCAGTATGGTGGTGAGCATATTAACAGCTACTAGTTCTCTGTTCCTGTTGTGTTTGATCAGCTGGCTGTCGATGCCTGACGTCCAGAACAGAACGAGGTGCGGTGATTGGGCAATTCTTATACCTATTTCTTTGAATATCGGGTGACTTAGGGTGTTGAAGTCAATGCCACTCTGAAAATTTAAAGAATTTGTGTTAAACGCTATTCAATAAACATGCATCCAGACTAAGGATTTCAATTATCCGGATAATATGAATACTTCGAAAAGTTTCCATACAAATTATTATTAGAAATATTCGGATTGCAAGCCATAATGCAGACACCAAATTGGATTTAGATGACTATAGGAGGCAAAGGCAATTGTAGTAGAGATTTGAGATTCTTCTTCTTAGCCTTTTTCGATCTTGTAGATGTAGTGTGTCCTTCAATTTGATTTGAGATTAAATACAAATGAAAATAAACTAACCATAAGTTTTTCACAAATGACATGTATGTTGTCTTCACACAGTATTTCAGAAACGCCCAGCAGCTTCCTCAGTTTCACCTTTTCAGGGAACTTGTTGCTGACCACCATAAGGAAGTACAGGGAGTCCAGGGAGTGGTCCTTTACTTCTTTCTTGAAGTCCTGTTTGATGTGGGACCACACTATTGATGAAAACTGGTCTTCATCCAACTAGAAATAAAAGGTCCTTGTTATTTTATATAGAAGAAAGATTTCAATTTTAGAGAGATGATTCAGCCATACAAAACGTTCTAGATTTTAAGATGTAACATAAGTTATAAGCAATGGTCGGCGGGGGTGAGCTGTTTTCATAGTAATTTGACGTATGTCGTGTCAAATTAATATGAAAACAGCTCACCCCCGCCGACCATTGGTTATAAGCCTGCTGTGAGAAAATACAATTTATCACTTCAAATTTAATTCTTCTTTTACCAGAGCTATAAAACTAGAAGTTCTTAAATCATGTCCAGATTACACGTGTGGACGTATATTCGCGAGGCAGCTCAAAGTGGCTCAATAGGTGTAGCTACACCTAGCGCACCGCCTCGCGAGGAAATTGCCGCGGCAGCTCGGTTAGTGTGGACGTGCCTCGCCCGAGGCATTGCGGCCGCGCGTGCGTTTGCCTCTGGCGAGGCAGCTCCACACTAGCCGAGCTGCCGCGCGCGGAATTTCCTCGCGAGGCGGTGTGTCAGGTGTAAGACGCCTAATCATACCTACACTTTCACTAGTTTGCCGCGGTCGCACATGCCGCGCATAATCTAGACACCAGGGACAATTACATTGAATTCAACATAGATTTTGAAATATTGCTCTCATTTTTATGATCAGAAGGGTAAAAATTGCATGAGCGTTATAAGGGAAACCCCTTCAGAGGTAAGCAATTCAAAAGACTTTTTGAATGCTTAGCAAAGGGTATCGAGTATCCGTTTTGTGTACTGATATCCATATAAAAAGTGCTTAAAAAGCCTTATGAACAGGTTTTAGAGGAACAGCTTTGGTCAGCACAGCCAAACGAAAAACCCCTTCAATGGTTTTGAACACTTTGATACAGGACCAGTCCATGCTAGACACAGCTTGGATGTCTCTGTTAAATAATAATTAAAGATCCTTACCCCATTAATAAAATCTAGAAGTATTAAGTATGCCGCTGTGCCCAGGTATGACTTCTTAGCACTGGCTTTCAAGAACAGCTGGAGCAGTTCCTTCTGCTCTTCCTCGGAGCAGCTCAGCATGTGGCCGGAGCGGAAAATCGCACCGCAAACTAAGATTTGTCCGAGCGCCACATCACCTACTTCCTGAAAAGCAAACATGGAAATATAAATAACTGATACAATTTTTATTATTAAAAATATAGTGTAACACTGAAATCATAGCCAATCTTGTTTCTGACAATATTTCATAGATAAAGAATTAGGAGCAAGTTAAAAAAAACTTGTTTCTTATGCAATAAATACTGATCTAGAAGAATACTAGTTTATTTTTTTGCAGTAACATAATATATGATAAATGTTTTTAAAAATGCATAATTTTTTGCATATTAACTGAATAATTTGCCCAAATAAACCCAAGCACAAACTGGCAGAGCTAGTGGAGAATATAGAGGAGCATTTTTATAAAGCAGCACATACTGATGAAGAATAATCACCACGCAGGGTCAGTGGCCTGCACACTCAGGTCAGGAGAACTTAAAACTTAAAATTTGTTCCCTCTCTATTATATTATTAAATTCCTTACACTTTTAGAAGATCCATTCGCATGCAGTTCCTGCTTGACTAGCTGAAGCAACTGTGCAACAGTAACTTGGAACTTCTTCAAGAGGGTGACCAAGGTGGCGAAGTAACCTGTCCGCACATCGGGTACATTGGCGCCCAAACTTCTGACTAGCCTTTTTAAAACATACTGCTTCTCATTCTGAAAGAATATTCTTAATGTTTACATCTTGTGCACAGATTGAATTAAAATGTGTTTTAAATAGACATTTGGAATGAAATGTAATTGTAGCTGTTTTGATATGCCTTCTTGTAGAACTACGCATTATTGTATATAGTATCTTTAATGTATTTGTAGTACTGTTTTGAAAAAATAAGTCCCGCCGAGTTTCTTGCCGGTAATAAGTAATACTTCTCGGGTCAGAGGTGTAGGGTTAGAACCAGTGGTAGTTTCTTTTCTCTCTGACGTTCATAAGTGCATTGTAATGTGCCTAAATTGAAGAATAAATATCTTTTATCTTTTTTTTTTTTTTTACTATTTTATGTGTCTTTTAAACATATTCAAAGGGTACTATTTCGCAGGCTCAATATTACAGGGTTCCATGTTTCACTCTTATCGAATTGAAACTTGGACATTATCATAGTATGTCTAAATTGAACTACCCTGAAAATGTAACATAGAACCCTGTAATATTGGGCCAGCAATTTGGTGGCCAGTGTTCAGCCGGTGTTTGATATTAATGCTCAATTACAATATTGAATCTACACAACACACAATGGTGCCTTTCCAAATGGTACCTTTTCGAAAAAGTCATTTGTATATTTATCTATGATTATAGTATTAGTATTAGCTTAGATTAAAATAGTATTAGCTCTCCTTCTCTCTCGTGCATCAAAGGAGGCCTGTGTCCACGAGTGAGACGTTTGTAGGCTAACATATTATTATTATTTTAGCATTAGCTATAACAATATGGGGACGAGATAAAGGGAAAAGTCCTACTTTGTCACATAAAGCACCTGGAGGTTGAAAAGGATATGTCTTTGGTCAGGCATAGTGGTCATGGACCTCAAGTTTAGGCAAAATACCACTTACAGTAACACAACAGTTCGTTAGGTTATGTATGATGCTTACTAATGATTAGACTCAGAACTAAGACATTAAATTACACTCCTAATGATATATACATAAGAAGCCCTCTCATTCTCTTTCACAAAACTATTTTTTAAAGATAATAGCCAAAACTAACCTCCTCGCCGCCTTGTAGTCGTGAAATTATTCTAGCGCCACCATTAAGTTTAGAGTCTTTATCAGAAGCTTTGAGTAAATCAAATGCATCCAGTACGGAAGCTGTAACTTTCACATCTTTAGTGGGTTTTACAGCATCCACTTCCATTTCTTCACCCATTTTTTTAAACTTTTATTATTTCCATGCTTAAATTAAACGCACACCCCACATGGAATTCGGATCAATTTGACGTTTGAGACGTTTCCTAAAATTGACAGACGTCAGATACACCGTTCGAATACACGTGCTACGGTGCTACGGAAATACGAAGAAGGTTTTTGATTGTCAAGGTGTATTGTCTATGAATTAAGGCTGTGCTTACACCCTCGGATTAACAAGTCGTATCGACTGTTACCGCTACTCGGCAACAATTTCCAAATAGGTGAATTATGTAGGAAGTACAAATATACTTTTTTGTTTAAATAAAACATTTAATTGAGTTTCGATGTAAATTAAATTAAAAATGTTGTTACTCGAAAAAAAGTAATGGCTGCTCCTCTAGAAATTGATGCGCGCGCGCTCAGTGTTCCATGTTTCTAAACATGGCAGGTCGCAGTGGTTTCGACGATGGAAATCCTAGGTATAAAGTCAAAAATATTATTTGTAAAGCCATTTAAAACATTACTCTGAACCTATCCTATCTTTCTGCGAATGGATTTCCCTCTTGTTGCGGCGCTTCACCGTTTCTATCAGCAAAATTCCGTGTTTTGGCAATGCGATAACATAGTCTGAATTTACAGTTTTTAGAGTAAATATGTGAGCGTATTATCGTGTACCGCTTCGTTAATAACAGTGAAGAGTATGTCTGCTATGATTGTGTAGAAAAAAGTGCGTGTGATACAAATTTGTAGGTTATAATATTCCTTGGTTATGTTGGTGACTTTAGGGACTTCGGCGGCGGCCGAAGGACGGCGGGCGGGCGTCCGCTTCCCACCGAGCCACCTTACAAGGCATACGTCGGAAACTTACCCGGCGATATCATTCAAGGAGATATTAACAGAATTTTTCCCGTAAGTACCATTACCTGATAGGACCATGCAAATGAATTATTCATCTTGTTACCTGTAATATACCTCAGCTCCAGTATTGTTTACTTACTGGGGTGACAAATATTATTATAATTGAGGCAAAAAAATATTTTTCTTGTTTGCCTTATTTATTAACACTTAAATTAGCATCAAAAGATCAAATCTTCCTACCTCAAGACAGGTTATCGTTTCTCCGCAGTTTTTGGAGTTTATTAGGTATTCAAATAAGTGGTTAACATTTCTTAGGTATCAATTTAGCAATATAACACTTAGATTGTCCATTTATGTACATAATATCAATAATTGATTTGCTGTTTATACAAGGCTGATATTGTTTAAGATGGCCGAGTTGTAACAAAAGTTGGTCCGGAAAAAAAGAAGGTTAAGCACTCAATAGTCCTAATAATTCTGGTTAGGACAAATGCAAAACAATTTAAAAGTTATGTTTCCTCTAGCCCACATTGCATAGTAAAGGGTTAAGTTTTATTACATATTGATTACCACGGTAAATAGATTAAAGTACAGTCGCCATCAAATATATCGGATCAGCCAAGGTACTCAAAGATATCTGAACATGCGCTTTATTGCCTTGACAATAGAGGTGTTGTTCAGAAATTTGAGACCACCTTGGCCACTCCCATATATCTGATGGCGACTGTACAAACCCATGTCCTGTTTTTATTACATGCAAATATGTTCTGTTTCAGAATCTATCCATTAAAAATGTGAGATTGGTGATGGATAAAGAAACGGACAGATTCAAAGGGTTCTGCTATGTAGAATTTGAATATCTTGACGACTTGATCAAAGCCATTGAAATGAATGGCCTCCTTAATGTGGATGGGAATTACATAAAAATTGATGTGGCAGAAGAAAAACGGAATGACCGGTAAGCTACCAGTTATGTCTTAGACAAGTAAATTAAATAAGGGCTCATCCAGAAATCATGTGATTATATTTTGTCCAGTTGTTGACCCCCTGCCCTCCCTTTAAATTGTCACATGATTCCTAAGTTGTTAAATGACTAAATCTAGAGGTTTTCCGAAATCTCTCCACCATTTAGACCTTTTCAATGAATTACTTAATAGCTTTTTCATTGAATATTACGAATCCAATTTAACATATTTGAAAGATAAATAAATGGTTACTAATTTGTGTCTTTATTTGAATTGACTACTGTTCTCTTGGTTAATCTCTAATGAAAGATAGTACAACTCTTCCTTCTTCTCTATTTGACTAGTAACCTGAAAAATATGTGGTAATTACATAACTATGCAGTTTTTGTCAGATAAAAAAGAAAATGTCACTAAAACAGTTTATGTCACTTCCTGTTATTTTTAGCTCTGTTATGTAATTAACACATGAAATATTTTGTCCAAAGGAAGAGATTTCATGCAAAATCATTTTTTAATTTGTAGTCATATGAAACATAATTTTAGGTAAGTAAATTATCACTATTATTAGAGTTATCAAACTTCAATTAGAAAGAAAAACTTAAAAATGTATTAATTTCTTTAGAAAAGTTATTTTATATTTTATCAATTCTTAACCTTGTTTTTTTACACAGAACTCATTAGTGGGCATCAAAAATGTAAGTTGCCTCAACATTAGACAATTTGAGGCTGGCTATAGTGGTTATCAAGGAAAATATTCATCTGAATAGGCGTGTTTACACCTGGCGCACCGCCTCGCGAAGAAATTGTCGCGCGCGGCATCTCGGTTAGTAGTGCGGCCGCAATGCCTCGGTTGAGGCACGTTCTCGCGAGGCGGTGCGTCAGGTGTACAACGGCTATTAGCTCAAACGCCTCAAACCTAATAAACGAGTATCGGTGCATGCAAAATCATAGGATCTTAGAGACTGAGACTGCATTATTAGTATCACACCCTGATAACGGTTTTGTAACAAATAACCTAGCCCTTTTTGATTCTATATGCAATATGCACAATGTTTATGAACATTTCCAGAGGGGGTGGTGGTTTCGATCGCGGGCGACGGGACGGCGGGCGCGGGCGCGACGGCGGCGGCGGCGGTGGCGGCGGGGGCCGGGACTTCCGGCGCGACGGCGGCGGCGGAGGCGGCGGCGGCGGCGGCGGCGGCGGCGGGCGCGGTACGTACGACCACTTCGACGCCGAGCGCCGCGCGCCCCGCCACCAGGGTGGAGGGTTTCCACATGGTAACATCCGCTACTAACCGCTGTGGACATACAATGAATTTTTTTTATAATATTTAAAACTGATTGCAAGGAACTTAATTTCGAAGCACCTTTTTTCTATAATTATAAATCAAGAATCCAGTCTTCAGTAGCTTTTTCTGCACAAGCATGGTGCTGAATTTCGTAAGATACTGCTAGGTTTTAATTTTTGATGTTTCGTATACACTTGAATTTCATTATATGTCCAATCTTCATTGCATAGTGCCCAACTAATAAAAATATGGGTGTATTTTAACCCACGAATTAATTAATCCTTTAGCGCATTTCAACAATTGCGTTACAAATAAAGGAAATTACGCGTTACAGGGGGGGAGGGGGGTCAAAAATCTTCAAAAATTGAGTTACGTAATACTTGAACGCCCCCCAGGAGGCTGTAATGAACTGTTTTGTATATATATGTATTTTATTAAAAAATTCGGACAAAACAAAATGTGTCTAAGGATTAATTACAATGTTGTTACAATTTATTTGGACAACATTGGCTTTTAGGTATCATATTTTATCAATTGAGTGTACAGTCGACGTCAAAGATATGTTTACACTTTTTCACCTTACTCCATTGTAATAAGGTGCAAAAGTGTAAACATATCTTTGACGTCACTGTACAATAATGACTTATATTGTTGGTGAATCAAACACGCGATACATTTTATATCCTGCACGCCTAGCACATGACATGACTGATGCGACAGTATCTCGCGCGCGAGATAGACTAACTTTCCAATTGACACAGTCAGAAAAGGACGGATAGACTATCTCGCGCGCGAGATACTGACGTGTCAATCATCTGCTAGGCGTGCTGTAAAGTGTAAAATACCAACCTAGTCATTTAGTTTTCACCCTCTTTAATATTTATGTGTTTCTTAAATTCCATTATTATTTTAGTACAGTCCCCATCAAGTATATCGGGAGCGGCCAGGGTTCTCAAAAATATCTGAACATGCACTTTATCATCTTGACAATAGAGGCGTTTTTCAAATATTTGTGACCACCTTGGCGGCTCTGATATTTGTGATGGCGACTGTACAGTTAGCAGCAGAAGAAAGGGAAGGGTTCAAAAATACCTACACACGCTCTTATTCTCTTAACTAGGGATGTCACGAATATTCGCATTCGCATTCGTATAATGCGAATATTCGCATCATTTTTGACATTCGTATCAACATTCGCATCAAATGATGCGAATATTTTTCGAATGCCAATGTTGGTAGAACACATCCTGTTTTGACCGCACTGACCCGGCCCATGGTCATATGCTTGCTCATACGCAGGAAGTGAAAACGATGGTATCACTTGACTCCTTTTGATCATTAATATAGGACTCCATCACATGTCATGTTCTGTATTTTTGAACTATGGAAGCATAAAAATGATAAGCAAGATTAAGTTTTTTGAATCTACTCCGTAACATTCGTATTCGCATTCGGACAGTCGCATCCAGAATATTCGCATTCGCATTCGCGAATGTGAGAAAAACGACATTCGTGACATCCCTGCTCTTAACAAATAAATCGTGCATGTCCAGGTTATTTTGAACACCCTATCCGCTTAGCTGCTTTTGCTACTGACTGTACCGTATGTGTCTCGTTCACTGACAATACAGGTAATTTGCACAAATATGCCTAGCTTTTCTCATTCACACATACATGTTGAATGGTATTTATAAGTGCTAATATCACATTGCAATTTTTCCTCATTTCATTATTTTCACCATGCTTAAAACTGGATTGGAGTGCTTTTCTATGCTTTTAATAACATTAACCCCAAAATACATATGCTGATCTTAAAATAGGTGGGTCCGCATAAAACAAACTGAAGCACTAGTCATGTAGACATGAACCACCTCACTCGAGGCATTCGATGCGAGGATATCGAGCCGCATTTGCACAGTCCGAGTTGTATCGACACAATATCCTAACGACTCGCATCAAAAGGCAGCTCAACTTATGTGGAACTGCCTAATAACACCAAAGCATGTCGCAATACTGTTGGAAATGCACAGTCGCTTACACTAATATCTCGCATGCCAAAGGCAGCAAAAATATATGATAAACCTTATGGCTAAGATATTATTGCGCACTTCGTTGTGTGACTATTATTGCAGTTAATGGCCCATTACACAGTTTTGAATGGCGGTTAATTTATTTTTTGCTCAAACTGACTCGAGCGAGCGTGACAAGTTTTTTTCTTTTTGCTCCGGGTTACGTTAACAATCTAGCTGTCACGATTTTGCATCCTCAACTTTTATGTTTTCATTACTTTAACATAATGTGGATTACGTCACATTGGCCGTCCATTCTCAGACTATTGATTTTTAATATTTGCTTAAGCATTTGTGTGGGTTCTTATGTATTTCTGCATTGTGTGGCGTTGCTGTGGGTGCATCCATTGCTTTAATGTTACATAGCCATAGTCGCTAAGGATCTTGTGTGTATTTGTGCGTCTGTTTGTAAGTCACACATTTACTATTATCTATTTTTACGCTTTACAGTGTGTGTTTTGTAGTTATTAAAGAAAGAAAGAAAGAAAATCGTTTATTGCAAACCATGGTAAAATACAGTCAGAGTAACATGTTATAATCCCTTTTTTAGTAGTGAGAGTAGGTACTAGCATTGGAAAAAGACAGTATGATTCTCCCTGTCTATGCTTGAAGTGAAACAAACTGGCCAAACTATACTCATCATTTCAATAGCCTTTCATTCAGGAATGTAAATAAATGTGTTTTTTTTAACTTTAATATGTTCTCACTACTGAGGTGAAAAGTTGTATGTGTCACACGAGAGGAAAGTGTTTTTACATCTCGTGTTCTTGAGATCCCTCGCTACGCTCAAGATTCAAACTTAGAATTCAATTATAGAATCTTTCGCTTGCTCGGGACTCAAAATCAACACTCGCAAGAAAAACCAACTTTCCTCTCTTGTTGCACAAATAACTACGAGGGGGGTTTGAGAAGTAACTTGTTTCGCTTACGTATAGATGGCGTTGGCGTCAACCCTGTACGTATTGACTTAGTTTGGTTACTAAATATATTGAATCTGTGGCGTCATGTCAGTTTTGGCGGGAATTTGACATTTGACCATAGATTTACTATATACAAGATGTGCTGCCGAGCGACCGGGGGTATGAGAAACACTATCATGACGTCATACTGTGCACAAATATGGGGTTGCCAGGGTAGCAAAAAAATTTCCACTAAAATGTCGTCGAAACCGTTGCAAGTACTTGACTCCGTAGTGGCTGCAATGAGTGAGTCGCCATTTTGACATAGGATCATAACATAAATAATCGCGAAAATAATTAGTCTCGAGCTCTCGAGTCAATAGAATGCTGCATTTCGGTGTTGCACAAACTGGGTTGTTGAAATTAAAACATTACTTTTCATTATTGACGATTTAAATGTTTTATTTGCATAACTTGGCTTTGAATGCAATTTGCCAATTTACGCTTACGAGTATAAGAGGGTGTACAAATGACTTTTTTGAAATCGTCAAGTTTTGGGTAATTTGCGTGAAGAATCACGACGACTAATGATTAAAATAAAGAATAAAATGATCCGAACATCTTTATACAAATTCACACAAGCTAGTATCTCTAATATCCAACCTCCTTTTAAGTCTTTAGTTTTAGAAACCCTTCAAATAATAACAACGTCTAATATGTCATTAATTTTTTTATCAATGAATTACAGCGATACATGTAAATAAATTGAGTTTATTTTATTGGCGACGAGATAGACGCCGAACAATTCGCGCAGCTTTTGAGCGTTCAACAAGCGCAACAAGAACAAATATTAAAAATTCTAAGCATCGCACTTGCGAACACCGCGACACGAACAGGAGCTAGTTCCTCACACCCGGACACAACGAACAGCGTGACGAGCGCCAACACTTCCGTGCAGGAATCTAAATTTTGCAAGTTTCTTCGTCCGTTGGAAATCTGCAAATATCAAATTGCTTGAAATACCCCTATATATGGGGAAATTTTTAGGGTATTTTTTCTTCTTGTAGGCAACCCTATAAACCGACCGATTTATTGGACTTGTATAATACTAAGCTGGCTAATCGTATATCTGTACTACGCAATTTGACCGGTTTGCATGTCAAACGTCACGAAGTTATTTTGAAAATCATTTACAGATTTTTCGTGTTTTAACTAGTTTTTTTATGATACAAGTAATGATTTAACTCAGCAACTTGGTTCTTGTGAGATTTGAGAAGGAAATAAGTGATCAAAATACAGAAAACTTGTACTTACGCATGAAATGTAAGATTTGCTTCTTTTTGATCGGTTCGGCTTTTGCAGACAAATTCAGAACATCCCACCATTGTTTAAAGCACAATCAAACACTACACATCTGTTATTTGGCCGATCATGTGCTAGAAACAAGTAATTAATGAGTAATTATTCGACAAAACCTTTGTTTACTTTTCGTCATAACACGACCAATTTGTGTTGTTCACTTGAGCAGATCAAAGTATGAAGTGTGCCATAACCCGACCATGAACAAAAGTCCGGTCGGTGATAAGGACAACACATGATACTCTTTTCTATTTCCTCTTGTAGGAATCGCAATTAGGCTATCTTTCTCTTTCAATGTCAAATAAAAGCGTGTCAGGCCCTTGCATTTGACAGTAGTTCAAACAAAAGTGATCTGAGTTAGGGTCGCCACACACCTAGCGGTTTTCCTCGCGGAATTACCGGAAGTAGCGGAAATTCATAGACAAATTAAGCATTTTGTCTATGAATTTCCTCTACTTCCGGTAATTTGTCTATGGCTTCCATACAAAAAATCTGCTACCATAGACAAATTTCCGCTACCATAGACAAATTTCCGCTACTTCCGGTAATTCCGCGAGGAAAACCGCTAGGTGTGTGGCGACCCTTACGCGGAAAATGGAGAAAATAGGAATTCGTGGAGTTATTCAGTTCTTTTTTTTGGAAGGCAAAACTGCGAAACAAATTCATGAAAGGATTTTACCTACGTTGGGGAGCTCATGTCCCTCGTATGAAACGGTTCGACTGTGGGTAAATGAGTTTAGGCGAGGCAGGGCAAGCATTGAAGATGCACCTCGTCCTGGAGGCCCGAAAACAGCTGTTCTACCCGAAGTCATCGATAAGATCCATGATTTAGTTTTAGGCGACCGAAGATTGAAAATACGGGAATTAGCTGAAGCCACAAACATCTCTTCTGAGCGGGTACATTTTATTTTACACAACGAGTTCCACATGAAAAAGCTTTGTGCAAGGTGGGTGCCGCGATTACTGACTCCAGAACAAAGGCGTACTGGCATGCGATTATCTGATGAAAATTTGCAGAAGTTTAAAAAAAATCCAACAGATTTTCTTCGCCGTTTTGTCACTATGGATGAAACCTGGATCCATCACTATATCCCGGAAACGAAACAACAGTCAAAACAATGGGTTGGTCTTGGTGAGGCAGCTCCAAAGAAAGCCAAATGCATTCCGTCTGCTGGAAAAGTGATGGCATCTGTGTCCTGGGACGCAAGAGGAGTACTTTTAATCGACTACCTTGCCAAGGGGAAGACTATAACTGGAGCATACTATGCATCACTTTTGGATCAGTTACAGGCGGCAATAGCTAAAAACGTCCAGGTTTGGCAAAAAGGAAAGTGTTATTTCACCATGACAACGCTCCGGTGCATTCAAGTCGAGTCGCTGCACAAAAATTGAAGGAGTTGCGATTCGAAGTTCTTCCACACCCACCTTATTCACCAGATTTGGCTCCCTCGGACTATCACCTGTTTCCGAAACTCAAAACATTTCTCTCAGGGCGAAAATTTAAGTCCAATGAGGAGGTTATACAGGAGGTCGATGCGTATTTTGAGGCCCTTGAAGAGACGCACTTCCGTGAAGGCATAGAGAAGTTGCAGATTTGTTGGGACAAGTGCGTAGAACTTCGGGGGCATTACGTAGAGAAATGAAATAAATACATTTGCAATATTATTATTTTTTCATATCAAACCAAGTTACTTCTCAAACACCCCTCGTATTTCCCGCCAATGTTTGGAAATGTGTATTATTTTAAAACATTAAAAGGTCTTTTTTTGGCACCACTTTTTCCTTCATTAATAAAATAAGGTTGTTTATCCAACCAATTTGCTTGTTTAAAAAAAAACGTCAAAACCATTCACTTTTGCTTTTTTAACAGTTTGTGGTTTTCTATCAAAAACGCCTCTAAGTAGGGAGTCGCTTTGAAGCAAACAACGAAAAACGCTTCTTAAAAGTAAAAAAAAAAAAAAAAAACGTAAAAGAGGTGGAGCGGCAAAAATACATATTAAAACTGATAATGTTTGACTGAGAAACAAGAAAATGCTGGCGCCCACCGAAATTCAAGAAACTGCACAGGTAGTCGTTGGAAATTTGTTACCGGTGAAATCGCATCCTAAATATAAGAAAGGGCTATGAACAATGATATTTAGTATATAATATCATGAAGGATGGCGAAAAAGCGCATTCATTTTCAGAAAGTGACATGCTCGTCTACTTCAACGAGCTTGCGAAAAACATATGAACATTCGGCCGAAAGCGTTATAGGTGGGTGGTCTCGTATCTTACTACTACTTAACTAGTAACTTCATCCACCTATAGCTTACATTCAAGCCTCTACAATAATGTACTACTATTTAAAGGTTAACTGGTAGAGAATGTCTTATGGCATTAAGTTCGCCTTTTGTACGTTAAGTTTTTCTTATGTGCAATAAAGATTAAATAAATAAATAAAGTAATGGCAAAAGTTTTGAAGACACCGAGAAAACACGTGGCTGTTTTGCTTGCTTTGACAGTGACTGTGCGGTTCTCTGCCTTTTCGCCGAAAATTGTATTGCCGAATTTCACTTGCCAACAAACTTTTCGCAGAAGTTTCATTTAGCCGAATTTCATTTCCCAACTTTACATAATCCAACCTAACGGTGTACTGCCTTTTTGGCGAATTATGTTTCGTCAAATTTCATTTAGCAATCAACTTTTCGCCGAAGTTTAATTTCGCAAACCGATCCTTGGCATAATTTTACTTCGTAATTTTTTTATTCCGCTAAATTTTTATATTGCAAAATTTTATTACGTCTAATTTTATGTGGTAAATAATTGTGTAGCAAATGATTTGCTAAGGCAAATAACATATTGTCAAAGTTTATGCGGTAAATAATTGTGTAGCAATTAGTGCTGCTCCCAGAGATAGGTAGGTTAGGGTTATTTTTTTATGACCCTAAAAACAGAACTGCTCCCAGAGATAGGTAGGTTAGGGTTTTTTTTTATGACCCTAATCAAGAAACTGTTCCCAGATAACCCTAACCTACCTATCTCTGGGACCCAGAGATAGGTAGGTTAGGGTTATTTTTTTTATGACCCTAAAAACGGAACTGCTCCCAGAGATAGGTAGGTTAGGGTTATATTTTTTATGACCCTAAAAACGAAACTGCTCCCAGAGATAGGTAGGTTAGGGTTATTTTTTTATGACCCTAAAAACCTATATCTATCGATACCAAATTTTATAGACTTACTTCGACTTTGAAACTATCTCCTACTAAGGTTAACTAGAATCGATAAGTTCGCCTTTGTACCTACTTTGTTTCTTTCCTACATCATGTTTGTATTCTTACTTCTACTAAAAACGAAACTGCTCCCAGAGATAGGTAGGTTAGGGTTATTTTTTTATGACCCTAAAAACGAAACTGCTCCCAGAGATAGGTAGGTTAGGGTTATTTTTTTTATGACCCTAAAAACGAAACTGTTCCCAGAGATAGGTAGGTTAGGGTTATATATAATACAATAAGGTATGCCAATCAATACGTTTGACGAAAACATAATTGACATTTAAAAAAAATCCCAGGTAATAATTGGTCTAACAATAATTTATTAAATCATTAGTTGGGAAATGATATCAGTGCGAAACGTTGAGTTGGGAAATAATAATTTGACCAAATAAAAATATGGGAGTAGTTCGGGGAGTTAAGAATTTGCTAAATATTTTTTGTCGAAACATTAGTAAACCAACCTAACCTAACCCAACCTAGTAAGTAATTTTCATTTCCCAACTATGGGGTTGGGAAATGAAATAGTTGCGAAATAATTATTTGGTAAAAGTTGTTCGGCCAAATGAAACTTCTGCGAAAAGTTGGTTGGCAAGTGAAATTCGACAATGCAATTTTCGGCGAAAAGACAGGATACCGACTGTGCTCAAAATGAAATGTAATAATTCAAAAATATTTACTGTAATGCGTCGCCAAATAAATTGGTTCCCCTATCTTTGGCATAACTTTTTTTGTGATAATTCTGCGTCGCATAATAACTTTAAGCATAAACTACTGTTGGCATAAACTCTACTGGCATAGCCAAGTTCCGCATATGTACTCTACGCATAATTTCCATCAAACGAAATAACGTTTGGCATAAAGTTGTTGTCCGAATCGACGCAAGATATATTTTTTATTTCGCATAATTTTGTTTGTAATAATTTAACATTGCATAAAACACTTTAAGCATAAAATACTGGTGGCATAACATTTTATAGCATAGTGAGGTTTCGCATATTTACAGTACGCATAGATATATTTAGGCCGAATAATCTATACATATAATAAATATGATCCGGATCATCACGTGGAATACCCAGTTTTGAACTAAATTTAATTCAAGTTCGAAACTTAAATTTCAAATCAAGCATGTTTCTTCATTTTATTTAACCATTCAATTTCTGGTTCGCAGCTGGACTACTAGTTGTAAATGGATATATTTTGGTTATATTTACCTAATTTAGTTTATTCCTTGAGGCTTGCCATTAAAACCTATTCGTATTAACCTAACATACTTAAGGGTCACAGTTCTAACCTAACCTAACCCACTTTTCAAGAGCCGTTTGGGCTGTTTGAGGCTCACAGTTCTAACCTAACCTAACCGACTTTTCAAGAGCCGTTTGGGTTGTTTAAGGGTCACAGTTCTAACCTAACCTAACCCACTTTTTGGGAGCCGTTTGGGTTATTTAAGGCTCACAGTTCTAACATAACCTAACCCACTTTTTAAGAGCCGTTTGGGCTGTTGAAGGCTCACAGTTCTAACATAACCTAACCAACTTTTTAAGAGCCGTTTGGGTTATTTAAAGCTCACAGTTCTAACATAACCTAACCAACTTTTCAAGAGCCGTTTGGGTTATTTAAGTCTCACAGTTCTAACATAACCTAACCAACTTTTTAGGAGCCGTTTGGGTTATTTAAGGCTCACAGTTCTAACATAACCTAACCCACTTTTTAAGAGCCGTTTGGGCTGTTTAAGGCTCATAGGTCTAACATAACCTAACCAACTTTTTAAGAGCCGTTTGGGTTATTTAAGGCTCACAGTTCTAACATAACCTAACCAACTTTTCAAGAGCCGTTTGGGTTATTTAAGGCTCACAGTTCTAACATAACCTAACCAACTTTTTAGGAGCCGTTTGGGTTATTTAAGGCTATTAAACTGCTGCGGTTTCCGCATGCGGCGACAGTGTAAGAGCAATATAGCGCTCTGCTCATGTGTAGCGCTGTCTCGTTTATTCATCCTGTAAGGCGCATTTCATACTGGGGCTGTGTCCTGCTCCGGTGAACGAAACAGCAATACACACTACGCATAGGTACCTGTCATCATTATGCATAGGTACCTGTATAAGTACTAAGTAGTATTTATATGTAGTTCGCGCAGAAAATAATTCTGCTAATTGTACCTTATGCATAATTCGTTTTCTGCCTTGCAAACATTCTGCTAAAATCTATTATGCTAAGCAGATTATGCTAATTGACAGCTTCGGACACTTGAATTGTATGCAAAACAAAATTATTCTTATCAAAAAGCGGCCGTGTGAATATTAGCCGATTTGAAATTCGGATACGCAAACATTTAGCCAATTGTATATTATGCGAACTGATGATTTCTGCAATGTTAATATTCTTCGAAAAACAATTATGCCAAATATGTTATGCCAGATGCGTTTCTGGCCACAGAAGTTATGCCAAATGGATGGAACCCAAATAAATTATACAACTTTTACCATTATTAGTCGCTTCTACACCAGGCGCACCGCCTCGCGAGGAAATTGCCGCGCGCGGCAGCTCGGCTAGTGTCACTGACTTAGGAATAAAGAGACACGGTCTCATCGCGATTTAGTACCGAAACCAGTGTCGCCACGGTCAAACATGTGTGCATTTCATCTACATATATAATATTGTATGTATTAGGGTTACACACACATAGATCAAGTCCACTACGTGGAGTCTTATACTGTGGTTGGTGCACATACAAGATACATGGATTATAATTACACAATAACCATGTCAACGAACGCTTCCGTGTTTGTGTTCGTACCTCCTTGAGCCAAAAAGTCATATCTTCATACGATATTTTTATCACATACGACTTTTTACTTTAAATGGAAATTTGACAAACATTCAAACCTTCATTCTTCCATTCATTCATTCGATAGAGATGGGAAGTGCAAAAATATTTTCTATCGATACCAAATTTTATAGACTTACTTCGACTTTGAAACTATCTCCTACTAAGGTTAACTAGAATCGATAAGTTCGCCTTTGTACCTACTTTGTTTCTTTCCTACATCATGTTTGTATTCTTACTTCTTTTGTGTAAAATAAAGTGTAAACATACGTACAGTACGTATGTTTACAGTAGTAGTAGTAGTTAATTTAAGTATGTAGAGCATGACATTTATCTTTACTTCACAAGTCCTGAGATGTCGAGACCGAAGACGAGTGAAAATGGTTAAAAAAAAAACATATCCGCTAGTGTGTCAAACGACGATTTTCACTAATGTTATAAAAAAATTACAATATAACAAATCTTGAAATTGAAAATGAAATTGTTTACTTTGAAATTAATTGAATAGGTAGGTACAGTCAGCACCAATAGTATCTTCCTACACGAAGACCTACAAATAAGAGCGTTTCACATATATTTGCGGCCTTCGTGTAGGATCTAAGGTAAGTATTATTTTATATTTAATGAAAATCACACCCCGGTGAATTTACTCATCAATTATGTACATCTGACTACATATTTTAAAATTTTACCTAAACTTCAAAACTGAAGTCCCCTGCAGAATGTATAATGCTAACTCTTTTCCTTGTTAATTAGCACTGTCTTCACTGATTTTAGTAATTATCATATTTATTCTACCTGTGTCTGACAACCTATTAATCCTAAAATATCATCTAATCGCAAAAATGTATCTAAAATATATGGTCTCATCCGGTAGAAAGCATAAAAAATGTGACCAACAAATACTATAGTCACGGAAACGACACGTGAAGTGATTTAAAATCAATTACGTATTCGTACATAATTGTGACGTTTTCAAGTCAAAGGTACTATTATCGGTTGTCAATAAGGCGTTAATGTCTTAAAAGTTCATTTAGAAATAAACTTTATTAACAACTGACAGTGATTGTACCTTTGATTTGAAATGGTCACAATTACATATATCTTATTTTAGTACACCAAAATATCGATACATTACAATTAAACATATCGACTTATTCGCAGCTCTATTTCGTTCGTCACTGACAATATTTTGACACGTTATTTCAATTTTGCGAGTACTGTCATATTCCACATGTTTATTGTCCATTGCGTGGTAGCCTCGATAACATCAAAGGGGAATGTACACAAAACAAGCAATCGATGTCATTTGATTGCCAAGCAATGGAAAACGTATTTTAATATTTTTCGCTCTTATCTTTATTTAAATAAATTGTGATTAGTCTTACCAGTGATAACTAACGTCACAGTTTCGCAAATTCACAGTCGTACTGCGGTTTTTACACGTAATTATGGCACAAATCGGCATTTTATTTTGCTATTTATACCATATTGGTTGTCATGTAACTGACAATATATGATCACGTTTCTTGATCGCCTCGATCAAGATTCAGAGACAAGCTTGCAGCTGTCAAACCACTTCTCTTTATAATTTAGATTTCTATGGCTAGTGTGGACGTGCCTCGCCCGAGGCATTGCGGCCGCGCGTGCGTTTGCCTCGGGCGAGGCGGAATTTCCTCACAAGGCGGTGCGCCTGGTGTAGCCGCGGCTATTAGAATAAAAAAAATATGTATAGAGCTTTGGTAGAAAATCTTATTTCTTTTTAACTGGCAAAAGGCAAAGTTGTAGCCTTTGACGGTACCTAATAGGCCGAGTAGTTTTGTGAGGAAGTTGTCGCACGAAGCAGTTCAGGCAGTGTAGCACTGTAGATGCGCTTCGGCTGAGACCGCTCGCACGTTTGACAGTCTAGGCGAAGGCAAGGTTACACTGCCATACCCGACCTGTTTCACGCGGCAATTTCTTTGTGAGGCTGCTCAAACTGTGTGAACATGCGTGATGGATAGAAATCGAACAAAGTAAAATTATAAGGCTGCCCCACACTCCCACGTCTTTCGAGCGTTGAAGTCGCGCGAGCGCCCGCGGAGGTACTGGTGAGATGCCGATGCTCGACAAGCATCGCGCCGACGTTGCGTCAACGCCGTATCGCCGCTGGTGAGACGGCGACGCTCGACGAACGTGGCGCCGACGTTGCGTCGACGCTGCGCCAACGCCGCGTCGCTGCTGCGCGGGCGCTCGCGGGACGTCGACGCTCGAAAAACTCTAGTGTCGGGTTAGTCTGACAGGAAAAAGATCTGTAAAGAATATGAGACCTCAAAAGTTCCACAGATTTTTTTTTTAAATCCAAAATTGTAAATCCCAGATCGCGAGCGCGGCGGAGGCGGTCCAGGCAATGACCGGTGGGGCGGCGACGTGCGCGCCGAGTCGCGCGGCTCGCGCGGGCCCTCCGAGGAGCCGCGCGCGCAGGACTGGGGCCGCATGGGCGCCCGCCCCGCGCCCGCCGCGCGCCCGCCCGGCGCACCAGCCGGCGCCGGCGCGCAGGCCCCGCCGCGACGCAACTACGACGACATGCCCAACTCCCGGCCAGGTCAGCTACCGTAGCTACACTACACTAGCGCGGCCCGCGCGGGCCCTCCGAGGAGCCGCGCGCGCAGGACTGGGGCCGCATGGGCGCCCGCCCCGCGCCCGCCGCGCGCCCGCCCGGCGCACCAGCCGGCGCCGGCGCGCAGGCCCCGCCGCGACGCAACTACGACGACATGCCCAACTCCCGGCCAGGTCAGCTACCGTAGCTACACTACACTAGCGCGGCCCGCGCGGGCCCTCCGAGGAGCCGCGCGCGCAGGACTGGGGCCGCATGGGCGCCCGCCCCGCGCCCGCCGCGCGCCCGCCCGGCGCACCAGCCGGCGCCGGCGCGCAGGCCCCGCCGCGACGCAACTACGACGACATGCCCAACTCCCGGCCAGGTCAGCTACCGTAGCTACACTACACTAGCGCGGCCCGCGCGGGCCCTCCGAGGAGCCGCGCGCGCAGGACTGGGGCCGCATGGGCGCCCGCCCCGCGCCCGCCGCGCGCCCGCCCGGCGCACCAGCCGGCGCCGGCGCGCAGGCCCCGCCGCGACGCAACTACGACGACATGCCCAACTCCCGGCCAGGTCAGCTACCGTAGCTACACTACACTAGCGCGGCCCGCGCGGGCCCTCCGAGGAGCCGCGCGCGCAGGACTGGGGCCGCATGGGCGCCCGCCCCGCGCCCGCCGCGCGCCCGCCCGGCGCACCAGCCGGCGCCGGCGCGCAGGCCCCGCCGCGACGCAACTACGACGACATGCCCAACTCCCGGCCAGGTCAGCTACCGTAGCTACACTAGCGCAGCGAGCGCGTAGGACTAGTATTATATGAGGAGACTAATAATTGCCCCTCGAGAGAGAGCTATACGCGCGGTTGTTTGCGTGGCGCCAGCGAGCCACATGCGTGAGGCGACGCGACACGCGCCGCACTCGTCGCGCCCCGCTAAGGCCGCTTACAAAATGCGCGAGTCTGACGGAGCCTTAACTTTGCCTGACTTGCAAAGCAGTAAGTCTATCTCTACTAAATCTATAATTAATTATTAACAATGACCACTTCTCCTAAAATAAGATATACATTTCTGTTTCACGACGAACACCATGTTACACCGTGTTATTCTAGCAGGAAAAATTGACCATCGTTCAAATGTTACTGCAGGACTTGACGACTTAAAAATTACAGTAAGAGGAGTCCTTCTTATACGATCCCTTTTGCCGAAGAAAGCCGAGCGAATACTACTAGTAATTTTGAATTATGTGCATCCCGTGTCTTAATTATTTAAAAAAAACAGTATAAATAATATTGTATGTTTTATACGCAGACACGACAGGCAGACCAAAGCTGAAGCTGCAGCCGCGAACGGTGACGGAGCCGGTGAACTCGCTGGCCTCCACGTCGCAGGCCTCCTCCATCTTCGGCGGCGCGCGCCCCCGGGAGGAGCGGCTGAAGGAGCTCTCCAACGAGTAGGCCTCGTCCGGAGTCCCCACCCCATGTCGATGTCTACACTATGTGCCCCGTGCCCAGATGAACTGCAAGGCTTTCGTTAGGTTACGAGGTTGTAAATCATTTTTAACGTATATTTTGTTAGCTTTATTATCTATCATTAATGAGCTTATATCAGACCGCACTCATTTTAGAGCGCGCGTCCGATGTCATTCGCGATTAAATTGCTTGTGTCGGTCTCTTTTTCCGGGCTTGTTTGTACGATAAACTAAGGCTTGCATAATATTTTTATTTTGAAGAAAAACTTCTCGTTCGTTTGTTAACTAATTGATTTAGTTATATTATGTAATTATTACATATTCGTTTCTCAAATGTGGCGACGTGGATTCACTGTTGTAATTGTTTATCCATTCGATCGTTTTAGTCTGTTAGGTCACGAAAATTTAATCACGGAATGAGTAATTATGAAAATAGTCTTAAGAGCTGATGTAATTACGGATTCATTAATAAAATTAACTTCCACGTACTGGGATTTCTACTTTATTAGATATTTATGTAATGTCGATAAGCTACGTGGCAAATAAATAAAAAAAAATCGCAAAAATGTAACTGATTATAGAAAAATAAATAAAAAGTGATTCTTTGTAACCAAGGGTTTGTGATGGACTCTTACCCTTCCAACGTCCACCTCCAAAACTTCCTCGTCTCTCCATCAACTAAAGTAACTTTCACTGAATTGGCAGTAGGCACTGTAGGCAGTATACCATAATAGACATGAATAATGATATTTTTGTAGGTTGCGAAGGTAAACCTACATTCTTAATGAAACGGGTGAAATAATTGCACATAACTTACATTCTTTCATAAAGCCTGCACCAAAAAATTATCTCTGCCCCAATGGGTGACTGGCAGAGAATGCCGTAAGGCATTAAGTCCGCCATTTGTATATTTTATATGCAATAAAGTTTAAATAAATAAAGAACTTTCACGCCTCGCCGCCTCTATTTTCCTTATGATTCTGGATTGTAAATAAAATGTGCCATTTTCAAGTAAAAGGTCTCAAAGCAAGGATTTAACTAGAGACCGCATACGCGACACACCCTAAAGGACAGAACACACGCAACGCGACTGATTTTAAAACACGTTTCAAGATAGCTGATAGCATACCGTAACTAACCTACATAATTTAGTCGGTTTCATTGTTACCCTTCAAAGAGCGGTGGAGGGTAACAAACGTTTCTATTGTACTTAGGGCCTTTTGGAAGTAAGCAATAATCACAAGGGTGAGTCTATGATTAGGACCAACTATAATGGCGCCTTCTCTGTCATATCTATGGAAAGTGTAATAAGACCATCCCGTTCAATCTTGGTATTGTTATTTCCGTGTCAGGTCTATGGGTGGTGTGTCTATGTAAAAGGTACATCGTGGGTTGTCAATGAGGCATTACTCATAATAATTCATTTAGAAATAAACTTTAGTAACAACCGACAATGATGGTACCTTTTGCTTGAAATTTGTTAAAAGTTATGTTTTTCTGAGCTACTTTGTATATTAAAGGGTTAAGGTGAGATGTTTTATTTTAACGAGCAAACATTCAATCTGATGAAAAGATAAAACGATGAAAAAGTGCTTACACCCGGCGCACCGCCTCGCAAGGAAATAGCCGCGCGCGGCAGCTCGGCTAGTGTGGACGTGCCTCGCCCGAGCTATTTCTGCCGCGCGTGCGTTTGTCTCGGACGAGGCACGTCGACACTAGCCGAGCTGCCGCGCGCGGCAATTTCCTCGCGAGGCGGTGCGCCAATTGTAACCACGCCTATTAAAGATGTGTGTGAGAAATAACAGTTAAAGGGTTGAGAAATGTTTCTTCAGGCAACCTTGAATAAAACAGTTTTTTTATACGAGGCTGGCAGGTGGCAGACAAGCGCACGGCCCGTCGAATTGGTAAGCTGCTACCGTAACCTATGGACACCTGCAACTCCAGAGGTGTCCTATGCGCGTTGCTAAACCTTTAGAAAATAGCATCTATGTGATGAACAAATCTCATTATAAGCTCGACCTGTAGTATGAGTGATGATAGATGCTGAGTATCAGTGGCCCAACTGGCATCTTAGGTGTAGATAGCTTTAGTTTTGGTCATAGATACTTCAAAAATATTCTGCAATCCCCAACGTCATAATTAGCTATTAAACCTTACGGCTGCACCATGGGCTAGACCATAGAGTAACTTTGGCTAGACTAAGGGCAGCTATATGATGGAACAAGATCACAATTTCATTTGGTCCCTCTAACACATGACTGCATGGTATAGAGAAGCCATTAACTTATGAGCTCCATTCTCCATATTTATTTCATAAAAATTGTGTCTGACTAAAGTCTGTCAAGGTTTCTAACCTACATACTGAGGCATTAAATAGAGACTCTGTACAGTTGCAGCACATGCATTGACTACAACTTCATTTAAATTGTAGTGCAGTTAATGAAAAACTAGAGTTATGTTTTTTAAAGGCCTGTAGCCTGGAATCAATGATTGCATCTCTGCACAGTAACACATATTTATTACTAAGTGAGAGACAATGTTTACAAATCATCAGGTGACAAGCAAAACTCACTAATTACAAAAAAAAACGAAAATCAACCTTGTTATGTTGCCAGATGGTTCATTATGGCTATGAACTTGTAGTAGTACTTAGTGAGTTTTGCTTATCACCTGACGAAATAATGGTGAAAATAAACACAAAACTATGACAATACATTTAATCTTATTAAATATCAAGATCTTCATCAGGGTCTTCCTCATCCCAGTCATCTACAGCATCAGGCTCATAGTAAACTTTACTTTCTCCGGAATGTATCTTACTCATGTATGGCAGCTTCAGTTTATATTTCTCAAGCTTCTCCGTCTGATCCATTTCTATCTTGAATGTGGATAGACTACTTGGCAAAGGCTTCACAGGCTCCTCTTCTTTCTTTTTATTTTTTATTACAATACTGGACTTAAGAGTTGATGTTCTGCTGTCATATGTAAGGGTCTCTTCAGATTGAACAATTTTACCACCCTTTTTTAACTGAACCCATATTTTAGATGGATCTACTGAATCATATGCTACTATTGCACTTGCTATGTGATGTAATTGGCTTTGTATCTTCGAAGAATGGGACAAGCAATCCTTGTGTAGTATAAATATTAGCTGTATAACATCCGTACTGGCTATTAGCCTTCGTAAATGCTTTAAGCAATCTGTCCAACCCAAGCAAAGGGACATCTGGTTTATTGAATCAATTATCACTGAACATTTTGAACTCCCAAGTCCGTCTAGATGTTCTAAATTAGGGTCTTCATAGTACGTAACATTTTTGTTCTTGAAAACACATTCCCAATAACTGGCAGGTTTTTCATAACACAGCATATGCAACTCATGTTTATCATAATTTGCCAATTCCAAAACCAAAGGTACAATATTTTTATCGTAGTCGTCTTCTACTAGAACTGTTGGGGCTGTTCTTAACTTATACAACGTCATCTTGAGTATTTAATTTATTTAATCCAAATTTCATCAAAAAATAATTTATGCCTATTTTAAGACTTTTAGGTTAGGAAATTTGACTTTGACAATTCTTGGTCTTGTCACGTTCCATTCTACACACACACAGTTGTTCGCTGTTTCTGTAAGGGTCGCCACACACCTAGCGGTTTTCCTCGCGGAATTACCGGAAGTAGCGGAAATTTGTCTATGGTAGCGGAAATTTGTCTATGGTAGCAGATTTTTTGTATGGAAGCCATAGACAAATTACCGGAAGTAGAGGAAATTCATAGACAAAATGCTTAATTTGTCTATGAATTTCCTCTACTTCCGGTAATTTATCTATGGCTTCCATACAAAAAATCTGCTACCATAGACAAATTTCCGCTACCATAGACAAATTTCCGCTACTTCCGGTAATTCCGCGAGGAAAACCGCTAGGTGTGTGGCGACCCTTAGTTGGCAGTTATAGGCGCACCTAAGAACGTGGTTGCAGAAATTTTGAGGTAAAAACTAGAGCTCGAACCATACACAAAACGTCAACATGACGTCGACGATCGACGTATATGACGTATGTTAATCAGTTAATCCATTGATATATACGACTAGATCTGCAGTAAGAGGCCATATGCGTGTAACTCGATAGAAGCCTGTAGGCTCGTAAGAGGCTTACGTCAACCCAGTTGACAATTTGACGGTGACAGTGATTCTGGTCCGTGAAAATTGCAAAATGTACCATAAAATCTTGCACGTCGCGATCCGAAACCCACACCAAAAAACACGGAATAACCTTTCACGAGTGAGTTTACTGTTTCTGCACTCAAATTGTCGTAAATAGCACGAAAAAATACGAAAATCAACTAGCGGCATTTTCTAGACTTAGTGTTGCCAGTACAACATTATTTGAATTTCTCGTATTTTTGGGAAATTCTGGTTTGTTTGAATGCTATGCTATATTATATCTTATAAAGAGGTTTTAAAGTTCGCGATTTTTAATTTCGATTTAATTTCGACCTTATTAAAAAAATAATGAACTGATTACTTCCATAGTTGATATATGCGGGTTTGTGTAGTTATCCAATATGAAAATGTTATCAAAATTGGAAAAAGTAGTGTTACATAGCGGTGTTTAATTTCTTTGTAATTTTACAAATTTCTTATTGCGCAGTAAGGTTTATACCTCGGACTGAATTTAGGTAGTACAATTAATATTATATTATTATTAAATGTAAATATAAATTTAATATGAAGTTTTATTCAGAACTCCTACGAAGTGCTTAAGCTCGTTATAAAAGTATAAAAACACATGACACAGAACCTCAGATACCTATCAAGATTGAAAGCAATCCGTCCAGAAACAAAAGTTTCAAGATGGTAGCCACTTTTTAAATTTTCACAATTGTTTTATGTTTAAAGAGCACCGGTAACAATTTTGATAGCAATGAACGAAAAAGTTCTAAGTGGAGACACTTTTTTCATTTTACTTTAAGAAATTACACATTTTAACATAGATAACTGATGTCATTTTATTATATTTGAAAATATTTATCGATTATTTCCAGGAAATATTTTCATGTTGTAGCAACACCGAACTGTACGAAACAGCGAATATCACGATATCCATGACAGACAAAGATGGCAATATTGCCTTGCGCAATCGTAATACCCTAGCGGAAAAGAGATAAATATACTTCGATAGTTCATTTTAGAATATAAACACTCCGTTTTTGTCGGTACGTCGTGATACGAGATGCGTGGCACGCTTCTAACGTTGTGTTGATATGAAGTTTTCTCCTCTTGTATATTTACCTCAATGAGTTAATCTATTTATTATTTACTTTTAATAATAGATAAAATAAATTTATATCATTTTTATTTTCAAAATCATAATCATGTTCAGACGGTTTTTTCCTAACAATTTTAAAGAACTGACTAGGCAAATCGTTTATGTGCCGCAACATAAACCACCAGAGCCAAAAGATGTAGAAACACTACGAGAATTTATCAATAAGCACCAGAAAATCTTAATCCTCACTGGTGCGGGAATATCTACAGAATCTGGTAAGATCAATGCAGTTTTAGACTTGGTTGACTGCTGAAAAGTGACTTATAATTTGAGCTTTGCATTCAATTAGGAATACCTGACTATAGATCGGAAGAAGTAGGATTGTACGCTCGCAGCAACCATAAACCCGTTCAGTACCAGGAATTCGTGAAATATCCGAAAGTGAGACAGAGATACTGGGCTAGAAACTTTGTTGGTTGGCCCCGATTTAGTGGCATACGGCCCAACACTTCACACATCTCTATCAACAACTTAGAAAAGG
This sequence comes from Pammene fasciana, assembly GCA_911728535.1. Classification (NCBI taxonomy): domain Eukaryota; kingdom Metazoa; phylum Arthropoda; class Insecta; order Lepidoptera; family Tortricidae; genus Pammene; species Pammene fasciana. Next base: position 9,132,977 of record OU452292.1, read on the forward strand.
TAAAAAGAACTTGCGTCTTAGCATGTGGAGATGAGGATGCAATGAAACTGTTAAATAAGATTTTCTTTTATCTCTAGGCAGGTAAAGTAACAGCAATAGTGACTCAGAATGTTGACAGACTGCATCAGAAAGCTGGCTCCAAATATGTCATTGAACTCCATGGTTCTGGGTATATCGTAAAATGTTTAAACTGCCCATATGAAATTGATAGACATCAGCTGCAAGAGGTATTGATGAGGAACAATCCAGCTATGCAGAGCAGTTTCACTATGATAAGGCCTGATGGTGATGTAGAGTTATCCAAAGTAAGTACAAATTAACAAAATGTTTTTACACAGACTTTACATGGCAGTTAAAGTATTTAATCATCTGCCAGAGGATATCAAGATACTTGATTTTCCCGAATTTAAATTTAAATTGCTGAACTGGTGTATTAACAAACAATACTATAAAATTGATGAACATTTTGAAGGTAATATTAATAATAATTAATAATTGAACCCAGACATTGCTCCTACTGACATTGTATTAATTTCATAATTCCACTTTCTAGTCATCACTATTCCATTAAGTAATCTTCTGACATCATATTCTGAATTTTTGTTAGTTAGTTAGTTAGTTAGTCCGGGGGTGGCAGATTACCGGGCGAAACATCTTGGTTCGCCGAGGGCACTCCTGGAAGTCGTCGGCAACATAAAGGGTCTGCTAGGCTTCCTGGAGGAACTGGGATGGCACGAATGAGGCCACCCGGCACGCAAAATAGGCGCAATATATAGACGTCGAGTTGCGGAAAACAGCCCGCGTTAACCTTAACCTTAACCTTAGTTAGTTAGTTTTACTGGGGGCTTTTCCGCAAGTCGACATCCAGTGTGCCTATTTTGCGTGAAACGGGGGTAGCACTATTCCAACCACCCCAGCTCCTCGACGAAACCCAGCAGAGCTTTCAAGTTGCCTGCCGCCTCGCGCAAGGTGCCTGGGGTCCCTAGGTGTTTGGTCCTATATACTTCTACCTGTTTACAATCTAGTAGAATGTGTTTTGTTGTTTCCTCCGCCTCCATGCATGCTCTGCACATGGGGCTGTCTGTCCTACCCATTGTGAAGAGGTGTTTGTTTAGTGTATTGTGTCCTGTCATTAGTCCCACTAGTTTGCGTAGTTGGGGCCTTTTTGTTCTCAGAAGTGTTTTGGTGAATTTTTGTTGTGCCTCAATCCATTTTTATATTATCTAGTTTAAATTGTATTATTTATTACTTATTGACATTAAATTTTAATTGAAACATATACCGTGTACCTGCATTAGGCTAAGAAAATATTATGACATAGCATGCTAAGATTATACTTTTATTTAATTTGTATAAACTTAATTTTATTAAAATGACGCACACTTAGAATTATTATTTTATAACTGACTGTAACTAGCATTTTTTGTATAATATTAGAATCAATTATTAATTTTTGCATGCCACTAGGTGGCTGAATGTATACGGAACATACTGACATTATAATTGTAATATTTTATTACCTGCATTCTAGCAAATAAACATATTTCTATTTCTATTTCAGAAATAGTTATTTGTGCAACAAGAGAGGAAAGTTGGTTTTTCTTGCGAGTGTTGATTTTGAGTGGCGAGTAAGCGAAGGATTCTATAATTGAATCACGAGCGAAGCGAGTGATTCTAAGTTTGAATCTTGAGCGTAGCGAGGGATCTCAAGAACACGAGATGTAAAAAAACTTTCCTCTCGTGTGACACATACAACTTTTCACCTCAGTAGTGAGAACATATTAACACTTTCACGACCAGGCGAAAAATGACGTCCTATTTCAGAAACCGGGCGTGAATAGCTACGTACAAAACACGGGTTGTCCGGCATCTGGGCAAAGTTTACGAGCGCCCACGAGGCGGGTTCTTGGTAGTGAATGTGTTAAAGTTAAAAAAACACATTTATTTACATTCCTGAATGAAAGGCATCATCATTATGCCGAAAAGCTTCTAGAAACAAAATTTCACTCCCTGGAGTGAGGAAAGTAGGCTTGTTCGAACTGCTGAGGTGAAAATACTTTTTCATGAATGATCTAAGTATCTGAAACCTTGATAATGCAAATATTCAATAGTTTTGCACTGTACATCAAAGTAATAGAGTTCAATTCTGCATAATCTTTAGTTAAATTATCCTTGCCAATGTATAGTGTGTCAATTCTCTTTCCTATGAAAAGATTGAAGAGTTAAATAGCCTTTTATCTATACTATAAACTGAAGTCTGCCAACCTATCATAAGTTACCAAAAAGCATAGACACTTTACACACCAGTATTGTGTAATGTAAATTATTTTATATTTAAATTTACAGGATCAGGTAGATCAATTTAGAACTCCCCTGTGCCCTAAGTGTGAGGGACCCTTGAAGCCCGACATTGTTTTCTTTGGAGACAACGTCCCAAAGCCAAGAGTAGAAGAAGTGAGGGATCAGGTCTCCAACAGTGATGCTGTGTTTGTACTGGGTTCCAGTCTGACTGTCTACTCTAGTTACAGGATTATTCTACAGGCCAAAGAAGCTAACAAAGAAGTAGCTTTGTTGAACATAGGTCCCACTAGAGCAGATAATATTGTAGACATTAAAGTATCTACCAAGTGTGGAGATATATTACCTGATTTATGTAGATTATAAGTATAGATGATGTAGCCATAATATAGCCAATTGAATCATTACATGTGTGATCACTCACTACCTCATGATGATTATTATACATATTTTATTAAAATTAGTTTCAAATGTGTACATGTAGAAATATATTATTAAAATACCGTTTCAAATAAAATCACATTTTTGGCGTTTCATTTTAATATTGATAAAGAATAAGAGGTAAGAATACAGAACTGATTTTCATACGGTAGTCTTGGGAACTGAAAATGTACTTGTTCAGTCAAATATATGGTCAGCACCAAATACATATTATCTGTAATTCATGTTTGGATATGGTAAAAAACTGATTCAGTTATATAATATGTAAATAATGCTGACCTCCATAACTTAAGCGTTGAGCAGGAATAAATAAGATAATACCTAAATAATTCCCTACTAGGCCTGTCATTTTCATCTTTAGGAACCACAATAATAATAGGAAGTATTCAGAAGAGATTGGTAATAGACAACGAGTGACCGGAATTACTGTGAGATCACTATCATATGTATAAAGTTGAACATCAGAATATAACAATACCAATTGCTAATTATTGTATACAATTATTTCAAATCTACGTTAATAATACGGCAGTGCTCGAGTGAAAACGTATGACTCTTTGTCAGCACAGTACAGGCGCGGATCCAGGATTTCGTTGAAGGGGGCACTTTCCTACACAAATCTTGCGGTCCGCACTTATGGCCCCCGTAGTATACAAAACTTATCCGCGCCCGAGTAGAACCTACCTAATAAAAAATAACCACTTAAATTACATCAATGAAATCCTTAATTTACTCTTTTCTCATCACAAATGCATGTTACACCACCCACCTCCAAAGTAAGTCTCCGAAGGTGTGAACACATTCGAAATTAATATCATTACATTTAACACAAACTTATTCTGCATGGGATCATTTGATATTTTGTACATAGGGAATATGCAAGATTAAGGTGTCATTTTACATACCAGTTTAAATTTTAACATGTTGGTGTCTAAAATTTTATCACATTGGTATTTTATTAATTAGTCTTAATGCAAAGAAAGTACACCAGTTAAGCTTTACCGATAAAAATACCTGGATAATGCCATTATCATTTATGACCGTTTTTTGTGCCATCAAGATCCATATTTGAGATCCAATACAATCCTGACACTTATGCTACATCCTCTCAGACCATAAGCAGTCCTGTGAACTTATGATACCTATAGTCCATGGTAGACTAAACCAAGGTCCATCACTATGTCACAGATAGCACTTTGATTTTCAAACTTTATAAGGGATTCTGCATACTCTGCAACTCTGGTGAACCTAAATCTGGCCCTGCACTCTGCAAGGTGGCCACATCACTAGTCCAGCCATTCTCAAAGTGCCCCCTAGGGCTCCGCGAAGCTTCCACGAGAATACTTTTGATATTAAGAAAATAAAACATAAACCAGCTCTTCTGTCTCTCTAGCACATAATATTTATTTTATAATTTTGGGGCTCCGTCAAATATTTCGCTTTCCTAGAGGGTCCAGTCACCAAAATAGGTTTGAGAACCAAAAATTTAAAGTGTGAATCTAAGTGGTGTCTGTGACATACTGATGGCCATACCTTGTTTTCTACCATAGATGATTCCATCATAACTATCATATAAGTAAATCAAGTTTTGCTTATGATGATTGATGATGGAGATATTATTCTTGATAAATTGCATAAAACACTGCCAGTGTCACACCGCCGTTTCAAAATACGACGATAGGGGAAAGCTATAGAATTAAAATTTTAAGTTCAATCATTTAATTATTTGACGACTAACTTATTGCTATATTCATAAAGTCAACATGTATCATACGATTCAGTGGTATGTTTAAATGTTGACTTTTGTATGTGTTAAAGTTTAAAATCAAATGGATTAAAACCATCTGTCAATCACAAACTGAACGTAATAGCATTGTACACAATTTCACAGCATACTCAGGATTTGTAAGAAAAATGGATAATGTAATGACACTAAGAACTGAGGGCCTACAGCAAAAATCTAACTATCATTATCTCCCTCGTCATCGCACTTGCTAAATTTGAGCGAAAGAGACCCAGATTGTCGATGTTTGCGGCAGGCCCTCTTTTGTACTCAACTAGTGTATCTCGGTAAATGACTTGCTAAAACTTACCAGTCTTAAAATCACAATAAAATTATGTCCACATCAAACGTTTGTCACTACATTAGAACCGTAATACTAAACTCGAGATGTTCAATTGTCTGTAGCAACATTATAAGAAGTAGTCTGCCTGGGGCTTCTTAGACGGTACGCCCCGAGACTCTTGCGGCGCCGCCTCGAATATCGTGAACTCTCGCTGGAGGTTTTCGTTCAGTTCTAATATAGCAGCTACGTTTCCGCATCTGAATGAAAAAGGTTAAATAAATCGTCTTGTGAACAATTATTTATTACGGCCGACGGTGAACGTAAAATAAGGAAAAACCTATAACTCATTATTTTAATTTTCGTTATTTTATAAGATTTAGTTCATGTTCTTTTTCTGTCATAGCAAGGAAATTTATAGGAGACGTTTCCATTACACCCGTAATGATTGATATGCGTAAGATAATAAGAAGCAAAATGGTGCGAAGTACGACGACAATCGTGCGATTTTTCTTGAAGCTGATTAAGTAGCCTGGCACGTTCCGTGTGATAACGTAGATACTCGTAGTAAAGCTGACCTGTAGCAGTAGTTGGGGGCAGACCAGACGGTGAGCACGGTCTCGTTGAAGTGCCACTTGTAGCCCTCCATGACGAGCTGGTGCGCGCGGCAGATCATGTCGATGTCGTTGGACACGTTGAACTGCGCCACCACGTCCGAACCGAACAGGTAGCCCGCGCCGCGCGGAGACACGCCCCAGCCTTGTGTGTCTGGAATTATAGCACGGTTATCAGCATTCTTTGTTCATAAGGTACTATTCTAAAGCAAGTTATAGGGTAAGGCGGTACAAACATCACATCTAATTAAGAGAAATGCGTTTGTGTGCTCATAAATGTTGTCCGAATAGGTTGATACTTAAGAGTCGCCAGGACGCTCGCGTTTCCATACAAACGTAGTTTAGCTTTCATTTTAAAACGAGATGCTTTAGAACCACGAAATTTGGCATGGGCATTCTAGTAGTACAGATCTATGTCGGTAATTCGTTTTCGTTGCTAAAAATTGTAATACAAAGAAAATACAGCCAGATACAGATTTACATGCAAAACTTATGTTTGCTATATTTTCTTGGAAAAAAAAAAAGTTGAATAAAAATAAAAATTTACCTATTAGTATTAATGGAGTTACAGAACCATCTGAAATCGCAAATCTTTTTAAGGATCATTTTAGGATGACTGCGCCTCTAGGGTCGATGCAGCGGGTGCGCGGGCGGGGGGTGGGGGGGTGGGGGGTGTCTACGCGGCCGGGCGAACGCCTTGTCTTCAGTTGCAAAGAAATTAAAGATGCAATTAAGGAATGAAGAGGGGGAGGTCGCCTGGCCACGACGGGCTCAGTATCGAGCACCTGCAGCATGCTGGCCCGCACTTACCGCGGGTGCTGACCCTGTGGTTGAATCTGTGCCTAGGTCACTCGTACCTCCCACAGGACTTAATGCGAACACTAGTTGTGCCTATAGTGAAGAACGGAACAGGAGACATAGCGGACAAGGGTAATTACAGGCCTATTTCACTGGCTACTGTGACTGCGAAAGTGTTTGATAGTGTGATAAACCGGTATCCCAGTAAACACACTAAGCTCCATGATGCACAGTTTGGGTTCCGCGAGGGCTTGTCGACTGAGACTGCTATACTAGCGTTAAAGAACACAGTTAAGTACTACCTAGACCGTAAAACCCCTGTGTACGCTTGTTTCCTGGACCTGTCGAAGGCTTTCGACTTGGTGTCGTATGAAGTTCTGAAACTTGAGGCTGCGGGTGTCCCTGGCGAGCTCATAAGTGTATTGTCGAACTGGTACCAACATCAAACAAACAATATAAAGTGGAGAAGTAAGGCAGGGGAGTCTTACTTCTCCTAGGCTCTTTAACATTTACGTAAATCAGCTGATCGAGGAACTCAGCGGCACTATGTTGGATGTCATGTGGACGGAGTTTGTTTTAATAATATAAGCTACGCAGACGACATGGTGCTGCTGGGGCCTACGATTGGGGGTTTGCGTAAATTAATAGCTATTTGTGAGACCTATGCTGAAAAGCATGGGTTAAAATACAATTGTAATAAGAGTGAGCTCTTGGTATTTAAAGGCAAAAACAAACTTCCAACACCTGTTCCTCCAGTTTACCTCAATGGCTCGCCATGACATTGACATTTTATTATTGTGACTTATATTAATTTAAGAATTACACTATTATTAATTTTTTTTTTTGAAATCCGCCTGTATTATAATTAGTGTTGACATTAGTATAAACAATGTTACATTTTCAATGACATGCAATAGAAACAACATATTGTCCGCCAAACACTGGCTGATAGTGACGCACTATATGTAACTGTATATCATTTTCTATACTCACTTTCGTACAATAAATTATTTGTATTTGTATTTATTACAGAGAGTCTCGCAATTTAAATACCTTGGGCACATTGTAAACGAGAAGTTTAAAGATGATTGTGATATAGAGAGAGAACGAAGGGCGTTATCTGTAAGAGGGAACATGCTGGTTCGCAGATTTGCTGGTTGTACACTTGAGGTCAAGGGAAAGTCGTCGCTCATCAGACGAGTCAGGGGAAGCCGCAACAGTCTCCTGCAGGTTGTGGCTTAACGAGCTGCATGCCCCGATTGGACGTGCCCCTCGGTGAACCACCATCCACGGCTCAGCTGGTCTGCAGGGCTTTTAGTTTAAGCTTTTCTTGTTATTACTAACCAATTGTATAGTTTTAGTGTCTTAGTTTTAAAATTTAGGTTTAACTTTAATTGTAAGTTTGCTCTACTAACCATCCTATGGACCTATGCAGTCTGATAATAAACGTTTTTTTTTTATTGAATGGACGAACCTGTATCCTACACCTAGTATGCTACATCCAGTATTTGGCCGAAAATAAATTATGATTATAAAGACGACAAGTTGGTTTGGTGCAGCAGACCTTAAGTATACAGTCGCGCGCAATAACGTAAGTCATGTACTTATAGGGGGTCTGCTGTCTGAAGTTGGGTGTGCTAACCGGTTATTTTCATATAGTAAAATAACACAGTTACACTCACGGCACTTTAGTCACGTCTTGCGACATGTTTCGGAGAGCCTAGGTCTCCATCTTATACTATTTTCATACTTAATATAACTGGTTTGCATTCCCTAGCCTGAAGTATAAAAGTTGCTTTATCAGGCTGGTCATACATAATTGTTTCTCCCATACTGTTAGACAGATGGCATAAATACCTTCAGGGTCGCTCCACAGCAGGTCGCACATGGGCCCGTCGTGCGGCACCTCCTGCTTGCGGTCGATCGTGCGGATCTGGTCCAGGGTCTGTATGGACGGACTGAGCCCGCCGTGCACGCAGAATATCCGTCCGTCGATGATGGCCGAAAGCGATAGGTAGTCAAATATCTCAGTGCAATATCTAGAATTATTTGAAGCAATAAATATTATGTAACATTAAGGGTCTCCGCAGCGGCGCCGCGCCGCATGTATCGCTGCGAAATCTGAGCGGAACGACAACGAAATTACGATACTGCTCCGATAAGTGCAATATAACCCCGAACTGTGTCCAGGGGCCGATTGCATCACAATTTGTAACTAATAATATTAGCTAAACTCTCTTTCCAATCCCATTTATTAGAAAGAGACTTCCGCTAATAATATCAGTTACAAGTTGTTATGCAATCGGCCCCCTATTATGCCCAAACATACATTCCAGCTGTTTTTCCAAGTAAACACGTCCATATTGCACGGAACTAATGTTACAGCCGCACGTAATTTGGCTTTCTTATAGTCACATCTCAGTAAATGCTAAATCCTATCCACTATCTAAAATTTGGTATGAAATGGTGGGCTCAAGTACAGTGGCGTATCGTATGCGTTGGCCGGCCTGGTGCCGACCAGAAATTTGCCGCCCCGTTTAAGATCAACTTTTAGATCAGACGTCAGAGCACAGGTTTGAATTTGATTTTATATTTTTAAATGCCGATTTTGCTGCCCTGTCTCATGTGCCTTTGTCCCCCTTTTCCTCCTCCCCATGGCTACGCCTCCGAGTTTATTAGCAGTACATCTTAGTATCTTCCCTTAGTACAGTCAGCAGCTGAAGTTGCTAAGCGGATGAGGTGTTCAGGATGACCTTCTCACACCCCTATTCTCTTGACAATATAGTTGTGTCTAGCTCATTTTGAACACCTCCGCTGCTAAGCTACTTCTGCTGCTGCTGACTGTACAATAAACAGAATAAATATCTAATAGAAACCAATAATTAAAATTTCATATTGCAACATTTCCAGCAATAATAATTGCATACCTCCAAACTGTAATAGATCCATATTTCCGCAAACACTCATCGTAGAACCCATAGACTTGTGTGATCTGTCTGGACTCATGGTTTCCTCTAATAAGTGTGATGCGGTCAGGATATCTAACCTAAACAAAAATAATAAGAAATAAGTAAAAAAAAAATGCATAATATCATATTAATTACATGTTGTCTATAAAAGTATTTCCTCACTAGAGTATTTTCTCTGTATAGCCAAACATGTGGTTGATTTGACATTATACTTCTCTATCATGTTAGCTGAGGAGTGCCAGCTGTGTCTTTCACATAATGCTATGTTCAACATCTGTGCAAAGGGAGCTGACCTGTTGATTTACAATGTAAACAATAAAAACAATAGCAATAATTAGGCTGCATTTCCACCAGAGATGAGCGAGGATGCATTGGGAGGATTGTGTTTGTAAAGAACCAATCCTAGAGCTGTGCTGTGCGAGGATAAACAAATGAAGTGATTCTATTGGCTCTTAACAAAAACATTCCTCGCAATGCAACCTTGCTCATGTCTGTTGGAAACGTAACCTTATAAGTACATATTTAACAAGAATTGGAAGATGGTGTTTAGTCCTTACCTTTAGTGCTAGCAATAGTAAGAAAGTCTCTACAGAGTAGAATCCTCTGTCCACAAAGTCCCCCATAAAAAGATAATTGGTCTCGGGAACATCTCCTCCTACTTTAAATAATTCTTTAAGGTCATAAAACTGACCATGAATGTCTCCACAAACCTGTAAAAAATTACAATCAATATCATGAAACTATTTTTCAATATGATGAGGTTTGGACCCTCGCTCCGGGTCCTTCCTGATGCAGAGGTTATCCATAGCAATTCAACGAGGCAATGCTGCGAGCATGATGGGTACCTTTGCGTCGGGAGGGTTGCGGGGCGACTTAGTGTCATAGGTTTTTTTTTTGTAGTATTTAGGAGTAGTTTTTATTTACTCTTAGGTTTTTAGGATAGTTCTTATCATATTTATTGTTATTATTGTTTGACTTATTGTGATTTTTATTGTAATTGATTGACATTGTATTGTATTAATAAATGTTTTATATATTTTTTTACGGGACAGGTGAAACTAAATAAAAGATTACAATATGATGAATAAATTAATTATAGATGAACAATTCTGGAGCAATCATCAAACAGATGCCATTATGAATTTATATTTTGTTAATCCTTAATAGTACATATAATAAATGTAAATGTGTAAAGAGAAATCTATTTTGTTGACAAACTATGCAATAACTAATGCAAAGAATTCATGATATTTGGTATAGTAACAGTTCATACCCTGGAGTAACATTTTCCTCCAAAACGCACGCAGACGAAGCCGCGGGAACAGCTAGTATTAAGTAACCTACATAAACGGTAAGAACACTAACAACTTACAAAGAATAAAGGCCTTTATCAGGAGACCCCATATCTATAGAGGTTATTTTTTTATTACTTTACTTTATAAGTATGTTGAAGTATCGGTATAGATGTTAAAAAGAACAGGTGACACATACTGTGACAGGGGAATCCACTCGCTGGACGTTGCTTTCTTCTACTAGGATTTCGCGCGCCTTCGCGCAGAGGGCTTTAACCTCGGCTTCCATTATAATCTCGCAGCGCTTCAGCTGCTCGATTTGGCGGTCGAGATCACTAGTATCAGACATTTTAGTAACTTATTCGCAAGGACAAACCTGCAACAAAAAACTTGAACTTGTACAAAGATGACTTGATGGATTGGTCAAATAAAATGGAACCTTCAAGCTTAAACAATTATGTATTTTGTGGAACGTTTAGTAAGAGTGAGAAAAACCATGTTTACTTACAAGTGAGCAACTACTCTTCAATATAAAACGTTAAATTTTACAAACAATCACAATCCGCCATTACAAACACGTTACAGCAGCCGCACAGATAAGAAAGGCTAGGAAACGAATATGGGATTTGGTGGATTTGTTCGTTCAGAAAACTGACACATGCCATATATTTAATAAAACAGGAAAAAATGCTAGAATGTATGAAATATCCTAACAACTATCTACTTACATATAAAATATCATTAAAAAATCAAAGGTATGAAGTATTTTTCTCTTTAATATTTGTATAAACACAAATACATGACGTCACTTTTCAAGGACAGTTGTACTATGTAGTTCAAATAACAATATCGGTCAGTCGTGTAAGCGCCGCTTTCTAGGGTTATTTTTGCGCGTCTGTGTCCTGCGTATCGATTGTAGTATTTTGTTTTGTTTATCGTGTATTGGTTGTGGTGCGTGAATAGTGTCAGTGCTTTCGGTTTATTTTTTGAAAATAAAAAAACATGGGAAACATCCATACCGTCGGCCCGAATGAGGCACTTATAGTTTCAGGTATGTACAAAAATAAACATTAGCATTTTGACAGAAGTAGTTGCTTGTGTGCCGAAATTATAAATTATACATGCTAATGTGAATCCTATCCTACTGTGTGCCTGAATGCGTTATTTTAATATTGTCTAGCCTTGGATTTGCTTATGATATGATCAATACCTACTGTTTTTTTTGTTTCGGTGTATTTATGCCATTATTGTATATTTTGGATATAATCTTTCAAAATCGTAAAATTCGCATCTATATATAGTATACCTACTTCGGGTATAATAATATTAAACTTGGTAAGTCTTATGATAAAGGAATAATATTTAAAATGTTTTCCTCTTATACCGGTCTTCCTTCGCTTTTTATGCAGTTATATAAATAAGTAGGTATGTAAATATCGCAAATCTCGCGTAAAATCCATCGTTAGGTAGGTTACTTTACTTATTTTCACTTCAGAGATTGAATTGAAGAGATCAAGATCAGTGTAGCGTACTAGCGTAGGCAGTGTTTGTTTACGTTATGATAAGATTGATGAGGCTTAAGCTTTCGTGAATTCTTATAAAAAATCGTACAAAAATAGCCGAATCTAACCTATTAGCCACCGACTGGAAATGATAATGATCTCGTCTCGTGCCCAATATTCAAGCCAGTATTTTCCCCGAGGTTTTTCATTTCCGGTGCGGGGAGGAGGAGGTAGTGAGATCTAATCAGAAGTACAGCTTATAATATAAGTATTAAATAATGGGGATTTATTAGTAGTCAAACCTAGTTTTACGTGGGAATTTCGTCATCGGATTCCCCAGGCAGACACGCCCGGCAACAAATCATTGGATTGGGGCAAGGTCAGTTCAATTAATTGTCTGGCCGAGATATGTACCTACTTACATACTGTTCATGGGTCTACCTAAACATCTATGTATTCTTAAGCCTAAGCATGTAACCTAGTAGTCTATATAAATTTTTAAATATTGTATGTACGAGTATTAAGACAGAACAAACATTACCTCCTACACACAGGTAACAACAATTTTTATTTTGAGTATTTGCATATACATACGATTTCTACAAACGTAATCGCGCCTGCGAGTAACAACGTAAATTAGGCTCATTATAGGTAGGTACCTACCTACCTTACCTACATACCTAGCAAACAAGTTACATGCACGTACCTGCTGTATTTATATATATTTTTTTCTTTTTGTTAAGTTCACGGTGTTCACACTGTACACGCTGAGACACTGATTTACTATTTTGCTGTCTCATTTTATGAAGGCGCTTTGCAACATAATTTGTGTACGCCAGGTAGATAAAGAAATGCTATATCTATATACCTATACTACCTAGGTGCTACGTCTACTACGTTTACTTTAGGCGCTTATCACACTTGCGCCGCTACCGGAAACAGAGTAAACAGTGTAAAAACCGCGTTAGGTACATAGTCATCCCATTTAGGGAATACACATTGTATAGCCCAAATAATCTTGTACAATCTGAGGCAGGTCAGGGTAGGTACTGTAGGTAGGTAATCTAGACAGAAAATAATCTAGGTTGATTTCAACAGGCAGTCCCTTATTTGAAATAATACAAATAGAAAATGTATTCAATAGTTTTTATTTTAATTTCCACGTATTTTTAATCATATCTGCCGCCTTTTCTCCAATCATAATGGCGGGAGCGTTGGTATGAGCCGCTATAGTCCTGGGAATGACACTGCTATCCACCACGCGCAATCTGTCCACACCGTACACTTTCAGCTCCGGGTCCACCACAGCATCAGGATCCGATGATGGCCCCATCCGACACGTGGACATCTGATGGTGAAGCGTAGCCGTCACCGTTCTCACAGCACACTCCCAGTAACTATTGCTGTTAAACTCATGCTCTTTACAATTCGGGAATTTCTTACTGTGCAACGTTGCACCGTATTTCTGGAAATACGGCGTATCGACCATCTTCTGAATGTACCTTATCGCTGCCACCATCGTATCTACGTCTTGCTGATGCGTCAAGTAATTCCCATACAGTTTGGCGTCGTCAAAGGGATTTCTCGACCCTAATTGCATATACCCTTTTGATTTAGGATGCAGAAGCATAAAAAGCACGGTAAAGCTTTCGACGTCTTCAATTTGTTTATAAACTGAATTGTACAGCCAGTCTGCTAAATGAATACCCTTGGCTACCACGTTGCCCTCATCAGACGCTAAAGACGCGCATGAACCGATCAGTTCAATATCTGGATAGTCGCCGGGTTCGTCGGAAACATTGGTTTTTATATATCCAAGTGTTTCCACTCCAGCCAACGAGGAAAAGGGACCATCTCCGTATTGCATATATGTAAACGTATTTTCAAGTGTGGATATTTTTCTTTCTACTAAAGTCAGTCTTGTTGAATTCAGTTTAAAAGCTAACGCTGGGAAGGAAATGTGATCGTATAAAACTTGTCCGACTGGAAGATTTTGTATGACGTGTATTCCTACCGACTCCAGGTTTTGCTTGGGACCGATGCCGGAAAGCATCAGTAGATGTGGTGATTCGATGGGGCCGGCTGACAAGATGACTTCCTTTTTAGCTCGTATTTCATACATTTGGCCGTTGCGAATAAACTGTACGCCGATGGCCGTTTTTGTAGTGGGATCTATTATTACTTTGGTAGCTCTACTACTGGTTAGGATGTGCAGGTTTTTTCTTTTCTTGTGGTTGTGTAGAAAGGCCTTAGCGCTGCTGTGCCGACGTCCGCGGGACAACGTTGCTTGGATGTAGCTAAAGCCGAATCCGTCAGGGCTGTTGTAGTCGGTTCGTCGATTTCCCAACAGTTTGGCGGCATCCAAAAATGCCTTGGATAGTTTTGACCTGAGAAACAAACGTAGGTTAAAACGGAAAGCTCAGTCTTTTTTTTCTATAGCGTACCTGCAATTATGAACCTATAAACCTCGGACAAATATCTATCTATGCTATAAACCATATTTAGGTCATTAAGTTTTTTTCGTTTTTGGAAGCTAACATAAGAGAGTTGTTGCATTGTTGCGAGTGGCGAGAGTATACATATACACTATAGGCCGCGTGACGAGTGGAGCACAGTATAGGCTACGAAAAAAAAACCTAGTAAACTCGACCGCGATAGCAACAGGAGCGATTCTTTATGTTTTGTTTTTATATAATGTGTTACATTTACTTATTATATGTTACCGGTACACATACCTAAATGGTATGTCCTCTACAGATAATTCGCCATTCTTCCCGTGCCAAGGCGAATCTTTCAGCCCTTTTAGGTTGGCTCTTTCTGACTTGATGTAATACGGCAAAACGTCGTCATATGACCTGCAAATAGTACACCTTATTAGTTACTATTATATTACACATATGTTACTCTTACATGTTTTACAGATTACATTATCGCTTAGTCGCAAAAAAATATCAAATGAGCATAATATAATACATGAACAGCTGGTTCGTTTATCGCTATCGCTTTGCGTTCATTTCATTCACACTTATACATAGAGCTTAAATAGGATGTAGTTTTTACTATTTGGCCTAACCTAATTCATTTAGAATGCAAAGTGAATTAGTTACGGAATGTGGGCCTTGACCTTGAGGGCCTTTACACATCCCCGCGGTGGAATCGGCACTGCAGTTCCGCGCTACTCGTTGCACCGCGAAACCTGGTGGTCTACCGCGAAGTTCGAAAATTGACAAAACGTTGGCCCCGTCTCTAGCGCTCTTGCATATACGAAAGAGGGTGATGCGAATTGACGATTCGATGAACGACGTGGTTCGCGGTTATAGGCCTGAGCGGATCGAGAGATTCGAGAGTGAAACGAGAGCAAATTCATACGGCGCGGTAACGCGGTGTCGTTCCCGCTGGAAGATGTGAAGAACATGAGTCTCACTTTTATATTATTTCTTTATCAGTTTTAACACTATTCTTATTTATTTTTAGGTGCAAGGTCTAAACACATCGCCGAGTACTGGGCCGGGCCATTTTACTCTCTCCGAGTGGCATTTTGCGTTCTCGCCACTGTATACTCGTTAGGTGTAACCAGGCCTTAAGGTGTAGCTAAACGAATTGCTTACATGGGAATGAAAAGGGTTATTTACGAAAATAAAGCTATTGTATTAATACACTCGAGAGCAAAAGTTACGGGTCACTAGCATTTTCTTGAATATTTCAAAAGATATTAATTTTAAAGATATTAATTTTAAAGATATAAAAGTTTATGTTACTGACCTGAAATTGTGCTCTCGAGTGTATGTAATTCATAAATTGATGGATAACATAAAAATGCCGTCCGGCCAAATGCCCTTACACTTCTAATTTATTATTTCTTCTTTTACAGGTACTTATCCAATTCCAAATTGAATGAACAAGAGGTAATATGTAATTATTTTGAATCGGCAGGTTTGTCTTATTTTTTATTAAAATGTTGACTATGATATGATGCATTTGAGTTCTGTCAGAACGAAAAACGTATTACAATTTTAAATGATTTAGACATAAAATAATGAATACAAAAATTCTTGAACTCAACCGTGACTAATGTTATTAGACATCGAAAACAATGAAGCTCGCATGTATTTCACAAGTCCACATGTTTCGTAGATGCGTCAACCGTTGGACACTGATAGCTTATCTGTATCGAGTGGAGTCAAGTATGAAACACGTCATAATCCCGTAAATAAATACGAGATACGACTAGGTATACGATGAATTTTTCGAAACACAATGGGGATAGATTAGGTGTACACTGTACAGTCGCCATCAGATATATCGGAGTGGCCAAGGTGGTCACAAATATCTGAACACCTCTATTATCAAGGCGATAAAGTGCATGTTCAGATATTTTTGAGTACCTACCGTGGCCGCTCCGATATATCTGATGGCGACTGGACGTGTATAATTGTATATTGACATGACATTTAATAAGCTATCAATTTAAATATGCACGTACTAGTTTTTTGTGATATTATTTTCGAGGTTCCGAGTATCTTGGGTACAACTGTTATCTACAAGTGTCCTAATTTTAGATGAATAAATACATGCATAACACACTTTCTTCAGTTTCTTCTTATACTTATTTTGGTTCTCTGCCTTTTCGCGGAAAATTGTATTGCCGAATTTGACTTGCCAACCAACTTTTCGCAGAAGTTTCATTTGGCCGAATTTCATTTCCCAACTTTACATAATCCAACCTAACCTAACCCAACCTTGTAGGTAATTTTCATTTCCCAACTATGGGGTTGGGAAATGAAATGGTTGCGAAATAATTATTTGGTAAAAGTTATTCGGCCAAATGAAACATCTGCGAAAAGTTGGTTGGGAAGTGAAATTCGGCAATACAATTTTCGGCGAAAAGGCAGGATACCGATTTTTAAAGGGTCTAACAGGCTTAGCCAGTGATTTAGGATAATGTCAAAAAAACCTGTTTAAATATATGTAGCTTGATTTTTTTTCCTTATTCTAAATAATTCGAAGAAGAAGATCGAGGCCTGATATTAAGCAAACAGTATTCTTAAGGCCTGCCAGTACACCACCAGAATATAAACAAATCTCTCGTCGGGGGCCACTTATGTTCGCTTAGCCTGCTAGACCCTTTACAATTCACAATTTGAGCGGTTCAATAATACCGGCGCCATGGTATTCTTTTAGATGCCAAGCTTCCGATTGTAAACATGTGACTAAAATAGGTTTCTTAAACGTTTGAAAGAACTAGAAATAGAAAGCAATGTTTCCGCCATATGGACTCATCTGAAATAAAGCTGCAGTGTAATTTCGTTAGCGGGGAAAAACGTGTTACATTTGAAAGCACACCAGATGCTGATGTGATGAATCGCACTTTTTTATGCTCCGTGAGTCCGTGAAGAGTTACAATTAGAACTACTTTGAAAATAGCACATTACGTAATATGTGATGGGTGCAACATATGTGGATTTATCTGCACTTCTAAATATTTTTCATACCAACCTGCCAGGTTGACGCGATGATTATTTTTAGCCACCGCTGTTTTTTGCATTCATTTTAAATTTCCCGGAATTTCAAAGACTGGGAGGGCCCTAAACGAATGGTCCAAAGCGGTGACCGTCTCCTGACTTTTAGTTAGCAGGGTTTTTTGAAAATCCTGACTGGATTGCTTTACGCGGCAGCAGGGCGGACCCTCCATATTCTCCACCCTAGAGGCGCACGAATCAGGCCGTAGGTAATACTCAAGTCACACCCATTACAGCCAAGTCGGAAAAAGTTTACCATCCATAGTTGCCATCAGCCGCGATCCGGTCCCAGTCCACCTTGAGTCCCCTGGTGTAAATCATGTAGTTGACGACGCTCGTACCGCCTACTGCTTTACCTCGTGGCCAGAAGCACCTTCCTCCCGTGAATCCTGGAAATGGAAGAGCGAGAGCTAAGTAGGTATATCCGTGTTTTTCGTTTCGACAGATTCCGATTTGAAAGCAGCAAAGGGTTTTAAGTAGATATGAGAAACGTTGAGAGACTACTGAGTGTTAATTCGTCTCATTTGCACTAAGAAACAATATGGAGAATACACGGCAAGGTCGATCATTGCATTGGCTGACGTTATTATAAAGTTTGACATTGCCATTGGCCTTCATTAAATTGCCTATGTGATGCCTAGCTTGATTTAGATTATTATATAAAACCTGTTTCGATCGTACTAAGTGTCCGCAACATACTTTGCCACGTGATTGTGATAACCCAACCAAGAATTTGATAATATAAAAACGTGTTTTATAGGGACTGAAAACAGGATATGGTTTTAGACTGCCGCTGACTACATACTGTTTTTCGCATTATAAAAAACATTATCGTTTCAAACTAACGCTCGAACTGGCTTTAATAAACAGCTAACTTTAATACTAATTACTAACTTGTTAACGAGTGAATTATGAAATTATGATATCAAAATTAAAAGGCGAAAATATGAATATGATATAACATTATAAGGGATTGCTGCGACATATAGATATCAGTCACTCAAAACCCTTAGTACGAGTACGAGTATTAGTAACTTACCCTACCCAATACTACCCATACAAATTTCGGCTGGGCGCTGCATAACAGTCTAAAGAACAGTAAGAGCATATCTATCAACAGATTCTTCTCCCGGCCTCTATAAGCACCTCTAATGTATACAATCTTACTCAATAGTTCAGTACGAGTACCTAGTGTACCTACCCATACAAACTCCCGGCTGGTGCTCCATGAGATACGGCCACACGTACTCCGTCTGTTGGAACAAAGGCGCTAGTACAGGCACGTCCGTCATGATACTCTCTCCTCTCCCGGCCTCTATCAGCAGTACTGATGCTAGCCGTCCCTCGCTCAGCCGAGACGCGAGCACGCTACCCGCGGAGCCTGCGCCGATGATGATGAAGTCGTATTCCGCTAGTGGGCCCTTGAAGCCTGTAAAAATCACATCAAGGGTTATTTTGCTATTTTTTCCACTATTGAATGCAACGCGACAAGCAATGAGGGTTTTCGCGATCGAGTTTTTTCACTTTTGGTGGATTATGACAGCTAGACCTCTCGCCACGGCGCTCCTATCTAGTGAAAATCGATCGCGGAAACCCTCATTTACTGGACTAGTAGAGATCATCAGCATCACAATTTGTATGTGTCGCATCCTTAGAGGATTCAACCAACCGGAGCGGCCATTGAAAGGTGTTCCCGTCTGCCGAAAATATATGATCAGCGGTCATACTTATTGTAAGAACGTTTATTTTACATTTACGTTATGAATACATTTGACGTTCCCCTCCCCAGCAAAAATCGGCAGACTTTTTTTGTAAACAAAATGACAGATATGGCCACTCCGGTTGGTTTAATCTTCTAAGCCTTTAGTGCGTAGATAGCTATGATGGAAACACACGCACCGCAAGGCATGAATACGAACCCCGAAAAAATAAAATGCGAAAAACGTGGGTACACAATTTATTTGAAGCAGGTATTTCAAAGCTTTTTTTCTAGAGCGACGATCGCTTTATTGCTAAAGCATGATTTTTGTTAAGAGGAAGTGTCGTCGCGTTGTCGTGTGCTTTTTGATGGTTTCCGTTGCCGGCTTGCCCGCTTTAGGTATCAGAATAAGAAGAGTAGGTATTCCAAAAATCTAAGACTTAAAATCATGGAAATGAAGGCGGATTTTAAACAATTGCCAGGATTACAGTTTTACGTCGCAAGTCAACGAGGGGGTATTGATGCAAAATTTACAACGAAAAAACTAGATAAATTTGCTAAAAAATATCTTGTTTGGCAAGCAATCTGTTCGTGTGGTCAAAAAAGCAAATCATTTGTTACAACGGGCACTATTAACCAAGTCGTTTACATGAAAGAGTGTCTAAAAAAACGTTTACTGCGTTCTTATAAACATAAGAAGCCACACCCAGTCCGTCATATTCTGGCCTGATTTAGCCACTTCGCATTATGCTAAGTCGGTAATGGTTTGGTATGATGAAAATAATGTCTCTGTTGTACCGAAATTAGCAAATCCTCCAAACTGCCCAGAACTCCGGCCTGTAGAGCGGTACTGGGCAATAATGAAAAGAAAACTAAAAAAGAGTGGTAAAATTGCTAAAAACGTGCAAGATTTAAAAAAAATGTGGAATGCAACTAGTAAAAAGGTCACCGAAGTAGATGTACAGCAACTGATGGAGGGTGTAAGAAGAAAGGTCAAGGCATTTTATCAATATTAGTATGTTAAACAAATTAATGGTTAAATTTTAAAGAACACTAATAAAACCGTGATGTAAATATAAAATTGAGTTGTTTTCGTTATTTTTTTTAACTAATTTATGGCTAGGTTGCCGACCACTTTATTTCGTGGACAGATCTTAATTGGTTGGAAATCTTAAGTGTCAATGCAGCTCGTAATTTTCCATAGGAGAACGATTTTATTTTCTCGAGCTATGGAGTTTGAATATATCGAATGAGAGCCATATGTATGATAGGCGTTCTATAATACGTATGACACCTAGTACTAGTAAACACGGAGCAAAGCTGAATTTTCCTCGAGTAAATACGCAGGCGTACCTACGCGCAGGTGTCGGCCGTGCGCGCACTGACGACTCCGTGCTTGAGGCTCAGCCTCTGAGTGATTTGATTTGTTTGTAAGCACGACAGGAGGTGACGCTGACGGAGTGCAAGAGAGTGATTGAAGGGGTGATGCCTGCGAGTAGTATTGAATAATGTTATAATATATATTATATTATATCATATTGTCTAAATTTGTGCCGCTTTGGCTTTAGCGGTTGTAGGTGACGGGATGTGCAAACACGTAAAATTGAGGTGTTTTTGTGCAAGTTTTGTAATGATATCAAAGCACTTGCGCGTACGTGGATCTGAAGGGACATATAGTCAGCTCTTATGTAGGTATATTATGGTTTTCTCCTGGATATATTTGTTTTGTAATTTATTATTGTCATAATTAGGTATATACAGGGGTATAAAGTGAGGGGATATTTTTAACCAGCTTTACCAATGTGTAGGGCAGCTACTAGGTCCCGTGCCGCTACGTGAAAATGGTTTTGAAAATAGCCGCTACGCGAAAACGGGCTAATTGATAAAAATACAAAATTTTATAGGTACTCTTAAGTTAATACGACTCCAACCTAACACCAATAAAAACCTTCTATAAAATTGACTAGAATGTCTCTAGCACAAGTTTTTTAAATTAGTTTTATTTTAATATAAAAACATACACGCGCCTATGGAGAGCACATTTGCAGGAACTGGTTTCAGTTAATTGAATTAATTAAACCATTATCACACACACTATTTTATGCGCGACAGGCGCGGTTATGTGACGCATTATTTGACTGACTGATTAATGTCAAATATTTAAAAAAAGTCATGGTAGTTCATTAGTTCACCACGCATTCGGACATAGCCATAAGGTTTACTAATAAACTGGTCCCTTAGGTTAGTCGATGGTGACCCTTCTCAAGAAGCAGGGCTCGGGTTCGAATCCTGGGACCATTTATTTGCGTGCTTGTCACAGAATTTTGTTTCTGACTTATGAATATTTGTATGTACATATCTATTGTAAGGGATACGGGAATCTCTGATCCCTACTGCTCGTGAGAACGCTGTGGTGATTTATTTAATTAATAGTCATCCGCATGGCGGCGATGCGGTTCGCCACCCATCACGTCTCGTTCTTCACGGGGGCGAGAAGTGGCTCACGGAGAGCCGTTTTGCTGCATTGATCGTAGCAAATGGAAATCCGTGATCTCTGCCTACCCTTTTTGGGATATAGGCGTGATTGTATGTATGTATGTATGTATCTATTATATGATTATATTGTCTCGTATCATCTAGTGCCCACAAATAACACAATACTTAATGAGCTTACTGTTTACCTTATTTTTTACCTTATTGTGTAATTAAAGTGGCACTGAGTTAAAATATTTGTAGGATAGAAAAGCTATCAGTTACTTCATGTCATGAGGCTACTGTACTGGCTGAAAATCAGGCAAGCCGGCGGGAATTTAACCTTTTGAACGCACTGCTAGTGTAATTATTAAATTTTGGGTCTACAGTTACTCCTCGGATTTTTTTTATCGCATGACAAAGGTCAATGATCAGATGTATTGTTGTTAATTTAGTTTAAATAAATATAAATAAATACCCCTTTATAAATAAAACTTTGCTAACCACCGTTAAATTCTATATTTTTCTAACATACACAAATGTTAAAACGACGAATGTGGTGGGGACAGACGATAACATTTATATCAACGGCATTGAAAATCACAAATCAAAGAAATTTCTTATCTTCAATATTTAAGGCACTTTTCCTCCGTGCGGCAAAGTTTTGGAACATCCTGTATACAACTGACACTGACCATGAAAACTGGTCACTTCGTATAGAATTTTCCATACAATTATTACCAGTATCTTCTTTAGCTTGTTGTCATTTTTTGTTCAAAAGTATCTAATGTCCCAAATAGGTAAGAAACGACTATTTCCGGGGTTAATGACTGAAGCTAAGCCGAAGGTCTTCTAAATTAATTGCGTGATATGAATTATTCGGACTTTATATATATTTTTAAATTCAATAGTGTTTTATTAAAATACCGAAAATTTATGCGATGGTAAACATATGTGGTAAAAGTAAAACTTTTGAAAGTAACAAACTGAACTGGGAGTCGCACTATTTCCAGAAAAACTGGGGGCCGATTTTTGACAGCCGGACGCTCGAATTCAAAAAATTCAAGCTCGAAAATTATCGCACACAAAAGTTTGTCGCTATTGTTTTCGCTTGGAATTAATAGTTTAAATAATCATTATTTTAAATTTCTATCGCTTTTATTTTTAAAACATAATTTTCATCGTTTTATTCAGAGTTTTAAATGTCACTTTCGAGTGCTCGAATCTCAAAAATCACCCCCCAGAACATGAAATTATGTGAGTGACCTGTTTTAAAATATGTAATAAGGCAGAGGGTCATGAGTTTTATTAAATTTATTCAACTACCCAAAGGTTAACTGGAAGAGATCCCTAAAGGGATACATTTGCCCTTGTACAAATGTTATGTATTTTTTCTTTATGTAGTCTTTTATTCAATACTGAATTCATACAATAAAGTGTTTTACTACTATTACTTTACTACTAATCCAGAAAGACTGTGGTGATACCTACCATAACAGTACAGTTGACAGTGCTTTTCAGTTGCATTTATTTTCCGTTATCGTTATAAAAACCAGCACATTAGAATACATAAACATAATATACCGACACCCTTTATACACTATTTTTCTGGTGTAGCGCCTACATTAACGATCTAACTACAACTCCCTCAAAAAAAAATCTTGGAAAGTATTTTATGATTGCAAAACGAATTCATATAAATAGCATACCTTTAGGAAGTTCATACTGGTCCCTTAAAATACCAAAAATGTCCGGTTCAGCTGGATTGAGGGGAAACATGCTGGTATTCAGCATCGCTTCCACCACCCTGCTCCTAATCCTCTCAGGATAATCCGCCACCCTCTTTTCCCTTGTATTGCAGTATAGTTCATCACACGGTTGCGGAACTGCGTAATCTTCATTGAAATCTTGAATATTGTCACTGTTAATCGACGTTATAAAATGTGCGTATAATAAAAGGATATGTTTGAATGCGGCCATCCTTGTGCCGTGTCTAAGCTGCGACTGTTTTTTGATTAGAGGTATACAGTTGTGGGACGTCGGTCGATCGGATTGAGCACCAGCAGCTGTTTGACTTGTTACATCGATGACTATCTTTTGCGTATACATATTCAATCATTAATATCATTATGTTACATGCGTTTTTTGTATTAATTAGTCCTTATAAGAAGAACTGATATTTAAATATCGTTTAATACGTTGGTTTCTTTGTTTTGTCTTTGAATCATCTTGTGTGGATGTGCGATGTGCATTGTTTACCAAATGCACCTGTTTAGTCAAAGTCAAAGTCAACTAACTAGTCGCCTGATTTGACATTTTTTCTACATTAATAAAGTGACCTTGTTTCTTACAGATAATTAAGCGAAGTGCATTAATGATCAAGATTAAAAATAATTTCGCTGTTTAAAACAACATTGATTAAATCTCATGACTATGAGTTCTAATCGAACGATAATCTGATTGTTATACTCACTACTTTTTATCACGCTTACAATTTACGGACAGAAAACGAGTGAAAAGGCAGTATATATTATTAAATCGCAGTCAAACTAGAAGAACGTAGTGAGAGTTAACTAAAAGGCGAAAAAGCCAACTTAGCAATACAAGTGTCACTAAATAGCAGGAGCGTCCTCGTATCCAAATATTTGTAGACAAGCAAAACTTAAGAAAAAAATCTCAACTTTCTTGTTATTAGGAAAGCCGGTGGAAATTTAATTATATGGGCGCCCGCCGCTGTCTAATAGAACATATCAAATTAATAATATTGATGAATTTATGACACTTTTTCATTTTGACTCCGTTTGAAAACAAATGCAAGTTTTATAATAATTTTAATTCGCAGCATCATCTCTTATTGATGAAGGGTTCAGAAACCTGTTGGTTCCGCGACTCGAATCGTGATAATCTTTTTGCCGTTCAATGCCCTCGTGTGTGGAGTGTCTCATATAGCTGTATGTATAATTATATCGGTACAGGAGGTTGTTGTGGTTTTTTTTTCATCGATGTTTAGATGTTTACATCTAAGTATTTGCTATATGTATAAAAAACTTAGATCATAGCTTTGTCAGTTGATTTGCTATTCGGTAACTGTTTAGAATGTTTGGACCGTTACCTAGTCATTGATACGTTCATGGGTGGGTACCATGTAAACATAGTTTTTATTACCAGTCGCAGGTTTTAGTGATAATTTGCATTGAGTTAAATATCAAATTCCCGTTGTACGCCGTTGTACTTTCCGAGTATAGTATTAATATATCTACATATTCATATATTTTTTATTAGCACTCATCTGTGTATTGACTGTATTGTCTAGTCAACCCAGAATATTATACACACAGGTCAACCGTGTCAGTCATAGCCCTGGAAATAAGTTGGTAAAAAAAATGGAGACACGTTATGAGTATGAAGGACAGCTCATGGATATTTATTTATGCATAGCTGTCTTTTGAGTCTTAAAGTAAAAAAAAATGAATTTTATAATATTGTAGGGCTTCACTGGCTTCAGCCTTCAAAATATCCTCTACAGGTATGTGGTGTGCATCGGCCTTAAGTGGGAAAAAACGGCAGTAATTTTTTATTCCCATTATTACCTAAATCTGCTATCATGTGGGGGTGTATATAGCTACGAAAAGATAGAGGGAGAGAGAAAGAGACTGAGAACTGGTGGTGGAGAACAGGTGGGACGTCTTCGACTTCGCATAGATTGATTCGTCTAATGCCAAATGTTTATGTAAATACTGATGTCCAGGACAATTCTTGTGCCAGTAATATTCGTTTCGGTTACTCAAATCAAGTAGTTTATTCTGTGATTTAAGGATACTACTTAGTAGGTATAAAACATATTTAATAACAAATTGTAGAGCCGGTATACAATTTTAAACCAAACTATCGGTGTTCGTCATTGATACTAACTTTTAATGTTTTCAGGTCGTATACATAAATCGTAAATATGTTATTAACTTATTATGCTTAGGTACCAGTTATTGTTCTAGGATATAATAGAACTCATTTTCCGTATTCTGTGGCACACTTTGTTGATAACGCTCAGATTTCCATTTCCAAGCTTGTTTAAGCAGATCCGCGCCTTTTTCGCCGATCATCATGGCCGGCCCATTAGTGTGTGCAGTTATATGTCTAGGAATGATACTGCTGTCGATGACCCTTAGTTTTTCTATGCCGTACACCTTCAGTTCGTTGTCTACTACGGCGTCTGGATCCGAGACTGGCCCCATCTTGCATGTCGCTATTTGGTGATGCTCCGTCTGAGTAAGCTGTCTCAGAGCGCATTCCCAGAACTCATCTGTATTGAAGGTCCGATTTCTACATTCCGGAAAGTTAGGCTGAAATAATTTTGATCCATATTTTTTGAACGGCGGCGAGTTACCCATTTTGATAACGTATTTTATTCCGGCTAGCAATGTCGCTACGTCTCTCGCATCTGTTAGGTAATTATTTACGATTTTCGGTGGGCTAAACGGATTCTTATCCCTCAGTTCTAAGTAGCCTCTGGATTTTGGATATAAGAGCATCGGGAAAGCGCTCCAAGTTTCTCGATTGACGATGGCCCCGTATGCTGGGTTAAAAACGTCGTCTCTTATCCTCATTCCTTGCCTGATGGCGCCACCTCCGTCGGAGCCGATTGAACCTCCGATGGATAGCAACTCAAGGTCTACGTAAACATCACTCTCATAAGGTACATCCGTTTTGATATAGCCCAGACCTTCGACTCCACCAGGGGAAGCAATAGGTCCATCTCCGAAATTAATCCATCTTATTATATTAGGCAAATTAGCCTCTCGAGATTCTATTAAACTGATGTTCGAGGCATTTAACGTAAACACAATCCCGTCAAATGATATATGATCGTACAAAGTCCTGCCAACGCTTAAATTTTGAAGGACGGTAATGTTAAACTTTTTCAAGTGGTTCTCTGGGCCGATTCCTGATAACATGAGAAGTTTAGGCGATTCTATAGGCCCTGCAGATAAAATAACCTCCCTTCTTGCTTTTACCGTGTATCTCATACCATTTTGTACGTATTCGACACCAGTTGCTGTTTTGGTAGCTTTATCGATAACAACTTTAGTGGCTCTGCTTTCTGGCAAAATGTGCAGGTTTTTCCGGTTTTTGTGGGGATGTAAGTAAGCTTTAGCGGCGCTGTGCCGATGACCCTTGGATGTGGTAGCCTGCACGTATCCCAACCCCACTTTGTCGGGGTCGTTGTAGTCCACTGTTTGGTCGCCCAGAAGTCTGCCGGCTGCCAAAAAAGCTTGTACTAATCTTGTTCTGAAAATAGTAAAGAGATAACAGCGACTACAAACAAACATCTTAATCATACGAGTAATCAGATCTATTTTTATTCGTGAACGATGTTAAAGAAGCGATGCAACTCAAATATTTGGATGAATACCATGTACGGACACAGGTACGTTACATTATACGTACCTAAGTGGTGGATGTTCAATGGAAACTTTGCCATTGTGGCCTTTATAGGGATTTTCATTATTTTCCATGAGGTTCGATCTTTCCAGTTTAATGTAATATGGCAGTATGTCCTCATATGACCTGAAAAACAATCAATGGGTATTTTGTTCGTGCTGGTCAATGGTTTTGGGTAGGAAATTAAATTTTACGTGAAAGTTAGTACCAATACGGACCAGCCGTAATTCCCGTCACGGGCTATCCTGTCCCAGTCTTCGGGCCGACCTCGGGTGTAGAGCATGTAGTTAATGACGCTGGTACCGCCTACCGCGCGGCCCCGCGGCCAGGGGCAGCGACGGCCTTCCATACCTGGGAAAAGTAATAACAATCCTGTACATATTCATTAATATTAATCGAATTACTGTTACGAGCTTATATATATACACGAGTATAATCAGGATAATGGAGAATTGCTGATGTTGACTCATCGCTCCTGAACGCTCAGAACGATCAACAGATTGCGACCTTGCGACGAATGGTCTCTTCATAAAAAAAAGGGATCTTACGAGAAATTATATTATCAAACACAATCTAAGTCTCGAGCGAAACCATAATCTTGCCCACCAATTTGTCATCGTTGCCCGCCTCTAAAACCACTATCATGCTATACATGCAGGTTGCCAACATAAACAAACCCGTAGCGGCAGTTCCGTCTTGTGCCCAAAAAGCGTACTCGGTCCGTTGAAAATATAGGAAGAGTCAGTGAGAATGTTCCACCAGCACGGGAACTGCAACATTACGCTGCTCCATCAATATTGGCCTGGTTACCTGGTATACCTACCTAAACACACCCCTGGTTGCGGCTCCGTCCTGTACTGCCACGCATACTCCGTCCGCTGGAAGTACGGTGCGAGCGCGGGCACGTCGGTGAGGATGTTCTCCGGCCTACCCGCCTCAAGCACCAGCACTGTGACGTCACGCTGCTCCGTCAGCCGTGATGCCACAGCGCAACCGGCGGACCCAGCCCCTACCACCACGTAGTCGTATTCTGCCCATGGGGCTGCCTGGCCTGAAATATTCAATGTCAGATTATCAATGTCTTAAATGAGTTCCTTCTTAGTCTTAACTAGGCCTGTGTAGGCGAGGCGGTCAAACCTGAGTTCGGACAAATATTACCACGCGAAGGCAGATTATTACATTTATTACCATTACATTATATTAATTCAGTGGTTTACCCTAAAATAATATAGAAATACGTCGGCAATGCTTATTAATTAATATCCCTTTGTTTGTTATTTGTAGTTTTTGAAAAAAAAAGGTATTTTTGACTGGCGTTCATTCCGCACACATCAAACATACATAGAAATAACACTTACAGTTCAAGTGTTATGTAAATTACGGTTGTGGGGCATACGCTCTCTCAATAGGTACAGTCGCTATCAAATATATCGGAGCGCCCAGGGTACTCAAAAAATATCTGTGCATGCACTGTATCGCCTTGACAATAGAGGCGTTGTTTAGATATTTGTAACCACCTTGTCCGCTCCTATATATCTGATGGCTCTTAAAGTGCGTAATTGAGTAAACCGCATTATTGTCACTTCGGTTTTATGACGCAACGTATGAAACTGGATTTTACTGATGCCATTTCATGACCATGACCGTTTTAAAGAAAAATCTTATTTTTCTTGTAGATTTCTTATTATTTTCAATGTGATTTTAAAAGCGTTAATATCTGTAGTTAAGTTACGATATTGCTATTATCCTGTTATAAAAGTAAGAGCAATATATTCAATGAAACGTTTCGACGCTTACTTACCGCCAGGCAATGGATACGAATCCCTTAAAAATCCGAAGAAATCTGAAGATGTAGTAGCAGGGCGTCTTGCAGTAGACAGAGTCTTCATAGCAAGGTCCATCATGGCTCCTCGAGGCCTCGTTTGCCCCGTCGAATTAGAGGGCTCTCTAAACTGGAAGACTCCTTGAGATCTTATTATCGTGTCTCTTTGGCATTTGGATATCATTAAGGAACCTAGCAACGTTAATGTCCAAAGTAAATGTAACATTGTGGAAAAATACAAAAAATACAAGTGAATTTCACAGATACCAAAGTGCAGTGATTTGTTATGTATCTAAAGAATAGGCATTCCTATCCTTCCGAACACACCTAGTTAGTCACATTATAAAGTAATCTTTTTTTATATCTACCCGATTAAACCGATGTTTATGGTTGTCCGTTAAATTATTTTATTTCGATAACACTTCTTTTTTAGAGGTGCACTCTGTTCCAACTTTAAATCACATTTCTGATAATCCTATACGCACTTTCACAGCAAAATAATCTTGTAATTCAATAAAGCACCGCTTTTATAAAATTTGCACCACCACCAAGAAAAGTTTGCTTATTGTCGCATTCTTGAAAAAAGGCTGCTATTGTAAGCTCTTACGAGTGAAATTCCCGTAAACATGTGACTGCAATTGCACCGTGTCAAGGCGGCGATCAATGGACAGTGCAGTGCGTTTGCGCACAGTCTCAAGTGCAGCATGAACCAGAAACAGGTGGCAAGGGAATGTCGGTCTTGGATACAATTCTTAATAACGCGTTAACACACTCGTTATTTGCTATTGATCTTGTTTTCTGATAAATTTTGTCGCAAATGAATTACGGTTTTGTTATAGTGCGAGTTAAGATAGTACCTATATTTTTTTTGTTAGTAGATTATACGGAAATGTAATTTTAGGACAAACATAGTAATGAACCCAACTTTTACTTTAATTTTAACGCGAAAGTCTTATTTCTTGTAATATGTACTAATAATAGGTTCATGGATGACCTGGAGTACCTACCTGGACGCTTTCGAACGCGATTGGCAGGTAATCGTGTCAGGGATAGAGACGAGTGGAAATCGTAGAGTGAGGCCTTTGCCCAGCAGTGGGACACTCCATCAGGGTAATAAAAAAAACTAATAATTAGCATGTATTTAAGTCTCAAGAAAGTAGGTACGATTTCTTCTGGAAAAGCTACAATTAAGTTAAATATATCTGGAACAATGTTATGTAAGTAGTATTAAAATGACATAAGTAACATAAATTAAAAGTAGTCCATTTGTGAATGTAAATAATAAATACTTTACCTACTACAAAGCATTTATGACGTCACAAGGTAAACTCCATGCAGTATGAGGACTAAAGTAGTACGTAGTTCATTGCCATACTTAACGAGGTCGCTCTCGGAATTTAAAATATAACTAGAATTCTATAATGAACAGGCATTTATTATTATTTACGTATTTAATAAAAAAATATTTCTTGTTGATTTACATATCTCTTTTTGGCCCAGTGGTTGACTGGTAGAGAATGCCTTAAGGCATTAAGTCCGCCATTTGTATATTTTATGTGCAATAAAGTTTAAATAAATAAATAAATAATAATAACATTACTGCCTTAACTTATTTCTCTACTACTAATACATCAACTTAAATAATACTATATTTAAAATTACTGCCGCTGATGCGGCATGTCAAAGTATCTAAACGTACAAGTTAATGTTTTCATTAAATTTTTGATGTAAATTCCTGTAGGTATTTAAAAGGGCACTACTTTTGATGCGCAATCCTCTG
This sequence comes from Pammene fasciana, assembly GCA_911728535.1. Lineage (NCBI taxonomy): Eukaryota > Metazoa > Arthropoda > Insecta > Lepidoptera > Tortricidae > Pammene > Pammene fasciana. Next base: position 9,163,685 of record OU452292.1, read on the forward strand.
GGCAAAAATTGGTAAATGCTCTCCTCTTCCGCAACCAACCAGTACAAGTACAATACATATCCTTTTGAAATGACTATTTGTACCTATAGCTTCTTCATCACTCGATAATGTCTCATTTTAGGTGGGAGGTACTAATTATTTTAAACACAGATCTTTCGTGAGACTCAAACATATTAAATATATATTTACTAACGTTTCATAAGTCGAATATTGCTCGACATGTTGAAGTATTTTCCGACTAAAATGGTTATAATGTCAGAAATTAAATACTACAATTTTATAGCTGCACAGAGGTTCACCTTCCTGGTAGCGTTATCAATTTTCAAAATAAACATTGTATGGCACATTTGTTTAAATGCATATGGCCATGGCTGCCATAAGTATAATTGTTTTCGCTAAAATAAAGAAAAAGATACGCATACGCACACATTCTTGTCTACTGCGGAAGCCTTAAACGTCAGTACTATTTCAGTACCGCATGCATGCAAGGGTAAAGGCTACCGGATGTGCAATGTTACCACTGGCTGAGCTGACGCTCATGAGTTATTAGCTTCGTGGGAGAATTGTATGCGTAGTTCAGCTTGATCGCCTCCAATCTTCCTTTATCATATCAGCAGCTTTTTCGGCGATCATGATCGCTGGCGCATTGGTGTGAGCAGAGATGGTTCGCGGAATTATGCTAGAGTCGACGACACGAAGGTTTCGCAAACCGTGCACGCGTAACCGTGGATCGACTACAGCGAGAGGATCACCGGCGGGGCCCATGCGGCACGTGGCGATCTGGTGGTGTAGCGTGGCAGTCAGCGTACGCACCGCACACTCCCAGTACTCGTCTGAGTCAAAAACCAGCCCTTGGCAGGCCGGGTACTGCGCGCGGTGCAGCTTGGCGCCAAACCGTTGGAAAGGCTCAGTTGCTGCAAGCGCCTGTACGTGCCTTATTGCTGCCACGAACGCCGCCACGTCTTGTCCGTACGCGTCTGAGAGATAGTTCCCCTGCATGCGCGGGTGGCTCCACGGGTTCTTGTCCTTTAACTCCAGAGAGCCAAACGATTTGGGATGCAGAAGCATTGGAAACGCACTCCATGTATCCTTGGTTCCTAATGATCCAAACGCTTCATCAAATACTTTGCTTTTTATTCTCATGCCTTTTCTTCCTGCTTTACTATCACCGGGACCGCCATCTGCGGTGATTGATCCACCAATACTGATCAGTTCTATATCAGGAACAAGTTCAGGGTCGTCGGATACTGGCGTTTTAATGTATCCGATACCTTCCACTGCACCAGGAGATGCGAGGCTGCTGTCACCGGTATGAAACCATTGCACGATTGAAGAAATTTGTGTAGCTTCCCGTTCGCTAAAGCTTACACCAGTGGTGTTAAGTTCAAATATGATACCTGGAAAGCATATATGATCGTAAAGCGTTTTTCCTACTGGCAAATCTTTTATTAAAGGTACTCCCATTTGACGTAGATGTTCCTGTGGTCCTACGCCAGATAACATCAGGAGCTGTGGTGATGCAATAGGACCCGCAGACAGTATCACTTCTCTTCGCGCGCGCACAGTGTACGTTATACTGTTTCTCGAATATTCCACTCCGTAGGCATTGTTAGTTTGGGGATCTATTAGTATTTTGGTGACAGTGCTTTGTGGTAAAACATGAAGGTTTTTCCTCTTCTTGTGTGGATGTAGAAAAACTTTGGCAGCACTTTGCCTGTGTCCATTGTTTATGGTTACTTGCACTCTTCCAAAACCGAAACCGTCAGGAGCGTTGTAGTCAACCGTAGGGTGTCTAAGGATCGTGCCGGCTTCCAAAAACGCTTTCAAAAGCTTTGTTCTGAAATAAAAACAATAATACATTGTATATAGATGTTATATATATACTCATATTGATATAATAAATTAAGTTTGTTACTTATGCTTATTCAAATGGAGAAAATTCAATTCAAATTCTGACCGAGAATAAACTTCCAGGAAAATAACCCTTGCAATGGAAATGTCGAATACATTATATTTAGTAGGTAACGTAAGACTTACTTTACTCGGACATATTCCACGGGAAGTTCTCCATTTTGACTTCTGTATGGATTCCTTTCAAATCCTTTCAAGTTGGCCCTTTCAGACTTTTTGTAATATTCTAGAACCTCATTGTACGACCTGTAATTATCATAAATTATTATGTTACATATATAAGCGCCCGATATGTATAGTTTACAAAGGTCTTTAAAGTCCTTTTCACACCACCCATTCGTATACGGGCCTTTTCTTCCCTCCTAGGAGGGAACAAAGTGGCACTTTTCTGTTCCAGGACATTACTTTTTTTTTCCGGCCAGTCCGCCATGGCAACAAAATGTCTTATTATATTAATCGATTACACTTTCATTATAATCGATTATGTGTATACATTTTTTTATATTTATTACTATTTTTATACGTTATAAAATTCTGTTTTACTCATATTTATCATAAATATACTTCAATTCAGTAGGTGCGTTACTATAATGAATGATTAAAAATAGTTAGCATCATTATATTATTTTTCCAAATCGATGTTTTAATTAATAACGAATAGACGTAGCAATCGATTCGATCTAAGTATACGTTGTCTGTGGTGTGGTCTGATATTTATTCTCTGTTTTATTATTACATTACGATAGTTTCATGCATAAAATGATGAATATTTAAAGAAACTGCACATAAAAAGTAGTTAAATTGGAAAAAAACAAATCCCGTGTTCCTGCATCCTGTGTTTGCAAGTGATTCAAGTATATTCCCTGTACGGATTCAGGTGAAAAAATAAAATGTATTCGAGCGATAAGACATGAAAACATGACGCCGGAATTTATAGAATGAAAAGAAACGCAACATTGGTGCGTAATATGGCCAATTTGTTGCCATCAAATCTAGACAGAAGGATCTAAAAGCACACAAAAGGAATACGAAAAGTCGTTATATTTGAGGTAGAGCTCCCGCTACACGTGTAACACGCGGAAACGAATACCCGTGTACTTAAGACCGGCGGTGCTAAGGAACCGGTTTACACGAACCCGCCAAGATTCGGAAACGTGTCCGGGAAACGTTTCCAGGATACGTTTCTCAGACACGTTTCCCCGGTTACACGGGTACTTAATACCGGCCCGAACGGTTCCGAAGCTCCGAAGCAGTTAGAGCTGATTCAAATAAGGTTTACTATTGAATGCTCTAATTGTGAACTGCATTATTATGCACCACACACTTGAGCGAAATTCAGCGCGGAATTCAGGCAAAAAGCTGAATGCCGCTCAAATGTGTGGCGCTCCTTATTATATGAGGTTGAATGGATTCATATCATATAGATTTACTTTAAAATAAAAATTCTTTACCCAACTCCACAAAAACCATAATTGTTTTGGAGTCCTTTATTACATACCTACAAGGATAATTATTATTATATAATTATATTGAATACTTACGTATGTTAAATAAAATAATATTAAAATTAATTACCATGCATATATTATATAACGAAGTTCACAATCTTACTAATTACGGCGAATATGTTGTTGTAATTAGTACCATAGTGCACACATTTAAAGTCTAAATTCAAACAACATTTTCGCCGTAATTAGTACGATCGTGAACTTGGGTATCGATATTACAGGTAGGATTAGGTTAGGACGCGTCCAACTGAACAAAAATATGTGAACACGACCTTATACCCATACAAATAAGGTTGTGTTCACATATTAACGGATATTAATGGACTCGACTGTACATTGCCGGAAAGGAGGCAATAATTGCCTCCCGACTTTCTTATTAAAACTTTACACAGTGATAACAGCAAATCAATATAAAATATATATTATACACTGATGTAGGTAATGTAAAAGTACCTATCTGAATTCATAGCTGTAGAGACATAATGCAATAACTAGGTATTAATTATAATATTGATATTCTCTTATTTTTATCTCTTTCTTTGTTTAACCGAGCATAAAGAACACGCGCGACGGCTCCTACAAAAATAGTAACTAGGTACGAATTTAAGTGAACGATAATATGACTTATTGGGATAAGCTTAGATCATAAAATGGGAAATCCTTTATTTTTACTTGAGTGACTTTCACGCTAACGTCCCGGCGATCCAGGTAATAAAATTAAATGTGTCATTTTAGGACATCTTTTTGTGCGCTATTTTGACCAAAACGTTTTGTTTTCAAATCTTAAATGTAATAATAGTAATAAAGCTTAAAATAGGTAGATACCTATTTTAAGCTTTATGTCGATGTTATAAAGTCAACACGTCTGTAAAAAAACGTTAAAAACATTAAAATTCCCACAAATGTAATAGTTTCGCTGTGGTAATTTAAGAGCACCCTCTACAATACAACTAGAATAAATAAAAATAAATTTTCCTAAGAATTTTTCGAATTTTCCTAAGCATCTTGTTATTTTAAAACCCGCAATCAAAGAGGTATATTATAGAGGTATGCCCGGGCTTAAAACTAGGTAATTATCATTGAATTAAAAATAATAGAAGACGGAAATAACCAAAATATCACCATATTTAAATATGATATGAGGATTCTGGTTATTAAAAAAGTTTTGTTTAATAAATTCAACACGTCTAATAAATGTTTAACTACATAATATATATCAAACTAATACAAAATTAATTTGATAGCTAAGTTTTATTTACGATGTTAAACTTCAATGTTTTTGCTCTAGTTAGTGATCTATTTGTGCAAAATTTACCTGCTATTCTATTACCATCATAAAAAGGCACACCCACAGTAACCATTTATTAAATTTCTACTCTACGGACCTCACAATAAGATTCAAATCACCAAACTCCCCAAATGTATCATATATTCATTCGTACCGTTTGAACGACTCGATCCGTTCGACTCTTACCGCCAAGGACGTTTCCAGATCCGCGTGTATTTAAGACACGGTTTTTTCGACTACACGTTTAACCGTGGACACGGATCTTAATTACACGTTTCTTAAGGACACGTGCGAAACGGGCCAGAAAACCGTGTAGCGTGTTATTCGGACACGGGTATTCGAAACGGTTACACGAGACCCGGAAACGACCGCGAGCCCTAATTTGAGGTTACCTAGAGACATAAAAATTGTTCTCGGCATCGGTATTTGTGGTTTAATTGCAAGGATTTGCTACCTTCCAAGTTCTACCCTGAAGCATGTAGGTACTCCATGTCAAAAATAATGATAATTAAACAAAATTAACAACATTTCTGAAATGAATTTCTGAAGGCCACCAAACGAAGTAAGTCTCAAGTTTTGATTGCAAATAATATCAAACATTCAAACACAGCATTTGATTTCAGTTTCTCTGCCTATGAATGTAAGTAAATTGACTCATTTTATGCTTACAATGCCTGTAAACAGTTCTTGATTTTTTTAACTTAAGATAACTCTAACTGTTAGAGTCTAATGACACCAAAAACTAATTCTAATTTCATAACCTAGCAATGATTTTGTTATGTTTATCTATGTTTGCAATAGTCTTGGGGACTCGCCAGTGTGTCCACAACACTCGGCTTAAGCAACTTGCACATTTTAAATGGTTCACTTTCGGAACGCTAATAAGGTTATTTTAACTAATAACTATAACTAGGTAGCTATAGTTATTAACATTGTGATGAGTCCCAACAGTGCAATCAATTAACATATTTTTTGTTTTGTTTTAGGTTGTTCTTATCTCATGAGCTCAGCGGTGTTTGTCGAGTAAATGGAGTATGGACTTCTTAACTTCTTCCGATAATGCCAAACACCACCTTCACCTTTACCAGGATATTCTACTGATGAAAAATTAAGACTAACTTCAGTTTTGCTATGAAAATTTTTTTGTATAGAACTAAGACTGCCTTAACCCGTGCCGACATTATCCTACTGATACAATACCAAGAATGGCTCCTCCTATATCAGGAAGCATACTAAGCACAAATGTATAAAGTGAAAGTAAATATGATTCAACAATAACGTCTTTTATTTTCGTCTAGGGGGGTGTGAAAAGCAGTATGTGTCACATAGGAGCAAAATTATTTTCACCTTGGGCGTTAACACTTGAATCCCTCACTACGCTCAGGAGTCTATTTTAGAATCCCTCGCTGCGCTCGGGATTCTATTATAGACTCCATCGCTTCGTTTGGGATTCAATGTGCGCCCTCGCCGTAAATATTTCATTTTGCTCCCTTGTTACACAATCTACTATTAAACAACAAATCAAATTGAAAACAAAGAACTAAGTGTAAATTCCATCAAACGAGAACGTGTACAGGACACATCCACATACAGGAACGTGTATAGCTTAACAGCCAAGCAGAAAATGAGTAGGTATAATCATAGAAACAGAAACCCCAATGGGTGACAGAACAGACTGCCAGTGGCATGACTGGAAGTAGTGTTAACTATCCATTTACATTAATAGATACGCACGACACGACCCCAGTTAAATTCTAGTTTAGTGTCTATAATAATTGATGACAACTAGTTCGTAGGTGTTTATCACTACAGATTTCATTAGGCAGGTACGTTTGATACACGGTACTTATTATAATTACAAAAGTATTTTTGCTGTGTCTGTTATCTTTGAAAGGTCGGTTTGTAGGAAACCTAAGTAGGTAACAGAAAAATGATAAGACAAGGGTTTCTTGGTTTTTCGATATTTATCAGCTCGTGGAAGGATTGGAGAATGACAGAAAAATTCCCGCGAGAAAAAAAGACATATTTACATGATTGGCACTGAATACTTGAACCTTACTTGAACAACCGTTAAAACTATCACTGTCTTTATACAAAACGATCTGACAATGTCACAAGTCCAATTGTCAATTTCAATATGGTAGTGGGAACACGCGCTCCTGTGAATACTCGTAAAAGCTTCGCTTCATGAGCCCACGTTGGGAGCACTCGAGCAGGGAACGTGTATTAGTTAATCAAGCGTTTATACATATTTGGACTAATATTTTAGTGTCAAAAAAATCATTACCATCCATAATTTCCGTCGGCGGCGATACGGTCCCAATCCTGCGGGCGGCCGCGAGTGTAAATCATGTAGTTGATGACGCTCGTACCTCCTACCGCCTTGCCCCGTGGCCAGAAACACCTCTCGTTTTTCATACCTGGAAAAATTAGGGTTACATTTGAGACAATAATCGCGCGAAATACTAATACCCAATATAATCCTAATAAAATTTGCTTCGACGAAATAAACTTTTTTTTTATCTATAGTGTAAATGGAAGATTGATATGATGAACCTTCGCCATGGACTCACGGATGACCTTTACAGGATATAAATGTAATTCTTAGAACTAGTTTAGTTAATTACTAGATCCTAATATACCTAGATCGAGGCTAACGATCTTGATCATACCGATTAGGTATAGTATAGTTGATACCGGAAATAGTTCGTAGAGCAATGAACCTATTTACAATTGCCTTCTCAAGATGGTTTTGGACTTAAAAATAATATTCTTTATAAGGCCAAGTACAAATAAGGAGGTAACATTAACTAATTCTTTAATTTATATATGGCAAAAAAGTATGGTCAGCAGCAAAAGTTGCTAAGCGGGTGGGGTGTTCAAAATGAGCTGGACACGACTTTATTTTTAAGAGAATAAGAGCGTATGTAGGTCATTTTGAACACCCTAGCCGCTTAGCAACTTCTGCCGCTGACTGTAAGTACCACATTTTGCCTTATATAAAAATCTGTTGGTAGCATTAGCACATAATTTATAATAATACTAAAGCAGAAAATGTCTGATGTGAAGCAAAACCTGATGGTTTTTGTTTTTAATATCGAATCAAATGCTCGCCTGCAAGAAAATGGCCAGAAATGGCCTACAAGCAAAGCGGTGTGAGGTTACGTTTTCGTTAGTAAAAAAAGGAGTTGCAGGTTCTCTTGCACTTAGTTTATTCAATACAGAGACACTGGCATTCATTATTAACTGAGCGAATGACTACTGCGGGAATGCTGTGAGCATGCCAAAAGCCTCGACCAAATCATACAATCATGGGAACTGCGTATATAAAATTTAAAACAACTTGGGTACTTACCCATGCATACACCTTCTTCCCGTTCCATATAGTACTGCCACGTGTAATCGGTGGACTGGAAGTAGGGCGCCAGTGCTGGGATGTCCGTGAGGATCATCTCCGGCTTCCCGGCCTCGAGGAGCAGCACCGTGGTGTTCCGGTCTTCGGTGAGCCTGGCGGCGAGGGTGCAGCCGGCGGAACCGGCGCCGACGATCACGTAGTCGTATTCGGGGAAAGGTGCTTGGAGACCTGGTAAATACAGTCAGAGTTTGAGAAAAGGCCTTTAGGTATTACGTCACGAATATTCGCATAAAATTCTCAAGATTCCTTTAGCTTCCATCGACTTAACGTCATCAGGATAAATACACCAGAAAAAAGAGGAATCGCGAAACGATTTCAAACTTGAATTTCTTGAATGACTTGTTAGAGTTGCTGGCACAAGTGAAGAAAATAAATAAAATATACCTGCTTAATGGCATGTTAGTATTGTTAGTGTGAGCTGAGAAAGAGTTAAGTATCCTTACTGTATTACACGAGCTCTGTTTTTCCCCATTTCATCCCCACCCATGTCATGCAACCCCATTGGGCTTTAAAAAAATCATGGCTCTGAGACTCTTCTGAGTTGCCTTTATCATGCCATGAAATGAATGAGTAGGTACCGTTTACAATATGAAATTAAATGCGGGTTAGTGGGTTTTAGTTAAATATAGCCAATAATTTTAATTCTCAGGCCATAAATTCGCTCTTAGTATAAACATAACTGTCTATGAATAAAATTACAAAAGTTCGCGCCACTTCTATTAAGTAAATAAAATCCTGCGCCGATTTCTGGTTAGTAAAACTAGTTTTAAAATCTAGAGAATGTTGTATTTCCGTTAAAATGCACGAATAAGGCTATCAACCATTATTTTATTATGCAAAAAATTAGTCACCAATCTACAACTTCTAACGGCCGGCGAAGTTCTAAGTTCTTTGACCGCTCGCGGATAGCATTGACCTTGCAAACCAGAATTTTATCAATTTTATCATACTTCATCTTTAATATGTAATTTGGTATGCATACTCGAAAACGGAATGGTAATAAAGAGCCTGGTTAAAGTAGGACAGAAATTAATGTTGTTTTTATTATCTAGTTCAAACACGCTTTTTGGTGTTTTTAGGTTAATTGATACAATTGTTTATTTTTAAGCCTTCTAAGGATTAACCAAAGGTTTCTTTAACAAAAAACATGAGCTTTTTTTTCAATGCAATCTACGATGTTATACATAGATAACGTAATTCACTTGTGCCCGATATTGATTACATATTCTATATACCGGCCTACGTACTTACTTACAAACATGTGAAAAGTAATTGTGAAGTATAAGGTCGCTCTACATTTGAGAAATACATTAGATATAATATATTTAACCTTGAATTAAAACTACTTTTCTTTTTATAACTCACAATGTCAAGTTGGCAAAAAGGTCTTGTGTTTGAAAGTAAATTACTCACCTCCTGGTAGCGGGTACGGATCCCTTAGAAATTCGAAGAGGTCTCCTACATTCTTGGGCACATATTTTTTCGTTACTGATTTTCTGACGTAATCCACTATGGGACTTTGAGGATGCTGCCACAGTAATTTAGCATCTCTGCCATCATTTCTCGATGTTGCGTCCTGCAATTGGTCACTAAAAGTTTTCGCTAAAAAATCTTCATAATCACTTAGCTCGTTCTCTACAAATGTTTGTGCATAAACTGAACTGAAAACTTTCAGAATGAAAATTAAGGTTGCTAATTTTAAGATCATTATTATAATTTTACTCTTTACTAGAAATTTTTATATTTTTAAAGCGCAAATAAAATGGGAGATGGGAAAAAGTTGCTGGCCTCGACAACGGCCCGTGTTGGTATGTCGGTTTGCGATGCGACACCCTGGCACCTGCCTTTCGGCACTACATTGTTCATACGCGTCTTGGTAGCCATAGGTGCGTGTGTATTGCTAATTAGAGGTGTGGCCACCGTCCATGGTCATGGTCGCGTTCACTAAGTGAGCCGAAATTCTGCAAAGCAATGGGTTCGGAACCGGATCGGCCCGGTTGCACTTAACTGTTTGATGTATGAATTCGCAGTTCGTTAAAAGCTTCTTATACTCGTACGGAAAGTTTGACATTTAGTTTTTAAACCTTTGACTAATTGCCAATTGTGTGAATAAGGACTATCCTAGCTAATTATGCCAAAGGTTCTGGGGTCTCAAGTTCAGACGAGGATTATTTTGGAAATTGTCTGATGTGCTATTGGTATTTTATTTTTATTTTATTTGTTATTGTTCTATTAGATTAAATGAAAGAAATTATTCGTATGATATTTCACATTTATTATTTTATTATACTAGTTAAGTAGAACAACATATTTACAAAACGACTTCGTTACTTTGTCGGTACTGTAACATTCCTTTTCTCGTGTAACTTACAAACTATAACCTAATGGTATCAGACTATCTTATTCACATAGGCACAAAATAATTTAAATAAGAGGTATACATTTTATAATACCTATCGTAATATACGAACACTTTACATTGTACTAATGTCCTACTTGTAGTACTCAAAATTTGTACTGAGTGTACTTCGCCCCGCGTCTTCTTTTATCATATCGGCCGCCTTTTCACCGATCATTATAGCGGGAGCATTTGTGTGCACGGAGACTGTCCGCGGGATGACGCTGGAGTCCACCACGCGCAAGTTGCGCACGCCGTACACGCGAAGCCGTGGGTCGACGACGGCACGCGGGTCGTCGGCGGGGCCCATGCGGCACGTCGCGATCTGGTGGTGCAGCGTGGCGGTCAGAGTGCGCACCGCGCACTCCCAGTACGCGTCCGAGTCGAAGACCAGCCCGCGGCAGGCCGGGTACTGCGCGCGGTGCAGCTTTGCCCCCAATCGTTGGAACGGCGCCGTCGCCGCTAGCGCTTGCACGTGCCGCACCCCCGCCACAAACGTGGCAACGTCTTGCCCATAAGCGTCCGAAAGATAGTTACCCCGCATTCGCGGAAAGCTCCACGGGTTGTTGTCCTTCAACTCCAGAAAACCAAATGATTTAGGATGCAACAACATCAGAAACGCACTCCACGTTTCCGTATCATCGATCGATCCGAACGCCGCGTCAAAAACTTTTTCTGATATCATCATTCCTCGTCTCACGGATTTGCTTCCGTCTGGTCCCCCGTCTGACACTAATGATCCGGCGATGCTTATTAACTCGATGTCTGGAACGTTTGCAGGGTCGTTGGAAACAGGAGTTTTGATATATCCGATTCCTTCTACGGCACCGGGACTCGCAGGTGGTCCGTCTCCGTATTGAAGCCATTGAGCAACAGTTTGAATACTTTGCGGAAGTTGTATCAATCGAGACTCACTTAAACTAAGTCCTGTAGTATTCAAAGTATATATTACTCCTGGGAAACTAATGTGATCGAAAAGCATGCGTCCGACTGGCAAGTCTTGAATTACAGGAATTCCGTGGCTACTCAAATGCTCTTTCGGCCCTATTCCAGACAACATGAGCAGTTGCGGAGATGCTATTGGACCGGCTGATAATATGACTTCTTTCTTCGCAACTACGTTTCTCTTTAGACGATTCCTTACATACCGTACTCCATATGCCGTCTTCGTTGTGCTATCAATTAACACTTTAGTTACCCGACTCTTTGGCAGTATGTGGAGATTGGGTCTATTCTTAATTCCGTGCAGAAAAGCTTTAGCTGCGCTTACTCTCTTTCCATCTAACGTGGTTGTTTGAACGTATCCGAATCCGAGTTGTTCAGGAGCGTTGTAATCTATTGTGGGGTGTCCCAGTTGTCGTCCGGCCTCCAAAAATGCATCAACGAGTGGTGTTCTGTAACAGGAAAATAATCATTCATTCATTGCGCAATTCAAAACAGCAGAAAAGCAATTTGTATATAAAGTTTGCTAGCGACAATCTAAAGATGGCTTACCTGAATTGTGTAAATTCCACGTTCATTTCACCCTTTCTTCCTCTGTATGGAGAATCTTCCAATCCTCTCAGATTTGATCGCTCAGATTTCTTGTAATATTCTAATACTTCATTGTATGACCTGTTGCAAAATCAAATAATTATTTTATTGAAACGGAAACTTAATGATCATTGTGCAATAATGTATAGAACACAAGTTCAACCGGAACAATGTTTTGGTTACTTTACTTCCACTTATGTAATCACTTAATCTGTTGTTTTAGATGATTATAATGGCTAATTAAATTAATGGAGTCGTTACCATCCAACATTTCCATCAGCTGCAATGCGGTCCCACTCCTCAGGCCGGCCACGCGTGTAGATCATGTAGTTGATGACGCTGGTTCCACCAACTGCTTTTCCTCTCGGCCAGAAGCACTTTTCTTTTATCATTCCTGACAAAAAAATATCGGTTATACCTAGAATCTGTCCTCTTAAAATTTATTGGTCGAGACATATTAATGATCATAAAGAGAGCTATAGATAGGGGTATTGCTCGCCGGCGCGAAATTAAGCATGTGTGAAATCTGTTTAATAAAGCCATCCGTTCCACTCCACTCTTTTGAATATAGATATATTTAGATACATATTTGATAGAGGCAGAAATCTATGTTGAACATAGTCTTCTTATGTAAGTATGTAATAATAACAAATAGTATGTACCCACCCATACAAACGCCAGGCTCCCTATCCATATAATACTGCCACGTATAATCTGTCCTCTGGAAGTACGGTGCTATGGCCGGGACGTCCGTGGTGAACATCTCCGGCTTCCCTGCTTCCAGCAGCAGGACCGTCACACTAGGGTCCTCAGACAAACGGGCTGCTAAAGCGCATCCAGCGGAACCGGCGCCCACGATTATGTAGTCGTATTCGGTTAATGGCTGTTTTAGGCCTGAAAAAGGTTTTTTTTATTAGGGCTGTGTGTTCTAATCATCATCAATCAGTGTGTAATCTTATGTTTGTAAATTTTAACTAATGTCATATTAATCTTCCAGACGCTTTTCGGTGAAGGAAACTAAGCACAGACAGTACTTAACATACGTGCTAAGATTTAGATCGCTCTATGGCTTGATTTGAAATGTCTGATGGTAGCTGCTTTTGTAAAAACTAGTAGTGCAATATACTAGCGACCCGCCCCGGCTTCGCACGGGTGCAATTATACATATAACCCTTCCTCTTGAATCACTCTATCTATTTAAAAAAACCACATCAAAATCCGTTGCGTAGTTTTAAAGATCTAAGCATACATAGGGACATACAGCAGGAATCGACTTTGTTTTATACTATGTAGTGATAGGTACCTAGGTAGATAATCAAGTCAGATATTTGAACATTTGGACTTTTTACAAAGTGTAGAGGTTAATTATGTTGCTGAAGCTACTGGTTTTAAATTATTTGCTGTAATAGTTGCTGTTGATTAATGGGCCACTTACTAACATACTGTTATTAATATAAGTATCGACATACAAGTGTAAGGGTTACGTAAAGCGTCATTAGATAATTACCTCGATGCATTTACGGTGTGATTCAACATGAATATCGGTTGTTTGTATTGACAAATGTGAGTCTTTGTTTAGTTAGTCTGTAGTAGACTATGCAGTGACTATTCACTGCAATCATATACTTAACTCATGTACTTTTAAAATCTGGAGGTTCAATGACTTTACACTTCAATTACAAGACACTAAATAATTATATATAGTCATATAATCCATCCCATCCGGACGTTGACTCACGAATAACCCCTCTGTGACTTTTTGTAAGTGCAAATGGTTTAGTTGGTTATTTTGTGTTTAAAGATCCGAATATTAACCTTTCGAGTTGAATGCCACCTTTAATACTCTGAATACTTTGTAGCCAATACAGTCAGCAGCAGAAGTGTTCAATATAATCTCAATGCGCTCTGATTTTCTGATTGACAACACCATGCCCGCTTAGTAAGTTCTGCTGCTAATTGTACATAACAACACACATAATGTATACACTAAATGACAATGAAAACGGTTTACTTTATACACAATTTTCCATACAAGATGCCTCTTTTCATCGTCCAAGTTATATCAAGTTAGGTACTAATCCTTTGACTTGAAAATGCGTTTCCATCAAGTCGTGACTTGATCTACGAGTTCTACGACGAGTAATAAAATTTTGCAAGGTGATCTTAAAGATTTTATGTGTATTGTTCTATTTATCTACGGTTTATCAGCTTCCTGTGATTTTTATATAGGTCTACCTATAAAAATTCTACTAGCCCCTTAAAAGTCAAATAAGTCCTTAGGGTATTAGTTGGAGTTGACTATATCAACAAATAATAGGGCTCATAGGGCATTTATAATAATTTACGCCATGATCTGACTGTTCTTAGGAATTTCGAATGTTACTCACCATGGCCACGGGAAATGTCACTCAAAAAATCAATTAGGTCTATGGGCTCTTTATGGGATCATTGGGGTAGACTCGCTGCTCAATAGGCTCTGAATGTAAGACTGTCTCCGCCTAGACCTGGCTTCTCTTAAGAATTCAGGATATTACTTACCATTTTATATACATCATTTAGATAATGGGGTCCTTCGGTCATAATTTGAGTTGACTGTCTGTTTCAGCATGTCAGTAACAGGGTTCTGTTCTGTCACTACAAATGTCTTGGTCTATAGGTACCATTTGGTAACGGGTACATAATTCCATAAGATAATTAGGGTCGTTGAGACTGACTGCATCAAGGTCATCCTTATATACTTACTACTCTTAAGAACTTAGAATGTTACTTACCATTTGGCAACGGGTACTGATCCCTCAAGAAATCAAATAGGTCCATAGGATCCTTCGGGTCATAGTTGGGGTTTACTGTTTGCATCAGCATGTCAATAATGGGGCTCTGCCTGTAAGATTGCTCCCGCCTAGCCCTGGCTTCTCTTGAATACGTGGGGTATTGGTACCCGTCGACTGAGAAATCAACTGTTTGGAAACATAGTAGCATCGTCCATGCTATGAGCAACTTGAATCCTTGTGCCATTTCGTCTGTTAGATGACAGATGTGTCCTGTGGAAAAGGTAGTTTTATTATTAAACTGTCATGTGTATTACTATACTGTCAGATGTATTATTACATATTACATACACAGGGTTGCCAATCCGGATCTGAAATGTATGGAAGATTCATTGGATCCGGAATCAGATAATACGCTACTTTCCTATGAAGTCAAATCAGCTACTCTTTAGGAAACGTCAAAACGATTTGTTATGTGAAGTTTATTCGGGAAACTAATATTGTGTCGTCACAATACTATGTGATGAACACATCTACTTTATAAAAGTTTTAACCATTATAAAATCATTCAAAGCGCAAACACATGTTACACCTGGATTTTCGCGTGTATTTTAGAAATTTTGACTTTATGAATGCAACGAAACAATTAAGTTTATCTACTGGTAAGGTACCGATCGGCGATTGGTTTATATAGCCATCGCAGTCGATGTAGACTAGCACCTCAAAATACCTCCTAGACGCTGCAACTATCGTCTGTAAAGATGCTGTGGCCAATGATGACTGGTAAGTAAGTACCCTATTTCAGGAAATTGTGATCCAGATTGGGAAACACTCTTTTAATGACAATATTTAACGAAATTTTGCTTTATGTTTAATAACAGTATCCCAATCTCTGCATTTTAATTTGCTACGATATATATTTTTCGCGTTGAAACTTTTTGTAGCATTTTTGTGTATATAATTTTGTGTATATTTTTATTAAAAAAAATATTACGTTGCTAAACGTTAGGCAGGTAATCTCCTTCATACTTATCATTTACTAACCTATGTATATCAAGGTTGTATGGTTCATTATCAATAGTTTCTAGTGCCATCATCGCTGACTTATATGTATCGTGATATCATAGTGTGCAGTAAACTTTTTGACAGCCTCATACGTATTCCATCTCGGTTCCATTGCACTGTTTATGGCTCTACAGACAAAAGGCGCTGGTATAATTGCGTTAGTATGTTGTTATACGTCTTTTATGTATGTATCACTAACAAAATCAGCGTTTAAATATTACAAATAGGCAAAAAAAAATTTTTAGAGGTTGATTTTTAAATATTACATTTGCTTTGATAAATAGATACAAGTGTCTCTTGCATCCTTTCATAAAATTGAATTAAAAATTATCGAGCAATAGCCCTTCATTATATTTTTGTGTTTTGTTTGCATTATATTTTAAGATCATAACATTCATAACGTAGGTTGGTCCAGATCCTAGATGTCCATTTTGTTCTGTTCAGAAGGTCTATTGTCGTACATATACATACATACAATAATACGTATGTTAGAACTTCCTTTGAGGAGCATATAGTAGCTTTATAATTTGCTGGTAAGTATAATAAAAAAACGTAAACTCACAAAACTTTATAGCATATCATTGAAAAAGCGTAGGTAATCTATTAGTATTTTGTGCAATGACATAACTGACATAAGGTATGATTTTAATAAGTTTCTATTTTAAAACTGGGTAACAATATGCTCAAGGAAACTATTATACGAACATGCGATGGTTCAAAAGTTATGATTATAATATTATTAAATTAGGCATTTCCGTAGGAACTAAACACAAAGCCGCGTTATATTAACATACCGCTACTTACATTAGTTGTTAATTTGTTAATGTCATTGAAATTTAATGATTAAATATGTAAGTGAGGCACTTGTTCATTTATTTTTTCTATGTGAAATAATGTAACTTTTAATTAACGGAAATTATGTATAAGTATATCGATCGAGTGAAAAACGAATTTTATACTTTACGCGTATTGACGCCATGCAGTTTTTGATTTAGATGTACGATAAAATAAAACTTTGGTGGCGTCCTCAGATGGCTCTCAAAAACTTTCCTGATATTCTCCTGACAGTTATCCTTACACCCTCTTCTCCGGATTTATATGAACCAACACGCAATTTCTCGCCATTAAAAAAATGTTGAATTTTGTCATTCTAATGATTCGTAGGCTAAAATTAAATTGTGTACCTATACCTCCGTCAAAGCTCATGTGTGGTTAAACGAAAATGAAAGGCCTACTGTCATAGCTTGTATACCGTCTCCACTACTAGTAGTATATGAATATGGCATGGGCTATATGGCACACCCGCAAAAATATTAGCTTTCTGCAATTTTGCAGAGCTAATATGCTATTTTCATGCTTTTAGAATAAGTTAACAGCAGAAGTAGCTTGGCGTGGTAAAGTGTTCAAAATGATCTCATCACGCTCTTATTCTCTTTACAATAAAGTCGTGCCAACATCACTTTGAACACCTTACTCGCTTTGATTCTTCTGCTGCGGACTGCAAATAGAGTAACCATTGTACCAATCTTGTTTTTTTAAAAATATATTGGTATTTAGGACAACAGCAGGCGTAAAAATACAATTTGCAAGCTTCAATTACATATTTATTAGGCCAATAACAGTTATCCGTTGATTACAAGATATTAATTGGTACAGTAATATTGTTTATTTTTATTTCATAAAATTGTTGTACTGAAATACGATTTTCATAGAATTAGGACAAGTCAAAAACTGTTTGGCAGATTACAACTTCCGATGATCTTCAAATACTGTATCATTTACTCACTTACCTTATATCTTGTAAATAACAGTTATTCCAAAAAAAAATGCATGCACTAGGAAAACACAGGTTCTTTTTTATATAAAGTTTCAGGCCGATCGCTATGTTCAAACAAAGGTGCGTCGGCGCCTTTATGGTAACAAATCCGAAAGGCGACTGCCCCAGCGATATGTTTAGTTGTCAACTGTACTAGAATTGCTAGCAGCATTAATTGAACCGGCCAATTTATGCCAATGTCATTAAAATGACTCTCAGGGAAAAGTTGCACTAACGATCAAGTGCAAGGTGTCAGTAATGTCATTAATATATACGTAATGTACGATATTGTAGGGTTTTAATTCGCACTTTGGCTTAGCGTATTTTTGGCTAGCGATTAGCTCAAGTCTTGTTTGCGGGGGAGGGGAACGTCAAATTAATGGTGCATGCAGCATGGAGCTATGCGCCGCATGCGGATCCTTCGCCAGTGTGATAATCGCCTTAGATAAACGTCAGTCCATACAATAAATATGACCACTGGTCATATGTTTTCAGCAGGTACGCCTGTCAATGGCCGCTCCGGTTGGTTGAATTCTCTAAGGCTCAACTAGACTTCCATAATCTGCTCTTGATTTCCAGATCTAGGCATAGGACCATTCCATGGGCGTATTTAAAAGCTTAAATATATGTAGCAAACAAAATTAATGATGGGATTCACACTTGTTTCTCCCAAGACGTGGAAGATGTAGAACAGTGGTTCCAAAAGGGGGGGGGGGGGGGGGTTCACCCGCGGTGGTAAACTTTCAAAGTACCTAGGTAATGTTGGGGGTAGGGAATGCAGTACCGGTACTGTTTCGTAGAACCGGGATTTTCGGTACTAGCCAATAATGGAACCGGGATTTCCCGGTAATTTCGGTACTTTCGGGAAAAATATTCTAAAACTTCTGACGTTGATTTTGGTCGTAAAAATTTCATTGTGTAATGTTTTTAATAAACGCGGGCCGGCCAACCGGCGGCCGTGGTCACGGCGGTTGCCCGCCAGGCGTCAAGCCGGCCACCAAGGCGCGAAAATGGCCTTAGAAGACCTTCCCTCGATTTCAAATTTATGAAGATTGGCGTTTACAGATTTTAGAAAAAACATACAGGGTGCGAGATAAAGATAATTTTTGAATTTTTTTTTATTCTTATTTGATCCCATTCCTATCCAGGATCAAAAGCTTGTATGGAACCAAAAAAATCCGGTTAGAAAAGCCACAAATCGAGGAAAGCTACCACATACATTTGGTATGAAAAAGAAAACTTTAATTTTTCACATGCTATTTTTTTATGTCAATCGATCCAATTCCTGTTCAGTATCAATAGTTTCTATAGGATCAACTTACAGTAATGTATCAAAAAGCCACAAATTGAAGAACAATTTTACATACATTTACTGCTTTAAAATCCCTGTTTTCGGATATTATGCTTTTACTGTAATGATGTCATACATTATTAAGGTCCTTAAACGTGTGTGTCTACGTGATAGAAAAATGTAAATTCACATTTTCTATATAGTAAATATATGAATTTTTTTATTTTATTTGTGGCTTTTTAGTACATTACCGTTAGTTGGTCCCTAGGAAACTATTGATAATGGATAGGAATGGAATCGATTGGCATAAAAAACAGCACGTGAAAAATAAAAGTTTTCATTTTGATACAAAATATATCGGAAAAAATTTCCTTGATTTGTGGCTCTTCTAGCCAGAGATTTTTTTTTGGTCCCATACAAACTTTTGATCTTGGATAGGAATGGGATCCAATGGTTACAAAAAAAGTTTGTCAAAAATGACCTTTCTCTCGCACCTTGAATGTTTTTTCCAAAATCTGTTAACGCAAATCTTCATACATTTGAAATCTAGGGAAGGTCTTCTAAGGCCATTTTCGCGTAGCAGCACGGGATCTGGTAACTGGTGTAGCTGTCCTCACCGCCAGCTTGACGCCTGGCGGGCGACCGCCGTGACCACGGCCGCCGGTTGGACGGCCCGCGTTTATTTAAAACATTACGCGATGAAATATTTGAACTCCGAAGAATACATGAGCCCAAAAAAGTAAAAAATGTTTTTCCCGAAAATCCCGAAAGTACCGGGATTTTTATTTTCCAGTCCCGGTTCTTTACACGACTCGAAATCCCGGGAATTCCCGGTACTTTCGGTTCCGGTATTTCCCGGGAGCAAACCCTAGTTGGGGGCACTTGGGGGTGAAATAGGTTTATCGTAATGCGTGGTAAAGGCAGATCATAAGGTATAGGGGTAACGAGACTGAAAGGTTAGGAATAGGGAATGTAATCCGGGTTTTCGGGTATTATTTGCATGGGTTATCATACAAAAAAAACCTGGAATGCATTCCCTAGTTAAGAACCACTGATGAAAAATCGACTAACATGTTCCAGGATATTGCTCATGTTACGTGACCAATTGACGAACACCGCATTTGAGGAGCTTCGTTTGTTTATCTGCTACCTAATAGAAAAGAATAGACCATAAAAATTACAAGAAAATACAGGTATAAAGCCCAGTGCGCGCTGCAATTCATTTTACGGTTTGCAACTCGGTAAATATGCCATCAAATTTGCATATGATGATGATGACGACGTCAAATACAAGGTGTAACAAAAATACTGGTGATCCGTTTAAGGGCATAATGAGATCGTATTCTAATTAGGTATGAAAAAGTAAGAAACATTTTTTTTGTATGGAGTGTTGGCTAGCAGGAACGACGTGTCCCAACAAAAGTTTTTTTTCGTGTCCAAAAAATTGTTCTTGTACTTTTTCTTACTCGCAATACGATACCAATAATGCCCTTAAACGGATCACCAGTATTTTTGTTACAACCTGTATGTGTTTAAATTTTGAAATTAATGAAAATCTTTCTCAATGCACTTATCTCAGAAAGTCTGCTTCCTACATTTTTTTTGATATCGCTACTGGTCAGACTGAAGCTTGTCTAACTACTGAATTAGATTTAGACGTCAAAAAGAACCTTTTCAAAATTTACTTAGATCGTAAGTTACCTCTACTCGAAAATTAATGATGTAATTATGTAATGGAACTAATGAATGATTAACGACTCTTTATCAAGACAACTATTTATCATTTGGTACTAATTCTGTCTGTCCTTCACTGTCAAATAGTTTGACAGAAGAAAGTCAGTAAAAAGGCGGCCATTTTGAAATATGAAAGGGACGTTGGTTCGATCTCCCGTATGAAATTTTAATTTAGCGCCTTTTTCTACTGACAAATCGGTTTGCCAGACAAAAAAAAATCTGGCAGTATAGCCTTTTGGGAAACCATTGACTAACTGAATTGTTATTGTTAAATCGAAGTGATATAATATCAACAAAAAAACATTTTTTTGATTTTTTTTTGTATTTTCCGTGGTCGGGAAAGACAAAAAAATATATAAAAAAAGCTGTAACATGTGTTGTAGTTGTAACTATTCAATTTTATTTATCAAGGATATACGAGTAATTTCAGTGATTAATTAACTACGTGTAATGTTGTATTGTCACAAAGTTTTTCCTTGCACTAACCTCTATTCTTGACGTACGGTGCGGAAAACAGATGTGGAGATTCTGACTATAAAGGGTTAAGCTAAGCCATGTTAGCATAGCTCACTGCCCTTGGATACAACAGCTATTCATTTTACTGTGAGGCGCATCCCACACTTGAACTATATTTAGCCGATACAGATAAAGAAATCAACACAATTTTAGATTATTTTTCTGTAGGTATTGCGATATATGCGATGTGTGCGATGTGCCGGAGTAAGATTTTCATCAAAAATATTAACTAAGATATTGAATTACAGATCTGACCGTCGCAGGGCTGGTCCGAGCATTCCTGGCGGCCTAAGAAAGAGTCTTGAAATGGCGCCCTTTTGAGAGAATTTGTGGCAATGTAACGCGTAATTTTCAATAGAAAATTTAAAATGAAGAGTGTATAGATTAGGTAAGGTACCCTATTTTTTTCTGGAGTTCTACTTCAGCGTTACTTGATAATATTGAAAACTAAAAAAAAAAACTTTATGAAATTATTTTCAAAATTGCTTTCTTGAGGTTAGATATGAGGATATATTATCAAGTATCATTTGTGATATACTCTACAAAAAAAAGCCAGCCATATCGTATCTAGAGGAGCCTAAACTTGGTATGTTTTGAAAATTATTTTTGTTTTAATTTTTAATAATAAAAATGGCTGAAATGTAATGATGTGGTATTTTTTTAGAAGCGCCTCTATAAGCCCTTTCATATGATACCACACATGATAGGTTTTTGAAAATAAAAATCTCATACAAAAAATGATGAATCAGCAGGTTCCTCCTAAGGGATTTTTTTTAAGAACTGCGGGTCAAAAAAATTGTTTTGTCCTCTAGTATGTGTGTACCAAACGGCTAAACTGTACATCGATTTGCGGTTTTTTTTTGCGTACAGTACACCTACCACTATAAGACGAATATAGAGTTTCGTCATCATCCTCCTAGCATTAGTCCCGACTTTTTTGTTTAACGTGGGGTCTGTTTGGCAATCTTGTCTCATGAATTGGTGTAGGCACTAGTTTTAAAGAAAGCGACTGCCATCTGACCTATTGCTTATTGAGATTAGCTTCGCTTACCTGGACGGTGTCTTCCTTCAGAGTGTTTCTTAAAAATATTGTCATATTTAGAAATTGTAGAATTTTCTGTTAATTTTATGATATTTTTACTCATAACCATGAACTCATTCCATCCCAAATGAAAAAAAAGTGTCCCAAAATTTCCATACATTTTTCAGATTTTCCTTTGTGTTACCGTCATACAACTTATACGGGGAAAGGGTAAATAATACGAAAAACGAAATTTTTTTATCCTACTAAAATCGAAAGAATTCGTGATTCTCAGTAGAAAAAACATAAAATTTACAGACAATAACACAATTTTAAAAAGCGGCAATTTTTTGAGAAACTGTCTTCAACGAATATTTAACATTAACTGGTAAATACATATATTACACGAATCATTAGGAGCCACCTTTGAATGGACCCCTGCATAACTCAAAATAATGAATAATTAAATTTGGTACATTTCTAAAAGTTATATTTAATTTTGCTTAGTTCGTGTGTTCATAAATTTTGAGACGACGATAATGTCAAGTAATGAAAATTAAATAAATAATTATCGAATTGCTTCATATTACTTTTCTTCTTATTAACCGACTTCAAAAAAGGAGGAGGTTCTCAATTCGACTGAATTTTTTTTTTTTTTTATCATAATTTTTTTTTTTGTATGTATGTTACTCCATATCTCCGTGAATCGTGAACCGATTTTCAAAATTTTTTTTTGAATCGAACAGGTATAACCCCTAGATGGTCCCATTGTCACCAAGTCGGGATCTGATGATGGGATCCTGGAGAAATCGAGGGAACTCTTCAACTATTATAGGCACACCTATAGTGATTTCACTATTTTTTACAGCAACTCGGCCACTTCCTCTTGGAATAGCGGATCCTAAGTGAAGTCGGTTCTTTTTTTGTTTAAAATTATTTTACTTCATATTATTTATTGATCAAAGATCAATGCCCATAACTTCTACAAATAGGCTGTCCGACAGTTTTACACTTGGAATTGGGCAGTTGGGCACCTGTCCTCGAAAATGAGGAAAAAAATTACCTTCGTATGAAAATATCCACCCTAACGCAATACAGGCATGGTAATAGAATATTGGTTATTCAGCATAGAAGTCGATTTATTTTTTCAATATTTTGGTGTATAATTTAATATTTCATCCATTACAGTTTTATTATACTTCCGTTGCTTTGTCTCTACTATACGTAAAATTTTAGGCGTCGTGCCTTCACCTCCTAAATACCAAAGTATTAAACGACTAGAATGATAAACACAAAAGGCCATTTTAAATAAATTCAATATATTTTAACTACTTATAGCATGGTTGTTAATTTGAAATATTTATATAATCGTATTACGTTTTATTAGTAACTGAACTGTTTGAGTTTACATTCGTCTCAAATCTTATGAACACCCGAGGTACATTAGACTTATTATAATACATATGCGCCTGCACAGCTTTCATAGCAATCCGTATGATATCCGTACAACATGCATGCGGATGTCATATGCAATGCAACCCGTGGTTTAGTAAGCGCCTGAATAAAATGTGACTGTTAGCATTAAGAAGGAAAACGATGTTATTCAGCGCATAGGAGTTAGTTTTACGCTTTGTATGGCCACCTACAGTCGCCATCAAATATATCGGAGCGACCAGGGGACTCTAAAATATCTGAACAAGCACTTTATCGCCTTGACAATAGATAAGATAATTTATTCCATAACAATTTACATTCGTGTCGGAAATATACCTAAAATTACATTCATCTTATAACTAATTCATAAGTTAACTTATAACGTACTCACAATTAATTACAATTCTGTAATAGAGGCGTTGTTCAGATATTTATAACCAACTTGGTCGCTCCGATATATATATTGGCGACTGTATTGTAGTGTAGTGTACCTACACATTCGCCTGCAATAGTAATTCCTCAGCGAAGGCCGCAAAAATATCTAAGACATTTTATCTTGTCTATAAAACCGTGTCACATATAATTACGGCCTTCGTTGAGAAAATATTATTGCAGTATTATTGCATTGCACTGTACACACTGCTGCGTCTCTTAGGCTGCGTTTCCACCAGAGATGACCGAGGATGTGTTGCGAGTAATGTGTTTTTGAAAACCAATAGAATCACTTCATTTGTTTATCCTCGCACAGGATTGGTTCTGGACTGAACTGAACACATTCCATGAAACGCAGTCTTAAGTTCTCATGCTAACTTACTTTTTAGGGTTCCGTAGCCAAATGGCAAAAAACGGAACCCTTCTAGATTCGTCATGTCTGTCTGTCTGTCTGTCCGTCCGTATGCCACAGCCATTTTTCTCGGAAACTATAAGACGTATGATTATCAAATTTTTACATAAAGTGTATTGTGTGTGCCGCTACTAAGTTTTGTAGAGAAATTGGTAAAAAAAATTTTTTAGGGGGGGCACTACATGTAACTGTCAAATTTTTTTTTGCCAAATATCAACATTTAGAACCGTAAGTCCAAAAATTATGAAAAAAAATCAAGAAGGTACTCTTGCAAGGAAATTTATTTTGAACATTATCGGTTTAGGCGTTTTTGAGATATCTCTAAAGAACTACGACGCACTTAGGCAGATACGACCTTGCGATAATAATTTATTCGATAGTAGCTAGTATAATTCTGCTGGAAGCTGAAAGCTTGTTCGGATTATCTATTCACTATTGTATTCAAAATCTCAAGCCGGGAAGGTGCCATAAAAAAGATTCAGAGCGCTAATTATTGCTAATGTATTAACAACTTTACGACTGGGACATTAGATGCAAAATAAACAGAGCAAGTTAAAGCATGCTTTGCGTGGGGCCAGCACGTGCCAGAACGACGCGTGCCATAACATCAGGTAAACGGTGTCCCTAGTTGAACATATTTTTCATTTACTGACTAGAGTCATAGAGTTAAAAATTCATTAACATTTTTAACAGTAATTAGTGCCGTGAACCTTTTTTTATGGCACCTTCCCGGCTTGAGATTTTGAATACAATAGTGAATAGATAATCCGAACAAGCTCAACTTCCAGCAGAATAAGTATACGGCTGGTTTTTATAAATAATGGTCCAGAACCCTTCATGCGCGAGCCCGACTCGCACTTGGCCGGTTTTTTTTATGGAAATGAGCCGTCAAATCGATTCATTTATTATTTTTTACAACTATTGCTAAGATACGGCAAACTATTGTCGTTAATTAATTAAGGAAACGTTATTTATTATATCGGGATGATAAATAAAAAGACACGCTGTTTAATTGCATTATTTTATTTGGTCTCAAAATGTTCTGTTGTTCTTTAAGAGACACATTTTTTAAGAACAGTTGTCATCACGCCCCAATTTATTCTTAACATATTTCCTACTTAAGACTACATAATAAATTAGGTACATCATTTTTCCAAAGTCCTATATCACAATAAAATCAGCAAAAATGCATTTCCAGGTCCTGTTTTCGATTGCATGGCTTAAGTTCAACTATGCAAATAATTTGTCTCAATTTGTGCTGCATAGTTAGTAAATCATTATAACATTACTTTTGTCATATATCTGCTCAAATAATTGACGAATCACAAAATATCACCACATAATATAAAACAAAGTCGGTTCCTGCTGTCTGTCTGTATGTATGCTTAGATCTTTAAAACTACGCAACCGATTTTGATACGGTTTTTTTAATAGATAGAGTGATTCACAAGGAAGGTTTATATGTATAATTGCACCCGTGCGAAAGCCGGGGCGGGTCGCTTGTACATAATATGAGCTTTGAACCATTAGGCGATTACTTACCTTAAACACGCGCTTGCAAACGTTTAATTAGGTATACTCTTTCTATTTTTAAATAAAGTTCAGTGAGATTCTCGAATGTGAATCTTCTTTCGAACAAAAAATAATTGAGATCGGACGACGGAGCTCACAATTATCGTACACCAGCAGGCTTATGATGGCAGTAGTTGTCCGCCGATAACTTGATAAAAAGCTGACAACTTGACACATTGTCATGTTTTATTATTTTAACATATGTTTTATCGGCGGACAACTACTGCCATCATAAGCCTGCAGAACATAATATATTATTATTTATAACCTCGTCGTGACGATTTTAAAATTTGTCATTTTACATCTTAAGCGTATCACTAATAGTGGAAAAAAGTAGTCTCATTTAAATTTTGCCCATATATGGCTGACAAAAATAAGATAAATTGTCGAAATCGACCGTTACTTTTCTAGTCTGAAAAAAAACGAGGTATAGGCATTTAACATTCAGGTTAAAGTTGAATGGACGATGTGGCATCGTGTTTCTAAATCATAGCACCTTTTAATTTAAACTTAAATTACAACGGTATTAATATAGGTCGTAGTTAAATTATAATAAAATAATAATACTTGACTCCTATATAAACGTTTTACCAATTAATTAGTGCCCCACAAGTTAAATAAATACTACTTAATATAAATTTATCATCATCACTATCATCAGATACTCCGGTCATCTCAGTTTACCCCAATCTTGTTTGATCATGTCTGCTGCTTTCTCCGCTATCATAAAAGTGGGGGCGTTCGTGTGCCCCGACGGTACTGCTGGCATGACACTAGCATCAGCAACCCTTAAATTTTGAATTCCATGCACTCGCAGCCTAGGGTCGACTACGGCTGACGGATCGTTCCTTGGTCCCATCTTACAAGTCCCACTCTGGTGATAGATCGTGAATGTAAACATTCGCGCTTGGCATGCAAAGTAAGCATCGCTTCCGAAGGGGCCATATTGCAAGCATTCTTCTATCGGTACGTCGTACATCTTTGTACCGATTTTCCTCATCGAAGGTTGTCTCGCTATCTGAATACTAAGTTTAATCCCTTCCACAATCTTCTGCAAATCTTCGGGATCGTCAAAATAATTTGGAATCAATAAAGGAGAAGCTTTAGGGTTTCTGCTCTGCAGCATCACTCTACCCCGCGATTTTGGCCTCATTAGCATAGGGAACACCATAAAAGCCTCGGTTTTGCCTAGCGGACCATATGTATCGGTGAAAATTTGGTCGTCAAACCCAAAGTTTCTGCGTAACATCGGGTCTGAATTCAGTCCACCGCTTATAAATAGTAGCTCCATGTCGGGCCACCCTGTTGTATTGAACTTGTCCTTCAAATCCATGAAAATCAGAGCTTCGCACCCTCCAGGTATGGAAAGTGGCCCCTTATGCGTTCTCATCCATTTAAAAATAACTTCCAAATGACTGAATATGTAATCTGTAGATATGCTTACGTTTTGTGGCCGTACTATGTATTGTACCCCTCCAGCGGCAATGTGATCCATCAAGTTGTAACCAACCGCAAGATCCCTAACTACAGGTATTTTCATTTCTTCCAAATGACTCCTAGGTCCAATTCCTGATAACATCAGGAGCTGAGGAGTGTTAAGAGCTCCGGCGGATAAGATTACTTCTTTTTTTGCTAATATTTTGTGCCTCATGTTGTGTTTTTCTAACTCTATACCTATTACTTTCGTTTTGCTGTCGTCTAGAATAAGTTTGGTCACTAAGCTTCCTTTTGATAGGTGAAGGTTCTTCCTTCCGTTAATCGGGTGCAAGTAGGCTCGACTGGAACTGTGGCGAGTTCCGTTTTTCATAGACAGCTGCAAAAACGACACCGCGGCTGGAGTAGGACCATTATAATCGCCATATTTAAAACCTAATTCTTGGGCTCCTTTAACCCATGCCTTGCCTTTTGTAGTCCGAAAAGGCGCATGTTCAATGTTTAGGTGCCCACCCTGCTCATGGTATTTGGGGTCGTCAAACGAACGAATATTGAAGTTTTCTACCTTTTTGAAATAGGGAAGTACGTCATCCCAACCCCAGCCTTCGTTGCCCAGCGCTTTCCAATTATCGTAGTCATAGGGTGAGCCTCTGGTGTAAATCATGTAATTAAGCACGCTGGAGCCTCCCACAACTTTTCCTCTGGGCCAGTTGCACTGTTGGTTTTCGAATCCGGCACAATACTTTGAAGAGGATTTAGTTTTATACTTCCAATTGGCAGACGAGAACTGCAGGTAGTTGGCGACCAGCGGAATGTCCATGATAAAGTTTTCGTTCACTCCGGCTTCTACTAGAAGAACTTTCCATTCTTTAACTTCGGTGAGTCTGTTGGCTAAGACGCAGCCGGCAGTGCCGGCGCCGACGACGATGAAGTCGTACTCCGAGAGCAGCTCGGCCTGGTCGGGGGGCTCGTTGTCGTACTGGTGGCCGCCTTCGTTCAGGAAGTTGAACAGAGACGTGACTGGGTTGACGAACTGGCCGTCCGTGACGGAGGCGGCGAACAAGATCCATAGTGCTGCCGCGATCGGCGCGCGCTGATGTCTCATCTGAAACGATAACAAAATATTATTTATTATATGTTGTCTCCATTTATTGCACACAGAGAAAAGATGGTTCAGTTACTATTTGCTGTTTTTATTGTGCGTATGCAGAAATTTACTTCTGTATTGACCATAACAGCCTATATAACTTTAAAGACAGACTGTGCGTTATGTGGCACGCATTTTGACCTTCAAGATTTTGAACTACGACTTCAAGCTTTTCTATAAATGGTCTGTTTTATGATTTTTAATTTCTGCAGATAATAGCATGCACGGCAGATAGACACGCCTCGCTGAGTGTCAAGAGTAATTTGTATCTTGAAACGATGCATGTGATGCCTAATATAAGGTTTAGACAGCAACCTTGCTAACTAAGTAATGCTTGCAACTGTGCCCCGCTAAATGCACCCGACGTATGTGCATTTGAAAATTCGTTCAACAATATAACTTCTGGAATGACAAGAAGGTTTGGAATTGAATGAATTTTCTAATGCAGATCGAATTGCGTGACAGACCTGGGAATAGCCTAATTATATACCTAAACACGCAGAATGACGTTGATAACATAAGTACCTGTTCAAGTATGATTCTCTGAACGTCCAACGATAGCCATGGCCCAGTAAGGGTCTGCGAAAGTCAAGTGCAACATTTACACTAAATTTTAGGGGTGATTGATTTTTTGGGGATCTTAATTATGAAATGGAGTAGGTTTTAGTTATTTTTTTGTACCGTTGTGTGTTATTAATGAATTATTTAAACTCTTGGCACTGTTTAAATCCATAAAAAAGGTATCTACTATACGAAACTAAACAAGCAATAAAAATATGAAATTTTGTCCGCAGACACTACGGTAACGATTAACGATGTCACTACACACTATTTACATGCACTATCGGGTTCAGAATTCCATGGCCAATTTATCAATGAATTAATTCATAAATTGGTAATGCAAGTCTGTCTGAACCCGACGGTACTCATAGGGTATGATATTCAAGATATGTTTTTGATTATCCAGATAATCATAAATAATTATAATTGTGAAATTTGTGTCCGTAAACAATATAAATGAGATTAAATTGTGAAACAATAACAAAATCCAGTAAATTATACAAGTATTCTAATTATTGTGGAAAACTTACATGACGACTCGAAGGGAGGGCGGCATTTCTGAATGAATCAGTCAGGTGCTGTATTATATCATAATTGTTATTACGCAATATTCTATTTATCTATTGCAAAGCGGCTATCTGTAAACGATTTTGATATATCAGCGATATATGTTATTGCATATTTACCTATTGTAACGAACTGACGTAAGAGAATCCGATAACATTATTCGATATCATACCTATCCCAAGTAGATTTTATTTTGGCACCCATTCAACAAAAAAAGTAATTTTATGCACCAAAGAAATCAAATGTTAGCTTATTTTCTATTACATTATGATATATACTTTGTCATAAAAATCAATGCGATCTTAGGCAGCATGATATTATGCCCATATTTAAATTATTTTATACTAGTCTTATTGATAAAGTTTCAATGATAAATTCCTAGCAGTTGGATGATATAAAAATATTTCCTATTTCGTGTGTCTACCTATGCTACGTGTGTATGAATATAATTATAAAATAAGAATCGGCCGTGAACTTAGAGTTCATAGCCGCCGGCAATGTGTCAGATGCGGTCGTTGATTTTTCAAAACTACAAAATAAATAATACCGATATACCTACTCGTACGACAATTTTTAAAACAAATGGATAACATTATCATTATAAAATAGACTCCGTGCTTTCTGACTAGAATGTTGTGTATTTTACTTGTTAATAACATCATGTATATGTATACGTTTATGACGCACATATCAATCGTTATTTTAGGTAACCTATGACAACGATATGCGTCAACATACAATATTCAGAGCAATGACGCGCAATCAGGCGACCGCGAGGCAACAGGGGGATGAGATTTCACAGGAGAGGGATGGCATTTTGTACAGTCGACTACAAAGAGATGTATCCACTTTTTCACCTTATGGCGTTGTAATAAGGTCCAAAAGTGGATACATCTCTTTGTAGTCGACTGTACAGTCACCGGCAAATCTTCCTACACGAAGGCCGCAAAAATATGTGACTCACTCTTATGGCCCCGCAAATAAGAGCGTGTCACATATTTCTGCGGCCATCGTGTAGGAAGATACTTTTGCTGGTGACTGTACATATCACATCGTACAAACTTAGAGCATATACCTATGGAGTAAGCTTAAGTACATTTCCCCTCTGTCAACGTTATTAGAAAGAAAGAAAGAAAGAAAGAAAGAAAGAAAGAAAGAAAGAAAGAAAGAAAGAAAGAAAGAAACATTTATTCATGACAATCATGACAAACATATACAAA
Source organism: Pammene fasciana (assembly GCA_911728535.1). NCBI lineage: Eukaryota > Metazoa > Arthropoda > Insecta > Lepidoptera > Tortricidae > Pammene > Pammene fasciana. Next base: position 9,194,728 of record OU452292.1, read on the forward strand.
GGAAACAAACAGCAGCAGGAAAATCTAACACGTTTATAAAAACTATTTCAAAAATCGATTACACGCATTTCGTTCATCGTTTTCAGTGAGTAAAGAGCTCCGTGAAAATGCCTTTATGTATTTTTTTTACGTGTAAAAAATGTTCTATTATGTCTAGTTTACAAAAATATGAAATATAATTTCACATGTAATTATAGTTTTACTTTTTTTATCATTACTATTATGATTAAAAAAATGGTCTTGACAGACAGACAGACGGACAACAAAGTGATCCTATAAGGGTTCCGTTTTTTTCCTTTTGAGGTACGGAACCCTAAAAATTAATTCATATCTAAAATCCAGCGTCGTTTACAGAATCGATTCAAAGATAATCGTTTATGTGGGCAGTAACTATTTTGACGTTTGACACTTATGCAATATGCATATTTAACGCCCCTAAGGATTGCTGCCTTCTATATTTTGTTTGAAAATACAAGCAAAAATGATCCTTGGCTTTTTTGTTTGACATTTGCAAGGACTGCATCCGATAATGAACCATATTTCAACATATGTAAAGTCAACTATCTGTTGCTCCATTTAGTGTCGTGACTTACTCTCAAATATGCGTGATATTTTCAAGTCAAAGGTACATCATTGTCCGTTATCAATAAGGCGATGCTGGTATAAAAATTCATTTAGAAATAAACTTTATTAACAACCGACAATGATGTACCTTTAAATTGAAAACGCCATACGTATGCTACCTCGCCCCCCTCAGATTTTGACAGACTTTTTTGTTTGGAAAGATGAGGCGATGCGTCCTCCAGGTATAGAGCTTTATCCGTACAAAACTAGAAAAAAAAATGCCATCCTATTCCAATGATTGTAAGTGCATTTTTCCTAAGTTCTCGTCCACCGGTCGAAAAATTGAATATTTGTCAGACTACGCGTCATTGCTTTAGGACGGCCACCGACTATCAGTTCGCCTGACGATATCGGCCTGTCAGTTGTTCGGAGCCGGCAATTTTTTGTTCTAACTGACAGGCCGAGATCGTCGGGCGGACTGATAGTCGGTGGCCGCCTTTAACTACAAGGCCTGGGTAAAATCCGATGGTCAAGCTATATCCGTAGGCCTACGACCCAAATCAAAGTTAATTCAAAGAGATGTTGCCATGCAAGAAATAATGCAATTAAACGATAGAGCCAACTAGTTACTATTGAATGATACACATTTTGGCAGGTTTGGCATTTAGGAAACAAATAATTTTTTTTGAATTAATATAATAATGTTGGACATCCGTCGTCTTTACAGAAGCAAGAAAATTCATCGACTACGATATATTTAGATTTGTCCTAATGAACAATCTTTACATATTATAACTTGTAACATTTAATATTACCTAGAGTTCGTGTTCGCTCAAAAGAACTTATAAATATAAGCCCTAAGGATTATACTGGAACTTAGTAATAGTTACTTTTCTTTACTTTTTTTGAGTTTCCAATAAAAGTTGTAATTTTCCATTGTGCTACCAATGCAAAAAATGGTTTAAAAAACTATTACCTAACCTATTATATATCTTAAGTTTCATTTTAAATCGTTTCAGGGCCGAGCGTTTCTGCAATATTCTCAATCTTAGGAAAACGACTGCCGTCTGGCCTTCCATCTCACAGTGGAAAGATTAGTACGGTTTATATAAGTTTTCCTTTACCAAAAGTTCGGCAGTAAAATGAGTTCATGAATTCTGAGAACACTTTATAGAGCGGAATTAAAAACCGATCCTCCGTCATGCCTTTCGTTTCACCACATAGTTACCACTTCATTACAATTTGTTAAGATGTACAGTCTCCATCAAATATATCGGAGCGGCCAGGGTACTCATAAATATCTGAACATACACTTTATCGCCTAGCCAATTGAGGCTTTGCTCAGATATTTGTGGCCGCTCCGATATATCTGATGGCGACTGTTACAACTCACACCTTTGTCCCCATATAAAATAAACAAACAGTGTGCATAACTAGGTTCAGTTCAATTACTTACCTACCGGTTTATTTTATATCGCGATGCAGACCTCGCCCTTGGAGCAGGCGCTATGACGCAGGAATGCAAATGAAATTATCCACGCGATCTGATTATAAATATAAAACATGACAGGCGAGCAACGGAGATGAGAAAAGGGTCCATGCGCTTACTTTAAAATAACTGTAATCCTATTCCGGGTGTAACAAAAATACTGGTAACCCGTTTAAGGGCATAATTGGTATCGTATTGCGAGTCAGAAAAAGTAGGAGAAAAAAATTTTGGCCAACCCCTCCATACCAAACCATTTTTTTCTACGGGATTTTTTTTTACTTTTTCATAATAAGAATACGATACCAGTAATGCTCTTAAAAGGATCACCAGTATTTTTGTTACGACTTGTAGAGTGAATATAAAATTACTAGATTTGAAATGCGTTATCCAGAATTTTTGTGGCCTGATTAGGGTCTAGGGATAATTATTGGACTAACTGAAACTTCCTAGGAATTTATCTATGTACATTCACGGACTAATTGTTAAGCTATTTACGGTACAAGATATTTTATTTTGTTAGTATTTACTTACTCTGTGAAATGTCCAACCTAAGTGCATTAAACTTCGTGGCCGTACTAAATGCCAATATTCTAAGTAGGCATATCTACGTAATTAGACAATTGATCTAATTCAATAAAATTTAAATTATTGGTAATTGTCGTTGATTGCCTCTAATATCAATTTCCCATTATATTATATTATCATATCAAGAATGACACCTGTTATCCGTAAGACACGACACGTGTCAATCACATTAAAATAACAATGGCAATCAAAATAACTTCCTGTACATAACACCCAACTTTTCGTATGATTGCGCAACTGACGATTACGCTTACTTTTTACACCAGTGTCAAAAAAAACTATTTTGCAAACACAAAAATACTGATGTGAGTTCAATGTTCATGTAGTGCGATTATGTTGTAAACTATTTAGTATTAAAACATATTTAGTATTTGCTAATTTACAGAATTAAATAAGTAGATGTGTTGTTTTTTGTTAAAATTTTTTGATGTGAAAAATATATGTTATTCTTTAAATTTTATCAATTCAAAGTCACGTAATAGGATATCTCCCTAAGACATAGCATTATTTTAACACGTATACAGAAATACTAACGAACACGGAAACAGTCGAACTAAATAAAAAAAAATCACACTTGTAAATTAATAGCAACGCTAGAACAATTGATCCGACCGACCTGTCAATACGAAAGTCTTCCTCACGTGTCCCACCCGCACGTCCGGGTTATTTATTAAAAAAAAAAAATCGGCCAAGTGTGAGTTGGACTCGCGTCCCAAAGGGTTCCGTACACAATTTTAACTATATTTTTTAATAAGGGCCCACACGCGCTTTAACGCAAGTCACGCAGGCATAAATCGGTTTTTTTAACTATTTACTGTCTACATTTCAAAATTTTAAAGTTAATACCAAGTGTTTTTGGTAATAAGAGGGAAGATAATTTTCGCCTACTTTCTTCATAACTTTATGTTCTTTTACTATAAAAAAAATCTTTGAAATTCTCGTAACGAGCTCTGATTTGATGCCTTACACGCTATAGTTTAAGCAAAAGTTTTTATTTACCCAAAAATGGCCCCCATGTTTAAATTTATTACACGCTTACTCAAAAAAGGAGTTATTACCAGAAACATGTTTGTCACTGATTTCCATAATGAGTTCAAAATTTTACTTGGTCCAGTAGTTTCGTAGTAAATTGGCTGAGACGGACGTACAAACAGTCAGACAGACATAAAGCGATCCGTTCCTTTAGATGCACGGATCCCTAGAATCAAAATTAGTAAGAACAAATAAGATGTTTATAGACAAGAGTTTTCAGGGTGGTTTATCCTTGAGTCAGATCCGAGGGCAGTAACCTCGAGACGACGAGACTTTCACTAATATAATAAATAACAAGTTCAAGTTCATTCGTAGCTTGTGGGAATTTGCGGAGTTGTTGCTAGCTGATACAACAAGAATTCGAGTATACATATATATAGGGCCGGACTAAGAGCGCCAGGGCCCCTAGGCCCTAGGCGTTTGGGGGCCCCCTCCTCATATTGAATACAAATATTTTTTATTTAGCAAATTAAATTACTAAAAAAAATCAGTAAACCTTATTTTTCTAATAAACATCAGAATTACGCATTTGGATTTTATCAGATCCCGTGATAGCCAGATACTACCCAACATTTTAATTGACATTTGCTGATTTTGGAAAAAATTACAGTCGTGGAAAAACACGTCGGTTTCAACTTTTTTTGTCTATCGATTTGATCTATTCTGTATCAAAAGCGTTTAAAATGATTATCTAGATTAATGAATAAAATGTTTTGAAAGACCCTTCTTGTTTTTGAAAGACCTATCCAAATGGTACCCTAAAAATAATATATTTTTCAGGTTTTGTTTTACCTCTTTGTCGGCGTGATTAAAACCACCATACCAAATTTTAGTTTTCTAGTGCATAACCGTCACTGAGCAAAGCCACAGACAGACAGACGGTTCCTGGTTTCTACGAAACCGTAAAAAAAATTAACTTTATTTTTCCATAGTACAATCGACATCAAAGATACACTTTTGAGTCTTTTATTCCTTTGTGATAAGGTGCAAAAGTGTAAACATATCTTTCACGTCGACTGTACCTACTGGTAGGTAAACGTATGGATTGCGCTTTCCATTTGTAGACTTTATAGTATCCCAACCACACTAACCTGGCTTGGTCTGTAAGAAACTTGGTCCCTACCTGACCTAAGATCGATTGGCATTATTGACAATATAATTATTTTCTAAACGCCGATTTTCTCGTTTAAGTCCTGTATAAATTAAACACAATTTGGATGAAATACTTAAACTTAAACAAAAATTTGAATTTGATAAGCCATTATAGTACATTTCGATATTAGTGCGGAAAGTATGTCATTACTTCAGGAGTAGCGAGATATCTTTCCACGAGCCGCAGGCGAGTGGCAAGACTCGGGACGAGTGAAGAATGACATTTACGCACGAGTATCGAACGACGTTTTTTAATACAGTTGCGAAAAAATTATAAAATTGTCAATTATTCACTTTGAGGTTACTTTAGTACATGTATCCGAACGCTCCGCGGGTGCGGTGCGGCGCTGTGATTGGCTGTCTGTCACTGTCATTAGCTGTGATTGGCTGGAAAAGTAAAAAGCACTAGTGCGCGATATCAAACTTTCCGCACGCTAAACCACTACAAGAAAAGCACTTTTTTGAGCAACTGTATTAAAAAAGTTATTACTACTACTAAATTACTTACCGATCATAAGAAATATTGTCATTTTTGGCGCCTTTCTGGCACCGCCGGCACTATAATAGCGATGTATTATAATATAATCGAAATTTCATGCCTAGATAAAACTGATAATAATTATATTTTCATAAAATGACAATTTTAAAAAGTTTGACGTGACATTAGGCACCATGATGATTAATTAGCTCCTGCCCCTTTGGCGCCACTGTTTTGGTGCAGGTTTTAAGCGGTGATTAGTGATTACGCTTCCTTACTTATTATTCTTCCAAGTATTGAGCATGCAATTGACTATCATGACGTCTTTGTTCCTTTTGCCCAGAAGAAAGCTCGGTGTATGTATGATTCCATTTCTAAACTAGGTAATAGTTTATCGTAACTCAAGGGTGGATTTTTTAACGGTTCAGTGAGGGCAGCTACCAAATCCCGTGATGCAACGCGAAAATAATCTTAAAAGAACTTTCCTGACTTTTCAACTAACGAAGATTGACAAAACCAACAACTTATAAATACCTAAGTAATAGATAACATGTAAATATAAGTACCTAATATAGTTTCAAAACTTTGATGTTTGATATGGTTGACTTTTTTTATAAGGTCAAGTCCAGGTTTTTGAGCTGGGACTGGGGGCCCCTAGCCTGCCAGGGCCCCTAGGCCCGGGCCTTGTTGGCCTATAGCGGTAGTCCGGGCCTGTATATATATTAGAAATAAGAGTCTAGTTAGGCTGCGTTTCCACCAGAGATGAGCGAGGATGCGTTGCGAGGAATGTGTTTTTTAAGAACCAATCCTAGAGCTGCGAGCTGCGCTTAGGGTTGCCATACGTCAGGATTTGTCCGGGCATGTCAGGATTTTTGACCCTTTGTCAGGATTGCGGCCGGACTTGGCAAGTGTCAGGATTTTTAGAAATTACCTCATTATACCTACGCTTATTACAAAATTTAAGTACATACAAAGTGTATGTACCTATTCAATTTTCAACAAATCAATAATGTATTTGACAATATTTTGTTATTAAAATCTTTATTAAACGTATTATAACTTCAAACAGTTAGTTTAGCAAAATACGTATTAAGCATTTTATGGAAGGCTTAAAGCCGAAAGTTAAATAAGTCGCTCTACAACTTAATGACAACTGTTGAATGTCTTCAACAAACTCATTAATTAACTGCTCTAATGACAAATATAAAAATATTGGGTATATCAAAAACTATAACGTTTCTAAATGTAAAAAAAATGTGGGAAAGGACGCGAATACTTTTTGACCAATAAACTCTGAGTCATGTTATTTATAATTATGAGCTCAAGCTTTAAGAGGGTATGGGTACTGCGTATAAATGTCATGTGAGGGCACAGCTCAGCTAATGTGAACTCGATCAAATATGGAGCAGAGCCCGACTGGGGAAGTACCTTGCATGCAGTTTGTTGATGACAGGGACTATATTTTCTCTTTAGCCGTCAACACAGTGAAAACTCTTTTCTAAGGAGTCGGGTCGGCAACACACATGAGGCACCTGGAGCTGCAAGTGTCCATATGTTACGGTAGCTACTTACCATCAAGCAGGCTGTTTGCCACCGGCGTAGTGTTTAGAAAGAGTACGCTAAATCGCTGTTATTAGAAATGTCAGGACTTTTGGGGTGATGTCCGGATTTTTATCAGGACATTCCATTTTTTCATATGGCAACCCTAGCTGCGCTGCGCGAGGATAAACAAATGAAATGATTCTATTGGTGTTTAAGAGTCGCCAGGACGCTCGCGTGAACTTGCGTCCCCATACAAATAGTTCAGCTCTCATTTTAAAACGACATGCTTTAGAACCACGAAATTTGGCAAAGGCATTCTAGTAGTAAAGATCTATGTCAGTAATTTGTTTTCGTTGCTAAAATATTGTAATACAAATAAAATACAGCAAAAATAAGTTTTGTATGTAAATCTGTATCTGGCTGTATTTTCTTTGTATTACATTTTTTAGCAACAAAGACGAATTACCGACATAGATTTGTACTACTAGAATGCCCATGCCAAATTTCGTGGTTCTAAAGCATGTCGTTTTAAAATGAGAGCTGAACTACGTTTGTATGGGAACGCGAGCGTCCTGGCGACTCTTAATAAACACATTTCTAGCAACGTATCCTCCCGCGTTCATTTGATCATCTCTGGTGGAAATGCAGCCTTACTGTGTGTATTTTTGTTGGAATATGTATGTACCTATGGCTACTGTGTGTTCATGTTTTAAAAATACCTAAAGTAACTTTTTTATTTCAGGTATGGGGATATAGTTACGAGATAATCTTGTGAGTAAAGGACAGAGTCTCAGCAATCCTCGCATATTAATAGGCGTTCAGATATTTGTAAACACCTTGGCCGCTCAGGTATATCTGACGGCGACTGTACATTATGTACATTATTTGCATATAATACAACCGTTCGCATGTTTTCCGCATTATTAACTACGATATACCTATTCCTCTGTATTTTATTGAGTATAAGTATATATTTCTTATTTCCCTAGGGAAATTAAACACTACGAAAGTCTTGTGTCAAGTTACTGCGATTTGGTTGGTTTATTGTTAAGACATAAAATGTTAAATCGATTAAACCTGTGATTTTCACCAATCAAAAACGGTTTATCGAATTTCAGCGCTATGATACTACATACAGTCAGCAACCGAAAATGCATTCAAAATGATCTTTACATCTTACGAGTATAGCAATAGGCCATGCCAAGATCATTGTGATTAGCCTGCCAGGTTAGATATTTCTGCTACTGACATAGCAGACAAACACAGGCACACACGGAAGGTGTTGGGTTGAAGGTTATGGCTGATTAATCATTAGATATTAACACTTTCGATTACTGATGGGCCAACGACGGAAACTTTCCAAAATTTTGGGATAATCCAAAATATGGGGATTGAAAGTTTCCGAAATTTAAATTTTCTACATTACTTGTGAAATATTTTTTTCTTTCTTTTCTAACTTTTTTGAACCTTTCCGCAACATGCTAATCATTACTTTTGCTGCCAGGGAACCGCTAGTAAATGAACCCTTTTATAGGATTTAGGGAGCTTGACACTCAAAAATTTAGGGAGCTCGGCATTCGGGTGTTTAGGTATTCACCCGCTAACTCATTTCGTCAGGTGACAAGCAAAACTACAAAAAAATTAATTAATGTTTAGTATGGTTCTTTATGGCTATGAACTTGTGCTAGTACTTAATGAAGTTTACTGGTCACCTGACAATTTGCAGGTTAAATTGGACGTGGATATTGGCTTTTTTACTTGATACTACTAACACCATCTATTGCGTCTGATAAAGTAATTCAGGAGAAGCGCTGAAATAAACAACATTACGCGATAAAGATAAATTTTCATAGTTTCATGTAAACTATTATCTGTTATTTATTTTTCCTTATTATGTATTAGTATGCCGTAACAGATTGACAGCGTTCTTGAGCATTCTTGATGAGACCTGACTTCTTGTCGCGAGGACTCTGCACTCATACCAATGACGTTTCTATTTTTACTTTAAATGTTTTTCATATTGTTTCAAGCAGTCTCATAGTAATGCTACCGATTTTTTTAGCATTTAGATTTAGATACGATTTGTGATCGATAACGAGACAGTTATTTAAAAAAAACTTTCTTCTAGGAGGCTTCATTGAGACCGTCTGTCAAAAATTATAGCAATTTTTATAAATACAAATACAACAGCAATTGCAATAAGCAAAGAATGACGGAGTGGGGCTTCTTAATCTATAACAAAAATCACGAAAAATCGTGTGAGTTTAAACCAGAAAAATGTATTGAAGAAGCAACACTGAAAAAAAAATTGTTACCTGCAACCAAACTTCGTCTACCAGTAATTTAATAATTGGGACTACAAATCTAATAACTATTAGTGATTATACGTAAACTTTGAGTGATTATCAAATAAACTTTATTAACTCCTTACCAAATTTTGGTTATAGTTGAAGTAGCCGAAGTAGTTGGCTTGTCGTTTTTTTTTCAGTGAACTCTACATTAGTTATATATAGCGCAATAGCATAGAAAACAGGTATTGTAGGTATCGACTGTTTTCTATTATTATCATTCCTTTAGAGGACTCATTGTTTATAAACTGTTTAATTACTTTTATAAGGAATTATTATCTGTAATTCATTATAACTACCAATCGCGCGTCTCATGACAATTTTTTGCTAGATATTGTTATTTTCCACGTTTATGCGCAAAATAAAGCAACACATTACATAGCATTAAACATTTATACTAATCGCAATGATGGCTATTGTTGATTTTTAAACTAGTACTTAATCATTAAAAAAAACGAAACACTTTATTGTAAAGGAAGTGGAATACTAAATATTTTTATTATATATTTCATAATTTTTCAAATTTTTGTTGTCTACGAAGTTTTTGTCTTTTGACTTAATAAATAAAGATATTTTTTTTAATATTAAGGATTTAATTACTTATTTGGATCACATTTTTGTCAAATTTGAATTCTGATAGGCATGTAACTATTTCTGCATATTCATATTCAAATGAATATAATATAATATAATTTTAAACAAAAAAGAGCCAACTTCATTTAGCCTACTCCACCCTTCCAAAAGCATGCTCGAGTTACTGTAAAAAATACTCAAATCACTATAGTTGTGCCTCTCATAATTGAGGAGTTCCCTCGTCTTCTCCAGGATCCCATCATCAGGTCCAACAATGGTACCAACTGTGATACTCTTTAAAACAAAAAACTATCGAACGAGCCTTTCAACCCAAGGAAAATCTTGTGATGCGTTTTTGTTTTCGTGACGGTGTCGGTGACGCGAACTCATAAGATATTTCCCTCTACCAAAAAATGCCCAACGCGGCTAAAGAAGTTTTCACTTTAAAAAAAAACATTTTTTCAAATCGTTCCAGCCGACTCCTAACGGAGTAACATAATTTCACAAGTAAGTAAAATACACACTAATTCGCGACTTTAATTGATTGCCCTTTTTACGGTTAAAGATTTCTTCTTTGGTTTAATACTTACTATATGAAACGTCAAATGTAAATTGAACCCTAACCCGCTCATTCATAAACGTATTTCAAGCTTCCATTATGAAAATCCGGGTGGGGTGGGCCCCGCCCGCCGGCATGCGCCGCCCGACCGCCGACACAATCGAGTTGGTCATGGCGATGGCGTGCAATCCGTGCAATTGCAGTGATTCAATCATCATTTCGGGTTTATAATATATATGTGTGTAGATAAAGCAGTTGGATGCAACTGTACGTAATTAGGCCTTAAAACATTCGTGTGATCTTATTATGAAACTCACTTCGTTCGTTTCATAAAACCACACTTGTGTTTTAAGGACCCCTATTACGTAACAGTTACATAAACTACTATTACCTACACCCATATCATAAACCCTCCATGATGTGTTCAAAAACCGCACATTATAACCACCATAAAAATAGATTGTTTCGTTAGTAGTTAGAACAAATGTCTTATCTGTAACGATGTTATTTTTATCAAATAATAAGCAAAAATTCGATATCATTATGAAAATCCGGGTGGGCCCCGCCTGCCGGCACAATCGAGTTGGCCATGGCGATGACAGTGCAATCCGTGCAATGGCAGTCATTCAATCATCATTTCGGGTTTATAATATGTGTGTAGATAAAGCAGTGTACGATATTAGGCCGTACGTAATTAGGCCTTAAAACACTCGTGTGATCTTATTATGAAACTCACTTCGTTCGTTTCATAAAACCACACTCGTGTTTTAAGGACCCCTATTACGTAACAGTTACATAAACTACTATTTTATGCACAATATTCACAAGTTAACCGATACTTTTTACTTATTATTATGCTTATGACTTTTCATTAGCGGTCAAATCGGTTAATGTCTAAAAGATTAGTGTTTTAAGGATATATTTTTTACGAATACAGGTCTTAAGAAAATAATTAATTATTTAATTACCTTTTTAGGACGAAATGGTTTATTAATGGTTTCTGTATTGTTTGTCGGGTGTGTTATTGTCTGGTATTTTATTTTTTTCAGATTGATGAGTTACTGAGAAGTTAGATAAGTCATTGATCCTATTTTTAATTTCACGTAAACATTTTAAGTTTAAAAAAAACGGGCCAAGTGCGAGTCGGACTCGCGCACGAAGAGTTCCGTGCCATTATCTATAAAAACGGCATAAAAATTAATCAATCTATACATATAATAAAGCTGAAGAGGGTGGAAAGTCTGTACATGGAAGATATTCGAAAAAAAGGCGGCTGGGGATACTTAGAATCGATAACAGAACACGTGCCAACAGTTTTTAGAATTTTTGTCTGTTTATCTGTTTATCTGTGTGTCTGTTTATCTGTTTGTCTGTTTATCTGTTTGTCTGTTTATCTGTTTGTCTGTTTATCTGTTTGTCTGTTAACTGTTTGTCTGTTTATCATCAATAAATATGGAAGCCCCCTTAAATATATATTTTATTCTGTTTTTTAGTATTTGTTGTTATAGCGGCAACAGAAATACATCATCTGTGAAAATTTCAATCGTCTAACGCACGGTACATGAGATACAGCCTGGTGGCAGACGGACGTCCGGACGGACCGCGGAGCCTTAAGTAGTAATCAAGTATATCAACATGTTGCAGCGGTTAAAAAAAAACCTTGCTTATACCCCCCAGAAAGTGGTAGGGCCCCTAAGTTTTCGTGGGACAGCAGACTCTCATGATAATCATGATAAAGTTTATAGATCATGATATAGGTTACTTCCAATAGATCTAGACTAGAATCATGAAGTTTGGTAAGAAGGAAGTTCTTACAGCGCAATTAAAGGAAAATGTCCGATTTTTTTTAATTTGTGTTGTGTTGTTCCGTCACAAAATACATATATTTATTATTATAAGTAAATTTACAAAACCTACAGGGTGGGTTTACCAGGAAGTCCACTTGACCTAGAATCATGAAATTTGGTAACAAGGAACTTTTTACAGCTCAAATAAAGGAAAAAGTCTAATAATTGTTAATGTTTTGTTCCATCACAAAAAAAAGTTTTTCACACCACCCATTCGTATACGGGCCTTTTCTTCCCTCCTAGGAGGGAACAAAGTGGCACTTTTCTGTTCTAGGACATTACTTTTTTTTCCAGCCAGTCCGCCATGGCAACAAAATGTCTTATTATATTAATCGATTACACTTTCATTATAATCGATTATGTGTATACATTTTTTTTATATTTATTACTATTTTTATACGTTATAAAATTCTGTTTTACTCATATTTATCATAAATATACTTCAATTCAGTAGGTGCGTTACTATAATGAATGATTAAAAATAGTTAGCAACATTATGTTATTTTTCCAAATCGATTTTTTTATTAATAACGAATAGACGTAGCAATCGATTCGATCTAAGTATACGTTGTCTGTGGTGTGGTGGTCTGATATTTATTCTGTTTTATTATTATTACGAATATTACGATAGTTTCATGCATAAAATGATGAATATTATTAAAGAAACTGCACATTAAAAGTAATTAAATTGGAAAAAACAAATCCCGTGTTCCTGCATCCTGTGTTTGCAAGTGATTCAAGTATATTCCCTGTACGGATTCAGGTGAAAAAATAAAATGTATTCGAGCGATAAGACATGAAAACATGACGCCGGAATTTATAGAATGAAAAGAAACGCAACATTGGTGCGTAATATGGCCAATTTGTTGCCATCAAATCTAGACAGAAGGATCTAAAAGCACACAAAAGGAATACGAAAAGTCGTAATATTTGAGGTTACCTAGAGACATAAAAAATTGTTCTCGGAATCGGTATTTGTGGTTTAATTGCAAGGATTTGTTACCTTCCAAGTACTACCCTGAAGCATGTAGGTACTCCATGTCAAAAATAATGATAATTAAACAAAACTAACAACATTTCTGAAATGAATTTCTAAAGGCCACCAAACGAAGAAGTCTCAAGTTTTGATTGCAAATAATATCAAAACATTCAAACACAGCATTTGATTTCAGTTTCTCTGCCTATGAATGTAAGTAAATTGACTCATTTTATGCTTATGTAAACAGTTCTTGATTTTTTTAACTTAAGATAACTCTAACTGTTAGAGTCTAATGACATCAAAAACTAATTCTAATTTCATAACCTAGCAATGATTTATCTAAGTTTGCAATAGTCTTGGGGACTCGCCAGTGTGTCCACAACACGCGGCTTAAGCAACTTGCACATTTTAAATGGTTCACTTTCGGAACGCTAATAAGGTTATTTTAACTAATAACTATGGCGGTTATCACACTGCTGCGGATCCGCATGCGGCGCCGGTGCGCGAGCGAGACAGCGCTCTGCATGTGTATAGCGCTATCTCGCTCGCGCACCGGCGCCCGATGCGGATCCGTCGCCAGTGTGATAATCGCCTATAACTAGATAGTATAGTTATTAGTTATTAACATTGTGATCAATCCCAACAGTGCAATCAATTAACATATTTTTTGTTTTGTTTTAGGTTGTTCTTATCTCATGAGCTCAGCGGTGTTTGTCGAGTAAATGGAGTCTGGACTTACTAACTTCTTCTGATAATGCCAAACACCACCTTCACCTTTACCAGGATATTCTACTGATGAAAAATTAAGACTAACTTCAGTTTTGCTATGATATTTTTTTATTGAACTAAGACTGCCTTAACCTGTGCCGACATTATCCTACTGATACAATACCAAGAATGGCTCCTCCTATATCAGGAAGCATACTAAGCACATATGTATAAAGTGAAAGTAAATATGATTCAACAATAAGTCTTTTATTTTCGTCTAAGGGGGTGTGAAAAGCAGTATGTGTCACATAGGAGCAAAATTATTTTCACCTTGGGCGTTAACACTTGAATCCCTCACTACGCTCAGGAGTCTATTTTAGAATCCCTCGCTGCGCTCGGGATTCTATTATAGACTCCATCGCTTCGTTTGGGATTCAATGTGCGCCCTCGCCGTAAATATTTCATTTTGCTCCCTTGTTACACAATCTACTATTTCGATTATGTACAAATTTACCTACACCTACAGGTTACTTCTCATATACCTAGAATCGTGAAATTTGGCAAGAAGGAAGAGAAAGTCTCTAATTAGTCTTTTCATGTCTATTGTCGGAAAATTATCGTTATCAAATTTTGGCATTCAAAATAAGCAGTGGACATGATTCATGATTTGCGATCTCTAGTTGATTTAACGGCCTCCTAGCCTAGTTGGTAGTGACTCTGTCTATGAAGCAGGAGGTCCCGGGTTCGAATCCTGGTCAGGGCATTTATTTGTGTGTTTACAGATATTTGCTCCTCAGTTAAATATGGATGTTTCTATGTATTTAAGTATTTATCTATATCTATCTATTATATATATCGTCGCCTAGTTACCCACAACACAAGCCTTATTGAGCTTACTGTGGGACTAGGTTGATTTGTGTAAGATTGTCCTAATATTTATTTATTATTTTTCAGTTGTGGTTACTTACTGCACTGCTACGCACAGGTCTACTAAAATTATACTAATGTTGTATTTTGTGTTTCAAAACGAGTTTTTAAATTCAATTTGAATTTGGTTCACGCATTTACCTTGTTTAGCTTCATTACCAAAGACCGATTGAATCTAATTCTGAGATTCCCGACATTTTGGGAACACCTAAGTTTCGAGGTATCTACTATGTGTTCAGGAATAAGTAGTATTAAAGCTCCGTTTGTGTATTTATTATTGTGTATACATTTATAAAATACACAACTGCAAGAAGCCATGCGCTTAGCGAGGGATAGAATCCTATGGAGGAACCTGATCTTCAACAGAAGGACATGATGTCACGATCCTCAGCTCTGAGGGAACGACTGATGATGATGTTGATATTTATAATATGTACCTATTTAAATGGTACGATCATATATTTAAATTTTACCTACACTTTTTTCACTTATACCGGTATAAGACATGCCTACCGATAATGTCTGTTTTGAATAAATACATTTATTTTAGTTTTGTTTTCGTAACGCACTTGATACCTAACCACACAAATATGGCGATTTTTTATTGCTAATATTGGAAGTGTTAACGATGTCAAGTAATAAAGACGTAGAAAAGTTAATTTAGATAAATTAGGTACGCTCTCTTTGCTACTAGTATTTTCCACGGTATTTTCGCACTTTGATACTTTCGTTTTTAATTTGTATGTATTGGGTAGTGTAGGTATATATTTCAAAAGTGACTATTAATGAAAAAAATATCAAGGCATGAAATGATTTTGACTTTTGAAATTGTTTGCGTGGTGAATTATTGCAAGAAATAAAAGGGTTTTGTTATTTTAATTTGATTTTATTCTTTTATATTCCATGGGTACAGTCGCCATCAAATATATCGGAGCGGCCAAGGTACTCAAAAATATCTGAATTTACACTTCATCGCCTTGACAATAGAGGCGTTGTTCAGATATTTGTGACCACCTTGGCCGCTCCAATATATCTGATGGCGACTGTACGCCTGGAGCTCAGAAAAACTTATTTTATGAAATGAACTAATTTTGATTAATTAAGACAATAACTAATTTCTTCAAAGATTGCTTCGCACAATTTTTAAGCATCTTACATTATGTCTATATTCCAATTTCTAATCCCCTTTGGTCCTTATTATTAATTCAACCATCATCACCATAAATAAATACCTACGGTTTCAGCAATTGATACCACTTAAAATCTTTACTATTAAGTTTTATCAAATCTGTCCAAAGAAATCATGTACACTTACATTTGTGGACCTGAAAGAGAATCCTTGTATCACTAAACTGTCACTGTGTTTACGCCGTTGCCGCTGCGTCCACCCGCAACACGAGCCTTTCGACAAATAATCACTACCGCGATCCTCCGTAGCCCTGCCCGTGACCTTAACTTATAGTTTAACAATCAGACCACGTCGGATTCGTCAGAATCAACTTTAACTTATCCCTTTAAGAACCAATGTTGCTTATAATGAATATTTGTGGTTGAAAAAGGATAGTACCAACGTCATGAGAAATACCGGCTTCTGGGGTTCCGTTGCTCTGAAAATAACAAAGTTAATAATAGTTTTATTAGGTCATTATTTTGGCAGTGCGTTATTGACTGGGTATTATTGAAATAGATAAACAATAGCGTGTAATTTAAACCTTACTATAACCCTTGAAATTAGGTAGGTATATTATTCAAATGTTATTTTGCTTCACCAAGACCTAGAAAGGGTTAGAACCACCAAAGGGGTGGAAAACGGGGTTAACTTATTTCACGCGGGCAAAGTGGCGTTCGGAGTCTAGTAATTCCATGTCAGTAATATATGCTGTCTATTTCCATATGATCAATTTAAAATAGGTCAAAGTTGTGCAAATGCATGGGGCACAGATAACCTCAAACACTAGATAGATTATAAGTACAACTCGGCTTCAACATATATAAGTGCTCCCATACTAATTTTGTATCAGAGCGTGACAGCTTATTTCAGTAGAGTTAACGTGAATTGAAAATATCCATAAAAATCAAGTTACAGTTGTGAATCTGTATTGTTTTACTACAAATTGGTGTAGATACTATTGAGATGTGCTGCTCGAATCGTAGAAATTTACGAACAAAATTGCGCTTATGTGTGGTCCTCATGCTTTCTGTAAAAGCTTAATGATCAGGTGTCTGTGGCATGGGGTAATCGTGAAATTTTGTGAAATTCTCTGTTCACAATGGCACTTGGGTAGCGTGCGACAAAACTTTGAGTAGCGAAATAAATAGGCGACGTGTTGCTAGGTACGAATTCTGTAAGAAAAAAATATCTACTAACGGTACGGAACGGAACTCTTCTTGGTAAAGCCAGACTCGTTCATAACCAATTTTCTTACCTACCTAGTAAAGATCCGTCTGAACAGGACATTTTGTTTTTATTTTTTTGCCATTACGGTACCTTTCCAAGCCTATAACTACTAACCACTTCGCTCGTTATATCCTCTATTTGCATCACTATTTTTCGAATATGCAAGAGCGATAGAGAGGGAGATGACAATGAAAACTCAACTAATTAATTAATAAGGACAAGATTGTACTGCGCGTTGGTTACAAGTCTAACTAGCCAAAATATATCGATAAGTAGCAACATGTATGTAAGTAATGTATATTCTCTTGATAGTGGCAGTGACATATACCCGTTTATTGATAAACGTTTCAAATCTCATTTAGTATTAATATTATGTTTGGTCTGTTTCTATCAAACACAACTGTCAAAGTGACGGATAAGGACATAAGATGATTTAGTTCAATGAGGTTCGAAATACGTTTGTGAAAAGGGGGATAGTGTTTATTTCGATTTCGGTAAGCTAGGTAACCCTAAGACATTCGCAGATAGGAGAAAAAAATCTCCAAGGCGGTTAATTTTTATTTTTAAAATACTTAAACAATACATTAAATACACAATCCATCTCAAACATAACTCCACCACATAACAAATAATCAACCAATATTGAAGTTGTATTGGAGTTGCATTGGAATAATTTTCAAGAAAATACAGATATTTCTTATTCAGGCGTTTAAGCGCTAGCTTTATTGCGTTGTATGTATTAGCATTGGAGTTCTATTGAAGTTGGATCGTTACTAAATGCGTTTTAAAGTTAGAAAATACGGGTCCGGTACATTTTAGCCGCTTACGCTTTTAGGCATGATTAGTTATCTCTAGATCGGTTCGATACTGTTCAGTTTAGGTATAAGCCTAATGCCTTGCACCTAACCTGTCCAGTGTATTTATTGTAGGTACTTATGATGATATTTTGATGCAGGTGTTGTTTATACTAAGAGATATTAGGGTAAGTCCGAATAGAAAAAAAACTAATAACCTAATTTCTGCTGACTGTCGGTTCTGCGGGATTCAATGGGAACTGCTGATAAGGATATGCATACGTGTGCTTACTTAGGGCACCAATACAAAAGTGATGTAGCAAAATATTTTATCGACAAAAAATATATCGATATTATTATCAACATTTGATGTTAGTCCACATAAATAAATATTATTTTGTTATTCTTACTCCAGCATATGAATGACACTGACTGAAAAATGTCTTAGGGTGCGTTGGGGTAAGACCGAAAGGGTTTTCGACGAGATAAGCAGTGTTTTCTTGAAAGCTCCATTGTACAAACGACATGAGGACCAGGTACATGAAACTATGATTGTAGTAAAGAGAACACATTTTTCTTTATATTTTACTTAAAAAATGGTTTTTTGTAGTACTTTAAGTATTAAAAAACTTTGAACAAAGTTACATTTGCGACTAATAAAACCGTGGGGCAAGATTAAAAGGTTATGGGATAAGATCGAAATAGTTTTTAAAATCGTTTATTCGCTTCGTAGGTATATTTGATGCATACACTCTCACGCTATGGCAACGTAGCTATTTAAAACTTTACTTCAAATTTGAAAAAAGCCATTAATTACCGTGAAAATTCGATTTTCCAAAAAGTGATATTTCAATCTTATCCCATTTTGCGCTGAAGTGGACTAGGGTTCTCAAACTACTGCCATGTTCAAAACATAACCATAAAAAATAAAAATAAGTTTACAATAGAGCTGTTTAGTTTAATTAATATACTGTAGAAGTAGTATAACCAACCTCGACAATACTAAGTCTACTCGTAGTACCTAGGTATATTGAAAGCAACAAGTTATCCCTCCACAGTTTGAGAACCACTTGCTATCACTATGAGATTTGAAAGCGGGTTAAGATGAAAAAATAAGTATTGCCGTCTTACCCCACGAAAAGTCACCGGGTCAAGATAAAAACTCAGCAAATAATAAAGATAATTTAAATCCTCATTGACAGCTGAATACACTAACAATAACGAGCAAACGTATCAAATCAGATTATTTATAGCTGCACTGAGAAAGAAGTTACAGAACATGGGGTAAGATAAAAAAACAGGATTTGATGTCGAAAAATACACCTTGTCGAAAATTGCCAATAACTCATTTCCACTCTCACTTAGCGGACGGAACCGACTGAAGGGCGGGGAACAACAAAATGGAGTTCCCAATAAAGGGGTCAGGAACAAAAAATGTGCCAGAAGTTGGGAGTTACAAACGGTTTTTTATCTTCACCCATTTTTCATCTTAGCCCAACGCACCCTATTTTAATTGAAATGACATCCGCATAAATGTATAATCTTAAGAAGTTAGAGACATGACATCGATAATATCGAACCATTTATAATTAGTAATCGAGGATTTTCAATGAGCACATGTTTTAATATGTATCGACATCTTTTTTATCGATATTAAATCCCTAAAACTTGCTCCAAGTTAGCACAGGTATGCTGATAAGATGCAACACACACTTGAGCCGAATTCAGACAGCCAAAAAAGCTCGATTTCTCCAGGATCCCATCATCAGATCCTGACCTGGTGACAATGGGACGAACTGTGAATTATTCGAAGATGGCTGGACCGATTTGGAAAATTCATTTTTGTTTGAAAGGGTTTACTTTCAAACAAAATAGTACATTTCGATATTAGTGCGGAAAGTATGTCATTACTTCACGAGTACCGAGATATCAAGACTCGGGACGAGTGAAGAATGACATTTACGCACGAGTATCGAACGACGTTTTTTAATACAGTTGCGAAAAAATTATAAAATTGTCAATTATTCACTTTGAGGTTACTTTAGCACATGTATCCGAACGCTCCGCGCGGTTCGGTCCGGCGCTGTGATTGTCTGTCTGTCACTGTCATTAGCTGTGATTGGCTGGAAAAGTAAAAAGCACTAGTGCGCGATATCAAACTTTCCGCACGCTAAACCACTACAAGAAAAGCACTCTTTTGAGCAACTGTATTAAAAAAGAATTTTCCAAATCGGTCCAGCCATCTTCGCATAATCGGGAACAGAACATACATAAAAAAAACTCTGACGAATTGAGAACCTCTTCCTTCGAAATCTTGAAAACCACACAGGAAATATTCGTGATCGTGTTAAATGGAAAAATTACCTGTGATGTTCCATATCTGGAAATGCAAGTTGGTGAAGTTTGGTTATTTTGTGGGTTTACCACATGGATGATACGATTTCGCGGAGAAACTAATACTGGCCAATTCCACTGCCTTTTAATTGACGCTGATTGTGATTCATCAAGTCTTGAAAAGACTCAGTGGAAACCTTTTCCCTATTAGAGTCCCGTTAGGTTCGGTATCGAAATACCAGTTATGGTAAAACATCAGACACGTATTAATTTGCCATTTATTCGCCGTGACGTGTACATACTACGTCGTCGTCTCATTTAAATGTAGCACACCCACCATTATTCTTATTATTGCCAAAAATCATAACGAACGATTCGTCCTCTTTTATTTTTTGATGTGGCTAAGGCATTCATTCTTCGAATCCTTTCTACGTACGACGTTTTTAATCTGCCTGTCATCATCCGCCTTGCGTATGTCAGTCACGGCTTTTGCCACGGCTCAATTGAGCCTGGGAGCTTTGGCAACCTAATCTCACATTTTACGAAGGAGGCGACTGCCATCCAACATCCAACCCACATGGGAAACCATGCCTTATCGTGATCCAGCCCGGTTTCCTCACGATGATTTCCTTCACTGAAAAGCGACTTGTAAATCAAATATTTCGCACAAAAAATCTGAAAAACGTCGTGGTGCCAGGTTGAACCCGAGACCCCCGGATATTGATACTTTATAATAACTGACGAAAATTTAAAATTTGTATATCACATGATAATAATATTCTAACATAAGGTTTGTTTGCACATATACTTATTTAATTGAAGTAGAAGTTGTCTAAACAGTATAAGTATCCAAAGGGCTAAGGTGTTCAAAATGATATCCATACTCTCTAACTATTGTGTGCAGATGATTTTGAACATCGCGCGTGCTTAGCTACTTCTGCTTGCTTAGTTGGAAGGTTGAGGCCGAGTAATCCTTTGTTCTAATTTGTAAGTTAAGTGATTGCGTGCAAGGTTTTAGGCCGATGAAAATTTATTCATACAAGGTGTAACAAAAATACTGGTGATCCTTTTAAGGGCATAATCCTTTTAAGGGTATCGTCTAATTATGGAAAAGTAACTAAAAAAAAACTTGCGAAAAAGAACTTTTGGCTTTGTATGGAGGGTTGGCCAGCTATGACGACGTGTCCCATACAAAACTTCTTTTTTTCGCGTCCAAAAAAATTATCTTCTTCTTTTTCTTACTTAAAATACGATACCAATTATGCCCTTAAACGGATCACCAGTATTTTTGTTATACCCTGTAGATATTCACTCAAGACCAAGGTTTCTCTTTCTCTAACTTATTAACCGGGTCTCCTTCTTTTAAAATTTCCTGAAGATGAATGTTGTTCGGTTTTTTCATGACCCGGACGGACCCAGGTATGTCCTTAAACTACGTCCAAAGGTATTGAACACTGCGAATGTGAAGTGTGGTACGGCAAAGAAACCTCATACGAAAGAAAACCCAGGACCTTGTTAACCGTTTATTACTTAAAATTTCACTTTACAAGTATAATAAGGTTTAATAAATACGAGAACTGTGTTGTACCTTCCTTCATAAAAATCATAAATTACCGTAAAACAACACTAGTCCTACCATACCAGTCATACAATTGTAGATAAATTGAATGCTATTATGAATAAATTAATGGCTGGGTATGAAAATAAAAATCCAATGACCACACAATAAATAGTTATTAATAAAGCACGTATGTACCTAGCTACTAAACCATAATATGTTTAGTAGGTATGTACTGCTCAGACTATGGTACGCAGTTAACTTAGTAAAGTCATTCGTAAAACTTTAAAGTAAATAAACACAGTAACACGCGCCAAAATTCTATAGAATTTGTAGCATTTAAAATTAGGAAACATAATTTGTTTCATTAATAAATATCTAATATAAAATTGCTGCTGATCTACCGATCATAAACGTTAGTTAATTCCGCTAGACTGGGATTTTCGTAAATATACTTAGTGTCCATTAGACCGGCTAAATGCGTATTCCCCAGTCTTCCTTTATCATGTCTGCCGCCTTTTCAGCGATCATCAAAGTTGGAGCGTTGGTGTGCGCTGCTGGAACATGCGGCATAATACTCGCATCCACCACCCTGAGCCCTTTTATACCGTACACCTTCAATCTCGAGTCCACGACGGCATCAGGGTCGTCCCGCGGCCCCATCCGAGCCGTACAGCAGTGGTGATAAATCGTGTTCGTTATAGTCTTCATCGCGCAGTACCAATACGCGTCCGAGTTGAACTTGTGATGCGCACAATTTGGCAAAGGGATATCGTGCAATCTGCTCCCAAACTTTTGAAATGCCATAGTCTTCGATAGCTGAATTATTTTCCTTATACCGTGAAGTATTACTTTTTGATCGTGACCACTGTCGGAAAAGTAGTTTGCGTAGATAAGGGGCTTGGAATATGGGTTTTTGTTCTTTAACATTATCCGGCCTTTCGACTCCGGGAGGAGAAGCATCGGGAACACCATCCATGTGTCGCGATCTTGAATTGGTCCGTAAACTTTATTGTAGATACGGTCATCAATAGCGAAGGCTTGTTTATACGACGGCTGGCTGACCAGTGAACCTGCTACAAATAGCAGTTCTAAGTCTGGATAGCCGTCAGGGTCATTTGGGTTCTTAGTGTCTATGAAAGCGATAGCTTCAGTTCCGCTTGGCGCTGACAGAGGCCCAGTGTGATGGCTAAAATATTCTACAATGTTGCTGAATGTAGCCACGCGTTCAGATCTTATGGAATCAGTTGTGTTAATCAAAAAAGTTAGACCGCCTAATGCCCAATGATCTTGGAGATTATATCCGACGGGTAAATCAACAATTGTGGTGATGTTCTTTTCCATCAAGTGTTCTTTTGGACCTATTCCGCTGATCATTAATATTTGAGGTGAATTGATAGCACCAGCTGACAGGATGACTTCCCGCGTCGCCTTCACGACATATCGTCGACCAGCTTTGCGGAATTCTACACCGTACGCTTGTCTGGTCCAAGGATCAATTAAAATACGAGTTACCATGGCATTCTTGGTTACGTGGAAGTTTTTTCTATATTTTATAGGGTGAAGGAACGCCCGACTCGCACTCATGCGAGTTCCATTATTCATAGTAAATTGAATAATGGAATATCCGATTTGTTTTTCTCCGTTATAGTCCACAACTTTTCCGCCAGTCTCGACGCCTGCTTGGAGGAAAGCGTCTGAGAGCCGTGTCCGCCAGCTGGGGTACTGAAGGGTCATTTCTCCTTTAGTAGAATGGTATACTTTATCTCTTCTTAGTTCCGGCACTTGTATGTTTTCAGACTTCTTGAAGTATTTGAGTATTGATGCGTAGTCCCATCCTGTTAAATAGACCATTTTAAGGTTTAAGAATGGGAGAAAATCTGATAACTCTAAAAAAGGCAAATGCTTGAGGCTTCGAATTTATTTTCGTGAATATAAATGTTGTAAATACGTTACCTGGGTTGCCATTCGCCGCCCACCGGTCGTAGTCCCTCCTGTTGCCCCTGGTGTGCATCATGGAGTGCAGGACTGAAGAACCACCGACCACTCGCCCGCGCGGCCAGGAGCACCGGCCCTCGCGCATGCCCATGCAGCCAGCCCTCTGTAATCAACGTTACTTAAGTAAACCGGCAGTCCTCAAGAGTTTTATTCAATATCATGTTTTTTACTTAGTTTAGAAATAGAAATATCTTTATTCGTGACAATAGCAAAAGAACAAATAAATATGATATGAATTATGATTTGATTTTATTATCTTTTGTAAATAACCCGCTGTAACAATGGGAATAGTACATTATTGTCGAGGAGGTGAAGTAGCTCATTGCGGGCTGAGTATTATGTTTAAACGGACGACCGGAACGGGAGTCCGTTTAAGTTAATACGAAGCCGGCAATGGCTCTTCACGCCGAGTCAAATATAGTGCTTTTCTCAAAAATGGTGCAAGAAAATAAAAATAAGTAGGTATGTCAATCGAAATAATTTTTTCTCAAAAATGTCCCGCAAGGTTGACTTTTACGGTTTAATATCAGGCGGTGAAGTGCTTCGTTTATGGTCAGTTAAAAATTTAAAAAGTTACGGAAATTGCAGTCTCGATTTCGATCCGTAAATTTCCAATACAAATTCCATTATTGTCGCGGTACATACTTTTTTTTAAAGTAGTAACGGCTATAGAACTAGGTGGAACAGTACCTAAACAGCCAAAATAGAGAACGAGTTACAATTATTTATAACGTTGGTACCGCGTGTTTTTAGCTGTCTCAAATAGATTTGCGTTGTTCGGCAGAAAAATACACTTCTATTGAATATTAAAAAAAAGTAAATGGCGGTAAAGCAAATGTTTTTAATTTTTCTATGAACATTTTATAAGTAGCTAACGAAGTAAACGAAATACTAATAGTAGTAATAGTGAAAGTACATATTTATTTAAAAAAAATGAGTTCCACTTCATGTGACGAGAATATGGAATTACGCCTCCAGAATTAAGAGCAGAGGCGAATTCTGCAATGAATAACTTGTTTCCAGCGAAATCTAAGGACAAAATTTATTTCGATTGACATACCTACTTATTTTTATTTTCTTGCACCATTTTTGAGAAAAGCACTATATTTGACTCGGCGTGAAGAGCCATTGCCGGCTTCGTATTAACTTAAACGGACTCCCGTTCCGGTCGTCCGTTTAAACATAATACTCAGCCCGCAATGGGCTACTTCACCTCCTCGACAATAATGTACTATTATTAAATATTAACAATTTAAAGAAGTAATCAATTATTTAAAAACATTTGCTTTACCGCCTTATACTTTTTTTTAATATTCAATAGAAGTGTATTTTTCTGCCGAACAACGCCAATCTATTTGAGACAGCTAAAAACACGCGGTACCAACATTATAAATAATTGTAACTCGTTCTCTTTTTTGGCTGTTTAGGAACTGTTCCACCTAGTTCTATAGCCGTTACTACTTAAAAAAAAAGTATGTACCTCGACAATAATGGAATTTGTATTGGAAATTTACGGATCGAAATCGAGACTGCAATTTCCGTAACTTTTTAATTTTTTAACTGACCATAAACGAAGCACTTCACCGCCTGATATTAAACCGTAAAAGTCAACCTTGCGGGACATTTTTGAGAAAATAGTATTTAGATACAGGATAAATGAGACATGAACAGGACATTTTTCTTAATCAGTCTCCATCTCCAATTATGTCGATATCAACTTTCATTATGAGTAAAACGAACCAACAATGGTTCATACTACATGGTTGGTTCGTTTTACTAGTTGGGAATCCACATAAAGAAAATAAAAGTAGTAACTACCGACAACGATAATGAGCCTATTGTCGCGTCGGTAACGACGTCTGGTTCAAAACCTGTATTTGACTGAGTACAGAAATGAGCTATCCAATATGTCTTACACAGTGCTGGGAATGCAATAACAGTCGGCAGCAGACGAAGCTAAGCTATATACCGGCTTCGCCATATTGTTCGAAGTTATTTAGGTAGGCGAAACTGAAAAACTTTCTATAGTACCAAGACCAACCCCGAAATCCGAAATGAAATTTTGGCCTCCCCATAGAAAACGTAGAAAAGAAATGAAGAAATGACATTTATACTCGCTTGGGTTTTCAACAAAAAAACTATAATAGTTAATTATCTACATTCTGACATGCGTCAAACTGTACAATGTAAAATTGTAAATACAAACCGTGCTGCTGGCAATTATTTTTCTGACGTATCCGATTAATCCGACGTAGATATTAGATTGGTTAGTCATTGTAGATAGTACAAATAAGATTACCTAAGTACTGACTGTTGCAAAAAAATCAGCCCTTTGGACGAATTAGTTACCTCCTTAGTGCCGTGGCGTCATTAGTCCAACGTCATTTAAAGAACAATGTCTTTATAATCGGATAATGGACCGAACTGGCCTCGTGCCACCGCTCTGCCTTGCATTACAAACTAGTTTCAATCGACGTACAATGAATGCACTAAGGTTAGGAGACCGGCAAATGAACTGCCAGCGATTTAGTCCGCTTTGTAGTCGATAAAAACTTTCATCCCCCCTTTTCGTCCCTTTGGGGTTGAATTTCCAAAAACCCTTTCTTAGTGGATCTCCATGAGTTTTATAATATTTAAATAATGTATATATGGCTCGCTATACAGACAGTATTGTATATATACACAAAGCATTTTATTGTATTATAATAAATATTAATAAACAAATAAATTTGTAAACTATTTGGTCATATTTTGACATAAGTACTCTGACTTTCTTAGTGAAACACGCTTAAACCAAAAATTTATATTAAAAAAACACCAAACCGAATGCAGAACCTCCTTCCTCAATGGAATTGAAGTCGGTTAAAAACGCATAAATCATTAAAATAACTTCAATAAATGTGGAAAAATCAACAAAATAACCTGAATGAAAGATACTAAAATAAATATTTTAAAATACAATTATTTGTGAATTAGTTCAATAAGAAAATGTGGGTTTCGACAAATTACGGGACGGTGAAAAATCCGTGCCTGAAATACGGGACAACCCGTAAAATATCACATCTGGTCACCCTAATGCAAACGCATGCAAGCATTTTTAAATAAAATTGATTGGTGTAGATGATAAAGTAATAGCTACTTTCATTGCATTTTTGAAAAAATGATAGAGATATATCATCAATGGATTGACTATACGTAGCTATGCGAATTCGTATAACACGATAAACCTGTTCGAGAGATTTTGTGTAATGTTATATTTATATATAAATTGCTATAAACCTGTTTGTTTTTGATGTACAGTCAAGGAATTTGATTCGCGTACCGTCTAAATTACTGATGACAATTAATAGTACTAAGGGCTATGTTTCTTCGCTTGCTTAAAGAAATATAAGCCTTATGATATTCTGACATTTCAAGCAATAAATCAACGAAACGGTACGCGAATCAAATTCCTTGACTGTACGCCGCTCATTTCCCCCCGTTGCTTTGCTATGACATCCGGTATAACTTCTGTTTTGAAAGTAACAGAACCGGAACCGAAGCGGATGTTTGAAACCAATCGGAAGTTCCGACTTAACGGTGTCTGATGGGCTGAATGAACGCGATCAGCCCGCCTGATTCCGGCCGGGCGTCCCTACACTACATCTAACGGTGTCTGACGTATGCAAGCGTAACAGCGCTATACAGATGCAGAGCGCTATCTCGCTCGTACACCGGCGCCGCATGCGGAAACCGCAGCAGTGTGAATGCCGCCTTAGTGCTCCTTTACAACTTACAACCCTACAACAGTTAAGATTCTGCGTTGTCGGTCAATATAAAAGTAAACGGAACCGTTTTGTTTAAATAAAATAATTATCGAAAAATATGTCGTAAAAGGAATTAAAAGTTTTAATTTTAATGTCTGTTTCATTGTCAGTGACAACTTAACATGGCCACGACTTTGAAATCGACCCACTTATTTACTGTGTTATCAAGTATGAAGCTTTGCTTTCACAATTGGATGAATATTTACCGATTATCAATTCAATTTGCACATGCTATTTAAATTTTCCGTTGCAAAATTCATGATCAAAATACTGAAAATCTCATAAAATGTAATTTTCAAGTGGATACATGACAAGAAAGAAAAATGGACGGTCACCCATTCAACTCTACATCCAAAATGAGACGTACGAGTATGTAAGGGTATTTTTATTTAACTTGTACTTTTAAAGCAAGGCCGCGTCTTCAGCCGTCCAGCAGTGTTCCAGTAACGTCTAACCGTCATATTTCTGACAAAATGTATGGGATTTGACATTGACCGTCAGTTTTGTGACGGTTGCTAGCCGACCGTTAATGTTAAATGCCCAAATACGAGTAAATCAATTAATTTAGACTAACAGATCTTCTAACCAGTAAAGTCACCGGCAATAGTACCTTCTAGTAGGGGTCTTTAGTGCACAACCTCAAATTTTGATGCACAAGTATAAAATTTGGCACAATTTTTTCTTCTCCCGCCTAACGCCAACGCCAACGCTAACGCTAACGCTAGCGCTAACGCTAACGCTAACGCTAACGCTAAAGCTAACGCTAACGCTACGCTAACGCCAACGCTAACGCTAAAGCAAAAACAAAAACAAAAAAAAAGATAATGATAATAAATAGTGATATGCATAAATAGTATAGTAGATAAATATGCATAAATAGTGGCAGAATGTCAAATGAACCAAAAAGTCTATATCGCTTATAACCTTAAATGGCTGAATGCCATGATCATTGATCCTGTGCCACAAACATGTGGAATGGAAATTTAAAAAAAATTACTTCCCGGCCTAGGCCTTCAATTTTATATGAAAATCGTTACCTGTTCTCTGGAGTTGATCCGCCCTAAACGTGATACTTTGAAGCCTATTATGACGCACATAACGAAGACATTTCATTGCATGTTTGAGAAAATACATTTACATACAAAATTTGAGGTTCGACGTTTTTATGTCGCTAAACAACCCTACTATTCCTACACAAATGTCGCAAAAATATGCGACACGCTCTTATTTGTAGGGCCATAAGAGCGTGTCACATATTTTTGCGGCCTTCGTGTAGGAAGATACTATTGCCGGTGACTCTACCTACAGTCCTACACCCAATCTCTCTTGCCTATTGCCAAATATAGCGACGTCACTGAAGATTAACTTTCGCTGCGCGAAAAATTCTAAGGGTTGTTAATTTTGTATTTGTTGTCAATATAGGGAGCTTGGCTCTCAAAGTGTTAAAATATATGAAGATATGAAAAATAAAATGAAAGCCACCATTAACGCTACAATTAATGATTATTTTGAGTTTCGTCGATCGGGTAAAATCTGTTTCGATGCCATTTAATCTTGTGAAATTTTTGAACGAGCGGAGCGCTAGCGAAACGAGTTCTTACAAACAACTTCTGGCTACTGGGACGTCTCGGCATTTCAATGGCGTTCTAATTTTGAGTTTGTTGGACGATAACTTAAGTTCGCGTTTTCTGGATCTTTATGAAATTTGTTGAGGTTGTAGCAGAGATACATATAATTTGAGAGTTCGTATATGAGCAGGATCGATCAAGGAGTTATGGAGCAAGAAGGCGCGAAAAAAACATCACATGAGTCTTGTTATATTGGTCAGCTTGTTTGCAAGTAAATCGCGAGTTCTCAGCTTGAGGCGGAGTACTAGGAAAGTTACGTAGACTCAATAATCACTAGAATGACCTTGTAAAATCGTTCGGTATGTAGTTCTGGATCATACCTCGACCCACACCTACTATGACATCCCAAATAGGTCGAGGAAAAGTCACTGTCATTGAAATGATCTATCAGAATGAGCTGTGCCACCTGTCACGTAAGCGTCGCCCTTAGCGCTGTGGGCACGTACGTTTAGTAATAGTTGTATTACGTTTCCTATCGCCTATCTGTTAATGTAACATTGAGATAATTATATTATATTGAGCCTATCGTGTCCCACTGCTAGGCAAAGGCCTCCCCCAAATCTTTCCACCGATCCCTATCCTGTGCTGCGTTTGACCACTCCTTCAAAAAGGAGCCTAGTTCATCCCGCCATTAGTCCTCCTAGCCTAGTTGGTAGTGACCCTGCCTATGAAGCTGGAGGTCCCGGGTTCGAATCCTGGTCAGGGCATTTATTTGTGTGTTTATCACAGATATTTGTTCCTATATATTTAAGTATTTGTCTATATCTATCTATTATATATATATATCGTCGCCTAGTACCCACAACACAAGTTTTATTGAGCTTACTGTGGGACTAGGTTGATTTGTGTAAGATTGTCCTAATATTTATTTATTTATTATTATTTATTTATTAGTCTGTTTAGAATGCTCATATCTTGAAGTAATATCTGCCATAATTACCTGTGGCTCGGTGTGGTAGTCCCAGTTGGCGTCTGTGAACTGCAGCATGGTCGCCATCACCGGAATGTCCATGAACAGCTGCTCGCTGCCACCAGCCTCTATTAGAAGCACCTGTACACGCAAAATATCGTCAGAGGCGTTACCCTTTCACCGCCAAGTATCGGACGGAAAAATCGTGCACTCAGCGCCAGCGCTCGCGAGCGCGCAAGGCAAACCGGTTATATGTTAGACGTGATATCACGTGCTAGCTCCGAGGGCACGAGTTTTCGTGCGCGTGTTTTGACGTCTTTGGCGGTCAAAGGGTGATCAATACAAATTTTGTTTAAGACTGTTGGTAGACCTTGTTTGTCTTAGAATAACTTTTTTTCGCAATTTTCCTTGATCATTTATTATGGTGACTCACATCAAGATCTTTCTGCAGCGGTACGATGAAACTATTTAAAACGATTAACTGCTATAGTATAAGTTGTTTAGCTTCGTTAAGACCTAAACTGGCTAAACTAAATCTGGCTACAATGTGTTTAACGTGGTCTGAATTATAATTTTTGGGGTTCCGTACCCAAAAGATAAACAAGGAACTCTTATAGTGCGACTCTCCGTCATTATGCTAAATACTTCGGGAACTAACTTATGCTTATTACTTACGGTATCCATCCGTTGCTTATTTGTATGACCTATACATAAAAAATAATGTTTTAACACCGTCAAAATCTGTTCTAAAACAACACAGTCAATTCAAACAGGATGCTCACATTGCCCAGTGCCCACTAGTTATTTTAACCATAAAAACCATGTTTTTTGTGAGGATTATAACTAAAAAAAATACTATAGTGGACGTGCCTCCTGATTGATATCTGCTGAGGCAGATATTTTTTTGTTGAGTTAATGATTTTTATAATAATCTGATTATTTATGCGTGAATTTGCCTATAAATTACGCACATTTACATATAGACATGAATATTTTTAGAATGGATATAGATAAAAAACGATCAAGTGCGAGTCGGATTCGCGCCCAAAAGTTTTTTTTTCAACTCCGACTCACGCTTAACCGAGTACCTCTTTATGGGCACTGTAATCAATCTATGCTCTATAGGTAAAGAACTATACGAACTGTGTTTTTTAAATTTGTCATTCACGGACTTGCATATAATATTAAATTTCTCCGTAGTTTTGCCGTCATGTACAAGTAATGTACAAATCTTTGTCTACCATGTCTGACCAATATCTCTCAGTTGCTTAAAGGTTAGCTGGAAGAGATCCCTTAAAGGGATAAGTTCGCCTTTGTAAACACTTACTATATTTTTGTTGGTCATGTACTTGTTTTGTGCAATAAAGTGTTTTACTACTACTACTACTACTACTAATATTATGTGTAGTACGAACTCTATCAATCCAGTAGTTTCGAAGCTAATTGGCTGTGACAGCCAGACAGTCAGACCTCAGAAAGAACAAGAGTATTCCAGGAATACCTATAACATAGCTTACTAGTAGTACATTAGTCGTTACTAGATGGAGCTGATATTTCCTCGTATATTTTGGGTATCTTTAAGTGGCTCTCGGATAGATGGCGTGATAAGCTTCAAAAAGTGATTATACTATGCTACTCTACTATATAAGTTACTCTATGCCTATAAGATTTTTACTTTTGATTTACGGAACCCTAAAACTGACTATTTATAAACGGGGGGCCATTGTAACTAATTAATCACGAGGATACGATATCACTATTTCGCACGTGTTTCTGCAAAAAACTCACGTCAAGAGGCTCGCTGAGGTACAAGTTGTTGGCGTGGCAGAGTAGCCCTGTGGCCTCCAAGAGGGAAGGCTATGAGACCACTTGAAAAACTAACCTTGAACTGGTCGATTTCCGTGAGTCGATTGCTGAGCACGCAGCCAGCGGTGCCGGCTCCAATGATGATGAAGTCGTACTCGGAGTACAGCTCCTCGGCATCAGGTGGCTCGCCGAGGTACAGGTTGTTGGTGTCCCGGAGTAACCCTGAGACGGCGTCGAAAAGGGAAGGCTGCTCTGAGAGCACGCCCGTGATGATCCATGATATGCTGAAATAGGAAAGGCGAGTTTGGAATACAAGTGCCTCTGTAGTCAAATCGAAAGTAAAACCCTTTTCTGTATCCTCTGGGCTTTATGCTTCTGGAGCGGTAAAGCGAGCGGACTGTTGGGGGAAAATCCAGGAACCTTTCGCGACCACACAGATAGAAAAAATCTCTTCAACCAAAGAAACCTATTTGAATCAAGAGATATCCAGTTTCCCATATAAGGAAAAAATAAAATTCTTTATTTTAAGATATAAAATGTTTCAAAGTTTATTACTTAACCTAATAAATTCAATACTTTATCCGAGATATAAAAATCTTCTTTTTAAAATAGCTTAATATTCTCACGAAGGGCGTTTGAATTTTGTTTTTGTATTGTATTTTTTTTTAAATTGAACTTTATGTGTCTTAGTGCAATACATAAAGAACTTAAGCCAAGAAACTTTGTTTCTTGGATGAAGACTCATAGTTTAAATTGAGAATTGAATTTCTCCACGGAAACAAGAAAACGCATTAGTTCAAGAGCATGTGTTACTTGATGTAAAATTTGATATTTTCACACCAAGATCTAAAATTTCTTGGCGTATGAAATCGATTACTTGAAACAAACAATAACATTTTCTAAGGCGGTTATCACACTGGCGCGGATCCGCATGCGGCACCGGTGCGCGAGCGAGATAGCGCTCTGCATGTGTATAGCGCTATCTCGCTCGCACACCGGCGCCGCATGCGGATCCGTCGTCAGTGTGATAATCGCCTTAGTGTCTCAGTGCACTACTTAAAAAGCTAGTAGCAGAAACTGTGTTTCTCGGGACTAATCCCAAGAAAGGAAGTTTAACTAAAAGTAGATAATACAAATATAAATTATGATTATTTATATACTCACAATTTATAATCGTATTAACTAGAGCTGAGATTGCTATTGTGAATCTCAAATAAGCCCGGGTAAAGCGCCGAGGGTCATTAAGTTACGTCGAACAGACGTTCGCGTGTTCTAACCTACACGCAGAGACATCTATTGATGCGCAGGGTAACTAACGTCCAAGACTTAAATGTTTCAAAGCAAAAATTATGTGCTTCTTCTTTGGAATAGCTGTGGCTCTTGATTGTAGGTTGAAAACATCAAAGCAAAAATTAATCTCTCTTGCCTAAAAACTTAAAAATCTCAAATCAAACTTTTGGCGCTACTTCTTTGAATTAGCTTTGGCTCTTAGCTGTAGATTGAAAACATCAAACCAAGAACTAATCGCTTTTGACGTAAACACATAAAACTGTTAAAGGAAAATTTTGATGCTTTTTTGCCGTAAATAATTATTATCTTAACTCAAATCATTACTATTCGCTTTAAAAATGGGTAAAGCTAAAGCTGAATAATTTTAAATCTTCTTTTAAAAATCATGATATTTTTAACTCAAGTCATGTTTATTGGTCTAAGGTATTTATTACTCTCTTTAAGAAACCGCGTGCAAGAGAGTTTTGCGTTTTGAATTAAGATATTATTTCTATCTGTGCAGGCATATTAAGTTTGTTACAATGGAATGCTCCTACCGAGATTGCGCTCCCAGCAAGCTATTTCTGCGTGATATCCTAAACGATATTGTGGCATCCAATTCTAAAACGCCGTTCACTGTGATGAGCGATCCTATGAGTTGAGTATTTAGTTAGAGTTGCAAGGCGTAGTGAGTTCTATGTATACCTGTGTTCTTATATCAAATGGTTTTATACAGAGTGACTAAAACAATAACTAAATTCCCATTGGCTGTAAGATTTTGCGACGCTACCAATCCTACCTAGCTGGTTTTGGAACCTCTCAGATCGATTTGATTTTTGGACTTTCGGATGGCCATGTCCCAAAACCTTACAGCCAACGGGAATTCAGTTCTTTTTGGCCAACTTCTATAATTATAGATAGACTATGCACGTACCTATTTATAGTCGGCAACACTCCCTCTATTGAGGTACACACAACGCCTCACTAGGTATACACTTTTGAACGTTATTACAGCGGAATAAGGTTCAAAAGTGTATACCTAGTGAGGCGTTGACTGTACTATTTAACAGAGTTTTTTTCTCATATTTTTTTTAATGTAAACTATTGTCATGGACTCATGGGCCATAACCTTTTTCATGTTTTACAATAACAATAAGTGAACAAGATGTTAATACACGGAGGTCGCACATGTATTGATAATCTGCTAGTCAACTCCACCACTAATTAGACATTTCATACAATTCACACATAGCCTTGATCTTTGAAGAGAGTAAAGTTCATTGTCTAATCAGTAATTTTTGCACTCTAGAGCAATGAAATCGGTTAAGGATGATAAGAACTGATGCGACTTAAATAAATTTAATTTCTTTCTTTCAATACTACACCGAAATGATGATAATTGATTGGGAGAATAATTTACCGTGCTAATATTTGGAAGCGGGAAACATTACCATTAAGAAAACATTAGTTATTTTTTTATCCATGAACGAAAACTTAAGTAAGCTTGATGTTGCGGATTTACTTATTTTCTACTTTATGTTAATAATACCTTAACTAGTAGTTCGCCCCGAACTGTGAACTCGCGAATCTTGTGTTTCGCCATAAATGTGCAATAGTAGAATTACTACAAATACCAAAAATAGGTATCGGGTAGGTATTTTTTTCTCAACTAACAATCACGGTGAAACTATACGTCCATATTAAATTGTGCGGTTGATGTGCAAAATTTTACCGCAACGAAATCGCTTCAGATTTGACAGTTTTTGTCTCATCTAAATTTAAATCCACCTCTCACATGCCTCTCACTCTGTTGCTTTGACATGTCGTTCTCATCTGTGGACCATCTATATAGGTTTCGGTCACCATCATTATGCGTCTATGGTAACTCTCTCTTACTAATGTGTTAATGTCAGTATGCTGATGGCCCTAGCAGCCAAAGCTCTAATAAATTAAAAAAACGTAAGTTGTCAAAATATTTATACCAAAATCAAAATATAATTGAAAATATTTTTGAAATCAATTTTATGTTGCTAATTGTTATGAAACAGTAAGCAGTTAATTCGGATTCGACGAGAGTTTTAATCAATACCTTTCGTTTGATACCAAACTCAACCATACTTGCTCGTAAAAGTAGCAAATAAGATGACCAATGTAACAGGACCCCTTTACAAAACCTTTTTAGGCCTTCTAATTTCAGAACCCCCGTGTCAATCCAGCTCATATACGAACTCGCAAATTTTGTTGGTCTCTGCTACAACCCCAACAAATTTCATAAAGTTCGGATCGTTACTAAAGTTATCGTCGGACAAACTATCTAAATCAAAAAGCCATCCAAATGCCGAGACGTCCCAGTAGCCAGGTGACAGTTGTTGTTTGTAAGAACGATCTTCGCTTACGCTCCGCTCGTTCGACTAATTACGTTAATTTTACTTACAAACCTTCACAGGGGTTTAAAAATTGACAACCGTGAAAATCTACCGAAATTGCCGGAAAATAATTTAGGTTTAAGCTAAATAGGGAAACAAAGGAGCAGTACATAACATATGTGATTTTGATGAAACTATAGAGCTTAATCAGTTACAGGATCTCATTAAGAAGAGATATCGAGCTTTAGGTGTTCTTCATATCATGTACAAACAGCAACACACTTAACTGACCATCGATAGACTTTATGCCGTTGCAATAGGGATTACAAATGGTCACTTAACAATGTTGGCGATGGTAAACTTGGCTTAGTAGCGTAGATATCAAGATAAAGTTGAGAGCTTCCCCCCCCCCCTCCCCCGTAAAATTTGCATCAAAAATCTTGGTGGCTCCACTTCTCAAATCCATCCTTGGGTCCTAAGGAACAATCAAGACGAGGGAAATCTTTTGTTCACGAAAAGCCGTATTTTTATGGCTACACCAGCCACTATATCTAAAATATTAGTTTATGATCGTGATTGTTAGATGATATACTAGGTTTAATAAGTACGTACCTTAAGTATATGGTCCAATTGTTTGTCATGTCTAGTCGCTTCACACACCTTTCACAGCCGCGGTAATTATTTGACTGATCGCC
This sequence comes from Pammene fasciana, assembly GCA_911728535.1. Taxonomy (NCBI): domain Eukaryota; kingdom Metazoa; phylum Arthropoda; class Insecta; order Lepidoptera; family Tortricidae; genus Pammene; species Pammene fasciana. The sequence goes on from OU452292.1 coordinate 9,231,073, forward strand.
TAACAGTAGTGCACAATATTATCGAACTAATTGCCGTTTGTCATTATAACTAAAACCTGTGGAAAATTCGTAAATTAACTGCTATTAGTTATGAGATTTGCCATTAGCGGGTCGTCATCAAATTACTTGACGCAAAAGTTTAGTTTGTTTTGTTTAGTGTTTATACTCATTTGGTTTTTATTATTGGTTTAACGTCATGTGATTAAGGACAACGTTCTAGAACATATTTCTATTTAGTTTCCCAAGATGTGCAGTGGAAAAAGTTATCGATATAACTAAATCCTTCTTTTTCTGTGAGGTTCCAAAAAAATTCAAAAAGTATGATTATGGTTGTACCGTCAAGTCTGGCAGCTTTGCCAAGGGTTACTGACTTTGCCACCAGCAGAGTGCATAAGGTAATCCTTTCATACCACCGACAACGTATATTTTTTAGTGTTGTGCCTACTTTTAGTAGAAAATATGGTTATCAATTGGCAAAATTATTATGAATGAGACAACACCACGGCAACCATTTTCTTACCATTTCAGTTCCAAATTCGTCACTCACATAATCATAAAAGTTAGTGCTCAAGAACTTTAAAAAGTTTAGAGTATAAACAACGCATCCAGGTACGTAAATTTTAGATATTATGTTATTTAAATGGTAAGGAATGAATTGATTACCTTATAAATGCCGTAGTGTTTGAATTGAGTCCGATAATTGTTTTGGCAAAGTCACCAGACCACGCCGACTAATATGGGGGGGCAGCTTTGCCATGTTTTGTAGCGGCCTAGGGTTGGTACACAAGCAAAAAATTTAAATTACATTTTTCATAAGATAGATACTTTTTAGGGTTCCGTAGCCAAATGGCAAAAAACGGAACCCTTATAGATTCGTCATGTCCGTCTGTCTGTCTGTCCGTCCGTATGTCACAGCTATTTTACTCGGAAACTATAACACGTATCATTATCAAATTTTTACATAAAGTGTATTGTGTGTGCAGCTTCTTAGTTTTGTAGAGAAATTGCAAAAAAAAAAAATTTTAGGGGGGCACTCCATATGTGTAAGTAATTGTCAAAAAAGGAGTGTATAGGTTCTTAAAGGGTAGGCAACGCGCATGTGAATCCTCTGGAGTTACAGGCATCCATAGGCTACGGTAGCTGCCTACCATCAGGCAGACCGTATGATTGTTTACCAGCGTCGTGGTATAAAAAAATACCCCTATTTTCACGACGTTGTAGGTTGATTTTGTGAAATTTTTATGTTTTTTATTACTTTGCCCATAGTTGTTGGATATTATGTATAAAGCCCGAACAATTTCATTGTTTGAATAGTTATTATCGAAGGTTTATTACTCTGCCGAATAGGTGATGGGCATTATTTATAATGCCCGGGCAATTTAATTATTTGAATAGTTATTGTCAAATTGCCTACTCATATTGCATCGGGCATTATGTATAATGACCTATTTATCACTTGGTCCATAACATATACAGAGTGTATGTTTTGTTTAAGTAAAAAAGAAAACTCAAAGTTAACTGTGACATACTTATTTTATTGGTAATAATTACTACATATACCTAAGTGTTTTGTTTCGATAATACTTTTGTTAAGAGGCGACGAGGCAGTTCGTGACGAAGCCCTTTTATAAATGTCTATCGTCAAGTTTAAATAGGTACCTAGGTAATCACAATTATTTACGAGTGGACCTGTGATAGGCCTCTTAAAGAGTTTTCTATGTTTCGTTTTTGATAATATTTTAATTAAGGTGTCTTTTATGTTTTTCCTAAGTACTTATGTAACCTGATTACTCGTATGTAACAAAATAAATAAGTACTTAAATAATTAATATTTTTTCATTTGTGTCAACCCTGACCACTTCACCTGACATTCACTGACTTTCTATGAAATTTTCTTAAATGGGTGATCGACTTTGCCACTTTTGCTGTATTTCTTTATGGAATAATATATCATTAAGGATCAAATTCCAAAATATTGTATCCTAAATACTGAATATTCTTTACTAATATTGTAAATACAACTAAATTACTATACAACGTAAAAATGCAGTTGGCAAAGTTGCCACACGGTATAGGTAACTTTGCCAGTTTTCTTTTTACTCGTAAAACCTTATTATCCGTCATTTAATTTATAAACCATCTTATGTATGCACTCGTCGATAAATATATTATGTGTCGCGTCATTCATACTTCAGTGGTTTCATATGAATTCTGGTTAAAAATGTACTATGACTTTTCAACACCTGTGAAAAGTGGCTAAGTTGCCAGACTTGACGGTACGAAAATAAATTCAGGGATTAGTGAAACGATAGAAAAGTGAAGTTTTCAAACTGGCTTAATCAGTTACTCATCATGACTCGTCAAAACGATTCGCTATTTTTAACTGACTTCAAAAAAGGAGGAGGTTCTCAATTCGACTGATTTTTTTTTTATCATTATTATGTTTTTTTTGTATGTATGTTACTCCATATCTCCGTGAATCGTGAACCGATTTTCAAAATTTTTTTTTAATCGAACAGGTATAACCCCTAGATGGTCCCATTGTCACCAAGTCGGGATCTGATGATGGGATCCTGGAGAAATCGAGGGAACTCTTTAACTATTATAGGCACACCTATAGTGATTTCACTATTTTTTACAGCAACTCGGCCACTTCCTCTTGGAATAGCGGATCCTAAGTGAAGTCGGTTCTTTTTTCGTTTAAAATTATAAGCTACATGGCCGAAAATGACCAATACTTTTCTAATCCTAATGAACGAGGTAGTCATATCTAATCGTAACCATTCGCGTATTTTCAGCTATTGCGGGGATAAATGTGAGTAACTACTTGTTTCCATTGAAAGTGATACACGTAACCACGTTAGAGGCAAAATGGCGACTTTTAAAATCGTTTTCCCAGAAATAAAACGACGACAATTGCGTGATTTTTCTAATCTTAAAAAATAAACTAAATATATAGTATGACGGCATGATTTTATACGGGCACTGATCAAACCGCATCCTTTACGTCCGTTTTTTTGCCTTACATACAGCCTTGGCCAGAAGTATTGAGCATAGGTGTTTTTTGTTTACAATTTTGATGTTAAGCATTATTTCCCTATCCTAACAATGTACGGTAACGGTAAATGTTATATTTTATGTATAAATATAGAAAACTTCACTTAATAACACTTTCAAGGTACTTAAAAAATATGAAAACAGAAGGTACCAAAAATGAAAATTTAAGTCGGTGCGACATATTTCAAATATTCTATGCAGTTACTACTAACTTCAACAAAACATGCCTATTAGTTTAAATTAATTGACAAAATAACTCAAACAAAGATGGAAACGATGGACTAAACTTTCCAATTTTGTATGAAAATCGCATTGGTGCTCAACACTTCTGGCCAAGGCTGTATTAGTGTCAGGCGTTAAAATTATCTTTTTTTGTGGCGTGAAATATGTCACGTCCCTTATTTGGGAAATTTAGCAAATAGGTAAAGTTTCACCAGGCATTTGAGGGCAGAGAATGATTGTCATTAATTGTAACCCGTCTAGATGCAACCGGAATAGATTGCTGTGGTTTGCACTACATTAAAGAACAACAGGTTTATGGAATAAGCATGTATTTAATTATGTGGTCGTTTCTTGAGTGATGCGGTTACTACGTGCCTCTACAGTGTACCCAAAGAAAATGGATATGATTTTTCCAATTTAATAAAGACACAGATTTAATAATAGTACATTACTACAGAGGCCGGGAAGTAGGGGGTTGCCGGTCGAGTACATATATACGGCCGAGCGTAGCGAGGCCGGATAGTTACGAGGCTGGCAACCCCTTTTCACGCCGAGGTATGTATAGTGCTTTTCTCAAACATGCAATGAAATAAATATGAAACTTATCCATTTTTTTTTCCGACATACGTAAGGCAAAAGTCTACTCGTAAACTTGTATTAATAATAATATAATATATTGTATGTTGTATGCACTTCAAACATCTTCATACTTCGGTTTTTATGTATAAAGTTCAATAAGCCACAAACGTACAACCATCATTTGCATTAATTTCTAGGAAACATGCTAAACCAACATTTCTATTCCTATTCACTATTACGACTAATTACATATGTTCATCTTGTTATTAATGAATTATCCTATCAACAAACCAAAAAAATATTAATTAGACTTACCACGTTATCAAATACATGCGTAAAAACATTATATTTTGAAATCTGGATTGCTTAATTCTGACTTTGGACTCCATTGTCACTGAACGGCTTTTAAAAATGTGTAACTATTACGTACATTAGCCATTTAAGTATAATGTTCACTTGCATTTGAACAACATCTAAACATATTTCACTTTATATATTACCTATAGCCAAGTTATTATAGAATAAAACAAATCGACATTATAATACACAACAATATACGCAACATAATAAAATAATGAGAATGTTTTTAAAATGTTCATGTTCCCACTAAAGTTTTTTTTTCACAGTATCTGCGCTGTTCGAGAGGTTGAACTTAAGGCCATTCTACACGAGTTAAAATTAAGAAGAAAAATGTATAATGGTGACTGAATAAATTCAGAACGTTACAAATATTGTCTATAGTCTCTGTTTATACTTTATTAATTTTATTTTAGAAAATATTCATAAGAATCAAAACCTTTCGAATTTATTCCGTAACTATAGAGATCCCAATTCTTAATTTCAGTTCGTGTGTAATAGCCCTCGCTGCTAATATTTTAGCTTGATAACCAACCTTTCACGAAAAACATTAAAAAAAAAAACAAAATCAGCTGTTGATATAATCTGCCTCCATCTTTACAATTTAAAATTATAGGAATTTGTTAATAATCTTTTATTTGTTATTTTCATGTCGATTTTATATATAAATGAAATTGCAAAATATATCACATTGTTTATTGTTTTTTTTAACAGGCGTAAGTAGTGGCAGAATTTCAAATGAACCAAAAAGTAAATATCGCTTATAGCCTTAAATGGCTGAACGCCATGATCCTGTGCCACAAACATAAGGAATGGAAATTAAAAAAGAGGACTTTGCCGGTCTAGACCTGCAACATTAGTTTGTCCTAACCGCACCTGAAACGTCATACTTCGAAGCCTATTATAAGGAACATAACATCAATATTTCATTGCATGTTTGAGAAAAAACATTTTTCAACGGTTGTAGACGTGCTAAGGGTGAATTTGAGTTTTTCCGGATCACGACGCGAGTGGAGTGGGTGCTAATATCTAAATATAGCAAATATATTTAATAACTATTAATATTTAAAGAAGAAACAGTCACTTTTTATGTAGTCGTAACAAATTTCGTTATACATACTAATAATATAACTAATTATCGTTAAAAAATGTTATATTTTTTCATAATAAATGTATGATAATTGATAATGATAAGTAACAAAATGATTGAATGATGGCTTTTCTTATTTCCTAACCTGGATTAGTATTTTAGAGATTTATTTTATATATTATTTTCTTGCTGACTACATATTTTCAAAAATCGTCGTCAATTAAGTAGCTAGGGATGGTTTCCTAAAACTATTTTCGCGTTGCTTCATGACGAACTGGTAGCCTTCACTGACCTGTTTGGAAAATCAAGATTGACCTCAGGGGCCCTTTTCTTGCTTGTAACTTGTAATATAACTGGAATTTCCTTTCTAGCAAAATATGTCGAAAAGTAACATCCGCTTGTATTACAAGTTACAAGCTTTCGAGAAACTGGCCCCAGGTCTCAATTGTAAAAAAGTAAAAACCAGGATAATGGTAACATTATTTATTTCTTTCTAAACAATGATATAATTACTTAACACACTTTTACTCATAATAGTAAAATTACAATATTTACATTTATCATAATATGACAGATTTAGATAATGTTTAATCTAAGTATATTGAGTTTTAGGTAAAACCTATTTGTTTAGCAGTCTCTGGTAACAAAAACGTATAAAATAACTGAAACATTTTAAAATAAAAATTACAGTAAAATATCGGCCTTATTATAAATATTATAATATACTCGAAACATTGTATAATATCGGTATGGTACCGGTATAAGTTACAAAATTAAAATGGTAACAACTGAATTTTCCAAATCGCGTTCATCTCAAATTAAATTAACAAGACTTGTTGTTATTAATGACTAAGTACCTACTATTAATAAGTAATAGTACTAACGTCATTGGTAAGTATGTCGAGAGGAAAAACCGGGAGGTCAATTAAGCATGGAATGTTTTGGATTAATTGTGTTGTGTTGTGAGTGCAAAGTTTTTGTGCAGTGACTAACCTAACTTGTTATTGTGAAGGGCTTTAACCTCTGAACTTTGACGTAATATGTGGTAAAAAAAAAGATAATCGACTTCTCATCAGAACCCATAGATGTTTACCAGAGACTATAGAGATATAGACGACCACAGCTTAAGAACTTTTTGAAGCTCATGTCGATTGCGCCATCTATGTCACGATGTCAAAGCCACCTAAGGATACCGAATATGTAAGAGAAATGTCACCTGCACACCACTGCACACCACCACACTCCACCTAGTAACAAATAGCGTACTAGTGGTACACTAGTAGCTACTCGGTGGAGTAGCAGTGCAGGTGACATTTCTCTTACATATTCGATATCTTTAGGGGGCTTTGACATAGATGGCGCAATCGACATGAGCTTCAAAAAGTTCTTAGGCTGTGGTCTTCTATATCTCTATAGTCTCTGATGTTTACTAAGACCACATGAATAATTTACCCAATTGTTATGCCTTCGCTATTATCGGTACTATATCAACTTAAATAGGAGTTCACGGTTTTTTAAAACCTTGGAAGTCGGTTGTACAATGTACAGTCGCCATCAAATATATCGGAGCGGCCAAGGTAGTCAAAAATATCCGAACATGCACTTTATTGCCTGGACATTAGAGGGGTTGTTCAGATATTTGTGTCGACCTTGGCCGCTCCGATATATCTGATGGCGACTGTACAGTCACGGGTTTTAATTGTTAAGCCATTTACGGTACGAGCAAATTTTGTTTTGTTTCGTACAGTCGCCATCAAATTTATCGGAGCGGCCAAGGTACTCAAAAATGTCTGAACATGCACTTTATCGCCTTGACAATAATAGAGGTGATGTTTAGATATTTGTGACTACCTTGGCCGCTCCTATATATCTAATGGCGACTGTACTTACTTACTCTATGTGATGTAAACAGAACAATTAAAGTCGGCGGCCGTACCTACGTAGCGGAATTATAAAGTTACACCATATTTTTTTATTTGCTTGTACAGTCGACGACAAAGATATGTTTATACTTTTGAATCTTATTCTTTTGTAATTGTACACTTTCCGTACCGCAGTTCGCTACGCGCTACGCTCGTAGCCGACTCCGGCGTTTTTCCGCTTTGTAGCGGAAATCCGCTACGCACAGAGAGCCCGCTAGGTGGGCTCTTGGTGCTCAATGTGTTAAGATGCAAAAGTGTGAACATATCTTTGACGTCGATTTTACATATCAAAACGAGAATTAGGTTGCTATTGGCATACATTGTTATCAAGTTGATTGTGAATCGCCCCTTTGCTGGCTTCAGTGAAAATTTTGGCATTAAGGCTTAATAAAAACTTATAACTATGACATATATACATTTTACGAACTAAAAAAAGCCAAGAAAGCTTATGGCACTTAAAAAAACTCTTTACCTGTCTAGATTATTGGTTATAGACCATTTTTCTGAACATGTGCACACTAAAAAACACTAAATAAAAATTTTCTTCTGACTACCTTTTTGTTGATAAAGTATTTTAAAGTTTTTTTTTGTCTTGTACAGCCTGAACAGTATTATTATATCATCAAACACACTTATCATCCTTATTCATGTCTAGACATTAGAATGATTGCGGTTGTAAATGAATATATTAATTTGATTCTGCATTTGAGCATGGATTGTGCGGCCTTGGGGATTCCCACACATTTTTTAAAGACAGAAACGGATTAGTCTACTATTTAGACTAGTTTAAAACACAAAGTGTAACAAAAATGCTGGTGATCCGTTTAAGGGCATAATTGGTATCGTATTCTAATTACGAAAAACTAAGAAAAAAAAGTTGTCGCAAAAATAAAGTTCGGTTTTATATGGAGTGGCCGGCTGAGACGAGTCCCTTTTACAAAAAAAAAAAAACATTTTTTCCTATTTTTTCTTAGTCGAAATACGATACCAGTTGTATCCTTAAACGGAATCACCAGTATTTTTGTTACAACCTGTATGTGCTCGAGGCGAAATTAAAAATTGTGCTTGTAAGGAAAAAACAGGTGGATGATTATGAAGTCTCCTCCTCCTTAAGTTTAAGTTAATTAAACTGAAATAGTTTAAAGGTTTGCTCTGATTTATCTATTTGTTACCTTTTTAAGCTAAAATGGTCATTAACATTACAAAAACTATTTAAAACACGGCATTTACCATGTGTGTTTCTTTTTGCTACTTTCCGATATTCCGGCACAGTTGCATGCGCCATTATCACGGAGTAACTGAAGTTGCTGCGAGGTTGTAGTCTTAAAGCACTTAACCAACCGGAGCGGCTATTGACAGGCGTTTCCCTCTGCCGAAAATATATGACCAGTGGTCATACTCATAGTATGGACTAATGTTTATCTGACGTGGCTATTTTGACTTTCGCATACATTTGACGTTCCTCGTAAAGAAAATGACAGATATGGCCCGTCCGGTTGAATAGTGAGGTTGTAGTCTACCCACACACCATAGCTATCTATCCTCATTCGAGTTCGCTTCTTTCGTCAGTTTTTGTAATGATTATTACCTATCAATTTTATTTTACATTCACCCTTATTATATTAACTTTACAAGTATTTTTGGTTTCATAAGTACACTATAACATATAGGTACAACTCGTCTACGTCTGTGCCAGTTTATTAAGAGTCGCCAGGACGCTCGCGTGAACTCGCGTCCCCCATATAAACGTAGTTCAGCTCTCATTTTAAAACGACATGCTTTAGAACCACGAAATTTGGCATGGGCATTCTAGCAGTACAGATCTATGTCGGTAATTCGTTTTCGTTGCTAAAAATTGTAACACAAAGAAAAAATAGCAAAAATAAGTTTTGTATGTAAATCTGTATCTGGCTGTATTTTCTTTGTATTACAATTTTTAGCAACGAAAACGAATTACCGACATAGATCTGTACTACAAGAATGCCCATGCCAAATTTCGTGGTTCTAAAGCATGTCGTTTTAAAATGAGAGCAAAACTACGTTTGTATGGGAACGCGAGCGTCCTGGCGACTCTTAATAGTACGATATACACTTAAATATCTATTTAAATATGAATAATACAAAATAGGAAGTGTTTTATAACACGAGAAACATATTTACATAATTTACAAAAGTAGACAAAGACATATAAGTATTTATTATAATACGCATCATGCGTAGGTAACTTTCCGGGAGTAATATAAACACATGTATCTGATTGTCTATATCGTCTTACAAAATAATAGTTTATATCTAAAATTGGCATTTTGTAGCTAATATTATTTGTTTATGATATTGGTAACTAAGCAGTTTTACTAATTAAACTACAAATACATTTAATGTCATCGACTCTTACTAAGCCAGTCTTGCTTTATCATATCTGCCCCCTTTTCCCCAATCATGATGACTGCGGCGTTAGTGTTGCCACTCACTATAGTCGGCATCACACTGGCGTCGATCACCCTTAGGCCTTCGACGCCATACACCCTTAGCCGCGGGTCCACTACCGCCTCTGGGTCCCACGACGGCCCCATCTTAGTTGTCCCACACTGATGGTATATCGTCATAGAAATATGCCTCACTTGGCACTCTATGTACTCGTCTGACATAAATTGTAAGTGCTTACAGCTCGGCAACGGCTTCATATACAGCCTGTTCCCAAACTGTTTGAAAGGAGACGCTTCTGCTACTTGCAAAGCTATTTTGATTCCTTCCACGAGGCGCGCCACGTCTATAGGATCCTCGTGATAACGTGGGTTCATTATTGGGTAATGGAACGGATTGGAACTTCTTAATCGCACATAACCTCGCGTGTTCGGCCGTAATAGCAAAGGCATAATAGTCCATGCATCCTTATTGGCTATAGGCTTGTATACAGTATTATAAATCTCATCGGTAAGACCTAAGATCTTCCTGACGATTTGGCCGTTGTCAGAAGAGAAAGACGCCGGCGCCATATGAAATTGTATATCAGGCCACAATCCTGAACTATTCGCGTACTTTGTATTAACGAAAGCGACGCCTTCTAAGCCTCCCAGTGTCGTCATGGGACCTCTCTCGTTGACAACGTAGTTCATGGTGACCGGGAAAGCCTCGAAGCGGTTTTGGACGATCGCAACAGGCTTATCGACTAGAAAGGTTAATCCTCCTACACCGACGTGGTCTTGCAGGTTCTCTCCGACTGGCAAATCCTTTAAGACCTTTATGCCGACATCTTTCAAGTGTTCTTTGGGACCTATTCCCGATAACATGAGAAGTTGTGGACTGTTTATAGCACCGGCTGATAGTATTACTTCTTTTCTGGCGTAGACCACTCTTCTCTTACCGTGCTTCACGTATTCGACTCCGTACGCTTTCATTGTCACTGGATGGATTAAAACTCTAGTTGCCTGAGAGTTCAAGGAAATGTCTAAGTTTCTTCGAGTTCTCACGGGTCGTAAGAATGCTTTGGCAGTACTGCAGCGGGAGCCTCGGCGTATCGTGCCCTGTGCGATCATGAACCCAGTTTGGTATTCTCCATTTATATCCCTATTCTCATACCCAATTTCGACACCAGCTTCTACAAAGGCTGCGACTAAGGGGGTCCTCCAAGGGGCTTCTTGGACCGTGAGGTATCCTCCCCGTCCGTGGTATTGACTCTTGGCTAAGTAAGGGTTTCTGTTGTCTTCAGACTTGATAAAGTATTTCAAGACGTCCCGGTAGCCCCAACCGGGGTTGCCGAATTGTTCCCATTGGTCGAAGTCGTATCGATTGCCTCGTACGTAAATCATGTAGTTGAGAACACTGGAACCGCCAAGCACCTGTAATAAAAATAAATCTTTTACATTTTGTGTTTCACGCCATCTAGCGATAAGTCGCTGCACTGATATGTAAGAATCGATTGAGCCTGCTACGAAACTAGTTTACGAGTAACGTGCGTGCGCTAAATAACAGCCGCGAGCCGAGAGAGGGCGCAGGCAGGTTGTATGATGATTGAATACTTCGGAAATGTTCTTTCATAAAAACTGCGGCAAATATAGTTTTTGAATTGTTATTCGTTTAACGTTTAACTTAAAAACTGTTGCTTCACGAAATAGTTAAATATTGATTGTGAACATGAAATGCTGATTCTGAACACCTCGTTGATGTCTTTTACTTGGCAAAAGTAAATAACACACATTTTGCCATTGCCTAGTATTTTAGAAAAGTGTCTGTTGAAACATCTGAAACGTTTTGAAACGTCTTTCCAGATTATATTATTAGGAACAACGGACAATACATATTCTGTATTTATTCTATTAGTTAGACATACCTTCGAAATCATCGTTACGCAAAAAAAGTGTTAAGATGCCGAGGTCAGATAATGATGAGTATATGGAGGAATGCTCGGTCTTGTACTGCCAGTCCAGCTTGGTCAGCTGCAGGTAGCCCGCCAGTGACGGCACGTCCGTGATCTCGTGCTCGGGGCCTGGAGTAATGTTACTGTATCTGCCGTACCTTGCCTCTGGGCCAGCTGCAGCGGCGCTTCTTGAAGCCGAGGCAGGCGTGCGCGGTGGGCTCGGTCTTGTACTGCCAGTCCAGCTTGGTCAGCTGCAGGTAGCCCGCCAGTGACGGCACGTCCGTGATCTCGTTCTCGTCGGGGCCTGGAACGTGAAATTCGGACACTGTATCTGTGGTAGGTACTAGGTGCAAGTCCGCTAATTGAAAAACTCGTATTAAACATGTATGGTTCTCTGTCTTGGTAATTATCACGATGGATATTTAATGTCAATTCATTGTGAATGACATTAATTCACCCAAGACAACATGGATAAGGCTTGTCCAAAAGGACCTTAAAGAGGCAAAACTAACAGCCGAGACGACCCAGGACAGACGCTTCTGGCGACGCCGTATAAGGAGAGCCGATCCCAAATAAACGGGATAAGGCTGGGAAGAAGAAGAAGAAATCGTTGTGAATTTATAGTAGTTTAAGAGTGATATGATTATTGTTTCGTAGTGCATTTAATACGTAAAACCTTTCCATCATCATCATCTCAGCCATAAGACGTCCACTGCTGAACATAGGCCTCCCATTTAAAGGGGGGGGGGGGGGGGTTTGCCATACGCGCCACGCTTGGCAGGCGGTTTGGCGCGCGCAGTTTTTTTGTTTATTTTTTGTAGGCTTTCGGAAGATGCTGCTGCCCATCTCCCGGTATATTCCTTTTTGGACATAATAAATATGTAAATTAATTGTTCATATAGGTATCCATATTTCTGAAGTAGATCACCTTAATTCATATTGATCAATATTACTTACAGAACATAACAAACAGCCTCATAAATAACTTCAATTTGCGCATATACCTGCTACCGAAATTAAAGCTTTAACACTGCCGGGTCGGTATACTTCCGTAAAGGTAATAAAAACCAACCCGGACCAAGAACGTGCTTTCAGGGGTATTTATCTGATATTCATTTATCCAAGTTACCTTATAAAGTATTTTCGGAACAACTCTTAGCGTAATGTTTTAGTAATTATCGACTCATTATCTTATTATGCATGTTTTTGTTTAATTATCAATTAGATAACTGTTCAATGTTCCGGGTCCAATTAGGTACGCACTTCATACAGATCACATTATGACACGATATTGCAAAACAGCATTGATAAATAACTAACGATTTATTTACTTTTGAAGCGATATGTGGGAATATACCTAAATTCAATTGCATTGTGCAGATGTGTAACTAATAAAATGAACATAACCTTACCAGATTCTAACAATAGCGTATTCCATTGCTTAATCTCCGACAGTCTGTTGGCGACGACGGCACCCGCCGACCCGCCTCCAACCACAATGAAATCGTACTCTCTCCTCGGCTCCTTATCAATCACTTTCGACTCAGGATCGTAAGCGCTGTAGTTGTGGTACGTGAGAGCTCCCAGCAACAGTGGGATTAACCAGAGACCCGTCACACTCACAGTCTTCAAAGCCGTTGAAGCTAGAAGTACTTGGACACCCATTTTGACTTTAGAATCTTCTACAGTTTATTTTTTTCGGCCAGTTTGCAAGATCTACTTTTTGGCCAGTGTATTCTTGATGAAGTAGCTTTGGTTTGTCGACTAGTGTTCGGTGCTTGTCCGGCGGTTTGCTTCTTCTCATTGGCTTGTAGCTGGTTTGCGGACGGCGGGGGGCGACCATGTTAGACCACATCGAACTGGATGCTGGGACTGCTCGTTTCTCGAACCTGGAATGATAAGTACTAGGTTAGCAAAAGTCTTAAAGAAAGTTTGGTGGGGTTAGCTGGTTTTCTTAAAAACTGGGGTTTCATTATACGATTTTTAAACCAGCATAGCATTCTACAAACGTTTCTAATTACAAAGGCCGAACATAAAACATTTTGTAGACATATCACGATGATCAATGGATCAGATGCCATAGGTACTATGACTGAATCTTTATCGAGGTACATATTGTGCTCTTAACATGAGAAAGTTATTAAATGTGAGATTCATAGTTACTAGCCAGGGCTCCTTAACCTATATACTCGTATACATTAATTTGTTACATTTACGTATTAAAGTACGTACTAATTGATTCGGGGCCATTGCAAACAAATTTATTCTGTCTCTATACAATTTAGTAATTTCAGTCTCCCGGCGGATTGAGCCCGTCCCCGCCTCGGCGACGGCGGCGGCGCAGGGCGGGCTACGGCAACAGTGCTATAATATTGTATGAAAATCCTTTGAACCATTGTTGGCGATGCTACAATATGCGACCATAACAGCTATCGAAAAGTATGCGCTAGTAGTTCCGTTTACACTATCTCAATTCAAGCATTACTATCGACGAGTATAAAAATATTATTTAGTAGGTATGTGTACAAAATGTCTCTTACTCAAAATCTTAAGCATACAATACCTAACTTTATTTGTTTTTCATCATCATCATCTCAGCCATAAGACGTCCACTGCTGAAGATAGGCCTCCCCTTTAATGGGGGGGTTTGCCAAACGCGCCACGCTTGGCAGGCGGGTTGGCGCGCGCAGTTTTTTTATTTATTGTTGTTTAGGCTTCCGGAAGATGCTGCTGCCCATCTCCCGGTATATTCCCTTAGCAGACGCTTACTGCAACCACGGGACGATGGTGGGGGACAATTCTAAAGCCGGGCACCCCACGGCAAATTATTTGTTTTTAACACAATGTATTCACCTGTCGTAACTGAACTGATAAAACATTTTGCTCGCTTGAATGAAAGCTTACGTCTATTTTGTATTGTTACCCAACGAGCTAATACAATAATTTGTCTTTACAGGTAAGGAAATGTATTGAGCGGCCGAACAAAGCGCCGCCGTACTTTAGTACCGTAAGTGGTTTTGTGTCGGAAATTGACAACTTATTGAGTTGTCGGTTATTTAAGTTTGCTTTGTTATCGTGTTGTCCGTTCTTGCATAAGTTTAGTTTTATTTGTTTTGTTGAGTTAAGAGTCAATAAAATGACCATTCATCATCATAGAATGTTTTACTTATCGGTTGTAAAGAAAATGTTGGCTACTTAAAGCTTTGTCTCTATTGATAGAAGTAAGTCATGTCGTATTGTTATTCGTGCTTTGAGGACTTGGCTAACAAATGCCGTGTAAAGCTACAGATGTAGTTATTGCCTAACCACGGTTTGGTGCCAACTACACACAGAGGATACTTGTAATTCGTAGTTCCTTAGGGTGTTTACATTTGAAAGTGAGCTGCCGTTCTCATGAAATTACATTAACCTGATCATCTAGTTATTTTGAAAATTCTAAAAATACTGACGATACTTTTTGAACCAGTTTCGGAGTGTAAGTAAGTAGGTATTTCGTATCTATTGAATCATGATCCTGAATCTATAATAGAGGTATACAACGTAGAATCTGCATGCTCTTCTTAGTTTGTTCACATTACAATATTATGAACGTCAGAAAAAACATTACGCGAAAACCGCAACCTATGGACGGCCCAATACACTTTCCCCAATATCGAAGTGTAGACTCTTGACTTTAGATTTAAGATAATATATGTTTGGTTTGTGAATTTCAAATAACTTGACTCTTCCCTTGACCAACATATAATTTCAAATAACAAATGGACACCGATATGCAGGTGGCGCCGGTATCTTGCACAGCTATCCGTTTCACTGGTCAAGTGGTCACGACTGTACAAAAGATTGAATGGTCCGTTTCCTATAGCGGCGCTGCGCGGGCGCGGAAGATATGATCTAATTCTAGACATTACCCCCAGATCGTGAAAGTTCTCAATGTTATTAGGCTGCTGATTTCCTATCGATATTACCTATTACATTACCTACTGTTGCTTACTAGATTACCTACATAAGCAACAACAAGTTACGTACTACTGGATACAATCTATTGCATATTTTAAATTGTTTTCTGCCATTTTCACGGAACTTCGATGGTAGATTCGATCGATGTCATTGAAATTTTGTCAATATGCTATTTTCCCATGGGAAACCGCAAATATACCGCCAATTGATGATGTACTCAGTCGGTCCTTAAGTTCTGTCACAAGAGTTTTGACTGATAAAACAAAATACAAAACTTTTATTCAAAAAATATAGACATGACTAGAAAGCTTAATTCATACAGATTCAAATATACTATGATTAATTTAAAATCACGTTCGCGTATTTTATAGATTAGTTATAGCTATTTTTAGGAAAGTAGAAGATTAAATCAAATTCCGAAACCTATATTTAGTTGACTTACACGTCTGTACTTCAGATATTCTCCTCCTGAACCTTACCGTATTTTTCAGTTTTGAGCAAAACGCTTAGATTTTAAGCTTAAGGTAGTCTAACAAAATTGTGTATACCAGTCTTCTTGTCAGTCAGACCCATGTTAATTATATATTAAAATGAAGGTAAAAGACCAAGCTAATGCAGCATGCAAGATTTTAGTCTCTTAGAATTGAATCAAAATAATTAGGGTCTAAAATAACTCAAATAAGGTGCGTGTTTTTGACGTGATTTTTTATTGCGCTTTTTAAAATGTTACAAGGAATTGTGTAAAACTGCCACAAGTATTTGCATTACATAATATCTTAAATTGATCACTGTTAAATAGACTTTCTAACCATATATGAAAATAGTAAGCATTTGCTAACAGTTTCTATTTTACCAGCCAAAACCTGAGTGACAGAACTTATGAACCGACTAAGTATGTTGTACAGACAGTCAGCAGTAAAAGTGGCTAAGCAGGTGCGATGTTCAAAATGTGCTGGACACGACTTTATTGTTAATATAAGAGAATAAGAGCGTGTGTAGGTGATTTTGTACACCCTACCCGCTTAGCTACGTCTGCTGCTGACTTTACATCGGAATAAGAAACATCTAAACCGACTTCTGCGGGTGTTCGGTAATAAAATAAGTAGTTGATTTTGCAGATTTTCATACAAAGAAAAAACACCATCCACCTGTTACAGAACTTCCTTCTCGAAATGGAAATTGTATTATAGTAAATAACAAATTAGAGACAGTTTATTTGTTCGGTATTAAAACCTTATTTGCATTTTCGTTTCTAACGTAAAAAAATATATGACGTTAATGTCTCACATTTTTTTTATATGATTATGTAAAAGCACATTAATTTTTAATAAAAAAATAACCAGTGCATTCCATTATAATGCTTCATTAATTCGTATGTGGTACTCACTCGTATATCACATGTATTTTTGATCCTTGAAGCCGGATGAAATAGTAAGGCTACACCATGACACTAATCATAATCAACTATACGGCGCAGCGTTGGCTTGTCTGGTAAGCAAACGCAATTGAGTATGAAAGCTAACATAGGTAGCTTCTAAACAAAATATTAGTTCAAAATCATAATCCCTAATATCGAGGTCATTTCGGCAATTCGGTTCGTCATTGTCAGTTGGTTATCAGAGCATAGCAGTAATTTACTTAAATCTGTGTGCTTTATTTTAAGAATACTCACAGAAAGGGCTTATTCCTTGTATGGCTTTACTTCAAAATTAGACCTTAATAATTTACATTAAAGGTTTATTTTGGAGGATAGGTACAACAGACATTATTAGCATTTCTTACGTAACTCGTGTTGTTGTGTTTGTTACAATGGTAGAGACGTCTCCGCCGGTAGTTCCGAGTTTGCACTATCGACACCCCTTTTATGAATCTCATCTATTCATCACTACATAGTATAAAACAAAGTCGCTTCCTGCTGTCTGTCTCTTGTATGCTTAGATCTTTAAAACTACGCAACAGATTTTATACGATTTTTTTTAATAGATAGAGTGATTCAAGAGGAAGGTTTATATGTATAATTGCACCCATGCAAAGCCGGGGTGGGTCGCTAGTTTATAATATAATTATAATATTTTGTCGTGGATCATTAGAATCAAATGTAATAATTCCGTATTGTAAGGGATTTAGCTATAAATTCACCTTACATTTTTTTTCCAAATTTATGACTGAGAAATCAAACAGGCAAAACTTGGAACGGAATAAATAAATTGACGTTTTTACGTTAATTTTAATTTTATACTATTTTCGCGTGCTGTATCTGCAATGTTTATACCTTTGGCTAGATTCCCTTTTAAAACAAATATCATTTTGAACACCCTACGTTAAGAAATTGGAGTTACAGCAACTTTTGCTGCTGACTGTACTTATAATGGTGCCTGCGTCCGTTCAGTGGCGCCTTCAATAAATATCCTACTCTTTATTGTTCGGCTGAAACAAATGATTGACTAAAAAACTTAACAAAAGTGGCATAAAAACGTCCAGAGCCCTCATATCGTTAGCTGTAAGCTATTGTTTTCAATAATACATACGAATGTGTCGTAAAGTTTGCACAACCATAAACAATTCATACCTAGCATAACAATTAAGATATCGCAATACTGTGTGACTCGGCATTACTTTAATCTTGTTTTTGCCTATTATCTATTCGCCTCCCAATGAAACTAATCCCGCCATCACCAGTTACATACATATACATAGACACGAGATCGTATTTATTGGTTTTTCTGGTAGGCACAAGTTTTTGGGTATTTTCAGAAATTGTGTAATTCTCACTGTTGAACTGTTGTTACGAGTATGATTCCTTCCATTCCCAATTTTGCCTAACTATTATTCCTACCTACTCAGAATGATGAGCTGTAGCGCCTAATTTGAGTAGGTCACAAAAATTGTTCTGATAATTTCTAACCTACAAATACTACTTTACCATGGGGACCTATATGGAAGTAGCGCAGCGTAGAAAGTCGAAAATACTAGGTATACATTGGGATACTTTTTATGATCTTATAGAATCAATTCAGCTATATCAGCAATGAATTCACCCTACAGTGCACATTAGTTGGTGTATTCTAACCCATAATCTCCTTGAGCAACCTACGAATTATCTACCGTTGTACCGTCTGGAGATGTTAGAAGAAAGAGTTATTTTTGTGGCTACTGTAAATGTAAACATTACTAAATACAATTATCGATTGAGACGCAGACAAAAATCTTTAATAAACGAAGAAACATACGCTTGTTCGGGTCGGCCCCAGGGCTTGCAAAGCGAGGTATTTTGTATGGCCAATTCTGGAATTCAGGATACAAAAAATATACCTACCGGTATTGCATTGCAAGCCCTGGTCGGACCGTAAAATGCTTCCGAAGGGCCTCAAAACACGCTTCCGAATAGCATCACTGTGATCGTTTACTTACGCCATAAAAATTGTTTTTATACAGGGAAACCATTTAAAGTCGTGAGTATGTCTTCACAGCTCACTTATTGTACAGCCGACTTGTCTATTTAGAACCACGGTAACCGTAAAATTGATTTTTCATTGAATTTACCCACAAAATGCTAGTGGTATTGTTACGTCAACGTTATATGACGGCGTAGTTTGCGTTATTGGTTAATAGAGCTAATAGTCGATATAAAACGTCTATATGGAGAGAACATTCTTACCGGTAAATTTTGAACTAGATTCAAAACCTTATTTGGAGATAGATTAGATAGGAAAACGGGTTATTTTGTATAGAATTTTTTTTCTAAGTGAATCGTTTAGATTGACACAAAACAATACAATATAATACAAATACTCTTTATTGAACACCTCAAAATCAAAACAAAACCAGTACGGATATATATAAAAATAAATTAGAGGTAAACAACAGGTCTTGTCGCTAAAAAGTGATTTCTTCCATCATAAATTGATAGATCAAATTCAAAACTGATAAATGATAGAAAAATTAGATGTTGAACGGTGCTCGCGGTATTTACATGCTTTAATTCTTTCGTCTCTTCCAATTATAGAGCCAACGAGATTCCATTTGTATTCTATCACAATTATGCAATATTTAGGAAAATACATAAACGCTGAATTAATCAACAGTCCCTTGACGAATGGATTCGATTATTTGCCGAGCGATTCGATTCGCCTTCGAGTCGAACCGTGTCGAATTTTTTAAACCATTAGAAAAGGAACGGTTAGGTCGGAGAATCGTCCGGTCCGGCAACGGAGCCGGATATAAATTTGAACAAAAAAGAACCGACTTTACTTAACCTCCACAAATTCCAAAAGCAAATGCCCGAGCTATTGTTAAAAATACGGAAATCACTATAGGTGTGCCTGTAATATTTGAAAATTTCCCTCCATTTCTCCAGGATCCCATCATCAGATCCTGACCTGGTGAATGATAGGGTAACTATAACATCAGGGTAGGACTTTAATAGGGTTACCACCGTATTGAAACGATTAATCGAACGAAGGGGTTTTCCGGTCCCTCTTATACTTTCCGAGTAAAAACGGCTGTGATATACGGACTGACGGACACGACAAAATTAGAAGCAAGCTTAAGTTATGTATATGGGAGGGCAATATTTCCTTGTATGTCAGAGAAAAGTGCTTTACTTAATAATATGGCTATTTGCTTACACACCCAGTTTTCCCAACAGGCCTTTAAGTCACAAAACCTGGGAAATCCCAATGAATGACGCTATTACTGGCACCAGCTCATTTCCGCAAGGTCTTAAGTTACAATTAAAGCTAAAGCAATCTTGTTCCCTTAAGAATTAAGCTCACTTTACACAGATTCGGTGACGTTAAGAAATTGGAGTTACAACATCGTATAATGACACGTTGCATCCGCGATGCGACTTATTAATAAACAAAGTCGTGTTATGTCACGAGCATTCGAGCAACCAGTTTGCCAATCTGTGGCAATAGGCGAAGGCCGTTCGGCAGTGGGTTGTTTGTCTATAATCTTGGCATTGTGTGTTATTAATTTGTTATGGGGGTATTTAGCGGCGAACGTGTCATTATGTTGACCACTCTGATATATATTAGTGTGTGGTGTGTAATTATGACAACTGTTTTGTGCTCGCGGCTGGTATATTTTACTGAATTTATAGCCAGTTACTTCCCACCTCTAATATGCTTTTCGACTGTCTTGTCTGAGTTGCAATAAGTTAATGCGAACTTAAAATTTTCTACTCAAATAGACAGGTATTTCAGTGATACTTTTTTACTTACAATCTTTCGACTTATATAAAATAATAAGCCAAGAATAGCGTACATGGATCAAGTCAAGGAAAAAATAAACGTCGTGTCGTATCAGGCCATCAAGGAGAAGGCAAAGAATAGATATACATGGAAAATGCTCCACCGACAAGAGCCCAGCTCTTAAATAATTGATGATGATGAAAATAATAACGAAGTTTCTTAAAGACCTAAAAAATGCAAAAACAGTGATATCGTCATAAGTATAACAGGAGATGACATCGCCATCAGTTTTAAGCGACCGTGATTAGTCCATGCATTCGCTCTTGAATCACTGACATGATGCCAAGCAACTGACAGCTGTCAACCGCCAAAATTTGTTCTAGATAGCCGATCTATGTAGTAGAATACATAATAAATTAATGGAGTCTGAGAATGCAAGCAAATGCAATTGCAATAATTGGATGATGTATGTATTATTGCAAATTGCAAATGAGTTATGATTATGACTGATCTAAATGCAGCCTTTTTTTACTGCAAATTAAAATACGATTGCACCATCCTCCGAGATTTGCAAGTAGGTGACTTAGGTACCCAATCATCTTGATTGTCTGGCACTCGACGTCGTTTTCTTTCCAAACCATTTTAGTCTTTGGATAGAAAACCTTGCGCACCAATGTGACTAAAAACACGGCCGTGGCAACAAAGCTTCGACTTATTCCAGAAGCGTCATGTGTACCATCAGCTGCAGAATTGCCTACCCAGTTTATCAATGAATTCATTCATAAACTGGGTAGGCAATTCTGCAGCTGATAGTACATTCGATGGCCAGCTTATGTCAAGCATCGCGTGCGTGAGATACCGGCCCGAAGTGGACCGGGTGAAGGCCGAAACGAAACGCTTTCACTGTTACGCGCTCTGACCGGCGCCCGCGCCGACCTCGCGGCTGACCTTGGGAAGGTTAAGCTTCCATATGTATGTTATGACGGTTGATTAATTATTTATTTATGTTGCGTTACAAATCCCCGCGATACCTAGCTATAGCTTGAGGTTTGTGAAGGTTGATTTGATGTGACACTGATGGTAGAGACCCTAATAATATTTTTGTTTATTTATTGCATGCATTCTGTACAAGTTGCGCGTCGGGCCAAACAGCGGTAAAAGAAGGTAAGTAATAGGCGGTTACCTATTTCTATTACTTATTATGTCCGCCTTTTGTATGATTAGATCTTAATGAGTTCAGTACATAACAATAGTTACACTGTGCCCAGGTATTTGCGTGCAAATTGACATAGTTATGCTATTTCATCCTTGATTATATTTGGATGCGATAAAGCGACTGCTTACATTGGAATTTTTATATTTTAATAAAGGGGTTATAAATTAAATTTTACAAAATAACTGGGAAATTTTTCGTTGTAACTAGTAAATTTACTCCTTACCTGCTCACGTTCAAAACTAATTTTTTGTTAAATATGATATGTTTTAGGACACAATAAATCTAAAATATAAAAATAAGTTATTTAACAAAATCTATCTATACCAATAATTATTAAGGGGTCAATCACATTTTTCCAATAAAGATACACTTTTATTTACTTCTGAACAAGCGTCAGTTTTTATCCTTAAACAATTTAATAAACATTGAAATTACATGGAAAGACATCAACCTTCGTCTGTCGATTAGTCTCCGGAGTCACTGTGACACCCCAGACATGGTCTCCTAAATCACCAGCATTAAGCTAAGCATGCATTACGACCGCAGGCTGTAGCAGATAGAACTATCATCATAGTGTAATTTATAAACAGCTTTTTGAGTTGAAACACTTCTGAATCGTATACCCTATAGAAGTAACCAAACTGACAATGTGTTGCATCACTAAACTCATTCGTTAATTACATTTCCCTCGCGTGTCTGTCGATTTGTCTCCGGAGTCACTGTGACACCCCAGACATAGTCTCCTAAATCACCAGCATTAAGCTAAGCATGCATTACGACCGCAGGTTGTAGCAGATAGAACTATCATCATAGTGTAATTTATAAACAGCTTTTTGAGTTGAAACACTTCTGAATCGTATACCCTATAGAAGTAACCAAACTGACAATGTGTTGCATCACTAAACTCATTTGTTAATTACATTTTCCTCGCGTGTCTGTCGATTAGTCTTTGAAGCGGTGACAGCCCGGACATGGTCTCCTAAATGTAATTTATATAGTGTAATTTATAAACAGCTTTTTGAGTTGGAAAAAGTCTGAATCGTACACGTACGAAGCACTAAATAATGCTTAAGAGCGTATTAAAATCGTTTTGAACCTCTTTTACTAGCGCAGGTGTCATTTATGTGGCTTTATTACAAAGTTCTTATGGCCATCTTTCTCTACGAGTATCAACCAAGCTTGAAGCAACCAAAGTCGCAACTAAGTTTGCATAAGAAACTGTATACGAATACCGGTAGTTAAAGTAATGGAAAATGGCTCATGAAGACTACGATGGGCAACAAATTTTCTGACTCGCATACTTTTGTTAATGAAAAGCTAGAACATAATAAAGGTCCATCTTGTTATAGGTTCATTAAGAAACTGCACCTAGTATGCCTAAAAGAGATATGAGGTAGTTTTCGATCTGCTGAAATACTGCGTTTTGCGTACAGTCGCCATCAAATATATCGAAGCCGCCAAAAATATCTAAACATGCACTTTATCACCTTGACAATAGAGACGTTGGTCAGACATTTGTGACCACCTTGACCGCTCCGATATGTCTGATGGCGACTGTATCACGAACTTGCTACATACCTTTTATCCTACGTTCTCACTGTACTGGTTTTAGTATTTTTATTTGTGTTGCTTTGCTCTATTACTGTTCTTCAGCTGGTATTCTCTTATGCAACCCTTTGTTATATATAAACGGCTAAAGCATTAAAAATCTCGACTAAGTATGGTGGGAATGTCGTTAGAATATATGAGGTTAATTATGGTTAGACTGCGGTTTTGAATGAATGATATGTGGCTGGTTACGGAGACCAGCTCTTGTTCTTAATTACTCAGTGTAATTTGCATTCGGTAATAGAAAACAATTGTCTCAGTTTGGTAAGAACTGTTTAAGCAAAATCTAGTTTTAAAAGTTCCGAGGAAATGGGAAGTAAGAGGTGAAGTCGTATTCTCACTGTCCTGTAATGTAGCTGTGCCACTAGTCGTTGTGATCCACAAAATAGTAAGACACATTTGTTTGGGAACAAATCAGATCACCATTCGTTTGCAACTTTGGATTCAACTACATATTTAGGTAAGGTCACTGCGGGCAAGACCGTCAGCAAGGCAAGTCCGTCTACGTGCCATATCTCCCTTATTTGTTTGAGTATGTCACTTAGCACGTGATCGGTAAAGCGCTAAATCGTTCTGGTTCTATATCTCTAGAGCAGATGTCGCTAGGACGAAAATTATGGACGAAACTTAAATTTAAATTTTTTTCGTGAGTTGCACTTGATTAGCGAGTGCGTCGAGGCTCGGGCAAAAATAAGAAAAAAATAGAAATAGTCAAAGAATTTGGTTATGGAATGTGTCACTAAGCTATTTGATAATCACTTTCCTTATTTATCGTGTTCAATGTACCTATATATTATAATTAATGTAATTTGAGCTCTAGAAATATTTAATCTTAAAAACTACGAGTTGGAAAGTCCGTCTATCACGGTTCAAGGCAAGTCCGTCATATGCTATTTCTGTATTAAATAAGCTTTTGTTAACTGTTTTTGTAAAATATACTTTATTATACGTAACAATTAGACTTAAAATCGTAAACAGGGCATATTTTGTACTTTTAAAAGGGTTTACGACCACTTTTCCTAGACATATGCCGGTCTTCCCTTAAAAAAAAGGAAATGTCGATACATTTGAATTGCAACCTTATATCACTGAACTGAAAATACAGTTTTCAATGACATAAAGTAAAGATATCAACAAGGTAAATGACGTGCGAATTGGATTTCAAATAACGCGGGAATGGGTACTAGACGGACTTACCTTATACTGCACGGGAAGACCGTCTACTCGCCGAGTTTTAAAAAAACATCTTTTTTTTATTAATGGTTTGCTTATTTTGCCAATTTGTTTTAAGGACATTATAAAATATAAAATTTATCATCTGTTCCGCCTAGATCATTTATCCTAGATTGAACAACAACCTTGTTTAATCCGATCAAACTTAACTTTAAATAAAGTATGCCGGTCTTGCCCGCAGTGACCTTAATTAAAAACTTTAGTGCATGCCTTATACAATATTTTGCTTATTTGCAAAGCTTGTCAGCAATGCCGAAACTAAAAGTACAGTTGACGAAGAAGACCCAAAATCAATCCGGAATATATATCCTTTTTTAACTGACTTCAAAAAAGGAGGAGGTTCTCAATTGGACTGAATTTTTTTTTGTATGTATGTTACTCGATAACTCCGTAAATCGTGAACCGATTTTCAATTTTTTTTTAATCGAACGGGTATAATATAACCCATAGATGGTCCCATTGCCACCAAGTCGGGGTCTGATGATGATGGGATCCTGGAGAAATCGAGGGAACTCTTCAACTATTATAGGCACACCTATAGTGATTTCACTATTTTTTACAGCAACTCGGCCACTTCCTCTTGGAATAGCAGATCCTAAGTAAAGTCGGTTCTTTTTTTGTTTAAAATTATGAATGGCTCCGATCTTATAGATAAGGGTGGGATGGCCTAAAATTGTTCTGTGATATTTGTGATCTGTGAGATATTATATTATAAGCAGTTTGCAATCGTGTTCACACTGTTTCTTGTCTGCATTTGTTTTACACATATGAGTCATATTCATACATACTAAAGTTTTATCTAGTTTAATGGAATATAAATGTTTGGGGCAGGACCCTGCCGGGCAGGTTAATGAGGTCAATGGGGTCCTCAGCCCTTAACCTTGGGTTGAAAACCATAAGTATCATCTACTAATTACTGTAGGTACTACTCAAACATTACTCTTAAAACATTTGATAATAAAAACAGCCTGTAGGTATAGGTATAAGTATTGTAATATAAGGTAATGCATCTAAATTGTATATGGTACCTACTGTATGTCTTTAATACTAGTCGTATCATGCATGTTTAGAAAAAATAAGTACCGGCAAGTTTCTTTCCGGTAATAAGCTACTCGAGTCAGAAGTGTTAGGTTTGAACCGGACGTAGCTTTTTTTTACATCTATAAGTGCATTGTAATGTGCCTAAATTAAATAATAAATATATTGGTTCCAAATGTCTTTTGATTCGGACGTAACCATACACAAGTTTACCGACTTTTTTGTCTATTGTTTTTATCCTGACCATAGGGCCAAAGCCTAGGATGTAGCTCCGTTGGTCCATCCTGACCTCTTTTTACGAGTATTCTTACTGCCTCGACTTAAAATTTTACCTAAAAAGGGTCTCTGTTAGAAGCTACCGACCCGAACGATCCGTTACCATGAAGCGGGAGAACACATAAATAAACGAATGTTACAAAATATAAACCAAAGCAATAACTGAAAAGGCCAATTTTCCTGAAAGCCATTTAAGAGTAGTTTACTTAGTTGCGTCTCCGTCTTTAAACAAATCGATGGGCTGCTAACGTGACGCAATCGCGTGCCGTACGCACATAACTCAGGCATTACGTCTAATGTGTAACTTACTGTTCTCGCGTCATCGCTGTACGTAAGTGTGCTGTGAGTGCTGTGACTGCTTGGTTGCTAATCGATCGGACTTACTCGACTGCTTTTCTTATACCTGGCTGAATGGCAAGTATACAACCTGCCTGATAGGCACTCACTCAACATCCTCATTCGAAAGCCGGAGCGCTCGCGGGAGGAATGGGGTCTGAAATCGCAGAGTGCGCGATCATTTAAATCCCAGGGTATGAGAATGTTAAACAACGGAGAGCGGTGCGATGATAAAGCGATCTTTTTTGAACTTGACAATATTCAGTCAACATAGGAGGGCTCTTTATAGCTCTTTACTAAGAAGGTTGTGACATGCTTGGTGGTTCTAAGGTCCACACACAATCATGATCTGGAGAATGATTTGTTGGCATGGCGATCGACGGGATGGCCTCACTCCTCAGTTAACTCAACTGTGTATTTTTGACTTGGCAACATTTTTTCAAACAACACCCTACGGGTTCTGTAATACTCTACCCAAAAATCTCAAAATGTTGTAAAATCCGGGGTGGTCCAGAGGGCCAACTCATTGATGCTCTACTGCCAAAGCACATATTATTCGTGAGCTTAAGTTCTTTCTTGTGTACAACAGGAGCTACATATGCACTAGCTCGTAGGGCACGCTTTTTTATGAGTACTTATTAGGTTAATAAGCCCAATTTAGCCAAATAATAATTGGAATTTATTTTGAGTATGAAAAATGTTACGCTAAATAAAAGCTTGTACGTGACCAACCAGTGAATTGTAAAAACAAAGCAGTGTACTTGGGACATTATTTAACTACATAATGTTATAATCCGTGGTCTGCAAACACGCTCGCGTGTTGATGTTTCCACTGAAAATTAGTATAATTTACACTTGTAACGTGACAGTTTCAATTACATTGTGCTACTTGCTTGCACATGGACAACCATAGAAAATGTCACATCATTATTACATAATTATGTTTGCGAATGACTCTGACCTCATTTTAAATCATATAAGTATGTCAAGCTTTGTGGATTTCATCCGAATCTCATTAAGGCGGCCTTTCAAATTATCCTTATTTTCGGAAATATTAATGACCTTTCATTTCGGTCTGTTGGCATGTGATAATACTTTTAATGTTTACGGTTTAACTCAGGAGTATTATAATCATTACTGGCGACTTCTTTCATCTTCAAGCATGGTGGCCACACATTTGCTTTTGGATTGTCTCCTTGCGCTGGTGTCCCTTGTCAGCTGTTGTCTCTGTGTCAACTTTCGCATATATATTTGATATGTGCCTATAAGTATGGCAGAGTGTTAATGAATAATTATTTTTTCTTAAACTACCAAAAAATATATACAGGGTGTAATCTAAAACGTGATACAAGATAATCAAACCTGAATCTATTCATGATATTGAACAACTTTTACTATGGGAGCAACTTTGTAAAAAAATAAAAAAATTGAGCTGCTCCATAGAAAAAGTCAAGGATAGGTAGACGAAAATGTATGAGAAGTTTAATTTTTTTTGTAAATTTACAAAGTTGAGCCCATAGTAAAAGTTGTTCAATATCATGAATAGATTCAGGTTTGATTATCTTGTATCACGTTTTAGATTACACCCTGTATATATTCTTAAAAGGCTCAGCGGCAAGGCATTTTTCAATTGTATCAGTATACGCTCGAATTTATGCGAGTGACTCGTGTTAATCATACTCAGTTAAATAAATATTTAAAAAAACATAAAGACGTGGACGTGGACGTCTTATGGCTGAGATGATGACTCATAGTTTTCTTGATTCAACTTCCTTTAGCGTACGTGAAACTTCTACCATAGTCTCCTAGTGCATGAACGCGCTTCAATCAAAGTGCAGCGAGTGCATTCCGTGTTGCAACCGGCCGGTCCCTTATGTAACACGGCATTTGCTCCTTTCCAATGGCAGTTTTGCAATGAAAGGATTCGCGGTCACGACATAATTCGACATAAGTAGTCTTTTGGATTAGCCAGCTTAGACGAATTTGAATGGTTACGTGGATTATGTTGCGAAATTGGAATAAATGGGCGGTATTTTCGCTAGAAGCTTATGTCGAGCTGCCGGTATGGTGAAAAATCTGTTAGCTCAGAATGGACTACCTAGTTGTGGCAACCACCAGTAAAAGCGTGCTGTACGAAAGGAAAACATGTAGAAACCTGAAAAATTCTACGAAATAGGGCCCATCAGCACTTTCTGGCAGTGACTACGGTCATGACACATAATCCTCATTATTGTATTCGATGTACACCAAGAAAAAATCTTATCAACCGCATAGGTACCGTTAGAATAGTGAATTATTTATTCGTGACATGTGAGTGAACAAATAAAAGTCAAATAAGAGTCTACGCGGAAAGAGAAGTCCTGCAGAAAGTATGTGTTCCCATATAAACCATGAGACTTCTCCTTTGGCACACCTTTCATTAACAAAACGCATCATAATCTTTGGTACTTAAATTGAATTGCACAATATATCAGTCCTGTCCAGGGAACCAAACGGGAATTTGACTGCCCCACTGTCCTTTATACGGTAAATAGGTATCTGATGTTAATAAATTTTAACGTAACACCGTCATTACCGTCGTGACCAGACGACTGCTGAATGCATACTCATCATTACCTACTACTTGTAGCGACCGTTATTGAGGACAGTAACTTGTCGGTTCCGGAATATACTAATCGCTTTCCTGACCTACCCATATATCACTACAAACACATCATTTAGCCAGCTAGATATTAAATTTGACAATTTTGACGAAAGATTTTAAACAGCAGATTTCAATGAAAACTCGGTTTTTATTGAAACTAAATTGACCTCTAGTCTAGCATTTTAAAGATATATGATTGCAAAGATAGATGAAATTGAGACAGGCGCCGTCGTGAGGGCCTTAGAGGATATGGCGTAAACCGCGAAAGCTGAAGAAAATTTAATTAGTAGCTGGATAACATCTATTTTGGTTTTTAATGTAGACCAACCATGCATCAGTGCCTTCAATCAAGCAAGCAGGCAAAGTTGGAAACAGTTTGGTTTGGACGCATCAACGATGACGTCAATTGCGTAAGACCTTGGCTCCGCGACCACTGCGCCGGCGCCACTATCTGTTGCAATTCCCACCGCTAGACCGGTACGGATATTTGCATGCCAACATGTTTACAAACAACGCCCCGGGCGACCTGTGTGCTACTGGCCGTCAATCAAACGGGTTAGGGGCGGAGATATTTGACAGCTTACATTACCGAAATTAATTTCATAGAAAACATGCGCATGTTGACATAATAAAGCAAGGAATTAATATAACGATACCCAAGCGAATGTAACGGTGTAATATTAAAAAGTTGAATGATTTAAATAAACATTTTATGCGCTTATTACCTGTCATGCAACCGTCGTATAGGTATAATCTTCAGTGTCTCACAATGGTTCTTAAAAAGCTACCGTCACGTGCTACAACTTTTGGATGGCGAAAAGTAGGTTTTAATTATTTTCGCGCAATTGACTTAATGTTTCGTCCCGTATTGCTCGGAAATGAAAATGGTGGAAATCCACCGGTTTCCAAAATACCCTAATTGCTGTATGTTGACGCCATAGGGGAGAGTTTTTGCTTAAGAAAAGCCATCTCGACTAAGTATATGGTTTCCATACTCAGCTAAGGACCGTCCATCTTCTGTTCATTTCTGTGATTGTATTATTTGTATTGAATCTGAAAAGAGCGCCTCCTATAATAACTTTTACCGGCCTTCTCCGTTGTTTCCAAACGTCTTTTTCGTTGGGATCTTCTAGTCTAGAACGTTAGTTTTTTTGTTATAGTATATTTTGACATATCCAAAGATATATTTATGTATAGTACTCTTATATTATTACAACGCCTTTGCGCGTTTATCCTCGTTAAAGCACACAACTTGCGATTAGATACCGTTTAAAATATGTGGATTATAAGCTTAGCTCACGTCACACCGCAACAAAGATTGATCGCATGCGATTGGCCCGAGATATCTTGAAGCCATTAGAATCCATCACATTTATCTTGTCTTCACAAAGACAACATTAATAAACGCAGCCTCCGAGTTCCCGTTGCAGACCATTTGCCGCTGACAATGGACCACAATTTGCATTCAGAGTCTTGAACCCTCGTTTTGCAGCCGCTATGAGATGACGCAATGAGCCACAAGCAGAGGCGTATTTAGAAATTTGGCGCCCCGGGCCAGAAAAATTTGCCGCCCCTGTTACTTTACCAAACAGACTATTAAAATTTTCTTGAAACTTTCTGAACCCTTAGTGTACTGTCAAACGTTGAAAAACACCCTGCTGACGCCTTATGCACATCTGCATAGCTTTTTTTTTCTTTTTCTATGTTTTGAAAATCCAGACCCCGCGAAGGGTACGGGCGGCTGGATTCGTTTAAGGCTATAATGGCTTATTTCTTATAAAAAATAGATAGCTGCATAGCTGGATTGATACCGCAGTACAGCGCTATACGTTACGGCGCGTAACTTCAGCGGATCGAGAGCGAAACAAGTGCGAATTCGTGGGGCGAGGTGCCGCGGTTTTGATTCCGTTCTTGATTCGCTCTCGACTCGCTCTGGTTTCATAAAACTTTATAGTCAAAATCTTCTTAGTTTTTGTTTCCCGTCCCGTAGCCAATACTGTGTCTCACTGCTGGGTAAAGACCTCCCCTCGCTTCTGCTACTCGTCACGGCCTAGTGCATACTCTCTACAAAATGCGTCTAGATCGTTTCTTCATCTCCTTTTTAAATTGGTCTGCCTCTGCCCGGCCGATTTGTGGGGTCGATTTAGTTGTTAATTTAGCCCATCGTTCCGGGCTTCCGGGTGCTTGCGGCAAACATGTCCAGCCCAATCCCACTTGAGCTTGGCGGTCTTGACTCTTGACACCCACATCACATCCGAGATACCTGTCCTGGAGCGGAGTTCGGTGTTCCTAATCTGATCGGTTCTACGAACTCCTAGTATGCTGCGCTTCATGGCTCGCTAGCAAAATTTTAGTCGGGACTTTTCAGCCTTTGTTTATGACCATGTTTGTGCGCCGTAGGTTAGGAAAGGCAGGAATGGCGGATACACAACACATGTCGACGAGTTTGTGCTTTAGTATCAGTGGATGGATTGATTACCCTTCATAAGCGCTGTCATGGACCAGATTCGAAGCTCTTCCAGGTGTTCTCGATCGATCGATCGATTTCGTTGGTCTGCCTTTTATCCAAGGATGCTATCTGGCCCAAATAGGTGTATTGACCCTACGTTTCACGCTGCTGGACATTAATTTAGTTTTGTCCCTGTTCATTGTGTGTCCGACATTAAAACTTTCAGAGAAGGTTTTGCAGCATTTGCTCTAGATGGGATGCCGTTACAATAGTTACTTGTATGAAGTGCACTCTTAAAAATGTTCTCAAAAACAATTCTTGCGCTCCAATTTATGGCGAGTTGTAAAAACCACTCACATACCAAATTTTATTAATGTAGGGCCGTACATTTCAGCTACAGACGGAAAAAGCACCTCTAAAATTGCACCACTAAAAGTGTCCGAAAACGGAACGGACCAGGCTGCCGGCTGTCCGCCCAAACATGTTGAAAGAGCGTCACTTTAGCTATCAAATGAGCTTGGTTTCATTCTGCTACTCCTGCTACTCGATGAGGTAAAAAACACCCCGAAAATGGCACCATTAAAAGTGTCCGAAAACCGCACCAGGCTGAGGGTTGTGTCCGACAAAGTGATTTAATGACCTATTAAACTTTTTTCTTTTCGATGAATAAAGTTCCAAACAGCTCCTCGATGAGGTGGCCGCCCGGTCCAATAGGCTTGTAGTCGTAGCCATCATATACATCTTTCCCAACCATTACCCATACCGAAACTATCATTCCCAGTAACTTGACGACTGAGTTTCTGGAGGGTGCAAACTTTATTTTGCGCTAAAAAATTGTTGGCCCTCATCTGCAATTAAAAGCAAGAGCATTCTCGGAGTTTGGTTTTCGGTTTCTTCGCGAACTCCAAAATTAAACCCCGCAAGGCAAAACAAATATATAGTCTTGGCGCCTTTGCCGAGATCCTGTCGAGACGGTGTTTTCGTCATCCTATCACCATTTTTGGGCAGTACCAACCTTGCCTGCAAGTCTGTACACTTGCTGTATAACGAACGAGGCACTGCTGGTAAGGGCCCCTTCCCTTTTGTGTTGAGAAGTAAGACCGCAGTCGCTTCCATAAAAGTCAAAACATGCAATTCTAACATAGGTACAAGGTTCCAGAAAAAAAGACAAGGGATGTGACGCCGTCACAAAACGGCATTCAGGAGCCCCGCCCAACATCTGTTAATGTGAGCCACTGAGCTTTCTAAATAGGATGCCGAAATCGGTGCGAAGTCGATGAGAAAATATACTAGATCGGACCCTAGGCTTCGATACAGTACTTAAGGATGGAACCAAGATCAACGCTAAGATCAGGAAAGATTATAGACCCGGATCGCGGATTCTCAACGATCACTGACTTGATTAAGTTTACTGACTGAAAACGGGAACTTAGTTGAATAACCAGGCAGGGTATATCGTCCTCCCTTTTAGGAAAAATTGCAGTTTACTTTATGTGATGTGATACATGGTAATGTCAGATATGGAAAGGCGGCATAAGTACAAAAAAACGCCTTTCATGTTTACTTTTTACAAAACCAGATCGTGGCGTTTCGAAATTGTTACTCTTTCTTAGGCCTTATGGGCTGGTACCTAACTGAAGTTCAGCATCGAAAAAGGGGCCAGAACCAAGCATACGGGGCGGCTCGCGCCGCCCCTGGCAGCCTGCCGCCCCGGGCCATGGCCCTCTTGGCCATAGGGTAAATACGCCTCTGGCCACAAGTGCTTACAGTTGAAACTATGTGAGATAAACGTTATTTTCAAATGCTGTTATCACATTTTAATGCTTCTTACTTGACTTCTGACAATATCGATTATATCAGAATATTTGGATTAAATTATATTTCAAATACAACGCAGTACAATAATACTATGCATTTGTAATAGAGCATTGAAATATCCGCCCGCTGGTCTATACTCTCAGTTCCTTTACTTCCTTGCAGTCTGCTTGCGCTATCGCATGCTAGTTGAAATCTCAGGCGCACCAATATAAATTGGTCTTAATATCTGCAAGAACTATACTTATGTCTGATAGTTCTTAAGTCCGCTAACTTACGGGACTATGGGATTTATCTGCACGTGGTCTACACATACAAATCATGCGAACGTTGCTTA
Source organism: Pammene fasciana (assembly GCA_911728535.1). Classification (NCBI taxonomy): domain Eukaryota; kingdom Metazoa; phylum Arthropoda; class Insecta; order Lepidoptera; family Tortricidae; genus Pammene; species Pammene fasciana. The sequence continues at coordinate 9,264,761 of OU452292.1, forward strand.
GAACTTGAAAATGACACCAATGGTGCTGCGTACCTAAACGGTCCCCTTAAGCTTTGCGACAGGTATGATCTTGGGAGCTGTAGGTACTGTAGGTGTGACATACCTACTCTTTTGTACGCAAGGCCTTTTATCAGGAACACATGCTTCACCTACTTGCCTATCTACATCAAATCACAATGAAAGAATGAATACCTGATACCCGATGTTAGCCGTGGAGCAAGTGTGTGAGCCGATATTTATTTAATCGTATGGCGTATTTGACATCCTTATTAATACTGTTATTGCGACAGTATCTCGCGCGCGAGATAGACTACCCGTCTCTTTCTAATTGAGACAGTCAGAAAAGGACGGATAGACTATCTCGCGCGCGAGATACTGATGTGTCAATCATGTGCTAGGCGTGCGGGTCGCACAGCCAGTCGATCGCGTCAGATGTTAAACTACTGTAGGGGACCTCCGGGTCGCCATGATATTGTACATAATGTCGCTTTGGCAGCGCTCCACGATGCTGCGATGATGTGAGCCAATATGATACGGGTTCCCCGAGCCTTTTGTTCACCCATGTTCGTGTAGCGATGGGAATACTGCTGCGGTTCTTCTATGTAATAGCCGTACGCCTCCTACAGTCTTGCAAATTATGCCGTTTTCTATTCCTGGTCTAGTATACTAGCTACTATACAATGTATTTGGACAGCTGTAGTGAAGCGGGTATCCATGATAATGATATTTTTTGGGCAAATACCCCACTACCAATTTTCTCCTCAAACATATTTATTAATAAACTGCACCTGTTGAAGGTTTGAAATGGCGCCAAACTCGGCCTTACATGGTAATGCCATTATCTGTCCAAATATCGGGCGAATACTGTTTGATAAAGAACCACTTTTTTTAAACCAGGTAAAGTTAGGCATATAAAACAATGTTGAGCAAGTTTACTGTGTCGTGTCGTGTGTAATGCAGATATTTCAGATTAAGGTAAATTTGTCTATTTACATTCTTGGCCGCGTCCAATACCGGCCAGTACAGTAAACAGTGATACGGCATGCATTGGTACGACCGTCTTGCCTAGCTAGCATTGCGTTGCCTAGTTATGTCACTCCATTGGCTCCACTTTCCATGTTGTTTAGGGTCACTGGATACACTATTTTGCATTTCATGGTAGGCGTTCAGAATCTTCTTTATTTTTATTTCAATAATTTCAACTTCTGCTTCTGAGTCGCCGTCGTCGAAATCGATGTGGAGAACTATTTTTCTGCTTCCAATGTCGTACCTTACAGTCCATAGATCAACTTTACCAACAAAAACTGACAATTTAGGTAATGATTACAGAACAATATTGACTGCCAAGCTTTCTAAACACTATACACAACTAGCAGGCTCCTGCCAACAAAAGTGTCAAATCATCGTTTGTTACGGATTAATCGCCAAAATGATCTATTATGTCATCAAAATGACTTGATAAAATAATTTTCATCCTGATAATCAGTGTTACTAAAACGTTGTCGTACCTATTAACGTTAAGCATCTCTTTTTGACATCTATTTGACATGGTCTTGATGACTAATCAATCAATCAATCTTTGCGTATTAAGGTTCCATTAAAAAAAAAACAGGGCGAATAAGTTTCAATGTACGATCATGGATATATATGAAGTGGATGAAATACTTCGGTCAAAAAGTGAGGCTGAAAGAGAAGGTTATCTAGAGGATTGTGTCTCGTTTTGACTAAGGAGGTAATGACGTCATCAGACAATCAAAATGTCAATATGTGTCAAATGTCCATCAAATGTGACAATTTTGTAACGAGTGCGAGTGGGACACCGCCCCCTACTTTATGCTCTGTATGGGAACGTTTTTACTACTTTTTAATAGTCTCCTGTAATCAACGGTTATGCTCGGTAATAAGGTTCAACTGTGGTTAGGGAAAAAGTGTAAGAATTAGATCCACTTTATATAAATTCATGTGTACGATAGCAAACGGTGTTCGGATAAAGTTCCCGAAGTCCACCCGCCATCCTGACGCTTACCGCTGTCGGTAAGCGTCAGGATGGCCAGAGAGACTAGCCAGGTTATTCATAAACCTCATATACTAATAATCGTTTGTCCTTATTAGTCAGTTTGACAGTTTTGTTTGTTAGAAGCAGACAAAACATAGATTAATTTAATGAGGCTGGTCAGATGTTTATCAATAAGCAGGATGATATTGATAACTGATAATGTCAAGCAAAGGATGATCTGAAGTCAAACACCTATCAATTTAAGATCATACCGACCGACCGACTGTATCTTTTGATTGCGTTGGCTTTTAAGTTTGATTTTTTCACAGCTTCAAGGGACAATAGACCTGAGTATTTGATATAAATTTCAGCTTGATACCTCGACGCGTTCCTGAGAAAAATGGTCTTGACAGACAGACAGACAGACAGACGGACAACAAAGTGATCCTATAAGGGTTCCGTTTTTTCCTTTTGAGGTACGGAAACCAGAAGCAACGCTCATGTGACACCCAGTGAAAGCGTCTTGTAGAAGCAGCGCTCATGTGACACCCATTGAAAGCGTCTTATAGAAGCAACGCTCATGTGACACCTATTTAAATTATACGGTACAATACAATGACGACACGGGACAATGATATCATTGTATTTATTATGTTCTCCATGTGTTATTGTGCAGTGCATTAAGGAATAAGTTACGAAGCTTATGAAGAATTAGTTATACCCTGCAGTCCCGCACAGATAGAAATAATATCTTAATTCAAAACGCAAAACTCTCTTGCACGCGGTTTCTTAAAGAGAGTAATAAATACCTTAGACCAATAAACAATTAAACATGACTTGAGTTAAAAGTATCATGATTTTTAAAAGAAGATTTAAAATTATTTAGCTTTATCTTTACCCATTTTTAAAGCGAATAGTAATGATTTGAGTTAAGATAATAATTATTTACGGCAAAAAAGCACCAAAATTTTCCTTTTACAGTTTTATGTGTTTACGTAAGAGAGATTAGTTCTTGGTTTGATGTTTTCAATCTACAGCTAAGAGCCAAAGCTAATTCAAAGAAGTAGCACCAAAAGTTTGATTTGAGATTTTTAAGTTTTTAGGCAAGAGAGATTAATTTTTGCTTTGATGTTTTCAACCTACAATCAAGAGCCACAGCTATTCCAAAAAAGAAGCACATAATTTTTGCTTTGAAACATTCAAGTTTTGGACGTTAGTTACCCTGCGCATCAATAGATGTCTCTGAGTGTAGGTTAGATGGCGCGAACGTTTGTTCGACGTAACTTCATGACGCTCGGCGCTTTGCCCGGGCTTATTTGAGATTCACAATAGCAATCTCAGCTCTAGTTAATACGATTATAAATTGAGAGTATATAAATAATCATAATTTATATTTGTATTAACTACTTTTAGTTAAACTTCCTTTCTTGGGATTAGTCCCGAGAAACACAGTTTCTGCTACTAGCTTTTTAAGTAGTGCACTGAGACACTAAGGCGATTATTACACTGACGACGGATCCGCATGCGGCGCCGGTGTGCGAGCGAGATAGCGCTCTGCATGTGTATAGCGATATCTCGCTCGCGCACCGGTGCCGCATACGGATCCGCGCCACACATGCAGAGCGCTATCTCGCTCGCGCACCGGTGCCGCATGCGGATCCGCGCCAGTGTGATAACCGCCTTAGAAAATGTTATTGTTTGTTTCAAGTAACCGATTTCATACGCCAAGAAATTTTAGATCTTGGTGTGAAAATATCAAATTTTACATCAAGTAACACATGCTCTTGACCTAATGCGTTTTCTTGTTTCCGTGGAGAAATTCAATTCTCAATTTAAATTATGAGTCTTTACCCAAGAAACAAAGTTTCTTGGCGTAAGTTCTTTATGTATTGCACTAAGACACATAAAGTTCAATTAAAAAAAAATACAATACAAAAACAAAATTCAAACGCACTTCGTGAGAATAATAAGGTTTTTTAAAAAAAATGATTTTTATATCTCGGATAAAGTATTTAATTTATTAGGTTAAGTAATAAACTTTGAAACCTTTTATATCTTAAAGCAATAAATTTTATTTTTTCCTTATATGGGAAACTGGATATCTCTTGATTCAAATAGGTTTCTTTGATTGAAGAGATTTTTTCTATCTGTGCGAGGTCGCGGCCGCCTCGTCAGTATAAGCAAAACACTGCTATCACTTTACAAAAAGCAAGGCCGAACAACGGCAAGCTCTACGACCTCTACGAGCAAACATTTGCTCTTTTACTTTGACGTTGGCGAAATCATCGACAGTGTCAAAAACATTAACACGCACAGTCGAGGTCAAAGATTTGTTTACACTTTTGCACTTTACTCCTTTTTAATAAGGTCTAAAAGTGTAGATATCTTTGACGTCAATTAACTGTTCAAAAACGCAAGTCTCGCAACGCAGTTCTTCGACCGCAAAAAGTATTGAGATCTAATGAAAAACCAAGCCGGTGATGTCCATGTAATAGAATCATTGCGACCGTTTCAATATTAGATGTGTATATTTTTATAATAAATAGAATGGTACGGCCGTGCCTTTGTTGTTTGTTTCGCTCTGATATTCGTTGAATCCACTTTGCAAACATTTAGCAATGTTCCGCGGCGTGTTGGACGAACGCATTGCATTGTTTGCTTATACGAAGCTACGTCTTCCGTTCCGCGCCTCCGTCTTTATGCTTAAACATATTATTCTATGCTTATGCAATGTTTACCATGGTTACAGCATATTATATTTCAAAACAAATAGGGAAGTGTTATTTTGTGTTAAATGGCTTTACCTTAATCTGTGGTTTTTCTTTAATCTATTACACTACACGACACAACATGTAAACGACCTCAAAGTGACGCCATGACGAATGTTATAGTGGTCGAGCTTATGACGTGATAATTGATATAGCATATTTTTTACGTCGCGTTCGTCTTGACACCGCGCGCTGGGATAGGTCAGTTAGTATTTAAAGATACGAGCCTTATATTTAGCGCGAGAAGCAAGATAATATATTATATTCATATTACAGGTTTAACACTAAATAGTTATTTTATGAATAAATTTGCACATTACGTATTTACAACCTCGGTAATCCTTATTAAATAATGTTATGTATGACGATTCTTACACTTTTGCGGTAACCAGTGCATGAAATGGTTACAGCTGTCTAGTGGTTGACAAAATTTACTTTTGATAAAAAGGAGAAGCTTGCGGCTCCGGTGTTGGTGGTTCTTTCTCAATGATTTTGAACTTTTGAGCTCAATAATTTTAAAAATTTAATCAATAGTAAAATTTTTGGTAGGCTTCAAGGTAAAAATCGTCCCTACCTTATTTGATGCAAGGTAACGCCTTCATCGAGAAAATAGTTCGATGTCGAATGTCACAAGAGACTACATTATCCATATTAGCACAATACTGGGTCATGGAAGAATATAATTATACAGTTAGTGAGCTTTTAGAATATGTTTTTTATTTTGTAATATAAAAGCATAAATGCAAGGTCGGATCAACTTGCAAGTCAGATATTTCGTAGAGCGATGCTAGTCGGTTGTGAAACGTATGAGAAACGGTCAAGTATTTCAGCTTTAACAAAGTATTGTGCATACGATGACTGCGTCTCGCAATACCACTGGAAGATGCTGAGAAATGATAATTTTGTAAGAGTATTATTTGTTTTAATACCTACGCCACCTATGATGTCACTTGGACACAAAAATACTTACTTATACAAGCGCGTGTTAAGATCATTTTGAACATCTATCCTACTTCATTACCATTACTACTGTTGGTAACTGTGCAGAATGAAATAGAATGAAATAAATACAGGAAATCTTAAAGCTAGGTATATAGGAAGAATGTAGAGCTAATAATCGTAGGTAGGTAGAACCTAAATTACCTATAGAACGAAATGTAATTTGATTTCCTAGTTTTCCTATTACTTATACATTGGAATTGAGCCAGGGGGCAATGGTTACATCAGTAAAGTCCAAAGGTACTGGCAGAAGTGGCAGAGTACCAGCGATATGGCTTACGGCATCATTATGCTGAGCCAGCACCTTTTCTATACCACGACACACGGCTTTCATATCTTTTGCCCCCTTATTCATAAACGTTTCTCAGACCGCAATTTAATTTATGAGTCGTCAGTTTCTAAACAACACATAATAAAAGTTTTGTTTTTAAATAAATACAAACTTTGAAAACACTGAAAAAATAATCAACCCAGCAGGACTTGAACCTGCATCGATACGCCCCCGCAAGCCCCGGCAAGGCGTATCGGTTCAAGTCCTGCTGGGTTGATTATTATTTCAATGTTTTCAAAGTTTCTAACCAACACAACTGTCAAAGTGACAGATAAGGACAAAACGTAGACTAACTAATTGAGGCCTGAGAGACGTTTATGAATAAGGGGGTTTGTATTTAAGTTGCAAGATGTTTTTTAATATTGTTTTTGTTTGTTATGTATTCCATTTATGTTGTGGGTATGAATAATAAATTATCTAAGTATGTATCTACTTGTAACAAACTGGAAACGCATATTTACAAGTTTACGTCAAACCCTCGGAAAATCCTACACAATCTGACATAACAGCGTTGTTGCTAAATGTGTAAAGGCTTTGCATAATATCGATTAGCTGATTGATAGGATGATAGGTACTAATTTCTGCGGTACCTGGATGTAACACTGGCTAAGAGTAGGTTGGGATTTGGGATCTGCTCAGTATAGGATTCCATAAACGCACCAACAAGCATAAAGACTGCTCAAACTTAGCTGGTAAGTAGAAGAACCTTGACTCTACCAAAGATGAATACATTAATATGTTCAAAAGAATTCCTACATTTTAAAACTATAATTATTTAAGCATATTTTTTTGCGTCGAAAAATTACCTTTCCTATTTTTTTTTATGTAGCAGAAAATAGACCTCAAACATTGTTAACTACTAAAAAATTACTCATAGTTTTGAACTTTGTCACATTACCTTATTATGTTCCTTCGTGTTCATAAATTGGGCAATTATGAACCCGATGGTACCTTATCACCTTTTACAGGTCATTTTGACTCTGTTTTATGTGTAGGTAGAGGTATGGCGCACGTGACTTACGGGCCGCGGCCGGCCTCATTACACAAGCACTTCACAAATATCAAGGCAAAGGTCCAAGCCTGCAGGTTTCTAGTTTCATCAGTGGACATGTTTGTTTATTATTGTATCAGTAACATTTGACAGCGTGTCGAAACTATGGGCACTCATTAAACCACCGGCGGGTAGAAATGAATTTGAGCAACGCGATGCATATTACAATGCGGCCTTGGCACACATCTTAGACATGCTTGTTATTGCTTTTTAATATCTATAATTGATGTCGTAATGCACTCTGCAGGCGGTCATTGATCTTCTAGTTGTTTTTATTAACATTAATACATTTTAATTGCATGATTAAAATAAAAATTCTGTTTCTACAGCATTGGCGGTGGGTATTTTTTTTTCTTTGGCAAGCCAGACCTTTTTTGGGTTACAATTTATTGATGAGCTGTAGAAAAAAAAAGTTCAAAAGCAAGCCGACGGGAATCGTATTCTATGGACACGCCGCCACTGCTCTACAGTGCCTGTTATTAACCTTTGAAATATCCTTGTTTAGGTATATTTTGAATATACCTAAACAAGGATATTTCAAAGGTTAATACCATGCTCGGTTATACACCTATCGTACTGTTCGAAGAGTATAATAAGAATTCCGACATAGAGGGGTTGAGAGATGGACTACAAAACTCCATAGGTAATTATCAAATTTGAAATATACTTACGTTCATTTCGATAACTTCAGAACACTTGTCACAAACAGTATCTAAAACGCCCCGCTCCCGACACGACACAATTAAAATTCCTCACAGAACACTCACAGCAGAACTAACGACATAACATTAGGGTTTCACTATCGAAAGTCATATGTCAAGCAGAGCAAGTATCTCAATACGTCCGTATTGTTAGCCCGGGCTCCCACGATCTTCTCCGCAAGTTCAAGAGTCTTCGATTGTTAACTGCATGACGAAACAAACACGAGAAGTAATTTAGATGTCAGTTTAACATATAATCGTCACTTTTTCACAGACTGATTTGTTGAAACGGCAGCCATTAACTGGGTTGTAATTATTGTTCCGCGATCGTAATTTGATCATGCTTAAGAGTAAGATTGATGCATGAGGGTCTTGTAATAATGTAAAAAAAAAATCTAATGACAACTGGAATATATCGTCAGGTAAAATTAAATGGCAAGGACATAATTTATGTTTAGCAATAATAATAGAAGAAGTTTTTTATAACTCTCCTGTGGTGTAAGGTCGCCCGGTCAAAATTTAAGGGTTTCACGACGCTCATGTTTTTCCTGTGCATTCAGTAAATAGTTGTTGGACTCATTATCAGCTTAAATGCCTCCTCCCCACATATAATTTTACTAGCGCCCCGCCCCGGCTTTTGCACGGGTGCAATTATACATATAAACCTTCCTCTTCAATCACTCTATCTATTAAAAAAAAACCGCATCAAAATCCGTTGCGTAGTTTTAAAGATCTAAGCATACATACAGACAGACGGCAGGAAGCGACTTTGTTTTATACTATGTAGTGATGCGATATTAAAACATAACGTATCGTAAGATGATTTTTGTTTTGATCAATCTTTAACTATGACATAGGTATGTTTGCAATGTTTACATTTGTAAATATTTAGTCGGCTCTGACAAAAAACACGACAGATCGTACAATTAGTTGTATGGTGACTGGTCTTTATCAGGTTGCCAATATTTATCAAAATAATCAATTAACCTCATAACTTTTAAATGCTGCAACACGTTAGGCAACAATTCATTGATATATACGATACATTTTATTACGATTTTAAAAGTTTAACAACCAGTCCACCGATCCGTTGCAAAACATCACTAGGTCAAAAACAGCGATTTTACGTCAACGAGTGTTTCCAGCGCGGTTAGGTAACAGTAAGCTAATTAAGTGCGGTGATTAGACCGTTTAGGCTTAGGAAGTAATTATTATTACGTAATAGGTTAAGACCTAAATCGCTGTTAGGTCAAGAAACATTTACATTCTTCCATTTGTCCTAAACAAGTTTGGTAAATTGGTAACTCGACCTACTTTTTTCCTGTTTCCCTGATTTTAATGGAACCCACCCATTATCAGTCGGCCAGACGATATTGGCCTGTCAGTTGTTCGGAGCTGTCAAATTTTTGTTCTAACTGGCAGGCCGATATCGTCAGACGGACTGATAGTCGGTGGGCCTCCTAAGACTGGTAAATGTAAGTGTAGTCGAACGGGGAAACTGCGTCAACCATTAAAAAAAAACTGCATACAAGGGTTTAGAAACAGTTCGACTATGAAAACCGTTAACAAAGGTTTAGAAACCCTTCATCGTGAAAAAAAATCCTTACAGGGAAAAGTGCGGACTTAGGGCCGGTTGCACCAAACTGTCTGTGAACGTAAACGTAATCGTAAAAAAAATCTTGTATGAAAAGTTTGACAGTTTTCTATGGGATGACAGCTCCGTCGCCATATTTAACGTTGATGAGTCTGTTAATTGTGCGTGGTGCGTACCCTTAGATGTAAAATGTTCGGAAGAATGATGCAGATTATAAATGGTTTCAACCGCCTTGTATTTTGGATCCACATACAAGCTTACAAACTTTTTCAAACGATAGCAGCGCTATCTGGACGTTGTTTTGCGCGTTTATCCACATTACACAATTATTATGCCTAGTTGGTTTACGCATGATGTCAGCTGTTTTAATTATCTGCTTTGTTACATATATGTGTGTTTAGTATCAGTTTAATTAAAGTTAACTTTCTAATGTATTGGAGAATACCTATTATTGAATAATTAGCACATTTTTAAGAAAGTATGTTTTGAACATGAAGTAATGTCGGTTAATTAGATAATTAAAACCCTTTTATGTGTTTGGCATAAAAGGTCTATCACAAAACGTAATCGTTTGTGATCGCTCCGATTAGATAGCTTAAAGTTCAAGATTACAATCTGGACAGATTGATTGCTGGTCGGAAGCGGAGCAGATTGGCCTTCATTTTGGGATCATCGTTTACGCCACCGATTTGGGTGTTTCAATAGACAGGTATTGAAATGGTTATCTATTGAAACAATGTTTCTCTGACGGTGTTCTTTGCCAGATTAATTTTTAAAGTACATATTTGCCAGACAAATATGTCTTAAAAATTTACTTTTTTCAAAAATATTGGGCTTTATGATAATCATGATGGTGACGATGGAAGTTTTTTAACTATTGGACAAGAAAATGGTTGAAATTAGGAAATAGTTTTTAGATTCGTATTTTATTTTCCATTGGTCTTATTTCAAGTACTACCTAATAAAGATAGATAGGTACGTTAACTTTATAATGAAAGGGAATTATAGTAATGGAGACAAGTCACGTAAAAGTTACATGCCTTTTGCATTTGCATACTTTTCAAATGCGGATTTTTGGTGAATAAATATGGCTACAAGTTGAAACTCTGTATCCGTAATCTTAATCACGCTCACAATGACAAAGTGGAGATAACAACAGAACAAGACAAGCTATGTAAGAGCCAGTTGATCTTGAAACCATCAATAAGAAAATGCATTTTCCTGTCGCTTACATTACTTATGTAGGTGCACAGGCTTACACAACCTGCTAGTGGATATTCCAGCAACGGTTACGTGGGATTAGGTAAGGTCTTATAGCACCGGGTATATCGCGAATAATTGCACCGAATTAGCTCCGCTATTCACGAAACTAAGCAAAACACGTATTTACAAACAGTTTGCGCTTTTTAACACTTCCTAGGATATAATGAATGGCGCAAAAACAACCAAATTTTTATTTTTATTTTGCGTAAGTAATTTGCATGGTAAAAGTTTACCAATGTAAAATCAGTCTGTGATAACGTAACGTAAAAAGTACTAACAGAGTTTCCGATCAGCAAAAGTTTCGGTTCGCGCAAGTCGGCGCGCGCGTGCGACGGCTCGGGGCGGACTGCTGCACCCCACGCCACGCGCGCCCGCGCAGCCTTGCGCACGTTGCCGCCAGAATCGGGGTTACTAAAACAGAGGGGACCTACATACCCAATATGTGTATTATGCGTTATTATGCGGCGTTTTGGTAATGAGATTTGCGTTATAAGTGCGATTATTATCGTGATTTCGCTATTTTCGCAGTGTGCACTTTAGCACATGGCTTGAACGCACTTCCGATTACGCCCGGAAGGTGTAAATTATGAAATGTGTAATTGTCAGTCCTGCCTCAAACAAAGTATACGAACACAATGTTTTTCGTCCATTACAGTATTTTATGAGCTACGAATTCCTACGAAACAATGGATGGTTTAGATTTAGACGTTTAATCCAATTATCGCCTACGGTTTCCAATTTCCATACATATACTTAATTGTTGGGGCGTACGTCTATCACGGTTTCTTTATTTCTAAAGATTGCATTGGGAATAGAGCCGTGCCCGTGGCTACATATTTTTGTCACATTTAATGTATACATATTTTTAGACGTGATTGTAGTGTACATCACCTTTTATTCTAGTTCTATTGAAACGCTCTTGCATTACTTACAGCAAACGGTTTACAAATAATCTCTGGATCAACGAAAAACCGTGACATAACCTGTGTCATAGTTTATTCGGAAGAGACACAATGATGACATCGATGAGTCAAAATCGGCTCGACCCGATGTCGAATTGCCGAGTGATGAAAATGTACGTGTAACGCACCCACAATAATTAATACGATTATTGTGACATCACCGGTCGATCGAGTCGTCCTAAATCCGATTATGAAATAAGCGCTCTTCCTGATGAGCAGTTATAGTAAGTGGTGTAGTGTGGCCTTGGGCTAGAAGACACTCATCAGCATCACTTTGGTTTTGGTATGGTACTACCTATCTATCTATACAAATAGGATTATGATATAATAATGTTGTATTGTGGAAAAACCTGCTTTAAAAGGAAATATTACGAAATAAATGAAACTTATGCCACTAGATGTGTAAATTAAAGTAGGCACCTACAATCAAAAATATACGGGCGTAACGCTCGTAACCCGGTATATGGTTTTAAACATGTTTCCCCTAAATGGTTATTAGTACCTACTAAATAAAATAAATTCAATTAAATATGCATTTATTTTCAGATAACCATAATCCATAGCATTTTAGAACAATGTAAATAAAAACACAACACGGAAAATAAAATAAATACCTTACCTTCGGTTCGGGCCACAAATGCTCACGACCTGAGCCGTTCTTTATTTTACCGACCGCCGTTGGTACTTTAAATAAATGCTTAATGCAAATCCAACACGAGCAATAAATTAAACCAGACATAGTACCATTTATTAGTGTAATCATTAATCGGTTTAGGCAACTTTTAGTCTAGGTAATTATGAAGTACTTACGTATTGTAAATAAATGAAAATTGTCTCATGTGGGAACTAAAATACCGCGTTACTATCATGTTTAGCTTCATCATCATCATCATCATCTCAGCCATAAGACGTCCACTGCTGAACATAGGCCTCCCCTTTGGACCTCCATAAGTATCGGTCGGAAGCGACTTGCATCCAGCGTCTTCCGGCGACCTTTATAAGGTCTTCTGTCCATCCAACGTGTTGATATTCTGAATAAAAACAAAGAATATACTTTAACTAAATATTATATGGTAAAATGTACGTAAATTAAAAACTTCGTAAATATTAATCTAATCCTAATCGATGTTCGTGTTTGACATTAACATTGAGACTTCTCAAAATAATGAGGATAAACGCGCAAAGCTATCGTGTACTAGCATACTAATGCTTTGAATATGTCGAACACACAGTTTCCCCATTTCAGAAAAAAGGAAAATGTGGACTAGGCTAGTGTACGGAAGCACACACGGAAAAAGAGCTTCCGGGATATTCTCAATCCAAGACATTATTATTTTCTTGAAAATATTTCCTCGTGACAAGGATTTATTTATCAAAAATATCATTCTTCGCTTAATAAAACCACCTTTTCTTAAAATAGAAGTACAAAAATGTATTGCTTCAAGAGTATATTGAGTAAATAAGAGAGATTGTACTTTAATCAAACAAAACAAGTATTATCTTAGGTAAAAGAAAACTAGAAAATCTGTGAGAATATATTCGCTTCGTTATATTTAAAACTTGAATTTATTTTCGTTAAAGGAAATAAATGATTGTCACAAGGAAATATTTTCAACATACTATAATAATGTCTTAGATTGAGAATATCCCGGAAGCTTTTTTTTTCCGTGCACGCATTTATATAGGTTACATATGGCACAGTACGCAGCAATCATTATGAGACGTTATAGACTAAGAGCTGAATTGTTTAGAGCAATGTAACCTCTCAAATTTAGGCCCGTTTGGCAGGCAAGCAAAAGTTGTGAAATTCTTCAATATCAGCTTGATATGCAATCTTGCTAAGAGCTGCGTACGGCTGCGTTTCCACCAGAAATGAGCGAGGATGCATTGCGAGGGATGTGTTTATTATGAACCAATCCTAGAGCTGCGCTGTGCTAAGGGGGCCCACCGACTAACAGTCCGCCTGAGGATCACGATATCGGCTTGTCAGTTAGAACAAAAAATTAACAGCTCCGGACAACTGACACGCCAATATCGTCAGGCCGACTGAACTGATAGTGGGTGGGCCAAGACAAACAAATGAGGTGATTCTTTTGGTGCTTTACAAACACATTACTCTCAACGCATCCGCGCTTATTTCTGGTGGGAACGCAGCTTAAAGGATGGGTTATACTTATGATTTTAATTTTAATAGTCTATTGTTGAGATGCACCGAATATCCGGTTACTATCCGGTATCCGGCCTATCCGGCCCTTATTTTAGTATCCGGCCGGATACCGGATATCTTCGTACTATCCGGCCGGATACCGGATGTAGTCAAGAGTCACTCACTACACACGATAACACTACAAACTTATTTTTTTACACAAAAATACGCGAGCGCTTGTGTACTTTTGAAAGAATCTACTCTGTACTGACATAATAAAACTAGTTTTGTTGCCTAGAAATGTGTCCGCGCGAACGTTCACTAGCAAACATCGAAACCTGCACGACGCGCACCTGCGAAACTCAAATTGTAGGTATAGTACCGCCGGCCGAATATTCGGCGGCCGGATACCGAATATTCGGCGGAGCATCAGGCCGAATATCCGGTATCCGGTATCCGGCCAAACCACTATCCGTTGCATCTCTAGTCTATTGTGGTGTGTTTCTTCGTTGAGTCTAAACTACTGAGCATGTTTTAATGAGCAAAATGTCAGTCGATTCGTCTTTATAACGCGGTTGATGCAGGCTATACTTTTATCGATTGATTGTAAGACCCTTTTGCTATCCTGTTTCTTTGACCTCCAATTGACAGATGTACTCCAGCTAGACACCCGGATCTAGTAATAAGACTAATAAGGATTGATAGAGTTGCTCTTAAAATTTGTAGGTACGTACTCGTATTACCATTTTCTGAGGTGAGCTCTCCGACTATATTTAACCGCAATTGTGACGGAGAATACATTAGTAGATCTGTCTTTTGTACACATTTGCGACCGGAAGAGTTGCCTTCCGGTGTACCATTCGCTAAGTACGTTGCACAACCCAAAGCTGATGAGATCGCGAATACTTTGATGCATCACTATTTCTAGTTATACTCAATTGAATTGTGAGCAGTGAGAGTCAACATTGACTCGCTGGATTTAGTAATTGGCTGTATGACTGAAGTTTATTTCAACAACATTAATCAGTTTATTGAATTTAAACTTTCGTGAGACATATTAACACTATTATCACTGCATGCGGCTGTACTCACTAAAACTTGTTTTGTGGCTAAACACAAGTGAGTACAGCCGCATGCAGTGATAATAACATTAATCAGCATATTTTGTTTTGTAGCACATTAGCATGTTTTTGTGTTTGATATTTATGTATAAAGTAAATGCAGAGAGGAGTCTCTGTTCCAGTAGGTAAGTAGTTGTGCAATTTGAAACTTAGGTCATTGCAATAAAGGTGACACCCGTATATGTATTGGGCGTTAGCTTGTCAAGCACTAGACATTTTACCTTAAAAAGAATCACTATATAATATTTAAAAAGTTCCCTCGATTCCTCCAGTATTCCATCATCAGATCCAGGCCTGATGGCAATGGGACCAAATTACAAGTATACATACGGCTTCAAACAAAAAAATAAGGATTTTCCAAACCGGTCCAGCCCAGTCGTCTTCGAATAATCATTGAACATTAAAAAAAAAGAAATAGCAAAATAAGAAACAACATCAACAAAGATCCCGACGAATTGAGAACCGCCTTCGAATTCTTGAAGTCTGTCAAAAATCGGACTTTGATTAAGAGCTTTAAAACGAGATACACGTCTCAAATATACACTCCCCAAACAAAAACGCTCATTCTCCTTTGCGAAACTCGCAAATATACATACCTATATAGTCGCAAATATACATACCTATATAGAGTTCGAGTCTTTGATTTCATGATTTGACCCATTTGGAGATTACACTATAGACGTACGCTATCGATTTGGGTCAAATGTGTCTTCTGTCTGAACTCTATAAAAGTAACGAAATGGTGTTAAACAAGTTTCCCAAGGACAGGGGAGCGTAGTAATTGCCCCGCAACCGTGTCACCACTGTTGCCATGGCCGTCGTTTTCATCCAGAAATCGAAAGTCCCCGTAAGGCTTGCGTCATCGCGCTCCGCCTTGCGCTGTGGTATTGTATACCTATTATGCTTTTGCTATTGTATATTATGTTGTAGGTACAAGAAAAGCAACGTTTAGAATAAAAGCTGAGTTACTTACGCGTTTAAGTCTGAAAGTTTTGCGCTGGTATAAACTTGCGGATCGTTAATTTTACAAGGAGTATTACTTGTAGGTACTTACCTATAAAAGTTATTCAGTTTAACTACCTCTTTAATGGGTAATAATGCAAATAAAGAACTAGGTGTATTATGTGTAGAATGGGTGATGTTGTAATTGTTAAGTCTATCAGCCTTATTCATAAGGCTGTTTGTGTTTAAGTAATAGAATCGGTTTAGTTATAAAATAATACGATTATTTTCATTGACACGACCGTTATACATTTTAGATGAATATTTTAAGAATTTGACATTTTGATTTTTTTATTAGATTTTAGATTATACTGTAAGATTTTCATGCCATATTGTGGTAAACCATTCACTACTGTCATTACAATAGGTACAAAAGTACCTATAAAACCCCATTGATATGTAGTATGTACCCATAACACCTGTGTATGTTCTGCGAAAATAAATAAATTGTAATGATAAATTAGGAGGCATCACCCAATATAGGTACTATTTAAATAGTCACCTTTTTGCAATTTTTGTGATTGCAGTTCAAATGCGAAGTTGCGAACAGGAGACCCAAGAATTAAAATACCTAGTGTTAATGTTAGTGCACAAAATTACATAAACAAAAGAAGGGCTCTTATACAATTAGAAACACGATGAAATGAGATCCTGCGTAATTAAAGAGCTCGTTCACGGAAAAGGCACGCAAATACGGAAATAAGGTGGCGTAACGCCTAACCTTTGTGGTTTTAGCACTGCGGGCAACCACCTGTCTTATAGATGGGGAAGGTGGGAACGTTCTAGGTGTTGGATAGAGTTTTCCATGAAATCTGAATATGAAAGACTGCTTAATCTAACCTTAATGGGTGGGCACTGCGGGCAACAGACAACTGTCTGTCTTCATCTAGGTGGAGAAGCGAATGTTCTAAATGCCAGTTCTTTTTTTTTTCTAAAAGAAAGTTGGATGAACCTTTACAATATGAACCAACCGAAAGCCCTTCGGGTCTGACTTCGCGTGTCTTCGTCTAATCGAGGTGCGAATGTTGTAGATGTAGGTGAATTTTTCACAGGTTCGTAACTGTCGATTATTAAATTTAATATTTCGTGAGACGCAGTAATAGTAAGAATAAAAGTTTACGGTGTAACTGTCGATAAACGTTCTGAATAATACCATTAAGGTCGCTGTAATAGTGGTATAAGTCGTAAGTGTAAGGGTTTATGCTCTATGGGCAATCGCTTGGATTTCGTATAGACACGGTATGTTCTAGTCTAGGCGTTGAAAGAATTTTCCATTAGGAAGGTGGATGATCCTTCCATTGATAATGGATAAACAAACCCGAGATGTAAAAACGGTGTTAGGTCACCGTGTACCTAATCTTAGTGATTTCGGACCTTTTGGTATTTCTAAGAACCGTAGTCTGCTATGTGAAGAATATAAATACATTCTAGCTAGGCGTTAGGTAAAAATCTACGAAATCATGGAAGGTCCGTTTCCATCGCACTTAAGACTTAAGATAAGATGCAGGATTCTCCATTTTTGAAATGTTCTCGAAATGTTCCATGGGTATCTACTTCCAGCCAATTCAATTTGTCCTCGGCTTCGTTTTATAACAGAGAAGATTCGGTACCTTGGCTATTTTACCGGGGTTACTATTTAAGTAGTCATAGATCCACTAGCTTCTGATGATATAAAGGTACGGAAATTGACTGTAAAATATAGTGAGGCAATCAGTAGCACTCCTTATACTGTGAAACCCTTTTGCAACCGATCTTCCCACCATGTTGTATAGGGCATAACATTTACGAATTTGTATAAACATACCATTTTAGCAGCATTCCATCGTGTTACTAAAACGTCATACTTACTGAAGTGTCCATGCTCACATAAGCCATTATGGATTGCGTTGTAGGATTATATAATATCTGTGTACGTGATCGCTCACGCATTGTCAGTGGCAGGCGCAACCGGCGACGCGCCGCTGAATGCTAATATATCTTGCTAACTTTCGCTTCCGCGTATTTCACTTACAATTTTCATTGGAATTAGGACTTTAAGATAACCGTATTAAAGTTGCAGTTGCAACTGTCTAAGTTCGTGTGATACAGGGTTATATGGGTGTAGGATTATAAAGCAGGTGAACCCGCGTCGCTCCACATAGCCTATGGATAATGAGGGCACGAGGAACTTGTGGTTAGTTGAGTAATTATGAAGACTGCATTTGTTTCCGCTGTTGGCACATTACTGATTTCACAGATTCCACTCTAAAAACTTAGTTAGATCAGTGGCACTGACTTAGTGCTGCTTAAGGAATGCTCCCGGTATTGTATGGCGAGAACCGGGAATTCCCGGTTCCGGTACTGGATTTGTATAGAAATCGAGTGGAGCATACCCTAGTGCTGCTACCGTTGCTGAACTACCTCCATAAACAGATTATTCTTGGTATAGTATACTTCTTGTGTTCTAAAAGCAGATGCCGCCCCCTACAATAAAACACAAGCATCCTTGCGTGTTGTAAGGTCAAGCCGTCTAGTCGATTAATTCAGAAACATAAACCAGATTCATGCCATTAAACAGGAGGGTTCTTGGTTTAACTAGGTAGTGTATTTTTGCCCCTTACAGTTCACGCAGACTCCCCGTTTTACTAGCCGTGGCGTTACGGAATTCCTGTAATCCTTTGGAGTTCTAGCCTAACTCCAGACGATCATGACCTCTGCATACCTAGTAGACATGTAACGAATATTCGCATTCGCATTCGCGAATATTCGCATGTTTTTAGATATTCGCATTCGCACAATTGAATGCGAATATTTTGCGAATATTTTAGCACCTTATTTGTGCCGAAAATGGAAGAAAGTATCTCACTATCTACCGCTATGTCGGTTGGCTTACATTTAAAACCCTGCAATAGATACATATATAGCGCTCTGCATGTGTATAGCTCTGTCTCGCTCGCGCACCGGCGCCGCATGCGGATCCGTCGCCAGTGTGATAATTACTTGATAATCGCCTAAGATACGCCGCCCGGTTATGAACTGCGTCAATAAAATGTTACCGCGATACAAGCAAAATGTGGTGAAATTACGAAATGTATGAAAACCCAAATATTCGCATTCGCATTCGCATTCGCGAATGTTCCAAAACCGACATTCGTTACATGTCTAATACCTAGTCGTCGTTATGGTCTCATAGTGGTCGTCTTTCTATGTCGCCTATTTACACACATATTTACTACTACTTAGCCAGTCCTTCGCAAGGAAGAACACGTTGAGATCCTGTACCATTTTGTCAATAAATTGTCCTTTACATAATGTTTATCGCCGGGTTGAAAATTAAGGGCCGCGACGGTTGCATCAAACCGTCCGTTAACGTAAACGAGATCGTTAAAAAGTCTTGTATGAAAAGTTTGACAGTCTTCTATGGATGACGTCTCCGTCGCCATGTTTAAAGTTGGTGAGTCCGTTAATTGTGCCTGGTGCAACCCGGCCTAATAGACGTTATTACAAACAATAGGATGATAAAAGTGTTTTCAAATTCGTCTTTACTCAAAGAAAGGATTCGGTTTCCTCGAGTTGGACAGAGATAAGTTTGAACAATCATGCTGCCAGTAAGAGTAGCAGGTACCAAACCTACCGCAGTGTGTTTTCGTCTTTAAATAGCCATTTATGCATATTACGAATACGCAATAAGTTAAATTCCTGCCTCCATTACAGCAAATCGTTGTTATTAGCAATTCTTAAATTTGGCCATTTATGCGTTACGTGGCACTTTCGCAATCCGCGAAGGATTGCATCGATATTGATTTTGGTTTGTGGTGTATGTGGTATGTGTCTTGTCTACCTAATACCTATTTGCATTTCACATTTAGCATACCAGTAGTAGTAGTATTGGTAGTGGCACTAGCAGACTATGATTGGGTAGCGGACTAGCGGATCAGAAGATACCCAAGGCAAAACCTTAGGCTAATAGAAGCCCACAACCCGAATATGACGTCCAAACCAAATACCTACACTCTTTCATTAGCCTTAAGCAGGTATTTAATTAAGTATACCTGCTGCCTAAACATGATTACAGTTCCTTAAGCGGACAATCGGGAGCAAAAACGACAAAACTACTGAGCATATGATCCAGAACATCACCATATTCCCTTGTATTATTATTATAAACACATAACTTGTATTTTAATTTATATTGGTGTCAGTGTATTTTAATTTTAGGGTAAGTGCCGCTTTTTTTATTTTAGCGCCCTCTTTTAGAGATCATAGCATATACGACTTGTATTTATAGTCATACTGAAATAGATGGCGCTTTTCCACTCACCGCTATTAGTTAAACTACTGCCCATTAGATGGCGCTAGTAGTACCCAGTTTAGTAGAATTAGTCCTGCTATTCTTCGCTAGATGTCATCAGTAAGTAGTCCGTATTCCAGGTGGTAAATTGCTGTATTTTATTTTTGTAAAATACTTTGTTTATTTAATTTTAATCAAAATCTTCTGACCGCGGTTGCCTGATCGTTAATTACAAATGTGAATCTAATTTATTCATGTACTATTTACTCGTAATAGTATGTTGTTTGTAATTATGTACTTGTGTAAGGGTAAAGTAACAAAGTAGCTCTATTTTTGCGACCCCACCACCATGTGGGACACTTAGCTTGGAGGAGAGAGAGAATTAAGTAATTGTAAGGCAAAAGGGTAAATACTAAATTTTACATTACCCTTATAATAGGTTAAATTATTAATCAAAATATGATAAGAAGTACGGAATCAAGAAAAAAAAAATACTTTTATGACAAATAAAATAATTTCATGCTTTCTTCTGTCATTAATTTTAGTCAATTCACCTTGACACATTTTGTAGTGTGTGGTTATACTTACGGGCATTTGCAATCGCACCTTATTCTAGAGGATGTTAAGTATAAAAAAACACGTTTTAACGATGTTCAATTAGTTTATTAACATTTTATTTACTCGTATTGAAATGTTTTTTATGTTTTCCCTTGCCTTAATGTCTTCTGCGTTTTTCTAAGCCCAACAGAAAGTATGTTTACAAATAAATTAATAAATCTAGCATCAAGAGACTCGACTCGTCGATTTGTGTAGCAAATAAAATGTAAACCCAGGACGTGGTTTACATTTTATTTGCTGCCTGAGGTTGAGTTTCTCTTTCTTGTATTATATTTATTGCGGTCCGTTGAGATTAAATTTCACCTTCAATTGTAATCAAGCACAATGAAAAGTTGCTTTGAATGAAAATTTACTTTATGTGATAGCTTTATTGTGTGGATATAATTATAAATTCATTAGTGAGCCTATTTTCCTGGGGGATGAAGAGGAAAACTTAATAAGTGTACTTAATTTGCAGATTGATGAAGATTTGTTAGGTTTAAAGCTTGCATTGCATGTTGTAGTCTGAATTATTACGAAGCATTTAATTTAAACTATCATTTTAGCTATTCAATGATGTTATAAAGGCGTTAATATTATGCGAGGTACTAAGATTAGAAATAAATGGGGCATTCATATAATTCATCTTGAGAATTGTTTATTAATATTCTAATCAATAACGTACAAGTCTTTAGCAAAATAAAATACCACATCGCTCACTTATTTTTACGTGACAAATAGAACTATTTACATGCTTATAAAATGTCTTACTCTATAAAAGCAAAGTAATGCGAAATTAATTTCCACGACTGAGCTGAGTATTTGAGTTCATTCACAATTGTAACCACTCCTATTAGCACTAAACACTGTCATAATACAAGCCAGTCCTCCTTGATCATGTCCGATGCCTTTTCGGCTATCATTATGACTGGTGCGTTCGGGTTGCCGCTTATGATGGTCGGCATAACGCTCGCATCCACCACTCGCAGGTTGGCAACGCCGTGAACCCGCAACCTCGGGTCCACTACGGCCCCAGGGTCCGTCTTCGGCCCCATTTTACATGTGCCTGTCGGATGGTATATCGTGAACGTGAAATGTTTTAGCGAACACTCCCAGTATTCGTCACTGAATAGCACGTGGTGTTGACACCCCGGCATGGGAATGTTGTGGGGCCGCGACCCATACCTTTGAAACGCCGTCGTATTGGACAACGCCATGGCTATCTTTATGCCATCGATCAGCACTTTAATGTCTTCTTTGTATGCAAAGTAGTTGGGCACTATGTCGGGAGGATGGAACGGATTTCGACTCCTCAATTTCACCCAGCCGGAGCTCTTTGGACGAAGCAGCAGGGGAAGAATAGTCCATGTCTCTGCTTGCTCGATAGGTTTATAAACAGTGTTGTATACGCGGTCCCTTAAATTTAGAATCCTGCGGATTTGCTCGCCACCGTCGGAGTTGACGGAACTCGGTGCAAAGTGGAACTGTATGTCGGGCCAATTGCCCGAACTTGGAGCGTACTTCGTGTTGACGAATGCCAAGCCCTCGACGCCTTGGTTGGTCATCGGTCCCTTTTCATAGAGTATATAATTCATAGCTACAGCGAATGTTTGGAACCGATCCTTTTTAAACGTGACAGGTTTGTTAACGACGAACGTTAGGCCTCCCAGCCCCACGTGGTCTTGCAAATTGTGGCCAACCTTTAGGTCTGCGATGACAGGGATACCGTGCTCCTTCAAATGATTTGCGGGCCCTACTCCGCTAAGCATCATTAATTTAGGCGAAGATAATGACCCGGCAGACATGATAACTTCTCGCTTAATCCTCACTTTTTGCTTTTGCCCGTTTCGTATAAACTCGACACCATAAGCCTGTTTTTTTACCGGATTGATTAGTATCCTGGTGACTTGTGCTCCGAGAGCGATATGAAGGTTCTCTCGATTGCGAATCGGTCGTAAGAAGGCCTTGGCCGTGCTGCAACGACTGCCGCGCCGCATTGTCGCCTGCGTTAGCATGAATCCAGTTTGTTTTGCACCATTTATGTCTCTGTTCTCATATCCAAGTTCCATGCCGCCTTTGAGGAAGGTTACCGAAAGCGGCGAGCGCCACGGTGCCTCTTGAACGGTTAAATAGCCTCCGGCAGCGTGGTAGGGCGTATTGACAAGATATGGGTTCCGATTGTCCTCAGATTTCATGAAATATGGTAGCACCTGGTCGTAGGACCAGCCAGGGTTTCCGAGCGCCTCCCAGAGGTCGTAGTCGTTACGGTTGCCGCGCACGTATACCATAGCGTTGAGAACGCTACAGCCGCCAAGGACCTTGCCTCTGGGCCAGTTGCAGCGGTCGCCGTTCATGGCGAGGCAGTAGGAGCGGTTAGCCGACGGCGTGGTCTGGTACTGCCAGTCCATCTCAGAGAGCTGCGTGTAGCCGGCCAGGGCGGGCACGTCGGAGATCTCGGTCTCGTCCTGGCCGGCCTCCAGCAGCAAAACCGTCCAGTTGCCAACCTCGGAGAGGCGCGACGCCACTACTGCGCCCGCCGATCCGCCGCCTACTATCACGAAATCGTATATCGGCAACATCTGTAAAAAGGAGAAATTTTACGTTTTAGCAAAAAAATATGCACAATCGCGAAAACGCACAAAAGAAACGTTGGGATACGTTTATGGTAAGATTTTCCTTTAAGCTGATAAGACCATTCATTCATTCAGCTTGGAATGTGAAGTAAATTACAAATACTACGTCTAATTTAGTAATTACAAACGAATTAACATCATCAGCCAATAAATTTGGACGGGCAAATTACCAATTATCATGCATATAATTTAATTTGAAAATGTAGAGTGTAAATAAAATTCGTGAATTCTTCGTGAATCAAATACTTTTGAAGTTTAACATGTCACGAGTGTAATAAGAGAGGAATCTCGTATTGTATGAAAGTTAAAAATCCAATTCTTAAATTAAATTAATAAAATACTTACAGCATTGACATCCGTTATGTGGGACTCTGGGTCAAATTGCTGGTATCTGAAGTACGTGATCCCGAGGGCCAGGAGTGGTATCAGACCTAGCACGGTTATGGGCGATGGCGCCAAACTCGCGAGCGCTCCTGCTGCCTCCATGTTTCCGTCCACAACTCATCTACTACTACACTAATATTTACAACTTATTCTACGAGTCTTAGCTCTCTTATATCCAATCGTCTACTTTCTTTCTCTGCTCTTCTTCTGACAGGATTTTGGGAGTGTAGTTCCGTATGCCCGCCTTCTTTGGCGTATTCGCCTTAGATTTTGTGGACTCAGGTTCACTGTGGTAACTCTTCAATCGTGGAGTTTTCAGTTCATCTTTGTCATCGAACAGCTGGAGCTTGTAGCGTTTTTCTTTCGGTATTTTAACCGGTTTATATAGTTCTTTATTAACGTCTGTGTAGTGATTGTTTTTGTATAGAGAGGTGCAGTAGTAGTCGCTTTTGGAGGATCTTTCGGAGCGGCATTCGTAGCCGCTGGACCCGCTTCTGTAGCCACTGCTTTTGGTGGAGGAGTCACTTTTGAAGCTCTCTGCGCTGCGCCGGACCTTGTGCCGCTTGTAATCCTTGTCGTCGAAGTCTGCGGGGAAGTTGATGGGGGAACTCCTGTACTGGAGAGGGTCGGAGTATTTCTCTTTGTAGCGGGCCACCTGGGCGGCGCTAGCGTGAGCCGCATACGACTGCTCCTGACCCATGATGAGATGCGCGGCTGCGCGTTCGCGATATTTGATTTCTGTAATGAAAAAAAAAAAATGTTAGATACGTATACGAGTATTTTCATTAAGCGTTTAACGAATTCGTTTGAGGTGTTCAAATGTGTTATTTATTTTGAACTCTAAATATACGACTTTTTGTTACAGGTAAAGACTTCGTGGCTTTCAATACAAACGTACTTTTAAAAAAAACTGATTAAAATGGTGTCAACAGTCCACTTTTTAATATAGTAAGTACTTGTCCGGGGTTGTGAATTTGTAATATCAAATGAAATGTTTTGTAATTGTTTGACAATTCATGTTTCAAATTATTTAAGCTTCAAAAAACACTATTCCCAATAAACTGATCTGCGTTCTTCTTGGTGTCGCGAATGTTTTTCCTGTAACGGTGAACCTTAACTTTCACTCGTAATTCTGAACTTACTAGTATAAATGACAATCAAACAACAATTTAGTCACGTACTTGTACAGCAAAAGTACAACAATACGTGTTTATTATGAAGATTTGGGTTATCCTGCAAGATAATGCAGCAATGGATAATGAATGAACTGACAGAAGAAACAAAAATTAAGGTCAGTTCACGATAGAGGTTTCACTCTCTGTTGTTAACGAGTCGTCTATTTGGTGCTAAGTGATGGTTGTAACTTCGAAGCTATCACTTTTGTTGGAGAATTCACATTGTAAAATGAGGTTCAATAGAAATGGAACGAAGGGTAAAGAAACCTTTGTAACGCCGTAAATTCGAACTTTCAAATATTTTTACACTTTAATTTACAACCAATTTATTTCAATATATACTAAAATTCAATAATCATATCCTCTTTGTGGTTGTCTTAGCTTTTTCCACGGTTCAATTCTGGGGTCCGCTTTCATACTTATATACATGTTTAATATTAATTATATTTTTTTGATATAACTAGGTACTACATAAATAAATAAGTAAAAAAGCTTTAAACATAAAGAAAAAAAAACTTAAAAACAACATTAAAATGTGCAGACCCGTTTTGGGTAAAAGCCTCCTCCAAGGAGTTCCACCTTTCTCTATCCAAGGCTGTCTCAAGCCATTTTGGGACCGCCGTTGCGACTATTTCGTCGGACCATCTACCACGCGGTCGACCTTTGCCTCGTTTGCCCAGCGGTCCAGTCCAGACCATTTCACTGACCTTGTGGTCCATCTGTCGTCGGGCGACGCTATAGGTACCATGTTATGACCCTCAATGCAACATTACTACATACAAGGTATAACAAAAATGCTGGTGATATTTTTAAGGGTCAATTGGTCTATTGATGAACTAAGAAAAAAAAATCGCTTGAAAAAAATTGGTTTTGCATGGCGGGTTGGTCGGCTGCGACGACGTGTCCCAAACAAAAAAAATCTAATCCAAAAAAAATCTCCTACTTTTTCTTACTCGCAATACGATACTAATTATGCTCTTAAGCGGGTCATCAGTATTTTAGTTAAATCCTGTACATTAATCCAAATTAATTAAATTACTAGCCGAGAAAATAAAACGGGAAAGACCAAAATTAACTTTGAACAAAATGATTGATTGGGATTAAGCAATAAAGTTCATTTAAGTTATTTAATTGTAATAAGAAACACAATGAAGTAGAAAGTATTACATAGTCAATGCATGTTATTGTTATTATTTTTATCGATCTAGAAATAGAAGCATTGTATTATGTAAGGCGAAAGTAGGAATGGCGAGTGGCAGACGCACTTAACGAGATCACGCAAACTACAGGCCCAATGTAGCGACCAAATTGACCGGAACTACGGGGTATCGCTTACAATAGTTACAATATAACCAAAAAAGTATATGAATTTATTTAAAATCAACCGCTTGTCATCTAGTGCGCCAATGCTGATAGCATTTTTGGGACGTTTGGACTAGGTGCTGGGGGTCGAAGTGGGGTGGACTTTAAGGTTGATAGTACTTAGGTAGTTTAATTAGATTTAAGTTGTCATTTTTATTTTATGTATTTAGTGTTATTAATTTATTGATATGTTATTTAGTTATTAAAAGATACTCACTTTAATGACTTGTTTTTCTAAGTATATTGAAATAAAGAATGAAATATGAATTTTATTTGTTGTATAGAATATGTCTCTGATTTGAGCGAAATTGAAATTCTTGACTATCTTGAGCTGAGGTTTATTCGTCTTTTTTATTTTAATTTAAATGTTCTGGACCCCCTAAAACAACGCAAAAAACACAAGACGTTTCTGACAATTCCAAATGACACAACAATGAATGAATGTTTGTTGATGTGTTTGTTGTTGTTAGTAGGCTTACCTTTGTGTTAGCAAATAAAAAAAATTTGATAACTTTCATCAGTTCAAAGTTTAGAATCATGTAAATAACACATTCTACATACGTGGTAATTCGGGTCAACCACTTTGGCAGGTCAGGTAAGCTGTAAGTGGTTAGTCAATGACTTAAATAGAAATGGCGTCTAATCACACGACAATCTAGAAAGCTAGATGACAAAGTTAAAAAAGGTTGAGCTTATGTGTGTTCATATATCATACTAAGTTTTGAAAGATTTGCAGAATTCTATAAATAAAGGTTTTAACGAAGATGGCAGAATTGTTCAGTTGAATTACATTTAATAATGAATAACAAAAAAGGACCCACTCAATGCAAGCTTATATGAATTAGGTACTACAAAGATACTTGCAAATGTAAACTGCAGATTCTATGAAATGAGATTCTAGTTCAATACTCTTAGGAGCTTGTCATTCTGATATTACCGGTCATTTTGACAGCGTTATCGTTAGTTTTAGCAACAAAACATTACATTAATTTGTTCCTCAGGCGCATTGTTATTGTTTTACGGTTTTTGCCATGATAAGTTCTATTGACAAAGTCCTAATTGAACGAACAAAACTGAAAACCCTCTCTAAGTTAATGTATTGTATTAGTAAATAATCCTTAAAATCCTGTACCACAGTGACTGTAAAACATGAAACATGTAGTAATAAGACTGATAAGTGATCGTTAGTTGAAGTCAACCGTGTAAATTCACGTAGCGACAAACCTTTCAGACTAATATCCATGTCCGTAACAACAGACACACACAATGTGTCGGAATAGCCGTGATAATTGTTCGCTTGTTTTGGTTCCGCAGTCTTTGTCAACAATTGTAATTTTACTCGCTATGTTATGTTATGTAGTGATATTGCACATGGAATGTCGAACGTTTAGGATTTAAATGCATAGGTACATTGACTTGTTTGAAGGAAACATGGTTGTAAAGATATAAAATATTCATTCTTCAATTTAGGCACATTACAATGCACTTATGAACGTCAGAGAAAAAAAAAAGAAACTACCACCGGTTCTAGCCGATTGTTTGTACAGATGATCAACAAATTAATAATGAATTATTTTATTGATGCGATCGTTGTATAAGTATTATAAGCACACATGACCTCAATATTTTGAAGAAAAATATTAAGGATAGATAGTAGTTTATTCCTTTATCTTGCTTTTATCGAGTTCCTTACGATTGGCGATTTTTTCACTGAATCACTTCTCCGTATTCCTTCTAAGAAACAGCGTGAGTGTGCCAGGTCAGGATCGGCACTACCGTTAAGTTGGCATACCAAACTTAGTCGACGCGGTAACTGTATTATTGCACGTAACCGGCAATCCTTTAAATACGCACAATGTTCATTATTATTATTAACTAAGCAGAAATTGGGTAAAATACAATCTTTAAAGAAAATTGACCGGCAGTTTTTATACGTGCATAACTGCATAGGTACTTCATCATTGTGCAATGTGAATTTAGTATTACTTACGATTTGGCAACTCTTTTTTTCTTTATTTTTTCTATGCGAATAATAGTATCCTCTGTACTGTCTGTACCTTACATAAAAAAGTTAGAGAGTTGTGGGATCGGATGCGCCATCAATTTTTACTGCGACTGAAAAGGTATGTTTGCAAGCCTGTCAAATATCATCCATTGCCACGTAAGTACATAATCGTTTCTCTGAGTAGATAAGACATGATTCGTACTATGGTAGTATTATCTCCCATGATGAGGGTACTGTTGCGGTGCAAGATAATACCGTTCCGAATTTACTGGAGCACGACTCTGGCGGGCAGCGTATTTCTGGTCGTTTTTATTTTCTTTAGTTAGCACTGCATTGTGCAGGCGAGACGAACGCTAAGATTAAACCAGTTAAATATAAGTACGCAAATTTTCGTACAGGTATATTCACGAAAGTTGGCGCGAGATTTCTACTGACTGACAGCCATTTTCATAGAAATTCTGTCAAATCTCGCGCCAACTCTCGTGAATAGACCTGTAAGTCCTAGATTTAAAAAAAACATATTACTTTAAAACCTTAAATTCTACATTTACCCGCCAAATTACGAGCCGCCGTGTTGGAGATATCACAATTAGCACTAGGAGTGTAGCATATATAACATGATAGTCAAGAAACATGTGACCTTTTCAAGTCAAAGGTACATCATTGTCGGTTATTAATAGAGTTTATTTCCAAATGTTTTTTTAAGTCACTAACGCCTTATTGACAACTGTGAATGACAACTTATATTTGAAAACGTCATATATATAGTAAAAGGGTTTTAGTTTTAAAACACAGTGTCCGTCCAGTAAGGATCCATCGAAACCTAATGATATAATTGATAGAAGATTTAAGAGTTAGAATAGACCCCGATTGGTATGTTCAATTGTTCAGCGAAATTGTATCGGATGATTGATTTCGATTTTGTATTTCTTTCAAACTTCAGTTTTGATCATAAAGGTGCACATTGTATAGTTAATTCAGTATTTGTTTATATTATAAAAATATGTTTTCATCAATTCAGTAAAATATCTGACCCTATTTCTTAGTGAGCGTACTTGTATACTGGCTGGCCTAAGCATTCAACTACGTTGCGCCCGCGCAAACGATTGTAACCACAACAGAACGCGCCAGAAAATCAGTGTTTGTTGCGTCTGACTTTCAGGGTAATTAAATACGCTGCAATTATTATACATAGTGTTGTTAATTGTACAATTTAAATGCGATAAGAGAAAGGTGTTGTTTATTTCATGTTATTTTATGATTATGAGTAAACGTGTAAATTTTTCCACTTTTATTAATTTTATAATGCGACTAGCTGACTTGTGTGAGTGCCGTCAACATTAAGTAGGTACCTAATATTGTTCCATAAATGGCTCAAAATACAGGGACTGTATCTACTCTCGCCGTCCCGTCGTGAGTAAACAGGTTTCAGCGATCAAAATAGACTCCAAAAATTTCGAGTTAGTTGGGTACTTCCACTACTTCCGCCTAGTAAGGTCATGGGTTGAAAGTTGAGATTGTAATCTTTACAAAATTCTGTTTTTTTGCATTATTATACTTTCTCTCGGTGAAATGACAATTCGTAGATGTCAAAACGTTGGTTAAAAATAACTAAATTAAGTGAGGTCAAAACCATTAGATTGTAATTGGTCAAAAAAAATCATTGAGATGTTTCTAACCGACTGCAATTTGGCGTTTGTGTTTGTTGGCTGATGTCTTCTCTCTCATTATTAAAAAAAACAACACTATGCGTATCACCGTATGTAATTTTCCGATGTGCCTATTTGTCAGTAAGCGTCCAAACTTCTTGTTTTCAACGCGTACCTATTGTGTCCACTAGGCTACGGAGTCAGTATTGCCAGCAGTCAGAAGGAAGTTTGTACGCACGCAACGAATGCACGCTACGATGTTTACTTTTTCTTACTTTAATAACTAGTCAACGATCGAAAATTACGATTACGTATGGACTGTATGTTTTGCATGGCTGGTAGTCTCTAAAATATTTTTTTCTGAATAATGTATACATATAGACAAATAGGATTATTTTGACATTTGCGTGCCTAAAATAAGTTAAAATACCTGTCGGGACAGTAATAGGATTAAATAAAAGGACAACTTAGACATCCAAACAAAGACAAAAATTTTAATTATGTATTTTTAATTTAAATGGTTTTTTACAGTTCAGTTCAGAATAATAAGCAGTGTGATAGTAAACCGTAACTCCACTGTTTGAAAGTAAAAGGACGAAAGAACGCATGTTTTTTTTATAAAGATGAGGCATTTCTGATGATAACTCCTTTCGAGGAAATTATAACTGTACGCTGAGCGATTCCATTTCCGAAGTAAAACCCGTTTGACCACACCCTTTCTAGAGTGTGGCCGGTTTAGGATGATAATATAAGAGGCACTGTGTCATCGTCTCATTAATTATAAGTCATCATTCATCAATAAGTCTTGTACAGTCGACGTCAAAGATATGTTTACACTGTTTCACCTTACGCCTTTGTAATAAGATACAAAAGTGTAAACATATCATTGTCGTCGACTGTACAATGAAGTAAATATTTAATGAGATATACATAACGTAACTGTTTCCTGATGGTGTATATACGTTGAGATTGCCGATTCAATAGATTTTGATTTTACTTGATTGACCTCTTTCATACCAACTCTTAGGTTTACGATACTATTGTGATGACTTTTCCAACCAGCCACTATTCTTTATAAAACTAGCTATAACGCAACCCTACTGAGTAACGCTATATTCTTCCCGGTTTTTGTTCTTCCCAGTTCCAATCAACTTTATAGTACATCCGTGGTAACAATTATTAGATAAGTACAATTTAATTATCAGAGATCCATTACAGTAAAGTAGAAATGTTTGTGGGTTAATGGTATTGAGAAACAGTTAAAGAATGCTTCCGACCTGATGCGCGATGGCTCCACAAATACGTAGCCTAACCCAACCAGACGTGGCGTAATTTTTGGAGCCAATGTTTATATACGGTGAGATGTTAGACAAACAGAGATTCGTTTGTTTACGTGCTAAGTTATTGCCACAACTAAAGATGTCAACCAATTTGGATAAACGCGCAAAACAATGCAGCTTAAGGTGTAGATATCGTTTAAAAATATCACGAAAATCTATCTCCGGTTATGATAAATCCCTAAACCGTATTAAGAAATTCGAGGTTGAGAATATTTAAAAAAGATACTTGTACTTAATCAATTATAATCAGTGAGTTTTTAGGGTTTCCGTTAATATGTGGAACCCAATTTCTCTCAAATCAAATCTACCAAAATATTTCTGGCTTTAGTTAATTCAAAATCAACCAATAATTTTAAACTACGCTCTAAAGTCTAAAGCAAGTAAAATACAAACAGAAAAACAAACATGACAAGGTTACGACGATATTTATCTTTTATTTTATTAATTTACACATATCTTAGCAGAGAAAGGAACTAGTGAAGATCCACAGTAGAATTGCTCAAGATCGTCTCTCGAATGCCACCTTGACCCAATGATTGTGTCAGCTGATGCCAACTACTAAATTGCAGTGGGAACTGCAGAACAGAACACAATAAGTGAAGAGATATTAGAATTATTGGATATATTGTCATTAGACAACTTCCATTAAAGTCAGTTTAAAATAAAACATACGTCCCACATTTTGTTCATATTGCGTTACTATTTCCCGTATACTTTGTATCACAGGAACGTAAAGGAAAATTCCAATAATGTAGGTTATTAGTGATACTTTTAGGATAGAAAAAGTTTGTGACTCCATGTAAAAATAACACACTTACCTCCTGGAAGACACTTTAGAATGCGATAAATTCGTAGTGATTTTAAAACACTTCCTTTAGGTGACTGATGTGTAGCCAACATCTTTTATAACCATAAGATCATAACTATAGTTAAAAGACGCAATAATTGATTGCACAATTACGTGCCATACGTTTTAGTATAACGAGCAACCCTTATAAAGGAACTAGTAGGTATTAGGCTACATATCGCAATCAAAGCAAATGTGTGTCATTCTAGTCAGCTACCGGCGAAGCCTTACAGCATACTCAATGAGGACGTTACGGTGGTATGTACTGGATGTGGAACCAATAAAGCATGTAGAACCCAAGCTATGTGATCTAACCCATGTGGTCTGGAATGCAAAAATCTTATTACTCTGCTCACGGAAAATGACATATACTTCGTAACATACCAGCTTCCTGCTCAGCGAGTAGCTATTTCATTCTGCCACCTCGCAATTATATGAACATGTCGAACCCATTAATGTCGGCTACACCTGGATTCGTTCGCGCAATTCTGGCGATTTTTCCATTATCTCCATCCGACCTATGCTTCTTATTCATAAATTAAGGCAGACAAATATAAACATAATCTGTATAGAAAATTCAGTTCATAAAATTTCTGAGTTTATTTCCCTTATTTAATTTATATTTGACATTCCAAAAGACTGGTTGACCAATATCTATGTCGTTTTACCGTATTCTCATCGGCGGGGCGAGACAGCACCTGAATAATCAATTAAACTAAATTTTATTCATGTGCTGAGATTGCTGCAAAATATGTTAATTGTGACCTCCTTAAGGTTCTTATATAATACAAAGTACAAAGACGGCACCGATACAAATTACCAAATGTACCAAATTCTGTTTTTTGCACGAGTAGAAAGAAGTACGATAAACGGTTGATGAATGAGCTTATTAACATAATTATGGATTAAAAGCCGATTCACTTGACCCGGGCCAATGGATCCAGTCGTGTAATATCTGTGCCAAGTTTACCTAATTACCCCCTCATTACCCGCTATTAAATTCATGGTCAACACGGAATACCCCGCCGCCGTCCCAAGTGGGACGGTGGCTTCGTTTCGATGTCTACGTGCATTGTGATACACCTCGCCTCTTACAAACATTGCTACGCCTCTCTTTCCCTTATTGCGATTGTCTTAGAGTTTATAATTTGTTGCAAGTGCCGCAGGAGTCTAAGGTTGACGTAAGTGATCGATTTGCTCTTTGCTCTTGTCAACCCACGTAGGGAAAGCGGAGGATTGCTCGGTTGTTTTGTGGACTCAGCGTTTAGCTAGCCACCGCGCGTTGTGGCGTAACCGCGAATTATGAGCGTCACTCTCAATTTCTTTCGCTGCATTTTAGGTGACGTTGCACCATCAATTTGCACCCATATTGGTATTAGGTACGTTACATACTTTAACGACATTATGTCTTACGAAAGTATAATTAATATTAAATGATGTAACGGTATGGCGATTTTCTCTTAGGTCTAAAACGCGGCGTAATATATTATGTTTAAATGTGCACTTATCTGGTCCCACAATAATATGTTTCAGAGAAAGTACCATCAGCAAGCAAACAGCGTTAACGTTCTTCCGGGTAGTGAATATTTCTAGGCAGTTCTGCGTATTTAATTTTGCTACTAATGCACACACTCAATTTGTTACATGACATGAATCCAAAAACAGTATTTTCATAATTATTAAGAATGCGATTACTGAAAAATAGTTATCATCGCAATTGTTAAACGGAAATCGATGCCGAAGATTCGAGTACAATCATAGCAGCATTGCATGGGGTCACTGGCGACCACAAACCATAGCTCAGGTGCATGCAATTTTAATAAATTATTCGCTTAAACGACCGGGGACGACGCCGACGTAGCGTGACGAAATGCCATTCAAAGCTATCTCGGATCCGTCATTACGGTAATGGTGCCTAATACTTAACCTGTTGTTATGCAGATTTTGCAATACGAAGACAAACACAGGAAATGCAAATTTGACTAGATATTATCGTTTAGTAAGCATCTCATGCTCACATTGGTTATTATGAACACGAACGGATATCAAAGATGAACTATTTAATATTATGCATGAGAATATAAATGATAATTAGTGTTGCGTGAGCATAGGAGGTTTATCTAGAATAATACATTTTCTAGCTTGGTTAATGTTAGAATTCAGTAAATAACTAAATGAACGGAAATCAAAGATCAACGAGTTAAAATATTAACGTGTTGTGTTTGAATTGAATACAATCTACAATTACATTGTTAAGTATATCGCGTGTTAATGGAGATTTATGAAGTGAATACATAAACCTTTGAAGGTCGTAATCATAATTTTATGGATTAATTGAATATGTATGTCAGTATGATTCAGTACCTAACTACCTACATATGTTGTAAGTTGAAACATTATGTAGTGTTTAAATTTAATGACAATAAAAATGATTAAAATTGAAATAAGAAAACCCCAATAAAATTATCTTTCGGTCCAAATGTCTAGTAGCCATGGTAATTGGTACGGCATTGCGTGGTATTGCATTGTAAATGTAACGCACTGCAATATACTTTTTGGAGTTTAGGAGCGTAGTTCTATTGAGGATGTAAGTCAACGAATCCGGAATAACCGGTAAGTCGGGATGCTCAAAGCTCGGGGAATCATGGGCTTAGTGTAGACTAATGGTAGCTCGCCCTCCTGATATACTACATTACAAGGCAAGTACAGGTAATAGATACAAATGCGGTGTTAAAAATAGCGAGTGAATATTGGTCGTTTTGTTTTCGTCTTCATAACTAAGCAAATATTGTTAAAAGCGACGACGTTCAAGAGTACGGATGCTGAGTCTAGTTTAATCAAGAATTTAGCGCTTTATGATTCAAATTTACTTTTAAAGCCGAGCTGAGCGGTTTAAACGCCCGTCCATTTTGTCCGAAGGGATGGTGTTCACAGAATTTTGAGCAATATCATGTGGCAATTCTTTATTCTTTATTTTTATTTAATCTCCATAAAAGCTTACAGCTGACGCCAACACACTTATCTGGTACCTACTTAAAATATATAAATTAATAAATTGACCCACTATCAGCGGGATGCCTTATCATTTTCGACTGGAGACATTTATGATTGTCCGCTTCGTAATAACGCGATTGGTCAGTCTAAGAGGACATGTCTGACCACCCGGAGAAAGGCGTGAGTCTACATATGCGAATGAATAGCTATGTATGAACGAAAGCTTGCCTGCTTGCACTGGGTTGTTGTACTGAGATACACAGAGTCACGTAGGCGAGGTTCCGGGGCTATCATTGGAAATTGCCCCTATGTTACTGAATAACTTTCAAATTTTTTTTTCTGAGTGTGTTTCAATTTTTGGTCAATTTCGCGGGTTGCGTATGTAGGTCATACAGATCGAAGCCAAGCCCGTAATCGCAAATCATAAATAGAGCGCTTCGTTAAAATTCACTCGCCATTTTTCTTACTAAAAGGAATTTTTTCCATGCGTGGAATCCTACGTTAGATCTACATACAATACATACATAAGATTAACGCGCGAATAAAATAATCGAATTACATAAAATTAATGTCAGCTCATGAAAGTTGTACATAATGGCTTGGTTTTTTTTAAGAATCCTGTATATTAACTGATACCTCCGATATATTTTGAGTAAGTACCGTATAGTGACGCATGGTTTAGGAATTATTAATTATTTTTAAGTCTTAATACTGTGATTCCTTTTGATCTGAAATTCAACCCATATAAAACGTTGTAAATGTAATAGAATATTTGATCGTCTTCGATCTTGCGATTCTCATAGTTTTGAAAACTTAATTTGTTTCAAGTTAAATATATTTAGTAAGAAGTAATGTTTAAATAACTGCCTGGGTACATACCCTAGAAAATTATTTAAAGTTTTTTTTACGATAAAAAGTTATTCTTTAAAATAAAGTGTATTGTTATTTAACGAGGATTATTAGTAATTACATTAGTTGCATAAATATGTATTAATTGCGTGTAATTAGGAAATTTATTGTTAGTTACCTAATTCATAATATATTCATTAACTATCGAGTTACTGTTTTTGAAATTATTTCGCACATGTTGGAGAAACGTCACAATCTGATTTTACGTCACTCTGGGCGGTAAGTGAGATATTACGCCCACGGGCGCAGCGGCAAATCTCACTTCACACCCAGGAGAAGACGTAAAATTGTGTACGCACCACGGGCGGTAATAAAGAAGGCCTCAGATCGCTTGTCTATGGCCCTTACCTTCGGTTCGGGCCACAAATATCCGCGATCTGAGCCGTTCTTTATTTTACCGCCCTAGGTGCGTAATGTACTATTAACAGTTTTACTTTTGCGTAGATATTTGTATAGTTACCTGAAATTTATATTCGGTTATAAAAAAATTATGTTTAGTATTAGTGTTAAATTCGTTTGTAAATACATGTTTAGTATATAAGTGGTTTTATTTTATAGTGAGTTATTTTTTCATTCTTTTTTGTAATTTATCTTTGTCATGCTTAAACAGGGAAGATGTTTTAGAATATTTTGGTATTAAATTGGCGTTTGTAAAGTTAATTTTGTATTTGCTTTAAAGATCACACCGTGTGTCAGTAAAAGAACCTCACACACTCGTTGTGTTGTGGGTCACGAATGTAGTCAGATGCTTTTGTATCTTGATGCAATTGCATTGTTACAAACCAAATTGCTTCATTTTAGCCGTCATCATTATGTCTACTCCTACCTACTTACAGCATGCAGTAGATGTCAGCGGGTACATGTTTATCCATGACAGCTGACACTAATTTTGTTCTTACCTTTTAATTGATTTCAGTTTATGGTAATTACTCTGCAGATCGATTCTAATTCTTATTCCTTTGTTGAAAGAGCTTTGTCACCGAGTGATTATGTCGCTCATTTTGTTATCCCTAAATCGTGAAAAACAGCATACATCTTATCTTCTACTTAAGCCTATTTTTACCAGCTTATACATGAAAAAATGGTATCACCTACCTGACACCCATTGTTAAATCCATTAATTGAAGACCGGAACTAAAACCGTGAGAGCAACCTCTCGATCGAAACCAAATTTATCGCATGCCACTATCCAATATTCACTTTCGTTTCACCAAATTTCTATGCGTTCACTTTTAATCATCCCATAAAAAAAACAACTTCGATTTTTGAAAAATGTCCCAGATGAATAAAAGTTTGCGTTTATTTTTAATTGTTTTTGAATTCCGAATGCGTCGGTGTCGGTAGAAAGTTCGAGTGTTCCGGAGAGCGCGTGCGCGGTCGCGCTTTGGTCCGCTGCGAGTGCCGCCGGCCGGCACAGATACCAATAGAGAGTTGCACGTCGATTATTTATTCTGGGTTTGATTTTGGAATCACCTGGCAGGTCTCACGTAGGCTTGTTTTAGAGTTCCGTATCTGGCGGGTGCAAAGGGAACCCAAGCTCAAACTATAGGACTTGGCAACAAGTGTAAGATGTTACGAGGCACTTGATGAAATACCGTTCTTGGTGTACCGTATTACCTACCGTTGGCTATGAACTCTTGCAACTCCATGGGTGTCACATGCTCGTTGTCGATTCTTAATTGCTTGTATACTTTTTCTCGAAGAGAGCTATACTGTGAAACCCTTTTATTGCCACTGCGTAAAAATGTGAAGTACGGTAAAACATATGTTTTACCAATTACTGTCGCTAAAAGCCTGAAATTCGGACCCTTCATTGACTCGGTAAATCCTAGGTTTTGCCACTGCAACCGATAAATGTTGACCAATGAAAGTACAAGACGGTTGTGTTCGACACCAAGTCGAGGTACATATTCGGTTTACGTAAATTTAAAGTTTATCATGGATGCTCACTTCGTTCGGGCTAAGCCTGCCACCGACTAGATGACATTACCAAAGTAAGAGAGGTGTGAGGGGAGTACACGAAGTCATGTTCTTTCTGTTGCCTTTTAATACATCACCCTCTGTTACTCTGGGGTGATGCAATGCAACCGATGCCTTGTATACTATGCTATTTGCGTCTAATATATATTATGCTCCCGAGACATGAAAGTTCGCGCGCTAGACATCCTACGCCCGACTGGCCACTAAGTCCTCCCTGCACCACACACTCCTCGAATTGCGCCAACGTAGGTTGCATTGCAACGAGAGGTTGGTACGAGCTGGAGGTCCAGGAGCTCGCTTGGCGCGTTATACCCAAGGAATTCAAAGTCAGCCCCCTCAACATACACACTTCTGCAGCCTCATGCTGACCTTTGGCTTGGTTAACGCCGAGATTATCCGCTACGACATCCCTGCATAGTTGTATTGATTCCATTCTTCCGCATGACCCAGTCCCGCGTAACGCGCACACAGATTTTTTCCAAAATTTTTTTTTTTTGTATTCGGCGTGACAACAATTTTTTATGTCATTAACACTAAAGTTTAGTTGTTTACTTGTGCTAGCTATATTTAACAACACTTTTAATAGTTATATTTAATACAACTTTGAAATTCCCACAATTGACTTCTCGCCAACAGCACAAATCTTTCCTATTTTATTTACTTTCGGGTAACCAACCTTAAGGATTTGAAAGGGACGCCAAGAATAAGTACTATAGCTTATTAGTTATTATACCTTTCTATTTACAAAAATAATGTTGAGTTAATTGCAAAATCTAAAAGCCTTGGGAGAACAATAGGACAGACAATGCTTGTATTATTTAATATTTTTAATTCACTATTCTGACTACTCTTCTATTCTGGCCAACTAGGTATTTAGGTACCTAGACGATTCGGAGTCTCGATTCATAGATTTTATAAGAACAAATATGAGATGACGCCACATAGCATGTAAAGTTGCCTAATTTTACGATAAACTTTTACCAAATTACCAATTCGTTTTAAATAGTGTTTTTTTATGCAACTAAGTAGGTATTTGATTTTTTGTGCTAACATTGAGTGCGTCTAAACGCTGTTATGGATTATTAAATTAAGGACAAACATTAGCTATCTTACAACAGATGGCGCCACCTACGGTGTTTCACTGACTTATTTTAAATAAGTGACTCAATAAAATCAAACTGTTTTAAATGAAGGTCTGGTTTCTAATGGTTATTCTTGTATTATATGGTTCCCTTTTGACCGCATTTATCTATGTAAATAATTGATGGGTACATTGGGTTCTAATCAATCAATATATGAAATTGAAATTATCATTACTTAAAAGTCTTAAGTCAGTTTCTACGCCTGAAACGGCATGAGTAAAATATGTATATTTTTTGAACTTGCTAGGTTTTTTCTAATTGTTTAATATTTATCTATTTTCGTTTTGTATTACTTTTGAAAATTGACTTTTGATGCATGTATTAAGTGGTAATTAAAAATAAATAAATAAATCGTCGCTTAGTACCCACAAAACAACCCTTATGAGCTTACTGGTGTGACTAGGTTGATTTCTCATAGTATTAAGATGAATATATTTATTTATTTATTTAACTCTGTTCTTTCATATTTATTCTACAAAGAAAACTACTGCCATCTTGTTTAGAAAGGTGTAATTACGTGATCGACATTTTTATTTATTCTTACGCACTTTATTTATTATTAGATAGTAACAAAAAGCATTCAATTCAAATCATGAATTACTTTTAAAGCTTTCATAATTGATCGAAATCGGTACATGTAGTGTGCTGCCATCTGCTGTCGAGTAGTAGATGTTGTAAACGCTGTGAGCTGAAAGTTGAGAAATAATATGTTCAGATGTTTTAAACTTTATCAGTGCATGTGATGTCATCTACCGTCGAATAGTAGAAATATGTTTATGCTGCGCAATATAAACTTGTACCGATAGAGCTCGTGTAGCGTGCTGTTGCTTTGGCCGTTACATAGAGCGCGTGTATTGTTTACGACTTCACCGCTAGATGGCATTAATCGCAATCAGGAAAAACAAATTCAAATTGTATTAACCATACATGTGGACGCACCATTAGATATATCGCGGCGGTTAATTTCAAATTACCGTCCATGGCAAATCATAAAAGATTTTCCTCATGTCCATATCTCAGTACATATGACACAGCCTGATTACTCTATTACTTTTTTGTCATTAAATTATCACATAAGATTGCGTGCGCGCAGTTCCTGCGTTCGCGCTCCATCGAGAAATCAGAGAAAGATCGATGCTCCGTCCGAACGAATTATGTAATCGATATGGAAACGCCAGACTATATTTGAACTTGCATATTGGACGGTCAGAAGTAGATGACCTGCTACGAGGAAAAGGTAGGTATGAAGAAGACATAGGTACGGTTTGTAATTTTTGAATGTGTTGTGCTTAAGCACTAAGCTTCGAAGAAAATGAGCACAACTTTAACCAGAATCTAATTAATTAATTAAATAAAGTACGCGTGTTTGGGTGGCTATTTGTTTGTGCCGCTGGCGG
This sequence comes from Pammene fasciana, assembly GCA_911728535.1. Taxonomy (NCBI): domain Eukaryota; kingdom Metazoa; phylum Arthropoda; class Insecta; order Lepidoptera; family Tortricidae; genus Pammene; species Pammene fasciana. The sequence goes on from OU452292.1 coordinate 9,305,379, forward strand.
TTGAGACCACTGGTTGTTGGTGTTCAGAGGCCCGTGCCGACCCCCGATCTCCTTAAAAAAGGTACGTACCTTTTTTAAGGAGATCGGGGGTCGGTTGCGCGAGCGAGGCCTTGATCCCCGCTCCGGGTCATTTTTGTTGCAAAGGTTGTCCATCGCGGTTCAACGTGGAAACGCGGCGAGCGTGTTGGGCACCTTTGCACCTGGAATGGCTCGGGGTGGGCTGTTTGACTAGGGTTGTTGTTTTTCTGTAAATTTTTTGAATATGTGTGTTTGTAGCTATGTTTTATTTGTGACACCTTTTTTTCCGTTTCATTTTGTATTATAATTTACTAGTTAGTTTAAATTAGATCTTTTTGTGCTTACTTTAAAGTTGATTTGTATTTGTATTGTATTGACATTTCATTAAAAGCATCAAAGGATCATGTCGAATTTGGCCTACACTTCAACAAGCGTGCTATGTATACGACAATTTATAGCAGATTTTTTGCTTAATCGTCCATATAATAAATTCCAACGGACACTTCACTTCACTTAATTACTCAAAGCAAAAATAAAGAACTAAAATCGAGATATGGGTCTTTCCTCTATTTTCTATTACGAATGACACATTTTCCTTCCGGTTGTTATGTGTGCGTTTTATTTTTCCAGTATTTTAGCAATCTATTTATAACGACTACACGCAAATAATTAAAAAGTACTCAATATTCAATCCAATTAAATCATATAAAAGGAAGAGCCTTATTTTTTGTTAATAATTTACTTAATCTGGCATTGTATAGTTATTTTATCGTTTAAATGTAGTGTCAGTATTTATAGGATAATGCAGCAACCAAACGCTTTTTAACTTTTTTTATCTTTTGCCACATGAACTGAACTGTCAATTCTGACATGTTATAGACAATGTAAATAAACGTTGTTTTGATTTTCCTTACTAAAGAATAAAGTGTGTAAAAAGCAAATAATAATAATATGCTTTTAACAAAGAAAATCTATAAACCTCAAAAGTATCTTCACCTGATTAGACCCAGGGTACGTCAAAAAGAAGCATAAATACGAACAGTTTCAAATAAGTTAGCGCAAAGAACGGACGGGACGTTTCATTCATGGCTGGCTCTCATGTCTAAATATCGAAATGGTAAGTGCGAGATTATTTAACTACCTACATATTTCCTGGGGCTATCATGAAAACTAAAATCATAATACATTATTTCAAAAATTATATTCTATGTATGAAATTGAAAATGTATCAGTTTGTAAACAACAGTGTTGTACTAAGGTACATTTTAACTATCGATATTATATGTGTGTTCATTTCACAGAACGAGACTCACTTCACCGCAATGATGCTGCAGTTGTCTAAGAACGGATTTATTCCAGAATTGGAACAAGGAAATCACTGTGTTTCTGAAGATCTGCTGTCGTCAGTGGCAATAAACAAAAGATGTGGTTATTAAGATGTAGCTGAATAGTTGCAAAAGCAATTTAAAGTAATTAAATAATTAAATAGTATTGTTTTATTGATACCGTTTTTGACGATTCTTCAATATTATAAACACATGATATCCTTCATAACAATTATTTCATCGATATCGATAAAGTGTAGCTAACAGGTAGGTACAACGCTACATACTGCTGTCATTACATCGGTCAATCCGTGCTTTTGCAAAACCGAAATGACGTAATGTCATACAAGTTCCATATGACATACGACTTTTGAATCAGGTGAGGTCAGGTGACGACTTAACTGTTATTATGGCGATTCTAACCTCAAAATCTTAAAGAAATTCGGCTTTTGCGCTTTTCTGTGAAGTGTCCGTGGATTTCTGTTAATTGCCAGGAGTTTTATTTTATATTTGGAGCCTAACTATATACCCCTCATGTTTGTTGAATCTGATGCCAAGCTTGTATGGAAGCGGAACATCATCCTTTAACACAAAAAAAAATTATTAAATAAATAATGTGCAAACAACAACATAATACCTATTTTTTGAAGTTTAAGTCTAAGTATGAGACTTTTATGTCGAACGACTACCTTATAGGCCACCATTGTCAGTAATAATGACGTTATTTCTACTTATCCTGTTATCCTTCATATATATTATTTACATAGAAAAAGACAGGTACAGAAATAATGACCTTATTATAGCGACAGGTCAGGTGGGGGCCTACTAGGTGACGACCTTGAGTTTTGTTTATAAAATTACGACCTTTCACTGATATACAGTTTATCATATTTGGCACACTTTCTTACCTAATCAATATTCAATCGATGGCTTCTAATTGCATCATTCAATATTGATACAACGAAATTTATGTTATTCTCTAGACTAGATATTGTAACCAAAACGCTAATGGGTTTGGCAACTGTCAACGGCTTGGCCAGATGGCGCCAGCATAGCTGGTTCCCTTTCACTAGTATTGTTGTATGGAATTTGGCTTAAAGGCTAGCCAATCCAGGTCAAAAAGAATTAAAAATAAAACAAGATTTTGACACAATTTGTAGGACTGACAGGTACCAGCTATGCTGGCGCCATCTGTAAATACTATCGACCGGTCAACCCCATTAGAATCGTGTTGGATATTAGAGCTCATTCAAGAATCATGTGATCATAGTTTGCCTACTTTTTGACTTCCCCTCTCCTGTGGTATCAATTTTTTTGGGATTTAAGGGGCTATATTGAAAAATTATAGGTTTTTTCAAACGCTCTTGTGACTAAACGGGAAAAGGGACTGAATTTATTTTCGAATATGTATTATTAGACTATATACTCTTGTTTTTGGCACAAGCCGAAACACGATTGCTGAAAGTTGCCTCGATAGAAAAAAAATCCGAATTTGGGTCCTTTTTCCCCTTATTTTTCTCAGCTTACGTAAACTATAAGAGATTAAGCAATATAACTAAGTACAAAATATGGTATTCTGGATTGTTAAAAAAGTCACAGAAGCAAAATTAGACAAAACTTTATAGATTCGCTTATTTATCGTAGTTTGATCAAAAAGTCTGATCCTTCAGAGCGCTGCATCTCTTTCTTTCGTGCACGGGAGCCATAAACGTGTCTCTAACGGAGGGGCGTGGCTTGTCCAGATCGAGGAACGGCCTTAATCAGTGCATCAACAGACAGTTTTCATATGTAATGAATGTGGTGAGATTTCATTGCGATATCAAATGAGCGTCATCAGAGAAATTTCGCATATGATGGTAAAATATTTTTCTTGTCTTTCTTTTTATGCAGTTTAATTTCAACTGATGTTTTATTGACTTATTACACTGAGAAAATGAAAAGGCTAGAAATAAATAAGTTTTTGCTATTTACAACCGAGTGACTAGCTTCGCATGGAGCCTGCAAAGTTCGTTGCTTAAATCAAAGAAGTCAACTTGGCTAACTTACGTATGTGAAACTACACCATTAAATTAGTTAAAAATAAATAAGGGAATCAGGGAAGGGTTATATTTACTAGGACACTTATTTGGATTTAAATAAGTGCTTGGTAAAAATAACCAAGAATAGTTAGCAATAATTGCTTGTTTGTAATTAACAAAGCTTAATTGCGTGATTTAAATAAGACTTGGTTGTATATAACCAAAAATATTTTAACCGAGCCAAATTGGTACTTTGCTAACACACTATTTTTTCCGTGTATGGCTTTATTATCATACAACACTCAGGATAAGAGATTGGTAAATGGCAGTATGTGCTGAAGCAATAGAAAATATAGTCCTAGTCCTGTTTATACTGTGTTTTGCACTGTTTACTAGGTAGGGCATAGTACATTCAACCAACTAGAAATTTCGGCAGCCTTACGGATACGAGTGGACGTATCCACCCTAAATGTAGGGAACGTAAATTATCAACACCCCCTAAAAGGCGAGTCTGCGAACTCTTCCAGGCTTCCACCTCTTAAGATTCCTGCAATACGTTGTTGTAAACCTATAGCCGAAGGCTTTTGTATCCGCCAATCACCAGGAAGGGGACTAGATGTAAGAAAAAGTTTTATACCCAACTCGGATAGCGTATCAAACGATTAACTTCCCGACTCCATTCCGCGTTTCTTTGCGTATCAAATGTACCTATCAGTACCATCACACTACCACCCACGTAGCTCACGCAATGCGTAGATATGTAATTATTTGTTACATCATGAATCACCTCGAATATTCGTATGGTTTTCTTATAAATTATGTTTGATTTCAGGTAAAAAATATATCTTGCAACCTCCTGCAAAGCGAGCCGTATTGTGGTATGTAATTAAAATTTAATTACGAGGTTATACTATGATAACTAGCATTCGTCCGCGACTTAAGGTCGGTTGCACCAAACGTATATCACCGTTGAAACGTTCACTAAATTGATATGTATGGAAATTTTTATGGCACCCCGGGTGATGCTGATAAGTCCGTCAAAAGTGGTTGGTGCAACTGTCTGTGTAGAAGCCGTTAAAATTTTAGACCCCGTTTTTCTTTATGGGTATCGCCCTATAGATGAGGAACTTCAACAATCTTTTCTTAGAGCATTTCGACGTTTTTTTCGGGAACGATTACAAGCAGAGATTTTGTAGGTGTCTGTAGGCATAATACAATGTTACACATGTCGTGTCATAATCAATTAACGCTCAATTTCGTATTGAAAGTTAATTTGTCGAGTCGAGTTGTTTGCGCCAGTCGGTTAAACTCGTACTGGCATCGTCAAAAATATCTAGGTATGGTATACTGTTTTGTACCTTCTGTCATTACAATAAGGAGAAAAATTTTGGCATATTTTTGACGAAATTGTAAGTTAATTGTCTGCACGCTTGCGGTCTGCCAATTTTCATAACCAGTCACGTTATTGTCTGTGCTCGTCGTATTGTTTAGAGTTAGACAGTCAGCAGCAAAAGTACCTAAGCCGGTAGGGTGTTCTGAATGAGCTGAACACGACTTTATTGTTAAGGAACTAAGAGCGTATGCAGGTCTTTATGAACACCCTACTCGCTTAGCTACTTCTGCTGCTGACTGTACCTAGCGACCAGGTATGAAATACTTTATACGGCCAATCTGGGTGTATTCCCATCAGTGTCCTTCCAGCCCACCTTTTTCTACTATCAGAGAGAAAAAGTATAATTACTTAAATCCTTCACTGCCAACCCCAATAAATACTTGCTGCCAAAAACACTTGTAATAAAGTACCTAATCATTATGGATTTTGCTAACCTTTATTAAAAGTAATAAGCTTTCATGAAATCTTTGACTTGTGCCTGTAGGTAGTATACCGAAAATCTCGAGCTGACCGCTAATTACCAACTCATTAAAATCTACGAGTTTTAGTGAAAGTCACATTGCCTCATATTTTTGAGACTTTAGAAATTGTTTCAGTTATATCATTCAGGTGTGCCTAGACTCGTATAATAGACACTATTTCTGTTAATTGAAACCTTGGACCGTACTGGGAATAAGAGTTCTTTTCGTGTCGGTAATTTTGCAACTGTAAAGTCTTTGCGATATAGTTGAGTGCCAACTTGCCCAGTGACTTAGTGATATACGTCAAGTGCGAAGTGCGTTTAGTTTAATTGCAGTGTTGCATCTAATTCGTTTTTAGTTTATTTTGCCGACAGCACTTGCATAGCAACAACAGTATTAACCTAAGTACCGTAAAATGGGGTGAGTAGGGTCAAAACTGACATTCAAACCTCGATAACATTTTATTTTTACATATGCAAACTGTATGGTGTATATAATAAAGTGTTCCGGACGTTTGTATTTTAGTTTCTATTTTATTTTGGGTAGTTCCATTTCATAACTTTGTCGATAAACAGGAAATCCCACCTCACCCCGTAATCCCTCGTATTTGGGGTGAGCTGGGTTTTCATATAAAGGCGATTCTGGAAGTTTGTTGGATCGATTTTTTTATTATTACTCTATAGTAATAATAAAAAAATCGATCCAATTTCACTCCTCCATTCACTTCTCCATTTTGGAATACATTATTTTTGTAGCAGTAACGTTAAAATCCCCTCTCACCCCCCTTTGATCCCTTCTCTCCCCGTTCATAACCCAACGCTCCCCGCGAAACCTACTCACCCCATTTGACGGTACTTATTTACTTAATTGTAATGAAATATGAAGTGACAGAGTGATGCACAAGGAATGCATAGAAATCTGTGACTGGACCCTTTTTCGACATGGCAAACTGTGACCCGTGGATATCCATGGGAGTTCACTATTGGTTTGACACATGTACTAGCTAGAATTATTCAGTGGTCACTGGCGACTCTCAGTTTCCAGTGGTCGATTTGGACATGAATTGGCCAGGAGCATTTTGGGCCTTTTTCAGTTCAGGGTTTCTTTTATTGTAGGAATTTTGCTAACACTGGGTCATGTTGCACGAATCTCTAATGGCCGCTCTACATGATGGGCCATCATAGGGACGCAGCTATGCGTTAGACCGAGCTAACGATATTGCGATCTCGTTCCATCGTATAGCTGCGTCCCTATGATGGCCCATCATGTAGAGCAGCCATAAATATTATCTCCTCGTAAGGTAGATAGACAACCTATCCAATTTCTAAATCAAATTCCAAGTTTCGTTATTATTTTTAGTTACAATAATATTCAAATCGTTCCTATAATTTAATAACATTCATTTAAAATGTAATTAAGTCTTATTACGGCTACGATTATTAAAATTGAAATCAATATTTATTTGAATACATTTCTTAACTAAAACGAGAGCATATTTTATAGATCCGGAAACCCTAATCCGTTATAAAAATGCAGACTAATGTTTAAATTATTAATTCTAAGTAACTTTTAAATATATGAATTTGGTTATTCAATTTAGTTAATTTGACCCGACTATTATTATTTATCGAAAGATTGAATATATAATGAATTCGCATAATTAATTTAAAGACTTCTATTGGTAATTTAATTATTATTTAGTTACACAAGATAAATCATCCCGAGAGTTTTATGTTTGAGGATGTAATTTGATTTGTGACGGAGAGTTAGATTAGATTGGTATCAAATTGATTAATCGATTTAAAACGATTTTAAACGTGACATGATTGGACATATAAATTTCATGAATCATGACTAACTTAAGGCAAATCTTTTGGTAGATCATAGCTGGAATATTTCAATCGAAGGCCTCTGACAGACTCGGCGTTATTTGATTATTAAACGCAGCAAATTATATTTAACTAGCAGTTGCCCGCGGCTTCGCCCGCGTACATTATGATTAATGCAGATTTCTACTCTTGAATAAAAGTTTTTCCCCGCGACTTCCTTTGCGTGGAATTAATAATTGACCCCCCCTTTTTACCCTCTTAGGGAATTGACTTCTGGGATAACAACTACTATGCATCCATCCCCAGAACTCAAACTATCTCTATACCAAATCATCTAAATAGGTTAAGCGGGTATCAATTCCCCATAAAATCTTTCAACCCCCTTTTCACCTCTTAAAGGGTTGATTTTCGGGATAAAACTATCCTATGTCGTTTTCCGAGACTCAAGCTATCTCTATACCAAGTTTCATCTAAATCGGTTCAACTGAAAATAATTCTCTATAAAACTTCCAACCCCTTTGCTATGCACCCCCATAAGCGTTGTTTTTCGGGATAAATATTAATTTGCCCCTTCCCGGGACCCAAACTATCTCCATACCAAGTTTCATCTAAATCGGTTCAACATTTAAAAATGCCCCATACAAACTTTTAACCCCCATTTCACCCCTTTAAGTAATGATTTTAGGAAATTGAAAAAACCAGGCAAGTGCAGGTCTTACTTGCGCCTCAAAGGTTTCGTACGAACAACTTTTATATAACATTTTTGAAAAAAGACGCTTTCAGCATGATTTCATGAGAATTTATAGAGCGGCTGAGTGTGAATCGGACTCGTACCCCGATTATTATTATTTTTTTTGTCTTAAATCGGACTGATGCTTGACTGCACTCTTATTAGTTTTCCTGTAATTTATACGTAAATAATTACTATATCTGTAATTTTAGCAAATTTTTCTGTCGAACAGTTTCCTATATTGATTAATTTACACATTTTTAAAATAGCTTCAAAATTACGTATTTATGTTAAAATTATACTAATTAGAGATCCTCACATTAAGCCCTTTTATTTGATACGCCACACAATAAAGTTATTTGTTTTTTGATTTCTCATTTACCTACCCACAATCCCCCCCCCATGTTTGAAATTCATAAATTGGCGTTACATGCCTGCCTTTGGGTCACTGACTTACATATGTGTGTTAAATTTTAGCTCAATCGGTCCAGCAGTTTCTGAGAAATTTCGCTGTCTGGTAGACATACAGACAAACTCGCACCATAAGGGTTCCTTTTCTACCATTTTGGTACGAAACCCTGAAAACATCCTTTTCGCTTCCCGGGACTCTCTATACTAAAATTTATGCATTAAATTTCATCTAACTCGGTCCAGGTGTTAAAAATTTCCTTATCAAAATTCCAACCCCTTTTTCACTCCTTCGAGGGATAATTATCGGTTCGACGGTTTAAAATTCCCTATACAAACTTGCAACCCCCGTTTCACCCTTAACTTTTTTACCTTTAGGGGTAGTTTTCGCGAAAAAAACTATTTTTTGTTCCTCCCCGGGCCTCAAACTATCTGTATACCAAGTTTCATCTAAATCGGTTCAGCTGTGAAAAAATCCTATACAGACTACCAAGCCCCTTTTCACCCCTTTACGGGTTAAATTATTCAATGAAAACAACCCTTAGTCGTTTCCCAGGATTCGAACTATCTATTATATTATCAAGTTTCATTTAAATCGGTTCAACGGTTAAAAATACTCCATACAACCTTCCAATCCCCTTTTCACCCCTTTAAGTGCTAATTTTCGGTATAGAAACTACCCTTTGTCCTTTCCCGGAATTAAAATTATTTCTTTACCAAAATTTCAAAATTGATGCCATTTTCGTACTTAATTAACGTCCCAAAATACCATAAATCGACTTCCATATTGATATTTAGTAATTTCAACCCTATAGCACCCCAACAGGGGGATGATATTTCACGCCCGCCACGTTGTATCATAAAATCATTGGTGTTTTCGTAATCAGCGACCCGATAAACCATAGAAACGATACCATGTTGGTTTTCAGACTTTGTCACCCCCATTTCCCCCTTTATGGGGTTGAATTTTCAAAAAACCTGAAACACGTGTATTAGTCATTTATTGTTAGCAATAGGTACGCCTGTGAAGTTTCAAATAAAACAGTCTAACTAATCTTGTTTTCCTATACAAACTTTGGACCCCCATTTCACCCCCTGGGGGATGATATTTTGCACCTGCCACGTTGTATTATAAAATGGTTGTTGTTTTCGTAATCAGCGACCCAATAAACCATAGAAACGATACCCATATTGATTTTCAGACTTTTTCACCCCCATTTCCCCCTTTAAGGATTTGAATTTTCAAAAAAGCTGAAACACGTGTTTACTCATTTATTGTTAGCAATACTCCTGTGAAGTTTCAAATAAAACAGTCTAACTAATCTTGTTTCCCTATACAAACTTTGGACCCCCATTTCACCCCCTGGGGGATGATATTTTACACCTGCCACGTTGTATAATAAAATGGTTGTTGTTTTCTTAATCAGCGACCCGATAAACCATAGAAACGGTACCCATATTGATTTTTAGACTTTTTCACCCCCATTTACCCCTTTAAGGAGTTGAATTTTCAAAAAAGGTGAAACACGTGTTTACTCATTTATTGTTAGGAATACTCCGGTGAAGTGTCAAATAAAATAGTCTAACTAATCTTGTTTTCCCATACAAACTTTGGACCCCCATTTCACCCCCTTACGGGGTGAATTTTGAAAAATCCTTTCTTAGTGCACCCCTAGACCTTATAAGGGACCTACGTGCCAAATTTGGAAACTCTAGAACCAGCGGTTTGGACTGTGCGTTGATATGTCAGTCAGTCAGTCAGTCAGTCAGTCAGTCAGTTTCTTCTTTTATATATTTAGATATCCAATTAATGTTCTGCTTGGTTGTAACTGAAATGTAAATTTAGGAAATTATAAATATTAAATAAACTAATTAGTTTATTAATGTTTAGTTGATTTGCATTTGCAACACCTACGTATTCCTGATCATGTTCAGTGGTTTCCGCTCGCAAAGGTTTACTGGAAGAGATAGCTTTTTAGCGATAAAACCACCAATGATTGTAGTCTACTTTTACTGTTTGTAACTTTTTTGTGTTTCTTTATTTTGAGGATGTGCATAGAGTATTTATGTTATGTCAATTTACATGTGCCTAATTTACATTTGATAATTCAATAAATCCTCCTAGCATTGCCACGGGTCAATTGACCCTGGGGTCCGCTCGGTTACCTAATCCCAGGAATTTACTTAGGCACTAGTTTTGCCTACTAAATAAATATAAATTCATAATACGCATTTTTTTAATTGGGTGGGAGTGTGGGAGATAGTTAATCTCTATGCAAATGTATAAACTTTTATGGCCTAAGGCCAACTGTATATCTACTATTGACTGTACAATGTAGGTATGTATGTACTACAACCTAGTTTGTAATTTTGTGTTAAGATCCGCCTTTCTTGTAAACTCTGTAATGTAGGCACTTCACTTACAGTTATGTGAACGACAGAATTGTATAAGCAAACCAAGTTATTTAAATTCAACAATAATGGTCCAAGATGAAGACCCTGCGAACTCCTTCCTATTGTTCATAATTATCGTTTTAGAACCAATGGAATACACGCAGCGGTTCCAGTGATTATTGGTTGCGCGAGTCACAGCTACAGACTTCCGTATATGACTTCTGCAACGGTATTTCATTATACAAATATGTACATAGTTCAAGAAAAGTACGATTACTTATCTCGAACACCGGAGACTTTTTTATTAAGCCTTTCCAGTACTTTTTCTGGACCAGCCTTAGATTGCCTGTTGGTGGTTATAAGATTATCCATCAATTAGCGATATAGTTAGTAGTCTTAAAATTACTGGTCACATAGTCGTTGCTCCGATTAGATTAAGACACATTTTGTTGGTCACTTCTAATTATGAGGTTTTATGTAATCTCGAAAGTAGTCTACCAGTAATAGATTGTTAGTTTGGTATGTTATCGCGCAACATTAATGATTGGTTACTGTTTATCTAAAAGTAAACACAATTACTGAAAAATGTTACGCCATGCCTTGTAAAAATTTTACAAGTGTGTCCAATTAAATGACAAAAGAAAACTTATGTTGTTTCGATGCGCTCGATGATAAAGAAACATTGAAGTTTACATAGATGATGGAAAGGAAGAACACGGACAAGAAGACTAATAAGAATAAAATAAATGAATAAGTAAAAAGTAAAACATGGTCAACAGTCTTTTGTTTTGAAGTTTACATAATTTTTTAATAGTGTGTCGGTTTGAAGCGTCATCTGCTCGCAGACCATGAAAAAGAGCTAATATGAATATTTTGATTGAAGTTATTTACATTAGTTACATGGTCTTTATTGCGATTACGGATCTCACTTGTGCTTGGTATAACATTTACTGCTATTACTACTAAGTTATGTATAATATATACAATTATTAAGTTCAATATGAGTGGTTAAGCGTCCGCACGGGTACGTAAAAGTGCAACGGTGTTACACGTGTTGCACAACTGGGCTAATAAAGATTAATGGAATATCATTAACATTGAGCCTTGCTGCCGTTCTGCAACGTTCGTTATCCTGGACAATTCTGCGATGATCTGTAAGTCTAAGTACGGAGAGCTGAAGAATTGCATGGACACATTAATTCCTAATGTGTCCATGCAATTTTGCATGTCACTTCCTTACTTGCTGTTTTGAATTAAACAGTATTGCAACTCCGCTACAGGTAGGTAAATACGTGTACCTCAACTCTACAAATAATCTTATTTATATACATATGAAATATTTTACATCCATTTGTAGTCCTTAAATCGTCACATTTACTTAAAATAATTTAGCAGTAAACGAAAAAAGATGAACAGTTTAAATTTAACGCAATGTGTTTATTGCTTCAATGTAACAGAAAATATTAATAAGTCTTTGCTTGTAACATCTACATAATATTTAAAAAAATGTGAATGTTGCCATCGCTGAACGAATGTAGCTTCAAGGCAATATAATCATCATGTATGATGACGTTACAAACATTGTTTATGATATTAACGAATCAACTGATATGAAGCTGATAATTTTATACAAGAGTTACCTACATACGAATGTACATTATTGCATTGGATGAGATTGGTACATGACCGCGGAGAGTGGCGTAATCCTCATAATAAAGAAAATACTAAATGCTGTATTTGGCAACATGGGTGACGAACTGAATAGATGGATACATAATAAATTGCACTTGCTATAATATTTCTCTTCTGTAGACAAAGAAAGCAATAAAAGTTGACGTCTCGAATCGACAATTAGTAATGATTTTCTTATTTGACTCTCAAGTGTTGACAAAGTAAGGCTACAACCAATAACTTACCAATAAGAGTGCAGCGTAAAAATTACTTCATTTTCATTTTCTGCATTTGGTTTATAATGAAATGTGTGACTCGAGGAGGGTATTTTATTTCTTATACTAAAAATGCATTAGTTTCAGACATTAGCACAGTCAAATTTATAAATAAATCCATTATAAATATCAGTTACATGTTTGTATGCTGTGTTATAATTGTTATAAATCTAAATATGTTATTAGAGTATTGTACTTGTACCAGTTATGTCACCGCATTGTGCTCGGATCTCTGACACAAGCAGGCGTAATGTAGCATTGTTTTGATCCAACAAATGCAAGTTTACATCTGTGGCCGACATCTGATGCGTAGGCGCTCGTATTCCGACGTTAATGTGAAGAGTTGGCATCGAAAGTGTAGCGTTGTACCTAAATGGGGTTATGTTCCGCGGTAATCGCGACGCAAGCGCAGACATAACAGACGGAGAGCTGGCTCCGGATAATGGTAAACAATTTTGAAAAGGAAGAAACTTCGTAAAATACCACAAATTTGAAAGAGATGTCCATTACAATTTAAAAATTAACTGTGAAAAACTCTGGAACATCACGGGATTCTTCTTTGGAAAACTTTATGGGTTGCTATTCTTCCAATAGCATTCTTCTAAGATCCAGGCTTCTGACAGCTGTACTGCGATGGAGGTCAGACAGACAGATCAGCAATATTTTTCGGTTGGGATGAAGAAATGCCAAGGTACGTAAAAAAGTGCTAAACTTGTCTTATTTACAGGGGACCTGTAATTTATCATAACTTCATAAGGAATTAAAATAGCGGTACGCATTATTACAGAAATAAAAACAGCAGGCGACAAATATGATTAATATGAATAAGTTGTTATTCATACATTGACCACTACTTTTCTTCCGTCAGAAACGTTTGGCAAATTATATATTCTCATTAATTTCAGAAAGCTTTATCTTCGCCATCTAATAAAAAATCTAGTTTGTATAGCAAATTATAACTACGAAGTTTCGTTGCCCTAAAAATTGTTTTCCATTTTTCGGATCTAGCTCTCGTTCTCACCTCATAATCATAACACGGGTCTACCGGTGCGGTGCCCAGGGCTACTGACTATTATGCGAACACTTAACCCAGAATACAAAGGCATTAAGCACACAGGTATTATGTTTAGAACTACCAACTTTGATTTTTTTGTATCTATTATTAAATCATATTTTTGATTTTTGTCATAGAAATAATCAATAGGAGTAATAGATTTTTCCAAAAGACTGCCTCTGTATGTGATTCTATTAGCGTCGAAGTGCTTTAGCACATCAAAAAACATACAATTATTGCACTTCCATACTAAATGATTCCTTATTTACATCCCCCAGGGATGATATATATGACAAAAATATTTTATATCCTATTTTCATCTATACATCGGTTCAGCGGTTCAAGCGTGAAGAGGTAATAGAAAGAAAAGTTACATTTATATTTATAATAATAATGAGGATAATAGGAGTACATGTAGGCAGTACAAAAAACATTAAATATATTTTGAACGGTTATTTTTCCCATCCCCGCGCGTCAACCTATCTGCCTAGCGGCCGCATAAGTAATCTTCTTAATCAGGAAGTATGGCTGGTAGTCGAGCGCATTCGGCGTACCTAGTTATTAAATAACATTAATTTTAATTGGGTTTCGCTAAGTGTTAAATGTGTAACGTATCATTTTAAAGTGCAGGCGTGACGATCAGATGCGTCAGTTGTCTTTCGTAACTTAACCGTTGTTGTGGTTTGTTAATTAATTTCTCATTGTTTAAATAAAGGTAACTTTATCTGTTACATAGATCTGGGTGGGCCCCGACGGCCCCGTGTCCATTATTATTCATTCATGTAATGTAACGTACAATATTTGTGTCAGTCCAGGGAAAGAGGGACCACTTTGACAATATGGAGTTACTAGTACTTTCTGTTGGTGAAAAAAATATATATCCTTGTAAATCGACAAAGTGACCTCAACTCGTCCACATTTGATCTCATTAAAAGTCTATTTGCAAATTATTTTCCGACCTTTTAACATTTTTCACTAATTCTTAATTCCGCTCTATTAAATATATACCTACCATATTTAATAGAGTGACGCAGTATAAAAACTTATTGAAGCTCCGAGTCTGAAGCGCCACCTGAACGAGAGCAACCCAAAGTTATCGTAGTAATACCGTAATAATAATAACTGAATCAAGTACTAGATGGCGCTGTACTCTCTGCTATACATTTACAGTAAGTTTAGGCTCCTCTCGTCCTGATGGCGCTTCAGGTATGGAGCTTCAAAAAGTTCTTAGACTGTGTCGCTCTATTAAATATACATATATCTCTTTGATTTCGTGAAACATTCTACTGAAGTACTTTCACAGAACAATCTTTTGAAACTCAATGAATACATTTTAAGGTGTCCTCAGTATGAAGAAAATACCTTTATATTTACTAGTAGGTATGTATAGAAATGAAATATGAAATACACTAAGCGCTGGTCGCCTGGCGGTAAGACATCCGACTTTCAATCCGGTCCGGAGGTCTCAGGTTCAAATCCCGGCTCGTACCACTTATGTACGAAATATCATTCGATATTTACCAGTCGCTTTTCGGTGAAGGAAAACATCGTAAGGAAACCGGACCTAATCCCGATAAGACCTAGTTTCCCCTCTGGGTTGGAAGGTCAGATGGCACACAGAGAGAAAAAAATTACTAGAAATTAGTAAAAAATAGTAATTCCCAGGACAAGTAAACGTTCACTAAAAATAAGGAAACTTTTACTAAAAACAAGTAAACGTTTACTAAAAATAAATAAACTTTACTAAAAACCAGGAAACGGTTACTTGTCTTTAGTAAACGTTTACTTGTTTTTAGTAAATAGTTTACTTGTCCTGGGAATGACTATTTTTTACTTATTTCTAGTAAAAATTTCTCTCCGTGCATTTGCTTTCGTAAAAACTAGTGCATACGCCTATTAATTGGATTAGGTTGACAAGCGGACCCCAAACCCCCCAAGCTGGGACAAACGCTAGGAGGAAGAAGAGTATTAAGTATAGAAATACATTGCTTTCAACTAGTAGATATATCAAGTGCATAATATTGACAACCTTTAAAAGTGACACTTTCCGATATAAGTATTTAGATTCCTAATACAGAAGTGGCACATTCGTTATGGTTACCTAGTTGTTTATTCTGGGTTGCTTAACATGCGGAATTAACATAATTGTCTGTTTCACCATACCTACTGCCAGCATAATTACATTTATAGGTTTATTGGATTACGTCCATTATTAAACATCTATAGTTTTTCACTAAATCATAACTTAAATCAGCGTATAAGTGATTCATGTTCATTTAGATAATTTTTCTTTCAATATTTAGGTGAACTTGTATTTTTAATAACCAATTTAATTTCCAATTTAGGCTATGGTACCCTAAAAGTGGATGTTTCAACATATAAACAGAACCAATTGAATTTGCATTTGGGTCTAAATTGGTCAATTAGGTATATAAATTCATAAGTCAGTTGTAATCGGCTTTTAAATCTTGATTGCCAACCAATATGTTAATCGGGTTTTGAAATTTAAGAGGGCGAAAACAAATAATTAGAAAGATAAAAGTTTTGATTAAGTTACTTACTATGCAGTTCCAAATGAAAATTAAATTGGGTATTGTATCTAAATGGAACAACTGAAACTGTACGACATATGTGACATGTATTTGTGTTGTATATGCAGCCTAGAGGTACAATTTTCCTAATTTGTTACTATTTCGTACGGCATACTGATTTTATTTTATAATCCTAAAAGTGCCTATAAAGGCACTTCTACACAGCTTGCAGTCGTTAAATTTACAAAGGTTTTCTCATTTTTGTAATATGTAAGTATTGTTAGAACTCGCACATAAGCTCCAAGAATTACGAGTGAAAATTTCAATATCATTTTCAATTTTTTTCTGCTTAAAGTTAACTTACAAATATACTCACCAAATAAGGAAACTCAGATCAATCCAGAACAGGTATGTACGTAAGTCAACAAATACGCATGCACATATTTTCACCGAAGAAACTGAGATTACGCGCGCGACGCGTCGGCGCTCGCGATGGCGCTCCACTGCGCGCGCGCGGTCGCCGCCTCCTACTCCAACCCTTGATGCTGGTGCATGCTAACCTTTTCAAGTTGCGAAATGATGGTAGGTGTAATGACAACTACTAGTAGAGTTTGATTAATATTAGAAGCGACGGTGATAATGTATTTTCTGTCACGCAAAATTTTAATATCACTAATGAGGATAAAAACTCACAGATTATAACTGGCAGTTTTTAACCGCCATTTCTGACGATGACATTGCCGACGGTTCTTGCGAATACATGGCGATCCCGCTGACGTTACTACCGTCTGGCTGGAGTAACAAGCGAAATCGCTGCTCGCTTTTTCGTGGTCACCGTTGGATACAGCATAACTTAACTGAAAGTGTATCATAATTCATAATTATGTAAATAATAACTCAGCAATTAACACCTTATTAATGTAATAATTATGATGTCTGAAATTTCAGCTGCATTTAATTTGAATATTTTTTTTAAATTAAGTAAATCTTTTATTCGCAAAATCGTGAAATACAAACGCTGCACGCTGTTTGATTCATTTTGCTAGAGTCTGTTCGAAAAGCGAAGTGTCGTAGAAATCGTAGAATGTTTGAGCTCCCATATAAAACACGACTCTTTTCTTTCGGGACATTGATATTATAAACCATTTAGATAAGTGCGTTATACATAATCATAATACTTACTCGTAGATACTTAATGAGCGTATAATTACTTAATCAGTTTTTTTTAAAATGAAACATTAGGCTTAAGTTTTAGTCTCGTGATCTACTCGAACCTAATACTTCTCTTCTATTCTGTGCTGCCGCACCTCTGTTTTACAACTACCCAGAAACACTTTGCGCGTATAGATAGAAAGCGAAGCAATTGTGCAGATTCTGATAAGGTGCGTAGGTACGTTCATAAAATTGATTTGTATCTCGAGAAGTAATTCATTGCGTGAGACGTGGGTAATTCGTTTACGATTGTAAATTGTACAGATTTGTTGGGAATAGATTACAGTGACATTAGTTAGGCACCAGGGAACGCTGTTTTTGCAGTTGCTGGCTTGTAAAAAACTTGCACTCTCATTGAAAACATATTATATTATAAAGAAAAGCTTCTGAATGTTTAATGATTTTTTTTCCTGCAATGGCATGGTATGGCTGCTGCAACAAATAATTTTAATGATTTTATTTTCTTTATCGATATTGCCTCTTAGTACTTCGCTGAGGAGACACTAAATTTGTAAATTTGAATAATAATGCCTAGATTATTGGGATTCTAGTACGGAAAAAAAGTCAATATCAAACTTTGAGCAAATCAGATAATGATGAGATATGTGTTTAATAAGTAATAACTAATGAAAAACAGAAAAATGAACAGGCAAATACAAAGTCCCTATTTCAATCACTACACAAAATATCGGCGATGTTATGACAACAATAAATGAACGATGTGTTATGTGATACGGCGCCGATCGGCTATTAAAATCGACTGCATTTCATCGATCGGGTGTATGCTAATTTGCTAACTAGTTCGTTTATTATGCAGCCGATGTCCCCTGAAAGTCTAGAAATACGGTCAAACGGATTAATTTCTATCGTCAAATAAACAGCCATGGGGCACTCTAATCACGTATTAAGTTTCTCGATAGTAGGTAAATACACATATTGATTTGCATTGTCAATGGTGGTATATCTATGCATCGTATCTTATGATACGAGTAGGTTTCCATGTTTCGTTAAATTTTTACGCGACGAATTTTTTTATTTTTACTTGTAATTTTTCAATGTCCATTTGTAATTGCACAATGTTTCAGATTCTGACAAACTAACGTATTTAACTAAGTATTTAAGACACCTTTATAAATTGATGACTACAAAACCCAAGAACTTCTTGGGTCTTGTAGTCTTCAACTTCTTGGCAAGAAGTAGTCTTTCTGAGTAAAAATACGTTTGCGTTCGAAATGAAAGGACATCCACTATGTATATTCGGTTCGGTCCGAAATTATCACTAATTGGCGTCAAGGCACATTTATGTACTTATGGGATTACCATCACCATGTTTCGCGAGATCTATTTTAACACTATTATTTAACGGCAGCTCTTCTCTGCTGCCAAATCTTTAACGTTGCTCCTGCCACTCGTCTGTCAAGTCCTTCCACATTTCAACTCCCGTTTTATCTAAAACAAGCCCGTTAATCTTGCACGTATTAGTATACTTACTGGACTGATTTCTCAAGCAGGAAATGCTGGTCGGACGGAGCTGGCTGTGATAGACTGGCAAATAAAGTGGTCCGGACTGCCAGTGGGTGCGTTTATTTCCTACACGGTGCAGAAATTACTAAGATATAAACCTACACGTCTCGTAATTTATTAGAATGGCATTATAACCAGGTTTTCTGCTAGTTTTCTAACATACGTGATTTAATCAACGGAGGATAAAACAATAGAAGTCCTATTAGCTCTAAATAATGAATTCCCAAAAAATAGGACATGCAGAGATTGCAGAGGCATATGTTTCGCGCATGAGCATGAGTAAAGTTGAAGTGTAAAAAAAAAGTGAGCCAAAAATTATGATGATTTTTTTGTAAATTACGGGAAATTGCGCATTGTGTAATATTCAAAGTCGGAAATGGGACTGAAAGGAGCTATTTTTGTTTTGTAACGTACCTATATAGGTAGCTTTGCCGTCGCTAGACTTAATAGCTTCAATCATTCATTAGCTGTATTAGCTTTACGATCATTTGGTGGTGCTATATCAAATATCAAACACTTTTAACGAAACTAGTTATTGAATTGATTAAGTGTGAGATAACCAAAAATAAGTTAATTATGCAAATTAAAGTTGACTTTTAATGTTATTCGGATTTATCAAGAATACTAACTTCCGTGCAATTTTAGTATCCAATGCATTTACTGTGGTTCCATATTCTGAAGCCGAAAACGTAGAATATATTACAGTTTTACTGGAAGTGTTGTAGAATTTAAAGACAAAGATTTTTTTGCTTCAGACTTTGAAACTGTTGGTGTTGGAACTTTAGTGGAAGAGTTTGTAGAATTTAAAGACAAAGATTTTTTTGCTTCAGACTTTGAAACTGTTGGTCTTGGAACTTTAGTGGAAGAGTTTGTAGAATTTAAAGACAAAGATTTTTTTGCTTCAGACTTTGAAACTGTTGGTCTTGGAACTTTAGTGGAAGAGTTTGTAGAATTTAAAGGCAAAGATTTTTTTGCTTCAGACTTTAAAACCAAATAGGTATAACTTCTAAATAGTTTAATAACACCTTTGTAAAACTATTTTAATTAACTAATTATTACACAACTGCAGTGGTTAGGTACTCCATTAGTTCGCTTCATCATGTTAAGTTCACATCAATATTGTTTACTGACAGTTTACGTAGAATTGTTATGTTGAAGTTACGCGGTGCACATAAACGTAATGCTTAATAGTAGAAACTGAAAAGCTGTTAGGCATGTTTTATCGGGTTTTCCAGTAGAAAATTCTTTATTTTAAAAGATTATTATTGATCTATAGTTATGTTTAAAAGTAAAAACCTACGGAAAATAATTAGTTCCAACTTGAACTATGTTTTGAAACTTTGTACAAGTTTACAATCTATGGTTTGTGAATTTGACATATCTATCCGAAGGGGTGATTTTATAAACGGCTACAGTTACATCGACGCGTTATTTAGCGAGGTAAATCAATGTGTAAACTTCTTGAGTTGTCCAGAAGATATATGTATTACTGTGCCAAGTGCGGGTAGGGTGTTCAAAATGCGCTGGACACAAATTTATTTTGTACACCCTACCCGCTTAGCTACTTCTGCTGCTGACTGTACTTAGGCATCCGATATTGAGACATAACTTTTTACCATGTATTGCGATATACATATAAACCATATTCTACTACTCGATGAGGTAGGGTTACACGCTAAGTTTAATTCATCGTTTACAGTAATCTTAAAAAATGTCAACGTTGTTCTTTTCGGTCGGTCATAAGGAAATCATTGACAATTACTTGACATCCTCGCGCCAGCGCTTGTGCATGCTTGATCTTCCTCGTGGTCAACGCTTGCGCAATATGACGGCTACTGTGTAAATCGATATGGAAAGTTGGGAGGTGATGCTGCCCATTACAGATAAAAAAAATATGTATGGCCATTACTCACCGCCGCTCAATGATCAAATCGATCTGAGAGGTTCCAAAACCATCTAGGGAGGATTGACAGCGTCCCAAAACCGTACAGCCAACGGGAATTTAGATCTTTTTTGGCTACCCTGTATACCGATGTGCAATGCGATGTAGCTTGAAGAATTGGTAACGTTACTTGTAGAATTAGTGTTTGGGCATCAGGAAAAGCAGGCCGATCCCCAAAGAGATGTGCTGATATGGGATCCGTTTAAAGGAGAGAGTTTAGAGGAGAGGATTAAAGGAGTTATGGATACATAGTTATTAGTTATCATCTTATTTTTTTACGGGAAACTGATTTAAAGTAGATGGGAAAAGACCTCGTGGACGCAGCCCTATACTTTGGTCTGACCAGATCCGCGCCGCCTTTGACAGTTTTCACAGCGTCCTCCACACCGCCAGAGACAGAAAGGTGGAAAAAGATCGCACGAGAGAGAGTGATGCAGAAGGGATGTCTCGACCCTCGGTACTGATAAGAAACAAGGAGGAGGATTTGTTTCTGGTCTTTCCATCTAACAACACCCTGTTATTTTTGCTTATAATATAACTTTATTATAGTATCCTGCATAAAGCAAAAATCAGCGAGGATTCTTTGTTTTTTAGACCCAATAGAATCACTTGATTTGTTTATCCTCGCACAACGCAGCTCTATAGCGGTCCAGACACTGTCAGTAATAATGTCATTATTTCTGTACCCATCCTTCTCTTCTTCATATATATAGAAAAGGACGGGTACAGAAATAATGACATTATTACTGACAGTGTCTGGACCGCTTATGATTGGTTCTTAACAAATACATTCCTCGCAACGCTCCCTTACACAGCTCTAGTGAAAACGCACCCTTAGACTCGATAACACAATAAGAAGAGTTATGGGTTTTTTGCCTTCCCAAACGAAGTAGCAGGCAATTATGCTTCATAAATATGCATTTTTGTATTTACTTAGTTGTGTATAATACGTTTGGCGACAGTTACGTAACCGATTAATCGAATGTATAATTCACTTCATTTCGCACGGGCTTCATTCGCGTTTTACTTGATAATGCATCTTATGGTAAAGAAATAGAGTATTTAATCGTATGTTTCGTTGTCGCGTAAGTATTGGATAAGTAGTATTAGTTTTTGCTTGCCTAAATAAGCAATTAATTTTTATCTGCAACGCGGTATTTTTTCGCATTATTATAGTTGGATGAGGTCGGGTTTTATAGTTTTAACGCTATATTTCGTACGATACAAACATATCCATGTACATTTTGACTAAATTGACTCAGGTTATACTAATATACTTATTTATTTTAGTTACGGTTATACGGTTATTTAATATTCTTTTCTTTCTCTAATTTTTCAAACAAATTTTAACCCAGTTTACCAAACATGGTTTTCGAGTAGGTAAACGTTTTACATAGTAGGAGTTGCGTATATTTCGCAAAATGAGTCAAATGCGACGTCAAAAACCGTTTGGAACTTCAATAAATCGCAGACGGTGCAAAATGTTACACACGGCGTCAAATTACCATATATATAATGTATTCTCATATGAAATATGGTGGGTTTAATGTTAATTACTGCGTGTTTCTTTACGAAAACCGAGAGTTGATTTACTTTTTAACCGACTTCAAAAAAGGAGGAGGTACTCAATTCGACTGAATTTTTTTTTTTTTTACTTTTTTTTTTGTATGTATGCTACTCCATATCTCCGTGAATCGTGAACCGATTTTCAATTTTTTTTTTAATCGAACAGGTATAACCCCTAGATGGTCCCATTGACACCAAGTCGGGATCTGATGATGGGATCCTGGAGAAATCGAGGGAACTCTTCAACTATTATAGGCACACCTATAGTGATTTCACTATTTTTTACAGCAACTCGGCCACTTCCTCTTGGAATAGCGGATCCTAAGTGAAGTCGGTTCTTTTTTTTTTGTTTAAAATTATTATCTATGCGATGTCTTGTCTACTTTGTGTAACTTATCGTAAATCTTCATATTTAGGACGCTTAATAGGTATTTTCTACAATCAGTTGCAGAGCTAGTGGACCCCCCCCCCCGCACTCAAACTTTATATGCAGCAGGAGTCCACTATCCTTGCAGCTGACCATACTTCTTTTACCATTTGTTTTTCAAAGCCGGTAACAAAATTTATCGGCAATATGACAACAACAGGAAACCCGTCGGGTAAAATGGCTACAACCCGAGCTGCATCTGGAGTTTCAATTAATGTTACTTACTATCCCAACCTGAACAGCAATTTCATTTTCACACAATTTTTAGCGGATAGTATATCTTGAATATATATATTTTCTTGGTCTAGTCTATCTATCTTTATGTAAACATGCATACATTTTGTCTACCAGCATTAATACTTTTTGGTAAATAATGCGATGTCACTGTAACACATTTAAAAATTTGACACACAAAATAAAATTTGATCAAGTAAACTGCGTGATAAAGCTCAGCAAGCCTTGCGAAGATGCAGCTACAAAAGATTATGTAACCGTAATGAGTATCGCACGCGCACGCACAGGCTGGCATTGCCAGTGCAAGTTCAGCTTGCTAAAGCCGAATTAAATTAAACTGACCCATAACCGACAACCACTTCGGTGATTCGATCGTCTATTTGCATGCAAGAGCAATTCGACGGAGATAACAATTCGATTTTCGAAGTTCGCCGACGTCTATTGAATCATCATTCGCTTGCCCTTGACAATTTTACATGACTTTCATCCCTCCACATTGTGCTCGTAACACGCTGGGCGATTTGACCTTAATTTGTCGGCTATAGGTAATATAGGCTTTCAGGCTTCTTTTTAACTACTTATATATTCATTCCTTATCAGATTCATTCTTGTCACTCCACACATCCGTTTTAACATCCTTATCTTCGTTAATTTAAATTTGTTTTCATCCATCATCGACATCCATTTCGACACACTGATTGTTGCTTATGAGGCGAGAAGAAGTAAAGTATTTTAAAACATTTAAAGCACCCGAAATAGATTCCGTCAAACATGTTATTTGACATTAAGGTATTGTCATTTTATTTGCACTGTAATTGTTAATCGTTTATAAAAGCCGAGTTAACTGGACCACAATTCAAGACACAGTCCTCTATTGTAAACCAAATAGTTTTTGATGAATGAAAGCGATTTCATTTGTTTTTTCTTTATATGCGAAATAGTAATCAATGATCGGAGTAAAATTCGTCGCTGCGAGGCGGCACGTCGGTGCGCAGGCGGTGAAAGTAAAACTCGAGCGTTTACC
Source organism: Pammene fasciana (assembly GCA_911728535.1). Classification (NCBI taxonomy): domain Eukaryota; kingdom Metazoa; phylum Arthropoda; class Insecta; order Lepidoptera; family Tortricidae; genus Pammene; species Pammene fasciana. The sequence continues at coordinate 9,329,415 of OU452292.1, forward strand.
CGAGCGCCGGAAATTTATTTAGCGACCTTATTTAGGATTATCCGTCATTACGACCAGATTTAACGCGCGCTCCACTAATATCCGGAACTCGATCATTTGTGAGAGAACGTGTTTAATACTTTTTGCAGTTGCTTTACTGTATTATGGAGTACTTAATCGCCGATTTACTAAAAAGATTTGATAATTGTATGAAAACCGATGCAATTCGATATTTTAGACAAAATCTTATTTGACTTTGAGTGTTGTCTTACTTAAGATTTTAACTGTAAGTACAGTCGCCATAATATATATTGGAGCGGCCAAGGTACCCACAAATATCTGAACAACGCCTCTATTCTCAAGGCGATAAAGTGCATGTTCAGATATTTTTGAGTACCGTGGTCGCTAATGATATATTTGATAGCGACTGTAACTGTGTTGTAAAAAAACGATATTTCTTTAAACTTGAGCTTGACACTAGCAACCACAATATTGAAGGTTGGAAAACTGCATCTCATAATTCTACTTACGGTAACCGCTAATGAATGACAAACAGACGTAACAGTTTGCTTTATTGCTATTACTTGATATACGGCGTGTTTGTACAAATAGGTGCTTGGGAAAACAGGAAAGCATCATTAGTTTAGTACTACAAATACATTAGTTTCATAGACAGCCCTCTCTAAACAGGCGTGGTCGTTTAAAGAGATACAATCTCTTCAGATGCAATCTTTCAGAAGGGCTATACTGTATGTTCTAGTAACTCTACAAATTATAGTGGCAACTCTACCTCGTCATACAATGTATCTACCAGAATTGTTAACATATTTTTTAGTTAAAGTTTGTTTCAATTTACTATTCAATATACTCTGTTTCCTGCATCCATAGTAAAGAAAAAACAAATCTACTCGTACAAGTAACACGTAAAATGCCCGCAGCGACATCTGACCCACCTACATACCCACTTACCTTTCAACGACCGAAATGTCTTTAAGTCAATTGTCGGATGAACTTACCCGTTATATTTCCTCTTGCATTCTTGCGATTTCTTAAACTTTGAACGTTTGCTTTTTATATAAACTTTACGGAGGAGCGTAAATAAAAATGATGTATTTTGATATTGTGACTATATCTCGTTTTTTTCAGATTAGAAAAATAACGGTTGATTTCTACACTTTATCTTTATTTTTTTCAGCCATATCTGGGCAAGATTTAAATAAGACTACCTTTTTCCAGTATTAGTGATACGCGTAATCCATTAAGATGCAAAATGGCAAATTTCAAAATCGTTTTCCCAAAAATCGCACGACGACAATCGCACGATTTTTCTAAACTGAAAAAAAACGAAGTATAGGCGATTTTCACAAATCGAAGTTCAAGTCAAGTGTTGTCCTGATTTTCCTATTTAGGCTGCGTTTTCACCAGAGATGAGCGAGGATGTGTTGCGAGGATGTCTTTTGAAAACAAATAGAATCACTTCATTTGTTTATTATGTTTATAAACACATTTCTCGCAACGCATCCTTGCACACCTTCTCTGGTGGAAAAGCAGTCTTAGAATCCTCATTGAGCCCTCCTGTTTCTAAAGGATTGAAATAGGTATCAAATTGCCATTTTAATACATAAGTGAAGCCTTGTTATTGTTATACAATTTAATTATTATTGCGAAGGCTACTAACACTTCTCTTTCAACATCATATCCATATGAATTACTCGTAAAATTGTTGATGAAGAAATATATCCATGAAGTTCGACGACTTTGTTTGTCACTTTTTTGGTACTTTTGGCTAGGTCTATGACTGTTCACCCTCACGTTTTCCCCTTTTTTCCTTTTTGCAGTAATAGTCTTATAACATACAACTTATTAAAAATGGGTTACACTGACAAACACATTTTGTTACCAGCAACCAAACTTCGTCTACCAGTAACTTAAAAATTAAAGGCTTATATCTTACCAAAATCTTTTGTTATTTATATGTAAACTTCGAGTTATAATCAAATAAACTTTATTAACTCCTTCCTTACCGAATTTTGGTTATTGATGAAATAGCCGAAGTAGTTCGGTTATCCTTTTTTCTGTTTATAAAGGTCCTTAAAGCGAATTAAGAACTTTGAGAGAAAAAATACTCCTTTCCTTATGTTGCCTTATATCGTTTATATTATTTTTATAACACTTTGGTAGGTTTGCATTTATTAATTTCGAGTCCCACATTCTTAATATACGGAGTCACACCGAGTGTATTATTGCATAATGTGACCCGTTAAACCGAGAAGTTGATAAGACGCTGGCTAAGCAGATGTATTGTGCGCGGCGTTACCTAATGCTGCTTTATACATTTTATAATAAGTACATGTAAGAGTTCAGTCGCCATCAGATAATATATATCAGAACGGCCAAGGTGGTTACAAATATCTGGACATTGCCTCTATTGAAAAGGCAATAAAGTTCAGGTATTTTTGAGTACCTCTGAGTGAAACAAACGGGACTTTACCGCGTGTATAATTTTTAAATTACCTTCGACGTTTCGAGGACGACATTGTCCCCGTGGTCGCGAAGAAAGACTCAAATAGTTATTAATAATTTTAACAAAAATAGAACCGGCTTCACTTAGGATCCGCTATTCCAAGAGGAAGTGGCCGAGTTGCTATAAAAAATAGTGAAATCACATAGCCTATAATAGTTGAAGAGTTCCCTCGATTTCTCCGGGATCTCATCATCAGATCTGGATCTGGTGAAATTGGGATTGGGACCAACTGTAAAGTATACTCTTTCGAACAAAAAAAAGAATTTTCCAAATCGGTCCAGGAGTCTTCGAATAATCGGTGAACATACATATAAAAAGAAAAAAAAAACAAGCAAAAAAAAACAAAGACTCCGACGAATTGATAACCTCCTCCTTCAAAATCTTGAAGTCGGTTGAAAAACCGTGAAAATCTAAATCAGTGGCGTTGCCTAGTTTCTAAAAATACAAAGTAACAAACTTGGCAGCTGCACTGTCCCATCTAGGCCTCCCAGCACTCACTGGGTTTTCTTCGTCATCTGCTCTCCCCCTTGCCCACAACTACTACCCCAGAGAAGAAATGCCTATCTATATCCAGTGCTATATAGCCATACAATAAATAAATAAAAATGCAAAGATTAGCTAACGTTTTTGTATATTAATTAGGTACTACAAATACGTCGTCGGTGTCCAAGCGGCTGTAGCGACACCGTTTGACCTGCCATAAAAAACCTTAATCAAGAGTTTACATATCATTAACATAATCATTGATTAATTAATTAAACGCCTAAACGTGGTTTTACTACTTTACACTCTGACGTAACGAAGCACCTATTGTGAATTTTAGTGAATTTGAAGTCTTTAACGACGCCATAGTTCACGTTTCGCGTCGAACTTCAGGGTTTTTTAAGAAGGCAAGGAATCGACCAGGATGGAGAGCAGTACAACATAGATCGACTTATAGTGGTCGTGACCCTCAGACATGAGGATTCGATTTTGAAGAAGAGAAGTTCACGTTTGGCAATTTGTCCTCTTCACTGTGTTTGTTAAGCCAGCTAGATTTCAAGAAAAAAAAATTGTCAAGCTCAAGTTCTGATGATGGGATCCATGAGGACTCGAGGGAACTCCTCAAATGTTAAAGGCATACATTTATAGTGATTTGAATTAGGGTAAATTCGCACGCTCCCCCTTTTTGTCAATGGCGATGGCGCTTTTAGCGATTTTTCACGGAAATTGGGTTTTTAATGTGGTACTTGTCTCTGCTTAACTATCCTATTAAGTAATATTCTATAACCCAGCGTGGCTAAGATCGTCCTCGCGCTGGGAACTTGATGATTACTTTATGATTATGGAAGTAATTTCGCGATTTTCACTACAACTTACCTGATTACGCGCTGTCTGCACACCCTTGTTTACTCTTCATACTACCTCATAATTTTCGCATTCTTTATGTATGAACCGTATTTCTTACATAGTAAGATTGATTTTACCATGATCGGTTACAACTAGATACGAGATTTCAAATATTAGCGTGTGCAATTGCAACATGGTAGATTATCTAATAAAATGTTAAAAGAAACACTAAACCGGCCAAGTCCGAAGCGTTGTAACTTGTAAGTTGTCAAGAAGAGCAAGTCATCGTTATGAGGGTGTCATAAATAAACATGTAAACTAATTTATTCATAATTATATTACGAAAGTAGGCGCGTGCACTGGCGCTTATAATTAATTTGTGTAGAATAAAGACAACTAATATATAAATGTCTAGAAGGCATCAATATTATTAAAAAAAAAACAATTTGATTGCAAACTCAACGTCACTGTCAACTACTAGGTATAAACAAAAAAAAACAAAACAACAAATAAAATGGCTATATTATTATTTCTTTTTAACGTTGGGGAAATGCATTTACGCATGCTAACTGGTCCGGCCGGGGAAGCCAGGGGATATGATGGACTAACCATAAAGGACCACCGTCTAAAAGGGGTTGTGGACTTAGAAGGCGAAAAAAAAATCTTCATATGGGTCTTGTTATAATAAATCGCGAGTTCTCAGTTCAAGGCGGAGTTCTAGTTAATTTAAATAGTAATAGGCAACTAAGCGCCATCTTTCGACTGACAGCATCACTTGGCATATTAGTTAGCTTTCCTTTTTAGCTGCGCTCTAGAGTATCGTCTTCCCGCAACGCAGTACAGTGCTTTCTCAATAGATGGCGCTGATGTGTGTGTTAGGAACTTTCACCAAGCGTTCACACTTTCGGATTGCATTGCGCCCGCATGACTTAAGATAATTTTCATTACAGTCCCTTATTGAAGACTGAAAACCTCAAGTGGTCAGATTTTGCATTTGAATGCAACGTAATTCCTATATGTATGCCCCTGTGTATACACCCACCTAATGATCTTCCAGTATGCAGTGTAAGTACACTAATGTAAATCAATGTCAATGCCAAGCTCGTTTGTGTTTGCTATGCTCGTTATTCGAATTGAACTTGACAATGGTGGTAATGGACATCTTGGGGATTACGTATGATGTGTTTGGATTTCAAATAAATTGATTCCGGTTATGTATAAACTTTTATTTACAAACTTATAAAATAACTTAACTACATGCTAATATTAATGTTTGCATTTTGGCTTCTTTCACATTTAATTTAAGTATTAATTTGTAGATGTTTTCTAGACTAGAAATATTGTTGCCCAACCTACTAATACTTTCTTGTGTACTTTTGGTATTTATTACAATTATTATGGCCTAATTTGACGTTCCTACAGGTAATTTAATCGTCATCTTTCTATTCTACATAGTGGGCTATTAATTCTACTTCTTATTCCTAATTGTTCTAACCTAGTACACTTTAAGGACCTCCGGCCCCGTTTGTATGAGGTAGCCTTCCAGCTTGCCTTTATAAGATCCGCACCTTTTTCTGCGATCATAATGGTAGGTGCGTTTATATTTCCATTTGTGATAGTCGGCATTATGCTAGCATCGATGACCCTTAATCCTTTAACCCCATGTACTCTTAGTTCAGGATCTACGACTGCCATTGGGTCGCTTATTGGTCCCATTTTGGCGGTCCCTGAGAGATGATATATTGTCATTGTATACTGACGAATGAGGCAGTCCCAGTACTCATCAGTGTACAGGGGAAGGTGCTTGCAGTTCGGGAGAGGTTTGTCGTGAAATCTGGCTCCAAAGCGCTTCATGGCTTTAGTCTCTGCTACCGCCACGGCAGCTTTTACACCTTCACGCAGAACTCCAACGTCATCAGGATGCGTTAAGTAGTTGTGGTACATAAGGGGATAATCTAGGGGATTCCTAGATTTTAATTTAATATACCCTCTGCTTTTCGGACGAAGCATCATTGGAAATATTCCAAAGACATCTTTATTATTAATTTCGCCGAATACTTCGTTGTAAAATTCATCAGTGAGTCCGTGTGCTTTTTTAACTTGGGTCCCTCCGTCGGAAGGAGTAGAAGCTGACGTCATCATGAATTCAATATCAGGCCAATCATCAGTGCCATTAGCGTATTTTGTATTAATAAAAGCGACCACTTCCAAACCAACACTTGACGTTAGCGGTCCGTCTTCCGTGACTGCATATCGTAAAGCTGCATTTATATTTACAAGTCTGTTCATTACTAAACTTATAGGATAGTCGACTTTAAAGACAAGGCCGCCAATTGCGATGTGATCCTGCAAGTTTTCTCCAACTCCAGGAGAATCTTTAATAACTTCAACACCAACTTCTTGTAGATTTTTGGCTGGGCCTACGCCAGAAAGCATAAGAAGATGAGGGGAGCCAATAGCTCCAGCGGAGAGTATTACTTCTCGTTTAGCATACACAACCTGTTTTTGTCCATCTCTTATAAATTCAACACCGAATGCTCTCTTGCTGTCTTTGTCTATTAGTACTTTTGTGACGTGAGAGAAGAGAGCGATGTGCAGATTTTGTCGTAGTCTGACCGGTCTCAGGAACGCCTTAGCGGTGGAGCACCGGGTTCCTCGTCTCATGGTAAACTGATACCACGCGTAGCCGATCTGCTGAGCGCCATTTACGTCGACGATATCGTAGCCCATCTCTTCACCAGCTTGCAAAAAAGCTGCGCCGAGAGGGGTATTGTAAGGTGAATCTTGAACAGTGAGGTAACCACCTGAAAAGTGAACATTTCGGGTTATAATTATTAATTATCAGACTTATTTCAACGGCCTCCTAGCCTAGTTGGTAGTGACGCTGCCTAAGAAGCAGGAGGTGGGTTTGAAACCTGGTCAGGGCATTTATTTATGTGTTTATCACGAATATTTGTTCCTGAGTTATGGATGTTTCCTATCTATTTAAGTATTTATCTATATCTTATCTATTATATATATCGTCGCCTAGTACCCACAACACAAGCTTTATTGAGCTTATTGTGGGACTAGGTTGATTTGTGTAAGATTGTCCCATAATATTTATTTATTTATATCATTCCCAAAATTGATCTAATGACACCTCTGTATCATATCCGTAATCCGTAAAAGGTTTTAGGACGTGTTCAAGAAATGGACATACATACTCTCGAAAACATAAACTCCTTCGGCAGTCCGGCAAAATGTGTCGTAGTTTGATCTTATTAATTTACCTGTCGCATGATACTTCGTGTCTTTCGCTAAGTAAGGATTCCTTTGGTCTTCAGACTTCTTAAAATACGGGAGCACATCCTCGTATCCCCAGCCAGGGTTGCCGAAGGACTCCCACTGGTCGAAGTCTCGGCGGTTCCCCCTGATGTACAGCATGGTGTTGAGCACGGAGGACCCGCCGAGGACCTTGCCCTTCGTCCAGCAGCAGCGCTTGTCGATCATGGCCTGGCATGCTGTGTCCTGTGGCTGCGTTCTAGAAAGCATGAAATTACTAATTAAATAACGAACTAAGTAATGATGATTGACTATGTTCCAATTTAACCACATTTGGGAAACAAACCCCAAAAAGGTTTATATTAGCTTCTAATCTGTAAATTGCTACTTATGGGACAATTTTTTCTAGTGGTTTATACATAGGTAGATTTAAGGTTAAAATCGCTTTTCCTAAAAGTTATGGATAGAATCGTTAAGTAAGTAGTACCTAATTATTAAACAGCTCATTTATAAAACTCACCTATACTTCCAATCCAATTTACTCTTATGCAAATATAACGACAGCAACGGCACGTCACTTATATCAGTCTCATGACCTCCAGCCTCCAACAGCAGCACATTCCACCCCTCAATCTCCGACAGCCTGTTGGCCATCACAGCTCCAGCTGACCCTCCACCCACGATCACGAAGTCGTACTGTTCTCTCAAGTACTTCTGATTGAATGGTCTACTCTCAGGGTCGAGGAGCTCGTAGTTGAAGTAGGCCATGGCGGCAAGCATGGCCGGGATGAAGCTCAGCTTGCTGATGCCGCCGATGGTGAGCGCCGACTTCGCGGCCGTTGAGGCCACCGTTAGGATGCCCATGGTGTTTCACAGCATAGTACTGAAAGAGAGGAATAAAACATGAAAATTCGAAGTTGGTCAAGGAAAGATTTTATTCTGACAGCATTGCCGCATAAAACTGCGTTTCTACCAGAGATGAGCAGAAACGCGTTGCGATGAATGTATTTGTTAAGAACCAAGAGAAACACTTCTTTTACCTATCCTCTCACAACGCAGCTATAAGATTGGTTTTTAACAAACATATTCCTCGCAACGCATACTCGCTTATCTCGTGGAAACGCAGCTTTAAGCAGCTAAACATGTGACGAGGGCATTTAATATCTTGTAGTCGTTAAGATTCCTTTCTTCCTCTTGGTATTTTAACTCATTTCTACATACGCGTTATGCAGAAAATAACACTTAATGTGTAAGTACTGGTGTGCAAAAATGTTGGAACAGTTTTAGGAAATATAAAATTATGTTTCAATACTCACAAAAAATTATGAAAAGTTTCCGACATTTTCAAATATGAAATATTTCGCAATTTCGGAAAGTTCCTGGTACAACATTAATTGTAGGCAAAGTTTCAAAAGAGTTTCTTGTTCGTATTTTGTTTCTAGTTGCAAATATATTTGAAGTGACAAACGAAATAGCAATTAGGTAATCATCTTATTGCTCAATGGGCCTTTCAACATTAATGACATGCTTATGGGCTTTTGCTAATGTACTTACTGATGAATAATAATTAAGTGACATTCAGTTGTACCTCTGAGTTTAAGACCGATTACGATTTTTATTATGTGGATTTTTTTGTCACTATTTAAAAGTTTGGCTTTTTCTTTTCCTTAATATTTAGCTGACAATTTAGCATTCCCATGAATATTATTGAATGAATCATGCGTGATGAAAATGTTTCATATCATATGGTCATTTCTGGATGGTTTTGACTATAGTACATTGTTGCCGAGGTACGGAAAGAAAGGAATTTTCTGACGAGGTACTTGGGTGCCAGGGCGAGGCTTGCCGAGGCCTGGCACTAGTTCCGAGTCAGAAAATTCCTGTTTCCGCTGAGGTATACATAGTGCTTTTCTCAAATATGTGAGGAAATAAAGAAAAAATTTAGGAAAAACTACAAGTATGTTATATTGGAAAAGTTGTGTTGATACTGTGTTTTATAATAATAGGTAATACGCATAGCATAAATAAACCCCACCATAGTTGGCTTCTTGTTTTTTGATAACTGAAATAAGCTAAAACACATTTTCAGAAAAGATATTAGCATTTATGCTCATCTTCGTCCATCCATACATACATCATAAACATAAACCCTTTGTCTCTTGACCTAGCAGGAAGCAAGTAATCCACTATTATTCTTTCACATTAGGCAGAGCGCTATCAATTTCCGCACTACATTCATTTCTGAAAATCATTATTTAAGTTTATTTTGTACTGTAAAGTAAATAAACAACGTAACGAAGTAAATTATCATAACCAACTAACTTTTCCGCTTTTTAAATTTATATTTAATAAACCATAGACAAGATAGCCCGACACAGTACGCGCATGCGTATTCGCGCGCGCACTTTGTGAAGCCCTCTACACACGGCTGTTTAAAAGAATTATTTTGCTTGGCTGAATCCGTTTTTGCCTTGGCCCATTAGATTTATATACAAATATGAGAATTTTAAAAGTTTAACGCAGCGGAAAAATATGGAATTTCATACATTCATTTTACTCCTAGGAGTAAAATGAAGCACTTTCCGTGTTCGATTTAGGAATCAAATGCGGCCATTTCCGAGCATCTTTGAGAAAAGAACTTTTTCGATTTGATTTATGAACACTTATACAAGTATACATATATGTATATTGAACTGTAGTAATTTTTTTTGTTACAGCTATCTGTCTTTCATCAAGTTTTGTATTCACTGTAAGATAATAGAAATTAAGTTGCAAAAAAATAATGTTTATTTTAAAGCAAACTGTAGACGATAGAGAGACAGCTGGAAGAAAATTCTACAATTCATTGTATAAATAAGACATACAAAATACTCCTTTAGTTCGTCCGTGCGTCGGTTAAAAATGAAATATCATGGCCAAGTAGAACAGCGATTACGGCGTTCCACACATTAGATGTTTTAATTACTTTCTGTGCTTGATACGCGTCCTTGCCTGCGCAGTTAACTTACATTCAGGGTTAATAGAAAAATAAAATAATGTAAACAAACCTTCATGCCTTTACAATCACTCACGCTTATATATTGTACATATTTATTATTTACAGCAATGGATTCATTATCAATTTATACACAGAAACTTGTAACGGTCATTATTACAATTATTTTTTTGGTAAAAAAATATAATTACTTATATTTTTGAAGGGTTTTGATTGGAATTAGAAGAATTAGAGAAACCAGTATATTCATCAGAGAACAAAAGCAAACGTATATTCATTTCTTCGGTCTTTGGCAAAAAACCATAGACAAACTAAAACAACTGCCAGTATGGTAGTGTTCGAATTAAAACCTGTTTGGTTTAAGTTTTTGCCATGTGTCAAATGCCTTTTTTTGTCTATAAATGCAGTTGTCAGTCAGACATATTTATGGTGTAGTACAGTCAAGTGTAAAAATGTGGTTACAGTGAAAGCCATTACACTGACGTAATAAAGTCGTCGGCGTCCGGCGTCTGACATATTTATGAGATGATGGTTTCGATACTTATTTTTGCAGCTCACTGTACATCCTTGTGTTGTTTTTGAATAATTAAGTAAGTACGAAACATCCGGCAAAGCAACGGGATCTAATCACAATAAGGCTTAGTTTTCACCCTGGGTTCGAAGGAGTCGCTTTCAATTTACAGGATTAAGTTGCCGAGCGTACGGCTAAAAAAGCTGGGACAAACGCTAGTACAGTCACCGGCAATAGTATCTTCCTACATACATGAAGGCCGTAAAAATATGTGACACGCTCTTATTTGTAGGCCTTTAAGAGCGTGTCGCATATTTTTGCGGCCTTTATGTAGGAAGATACTATTCCGGTGACTGTACAATGAGGATGATTGCATCCTTGTAAATATGTATGCCATACCGTACCTACAATATGTATGTAGTAAAATAAAGATGTCACAAGAAACAAGTGTCAGTTTCGTTACCCCTCCACGTTTGTAACAACCTCAAACCATACAACACGTCCCACTGCCATTAGCACGCGATAATAGCCTTTAATACAAGGAGACAATGATCTCATCCCATATGCACAAGAGTTACGTTACCGCATTATGTAATATGAGAGCGACACAGGTAGCTGATAGAGACTAGTAATCCTCATTCACTCTACATCCTTTATTGTATACGAAATACGAACATGACATTGGCGTGATCTCATCTCCATAATATTAGTAGTCCGCGTTGAACTGAGAACTCGCGATTTACTTGGGAACGAGTTGACCACTGTGACCTTTATAAAGATCACTTATGCGCATTCTGCCTCCATAACCCGTACATCGAGCCTGAGAGAACGCTCAAATTTAACCTTTTCGACGCCATGTCAAACGCAAAACCTACCACTCAGACGCCACTACATCTAAATGTCAAAAATGAAGTTAAACTTTATGCGTGTGCATGTAGGTCTATTTTGCTCTGTGGTCGGTGACCGATATATCGGTGTTTGGCGTTGGACCTATGGTGCCGATATATACGTCTTTGGCGTGGAAAAGGTTATATTATCTCTGCTATAAGTAACTGCAACTCAATTTTCATAAAGATCATAAAAACGATACTAAGTTACGCGGAACAAATTTTCTAAGTCAAAAAGCCATACCTACACGGACGTCCAGAGTATATAGATTTCTGACGTGTCAGCAAAGCCTCTGATATGGTTGTACGCGTCCATAGGCCAGTAAATGCTTTCCATAAAACGGGACGTATGCTTATTTTCTAACATGGTACAAAGTATATATAAAAAAGGCTTAGTAGTCGGCTTAATACCGATATTGTCAGTCTTTGTTTTTTACTAGTCTCCGGTAACAGTTGCACAAACACAACACACGACAACAAACACATTATTTGTAGCATCCTTAGCGAAATGCTGTGGCGACACTAGGACGCTCGGAATGCAACGCGCGTTTTATTAGAGAAGACGCAAGGTTAATGGGGTAAGCCGGAGAGTTATATCATTGTTACGAGTAACTAACTCCACTCAAGTGGCAATAGAAGTAGCTTAGCAGTTAAGGTGTTCAAAATGATCTGCAATCGTTCTTATTATCTCTATTCCTGCGATCCATTTCACCTCGGCCTACCCTACTGTTTTATTTTAGTGACCAGTACGCTTACCATGAGTTATGGCATTGACGTTTTCGAGAACGAGTATCGAGTGTTCTATCTGTGCATCTTGCTTGTAACATATTAGTATAAACGAGATGAACAGATAGAAAATTCGTTACTCGTTAACGAAAAATGTCAATGTCAAACTCATGGACCTCATGGTAGCCGTACTGCTTAGAAAGATCACTACAACTGCTGAAACATTAGATAATTTTTAGTGCAACAGTTCTTGTTGCGATCTAGGGTCATATGTATTATATGCTGACATTGCTGACTACGATTCCGGGAGCATCTGTTAAAATAGGTTTCGTTACTTTAAATTAAGTACCTATTAGGTAAGTCACAATGTAACGTTACATTTCATTACATTGTAAGATTTAACAACACGACTACCTAAAACAAACGAATGGAAGTAATTATCGCTTATTATCATTACGAATCGCCAGGAAAACACGCGGAAACAAGGAATTAGCCAGGCGTTACAGCATCAGCATACCTGCAGTAATGTTGTTTAATTACTGGTCTGCCAATTCTTCTTTGGTTGTCGAATTGTTGTGCACTTTGGGCGGGTTTGGTTGCAGTACATTCGCCATCAAATATATCGGAGCGGCCATGGTACTTAAAAATATCTGAACATGCACTTTATCGCCTTGACGATAAAGGCGTTGTTCAGATATTTGTAACCATCTTGGCCGCTTCGATATATCTAATGGCGACTGTACGTTGCTGTTGCGTGGCGTATAATACTCATGGTAGAGCCAGAGAAACTTTAGTCAGCTTTTTCTTTGATAAATGAAGGATAAAGTACTTGATTATTAATAATGTAATATGTTAGCCTATATTCGTCCCACTGCTGGGCACAGGCCTCCTCTCATACACTAGAGGGATCGGGCTATAGTCCCCACATTGGCCCAAAGCGGATTTGGGAACTTCACATATCTTACTTGATTATCTGTGCCAAATGGGGCAAGTTGATTATGTTTCGTGGTCATTGGTTCCGCGAGTTTAAGACAACATGTGTGTTGTGTGCTTAGATGGTACAAAAATTTGAGCGTGACGAGGTAACAGGCAGACAGATCGCATTTAAAATATTGTTTACCATTTGCAATGGATGCTGTGGCCAATAATGATACGATTGTAGAGACCTGCGAGCAATTCTATCACTTCCCATTATAAGCGATCTGGATGTCGATTTATAATAGTATTAATTCTACAATGTTAAATACGCCATACGATTAAATAAATAAATAAGCGATCTGTATTAAGTGCACCATATACGCAATTGTAACGAAACATGACAAATGAGTACAGTCACCAGCAATAGTATCTTCCTACATGAGGGCCGCAAAGATATGTGAGACGCTCTTATCTCCCTACAAATAAGAGCGTGTCACATATGTTGTGGCCCTCATGTAGGAAGATACTATTGCCGGTGACTGTACATCTCAACTCTCATGATTAACAGGGTACAAGTTTGTCGTCAAATCACTATTAAACTGATTATATACATGTCTATCAGTATCGCCATTATCTACGAGTGCATGGGAATAAGGCTGCCTTGCGTCACCAATCGCATTGCTCGCTCTGACTTACTTTGGTGACGTATTGAACGATATGCACACTATGTATGTCAGCACCACGCTTAGAATTACATCTCGAGTTTCCAACCTAGAGTGTACTAAAGGGATAGATCAAGCGTAGGTGGTAGGCAACCCTACCTCATCGAGTAGCAGAATTCGGTTTATACAGGGCGATGCCCGATCAAATGTTATGTATTTGGGTTCCTAGTATCCTGAGCAAAAGTTGGAGCATTTTGTAAAGTCAGCCAAAATATCATTATAAAATATACCTTATTTAGTAGCAAATAAAACCTTATGCCATTCGAAAGTACTAATCAACCTGGTAATAACGAAAAATGGTAGCCGACCTTAAATCTGGAGCTTTTGTTATTCAGCTTTCGTGTTTCTACTCGGCTACTATGATACCTATTTAATAACCTATTCGCAAAAAATAATAATCAAAGCAATAAAACGCATTCAATTTAATGATGTCTAGTCTACCTAAGTATAAAGGAAGGTTATTAACTTAAAATCGTCTTTTGCAATCTCTATAATGTCTATTCATTTTCTGGGAAATCGGAATTTGTAAAATTACATGCTTCGGCTGAACATTGTTCATTTTTATGACACAATAGTCGAGTAAATAATCGGTTTTCCCGAACGTTTACTTGAAGTTAGGAACGGGTTATAATGGCGATTGTCCTTTGTTCAATTCATTTATTTGAACAATCAGTTCTCATTATAGTAATTATAGTTTGACTTACCTAGCTTTTGTTTTTGTTTTTAATTAAGTTCTATAGCTATATTAAGGAACTTAAATAGTAGATTGTACAACAAGTGCATAAAACGCACCATTTTACGCGAGGCGTTTATCCATACGAGCGAGCTCGCGAGCGAGGATGGATATAAAGTACGAGCGTAAAATGGGTTTTATGGACGAGTTATACACTCTACTTTTTACTTCGATTGTGAGGAAATAAAACGAATAGGAATTTCTTTCATTTCACTTTCACTTTATGCTGGGTATAGGCGGACTAAAACTCAATTTTATGCACAAGTGCATAAAAAATTGACTTCTTCTAAGGCTATTTTGACAATGGCAATTTTTTATGCACTTGTGCATAAAATTGAGTTTTAGTCCGCCTATACCCAGCATAAAGTGAAACTTTACGAGCATGAGAAGTAAAAAGTATATTTTTAAGTTTAAGATTTCAAAAGAGGAGGTTCTCAATTCGGTTGTATGTTTTTTTTTATGTTTGTTACTCCATTTTAAAAATTCATTACATATACAGATTGGTCCTGTTTTTGTCAAAACGCAGTTCTGATGATGTGATCCATGACGAATCGAGGAAACTCATCAAATCTTAAAGGCATAAATATAGTGATTTTTGTGTTTTTATCAACAAATCAATATATATTTTCATTAAAAAAGTGACTTTTTTTTTTGATGAGGTGATGATCAGAACGGATCTCTTCAACAATGCTTACATAGCTTTGGCGATTTGTCCTCTTCGCTGATGTCTGTTAAGCAAGTTAGATTTTCAAGACAAAATTTTTGTCAAGCGCGAGTTCTGATGATGGGATTCATGAGGAATCGAGGGAACTCCTCAAATCTTAAAGGCATATAGTGATTTTAGTATTTTCATCAACAAATCAAGCATTTACTTTTAAAGAAGTGATTTTTGATGAAGTGGAACTGCTGATGATGATCAAAACAGAACTCTTCAACAGCGGTATGACAATGGTTCTGATTACATCACATAATTGCTAAATTGAAATAAGTGTGAAACATCGGTGTCAAAGCATGTTCACGCATTTTCCTTTGCCACATGCGAGGTCGCTGCGTGCTGGAAAAATGCGGTTGTCTTTGTTTAGGACAGGAAGCGACGACTTTGTGGACACTTATGAAATACTGGGACTGGGCTATTGACGCAGTTCAAGTAACATTTAGGAGTAAACCACGAGAGTGTCGCTTTCGAAATGCAGCTCTTTTATTATTTCGTAGAATGCTACGCAAGTATACCTTTAGTAAAAATAAGCATGTTAGGGATAGGCTGCGTTTCCATTTGAGATGGGCGAGGATGCGTTGGAAGGAATGTGTTTGTTAAGAACCAATCCTAGAGCTGCGTTGTGCGAGGATAAACAAATGAAGTGATTCTGTTGGTTTTCAAAAACACATTTCTCGCAACACATCCTCGCTCATCTCTTGTGGAAACGCAGTCTTGAGATTTTTTCAGGACGACATGATATCATGAATATCAATTTAACACTCAACATGCTGTTGTTTATGCTTTTCCGGTGGATTTCTATCACTATGAAATGTGTAGTACGTGAATATGGAATATTCAGCCTTCCCGGGAACTACTTATACCTACACTTTTTTTAAGTAGCAGGTAAGGTCTAAGCCGACAAATAAATTTTATGGCAAAATAATTTAGCATAGATACTTTTTCTAAAAATTTCACGACTTTTACGCGGACAGAGTCAAGTCAGGTACGTAATTAAATGTCAAATTATATTCGTAACAAAACGCCAACTTAGTAAAAACCTCTAAATAGCTCTAATTATCGAATTCAGCTTCCAAACTGCATTCAAATGGCGTAACCACCTGCATAAAACTGTATTTCTCATTATCTACGAGTAGGTATCAGGCCTTAGGATGCTTTGCCAATGGCGAATTTTATATGGCTATTGCAACACGCAACGGTACCTAATGGAATGGTTGACTAATAGTAATAAGTTACTACTTAGAAGCTAGCGTCGGTGCAGACCGGATTAATTAAGCCTGCAGGGTAGTGTAATAAGGCAACACAAATAAAACTTCATATGAAATTGTAATGCACATCGGGTTCTCTGCCTTTTCGTGGAAAATTGTATTGCCGAATTTTACTTGCCAACCAACTTTTGGCAGAAGTTTCATTTGGCCGAATTTCATTTCCTAACTTTACATAATCTAACCTAACCTAACCCAACCTAGTAGGTAATTTTCTTTACGTCACTCTGGGCGCTAAGTGAGATTTACCGCCCTAGGGCGCAGCGGAAAATATCACTTCACACCCAGGAAAAGACGTAAAATTATGTACGCACCACGGGCGGTAATAAGGAAGGCCTCAGATCGCTTGTTTATGGCCCTTACTTTCGGTTCGGGCCACAAATGCCAGCTATCTGAGCCCTTCTTTATTTCCCGCCCTAGTTACGTAATATACTATTTCACAACTATGGGGTTGGTAAATGAAATGATTGCGAAATCATTATTTGGTAAAAGTTATCCGGTAAAAGGAAACTTATTCGAAAAGTTAGTTGGCAAGTGAAAATTGGTAATACAATTTTCGGCGAAAAGGCAGGATTTCCTGCATATATCGCTTTCAGAACTTTCTTTTAAATTCGCTACTTTCCTTTAGATACTCAATAAAATTAAATATAAAAAAAATCTTCGTTTAAAAAGAGTAGCTTTTTTAAGTCAGTGCATTGAAAAGGGGTCCCAATTTGTGGATATACCTAGAGTTTTTAGTATTTCCCAAAACTACATAATTAACGCTATCTACCTATTAGTGAAAGAATGAAGTGTCAACGCAAACAACAAAGTGGCTCTTTCACTAAATTCGTCCACATCTGATTCCTAAAGACATAAGTACTTTTTGAGGAAGTCAGATGCATATAATAATCATAATATAATAATTTTCTTTTGATGCTTTAGAATACGAGTAGGTACACTTTTCTTTTTGAGTCATGTAGGGCCGGTTACTCTGTGAGAAAATAAATCACCATCTAAGTCTGTTTGAAGAATATAATGCAATTTCTTAAATGTTGTTGACATTTGAACTTAGTAACATATCTACTGTGCGATTTTGACCGTGGCATATGTGTCAAACGTAATGTAGGCCATTATCAATGTTACTCCAAAATCTGCATGTGAATGTTTTTATACGAATATTGATAACCCCCAATGAAGGTCGTATTATGTGGAACACGCAGTATGACCGGTATTCTACAGTCGCCATCAAATATAATATATCGGATCCATGGTACTCAAAAATATCTGAGCATGCACCTTTTGACAAGAAAAGCGTTGTTCAGATATTTGTGAACACCTTAGCCGCTCTGACATATCTGAAAATATCAATATGTATTTATTTTATTGACTTTGGTAGGTAAGCAGCCTAGCTGATAAAAGTATAATATAATGTATATGTATTTGAACATTTCATCAAAGATACTGTGACTCAATAACATAGTGCCTTGACATTTGCTTGACCAGTTACTATTCAAAATATTCATTTTTGGAATTTATTAGAATATTATTTGGTTATGTTTGATTTGATTGTGTATAAAATTTGTACCTACTAATTATCATTTTATATCTACCAATCGCTATTCGGCGAAGAAAAACATCGTGAGGAACGTGCATACATGCTTCGCAGAAAAATTCAAAAGTGTACGATAAGTCCCCAACCCTATTTAGGCCAGCGTGGGGACTATATTTACCTTGATCCCATTCGTGCTTGAGAGGAGGTCCCAGCATCGGGATCGGGACATATCATTAATTTGAAAATATGTTTTAGTAGTATATGTAAATCTGACGAAGGTCAAGATGCACTTCGGGTCGCTGAGCCAGCGAAGTAAATAGCTTTAGTAACATTGGTTGTCAGAATAGCCATTTTTTTAGAGCAAACATTGACCTCTCGACCACGAAAATGTTACCCCTTTTACTGCTAAATCAAGATGCAGCCGGTGCTCTGCACAATTGACTCAGACAATTCTGATAAAAATAGAAGCGTTTATGCAAACTACTCTACTCTAGGAGCCTATTGAACGACATGTAGTTAAGTATTTTTAAGAAGAAAATTCTAATCTCATACTTATTTTATAAACTTTCTGAAAACATCGAATATGCAAATGTAGCTACAATCGCGGTGAATTGTATACTTATTGGTTGGCACACTAGACCTTGTTTTTAACCTTTGTATTTTTTGCGGTTGAGTAGGGCATCAAGTGCATCAATAGTTTGAATCAGATGTTTCGTAGTGTCGTAATCCGGCGGTTAAATCTTAAAATACGGCTTTAAGAGAGGACTTCGAAGGCTAAATGCCAAGATATACCTGTATCTAGTTGTACCTACAGCCAATATCACCTTTTACCGCACCGCTTGGTTCTAACCTAGATAGAACTCGCACAATATCATGAAGAAAATACTATTTTACGTTGTATAAAATAGCCTAAGAGATATGTACAATAATTATACATATACAGGCAACAGTGGCGGTGGGTCTAAATTTTTCTTAGGCAAGCCGGAGCTTAATTTGGCTTAAAATTTCTTTATGAGCTGTAGGAAAACTGCTCAGGTCCCTAAAAATTTGGCAAGACGACGGAAATCGAGTACTAAGGACGCGCCGCCCCTGATAGGCAATGCTATTATATAGGTACGGTCAACTGCTACAACTTTGTCTACGATGCACAACTTTGCCTGGCTTGAAAAACTTGGTTTTCTTCACCAAACAGCTATTTATATCTTATTCCTGAGATAGACGCCTTTCTCCCATCATATAAATAGCTGTTTTTTAAGCCAGGCAAAGTTGTGCATCGTAGACAAAGTTGTACCAGTTGACGGTACCAAGATTCTATTATTACAAATTTACAATATTAATTTACTTTGGATTAAAAAAACTGTCTTTATCTCTATTATTTCACTCTTTGTTATTGTGCTATTGTTACTACATTGCAGTTATCATTATTGATTAAGTATTATTTGTGTATATTGTATCATTATTATCATAGAGACTACTTTGAAACTACCCTTAAGAAAGGAGTTTAAAAGGCCAAGTATCAGTATCTTTATTCCTGAACTACAAATATTGGTGATTGTTATTAAGGGCCTACCTTTATCTCTAACAATCCGATATCACAAACACTCACACTAGGCACACTAGGAACGCGATGTGTTGTGCGCGGCGCAGCCCACACTGCCGCTGCGCAGGAGTCGATGCGCTTGCAACACCACACGGTCAATGTTAATGGGCCCTTAACGTTTGGTAACTTATGCGATGGGTGACGTTTTCAAGGTTGGGTTTGGTGACGCGTGCCTTAATGTAACCGTTTCATAATCTGTTTAGGGGATACCGTAATTGACACTTGAAGGTGGTATATTGATGGTTTAAGAATTTATTTCTCTAAAAGAATTATCATGGTTTAAGAATTTATTTCTTTAAAAGAATTATAATTCACTTAACTAGAGAAATTCACAACATTATAGAAATTTATTCTTGTTAGGGATAAGGGTGCCTCTGATCCCTTCCCTACTACTCGTGAGAACGCTGTGGTGATTCATTTAATTAATAATCATCCGCATGGCGGCGATGCGGTTCGCCACCCGTCACGTCTCGTTCTTCACGGGGGCGAGAAGCGGCTCACGGACAGCCGTTTTGCTGCATTGATCGTAGCAAATGGAAATCCGTGATCTCTGCCTACCCCTTTTGGGATATAGGCGTGATTGTATGTATGTGTATATTCTCAACTTCTGAAGGTCGGGTTTGGTGACGAGTTCCGTAATGTAATGTAACCATTTCATAATCCATTTCGGGGAGACTTGAATTATCACTTGAGGAACAGTGAAAGCTCTTCGTATAAATCCTATAAATCGTAAACAAGGTGTAACAAAACTGTTGGTGATCTTTTTAAGGGCATAGTAGGTTAATTCGGTAATCTTGGTATCGTATTCTAATAATGTAAAAGTAAGAAAAAAAATTCTCGAAAAAAAAAATGTTTTGTAATAAGGAAGGTTGACCAAGTGGGACGACGTGTCCCATATAAGGCGCTCTCGTACAATTCTATTATACAACCAGCGTACACACTTTCAGGCAACCGATTGAAACAGCGGATAAAAAAAAACAGAAGATAATTGACTGAGGAGTCGAGCGTAGCGAGGCGACGAACGTCTCCGTTTTCACTGGTACGACGAATTGGCAGATTGATGTGTGTGTATTGGTTGGTTGGTCAGTGTCGGTCTAGAGGTCGCATTTTTCATACGATTTCTATGCTTGTCATGTGCTTGTGATGTCACGAACTTGTCATGTACGTTTCTTGATTTATTTGCCCGAAATTGTTGAGCCTTTTTTTTTATTGGGGGGAAAATGAGGGGGAAAAGGGGGAAGTTTGCTGTCGCGTTATTTATGGACACATTTCAATCATTTTCGGGTAAAAGGTCAAGCCCACACTTCCTCAGAGGTTGTTGTAAAAAAAATTTTGAGGGAGGGGAAAAAAGGGGGGAAATGCTCCGAAGTTTACGGTTCACAGAACAACTAGTTTAATTGATCTGATTTTGTGACATTTTGACAGAAATCGTTATGTATATACTAGAGTGTTATCATAGCCTTCAAATGTAAAATAAATTCTTGTTTGTGTATAGGTATTTATTTAAATCAAAGTATAAGCAGCATTGGATAGATAGCTCCTTTCGACATAATGGTGCCTAATAATATGGTATACGTGTACGTGCGTCCACGCATGTCACACCCTGCCAATCCTAGTTGCCGAAAGACTGTTATCCTACTTACTCATACGTTCTTGATTGCTGTCCTTGTGTATTTTTCCTTGTTCATTTTTAGTTCTTCTCTGGAGATACGTAGATGCTAAGTATCTTAATCAAATAAAAACACTGTAAGACTTTCCACCAGAAATGAGCGATGATGCGTTGCGCTTGCGAGAAATGTGTTTGTTAAGAACCAATAAGAGCTGCCCCGAGCGAAGATAGCAATCTCTGGTGGAAACGCAGCCTTTTATTTTTATACCAAAATGTTACCTAATTTTATTTTAAAACTTCCGTCAAATTCCGACACACAAACCAACAACAAATAGATTTATGTTTAAGGTACCTATAAATTATACTTTATATATTCAAATTGTAGTTAAGGCCGTTCCTCGATTCGGACAAGCCACGCCCATCCGTTAGAGACACGTTTATGGCTCCCGTGCACGAAAGAAAGAGATACAGCGCTCTTAAGGATCACACTTTCTGACTATATTACGATAAATAAGCGAATCTATAAAGTTTTGTCTAATTTTGTTTCTGTGACTTTTTAGATAAACCAGAATACCATATTATTTACTTAGTTATATTGCTTAATGTCTTATAGTTTACGTAAGCTGAGAAAAATAAGGGGGAAAGGACCCAACTTCGGTTTTTTTTTCTATCGAGGCAACTTTCAGCAATCATGTTTCGGCTTGTGCCATAAACAAAAGTATATAGTCTTATAATATAAATTCGAAAATAAATTCAGTCGCTTTTCCCGTTTAGTCAATAGAGCGTTTGTTAAAACACATGATTTTTCAAAGTAGCCCCTTAAGTACGTAAAGTTATAAATATATTTTAATTGTTGCTTTGCTTTATTATATATAAGTCGGTTTAATGATTAGTACCTCCGCTGTTAATAATTATTTTCCTATTTTATAACAGTATTTTAAGTTGTTAAGTACTAGAATGCGCAGTACCTACTTCATGTTTATTAATTAAGTATGTCTCAATATTTAAAGCGGCTTGCCTTGCCACGTGTGTAGTGAAACGGTAAGGGTAAGTGCTCATATACGTATACTTATGTAACAATATTGTCTGTTGCAGGTACGTGACATCTGTGCAACTAGTTTGACGAGAGATGTACTATAATGTAAGTGAAGAAGTGGTAAAGTAATTGTTGAGCCATTAACGGTTGCAGCTGTTTTCTTTTGTTTATACTTACTCATGAACTGTCCAGAGTACCTATTATTTTATATCAGTTTAACAATTTGCTGGCGCGTTCTGAAATCTACCGACTCACAGCTGCCAGACGCCCGGATATACGTCTTAGTACTTATATTCTTCTGACGAAAATTATTTTGATCGGTTAAGTCGATTTGAGTTAGCTCCATACACTTCTTTCTTAGGCAGATACGAACTTTTGATATTAGTTTTTTTCTTACTCCATAGAAGGCACGGAACCCTTCATTATGCGTGGTACGATACGGTTTTTTAAATGTTTTATTACACCGAGTGAGCCAATGTTTGCATCACAAAACTCTTGTATTTATTGAATACTTTATTGGTTAAACCATTAGCAAATGACAAGAATTAGCGTGGCCCTAATGATGTGCTTGGAGATTTCCCCAACAATGCCTGCAATGCAATGCTGGTGAAATGTGAAATCAAACTCAAGAAATAATGCAATTGCGCAACTCTTGCCATTCTTCTACTAAAAAAAAACAATTTGATTGAGGGTCGGGAAAAGAAACATTCGGAACGAGTCTACTAGAGGCGACTTTATGTCAGAGCATATTTATTTTAACACAAGTTTCCTTAACTACTTTATTTGTTTTTATTTGTACAGTAAGTATTACCATACAATAATTTTAGTTTCACTTAGATTTATTTCGATGATATTTTCGCTTATTTGGTGACGTCCCCGGCTGCTAGAGTCCGTCTACGTCAAGTTGTCCGCCAACTGCTGTGTCAAGTATGATATGGTTTAACGATTATGGTATTTATGGTTAATGACAAGTCTGTGCACACTTAGCATAAATAGGTTAACTCTTTAGTGGCGGAGCGTCAGTAAAACTTGATTTCTATCGGCTTGCCTAATTTCAAGATATTCCTAATGCTAAAAAAGGTTAACCAAATTAGCTTCATCTTCTCTACGATTTCAAATTTGACGCGCCGCCACTGTGAACACAACAAGCAACAGTGTTGCGGTTCTCTATTCTATCTATGTTTTACGCTAGTATTGCATCAGTTATTTTAATAAAAGGCCTATAAAAGTCGCCCTTGGCCAGATAAGGTAACCAGTCAAACTTGTGAAGCATTGTGGTCCTATATACTCCCTACGTGTGATGAGTTGATGACATTTCTGTCGACGACCTCCGACATCTTGCGAGTCGAAACCTACATAATTTTAATGGTAATTTTTGGTATAAAACTTAGTAGATATTCACCTAAAATGTAAGTAAATATTATTGGGTTACTAGCTTTTTTATGAAGTATAGTTTTTGAACTCTGCAATCTCCACATGCACACCTTTTATTTTTCTATTGTCAACCGACTTCAAGATTTCGAAGGAAGAGTCTCACAATTGGTCCCATTGTCATCACGTCAGGATCCTGGAGAAATCGAGGGAACTCTTCAAATATTATAGGCACATGATTTCAGTATTTTTTTACAGTAGCTCAGGCAAATGCTTTTAGAAAGGTGGAGGCTAAGTGAAGTCAGTTCTTATTTGTTTAAAATTATTTCGAAACAACTTCACATATTATAACTAATCAATATATTACTAACGAGTAGCTACGGTGTTCCCCGCAAACGAAAGTTTCGCCACGAAGACATGCCGCCAAGGCTGTCCTCTGTCGTAATCCGACGACACACGTTAATAACAACTACATATGAAATATAATATTAGTATATAGCTAAAAAACTCTATTATAAAGTCCCTCTTGTGTGTAGTTGTGTACCTACATTTTACAAAAAATATTTACTATCATCATTATGCATTATCTTCAAACGCTAAGTTTGGGCCTATTTACAGAATGATTACTCATTAGTGCAAGATTTTATTGTTAAGAAAATAAGAGCGTGTGTATATCATTTTGAACAGACCCACTTAGCTACTTCTGCTGCTGACTGTACCTATAAGAATGACATGAATATCATCCTAACGTTAAACAAGTGGAAATTGAGTAACAGACAACGGTTGTGTCAGAACTATTTATTTCGACAGTATTTATTCTGGTATGATCCTTTCTTTATCTTTTAGATAAGAACAACAAGAGGATTTTGTGATATATTCATTTATTTATTATTCTATTGTAATATTCCCAATTCGTGAGACCTATAAATAATTTAATATCTTTTTCAACAATAAAAAAAAAACATTATTACAAAATTCAACAGTAGCTCGTAAGTGGAAACAAGTATGTATCTGTACAAGTATTGACTGATATTGTTATGTTTGTCTCAACTCAAAATTCATCTTTCAAACTGTATAGTTTTGTTATCATATCAGCAGCCTTTTCAGCAATCACCAAGGTAGTTGCCATAGTGTTGGCTCCCACAATGGCAGGCATCACACTGGCATCCACAACTCTTAGTCTCTTCACTCCATGCACCATCAGCTCCTGGTTCACTACGGAACTGGCATCTTCTTCCAGACCCATTTTGGCAGTTCCAACTGGGTGGTACACAGTAGTTGCCATATGCCTTATGTAACACTCCCAGTAATTATCTGTGTTGAACAAGAATTCTGAGCAAAATGGTAGCTTCACCTGGACAAGTTTTGCATCAAGAGTCTGAAAGGAGTTTGTATTCTGTAACTTGGATACGAATCTTATACCTTCGATTAGTTGTTTTAAATCATTTGGATTGTGGAAATAGCGAGGTTTGATAACGGGTTTTGATGTAGGTTTATTATCAGCTAATAATACTTCACCTTTGGATTTCGGGTGCAGCAAAGTGGGATAAAGTCCAATCAATTCAAATTCTTTATTTAACTTTGCAACGGCTTCTATAACTTCCGATTTATATCCTGTTTTATTCATATAAAGTTTTAGCATTATTTGGTCATTTTTGGGAATGTACATGTGATGGAACTGAATGTTGGGTATATTGTTGTCGTTTGTATTGACGAAAGCCATGAAATCAGTTATGCCTATCGTAGACAATGGCCCATTTCTAGTTAAAATGTATTGCATTGCAAAAAGGGTGAATGCCTCGGGCGATATTGATATAGTCTCTTTAATTGTTAGGTATATTGGAAAGAAGACATGATCTTGCAGATTTTGACCAACTGGGAGGCTTAATATTGGCTTAATACCTTTCTCTTCCAGGTGTTTTTTAGGTCCTATTCCCGATAACATAAGAATCTGCGGTGTGCCAATAGAGCCAGCGGATAATATCACTTCTTTCCTAATGTTTATTTGCATAATTTTCCCGTTGGCCAGTTGAACCTCCACGCCGACGGTAATTTTAGCCTCGGTGTCTATAATTACCTTGTGTACTCTGGCATTTTTTACGATATGCAGGTTTATAGACTCGTTTATGAATATTTTAGCAGTATTTAAACGTTTCCCGTTATTAGTAAGCAGTTTGGTTACCCCGGTGCCTATAACAGCCTCATTACTTAATTTATCGTTTGGCAATACATCTAGTTCCTTATAAGCCTCCTCAAACAAATTATAAAATGGGTTTGTGTTAAAGTTGTAATCGCCCAGGTCAAGTTTCTTTTCGATTTTGTCGAAATATGGTATTAGATCATCATATCCCCAGCCTGTATTTCCGAGAGTTTCCCAGCCATCATAGTCTGCATGATGTCCTGTGATGTACAGCATGGCGTTGATAGAACTGGATCCGCCCATACATTTTCCTTTGCTCCAAGTGCATCGTTTGTGTCGGAACCCCAGACAGCTCTTTCCGTCTGGGTCTGTTTTGTAATTCCAGTCGTGGATTGTACGCTGGTTGTTGTACAAGAATGCCGGAACCTGTAAATTATCTTTATGTGTATATAAATCAAATAAAAGTAGTTAGTTAGTCTTTGTTTCTTCAACTCTGACAGGATCTCTAAACTAGGTACCGGCGCATCAAAAGTATTAGTAGAGTTTTTTTACTCTCCGCGATTACTTGGTGTGTTAGATGGTTTTATATAAGCATACTATAAGAAATGAAAGGCGAAAGTTGAATCGGATTATTCTTTTTACATTTTTAAAGACAAATCCCTACAGCTAAGATCTTACCGTTATTGACATAATCGACTTGTTGCTATTTATTGGCGTTAGGCAATTATTTAAACACGTATGAACTTTTATCTACCCCGTCATGATAATTACCTCGCTATCTAGTCCTGGGTCGCCGCCAGCTTCCAGCAGCAACACAGTCCAGTGCTGGCTTAGGCGGCTGGCCACCAGCGAGCCCGCTGTTCCGGCCCCTACTACTATGAAGTCATATGACAGTTCTGCAACAAACATTAACTATGCGTTATAAAAATACATATACCTATTTACAAGTATTACTAGTTATTTTCTAACCTTTAGCCATATTGAGCGAGGTGATTGATAGACCATACGTAGCATCTTTTTCTATGGGACCAACCCTGAAATAAAAAAAAATTGGCTCTTCATAGAAAACCTCGACGCCATCAGCCGAACCGAAATGTATGAAACTGTCTAACAAATCCTGCGATTTCAGAGTTGGTCCCATCATAAAAGTTGTTCAGTACTCGTTACCTAATCTAATCACCTCGAACAATATAGGTTTAGGGTTGGAAAAGCGGGATGTATAATGTTCTAAGCTACATATTGAAGAAAAACCTTTCACAGAGATAGGTAGAGGTCTTGAAGGTCATAGAGATTAGGTCAAGCAATTTCGCAATGAAAAAAAACAGCAGTGGTTAGGTACTATACCATTAGGAATTATTTAAGCCTGAATCGGCCTTTGGCCTAACCGCAAACGAAATCGGAGTGATGTGAGGCATCATATTTATTTTGAATCATAGAAAACTTTAAAAAGTTGCATAATTTAAGTGTAGTGTAGGTATGTGGCAAAATTAGGTATCATTACCTACCTAAGCAATGTTAGGTTTAATAAATATGATGAGTTGATGACATGTGAAAATTACCAATTGCACTGCTGCTACAGCTCTAGCGAACACCTCTCCCGTCGCACCGGTGAACATCGATGTATATCTCCATCATATTTGTTAGATGTTTTGCATCAAAGCTACCTTTACCCAATGATTGTTGAGAGCTATCCGCTGGCCACGGCTCGTCGATAAACGCGCAGTGCGCAGCAACCACTGCTGTTACAGCTCTTGCGAACACCTCTCCCGTCGCACCGGAGAACGCCGATGGACACCACGCGGTCACACTTGTCACCAGACTGTCCATTGTATTCTGAGACTAAAATATAAAAAATAGTAGGTATAATATCAATTACTTAGTCGGTTCATAAGTTCTGTCACTCGGGTTTTGACTGGTGAAATAGGAACTGATAGCAAATGCTTACTATTGCCATATATGGTTAGAAAGCCTGTTTAACAGTGATCAATTTAAGATATTATTGAATGCAAATAGTTGTGGCAGTTTTACACAATTCCTTGTAACATTTTAAAAAGCGCAATAAAAAATCACGTCAAAAACACGCGCCCTATTTGAGTTATTTTAGACCCTAATTATTTTTATTCAATTCTAAGAGACTAATATCTTATATGCTGCATTAGCTTGGTCTTTTACCTTTATTTTAATATATAATTTACATGGGTCTGACTGAAAAGAAGGCTGGTATACACAATTTCGTTAGACTACCGTGATGTGTAGAAGCAAAATCTAACCGTTTTGCTCAAAACTGAAAAATACGGCAAGGTTCAGGAGGAGAATTATAGCTGAAGCAAAGACTTGTAAGTCAGCTAAACATAGGTTTCGAATTATGATTTAATCTTCTACTTTCCTAAAAATAACAATTTGTAACTCCTGGACAGCTACAACATGATCTTCACCAACTTTTGTGAAGTATACTTATCACAAATCATCAGCGTATTTTTGTCAGACAACAATCACCAAGTTTACATGGATCCATAAAATACGCGATCGTGATTTTAAATTAATAATAGTATATTTCAATCTGTATGAAATATGCTTTCTAATCTTGTCTATATTTTTTGAATAAAAGCTTTGTATTTTGTTTTATCAGGCAAAACTCTTGTGACAGAACTTATGGACCGACTAGGTATATTTTCTAATAAGTTTACTCAGCAAAAGTGCATCGAGGGCTATTGAGAAATTGCTAGAAAAGTCAATGAATTCCATTAGTTAATTTGATTTCCTAATGGATGTTACTCGAGCTACGAGTATGCAAATACACTTTATGCAATTGTATTGAACTAAAGTGCAGTATTAAGTTTAATAATATTTCCATTCAAAGGAAAGTTTCCAAACTGTCAATCTACTCGTACTGATATCGAATTATTCACTCAATTCATTTCTAAAATGATTCCCAAATTTTAAGACTCTTGAGCACTTCTGCTACATCCACAGCTCATTAAAAAACAGATAAACGAATAAACTCCGGCTTTACATTTAGAAATACTTTTAGTGTGCGGCAGAAAATTAACGATCCTAGTTTTCATATCGCTATATTTGCCATTCATTTAAATGAAGTGATAATAAAGCATCTACTTACATTTGTGTATCCTTCCGTACTTAAGAGACGAGATCCCGCCGACCTCCAGTCTTCAGCGCATGAGTTAGAATGTATAATGACTAGTCCTTGCTATCTCGATCTCAGATGACAATGGTCTCGACTCTACTATTGTCATTCTAATCCTGATATACCTGATTCTAATCCTGCTTCAAGTATATTAGAATTTAGAACCAATGCAGTTTGCACGTAGAAGCAAAATTTGAAGCGCGAAATGCGCACGTTCATGACGTTACGTTGGGATTGCCGTCCCTTTTAATGAATCAAACTACGGTCTTGAATTACTGTTCTCTCCAAAATCCCATTTATCTTGACAGTTCTCTCTAAAACTACAATAACCATAAACACAACAACCGATACACTACATACTACGTATGTTTCCCTGCATATAAGGCCATGTCAAGGGGTTAAATTAATGGGATGCTTACACATCAGAGTTAATTTCTTGACTTTAGCTTCAACAGCTTCAGTCAAGTCAAGCGAATTCATTGTTACTTACGCTACTTTCAATAATAGAATCAAGGAGAAAGAGAAAGAGAGTAATCACTGGTTTATAATTTTTATAAACTATTCTTCAACCGGGTAACGGATATGGAAACTCCATTGGTCCTAACCTCTCTCTTTGCCCGTTGGTTTCTCCTAATTTTGGGTGCACGGTGGTGCGTAGTCTAGTAGGTACAAGTTTTTTTGTTAACCAATAAATTGTCTGACTGTTTGATATGATATATGATGGTGATGCCCGAATCGAGTGTACCTAATGTTTAAGAAAACTAACATGTCCAATCAAAGGCTTAATAATTAGCTCTTTTGACATCCTGCTTATATAAAATATTTATTGTATTTGTCCATTTGACTGTTATTACCGCTAAGACATTACTACTTAGTTACTTATATTAACAGTCGCGTAACTTGCTTTATTTAATTCGTAAAAGAACACCATACATTTCAAAGTATGAAGAAACCAATAAATAGGTACTAAAATTTTCACTAGCCTCCTGTCACGATCTTCTGCTTAGTAGTTAAACTGTATATCATATATATTATAAATAGAATTGAAACAAATTATAAATAAATA
Organism: Pammene fasciana; assembly: GCA_911728535.1. Lineage (NCBI taxonomy): Eukaryota > Metazoa > Arthropoda > Insecta > Lepidoptera > Tortricidae > Pammene > Pammene fasciana. The sequence goes on from OU452292.1 coordinate 9,359,484, forward strand.
GGTATATATCATTTTTTTATTTCTTAAGCAGTAAATTGTTTCCTCTCACAGTTCATTATGCTCATGCAACCATTCATTCTTAATCAAATCAGCTCCTTTCTCGCCAATCATGATAGTCGGCGCGTTTGTATTTCCTCTCACAATCTTCGGCATAATACTAGCGTCTATTACCCTCAAACCTTTAACTTTCCGAACCTTCAGTTCAGGATTAACGACGGCACTCTCATCATCGTCTGGACCCATTTTTGCAGTGCCAGTGGGATGATACAACGAAAAAGTAAGCTGTCTCGCAAGACATTCCAAATGTTCATCGCTACCTTGATCATGTGAATTGCAAGCTCTTAACTTAGGCCACATCAGTTCAAAACCAGCTTCCTTGAAGGCATTTGTCTTGGACAATTTCAAAGTCTTCTTCATGCCTCTTATAAGCGTCCGCAAATCATCATCATTATCAAAATAATTAGCGTATATTAGAGGGTGATCTTCTGGATTCTTGCTTTTAAGAACGATCCGTCCCTTAGATTTTGGCTTAAGAACAATACTATAAACCATCAAAATAGTATTTTCCTTACCCATATCAGCCATATAGTCACGGAATTCGTCATTTAAATTGTGTGAGCCGAACAAGTCAAACACGTTTTTCAAACCTGGAGGAAAGAATAAATAATGATACTGCACATCTGGGCTGGTAGCGGCGGAATCTGTTGTATTCACAAAACCCGTTATCAGATGAGGGCTGACACCTGCGAATATTCCAGACTGATTCAAAACATATTCACTGAAATGTTTCACGATTTTTTCTGTAGAGCTTAGATTGCATTGCTTTTCATTAGTAGGTGTTTTAAAATAGATGCCTGCAAACACATGATCTTGCAAATTTTCTCCAACTGGTAAATCAGCAATGACGTCTATATCTAAGTCCTTTAAGTGCTTTTCTGGCCCTAATCCAGATAAAAGAAGCAGTTGTGGGCTGTTAATCGCACCTCCTGACGAAATAACTTCTTTTTTTGCTTTCACTTCAATATGTTTCCCATCCTTTTTTAACAATATTCCATCAACAATGTTGGAAGAAGGCTTGAATAAAATTTTAGTTACCAATGCATTCTTGACCACATGTAAATTGGTTCTATTTTTGATAGGACTTAGAAATGCTCTTGCAGTGCTCTGTCTGATGCCATTTTTGGTTGTTGAATGACCCTTCTTAATTCCTATTTGATTCTCTGCATTCAAATCTTCTCTTACTTCGGTCCCTATTTCCGAAGCAGCTTTTAACAAAAAACTTTCAAGCGGATGAATTGGTGTTTTCTCTACGTTCAGATATCCACCAGTGCCGTGATACTTCTCATTATTCTCGTCCATATGCGCGGTGAAATTTTCGCTCTTTTTAAAATATGGTAGAACACTTTCATAGTCCCAACCATAGTTCCCGTCGGCAGCCCATTCGTCGTAGTCAAGTTTATTTCCTCTTATGTAGAACATGAAATTTATGCTGCTGGTTCCTCCTAAGGTTTTACCCCGGGGCCAAGTACATTGTTGTCCCTTATATGCTTGGCAAGCTCCTTCTTGGGGTTCCGGTCGGTAGCCCCAGTCTTCTGGGGTTCCAACATTTGTATAAGCTAATTGTGGTGCCTGAAAGATACAACATATAACATTACGTTCATACGGAACAGAGATATGACTGTGTATGTTATCAACAGATTAGTAATGACATAATGATGATAAATATAATGACTTTTATTGAATGATTATAGTGATTAAAATACGTAAGCATGGCTAACACTGGCTGTGAATTATACTTTGATCAATTGATAATTTTATCAGTAATTGTTTGTTAAAATGTTCTCAAGCCTTAACGTGAAATCTCCATCATTAAAACATGGACATGGTGTTTAAGGAAGAGGTATATTTGAAATACCTCAGTGGCTAAAGTGGGGTTCCCGCCTGCTTCCACCAGAAGCACCTTCCACTCCGGAACCTCGCTGAGGCGGTTGGCGACCACCGACCCGGCCGAGCCTGCACCCACTACTATGAAGTCATAACTCGGATCTGGAAACATTACAGACGTTCAGTTAAACACCAAAAAGTATTAAGACCTAAGGCTGAGGAAGGAGATTGTTTTTTCCTTCATTTTGTGTATTATTTTAAATACTGAGCCTTTTTATAAGTACAGTCAGCCAAGAAAGTGGTCTACCACTTTTCGACTCTATTACTTGATGAATAGAGTCGAAAAGTCGTAGACCACTTTTTTGGCTGACTGTACGTAGGTACCCCAAGCCCCACTGGTTGGGTACACGGGAAAGACCTTTTCCCCTTTGATCTCCACGATTTCCTTCCATATATTAACTTCTTAATACAGTTAGGAAGCGCGAGATAATGTGAAGACACACTCGTGTTACCGTGCAATTGTACAGTCGCCATCAGATATATCGCAGCGCCCAAGTTGTCACAAATATCTGAACAACGTCTCTATTACATTTTCAAGGCGATAAAGTGCAGGTTCAGATATTTGGCCGCTTCGATATATTTGGTGGCGACTGTACCACTATCTCCATCGTAATTTATTTATATGTTTCTTTTTTCTTACTGCACGATCCACTTGTAACGTAAATAATTCTTATCTACTTTTGCATAAACTAGTTGCAATGAATGGTCGGAGAGTCGTACTTGTGTCCACATGTTGTACTTTTTAACCGACTTCAAAAAAGGAGGAGGTTCTCAATTCGACTGAATTTTTTTTTTTTTTTTTTTATCATAATTTTTTTTTTTTTTTTGTATGTATGTTACTCCATATCTCCGTGAATCGTTAACCGATTTTCAAAATTTTTTTTTGAATCGAACAGGTATAACCCCTAGATGGTCCCATTGTCACCAAGTCGGGATCTGATGATGGGATCCTGGAGAAATCGAGGGAACTCTTCAACTATTATAGGCACACCTATAGTGATTTCACTATTTTTTACAGCAACTCGGCCACTTCCTCTTGGAATTGCGGATCCTAAGTGAAGTCGGTTCTTTTTTTGTTTAAAATTATTATTAAATTAAACTGAGTATAATGAACAGGACGCAATATATTGTCAATCGATCAATACTTTATTATGTAGAGTAAGAACTATTATCATGTGGTCTCTTACTAGCCATATTGCAATGAAGGAAGTTTCTTGAATGAAGTTCACGGTACATAAATTTACTGCCCAAGACCTTTGAATAACGGTGGTACCTTGAAGAAGGGCTTCTGTGGCATCAGCAGGCCACACATGGTCTCCGACCAGAGCGCACTGGGCAGCAAAGAACGTCTCCAGAGCTTGCACGAATAGCGGCCCAGCACCCTGGTAGCTGCTGAGAATCGTCGATGTCAGGGCTGGGTCGCACGCCCACATCCTTGCTGGGATTTAGTAAAAAGATTAGATTTTTATTTTAAATTGGTGTAAAAACAATTTTGAAAATGTTTCGGAATTTGTGAGTTGTTATTACTCGTAGTACCTAGTCGTAGTAGGATCCCGATTAGTGTCGGGTAACTCATTCGTGAGGTACCTCATTTGAGCCCCTCGTTCTGTTATTTTGTCGCAGTACTTCACACCGGGAAAATGTCTTACTTCATTTCTATTGAGCCCCCTCTACTCATTCCTTCACTCACTCACGCTAATCGCATACGAAAAATACACACACTGGCCACACTGCACATTCTTCCAAACACTCTCAAACCGTCACACATTCATCCATTCATTCGCGGTACTCGCGCTCGCCGGCAATCAACACATTTTGTCACCTCGTTTGTGTACCTCACCTCATTTGAAGTAAGACACGTTTTTTTAAATGAGGTACGTGCTCACTCAAACTCATTTTAAATTGATGTCCTACCCAACACTAATCCCGATATATTTATTTATCGTATAACTGTCACTGTGTATAGATAGTGCTGCGAGGTCCAGATGGGACAGTGCAGCTGCCCAGGGATCACGTGTAGGGTTGTCTAAGGTGTTTCTTACGGACGCAGAGTAATCTTGATCCCCTATCATAGGATCACGATCAAAATCTAAAACGTAACAATAAGTTAACTGTGTATTATGAAATCGTTCACACGTCAGTCTATCACAGGCTTTCCTTTTAAATAATATACTCACCGTTAAACTTTTATATTGAACAACATAGAACTGCACTGTATAATAGTAACTAAATTGGTATGCGAGTAAACGTTTGCCAGGTTCTAAGAGACGCAAGCTAATGCAGATAAGTTACTGTACTGCTTTATCGAGCCCTTGTTTGCGTTTACTGCACACGACGCGACTCAGAAACGCGGAATGTTACTGTATCTATATTTATTTAAATGATTTTGAAATTGGCATCGCGACCTTTCAATAGAATTGTATAAGAACTACTTTTTATACTATACATCAACATTATAAAGGATCAGTACATGTTATAAGACACGTTTTACGTAGAGGCAGAGGCCTAATGCTTTGAAATAAAAATAAAATAAATCTTAAAAATTACTTTTGTCGCTCTCCGGGCTCAGTCCCAGTACACGGAAAAAAAAGCTTCCGGGATATTCTCAATTTAAGACATTATTATATTATGTTGAAAATATTTCCTCGTGGCATGTATTTATTTCCTGTACCAAAAATAAACTATAGTTTTAAATATAACGAACCGAATGATATTCTTACAAAATGTCTAGTTTTCTTTTACGTAAGATAATACTTGTTTGATTAAATTACAATCTACTCCTATTTACTCAATATACTCTTGAAACGATACATTTTTGTATTTCATTTTAATACAACGTGGTTTTATTAAGCGAAGGATCATATTTTTGGTAAAGGAAATAAATACTTGTCACGACACGAGGAAATATTATCAAGATAATATAATGTCTTGGATTGAGAATATCCCGGAAGTTTTTTCCTTGTAAGAGGAACTCATGTTTCGGCCTCTTAGAACCAGACAAATTATTAACCAAAGCTAAAACGCAACTTTTATACACTTTATTATGCTTTGCATACATGAATGAATACGACTTATCATACATTTTTAAAACCACTCTGTCAAATAATAATATCCCATAATTTAAAAGAAAGCGGGAAACGATATTGATATTATATTGGGACTATATTATGTTTCTGAATTTGAATTCTGATATCATTAATTTATATTATAGATAAGTATATATTACCCATAGCTCACAATCACAACTGTTAAGAGAGGGTTCAATATACTTAGTAAATTATAATGATTAGATAAAATAAAAATAAGAATAAAATATCTCTACATAATTTATTATATGACTTAAAACATAAACATATTTAACATACTTATGACGTTAATAGTAGTAATACTTAATTAGTTTAATAAACTGGGATTCATCGTCTAAGGTAAGTTTGACACTGGGAGAACGGTAACGAATTGACTTTTTGATACTAATTTTGTATGGGTCGCCGCTAGGTGCATTTGAGTACCATATAAGTCGCACGGGAAAGGTTCAAATGTCAGCCAGTGACAGACAGTTCCTCTCATTACTTTAACGTAACAGCGATACTCATTAATGAGGCCGATTGGTGAGCAAAAATCTGGAAATACATGTCCTCTTTCTCGTTCCGTCGTCACAACTACATACTACATAACATTATATATATAGTCACTGTCCAAAAATATAAGGCTGTCAAGACAAGTCTACTAGAGTGTCACAATATTTCGTAGGTGACTTATCGTAGGGTAAAATTTCGGCATCGGTAATATTGACTTCTTAATTTTAGTTCTTAATGTTCTTATACGAGTTGACTTTGCAGTTGATTTATATTTTTTGACTACCAGTTTATATATTACAAGGTTACTTCATATTTGACGCCATCATAATAAAGCCATATTTTACAACTCTTCTGACCTTTTGGAGTTATAATTTCTTCTGTTTCGTAAAAGGGCTGCTTCTCTTCTATTATTGGGTAGTCATATGGGTTTATAAATAGCGATGGTCGCTTTAGTGGTGTTTGTTGATAGTGTGTAGGCTTATACCATTTAAACGGATTCGTGTGTGGGAGCAATCGGTGATTTGGTCTCTTGGGTTTGAGGAGATTGGCTGGTTTGTAAGGGTAGGGCTGAAATGTTGGTAGGCTATATTTGGGTTGTTTTACTAGATACTCGGGTGGATAGATTAACTGCAACACTGGGTCTAAGTTGCTGTTCAAGTTGACTCTGGTGGGGCTACTTTTCATGTCGGGTTCTTGAAGTTTTGGTTCGTTTTTGCGAGCTGCAGAGGTTTTACTTTCGTTATTGGTTTTACGCGTAGTATAATGATGGTCACTTGGCAAGTTGGGGAAGAGATTGGTTGTTTCATTGAAGAAGTCGGGACGGGTTTGATCGACTTTAGGTTCTTGGGTATCTGCGTCTTTTTTAGTGGGTTCTGGGATCTCGGAGTGTTTCGCTTGGTGTTGTCTGTACTGCTCAACGGTGCAGCCGGCGAGTTCATCTTGGAGATTGTACCAGTCCTCTTTGATCATGTCCGATGCCTTTTCTGCAATCATGATGGTGGGTGCATTTGTATTGCCGCTGACAATCTTGGGCATGACGCTGGCGTCTACGACACGTAGGTTTTTCACGCCATAAACCTGAAAAAACAGTGTTTTTTATTAGATTTTCAACCTAATTCAGTTTTACAATTGGATGCGTTGCATAAGTATCATCTATCGCAAGTTAGACTATTTAATTATGATTACTTATATGACTACCACAAGACAGCTTTATGCGACAAATAAATAGATACTTAGTCCATTCCGTAAGGTAAAAGTATAAGATATAATTAAAACTCGATAGATGGGTAGAGCATGTGGTGCCACGACATGCACTACATAAGCTTGTTACAGAGAGTGTTTGACGTAGCTTGTTTGTAGTCCAGTCGTGTTTGAGCAGGAAAAGGGGCACTTAGGGAAGTTGGTTTTATAGAACCCAAAACTATACTAACCCTGAGTCTAGGATCTACAACGGCATCGGCGTCGTCTGCCGGGCCCATAGCACAAGTTCCCACAGGGTGGTAAATAGTCAGCGTGTGATGCCGAGCCACACACTCCAGATGCTCGTCGGAGAGGAACTCGAACTTGACGCAGCCAGGAGTCCGGTTGGGGTTCGGGCGGGTGTTCAGCTGGCGGAGCACTGGTTGCTCGGCTAGTGCTGCCACTATGCGAGCCCCCTCCGTCTGGAATTACATACATAAAGACTATATTACGATTGCGTAAGCGTTGTTGCTGTGCAATACAAGCGTGAATTTCCTTGATATATTATGAATACCTATATTTTCAAAAACAAAAATTTGGAACTAGGTTGGCTTTCAGAAATTTATTAAATGACTGACGTCAGTCATTTAATAAATCTTTTATCTAAATGTTAAAAAATATCTATTTAAGTACCTACAACGTTATGTTACGAGTTACGAGTATATTAACTATCTATTTAGAAATTAATTTATCAATATTTTACTGACAACTATATTAATTTAGGTCAGTGTTTAGGTACTTACCATAACTTTGACGTCATCCGGATGTCTATAGTAATTAGGATATATGCGGGGCGGCGAATAAGGATTTGCGTCTCTGAGTTTCAAGAATCCTGTACTTTTGGGCCGTAGCAGTAAAGGAACGATGGAGAACGACGACTCGAACAAGATGTCCTCGTAAAGTTCGGCGTATGTCTCGTCTGTCAACCCGTTGGCTCTTTTGCCAAAAATCCCTCCATCCATATTATCTGCTGTTGGGGCTATAAACAATTGAATGTCTGGATAATCTTCCCTCGGATCCTGATACTTGGTGTTCACGAATGCCATCGCTTCTGCCTCCATCATACTATACAGCTGCCCCGACTTATGTATTGAAAAATCAACTAAGCTGCCTATACTAAACGCACTATTCAAATTGAAGCAATAGTCAGTTCCGTTGGTATACGGATTGTTAAAGAGAAACGAGTTGCCGCCCATTGCAACATGGTCTTGGAGATTCTGTCCTACACCAGGGAGATTTGCTATTGGATGTATTCCTAGCTCTTTTAAATGATCGGCGTCTCCAATTCCTGATAACATTAGCAGTTGAGGAGATTGAATGGCACCACTTGACAGGATCACTTCTCTTCTTGCTTTAACAATCTTTTGAATTCCGTGTTTCACAAACTTGACTCCGTAGGCTCTTTTATGTTCGTCAATAAGTATTTTTTCCACCAACGAATGCACGCTTACATGTAGGTTGGGCCTTTTGGCAGCCGGCCTTAGAAACGCTTTCGCTGCACTGCAACGAAGACCCTCGCGCACAGTTGCATGAGATCGAGTAAATCCAGTTTGATACTCCCCATTCACATCCAAAATATTGTATCCAAGTTCTTGGCCCGCTTCTAAAATTTTCCTCGTTATTGGCTGTTCATACCTAAAGTATTCTACTGTAAGCCGACCTCCTGTTGAATGGTACGGGCTGTCTTTGTATTCAGGAATGGTCATATCCTCAGATTTTAAGAAATATGGCAAGACTTCTTTGTAAGACCATCCCGGGTTTCCCATCGCTTCCCAGTTGTCGTAATCGCGTTTGTTCCCTCTTATATAAAGCATCGCATTAATCGCGCTACATCCCCCGAGTACCTTACCACGCGGCCACTTGCATCTTTTATCCACCATGCTTAGACAATATTCATCACTGGGTTCCGTCACAAACTGCCAATCGATGGAAGACGTTTGAAGAACGGGGAACATGACAGGTACATCTGATAGGACATTCTCATCTTGCCCGGCTTCTAGCAACAGCACATTCCATTCGGGATTCTCTGAAAGTCGATCGGCTAAAACCGATCCCGCTGATCCGCCTCCGACTATGATGAAATCGTAGCACTCGTATAGATGTTCGAAGGGATAGTCTCTCACGCGATGCTCTGCATCTTCAATGTCCGGTCTGTAGAGATGGATGGCCATGCGGAAGATGATCATGGCGCCGAGCCCCGGGAGCAGGCTGAACATGATCCTCGTGTTGGACACGAGGGGCTTCAGGGACGGAGCCCCGATAGTCGACATGGTGGATTTTGACTCACTAATTCACCACTGATATTAAAAGTAATTAAAAGACAGTATTGATTGCATTTTTGCAACGATTACAAAAACGTCACGAAGCATAGAGTAGGTAACGGGTGAATTTCACAAGCGTTTAATTGTACTTGTGTGTCACTTTTATAGAATCGAAATTTGGACATTGCTATAGTGACACTAAGTCTAAATTTAACTACCCTGAAAATGTAACATAGAACCCTGTAATATTGGGCCAGCGACATGTCGCGCGAAGTGACTAAAGTGCCGCGAGTACACCGTTTTATTTTATAAAATTAATAATAAACACAAAATTATTGGAAAATTGTGTTCTATCTATCATATAAACGTCACGTAACAAAGTATATTAAAAATTGATAAATAAATTATTTGGTGGTTCAAACTGTTTTTAAATTTGGGTATTTTCTTGAACACATCAGAATTTAAGATTTAGCAATTTTCATGAAATTATTAAAATAAGTTTGTTGTATGTATCTATGCCACATGCTACTCTGTGTCCATATACCGTGTGCTTATGTCAGCAGGCACTGTCTCCGTTTACAATGCATTACTGCATTTCATTGTTCCATTTGACCCGAATCCTGAATGAACCGGCGATTAAACGATGGCAAATAAGCATTATAATATCAACTCTATAAATATGTTATTTTAGCACCAAGACAATGTAATGTGATATCTATAACTGGTAATAGACAAAAAGAGTCTAGACTTGTTTACAGGACAGCTTGTCGCCGACGGTATTTCACTTTATATGTGTCTATGGCAACAATTACTAAATCAACGGTGCATATTTATATGAGTATAGCCCGGACTTGGGTATCTCCTTAAACTATGCCCAAAAGAAAGGGCATTGCGAATGTTATCTCGTTTTGTATAGTAGGGAACAGCGCAGCTCGGTTAGCACAAGACTGACGCGACAGTATCTCGCACGCGAGATAGGGTACCCGTCTCTGTTTAATTGATACAGTCAGAAAAGGACGGATAGAGTATCACGCGCGCGAGATACTGTCGCGTCACTTTTGTGCTAACGGTGCAGGCTGCTGAGCAAATGTCTTCAACTCCTCATGCTCAGATCTAGAGCAGAGCACGACTGGGAAAGTACCTCCGCCTTACAGAATACCACAGATCAAAAGCAATAGCATTAGACCCTAATCACATGACAATGAAGTACACCTCTGGAGTTGCAGGCGTCCATAGGCTACGGCTGCTGCTTACCAACCAGGCGGGCTGTATGCTTGTTTGCCACTCATCGTGGTAAGTGTTAAAAAATAAGAGTAATGTGAATTGTGATATCGCTATCTGCGTTGTTCCTGTAATTTAAAGAATTTTAGCGCAATACCTATTTACAATGTTAGTACACCTCGCGGCATGTAACTCTAGCGCTGACCGTTATTTCTACGCATGTTCTTCCATAGCCCTTCACCCCCTGTATCCCCCCGCGCGACCTATTTTCGACTTCTGCGCAATAACGCGGTCATCGCTAGAGTTACGTGCCGCGGCCTATACTTTTTACAAAACGATCATGTGTTCGGTTTCGGATGTGTTCGTTAGACTTAGACGCTCAAGTTAAGATCAATAAAAACGGTACATCTTGTATAGGTACTCGTACTTTTAGTACACTGTACAATTTTACATACATGCACTACACGTTCTATACTTAGTGAATTTATCTCCAATTGATGTTGTTAGTGATCGCTATTTCGCGATATTGCAAGATAGATATACGAGTGCTAACTTACATTGTTTGTTATGTCATAAGCTTTTAATTAACACAAAATATCGACCCTAACTCACGGCTGCCACGGCACAGTGTATATCCGTCAACGGACGACAATAGGTCCTTGAGGTCCGTCTGATTTGACCACAGTTATATGATAAAGAATATAAAGATGGTTATTGAAAGATTTAAATATATATTAAATCGCTGCTCTTAGACACTGATTTCATCTTAAAATGTTAAAACTTGTTTTTTTTTATAATACCTTAGTTCCGGCTAGTGATCGACGAAAACAGCTTGTACGTGATTCGTGCTTTTTATTGTATCGATCACTTTTGCGTAAGTATGTCTTTAGTTCAGTTTTAGACGTTTTAGTTCTGAAATGTGGAATAGTAATACTTGCTTGAAAATGATTACGGTGTTATCATCTACGCAAAACAATGACACGTTTCTATATGAATTATTTATCAAGACAAGTTCTGATTGCTTTTCTTTCTTTATAGTGTCTATGAAAGGGTGTTTTTATTGATCCTCAATCTACAATACCAGTTCTTTGCACGTTACGATTGTAGGGTCTACTGACAGATACTTTCCGTGTCGTTGAGGTAGTTTGTAAGTTAGAAAATAATATAACTAAACTTGAAAATATAACAAATCAATAATTTATTACTACTTCTAATATTTACAATAGAAAACTTAATTTAGTTCATAAATAAAATATTAACGTTAGAAGGTGACTTCATTAATACAAATGACATAAAAATATGTAATACTGGGATTCTTAAGAATTTGTGCCAACAGCGGTATCAGTGATAGTATCGGGATATTCTTCTCTTGAGCCAAAACGCTTTGATCATATCACTGCCCTTTTCGCCAATCATGATGATCGGAGCGTTGGTGTTGCCGCTCACCATCACAGGCATAATGCTACCGTCGACAACACGCAAACCCTTCACTCCATACACCCGGAGTTCATCGTCCACCACCGCTTCGGAGTCCCAAAAAGGTCCCATTTTAGCTGTCCCAACCGGATGGTACACCGTCGCTGTAAACTGCCTGATCATACACTCCCAGTACTTATCACTGTAGCGTGGTATCGCCAGGCAGGCAGGGAAAACGTTCGGATTCAATACGGATCCGAAACGCTGAAATGCTTTGGTCCTGGATAGAGCAACTGCAATCTTTACCCCTTCAACTAGCGTTTTTATGTCCTCCTCGTCTTTATCCGAAAAATAATTCGGGTAAATATAAGGATAGTCGTAAGGGTTAGCGCTTCGTAGCTGGATGTGGCCCTTGCTCTTAGGCCGTAGCAACATAGGCATGATTGACCAAACATCCATATTATTTATTGGTCTAAAAACAGCATCGTAAAAACTTTCGGTCAATCCTTGAATCTTCCTTAACTGAGCGCCTCCATCTGAACTTGTTGCGCCGCTCACAAAATGGAATTCAATATCAGGGAAATCATCCGTTGCATTAGCATACTTGGTATTCACAAAAGCTAGTCCCTCGACTCCTCCCAAAATAGTCAAAGGCCCGGTTCCTAAAACGGCATATTCCATCATGGTGCTCACCGATTGTAGTCGGTTTTCAACTATAGCTACGTCTTTGTTAATCATGAATGTGAGCCCTCCAAGCGCAACGTGGTCTTGCAGGTTCTGTCCGACCTTCAAATCTTGTATTACTGGTATTCGGTGTTTGGTCAATTCTTCAGATGGCCCTATGCCGGATAACATTAACAACTGAGGCGAGTTTATTGAACCAGCTGACAGTATGACTTCCTTCCGGGCTCGAATCCGATGGATCATTTTGTTCTTTACGAATTCCACACCGAATGCAATTTTTGTCCGCGGGTCTATTAAGACTTTTGTCACAAATGAGTTTATGGATATGTGGAGATTCGGACGGTTTTTAGCAGGTCTTAAAAACGCTTTGGACGTAGAACATCGACTGCCACGCCGCGTTGTGCCCTGAGCTACCATGAAACCTGTTTGTTTTTCACCGTTGATGTCTCTGTTCACGTATCCCAACTCTACACCGGCGTCAATAAAGCTGGTAGCCAAAGGTGTTCGGTAAGGGGCTTCAGCTACGGTTAAATACCCTCCCTTGCTGTGATAAGGTGTTTGTGTCAAGTATGGGTTCTGGTTGTCTTCTGATTTCTTAAAGTAATATAGAACATCTTTGTGGCCCCATCCCTTGTTGCCCAAGGATTCCCATATGTCGTAATCTTTCTTGTTCCCTCGTAAATACAGCATGTAGTTCAAAACGGAACTACCACCAAGAACTTTTCCACGTGGCCAGTTGCACCTGCCGTCCTTCATTGCTGTAAATTATAAGAAAAATAAATTACTAACGTGAAAATATTTTTGGACTTAATTTATTAGTTTAACTACAAGCTTTATGGCCAACTACTTGTTTATTGCTGTAATAGGTATAAAGATTAGTTATGATATAGATATTTAATGGATTGCAAAAACACCTGATGACTAAAGATATAAATAGTGGATCGGTTGCGTTCAGGGACTGCATAACCGGAATATAAAGGTACCTTTATAAAACGGTATGACGTCATACCGCATGTTTCGGTATGATTTCGATAGCGCAACCGATATATTTCTGTACAGAAATATAACGGTACCGCTATTTTTTTCGATACTTCAACCGTTATCATAAAGGTATGGATTGAGGTATATGAGGGTGAGGATGCCCCGCCGACTGACCGGCGACAACCAATCAGCGTTAGTTATTGAGTGCTTGCCCTAAGCACCTATTTTGTTTGATTTCGTTCAGTGCGGCACAATTTTGAGTTATTCGCTGTTAGCTTCTTGTCGTTAGTTGCGCTTTATTCGCATATGTTTTGTTGATTTTAGGATTTCATTAGTAGTACAAGACACCTTTAACAAAACATTTTCAGTTATAAAAATAAAAGAAAAATTTAATAAAAATTAAATAAAAATTAAATAAAAATAAAATAAAAATTAAATAAAAATAAAATAAAAATAAAATAAAAATAAAATAAAAATTAAATAAAAATAAAATAAAAATAAAATAAAAATAAAATAAAAATAAAATAAAAATTAAATAAAAATTAAATAAAAATTAAATAAAAATAAAATAAAAATTAAATAAAAATTAAATAAAAATTAAATAAAAATTAAATAAAAATTTAATAAAAATTTTATAAAAATTTAATAAAAATTAAATAAAAATTAAATAAAAATTAAATAAAAATTAAATAAAAATTAAATAAAAATTAAATAAAAATTAAATAAAAATTAAATAAAAATTAAATAAAAATTAAATAAAAATTAAATAAAAATTAAATAAAAAATAAAAAATAAAAAAAAGAAGAAAAAAAAAGAAAAATAAATAAATAAACAAATAAATAAAAAAAACACTGAAATCAAAAACAAATCTAAAATATTAAAAGAAAACAAATAAAATAATAAAGAAGTTATAATAAAAAATTTATTAACCTAACATTCAACTTCATATCTGCACTGATATAATTATTAATATCAATTATCTATTTAATGAATCTACACTAAAAACTTTTCACCAATTTTCAATGTTGAAAAAGACTAAACATTAATTATTTCCAATTATTAGTTATTTGTAACAGATTGATGAGTCAATTGATTTTAATTCTAATTGAAATCAATTTGCATTGAACTGTTAGTGTTCAATTGTCTCAGAGTACAAAAAACCGGCCAAGAGCATGTCGGACCATGCTCAGTGTAGGGTTCCGTAAACTGAGACCATTAATTCAAAAGGTCGTTTCTTACGGGAAATTTGGCGGCGCTTACTCCTTTTTTACTTACGTCCTTTCACTATGGGTTTTTGAATGATAACTAAAAAACGGCTCAACCGATTTATTTCAATATAGTTTTCATTGAAGGTACTCATTAGGCCTCAGTTTCATGATTTTTTTCAAAATTTTAGGACCCACGATTCAAAAGTGGGGGGGGGGGACGCCCTATTTTAAACTTTCGGAGCTATTATTTCCGAAAGTATTAGTTTTATTAAAAAACTGTTTTAGAAGACCCTAGTTCTTTTTAAAAGACCTATCCAACGATACCCCACACAACTTGGTTGAAACGAAAAAAAATTCACCCCCCACTTCACGTGTACGGGAGGTACCCTAACAAAATATATTTTTCGCATTTTTAGGGTTCCGTAGCCAAAATGGCAAAAACGGAACCCTTATAGTTTCGCCATGTCCGTCCGTCCGTCCGTCCGTCCGTCCGTCCGTCCGTCTGTCCGCGGTCTAGCTCAGTGACCGTTAGCACTAGAAAGCTAAAATTTGGTTTGAATATGTGCATTAACCAAGCCGACAAAACGGTAGAATAAAAACGTGAAAAATATATTTTGTTAGGGTACCTCCCATACACGTGAAGTGGGGGGCGAATTTTTTTTTCATTCCAACCAAGTTGTGTGGGGTATCGTTGGATAGCTCTTTTAAAAAGAATTGGGGTCTTCTAAAACAGTTTTTGGATAAAACTAATACTTTCGGAAATAAAAGCTCCGAAAGTTTAAAACAGGGCGTCCCCCCCCATCTAACTTTTGAATCGTGGGTCCTAAAATTTTGAAAAAAATCATGAAACTGAGGCCTAATGAGTACCTTCAATGAAAACTATATTCAAATAAATCGGTTGAGCCGTTTTTGAGTTATCATTCAAAAACCCATAGTGAAAGGATGTAAGTAAAAATGACGTAAGCGCCGCCAAATTTCCCGTAAGAAACGACCTTTTGAATTAATGGTCTCAGTTTACGGAACCCTACACTGAGCATGGCCCGACATGCTCTTGGCCGGTTTTTTATTCTACCGTTTTGTCGGCTTTGTTAATGCACATATTCAAACCAAATTTTAGCTTTCTAGTGCTAACGGTCACTGAGCTAGACCGCGGACGGACGGACGGACGGACGGACGGACGGACATGGCGAAACTATAAGGGTTCCGTTTTTGCCATTTTGGCTACGGAACCCTAAAAACAATCTTCTCCAATGTGCTCGGAAATGTTCACCTTACTGTAGCAAATATAGTACGTGAAGTTCTTCATTTTTTACCACAACGAACTTAAAAAAATACTAGTAGTCCGCCTCGAACTGAGAACTCGCGATTTACTTGCAAACGAGTTGACCAATATAAGAAGACCCTAAGGAGGATTCTTTTTCTCCTTCTAGCTCCATAGCGACTTGATCGATCCCGCTCATATACGAACTTACAAATTTTATGTATCTCTGCTACAGCCCCAAGAAATGTCATAAAAATCAGAAAAACGTAACTAAAGTTATCGTCAGACAAACTATCGAAATCAAAAAGCCATCCAAATGCCGAGACGTCCCAGTAGCCAGGTGACAGTTCGGTTCGGTCTGGAGTTGTTTGTAAGAACTCACTTCGCATACGCTGCGCGAGTTCGAAATATCAATATTGTCCTGTCTTAGCGGACGAGAAGTTGCTTGTCAACGCCATAAATAAGTGTATACTTTTGCACCTTACTCCATTGTAATAAGGTTCAAAAGTGTATACATATTTTAAGCGTTGACTACTAAAATCCATTACTGTATTGTTTTTTACCTTTTAAACTTTTCTTGCTCTCACTTAACTTCGCAAACAATAGGAACACATGGTACTTAACAGGTAAAACCCAAAGCTACTTGAAGGTAATCATTATCAATGGCCCGCAAACTATTGTTTGTTATCTTTATCTGCACGTGCAACTATTTCTTAGTGTTTTCACCGAAGAAAGACGGTTGTCCAGCCAGTAATAATATTTATGAATAACAAAGTAGGTATATTATTATTTCACTTAAAATACTTTTAAATTGTTGCATTGGTCTACCTGTAGCATTTCTTACTAGGGAGTAAATATTAATTAGAGATATTAATATATTTATTTGGATGAACTTTCATATTCACCGACATCGACAAGTAGGTACCTAGTACCTAGTGTACCTACCTGAGGTGCGATTTTTGATTCTCATCGGGTGGCTTATTTCGTACTAAGTAGTCATCGGCTGCATACAAAAAAAGGCACCGGTGAAATTCAATCAAAAATCACACCAATCCCACCTCTGCTTTTTTTGTACAAACTCATAATGGCTGGTTATCAGAGAACAGAATAATACCAATATGTAATTACTTAAAAAAACATCTGGAATCAAATCAATGCAAAGACCACGAGTATAACACATAATGCGAAGGGTCCGTTCGACACAAGCTCTCTTTCAACAACCGAGCGGAGCGGAGCGGAGCCGAAGTCGAGATTCGCGGGAACACTATATCAAGATAGCTACGGTTCCGCGTGTAACACGTATATCACAAGCCCTAGTTCAAACCCCCTACGGAGTTTTTCTGAACTTACGGAATATCAATTGATATTTATATCAATATTATTTATTATTCATCAATTCATGTCATTATTTACCAATTGATTAAATTTTTATTTTGTTTATTTTTATTTTGTTCTTATTTTGTTTATTTTTATTTTGTTTTAATTTTGTTTTAATTTTGTTTTAATTTTGTTTTAATTTTATTTTTATTTTATTTTTATTTTATTTTTATTTTATTTTATTTTTATTTTATTTTTATTTTATTTTTATTTTATTTTTATTTTATTTTTATTTTATTTTTATTTTATTTTTATTTTATTTTTATTTTATTTTTATTTTATTTTTATTTTATTTTTATTTTATTTTTATTTTATTTTTATTTTATTTTTATTTTATTTTTATTTTATTTTTATTTTATTTTATTTTTATTTTATTTTTATTTTATTTTTATTTTATTTTTATTTTATTTTATTTTTATTTTATTTTTATTTTATTTTTATTTTATTTTTATTTTATTTTATTTTTATTTTATTTTTATTTTATTTTATTTTTATTTTATTTTTATTTTATTTTTATTTTATTTTTATTTTATTTTTATTTTATTTTTATTTTATTTTTATTTTATTTTTATTTTATTTTTATTTTATTTTTATTTTATTTTTATTTTATTTTTATTTTATTTTTATTTTATTTTTATTTTATTTTTATTTTATTTTTATTTTATTTTTATTTTATTTTTATTTTATTTTTATTTTATTTTTATTTTTATTTTATTTTTATTTTATTTTTATTTTATTTTTATTCTATTTTTATTTTAATGTTATTTAAAAAATAATTCACGTCAAAAAAATCTTCCATTTTTTATTAGTCGCGCTATACTATACCAAATTACTGTATACATAAAAAAAAATCAGTTCCATATCCGCATCGAGTTAATATCAATGATCGATTCAATGTACCTACATTATAAACTCTCACGAAATTTCAACTGAGGAAGACTAAAATGAATTCACTACAATTATCGCCGAGCGCGCCTCCGTGACCTTGTGCAAGTAGATACTTGCCGGCTACCTGCCCCGCGCCCCGCATCCCGCACCCTTGGTCAGTTGCTTTACCGCCGCAAACAAGTATCTACCTCGTAAATTCTGCGATGAAAATAACGATACCGAAATCATAACGGTATAAGTATCGCTATATTAAGGTATAAGTACCGTAACGAAAAAATTGCGATATCGTTATTTTATTTCGGTACCGTACCGCAATATTTCAACCGCTATAGCTCTACCTTTAAAACATTGCGGTATCGTAATTCTATACCAGTACCGTAACGCTTATACCGTAACGAAATCAGTCCCTGGTTGCGTTCTTGCCCGCCTTGGGATCAGTCTAATTTCTTCACTATGTTTTCAGTTACCGTAATATAAAATAAATATATCATGAAATTTCACGAGTTCCTCGTGGTCCGAGGTTTCGACTTTGTATACTTAAATACTTTACAAAAAACATATTTTAGTTTTATATACCTAAACAGTAGCCGTTATGAGGCTCGGTCTTGTAGGCCCAGTCCAGCTGGCTGTGCTGCAGATACCCGGCCAGCAGAGGAACGTCAGATATCTCCGTCTCGTGGCCTCCAGCTTCCAGCAGAAGAACCTTCCAGTAGCCCATTTCTGACAGTCTATTCGCCAACACAGCTCCTGAAATATTTGTTTGAAAATTTTGCGTCAATTCAAAATCCCCTAAATACTTCCTGAAATACTTTACACGAGGTACATTTTCAAATTTTGTCAGTGAGGGCATCAGCTACCAAATCAGACATAAATATTACGAGAATATTGAGTTTTTATAGTTACCTTCTTTTGTAAATTAAGATTTTCTCACAGAAAAGATGACCCGAGAAGTCAGAGTTATCAAAAATATACATGCTTCTTCAAATGAATCTCGATTCATCATGAGCTCGCAACAGTTTGAAGTATAAATTTTGATAACCAGCTTAATATTGAACAATAGCGATGTGACGTGTCTCACCCGCAGAACCAGCCCCCACTATGATAAAGTCGTACTCCGCCAGCATGCGAGACTCCGCGACGTCATCGGGCCTTCCCTCCGGGTCGGTCTGGTCGTATTGGAAATACGCTATGGTCGCTACCAACATTGGAACGAACCATGCCATCTGAAATAGTGAAACAAGTGTGTTTTAATGCTTAGTTTGAGACCATATAATTTGCGTGCGATAAGTCGATAACATGGACATAGGTGGTAAATAATTAGTTAATTACTTTCAAATAAACATTACTGTAGATCGGTAACATGTAGAAAAGAGCGGTTATTTTGATCTGTCTAGAATATATACAAGTTATCGTCTTTCGGCATTATAGTAAAAACGCGTCTTTGATTTCTGCAGCTACAAATGTTGGCAATTATTTCCATACCGTAATTCCAAAATTTTCTTATTGAATAAATGAGTTATATATGTATATATATCCTAGGGTAAAATCTTGGAAGCTACGACTAGATGCAAGTTGTAGAAATAGGTGATATTATTTACCTGCATACCTGCGCTTATGGCGGTGCCCGCGATGGCGTCCGCCGCCGCTGTCATCAGGTCACTCATGCTGTGTCCTGAAATACAAAAACATTCATCCATTCATTATGTGTATATGGCCTGTGAAATTGCACGAAGGTGGGATGCCTTTGGGGCAGGAATGCTTTGCCATTCAGTGATTTAAGGCCACTCGAGATTTTTTTTTGACAGGGATCATAGTGATCATGATCAAACATTGAGTAACAGGAGATGACATCCCTAAGATGTTTTTTGTCACAAAAGTTGTAGTGAAAATCACTACAAGTCTATACTACTCTTTGATTCTGTCACAGCTGTCAACTGCCAAACATGGCGCACAAGATTTGTTCTAGATAGATGTCACATCTAGTAGAATACATCATGAATACATAAATTAATCAATATTGATTTGGAAGTAAATAGTTGTTCAAGGGCTCAATGGTTATTTTCGTTTTTCGATTATTATTTCATATTCAATCGAACAATCTCATATTATGAGAGTCATAATATTACCTAATCAAGCCTCATTCAATGGAGCGGTCTGTATGGCACAATTGTATTGTATTCCGAGTCACAAAATGCTGCACGTGCGCATTATATAACGGGGAATGCGATACGAGAACTATTTAAAGTACCTACGTTATGGGTACATACCTACGTGAACCTAATATAGCTCTAAGAATAAAACTAATCTATACCTTAAATAATATAATGAACAGAGTACACTCAATTTCCCATTTACAACGAGTAGACCAACTTCGAACAAATATCTGAGCGGGCCGGCCGCTGGCAAAAGCAACTGACCACGCGCATAATGCGACCGAATTAGACATGATTAGACATGATGAAATAAGGGGGCGAGCTATTGCGGTGCTACTGTTGCGCAGAACATGCTTGGTACAGCCCCGCGTCAGAAATTATACCCAAAGCGGGTTGGCTACTTCGCATACACCATTGAATTTCTCCGTGGATGTATGGAAATAAATACATCTAAAAATAGCATTTAGCATGGTAGCGAATTTAGAAACACATAATAAAATGTTTGCAAGTTCCATTAAAATGTGCCATATTTAGAAATAAAGGAAGAATGGGCATTTTTACAACCTTGTACATAACACGAACTTGCTACTTTGGGATACCAGCCTGCCGCGCGCGCCAAGCCAACTGAACTATCGAGAAACTTACTAAAAAAATACTTACACGTTGGCTGGGATTCTTCCTCCATTTACTTCATACGTTACGTATTACGCAAGTCATTAGGTAGGTGCCTAGCGACCTTAGGCCAGGACGGCCGGGGGGCGTCGTGGCTAGTAATCACATTCCCATGGCGCCCCTACACAAACGGCAAGTGGTGCAAACGCCGCAGAGGTTATAGTGGGTAGGCTCCTCTCCTCCCTCTGGCTAGCAGAGGGAGTACGAGAGGGGAGAGTCCCACAGACCCCCCAAAATGGGCCCTCCCCAAGGCCCCGGGGGATACGTAAAGCATTTCCTCTGCGCCAAAAAAAAAGGTGCCTAGCGACCTTGCAAGTCAAGAGTTCGAGTCTCGAGAGAATTTAGCCCAGTGGCAGTTTGTCCGGAATCCGGAAAGAGAAGGATCAGTAGAATTTATGAGCTCTCATATACACCAGAATACTTCTCTTTCCGAACGGACTCTATGTTTTTGTGTTAGTAAAAAAGAACTTGACGATTGCAATTTATTTAATCGTCGTTATCATCATTCTCCTAGCGGTTGTCTCAGTTTGCCACGGCTCAATTGAGCCTAGGGTCCGCTCGGCAACCTAATACTAGGAATGGACGACGCTGGTGATTCGCCGACGCTCGGAAGACGCTAGTGTGAGGTTAGCCTTAGTCTGGCAGTCTTTGATGTATAACAGTATCGTCAAGTCTGGCAGCTTTGCCAAGGGTTACTGACTTTGCCACCAGTAGAGTGCATAAGGTAATCCTTTCATACCACCGACAACGTATATTTTTTAGTGTTGTGCCTACTTTTAGTAGAAAATATGGTTATCAATTGGCAAAATTATTATGAATGAGACAACACCACGGCAACCATTTTCTTACCATTTCAGTTCCAAATTCGTCACTCACATAATCATAAAAGTTAGTGCTCAAGAACTTTAAAAAGTTTAGAGTATAAACAACGCATCCAGGTACGTAAATTTTAGATATTATGTTATTTAAATGGTAAGGAATGAATTGATTACCTTATAAATGCCGTAGTGTTTGAATTGAGTCCGATAATTGTTTTGGCAAAGTCACCAGACCACGCCGACTATGGGGGTGCCCCCCCATAGTCGGCTTTGCCATGTTTTGTAGCGGCCTAGGGTTGGTACATAACTTACATAAGCAAAAAATTTAAATTACATTTTTCATAAGATAGATACTTTTTAGGGTTCCGTAGCCAAATGGCAAAAAACGGAACCCTTATAGATTCGTCATGTCCGTCTGTCTGTCTGTCCGTCCGTATGTCACAGCTATTTTACTCGGAAACTATAACACGTATCATTATCAAATTTTTACATAAAGTGTATTGTGTGTGCAGCTTCTTAGTTTTGTAGAGAAATTGCAAAAAAAAAAATTTTTAGGGGGGCACTCCATATTGTCAAAAAAGGAGTGTATAGGTTCTTAAAGGGTAGGCAACGCGCATGTGAATCCTCTGGAGTTACAGGCATCCATAGGCTACGGTAGCTGCCTACCATCAGGCAGACCGTATGATTGTTTACCAGCGTCGTGGTATAAAAAATTACCCCTATTTTCACGACGTTGTAGGTTGATTTTGTGATTTTTTTATGTTTTTTATTACTTTGCCCATAGTTGTTGGATATTATGTATAAAGCCCGAACAATTTCATTGTTTGAATAGTTATTATCGAAGGTTTATTACTCTGCCGAATAGGTGATGGGCATTATTTATAATGCCCGGGCAATTTAATTATTTGAATAGTTATTGTCAAATTGCCTACTCATATTGCATCGGGCATTATGTATAATGACCTATTTGTCACTTGGTCCATAACATATACAGAGTGTATGTTTTGTTTAAGTAAAAAAGAAAACTCAAAGTTAACTGTGACATACTTATTTTATTGGTAATAATTACTACATATACCTAAGTGTTTTGTTTCGATAATACTTTTGTTAAGAGGCGACGAGGCAGTTCGTGACGAAGCCCTTTTATAAATGTCTATCGTCAAGTTTAAATAGGTACCTAGGTAATCACAATTATTTACGAGTGGACCTGTGATTGACCTTAAAGAGTTTTCTATGTTTCGTTTTTGATAATATTTTAATTAAGGTGTCTTTTACGTTTTTCCTGAGTACTTATGTAACCTGATTACTCGTATGTAACAAAATAAATAAGTACTTAAATAATTAATATTTTTTCATTTGTGTCAACCCTGACCACTTCACCTGACATTCACTGACTTTCTATGAAATTTTCTTAAATGGGTGATCGACTTTGCCACTTTTGCTGTATTTCTTTATGGAATAATATATCATTAAGGATCAAATTCCAGAATATTGTATCCTAAATTCTGAATATTCTTTACTAATATTGTAAATACAACTAAATTACTATACAACGTAAAAATGCAGTTGGCAAAGTTGCCACACGGTATAGGTAACTTTGCCAGTTTTCTTTTTACTCGTAAAACCTTATTATCCGTCATTTAATTTATAAACCATCTTATGTATGCACTCGTTGATAAATATATTATGTGTCGCGTCATTCATACTTCAGTGGTTTCATATGAATTCTGGTTAAAAATGTACTATGACTTTTCAACACCTGTGAAAAGTGGCAAAGTTGCCAGACTTGACGGTACAGTTAACGTCTATACATAGAATAAAAGCGTCACTGAAGCAGTAGCCTTAATAGCTTCGACGTGACGATTTTGCATTTCTCACAATAACTAAAATATCCTAACAATTTTGAATCTTATGCTACATAGACATAAGTTCCTGAACGATGTTATTTTGTTTAGCATAACGGTCCTGGTATGTCGGACGGATTTGTTCAACTAAAACTAAACTGTGCTTTACTATGCTTTAATACGAAGGTCAAATGCTAGTTTTGTTTAAGTAGGTGAGGTATTTCGACTTAATAGAAACTCGTAAATAGTTTTTCTTTTACAGAAAACGTATGATGTGTGTATTATGTTATGGTCGTACTTATAAATAAATACTGCCACAATTGAGTTCTCCAATATAAGTATACATTACAATATATGTAAGTATGTAACATGTGCCACAATATCTCGATTGCACGTACTTGAAATGTGATACTTCAGAGTAAGGATACAAGGTGTAATAAAAATTGCTGGTGATCCTTTAAGGGCATAATAAAAGTGGTATCGATTTTTAATTATGAAACTAAGAAAAAACATTTTTCGCGCGTAAAAAAATGTTTGGTTTTGTTTGGAGGGTTGGCTGGTTGGGATTGGGACCACCTAAATCCCATACAAAAAAATTATCGCGTAAAAAAATATTCTCCTACTTTTTCTTAGTCGTAATGTGATGCCAATTATGCCCTTAAACTGATCATCAGTATTTTTGTTACACCTTGTATAAGGAACAATAAATGTCGTTTATATCTCAATCATCATGTCAATATTTGAGAAAAAGATATTTCACATTATTTAATCAAAATCTAT
Organism: Pammene fasciana; assembly: GCA_911728535.1. Classification (NCBI taxonomy): domain Eukaryota; kingdom Metazoa; phylum Arthropoda; class Insecta; order Lepidoptera; family Tortricidae; genus Pammene; species Pammene fasciana. Next base: position 9,383,809 of record OU452292.1, read on the forward strand.
GCTTCGTTGAGGTAATTGATTACCAAATTGTCTGAAGTAGAAAGCGTACTAATGCTGTGTGCTGAAACGATCCCACCCCTCACCTAATTGAATATATTATTTAATTACCGTAACCACACAATCGTTTGCTGCATTCCGGCGACTTACACTTATTCTAATTTTTGGCCTGGATGTGATCGTTAGTAGGTAGGACCCGCGTTAGTAGTAACCCTAAGAACTTTTCAGAGGAGTCGCTGGTAATTCGTTGAAACAAAACAAAGGATTAAAGTTTTTAAAATATTTATTTCCTATAAAAGTACATGATAATTTATTTACTTAACAACTACAATTACTTTAGTTAATAATTAATGAATAAGTCGGATTATAAGCAGAGAAGATCGTAATCAAGAATGGGATGCTGATTGAGTCTGTAAGGATAAATATATGTAATAATTTCCGTAGTAAGATATAATAACAAAATATTGCAAAGTCTCCGACTGGAACCTAGCATCAGACATAAAACTAAAATGTTTTTTTTTTTTACTAATCTCCTACCACCTAGGGTGCGTTGGCGGTTGATGCATACAGACCTTACAACTTATCATGAAAGTTGTATTTAATTGTTCTTATTTTAAAAGTATATGTCCTAGCTTATAGATTTTATGCAAGTAGTTAGGATGGTTAGCTAATGTGTGATACTTTTGTATCTACACAGTCTGTACTGCACTAGGATGGAGTCTGCCAACTACAAATCGACTACCTGCCTAGCTAACCTATACGAAAAACTAACATCACGTCGCAACCTACAGGTTCTAAGGGAAGACGTGATCAGAAACCCTTAGAAGTGTCCTAAACCAACTCTTTTTTTTTATATTTTAATTTATTTAGCTAAATAAAGCTAGAAGAATCTCTCTACATCTTAAAGGCTTCGATGACAAAGGCCTAATAAATAATCAACAGGTAAGTAATCTACTAACTGAATTTCCTATTCAAGTACATAGTCTTTAATAAGCACATGAGTCTCAAGCTTGCTTCGCCTACTTGATCCTCCAACCATTGCTCCTGCCTGGGTTGTTGTACCATCAAAACCATGCCCGAACAGAAAATTAACAGTTTTAGTTCAATCATGAAACATAAACTCATTAACAGGGCCTTCCTCATCTCATATTTATTGAAAAGTAAAGAATAATTGAAGTTTAAATCAGTTATGAAGATTAAGGCACATAGTAAAATCAAACTGCAATCACCAGTCGAAGCATTAGACACAGTTCTAGCTCTAGAGTAGTACATGAGAATCAAGCGTGCTTCTCCTACTTGTATTCTCCAACCATTGCTCCAGCCCAGGTTGTTGTACCTCCAAAACCAAATCATTACACAAGAAAATAACAATGCCTCAATCCAGTAAATGCAATCCTTCATTCACCAAAGCCTCTCTCAACACAACTTCAAATTCATTCAAGTAATCAAGTAGTAGGTATAATATTTTATTAATTCACGTAATATTGAAAGTAAAAACACATCATCTCATGTCCAATGATCAATTCCTTTCAGAGACAAATAAATTCGCATGTCTTATAAAGTCATATAAATATTGTTATTCATTCGCATAGCCACATAACGTAAACACCCATGAAAATCAGTTATTTCAAAACAGTCTAATTACTTTTTTAAATAATATTCACTTATCATATTCCACTGAACCCTATTAAAGCTTATAACATTTACAATTCCTACTTTTAAAGTGATTTATAATTCACTTACCAACCCGAAGTCTTGAAACTGGATATACGTAGACTTGACTTCCCGGAGTCCCGATGCTCTGCCGCAGAACAGCTCCTGTCAGCCGCAGTACCGTAGCTCAGCACCGTAGGCAGCCGTAGAGATGCCCGAAGACTCCAGCAGCGCAGCTTCTTCCGAAGACTTGTACCCGTAGAGCTTCTTTCTTCTGGACGGCTTCTGACTTCTTACTTCAGCTTCGAACTTCAGTCTTTGGTCCTTTGCCTCAGTACAGGTCCAGGCTTCGGTCCACTGCTTTGCTGCTCCGGACCAGGCTTCGATCCAGGCTTCGGTCCTCAGCTTTGCTGCTCCGGACCAGGCTTCGATCCAGGCTTCGGTCCTCAGCTTTGCTGCTCCGGTCCAGGCTTCGGTCTTCAGCCTTGCTCCTCTGGTTCAGGCTTCGGTCCACTTCTTCAGGCTTCTTTCTTCGGCTTCTTTCTTCTTGGGAGTTGTTTCCTTTTCCGAGGCTGCTTCCTGATTGATCCAGGTCCAATTACCTGCTGGCCTTATATACCCTATAATTTTGGTGTTGCTCCTCATATTCAACCTCCTTAACCGTTTTCGTCGACAAATCCGACGAAAACGACCACAGACTACCATAGACTGCGCGGCTGTCAAAGTCAATGATACGATTTTGAACCTTATTACCTTACTATTATAAAGTTCAATTTCCTTTGTACTCGAATATTGTTAGCAAAATATTATATTGAAAATAATTAAATATAATTATCAAAAATTACCAAAAATTCGCATAAAACCATGATTTTTGTATGAAAATAAAGGTAAAACTGATTTCCCTGATCATCGAGCATATTTCCCGAGCAAATAAACTTGAAATTAAGTCATTTTTGACTCAAACATTATTTTATGAAAATTCTATTTTTCTCTAATTTTCTGTCATTTCCGTTATAAAACTCATTCAAATCTCATTTAACTTATTTAGAATAATCTTTCTACAGAATATTTTCGTTCAAAAATCCCTATTTATCACATTTTTCATCTAATTTCAGTTTCTAACCTAAAATGTATTCTAACAATGTATTTTAACATTTGTATGGAAAATTCTCTATATTCTAAGAAAAGTTGATTTTGTAAAAGGTCAAAACAACTAATATCATCTGTTTATTATCTTTAACAAGCATTTACTTATCAAGAAATGCTACATTTATGCCCAATTTTCATAATTTTCCTGTGAAAATTGTTGAAATAACTTTACGTACGAATCATTTTCTTTTGTTTCAAACCCATATTTTAACAATAGAGCAAAGTTCTGACTACTGCTCTCATTATATAATTAACTTATATGATCATTAACCTAAATTATCTTATAGTATCATGACTTTTTTTCTTTGTAATTCATAAGATTTAATCAATGAAACTCCAATATTTCCTACATTTTATTTCTTTGTCATACAATTACAATCTTTGAATCTTTCTTAGCTATAATAAAACTCCGATGCGAGCTTGCGATTCCATATCTGCTCTCAATGGACATCAAAACAGAATCTCCCTTGAAAATTGTATTCAATGGATAGTTTTCCAAGCTATTTTCCTATAAAAGCGATGTCGGAGATCCGCCGTCTCGCTACAGTGCCCAACTTTGCTGTTAACATCCAGAATGTTAATATGTTCAGTGAAAATCTCTTACGTAACGCTATTAATTTATGGCAGTGACATGTCGAATGCCAATCAGACGAGTTAAGTGATGGAAAATTAATATGTATCGAACTTACTAGAACCTTATATTTTTGTTAGTAGCTGCTTGAGTACCTCTAAGCAGAAATGTATGTGGAGCATTCTGCACTTTTGTCGCAAGCGATGCCGTTTGGCATAATTGTTTGTTAGGTCAAACATAGCTGATCTGATCAAGCCCACTAGTCACAAGACCAAGCCCAGGCTACCCTCTACCAATTTGAAACAAAAAAGAACCGACTTCTCTTATTATTTATATTATACTCTAATCACTATCGGTGTGCCTCCCTACAATTCCATCATCAGTTCAGAGCTGATAATTGGACCAACTGTCAACTCCTTTTCAAACAGAAAATAATTTTCCAAATCAGTCCAGAAATCTTCAAATTATTGGTGGTATACATAAAAAACAAGCAAAAATCAAAGCTCCCGATGAATTGAGAACCTCCCCCTTTGAAATCTATAAGTCGGTTGAAAATAGCGGGAAAGGGTTGTCTCCCGAGATCTAGTCTGCGCTGTATTTAATAGGTAAGGTGTGCCTAAAGTACCTATATTTAGGGATCTTGATTAGCCTTTAGAACAAACTAGTTGCACTTGATAAATCTTGCAGGATAAAGAAAAATGTATGTAACAATATCCCGACATTCCCATCATAAAAATTAACTAAACCATTAAAACATAATCGCTAACTTTAGGTAAATTTTGCAATTTTGTACCCTACTCGTATTTTCCTATTTGCCAAAATCTTAGTTACGTGTACTATGCGTCAATTCCAGTTAATAATTCATGATTAGATCATGAATATCAGATGGTAACCATGATAAAATCAAACAAAACACTTCTATATTACCTAGCGAGAACTAGCAGCACGCTTTTAAATCAATACAATACAGAAACTACTCGAACTTACCTTAATTTTCTATGCTTTCACATGTAAACAAGCCATCCAAAAAGAAAACATCGGAAACAACTCATTCACCGTCCAAATTTCACTTCGACATTTTGTAGTCTGATAACGATAACAAAACACTTTCGCCGGTTCCCCTAAACTTCAACAAATTGCTTAGAAATTCTACTGAGAAACTAGTAACCACTTCATTCGATTATAAGTAAATTACTACTTGTCTTCTAAAGAGGATAAACAGTAAACACTGTGATCTCAACGCACGCTTAACCGTTGCTCGGTACGTAACGGGCACTTTCTTCGGCAGTTCTCGATCAACTCCTGCGCATAGTTCGTTTACCGGCGAGAGTGGGACCGTTCCAACGTTTGGATGGTGACAGGTGTTTTGGAAGGCTTTTGGGGGAAATGGGAAAGAAATTGCTCTAATCATAATCGCCTTGGTATTACCGATTGTCTTTTAACTGCTGATCAACGTAGTTTTTTAATGGTATGGTATATTATATCTTCCTTCCTATATCTCACTTTAGCCTTTGTGACACTAATGTCCTTGAGAACCAATGTGGTAAGGTGTAATGTTACGTGTGAAGTGTCATGTTATCGAATGGCTTGAGGCATTGTGACACTGTTATATTTATAATCATAAATGATCATTGAACATTAGTTTTAGTTTTACTAACATTGATATGAATTGTTTATTCGGAATAAAAATATTGAATTGAATTGAATTATATTATTTTGATCAAGGTACCATTTACTGCCGCTTACATCGTGCGTTGTACAAATTCAATATACTATCCAAGATAATAAAAGCGCAAGCACACACTCCAAATAGTAGCATTACCAAAATATTGACATAATTTACTATAAATTATGAATGATATCAACAATAAAATAATAAGCTAAGCCTAATTGGAACCTGATTTGTTTGGAGCCTATGTTTAGCCAAAGCAATCAAAAGATAATTGCAGACAAACAGTTTTGTTTGTACAATTAAATCAAACAGCATACTGCACTCAGAAATAGTCGGATGCGCAGCCGACCATGGCGCTGAGGCATCCATGACATGCAAGTGTTATGGCCAAAGGAAGTATTTTAGTTCTGATTATCCTCTAGTAAGCTCTCTAAGTCTCAGCGTATTGGTATAAAAATGGCTGATTCGAGATATCAAAAATTGTTAACCTTTTAATTTTATGAGTAAGTGTGAACTGCGATCTATGGTTCCGTGCGGGACAGGCTTTGCTAGTGCAAATACTAGACAAACCTCTGTTATTAGCGATCATAAAAATGTTATGTCTTATTTGGGTGTGTAGTGTGAGTCTTACGGTATTGACTAATTATTCATCATTTTGTGACGTATCCGAAGAGCTGCTAGTACTAGAAAACTTGCTAGACGTTGACGTGATGCAAGTCATGTTCTGTTTACACATGTAGCCGACCATTAGTATACCTTAATGCAGCGACATAAGGATCATTTGTGATCAGTTTTATTGCAGAAGGAAAGTGAAATGATGTGCTAAAAGCCTGATTACGTTTCCTGCATTAGTCACCGCGTTACGGCCGTGTAACGGTCATGTCCATTTAACGACACGATTTTATTGATTCTCGAAGTTCAAAAGGAGACAGGAGCTGTAGGCCCATTACATTACGATCATTCTCTGACGTCTGCTTTTCATATTTTTACTACTTACTTTTTGACAATAAGTTTACGTCACCGAACCGGCTGTTAACGTCACTGTCATCGTCAACATTTGCTTGTATGAAATGTTTGACAGCTGTCTACAGGATGACAGCTGAACCGCCATATTTAACGTTGACCAGCTCGTCAATTATGCGTGAAGAAACCCGCACTGCACACGTCCAAGCCCGTTCCATATTTTTGCAATTAATTTTGCGTCCTCGTCTCTAATAATTCGATGTTTTCCTTAAAATTTACACTTTTCAGGATATCGGTTGCTCTGGCAACGTTTCACAACAAAGCTGCTACTTAGATGTACTCTACAGCAGCAGAAATATCTAACTGGATATGGTATTGTAAAAGATCTTTCAAGAGAAAGGGATCATAAGAAGATTCGATCAAAAGAAGGGAATTTTTTTGTTAAGAGAATGCGAGTAAGAGCGTGTGAAGGTCATTTTGTACACCTCACCCTCATCATCTTCTGCTGATATCTGTCTGTACATTAGGCAATCTAAAGAATAGTGTCTTAAGATTCATAATAAGATACCTAGCTGATTGTACTAGAGGTTGTTTATTTGTATATTTGTTTTATTTTCTAATCCCATAGAGGTCGTTGCCAGGCGGTGTAACCCGCGGAACGACAGATTGTCTTGTCCAAAGAATTGATATAAACCGATTACGCAGCATATCTGCGCGTTTATCTAAGCTTGACAGTCATTTTGCGGCATTAGATGTCACGCGATACTCGGTATTATTTTATAATAAGTGATAATTATGCAATAATAAAGAAGAAGACAGACGTTAAGTCGTATCAATGGCGAAGGAACACATATTAAAGAAAAAAAATGTGGAAGGAATTGTGCCAACAAGATATTATAAAAAAATATATAGATAAAATAAATAAATAAGTATTTGAATATAATCTTATACAGATCGATCTAACCCCAAACAAAGCAAAGCTGGTATTATGGGTACTAAGCGAAGATATACATACATATACTTAGATAAATACATATTTATTTGATACATAGACAACATCCACGAGTCAGGAACTAGAAAAAATCGTGATAAACACATTAAAAATATCCTTACCGGGATCGAACCCAGGATCTATAGCTACAAAGGGTAGTGTTACTAGCACTACCATCAAGGGTACAAATCTACAAGGATCGTTTATCAGACTTGTAAAACGAATATAATAAATATGAATTTCTTGGAAACAGATGTCCATTACAATGAAGAAATAAACTCTGAATAACTCTCCCGTGATGTTCCAGAGTTCTTCACAGTTCATTTTTTCATTGTAATGGACATCTGTTTCCAATTTGTGGTATTTTCCACTTGTAAAACTGTAACCTAAAAATTTCCAAAACGTCCACGACAAGCCTGATCACGTACACGTGAGTTGTAGGCGTGCCTTGACTGGATTAATTAGAATGTACCCGTGTACGTAACGTTACATAATTAGTGATTATTTGATCACTGCACATTGTAGTGCTGTCCACGTTACTGTGCGTTAAAAACATGTAAATTATTTGGCAATGTGTGCTGCTGTTGTACCCGAAGAAAGTAATATTCAGCGATGTCTGTGAACATGTCAACACCATAACTCCTTTTTTTAGAAGATGTAAATTAAAAGGTAGGTCGACTGCATAGGTCGATTTAACATGTGGAGCTATCTCGTCGTATGGATAATATTAGTCGTAATAAAGAAAAACCATTGAACAAGTATTATAATGTGAAGTAAAATAATGGTGTAAAATAATAGATAATACAAGTAAAGGGGAAAGATTTCCAACGACTTCTGCCAATCTACCTATGCGATTTCCTTGTTCCTATATTTTGGTAGTTCGTCATCTCATATCGCTCTATTTATTTAATTCTAAACCGATTTATTAATAAACTAATAATGCGTTGCGCCTGCGCCCTGTCGCCCTAAGGGAAAGCGCATTTCCGCCGGCACCTATCACTTAGAAAGTTCATAAAACGATTTCTATGATAACAAAATTGGACGTTATGCAACTGCACCACTGCACGACATGTCGACAAAAAGTGGACAAAATCACTTTGTATGTCGTTCGAATAATTTGGTGAACTACGAAAGTACGAATGTTATAAAAAGTGTTGGCACCTGGCTGGCGGCGGCTCAAAATGTTTCTTAGGCAAGACGAAGCTTAATTTGGCTTGAAATTTGCGTAACCTTTCTATGACTCATGCTGATAAATCGTATAACATGTCTTAACGTGCTAACGAGAAATGCACGTTAGCTTTAAAACGACTTACCTATGTGCCTGAAGAAATAGATATCCCATAATTCAAATGTCTAGAGCTTATTTTACAGGTACAAATGTATTTCAAATTCCTATTCTAATCCCTACTAAAAATATTTATGGAATCAAAACGTGGTTGGCAAAATGATACGATGAAAATCGTTTTTTTGAATGCTTGGTTAAACTTACTTGAATTAAACTTGTTTCATTGGTTTGATTATAGTTTTAACCCCCACTTATTTCCACTTACATTCTAGCTAAGTATGAAAACCAGTCGAAAAAGCTAGGTACCTACATATGTATATAGCTAGATGTACAGTCGACGTCATAGATATGTTAACACTTTTTCACCTTACTCCTTTGTAATAAGTGTAAAGATATCTTTGACGTCGACTGTACCTACATATGTTGTAATGTAAGTACAAGCTCCTTAGTTTCTTATGATTGACGGCCGGATATGTTTTCGCTCCGAATCGCGGAGCGGTTAACAAACTCGAGTACTTTACAAATAACGCATCTGGAAAGTTGTCTAGTCTGGTCTAGACCATAAGCAACATTTGTGGCGCGGCGACCAAATCCCGCCGGGAAAGCAAATCAAATTGGAAGCGATCTGAATTCCTTCCTACCGAGCCATTATTGGTATCTGGACTTAATTCCTATCGTATGTTTACGAGCGGTCAATGATTCAGTGGACTGGTGATTTTTACAAATCGTTGTAAATTCAAATTTTGTGATTCCGAAATACATATGATGCAATTATTCGCACTCTACATTTCTAGTAACATAACACTGTTATTGGTGTTTCTTAAAAACCTGTTACACCTTAATTCAACGTCCCTAATACAGCACGGTTAGCGCAACTGTGCAACGACAGTATATCTCGCGGGTGAGATAGACATCTGTCACTTCACTTTCTAACTATTCCTCAGAACTGCTGGGGACCGCAATACGAGATCCTACTCTACTGTCAATCCTACAAATAGTGTCAAAATCTTGTTTTTTTTGGAATTTTTTGACCGTGATGGGTTCCCATACAACAATATTAGTGACAGGTACAAGCTATCTATGCTGGCACCATCTGGCCAAACCGTTGACAGTTGCCAACCCCATTATTGTAAGGGTTTTGTTATATTCGTGGTTATATTGGTCAACTCGGTTGCATGGAAATCGCAGTTCGAGGCGGATTACTCTAGTTGTATTGTATAGTAAGAAAAGAAATCATGCAAGTGCGATATCTGCTTACACGCATAATAAAATTGTTTCCGGTCTCAATGGGTGATTCTGCTGAGTCAAATGCTAGCTTGTACTAGTTAAGCGAAGGCAACAGTCCAGCAATGTAAGCTATAAGTTTCCTGTAGGTGCTAGTACCTACAAAGAGAAAGTGGCAAGGATAGAGCGTCGACCGACGATTAGTGGGACTGGTCCTGCCAGGAAGCTTGCTCGCGGGGGTTAGTGCCCTTGGAGATGTTTTGAATCTACGGTTATGTTTTGTACTGTGAGTACTGAGACTACTGAGTAGCAGATTAAGTTAATAATATAGTTGATTTGTAACACTTTGCCGTCCACATCAATTTTTACGAAGCGTATAGGTTATTACTGTTATTAGTATTTATATAAGGATTACCTGTCGATTAAGTAACATTTTATTAGTGGAGCTGTCAAATTCTGATTTCAACGGTTTTGGCTACGCCTTGCCAGTTGTCAATAAGCAGGTACCTATCTATTGTAAGTACAGTCATTATCACATCTATCGGAGCGGCCACGGTACTCAAAAATATCTGAACCGCACCTTATCGCCTTGATAATAAAGGCGTTGTTCATATATTTGTGGGCACAAAATCTTGGCCGCTTCGATCTATCTGATGGTGACTGTAAGTAAAGTAACACGACTATATATTTAGACATTTTAGATGTAGGTAGGTATATAAAACGTGTTATTTACCTATTGTCAAACGTTTCATCTATCTTTTCAGGTGGTTGTTTCGGGTCCACGACGAAGAAGACCATCGTCGGAGGCTGGGGATGGGCGTGGTGGCTGGTCACGGATGTGCAGCGCATTTCGCTTGAGGTACATTTATTTATTTATTTATATGAAGGAGATTTCACAGAAACATACATAATATAGAGTATACAATAAATTAGCGTAACATTTTGAGTACAGATGCTTCCTTAAACAAATCTCACTGAGAACACAATATACCAGTGGAAGTTATAATGTGACAACAGCAACTTAGATAAGTATATAACTACAGTGCTTAGTTACTATTATGTTTTTACAATCAATTTGAAGATATAAACCTAGGCACAGTATCTTAAACTAAAACTAAAACTAACAATGCATGCATATTGGAAATATGATTCTAAGTGTTTGATTTAAAGAAATTGGATAGATCTGCCTTGAACTGGGCGCGGGATTTAGAAAATAGGTCAATTTCAAAGATATGATTGTTGTAGTGGTTACAAAGTCTGTATGTAGGAGCACGTTTTCCAGCATTGGTGTTAACTTTGGGCAGGCCGAAAAGGTAATTAGACCTCGTTGATTTAGAGGGCGCGCGGAAACGTAGTCTAGATAAAAGTTGCGGGCAGTCAATATCGCTAACGCAAATGTCTCGCAGCAATACAGCGTCGGCCATCGAGCGCCTGTCTTGCCTTACATATTTCTTATTTTGTTTTATTGATTAATGCATACTCGTATAAAGACGAGCATTTGAAGATAGCCACACAGACCCTGAAGGTAATATCTAAAGGTAATAAGGCTACCCAGATTAGGGTGGCCCAAAATACTTAGCAGAATCATCAGCGGAATTCAGTCGATCATACACAAAAATTATCCGAAAAGCATAAAGAACTACCTTTCGTCTGGATTTAAAACTAGTTTGTTAATTTATTAATCAAGTAAAATATCTGGATTTTGTATATGACTCTATACAAAAATTCTGTAATTTTTTGCCAATGATCGACTTAATTCCGCTAAGTGTGTGTTTAATGTTCTACAGCTGATTTGTCATTTTTGTTCCAATATCTCTACACAAAAATATGTGCACAGTCAACGGCAAAAATATATACACACATTTCAGCCCTATCACAATGGAGTAAGGTGCCACAGTGTATACATATTTTTGGCGTTGACTGTACGACCTTAAACTCATACAAATAAGGTTGTGTTCATATATTTTTGAACGTCCGTATGAATAGGTATTGGAGAACTCGGCTGTACTACTGATCTACTTTTAAATCCTCCAGGTGATGACGCTCAACCCGATGTGCGAGTACGTGGAGACCGCCCAAGGCGTCCCGCTGACCGTGACCGGCGTCGCCCAGTGCAAGATCATGAACGAGGACGAGCTCCTCACAACTGCCTGCGAGCAGTTCTTGGGGAAGACCGTCAAGGAAATCAAGATGACCATACTGCAGACGCTGGAGGGCCATTTGAGAGCTATTCTCGGTAAGTACTGATTTTTATGATAGTGAAGTTTTGATTTAAGCGCCATCTAGCGCCGAGTAGTTGTATTATTTGAAAGACAAGGCGGTTAGTTGGCGGTAATATAGACCGTTTTGTTGAGGTGATCACAGATGTCGCGCTATGTTGTTATTTTCGTAAAATATATATTAATCAAAACGGTACAATGGTTTATAATTACACTATGTTATGAATAGGTAGCTAGCGGTTTCATAGGATTACCAGTATTTGCACTTGTTATATGTATGTTACCAGAGACTATAGATAGATATAGGAGACGGCCACAGTCTAAGAACTTTTTGAGGTTCCAAATCTTTAGTGCCATGCTCGTTACTAGATAAGAGTACTAAATATATAGCGCAGGTGATATATTTTCCCATATATTTTGGGTATCTCTAGCTCGCTCTCGTCCAGATGGCACTAAAGATTTGGAGCCTCAAAAAGTTCTTATACTGTGGTCGTCTATTATATCTATAGTCTCTGATGTTACTAAGGTTGTTGTGCCCCAATTCGCATAGATGGCGTAACATGACCTCTGTTTGTCGCATTAATATTTTCGTAGAAATAATTTACACTACAAGTAATTATATTTATTAATAATTAAAGATTAAGTAAACATTAATCTCTTAAAACGGCTTATTCATATCTAGCTTATAATGATGTCATGCAAAAACTGACATTTTAGCGTTCGTTACAGTGACACAAAACTTTCGCTACCAATAGTTTCCCTCTCATGTCGGCCCTGACGATGCGAACTACGTCACCTCACTCAAGTCGTACCATGTGGCACTAATCTTTGGCCATGACGTTGTGATTGCAATCCATGCCATGTAGTGTTTGTTTCAAAGACCGGAAAATGGTGCGATCGTAATATAACAAACTTACTCTGTTGAAGAGAGTTCTACCTGATCTTAGTAAGAGAAAATTTAAGTAAAAGTTCTCCGCGAGTTCTTAACGGACTCCGTTTCGCTAAACTGCTTAGCCGGGAAGAATCCAGCAAGAAACTCAACTTGGCCCTACGGCCGTTGGTACGATAGCGTAGAGCCGTCGAGCGTGGCTTCCATGGGGGTGCGTCCCATAAGATATAACTACAAAATATATAATTTCATATTAATAACGTTCACAAGATATACCTAATGAACGTTTGCTATAACAACAAAATCAATATTTTTATTAGGAATAACGGTCAATTAATATAATACTCATTTTGTATAATAACTTATCATATAACACTCAAATACTCTAAATTTAGTTAATATAACATACATAACGTATATCGATCATAATATATACTATCATTTAATATAATAATTATAAAATATAATAGCGTATGATATACTAAATAGGTTATAACTCCATTCCAACCTTTTTCCCCAAAGTGTAATGTTTTCACGGATATCAAACTAAATTAATAGTTAGTTTAGCTTCGTTAGGTAGCTTCAGATGCCTGAAGGGCAAACCGCCCGGAAATAGGAGCCCCGCGGTCTAGTTAAGTTGAGGATTCAACGTTTTGAGAATTTTAGAATAGCTAATTAGACGAGCTGCTACTTAAAAAATCGTGTAGACCAGTTGCTTTTAGGCGAGTTGATATGTACACGAGCTGCGATTTAGACAACCCGTTATTCTATACGAGCATTATGTATTTTGGTGTTAGATGTATTGAATATTATACATTATAAATCTAAGGTATTATGAACGTTATACATTATGACCGTTATATACAACGATATTATACTTAAACAACGTTATACTTAACAAAATTAGATATTTTGATGTTATATCAAACGTTCATTATAGACTTTGAACGGTATACAAAACAAGCTTATGCAATATGAGCGTATAGAATATGAATATTATACAATAAGTTCTTATATCTTTTATTACTTACCCCTTCCATGGCCCTTCGGCGTCGACGTAATTTATGAACGGCGTAACAAACCGGTATACCGGTATTTGGGCCAAGTGACAATGACAAGAACTTGACCGTATCTCCTAACCGCGCTTTCCCGTGTCAAGGTCTCGGGCACTTTTAAATTGCTCAATAATATAAGATTATAAGTAGGTATTAGCTTAGTTTTTGGCCTAAATCTAGTTGAAGTAAGTGTTTTTATTAATTATTTATAATTTTGATTTGATTTAAGTACTTATAAAGATTTTTTATGCAGTAGCGATGGCGGAGCGTCAGAAATCATAGAAAAGCCTTCATGAACCGTGTTTAAAGTATTTAACTGGCTGAATATTAGACAAGCCGGAGCAAATCAAGTTCTATGAACGCTTCACCACTACAACCTTTGCACTATGCGTAACTTATTGATCTGTATGTCAATGCCAAGGTCCCTATTAGCCATATTGCGCTTCAATTAGAGGCTGTTAACTATTATTAGCGCCTTTATTACGAGGCATTGAACGCACAATTGACCCATTGTTGGATCTATAAGGAGCAGGAACTAGCTCCTTATACGGAAAATGGTTCAGGAAATATAGTATGTATATGATGTGTATCATATACATACTATATTTCCTGTAGATATCCGTTTATGTAGATATACATTACACCAGGTTAATCATGATAATATTTTTCTGACTTTTTGACCCCCTTCTCATTCATGTTGATATTTGACGGTTTTTAAGCATTTTAGGAAAGACAATTGTTTCTGAAATTATTATTTGCAATGACATTTCCCATACGGTTTGGTCGATTCGATCGGAGCTTCAACTCGATTGTATCTGATTGTACGAGTATCGACTAGGTCACGTCGGTCAATCAGCGAGGAAGCTAGACTAGACTAGACGCTCTATTGATAGCACAATAATTGTTTATTATTATTTCACGACATGATACAATTCCTCCCCTGCCCTGTCTGCCTGCGCCTGCGGCCATTAGGTAACGTAATGTCACGTTTGAAACGTCAATAAGTTTACGCGATTGAGTCTCATTTTGGACTTGCGGCCATCTTGTCGAGCAAGGTGGTTTGGTTTCGGGAAAAACTTCTTATTTTATGTTCATTTTCGTGATTCAATGTGTAATATATAGCTATTCTGCAGTGATTTAACGAACTAGTGAGCAACTAATGAAGAATTAGTCTCGAAACATGTGTAACCCCTGTTTGAGTTAGATATCCGTTAGTCCACGTGCTGTTTGTAGGGAGTAGCTATCTCCTTATAAAAAGCCTAACCTCACCGTACAACGTCCAGCTCTTGGAGCGAAATTTTAATTAATGAACCGTACACTTGTCGTATCTACTTCGACATTGGCAAAATTGTCCCAATATTGTGGACAGAATGCCATATTTTAAAAATTGATTGATTGATTGAGTCTCATTTTATTTAGCAATAATTAGTTCCATTATGTTTCTCGTACTCCAACAAATAGTGTAAACCGACGCGACTCGGGTCACAGGTAGAAACGGATAAAGTTAAGGCTTTTTTTTTGTCAAATTCGTAGGATCGCGGGTAGCCAGTAGCCACTCAGCATCCCGCGTTGAGTTTGAGTTTTGACCTTCCCACACAGTGGCGAATGTTATGGCATGATTCAAATGCTTGCTTCGTTTCTCCTTACGATCCGATTAGTCTCAGTCTACCCTACTCTGTATAATCACCGTGGCCGTTCTCGCCAAGCGTCACCAGGCGTGGAGCCGACTTTAGACGGAGTTAGGGCTCCTGAATTTGCATAATTCGCAATCGGCTATCCTCCGTGCCCGAGTTTGGACTCGGATTGGATTTTCTAATTTTGCAAATTACCGCTGTTTTTATTCTGGCAATCTGTCAAATGATATTATAGTCAAGAACTTTTTGTTGTGAATTACAATTACATAGCACCAACATCCGCTTCTATAATTTGTTCTCTATAATTAACATTTTACTTGAACATTCATAAGTTTCATAACGTACCTACTCTTTGATTGTAGGTATAATAAAATAATAATTAATAATAATAATTATAAAAGCTGGTATAGTGAGCAATTATATTCCTTCCTTCTTCACCTATTTTAAGAAACTGAATTGGTAACTGCACTATTTTTATTTCCTAAATATAATTCTTTCAGGGACAAGTTCGTCTTTGTACATTGTTTATAACTTTTGGGCAATGTTCTTTTGTTTTTTTTTTATCTTTATGTGCAACAAAGTGATATATTTACCTCATAGATAAATAATTCTCTTTGATTTACCTGCAACACATGCAGACACAATAATAAGATGTATTACAAAAACTAAATGTCTAGCGATAAACGCCTGCTTATCGCCAGTCGCCAGCAATCAATCACATTCTCGGCCGCCATCGTAAATATTTGCCGTTGTCATATCATATGTCACGAGTCCGGAACAGGAAGGGGCGTCCTTCCGTGCGCATAGCACGAGCCATGCATCTGCCAACTTATCTATAGGCCCCTTCAACTCTTTAATGCTGTGACTGTGAGTCTATTATCGCTTGCATGGAAACAAGGTCAAGTTGGCTGCTAAATATAATGAGAAGGTTTTGTGTATGGAAACACATGGAAAATGCGGGGCAGTTATATTTTGAGGCGGAATTTGAGTAAGGGCAGAGGAGGATGGGATTGAAGTTTATACAATGTTGTTACTTATAATTGTGTTAACCTAAGACCGTGACACCTGTCATCTCAGTATATTTTTTAACCTAAACTCGGATTTTTGTACTCAGATGACGGGTGTCAAAAATAGGTTCTTAAGTTAACAATATCGTAGAACTGCATGAAATCACTGATAATACTTTACTTTTTCGTTGTAGTGTACAGCCGCCATCGAATATATCGGAGAGGCGGTGTTCAGCTATTAGTGACCACCTTGGCCGTTCCTATATATCTGATGGCGACTGTACTATGAAATATTTTTTTATAAACAAAAAAGCCACAGCTGTGTAGGTCCGTCATATAGGGTTCTTGAAAGTCATTAAAACTCGTAAAGAATTGTGTAGGCGCAAAGGGTACAACGAAGTTCTTGTATTTGTCCGAGTCAACTCAGCGACTCTTCACAAACCTGCAAAGGGCCGGCCTACTTTTTCTTGGAGGGTCTCAAGGGCAAGCCAGTTCATAAGAATATTTCTGTGGCCCTAGTGAAAAAGGGTCCAAGTCAAAATGGCTCAGCGAATAAGAGTACTAGTGACGTAAATTTTATAGGACTTGTGCCCTTATTCGGTGAGCCATTTTGACTGGTACCTTTATTCACAGGGCCACAGATTTTTTTGACGTGGAAAAATTCATCTCTTTGTCTCGTTAACTAGTTTAGAATTGGTGCATCTCAGATAAGGGCTTCAGCGCGTGACTATTACAAAAGAATTTTCATAGCCAATTTAAGAAAAACAGCTGACTGTTTCAAAAAGTTATAGACAGTTACGTATACGTACAAGTCTGGCAAAAAAATTACCGATATGCAAGCGACAAAGCCAGACTTTACTAGTTAATTAATAATTTTCTAAGCGCCTTTTCGAATATATATTTTAATTTTCTTTTAACCCAAGTATTCAATACTAATTTGTCACACCACAAACCATCAGTGTGATTTCTACAAGCAACCAATTTTGTAGAGTTCTTTTTTGGGTAATGCTAACAACATTGTTTTCATTGTTTTGTCATTCTTTTCAACATTGTTTTGTTTTGTTTGTTTTCCGGTGGTAGTTTCTTTTTTCTCTGACGTTCATAAGTGCATTGTAATGTGCCTAAATTGAAGAATAAATATCTTTTCTCTATTTTTTCATTACCTGCAGGAGATTGCTACCACAACTTCAGATATTGTTTGTCTAGACGGAGTCTGGAGATTACTTTTAATTTATATAACGTTATTTTCAACTCTTGTATTCTTTTCTC
Organism: Pammene fasciana; assembly: GCA_911728535.1. Taxonomy (NCBI): domain Eukaryota; kingdom Metazoa; phylum Arthropoda; class Insecta; order Lepidoptera; family Tortricidae; genus Pammene; species Pammene fasciana. The sequence goes on from OU452292.1 coordinate 9,401,387, forward strand.
TGATGATCCATGGCCCATGATAATTACTAGCATACTCTCGTCTGTAATCTGTAATATAAGTTCTTAGAAGTTCTTGCAGAATATATGTTTGTAAGCTAACATGGTCATTAACATTACAAAAACTCACATGGTAAATATTCCGTTTTAAATATTTTTGTAGTTCTTGTAGACTTCTCGTCTGGCCGACGAGAAAATTATAAGATTATAACTAATAAATGACACCGCAAGGAAGGGTAATTTGGCTGTATATTTTATGCTTTTGATATATTTAGTTTCGCTTCGGGTTCTGATGAGTTTAGACTGTTCAGAGATAGGTTGATGAGTTTATTATACGTGTACGTACTTGAACTAAACATAAATCAGTGTAACAGGCTTGTTCGAAACAACTGGAATAATATATACTCACCATACCGGGTGTACAATCCAAATGGGTCAGTATGGAGAAGTCGGAAACTATGAGAGATAGCGAGATCTGGAGTTCGATTTTTGAATCTCACCGGTGCCTTTTTTTGTATGCAGCCGATGACTATTTAGTACGAAATAAGTCACCCGGTGAGATTCAAAAATCGAACTCCTGTTCTTAGGAACCATGTCACCGATTTTGATAAAAAGAAAAACTGCATTCATACATTTGAAAAAAAAAACTGTACCCAGCTCGGGAATCGAACCCGGTTGTTTTGAAAAAATAAACTTACACTTTTTCTATTTAAATATCGATTGTGTAGGTCTTAAGCTGTAAATGTCTCTAAGAAACATGATGTCTAAAATGAATAAAATGCATTGTTTTGACATACTTTAATTTATCATAGTAGGTGTTCGAAGTGACCACCGTTACAATATTCAACAAGTTCAGGCATGTAAAATTGTCTCTATGGCTGTTTGTATGTACCTCTCTACTTGTTATATACATACACCTTATCATTTGGCATTAGCATTGCATTAAATCTTTAAGGAAGTTTTGTTATCTACAGTAATCAAACACTAACAATCAATTGAAAAGCCCCCTTAAAGTAAGTATGTAGATATTGTATATTGGTCACTTCGAACACCTACTTATGATAAATTAAAGTATGTCAAAACAATGCATTTTATTCATTTTAGACATCATGTTTCTTAGAGACATTTACAGCTTAAGACCTACACAATCGATATTTAAATAGAAAAAGTGTAAGTTTATTTTTTCAAAACAACCGGGTTCGATTCCCGAGCTGGGTATAGTTTTTTTTTCAAATGTATGAATGCAGTTTTTCTTTTTATCAAAATCGGTGACATGGTTCCTAAGAACAGATCTCGCTATCTCTCATAGTTTCCGACTTCTCCATACTGACCCATTTGGATTGTACACCCGGTATAGTCACGCATAAAATATCTTCTTACAAATACAAAGCGCTTTTAAATCGTTTCTTGCAATAAAGTCTCAAGCTACGTTAAACGTAAACATGATTTAGCACGTCATATAAAAGATGCAAACTACAAGTATGAGTACATAGAACACGTTTGTGTTGTTCAGATATTTGTGACCACCTTGGCCACTCCGATATATCTGGTGGCGACTGTACATGGACGTTGCGAGTACTCGCGAGTCCCTCTAGGGACGTGTGATTAGAAAGTCGATATTGCGTAAAAAAATATGCACGAAATTCAAAGGGCTTAGTTATGATGTCGCCTGAATAAATATATGATAATAGGTACATTTTACATCATTACACATAGATATTTTATCTATTTCAATACTTGTATTAACCTGAATTATGATGAATATGATGCCCTTCTATATATATTTATTGCAATAAGAGGAAATCTGAAATCGAATTGGGAAAAATAAAGGAGATTACCGTAATAGACTACGAGAAACATGCCACATTAGGGTCATTCGTTCGTACCCTTATCAAAAATAAGGCGGAAAGTAATACCGTTCTTATTGACTTGCCCTTCTCTGGTTACCCCTATTGTCAGACGGAGTGGGAAATATCTAGTTCTCATAAAAAATACTGTTTCAACGTAACAGGAGGTTTAGTTTGTACTTACTATACTACTACGAGTATATGGTACAAAGTGTAACAAAAATGCTGGTGATCCTTTTAAGGGCATAATTGGTATCGTATTCTAATTATGAAAAAGTAAGCAAAAAAATTTTTTCGAGAAAATTTATAATAATTGGAATACGGTACCAATTATGTCCTTTAACGGATCACCAGTATTTTTGTTACACCCTGTATAATTAACATAAACAATATAAGTCTTCAAGAACATGACATGCAAATTGACAGACAGACGACATGTCTTTAACGTAATGTAATGTAATATTAGTATATGTTTACATCATTATGATATGCATTTACGTAAATTATTAAATGGAGTTTATGTTTTCAACTCCTGTTTTTCAAATGCTAGCATATTGCTTAAGTTGTGTGTCTACAAAGATCTCAATTTAAACGAATTTAAGAAAAAGATAAACGCGGTGCTTCTGGAAAATTGTTTTTACTCCATGACCGAATATTTGAATCACGAATTTTGTCATCACATCACAACAATGTATACATACAGCCTTGGCCAGAAGTGTTGAGCATAGGTGTTTTTTGTTTACAATTTTGATGTTAAGCATTATTTACCTATCCTAACAATGTACGGTAACGGTAAATGTTATATTTTATTTATAAATATAGAAAACTTCACTTTATAACACTTTCAAGGTACTTAAAAAATATGTAAACAGAAGGTACCAAAAATGTAAATTTAAGTCGGTGCGACATATTGCAAATATTCTATGCAGTTACTACCAACTTCAACAAAACATGCCTATTAGTTTAAATTAATTGACAAAATAACTTAAACAAAGATGGAAACGATGGACTAAACTTTCCAGTTTTGTATGAAAATCGCATTGGTGCTCAACACTTCTGGCCAAGGCTGTATGTAATATTTTTAGTGTGGTTTTAGTAGTTGACGTAGTGTAAATAATGCCATATCTCTCACACTTGCATGCTGTATAACAGTAAGACATGTCGACCTTGTAAATATATATATAAGACCACATATAATATTATGTAATACGCATGATCTGCAATGCAATAAATTTTCATTTTCATTTTCATTGTGGTATTGTTGACCATAATTTAAAATTCCGCAGAAACAAAGAAGAAAGAAGTAGGTAATAGGTATTAAACTTCTTTCTGATTGTGTTTCTGCAAAACTGCTATCAAGGTTATCTAAATAACTTTTATTTCCGAGAAATATCATTTATACACAAAACGTATAGGTATTTTCCTCATTAGTATCAATGTTATCAGCGCTCAACGGGAAATTTGGGTTCACCTTCGTGTATTCGTCACTAGGCTACATAGATAGCTTCCATATCGTTCTCGGTAGTAGGAAGCGTCGCCGTGTATAGTCAATTAGTTGATAGATAGGTAGTACGTAGTACCGGGACCTTCGAGGTAGGACAAGGTTGCCACTAGGTTAGGCGTGACCGAGCTATGCCTCCAAAATACCTACCTGCATAAGTATAAGTATACATGCAAGTACGGCTACCCCCCCCCCCCCCCCATAATAGCGTCTTTCGAGCGTCGACGTCGCCCGACGTTATTTGTGTGTCTGTGTGGCTGACTAGGGCACCGTAGCTCCCGAAGGAATGAACCAATTTAAGTGCTGTTTTTTAATCGAAAGCCTGCTACGAGTATCTGTCTACTGTTGAAATGCTTAAATTGGTACCTAGGTTTCTAACATTCTAACAATGTCGGGATATTTTTTATCGTTAGGCCGGGTTTTCATAATAAAAAACTTAAGAATTTTAATTTTGTGTTGGTAAACATGGTCATTAATATTACAAAACTATTTAAAACGGGGTACCTATTTGTTTTGGTGGATTCTCTGCCTTTTCGCCGAAAATCATAATGCCAAATTTCCGCAGAAGTTTCATTTGGCCGAATTTCATTTCCCAACTCTACATAATCCAACCTAACCTAACCCAACCTAGTAGGCAATTTTTGCTTGGTTGCTTTTAATGGTTGCGAAATAATTATTTGGTAAAAGTTATTCGGCCAAATGAAACTTCTGCGAAAAGTTGTTTGGCAAATGAAATTCGGCAATACAATTTCGGCGAAAAGGCAGGATACCGTTTTGGTGAGCTTCCGATATTTCGGCACAGTTGCATGCGCCATTATTACGGAGTAACAGATGGTAAATACCCCGTTTAAATAGTTTTTGTAACAGAAATAAATTGCGTCTATTTTTCCAAAGATAACAATGAAACATGTGCAGTACTGACATTATTATGATACACACCTTACACATAAATTTGGTGAACCTAGGTGGCTAATCGTGCGCTCGGGCCAAATATATATATTTTTAATTGGTTTTCGATCGCAGCTTCGTACCTATGTAGTTCGTACAAACTCTCATCCGCTTCCGATTATTCTACTAACCTGACATTCATTGAATCAGGTTCTGATAAGGGAACCCCGCCTGACTCATCGCTAAGCTTGGCATTCCAGATGCACACATCCATGCAATGTGTATATCGCGTTGCATCACACACACATATACATGGCGATTGTAGCGTCAGCATTCGACAAATTACACTCATTTTGCAGGACAATGTACAGTAAATTGGTTTCGTGGGACAAAAAGTTAATTGTTGTAGACATTTTGTAGGAAATTAGGTTTTTATGGAGGTCGAGTTGAAGGATACTTGGTAATTTGCAAGGTGTAGTTTTTCAATCTGTCAAGTATCTGATTTATTTTAGGGGGAGCTGTTCCAAGCATTACACACATACTTATTAAGCTACCCATGCATAATAAGTATGTGTGTACTTCTGCAAGTCGAAGACTAAAATCAAATGGTTATTGGTGGAAGGATGGAATCACATCCGTCAGCATTGAATCGAATTTTGACTATTGAAAATTGTCATTTTGTATAGGTAATATAGGTATGAGTCGCGTATATTAAGCATGCGTAGAGCTTTTGCTATGCGTTGCGTATGCGTCTAATCATACAAAACGGCCATTTTCAATACACAAAAGTGCTTTGCGATGCTGACAGGAGATCCCACTATTACTTGAAAACTTTTTAAGATCTTAACTCAGTAAAAATATCTTGCAGCGGATTTTAACAGTGACAATATGTCTACTTTCATATTTTGCAGATGAGTGTTAATCTTAGTAGGTAAATAAGCAGAAATATTTGTAAGTAGTTACATTCCGATTATTATGGTATTAAATTATAACTGATAATTATTCCTTTAACTATTCTCATTAACACCAGTAGGTATGCTATGTTAATTGTTTACATAACTGTTTCGGATTGTTGCTGCACTCGCTACTATCGCCGTCGACGTGCACTGGGTCACGTAGGCAAAACACTTTCTGGGAATCAAAATGCAACCGTTGATCAGTGTAAGAACCTTTTTTTTGAACCACCTGTGAGTTTTTCGCAGTTTAAGGTCATAACAAAGTATCGGAATAGTTATTTGTGCAACAAGAGAGGAAAGTTGGTTTTTCTTGCGAGTGTTGATTTTGAGTCCCGAGTAAGCGAAAGATTCTATAATTGAATCACGAGCGAAGCGAGTGATTCTAAGTTTGAATCTTGAGCGTAGTGAGGGATCTCAAGAACACGAGATTTAAAAAAACTTTTCTCTCGTGTGACACATACAACTTTTCACCTCAGTAGTGAGAACATATTAAAGTTAAAAAAACACATTTATTTACATTCCTGAAGGGAAGTCGCAACTTTCGTCACTCCCTGGAGTGATGAAAGTCGCACTTTCGTCACCCCAGGGAGTGAAATTTTGTTTCTAGAAGCTTTTCGTCATAATGATGATGCCTTTCATTCAGGAATATTTAGTTTAGTTTCTTATTCCATTCCATTAGTTTCTTTCAAACAAAAAAAGAATTATTCAAATTGGACCAAGGGTCTCGGAGCAATCGCTGAACATCCTACATTTAAAAAATCTTCATCATTATCATCCAAAACAATCATCATCATCAGGTCCACTCCATCAAATTGGTGGTTTTCGTGAGAAAATGCTTGAGTAGCTTAAAAAATACCCAAACCACTATACACGTGCCTTTAATAATTGAGGAGTTCCCTCAACTGCCCATGAATCCCATCATCAGAACAGCACCAGATAAATGTGGGACCATTTTCAAGGTAGTTCCTTTCAAACAAAAAAATAATTATTCAAATTGGACCACGGGTCTCGGAGTAATCGCTGAACATCCTGCATAAAAAAAATCTTCATCATTATCATCAAAACAATCATCATCATCAGGTCCACTGCATCGAAATGGTGGTTTTCGTGAGAAAATGCTTGAGTTTCTTAAGAAAACACCCAAATCACCATACATGTGCCTTTAAAATTTGAGGAGTCCCCTCAATTCCTCATAGATCCCATCATCAGAACAGCACCATATTAATATGGGACCATCTTGGATGTAGATCCTTTCAAACAAAAAAAGAATTACTCAAATCGGACCACGGGTCTCGGAGTAATCGGTGAACATACATTAAAAAAAAAACACTAAACCGAATGCAGAACCTCCTTCCTCAATGGGATTGAAGTCGGTTAAAAAAGGGATATCTGGTCAATAAAATATTTGCAATAAATAACGTCACAATAATTTGATAGGTACAGTCGCCATCAGATATATCGGAGCGGCCAATATGGTCAAATATATCTGACCAACGCCTTTATTGTCAAGGCGATAAAGTGTATGTTCAGATATTTTTGAGTACCTTGGGCATTCCGATATATTTAATAGCGACTGCACATAAATAAAATATTGGACGCGCGAGGCTAAGATATTAGTTACACGCTAATTCTAGCGTCAGTTCAGTCATTTCTGTCATTCCGATCGGACTGACGAATAATATTTAATTGTCATCACTCATCAGTCGATCCGTCAGTCTGAGTGTTACATTATAATTTTCTCGTCATTCTGGAGAATGATGGACTGCACTGACGCCAGAATTTGCGCGCAATCTATATGGATGCGTAGCGAGAAATGTCTTTGATAAGAACGAATCCTGGTGCTGTGCTGTTTGAGGATAAACAAATGAAATGATTACATTGGTTCTAAAAAACACATTCCTCCGAACGCAGCATAAATGTACTTTGGGCTTTCCAACGGCAAGAGTCGATAAAAGTGGTAAAACCCCTGGTATTCTGCGTCACCTATGTATTGATTACGAGTATTTATTTTATTTAACATGTTTAACTATATAATGATTATAATGTCTACCTAACTGCCGCAGGCTAAGGATGGGCGCACGATTAACCTAATACTTATCAACGTTAAATATGGCCACGGAGCTGTCATCCCATAGAAAACTATCAAATTTTTCATACAAGATTTTTTTTACGTTAACGTTAACAGACGGTTTGGTGCAACCGGGCCTAAGTCAGCATAGAACTTGCAGCAGCAAAATGTGTACCTGCTATTCTAAGCATATACGTAACTTTTCACATAAATTCAAGGGTAATGCTGCTAATCCACGCTTGAAAAGTGCAATGTTTGCGTGATCTGACTAAATGGATCAGGGAGAAGCATATTTGAAGCATGCTTGAAGGCTTGCTGTGGGGTATAATCGTGGTATAATGACAGAGTTGAACGCACTTTGCAGATCGCCTGAAAGCTTAAGGTCGTTCAAACATGTTCGGACAACAAAATCGGCATCAACACTTCGTGCAAATTTTAAACTTATGGTCAAGTGATTAAGGTTTAATATTAGGTAAGTTAACTTGGATATAGAGCTTTTAGAAAGTTAGGTTCGATATACGATTCCAATATACAATGGCAGCTCTGGTTTTGTAGTGCAGATCGTTGCGATTTATTGTGCATTGTTCACACTATTTTTGCCGTTTTGAACTTGAACTTAAATAATTGGCTTTAGAATTTTAGTATAAAATAGGTACAGTCGACGTCAAAGATGTTTACACTTTGGCACCTTATTACGAAGGATTAAACATATCTTTGACGTCGACTGTACCTACCTATCATAGAGATTCTATTAACTTTAAGCAGTGCCTATGTAGAAAGTATTATATGTATAGGACTGGACTACAGTGTCGTAACACTTATAAACGTTTTGTATTGTGTTAATTGAATTATCTTATATCATTATACCGGGTGTTTCCTGTAATAGGAGCAATAAATTAAAACTTAGATTCTACTGCTCAAACCAGACAACGTTTGTTCAGCAACTTTTAAAAATAACTTATGGGTTGATTTTTATTTCACTTTAAAGATTATTCGAACACGCAATGTATTCCGAAATTGATTATGTCTGTAGGATGACAAGGCTGACAAACTATGTCAATTGGACGGATTTTAACGTACATTGAAAATACTATTTAGTTTGTATGAAAAAGAGACAATCTAAAAAATACATATTTTTTTAAAGTTGTTGAACAAAAGTTTTATTGTTTGAGGAGTAGAATCTACGTTTTAATTTATTGCTCATGTTACAGGAAACACTCTGTATATTCATTTTTCAACCGACTTCAAGATTTCGAAGGAGGAGGTTCTCAATTCGTCGGGATGTTTGTTTTTTTTTTTAATGTAATGTTCACCGATTATTCGAAGACGACTGGACGGATTTGGAAAATTCTTTTTTTTTGTTTGAAAGAGTATACTTAACAGTTGGTCCCATCGTCACCAGGTCCGGATCTGATGATCGAATCCTAGAGAAATCAAGGGAACTCTTCAACTATTATAGGCACACCTATAGTGATTTCAGTATTTTTTACAGCAACTCGGGCTTTTCCTCTTGGAAAAGCGGAGCCTAAGTAAAGTTGGTTCTTTTTTAGTTTAAAATTATATTTAGCTTAGGTCTTAGGTATATTATTTTTGTATCCTAATTCTCAGACAACCTATTTAATTCCAGGGTAAAGCAGTGGCGTATTTTAAGAAAGCGTGCCACAGTCATAAAGGATGTTGTTATTTCTTTTACTGGCTCGTGAAACTTTGAAGTAGTAATAAATTAACTTTAGCAATTAATCACCCATTTAATACGTTATTAAAAATAGAGCAGATTTTACTTTAAATTTATTTTAAATCTAATGCGTTTCAGTGACATTGATCGAGTTTAAGCATAAAAAGATAATTTTGTCCGTCGCGTCGCCAGCTTCGTTCGATATTTGAAGACGCAAGGCAAAAACAAACTTAAAGACTTCTAAAGATGAAAAATGCTCAAATAATGGTAGCTTTCCAACTTTCCCAAACCCTATAAATTATAGCCAAATGGGTTTAATTTATATAAGGATATAAAAAGCCAAATGACGACGAGATTATTTTGCTTTTTCAGGCCGTTCGTATACAGGTACATTTAGTGAAAAATAGCAACGCAATAGCGTAGTTACTACCTATATATCATAGATTAAAGTTAGAAATGTTTACCGATTAAATAATACTCTTGTGTTGAACTTAATTCCTTCGCGAGTAAACTCTGGCCCAGACGTTGACTTTGACGGACAAATATTGACTTTTTACATCGCAAATAACTGTGCAGAAGATGTGTACAGAACAAGTATAGTTATTGACTATACCTACCTATACTAGTATATAATGAAGTTATTGTTCCGAAAATTAAACATGTCGATCTTTAGTTTAAGTGTAGAATGTACATTTTTGAAATATAACTTAAATAGCGAGTACCTATACCTATTCCGAATTAGTGGTCTGAATTGTATGTGGTAGATATCAAATCGGGTTTGTGGTAAAAATAGGTAGGTACCTAACCGTTATCAATTGTAATAATTTGTTATAAGCTATAACTTTGTTCAGAAATTAATTACGTTAATTAAAATTAAATACATAATTTGCAATCAATATGCTATGAAATCTTTTGACATGTAATATTTTGAATATTATGAATAAATGAGTATGAGTATGAGTGAGTATGAGTAATTATGTAGGTTTTAAGTATTATTTTTGTTCATGATCTTAATTTAGTGTCCAGGCCTCCCTCTTTCTTCACCATTCGGTTCAGTTTATAGTACTGTTAAATAAAGGACCCCGCAACAAACACCTTATGCCTGCTTCGTCCTTTACCTATCTACGTTCGAAATTTATTCCGAGTATGAAAAGCATGTAACGTGCGTGTCACTGTTTCTGAAAAGGGGACTGAAAGGAAATTGGAAAACCTTATCAGCTTATCACGTAACTTTCCAGTATAATATCCGACCCATCATGTCACGTCGTCTCAATGTCAACGCTAAAGTTATGGCCAATGTGTCTGGGCCGGATTATCCATTTCATTTCAGATAATTAAAGGATAAGAGTAGGTTTCGTCATTGGAATTTATTATACATAATGATATTTATTTAAATAGAATTCAATACAGCCATATATATTCCCGTGTCTACTTATATTGCATTAATTTATAAATTTAATTTATGTCCTTATAAATTGAATACTAACTTCTGACCGCGATTTCACTGCGTAGATTTAATAATCGCGTTTTTATAGTTAGTTAGGCTGATTAAAATCGGTTCTGCGGTATAGACGAAATAATAATTAGAGCATAAAAAGTCAGACATTCAATTTTCTCATTTAAATAGTAAGATTTTTTATGTTTATGAAATCTTCAATGAGCTTACACGGGAATGGGTCCAGCAGGGACTTTAAAATTGATGTTTTCCAACTTCAGACTTATTGGTGGTCGAAGTTTTGAGACAACTTCGATGTAAAATGCTTTTAGCAGCGCCACGGATTGGAAAAGTTTCAAGGTGTGCTAGAAAGTGTCTAATATTTCAGGTTAAGTAGTATGTAATTAGGTACAGTCACCGGCAATAGTATCTTCCTACACGAAGGCCGCAAAAATATGTGACACGCTCTTATTTGTAAGGCCCTAAGAACGTGTCACATATTTTTGCGGCCTTCATGTAGGAAGATACTATTGGCGGTGACTGATGTACATTAATTTTGTTTCTGACAAGAACATTAATAAACATTTTTTAATTTTGAAAACTCAATTTTGCATGCAAGAGTTAGGTAAATGATTGGTTTATTAGTATCTTTGTCGTAAAATAATTCGATAAATGGTAAGTACATATGTATCTACTGAATCTATATATTACCTACACTGTGAATGAAAACATAATTATTCTCGTTTTTATTTAAAAAAATGTTTTGTCCAATCCGATAACGATTAGTATCGATTTTTAGGGTTCCGTAGCCAAAATGGCAAAAACGGAACCCTTATAGTTTCGCCATGTCCGTCCGTCCGCGGTCTAGCTCAGTGACCGTTATGGGATGCGTCGTCTCAGACGGCCAACTTTTTTTCACCCTTTTCCATAATTAAAATACGATACCAATAATTATGCCCTTAAAAGGATCACCAGCAGTTTTATTACACCTTGTATATTATGATTTATGAGCAATAAAAATGATTGATAGATCGTTATTAATAACTGCCCCGGGCTCTATTGAAATATTCATTCAGCAAATTTAATAATTTGAAACTGTTTTTATAGTTGAAACATTAGCGCAATGTTTTCTTTATTTTACTGCAAACTAAAAGTCTTTAGAACTAGTATTGCTTTTACACTCAGTAAGATACCTGTAAGACAATAATAGTTTCCAGAGCAGTTTGCAACGAAATTGCACCACAATAGCGAATTGTTGAGAAAATACGTTCGGTTTCACGCGGGGCGCGGGGGGTTTCCACTTTATATTGTAAAGGATAAAGCCAGCCCAGCCCGCCACTCGTTCACGTGCTCGCTGCATAGTCGATCATTTCATTCACAGTTGGTGGCATTACGCTAACTTACTATCGTCGCGATCGGGAAGCCATAAATTAAAAAGTTTGATGCTCATCCTTTCAATTTAAAATTGGAACGTTGGATTGTTTTTGTTATCGTTTCGAAATTCGAATGTTTTTTTCTTGTCTGAATAGAAGTTTCATAGTGATTGTGACCAGTGTGCCATGCTTGCATAGTGCAGTGCCCGTTAACGTTCCGTTACTCGTTGCTTGAGCTTAAAAGCTGAAGCCATGTCTCTGTTATGGATGAGCGCTTTTAATCTAGGATTAACAGTTGGTGCAACTTATGCAGTTGTCAAAGCGTGAGTACCTATCTTTATTTTGTACTTACTATAAAGTCAACGTCAAAGGGGTGGGGGAAAATACTGTCAGTATTTGTTTCAGGAGTAACTATGAAAGTACCTGTTCTACATTTTATTGCAAAACTGCGATTTGTTTCTTTTTTGTAGTAAGTATAGGTAGGTACATTAATCAGTGGCTGACCATCCATATATCACTATTCCCGGCTTGCCCAATTATCAGCTACACTCGAGAGCAAAAATTTCGGATCAGTAACATAAACTTTAATATCTTTAAAATTAATATCTTTTGAGATATGCAAGAAAATGCTAGTGACCCGAAACTTTTGCTCTCGAGTGTAGTTGGGAAGGTACTTTTGATACGCCTTTTGGGGCAAAGAGAAGCCAAATTAGCTCCGACTTCCCTACAAATAGTTTTAGCGAGCCGCAACTGGTATATATAATATATATATATATATTTTTTAATTTAATTTATGTGAATTTGATACGGGTTATTTGGGGTTACATACCTACTAGGAATTATTAAATAGATAACTAATCATTGGAATTAATATATATGCGTCTCAGGGTGACGCCTAGCGACATCTGCCCAAGAAAAAATGAAAAATGATTTATTTGGGTATCATGATTACAGCTTTTTACATGGTCTTTTACTAGAAGTCTTACACTTCTTGGAGTGGTGGAGAAATTCGCAGCTATCAGGGGGGTGATTTTTGAGATTCGAGCACTCGAAAGTGGCATTTAAAACTCCGAATAAAACGATGAAATTATGTTTTAAAAATAAAAGCGATAGAAATTTAAAATGATGATTATTTAAACTATTCATTCCATGCGAAAGAATTGGCGACAAACTTTTGTGTGCGATTATTTTCGAGCTTGAATTTTTTGAATTCGAGCGTCCGGCTGTCAAAAATCGGCCCCCAGGTAATTCTCAGTAGCTCAGTTGGTCAGAGCGATAGGCATGTTTCCCAGAGTCGTGAGTTCGATTCTCGCCTGAGGCAGTGGATTTTTCTACTTTTCTTTTTTTTCTAAACATAGTAGTACCATCAGCAGACGTTCTGCTTAATATAAAAATAAATAGAGAAAATAGTACGAAATTATATGGCATATTTATTTACCTAATAGAATAGGACTTCATTTGAGTAATGGTTTGAAACGATAACGCCTAGGTCCTATGAGGCTATATTTTACACGAACCTGTCAAGGGAGTACTCTATCTAGCCTAGGTAACGTTCTTGACTTTGTTGTGTTGCGGCGATAACAAATATGTAAGTACCGTCAACTGCTACAACTTTGCCTACGATGCACAACTTTGCCTGGCTTGAAAAACATGGTTTTCTTCAGCAAACAGCTATGTATATCTATCTTATTTCTGAGATGGCCGCCTTTCTCCCATCTTAGGAATACGATATAAATAGCTGTTTAGTGAAAAAGACTATGTTTTTCAAGCCAGGCAAAGTTGTGCATCGTAGGCAACGTTGTAGCACTTGACGGTTACAATTAGGTTCTGCATTCGTTCTTATTTCTGTTAAGAGTCGCCAGGACGCTCGCGTGAACTCGCGTCCCCATACAAACGTAGTTAAGCTCTCATTTTAAAACGACATGCCTTAGAACCACGAAATTTGGCATGGGCATTCTAGCAGTACAGATCTATGTCGGTAATTCATTTTCGTTGCTAAAAAATGTAATACAAAGAAAATATAGTAAATCTGTATCTGGCTGTATTTTCTTTGTATTACAATTTTTTGCAACGAAAACGAATTACCGACATAGATCTGCCCATGCCAAATTTCGTGGTCCTAAAGCATGTCGTTTTAAAATGAGAGCTAAACTACGTTTGTATGGGAACGCAAGCGTCCTGGCGGCTCTTAAGAGATTCAGTGACAGAGTAAAAAGCGCTTTCAAATAGCTTTCACCAAAGCGACTGCCATCTACCCCTCCAACTTATTAGGATTCGGTTCGGTTTCCTCACGATGTTTTCCTTCGCCGAAAAGCGACTGGTAAATATCAAATGATATTATATTGATATAAGTTACGATAAACTCAGTGGTCGAGCCGGGGCTTGAACCCGAGGCTTCAGGATTGAAAGACTCGGTCAGACGACATACCGCTAGGTCACCAGCGTAGGCATAGTAAAAGTACTTACTTAGTAAATAATAAAGTAATAAGTTTTTTTAGTTATAATCAGTTATAATCACTGTGTTCTGTAGTCAAAACTCACATAATAGCTACCAGGACAAAGTGCATACTCAAAATCGTATTTTTTTGTAGTTTAGGTAATGTATTTGCCCTATAGCTAAATAGCCTGACCTTGCATGACCTATTAAATTATAGCCTTTTGTTTGAAAACTCGTATTAGTATGTAATAATGGAAACTGGAGATATAAATGTATAGTTGGCCATTATTTGAACATCATCAATTTAATCGAACTGGGAGTTTTATCGCTTTTAATTAGGTACCGCGATAAAATCATAACGTATTTTACCTATCTATGTGAAATATATTTATTATAAATATGTTGTTTTATGTTACATATTTAATAATATAATAATAATAAGCCCTCTCTGATGGACAAATCTATAACATAATAACTATGAGACCAGTTTATTTTGATGTAGGTACAGTCGATGTTTACACTTTTCGGACCTTATTACAAAGGAGTAAGGTGCAACAGTGTAAACATATCTTTGACGTCGTCGACTGTACTTTCCTAATGGTAAAGACGAGAAACTAATGTAGGAACATTGTGCCTCGGCATACTTACGTGGAAATCTTAGCTCCAAGAATATTGTGGCTAACCTAACATTCTGTGGCATACTAGGTACAGTCAACGCCTAAAATATGTATACACTTTTGAGCCTTATTACAATGGAGTAAAGTGCAAAAGTGTACACATATTTATGGCGTTGACTGTACGTTACCGCGTTACTTACAATGTACGTGGTAGAGACAGGTATTACGTTAAACAAGAGAAGGTCACAATAGTTGGACTAGAGATACCTATACCTAGTTTACTAACACATTTTATTATGGATTTTAAAAATCTGAAATAAATGTTTTTTTTTTATATTTTTAAGTTTGTGAAAGACGTTTTACTCCTATTAATTTTGTATTAAGCAGAACTTCTGCTAATAACCAACCACCTAAAGTACCTAAACTACACTCTCATGGCTCCTCTACGTGATGGGCCATCATAAGGACGCAGCTATGCGTTAGAGGGAGCTAACGATATTGCGATCTCGTTCCGTCGTATAGCTGCGTCCCTATGATGGCCCATCATGTAGAGCCAGCCTAATAAGCGACAGAAATTGAGTATGAAGAACGTGTTTATTTTAAGGTTTTCTAATGTTATTATAGAATAAAATGAAACTGCCTACCAAATGGTAGTCTTAAAAATTCTGATTATGAACACTGGACAGCATGGGATTTAGTCAAACTTATGATCCAGGCAACCTAATGTATGCAAATAAAAAGCGCTTAAAGTTTATATTACCTATGAATTATTAGACAATATACAAAAACTAGTGTTTGAAACATTGCAGACTAGCATACCGTACCGTAAGTAAAAGAATAACAAACTAGTATGAACGGGTGCACATTGTTTCTAATTATACAAATGTGTTTTTGCAATTCCATTGTATAAACGTGGTTAGTCGAGGGCAGACTTTAACGAAGTTGCTTTTGCATTTTGCAGTGTCGATTTTCATTCATTAGATACCTACTGTCTATTTATTCCGCCGAACGGAAGCGGAGATGCATATGCATTTACACGGCAGAGCCTGCTTGTTAGATTGTGCATGTGCATGTGCAATGTGCATACACACGAATGTTACCATGTATTTCGAACACAGATTGTTCGATTTTGGGCGCAGGTTTTTGTAAACGTAAGGTGATACTGAATATACTGATGTACCAGCAATGTTCCTTAGAGAGCTTGTTATAATTGCTTATTGTTCCTAAGTAATAATAAGAAACTGTAGTACCTCCTAATGGCTGCTCTACATGATGGGCCATCATAGGGACGCAGCTATACGTCGGAGCGAGATCGCAATAGCGTTAGCTCTCTCTAACGCATAGCTGCGTCCCTATGATGGCCCATCATGTAGAGGAGCCATAAGGAAAAACAACAATGATTTGCCTATGCAATTTATTTTTAGTTTATTCTAGAGACCGGTGGATTTCCATTTCAGAGCAATTCGAGATAAAACACAGAGTAATGTTCGTAAAAATAAATAAAAACGACTTCCCTCTGCGTAAAAATGTAGGTTCTTTGAGGACCGTTTTTAAAAGTCCTTTTTTACAGAGAGACTTATATAACAACTTCTACATTACCTACCGTCAAGTGCTACAATTATGCCTACGATGCACAACTTTGCCTGGTTTAAAAACATGTTTTTTTACCAAACAGCTATTTATATCTTATTCCTGAGATGAGAGAAAGGCGGTCATCCCAGGAACAAGATATGAATAGATGTTTGGTGAAAAAAGCCATGTTTATCAAGCCAGGCAAAGTTGTGGACTGTAGGCAAAGTTGTATAATTACCCCAGAAGCATTTGAAACTATCTAAAGACGTGTAATGAATGTCAAAGCGGCTCGTTGCGTTCTTGACATTGTAACTGTTTGAATTGAAGCTAAGGTCGCGCCGGCCCTGTGCCAAGTTCAAGGATTTGACACCACAATTATTCACTTCTGGGGTAATTATACCTACTTAAATCATGAGGTATCAAATTCCTCGTTCGGATTTCGAACTAAATCATACTAAGGAACCATTCCTTCTTTGATCTATTTGAAACTTAATGTGAATATTTAGACAAACAGTACAAACACGTTATTTAGAAATATATAATACAATGAAATTACACCACATACACCGGAAGGCGAAGAGTTGGTAGGCCCCCTACAAGGTGGACTGATGACCTGGTGAAGGTCGCTGGAGTCCGCTGGATGCGGGTGGCACAGGACCGGTCATTGTGGCGTTCAGTGGGGGAGGCCTATGTCCAGCAGTGGACGTCTTTCGGCTGAAATGATGATGATGATGATGAAATTGTCGTAAAGGAATACGTAACTAAATAATAAAACCCTACTAGGAAATAAATACCTTCGGGTCCCCGTTAACTCCTTGAAGGCGTTTTCGATGTACTTAGATTCTAATTTCTATGTTGTCATAAGTCATTCGTCTTAGTTCGTCTATAACTTTGTTCGCTTAGAATTAGTACTTGTTTACACATTACCGACCATAGTACATTGCTACTATGCTGTTATAAGTTATAAGATGAACAATAGCGGTGCAGAACCAATTTTTTTTAATAATAAAAGGTGTGATTGAAATTCTCAGTATTGTAAAAGACCAATGGCTAGATGAAAACATGGTCCGTAATAAAATTGTCGGCGCAATGTCGATAAGACCGCCAAGTTGCCTTTTAACGACCTCTGAGCTTTATTTACTTTAGATAGAACTATATTTTATTAACACTTTCTCATCTGTCCCGAGAGACTAACGAGTGTTAGAGTGTAGAGCCACGCGTTGTTAACAATGAAATCCTCCGCCTCTTGTAAGTTACTTTACTAGCTTTTGCAACGCCGCAATAGCTCACCCAAGGAAGCCCACTAACTGCTCGATAGGGGAAATAATTCGTGTATAGCTGAATTTTGGCATAGTTGTAGATAAAGGTGTCTTACACAACATACTAAAAGTACTCATGGATAGGGGCGCCGCTAACGGGGAGAGGGGGGTGTAAAGGTCCCTTTTTTTGGCTTTTCATAAATAACTCAGTAGCGGTGGCTCATACGAAAAAATGTTCTTTTACTTAATTAATCCACAAATAATTTTCTACAAAAAAGGTTCTTTACACTTTTTTGCTGGGATCAATGTATAATGAGATTTCGAGGAAATACGATAATCACTTTTTGAAACTTTCGGAGCTATTATTTGCGAAACTATAAGTGTTGTCTAAAAATTGTTTCAGAAAACCCATATTTATATTAAAAGACCTATTCAACGACACCCCACACATGAGGGGTGGATTAAAAAACAGAATTTACCTCCCACTTCATGTGTTCGGGAGGTACCCTAAAAAATAATATTTTTTCAGATTTTGTTTTAAAACTTTGTCTGCGTGTTCAAAACACATACTCATACGAAGTTTAACTATTCTAGTACTAACCATCACTGCACAAAGCCGTGAACGGACAGACGGGGACAAACGGACAGCGAAACTATAAGGGTAGGAAGTTGATTGCAGGCATCCATAGGCTACGGGAACTGCTTATCATGAGACAGGTCGTATGCTAGTTTGCCACCCTCGTGGCATAAAAAATAAAAAGTAAAAAAATACCCTCTTCAACCTTCTCAGTGATGGTTAGTACTAGAATAGTTAAACTTCGTATGAGTATGTGTTTTGAACACGCCGACAAAGTTTTAAAACAAAATCTGAAAAAACATTATTTTTTTAGGGTACCTCCCGAACACATGAAGAGGGAGGTAAATACTGTTTTTTAATCCACCCCTCATGTGTGGGGTGTCGTTGAAAAGGTCTTTTAATATAAATATGGGTTTTCTAAAACAATTTTTAGACAACACTTATAGTTTCGTAAATAATAGCTCCGAAAGTTTCACAAAGTGATTATCGTATTTCCTCGAAATCTCATTATACATTGATCCCAGCAAAAAAGTGTAAAGAACCTTTTTTGTAGAAAATTATTTGTGGATTAATTAAGTAGAAGAACATTTTTTCGTATGACCCACCGCTACTGAGTTATTTATGAAAAGCCAAAAAAGGGACCTTTACACCCCCCTCTCCCCGTTAGCGGCGCCCCTATCCATGAGTACTTTTAGTATGTTGTGTAAGACACCTTTATCTACAACTATGCCAAAATTCAGCTATACACGAATTATTTCCCCTAAGTTTTCCTTCGTTTAACGGGCTACAACTTCATATGCGTCATTGTCATTATAAAGTGTAATATCAATCATTTATTATAACACATAACGTTTTTCCTCCCTTTTCAACTTCTTAATGGATACAAACTAATCTTTTTATGTCCTTCTTCGTTACTTATTTTTCAGGCCGTACGAATCCAGAAGATCTTTGCAAAAATCCTAAATATGTTCAAAATAGCTACGTTTTGGTAATTAATTTAAAGGCGAGCAAACTTTTGCGATGGCGATAGTCTAATCTAATTTGAACCTTAACTTCAAATATCAAGGTTTAAATTCAAATGCCTCGGATGTGGTCAATATACGTACTATGCCTGGAAAAGAGTTAAACTAGATCTACCTAATTAATTACCTTTACATATTACATAATTTCATCTAAATCTATTCGGTTCAGTGGTTTAAACGTGACGAGGTAACAGAGTTTCTCTCCCATTAATAAAAGTAGTAGGGATTTCCAATGGATTAACACATTTTTTACAGGAGCCGAAGGGAAAGCAGAGGCGCCGCGTCCATAGAACACGATTCCCGTCGGCTTGCCTAAGTTTCAGGCGCCTGAGTAATTTTAATTATTTATAATTTTGAAGAAATTTTAAGCCAAATTCAGCACCGGCTTGCCTAAGAACATTTTGACCCAACGCCACTGCTATCCTTTACCCGGTTGAAGACATTTTTGACATTGCACTGTCTTTTTGGGATGATTCTCTTGAAAGTAAGACGTTAATAATTTTTTTATGTGGTACCTATGTGGCACATACGCGTAATTTTCATTATCTTCTTCTCCTTTTCATCCTTTTACCCACTGCTGGGGTGTAGGGCTCGAATTAAATTCTTCCACTGGCTTCGGTCCAGTGCGGTCTGGGACACCTCCTCCCATCCCATCCCCAATACACCCATCTCTTGCTCCACGGTACGGCGCCAAGTAAGTTTGGGGCGGCCCCTATTCCGTTTTCATTATAGAGCTAGATTTCTGCCTAGGCATCGCCCACACTGTTAACTGCCCGTCGTTGGACCTTATGCTTTTTGTAATAAGGTTCACCGATGTACAGAGAGTGTTCCCGTTTGTACCTACCGTACGCCGAGAGTGCGTGGTTCAGTGGAGTGAATCCATTACCGCCACTCCGTAACTCTCTCGCGTTCAACTTCGAACTGTTCGAACCACTGAGCCACAGCGGGTACCCATATCGGTTACCAAGCTCTTGTCTTGCCAGAACCAGTATAACATGATACACAATCGCGCTTTATTTTCAAAGGTCTTGAGGCTATAAGAAACCGGTTCGCTTGGCGGATACATATGGGTTCTGACGCATTACAGCAGATTTTTCAGGATATCCTAATGTAGTACGTGAACCACTATGTTCTCCCGCTTGCAGTTGGGAAATAAAATACCTATTAAGTAAGTAAGTAAAGTAAGTAAATATTCTTTATTGCACCAAAATACAAGAGTAATAAAAGAAATATTACAATAAACTTAAAATTAGGTAACAACAGGCGGTCTTATCGCTAAAGAGCGATCTCTTCCAGACAACCTTTGGGTAGCAGGAAATGAAGAATAGATTTAAGTTAACAGGTAGTGCAAAAAAATTAAGGGAAGAGAGCAAAATACACACCAACACACATATTACACATATTACACTTAAGGACGTGACGTTTCGATTTAATAATTTTGTATAGACTTATATATCGAAAACGAGTGCGAAAAACAAAAAATACGAAATTTAGTGATGAAATATTCTTACTATTTTATTTAACTGGCAAAAGGTGGCCTAAATCTGTTAAGGGCCGTCGAGAAAATGGGAAGTGATTTTACTATTCAACGACTTAAGATTGTTGCATTTAGTAATGTAAATGTATTAATTGTAGTTGTTCGTGTGGAGATAAATTGAGTCATAATTCTGAATAATTTGTTATAATTACAACCAAGAAGCCTCGTTCACGAAAAATCGCTACAATTTTCCGCTAACAAAAGGGAGGTCATATTACCTACGTTTGTTTCACTCGGTCGCCGCCGACATGACATCGTCCAAATCCTAGCGATATCGCTTGGAGCGTTTTTTTCCTGAAACAGGCATGAGCATTATGTTTAAATAAAAGTGGATTACATTCATTTCAAATGTTTAGTTAAACGGTTATTTAAAAATGCTATAAAGACGGGGTATTTATTTACCATGTATATTTTTATGTTTATGGGTTTCCGATATTTCCACACAGCAACATGCGCCATTATCACGCAGTATCAAACTGATGTCGCTGCGAATGTTTTTTATTGTACGTATGTAGTTGCACTATTTGTGACTAGGTATGTTAGTATTAAATTGTAAACGCTTTTGTTATAGAAAATATACGTGATTTGAGGTTTTTAAATCTAGATCTCCGTCTCCGCCAGGTTTTTTTTTCGTGCTTGATCTCGGTTGTGACACAAAAGTCGTTCTCGATTGAACCGAATACTAAACGAGCGCTAAAATATAATTCTACAGGTACTGAAACTAACATGAATATTGTACGGTTTCAGAAAAGTAACATAAATTAATTATAGGCCAATATCCAATTAGCATTCTGTGGCTATGCTTTAATCACGCACATATCAACTTACGCACCGCAGTTTTCAGAGCCCGCTATAATTTTAAATGGCAGCAATTTTCCTTCTGGAATGTTGCCATGAAACACAGGGCTGCCACTTTTGTCGCCATTCGTAATACCTACACCGTGTTACGGCCAAACATAAAGTATTGTGCATGACATAATGTTATTTAATGCTGTTTACGGCTCTGTCATGAATCTTTACACGGTGTGTATTGTTACACTTTAGCTGAAGCACCACATTGTCGTTGTCAGTTTTATGCTTTCTCGAGAGGTTTTATCGAATTTTATTCTAGGTCTTTAGTTTTACCTAATGCGATGACTTATCATTGTCAATATTATTATTTATTTCAAATAGGATTGTGCGTGGGACGTGACGTCATGGCGTGAAGAGGCTAACAAAACAATAAAACATTTTTCTTTTCGATTATATATAAAGTGTGCAAGGAAAATAAGGAAATCGTAATCGGGAAAAGACAGAGTGTATATACTGAAATTGACAGTTGACACGAGTGACGCGATCTTTTAAATTCGATTTCGCGAGTCAGTCACTGTCAAGCAGTAGCAGTATTGACGTTTCATCCACATGTGGGCAGGGGGGTTTCACTATGTCTCTTTCCATTGTACCTGTTTTTTAAATTTCGCGCCCCGTGCCGGCGGCTTAATGAGGGCGGGGTTGGCACATCGCTTATTATCTTATGGGTGCGTTCGAGAATAATAGTTTATAGTAGTAGTTTTGTACTAAAATAATAATTAGATTGGGCAAATAAGGTAATAAAATCTGATATTTATCTAGTTTTGTATTAAATTTGCTGATAGATTAGGTAGATTAAGACGGATTGACTAGTCACTTTTTATCTGTAGATACCACGTGCACGGAATGAAGCACGTTGACAACCCTATTTTATTTTTTGCACAGATAACATTTTCATCTCTGTAGCTAAATGTCAAAATCAGGAAGGAGAACCTTCTGTACTCTAGTACTATTCATTATTCTGTGATGTGGGATGTGGGGTGCATTGGCGATTTAATTGTTTTATTTATAATAACCAGTTACAATAGCAAACAAGATGTTCAGAAGTATCTGAACCAATTTTGAGTATTTTTGAGCAGCCTGTACAAGTACTAATTTACTACAATTTTTCTTAGTGACGACTGTTCAGAAATTTTAAGCGAGAGAAGTATGACCTGTATGACCCTGAAAAAAAAGGCGGTAACAAAACGGTGACCGTTTGAAGATATATGTTCACCATAATATAAAATAATAACATATTAAGCCTCCTTTGTTCCGATAGTCGGGTAAATACATTGAAATTGATTGAAATTGATGATATGTATCTGCAAAGCCCATGTTTGAGCGACTTGAAGAGCGTTAGCGAAAACTGTACACAATCGTCACGTCCTTAACCGTGAGGATAACACAAAGAAAAACAACAGCCATTATAAAACCGGATATGAAATTAAATATCCTATCCCTAAACTCGTGTTCAGATTAAGGCGTTAATTAGATTCATCATAAGCGAACATACGACATGTTGGACGATTTAAAATTCGTCATGCGCTCGGTAAACGGCGTAAAGTTCAGTTAAAACCCAGCGGCCGCGCTCCGTCGGATTTGCATGGCAAAGCGAAGCGGAGCAGCGTGAAAACATTGCAACGCAGTGTGACACGGCACACGGCTGCCTGTCCAATTTTCTACGCTAAAATAAATGGATCTATCCTACACTACCTGATAGTTGCAATTTAAATTGAATATACTATGATGCACGGATATTTTTTTTACTAGAAACAAGTAAAAAATAGTCATTCACAGGACAAGTAAACATTTACTAAAAACAGGGAAACGTTTACTAAAAACAAGTAAAAGTTTACTGAAAACAAGTAAACTTTACTAAAAACAAGTAAACTTTACTAAAATCAAGGAAAGGGTTTACTTGTTTTTAGTAAACGTTTACTTGTCCTGGCAATTACTATTTTTTACATGTTTCTAGTAAAAAAAATTCTCCGTGTGCACAGTTGGTTTTTCTTCTGAACATTCGTGCGTGTTTGAAACTTTATTTTAAATTCATGCCTCTATGTAGACTGTGCGTCGATATGTTTATTTGAACAGTATTTAATAAAATAGGTAGTGAATTTAATTACAGAAGACTACCAGTTAGTCAATGCTACAATGAAAACAAAGGCATATTAGAACAGTTTAGTTTTGTAGATATTTAATAAATTATACAGATCATTATAGGTAGAATAATAAAACAATTTTATTTTGTCCTGATGTCCTTTCGCAGTAATTAAATAATACACACAGGCACCATATAATATTGCATAGGCATGGATATAATATTGGTTCAGCAGGTCTCCATTGCTGTTCAGCGGGGAAATGCGGCGGGAATAATGGGGACCTTTGAGCCTGGTACGATTCAGAATGGACTATACTAAAAAAAATATTTAACATTAAAGTTGTGTGTTCTTTTGATTTATGTTGTGTTATGTTGTGAAGGACTTGTGTAGTTTAGTTTAGTTGTGGTTTTAATTTGATGTTTATGTATTGTTTTTGTCATGTTTTTAGTGAAATAACTGGTGTGCGTTCCCATTGAGGGTCCAAGTTGGAATTTTGAGCTTTTAAGCTTACCAGTCTTTAGTAAAAGTTCTCAAACCATTGTAAATTCAACCAATAATTTGTAAAAGTCGTTACTCAAAAGTTACGTTCGGTTAAAGGTGGACCCTCAGTCGTGCATGCCAGGTATCCATATCTAATAAACTACTTAAAATGTATAACTGCTGTAAATGACTACTTTTAGTAAAAGATTTGTAAAACTAATTTCATTAATCGTGACTCCATTCTGCTAACTTAATACGAAGAAATAGCATGCAGAAGGTGGTCCCTCAATTGAACATTACAATTTCTTAGAATATCACATTCAGTGAGAACAAGAGTAATATTTAAAATGTATATGTGACTGAGAGTTAGTAAAAGTACTTGAATCATTGTAAATTCAATGGTTAGTTTGTAAAAGAAGTCATTCAAAAGTTACAATCGACTAAAGGTGGTCCCTCAATCGAAACGCTTGTCATAAGTAAAACTCAATTTACAAATCACTGGGTTGGTAATTAGACAATGGCTATAGCCTATCCTTTAGTAAATTTTTTTACTAACGATTGCTCTATCGAACAGTATAAACAAATATACCGTTTTACGAGAAATTTGAATCAAACATCTGCGAAGAAATACTACGGCCCAGGTGACCACATATTAGGATTTTGTGGGATAAGTACCTAAATAAAAATAATTACTGTTTGTGATGTTATTTATTTTTTATTCTTAAGTTTGACACAATATATCGTACCCTTGGTAAAACAAAGCCACATCTGCAAAATGTCTACTTTACAGGAGAGAGGTTTTAAGATTGCGTGAGTGAATTTTACTGATAACTTTTTTACTTTCAAAGGAATTGTCTTCCAATTTTGCATTTTTATCTATATGTATGCAACTAATTGAATGCATTATATCCGATCTAATTCAATTAATTATTTTTGAAGTTAGTACGACGGATGTGCACTTACGGCTTTGTTTTACCAAGCATCAGCCGACGTATCTGCAGATCCGTCGTTATTTCACGAAATACTACATGTAGTATGTGCACATGTGTCTTTGTTTTATGAAGAACTCTATGAAACATGTGCATAAACGTCGTTATTTGACAAAAAACTTAAATATTATGAGGTTGTATTTGAATAAAATAGTAGATTTGTTTAAATAATTAAATAATAGCTTCAATAATAAAATAAAACAATTATTTTTAAATCAATATCAGTATTCAAATCAGCATGCCACATGATATTTTTCAAAAAAAAAAATACTTGCTCTATTCTATTAACAATACAATAATTTGAATAAGGATACGATAAGTTGACGATAAATAACAAGTATATATACAATTGTGTTATTAAAAAAAAATACATAATCATTTTAACTATGTATATCCATATTATCCATAAAACAACAGTTCTGTGTCTCATACATTATCAAATGGAGATCATTTTTTTGGAAATTAGGTCACTAAATATGGTTTTCAAAAACCTAGAAACTAACATAAATAAATAAATAATATCACAAGATGCATTATAGAGAAAAAAAAACCTCGATCAATGAAATAATCAGAATTGCTTGCATAACGTTATTTTGGTACAGTTTTACATAAAACGCCTAAAACGGTACATAAATATTAGGTGTAACCACGCTTTACCTGTTTACATAGGCTTATGAGATCGTTGTACAGTCGACGCTAAAGATAAACATTTACATAATACCTTACTCTTTTGTATCAATGTGTAAAAGTCAAACATATCTTTGACGACGACTGTGCGTAACGCTACAGGGGCCGAGTTATGACTTTAGAATGCTAGAAATCAAATAAATTAAGCTCAAATATACTCGTACACATAAGTTTGTCATGTCGATATATCAAATCGCCCCCCAGGCAAGGGTTTACTATTGTAGGCTTTTGCTAAAACTATAGGCGCTATATTTTGTAATCTTGTTCTATAATACTTTCATAATTTCTAATTAAATTTCAGTCCAAAGGTATCAGTTTTGGTAACAGCTACTAAACTTCTTTGACACTCAATCGGCTTATGTTTTCACCCTGAATATTCTTCTGCCAAAGCCGATCATTAATTGATCTAGAGTCATATTTATTGTTCAACAAATGGTATGTTTCAGGGTCAGGTGAGCCACCACCTGAGAAGTTGTTTCTACTCTACATGGTATAAATAATCCTTAATGACGAGGCTCTTTCATTTACCGAATGCACCTTCAATATCGGCATGCCCAACTTCGAGAAATGTTTGTGATATGATAGGCATAGATAAAGAACACAATTTGGTTGGGTTCATTTACAATAGCTAAGACTGATAAATCATTTTCTTGATCTGTAAAAGGCATTGATTGGGGTAACAGATTACTCAAATGCGGTTGGGGACATTGTCTGATAGTGGTGTGGGACGTTGATGAACCTGAACAAATGTACTCACAACGTTTCTGACACATCTTCGTGTTAGATTAATCTGAGTTGTTTCTAGTCTCAATACGTTTAAAAAAAAACAGGCGTTGTATCAAAAGTCTTATGCTGGTCATGTTCTAAACTCCATTACATACTATTATCTCCACAACAGCGAAAGATAGAAGATGGGATTGGAGTAGAGTGTTAACTGTGTCTTGTAGAAAGTTTACAATAGACGTAGCCGAAGAGCAGTCAAAGCTGGAACCTGGTTCGATATTGAAGGGAGTACTGTCTGACCCGCTACTGCTACAAAGACCATTTCTATCATCTGGCTGGCATGGCAGAACTGACCTTAACCTGGTTCAGGGACTATTATTTCATTCATCTGGTTGGTACGGTAGAACTGACCTGAAACTTCTACATGCTACTTATTTCTTATACTGCTAACTACACTGATGTTATATAACGTAAAAAAAAAACAGTGTAACAGTGTAACAAGGATGTCATTATTATGACATTAGGTATAGTGGCTACGGCATCCTTCTGTGTCTGAGGATGAGATTTTCTAACATCAGTGTAGCATCAGCATTCATTACATCTGGCTGAACTGTATATATAACTTCTTAGGAATAGGTTCTTTATCTTATCTTCCTCCGAGTTGGTTTTACCGAAATTTTACTCGTGAAATGATATACCCCAAAAATCCACGACTAATTTGAAACTGTACCTAAGAACGATTTAGAAATAAAATTATCCATTCATCCCTAAGTATAAATAGACAATGAAAAGAAATATTTTAAAAGTAAATTTTAAAATTATCGTTAAAAGTTTTATCGGCCATGTTTTTTACTAAGCTAAGTTGAATTCGTACAATGTGTGATACTAATAAAAAAAATTGAATGTAAAATAATATTGTAATAGGTAAATGTATGATGTAAAATCATATATATATCATATAAATAAAGAATTGTGGCATTGGTACATAAAATATATCTTTTTTGTGCATTTAAAATTTCTGATAACGACGGATCTTAGTTTACGACCTAAAATAACGACGTATGTGCACATATAATACCTGCCGTATCCGTCAAATAACGCAACATATTGACATACGACTATGAATAGTTCGTGCAACATAATTGTAAGTGAACATACGACCATCAATTTAAGAAACGATAAAAATACTTCAAATTCGCATTAGAACATTTAGATAATATTAATTAACAGCTTAGTAAAGTATTTTTATTAATACGTTAAAAATCAACAAAAAATATCGTATGTGATCATGCGACTGCCAATTTTATTGCAACAATTAAAACTTTATCAGCCGGATGTTCATATGTAACTTTCTTGTACAAAACTATATTTTTATTATTTTAAAAATACTAACCATTGTTATTTCTATTTCGGCATCTGTTTTTGTTAATTTTGATCAAGTGCGCGACAAATTTTTATAGTCCGGGAACACTGACGCAACTGACTTTACGACGGCGCGCGCGCCGGACTGCGCTCGCGGGAACGCCGTAAAAGAACGAAGCATACGCATTTGTTGCATTGTTTTACGTCCACTGATTACTTGCGTCGTTTTCCGCTTAAATTATCTCAGAAACTAACAATGTTAAAAATAAAATTATTTTTGTGTGACGTAGAACGCACCGTTCTAAGACTATTTCTGCAATAAAAGCACTTTTGACCTATAGTCACATGTTGCATTATTTTACCAAGGGTGCGATATCTTGGCTAATCATCACAATAAGAAAAAGAAAAGAAAAAAATGCATTGCACGATTGAGGTTGGGGTTTTAATGGGCTGGAGTTCAACATAATGGGTGGTACACGGTATGGCTTGATTTTGCCCGCCTTAAATACCAATATCTCACTCTTTTTGTTGTTGTACTCCAGTCCATGGGTCAAGGCGTAGGCTTCGCAGTGGGCAAGCAGTTCTTTTCAGTTCAGGTTCCGTTCTTTTTTCTTAAGGTACGAAACCCTAAAAACCATATAAACATGCATAATATATTAAAAATATTTATAACGGGTTACTCACGTAATTTTTGTCGATTTTTGCTCGACATATTTCGATCAATTTACGATGACATTGTGACGAGGCTATCCGAACACATACGTAGTATGAAAAACCGAGATGGCCAGGGTTCCGCGGTGACGGACCATATATTGGATTCGGATTCGACGCACTATATTAGGTTTGACAAGGTAACCGTGCTTGCAAGAGAGAAGTTCCTCATTCAGCGGAAAATACGGGAGGCTATAGAAATAAGTCGTCATTCGAATTTCAATCGTGATGGTGGTTGGTCATTGCCCCCTAGTTGGAGAACGGTCTTGGGTACTACGTCGGTGGCGGACAGTGTGAACGTGCCTTTAGCAAATGACGTCGTGAGTGTAGTGTGCAAACATTTCGGCAAAAATGATAAAGGGGATGAGGGTAGATCTGTCACAACATCGCCGCCGCCGCCGCCGCCGCCTCCCGCCACCAGCAGCAGGGCACACCGCGCGCAGGCGCGCAGTAGCCGACGCGCTGCCGTCGCGGAAGGCCGCTCGTGAGAATGATCACCGTAAATTGATCGAAACATGTCGAGCAAAAATCGACAAAAATTACGTGAGTAACCCGTTATAAATATTTTTAATATGTTAGAGTCTCACGAAAGTTTTATAGTTAAAAATGCATACTATAATTGTTGCTCGGAGTGTCAGCAGATGTGAAAACCAGATTGATGTTGATAATTTTAATTCAAACATTATGAAATTTCAATACTCAAAGTTCTATGTTTTCACTTCTATCGGCAATTCGGCAGTCCCTATAACTGCCAATTTTTATTTTTATTTAGGTACTTATCCCACAAAATCCTAATACGTGGTCACCTGGGCCGTAGTATTTCTTCGCAGATGTTTGATTCAAATTTCTCGTAAAACGGTATATTTGTTTATACTGTTCGATAGAGCAATCGTTAGTAAAAATTTTTACTAAAGGATAGGCTATAGCCATTGTCTAATTACCAACCCAGTGATTGGTAAATTGAGTTTTACTTATGACAAGCGTTTCAATTGAGGGACCACCTTTAGTCGATTGTAACTTTTGAATGACTTCTTTTACAAACTAACCATTGAATTTACAATGATTCAAGTACTTTTACTAACTCTCAGTCACATATACATTTTAAATATTACTCTTGTTCTCACTGAATGTGATATTCTAAGAAATTGTAATGTTCAATTGAGGGACCACCTTCTGCATGCTATTTCTTCGTATTAAGTTAGCAGAATGGAGTCACGATTAATGAAATTAGTTTTACAAATCTTTTACTAAAAGTAGTCATTTACAGCAGTTATACATTTTAAGTAGTTTATTAGATATGGATACCTGGCATGCACGACTGAGGGTCCACCTTTAACCGAACGTAACTTTTGAGTAACGACTTTTACAAATTATTGGTTGAATTTACAATGGTTTGAGAACTTTTACTAAAGACTGGTAAGCTTAAAAGCTCAAAATTCCAACTTGGACCCTCAATGGGAACGCACACAAATAACTGTCATCCATTTATTTGGTGAAATAAATGGATTATAAAAGTTGGCACTATTAAATAATAAAATAGTAGTACAGTCAGCAGCAGAAGTAGCTTGGCAGGTGAGGTGTTCAAAATGACCTCCACGCACTTATTCTCTTATCAATAAAGTCGTGTCAAGCTCATTTTGAACACCTCACCCGTTAAGCTACTTCTGTTGCTGACTGTACTAATAATATGATTTGCAATAGTCTGTGTTTGCGTAGGTAGATAGTAGATACGTATTCTGTTGTTTCTTTGATCCCTATCTCATTATTATCTTTAGTATACGGGAGCATAACATTCGATTGGATGATATGCGGAGCATTTTAGAAGAACGTTTCAAAGGAATCTTTTGCAACGGGCGAGCATATTCAGAGACTGCTTTTATGAATACGTTCAAAAACAAAGGTGTACGAATAAGTTCTTGTTTGAAATGTTCTTTTCACCTCACTAGCTCGGAAAGCCCTTTTTGTTTGTTTAATATCTATTGTGAAAATCGCTTTTTATCCACATGTGGTGAAAGAGTTTTGACATAAGTGACAAGTGGCTTAAGTGACATTTGACAGCTAACAAAACGTAAAACGTTAAAAGTGCAGAATTTTTAACATCGCAATTAATGAATTGCATCGAGTAAAAACACTTAATACAGTCTTACAACTTTATTTTAATTCATAAATATCAGCATTCAACATTAATCTTCATTCTTTTTGTAAAAACGGATAAACTGTTCTGACAGCCGAATAAGTCTACGTACGAACAAAACGCATCTGACATTTAATAAAACCTTTTACGTCAAAACTTTTCATTTCATCAACGTTAAATATTCGCATGTTTTTCTAGGTTGTTTTGTTAAAAATTAGTTATTCGAGTGATGAAGAAGTATTAAACAACTGAGGAATTACGGGAAACCGAGCAAAATGCAACCTTTTTCTTATTTTCCTCGCTGTAGTGAGGTGAAAAGTTTTGTGTTATACACGGGTGAAAGTTATTTTACGTCTCGTGTATTAAAGCACTCGCTACGCTCAGGATTCTATTTTTGAACCACTCGCTTCGCTCGTGGTCAATAATAGAATCCTTTCGCTAGCTCGTGTTTCAAATAACACTCGCACGTAAAATACAACTTTCACCCCTTGTATAACAAATAACTATTAGTTGTTGATTTTGGTGTGCGTCTTTTGAAACCTTAATTTTTATAAAAATATACATCACTCTGCTTCTAGAACATCCAATTTAATGCATTTGAATGCATTTTTGAATTTGTTATTTTAAACTAGTTTTAGTCGAATTATACTTATTAAATATGTTAGTTTGATAATGTAATTTGTGAATTTATAAATAAAATACAAGAAAATGATTTAATGACTGCATATTATGTTTCATTACTATGTTTAATCGAGTTTTATTTTCAATTGATTGATTGATTCATTAAAATGTTCTCTATATGGTCGCAATTTCCAATTAAATTGCTATTTCCAATTAACAGTAGGCTTAAAGTTAGCGAAAGTTTTGCACCACTTGTGGTAAATGTGGTCATTAAGCAGGAATAAAAGTAGCTGGTGGTCGGTACTAGAATGTCTATGTCACGAACTTAATCTACCAGTTAATTACAGGTTTTAAGTACCTACATGCTAAGTTAGCCAAAGTGGACGCAACTTTTCTTGGAGTTTATCACATAGGTACCTATATAATGAATTCGAGAGACCTTTCACTGAAATTTTTATTGTATCAGTCAATTTTAGCCACTAAAAAAATGCCCCTGTTTTTTGGTGTGGTTTTTACCGGGCAAAGTGGGTGGTTAGATCAAACTATAATTCTCTAGGGCAATTTTAGGTACTCATCTAATTCTGTCTTCGATAAAATGTGTTACGTCAAACTGAAAAAAAGAACGATACCATAAATCACCCAGTTTTTTCCTAAATTGATACGTTTTCTCCCCGTCGTTATCTATGCTCAAGCACGTTCGGAAATCAACTCTCTGGGGACGGAGCATGTTGAGAAGCCTTTTTTATAAGTGAGTTGGCAAGTTTGTGAACGAAAATTGAAAAGTGGTTTTTCAAGAACTCTTTTTGTATAGGGAAATCTTTCTTAGTTAGGGAACATACTCCTACCACCCATACAAAATCTTGTCCTTAAATACAACTTAATTGTATGTAAGTGTATATAATATAAACATTTATAATCTCTGACCTTATCAACCAATAAGCTTATCCATTGCATTTAAACAATATTTTAAATAATAAAACATGATTTGAAATAATTCTAGGTAAACGGTTATGTTTGTGTTCCTAAATAAATTGCTTAAAAATTTGTTTCATTTGCTATCACTCCAGTGGCTTTATAATTTATTTATGTTTCTGTTAATCTCAGATTAGTACCCACTTGTTTTTAACTTATTTTCTCAATAGTTAATTCAAAAACGTATTCTGAAGATTAGGTGACCTACGTATTATCGTGTTTCTTGTATTTGTCATTTTTTAGTTTTTTTTATTTAAACTTTATTGCACATAAACATACAAATGGCGGACTTAATGCCTTCATTATACGTTTTCGATACCTAAAGCCTTATAAAACGACTTATATACAAGAATTGCTAAAGGTACCCCTTTTAAAAACGACTTAGACTTAATATAGAACAATAATGATACCACATACAGTGTTCTCCTAGTTGGAGATAGTTTATCGCAGTTCCTATCGCTTGTCGGAAACATTGATTGTTCCCAAACTACGTCAATTTGCCGCCGAGAACTTTTATGTGCACAAGTGGAGGTATTTGATCCGATTTAGTTTAAGAGCACAACATCGCTAGTTTTAGGTCCATATTGTATCACTTAGTTTCTGTTTCGAGTGTTAGGTCCATGAGTGTAATTTGCTAAGAATTTATTTATTATTTATACTAAATTATAGATCATTGATGGTTTACCCTTTTGCATAGGTAGAGGTAGGTACCCTTTCAATTGAAGTCTGAACTAAATATTATAAGACCTAAAATATAAGAGTAATAATATGTACCATCGGGTTCAAAAATGCATGGGCAATTTATAATGCATGGGCAATTTATGAATGAATTCATTGATAAATTGGCCATGCCATTATGAACCCGATGGTATATTTCTGTACATACATATAATGGAAATCTTATACACACCTATTATGGAATTTATGGAACAGATAAAAAATGAAAAAAGTTTATTGGTTACAACAAATTATGGTTGGAATCTCCTAGCTGGTAAGTGAAGTTATACTAATAACATATTTGCGAACGTTTTTGTTTATAAATAGGTATTTCGTAGATCCCATTGTAACCAGAAATGTGATTTAGTTTCCTCGTTCCTCCAAATCTCCGGTTAATAATAGAGTGACGTTACAGAAACGTCACTAATAAAAGGTGTGCCAATTTTAACTAACTATAATAATCCTTGTAAATAGCCAACCGGCGAATTTCCTAATGAGTCGAGTTCCTAAATCGGCTACCTACTTACTTGCACACGTCTTTTACACGATTTTTCCGATTTTCTAAAACATTGACAGCTTGAAAATATAAGTGAATAGGTATAGTGAGTATTTTCACTTTAATAACATTGGCTGCTACAAACTAGGCCTATATACATATCTGAGACATATCTAAAGGTACATCATGTTTCATATCGCTTCAACAGAGAATATCGGAATGATGTGATGGCAGCGTTTTCATTAAGTAGACAATGGGGACCGCAGGCCGTCCATCTGATAGCTCTATACATAACGAGCGAAATGTTAGGCCTCAGTTGACATACTCGTACATATCTTGTCTGTTTTTCGGGACACGTTATCATATGTACCTATATGAAAAGATTGGATTGTGCTTTCATGTCATAATAAAGTACCTATGTTATTATATAAAAATTGTAACGTAACATGTTTATGTTACAATAATGTGTCTCGAAACGAAACTGTTTCTGTGATGTTGTTATTATTATTTTACTGTAACCGCGCTAAGATATTTCGACTTAAGTACAAACTACGTCCCCATACCGCGGGTGTACAATTTGACATAACCGAAATTTAAGCTAACGGATGACTCCACTTACTTAACTACCATACTCTTCAGAAAAGGTTAATAATTATTCTGCAAGCGAATGATAACAGTTTAAATTAAATAACTCATAAAATCATGTCAGAAGTGAACTGTTTTTCATCCGTCAGAAGTTACACTCAGAACATTTTCTAACTGTCAGAGTCCGCTGCGGTGTGGCTCATAATTAGTTTCTTCCTCTCATATATTCACTGTAAAGTTATTATTATATTAAATTAATTAATAGGTATATCAATATTGCTTGGATACAGGACATTTAAGTGTACGTTACATATATTACACGATATTTACATTAGTGTTTGTAGCATAAACATAATACCGAGTTAGAAATAACAGGGTAGGTACTGAAGGTAGGGCTCCCGATTTTTTTATACCAAGGTAGTCATGTTATGTAAAAGGTTGACAAGCGCTACTCTGCATTAGTGAAACCATAAATCCTATTAAGCTTGAATGGCTTCTCCGATTCCTGTGTCATGTCACTTTCATTTGTGGGCAATTTATGTGCCAATTTGACGACATTGCAGTGGCTCGTCAAGGTAATGAGTAGGGAATAAATAGACCTGATGGTTTTACGGAAAAACGGAGTAAGTATTGTGTTTTTTCGTGACTACTGCATAGGTAAGTTTTGTAAGAGTACTTAGTTGTCTCAAGAATAGACAGGCCGCTTGAAATCGAGTTCTTTGAGCGCTTCGTCATTACTTTACGACACCAAAGCGACATCAGTGTTAATTAGTAACAGTTTATTAAAGCACTCTGAGCAATATTAGGGGAAAGTCGGGTATATCGTACCGACCGTTAAATCGTATCACCTCTAGATTTCCCATAAAACCTACCAATTTTATTTGCATGTGAGATATGAGTCATCAAAGAATGTCCCATGCAGTGAAATAACCATCGAAGAAAAAGTTTGAGGATAATTAATTCTGGAACGCAATTTTCTATGAAAGACCTAAAATATAAGAGTAATAATATGTACCATCGGGTTCAAAAATGCATGGGCAATTTATAATGCATGGGCAATTTATGAATGAATTCATTGATAAATTGGCCATGCCATTATGAACCCGATGGTACATTTCTGTACATACATATAATGGAAATCTTATACACACCTATTATGGAATTTATGGAACAGATAAAAAATGAAAAAAGTTTATTGGTTACAACAAATTATGGTTGGAATCTCCTAGTTGGTAAGTGAAGTTATACTAGTAACATATTTGCGAACATTTTTGTTCACAAATAGGTATTTCGTAGATCCCATTGTAACCAGAAATGTGATTTAGTTTCCTCGTTCCTCCAAATCTCCGGTTAATAATAGAGTGACGTTACAGAATCGTCACTCATTTCAGGTCGGGCTCGGGTTTAGCTGTTACTTTATTCCTAGGTTCCTAGTTATGCTATAGATTTTCAAGGAGCACTTCCTAAAGGTCCATAACTTGCAGATAATAAAAGGTGTGTCAATTTTAACTAACTATAATAATCCTTGGAAATAGCCAACCGGCGAATTTCCTAATGAGTCGAGTTCCTAAATCGGCTACCTACTGACTTGTACACGTCTTTTACACGATTTTTCCGATTTTCTAAAACATTGACAGCTTGAAAATATAAGTGAATAGGTATAGTGAGTATTTTCACTTTAATAACATTGGCTGCTACAAACTAGGCCTATATACATATCTGAGACATATCTAAAGGTACATCATGTTTCATATCGCTTCAACAGAGAATATCGGAATGATGTGATGGCAGCGTTTTCATTAAGTAGACAATGGCGACCGCAGGCCGTCCATCTGATAGCTCTATACATAACGAGCGAAATGTTAGGCCTCAGTTGACATACATATCTTGTCTGTTTTTCGGGACACGTTATCATATGTACCTATATGAAAAGATTGGATTGTGCTTTCATGTCATAATAAAGTACCAAATGTTATTATATAAAAATTGTAACGTAACATGTTTATGTTACAATAATGTGTCGCGAAACGAAACTGTTTCTGTGATGTTGTTATTATTATTTTACTGTAACCGCGCTAAGATATTTCGACTTAAGTACAAACAACGTCCCCATAGCGCGGGTGTACAATTTGACATAACCGAAATTTAAACTAACGGATGACTCCACTTACTTAACTACCATACTCTTCAGAAAAGGTTAATAATTATTCTGCAAGCGAATGATAACAGTTTAAATTAAATAACTCATAAAATCATGTCAGAAGTGAACTGTTTTTCATCCGTCAGAAGTTACACTCAGAACATTTTCTAACTGTCAGAGTCCGCTGCGGTGTGGCTCATAATTAGTTTCTTCCTCTCATATATTCACTGTAAAGTTATTATTATATTAAATTAATTAATAGGTATATCAATATTGCTTGGATACAGGACATTTAAGTGTACGTTACATATATTACACGATATTTACATTAGTGTTTGTAGCATAAACATAATACCGAGTTAGAAATAACAGGGTAGGTACTGAAGGTAGGGCTCCCGATTTTTTTATACCAAGGTAGTCATGTTATGTAAAAGGTTGACAAGCGCTACTCTGCATTAGTGAAACCATAAATCCTATTAAGCTTGAATGGCTTCTCCGATTCCTGTGTCATGTCACTTTCATTTGTGGGCAATTTATGTGCCAATTTGACGACATTGCAGTGGCTCGTCAAGGTAATGAGTAGGGAATAAATAGACCTGATGGTTTTACGGAAAAACGGAGTAAGTATTGTGTTTTTTCGTGACTACTGCATAGGTAAGTTTTGTAAGAGTACTTAGTTGTCTCAAGAATAGACAGGCCGCTTGAAATCGAGTTCTTTGAGCGCTTCGTCATTACTTTACGACACCAAAGCGACATCAGTGTTAATTAGTAACAGTTTATTAAAGCACTCTGAGCAATATTAGGGGAAAGTCGGGTATATCGTACCGACCGTTAAATCGTATCACCTCTAGATTTCCCATAAAACCTACCAATTTTATTTGCATGTGAGATATGAGTCATCAAAGAATGTCCCATGCAGTGAAATAACCATCGAAGAAAAAGTTTGAGGATAATTAATTCTGGAACGCAATTTTCTATGCTCAATAGCTAAGTATAACCTAACATACATGCTAAGTTGTCATATGCACATTCAATCTTTGTAAGTGCTTTTGTAGGGTTCCGTACCCAAAGGCTAAAAACGGGACCCTATTACTAAGACTCCGCTGTCTGTCCGTCTGTCACCAGACTGTACCTATCTCATGAACCGTGATAGTTAGACAGTTGAAATTTTCACAGATGATGTATTTCTGTTGCCGCTATAACTATAAATAATAAAAAACAGAATAAAATAAATATTTAAGGGACTCCCATCTAACAGACATGGTTTTTTTTCCGTTTTCATAGATACGGAACCCTTCCTGCGCGATTCCGATCCCGACTAGCACTTGGCCGGTTATTTGAGCAAAATATCCGCGCTAAAAATTATAACTGGTCCGATATAACCGACGCTCCCTTATTTATTTAATAGGCGTGCTACTTATATCTAAGTAAATTGAGGTCTACCGAGTCTACTCGTATACTCAGTATTTAACATAGTTGAGAAGTCGCAATTTGAAACGATATTTCCGTGAACAGGATGTTATGGTGTTCGTAGACCTAACTGACAGTGGCTATTTAACTTTTAGGTTGTAAATTTTCCTAATTTACTTACGTAAGAAACAAAAACAAATGACCGCAATAATAAAACTAAATGTAGGTATTCGTTTTGAAATCGCTTCTAATAACCGTTTCTGTTGTAGAATGTTGTCCCTATCGGGCAACGTTTCACCCCCAATTGCGCATGTTGTATCGAAATTCAATGTAATTACAAAATTTTGGTACAGTCACAGTAAGCAACAGAAGTAGCTAAGCGGGTGGGGTGTTCAAAATGAGCTTAACAAGACTTTGTTGTTAAAAATATAAGAGCGTTTGAAGGTAATTTTGATCACCTCAACCGCTATAGAATAGAATAGAAACATATTTATTGTATATCATTTTTGTTACAAATTTTGTCCGCTGAGCGGGTGTGGATGGTAATTACATATGTCTTAAAGATCTAGTAATTTAATTTATGTGTAAATTTGCATTTGTAAGCTATGAACAAATTATAATTTATTCATAGCAAGGAAACTCTAGGAGGGACTTTACGCTTGCTAACATGTTTACCCCTCTCTAGCTTATTTATATATTCTCAACCGGTAAGATACTTCTGCTGCTGACTGTATGTAATCATGCAGTCGTCAAGTCCTACTTGATTATGCAGAGAGCATACATTTTGGATTCACTGACAACTTGACGGATTACTTTCCCTTGTGCTGTTTTCAGCGTATTTACTTTTCTTACACAGTATTTTTCCTTTATTTACTACTTCTCTAGGGACTGAATTTGAAGTTGAAAACACTAGGGGAGGTCTTAAAGAACGTTCATGTATTTAAAGACCAAAATTGAAGCAAAATTATTGATTCATACAAGACTAGATAGCGTACTGTACGTAATGGACTAAGATAACGGCTTTTCCATTACCCTTGAGTATGAACTACTTCTTAGAAATCATAGAAAAATGAAAAGCTACATTATGACATCTAGACAATATTATTAATTTTATTAAATCAATATTTGCATAGAAACTCCAGACACATTTGCAAGCCATGTTAAAAGCAAAGACGCGCAATATCTCACGTCGAACTGTGCCAACAAAATACCTATGTCCTAAAATTGTTAAGAGTCCATAAAGAGCATCTTCAAGCGTCAAAACAAAGTTTAACACCGCTTCACGGCCAATAGCGACGGTTCACGTCACGTTAACTTTAACGTCGTACCGACGGTAATTGCTTCTAGTCTAATAAATCATTTTATGGGGGGGGGCTGTTCTCATGTTTGTGCTGTCACTTCCGTGGATGTAACTACCGTGGAATCAATCAAGCTTCTTTAGGGTGTTATGAGTTTACAAGAGTAATTGACTTTATATTAATTTCGTCAGAATTGGCTTATCCACAACGTAGGATTCGTTAATATACAGTCAGCAGCAGAAGTAGCTAAGCGGGTAATAGGGTGTTCAAAATGACCTACACATGCTCTTATTCTCTTAACAATAAAGTCGTGTTCAGTTCACTTTGGACACCCTACTCGCTTAGCTACTTTTGCTGCTGACTGTATCCTCCAAACATCCGCAGCATGTTTTGTCAAGAATAATGAAACTCACAGCAGTGATACTTGGAAGTGACACTGAAACATAGTAGGTAATGAGAGTAATAAATCCACGGTAAAATTGCATATAAATGATAACAGCCTTAAAAGAAGCATTCCACAGAATTGTCTAAGGAATTGAAAACAAACCCAAGACAATGATGTACTCAAACACTCAAAAAATATCTAATAAATAACCGAAAAAAATGCATGCTTTTCTTGGGAACGGTCCCTGCCCTGCCCCAATAAAGAGTAAAGTATAAAGCGAAGTAGCTCGTTTCTTCCAAGTAGCTGTCTTCGACAGACTTGGGAATTGATTCACATAGGTATTCCCGAAACCAATCGAGTGAGCTTTATTAGTTTTCCGGAACAGAAACTATCGTATCTTAGCACTATTTTCAGTGCAGTGGATCTATATTATTCCCCAGTGTATCACAATACGAGTATTACACACCTATATTTATGCATTCTACCTATATAATCAATTTAACTAGTAATTATTAATTAATCACTAAATATTACTCCATTGATAGTTGAGACTGAAAAGGACACGATTTTTATTGGAAATATTCGTTGAGCCAACTACTCGTATAATGAAAAATTCTGCAAATTCTGTAATATTTTAATTTAAAACATCTCTGTTGGCTGAGGATAATTTGACCATTATTAATGTTAATTATTATCCATATAAATTTTTCTATATTCCAACGACACGGAGTAACTGAAGTTCAGAACTGTAAGTACCAGGGCAGCAGAAACGTCAGGAGCCCGAGCCAGTCCCGCCGCGGCCGTCGCGAGCGGCGGGTACGCGCGGAGGCTATTATACCGCTCACACCTCGAACATATCCGCCACATATGAAGGGATCAAAAGTGTCAAGCGTAAATTGCCATGTGCGTGTTTCTTTCGGTACACTTCTTGACGTGTAGTTGACACATTTTTGATTTGAGTGGTTTTAGTCATATCTCGTATATTTTTCCAAATTTTTCTGCATATATATAGGTACTTAAAAGCAAAGTAAATTAGTCAATTTAAGAAAACCTAGGAATTATCGTTCACGCATAGTGGACCACCCATATATCTATACCTATTCCACATATCGGCTACGTGGGAAGGGATCGAAAGTGTCAATAAAAGTAATCTCGGCCATGCTACTATACGTACGGATATCGGTGGAGATAATAGTACATCTGTGCTTTATGACAACGACGTTGAACTTATTACACATAAATCTAAGCACTGAAACAGATTCTGTGCATTTTTTGCACTGGCCATAATCATTTAAGTCTATTCGGAAAGAACATGTCTAGATTAGAATAACCACTACCTTTACCCGGTTGGAGTAGTCATATAATATGATAAGAAATTCCTAATAGACCTACTTATTATTTTCGCATAAATAGATAATGCCGGCTTCCGTGCGGTCGCGGTCTCTCACAAAGTTAGAATACATACAACATACCTAAACGCTGATGTACAGTCGCCATCAGATACATCGGAGCGGCCAAGGTGGTCACAAATATCTGAACATCGCCTCCATTGTCAAGGCGATAAAGTGCATGTTCAGATATTTTTGAGTACCTTGGCCGCTCCGATGTATTTGATGGCGACTGTAAATATAACATTCATTAAGCAGGTAAAACCCATTTTCGCTGTTGCTCAGTATAGAAATAGTACGACTTGTCCGTGGCGCCTTTATTAAGCAGAAGCAGTATTAGTTTATCTATTAGGAACTTCTATAATTTCAATTGATCCATACGATAGTTATGTGAATAAATAGGTATATAGATAACTGGATTTATGAAATATCCGTTAGATGTGTTTTCGACTCAATCTTTTTGTTTGTAGACGCTAAAATGTCTTCCGCAACGAAATGGTCGAAGTTCCAAAACCGCGAAAAATTGTCGCGGCGTCGTTGCAAACATTTGTTTCAAGCACCCTTGTTAAGTAGGTGGTTAAGCGATAATAATCCTTCTTGCTTTAAAATAAGCTTCTTATTAGAACGGTAAAATTAAACATACACAGAAGGAGTAAAAGAATACTGAAAACTACTGAAATCATTTGTAATTACGCTCCCTTACTCGTACAATGATAGATGAATGTATATACCTACGCCTACATTTTATCAAGAAGCCATTTTAAGATACACAGAAAAAGGACATTAAGTACCATCATTACCATCAAACTTCTCGCTGGTAATCTCGCTCTTGTTCCATTAAGAGTACAGGCGCCATCAAATATATCAGAGCGACCAAGATACTCAAAAAATATCTGAACATGCACTTTATCGCTTTGACAATAGAGGCGTTGTTCAATTATTTCATATTTGTGACCACTTTGGCCGCTC
Organism: Pammene fasciana; assembly: GCA_911728535.1. Lineage (NCBI taxonomy): Eukaryota > Metazoa > Arthropoda > Insecta > Lepidoptera > Tortricidae > Pammene > Pammene fasciana. Next base: position 9,443,148 of record OU452292.1, read on the forward strand.
CGATATATCTGATGGCGGCTGTACTCGTAATGAAAACAAGAGTTAGATTTCTAGCCAGATGTTTGGAGGTCCTTAATGTCTTTTTACTGTATGTGTGTTAGAATGATAAGATGTAGGCGTATAATATGCTCCTTAGTAGCCACACTCCAGGAAGGGTTAATGTAGTGCCAAGGCCAGAAAGTTAGTGATTTATTGCGGCCGCTGCGTGGCGAGCCAAGCGACGTGTATTATGTCTTGCGCACGCAATTAATAATTATATTATTTGAAGCTAGTATTTTAATTTTTTTTTATTGGTTGAAAATGGGCAGAAAACAAGATACATAAGAGAATAAAATTAAACTATACCTATGAATAAAAACTAGTATTAATACACACCGACACGTCAATACCTACCGCCGTATGAAGTGATTAGTGTTAAATAGACTCACGAAAGTTTAGATTCAATAAATCTATGTCAGTTTGGTGTATTAGCGACGTCAAAGTTCTAAAGCAGTCTATTGTGATAACAAACGATCGACGGCAAAGTTAGTTGGATTAAGTCTTTTGTATCAGAACAGAAACACCCAGTCTTAGCGAGTTAGCCGCCAAGTTGATGGATTACCCAAAACTGCCCGCTTGCTGTTTAAACTGTTTAAGCATTGATCAATTAATCATACTTTTATACAGTTTGTTTAATATATAATAAACGGAGCATTCACTCTGTTAGTGCGTCATTTTAAGCTTAAAACTTATACGAAACATGTAACATGTGATTAAAATACATTGCTGTGTGTCTCTATAAAACTGTACGTGGCATATTGTTTTGGTTTACTGACTAATTCATTCGCATTCGATAATTCATGCGACGCTTATCGGTCAGCAATAAAAACCAACCCTTGCTAACGCTATCAGATAGGTTATCTTTGCGGATATACTGTTTCTCAGAGCATAATTTTGTAGTTTAGTATACACCGTGGGTTCTGGTTTTTTGGATGGAACTCATAAAAAAATCCCACCCTTTTGAATACTGTCTATGGATGGCCGAATTCCACAGTTTGTTACGCCTTAGTCATTTCGTATTTTCTATTAACTGTAACTGGAGACGTGATTGACGTGAACCACTTAGCATTATATTAATAGCGCTTTTAATTGAATTCTTGGGGTACTTCTCTCCTGAAGGTATTGCGAGTAGCCGGACTTTGCACTAAAAGCGATTTCAAATGCATACTAACCGAATCTGTAATGAATTAAGGTGCTCTTATACTTACGGGCGATAAAAATGCCGAATTGTCGGAATTTTGGCGTCACGGCGATATCAAGCATTATCAAGCAATTTGAATATTGCAATCAATTGCTCCAGTATGGCGTAAGAGCACCTGAGTGGAGCAATCCGAGAAATACTTAATTGCCCGAAAATCGCCAGTGTAAGAGTACTTTTAGAATATTTACCTAGGTATTCAAGTTGAATTTTAACGATGCCCGTGATGTGATTTAAGATATCATAATTGATAACACTGCAGAATTCACTTTTTTATCAGCGGCAATCATGCCGCACCCTTATCAATATTTATATCGTTCCTTATGCAAATACCGATAACCCCCTTACCATCTCACAGCATTAGTACTAAAGATATAAGCAGACAGTACCGGTGTAAACGTCGGCAAGATTGCTTGGACGCCTCTCGACTTGACATTCATTCATTTGCTTCGTGTCTCTATGTACAGTCGCCATCAGATATATCGGAGCGGCCAAGGTGGTTTAAAATATCTGAAAAACGCATCTATTGTCAAGGCGATAGTGCATGTTCAGATATAGAGTACCTACCGTGGCCACTCCGTTATACAGAGTGTTTTTTCAATAACTAGCCATATTGTGCGAGGTGATTTGGTAGGGTGAACCAATTTTCTATGGGACCAACTCCGAAATCACAAAAAAATATTTGGCGGTTTAATACATTTCGGCCGATCAGATATCGACTTTTTCTATGGAGACGCCCAAATTTTTGTTGGGATTTCGGGATTGGTCCGAAATAAAAAGTTGTTCAGTATGATCTACCTAATCATCTCTGACAATATGGCTAGTTATTGAAAAAATACCCTGTGTTTGACGGCGACTGTACAAGCAACACTTACGTTCGAGATTGTATTCAGTGTTAAGCTGTATGAAAGTACAAGTACTTAATACTTTCATATTATATTCAGTGTTTATTTGAATGTTCACATATATTTAAGCTACGTTAATATTCGAGACATTCAGTGCCCAAAGTGCGCGGTTTAAATTTATGGCATATTTTACCAAAGGAGTGACTGCGGGTTAAATCCTTTTAGCCTAATTAAAATCTCGTCTACTTTGAGGATTTTATCATACATAATAACATTAATGTTAAATCAAAAGAAGATCATGGCATGACAGGCCGAAATACCGACACAAATAACAAGATATTAAGATCAACTCAGGCGAAGTTAATTTATCATCTTTCCGTACCATTCGTTTCCACGATTTTCTCCTTACTTGTAACAGTTGTAACGTCAGATAACAAATATCAGAGATTTGAATTAAGATTCTGCGTTACGAGATATTCATTTTCATTTGGTAGGTATAGGTATACAGTCAGCAGCAGAGATAGCTATGCGAGTGGCATGTTCAATTTAACGTTCACACGCTCTTATTCCCTTATTTAAACAAAAAAGAACCGACTTCACTTAGGATCCGCTATTCCAAGAGGAAGTGGCCGAGTTGCTGTAAAAAATAGTGAAATCACTATAGGTGTGCCTATAATAGTTGAAGAGTTCCCTCGATTTCTCGAGGATCCCATCATCAGACCCCGACTTGGTGACGATGGGACCATCTAGGGGTTATACCTGTTCGAATAAAAAAAAATTAAAATCTGATCACAATTCACGGAGATATCGAGTAATATTACATACAAAAAAAAATAATGATAAAAAATAAAATTCAGTCGAATTGAGAACCTCCTCCTTTTTTGAAGTCGGTTAAAAATAAAGCTGTGTTGTGTGTAAATAAATAAATAAATAAGTACCTACCAAGATACCGCAAAAAATCCCTACATTTTTTTTATACACCAACCGCGAATCCCTTTCGGCCTAGGGAACAATGACTGAATGGAAATAATTGCGTATGATAAAGAACGAAGTGATTCAAGTGGAAGGGACGGGAACGAATGGCGGTGCTAAATCAACCACTCGTGATTTATCGGGGAAATTCGGTGATGTCTTTATTTATCACCTACGTGGATATTGGAAAAAATATGATCTTTATTGATGGCCAAAGTTCGTTACGGGCGCGGAAGAAAGCTGTTTATCATACAGTAAAAAGTTGACAGAATGACAACATTTTTTACTAAGTACTTATCGCGTGTTTTGTATTTAACCTTTTCCACGCCAAAGACGTATATATCGGCACCACAGGTCCAACGCCAAAGACCGATTTATCGGTCACCGACCACAGAGCAAAATAAACCTACATGCACACGCATAAAGTTTAACTTCATTTTTGACATTTAGATGTCGTGGCGTCTGAGTGGTAGGTTTTGCGTTTGACATGGCGTCGAAAAGGTTAACCTGTTTACCATATACTGACACATACATAGACCATGGACTGAAAAAACGAATATCTTCTTCTTTAACGCTAGCTAATGTCTTCCGTGCAAATATCACAACGAATACAAATAGACAATAGTGATGGGCAGGAGTTGAAGTGAGACTAATGATAAGAGTGACAGTGATAATAGTGCATCATGGAGATTCTACGGTTCGCGCTCGTGCCGCTCGCCCTCACCTTCGGGCTGACGTATTTGAATGTCAAGAAGTGAGTTGATCATTCCACCACCCACCGTCAATGGGGCCACTGTCAAAGGTTAGGCCAGATAGCGGCAGCATCCAAATCCCATAGACACCTATAACATATCAAGTATGTCACTAATATTGTTCTATGAGATTTGGCTTCAAGACCCTCATTTTTTGGCTTTGGTCTATGGCAAAAAAATTGTATTTCCGGAATTCCAGATGACAGCACTGTTTCGAGAGGGCTTTTTAACAGCAGCTCCCGCAATCCACCAATCAAAAAAATATGATTAATCATGATTGGTGGATTATGACATGACAGCTACATCTCTCGCCACGGTGCTGCTACCTGGTGAAAAATATATCCAGGAACGCCCCATAAAAAAAAAGAATTTGATGTTATTGGTACTACTGACCTGACTGGCAGATACAATTATGTTATCGCCATCTGTGATAACTTTCGACCAGACAACCCTGCTAACCCCATTAGTACCATTACATAGCGTATGATCGTCAGTCATCCTCTCATCTCATCAGTCATCCTACTGCTTGTTCATTCGCACTCGAGGTTAGAAACTGCATATATGTTCTCGAAATGTCTCATTCTCAAAATACGTAACATTCCAGGCCACAATTGTAAAAAAATCCTAATAAGCTTAAAATCCACAGACTACAATTGGTATAAGCGGTTTTTTGGAACCTTCTAAAAATACGGACTTTTTTAGTGTATGCTGTATGGATTTCTAATATATATCTAAAGAGAAGGGTCTCTGGAAGAATTTATGAACAGCACAACAGTCTGGGTTGGAAGGTCAGATAGACAGTGAACAGTCACTGTCTATCTGACCTTCCAACCCAGACGCGAAACTTCCTTCACCGAAAAGTGACTGGTAAATATCGAATGATCATGATGATGTGAATGATCGTACATATGTCACGAAAAACTCAGTGATACGAGTCGGGGTTTGAACCCGAGACCTTCACGTTGAAAGCGTCACCTAAGTAAATAGTAACAACCTAAGTAGTACGTCAACGTATTACACGTATGTAGTGTGTGACCTACAGTTACCCATGGCATGGCTTGACGTCGCGAAGCAAATATTTACTTTGCGCATAACGCAATAATAGAGTAACATTGTTTCATTAAGAATCCACGTGTACGCATATTAAACGAGTCTCTTACTGCAAAAACGCCGTATAAAATAAAAAAGCATTATTGTGTGTGAGCATTTCGCAAATTGTTATTTGTTCTACGTTCTAGTTAGGATTCTCCGGTTTAGGAGAAATTTTGGATTTTACCTACCATATCAAAGGCAGAAATGATTCTAATACCAAATACTGACAGTGGCTAATAGTAAGACCATGTTATTTTATTAGGTATTAAGGTGAAAAACATTTATTTACATAACTAAATATACAGAGGTACTATTAAGTATGTGTTATTTTTTATTACCGTATTTTTTTGTAATTTTTAAATAATTCGACATAGGTATGTTTTATGACATTAAATTGAATTGATTGATTGACTGACTGACTTTTACACGTTATACCGTTTCCTGTAATAGGAGCAATAAATTAAAACGTAGATTCTACTCCTCAAACCAGATAACGGTTGTTCAGCGACTTCTAAAAATAAGTTATGGTTTGATTTTTAGGACATTTTAAAGTTTTTCCGAACACGTAATGTATTCCGAAATTGATTATGTCTGTAGGGTGACAAGCAATGTCAAATAGACGGATTTTAACGTACATTGAAAACACTATTATTTAGTTTGTATGAAAAAGAGGAAATCTACAAAATACATATTTTAAATAAGTTGTTGAATAAAAGTGTTGTTGTTTGAGGAGTAGAATCTACGTTTTAATTTATTGCTCGTGTTACAGGAAACACTCTGTATTATAATACGGTTTGTGTCAAACAAGTATTGATCTCGCATGGATATCTACGTGTCATAACTTGGATTGTCGATGTCGTGACAACGACTTCTGAAAACGCTCTTGCATTTTTTGTTGTAAGTAGGCTGTTATGTCACCGGCCTTTATAATCGAATCCGCATATCTAATACTAGCAATTAGAATACTACTTAATAAGAATAAACTGCGTATGCACGGAAGTGCATTCAAGGTCGATTGCAACCTACTGTTATTATCATTGTACCTACCTACATATACTTTCCGGGTTTCTTAACGATAAGTACGTTGGAATAGCAGTGAAAGAGATGTAAGGTGTATATTTAGTTTAGTATAACTATGGCGATTATCATTACATTATCACACTGGCGACGGATCCGTATGCGGCGGCTCTGCATGTGTATAGCGCTATCTAGCTCGCGCACCGGCGCCGCATGCGGATCCGTCGCCAGTGTGATAATCGCCTAAGTGTTGAAGGTTTCTCTGACTCAACTCCAAAAAACAATAAATATACAAACCGACCTGAATTCGTTTATTTTATATTCACCAGTTTTAAATTGCAAATCTTCACGAAAGACTCTTGTGATTTGCAAATGATTCAAATTGAACAATGTTGGATTTTATCCCCTAATCGTCAAGCGACGAAATTTGAAAACCACTGGGAAAGTGGCAAATTGAAATCGAGAAATCACATTAACTCGACAGGTTCGATTGCTTGAGGAGATTTGAAATTCGCAACGCAATATGAGGCTTAAGGGGCTACTTTGAAAAATTATCGGTTTTTTCAAAGGCTGTAGTGATTAAACGGCAAAAGGGGTTGAATTTATTTTCGAATATATATTATTAGACTATATACTCTTGTTTTTGGCACAAGCCGAAACACGATTGCTGAAAGTTGCCTCGATAGAAAAAAAAACCGAAGTTAGGTCCTTTTTCCCCTTATTTTTCTTAGCTTACGTAAACTATAAGAGATTAAGCAATATAACTACGTTAAAAATATGGTATTCTGGTTTATCTAAAAAGTCACAGAGGCAAAATTCGACAAAACTTTATAGATTCGCTTAGGTATTTATCGTAGTTTGGTCAAAAAGTCTGATCCTTAAGAGCGCTGCATCTCTTTCTCTCGTGCACGGGAGCCATAAACGTGTCTCTATCGGATGGGCGTGGCTTGTCCGAATCGAGGAATGGCCCAAAAAAAATAAGGCTTAAGTCCCCAAGTAGTTATATTTTATTAAAATGATATTTTATGCTTAATTGAATGTTTGGGTAGTATCCGATTTTTTGCAATTACTTTTTTAAATAATGACTTTTTAAATTACAGGATGAAACATTATTGAAACTTTTATCTTTTACCTATCAAATAGGATTTAAACTCAGATTGTAAAAGGTTATATTATATTGGTTTGAATGTTAATCCGGTAATACTGGCACGTAACAATTTTGTGTAAATCATAATAAATAAACGTCAGTCAGCTGTCAGCCCCTTGTCAACTGGTCAAAAAAAAATGTTGACAAAATCAAAGAGAATGTAATCATAATCACCAAGTTCTAACCAAAATGTTGGAATAACCTTACTAAAAAACAATACTGTAAAAGCCTAGCTCTTTTGAACGAGACCTTAGGGCTTTGCTGGCATTTCGAGGCTCGGCTTTGTGTAAACAGCTATATTTAATTCAGAGGCTGGCGAAGGTTGGGGTTAGCTGTAAAAACTTACCAACGCTGGAAGCGATTTTCTTTTTATCTTTTTCTGATAAGGGTTAATATGAACTAGCATTGTTTTATTAATTATGAGTAGAGAGAGAGAGGTTTTAGGTTCTTTTTGAAAGAATAACACAACTCTAAAGACGCTGCCCGCGTTTTTAAAACGCGAAATATATCTGTATTTTTCTCGCAAAGATTAGTGTAATTAAATTAATTCTAACTATAAAATTACTTTGTATGGCGGTGTTATAAACATATTGAAGATTGCTCCCGGAAAAGTTATTATCTTAGAATTTGTTTTGATCTCCTATCTCTTTGCGCATCATCATCTCTGAAGCGCTGGTAGCCTTGCGGTAAGACGTCCGACTTTCAATCCGGAGGTCTCGGGTTCAAACCCCGGCTCGTACCACTGAGTTTTTCGGAACTTATGTACGGAATATCATTTGATATTTACCAGTCGCTTTTCGGTGAAGGAAAACATCGTAAGGAAACCGGACCTAATCCCAAAAAACGGCCTAGTTTCCCCTCTGGGTTGGAAGGTCTGATGGCAGTCGCTTTCGTAAAAACTAATGTCTATGCCAATTCATGGGATTAGGTTGTCCAGCGGACCCCAAGCCGGGATAAACGCTAGGAAGAAGAAGAATACAAATAGATAATAGTGATGCGCAGGAGTTGAAGTGAGACTAATGATAAGGACAGTGACAGTGATAAAAGCGCATCATGGAGATTCTATGGGGCACGCTCGTGCCACTCGCACTCACGCTTGGGTTGACTAGTTTGAGTATCAAGAAGTGAGTTATTCGTCCCACCATCAATTTCATATCGTCATGACATGATTATCAGTCATCTACTCATATCATCAGTCTACTGCCATTTTGTTCGAATGCGAGGTTAGGAACTATAATTTTATATAGCTTGATCTAAAAATACCGCATTCCCAAAAAAACTAATAATGAGGTTATAAAACCATATATTATAATTGGTTTTCACTGCCTATTCAAGGTAAAGTACGTACTTTTCCAAGAATACGCTTTTTTTGTATGGTGTGTAGATTTTGAAACTAACTAACCACCTTTAAAACAATATAAAATTGGCAAATAACAATTAAAAATTATGTAGAGTGGTCACTGATCTCAGATGAGATGAAGAGAATAGCTTAGTATGTATCAGTGGCGGCGCCTCAAAAATTTTCGTAGGCAAGCCGAAGCTTCATTTGGCTTAAAATTTCTTCATGAGCTGTAGGAAAACTGCTCAGGTACCAGAAAATTAGGCAAACCGACGGGAATCGAATTCTATGGACGCGCCGCCACTGGTATGTATAGGAAAGTAACATATCGAGATGATATTTTGAGCATGTACCTAATATTTCACTACATTGTCGTTTTTACAATGGAAATGTTCGCAATTCGTGTTAATGTTTTCTACTCCACTATTCATTGTTCTAAAAATAATACAGAAGTAGACTCAATAGGCTATTTGCTCGATCGTAAATTTGAATTAACGCGCGACACTCCACTGGATTTAATAAGGAAAACAATGTGTTTGCGAACGTCGGCGAAGACGGAACCGGTAAATCCTAGATTTGCGATGTCCTTGATAAATTGTGGTTTATTAGATAGGTATAAGTTACTTGGTTGCGTAATTGCAATCGCTAACGCGAATGGATTATAGAGTAACTGAGTAGGTTTTTATACGAGCCATAAGACGGTGCGTGTGAAAATGCTTGTAGGTTAGTAGGTATATTAGAAAGATCTCATAATAATACAATAAAAAGCCAGTTAATCTCACTCGGTTTATCGAAGAATCGTCATACCTAGATACAAACTAACTTATCTCATAAAAAATTGATAGCTGCGGCGGATGCAAAAACTTTAACGTGAAATTAAAAATCATTGGATATTTATGATAAATTACCCAATAAGTGTTTTCGATGGCGCTAAGCCCATCCACTTTCAAATAAAGTGGTAAAACCACTGATAATAAGTGCACGGTGCATTTTATAGTTACTGGTAGCGCCATTAAACGCGAAAGATTATTTTTTATTTGTTCCGCCTTATAGTTTAAATGTCCGTGTCGATACTTTATACACGTGTAATACACGTGTAATATAATACACGTGTAACTAATAAAACCTTTCTGTTGTTCACAGGAACGCTTACAGTAGAAGAGGTGTACAAGGACAGAGACCAGTTCGCGGGGCTGGTGCGCGAGGTCGCGGCGCCCGACGTCGGCCGGATGGGCATCGAGATCCTGTCCTTCACGATCAAGGACGTGTACGATGACGTGCAGTACCTGCAGAGCTTGGGCAAGGCGCAGACGGCGGCGGTGAAGCGCGACGCGGACGTGGGAGTCGCGCAGGCCAATAGGGACGCTGGCATCAGGGTGAGTAGCTTGGATCAACGACAAAGTCCTGTCCTTCATGATCATGGACGTGTACGGTGGTGGTGGTGTCGTCCGCTGCTCCTCTTATAGGATGGGAGCAGGGGGAGGAGTTTCCGCTTTTCAGCTATGACTCCTGTGTCGGGTCGCTGTCCCACTGCGGTGGGATGGTCGATCGTCATCTTTTTGGGGATGACCTGGCGTCTGGTGTGGCCGCGGCGGGCCCGATGGCCCTGCCGCGGTTATGACATCGGGGTTTTCGTCGGTCACGGCGAGCCGCGGCGGGCCCGATGGCCCTGCCGCGGCGGCGGTGCCCGCGGCGGGCCCGATGGCCCTGCCGCGGTGTTGTCGTCTGCTTCGAGTGCTTCGGTTTCTTCATGTTCCGGCGAGCCGCGGCGGGCCCGATGGCCCGGCCGCGGCGGCGGTGTCCGCGGCGGGCCCGATGGCCCAGCCGCGGTGACGTCATCTTCTTCGCGTTCCGGCGAGCCGCGGCGGGCCCGATGGCCCGGCCGCGGCGGCGGTGTCCGCGGCGGGCCCGATGGCCCAGCCGCGGTGATGTCATCTGCTTCGTGCTCCGGCGAGCCGCGGCGGGCCCGATGGCCCGGCCGCGGCGGCGGTGTCCGCGGCGGGCCCGATGGCCCAGCCGCGGTGACGTCATCTGCTTCGGGTTCCGGCGAGCCGCGGCGGGCCCGGTGGCCCGGCCGCGGCGGCGGTGTCCGCGGCGGGCCCGATGGCCCGGCCGCGGTATCGGCGTCGGGTGATCCGAGGTGAAGCAAAGCCCGGGGCAAGGCCCGGGCCTTGCGCTCGGGGGGCCTGACGTAGTGGGGCGCGATGTTCTGGAGGTGTTCGTAGCCAGAGTTGTCCGCGCGGTCGAACATCGACCGCGCGAGTCTGACTACGAATTGCTCCAGTCCTTCCCACTGTAGTTCGTCGGCGATGGCGTCGTTTCTTTTGAATCTCGGCGCATTGGTGATGGTGCGCAGCGATTTGGATTCCTGCGCTCTCAACTTCTCCTTGTTGGTCCTAGAACAGAAAGAATACCAGGCAGGTGCGGCGTAGGTGAGCCGTGATCGGACGTAAGTTTTGTACAGGCCGAGTTTGGTCCGTACAGGGAGCTTACTACTGAACACTGGATATAGCTTCTGGCGGGCGACTGTGGCCCGGACGCGGGTTTCCGCGGTGTGCTGCGTCATCGTGAGCCGTCTGTCGATAGTGGCCCCCAGGTATTTCACTGTGGGCGACCATACGAGGGGCTGACCTAGGAGAGAGGGAGGGGGAGGTAATTTGATACTGTTACCCATCATGATGGCTTGCGTCTTGCCCACGTTGACTGATAGTCTCCATTTGGAGAGCCAGTCAGGAAGGGCGTCAAGCGTCGGCTGGATCTTCGCGACTGCGTGTGCGATCTTGAATGACGTTGCGAAGTAGGCGGCATCGTCCGCGAATAGGGCGAGCTGTGCTTCGCCAACGACAGGGATGTCGTCGGTGTAGCGTGCGTAGCAGGCCGGTGATAGGCAGCTCCCTTGCGGGACGCCCGCCTTGATGGGGCGTTCGAGGGAATGGACGCCCTCCACTTGGACGTGGAAGCGTCGCTCTGCCAGGAAGGATGCCACTACTTTCACGATGGACGTGTACGATGACGTGCAGTACCTGCAGAGTTTGGGCAAGGCGCAGACGGCGGCGGTGAAACGCGACGCGGACGTGGGAGTCGCGCAGGCCAATAGGGACGCTGGCATCAGGGTGAGTAGCTTGGATCAACGGCGAGCTCCCCTTCACGATCAAGAACGAGTACGATGACGTGCAGCAGCTGCCGAGCTTGGGCGGAGGTGAAGCGCGCCGCGTGAGATTCTTGCAAGCCAATATGGGCACATAACACTGGCATCAGGGTGGTTTCCTGCTTATATTTAGATCTTAAATCGTGAGATGAGTACTTGAAGATACTGGAAAGGAAGGTAATGAAGAACGATGTAAATGTAATAGATAATTGGTCTTTGCTACAACATAATTAGTGCCATTATAAATATTATGAGGTCTGCAAGTCAGTCTATGACAGATATTGCAGTGGTAATTGAGTCGACATTATCTAATTGATGAAAATGGCCTTATTACTCCTCAGACCTTGACCAGAAGTGATTCTATCACATTAGTGCCACTTCTGACAGCACTAGCATGAACAGATGTTATTAGTTTATTTTATGCCTAATGAAATACTTCTTTACTTTTGCTTTTACCGACATCCTATTTTATTTCGTTATAGGTAGTTAACTCAAACTTTAAACTTTCTGCCAACAAGACCAACCCTAGGGGGGTGAACGAAATTAAGAAAGTACATTAATATAACGTGTTATGGTAATGTTTTCAGGAAGCAGAATGCGAGAAGAGCTCGATGGACGTGAAATACTCGATGGACACCAGGATAGAGGACAACACCAGGCTGTTCAAGCTGCAGAAGGCGCAGTTCGACCAGGAGGTCAACACCGCTGTAAGTACAACACATACATACAATCACGCCTATATCCCAAAAGGGGTAGGCAGAGATCACGGATCTCCATTTGCTGCGATCAATGCAGCAAAACTGCTCTCCGTGAGCCGCTGTACAACAACTAACTGGAGTACAACACCTTGCAACGGAAATATTCTTTTCACATCAGCAGTTCGAACAAGCCTACTTTCCTCCTTTCCTTTCTTTTTCCTTTTCCTTTTTTTTTCTTTTTTTTCCTTTCTTTCTTTCGCGCTTTCGTCACTCCAGGGAGTGAAATTTTGTTTCTAGAAGGTTCATGATGATGCCTTTCATTCAGGAATGTAAATAAATGTGTGTTTGTTTTTAACTTTAATATGTTCTCACTACCGAGGTAAAATGTTGTATGTGTCACACGAGAGGAAAGTTTTTTTACATATCGTGTTCTTGAGATCCCTCGCTACGCTCAAGATTCAAACTTAGAATCACTCGCTTCGCTCGTGATTCAATTATAGAATTTTTCGCTTACTCGGGACTCAAAATCAACAATCGCAATAAAAACCAACTTTCCTCTCTCTTGTTGCACAAATAACTATTATTGACAAGTAACAATGCGTTATCATGTTTTTGGAGAAATACCATTGTACAAATCCTCATTTACGAGACCTTTTTTACTTTTCCCTGCTTGACATATGTTATAAGATTTGACGCTAGCATTATCAATTACAAAATAAAAAGGCATAATTCAAAACATTTTTTGCATAAATATTACACAATTTTTTACCATGAAGTGTATTAAGATAGAGTAGTGTGTAAAAAGACTTTTTTATTAGATATTTATACAATGTTTATTATTTATATTTTTGGATTTATAAAGTCAATTATGTATACTTAAATTGAGATCAAATTGCAGCTACCTACTGTAACCATGTTTATTTTTCGAATCAAACTTGATTTGTGTATTTGATTTAATTTAACTTCAACTAACAGTTCAATATTTGTTTTGCAGAAAGCCGAGGCAGCTTTAGCGTATGAGTTGCAAGCCGCGAAAATCAAACAGAAGATTCGTAACGAAGAAATCCAAATCGAGATTGTGGAGCGCCGTAAACAAATCGAGGTATGTTCCGTCCGTGTTGCAAAACTTTTGTCGTTATCATTTTGGAACGGGCGAAAATTGCGTAAATTTCAAAAAAAAAAACAAGCAACAAAACACATCCGGCATAAGTATATATTAACCGGGTCGGGTGTTCGATCCAGTATATCCGTCACGAAAAAAACTAGACTTTTCATGTTCGCTGTTCAATTTCAAGTATCTTCTTTGAATAGAGAAAAGCACCTACCTATCAATTATACCGTGTTGTATGAATTTCCTCTTGTTACTATCATCTTTCTCATAACGCTGACCCCTTTGCGGTCTGTAAACTTATTTTAACATAAGACAACCATCGTGACATTGAAGAGACACTATAGCCGGTCATTCTTGGTTACAGGTGGAACAAATGGAGATCCTCCGTCGCGAAGAGGAGTTGGTGTCGACGGTGCGTCTGCCCGCCGAAGCTGAGGCTTACCGCCTACAGACCATCGCCGAGGGAAAACGGTCAGTTCAGTCATTTTTCTAATTAATCTTTGGACTCGTTGTAAATCATGATATTTAAGATTTTACAAGTCGGTAGACTCGCCGCTATAGAAACTTAAAGTAGTGACACGCTTCGATGGTGCAAAAGCTCACTGGAATAAAAATAAAAAGCTTGTAAAAATAACGTTATCTTTGAGCATCAACTACTATGTGTAATACTTGCACGAATTCCTTATCAGTTTAATATCCTCTTTCGTTTTCAGCACCCAAACGGTGGAAGGCGCCAAGGCCGATGCCGAGCGCATCAAGGTTCTCGGTCTGGCCGAGGCTATGGCCATCGGCGACGTGGGCAAGGCCGACGCCGAGCGCATGTTAGCCAAGGCCAAGGTCTACAAGCAGTATGGAGACGCCGCACTCATGGCTTTGGTGCTTGAGGCGTTGCCTAAGGTAACATCATATCTACAATGAAGGTCCTAATTGAGAACCCTGTGGAACGCCCAAAGAGATTACAATTTTTTCATAAGAGCACTTACTTATTTTTACTTTCTAGTGTTTGGAAGTCAGATAAAAAGCAAACCAGTGCAGATACACACTGTGTAAAGTAACGTCATAAAGATTTTGAATAAATAAGAAATAGGTCAACCTTATCAAATGCTTCCCGAAGGTCGTGATTATTAGTCATAGATATTTGGTATTTCATGTTCGTAATGTGTGTTGTTTGACTGTTTCAGATCGCGGCGGAGGTGTCGGCGCCGCTGGCCAAGACGGACGAGATCGTGCTGGTGGGCGACAGCGGCGCCACGGGCGAGGTGGCGCGCCTGGCCGGCGGCCTGCCGCCCGCCATCAAGACGCTCACCGGCCTCGACCTCACCGCGGTAACCACCTACCTTTTTCTACCTATTGTCCTCCTAACGTTTGTCTTAGCTATTGCCACGGCTTAATTGAAACTAGGGTCCGCTTGGCAACCTGCTCGTAATCCTGTTAGGCACTCGTTTTTGCGAAAATGCCAAATGCCTTCTGAACTTCCAGCCAAAAGGGGAAAGCCTTCCCAACTAGAAAGTTTCGCTTACAGACATGCTGATTTAAGAACCTGTTACAAAGACTTTCAAGTGTCTTGATCTTGACTATGACAGTTCAGTTCATCAAATAGTACATTTTGATACTAGGTCGGAAAGCATGTCATTATTCAACGAGTTCCGAGACATTTGGTCACGAGCCGCAGGCGAGTGGCAAAACTCGGGAAGTGAAGAATGACATTCCGTCCGTGTATCGAACGACGTTTTTTAATTAAGTTGCGAAAAAATTATAAAAATGGACAATATGTCACTTTGAGGTTACTTCATCCGAACACTCGCGCCGTGTGATGCGGGGCGGTGATCATGAATCCTGAGCTATGATTGGCTGGAAAAGTAAAACGCGCTAGTGCGAGAAATCCAACTTCTCGCAGTATAAACTACTACTAGATTTGAGCAACTGTGTTAAAAATAATATTAACACATACTACGTTCTCTTATAGAGGTACATAACGAATCGTCGTAACACATTTATCAGCACAGTTATCTTACAAGTGTATTTTCAAAGAGCAAGAAATTGCTCTTAAATGTTATTGGCACTTAAAAAGGCATCTTAAAAGTACATTATTCCTTAGTAAGGTCTGCAGTGCAGAAATCGTCTTTCTGCGATAATAAGCTACTAAATTCTTTGTTGTGATTTCAGGTACTGAAGCGTCTTCACCCGGCCACCGGCGGCAACGCTCCTGGTAACATTTTTTACAATTATATTAAGTCTCTACCTAAATTTTCCTAAACCACCCCCACCATGACATATTTATGGAATACCGAGCACCCAAGAAAAAGAAGCAATGCTCTTTATAACTGGAGTTTTCGGAAATCATGAAAAAAAAGAGAATATTTAATCTAATGTATCTCTTAACATTAACTAGAACATATACCTTTATTATATTTAAAATTTGAATCACTTTTACTGTAAAGGTTTTGTATACACTTTGATTTTTTTTATTGACGACGTTATTACCAATCGTGATTTCCTACAAAATAAACTTATGATTTGGTTTAGTCCACACTAAAACTATATATACAATTTTGAACCTTATTACAATGGAGAAAGATGCAAAAGTGTTTACATATTATTGGCGTTGACTGTACATACAATAATCAATAACATTTTTTGTTTTATAAATATGTACAACCGCCATCAAATATATCGGAGCAGCCAAGTTATTCAAAAATATCTGAACGTGCACTTTATCGCCCTGAGAATAAAGGCGTTGTTCAGATATTTGTGACCACCTTGGCCGCTCCGATATATTTGATACCGACTCTACTTCTTCATAGTCAACAAATCAATAATTAGTCCCATAATGATCATTGGGTTTGGTATGATCAATTTGAAAAACCATGGTGATTGACTTTAACAACAATGCTTCCAAAGCTTTAAGCGAGGTTTAGACTAGCAAGTTTACTGGCGGCAAGTAGGGACGCAGCTATAGCTCAGAATGAGACATGAATATCACTATTTCATTCTAGCATATAGCTGCGTCCCTACTTGCCGCAAGTAAACTTGCTAGTCTAAACCTCGCTTTACGTTTTCTTCCAGAACAACCCCCTGTGGTCTCCAACTCGACCAAGAAGGTAGCAGCTTGCTAAGCGCCCCGCAGCCCCGACGCGAATGCCATCACAACACCTGGCCGGTTCGACCTCTTTGCGCATTTGTTTTTAAGAATCGACGTGAATTTTTCGAAAATAGAATGTGTGTGTGTAACGTGTGTAGTCCCCTAGTTTGCGTAATCAAGTAGATGTTATAGGCGTTATAATAGCATTGTGATATTTACATCGTACAATCTCTAGCCTAGTGACTTTATCAAGCATTTGTTCAAAGTTACAAGCAATATTATACGTGTATGGTAGGTTTTTATCTTTAATGAAAACCAAGGATAATATAGATATGGATTGCGATGTCTGTACTAAATCGCGTTCCTTCAAACTTCAGGTTATACGACTGTTTTCCATATTAAGTGCCACAGCGCCATCTGTCGAGTCTGGGGTCGAGTTATTCTGCCAGCATTAATCCCCGAACAAAACATATGACAATGGGACAAGTGTATGTGGTGACCGATAATGCGTTAGCCTGAAATACGGGAACGCTAGTTTGTATCGACATTGTCAATCCATATCTATATTATCCTTGAGGAAAACATACCCCACTGTATGACAGTAATTAATTACTACTAGACTATGGTTTTAAATCCATGATATATTACACCAATTAGTCCTAAAAGACCCTTAGATTTTGTACCGTGTAGAATATTTGTAGTTATAACAAATTAAGACGGGTTTTGAATTATTACCTCCTACCTCCTTGACGATCACGTAATGTGATATGGTTAATCGTGTTTAAAGATGTCCTTAGGCAAGCCGTGGCTCATTTACCTTTCTTTTTCTTTATTAAATACTCTCTCAACGGTCTGAAAATTACATAAGACAGGTATCGACCTCTATGGTCGTTTCACGTTCCAATAGAGAAGGTTAGTCTGCTTGAAAAAATTCATGTCTATAACCAGTTGTACAGTCGCCATCAAATATATCGGAGCGGTCACGGTACTAAAAAATATCTGAACATGCTTATTGTCTTGACAATAAAGGCGTTGTTCAGATATTTGTGACCACCTTGGCCGCTCCGATATATCTGATGGCGACTGTAAGTGTCAAGCACTGCCTATTATTGTTTATGAATAGTTTCGTGTGTTTTATGAATGTAAAATCGGAAGCAATTGGGAACGTTGATTATATTAGCGCTGATTGGTGGAGTTTGGAGTGTGCGGCGACTGTCAATAGACAATTGGTTGTTTTGAACAGATCAAGGCGGTGGTTTGTCACTATAAAAAAAGGTAATCATGATTATAATATTATCTGTGATTTTTTTCTTAGTTGACGTGCCCTTTGCGAAGTTAATCGATAGATGTATCGAGCTTATTCGTTCCATAACATTTGGATGCAAATTGCATATAGCCAGAGATCTACATAAGCTCGAAGAATATTTGTTATAATTTTAATTTAAAACTGCATCAAAGCATGTAACTTAAGATACACTATCTCTCTCAGACGCAGTGAGGACCTTGAATAAAAAAATATACAAATGTATTTAATACTTCACATATTGAAAAGACCAGACCAGACGATAGACATACCTACAAAGAATAGTGAAAACCTGGGATCAGATTAGAATCGAATCGACATTAATATCAAATAAATAGTCTTTAGAAGATGTTCTTAAAGGTTATAGCCTATAACCTATAACTTATAGTATAGGTTCAATTAAAGATTTTTCCTAAAATTCTATGAATCTCCGATAAAACCGGTGCTCTGACAAAAATTAAATTTTTGATTCTTTTATTTGCGGAACGAGTAAGGTATTGTAAATTTTTGGTCGAAATTAAAATGGTTTTTGTACCAAAGTTATCGGCGTGCTTGGCCAGTCAGGAGCAAAAATAGCTAAGCGGGTAGGGTGTTCAAAATTACCTACACACGCTCTTCACAATATCATTCTCTTAACAGTAAAGTCATGTCGACTTCATTTTGACTAGGTACCTCACCTGCTTGGCTATTTCTGCTGCTGACTGGATTACATCTACTATAGTTTAATGAGTGTAATGTAATTTGGTGTCTGACATTTTTAGTGTGTTTGGTGTAGGTTTAAAGGATATACTTACTACTTAGCGCAAAATATAATATATTAAGTACTTTCTACTTATTGAACTCTTGTTTTTTGTAATGAATTATAATTATTAAGTAATAATTTGTCGTTTTAGTCGGGGTTGAATTTTTATTTTATTTGCATGGCAATAATGTATCGTGTTCTGATATTAATGTAATTTCAATGTCAAAATGGCGAACAATGAAAATATTTTTTTAATCAACTTGTGGTGTTTTATTTTATTTTACTGAATCCTTTACAATTTTCCTATCAGCCAATCCATTCTGTCCATCTATCAAACACTAAAGGCCCGGTTGACGCCACACATAACGTACATGCGCATGCGCGTCGGGGGTTAAAAACTCATGAAATTTACGTAACAAGTACAGTCACCATCAAATAAATTGGAGCGGCCAAAGTACTCAATTATATCTAAACATGCACTTTATCCAGCGTCTTCCGGCGACCTTTATAAGGTCATCTGTCCATCTTGTGAGTGGACGTCCTACGCTGCGCTTGCTAGTCCGTGGTCTCCACTCGAGCACTTTTCGACCGCATCGGCCATCTGCTCTGCGTGTAATGTGGCCTGCCCATTGCCACTTCAGCTTGCTAATCCTGTTATGGATACTTATGGAGGCCCAAAGGGGAGGCCTATGTTCAGCAGTGGACGTCTTATGGCTGAGATGATGATGATGATGCACTTTATCGCCTTGACAATAGGAGCGTTGTTCAGCTATTTGTTACCACCATAAGCACTCAAATATAACTGATGGCGACCACCACAACTGCTTTCTAGCAGATACAAATTTTTCTTGGTTTATGGGTGGAAAGGTGGGAAACCTTTATCGTCAGATGATAACCTTTAGCTCGCTAAGTACTGCCACAAGTTCATAGCCAAAATGAACCATACTGGCAACATTTTTTGTAATTAGTGAGTTTTGCTTGTCACCTGACGATATATTCTTCGGGTCTTATTTTTCCGCACACACTCTTCAACTTTTTATGAATAGACTACAATTTCAAGCATGTTTTCATCCGGGTAAAGAAGATGCACACACTGCATAAATTTTAATCTCTTTGTTCACTGTCAACGAACAATGTTAAGACTTATAAAGTAACTAAAAAAAAGTCAATTTTAATTAAAGTTTTTAATCGTTATTTATACACTAGGTTAAGTAGGTAAATACCCTATTCACAGGGATAATATACTTATTCTTAAATCATATTAATAGTATCATTTGAAATCAGTTTAAGAATAGTTTAAATCACTTTCCGTTGACAGCAACGTGGTTGGGGTTGTACAGCTCGCCACGAATGTTCGTCTTCATCAGCTGAAACGAAGACAAGATAAATTAACTAAGATATTATTAGTATTACGTTGTCAGTCAGGTTCGCCTGTTCCACCTATCCCTACCGTGTTATCTTAACTGGTAGGGATGCATGGATTTTAGGTAGATTTCGAAAAGCGAGTCTACCTATTCATTTCTTCGACACAATCGAATTTCGAAAAAAAATCTTTACAGAAGGTCTAGTTATGACCCCCAGATTCCAAAATGACCACTGGTTCAAAAGTTTATATATAAATATATTTCGCGATATCCGCAGCCCGATTTTGTCATCAAGATAGCGGTCGCATCTTTTGCTCCGATTGCTTTCAAACTTGGTACAAAAATCGCCCTGGTTGATACCTAGGACAAGTTCGTGAACGGGCGGAATAGGGCCAAAGGGACGGATAGGGCCTCACATGGCGTGGGACCTGAATATGTTTAAGAAAATATCGTTAATTTTAGTCGAAATTTTAAAAATACCTAAATCTTTCTGGAAAAATTCATAACTCCTAAACGGTGAATAATTTTATGTCAGCAATATTTTTTATCGAAAGGTCATTTTTTTCTCTAAAATATTCAAAAACTATGTCTGTCGGAAAATGCATACCTAGTTTTCGAAAAAAAAATGAAAAAAGAAATCTGAAAGTGCGGATTTTGGCCTTGTTTAGCAGGTCAAAATTCTTGTGCCCGACTTTTACTGTTAAATTCATGTTAATATCACATAGGTCGTACTAAAAAAATTGTAAAAAAAAACTTTGAAGTGGTATCCCATGCGGTACCATGCAGCGCCCTTATCCATTCATCCACAAGGACAAGATGCGAAATCTACCTGTGCGTTCCCCTTGCGGGGACGGATTTTTTTTCCATCTATCCCTGGTGGTGATAGCTGGAAAAAAAGTTCACGTATCTCTACTAATCCCCACTGGTAGGGATAGGTGGAACATATTTACATACTAGCTGTACCCGCGCGGCTTCGCTCGCGTGCGTTGCAGTAGGTTCTGTCATTTTTCGTTACCCTCAACAGTCCATTCCTAAACGCTTTCTACATGTCAAATTTCATACAGTAAGTTTAGCAGTTAAGCTAAAATTGACTTCTTGCATATATGTTCGGTATCCCAAAAGATCGAATGAAAGCGTCTGAGATTTGACTGTGTCAGCCATGGCAAATTAGCAATAGTACGGTGTGTTTTTTGTTTATGCGGGGGGCTCTGCCCCCCGAGCCCCCCGTTTTTTGCCGCCCATCACGTGATTAACTATCGAAACTCTTACTTCTCCCATTTCAAATATTCACCGTAACAATTTTTGGTACAATTAGCAATAGTACAGTGTGTTTTTTGTTTATGCAGGGGGCTCTGCCCCCCCGAGCGCCCCTTTCTTTACAGCCCATCACGTGGTAAACTCTACCAAAACTCTTTTTCTCCCATCTCAAATGTTCAACGTATCAGTTTCTGGTATAATTTGCAGTGTTTTATTTGCGGGGGGCTCCGCCCCCCGAGCCCCCCATTCTTTACCGCCCATCACATAGTAAACTCTCTCAGAACTCTTCTTCCCCCATCTCAAATGTCCAACCTAGAAATTTTTGGTATGATAAGCAATAGTACGGTGTGTTTTTTCTTTCTTGGCCCCCCTTTCTTTGCCGCCCATCATATGATAATCTTTATCAAAACTCTTTTTCTCCCATCTCAAATGTCTAACCTAACAATTTTTGGTATAATAAGCAATAGTACGGTGTGTTTCTTCTGTATGCGGGGGGGGAGCCCCCCGAGCCCCCTACTTTTTACCCCCCATTACGTGGTTAACTCTATCAAAACTCTTTTTCTGCCACTTCAAATATTCAACGTAACAATTTTTGGTATAATTAGCGATAGTACAGTATGTTTTTTTGTATGTTTTGAAATACAAAGGCATAATTAAGTATTTATTTACCCCCCTTAAACCCCCTTAAATCCAAAAAGTTCGTATTTTTTATAGCCTATGTCCTGACCAGAGGTCTGTTGAACCTGCTAGTGAAATCAAATTCATACACAGAAAATCAAAAGTATTCTGAACCCGAGTATCTATGAAGTATCTCCACTCGGTGATTTAGTTTTCGACTCATTCCGCTTGGTGTGCTGTGTTAAAAATCCCATACAAATGAAGATCTAACTAACGCAAATGCAATCCTTACGTTTCGTTAGTGAAACGATTACACTAAGGGTTCTTCTGTAGGTACTGTTCTCGGAAATTGGGAATACTGATGGATTTCTTAATAGCGACGCAATTTCTAATAGGTATAGGTAGTTTGAGTTTGTCCGGAAAGAAAAGTGGCGTGGTTTATAAAACAAAACACGGCGCATCAACCGTCTTCCTCTTTCGTGGAACCTCGACTCTCCTCGACTCACCTCGACTTTCTGCTGATAGCTTAGTTCAGTCTTGGACAGCACGTAGCATAGCTTGGCCCACGCCGCCTCTGCCGTCATGTCAAACGCAGGTACCACCCCGCATTCAACCAGTAACTGAAAGAAATTATATGCGTTATGTTTTTGTTTGCGGATGCGGATAGCCTTACCAAGTTACCAAACAGCCACGGAAGAAACCCTCATGGGAGGAAAACTCCCACCGACCGCTAAACAATGGCAAAACAAATGCAAATGCTCCACAAATATCCGCCTTTATCGAATATCTCGGTCAAGTTATTGCCGACTGCTGGGACAGACCTTAAGCGTGGTAATGGGCTGATTAAGATCACAAATCATAAAATCCGTAATCTGGTCCAGTCTCGTAGATGACCTCTCCCAGCACAGTGCCATTAAATATTAATGTCATCATCGTCATCATCATCTCAGCCATAAGACGTCCATTGCTGAACATAGGCCTCCCCTTTGATTAAAGGGGGGGGTAATATTAATGTACTGCACCACATTGACCACCGGCACGCTATTCTTGATCGTGAGCTCGATCTCCTGGTAGATTCGTATTATTGTTGTACGCTTCATGAAAACTCGCCAGTCCAGTCTCGTAGATGGCCTTCCCCTGCACGGTTCCATTAATGCACTGCGTCACGTTGACCACCAGCACGTTATTTTTGACCGCGCGCTCGGTCTTGTGATATATCTGCTTACGCCTGATAAGTTTATCATTGCTGTAAGTTTCATAAAAATCCAGTAACTCACCAGTCCCGTCTCGTAGATGGCCTTCCCCTGCACGGTTCCATTAATGCACTGCGTCACGTTGACCACCAACACGTTATTCTTGTCCACACGCTCAGTCTTGTGATTCTGCTTACGCCTGATAAGATTATCATTGCTGTAAGTTTCATAAAGATCCAGTAACTCACCAGTCCCGTCTCATAGATGGCCTTTCCCTGCACGGTTCCATTAATGCACTGCGTTACGTTGACCACCAACACGTTATTCTTGACCGCGCGCTCGATCTCCTTGTAGATTTCCTTGCGCTTGATTGGGATATTGCCGTTGCCGTACGTTTCTAGCACCACACCTAAAAAAAAGTTAAAGGTTATTTTCAATCTTGATTCTTTTTAACGGGATTAAGGCAAAATGGGGCAAGATAACTATTTGTATTAGTATCTGGCTGGTTCTGCGACGTAAAAGGGTCATGGACATTCAAGACATCAACTTTCATTGTTTTTTCCACAGAAGAAAACTTTAGAAAAATGTGTTTGAAACAAAATTAATAAATTAAATAGTTAGATTCGTTCGATTAATCGTTTGTTATGTAAGGTACGAATAAAGATAATAATTATTATCTAGGTATAGTCAACGCCAAAAATATGTATAGGTACCTACAATTTTAAATCTTATTACAATGGAGGACAGCAAATCAATACGATTAATACCAGAAGTAACAAAAACACTAAAATATTAGGTATACATGTCAGTGACGGTGGGAATTTTTTTTTAGGCAAGACGGAACTTAATTAAGCTTAAAATTTCTTCATAAGCTGTAAGAAAACTACTCAGGTGCCTGAAAACTAGGCAAGACGACGGGAATCGTCTTAAATTTGTCTATGGCCTCCATACAAAAAAATCAGCTACCATAGACAAATTTAAGCTACTATCTCTATGGCTTCTCATAGTTCTTAAAGCGGTATTACACATTGCAACCTGCAGGGCCCAATCTGTTGTGTACCCTGCCTCTTCCTGCCCCTCCTTCAGCTCCCTACGGGCCCTACCTTCAATTACACCTTCCAACCTGACAGATTGGGCCCTGCAGGTTGCAATGTGTAATACTGCTTTTATTGTTACGTGCTTAAAGTCTATATTCGTAAAGTCTGCACGGCGCCCAGCCCATCCTCGCGAGTCAAGGCTCGCTGGGGTGGGCTGGGCTGGGTGCGCGGCGGGGCCCGCGGCGATGGGCCGGGCACCGTCCAGAGCAGACGACACGAAATTTGGTCAAGTTAAACCAAATTTTCAACTTAGATTAGTTATTGCGCGTAACTAATCACTATTTTATTTTATTATTCTCTCGCAATCGAAGTGAAAAATAGTATGTATGACTTGGGTCTAAAAGCCATATTACCACTCGAACAATTTTCCTTCACTTCGTTCGGGAAAATAACCACCTCGTGGTAATATGGCTTACTTTAGACCCTTCTCAAACAATCTACTATAATTGTCCATATGCTCCTGTATTTTTCCTTATTCACAATCATAACACTAAAAAGATAACTTATAATTTTAATTTTCAACGCAGCTTGTTCGCAAAAGAACTCAGCAAAGCAAGCATTAACTAGAGCCCGCACACGTGTACCCCCGTAAGGGATAGATATATATCACTTCTACAGCACAAAACAGAACAATTTACCATTAGTTTCCATAGCCGACACAACTTTCTAGGAAAAATAACAGCTTCTCTCTCCTTCTCTCCCATAAAATCATGGTAACCTTAGTAGTACCACCACGATAAAATTTTGTTATGTTTCATGCTTTATGGTTTCATGGACCGAAAAGAAAAGTGTCGTAGCATATAGTCCTTAAACCTGGGCCAATATTACCTACGTAACATGACACCACTTTAAAATGCATGGCAACATAATGGAAAAGTTGTGCTGAGTCAGCCTTCACCGTACCGTAGAGTAGAACGAGAAAACTTATTTCATAGCTAATATCCATAAATCACGTTATGTAGGCCTTAAATAATAGAACTAGACAACGTAAGTACTTATGCCAGTTGGGTAATTTGCAGAAAAAATGTACCTTTACTTTTTTTTTTTTTCATATATATTTGAGTCTATCGCATGCAGAATCATGAGCTCTATCGAGTCTGATAGAATTAAAAAAAATGACCCAACTGTCCCAAAATTTACATTAAAAACAAAAATTTAATTTACAAAAAATTCGTTACGTTCATAAAAAAATGTAACGAAACTGATAATTTCTCAGTTTCGTTACACTTTTTTTATGAACGTAACGAATTTTTTGTATGTAAATTTTGGGACAGTTGGGACTAAGTAAAGGTACATTTTTTCTGCAAATTACCCAGTTCTGATATGGCTGGAAGTGCCTGACAAATGGCGACAAAGATGGCATTTTGTTTATTTGTTTGTTTTGTCTAATTCATTATAATACTAACTGTACATATATAAGTTATTGTAGTACCTCTAACCCTATATTTTCATTGTACCTATTACCGATGATTGTCTCTGTGAACGGTCTCATCACGAATCCTCGCTCTCGACCTTAGAAGACGGAGTTGCTACGGAGTTGTTGCGGTTGGACCGAAGGTCAGATACAGAATATGGTGAATATGGTACACAGCGCGTTTATACCGGCATTACACTTGCCTAAATCGGCCCTAACGACACGTTTGGAGACATTGCTTAACGTATTGCAGCGCCCTTGTCGTAAGGGCTCGATTTAGGCAGGTGTAATACCGACATTAGTCCAACGCCTCCGACGGTTCCTACCTCTGTAGCCCTGACCACCTCCGGCTTTCTCGATTCCTTTAGGTTTGCAAACTGTGTTTATATGTACAGTCAGCAGCGGAAGTAGCTAAGCGGGTGAGGAGTTCAAAATGACCTACACATGCTCTTATTCTCTTAACCTCACCTACTTAGCTAGTAACTCCCATAAAATTTCTTTGGTATACAGTTTTATTGCTGACTGTACCTAGTAGCATTGTCATGTAAACTGCGGAAGTACATATACTTACCAAATTTCATTTCCTTTATCCATTATGGTTGGTGTATTGTGTTTTACTTTACATAAGAAAAACCGGCCAAGTGCCAGTCGGACTCGCGCACCGAGGGTTCCGTGGACATAAAGGTTTCGTTTTGCTACAGCTGAAAGGTATTATAGACCTGAGTATTTGATATGAATTTCAAAGGTATATATATCATAAGTTCAAAATTTCATAAAAATTTTTTTTATATTTTTACTAAAAATGTCTAATTTTCATAATTTTTCCTTTGCCTGTGCTATAGGTAATATGAAGTTTCTTCGTGCCAAGTTTCAAGTTTCTGAGTTTACGGGAAGTAGTTTCTTGCGAGTACTTACTCAGTTTCAAAATATGCAAATATGCAATTTAATTGCTATTTCTTTTGATTGCGTTGACATAAAAGTTTGGTTTTGCTACATCTAAAGGTCCTATATAGCCCTGAGTATTTGACATGAATTTCAATTTAATACCTCCACGCGTTTACGAGGAATAAGGTAGTAAGTTTAAAATTTAGATTGATTTTACTAAAAATGTCTTATTGTTCGTTGTAATTTTTCCATTATCTATGCTATATGACGTGGCTTCGTGACAAATTTAAAATTTCTGAGTTCACGGGTAGTACCTACCCCGTAGGTTTTGCGAGTGCCGAAAAACTCTAAAATTTGCAGCATAAACGACTGTATCTTTTGACTGCGTTCGCTTTTAAGTTTGATTTTTTCACAGTTCCAAGGGAAAATAGGCCTGAGTATTTGATATAAATTTCAGCTTGATACCTCCACGCGTTCCTGAGAAAAACGAACTAATTTTCGACACTTTGGTAAGCCCTTGGGTTAATTTTTTTTAGTTAACTTAAAAGGCTAAAGATGTTTTCACTTCAAAAAAAGTACTTTGAGCCTAGGTGGTAGTGTCCTTAAGTATACTGACTTAACTGTAGGGATGTTACAGCGGTTCGTACCTAGTGGAGTACGAGAACGCCTTTTTGACCTATAATAATTTTAAACAAAAAAGAACCAACTTCACTTAGGATCCGCTATTCCAAAGTGGCCGAGTTGCTGTAAAAAATAGTGAAATCACTATAGATGTGCCTATAATATTTGCAGAGTTCCCTCGATTTCTCCAGGATCCCATCATCAGATCTGGACCTGGTGACAATGGGATTAACTGAAGTATACTCTTTCAAACAAAAAAGATTTTTTTTTTACGACCTGTGTAATATAATAATATTTAACATGAATTTAACAGTAAAAGTCGGGCACAAGAATTTTGACCTGCTAAACAAGGCCAAAATCCGCAGTTTCATACATACATAATTTATATATATATAAACTTTTGAACCAGTGGTCATTTTGGAATCAGGGCGTCATAACTAGACCTTCTGTAAAGAAATTTTTTCAAAATTCGATTGTGTCGAAGAAATGAATAGGTAGACTCGATTTTCGAAATCTACCTAAAAATATGTAGTATAATAATTTTAAACAAAAAAAGAACCGACTTCACTTAGGATCCACTATTCCAAGAGGAAGTGGCCGAGTTGTTGTAAACTATAAGTAGGTGTGCCTATAATAGTTGAAGAGTTCCCTCGATTTCTTCAGGATCCCATCATCAGATCTGGACTTGGTGACAATGGGACCAACTGTGAGGTGACTCTTTCAAAAAAAATCAAAATCGGTCCAGCCGTCATCGAATAATCGGTAAACATACATGAACAAAAAAAAACAAAGATCCCGACGATTTGATATTTAACCTCCTCGTTCGAAATCTTGAAGTCAGGCTCTATAAATTAAATACTGATCCTGAAAGCACAGCTTGGTCACTCAGATATTCTAAAGAAAGGAACTCCAAATATAATTTGAATCGTTCAACTATACTATTGTATAGACAATAGTATAGTTAGATCGAAATTAGTTTTTAAATTTCGCCGTTTCCGTTCACATTAAACTCTGATATATATATGCTAGCCATAATCTATCTAGGCTCCATTTAAGAATAGCCACAATGACTGTGGTCACGTTTTTATTGTGGGTTATTGGTGTAATCGGAGCTTTGGTACGTAGGTGCAAAAATAACTAAATAACTATAGACCCATGTCGCAAAGGTGCTTGACGGTCTTCTTAATAAACTACTTAACAAGTATGTAAAACTTCAAGATGCTCAATTCGGGTTTCGAGCAGGCCTCTCGACGGAGAGTGCCATCTCCACTTTAAAGGAGACCGTCAGGTACTATACACAAAAGAGTGTTTGGCTGTTTCATGGACTTATCCAAAGCCTTTGATATGGTCTCCCGTACTGTGGAGTAATTTGCGGGCCACAGGCATACCTAAAGAGTTAGTCGATTTGTTCAGCCACTGGTATGAGCAGCAAGAGAAATGTGTAAGGTGGGTGGGAGCGGTCTCCGACACGTACAGGCTGGAACGTGGGGTGAGACGACATCTTGACGGGTCCTAGCTATAAGCACCAAATAAATGGGCAAAGACGTCAGTGCCCTTACCAATGTGGGTTTGTTAGTTACCTTGTGTCCCTTAGAGCGGAAACAGAAGCCACCCGCCCGCACCGGAGCTTCCTAGCTAGGAGCTTATATTTTTCGGGATATTTGTATGTTCCCTGTATACAGTGAGAATCCTATTGTCCTTCCCTCACTCTGGTACTAGAGTTTTTGCTTCTACTGCTATTGTTAAGTAACTAATAAGGTTGGCTTGTCGGTCAGTAATGGATTT
The DNA here is from genome assembly GCA_911728535.1 of Pammene fasciana. Classification (NCBI taxonomy): domain Eukaryota; kingdom Metazoa; phylum Arthropoda; class Insecta; order Lepidoptera; family Tortricidae; genus Pammene; species Pammene fasciana. The sequence goes on from OU452292.1 coordinate 9,471,867, forward strand.
TTGGAGCTGCATACATTTGTGCATTTGTTTTAAGAGTTTGCAAATCATACCTGAGCGTGCCTACGTCAAGTACATCAATGAAAAGTATGCCAGCGGCACTAAGTTCTACGTGAGGAGATACAGTCGCAAGAGTCAATACTACATACATCTGGAGGGCTGGATCAAACAGGAGTGGGGAAACAACGTTTCGGTAACAAATATTTTTAGATAGAGTACATTTGAGTACCGTCAAGTCTGGCGACTTTGCCAAGGGTTACTAACTTTGCCACCAGCAGAGTGCATAAGGTAATCCTTTCATACCACCGACAACGTATATTTTTTAGTGTTGTGCCTACTTTTAGTAGAAAATATGGTTATCAATTGGCAAAATTATTATGAATGAGACAACACCACGGCAACCATTTTCTTACCATTTCAGTTCCAAATTCGTCACTCACATAATCATAAAAGTTAGTGCTCAAGAACTTTAAAAAGTTTAGAGTATAAACATCGCATCCAGGTACGTAAATTTTAGATATTATGTTATTTAAATGGTAAGGAATGAATTGATTACCTTATAAATGCCGTAGTGTTTGAATTGAGTCCCATAATTGTTTTGGCAAAGTTACCAGACCACGCCGACTAATATGGGAGGGCATCTTTGCCATGTTTTGTAGCGGTCTAGGGTTGGTACACAAGCAAAAAATTTAAATTACTTTTTTTATAAGATTGATAGTTTTTAGGGTTCCGTAGCCAAATGGCAAAAAACGGAACCCTTATAGATTCGTCATGTCTGTCTGTCCGTCCGTATGTCACAGCCATTTTACTCGGAAACTATAAGACGTATCATTATCAAATTTTTACATAAAGTGTATTGTGTGTGCAGCTACTTAGTTTTGTAGAGAAATTGCTAAAAAAAATATTTTTAGGGGGGCACTCCATACATGTAAGTAATTGTCAAAAATATTTTTTTGCCAAATATCAACATGATGCACATCAATCGATAGGTCTCTAAAAATAACAATGTTCAAATAACTGAGGTTTCTTTGAACATTTTTTGATTAAGTGGATATTTTCAGAAATAATCGCTCCGAAAGTCATAAAAATTGTGTCCCCTCCCCCTGTAACTTTTGAACCGTAAGTCCAAAAATTATGGAAAAAATCAAGATGATACACCTTTTAATATTCTTTCAACCAAAATTATTTTGAGCATTATCGGTATAGGTGTTTTTGAGATATCTCCAAAAAACTACGAACTTGGGCAGATAGGACCTTGCGATAATAATTTATTCGATATGGTCTAAGAGCTGGCCACGTCAGATGTGACACAATAATGAGAGTTTTGTAACCAGTCCAATCAGATTGCATAACAATCCCTATTGCTAGATCCGGGCATCTGGCAGCTTTTAATGGGTGGAGCACAGAGTGACAGACCAACAAAGATTTAAGTTGGAAAAAAGTTATACCGAAACAGGTAAAAACTGCTGAAGTTGTATCATTTATAGAGAACAGGGCCTATATTTTAACATTAGAATCACAATTATTTGTGATTGGTTTTGTTGTTAACAATTGTATACAGAGTGTATGTTTTGTTTAAGTAAAAAAAACACAAAGTTAACTGTGACATACTTATTTTATTGGTAATAATTACTACATATAAGTGTTTTGTTTCGATAATACTTTTATTAAGAGGCGACGAGGCAGTTCGTGACGAAGCCCTTTTTTAAATATCTATCGTCAAGTTTAAATAGGTACCTATGTAGGTAATCACAATTATTTACGAGTGGACCTGTGATAGGCCTCTTAAAGAGTTTTCTATGTTTCGTTTTTGATAATATTTTAATTAAGGTGTCTTTTATGTTTTTCCTGAGTACTTATATAACCTGATTACTCGTATGTAACAAAATAAATAAGTACTTAAATAATTAATATTTTTTCATTTGTGTCAACCCTGACCACATTCACTGACTTTCTATGAAATTTTCTTAAATGGGTGATCAACTTTGCCACTTTTGCTGTATCTTTTTTTGTAATAATATATCATTAAGGATCAAATTCCGAAACTATTGTATCCTAAATACTGAATATTCTTTACTAATATTGTAAATACAACTAAATTACTATACAACGTAAAAATGCAGTTGGCAAAGTTGCCACATGGTATAGGTAACTTTGCCAGTTTTTTTTTTACTCGTAAAAGCTTATTATCCGTCATTTAATTTATAAACCATCTTAATTATGCACTCGTTGATAAATATATTATGTGTCGCGTCATTCATACTTCAGTGGTTTCATATGAATTTTGGTTAAAAATGTACTATGACTTTTCAACACCTGTGAAAAGTGGCAAAGTTGCCAGACTTGACGGTACCAATATACTTGGATATGACGAAGACTCGCCGCTTGTAATTTCGACGAAATATCGAAAGTATCAATATCATTTCATAGACGACCAACAATTTCATAAAGATTCTGTTTATTAGTTCACTTGTATCAATGTGCTTGCAACTTATGAGTGTGATATACAGATCTGTTGAAGTTGTAGTTGTATTATGTGGGCACAATTACAATATCAGTTGTGTCAGCGGAGCAATATAAGTTTGTTATATTAGATCGTACGAGTAGGAAGCAATCCATTCTAAACTTATTACCTACCCAATTAAAAAAGTTTGTTTAATGTTTCGCTTTAATAATCGAAGACGTTAGTGTCCCAGGCTACGTATTCTTCTTCATATGCATTATTACTTTTCTGAATTTGCGGCGCAAATCTAGATAATCCGGGATTACAATTTGAGCAAAAGTTTTGGGGACATCAATTCAGACATAGCTTAATTAAAATCTGGACGTTCCGAGTTTTCTTACAGAAGTTGTGTTCTAGCTCCACTTCTATTTCTACGAGTTCCTTCACAACGAGTACAAGCGTAGTTTTGTGGAGCTCCACTACTACAACGTTTGCGACTGGATCGACAAGGACCCGTACATCGGGGCAGCAATCAAAAACAACCCCTGCTTCGATGTCGAAACGAAGCGCAAACTGGGTCTGCCATTCAAAGCAGACTGCCAAGAAAATGGTGCCCTTAAATGTCCTTGTCCGGCGGTAAGTTGTTTCTTTAAAAAAACATTGTAGAATAGTTGGTATGCTTATGATGCGGTAAATAATCGACTACGGGCTCCGAACATTTTTTGATGCAAACAATTTTGCATCATAACAAATTTTCTAGTGCTAACTCTTGTTATTTTGTTTGCTTCCAAAACGAAGAGGCAACCCAAAATAACTGCATAAACATTCCAGGGATACTACAAGTTACAAAACATCTCGGTTCCCACTGCGGAGTTCCCGAACGTGTGGCCGTTCGAGAAATTCCGTGTGGACTGCAGCGCCCGCGCCGCCCCCGGCGACGAACTGATGTTCGAGATTCAGGTATATGCCTTCGCCAAGCAGGGCATTGGGAAATGATGTAAAATAAAAATGTATAAGTCCATACGTGTAAATACGAAAGTTGTGTTATTTTGTTCATACACTAATCAAGATCAAACGCTTCGGATTCGAAAATTAGATAAAATGTGAATAAATATTTAAAAAAAAACGCAACTTCCCTTTCTACTCCATCTTCCCAAGAGCTAATGCTCAAGCTACTGCAAAAAATAGTGAAATCACTCTAGGTGTAACTGTAATATTGAACAAATTCCCTGAATTTCTCCAGGATCCCATCATCAGATCCTGAAGTGATGACAATGGGACCAACTGTGAAGTGTGTTTCAAATAAAAAATAATTTTCCAAAACGGTGCAGCCGTCTGTTCAACACATTGAACATAAACATACTAAAAATATTGCAAAAAAAAAGGATCCCAACGAATTCTGAGTCTCCTTCGAAATCTTGAAGTCGGTAGAAAACTGTCCACTTGTATTATTTATCGTATGGCTGCATGTCACTGGATATAGATAGGCATTTCTTCTCTGGAGTAGTAGTTAGGAGTGAGAAAGCAGATGATGAAGAGAATGTAGTTAGTGCTGCGAGGTGCAGATGGGATAGTGCAGCTGCCAAGTTTATTACTCTTTTAGCATCACACAGGGTTCACGTGTAGGGTTGTCGAAGGTGTTTTCTACGGACGCAGAGTAACATTGAGCAGAGTAACTTGTTGTTTAATATGAAACAATAAAGGTTCCAGACAGGTTGATTAGCATCTTGGGGTCCACATACCTTCCATTCCCTGGAACACTGATCTGATGACCTCAGCCGTGATGGTGGGGTTGACCTTTAGCGTGTAGACCTTCCGGCTGAGCCGGTCGTGGATCCGGCACTCGTCGGGCACGGATCCGGGAGGATGGATCAGCATCTTGGGGTCCACGTCGAGCGTCGTCCGCGCCTCCAGGATCGGGGGGTAGTTCGGGGAGTCGAAGGCGTAGATGCGAGTGTTTGAGACTTTCTTTACTCTGTAGGATTTTTTAAGTCGTGGGTTAATTATGATTATGATTGTTATAATTTTTATATATAAAGTTGACGACATGAATACATATACTTACCTAATCAATACTATTAAAGGGGTCGTTTTTAGTTATGATAATAAATTAATAATACATAATATGAAATAAAAAGTATAAAAGTATATTTAAATACGTGTGTATTCTAAATAGAATACCAAAGTAGCGTCATTCTAAAGGGATGATATTTTTAGCATCTAACAGCTTAAGTTTTAAAATATAGAAAAAAAATTTTTTTTTTTAACTGCTACTGAAGAGATCAATAAACTGAATGTAGGAAAGTTAAAGCCATTGACCAAAATCCGGTTATGTTTGAGCATGCATACACTACAGTTAGTTTAATCGCTCTCTATAAGTAAATATGTGAGAAGTACGAAAAACCGGCCAAGTGCGAGACGGACACGCGCACGAAGGGTTCCGTACCTTAAAAACGGCAAACAATCTTTTATTGCATGGAGCCCCTTTAAATATTTTATTCTTGTTTTAGTAGTTGTTGTTATAGCGGCAACAGAAATACTGATCTGTGAAAATTTCAACTGTCTAACTATCACGATTCACGAAATAAAGCCTAGTGATAGACAAAAACGGGAAAAAAATCATGTCTGTTGTATGAGAGCCCCCTTAAATATTTATTTTATTCTGTTTTTTAGTATTTGTCGGCAACAGAAATACATCATCTGTGAAAATTTGAACTGTCTAATTGTCAGGATCATGAGCTGTCTAACTGTCATGTGACAGTTAGACAGCGATACAGCGTCAATGATACAGTCTGGTGACAGACGGACAGACAGACAGACGGAGAGAGAGACAGACAAACAGACGGACGGACAGCGAAGTCTTAGTAATAGGGCCCCGTTATTACCTTTTGGGTACGGAACCCTCAAAATTTCTTAGAAACTGTGACACTTATTAAAATATAGCAGTTTTCTCTCAAAAAAGGCCAGCAGGCTTATTACAAAGCTAACTTTCCACTTTGCATTACGATTTTCATACCCACCTAGTTCCTCTGAACAATTTGGATCCAAAGAAAACAGTGACCTCAGGAATGACCTGCGTGGCGGCGATCAGCACCGCGCATAAAAAGTTGTTGTTACCGTCGCTTCGCGGTTGAAAAATAGGCACCTGCCACAAACAAAACCATGCTTTATTCTCAACTGGTTACCGTACACTTTACAATGTATTGTTCAAGTTTAAATCATGTGCTTAGACTTGAACGATTCCTCAAATAAAATGTATGCACGAAGCGAGTTCTGTCAGTTGTGTGTGAATCGAGGAAGTCAATAAAAGTGTGTTTTGTTTGTTTTCTGATCGAGTGGACTGTATTAAAAGGTTCGTGCCTAAATAAATTACGCATTAGTTAAAAAATATATTTATAAATTTATTTATTATTATTTACTGTAGCATATTTACGGCATTTGCTTTTTATCAGTGCCATAATTGCCTATCAGTGCAATGCCTATCCAACCCAGGGGTACCTGGTAGGAAGGTATACCGTACTTACCTACAAGTCCTATAGAACACAACAAAGTAACAAGTTCAGTATTTTATATGAGTACCTACTTATAGTTATTAGATGCAATGGGTACTAGCTATTCTTAGGTATTCTGTATGGAGGAAAAGTTTGTTTTTGTTAAATGCGACACAAACTTTGAGTCCAATGCATACATAGGTTTCCACCTACATATATTTACTTTTATCATATTTGCATTTATCAAACTCTTTTGAACAGTATCTGTAACACACTGATTTGTTGGTAAAGCAGCTATTTATGAGCTCGGTAAAGTACCGGTAGGTATACCTCTAACCTATCAAGAGCATCATTTTTCTTATTCGCCTGTCACCGGCTCCGTACGGCGTAGTAGGTACAGGTACCTGAGCTGTGCAGAACCAGTGTTGATAGGGATAGAACACGTACCTGTGCTTCTGTCAGTACCACGGTCTTGCCGACCGTCTCCAGCTCGAACGACAGGACCGAATTAGTAATACGGTGCCCGAGCTGTGTAGAACCAGGGTTGATAGGGATAGGACACGTACCTGTGCTCCTGTCAGGACGATGGTCTTGCCGACCGTCTCCAGCACGAACGACAAGACCGAGGCGCCGTACGATACGGTGGTACTCCGGTACCAAGCTGTGTAGAACCAGTGTTTATAGGGATTGAACACGAACCCGTGCCACGCACTGTGTGTGTGTGTGTGTGTGTGTGTGTGTGTGTGTGTGTGTGTGTGTGTGTGTATAACAAGTGCCACGGTCATGCCGACCGTCTCCAGCACGAACGACAGGCCTAAAGCGCCTTACGATATGGTGGTACTACAGTACCCGAGCTGGGTAGAACCAGTGTCGATTGGGGATAGGACACGATTTTGTTAGAACATTACCGGAATATTATAGATCCTTAACAAGAAATATGACAGACACAACGCCAGATGCGCCACTTTATTTGATCACCAATATTCATAAATTTTACAAGTTACAAAGCGTAGGTATACATGTGTGATACGAATGTCGTGTTTCCATTCCGCTTAGCAGATACGCAACGTGACCCAAACTTATTAGACAACATGCTGGAATCATGTATAATACAGCCAAATTATAATGGTTGGCATGTAAATATATGCAAAATTGACTCCAAAATTTAAATATTCAATAAACATGGGCAAAAGATCAAGGTTCTGAATTTATATTTTATTACAAATTATAATTTTAGTGACGAGTTGTAGGCTACTTCAATAAAAGGTTAATAGATGTATCAAAATACAATACTACAATTAAAACAATTTTATTAGATTTGTTTATATTAAACGGAGAAAGCCTACTCAAATACCAATATGTTAAACTACTACAATATATGCTTACGCTTTGTAATATAATAATTCAAACTGGTGTTAAAATGTTCAGCATTGTTAATGGCATTAATCAATACATCGATTACTGGAAACCGACACCAAACTCATATGTGGATGGCAATAAGAGTATTTGGTATCACCGGACTCTCACGTAATTCGAATGTGTTATACAAGGTGTAACAAAAATACTGGTGATCCTTTTAAGGGCATAATTGGTATCGCATTCTTAAATTCTTATTATGAAAAACAATGAATAAAATTTTGGATTTGTATGGAGGGTTGGCCGGCCGGGACGACGTGTTCCATACAAAAAAAGAATTTTCGCGTCCAAAACATTTTCTACTTTTTCTTACTCGCAATACGATACCAATAATGCCCTTAAATGGATCACCAGTATTTTTGTTACACCCTGTATGAAAGAGTCATTAGAAAGTAAGACAAATTATGATGTCATATATGATCATCGATTTGAGACTATAATTTTAGATCACTGCAATCCGCAAAAAATTATAGAAAATGTTGTAATAAATACGAGATTTCTGTTTTGTAGTCTTCTCACACTTTTTGCAGGTATACTGGTTCTTGAACTTGCCTGTTTTATCCGCAAACGAATGACGTCCACGTAATTTTCATAGTCATACTTCGATGGCTGGTAGGCTAGGCAACTCGTTCCAAGTGGTTTCATGCTTTTGACAGATCCATCACTTTATAGTAGATGGGATGAATGGGCTGTTGAAGTGGCTGGTTACTGATGCCGTGGCTAGTTTATACGGTTTATATGTAGCTACTAGTACGAATGGTCTAGGCAAAATGAGTAGGTATATATGGTATATCGATTAGGTCTTACACACTGGGTGACAAGATGGGGACTTTAAAATGTTTATTATATTTCATGTAGATAACTTCCTATTAATTTTCCATTACATTGCCTGTGCTCCTGTCAGCACAACGGTCTTGCCGACCGACTCCAACATAAAAGAGAGGACCGATGCGCCGTACGCTAGTGGTACTACGATACCCGAGCTGTGTAGAAGCAGTGTTGACAGGGATAGGACACGTACCTGTGCTCCTGTCAGCACGACTGTCTTCCCGGCCGTCTCCAACATAAAAGAGAGGACCGAAGCGCCGTACGCTAGTGGTACTACGATACCCGAGTAGTGTAGAACCAGTGTTGATAGGGATAGGACACGTACCTGTGCTCCTGTCAGCACGACGGTCTTCCCGACCGTCTCCAACATAAAAGAGAGGACCGAAGCGCCGTACGCTAGTGGTACTACGGTACACGAGCTGTGTAGAACCAGTGTTGATAGGGCCATAGGACACGTACCTGTGCTCCTGTCAGCACGACGGTCTTCCCGACCGTAAAAGAGAGGACCGAAGCGCCGTACGCTAGTGGTACTACGGTACCCGAGTTGTGTAGAACCAGTGTTGATAGGGATAGGACACGTACCTGTGCTCCTGTCAGCACGACGGTCTTCCCGACCGACTCCAACATGAACGAGAGGACCGAAGCGCCGTACGCCGTCGTGTCAGTGCCGTGTAGCACGACAAACCCGTCATAATCGTGGTAGTATTTCTGGAAATAAACATTAGGCATTAAAACTAGATTAGGTAGGTACAGTCGATCAAAAATGTGGTCTACCACCCTACGGTTGAGGTTCGTTTGAACGTCATGAGACAAGAAGGTCGTGCATGTTTTAAACTCCGTTAGAAATGTCAACCTTAGCGATCGTTAGGTCTCGCAGAAACTTTTGCCAAAACTGGTAGACCACTTTCTTGGTCGACTGTACTGCATTGTTTAGAAATAAAGGAAAAGTTGAAAAATAACACTGCCTGAGGCGAGACTTGAACTTGCGACTCTGGCATACATGCCCATCGGTCTGCCCAACTGAGCTACTAAATCTCGCATGAGGCAGTGGATTTTTCTTCTTTTCCTTTATTTCTAAACATTGAGGTATCGTTACGCGTAGCAGACGTTCTGCTAAATATAAAATTAATGGTAGGTACCTACTCATACTAGACGGAGAGCTAGCCACGCCAGATATGACACAACAATGAGAGCGACGAAACCCCCCTCGTTAGTTTGCTATACTATGCTTATTTCTAGATCCGGACATCTGGCAGCTGTAAAGTGATGGAGCCCAAAGAATGCAAATAAATTGAAGAAAACAAGAGAATAGAGTTCTGGGTTTGATGCAATATTATTGGAAATTATGTAATTAATTAGATTATATCAAAGCCAGAATTTTCTGTTGGGGAAATAAGTGCCAAATAATGTAAAATGTAAATTTACATATAGTTAATCGCCTGCTGTTTTTGTTACCGCAATAATACATAATGTTTTTTGTTCTAAGGTTATAATATATGCCTTGTTCTATATACTTAAATGACACAATTTCGGCAGTCTTCACTTATTTTGGCATTACTTTTTTCAATTTAAAAACTTTGTTGGTCTTTCACTCTGACCTCCACCCATTAAAAGCTGCCAGATGCCCGGATCTACCAACAAAGATGGTAAAGCAATCTAACTTAACTACACAGGTTTAATTAGTTAATTACTATCATTATTGTGTCATATCTGACGCGGCCACCTCTTAGAACATACAATGTTATGTATTGTATTGTAACATTGTAAGGCAGATTGACATACTTAAGCATATAATTTACGACGTAATCTCAACAACTCATAAAGCCATAAAATTTTCCATTTTAATTACACGTGTACAGTCGCCATCAGATAAATCGGAGCGGCCAAGGTGGTCACAAATATCTAAACAACGCCTATATTGTCAAGACGATAAAGTGAATGTTCAGCTATTTTCGAGTACCCCAGCCGCTCCGATATATTTGATGGCGACTTTACCTATTTTCGCTATAATACTTGATTACATCCTATGATCCCTACTACTCGTGGGAACGCTATGGTGATTCATTTAATTAATAATCATCCGTATGGCGGCGATGCAGTTCGCCACCCATCACATCTCTTTTTCACGGGGGCGAGAAGCGGCTCACGGAGAGCCGTTTTGCTGCTGATCGCAGCGAATGGAAATACGTGATCTCTGCCTACCCCTTTTGGGAGATAGGCGTGATTGTATGTATGTGTGTGTATGTATGTACTTGATATCATCTTTGCTTCCGCATTGTTTCTTTTCATATAAATTACCTTGATATCTCTCGCCTGCTTGATCCAGTCGTCGAGAGTGAAATCTGAAGAGTCCTTTAGTTCATCGTATTCGTGAATTTTGTACAATATCTTCAACTCTGTGTCCTTGCCATCTAGAAAAAAAAACAGTTCTAACTACTATGTAAAAACATGCCCACAAAATACCTATTTCACACACAATACCAGTATATTTTGGATCATATCATAGGCATATAAAATGAGAAGACGTCCCACGAAGATAAAACTGTGATTCCATAATAATTTGTATTTGTATAATTCCGCTCGTGCACGCGCGTAAACACGAGGAAATCGGCTTATTATGGGAATCACAATTTAGTCATTATTTTGTGATTTAGTCTTCACGGCACCACATCTTCTTATAATATGGTCTATGTTTTGGATGATCAAGTACTTTACGAAAACTACTCGAGACTGCGGGATAGATATCCAGAATTTTCTGTTCACAAAAATATCTAAGTAGTGAGGGCACTTAGGTTTGTTGAGCCCGCTACGTTCCGGGGTTGACGAAACTTATAGTGGATCTTATTTTTGATTGTTAAGAGTCCGGTAACGATTTGGAAACGAAAATCGCTAATAATGTCATTATGCTCATGAATTGCATTTGATAAGATAGATTGAAGTCTTGTTATTGCAAAAAAGTACTTTAGGTCTATCTATACTTATATATTTACAATACCCTAAAACTCAATTCTTACAGAGCTTGTTTAGTGAGGACGTTGATTCATGCAATTTTGTCGTATATTTTTTTTAATTTTTATTTATTATGGACTCTCATATGTTTTGTACTATCTGAATAAAACATGAAGTGAAGTTTATTTTTGCATTTTTATATTAAATACTTTAATATCTTCCCAAAAATATCACCTAAACTTCGAGAATTTTTAGAAAAATTGCTCTAGCAAAACATACTCCCTTGAAAAATATATATGAAAATGAAAACAACTGTTACACTTATTCCTCAGGCGACTCATTTTCCAATGTATTTATACAGCCTTGGCCAGAAGTATTGAGCATAGGTGTTTTTTGTTTACAATTTTGATGTAAAGCATTATTTCCCTATCCTAATAATGTACGGTAACGGTAAATATAGAAAACTTCACTTAATAACACTTTCAAGGTACTTAAAAAATATGAAAACAGAAGGTACCAAAAATGTAAATTTAAGTCGGTGCGACATATTGCAAATATTCTATGCAGTTACTACTAACTTCAACAAAACATGCCTATTAGTTTAAATTAATTGACAAAATAACTTAAACAAAGATGGAAACAATGGACTAAAATTTCCAGTTTTGTATGAAAATCGCATTGGTGCTCAACACTTCTGGCCAAGGCTGTATATTTTACGTACTTGTATAACTTAATTTTAATCAATTAAAACCTTACTCTTTTCACCTCTCCAAGCAAAAATCGCGAAACAGGTGTTAGATTAGGGTGAATTATTTATAAATGAGACATTAAATTAAAAAAATCGTTGTATTTATTCCATTCAAAAAGAAACGATCTTTCATAATATGCATACAAAATTATAGAAGTTATGTAAGTTACTGCAAAATAGCATCAAAAAGTTGAGCGAAATCGAAAAAAAAGTTTACCGGACTCTTAAGACGAAACCAATGTTTGATCTATTGAAGCAACCATTGCGTTTGACTGTACAACATTATAAAAAAAAATCAGGAGATAGGATTACGTCTAAATCTTTTAATGTTAAAATTGATACCTGGCAGAGCAAGGTACTCCTTCTCCGTGTTAGCAAGGTGTGTCCTCCAATATTCCTCGTCGTGTAGCTGGGGCAGGCGTCTGATCACCTTTTCTATGTCTTTTTGTGGCACCAGTACTGAAATAATTCATTAGCATTACACTACGTTTATGTATACTACCTAATGGGTGGTCCTATAGCTAGGAGGAAGTACGCAAATAAAATAATAATTTTAAACAAAAAAAAAACGTCAGTTCACTTAGGATCCGCTATTCCAAGAGGAAGTGGCCGAGTTGCTGTAAAAAATAGTGAAATCACTATAGGTGTGGCACTATGATAGTTGAAGAGTTCCCTCGATTTCTCCAGGGTCCCATCGTCAGATCCCGACTTGGTGCCAACGGGACCATCTAGAGGTTATACCCGTTCGATTAAAAAAAACGAAAATCGGTTCACGATTCACGGAGATATCGAGTAACATACATACAAAAAAATAATAATGATGATGATAAAAATAATTTAAAAAAATTCAGTCGAATTGTGAACCTCCTCCTTTTTAGAAGTCGGTTAAAAAGTGCCCGTTGTCTATTAACAAAGTCATTTTATTTTAATTTATTATTTTATACAATTTGTTTGGACACCGCTTGGAGCCGTTAACCACTAGTATGATGAATTTTATTGATAAATCAAACTTAATGCCATTTCTTTTCTAAACCATTTATTTATTTTAAACATATGGCGCCACAATCTACTGCAACCGACACCAGACCCATTATATCCCTAAGAATCGACTTTTGAGTCATCTTATGACAACGTCCATAAAGTAGGTATGTGCTTTGAATATACATGTCAGTCATTTGTCATTTTATTGGCAAACTAGCTGTACCCGCGCAGCTTCGCTCGCGTGTGTTGCAGTTGATTCTGTTACTTTTCGTTATCCTCAACAGTCCATTGCTGAACGCTTTCTACTTGTAAAATTTTATAAAGTCAGTTTAGCAGTTTAGCTAAAACCGACTTCTTCCATATAACTTCGACATCCCAAAAGATCGACAGAAAGCGTCTAAGATTGGACTGTGTCAGCCATGGTCAAGAGAAGCATGTGAGTGGGAAGATCTGGCGAGCTAAAAAGTCAGAGCTTCCTTTGTAGAGTCGAACGGCCGAAGTATCTCAGAGGAAAGTGCAGCAGGAGGTCAGAGATCGAACACAAATTAATGATAAGATAAGTCTTAAAAGTAAACCGAAGGGTGGAATAACCAATTATAAGGCAGCCCTTCCACTAAGGCGGAGATGAGAGGAGACGTGCGGGAATCAACCAATAGCCGGGAATTAACTAAGAACCGTCACCGTGACCATGACTGATGCCTTGCTGATGATCGATTCCCGCATGTCCCCTCTTATCTTTAATCGTATCCGTATCAATAGCAAGGCAGCTTTAGTGGTAAGGTCTGCGTAGGCCGAGAGCTAAACACTAATTAGAGTCGAAAACCCGAAGCGTCCCAGAGAAAACAACCTTGATGTTAAAGTGTAAGCAAAATGGCCCCCAAGCAGCCTTTCACGTAGTCAACTCTATCAAAACTGTTATTGATTCCGTCTTAAATATTCAACTTAACCATTTTTGGTATTAATAGTGAAAGTGCTGTGTGTTTTTGGTTTATGCAAGCCTTCTGCCGCTTATGCCATAAGTGCCATAACGCAAACTCTATCAAAACTTTTTTCTTCCCATCTGAAATATTCAACCTTATCATTTTTGGTAAAAATAGCAATGGTAAGGTGTTTTTGTCTAATGCGGGGGGCTCCGCCCCCGAGCCCCCCTTGTACCGTCTGCCGCGTGGAAAACTCTGTCAAACTTTTGCTCCCATCTTAAACATTCAACCTTACCAATTTTGATAACAATAGCAATAGCGCAGTGTGTTTTTTCTTTATGCTGGTGGTCCCCCTTTAACCGCCTTTCACGTGCTAAAACCTATCAAAACTCTTTTTCTCCCATCTTAAATGTTTAACCTAACAATTTGTGGTATAATTAGCAATGGTATGGTGTTTTTTTATCTTCATGCGGGGAGCTCCGCCCCCTGAGCCTCCCTTTGTTTACCGCCCGTCACATGGTAAAACCTATCGAAACTCTTTTTCTCTCATGTTAAATGTTCAACCTAAAATTTTTTGGTATAAGTAGCAATAGTGCGGTGTGTTTTTTCTTTATGCGGGGGCTCCGCCCCCCGGGGCCTCCTTTCTTTACTGCCTATTACGTGGTAAGCCCTATAAAAACTCTTTTTCTCCCATCTTAAATTCTTTATGTAATCTAACAATTCTTGGTATAATTAGCAGTACTACGGTGTGTTCTTTTCTTTATGCGGGGGGCTCCGCCCCCCGAGCCCCCCTTTTTTTGCCGCCCGTCACGTGCTAAGCCCTATCAAAACTCTTTTTCTCCCATCTTGAATGTTTAACCTAACAATTCTTGCTATACTTAGCAATAGTACGGGATATTTTTTCTTTATGCGGGGGGCTCTGCCCCCCGAGACCCCCTTGTTTACCGCCTGTCCCGTGGTAAGCCCTATCAACTCTTTTTCTCCCACCAAAATGATTAACCTAACAATTTTTGGTATAATTAGCATTACTACGGTGTTTTTTCTTTATGCGGGGGGCTCTGCCCCCCGAGCCCCCCTTTCTTTACGGCCCGTCACGTGCTAAACCCTATCAAAACTCTTTTTCTCCCATCTTGAATGTTTAACCTAAAAATTTTTGGTATACTTAGCAATAGTGCGGGGTGTTTTATCTTTATGCGGGGGGCTCTTGTTTACCGCCTATCCCGTGGTAAGCCGTATCAAAACTATTTCTCTCCCATCTTAAATGATTAACCTAACAATTTTTGGTAAAATTAGCAATACTTCGGTGTTTTTTCTTTATGCCCGAGCCCCCCTTTAATTGCGGCCCTTTAATACACCCTGTCAAAACTCTTTTTCTCCCATCTTGAATGTTTAACCTAACAATTCTTGCTATACTTAGCAATAGTGCGAGGCATTTTTTCTTTATGCGGGGGGCTCCGCCCCCCGAGCCCCCATTGTTTACCGCCTATCCCGTGGTAAGCCCTATCAAAACTCTTTTTCTCCCATCTTAAATGATTAATCTAACAATTTTTGGTATCATTAGCAATACTGCGGTGTTTTTTCTTTATGCGGGGGGCTCCGCCCCCCGAGCCCCCTTTTAATTGCGGCCCGTCACGTGATACACCCTGTCAAAACCCTTTTTCTCCCATCTTGAATGTGTAACCTAACAGTTCTTGGTATACTTAGCAATAGTACGGGGTAATTTTTCTTTATTCGGGGGGCTCCGCCCCCCGAGCCCCCCTTGTTTACCGCCTATCCCGTGGTAAGCCCTGTCAAAACTCTTTTTCTCCCATCTTAAATGATTAATCTAACAATTTTTGGTATAATTAGCAATACTACGGTGTTTTTTCTTTATGCCCGAGCCCCCCTTTAATTGCGGCCCGTCACGTGATACACCCTGTCAAAACTCTTTTTCTCCCATCTTGAATGTTTAACCTAACAGTTCTTGGTATACTTAGCAATAGTACAGTGAATTTTTTCTTTGTGCGGGGGGCTCCGCCCCCCGAGCCCCCCTTTCTTTGCCGCCCGTCACGTGCTAAGCCCTATCAAAACTCTTTTTCTCCCATCTTGAATGTTTAACCTAACAATTCTTGCTATACTTAGCAATAGTACGGGGTATTTTTTCTTTATGCGGGGGGCTCCGTCCCCCGAGCCCCCCTTGTTTACCGCCTGTCCCGTGGTATGCCCTATCAAAACTCTTTTTCTCCCATCTTAAATGATTAACCTAACTATTTTTTGTATAATTAGCAATACTACGGTGTTTTTTCTTTATGGCCCCCCGTTCTTTACGGGCCGTCACGTGCTAAACCCTATCAAAACTCTTTTTCTCCCATCTTGAATGTTTAACCTAAAAATTTTTGGTATACTTAGCAATAGTGCGGGGTGTTTTTTCTTTATGCGGGGGGCTCCGCCCCCCGAGCCCCCCTTGTTTACCGCCTATCCCGTGGTAAGCCCTATCAAAACTCTTTTTCTCCCATCTTGAATGTTTAACCTAACAATTTTTGGTAAAATTAGCAATTTTACGGTGTGTTTTCCTTTTTCGCGGGGTGCTCCCCGACCCCCTCCCCCTTCTATCAACCACCTCGTGGAAAATTCTCCCGTTTTGAACATTCAAACATTTTTGGTAACAATAGCAATAGTAGTGTGTTTTTCTTTATGCGAGTCCCCTTTAACCATCTATTACGTAAATTCTATCAAAACTGATTTTTCTTCTGTCTTTAACATTCAACTTAACAGTTTGTTGAATTTTGTATTTCTAATTTATTTTTTCCCCTTGCATAGGCTTATATTGGCCCTATGGTTGACGACTGGTAGAGAATACAATTTGGTATTATACTTACACGCCATTTCGTGCAATATAGATGAAATAAATAAAATATTCTAAAGGGTAGGCAACGTGCATGTAAATCCTCTGAAGTTTCAGGCGTCCATAGGCTACGCTAACTGCTTGGCATCAGGCGGCGGGCCGTATGCTTCAATGTCACCGTCGTGGTATAAAAAATATATAGTTAAAATACGATGGCATATATTCCCATATAAAGTCATTTCCCATACAAAGTTCAAATCTAAACAGACAGACAAAAATTCTAAAAATCGTCGAAACGTGTCCTGTTATCGATTCTAAGAGCTACTAATTCATTTTTTTACTAATATCTCCAATGTACCTACAGATTTTCGACCCTTTTCAGCTTTATTATATGTAGGTATAGATAGAAGATTTACAAACTATTCACAAACATTTATAATACAGAGGTGATCGAGTAATTTTCCGATGAAAAGGAAAAATATACAAATTCGTATCCGCAGCAATCATTCGTCTTTTCAACCACAAACATCAGTGTTTTCAACAGCTCTGTTGATGAGATAGGCGTTGCTAAGCAACCGCGTGCTAGCGCGCCAGGCCTCAACAGAAAGAAGGAAGAAAGAGGTAGCATAGATAGTACCTACCTACTATAGCCATCTAGGGAAATCTCTGCGAACTCGTGTTGCATTTAGTATGCACCTAAACTACATATGTAGTGGTCAGATTTTGCGTAGGGAGGACTTGGTTAGTGACAAAGTCCTGCGAGAGATAGCGTTACCTAATCGTATTGCCAAAGACATATCTAGATACCCCTTTTGATGGTACGTATTTTTTACTTTTCCACTATATTTAACCAGTATATTATTATTTAACCCATTTATTTATTTATATATGAATGAATATAAACTAACCGAAAGTAGTTAAACAAATATCAATTTGCTGCTTGAGCTTAACACTCATATTCAAAGTTTAAACCCCCCTTAAACCCCCTTAAATCCAAAATGTTCGTATTTTTTATAGCCTATGTCCTGACCAGAGGTCTGTTGAACCTGCTAGTGAAGTTTTTATAGAAATCGGTTCAGGCGTTTTGACGCCAACTCTCCCCATCCAAACAGACAAACAGACAAACAGACAAAAATTCTAAAAATCGTCGAAACGTGTTCTGTTATCGATTCTAAGAGCTACTAACTCATTTTTTTACTAATATCTCCAATGTACAGATTTTTTACCCTCTTCACCTTTATTATATGTATAGATTAGAATGCAGGAGTAGAAAAAAGCTTTAAAGAATAAAAACCTATTTTATAGATTACTGACGCAGGCAGCATTAGTTGCAATTGTCCGTCCTGGCGGAAAATTGCAAATAATTGCTTGATTTGCATTTTTTTCTATGGGTGCTGCGACTGTTAAATTTCAAAAGCAGGCCTTGACTAAATGGTTCATAATATTTTAATGACTAAGTTCAGCTCTTTTGAAACGTCCAATTTAGCACAAAAATTAGTGTACTGTGTACTCGTTTTCATACCGAAAATACAGCGGTTTTACGAAAAATCCTGTCGGTCAAATAATTCTTGACCTATCAGTGCTATTTAGATTGAGATTTTTAGTAGAAGAACATTATTAAGCTGTCGTTATTCAATACAGTGATCCTAGAGGGCATTATTAAATTTAGTTGCAATTACCAGATAGTTGCAATTACAAGACTCCACCTTACGTAAATAATTGTGTCAGTGTACGGACAATAGGCTAGATGAATTTTTTTCATGCGTGGTATCATTCGATTCGTTTTGTTGTGAGGATCAAATGTCTATATGCGGGCCAATTGCCTTAAATCAACATAAAAGACAGAAAAGAGACTTAAAGCCTGTGATTTGCTTTTGTTTCTCAAAACGCTCCTAACAAAATGATATGAAGCAGTGACGTCACGGCTTCATAGTTGCCCTGTTTAAAGTATGGAATAAATTTATATAAAAAACTTTTAAAAACAAGCTTTTATTTTAATGCTCTAAAAAGAGAAAATAAGCTTTTGAGTCAATCAAACTATTTTTATAGGAACTTTGTACAATTTTATGACATAAAAGCTTGTCGCGAGACTTTCCCGTGTAAAAGAGATTGCACATTTATATGGAGAAAATATAACAAAATCATTGGTTACATTCAGTCCGATGTTGAGTACTTATTCTTTGAGTACCTACACATTAAATTATTGTCATATAACTCGTTAAATTTGACTTCAAAATTCACTTCGTGATTTGTTATTCGCATTGCACATTTGTGTCGCTTACGTTTGACATACATATAAAAAAGATGCAACTAGCGTAACAAAAACAACTCATTAACTCAAAGACAAACCGCCAAGTAGCACTATTTTATATACATATATATACTACATCCAAGACACGTAAATAACACTTGGCGTGAATTTGTTTTTTAAGAAATACATTGATAATTATAATTTTAATTCTTGAATAATGGGCTGGGCACATACATATTTTAATTAATTTTGCACTACCGTCGTAGGATTACTTGGCTTCAGTTACACGCGCACACAGTTTCAACTGGTGTCACCTAAATATGTGCAATCTCTTTTACACGGGAAAGTCTCGCGACAAGCTTTTATGTCATAAAATTGTACAAAGTTCCTATAAAAATAGTTTGATTGACTCAAAAGCTTATTTTCTCTTTTTAGAGCATTAAAATAAAAGCTTGTTTTTAAAAGTTTTTTATATAAATTTATTTTCATGTTTTTAGTTTTTAAGAGACATGTTCCGTAGCCTGTTCATTTCGATTAACACATCGTTTCGCTGTGTTGACCGGTTTCATGCCTGTTAATTTTAGCTAATAGAAATGGTCATTGTGTGTGTTACCTGATATCAAAGTAGGCAATAGGCATCAAGGTAGGCATGCTGAGTTTTTTTTTATCATGATAGTGATGAAAAACTTATGATATTTCTGACCTCTAAACCATATCAGGTAATTTAAAAATTCTTGAAAAACAAACTTCTTCGTTATATTCCACAAAGAACAATGTTACGGAAAAATCCCAAATGACACATTACAGTTGCAAAATAATAAGCCTAATTAAGTAAGTAAGTAACACTTTATTGTACATAACACAGTAGATAAATACAGTAAACAAAAGATGTGAAGTACAAAGGCGAACTTATCCCTTTAAGAGATCTCTTCCAGTTAACCTTTGAGTGAATGAGAGTGAAATTGAAATTAGGTAGACAATTACAGCAACATGTACAACAAGGTACACAATATATAAACAATATATAATTAAGTTAACATAGACCTCATAATTTCGAGAAACAGCTACTAAAAACCCAAGCTGACAGTTGTGTCCGAGGTTGAATGAACTTCGCGTCGCTGCACTCGTACGTTCGATAATAGTTATGCACGTATAATTTTCTTTTGACAATCTTTTACTATTTATTTAGACGGTTCTATTCTAACAGAACTGGTGGTCCGCCTCTAATTAAGAACTTGCGATTATAATAAGACCCCTCAACAAATCTGTTTTAGGCCTTCTGATTCCAGGATCCCCTGGTCATTCCAGCTCATTGAAGTCTCTTATTATATACCTCTGATACAACCTCAACAAATTTCATGAAGACCAGAAAAACGTTACTAACATGTTCGCGAAACGAACATTCAAAATTATAAACCCGTCGGATGTCACAGTAGGCCCAAACAGCATGAACCTATGTTGTCCTAAACCAGGGATCCAGTAGGTACCCCTAGGGTTCAGCATGAAATCTATCTCGTGATACTGGTCCCGACTGCTTACCAGTACAAGTCGAATGAGCCCAACAGCATGAGTCTATGTTGTCCTTAACCCGTGATCCAGTAGGTACCCCCAGGGTTCAACATGAGCTATATTACAAAAACTATTTAAAACGGGATATTTACCATGCGAGTTTGTTATTATGAGCTTACCAAACAAACTCACATGGTAAATATGCCGTTTTAAATAGTTTTTGTAATGTTAATGACCATGTTAGCTTAAAATCGTATATTATGAGCTATATTTTCTGATACCGGTCCCGACTACTCATCAAAATCGAATGAGTCCAAACAGCATGAGTCTATGTTGCCCCAAACCTGAGATCCAGTAGGTGTCCCCAGGGTTCAGCGTGAGCTCCATCTTGTGATACCGCGCGGTCCCGACTGCTTACCAGTACAAGTCGAATGAGCCCAACAGCATGAGTCTATGTTGTCCTAAACCGGAGATCCAGTAGGTACCCCCAGGATTCAGCATGAGGTATATTTTGTGATACCGGTCCCGACTACTCATCAGTATAAGTCGAATGAGTCCAAACAGCATGAGTCTATGTTGCCCCAAACCTGAGATCCAGTAGGTGTCCCCAGGGTTCAGCGTGAGCTCCATCTTGTAATATCGGTCCCAACTCGTTACCAGTACAAGTCAAATGAGCCCAAACAGTGACTTATTAAGACTATTCTAATTCTAGTATCGATTAGGAGAAATTGGTACCAAATCAGCTTTCGATATTGTGGCTGACTGTACTTTTCTTTATACAATCAAGGAGTAATCATCGGGACGATTCTAATAAACCCAAACTCAATCTGGTAGAGGTAGTTTATGGCAGAGTTCTTATGGCCACCTCCTGTCTCCATCATCAGACCAGCTCGATGGTACCAAAATATTGTATTGTCATCCAAGTTACGCATGTGTGCTAAATTTCAGCTCAATCGGACATCAAGAACTGGTTCAAATCTGCCTCGCCAGATTCTACCTAAACATCTAACACACATATTTATCTACTGACAAACACTGTGAGTTAAATAAAAGCTTGTAAAAAATATGAAATTGCTGTTTACAGTGAAATATTGCGTTTATGGTTGCTATACAATTTATTTCACAATAAAATGTTAGAAATCGAATGGTATCATTGGTTTTTTAAATTTCGTACTTTCAATTTTCGAAAAAAATTGAAATTTTGAAACCTACTTACTTTATTTGGATATTTTGATCATTTTGCATCCTATCAACTAAATTTTATTGCCTAATTTAACAGGTGTCATCATCCCTATTCTCTTTGGACAAAGTGACCACTTTGTCGATATGGAGTTACTAGTACTTTCTAAAACTACCTACGCAATATGCACTATCTATTAGTGAAAGAAAAAAGTGTCATTGTAAATCGACAAAGTGGTCCCTTGCACTAAACTCGTCCACAATTATGTTAACGTTACATTATTATCATTAATCATACCTTGAGCTTGACCTTATTAAATGCAGAGATCTTGTATGGGGAATGGGGAATGGGGAATGATTACAATCTTCCTTAACATGCTTATAGATAACATGGTGTGCCATTTTATCTCTTATCACGTCATCCGCCGCGTCTCTTTTTCCCAGTGACATACTTGTTAGAACACTATGTTATTGACTTAGGTACGATCAGAACCCGACTATCTTAGCCGGAGCTGAAATGTATTAAAATCTATCTATCTATAGATAGATAGATATTTTTTGTAAAGAATTGAATTTGAATTTATTGTAAAGAATAAAAGGAAAAGGTTTTTATTTATTTATAGCAAAACAAAAAAAACTTACCTCCTTTTTCATTTTTCAGCATCCCAAAAGTACCACCAGTGTAGATCACGAGCACTCTCTTTATTTGCGCCATTATTATTCGGTCTAGTAAACTAATAAATTATTAAAATTATGTTAATTCCCGCCCGATCTGGCGAAACACTATTAAATGAGCAAACAAAAGTTTATAAGTGTCAAACAAAAGAGCTGTGTGTAAATTGTAATTGTAAACGATGTGCGTAGTCGCGTGGATTTTAGTGCCGTGTCATCTCAACACTCAGATAAAATCTCCGTCAATATTCCGTTATAGAGCTATTGCAGATAAGACTGATAACTGCCTATGTGACCCTAGAGTCAGACTACGCTGATTTTGTAGCGATTAGGCATAGGTACCTAATTACACATATGCAACACCACCAATTATCTTATGAATGTGACGTTTATGGTACAGTAGTCGACGTCAAAGATATGTTTACACTTTTTCACCTTACTCCTTCGTAACAACTGTAACAAGGTACAAAAGTGTAAAGATATCTTTGACGCCGACTGTACAGTCAGCAGCAAAAGTAGTTATGTGGACGAGTCGTTCCAAATAATCTTAGCTTGACTTATATTATAAAAGAGCATATAGGTAATACAAGTGTTTAAAATAAGTGAACCGGTTCATATTTCATACTAGAAACAACTGGTTTGCATTCCCTATATAATTTTGAAAATCTTACCCGTTTAACTACTTCTGTTAGTGACTGGACTGCACATACGTATACGTACAGTTGCCAATGGCCAAATCGCTGCAAATTTCGTATGGCCGAACTATATTTATTCAAATGGTGATACTTTTTGTGCGTATTTCTCTCTAAAATCCACCCAGCTTCGTTTGTTACTCAAATACTAATAACTAAATATCAATGAGCGTCTGTTTAAGTGTCCTCAATTAACTCAATGAGGATATTTATTATGCTTTCTTATCATATATCGTAAGTGCCTTCACTGCAATTTAAAACAAATACCCCTATTGCAACGTGATCAAGGTTTATTTTACAAAGAATAATAAATGTTAGTCGTACTAAGGACATGATAGTATAAAACGTGTTGTTGGGATTCCCCTTTTAAAAAGATGGGATCCACCGACAGACCTAGCTCTGCTGCTAGCTATAGGTCACTGTTTATCAGAGGCGGTTCATAAGAAGTTTTATCTACACTCATATCATAAAACCTCCATTCTGCGTTCGGAAACCGTAGGTAAATAATAACCACAATTATTGTAACCTGCACGCCTAGCACATGACTGATGCGACTGTATTTTGCGCGCGAGATAGACTACCCGTCTCTTTTTAATTGACACAGTCAGAAAACGACGGATAGACTATCTCGCGCGCGAGATACTGACGTGTCAGTCATGTGCTAGGCGTACAGTAAATGTAACATCAGTACCAGTGTTTTAATAATGTATGAAAATTCATTACGACATCGATCGTAATGAAAATCTAGTACTCCACCCGGACCGCGCTTATCCTCCTCCTCGACCGCGCACAATCCAGTTGGCCATGGCGGTGCAATGGCGGTCATTGTTATGGTTCCCGAACATGTCATTGAGAATTTATAATATGCGTGTAGATAAAACAGTGTTTGTAACTGTACGAGATTAGGCATTAAACACTCGTGTGATATTATTACAACCACACTCCAATTCTAATGCTCTTCATTATGTAGCAGTCACATAAACTACGTACTAATAATGGTTAACTAAGGATTTTTTGATGACTTAACTGTATAAAGCTATTAAATATGTTAAGTAAAAGTGGAAAATAAGCAAAACTAAGCTTGTACAGTCGCCATCAGATACATCGGAGCGGCCATCATCATCATCATCATCATCTCAGCCATAAGACGTCCACTGCTGAACATAGGCCTCCCCTTTGGACCTCCATAAGTATCGGTCGGAAGCGACTTGCATCCAAAATGGAACTTATCATTAAAGGGGGGGTTCGCCATACGCGCCACGCTTGGCAGGCGGGTTGGCGCGCGCAGTTTTTTTTTGTTTATTGTTGTTTAGGGTTTCGGAAGATGCTGCTGCATGCCCATCTCCCGGTATATTCCCTTAGCAGACTCCTACTGCAACCACGGGACGATATGGTGGGGGACAATTCTAAGGCCGGGCACCCCATGGCTAAGCGGCCAAGGTGGTCACAAATGTCTGAACAATCTATCTACCTGTGCGTTCCCCCTGCGGGGACGGATTTTTTTTATACAAGCATATATTCGACAAATTTCGGAGCGAAACTTTTAGCCCCTCTTTGAGGCAAAGTTACAGTTTTCGTTGGTTATTACTTTTTAGCTTTTGTTTCAAACATTTTACCTCTTTTAGTCCTATTTTAGTGGTTTCGCATCGGCATCGTATCTAAACCAGACCCGGAAACCGGTATTCGATAGATTCAAAAACAAATAGGTTCTTAAACTTGCGCATACTTACTTGAATGCTGTATACTAATAATATATAACCGATTCTAAATTATTTTCAAAATGATCGCAGGTTCTTAGTGCAATGGATCTAAGTCACGCTATGTGCAATACTACCATCTCATATCATATTTCAAAAGGTAATCATTTATCTATGAAGTCTCCCCATAGACATACACAGTGGTGTTATTTGACTGTGTACATTCAGCAAGCGTGCGCGGAGCCGAAGCCAACACGTAGAGGTGACTATTTAACATTTTCGTGTTACATGGTGACGGTTACATGTGAAAAAGCATGTATCCAAGACTTATACGTCTTAGTAAATATACAGGGTGTCCCAGAAAATCGACGTCAAGCCGTGAATGGATGATAGACCAAGTTATAACAGTTATCAGAAAAATACAAAAAAAAATCTATAACATGTTCTTCAAAAATTATGGTCACTTTAAAAATTTACTAGAAGTTAAGAGACCAGGGAGTGAATTTTCTAGTAAATTTTTAAAGTGACCATAATTTTTATAACTGTTATAACTTGGTCTATCATCCATTCACGGCTTGACGTCCATTTTTGGGACACCTGTATAGAATCGTGGCTACATATTTTTGTCACATTAAATGTATCCAATATCCATATTTTCAGACGTGACTGCACAGTCAGCAGCACAAGTAGCTAACCGGGTGAGGTGTTCAAAATGATCTTAACACGACTTTATTGTTAAGAAAATAAGAGCCATGAATATAAGACATGTGTTGGCTGATAAAGCAGTTTAAATAAGTTACATAACGTGACTCGAATTTTATCTTATCTGTGTTTTAAGCGGCATTTAATATTTTATTTGTAAACTTATCTACAGTCGATATCAAAGATACGTTTAAAATTTTGCACCCTACACCTTTGTAATATGGTGCAAAAGTATAATGTTTGACGTGAACTGTAGGTACCTAAATAATCTTACATTTTTAATGACCCCGAAAGGAAATAGACATATTTAGAGTTGTTTCAGACTTCTGTTCTTCAAGGCGCACTTTAAAAGCGGTTAGTGATTATAGATTTTATTCTATGTGTCCCCAAATTGCACTGTAAATATGTGACTGATTGAGACGTTAGGCAATAGTAGTGACGTCTCTCGGCTGTTATAATAGGGAATATTACGCAAAGCTCTGCGTAGGGGGGCGCACTAGCACAAACAGAGGACCTACCGCGAAACACGAAAATAAAAATTTCGTTACTTTGTTCTCTGTCACTTTTGCATATTCGAGTGATAGAGAGGCAGATGTCAAAATTTCGATTCTCTCGTTCCACGATAGGTAGGCCCTCTGTAAACAAACCGCCTTGGTGCACAAATGACATATTTATTCGTTATAAATTATTTACGAAAACTTGTAAAAAACTTAAGGCCTAGTATGTATTAAGAACTCTATGGTGTACCTATGTGCTAGTGCTGCACTCTGGCGGCAGAATATTGCAGTAATATCCCCTATTGAGCCTGCATTAACATTCGCCAGGGCTAAAATGTGGGCGTGCGACCCGGCGGTGACCACGCCAATTCTGGAGAGCTACAATGCAGCTGGCCCGCTGTTTGTGCAAGCTCTGCAAGGATTTCTGGCGGCGCAGTGCGCTTTAGCTGGTGACCACTTGTGGCCTGACGATGCTACCGAGACTGTTCTTCAAGGTATGTGTATTACTTACCCGTTTTTAGCGCATGGTAGCGCACACTTTTGACCTATTGACGTCACATTTGTTTTCAAGGTATATGTAGTTTCGACCCGAGAGCACCATAGGATT
This sequence comes from Pammene fasciana, assembly GCA_911728535.1. NCBI lineage: Eukaryota > Metazoa > Arthropoda > Insecta > Lepidoptera > Tortricidae > Pammene > Pammene fasciana. The sequence goes on from OU452292.1 coordinate 9,498,270, forward strand.
AAACTGTTCCTCCAAGCGACAGAGACAGGCGCGGATGCAGGATTTAGTTCAGGAGGGGGGGGGGGAACTTCCCTACGCAAAAAAATCTTGCGGCCCCCCAGTATGCAAAAATTGCGTGTCAGGTGGGGGCAATTGCCCTTTTGGCCTGACGATGCCGATGTGGACCCATTTGTAGCATGCGGTAGCTGCGCAGTTGTGATGCTGGCGACCAACCTTGTCCGACTGACCATGACCTTATGACACCACTGAGACTATAAGGCGGCAATAAAACCCCACACACACTTAATTATCTTAATGGTATTTTATTCTAGATCCCAATTATGACTTCATCGTGGTTGGAGCCGGTTCAGCCGGCGCCGTGCTGGCGAACCGTTTAACAGAAGTGGCGGATTGGAAGGTGCTGCTTGTTGAAGCTGGCGGCAATCCTTCCCTAGGAACGATGGTAAGCTAGAAAGAAACCATACTGTTAGAAAAAAACCATAAGGGTCAAAGTGCATTTCTAACAAAATAATTTTCTCCTCCTTCCAGGTGCCTCAATCGTTTTTCAGTAACATTGGAGGTCCCGATGACTGGGGCTACCGGACCGTCCCTCAAGAAGGAGCCTGTCGGTCTTACGCCAAGAAGAGCTGCGCCTGGCCGCGGGGCAAGACTCTCGGCGGCTGCAGCGCCATCAACGGCATGTACTACGTCAGGGCCAACAAACTAGACTATGACGAATGGGCCGCCAGCGGAAACTACGGATGGAGCTACGACGATGTCCTACCCTATTTCAAAAAAAGTGAAAACTTCACTGGAACCTTAAATGAAGAAACGACTCCGTACCACGGCACAGGTGGTTACCTTAGCGTAGAGGACACTAAAAATGCTCATGACATCGAAAATATTATCATCAAAGCTGCCACGGAAATCGGCATTGCAGCGCTTTACGATATAACCGGCGACAACCAAATGGGCATTACCAGAGCTTTCACCACTACCAAAAATGGCGTGAGACACAGCACAGCATCTGCATTCTTAAGCCCAATAAAACAACGCAAGAATTTATATGTCATCAAAAACACGATCGCGACTAAAATATTGTTTAAGCCAAACAACCGTGATGTGGAAGGTGTACTTTTAAATAAGAATGGAAGAGAATTTGTAGTTAAAGCGAAAAAAGAAGTAATAGTATCAGCTGGTGCTATCAATTCACCCCAATTGCTGATGCTATCAGGAATAGGACCGCGAAAACATTTAGAAGATTTAAATATAGAAGTTAAAGTGGATTTACCTGTAGGAGAAAACTTACAAGATCATTTGTATGTCCCAACATTTTACACAATGCCGGGTGATAAGGATGTGCTCGGACTGCTTCAAATTACAGGAGCATTCGCCGAATATATAACACACAATACGGGAATATTTTCAGACACAAGCCCTCATAAAGTGATATCTTTCTTTAACACTACGGATCCCAAAGCGAGCAGTCCAGATATGCAATTTCATCATCTCTTTGTACCCCCGAGCTCTTTCAATCTTGTAGATATTTATGGTGTTCACGGTTGTAATGAAGAATTAGTAAATAAGTTTCGTGAATTGAATGAAAACCATCATGTTCTTGTAATAGCTGCAGTTTTATTAAGACCTAAGTCTAAAGGACGCATTCTCCTGAAGAGCAATGACCACAAAGAACATCCATTGATTTATGCCAATTATTTCCAAGAACAAGACGATATTCTTACAATGATTAGAGCTTTCAGGCAGAAAGCGCTAAAGTTAGAAGATACGGAAACATTTAAGCAGATTGGTTTAAAACATAAATGGATAGAAATTGAAGCTTGTGAGAAGTTCGAAAAAGATTCAGACGACTTCTTAGAGTGTGTTTCAAGAGAAACTACATTTTCCCTGTATCACCCCGTTGGCACTGTTAAAATGGGACCAGAAGGAGACATCAGCGCAGTAGTTGATCCTGAGTTGCGAGTTAAAAATGTAAAAGGACTGAGGGTGGTGGATGCCAGTGTCATGCCCGATATCGTCCGAGGAAACACTAATGCTCCAACAATTATGATTGCCGAGAAAGCAGCTGACTTGATAAAAGCATTCTGGTCTAAAGGTCATACAGAACTATAATTTAGAAAGTACAAATAGATATAGACACATTAAAGATAAAATCACGACTGGTGAAATGTAAAAAGCTTACCTAAAGGGTTATAGAGTAAATAAGGAAATTAAGGAATGTCCAAACTAACTACAACCTATGGGCTCAGGAGCCCTCAAATTTGACCCGCTGAAAAAAAGCTGGAGCCCACAACGCCATTTAATTTGGGCCGCGAAAAATAAGTAGGAGAGTTTGGAGACCCTTAAAGCAAATAAAATACTGAATAAAAATAAAACCTCTATTTACATTTCTAGTTTACTTTGATCGTAATCTTTATAATCTAGAATATCTTACACGAACGTAAGGGCAAGGGCGATGACTAGCGCCGATTTACTTAAAAACGGCACAATTGACGATCCGGGCGCCGGCTCGAAAACTCTGCCCCAAACAGCGAAGGAGTACAACTCCTTCTCAGTATTGACTAAGGTATACGTGAAGACCGTGTTCTCGTCACTTTGTACTTCAGTATAAGTGTAATCAGTGGGTTCTAAAGGCATGATGGAGACGTCTAGAGACACCGGATAGAAGGATGAGTCGTGGGCATCCAGTCGAGTATCGAGTACTGGTGTGGGTACTGTGGCTACGATAGTCAGCTCTTCGAAGATTGATGTGGAATTTTCCGCGTATGTAGTGAGTCTGCAAAAAATATCGAAATATTACTTTATCTTTTACATACTTTATGAAGACGAAATAAGACGAAATCGTCATGCAAAACTATTGATGTACGGTCGGCGTCAAAAATATGTATAAGTAAACTTTTGCACCTTACTTCTTTGTAATAAGGTCCAAAAGTATAAAAATATTTTTGACGTCGACTGTACCAACGGAAAGTTTTTAAAATTTGCCAATTTTTCCACATATGAAAATTTCGAAAGATTCTCATATTATTGTGTAGGTACAAATTGAAACTATCCATAAATAAATTTCCAGTTTCCGAATTTGTGAAATGTTCTAGAAATTTCCGAGAATATTTAAGAAACGGAAAGATTCAATCTCCAAACAAAAATGTCAGAAATTTTCGAAATTTTCATATGTGGAAAATTTCGCAATTATGCAAAATTTCAGTCAGCGCATCAGTAAACTAAACTAAACATATTATATGTATTTCTCTAAAGTTCTGAACCTACCTCTTGCCACACGTGTCAATGCTATCCCCCGTGCAAGCGAGCACGGAGCATATCCTGGTGTCCCCCTCGCCCAGACCGCTGAAGGTGCGTTCTCCGTCAAACGCCATGGCCTTGTACTGGTACTTGCTCTAAAATGTTCCACGTATAATAATTTTCATTATCGATATATATTTTCATTATCGACCTTGTAAATATACTGACATTTGTGTAGGTATCGATTGATATTTCCATGCAGTTATTGGTGGCGTATGGCCAAAAGATAATGCAAACGATGATTATTCATTCATAAACATATAATTATGCAACTTATGAACTTGAACGCCATACGTCTGACAATACGATACGTCAGACAAAAACGTCACTCACACGCCAAGATTACTGGCGCAAGTGGTCAAATATAATACTTGAAAGCACTGATTTAAATGTATTCTACTAGATGTGACATGTAGAACAAATTCTGTGCGCCATGTTTGGCGGTTGACAGCTATGACAGAATCAAAGAGACAGACTACAACTAACGACGAGACGATACGACGACGAGAGAGATAGACTTGTAGTAATTTTCACTACAACTTTTGTTACTCAATGCTTGAAGGTATCTTAGGATGACTGCGTTAACAGCGTACGTATGTACGTATTAAACAAAAAAAAGCAAATAATATAAAAATAAAAACGTATATTTTGATTCCAAATCAGTCTAATGTTACATTATATCTAAACCTTGACTAGATACTAGGTAGGTTCAATATTATCGAACTAAGATGTTAAGTATTTTTCTCTGTTAGTTCCGTATATCACATCTTCAATTTTAATATATTTCCGTACATCCTCATCCGTCACCTCCGTATTATGATCGACATCTTTCACATAAATTCGCCCCCAAATCCCAAATGAAATCAACTCGTCCTGAGGCGCATTTATTTTATACATAATATTCTCCCTTCCTGCAGGCTCGTCTATTACGATTTCATTTTCATAATCTCGCTGCGTTGACTCTAAATACGTGAAATTGGAAGGGCTTAAAGGAAACTTGTTGATTCTGAAGGAGGACGGGATGTAGACGACGTTGTCGCATTGTAGAGTCTTGTTGTATTGCTTGCGTATCGTCGTCATGTCTATTTGGAGCTCCGTTATTTCTACGTCAGTTTCATCTTTCTCGAATCTGTAAAAAAATGTTGGAATAGCTGAATAATAATAATTTGAACCAGCATATCGTACAAGTGTAATTGAAAAAATATACAACAATTTACAAAAAAAAAAAATATTAGTGACCCCTCAAAAACGTTAGGCTGCGACTGCGCCTGAATCTAGTGTAATCGTTTCACTAACGTAACGATTGCGTTTCCGTTAAGCCATAATTTGTATGGGATTTTTAACACAGCACACCAAGCGGAACATATCGAAAACTAAATCACCGAGTAGAGATACTTCTATAGATACTCGGTGGTTTAGTTTTCGATACGTTCCGCTTGGTGTGCTGTGTTAAAAATCCCATACAAATTAGACCTAACGCAACCGCAATCGTTACGTTACGTTAGTGAATCGAGTACACTAAGGGCTCTGGATTGTATATCTTGAGAACTAATATAACATAGAAGGTTTCTGGAATCACCTACCTATGAGCACAGGTTTTCGGGTCATCATCCCGACAAGCTACCAGCAGACAGCAGGCCACGCCGGCCTCCCGCCGCGAGTACGTGTTGCTACCGTCATGCACAAATGCGCGGTACTTGTGGCTCTGGAACCAAAACAAATGAAAATAGACACTATAACAAATGACAGTGGCAATATAAAAGCATTGAACTCTAATTTGAAAATTACAGTCAGCATTTTCTCGACTGATGAAGTCGATGACTGGTGAAGTCTACGCTCCGTCCAGCACCTACCGAATACCAAAATCCCGAGAGCTTTCAGCTGGAACTTCAAAACCGTTTCGATTGCCTAGGCGGCGATGTGGACGAATATAACGACGGGTTCGTAGAAGCTGTCCATTTCACTGGGTCCAAGTTCTTTAGAACGAAACGCACCAGTAGGACTAAGAGGCTCTCTAACTCTACTCAGAATCTCATGAAGGAGAGGAACGAAATGGTTCTAAAATCTTCAGTTGATGCGATACAACTCCGGCAGCTTAATAGACGGATCTCCAAGTCCATTACCTGCGATCTTCGCTTATTTAATACGAACCGTATTCACGAAGCTATCGAGCGGAACAAGGGCTGTAAAGTATTTTCAAGAGATCTGTCTATTGGACAAAGCCAGCTCGCTAAATTACGGACTGAAGATGGTAGAATGGTTTCATCTAAACCCGAGCTACTGAGAGAGATAGAGCGCTTTTATGGGCAGTTATATAGATCAACTCGTGGACCCGAAGTTAGCCTGGCGAATGACCATAGAGCTAGGCTTACCCGACACTATACCGATGACATCCCGGACATCAGCTTGTACGAGATCAGAATGGCCCTGAAGCAGCTCAAAAATAACAAGGCGCCAGGTGAAGATGGAATTACAGCCGAACTCCTGAAGGCGGGTGGAAAACCGGTCCTTATGGCCCTTCAGAAGCTGTTTAATTCCGTCTTACTTGAAGGGAGAACGCCAAAGGCATGGAACAGAGGGGTGGTGGTGTTGTTCTTCAAAAAAGGTGATAGCACCTTGCTGAAGAACTACCGACCCATCACACTTCTGAGCCATGTCTATAAGCTGTTTTCTAGAGTCATTACAAATCGACTCTCGTACAGGTTAGACGACTTCCAGCCTCCCGAACAAGCCGGTTTCCGAAGAGGGTTCAGTACCGTAGACCACATTCATACGCTGCGTCAGGTTATACAGAAGACTGAGGAGTATAACCTGCCCCTCTGTTTAGCGTTTGTGGACTACGAGAAAGCCTTCGATTCGATCGAGACTTGGGCTGTACTACAGGCTCTCCAGAGGTGCCAAGTGGACTACCGTTATATCGAGGTAATGAAGTGTTTGTACGAGAACGCCTCTATGTCAGTCCGACTCCAGGACCAGAACTCGAGATCCATACCGCTGCAGCGGGGAGTCAGGCAAGGAGATGTAATTTCTCCAAAACTGTTCACCGCTGCCCTGGAGGACATTTTCAAGGGTTTGGACTGGGGAAGGCTTGGCATCAACATCAACGGCGAGTACATCACTCATCTTCGATTTGCCGACGATATCGTAGTCCTGGCTGAGACCATGGAGGACTTAAGTACGATGCTCGACGACCTCAGTAAAGGCTCTGAGAGGGTTGGTCTAAGGATGAACATGGATAAGACGAAAGTCATGTCTAACGCCCATGTATTACCAACCCCTATTACAGTCGGAGACTTTACGCTCGAAGTTGTAGACGATTATGTATACCTCGGACAGACAGTCCAGCTAGGTAGGTCCAATTTCGAGAAAGAGGTCAATCGTCGAATCCGTCTCGGTTGGGCAGCGTTTGGGAAGCTGAAACATATCTTTTCGTCCAATATTCCGCAGTGTCTCAAGACGAAAGTCTTTGACCAGTGTGTGTTGCCACTGGCAACACACACTGGTCAAAGACAACTGGCAACTTGCCAGTGATGACCTATGGCTCTGAAACGTGGTCGCTCACAATGGGCCTCATTAAAAAGCTTAAAGTCACCCAAAGAGCAATGGAGAGGGCTATGTTAGGAGTTTCTTTGCGTGACCGTATCAGAAACGATACTATCCGTAGCAGAACCAAAGTAACCGACATAGCCCGTCGGATCGCTAAACTTAAGTGGCAATGGGCAGGGCACATTGCACGGAGAACCGATGGCCGTTGGGGCACTAAGGTTCTCGAATGGCGACCATACACCGGAAGGCGAGGAGTTGGTAGGCCCCCTACAAGGTGGACTGATGACCTGGTGAAGGTCGCTGGAGTCCGCTGGATGCGGGTGGCACAGGACCGGTCATTGTGGCGTTCAGTGGGGGAGGCCTATGTCCAGCAGTGGACGTCTTTCGGCTGAAATGATGAATGATGATGATGATTTTCTCGACTCTTTTTGGCGAAATCGTATAAGAAGTTCTTTTTCACGCCACCTGCTCGGAAATGTGGCAAAAGAAGATCAAAATCCAAGCTGGAAAGTAAGCAATTGCTGTAGCATCTGAACAACCACTACAAGAATTGCTATTTTGCAGCAATGAAATGTCATAGTAGAAAAGTAAAATCCAGATATCATTGCATTGGGCCCGCCAATGAGAATCATTTAAAACATTAAAAAGGTCTTTTTTTGGCACCACTTTTTCATTCTAAAATAAAATAAGGTTGTTTATCGAACCAATTTACTTGTTTAAAAAAAAAGAAACGGTCAAAATCATTCAGATCACACTTAAGGCGTTTTTACCTTTTTAACCGTTTGTGGTTTTCTATCAAAAAGTGGGTAAGGAGTGAACCAACTATTAGACATGGCAGCTTGCAGGGCCCAATCTGTTGTGTACCCTGCCTCTCCCTCTCCCTCCTTCAGCTCCCTACGGGCCCTACCTTTAATTATACCTACCAACCTGACAGATTGGGCCCTGCAGGTTGCAATGTCTAATAGCCGTTTGAGTCGGATTGAAGCAAACATCGTAAAACGCTTCTTAAAAGTGAAAAAAAAAGTAATAAAGGTGGAGCGAGAAAAATACATATTGAATTGGATAATGTTTGACTGAAAAACAAGAAAGTTGTATTTATGCAGTAAAAATGAGTTCAATAAGTGTAGAAAATGTTATTAATACGCTGGCACCCACCGAAATTCAAGAAACTGCACAGGCGTAGAAATTTGTTACCAGTGAAATCGCGTCCTAAATAAGAAGGCCCATGAACAGTGATATTTTGTATACAATATAATATCCGACGAACAATTCATATTATGGAAGGATGGCGAAAAGAAGCATTTATTTGCAGAAAGTTACATGCTCGTTTACTTTATCGTGCTTGTGAAAAGCATATGAACCGTCAATATACCTATAAATAGTATCTATTAAAGTGTTTGTATATGCCAATTAATTTTTTATTTTATTTCCTCACAGTAGTCGTGAAAAGCACTACGTAATGTCTCGGCCGAAAGCGCTATAGGTGGACTCGTATCTTCGAGGGCCTCCCCTGGCGGGTCGGCCCTCGAACTAACTCGATCCACCTATAGCTTACTTTCCAGCCTCTACAACAATGTACTATTTCTGTGCCACTTTTGAGTGCTGTATTTGTCCGTATTATATGAGTTCGATGTTTAACCCTTTAACACCCAATCACGTACCTAGGTCTTATTAAACTTTCAGTAGGTACGACAGAGAAGGCGCTATTATCGTTGGTCCTTCATAATCTCACATTGTGATTAGATTATTGCTTACTTCCAAAAAGCCCTAAGTACAATAGAAACGTTTATTACCCTCCACCGCTCTTTGAAGGGCAACAAAGAAACCGACTTAAATAGAGGCTAGTTACGGTATAGTCCCGTCACTAAACTTTAAATTGTTCGAGGAGATCACATTTAATCGTACCCTATTTTTATCCTTGGGATCTGATAAAACATCATTTTTTGAAAATACGTATTAAGTTTTCCCCAAATAATATATTGTGCTTTTTTTAAAAAAAAATATTGAAAATTAAAATTTTTATTAACCACAAACATTAAATCCTACGCTAGAGATTTTTTATCCAAGGGACTACCTGAATATTTAAAACAGTATTTGAAATAGTCACCACCTATCAAGTGGAGAATACGATAGAAAAAATAAAAATGTTTAGAAAATTCAATAATAATCAAACACTAATTATATAAATGGTGATTTTTCACTATATTGTCTAGACAATTATTACGCTTAGTTTAAAAAAAAATTACGCCGGTGACTTTATTATTGCTATTTTTTTAATGATTTTAATTGATTTTCGTATACGCGCATTAATTCTACGCTCATATTTTTTAAAGCTTCTTTTAGCTATAATAATATGTTTCACAATATAAAAAAATCACCGATTAATACATTGAGCATTTTCGTTAATTGTAAAATCAGTAATCAATAAAACAAACATGATTGCTGCGGGGCACGGGCGGGGAGGACAAGGCTAGACGCGCGGCCGCAGGTACTTTACGCGCACAAATGTAGGTCATTGACCGTCATAGGTATCTAAGAAGCGAGGAAAGGCGTAACGTACATGCGTACTAAGAAAATATACAGGATGAAAAAAATGTGATTAGTAGTTAAATTATTTTTAAATTCACATTGCGCAGATATTGTTCTTAATGTTATTTTGATGTATTATATGGTAGCGTATTTTTGTCGTAATAGTAAAATTGTTAAGTAAACAAACGGAAATATTTCACAATTAGCTACAATATTTAGTGCAGCGCCATTTATTCAAAGGAAGTTTAGGTTGCCAAAAATGTACTTTAGTTCTTCTAGTGTTGTCTGTGACATCGGTGAATATAATAAAACAACTACATTTACTTTTTCCTGCATGTCATATGCAGACGTATCTCATTTCGTAAATGACTAAATTTAATCAAAGTCGCTCCACTCCACTCCACACCCACTCCACTCCACCACCACACCACTCCACTCCACTTTTTCTCACAGTCACAGTATCAGCTAGTGTTGGGCAAAAAGTAATTGAATTACAAATTACTAATTGCAATTACAAAATGTAATTGCAATTACAAATTACAATTACATGAAAAAGTAATTGAGGCCTCAATTACAAATTGCAATTACAAAATGTAATTTGTAATTTCAATTACGAATTACATTTTGTAATTAAAATTGGTAATTAATTACTTTTCCAATTACAAATTACTTTTTTCTAACACAATTTTCGAGTATATTTTGAACTTTGAAATTTTTCATAAAAATATTTCCTCACTTTTTAGTTATTTTTTCGGTCGTACAAAAAGTTTAAAAATAATCACAAAATGTCATATAGTTTTCCCCAAAAATCACTTTTTTCAACGATATACTTCCAACTCGATGTGTTAGACGGCGGTGCTATCTAGGACTTAGAGAAATTTATAACAATAATTTTATTTTAACGTTTTGCAGTTTTTTTATTGCGTATATAAACTTTTTCCCAAAATAGCTCTTTTCAAAGATGTACTTAACTTTGACGGATCAGAAGCGAAGTTCTCAAGGAAATTTCCAAATGTTTTTCTCAGTTATTGGTTTTTATTTTTATTCTATCGAACGCAATGCTTAAAAATATCACAAAATGTCATATAAAGTTTTCCTCAAAATCGCTTCTTTTAACGACATACTCAATGTGTTAGACGGCGGTGCTATCTAGGACTTGCCTTAAAAAAAATGTTTCTTACTTTTCGGTTTTTGGCTTCATTCTGTCGAAACAATACTTAGGGAGAACCGCAAAACGTCAAATATTTTTTTTGCCAAAATCGCTATTTTCAAAGATATACTCAGTCATAATGTTAGGAGCAAAAAAATATTTTTAATTTTATTAATGGTTTCCAGTTCAATCGTAAAACACACACAAAAAAAAGCAGAAAACGTCAAATAAACTTCTTTCTACGATGTATAGTTACAGAGATATCGAAGTTTCAGTGAAAAGTAATTACAATTTCAATTACATGTAAATGCAATTACTTGTAATTGAATTACATGTAATTTAATTGGTAATTAATTACAAAAAGTAATTAATTACGCCCAACACTGTGACAGCTTCAATCAACAAATTGTTACACAATCCATTTTGCACTTTCATCTTAACAGTCAGATATTGTAAATTAGTATTTCCGCGCAGTAAACACCAACATGAACGCAATGAGAATGACACCGGCCGGCCGAAAACTCCAAAACAAACACTATTCGCCTGTCGCCGATCGGTATCCTAGCAACGAAAATATAGGTATACGTCAAACGCACCACGCAAAGCATGCAGGGTAAAGATTACTCCTCATAGACTACGCATTATGAAGTGCGTAAGTACGATGTCTCATGGCATGACCACCAAATCAGGTGTGAACGGCATTACTCGGTTCTATCCGACACCATTTTAATTGTTTAAATGACAATTGTTGATATTATATTTGAGTAGGTATAGCAAACATATCTCTAGGCATGACTTCTTTAAGATTGGCCGACATTGGACTAATATATGGAACTTGTCTCCCAGATACTGAACTAATAGTAGGGCTGCATCAGTCGTTAGCTAGTCAACTGTTTATAGTATATTCAATTATTCATATCAGTACAAAACTACAATATGATGAAATTACAGATTGGTTATATCTAACCAATATGTAATTTCATATTGTAATGTCAAAATTTCAGAGTGTTTATGACAAATATAATGACATTTTATAGTATTGACAATATTGAAGTTGAAATAAATAATCTCTTTACCAATCTGTGTTACTTGCAAGTCTTCGGATACGCTCTATCTAATAAAAATAGGTAAGGAATCTATGATGCGTAGTAACCTTGGCGCGGAGGCGGGAATTTTTAAAATGCGAACCTTAAAGTATTAGCTGTTTATATTGATTGCTCGAAAAGCACTTAGTCTATTTCCGATATTTTTATGATTATGTATGTTAAATAAATTGTCAATTTATGAAAAAAATATTCACTAGCGTAGGTATCAATAAAGTGATCGTATACGCCAAATAAAATTTAAAAAAATCTTTTAATATGGATCTAAACGTGTCACCGTGGTGAAAAATTACTGTAACACTTAGATCCGTATTAGTACCATACTACCAAATTTTCGAATTGTGTTCGAATTTCTAAGTCACTTTTTTATAAATTAAAAGAAAAAAAGTCCCTTAATGAAGCTTATCGACAAAAGCTCGGTTAAACAACTCGGGAAATCTTTAAGTTAGTCATCACTTATTTTAACAAAAAGTAAGTAGTCACTTATTTTAAGTAATAGATCCCGAGCGTAGGATTTAGTCAGTGTAGTGTTCCAGACGATGTCTAGAATGACTCCGGTTTCCTGAAATGCACAATGACGTCACTGGGGAAAAATGTATAATGGGAATCTGAGGACCCTACTTAATAATCAGAAAAAGCTTCCAAAAGCGTACGATTTAATGTAAGGTATTTTTTTTCTTCCCCCGACTAGTATGCTATCAGCCATCTTGAAACGTGTTTTAAAAAAAAATAGTCGCCTTGCGTATATTCTGTCCTTGGGCGATTTTCAACTGTATTGAAAACGTGACAGAGTTCTAATTTAAACGAATATTTACTTTAATTGGCTGTGAAAGAGTTAAAGGATATACCTACGTGGAATATATTGGAAATTCCTTAAAAAATAAAAATAAAATAAAAACATGACATCAAAATAAGATTTAAAAAAATATAAATTCTAAAGCAACACTAAAAATAAAGCAAATCACAAATATTTATTTTAGTAGCAAAGTAAAAGCAAATAAACTTACCATAGCGCATTCTGTTACGTGCATATTTTTTATTAATTTGTTAGTCACTTGCTCCTTAAGTCTTAGTTACCACTTACGAAATAGATTTCATGCATATTCACAAAATTAAGCAGTCAAACCGCACATGCATTAGGTACACTTTGTAACAAAAAAACTTAGACGACTGTGTACGTTTGTCGAAGGCGATGTACAGTCGCCATCGAATATATCGGAGCAGCCGGGGTACTTAAAAATATCAGAACATGCACTTTATCGCCTTGACAATAGAGGCGTTGTCCAGATATTTGTGACCACCTTGGCCGCTCCGATATATCTGATGGCGACTCTACAATACAAATGCCGTTTGTAAAAATCTATCATGCATCATGCACTAATAGTTAGCAAACAATAATAATACATATAGTCTGGCTGGCCAATAAGTGCAGTACAGTGGAAAGAATAAGCTGTAGGTACTCATCCCTTATTCAGGAGCGAGGGTACTATCGTAAGAAAGAGACAGTATGATTATATCTGTCTATGCTTGCAGTAAAACAAACCCTGGCCAAACTATATATTCCAAACTACCAATGTGCCAAAGCAAAATGATGCTCATACAATTAATGGAGTCGTGCGAAACCAAGAGCATGTCGGGTTTCATGTTTAAATAGCCCTATATATGTACGGTCGACGTCAATCCAAATAAGGCACATAATATTTGCAATATATTGCAAATAATATTTACAAAGGTGCAAAAGTGTAAACATATCTTTGACGTCGACTGTACTATGAGTTTGAGTACTTTGAGTAGACTTTGAGAGCTAGCGAGGTAACCGTTATAAAAGTAGCCAAGTAAATATAATGCCTATAATATTTGAGGAGTTCCCTCGATTTCTCCAGGATCCCATAATCAGATCCTGACCTGATGACAATGGGACCAAATGTGAAGTATACTCGGTACATATAAAAATAAAACAAAAACAAACATCCCAACAAATTGAGAACCGCCTCCTTCGAAATGTTGAAGTCGGATTAGTCGGTTGAAAATGGAATTCCCCTATGTATTTCATAACAAAATTTTGGATTAAAAATATTTATAACGGGTTACTCACGTAATTTTTGTCGATGTTTGCTCGACATGTTTCAATCATTTTACGATGATCATTTTCACGAGCGGCCTTCCGCGACGGCAGCGCGTCGGCTACTAAACGCAAGTGAGGAACCCGTTACAAATATTTTTAATATGTTAGAGTCTAAAGAAAGTTTTATAGTTAAAATTTTGGATATTGCCAACAACAAATTTTTTGAATCTATCCGCACATCTGTAGCCGAGTAATCATAACTAATAAGCTACGGTGGTCAGACAATGTAACTCACCCCATCCCCAGCTCTCGGTGTCAGCCTGACCCTGAACGTGCAGCTGACCTCCTTGTCGACCAGCGTGAACTCCTGGAAGCCGGAGACCAGCAGCCGGCTGGTGTGGTCGGGCAGCGAGGGGTCGGTTATTAGCACCAGGCTGTCGTGGTCGGTCGGGGGGTCGTAGATCGGCCCGGGGAACGTCATGCCGGTGACCTATAGGAATAGTTGTGTTAGAACTTGAAATACACTCAGGAAAATGAAAGCTGGGACAATATGCTTATGAAAAAGTGACCGAATTCAGTTCCCGAAACTCGATTCGAACGGGTGATTTCAACCATCGAAGGTAACTAAGCCCTCACAGCCAATCTTTTCCCCCTGTCCTTGCCTCGGTCTCGTGACTACCTAGTCCTCTTGGCTTGATCGGCTTTGTTTAGGTAATCTAATGAACAATCGTATCGTGCCGAAGCGATGTCGCCTGAGATGTAAGTGCATGCTCACCATTCGCGGCAATGAAGTAGAATAAAATAAATACTTGATGGAATATTCTAAAACCACATTTTTATATCCCCGTACCCATTTGTATAATGTAATAATTATATTTATTATAAATAAAAAAGCAAATGCATGAGCCACTGTAAAAAACTCCAGTAGGTGTGCTTATAATATTTGAGGAGTTCCTTCGATTTCTCCAGGATCCCATCACCAGATCCTGGTAACAGAGGAAAGGACAACTGTCAAGTATACTTTTTCAAACAAAAAAAAAAACAAACCGGTCCAGCCTCCAGCTGTCTTCGAATAATCAGTAATAAAAAAAACCCAACAAATTGAGAGCCTTCTTCGGAATCTTAAAATTTGATAAAAAGGCATGAGAACTTACATTGCCAGGGACCTTGGGCACCCTGGAGACCAGAAGACGAGTTGTCGGGACTCCGGGCATGGTGCTGATCAACGCGCCTGCTTTTCCAGAATATATACCGGACCCTGAAATCACATTTAATTTGTATATAAACACATTTAAAATCTACCAGTGACTATGACTGTTTATGGAAATATAGTAAATGCCCTACCTTAAAATTTGCCATTCCCTACCGTAAATTAGCACTGCCCTATATTAACTGCAATTTAGGCTACGGCCCTGGATGTGAGTGGGTAGATAGAACACAAAATCCCTAACAAGACTCCGAGCTTCCACTGTGTGTCGTCTGTTCAATTGCCCACCAACCCATCAGTCAGGTTTCTTTTGTTACACAGTTTATATACATAGTTTTATTTAGCTTGACCTCGTATATTTCTTTCTTTATTTATTTGTTTATGTCATTATATGCATTTACTCTTGTAAGTAAAATTTTAACCACTTCCCGGTGTCTGATTGAGCTGTGGTATACTTCCATAGTTTACATAACAATGCTACTAGGTACAGTCAGCAATAAAACTGTGTACCAAAAAACAAATTAAATAATATCCATGTAAAGTGTATCTTAAAAACAAAACATAACCATTGGTACGGAATCCTCGCACGAATTAGATTCACTATGACCCCTTTTTTAAGGGATCTAATAAAACGGAAGAAACGTACCAGCACTTCCTACTCGTACGTTGTTGGCCCCAGAGCCGATGAAGTTAACATTCTGAGCATACGCGTAGGCTTCTTGTATCTGGACCGCTGAAATTTCAATTAAGTAAATTATAATTTGCATCAATTGAGTGTGTCTGTGTCTAAGCTCCATCAAGTTCCGTCAAACCATTTGTAGGTATCTATATTATGAAAAAAATGCCAAGAGTTCAAGGATTGAGTGCAGTCGATGCACTTTATGGCTTTTGTTCGTTGCTCCGATATTTGTGACCACCTTGGCCACTCCGATAAATCTGATGTACTTACATGGATGCAAGCCGCTTCCGACCGATACTTATCGAGGTCCAAAGGGGAGCCCTATGTTCAGCAGTGGACGTCTTATGGCTGAGATGATGATGATGATGATGACTTACCTAAAACCTGTACTTATTACATATTCCTTCAAATATTGCTTTAATAATTCGTATAACTTAAACTGATTCTAATAACCGGCAGCCTTCATAAGGCCAGTATAGTAGGGTTTTGTCTCAGTACAAATGCGAAAAAAATTGTGCGCATCGAGAAAAAGTTGTGAATTTTTGACCATAGATAGAGTGAGCAAAGATGAATATTTTTTAGTATTGGAGGTCTGTAAAATTTTTGGACCTTCACGTCAAAATCAGGGGTCCCGTGCAATATGTTATTACTCTCTGGTTAAGACTGCTAGGGGATGTTTGGTATCGTTTCCGTGTAAAACAGACATGCAGAATTCATTTCTGATATTAAAAATGTAAAATTTCGTATTAAAAAAAAAGCTGTGCCGCGAGGAAAAACACAATTTTATTTTTATTTTTTTAGAACGTCATATAACTAATTATATCCTTTATTTCAAATAATAAAAAATATTATAAAGAAGCATATTTAATATAGATTATAGAAACATATACATTTTATACACCTTTAATACAAAAAACTTCTGTTTTTTTTTTTACTTAAGTTGAGCAACGGAAAACAGACGTCGCGTCGTTTGTATTGTGACGTAGTCCCCTCCGTTATGGGAGAGGGCCTAAGTGATAGTTCAGATCTGGATACGGTTACCAACTTTTAGTATGTTGTTGGGCACGACACTAGGACCCCAAAACTGCCGAGAGACCGGGACGTCGATGAATGTCTCCCGTGTAATGACGTCATCAAAATGGCTGCCGCTTTGTTGCGAAAAGTGTAAATTTCATCCAAACTGTGCATTGCACCTATACGTGTGTAGTATCAAACGAAAGAAGATTAAATGTACTATATTGTTGTCATAGATTTAAATAATTAATCAGATTACGCACTGCTAACAACAAACTGTGATTCCATTTGTGCCCGTGCCCACGTAGTTACACGCTACACACACATACGCACAGCAATTTTGTGCCCATCCGACGCCAGTCGTATCCAAACGTCACTGCAGTAAAGAGCGGACAAATAATAATTAAAATATGCCGGCGTACGTCCTCAAATGCTGCACAAATGCCACCGGTCGTAAGAGAAAACCGGATGGAGTCACCTTTCATCGATAAATAAACATTTTAATGCGTAATCATATTAAAAATCTGTAAATTCGTAAACTATTAACTTCACGACAGCAGTGTTGCCAGGTGGTAGAGCAGGGAAACTTCCCGAACGTAAAGGGGTCTACAATAGCCACGATATGTTGTCAACACGATGTTAACGTCCCGCTCCCAACTTGATGTTTTATTTCACGCACGTTTTCAACTAATATTAACACATTGCCTAAGAGCATAGATAAATGAGTAGATAGATTGCTAACTCCATACATAGCAAAACTACTAATTAAATAATAAGTCGTATGGGAGGTATGGTTTAACTCATTTATAGTATTTATACTAAGTTTTAAGCACACTTAAATCGTAATACGTATTAAGCTATTTAAGCTCTAATCTTTTGAATAATAACTTTTAGCAAAGCTCGCTTAAAAGTTATTACATATACGCATTTAGCCATGTATGGAAAGAACACTCTATAGGTACTTAAGGGTCACCACACACCTAGCGGAATTCCTCGCGGAATTAGCGGAAGTAGCGGAAATTTGTCTATGGTAGCGGAAATTTGTCTGTGGTAGCAGATTTTTTGTATGGAAGCCATAGACAAATTTCCGCTACCATAGGGTCGCCACACACCTAGCGGTTTTCCTCGCGGAATTACCGGAAGTAGCGGAAATTCATAGACAAATTAAGCATTTTGTCTATGAATTTCCTCTACTTCCGGTAATTTGTCTATGGCTTCCATACAAAAAATCTGCTACCATAGACAAATTTCCGCTACTTCCGGTAATTCCGCGAGGAAAACCGCTAGGTGTGTGGCGACCCATAGACAAATTTCCGCTAGGTGTGTTGTCACCCTAATTCTCTTTGCTAAGAGCTAATAACTTTTATTTCTTTATAATCAAATTATATTCTTTAGTACCAATTTTTTTCCATTAAAATTTATAAATAAGCATTAAAAATTATACTTGTATATATCTTTGTTCGCGATAATCTCGCGTTTGGCTGAACCGATTTTGATGCGGTTTTCAGAAAAGTGTTTGTTATACTCTGGAGAAGGTTTTAGTATAGAAGTCGTCCATGTTACGTAAGACAATTTTTGCGCACAACTTATATCTGTTTGTTACCCTCCTCTGCTAGAAGTAACGCGGGGAGGTAATAGGAACTATGACAAGGACCAACGATAATAGCACCTCTTTGCCGTACCTACTGAAAGTGTAATAACACCATCCCGTTTTATCTTGGTATTACTATGACCATGCCCCGTCTTTACCATTCTATGTCTATGGGCCATATGCACTCAACGGTAGTCGTATACTTTTAATAAGTTGTAACTTTAGATTTTAAAAAAAATCATTTATCCGCCGCCTCTTCAGAAATATATTTCATCAGATTTATTAAGGCAGGTGCATGTTAATTATATTTAAGAACATAAATTATAATCTGTTTTATTTTTCCTTTCAAAAATATGTTACACTTAATCGGGAAAAATTGTATTACTGGCAACACTGGTCTCTACGCACACATTCAACACGGGCGCCATTATTGGATCACAGTTGGCTGTACGGAGATGCCTAGTCCTTATCCTTTATTAGTCCAAGATTGTTGTAATACATTTTATACTACTGTATATTACAGTTTGACAGCTATAAACGAAAACCCAAAATCAGGCTAAAAAATAATTCGGATATTTGCATTTTACAACAAAATTATAAGTCCAACTTTAAAGCCGAGTACTACTATAACAAAACAGGCTATTTAAGCTATACATTGCTATAAAAATTATTAAAATCTGGTAATAATTGTGGCAGCTATGTTAAAAAACATGTCGGCACTGCCGAGCTATTTCCTTAGAGTGAAAAAATAACAATTTTCACATATTACAGAATATCCGCAGAAGCTTCGAGTATATTGTTGGTCAAATAATTTAGAGCCCCTAAATGTCGGAAAAATATCTCTATAGTGCCTGAGGTCCAAATAATGACGTCATGAACGTGACCGCTACCGAAATTTGTAAAACATAAATTAAAGCTATACCATGACACATACACACATGTGCGTAGCATCGATCGAAAGCTTATTAAATTTACTACAATACATACATACATTATTTGTGAAAATAATGTATAGTTTAGGAGTTGTTGGCAAAATAAAATATTTTTTTAGGAAAATAAAATGTGTATGTTAAGTCTGTGGCCAAAGAAAATACAATACACTAATGTTTTGTATAGTATTAAAAACACCAACTATTCAGCTTTAAAACACAGTTTGAATTTATAAAATTTGATAAGAACTATAAAAGTTGTGCTTACAACTCTAAAGCACACTCACTATTTTACCTACAATAAACTCATACTATGAGAAGCTTGGGCCTAATTATTGACTAGTTTTTAATAAATTTTGTAAGGATTTAGGGTTCCTTGTCATTAAAGTAAATAAAAAAATCGGCCAAGTGCGAGTTGACTCGCGCTCCGAGGGTTCCATACACATCACACAATTTTAACAATTTGTATTTTTAAGACCAACTTACGCTTGACCGCAGACTTATTAGTGTTTTTTTCTGTAATGTACAGGTAAAGAACTATATTACCAATTTTTTTCTTTAATGTAGGTTCGTCGGTTTCCGGGGGACGGAGAGCAATGGAAAATTTTCGCCTTATTTCTTAAATTACTTACAAACTATACCTTGTTATATATCAAATGAAAGGATTTGATGTGAAAACTACAAATATATAACTTTTATAATTTTAATTTTAATAGTTTTGAAGTTATTCAAGAATAAAGGCGAAAATTGACCATTCCCCTCCGTCTCTCGGAAACCGAAGAAACTACATTTTAAAAAAAAAAACCTAATATAGTTTTTTGCCTGTACATTAAAGAAAAAAACACTAAAAAGTCTGCGGTCAAGCGTAAGTTGGTCTTAAAAATACAAATTGTTAAAATTGTGTGATGTATATGGAACCTTCGGAGCGCGAGTCCAACTTGCACTTGGCCGGTTTTTTTATTTACTTTAATGGCAAGGAACCCTAAATCCTTACAAAATTTAGAAAAAACTAGTCAATAATTAGGCCAAAGCTTCTCATAGTATGAGTGCATTGTAGGTAAAATAGTTAGTGTGCTTTAGAGTTGTAAGCACAACTTTTATAGTTCTTATCAAATTTTGTAACTTCAAACTGTGTTTTAAAGCTGAATAGTTGGTGTTTTTAATGCTATACAAAACATTAGTGTATTGTATTTTCTTTGGCCACAGAATTAACATATACATTTTATTTTCCTAAAAAAATATTTTATTTTGTCATCAACTCCTAAACTATACATTATTTTCACAAATAATGTATGTATGTATTGTAGTAAATTCAATAAGCTTTCGATCTATGCTACGCACATGTGTAAATGTGTCATGGTATAGCTTTAATTTATGTTTTACAAATTTCGGTAGCGGTCACGTTCATGACGTCATTATTTGGACCTCAGGCACTATAGAGATATTTTTCCGACATTTCGGGGCTCCAAATTATTTGACCAACAATATACTCGAAGCTTCTGCGGATATTCTGTAAATTGTGAAAATTGTTATTTTTTCACTCTAAGGAAATAGCTTGGCAGTGCCGACATGTTTTTTAACATAGCTGCCACAATTATTACCAGATTTTAATAATTTTTATAGCAATGTATAGCTTAAATAGCCTGTTTTGTTATAGTAGTACTCGGCTTTAAAGTTGGACTTATAATTTTGTTGTAAAATGCAAATATCCGAATTATTTTTTAGCCTGATTTTGGGTTTTCGTTTATAGCTGTCAAACTGTAATATACAGTAGTATAAAATGTATTACAACAATATAGTACATTTAATCTTCTTTCGTTTGATACTACACACGTATAGGTGCAATGCACAGTTTGGATGAAATTTACACTTTTCGCAACGAAACGGCAGCCATTTTTATGACGTCATTACTCGGGAGACATTCATCGACGTCCCCGTCTCTCGGCAGTTTTGGGGTCCTAGTGTCGTGCCCAACAACATACTAAAAGAAGGTAACCGTATCCAGCTCTGAACTATATTCCCATAAGGGAGAGCACTAACGGTTCATGTTAAAGTTAAGGAGGAAAAATATGTTTTTATTTATTGTATTTTTTTATTTCTGCATTTTGTGAAGTTATTATGAATAAAATTTACTAATAACAAGCAATACATGCATTTTAAGGTCAATACGCTACGGACGTTTACGTTCACATTGATTATCGATACTTACTATGGAGAAAACATATACACCACGAAGCAAACATTTTTTTTCGCGTAGTTTTTGTATACTATAAGCCTAAACATTGTATATATTTAGAAACTACATTAAATATGCTCCTTTATAATATTTTTTAATATTAGAAAAAAAAATGATATATATTAGTTATATGACGTTCTAAAAAAAAATAAAAAATTGTGTTTTTCCTCGCCACACAACTTTTTTTTTAATAAGAAATTTTACATTTTTAATATCACAAATGAATTCCGCATGTCTGTTTTACACGGAAATGATACCACACAACCCCTAGCAGCCTTAACCATAGAGTAATAACGTATTTCACAGGACCCCTGATTTTGACGTGAAGGTCCGAAAATTTTACGGACCTCCAATACTAAAAAATATTTATCGTGGGCCATTCTATCCATGGTCAAAAATTCACAACTTTTTCTCGATGCGCACAATTTTTACAAATTCGAGCTCTGCTAGTAGGTTACCTCCATACTGTTAATTTTCAACTTAAAAATATTGTTAACTCACCTGTCAAATACGGCATCTCCGAAAACCACATAGTGGAGAACAGCACATCGGTGAGCTTGTTCTTCTCGACCACCTGGATGGCTGGCACCTGGAACATCAGGTCGAAGCAGATGTAATGGCCGAAGGTCACGCCGAAGTCGGTACTGAAGACCCCCAGGTCCGGACGGAGGGCTGGGGTGCGGGTGAACTCGCCGAACAAGTTTATTTTGCGGTACCTGGTTCAAACGCAATAAAATAGTTGATGTAATGATTAGAAGCGCCAATAACATTATAGATTATTTGTGATTTTCCTATGGGGAGGTTTCGAAAGTGACGTTATTGTTAATCGTTAAGTTAGTGATGGTAGAGTTTGTCCGGAAAGAGAAGTGTCGTCGTTTATATAGAGCTCATACATTCTGCGACATTTTTTTTCCGGACAGACTCTAGTGGATACCCCTTTGTTTTGTCTTTTTAAATTTATTAGAGCGAATTTAAAAAATAGGTGTAGGGATTTTTATAAGTAATGCAAAATAAAACTAGATTATTCTTAATTATGTCAGTGCCTCCATGGCACAAAAAAACGTACAGATTATGAGGGCCCTTTTCCCCTATTTTGATACATATATTTATCGTGCATAATATGCATGAGGTATTATAAATTCCTAGCCGTACCGTACCCCACAATCGCCATATTCTATATAGAAAAGTCATACTACATACTGCCAGAGTCTAGAAGGTCTCTGTAATGTATGGTTTGACTTTGATGTTTCTGTTACGTAATTCGTCCAAATACCTCACCTATCTATAACAGCACCAGTTCTATCAAAAATGACGTTGGTGTTGAAAAGGTACTCCTTCCTCTCCGGACAGTACTCCTCCGAGTCTTCCGGGATGCTGGTGCAGTCCATGACCTCTTGCACGTTGACGAGGACGTAGATCTGGTGCTGTCTGGCTGCTGCCGATATGTCGACCAATAACTGCGAAGGAAATAATTTTAGAGATGAAAGAACCGACTTTAGTTAGACTACTGTTTCCACCTTCTCAGGAACAAATGCCCGTGCTACTGTAAAAAATACACAAATCACTAGGTATGCCTGTAATATTTTGAAGAGTTCTCCTCATTTCTCCACATATGTCAGATCCTGACCTGATAACTTTTTTTTTTAGTTTTACTACTAAATTAAGTAGCGGCATACAAAATACATCTTATGTTAAATTTTCAGCCACATAATGTGTCTTATAGTTTCCGAGTAAAATGGATGTAACATACGGACGGATAGACGGACAGGTCGAAACTATTTATAAGGGTTCGGTTTTTGCCATTTTGGCTACAGAACCCTAAAAACATTCTCCTTCGAAATCTTAAAGTAGCTTGTTGAAAGGGGAATGTTATAAGCTCTATTAAAATTGGCAAGTACCCAGCAGTGGAAAAAAGCTATAGGCCGCTATCACTAGGCTAGGATAGGCTAGGTGGCTATCACTTTCTTTGGGATGATATTACAACGTAAGAGAAGGGACGACTGTCTAACTATAAAAAAACACCAAACCGAATGCAGAACCTCCTTCTTCTATGGAATTGAAGTCGGTTAAAAAGGAAGATTGAAAAGGAGACGCAAGCATTACCTCATCATAACTCAAAGGTAGCAGCGCCGGAATGGGCTGTTGCTTCAGCAGGCCATACACGGGCACGTCCACTGCGCGGTCGCCTCTGGTCAGGGTCATCTCTGGAAACACTATGATGTCTGCATTCTGAAAAAAAATTGTTATGTATTTAAATAAGTTAGACTGAGCTACTTTCTTGTAGGTATATATCATCATAATATTGGGTAAACAAAGATAGAAACGTGCGTAAACATAGGCGGGACAGCGCTATTTCACGCTAATGTTTGATAAATTTCAAACAGCACCATTTTGCTCGATGGTTTCTGATGCACGTGATGCATGCATTAGAGAGTATTCCAACCTCTACTGCCGCTGCGGTAAACTATCGGTGAAACCAGCGGTACTCAACCTCATTTGAAGCAGTCATCCTGATATGATGTGAAAGAGTTTCTGACACGGTATGCTATTCAAACATTAATCTTGTCGTCGACTCGACGTCGACGGGTCGAGCTAGAAGTGTCAGACGAGGTAATAATTATGCCCGATATAGAGATCATCCTCGGTTGTTACAGCGCCTGCAGCTACACGTATCTGGCGAGCTTCTGATTCTGATTGACGTAAGTGTAGTGAGGTGTTTGTTGACAGATGTTGTCTACTTCAGCCTCACCAGGTCTACTGCTTGAGCGATGAGCTGGACATATCTTACGAGATTCTGGGCCACATCAACTGACACCTCAAACTCTACTGCGGCGCCGACGTAGCTGTTATCCTTTAGTGTGCACCTCTGCAGTAAGAACAACCTCTGTGCTAACTCACCTGGTCTGCCGCCTGAGCGATGAGCTGTAAGTATCTGGCAAGGTTCTGGGCCACGCCAGCTGAGACCTCGAACTCCACTGCTGCGGCGACATAGCTGTCATCTTCAGTGTGGATCTCTGCAATAACAACAACCCCTATGTGCTAACTAACCTGGTCTGCAGCCTGAGCGATGAGCTGCAAGTATTTGGCGAGGTTCTGGGCCACGTCAGCTGACACCTCGAACTCCACTGCTGCGGCGACATAGCTGTCATCTTCAGGTGTGGATCTCTGCAATAACAACAACAACCGTCATGAAATAAGAGTCATATTACCAATGTGGCTCATGTCAGACCTAATTTCTAGTATAATTTGACCTATCTACTTAAATTAAGAATTGGTACGGTACGACTTCGTAATGCGGCCCTGGGTAGCGCTTATTGACATTCGAGCGATCTAATTTAAAAAAATTGAGCTCAAAAATAATCACGTTACACAAAAAAATTTTTTCGCCATTATTTTTGGATGAAATTAGTAGATTAAATAATCACCTTTTTATTTGTAGCTGTTGTTTCTAAAACACCATTTCATCGTTTTAAACAGAGTTGTAAATGTCAGATTCGAGCTCTCGAATCACCCCTGCAGGCTTATGATGGCAGAAGTTGTCAGCTGATAACTTGATATAAACCAGTATAAACCAGTTTAAAATAAGAGTTGCCGCCATGTTTATCCTTAATCTGATAACTTTGTCCATTTTCCATTTGACATCTGATAGTGGAATGATATTTTGATAATTTGACATATTGTCCGCTGTAAGCACACATGTTTTTTGAATGTGTGTGTGTAAAAAAATATCGTTTACACTATGGTTATCCACGATGAAAATCGGGTTTTTCACTTTGACGGCGCTAGCGGATAACTTGATAATTTGTACTTTTTATGACAACAAAACTTGTTAACTTTATATAGGTGCCATCGGATCCCGATAACAATTGTCGGGAACTATAACGTATGAAAATTCTTTTTTTTGTCGTTGATTTCTAGCAAGTAACTGGTTTTTGTAATGTAACAAAAGTTACTTTGTAGAACGATTCTATGCTTACCATGTTATCGTTTTGTAGAGTGGCGGTATTTCATTTTATGTTATGAGCAGTTGCTGCTGCCGAAGAAAAAAAAAAAGAAAACTCCATAGCAGAGCTAATATGGATGTCTGTAATCCATTCGAAATGTGTGACGAAGAGTTTGGCACATATCATCATCCTCATAGCGTTAGTCCCGGCATAGGCCGCGGCTCATTTGAGCCTGGGGTGCGCTTTGCCAAGGCTCAATGACCCTAATCCCATGAATAATCGTAGTCATTCAGTGCGAAACGTATTCTTACGAAAGCTACTCAAAGAAGAGACTATTCCTCATTGGGATTAGGTATGGTTTCCTCAAGATGTTTTGCTTCACCGAAAAGCAACTGGTAAAAAATGATATTTCGTACATAAGTTCCAAAGAACTCAGTGGTTTGAACCCGAAACCTACGTATTGAAAGTCAGACGTTTTACCGCCCGGCTACCAGCGCTTCAGTTTGGCACAATGAGTGACTGCAAACTTCATCGACACCAAATAATTAATCTAGTGCCATCTAGTAACGAGTAGCATTACCAAGGCAAAAGCTACTCGTTACTAGATCCCACTCACAAAGGTCGCTAGGTTTGCCAAGGTAAACTACACCGTGACACCGATCCGCCGTTGCCGTCCCTTACGGACTACGGTGTAGTCTTTCGTCGTCAAAAAGAAGAAAGTACGATACCCGTTATTAAATGGCAATGTAGCGCAGATGTCATTTCCTCTTACATTTTGGGTAGCTCTCGTTCAAATAGCGCTTCAGACTTAGAGCCTCAAAAATTTCTTCAGACTGTGCGTCTCTATAAAATATATACTCTCTGGTTCAACCGTATCTAGATACCTATTGTGCGTTGCATACTAGAAATTATTTACAGTTTGGAGTAGAAGCCTGTCCGGAGAAAGATGTGCCGTAGAATGTATGAGTTCCCACATAAACCACGACACTCTTCTTTCCGCACAAACTCTACCAAGAATATATTTTTAGTTTGATATTGGGACTTTTATATTGGTGTGCACATTTACCCGCATGGTTCAAAGTATGCGCATTCCGGTTTTCCCTCATTATTTTTATTCTGCTTCGAAAATAAGATAGCTAATGTTTTTATTGTTTATTCAATTTGTACCCTTATAAGTACTCAATTCAATGATTATTTTCTAGTTCTTCTAATACTTATTTTTTGCGAGGTATGAAGTCAAAGACAAAAGTGCGTGAAGTTACCCCAAATGACTCTATCATTATTTTTAGATCCGAGCATTTGTTATGTTCATCGGTAGCGGCGTAGATAAATAAATAATTCTATAAGCTTTTTAATATCTCTCTTTTTTTCGAATTATTTTTTGTACTAACATTTAAAAAAATATATAGGCCCTGTCCTATATGAAATAGACACCTTCGGTGGATTTTAACTGCTTTGGTATTCCTTCTTCCCAATTGGCGTGTAATTCTAATCTCCGTATGGAACTAGTCAGAAGGATTATGTAGCAAATTAATTAGAGGAGTATCACTGCTCTCGTTATTGTGTCAAAATGTTACCTCTCTTAGTGTATGATTTAATACCGAATTCATCCTTACTTGTCTTATCATGTAAACAAACATATATCTAATACCACAACTCTATGACACTTTTCTTTGGTATTATCACTTAAAATGTTGATTTATACTTAATAAATTTACAAAATACTGAATTCAACCAAGTAACCACTGAAAAGTATCACTTATAATAAAACTTTCTTCAATAATCGCAGTAACGAACAAATAATCTCAAAAATAACCGACATTACGATGCCTAGATTGACACATGTTTGTTTACACTATAAGACAAGTAAGGATGAACTCGATATAATAAAGGCAATGAAGTTGTGTGCAAATTGTGCAAAGTGTGTGCAATTGTACGTTTTAACAGCAGATTTATATCAAAATAAAAGACAAGAGAAAGTAATGCACGTATTTGGCACAGTTGGCCCAAAACTTGGGGTAGGTACATATTCAATTATTCACATTATCGTTCATATTCAATTATTCACAACCAAAAATATTTATTAATTGGAATCTAATGATCCTCCTAATACGTGAGTGCTGGCTGACATCCTCAAGTATTTTTTGTTAACAGCATAAATTATGTTTTTGGGGACAAAATAAATTATTTAATAATATAAAATGCTGTTGTTGATTGGCGTGATTTCTTGACACGGAACTGTGGTTTTTGGCTTTTTACACACGAAGGCACGAAGTAGTGTGATCAATCTTTAGCTCGTACGTATATACGAATCAATCAATATAGATTGAGTTTCTTTTTTGTCAGGTACATATTTAGATATTCCTGAAAAAAAATATTTTACTTAATGTGTTAATTAACAAAATACCTACTAGTCAATCTAAGCATGTATCGATATTTTTTTTGTATTTAATTCAGGAAGAAGCGGTCCAATATTCGCACAAATATGGAATAGTAGGTAATAAATAGGTAAATTTAATAAATGAAACACTGGCAAAACCGCTCTCTAACTTTTAGTCAAACTTGAAATGTGTGCGTCGTTGTGTCGTTGAAGAGTTCTGTACTGATTGATCATCATCTGCAGTTCTACTTCATCAAAAAACACCTTTTTAAGTGAAAATGCTTGATTATTAAATAAAAACACAAAAATCACTATATGTATGCCCTAAAGATTTGAAGAGTTCCCTTGATTCCTTATGGATCCCATCATCAGAACTGCGTTTTGACAAAAACGGGACCAATATATATGTATATACTTACAATCAAAAAAAGGATTTCCATAATCGGTACGGACATAACGGAGTTATAGAAGAGTAACAAAAATAACAAAAAAAAGTTTGTTCGACAATAACTTCGTTTTTCAGTTTTTCTGATCTTTATGAAATTAGTTGGGGTTAAATTTGAGAGTTGGTTTATGAGCTGGATCGATCAAGGGGTTGTGGACTTAGAAGGCGAAAAAAAATCTTCATATGGGTCTTCTTATATTGGTCAACTCGTTTACAAGTAAATCGCGTGGACTACTCGTAGTTTTCATTTGATATTTTTAAACTGTTGTAACTTCTTCGCCACTCAATATATCCTTCGCCGTATATGAAATGAAAAACATTTAATTAATGGTAAAAGTAATAATAATACACATGATCAGCCTGTGGCGTGCTGTTGAAGAGTAGCGTCTCCGCGAACCTGAGTGCCCCTGGGGTGCCCTGCCGGATGAGTGGGACAGGTCCCCTGCCTCTGGCTTGCCTTAGCCGGCTGTACAGAGTGGGGTCGCTAGAGCTGCGTTCTCGAAGGTAAATGTGGAAACATAAGTGGCGAGTTGGCCATATGTTTAAAGTCCAGTGACACCTCTGTACCTCCAGCCCCCGCACCGGTGTTTTCCTTGGGGCATCTTTGATGTGGCATTTTATGGGGGCCTATTGGCTTCGGCTCCGCATACGTCTCCCAAAGGTCCGGGACACCATTGTTCCATGGTCGGAAAAGACATACATATGATCAAATGAAATTATCAAATAGGTGATTTTATCTCTTGAAGTTTTGCACATTATGTCTCGGTGAAAATCTTCAAGCTCATAATATATTCACACAATACATACAGAGAGATATATACATACAGTCGAACGAATCCCTTTTTTCAATTTAATTTATTTCATTTGTTTTTGTGGCAGCATTATAAAACAGACATCTGTTGTTGTTGTTGTTGTTGTCCTAAGGCACCCGAGAGGTGCAGAGGGCCTACACTAACTCGCGCCACGCCTTCCTATCCACTTCAGGCACCTACTTCACACATCCACACACACATCTACAGACATCTACTTTAATTTAATTATGCTACAAACTGTAATATAAGACTTCCATAATACTTAATATATTATCTCATTTGTACCTAGAAATTACCATTTTAATATGTGAGTAAATTATACTTATTATTTGGCGCTGAATATTGTGCATGCATCTCTAAAACTGAGGTTTAAGTTGAAACAAGTTTCCTTTACAACTTCCTACCTATATAAACTTGTTCATAATCAGTGGAATGTCGTTAGTCTTATTATGTAAATGTTGCTATTGGTATAGTATACTTTTAATAAATATATTTAGTTACTCGGCGCATTGGTGCACACTGTAATGCCCACTGTAATGATTTTGTTGTTAAATAAAAAAAATACGATACTTAAACTACGACATATTCTAAGAAAAACTACATACCCATAACGGAAGGACAGACGGACTAACGGACGGACGGACGGACAGACAGACAGATAGTCAGACATCCAGGACATGAATCTATAAGGGTTCCGTTTTTTCTTTGTGAGCTACGGAGGTGGGACAGACAGACGGATAGATGAACGGAAGGACGAACAAACGGACGGGGACAGATAGACAGACAGACATCCACGAAATGACATCGACAACATACAGCCAACCTCCTTTTAAAATATTGAAGTCTTAAAACTACCTATGGAAAAATCTTGCTTTTCATTCGGTATACCTACATATCTTGTTATAAATTATAATATAGTTCTATAATTAATATTTTGATATTTCCTTATAACACAGTTACTTACGTTACATACAGACGGATAGACAACCTTTGAAAACATCACCGACAATTCCGAAAAATCATTATTCCTTTATATTCCCGCAGAATTCGGTTAGTTGGTTCATGTGGAAAAAAAAATATATAATAAAATATTACATAGTTACATATTGAATACTTTTATTTATTTCCAAGTAAATAAAAAAGGACATACAACTGCACAGGTTCTTGAGGTGGGTAAGAAAAACCTGCTGTAAGTCGAAGGCAAGGACAGACGGACGAGCAGACAGACAGCAAGAGCTTAGAAATAAATAATATTCTATTTAAATATGGTACTCTAAATATCCAACAAACATAATTGATTTCTATTTTATATTCATGAAACGGTCATCGTTTTTCGGAGAGTTCGGTTGACATGAAGATTCATTGGATAAGATGCAGATGCAGAGTACCTAGTATAAACTAAAATGCATCGGACGTTTTGATTGCTTGCATGATACGTAATAAGTATAGTAATTTACAAGAGATTTTTTGTTTACCAGCGAAGTACCTAATAATACTAATGTAGGTGCGCCTTTAATACTCACTTTAATAAACATTGCTTAGTTTTACTCTTTTACGACATTCTAAATAGTTGCACTCTAGTAGCCAAAGCCCCAAGAAGAAGATTTTTATGTGCAATTCTCTGAAAATGAAAGAAATTGATAATGAGATTAATGAGAGAACAAAATATGAAGCCACGGTATCAAGCAAAACCGTGATAAGACAGATACTTAATCAAAAAACCAATATAAAAACTTACCCTCATATTCGGGTTGTTTTATTTTGTTTCTTGCTATTTTAAATAATAAATAAAAAGCACTTCAGATACTTTCATCACAATTTACACCAGCAAAATATGACATTTATCATTATATGTGATGTTTTCCAGTCAAAGGTACGTCATTGCCAGTTTGTCAATAAGGCGTTACTGCCATAAAACACTCAAGAAATATAGGTACTCTATTAACAACTGCCAATGACGTACCTTTGGCTTGAAAATGTCACCTATTTCTACTTTGGTCATTTTTGACAAGTACATACAAAAGCAATCGTGCATTGATCGTATGGAGGTATCCATGAAGTTATCATTTTTAACGGGAGTATTCTCTTTGATCACAAAGTGAGCCCGAAAGAGAAGGTTATATGTTGATGTCTCGCTTTGACTAAGGAGGTAGAGACGTCATCACTCATCAGACAATCAAAATATTAACTAGTGGTTCTGTGAACCGTAGACTTCGGATAACATAATTAACGCGACAGCAAACTTTCCCCCTTTCCCCCCTCATTATCCCCCCAATCAAAAAAATGGCTCGACAATTTTTGGCAAATAGATCAAGGAACGTACATGCCAAGTTTCATCGAAATCGGATGAAAAATGCGACCTCTAGACCGACACTGACCAACCAACATACCAACCAACCAACCAATACACACACATCAAAATGCCAAATCGTCGTACCAGTGAAAACGGAGACGTTCGTCGCCTCGCTACGCTCGGCTCCTCAGTCAATTAATATGTGTACATTTTGTAACGAGTACGAGTAAGACACTGCCCCCCAATTATGCTCTCTATGGGACCCTTTTTACTAATTTTACTAGTCACATGAACGACTGTTTTGCTCGGTAATAAAATAAGGTTCAACTGTGGTTAGGGAAATAGAGTAAAAGTACTATGTATCCGGTTTCTCTATTGGTCCGTGTCTTAATTTGATTATTAAACCAACCGGATGCGACACGCGCTCTCATTTCTATCAGAAAAAGTCGTTTTTTGCGGGGGAGGGGAACGTCAAATGTATGCGAAACGTCAAAATAGCCACGTCAAATAAACGTCAGTCCATACAATGAGTATGACCACTGGTCATACATTTTTGGCAGGGGGAACGCCTGTCATTGGCCACTCCGCTTGGTTTAAAGCTCTAAGGTGTCTTACGTACACACACTACCGTAAACTGTCGGCAACAAGCTGACAACTTGACATATTGTCATGTTTTGCTGATAACTTATATCAGATTCGTATAACTTGACAGCTTATCAGACTATCAAGATATCCGCCGACAGTGTCCATCATAAGCCTGCTGGTGTGTTTATGTAGGTAATGTCAAATATATAAACTGGGATTTACTATTTAATAAATTGGTATCATGTTCCAATGTTTAGAAATAAAGGAAAAATTACTAACCTCGAGCGAGAAATATAGAAATATGTCTAATGCTAGCTGTTCCCGCGGTTTCTTTGCATCAAAATTTCAGGAAATTCTGAGCAGTAATTTTTGCGTAGATTGCAAACAAGCAGGTTTTTTATTACGCGTTTGAATTTGTATACAGATTGCCAGCAATAGCGGGCGTCCATGTAACTCGATTCCCGCCAGCTTTCCTAATTTTCGGAGAGTTGAGCAGTTTTCATATAGCGCATGAAGAAAAGGAAAGTTAAATAGGTAAGCTTCAGTTTTCCTTGAGATAAAGAGTTTAGGTAGCTTATGATAGGTACAGTCGACGTCAAAGATATGTTTACTTTTTTTTGCACCTTATTACAATGGAGTAAGGTGCAAAAATATATACATATCTTTGATGTCGACTTTACCTATAACTATTATTACGTGTAAGTATTAACATGTAACTAACGTACACATAGATAGGTACTTATGCCGTCATGCCTACCTACTATATGTAACTCGCTTACGGTCATTGACTTCTTTTATATTTTAAATTTGATAGTTAATAATTTGTCGCACACTAACGTTAACATTAGACATTTATTTCAGTGTACCATCCGGTTCATAATGCTTACCCAATTTATGAATGAATTCATTGATAAATTGGGTATGCAATATGAACCCGATTGTACCTACATAACTACTTAAAAGTATTTAATGTAGCAAAATACCTACCTGATCGGATGACACAGCCAAACAAAGCAAACACAGTAAGGAAGGGAATAATCCACGCTGCATATTTATAAAGAATTCACGTTTTTTTGTACCATATTTATGAATAAAACTGAAGGAATACGACGACTTCGATCCACAAACAAAGACACACTGAGACATCAGCTGATGTATTTCTTTGTTGACTGACACCCTCGGAACTTGTTTACCGGCAATCGATTCTGTTTACATCATCCGTCTTATTCCCGCGCAGTCCACACGCGTAAGTGGATAGAGGACAAAAAATATCGTAAGTACGGCAGACGTTGAGACGGCTAGAGGTTGTTTATTTTTAGGAACAAAATAAATACGTACGGATAAATATGTGTGAAGTTCGCGCATTAATGCTTCGAGTATTGGTAAATACTACAACTATCTTGAACCTTAACATTAACATGTTAGAGTCTAAAGTTCATGATTATGTTTGAGTCGTTTTATTTTATAAAATATACACTTCTTCAAATGTGATCTTTGTTCACTTTTAATATAATTCAAATTGGCTTGTTTGACATGGATAGGTACTCTCCCCGAGCATAAGCCAAGATTCTGCAGTTTCGACGAATTTATGACTCTTTAATAATAATTTATAGATTAAAACGCTCATGAATAGAATAGAATAGAATAGAACTTTATTGCATTCATGTTAGTGTACAGGTCTTACAATGTATTTTCACAGTTAAACATGATACCGTATAAGGGTATTGCAAATTAAATCTTAAAATCTAGCACAGTAAAATAACAATTATAAGTTTCTTTTTCACTTAATAATTTTAAGGCTAGGTATAATGTAAAGATAGGTATGAATGAAACTTATTTGCGTCGAAAAATTCTTGCAAAGAATAAAAACAGTGTTCTATGAGGTATGTTTTCAACTTATTAACAAATTTAGTGTATTTTTGCTCCTCGCTTATTTCCTTTGGAAGGTGGTTAAAAATTCTTATACTCATTACGTGAGGGCTTTGGTTACTTATTTCTAAATTGCTTGAGGGTATTGCTATTTTATCTTTATGTCTGAGATTCATGGTACACATGTGTCTGTCTTTAGCTTTGGTATATAGAGCCGGGTTCTTTCGTAAAAATTTACAAGTTTCCAGAATATACAAACAGGGTAAAGTTAAAATTTTTAAGTTTTTAAAGTGAGGTTTGCAAGATTCATAAAATTTAGTATTTGTAAGTATTCTTATACAATCTTTTTGCATTAAAAATAAACGCGTTATGTCCGTACTATTGCCCCACGAAACGATTCCATATTGGAGACTAGATTGGGTAAATGCATAGTAGGCGCTAACTGCTGTTTTAAAATCAGTACTTTTTTTAATATTTCTTAAGACATAGGTAAATCGTGAAATTTTAATACAAATTTTATCAATATGTGATTTCCAGTTTAAGTTTTCGTCAACAGTAATACCAAGGAGATTACAATTACTAGTTTCCTGAAATTTGTTATGTAAGTATGAGTAATTAATTTCTATTGGAGGTCTTTGGTAGGTAGTCTGGTTTTTTTTTTCAAGAAATCGTTGTCGAGAAGCAAACGATATTACTTTTGGGCAACCGGGCTTTTTACCTGGTTTAGACCCTGCTGTATCTGAATTGCCGGTTGCCATCAAAGAAACTACAACCAGAAGTGAGATACGGCCAAAAAAAGGACCCGTTTTTTAGCTTTTCTTAAATAACTCGAAAACAGTAGCACCTACCAAAAAATGTTCTTCCACTTAAGTAATCTACATAAAATTCTCTATAAACAAGGTTCTATACAGTTTTTTGCTGGGATCAATGTTTAATGAGATATTAAGGGACTAAGATAGACAATAAACATATATACTAATTAGCTTTTTCCCGCGAGTTTGTCTACGTGGGATTAACATTCGCTATAATAAATTAATGAAATGCCGTAGTTTAATCTGACAGCAAAAATAAATTTAACGTATAAGCTTTTTTACGTCTACAGTAAGCAACAATTCCATACCAACTTCAACCCCCCGTTTCATCCCTTTAAAAGATGATTACTGGGATAAAAACTATCTTATATCCTTCCCCATAACTCAAACTATCATCACACCAAATTTCATCTAAATTGGTTCAGCGGTTTAAGCGTGAAGAGGTAAGAGACCCACTGACTAGTCCAAAATTATTAAACTCTCTCTCCTTCTCGATGCGACAGGCAAAGCATATTACTTTTTGTTTACACGGATTTTTACCCTATTTGGACCTTTCTGAGTTCGAAATTTAAATAATTTTTTTACCGGAAGTGGAATATTTAAGATGGCGGCCAGTATAACCTCGTAAGTCCTCGCGTACTTGTATAAGTACAAACCTAAGCGACGAAAAATCTATGTTCCTCGTATGGATACCCCCATTGATTATACTTTATTTTTAACGATTGTTATTTTTGGGAATAACAGTTGTAATGACACGTATTAAAAAAAAAAGATTACCTATTTGCACTGGTTCCAAATATACTGGTCTTTAAAGTTAGAAATCGCCGTCAACACTGTATTCCACCACGCGCTTTGTGGACGGGGTTTTGGGAACACGTCTGCAGACCTCCGGTACCCCGTCGTCGTTGCTCTTACGGGCCCATTGTAATTCTGCTCGTGCAATCTCCTCCGCTGACGGCACCTCGGAATACTTGAGGGCCTTCTAGCTCGGAACCTTTCAGGCGAATGATGGAGCTGTTGTAAAGGTGTAAAGAGTGGGTGTAAAGAATGTAAAGGCGGCAGCATCGCCGCATGCCTGGTCTTCTGCAGGAGTGAGTTTACGTCATGTTCGCGCATATACTCCGCAGCCTCCTTTTGGGTCAAAACTGTGACACTGAAGGTGGCTACTGCCGCCCACGCCTCATCACTATCGGCCGTTAGGCGAATTAGAGCCGGTAGTGCCAGGTCTCCTCCTATAGCCACGGAAATGACAGCACGAGGCTCCGTTCATGCAGGGCATTCTTCGCGCGTCTGACGGGCCGTGTCCAGTCCACGGCTATTACATCACAGTTGTGATACGCTGTGGTCAGCTCTCTTCCCACCCTCTTATACAGGCACAAACCGAAGCAGCCGTGCCCCGTGAGAATAGGTATCTATTTAATCAACAAGCATAACATAACAAACCTTTTCGTTTGACATGTCACACGATAAATAATAATAACTATCGTTAAAAATAAAGCATAATGAATGGGGGTATCCATACGAGGAACATAGATTTTTCGACGCTTAGGTTTATTAGGCCGCCACCTTAAATATTTCACTTCCGGTAAAAAAATATTTTAAATTTCGAACTCAGAAGGGTCCAAATAGATTTTTACCCTATTTG
The DNA here is from genome assembly GCA_911728535.1 of Pammene fasciana. Taxonomy (NCBI): domain Eukaryota; kingdom Metazoa; phylum Arthropoda; class Insecta; order Lepidoptera; family Tortricidae; genus Pammene; species Pammene fasciana. The sequence goes on from OU452292.1 coordinate 9,534,401, forward strand.
GACCCTTCTGTAAACAAAAAGTAATATGCTTTTGCCTGTCGCATCGAGAAGGAGAGAGAGTTTAATAATTTTGGACTAGTCAGTGGGTCTCTTACCTCTTCACGCTTAAACCGCTAAACCAATTTAGATGAAATTTGGTGTGATGATAGTTTGAGTTGTGGGGAAGGATATAAGATAGTTTTTATCCCAGTAATCATCTTTTAAAGGGATGAAACGGGGGGTTGAAGTTGGTATGGAATTGTTGTTTACTGTAGACGTAAAAAAGCTTATACGTTAAATTTATTTTTGCTGTAAGATTATACTACGGCATTTCATTAATTTATTATAGCGAATGTTAATCCCACGCAGACAAACTCGCGGGAAAAAGCTAATTAGTATATATGTTTATTGTCTATCTTAGTCCCTTAATATCTCATTAAACATTGATCCCAGAAAAAAACTGTATAGAACCTTGTTTATAGAGAATTTTATGTAGATTACTTAAGTGGAAGAACATTTTTTGGTAGGTGCTACTGTTTTCGAGTTATTTAAGAAAAGCTAAAAAACGGGTCCTTTTTTTGGCCGTATCTCACTTCTGGTTGTAGTTTCTTTGATGGCAACCGGCGATTCGGATACAGCAGGGTCTAAACCACGTAAAAAGCCCGGTTGCCCAAAAGTAATATCATTTGCCTGTCGCATGGAGAAGGAGAGCGAATTTGAGATTTTGCTCCCAGTCTAAGGGTCGAAACTGTATTAAATTAGTCTTTTTTAAATTTAATTGTAAATTATGGTCCTGTAGCCATTTCAAAATGTTATTAAGAATAGTATTCATGCAATTTACAAATTCTTCGTTATTTTGACTTGAGAATACAATGGAAAGGTCATCGGCATAGAGGAAACATTTGATATTGTTCGTGTTTATTATTTTCGGTAAGTCGTTGATGTAAATTAAAAATAGGATACAGCCTAATACACTGCCCTGTGGAATTGAACATTTAATGTGCTTACTTTCGGAATGTATTTTCTTTAAGATTTTACTGTTTTTATCATAATATTCTAGTTCAACTAATTGGACTCTATCATTTAAATACGACTTGAACCAGTCATGAGCAGCTCCGCGTATGCCTATTCCGTACAATTTGTATAGTAAAATGTCATGTTTAACTCTATCGTATGCTTTACTCATATCTAGCATTAATCCAAAAGCCGGGTTGTTATTATCTATTATTTTTATGACTGCATGAATAAACTTATGGACGGTAAGGATTGTTCCTCTTTGTTTTCTAAAACCAAATTGGCTGTCATCGAATATGTTGTATTTATCACAAAAGTCTGATAATCGCTTAACCATGACTGATTCAAAGATTTTTGAAAATGTGGACAACATTGCAATGGGACGATATTGATCAGGGTCAGTTACGTTTTTTGCTTTCGGAATTGGTCTGATAACTGCGGTTTTTAAGGCATCTGGAAACGTACTTGTTGTAAGAGATTGGTTTACTAAAAATGTTAATGGTATTATCAGTTCATTAGAGCATATTTTAACTAAAGAGGGAGGTATTTCATCAATTCCAATACTATGTTTGTTTTTTAATTTTTGTATGCATTTCATTATTTCCAAGTGGCTTGCAGGAGCTAGGAACATCGTATTGCTTATAGGGTTAAGAACTGGACGCCCGCGTGGTTGGTGATTACTATTTGTATTACCTACTGAGGAAAAATATGTGTTAAAGATATCGGCCACTGTCTGAGGTTGGTCTATTAACTTATTATCTACTTTGAGGGTTGTGTTTTTCTTTGACTTTATTTCTAATTCAGGTTTTTTGGTCTGCTCTCCTATAATTTTCCACAAAGTTTTTATTTTGTTGCTCGAACTATTTATTCTTTTATGATTATAATTTTTTTTTGCTAATATGACACATTTTTTTAATATTTTTGTGTAAGCTTCTAAATGGTTAACTAAAATAGGGTCAGATGACTGTGCAACTAGACTTTTTAATATACGTTTATGCTGACATGATATTTTTAGCCCGGGTGTTAACCATGCTCTTTTTGGGGTTTCTCTAGATTTCCTTTCTTTTTTAGGGATGCAATGGTCAAGTAGCATTTTAATTATGTAATTAAAAGTGTTATAATTAGTATTTATAGTATTTTGGGGAGTTAAGATAGAAATCCAATTGACAGCTTGTAGTTCTGATTTGAATAACTGTACATTTCTTTCTGAAAATAGTCGTTTGTAATATTTATATATATTATGTTTATAGCCCTCTAGTTCAATCGCGTCAGGTACAGTAACATTAACACCTTTATGGTCTGAAAATCCCAATTCCTGGACTGCCACTTCAAAGCTATCAGCTTCAAAATTTGTGAACACAACATCTAGACATTTTGCAGTAGTTTTGGTAACTCTAGTTGCTTCTTTTACATGCTGTACAAAATTAAAAGTTAAGAATAAATTCAGTAATTTTTTTGACAGCCTTGTTTTCTTTAGAATGTCTATATTTAAATCCCCCCCTATAATAATATTTTTATTTTTATATTTTGTGTGTAACAATTGTAATACTTGTTCAAGCTTTTCAAAAAACAGATCAGGGTGTCTGTCGCTGTTCGGCCAGTAAATGACAATTATTACTAAATTTGATTTACATAATTCTATAGCACAAGTTTCAAAAACATATTCTATGGAAATTTTGTTAATGTCTGTTAATTCAACATATTCGATATCAGATCGTAGGAAAATACATACACCTCCAGCTTCATAATCCGATCTACAAAAGTAGCTACACAGATTGTATCCTTCTAAGCGTAAAAGGTCTATTTTAGAGTTTGTTATCCAAGTCTCGGTTATACATAGTATATGTAAATCAGGTTTTTCATCTATGAAATACATATCTATACGATTTGTACGTACCTGAAGCGATAAAGGCAGCAGACAAACCAATACGAGAGAAAACAAGTACTGTAACTGTAGCCACATTATTATCTTGATAAGATATATATAGCTACAATGTACATAAGAGACGGTATTTGTATTTAAACGTTTATTCGTTCAATCCAGCTATCTATGCTGGAGTTTGAGCGAAAATAAGAATATTCGCAACACGCTTTGCGCTTTATATGTATTAGTACCTACTGAGATAAGGCTCTGTACATTGCACCACAGAAATTAGAAGCCATCGCAAAAGGGGATCCAAGAATTCTGCTTACGGATGAAAGTACGTGTATAAAGATTAATTTTATATTTGTATCTGCTAACGATACCACAATGTTCAATGTTGAGTTCAAGTCTCGCCTGAGGCAGTGGATTTTTCTACGTTTCCTTTATTTATAAACAAAGTCTAAAGATGTCTAATCATAGAATAATTTTGGCGCAAACATTGAGTGCAAGTTCGAACTAATTTTAGGCCATGCGTTTTTTTAATCGCCAATACGCCTCATGGCGACCGTGACAGCCCTGACAGTCAACGTTACGCTACTGACTAACACTAAAATCATTAAATATTAAGGCATACTAAATAGTCTGTTAGATTTTGTATTACCTATACGACAGCTCAGAATTTTTTGAGCATCGTAGTTAGGAGTTAGGTAACCTAGTTTTTTTTTATAAATATAATGTGTAGTATCATGTTTTCTGTTTTAAAATATATGTTTCGTTTCATTATGTCAAGATATAGCTTTGAATAATAAACTATTATATTGATATAAAAAAAAAAGTGTACGTTCTCGGAAAACCTAATACATGTTGGGTTATTTCTATTCAGAATTACGAGGAATTGCGATTTAAAAATTATAAAAAAGTGTACCAATTTTTTTGGCAAATTTGTGTCGGATTTTTTATCTACATTATGTATGGACTGTCACAAAACTAATTGTTTTAATATGGAAAATTGGGCAAACTTTTTCAAAAACGGTAAGTTTTTTCTGATACCTACCTAACCTACCCTATTTACATTGCCGACTTAAACTTGGATTTAAATACGGTATTTATTAAACATCGAATAATGGAAACACAATACCTAATGCAATAGGTAGTTGCAAAACAGCACGAGGTGAACGCTTCTCGCGGGGAGATCCCTTTTATTTAGTGTACGTACATTCTCAGAATGGAATCGTGTGACACATTCTAACCTTCATACCATTCAATAAGAGTCAACCTTTGCGCTGCCTGATTGTTCGTAGGTATATTATTGAATCAGTAATAAAAAGATGAGCCAGCAATGCCATCTTAATAACAATGCGTGTTAACTCTTAGTGGGATTTGTTCTAAGATATAAGCTGTACCTACACCTACAGCCACCATCAAATCTATCGGAGCGGCAAAGGGACTCAAAAATATCTGAACATGTACTACATTATCTTTATGGTGTTGACTGTACATGTTGGCTTGTATCTATTTTTAGCCCCAATGGTGAAGGCAACTGTCGCAATGATACCGCCCAAAAGTCTATTAGAAGAAAAAAAACTGTCGCAATGACATTTCCAATAATGGTCCTTAGAAAAGCTACTTTGTGAGATTTTTCAAACAAAACCAATCCTATCATATACAGGGTGTCCCAGAAATCGACGTCAAGCCATGAATGGATGATAGACCAAGTTATAACAGTTATCAGAAAAATACAAAAAAAATCTATCACATGTTCTTCAAAAAATATGGTCACTTTAAAACTATACTAGAATATTCACGCCCTGGGGCCCATTTCTCAAAAGCTTGTAACTTGTAATACAAGCGGAAGTCCCTTTCTAGCAAAACATGTCGAAAAGTGACATCCGCTTGTATTACAAGTTACAAGCTTCTGAGAAACGGGCCCCTGGTCTCTTAACTTCTAGTAAATTTTTAAAGTGATCATAATTTTTGAAGAACTTGTGATAGTTTTTTTTTGTATTTTTCTGATAACTGTTATAACTTGGTCTATCATCCATTCACGGCTTGACGTCGATTTCTGGGACACCCTGTGTACCTATCATATCTATAGGTAAATGCATTATTACGGCAATAATGCCTTAATGTCAACCGACAATGATGTGTTTTACTTGAAAATGGCACATTTTATTTATTTTAGCGAAAATGACACTATTTCGTCTCGAATGACCAAGCGGAAATATTCCCAGGTTTCCGAAATACTCTGAAATTGACATGCTATAGTACAAAGCTGTAGGGAAGAATATTAGCAACGAAAAGCCTTTTGACTGTGATGGCTGCTCTACATGATGGGCCATAAAAGGGACGCAGCTATACGACGGAACGAGACCGCAATATCGTTAGCTCCCTCTAACGCATAGCTGCGTCCCTATGATGGCCCATCATATAGATAGAGCAGCTTATAAGTTTTTACCGGCCTTCCCCACAACTAATGCTGCCTGTACACTCTCGCCGAGACACACCGAGACAGGCCGAGTGCGAGAGTGTACATGGCTACGCTCGCTTTGTCTCGTGGGTCTCGCCTGCTCTCGCTCCCGTGTCGGTTTTTTGCGCCCGAGTCAAAGGGTCTCGCGAGGAACGCGAGAGCGTCATGTACACTCTCGCTACTCGCAGTATCTCGTGCCGCGGGAAATTTAAAAACAAGCGTGCTGTGTCGTGTGCGCATCTGAGTAGTCTGTGGTATACGGCAAAAATGACGTGAAATAACGAAAACGAATTAAATTTTCGAGAAATGTATCAATCGGAACCTGTCTTGTGGCACCCGAGACATCAGTATCACAAGGATAGTAAAAAAAATAGTTTTCTAAGAGTGTAAAATATGTACATATTCATAATGGGTGTGTAATGTTTTGTATACAAACAAATAGCATAATTTCATTTTTCATAGCAACGAATTGCATAATTTCAATTTGTATAATGGATTACATTGGATAAAAACAAAATGCATAACAACTTTTTTCATATTTTCATTACTTATAATACTCATTTTGCATAATTTTAAATTTCATAATAAACCAATGATATAATAGTTCAAATTGCATAAACACGAACTGCATAATTTTAAATTATATAATAATTAAGTTGTATAAAAACAAAGTGCATAAAAATCTAAGTTAACCTAAGCTACTCTTCGGCAGAAGTTCGTTTCCGTGGGGTTCGCAGTTCTAACCCAACCTATTTTTTGGCAGAAATTCGTCGCAGTTCTAACCTAACCTAACCTACTTTTCGGCATAAGTTCGTTTCTGTAGAGGTCACAATTCTAACCTAACCTAACCTACTCTTCGGCAGAAGTTCGTTTTCGTGGGGGTCGCAGTTCTAACCTAACCTAACATACTTTTCGGTAGAAGTTCGTTTCCGTAGGGGTCTCAGTTCAAAGGTTTGAACTGCGATCTAACCTAGCCTATTTTTATGGCATAAGTTAGTTTCCGTACGTTATCATAGGGATTGCTAAGGACACTTGTTAATATAATATGTCGTATTTTATTAGTCAAAATAAACGTTATAGTTAATGTTATTATAATAAATGAGTAGTATACTAATTAAACAGTATGTTATATGAAGTTATACTAAATGATATTAGTTAAAATAAACATTATATCAAATGTTGGTATGACAAATGAGTATTATGCTAATTAATCGTTATGACATATAAAATTATGAATTTTGTTGTTATTAAAATCGTTTATTATGCTTTTCAAGCGTATGCTAACTGAAAATATGAATTTTGTTTGTATGAAAAGTGAAACGCACCCATTTATAATAGCTCTAGGTACAAAGAGCAACATGGCAGTAGCTAGTGAGACATTTACGTCCATCTTTTCTGCCTTCACAACTGTGACTGAACTGAACGAGAGTGTACATGGTGGCACTCGGACAATCGCCTCTCGCCCGAGACACTCGCCGAGTGCTCTCGCGCGAGAGTGTACAGGCAGCATTAGGAAATAAAATAAAGTTCCCTTTTACTCAGACTAATTATCGTACTCATTTTACATTCCAAAATACACATTAAAACACCCAGCACGCCTAGCACATGATTGACACGTCAGTATCTCGCGCGCGAGATAGTCTATCCGTACTTTTCTGATTGTGTCAATTAGAAAGAGACGGGTAGTCTATCTCGCGCGCGAGATACTTACTGTCGCATCAGTCATGTGCTGTGCTAGGCGTGCAGGTATTAAATGCGCTTTGAGATCGTTTGTATTAGATAAATAGATCAAAGTACTAGATCCCACCTGTGCCTCTATAATTAACGTATAAAAGTATTTTCATTATTCATCATAATACATCAGACATCATTTATCAATAATATTTATACATAAGCACGTAATCTTATCAGTACACACGGCGGGCTACTAATCCTCTTGTTCCACAGATTTTTCTCAAAATTTCGGAAATCTATTCAAATTAGCATAATTAAAATTACGCCGATAGGGTTCTTTTATTTCATTCTATCTTATGGTATATTTTTAACATGATTTTTTTTTAATGACGTCACATCACGCGATATTGTGTAATGTAAACCTTACACGATTGGAGATAAGAATTAAAGATGTCTATAAATATGGCGCAATTTATATAAGTTGCCGCGGCAACGGTAGGTAGGTGCAGCAAAAACAATAGATGGACCAAAATGCCGCAATGTATTGAAAATTGCAGGTGATTTGTTGTGAGATCATTAGACCCTTAGATTTAAATGATACGTGTCGAACATACCTACGTATATGTTTGTTGTATTAATATTTTGGTTCAAATTTTCGGTAACCGTATACCATAGATATACCACCCATAGATCTGACACGGAACTAATAATACCAAGATAGAACGGGATGGTCTTATTACACTTTCAATAGATACGGCAGAGAGGTGCTATTATCGTTGGTCCTTGTCATAGTTTCTATTACCCTCCACGCGTTACTTCTAGCAGTGGAGGGTAACAAACAGATATAATGCGCGATTTCTTCAAGAATTTCTGTGATTGCTACGAGAAAAGCTGTTAGTTTTCCTAGAAAGTTGTGTCAGCTAAGGAAAAGATTGGTAAATTGTTCTGTTTTATGCTGTAGAGGTGATTATGGGCATCTATATATCTATCCCATACGGGGGTACACGTGTGCGGGCTCTAGTTAATACTTGCTTTGAGCCGTATACTGAGTATTTTTAAAGCGTTACCTAATAATTTAAAAATAATTATTGTAAAATCATGGGTATATCAAAAAATTATAGCTAATGATATGATGTGTTTTATGGCCTTGGGTTCAAAATGCAGTTAGGAACAAGATAAAGACACATAATAATCAGATTCTCATATCACGCATATAGTACCTACGTCTGATATGATAATTCGACGTTATCAGCAAGTACAACTAAATTATGCTTATCAAGATTAGTATTTACTATAATCCTCTTGTTCCTGAGTTTTTCTTAAAAATAACTAACTTCTGTTAAAAATAACCAGCTCCTAGTTTGGTCGATAAGCTTTTTAAAAATTGTTGTTTCCGCCAGTATTACTTTTATGATACATTTTGTTCACATTTGTTTTGATTGACGTCAAGTAAACAAAAGATAAACGATTATATCTGTACCTATTAATTAATAAACACTTTTTACAACGGATTTCTATTTCATCCGTTATTAGCCGTGTGCATGATATTATCTTAGGCATGATATGGCAATTATTGCCAGCTAGGCTATATTTAAAAAAGTAGATACAATAGGTACTTATCTATAAAATACCTAATCTATTCCGTTTTCTATTCTATTCAACATATTTATATTATTTGTAAAATGGTTATTTTATTTCTTCATATTATTTAAAAAAAGAAAACAGTTTAAATATTTCTGCACAGTTCAATTGTAAAAATTATATACACAAAGAAATCTCTGTAAGGAAATATTTTGAACAGTTTTCTTTTTGGCTGTATGCACTATTCTTAAAAGCTTCGCAGTGACGTTTGAGGAAACTAGCAATATATTTTACAATTTCTCGGGCCCAATCTGTCTTGTACCCTGCCTCTCCCTCAACTTTCTAAGTACCCTTACTTTTATTACACCTCTATCCGATCCGACAGATCGGACCCGAGAAACTGCAAAATATAATACCCGTTTAACTATGGATAGTAGAGGAAAGAATGAAAATCTCATAGGGTAAATGTAAATAGCAGTTTCAAATATGAATGAAATATGAGAATGCCAAATTTGGCATCAAGACCGCCATTTGTACATACATTTTTTTTTGTATTTTGTGCATTAAAGTTTAAATAAATAAATAAATATCTCCGCTAGTATAGCAAGAGAGTACAAACAGCAACACACTTAACTGACCATTGATAGACCTTATGCCGTTGCAATAGGGATTACAAATGATCACTTAACAGTGTTGGCGTTGGTATGAAATGAACTGACTGAGCAGTTATTGTATTGATGGAGTGATTAAATAGAATAATAGAGTATGGTAAACCTCAATCTAACCAACTATCGAAATGAAATAAATACGTAATGTTTAAAGTCGTTTAATATAAATAATATAACAGCGCTTAAAATACAACAATATTGATAAATATTCTATTCACAGTCACAATTAATTCTACAAGTATAAGGCATGATGCATAATGCAAATATTACCCATAACTATACAAATTAAAAGGTATGGTAACGAATGGGGTTGGCAACTGTCAACGGTTTGGCCAGATGGCGCCAGCATAGCTAGGTCCCTTTCACTAGTATTGTTGTATGGGATTTGGCTTAAAGGCTAGCCCATCCAGGTCAAAAAAAATTAAAAAAAAAACGTGATTTTGACACTTTTGTACGACTGACAGGGACCTAGCTATGCTGGCACCATCTGTAAATACTTTCCACCGGCCAACCCCATTAAATGTCATATAATTACAAAATAATTACAACGTCAACTAACTTTAATATTCAATGGTAATAGTTTTGGTTTTGAGATACTCGTTCAATGCCTCTTGTCCTGCAACAGAAAAAGTATTTGGTTAATCGTCTTTTCGTAAAAATTAGTGCCTACGCCGATTCTGGGATTAGGTCACGGCTTTCTTAGAGCGTTATCACACTTGCGATTTGCAAGCGAGTTTTGTATAGGACCGAACACGCCGTGAGTTCGCCGCGTACGAGTTCTGTATAGAAATCGCTTTCGAATCGCTCAAGTGTGATAAGGCCCTTAGTAGACCATGAAAAAAACGGGTACAACGATAGATGTTGACTTGCTGATAATCAAGAAGGAACTTAGAATAATGTTCTTATTAAAAATAAGCAATGGGATCTTTTACTTGAATTTCATGTATATTTATACTGATACAATACGTTCAAAGTTTGGTTAATGGCTTGACAGATAATATTCATCAATTTGATATGCTACCTTAACATAAAGGAAATAAAGTCCATGTTCAAAACACGGCACCAAATGGTGTGATGCTTGTAAAGTTGGCTTTAAAATTGTGACAACAAAATGGAGATTCAAGTGTATACAGTACAACTCATCTGTCAATCGCAAACTGACTTTAAGAGTCGCCAGGACGCTCGCGTGAACTCGCGTCCCCATACAAACGTAGTTCAGCTCTCATTTTAAAACGACATGCCTTAAAACCAGAAATTTGGCATAGGCATTCTAGTAGTACAGATCTATGTCGGTAATTTGTTTTCGTTGACTAAATATTGTAATACAAATAAAATACAGCAAAAATAAGTTTTGTATGTAAATCTGTATCTGGCTGTATTTTCTTTGTATTACAATTTTTAGCAACGAAGACGAATTACCGACATAGATCTGTACTACTAGAATGCCCATGCCAAATTTCGTGGTTCTAAAGCATGTCGTTTTAAAATGAGAGCTGAACTACGTTTGTATGGGAACGCGAGCGTCCTGGCGACTCTTAAAACAGGTGTATCTATCTATACTTCAATTTAATTAGACACGGGAGTATTTTTTTCTAACACTTAGCCATATTGTGCGAGCAATGATTTTATTTGCGAGGTAATCATTGAACAATTTTTACTATGGGACCAACATCGAAATCGCAATTTTTTTTGTATGTTTCATACATTGTTGGCATGATTTTGGCCAATCCAATATTGATGTTTATTTGTATTGGACATGCAATTTTTTGACAAGATAGAATATGTATAAATCATGGGCATAGCCTTACCTAAGTCCTTGCCGAAGCCGGATTGCTTGAACCCGCCGAAAGGCGCGGCGACGTCGGTCTTGTTGTACGTGTTGACGAACACGGTGCCGGCGTCGATGCGCTCGGCGAACTGTAATGCTCTCGACACGTCCTTAGTGAACACGCCGGACGCGAGCCCGTATTCTGTGGCGTTCGCGCGGCGGATTACGTCGTCCAGGTTTCTGAGAGAAAAAAAACAAGCATTTATTAAAAGTTATAATCATGCATTTATTCTGTAAAATTTGAGTGTTTTAAATATCGTGGATAATTAAAAAAAAACAACTGTAAGCTTTGATGGCATATATACCGTTATTTAGTAAAGGGTACTTTTATTAGCCAACAGAAAAAGTGTTGGATATTAATTGGTCAACATATAAATATAACATTTGTATATGTGATAGCTTTAGCAGTAACAAAATACTAAATAAAATAAAATAGGCCTAATGTCGTTGCAATACCAAATCGTAAAATATCTGTATCGATCGCGATCTACATATGAACACAGTTTGCAGGATACAACTAAGAATTGCATCCTGAATTATTTATAGTAACATAATCGAACGGGCGGAGCGTAAGCGAAGCGAGTTCTTACAAACAACTTCTGGCTACTGAGACGTCTCGGCATTTCGATGGCTTTTAGATTTTGAGAGTTTGTTCGACGATAACTTTAGTAACGATTTTTCTGATCTTTACGAAATTTGTTGGGGTTGTAGCAGAGATACAGAAAATTTGAGAGTTATTTTGTGAGCTGGATCGATCAAGGGATTGTATGTGGACTTAGAACAATCTTCATATAGGTCTTGTTATACTGCATGGTCAACTCGTTAGCAAGTAAATCGCGAGTTCTCCGTTCGAGGCGGACTACTAGTGATATGGTGATATTTTTAATCGTTTTTATTTATTATTTCAATTTGTACTATTTCATTATAGACACTCACTTGCTGCTAAACTTGCTGATAATCATAATGGGGCCGAATGACTCCTCCTTAGCGATGAACATGTCGTCGGTGACGTCAGTGAAGATGGTTGGCTGGAAGAAGTAGCCGGGCCGGTCTACACGTTTACCGCCGAGGACCAGACGGGCGCCTTCCTTTATACCGGCTTCGCAAAACTGGACAAAAATAGGTATAAAATATTATTAACGGGTCTAATTGAAATATTGAAAACACCCGACTGCGGCATGAGGCACTAGTCAGTTATTATAGTGAAAAGCGAACACCCACGCGTGGACTGCCTCCACAGTGGTGATATCTTGGTTACATAATTGTCCAAATGGATGGAAAGTTTTCGTCGCCAATTTTTTATAACATTCTGTTGCTGTTTTTTTTTTAAAGTGACGTGCCTCGGTTGAGCTTGAGCGGGTCTCCGATGGCGATCTTCTTGGTCTCGACCACTCACCGTGGATCTCTTCTGAACATGACATAATGAACGTACCTCAACAAGTTTGTCCTTATGGTTCTGCGGGCCGTGCGACGTGCCTCGGTTGAGCGGGTCTCCGACGGCGATCTTCTTGGTCTCTTCTGAACTTGACATAATGAACGTACCTCAACAAGTTTGTCCATATGCACCTTATGGTTCTGCGGGCCGTGCGACGTGCCTCGGTTGAGCGGGTCTCCGACGGCGATCTTCTTGGTCTCTTCTGAACATGACATAATGAACGTACCTCAACAAGTTTGTCCATATGCACCTTATGGTTCTGCGGGCCGTGCGACGTGCCTCGGTTGAGCGGGTCTCCGACGGCGATCTTCTTGGTCTCTTCTGAACATGACATAATGAACGTACCTCAACAAGTTTGTCCATATGCGCCTTATGGTTCTGCGGGCCGTGCGACGTGCCTCGGTTGAGCGGGTCTCCGACGGCGATCTTCTTGGTCTCTTCTGAACATGACATAATGAACGTACCTCAACAAGTTTGTCCATATGCGCCTTATGGTTCTGCGGGCCGTGCGACGTGCCTCGGTTGAGCGGGTCTCCGACGGCGATCTTCTTGGTCTCCTCGACCACTCTCCGGAGGAACTCGTCGTGAATTGTCTCTTCAATGAACAGCCGGCCAGCAGCGATGCAGTTCTCCCCCTTGTTGAAGAATACGGAGCCCATACCCTGAAAACATTGACATTAGGTATTTTACATCAGTATGTTTATAAATACATATATTTTTCGTCTCTCCGAGTTGTTCTTTTTGAAAGGTACACGAAAAGAACATGTCTGGTCCCTTTTTTGTAAAATGAGATTTCTGTATCAAAATGTGCTTGCAATGAACTATTAGCAACAACTTCTGTAACAGCTGGAATTTTTAACATAAATCCACTTTTTAATTCATAAAAATCGTCATATTTTTTTTTAATAAGAACAGATAATGCAATGTCATTGATTTATTATTTTTTATATTTTATTTTTTATAATATCACTTCAGCAAGAAAATTAGAATAAAACGGTTGCCTGCATTGTCGTATACCAACGAAAAAAAAAATTGCGAATTAATTGAATTGTCATCTTACATTTCTGACAGCCTTGTCCAGATCGCAGTCTTCAAAGACGACGAGCGGCGACTTGCCTCCGAGTTCTAGAGACACTTTCTTCATGTTGGAGGAAGCGCACGACTTCATGATAGTTTGACCTGTGGGAAAAGTTGATTAACTTTAGATTTACATATAAAAACAGAATGCGAAATAACTCTGAAGTCTCACGAAAGCTACATGATACCATAGAGTAACTTATATAGTAGAGCAGCACAGTAACGAATAGCGTACTAGTAGTAGCCTAGTAGCTACTAGGTGGAGTAGCAGTGGAGGTGACATTTCCTCTTACATTTTGGGTATCTTTAGGGGGCTTTCACGCAGATGGCGCGATTGGCTTGAGCTTCAAAAAGTTATTAGGCTGTGCTGCTCTGCTAAATAAGTTACTCTATGATGATACAGCTAGTATGTACGCTCAAAGAAAGAAAAATTTGGGAATTATAAGCGTTTCAAAAACGAGAAGCAAACATGCTTGCATTGTTGGGCTTTGAATTTAATTGCTTCGTAGCAGTCGTGACATCAAACTTACGAAAATACACGAGTAAACCCACGTTGAAGATATATTTGTGCTTCCAATTATTTTAAATTGGCAACTAAATATCTTACAAAGAAAATTTTCCCTACAAAGTTTATAGTTACAACTAACTTTCACGTTTCATAAAAAAAATGCTCGTTAACAAAGTAGATAATTGTCAATATACTGACCGATCTCAGTGCTGCCGGTGAAGCCCAGTTTTCTGACTAGAGGTTGGTCGGCTAAGGCCTGACCGCAGACGGTGCCGCTGCCTGGTAGGATGTTGATAACTCCAGGGGGAATACCGGCTAAGACCGAGAGTTCGGCGAATTTGAGGGCCGTTAGGGGACAAACCTGGAATATTATTGATAGTTTAGAAACAAATAAGTAGTAGTGGTATAGACATTGACATTGTGGAGTAGTGGTATTATGTTGATAGTTCATTGGTAACAATTATGGCGAGGGATATTATAGGAACCTGAGTAAAGTGAGTGTTTAAAGAGCACTTACAGCAGCTGGTTTCATGACGACAGTGTTGCCAGCTGCCAAGCACGCCGCCATCTTCCATGACAACATCATGAGGGGATAATTCCACGGTGTAATCAACGCACACACTCCGATAGGCTCCTTCTTTGTCATTGTCAAGTTCCTACACGAAAAAAATATTATTTGTTAACATAGAAAGTAAGTACCATGATTAAATATCAATTTTCTAATATAATCAGTTTAATTTGATTGCATCGTTCGTTTTAGCGAACTTGAAATGATTACGTATTTTAAAGACATCACACGATAAACTTGGTTAGTGTTAGTAATCATGTTAATATAATTATTATTTTTTATGTCTCATAACGTGTAATTTATGTATAACAGGGTCTTTAGCCGAGATTAAACTAATTGGACCCTTTTTGACAATTTCGAATATCAATTATCAATTTAAAACACGATCGGACTTAAAATGCAAAACTACACGACGGCCGATGATTAACGTTTACTGGTAAACCACCCCAACAACAACCATCCCAACACAGCAACAAATTCTTAAAATAAGATAATGGCAATCGGTCAGAATGGACTGCAAAAGGCAAATGACACCTACAATGTTAAATAAAGAGGAGTGGTAGGACTCAAAGTAGCCGTATCTTTTAAGCAATTTAAGTTCAAATATTCGTTGTAAAGTTTAAAAGTCTCAGAATTGTTCGAGCGTCATTGCACACATGCACACGAGTCATTGCACACATGCACACGTGTCATTGGTGCATAAATATTTTAAGTGTATTTTCTTATTTTTAACCCTTTAAACAACATCATCTGATAAGTAAGACAAAGTGACAACATAAATGACACCTTCGTATATTATGACAGAGTTAAAAAATTGAAAGTTCAATTTTTGACGTAGGGCGGTGAAAAGTGCCTTGATAGTCTTGATACTGTCTATAAATTCTGCAACTATGGTGATAGACACACCACCTAATAAAAAAATAGTTATAATATTTTTTAACCCACTACTCCAATTCGGCAGTTTCCGTGGGCCCACATAATTTCCCCGCAGAAGGTAGGTAGGTTTTTTTTGTTGTGCTTTTAGGTAGTAGGTAATCGTGGACTCACTTCTTCTTCTTTTCGTGTCGAGGTTCCGTTTATGTTTCATTCTTGAGATGCCCATACGTGGACTCACTGTGGATCATAGCAGTAGGACCAAGGTTAATACCCGAATAAAATACGCAAACATACCTGTTGGGTCTAGCATGGTTGATGGGTATGGTAGCGCCCTGTATTTTGTCGCACCAGCCCGCGAAGTAGCGCCACGTCTCGATAGACATGCCTATGTGTGTTTTGAGGGCTAGCGTGTATACGGCGCCTGAATCTATGGATTCGATGGTTGCTAATTCTTCTTTGTGTTGTTCCATTAAGTCGGCTAACCTGGAAGGGGAAAATACTGTTATATATTTTTTAAGTATAAGGACCATTATTTTTATTTTTATCATCCATCTAGCATTTGGCCCGGTTTCTTGCTTCGGCTCTATTTAGCCTGGGGTCTGCTTGGCAACCAAATCCCAGGAATTGGCGTAGGCACTAGTTTTTACGAAAGCGACTGCCATCTGACCCTCCAACCCTAAGGGGAAACTAGGCCTTGTTGGGATTAGGTCCGGTTTCCTCACGATGTTTTCCTTCACCGAAAATAAATAAATAAATAAATAAAAAAATATTTGGGGACAATCTTACACAAATCAACCTAACCCCAAACTAAGCAAAGCTTGTACTATGGGTGCTAGGCGACGATATACATACTTAGATATATAAATACATACTTATATACATAGAAAACATCCATAACTCAGGAACAAATATTTGAGATTAGCACACAAATAAATGCCCTTACCAGGATTCGAACCCGGGACCTCCAGCTTCGTAGGCAGGGTCACTACCAACTAGGCTATGGAGGCCGTTTAAAAAAGCGACTACTTTAAATCTAAAGCTTAGCATAATGCATGAACTATCAGAATCGCCGGTCGATCGTATTTACAAACTGCGCTTGTTAATAAAAAATACTAGCGACAGGTACAACTTATACTGGCGCCATTTTACCAAACTGTCGACATTTGCCTTCTCATTTTTTTAAGATGTCACATTTCATCACCATCAAAATCTGAACTTACTTGAACAACATAGCACCTCGCTCCCTCGCGCTAATCTTCGCCCACTCCCCCTCAAAAGCCTTCGCGGCCGCCTTCACCGCCCTATCCACATCACTCGCACTCGCACTCTGCACTTTACATATCACCGACTCATCAGTAGGATTCACTATCGTCAAACTCTTCCCACTATCAGCATCAACAAACTCCCCGTTTATAAATAACTGCGTAGGGAATTTGATCTTCATTTTGTTAACGTCTAATTCTAAACCGTCGTAAATAACTTCTTTGGTTGCGGAACCTCCCCGTCCTTTGGCGACGGCCATGTTGAAGAAGTCCTCGAAAGTCGTGTTCATGTATATGTCCTCGTTTTGAAGCTCGATTTTGGCTAGGTCTTTTACCTCTTCGACTAGTCGCACGACATCCATTGAGCCTGAAATGGGAATCGGAGTTAGTTATGATTATGATCATTTTTTGGCAATATAAAAATAATAGGGAGTAATTTTTTTTATAACGGTGGTTAGACTTTCCTGTGTGACGTACACCTAATCAGCTTAGCTTGAATATGTGGACGAGTTTAGTACAAGGGACCACTTTCTCGATTTACGGGGCACTTTTTTTTTTCATTAATAGAAAGCAGATATCGCGTAGCTTTGAAAAGTACTAGTAACTCCATATCGACAAAGTTACAGGGGTGAACCTGGATTGTTATACTACAAATTGGTGTACAATACTATTGAGATGTGCTGTTCGAATCGTAGAAATTTACAAATAAAATTGCGCTCATGTGTGGTGACCTCGTGCTCCTTGTAAAAGCTTAATGATGAATTGATGAGGTGTCCGTGTACTCTGTGGTTGATACATACCTGCGCCAGAGTCAAAGAAGTCCGTATCATTATCAATATCGATTCTAAGTATCGCCTTCCAAACATCACGGACGCTTTCAACGAATTGTTTTTCTTCTGCCGTTAATTCCAATGCTACTTTGTTCTCGCTCGCTTTGAAGAAATTTGACGCGTTAATCATTTTTCCGTTCACTTTTAGACGTTGTATGTTGAGCTGGAAGTGAGAAAGAGTGAATTAGAAAGAGAGAAAAGTTGGTCCTTCGAGCCGGATAATTTTTACTGTTAGATTTTGTGTATGTACGATAAAGAACAACAAAAAAGAACAAACTACTTTCAGACAATTTGACAAAAGACTAAATATGTTTAGCGATAGCTGAAACGCAGAAGAATTCAGTCATTCAGATAAAAAAAGTGTAGACCAGAAAATAGTCTATGGGCTTTTAAACAAAATTCCAGAACTCATACACAATATTCCGCCCCAGCTGAATATTGACTTGGTTTGCGGATTTTTTATCTGTATGTCTGAATAGGCGTGACTACACCTAGCGCACCGCCTCGCGAGGAAATTGCCACGCGCGACAGCTCGGCTAGTGTGGTGCGCCTCGACCACGACAAACGCACGCGCGGCCGCAATGCCTCGGGCGAGGCAGATCCACACTAGCCGAGCTGTCACGCGTGGCAATTTCCGCGCGAGGCGGTGCGCCAGGTGTAAACACGCCTAATTCCGCTGAGAGAACTGGGGTCTCTGAAGTCCAATAAACCAGATCTTCTTTAATGATTGTATTACTGTAACAACAGAGTTTCTTAACCCCCAAAGCATACCTTAACTCCATCATCAGCAGTAATAAGCAGCCCGCCATCATGCACCAGCGCCGGCCTCTTCAACCCGGGTATAACCAGCTCATCCCCCTCCACTTCGCCCCCCTTCCATAGACTGGAGCCGAAGAACTTGACCTCCACTGTGGTGTCACTTGCGGTGTCTATGCCATCTCTGGTCTGTGGCTGGATGAAGGTGGTGGCGCCGGGTGAGGAGTCTAGGCCGCGGATGAAGTTATGGAGGGCGGTGCCGCCTTTGGACCAGTCGATCTGAAAAAAAGTTTTATTACTGCATCAAAAATATGTATAGCCGTATAACTAACAAAGTAATATACTATCAAATCGTAATAGTTACCGAAGATACGAAAAATTGCGACCAATAGCTCAAATATATTATTGATTATTTTATAATGTTTTATATACTCCTAAAGTGCTATCAGGAGTATTAGGACTACAGGAGTCAGATATCTGGTAGAAAGTCCTTTGGTTATAACCATCCATTTAACTTATTTGTAATAAAAACGTCAGCCTATAGCTTTTTTTTTTCGTCATAAATAAATACTATTATATATTCTATTCTACTACATAAGGCACAAAACACACCTGAGCTAAATTAAACAAATCCATAGACAATATGCTTAAATTTGTCTATGGCCTCCATACAAAAAGAAACAGCTACCATAGACAAATTTAAGCATTTTGTCTATGAATTTGCTTAATTCAGCTCAAGTATGTTTTGTGCCTAAATCTATTATAACTTGTTATTGTTACAAGGTAAGATGATTACGCATTTTGAAAACAAAAAATGTTAATACTTTGACCGAAACGTTGTCTAAACTTGCACCAAACCGTCTGTTAACGTTAACGTCATCGTTAAAAAAAACTTGTATAAAAGTTTGACAGTTTTCTATGGGATGACAGCTTCGTCGCCATATTTAACGTTGATGAGTCCGTTAATTGTTCGTGGTGCAATCTACACAAATCTACCACTCAAACATTCTAAATGAATTTGCCTCAAACAAATACACATGTAAGCCTTATCACAATTCCATAGGGGTTATTTACTTGTTGAAGCCAGTAACAGTGTGCCACCCAAGAGTGTATCATAGGGGTTATCGAGCCACGTGCTCCAACACATGTATACGAATGTAGAATTGTTTTTACAAAATGTATAGCAGTCTGTGGTGATAACTACTTTATTTTGTAAAAAAAAATCGTAACAAAACAATCTCGTTACCGGACGGAGTATGACTTGCGTTGCCGCGAATACTACTTGAACATTTACCAGGATTTTTTTAAGATGTCCGAAATGTAGGTAGAATTCTTTAGTACGATTCCGACATCATCAAAAAATATCACTATAGTGTCTCATACTAAACAAAACTGTAAGAAAGAAAATAATATTATGATATTTATTATGATGATGGTGGCGGTTCCGGGGGACGCTGCAAAATATTACACCACACAAGGTGGCGCAACAGAAAACCGTCGTGTCATCAAAATTATAGTTTTAGTTTATAATGTAATATGTATGCTAGTCTTTAAGGTATCTATCTACGGGCCACTAGTCGCCTGAAAATAAACGTTTTTCATTTCATTATAATATGTTATGAACATACCCCGGATTTTTGAAGGCGGAAAGATTTCGCGTTTATAACTTTGTTTATTGTAAAATAGTTATCAAACTACGAATAAAAAATTGGTAGGCAGTTCCAAACGGACTTAGAAATATTCGAATAGTTTCTTTGTTTACAGTTTTTACATATTTTTTGGCTAATGTAAAACATCCCCGCACCAAAAAATCCGGGGTATGGATACGGATATGAGTACAATAAAATGAATCTGTACAACTTACGACGTTGAATTTTGTATAGTAACAGTTTATACCCCGGAGCAACATTTAAGATAGTTTTTCGTCTAAAACGCACGCAGGCTAAGCTAGTATGATATGAATATTATAGCTAGTATGTAATATAATGTTACCTGATGTGTTTCCGCCTTGAACAGCGCCGGGTCGTAGGTGGCGCCCTCTTCGGTTTGTGTAATTTTTGGGGCCGTGCCGTTTGCCACCATGTTCACTGATTCCGCTAGCGCCTTAATACCTGTTACGGAAATAACAGTCAAAAAAAAATTTAAAAGCATGAAGTTTCTTGCATTAAGAATGTAGGTTAAAAATAAGGCAAAGACGCTATATGTAAAGTAGGGAATGCAATACCGGTATGTTTTGTTTGGGCAATCCCGGTATACCAGTATTGGACGATACAAAAAAAACAGTATTGCATTCCTAGTGTAAGCTTGTTGGTAACATAAAAGTAGATCAAAACGCAACAGTACACTGTGTAACATGGGGATTAAAAAGAAATAAATAGACGAGTTCAATAGAAGCCCGAGAATGAAGAAGGGGGCTTTTACAATTCGTTTTTGCAATGTTTTTATCCTTAGAATCTTTAACAACATACAATGCCCATGTTATATTCTGAGTAAACTCTTATGTAGCAACATCAGGCTTCTGTCACTCACCTTCGGGATATAAGTATTTGTTGTAAATCGTGTCCACATTATCGTCTATAGTGACGGGGAATGTCTTCTGCAGCAAGATCGGCCCAGTGTCAAGGCCGTCGTCGGCCCAGAAGATGGAAAGGCCGCAGGTTGTGTCGCCCTCTATTAGAGTCCTGAAATAACCATTCAATGTCTCAGAAATGTGTTACATTTTCAGTACCTTTAATTTTAGACCTCCTGGGCTCAGAAGTTAGCTTATTATAGAATGTATATTTAAGTAATCACAGATATCGGAACATCGTCTCTATTGTCAAGGCGATAAAGTGCATGTTCAGATATTTTTTTGAATATCTGAATATTTGATGGCGACTGTACAAAGCAAAATACTGAAGTGTCAAATCAGCTGGAAGTTTCATATTAGTATATAGAATCTTCTAAATACAGAATTTGGAAAGAATCACATTAAATAATTATACCGACCGCCTGTAGATTCTATGGAATAAAGTCGAACTCGTTTTACCACGCGAGTATTTCTTAAATAATAAATAGTAAGAGAATGACTATTTTTAAGTCAAGTAGAGGTATTTAATATTCAGTAGTTGACTGTGTATTTTCGAATTTTGTAACAAGTGTGTGTGTGTTGTAATAGTGATGCAAATTGTAACCTTGAACCTGCAACTGTCATATGTTTCTAGAATATCTTTCCCAAAAATTGAATTAGCTTATAATGTATAGTCTAAGTAAGCAAGTAAGAAGAGATCGCTTTTTAGCGATGCCTGCCTCCGCCTGTTGTTTACCTCTTCATTAAACTTGCTGTATTTTCTATACTGTTTTTTTTTCAGGTGTTCAATAAAGAGTATTTATATTGTATTGTCTTACCAATTGATGGAAGATGCGCCTCTATGCCTTGGCAGTATGCTGGGGTGGTAGCAGATACTCTGGTATTTGGGGTAGTTGATCACCTCCATGGGGATGAATTGGGTGCAGAATGGCAGTACGTTGATGTCAGCTTTCACCTAAAAATTTTACGTTCTTTTAATAAATTGTAT
Source organism: Pammene fasciana (assembly GCA_911728535.1). Classification (NCBI taxonomy): domain Eukaryota; kingdom Metazoa; phylum Arthropoda; class Insecta; order Lepidoptera; family Tortricidae; genus Pammene; species Pammene fasciana. Next base: position 9,556,345 of record OU452292.1, read on the forward strand.
TAATAGGCGTGTCCATTTACGTTCTTTTAATAAATTGTATTAATAGGCGTGTCCACACAGGCTGAGCAGCCTCACGGGGAAATTACCAGCAAACCTGCAAGCAGCTTCGACCAAGACATGTATGTTGCCGGCCGATCGTAAAATCAGGCAGATCGTAATGTTCCTGTGTAATATTTTAACGATAGTCACATTAAACCAATGTATAGGTAGGTTAGGTTCGTTAGGTTGCTTCAGATGCCCGAAGGGCAAACTGCCCCAGAGTCCCCAGACAAAGATTTTTACGTTTCACGATATGCCTAGGAATTTCACGATATGCCTGATTTTACGATCGGCCGCTGACACGTATACGGATACACTGTCCAAGCTGCTTCGCGCGGAAATTTCCTCTCGCCTGCCTGCTCGGCCTGTGTGGAGCCGCCTAATCTCTCTAGAATAATAAATTATCTTATAAGAATCTCGCTTGCATCCGGGATCTTGGTGTGTGAGTGGCGTCTTTGTATATGACATATAGCGTTCAAAGAGTTAACTAAGACAGACCATTCATTCTTATATTTAACATACCTAATTGATTACAGTCACCGTCAAATATAAGCCAAGGTACTCAAACATATCTAAACAAGCACTTTATCGCCTTGACAATAGACGCGTTGTTCAGATATTTGTGACCTCCTTGGCCGCTCTGATATATCTGATGGCTGTACATGATGACTGTCAATTTTAAAAACCGATATGTTTTGAGTATCGCGTAGTTTGAAGATATCATTATGCAACTTGTTTTTAAGTAATGTTGCGAAATAATTTATAATTAGAATTATATCATGGGGCATATCTTAAGGCCATGGCTATAAGATAACACAGGTCGCTTGTGATAAGCCTTATCAACCCATAGACAGCCATGGCTACTTTTTGCGTCTCAATAACACCCTGCCCGCAACTAGATTAGTGGACGAGTTCAGTCAAAGGGCCCACTTTGATGATTTACAACACTTAGTTCTTTCACTAATAGGTATATTGTGTAGTTTTATTTTAAGAAGTACTACTGTTCCTTATCAATAAAGTGGGACCTTTTCGCCTAGACTGACACATTTGTATATAACTTAAAAAGATATTTTCTCAAAAATGTCCCGCAAGGTTGACTTTTACGGTTTAATATCAGGCGGTGAAGTGCTTCGTTTATGGTCAGTTAAAAATTTAAAAAGTTACGGAAATTGCAGTCTCGATTTCGATCCGTAAATTTCCAATACAAATTCCATTATTGTCGAGGTACATACTTTTTTTTAAAGTAGTAACGGCTATAGAACTAGGTGGAACAGTTCCTAAACAGCCAAAATAGAGAACGAGTTACAATTATTTATAATGTTGGTACCGCGTGTTTTTAGCCGTCTCAAATAGATTGGCGTTGTTCGGCAGAAAAATACACTTCTATTGAATATTTAAAAAAAGTAAAAGGCGGTAAAGCAAATGTTTTTACTTTTTCTATGAAAATTTTATAAGTAGCTAACGAAGTAAACGAAATACTAATAGTAGTAAAAGTGAAAGTATTTATTTAAAGAAAATGAGTTCCACTTCATGTGACGAGAATATGGAATATACGCCTCCAGAATTAAGAGCAGAGGCGAATTCTGCAATGAATAACTTGTTTCCAGCGAAATCTAAGGACACAATTTATTTCGATTGACATACCTACTTATTTTTATTTTCTTGCACCATTTTTGAGAAAAGCACTATATTTGACTCGGCGGGAAGAGCCATTGCCGGCTTCGTATTAACTTAAACGGACTCCCGTTCCGGTCGTCCGTTTAAACATAATACTCAGCCCGCAATGGGCTACTTCACCTCCTCGACAATAATGTACTATTTTTTAAAGGAGTAGATTTAATATATTATATAAAAGATTAAACGTAGTTCAAGATAGCAAAAAAAAATTACTTTCTACATTAATTACTTTCTACACAAATCAACCCAGTCCCACAGTAAGCTCAATAAGGCTTGTGTTGTGGGTACTAGACGACGATATATATAATAGATAGATATAGAAAAATCCTTAAATACAAAGAAAACATCCATAACTCAGGAACAAATATCCGTGATAAACACACAAATACATGCCCTGACCAGGATTCGAACCCGGGACCTCCAGCTTCATAGGCAGGGTCACTCCCGACTAGGCTAGGAGGCCGTCATTGTAATTTAACTGGTTTGTCTCAGTTATCTGAGTATAGAACGAATGGTCTGATTTATGATGATAAGGAGTTCACGAGAGCAGTAGGCAGTGTGAACCAAATTGATGACTTAATGTACGTCTTTATTTAGCATTTAACTGAACTGATATAACTGATCTACATAACTATATTGACTGTATACCTATAGGATTTAGGAGCCCTTTAAAGCTCCACTGGTAAATAATTGTGATTATTTAAATTTAACAATAGATATTTATAAAACGGGGCCGCTATGTACACTCAGCAGCAAAAGTTACTAAGCGGGTAGGGTGTTCAAAATGATCTACACACGCTCTTATTCTCTTAACAATAAAGCCGTGTCCAGCTCATTTTGAACACCCTTAGCTACTTAGCTTAGCCACTTAGCTTAGCTATTTTTGCAGCTAACTGTACTGTATTTTGCAGTTAAGGATCCTTACATATGATCCCAAGAATTAACGTTGGCATTGGTTTTTACGAACGCAACTGCCATCTGATCATCTAATGAAGTGTAAAACTAGGCGTTATTGGGATTAGCTCCGGTTTTCTCACAATTTTTACATTCACCAAAAAGCGACTGGTAAATATCAAATGATATTGGATACATACTTTCCAAAATACACAGTAGTAACATGCATCTATATCCTCTGGAGTTGTATCCATAGGCTAATGGTAACTGCTTATCATGCAAATAATAAACTCTTAATTTCAGTATTTTACACTGTGTGCGTATTTACCTTAAATACTAACATATTAGTGAAAAATTTGCTGGCATATGATCTACCTATAATATTTGTAGTTACTGTATGTATTCCTAAATAAAGATTAAATAAATAAGATATTATTATTCCGTATATTTATTTTCTTTCTTAAGTTAGGCTATTTACAATGTGAATATAAAATTAAAATAAAATATACCATACAAAACAAAAACAATATAAAACATAGACACATTATAAAAAACCTAACCTAGTGTGCTGCCGACAGCAGGGCAAGGCCCAGGCTGCCGGTGGTCAGGGCCGCAGAGAGAGGAACCTTCGGACTATACACACCGTGTCCAGGATTACCGCCTTCTGAATCTGACCATTGATACAACCCCGTAGCGAAACAACTATCGGCACAATAATCTGAGGCTGAATCAACCTCCCACATGGCGGTCACCTCGTGACCTAGGTCTAGGTACTTGCTGGAGTTGGAATATTATTCTCTTAATTAGTTTGTGGTTTAAAAAAATGTTTGTAGTTTAAGGAAAGTACAATCAACTTACGGTTTTGTATTCTTCTAGGATTTCGGGTATGACTTGTCCCTTCACCCTCCATGTCTTGTATTTGTACACTGGTTTCCCATTTTGTGCGGCAATTGTGGCTGTGACAAAAAAAAACATTGACAATTATCTGAGGTTTTATTTGCGTGGTTTAACATGTAAATTAAAAAATAATAAAACTTAGTTTTTCTTAACCTTTAAGGACAGCAGAGAGGTTTGAGTTTACACATAAAAAGAACTCAAGGAAAAAATTGAGGATAAAATAAATACTGTATTTAAAATTTCAGGTAGCTTAACATGGCTTTTTCATTTCCTACTACATATGCAAAAATCAGTAACTAAAACACAATATTTTTCTGAATTAATTCGAATTGGGATCAGGATTTTTGAAAAAAAACTTGTATCTTGTTCTGTCACTCAAAAGAAAAATGTAGTAACTATGTATGCAATGCATACTATGTTTCAACTTAGAGAAGAAGTGTAAGATACAAGTTTTTTTCAAAGTAGTGACTATGTGCATTAAACTCATATAATTCAAAGAATCACAGTCAGGAAGCAAAAGCAGCACAGAAGTAGGGACTCTAATACAACTTTTGTCAAAGAGAGCCAAGCAAATATTCTGACGTCAGCATTGTGCTCAAGTCCCACCCCCGTTGCAGTCAAGTCATCAGTGTCATCACGCTTGAGTGTGATGGTTATTATCGACAGTGATTATTATAGACTAGACTGGTGTCTACGATCCCAAAACTTACCTAGAGGATCCTCTCGGTTGCCCTTGTCCAGGACTGTGAACACTCCGACCACCTCATGCCCATCTCTGACCAGTAGCTTGAACACCTCAGCAGCAAATGTGCTCTGACCAATTATTGCTACTCGCAACTTGGTTTTGGGCTGAAATTGTTAATGTTATAATTAAGAGCATGTTTAATGGTAACTCGAATAAATAAATATTAAAGAGCTGAGAGGCGTTTTTTCTATTTATTGTTAATTATTCATTATTGTATTTAATGTACAATTATGTTACGCTGTGCAATATTACTTTTAATTGTACTATTAAATTACATTCAAATAAAAATTACAATAAGGTTGCCAAGAAAAAGAAAAAATAGAGTATCTTATTTATCGTATGATACAGTCAGCAGCAGAAGTAACTATGCGGGTAGGGTGTTCATATTGACCTACACACGCTCTTATTCTCTTAAAAATAAAGTTGTGTCGTGTCGTAAAAAATGTTAACACCCTACCCGCTTAGCTAGTATTGCTGCTGACTAGATTGCATGAAAAAGTCATACATAATATAAGTGCCAACATCAATATAAACAAATAAAACTTACCTCATCTTGTATTGCAACAGGTGGCATGTTGGAGACGAAAACTTGTTCTATTCAGGAAATTACAGTTTATCAACTCCTGTGCACGCTCTGAGGAGCGCACTCAAACTAGTCGGAGACTCTTACGGCCTTCCTATTTATTGTGCTAGCCATTCGAACACCATCTCAACTTTGACACCACTTATCGCAAGCTTGTGGGACTATGCGACGAATTATTTTTATCACACGTTTTGATTTACCCCGCACTGTGCGTGTGTGAACATATTGACGGCATGCGTTGGTTTAACTGCCGTAAAACCTTATAAAAGTTATTATGAATTACCTATTCCAATGGGGTTGGCAACTGTCAACGGTTTGGCCAGATGGCGCCAGCATAGCTAGGTCCCTTTCACTAGTATTGTTGTATGGGATTTGGCTTAAAGGCTAGCCCATCCAGGTCAAAAAAAATTAAAAAAAAAACGTGATTTTGACACTTTTGTACGACTGACAGGGACCCAGCTATGCTGGCGCCATCTGTAAATACTTTCCACCGGCCAACCCCATTCATGATTTCACTTTCACAAGACAGTCCCGTCTGTCCCGTCCCGCCAAAAGTTTTGTCAGTTTTGACACTTTTGACAGCATTAAAGTTGACATTGACAGTAAAAATATTGAAAAGACGGGAAACGTTTAAGGGTCGCCACACACCTAGCGGTTTTCCTCGCGGAATTACCGGAAGTAGCGGAAATTTGTCTATGGTAGCGGAAATTTGTCTATGGTAGCAGATTTTTTGTATGGAAGCCATAGACAAATTACCGGAAGTAGAGGAAATTCATAGACAAAATGCTTAATTTGTCTATGAATTTCCGCTACTTCCGGTAATTCCGCGAGGAAAACCGCTAGGTGTGTGGCGACCCTAAGGAGCCGGTTTCTCAGTATTTCGTTAAGAGTTCTGTTTAATGGCCTCTACACTAGGCGCAATGTCGACGCAAAAATCGCCGACGATATCGATACGTTGCTGTCTAGGTAGGTGCAACGAAATCAACCGAAATGTATTTAAAATCGCAGTTCACTACGCTTACGTCTGTAGAAGGCCTAATACTGGTATTACAACTCCCTTAAAGCGGTATTACACATTGCAACCTGCAGGGCCCAATCTGTTGTGTACCCTGCCTCTTCCTAACCCTCCTTCAGCTCCCTACGGGCCCTACCTTCAATTACACCTTCCAACCTGACAGATTGGGCCCTGCAGGTTGCAATGTGTAATACCGCTTTTAATCGGGTCCTAATAACGATAAGGATACCGCAATACGTTAGACACGTTAAGCAATATGTCGAGCGTATGGGGAAGTCCGGTGAAAACATTTTGTAGAGGGCGCTGTTCCAGATTCCATACATCCATACAAGAGAAAGAGGTACATACAAATAGAGCAAGAGACAGAAGAAGAATGGTCCTTAACTAGTAAGCAGTCAAAAAGTTTTTTTTAGACAAAAACCTTCCCCATGGCGTTAATCAACAGTATTTGAATTTTAGTGTATTTCAGAAACCGGTGGATTTTCAATATAAAAACTACTCAGGCCATACAAATTTAGCTTCTAAGGACCAATGTTGGAGATGCCACTTTGTAAGTTGCCTTCCCCATTGCGGCGTCCTTAGGCCAGTTTTATAAAGCTACAAGTTACAATTTACAAGCGGAAGTCTCTTTCTAACCCTATGTGTTAGAAAGAGGCTTCCGCTTGTAAATTGTAACTTGTAGCTTTATAAAACTGGCCTCTTGTTGTTAGGGCCTGATTTAGGGTCACAACAGACCTAGCGGAATTCCTCGCGGAATTAGCGGAAGTAGCGGAAATTTGTCTGTGGTAGCGGAAATCTGTCTATGGTAGCAGATTTTTTGTATGGAAGCCATACACAAATTTCCGTTACCATAGACAAATTAAGCATTTTGTCTATGAATTTCCGCTACTTCCGCTAATTCCGCGAGGAAAACCGCTAGGTGTGTGGTGACCCTTAGGGAGATGTAATACCGGCATACTTTTTAGAAACAGGGTTTGGATGGTAGCTTAAATTTGTCTATGGCCTCCATAATTAATTAATTCATTTAATGTTATTTTATTTGTATGTCTTTCCCGACCACGGAACAATGGTGTTCCGGACCTTTGGGAGGCGTATGCGGAGCCGAAGCCAACGCGCAGAGGCCCTTTCGACAATTTAATGAAAAGTGAGGGGTACACTAAGCGGATGCTGCCCCTGCCCGTGTCATGGGACGCACGCAGAGACAGCACCCGCCATGGTGTAAGGACTATTGAGTATTAATGGAGTCTAAAATGTACTAGGCTATTGGGTGAAAAGTAATGGGCTGATTAATGGGCTATTGGATGAAGAACCGGACGCCTGCCTAATAAAACGGTATCCAATTTCATTTCCGGCAGACGGTGACTCGCCGTCCGCAAGATGGGCCCCCATAAAAAGCGACATCAAAGATGGCTCAAGGGCAACACCGGTGCGGGAGCTGGGGGTAGAGAGGTGTCACTGGACTTTAAACATATAGCCAACTCGCCACTTAGGTTTCCACATCTACCCTCGAGAACACAGCTCTAACGACCCCACTCTGGACAGCCGGCTAAGGCAAGCCAGAGGCAGGGGACCTGTCCCACCATCCGACAGGGCACCCCAGGGGCACTCAGGTACGTGGAGTCGCTACTCTCCAACAGCTCGCCACAAGCTGCCCTGCGTTGACTGATTGCGCTGGTGAAAACCAGCGGGCGATGGGGTCGTCACATCCCTACGCCTAATATATAAAATATCCTATATTATTAGTAAAATATATTAGTTATAACCATATGGACATGTTTCTGGAATAAATTAATTTCATTTCTCTATGTTTAATGTATCTCTTAGACCTACGGCCGACATTTATTTATTTATTTTAATTGATTATAGGTAATTGAATTATTTGTAAATACTAACAATTTATTTTAAGCATTCCTACTAACAATAATGATACAAGTTGGTCTCTGAATAAATGAAATTGAAATTGAAAATTTCATTTCATTTCATTTTCATATAGTGCTAGCGGTACACGCCGAAATTCAGTATAATGCTGCAAATGGTGTTAAAAGCATAAAAATCGGACCGATTGATCTTTAGGCCAAATGAATCGATTCGGCCCGTAGCAGTAAAAAAAAAAAAAAAACAGAGTGCAGTTATGACGTCATCTTTTTTTTGTATGGAAAAAAAAAATTGTTCTGAAACCTATCGTGTGTGGTATCAAATGAAAGGGCTTTCTGAGCTAATTCCAAAAATATGTCACATCATTACATTTCAGTCACATGTTTGAAATAAACATAAAAAACATTTTCAAAACATACCAAGTTTGGGCTCCTCGAGATACGACACCAAGCAATATTTTTTTGTAAAATATATCTCAAATGATACCTAATATCCTCATAACTAACCCCAAGAATGCAATTTTGAAAATAGTTACATTTAGTATTTTTTTCTGATTTTTAATGTTTACAAAGTGCGTCGTATTACTCAATACGAGTACGAGTACCGTAATATCCTCCAACTTTGCCCCCAGGCGAAACTTTGCCCAACATTTTGAACAAATTCATTAATTTACGTAATTTTATAGTATGTATGTATGTATGTACTTTATTGCACATAAACAAGTTTAACAATATTACAACAGTAAAATAAAAAATAAAAAAGATATGCACAAAGGCGAGCTTATCCCTAAAAGGGATCTCTTCCAGCCAACCCATAGTATAGTATTCTGGTGCGGGCAAGTGTTGATGTGAATCTCACAAAATGGGAAAGCATGGTGAGTAAAACCCATACTTATACTTATACCTGTATATAATAAGGCAATGGGGAAAGCCAGTGAAACCTTATTGTAGAGGGTGCTCTTTTAGATTCCATACAATGAGGAAAAGAAACAAAAGATGAATGGTCCTTAACAATGTACGGGAACTATGTACAGTTAAAAGGCTTTTCTTATGCAATTGTTTCCCTATACCTTTTTGCTTCAGCATTTTCATTTTAGAGTATTGTGACAGTTGCCATTACTCTAGATTGTTTATATCGTAATTCGATTTCAAAAGGATAATGAATGAAGAAGTCTTGATGTGGGCAATGTTACGTTGTAATGTAACAACTAGTGATGGCCAACTTTGCCCAAGACAAAAAAAAAACTTAGGGCTATCGGCTTTTTGTTTTAACCACTCGGCACAAAAAAAAGGTGATTATTGTTTTTGAAATATATATATGACGTTTTGGAACTGTTTCTTTATTTTTTTAATGTAATTGTTAATGTGAAACCATAGTATTCAATATATACATAATTTTCTTTGGTCTGCCGATTTATTTGTAAACATTACTAAGATAGGTTCGTTATGATTTGTTTCTATTATAAATAATGAAATATAACTCATTTAATTATGTTTTGTTTAATATACATACTAATGCCTGAAAAATAAAAACATGACTAAATTAAAAAAATTAAGTCAAATGAGACAACCCTTGTACTTTGGAATGCTTGTATGCACCTTGTACCGTAAAGATCAAAAACGCGTACCTATCATTGCCCACCTAATTTGTACAAAAGTTCACGTACTTATCGCTGAACTATTTAAAGGGAATGATAGGATTACCCTAGAGATTTGCTGTAATTCTTGTTTCAATACTATAATCGCATTATTTAAGCGCAAATCGACTTGAGCAATGTTGGGTAAAACTCGATATTACTTTACCCACCCTCAAGTTTGCAAAAAATGGGATAAACTTAATTCGCTTTAAGTAAGAAAAATCCTGATATATGCAACCCGGGTTCCTCGACCTCACCTATCACGTTATATGAAAAGAACGTGTAAACAGAGTTTCATTACTCCGAGAATTATTAGATCCCACATTCGTAATAAAGAAAAATTAAAAAAAAATACTTAGTGAAATTATTTTCAAAATTGCTTTCTTGGGGTTTGAAATGAGGATATCAGGTATCATTTAAGGTATGTTTTACAAAAAAATATTCAACCGTATCGTATTTGTAGGAGCCCAAACTTGGTATGTTTTGAAAATTTTTTTTATTTTCATTTGAAACAAGTGACATAAATATAATGATATGATATATTTTTAGAATAGGCTCAAAAAGCCCTTTCATTTGATACCACACACGATAGGTTTCAGAACAAAATTTATTTTTTTTCCATACAAAAAAAAGATGACGTCATAACTGCACTCTGTTTTTTTTTTTTTACTGCTTCGGGCCAAATCGATTAATTTGGCCTAAAGATCAATCGTTCCAATTTTCATGCTTTTAACACCGTTTGCAGCATGTTTAAGGCGTACCGCTAGTACTAATACATTACTTGCTCCATTCAGCTCAGGTGTGTTTTGCCCCTAATACACCAACTCAAAAAGTATGTCGTGATGCAAGGGAATCACGTCTGTGCATTTTGTTACCTCTAATTTTATGATGTTTATTTAGCTAAAAAGATGATACTGGAAATATTTTAGTTACTTAATTGCATGATCACTTACGAAGGAACGTTGTGCTTATCAATGATACCATGGTCATAACATAACAAATAACATAATTATTCCATAGTTTTCGTCATAGCATGGGATATGCGGGGTCATAGAGATAACCTAACTGTAGGTGATCCATTTTGTCTGAAGTAAGTATACTTAGATACTTAATACCAGAGGCCAGTTTTATAAAGCTACAAGTTACAACTTACAAGCGGAAGTCTCTTTCTAACACATAGGGTTAGAAAGAGAGTTCCGCTTGTAAATTGTAACTTGTAGCTTTATAAAACTGGCCTCAGGAGTACTAAGTATAATATCCGTAATCGTTTAAAATTATCCCTTTATTGTCTGTCTGCCCGCGGCTTAGCTCAGTGATCTTTAGCACAGAAAGCTGAATTTGGTATGGGTGTTTTGGTATGACTTACGTGTATTTAATCATACCAAGAAAACGTAAAGTCGATAGTGTCAATCAATACCTTCAGAAATAACTAGTGGCTAATTTAAAAAATGTGTCTCGCTCCTCCAACTTTTGAACAGTAGGTTTAAAAATATGGAAAAATTTCATGGAAGTGACGCTTATCATTATCAAATACTTTTAGCGCAAACTAATTGAATAAATTGGTTGAGAAGTTTATGAGTTACCGAAAAAATATGTAATATCATAGTAAAAGAATGTAAGCTCCGCAAAATATCCTATTAAGGCTATTACCTATTTATTTAATATTATTAACATTATACTTAATTATTTAGGTAAGCATAGGTACCTAAAGTCAATTACGAAAACATTCATTTTATTCCGTTTTATCACTCAGCCAATTACTTCTTGCAAACACGAGTTTTGCAAAGCACAAAACTAATTATAACTATTCTGGTTCCGTGTCACTGAATACAGTAATTCATTGATATCAGATTAAAAACTAATGTTAATGGTGAAACAGCGCAACAAGATGCCCAAAGATATCGAGAGTAGTCATATCCAAAATTATTTTACTTATACGTTTTGCTTAGTTGAATAATCTTTTAAAGATAATCCCACTCTCAGCATATTAAATCAGTATACATAAATGATCCCTAGAATTAACATGAATTCTGATAACAAGTGGTCTGAGAATCAAACCAGTTCAAGCCGGTTCGCAGACTATTAAATTATAAACAGCCCTCGTGATAATAGGACATTGAAGTCAAGAAAATAGCAAGTCTGGTTTTGTCCGGTTTAACAAACGGTAGGTGGTATCCAAGAGTCATGGAGTGCGTCGTTGCTTTACTACTTATTAATTACGTTACGCTTAATTAAAAAAAATACGACTCGTATACTGGCTTTTGTGAACATGGCCTTTTTAACTAGTGGACCAGGCAGAAAACAAAAATTGTAGATGAGATCACAGCTATTGAGTAACGAAAATGAAAGTGATAGCTTGCGTACGGGTTGATAAGACAGGACAGAAGAACACTAAGATAGGGATAATAAGTGTGTGTTCGAGACAAGGGAAAGGGTGGAGGTTGAGGAACAGTACAGAGATAAGTCATCAACTAAAGTATCAACTGGCTGTTCATGCAAAGGGACAGGCAGTCAATAGTCACCACGGGAGGCATATCTCCAAACAATAATGTTGATGATAATAATGAGGTATATTTTTTTCATACTTTTCATTGCACAAGATGATATTATGCGTATTATCTTTTATACAGGGTTTTTTAGAAATAGCAATAAAATCACAAGCGAAAACATCCAAAATGAAATTCAAATAATCAATGGTAAATCTGCACCTTTATGGAAACAAGCTACATGTGATCGCAATGATCAGCTGTACTGTGAGAGAACGAAAAAGAAGGAATAGCGTTTGCTTGGACATGTAATATAATAGCAGTAGATAAGCCCAAAAGGCTAGTGGAAAATGATACAATGTCTATATGCTCTAATACTTAATTTCACAACTGAATGATATATTTACTTTACCTAAAAGCAAAATCAACGTAGTAACTGACTATAAATAAATACCTAACTTATACCTACTCACTTATATCATATCTAAACTCGTTCCAACAATGACATGCTCATATTTATTGGACCATCAAAGACGGTCAACAAAAGCGGTTTGAACCAGTTTCATAAACTCGTGTTATCTTCATATGTTTACCCAGTTGACCCCAGAATCCAGATAATTTGCTAAAATACGACCACTCAGATATTATGCTATCAGCTGTTTGCTTCGTGAAAAGGCAGTTTACGGATACAATCAGGCGTAATTGTAGTGCTGAATCTATTACACCACCATTACTATAGCGATGCTGTCATTTATTTTTACGCACGTTTTCTTAAACGGTACTTGGACTGACCATTTGATCATAATGTTTAATATGAAACTCTTCACTGTCCTCTTAGCTGAAATTCTTCATAGAAGTCTGAACTAACGAAGGCATACAATAATCATTAAGGGAAAATGTCCCAGATTGGCAAGTATCGAGCAACCGTCGTATCTAATTATTTATGTTGGTCTGATTCCCGTTCCCCGTTGGTCCCCGAGTTCCTAGTTCATTCAGAAGTGTATGTGTATAGCAAAGGCGACAGCTAAAAAAATAATATGAAAACCCCATAACGTAAGATGCTACTGACGCGACATAGTGGGGGCCTTACTAAACTAATTCACAAAATGAATGAAAATTAAATGGGGGGACGCCCTTTTCTGAACTTTCATAGCAATTATTTTCGAAACTATTAGTCTTATCCAAAAAATGTTTCAAAAGACCCTATTATTTTTGAGAGACCTATCCAACGATACCCACACAATAGAGTTGGAGCGAAAAAAAAATACACCCCTCCACTTCATGTGTACGGGAGGTACCCTAATAAAAAATATATTTACACATACTCATACCACAAGTTTAAGCTTTCTAATGCTAACGGTCACGGAGCTAGACCGCGGACGGATGGACGGACGGACATGGCGAAACTATAAGGATTCCTAGTTGACCACGGAATCCTAAAAAAATAAATTAAAAAAAATCGGTCTTAGAAGATCTTAGTGAACGTTATTCTTCATGCTTTACTCGTACAAGGCAGGTTTGAGATAATAATACAATCGTAAAAGAATATACGAGTATTTGTTTGTTATTTATCACATTATCACTATCAATGAGAAGATTTCATATGACTGTCAAAACATCATTGTCCAACATGAACATGAACGATGTCTTTGTGTCACACGCCAATTCTATGAGCTGTTGGTTGATAGGGTGGGGCGTCAATGTATTAATAAAAGAAATAGTTAATATTTTGTAAGTCAGTCAAGCTTTGTAAGAGGTAAACAAAGTTACCCCTTCCGCTGCCATATAAAATGGCAAAGTTGCACTTCCACTATTTTCGAGGGCATTTTCTCGATATTGAGCCTTCTATTGCGACAGCTCCAGTCACTCTATTTCAGGTTTGCCCTCATTACTTAACCCTTTAACAGGCATAAGAGTATCAAAAATTATGTTGATCCTTATCGCTTCGAAATAATGTTCAAATAATGGTGGAATATTTATTTTCTCTGCCTTATAAAGACTTAAGCTAGATACCGTCAGTAGAGAAACTATAGTTATTTGTGCAACAAGAGAGGAAAGTTGGTTTTTCTTGCAAGTGTTGATTTTGAGTCCCGAGTAAGCGAAAGATTCTAAGTTTGAATCTTGAGCGTAGCGAGGGATCTCAAGAGCACGAGATGTAAAAAAACTTTCCTCTCGTGTGACACATACAACTTTTCACCTCATTAGTGAGAACATATTAAAGTTAAAAAACACATTTATTTACATTCCTGAATGAAAGGCATCACCATTATGACGAAAAGCTTCTAGATACAAAATTTCACTCCCTGGAATGATGAAAGTCGCGGTTTCGCCACTCCAGGGAGTGAGGAAGTGAGGAAAGTAAGCTTGTTCGAACTGCTGAGGTGATAAATTCTGAAACAAATGCATCTTTGCACAATGACACCCCACCTTTCTCCAAGTATGGAATGTTAAATGTAAACAATGGTAATCTTCTATACGGATTCAGGAACTGGCGCAGGATGGTCGTTTGGTGGAGATTGCTTCTCGTCATCTTAGCCGCAACTAAGGTACTTATCATCAAGAAACCTGACTCTAGTCATTCCATGATGGTGCAAAGATTGCTTTTTGACCGACTTTAAAAATGGAGGAGCTTCTCAATTCGACTGAATTTCTTTTAATAATTTTTTTTGTATGTAATGTAATGTCTCTCCGTGAATCGTGAACCGATTTTCAAATTTTTTTTTATCGTACGGGTATTATAACCCCTAGATGGTCCCATTGTCACCAAGTCGGGGTCTGATGATGGGATCCTGGAGAAATCGAGGGAACTCTTATAGGCACACCTATGGTGATTTCACTATTTTTTACAGCAACTCGGCCACTTCCTCTTGGAATAGCGGATCCTAAGTGAAGTCGGTTATTTTTTGTTTAAAATTATTTTAATTTAATAATTTAATTTTATCGTGTTTAACTAACATGGTATGTGTGTTGTGATACTTGTGAAGGGCATTTTAGCCATTGACGTGGATTTTAAATCAGTCCATCAAGGATGGCGATACTTTTATTTTATTATCTAGTAATTAATTATCAGTGGTAAGTCACGTGTGTACAGTAAAAGTGAAGTAAAATATTGCACACCTCAGAATAAACACACATAGTTCAGTCATTATATCCAAAAAACCGACCCTACCCGTGAATAATTAGTTCTTGAATTTTTTTCTTCGTAGGTCCCTCGGGGGAGTCACTGGGAGTGTACATTCAAAAAGTGGACTGCCTCAGGCTCCTGCGTATATTCGAAAAAAATTTCTTCTTTAATAACTCGGCCATTTTTGATTTAACAGTAAAACCATGGGACATAAATTGTAGGAAATTTGATTCTCTACGAGTTTGGTCCTTACAATTTTTCTTCTAGGATCGATATTTTTGAAATTAAATTTGAAAAAAGCGACAAATTCAAAATTATTTCATCATCTCGTTTATTTTCAACTTTAAGGCATAAATGAAGAGGACTAAACTTGTAGAGAATCAAATTCTGAATTTCAGAACAATTTTGGTTCCCACCTTCCCCCCCCCCCCCAAATATCGATCCTAGAAGAAAAATTTGTGAGGACCAAACTTGTAGAAAATCAAATTTCCTACAATGTTTGTTCATGCGGTTTTACTGTAAAATCAATAATGGCCGAGTTATTTAAGAAAAACCGTTTTTCGAATAAACACAGGAGCCTGATTCAGTCTACTTTTTGAATTTACACTCCCAGTGACTCCCCCGGGGGACCTACGAAGAAAAAAATCCAAAAACTAATTATTCACGGGTACACGAAGGCCACAAAAATATGTGACACGCTCTTAATATGCTACAAATAGGAGCGTGTCACATATTTTTGCGGCCTTCGTGTAGGAAGATACTATTGCCGGTGACTGTACCATCCACTACCTCACAAAAAGATATTTATATAGTTTTTCTTCTAGTTCTCCTGACAAATTAAGTTGACCAGATTAGATCCTAGGTAGGTATCTTTTGGTAAATATATTATTAACATAGAATATCGAATTAAAATTGAATGTTTGATTATTTGTTTAGCATACCAGTTGTCTAAACACATTCACAACCGAGTCAGAGTACATGGCCCTGGGGTACTTCAAAAACTCGCACAAACTGCTGGACAGAGTTCTCAATAACGATTACCAGGACACGGTGCAAGAACTGTTTAGAGCTCACCGGGCGGATCGGGATCTAGGACTAGGATTGAACAGAAAAAATTCAAAAGTTCTAGACGATGGTAAGTAACTTAAGTACTTATTTTAAAAACTTTTGTTTTCACGCTTGGAAAAAATAAAGTTTTGGAGACTTTCTAATACAGATACAGTTAAGCGGCCTGAATTACAATTAAGTAAGAGTAGAATGGCAAGTATATCGAAATGTGAAAATGAAAAATAGTTTGGCAGGCGGGTTGGCGCGCGCAGTTTTTTTTGTTTATTGTTGTTTAGGCTTTCGGAAGATGCTGCTGCCCATCTCCCAGTATATTCCCTTAGCAGACTCCTACTGCAACCAAGGGACGATATGGAGGGCGACAATTCTAAGGCCGGGCACCCCACGGCAAAAATGTAATGAAACTAAAGATCTATAATGAAACATAAAAATCTTAAATTTTATGTCATGACGTCAGGAATGTCAGGATGGCCAAATGTTGAAAATGAACACCACCTGTGCTTATATATTGCACTAAGGGACAAACACACACCTGAGCTGAATTCAGCAAATTCATAGACAATGCTTAAATTTGTCTAAGGTAGCTGATTATTTGTATGGAGCCCATAGAAAAATTTAAGCAACCATAGACAAATTTAACATTTGAACATTTTGTTTGGCTATGAATTTTCTTAATTCAGCTCAGGCGTGTGGTGCCCCTAATGCAGATATATGTATTTATTTCAGAAATGGGTCAAGATTACCAACAGAGCATCGAATCACTGAGTCCTATGATAGGAAAGCGGCGTATGCGCTCACAGATATTGCGTCGCGACAAGCTGAACCTTCAAGGAGTGCGGAGTCACCGTGCGCATTCACTTGAGTCCGGACGCCGTCAGAGAATACAGCCCGATTCACAGCAAGAATATTAATATGATTTTTTTTAGTGCCCAAATGGGGAAGGCAACTGTCAAAGTGTGATATCCAACATTGGTCCTTAGAAAAGCTAAATTTGTGTGGCGGGAGGTAGTTTTTATTAATTTTCGCGAAAATGACTGAACATTTCTGAAATACTCAAAAATTAATATGAGGTAGATCAACGCCATATGGATTGTAAGGTAAACGTCCGCGAGCTCGTCACAGTCCCGGCATCGTATGGAGCCCACAGACTAAATTCCGACAGAAGATCGATTTTTCTGCGGTCCAGCAAATTTTTGGCTATAATCGACTGAATTACAATCTGAATTCTGCTACGTATGTTCATTTATAAGTATGTATAGAGCCTACAAGTCGCCTACACGAGATTAAATTTTAAAAGTCGATGAATAGTATCACTTATAAAGTTACCCTCTGTCAGGGTCGCCACACACCTAGCGGTTTTCCTCGCGGAATTACCGGAAGTTGCGGAAATTTGTCTATGGTAGCAGATTTTTTGTATGGAAGCCATAGACAAATTTCCGCTACCATAGACAAATTAAGCATTTTGTCTATGAATTTCCGCTACTTCCGGTAATTCCGCGAGGAAAACCGCTAGGTATGTGGTGACCCTCAGGCTTGGGATGCATAGCCAATAAGTTATTGGGTTGGTACATTATGATTGTTATGTAACTATTATTATTTTAATAAAAATATTATTTATATTAGGTATTTAAGTCTGGTTTTGATAATAGTTATAGTAGCTATTCTAGTTTATTATTTTCTTTCTGTATTTTTTTACCAATAAAGAATTGATCGATATTTTTTAATTTCACCGAGTGTAGTGTGTGCACATTGGCAATTATTGTGCATGTTTATACCGGTATTATACCACCGAGTAAGGGAAGAGCACGGGTAGAGGGACCTCTGTATAGTCACGAATCATGTTGTCCCTTCTTAAAGAAAGAAAGAAAGAAAGAAAGAAAATACATTTATTAACACAAAACAAGGACACTTTCTTAAAACTAACTACAGGTAATTATTTAGTAATTACAAACTAAAGCGTTCGTTTGCGCTAAATGGACCTCACTCAGCTTGTGTCGCAGAATGCGCCATATGGTACACTCCGCGACGCTGGTTTTCAGTGAGGCCCAGAGGCGGTGGAGAAGGTGGCACTATTATAACTACAGGACTATTACTAAACCAGTGGCTAGGTGACATATATAATTTAGACTAACTATATAGATAAATAAGTAAGCACTTGAGTTAAAGGTACCAAAATGTATAAGCGGTGCGCGTCTGTGTGTGTGTGTGTGTGTGTGTGTGTGTGTGTGTGTGTGTGTGCGTGTGTGTGTGTAAGATTGCCTACGTACTGCATTTTTGTTTAGTCAAAAGAAACTTTCGAATGCATAACGCATGGCAAGTTCTCTTTCGCACTTATGCAGACGTATCGGGTACGTCGTGGCAAACTCAATTCTTTTGACAGATTTAGGCTCAAAGCACACCTAGCGGAATGGAGGCAGTAATGTATAGAGGCCATAGATTACTGCCAAAATTCCGCTAGGTGTGTTTTGAGCCTTCTGCTAGGTGTGTTTTGAGTCTTACACTGAGTTGCACCCCCTTGATTATACATTGGAATTTTTACTCAATGCCCTATAAATCAATCGATGGATCAAAAACCGCAAAGTATTAAAAATCGCAGATGACTAGTCGTTTACGCTTGTACAGGCCGTTACGTCTGTAGCGGTCTTACGCTGCTACCGATTTTGATTTGAACTAAACGCAAGACGTCAACAAGAACTGTCACGTCACTGTCAATCTGACATTGACAGCTGGACGAAGTTTGGTTAGATTATTTGCTTTTACATTTATCCTCAAAAATCTACGAAAATAATATTTAAAAATGAGTAAAGCTAAGGTTGCTGTGCGTGATATTTCACCCATCATGCAGGCTATAAGGAATTTTCTACTAGGCGTAAGTTTTATTTATTGTTTTTCTTATTATGTAATATGTAATCTTAATCAACGTTGATGAATACTACGTCTTTTTCATTATTATTTATAGCGTTCGCATACGAATGCCTTGCGGTTCGAACCATTCCTGGCTGACAGGACACAGCCACCGCCAGCAATTCCCGATGGCGTTGCCCACAAGTAAGTTTGTTATGTTTTTAAAACAACAAATTGGTATGACTTTTCAATCGTCTTCATGCCTCACAATTGTATCAATATTGTTATTATTTACTTCAATATAGAGAGGGATTTTAATACCCTCCATTTTTTATAGTTATTTTATATATAAATTTTTGTACTGGTTAAAGCCAGATTAAGATACTTTGCTACTTTAAAAATAAAATACCTTCTCTCATTAAGTTAGAATATTAGTAGCGGTTCAGTCCCAAACAAAATTTACCAATTATGTCTCTTAAAAATTTGTTACCAGCCAGTCTCAATAGTCTCATCACAGTCATCACTGACTAATGTCTAATAAAATTGACAGAGAAACTGCTGTACGAGTTATTCTTACAGCACTATTGTGGGGCCATTTTTTGGGCTGATTTTGTATCCCATTATTTGGGGTCATCCATTAATTACATCACACCTCAAAGGGGGGGAGGGGTCCACAAAATGTGATATATCGTGACAGGGGGGAGGGAGGAGTTCCATGTTTGTGACCTCACAATGCTCACATACAATTTTTTTACAAAATCTAAGTTTCAAAAAAAATTCAAATTTTAAGAAAATTAGTTTAGTACAATGTTTGTTAACACATACATACATACTACATATTCGGAATTGTTTGAATACTTTGGTTCCTTATAAATTTGATACTATATTTCTGGCCGAGTATAACAATTTATTGTTTTCGAAATAGTGTGTGTAATACTAAGGCGATAAGGCTCATTTTAGAACACCTTCCTAAACTAAAAATCTTAATGTGACGTCACACTAAGGGGGGAGGGTGCAGTTCATTGTGACGAAGTGTGACAAGGGGGAGGGAGAGGTCAAAAAACCATGAAATTGGTGTGACTAGTTTAATGGATGATCCCTTTAGGTGCCTACTCCAATCTTTGTTTTAATATCAATATCAGTTTTTAATATAATCATTTACTTTTGTAAACTTAATAAACCTCCTTTTAGTAGTTGAGTAATAAAATACTAATATAATTTTCAGGCACTCCCAGAACTACTACTACACTAGAGATGCGCGCCGCGACGTTGTGCCCCCGATAGATGTCACTAAAGTGCTCATTGAAGCTAGCTCAGACAAAGGGTATGTATCAATGCAACTATACTTTAGTAGCTGTTAAGTTGGAGGAAAAGCTACCCGACATGTTGCTTCAGGGTATAAACTGAATACAAAATTTCATTAAATTCCGTTCAAGTAGTCTTTGCATACTTTGTGAACAAAATTCCTTATGAGGGTTTGGCGGTCAAACCCGGTAAGTCTATAAAGTTAGTTTTTGAAATTTGATGACAATACTTGACTTGATATTACAATGAAATATTTTCTCGGCTTATCAGGTTTGACCACCAAACCCTTATAATCATATTTATAGATTACTAGATCAGTGGTTTCCAACCAGTGGTCTGTAAACCACTGGTGGTCCCTAGAAGGACATCAAGTGGCCCTTGCATTTATGAACATAGATATTTATTAATTTTCAGTTGCGTACATATTAATGACTTAATGAGAGGCTTGCTCAGATTAATATGAATGGTGATATGTCTGCATATTTTTGATGAACAAATTTGTTCAGATGCATATGTACTTTTCTACTTCTACCTACATTTATTTTTGAAGCTTTTGGAATGCTCATATATTTTTTGGGCTTGACGGTATCATTGTGGAAAGACCACTGTGGCGTGTTTACTGTTATTGTCTTTAATAAATTATTGTATGAGCGATGCCTAACAATAATTTCTTTTTTTTTTCAGTGCGCCCAAGGCGGCGGCAACGGTAGCTCCCACCCCTGGCAAACTGTACCAATGGGACAAGCACTATTAGAGACAAACGATTATCTACCATATTACAATGCTGTAAAGTCTTAAGTTAAATAAATTTAGATTCATTATGATTACGAAATACGTTATATTAACCCTTTAACGCTATTCGTTATAATACAAAAACTTCATTTATGTCACAGAATAAATAGTAGTATTTCATAATCATGTCACGGTTATGTGCTTGGCTTCATAAAAGAGTGATGATTACTTTGATAGGTATCATACACCATACCATATAGTAGAAGAGCCCATGACACTGAACCTAGTTCGATAAGTCTCCCGGATGATATATATATAATTAGACGCGTTTTTAATAGGAGAACACGAAATGCCTATGCTGCAATGCAAAAAAATGGGCGGCATAATAAAAAATTTTTTTTGAAAAAAAAAAAATCGGTCTCTAGTACGATAAATCTCCCAGATTTCCTTTGTTCCTCGAAGCAGAGGAGAGTTAGGGCTATACGATAATGCGGTGCTGAAAGCCCCCGTGACAGGCCTTGTCAGTTGCTGCAGCATTATAAGGGATCGGTTTTTTTAGGTATCTAGTACGATCGATCTCCTGTAGAAACCAATACTCATCTGAAAGATCATTACTTTCTGTGTAAGAAAAACCACTGCTGCATTTCCCAAACATGGGAGAAGGTGGTTGCTGCAGCGATTGAAGGTCGCCCTCCGAGCAGTTCCTTACGGCGTTACAATTCAACCGATTTTATTCAATATAGTTTTCATTGAAAGTACTTATCAGGCCTCACTTCCATTACTTTTTTCAATTTTTTTGGACCCACGGTTCCAAAGTTAGATGGGGGAACGCTCTTTTTTTAACTTTCAGAACGATTATTTAAGAAACTATCAGTTTTATCTAAAAACTGTTTATGAAAGCCTATATTGATTTTAAAAGACCTATCTAAAGATACCCTACACGATAGGGTTAGAACGAGAAAAAAAAATCACACCCCACTTCATGTGTTAGGGAGGTACCCTAATAAAAATAATTTTTCCAGTTTTTATTATCCCACTTTGTCGGCGTGATTAATGCACACACTCATACGAAATTTCAGCTTTATAGTGCTAATGGTCACTGAGCTAGACCGCGGACAGACGGACCGACGGACAGACTACGGAACCCTAAAAAGCGCTGGTAGCCTGGCGGTAAGACGTCTAGCTGAATTTCAATCTGGAGTTTTTGGGTTGAAACCCCGGCTACCACTACCACTGAGTTTTCCAGAACATAGAGAAATAATAAGCCTTATAGAGTGCTCACTCCATACAACTGGTTATTAGCTCGTTAGCTTGACATTTTGAAGGCTTGACGACTAATGGGTTTAGGGAGGAGCGGGCTGGGGGCGTGAATACCAAGAGTTTACAACGGGTGCCCTAATCACACCTCCTGCCCGCTTCTCCCTCAACCCCTTAGTCGTCTAGCCTTCAAAATGTCAAGCTTGCGGGCTAATAACCGTTTGTATGGAGTGAGCACTCTATAAGGCTTATTATTTCTCTATGTTCTGGAAAACTCAGTGGTAGTGGTAGCCGGAGTTTCAACTTAAGAACTCCAGATTGAAAGTCAGCCAGACGTCTTACCGCCAGGCTACCAGCGCTTTTTAGGGTTCCGTAGTCTGTCCGTCGGTCTAGCTCAGTGACCATTAGCACTATAAAGTTGAAATTTCGTATGAGTGTGTGCATTAATCACGCCGACAAAGTGGGATAATAAAAACTGGAAAAAATATTTTTATTAGGGTACCTCCCTTACACATGAAGTGGGGTGTGATTTTTTTTTCTTGTTCTAACCCTATCGTGTAGGGTATCTTTAGATAGGTCTTTTAAAATCAATATAGGCTTTCATAAACAGTTTTTAGATAAAACTAATAGTTTCTTAAATAATCGCTCTGAAAGTTAAAAAAAGAGCGTTCCCCCCATCTAACTTTGGAACCGTGGGTCCAAAAAAATTGAAAAAAGTAATGGAAGTGAGGCCTGATAAGTACTTTCAATGAAAACTATATCGAATAAAATCGGTTGAATTGTAACGCCGTGTGGAACTGCTCGGAGGGAGACCTTCAATCGCTGCAGCAACCACCTTCTCCCATGTTTGGGAAATGCAGCAGTGGTTTTTCTTACACAGAAAGTAATGATCTTTCAGATGAGTATTGGTTTCTAGAGGAGATCGATCGTACTAGATACCTAAAAAAACCGATCCCTTATAATGCTGCAGCAACTGACAAGGCCTGTCATGGGAGCTTGCAGCACCGCATTATCGTATAGCCCTAACTCTCCTCTGCTTCGAGGAACAAAGGAAACCTGGGAGATTTATCGTACTAGAGACCGATTTTTTTTTAATTTTTCAAAAAAAATTTTTATTATGCCGCCCATTTTTTTGCATTGCAGCATAGGCATTTCGTGTTCTGCTATTAAAAACGCGTCTAATTATATATATATCATCCGGGAGACTTATCGAACTAGGTTCAGTGTCATGGGCTCTTCTACTAATAAGTCTAATAACACAAGGTGTTCTTGCCACTGTGGGCACGAATATTCGTGGTACCTTTATTTAGGCTGCGTTTCCGCCAGAGATGAGCGAGAATGCGTTGTGAGGACTGTTTTTGTTAAGAACCAATCCTAGAGCTGCGCTGTACGAAGATAACCAAATGAAGTGTTTATATTGGTTTTTTAAAAATACATCTCACATCGCAACACATCCTCCCTCATCTCTGGTGGAAACGCAGCCTTAGGCGTTGCGGGCGCCCAAAGACAAATATTCCGTGTTACAAAAGACTTATAATGTGCGACTCGTTAGACTCTTAAGTTAATAGTTAGGTACTTTAGACAAAGACTCTCACACAAAGTGTCACACTTGGGAAACTTACTAAAATACAACCACTGCTAAATTCTCGATATTTTATAATATCAAATAGAAGTTCGTATTCCCAATCATCTGATAAATGAAGAGGCCTCTTATAATATCAAATGACTACCATCAAGGTATTAGATACAAAATATTAAAACAAGCAAAACTGAAACATTTGTTCATACATATATTTCAATAAAATTTGGTTACAAATATATACTCGTAATATCACATATTAATGTCGTTATGTTACAAAAATAGGTATCAAACATCAACAACAAATTTTAAAATTTTCCTTGACAGTCATTCTGAATTGAACCTCAGCTTTGAAGGTTAAGGTTCAATTTCAAAGTGGTATTTTTTTATAAATAGTCTTCAATTTGTATTTTTAGGTTGCGGATCCATCCCCTCAATCGGTGTTTTCTTAGTTTTGGGAGTCTTAGGACTCGTGTTATGTAGATCTTGCAAATCCGAGAGGTAACAACATTGTTCACCTAGCGCAAACAAAAGTGTTCAAGGCGTGCACATCTTAGATTTGACCTTTATAGTGCAACCTAAAAGGGGGAAATAACTCTCTAAATGGAAAGTTCAAAAAGCGCCCTCTAGTGAATTAAAATCTATTTTAACTAAGTTCGCTTCGAACTGAGAACTCGTGATTTACTTGCAAAAAAGGCGCTGAATATAATAAGTCCCATGTGATGATTTTTTCGCGCCTCCTAGCTCCATAACCCCGTGATCGATTTTTCTAATATACGAACTCTCAAATTATATCTATCTCTGCTTCAACCCCAATTTCATAAAGATCAGAAAAATGTTACTAAAGTTATCGTCGAACACACTCAAAATCAAAAGGCCATCGAAATGCCGAGACGTCCCAGTAGCGAAGTTGTTTGTAAGAAGAACTCGCTCCGCTCGTTCGATAACAAATGACGATGTATTAAAATAAGAATAATTTATAGAAACCATACATACATTACTTAATCCGTTATGTAGACAATAAGTAAACCAGGGATCTTAACCGGTATTTTCAGAAAACCCCGAAATAATGTGATATATTTAATTATTTCATGGGCTTCATCATCTAGAACTCAGTATTGTACTTAGATATTGCCTAGGAGTTATTAGATTGCCTTGTTAAAAATGAAATAGGAAATTAAAGAACGGAATGAGAACGAAATTAACCGGTATTTTAGTATGGAGCAAAGAACAGTTCCCGATCCCTGAGTAAACTACCCGTGTATAACACGAACAAATCTCTCATTCTAAAGGAACAAGTAATTGGTAAAAATTAAGGCCTTAATTGACTACGTTTAGAAAAAAATTACAAATTTGTTTTAAGTCCTAAACTCGACTCGAACGCAATTATAGAAGTAGGTAGTCAAGAAAATTAGTAACCCTTTTCCAGGCATAGTACGATTGATCGAACACGCGCGAATTTACAATTCAATTGAAATTGGAAAAAGTGAATTGTCTTTAAATCAATCACCAATAAATATTCAGAATACATTTGGTATTTTATGAAAAAACTTCTGGATTAGTGAGACCCGGAGAAGGTTTAAATTTATCCTGGTCACGGCACCAAAATGTAACTGCCATTTCTTATTGTTTAGTCTTTTATTCTTTAGCTAAAGGCATTTTACGATTACGAGTTTACGATATTTAATATACAATAGGGCAATATGACTTACCTTTGTATACTGGCTTCCGTATTTCCACTATAGTTTTGTCATTGTTATCACCCTTCTCTGCTGAGAACAAAACGAAATATTTTATTATTATGTCTCGTAATAAATACCACGTGAATTGGGTTAAAAACAGGATTTAAATGGTTCCAATCGTACTGTATTTTGAAACCAAAATAGACTATCATTTGGTTCCAAAATACAGGATAATTGTAACCACATGTAGAGTGTAGTCTATGTTATAAGTACCTTCCGTTCTACTCAATCGTCAATCAATGCACTCGAACAAGAAATGTGTCCGGATTCAAATGATTCCTTTCACGATTTAAATGTTTAATTACCTTAATGAACGCTGTGGTGATTTATTTAATTACTTAATAGTCATCCGCATGGCGGCGATGCGGGTTCGCCACCCATCACGTCTCGTTCTTCACGGGGGCGAGAAGTGGCTCACGGAGAGCCGTTTTGCTGCATTGATCGTAGCAAATGGAAATCCGTGATCTCTGCCTACCCCCTTTTTGGGATATAGGCGTGATTGTATGTATGTATGTAATTACCTTAATTATAGTGATGAAATAGTTACCTTCTTGCTGCTTGGTATTTGTTGTTGGTGGTGTGTGCAGATGTTGCTCAGCAGCAGCTTGTGCTTTATAAATCTCCTTGGTTTCCTTCAATATAGAGTGACTCTCCACTCCAACATCTGATACGGAAAATTAAATGAAAATTAAAATAGTACCCAGTTCTTAATTCTTAACACATAAAGGCCACTGTAAAACTCGTTCGTGTTTTCTCGGAATATATTCCAAAACCAATAACTTTTTTCAATATAGGTACAGTCAACCAATTTCTAGGCCTGCACTACTAAAATATACCTAGTGAACTAAGAAATCTAATTGGTGGACTGTAGTAATGCTAGCGAAGGGCTGTGAGTCAAAATAGCTCAGCAAAAAAGTCCCATAAAATCCTACGTCTTAAAATATACGGCATTTGACCCTTTTATACTTCGACCAAAAAGTGTAGAAAAGCGGCAACATCGTAGTGTCGTCCCGTTTTCTTTGATTTGAAAGGGACGACACTACGATGTTGCCACTTTTTAATTTCTACACTTTTTGGTCGGAATATACGCTGAGCCATTTTGACTTGCACCCCTTTTCACCAAAGTCACAGTGTTTGTATCGTTTTTATGAATAGTGGGGCATTATTGTAGCAATGTGCCTTACTTATTCTTTTCGCGAACTCAGCGAGGCCGTTCTTATTGGCTGTAATGTAGAAATTGCGCTCCGACATGCGGAAGAGCCACGAAGCCAGTTTTGGATACCTGTTGATTATGAAAAATATTATAAGAAATCCTGCCGTATAGTGATAGCATAGCGCAACTATTGGCTGTGTGCATGAGTGTGGCGCCATCGCCGCCATCTCTTGAGCGTGGGGTTAAATGTTTTTTTTCTTTTTTATTAATGGCATATACTCCTTGCTTTTATGAAATGTCACTGGCTGATTCACTATTATGACAGTTGACCCTACGGGCGATGTCAAATATTTTGAAATGGGATATTGACAAGAGCCCAATTTCTTGTTACACTGTGCGCTGCGATCGTTCACGTTACCCCCACCATGCACTTCGCACATAGCCAATACGTACCTACACTTTTAACCTACTCTCATACTAAGCAGTAATAAGTCTCAGTTTTCTGTATAACGAAGATGCTAAAAGTCATGTCATGCTGCTCTGAATTTCAGCGACAATAAATTCCGCCACGTACTTCTAATATAAAAAAATGCCGTACAATCTTGCACAGATCGACTCAGCTCCAAATTTAAGCAAAGTGTACGGGACGGTGGCCAAGGTTAGGCGACGCCCGTAGCGGCGCGATAGCTCAGCGCCGATGTAGAGACTAGTGGACTTGTAGGGAGGCAAGGTTATTGGAAATAAAACTTCCTTCGTACTTCTTCAGGTTAAGGCACCTCCACTGGAACTCACTTGACGGAACGAATTTACGGTTTTTTTTTTTTTTTTTTTTTTTTTTTTTTTTTTTTTTTTTTTTTTTTTTTTTTTTTTTTAAGTGTGGGTTTAAGTTTTGGAGGGAAACTCCATTGACTATCGAGTTAACGCCGAGGCGTCCCGAAGGGACGCCTCGGCGGAAAGGAGATGCCAGCGACCAGAAGGGACGCCGGTCTTTTAGAAACCCTGAGGGTTTGGGTAAGTCAGTCTGTCTGTAGTCGTACGATTGGTAGTTTTCATTTGTCAGAAATGTCGTAAGTCAGTATGTCCTTGTCAAGGAAGGGTTACGTGGCTAAGAGCAGTGGGGGCGCTTAACCCGGGTCGAAGACGACCGTCGAGCTGGGTGTGCCCACTCGTCTGCCGGTGATGTTTGGCCTGTACCTAATGGAAGGGGAGGTAAGGGTAGCACCTTGTGTTTGTAGCGAGTGTAAGAGGTTATCAAATTCTTCGTCGTTACAGGTAGTCACGTCGAAGCGAGGGCCAATTGGTTGATGTGTTGGGGCTGGTTGAGGATCAGCTTCGATTTTAATTGTAAGTTTGTCAGTCGGGTCTGTAAGTATGTTCTTGGGTCGTCTTTTATTTCGGCCGGCATTCTGTTTTGGGGTGTAGTTTACGGCCTCACGAATGAGGGGGTTTGGGTTGTGGGGGGCATTATCAAAGTATCGTCTGGCAAGCAGCGTGATATGTTTTTGTATTGAGTGCATGTGCAAGTCCCTGTGAAGATCGGCGACTCTCACATAAATTGGAGCGCCTACCGATCCCCGCATGAACTTGTTTTGTAGAACTTGGAATTTCTTCAGACGATACTTTGAAATGTGTGCGAATACAACGCTAGCGTAGGTGAGGATAGGTCGTACACAGGTTTTATACAGTGTGAGCTTGTTTCGGGTTGAGAGCTTGCTCTTAGCGTTTGTCATGGGGTGCAGTCTGCCCATGACAAACGCAGCCCGGTCTCTCACCGTTTTTAGGTGTGCTTCGAAATTTAGTTTCCGATCGAGGGTGACCCCCAGGTATTTGGTTTGAGAGGTCCACGCAATGGGCCGGCCGTGTAGTGTGATAGGTGTGTGTCTTGCTAGTATTTTCGTGTAATTAGTGTTTTTTCGTGAAAATAAGACTGCCGAACTTTTTTCCGCATTGACCTCTATCCTCCAGCGGTCATACCACTCCTCTAGGGAGTCGGTCGCCCGCTGAAGGAGGGAGGTCAGTCTTGATGGAATGTGTGAGGAGGTATATATTGCGGTGTCATCAGCAAATAGGGAGTATTGGACCCCCGGGATCTTTGGCATGTCATTCACATACAGTGAAAAAAGGGTGGGGGAGAGAACAGATCCCTGGGGGACCCCCGCCTCTATTGGTTGACTCGCCGAAAGGGTTCCCTCGACGCGGTACATGAAAGAGCGCTCCGACAAAAAGTCTCGCAAGATATGTACGAGGCGGTCTGGCACCCGAAGCTTGATCAGCTTGTACAACAAGCCGTAGTGCCAGACTTTGTCGAAGGCTTTCGCCACGTCGAGGAAAACAGCTCCCGTAGGAACTCCCTTCCAGTTAGTCAACCAATAGAGTATGTGTTCAGTGAGTCTATGCACCTGATGGACGCAGGAATGTCTAGGCCTGAACCCAAACTGTTCCTGCATCAAGAGATCCCGTGATTCCACATACTCCATAAGTCTGGTGTGTATGGTTTTTTCGTATAATTTGCTTAAGGTGTTGAGGAGGGAGATGGGCCTGTAATTAGCCGGCTCATTGCGTGGTTTCCCTAGTTTGGGTATACCTATTACAATTGCCACTTTCCAGGCAGCTGGAAAGTGGCAATTGTTTAGGGCGGTGTTAAAAATGGTGACTAACAGATGAACTAGGTTATCCGGAAGAATTTTAAGTACTCTATTTGAAATTTGATCAATACCTGGGGCTTTCTTTGGTTTTAAGTGTTTTAGGAGAGTTTTCAATTCGGTAAAGGATATGGGTCTAGTGATAGGACCGGTTGGGGGGGAGTCGAAATATTCGTCCACCTCCTCTTCGACCAGTGGGATATGGTCAGGATCGGTAGGCTCTCTTCCCGGAGAGCACTGGTCTGCTAGACTGCTAGCTAGGCATTCGGCCTTTTCGTCGTCGGTGAAGGCGGGGGTGGGGAGATCAGGACGGACTAGAGGCGGCATTGACGCGACTGTGTCTGTTTTAAAGGATCTGGCAAGTCGCCAGTAGGCCTGGTGACCGGGCGAGATTTCACCCAGGAAGTCTTGCCATCTACCGTTTCTGAACTCTCTCATCCTCTCCTTCACCTGACGACGGAGACGGTTGAGGGTGTTCTTGTTAAGTGGGGAAGGGAACCTGTCATATTCCCGAGTCGCAAAATTTTTGTCTTTTATTAACTGCCTTAGCTCAGCGGGTAATTGCCAGCGGCGGTCGTCATCAATTGGGACTTCTCTAGAGCTTTCGTTAATTATGGTGCGGACTCCTTGAGTGAAATTATGGATAGCCGCATCTGTGTCCTGTTTAGAGATGAGTGGTTGCTGAGTAATGCTGTTTAGTGAGCACTCCGGATTATTTAGTAGTAGTCCCACTTTAACCCAGTCGGTGATTACTTTGGTGGTCTGAATGTCTTTAGATGCCGTACCTAACTGGAGGATGACAGGTCTGTGGTCAGAGTCTCCTTCGTGTAGGACCTCTATGGAGCGGATTTTAAGAGAGATGCCCTTTAGGAGGGTTATGTCCAGAATATCGGGTTGATGGGAAACTATAAACGGGAAGTGAGTGGGTTCCAGGGGGGCTATCATGTCCACTGAAATTGTTTTAATTAGGTAGTCGTGTAGGGCTCTACCGTTGGGGGTGGTTACTCTACAGTTCCATTGGGTGTGTTTTGAGTTGAGGTCTCCTGCCAGTATGACCGAGTCATCAACTCCAAACACTGCCTCGAGATCGGAATGTAGAATTTGTTTAGAAGGGGGTAGATATGCTGAGATTAGAGTGATAGGGTTGTGACTTGTGACCCGTGAGTGATATGCGGCAAGCTGTGGCTTCTAGGTTGGTTAAAACGGGGAGGTCTACAGGGCAGCAGTGAAGTGCTCGTCGGTAGTAAATAAGTGTGCCTCCCATCCTAGCATCTAGTCTGTCTGTTCTGGTACTGGTATAATTGGCAATGCGGGGGGATTTCTGGCTGGGCTTGAGGAAAGTTTCCTGCAACATGAGGACATCCAACTTGTTTTCTCTCATGATGCAGGCAAGCTCATCCTTTTTATTGCTAATCCCGTTAATATTTAGGAAACCGATTGTTAGGTTATGAGGTTTTGTCCTTTGGTTAGAAATATTATCACTTATTTGGTGTGAATTATCCATTTCGTGGGGTCTGTGAGCAAAGCATTCTTACGGTTCGAATAATGTGGGCGTGTTGAGCCATGATTAATAGTTGTTCTCCTGCGGAGGCGGCGCAGCGTAGTTTAGAAGCTAGTGCGCATACCTCATCGATATCTAACGTGTTGGATAAATTCATGACGTATAGGAGCCATAGGAGGTCAGCCATGGGGTCCTCAGATAGTGGCTGGTTTGGATGGGGACTTCCTTTGTAGCAGGATGGCCGAGTGAATTGTTGGGGATAGTTGTGAAGTTGAGGATATGAGTCCGAGAACTGGGGTGGAGGTGGGGGGTGGTGCTGGTATGTCATCTGTGGTTGTTTGGGGTAGTTTAGGCTTGGTTTTGGCGGGGGTAGATGGTTTGTTTGATGAATGGGCTTGGTAGGGGGGGGGATGTTTTTGGGTTGGTTTGTATTGGAGGGGACAGGCCGTTGAGATGTAGGTTTTTGGATTTTAGGGGGAGGCTGTGGTCTGGGTTGGGGTGGATTTTGGGCTAATATCTTGGGGGGAATATTTGGAGTGGCATTCGATTGCTGGGGAGTGGGGGGAGCGGCAGAAGGGGGGGCCTGAGGGTTTTCTGGGTTAGGTGTGTTTTGGAGAGGTGGGAAGGAGCTGTTATAGTAGACAGCTTTTTGAATAGGGGGGGGGTGGGGGCTGCGAAGGGGGGGGTGGGGGGGGAGAGTTGAGAATTGTTTAGGGGTGAGCCCCAGGCGTTGGGTTGGCGCTGGGATGGGTAGTCTTCAGTTGGGTTAAATTGGGGAGCTCGAACTCTGCGAGGTTTAAGTTGACGAGGGGGGGGGCGCTTTTGGACAGCCTGTAAACTTCGCGACATGGTTTTGGCCACAATTCACGCAGAGTATAATCTGTTTTCCAGTGATGGGGTCAATAGGTCTTGTGCAATTTTTGGTATTGTGGTATTCACTACATATCATGCATCTGTCAGGAAGTTTGCAGTTTGTGTGACTGTGGCCCCATTTCTGGCACTTATGGCATTGGGGGGGGCGGAGGCTTTTGTGGGGGGGTTCTACCGTCAGACCGGTGAGTCCTAGTACTTGCTTTAGTTTAAATATCTGTTTTCCCTCTTGGGTGTTTTCAAGAACGACTTTAACAGCGTTGAAAGGCTCCCTCTTGGGGCCCTTCAACATGCGGTGCACCTCCAGTACTGGGAGGCCCTGGTCCCGGAGGTCGTCCAAGATGTCTTTTAGGTCCATTGCAACTGGGAGGCCTAGGACTACCGCCCTGACCTTTTTGTCTTCTTCAATAGCATATGAGAAGTACCCATCCACTAAAAGTCTACGCCATGCCCAATATTGAGGGCCGTCTTGTGCTTGGATGAAAAGGTAGGTTTCCCCCGTGTACTTATCGACGCCTATGTTAGCCCAGGAAAACCCTATATTCTGGTTGTGAGCCTGCCTAGAAACCACTTTCCACCTACTCGGGTCGAAAAGTGCTAATAGGGGCGGCTTTTTTAATTTTTTCCCCGGGTTGTTTTCTGGGGACTCGGTAGCTTGCATGGACGTCTGGTTGTCAGTTTCGTCATTGTCATTTGATTTTTCAATCGGTAGATAGGTGTATCTGTTTTGTGATACTGTTTTTAAAAATGTACTGTGGTCATTTAGTGTACTGTTTGGTGCGGGTTTACTGTGATTTGGGCTGTTACTATGGTTAGCTTGTTTATTTTTAGACTGGGCGGGGGGCGTGGCGCCACGCCCCGTGAGGCGACGCTTGCGATCTTTTTTACCTTCTACTAAGGTAAATTCTTCATCGTCTGAACCGATCGATTGGAATTCCATATAGTCTGATAGGTTTTCGTCGTGGTTTTGGTAATCATTTTGCAAGTTGGGATTTGTATTTGGAGTTAGTTGAGAATGTTCTAGGTATGAATCCTGGGTTTGCGGGGGGCTTACTTGGAATTGGGGGGTAAAGGGAGTGGGGTTGTAAACTGGTATATTTCCGTGATCAGCGTCAAACTGTGATAAAGTGTTCAGGTGATTGTCAGGAGTTGTATGTGTGCCAGCGTTGTCTCCGCCGACTTGGGGTAATTTTGAAGGCTCAATGGGAGATCGGGAGCGAGCTCTGGAGTTAGTTTTCTCTATGGGATTACTACGCACGCTGGCCACTGATTCCGAGCGGTCGCGCGTTGCGTCGCGTGAGTACGGGTGCGAGCGGGAGAGAGAGTTGGCGCGCGGGTGCGCGCGCGAGTGAGATGGTTGCGTATTGGAAATGTCGCTGGCCAGCGATCCTTTTGTTGCATCGTTGTTTATGTTTGTATTGGCCCTCGCTTTACGTGACTTTCTATTAACGTAAATGCGTATGTCCGCGGCATCAAGATTATTGTCAATAGTTTTGACTGAGGAATTTGAATTTGAATTATCTATGGGTGCTACCCTACCTGAGTTTTCCATGGGGTCCGTTGACAAGTTCGGCTGCGGCGGGTCAGTTTCGATGTGGGATGTGGCGGCTGTGGCCGCGGTGTCAACATTGGCGGTTTCAGGGGCCGTAACCGGGGCGGCTCCCTGTTTTGTCGATTTGAACTGCTCCCACTGCTCTCGTAGGTGGGGGAAGTATAAATCCACGAACTCTTCCATTATTGGGGGGGGGGGGACATGATTGCATTAGTGGGAGGGAAAAGGTGGGCACTGGCACTGCACTTTGTCAATATATTTCAGAGTCACTGTCTCTATTTGTCACGGCACTGGTGGCACAGGTCTAAAATGGTTTAACACAATGTTTGTAGCACTAAAAATCCAGTAATGTGCACGCGGAGCGGAGCTACAACGCGGCGGAACACTAACGGCGAAAAAGTTGCGTCATACGCGCGGAGAGAAATTCTCGTGCGGCACGGGCGGGAAACGCGGAGCGCAGCGACGTGCGCTCGACGCGGCGGTCGCAGGTAGGGTTGCCAACTTTTTTTGAGAGAAATATAGTATTTTCCAAACCTAAATCAAAAAAATATAGTACACCTTGTTGTTACCTCATGAAACGTTCCAAAAATATAGTATTTTCGTCTTTTTTGCATATTTTCAACAGTACGCCAAGCCAAAATATAGTACGATACTATATATTATAGTACGGTTGGCAACCCTAGTCGCAGGCGAAGCTCACGAATTTACGGCCGCAATGGCCTTTCTTATATGCCAACTTTTGGGCTGTCAACTAGTGACTAATATATCCCGGGAGGGGATGAGCGTGTGTGAGCCAATCAGTGAACGTGTCTATCTTTATTGATATTAACACAGAATATAGGTGGTACATAGGTATTATGGGGAAAAATAATTTGTAGGACATTTCAACTACGGGGTATCACCTGTCTCTTTTACACATGAGCGCAGAGTGATGGCGTCGTCTCTTTCTCACTAGTGAGTCTCAGCCGGGGTTATTGTCGCACAATCGACAATAGAAAGGTTCCCTACCTATGTGTCTAGGTTTCCTAGGTAATAATTAAACAACAAAGTTAAATGATTTAATGGTCACACGCTATAAATTAAGGTTTACAGTCCTTATATAAAAATGCAATATGCTTACAGTTTCAGTGCCTTATAACTATCCTTGATCGACCTTGATCTCGTGGATACTGCGGTGCTGTACACAAAGCTTGTACCATATTGGGTTCTATACGACGATAAATAGAAGCATTCGTAACTCGACAGGAACCAATATTCGTAAACACACAGATACACGATCTTACCTGAACTCGAACCCCAAACTTCCAGCTTCGTAGACAAGGTGACCACCGCATAGCCGCAAAACTAACTTCTGGCCACTGAAGGCATAACGCTGTCTCCTCCATCCTTACTGTGGCCGTGCAAGTGGGAAAGAGAGGTTTTATGACCTCAGTCACAAGCTAGTTTTGCGGGTAGTATAGGCTACCTACTACACAGAGGACGTTAATAAACTTACTTCTTTTTCTGTATCGGCACCAATATATGGAGAGTGCTGACCGTAGCTGCCAGCATAATGTCGGCCAATGACGGCCAGTTGCCGCGGTTGAACCATGTCCGGGATTTTAGCATATTCTCCATGTCGTAGTATGCGCAATGGATTTCGCAGAAAATTGGCATGGCGATCACCCGACTGTTCTGGTAGAGGATTGGATTCTGGAAGCAAAATGGGCTGATAGGTTCAACAAGTTTTGAATACTTTTAATATATTCAAAGTTACTAAATTAAATTGATTATCTGTAACCGAGTTCACAAATGTTTTTGTTCTCATTGTGATTTCTTATTGCTATACCCTGTCTGTATCTAACTTAAGTATCTGGTGTGCTTTACTCTTATCACCAAATAATCATGTATAAAATAACAAATAATAATGTTTGTGAATGTTTGTTACGCTATACGGTCATTTGCAGTTTTAAAGAATGCCATTTGGGATGATTAACGCTCCACCTCTAATCTCTATTTCAGATTCATGATGGACGTTAAGGTTCCAAGTCTAAATTAAGAGAATACTGTGTTTTTTTATACCACATCAGTTACAAACAAGCATACCACTCGGTACAATGTTCCTAGCCTTTGTATGTGTGTCTGGGTCGCCATAAGTTGCTATGACTAAAGATGCATTTAAATGTTGGGTCTCTTTCGCCGCGCTACATACAAACAGCAACACTCTTAACTGTACATCGATGGACCTTATTACAAAGAACATAAAGCTGCGTCCACACTTGTATCATCTTGCCGTATCGTATCTCCGTCGCGTATCTCCGACGCGTTAGTGTGGACGTCAAAAGATCGCGATCATGCCACGCGCCGTATAATGATCGCGCGGAATCCATGTTGCTACGCGGTGATTCAATACCCCGCACACTCGCGATCGGATACGCGTATCATGATCGGTAAGTATGGACGTGTTTTGACACTGTATCTTGATACACGGACATGATCTGATACGCGACACGCCGCGATCCATCTGAGTTGGATTTTCGCCGATCAATACGGCGATCATGAAAGGGGATACGGATACGCTATTAACAAGTTTGTACGTGTACAGGACCGATCTGACCGATCTCATCTTGTTTTCCGTAAGGACATTTGGAGTTTATAATGGATAATTAAATTGTTTTTATGTTAATAGAGCGGAATTAAGTCAATCCGTAGACAAAATGCTTAAATTTGTCTATGGTAGCTTAAATTTGTCTATGATAGCGGAAAATTGTCTATGGCCTCCATACAAAAATATCAGCTACCATAGACAAATTTAAGCTACCATAGACAAATTTAAGCTACCATAGACAAATTTAAGCTACCATAGACAAAATTAAACTACCATAGAC
Source organism: Pammene fasciana (assembly GCA_911728535.1). Lineage (NCBI taxonomy): Eukaryota > Metazoa > Arthropoda > Insecta > Lepidoptera > Tortricidae > Pammene > Pammene fasciana. The sequence continues at coordinate 9,592,425 of OU452292.1, forward strand.
AAATTTAAGCTACCATAGACAAATTTAAGCTACCATAGACAAATTTAAGCATTTTGTCTATGAATTGGCTTAATTCCGCTGTGATTCCGCTAGATGTGACCCTAAAAAAGACGGCGGAACGAGTTGGGCGAGGTAATGAATCGCCTGGTGGAGGAACTAAAAGCTCCGTACTGACGAACGATCACGAAAAATGATACGGTGTTAGGATACGATGCTACGACACGATGCTAGTGATACGGTATGCCAAAGTGAACGTCCATACTTAATGATACGGCGTTACGATACGATACGCTGATACGCTACGGTTAGTATGGACGCATTTTTTCACGCCACGATGCTAGTGATACGGCATACTCAAAGTGAGCGTCCATACTTAGGATACGGGAGCTCGATACGATACGCATGATCGTGATCGGCAAAAAGATACAAATGTGGACGCAGCTTAAGGTTCAACGATGGGCAGTTAACAGTGTGGGCGATGGTACCTACATTTGTCTCATAGGAAAAACGAAGCGGACGTCACGGGTCACGGGATGCGTCATGTGAATGCACAATAAAGAATACTTACTGAAGCGGCTTTATACTGCGGGTATAGGACACTGCTATTGAAGTGCATGAACTGTTCAACTAGAGCTCGGCCCGCCGGATCAGTCGGCAGCAACATGTTTGCAGCGGCAGAGCCGTAGCGGGCTGCCATGTAGGTCGCTATAGCGTTGCTGTAATTAACAATGTGCTAGTGATATTAATAATGAGACTTCCATTATTCGTGGTGCTTATGTCCTCTTTGCAAGGATGTTTTGTTACATTACTAGGAATAAGACGATGATTGAATAAACATGATCATCTGTTAGAGATAAGACACAAAATACACAGAACCGTACTCGCTGATTCCGGTGACTACTAGACAGAGGCGGCCTTTGGGGGGGTGGTGAACGAGGCAGTCGTCCGGGGTCTGGCGCTTGCAAGGGCTTCCCGACAACCCGATCAAATTTTCACAAGGGCCTCACAGAGCAGATTCTTACTTACAAGGGCCAAGGGATTAAGGCCGCCCCCGCTACTACAAGCTGTTTCTCGGAGACATTATGACAGGACCGCATGCTATAACTTGGAGATGAAAAATTGAAAGCACCTCCCGCGGTCCTCCCCCGGTACAGAAGTACTATGTAGGTGCTTGGTCTTTAACAGAAGGAAATGTCCTGGTCCTCAACATTGAGAGAATAACTGACGATAGTGATCGTGATCATGATAAGAGAATTATAAGTCTAAGCTAAATATAGGATTTAGAAAAAGCGTATTCTGGTTAGAAAATGTCTGTACCTGTCGCTTAGTATCAAATCTTTATCCTTTAGAATTGGTAAAGTTTGTCGAGGGTTCATCTGCAAAAAATATTGAGTAGATATAATAAAGTTTAGTCAGGTATACGAAACTCGTTAGAATATTGTTGTGATCTTGTTCTACTGCTTAGCTGTGGTCTGCAGACTTGTCTAGCTTAGCATTTGTGCTCAGGCTTCAGAGATACATTGAAAAAAACTAATTACTACCCCTAAAGTGAAAAGGACAGAGAAAGGCATATAATATTATTTCTCTGTCCCATTCACCAAAAAGAGTCTGACGAAAGTCAGATCTAATAAGTGCATTAGGCTGCCTTACAATCGCCATCAGATATATCGGAGCGCCAAAGGTGGTCACACATATCTGAACAACGCCTCTATTGTCAAGGCGATAAAGTGCATTCTCAGATATTTTCGAGTACCTACCTTGGCATCTCTGATATATTTGATGGCGACTGATGTACCACAGAGGAGACGTGCTGCGGTACCAACCAATAAATATACTTCGCATGAACCGCGGCTAATCTTGGCGTCAGTGTAAAGGCAGCTTATTGGTTGACTGCGCACATCTCCACTCATATCTGCCTTAGTGGAAAAGCAGCCTTAAAGAAACATAGATACCGCCGTAATCTCTGGACTTCTGTGTTCGCCCTTGTCCAAGTTGACGTCAATTTCACCGACATCGATGTTCATGGCATCTAGAGCCATCATAACGCCACGGCATGCCGGGCTTCGGTCTGCCTTCCATAGCGTGCAGTTTCTGGAGAGAAATTAGGCTCCATGTCAAAAAGGAGGCAAACTATAGTCGAGTGACAAACAATTTATAGTACATTTCAGCAGAGGCTGGGAAAACAGGGATTTCCGGCCAAGTAAGCATATACGGATAGGGATACGAGGCCGGGAATCCGTTTTCACGCCGAGGCATGTATAGTGCTTTTCTCAAAAAAATGCGTGGATATAAGACCTAAAACCTAATACTTAAAGTCTAAAAGCCTATCGCACTCGTGGCCCGGCCTCTGGCCTAGGCCTGCAAAGTAGTATGAAAATCCTTTTCATATCAAGTGTCACTACGGCGCCCGAAACGTGATACTTCCGACCAACCCGCCTACCAAGCGTGGCGCGTATGGCAACCCCCCCCCCCCCCCGCCCCTTAATGGGGAGGCCTAGCTTATGTTCAGCAGTGGACGTCTTATGGCTGAGATGATGAAGATGATAAAGGGATATATAAGGAAAATGACAAAATATTACTAACTTTAATGTAGGTCTACTGGACCCGCCACCCATTATGATTTCACTTTAACATACCTAGACTTTAACGACTGAAAAGAAAACAATTGGAAACAAAATAGAAGTGATTTTACATTTTTTTTGTCAAGCTTTTTGTTTGCATTTTATTTATTTAGTTTTACTGCTTGGTTTTGTAAAAATACCAACATACTTTTATATTTTTTTAGACAAGTGTATTTTTTCTGTTTTCTGTCATTGGCTTCTGTCTGACTCTGTGATTTATAGAGGATTTAATGGGATTTATCGAAAGCAAAATGTGGCAAATATCTATGAAAAGGACCTTTATGGTGGAAGGGCTTTCGTCATCATGGATTATAGGCTGAGAGAGAAAGTTAACGTGTTCTCAGTCAGAGAGTTCCTAATAAGTCAAACCACGGAGTAAATTTTTTGGACCCACGGTTCTAAAGTTAAATGAGGGGGGGGGGGGGTGCCCTTTTTTGATCTTTCACAGCTATTATTTTCGAAACTATTAGATTTATCCAAAAAAATGTTTTAGGCGACCTCTATTCTTTTTGAAAGACCTATCCAACGATAGATACCCCACACAACAGGGTTGGAGTGAAATAAAAATTCACCCCCCCCACTTCACGCGTACGGGAGGTACCCTAATAAAAAACATTTTTCCAGATTTTATTGTACCACTTTGACGGCATGATTAATACAGATACTAATACTTACCAGCTTTCTAGTGCTAGGTCATTGTGCTAGACCGAGGACGGAAGGACGGACGGACGGACGGATATGTCTAATCTATAAGGGTTCCTAGTTGACTATGGAATCCTACCCTAAAAATAGAAAAGATGAGAAGAAAGTTTTAAAATTTCCGCTTCCGCTACTTTTGTGCTTCATAGTGTTGCAATTACCATTAATCCGAAGATTTAAGGTATAATGTGATCTAAATATCAAACCATTTTCCGAGAGTTTATTTCCTTGGGGCTTTTAAGACTAAAATTATGTAATTTCAACTCAACTATACTACTCAACCGATTCAATTATATAACTACACAACTCAACTGTAATACTGCTAAACACAGACTGACTGATTCTTGAAAACTGCTATTATTATATTTCACGTTTTTTAATAATTTTATTTGGCAACACATTTACCATAAACGAATAGAACATAAACCATAAACTATAGAGCTCAAAATGATAGATGCGCTCGGATTGGTTGGACGACTTGACTTGGACGTTAGTGCATAGGTGTTGTCACTGTGTTTTGTGTCGTATCTTTTTATTATCGAACCGACGTATGCATTTTAGTATAAACCTTCGCGTCGGCATTTAAATCGATCTGGCAAACGATTATATTTTAAAGTATAAATCTACCACGCGTAGATTCTCTCGTTTTATACTCATAAGTTATTCAGGAATTTACAATGTCGAGCGACACCGCTAACGCGAAGAACGTAAGTTTTGTTGTTCATTTTCCCTTAATTATCCTTCCTTTATTGTAGTTTTGTAGGGTTAAAGTTAGATAAGAAAGTCAGTAAACCCGTCTATTTTAAGAATTCATGCAGCATGAGTCATCGGGGTAAAAGTAAACCAATGTTACCGTACATACCTACCGTAGTGAAATCAGTTTCTCTACAGTTATGTGCGTATGTGTGTCAGTGTTTATGTGGACTGTTTGGAATATTTATCGCACGAATGTACTTTCCTTTCCTCGATAATGTTGACTTAAATTGTGATGTGTAACTAGGCAGTTCTCATTTGCTTATTGATACAAAGTTCAATGATCTCAAAGTACACATTTCACGAAGGCAGTCATAACATAACTAATACAATGCTTATTGTAATAAGGTTTTTTATTATATTTTGTTTCCAGGTCATACTCCAAAATTTGATTCCAATTTGACTTCATGCTCCAAATGCCCACAATTTGATTACACACTAAAATGATATTAGGAGTTTTAGTTCAATTATTAAGCATTAATAATAATAATATAATATAAGCCTTTTTTTTACAGTCAGTGACTGTCTTCCTTTGCGGCATAGGCCTCCCCAAGCTTTTGCCATGCCAATCTGTCTCTTGCTGTTCTCATCCATGTTGGTCCTGCTACGTTCTTTATATCGTCCTTCCATCTACGATATTGGCCTCCTTTTTTTCTCTTATTGTGCCTAGGGCACCACTCTGTCACATCTTTAGTCCATTTTTCTTTTTTAGTTTGTATCAGGTGTCCTGTCCAGTTCCATTTCAGTTTTTGTATACAGTGATTTATGTCGACAACTTTTGTTCGTTTTCTTATTGTTTTGAGTCGTTCGTTTTCTTATTATTAAGCATTAATTAGGCTTCAATATCCATAAATTTCAGTAAGAAAAGGAATATTTTTTGTTCTGTATAGCAATGACATGTTTAAACTTAAAACACTTTTGTAATGTATGTTAATAAACAGATTGTACAATTTGGAACTTAAAAAATTCAACCATACAAACATTTTAAAGTTTAACTGCCTCATTAGTCATTACTCTCATTAGATACACTATTAGCCGTTCATGATCATTAGTGTAGGACTTGGTAAGGAATGAAATGTTGTCTTCTTTGGCTGCTTTTTTTTGATATATACGCATCTGTCACGAAAACAGTCTTCTTACACACATGTGGTGTTCATGTCTATCTGTTTATAGAGCATTAAAATAGGGTGTAAGTTCAGTAACATCTTACTCAGTCAAGTTATAAGTGACGTTGTATCAGTATTTTAATTTAAACTAAGAAAACAAAACAAAAATTGCTTTGTTGTTATTTGCTATCCTCCATATACTGCATAGGGATTGAATTTGTTTCTTCCATAGGCCACTCCATTTTATCCAAAACATTTTTTTCTATCTTCATTTATATGGGAAGAAATTTACTGTAACAACAGGTATAGGTAAAGAAATAAAAATAATATAATGGCCTGCTACATAAAATGGCAAAAAAATCGTGTCTGTTGTATGGGAGCCCCCTTAAATATTTCTTTTATTCTGTTTTTTTAGTATTTGTTGTTATAGCAGCAACAGAAATATATCAGCCAGCCCCAACCTCATCCTGCGCTCAATTGCGGACAGGTTCGACTGTCCTTACTTGAGGCACTGCTGTGAGATGCATGTTTCCTGCAGTCAATATTGTATATAATTACCACTTACATACTAAACATTAGAGATAAGAATAAACATTGTATACTAACCATTGTATGAGTCTTGTTACTTGAAATAAAAATGAATTTAATTTAATTTAATTTAATTTATATCATCTGTAAAAATTTCAACTGTTTACTATCACGGTTCATAAGCCTGGTGACAGACGGACAGACGGACGGACAGCAGAGTCTTAGTAATAGGGTCCCGTTTTTGCCCTTTGGGTACGCAACCCTAAAAACTGAAGTTCTAAAGCTAATAAACATGCAAAATGTATAATAAAGATGAAATGCATTCACCAAATTCATTTTACATTCACAGTTTTCCAATCTGGAAACGCCTGGCTATGTCGGCTTCGCAAACCTACCCAACCAAGTGCACCGCAAGTCCGTTAAGAAGGGCTTCGAGTTCACTCTCATGGTGGTCGGAGAGAGTGGGCTGGGCAAGTCTACGCTAGTCAACTCCTTGTTTCTCACTGATTTGTATCCGGAACGAGTTATTCCTGATGCCACAGGTGAGTTTTTATGGTCAAGTTGAAAGTGTTTTTAACCTTTTGAACGGGGCGGAAAAATCGTGCCCTCAGCGCCAGCAGCGCGCAAGGCATACCGGTTATATTTTGGACGTGATATCACGTCCTGGCGCTGACGGCACGACTTTCCGTGCGCTTGATATGACGGCTTTGGCGGTCGAACGGTTAAGTAACTATATTTAGCTACTTAACCCTTCCATAGCTTCAATAGCTTCCACCCCCCTCAGGGGGGGGGGGGGCTAACAGCTCACTTAGGACTCTACCCTCCCCTTTTTTTTAATCTTATTTAATATCCCATGAGACTGAATTTGGGCATAAAAAGTGTCCTATGTCCTTCTTCAGATTTTAATCTAGTCTCAACTCAATTAGTCCTTAATAAAAAGTGTACAAACCACACAACTTTTCATTAACAATCGTTGCCATTGTTAATTTTTCCGATAAGCCACTACCTTTATTATTGGCCTATTCTCCTAGTTCAGGGGCCATCAATCTACGGCCCGCAACCTAGCAATCGGGCCGGAGATTAGACTAAAATTTGCTGTAAAATAAGGTTTTTTACCGTTTTAAGGGATATCACAATATTTATAATGCCAGATGATTCTTACAAAAAAAAGTGTACATATATGTCTGTAAATTGGGTCGTTAACATTGCGTATGTCATTTCTAAACTTATTAATCTTGAATATTAAATCTATTTTGTAAGCTTTAGATTTTCACCGGAATTACTTAGTAATTAAGTAAACATACTGTCTGATTCATAGAGATTAAAAGGAATCAGAAAAGCATGCAACAAGTGAGTCAGACCGACATCGGCGACATATAATTGGTATTTGCAATAAAAACAACTATGCTACCCTATTATCACTATTTTGATATGAAGTTTAAACTTTGATCTAATGAATTCCTAAAAAATTAAAATCTGAAACACTTTTATAAAAGATTATGGTTTCACTCCCGTATATTTAGTCCAGAAAGGTTCCGGAGAGCCTAGGTCTCCATTTTCAAGCACTAATACATATTACTAGTTGAACTGGTACATGACTCGCTGCTGTCAGGCGCGCTACCGACTCTATAATTGTGTTGGTATGTCTCACGAAAGTTTAACCTTTTGAACGCCAAGCATCGGACGGAAAAACCGTGCCCTCAGCGCCAGCGCGCAAGGCAAACCGGTTATATTTTGGACGTAATATCACGTCCTGGCGCTGATGGCACGACTTTCCGCGGGCGTGATATGACGGGTTTAGCGGTCAAAGGGTTAAATTAAACAATAATAACTTTGTTGCAGAGAAAACCAATCAGACGGTGAAGCTAGACGCTTCAACTGTGGAGATTGAGGAGCGGGGAGTGAAGTTGCGACTCACTGTGGTAGACACTCCCGGATATGGAGATGCTATTGACAATACTGACTGCTTTAGGGTAAGTTGTTTTTTATAACTAAGTTTTGACCAAAAGTCTTGAATAATGACTTTTAGGGTAAAAGCAAAACATGTGGTTTCATATTAAATATGTGCAATATTAGGTATGTGGTGAAATTGGTAATTTAATTACTACTAATAGTAGTATGGCGGTTTCCTCGCACAGCGTATCAGCATTGCGATATAACGAGGAAATGCCGCCAGCATCCTTGGTACAATGCCGCAAGGGCCTAGTTTAGATTTGAGCTAGTTATTAATTTAGTTTAGTATTTGTACTGTAGTACCTCTGTATATTTAATTATGTACATAAAAGTTTTGATGAATAGTAGTCCGCCTGGAACTGAGAACTCACGATTTCTTTGCAAACGAGTTGACCAATATCATAAGACCCTTGTGATGATTTTTTTCGCGCCTTCTAGCTCCATGAACACTCAAATTTTACGTATCTCTGCTACAACCCCAACAAATTTTTTGAAGATAAGAATTTTTTTTACTAAAGTTATCGCGGAACAAACTCTCAATATATAAAAGCCCAGACAAATCGAAATGCCGAGACGTCCCAGTAGTCAGAAGTTGTTTGTAAGAACTTCGCTTCGCTTACGCTCCGCTCGTTTGATTACTATTTGATTACAATAGTACATTGTGCAACATGGGGCGTAAGATGAATATTACAAACGAGAGTCTAGTTAAATCAGGACGGCTTGCCGGAGCAATTTAAAAACTCGAGTTTGTAATATTCTTATGCCCCGAGTTACACACAATGGTTTCCATCACAGTTGCGAGGAAAAAAAGCAAAGATAAATTCAAGAAAGCTATTTTAGGCAGCAAAAGTTGAGAACGTACATGACAGCGCTCAGCCCCGCGCATGCGCCGTTGCTTAGCAACGCGGTACAAACATTCCGTGCGCTTTGTTATTTACGACATATTTTTCGAACTAGAATGGCTAAACAACCAGATTTTGCAAAATTATTATAACAATATTTACCAAAATTAATGATAAATACTTTAAATATTAAAAATAATGAAGAAATTGAAACGTATAGATTGTGTGTGATGTAATTTTAGAATATAGCTAAATTTTAAATATGAAATGAAACTTTTTGAATTTTTGGCTGAACAACATACCTCCCTAGTTCTGAAATGATGTACGAAATCAGTCGCAAATTTTAAAACGAGAGTCATTACTCCCTTGGGGATAATATCTCGCCATTACTCCCGCGGGAACAATTTAGGTCATTGTCCTTCTGTATACAGGCAGGAAATAACACCATTTACGAGCAGGTGTGATGAAAATGATGTTTATTTTTGCGCTATCCCTTGTTTTATTTTTAGTTCTGCCTAACTTTGCCTCCAAAAGATCTGTAATCATTAATACCAAAACTAACATTACAAGTAGCATACGAGAGCCCTAGGATAAACAACATACAAGAAACATAACTACACAGATGTATATTAAGGCAAGAATCTATTACTCCACAGAACCCGTATGTGAGGCGACCATGACATTGCAGGTTTTAATTAACCAATTCTGGCAATTGACCTTACAAGTGTAGTAGTGCAATACTGCATACATTACGCTGCAAGTGTTTCGCGTGTTACTCGTACAATCACGCTCACCAAACGTGCTTAGTAATTGAATTAATGAATATTAGATTGATGCAATTACTTTTGTTTGGAATGCTCTCCCTAAAACCAACCTCAACACGGAGAAAAAAAAATTGTTAGAATTACAAACCTGATACTTATCTAAAAGACGGGAATATCAAACTATTAATTTTTACATTTTTTTTCTAGGCTATAGAAAATCATACAAATTTCAAGGAAGTTTTATTAATTCTATAGTAAAAGACAAAACGTTTATAACCGTTAGTAGAATTTCCTCTTGTCCTCGGTTTCACTAAAGTATACTAACTATTAATATTTTTTAGTTGTAATTTTCTCTCAGAGAAGGCTTAAAGGGTCGACAGAACAGCTGATAGGCTATCAGAAGCAAAGGCTCCAATGAAAATGGCATTTTTTTCCGAGATATTGGGACTTTATAATAAAGCTTATAGTAGTCATTTTGATACGCTTTTTAAGCGGGAAAGCGTATTATGCGAGGCTGTCCTACGGCATTTCGAGTTGCAGGGACTGATATAAAAAGCTCATGCGAGAAATCGTATTTAATGTGATCGTATTAAGCGGGTTCTAATACTGTATCGAAATGAGGATTGTTCCTAAGATGGAAACACTAAGCGACTTTTGTTGCCGAAATGATTAATGATTTTCTAAAACCATTGTCTAATGTCAAGCCCCAACTCCCCCCTCCTAGCTGCGCCACTGGCAGAGCCTGTATCTTGGACTTATCTACCTGAAAGCGATTGACATATTTGTAACAATAATAAACTATTTTTGCGTACAAACGGGAGATTCTAGGATAATGCTTTGATTCAAGAAAACACATGCATCGGGACTCTTTAGTGATATTATATGATATTATCTACGGTTGAACTACGTGAACCCGTGACCACGAACGCCGTAAAGTGTTCGAAACGTCGGGATGTAATTTAAATTTAGTATACGCGATATAATCCGTTCAAAGTTGTTTTATTTCATAATATTATATGATTGACGAGTAAAATAATCCCTCGTATACACATAACACGCTATTCTAGCATAACATACCATTATACGAGATCAAGTAATGTGCGACATCCGTACGGTTCATATATTTACAAACACGATTGTCCTGTTTGTTTGTTCACAGTCCATTATACAATACATCGATGAACAATTTGAGAGGTTCCTACGTGACGAGAGTGGGCTTAACCGACGTAATATTGTGGACAACCGTATACATTGCTGCTTCTACTTCATATCGCCTTTTGGACACGGGTTTGTATTCACTTTTACACAAAATTGTATGTTTTCAAACATTTGAGAGGTTCTTCACGAGAGCGGGCTTAACTGGCGTAATATTGCGTACAACCGTATACAAAACTGCATATTTTCCGATATTGATGAGCAATTTTAAAGGTTTGTTTATGCTGTTTGGAACAACTAATAGAGTCGAGAGTGTTTGTCACTCACTAAATATGTTGGCAATTATAAAGGACTTGGGTTCGTGTATATTCCGACCAAAAAGAGTAGAAATTAAAAAGTGGCAACATCGTAGTGTCGTCCCGTTTTCTTAGATTGATTTGAAAGGGACGACACTAATATAATTTGCTGCAAATCACCACACTACAAGGTTATGGGAAGGCTTGTTTCCGACCGTGTAGTAAGCGCTTAACATATAGTATCGGATTGCGGTGCGCCGCTGCGGTTACCACCGCAAAATTATATGTTATCCTAAAGCGCCGTACTTTTTACATAACTGAATTGCTTGAAGGAGAAATTGCTCGAAGTTTTGATTCATCATCTCGGCCATAAGACGTCCACTGCTGAACATAGGCCTAAGTTTTGATTAGTAATATCATTTTATATTTTTATTATTCCTGTTTTGACAATATCTTGTATTTCTTCATATTAATTCAGGTTAAAGCCCCTCGACATCGAGTTCATGAAGCAACTGCACAACAAAGTGAACATTGTCCCAGTTATCGCGAAGGCCGACTGCCTCACCAAAAAGGAAGTGCAACGCCTCAAGTCTAGGGTGAGTTTACTCTAACCCACACTACACAGACACCTCATCATTAAGCTTTTACAGGGAGCACGAGGTCACCGCACATCAGCGCAATTTTATTCTTAAATTTCTACGATTCGAACAGCACATCTCAATAGTATTCTACACCAATTTGTAGTATAACAATCCAGGTACACCCCTGTAACTTGATTTTTGTGGATATTTTTAATTAACATGAGTAATGATCAAAAACGTTAACTCAATTGAAATAAGCGGTTGCGCTCTCATACAAAAAGTACGGGAGCACAGATGCGTGGTGACCCCGAGTTGTACTTATGATCTATTGTTATCTGTGCTCTAACCCTATCCCCGTCTTTTTTTGGGCGCCAAATGTAGTAATAATGTTTCCATAAGATTAAAATTGAATGCCATAAGATTTAAATTATAATAACTGGAAATAAGATCGGGCGCCAAATGTGTAGCAACATGAATAATGGAAATTTTTGACGTTTTCAAGTAAATGGTACATAATTATCAGTTGTTAATATGTGTGGAGTTTTTTTCTAAATCATTTTTTTGGCCGTAACGCCTTATTGACAACCGACAGTGATGTACCTTTGACTTCAACACTTCAGATGTAGTCAATTTTAAATTAAAAAAAAAAACTAAAAAAAAAACAATTGCAACTTTTGGAAACATTGTTTTAATCGGTCGTTTCTGAGAAGTATAAAAAGGAAAAGTGTTTTAATAGCTTTCTTTTTTAAGGTAATGGAAGAGATTGAGCGAGAAGGCATAAAGATATATCCTCTCCCGGACTGCGATAGTGATGAGGATGAAGATTACAAGGAACAGGTAAATAATTATTTAAAATACCTGTTTATTCTTTACTTTGTGAAATTACTCTAGAAAACATTTGAGTAGAATGAAATACAAAAATTAATTATTTCGTAAATATAGAAATCGGGTGAAGGCTCTTTTAAATATTTCAATATTTTTTCTATCTTTGGCCGTCTGACAGCAGGAACAGGTAGGAATCAAAGTTATATGCAGTTTCCTTATTTTTAGTTGGGAATTACGTTGATATAGCAATATTCTTGTTAATAATTAAATTTATTACTCTCTATTTGAGTTGAAAAAAAATTGGTTAAATTTAAGATAGTGATTGACCTAAATAAAATTTTCAAGCGAGCTCACGCTCAATTCTTCAAAGTGAATTTTAAAACAGGTCCGCCAACTGAAAGAGGCGGTGCCATTCGCCGTGTGCGGCGCGGGACAACAGCTAGAGGTGCGCGGGCGCCGCGTGCGCGGCCGACTGTACCCGTGGGGCGTGGTCGAGGTGGAGAACCCCGAGCACTGCGACTTCATCAAACTGAGGACCATGCTCATGTGAGTCAACATATATCATACAAATAGGCATATATTTAAATATTACACTTGTTTTCAACCACTCTAATCTAAGCTAATTCTGCTTCTCACTGTATAACCTATGCTGGTACTATCTTTATTTAATTGTATCTTATTATGTAATGAGAGGACCCTGTCGGGTGATGGTGTTACTAAACGCCCTCGCATCACTCGGCCATCCTTACACCACTCGCACAAGCAATGATTTATAAACCCGTATAATTGCAGCACGCACATGCAGGACCAGCAGGAGGTGCAATACTATGCAACTCTTTCCTTTACTTCAAAATAATAGCCTCTCAGATTGTGTTACTAAACGCCCTCGCAGTCGCACACTCGGCCATCCATATACCACTCATCGCACAAGCAATGATTTTTAAAACTGTGTAATTGCAGTACGCACATGCAGGACCTGCAAGAGGTGACCCAGGAGGTGCACTACGAGAACTACCGCTCGGAGCGGCTCGCGCGCAACGGGCAGGTGCCGAAGCGACACACGTAAGTAAAGCACCCTCGTCATTCACAATTATACAATGAACTTGGATAATGTATGGATATAATGAGGTTTTATATCCACAGCATGTATGAAGTCTCTATGTTCACTAAACTCATCCAGATATAGTGCTCCAAAAATGTAATTTACCTTATTCAGATCAACGGAGAGCGGTCTGAGTGAAACTGACTCCAACGGAATGAGTAACGGCTCCACCGAGGACCCCGCCGATCGCGAGCGGGCGCTGCGTGATAAGGTAATAATCACTTTAATAGTTGAAGAGTTCCCTCGATTTCTCCAAGATCCCATCATGAATCCTGACCTGATGGCAATTACAAAGATTTCAAACAAAATTTTCCAAGTTGTCTTTTGAATAATCGGTGAATACATAATACATAAATAAAAATTGTTAAAAACAAAGATTCCGACGAATTGAGAATCTTCTTCAAAATCTTGAAGTCGGTTGAAAATACCTGTAAAATTGTATACTAAAGAGAAAACGATAATTGCAGGAGGCGGAGCTGCGGCGCATGCAGGAGATGCTGGAACAGATGCAGCGGCAGATGCAGCTGCAGGCCGGAGGCACCTCCGCATAGTGCGACACTCCCGCTCTGGTATGCTACCCTCCTTTGTTGACGTTTGAGGCCTACCACCGAAGGGCGGTGATGTGGAACTCTGAACGAACCTACACTCATACACAGACTGGAAATGTCAGATGCAGCTGCAGGCCGGGGGCACCTCCGCATAGTGCGACACTCCCGTTCTAGTATGCTACCCTCCTTTGTTGACGATTGAGGCCTACCACCAGGGGTAAGGGGCGGTGATGTGAGACTCTGAAAGACCCTAGCCTTGTATACGGACTGGAAATGCTTGAAACTTACCCAGTTCGGAGGTAGGAAGGGTGATGAGAGACTCCTCATCATGTTAGATTACCCACTCAAAGCTTGCGGTTTACTCGCAACGACCTGTCACGCCACGAGATTTGCTTGCCCATACAACCATGGGTGAAAGATTTATCTTCCTAAGACTCAGCCATATAATCAAAACTGACATTGACATTTTTACCTGCTGTGTATAGGAGATAAAGTTGATTTTGCTTTGTGTAACTGTTTAACGAAACAAAGGAAATGCGACTCGGTTCGAATTGAAAATGATTTGATTTTCTTACGTTTCATAACTGAATAGGTACCATGAGTAGGAAATTGGCTCGTTAAAGGTGAATAATACTCGTTGCGATTTCAATGTTTTTATGCCACACCTGGCCAAATGTAGACATAAAACGATGTACACAACACGGGAGGTAATAAAGAAAGCCCTCGATCGCATATTTACGTCCCTCGCTTGCAGCTCGGGCCGCAAACTTCTTCGATCTCGGCCTTTCTTTGTTTTACCACCCTAGTTGTGTAATGTACTAATTTATTATTTTAATAGGGGATATTACTGCAATGTTCTGCCGCCAGAGTGCAGCACTAGCACACCGGTAAACCATAGAGTTCTTAATACATACTAGGCCTTAAACAGTTTTTTGTAAGTTTTCATAGATAATTTATAAGAATATATATGTCATTTGTGCACCAAGACGGTTTGTTTACAGAGGGCCTATCGTGAAACGAGAAAATCGATATTTTGACATTGGCCTCTCTGTCGCTCGAATATGTAAGAGTGACAGAGAACCAGCTAACGAAATTTTTTTTCGTGTTTCGTGGTAGGCCGTCTTTTTGTGCTAGTGCCGCCCCCTACGTAGAGTTTTGCGTAATATTCCCTATTGTTTGATAACTTTAATAAATGCCGCTAAGACCGTTGTACAAAAACGACTGATGCACCTTTTGTATTATAAAAATATTTGATAAATATTCCTTCTTTTCCAGTTGTTTGCGAAGTCCGCCGTCTTACCCAGCACGTGCGGCGTGGTGGACTCCATCTTGCGCGCGATCCCATACTGCCCCAACTTACTCTAAACCCATCTGTGTTGTTCAGTCAAAAGGTACCACTGTCTGTCAACAAGGTGCTCCTGGCATAAAAATTCAATTAGAAATCTGCCTTATTGGCGTAGATTGGTACCTTTAAGTCTGAAAATGTTACCTATGCAGTATTGCAGTCTAATAAACTATCATTAAAATTGCAATACATCTCAATCATCTCGAAGAACTGTAACTGGATTAAAAAAGGATTTAAAGCTTAGCTAGTAAGCAAATGAAATAGACTGTACGTGTTATGATCTGATTGTTACTAGTAAAGTATTTATGACGAAAAATTTCTATAGTTCGTAGATACTTGTCTTTGCCGGGCTAAAAGTACCATTTCGTTTATAGGCACTGAAACTAAAAGCAATTATGTCTCTGGAGTTGAAACACGCGACCCACCAAAAAGGACAGAATACACGCAACGCGGCTGATTTTAAAACACGTTTCAAGATGGCTGATAGCGTACCGTAACTAACCTACATAATTTAGTCAGTTTCATTGTTACCATTCAAAGAGCGGTGGAGGGTAATAAACGTTTTTATCGTACTTAGGGCCTTTTGGAAGTAAGCAATAATCACAAGGTTGAGTCTATGATAAGGACCAACGATAATAGCGCCTTCTCTGTCATATCTATGGAAAGTATAATAAGACCATCACGTTCAATCTTGGTATTGTTATTACCAGAGCTCGGATTTTTCACGGCAAAACAAAACACTAGCAAATTACGCCAGTGCTTGAAATATTATTTTATCGACACCTATCGAGTCTTACTAGAGTATATGACAGGTATTGCCTCAGTACATTTTTTCTTTTTTTATTCGATGGTACACCTAAAATATTACCCGAACTGATAATGAATTCTATAAATTTGCTCCCTTGACGTCAACTGAAGTTGAACGTACATTTAGTGTACATAAATGGATTTATAGTGATAAACGCAACTGTTTACTCCCAGAGAATGTTGAAAAGATAATGATCATCTACTCCTATCACTATTACCCAAATAAAATGTCTTGTGCTGCTGTGTGTACTGACGTAGATTTTGAAGAAGAAATTGCGTCTGTTTCTAATATATAGTAACTTTATACAAATGTTTTTATTAGTTTTATTACATATTAATTTTATTTGGTGACTTTTATTTCTTCTAGTTCTGAATTATCGATATCGATAAAATAATATTTCAAGCACTGGCTAAATTACGCTAGTGTTTTGTTTTGCCGTGAAAAATCCGAGCTCTGGTTATTACCATGGGAGGTCTATGGATAGTATGTCGATGCACTGAAACGGCAATGATGTCCTGAATCCTAGGTTGCAGCACTGCGAGAGATCAAAATCCACCAATCAAAAAAAGGATGATTAAACTTGATTGGCGCATTATGAAAGCTAGACTTCTCGGTCTAGTAAAAACTCGATCGCGGAAACCGTCATTGGCTATATGTACGACTGTATCTCTCATGCTGGCACCACACTTCGGGTTATTCGGCCGAATATTCGTTATATATCTCTCTCTATACGATAAAAATAGAAAGAGACGCAACACGAATATTTGGCCGAATACCCGAAGTGTGGTTTCAGCATCAGATATTACGACACTATAGTTACAGAACAGTATTTTTTTTAATAGCATCATCGTGCACTAAAAAATACTACGTAGCCAAAATAAAAAGAAAATTATATTACATTACAGACGGTACATTTTGACCGGCTAGGACAAACTTAACCTTATCTATCTCTCTCTATTTTAGGTAATAAGACGCAATATTCCCATTGTGATACAGGCTGTTCCAAATTATTTGTGACGTGAATTCTGCCAAAAGTTTCATTATTTTAATCAACCGTTTAATATGGAATATTCTGTATCTGTGCTGAGATCTAAACTTGTTAATCTAAGGTTTCATATTCATCTACAATGTTGAATTTCTTGAAAGCAGACGGTAAAATAAAGGCAAAAAGCTTTTAGATAAGAAAAATGCGGGATCTTGCCATCCTGTATTCTTTCCCTTCACTCTCAGGAGTCTCAGGTGAGTGAGTGTTTACACTTTACAAATATATGTTTACACTTGGACGTTATTACAAAGGAGTAAGGTGCAAAAGTGTAAACATATTTTTGACGTCGACTACGGTCATTTAACATTGCAGATTAAAATATGAGTATGAACCTGATTCATTATTATTACTAAAACTAGACTTAGAAACGACTATCATGTAGACGAATAGGATTTTTCAATGAAAAGTAGTGAAATTATGTTTGAACATGTTTGAAAATACAAACAATAGGTATGTTTAAACGTGTCTGAAAGAGTTTTATTTCGATTTTTTTTAACGTGACTTTGACAAAGGATTTGCTTGGTTAGCACATTACCACCCTGTGCCATATTTTCTATACTATATTTTCATGTATTCGATTGTATTACGATTCTCAAATTATATTAGTATTATCTTTTTTTAATGACTGATTTTATGTATTCCATTTTACGTGTACTCGAATTGTAATCGATTTAGGTTAGAATTATATTATTATACTAACATTTTTTATATTTTCTTACTATTTAGTGGATGATTTCATACCAATTAGTGTCAAATGTAAGGCGCACTTCACATTGAACTCGGATACACGTTACATTGATGTGGGAGCGGGACAGCTATGCAAGGTCAGAGCGCTGCCTCGCTCACACACCAGAGCAAGCAGATCAGCTTCAGTGTAAGTCTGAGACGCATACGTGAAATGAATGTGGCAATGTCTATTGAAGTAATGTATAATTTTATAAATGAATATTACTATCAGTGAAATTAATACTATTAATTCATATAATAATTTTACACAGGCCTAATAAACGAATACGAATATATTTTAGTAGAAACTATAGATCTATCTAGTACTTAAGGTAAGTTCAAATGTATTGCATTTGAAATAATTCCATATTGGTGCATTTATTTTCTATATTTGCAATTCCAACTTCATATTTAAATAATTCTAACTTAGCTAAGTAGAAAATTAGAGATTGGCTAGATTTATCTGAATTATTCCTAAACGATTATCGGTGCCAAAGGATAACTTGACGAAAAGTCATTAATATTTATATATTTAATGAAGAAATAGCACAAAATTGAGACAGGCAAAGCAGTAGAAATTTTATGTCCAGGCTGCCCTGTCATTTACTGAAATAATCTGATTAATTTGTATGTAACCATTATATTTTTTCTAATAAAATACATGAAATATACCATTTTAAAGTTTTTTTTTTACCTTTCCAAATAACATTTCAAACTTTTGAATTAAAGAAAAATTATGGGTCCATATGAGACGGTGCGATGCGCACGAGTTGTATGACAATTTGCGCTTAGAAGGTCACCCAGCACATTTCATACTTTGAGTTTATTTTTTACTAGTCCTTTTTTCTCGAATATTTTAAGCGGACTATTGATTGGGTGCGGAGATAAATCCAAAAATCAAACATCATTAAAATCGGTTCAGCCGTTCTTGAGTTATAAATGGTGTAAGCGACAAGACTTCGTTTTATATAAAGGAAATATTAGGTATCTAATGTTGTGCGGAAAGATCATTTCGTGGTTTTTATGAGAACTTAGAGATTCTACGGGACTTCTCTTTCGTATAGATTACATAACATACACAAAAAAACATATCCGAATAAAATTTTGTAAAGTAATGCTGTGTATGTGAAAATGTACATGCACTTGAAACACATCGCCATTCTTTTCGTGATAGTCGGCTGAAAACTCGTTGTTAGAAAGAGAGGCAAACAGTGAAATTGTAATGGTGTCTATAAATACTGCAACTTGTAATGGGGTTGGCCGGTGGAAAGTATTTACAGATGGCGCCAGCATAGCTAGGTCCCTGTCAGTCGTACAAAAGTGTCAAAATCACGTTTTTTTTTTAATTTTTTTTGACCTGGATGGGCTAGCCTTTAAGCCAAATCCCATACAACAATACTAGTGAAAGGGACCTAGCTATGCTGGCGCCATCTGGCCAAACCGTTGACAGTTGCCAACCCCATTATCAATTATATTCCTAAATTATTTTTCTCACCTGGCAACACTTTCGTTTTGTACTCAAATTTTTGATTTGACAGATCCGCCATGCCATAAAGCGCTTGTGAGTAAATTTTACTGTGCAAAAATAAATAAACTGATTACGGTTATTAGGTGATTTATTTTGCTGTGGATAGCGATGGCTATTGTTGAGGACGAAGTGAGAAACGAGTCGGAGGAGGAGAATGAGATAGAGGTGGTGGTGGAGGAGGATGACGCGGACCAAGATTCGGACGAGTCCGACGTAAGTATTCCGAATTTCCTTGCTTTCTCGTCGAGTAAAACAATGGGATTGCTAAAAGTAGAATACTAGTTAACCTAGCGTGTTATATTCACATTGTAGGTATTTGATAATTTGATGGAAATGTTAACCTTTGCTGGTGTAAAATAGTGATCGTAGTTGGTTAGGATATCGGGTTTTTCGGACAGCTTTAAAAGCTAACAAAGCAAATTGTGATAGATAGAAACGTATTCTTTTTATTCCAATCATTTTCATGCTCACTTCAGTCAATTTCTATATTTAAACATTTTATTTATTTATTTATTTTATTTAAGCTTTATTTGATTCCACACATACATCTTTTTCTTTTCTTTTTTTTTTTTTTTACACTAATTATTTAAGATTATGGATTGTCCTGTGTGGACCCCCTTCGGAAAAAGCCTAAGCTTAAACATACATTGATTAAATTGATATACCTAGCAACAATAGATTCTTCATAACAAAAATAGATTTATTATAGGTATTATAACATAATTAAGATTTTTGTACCATGTCTTGTGAGCGGCATCCTTGTGTAACTCTTTTCTTAAGATCACTCAACCCTAATTTGCTAGTAGCCTTATTAAGTGACCTTTATGTAAAGGAGCTGTTTTCTTATTTGAGCCCCCTGTACTTATTTGAATAACACCTTATTTATTTCTGCTACTAATTACTACCATAAGTTCGTAGCCATAATGAACTATACTAAAGTAAGAATGCAAATCATGATCCTTTGTACGAGCGGGAGACAAATATAACTTTGCATGCTTGATAGAGATAGAAAATGGCATATCAAATACGAAATCCTTTAAGTTTTGTGTCTTTACTTTAGAAACATTCAAGGTTCATTTTTGTTCAATTATTATTATCATGTATTTAACCCTTTGACCACCAAAGACGCCAAATCACCCGCACGGAAAGTCATGCCCTCAGCGCCAGCGCGTGATATCACAACCAACATAAAACCGAGAGTGTGCTTGAGCGCGCTGGCATCAGTGGCACGCTTTTCCTTTGATGCTTATTGGCCAAAGGGTTTTGATGATCACCTGATGAAATGTGCTATTTATATTGGACAGGATGATGATGATGAAGAGGTTTTGGAGAGAAAAGTTGCAGAATTGGAGCAGAAGATATCTGAGGACCCGTACAACTATGATGAGCATATTGAGCTCATCCAGGCTTTATGGTGAGTGCCAAACAATATAGGTTTCAAAATAATGGCATGGAGTTAGTTTCAATTGAACTACTACATTGCAGTATCATCACGTTAACTAGTGTTCTGCCTTTCTTTCAAGCCAGATTGAAATGTTAGCCACCTATTGAGCCATTATGAGTTTTTAATAAAACAGTAATTTAACAAATGTCTGTCTGTTGACAAATGAGAACATAATCTAGAACTCTAACATAAGCTGTTTTGATATGCCTTCTTGAAGAACTACGCATTATTGTATATAGTATCTTTAATGTATTAGTAGTACTGTTTTGAAAAAATAAGTCCCGCCGAGTTTCTTGCCGGTAATAAGTAATACTTCTCGGGTCAGAGGTGTAGGGTTAGAACCGGTGGTAGTTTCTATTCTCTTTGACGTTCATAAGTGCATTGTAATGTGCCTAAATTGAAGAATAAATATCTTTTACCTGTTTTTTTTTTTTACTCTTTTCTAGAACCTCTTTTTTTTAAGTCGGCTAAAAATGAAATTGAAATGTTTCATGTGCTGGATATCTTGTATGTTACCAATTGGAATATTCTTATTAGAATTCGCTTCATATATGTTTCTGCAAATAAATACACCAATGAGGATAAAAACCAATAGATGCACACTGCTTTTATTTATTTATTTGGGCACTCTATTTTCATGTGGACTTTTTAACATGGACTGTATGGATTTAACATAGCCAACAAGATGATTCTTTTTAAGATTGCAATGACATCTATGCCCATATGTTTATCATCAATTTTGCAGCTTAAATTAAATAATCATCTTAAGCATATTATTAAAAAAAAAATAAAAAAAAATAACGCCAAAACTAAGCACAAATACTTCTAGGAAAATTTCGTTTGTTTATATTACTAGTTAACTGTCTATTTTCATATTTTTGTAAGTTACTACAAATTGCCATATTTTCGCAGGGGACTCTCTGAGCTAGACCGTTGGCGTTCAGCATTCGACCGACTCCAGCAAATGTTCATCATTAAGGATGTACACTGGCTGCTTCGGATCCAGACTGAGGAGACGCTAGCACACTCTCCTGAAGCCAAAGAGCAGTTGGTTGAGCTGTTCAGACAGGCCTCCTTGGATTGCTATTGTAAGTTTAAGCCTGTGAATGCCATGCATCATGTATTATTATTTCACTCACAGACTAAGATGACTGGCGCAAGAGAGCCAATATAAATCTCACTTGAACTTGTGTCCTATAGAAATATAAGTAGGCCTGTATATTGACAATCGAACATTTTTAAAGATATACCCTGTTAAAGTGGTTAGAGTAGTACCCCCGTTTCACGACAAACAGGCAGTGGATGTCGATTTGCGGAAACACGCCCAGGATAACTAACTAACTAACCCTGTTAAAGTTCCGCATTACGTCACGCAAGCACTTTAATCTCTGCATCTTGTCTCATTCATATTTTGCTTGGTAAAGAAAATAAAAAATATGTTTGATATTATTAGATGATCTAACTGATGCACTAATTAGAAAGATATTTTTTTACCCAGGATAACACTCTGCTCTATAACACTACCTTTTCCGCATAGACTCTATAAAAGTGTTTGTTTTTTGGCAATTTAATAATAATAAGTCAAAGCAAATTATAAATTTGCCAATAATATCTCTACCATCTATATTTGTTCCAGACATCCCAATCCTAACAGAGTGGTGCACGTGGTCCGTCGGCGCTGGCGCGGACTCGGCCCGGGCACACATGGAGGAGGTTCTCCGGCTCGCTGGTGCTGATCCTCTGTCCGGGAAGCTGTTCTGGGACGCCAAGCGGGAGCTGGAGAAGGCGCAGCTGGAATCTATGAGGTAATGATGAAAATGCACACCGCGTTTTTCATTCCACGGAGCAGTTTCTTTGCGTCTGTATCAATACAAACGTGCGTCGACAGTTCGTCTATACAATAGTAGGTGTGCAAAGGCCTGCAAGCTTAGTCTATCTCGCATGCGTTTAAATGCAAGCTGTCAAAAAGACACTCTCGTCACAGTGCCGCCACCTGGATTTCCAGAAACCCTCATTGGTTTCCTTCCTTAATATTTTGTTTCATGTTGGTTAGGCAAATGTACGAATGTATTTTTAGAGGAGCAAACGTAGTGACCATGATTCAGATTAGGTTTGTGTGTCCGACCGCCAAAGACGTTTAATCACGCGTACGGCAAGTGGAGCCCTCAGCGCCAGCACGCGACATCACGTCCAAAATATAACCGGTTTGCCTTGCGCGCTGGCGCTGAAGGCACGATTATTCGACCGATGCTTGGCGCTGAAAGGATTAAGGTCTGTTTAACACTAAATAAACCATGTTTTTTTAATACGCTATTGTTTCACAGCGCCGACGATCCTGACTACAAAAAGCAACGCGAGCGCACCCTATTCTGCCTCGAGGAGACCGTCTCCCGACCACTGCTTAACAACGAGGAGGCCTGGCCGCAGTTCCAAGAGCTAGCCACCGCCATGCACGGCCAGGACTACGTTGATAAGGTACTTGTTGCTACTACATAAGGTTCACTGTTGCATAGAGCCGGAGACAGTATGGGGGAGGCCTGGCCGCAGTTCCAAGAGCTAGCCACCGCCATGCACGACCAGGACTATGTTGATAAGGTACTTGTTGCAACGACATAAGGTTCACTGTCGCATAGCCCCGGAGACAGTGTCGGGGATGCCTGGCCGCAGTTCCAAAAGCTAGCCACCGCCATGCACGGCCAGGACTAGGTTGATAAGGTACTTGTTGCAACGACATAAGGTTGACTGTCGCTTAGCGCCGGAGACAGTATCAGGGAGGCCTGGCCGCAGTTCCAAGAGCTAGCCACCGCCATGCACGGCCAGGACTATGTTGATAAGGTACTTGTTGCTACGACATAAGGTTCACTGTTGCGTAGCGCCGGAGACAGTGTCGGAGTCCGGAGAGGCCTGGCCGCAGTTCCAAGAGCTAGCCACCGCCATGCACGGCCAGGACTATGTTGATAAGGTACTTGTTGCAACGACATAAGGTTCACTGTCGCATAGCGCCGGAGACAGTATCGGGGAGGCCTGGCCTCAGTTCTAAGAGCTAGCCACCGCCATGCACGGCCAGGACTATGTTGATAAGGTACTTGTTGCAACGACATAAGGTTCACTGTCGCATAGCGCCGGAGACAGTATCGGGGAGGCCTGGCCGCAGTTCCAAGAGCTAGCCACCGCCATGCACGGCCAGGACTATGTTGATACTACTTGTTGCTACGACATAAGGTTCACTGTTGCATAGCGCCGGAGACAGTATCGGGGAGGCCTGGCCGCAGTTCCAAGAGCTAGCCACCGCCATGCACGGCCAGGACTATGAAATGAAAAACGTTTATTTTCAGGCAACTACATACTATATTGATAAGGTACTTATTACCATGACATACGGCTTACTATTGCGGCGTCTTTGAATGTAGAGGTAGTGAGAGCAAAGGTAAACAGAAGTTAATACAGTGAAGTTCGGGAACTCCCTAGGACAATGCGGTTGCCAAGGTCTATTGTGCTTTTAGCACCACTCGGGGTATCACGTGGTGCATGAACGGCCCCTAATTTAACACGTACCATCACGCTCCGCGAATGTTAAGCAGCTTAGGGTCCTAGCTAAATTGGTTGTTCAATACTTACGCTATGAAATTTAGCTAGAACCCTTAATAGCTCAACAATCACGTAGCGTGATGGTACAATGAGATGTGATAGTATTTCTTGATTATATAAATGTTACTCCTTTGCAGGTGAAGAAGCAACACGATGCTGCTGCAGAGTATTTACAGAAGATCACACCTTATGAGGATAAGCTTTTGACTATGGAGTAAGTGGATAGTAATAATAATGCTAATATAAATTAAAGAAAACTTTAGCCCTTTGACCGCCATGCATCGGACGGAAAAAAGTGCCGCGCAAGGCAACTCGCTTATATTTTGGACGTGATATCACGCGTTTGATTTAAAGTCTTTGGCGGTCAAAGGGTTAACAATAAATATTAATAGTCTAGTGAGATGAAATCTGGCTAAACAACAGAATGAATAAAATGGCTAATGAATAAAAAAAAACCTCAATATGTTAATGATGAATGGAAACAAAAAAATCTCCAATTAAACGCATTTCGGTACTGTCTGTTGTGTTTTTAAAACTTACAGAGGCCTGTGAGTGAGAACCAGTGGCGGCGTATCCATAGAACACGTTTCCCGTCGGCTTGCCTAATTTTCAGACACCCGAGCAGTTTTCCTAGAGCTCATGAAGAAAATTTAAACCGAATTAAGCTCCAGCTTGCCTAAGAAAATTTTTGACCCCCCGCCACTGCTGTGAACTCTAAACTTAACTAACTGTTTTTTTTAAGTGGAGATCAATTTTTTAATACTTTTTTTTGTCTCAGGAATCCTGAAGAAAAGTTGAAAGTGTATGAAGAGTACATCGACAAGGTGAAAGAGTTGGCTCAAGAAGAGAAATACGTGGACTGTGACAGCAATGGAATACTCAAGGTACCACAGTTTTTGTTTTATTTTGTAACCTGACTAAATTACTCTGCTTTTTAGATATGTATATTATAAGTCACGTATTTCTGTGTCATGTTAAATCCAATAAATTTTAGGACATCACTACATAGTATAAAACAAAGTCGCTTCTTGCTGTCTGTCTGTATGTATGCTTAGATCTTTAAAACTACGCAACGGATTTTGATGCGGTTTTTATTAATAGATAGAGTGATTCAAGAGGAAGGTTTATATGTATAAATACACCCGTGCGAAGCCGAGGCGGGTCGCTAGTAATAGATATTATAAACATACAATTTTAAGCTCAGACTTCGGACTCTTTGCTCGAATACAACACGTTATCGGATACTTATTGTCTACATTTTAGAAGCCAAAAGAACTTTTCATTACAAATTATGGATGTACTTTATGCAATAACCTGTAACTATTACATGGTTAAGTAAAAAACAAGTGAAAAGCAGTATAAACACCGATACTACAACACAATCATCCCAAAAAATGGCCCAGCAGTTTCTTGGTCAGTATTATTAGACTGTAGTCAGTGATAAGATTGGCCGGTTATAAATTTTCGGTAACTCTTGTTCGAGACTCTACCTGTACTTTATTCTTAGGTATAAAGAAAAGACACTAGAACTGAAAAACAAACACGTCTAACATTCCTCAGGTTCTATACGACCGTGCGACATCAGAGTGCGTAAATTGCGAGAACGCCTACAACCTGCTGCTCGCGTGGGCGCGACAATCGGCGCGACACTCCAGTCGCACGACTCAGTCGCGCGTCTTAGCCGCGTGTACACGTCGTCGGCCGCGGCGGGCCACGTTCTGGCTGCTCACTATGCAGCAGGCTGAGCATGAGGGCAAGGGAGTTGATGAGGTAAGGTATTTTAGACCATATTGTAGTGCTATAACGCCTGAATTATCTTTTAAAAGGAACTAAACCCTCTGTGTTCCATTCTAAATTATCTTCAACTTCCACAGGTAAAGACAATCTTCGAAACGGCACTATCCAAGGGCATGGAGTCCTACAAGCAAGCGGAGTCGCTGTGGCTCGGCTACCTGGAGTGCTTGCGGCGCCACACCGCCTTCGACAACGAGCCGGACGTCGAGCGCCTGAGGCGCACCGCGCGCCTCGCCTGGGACTCCCTCGCTGAGGTAACTAACACTGGTTTAATGGTTTAACATATAAGTATTAGCAAAAATGGTAGAAGTTTCTAAATCGTGGAAAAGCATCAAGTTCTATTCCGCATTCCACCCGACCAAGAAGCTACAATTTTTTTTTTCAACAACAGTTTTCTTGCATTGGGCAGGGCTGATCTTCGCTCGTCCTTAGTCGTTCGCTCGTCACAGAGTGGTCGTGGTTGATTCAGAAACCATTTGGTCGGTTGGTGGTCGTGACATGGTGGCGTCTACTCAATCAACTTTGTGAAGTTCAGCCATCGCAATGCATCTATCATTTATTTGCTGCGGTCTCTAATTACGGGAACACACACACAGGTGCAATGTTAGACTTTTTTTTATATAATGGCTTCTCCCTTTGTCTAAAGCAATGGGAATTTCGCCAATGTCGAGTATAGGACGTTAATCACTCTTTTATTACTTTTAATAAAATATAGGCAACGTTGTTCGGTAGAGGCTTTGTTCTTTGTAAAGTGATAGCTATTCTTTACAAACAACACGTGGTGGCCAGCCGGGATAACCGTCCGTCTAACTAAAGAGTGGCTACACGCGTTATGAGACTTATTCTTCATAAGCTGCACACTTGTTTATAGATCACCGCACAATAAGCTATCAATTACACACTGAACTACTAAAATGGGCAAAATACAAAAAAAATCTATTCCCAAAACGTCCGCGCTACCCTGCGTCTCGGACGGAAATATTAGACTTAGAACCGATGGTAGGTTTTTTCTATCTCTGACGTTCATAAGTGTATTGTAATGCGCCTAAATTGAAGAATAGATATTCATTATCTTAATTGAACCAAAAAATTGTCTTATTTGTTGCCAGGCGTGGGGCGAAGAGGCGAATGATTGCGAGGTGCCTTTATACTGGGCGCGCTTGGAGTACAAACGCATGAAGGACCCTAAGCAGGGCAAGGAGATTTTCGAGGAAATATTTAGTAAGTTTCCACGTCACTTCTTTCCCATTTTAACTATTATATATCATTATGTTAATTTTTAACTTTGCATGAATTAAAACACGTGTAACTAATTGTTCATATTAGCCGGTTTAGCACCTTTTTGCAACTGACTTCAAGAATTAGAATTTCAATTCGTCGGGATCTTTGTTATATCCACTTTTTTTTAAGTGTGTTCCCCGATTATTCGACGATGGCTGGAAAATACTTGAGCTCGGGCAATGAGCTCTTTGAAAACGGAGTAGCCTAAGTACGATCTTCTTTTCTTTAAAATTATTTAAAAAAAAAAACTTGTGCGCGTGGACGCACGTATAGTGAAGGCTACGTCATCAATTTACAAAAATATTTTTTTAGGCAAAATAGTAAGTAAAACCATTCACGGTGTTTATTTCCTAGAATATGGCGAGAACAAAACTATGTCCAAATACTGGGAGGCCTACATCAACCTTGAATCCCACCGACAACCCTCTCCCTCCGAGAACAAACTCCGCGACCTGCACCGCCGGGCGCTCCGCTTCGTGACCGACTACCCGCCCGCCGCCGCGCGGCTCTGGACCGACTACGAGCGCGACTACGGCCAGCTGGCTACTGCCATCGAGTGCCAACACTTGTGTGAGGTGAGCTGTCCCACCGACAACATTCGTGACCGACTACCCGCCCGCCGCCGCGCGGCTCTGGACCGACTACGAGCGCGACTACGGCCAGCTGGCTACTGCCATCGAGTGCCAACACTTGTGTGAGGTGAGCTGTCCCACCGACAACATTCGTGACCGACTACCCGCCCGCCGCCGCGCGGCTCTGGACCGACTACGAGCGCGACTACGGCCAGCTGGCTACTGCCATCGAGTGCCAACACTTGTGTGAGGTGAGCTGTCCCACCGACAACATTCGTGACCGACTACCCGCCCGCCGCCGCGCGGCTCTGGACCGACTACGAGCGCGACTACGGCCAGCTGGCTACTGCCATCGAGTGCCAACACTTGTGTGAGGTGAGCATTATTTTGGCAGGAGGTATTCAGGGGAGTGAGTTCAACGAACTAAACTTGCGGTCTGAACGACCGAATAACCTTTATTGTACAGAATTTGTAAATATTTATACAACTTTATATTTTTTAATACAGGCAAAACTAAAAGAATGGCGGGACAGCTACCAAGCAATGAAAGACAAAATGACCAACCAGAAAAAAGGGAACAAACAAACACAGAACAAAAAGGGTAAATTCGACAAAAAGAAAGACGCGGACAAACCGAAGAAAGGGAAGAGGAAGTCTGAGGAAAACGCGCAAGACAGCGAAGTTAAGAGGAAAAAGGACAGTATGGAGATTGATGAGAAGCTCAAGGAAGAGAGTGGCGCTTTAAAACGATCTCATGAGGAGGAGAGCAGTGAAGGTTTGTCTTTTATGTAATATCTTTTGATTTGATACAGCCGCCATCAGATATATAGAAGCAACCAAGGTGGTCACAAATATCTCAACAACGTCTCTATTGTCAAGGCGATAAAGTGCATGTTCAGATATTTTTGAGTACCCTGGCCGCTGCGATATATTTAATGGCGACTGTATCACACCAGACATCATGTGACGTGATGTTTTAATATTTAATTATTTATTTTATTTTACTTATTAAGTCTGTCTACAATGGTCCCAGTCACGTCTGAAAATATGGATACTGTTAAATTAACAAAAATATGTACCCACGACTCTATTACGAACTCTTAAAGTCTTGAATACATGTTTTTGTCACATTAAATGTATCCATATTTTCAGACATAGCCGTACGATATCACATTGAAAAATATTTGTCATTTCTGATCTTAAACTTATTACACATTTCATTAAAGGCAAACAACATTTGTATGAACTTAAAGTTAACATAACATTAACTAAAGCGTAAAAAGACGCTGAGTTATAAACAAGGAGCTTCTTATCATGTTTTCTAAAGTGAGATACACATTATTTTCTACTTGGTTATCATCATCTATCACTCAAACATTAAACATTTTTTCTACTCCTGCATTCTAATTTGCCAATAAAATGACTGACATGTAAATTCAAAGCATATACTTTATGAACGTTGTCAAAAGATGACTCAAAAGTCAATTCTTAGGGATATAATTAGGGATATAATGGGTCTGTTACCGAGGCGGGCCCCGCGCCGCCGCCCGCCGCTGTAGACGAGGCGGGCGCCGACGCAATCCGCCGGGAGATTGAAGACAATTGTATAGAGGCAGAAGCAGCAGGTCATTCGTCGAACTCAATGCTTACTGGCTTGCCTAGCACTCGTAGAAAAACTATTGTGTGCAACGGTACATAACTAGGTCTTAAAATTCTCGGGTCTGTTTTCATAAAATTCGGCTTCGCCTCATTTTGTAACTTCGACCCTCGACTCTTAAGAACCCTTATTATGTAACTGTTGCACAAAATACTATAATCAACTCTGTAAGTGCCAGGTAAGAACTATCTATGTCGGTTAAGTCCTGACAGACTGTATAATTTTGATTAATGGACTTTAGTATGAAAGTTATTCCTATTATTTTATAGGTGCTGACAATAAAAGGCAGCGGACAGACAGCCCAAAAGGTGCGGCTCGAGTCAGCGGCAACGAGGCCTGCACTCTCTTCGTCAGCAATCTAGATTACAAGTTAGTACACCTTATTTATGCTCTAGATCTGTAATTTTTATTCCATTACACACAAACAATCGACTTTAGTCTTCCTTTACGGTTCTTAAGATACAAATTGTGTGTGCTTAGTTTGGGAACGATGGGTATTCACGTCATGCTAATATATTTCTGTTATGCTGAAATAATAGGCTACTTTCCAATAGATAAACTTAATTGTTTCGTTGCATTCATAAAATCAGAATTTCAAAAATACACGGCTAAATCAAAGTGTAACACGTGTTTGCGCTTTAAATGATTTTATAATGGTTAAAACTTTTATAAAGGACTTTAAAGGAGATGTATTTATCATACAGTATTGTGACGTCACAATATTAGTCTCCCGTATAAACTCCATATAACAATTCGTTTTGACGTTTCCTAAAGAGTAGCTAATTTGACTTCATAGGAAAGTAGCCTATTGTATAATATTGTGAGATTGTATTTTTTGCACAAATGAAACATGAACACGTTGCAGTGTAATTGAGAAGAATCTCCGCGATAAACTGTCGGAATACGGGGAAGTGGTGTCACTGCGTGTTCGCGCCGGCGTGAAAGCTTTCGGCGGCTCCATTTGCTACTGCCAGTATTCCACACCAGTAAGTGATACTATAAGTCTTCGGGCAAACAATAGGTTTTTCATGTCAGGTTGCCGGATCCGGTTACCGAATCAGGGCACCTGCAGGTGCGTGTCTCTTACTAAATACCAGAGGCGCACACGTTTCTTGCCGTGCGGTTTCAAAATCTAACGTCAGGCATACGTCGGGTCAGAATGCAAACAAGTAAAACTAACCGGCCACGGAACTCATCTCATTAGACAACCGAATCAGGCAATCGGACCGGGTATCTGACGTCCTCCTCCAGCCCAACTCTTTAGATATTGGTAATAGATTTGAAAGAAGGAGTCTTAATATTATTATTTATTTTAATAAAAAAGTGCTAGTTTGCCAAATGTATTGAAACTAATAATTGAACCAATTCTTTTGATGCTTGATAAATTAATTAACCTTGAATTGATATTTATCCTGATTTGTCTAAGCTAAATTCGAATACTATTAAAAAAAAGACTTCGTTTCTTTTAAGCAAATATTTCCCAAGCAAGCACTTGCGTTCTTTATAAGGTCAACTCGGCCAAGGCCGTCAGTCGGCGAAGATCGGAAAAGCAAGCAATTACAGCAAATACTGCATAGCTTTTTTTTTACGAAATGTTTAAACTGTTCTAGAACAGTCCTAGAGTTCTTGCTATCGGTCTTCGCCGAGTTGACGTTAATATTAAACCATTGATGTTTTTAGGAGGCAGTCGACGAAGCGGTAAAACACGACCGCACGCCCCTAGACGGGCGGCCCATGTTCCTCTCCCGCTACTCGGCATCCAAAACGAAAGGCCCCTTCAAATACGCCACCACCGTCGAGAAGAATAAACTGTTCGTTCGCAACCTGCCCTTCTCGCACTGCACGCGGGAGCGGCTCACGGAGATCTTCGACAAATACGGCAAGCTTAGTGACGTCAGAATTGTCACATACAAGTGAGTACGAGTACCTTTTTTGAGTGCCTCTTGATACAAGATTTTTGTCCCGAAGACTAATGAGTTTTATTTCCTCAGAGATGGCAAACCGAAAGGCCTCGCGTACGTCGATTACGAGGACGATAAGAGCGCAGCAGAAGCTGTAGAAAAGACCAACGGGATGCTAGTAGCTGACCGCAACATCGAGGTTGCCGTCAGCGCGCCCCCGCCGCGAGCTGACAGCAAGCCTGCGTTGCTGGGGCAGCCTAAACGAGACACGGGAGGGGGCATGTGAGTATAACACACACGGGATGCTAGTGTAGCTGACCGCAACATCGAGGTAGCGGTCAGCGCGCCTCCGCCGCGAGCTTACAGCAAGCCTGCGTTGCTGGGGCAGCCTAAACGAGACACGGGAGGGGGCATGTGATTATAACACACACGGGATGCTAGTAGCTGACCGCAACATCGAGGTAGCGGTCAGCGCGCCTCCGCCGCGAGCTTACAGCAAGCCTGCGTTGCTGGGGCAGCCTAAATGTGACACGGGAGGGGGCATGTGAGTATAACACACACGGGATGCTAGTAGCTGACCGCAACATCGAGGTAGCGGTCAGCGCGCCTCCGCCGCGAGCTTACAGCAAGCCTGCGTTGCTGGGGCAGCCTAAACGAGACACGGGAGGGGGCATGTGATTATAACACACACGGGATGCTAGTAGCTGACCGCAACATCGAGGTAGCGGTCAGCGCGCCTCCGCCGCGAGCTTACAGCAAGCCTGCGTTGCTGGGGCAGCCTAAACGAGACACGGGAGGGGGCATGTGAGTATAACACACACGGGATGCTAGTGTAGCTGACCGCAACATCGAGGTAGCGGTCAGCGCGCCTCCGCCGCGAGCTTACAGCAAGCCTGCGTTGCTGGGGCAGCCTAAACGAGACACGGGAGGGGGCATGTGAGTATAACACACACGGGATGCTAGTGTAGCTGACCGCAACATCGAGGTAGCGGTCAGCGCGCCCCCGCCGCGAGCTGACAGCAAGCCTGCGTTGCTGGGGCAGCCTAAACGAGACACGGGAGGGGGCATGTGAGTATAACACACACGGGATGCTAGTGTAGCTGACCGCAACATCGAGGTAGCGGTCAGCGCGCCTCCGCCGCGAGCTTACAGCAAGCCTGCGTTGCTGGGGCAGCCTAAATGTGACACGGGAGGGGGCATGTGAGTATAACACACACGGGATGCTAGTAGCTGACCGCAACATCGAGGTAGCGGTCAGCGCGCCTCCGCCGCGAGCTGACAGCAAGCCTGCGTTGCTGGGGCAGCCTAAACATGACACGGGAGGGGGCATGTGAGTATAACACACCCTTTGATCGATCCTGCTCATATAAGAACTTTCAAATTAGTTTTAACTCTACTGTAACCCCAATAACTTCCATAAAGATCAGATAGACGTCACTAAAGTTATCGCGCAACAACGCTGTGTCCGCTTGTCCCCAGCAAATACACCATTATTTTGACAAACACGGGACTTAATCGCGTACACTTACTTTTAATTTTCCTGACGTTTCGAGCGTGTCATAACGCTCGTGGTCGCAGGCAGACTGGCGAGGAATCGCATCAGCATCTCCTAGCCGCTCGGGTTTTTCGAACTACCCGCACTTGGTCTTGATTATTCACATTTACGCTAGGGTTGTCACTTTGCCTACACACGACACTCACAACATCCGATGGTTTGGAAATGCACGTATTTCCACGCTTACATTTGCTGATCACTGGATTCCACGAAGAAGAAATCCCCTGTCCCTCGTTCTGGTTGAAGTTTTTATACTTTCTAATTTCAATTGCTCCACGGAACCTCGTCGTTATAGTAGGAAACTACGAGAATGTGAATAATCAAGACCAAGTGCGGGTAGTTCGAAAAACCCGCGCGGCTAGGAGATGCTGATTCGATTCCTCGCCAGTCTGCCTGCGACCACGAGCGTTATGACACGCTCGAAACGTCAGGAAAATTAAAAGTAAGTGTACGCGATTAAGTCCCGTGTTTGTCAAAATAATGAGTGAAAATCGTGTGAGTTTAAATAAATACACCATTCGTGGGAATACACCGTTCGTTTATCTACGAGGGCCTCCGCTGGCGGGTCGGCCCTCAAACTAACTCGCCTAACTATAGCAGACTTTCCGGCCCCTGTAAAAATGCTCTGTCTATAGTATTTCATGGGGATTAAAAAAATACTAATTATCATATTGTTTTAGGCGACGGACGCAACTGAGCACCTTCATCCCCAGCGTCCTACAGAAGCCATCTCCATCAACATCCACGTCGACAGCCACCAGTTCCAACGGCAACGGTCACACCGAAGCGCGTCCGCTCAGCAACAGCGACTTCAGGACCTTGCTGCTTAAGAAGTAGGCTCACACATATATAGGAATGTTTCTAATTATGAATTTGGACGTCAAGAACCTCTAAAACTGATATAAATGTGTTATACTTAAGATATATTCATAACGGATCCTATATCGACCTGCTTCGTGGGTTTCGTGTGTTTCACCATATCAATACCTCTTTAGTTCAGAGATTTAGTTTTTATTTATCAAAAAATAAACGCAGAATTGGTAGGTACAGTCGCCATCGGATCGACCAAGCTGGTCACAAATATTTGAACAACGTCTATTGTCAAGGCGATAAAGTGCATGTTCATATAATTTTCAGTACCCTAGGGCCGCTCCGATATATTTGATGGCGACTGTACATCATTTTGAGAGCTAAAGCGGTTTTGATATTCAACAACAGTTGAATCATTTTGAAACATGTGTGCGAGAGAGATGGATGTTTTTAACGCGATTGTAATCAATAAGGTTGATATTAAGCAATGTTAAACGTTTTTATCTGTAATCTCAGTGGAGGCAAATAATGTATGCATATTTTTTATTTATATTACGGAAAAATACTGAACGTGCGGATCATTATTTTTAACCATTAGTTTTATTTTGCATTCATGAGAATAAAAACCCACAAATAGTAACGGCTGTCCCAAAAAGTGTAAAATTTTTGTATTTTAGTGCTAGCAAACCCTAAAAAAAACTATTTGACAGCTGCATGTTTAGGGTTTGTAGAAATGGTGGGTTATACGAAAGATCAACGCGTTTATATATTATTGAACAATATTTCAAAAGTACTGAAAGTTTGGCGGGTACGGTTCGAAAATTCCTAGTCGTGTGATCTCTCGATTCGGTGATCAGAATTGGCCTCCTAGATCTTGCGATTTAACGCCTACTTCTTTTTATGGGGTTATCGAACTCGCGGAGCGTAAGCGAAGTGAGTTCTTACAAACAACTCCAGACCGAACTGTCACCTGGCTACTGGGACGTCTCGGCATTTGGATGGCTTTTTGATTTCGATAGTTTGTCGGGCGATAAATTTAGTAACGTTTTTGTGATCTTTATGAAATTTCTTGGGGCTGTAGCAGAGATACATAAAATTTGTAAGTTCGTATATAAGCAGGATCGATCAAGTGGTTCTGGAGCTAGAAGGAGAAAAAAAATCCTCTTAGGGGTCTTGTTATATTGGTCAACTCGTTTGCAAGTAAATCGCGAGTTCTCAGTTCGAGGCGGACTACTAGTTTATAAAGTCTAAAGTCTATGCCAATAAGCCCACAACCACTAATGCTTTAAAAGAGGAAATTCGACGCTGCATTGGAGAACTTCAGCCGCATCTATGCAAAATGGTCATAGAAAATTTTGACAAAAGCGTGCGTATGTGCCAGCAAAGCCTAGGAGGACATTTGCCTGACGTATTATTCCAAAAATAACCCCATTTTATGTATTTCAAAAATTGTATATATGTACAAATATATTATAACGAAAAAAATTGTGTTTTTCACCAATTTCAAATTTTGCATACTTTTTGGGACACCCTTTATATCGTATTACTTTATTTTAAAAAAGTGGTGTTATATACTTAAGAGTTTTTATAGTATTTCTTCATGATCAAAATTGATATGAGAATCATTTGTTTTAATACTGTAAGTACTGTTAAGATGTAGGTGATCGCTTTTATAGCCGTGGCAGTATACTTGTCATGATATCGTGGCAATCACGAACTAGTACTGTACATAAATATACATCTCCATTCAGTATATTCAGTAGTCTAACTACTAAGATATTTATACTAAGCGTTTGATTTAAATAATTGTAAATTTTAACCGTCTTAAAAAATGTTGCACTGAACTAGCAGTTATAGATTATGGAATAAAACAGAGCCAGTAGTAGTTGAAGGCTACATAAATAATAAAGATAGTTTGTCCGATATTATTAGTCATTTATTACATAATTGTACTTGTGCTATCTCTGACCAGCCGTGGAAAGGTACTGGTACAGTCGACTACAAAGAGGTGTATGCAATTTTTCACCTTATTGCGTTGTAATAATGTCCAAAAGTGGATACATCTCTTTGTAGTCGCCTGTACAGTCGCCATTAAATATATGGGAGCGGTCACGGTACTTAAACTTTTCCACGCCAAAGACGTATATATCGGCACCACAGGTCCAACGCCAAGGACCGATATATCGGTCACCGACCACAGAGCAAAATAGACCTACATGCACACGCATAAAGTTTAACTTCATTTTTCACATTTAGATGTCGTGGCGTCTGAATGGTAGGTTTTGCGTTTGACATGGCGTCGAAAAGGTTAATATCATAACAAACACCTTATCGCCTTGACAATAAAGGCGTTGTTCAGATATCTGTGACCACCTTGGCCGCTCCGATATCTCTGATGGCGACTGTACAATACGTTCAAAGTAAGTTTGGACTCTACAGTTGTTTTTTTTATCCATTTGATAACTTAACGCAAACAAAAAGTCGATATTTAAAACACGGCACGAAATAGTGTGATGCTTGTAATGTAGACTTTATGAGGCAGAAATTCGAATGTATAAAAATCGCAAACTGCCTTAGTTGGTAGGCGTTGTGTATGAAAATGTTCAAACTTGTTTCGATATAAAATCAATTTTAAATCCATAATGCGTTTAAATACTAGATTAACATACACGGCACTACCAATACCTGTATGAATTGTAACGATTTATAACATGAAGCTCAACAATAGGCTACTTTCCAATAGATAAGCTTAACTGTTTCGTCATTCATAAAATCAAAAAAAAAATACACAGAAAAATCCAGGCGTAACATATGTTTGCGCTTTAAATGATTTTATAATGGTTAAACCTTTTATAAAGGAAATGTATTTATCATTATCTATCATCATATCGTCTCGTTCTTCACGGGGGCGAGAAGCGGCTTACGGAGAGCCGTTTTGCTGCATTGATCGTAGCAAATGGAAATCCGTGATCTCTGCCTACCCCTTTTGGGATATAGGCGTGATTGTATGTATGTATGTATGCATATTGATGTATTTATCATATAGTATTGTGACGTCACAATATTAGTCTCCCATATAAACTACATAAAAATCGTTTTGATGTTTCATAAAGAGTAGCTGATTTGACTTCACAGGAAAGTAGCTTATTGTGAAATATCAAGTTGTTTAACACTTTCCGTACCGCGTAGCACTGCGCGCTACGCTCGTAGCGCGTAGCCAGGTATTCCTCTTATGTAGCGCGTAGTAGCTACGAACAGAGAACCCGACAGTCGGGTTCTCGGTGCTGAATGTGTTAAATAAGTTCACCTGGAATAACTTCGTATATAAGTGACGGAAACTTGGCATAAACAATGTTTTTTTTTTTAATCGAGTAACGGACTGGGTATCACAGCGGTGTTTTTCTCAATAATATGAGAATCTAGATATTTATTTGTATGTTTGCGTGTAGCTGTGGTGGAGACGAATAAATTGATTACTTATTTGTTTTATACTTCGGTTTTTCATTTACTCTTAATACCCTCTTATCGACATTGCACTCAAATAATATAGTCGGCACGCGAAAATGGTACAAAATAGTTGCTGAAGACAGCCGAGCGACTAAAACTAATTCTCGTTGTTATTATTTGATTTGTCTCGATTTACTTCACTGTGATCAGTTACAGGAGGAAAAATTCTCTGCTAAACTTAAAAAAAAAGTATACTCCGACTGTGGTCCGACTTCGCAATCGATTTAATTTCTAACACCATTTTGTAGTTTTAATATGATCTATGCCACTCTCCCAATCGAGAAGAATCTAATGAAGTAATGACACCTCAATCCAATGTATTAACATGGGGTTAGAAAGAGCCTTCCGCTTGTAAATTGTCAAGCTTATTATAGGTCACAGGATGCCCAATATAAATGTAGTACAGATACGGTCGCTATCGAATATATCGGAGCGGTCAAGGTACTCAAAAATATCTGAACATCCCCTTGACAATAGAGGCGTTGTTCAGATATTTGTGACCACCTTGACCGCTCCGATATATCTGATGGCGACTGTACTACATCTTTATTCGATCGCAAACAAAGATTAAACTAGGAGACTTGTAAATAAAAAAGCTTGTAAAACAGTTTAAACATACAATATTTATTATAAAAATTAAAACTTCGTATCTCAAAAAAGAATACACTATATACACTTGTGTTGTAAATCTATTAAAAGCATAACTGTAAGAGCTCTAACACAATAAATTAAAGTCTCATGTTGTGTACTATCAGGAAACAAATACGTGTAAATAAATAGGAACAGCTCACAAAAACGCGAAAGCTAGTTTAATACACACGTAAAATGTTTATAATATATATCTGGTAGCGTGTATAAACTAAATTGCAAATCAGACACATAATGTTTGGTAAAAGCCGTAAAAGGTCACTCGTGTGCAGCTATATGTAGGCCATGCGTCTTGACCAAATAATTACCAGACGACATTATAATGTAATACGGCCAGAAAAATCTAAGATGAATTTAACTACCACCAAATACCCAGTATAAGAAAATCGGTATTCTTAAAACAAATTTAATTTACACTGGAGCACCGTAATAACGAATGGGATACACAATCGGCCCAAAAATGGCCCCACAATAGTGTTGTAAGAACGACCCATACAGTCAGCGTCAAATATATTGTAACAGCCAAAGTGATCAAATAGTTCGTCACACCATGTGTTTTGTATGGTGTGACCAACTATTTGGCTACTCTAGCTGTTGCGATATATATGATGCTGACTGTACAACAGTTTCTCGGTCAGTTTTATTAGACTTTAGTCAGTGATATGATAAGACTCGCTGGTTACAAATTTGAAACTGTACCTCTACTAATATTCTAGGTAACTGGAGCCATTTACAACCCTAAATATCACTTGACATTTTTGTCTAATAGTATAAAAGTTTCAAAATGACAATAAGGTCTTTTCCATCTCATATTGTAAGGACATAAATATATATACTAGACATTGAGCGACACAGTTAATATAATTTTACTAACTATTGTTATTAAAACATGAGCTCACAATAAATCTAATTTGTACATTTTCTTATGCATGTAAAGCCACGTCCAGATTTTGTGCCGTAAACCTGTGAGTTTCCTCGCGCGGAAAACACGTCCACATTAAGCGAACATACATGCGCGTAATCTGGACACGATTTAAAGCTATCACACATGCATATAATGTTCTACCAACCGTCTTCATCTATTCATCTACATAATTTTATCGTATCACACCTCTATGGCTTCAATATGAAAATATGTTTCTTTGCTTATACTGATTAGTCTAAAAGTATATTACAAATCACTGAACACTGAGCAAAATAGCTAGATACTGAGGATACTATGTAGTTTTGAGGTGAACTGTCGTCAGTTAATATGTTTTCCGTCTTTCCATTTCTTCTTAGACCTTTCGAATGCTTCTTTTATGCAAGCCCTGTAAACAAAATGTTAGAATTTAATTACAAAAAAAAAATCTAAGTAGAGAGCGTTTGGTTGGACGTATTTATAGTAGACAACAATAGATTTTACAAGAAGATTAAACAGTATAGAAACGAAAAAGTTGCTACTAAAACGAAGTATATACTCGTTTTACCACATATTAAACAGTATCTATCACTCAACTGTATTTCCTGTTAGAAATTTTATGTTTACGATATTTTTTAAAGGACAATAGACCTAGTGAAGGTTGAGTTTCATCAGTTATATTTGAAGCTTATATCGATTAAGTGACGTCTCTTTAACCAGGGTTCTGTAGGGTTGATACGGAGTACGTCCTAAAATTTCGCAATTTATATTTTAGTGAAATAATAAATTCTCATAAAATCTTAGAGACACATAGAAATATGTACAATCTGGGCGCTTTAACTGAACTCGTCCACTCGTCATGTTGTTGTTGTTTATGTACCTAAAGAGCGACTGGTGTAGTATGTATGCGGACACGTGCCCGGCGTCCACGTAGCGAACTTCAGCGCCTGGCCAGATCTCCTCCAGCGTGCCCACGTCATCTCTTGGCACATATGCGTCGTGTTTTGCGCATACAGCTGTAAAATTAAGATCAGAATGGGGTTGGCAACTGTCAACGGTTTGGCCAGATGGCGCCAGCATAGCTTGTACCTGTCACTAGTATTGTTGTATGGGATTTGGCTTAAAGGCTAGCCCAT
Organism: Pammene fasciana; assembly: GCA_911728535.1. NCBI lineage: Eukaryota > Metazoa > Arthropoda > Insecta > Lepidoptera > Tortricidae > Pammene > Pammene fasciana. The sequence goes on from OU452292.1 coordinate 9,632,444, forward strand.
CCAGGTCAGAAAATTCCAATAAAAAAACAAGTATTTGACACAATTGGTAGGACTGACAGGTACCAACTATGCTGGCGCCATCTGTAAAAACTTTCGACCGGCCAACCCCATTAGACAAATAGACAGTCACCACAGGGCACAGTACAGCGAATGTCATCTCGCTCAAATCTGGAGCAGAGCCCGACCTTAGAGAAAACCACAGCTAAATAGCACTAGACTCTACTCATACTGAGAAAAAGGTTGCCAAAGAGCTCTTGTTCCTTTAGCCGTCAACACAGTGAACCCTTCTTTTTGTAAAGGGCCAGCAACGCGCATGTGACACCTTTCGAGTTGCGGACGTCCATAGGCTATGGCAGTAGCATCCCATCAGGCGGGCCGTATGCTTGTCTGCCATCGTCGTGGTATAAAAAAAAACAATAGGTCAAAGATGTTTTTTATTTATTGAGCATCTAACGGCTCATCGGAGTTTCTACTTTGGAGCAAAATAATATATTGAAAAGTCACTTAAGCCACTATGGTTCCAGTATATATTTATTTTGAATACCATAATGGTTCCTAACTCGATGAAACCTGACTTCTGGGTTACACACAAATGGACGCAGTGAAACTATGATTTCAAAAATTACTTACTTACTTTAACCTTTTCTACGCCAAAGACCGATATCTCGGTCACCGGCCACAGAGCAAAATAGACCTACATGCACACACATAAAGTTCCACTTCATTTTTGACATTTAGATGTCGTGGCGTCTGAGTGGTAGGTTTTGCGTTTGACATGATAAAAAAGATAAAGATAAAAGATATTTATTCTTCAATTTAGGCACATTACAATGCACTTATGAACGTCAGAGAGAAAAGAAACTACCACCGGTTCTAACCCTACACCTCTGACCCGAGAAGTATTACTTATTACCGGCAAGAAACTCGGCGGGACTTATTTTTTCAAAACAGTACTACAAATACATTAAAGATACTATATACAATAATGCGTAGTTCTTCAAGAAGGCATATCAAAACAGCTTGAGAGACAGACATGTACCTGCCTATTGTGTAATTAAAATGAAAAATAAAAATAAAATCCAAAACTGACTGCTTCGCAATACGTTTGATATTCTTTCTTACTTGAACTGTGTCCTCTAAATGTTAGGTGATTTTATAGATTCTATAGATTCTGGTTTGGGCCATGCATATATGTCTGTCATATAGTCCTCGACCCTGTAACCAACTACACTGCGCTTTGTGTGACCGCGTCTTCAAGACAAAGTTTGGCTTTGCAAGTCATACCCGAGCCTTCCATAATCCTGCAAGAAGTAATTGACGGAGTCGCTGTCGCCGGATACGGCGTGGAGAAAATGATGTTTTTTGATAGTCCTCGACCCTGTAATAACCCTTTGACATTAAAGTTTTTTTCAAGTAAGTATTTCTTAAGAGCGGGAAATGATAGATTCAAAACATCGACGGGTAACTTGTTATAAATATGAATACCCTGGCCAAAAAATGACTTATATGCTTTGCGGACACGACATCGTCTGGTAGCAAGCTTGTTTTTATTTCTAGTGTTATAGCTGTGGATGTCAGAATTCTTCTTGAATGTGTGTATATTCTTTACAACAAAAATAATATTATCATAGATATATTGGGACGCAAGAGTTAAAATATTAATTTCTTTAAATAATTCTCTAATTGATGTACCTGCCTTTAAGTTATACATAAAGCGAATGGCTCTTTTCTGTAAAACAAAAATAGTCTGTATGTCAGCTGCTTTGCCCCAAACCAGAATTCCATATGACATTACACTATGAAAATAACTATAATAAACTAAGCGAGCTGTCTCAATATTAGTCAGTTGTCTAATTTTTCTAACGGCATGAGCGGCTGAACTTAGTCTAAGAGCGAGTTTTTTTATATGAGGACTCCATTGTAAATTTTTGTCCAACGTTGAACCAAGGAACACAGTTTTATCTACTATATCTAAACATTCACCATTTATAACTATATTAGTGTCCATTGGTGCCACGTTTGGCAAAACAAATCGAATACATTTAGTTTTCTTAGCATTAAGTAACAGATTGTTAGTAGTAAACCAGTTTAGTACGCCAGCTAGTGTATTGTTAATTACAGATAAATCATTGGATTGCCGTTCAACTTTGAAAATTAAAGATGTATCATCGGCAAACAAAATCATACCACAAAGGTTTTGTACTACACAAGGTAAATCATTTATATAAACCAAAAACAGGAATGGGCCCAGAATGGAACCCTGTGGCACTCCTAATTTTACTAAAGTCCCTTTAGACTGGGTTTTATTTACAACAACTGTTTGTGTTCTATTGCTAAGGTAAGAAGACATGAGACTCAGGGCATTTTCTGAAAGACCATAGTGTTCTAATTTAAGAATGAGCGTTCTATGATCTACACAATCAAAAGCTTTTGAAAGGTCACAGAATATACCAATTGCATCATAACGTTTGTCTCGCCAAGCATTGAAAATATGTTTAATGAGTTCTGCAGCAGCGTCGGTTGTGGAACGTCCCTTTGTGAAACCAAACTGATTGCTTGTAAGCAGTCCATATCTGTTGAAGTGCCCCAGTAGATCATTTAACATTATCTTTTCAAAGACTTTACTTAGTACAGGAAGTATCGATATCGGTCTGAAATTATTTAGATCACTAGAATCACCCGATTTAAATAGAGGTATGACTTTACTACATTTCATTAGATCTGGAAAAACACCTTGTGAAACTGAATTGTTATAAATGATGGCTAAGTAAGGCGCTATGTCGTCTATGATATTGCTGATGACTACAACTGATATTCCCCATAAGTCCTCAGTTTTCTTTAAATTGAGTGATTTGAATGACTTTACAATTTTTTCGGAATCCACTAGGTCAAATTCAAAGATCGTATTACATTTCTTAATATTAGCGCAAAGTAAGGAATGAGCTTGAGACGAAGATGATTGTAGGCATTTTGTGGTATTTAATGCTATGTTAGAAAAATAATCTTCGAATGCCGAGGCAACATCGTCATTTGACATGACCTGTTGTTCCTCCGAGACAATGTTGACTTGACAATCGCGTGATTTACATTTACCAGCTTCCTTATTAATAATATTCCACACTGTTTTCACCTTGTTGTCCGACATTTTTATTTTTGCACTAGTATAGTTCGCCTTAGCAGTTAAACACACCTTCTCGAAAATTTTTGAATAGTTTTTTACATAGTCCAGAAAATCTGAAGTTTTGTTCACTTCTCTCTCTCCATAAAGTTCATAAAGCCTCTTTCTACTTTTATGAATACCTACAGTAGCCCATTCACTAAACTTTGCTTTAGCTTTAGTTTTTGACCCATAGTTCTCAGTTTGAAATGTTTATTAAATTGACAAAGAATCATACTAAACAGATCTTCATACAAATTATTTGACTCATAAAAATGTGAATAAGGCAGTGTGGAGAGATGATTTTGAATTTCTTTTTTGAATAATTCCAAACGATAACCAGTAATGGGTCTATATGTTATAGTTTGTGGAATTTCCTGAATTGGCTTTATAAAAGATGCCCTTTGACCGCTGTGATCAGAATTAAAACAGTTAAATATTTCCTTATCCAGACATTCACAGTTACAATAAATATTATCAAGGCATGTTGCACTAGTGACACCCACCCGGGTAGGTTCAAAGAACAAATTAAACATATTAAACGACTTAAATAAACATAGCAATTTAATAGAATTAATAGAAGATGGCGTCGAAAAGGTTAAATAATTCCAAGTAAGTAGTAAGAAGGTTACGTTAAATACGCAACGACCCAAAATGAGTCTTGGCCTCCGACACAAGAGCACGCCAATTTGCTCGGTCCTGCGCTATTTCACTCCAGGTTACACCGGCACCGAGCTCATGAAGATCAGCTCCTACTCTGTCTACCCAGCGATACTTAGGATGACCGACAGGACGCCCGCCGTCCAGTCGGTCGATCCAAATATGCTCTTTTTACTAAGCGATCTACTCCCATCTTGTTGAGGATTTAAAAAATTGGACTTACCAATAATCAACGATGTATCATATGGCACAGAGAAGTTACTTAAATGCGTGCACTCATCCATGATCCCTCTCATGAACTGCAGTGCCTCTCTGTCTCTCCAATGCACCTTGCTCCAGTCAATTTTCTTCTCACTCTTACTCTTTAAGAAAGGCAGGTTCGACCACAAATCAGACGTGATCTCTGAGACCGTCCACGATTTGCTCTTGGCTTGAACCAGCTTGGTCTCTGGGACGGTTTGTAGTTGTGTCTGGGGTTTCGAAATAGGCTGGTCGCCAGTTGGTTGCTCGGTTTTTACAGACTCAGTTTTGGGTTCGGGTGAGTTTGACCTCAAGTCGGCTGGAAATAATAAGTCATTTATTTAGGCATATCGTTAGTGAGTCCAATTGTGTTAACTGAATAGGGGATATTACTGCAATTTTCTGCCACCAGAGTGCAGCACTAGCACATCGGTAAACCATAGAGTTCTTAATACATACTTAGGCCTTAAACAGTTTTTAATAAGTTTTCATAGTTATAACGAATAAATATGTCATTTCTGCAGCAAGGCGGTTTGTGTACAGAGGGCCTATCGTGAAACGAAAGAATCGAAATTTTGACTTCTGCCTCTCTATCGCTCTAATATGTAAGAGTGACAGAGAACCAGGTAACGAAACTTTTATTTCCGTGTTTCGCGGTAGGCCCTCTGGTTGTGCTAGTGCCGCCCCCTACGCAAGAGTTTTGCGTAATATTCCCTATTGTTACTATTGCTACTAAATTATAAAACTGGATTGAAAATTGAGTTGTCAATCGTCAGTAGTAAGTAATGTCAAAATACGGACGAATACGTAATCGACTTTGCTTTTGATTATTAAAGACTGAAATTTGATCAATGATGATATTAATCTAAGAACAGTTTTATTTTATACGCAAGGCTACGGCGGCAATAAAAATCTGATTTTATGTACATTCAATAAAACAAATTACGAGCTTTAACTCTTTGACTGCCAAAGACGTCAAATCACGCGCACGGAAAGTTGTGCCATCAGCGCCAGTGCGTTATATCACGTCCAAAATATAACCCGAGTTGCCTCGCACGCTCGTGCGCGCTGGCGCTGAGGGCACGATTTTTCGTCCGATTCTTAGCAGTCAGGTCAAAGGGTTAAAAGTGATGACTTAAATTATATTAATTAGATACAAATGTAGTACAAGTTACAGAAAGTATCCAAATAGTTTAGATAGTTCTATGAAATTACACAGATCTTCGTTTTTGGAAGGTCAAGGTCATCATAAAAGAAATTTTTGGGATCTCCCACAGTTTGGGAATCTTCCCGTCAGCAAAGTCTAATCTTTTGAACTCACCAATTTTACACTTCATCAATATCTCATTAATTTTCTCCTCCGTCAGCTTATTGATATCTTCAATATCCTGCGGCAGCAACTCAAACTTATCATTCGACAGCAACTTCTCATACAACTGCTTACTAATTTTATTATCATCCAAAAGTTTCTGCAACTCTTGAACCAACGCTTTTCTCGTGAAAGGTTTAGGTTCCTTCCTTGCCACAGTTTTATTCAAACTCTCTACACTTTGAGTGGCGTTAACTATATCAGGACTATCTGCTAGCTTATTTTCTTTATAGGTAATGTCTAGATTTTGAGAGGGCATGTCGACCGTGGTGGAGATGCTTTCGTGGTGGGATGGGTGGTAGGTTTGTGCGAATTTCTTTCCTGCTAGGAACGCCTCGTCGACAATGGTGACCATTTTGGAGAGTTTTTCGCGATATTCGCCGTCGGAGAGGTATTGGTATTCTAGTAGATCCCAGTTTATTGATTGTGACATCACACCCTGTAATTAATTTAAAGCTTACAGTGAAATACAAAAGAGTGTATCTTTACATTCTTTACAGTTTTTATGTACAGTCGATTACAAAGAGATGTATGTATCCACTTTTTCACATTAATGCGTTGCAATAAGGTCCAAAAGTGAATAAGTACATCTACTGTATAGTCGCCATCAGATACATCAGAGCGGCCAAGGTGGTCATAATAGTACATTACGTACCTAGGGCGGTAAAATAAAGAAGGGCTCAGATCGCTGGCATTTGTGGCCCGAACCGAAGGTAAGGGCCATAAACAAGCGATCTGAGGCCTTCCTTATTACCGCCCGTGGTGCGTACATAATTTTACGTCTTCTACTGGGTGTGAAGTGAGATTTTCCGCTGCGCCCTAGGGCGGTAAATCTCACTTAGCGCCCAGAGTGACGTAAATGTCTGAACAACGCTTATTGTCAAGGCGATAAAGTGCATGTTCAGATATTTTTGAATACCCTGGCCGCTCCGATATATTTGATCGCGACTGTACATATAAGGATCAAGAACCGGAGGAAGGTATCAAAGAATGCCTATAACAAGGTTTGATGATTTGTATGAAAGCAACGCACGACCTGGAGTCGCGGGTCTCGGAGATCTCTGAATAAGACCTATGTTCGGCGTACTCTATTGCTATGTAATTGTACAATCGCCATCGAATATATCGGTGCGGTCACGGTACTCAAAAATATCTGAAAAGCACCTTATCGCTCTGACAATAAAGGCGTTCAGATATTTGTGACCAGCTTCGCCGCTCCGATATATCTGATGGCGACTGTAAGGGTCTATGTACCTGTAGGAATACGGCGGAAGCTGTTGACCAGGACAGGCACGGCACCAGCACCAGGGGTTTCGGCCAATTTGTAGCTGCTAGCGAAGCCATCTGCAAAACCAAATAATGTTCACGCCGAAACATACGATTTTTAAACAATTACATGTTTAAATCGCTCAATGAAGGGAATTCAAAAGGCGGCAAGGAGCTACGGCAGAACTCTTTAGCCTCATGAGGTATAGGAAAATAATTCAATGATTATTAAACTTTCGTGAGACATACTAACACTATAAAATATAACGGTTAAACTCACGTCACTTTAGTATGTATGTATGTATGTATATATCACTTTATTGCACATAATCAAGTTTAAAAATATTACAACTCAAAACTCAACTTAAAAATATTACCCTTTAGTCACATCGCGCGACATGTTTCGGAGAACCTAGGTCTCCAACTTTAAGCACCTTAGAGTTCTAATTGAACCAGCCCGGTTGCGCTACAGGCACAACCAGGCAAGCCGATAGGAATCGGGTTTCGTGACGCCCCGTTTCTGAAATGTACTTACATGTCCGCCCATAGACAGCCCGGTGACGCCAAGAGGGCCCAGCCCGTTCCTCTCACACCAGTGGAACAAGACCAGAGCTTCCAGAATCAGGCACCCGCCCATCACGAAGATGTCTGACACGTTGTGGAGAGACGAGCGTCTGAAATAGAGATACTTATGTTAATCTTTTGGAGGTCAAAAACGTCGAAAAGTAGGGTTGCCATCCGTTCAGGTTTCACCCAATTTTTCTTAGTTTGGACACAGAGCGGACACGCCCTAGTAAAAAACTTGTTTGAGCGCTTATGTGTGCATGGCACGTCTTCCCTTACCGTCTTACCCTACCTTCAACTCAATCGACTAGTTCCCTAATACCATTTGACCGCGGGGTGAGGTACCTAAGTCCCATCGGGGCGGGGCGTAGTTTGGGAGGAGGTGTCCCAGACCGAACAGGACCGAAGTCAGTGGAAGAATTTAATTCGCGCCCTACACCCCAGCAGTGGGTAAAAAGGATGAAAAGAAGAAGAAGAGATGATTCTGTGGTTTGGAGTCTATTTTTGTCTAGACTTTGGGTCAGGGGAATAAAAACCTAAAGGTGCCAAACGTAGTTGTGCCCAAGTGCCAAGAACACGCAGAGACCTTACAATTTTCCAGTAAGGATTATATTGGCTAGCTTGCGCCTTGCGTCAGTGATCTTGGCATATGAGCTATGCTTTTGTATATTATGTAATGTAAGGGCTATGCCGAGCACACTGAGTTTCGTTCATTACTTTTTGTAGTAACCTCGTAAGGCCCAAGGTCCTACTTGTAGTACTTATTGTCTTCGATGAAATTTGAATCATCCATTCTATTTCCATAGAGTTGCATTTGTTTTGTAGCGTTCGATTTTGAAACAAAATAAAATCGACTCTGTTTCTTTGTGTTCTTGGTTTAAATTTCAGTGGCAAGTTTTGGATTTTTCATTTGTATGGCTTTGCCGCAGGAGGGTAAGGGAAAAATACTGCCCCTACTTATTATAACTTCTATCGGATACACATGGTTACACGGTATGTTTGTTTGTATTGATGATGATAAGATATTGGCTTCAACACGTTTAAATTATGTAACTGATGAGATTAGCCAGTTACCGGCCTAAACTAACATCAGTGACGTAAGCGTCCACATGAATCACATATATTAGTTACATAATACATCTGGCGAGAAAAATGATTTCATTTAGAAGCTAAGATATTATATTCCATAGGATTATGGGACTTTCCTTTTGTGAAACATTTACCTATAAATCAAGGGTTTACCTAAAAAAAAAAAATACTCTAATTAAAATTAGTATGGAACCAAACGTATTGTAGGAATCTAAAGTCTCTCTAAAACATTATGAATCTCTAAAATATATTATGAATACACTCAAAACGTGTCTCAACTAGTTACATTTACTTTTACAAGATTCATTCATTCAGCCATAAGACGTCCACTGCTGAACATAGACCTCCCCTTTTAAAGGGGGGGTTTGCCATACGCGCCACGCTTGGCAGGCGGGTTGGCGCGCGCAGTTTTTTTGTTTATTGTTGTTTAGGCTTTCGGAAGATGCTGCTGCCCACCTCCCAGTATATTCCCTTAGCAGACTCCTACTGCAACCACGGGACGATATGGTGGGGGACAATTCTAAGGCCGGGCACCCCACGGATACTTTGTCCTAAATACTTAATAAATATTAGGTAAGGGCATCCAGACGATTCATATTTTTTTCTGGGGGCTATTATTTTAAAACTACTTTCAAATACAATATAAAATAGATCAGGGAACAGAGTAGAGATGGGGTCTAAAAGAGATGAAAAATGTCGCCAGTAATAAATGAATTTACATGCGAGGGGACCTGTTTTTATTATCATTGAGTGTAGTAATCAATGATCAAATGTGTAAAATACGTGAATTTTCATTAGTTACGTTGCTAAGTTGCCCATCTAAAATTATATCATCACTTTCTATTGTGTTTGTTCAGCGTACTAATTTGAAAATGTAATCGATAAGAAATTGCATATTACTACTTTCATCGATATTATACCATAATTCATGGCACTGTGCCACTATTGACAACAAATAACAACACGGCGGCCATTCGTATCATGTCTAATTAAAGACATAAGCCCTCATACATAGTGTCACCTGTGTAAACTCTGCCCACACCGAATCATACGATATCGCTACGATTCTAGGCGTAGGTGGACTTTGACAAGCAAAAACGGTATTTATCTATTTGAAATAAAAATCTATTTCGAATGTAGTAAATTTATAGTTATGGTAGTGCAATATCAGGTAGCGGACTAGCGAATAGGATTTTTTAGTCGCCTTTTACGGCTATGATATGTTCTGTAGTCAAAAAAGGTATGTTAACTGACTGTACCTCGAAGTCTGAATAACCTTATATATTTTACATTTATATCCTGACCTGACCCAGAAAGCATTGTAGACTTAGACAATTTGAATGTTCTCTAACAAAATAACTGGAAGAGATTACCTTATTAGGATAAAGATAAGTTTCCATTTCTATATTTTTTGTTATAACCATAAGTCTTCTAACATATGGATTTCTGGGAACTTAAGTTCAAAATATCACTTGATATTTTACCAATCCCTATACGGCGAAGGAAAACATCGTGAGGAAACGTGCATAAATTTGCGGAGAAATTCAAAGGTTTATGTGAACCCCAACCTGCTTCGGGCCATTGTGGGGATTATATGTGGAGGCCTGTGCCCAGGCAGGGACGTTTATAGACTAACATATTATATTATTACTATTTGAACTCGACATTAGTGTGGGGTTCGGGGTGTCTTACACTTGATCCGTCGGTTTCCGGAGTCCGTAGAAGGGGTTTTCGAGGATGATGCCTCCAATGCCGGCTTCTTTGATGAGCGGCTTCACCATGAGGTTGCGGCGTCGCCAGAAAAACTGCAACAGAGTGAATAAATCAATGTGGTTCAACTCCAAAAATATGTTTACACTTTTGCACATTACGCTTTTGTAATAAGGTTCAAAATATATAATTTTATTTCGCCGTTGTCTGTATTTCGTTTTATATTGTGTTTAATGTAATGAGGAAATAAATGATTGGTAGGGAAAACCGTATTATTTTCGGACGCAGTTTTGTTTTAATCGAATCGAATAATCTTGATGATGTCACGTCTCTGTATTTCATATAAAATCCAAAGTGATTATTCCTTTTGGAATGAAACAGTCCGTTGAACACACGGGAACGCCCACCACAAAAAGATGTTGAAAAAAATCGATCAAAAACCTATTTGGACTATAATTTATTGATCGTTAGCCCAACTAGACCTGCAGACATGGCATCAAGACCTTGATCTATAAATGACGCATTGCGACTATTAATATGACAAATAAATCGATATGATATGAGCTAAGTATATTGCTTTTTAGAGATAAGACCGCTATTGTTTTACCAGTAAATTTACCGTTTGTAACTTGTATTTGCTGTGATCCTTTATTTTGAGGTCAGAAATAAAGAGGTATTTAATGTTTCTTCTGGTTTGGACCTGTCGGAAGGTCAGATGGCAGTACTCAAAATAATCTTAACATGCACCTTATCGCCTTGACAATAGCGGCGTTGTTCAGATATACAGGGTTTTTTCAATAACTAGCCATATTGTGAGAGGTGATTAGGTAAGGCATACTGAACAAGTTTTTCTATGGGACCAATACCGAAATCGCAAAAAAATTTTTGCCACCCTATAGCAAACGTCGCGCGTCGACATCTGATCGGCCGAAATTAATCTGAAACAGCTAACATTTTTTTTGAGATTTCGGAGTGGGGTCTCTTATTAAGAGTTGTTTAGTTTTGTCTACTAAATCACCTCTAACAATACGGCTAGTCATTGAAAAAACACCCTGTATGTAACCACCATAAATAACGATTGTACGTACTTATTTATCCATAGCTATTTCATGGGGTTATCGACAGACTATTTCAGTCCTAAAAGTGAATTGTAAACAAGCAGTAACGCTCGTACAATGCAATACCAATTGGCACTTACTGGTAAAAAGTCGTATGTGCGTATAATGCTAGTCCTATAATACGAACTTAGTCTCTTTTAGAAGTAAAGAGGAATTACACATATCTGCCACTAGTGCCAAATTGCGACCAGTTTGTTTATTCACTTGTTGACAGAGATACAAACGTAACAGCAGAATATACATTTATATCTGCAATATTTTGCAGCACCATCTCGTAAAGCTATCAAACTTAAAGCACAATAATTTATTAGACTGTGTTCCTCTATATACACATAAAAGCTTAGACAGGAGGAATAACCATCTCTTGGACGCTTGGAACCTTGGAGTTTGTTGGATTTTTTAAAATTAAGGAATTATAGCAAACTTAGTAGAACTTTACTTTAGGAGTCTGAAAAATCATTGAATACCTGAGGATTTAAAACAATAGCCAAATCATGACATGAATCTTATTGCTTATGCAATAAGCCTCACCTTACTACAAACGAGAATCAGCGTTACAGCTTGTAACGCATGTCGCGCGGAAGACAGGCCAAAATTTTTGAGGCGATAGAATAAAAGTTTCACTTTAAAAATAGTATCCACAAAATGCCTCCAAGTTGTTATCTTTTATTTAATATTCAAGAAAACCAGTGCATTTATTGTATTTAAACAGCCAATGAGATAACACATTTCAGTTCTTACTATAAAACTTTTCATAATAATTACAAAATCAATATTTTCTCTACTCTAAGTGTCAACTTAGATGGTCATTCTTACCAGCGAGGTGCAGGCACATGAGTTTAACACCCTTCTTTGGCCAGTGGATTGGCAGCAGCACCCGGAAATGGGCCTTCTGGGCAGTGCCGGCCCGAGCCCTTGATCAGGGTAGAGCGAAATCGGGTTTTGGCGCCCTTCGTCGAAGTTTTCAAGCGTATTTTGATCCCCGCCACACTCGCGTCTTTTAAAACTTTTTTTTCTCATTTGCCATTTTGGCGCCCCCCCTTGCCATCCGGCGCCTAGAGCGGCCGCTCCACTCGCTCGACCCTAGATCCGGCCCTGCTTCTGGGCCACCTCCGGTACTATCCCGAGCAGGTAATGGTACAGCTGTGATATGAAGTACCCTTCTAGTAAAGTACAGTTGGATAGTTTTTGTAACACCTTGTATTTCCTATAACTACTAATAGTGTCAACTTACATGGTCACCGGTACCAGCGAGGTGCAGGCACATAGGTTTAACACCCTTCTCAGGCCAGTGGATTGGCAGCAGCACCTGGAAGTGGGCCTTCTGGGCCACCTCCGGCACTATCCCGGGCAGATAACGGTGCAGCGGTGATATGAAGTACCCTTCGAGTAGAGTACAGTCCGATAATTTTTGTTCCTGCAAAAAACTTCATTCTGTACAAATCTAAAAAAGTAAAGCTAAATAAATGATTCTTAAAGCAAAAATAAAGCAATTTTAAGGTAGCATGGTCATTAAAATAACAAATAATATTAAAAATAGGGTATTGGAAACTCATAAAAACAAATATACATGGTAAATACCCTGTATTTGATATTGTTTGTGAAAATAAAGCAGTCTAAGGATGCAACTTTCCTGTTGCAATTTTTTCTGCAACTTGTCTATTGAGAGGGACGGAGTTATTTGTGAGATTGATACGCATTATACAATCAGCTGTAAGTAAATTGCTACGTCTTGAAATCCCTTTAACTCTTTTGCTGCAATAGGAAAAATGGAGAGATTGTATGCCCACACCAAATACTACAATAAGATGTGTTAAACCATATATTCTCTACAAAAAAGTGTAAAGTCTACACCTCAACATTGTCAGAATTCACCTTGCAAAAACTGGTGTGGAGTCAAAGCCAAAATTTAATTTAAAAAAAAAGGGAAGTGTGTGTAATAATTTGAAATGAAGCTTTACAAAAATTATAGACATGGTGTAACCCAAAAGTCTGGTGTATGGTTATTAGTATGCAACTTTATCTATTTTAGGCCTACAAAACAGGTCAATGTTTCCTCCAGGAATGAATGTATGGCAACACTGACCAGATCTAACCATGGAAAAATATTAATGAAACAGTGAGGTTATGTATATAAATAATAAAAATTAGTGTAAAAAATATAACAATAAAAAAATACCTTAGTGATAGTAACTGGATAATCTCTGTCAATGAGCTTGAAGCACAGATCTCGGTTGGATACTACTTTTCTAAACTCGAATAACCTTTGGAGAGGCAAAACATACGATTACATAAATTGGGTAAACATGATTGATAAGGTCAGAAATAGGAGTAAAGTAAAGATGATTTTATAACTGATAATAATTTACTGGAAATGCCAGATTACGAAATTAAGTACATACCGACGTAAACTTTCAGGTTTCCCCCATCCTTTCGTGAAAAATTTTGTAATAAGTATACTTCGATAAACTGCGTCTAATCTACTCGCTGACATTTTTGAGATATAAGTAGATTTGGTATTGGGGTTGGAACACTGTTACTTGATAATATTAGTGGTTGCTGCCCCGTGCATGGCCGGTATCAACACGTTAAACACATTTTTAAATAGGGTGAGGATGAGGAGTGTGGTGTCAACACAATAAATATTTTTTCAGCGGGCTCAGCTGTTCTGTCACATCACATGGAAACGTTTCGTTATATGCATCGGCTGATTTTATAGCTTGCGTCTTGATATGTCATGAATGATTAAAATTAAAATAATTAGGAAAATATTAATAAAACATACGCGATACGTTTATAATATGGTTAAATAATATTGAAGAATTCGTGTTGAGTGATAAATATTTTGGAAATTTGTATAATTTTTAAGTCGGAAATTAAAGTCAAATTATAATTAAAGCTTGCAACACTATAACTAGGAAACGGAAGTAAAATTTAAGGCGGGTGGGGCGGCTTACGTACGTAAACATAGATATACCACCCATAGATCTGACACGGAACTAATAATACCAAGATAGAACGGGATGGTCTTATTACACTTTCAATAGATACGGCAGAGAGGTGCTATTATCGTTGGTCCTTGTCATAGTTTCTATTACCCTCCACGCGTTACTTCTAGCAGTGGAGGGTAACAAACAGATATAATGCGCGATTTCTTCAAGAATTTCTGTGATTGCTACGAGAAAAGCTGTTAGTTTTCCTAGAAAATTGTGTCGGCTAAGGAAAAGATAGGTAAATTGTTCTGTTTTATGCTGTAGAAGTGATTATGGGCATCTATATATCTATCCCATACGGGGGTACACGTGTGCGGTCTCTAGTTAATGCTTGCTTTGAGTACGTAAAGGTGCTCTTACACGGGTGATAAAAATTGCCGAATTGCCGCAGTTTTGACGTCACGGCCATATCAAGCAATTTCAAGCAATACGAAATATTGCTCAATATGGAGCAATCATTGCTCCAGTATGGCGCCATTCTTGCTCCACTCAATTGCCCCATATGCAGCAATTCGGGAAACTAGGCAAATTGCCCAAATATTGCCCGTGTAAAGGCACCTGAGTGGAGCAATGATTGCCGAGATAATTGCCGCAATATCTAGAAATGCCTCGCATTGCTCAATTAATTGCTCCATATTGCTCCACTACATTCGGCAACGTATCGCCGGGCAATAATTGCCCGAAAAATCGCCCGTGTAAGAGCACCTTAAGGCAGGCGCTTCTTTTTAATTTTAAAAGGTTTTGGAAATGGTTTTTGTGATCAAGAATATACCAAAATATTTTTATTATTAGAAATGAATAATAAAATAAAATAAAATAAAATAAAAAGCCTTTTATTCCGTGCAAAAAAGTTACAGTAGGTAAGGTATTAAATCTTATATTTATAATTGCACAAAAATCCCTAGAGTGGGTAAAGGCCTCCTCCAGTGATGCCCACTTGTCCCTATCTTGCGCTACTCCTATATCCAGTCTTTTCCTGCTGTTCTTCTTATCTCGTTCTCCCATCGCGTGATTGGTCTTCCAATACTCCTTTTCCCTAGTGAATAAATCAATAAGTATAGGTAGTGAAAGAAATGAATAAGTAGTGCAAAAATTTCATGAACTGCAATAAAATAACGTTACGGCATAGGACCTGCCGCAGCTGTTGAGATGACAAATTCGTAATTACCTTGGTGGTGTCAATAACTGCTTCCGCATAGCTGTGACAAATCACAAATCAAAATTTAGCACAAACTTTGGCCTGTCGTGTAGGTGGCCATTGTTTTTCATGCCCTAAAATGAATTAGAGCAAATTTTTTGAGTCGTTACCTATTCATAACAGGTAGGGTAGGTACCTTAGTCCTCGTCCATTTATCGAACAATGCCAGCTTTGTGATGCAAAAATAATATTTTGAAGTACCAGAGAGTAAAACTAATAATAATAGGTCCACGTTTGATAGCTTTATTAGATGGCGCTGTACCGCCGTCATACAATATGCGGTAACTCTGGTGCAGATGGCAGTGACGATATGATTTCAACACCTACAGAATAATGGAAACGGTACAAAATACCAAGTTAAACTTGTTTTTCTTGCATCTCGCATTTTCCTCGCTGTAGTGAGGTGAAAAGTTGTGTGTTCCGCGTGGCTGCAAATTTATTTGGCGTCTCGTGTCTTGAAAGCCTGCTACGCTCAGGAATCTATCTTAGATTCCTTCGCTCGCTCAGCTTTCAATTTCAACACTTGCGCCAAATAATCTCTTTACAGCCTTGCAGAACAAATAACTATTATTTGACTATTTCATTTCGGAGATACCGACCAGCAAAACGAGATAGAAAGGTCTAATGACGGCCTTGGAGTCCATAATTGTACACTCCCGTAACCTGTTTGACCAAAAAACTTTTCGAGATGCGCTGTTTTCAAGACGCTACTTATGGTTTTAATTGTGAACTATCCTCGTTGTCTTGTCTGATAATAACTTAATAAGTGTTTTTGTATAGACGACAACCAACTTTTAAACCGGTATTACTTAGCGAGACTAGTTCTCGGGTCGTTCTCGGATTCCCTGCCTCCCCTAGTCATCCCTCGACTCCGAAAAGAGGAAGTGGTTAAAATTTAACTTACAAGAATTGAAGGACATTTGAGGCCATAAATTTATCTATAGCTTTTGGTCATAGGTATAATGGCCCCTGAATCACATTATTAACCAGCGGCTTACAATGAAATGCAGTACAACATTAACATTACGACTCGGATAAAGCCCAGGGGTCCGATTTTTGACTTTCGAGTGGCCGAATTCAAAGATTTTAGTTTGTTGCCATTATTTACACATGAAATTAATAGTATAAATGATGATTTTAAATTACTACCGCTGTTATTTTTAAAACATCATTTCTTCGTTTTATTCAGGGTTTTAAATGTCATATTCGAGCACTCGAATCTCAAAATTCACCCCCCAGGGCTACAAAGACTTGCTTTCGGTAAGGTTTGCACGATATACCTATTTAGGCACCTATTCGTATATAATTTGGTATTGTCGAGCAGGTGGTGTGATACAATTATTGTTTGAAATCAGCACACAAAAGTGATCAGTGCATTTTACCTAATATAAAATAATTACATTCTGATGATAAAGTTGTTTAATTATTTTAGTTTATTAGATTTAAGTAGGCGTTATAATTAAAACATATGAGTCACCGTTTTCCTTAAGAAAATCTTGTGCAACATTAAAAACCTGATAAGGATTTTGCTTATTCTAAGAATTCTAAGAAGACGAAATGTATTCCACGTAAAACCAATAAAATGAGGTGAATTTTTGGAGAACTTTTCTTTAAGATCATCTTAAAATAATAAGGGTTTATTTAATGAAAACTTCATTAACTCGTCAATTTGCTTTCGCTCGTAAAACGTAAGTTTTCCTTTTATCTACGTCAGTTCTGTTTAGATTGTAACTATCACGACTATCACGGGTCAAATAGGGCCAGCACTGTGCACAAGTCCATATAATTATTATGGCTCCTCTACATGACAGGTCATCATACGGACGCAGCTATGCGTTACAGGGAGGTAACGATATTGCGATCTCGTTCCGTCGTATAGCTGCGTCCCTATGATGGCCTAGCATGTAGAGCAGCTATTAAAAGCCTGTTACACTTTACTTTTTTTAGTATCCTAACTAGCATCCTAATTAGGATCCTAAATATATCTCCCAGTCACACTTGTCCTAATTAGGATGCTAACTCTTTAAGTTTGTTCGTGACCATCCTAGCTTCCTAACTAGGTTACTTTTTAGGATGCTTATTGCTAAATGCGGTTACACTTGTCTAAATTTAGTAACTTACTCATTTAGGAAGCTAACTAGGACAAGTGTAACAGGCTTTTTAGGTGCATCTCACATTCATCTATCATTTCATAGACAATATAGACATCATAGAAAAAAATCGGAAATTGGTCTATGGTAGCTGCATCTTTAACGGCTATTACACATTGCAACCTGCAGGGCCCAATATGTCAGGTTGGAAGGTGTAATTAAAGGTAGGGCCCGTAGGGAGCTGAAGGAGGGGTTGGGAGAGGCAGGGTACACAACAGATTGGGCCCTGCAGGTTGCAATGTCTAATAGCCGTTTTTGTTAGGTTAGGTTAGGTTAAACGGCTATTAGACATTGCAACCTGCAGGGCCCATTCTGTCAGGTTGGTAGGTGTAATTAAATGTAGGGCCCGTAGGGAGCTGAAGGAGGGGAGGAAGAGGCAGGGTACACAACAGATTGGGCCCTGCAGGTTGCAATGTCTAATACCGGTTTTAGGTTAGTGAACAACACAGAATTTTCAGCAGGGTATCCGTCATTCAGCATATTTTATTTTTGTCTATGCTACCTGAATTCCGAGAACTGGGAAATTGGCGGGCTAGCATATCTAACGTTGTCGCCCGTCATTTCATAGGCAGGGCCGGACCTAGGGTAGAGCGAGTGGAGCGGGCGCTCTAGGCGCCGGATGGCAGGGGGGCGCCAAAATGGCCAAAGAGAAAAAAAAGTTTTAAAGCAAATGTGGCGCAGGCGCAAAATATGTACGTTTGGAGTGGAGTGGCGCGATGGCGGATAGTACCTTTACCTTTTGGTATATATTTTGTTGGTATTTTTGTTATGTCAACTTGTTTTATCAGGCGTGACTTGCTACTTTCAATCATGAAGGGCGCGAATAAAGGCGCCAAAACGATACGTTCTTTATATTTTTCTAAGCGATTGGGTTTATCAGGATTGCATTCTATTATTTAACTTTTTTTTTTAGATCGTTGCTCTTGATCTTGAGAGGCGCGAAATAAAACCTGATAAAGGCGCCGAAAAATCTTATAATTTTCTAAGCGATTGGGTTTATTAGGGTTACATTAATTATCTATTCTTTAAATCGCTGCTTTTGATCTTGACAGGCGGGAAATAAAGGCTGATAAAGGCGCCGAAAACGTAAAGAAGGCAAAACAAATATAAAGATGAATGACCCCTAGAAGATGAACATTTGGCCTTAATATTGTTTTTTTTTTAATGAAACTGCATCACTTTCTTGTACTATTTAAACGTCTAAAATACTACATCCAAGTTTGAGGTCGTGTGAGCTCGCCAAATCTCTACCTCTCGCCAAATTGTCCTTTGTAATGGAAATCTTATTAAGAATTGTGGCTCAAAATCGATATAATTAAGTATAAATTCATAAAATTTAAACTTACTTGATTTTGAATAGCATATTTTAACTTATTTTATGAAATATTTATTGTTCAAGTCATGGTTCCAATATTGTGTGATTTTTGCAATAGATGAGTGGCGTTCAGCTTTTGGGCCTGGGTTAGTATTTTCAAATACTTTTATAAATTCACATAAAAAGATACACCATTTATGTCTTAAATTGCTTTTTATGCGCGAGTCCGACTCGCACTTGGCCGGTTTTGTTCCTTGATTTTATGACTAAAAGATGAAAAAAACTTTTTTATACCACTGTGATATTATCACGGGGTTTACTTTAATATGGAAACTGGACTGTTCACCTCCCATACAACCATTTTCGGTCGCCGTTACGACACAGTGTAGACACATCTTGCGTCGACACCATCTTTTCCGGTCACAATTCCGGTCGCAGTGTCGTCGCCGTTACGACACCGCTACCAGAAATGGGGAAGCGTCGACGCAGACACATTTTGACATAAAGTGTCGTCGCCGTGTGCACACATTGTTACCAGTTTGCGACTAGTTATTCCAAAGTCATTCGTTCATTCGGTCATTTTGTTCGTTTCAAATAGGAACTGTCAGATGGAAAAATACTTAAATAATAAAAATAAAGTGACGTACATTAAAACGCCATCCCTAAAAAGGATTTACAAGAAGTAAGTATTTATTGTTTGCATTTATATTACATTAGGGCTTCAAATACTATGGGAAATTAAACTGCTCGAGGGATTTGATTAACTAAGTGTAATTTATCAACGCGCCGCCACATTATTTTAGTTTAGCCAGCAATGAAATTATTTACTTCTCAGTGCATGTGTTCATAACTACATTATTTGATGCATTTTTAGTGCTCCGATGCATATACTATACTTAAATAATAAAAACAACGCTTTACTTAGTACTAAACTTGGTAATTAGGATGTAAAAATATGGTTTAAGGCTGAGAAAAATTCCAGTCACAAAGTAGTCGCAATGTTACGACTCTGTGTAGACACTGTGACCCAGGCCGGCGCGTGACCAAAAGTAGTAACAAAGTTACCGGATTTATAAAATGGCTCCTTGTACTCATTTGTTTCCAGATATTCTCAAAGTGCAAGAGCCATGCCGTGGTCAGTATTGTTGTCGGAGGAGAATGGCAAAAAAATGATTTCGTTGGTACCAAGTTTTGATCGAGGAATTTCAGCGTTGTGAACTTCTTTGTCATTTCTGCCTAAAAAGAATACGTACATCTGGAATTTACTGTACCTAACATATATCTATTACTATTAAATTACTGTTTGATTTGACATATTTATTTAAGTGAAACAAAACTATACTCAAATTTCTATCACTAAAAATTTCAAATTTATATCGCCAAAAATATTCATAATACAACACATAAAACTTCAAAGTACTTGTATTTGCGTTCTGTACATTTTTTAATATTCCCACTTTTCTATAAAATTTTGACGAGTGTTTTTATGGTTTTGGTCGATTATTATCATTTGGATCGCTCATGATGACTTACTAGCATTCCAAGCACACGAGACACTAATGGTAAAGTTTGACAAACCTTGGCTTTCAAGAGGTATTTTATATTGTCATTTGCGGTCACAATGTTTCGAAACAGTTCGGTAACCGTTACGACACATTGTGTACAAATTGTGGTCGCAAAGTCTACACAATGTGTCGACACCTTGTTACCGAAAAGTGTACACACGGCGACGACACTTAGTTACTGAAACAAATTTGGTCACATTGTGTACACACTGTTACCACACTAAGTAACCAAAACTGAACACAGTCGCAAAGTGTAGTAACTGTTACGACACTGTTACGACACATCTGACATTTAGTTACTACTCTGATGATTCTGCGACCGAAATGGTTATATGGGCTAACAACAACGAGAATTTACTAGTTCATCTTTTAGGCTGCATTCCAAAACATGAATTTTGCATGTTTTTTTTTTACTTAAAAATCATGAATACGTGATGAATACCGTGCTTAAAGCTTGATCTAACTAAATTCAGTGTTTATTAAATTCGAAAAAGTTGAAACCATTTTAAATTGAAACAGTTGAAATACCTTTATTTACTTCAATTATTGCACAAAGCTAAATCAACCCGATTTCCTAATTTTGCTTGTGCGTCAAATCATTCGTTTTTGGGTACTTGATTTTGCTTTTATAACTGGTTCATCTTTTGAATCAAACCGTTCATAATCAGGGCACTTTGTTCATATTCTGGGCGAATTTGCCTATTTTGGCACAAACATTCTTATAAGAATACTGTACAGTTCTAAGAGGGTTTGGAATAGCTTATTCTAAACTAGATTATATGCCAAATCATATTAAAAACTTGTTTAAAATTGGTTATAATTTATAACATACATAAAGAAATATTAAACTTTGGGTAAAAAGCTTCAACGAAGGGCGCCAAAACCCGATTTCGCTCTACCCTGATCGAGGGTTCGGGCCGGCGCTGTTCATAGGCATAGTCGCTCTTGAAGTATGGAGAGTCGCGAAACAACGTAAAATGTGCTATAGCCGCACTGCTCACTACCCCCAAGCTGAAAGTACAGAGAAAAATACTATCAAACACTAATGTTTCAAACTCCGTAGTACATTCATATGATTAATAAAATAACTAATATAATTATGAGTCTAATATTTCTAATAATTTATCTCATTCCTACAAAACTGATTGAGACCGCGCGAAATAACAAACATCCATATGACGTAATCATGTGGGTTGATCGACATAATGAACACCATAAACAAATCAACCGACAAAAATATCACTGTATCCAAGTGTCGAATGATCTTTAAGAATTGTTTTTGAAGCCTTTTCGGTATTTGATAGGTATTTTATTTTAATGGCCTCTTTAAGAACGATTGAGAATCCGCAAAATAAATCAGCTTTAGAAAAATATCGTTCATCCTACGCGTCACAAAATGCAGTGGAATCACCAAAAAAGGGTAAGAATTATAATAAAGGCTCTAAAAGAAAGAAAAAAGAAATCAACAGGTGGTTTAGTTTAAACATGAATAAAAAAACAATTGCACAATTAAAATTACGAGTAATATCCTAATTAAAACAAATGAGTACAAAACTGTCATCAGTCATAAAATAACATTTGAAACAATTATAATATAGGTACTTAATGTAAATATTTTTTCGGTTTTCAAACTGCCCCGTAAATAAAATATTCTCTTAACTGGTGTTCTGTTCATAATCCGACATTTTCAATCCTAATATTTTTTCCAACTCACCTACGAATTGCAACTACGGGAGTGAGGTGGGATACGGGATATCTCACTACTTTGTGTTTATCATTAAAATTATTTTAATTCAACCGACAGACAGTTAATAAAAAAAACTAAAATTCATAGAACCGGACAATTTATCAGGTACCTATTATGTGTAAAATTTAACGTGTCACATGGTAAAATAAACTTTGATTTATATTAGGTCTGAGCTTCGGTCCCTATTCATCCCATTTTACGGTACCTTTATTTTAGTTTTATTTAAATTTTAATTATAATGTCTAATGTCTGATTATAATTTGGATTATTCATGTGATACAAAATATATCATTTAGGTACCTAAAATACGGATTAATGAAATCAAAGGAAATAGCGAAACTTGGAAAAACTGAACGGTAAAAAATTAGAAAACATAAATAGCCATAGATAGTACGCGCGGCAGTGCGTGGTAGATTTTTGAATGAGCGGAGCGTAATAAGCGAAGCAAGTTCTTTCAAACAACTTCTGGCTACTGGGACGGCTCGGCATTTCGATAGATTTTTCATTTTCAGAGTTAATTTGACGATAACTTGAGTAGCGTTTTCTTGATCTTTATGAAGTTTGTTGAGGTTGTAGCAGAGATACATGTAATTTGAGAGATATTAGCAGGATCGATCAAGGAGTAATGGAGCTCGAAGCTCTAGAAGGTGCGAAAAAATCATCACATGGGTCTTATCATATTGGTCAGCTTGTCGAACGAGCGGAGCGTAAGCGAAGCGAGTTCTTACAAACATTTTCTGGCTACTGAGACGTCTTGCGATGGGTCTTGTTATATTGGTGCTTGTTTGCAAGTAAATCGCGACTACGCGAGTTCTCAGTTCGAGACGGACTACTCTACTACTATATTTTGAACTCTACCGGTAGAGTGCTTCAACTCTTTAAGTATTTACTTTACGAAATTCCCCATATCTTACTGAATGTTTAACAACAATGTTACTTGGAACATAACCCTCTTTTAGGGAAATCCGTTTTAAATAGAAAACTGACGTCATTACGTGACAAACTGTAATAGGCGATTATAACACTGGCAACGGATCCGCATGCGATGCCGGTGCGCGAGCGAGATAGCGCTCTGCATGTGTATAGCGCTATCTCGCTCGCGCACCGGCGCCGCATGCGGATCCGTCGCCAGTGTGATAATCTCCATAGGTTCTGATAGTTTAAGCATTTAAGTAGGTACCTACTTATTTATTCAAATACTAAATACTGTTGCCTATCTTTATCGTTTGTGCAGCAAAAAGAGAGACAGAATGTAAGTATTGGTGAGTCTTGTGCCTTAAGGTCTAAATATGGCGGGAAAGTAAAAAGTACAAAGTTCAGATGCAAGTAGTTTTAAGTAGATAGTCGTATAATATATTTGTTTTATAATACATCTAGATATGTGTAGGTAGGCTAGGTAAATAGGCATCTAGGGTTGCGTTCTATATTGCAAGTAAAAAAGTATAAATGGTTTTCTTTCGTTAGTTTATTTGCGCAAAACTTTCCCATTTTTTCTCTACTCGACACTATTAGTAGAAACTTTCGACCAATCTTTACAGAATGCATCCAAATAGTCCCTCTACTTCTTTTGTGGTTTGCTTCTGCCGAAACAAACTTTATTTTTCTAAAAATATGACTAAATCATATTTAAGTAATAGTAAACCACTTAGAGCAAACCAGTATTCATACAATGTATTGTTTTCATTACGAATAACGATATAAGGCTGCGTTTCGATGATCAAGGATGTGTTGCGAGGAATGTGATTTTAGAACAAATAGAATCACTTCTTTTACCTATCCTCGCACAGCGCATCTCTAGGATTGGGTCTTAACATACACATTCCTCGCAACGCATATTCGCTCATCTCTTGGTGTAAACGCAGCCTATTAGTCCGTAGATAACGTGCATATGAAACGTATCAAATCACGAATTGAGTTGTTATCGGCGGAAAGAGCGGGCCTTCGGGCAAAACCTAGCAGGATATGCGAAAATCAGCAAACTTTGCGTCTTTGCGTGCCCAAGGCGCGTAGGCGCAGGACAGTATTATAAGCACGCATGCGCCTTCGAAGTTCGTTTTCCTCGCGCCATCGCACGCGCGGAGTCGCGTGTGAAAATATACGATCGAATTTTATTCCCGAATTTTTGTGTTAGTGACAGTTAAAGTGATTTAAGGTAGGTGAAGATTTGATTTGATTTTATTTTATTTAAAGCATTATATTCTAGTATGAAGTGTTTATTCTGATTTTACACGAAATATTCTAATTTTGAATTAAGTGACTGTAAATTCTTACATGTCGAGTGAAAATCGAGCTTAATTGCGTGAGTGACTCGCTATAAATATTTTCAATATGTTTCAGTTGAGTGTCCTGAGAGTTTTATAGTCATCTTTTTTTAGATTTTAAAGTTTTAAGATATTTAAGCTATGATATACCGGGTGTTTCCTGTAATAGGAGCAATAAATTAAAACGTAGATTCTACTCCTCAAACCAGACAACGTTTGTTCAGCAACTTTTCAAAATAACCAATAGTTTGATTTTTATTTCACTTTAAAGATTATTCGAACACGCAATGTACCTATTCCGAAATTGATTATGTCTGTAGGGTGACAAGGCTGACAAGCAATGTCAATTGGACGGATTTTAACGTACCATCAGCTGCAGAATTGCCTACCCAGTTTATCAATGAATTCATTCATAAACTGGGTAGGCAATTCTGCAGCTGATAGTACATTAAAAATACTATTTAGTTTGTATGAAAAAGAGACAATCTACAAAATTCATATTTTTAAAAAGTTGTTGAACATAAGTTTTATTGTTTGAGGAGCAGAATCTACGTTTTAATTTATTGCTCGTGTTACAGGAAACACTCTGTATAATAAATAAATAGTAAAAAAACGTTAATTTTAAACAAGGTATCTCTAAAATACACATGTTTCTAAGAAATTTCAAAGTCTCAGCTGTTTCTTTTAATAACTTGCCTACAGCACACTAAATTTATGCAAAGATCATAAATGTAAATACTTGATCTGCCTAATAAAACGGCCTAGCACTAGCACGTAACGTAAATGTACCATCGTGAGACTGTAGCCAGTCTAGGATATACAGGATGAATATTGGGCGAGGTGCTAAGGTAGGCCATGCTGAAAAACTTTTACTACCGAGCCAACCTCGAAATTCCAAAATAAAATTTTGGTAGCTTCATAGAAAACCATCTCGGCCAAAATGTATGAAACATCAAAAAAAAGCGATTTTGGAGTTGGCCCATAGTAAAAGTTGCTCAGTATAACCTACCTAATTGTCAGTGATTACAATTTCAGCCGGTATAAAATATTTTAAATTATTTTCTCAGAATGGAATTGGAATATCTGCTAATAAAACGATGATATAATCATTAATCACTAAATAGGGCCGTTTTTACGCGATCAATACAAACCTATGGGTAAATAAGCTTTTTCTTGCCACTTGTAGCTATGGTTGTCTACATACGTTACTTTCCCCTGAGTTACTCTATATTTTAAACAAGTTGACATTCGCCAAACAAGCATTTTTTTGTCAGTTTCCGTATCAAAAAAAAACTAGTAATCGATCTACCAAGCATGTTAGTTTAACGGGGTGCATGTCTTTTACGTAACAACGATTTTTAGATAAAATATTGCTTCATTTTTAATTTAAATTTTTAATGTTGACATGCAATTTTTTTTAAATTACCCACTGCAAAATGGACGTGGGTTCAGTTTTTAAAGTCGACTTTGAATGATGAAATACAAAAATTAAAATCATAAGTTTTATCGTAATGCATTATTCACTAATCAATGATCTTTGTACAAGAAGAGTACCTAATAATTGATTAAATGAACTTTGTTGTAGTTTACTTTGAAGTATTTTTTAAATATTTGCTATGATTTGAATGATTCTCCGTTCACATCACAGGAAAAAAAATGTTTTGTGGAGTCAGTTAGTACTGTTTTAAATCACCATGGCAACTAAGTGTTAGGTACCTATACAGTACAGAGTCGATTGATCTAACATAATTGCAGCATGAGGTTTAAACGTAATAAGATAAGGACCAATTAATGAAGCCTTAAACTTTAGCCCGCCTATTCATATACGTATTGCAAACCTCATTTAACTAAATCATCTTTTGTCCTTATCTGTCACATTGACAGTTGTGTTTGTTAGAAACAGACAAAATACATTTTAACTAAATGAAGTTTGAAACACGTTTATGAATAAGCGGGTAGGTCTCTATAAGGTTGTAGTGAATATGGCAATGATAATGTGTGGAATTCGCAATAAAAATATTGCGTTGTTTTTTCCGGCTGCCTCAGAGGGGTTTAAAAATAAATCTGAATCTTATCGCAAGGTAGAAAATTAAACCGAACAGGGTCGAGACTCTTTACCTTAAATGTTAAACATTTAAGTCAGAAATTACGAGTGAGTCAGAATCTACGCAAGGCTACCTGTCTTCACCAAACTTACTACCATTTTAGTATACGCTGACCAGTTTACTTACAGACCTCCTACTTCTCACAGTTGTTAAGTATTTCGGGTTCAAGTTTACATTAGTGATCTGTTAACAATTAAATATATTTTGTTCGTGAATGTAAAGGCTTTAAAAGGAGCTGTACTCATTCATGTATTCAATGATTTACAACTGACGTCATAGTCAGGGCCGGACCTAGGGTAGAGCGAGTGGAGCGGGCGCTCTAGGCGCCGGATGGCAGGGGGGCGCCAAAATGGCCAAAGAGAAAAAAAAGTTTTAAAGCAAATGTGGCGCAGGCGCAAAATATGTACGTTTGGAGTGGAGTGGCGCGATGGCGGATAGTACCTTTACCTTTTGGTATATATTTTGTTGGTATTTTTGTTATGTCAACTTGTTTTATCAGGCGTGACTTGCTACTTTCAATCATGAAGGGCGCGAATAAAGGCGCCAAAACGATACGTTCTTTATATTTTTCTAAGCGATTGGGTTTATCAGGATTGCATTCTATTATTTAACTTTTTTTTTTAGATCGTTGCTCTTGATCTTGAGAGGCGCGAAATAAAACCTGATAAAGGCGCCGAAAAATCTTATAATTTTCTAAGCGATTGGGTTTATTAGGGTTACATTAATTATCTATTCTTTAAATCGCTGCTTTTGATCTTGACAGGCGGGAAATAAAGGCTGATAAAGGCGCCGAAAACGTAAAGAAGGCAAAACAAATATAAAGATGAATGACCCCTAGAAGATGAACATTTGGCCTTAATATTGTTTTTTTTTTAATGAAACTGCATCACTTTCTTGTACTATTTAAACGTCTAAAATACTACATCCAAGTTTGAGGTCGTGTGAGCTCGCCAAATCTCTACCTCTCGCCAAATTGTCCTTTGTAATGGAAATCTTATTAAGAATTGTGGCTCAAAATCGATATAATTAAGTATAAATTCATAAAATTTAAACTTACTTGATTTTGAATAGCATATTTTAACTTATTTTATGAAATATTTATTGTTCAAGTCATGGTTCCAATATTGTGTGATTTTTGCAATAGATGAGTGGCGTTCAGCTTTTGGGCCTGGGTTAGTATTTTCAAATACTTTTATAAATTCACATAAAAAGATACACCATTTATGTCTTAAATTGCTTTTTATGCGCGAGTCCGACTCGCACTTGGCCGGTTTTGTTCCTTGATTTTATGACTAAAAGATGAAAAAAACTTTTTTATACCACTGTGATATTATCACGGGGTTTACTTTAATATGGAAACTGGACTGTTCACCTCCCATACAACCATTTTCGGTCGCCGTTACGACACAGTGTAGACACATCTTGCGTCGACACCATCTTTTCCGGTCACAATTCCGGTCGCAGTGTCGTCGCCGTTACGACACCGCTACCAGAAATGGGGAAGCGTCGACGCAGACACATTTTGACATAAAGTGTCGTCGCCGTGTGCACACATTGTTACCAGTTTGCGACTAGTTATTCCAAAGTCATTCGTTCATTCGGTCATTTTGTTCGTTTCAAATAGGAACTGTCAGATGGAAAAATACTTAAATAATAAAAATAAAGTGACGTACATTAAAACGCCATCCCTAAAAAGGATTTACAAGAAGTAAGTATTTATTGTTTGCATTTATATTACATTAGGGCTTCAAATACTATGGGAAATTAAACTGCTCGAGGGATTTGATTAACTAAGTGTAATTTATCAACGCGCCGCCACATTATTTTAGTTTAGCCAGCAATGAAATTATTTACTTCTCAGTGCATGTGTTCATAACTACATTATTTGATGCATTTTTAGTGCTCCGATGCATATACTATACTTAAATAATAAAAACAACGCTTTACTTAGTACTAAACTTGGTAATTAGGATGTAAAAATATGGTTTAAGGCTGAGAAAAATTCCAGTCACAAAGTAGTCGCAATGTTACGACTCTGTGTAGACACTGTGACCCAGGCCGGCGCGTGACCAAAAGTAGTAACAAAGTTACCGGATTTATAAAATGGCTCCTTGTACTCATTTGTTTCCAGATATTCTCAAAGTGCAAGAGCCATGCCGTGGTCAGTATTGTTGTCGGAGGAGAATGGCAAAAAAATGATTTCGTTGGTACCAAGTTTTGATCGAGGAATTTCAGCGTTGTGAACTTCTTTGTCATTTCTGCCTAAAAAGAATACGTACATCTGGAATTTACTGTACCTAACATATATCTATTACTATTAAATTACTGTTTGATTTGACATATTTATTTAAGTGAAACAAAACTATACTCAAATTTCTATCACTAAAAATTTCAAATTTATATCGCCAAAAATATTCATAATACAACACATAAAACTTCAAAGTACTTGTATTTGCGTTCTGTACATTTTTTAATATTCCCACTTTTCTATAAAATTTTGACGAGTGTTTTTATGGTTTTGGTCGATTATTATCATTTGGATCGCTCATGATGACTTACTAGCATTCCAAGCACACGAGACACTAATGGTAAAGTTTGACAAACCTTGGCTTTCAAGAGGTATTTTATATTGTCATTTGCGGTCACAATGTTTCGAAACAGTTCGGTAACCGTTACGACACATTGTGTACAAATTGTGGTCGCAAAGTCTACACAATGTGTCGACACCTTGTTACCGAAAAGTGTACACACGGCGACGACACTTAGTTACTGAAACAAATTTGGTCACATTGTGTACACACTGTTACCACACTAAGTAACCAAAACTGAACACAGTCGCAAAGTGTAGTAACTGTTACGACACTGTTACGACACATCTGACATTTAGTTACTACTCTGATGATTCTGCGACCGAAATGGTTATATGGGCTAACAACAACGAGAATTTACTAGTTCATCTTTTAGGCTGCATTCCAAAACATGAATTTTGCATGTTTTTTTTTTACTTAAAAATCATGAATACGTGATGAATACCGTGCTTAAAGCTTGATCTAACTAAATTCAGTGTTTATTAAATTCGAAAAAGTTGAAACCATTTTAAATTGAAACAGTTGAAATACCTTTATTTACTTCAATTATTGCACAAAGCTAAATCAACCCGATTTCCTAATTTTGCTTGTGCGTCAAATCATTCGTTTTTGGGTACTTGATTTTGCTTTTATAACTGGTTCATCTTTTGAATCAAACCGTTCATAATCAGGGCACTTTGTTCATATTCTGGGCGAATTTGCCTATTTTGGCACAAACATTCTTATAAGAATACTGTACAGTTCTAAGAGGGTTTGGAATAGCTTATTCTAAACTAGATTATATGCCAAATCATATTAAAAACTTGTTTAAAATTGGTTATAATTTATAACATACATAAAGAAATATTAAACTTTGGGTAAAAAGCTTCAACGAAGGGCGCCAAAACCCGATTTCGCTCTACCCTGATCGAGGGTTCGGGCCGGCGCTGGTCATAGTCATTGTGATTACGTTACCATTCATATGTGTGTGATTTTTAACATGGCCCTGATGTGTAGATAAGTTATTATGGTGATCAAGTATACTTATCGATTATTAATGAAAAAAAAAAATTATTAAACGAAAACACGGAAACTATTATTATGTCACAGAGAACTATTATTACGACAGGAGAGGCTTTTACGAGTTTCTTGTGAATTATGATTGTCTTACGTCAGAAAATATGACCCCGCAGCGCTAAGAGATGTGTTTGATTAATAAAAATAATAAAGTATCTCTTTCAAAATAAGTTGAAAAACATGTGTCATTATTATTCTAAAAACAGGACTAAACATAATTTACATATTGTTTTGTTTAATAGTAGTTCCTTTGTTTTGCGGGTTCTTACGTTACGAGTATTTTGAATAATCCATTTGATAAAGCAGGCGCAGCGTTCATATGTTTGTTTTATCGGGTTTTTACGAGTACTTATTTTAAATTGTCCACTCCACTTAACGACGACTCCTGCGCACCGTTTATACTTAGGTTGGTTTACCGGCTTTTACGAGTTGTTTTGAATACTTCCAGTTGATGACGCCGGCGCAGCCCTCATACTTATGTTTGTTTTTACGGGTTTTTACGAATACATATTTTGAATAATCTACTTATTGACACCGGCCGCAGCCTGCCAGCGCCAGCCAGCTTACGTAACTTGTGTTCCTAGAAAACACAATTCACGTTGTCACCTGTGACAATAAAACTGCATTCAATTCAGCATACTTAAACATGCGACACTCACTGCTTAACTTGTGTTGTTGTGAATAGAAGTTATTGCCATGGATTTGTGAAATAAATATTCGAAAATGCGCCATAAACACAGTGACAAAACTGTGATTCCATCATATCATAAACTGATTTTACTCGTGTTTACACGCGCCACACACACCTTTTTAACTGAGCGGTGAGCGGTGATTAGTTCAATCAATCAAAATCAATTTTATATTCTTTCATGTGGTATAGGAAATATTAAATTAAATACTGGGTGATACTGAAACATGTACCTATATACTCAATATTTTTAAACTAATTTAAAACAAAAATAAATATTTGTTTCAGATGGCCGGGTCTTTACTAGTCATAGCACCTTTGGTGCTTGTTGCATGCTTGCAGGTCGGAGTAGACGGTAAGTTACCTAAAATCTTCATACATTAAGACTCATATATACCTGGGATACAAAATATTTAGCGATTTTATTACAAGGGAAATATTAGTGTTGTAGGTCGCTTTGAAACCTATTTATTTCTATATATTTTTGTCTTAAACTACACTCATGATCATGTACTTACCTAGTTAGATAAAATCGATGGTTTCTGTCACTTTGGGGACAAGCTAAAAATATAAGTTTAAATTGTGTCAAGTTAGCTTTGATATAGAGTAGATCAACACAGTTACTATACATGGAAAAAATCTTCAGCCAAGAATACTAATGCAAGAATATTCTTGTTTATGCATAAGTAAATATTGTCTTGGACTAATTATATATCTTTAGCCCAAGATATGTTTTGCATGAATCAAGACTACTTTTTAGGCAAATTATTTCCACCTGTATACGAAACAATATTGTCTTGACCAAGAGGATTTGTCTTCCTGAGAATTTTTTTTCGTGTAATGTTCCGCTACTTTTAAAAGTAAGCCTTGAGGATAGGATTTTCACTAAATTACATTATATAGCCCATTAACCTTAACAATACAAAAATGCTTGACAACAAAGGCCTGTTAAGGTCCTTATACGGCATGACAGGTTGTCAGTAGGCAGACGATGAATTAGATTAGATCGGTCCGCAAAAACATTTACATTCTCATTTGACGATAATAGGTTCTTTTCGACCCACGCTAAACGATGGTAACACTGGAGCAAATATAATTAAGTAAGCTTACTTATTTATCTATGACTACTGTAGGTTCACAACCTTTAGGTATGTTAATTATATAAAAAAAAAAGAATAAAAGTTTAAGGTATTTTAACACGCTTTATTTAGATCCACTCCGTATATACTGGGTTCCGAATGACGTTACCAATTTGAATGAATTCATTGATAAATTGGCCATGCAATTCTGAACTCCTTCGAATCTTGGAGTCGGTTAAAAACAATTCTTTGTGAAGATTTTTTGTGATATGTTTAAAAATAACATTTAAATTTAGTGTCCCTATATATAAGCACTTAAGTCTACATAAACCACTAACTTGATAATTAATACTTTTATTTTAACACAAAACAAACTAAATTAAAAAAAAACTATTGATGAGTTTACGAAAACTATATCGTAATTAAACATAATTGAATGTGTGGGATCTTCTAAAGAGGTCTTTTTTGACTTTGAATTTAATCTTAGATACAACCGTAACCATTTTAGCCATTGTTAATTATTACACAAAAAACCCTTGACATGATACACTCAAAAACTTTGATTTATTGATTTGATTTAGTCATCAAATGCATTTAATTTATTCGATTGTCATTTTTTACTTATAGTGCTCTCCCTTATGGGAATATAGTTCAGAGCTGGATACGGTTACCTTCTTTTAGTATGTTGTTGGGTACGACACCAGGACCCTAAAACTGCCGAGAGACGGGGACGTCGATGAATGTCTCTCGAGTAATGACGTCATAAAAATGGCCGCCGCTTCGTTGCGAAAAGTGTAAATTTCATCCAAACTGAGCATTGCACCTATACGTGTGTAGTATCAAACGAAAGAAGATTAAATGTGCTATATTGTTGTAATACATTATATACTACTGTATATTACAGTTTGACAGCTATAAACGAAAATCCAAAATCAGGCTAAAAAATAATTCGGATATTTGCATTTTACAACAAAATTATAAGTCCAACTTTAAAGCCGAGTACTACAATAACAAAACAGGCTATTTAAGCTATACATTGCTATACAAATTATTAAAATCTGGTTATAATTGTGGCAGCTATGTTAAAAAACATGTCGGCAGTGCCGAGCTATTTCCTTAGAGTGAAAAAATAACAATTTTCACAATTTACAGAATATCCGCAGAAGCTTCAAGTATATTGTTGGTCAAATAATTTGGAGCCCTTAAATGTCGGAAAAATATCTCTATAGTGACTGAGGTCCATATAATGACGTCATGAACGTGACCGCTACCGAAATTTGTAAAACAGAAATTAAAGCTATACCATGACACATATACACATGTGTGTAGCATCGATCGAATGCTTATTAAATTTACTACAATACATACATACATTATTTGTGAAAATAATGTATAGTTTAGGAGTTGTTGACAAAATAAAATATTCTTTTAGGCAAATAAAATGTATATGTTAATTCTGTGGCCAAATAAAATACAATACACTAATGTTTTGTATAGCATTAAAAACACCAGTTCTTTACCTGTACATTACAGAAAAAAACACTTATAAGTCTGCGGTCAAGCGTAAGTTGGTCTTAAAAATACAAATTGTTAAAATTGTGTGATGTATATGGAACCCTCGGAGCGCGAGTCAACTCGCACTTGGCCGATTTTTTTATTTACTTTAATAACAAGGAACCCTAAATCCTTACAAAATTTTGAAAAAATAGTCAATAATTAGGCCCAAGCTTCTCATAGTATGAGTGCATTGTAGGTAAAATAGTTAGTGTGCTTTAGATTTGTGAGCACAACTTTTATAGTTCTTATCAAATTTTATAAATTCAAACTGTGTTTTAAAGCTGAATAGTTGGTATTTTTAATGCTATACAAAACATTAGTGTAATGTATTTTATTTGGCCACAGAATTAACATATACATTTTATTTTCCTAAAAGAATATTTTATTTTGTCAACAACTCCTAAACTATACATTATTTTCACAAATAATGTATTTATGTATTGTAGTAAATTCAATAAGCTTTCGATCGATGCTACACACATGTGTGTATGTGTCATGGTATAGCTTTAATTTATGTTTTACAAATTTCGCTAGCGGTCACGTTCATGACGTCATTATTTGGACCTCAGTCACTATAGAGATATTTTTTCGACATATAGGGGCTCCAAATTATTTGATCAACAATATACTCAAAGCTTCTGCGGATATTCTGTAAATTGTGAAAATTGTTATTTTTTCACTCTAAGGAAATAGCTTGGCACTGCCGACATGTTTTTTAACATAACTGCCACAATTATTACCAGATTTTAATAATTTTTATAGCAATGTAAAGCTTGAATAGCCTGTTTTGTTATTGTAGTACTCAGCTTTAAAGTTGGACTTATAATTTTGTTGTAAAATGCAAATATCCGAATTTTTTTTTCGCCTGATTTTGGATTTTCGTTTATAGCTGTCAAACTGTAATATACAGTAGTATATAATGTATTACAACAATATAGCACATTTAATCTTCTTTCGTTTGATACTACACACGTATAGGTGCAATGCACAGTTTGGATGAAATTTACACTTTTCGCAACAAAGCGGCAGCCATTTTGATGACGTCATTACACGGGAGACATTCATCGACGTCCCCGTCTCTTGGCAGTTTTGGGGTCCTAGTGTCGTGCCCAACAACATACTAAAAGTTGGTAACCGTATCCAGATCTGAACTATCACTTAGGGCCTCTCCCATAACGGAGGGGACTATTATCTGAGCGTCCAAATAAACAATATATTAATTTAATACCAACTTATACTTACTGAAGGTCGGTTTAATTGTTGACCACGCGGAATCGTCCCACGTGAGTTATTAAGTCATATTAGTCATGTAACACTTGTAATATGTTACTGTGGTACCGGGTCGAAAGAGTGCGATACTAATATATGGGCAATTTATCAGTAACTGTTCCGTCGCAATGAAGGTTAAAGGACTTGGAGGTGAATGTATTGTCGGAAAAAACAAGTAGTAACCCTCCGTTCTTTCGGTAGTCGGGTAAAAATCCAACCAAAATTATCCACGTATTACTTAATTACTTGGTTACAATCGATTTGTATCGATCACCCTGTTTATCCCTGTGTTGGGGTGGCTAGACTTTCTCTAACTGCCGCTAATTTTTAAAATATATTAAGTAGGTATCTTCATACGAAATTTCTAATTTAGAGCATTTTACTTGCATGCCTTTTTCACTAAAAAATAACTTAATTAATAGCGTCCTAAGGTTCAACACAACAATTTTACTTGTCCTAGGACCTTTCAATTCTCACTAAATTATTCATGCTTATTTAAGAAAAAATCTTCCATCCATCATCGTCGTCATCTCAATCATACCTATCCTGGTTTGAGATGTTTTAAGTCAATCATTTGCATACAATTCATCAACAGGATTATCTTTAACTACGGTCTGATCAATTTCACGGCTCGCTAACTTTATTACAGGAACAAATTCGGATAACCATTAATCCATTATTCTATCTAATGTTGATGTAACATAAAACAATTGCTAGATCTACGCAAGGACATAGGGCCGAGTGTAGGCGGATGTTTACATGTTTTACATAACTAAATGGTTGTCCCAAGGTTTGCCTTGTTGCTCTTAATAACTAATCAATGCAAACTTACTGCTCTATTTTCAACGTTTTTTACGCATCATTAGGCTTGTTGAATCATCGTCAGATACGGTTTTAGGATGTTGGGTATGTAAATGTCGAAACACCCACGTTATAAATAGCATTGTTTTTTTACGGTGGTATCATCCTAAATGTTTCGATGCCTAATACTGACTTAAAATGGATGGATGGGATTAGGGAGGTACTCTCTCTCTTACATTTTCTTGAATTCAAACTTACATACAGGTGTCCTAAGATACCGATAAGTCATGGCTAGTTGGCCATGGGGTAATCCGACGAGTAAACAAACATCCTATAGAACCTTTGTTGAGCCAAATTAATGTTTGAATTCAAGGGTGAATCGTCCTCGTCTGCAGTGTTGATTTTGAATTTAGGATTTACATATGTTGCCAGGCCACAACTACGAATATTGTTCATAGCGTGCCTGAGGCCATGATCACCTGTGTACTCAACCAATTTTTCTCTTTCCTTCCGCAGCTCAACGCTACTACAACTACTCCCCCCGTGGCTACTATGGCCGCAACCTGGGCTCACTGTACGAACATGGACGTTCCATCTCCGACAATCAGGTGGCCTGCGGAGCTCATACGTGCGGCGTTGGAGCTCACTGCACCCAGGGCAGTGTGAGACCAGTGTGCGCATGTCTGCCTGGACATTCTGGAGACCCGCTGTCACAGTGCATAAGGATTGAGTGTGTTGGTAAGTATTGAATTTAACAATGAAATAGGTTCCTCGATCCTTCCATCTCTTCCATCTCATGCCTAGATGTACTTCAGGACTCACACGCATGGCATTGATGTTAGTGTGCGCTGTTCTTCCAGAGCATTATGGAGACGCGCTGTGCAGTGTATTTGTCACAAATGCGAGTGATTTTAGACGTGAAACATGAACAAAAAGTCGCTCTAGCTTTCGCAGTTGCCATGTCTCGAAAGGCTTACTCTTTTGCTAGAATAGAAGTAGTTATGGATATATATTTCAAATTAGTGAACTTCAAATTACAAGTACTAAATTCGTTAGATACCTCCCACGTACTGCTTGTTCTATTTCAAAATTGTACATTGGTATGTGTTGATACTGTTGATATTTAACATCGTTATAAGATGGTGAGCTGAACAATCTTCTGTTTTAGATAACAGCGAATGCCGTAGCCATCAGACTTGCGTGAACCAGCACTGCGTTAATCCTTGTGAAGGCACCTGTGGCATCAATGCCAACTGTGATGTGAGTATCAATAGCCATTACCAACATAAAATGAAATGCACTATTCTTGCACTGTTCCTTCTAAATAAAATCTCCGTTCATGCAAAATATTGTTGTAAACACCAGTAGAATATTTGCCATACATATTTGTAAGTTTTTAAGTACCTTCGTATAAAGTAGCGTCTCTCTGCTATTGCTCGTCGAGTGTAAAGGTCGCTAGTAATTGACTACGAGTATTTAAACATATTTATTTACAACAGGTCCGCAACCATATTCCGGTGTGTACTTGCCCTGCGGGATACACCGGCAATCCTTTCTCTTCCTGCAGAGTTGCCGATCCAGGTAAACTTTTAAGCAATATCAACCTTATAAACCTTTAAATTTCATATTAATCTCTCATATATATCTCAAGTAGATGTCTTCTTCAACCTTATTTTTTTTGTTTAATTTCCTTCTGATTATAAGAGTATGCTAATATAAAATACTTCAGTATTTTGCCTAAAATAAGCTAATCATCAATATTATATGGTGGCTTAGTCGAATCTGGTCAGTTCCACAACGCAGTTTATTAAAATGCGTTCAAAAACCGCTGGCGCGTTTGTTAGTCCAAACGGCATACGGTTATATTCGTATTAGCCGTCCGGTGTGAAAGCCGTCAGATGCTTACTATTCCAGAGATTGGTACTTTGATAGTATCCGTACTTCAGATGCCCGTCAAAATCCTAGAGCAGGATATATTTCGCCCTTTAATTTTGCAGAAGAAGCTTGCCACCCGTCCCCATGCGGACCCAACACGAAATGCCACGTCGCCAACAACCAAGCCATCTGTACCTGCCTGCCTGGATACAGGGTAAATACTAATTTGTTAAATGAAATTTCACTTCATATTTGTCACTGCTCTAAAACTTACGAAAAATTCTATTGAGTTATTAAGTCCGTTGCTGATGACTAGCATAACTTGGGTAGGTAAAGTCCCAAAATGCCCTATACTTACAACATGCATGAAAATTTAAATTTGTAAAGTTAGCGAAAGCTTCGGAGAAGTTACACACAACACGAAATTCTAAAAGGAAAATCTATTGACTAAGAATTCTGCGCGGAACCTCAGATATGACCAGGAAATCAAACAATTTAGGTCTTCTCATTTATTAATCCGTTTTTGTATGTATCCAGGGAAGCCCTCTGTCCGGCTGCCGACACGAATGCGAATCAGATCAAGAGTGCGGTTCACAGCAGTCGTGCCGCGACTTCAAGTGCATTAGCCCCTGCAGCGACTGCGGTGTGAATGCCGACTGTGAGACTGTTGCGGCGCATCGCGCTATCTGCAAGTGCCCAAGAGTAAGTCCACCATAGCAGTAGAATATTCTCTATGTCTTCTTTCATTAAAACGATTGTTATCATGTTTAATTTGGCTTTACTTCTCGCTTATTTAATTACGTTTACCGTCACCTGTCTTTGCGTTGGACAATTACCACGCAGGCTATGTAATACTTTAGATTTTAACTATTCTTAGCAGTTAATACCTGTAAGTGACAAACAACTATCCAGCTGTTGGTGGTCATTTTCAAACTCTAACATTCATTTTATTTCTGTAAAGGGCTACCACGGCGACCCCTACAGGATCTGTTCCCCCGAGTGCAGCTCCGACGGCGAGTGCCCCAGCTACAAGCCCGCCTGCGTCTACAACGCTTGCATCAACCCCTGCACCAACGTCTGTGGTGTCAACGCTGACTGCAACCTCCGCGGACTGACTCCTGTGTGCTCTTGCCCCAGAAACATGACTGGAGATCCCTTCACCTTCTGCAGGCCTTTTGAAGCCCGTAAGTTAACTGTGAAGTTTGCCTCTCGCACCAATCTTTTCACCTTACCTACTGCTTCCACCGTTAGATGATTTTCGCTTATTTAAATCTATATGGATCTGTACTAGCTCTCTAATATTATTTATTCAAATATTTGGGAGGCCTATATCCAGTCCTCACTTCGCGTTAGTTCCAAATTTAATGTTCAGGGTTTTCAAAGTGTAAACGGCTCTTGTGCGAGGCGCAGAGGAGTGGTTAAACTATGTAACTACGCATATGAACTACGCAGTGAAATCTGATTAGGTACTAATTTTAACCACCGATTATACTTTTACGCGATGAATAACTTCAAATTTGTAATATTTATCTCATATTTGTTACCAGGTGACCTGTGCGAGCCCAACCCATGCGGCACGAACGCCAAGTGCACCCCCGGCCACGACAGAACCGGCGCCGAGCGTCCCGTCTGCACCTGCCCCTCTGGATACATCGGCAACGCCCTTGCACACTGCGAACGAGTAAGCTTCATGATTGTAGAATTAAGTCTCAAAAGTACTCCCAAAAGGTGGACGAGACGAGACGAGAGACCAGATTTTGATGTAGATGGCTTGAATTAGCTGGTTAATAGCGGTAAGGGACCTATTACTGGGGCGATAATTGGAGGATGCCTATGAGCAGTTAATGTTTTTACTGTTTTAAGGTAGGCATATCAATGACAATGAAGTCTCAAATAAACTTTTATCTAATGTGACTATTATAACGATTTGAACATTAACAATAGCTGAAAGCCAAACATGTCATATTTATTAGCATCTCAAATGTTCCACGTTACACATTCTATTATAATCGCTGATTTCAGAAACTTTGTCAGTCCTGTACGGTTGTCGGTTCCCATTTGAATAAATAGTTGGTTGTTAGCATTTAACAAGAGCAGCAACTAAAATTTTTTTTTTTAGGGTGAATGCGAGCTGGACTCCCAGTGCCCCGATCACCTGGCATGCGTCGGCTACCAGTGCGTGGACCCTTGCCTCGGCAACACCCAGTGTGGTTCTGGAGCTGTTTGCATGGGCAGAAGGCATCTTGCTGTCTGCACTTGTCCTCAAGGTAATCAAATCACAAATTATCATAAAGAAATTTAAATTCACGCAGGTGACTTGAGGTGGAAGAGGAGGCGCATTATAGTGGCGTGGCCGTGTGGGGTACAGTACATTTGGTTTCTTAACAGTTTTTGGATTACATGGGTGATATTTCTTGGCATCACAATATCTCTGGCATGTGCCTATCGTGCCTACAAGATTAACTAATAGCCACAAGTTATACATATACTTAGACACAATATCATCACGTTACTCATCAAAGTAGCGTTGTAAAATGCAGTTGAAAATTATAATAAATGCTCCAGAATGTCAAATTGATTACAATAACTTTGAAAGTAGCTATTTCTAAGACCAATGGTAGCTTATATTTTGGTCCCTTGAAATCGTCGACGTGCGTTGTAAAGTTTAAGTCGACCATTATATAGCGAGACTACTAACATTGGATTTATATGATCTTTCAGGTCACAACGGCGATGCCCTGGTAAACTGCTACGAGAGCCGGTCCGTGGCTGCCTCCACACGTTACTACCGGTACAAGCGTAATGGCAGCGGCGACCCTGAACCTGCCGCCGAAACCAATGTACAAGCTGAGGCTGAAGACGCCAAGACCGAAGTGAAAGACGAAGCGAAGGTCGAAACAACTGAAGCTTAGGCGTAAACGAATGTAACCGTAGATTAAGTGAAAACGCTGCCAATAGTAATCAGCTTATTACATCTACCCTTTCATTAGAAACTTTCTGGTGAGAGGGGCAAAGATATATATCATGTCATTCTCACTAAAAACTGTTCGACAGAAAAGATAGATGTAATAAGCCTTTGAATGATTTGTAAAAGCGATAGTTTCATCGCTTTTTTAAAGTATACAAGAAATGTCAAGAAATCTTACTGTTTGATGTCACACAATTTAGATGAGATGTTATTGTTTTAATTTTGTCAATATGAAAAACGGTTACGTGAAAAAGATAGATATTTATGTAATAGACATGTACATACTAATATATTACTGACAGTGATAAATCCACGTCTACTGTTGACACAGTATTAAGAAATAAGTATTAATAAATGGGAACATTTTCTATTTTGAGTAAAAAATACTGAACCCAAGTCTTCTCTTTATTTAATTAACCTACCAACCGCTATACATATAATACACTCGAGAGCAAAAGTTTCGGGTCACTTAGCATTTTCTTGAATATCTCAAAAGATATAAATTTTAAAGATATTAAAGAATGTTACTGACCCGAAATTTTTGCTCTCGAGTGTATAAGTTCCTAATGTAGTTATACCCAGCCGCTTTACTACCTAACTAAGCCTAACTATCGTAAACTTCTACGATTAAACAACCAGTAGGTTTGAGACTTCGTCGAGTCCACCTGAAAACAAAATGCGATTTTGCTCCCTGTTAACAGGGCAGAAATAATAAATTAAAAGATATGAATTGAAAAAAGGAAATCCTGTTTTGTGCCCTATAAACGGACTACGCTACCATGGTCTTCGATGGGAGATTGTAAAAAAAATAATTAATGTAATGCGGCTTATCGTGCCTAATTAATATAAATATTATAATATAAAAAAAATCTCAATACTTCCTGCTACAGTTGACAAAGCAGTATTGAAACCAATTGACGTGGTACTAAAAATCGTCACTAATTTCTTTCTTTTTATAACATGAAGGATACAAAAATGAGTTCCCATCTTTCGGGGGGCAGATTAAACGTGGCTTTGGTGCAAGAGACATTGAAAAAGGATTTATTGAACCTTCTTGAGACGTGCGAGGGATCAAAAGTAAGCCGCTAAACCAATTAAAATATATTTTAGGTATTATGTGTATTTTAAATGTATACTCTTTAAAAAAAAAAAAAATTTTTAAATGTAACATACATAAATGTTTTTTATAGATAATTGTCTGGGATGAGTGGCTAGAGGATCCTGTAGGCCTCGTAGCGAATTCTTTACTCAAGGAACACGGAGTTGTAGATATGTTTTTGTTGAAACCGGGAAGCTTGCCTGCTATATCGGTTAAGCACATTGTTTTCATTGCTAGAGCTAAGCTGGCATTGATGGAATTGGTCGCCGATTATATTAATTTACTCAGGTAAGTTTGCTAATAAAGAAGAATGTACAGAAAATGGTAAAAAAATATTCGTAATTTTCAAAAATTCTTACTCCAAGTAAGATGTATTTTAAACATACCACGTATAAGTACAATGTACAAAAAAAATATTTTTGACTTCTGAATCAGCCTGTAGGGGAAGACAGGGTAGATTCGTACACTGGGAGCCTTCGTACAGTGGTCATATCTCGGCTATCCAACACGCTGAAGCGTTCATATTTGTATGCAACACGGCTACTTACATGCATAGGCTACCTTCCAAAAGTAATGGCAGTGCGGTACAAGATTTCGCCAGAAAGAGCTGATATATGTTTTCGCCACTCGCAAGTAATTTTGAGTTCTCCTTTGAATGCGTTTGTTTCCAAAAAGTTTGGATGGACTTAGAAAACATGCTTTAGTATTGTTTGTAAATATATGCTAAATATTGTTATTTAAACAATACTTTTGGGATTATATTAACGATATTCTTTTTATTTTGATTTTTTTCTGGTCTGTTGGATTGGGGTACCTTCGTACACTAAAAATGTATGTAATTTCATACTGTACGAATGCACCCCATGTAAGTTAAAATCAAGAATAACATAATTGCAAAAACAGGTCAGTAAGATATGTTTAAAAAGTGATTGAAACTGGCGGAATAGCTGGTAAAATCATGAATCCCGGGGAGAAGGGAATAGTGTACGGAGCTACCCCGCGTGGTGGGGTGAATTCGTACAGTTCCCATTTTTTTGAAAAATCGTTATAGCTTGGCCAAGTTGCTTTATATCAAGCCAGAAATGCGCTATTATTATAGGCAGATAAATGGACAATAACATTGCATTCGTTTCATTGTAAAATATCTGTTACATTTTGTTTTACAAGACTCCGAAAAAAAAGTGTACGAAGCCTCCCCATCTTCCCCTACTCGTAGAGTAGAACTGTCCAATCCATTTAAATTCATCACAAAGATAAGAAAAAAGCTAAGTAAAGATAAACATAACTTAACTTCACTTATAACTTTATTTATTCTTGTATTTTGGTGCAATAAAGATTATTTACTTACTTACATAAATTAAGCAAATTAATTTTCATATGTAAGAGCAATTCTTTATCTATATCTATAGTATAAAAATGAAGAAAAAACCATCTATAGTTTGGCCACGGTTTGTTATACTTCAAGCATATACCTATAGATGATCATACCGCCTCTTTCTTACACTAGTACCGTCTAGTACCGTCGCTACTGAAAAAGGGATAAGTATAGCTTATTACTTCCACGGTTACTGCACTTTTTGGCCAACCAGACTTTATGTCTAACAAGGTCATAATTTTTTTTCACATGTGTTAAATTTTAGCTCCAAGCAATCCTTAGCAGTGGAGTTCCACCTGTTCTTCGTGCCGCGCAGGAGCGAGCTCTGTGAGAAGCACCTCGCTAACCGGGGGGTCCTGGCCAGCCTCACCATACAGGAGTTCAAGTGTGACATCTTCCCGTTTGACAGTGACGTCATGTCTTTGGAGCTGCAAAATGATTTTAGGTGAATTATCTTACAATATTTATATTTGGCTGTTCTTTGATTTGTTTTCTTATAGCTCAACGCATTTGTATGTATTTTAAAATTTGATGTAGGTACTGTTGTTTTGAAAAAATAAGTCTCGCCGAGTTTTTTGCCGATCATAATAAAATTCTTCACGGGTCAGACTGGTCAGAGGTTAGGGTTAGAACCGGTATAGTTTTTTTTCTCTCTCTTTTATCTATAATATCTGACGTGTAAAAGTGTCCTTGCGGCCTATTTACTGAATAAATGTTTGAGTTTGAGTTTGACTTCCCTCCGTATTAGCAACATTTGTGTTTTTCGTGTAGGGAGAATTATTTGGAAGGCGATACGACCAGCCTGTATCAATCGGCCCTTGCATTACGCACAATACAACACCTGTACGGCATCATACCGTATGTATGTGGAAAAGGAGTTGCTGCTAAACAAGTACGTATGGTTTTCGAGTAGGTACTTACTTGGTTAAAGTTATGGGTTGCGTTTTATACAGCTACAAGGCAGCAAACGCAACGCCGACTGGCAGGCCGAACCGTGGTTTATTATACAAGTTTATGTACCTATATGTAGAACATGAACGTGTCTAAGGCTGGCTGCTACATGATGGGCCATCATAGGGACGCAGCTATACGACGGAACGATATCGCAATATCGTTAGCTCCCTCTAACGCATAGCTGCGTCCCTATGATGGCCTATCATGTAGAGGAGCCATTAGATGAGAGCTAGCATAGTCCGTTTTCACTGTATGTTTCTTTTTCTATCAACCGCATTTGTTAGAGAGGCAAACTCGACTATGGGAATAGTATATCTCTCTTAAGTTAATAATTATTTTACGAACGGGACGAATCTAAACGAAAACTGTAGCTTCTGACACTATAGTTACGGTATTGCATTATAAAAAAGATCTTTTATCATATACTGCTTTTAATAAGTCTTTCAAAGTTTATCACACCATTCTAAAGAAAGACATACTATTAAATATACCGTCCACTTTC
This sequence comes from Pammene fasciana, assembly GCA_911728535.1. NCBI lineage: Eukaryota > Metazoa > Arthropoda > Insecta > Lepidoptera > Tortricidae > Pammene > Pammene fasciana. The sequence continues at coordinate 9,676,762 of OU452292.1, forward strand.
CTATTTTTTGTATCAAGGTATGGGAGTTACTATGTCGATTGAACGAGGAAGAGCAGACCGCTACCAACGCAGCTTCTACATCTTGTATTGACCAGCTACTACTCCTAGATCGTGCCGTGGACTTCACCAGCGTCATGAATACGCAGCTCACATACGAGGGGCTCATTGGTACCTATAGTAACCATAATCATCATAATTTTAGCCATTTGTCGGCCACTGCTGAGCAGCCTCTGTTTGAGTACGTCATTTGTCCCGGTCCTGAGCTAATCTCATCTAGAAGTGATCCGCAATTTTCCGAATGTCAGCCACCCAAGGAGCCAACGGACGTATAGTTCTATAAGTACCCATAAGTATTCGTGTCATCAGTGGCGGTGTAAAAAGGTATTTGCATTAAAGCTGGCGTTAATATGGGTTTTTACAACACAAGCTGCACGAAAAATACACATCTGTATTACTTATTAGTTACGTAGATCAGCTGGTAGGGAATGAAGTGCTATAGACGCCCTGCTGATAGGTATACAACCTGTAGTGTCATAAGTAAGTTGAGCCAGGAGGAGTAAATTGTTAGTTGTCTCACTTATTTCCTTCTTGTAAAGGGTTATGCGGGCCATAACTAAACCAAAAGTTATTTTAGTTATGATTATTATGTGGTGTTTTTCGTTATAGTCGTTGATGATAAAATTTTCCTTAATCAGCGTGTGTTTGAAATATTTGGTTTTAATTGTAATTTAAAATACCAAAAAAAACCTTACTTACTAACTAAGTTTTGCAAGGTTTTATGACGTGCGTTGAAATAGGTACATTTCATTTGATTTCATTTATTCATTGCTTTGTGTGTACAATAGATCTTACAAGTAACTTATATGTCTCAACACAGCCCATTTAACGCTTAACGCAGTACATAACGGCCTCCATAGCCTAGTTGGTAGTGACCCTGCCTACGAAGCTGGAGGTCCCGGGTTCGAATCCTGGTAAGGGCATTTATTTGTGTGCTAATCTCAAATATTTGTTCCTGAGTTATGGATGTTTTCTATGTATATAAGTATGTATTTATATATCTAAGTATGTATATCGTCGCCTAGCACCCATAGTACAAGCTTTGCTTAGTTTGGGGTTAGGTTGATTTGTGTAAGATTGTCCCCAAATATTTATTTATTTATTTATTTATTTATTTACCAGAAGATGTTGGAGTTTTGAAAGTAATTTATAGTATCGGCCATCGATACTCTTAAGTAAACTTACAGGTTTCTTAATATAGGCCATTGGCTTACCATTTTTGAACATATTATAGGGAAGTTTATAATAAACAATAATAATAATAAATTATTTATTGAATTGGATACCGTTTTATTAGGCAGGCGTCCGGTTCTTCATCCAATAGCCCATTCATCAGTCCATACTTTTCACCCAATAGCCTAGTACATTTTAGACTCCATTCATTTTCAATAGTCCTTACACCATGGCGGGTGCTGTCTCTGCGTGCCTCCCATGACACGGGCAGGGGCAGCATCCGCTTAGTGTACCACTCACTTTTCATTAAATTGTCAAAAGGGCCTCTGCGCGTTGGCTTCGGCTCCGCATACGCCTCCCAAAGGTCCGGAACACCATTGTTCCGTGGTCGGGTAAGACATACAAATAATAATTATTTATTATACCAAAATAGAAATCGTTAGGTACAGAGTACAGTTATATATAATACAGGTAACAACAGGCGGTCTTATCGCTATAAAGCGTACTCTTCCAGATAACCAACGACAGACAACAGTTAGTGCGCTTTCACATTAGGTTCGATCCGATATCGGATGTCGGATAGGATCACGAAGAAGACAAATTGAAAATGTTGATATTTTTATATCTTTTCTTGAAATCCCAAATATCCGTTGCCCAAAAGAAAGCACTAACGTAAAATAGAGCGGACTTAATGCCATAAGGGACCTACTCTCTATCAACTTCCTTTTCCTTGGGCCACCCGACATCCGATATTGGATCGGACAATGTGAAAACGCTCTTATGATATTAGTGTAGATTAATTACATTTTCCTATGTTATATCACTACATCAGATGAGCTATTCGGCATCAAAGGCTCTGCAGCAACATTTCCAGCGCACAAGTTCGTGACCTCCGAAGAGGCGAGCACCACCGAACTGAGGCCGGGAGAGAAGAAACGTATCATCCTCAACTCGGGAGAAGAACTCTATGCTGAACTGAGAGATTGTAACTTTAATGTGGTCAGTGGATTATGAACTGTATTGTCATATAAATAGAGCAGGTTTTAGTGCATGAGTTCTGTTGGATTTGGATAGCTAGGTAGATATATAGATAGGATAGATAGGTCACGGTTTGTAGCCCAGTTGAATTACAATATGAGCATGCAGGATTTGCCACAAGGATTTGTTATCAAACATGTTTTGTTTTCTTTATCTTTTCTTCAAGAAGTTTGAACGCAGGTTCTTTAAAATCATACCATTAGCCCTCCAAACGAAGGAAAACTTAGGGGAAATAATTCGTGTATAGCTGAATTTTGGTATAGTTGTAGACGAAGGTGTCTTACACAACATACCAAAAGTACTCGTGGTTAGGGGCGCCGCTAACGGGGAGAGGGGGGTGTAAAGGTCCCTTTTTTTGGCTTTTCGTAAATAACTCAGTAGCGGTGGCTCATACGAAAAAATGTTCTTCTACTTAATTAATGCACAAATAATTTTCTACAAAAAAGGTTCTTTACACTTTTTTGCTGGGATCAATGTATAATGAGATTTCGAGGAAATACGATAATCACTTTTTGAAACTTTCGGAGCTATTATTTACGAAACTATTAGTTTTGTCTAAAAGTTGTTTTAGAAAACCCATATTTATATTAAAATACCTATCCAACGACACCCCAAACACTAGGGATAGAGTAAAAAAAAGAATTTACCTCCCACTTCATGTGTTCGGGAGGTACCCCAAAAAAATAATATTTTTCAGATTTTGTTTTAAAACTTTGTCTGCGTGTTCAAAACACCTACTCATACGAAGTTTAACTATTCAAGTACTAACCATCACTGAGCAGGTTGAAGAGGGTATTTTTTTACTTTTTATTTTTTATGCCACGACGGTGGCAAACAAGCATACGACCCGTCTGATGGTAAGCAGTTCCCATAGCCTATGGACGCCTGCAATCAACTTCCTACCCTTATAGTTTCGCTGTCCGTTTGTCCCAGTCTGTCCGTTCACGGCTTTGCGCAGTGATGGTTAGTACTAGAATAGTTAAACTTCGTATGAGTATGTGTTTTGAATACGCAGACAAAGTTTTAAAACAAAATCTGAAAAAATATTATTTTTTAGGGTACCTCCCGAACACATGAAGTGGGGGATAAATTCTGTTTTTTAATCCACCCCTAATGTGTGGGGTGTCGTTGGATAGGTCTTTTAATATAAATATGGGTTTTCTAAAACAATTTTTAGACAAAACTAATAGTTTCGTAAATAATAGCTCCGAAAGTTTCTAAAAGTGATTATCGTATTTCCTCGAAATCTCATTATAAATTGATCTCAGCAAAAAAGTGTAAAGAACATTTTTTCGTATGAGCCACCGCTACTGAGTTATTTACGAAAAGCCAAAAAAGGGGACCTTTACACCCCCCTCTCCCCGTTAGCGGCACCCCTATCCATGAGTACTTTTAGTATGTTGTTTAAGACACCTTTATCTACAACTTCACCAAAATTCAGCTATACACGAATTATTTCTCCTATCGAGCCGTTAGTGGGCTTCCTTCGGTGAGCTACATGGTAGAATAAAACGAGGTATCGCACTAAATCCGACACATTAAACTTAGATTCTTGACTTAACGTTTTGGGGTAATTTTAACTAAAAAGTAGCGGATAAGGCTTAGTGAATTCTGCATACTCTGCAACTCTGGTAAACCTAAATCTGACCTTCACTCCGCCAGGTGGCCATATCCACTAAGTCATCCACGGATTTAAAAGTGGTGTCTTGGATGTAGTGAGTGTGATACCTCGTTATACCATACTTACTATAAATATACCTGAGTGCCATGGCGATACAGAAGGCAATCCATGGTTGCCATTTTACCGCCTATCACGTCATGCGGCACTTTCACGCTTAATACTTGTTAGATAGTGACAGCTATGGTAACAGGCTATAAAATCCCGACCATATTAGGCTAGCAGGGTCGCGTTTTATAAAGTTACAATTTACAATTTCGCTTTTTGCCTCTCTTTCTAGCACACATATTGGATAGAAAGAGAGGCAAACAGCGAAATTGTAAATTGTAACTTTATAAAACGCGACCCAGGAATTACGAACTCGTGTTAATTGACAGGTGGGAACAGCAATATCAAAGAAAGCGCACTCAATCAAGAGCGAACAAGACGACGTGCGACATCTTCAAGAAAAATCGGTCCAAGAGATCAAACATTTTGCTTTGATCCGACTGCCTCAACTGTTGGCCAATAAGCAGTCTGTGGTCACACATACAGCTATTGCCGAGTATATTAAGGAGGTATAATTACTAATGAATCTAATTATAATTCTTACAATAGGACTGAAGCTCTACTGTTGCTAGCTAGGCTCAGGGGCAGTGTGCATTTGTTTTCAACCGACTTCAAGATTTCGAAGGAGGTTATCAATTCGTCGGGATCTTTGTTTTTTTTATGTACGTTCACCGATTATTCGAAGACGGCTGAACCGATTTGGAATTTTGTTTTGTTTGAAAGAGGTCACAGTTGGTCCCATTGTCACCAAGTCCAGACTCCAGATTTGATGATGGGATCCTGAAGAAATCGAGGGAACTCTTCAACTGTTATAGGCACACCTATAGTGATTTCACTATTTTATTCATTTAAGTAGGTCTCGTTGTCTGTAATTAAAACTTGCAACCCACTCCCCGCTTTCCACTTCCCGGTTACCGATTGGGCTGAAATTCTGCACGCATATGTTTATCTGATCTGATGATGGAGCTAGAAGGTGGCCATTAGCGAACTCCTCAACACTATCCCCTCGTGTTTGGGCTCGTTACTTTCATCTTGGTGAGTAAGTAGTTAGGGATTGTACAAAGAAAAGTACAGTCAGCAATCATAAATGTAAATAACTGTTTGCAGACAACAGATTCGTTCGAGTTTCAAGACACTATAAGGTGCGAGGAAGACTTCCTCAACTGCATTGAGAACGAGAAAGTGTGTCCCTATATTGAAGATCTCATCGCTCAGAAAACACCTTTGACCAAGGTAGGTACCTCTACCTATAATAATAGTTCTCATAGTTTCTAAACCGTCCGTATGTCACAGCTATTTTATTCGTAAACTACTTATAAGACATATGTTCTCGGTTTAAATAGCCGTTCTTGCGTCACTTCCAAAAAACGTTTTTCTTCGGAACCCTCCATTATGCGTGATCCGATACGGACTTGGCCGGTTTTTCAGTGTATTTTCAAAGGTAAATTACTGCTGAGAAAAAGTTTAATCTATCTACAGTAAACAATCGAATTAAATATTTTTTTTTCTTGCAGGTCCTTCGTCTAATCTGCCTTCAATGCGTGACCGGCTCCGGCCTCAAACCAAAAGTCCTAGAATACTACAAGAGGGAGCTCGTCCAAGTATACGGGCTCATGGCGTGGCTCACTCTCTGCAACTTGGAGAAGTGCGGTCTGCTGAAGCCGCAGTCGGGGGCGAGGCAGTACGCGGTGTTGAGGAAGGTATATGTTATTTATATCGATTGTAAATAGGTTCAAGTCCTAGAATACTACAAGAGAGAGCTCGTCCAAGTATACGGGCTCATGGCGTGGCTCACTCTCTGTAACTTGGAGAAGTGATGTCTGCTGAAGTCGCAGTCGAGGGCGAGGCAATACACGGTGTTGAGGAAGTTAATGATTGTAGATTCAAGTTCGGGCGCCATATTGTTACAATGACTTGTGTAAAAAAACTATGAACCTCAAGAATATTATTTATAGTAGTTTTCATACTAATAATAAGTCTTTATCGAATCTTTATATTTTATAAGGCGCTACACCTGACAATGGACGACTCCGAGCTAGACGGCAAAGACAAGAGCTACCTGTCAAGCAAATATACACCTTTGACCGTACGGCTTAGCGAGCATATTGCCAGGAACAAGGGATGGACTGGTAAGTCATATCACAATGTTTAGAAATAAAGGAAAAGTAGAAAAATCCACTGCCTCAGGCGAGACTCGAACTCGCGACTCTGGGAAACATGCCCATCGCTCTGCCAACTGAGCTACTGAGACTATACCTGATGGCTGCGAATTTCTCCCCCACATCCTGTATTTTATATTCGCGCCTTAGGGTGACGCCATATCATTTTAAATTTGAAAGATTTTAAGTGCAACGATACCTCGCACGTTGTTTGTTTTGCTAGATCCCGACGTCGGTGGCGGACCTATCACTCTGATGTCCACCGATGAACAACTGCCAGACGTCTGGATCCAATAAAGCAAACTACGTGCCTCCTGGGATTGGGCAAACTCGGATTACATCGATTTAGGACCAAATGAATAAGGCATTAAAACGATTTTCATCCTGCTGGAAATTAAGTCCTCTAAACGCTTTTTTTGGATCTTAATCGATTGGGCTACTTACACATTTTCATTAAAACTTTGATTAACAGAGATGGGTTAAATTTAAACAAGTACAGTAGGGTTTTTTGTTAGTGTCAGATGTATCGGAATTTAATTCATGTCATGAAGGTAATATTATCCACTAACGAACTGAAATACAATATCAACGAGCGATTAAAAATACTGCAGATAACGGTCGTATTTTACTAATAAAATAGACGCATAAATTTAGGCCGGCTAACAAATACACTTAATGAAATTAATAAATCGACAAAATTACGGCTCATATTAGGGACACAACACGCCATCTGAATTCAGTTCTTAAATCAGAAATTCATAGACAAAATGCTTAAATGTGTCTATGGTTGCTTAAATTTGTCTCCACCATTTGAACCGAATATACGGGCTATTGTCTTGCTTTTCAGGTCCGGTCTTATCATTATCTTTTTTTCATTGCAACCATGGTATTACAGATCTTAATTATCTTAAAACTATATAAGTACAGTCAAATTCGTTTGTCCGCAGGAATCCAGGATATGCTAGGCTACCTCCCAGGTAATACTGATGACGAGCTTGAAATCTTCCAGCCACAACGCAACTCCGTCTCAAGCGAAGCCTCATCTCTTAAAACTCCTCGAGTGGTCCTAGTATTCTTCATCGGTGGCTGCACCTACCATGAGATCTCGGCGCTTAGGACTATCAGTCAGATGGAGGATTCCAACGTCGAGTTTGTGGTGTTGACTACTAAGTTGATCAATGGTACCACTTTTATAGAGTCACTTATGGAGGTTGACTAAGTTTATGCAATGATACATTTTTGCGTAATTTCCTGTAAATAAAATAAAATAAATAGCAAGTTAAACATGTTCTTTGTAAACTTCTTTCTTGCGTGTGAATTTTTTTTTATCAGTAACATGTAGGTACCTATTAGGTATAATTATTTAATATCATACCCAAGCCGTTTGTAAATTTTGTATTTTAGATATGTATATTATAATGAGACATAGGTATTGATACACTTATTGCCTGTTTATGTAGCACTAAATCTTAAAAAAAAAACTTCATAGAATATTAGACGGTTTATTGTTTATCAAAATTTCATATTGATTAACTTGCATATATGTATTATAATTTGATCAGTTTAATTAAATAATCATATAAAAAATCGGGCATGTTTACTACCTATATTTTACAGCATTGAAGCTTTAGCGTGACAAAAACAAATAAACAATGGAGAGAGGGTTGGCTGCAAGGAATATCGGCCCTCAAATCAAATAGGCGCTTCACACACATAGCGTAATTCCTTACTAAAATCTTTTTTCCATTTTACGAGTTCGCGATCTCCCTTAGATTTTAAAAGTTCGCGGTAGCCGCAGAGGCGTAAAAAAATATAGTCGCGGGGCGGGAGGACGTGCAGTAACAAAACGTTTTGACATTTGTCAAAGGTGCCAAAGGTGTTTTTTGGATAGCAAACTGTAAAAGCGATAGAGAAATTTGACAACATTTTTTATATATTATTATAATATGGAAATCAATGCAGTTAATGTACCATACGATTATTGATACTGCGTAAGTAATTTATTGGTCTAGAAAATAAATAAAAAATGCAACGAAAATTCGAAATACAGGGCAAAATTAGGGCGTATGTCCACAGGTATGACACGTTTGAGTAGTTTGACGCACTGACGTGTTTGACGTTTAGGAATGTCTAATCAAGTTTAAAACACATAAAAATGTCTCTGATGCATTTTCTGTCGTTCGATAACGAATGATGATTGAATCAGAGTTTTTTGCTATTTAATTCCTTAAAACAGTTGATATTTATGCAAAACCATGTCCGACATCAACATGGAGAAGTTTGCAAAAGCAGACTTTGGCCCGGACCGCTACGTGAAGGAATTAGCGAGATCCTGCGTCGGAGGGGAGGAGCTGCAACAGCAAAAGGAGAAGATCCAAGTTCTCGCTGAGGATACCGCAAGCGCTCTGAAGAAGAATGTTTACGAGAACTACATGCAGTTCATCGAGACGGCGACAGAGATATCTCACCTGGAGGCTGAAATGTACAAGCTGTCGCGTCTACTTAGCGAGCAACGGTCTGTGCTCACGACGCTCTCTCACGCCTCTGTTTTGGGGCACGATAACACGATTTCCCGGGACTCTCTAGACACGCAAGACCTCGAGGCCGAGAAAGCGGAAGAGCAGCGCAAAAACAAACTCAACACAATCATGGATAAGGTTGAAAGTTGTATGAATTTATTAGATACTCCGGAAAGGACTCTGCTTCATGAAGGAGACTTGCTAGAGATTGATGCGGAAGAAAATACCGCTTTGCAGAGAATGCATGTTTACTTATTCAATGACTGTCTCATGCTGTCATCGTGGATTTCAAACCGCAGAGGGCCAATGAGGTATAAATTCCAAGCCAGTTACCCTATTAGTACTTTGGCTGTTGTTAATGTGCGCGATTTGGGCACTGTAAAGCAAGCTTTCAAGGTGCTAGCATTCCCTGACACAAGGGTCTTCCAATGTAACAGTTTTGCAATTAAAAAAGACTGGTTGGATAAGTTTGATGTCGCCAAGAAAATGTATATTGAAAATGAGAACTCCAAGCTAAAAAAGAAGGAAGAAAAACCTAAGCCAGAGCTAGTGGAGTCCCCTAGTCTATCAGTAGAAGAGTTGCCATCTCCACAGATCCCGAGTTTACCAGAATGGCTGGCCGATGTCACCGAGGAACTGGATGTACTCATTGTGGAACGGCACTTTCAAAAGACTTACGAGTTAATGGTATCAGCTCAGAAATCTTTAAATTCTGATGAATTCAAGTCCCACCCTGAGAGAGAAGGCATCTTGATAAAGATTGAACAGAAACAGAAGATTCTAATAGACATATTATTAAAAGAACTTGATGTGACTCATAATTGGAGTCCACGGGGAGGGCTCCAGTCGTCCCGGTATCCGGTGCTAATCCTCAACAAATTTAACATGACAAGCCAGGCCTGTGAGCTGTTTCTAGCGATATGCAGTCACACAGTCAAAGTTCACATCAAAGGTGTCCAATTAGAGGGTACTATTAACACATATGTTAAGCAAGTCGGAGAGGTTTTCTTTTGCTCATTGAGTGATGCCTTAACGGAGTTTACTGCTCTATTTCCTAAGAATAAAATTAGCGCTTTCATAGTATGGGCGAGCCTGCAGCTGAGAATGCTGCTCAGTCAGATCATCAAACAGGTTTTCACACCGCAATGCCCTTTAGACTCAGTTCTAGAGTGTGTTCAGAGCCTTAGAGATCAATGCTTGCTGTTCTGTGAATTCGGCCTGGATCTGAGATTTCACCTCAACAGTTCATTAAGAACCCCCACAAACAGAGCTCTTAAAGAGTATAAAGAGAAAATTGTAGATTCCATGAAGTCAAAAATAGCAGAAGACAAATGGACTCCCGTCAACATGCACACCAAAGCAGGTGTCCAAAAGTTTTTAACGCAGATGGAAAATTTGGGCCTTATATTAGCTAAGTATGTTATAAACGAGACTTGGGTGGACCTCTCGAGTAGTACAATATGGTTTGCTCAGTCTGTGATAACAATTCAGAAAGTGGGACTGACTCTTGTTACGAAAGACCTTATGGAAACATTGGATGATTGTATCTACGCTATATTTAATGCCAGGCTAGTGCTCGGTGTAGGAAATGATTCAATATATGCTCAAAAGAATTTCAGGTTCATTTTAGATACCGTGATGCCTCTGATGCTGCGGTGCTATAAGGAGGAGGTCGGATATGAGAATGACAAGTTGTTGGCACTAGCAAAGAAGCACGGAGTGAGTGTGGCACTTCCGAAGAAGTCTAATATCACAAAATATACGAGTAACGAGTATTTATGAGAATAGTCAAGGACATGGTGAATGGTGTACGAAATTATTTTTGTTACGCTAAAGCTTTAATACTGTAAAATATAGGTAGTAAGCATGCAGGATTTTTGTATGATTATTTAATGAAACTGATCAAATTATATTATATGCAAGTTAATCAATATGAAATTTTAATAAACAAACGACAAATATTTTACGTAGTTTATTTTCTTTTAAGATACAGTTCCATTTGAACAAGCAGTATATAAACATCTCATAATTATACAAAATATACAAACAACTTTGGTATACTTAACATAATCTTAAGTGTAACTAGTAACACATGTTACTTGCCATTTATTTGATTTATAGGAAATGGCACTAAAATAATAATTAATCATACAATTTATGAATTGCCCTATAAGGATCACATATTGTGAGTATGGTGGTTTTAATACCACTAACTTGATTAGAATCCTCCCTCTGACTGATAAGCGCCGAGATCCCGTGGTACGGGCATCCTCTGATTAAAATTACTGGAAGATGTTATTACCTAATATTACTCTACCTCCATAAGTGACTCTATAAAAGTGGTACCATTGATCAACTTAGTAGTCAACACCACAAACTCGACATTAGAATCCTCCATCTGACTGATAGTTCTAAGCGCCGAGATCTCATGGTAGGTGCATCCTCCGATGAAGAATACTAGGACCACTCGAGGGCTTTCAAGGGAGGACGAGGTTTCGCTTGAGGCGGAGTTGCGGCGAGGCTGGAGGGTTTGGAGCTCATCAACGGTAGCGCCTGGGAGGAGACCTAGCATGTCTTGGATTCCTGGGGACAAAATAATTTAAAGTAATAAGTTTATGTCTTCGGGAATGGCAGGCATATAATGGTCGCATATTTTACGAGGGACGTCGCATATCATCACTTTATGTCGTCTAGATAAGGCAGGGCACCAAAACATTTGGAGTTGTATGCAGACGTTCACGTCTACGTTAATTTAAAAGGCTCTGCTTTATAGGTAGTGATTATTAAAAGTGAAGATATCGTCTACGTAAACGGTAAAGAACGTATAAAGCGACCATTAACGACATTTGCTACGTTAGGTATTTTAGAAACGATGAATATAACTATTTAAGTTTATTAAGACCGGACGGAGTTGGTAAAAACAAGCAAATAACAAAATTTAAGATCACAAATTTTACTCATCCTGCATAATAATACAACTTTCAAAATATCATTTTAAAATATTGTTCGAAGAATACTCTTAAGGCGAGGTGTCATGCTCAAGTTTAGGCCAGGTGTGCCGCCAATGCAATTCTGGGAAGGAATCTCATAAATACTTTCTCAAAAGCAAGACAAAGGCCCGACGAGTAATTGAAAACAAGGAGTTCCACACATTATTGCCATCAAAAATTTACATATGGTCTGGCTGGCCAAGTGCAGTAACAGTGGAAATAATAATCTATATTCATCCCTTTTTTAGTAGCGACGGTGCTAGCATAATAAAGAGATGTGTATGATTTTCTTTGTCTATGCTTGAAGTAGAATAGACCCTGGCCAGACTATAGAAGCCGAAATGTTGTCGTTATTAGGTCATTCATTATACTTGTTAGCCGGCCTAAATTGGTGCGTGAATTAGTCAAATGCGTCCGTTATCTACTTTTCCGCGTCACACATCCGTGCTATTTGTTATCGCTTGTTGGTATGTATTTCTGTTCGTTTGTGGATAATATTACATGAAATCAATGTATTTAGAAATTGACAATAGATACTTGCTTTTAAAACCTAATCTTGCCTTTACTCTCAATGAAATATTGGATGAAAACATAAATACTACAACTTCATACACACTCAGAGAAACATAAGTAGTCTCCGCTGTTCTTTGAAGATATCTAATTTTAGGGTAATGGAGCTGAACTGTCGCTTGTGATTTAACTCGCCTTTAAGGCCATTCCTCGATCCGGACAAGCCACGCCCATCCGTTAGAGACGCGTTTATGGCTCCCGTGCACGAAAGAAAGAGATCGCTCTTAAGGATCAGACTTGGCAAAACTACGATAAATAAGCGAAACTATAAAGTTTTGTCTATTTTTGCTTCTGTGACTTTTTAGACAAAAAAAAAATAGTTTACGTAAGCTAAGAAAAGTAAAGAGAAAAAGGACCCAACTCCGGATTTTTTTTCTATCGAGGCAACTTTCAGACATCGTGTTTCGGCTTGTGCCATATACAAGAGTATAATATATAGTCTAATAATATATAATCGAAAATAATTTCAGTCTCTTTTCACGTTTAGTTAATAGAGCGTTAGAAAAGACCTATAATTTTTCAACGTAGCCCCTTTAAGGTCCCGGCCCAGTCCTGACGTATACACTAATGAGCTAGCCCCGGAAATTGGCCCTAATATGAGACCAGCGAAACATCACAGCTAGTTGGCTATACATGCAATACTATAAGCACTGGTTGCCTGGTGGTACGACGTCACACTTTCAACTCCGTGCTGTTTCGTTGCACTCAAAATCGTATACCATTTTCCGTGGCCAGATCCGGCTTATAGTTTTGAGTGTTAAGACTATGGACATTTGTTTTAATAAAGCGTTCAATTAAATGACTTACCAGTCCATCCCTTGTTCCTGGCAATATGCTCGCTAAGCCGTACTGTCAAAGGCGTATATTTGCTTGACAGGTAGCTCTTGTCTTTGCCGTCTAGCTCGGAGTCGTCCATTGTCAGATGTAGTGCCTAGTGAAATAAAACAGATTCGATAATGAATTATTATAATAATTGGGGTTGCCTGCCTTCCTAGCGTCGGCGCATGGAGTCGGTGACCTTGTCTCTAAAATTTTAAATTATCATGGAAACAAGGTTACCATTCCATTTGTGGAGAATGCGCTGCAGAGGTGGACGGCCCGCTACCCAACTGCGTCGCTGCCTGAGGTGCCACAAGTACAGCGAGTTTGGGATGATGTGGGGGCCAAGGACGCCCTTGCTCGTCTTTTGGGTGAAGCCACGGGGGTTAATTTGGCCAGGCTAAAGTCGGTGTCGAGTTTTGAAGCGGGAGCGTGGTTGCAGGCTTTACCTGCTCCTCATCTGGGAACACTCCTGGACAACGACTCATTGCGGGTGGCAGTAGCTCTCCGCCTGGGCTGCGATGTTTGTGTGCCTCATAAATGCATCTGCGGTTCCATGGTGGAGGCGAATGGCCATCACGCGTTGAGTTGCTGTCGTTGTTCGGGAAGATTTCCGCGTCACCACGCTCTCAACGACATCGTAAGAAGGGCTTTAATATCCGCCAACATCCCTTGTGTGCTGGAGCCTCCAGGCCTCTGCCGTACCGACGGCAAAAGGCCAGACGGCTTGACTTTGGTGCCGTGGCAGAGGGGGAAGTGTCTGCTCTGGGACGCCACGTGCGTTAGTACGTTCGCTGCCTCGCACCTGGGTCGAACAGTGCGAACAGCCGGTGCCGCTGCAGATTTTGCCGCGGTCAAGAAGCGGGATAAATATTCGGCCCTAGACGGAACTTACCATTTTGTACCCCTTGCGTTTGAAACTACTGGGTGCTGGGGGTCGGAGGCTATTGCCTTCATAAGGGAGGTGGGACGTCGAATCACGGAGAGGGGGTCTGATGCCCGCTCGGGTTCGTACCTGGTGCAAAGGTTATCCGTCGCCATTCAACGGGGTAACGCAGCTAGCGTGATGGGTACCTTTGCGCCGGGGACAACTCGAGGGGGACTTTTTGACTAGACTTAAGTTAGTCTTGAGAGTTTTATGTATTGTATTTGACATGTATTTATTTAATATTGAATAAATTTTCATTATTATTAGTATGAAAACTACTATAGATAATATTATTGAGGATCATATTTTTATTACACAAGGCATTGTAACAATGGCACCCGAACTTGAACCTACAATCATTATTCATTAGGTAAGTATAACTATATGTTATACTTACCTAATGATTGTAGGTTCAAGTTACCTCAACACCGCGTACTGCCTCGCCCCCGACTGAGGCTTCAGCAGACCGCACTTCTCCAATTTGCAGAGAGTGAGCCACGCCATGAGCTCGTATACTTGGACGAGCTCTCTATTGTAGTATTCTAGGACTTGAACCTACAATCATTAATTATATCATATACCTTCCTCAACACCGCGTACTGCCTCGCCCCCGACTGCGGCTTCAGCAGACCGCACTTCTCCAAGTTGCAGAGTGAGCCACGCCATGAGCCCGTATACTTGGACGAGCTCTCTATTGTAGTATTCTAGGACTTGAACCTACAATAATTAATTATATCATATACCTTCCTCAACACCGCGTACTGCCTCGCTCCCGACTGCGGCTTCAGCAGACCGCACTTCTCCAAGTTGCAGAGAGTGAGCCACGCCATGAGCCCGTATACTTGGACGAGCTCTCTATTGTAGTATTCTAGGACTTGAACCTACAATCATTAATTATATCATATACCTTCCTCAACACCGCGTACTGCCTCGCTCCCGACTGCGGCTTCAGCAGACCGCACTTCTCCAAGTTGCAGAGAGTGAGCCACGCCATGAGCCCGTATACTTGGACGAGCTCTCTCTTATAGTATTCTAGGACTTGAACCTACAATCATTAATTATATCATATACCTTCCTCAACACCGCGTACTGCCTCGTTCCCGACTGCGGCTTAAGCATACCACACTTCTCCAAGTTGCAGAGATTGAGCCACGCCATGAGCCCGTATACTTGGACGAGTTCTCTCTTGTAGTATTCTAGGACTCGAACCTATAATCATTAATTATAACATATACCTTCCTCAACATCGCGTACTGCCTCGCCCCCGACTGCGGCTTCAGCAGACCGCAATTCTCCACGTTGCAGAGAGTGAGCCACGCCATGAGCCCGTATACTTGGACGAGCTCTCTCTTGTAGTATTCTAGGACTTGAACCTACAATCATTAATTATATCATATACCTTCCTCAACACCGCGTACTGCCTCGCCCCCGACTGCGGCTTCAGCAGACCGCACTTCTCCAAGTTGCAGAGAGTGAGCCACGCCATGAGCCCGTATACTTGGACGAGCTCTCTCTTGTAGTATTCTAGGACTTTCGGTTTGAGGCCGGAGCCGGTCACGCATTGAAGGCAGATCAGGCGAAGGACCTGCACGAAAAAATAAAATCCAGTTGTAGAATGCGGTTCCAAACAGGATGTTTTACTATAGATACATTTCAGCAGTCACGGTTTACACTGAAAAAACCATATCTTTGTTTTTCCGCTTACAATAACTTTAAACTATAGGTATTCTAAGCGACACCGGAATGCCCCTCAACTGTTCGAGCCTACCTTGGTCAGAGGTGCTTTCTGAGCGATGAGATCTTCAATATAGGGACACACTTTCTCGTTCTCAATGCAGTTGAGGAATTCTTCTTCGCACCGTATTGTGTCTTGAAACTCGAACGAATCTGTTGTCTGCAATAAAAATATATATATGATATAGTCTCCTCATATACATCACTAAATTGTCTGGAACATATACCCACGAATCTACGTACATTAACCGGATATAACGGTCTCTTTCTGATAAACTAAATCAAACCTTACTACCGAGCAAGACGCGTTGAAAATCATTACAAAACCACATTTACTCTTACATTAAAGTTGTTGTGAAACAAAAAAAGACAAATGTTCATTGCCCCTGGCCTAGGCTAGCAGCGCCTCATTTCGATTGTAAGAACTTCGCTTCGCTCGGTCGATAAATAATTACCTCCTTAATATACTCGGCTACAGCTGTATGCGTGACCACGGACTGCTTATTGGCCAACATCTGAGGCAGTCGGTTCACAAAATGCTTGATCTCTTGAACCGACTTCTCGTGGTGACGATGTCTCTCGTCGAGCTCGTTCTTGATTATCCGTGCTTTCTTCGATATCGCCGCGCCCACCTGTCGAATTGAAATGTTATTTAGGTATGGTATTAAAGAGCCCGAGGTAGCTATAAAGTTGAAGAAAACAACATGTTTCAACTGTTTTGTTAAGCGATTGTAGCGCTCCCTGGAGTCCGGAAAAGTCCTCACCAGTGTTTGAGAGGTCACGTTTAATAATTATTATTTATCGTATGTGATACTTACACGATAAACATAAATAAAAGCAAGTATAAAAATAAAGCTTAAGACCAGTTAGCCACTTGATGACGCAGTCTTAGATCGGTTATCAGATCTTCAAGAGGACCCTAGGATTTACATCTTGGTTATGGTTTTTATTTTAATCCACTGACTGCAATAACGTTCCAATCTCGCAGCTCAGCATAGTTCTTCTCTAGAATTGAGAATGATCCGTTTCTTTTCTCTGGGCCTCATTTCGGTGATGCTCGCCTCTTCAAATATCTCACCTTATGCGCGTATAAACTAATACCTACTGTATTTATACGACAATAAAGTGCATAATCCACTGACCGCAATAAAGTTACAGTCTCGCAGTTCAGCATAGAGTTCTTCCCCTGAATTGAGAATGATGCGTTTCTTCTCTCCCGGTCTTAGTTCTGTGGTGCTCGCCTCTTCAGAGCTCAAAACTTTATGAACTAATAAACTGATACCGACTGTATTTCTACGTCAATAAAGTTCATAATCCACTGACCGCAATAAAGTTACAATCTCTCAGTTCAGCGTACAGTTCTTCCCCTGAATTGAGAATGATACGTTTCTTCTCTCCTGGCCTCAGTTCGGTGGTGCTCGCCTCTTCGGAGGTCATGAACTTGTGCGCTGGGAATGTCGCCGTTGAGCCTTTGATGCCGAATAGCTCATCTGATATCAAACATGAAAAAAATATATTTACTAAGATTAATTTTAATCCCGATGGCAAAACTACAAACCCAATCTGTACCATTGAAGTATTTACACATAATGCCATAAAAAACCCTTACAAAAACTGCAATTTAACGGCCTCCTAGCCTATACTCGAAACTGTAATTCAAGGCCAAAAAAGTTACTACAATGTTGCCACTGCAGTAAAATGTTTGTACAATGGTATATTCCCTTTTTTATTAAACACACGCTAAGATAATTTATTTGTTGGTAATTTCAATCCTATAATTTAAAGAAATAATTGTATTTACTTATTTTACATAAATAAAAGACGCCCCAATAAAAAGTTAAACATCCGTGATTTTTGGTTGCAAAGCTGGTATTGCACTTGTATTACTTCGGGTATTCATAACATTTGGTACAATAATTTCCGACTAAGTTAAGAACTACATCAAGTCAAAAACGAAACCTTATCGTGTTTAATATGTTCGTTAGAATTGTCTCCGTGTTAGTTTACTGTAGAGTACAGTCGGCGATAAAAGTTCATACCTACCTTTTTTTACAAAAACCTTATTTTAACTAGTAGCCCGCTTCGAACCGAGAACTCGTGATTTACATGCAAACGAGTGGACCAATATAACAAGACACATTATGATGATTTTTTCGCGCCGTCTAAGCTCCATAACGCCTTGATCAATCTGGTCATATTTGAACACTCAAATTATATTATTTATCTATGCTGCATCCCCAAGAAATTTTATAAAGTTATCGTGGAACAATAATTTAAAATCAAAAATCTATCGAAATGCAGAGACGTCTAGGTAGCCAGCTGACAGTTCCGTTGTATCCGTACGTCTGTAAAAGCGGTATTACACATTGCAACCTGCAGGGCCCAATCTGTTGTGTACCCTGCCTTTTCCTACCCCTCCTTCAGCTCCCTACGGGCCCTACCTTCAATTACACCTTCCAACCTGACAGATTGGGCCCTGCAGGTTGCAATGTGTAATACCGCTTTAAGTACTTCACTTCGCTTACGCTCCATGTCAATGTCACAGAATAAATAATATGATAATGTTGGCCAATATAAAGCAGCATATTATAAAAAGGTTGGCGAAACCTGAAAGTTTACTTGACAGTGACATAAGCGACAATGATGGTTATGACACTGACGTATCTGTCGTGGATTTTTTGGCCTTGAATTCCAGTTTCGAGTATAGTTGGTAGTGACCCTGCCTATAAAGCAGGAGGTCCCGGGTTCGAATCCTGGTCAGGGCATTTATTTGTGTGTTTATCACGGATATTTGTTCCTGAGTTATGGATGTTTTCTATGTATTTAAGTATTTATCTATATCTATCTATTATATATATCGTCGCCTAGTACCCATAACACAAGCCTTATTGAGCATACTGTGGGACTGGGTTGATTTGTGTAAAATTGTTCCATAATATTTATTTATTTATTTTATTTATTTTATTTTTTAACACATGCCCATTAAGGATTATTTTAAGCCCGTGCAACACTTTGAAATAAGGATATAAAAGAGAAAACCAAGCGCCTTACTCTTCATTGTTTAACCAACATACTAGGTACTATATCTGCCAGAAGGGCGTATAACTCGATTCCCATCGGCTTGCCTAGTTAGACTGTTGAGCATTCCTGCAGCTCGTGTAGTAAAACCATATTAACTCCAGCACTGCTACCTATACATAGATTTAAATGGTTACCTATGAGCCCCTCGTATGTGAGCTGCGTGGTCATGACGCTGGTGAAGTCCACGGCACGGTCTAGTAGCAGCAGCTGGTCGATACAAGACGTAGAGGCTCCCTTTGTAGCGCCCTGTTCTTCCTTGTTCAGCCGACATAGTAGGTCCCATACCTTGAGGCAATAATACCATGAAAATGCATATCATAGGTTGGCTGGAAGAGATCCCTTTTTAGGGATAAGCTCGCCTTTGTGCATATCTTTTTGTATTTTACTAATGTTTTAATGTTATACTTGTTTATGTGCAATAAAGTGATACATACATACATACATATCGTCAGGTGACAAGCAAAACTCACGTAATACTATCCTGTGATAGTGATATGTAGTTCATAGCCATAATGAACCATACTGGCAACATAACAAGGTTGATTTTCGTTTATTTATTTATTGTAATTAGTGCTTTTTGATTGTCTTCTTCTTCCTAGCGTTTATCCCGGCTTGGGGTCCGCTTGACAACCTAATCCCATGAATTGGCATAGACACTAGTTTTTACGAAAGCGACTGCCATCAGACCTTCCAACCCAGAGCAGAGGGGAAACTAGGCCTTTTTGGGATGAGGTGCGGTTTCCTTACGATGTTTTCCTTCACCGAAAAGCGACTGGTAAATATCAAATGATATTCCGTACATAAGGTCCGAAAAACTCAGTGGTACGAGCCGGGGTTTGAACCCGAGACCTCCGGATTGAAAGTCTGACGTCTTACCGCAAGGCTACCAGCGCTTTTTTTTTGCTTTTTGTTTGTCGAAACGATATTATGAATATTATGTCTTTCTTTAGAATAGGTGAGCAGAAGTTTTTAAAACTTGTTAAATAGGGGATATTACTGCAATATTCTGCCACCAGAGTGCAGCGCTAGCACACCGGTAAACCATAGAGTTCTTAATACATACTAGGCCTTAAACAGTTTTTTACAAGTTTTCATAGACAATTTATAACGAATACAAATGTCATTTGTGCACCAAGGCGGTTTGTTTACAAAGGGCCTATCGTGAAACGAGAGAATCGAAATTTTGACATGTGCCTCTCTATCGCTCGAATATGAAAGAGTACCAGAGAACCAGGTAACGAAATTTTTATTTTCGTGTTTCGTGGTAGGCCCTCTAGATGTGCTAGTGCCGCCCCCTACGCAGAGTTTTGCGTAATATTCCCTATTAATGGTAAATGAATACCCATGTCCTTATTAAACAAAAATATATTTTTATCGTGATGTGTAACGACCGATTTCTAATATTGATGTTGGTTGGAAGACTATAAATAGCTTATACTAGTAAGAAGCTCTTATTAAATCGGTCGCGTTTTATTTTATAAAGCTAAAATTTCGCTGTTAGCCTCTCCTATCAAGTGTGGTTGTTGGAAGGAGAAACAAACAGTGAAATTGCAAGCCCCAACCACAGACTCCACTCTACCAAGACAGGTTCATATTTAAATTTGTGAATTAAACCGCGGTTCGCTCCGCTAGTCGGTGTCGAGTCTGCTGCCTAACTTGTAGCTTTAAGGTAGGGACACACTGATCCCACGTACGCAACGTATGCAATGCATTATGAAATCTGGACCCTCATATTTGTATGCTTAGAAACATACTTGTCATATGCGATGCTATGCCACGCCATGCAACGTTCGATCTGTCGCGCCAGACGGCGTGGGAACGTGGAGGGGATATCACACGCTTTCGCACGCATACGATCAGTGTGTTTCTAGATCTTACGCTCCTAGAGCGTCATTCCCACGTAGTATTACATACGTTGCGTACGTGGGTATAGTGTGTTTCTAGCGTCTAATGTCAATACACGTCGTATACGTGGGACAAGTGTGCACACAATCTCTTCCACGTTGCATTGCCTGCGTTACGTACGTGGGAATAGTGTGTTTTTACCCTTATAATTTATAAAACACGAAATATATATTTTTTGGTCTCAGTAAGCATGCCAGTCAATGCCCAAAATATGTATACATATTGCTTTTATAGCCTACTCCATTGTAATAAAGTTCAATATTGTACTCGAAAACCATACGTACTTGTTTCGCAGCTACTCCTTTCCCACACACGCGCGGTATGATGCCGTACAGATGTTGTATCGTGCGTAACGCAAGCGCCGATTGATACATGCAGGTCGGATCGCCTTCCAAGTAATTCTCCCTATAGGAAAATACAATTATCACTGTTATCTGCAGAGAAATATAAGTTTCTCAGTGGAAGTTACCAAGCAGAAGTTATTACTCAATTTATGCTATTTTTGTAGGAATATATTTCATTTCCAGAAATAAAAGGCCATTTTATTAAATTTTTATATATTATTAATATTTACACGTCACCAGAAGAGCATCAGAAATTTGATAAGATTAGAAGGGGTGGAGACTTGATAAAGTTACAAGCGTAAACTGTAGTAGCCATAGAACATCGCTTATGACGCTTATATTATAGAGATTACTGGTCGTAGACAATATCGCACCTTTAGAATGAAGCCACCCTAACTAAAAAAATCAGGAAATTGAATATTGTCACAGAACGACTCTATACAACGTATAATACTGCTGCGTTAATCAAAAACTGGCCCAACTGTGCTAGAACAGTACCAACTCACCACATGTGTCTCTTTCTTACTGGAAGAGTATCCCTCCCGCGTCAGAACGTCAACGCGACGTTTAGTGTTAAGTCTCGCAGCTATATATTATATCCTTACATTACAAAACTCCTGCTGCAGTCAGCAAAAATCGACCTAAATTTCCTTAATTTAGGTAGATATTTGCTTGAGTAAGTGAGTAAATTGTTATAAATCTTAATAAGCCAAATATAATTACGTGAGAGCAGGAAATTCACCTGAAATCATTCTGCAGCTCCAAAGACATGACATCACTGTCGAACGGGAAGATGTCGCACTTGAACTCCTGTATGGTGAGGCTGGCCAGGACCCCCCGGTTAGCGAGGTGCTTCTCACAGAGCTCGCTCCTTCGGGGCACGAAGAACAGGTGGAACTCTACTGGGTAGGTTTGCTTTGATCTACAATTTAAGACATGTGATAGGTTTAAGGAGCAATTAAAGAAATTATAAACATGGCTACACAGGAGTTTTTTTTGTATTTTTATAGTGATAAAAATTTGCTCGTAGTTTGCACAATTTGTGTTTATTGTCTAAATTTTTTTGTATTTTCATTATGATAAAAAGCGAAGGGTTGGTGGCCTGACGGTGGAATGTTACACTTTCAATCCAGTCTCGGGTTCAAGCCCCGGCTCGTACCACTGAGTTTTTCGGAACTTATGTTCAAAATATCATCTGATATTTACCAGTCACTTTTCAGTAAAGGAAAACATCATAAGGAAACCAGACCTAATCCCAACATGGCCTAGTGTCCCGTCTGGGTTGGAAGGTCAGATGGCAGTAGCTTTCGTAAAAACTAGTGCCTACGTCAATTACTGGGATTAGGTTGCCAAGCGGACCCCAGGCTTGAGCCGTAGCAAGACTGGGACAAAAGCTAGGAGAATGATGATTATGATAAAAATTCGCTCTTAGAGATGAAATTTTGCACAATTATGTTTATTAGTACTTAGTGTTTCCTTATCTTTGTGTTGAATTCATACTATTCAGTTCTACAGAAGCTTTCAAAAGCTAAATAATATTATTTTTACCTACATCTGTAGGTAATAACAAACATATCTATGTTTCAAATCTATTTTAAGAAGATTAAGAAAAAAAACTACAATTTTTAAGGTTTAAACAAGGCAAGCTCTAAAAATAAGACTTGCCTTACTTTCTGCATATTCTTCCTTAATATCAAACTTACCTGAGTGTATTAATATAATCAGCAACCAAGTCCATCAACGACAGCTTAGCTCGAGCAATGAAAACAATGTGCTTCACCGAGATAGTAGGCAAGCTTCCCGGCTTCAACAAAAACATATCTGCAACTTCGTGTTCCTTGAGCAAAGAATACTGCGCTACGAGTCCTACAGGACCTGCTAGCCACTCATCCCATATAGTTATCTAAAAAAAGAAACAATTAAATTTCAACAAATTCATTCATTCATTCATTCTTTTGCTGTTATTTTGTTTCACCTGTCCTGTTTTCTGTAATGAAACCTTGCAAGTTAAATTTGATCCACTTCCCGGTTTCTGTTTGAGTTGAAATTTTGCAGTCATATGTATATTCAATGGCCTTCTAGCCTAGTTGGTAGTGACCATGCTCAGGGCATTTATTTGTGTGATTATCATAGGTGCTGGAAGGGGGTCATAGGAACTCTTCAACTACCATCAAGTTAGAAAAATCATTGTCAACTACTCAACATAATCCCGTCATGTTTGGGCTCGTTGCATTCCTTAATGAGCAGTTAGAAATTGTACAAAAAAAGTACAGTGAGCAATAAAGGCTTGTCACGGAAATGAAATAAAAAATACTTCACTGGTTTACCAACTTACTTTTGGTCCCTCGCACATCTGAAGAAGGTTCAATAAATCCTTCCTCATGGTCTCTTGGACTAAAGCCACGTTTAATCTGCCCCCCGAAAGATGGGAACTCATTTTTGTATCCTTCATGTTGCTTTTATAAAGAAAGAATTATTGAAGATTTTTAATATCACGTACACTTGGTATCTACACTTAACTGCCTTTTTAACTGTAGCAGTAAGTATTTAGGTTGTTTGTATTATATTATTAATGTTAATTAGACACTGTAAGTAACATTTTTATTTTGTTTATTTCTTATCCTTAATCAAAGAATCGTCAGATCGTCACTGCGGCTGTCAGATGGCTGTCATACTGTCATGAGTGTCATGAGCTGCCTGGGTCAAAACACACCTTGCGGAATCACAGCGGAATTAAGCCAATTCATAGACAAAATGTCTATGGTAGCGGAAATTTGTCTATGGTAGCTGATTTTTTGTATGGAAGCCATAGTTAAATTTCCGCTACCATAGACAAAATTAAGCATTTTGTCTATGAATTGGTTTAATTCCGCGAGGAATTCCGCTAGGTCTGTTTTGACCCTTAGGAAAACCGAAACGCAATACCTTTTTCTTAATAAAGCGGTTTTTACACATAACAACTTTACCGCAATTATTGTAATTTATCAAACGTTAAGTACAATATACTTTTGTTGGTTGTATTTTCTTAGTTTTGTTTTCCCCAGAGCTATCGACGTGGAAACGACAAAAGCTAACAAGGCATGGTTGAGCTCGCATCGGCTCGGTCGACGCCTTCGATTCAGCGTCGATGAGTATGGGAAAACCCTAAATTCATACGTGTGTAAATACCTTATGCCATGTTAGGCTCAAAACACACCTAGCGGAATGGAGGCAGTAACAGTAATGTATGGAGGCCATAGACAAATTTAAGCTACCATCGACAAAGCTTCATACATTACTGCCAAAATTCCGCTAGGTGTGTTTTGAGCCTTAAGTAGCTGTTAAAGCGGTATTAGATGTTGCAACCTGCAGGGCCCAATCTGTCAGGTTGGAAAATGTAATTAAATTAGGGCCCGTAGCACAGAGTAAATAATAGTATAACAGAGAGACCTCTGTAATGTCACGTAACGTCACGAATCATGTTGTCCCTTCTTAACGCATGACAAGTTCTCTTTCGCACTTATGCAAACGTATCGGATACGTCGTGTCAAACTCAATTTTTTTGACAGATTTACTTTGAGTTGTACCCCCCTGCCCGTAGGGAGCTGAAGGAGGAGTAGGGAGAGACAGGGTACACAACAGATTGGGCCCTGCAGGTTGCAATGTCTAATAGCCGTTTTATACCTTCCTAAGGGTCACCACATACCTAGCGGTTTTCCTCGCGGAATTACCGGAAGTAGCGGAAATTCATAGACAAAATGCTTAATTTGTCTATGGTAGCGGAAATTTGTCTATGGCTTCCATACAAAAAATCTGCTACCATAGACAAATTTCCGCTACCATAGACAAATTTCCGCTACTTCCGGTAATTCCGCGAGGAAAACCGCTAGGTATGTGGTGACCCTAAATCGGGTCCTAACGATAAGGACGCTGCAATACGTTAGACACGTTTGGAGATATTGCTTAACGTGTCTAACGTATTGCGGCGTCCTTGTCGTTAGGACCCGATTTAGTTTAGGAAGGTGTAACAGCTACTTTAATACCAAGCCATAGAGCACATTAGATACTTTAGCCGCTTTCAAATGTACTGCTATTATATTTAGCACTAATTTACGCGTCTTATTAGAATTATTTTTTTCATGCATTTAAGTTTAGAACCTGTTTTCTTTCATTCTATTTAGAGAACAAGCATTTTCCTTGCGTTAGTCTCGGCTTTTTACCATCCCGCGGCTGCATTCAGCAAAGGGTTGTTGGGGTTAGGTCCGGTTTCCTCACCATGGTTTCCTTTGCCGAAAAAAAATATGCATAGAATAAAGCAAACTTTCGCTTCAATACTCAATTTTCATCGGTTGATATGAATCGCAGATTAACTCGAAACAAGTTTTTAATTGGAACATCTGTAGCCCGCTTAAATCTGAAAAACGTCAAATGTCACTTCAATGTCAGTTAAGTTTGAAATGCTTATGAATGCGTAAAATGTGTAACTTAGTCAAAATGTAATTTATTTGCATTGTTTTGCATATAAAGTCCTAAATAGACTATCTTTGTAGGTACCTATAGGAGGATATAGCTCCAGAAGCCGTTCAAAAGAAAATAAAATAACCAGTTAAACTAAGGGCTTAGCAATAAATTATTCCGGTAGGTATACCTACTCCAGCTTGTATTGGTAAACTCAAAAGGACATTGAAGATTATGAGCCTTATAATATTGCAACTAATTTTACTAGCTTACTCATTAAATTCTCTATTCTGCAAGAAGTAAGTACCTATAAGAAACTAGATACATATTTGCAAAAAGATTGCTCTTGTAATTGTTATCTACGTAAGGACTTATAACAAAAGAGCTTGCTCTGTAAAAACTAGTACGCGTAGCTCGTACGCACCTACGTATTAACCTACCCTAATTCGAACCCCAAATGAAACCCCACCGTCATTTATATAAATTACCTACTACAATACGGTTTTGGTGCCGTTAATTACTTACAACAATAGCGGGTAAGAATGACTTTGCTAAAACTTGTACCAGTTTTACACGTTTTACGACTTCACTCGTCTATCAGCTGAAAGCCATATAGTAGCTGTATATATTGTATATATATAAGGGGAGGTACCTGCAAGGATACTACGTTTAGGCAGTCAAGCCCTTATCACTTGCGTGGAACCACCGGCTGCGCGCGGCGCGGCATCGATTTTTCCACGAAACTAGCCATTTGTAAGCACCCGCGGCCTGAAATAGACGTCAACAGAGACTCCAGACAGTGTTTGTAAAAAGTAAACATAGAGAGAAATGTGAATATCTGGGAGAAAATATGCGCTACTACTCATGGGCTGAAAATGAAAATGGCGAACCAACATAAAGGTAAGTTCTCAATATTTTTATTAATTTGTGTACAATATCTGCTAAATTAAATTAAAACCTTAATTAAAATAAAAAGCATCATTATGTATATATACAAGGCTTTCAAAAATGTATTAATATTAAAAGTATTAATATAAAAGTTAACTTCGCGTTGACATTGTCTTGATAAGAGGGTGCGTGGGTGAAAATCGGCCTGAAAATCGGCCATGTGATTCATGTTTTTATGGCATTGAGCGATAACAGACGATGGAACCTTAATTGTATGTAATGGGGTTTATGGAGCCTTGATTCGTTTACGGTTGTTAAAACTTTGCCGTAAAGAGTGCTTAAAAAGTAATTTGAGTAATCTATTTCCTATTACGCGCGTAAACGTAAATTGTTTAAACGTGAAGTTAATTCGCTGTGGCATATTGAATCGAGGGGAACACAGATCGTATAAAAATTACGCGTGTAACTAAGTTGATGACTATATAGCGTTATATGTTGGTGTCTTCATGTAGGTATAGTAAGTATAGGCACTGAAGCCTCCACGATATCTTATCGATTCTGAATACAATTTGTTTTGCTAATGTTGCGCCCGGCAGCGGCGACACAACAAGTGGTCGATTTATGTTAAATGTGTAAAACGCATGGAGTCAGCAGCGCAGAAGTAGCTAACCGGGTAAGGTGTTCAAAATGAACGTGTCACGATATTAAAAACATGAAAAAAAAGAGCGTATTCATACATTTTAAACTTCTCGCCCGCTTAACCATTTCTAGTATTTCTACTAACGTGTGTAGGTACGAATAGATACCTAAGGAACATGTTAAATGCAATCTTGAGTTAAGTTGCACAGTCGAGTTCTCCAATATCTATACACACTGACGTTCAAAAATATGTGTACACGGGTTTTGAGCCCATACAAATAAAGTTGTGTTCATATATTTTTGAACAACCGTGTGTAACAGATAACTCGACTGTATCTTCTTCGTATTTCAGTACGAGGGATTTATCAATCGAATTCCAATCGTTTTATAACTTTGATACTATGATATAATGATTGATTTATAAAATGAGCCCTTAACGGCGGAGCTTAATTATCATACAATATTATACATACCTAAATACGTAAATATAATAGTATACCTATAGCTCGTAACAATTATTGTCCAAAAGAAGAATACTTATCAAATTTTTATGGATCACATTGTAACTTGTCATTTTCTAATATACCAGTTTTAGTGTGCTGTGGGTAATTTAGGTATAATTTTCCTTTTTAATCCGAAATTTAAGTGTGTTAGAATTATTAAAATTGTGAGCCTTGCGCAATTGGAAACCCCCAAAAGCAGGGCCGGATCTAGGGTCGAGCGAGTGGAGCGGCGCGCCAAAATGGCAAATGAGAAAAAAAAGTTTTAAAAGACGCGAGTGTGGCGGGGATCAAAATACGCTTGAAAACTTCGACGAAGGGCGCCAAAACCCGATTTCGCTCTACCCTGATCAAGGGCTCGGGCCGGCACTGCCCAAAAGTAAACTCATACATAACCTAAGTATACCTACCTAAAAGTCATAATCCATCGATTGAACCCTCATGTAATGTAGGTATGACGGTTACTTTGAAGTAAGTACACTCGAGAGCAAAAGTTTCGGGTCACTATTTTCATTTTCTTGAATATCTCAAAATATATTAATTTTAAATATATTAAAGTTTATGTTACTGACCTGAAATTTTTGCTCTTGAGTGTATATAAGGTACTTTTACTACTTATAGTCTCTTACATGAATGATACCTAAATTCTATCTGATTTCTAAAGTTTTGTACCAAAAGCGGAAAAACACCCTTGTGGTGGTCTGATGTCTATCACATCGCTATTTTTACTTATGGCCTCTACAATCGGCGCAATTTTGACACAAAACTCGTATGCGATTTCGAGAAATTGCCGTCTAGGTAGGTGCAACGAAATCAATCGATGGATCAAAGACCGTAATGTATTAAAAATCGCAGGTCGCAGTCGCTTACGTTTGTAGAGGCCTTTAGATATCCGTACACTCAACGCTATTATATCTGTTGCGTTGAGTAAACACGTACCTATACCTACGTAGCGTAGGAAAGTTTATATGATTAATGGTACCTAAGTCGCAAGAGCACTTGAATGTATTGAAACTTTCGCCATTTATTACACTTTACGCCATCGAACTTGACACTAGAAATGTATGGAATATATGACATTTATATATCATAACTTTCCTATTAGGTATATGTTCAGACACGATAAGCTAATAATGGTCTATAGGTACATGCATCGTATAAGTATTACTATCGATGAGCGATACTTTAATTACAGTATCTTCTGTAACTGTACATAATTACTACAGGTAAACACTCGTGGCGTGGCTCGTGGTATATTATTATGAAAATCTCTTCGTTCGTTTTATTCACGTATTTGCACGGAATATTCTGACACGTATTTACACGGAAGTTCTTTAAGGTTTAAAAAAATCGTGCGATTGTGGCAAAAACAAAAACCCCGACGAAATATTGAACGCGGTTGAAAAAAAAGAATACAAGTAGGTACTTACTTAAACTTACTGAGGAGATGAGATGGCTGTAATAAATAAACGGTCCTTTCAAAAGGGTCCTTATGGTGGCAGGCGCTTACTCGTACATATTCAATGTAATTTTCAAGCAATAACGGCGCAAGCGCCGGCCTAAGGGCCCTTCTGATTTGGATTATCAAATATAATTTACCTACTTACTTTTTGCTCTTTTATATTTATTTATTTAAACTTGAATCCATAAAATAAAATAAAAGTATGTATAAATGGCGGACTTAATGCCAAATGCCAATCCTTTACCAGTCAACCGTTGGGCCAAACAGAGACGTGTACAGAAGGTGCAAAGAGAAAAGTTGAATTGATTAATTATTATAAAAAGAAGACTTGTTATGCCTACAGTTCTACATAAATAAATAATATATAAAATAAAGAAAAATATACTTTGAAATATGTACGTTATAATACTATTTATACATATAATAATAATTTTGATAGATAGGCTGTGTATGATTTAATTTTTTTTTCTTTTTTAATATTTAATTTAATTTTCATTTTTATTGTAGTTTTAAATTATTTCTATAGCATGACATTGACATTTTATTATTGTGACTTATATTAATTTAAGAATTACACTATTATTTAATTTTTTTTTGAAATCCGCCTATATTATAATTAGTGTTGACATTAGTATAAACAATGTTAGATATTCAATGACATGCAATAGAAACAACATATTGTACGCCAAACACTGGCTGATAGTGACGCACTATATGTAACTGTATATCATTTTCTATACTCACTTTCGTACAATAAATTATTTGTATTTGTATTTGTATTATTCTAATTTCTTTTTGTATACAAATCTCAATGAAAATGCCTGCTAGTTATTACCCACCTCTAGATAACCCCGTAACATGATGTGTAGTTATTACGGCCATTATGCTTGTCTTGTACGTCTAAGTCTCACGGAAAAATTGCCTACTCCACGTTCCAGTCACAGCATCAATCTTGTAAGAACCCGGACTTAGATAAATGGGTTCCGAGGAACATATGAGGAACTTTAATCTTTCTGCAGTGTGCTTATAACGGAACGATGAGCATTGAGCAAAGGATCGGGTGCTTACGTCTGTTACGATAAGTTATGTACGTAATTAGTAAGGATAGGGTTAAGAGTGTTTGTCTAAGATAAGACACTTGAAGTACTGTAAAACGGGGTAAGAAGGGATGACGTGGGCTTTTGGGTCACGGGGAGATTGGTGTCTTAGACCAGGGTTTTCAAATCGCTATCTAAATAATATATTTTCTTAACAAGTAAGCTATTGTAATATTCATAATCCGAAATTTTTATCCTAGCAATTTTCCTAAGTCACCTCATTGCTATCCCTATCAACCCCAACTACGGAGTGAGTTGGGGTTTCCCACTGTTTTAGGTTTATCATTAAAATTCTGAAAGTACCTAATCGACAGATAATAAAAAAAAACTTAAATTCATACCTACGATCGGACTATTTATTATGTATCAACGTGCCAGATGTAAAAATAAACTTCTATCTAGGTTTGAACTTCTGTTTGTTCCTATACTCACCCCATTTTACGGTACCTATATATATGTCGTTCTCATCATTGGTTACAATGAATAATGATAGCAGTTCATTGCGATGTGTTGGCCCTTATGTCTGGTGAAACTTAATATTTCTTGCTACTCATTCCTTATTCAATTCATATGATCATATTTCTCGTTCAGTACCTATCATCAATCAGGTACATTAAACAAACCCTCGCAAAAAGTCTCGCAACGTTTAAAATATTGCGCGTTCCGCTTTAAAAATTACCTAAAGGTATCCAATTTCCGTTCCTCGCTTATCTTATTCGGGTTATTCTCTTTCACGACGCGCCGGCGACATTTTACTGAAAACTTTGCAGATAATTTCGTGGTGACGAGATTGTAGGGTTGACAGAGCTGGCATTAGGGCTGCTCTACATGATGGGCCAGCACAGGGACGCAGCTATACGATGGAACGAGATCGCAATATCGTTAGATCCCTCTATGGTGGCCCATCATGTAGAAGAGCCATTAGGTTTCTCAAGAATTTGTATTGCATCTCCTCCTCCTTGCATCGATATCCTCATCACTGAGGGTCGTGGTCATTCAACAGCTTCTCTCTAATGATCTGACGCCATCTTCATCTATCTGTCGCCGTGTGAAGAGCGTGGTGGATTGTAGTGTTGAGAGCTGAGCGAATTTGTTCATACCAGCGCATTGGGCTCCTGAATTTGATTGTATATTTTTTTACGGAGTGGATTTTAGACGAGATTGGGTTTAAAATTTTCTGACCTTCTGACTCGTGAGTTCGTCTCATAGTAATTAATTTTTAGTCAAAAATGTACAAATTTCAAAATCTATCATTTCTCTACGTTGGTACAATATAGGCAACTAGGCAAGCCAGGCAACTAGGCAAGCCGGTAAGAATTGAGTTTAGTAGACGCTCTGCCATCTCTGCTATAACTAGCACTAGCTCCTAGCACTAGGAGTGCCAGTGCCTAGTGCTTGAAGAAGGAGACCTAGGCTCTCCAAAATTGCGCGAAGTGACTAAAGCCAGTGTAACCGTTTTATTTTATAATGTTAGTATGTATCACGAAAGTTTACTTTAATAATCTTCAATGTCTACTTCAGTAACTAGTTTACTAATTGTGTAAAAGTTATGACGGCAATCCAGACTGGTCAACATGTCTAACAAGTTCGGAAAAATCCTGACGTCTGCTAACCCTTGCTATTCATTCGCGTCTGAAGTTGGTAGATAACGGTCGACAGGCTGAAAACTAATGATACTAAACTCCGGTTTCAGGGCTCCCGAAAAGCTTATTCAGCGGATCCATGACGTAAACACAAATTGTGTAAGTTGTACGCTCATGTATTTTCCAGCTGCGAAAGGATTTGCCATCATGAACGATGTTCTCATAGTATAAATTAGACATTTATGCTCGCTCTCCATACTATTTTACTTGCGTTAGTGCAGATTTGGCATGTTCCATAAAATAACGTATTTATTAGAGTTGTAAAGTTTGATGTTTTTTTTACCCTCAACGACTTATCTTAAAAAGTGTACGCAGTGTACTCTGAAATAACTGAATATCGATTTAAATACTTATTAAAAATCGCTCTAAATTTTTTGTCCGTTTTGAAACGCGTTTTTAGATATGTTTGGTTTTATAACTTTAAGCCACTCCTATTGATTAAGCTTGGATATGGTTTAATAGACACCAAGAAAGGTAACAAACGTAACACTCCGTAGTCAGATTACAGTTTACAAACTTTTAACTTGTTATTTCGGTATCCATTAGGCACTCCCTTAATTGTTTACACACTTTCCGGACTTCTCTCGGTCGTCGCCTAAATTACTTTTTCTAAAGCTTCGGAACTTGACGTTGATGCAAAACAAATATTGGATTTTTGGCGAGACTCAGCTGTGGTCGTGTCGTCGTTACCGGTCGTCCCTGGAGACTTTTATAAGACATCCTTTATTTATGTTTTTTTTACCCACGCCATATTACCTAACTAGTCAGTCCTAAGTAGTCATTTTTTATTCATGGATACAAAGTTGTTTGCCACACTTATGTACGCATGTACTGTCCGCATCAATAGTATCTTCCTTGTATCTTCCTACACGAATGCCGCAAAATAACTGACACAAAAAATATATTTTTCAAATTGGTCCAGCCGTTTACGAAAAATCGGTGAACAATACATAAAAAAATTGCAAAAACAAAGATTCCGACGAATTGAGAACATCCTTTTTCGAAATCTTGAACCCGGTTGAAAACAAGCAATTTAATTACTAGACCTAGGCCTTGGTCTAGGCCTCAGCGGAAAGGCAGGCTAAGTTTTTGACTTAGACCACAAGGTGGCAGATTCTCCAACACGCACGATACCCATATTATTCATTCATCAAAAAATTTCCGAGCCTTGAATATGTATTGGATCTGTCGTTTATCAATTTGAATCTATAAATAATTTTTGCTCGACGGTAAATCGGCTTTTGCGCTTAAAATGACGTTTCTTGTTATCCTGTAAAAGGATAAAGACCTCACTGTACTTAATATGTCTATTATGATATTTATGATGCTACAATTTACATGGCTCACATGGTCTTATATTATGTATAGGTATATGTACGAAACGAGACTAAACGAGTAATATCTGGGGCATTTCATGTGAAGTGGACAGCTAAAAACATGTCAGGTTCTGGATTTCGTTTATAATTAGGTAAATTGAATATATATGTGAGCAAAAAAATTTGGCATAATTACTTTTTTTATATATTGCTTTATTACAAATTTATAGGACTTTGAAAATTCTACAAAATCTGAGGCACGGATTTTTGACAAGGTATGAATGCAATTTATCAAATGGTTTTAATTTTAACTAAATAGTGTTTATTGGAGAATATTAGTTGCTTTTCTTGGAAATTCATAAAAAAATAAATTTTGATATTTTTTTCGTATAGTAAACCGGAAGTTAGTATTTGAAATCAATTTTTTTCCAACTTCGCATTTTTTTATTTTTTTTTATTTTTACACAAAAATGTAGCTTATAGAATAGGAATGCTCCTTAAAAATATTATAATGGCACCTCGATTAGTTTAGAAGATTCACGAATTAGAGTACGAAGGTACCGCGAGACGCTCAGTACTGAGTGGTTCCTTAGCGCTAGTATTAGTCCTTACGTATGGCTTAATACCAATAAATATGGTCCAGTAACCATATTAAAGAACAAAATATATGATGTTAGTTTTCAATTATTATACGCAGCTATGTTCTTTAAAGTTCTAATAAATTAAATAAATTATACAACGTGCCCACGATGACCCGAAAGATTTAACTGTGTATTCTTGATCGTATTTAGACATTATAATGATTTTATTGCTTAATTTCTTACTTTGATCAATAATAAACTGCAGTTTTCGATAAAGACGCTTTCGTTTATTACAGGTTCTTGTGAAAACAATGGCCCAGTTTCGTGTGAAATCGCTACGTTTATATAATTGGACGAACTAAGTTATTATAAGAAACATATTTGATGATAACTATAGTTTTGTGTTGTTCCAAGTAAGATATTTAGCAACAAAGTATTTATTTATAACTGCAATTTGACCACGCTGTCACCATTAGGGAGTAAAACAATGCGCGAACTATAGTTATCATCAAATATGTTTCTTATAATAACTTAGTTCGTCCAATTATATAAACGTAGCGATTTCACACGAAACGGGGCCATTGTTTTCACAAGAACCTGTATTAAACGAAAGCGTCTTTATCGAAAACTGCAGTTTATTATTGATCAAAGTAAGAAATTAAGCAACAAAATCTTTTATTGCAACCGTGACTTGACAACGTTGCCAATTGCCATGGACTAAAATGGTTCACGCTTTTCAAACGAGAGTATAATTGTAAAACGAACATATTTTTTGAAGAAGTACCTACGCGTAAAGTGGAAACCGAAACATTATAACCACTCATTTGTGGCAAAAAAAAAAAGAAAAATACATAATATTGGTTTACATAAACAGGTATATTTTTCGATTGGTTAATACTTTATTATGATAACTACATTCAACTATGATAACAACATTAACGAAGGCGTTTTATTTATTAATATTCACATTATAATGTCTAAATACGATCAAGAATACACAGTTAAATTTTTCGGGTCATCGTGGGCACGTTGTATAATTTATTTAATTTATTAGAACTTTAAAGAACATAGCTGCGTATAATAATTGAAAACTAACATCATATATTTTGTTCTTTAATATGGTTACTGGACCATATTTATTGGTATTAAGCCATACGTAAGGACTAATACTAGCGCTAAGGAACCACTCAGTACTGAGCGTCTCGCGGTACCTTCGTACTCTAATTCGTGAATCTTCTAAACTAATCGAGGTGCCATTATAATATTTTTTAAGGAACATTCCTATTCTATAAGCTACATTTTTGTGTAAAAATAAAAAAAATAAAAAAATGCGAAGTTGGAAAAAAATTGATTTCAAATACTAACTTCCGGTTTACTATACGAAAAAAATATCAAAATTTTTTTTTTTATGAATTTCCAAGAAAAGCAACTAATATTCTCAAATAAACACTATTTAGTTAAAATTAAAACCATTTGATAAATTGCATTCATACCTTGTCAAAAATCCGTGCCTCAGATTTTGTAGAATTTTCAAAGTCCTATAAATTTGTAATAAAGCAATATATAAAAAAAGTAATTATGCCAAATTTTTTTGCTCCCATATATATTCAATTTACCCAATTATAAACGAAATCCAGAACCTGACATGTTTTTAGCTGTCCGCTTCACATGAAATGCCCCATCTATTAGTTTCTGACGGAGATATAGGTTGAACAAATTATTCAAAGCTTTAGTTATTAATCCATTTAATAATTTAAAACATAAAAAGAACCGACTTCACTTAGGATCCGCTATTCCAAGAGGAAGTGGCCGAGTTGCTGTAAAAAATAGTGAAATCACTATAGGTGTGCCTATAATAGTTGAAGAGTTCCCTCGATTTCTCCAGGATCCCATCATCAGACCCTGACTTGGTGACAATGGGACCATCTAGGGGTTATACCTGTTCGATTAAAAAAAAAAAATTGAAAATCGGTTCACGATTCACGGAGATATGGAGTAACATACATACAAAAAAAAAACATAATAATGATAAAAAAAAAATTCAGTCGAATGAGAACCTCCTCCTTTTTTGAAGTCGGTTAAAAAGTACCTAACATAGTTAGAAGTAGGTTACCTAGCAGTGGCGGTGGGTCAAAAAAATCTTAGGCAAGCCGGGGCTTAATTTATTATAGGATTTAAGATTTCTCCATGAGCTGTAGGAAAATTGCTTAGGCGCCTGAAACTTAGGCAAGCCGACGGGATTCGTGATCTATGGACTAAGTGGGCGTTTGGTTCTCAATGGCCATCGAACGAGCGGTGCATTCGCGGTACATTTTACAGATCTGGACACATTTTACCCTTTGTCCGCCAGTAATCTCAAATCACGCTCAAGAAAAACCGTGCCCTCAGCGCCAGCGCGTGATATCACATCCAAAATATAACCGAGTGCGCTCGCCCAAATTTTGCTATGGTATCATTGGCACGATTTTTCTGTCCGATGATTGGCGGTCAAAGGGCTAAAGATGTTAGACTGACAATGTTTCTGACAAAGCGTGTTTTACAGAGAACGAGTCTGA
Organism: Pammene fasciana; assembly: GCA_911728535.1. Taxonomy (NCBI): domain Eukaryota; kingdom Metazoa; phylum Arthropoda; class Insecta; order Lepidoptera; family Tortricidae; genus Pammene; species Pammene fasciana. Next base: position 9,712,923 of record OU452292.1, read on the forward strand.
GGAGAGCATGCCAGCAGCGGACCCCAGCACGGAGGCGAAGGAGAAGCTCATAGCCGCCGTCAAGAAGGAGGTCAAGCAGTTGATGGAAGAGGTATGTCCACTACAATTTGTCATTACGTTGCTTATCAATCATGCTAACAGAATACGCCGCACAGAGCGCGATACAGAATGCATCGTGGTACCTGCCCTCACTTTTTTATTTATCGTATGGCTGCATATCACTGGCATAGGCATTTCTTTTCTGGGGTAATAGTAGTGGGAAAGCAGATGATGAAGAAAATCAAGTGAGTGCTGCGAGGTTCAGATGGGACAGTGCAGCTGCCAAGTTTGTTACGCTTTTAGCACCACCCAGGGATCACGTGTAGGGTTGTCCAAGGTGTTTCCTACGGACGCAGAGTAACATTGATCCCCTCACTGACACTTAAAGTTTGGTCACGGATTGGATTCAGTAGATATCCATCTACAAATGAAATATAAAGCCCAACACAAAAACTCCAAGAAATCAATTTGGGACGTGGTTGTTTTAAAGATCTCGTAGTGCAGATTCACCACTAATTAATTGTTCCTATGTTTTCGAAGGTAGTACAAGTATATTATTGTAGTGAGTTGAAGTGAATTATCCTCCTGGTGGAACGGTCACGGTACCTATATTCATTTAGGATGATGGGCTGTTTGTTGTTCCCATTTATATCCAAAACGCTTGTCCGATTTAATTGCGTTCCAAATAGTTCCAATTTTCAGCAAAACTTAGGTGATACTGATACCTACACGCAATGGTTCTAGGATTGGTTTAACTCGGTAGATAGCGTTGTTATACTTATATAATTTAATTTAGAGAGGTATTTTCTTTCCTCTTTTAATTCTTTAGACATAAGATATTTGTAAACAGGTAGGTACACGTGTAAGTGAAGAATCATACCTAAAATCAGAATAAATCGTTAGATTACGGGATCCTTACGAATACTGCGAAAGAGGATCTGCAATTTTTCCTATTATTGTTGGTCGTAACGATTTGATTTCCCCAGGGCTCTTACGTTATATGAAGTGCTGAAACCAATACAATAACTGCTTCCATTATTGTATGTAGGTATTACTCTTGTCTCGTATCTCATAAAGGTCCTCATTTCGATGCCTCTTTATTATTGTTTATTACGTATTTAAATTATTAGGAATATATGACAGACATAAGTTGCAGCCAGTGGCCTAACTACGCTAAGTGAGGCCCGTGGCAAAGTCATCATATGGCTCTCCTTTGGCTCTCAGACCGGGGCCACCTTAGGCCGGGGGACCGTGACAACGCGTATAGTTATGCCACTATTGATTGGTTGCTTTTATAGTTTACCGTGGACGGACGTCATCAATCAAGTCATGTTACCATCTCGATAAGGAGGCAAAACTGGCGAAAAACTATGGAGTCGTATGTAGAAGCTTTTAGTTCAGGCATCGGAATATCTTAGTTCACGTCTACAGTAATTTTAAAAATTGCATACACTTTAATTTGTTTCCCTTGTTTATCGTGACAATTATAGTCGACGTCCACGGTAAAGTACAAACAGCAACCTAACGGACTATAGATAGACCTTATGCCGTTGCAATAGGGATTACAAATGGTCAGATAATGGTGTTGGCGATGGTACTAAAAGCGGAAATTAAAAAAAGCTCAATACATTTACGGGTGAGATATAGCTGAGCTGAATGAATATTGTTGACTAGTGTTTTGGTGCATTTATTTATCTTAAAGCGTACCCTAACTTTATTGGTAAGGATACATAAGTAGAATATTTAGGTACAGTGGGCCAAGAAAGTTGTCTACCAGTTTTGACAAAAGTTTCTGCGAGACGACGTTCAAACTTCAAACGAACCTCAACCGTAGGGTGGTTGACTACATTTTTGGCCGACTGTACATTCTCATCTAGAATTAACGATGTGCTCCCAAGGGTCTGCCGAATCAAATTATGTGGCTCATCGGTCTCTTGCCGTCTCGGTTGTTATAAGTAGTTTATAAACAAGAGTTGACATGTAATCAATTCGTTACAATGAGATTCGATTGCTCGAACCTAGCCCAAATATTTCCAGTGAGTCGGCGTTGACACTGTAAGTGTAAGGGCCTTATCACACTTGAGCGATTTGGAAGCGATTTCAATATAGAACTCGTACGCGGCGAACTCGCGTCGTGTTCGCTCTCATACAAAACTCGCTCGCAAATCGCAAGCGTGATAACGCTCTAAATGCTTATCAGTGCAACATTAAATGTGACTCTGGTAGTGGATTGGATGATGGTATCACCCTTTCTCTCGGAAATAAAAAAAACTAATTTAACGTCATAAAATACAATTGTACCTAATTAAATCAGTAAATATAGTGATTTCGTTGCCAGAAGGCCATCCATGGTTGTCATTTTATCGCCTATCGCGTCATGCGTCACTTTCGCACTTACATGCTCGTTAGAACGTGACAACTATGGTGACAGGCGATAAAAACCAGACCATATTAGACTAAGGTGCGTTGGGGTAAGATAGAAAGGTATTTTTTTAGGGGTAAGACAAAAAATTGTCCATATTCCGGAGCATTACAGACTACTTTTTATCTTAACCCTAAAAAAACATTTCTATCTTACCCCAACGTACCTTAGCAGATGTTTTTGTTTACCGAAATAATTTACTTAAAATAAGTCTTTTAAAAGGTTCTTACTCTACGAAGTTGTTAAAATCAACATTTATCAAGACTTCCAAACTTCAGAATGTTAGTATCGTTACCTAGATTACTTAGCCAGGAGTTCTGTAACAGACTTCGCGTTTCCAACTTTCATTTCATTATAAGAGTAAAACTAAATTAGTTTTTATACTCGGCGACTGTAATACTCGAATTGAGATTGTGGTGGCGGAACTACTAGCGCATACTTTTTGATAGAGCTTGTATGGTCGCATATTGTAGCATCCATAACAATCACAGAAAGGATTTCCATACAATATTGTGAAACTGTTGTCGGGCCCCGCATTGCGTGTCGGGTGCGACGCCGGCACAATCCACCGGGAGATCGAACGTTACGAGATTACATAGAAGCAGTAGGTTGTGCACGGCTTTCGTCGAACTCAATTCTTACCGGCTTGCTTAAGCACTCGTATAAAAACTATTGTGTGCAACGGTACATAATAAGGGTTCTTAAAATTCTCGGGTCTGTTTTTACAAAATTCGGCTTCGCCTAATTTTGTAACTTCGACCCTCGAATCTTAAGAACCCTCATTATGTAACTCTTGCACAAAATACTATTGTAGTTCTGCTTCCTCAAAAGGGAAGTATTTCTCAATAAATTCAGTCTCTCAGCCTCTCCAGCAATTAATCTATAAGTAGGTATAATGGACAATTTTTCAACTAGTTTTCCACTACCCTAAGGCTGGCTGGAAGAGATCGCTCTCTAGCGATAAGACCGCCTGTTGTCTGCCTCTACTTTTATTGAGGTGTGAAAAAAAGATTCAAAGAAAATATTTAATCTTCATTTTAGTTTATTGCCCTTAAAGACTGTGTACGATAAAATCCGGGTACGCATGATTTAGTATATCTTTTTTTCGGATCCAGTTATTCAAGCATTTCTTTTATTTTAATAATCTGTAATTATAGTAATAACTAATAAAAATAGAATCATATTACAATTGTGTGAATTGTGTGGGCTTGTCTCAGTTTTTAATCTCAGTAATCATACCTTTAATTTTTTGTCCAGTGTTTTTTGATAATATTCACTCGCTTCCTGCTACAATTCCACAAGTGTATTTATATCTTCACGAGCTGTTTTATGCTCAATAGTATGTCATCTTACAAGAAAAAAATGTTTTGAAACTCTTTTCTACTTGAAGTAGTCAGGAAAACTTTCTACTCCAAGCACTGAAAGTAATTTTTACATGGGAGGCATTTTTTTGTCAAAAAGTCATACCTACTCATCAAAGTAAGAACACCTCAGAACTATTTCAATCTAAATTCACTTAGAAAAATGTTAGCTATGGTGAAAAGATAATGTACTAAGGTATAATTTGATTGATATTATTTAAAATAAAAAATTTATTTTTAACTGTAAAAATTGGCAAACGCTGTTAGAACACCGTGTACAAAAAATATAGGCACTGTGGGATATATAGTGATCAAACTCACAGACAACGTAATGCTTATATTATGTTTTTAATTGTATTATATAGCTTGATAACCACAAATTATTAAAAATAATTGTTGCTTGAATATGCACATTCAATAAAAAGATCTACCGTATCATGCGTGCCCGGATTTTATCGTACACAGTCTTTATTACAGAAACACCCCTATAAAACAAATTATAAGTTTACAGTTACGCAGCACATATTTCTCAAAAACAATTTATTTTAGATCAGTTTAGTAGGTACAGTCCCCGCTATTAAACAAAAAAAAAAATAGCTCGGAACCGTAAATGACTCAATAATTAAGTCCGTTACTTTAACCTTACCAATTTAATTAGTTCAGAGCAGCCTCAGTAAATTCGTTGCATTTTCTCTTGCGTGAAACTCGATTCATCTTGTTGCATTTGTCATTGTCGCTTTGTAGCATCGGAGTGGAGACCTTTTCATTTCCCGCTGTTCATTCAATTTACCAACTAACGACTAGCTGTGGCCCCACAGGATAGAAGATAGTTATGTAGTACTTAGTATAGCAACACTACAGTCGCCATCAAATATATCGGCGCGGCCAGGGTACTCAAAAACATGCACTTTATCGTCTTGACAATATGACCATTGTTTAGATATTTGTGACCACTTTGACCGCTCCGTACAGATGGCGACTGTACCTCTATGGTAGGTAAAGCTAACAATAAATATTAAAAGATAAAAAAAGATAAATAGTTATTTGTGCAACAAGAGAGGAAAGTTGGTTTTTCTTGCGAGTGTTGATTTTGAGTCCCGAGCAAGCGAAAGATTCTATAATTGAATCACGAGCGAAGCGAGTGATTCTAAATTTGAATCTTGAGCGTAGCGAGGGATCTCAAGAACACGAGATGTAAAAAAACTTTCCTCTCGTGTGACACATACAACTTTTCACCTCAGTAGTGAGAACATATTAAAGTGAAAAAAAACACATTTATTTACATTTCTGAATGAAAGGCATCATCATTATGACGAAAAGCTTCTAGAAACAAATATTCACTCCCTGGAGTGACGAAAGTCGCAACTTTCCTCACTCCCTGGAGTGACGAAAGTGCGACTTTCATCACTCCAGGGAGTGAGGAAAGTAGGCTTGTTCGAACTGCTGAGGTGAAAAGATATTTTTTCTTCAATTTAGGCACATTACAATGCACTTATGAACGTCAGAGAGAAAAAGAAACTACCACCGGTTCTAACCCTACACCTCTGACCCGAGAAGTATTACTTATTACCGGCAAGAAACTCGGCGGGACTTATTTTTTCAAAACAGTAATACTAATACATTAAACATACTATATACAATAATGCGTAGTTCTTCAAGAAGGCATATCAAAACAGCTTGAGAGACAGACATGTACCTGCCTATTGTGTAATTAAAAATGAAAAATAAAAATAAAATCCAAATCTGACTGCTTCGCAATACGTTTGATATTCTTTCTTACTTGAACTGTGTCCTCTATTGGGTTTGTTTTTATACCACAATGTTACCAAAATAGCATATAGCTTGCCTGATGGTTAGTAGTGGTAATACTGGAGGCTTGCAACTCCAAAATTATAATACCTTGTTCGGTAGATTTGATAAGTTTATAAAAGGTTGATTTTCGCACGTCTCCTCTCGTCTCCGTCTTAGTAGAAATAAGCCGGCCTCTAAAAAGTTATTGATTACAACGTAGCGTAGCGTAGCAGGAGATTAAATTGAAATTTTGCGAATTTATGTCAATCCAATTATTAAGATCGTTTGGGATTTTACTAATTTAAATGCCTAAGAGACTGCATAGTTTACCGAAGTCTGCACGAGTCTGAATAGTTAGTAAGAATTTAAGAAATGTATAAAGAATTCTAACTAATCTCGACTATCTTTTCTGACGGCTATGTAGTGGTTCGGCAACCTACTTTACGTGATTACTTTTTTACTATGACGCATCATCCCGAATTTCTTCGGTAGCGTCGATTTTCATTTCTCTTTTTTAGTGACCTATCTTTGTATAAGTCGTGATTGAAAAAACTTTAAGGTGCGTATAACACCTAACGAGTTTTCTACTTTTACGAGTATACTATAAAACTTTACATTAGGCTTACGTACATATCTAACTGATCTAAAATAATTTTGTTTTTGAAAAATATGCACAGTCGCCAACAGCTGATATATCGGAGCGGCCAGGGTGGTCACAAATATCTAAACAACGCCTCTATTGTCAATGCGATAAATTGCATGTTCAGATATGTTTGAGTACTCCGGCCGCTCCGATATACATAGCGACGAACCTACAGCGTCTTGTAAAACTAGTTCGACTTTGGCACACTCCTCAAAAGAGTCTGCTCTTATTTTTAGACCCACAATAGAAGGTCAACAATATAAATTAGTTATAATTAATAGCCATCATACCCTCCCTACACTAGAACAGATTGCTAGTGAAGTTTCTCTTGCCGGTTCAAGTATCTCATCAATTAAGTAACTAGTTGCTTATAGTTCTGAAGTTACTCGTAGTTCGAGTACCTGCCTCTCGGAAGGTTGCGTTGGGTGTGAAACTTGCAGTTGCAAGAATTCTAAGCTAGTGACGCATAATACAGTAGGTAATGAAATGGAAACCATGGTAGATTAAACCGGGGTTTCGCACTCAATAGACCCGCGAGATATAGTAAACGCAGAGCGAGTCGGACTGCGGCGCGTGGCGGGCGACGGCGACGGCGGCGACGGTCGGCCGCGGCCCCTGGCGGTGCGGCTGACACGGCGTGCGCTGCGGGACGAGCTGCTGCGTGCAGCGCGCCGCGCCCGCGGCGCAGACACCACCGGCTTCAACCTGCCCGGACCACCTCGCAAGTTCTACGTAAATGAGCGGCTCACACGTCGTGTCAATCGCCAGCTGTTTTATAAAGCGCGTCAGGAAGGATCGCGCTCTAACTGGCGCTATATCTGGACCCGCGACGGTCGAATCTACGCCAGGCGTCAACCCAACTCTCAAGCGCACAGAATCCGATCCGAAGAAGACCTACCTAAGATTTTTGGGATACCAACAGTTTGAACCCGTTTGAGACTCGTGTGCTATATAGTTTTGTAACAAGTTTATCATTTATGATATACCTATTTGTGTTCGTAATTTTAATTATAAAAAACTATGATACCAATGTTAAGTACGACCCTAATTTTAAAAGCGTGCTTGATTGTAATTGTAAAACATGTTATAATATTAATTTATGTACGCCTTGTAATGATACCTGTGATAATACTGATAACACAAAGGAAAGTACTAAATATAAATGTAAGATACAAAAAAACTGCTATGGCCACACCATATCTAACTATAAAAGACGTGTAACTGTTGACACTCTACACTTACCTGTTTTCACCCTAATTGGACGACACCCATATAATATTATTGTTATATATATGTATAAATATAATACATCATAAAATGTAAATTTAACTAATATAGTACCATGTCTATTTTCACTTGAATTGCACCTCAGTCAGAAATGTTGTACAATTTTCCCACAGAGCTTGCTTTTATATATCTTTATATATTTTACCCACAAAATCCATGATTTTATATTATTTATAAATGGCTAAAAACTTAAATTTGAAATTAGGACTTCTCAACGCAGGCTCTCTAGGGACCAGTCATAACGAATTTATAGTTGCAGTTCAGCAACGTGATGTAGACATAATAGCTATAAATGAAACGTGGCTTCAGGACGGAGAGGAGGGGCGGGCTCCGGTCGTGCCGAACTATACTCTACGCCACGTCCCGCGGCCACGCTCGGTGCGCGCGCGCGGCGGCGGCGTCGGTTTCTACGTCAGGAACGGCATCACTGCGCGGCGCTGTGCCCACCCCTCTGACTCCTCGGTAGAGCAAATGTGGCTCAAATTATCTATAAAGGGTATAGTTTTGCTAGTAGGCACAGCTTACCGGCCACCATGGTATAATATTGACACTTTCATAGACACATTGACCGAAACTATTTCTTCGTTTTCCAAATACGACTATATTATATTAATGGGAGACTTCAATATTAATTTATTAAGTAATGATGGGAACTCTATGAAATTCAAGCATTTACTCACGTATTTTAACTTAACACAACATGTAGATGAGCCTACCCACTTTACTAGTCATAGTAGTACATTAATAGACGTGATTTGTAGTAACATTGCCATTTTAAACACTCAAGTAGACTACATACCTACACTTAGTCACCATGCATTTCTGACCTGCGAGCTAAATATTAAAAAAAATAAACCTGTGCTCCAAAAAATTATATTAAGACCACTGAAAGACATTGACTCTACACTATTTAATCAATCTCTTGAATGCGTTCACTGGGAATACATACTTTCACTATCAACAGTTAATGAAATGGTCAATACTTTTACTCGTACCGTTTTGTCTTTGTTCGATTTATATGCACCAGAAAAACTGATAGTTATCAAAGAAAGAAGCTATCCTTGGATAACATATACGATTAAAGAAATGATGCGTCTGCGTGATCAGGCTCATAATAGATTTAGGAAATCTGGATTAGACGAACATAAAAAGTATTATAACGAACTAAAAAGCTGTGTCAACAAAGCTATATTTAACGAAACACGGGCATATTTCAATGAACATATAAATCGCAATACTAGTAACTCTCGATGTCTGTGGAACAATCTGAAACGCACCGTGAAAATGACAAATTCGCAAAATCCTGAAATCCCTGCTCATTTACGTGACCCCGACCTTATTAACTTACATTTTCTCGAAGTTGCAGGTAACACTGTAACTCCACAATCATATCACGCTTACTTTGAAAGTAACCAATTTCATACTTCATCATTTAAATTAGAGCCAGTAGACGAGGTCACGGTGTTAAACATAATTAGAACATTAAAATCGTCTGCTCTGGGTGATGACGGTATTTCATTAGATATGCTGCTCTTGACCCTTCCTCATTCACTAGGCGCAATTACTGAAATAATAAATAAATCAATAATATCTTCCATTTTTCCTGATGCCTGGAAAGTGGGGTTGGTGACGCCTATTCCTAAAAAAAGTAACGTTAGCTGTTTTAAAGACTTAAGACCGATAAGCATACTTCCTTGTATTTCTAAAATACTTGAACGCCTTGTGTATACGCAGTTATATGCCTTTCTTGAAAAAAACCAAATTCTCCCTGTTCTGCAATCCGGCTTTCGTAAGTCACATAGTACGGCAACTGCACTTCTTGATGTAGTTGACAATATACTATCTGATCAAGACATGGGTAGAGGAACTATAATGGCACTTCTTGATTTCTCTCGTGCTTTTGATTCTATTAATATAAGTTTATTGTTATCCAAAATGAAATATTATGGCTTTGACTCAAATACTATTACATGGTTTTCTAGTTATCTTAATGATCGTACTCAAATTATCAAACTTCAAGATAAAAGCGGTACTTTTCTTAAATCGAAACCATCCGTTTTATCTCGAGGAGTTCCACAGGGTTCAATCCTGGGCCCTTTATTATTTATATTATACACAGCTGATGTCCGAAATGTCATAAAACACTGTAACTTCCACTTGTACGCTGACGATATCCAAGTTTACATCCCCTGTGATCCTACTAATGTTGCACAAGCAGTCACTAAGATAAATCAAGACTTAGATAACATAACCCATTGGTCATCCTCAAATTCCTTAGTGCTTAATCCTAGTAAAACAAAAATTATGTTTTTCGGCTCCAAAAAGCAAATTAAACAAATAGATAACCACAAACCTATAATATTAATTTCTGGAAATAAAATTGAACGTGTATCTGAATCGCGTAATTTAGGTATACTTATGGACGATTCACTACGTTTTGAAAACTACATAGCCGAAGTTGCCAGAAATGCATTTTATATATTGAAAATACTATATAAAATCAGAGATTTCCTTAGCGTTGAACTGCGTGTAAAACTTTGCGATGCGCTCGTACTTTCAAGATTTAATTACGCAGATGTGGTCTATGGACCGCGCTTGTTAGCTCGGACGGACCGTATTGTACAAAGGGTTCAAAACGCATGCGCACGATATTGTTTTAAAATCCCTCCGCGAGCGCACGTGACTCCATACTTAAATTCATTAGGCATTCTTAAAATGACTTATAGAAGAGAACTTCACCTATCTTCCTTGTTGTTCGGCGTATTAAACACCTCTAAACCAGAATATCTATTTAAAAAGCTCATCTGGCGCTCAAACTCTTCCATTGCTTACGGTCTTAGGTCGATTAATAACAAATTAGTACCTCCATATTACAGCACAGCCGCCTTTCGAGGTAGCTTTAAATACTCAGCAACCAAATGCTGGAATAACATTCCTCCACCACTACAGATCTTAAATAGTCTCAACAGTTTTAAAAAGCGACTAAAGCTACATCTCTTACAAATTCAAAACGCCTTACCTCTTGGCGGCCGAGCAAAACCTTCTTATCTCTAATTCTAGACCAGTAAGTTTTTCACTAATACCCCAGATTCTACTATTATTAAACACAATGTTATACACAATACCAACACATGCACATCTACTCCTTCATAAATTATTGTTTTGTTACATGTTGAATATACTCGTACCATATATTCTACTCATTAACATATAATATATCAGGGTCCGACTGAAAACCAGCGCTGCAGTACATGTACTGCAGCTTTATGCTGAGTCGAGCCCCTTTTTAGCATCACATTAATGATACTGTTTGTTTTATTAGTATTTAAGTTCAATTTGTTTTTTTTTAATTTAACATTTATTGTATTGTACTGTACTGTCTGTGATGTTAAATAAAGTTTTTTCTATTCTATTCTATTCTATTCTATTCTTACAGAAACTTCTCAAACTTCAAATTTTTATTGATAATTTTAACTAAATTAGGGAATGTGGCTTGGTGGATTTTTGCATATTCTTCAACTCCGGTGAACTTAAACCATGCACTCCGTAAAGTGGCTAAGTCTATAAGTGACCCTGCCTACGAAGCAGGAGGCCCCGCGTTCGAATCCTGGTAAGGGCATTTATTTGTTCGTTTATGACGAATATTTGTGACTCCCTTGGTGTTGCGGGCGTCCATGGGCGGCGGTAATTCTTTCGTTTCGTCTACTCGTTTGAGTCTTTTGCCTCCTATGTCATAAAAAATTCCTGCACAAATCAACCTGCTAGTCTCAAACTAAGCAAAGCTTGTACTATGGGTACTAGGCGACGGTATACCTACATTACCTACTTATATAGATAAATATATACTTTGATACATAGAAAGTACCCAAAACACCAACGTGAGAGCAAATAAAGTTATTCTATTCTATTACTATTCTAACTCAGGAACAAACATCCGTGATAAACACACAAATAAATGCCCTGACCAGGATTCGAACCCCGGACCTCCTGCTTCATAGGCAGGGTCACTAACGACTAGGCTAGGAGGCCGTAGCGTAGGGAGGTGGGGGGCGTAATAAAACTTTTAACATCTCTTGACAGCTCTAGGTCCAACAGTACTTTTATTGTCTGTGCCTAAGCTTTTCCAAATAGATTAGTTCGTCGAGTCCTGAGTCTAATGGTTCTTATGCGAACAGCGTACAAATAGACGGTAATAAATTACATTAGTCTTCCATAATGACTGTTTATTCTAGAGTATTCACTTGGGTACGTCGTGGCTAATAGTTTTTAGTGTTTCTTGCGCCGCCATTTATTTTAGGGTGTCATTCAAAGTCAAAGTCAAAATTATTTTTACTCAAGCAGGCATCCGTTACAATTATTATCTTAAGTTAATAAATAATTAAGAGTAATATATTGATGCAAGTATAAATAAAATATTTATGTACATGTTGTAGTTTACTCGAAAACAGGTAATTTTTTGTAAAAGGTACCTACTGATGGCGGATAAAATCTAGACAACATAGTAGACGCAGTGCTAGCCACGTCAGATATGACACAATAATGAGATCAACGAAACATCTCTAGTCAGTTTGCTATGCTTCAATCAAACCAGACGGGTTTGGTTGCTCTCATTATTGTGTCATATCTGACGTGGCCAATTCTTAGTCCATAAGGCTGGCTCTACATGATGGGCCATCATAGGGACGCAGCTATACAACGGAACGAGATCGCGATATCGTTAGCTCCCTCTAACGTATAGCTGCGTCCCTATGATGGCCCATCATGTAGAGGAGCCATAATATCCCATGTCCTGCAAACCAAATCACCATTTATATTCTAGCATAAATCAGAAATTGAAGGGTCCCTATATGTACTCGTAGATATCTTGAGAGGCTTATAGTAAATGCTGTAGATACTCAATAGTTTCAATATGATGATATGAGTAGTTCCGATAAATGTGGGCGTTTCAATAGCTCTAGAAAATGTTTCATAGGCTAACCACACTAATTTAATATTCAGTAGGTTGACTGATATAAATATGGCGTAGGTAATTTAGGTACTTCGGAAAGCTAGCAGAAATAAATATCAAAACAAATAGACATGTCAAGATTGTCAAGCGTCAAGCAGCTGACGCTGACCCGTAAGGAGATAATTATACATAAGAAAATTAGGAGCAAAAATAAAGCTAAGTATTAGGTATACGATGACTATATACTTACATTATAGGTTTGTTAAAATTGATTGATTAAACTTTGGGAAACCTTTTTTTCAAGTAATATTTTTATAAACTGAAAAAATATTATTTTTAATAGATTAAATGCCTTGTGATATTGCATGCCTGTCTGATATGAAGGAGGCTATGCCTCACACTTGTCGTGTTTCGAGTTATCTACAAATTATATATTGTTTCATATTCAATGCAACTAAAGGTCTGTGTGTTCTTAAATATTTATTTTCTTAAATAAAGATTAAACTACTTAAATCAAATAAAACCCGGTGCAATAGCCGGATAACTCAAGCTAGCGGGAGTAAAATTAATGCCTCACCTCGCACCTTACACACACTTTATAACATTTTTCAAAATAATTAAGCGTTTATATTAAAAGAAAAACGGAAAAATATATTCAGCAAAAATACCGAAGTTACACTACTGGTTGGTTATATTCACTGTGCCTGTAATACATGTTCTACATAGGGCAGGCAACTTTGTCGTAAAACTAGTCCCTATAAAGTATTTATTGAACAGTAAAACGGGATTTAGTTAAGTATAAACTATGCTTCGCTTCTCCCTACAATTTAACAATGTTGTCCTTTCACCAACGATATACTGGATATACCTACCAGTACCAACTAAGGAGTTTGTAATGCGTCTTTGTATTTTGTAGCGCAAAAAGCTCAGTAAAATATTTACTCACATAATGTTGATAAATAAATAAATATTATGGAACAATCTTACACAAATCAACCACTTCCACAGTAAGCTTAAGAAGGTTTGTATTGTGGATACTAGGCGACGATATATATAATAGTATATCTATACATTATATATATAAATACTTAAATAGATAGAAAATATCCATAACTCAGGAATAAATATCCGTGATAAGCACACAAATAAATGCCCTGATCAGGATTCGAACCCGGGACCTCCTGCTTCATAGGCAGAGTCATTACCAACTAGGCTAGGAGGCCGTTAAAAACCGATAATTCTTAGCCGTGAGATAATTCTTATACACTATCGTTCCCTTCAGTTTCTTCAGTGATGAGATTCACGACCAACATATTCATTTCCACTACACTGAACTTTTTTTTTGTTACCAGCAACCAAACTTCGTCCACTAGTAACTTAAATTTGGGACTTCATAACCTTTTTTTCTGACTTATTACTTACCATTTTTTTTGTTATTTCTACGTAAACTTTGAAATATCATCAAATAAAATTTATTAACTCCTTACAAAATTTTGGTTACTGATGAAATAACCGAAGTAGTTCGCTTGTTTTTTTTCAGTGTAAGTATAAGAACACTATGCGGTAAATAAAGATTTATATATTTATCATCACTTCAGACAAAGGTTGCTTAAACTGGTAATAGTAGTTTATGCAACTGTTACGTAATAGGGGTCCATAAAACACGAGTGTAGTTTTATGAAACGAACGAAGTGAGTTTCATAATAAGATCACACGAGTGTTTTAAGGCCTAATTACGTACAGTTGCATGCACTGCTTTATCTACACACATATTATAAACCCGAAATGATAATTGAATGACTGCCAGTGCACGGATTGTACTGCCATCGCCATGGCCAACTCGATTGTGCCGACGGTCGGGAGGCGCGTGCCGGCGGGCGGGGCCCACCCGGATTTTCATAATGATATCGAATTTTTTCTTATTATTTGATAATAATAACATCGTTTCAGATAAGACGTTTGTTCTAACTACTAACGAAACAATCTATTTTTATGGTGGTTATAACGTGCGGGTTTTGAACGCATCATGGAGGGTTTATGATATGGGTGTAGATAAACAATAAAGTAGGTAGCTATTCGATGAATCCTCTTTTTATTACCGTGCCGTTATTGCCTTCCAGCTTATCTCAATAAGGTTGGTTCTAAGTCTAAGGAAAAACGAAGGAACTCTAACATATGAGTAATCGATGATCTTTGATAAATAACCGTTATGAATCATGATAATCTCTATTTGATTATTTGAGCTTCCGTTATGTCGGCACAGTTACCTACTGCACCATCATCACGGAGTAGCACCCATAGATATAATATTAGTCCAAGGTAGCACCACAATACAATTATAAATTTGAAAATGGCCGCATTTTTACCAAAGTCTTCAGCTTTCGAGGCAGTATCATTCGGTAACCATACTTTCGTCATAAAATTTGGATAGATTTATAATTTTAAGGTTGGTTTAAGGCTCGATTGAGATAGCTGTCATTCTATATTATAAGTAAATAGGTTTATGGCAAATCAGTTTACGCTAATCACATTCTGAGCGCGGCAAGTCATAACATAACAACGGGTGCTAATCACTAATGCGGATGTTCTGACACTTCTAACCAGCCAGAAAGCTGAGTGCAGCCGATCTTGCCTGAAAGAGAGACACCTGAAGAGTTGCACTAGGTATGGCACAGGTGTAAGATATTTTAACGAAAAATAAAACGTTTGAACTTCTTATAAGAATATTAAATATGAAAGTTTAATGATCTTTAAACTTAAAAGTACATATTTAGGACTTAATATTTTTATGAAGAGTTCAAACATTTCATTTTTCGTTTCAATATCTTATACCTGTGCCCTACCTACCCCTACAATTCTTCTCTGCAGACTTCGAAAAATGATTCAGTTGACAAAACAATCAAAGGCATTTTCCGAACGGAACTCAGAGCAAAATTTACTCTTAAATATATTTCCTTATGTTAAGACGTAATTGAGGAACGATTCTCCAACGTCTCATTCTCATGAAGATATATCCAAACCATGATAAGGAGCATCGACGTTCGAGCGTAATAAGAATAAAGATCAATTGAAATGTTCCATCATTTTACCCGCCTTTAAGAAATAGGCTTTCAATTACTTTCCGAGGCTTCCTTCACTTTGAAATAACGACCCTTATACTAGGTGTACTCATATGTACGTGCAGTTATTGTTATTTCAAAGGTTTACGCTTCAGTAAAAGTGCTATATAATATTTTATTCACATCGTAAGGCTTGCGTTAGCGCGATTTTATTTGAATAGAATATCTAACGCAGCAGAACTTATTTTTACCTCATGTATTTTAATAGTATAGTATAGTAATATAGATAGGCAAGACTCGGGACGAGTGAAGAATGACAACTACGCACGAGTATCGAACGACGTTTTTTAATACAGTTGCGAAAAAATTATAAAATTGTCAATTATTCACTTTGAGGTTACTTTAGTACATGTATCCGAACGCTCCGCGCGGTGCGGTGCGGCGCTGTGATTGACTGTCTGTCACTGTCATTAGCTGTGATTGGCTGGAAAAGTAAAAAGCACTAGTGCGCGATATCAAACTTTCCGCACGCTAAACCACTACAAGAAAAGCACTTTTTTGAGCAACTGTATTAAAAATTACTATACATGTGGATTCGGAGAGGTTAGGTCTCCTTCTAAGTGAGCAGGGCCGTAGCCAGAATTGTAGTTAAGAGGATGTCAACACCCGATGACCTTCAAATTGACTTTACTTAAACAGTCATACCTATAGCTATAAATACTTGTTTTGGGAAAGTAAAAAATATACATGTCAATATTCATTATATTATTTATATTTCGAAGAACTTTGTTAATTCCGACATACGATTGGAGGAAATCGGCTCGATAGAAAAGAATTCCAAAGTTACATCTTAAAATTTGTATGTCTTTAGTTTCTTGACTTATACGTTTGTAATTAAGGACAAAATTTCACCACACTAATATTAAAAACTTCAATGTCTTATTTTTCGCAATTAATGCGTAGTTTCTTTTTAATTTATCATTTTGCAAAATTTGCAATGAGCTCCCATACTAATCGTAACGCAGTGTTTATCTTTCACTCGCGCTGAAAAAGATAGGGATGGAATTTAGCTGTTGCCATCCTCTTAAGTGCTAATTTAAGGTAGGGCAAAGCCGTTAGGGGCGTTTACTCTATTTTTATAATATTTCGAGCCGATGGAGGTTTTTAAGGTAGGTCATTGCCCCATAATGTCCCACACACTGTTCACAAATTTCAAAGATTAAGTGAAATGCAAATCCTGTTTCAATTAGTATGCGTAGAACTTTATGCTCTGTTAGGCGTTATTTGAGACCGAGACTAAATTGAAATGTAACCGTGAATTAATTACAAGCGTACAAATCTCTCTTATTGGTAATGTAATGGGATGGTTATTTTGATATAAATCTATGTCTACTTTTGCCGCTAATTACACGAAGGATGTTATATGAATATATGATAAATTAGGAG
Source organism: Pammene fasciana (assembly GCA_911728535.1). Classification (NCBI taxonomy): domain Eukaryota; kingdom Metazoa; phylum Arthropoda; class Insecta; order Lepidoptera; family Tortricidae; genus Pammene; species Pammene fasciana. The sequence continues at coordinate 9,729,919 of OU452292.1, forward strand.
CTCACGTCTTTTGTTCCCGAAATATGATCATAAGTATATCTAATAATAAATATTATATTATTAGAATCCCACGAAGAAAACAGGTCAGGTAGATCCATGGATTATTTGTTATCTATAAATGAGAACAATATTTGTAGACGCACTTAAGCTTTCTAGAAATGAAAATGTATCGTCTTAACATGATTGAAAAAAAAAAAATTACATCCTATTCATAAATGTTGTCGCTGTCTAAAGCAACGCAATAATTAACGTTTTAAGTATGGCGGACGTTTATCGCAATATCACATATTTTTACGTTTGTCCACCAGGCCGTCACCCGTAAATTCGTCCACGAAGACAGCGGTGGCGTCACCGCCCTCTGCGGGGCTGTGGAAGCCTGCCTCGGCCAGGGTTTGCGGAGACGAGCGCTGGGCCTCTTCAAGACCAATTCCACGACTGCTTTGCTGCATAAGATTGCTAAGGTAAGTCCAGATAATCTTATTTATCTCTTTCAGGATTTCCAAATCGTGACTTCAGCAAGAGGCATCGTTGTTAGTGGCGTACGGGAACGCCTTTTTAACCTATATAAATGAAATAAGTCACAAGCGCGATTTTATTTTAATACTTACCTGTTAGAATACGTTAAGTCCTAATAATGAAAGATATTTTCTAACAATTATTAGCATTGCGCTAGGTATAATACATGTATTTGTTTTTGCTACACAAAATAATTAATAAATTATGCAAGTCTTATATTTCTCCACCAGGCTATCGCTTTTTATTATTGCAACATAACTTCACATTTTATAATGGTTTTGTCAAGAGCATATGTCGTCCCGTCTTAGATATTTGCTATTCATTTATAATTCACGGTCACTTATTTATTTTATACAAATTTGTTCCGAGTATGCTAACATAATCTGTTGACCAAATTGTTATAAAATGACGGATGATGTTTAAATTGTTATATGAAGGGTACACGGAAAGAACATGTACTACTAGTCACTTTGACAACATTTTGAGTTATAGCGGTTTTAAAGTTTGGAACGATTCAAATAACCATAGGTGGTTTGTATGAATTAAAAAGTGGATTTATGTTAAATATTCCAGCTGTGACAGAAGTTGTTGCTAATAGTTCATTGCAAGCTCTACATTTTAATACAAAAATCTCATTTTACGAAATAAGGGACTAGACATGTTCTTTCCGTGTACCCTTCATATGCAATATAGGTAGTATGGTAAAGAAAAATATATCTTGTAAAATATCTTTTTGGTGTTATTAACAAATATTTGGCAACGTCAAATACTGTAAGAAAATATTTGTCACTATAAGTAATCAGATTATATTCTCTAACTAAAAAAGAAAATCGCACTTGTGAATTATCGAAGCTCAAAACTGTTCGTTACAGTATTTCTCGTAGACATTACCGAAGTGTTAATTTACTTGTTAGTTGTTTTGTTTACAAAACCAAGAGGTAACATTTCCTAATTAAACAGAGTCTCAATAATAAAGTTTTAATTGGTGCTTTTGGGTGTTTTAGCAATATTCTTAATAGAAAACTTTGACATTAATGTCTTACTTTTCCGCTTAAAATATACAGGTTGATTCAGGACTTTCAGGAGACGTGAGGATTAATACTGCGGAATCAGTCAATAACAAGCTATTGTTTGATACCGGTATTAGTGTAATTAGCTTAATTTTTTTTGTAGGGTGATCATGATTACAGAGAACAAAATTTCTACGTACCTAACAAAAAATAAAAAATCGTTGTTATTTCACTTACACAACGACGGCGGCCGATTTATTATCGTTAACTAAGTATGTAGTGAATCACCCTGTATAATAGTTTAAAGAGTAATCTGGATTTAGATGGGCTGAAATTCGATCAATATTTGTACCTACAAAATTATATTAATTATACACCGCGGAACAGTAAACCGATATTATTGTCATTAAGGGGCTACTTTGGAAAATTATAGGGTTTTTCAAACGCTCTATTGACTAAACGGGAAAAGGGACTGAATTTATTTTCGAATATATATTATTAGACTATAAATACTCTTGTTTATGGCACAAGCCGAAACACGATTGCTGAAAGTTGCCTCGATAGAAAAAATAACAGAAGTTGGTCCTTTTTCTCCTTATTTTTCTTAGCATACGTAAACTATAAGAGATTAAGCAATATAAATAAGTAATGGTATTCTGGTTTATCTAAAAAGTCACAGAAACAAAATTAGACAAAACTTTATATATATAAAAAAAAAAAAAAACATTTATTTCAGACTAAGGTCCATAACATAAAATAACATTATTGACATTTTGTTAGTACAAAGGTAATCTTATGAAAAACTAGTGTTAGTACGGCACAAAAAGATAAACTATATACTAAATATACTAAAAACTAAACAATTACTGCATGCAGTCTCTGCCAATTTATAGATTCGCTTATTTATCGTAGTATAGTCAAAAAGTCTGATCGTTAAGAGCGCTGCATCTCTTTCTTTCGTGCACGGCAGCCATAAACGTGCCTCTTACGTATGGACGTTGCTTGTCCGAATCGAGGAAAGGCCTTAAGTAACTATATTTGGACCTATGTATGATAAAGTAAATCTAACGGGGGTAACTGCGCCTACCCTTAAAAAATAACCTTAATAAAATGCAACAGGCGTTTCTACCATGACTCCACTTTTCCCTGTACAGAAAGTTTGCAGAAGACCCTTTATTTTTTACGGATTTATCTGGACAAAACGCTGGGTGCACATGCCCCATTTAACAAATAGACAGCAGAAATTCAGAGAATTGCCGTAAGTGATTAGTTTTTCTGCCCATACGTACCTAATTTAAAAAGTAGTTATTTATATTGGAGCTAAAACCCGTCGTCAATATTTGTCATGATCATGACTAGCTTATTTTTTTTATCACTTCTCAGATTTCATTCTGTTTACTAGGGACTCTAGAAAAGACTAGTGGAATGAGAAAAATATTGGCTTTGTTCAAAGCTCTTTGTGCTGAGTAGTCCTTGTTATATTTGCTTATTATGATTGTATTGTTCCACCATAATACATTCCACACGCTCCCTGCGCAATCCACGTGTGGCTTTTGTGAGATCCTTTTCTTCTTATTTCTTTGCGAAAACTTATGTGTACCGCGTATGTTTCTAGTGGCTTGGCAAACGGGAAACTACATGCACCACTGTAACTATCAAGATTGTTTGAAATTGTGAGTTTTCCTATTTCTGCTGGTGACATTTTCTAGGAAAATTCTTGTCCCATTTTAATCCACTGATGTTTTCCGTGATAAAAACGATCGTGTCCTGTTAATTACAATACCTATCTCCATATTCTACATGCACCACTGTAACTATCAAGATTGTTTGAAATCGTGAGTTTTCCTATTTCTGCTGGTGACATTTTCTACGAAAATTCTTGTCCCATTTTAATCCACTGATGTTTTCCGTGATAAAAACGATCGTATCCTATTAATTACAATACCTATCTCCATATTCTACATGCACCACTGTAACTATCAAGATTGTTTGAAATTGTGAGTTTTCCTATTTCTGCTGGTGACATTTTCTACGAAAATTCTTGTCCCATTTTAATCCACTGATGTTTTCCGTGATAAAAACGATCGTATCCTGTTAATTACAATACCTATCTCCATATTCTACATGCACCACTGTAACTATCGAGATTGTTTGAAATTGTGAGTTTTCCTATTTCTGCTGGTGTCATTTTCTAGGAAAATTCTTGTCCCATTTTAATCCACTGATGTTTTCCGTGATAAAAACGATCGTATCCTGTTAATTACACTATCTCCATATTCTCCATATCAAATTCCATCTAAGTGGTTGAGCGGTGTTTATTCTTGAAGAGGTAACATACAGAGGGGGTTAATTTTGCATTCATAATATTATATTAGTAGGGATCGTGATCGTGTTACAATTTCCATACAAGTTGGCCCGTTTTCAGTATCCGTGTACCTATGTTATTTATGTACCTATATTACTTTAATAAGTGTTTTAGTTATTTCTGTTCGATCCTGGAAGGACGTCAGGAAATGAACTCGAGTAGATACCTATCGAGAAATTTTTTAACTTCTGTAAGTACCTACTTTCTTTGTTTGCCGTTTATATAAATAGAAGAAATAATTTAGAAAAATCAAAACTTTTCTTTATATAGCCCTACCCACCTAATAACAATATCTATAATACGGGGTTGTGGTTGGATCAAGGGTAAGATTTAGAAGGCGGTAATCCTGGACACGGCGCGCATAGTCCGAAGGTTTGGAACCACCGGCAGCCTGGGCCTTGCTCCGTTGCCGGCGGCACCCTAGGTTAGGTTTTTTTTATAATGTGTTTATGTTTTATATTTTTTTTGTATGCTGTATTTTATTTTACTATTATATTCATATTGTAAAAAGGCCTAACCTGAGAAAAAAGATAAATAAAGGATTTAATATCTATAATATATATATATTTAAAAAATATTGTTTTGTCCGACGTATCGATGTTTAAGAACATAGCCGTACGTAATTATAGTGAGAGAGAATACGTCCTCACGGGTCGAATAAAATCCTTGTTGCTTTACATTTTCCATACTTATAGTTATCTAACCTGTAAATACGTACTTCGTACAGGCAAGAGTGTCAAAGGATACGCTCGGCGTGTCGCTGAGGCAATTTATGCCCTTGCTCATGAGAAAGACGAAGACACGTATGTAGTACCTACACGTGTCACGTTAACGTCCCATTTTAACATCTTCGCCACATTTTCACTAAGAAATGTCTGGTAATACTAGTAATTTATTATTTAAATCTTTGAAGCTGGGCTTTCGTTTCGGTAATTCTATCCTTGTCCCAGTGAATTCTGAGGCATGTGATGTGCCATTTGAGTTCAAGTCAACTTAAGAATGTGTATATCAGATCTCTACGTACAATCACCGGCAATAGTATCTTATTATACACGAAGGCCACAAAAATATGTGACACGCTCTTATGACATGACCCATAAGATCGTGTCACATATTTTTGCGGCCTTCGTGTAGGAAGATACTATTACTGTACTGTAAAAATACGTTTACCTCAAAGTGCCTATCAAAAATGTGTGTTATCATAAAGCCAACCTACCTAGGTATATAGGTACCCACATAAAATAAATCTACGAGCGCTTTAAAAAATGTTTTCACCACGTAAGGTACCTAGGTGCAATTAAATTTACTATCATACAATCGTGTCTCTCTCTATATGGTGTTGATTGAGGTGTGCAATAAACAATAATTGTATTGTACAGTTACCATCAAATATATAGGAGCGGCCAGGGTACTTAAAATATCTGAACATGCACTTTATATATCGCCTTCACAATAGAGGCGTTGTTCAGATATTTGTGACCACCTTGGCCGCTCTGATATATCTGATGGCGACTGTATGTGTAAAACAAAGTACATAGCGCGGTAAGTAACGCGTGTATAATATTGCTTTCCGACTAAGCGTTGCATTGTTGTGGAGCTTGAAAAGCCACGCTCGGCTCGACGGGATAGTAAAAGCTTCTCCGTGCTTACAATGGAACACTATGCGATACTTTGTTAGCACAGATTAGGCTGAGTATACACCGGAGTTGTGCTAGGTTGAGGAACGAGGAATGTTGAGAGGAGAGCCAGGTGTTAAGCAGTCCAGACACTGTCAGTGATAATGTCATTACTTGTTTACCCGTCCTTTAGAGAAATAATGTCATTATTACTGACAGTGTCTGGTGGCCGTTGGAAACTTTGAAATCGGCTCGACATAAGACTAAATAAACTGGTCCGTGCTTACAATGGAACACTATACGATACGTTGTTAGCACAGATTAGGCTGAGTATACACCGAAGTTGTGCTAGGTTGAGGAACGAGGAATGTTGAGAGGAGAGCCAGGTGTTAAGCGGTCTGGACACTGTCAGTGATAATGTCATTACTTCTTTAGGACGGGTACGGGTGAAGAATGGGAAGGATGAGTAGATAAATAATGTCATTATTAATGACAGTGTCTGGTGGCCTTTGGAAAGTTTGAAATTGGCTCGGCAGGAGAGTAAATAAACTTGTCCGTTCTTACAACGGAACATTAAGCGATACTTTGTTAGCACAGATTAGGCTGAGTATACACCGAAGTTGTGCTAGGTTGAGGAACGAGGAATGTTGAGAGGATAGCCAGGCAGGGACTGATTTCGTTACGGTAGAAGCGTTACGGTACTGGTATAGAATTACGATACCGCAATGTTTTAAAGGTAGAGCTATAGCGGTTGAAATATTGCGGTACGGTACCGAAATAAAATTACGATATCGCAATTTTTTCGTTACGGTACTTATACCTTAATATAGCGATACTTATACCGTTATGATTTCGGTATCGTTATTTTCATCGCAGAATTTACGAGGTAGGTACTTGTTTGCGGCGGTAAAGCAACTGACCAAGGGTGCGGAATGCGGGGCGCGGGGCAGGTAGCCGGCAAGTATCTACTTGCTCAAGGTCACTGAGGCGCGCTCGGCGATAATTGTAGTGAATTCATTTTAGTCTTCCTCAGTTGAAATTTCGTGAAAGAGTTTATAGTGTAGGTACATTGAATCGATCATTGATATTAACTCGATGCGGATATGGAACTGAATTTTTTTTATGTATACAGTAATTTGGTATAGTATTGCGCGACTAATAAAAAATGGAAGATATTTTTTTGACGCGAATTATTTTTTTTTTAAAAACACTTAAATAAAAATAGAATAAAAAAAAAAAAAATAAAAAAAAAAAATTAAAAATGAAATAAAAATAAAATAAAAATAAAATAAAAATAAAATAAAAAAAAAATAAAAATAAAATAAAAATAAAATAAAAATAAAATAAAAATAAAATAAAAATAAAATAAAAATAAAATAAAAATAAAATTAAAATAAAATAAAAATAAAATAAAAATAAAATTAAAATAAAATTAAAATAAAATTAAAATAAAATAAAAATAAAATAAATACAAAATAAAAACAAAATAAATATTAAATAAATATTAAATAAAATAAAATATAAATAAAATTAAAATAAAATATAAATAAAATTAAAATAAAATATAAATAAAATTAAAATAAAATATAAATAAAATAAAATAAAATAAAAAAAATAAAATAAAAATTAAATCAATTGGTAAATAATGACATGAATTGATGAATAATAAATAATATTGATATAAATATCAATTGATATTCCGTAAGTTCCGAAAAACTCCGTAGGGGGTTTGAACTAGGGCTTGTGATATACGTGTTACACGCGGAACCGTAGCTATCTTGATATAGTGTTCCCGCGAATCTCGACTTCGGCTCCGCTCCGCTCGGTTGTTGAAAGAGAGCTTGTGTCGAACGGACCCTTCGCACTATGTGTTATACTCGTGGTCTTTGCATTGATTTGATTCCAGATGTTTTTTTAAGTAATTACATATTGGTATTATTCTGTTCTCTGATAACCAGCCATTATATGAGTTTGTACAAAAAAACCAGAGGTGGGATTGGTGTGATTTTTGAATTTCACCGGTGCCTTTTTTTGTATGCAGCCGATGACTACTTAGTACGAAATAAGCCACCCGATGAGAATCAAAAATCGCACCTCAGGTAGGTACACTAGGTACTAGGTACCTACTTGTCGATGTCGGTGAATATGAAAGTTCATCCAAATAAATATATTAATATCTCTAATTAATATTTACTCCCTAGTAAGAAATGCTACAGGTAGACCAATGCAACAATTTAAAAGTATTTTAAGTGAAATAATAATATACCTACTTTGTTATTCATAAATATTATTACTGGCTGGACAACCGTCTTTCTTCGGTGAAAACACTAAGAAATAGTTGCACGTGCAGATAAAGATAACAAACAATAGTTTGCGGGCCATTGATAATGATTACCTTCAAGTAGCTTTGGGTTTTACCTGTTAAGTACCATGTGTTCCTATTGTTTGTGAAGTGAGAGCAAAAACAATACAGTAATGGATTTTAGTAGTCAACGCTTAAAATATGTATACACTTTTGAATCTTATTACAATGGAGTAAGGTGCAAAAGTATACACTTATTTATGGCGTTGACAAGCAACTTCTCGTCCGCTAAGACAGGACAATATTGATCTTTCGAACTCGCGGAGCGTATGCGAAGTGAGTTCTTACAAACAACTCCAGACCGAACCGAACTGTCACCTGGCTACTGGGACGTCTCGGCATTTGGATGGCTTTTTGATTTCGATAGTTTGTCTGACGATAACTTTAGTTACGTTTATCTGATCTTTATGACATTTCTTGGGGCTGTAGCAGAGATACATAAAATTTGTAAGTTCGTATATGAGCGGGATCGATCAAGTCGCTATGGAGCTAGAAGGAGAAAACAAATCCTCCTTGGGGTCTTGTTATATTGGTCAACTCGTTTGCAAGTAAATCGCGAGTTCTCAGTTCGAGGCGGACTACTAGTATTTTTTAAATTCGTTGTGGTAAAAAATGAAGAACTTCACGTACTAATTTTGCTACAGTAAGGTGAACATTTCCGAGCACATTGGAGAAGATTTTTTTTGTACTGTGAGACAATTGAACACTAACAGTTCAATGCAAATTGATTTCAATTAGAATTAAAATCAATTGACTCATCAATCTGTTACAAATAACTAATAATTGGAAATAATTAATGTTTAGTCTTTTTCAACATTGAAAATTGGTGAAAAGTTTTTAGTGTAGATTCATTAAATAGATAATTGATATTAATAATTATATCAGTGCAGATATGAAGTTGAATGTTAGGTAAATATATTTTTAATAAAAATTCTTTATTATTTTATTTGTTTTCTTTTAATATTTTTGATTTCAGTGTTTTTTTATTTTTTTATTTTTTTATTTTATTTTTTTTTTATTTTTTTTTTTTTTTTTTATTTTTTTTTTAATTTTTTTTTTTTAAATTTTTATTAAATTTTTTTTTAATTTTTTATTAAATTTTTTTTTTAATTTTTATTAAATTTTTTTTTTTTTTATTTAATTTTTATTTTATTTTTATAACTGAAAATGTTTTGTTAAAGGTGTCTTGTACTACTTATGAAATCCTAAAATCAACAAAACATATGCGAATAAAGCGCAACTAACGACAAGAAGCTAACAGCGAATAACTCAAAAATGTGCCGCACTGAACGAAATCAAACAAAATAGGTGCTTAGGGCAAGCACTCAATAACTAACGCTGATTGGTTGTCGCCGGTCAGTCGGCGGGGCATCCTCACCCTCATATACCTCAATCCATACCTTTATGATAACGGTTGAAGTATCGAAAAAAATAGCGGTACCGTTATATTTCTGTACAGAAATATATCGGTTGCGCTATCGAAATCATACCGAAACATGCGGTATGACGTCATACCGTTTTATAAAGGTACCTTTATATTCCGGGTATGCAGTCCCTGTAGCCAGGTGTTAAGCGGTCTGGACACTGTCAGTGATAATGTCATTACTTCTTTTCCCGTTCTTTTCTATGTATGTGAAGAATGAGAAGGATGAGTAGAGAAATAATGTCATTATTACTGACAGTGTCTGGTGGTCTTTGGAAAGTATAAATCGGCTCGACATGAGAGTAAATAAACTTGTCCTTACTTACAATGTACACAGTATATGCGGTACTTTGTGTGTATTTACCTGCAGATTAGACAACGTCATCGTTAAAAAATCTTGTATGAAAAGTTTGACAGTTTTCTATGGGAAAACAGCTCCGTCGCCATATTTAACGTTGATGAGTCCGTTAATTATACGTGCTGCAACCCACGCAGTATGCACGGAGTAATTGCGAGGTTAAGGAGTGGTGTGAGGATGCGTTCTCCATTGGCGAGTTTTCCCACCAGCATTATGTTGGACAACGAAAGCCATAATAATTATGAAACGCTCTTGTGGCTCTACAAATAAAATTGAAAGATTGTGCGAAATATTTTAGAAAAAGTAAAATTTGCACCGCAGTGAAAGACGCTAAAAAAAAGTCACGTGATCATTTCTTTACATTATCTATAGATTACGATTGGTATTGTGAAGAAAGTGATGAGTACTAGGGTAAAAGCACCAGTAGTCGGCCTCATAACGACTTTTAAAGCTGAATGTTCAAATTCAGCATTTCTACTACAGGATTAGTCGGATAATTAAACAAATAACATGGTTAGGTCAATTGTTTATCATAGTTTTAAAACAAAATATTTAAAAGAATAACAATCCTTTATCTACATCCATACCCTAATATGTCTATTTTATGGTCAGGATCGATGAGCAAACGCCCTATATTTAGATATGAGTATGTATGGCTGCATCTAAATGTTTACATTTTAGTAGCGGTAACCGATACCTTAATTACGTTCAAATTTCGAACGTCTTCTTAGTAGTTAGAACAAATATGTTATCTGTAACGATGTTATTATTATCAAATAATAAGCAAAAATTCGATATCATTATGAAAATCCGGGTGCGGGCATGCGCCGCCCGACCGCCGACACAATCGAGTTGGTCATGGCGATGTCGGTACAATCCGTGCAATTGCAGTCATTCAATCATCATTTTGGGTTTATAATATGTATGTAGATAAAGCAGTGTAAGCAACTGTACGTAATTAGGCCTTAAAACACTCGTGTGATCTTATTCTGAAACTCACTTCGTTCGTTTCATAAAACCACACTCGTGTTTTAAGGACCCCTATTACGTAACAGTTACGTAAACTACTATTTTAAAATAGCTATAATTAAGTTTAAACAGAAAATGGCACTTTTTTCCAGTAGTCAGTCTCAAAAATCCAGTAAGCCTTTGTGTACCCAGTACTCAGCAGTTTTAACTATAAATGTGAATGAGATATTTAAGTCAAAATCAATAGAATTATAATAATAGTATAATATTGTTCATAGATCCGCGTACAAATATGTACCTGTATCCTTAAAAATACCACTTAACCCAACAAGATACTGGCTGAATACTGGATCCACTACACCCAGTGGTCGGCCGCGAAAAAAATAATATAACCTCCAAAGACCACATTTTGTACAACATTTTGTACATATTTTACAATCAATTTTAAGCTTTTGTTGAGTAACTAAAGGGTTCCAAATTCAAAAACATAACAATCGCTTCTGGGTTTTGGGAGTTCTAAGTGCGGCTGACTATTGGATTTTCATACAATTAGGAAAACCCCAGTAGTCAGCCCCGGGAGGCTGCCTATTGGATACTTTGTAAAAAAAGTGGTATCCAAAAGTCAGCCCCCTCAAATAATAACTAAATCAGTGATATTGTTATTCAATTGTAATATAATTCAATACATAAAGTATTCATAAAGCCAATTTATATAAAAGTGCATCACGTTTAATAAAAAAAACATGTTTTTTCTTACGTGTTAAGAGAACACCATGTGTAGTAAAAAATATGGCGGATATGACACTACTGCTCTTGTGTATCGACAGCACCTATTTGTACTCATTTATTTCAGCCCCTTGATCCCCTTCCGCTTATGTAGCAAGGCATATGAAACAACGATGAATCAGAGGTGCTAGTTAAGTATCTACATATGATTTATTTATACAAATTATTGCTATATTTATGACCAAAAAATGATGCAACAGGCTGACCACTGGTTCCTGGCTGACCACTCACATTAATCCCTAAGATTTTATAGTTTAGATCCTCAGATGTGTAGTTTTTCTATCAGCTTTTGTAGGTAAGTAGGTACCAGCTATGTCAACAACACGACAGGTGACATTGGATTAGTCCCTTTTAAAGCTTAATATTCTAAATGACTCAGATTTACCTGAAAATGTTGCTGGAACCTCATTTACAATTCTGCGCAGGATTTAATGCGTTTGAAATTAAATCATCGTTTGTAGGATCACGTAATATAAAGTAAGGTTACGTTCCAATCGCGTACCGAGCACCGTGGTCCGTGTGGAAGGCTCTTGGATCAAGAATCTTGGGAAGCAAACAGAAGGACATCAGAGATAAGGCAGATCGATAATTGATGTTGGCTCACGATCGGTCCGGTCGCTGTATGGCTGAGTTTCCTCCAGAGTGTGTTAAGATAAGAACCAATCCTAGAGCTGCGCTGTGCGAGGATAAACAAATAAAGTAAGTCTATTGGTTTTCAAAACCACATTACTCGAACCTATCCTCGCTCATCTCTGCTGGAAACGCAGCCTAAAGAAGCTAGGATAAGCCATTTCTAACAGTAAACATTTTTGGGCTGATACCGTCAAACTGCTACAACTTTGCCTACGATGCTCAACTTTGCCTGGCTTGTAAAAACATGGTTTTTATATACTTACAGGTATTTATATCTTATTCCTGAGATGGCCGCCTTTCTCCCAACTCAGGAATATAATTGGTGAAGAAAACCATGTTTTTTAAGCCAGGCAAAGTTGTGCGTCGCAGGCAAAGTTGTAGCAGTTGGTGGTACGATAATTACTTATCAACATGACCAAGCATGCGGTAGTCGAAAAGACAGCTAATACCTGATCCTGTATACACAATGCCCTCTCTGTTAGATAAAAAAGTAGCCTAGTGGTAACGACTAAAGTTTTCTAAATTTTTTTGACTATTTTTATGTGTAAGACTTGAGTATTTTTAACATGCCACATAGCCTAATATGTAGACCTAAACTTATGTAGCAACTCAAGTTCTTGCTAGAGAATAGTACCTTTTTGCTACAATTTCCAAGACAACTTATTTTCAAAAGTGTCCCACGCCATCTCAGTTAATACAATAATAAGTTTCGTTACACTGGTTTGGTTAAATACTTGGTTTAACAGCGGTTAGGCAGCCCTTGCTAACGCATAGACAGGTAACCCTTTGCTGTTTAATCCCCCTGTGGCGTTAAAACATACCCAACTTAAAGCGCTGTGGTCAAGCACTTGAAGGGTTGTTTGAGCACAGATTAGAATGGGTAATTTAAATTTTAAGGCATTGTGCTCATATAAAGTGATCCTAACTACGAGATTACACGACCATAATAGCGATGGCGACTATAGTAGTTTATAAATATAATTTTAAACAAAAAAAGAATCGACTTCACTTAGGATCCGCTATTTCAAAGAGGAAGTGGCCGAGTTGCTGTAAAAAATAGTGAAATCACTATAGGTGTGCCTATAATAGTTGAAGAGTTCCCTCGATTTCTCCAGGATTCCATCATCAGACCCCGACTTGGTGACAATGGGACCATCTAGGGGTTATACTCATTAGATTTTAAAAAAAATTGGATATCGGTTCACATGGAGATATCGAGTAACGTAGACACAAAAAAAAACAAAATTCAGTCGAATTAAGAACCTCCTCCTTTTTTGAAGTCGGTTAAAAATTTAAATCCCTTATCAGAAATTATAGTTATACTATATCATTGAACTATATGGGTAGGTATTGAGGAAATGTTTTGCTGGCTTGAAAAATACCGGGTAAAAGAACTCAATTTGCAACTTGTTACTTTAATTGAAATCTAATTTACATGTATGAATATAACACACGTATCCATGGGGTTGAATAATACGAGATTGAATATTTTGTCCAAATTTTGTCAGGAATTTCTCCAACAAAATACACTTACCTCGTTATCTGTTATTTAAATGGTGGAGAAAACCTAAGTACCTTAACTACCTAACTTACAAACATACTAACTATCAAACACTCTATGTTAAATACCTAAAAAAACATAGATCGGTACTTATAAGTACATTATCAACTTATCACGTTACGTAGACGTATAGGTATTTATTGTAAGCACTAATACAACCTGCTAGATAGCCCACTTAGTGTAAGATTAGTACTAATCTTTAGTCGTAAAGCTCAAAAAATAAACCCAGCGTTATTCACATTCTACTAAACAAAGTCCAATCGATGGATCGGTGAAGTCAACATTTACCTAACCTATTTTTGGCTAGGATGTGTCATCGGCAGCATCTCATATATTATGTACCTCCTATATGTAAGCGACATTGGAAAAGCGAAACATTTTCATGAATTTATTACATGTTGTTTCTTAGTAATTATAATGGAGGCTTAATATTTTTTGACTATGGATTAATAGTAAATCTTCTGATGTTGTTGTGATGCGAATAGGTAGGTATTAGGTACACGGAAAAAAGGATATCTCCAGTCAAGAATACCAATGCAAGAATGTAAGTAAATATGGTATTGAACTAATTATACAAGGTGTAACAAAAATGCTGGTGATCCTTTTAAGGGCATAATTGGTATCGTGTTCTAATTATGAAAAACTTAGAAAAAAAATTTTTCGCGCGAAAAAAAATTTTGCTTTAGTATAGAGGGTCAGCCGGCTGGGACCACCTGTCCAAAGAAAAAAAAATTTTTTTTCGCGTCAAATTTTTTTTTCTCCTACTGTTTCTTACTCGCAATACGATACCAATTATGCCCTTAAACGGATCACCAGTATTTTTGTTACACCCTGTATATCTTTAGCCCAAGACATATTTTACTTAAATCAAGCCCAATATACGAAACAATATTGTCTTGAAAGGATTTGTCTTTGATGAAGAAAATATTATTTCCGTGTAGGTGTACTTTTAAAATACAGTCAGCAGCAGAATTAGCTAAACGGGTAGTGTGTTCAAAATGACCTACACACGCTCTTACTCTCTTAACAATAAAGTCGTGTCCAGCTCATTTTGAACACTCTACCCGCTTAGCTACTTTTGCTGCTGACTGTACCTACTTACTTACATATAATAAAGTCATCACCATCAGTATGGTAATTATTCGCGACTAGGGAGATTTTTTCTGACATGTGGTCTGAAGTAAATGGATAGGTAGATAGATAGTAGATAGGTTTAGGACTTAAATTTACATCGCCGCTTGTTAACGAAACTTAACTTGTGTAAGTAATAAGTATTATGAAGGTAAGTAGATGGACTGTGATAGGTAAGTTAGGTGGTACATTTTGTAAAACCTTAGTCAATCCTTCTTTTGAAGAGTGTGACAACTTTTTGGCCGACCCACAGGCTGCCATCGCTGCTTTTAATCAATGTGGATTAAAGATACCTACTTATTGGGATTACGTCTGGTCTCACGACTTATTCCTTTGTCGAAACCCTCTGGTAAATATCAAATGATGCAAATGGATTTTTCTAAAGAGGAAGATTGAAAATGAACCAACATATGTGACGGCTAGACTAGCCCCAGGCGAGGGCCCAATCACAGCCTCAGAACAGAACTCGCCCGGGCTCGTCCCTGGCTCCGACCTTGACCTCGTACCCTAATCAATCATTATACTCGTTAGAGACGGTGTTTACGCCGGTTTCCATTAAAATACAATGAAGGCAATGTGCCTATTATATTGTTAATAAGCGAGGATATTTACTATGGATGGGATAACCCATATAAAGCTACTCTAACTAAATGAGCACCAAAGATACTTCCAAAGTTATTTTATAACTTAGCAAAAAAAATGTTATGTTTATATACTTGGGAAATCAATGCATCTTTGTCATAGTTACCTACATACTTAAATATATAATAAAATTCTATTACATTTTTATTCAACTTAAAAAAATGTGAATGTGAATATATACATTTTTTGTTCAAAATCAAACAAATTGTTGTACTAGAAAATGCTATTAAACTAGTAATAGCGAAAATTCACTGGGAAAATAAGTGACGCGAGGCAATATTTTTTCATGTGGAAATGAAGCTTAACATACAATCCACAGAAGCGTGTGATTCAAGTTATTTATGTGAATATACTTTTTACACCGCCTATTATAAGAGCATTTTCTTTTATATAAGAGCATTTTCTTTTATATAAGAGCATTTTCTTTCTAGCTAGGAGGCATCAAAGCAGAGTTGGGCACTCGTGATTGAAGTCGGTTATTTGATTAGAAATTATCATGATTAAATCATCGCTGATTAAATCATAACACAAAACAATCAAGTAAACCAAAGTAAAGACTGTGTACGTTAAAATCCGGCCACGCATGGTATGGTACATCTCCCTTTCGGATACACATTTTCAAGCAGTTCTTTTTTATAAATAATCTCTAATCATAGTAATATATAATAAAAATAGAATCATATTACAATTGTATGGGCTTGTCTCAGTTTTTACTGAAGGTATTTCATCTTTAATGTTTTGTCCAGCGTTTTTTGATAATCTTCACTCGCTTCCTGCTACAATACCACAATTGTATTTATATTTTCACAACCGGTTTTATGGTCAATAGAATGTCATCTTACAAAAAAAAAATGTTTTGAAACTCTATTCTACTTGAGGTAGTCAGGAAAACTTTCTACTCCAAGCACTGAAAGTAATTTTTATATGGCAGCCATTTTTTTGTCAAAAAGTCAAACTCACCAAAGTTAGAACACCTCCGAACTATTTCAATCTAAATACACTTAGAAAAATGTTAGCTATGGTGAAAAGAGAATTTAATAAGGTATCATTTGATTCATCTTATTTATAATAAAAAACTATTTTTAACAGGAAAATTTGGTAAACACTGTCAGAACACTGTGGACAAAAAAATATAGGCACTGTGGAATATATAGTGATCAAACTCATAGACAACGTAACGTTTATATTATGTTTTAAATTTTATTATGTAGCTTGATAACCCCAAATTATTAATTAGAAGTGTTGGTTGAATATGCACATTCAATAAAAAGATGTACCATACCATGCGTGGCCGGATTTTAACGTACACAGTATTTAAATCATTAACGCCGCGCGCTGATTGAAACTAAAGTAACGCTAATCAACTAGGGAATGCAACCCGGGTTTTTTTGGTATGGAGAAACCCGGGTTTCCGGGTAATACCCGGTTTTTTTCATACTAAAAAAACCCGGGTTGCATTGCCTATAATCGACTAACGCCAATCATGATTTGTTTAACATTATTGACGAAGGTATGATTGGGATATTTTTAATGCTGTTTGATATTATTACAAGGATGAGGTTCATGAGGTGTTAGTTTATGTTTTTCACATATTGAATTGAAGTAAATATGTAGAAATTGTAGTGTTTTTATACACTGTTTTATGGGTAAGTAATAAGTAAATTTCCATTAAGGGTTCCATTTATTTAATCTAATAATAATCAAAACATGATTAAATCAACTAAATCGTTAGTTTAACTAAGCATCTGTCTTACTAATGTAATCACTTCAGCTAATCATGAAACTAAATATTGACATGATTTACTCGTGCCGGTGTTCAATCAGATTGGAAACCTCATGATTGAATTCGTAATCATGTTCAAATGATTAAGAGTAACGTTCTCATTTTTAAATTTAGTTTCAATAACACTCATTTTTGCCTCACTCTGCATCAAAGTAGCATTTTATGTTTTAGGACTTTACACGACGCTCTCACTAGCTCGCTACGCTCGCGAGTCTATTTTAGAATCATTCGCTTCGTTCAGGATTCGAAATACGCAAAATACCTACGTAAGTTGTATATAGATACAACTCAAACAAATTCAGAGGTCAATGAAAATACTCATATAGGTACATTATAAATACAATATCCATATTTAAACATACATATGTATTAATTTATCAACCTTCTATTTACTAGGTATCATATAAATACAAGATGTGGATCCTACCGTACACGCCAAACGGAATAAGTGTAATAAAAAGTATAAATATTTGTAAAAATCTTGCAAAAATCCCTCCCTATTTCTATATACTCACTATATTACTAAGTGCTATAAGTTTTTCTCAGAAATGTAAAAAGTTTCTGCGACAATACATTTCCAATATAGAAATTTATAAAGTCGGACATTCTGCCGTGCAATAGGTATGCTGCAATATAAAATTGACGAATAAGTACTTTAATTTTATAAATGTAGCGAAAAATTGTCCTTGGAAGGGAGAAAATGTTTTCTTCCAGCACCTAATTGGGCTTGTTAGAAACATCTGGGTGTACGATTACAATCAGACAGTGATAAATGAGGAGCTGGGGCTGGGATGGATAAGAACGTTTACCTGATTGAAACCACCTAAGCTGAAAATCTTATTTTGTTGTTTACTAATGCATGTTTTATACAATTAAGGCTTCTAATATATAATTCAATATATAAGTAATATTACAACAACTATTTAAAAATGGAGTATTAGTTTAGTTCTTGTAATGTTAATGACCATGTTAACTTAAAATCGTATAAGTAATATTATCTTCTGTCGTGATAAATAAGGCAATAGTGCGTGCTGATTTTTATAGTACTCGTGGTCACAGGATGATAAAGATAGAAAAGAAAATTGCGGTATTTAGAAACCGCAAGATTTAGGATTGTTCAAGTGATATAGACAACTAGAGTCACAATTACAATCTCAAAGCATCCATTATCAAACAATTAGCACATAATAATTATTAGAATTGAACGGATTAATCGCATATTTTAAATATTAAATTAATTTAATATTATCATCATTATCATCACGGCAACAGAAGACAAATATGAGCACATTATTTGAAAATAAAAGGTACCGAAATTAGTTCTAGGAACCAAATACCTAATTATTTGAAAGTAGGTACCGTTAAAACACACAACTATTTATATGGCTACCCAGTGTACCCATCCAACTATAGCAATGCAATTATGGTCCACAAGTTCAGCTTCAGACGTAAATCAATCCCAATTATTTTTTTGTTTTAGGTAATGTTTTTATGAACATATTACCTTATATTAGAACTGCGTCATGTAATTAAAAGTTACACCTTAGCGAAGGTAGTTGGGAGCTTTCGGAGTGTAGTTAAGGTTGGTACCACATAATTCGAAAGTAGTGTAAAGACAAAGTCGGGTCGAAACCTAACATTAAATTGCGCTCTTAATTAATGCTGCCCGTGAAAGATTATCCAGATTAGCCTCGGTACCTTGTCCTTTAAGTAGCTCGTTGCTTAATCTTCGAATAATCCTTTATAAAATCCACAGGACCTGGATATCAAATTTTGCGTAAAGGGTTTCACTATAAACATTCTTAAAGAAATGTTTGGAATTATTGCTCAGCGCAGGAAAAGGGTAAAATCGTGTAACTTCTAGGTATCTCAAATATTCTTGTACCAAAATATGTTTACGGGTCGCATAGAGATAAATATTAGGGAAGTTTTTCGTTAGTTATTCAGACGGATAAATTGGGCGTTATTGAATCGAATAAGGTCGAAATATCCCTGATATTGTTAGTGAGTTTCCTTGCTTGATTACACATAGAAAATACGACAAAGCACTTATGAGTTTGAGGAAAATGTCAAGATGTCGCGTGAAGAGTGGGGAAGTAGGGAATTGTTAGCATATTGTGTGAAAATAGCTCGTCGACCGTTATTAGGGTCACTTGTAGAGTACGAGCTAGCCCCAAAAATGGTGCATAATTTTGAGAGCGATGTAACACCGTGACTTACTTATTTGCCATGGTACTGTTCTTAGTAGGTACAGGCGATAGCTGTTCACCGCTGGAGGTCAGAGTGGCAGGCTAGAAAACTTTTCATTTGGGAAAAGGTAAGCCAAAGTATTTACTACGTTTAAAAAGGTCGAATTTGTATAATTTTGTAGGGTCTAGTATTGTTTTATCGTTAGAACAAATAATATTGAGCATTCAAGCGGAAACAAAAACAGGAGGCGATAAATATGGATAACATCTAACATGTGTCACCTTTCCTCCCAACCCCTCCTCCTCCTCCTCCTTCTACTTCCTCATCCTCCTCTTCGCAAGCCTAGATCTATAACAATCATATCCTTCAAGTGGTCTGTTCTTTAAGCTCCACCAATAAACAATTGTTACAGTCACGCTTATAAATATGGATACATGTGATCAAAATATGTAGCCTCGACTGTAGTACAGTCAACATCAAATATATCGGAGCGGCCAAGGAACTCAAAAATATCTGAACGTGCACTTTATCGCCTTGACAATAGAGGCGTTGTTCAGATATTTGGCCGCTTCGATATATCTGATGGCGACTGTATCAAGGTATAGTCTCGGGCACTTGTTTTTGACACATTAAATGTATTCATATTGTCATACGAGACCGAAGACACCCGGATCTACTAGTAGTATTAAAGACAGCAAATTGCGAGGTTTCATTGCTCTTATAATTATATATACTTTTTTCGGGGTTAGCTCTCCGTCTATAGGGTTGGTCGGAGCCTTCGGACGTTATTTGGTCGTTAGGGGTTGCTCTTAATCAAACGGTCCATTGTTTATTTTTATCCGGTCTCCGGTAACCGCAATAGGGTTGATTGTGTTGGCCCTTTGTACATTTAACATTGTGTTATTGAATTAGGTTCTTTCAGCAAGTTCTCGAAGGTTTTTGTTTTGCCATTTTACGTAATTAAGTAACGACAAAACGTGGCATTTTATAATATTCACAGAGTTATCTTTGTGGCACACTTCGCTTGTTTCATTTCCTATAAGACTTCTCCAGCTTTGTGGTATTATCAGTATAATTAATTCTTCAATTAGTTGTCAACGAAAGCCTCGGCTGGCTTTTAGGTATTTGCATGTAAATAGAATCTTACTGAAATAGCTGAGTTAATATTATAATAGGTCCAAATATCGTTATAATGAGAATCATTTTAATGAATTATTACTTTCGTAACGCGTCAAAATAGCAAGGTACTCTTTACTAAACTTCAAATGATTTATTACTATTATTCTGAATATAAATTGTGATCCGTAAATAAATATCATCATTATCATCATCATCTCAGCCATAAGACGTCCACTGCTGAACATAGGCCTCCCCTTTGAAGGGGGGGGGGGGGGGGGGGCATACGCGCCACGCTTGGCAGGCGGGTTGGCACACGCAGTTTTTTTTGTTTATTGTTGTTTAGGCTTTCGGAAGATGCTGCTGCCCATCTCCCGGTATATTCCCTTAGCAGACTCCTACTGCAACCACGGGACGATATGGTGGGGGACAATTCTAAGGCCGGGCACCCCACGGCAATCAAATATGTACATAAATATATTGTATCAAAAAGGATTTATTCTTGCTAATACACCGTGTTTTTATGTATTTCCTTTAATTGCAAGGGTGCTTTCCTGAGCTTAAATTAAGTATATTTCTCAAAGACGTCAGTGTCCTAATTAGCTCCAGGTCTGAGATAATCGATAGTTAATTTTTATCTTTCTGATTTCGTAAACCTAAATTAAATAATTTTGGTACTCTGAGACACTGCTAGAATTAAGTGCTTTCGTCAATAAAAAATCCTTAGAACCCCGTTGCCCCTTTTCATCCTCATGAGGGATGATTTTTGTGATGAAAATTATCTGTATTGTTGTTCCCACACCCAATTTTATCTAAATCGGTCCAACGATTTAAGGTTAGGCAACCAGGCAGACAGACTTACTTTCCCAATTATGATACGTACCTATATTTAATAGACCGTAAACCAGGAACAAATTTCGTCAGTCATCGCGTCCCAAGTTCCCAAGCGCTAACTTGTGAAGTGGTAGAGGGCGATATACTTATAATAAAGCCTCATGCAGGTCAGCTGCCTCTCCGTTGGTTGGTTAAGGAATGGCAGTCAATGACAGTTTTTTAAAGTGGTTAATTGGCTGCCGTACCTTCACATCGCCCTTAACCACAGTAAGTTATCACCTGGGACGCGATTGGTCACGAAATATGTTCCTGGCTGTATCTACACAACGCCCTTAATTCCACAATTTTATAGTAATTTGCTTAGTACCTACCCATGAAAGATCTTTGGAGAAAGACAAAGCAGATTACAATTTATCTTTGAAGACTTTAAATAATGATAATCCCGGTTTCCGTATCGGCCATAACTTCTCAGTTGCTATTCCGTTACCAAGCGCAGGCGAGGGCAAGTATTTGTTTCCAATAAGCCCATTAAGCCATATAATTTAGATTTAGTAAGGTGAAAAGGGGTTATTTAAAAATGTAAACATTTGTTTCGTCGCTAGCTGTAGGTAGTAGGTAAGTATGTGGGTTGTGATAGAATTTCGAGCTTAAAAGCTTATTGATTTTATAAAAATCCGTAGTAGATTGCAAATTGAAGAATATATTTTCCCAAGTTTCAAGTTCTATCTTAGTTTGGGTTGTACGTTGTGTGTCAGTTTCTGTAACGTGACTATTATGATTATGAGGTAACTTACCCCAATACACCTGAGTCAACCTGAGACAATCGCTCGTCGCGCGCTATAAATGGCCTGAAGTCTAATCCAATTTGCTGTTTAATCCGCCTTGTCAATGTTTCGTAAATGGATTGATAATAGCTTCAACTAGGTGGATAAAATTATTATTATCTGTATTTTATAGGTATGAGACTACTTTATATAAGTACGGATTTTCTATAAGTATTTTAATTTTAACTGTATAACAAAGTATAAAGGTGTTAGTCGACTACCAGACATGGTCTAAAAGTGAATAAGTACCTACATCTTTTTACTACAATTATTTATTCGAGATTTATGACATACATATATATCTAATAAGCAGCTGTTTTGATTTCGTGTTTAAATGAAACCATAAAAACTAATTTAAAAACATGGATGCCATCATCACATCTTTTTGTTGTTTTTACCTTATTTATGAAAAAAAAATGCATCGAAAAACTGAAAAATTATCAAACACGAAAGTTAACTTACAAAAAAAAAACTACTTGAACCGACACTACCGTCGCGGACAAGCTCGTGTAACCAGTGTGACTATGAAACTAGCAGCTAGGCAGGTATAGGTAGCAGCAGCAGACTTGGTATCGTATTCTTATTATGAATATGTATAAAAAAATATTGCCTCGCGGAAATAAATATTGGTTTTGTATGGAGGGTTGGCGAGCTGGGCCGATGTGTCCCATACAAAAAAAATATCACGTCCAAAAATCATTTGTCCTACTTTTCCGTACTCGTACTACGATACCAATTATGACCTTAAACGGATCACCAGTAATTTTGTTACATCCTGTATTATAGATTCTTGTTTCGAGTATATGCAATGTCTATAATGTGATTAACTGAGCGGTAAGTGCCAGGCTAGTGTGGGCTCTATATAGCATAGATTAAACAATATTATTATTGTGCTAAAATTGAGTTACGCCACACAAGTTTTTTCGCATCCACAAATTTGTTCTCCTACTTTTTCTTACTCGCAATACGATATCAATTATGCCCTTGAACGGATCACTAGTATTTTTTAACCGACTTCAAAAAAGGAGGAGGTTCTCAATTCAACTGAATTTTTTTTTTCATCATTATGTTTTTTTTGTATGTATGTTACTCCATATCTCCGTGAATCGTGAACCGATTTTCAATTTTTTTTTTAATCGAACAGGTATAACCCCTAGATAGTAGATGGTCCCATTGTCACCAAGTCAGGGTCTGATGATGGGATCCTGGAGAAATCGAGGGAACTCTTCAAGTATTATAGGCACACCTATAGTGATTTCACTATTTTTTACAGCAACTCGGCCACTTCCTCTTGGAATAGCAGATCCTAAGTGAAGTCGGTTCTTTTTTTGTTTTTAAATTATGTTACATCATGTATGGTATGGGTAGGTTATAGGTCACGAGTCACGTTGATCAATCTGTCAATCACTTGTGGTTAGTGCAACTGGCCCTTATATTTCAATTAAAATCAAATGTTGTGGTGTATCTACTATAGCACTGTATTATCTGTGGGTATGTGGGTATAGCCATTCCCGATTGTTCAGGAAATACTAACTATCCGCTGTAAATGGAACGGACGCATTGCTTTTAACTAGATAAAATACGTCTATCTATCAAGTTATGTCTAGACATAGAACTATTGTTTTATAACCACGATAAATGCTACATTAGGGTTCCGTAGCCAAGTCGTTATGTTTATATATATGCATATTACGACGATATGTGTTTACACATTAGGTTATAGGTATTTATAGGGAAAATTAAGCATAGGTTGATATCTGACTGTTTAATTTTTTTTTATATTATGCAAGTATTCAAATTTAGAAGGCTTACAAAATCTATAAAATTGATCATCTTCTCAATAGTATCTACTAATTACTTAAATACACAACAACAAGGTGTAAGAAAATACACCCTATGTTAAAATTTTATAAAGATACGTCTCTTAGCTTCCGAGTATAATGACTGTGACATATGGACGGACGGATCTGGACGGAGACGGACAGACATGACGAAACTATAAGGGTTCCGTTTTTACTATTTTGGCCACGGAACCCTACTTAGTAAACAAATAGCTGTATACCGACGTTGTGACAGCGCCCTAAGCAACACGTGGCTTGGTTTATTTAATATTGTATCCCCGTAATATTATGCTACTTACCATTGATTTAGGGTTTTTCATTAAACGGTCCTTCCAGCGTGATGTATTTGCCATTTTAGGACATGATATTGGAAACATATAACATATAACTACAGTGGGGTGGGGCCAAAACAACCATTGACATATAAAATAAGTAGACCTGATCCCACGAAGACAAAACTGTGATTATCCGCCGCGGTCTCGTGCACACACACTTAATTTTGACGTTTGACCTATCACCGCTCGTCCGCGAGTTGTATATTTGTGCGTGTCGCGCGTAAACACGAGGAAATCAAACTCACAATTTCGCCCTCACGGCATCACGACCTTCTTCCTACTTTATATGTCTATGGTACTGACTGAGTTGAAACTTGTTAAGCCAGGCGTCTCGCTCACTCTCGCTGTCCGCTGTTGCTTCATATCGCAGCGTTCTTGCTCTCTTTTATCACCCTACCCTCACTGGCATGTAAGTTTTGACTCTAAAATAGTAGCTCTGACCTCGTGACGAACATGTTCGCCAACATATGTATCATTTATGTGTTATCCTTGTATCCTTTATAAAGCTGTTTTGTTTTACTCATTAGATCAGTTCATGATGATAGCTTAACACAACCTGTGTTAGCTACCCATAATTTCAGGTTCAAAATACTTATTATGAATTAATTTTGTACTGATTTGTTAAGGTGAAGTATGTCCCGGATCAATTAGTGTAAAAAAAAATTTTGGGAAGGTATTTAAACAAAGTTTTTGGTAGGTAAAAAATAGGTATTTACCTACTTACCAAGAAGCCGTCTACAATCCTTTCTGCTTTGTCCAACGGTTGACTGGTAGAGAATTCCTCATGGCATTAAGTCAGCAAATAAAGTTTAACTTTTGCGAAAAAAAGTTTATAAAAAGAAATGACACAAACATCTCTGCTTAGTAAGGTCAACTCGGCGAAGACCGTCAGGCGGCGAAGATCGGATAGCAAGCAATTACACCAAATTCTGTATAGCTTTTTTATCCGAAATGGTAAAACTGTTCTAGAACACCTGACCTTAACAAGGTTCTAAGAATGCATGCAAAGTTTAAAAGCCTGTTTTAATCGAGGGCTTTCCCCAGCCCCGATAACTTCTAATTAATATAACATCCAACCGATTTTAGTTTTACAACTATTAGGTCTATTAGTTATTTGTCGCTCGAGAGTTTCAAGATAGTTTGGCATTGTATGACAATAGGAAAATTAGGTACGAATTCATTTGATTTATCACAAGACATTTCGAGAGCGACATTGGCAGTTTGATATATTGTTATCTCGCAACTCTGTATCTGTGTCTAAAGTATTTTTTTGACAACTGTTTACTTGAATTCGCAAATAATTGTGTATGACAAAACAGGAAACACTCTCGAGAATCCTCGAGAACGGACGGAACAACTCTACGCGCCACAGTTCGAGCCCCGCCGGTCGCGTTTGTAGTATGTTCTTGGGCAAATTTTGTATCCTAAATTAAAGTATTCTTTCAGTAAGGTACTCTTAAGATAATAAATAAAAAGAACTGGTTATTAAACATGTGTTTTTGTCTGCAGAATTGCCCGGAAGCAGCACTAGTGTCCGCACGAGTCCTAGCTGCCGAGGGCGCGCCGGCGGTCCGTTCGGCTTCTGGCGTAGAACGTAGACCTTCGGCCCCGCGCCCGCCCCTCTGCAAGCGTGGCTCTGGCTCCTTGCTGTCATCCTCACCGCCTCAACCCAGGTACAAATTGCACAGGAAAAGTGTAGCTCTACCGTCAAGGACATCTACGATCATTCGTTTTTCCTCGGACATAGAGCGTAGGCCTTCGGCCCCGCGACCGCCCCTCTGCAAGCGTGGTTCTGGCTCCTTGCTGCCATCCTCACCGCCTCAACCCAGTTACCACATTGCACAATAAAAGTGTAGCTCTAGTATCTAGGACATTTCCTATCCTTCGTTAGGCCTCGGGCACAGAGCGCAGGCCTTCGACCCTACGACCGCCCTTCTGCAAGCGTGTCTCCGGGGCTTTGCTGTCATCTTCACTTCCACAATCCAGGAATAAAACGATATTGCTCAAGGGATGTACAGTCACGCTCCGTGATTGTTGAGCCATTTAGGGTTCTAGCTAAATTGGACCTTCCATAGCGCAAGTATTGTACAACCAATTTAGCTAGAACCCTAAATGGCTCAACAATCACGGAGCGTGACCGTACCTACAGGTACTAAGTTCCAGTTTTAAGGGCGCGCCCGTCGTGGTTTCCTCGGCCTCGGGTGTAGAGCAAAGACCTTCGGACTCATGACTGCCGCTCAATAAGTGAGGCTACAGGTCTTTGCTGCCATCTTCATCATAATAACCAAGTTCAGCAAAAGCAACTCCTACAAATAAAATAGCTTAGTAAGTACATAATAACAAAAGCAGACCTAGTGTTAGTGACGGAGATTAATTGGTTCGGCTCTGTGCGTAATGTTGCACAAGAGAATTCTGACGTGTTTACTTTAAACTTGTTTATGTTACGGGGTCGTGTAATCGGCGTCAAATTTGCGAAACAACTTTATTTGCCTGGCTGAAGCCACCAATAAGGCGTAGATAATAAATGATGGCACCCTAACTTTATACATATTTACTACACCCGCTTGGGTTTTACACAATAGACTGTCTGCGTCAAGGCTAAAGCGTTCTGTTTGCGGATTCAACCCTTCCTTATTCAATAAGTTCAAAATGAGTTGACGGTCTAAATATTTTGGTTAAATCCCACGTTTACGGTTCGTATGGCACGTTTGTTTGCCGATATATAAAGTAGAAAGATCCTGGGAATAGGAAAAAAAAAATTCCCACTTTCAAAATCCACATTCTGTGAGCAAAAAAGGAAATGACCAACCAAATTCTACTCATGCAAAGTTGCGGAGAAGTAAAAATAATGAAGTACGATAACTTATATACATTTTCAAGCTTAAATAAAAGCTTAGTCATCCTCGAATTGGCAATCGAAAGCTAGCACAAATCCTATTTATAAATCATCATCGCTTATAACTTCGACATCCAGCAAGCAATATAGATCAGTGCCGTATACCGTTTTACTTTTGCATTTTATTTTTCTACTTTCCCCTACGGAATTTATCCGCAGGATTTCTCCTCCGGCAGTTACAGGGGAAATTAAATTTATCATTAAGGTACTGCAACGATTAATTTAATGTCATGCTATTTAAACGACAAGGTCGGATACGAGATATATTGCAAATTGTTTGGATATCTGCGATATTTTGGTGACGTGAATACGGGATCACTGTCAAAGGGATCAAAGCCGGGAGAGGGATTGTATTGGGCGATATAACGACTAATTAGAATCAGATTGTTGTTGCGGTTGGCTAATACCGGTAATTATTATCAATAATTTGAATTTTTGCTTACTTTATCGGCATAATTAATTACATATAAACTAGTAGCTACCCATGATCAATTTCAGCTTTCTAGTACTAGTTTTCACTGATCTAAGCTGTTATCAAACGGTTAAAAGACATATACTTACAATCCAAGGGAGGTATGCCGTTTTGGCTACGGGATTCTAAGTTTTGTTCATAATAATTGTAATAATTTATAACTTATAGGTACATTCTTTTAAAAATTAATTGAGTTTCGTAGTTTACAATAGAAAAAAAAGCTTTTACCAAATACAAGTACTTGATAGGCCTAATAAAACTTTTTCAATTTTCTATATAATTTCATCAAATTCTTTTAAGGCGCGATCGACGACCTTGCTTTGTTGAAGTTTGTAAAGAATCCGCCCCTTCCTTTTTATCCTCCGGGGCTGTCTCTTGTTTCCGTTAACAAAATATTCGATTTATCTATAGATTTTGGAAAATATTTATGTTTTTCCTCGAAGTAATATTTGTTTGTACTTTCTTTTGGCGTGTCGTTTTCATTTTCATTGATCTGCTGATTATTATTTTATCAACATGAATATACATCCTTAAATCAAAGCAAACCTACCTACCTATGTTTTTAATACTTTTTATCAAATTTGCTCGTAGGTAAAAGCTGTTGTTCCACGTTCGCGCACGCACGTTACTTGTTTTTAGTTAACGTTTACTTGTCCTGGGAATTACAATTTTTTACTGGTGTCTAGGAAAATTTTCTCTCCGTGTATAAATTAAGCCCTCGCTTTCAGGTTCGGGCTTCAATTCACACTTGTTCGTGAATTCTTGTTTACCGCCCTGTAGGTACTATTCGTTCACTTATGCTACCTTACCTACTTAGGTTTGTTCCGAATGGAGAATATATTCATGCCATCACAATCATGCAGTAGATTTGAAACCCTTTAGTCTGCATACCTACTTATTGTACAATCTCAGTTCACATGAGTTTCCATTATCCATATCTTCAGGGAGGCTAGTTATTGTTATTACATAGTCTAGGCACGAAGTGCGACGCACGGTTCTATTTATAGGGTATAATAAGATTTTTGTAGGGTGCTATGATATGTTGCTAAAGAACCCTTTCTGTAATTCTAACGTCATAAAAATATAGTTTGGCCAGGGAGTTTCTCACTTAAGGGGCTCCCTGGCGCCAATGACCTTCAATCTGAATCCCTTAGTATGATCTTTCTAATGATTTTTATAGCTTATCACATTATCAGTAACGGCCTTAAACAATATAGTATCCTAAATTTACCTCAATTATCATTGTGTTTAAGAAATTTGACATCAAAGTCAAACAATTTTAGGCCAAAAAAGTTGTTTACTGGTCTTAACTTTTGTGTTATAAAATTAAAATCTCTCGTTAGT
Source organism: Pammene fasciana (assembly GCA_911728535.1). NCBI lineage: Eukaryota > Metazoa > Arthropoda > Insecta > Lepidoptera > Tortricidae > Pammene > Pammene fasciana. The sequence continues at coordinate 9,758,926 of OU452292.1, forward strand.
TTTAGAGATGTCAAAGAGGAACCCTAATATCTAGATTTAGTATATGTAGAATTCTTACAGCATTCGAATATCGAGAAAAAGCACGTTTAAAAATATCATCAAAATAAGAGATAAAAGATTTGCCTTATAATTCTATCTCTAATGCAAATGTAGGAATATCGACTCAAAACTGGGAAATAATCGATAAAAAACGTGGGGAGCCCCTTAATGCATTGATAGAGAGAAGCATATACTGCATATATTTTCTGACCCTTACACATTTCTGTTGTTTTTGAGGCTTAAATGTCCCGACTTATATGAGAAATATAGTGTCTACTTATAAAGTAGGTACCTATATCTGAAGCCTTAAACTTATTTTTCCGCATATACTTACCTAAAACAATACCTAATGTACCGCAATAAGTGCTTTGTATCGTTACTGGTTGAAAGGAAAATTCTTAAAGATCTTTTGTAAACCGCCCAAGGTCAAGCCGACCCTCAATAGATCACTAAAGGGTCCGCATCGGCCATGAGATAAGGACCAGATTTAGTCAATATTAGAAATGTGAAACAGATTTTATTGTTTGAACTTCGTTTTACTTTGTTGATGGAATTATTCGTATTTTAATTGATAAAATTGATGACTTATATTTTACCATGATTTTGAATTTGGTACTTATACAAATTTTAAGGACACAACACAAAATAATATACTTATATTATTCTGTGTTGTGTGTTATTTTCTAGGTAATGCAACTGTTTAATAACTTTAATAAGTGTAAGTAGGTACCTACCTAAATATATATTTAATTAGATTTGTTTTCTGTGATTTTATTTTTTCTGCCACTTTAACAAAAATACTGAATTATCGATTTTAAGTAAAAAAAAATGTTCCCGCTTTTGTTATCGCGTAATTAATATGAAGCTCAAATTAACAGAGAATTCAGTGAAATTATATTTCCAAAATTCTGACATAGACGAAATTGAGTAACAATATCGGATTAATGAAGCAGAGGGCGGCAGCTGAAACCAATGGGTTGAAAACTGGGCAGAACTCCATTAGAATGAAATCAATTATGTGTATTTTGCAATTTAAAATTTTCCGGGAGCAATCCAAGTTTTGACGGCGACCATTTAAAAGTTGTTGGTTCGATTAAGTCTCAATGTGCAGGAGAAGTGCACTTAACTTCAGAAAAAGAAATAGATAATTAAATAAATTGTATTTGTAGGTTTATAACGATTGAAATCAACAAAATATAACGAACGAAGCAATTTTTCATGCAGAAATTACAATCTAACTAATACAAATTTGTCCGTAACCCTAAAGTTATCTGGAAGAAATCTTTTATGAGCCCTCGCTACTTATACGGCTTGTGAATTGTACATACTGTGATTCTTTATTTTGAAATGTAGGTACCTACTATTATTGTGTCATGCTGAATCTAACCCCCTTATTCATAAACATCTACTAAAGTTAAGAGGCCTCTGATAATCATTTGTCCCTTTCCGTCCAACCTATATGAGGGAAAGGAACAAACGATTATCAGCGATCCCTTAACTTTAGTGGCCGTTTATGAATAAGGGGATAAGACTGTAGCGCCAGTAGTGTGGTGCGACAAAATCTTAGCTTATCTTAACCCAACCTATAACAAGTTTTAAACGACACACTGTCCTACATTCTATTTGCGACACCTGTCAGCAGTGAGAGTACTTTGTGACTTCGAGCTGTACTTAAACTTTGAGCAATTACCCCTTTTAGAATCAGCCGAGCAATACTTCTTTTACCTGGTCTTCAGCTGCGTCATTTATACTCGGCGTTCTTAAAACTACTCATTAGAGTAATGAAACTTACAACAAATCGTTGTTTTGTCATTTTGTATTTGTCAGAAAGAGAGAAAATAATCAGAGAGCAGTGTGAAGCTTTATGAATATGGGAATCACAAATTATATCATGGCTTCATCTCCCTTAGAAACAGCTCATTTAAGATTCACTCTTATCCTCTTTAATCCGCGCTCTTCATTATACCACGCTATCGCTCATTTCACAACAGACAACCCGACAAAATTGTTCAGCTTACACAAACACAATCAATAGCAATTTTGTTCCATGTTCAAGCGGGGTAACTCTGAATTTCCGAACGCTGGCATTTCCATGCGAATCTCTTGTTACGTGCCTCGAATATATTTGCGGCCCGCAAATTCAGCATAAACTGTTCTCGCCATTAGAGAAAAAACGTCAAAGGCTAACCTCAGTCCAGATAATGATCAATGAGCACATAGTTCTTAAGTGTTTTCTCCTCTTTAGGCGCGCCTCAAACTTGTTTCCAAATTCAAAACACTCAAAAATAAATCAATCTGTTTTGAAAATTGTGATCTGAATTTTGTAATTGGTTTGTGGCCCGACCACTGATATCTACATCATAACCCTTCGTAGAGTTACCATACAAAAAAAAATCATTTATCATTGCATTATCATTCAGTAACATTGCGTTATTTCAAGTTCTGGGTCAGCCACAAAGAATCGGGTTCAACCTAAATTGGCTCTGAATAAATTCACCCTCGGTTTGAATTTGAATTCTCTCACTGTTCCCGAATAATGATCCCCCTTGAGGTTTGAGGATCGAACGATAAAAAATAAACATACAGGGAAAGGTAATTTTTCTTTGAGGTTTTCTACTTAGTATAATTAAAGGTTTCGGTTCATCTGCTTTCCTGATATATTCTGAAATTTATTAAAGGTGTTGCCACCTCGTATAGGTATTACTTATATACGTTTATGTCTAAAGAAGAAGATTCCCGAAGTGGAGGTTGCCCCCCAGTACCTGTCAAATGTGCGGAAACATTTGATCCATCAAGAACATGATATATATATACGATCGAAATGAGCAAGTATAACATCAAAGGGCTCGTCTTAATATCTAATTTAATAACAAATATTGTTGCGAAATTTGACAAAAACTCTAGTAAAAGAGTAGGTAAATTATATTCCCTGTCGGCAAATGTGACGTGACACGTGGAGGAAAAATGAAATTGGGACGAAGACGCATAAACTGGTGTCAGATGATGACACTCGACATGACCACGTATTCCGGATGCTTACTCAAGCAGGGGAGTGAGTTGTTCCAAGGCAATGTATCCTCAAAATCTAAAATAATGCGTAGGCAGGGGGTGCATTGATAATATTTTGACTGAGCCCTCGACTCGTCTATTCTCGTGAAGCTATTGTAATGACACCCAAGCTTTTAAATGGCACTCAAGCATCATTATACTTCCAAGGAAAATAATTAAAGCAGTTATACAATCAAAACAAAAGCGAAAATGTTTTGAATTAGTCTAATTATATTATTCGAAGGCCTAACAAAATCTTTAACAGTCCGGAGCCAGAATTTCGTCCTGGAAAATAATGGAATATTTCCCACTCTGTTTTATAAATTGAGCCTTCCGCGAAAAATTGACGAAGCAAATAAAGGACCGGAATTGAAGTGTCAATAAAAACGTCCTTTGTTTTGTAGCGGTGTCCTGTGATTGTTTTTTGTTGTTTTATCGCGCGGTTTTATGTAACAGCGGTTTGTGCTCTATGATGTAGGACGAAAATTCGCTTTTGAAATTCACAGTTTGCTCCGCGTATTCGGTTTATTGCCGTTTTGTGACCGGTCGTAAGCATCTGAATTTCTGAGCATTCGTTACGACGACATTTACTTGGAGAAATTGGTGTTTTATTGGGGCAACGTAAAAATGTGCGGTGTTCATATTTACTTACTAACAAGGTACATAAAAATGGCAAATGTCGAGAAGTGTAAGCCCTAGACCTGGCATGCAGTACATAATACAATTCTGAAAATTTGTTTGTCTATATCGAGAGTCAGACGACGTTACTTTTGTACGAAGTGCTGCCTGTTCCAATTATTTTACGGGTAGATTTTGCAACTCGATGACTAGCGCCTATTCTGCATGAAGGCTAGTTACGCCAGCCCTACTTCTCAAGAGATCCTATCAAACCGGACCTCAGGGAGAGTTCTAGGGGAACCGAGATATTTAGCCTGTTTCTTCCGTCTCCATGCACCCTCGGCACAGGAGACTGTCTGTAACTCTTAAATTGAGAAGATGTTTATTAAATAGTCGATGACCTGTTATTTATTACACTGGTTATCATCTTGCAATTATAAAATACTAACTTGGTCTTGAGTGTCACCACTTTGTCATAAATATCAAATATTAACTTGAAACACATTAGTTGGAAACTAAACTCTTTTTTGTAATTCGGTTAGTAAATCAATTACCTACTTCATCTAATATACGAAAGCTTAGACGAATTTAATTTCAGATCAAGTAATTGAATCGTGATTTCATTACGTAATTTAATATTAATTAAGTTTTATGCTTAATTTAACTTAGGTATCAAATAACATTTCTATCAACGCAGCATTCGATTAAAGCTTGTTCAAGTTCAAAGCTAAAGTATAATCAATTTATTACGTGCAAATATACCTACATTAATGCTTTGCTTTAATACAACTATGATTGTTTATTTAGGTTAATAGTATTAGGTAGGTACGTGTCATACAATTAATAAGTAAATTAAGAATTGGTTACTTTTATCAATTTAAAACTATTAGAAAACTACTATTTATTTTTATAATTATTAGTTACATTAAGAATAGAGCAATTAGTATAATAGAAATTGTATGTTGACCACGAAAAGATCTGACGGAAGGAAATTATTTCAAGGCAAAAAAAACAAAACATTGCCATTTTCATTAAGGTTAAATTAACTTAATCTGATGGCCCATCAGCTGTTATCATCCTATTACTTTGGTTTTAGGTACCTGTATAGTTGTTAACAATACAATTCCAGCATTAGACCGTATATTGACAATAGCTTTTTGTTCCAGGTACCTCTGGATCCGAATAGCGTTGTTCGAGCGTCAACTCGCGAAAATAATCGAGCATCTTGTGAGCAACGCACATCGATACTACGAGAGAGACGCGCTGGTCGCGGACCCGGACTTCGGGAGTATTCTCAGCTCGCTGCTGGTTGGGCCCTGTGCTTTGGAGTACTCTAAAGCAAAGGCCCCGGCTTGCTTCTGGACGGATCCGCCGGCCGATGAGCTGGTAAGTTCTTTTAAAGTCAACCGGGTTAATTGCGCCTGTTGAGGTAATGGCGCTTTTTGCGACAATATATGAAAATAGATAAGCTTGGTGTAGACGTACGTAATGTTACCAAGGGAACATTTAAGTCGCCTCACTGACGAGAACTCTGCTTAAGTACTACTTACCATCAAAACTTATGTACTATCGAGTTCAGAATTCCATGGCCAATTTATCAATGAGTTCAATCATAAATTGGTAATGCAATACTGAACCCGATGGTAAATAATTCAAAGAACTCAAAGAAGAAGAATTCAAAGAAGAATTGTAATTTCGCCAGCGTTTCTGCTTAGTACAAAAAATTACCTTCACTTCTTATAATTGTAAAAATAGTACATTGTGCAACATGGGGCGTAAGATGAATATTGCAAACGAGAGTATAGTTAAATCGCGACGGCTTGCCGGAGCGATTTAAAGACTCGAGTTTGCAATATTCTTACGCCCCGAGTTACACACAATGGTTTTCATCACACTTGCGAGGAAAAAACTAAAATTTAAGCGAAATAATTCTTAAATACGGTGACGTTTCAAACATTCGTCCGCCATTTTATATATCTTTGACAGATTAGGAATTGAAGGCATAGACCTATCCGACATTCAGCCACGATTGAAAATTGTGTTTAAAATGTTTAACTAATTGTGTTTAACTAACTAAATCAAATATTTGTAAACATAAACAAGAATATTAAATTATTAATGTCAATATTTAAAAAATAAACCTAATTTAAGATGAAATTAAAAATTGTTTGAATTTTTGGCTGAACATGAAACCTCCTTAGTTAGAAATGATGCATGACATAGTTGCAAATTTAAAAAAAAAACGAGAGTCATTACTCCCGTGGGGAAAAAAATTCGACAATACTCCCGCGGGAACAATTTAGGCCATTGTCCTTCTGTATACAGGTAGGAAATGACACCATTTACGAGCAGATGTGATGAAAACGCATTTACCTCAACTGACGCAATTTCCTCGGCTTACAACACAAATCTAGTTTAAATTAGTTGGAGAATAGATTAACTGAAGTTCGTAAACAGTCTTTATCGGGTAACATGCCGCGGAGAAATCGATCACAGTATTGACAACGACTTTTGTTAAAAGGATTTCGATGTAACATTGAAATGTAACGTGCACGGCAAATATAGTAGATTGTTAACTAAGGGATGAAAGGCACCCTTTTAAGCTGATATGTTTCGACGCTCGGGCGAAGTGAAACACTGTATTTTTCTATTTCGAACTCGAAGTAAGTAAAATATATGTGCATTTGAAAAACCAAAATTAAATAAAGGTAAACAGTCTTGAGGTACAGTCGACGTCAAAGATATGTTTACACTTTAGCACTTTATTAGTAACGTGAAAAACTGTAAACATATCTGTGGCGTTGACTGTACCACCTAACATTTATTTAACAATATAGGCATAGTGATCCTGATCGTATTATTATATTTTTTATGGAATCTACTTTGAACCGAATTTTATCGGTAAATTAATGTACAGTGAAATTCTCCAGGTCTGAAACCAATCTCTTTCCACCATATTTATAGATAAACAATGACAAACTTTCATTAAAAATCATAAGAAACATAAAATCATATTACTTTATCCCATTTCATACTTAGTGATAGACTGCCGCCATCAAATATATCGGAGCGGCCAAGGTACCCAAAATTATCTGAACATGCACTTTATCGTCTTGACAATAGAGGCGTGGTTCAAACATTTGTCACCACCTTGGCCACTCCGATAGATCTGATGGCGACTGTAAATTAGCTAATCATTTTGATCCGCTTTTTGCTGTTACATGATTACATATAGGTACCGAGGTCTACACATTTAGAGGCGAATAAACGAACGTGCCTAATCCCATCAACAATAATGATATTGGTAAAAAAAACTACGTAGATGAAAATTCATAATCAACTGTATTGGGCCAGCGCTGGGACTATAACCCGATCCTTCTCGTACACAGGACAGGAAACTTGTGCTACAGCAGTAGCAAATATACTACAGCAGCATGCACAGGCTAAAACATTTTTTCATCACACTTGCTCGTAATAACTGTTGTTACACGTAGGCGATGCGGGCCGTACATCCTTTATTTCGACCTAGGGCTGTAATGTAACTTTTATCTCTCTCGTTCATCGCGGCACTCGCGATGCCGGAGCGCGCGGGGGGCGCGATCATTATACCATACCTGCACTAAACTACAACTTGTTGCCACTCAATAAAAGAGCGAAATTAGGCAGAGTTTTTATTTTCCTTCCTCACAAGTGTGATGAGAAACATTGTGTGTACCACCCTCTCCTTCAGCTTGGGGCTTTAATTCACACTTGTTCGTAAATTCTGTTTACCGCCCTTGATACACAATGTACTATTATGTGCTTGGTCTCTCGGTTCGTGATTCGTTATCAAGTGTTACTCAACTTTTACAAGGGTCAAAAACGTAAACAAGCCGTGCCCGCCCACTACTCGTGTACTCATAATAAGTTTGTTACGGGGGCTTAGTACACTAACCATCCCTCTATTTGTAATATTGTGAATACGAAATTAAAGTTTAATCTTATTCGAAAGTAAGATTATTCTGTGTTGTCCCCTTTTGAATTGACTTTTATTTGAGTACAGTCATCATCACATATATCGGAGCGGCTAAGGTGGTCACAAATATCTGAACAACGTCTCTATTGTCAAGGCGTATGTTCAGATATTTTTGAGTACCCTGGCCGCTCCGATATGTTTGATGGCGAGTTGGCGACTGTACCTAGTTCATATTTTACGCTACGTAAAATAATAGATAACTACGTTGTTGACTTCGGCAAGTCATGAAGTTAATAGGTATTTGGTGTAAGGATATTTCATTTTCATTACATGCGATTCAATGCAGATCTTTTGTATTATATTCTATTATATTCTTGGTTCCGAGCGATTGAATACAAAATTGTATCAGCTATTAACGATTTGCGTCAATTCAATTCAGGGAGGCGGAAGATTTTGGTCGCAGCCATTATTTGCATAATAACGAACTTTGCGTTCCTTAAGTCTTTTACAACACGACAAGATGAATTTCGGGAAATTGTTTTTTTAAGTTATGTGCATACATTTTGACTTTAGAATAAAGATGGAGGTAAGAAAGGAATTCTTTCATAAATTCAGTAACATTCCCGGACGATGTCAGATATTATTACTCTGCATTGCAATTGCCTGGAGCGAGACGGCCTTTAATAACTAACCCTCTTATTCATAAACGTCTACTAAAGTTAAGAGGCCTCTGATAATCGTTTGTCCCTTTCCGTCCAACCTATATGAGGGAAAGGGACACACGATTATCAGCGATCTTTTAACTTTAGCGGCCGTTTATGAATAAGGGGATAGATTATTATCTAAACACAGGTAGTTCTCGCAATTTTAGCGTTTAAAATCTACTATGTTCTTATTCAGAAGTTGTGTAACGAGCCTTTACGCAGCCTCTTAGCGGTTTAGGGTGGTAATGGCCACATTTACTTGCCACTAACGTAATAAATCCATTAAGGTTGCGTATCCATCAGAGGTGTGCCACCAAACAATTTAGGTTATAATATATACAAGTGCGTAATACTTAAGCAATTGTTTTTGGAATAGTTCCCCAAAACAGCCAACACACCTACGTTCGTCTCACCAGGTTGATTGAATACTCTTCCAAAACTTAATTAAATGTAACAAACTTAGTGTAGTTTCGTGCTCCGCATTCTTCAATTGTTTTGTAGGTACATTTAATTTACGGTCACATTTAGCGGCCAGCAATGAAATTACTCCATTACGTGCTTGCAGTGTAACTTTATTACGTTTCTCAGGCGGGGCTTTACTGGACAGCTACACGAACACAAATAAGTAACTGTCCTACTCGTATATTATATTTAGAAAGATTCATTTAATTGTAAATCACAATTTCAAATTTCAATACAATAACCTATCAAATTGGTTTTCTAATGTATTTTAAGGTGTAATGAGACAATCTACTCATCTAGTTATTTGAAATACACGCTAACCTTTGGAAAATCTCCTTTAGAAAATTTCTGATTTCACTTGTGTAGAGTTGTACAGTCAGCAGCAGATGTAGCTAAGCGGCTAGGGTGTTCAAAATGATCTACACACGCTCTTATTCTCTTAACAGTAAAGTCGTGTCCAGTTCATTTTCAACACCCTACCCGCTTGGTTAATTTTGCTGCTGACTGTACTTATAAACTTGATTACATATATTTTTTAAATCTCCTAACTTTAAACATGTATCAAGATTAATGAGAACTTATCATTGAAAAATCAATTTCCTTTAAAAGTGACCTATTTTCATTGCTCTGTTAAGTACATTCGCATCACATTTATGGTCACGTAAGTCACACAGAGGTAATGAAATAACTCCATCGCTCGTGCCGCTTTACTAGCGCTTAACGTGTGAGGCTGAAGAGAAAGTGCATTTTTAGAGCACCGTGGAGTACCACTTACAGGCCAAGGGCAGAAATGGCACCTTGGCCAGCGCTTTTGTTTTCTTACAAGTACTTTCTTTCAGTTATACTTAGGTACTGTCCTGCGCTTTTCGTAAGGGCGGCTTACATTTTTTATCACACGGTCTTTTGTAAAGATATTAGGTATAGCTTTAATAAAATAAAAATAAAAATAAATATTTGGGGACAATCTTACACAAATAAACCTAACCCCAAACTAAGCAAAGCTTGTACTATGGGTGCGACGATATACATACTTAGATAGATAAATACATACTTATATACATAGAAAACATCCATAACTCAGGAACAAATATTTGAGATTAGCACACAAATAAATGCCCTTACCAGGATTCGAACCCGGGACCTCCTGCTTCGTAGGCAGGGTCACTACCAACTGGGCTATGGAGGCCGTAAATAATAATAAAATATAAGATATAATTTTAAAAGCCACTTAGTAGAAAAAACCTTGTTTGGTTTTGTTAAAGATTTGTGGAATATTACACACTGAAATGGGTAAGTAATATATAGGATAGACCGAAACGAATCGCGTCAAGAAGCACTTTTGTCGAATTCATAGGGTCGTGGGTCGTGGGTGACCACGGACTGGCACGGACTGCCAATCAGACGTCCCATGTTTACTAAAAAACCGAAATAGCGCCCGATATTCGCAATGTTTAGGTGATATGAAATGTAATTTAGGTAAACGCAAGAAATTATCAGATTATGCGAAATATATTCAAAAATATATATAAAAAACCGGGATACCGAAATTGAATACCGGTTAATTTGTAGGAAAATAATACCTATATTCGATCCCTCGTGACGCGATACGCGATATTATGAATTTGACAAACTAGCTTGACCCGTGGCGTCCTGTGACCCGATTCGCTTCGGTATAACTTAAAATAAAAAAAAATCGATTTATAAAACGATAGACAATATAGAAATGTGTTCACCTTCATTAACAGAACAGTTTCTTGGTTGGTTTCTTACTTATATCGCTCCGTTATGACCGTTGTCATAACCTAACTAATGATTTCCTATGATCTTGATTTAAGCCATTGATTTATTATGTATCCGACTAGAACTATACTTGAAACTGTAATTCAAGGCCAAAAAAAGTTACTACAATGTTGCCACTGCAGCAAAATGTTTGTACAATGGTATATTCCCTTTTTTATTAAAAACACGCTAACATAATTTATTTGTTGGTAATTTGAATCCTATAACTTAAAGAAGTAATTGTATTTACTTATTTTACATTAATAAAAGACGGCCTAATAAAAAGTTAAACATCCGTGATTTTTGGTTGCAAAGCTGGTATTGCACTTGTATTACTTCGGGTATTCATAACATTTGGTACAATAATTTACGACTAAGTTAAGAACTACATCAAGTCAAAAACGAAACCTTCTCGTGTTTAATATGTTCGTTAGAATTGTCTCCGTGTTAGTTTACTGTTGAAAGTAGAGTACAGTCGGCGACAAAAGTTCATACCTACGTTTTTTTACAAAAACCTTATTTTAACTAGTAGCCCGCTTCGAACCGAGAACTCGTGATTTACATGCAAACGAGTGGACCAATATAACAAGACACTTTATGATGATATTTTCGCGCCTTCTAAGCTCCATAACGCCTTGATCAATCTAGTCATATTTGAACACTCAAATTATATTATTTATCTAAGCTGCATCCCCAAGAAATTTTATAAAGTTATCGTGGAACAATTATTTAAAATAAAAAATATATCGAAATGCAGAGACGTCTAGGTAGCCAGCTGACAGTTCCGTTGTATCCGTACGTCTGTAAGTATTTCACTTCGCTTACGCTCCACTCTTTAGATAATGTCACAGAAAAAATAATACGATAATTTTGGCCAATATAAAGCAGCATATTATAAAAAGGTTGGCGAAACCTGAAAAGTTTACTTGACAGTGACATAAGCGACAATGATGGTTATGACACCAACGTATCTGTCGTAGATTTTTTGGCCTTGAATTCCAGTTTCGAGTATAGAAGTGAAATTTGGAACAAATTTTGTGCGCCATGTTTGGCGGTTGACAGCTGTGACGGAATCAAAGAGTAGACTTGTAATGATTTCACTACAACTTTTGGGACAAAGAATTTCTTAGGGATGTCATCTCCTGTTACTCAATGATTTCAGAAGTTTACCTTTTTGATATTTTTTTCTATTCTAAGTTCCGAACTCTAAAATAAGTGTTTGTATTTGTCATAGGTGCAACGCCACAGAATGTCAGCTGGTACAACCACACCGCCCTCAGTACGGCGGCCTATCTTGAACTTTGGGAGGAGTCTCAACACGTCTTCGGATGACAGTGGTTCTGCGAATACTGGTATAATAGTTTTAGCACTCTAAAATCTATGTCACGTTCTAAAAGAATTGGAGTTCATCTCGGTAACTTAATCTTTATAGTCGTCTTTATAAAGGCGATTTCCATTTCACCTTGAAATCTAGAAAATACTAGACCTTATTCTGATCAAGCTTCACCCAGTTGCCATTTTTCTACTGAAAGCTCGACAACTGGGATGGTCATGCTTTTTAAGAAAAAATCAAAATACTTCTGAGTAGATGTGTACTTGTGTACCCAATGTACCCATCTAGTAACCGGCGGCCTTAGCTGATGTTCCGTGACTTTGCGGATGCCGGCGCCTTCTTCCTCTTATATTCCTATTTTAACTCTCCAATATATTTTTCTTATTAAAATTATGATAGGATGTTAATATTTTTCATGCACATCAGCAACGCAACCCTATGTTAAACTAATGCTAAACATAATAATGCCTAATCATCTAATACATAATTGTAATTACATCGCTTTTTTACGTCAGACCTTGAAGGCGCTATAATAACACTGGAATAGACATTATTATGCTATTATTTCCAAAGTTTCAATGTAAATACTTTTTGTTGAACTTTCTTCGGGTTTTTGTTATTACACCTACGCGTAGTAGAAGTCATATCAAAGTTTTGTTTGACTTATAGCAGTTCAGGGCCGAATGTTACCAACCGAACTTCGGCATTTTCTGGCTCTTGTGCTTAAAATAATATATTTTTTAGATTATAGTTTTATACAGGTAATTTTTCCAATAACTAGCCATATTGTCCGAGGGGATTTGGTAGGCCATAGTAAACAACTTTTACTATGGGACCAACTCCGAAACCACATAATTTTTTTTGCTATTTCATACATTTCGGCCGATCAGACAGACGTCGACGTTTTGTATGGGGAAGGCAATTTTTTTTTTGGGATTTTAGGTTGGTCCCAATAAAAAGTTGTTCAGTACCTAATTCAGTATGAAGAGGTGATTAGCTCTTACGATATGGCTAGTTATTGAAAAAACATCCTGTATATTGATTGAATAAAGAAATCACAGATCAATTTAATTATACTTTAGGTGCAATCAATGCAGGTGGTGGTGCTAAGGATTACGTGGAGAGCTTGCATCAGAACTCCCGGGCAGCTCTCTTGTACGGCAAGAACAATGTACGCGTTCAACCGGTAAGAATCACAGATTATTCCTTCATTTTCTCAGGTAGTGGTTCTACAAACACTTATAACCATCCATATAAGCCATCGGCTCCTTTAATCTGTCACCAAATGGTAGAATGCCCTCGCCATGCTGATGATAATATGGGTTCCTCGTTGACACCATATGGGTACCGCAGTACCCAATAATAATAAGTGGAAGATAAGAGCAATTAAAAGACATCTGGTCAAGAATGAACCTTGTTGTTAAAAACGAATTAAGTAAGTTATTCTTGAGTATGAAATTTGACGATACCGATACAGCTAATTATTTGGTTTTCATTCCTTTTTATTTTGAACTCAATTCTTTATCTTACTGGCGCCTTGCCCATAGCCAAGAATCTAATCGGTAAATTTTTAAATTGAAGTCATCTGGGCACTTTTCCAAGTAAGCCAAATCTATGTTGCGTACAACACGCTTACCGCTCTAGTAATGGAACTTTAGAAAGATGTGATACTTAAAACGCTTCAGCAAGGTAAATACCTAGGTTTTCATGTTAACTCATTCATAAATAACAATGAATTACATTAGGGTCAAGGGCAGATGCACTACCTCTTAAGTCGATGATATACGAGTGTTTTGGTCACCTAGGCTCTACGCTAGTAAGCTTCTGACCTAGTTTGAACAATGTAACTCCAGAAAGACGTGGCGGAACCCATGCCAGGCTACCTCAGCCTGCATCAGACGGCTGCCGGTCTCATCATCAAGTGGACACCCAACCAGCTCATGAACGGGTATGCTGAGAGTGAAGGCGTTGACAAGAGGTATGTTGATGTTTGAGACTTAAATAATGTCGGTTCGTATACCAACAGCCTCAGTGGTGAGCGTGTTGCGTCGCTACCAGGGACGCGTTTCTCAAAAACTTGTAACTCGTGAAACAAGCGGAGGTTCCTTTCTAATAAAAATTGTCTAAAAGATTTTGACACTTAGTGACTTTCACTAGTAATACAAGTTTTCTAGAAACGGCAGTAGTTGCGGCGACTTGCTTTAATTTCTTGCATTCAACATTATTTTTAAAGTCGCTAACCAATCCTTTCCCGCTCCAAATCTTGTTTTCCTTTAATAAAGCGATCCCCTGAGTAGCCCTCAGCGTTCAACCTTTAACAGTATCCAAGCCACTTATTATTAGCACCTCACTGAAATCCGAAGTGAACTCAAAGCTTGTAATTAGAATCCATTCGCAAACTTCTGAATCACGCGATTGTATACCTTAATAACAAGCCCGAGTTTTGTTTCAATGCTATTGTTTTCATTTTTTGTTACGCATAAAACTTCCACCGCTTACTTGAGTTACCTGGAAACTTGTTAAATGTTATTAAGAGTTGGAATTCTTAGTTGTTTCAAACATGAGCTGGCTTGGATTCTGCAAAGTTAAAAATCCGTTCTTCTAACTTCGTCATGAATTCCAGTTTGACCTTTGTAGGTATGCGAAGTTTTAATTGTGAGTGCGTGTTTGAGACCCTCAGATATTTATAGGCATTTAAAAGTTTTTGCAGCATGTGAAAAGTGCTAAATTAATAGCTGATTATATTTTGTGCTCTTTTGTCGTACGTACCTACGTCAGCATAAGTGTTTATGTGTTGTGTGTGTACATGCTGTATATTCCACTTAGTTTTCTTAATATTAAAACATACAAAGCGAGCCTGAAGACGACTACCAGACGCATTCGAAACATAGGCTAATAGTGCATTATGCGTGAATTTAACCTTTATCATATTTTATATGAGTGTCAGTTAGACTCAGGGTAATTTAAAGTTTAAAATAAAGTTAAATTTGTTAACTGTAATTACATAATCGTGGGTTTAATATTGGATTGCGCATGAAAAATTTCCTATTGAAGAGTGTTGAGGTTGTATAATAGGTACCTAGTATTTTGAAGGCTGTCATATATTTTATTTTAGTACACCACTTTTAACTCTTTGACGATTGTTGGTTTATCTTCTCTCCATTGAATTAAACCCATTTTAGCTATCGAAGCCTTAATAAAGAGGTTAAATTATGGCTGCACCTGTAATAGAGAGTTTGTACCGAAATGACTTCTCAGATTTCTCTCCTCACGTATGTGAAGGTAAATTACAAACGTGACGTTAGATACTAAAATATTTGTCCATGTATTTAAAAAAAAAGTATGTGATTGCTACATAGTTAATGAGGAGCATTAAAAACCGAGTGGTTTCATAATGATTTTTTAAAACGAACGAAGTTATTTTTATTATAATATCACACGAGGGTTTTAATGCTTAATTATGCACAGTTACATACATTATTTTATCTGCAGTTCTGCACATATATTACAACTCCACGTCTTGAAATTCATTTAGAATGTCCGCCATTGCACCTCCATGGCCAACTGGATTTCAAATCATGACCAACTAGATCGTTATAAATACATCACATTAAATTTTTTACTCTCCTGCTTGTACCTACTTAAAGGCCGAGCCACACCAGCTGCTTGTGCTTACACGTGCACGTCTCGCTGCGTTGTAAAATAAGAATGGTACGAGTATGAAAAGTAAAAGACATTGCCAGTCATTAAGTTTCTGCTGTCACTCTATAAATAGCCTCTTATGTGACTCTTGGGAGTCGTTTTGTTTAAAATTAAAGCTCTAAGTACTGGAGGATCATACTAATGTGTACATTTATTTTCTATATCAACTATACATCTCAAGCATAGTTATTAGTTGTCATACTTATCATAGAACCGTATGTTTAGGAAGAACTCGTATACTTATAACTAAACGTGCGGTTCGAAAGAGAGGATCAAGGTAGGGGTGGTCTCCCACTCGAACTTGTTACCTATCGTATTCGCATAGATACTGACTTATTGTAATGTTAGCATTATTTTCTGATAACGACATTGTTCTTTTATGAAAACAAACGAGATGAAGTCCCTTATTTTGACTTCTCTTTCGGTCCCATTTTATGTTTACAATCCATGTTCAATAAGTAGTTGTAAAACTATATGTAAAGTCCAACCACGCTAACTATATACCTACCTACCTATTGATTTCCCAAGCGCAATATATGGACGAATCAACATAAACGTAAAAGGACCAAGGAAGACTTTGTGTGGAACCGCTCCAAATACACTGATATGTCTTTATATCTACCAACCTTATTTCGTTCTATGGACATCAAGCAGGCGCGGATCCAGAGGGGGGGCAACAGGGGCATTTGCCCCCCCCTGACACACAAGTTTTGTATACAATGGGGGCCATAGGTGCGGACCGCAAGATTTTTTGGGTAGGAAAGTGCCCCCCCCTGAACAAAATCCTGGATCCGCGCCTGACATCAAGTTCATTACCATTGCAAAACTGAGCAAAATAATGTAAAAGACCTATTTATGTAATGACCTAACTTTCATTTCTGTCAGTTTTTGGGCCATTTTGATGCATGGTCTTTAAATAAAGATATGTCGTTTATAACAGCGGTCCACTGTTTGGCGTTGAAAAGTACATGCTAGTTGGCGTAGTCTGACTCTACAAAGCTTTGTTGTGTAGTTTTCGCTGTCACCTAGTGCATGCGTCCGCCTGCCCCCACACTTGTGTCATGTGCAGCGCTGCGCCCTGCACTGTTTACAGACGTCTTTGCTCTGGCCCCCTGTGTTTTGACTGGTATGTTGTGTTCTGTTTTTTTTTCTTTTGGTAACCAATAATATAACAGCTAGTATATTCTAATAAACTTTTGAGTTTACAGTCACTGGCAATAGTATCTTCCTACTCGAAGGCCGCAAAAATATGTGACACGCTCTTATGGCCCACCAAATAAGAGCGTGTCACGTATTTTTGCGGCCTTCGTGTAGGAAGATACTATTGCTAGTGACTGTACACTGAATATTTTGTATTTCTACACGGCCACCGCCAGCTGGTATTATTTATCTGTGAGTTTATGTTGCGATCAAACAAGGGACATAACGCAAAAGTAAAAAAATATGGTTTTATGACTAACGTTTTGGCGATTAAGCCAATAACATCACTAAAGAATTAAAAGGTTTTTTTAAAGATTTTAATAGTAAAAGATCAAAATACAATAAGTAATCTAATAAATGTTCAAGCAAAGAAAATCTATAAGTTGTATTAAGTCCGTTACAAATTAAAAGATAGATTTAAAATTAATTCAGTATTTCGTTGGATACAGCGAATCCCCTTATGGGTTGTTTGTGTAAAAACGTGTCGAAGCAAGCCTTACATATTTTTTATACGACCCTTGGAATAGGAAATTTCCCTTGTATCCAATTAGCATGCCCAAGTTAATTAAATGTGTCCCCAAGGTGTCGCTTGATTACAGATTTGTGACCTTGTGACCTTTGTAAAGAAAATACGAGAGAACGAGGGCAATAAAACACGTTTAACGGGAATATGGATAAAATAAATAGGCGAGATGATGAAGTAAAAATTTGACTGAAGAGTCATTTATTATTACTCCGCATACAATGACAAACCGCTTAATATGAAGTAATTGCGGTACAAAGTGTGTTTTCATAGATCATTATTTATAATCGAACGAGCGGAGCGTAAGCGAAGTGAGTGCTTACAAACAACTTCTGGCTACTAGGACGTCTCGGCATTTCGATGGCTTTTTGATTTTGAAAGTTTGTTCTACGATAACTTTAGTAACGTTTTTCTGATCTTTATGAATTTTTTGAGACACAGATTGTAGAGTTCGTTTATGAGCTGGATCAATCAAGGGGTTGTGGAATTAGAAGGTGAAAAAAAAATCTTCATATGGGTCTTGTTATATTGGTCAACTCGATTTCAAGTAAATCGCTAGTTCTCAGTTCGAGGCGGAGTTAAATCGGATAAATTGACTTATACTTAGACGCTTATATAGATATTTCGGTTATTACGAAAATTTTTTAAGAAATTATGAGATGTATGTCCGGTTACAGTTGTTTAAGCTGTATATTATTCCCCAGTGTGTACTGGGCGATGTCACTGCAAGTGTGCGTGTGGGAAGTGGTGTACGTGCACGTGCACCGCGCGCCCGGCGCCGACGCGCTCATCCTGGTCGGCATGGACGGCGTGCAACGCCCACCCATACACTTCCCTAAAGGTGAGATATTTCCTACCCTTCGTAACACGTTCTCCAAAAGTCAGCTTTAAAACTGATGACTAGGCTGTAAAGGACCTTCCATCGCAAACCGGGATTGTTGAGCCACTTGCCATTGCTCGTAATTTTGCCGTGTAATAGGCGATATCTAGTCGGCTCAACAATCTCGGTTTGCTACTGTACAACTATTATTATCAAGCTCAGTGCTTTAGATGGACCACCCTTATTTTAGATGTCTGTAATGTTTTCTGGTGGTCATGCTGATGCAGATTGTCCAGACTACGCTAGGCAATCTCAATGATAGAAAACGCCAATTTCTTTATTTAGTGAGATTGTATCCACCATGTGAGATCAGATCAGAGTCCTGAAGTCCCTTTTTATTAACCGACTTCAAAAAAAGGAGGTTCTCAGTTCGACCCGTATGTTTGTTTGTTTGTTTGTATGTTTGTATTTATTACTTATAATTCTTTTCGCAGGTGGGCACCTTCTCTCATTCTTGAGCAACTTGGAGACAGGACTACTACCGCACGGACAACTCGATCCTCCACTATGGTCACAAAGAGGAGCTGGAAAGGTAAAACAATGAGTTAATTTTAATTTAGTGTAAAATACCAACCTGTCTAATTCCAGATCGCTTTATACCTTGCTGAATTTGTGAATGCTATCCTTTCTTAAGTCAGTTACTCGTACTGTCGCAATCCTCTTAGCAATATATTTCATTGATGATTCTATTACATCTGCATAGTTATATGAATATGTTACGGATTTCTTCAGGTATTTGGTCGGGGCAAAGGCCGTCGACGTCCGATGCCGAGTCTCTGCGAGAGCGGGGAGACGGATGATACTGAATGGGAAGAGGCCGCCGGAGATTATGTGTTCCGGATTGTCAACAACGCCATAGCGGACCGGGAAGGTAAGAATAACTGATATTAAATTTGATGTCTACTTTGGAGGTAATTTTGTACACACAGGTACGTAACGTAACATCGGATTAGTATCAAGTCAGTTCTATATGGCAAAAAGAAAATACGGTGACATATAGATACTCAACACCTAGATTTCAAATCATTTAGACAAACCGGCAATCATTTTCATTAATAAACTAAAATTAGAATAAATAATAGCCCATGACGTGTTACAAATGTTTATTTTTTATTTTTCCAGCGATGCGACACTCGCTCCTAGAGCGTTGCATGCAGTCCCCACCACGCACACCGCGACGTCCGCTAGCTTCTACTTCCACAACGTCTTCAGACTCCAGCACCATGTCAGTGGATTGCCCGCAGTCCGCTGGACTTAACGGGCACCCGCCGGTACTGATACAGCATCATCCTATAGAACAGGTATCATCATTGCCTACACTTACTCCTTGATATTCGCACAGTCTCCATAGTACACACCGGAACGTTCGCTAGCTTCTACTTCCACCGCGTCTTCAGACTCCAGCACCATGTCCGTAGAGTGCCCGCATCACAGGTACTTCAACATAGTCATAGCTTAGACATATTCGTATGAATCTCTTCTTATGAATCCCATGATGGAGAAGGCAATAAAATCATGCTTACATAGATTTCGCGCTGAACTTTGCATCATTTGCAAAATGAAGCAAAGTTTCTTGGTTGCGTTTTCTTCGAGAAAGACAAGATTTTTTCAGTCGTTAACGTGAATTTTTCAACCGACTTCAAGATTTCGAAGGAGGAGGTTATCTTAATAATTGGTACCTACTATGTATAGGTACCAATTATTCGAAGACGGCTGGATCGATTAGAAAATTATTTTTTTGTTTGAAAGATTATTACTCTTTCACAGGTTGTTACTAGGTCAGAATTTGAGTATTTATTACAATAACTCGGGCACTTGCTTTTGGTTTTTGTTTAAAATTATCGTCGTAACAAATTGTTGTTTCATTGGTTTTTTTTTCAGTCGGCATCAATCGAACTGGTATGCAGTACGATGCGTCGGCAGATCATCTCCCGCGCGTTCTACGGCTGGCTGGCGTACTGCAGGCATCTGTCTACCGTGCGCACACATTTGAGCGGCCTAGTTCATCCAAATATTGTTCCAAGAGGTAAGTGAAAAATCTAAACACAGTAATACTAGGGTATTGCGGTGCGGTAGATTATGCATCAACAGGCTTAGTAGTTTCGCTGGCTACCTACTCCATATCTATTGAATAAAGCAAGATAAACGTGGCTAACTAACTCATGCATGCATGTACCTAACTAACTCGCAAACCCATCCTTTCATGAAAGTATTTTGGAAGAAGATCGATACTGAATGTCGAATAAAATTTTGAGCTTTTTGTATGATTTTCTCTTGGTTGCATTTCCATTCATAAATAAAATAGCAATACTTGTATTATCCATTTTGGAACTTTCATTCTTCAGAGGGCGCCGAGAGTGGTCTCACAGAGGAGCGGTGGAGGTCCATGACGGATGAACGCGGCGCTGTTAACGACAAAGATGAAGTATACCGACTGGTGTATTACGGTGGAGTGCAGCATGACATACGGCGGGAAGTGTGGCCGTATCTGCTTGGATATTACGAGTAAGCCCAATTAACGAATTAATTTAACGAGATGTAATGACAAACATTTGTTGCTTTACAAGTGTGCGGAAGTATTAAAGTTAAATTACGACAATATCAAATATATATTCGCTTACTAAAAACTGGTATCTATGTCAATTAACTGTTAAACATCTGTTGACCCTTTATCGTATACATGAAATTTTTTTTTATTAAAATTTGAACCTTGATGCACTGTCAATGAAGTTAGAAACTTATAATTTATAAGCACTGTCATTTATTGGTTCTTATGTTGAGCAAAACTTACTTTTTTGAAAATGGAATCCCTACTTATTTATAAATCTAGTCTGATATTACTTTCCAGAAAAACAAGTTAGCTTCCAGATTACCTAAATCGATATATTCCTTACTTTCTTAAAATATTCTCTCAGATTTGGTTCAACAACAGAAGAGCGCGCAGAGCAAGACGCAGCCTGCCGCCGTCAGTACGAGACCGTGATGTCGGAGTGGCTGTGTGTGGAGGCCATCGTGCGGCAGCGGGACCGGGAGAACACAGCGGCTTCTATAGCCCGGCTGAGTGAAGCTTCTGGGAGACTGAAGCCTGTGGAGAACGCGTCGCCGAGCGAGGTACACATTTTCTTCATCTCTCAGATTTGGCTCAACAACAAAAGAGCGCGCAGAGCAAGACGCAGCCTGCCGCCGTCAGTACGAGACCGTGATGTCGGAGTGGCTGTGCGTGGAGGCCATCGTGCGGCAGCGGGACCGGGAGAACACAGCAGCTTCTATAGCCCGGCTGAGTGAAGCTTCTGGGAGGCTGAAGCCGGTCGAGAACGCGTCGCCGAGCGAGGTACACCTTTACTCTGTCATACAATTCATACAATGATCATTAGTTGAGAACCTGATCACTTCAGTATGAAGACTCGATTCATTCCAGGGTTGCTTAAATCATTAGTATCATTCATAACTCACCGGTAGAATCACACCGATTTCGATACCGATTGCCAAAAAATTGTGTTTTTTTTCTGCCGAATCAATGACGTCATATAGAGAAATATTGACACGAAGGCCGCAAAAATATGTGACATGCTTCTATGGCTCTACAAATAAGAGCGTATCACATATTTTTGCAGCCTTCGTGTAGGAAGATACTATTGATGCTGACTGTACATAATGGATGTTTTTCAGGTGTTTGAAGACGACTGCAGCATTATATCAGACAATCCACCAGTGGTTTCGCCTGAACCAAATGAAGTCGAACAAAAGAAACCAGACATCAAACCGGTTCTATCCAGAGCGCCGAGCATAGACGAAGTAGACAACATAGAGATGGATTCAGAAGACAAAGAGAATATTAACGGAGAGACTGAGAGGGGTGATAGTAGGGATGTAGATTTAGACAGTCTAAAAGACTTAGATGAAGCGGAGGAAGTACACATTAGGAGTACAGTTGAGAACCCTGATATGAGAAGGGAGAGCATAGCTGAGATAAAAAGGTTAGCTGAAGGAATAGTACAAACAGGCGGTGGGCGAGGCCCGCTGTGTAGCGTGGATAGTGCAAATATAAATCTTAACGGGAACGACTTAAGGTCTTCGTTAGACGAGAGTGTGCCGGTCGCTCCTCCGCCACCGCAGCATACGAGTGTGATCATTACAAATCCGTCAGTTGATCTTGCAGCTGGTGGGTCGCCTGCATCGGGGGGAACCACGGGTAAGACATTATTAGTTTTCTATTTTTTTTTATTAGATTTGTTGTGCAATTATATAAATTACAATGGTACTTTAAACCTGTTAAACTTCTGTTAATACGTTCTACTAGTCAAGTAAATAAAATAATAAGAATGAGAAGAAATTTTGCAGATTCAAGTTAAACGTCGCAAGTGGTGCAATTATTTTTAATCATATTGGGCATGACAATAATGCAATGTGATGGTTAGCGTATTTTACATACTGCTTGTAGTCATACAAACGTGATTCCATCTTCATGCAGGAACGAAAGTGTAATTTGAATTTTTAGTCAAGCTGTATACACTGCATTCGTGAAACATTTGAAAGGAAGTTATGAATTTTAAAGAATGCCCTTTGGTATAGCGAAATGAACCCGGCTCGGCGCAGAGCCCTGTTTTAATCGTACTGCGAGGGATGTACGGTGGCGCTTCAATAAATGACAAATTGCATCTTCATTTTTTTACCAAGCTGTATAAAATTTCAATCATACAAAGTTTCATGATTCTTCCGGATATTATTCGCACTAAAAACATCATTTGTCAAGTTCAAAAAACTACTTTTCTGAAATATGCAAAATGAAGTTATGAATTTGAATGAATGCCTATCTATGGGCGTAGCGAACGTGAGCCCGGCGCGGAGCCCGCTGGGCGTCCTGCGTGAGGAGTCAGTGTCAGGGGGCGCCTCCATCGATATGCTGGAGCCCTCCAACGACCCCAGACCTGACAACCGGTCTAACTGCGTGTCACCGGCCAGCTCCAATGGCGGTGTTTATTCCGTAAGTTCACTAGAATCTTAGCTTAACGACTTCAGTTCAGGGCTTCTTCGTGCTTGCTCATAATAGTTTGTCCTATTGATATTGTGTTATTATTAAGTGGTTGTTTATAAACGACTGTCAAAACCAAAATGCCGTTGATAATCTTTTGTCCCTATCTATTATCTTAACTCAAGTGTATATTAGAAAGATACAACATTTAACAGTTTTGTAAAATTTTATGAATAAATAAAATAAAATAGTTGACAAGCAAATTGAATGACACCGAAAATTTATAACCAGGTTTAAAAAATAGAATATTTTTATCTTTTGAATTGAGCCCAAATTAAAAAAAGCACGGTTATCCTTCTTTAAAATGTTTAATTTTCAGAACGAACTGGTGGAGAGCTTTGCTTTGAACTTGCACCGGATTGAAAAAGATGTGCAAAGATGTGACAGGAACTACCCATTCTTCACGGACGAGAATCTGGATAAGCTGAGGAATATTATGTGCACGTGAGTATTTTCTACATGTACCTATCTGAAAAAGAGATTACTTTATTTACATGAGAAAAATGCTAAAAGCAAACACCGTCTTTTTTATACCCGACTCCGAAAGGAAAGTTATGTTTTTCAAGAGTATGTATGTATTATGTCTACTTTTTAAGCACGCCATACAGCCTACATCGTTTAACGGATTAGATGTCATTAGATTCACCGTGGGAGTGACATATGGTGTATTAAAATAAAATAAAAAAATAGAATGGTGGAGGTATGCACCATAATACTATAAATTTAAATTGCCTACAAATTCAATCTTTCTCATTCGACCTGTTATTAACAATTAATAGATAGTTGAGTAATAAATCATATTGTTAAATGATTGTAGGTATACGAAGATTCCAGAGCTTCCAATGGTCGTGTTTACACCAAAAATAATCCATCTTCGTTTGTCAGGTACGTGTGGGAGCACCTAGAAATGGGCTACATGCAAGGCATGTGCGACCTCGCAGCTCCCCTCCTAGTGATGATGAGAGAAGAAGGAGCTGCGCACGCGCTGTTCGCGAGCCTCATGACGCGTGCTAAAGACAACTTCCCCTCTGGACAGGCCATGGACGCGCACTTTGCGGACATGAGGTCAGTGACGTAACGACTTGCTGGTCAGTAAATGAATCCCTTAGTCACAAAGCTATGCCTTAAGCAGGAACAGTGTTTGTCTCGGCTCAATAGAGCCTGAAGATCTCACAGCAACATAATCCGTTGAATTGCCTTGTCTTTTTACGAAACAACTACCATCTAACCTTCCGATCCAGAAGGAAAAAGTGAAAAGGGAAGGAGAACAGGGGGGGAGGGTAATATTTTCCCTCACCGAAAAGTGACTGGTAAATATAAAATGATAATATCATGATAGTAAATATTATTTACTACTCAAGTTTCGAAAAACTTCCCAGAATATATTAAAGAGTCGGCAACGCGCATGCGACACCCCTGTAGTTGCAGGCATCCAAAGGCTTTACCTGCTTACCATCAGGCGGGCCCTTTGCTTGTTTGTCACTGTTGTGGTACAAAAAATCAACAAATCAAAGTTAAACCTACAACATAAAACGACCTTGCGTGATTTTTTACCAATTTATGTTCCTATTGGTGTCCAGGTCGCTGATCCAGATCCTAGACTGCGAGTTGTACGAGCTGATGCACGCGCACGGCGACTACACGCACTTCTACTTCTGCTACCGCTGGTTCCTGCTGGACTTCAAGCGCGAACTGCTCTACCAGGACGTGAGTGCTCTATAGTCGCAGTTTTTGAAGGCCAATAATCCACATTGCCTATCCTGGAAAGCAGCCAACGATGGGGCTGCAAATAAGTTTAAGGATATCAAGTTGTTTCCCATAAAGCTATTGTCTAGGAAGATAAAACAGAGAAACTGTTTGTCCTCTGAGAAGCTTAAATTCACACACCAATCCCCTGTTAGACATTGGCCGAGCTATTACTTACTCGTAGAGATAAAATTGATGAGTACAACGCTCTTGCCCATTCTTTACTTTTATTTAGAGTTTAATCCCCTTATGGCACTATGACAGTTGTACAGTATGACAGTTGTAAACAGACAAAACATAATTTGAGTAAATGAAGCTTGTAAGACGGTACTGATGTGCAAGATGTTGGAAAGTTCTTTGAAATTTTCCAGAAATTTTATCAAGAATTATAGGTAATTGAAACTGAAGACACGGAGAAGTTTATGAGAAGTTTCCGAAATTTTCCTATGTGAAAAATTCCGCAATCATGGAAACTTTGCGTCAGCACATTAGTAGCATTATATAAGTAATAGAAAAATCTACATTTTCTAAATTGCACCTCCGCAGGTGTTTTCTTGTTGGGAACTGATCTGGGCAGCGCGGCACGTGGCCTCCGAGCACATGGTGCTGTTCCTCGCCCTGGCCCTGCTTGAGACCTACAGAGACGTCATCCTCGCCAACGCCATGGATTTTACGGATATCATCAAGTTTTTCAATGGTGAGTTAAATACACAAAGCTGTGCGATTATTGCCTTTGGTAATATGGTGCTGCTTCTAGCCCTGGCTTTGCTAAAATCTACACAGACGTCATCCGCGTCAACGTTACATGTCATGACGCTGACATTATAAACGTATTTTCCATTACAAATTGCATTAAATATGCAGCGATCTTATATTTCGTATCGGTATTGATCTTTTTCAAATAACCTCTTAAATATTAACCCCAATCGATAACCGGATAATCGAATACAAAAAAAACATTTTTACTACTCGAAAGCCTAGCTTTATCATTTGATAAGTATGTGGAAAGTTGTGTTTTGTCCTCTAGATTGGAAAATATCTAATTTGGTACAAGTTTTGATTTGTTTTTCATGCGTCATCGTTTGCTTGTTGGATATACTTTAATGCAATGATTTTGGAATAATAAATATTGTGTATAATTTTCATTACATTTGTAATTATTTACAACCCACTCGCTACGCTCGTGGTTCAATTATAGAATTCTTCGCTGGCTCGGGTGTCAATAAACAACGAAAGAAAAGTGAAACAACGACATTGCTTCCTTGTATAGATAACTATTGTAGGTACGAGTACTTCTAACAAACAGCTAACACGTGTATACTGTAGATACTCGTCCACTTTTGCATAATATAAATATGTAATGTATTTTTCCATAGTAAATTGACACAATAATAGTTTATCTAATCATAGTAATGAACATCTGCACAAATACGTAAACACGTTAATGAGATAAAGTCTAGGGGAATCACCGGACAGACATAGTACTGACAAAGTCAGATTGTTAATGATAATGACTGTTAAATTAGTTTAATCGCAATTAAAATGATGTTATCGTCAGTTTTTGCAGATAAGAGGCATAATAATGAGGCATATATTATCATTTATTCAAATTAGATTTTGGATCAGCGATTTAATTGCATAAAAGGACTTATCTACATATAAGTTTAGCCGCAGAAGAATCCTAGAATATGTAGGTAGGTATTTTAACAAAAAATTAGTTCACATTCAATCAATGTGATGCTACTAAATAATGCCCTCGGTGTATCGGCAAACTACTTTTAAATAAATTAATGATATTAGGTAATATAATGAGTAAATAAATTATCACGTACTTGTTAACCTTGGAAATATCAGTAAGTAGGTATGCATGTATAGATTACATTGATGAAAACATTGTAATGCTATTTAGTAATACATAATCTGAATCTATTGGCATCAGCCAAATATTTCCTTACAGACGCCATCAAATATATCTGAGCGGCCAAGGTACCTGTGTACCTAAATATCTTAACATGCACTTTATTGCCTTCACAATAGAGGCGTTGTTCAGATATTTGTGACCACCTTGCCCGCTCCGATATATCTGATGGCGACTGTACATACCTACTTTAAGGGTGTCTATTTGCTTGCATTTCAGAACAATAACAAACCCCTTGGTTTCAGAAATGGCGGAACGCCACGACGCGTCAGCAGTGCTGTCTCTCGCCCGGGACCTGGTACTGCAAGTTCAGACCTTGATAGAGAACAAATAAATCGAACTATAACAATAATAGCACTTTATCACTGCGTTACGTAATTATATAGATCATCGAACGTAGGACAATTATTTGGATAAAGATAATGTTAAAGAATTATATAAACAAATTTACTAAATTATAAACTTATATTGATGTCATATACAAAGGAAAAAGCGACGTAGGCCTCCGGTGCCCATGGCTGGGTAATTTACTAAAGACCTACATAAATGGGGACTTAGGCACTTCCAAGAGAAAGAGAAAGAGAATCAGTTCGCTATTGTGTCAACTTTACTAGTATCATAAGGCACTGAAATCCGATGTAACATCGGATTCAGAATAATTAATTGCATTACCAATTTATGAAGAAATTCATTGATAAATTGGTCATGCAATTCTGAACCTGATAGTACATGAGTTTCTGAATTTAGATCACAGAAAAAATTAAGAATTGAGCAGAAAATTATATAAGCTTCATACAAAAAAACCAAAGCCCATTGACCATTTTTAGATAAGTTGGCGGAATAGAAACAGATTTGGCAAATCGATTATTTTGTGAAATTAAGATTCAGATTGGAATCTACTACTTATACTTTTAATACTATTCCGCAATCAAAATTAATATAATAGTTATAAGTGTCTATAGTTACATAATTATATATGTGTGAGTGCTCTCACTCAATCGTGATGTAACAATTACAAAATGATCATTATTTTGGTACGTTTTATGAGAGTAGTTAACGAGATGCTAAGTTATTCAAATCGTCTATTATACCTAGGCAGAATATATGTTATATTAGATATTTAATATATTTATAATCCAAATTATAGTCTGACCTTGCTAAGTTTTCACGCCAACAACTGCTACGTCAAGTATGGGGCAGGTATGGCACTTTTATACATTCATGTATTCTAACTTTTAAGTCTGTGCAAACTTGGCGTAGACGGACTCTATCCATGTACAATTATATTGAGTTCGGTTCTGTTAAAGAAAAATCGTAAATTATATTCATTTACGTAATGTCTCATAACATGTTTCGATCAATTCACGATGATTATTTTCAAGAGCGTCCTCCCGCGGCTAAAGAAATTATTTAAATAATAATATGTAGATATATTTTTTTTAGTGCCTAGACAGAAAATGTATACCTACGCTTTGCTCGTTTTTACCCTGCTATAAGCTCAAAGCACTTAAATACTTACTATTATAAGCAATTTTCGATTTGTTTATACAGTCAGCAGCAGAAGTAAGTACTTAGCTAAGCGGGTGACGTGTTCAAAATGACCTTGACACGCTCTTATTCTCATAACAATAAAGTCGTGTCAAGCTCATTTTGAACACCTCACCCGCTTAGCTACTTCTTCTGCTGACTGTACAGTCAAACTTATCGTGTACTGCAACTTCAGTGAAACATGAATGAGGAAAATAAACGGGACCTTACTTACTTCATTCATGAATCTGAATTAATAGGAAATAAACTGATAAGCGTACACACGTGAGTACTACAGGGGTTCCACGAATTTGCCTACTACGTAATATTTACTCATTTCATTACCGCCGGTTGCCGAGGATTCCCCGGTTTGGTTGATAAAAACAACATTCTTTAGTTACAACCTACGTATACTAATAGCTAACTATAAAATTTATATGCTGCCCATGACCCATTTTCATTGATTGAACATACTACTATGGTATCTTAAGCCATGTCAATATGCAAGCGGACCTTTTTAATCAAGTAGGAACCAACCAATAAGTATGTTGTGTTGCATTAACATCATGGGATTATTTATTATTTCTAACGCGTTTGCGTTATGCAATATACCCATTTTTAGAAATGAGCCACTTTTTTACAACGATTATAAATAGCTTAAATAAGTATGTTAAAAATCAATCAATATTGTGTTTTTGCGTTGCCGTAAAAAAAAGTCTCAGGTATCATATACGATTACGTCAATCCGAGATGACTTTTTATGATTGAACGAAACGTAAACGATAGTGTGACCGTGAGCGTGAAGTAAATCCGCTTGTAAATTAGGAAATCAATATTAGCATATAATGTTCGTGTCTGTGAATAACACCTTTTAAACAACCGTCAATCTAATTCTAATTCTCCGGATTGCACAGTATCTTAAGTATCTATGTAGTATGACCTTACTTGTACTATTACTAGTACAGGACGCCATCAATATATCGGAGCGCTAAGGTACTAAAAAAGATCTGAACACGCACTTTATCGCCTTGACAATAGAGGCGTTGTTCAGATATTTGTGACCACCTTGGCCGCTCCGATATATCTGACGGCGGCTGTACGTACAGTCAAGGAATTTGATTCGCGTACCGTTTCGTTGATTTATTGCTTGAAATGTCGGAATATCATAAGGCTTATATTTCTTTAAGCAAGCGAAGAAACATAGCCCTTAGTACTATTAATTGTCATCAGTAATTTAGACTTAAGATGGTACGCGAATCAAATTCCTTGACTGTACATATATATTACAATTTGAAACCGCCAACGTTAAAATAATATTACCTACTTAGCATATTATTTATTTTAATAGTTTTCGTAAAAATACAGGAAAATAAACTGATTACCCTGTTCTTCTCTTGCATAAAAAAATGCATTAAAAATGTTAACTGGTCGACCGGAAATACAATTACAAAGCTCGTAGCATATCGAGTACAAATTAAAGATTTCTTCAATAATATCGTTCCGTGCCTACCGAAATGTAGGTTATAATATAACTATTTATACATTACATAAATTAATATACAAGTTCTGCATATCGTCTTATACTTCCCTCCGTGCCTTGTCTTGTCCATATTTTTTCATATATTTCAATTAAATTTTTCATATAGTACTGGTTTAAAACCATTTAATTACCTCGAGCAAACCTCAGTAAAATTTTTCAAACAAAACACGTATGACTGTGTAGGTAATGCAAGTATACGAATATTTATCAAATGTCTAAATTGACCTTAGGCTTGTTAAAAAATCAATCTATTTACAACCTATTCTATTTATATTATATCTAACCTCGAAACTGTAATTCAAGGCCAAAAAAGTTACTACAATGTTGCCACTGCAGTAAAATGTTTGTACAATGGTATAGTCCCTTTTTTTTATTAAAAACACGCTAAGATAATTTATTTGTTGGTAATTTCAATCCTATAATTTAAAGAAGTAATTGTATTTACTTATTTTACATAAATAAAAGACGCCCTAATAAAAAGTTAAACATCCGTGATTTTTGGTTGCAAAGCTGGTATTGCACTTGTATTACTTCGGGTATTCATAACATTTGGTACAATAATTTACGACTAAGTTAAGAACTACATCAAGTCAAAAACGAAACCTTATCGTGTTTAATATGTTCGTTAGAATTATCTCCGTGTAAGTTTACTGTTGAAAGTAGAGTACAGTCGGCGCCAAAAGTTCATACCTACCTTTTTTTTACAAAAACCTTATTTTAACTAGTGGCCCGCTTCGAACCGAGAACTCGTGATATACATGCAAACGAGTGGACCAATATAACAAGACACTTAATGATGATTTTTTCGCGCCTTCTAAGCTCCATAACGCCTTGATCTATCTGGTCATATTTGAACACTCAAATTATATTATTTATCTATGCTGCATCCCGAAGATATTTTATAAAGTTATCGTGGAACAATTATTTAAAATCAAAAATCTATCGAAATGCAGAGACGTCTAGGTAGCCAGCTGACAGTTCCGTTTTATCCGTACGTCTGTAAGTACTTCACTTCGCTTACGCTCCACTCTTTAGATAATGTCACAGAATAAATAATATGATAATGTTGGCCAATATAAAGCAGCATATTATAAAAAGGTTGGCGAAACCTGAAAAGTTTACTTGACAGTGACATAAGCGACAATGATGGTTATGACACTGACGTATCTGTCGTAGATTTTTTGGCCTTGAATTCCAGTTTCGAGATTAGGCTTGGGACATTTGAGAGCATGCCGTGGTTCAAAAATCTATGAAGTCGAAGTTTTAAGTGTAAAGTTGTGTCATAGTAGCTGAATTTATGTTTTCACAAATAGCTTGTTTTTTTTATATTTTTATCTTCCACTTTGACTTTATAAACTTTTTTTTACATTCAGCGACTCCATGGATTTTAGAACCTCGGTAAGTTTGCTACCAAATGTCCCAAGCCTAATTATATCATTTTAATCCTCATCAATATTTAGATCTGAACGAGAAACTTTCTATATGCATATGCACATTTTAAGATGATGATTTAAATCTAATGAATTGACTTCATTGTAAATGCGCTTTTTGTGTTCGTTCAA
This sequence comes from Pammene fasciana, assembly GCA_911728535.1. Lineage (NCBI taxonomy): Eukaryota > Metazoa > Arthropoda > Insecta > Lepidoptera > Tortricidae > Pammene > Pammene fasciana. The sequence goes on from OU452292.1 coordinate 9,790,494, forward strand.
GCGAAAAGTTAATTACTAAAGCTCATTAGTTAGTACTAAACGCTTAAGCGTTACACACCCATAATAGCGCTTCTATAGGTAATGATTCTGTTATGTATGATATTTTCTTTAAATATTTATTTAGGCCTCTATTTCAGAACTTAAGTTCCAAATCTTACAACCTATTTTCAAGTTACGAATTGGGTGTGCCTGTATTAAGCCTTCATTTTTGTTTTACGATTAAGAAAATCGACAGTGTAATGTTGGCACTGTAGATAGAGGCCTAATCAATGCACATAATTATTTCTGTTCTTAATGAGTCGCTAGATTTTCCTAAATGTTTTAAAAAGGTAAGTATAAGTAATGAAGGTTAATCGTATAAAAACCAAAAGTGTAAAATTATCCTGTGCGCCATTATTATTGCCAATATTTAAATATGTCTAACGATAATTTAAGAATTTGTTTATTATTAAACAATGTGCACAATACCTTAGTATATTTATTATAAATTAAACGGTATATACATTAATAAATATCATATTTGTTTAAAATTGTATTTACTAAAGCTTAGTCTATATATTCTTATATTTCTCTTTTTAAATAAATTTAAATATATTTTATAATATCTGGGAGTGACGTGGTGTCAACCAACTCAGTGAACAAAATGTATGCGATCAATTTATGATAAACTGAGATAAACGGTTTATTTATGGTCATCAGAGTTACCAATAACCAAAAGACATGATTTTTTTTAAAGATATAAGGCTCAAAACACACCTGAGCTGAATTAAGCCAATTAATAGACAAAATGCTTAAATCTGTCTATGGTAGCTGATTCTTTGTATGTAGACAAATTCTATGAATTGGCTTAATTCAGCTCAAGTGTGTTTTGAGCCTAAGTTTCCGTTTCTTAATCCATCTGTTCCATTGCGCCCCTCCCCTTACATAAATACGATTTCTTAGTGTAGGTAAGTGAGTAGTATTTGCAAAATGGTTATTTGATCTGTTTACTTATGAGTTTTGATTGATGACATGAAATTGTACTTTATCGAAATAAAAATAATTTCAATTGATGTTGGTTTTCACCATGGCACTGGTATAATGATTGCATTATTAGCAAAACAGCTTTTTAAGTGTTTCTGCAGAATGATTATGTGTCAGATGGTCCGATTGCTTGTGATGATCAATACGCTTACCCTATCATTAAATTTATACACCTACATTACACTGGCCTAAGTCCAAGCATTAATATATACTAGCTAAGCTACAAATTGTGTTAAGAACACAACTGGTGTCAAATTTAGTAAAATATTTTACATAAGAAAAGAAAATACACTTAATGCGATCAAGACGATTAGAAAACGTTTAGGAAACTACAGTGTACTCCACGGATCTAAAAATAAGAGTGCACAGTGACTCAATCTTTCGGCCAATAACATATCCAGATTCAAAATGTTGCTTCTACGGAAACATCATTAGCCTGAAACAGGGGTTGCCAAACTGTGGCTCTCCGAATACACCTCTTTTATTGAACATAACAGTGAAACAGAAAACTGCGGTTGTATGAGCTTCCAAAAATTCCATATCTTTCCGCCATCAGTGTTTGTCAAAGTTTGCCGAGCTCTGGCCTAAAAGACAGACTCACGTGTTTGGTTTGTTTATAAATATTATTTTTTTTACAGCTTGGATAGATATCGTAACATTGCACGGACCATATGTTTGTATTGCCAGTGCAAACAGTTTTAAATCTTATTCTAAACGTTTTGATCGCATTTTGTGTTACAATATAAAATTTGAAATTATAAACGATGTTTTATATAATTAGATAAATGTTTGTACGAATCAATGTTACTGTCATTTTATGCACTTGTTAAATTAAGGAGATGAATATATTTAAACCTTTTAGTGTACAGTTGTATAGATGGATGTTAGATGTGTCTATAGCTATTGGAATACTGTATTAAATTTGAATATCTTTTTGTACTTGTCTAGCTTCTATAAACTTTTCAACGTAATAGTAAACTTAAATTTACTTAGATTTTTTGTAGCAGTTCATAGTTTACATTTTAACCCCCTTGTTAATAAACGGGTTTCAAGTCTCATTTAACTAACAATCGTTTGTCCCTATTCGTCCCTTTCACAGTTGAGTTTGTTAGAAAGAGACAGTGCATAATCTAACTAAATGACACTTGTGAGACGTTTATGAATAAGGGGATAAGTAAAAAAATACTCCCTCCTATTTTAATGTATCTTTCAATGAATTCGTAACAGTCTCAATTTTTAATTGAAAGCATTAAGTTTTGTTATTACCATTTATTTAATTATCTCATGTAGTAAGAGTTCTTAAATAGAAAAGAAAATTAAGTAGAATAATAGATATTTAACGATGTTAATAAATGGCATCCTAACTGTCATTGGTTATATTATAGATTCGTAATGAAACTATTTTTGTGAAAGTCATCTTGTCATTAAAATATGTTTACATTTGTATCATTGTTTTAATCATCAAGTCTAGAAATGCGCGTGAAGAAAATATCTACCATTCGGTACGTACAGTCAGCAGCAGAAGTAGCTAAGCGGGTAGGCTGTCCAAAATGACCTACACACGCTCTTATTTTCTTAACAATAAAGTCGTGTCCAGCTCATTTTGAACACCCTACACGCTTAGCTACTTTTGCTGCTGACTGTACGTGCGAGTAGGTTTCAGTTCGGTTCACACGGTTTCACCGCCTCTATTCAAAAAATGGCTACCATAGACAAATTTAAGCAACCATAGACAATTTTAAGCAATTTGTCTATGAATTTCTGAATTCAGATCAGGTGTGTGGTGTCCCTAAGTGACAGTCGCTAGCAGTGGCGGAGGGCCAAACAATTTCTTAGGCAAGCCTGAGCTTAATTTGGCTTAAAATTTCTTCATGAGCTGGAGGAAAATTGCTCAGGTGCCTGAAAATTAAGCAATCCGATGGAAATCGAGTCCTATGGACGCGCCGCCACTGGTCGCTAGCAATTCTAGTGTGATATCTCTCTTTTGAGAGACGCTTAACTGCAATGGCCTCATAGCATACTCTTACAATAGAGTGCTTCTTATTTCTTGATTTTTTTCGTTACCTCTTATTGTGTTCTTTGGGACAAAAAAACATAGTTAATTTTTTAAACTATTAATTAAGTTTTAGGAGTCCCTACCACTTTCGACAAATTTGTGCTGAGAAAAAAATACTAATATAACAAATGACGTTAAAAAACATTCAGTATACTTCGAATTTAATAAGTAAGTAGTGTAAAGTATAAAGCATAGTATAAAGAAAAATCCAGATATAAGAAGCACCCTAATCGACCCCCTCCTTCCACGCTGTTTTCGCTCCCCGCTTTTCCCCATCAATACCGCGCCGCAACCACGTTTTATTTCCGAATCAGAAAATAACACCAAGAGAAGCGCCGATGACTTGGCGGTAGAATGTTAGACTTTCAATCCGGGTTCTCTCAAACCCCGGCTCGTACCACTGAGTTTTTCGGAATTAGTATACAGAATATCATTTGATACTTACCAGTCGCTATTCGGTGAAGAAAACGTCGTAACGAAAACCGACAAAGCCTAGTTTCCCCTCTGGGTTGGGAGGTCAGATGCCAGTCGCTTTCGTAAAAGCTAGTGCCTACGTGAATTGCTGGGATTAGGTTGCCGAGCAGACCGCAAGCTCAATTGAGCTTTGGATAGACCGGGACAAACTCTAGGAAAATGATGAGAAAATAACATCAATAGTAAAACCGCAGTGCACCAACGGATGTGGAAATAGCCCTTATAAAGCTCAATTACGACAACCTAAGTATTTGACCTCATGTGCATGAAAGACAGGTGATGCCCCGCAGCATCCGCAGTGGATCCATCGTAATGACGTCACAACTGAACAGTGACCTGCGATGTGTTAATGGATTGTTTTTGCGTGTTTTCGGGCTGAGTCATTGTTGACAGAAACCTAATCTAACCTAACCTTTAACAACTACCTGAAAGTTGGGCGCCAGAATGAGATAAAATATCACACTATGGATTTTCACAGATTAATAATGCAGGGACAGGAGTAGGACGCGTGTAAATTTGAAAATACCGTCCATAAGGACACGATTTAGCGCTCCTAGCCCAGATGACTGGTGGCGCCCAAATATAGCTTATAGGGTGTTGGAAATCATTTACAAATTTATATTATACCCATTAGGTACACGATTCTTAGGTCTGATTATTATGATTATTCTGTGCAACAAAGGACAGCGAATGAAATATATTATTTGTATGTCTTTCCCGACCACGGAACAATGGTGATCCGGAACTTTGTAGAGGCCCTTTCGACAACCTTTAATGATGGACACACGCAGAGACAGCACCCGCCATGGTGTAAGGACTTTTGAGAGTTATAATGTAGTCTAAAATGTAATAGGCTAATTACTGGGCTATTGGATGAAGAATAAATTTGTTAACGGCCTCCTAGCCTAGTCGGTAGTGGCCCTACCTATGAAGTAGGAGGTCCCGGGTTCGAATCCTGGTCAGGGCATTTATTTGTGTGTTTATCACAGATATTTGTTCCTGAGTTATAGATGTTTTCTATGTACATATATCTATCTATTATATATAAGTATATCGTCGCCTAGTACCCACAACACAAGCCTTATTGAGCTTAGTGGGACTATGTTGATTTGTGTAAGATTGTCCCATACTATTGATTTATTTAAACTTTTTGCAAAACTAATTTGATTACTGACTTTTATAGTCGATTGTGAGTGAGTAATATCAAAGAGACTGTATAAATAGACAGTCAAAGAAATCATGTGTTATTGTAATTATGCGATAACACTGAAGCGCTATCTGAACTAGAGCAAACCAGAGTTACATAGCATAATATAGTTTAATACATATTCGGAATTGCCTTATTTTTGCTGATTCAGAATACTAATAAAAATACAACTCGTTTTATTAAAAAAATGTGTTGTTTTTTCAGTGTCAAGGCAGAGTTATATAACTACTTACCGTTATTCATAAACGTCTAGTTAATTTATGTTTTGCCTTATCCGTCACTTCGACAGTCGTGTTTGTTAGAAAGAGGCAAAATATAAATTAACTAATTGAGCTCTGAGAGACGTTTATGAATAAGGGGGGTTTTTCTTTCTGGTCATACTTTGTGTGTAAATTAAATTAGGTAAGTATAACAAAAGCAAGCAACAAGGTCCGTTGATAAATTAATTTATTACCTATAAACTATAAAACCTTATGAAAAAGCATTGCTTATCTGCTCTTATAAATACATGAATAAATTGAATAACTTACTGGGATTACCATATATCAGATCAAATCAAACGACTATAAACATAGACTTCTTACACATAAATAAATTATGATTATTATTTAAATATTAATAAATAAAAATATTATAGCACATGATTACCGTTAGGCACGCTTATAGCTTTCATTGTTTGCCTTAGGTAAAAAATAAGTCTAACATTATGTTACAATAAGTTTCTTCTATTTTTTCAGACATTAATTTAGTTACCTACATAGGTACTTAATATATTTTAATTTAATTTAAACGCGTAGTATAGCCTCAAACGATTGAGTTGATTGTTTTGTTATATTCCTTTCTAAAGTCCTCATCAAGCTCAGGCACATTTACAAGATCCCTATATGATGCAGGGAAGCCCACCCAGTGGTCCCAAGTCTTGATTTCTTCGAAGAACTTCGATCCCGGGCACTCCGTGGCCCTGACTTGCCGGTGCCCAACCAGCTTGTAGTTTGGTTGGATGTAACCAAGTTCAACCCCGGCAGCTATTAATGATTTCACTGTTTTTGTTTGATCCGCTGGCGGAGTGGCGTCTGCAAGTTAATAAAAAGGTGTTAACAACGGCAAACTTACTAATAAGTGTGGAATGGTAAGATTTAAGAGCCCAGACCTGCACCCAGGAGTCTTTATTTACAAATATTTGGTGCGGTTTCATACGCAATTGATCCGGGAAAGATGGATCACTTTGGTTATCAGAAATATGTCTTCTCGTTGCAAATGCTTACTTGTCCAATCGCCGATCACGCAGATGCCAATGCTGACGTTGTTGAAATGCAGTGCATGAGCCCCGAGAATAGGCCAGCCTCTTCCTTCATAAGCCACACCATCGCTGCCCACTCCAAAACTAAAAGAAAATATTATAACAGTTAAGAATTGGTCTTAGAGCTCGATACTTTGACTTTGGTATTTTCAAAATGTGTAACAATAGCGGCAACAATAATAAGTGTGCCAATTCAGAGTGTCAGCGCATTAGGACTTTTAGGTAGGTTATAAGTACAGTCGCCATCAGATATATCGGAGCCACCAAGGTGGTCACAAATATCTGAACAACACCTCTATTTTCAAGACGATAAAGATCATGTTCAGTTATTTTTGAGTACCCTAGCCGCTCGATATATTTGATGGCGACTGTACTTGATGTCAATATGATTTTGATTTGGGAGTTTGTATCCAAGAAAACAACTGGAAATGAATTTGATGAGAACTCTTGACTAGTTAGGTTAGCGAACTCACAATCACATAATACGGCGGTTAAGCTCTTCGCAAGTCCTAATTTCCACCATTTTGAACAGTTTCCAAAAAATTAAACAACATAGAAATCTACATAACTATACCCTTAGATGTATGTAAATACATAGGTATATGAACCTAACTACCCGTCGGCGTCGGTGACGATGTACTGATATTAGTCATCGACCACCTGATGCATAACAAACGGTAAAATAAAAAATACTCATTAAATGCATTTTTGCACGTGCATGCATTCCACATACTGTGGGTAGGTAAAGAAACAATTTCATATTACTTACTGATAACCAATATCCCACCAATCACGATCATCCATGTGGAAATTTTGCATAGTCTTCATAGCCTGTATACAGTCGTCTCTATTGTAGCAAGCTTTCGGAGTATAGGAATGGTGAATGACCACGTAGGGCACGGGTGTGCGCAGGGGCTGCGTGGCCTTAGGCTTTCTTGCCCCCCATTCTGCACGGCTCACATAGGGGAAATCGTACGTGATGACCTCGTTTTCTACTGACAAGTTCCCTGTAAACATCATAGTTATATTTAGTATTTTCTTGGTCTATGTAACTAATTGTAACTATTAGTAGACACATTACTACACATATACTATAGGCAACCAAGTACGTATCTAAAATAAATATAATTAATAAACTAAAGATAACATATCTTTTTTGACATCTGAAATAAATATGATTATAGAAACCGGTAAAATTTTACGGTTTCTATGATTATATATCTTTTTATAATTTTACTTACATACATTTATTTTTACCTGCATCGTTTTTTTCGAACAAAACTCGAAAAAAAAACAAAAAAAGTTGAAAGCTGAATCTATATAACACCTCCATCTTTAATGTCTGTGATTAATTACGTACGCTATTTAAGTATTTACTGTAATAATACATACATATCATTGCAATAGTACCTACTAAAAGGTATTATTTTTATTTTTACTGACCTGGATTAGATATTATTACCATATTTTTAACTAATAAACCACTTTTTTTACTTGGCGCCACGTCTTTACACAACGAGATTAATCTAACAACTGAACAAAATAAATAAAAGATTTTTTGATGGCGGATAAATCGTCTCCGTCTCTCTTTAACTAAATGAAAGGGATAAGCGAATTTATTACCATGATTAAACAAGTCCGAAATAAGGGGAATTATTTTTTCCTACGATGGGCATGAGTTACACTTGTTACTAATAAGACGATAGGTAAAATGTGTCACATCTATTAACGAGAACACCATCTATTACCTATAAATAAGTCTAGGCGCTAGACTAAATTATATTAAAAATAAAATCATGCAAACTTACTGTAAAATAAATTGAATACTTAATCTAAATAGTTCAATAGTTCAATTATGCATTCACATTTGAATATACATTTGTATTTTTTTCAATAAACAATTCAACTTAACAAAACAATAAATAGGTACCTAACAAAGGTAATTAAATAAAATCTCAAATTATAAATATTTTCTTTTTTAACCTCTTTATCAACCGAGATAAAGTTATAAATATAATAAACCGGCTTATCTACTAATAATTTTTGACTTTTTACCTACAGATTTGGGCTGGCAATTATTCGGATATTATCCGGATAATATGGCTACTATCCGGATCCGTACAATAATTATGAATGCTTATGAGACCCACACACACTCTATTTGAATTCATCAATTCATAGACAAAATCAGACGGGAATCCTTAATTTGTCTATGGCCTCATGACAATTTTCCGCAACCATAGACAAATTTAAGCATTTCCGTCTGCTCTTGTAATGAATTGATGAATACAGAACTGAATTCAGGTGAAGTGTCTGGAGCGCCTACGATCTACATCATTACTTATAGTCATAACGGTACCAAATAGGAATCGGCGCGCCCTGGTAAAGCAACAATTAAAACAATAATAGACGAATAGCCTTGTCGGCATAATAGCTAGGGATACACGCACAGATGTGCCCACCGGATTTGTCTGACGGATGTGCCCGGCGGACAAATCCGTGCGTGTATGGCGCGAATAGGACACATCCGGCGGGCACATCTGTGCGTGTATCCCTAGCTAATGCAGCGATAATATGCTTACTGACTATACAATATTCTACTTACTCGTTTGGTCTTTCGTGTCTGGTAGAGGAAAGGTCCTTCAAATTGTCCCCGGCTAACATCCCACCAAACAGTTTAAACTTTTTATAGCATAAAGTCAGGATAAAAAAAACTTACTAGTTAACATTACAGTCGGAATAGCTACCGCCACTCCTATCAGTCCGATCAATAAAATAGTGATAAAGATTTTCATTCTATTCGTCTTCTTTATAGTTTTTACGGGATGTGACTCTTCACAATCACTGTCCACATCTGAGATATCTGCAACCAAATTATACATTAAATTACTAGTAGTAAGACCGAAAAAAACAAGCGTTGCTTTTGAAAATTTGTTGGACACTGTGTACTATTTCCGTATATTAATTTTATCTTATAATCTACCTATAGATATTGTTTTATCGTTCGCGTACTTTTGAGGAGATAATTGTTAACAAATACACTCATTCAAACAAGACGCACTTATCACCTTATATATACCTACACAATGTTGAGTTTTATTGAATACTGGATATTATTATTATTGAGCACCTTTATCTGCATTTTTGAAGTTACTGCAAAGAACAATCTAATGCGGATGTTAGTGCGCTAGATTATATTAAGTATCAAGGCTATAATAGTAAATATGCATTAAATTATAGTTTTCAAAGTGTACCAAGTAGGTATATTTAAAAAAAAGGAAATTTAATTGGTATAACTCTTTTTCTCTCTCGAAATTAGGCGCCTCTTAGTTTCCAAATAACCGATAAAAATATGTGATACACACAATCATCCATTAATAATTATAATATATTCAAAATGATTTTAATTTAAATTCCGCTTCATCACACGTAGGTACGTATACGAAATATTCGACTCCTTCACTTTGCATGCTAAACTTACCACCATAACCTCTGTATAATATGAAATAAACTAGGAACTACAGTTATTTCCTATCCACAAAAAAAAAACGTAAAAAAATAACGCAAAGCTATGGCGAATCCCTTTTGCCTTTTTTATTATATCCTATAATTTGTTTAGTAACAAAATCAGTATGTACCCTAACTATTTACTGGTATTTGAATAATTATATACATTTGTAATAGAAATATCACAACAAAATCAATAAACGAAACAAATTAAATGTATAAAACGACAAATAGCTGTTATTTCTAGTTTGATCACAGTAAAATATCGATGGGAGTAAAAAGCGAATGGTCATATTATGACAACCTCGATAGTTAACTCCGGTTTCAAATAAGAAATTTTGATACTAAACAATATCTACACTTTAATTAAAAACTATCACCACGATTCTCCGTACAACACACTAATTATTCTTATAATTTAAGATTAAATAAAGAATTTTGACAACTAGTAGACGCGTTCTCACAATTTTAGCTAGCGGCGGGCGTGGACTGGCGAGGGACTATAGAAGCATGGTATATGGTTAAACTTGCTTTAAGTATACATTTATATAGTTGCTTTGGCAATCGAGGTGATTCCCCAACCGCGGCCGATGCTATTGATCAGATGTAGTGAACCCTCGAAATGAGAAATGAGATGAGATTATACAGGTATATTCTTTTAACAAAAAAAATGGGCAGTAGAAAAATATACTACATATCATGCTAAACTATTTTTGAGAGTGAATTATTGCTTAGATGTTATTGTTTTGGGGGTGTACGTACATGTACAAGTGGTATCATAAAATAATTACTCCACAAAACTGCAAAGCTAACTTAAAATTAGTTAAAGCATCTAGCATGTATTCTTAGATAGATATATGCTAATTAACTCGCTAATAATTTTTACCACTAAGTATCACAAAAACTAAACGAATGATTAACAACCGGCCAGTTGGACTCGAATTAAAATATACTACCTAATCTTAATTGTAGTAAGGCATATCAATTTATTAGGTATGCAATTTATGAATGCATAATGACTCGTAGTAAGGCACATCAATTTATTATGCAATTTATGAATGCACAATCGTAACACGAGTTTGACTTCTAATCCTCGGAGTTATAGTATAAGGGTCAGTTGCAGCAACCACTTTTGATGGACTCATCAGCTTGACCTATGGGGTACTATGAAAATTTCCATACAACAAAATTTAGCGAAAGTTTTAACGGTGACAGATGCTTTGGTACAGTCACCGGCAACAGTATCTTCCTACATGAAGGCCGCAAAGATATATGACACGCTCTTATTTGTACGGACATAGGAGCGTGTCACATATATTTGCGACCTTCGTATAAGAATATACTATTGCCGGTGACTGTATAACGTCTGCAACCGACCCTTAGTGTCTAAGAAACCTGATGTTTCCTGGCTAACAGCTCCTGTCTCTACAAGCCACTTGGAAGTTGGAACTCCTTCTTACAATTTTTATATATACCTAAACCTAGGTATACATCGCCGATCAATAAATCTTACGTGTTTCATAAATATTGTAATAGCTCTTAGCGTTATGGTAAAACATTGTTAATATCATATAAATAACACTGTGTCATATATATCCGCTTAGTTACCTTTTTAATAAGTATGTATATTTTACTAGGTACTCAGCAAGTACTCATTGTGAATTTGCTTTTTTTTTCAGTGGAAAATTACTACAAATTGGATGTCCAATATAATATTTTAAAAAAACAATTGGAACATCATGGGATCTTCATTTGCCATTTTTCGTCATTCATCGGATACTTTATCAGCGCTTATGTTATGAAAAATGCAAAGCAATATTTCACTTGTGAAAATAGATTGTGTATTGTGTTGCATATTTTTAAAAGCAGATGCATTTTTGAGAACTGTAAACGAGGTTACATTAGGTTTCTTAAAGCCTAAGCCTAGGAACACTACTACGATGTTCAGTTCAGAAGTCAAACTGCGGTTCGTACCTTATTCATAGGCACTAGATACGATACTGTTCATGGTAACCAGCTGTTACCAAATCAGGTTAGCCTAAGAAAAATACTTAAAGGTGAAAGTCAAGTATTATTTTTCTATAATCGCTGTATTATAATATAAGCGTAAAATTAATAAAAAGCGTAAAAAAAAAATGAATAAGACAAAGTTATTAGTTATTATTGGACAAAAGTCAAGCTGTTGTCATGAAGATTTTAAATCTCTAGTGTGAAAGATGCTCTACTTACTTTTATTTACTTAGGTACACATTTGATTTAGCAATTACTTAGGTTACTTTTGCTTTTACAACAGGAAAAAAATTATAAACTGCTAAATACTATTTATTTCTAGACTACTACATATAACTATATAACCTTAACTGTTTTATCTACAGAGTTAATGGGCAGCTAACTATTTTTTTATCAGAGTCGGTATTTACTTGGCATTCGGAGGGAGGTAATCAGTAAATATAGGTGTTAATATAATACATACAAAGTTTTGAAAAGTAATTTATTGAATGTATAAATGTACAAATAAATATATTTTTGAAGTGAAAACTTCTTTAGCCGCGTTGGGCAATTTTTCGTAGGGGAAAATCTTATGAGTTCGCGTCACCGACACCGTCACGAAAACAAAAACGCATCACAAGCCAAACATGTAAAATGAATATTGTTGTTGTTTATATTTTGGAGCAATTAACTAGGGGCGCATAGGTTGCCGTAGGTTTCCTTTTCACTTCCATCCTCTTACCTATCTTCCCAATATTTCCCGGTGGCATCATGCTTTCAATTTTCATCAAATAACACAAAACTAACGACACTTCACAAATTACACACTACGAGTTTACAGATCCTTGCAGCACACTGGTTCGAGTAAATAATGTCACTGAAAACTACACACATCACATCACATGTAATTAAAACTTATAACACTGTCCGTGGAACAATGTGTAATGTGTAACCAACCAAGTTTCAGCTCATTTGTAGTTACTACGTTTGTTTACTGATTTTAATGTAATTCGGCACAAATTAAGAGTTACCGTTTGAGAATTATCTTTGCTTGTAACAATAGCTATGATCAGAATCGTTCAATAATTCAACAAAATAATTGATACCTAATTGGCATCACGTTCAACTGCATTCAATAGACTTAATTTTTCATCAACTCTTTAATTTCCCAAAACAATATATGTGTAGTTACCTACACCCAACGCCAAACATAATATGTTTACACTTTTGCACCATACTCGTTTGCAATAAGGCTTAAAAATGTATAGCCACTTATTTGGCGTTGACTGTACCTAGTAGGTACAGTCAGTAGCAAAAATTGCTAAGCGGTTGGGGTGTTCAGAATACACTCTACACGCTCTTATTTTCTTAACAATAAAGTCGTGCCAAGCTCATTTTGAACACCTCACCCGCTTAGCTACTTCTGCTGCTGACTGTACTACCTAACTCATGACTGCAGGCCGGAAATGAGATTCGAGTCGAGAACCATCGAGCTCACTATATACGTTGACATAATTAAACGTGTTAGCAAAAATTTTACAAACAGTCACAATTATAATTAGTCTTCCTGTTTTAGCCCAAATGTTTCGGTTTTTGGCGAGAATTTTTAATATGAGACAATGGAATGATTTTGTGGCCATCATGGTTTGCTGGTTGGTTCAGACACAATTTGTTTTCTGAGTCTGTAGGTATGCTATAATTAGACTGTTTGGTTATCAAAATCGTATCCAAATATTACATTTCAGTCATGACGAAGTGTAATCATATTTAAAACGATAAAGAGACTAGTTAAATTTAGATGTTCGAGGGACTAAATACTGTTAGAAGATATGATAATTTATTAATGTATAAGTACCTAATATAAGTGAGGTATCCATTAGTTTAACATATTTGCTACTATTACTGAGTTCTACTTATTTCTCGCAACTGTTTAATTTTCTTTAATAATTGTGTTAAGGAATAATTTTACATCAATTGGTACTAAAGTTATTAAAGAAAATAGAAACTTATATTAAACAATATAATTTAATAATTGACTTTAATGCTCTCAACTAGTACCATGAAATTTTTTAATCTTTATTTACCTAATAAATTCGCTGTATTTTCTACTATCATACTGTAAATATTAGATTATTATAAATATGAATATTGGTTTACATTGGTTTCTATAAATTGTTATGACATTAACGCATGATTTGTGTACAATAATGGTTAATCATGCTTGTCTTAAAATGATTATTGTAGGTAGGTATCTAAATACTATATAGGTAAGTATCTAAATAATAATGGTACATTTTGCAGAAATTGTTGTTAATTGCTTAGATAAAGATCTGTGACGTACATACACAACGCAATTATCGTATAATATTCTAATCGTAGAGTGAACTCTAACATAAATAAGTAAGTACATACTCGTATATCATGCAGCCTTACATGTACACACAACGCCTCACTAGGTATACACTTTTGAACCTTATTCCACTGTAATAACGTTCAAAAGTGTATACCTAGTGAGGCGTTGTGTGTACTTATGTACACTCGAGAGCAAAAGTTTCGGGTCACTAGCATTTTCTTGAATATCTCAAAAGATATTAATTTTAAAGATGTTAACTTTAAAGATATTAAAGTTTATGTTACTGACCCGAAATGTTTGCTCTCGAGTGTATATATCGTGATTGACAGACAATCTGATGTCTTACCGACATCATCGCGCATTGTATTTTAACATACAGTCAACAGCAGAATTAGCTAAGCTGTTGAGGTGTTCAAAATGAGATGAACACGACTTTATGGTTAAAAGAATAAAAGCTCGTGTAGGTCATTTTGAACACCTCACCCATAAGGTATACACTAGCGCCATTGGTAAATAATTGTGATTATAATAATTATTTAAATTTAACGATAGATATTTTAAAACGGGCCACTATGTAGGTACTGTATTTTGTATATAAGTACTTTTTCTTACATAAAATTAGTTTATAGGTACGTTGTTGGATTCATCTCTAGAGGTCGACCAAAACAGCCCTAACGGGCGTTTTAACTTAGGAGCATTAATAAGCTAAGCTTATTACCAATGGCGCTAGTGTATATCTTAAAGGGCTCTTAAAATTAAGTACCTGTATCATGCGTAGGACATTTTATTCTGCTTACCTATTTATTCCCCACTACCACATACTAACTGAGGTAACTGCAAAGCTAAGGGTAACGCTGACAAAACAAAATTCACAATTTTACAATAGGGGAATAACCATTTGAAATAGCAACGCTCTTCATTTCCTGTTCGTAGGTAATTGGTTAATTTCCTTGAAGGGACACTTCGGTACCTTTTAATGAGCTTAATAAGGACTTTCAGTTAAAGAATTCCAAAAAGCGATAAAACAGGAAGATTCATTTGGTTGTTATTTATGATATATGGGGAATCGGCTAAGAAAATACTCAATTATTACTTATATGTTTTTATTTATTGGTGACATATATATATAAGTAACAAAATTCGAATTAGATACAGACAGAGTGACCAAAAACTAACAAAATTCCCGTCGTCTGTAAGGTTTCGGAACTACTAATCCTTAGATAGTTTTGGAACCTCTCGGATCGATTTGTTTTTTGGACTTTTGTCCCAAAACCTTACATAGCTGTAAGGGTAAATTACGGGAATTTAGTTCTTTTTGGGCCACCTGTATAGATCATGTAGTTGTAATAAAATTTTTTTTAATAATGTTCGTCAATTGAATAAAAGTTTTAATATACTATAAAAACGATAGTTCACATACATTCGATAGGCGATCTAATCAATAATTTACCCTTAAGTACACTCAACAAAACATTAAATTAGTTATACTTACTCTTAAAGATAACATCCAGCTACATTTAAATTTCTTTTTTATTAAATGCAAAGTAAATATTAACTTCAGCTCTTTTCATCCAACAGAGCACTTGAGCTTGGTCTTTTCGTAGTCAGAGTTGAAAATTCCACGTGTCCCGGTAAGTAATGGTCCCACGTGGCTATAAGGTCGAGCAGCGCACCACCCGGGCACTCGGTGGCCATGACTTGACTGTGCCCTATCAGGTGGTACTGAGGGCTGATCACGCCATCTTTCAGCCCTTTAGTGATGAGCGCTTTTGTGGTGGCCAGCTGTTTTGCAGGTGGGAGGTTTACTGTGGAAAAAGACAGTGAAGTTAATTATCTGCGACCTTAGATCAAATTAATGTTGTTTTCAAATGAATGAAGCTATTTGAATTGTGTCAGCAGACATTTTTATAGTACTGATTATCCTTTAAAAATAAAAATATACCTATTTAATTTCACCCATAATTTAAACGGGACCTACTGAATTTAGTTCATATCCACTGGAGCTTATTAGTCACGCACATATAGATAAACATAGCTATACCCCTTAAATGACATAACAAAGGTATCTGATAAAATTTAGTTATAACGTGCATCTAGTTAAATCAGAAAAAATGGTGTAAGATGAAGTTAGCAATTTGCATTTTCATTTTTTCAAATTCTTTTTTCGTGTTAAACGGCTCACCTTGTATTAAATCCTTAGACACAGTCATCAAATAATACAAATCCGTAGACCTAAGTAATAGCTTACCTACTGTAAGCATCGTTCAATAATCGAAATAAATATATCTAGAAGGAATATGTCTTCTAAAGAAGATATAATTCAAATTACCTCTCCAATCACCAATCAGAACGATTCCGATACTATGGCTATTGGCCCTCCCCGCGTGGATACCAACGGTGTTCCATCCTCTACCTTCATAGGCGCCTCCCTCGCTCCCGACTGCAAAGCTGAAATTGAAAGTTTTTTTATTAGTTAGTCTAGATCAAGGAAAACGTTCAGCAAGTATTTGTAAAAATACTGTCAAAGAAACCTAAATTTTTCCTCAGGAAAATGATAGATAGCAAAACATTAGTCTTAGGATGACTGGCTAATCGCCTCCGGCCTATGGTCATTACATCCATTATTTTGTCATGAATAATGTGCCTTTATTCATGTAAACAACACTCCGTAGATCATTTTGAATAATGCTTCTAGGTTTGTGAACAACCTACGTAATATCTAGCACTTGTTAACTTCTACGTGGCAACAGTTTTATAAAAAGGGTATTAGTAGGTACTTGCTTAGCTACAAAACAATGGTAAACCATTTTAAAATTCTATTTGTGTAAAATTCTATTTGTGTATAATAAAGCATAGGTAACAAGCCAGTATAAGCAAACAACAATTTACATAAAAAAATACAACAGATACATATAATTTGTACCTATTAGATGTCAGAGTACATAGACCTTCAGCTTTGAGTTTCGCGTAAAACGTAAAACAAACTGCAACTAATGCAAATTTCACATGTATTCAAACAATGTTATCGATTAAGTTATTGTGCAGCATAGTTCTTATTTATAATAACCATCATTACATGTTATGGGACAGGGAAAAATTGTTTACTTAAACAAATATTTTCGATTGCAAAGCCAGGTTCAAAAACTTTACACACTAACATAGATAAGGGTAGATTCCACAAGTCTAGGTAATATTAATTCGAATATTATACTCGTATTTGATACACTAATTATTAATTCTTATACCTTAAGTACTCTTAGAACGGACGTCTAAATAGTTTCTGAAAATGACCGTGAAATAGAAAAAAAAACGAAATAACTACGATGCTCTTAAAAGGGAAAATACATTGAATGCAAATGTTCAGTAACGCCAGCATACGCCTTGACCAAGGTAATGATAAATAACCCTGCAATTCAGAGGTCACCAAAGAGTAATGACTGTTGGTAATAATTTCCCACTTCCGACTAGATATTTACCTTAAATGCAGGTAAATTGTTACAGTGGAGTTGACCGTCGCGTTATGCGATTTGTTAGGGAAAATGTTGACCCTCATTTATTTTGTTTATTATGCTGTATCAGCACATAATAATATATGTAAGGTCACTGTGCTTCATAAGACAAAAATATAATGTAGATAATCGAGTAGTAGTTCCAATATCTGTAGCCGTCCACGCGGACGTTTAATGTGTCAGATTTGGATTACACAATAGGTACAATGTCTATCTCTCAAGCTGTTTTGATACGTTTTCTTGAAGAACTACGCATTATTGAATATTTTTAAGATTTATTGCAATTACTGTTTTGAAAAAAATAAGTCCCGTTGGTCATAAAACTTCTCGAGTCTGAGGTGTAAGGATACTAGGGATAGAACCGGTGGTAGTTTCTTTTTTTTCTCTGCCGTTCATTAGGTACATTGTAATGTGCCTAAATTGATGAATAAATATTTTTTTTTTTACACGACTATAAAGCCATACAAATAAGGCTGCTGCTGTGTTCATATATCGGAGAAAATCTGAGGAGTATCGTGTAATTGAAGTACCTATTTGAACCGTCAATGAAATAAAAGATCTCAGAATAAAATGGTAAGTTATCATAATAGCAAAAATCTGTACAATACGTAATGCAAAAATCAGGCACCCAGCACGAGGTACGTACTTGTATCCAATATCGCCCCAGCCCAGGCTCTGGTGGTACTGTTGCATTGACCTCATGGAACCCATGCATTCCGCAGTGGTATTGCAAGCGCCAGGAATGTATGTGTGGTGGATGACCACGTAAGGAACCGGTGTGATGAGAGGCTCGACGTCTGTAGCCGGAGCTGCAAGCCAATCGGCGCGCGTGTAATACGGGAAGGGTTCTGAAAAAAGAAAAATAAGTAAAATACTTACGTAAAATATTCTTCTTTTAATATTTGTAGAAATCGCGTATCGCCAACTGGGTAATGCTACGTTTATTTACTAATTTCTAGAGATTGATTATGTACGACCGAAAAACTCGGGATACATTTGTTTACGTTTGTAAGCAATTGTATCCCGAGTTTTTTACAACTACTGCAGTCAGATTAATATAAATAATCGTCCACCGCAATTCAAACTATAGTACATAAGTAAACAAACTGTGATAAATATTTTAAGGTGCTGGGAGTTGAGCGAATATTCGGGCGTGCGGATATTCTTATTTGCGTAATTTGCAGAAAAAATGTACCTTTACTTTTTTTTCATATTTATTTTGAGTCTAGCGCATGCAGAATCATGAGCTCTATCGAGTCTGATAGAATAAAAAAATGAATGAGTGTAACGAAACTGAGAAATTATCAGTTTCGTTACATTTTTTTATGAACGTAACGAACTTTTTGTATGTAAATTTTGGGACAGTTGGGACTAAGTAAAGGTACATTTTTTCTGCAAATTACCCATTTATAAAGTTCCATCAAATTCCATCTGGCGGAAGCGAGGGGAGGCCTTTGCCCAGCACTGGGACACATTATAGGCTACGGATAAAAAAAAGTTCCATTAAAGAATTAAAACCAAGATGGATGGATGGTGGTGTAGACGTGTGTTTCCGATTTTTATTCTATAAGTAGAGCGAAGGAGTTTATTTTTAGTATTGAATCGTTCTTCTCCTTCGTCTGTTATGCAAACCATATTGTTATGAATAAGCGTGCTAATATCTTTCAGAAACCGTGTTACATGACCCTACTGCACCTTACCTTGATTGTTTAACACTTTCCCATAATTATTACTGTAGGTACCCATAAACATTAGTAAGTATGAAGTATGTTACTTACCATCGCTAGTTAGAGGATGAGCTCTCACATAAAAACCAAACACTATCAGCGTTAAACAATAACTCGCGTTCGATATCGCCATGTTTATATTAAAATTAATAAATTTAACTAAAACAAGTGATTGCTGATTGATTGCGTGTCCAACTGAAATGTAAACGGTTGGTTTATGCCTTTTATAGTAAAGTCATAACATAAGGTACTTTCCCCGAGGGCTTAAGTGTCGGACTTCACCTAAAAAGTGCAAGATTAGCGGAAAATAATCGTAAGCAAAGGTGATTGGTTATTACGTATTTTTTAAAACGGTTATGGTTCCGCTACATAATTTATAAAAATAACTCATTTAAAATATCTCTACAGTGGACTCTTCTGTAACTTTGCCTACGATGCTTTAACTTTGCCTGGTTTTTATCATTGATTTATTATGCATTCTACCAGAGGTGACATCTAGAACAAATTCCGTGCGGCGGTTGACAGCTGTGACAGAATCATCGAGTAGTATAAACTTGTAGTGATTTTCACTACAAATTTTGTGACAAAAAAAAACTTAGGGATGTCATTTCCTGTTACTCAATGGGTTATATCTTATTCCTGAGATGGGAGAATAGATATTATTAATTACATATTCCGTAGAGATTAATTACATATCACTTTTTTTCAAGCAAGGAAAATTAAAAATAATAGATAATGTCCCAACAAGCACTATCAGCAGTTGATGGTAAAGTATACACGAAAAAAAGGTTAAACTTAACATAAGGTATTGTCGAAACGTATAAGCAATGATTTTTGTTTGATTTTACTATCCCGTGAGTCAAGAATACAGCATAGTACTACAGCACCATCAAATATATCGGAGCCCGTGCAAATTAGCAACACACACACAAAGTAACGCTTTGGCAGGGAACTCTGGTTGTGAGCCTAAGGCGGTTATCACACTGGTGCGGATCCGCAAGCGGCGCCGGTGTGCGAGCGAGACAGCGCTATACACATGCAGAGCCCTATCTCTCTCGTGCACCGGCGCCGCCTGCGGATCCGTCGTCAGTTTGATAATCGCCTTAGATTGTTTCAAGTTAAATACAAAGAATCCCAAATAAGACTTTTGGCGCCTACAAAATTTCTAAACGCAAACAATTATAATTATAAACACACAGTCAGTATCAGTAAAATAGGGCAAACTTGGTGCGAAGATATAATAACAATAATAAAATAGCTTTTTATTTTCACATTTTTAAAGGTTACATAATATTAGAGTTAAGTTACATATTTTGATTAAATTTTTCTTATGTGGATCCCTTACGGGTAAAAGCCTCCTCACACTTCTTCCATTTATCTCTGTCTTGAGCTGTATTTATCCATTCTGGACCCGCTACTAAGACAATATCATCTATCCATCTCTTTTTTGGTTTTCCTCTGCGTCTTTTCCCTGCTGGTCCCTTCCATTTTGTAGATTCTAGTGTCTACGCCTCAAATGGAAATGGGCAATGGGCAGGGCATATAGCCAGGTACAGAGACAGAAGATGGACATGGTGCGAAGATACTTCGATATTATTATATAGCCAAACGAAGGCCGCGCTGTCATTCAAAAAGCTCGGTGCACTCAATAGAGCAACGCGATATTTTACTCCGGGGCAAGACTTTTACTATATTAGTCTCAAGTCAGAACCCATAAGGAGTAGGTACTGCTATCAACAGATATGTGTCTTATTCAAATATGTATTGTTCATAATGTTCATCCACACCATAGTTGTGCACACCACAGATTTGTTACAAACATCCAGAAAATAATCAAACTATCATACCTACCTAAATATACAGAACCACGACATGTTCGCTAAAATCTACTTCACCGGGAATTACCTTACGTAAAGTATTACGGATTACGTTTCGCACAACACAATGGAGGTCTTTAAGAATAAGTTCAAATACCCATTATTCCAAGTAATGACCGACACCTATTGCCTAGTTTTTACCAGCCAACGGACCTCAGCACGCCTAGCACATGATTGACACGTCAGTATCTCGCGCGCGAGATGGTCTATCCGTCCTTTTCTGACTGTGGGGACCAGGAGTTCGATTTTTGAATCTCACCGGTGACTTTTTTTGTATGCAGCCGATGACTATTTAGTACGAAATAAGTCACCCGATGAGATTCAAAAATCGAACTCCAGAGGGGAAACTAGGCCTCGTTGGTATTAGATCCGGTTACCTCACGATGTTTTCTTTCACCGAAAAGCGACTTGGCAAATATCAAATGATATTTCGTACCTTAAGTTCCGAAAAACTCAATGGTACGAGCCGGGATTCGAACCCAATACCTTCGGATTGAACGTCTGACGTCCACCAGCGCTTCTTAAATTTGTAAATAATAATACTAATTTAGATTGAAACAATTTTTGTTCAGATAAGGCAGCACATTATAAGAACCTAAAAACTAGAGGATTAAAGAAACAAATGGAAATAAAGGAAGGTAAATAGTCCATGTATGGAATGTAGGTGACAACAAACTGAACCAACTACTTGTTCTATTAGTGAAAATCGTGCGGAGTGTGATTTGCGAAAGTGAAGACTGTAAGTTTGGTATCGTACTTTAATAAATGGGTATAAGGCTGGCTCTACATGATGGGCCATCATAGGGACGCAGCTATACAACGGAACGAGATCGCAATATCGTTAGCTCCCTCTAACGCATAGCTGCGTCCCTATGATGGCCCAACATGTAGAGGAGCCATAAGATCCATAGCGGAAGAGTCAAATGTGCTGAATTTAACATGAAACATTCATAAAAGTGACGAAATCTTAAATGACAATAAGGCGCCACTTTATGGTAGATATACAGGGTGTAACAAAAATACTGGTGATCCGTTTAAGGGCATAATTGGTATCGTATTGCGAGTAGGAAAAAGTAGGAGAAAAATTTTTTGGAGGCGAAAAAAAATTTTTTTTTGTATGGGGCGAGTCGTCCCAGCTGGCCAACCCTCCATACAAAACCAAAAATTTTTTTCGGGAGAAAAATTTTTTTTCTTAGTTTTTCACAATAAGAATACGATACCAATTATGCCCTTAAAAGGATCACCAGTATTTTTTGTTACACCTTGTATAAATATATAATCGAACGAGCGGAGCGTAAGCGAAGATCGTTCTTACAAACAACTGTCACCTGGCTACTGGGACGTCTCGGCATTTGGATGGCTTTTTGATTTAGATAGTTTGTCCGACGATAACTTTAGTAACGATTTTCCGATCTTTATGAAATTTGTTGGGGTTGTAGCAGAGACCAACAAAATTTGCGAGTTCGTATATGAGCTGGATTGAGACGGGGGTTCTGAAATTAGAAGGCCTAAAAAGGTTTTGTAAGGGGGTCCTGTTACATTGGTCATCTTATTTGCTACTTTTACGAGCAAGTATGGTTGAGTTTGGTATCAAACGATGGTAATTAACACTCTCGTCAAATCCTTATTAACTGCTTACTGTTTCATAACAATTAGCAACATAAAATTGATTTCAAAAATATTTTCAATTATGTTTTGATTTTGGTGTAAATATTTTGACAACTGACTTTTTTTTAAATTTATTAGAGCTTTGGCTGCTAGGGCCATCAGCATACTGACATTAGTTAGAGAGAGTTACCATAGACGCATAAAGATGGTGACCGAAACCTATATAGGTGCCCACAGATGAGAACGACTTGTCAAAGCAACAGAGTGAGAGGCCTGTGAGAGGTGGATTAAAATTTAGATGAGACAAAAACTGTCAAATCTGAAGCGATTTCGTCGCGGTAAAATTTTGCGCATCAACCGCACAATTTAATATGGACGTTTAGTTTCACCGTGATGGTTAATAAAAAATACCCGATACCTATTTTTGGTATTTGTAGTAATTCTACTATTGCACATTTATGGCGAAACACAAGATTCGCGAGTTCACAGTTCGGGGCGAACTACTAGTAATAAAGTATAGAAAATAAGTTTCCGAGGAATGCATTATGCTATTTATTCTGACAAGGTTTCCATCATCGAGTTAGAATATAAAATCATTGGTTTCCATTCATGCAGTATCAATCTTTATTAGTTTATTCTAATAGTAAAATTGATAAAGATGGTAGTTTGCTAAACTTTTCAACAGATCATGCAGCGTAATTTAAGTAGCTTTTTAACCGACTTCAAAAAAGGAGGAGGTTCTCAATTCGACTGTTTTTTTTGTATCATTTTTTTTTGTATGTATGTTACTCGATATCTCCGTGAATCGTGAACCGATTTTCAAAATTTTTTTTTTAATCGAACAGGTATAACCCCTAGATGGTCCCATTGTCACCAAGTCTGGGTCTGGTGATGGGATCCTGGAGAAATCGAGGGAACTCTTCAACTATTATAGGCACACCTATAGTGATTTCACTATTTTTTACAGCAACTCGGCCACTTCCTCTTGGAATAGCGGATCCTAAGTGAAGTCGGTTCTTTTTCGTTTAAAATTATTCATTTTATTAGCCTTTACTATTCTAAAGTATCACCATAAATGGGTGATTGTCATTCACTGGTTAACAATGAATTAAGAGTTGTTCATTTCATTTGTATGGTTGAATCAAGAAGTTGCGTCTCTAAAATATTTGATAAGAAGTCCTTCTTTCTTACAGCCTCGCTTACAACTTTATTGCTCGAATATAATATGGGATCTGTATCTTTAAGTACAACGACTTCAAAGTAACCTCCCGTCGCCTTAATTTAGATTAGATTATCATTATCACAATAATATTGTCTACGGTTGCCGCGATAGTTATTCATGAAATAAAACAACTTTACAGTATATATTTTTTTAAATTACATCCCGACGATCGAACACTTTAGAGCGTTCGTCAACCGGTGACCACGAACGCTGTAAAGTGTTCGAAACGTCGGGATGTAATTTAAATTCAGTATACGCTATATAATCCGTTCAAAGTTGTTTTATTTCATTATCACAATATATAAAATTTCTAAACATGGATCACAATTATTTGCAAGAAATATAAACAAGAAGTCAATTGCACTAAGTTCTTTATTAATCTACGCATTCACGTCAAAATTTGGTAAAAATCGGTCCCAGCTGGAGATTTCAGTGTATAGACTCTCTCCTGGGCACTCGGTCGCGGTCACCTGACGGTGTCCTATTAGATGGTAGGTTGGAGAGATGAACCCAGCCTTCACACCGATGGCAATTAGGTCTTTGGCCGCTTGTAGGCTCCTAGGAGGCGGTAGATCCGCTGAAACAAAAAAGTTTATTAGTTTGAATATGTTAGAAAACGGTAGGCTGCAAATATGCATACCTACTTTATAAAAGAATTCATTGAGAAACTGGGTACGCAATTCTGCAGCTGATGGTACATACATTGTCATTGTAGATAGATTTTATGTTTCCCCCAAGCTCTACTAAAGCACCCAGTTGTCTATTTAATAAAGCAACAAGTTACCATTGTAAGCGGAAGACTCTTTGTAACACATTTTACACATTACTCTGCTGGTCGCCCTTGTTTTCGTCATTGCCACAAGCTTAGCAAATTAAGGTAAATAAGCTTTAAATAATCTACCTAAAATAATGTTGACTTCGTGTGCTTGACTCGAAGCTACCCTGCACGAGAGAAGCTACCCTACACACACTAGCCTGCACAAGAAAAATAGGAAGTCATGTTGATCCATTTTTATAACACAGATGATCAGTGACTTCTTCTTCTTCTTCCTAGCGTTTATCCCGGCTTGGGGTCCGCTTGACAACAGAAAGACAGTGACTCTGAAAGCGTTATATTTTTACACGATATCACTTACATAAGGAGTTACAATTACTTACAAATATAATCTCCTATGAACACGATTCCAATACTCCTGCTGTTGACACCGACTGCGTGCGCGCCGACCGCTGACCAGCCTCGTCCCTCATACACCGCACCATCACTGCCTATCGCGAAGCTGCAAAAACATTTCAATGGTCATGTTCTGTATAATTTTCCGGTATGGAACTCACTTTTGAACATATTTGTTATACGCCTGGCCCAAGTCCGAAGGGCTGATTGATGAGCGTTTCTCAAAAATTGCCACTTTTGGAAATTGTAGTGTTTTCTAGAAATTTTACGATAAGTATTTTTACTCAAAATCACGAGCTCTTTATATCACAAAAGAAAAAAAAGTGTCCCGAAAATTCCATACATTTTTGAGATTCTTCTTTATGTTACCGTCATACAACTTATATGGGGTAATGGTAACACAATTGAAAAAATACTTTGGGACATGTTTTTATCCTATTAAAATCGAAAGAATTCATGATTCTGAATAGAAAAAACATAAAATTTACAGAAAATAACACAACTTTAAAAAGTGGACTTTTTTTCGAGAAACGCTCTGATGAGTGATATGACCGCAAAACGACTCTTTGAGGAAAGAAGTTTTAAGATACCTATGAAAATACAAAAGAAAACTTATTAAACCTATTTTATTTTATTTCAGCGTTTCTTTTCAGTTTGAATCAAAAGAGATAAATGAGTTGATCATGTTAGTCGGAGGATGTCGGAATTATACGTAGAAATCCCTAGTAAGATTCCAACATTAAAAAAAATTACTACCTTACTGACAGACAGGAAAACTAATAAAAGATATTATAGCAAGATAGTTGTGCAAAATAACCATTCATACTTTTAGCAAGTATCTTGTGGGTTACCGCGAAGTTCGAAAATCGACAAAACGATGGTCGCGGTTATAGGCCAGGCCTATAACCGCGAAGCACTTCGTTCATAGAATCGTCTATTTGTATCACTCTCTTTCGTATATGCAAGAGCGATAGAGACGGGGCCATCGTTTTGTCGATTTTCGAACTTCGCGGTAGGCCCTGGTACTACTTAGGTATATGAGTCGCATTGTTTTGATCGGTATCGATAAATCGATACTTGAGATTGAAAAATAAACATTATTGACATTTAGCGATACCAGATAAACGATGGAGCCTAGTTTATTATACGGCGAAGACATAAACCTTATCTTTATTAATTTCGGTTTGATTTGCTGATTAGATAAGATAATTATGCCTTATTCAGTACTTACTAGCTGATCCGGCGTACTACGTACCGCCAACTTTTTTGTTATTTTTCCTATAGCATAGATAAATCCAAAAAATCAAACGTCATTAAAATCGGTTCAGCCGTTCTTGAATTATAAATGGTGTAACCGACACGATTTTGTTTTATATATTCAGCATAAAGCCTGTGAAATACAAAGTAGACTCTTTTTAGGGTTCCGTAGCCTAAATGGCAAAAACGGAACCCTTATAGTTTCGTTTATGTCTGTCTGTCCATCCGTATGTCACAACAGCCATTTTACTCGAAAACTATAAGACGTATCTTTATCAAATTTTAATATACATAAGGTGTAATTTGCCGCTACTTAGTTTTGTAGTGAAATTGCTAAAAAAATATTTTTAGGGGGGCACTCCATACATGTAACTAATTAATTGTCAATTTTTTTAATCAAATATCGACACCATGTACATTAATTGATAGGTTTTTAAAATTAACATTGAGGTTTCTCTTCTTGGAACAATTTTTAATTAAGTGGATATTTTCAGAATAATCACTTCGTAAGTCAAAAAAATTGAGTCGTCCCTCCTATAACTTTTGAACCGTAAGTTCAAAAATTATGGAAAATTCAAGAAGATTCATCTTTGAATTTTCTTTTCATGAAAATTATTTTGATTATTATCGGTTTAGGCGTTTTTGAATTATCTTCACAAAACTACGTATATAAGCAGATACGACCATGCTTTTTTTTTAATTATAAAATTTGTTAGAACTAGAATTTATTACAGATTACAGGTGTTTATAAAACGACCCTCTGGTACCGTCTTTTCATCATCACAGCTTAATTAATAGTTATTTTATTTAAGCGTATGGCAAAATAAAGAAGCATATCATATTATCAATAAAGTAGGTCATTTACCCTTGTTATAAAACAGTGTGATAACATAAACATACAAGGTATTCCAAAATTATTTGTGATCGTAGTTGATGTCGTATTTCGACTAGAAAGTAGTAGATTTCTTTTTGGACGGAAGATGGCTCAGAAGCACAGCCCTCTATATAAAACATTATTTTTTCTACATCTTCTAATCAGTATTCGATACCAATTATACATGCCCCTTCACAGATCACCAGCATTTTCGTAACATTTTGTATGATATCTTAAGCTGCGTCTACGCTAGGCGAGCCGAGCACGAGCGGAATCGTCCTGGGCGTCGTAGTTTGCGGCTCAAGTGTGGACTAAAAATAAAATTAACAAACTGAGCGAGCAAGGGTGATGCAAATTTGTGCTCCGCTCGTGCTCGGCTCGTCTAGCGTAGACCCAGCTTATGGTTATAAGTAGGTATGTTATAACTTATAACATACCTACATTACCTACTCGTCAGAGTTCTGCCTATGATATACCTACAGAAGTATTGAGCATAGCTGTTTTTTTGTTTACAATTTTGATATTAAGAATTAATTATTTCCCTATCCTAACAATGTTCGGTAACGGTAAATGTTATATTTTATTAATAAATATAGAAAACTTCGCTTAATAACACTTTCAAGGTACCTATAAAATATGAGAACAGAAGGTACCAAAAATGAAAATTTATGTCGGTGCGACATATTGCAAATATTCTATGCAGTTACTACTACCCAATGAAAGAAGTGAAGAAAACCCAATGCGGTGAATTACTAATGTGCAACTTCAATATTGTGCAGTATCTAGAGTTGGAAGAAAAGCGTATGTGAAGTCGCTAGAATAATCCACTTCAACAACACATGTCTATTAGTTTGAATAAATTGATAAAATAACTTCAAAAAAGATGGAAACGATGGACTAAACTTTCGAGTTTTGTATGAAAATCGCATTGGTGCCCAATACTTCTGGCCAAGGTGGTATGTAGATATTATTCGGTAATTTTTGCAACAATACGTACTTGTATCCAATGTCACTCCATCCATTGTCGACCTGATGGTATGTCTGTACACCCAGCATGGCGTGCTTACATTGTTCAGCGTTGAAGCACGCAGCAGGGATGTATGTGTGGTGAATAGTCACGTAAGGCACAGGCAAACTAAGGCGGTCGACGGACACAGCGGGTTTCGCGCCCCAATCTTCTCTTGAATAGTATTGGAAGGGAAGACGGTAACCTTATCATAAACAAATAATTTTAAACAAAAATAACCGACAATAAACAATACTTAAATCGCTATAGATGTGATAATATTTGAAGAGTTCCCTAGATTTTTCCAGGATCCCATCATCAGAACCTGACTTAGTGACAATGGGAACAACTGTGAAGTATAATACCCTTTCAAACAAAAAAGAAATTTCCTAATCGGTCCAGCCGTCTTTGAACAATCGGTGAACATACATTTATAAAAATAGCAAAAACAATGAACCTCCTCCTTCGAAATCTTAAAGTCGGTTGAAAACATATTTATGCCACACCTGGCCATAAAGTGGCTTTTTCCGCACGCTGCGCGTACGGAAAAAGACGCTTTCTGGCCAAGTGTAGACATAAAATGATGTACACAACACGGGAGGTAATAAAGAAAGCCCTCGATCGCATATTTACGTCCCTCGCTTAGGCCGCTTAGCTCGGGCCGCAAACTTCTGCGATCTCGGCCTTTCTTTGTTTTACCACCCTAGTTGTGTAATGTACTATACTATTACTAATGACTCTTACATTATTACAAGTTATCACTTTAATAAAATATTTATTGATACATAACAAGAGACACAGCTTGATCTATATGTGAACTTTTACTATGAATGACTGAATTCTCACCTTTGAAATTGCTGTTAGTGGTATTCTTTTGATTGACTGGCAAGCTTGAAACGCTGGCAGCCAAACAGGCAAATATCACGATGTATCCAGCCATTATTAAAGTAAAACTGAAGTAACTGAAAAATAAAACAGGTAGAGGTACTTATATATTAATTTTGAATATTTTATTAAAAAAAAAAGTTGAATGGCATGCAATATGTGTACACAGTTTGACTGCAAAAGCTAATCTTAACCACTTAATTTTTTTTCAATGTGACTATAATAGTCCGATTGTTAACTATGCAACTTAAATTATATGCAAATTAATAATTACACTCTATGAAAATTTAATCTAATGTTTTCATGAATACATTTTATCCATACATGGGTATTATTGATTTTTTACTGTATGTTCGCACCTTAGACTATTCAACCAACCGGACCGGCCATGTCCGTCATTTTGTATACAAAAAAAGTCTCACGTTTTTTGCGGGGGAGGGGAACGTCAAATAAATGCGAAACATCAATATAGCCAGACAAATGTCAGTCCATACAATGAGTATGACCACTGGTCATATATTTTCGGCAAAGGGAACGCATGTCAATGGCCGCTCGGCTCCAGTTGGTTAAATGCTCTAAGGTTCGCACAGTCACCGTCAAATACATATCGGAGCAGCCAAGGTGGTCACAAATATCTGAACAACGCCGCTATGTTGTAGTTCATATTCCAATATTTTTATTCAATCGGTACCTTGGTCGCTCCGATATATTTGATGCCGACTGTACTTAAACGAAAAAAGTAACAAAAACACCTACAGCAACTTTATGTACTTATACATAATTAACATAATATATATCGAGCACTATTTACCCTTCAAAGATTTGATTTTCCGTCCTCAACGCCGATCACCCTCTTAATGATATCTATGCAAAGCAATCGTGTTTATATATGTCGCACATTATGCGATAATAGGTAAGTACATGATGAATTTCTTGAGATAATTCGGCGCGTCGAAGACATTAGTGACGTCAAGATTACTTAGTCATCGGTGGTAAGATCCCTAAATGGGTTATGTAAACAGTACTTTAAAACGAGATGTTGGAATCGTCACGTCACTCAAAGCAAGCATTAACTAGAGACCGCACACGTGTACCCCCGTATGGGATAGATATATAGATGCCCATAATCACTTCTACAGCATAAAACAGAACAATTTACCTATCTTTTCCTTAGCCGACACAACTTTCTAGGAAAACTAACAGCTTTTCTCGTAGCAATCACAGAAATTCTTGAAGAAATCGCGCATTATATCTGTTTGTTACCCTCCACTGCTAGAAGTAACGCGTGGAGGGTAATAGAAACTATGACAAGGACCAACGATAATAGCACCTCTCTGCAGTATCTATTGAAAGAGTAATAAGACCATCCCGTTCTATCTTGGTATTATTAGTTCCGTGTCAGATCTATGGGTGGTATATCTATGTCACGTCACAAGAAACCTCCTATAGTACGGGCGGGGACCGTAATATCTGCTACGTTACGTGATATAAAGATAAGTCCCGTGGCACATGTTCATAAAAGTAGTAGTAGTAGTAGTAGTAGCACTTTATTGTACACAAAGAAAAATACAAAACAATTTTAAGAGATATAGGTACAAAGTCGAACTTATCTTTAAAAGTGATGCTGAGTTCCAAAAAAAAAATAGTTAACGTGTTGCACGTTATCGGAGAATCCACTGTACTTACTTTACGACGGTTGCAAACAAGCCTACGGCCCGCCTGATGGTAAGCAGTTACCGTAGCCTATGGACGCCTGCAACCCCAGAGGATTTTAAGAACCTAATACACTCCTTTTTTGAAGAACCTCATACTGTAGCCCTCTGTACTTTGAGGTAGATAGGTTAATGAAATCATGGTAAGCGTGCCTCAGACAATCTCGTTTATTGTATATTTTGTTGCACATTGTCTTTTCTAAATTTTCTCTCGTGAGATGATAGCCCATATGGCTAAATTTCGTTATATTGTCGATATCTCTAACATACTTTCAAATTTGGCAACTTACCTATATATAGGTTCTCAAGCGCCGCAAATACTCGTCCTTACTTAAGGACTACGAGTTTGCGGCGCTCGCAGTAGAGACACTGAAGCACTTTATGAAGGCCCTGGCAGCCCGATTGGTCGAGACTACAGGGGACCATAGAGCTGGCGCGTACCTCTCCCAGCGGATATCCTTAGCTGTGAAGAGAGGTAACGCCGCCAGCGTAATGGGGACCATGCCGCAGGCGGACATTTTAGACGGGGTATTCTTTTTGTAGTTGGGATTTTTATAGGTAGGTTTACTTTTATACATAATTTTAAATTAGTTGTTAGTATAGTTTTTATTTGTTAAGTTTAGTTTTAGCTTTATTTTTTAGATAGTATGTAACTTTGTACATATATTAATAAATAAACCTATATGAACATAATGAAAAGTAAAGGAAATTCCTCTTAAACCGTACAGTGCGCGACCCTTTAGGCTCAGGCTGTGAGGATGAACACCCTGCCAACGGCAAGCGGTGCAGTGATAAAAAGCTGCCGTGTGCATAACATCAAACAGTTCTTTAGAGCACAACCCGTTGTAAGTACCTACAAGCGATAGAACACACATAAGGAGGCAAAGCAAAGGTTAATATATCGCTCGTGACTTTGGAATCGTCGACGATCCGCACTGCACGCCTTTGCGCCGAGTGAAAGGGCCCAAGCTGTATCCAGGGTGCTCCTGCCCAAAGGTGACAACAGTACTTCATATGGGGTCTGACTTGTGACTTGTATAGGAGCAGTCTCTGCCCCGGACGTGAAGTAAGTCCTCGCTCTATTGAGCACACCGAGCTTTTTGGATTCAGCTTGGCCTTCCCTTCAAGGTGACTACGGAATTGAACGTTACTGGAAATGGAATATCTACATTTATTTGAACAATCTAAACAAAGGAGAATGGAATGCAGCTTTTGTAAACAAACAGTAGTTAAGTATCAGTCATCTTTATTGGTGTCAAGAAGCCTAGGTAAAGGAAAACTACCACAATAAACTAGAGGGGAGTTACTCGTGAACTTTGTGTTGTTTCATTTCAGGCGGGGACTTTCGAAATTAATTTATTGATTAATGTTTTACCTACTATAAGCCATTACTAATAAATTACGCCGACATAATTGAACGATGAGTAAAATATTATGCCTTTTCTTATTTATCTTAGCTTGGCACACAAATTCGTGAGTCCCTCAACTCATGCCGGCAACAGTGCCAAAAGTTTCGAACTTTACAATGCGTTGCGGTTTACAGAATTTGCTGCATGTTAAGTTTAATTACTTGTAAATACTTTTTAATATTTAATACACTCGAGAGCAAAAGTTTCGGGTCACTAGCATTTTCTTGAATATCTTTAAAGTTAATATCTTTTGAGGTATTCAAGAAAATGCTAGTGACTCGAAACTTTTGCTCTCTAGTGTATATGCACCCATATAACCATTTCGGTCGCAGAATCGTCAAAGTAGTAACTAAATGTCAGATGTGTCGTAACAGTGTCGTAACAGTTACTACACTTTGCGACTGTGTTCAGTTTTGGTTACTTAGTGTGGTAACAGTGTGCACACAATGTGACCAAATTTGTTTCAGTAACTAAGTGTCGTCGCCGTGTGTACACTTTTCGGTAACAAGGTGTCGACACATTGTGTAGACTTTGCGACCACAATTTGTACACAATGTGTCGTAACGGTTACCGAACTGTTTCGAAACATTGTGACCGCAAATGACAATATAAAATACCTCTTGAAAGCCAAGGTTTGTCAAACTTTACCATCAGTGTCTCGTGTGCTCGGAATCCTAGTAAGTCATCATGAGCGATCCAAATGATAATAATCGACCAAAACCATATAAACACTCGTCAACATTTTATAGAAAAGTGGGAATATTTCACTTAAAAGTTCAGATTTCGTTCCGCCACTTTTTTTTCTGTAATAACGTTTATATAGTTTTTAACCACATCATTGTATTTATGAAGACCTGATTACCTACGGCCACTGAAGATATTTAAATAAAATGATATATTAGCAAAGTTATAAGACATTTAAAAAAAATACGAAATTTTCATGAAAAATGCAATTCCGCTTCGGTAGGGGTGCACTTTGCGCATCCATTAAAATTAAAAGAAGACAACATTTTCATTTAATTTCAAATAATAGTTACCTAGCACCCTTCTGAATATCGCATCGTGTTTCCTAAGAGAGTACATTAAATTTCGTACATTAAATAAAAAAACGAAAACAGCCATTTCTCTGCGTTACGTTTTGCACAACCATCATGCCGTTTTGTGGCCTTTAAGCTTTGGTAGTATTTGTATTTTGAATAGTGGCAATACCAAAGCAGCTTTGTCTATGGTCAAAAAGGCGGCAGCGGCTATATTTTTGTCAGACCGATGTCAACTTTATCCGGAGTGAAAAGTGCCACATTTTTCGCAGCGTGCAATTTTTGAGATTTCAAGATAAGTTTTAAATTAATGTCTGTCATTGACGTCATAGTTAGTGTGCACTATTAAGTAAAGCGTGTGTAATTTTCCTAGGATATTTTAACTAAAAAAAGAGCTTATTCATAGAGTTATTATAGATTTTCTTTGCGCTACGGTCGCCATTATGCCACTTTGCGATACCAATGATATTGCGCTACCGAATAAAGGTTCATGCACACATAGGTTTGCGGTTTCCGGGTGTAAGTTTGCTATATAAAATCAACCAAATGGAACCGTGGATCACATTTGAAAGTTACGTTTTCAGTCAAATCCTATGGAATCTCTTACTATTTGGCAATTTGACATGATTCTATAGTTCCATTTGGTAGACCGTTCAGCCTTTTGTCTGCAGTGATTAAAAATGTAACCTTACCATACCAAATCGTGTTTTTTTGTACCTAACTATGAGCGCCAAAATATCTCGGCTGTGGTGGGTTCTTTCCATCCCTCGGTTAACAATCGAATGTTCATTTAAAATATATTATGTCAAAATCATACAATGTATGCGCAAACCTTAACTATTTTGCGTCACTCTGCGCGACCGACTCAACTATTCTGCGTCACTCTGCGCGACCGAATCGTTGAATATTTTACGTCACCTTTGCGCTATTTGTGGCAAAAACTACGGCCTGACCCTTAAATAAATATGTCAAATCAAACAGTAATTTAATAGTAATAGATATTATGTTAGGTACAGTAAATTCCAGATGTACGTATTCTAACCTAAATTCTTTTTAGGCAGAAATGACAAAGATGTTCACAGCGCTGAAATTCCTCGATCAACTGTTGATAATGCATCTAATTGTAATGTCAATAAAATGCTGACAGCAACAAACTCGAGTGA
Organism: Pammene fasciana; assembly: GCA_911728535.1. Classification (NCBI taxonomy): domain Eukaryota; kingdom Metazoa; phylum Arthropoda; class Insecta; order Lepidoptera; family Tortricidae; genus Pammene; species Pammene fasciana. Next base: position 9,824,860 of record OU452292.1, read on the forward strand.
CTTCGTGGTTGTGGGCCATAACAAAATATCGTGGTCGATTACCCAACAACTTGGTACCAACAAAATCATTTTTTTGCCATTCTCCTCCATCAACACTACTTACCACGTCATGGCTCTTACACTTTGAGAATATCTGGAAACAAATGAGTACAAGGAGCCATTTTACAAATCCGGTAACTTTGTTACTACTTTTGGTCGCGCGCCGACCTGTGTCTACACAGTGTCTACACAGAGTCGTAACATTGCGACTACTTTGTGACTGGAATTTTCCTCAGCCTTAAACCATATTTTTACATCCTAATTACCAAGTTTAGTACTAAGTAAAGCCTTATTTTTATTATTTAAGTATATCATATGCATTGGAGCACTAAAAATGTAACAAATAATGTAGTTATGAACACATGCACTGAGAAGTAAATAATTTCATTGCTGGCCAAACTAAAATAATGTGGCGGCGCGTTGATAAAATAACACTTAGATAATCAAATCCCTCGAGCAGTTTCATTTCCCATAGTATTTTAAGTCATAATATAATATAAATCCAAACAATAAATACTTATTTCTTATAAATCCTGTTTAGGGATGGCGTTTTAATGTACGTCACTTATGTTTATTATTTAAGTATTTTTCCATCTGACAGTTCCTATTTGAAACGAACAAAATGACCGAATGAACGAATGATTTTGGAATAACTAGTCGCAAACTGGTAACAATGTGTGCACACGGCGACGACACTTTATGTCAAAATGTGTCTGCGTCGACGCTTCCCCATTTCTGGTAGCGGTGTCGTAACGGCGACGACACTGCGACCGAAATTGTGACCGGAAAAGACGGTGTCGACGCAAGATGTGTCTACACTGTGTCGTAACGGCGACCGAAAATGGTTGTATGGGCACCTACTCATTTAATATTCGTGTATAGAATTTTATCATTTTAATCTGAAAGTCGGTTCGTCGTATACTGTATAGAGTGTATAGTAGAAAACCGATTCTTATATAGGTACACCAACAATTATCGTCTCATCAAAATTTGGCTAACTACATAGGTACAAGTACTAAAGGTTTTCTCCCTAATCAGTCAAGTTTAGGTACATCATATCTTTCAAAACGTTAGGTATCTTACCAATCTAACTCTCCAATCTTATCGACTTATTATGTCTTGTTGATGCTAGAGAGTTTCAATATTATAGATCTAGATCCCGATAAATTTCAATACCCTAATAGCTAGGGCTACACAAACAAATGTGACCGCCGGATTTGTCCGGCGGATATGCCCGGCGGATAGATCCGTCCATGTACGGCGCTATTCAGATGTATTAGCAGACTAATCCGTCTCCAATCTAACCATACATGGACAGATCTGTCCGCCGGGCATATCCGCCGGACAAATCCGGCAGGCACATCTATGCGTGTATCCTAGCTAATAAGGTATTGAAATTTGTCGGGATCCAGACCAGATTTAGAATATTGAAACTCTTTGGCATCAACTCTCTAGTATCCCTAGCTATTGGTGTAGTTGTTAATATGGGTTTGTCATCAGGTCATCACAATATATCGTTCATGTCATGTCATTTGAGTGATATGAAAATGCATGATGCTGATAGGTACCTACATACATAGTTATTATAGGTATCAGGTAAAATAAATCACTATTATTCATAGTAATATTTCAAGTCATCATAATGATAATTTTGATACGGGGCATTTTTTTTAGATTTGATTGTTTTGATATATGTATTTTTATCCATATATACCTATGCTACGTAGGCTTTCTTTATGACAATAAAACATATTGAATCACGAATAATGAGTCGATGTTGTGATATAGATACCTAGGTAAGTTTACGGTTAGGTAAGTTTTTTAATTCATGGCCGTGTTCCATAGTACGCCTAACAGATATGGGTAAATGAATCTTTGAAAATTCAATACGGCTAGGTAAGGTGTATTTTGTGAGATATATCAAGTTCCCAGGGTTTGTTTTTCTTGCAGCGAAAACATAATTATTAATAAAATATATTATACATTAAAAACAAACATAATTGATTAGTGGGATAAGTCGATAGAACACGATAGCTATTAGCTATAACTATTACGGGTATTAAATTAATGCGATAGATATGAATATGAAGTAAAAAAAAAAGATAAAAGATATTTATTCTTCAATTTAGGCACATTACAATGCACTTATGAACGTCAGAGAGAAAAAGAAACTACCTCCGGTTCTAACCCTACACCTCTGACCCGAGAAGTATTACTTATTACCGGCAAGAAACTCGGCGGGACTAATTTTTTCAAAACAGTAATACTACTCGTAATACATGAAGTTTGCCAAATTTTAAAGTAATTAAGGTATGCAAAGTTTTACAGTTATCATGGATGACAGCTGGGGTGACTGTGTCAGCTGCTGTTGCCATTTAAGTACAATGTTAAGCCTCCTATCAAACCTAGTCAATGCGACCGGCCTTGTACAATCTAAATAGGCTTGTAATGTAAGTAACATATATGCTTGTTAGAACAATCGACTTCCCAAAATGTAATGACATACAAGTTCACAGTCCAGTGGTCATCAAAGGAGTGGTAGAATAGTCGAGCGCAACGAAACTGTTTACGTCGAAGGCGCGGCATAGCCCACCGGAAACGAAGAACTATATCTTATAAATTGGCAGGAAGAGGAGATAATTACTGATTGGTTTCTGGACGTTTTTTTTTATTTTTAGAACCTCTGGTTGCTAAGAAGTAGTTGCGTGCGTGGTGAGCATGGATCATTTACAGCAGACCTCATTAAGGTTAATTAATTTTAAAAACAAGCAGTGCTGGAGAATTGGTAGTCGTAAAAAAGAACCTGACCATTCTTGGCATTAGTTTGCTGAGTGGACATCAAAAAACAAGGATTACGCCTATTTTACTTAAATGTAAAAATTGTAAATAAAATAATTCATATTGACACACTAATTAGAAGATATAAGATACCCGCGATTTAGAGTACGCGGCGTAAAGTAGAGGAGACGCGGACGTAGCGCAAAATCTACGAAAATAGAACTACAGGACGTTCTCTTTTATTTCAAACTTGTTGTCTGAAAATCCATTTCCGTTATACTATGGCGTTATATATATCGCTATATTAACGGTTACTAAAATGAAATGTCAGTCATGTCATCCAAAAAAACTAGTGCCTACGTGAATTCCTGAGATTAGGTCGCCGAGCGGACCCCAGGCTCAATTGAGACGTGGCAAGTCCGGGACAAACGCTAGGAGATTGACTAAAATGAAATGTCAGTCCAAAAACCATTATTAATTTCTAGGAAAGGTAAAAATGTGAACTGGTATTTAATACAATAAATAATTGAATATCACATAAATATTATAATTATAAAAGTTAAATACATCTTCATTATTAAGAGTTCTTCCACAGACTTATGAAATTAGTAGATAATATAATATGAATAATATCCCAAAAGTTTTCACGGTTCCTGCCGTCTTGACGCGCCTATTTATAAGTTCCAGAGGATTGTTCAGACATGAAATTCCGGCGCTAGTCGAGTGCGGAGCGCGCTCGTGGCCGCTTCCCAAACCACCGATTACTTTGGTTTCTTCTTCCGGGTGACCGAAAATATGATCAGTTGAATTTAGTGTCGTGACGTGTCTCCAATAAGTGCGTAACTATCACAATCTACACTTTACACTGCACAACCGGAACTAAGTAAGAGATAGCTCATAATATCACAAGAATCTCGTTAACGCGTTTCTATTAGCAGACGCTAAGATATAGCTGGGTTTATTTCAAATTTTGTGTAAACACGCTGTAAGGAATGTGAACAGTTGTGTTTTATCGTAATTGAAGGGTTGCAGTCACTATTTGAATTTTGAAATTGCTTCTCTTACAGTCGTAAAGTTTTAAAAAAAATTGGAGGTGAAATGAATGACTTTCTTAGGATAAATAAAAGGCATAGAGAGTTTCTATGGATCAAACAAATAACAGCTGCTTGACAAAGACGTTTCTATACTTTTCTGTTAACCATTGTTATCATGTTATTTATTCTAATTATGAATTAATTAATAGTGTCATTTGTTTTTAATCATTATTTAATAAAAAAGCCCAAAAAAACAAGAAAATGGAACATTACACAGTACCCATTTTATATGACCTTATTATATTTACACTTTGTTTTTATGTACTCAGACTTTTTCAAAACCTTGGGAGTGTAATTGTTGAGAGCTTTCCAAATCCACTTTACAAGTCACACTCAATATATCAAAATGCTAGATGGCTCAGAATATCCGCCAAATATTTGACGGGTCACATGATGATGTTAATTCATTATAATTTAAATGAGGACAAATCGTAAGCAATTACCTTACACTTTGATTTTACTTAAAATTCCCTATTCTAGATAGTGATCTAGAAGTAATCATGGTATTGCAGTGGGAATACCATGATCGTTTTACGGCATACTATGGAATAATAAATACTGTGATGATCAATTAATATAGTAAGGCTATCATCAACGCTTTAAGTTAATTCAACTAAATCTAAACTAATTAGAAAGGAGAGTTTGTAGTAATTCTCACATAGGGTAAGGTCACCAATAGATGAACGATTAAGCGACTACACCAACTTTGGTATTTTTTGTATGTCAGTTACAACCAATTTTCATATAGTTAATTTTTTTTATATGACTCTGCATATAATCCCGTTTAAAACAAGCTATTCCAAACCCTCCTATGACCATACATTATTTTTATAAAAATGATTATGTGCCGGGATAGGCCGTTTTGCCCAGAAGATGAACAAAGTGCCCTAATTATGAACGTTTTGATCCAAAAGATGAACTAGTAAAAAAATATGAATCGGTGTCCAATTTATGAACGACTTGACTCCAATAGATGAACTAGTTTTGGGCCAAAATGCATTTGTTAAGAACAGTCTAACTTTGCCCCAAATAAATTATGCATGCTAAACAAAAATACCCAAAAAAAGGAAAGGAGATTATTAATATGACCATCAGACTATTACGAATTTGTAATTTATTGTGTTAAATTAAACGGTTTATCAAATAAATATATACGGACCACATAAACACTACTTTGTTATATGGCAATACTTCTGTCAATTTTATTTTATTTTAGCCATTAAAATTGTTCACATTAGAACTGCTTGCCAAAACATGAACTAATAAATTTTGTTAGTTCAAGTTTTGGACACGATACTGACAAAATGAACCAACTAATTTGAAGCCAAAGTCATTTATTGGAATCCAACCCAAAAGATGAACTAGGAAATTCTCTTAGTTCATCTTTTAGGTATAGAAACATAAGTTGAACAAACACGTTTTCATACTAAATAAAACCCTAAAATCAAGGTGCTAGGGAAAGAAAGTGCCGTTCAACTTTTGGTCAAAAAATAGTGTACCAGACAGCAATCAGATTAAAATATATATGGTTTGTCTATCGTTTATATCAGAATTTATACAAGCATTTGAAAAAAGTAGCCCATGCCCAGAAGTTGACCGCCGGTCATCTATTGGAAATTACACACAATATTGGAACCATAACTTGACCAGCAAATATATCATTAAATAATAATAAAAACGCAAATTTTAGTAACGTGAATGAAAGAGATATTAGTCTAGAATCTAAAATGACCAAAACCATGTCAGTAGGTCTAGTATTCTATTTTCTACGCAATTAAAAGCTTATATTTTAAAGCGCTTTCCTTATTAAGATTTTCATATAAACGGCGATTTTGGCGCGAAGCCCAGATGCGACGAGCGATCACGGCCACACGCGAGGCGCAACTGTCTGGCAGTTTAAATGACAATGCCGGCGCAGTGTTGCCGCGTTACAGAAAAATACTCTTAAGCGCGTAACATAATTCACGATTTAATTATTTAGATTTTAAGACGTTTCGTTCATCTTTTGGGGGGCAGTCAACTTTTGGTGCCACTACCCTAGTTTTTATATTTATTGTTAAAATACAAATTGCAAACTATGTAGTTTAAAATTATTAATGAAATTAAGAAGACCGAGATAATTAAGTAAAATACACTATTCTAACGCAATCTATTTATCTCATCATCATCTAAGGCCAACATCAACAGCCCGGGGTGGGCCTTGGCCTGGTCGACCAACTTTTTCCATTCTGGTCGGTTCATGGCTTGTTTTCTCCAACATCTATTTATCTAGGCAGATTAATTTTGATTCATAAAAAAAATATGATACGCTGGTAATACCACACACCTGGATCTGCACAGATCAAACAACACGCTTAAAGCATGGAACGGATGTGAGATGGAAGATAATATAGTTTTCCTCTTTAAAATTTGCAGTATTACGTCTAATCGTAGGAAAACATCATTTCTAGTCTTAGAGTGTTTATAATAAGACTCGTAGAGCATGTGACGGCCGCGTTAAAAATAATACGCATTGAATGAATGGACAGGACGTAGCGTACTTTGGGATGAAAGTCTTTCTATTGGGAGTATTAGGATTAATATTTTACGGAAAAATACCCTTTAAATTAAAAAGGCACTTTTAACTGTTATTTCAGTTTCAGTAGTTAGGTAAAGACTATATCCTGAACACGATTACTACGGTAAAGTACTTTTAAATACCGTAAAAAATAATTTCTTAAACAACTTACATAAAAAGTTAAAAATGTGATCATACTATTTTCAATCTTCTACTTCTTCCTCCTAGTATAGCGTCTGTCCCGGCTCGGGGTTCGCATGACAACCTAATCCTATGAATTCAAGTAAGCACTAGTTTTTACTAAAGCGACTGCCACTTGAACTTCCAACCCAGTGGGGAAACTAGGTCTTTTCGGGATTAGGGCCCGTTTTCTTACGATGTGTCCCTTCACCGAAAAGCGACTGGTAAATATCAAATTATATTCCGTACATAAGTTCCGAAAACTCAGTGGTACGACCCCGAGTTTGAAACCGAGACCTTCGGATTGAAAGTCTGAGTCTTATTACCGCCAGGCTACCAGCGCTCTTGCCAAATAATCAGTAGTATAAAGTATTTGTAATAATAGCGAAGCGTAACACTTGTTATATTGGTAATATGTATCATGTAAAGTGCATTGAGGAACAGTGGCGGCGGGTCAATCTTAGGCAAGCCGGTGCTGAATTTGGCTTAAAATTTCTTCATGAGTTGTAGAAAAACTGCTCAGGCACCTGAAACTAAGGCAAGACGACAGAAATCGTGTTCTATGGACGCGCCGCCACTGTTGAGGAAAGACTGTAATGGCGCCTCTACATGATGGGCCATCATAGGGACGCAGCTATGCGTTAGAGGGAGCTAACGATATTGCCATCTCGTTCCCTCGTATAGCTGCGTCCCTATGATGGCCCATCATGTAGAGCCAGCCTAAGGGATGATAGCCAAACCCTTCACCTAATTAACAATTTTGAAAATTAAAGGCATTCAAAATGTTATACCTTTTCCAAATAATACATTAAATACACTTTACCTTATTTAATTTTTATATATATATTTGATTTTAGTGTGGAAAAATAAAAGAGACGCATTGCTCACTCGATTTGGTTGTTGTTAACAAATTCTGTTTTAATTTTCAACAAAATATCGTTTTTAATATAGACAACAACATGTGCAATGCCTTGTAATTCAAAATTAATTTCTATTATCTTTTTTATTTGGTATTCTGATCTCGAAATCCTAGCTATCAATCACACTTTTTTTATTGGAATAAATCTTGGATTTTGTTTTAAATTGTACCTACACGTTAAGCTAACTTGGAGTAGGTAGTCATCGTACCTACTTGTAGTTACCTACAATGCCCCGTTATATTATTCACATCTTTTTTTTGCGGCGAGGGAGGAAATCCTCATAGGATACGGCCAGACCCGTGCCTGACCGCATGCCCGACTCGTATTTTTCACATTAAGTAAACGCAATACCGTCACCTCGGGGTACGTTGGCCAAATTCAGGATACTTTGGTCTATATAAAAATCATATAGAAGAGTCTAAAAAAAACGTTATCGGTTAGTACCATTAATTCATTTATAAAACTTAAACCAAGTATTCCAAAGGCCAAGGCCAAATTTACCAGCCAGCGCTATAGTACCCCGAGCTTACTACACTATACATTTTCTGAAAACTATTTGTGACATTTTCAAGAAAAGGTACATCGCTGTCGATTGTTAATAAAGTTTATTTCTACATGAATTATTATGGCTGTTATGCCTTATTGACAACCGACAATATTGTACCTTTTATTTGAACGTTTTCAAATATTATATTCAATACATACAACGAAAAATTTTGTTGATCCCAGTACACAATGCCGATCGGCAGCGTGAACAAGGAACCGGCGGTCAAGCGGGAGACCTTCAGACCTCCGTGGGTGAAGGATAAGGACGCAGCAGCTCCGCCGCCATGGACTCAGAGGAAATTGAAGCCAGTGGAGACGCCAGCGAAAGCAGACAGTGAGGAACCATCGGCTCCAGCGGCAGCAGCCAAGCCATTGAAACGTAAGTACCTATATGTGACGTTTTGAAGCAAAAGGTCCAAAAAATTTCAGTTATTAATAGAGTTTATTTCGAAATGAATTGTTATTGGACAATGTTGTACCTACGTTAATAATGTATGTTTAACTTAAAAATGGCACATATTTATAATCATAATCATAATAATCAACTCTTACTGTTTATGCTTATTACAGCTAAACATCAAAACCGAATTTGACTTATAGGTATGCGACCAAGTCTCAGTTTAAAAAAAAAAAAAAAATTTATCTGCTAATCAATATTTAATAACATTTCAGTTCTGTTGTTTTTTCCAATATTAAATTTCATGTTTACGCAACTACGGCCAGTAGGAGTAACTTTATTGTACCTAAAGAAAACAAGAGAGTGTCAAGATCATTTTGCGCACCTCGCCCACTTAACTATTTTTGCTGCAGACTGTAGGTAGCTAGCTAGCTAGATAGCTTTGTTGCATCGACTCGTTGAATAACATATAGATAACGTTTGTCATGGTTATCTATATGATATTTCGCAAACAAAAATATTAAATGAAACAAATAAAATCGGGATAGCGGTCAAAAAGTCTCAGCTTTTAGTACCTACTTATTATGTATCAACCCCATTTACCCTATTTCGGTAGCATATGTGGGACGTGGCGTAATTCCGTGCGTAATTAAAACAGTCACGTTCTAAAACGAGGTATAGCACTTCATAGTGCTCCAATTAGACTGGTTACTTGTCACTCTACTTCTATTTGTTTACGCTCTTCCACCAACGTCATAATGACGTTCGATTGTTCCAGCAGCGCCTGTCTCGCGTGGACCTTTCGCGAACGGAAATCTTGCGATAAGCCGAAAACTTTGCAATAGTTATTGTTTAGGAGCAATGTATCTAGAAGAGGATAGAGTTTTATTAATTACGTAAATGACATTATGTTACAAATAATCAAGACAGCTAAACGAAGGCTTATTTGAAAGGGAAAGTTTAAAACTAATGGATACCTCAAAGAAAAAAAATATTGAAGTTAGTAAATTAATTACTAATTAGGTTATAAGTTAGTAAATTAGGCGTGGATTGATTGCTTCCTGACTTTTCATATATCTATTTTTTTTTATGAATAGCGTGCAATTAACAATTGAAAATTATAATAACAAAAATAACATAAGTCGTAATTTTTCTGAACTGAGATTTGAGACAGCAGCACACAGCGTGAATGACTCGACGACTTTTCCCACTTTTCTCGGGCTCCGCGAGTGGGCTGTTTTAAAGTACATCATATTTTGTAACTGTATGATTGTGTATAGGTGTTGATGTATACAGCATCGTGACGTCAACACCTGCCCGAAACTTTGGCAGGAGACACGAGTTCTGTATAATTGACTCTCCCGAACTGTTCATAAGTTGGTAGTCTGGAGTTTGGAACCGAGTGACGTTCTTGTGTCCACGTTCGGTAAATTCAGTCACGTTTCGTCAAATTATATTTTGTGATAAGTACGTTAGTGTATCAAGTGACTTATAAGTGCCTGAACTGTATAAAGTAGAACTTTATGTGACTGTGCTGTAACACATAGTTAGACATATCGGAGAACCCTCCTTAAGAGTCCGGTAACGATTTGAAAACGAAAATCGCTAATAATAACATTATACACATGAATTGCATTTGGTACGATAGCTTGAAGTCTTGTTATTGCAAAAAAGTACTTTAGGTCTATTTATATTAATATTTAATACCTTAAAACTCGATTCTTACAGAGCATGTTTAGTGAGGACGTTGATTCATGTAATTTTGTCGTACGATTTTTAATTATTATTTGTTATGGACCCTAATATGTTTTATACTATCTGAATAAAACATAAAATTAAGTTTATTTTTGTATTTTTATGTTTGCAAAATACTTTAGTATCTTTCCAAAAATATCACCTAAACTTCGGCAATTTTTAGCAAAATTGCTCTAGCAAAACACACTCTCTCTCAAAAAATATATATGAAAATGAAATAAACTGTTACACTTATTCCTCAGGCGACTCATTTTCCAATGTATTTATATATTTTACATACTTATATAACTTAATTTAAATCAATAAAAACCTTACTCTTTTCACCTCTCCAAGCAAAAATCGCGAAACAGGTGTTAGATTAGGGTGAATTATTTATAAATAAAGCATAAAATTAAAAAATCGTTGTATTTATTCCATCCATAAAGAAACGATCTTTCATAATATGTATACAAAATTATAGAAGTTATGTTAGTTACTGCAAAATCGCATCAAAAAGTTGAGCGAAATCGAAAAAAAACATTACCGGACTCTTAAGAAGTAGTAGCCCTAAATCACAATGGTATGTTTAAATTATAGAGCTGCTTTATTAATTCACTGTCTACGATTTGTATTATAAGCTTAAGACTAAACGAATTATGCGAATCTGTTGTTTATGACGCAGGCTTGGCATAGACTCGTGACGGATCTATTATCTATAAGACAGCCACATTAATTATATTTATTAGAACTATTTTCGTTATATTATTGACCTCTTTGGTATTTTAAATCATTGCTATAATAGGGTAAATCACTAGTAACTGGCCACCCTCCAGTAACTGTCCACCTCATACTAAAAATGAACTCTATTCACCTACAAAAAGAATTCATTTTGATATAACGCGGCCAGTTATTGAAGGGTGGCCAATAATTAAAACCTCATACCAAAATGAATTCTCTCTAGGTAGGAGAATAGAGCTTATTTTTAGTTTGTGGTGGCCAGTTACTAGACGGTGGCCAGTTACTGGCGATGTACCCTATATGATTTTAAGCTAACATGGTCATTAACGTTACAAAAACTATTTAAAACGGGGTATTTACACTATTTACCTACCATGTGTATTTGTTTTATTGAGTTTACAAATACACATGGTAAATACCCCGTTTGAAATAGTTTTTATAACATTACAATACTATTTTGTTTGTACGTTTTCTTCGAAATATGCAGGTTCATGTTTATAATTTTTTGTCTATTCGTCATAACATATACAAGCCAACATATGCAATCCAAGTTCATTGTCCTCTAAAATGCATTTCAATACAGTGCAAAATTCTGATCGCATTCTGTCCCGTGTTTTCTGTTTCAATAAACGTTGAAGATGTTAAGAGGAGATATTTTCAGCTGGCCGACGCCAACGATTCGAGATATTTTTAGGCGCGACAGACTTTTTGAAAACAAATGAACATGTTGGGGTTACGACTAAAGTTTTGATTTAGATGATATATTCTTTTAATTTGTGGGAGTTTTAATTTAATTTATGTACAGCTACTATAGTTAAATGTATAAATTGATTAATTAAGTACTAATAAATGAAACGGGTAATCATACTCTAATCATTATCAGGGTTTTAATATGCTCTGTCTCTATTATTGTGTTTATATGTTTACATTTTCTTGATATAAGTAGTACCTACATACTAGTATATAACTTGGGTTAAGGGTTTGTGATGTTGAAGTATTCGGTAAACTAGTTTTAGATAGTTAGTCGATTTTTTATTTGAATATATAAAAATTGTAGATATAGCGTAATACCTACTATACTAGTAGGCTACTAGTATAAGAAGAATCAACAAGCTCCAGTGTACCGGATTCAGATACAATGTATATCTAAGATAACAAATTTTAATGATGATGTTTTCATGGTTACAAAAATGTATCCCGGCGGTCATCAAATAGGAAAATTTGACAAGTAACCGCGCTAAAATAGCGAAGGTCGGCCATCTTGGCAGCTACTGTGTTTATTTACGTACGTGAATGCCATGAAAATGCACCACATCGGGGTCGTAACACGTGTTTCCATCAATTTGACTTAATATTCTTATATACAATATCATTAAATTCACAAATACTCAAAGAAATATTTTTAATGCGTGCATCTAAAAACAAAAGTGTGCATTAAAATACACAAAACCAGTAATAGGAAAAGCATATGTTTGCGTCAGATGTTTACGTTGTCATTGCGATTTGTGTTTTACTTGTCCTCGTCTAAAGTATATTTATATTTTTCAGCCGTGTTAAAAAAGCAGTCTACGGTAAAAGAAAAATCAGATAAGTCTGAAAAAGCAGCAAATGGTGTATCTGAGACCGTAGAAGAAAAACTTGTAAAACCGTCGGCAGCAAAATCTGCTGACAAAGCATCAAGACCAGCAGATGAGAAACCTAGATTTACAAAATCTTCATTAAAATCAGTCGATAAGACGCCCAAAACTGATGACAAAACTTCAATCGAGAAGGTTCCAGAGAAACCTACACTCAGAAGTGTAAGAACCATTGATGGTGAAAAAAGTAAAGATAAGTCAGTCACAATAGTAGACAAGAAGCCACTTGAAAAAAATAGTACATCAAAAACAAATAATACTGTAGCAAATGGTAAAACTCCAAATGATAAAAGTGTTACAAACTCAACAAGTAAAACTGCAGAAACTAAGCCAGTTCTCAAAAAAACTGAAACAGCCAAAGTAGAAGAAAAAGACGACTCCAAAATGGCAACAAAGCCACCAATCGAAAAACCTCCTACAAAGGTATGTACATTCTTTAGTACACTCTGAGAATTAAAAAATACAATTGTAAACACTCACAATCTCAATAAGTCAGTGTCAGTAGGTAGGTAGATTTTTGTAAAACCTGTAGCATTGAATTATAGTAGGTAGATACCTAACTAAATCTGATTAATGTATGTGTATAATGTATAATAGGTCACATGAATCACGTGATCTTTTAAGTAGGTATTTAAAGATGTCAACTTTTATGAATGAACAAACATAAACCATATTCAAAAATAACTTTTTTGCGCCCACGTGGTTTACGCGGATGTTTGATTTGTGCTCCGTTTCTCTGATCTATTTTTCTAGTAGACGTCATTCTTACGAACATTATAGTTACACGTTAAAAAACACAACTATAGTGTTTATAAATAGGTAAGAGCAAATTTCTATAATATCCGAAATTAATAAACATCATAAAGAGGAATGAAATAAAGTCAACCAACTTGGAACTACTATTTAAATGCATATTAGTACGTACAGTCACCAGTACAGATATATCGGAGCAGCCAAGGTGGTCACAAATATCTGAACAGCGCCTCTATTGTCAAGGCGATAAAGTGCATGATCAGATATTTTAGAGTACCTTGGCCGCTCAGATATTTTTGATGGCGACTGTACACGAAATAGATAAAATAATGAATGACGTTAATATATTTGCCAGCTTAAATTATGTCCCTATCGATTATCGATATTAGAAAGATATTATATTTTTACAGTTGCCTCCGCGCAAGCCATCCTTGGTGAAGCAGCCTTCAAAAGATGAACCAGTCAAGAAATGGAGGGATCCTCTACACGAGCGTGTCAAGGAAAACATCGACAAGACACTTAATGAAGTTCCCAAAGGACACACACTGACAAAGAATGAGAGTTTGAGAAGTAAGTTTTAAACTACAATAATATGGCTTTGCTATTCCGCGGTATATTAACGTGCTAGTTAATTAAGTTATACTTATTTGCGTATTTTTTAATGTTCCCACCCTCCCACCGCAAAAATAAATACGAAAAAAATTAAATCATAGTTCGTATGCTGCTGTAATGCATTAATGCATTTTCTCAATTATTAGCTGATTGCTGGGTGACCGGCTCAGCTGCGTTAAACCGTTGTATCAATGCTCAATTTCAACATTCTACATTAGGTATATAATTGATCACTTCTGAAAGATATTGATACCGTATAAATTGCATACAAATACAACGATATTTAGGTCGGTGTACAAATATCTCAAACACGAATACAATTCATTTCTTTATTATGTTTGATATTAATAGAAATCTAATAATAGACCATGCACAAAATAGATTTAGAATTCTATTGTTTTGTTTATTCACGTAGATACTTAATTCATTTTATATTATGATTTAATGTAAGTGTTGCATGAACATTTTAAACATACATTCAATTATTTCATACGTATGTATTATGGTATATGGTCCTCAAATACACAATCCGTTGATAATAAATCCAGGGGCTTCATTTTGTTTGTTTCGTAGCACCACAACATTGACACACTAGCACTTTCGATGCATTATAATTAGAGTGTGTGACAGATAGCTCAATCGGCGCAGGCGCAAGATCAATCGTCATCGATGTTGGCACGATTGATTTGATGAAATTAATAAGATTAGATGCGACAATTATTCGAGATTTTTGTCGTGAGTCTGCCATTTGCTCACCTCTTAGAGGCGGAGCGCCCAGAGCTCAATTCACACCGGCTTGCCAAATTTTCCTACTTGCCAAAAGGAAAGGAAATTAAATTAGCTTCGGTTTCCCTATGAATATTATTGACGCCGACCCCTGCCATCTATGAACACCATGCAGTACTTACTCTATTGCTAGTTGCCTAGTTTTAAATTTTTAATTTTATAGACTTAAATAGATTCTACACAGCCTAAATTTTATATGCTCGTGCGTTAAATTAAGCCTGCACTCTCTTCCAAGCATAGGTAGAAATTATAAATCAATCATCAAAAATAATAATTGTTTTAACAACCATTTTCTCCTATTCTGGAATCAATATTATTAAAATAATAGTACTAATATGACTTTCATAATTATAAATGAATAAATTCTTAAATAAAATGTTTAGCGCGATTCTTCGATTCTTTTAGCACTACTCCATTAGAAACCAGTTACACTTACACCATTTATGTATCGTATAAATAATTTTACTTCTGATTTCGGGGCTCATGCGCAATAACTGCATCGTGGTAGAAGAAAGTAAAATTCATAAAGTCAGTTAAAATTACCAAAAATATTAAGTTTGAGAACTTTTAGTTTGTCTAGTTTTACCATATAAACAACATTAAAATATTACTTTTGTCTTTTTACGTTTTTTTTTAATTTACGCGTGTCACAAACTTTTACTAAAAATTTCAGCTAGATTCTAATATTTCTATGAAAACTAATTAGATATATCAATAAATATTCAGAAAAATAAAAGAAAAACTTAAATATAGCAAAATTGCAAGCGGCGACGCACCTGAAACTTTAACTTTCTCATCTCATGTGCGCCAGACTACCCAGGTAGTTAGTCTATATCCAAACCAAAATAGTCACAGATAGTTCCGCGTGCGACGCGTGCATGAATCAGGTGCAAAATTTGATTGTTCATTGGTATTTTGCACCGATGATTGTTAAAAGCAGTAAGAACTTTATTAATTTAAAAAAAGTGAACGTTATTCAATTAAAACTATATTACTTTAAATGAAAAGTGGGAAGTGGTGCTTTCGTAGTATTAGCAATATATAAAAAATACCTATAGTGTTGAGAAGAAGACGAGAAGAGTGAAAATGGATGACTTCACAGATGATCGAGTTAATCTTTTTAAGGGTTTGTTAAAAGTTTTACGACAAATTAGTAATTATGACACTGATTATCAAGTGAATTAGGTGATAATTCAATTGCCCAAAAAATATAGCTTATCCGGTTAAACGAATTTATTTACTATTTTAGCGGGGAAATTCCACGAAATTGTAACACAAGTAATCACAAGTCTCCATGCAATTGTTTATTTTTTTTATAATTCAAATGTAAGTGATAATATATATCTAGATCAGACGAACTTTTATCTCTAGATATATTCAGAAAAAAATACGCGAGCAAAACTTGCGTTACGCTCTGCCGTGGATTGACTCGGTGCTATATTTATACTCGTACTCATATAAAAAACTGCAGGGGGACAATTCTGTATTGGAATACTTATAGGCAGAATTCTTAGTTCCGTATAAAAATGTTATATTTATTTATTAATAAATCTAATTACTTATATATCGATGAAATATGTATGTAAGAAATATTTGTATAAACAAAAATGGTTAAAAGGCTACTTTGACAATATTTTATGACGATGGATAAAAACTCTCAGTCATCAGAAGTCAGACATCCTATCCTATGTGAAGCCGATTTTTTCAGATGCCTATTTGAAGCTCTTTTTACAATGATTCCTAAAACACATGTATGTATGTATATAATGTATAAAATATTAACGGAAAATACAGACTTGTTGTAAGTCGCATATTAATAAAATATGAGTAGGTATAGATATTTCTAAATTTATAACTATAAGCTGTTGTTACGTATTTATTTCCAACAGGCTTATTGAAACCGACGCCACCACCAATGCCGCCACCAATGCCACCAAAAATGCCCCCTCCACCCGAATTCAAAAAGGCTCCTTTAGATCCAGAAAAGTTGAAAAAGTTGGAAAGCCTCCGAAGCAGACCTAGAAAGCGGCCAGACTGGAGTGACATGATGAAAGAAGTGGAAGAAGGAAAAAAATTAAAAAAAGTCGTCTGCAATGACAGGTCCTTTTTTTAAAATGTAGTTTTATCTATTTAAGAAGGTTAAGACAATTTATAAGGTAACTCAAGTAATGATTTTATATTGCAGGTCAAGCCCAATCATTACAAAAACATCTGTAGTAAAAAATAAAGACCAGTTTATATTTGAATCAGAGAAACCTAATTCGCACAATGCTTTATTAAAAGAAATCAATCAGGGCGTTAAACTAAAGAAGGTCAAAACACATGATAGGAGCAAACCTAATTTGGAAGGCTTAAGGAAGTTTAGAAGGCAAATGACTATTGAAGAACAGGTTCAAAAATCTATGTCTCAAGCTAATGTATTGGCTGCTTCTCCTTCTGGAGTTTCAGTCGCAGAGGTAATTATATCCTGTTTCGTATTTTAATGTTTTATGTGAACATGAAGTCATTTGTAATTGTTAAATATTTAAGGTCCCTGGTGCAGAAGAGGAAGAAATCGATGAGATGGATGATATTGATAAAGTCAGAGACGATCTTCAATCCACAAAACAACTTTTGGCAATTGAACTTAGGTAAAAACTAAAATCAATTCCTTATCGAACTAAACTTGATGTACCTAACGTAGATAAAGTTTCAATTTTACTTTCTATCTATACGAATTTTCGTTATAAACCTTTTCAGAAATAAGGAAGCTCAAGAGAGAGAGAACAAACGACTTCTAACGAAGATACAAAATCTTGAAGCTGAGTTGGCAAGAGAGCGTGCCATCATGAAACAAGAACAACATAAGACAGTTATATCAGTCACAGATGCGTATGATGAGAGACTCGTGAACAGCCTTAAAATGGAAGTAGATAGAGCAAAGGATACAGCAGATAATTTGGAAAAACAATATCTACAAGCTGCAGAAGACAGAGACACTGCGCTTACGGATCTGGAGGAAGTAAAACGAAAGAATGCAGAGTTGGAAAAGAAATTAGAACAAGCACTTCAGGTAAAACTATCTATAACTTTAACCATATATGTGCGGGTTTGTAAGCAATTTTGACATGATGCTGTATTAAAAACTGCTTCCGCTTTAGCTTAACTAACACATTTGCAGATCGAGGATGTATATATATCTGAAGAACCGCTTTCATTCTACCAGAAAAGACAGCTGGACTTCGAAAAAGAGTGTAGGTTATTAAATATTGATGTAAATTCAACTGCTGCTCAGGAATTAAGGAAAAGCGCTAAATCAACTAACATTAATGCTGCTACTAACGCTGACATTAATAGCGATGTTGAGGTATGAGTTGCTTCATATTATTAATTGCAGGGGCTTTACGCTTGAATTTATTCATATTATTATAATAAGAAGGATTGATTATACACACTTATTTTAACAATTATAGGGTATAATGCCCACAAATATGGGATCAAGAAGATCAAGTCACGCAATCAGACAGCTTTCGGTTACCAAAGACGACAGTTTCGAAGAGGAAGAGGAATCTGAGCCTGAAGAGGTATAAATTAAGTACATATAATAACTATGATTGTGTTATACAAACAATAATTATAAAGGACTAAATCACGATGTAAATAACGGATCTAACTAAAAATATATAATTTTAGGAGGAAAGTGAGGAAAAGAAACAGAAGCGAATGGAGAAAGAAGTACGCAACATGAGAAACAAAATCAGACACTTGAAAGAAAAGCAAGACCTAATGAAGCGTGAAAGAATGGCATTCAAAATGTCCCTTAAAAACCAGCAGCTGGCATTAAAGTAAGTTGGATTATTTATAAGTACCACCCAGGTTTTATCTCGAAATCGATGCATTTAAAGTGCAGTTATGAGGGCCAATATTAAAATACATTCATCATCATCATCATCTCAGACATAAGACGTCCTCTGCTGAACATAGGGCTCCCCTTTGGACCTCCATAAGTATCGGTCGGAAGCGACTTACTTTCATCCAAAATGCATTCGATGAAAGAAATCTTATGATTATTTTTGCAGGGGTGAGAAAAAGAAATACAAAGAATTAAAACGCGAAGTAGACAAGATGGCGGCTATGATGAAAGAAGTGGGCTCAGACGAGGAAGAAGAGGAAGAGGAATCAGAAGAAGAGGAGGAGAAGAGTGAAACCGAGGAGGAGACTGAAACGGAGACCGAGCAGGACACGGAGAGCGAAACGGAGAGCGAGAGCGAACCTGAGGTAAAGACTTTATTATACCGCGGAGCGTGACGGTACTTACAGTCAGTGAATCAGAAACGTTGTGCACTAGTGCAGTCAGTATGCAAACCCAGTCCCTAATTTTAAATTCCCTGTGAAATCTGATTATATAAAAGTGATAAGATATCTTTCTTTTATTTAAAAATATCCTATAGCTCCTGCTGATACTGGTATTAAATGCTCTTTTTCTACAATACGTTACTCTACCACAAACTAGAGCATAAAATTGAATTCATGTTTTGGTCAGCCACTTAGTCTCAGATGTTATTGACTCTGCTTACGAAGCTGGAGGAACTAGGTTAGAATCCCGGTAAGGGTAAAATTCTGTATGATGATCGCAATCGCGGCTAGCAGTCACTTTGTTGTTTGTAAATGAGTACCTACACAATATATGTTAAAAGTTTTGTACACATTCGGGCAAATACTTCAAAGAATCCGTGCTAATTTCAAAATTTGTCATTTCTTTGAACTAAACTGAAACTAAACCTGTTATATTTTCACTTCAGGATGCTCCATTGCCCAAAAAGAAGGACAACCTCACAACAAGGCTGAAGCGACACGAGACCAGAGTGAACGCGCTCAAGAAGGGCAACGCTCTTCTAATGGCGAATGTGGACAGACTGAAGGACGACGTGTTGAAGCAGAGAGAAGAGTCCATGACACTCCAAAATGAGCTAGATTCTCTCATTAGCGACCTCGAGTAAATTTCTCTACGATTTTGATAAAATAGCTATACAAATTAACTTAACAATAAGTTAAGAACTAACGGAAATAAGGTTACGTTTTATAGGATATTTTACTTAAAGCTTGAGAATAAATAAATTGGATCCTAAGACTCGAATCTAGCCGGCATATGCCTAATGTCTTCCAAACTGCTTAGGTACTAATGTAAGTACCTACTTAATAGTAACTTTTACTCATAATCTATTTCTTTTGTGATCATAACAAATATTAAGTAAAAATCCTGAACATATCAAATAGCAAATTGATATTCCTACTTATTACTATATTAGCTTTTTATTTCTTCGGCATATTTGCCAAATGTTCCTGATCAATAGGTACACACATTAAAATCATTTGAAGAATATTAATCCATGAAGTGCTAATTAAAGCCCTTGTTGGGTGTAGGTTTATTTTAATTTATATCCTATTTATTTAAAATGCATGTTGAAAATCAGTATTTTTTCATATATTAAAACTATGAATGATCTACTTATCTACATTATTATTGTGATTATTTTTACACTGGTTTACTAATTGAACAAATATTATGTGATTTGTATATAATATTGACACATACAATTAAGTTAATATCTAATATAATGCCTAATTTGTATTGCCAAAAGAGAACAATAAAATTCTTAAATTTACATACTTAGTTTGTTTATGATTTAAATGATTTAATTACCCTGTTCGCTGTGTGCATGATTGTGGCGCCATCTCTTGGGCAGGTGGTCAATCTCTTTTTTTCCTTTTTTATAAATAGGTTGTATTCCTTGCTTATATGAAATGTCACTGGCTGATTCACTATTTTGACAGCAGACAGGGGTTTTTGCAGTTTCATTTCTTGTCACATTGAGCACTGCGATCGTTCTCGTTACCCCCACCATGCACTTCGCACATAGCGAATACAGAAGGCAGAATATTCTTTTCTGGAACAGTAAAGTCTCCTAATATCCGCCTATACCTATTCTAAAGCGGTCCAGTCCACACACTATCAGTAATAATGTCATTATTCCTGTAGCCGGTATTCTCATCCTTCATAGTCCTCATACCTACATATGTAGAAAGGGATGAGTACAGAAATAATGACATTACTAATGATAGTGTCTGTACCGCTTATCCTGTTTATTATAACCCGTTCCTACTAACATGAATTAACGAATACTTATATATGTTCAGCAAGTACCAGAGCACAATAGTAGCAGAAATAAAGTTCAAGCATATCAATGGGATATGATAGAAATTGATGAAGTCGCAGCAACTTTAGGTGGGTATTTATTAGAACTAAAAATATCTATCTAGCTATATAGCCCAGTCATACCGAACATTCAAATGGAATGCTAACGGCTAGTTCTGCTTTTTTTTATATTGTTAGGATCCCTACCAGCACCGTATATCTAAGTTTGCAGCTTCGAAAGATCTGTGCTAACTTTGCACCACTCGAGAAACCGCGAAATTTTCGCACTTTTTTAGTATTCTTATTATACTTACTATGCGGTTTACAAAAAAACTATTAAAGACGGTTTTTAACAAGCCTAACATTTCTACAATTTGTGAATAGAACTAGTGAAAAACTTACCGACATACAGCTCATCGAAAATTGCCAATATTTTTGATTTTCGGAGTGATTATTTCGAAAGCAATCAACCAATTTTTTTTCGAAATCTCAATGTTATTTTTAAAGACCTATCGATTGATTTGCATCATGTTGATATTTGATAAAAAAAATCACAATTAGTTACATGTTTGGATTGCGCCCCCTAAAAATATTTTTTCATTAATTTCACTACAACAGTAGTGGCACTCAAAATACACCTTATGTTTGATACACCAAATTTGATAAAGATATTAAAAATACGTATTATAGTTTCCGAGTTAAATGGCACTCCATACCTACAGTATGTAACCGATTGCCAAAAAAAAAACTTTTTTATTTAATATCAACACGATGCACATCAAGCGATAGGTATCTAAAAATAACATAGAACTTTCTTTAAAAAAAATTGATTGAGCGGATAATTTCAGAAATAATCACTCCGAAAGTATAAAATATTTACAAGTTTCAAAGAGCTGTACCTCGGCACACTTCGGTAAGTATTTCACCTACAGAGCTAGTTCTAGTTTCAAATTGTGGAAATTTTAGTATTCTTAAAAACCGTCTCATATAGTTTTTTTGAAAACTAAATGGTTTATGAATTATTATTGGGAATACTAAAAAAAGAGTGAAAATTCGCGGTTTTTCGATTACCGCAAAGTTAGCACAGGTCTTTCGAAGCTGCAAACTTAGATACACAATGCTGGTAGTGATCCTAACAACATATCAAAAAATCAGAACTAGCCGTTGGGTTTCGATTTTAATTAGCCATTTCTGGTGTTAAATATGACTGGGCTAGTACAAGTAATGCCAAATCATTCTGAAAATTGTAAAAAAAAGTATGATTTTTGTATGCCAAATATTTTAATTCCATAAATATAGATATCTGTTTATAGTACTAATATATTATATACTATTTATCTATCTATTTATATTTATCTAGTTTATACAGGTATATCATCGCGTAATACCCACAACAAGCCTTACTGAGCTTACTGTGGGACAAGGTTGATTTGTGTAACATTGTCCCATAATATGTATTATTAATATAATTTGTATTATTAAAATATAGAGACTGAAATTAGCATTAAAAGGCGGCATATGTCGTGTGCCTTTTGTGCATCTGTCCCCGCTTTCGGACAGGTGGAAACTCCAGCTTGAGCTGTATTCACATGGGGACAGATGCGACAGCCAACAATTATGGAACTTCATTCTACTCTAAAACGGAATAAAACTGGACATACATATTTAAAAACGGAATTATTGATTCAAATTCGTTTGTCAAATACAAACGTTCAGAGCTGATAAAGGCCATCAAACATTTGTATCGCCTCGCGCTGTTCGACAGAGAGCGGGGCCATAGAGTACGCGGCGCCTCTTATGTCTTGGTAGAGAAGCGGTTGCGTCGCCGCCGGCCAGTTGCTTTGTGGCCCCGTGCAAGTTGGTGCACTAGAAATAAATATCACAGGTTGATATCTGACAATTTTTTTAAAAATTAATATCGGAGATGGTCTCATAGAAAAACTTGTTCAGTAATCAGTATGGCCTACCTAATCACCTCGTGCGTCAGCCGCAGACGTAGCTAAGCGGATGAGCTTGAGACGACTTTATTGTTATTAGAATAAGAACGTATCAAGGTCATTTTGAACACCTCACCGTCCTCATCCACTTATCTACTTCTGCTGTTGACTAACTGCTAAAAACACAGCCTGTATATATCAAAAAGTCCTTCGGTCTCCATCAGTAAACTAGCTCTATATACCAAAATAATTATTGTATGGTAATCCAAGTCACGCAGTATGCTAAATTTCAGCTCAATCGGACATTAGGAACTGGTTCAAATCAGGCTTGCAAGATTTTACCTAAACAACAAACTAACAGACAATGAATATAATAAAAACTTGTAAAAATTACTATTAATCGCACTATTGTTTTCTGTACACTGAAAAACAGAAGCAACTTCAGTACAAAGTTTTTGCCACTCCACTGTCTTTTTAACCGACTTCAAAAAAGGAGGAGGTTCTCAATTCGACAGATTTTTTTTTATCATTATTATTTTTTATTATTTTTTTTGTATGTATGTTACTCGATATCTCCGTGAATCGTGAACCATTTTCAAATTTATTTTTTAATCGAACGGGTATAACCCCCAGATGGTCCCATTGTCACCAAGTCGGGGTCTGATGATGGAATCCTGGTGAAATCGAGGGAACTCTTCAACTATTATAGGCACACCTATAGTGATTTCACTATTTTTTACAGCAACTCGGCCACTTCCTCTTGGAATAGCGGATCCTAAGTGAAGTCGGTTCTTTTATTGTTTAAAATTATTGATGTATTACCTACATGTTTAGATTACCAGGATTTTGTAAAAGGGAGGGTAATGTTTATCCTACTTATTATTTTATAACATACCTGCAGCGGACAAAGTTGACGACAATATCAGACATCCAATCAACAACACTGTCGTCTCTCTCATTCAGCGTCGTATTCTGAAGCATTGAGTTCACACGAAGCACGTAACTAAGGTCGTCAAAATGTCCGGCGCCTGAATATTTCAAATCGAACGCTATTTTAGACGGTGCAAAGTCGCTGCCATATGAAAACTGGTATAGGAACACAGGTGCCCCACCCGTGGTGGCTCTGGTTTGCGCCAATTTTATTGGAGCGTATTGGAATGAATCCGTACATGAAGCTATGTAGTTATCCACCGATGGGGTATCCTGGAAGTATCTGCGAAAAATTGGTTCATAATAAACTTTCGAAAAATTGTGCATTTTAGAGGCATATGTTGTCGAAGTATTTGAAAATAGTATAATAGCTACCTTTTCATAATCTGTTTAGCTGCCTCAATTTGCGCTTCTTCAGAGATCGCAAAAGTCAATTTCAGTGGTAAAACTGCAGTAATGTTTTTCTTAATCCGGTCTAAGATATGTTCGAAACTCCTTCTTAATGACTCACATTCTACATTCGTAAATCCGATAATTAGTGGATAATTACTTCCTTTACCGTATGCTACCAATGAATCCGGATCATCTTCGAGGATTCTTGTTACTCCATCGAAATGCGATTCTACCACAGGGTTGAAACCAGAAGATCCTATAAAGTTAATGAGCTTGTTGTCAGCTTCGAGGATCGTTTTGTATGGCAACTTAATTAACTGGCTATGAATATCCTCTACATCTGTGCTGTTAATGTTAAGGCATTTCAAGAAATACTTCATGGAGTACTGCGAGTAGCTTGGTTTAGCGGAAAAAAAGCTTGCCCCTGCAGTACCGCTCATCAAAATTACCCTGTAATGTAAAAAAAGTGATTAAAAACGTCATTCACACCTCACGCACTAAACTGCAAGCGAGCCAATATAAACCTGACTTGAAAGTATGAAGGTTACTTGACACCTCATAACAGTTCAAAATTTCTTTGACGTTGAAAAATTATAACAAGTTTACACTGCAACATTTAAAAATTATATCTATCCTGAAAAAGCAGTCTTCTAAGTCAGTCCCTCATTGTTGAGGATCGTGACCCCGCTGACTTATATTCTTAATGACAGCTCTCCACTTCTCCCTATTGGTTTCTTTGCAGAAAGCGTTGCTCAGTGCGATATCCCATACTTGATCGCCACCGCTTTGAGCTTGGCCCTCTAGGTCCCGTCGCAAAAAAAAACAATAGGTCATACTTATTAAATAGCCCTGTTGTGGTATCAGATAGCGATAGTAAATGTGAAGAAGCGGCGCCTGCGCTCTGACCCATGAGCGTAACGTTATTAGGATCTCCACCAAAGGCACGAGCGTTGGTCTGCACCCACTGCAGTGCCACTACCATGTCGCGGAGCCCGGCGTTTCCGGGAACAGTCGATGTGTTTAGAGACAGAAACCCGAAGGGACCCAGTCTGAAAAGGTTTAAATATATAAAATACTTTCGGCTTAGGTACAATCAATCAGAGTTCATTGAACATCAACAAAAACCTTAACATAGTTAAAATTTATAATAAGACTTTTACCAACGAGAACGTGGCTTAAATTTTTCATTGAAGTTTTACATACATACAATCACGCCTATATCCCAAAAGGGGTAGGCATAGATCACGGATTTCCATTTGCTACGATCAACGTAGCAGAACGGCTCTCCTAGAGCCGGTTCTCGCCCCCCTGAAGAACGAGACGTGATGGGTGACGTACCGCATCGCCGCCATGCGAATGATTATTAAATGAATCACCACAGCGTTCCCACGAGTAGTAGGGATCAGAGGTCCCCTTATCCCTTAGTCGCCTCTTACGACACCCGCGGGAAGAGACGGGGTGGTACTATTCTAAAGCCAGGGCCACACAGCTATTGAAGTTTTAGTAGGTTAGAAATGTTAGAAAGAAAGAAAGAAAGAAGAAAGAAACATTTATTCATGACAAACATATACAAAGGAAACAAACAGAAAAATACACACACTTTGTCACGAAATGGTTGCAACTCAGCGTTAATGCTGGCAAGGCCAGCGCTGGTCTTCCGTTAGAATCTAAAATACTTCTCGTTTTCCAACTAAATTAAATCACACATATATATATACCTGTAATTGATAGTAATTAGTACTATATTATGATCCATCATATATTCTGGCCCGTTCAAGTCGCTGTCGCCCGAGCCCACTTGAAATCCTCCGCCGTGAACAAATACGAGCACTGGTAAGCAGGTATTTTCCGAACACTGCGACCCGATGTTCGGTAGTGCTATCAGATAAATAGGTTACACGTATTCAATAATATATCTTATATGTATTTCATGACAAAATAAAATTAGAAGAATTAAGGCATATATAATAGGAATTATTGCCGTTATAGACCTCCTACCACACAACTTACTAGTTAATATTATCAAGGCCGTCTTAATACGTGTTGGGGCCCTAGGGCACGTAAGAATGTGGGCCCTTGGACACTTGAAAAGCGGAGGCCCTCAGGCGCTCAATTAGGGACTACGTTGACTGTAAAAAAAACGTCTAAGATCTGCCTCGTGTGCCCGTATGGTAGAAACGGCATTGAATATTATAAATACTTACAAAAAACACTCTGTCGTAAAGTCTGTAATCATAAAGTGTCTTAAATAAAATAACACTTAAACCACTGCTGAATCGATTTAGATGAAATAAGGTTATAGATTAGGGAAAGGAATTTAGCCGAAGCACTAATTCTACGCAAACCAAATTGTGGACAAAAACAAGTTGTTGACAAAAAAATTATTAGTAATAAAACGGATGCTTTACATGAATCATTTCTTTACCTGTCCCACACTAGCGTCTTTCGAGCGTCGACGTCGCCCGAGCGCCGCGTCGCGCAACGTCGACGCTCGAAAGACGCTAGTGTGGGGTTAGCCTAACACGTTTTCGAAAGGTGGTTTTTGGTTTCAAATTTTGACATCTGCCTCTATGTCGCCCGATATGTAAGAGTGACAGAGAACCAGGTAACGACATTTTTATTTTCGTGTTTCGCGGTATAGACTGGGAGCAAAATCTCAAATTCGCTCTCCTTCTCCATGCGACAGGCAAATGATATTACTTTTGGGCAACCGGGCTTTTTACGTAGTTTAGACCCTGCTGTATCCGAATCGCCGGTTGCCATCAAAGAAACTACAACTAGAAGTGAGATACGGCCAAAAAAAGGACCCGTTTTTTAGCTTTTCTTAAATAACACGAAAACAGTAGCACCTACCAAAAAATGTTCTTCCACTTAAGTAATCTACATAAAATTCTCTATAAAAAAGGTTCTATACAGTTTTTTGCTGGGATCAATGTTTAATGAGATATTAAAGGACTAAGATAGACAATAAACATATATACTAATTAGCTTTTTCCCGCGAGTTTGTCTGCGCGGGATTAACATTCGCTATAATAAATTAATGAAATGCCGTAGTATAATCTTACAGCAAAAATAAATTTAACGTATAAGCTTTTTTACGTCTACAGTAAGCAACAATTCCATACCAACTTCAACCCCCCGTTTCATCCCTTTAAAAGATGATTACTGGGATAAAAACTATCTTATATCCTTCCCCACAACTCAAACTATCATCACACCAAATTTCATCTAAATTGGTTCAGCGGTTTAAGCGTGAAGAGGTAAGAGACCCACTGACTAGTCCAAAATTATTAAACTCTCTCTCCTTCTCGATGCGACAGGCAAAGCATATTACTTTTTGTTTACAGAAGGGTCCAAATAGGGTAAAAATCTATTTGGACCCTTCTGAGTTCGAAATTTAAAATATTTTTTTACCGGAAGTGAAATATTTAAGGTGGCGGCCAGTATAAACCTAAGCGTCGAAAAATCTATGTTCCTCGTATGGATACCCCCATTCATTATGCTTTATTTTTAACGATTGTTGTTGCCGTGGACTGGACACGGCCCGTCAGACGCGCGAAGAATGCCCTGCATGAACGGAGCCTCGTGCTGTCATTTCCGTGGCTATAGGAGGAGACCTGGCACTACCGGCTCTAATTCGCCTAACGGCCGATAGTGATGAGGCGTGGGCGGCAGTAGCCACCTTCAGTGTCACAGTTTTGACCCAAAAGGAGGCTGCGGAGTATATGCGCGAACATGACGTAAACTCACTCCTGCAGAAGACCAGGCATGCGGCGATGCTGCCGCCTTTACATTCTTTACACCCACTCTTTACACCTTTACAACAGCTCCATAATTCGCCTGAAAGGTTCCGAGCTAGAAGGCCCTCAAGTATTCCGAGGTGCCGTCAGCGGAGGAGATTGCACGAGCAGAATTACAATGGGCCCGTAAGAGCAACGACGACGGGGTACCGGAGGTCTGCAGACGTGTTCCCAAAACCCCGTCCACAAAGCGCGTGGTGGAATACAGTGTTGACGGCGATTTCTAACTTTTAAGACCAGTATATTTGAAACCATTGCAAATAGGTAATCTTTTTTTTTTTAATACGTGTCATTACAACTGTTATTCCCAAAAATAACAATCGTTAAAAATAAAGTATAATCAATGGGGGTATCCATACGAGAAACGTAGATTTTTCGTCGCTTAGGTTTATACTGGCCGCCATCTTAAATATTCCACTTCCGGTAAAAAAATTATTTAAATTTCGAACTCAGAAGGGTCCAAATAGGGTAAAAATCCGTGTAAACAAAAAGTAATATGCTTTGCCTGTCGCATCAAGAAGGAGAGAGAGTTTAATAATTTTGGACTAGTCAGTGGGTCTCTTACCTCTTCACGCTTAAACCGCTGAACCAATTTAGATGAAATTTGGTGTGATGATAGTTTGAGTTGTGGGGAAGGATATAAGATAGTTTTTATCCCAGTAATTATCTTTTAAAGGGATGAAACGGGGGGTTGAAGTTGGTATGGAATTGTTGCTTACTGTAGACGTAAAAAAGCTTATACGTTAAATTTATTTTTGCTGTCAGATCAAACTACGGCATTTCATTAATTTATTATAGCGAATGTTAATCCCACGTAGACAAACTCGCGGGAAAAAGCTAATTAGTATATATGTTTATTGTCTATCTTAGTCCCTTAATATCTCATTAAACATTGATCCCAGCAAAAAACTGTATAGAACCTTTTTTATAGAGAATTTTATGTAAATTACTTAAGTGGAAGAACATTTTTTGGTAGGTGCTACTGTTTTCGAGTTATTTAAGAAAAGCTAAAAAACGGGTCCTTTTTTTGGCCGTATCTCACTTCTGGTTGTAGTTTCTTTGATGGCAACCGGCAATTCAGATACAGCAGGGTCTAAACCAGGTAAAAAGCCCGGTTGCCCAAAAGTAATATCGTTTGCTTCTCGACAACGATTTCTTGAAAAAAAAAACCAGACTAGTAGGCCCTCTGTTTGTGCTAGTGCCTCCCGCTACGCAGAGTTTTGCGTAGTATTCCGTATTTATAGTCTGTGATATAAAAGGTACTAATCCTGCACGCTTTAGATAACTGAGCAACTGGTCACTTTACTAACCTTCGGCGGGGACATGCACGTTGGCATGTAAGCAGTCCTCACCCATACTGATCGGTTGAAGCATCGGACCGTCTATAATACTGGGTTGTGGGCAAACTGGACCCTCGATTGATGCGTTCAAGTATCCGTTCCATGGCTCAAGGGGCTGTGGTGCCTGTTACACGTTGACATTGGATTAGAATAATAATAAAAACAAGAAATTCGAAGATAGCGCTGGTGCCGCTGGTGGCCTGGAAAGCGCTTGTGGCCTGGCGGTAAGACGTCAGACTTTAATGCGGTCGCGGGTTTAAACCCCGGCTCGTACCACTTACTTTTTCGGAACTTATGTACGAAATATCATTTAATATTTACCAGTCGCTTTTCGGTGAAGGAAAACATCGTGAGGAAACCGGACCTAATTCCAACAAGGCCTAATTTCTTCTCTGGGTTGAAAGTTCATATGGTAGTCGCTTTCGTAAAAACTAGTGGCTACGCCAATTCCCGGGATAAGGTTGCCAAGCGGACCTCAGGCTCAATAGAGCAAAAAGCTGAGACAAACGCTAGAAGGAAGAAGAAATTTCAAGAGACAGGGCACACGTATACGTTGCTGCCCCCGTACACGCAAGGACTTTAATTGTTAAGCCTTTTTGGGTTCACTTTACATTGGACATTTCAAAGAGTAAAGTAACAAAGGAAAATAGTTTGAACCGTAATTCCGTGACTGTACCATCGCCGCAAGCATTGTGTGCACGTTGCCGCCATAGTCTAAATCAAAGATAATTAATGTATCCTCTTTGTCTAAATGTATTCGTTGCCAAATAATAAAACAGTCCATTTACTATCTGTGGGTTTTTATAAACATTGGAATTATTTTGGCTTAAGTGTCCTCCTACCATCAAGCGGATGGTAACTGTATTTCTTTATTAACACAATCGCCAAACATTTCTTTTTCATAGCCTATATTGTGTCCCACTGCTGGGCAAAGGCCTCCCCTCGTTTGCGCAACTCGTCACTGCCTTAGTGCATGCTCGCGCCAATCGCTACAAAATGCGTCCAAATCTCCCCGCCACAAAATGTATATGTGCTCAATAGTACTCCACCTGCACACTACAGCTCCAGCACACTAAACACGAAGCGGGGGAGGGTTTAATCCGTAGGCGACTGGGACCCGAGTTGGGTCGGACATAACCAATTATTACGGGCTAAATGGTATACATGAGTATTACCTCCCTCGCCGAAAAAAAATGAATATGTGCAATGTTAAATTACCAAAAAACGAAGTTCGTCTAGAGGTGGCCGCGCGTACGGCACGCCGCGAAAACTGGCATATCTGGTTCGCTTGTAACTGTCCCGCACGGTGCCGCACACCTTGCCGCCGCTGGTAAGCGCCGGCACCGCACATGCACTGCTGTCTTCTAGCAACCGCTCGTCTACGTAGCCTGTGAAAATTGTGTTGTCTCAAACATGTATGAAAATGTTGTCGGTACGTTAGTAACTAATTAGTCCGCCTCGATCTGAGAACTCGCGATTTACTTGCTAACGAGTTGATCAATATAACAAGACCCATATGAAGACTCGATTACCAAGTCATTATATTTGATATAAAAATATACGGGTTTTAACCGTGGTACCACGGCCTTTGTACCACGGGGGACCACGGGTAAAAAAAATTCTCCGTAGACCCACAACACCGAAATGGGAATATGGGTAATTGAAAAGAACCGGGTATTAACCGTGGTCCCACTGCTATGAACCTCAGTGGATCCACGAGTACTAATTTTGTCCCCATAGACCCACTGCTCGAGAATGGTATTCATTTGCTAGTATTTAAAGGCACAGCAAAAAAAAATAACCAAAACCTACCTTGCCTATTAAAACAAGAATAGTATTTAGAGGCGTAATTTATGACATATCTATTGCTGTGGGACTGCGGGAAATATTTATTTTCGAGGAATGACCCGTGGGCCCACGGACAGTTTCGTATTCAAAAAGATAACTTAAAACTGGAGCAGTGGGGTCTACGGGGAAAATACGGGGAAAAAAAATTCCCGTGGTCCCCCGTGGTACAATAACCATGGTACCACGGGTAAAACCCTAAAATATAGACATCTAATATTAAAACCGTCGAAATTAAATATTCCTACTAGAAGTACCTAAGAATTCGTATGATCATATGATACTTAGTCATATGTTAGACATAGATAGAGTTGACGGTATCGTCTGCGAAATTTCGAACCGTAATGTTTGAGTTTTTCCCCGTAGAGGTTGTCCATGTCGGTTCCATTCCAAGGATCTAAATACCATACCATCTCAATTAAAATAATACACCTCAGATACAATAATTATAGCGAAGTGACTATTTAAAACATACCACCAAACCAATAACAATGAGCTGTGGCTTCAGATCATAAGTTGTAAGTCTCTAAAATCCATTGTTATTATATTTCATTGTTCAATCTTCCTTTCGTGTGTAAATTATCGGCTACGCTTGCCACGCATGGCAAATAGCTACCTATTAATAACGAGGACACTTTGTAACTAAGCGTTATGCGTAGCTCGTAATCTTTACGAATATATTATTGATATGTGGTTCGGGAAAAAAGTAGCCGTGTATGGTAGTAATTTTTTACGATGTCCGGATTTTACTAGAGATTTCTTCTTTTAATTAGGACATCTTAAAAAAATTACTATACTATCTCGTATATTTTTTTATCTACACCCATATCATAAACCCTCCATGATGCGTTCAAAAACCGCACGTTATGACCACCATAAAAAGAGACTGTTTTGTTAGAAGTTAGAACAATAGTTATTTGTGCAACAAGAGAGCAAAGTTAGTTTTTGCTTCGAGTGCTTATTTTGAGTCCTGAGCAAGCGAAAGATTCTATAATAGAATCACGAGCGTAGCGAGTGATTCTAATTTAGAATCTTGAGCGTAGTGAGGGACTCAAAGGCACGAGGTGCAAATAACTTTGGTCTCATGTTGCACATACAACTTTTCACCTCAGCAGTGAGAACATAGCAGAAAAACTTTAGAAACCTTGGAAGTTTTAGTAATTTTATTATTTTTGTAGTAATTTTTGTAATTTTATTAATTTTAGTAATTTTAGTAATTGTAGTAATTTTAGTAATTTTATTATTTTTTGTAATTTTAGTAACTTTATAAATTTTAGTAAATTTAGTGATTGTAGTGATTTTAGTAATTTTAGTGATTTTAGTGATTTTAGTAATTTTAGTAATTTTAGTAATTTTAGTACTTTTAGTAATTTTATGTATTTTAGTAATTTTAGTAATTTTATTAATTTTAGTAATTTTAGTAAATGTAGTAATTTTAGTAATTTTTATAATTTTTAGTAATTTTAGTAACTTTATAAATTTAAGTAAATTTAGTGATTTTAGTGATTTTAGTAATTTTATTGATTTTAGTAATTTTAGTAATTTTATTTATTTTAGTAATTTTCGTATTTTTAGTAATTTTAGTAATTTAAGTAATTTAAGTAATTTTGGTAATTGTAGTAAATTTAGTAATTTTATTAATTTTAGTAATTTTAGTAACTTTATTAATTTTATTAATTTCAGTGATTTTAATAATTTAAGTGATTTTAGTGATTTTAGTGATTTTAGTAACTTTAGTAATTTTATTTATTTTAGTAATTTTAGTAATTGTAGTAATTTTATTATTTTTAGTAATTTTAGTAATTGTAGTAAACTTAGTAATTTTATTATTTTTAGGAATATTAGTAACTTAATAAATTTTAGTAAATTTAGTGATTTTAGTGATTTTAGTTATTTTAGTGATTTTAGTAATTTTATTTATTTTATTTATTTTAGTAATTTGATTATTTTTAGTAATTTTAGTAATTGTAGTAATTGTAGTAATTTTAGTAATTTTAGCAATTTTACTATTTTTGACTAAATAAGATTGGAGGAGTTTCGTCAAAACTGTAATCACATTGATTAGAAACTAGTGCCTGCGCCAAATCTTGTGATTAGGTTTCCAAGCTAATTTAGTGCTCATCGGGGTTCTGCTATTCAAAAAGCGATAATATGACGTTTGAAATATTACTTCCTGTTTCTTTTAACTGCAGAAATTTCAAGGTCATTTTGTCTCACTCAGTGAGCAAAATCGAACTTTGCTCACTGAATTTGGGCCGCAAAGAACCCTCGTTCGAGCTGCTGAGGTGAAAATGTCTTATCTGTAACGATGTTATTATTATCAAATAATAAGCAAAAATTCGATATCATTATGAAAATCCGGCTACTCGACCGCCGCGCCGCGCGATCCTCCGACACAATCGAGGTGGCCATGGCGATGCAATCTGTGAAATGGCAGCCATTTTAACAGTTTTAGAACGCGTCATTTCGGGTTTATAATATGTATGTAGATAAAGCAGTGTATGCAACTGTACGTAATTAGCAGTGGGCGGCTGACGGATGCAATTTACGTCAAAATAACGTCAAAAGATATCCGGAATATGGATATGACTACAATTTATTAAATAAAAGAAAATATCGTTGCAAAAAATAAACAATTTTATTATTGTAAGTCAATGGTCATATTTTAAGTTAGTGCTGTCCATTCGTTTTATAGTTCAGTTTTGCACTTTATATGTATAGGGAAAATTACCTCTCAAAATCTTCAGTCGTAAAAGGAACGTTATTTAAAATGATATTTCACCACTGTGTGTGTTAGGAGGGTTACAATAAAAACTGAGTATATTTCTACACATTAAAGTATACTCGAAATTTAATGAAAGTCTTATCCATCTTATGCGTCACCATTTTGCATCCGTCATCCGCCCTTTAGTAATTAGGTCTTAAAACACTCGTGTGATCTTATTATCTCGTGTTTTAAGGACCCCTATTACGTAACTGTTACATAAACTACTATAATGTAGTGATAATTTTGAAGCAGTATTTTATTTATTATCTGTAGATCCTAATAAATAAAAATACAATAATATTAAATCAATCTTCACTTGACATCTGCTACAATGCCACAATTGTATTTTCACCCGTACTATTCGAAAAATTTACAGGGAGCAAAAGTGACTTTAGATCCCTCTGCGTTTTCTTTTAATTTTCCTTGTCTTTGCAACCGATAAAAATGAGACAACATTATATAACTTCTCTTTCTAGCAGATAGCTAGTTAAGTACCTTTGTTTTCGTTTTTCTCATAGAAGAAATGAAAAGTAGAGTGTACTACGCGGTACTAAAATTATTTCGATCTCGGGTCACTTGAATCCCTCACTACGCTCAGGATTCCACTTTAGAATCCTGAGCGGAGTGAGGGATTCTACTCTGGAATCCTTCGCTTCGTTCGGGATTCAACACGCTACCCTCGACCGAAGTCATTTTGCTCCCTAGTAATACAATCTACTATTCCATTTTTACAACCCGTTTTATGCTTTTAAGAATTTCATCTTACCAAGAAGCTAAAATTAATTCACTGGATTTTAGCTAGACTAGTCAGGAAAACTTTCTGATATAACCTCTGACAGTGGTTTTTCTATGGGAGGCAAGTTTCTATGAAAAAAGCAAAAATGCAGACAATAAATTCCATGTAACTTCCTCAAAATGAAGCCAAATAAATAAGTTGACTATGGAAGACAGACAATTTATAAAGGTATAAAATAGTACATCAAGCTATGCAAAGAAACAATTTTTGAGAAAAACACCTCATAAATTCTGTCAGAAGACGCTGTTCAATAAATTGTGTGTATGATGAAATTGATGAAATAAAAGGGTGAAAACTTGCAAAAGCTTGCTTTAAGTAATTTCAATGTGGTTTTATTTATGTTTTACAATGCATGTGCTCGAAAAGTGTGTTTCCTACGGAGCCATATTATGTGGAAGGTAGTACTTTTCCGCACTAGTGCTTTTTGTTTTCTACGGAGCCATATCATGCGGAAAGTAGTACTTTTCCGCACTAGTGCTTTTTGTTTTCATTTTTTTTTTATTTTTAACAAAAAAACATGGTTATCTTCACCAAACACCTGTTTATTTAAAACCATGTTTTTCAAGCCAGGCAAAGTTGTAGCAACCTAGAAATATAGTATAGGTATTTTTTTTTCTCAAACTACCATTTTGAAATATGCAGAACATTTTTAAACTTACTTTAAAGAAAGAAATCAACATCTAAATCACTATATTTATGCCTATCGGAAACTCTGGCGATTATTTGAAGGAATTTTCTTAATGTGACGATTTTTTATTTTACATTATTTTTAACTATCAAATGTGACAATTAAAATACAAGAGAAAACCGGTCAAGTGCGTGTTGGACCACGCATAATGGAGATTTCCGTACCCACTACAAATTTATTTTTACAATAAGCCTTTTTTTAGATTACATTTTTGGAAAAAGCTTTAAAGCGAACTGTACATTTCTTTGTTCAATCCTTAACTGCTCACCAAGACCAATGCATTGAGATCGGTCTCATTCGTGTCGTGTTGGGACACGACGGGATAATGTTAAGGTGTTCCTATGGCAACCTTTAAGCTCCATCATCAGATCAGATCCATGTAATTACAATATTTTATTGTCACGCGACATACAGGGTGTGTTTTCAATAACTAGCCATATTGTGGGAGGTGTATGTATTTAAAAAAAGTATTAATAACCTTCAGGCACGTAACAAAAACTTGCGTATTAAGGCCAATAAACAGTATTTAAATTATTATTAAAACGGAATTTATTTTCTCCCTTAATTTCAAAGTTTTCATATAAATATTGTTACATTTTGTATGGCCTGCGGAGTATATCTATGTATTGTCACTTTATTCAAACTTTCGCTTAAAATTAAAATATATATCATTTCTTTCTTGAAATAGCATGTTAAAGGTTCAGAGCCAATAAATTGGAAAAAAAAGTTATCAAAAATATACATTTATTTTCACGACGTCCATACATTTTACGAAAATTTCAACCTTAATCCGGAGGCAGTAAAATTAAAGATTAAAATAAAATAAAAATACGTGCAATCATTAATTACCAAATGGCACCTTTTTGTAATTGTGCTTCGTAATAAATAAATAAAAAGTCAAAATGACCCACACTAGTATGTATGTAGGTACATAGGTGTAGTCGACCTTTTTTCAATAAGGTACAAAAGTGTAAACATATTTTTGACGTCAACCGTACAAAATATGAGATCCATAGAAAAGTGGGTCAAATTTAACTTGCAAGATTTGATTACGGATAACGAGACAGGTGAAACTAAATAAAAGCTTGTAATAAAATAAGCATAGTCCCACTTTTCACAATAAGGAAAAAAATTATATCCACCGATACTACTCGTATTTATTAAACTTCTGATTGAAATGATTTTTTTTATTTTTTTATTTAAATTACGGTTAACCAATAGATGTAGGTACGTAACATAGTGGTAGTATGAATGTGTAAAAAATACCAAATAAGATCCTCATCGGTAGTGACAAAGTAACATTTAGCGGTACGCACTCACATCGTAATACCTAATCGTTACAAACTATAACAATATAACTTTAAACAAAAAAAGAACCGACTTCACTTAGGATCCGCTATTCCAAGAGGAAGTGGCCGAGTTGCTGTAAAAAATAGTGAAATCACTATAGATGTGCCTATAATAGTTGAAGAGTTCCCTTGATTTCTCCAGGATCCCATCATCAGACCCCGACTTGGTGACAATGGGACCATCCAGGGGTTATACCCGTTCGATTAAAAATAAATTGAAAATCGGTTCACGATTCACGAAGGTATCGAGTAACATACATACAAATAAATAAAATAAAAAATAATGTAAAAAAAACAGTCGAATTGAGAACCTCCTCCTTTTTTGAACTTTATTCGGTTAGAAATAAACTTAATTAGAACTTAATCATTGTAACAAAAATGTTAAGGCTGATTTTGTTGTAACATGTAAACTTACTGCTATGCAATTCTGCTCTGCTGACACCTATTATCCAAAAGACCAAGAAAATAGTGACGATGGAAAACATATCTACAATCAAACCAAATATTCGAAACAACCAGGCATCCGGCAGCCAAACGTTCGATTGCCACCGAAGCCGAAGCAAGCATCGCTTTTGTAGCTAATTTGTAGAGATGTGCACACTAGCCGACAAAGCGTAACTGAGGAATGACATGATGAATGTAGTGACGACACGTATCAATCGTATCATCACTATATGTTAGAAGGAGGCGGAAGTCAGAGATATACAGCGAGAAGAACAGGCGTAAATGTACACGTATCATAACTATACATACAGGGTGATCAATCCAAAACGGTCAGTATGGAGAAGTCAGAAACTATGAGAGATAGCCACATCTGTTCTTAGGAAACCATAGCTTCGATATTAATAGATTTAATAATAATGACATTCAATCTTTTTAGGGTTCCGTAGCCAAAATGGCAAAAACGGAACCCTTATAGTTTCGCCATGTCCGTCCGTCCGTCCGTCCGTCCGCGGTCTAGCTCAGTGACCGTTAGCGCTAGAAAACTAAAATTTGGTTTGAATATGTGCATTAACTAAGCCGACAAAACGGTAGAATAAAAACGCGAAAAATATATTTTGTTAGGGTACCTCCCGTACACGTGAAGTGGGGGGCGAATTTTTTTTTCGTTCCAAACAAGTTATGTGGGGTATCGTTGGATAGGTCTTTTAAAAAGAATTAGGGTCTTCTAAAACAGTTTTTAGATAAAACTAATACTCTCGGAAATAATAGCTCCGAAAGTTTAAAACAGGACGTCCCCCCCCCCCCAACTAACTTTTGAATCGTAGGTCCTAAAATTTTGAAAAAAATCATGAAACTGAGGCCTAATGAGTACCTTCAATGAAAACTATATTGAAATAAATCGGTTGAGCCGTTTTTGAGTTATCATTCAAAAACCCATAGTGAGAGGACGTAAGTAAAAATGACGTAAGCGCCGCCAAATTTCCCGTAAGAAACGACCTTTTGAATTAATGGTCTCAGTTTACGGAACCCTACACTGAGCATGGCCCGACATGCTCTTGGCCGGTTTTTTTTTATCTCTCATAGGTACATAACCGGGAACCGAACCCGCAGGGATGACATCAGCGAGCGGACTGTAAGACGGCGGCTCCTAGAAGCTAATTTGACCCCACATAGACCGGCAAATGACCCAAAACTTGAAAGAGGAGTTCGAACAGCAAGACACTTTACGCACGCGAACACTTACGATGGGGTGACGAAGAATGGGCAAGAATTATGTTTTCAGACGAATCCAGATTTATGCTCTATGCATATGACGGGCGGCGAAGAGTTTACAGGCGGCCAGGTGAACGTTTTATTCTAGCGTGATTTGAGGAAAAAGTGGCGTTCGACGGTGGGTCTGTTATGGTCATCTTATTCTCATAGTGGAAATGTGGAAGAGATTCTTAATGAGCATGTCGGCCCATACTTAATTAATATGGGTGGAAATTCCATGTTCATGTATGATAACGCCGAGCCACACACAGCTCAAATTGTAGAAGATTATTTCGAGGAGGTTGGTATCGACTGTATGAACTGGCCTTCGAGAAGCCCGGACTTAAATCGGATTGAGCATGTATGGGGCGAGCTTGGGAGGCGTGTCAAAAATCGAAACCCCACCCCAGCTACACTTAGAGACATTAAACAGTTAGTGGAAGAATGGGCCAATATCCCGCAAGAACGAATAAGGAAAACTATTTAAAACGGGATATTTACCATGTGAGTTTTTTGTTGTGAGCATCCGATATTTCGGCACAGTTGCATGCGCCATTATCACGGAGTAACTCCGTGGCGCATGCAACTGTGCCGAAATATCGGAAGCTCACAACAAAAAACTCAAGCCGCCGTATCTGCACCTGACGCACCGCCTCGCGAGAAAATCGCTAGTGTGAACGTGCCTCAGCCGAGACTAATGACTAATGACTGAGACTAATGCCTCGGACGAGGCACTTCCGCACTAGCCGAGTTGCCGAGCGCGGCAATTTCCTCGCGAGGCAGTGCGTCAAATGTGAACACGGCTTATTAAACACGCTTTTTCTACGTTACTCTACCACAAACTAGAGCACAAAATTTATTAATGTTTTGGACAGCCACGCTTAGGGAGGCCACCGACTATCAGTCCGCCTGCAGTCCGCCTGACGATATCGGCCTGTCAGTTGTTCGGACCCGGCAAGTTTTTGTTCTAACTGACAGGCCGAGATCGTCAGGCGGACTGCAGGCGGACTGATAGTCGGTGGCCGGCTTTACTGGTAGTAACTCTGTTACAAAGCTGGAGGAACTAGGTTCGAATCCCGGTAAGGGTAACATTTTTGTCTGATGATCGCAATCGCGGCCAAAGGTAGCAGTCACTTTGTTGTATGTAAATACACAAAATACGATAAATGTTTTGCACACATTGGGCCAAATATTTTTTTATGCCATGCTAAATAAAAAATTTGTCATTTCCTTGAAGGAAGCGTCACGACACCAGAGTGAGCGTGCTCAATAAGGACAACACTCTCCTAATGGCACTATCAGTAAGAATGTAATTATTACTTTTATAGTCTTCATAAATAGAAAATGATGGGTACAGAAATATGGACATTATTAATGATAGTGTCTGGACTGCTTATCCTGTTTATTATAACCTGTTCCTAGTGTTCCTACTAACATGAATTAACTAATACTTAGCAAGTACTTTGCTGAACATCTAAAAGTATTAGTGCTAAATCTAAAAGTATTTAGTAGTAGCAGAAATAAAGTTCAAGATTATCAATGGGATAGCAGTTGATCGAAGTCGCAGCACAGTTGCAGAGTAGGTATTTATTCAGGAAAAGAAACATAAATAAACTAGACTAGAACAAAAATATATAACTAGCTATACCTATATACATATTAAAAGTCCTAGCTAAGCCCGTGGGTTCTAGCACTGCTGCTGTAGGATATTGTTAATACTGGCGTGCCAGGCACTGCGGCCAATGCTCCTGCTACAAGATAGGCCGTGCAGGCCTTTACCAGTGACATTGATGTGGGGCAACACAGAACACAGACTGCACCTAAACATCTTGTTGATCAGTACCGTGTCAAGATTTTTGGATTGGAGGGCAAAGCTTGTAACCAGGCCGCTGAACCACTTGAACAAGCATGGAAACAAACACGATCCACGGGGCTGGTAAACATTTAGGTTGACTTTAAGAGAATTGAATACTTACATTCATGTATGTTTAAGTCCTGATGGAGAAAACTTCTTGGGAAGACATGGTATGAAGATTTTTTGAAAAAAAATAGAATTACCTATCACATTAGCGACAGGCGAAGGAAAAACAAAGTCAGATAACTAAATAAAACTATGTTGCTAACACCAAAATCTTATTAGTACATTATCACTACTAATTTATGCCG
Source organism: Pammene fasciana (assembly GCA_911728535.1). NCBI lineage: Eukaryota > Metazoa > Arthropoda > Insecta > Lepidoptera > Tortricidae > Pammene > Pammene fasciana. Next base: position 9,865,512 of record OU452292.1, read on the forward strand.
GCGTAGTTGAGTAGTCTACCAATGATCCAGGATGATCCAATTCATATTTTATCATACATAAAAAAACTGATATAGTAAGTAGGCCGAAATACAACGCTGTAATGCATAATATTATGTATCTTTCCATATTTTTATGACTACATCACAAATAAATAATTTATTTATAAAGTTTTAAAATGAAAATGTACAACAACCACATTTGAAAAATGTAATTACTATTTTGAGTTTGACTTTTGACATTAATTTTGGTGTTACTAACGTTAAAATTAATGAGTGATTTGAATTTTAAGCGCGTACTACATGGGAAGAAACAATTCTTCAAACCAAGGTGGTCTTCGCTGCTTTTTATCTAGTGCAGCCATCGCAATCGCGAACAAACATACGAGTAAAACTGAGAATCTCCTTTTTTTTAAGTTGGTTAAAAACCAGCACCGGTATTTAAATTAATTCCACGTGTGTTCGCCGAGTCGCTGCCCTTCTGTTGTGTATTGAGCCTTATAATTTTTTCATGTGGCAAAGTCCAGAAACTGTCATTGTCAAGCTCAATTTAAAAAATATCACAACAAACAACGGTCGTTCTCGCGATTTTGTGAGTTTCAGTTCGATTTGTGAACACTATTAACTACTATAAAAGGTGTTCTAATTGTTTAGATTAGTACAGTTATTTTATTAAAAATGCCTCCAACGGACGCAGATATTCTGCAAAATGTTAATCTGAATAAGCCGAAACCGAATCCAAGGAATAATCCAACGATGTTTCAAATATTTCAAAATGTTCAATACAACATTGTCCAGCACAAAAAGTATGCCAAGGAGTTGACAAAACTATACAAAAAGGTAATATTTAATGACACGATCATCATGAGCTAGAAGCGAAGTGTTATTTTAAGTATTATTCTGAGTGTTTCGTAGGCCTGTTCATCTTATCACGGCATTCCTAATGTGCAAATATGTATTTGTTTAATATGTATTTATAATCAATCATCATCATCATCATCTCAGGGGGGCCCCTCTCCCGGTATATTCCCTTAGTAGACTCCTACTGCAACCACGGGACGATATGGTGGGGGACAATTCTAAGGCCGGGCACCCCACGGCTATAATGATTGATAATCAATATGTTGCATTATTTTAAGGTTCTCAGTATGTTAAATACAGTTGCTGAAAAAATGAATACATTTAATACAAAAACATATATGTCAGTGTACGCACAAAGGGAGCACTTTGTCGATATGGAGTTACAAGTACTTTCTAAAACTATGTATATATGCACTATCCATTAGTGAAAGAAAAAAAGTGTCCTTGTAAATTGACAAAGTGGTCCCTTGCACTAAACTCGTCTACATATATTGTTGTGACTTGTCCATATTTTCAAACGTGACTGACTATACTGATAAGCCATATAGTTTGCTATTAATTAAGATAAGGGATAAGGGAACCTCCGATCCCTACTGCTCGTGAGAATGCTGTGGTGTTTTTCTTTAATTAATGGTCATCCGCATGGCGGCGATACGGTTCGCCACCCATCACGTCTCGTTCTTCACGGGGCCGAGAAGTGGCTCACGGAGAGCCGTTTTGCTGCATTAATGTAAATGCGTAGCAAATGGAAATCCGTGATCTCTGCCTACCCCTTTTGGGATATAGGCGTGATTGTATGTATGTGTATGTTATTTAATTAGGGAAGGCCCTTAGTATAATGTGTTCAACGGACATGTTTTTTTAACTTCGTTTGATTTACTAATTGAATTATTTTTATAACAGCAGACATAGACTTACATTTAATCTATTCAATATGGTAAACAAATTTCAGATAGATGAAGGAGTCTTCCGAGACAGTTTCAAGAATGCCCTAATGTATTTATTCACTTTTGGAGACACCAGTCCTAATGTGGACCGGGTCATCAAGTTCGTAGCCACCTTCTGCACCACCCTGGATGATGAGGAGGAGTTCTTCATGTTTGTCATCAATATTATATTTGATGTAAGTATGAGTTTGTAGTGTACAAACCAATACTTATAGGGTACTGATTTTGAATTATTGTCTGTGAAAAGGAGTATAAATGAAATTGTCACAACAATAATTATAATTTTAAACAAAAAAAGAACCAACTTCACTTAGGAGCCGCTATTCCAAGAGGAAGTGGCGGAATTGTTGTAAAAAGGATTGAAATCTAATGTAAAACCAAGCCGGAGTTTACTAACAACATGCCATTGTGATCCTTTGAATATTAGTTGTCTATATATATTTTTTTTTTATTTGTAAGCAGTTGCCTGCTTACAGCTGTAGAAACTGATAGTGCCTGTATCAAGTATACTCTTGTCTTTTTATAATAAATAGAATTTTCTCCCTTGATATATTGTCTGGTGACAACCAAAACTCACTAAGTACTTCCAAGTTAATAGCCATAAGGAACCGTACCAGTCACAAAACAAGGTTGATTTTCGTTTATTTATTTTTTTGCTATTAGTGAGTTTTGGTTGTCACCTGACAATATGTAATGCATTACATATCTATAAAATTTATTTTTTCTAGTGTCAATGTGTGTCCAGCCAGTCAGTACGGTACCGTGCCAGTCATCTGCTGGAAGCCATGCTGTCTGCGCTTGGTGAAGATGCCTCGCTGGACGATGATCTCTGTACCAAGCTGCTCCAGTCACAAGTATGAAACTTATCTTCTCGACATCAACACATAGTTTAGCCTGTACTCTCTACTGTACTTCATCTGTCTCTTTCATATTTTCTTTCTATCCTTTCTTTTTCCTTTCTTACTTGGACAGCCTTGTGGTTTGAAGGGCACACAGTCGACCCGCGTCGTGACTAACCCAAAACTGTGGCCAAACAACCATAATTATAAGTAAAAAAAAACATAAACTCTGTTTTTTTTTGTGAATCCTCCTTCATATGAACACTCGTGTGACATCTCTGAAGTTTATAGGCTACTAGTTGCTTGCCATCAGGAAGACCGTAGCATAGTTTGTCAACATAGTGGAATAAAAAATATATCACATAATGTTAATAGAGAAACACTATCTGCTGAATGATCTCTACAACCAGTTATGCAGTGCACATATACAACAGTTCCCTTTGATTTTGACCAATTTGGTAATCTACCTTTCCAAGTGTCGTAGTGACACTTGATATATTTCAGAAAACAAATTAGCAACTGTACTAAGCCAAAATTTTCTTTAACATGGTTCTTAGTCCACTTTCTTGACCCACCACCATTATATAATTTAGAAGGGTGTACATTAAACTTACAGATGCAAAGACTGCAGGATACCCGCGGCGCCGTACGATGCCGAGCTGCGCTTGCCCTGCAGCGTCTGCAGGACCCCATGGACCCTGACGATGAAGTCACCAGGGCTTACAGATTCCACATGAGCTGCGACCCTAGCGCTTCAGTCAGGAGGTATGTGACTCCATAATACTTGTGGGGCTGTTAGAAGCCGAGCGACGCTCGCTGCAGAGTCTACACGACCCCATGGATCCTGACGATGAAGTCACCAGGGCTTACAGATTCCACATGAGCTGCGACCCTAGCTCTTCAGTCAGGAGGTATGTGACTCCGTAATACTTGTGAGGCTGTTAGAAGCCGAGCGACGCTCGCTGCAGAGTCTACACGACCCCATGGATCCTGACGATGAAGTCACTAGGGCTTACAGATTTCAAATGAGCTGTGACCCTAGCGCTGCAGTTAGAAGTTTTGTAGATTTTAAGATACCCGTGACATGATCATGTATGCATGCACAGTTATCAGGTAGTTTTGTTTGAGCTTAAATATAATTTAGGTCTAAGCTATTGCTATCTTCGATACCATCCACCATACCATAATAAATAATCGCCAAACCTTTTCACCAAAATTAATTGGTACAGTCACCCGCAATAGTATCTTAAACGAAGGCCGCAAAAATATCAGGCACAATCTAGTTTGCAGGGTCATAAGAGCGTGTCACATATCTTTGCGGCCTTCGTTGAAGACACTATTGCAGATAACTGTACTTATTCTTAAAACAAAAATTTTGTATTTTTGTAGAGCAATAGTATCGCAAATAGCGAAATGCACCCGCAACGTGCCGTACGTGCTCGAGCGTCTGTGCGACGTCGACGAGGCAGTGCGTCGCGCCGCCTTCATGTACATAGCCAACGTTAACGTCACCCAGCTCAGGGTGCGGCAGAGAGTGCTCACGCTCAAGGTCAGTCCAACAAGTATCGAATTCTATTGTTATTACCATGAAAGTTACGGTAAAAATTCTCTAAGTTGGACCAGTTCACGGTGGACCCAGAAAATATACGGACGTAATCCCGTGAAGACAACCAAATGTACGTAACGTCAAATGTATACGTATCGTCAAAATAGCCACGTCAGAAAAACGTCAGTCCGTACAATAAGTATGACTACTGGTCAAATATTTTCGGCAGAGGGGAACGCCTGTCAATGGCCGCTCCGGTTGGTTTAGGTCGGAGTATGGCATCAATTTGTTATCCTATCCAATCGATTTTAAATCTTACTTCAATGTACTCTATATAAACTCTTTTTTCCCTTGCACAGGTCGGTCTCTCCGAGCGTAGCGCGCGCGTGCGCCGCGTGGTCGAAGAAATCCTCATCCCTGGTTGGCTGAGCACGTTCAAAGGCAACATTATCGATCTACTGAAGGCCATACGATTGGACAACGCTCAGGATGCTAAGGACTCCCAGTATGTTGCTGGGAAACTACTGGAGTCACTGTTCAAGTAAGTTTTGCTAGTAGAAATATGCTGAAGTTTAAAAAATCCTGAATAAAAAGCTGCTTAATTGTAAAACTCAACATTTTATTTATGTTATCAAAAATCGCGGATCACACTTTTTAAATAAAAAAAAATATATGGAAAGGGCCCTGTTCACAGATATTTTGATACGATATTACAGAAATATGTATAAAAAAATACAAATAATTTATACAACGCAACGCTTATTGACTTCCACAACTCTCGGTCCCACGCTTTTTCCGGCCAGGTGCTGAGGAAAGCGTCCATATCGTTCCGCCATCTCTGTTTGGGCCTGCCCCGTCCGCGCCTCTTGCGGCATCCACTTGGTGGCTACACGTGCCCACCTGTCCGGATGCATGCGGCAGACGTGTCCGGCCCAGTCCCACTTAAGAGTCGCCAGGACGCTCGCGTGAACTGGCATCCCCATACAAACGTAGTTCAGCTATAATTTTAAAACGACTTGCTTTAGAACCACGAAATTTGGCATGGGCATTCTAGCAGTACAGATCTATGTCGGTAATTCGTTTTCTTTGCTAAAAATTGTATTACAAAGAAATTGTAGTAAGAATAAGTTTTGTATGTATCTGGCTGTATTTTGTTTGTAATACAATTTTTTGCAACGAAAACGAATTACCGACATAGATCTGTACTACTAGAATGCCTATGCCATATTTTCTGGTTCTAAAGCATATCGTTTTAAAATGAGAGCTAAACTACGTTTGTATGGGAACGCGAGCGTCCTGGCGACTCTTAAGTCTGGCGGTCTTCTTGCTAACGTCAGCTGTGCGTTTATAATATGAAAATATATGTTATCATCATCATCATCATCACCAGTCGTTCCCTCAGAACTGAGGATCGTGAAATCATGTCCTTCTGTTGAAGACCAGGTTCCTCCATAGGCTTCTATCCCTCGCTACGCGCATAGCTTCGTGCAGTTGTAATTGCATAAGTGCAGTTATTCGGGCACACCATCTTGCAGAGGCAGGGCCTCTAAGTCTCATGCCTTCAATTTATATTATATGCTACATTTAATATACGGCACAGGTGTGCGGAGGTTTAAGCTATACCCCGACTATACTATACAAGGTGTAACAAAAATACTGGTGATCCTTTTAAGGGCATAATTGGTATCGCATTCTTATTGTGAAAAACTAAGTAAAAAAATTTTTCTCGCCAAAAATATTTTTTTTCGTCTCCAAAAAATTTTTCTCTTATTTTTTCCTACTCGCAATACGATACCAATTATGCCCTTAAACGGATCACCAGTATTTTTGTTACACCCTGTATAGGTATAGCCCAACTATACCTAGAGATATTTTTAATTCCCAGGCGTCTCCCAATCTCCGAGCTCCTACTATGGCTCCCGACTGAAAAGTCCCTCCGTCTCATACCCGCGGAGAAGCTGAACAAGGAAACGGCGTGGTACTGGAGACATTTGGCCGAGCACTTGCAGAAAATAGACGACGATGAGACCTTGGAGATAGTGCTGCCGGATCTGGTCGTCCTCATTGGGTATATTCGAGCGTGAGTGTACTTATAGCCCTGTAGCTAACCTAATATGGTCGAGTTCTTATCGCCTGTCACCATAGATGTCACGTTCTAACAAGTATGTAAGTGCAAAAGTGACGCATGATGCGATAGGCGATAAAATGGCAACTATGGTAGCCGTTCTGGGAAGAAGGGAACACTGTCGATATGGAGTTACTAGTACTTTCTGAAACTAAACAATATGCATTATTAGTGAAAGAATGAAGTGTCCTCGTAAATCGACAAAGTGGTCCCTTCCACTAAACTATTTGATTTCATCCCATGTTCTGCGTGTGGTCCCTTAGGAGATCATAACCAATGGAGTTACTTCTGCTGCTGTACCTTGATGTTTCATATGTTTGTTGTTCAGCACGGTTAGCACAAGTGTGCAGTGATAATGACTCGCGGTAAACTGTTTTCAATCAACTTCAAGATTTCGAAGGAGGAGATTATCAATTCGTCGGCATCTTTGTTTTTTTTGCTATTTTTTTTGTATGTTCATCGATTATTCAAAGACGGCTGGACCGATTTGGAAAATCCTTTTTTGTTTGAAAGAGTGTACTTCACAGTTGGTCCCATTGTCACCAGGTCCGGATCTGACGATGGGATCCTGAAGAAATCGAGGGAACTCTTCAACTAATAGCAGCGTTTTACCTACCAATAAAACGCTTATTAAGCGTAAACACAATTTGAAGCCTAACCTAAATAAACAATTTGAGAGTAGCGAACTTGATTTCCTGTAACAGATCGGTCAAACCACGAATATACCCCACTCCATCCCTACCCTGTGACGTCACGTCCTGTGCACCAGGTAGGGCCACGAGGCGGGTTGCGCTCGGGGCCTTCGTCATTGGCTCTCAAATATGAATGTACCAGGCAGAATTAAAATGTTAGGCTTCAAATTGTGTTTACGCTTAATAAGCGTTTTATTGGTAGGTAAAACGCTGCTATTAAGCTTTGAAACGCCAATTTGAAGCCTAACCTAAATAAACAATTTGAGACCTGTTTGTTATCGCCTGGTGCACAGTAGAACGCCAATGTGATTAATAGGATAGGGAATGTTATCTTTTTCACAAAAAAATAAAAATAAAAAATAAATTTAATCTCAAAAATTTATTTTAATGATAATTATTGCTATAGTAGCACAAACTAATGTATGCCCAGAGTAGGCAGTTTAAAAATAAACACACTTATTTAAGTACACTGTTATGTTATGATACATAAACCAGCCATATTCGTATTGAATCACAAACATTTATTTTAATGATAATTATTGCTAGACTAGCCTAAACTGTCATGTATGCACACACTAGGTAATTTCAAAAATAAACACACTTATTTAAGTACACTGTTGTGTTATGATACTTATGATACATAAACCAGAATTATTCTTAAAATTAACATTCTTAATTATAGTATTAGTTTGTACAGAATAGATTTGATATAGGATTTCTCAATCATCAACTGGTGTGAATAAATTAGTACATGATTGTGACGGTAAATTAGCGGCCTGAACTGGCCGACAATAATATTTAAGAAATGTATTTTCTGATCGCCAATTTCCCCTGGCAAGAATCTCGTCTAGCGGGATATTCTCCACCCAACTTTTAGATGCTACTGCAGGCCGGATGCTGCCAGCACTGGCTTTAATGCCGGCTTGCAGTAGAATCTTTTTTACCCATCCGGCTATATTTGTACGTGATGCAGCCTTCGGTTGACCACATATTGTCAAAAATAAGTTGTCAACACCGCAGGTTTCTCGCCTAGGTTGAGATAATTGAATTACTCTTTTTATCCAAAATATTGGATCTAAGACTTTGCAATCTTTATTTTGAAATATTTGCCATCCAGATTGACGATTGAATACAGTATCAGTTTTAGATCCATACTTTGGCCAAAAAGTCATAGCTATTGGCCTCGATACAGTTGTTATCACCTACAGCCAATAATGTCAAGTCATGCACCCGACGACCAGAGCATAGTAACAATAAAATTGCAGCGCGAGCGGAACATTCGTATAAGCTATCCTGATTGTCACTATTACATTTTAACCAATTCACAAGGACATCTGTATCCCAAATGGGGGCTTTGTTATTTTTCATACACGAATTACGTATAGATTTTAGTGCTTGGCGTACCAATACATGTGAGCTAAGAGGGATATTTAAACTTGGATCACTGAGTGTAGAAACTGCAGATTTGTATACTAAAATAGTATTGTAAGCCAAGCCCTGCTTTAAGTGGAGATCAATTAAAAATTTAGCTAAATCAGCACCCTGCGGATTTGTTACACTAACAGAATTTTGATTAGACCAAATACACCATTTTTGCCACGCGTTTTTGTAGGTTTTAATCGAAGAGTCTCGCCAACTTTTTTGTAAAAAATCTATCTGATCCTTTGACCACCCATTTAAACTGGCTGACCACCCCCACATCTCCAGACTTCCAGCGTCATGTCCTGTGTCATGGGAGGGGGAAGGCCGGTGTTCGCGTCCACCAGAACTTGGTCCAGGTTGCGGATTGTAAACGGAGGACTCAGAGCTCTGTTCTTGAGGTCTGGTCTCCAGAATACTTTCAACCAACGTGGAGCCACTATCAGGTAAATCCCTCTCGCGTTGTTGAGGTGTTGTAGCACGCGGGGTATCAAAAACGGAGGTGGGAATACCCACGCCAGGGGATAGTCCCACGTTTGACTGAACGCATCGTACAGACTGGCCTGCTTGTCCGTCAGGTCTAAAGTGCCGTATATTGGGAGTACATGGGCTTCTGACGACGCAAATAGGTCTATTGATGGGCGGCCGAATTTGGCAAAAATCAGATTCATTACATTGGGGCGCAGGTGCCACTCGGGGGGTCCGGTAAGACGGGACAAGTGATCTGCTTCGCCGTTGTACCGGCCTGGTAAGTAATGTATCTCGATGTGTATTTTGAACTGGTCTAGAATATTGAAAATTTGATGGACCAGTTCCATCAGACGAGGCGAACTGGTGCCGCCTTCGTTCTTTAAATAAGCAACTACCGTCCTGTTGTCTGACTGAATCGACAAAGTGGAACGAGCTAGGTGCCGACAGTGACCTTTTAGGACGTAGAAAATTGCCAACATCTCGCGCTGATTGGAGTGCAGCTTTGCTTCCTCTGAGGACCAGAGACCCCATAGTTTCAGATTGTTTAACTGGGCTCCCCACGCTAGCCCCGACGCGTCCGTTACTAGATAGTTGGTTGCAGGTGGGTGATGAATAGGGGAACTTACCGCGAGATTCGTACACCACCACTTTAGTTCCTTTAACACAAGTGTTGGTATCGGATAAAGATAGCATGGGTCTTTTAGCAACAGGTTTTGGCAATGATTTAGTAGGGACCTGTGATTGAGACGACCCCTGGGAACCATAAAGCTGGCAAAATTTACCATCCCTACTAGACTTTGTATCTCGCCTACATTGCCTATTTTTCGACGTAGCAGGTCTCGTGCTTTTTCCCGAAAGCTCTGTACTTTTGGAAGAGGCAGAGATTTTTCGTTTTTGTGTGGATCCCAAATCACGCCCAAGTACTGGAGACTCTTTTGGGGAGTCAAAATTGATTTGGCATAATTGACTTGCCAGCCTAGGTATTCTAAAAGTTGGGTGGCTTCTAGAGCTTGCTTGGCTAACATCTGGGGGTTCTGATTGGCCATTAAGAAATCGTCCAAGTAAACTACTACTCGAAAGCCCTTTTCCCTGAGTAACTGAGCCACCCAATTTGTTAGGGATGCGAATACTTTCGGGGCACAAGCTATTCCGAATGGCAGACAGGTCATCTGCAATAACTGGTTGTCGTAAATTAAACGCAGGAAGCATCGGTGTGCTTTGGCGACTTGAAGATGGAAATATGCGTTCGACAAATCTATTTTTACGAGCCAGTCGCGCGGTTGCAGGAATGTAGGTATCCTGTGCATGTTCATTAAGCGAAAGGGTTTCACTAAAACGTACTCGTTTAGACTTCTTAAATTGAATATTGGACGGGCGGAGCCATCGCTTTTTGGTATTATGAACATTGGAGATACAAAGCTGGGGCTGGGATCTACAGGTTCCAACACGTTCATTTGCAACATTTGACTTATGACTTGATCCATTTCGCGACTTTTGGGAGTTAACCATGGATGATTGACTACATTTGGCCAACATAAGGGGGGTTTGGCAATGAAGGGAAGTCGAAAATTTTGTATTATTTGAATTAACGTCGTTGGAGCCTGTAAATCCTTCCAGTGTTGCACAAAATCTGTTAAACGGCCAGCCCGAAAATTGCTCGAGTCACAGTTTCCGTCTAGATTGCCCTCGTGTTGAGGAGGGGCCGGAAAACCTACCTCCGCGGTAGCTATTGACAAAAGTGTCGTTGTTTTGAAAGCCTTTATTTTGCCTCTGGCGTGGTGGCTTTGTATGCTGATTTTGCTTTTGGTTAAAGCGAGGGTAGTCGCGCGCTTGTGACTGATAATTCATAAATGTATTTGGCATAGGCATTCGATTCATGTAATCAGGGTAAGCAAAATTGGCATTAAACAAAGGAGGTGCTTTGTTTGGGTAAGAATTAGCATAACTAGGCATGGCCTGAGCTTGCTGTTGTGGCTGAGCTTGCGCAGCAGCTTTGTTATTAGATGGCGCCCGGAGCGGCCAAAATATTTTAGAGGGCCCACCGGCCTTTTCAATTGCATTGGCAAACTGTTCTTTATTAAACAAATTCTCACAGGTGGGAGGGATTTTCTTCAGGCTAGCTTTCAGAAAATTGTCTTTAACTGACCGCAACATATTGTCGCGTCTTTGTTGTATTAGTTCCGCCCTGTGGCCGCATGCAATTTGCAAAACATCATTACTTATTTTCTGAAAGCTACCCTGCACAAAAATTTCATTTAATTTCTCCTCTAGTAGGTTAGGTGTAACCTGGGCTACTGTATTTGACCAATCAACTAAGTTTTTGAAACCACTCTGAGCCGCTTCGTTTTGTTTTATAAGCGCCTGTGTAATAGAAGCAAACCCACGTTCGATAAGCGCTAGTGAGTTAGATTTATCAAATGGCTTAATCTCATCATTAGTTTCCAAATACGTGAAACCTGGTGAAGAACAGTATTGTTTTTGTACATCCGCATAGCGCACACTATCCCAGTCCTCAGTGTTAAAACGCTGAATGTCGTTAATCAAGTTAACGAAGTTAGGGTTTGACTTAGGGATAGCGGGTTCTTTCACAACCGTACTCAGCGGTAATTGAAAAGAGCACCCGGGAGCAGGCTGCTCTGTACGGGCCGGGGCCGCGGACGGGGGCACGGGCGCTGTACCCGGAGTATTGTCAACAAAGAGATCACCACTAACATTTGCACTAACTCCGTCAGAATCGTATGCATCCTCTACAGCAGGGGTGGAGTGAAAAGCAGGCTGGAGGGCAGGCTGAAAGGCAGCGCTAGTCGCGATAAAATTTGAAATTCCACTTACTTGCGCAGTTAAATATCTTATTGTAGATTCCATACGACGGCGTTTATGCTTACGCCGCTTTGTGTGTTTCTTGGCCTTCCTCTTGCTTCCAACTTGTGAAGGTCCGGGCTCACTGGATGGCGCTGCATTTTCCATGGGGGCTGTATCCGTGGAAGAATTACTGGTAGAATCCGATGATTCACCAGTATCGTGCTCCATTGTTGCAATGGAAAAACTACTAATCAAAAACCGAACGGTAACACCGTTATAAATTTTAAACTTTCTTAATACACTAACCGGTAATAGGTATCTGTACCTATTAGCAGTTCAAGGATTGTTTATAAAACGACCGATTGCTACGGCTAACAAGACGCCAATGACGAAGGCCCCGAGCGCAACCCGCCTCGTGGCCCTACCTGGTGCACAGGACGTGACGTCACAGGGTAGGGATGGAGTGGGGTATATTCGTGGTTTGACCGATCTGTTACAGGAAATCAAGTTCGCTACTCTCAAATTGTTTATTTAGGTTAGGCTTCAAATTGGCGTTTCAAAGCTTAATATAGGCACACTTATAGTGAATTCACTATTTTTTACAGCAACTCGGCCACTTCTTCTTGGAATAGCGGATCCTAAGTGAAGTTGGTTCTTGTTTTGGTAAAATTATAATATGGATCGACAATATTTGTTCTTAGTATCGTGGAGTCCCCCTGTCCCTCCGAGGCCGAGGACCCAGTCAGCTTCAGCACTCGCCAATACGTGCTACACGAGCTCGGCTGCATGCTGCGAGTGTACGACACCGACCCGCCGGGCCGGGCCGCTCTGCAGAACCTCATTACTGACGTCCTTACTGGTAAATTTTAAACCTTACGTTTTCAATGGTCGCTTTCGATTCTCCTTGCAAATCTTTGGATAAGTTTTAGCATTTTCCAATAAGTTGGTTGCATGTTGCGAGTATGACATCGATTCGCCAGGCCGTGCCTCGCTACAAAACCTTATAACCGACGTGCTGGTAAGTTTTTAGTCATAAGGTTGAGTTTCGAGTCTCTTTTTCCGTGTTAGTAAGACCTCATCAACTCCAGCACTCGCCAATCCAATACTACACGAACCTGGCTGTACGCTGGAAGTATAGGACACCGATCCACTATGTGGAGCAGCAGTGCAGGTGACATTTCCTCTTACATATTGGGTATCTTTAGGTGGCTTTCACGCAGATGGCGCGATTGACTTGAGCTTCAAAGAGTTCTTAGGCTGTGCTGCTCTACTATATAAGTTACTCTATGGTATGAGTGATGTAAATTGTGTTCTGTATTCGTTCTTAAGGTTCATTTTCAAATATCACAATTTTTCCAGGTGATTACGGGCATCTCAGCGCAGACGTGATCCGACCACTAGTATCAGCATTAGAGCTTGTATTTCCCGAGCTGTCCCCTCGTATGGAAGTGGTGTGCGGCGTCATATCGGCGCTGCGCGACCCGCCTGAACCAGAGGCCCCGCCGCCACCGCCACCACAACCACAGGCGGACACACAGCAGATCAAGATGAAGGTTAGGCCTTTCTCACTACACAAAACTAAACTAGTCAACCGCGACACGACAAAACACACTAGTATATGTATTTCAATGACATGACGTGATGGGGACTTTTGAGCCACGTACGTACGATTTCATCATTGGTTTAAGATGATTGGTATGAGACGAAGCCTGTTGCGGATAAGCGTTTGTAGCCATCAGACGAAGCCTGTGTTGCGGATTTTTATTAATTGGTCAACTTAATAAACAAATTTAAAAGTTTAAATGGCAGTCTGAAAACTAGTTATCGATAAGTTGCATCATTTCAAGATAGAAGGAGTATCTCAGTTCGTCGGCATCTTTATTTATACTTACCAATTTTATGTATGTTTACCAATTATTCAAAGACGGCAAGGCAGACAGGAAAATTCTTGTTTATTTTTTATTGATGACTTTTACTCCTCGCCGGTTTTAGCGAGGTGAATTCTGCCAATGTCGGGGTGTAGACTTTTGACATTGCATAAGAGATTTGATTTGTTTGATTCTTGTTTTGTTTGAAAGGGTATACTTGACAGTTGATCTCATTGTCATCAGGTCAGGGTCTGATATGTGATCCAGGGAACTCTTCAAATACTATAACATATATATTAATATATATTAGTATATTTATCTATATATATTGTTAGTATTTTATTCGTGTATTTATATGTAACTTTATTACCTCCGTGTTTTATGTTTACAATGTATTTAATTTATTATTCTCTTACTTTTCTCTGCACCTTTTTGTCATGTCTCTGTTTATCCCAATGGTTGACTGGTAGCATAGATATACCACCCATAGATCTGACACGGAACTAATAATACCAAGATAGAACGGGATGGTCTTATTACACTTTCAATAGATACGGCAGAGAGGTGCTATTATCGTTGGTCCTTGTCATAGTTTCTATTACCCTCCACGCGTTACTTCTAGCAGTGGAGGGTAACAAACAGATATAATGCGCGATTTCTTCAAGAATTTCTGTGATTGCTACGAGAAAAGCTGTTAGTTTTCCTAGAAAGTTGTGTCGGCTAAGGAAAAGATTGGTAAATTGTTCTGTTTTATGCTGTAGAAGTGATTATGGGCATCTATATATCTATCCCATACGGGGGTACACGTGTGCGGGCTCTAGTTAATACTTGCTTTGAGACTGGTAGAGAATGCCTTTAGGCCTTAAGTCCGCCATGTGTACATTTTTTTGTAGTGTGCAATAAACTTTAAATAAATAAAGACACCTATAGCGATTATTTTTACAGTAGCTCGGGCATTTGCTTTTGGAAAGGTGAAGTAGGTTAAGTGAGGTCGGTTCTTTTTTGTTTAAAATTATAATTTTTACCACGCGTTTTTATTTGATTTGTTTTGTTATTAGCGAGCGAGGCTGCGCGTTTCATTAAACGTAGCAATAGAGGCTCAAGAGGACGCGGTTAGGGAGGAGAACTACGCGCTCGCAGCCGAGTGCAAAGCTAAGGTACGCCATTCTTTTCATTTTACTTTTTTTACTAAACTGATACTGCAATGGAGTCACCAATTGTTAATTAAGCCTTTATAAGGCAGATATAAAAAAAATCACTCACGGAGAGCCGTTTCGCTGCATTGATTTTAGCAAATGGAAATCCGTGATCTCTGCCTACCCCTTTTGGGATATAGGCGTGATTGTATGTATGTATGTATATAAAAAAAATCCCACCGCTGTTTGAACTTTATTTCAAAGTGATCCTATTAACCCTTTGACCGCCACAGTCGGCTGTGGCCGACATCCGAAAGTCGTGCCGTGGACACCAACGACGGCCACAGCCGACAGCTTTGCCAATTCAATAGGGACCTACGCGGAATTCCGGAAAGTTCCATTTCATGTCCAGTTCCATTAACTATTCGCTGTGTGCATGATTGTGGCGCCATCTCTTGGGCAGGTGTTCAATCTTCTTTTTTTCTTTTTTATAAATAGTTTGGATTCCTTGCTTATATGAAATGTCACTGGCTGATTCACTGTTTTGACAGCTACAGGGGCTTTTGCAGTTTCATTTCTTGTCACATTGTGCACTGCGATCGTTCTCGTTACTCCCACCATGCACTTCGCACATAGCGAATAACCGGAACACATTCACCTTACAAAAACTATTTAAAACGGTAATTTTTTTCTATTTTATTTTATTTATTCACCTTTCCGGGCTATCTCGTAATACTTCTTTTCTGTCCCATACATATTGACAGACGTGTTGCCATATAACCTGGAAAAGTAAATGTGGTCCGACTATAACATATTTGTTGGAGCATGCGTAACCCCTATGAATATTTCAGACAGTTATCCTACGTTTTTTATTGTGTAGGTGGCTGAAATTCAGAGGCAACTGGAAGACCTTGAGGTGCAGGCCGCTCCTCCGCTGCCGCCACTACCAATTCCTGTAAGTAAAAGCCGAGTCCGTGTATATGACACCGTTAAATTGTAGATACCGTTAGTTTATAATCTAACTAGCGAGATTGTAAACTATTGAAAAATTGCGAACGTACTGTTTACAATTCCGATAGTTAGACGGACGGTTATCCTGGCTGGCCGCCACGTGTTTGTAAAGAATAGCTATCACTTTACAAATAACAAGGCCTATACCGAACAACGTTGCCTATATTTTATTAAAAGTAATAAAAGTGAGATTAACGTATATACTCGACATTAGCAAAATTCCCATTAGTGCTCTCCCTTATGGGAATATAGTTCAGAGCTGGATACGGTTACCTTCTTTTAGTATGTTGTTGGGCACGACACTAGGACCCCAAAACTGCCCAGAGACCGGGACGTCGATGAATGTCTCTCGAGTAATGACGTCATAAAAATGGCTGCCGCTTCGTTACGAAAAGTGTAAATTTCATCCAAACTGTGCATTGCACCTATACGTGTGTAGTATCAAACGAAAGAAGATTAAATGTGCTATATTGTTGTAATACATTATATACTACTGTATATTACAGTTTGACAGCTATAAACGAAAACCCAAAATCAGGCTAAAAAATAATTCGGATATTTGCATTTTACAACAAAATTATAAGTCCAACTTTAAAGCCGAGTACTACAATAACAAAACAGGCTATTTAAGCTATACATTGCTATAAAAATTATTAAAATCTGGTAATAATTGTGGCAGCTATGTTAAAAAACATGTCGGCAGTGCCGAGCTATTTCCTTAGAGAGAAAAAATAACAATTTTCACAATTTACAGAATATCCGCAGAAGCTTCGAGTATATTGTTGGTCAAATAATTTGGAGCCCTTAAATGTCGGAAAAATATCTCTATAGTGATTGAGGTCCAAATAATGACGTTATGAACGTGACCACTACCGAAATTTGTAAAACATAAATTAAAGCTATACCATGACACATACACACATGTGTGTAGCATCGATCGAAAGCTTATTAAATTTACTATAATACATACATACATTATTTGTGAAAATAATGTACAGTTTAGGAGTTGTTGACAAAATAAAATATTTTTTTAGGAAAATAAAATGTATATGTTAATTCTGTGGCCAAAGAAAATACAATACACGAATAATACCTACAATGCACTCATACTATGAGAAGCTTGGGCCTAATTATTGACTAGTTTTTTCTAAATTTTGTAAGGATTTAGGGTTCCTTGTCATTAAAGTAAATAAAAAAATCGGCCAAGTGCGAGTTGACTCGCGCTCCGAGAGTTCCATATACATCACACAATTTTAACAATTTGTATTTTTAATCAAATGAAAGGATTTGATGTGAAAACTACAAATATATAACTTTTATAATTTAAATTTTAATAGTTTGTAAGTAATTTAAGAAATAAGGCAAAAATTTTCCATTGCTCTCTGTCCCCCGGAAACCGACGAACCTACATTTTAGAAAAAAATACGTAATATAGTTCTTTACCTGTACATTACAGAAAAAAACACAAATAAGTCTGCGGTCAAGCGTAAGTTGGTCTTAAAAATACAAATTGTTAAAATTGTGTGATGTATATGGAACCCTCGGAGCGCGAGTCAACTCGCACTTGGCCGATTTTTTTATTTACTTTAATGACAAGGAACCCTAAATCCTTACAAAATTTAGAAAAAACTAGTCAATAATTAGGCCCAAGCTTCTCATAGTATGAGTGCATTGTAGGTAAAATAGTTAGTGTGCTTTAGAGTTGTAAGCACAACTTTTATAGTTCTTATCAAATTTTATAAATTCAAACTGTGTTTTAAAGCTGAATAGTTGGTGATTTTAATGCTATACAAAACATTAGTGTATTGTGTTTTATTTGGCCACAGAATTAACATATACATTTTATTTTCCTAAAAGAATATTTTATTTTGTCAACAACTCCTAAACTATACATTATTTTCACAAATAATGTATGTATGTATTATAGTAAATTCAATAAGCTTTCGATCGATGCTACACACATGTATGTATGTGACATGGTATTGCTTTAATTTATGTTTTACAAATTTCGGTAGCGGTCACGTTCATGACGTCATTATTTGGACCTCAGTCACTATAGAGATATTTTTCCGACATTAAGGGGCTCCAAATTATTTGACCAACAATATACTCGAAGCTTCTGCGGATATTCTGTAAATTGTGAAAATTGTTATTTTTTCACTCTAAGGAAATAACTCGGCAGTGCCGACATGTTTTTTAACATAGCTGCCACAATTATTACCCGATTTTAATAATTTTTATAGCAATGTATAGCTTAAATAGCCTGTTTTGTTATTGTAGTACTCGGCTTTAAAGTTGGACTTATAATTTTGTTGTAAAATGCAAATATCCGAATTATTTTTTAGCCTGATTTTGGGTTTTCGTTTATAGCTGTCAAACTGTAATATACAGTAGTATATAATGTATTACAACAATATAGCACATTTAATCTTCTTTCGTTTGATACTACACACGTATAGGTGCAATGCACAGTTTGGATGAAATTTACACTTTTCGCAACAAAGCGGCAGCCATTTTGATGACGTCATTACACGGGAGACATTCATCGACGTCCCCGTCTCTCGGCAGTTTTGGGGTCCTAGTGTCGTGCCCAACAACATACTAAAAGTTGGTAACCGTATCCAGATCTGAACTATCACTTAGGCCCTCTCCCATAACGGAGGGGACTACATTGCTTTAGACAAAGGGAGAAAGCCATTATATATATAAAAAAAAAAAACTATCGAAAAATAATGCGTTATATTGTAAGCAGTATGTTACGGTTCACGATCTTTCGATAGTTTACAATCTCTCTAGTTAGATTATAAACTAACGGTTTTGTCAATTTTACGGTGACATACATATACAATAATATACATGGTAAGTCATATGTACAATACGTCTAACTCTAAAACTGTACTCCCTTATTCTTAAATTTAGCCTATCATCTATATCACCCAGTTTTTTTTTTCAATATGTAATGCCTTGTGACGCATATTTTAAACCGTTTTTTATGATACTCTTGATAATACGTTTTAGACCATAAAAGAGAAGGTATCGGACGCTGAGACCCTGACCAAGTGCCTCACCATTTTGAACGCGGCGCTGGACACGCCGCAGCTCAAAACTGTCACTCCTATGCTGCAGACCATATTCAACGAGATGGAGGTAAGTGTTTTGATACATAATCTTTTATTTGAGCAACATTAATTATTGCATGCAGTTCTAAAGATAAAAAAAAAGATATTTCTGTGCTAGGCGAGAAGAAGTTGATAACCGGAGATACAAAATTGGCGAAATTCGAACCTTATGAATTCTTTTTAAAGTTCATATTTCATCAACTTTTCGCAGTGTTGTCAACTTCTGCCCGCCATGTACGGATTTATTCTTCAATTTTGGCACATTATAATGCACTTATGAACGTCAGAGAGAAAAAATCTACGACCGGTTCTAAAGGTGTTAAAAAAGTCCCAATATATAACAATGTAATTCGAAGTACTAAAATCTAGTTCTTTGCCTGATTTGCTTTGAATCCCACCTGAAGGCAGTGTCGAGCACTGAGACATTAAGCGAGGTTTAGACTAGCAAGTAGGGACGCAGCGATATGCTAGAATGAGACATGAATATCACCATTTCATTCTATATAGCTGCGTCCCTTGCTGCAAGTAAACTTGCTAGTCTAAACCTTGCTTTAGCTTTAATCAGTTATTGAAATGGCATAATTATTATTTTGACGATCTCAGGTGCTTATATTAAACATTAAACATTCAGTTCAAGTGAATACGACTCGACTGTAATGACGGTATTAACAATTATAAATTACCCTAAAACACTACACTACACTAGTAATTATTTCTTAATATTTTGTTATTTTTAGGTTGATATCTTCCAAAATCCAGACATTTTGGAACCCGCCTTAGAAACAGTGGCCTTATTTGGAATGTTGGACAAGAATTTCGCAAAAGACAACAAGGCATTCTTCTTTGCTAATGTGAGTATTCATCAAAACTAGGAGAATGCGCAAAAAGCAGCCCTTTATAAAATACTACTTAATCGAATGAGCGCAGCGGAGCGAAGTTCTTACAGGCTACTTCGGCCACAACAGAACTGTCAGCTGACTATGGGAAGTGCGTGCATATCGATGACTTTTTGATTTTGAATGTTTGTTCCGCGATTTATACCATGACAGTGGCAAACAAGAATATGGCCCGCCTGATGGTAAACAGCACTGTAGTCTATGGACGCCTGCAACCCCAGAGGATTCACATGCGCGTTGCCTACCCTTTAGTAGGTAGTTTACGTTTTTTTTTCTCTTGCAGCTCTTAAGATCTACGAGCATGCAGTCTATATGCTCCTCTAATCAAAGTGACGCATCTCACAGTGGATACGTTGTACGAATTTCTACCTTGTGTTACTTGCATTTAAGTTAATTTTTTGCTTAGACCTCATAAATACATGTTAACCTTTTGAACGCTAAGCATCGGACGGAAAAATCGTGCCCTCGGCGCCAAGCGCGCAAGGCAAACCGGTTATATTTTGGACGTGATATCACGTCCTGGCGCTGATGACACGACACGCGCGTGTTATGACGGCTTTGGCAGTCAAAGGGTTGATGGAGTAATGATCGGTACAGAACCACGTTCGTTTTTGTTATTTTTTATATCATTTATTTTATAGGTACATAATTGTTGTTTAGGTCCATTTTATCTTACTCCTCATAGACAGATAACAAAAAAAAACATAGAATACACACAACAACACTGAAACATAGAATAGTTACCATCGCGCGTATTATTTTGAGCATTTTCAAAAATACACCTTGAGTCATTGTATTTATGTCGATTTTATATTTTGTTTTTAGTTGTATTATTAGTGGTTTAGATAGTTTTTTTTAAGATTTCCAAATGCTAGTTCTTCAAGTTAGTTAAAACCGTAAGCGGTTTGGCGTTAACATCCTGTATCACTATGTTACTTTAAATATGCACCTTAAGCCAAAACTTTTTAAATAAACTGTCCCTTTTTCGTCACTATTCAGTGTAGATTTGTCTCACATTTAAAAGTGAGTTTTCTGCTCTGTCGTTAAAGTTGAGTTTTCCTTGCAGCTTATCGACACGTCAAACGAGTCAGTAGTGATCACTGTACTAAGATGTATAGTAGATTTGCTCTGCGTTCACGGTATGCGAGTATTTGAAGACGAAGAGTCGCAGGACGACTCCAAGAATGTATCGAAAAGCAGGAGGAAGGCGTATCTAGACGCTGTCGACGAAGATGGTAACGTTTATTCGTCTCTTTCTGCCCCAGTCGGATAAATATGTATGGGCGAGCGATAAATGCCTATTAAAATAAAATCAATCAACGAACATCGACCCCACGTACAGTCAACGCCTAAAATACTTATGTATACGCTTTTGCACCTTGTAAATCTTGTAATAAGGTTCAAAATTGTATATATTTTGGAATTGACTGTGTCAAAATTCGGGTATAAAGTATTAAACAGTGAATACACATCTCTACGCATCTACTCTATACATCTTACTTTTCAGGTTCCATTTCAGAGTCAGTCCTCTCAATGTCTCCGGCCCATAGTACGGTTATAGAGCTATTACTGAAGATCATGGACAGTCCAGTAAGTGTCTTATTTCATACGTGTTAAGAGTTCAAATTTGTCCAGCAATACTGATTTTAGTGCTTTGATACAAACAATGGAAGTATTGGTGAATTTTTTTGGTGATTTACTCTGAAAGTTTCTATACTAGTTGGTTAGATACATAGACCAAAGAGTATTTAGCTTGTCTCTGGCCCCTTATAGACTGGAAATAAACGTCATTTTATATGAAAAACAACTGAAAACAAAAATAATTGCCTTAGTTGTCAGGTATTGTACTAAAATAGCGTTGAGGAGGAGATCGATAATTTTGATGAGAGAATCTGAATAATCATTATAATTTATAATCAATCAGCAGTAATATTGGAATATATGATACAGGAACTAACTGTAACAAAGGTTTGTGTAATATTTAATGAGTATTTTTGGATTTTTTTGTCATGCTATACCTACTTCATCCACAGCATCCACTTATATAAACTGTTTTTTTTTCAGTGTGCATCATACAGGCTGATAATAGTGGAAGGCCTGTGTCGTCTGCTGCATCTTGGACAAATCGAATCACCCTCTATACTGAGCCGGTTAATGCTTCTCTGGTTCAACCCTGCAACCGGTAATTCATTTCAATTAAAAATATGTATACAGCATTCATCCTTACTTGTCTTATCATGTAAACAAATACTTCAAAAACATTAGCACACTTTCCTCTGGGATTATCAGTTAAAATATTATATATACTAACTCACAAAGAAAGTCACAAAGTATTGAATTCAACCACGTAACCACTGAAAAATATCATATCCAATAAAAAAATCTTAAATAATCGAATAACCTCAAAAAGAAATGACATTAGTGACATTACGCTAGATTGACACATTTTTATTTGCATGATAAGACAAGTAAGAATGAATTCTGTATAGTATAACATGTTAACACTAGAGAATTACTTGATTTTATATAAAATATGTACAGTCAGCAGCAGAAATAGCAAAGGGGGTAGGGTGTTCAAAGTGACCTACACACGCTCTTATTCTCTTAACAGTAAAGTCGTGACCAGTTCATTTTGACCACCCTACCCGCTTAGCTACTTTTGCTGCTGACTGTATGATGGTACATTTACGATTTAAAACTGTGTATTTTTAGTGGAAGAGGATTTGCTACGACAAACGATTGGAGTTTTCTTCCAAACGTTCCCGGCGAATGTTGAGGGGGCACAGGAACAAATACAGGTAGGTAACTCCTTTATATGAAATATTGCTAATTTTGTAATTATTACAACGCTTAACATGTTTTAGGGGTTATTTAAATTACATTTGAATGACATGCCTACTATAAAAATAACGTAAGCGCTGGTAACCTAACGGAAATCCGTCCGGCTTTCAGTCCGGAGGTCTGGGATTCAAACCCAAGCGCGTACCAATGAGTTGTACGGACATTACGTGCGAATTATCATTTTTTTATTTACCGGTCGCTTTTCAGTGAAGGTAAACATCGTCATCTAATCAGATAAATGAGATAAATGATAGATGGCAGTCGGTTTTGTAAAAATGAGTATTAGAATAGGAATCTGTATCAATACTAATCTTAACGGCCTCCTAGCCTAGTTGGTAGTGACCCTGCCTATGAAGCAGGAGGTCCCGGGTTCGAATCCTGGTCAGGGCATTTATTTGTGTGTTTATCACAGACATTTGTTCCTGAGTTATGGATGTTTTCTACGTATTTAAGTATTTATATATATCTATTATTAAATATATCGTCGCCTAGTACCTACAGCACAAGCCTTATTGAGCTTACTGTGGGACTGGGTTTATTTGTGTAAGATTGTCCCATGATATTTATTTATTTATTATTTATTTATTTAAGCAATACTCATTCAGAAATTTATTTAAACTTTATTGCACATGAAATACAAAGTGTAACAAAAATACTGGTGATCCGTTTAAGGGCATAATTAGTATCGTATTCTAATCATGATAAAGTAAGAAAAAATTGCTTTAGTATGGAAAGTCGGCCAGCTGGGACCACCTGTCCCATAGAAAAAAAAAATTCTCCTACTTTTTCTTAGTCGCAATACGATACCAACGATACCAACCCGTATACAAATGGCGGACTTCCAACTTACTTAATCGTGTGTGTGGCGTGTTTTTCTTTTCTAGAAAGCTACGCTACCCACGCTGCGGACTCTTGCAAACGCCCCGTCCAGCTCGCCGCTATCAGAGATAGATCAGGAAGCCGTCGTCAGATTTATTGTGTCACTCACAAGGGTCAATCATGAGGTATGATTATAATGACGAATCTAGGGATGAAACTCTTACGAGCCCGGCGGGCAAACAGAAAGCAGTCACCGGAGTTCTGCATTCGCATTCCATATAAGTTCAATAGAACACAAACATAGAAATCCAGTGCCCGGGTTCTAAAATAACTTTTTTACGTATTTTTTAGTACTACAAAAAGTAAACTGTCTCTTAATGTCGTAATTGTAACAGGGAATAGGTATAATTCTTCATCTTTTTATAATTTATGTTTTAAGATGAGGATGAGGTTAGCCCAGGACCGGAACAAATGGCGTACGCGAAGAGAGGCCTATGCTGGCGACAAATGGCTAAAATGATGATGATGTTTTAAAAATTGTTTTTACTAATCATTTTTGCGCTTAGAGCATTCAACCAACCAGAGTGGCCATGACAGGCGAGGCGTTCCCCTCTGACGAAAAGATATGACCGGCGGTCATACTTATCATATGAACTAACGTTTCTCGGACGAGGTGATTTATACGTTATGTACGAATAGCCAATACATTTGACGTTCCCCTCCCACGCAAAAATAGTAAATGACAGACATGGCCGATCGGAGTTGCATGCGCTGAGTTTTTGCTATATCTAGCACCATGTGCGATTTCGAAACACTACCATACGTTTATGTAAAAGTCCTGGTGCTCCTAAGTATGGCTATATATCTTAACGTGTCTAAAATATTGCGACGCCCTATATTTAGGATGATTAATAAGTAAGTTGTATAAGAGCTCTAAGACAAGACCGTTTGCAATTTGCATCGGTTTGATAACTCCTATATTTTTTTCAGCTGACCGACAGTCAAGGGTCCATGGCGATGTTACTCTGCAGCTACCTAGTCCGGCGTCCCTCCTCCTCCGAGGTGGGCCTCGCGTGCCGCATGCTAGCCCTGCTGTCGCCGCCCAGGGACGCCCACCAGGCGTCCGTGCTAGCGAATATGCTGAAGGAACTCTGTCTTGTAAGGATTTAAAAACTCCCATACTTTTATCTACTTACAGTATCCAGTCACGTATGCACTCGCTATGGAATGTGAGTAGCACACATTTAAAATTTATAACACGCTTATTACGCCGTGAAAACAGTGCTTAACCCATTGACCGCCACAGACGTGAAATTCTGCGACCGGAAAGTCGTGCCCTCAGCGCCAGTGCGTGATATCACGTCAAAATATAACCGAGTACGCTCGCGCTGGCGCTGAGGGCACGATCTTTTCTGTCCAACGCTTTGCGGACAAAGCGTCGTTATTACAACTACACTTACAAGAAACTCGTTATTACATATTTGCATAGTAATTACGCCTTTATATTGTATTTATAGTAATTTATTTCGATTTTGTTACAGAAACTGCCCGATAAGCAGTCGACGCGTAACCTCACCCGTTATCTGGGGGCGATAGAGGCTTCTGAACGTCTCACCATGAACAAAATGTCTAATACAGGTAAGTGAAAATCATAAAAGTAGATACTTTAAACATAGATACCGTCACGTACTACAACTTTGCCTACGATGCACAACTTTACCTGGCGTGGCTTTCTTCACCAAACAGCTATTAAATTTTATTCCTGAGATCAGAGAAAGGCGGCCATCTCAGGAATAAGATATAAATATCTGTTAGGTGAAGATAACCATGTTGTTCAGCCGATCGGATGTCAATATTTTCTATGTAAAAGCCAAAATCTCGATAGATATAAATGACATTATTTCTATTTATTTTAGGTGTCACAGAAGGAACCATGCAGGCAGATGACACCACATTTGCTAACATGGCGGGCCGCGCTACTACCTCTTTACGTAAGTACATAAGAAAAATGGATTTTTTAAACTATAAAATACCGCACACGGGAAAATCCAGATGTAACATGTATTTTCTCCTTAAATGATTTTATAACGGTTAAAACTTTTATAAAGGAGATGTATTTATCATATAGTATTGTGACGTCACAATATTAGTCTCCCGTATAAACTCCATATAACAAATCGTTAAGACGTTTCCTGAAGAGGAGCTGATTTGACTTCATAGGAAAGTAACCTATTTATGAAAGTGTCAATTATATTCCGACCAAAAAGTGTAGAAATTAAAAAGTGGCAACATCGTAGTGTCGTCCCTTTCAAATCAATCTAAGAAAAAGGGACGACACTACGATGTTGCCACTTTTTGGTCGGAATATACGTTGTCACTTTGTCTTATATATCAGACGATGACAGTTAGTAGAATTTCCACCTTATTGAAAGTTTGCCACCTCTATTGGCACCACATCCATCTAATCCCTTTTTTCATTTTGCAGCGTCATAGTCGTGTTAAAACGTATATTGTACTAATAAGCTTTATTATTTGACAGCAACCACCCAACCCTTGGCCAGGAGCACCCACGTTGTCGTCAACGACACGGTAGAGGAAGAGGTGGAAATAGACGAGACTTCTCCAACGCAAGTCGTTTCTAAAATCACTGAAGGTATGTCCTCTTAACACTGGTATCAAAGCATGCATGTATGTGCACAGTGGCGGCGCGTCCATATAACCCGATTCCCTCCGGATTGCCTAATATTCAGGCACCTGAGCAGTTTTCCCACAGCTCTAAAACAAATTTTAAGTTAAATTAAGCTACGGCTTGCCTAACAAAATGATTGACCCACCGCCACTGATGTGCAGTGACACGGCTTAGTTCGCCGCCCCTGTTCATACACGAAATACGATATAAACTCAATTCGCGGTATCACCTGGTTTTTGAAATGAATTCCCCACGCAACTTGGTGTTTACTCTTGACCTATGTATGTTTAATTTATATTTTGATTTAGCCATTTATAAGTTAATGCCATGATAAGTAAATGAGATGGGAATACATAGCATATGACTTACCTACATACTTTAAATTCAATCGTCTCTAATTGAGATCCTACCGACTACGCTCATTATTTACCTTCCTTACCACAAGCGGTATTTTTTAAACAGAGTAATCAGTAAATACTGAAAAATATGATACAAACGATTGGAACATTCGTGTCTTTTTATAATACAGAAAGTATTGAAACCACGGAACCCACTCGTATGGAAGAGAACTCTCCAGATTCTATCCCCGACACGCAACCCGAACCAGAGGCCGCGGACAGCGACAGCAGTGGAGTATCACCAGTTAAGAAGGCCAAAGTTACTAAAGGTACTTTAATATGTGATTATCAATTATCAACTTTATGTCTAGTGGTATTGAGTGGTTTATTGCTTGTCTTTATAAGTTTTGATAGCGTAAATACGCTATATAAATTGATATGCGATTTTCAACGTTATATCTAGTTGTACAGAGTTGTTTATTGGTTGAGTTTTTAAGTTTTGCATAGCGTATTTTGACATGTGATTTTCAACTTTATGTCTAGCTACAGTTCGTCATTTATTGGTTGAGTTTTTGAGTTTAGCTTAGCGGACGTAATGTTCTATTCTAATCCCCTTATTCATAAACGGCCACTAAAGTTAAGAGATCGCTGATAATCGTTTGTCCCTTTCCCTCATCTCATATAGGTTGGACGGAAAGGGACAAACGATTATCAGAGGCCTCTTAACTTTAGTAGACGTTTATGAATAAGGGGATAAGTCTGTATATAATACATCAGTCATCTTTGAAAGCTACAGCGAGGTTTAGACTAGGAAGTTTACTTGCGGCAAGTAAGGACGCAGCTATATGCTAGAATGAAATAGTCTCATTCATGTCTCATTCTGAACTATAGCTGATTCCCTACTTGCCGCAAGTAAACTTGCTAGTCTAAAACTCGCTTACAATCACACTTTAAATCATTGAAAAGGTACATTTGCTTTTCATTTGCGTATACTCATCGACTAAAAGTTTTCAGTAGCATTAGATGGTTAGCTTAAATATATGTGCTAGCTATAAATAAGTTAGTCATTAAATTTGTATACATAGTGTGTATTATGTTAGTTGTATTTCCTATTTAGGCAAGAAGAAACTTTCTATAACTAGACAAGGCTCAGATCCTAAAGCAAAAGGAAAGAAGACCGAAGAAACTACGGACGAAACAGAAACGCCCAAACGCAAAGGCAAGAAAAGTAAAGAGGCGGAAGAAATAGAGAACGGAAAAGGCAAGAAAAACAAGGAGACAGAAGAAACGGAGAAGGGAAAAGGCAAGAGAAGCAAGGAGACAGAAGAAACAGAGATAGGAAAAGGCAAGAAAAGCAAGGAGACAGAAGAAGCGGAGAAGGGAAAAGGCAAGAAAACGAAGGAGACAGAAGAAAGTGAAAAGGGTGGTATAAAGAGGAGCCGGTCGCAGAGATCAGTAGTTGATGTCGATAGAGGTGAGTTTGCTTGACCAAAATAGCCTTAACTAGATTGACTTAATGATGAAAATCATTTGCTCTCTTTCGAAATGCCGCCCGTGAATGTAACTACGTTACAATTAGCAACTGCTAGACGGGTTATTTTCTAGTGGTAATCATTGTGCTACTTCTAATCCTAAGCTATGGGCAGGCAATTTTAAGTCTCAGTGTTATCTGAAAGATTGTTGATGATGGTCTTATTCAAGTTTTGGTTAAGATAATTATACCAAAGTGTTACTTGTTATATTTCACTGCACCTATGTTTGGCAATGAAGGTAGTATAAACTTTCGAATCACGTGTGGATGGTTAAGAGTCGTATGTTAATTACTATACATCTCCTTGATCTCGTCAACTGATCCCTTATTGTACAGTCGCCATCAGATATATCGGAGCGACCAAGGTGGTCATAAATATCTGAACAACGCCTCTATTGTCAAGTCAATAAAGTGTATGTTCAGATATTTTTGAGTACCCTGGTCGCTCCGATATATTTGATGGCGACTGTACCCGTTTTAGTTAATATAGAATAATACCACAATAAAATTCCTTGATAAAAAAAATCATTAAAATAAACCATTACTACTACTCGATAAAACCGCTCCGCATCCCACCAGATACCAAGAAAGGTGCCCCTCACACTGGCTGCGTTACTACGCTGAACCGTAATAAAGCCTGCACATGCATGCAAAATTAACCAAAACATTTCTTTGCAGCTCAAAAGGCCAAAGGGAAATCAAAGAAAGCCGCCAAGTCTCCATCACCCCCACCAAAGTCCCCAACCCCCCCTCTAAAAGACCTGGACACCTCCAACGTTACCGTTCGTAAATCTTCAAGGGGACTCCAGTCTAGCTCCAGCACGGATTCCGATGCGTCTAGTAAAGTTACTAGGAAGAGCAGTGGGAAGGTCGCGGCTAAAGATGTACAGGCTAAGGGAAAGAAGGGAGGCAAGAAGGAGGAGGTTAAGAAAGGAAAGAAAGCCGGTGAGTGAACCTGGTTTAATGTTTATTTATAACTAAGAGCTGACCCCGGCAGATATGACACAATAATTTAAAAAAAAAGTACCTACTTCACTTAGGCTTCTTTCCAGGAGGAAATGCCCGCGGTGCTGTAAATAATACTGAAATCATTATAAGTGTGCCTGTAATAGTTGAAGAGTACCCTCGATTTCTCCAGGATCCCATCCTCAGATCCGGACCTGGTGACAATGCGACCAACTGTGAAGAATACTCTTTCAAACAAAAAAATAATAATTTACCAAATCCGTCCAGTCGTCTTCGAATAATTGGTTGATAATACATTAAAAAAAATAGCAAAAAAAACAAAGATGCACATGAATTAAGAGCCTCCTCGTTCGAAATCTTGAAGTCGGTTGATAAACTAAACTATTTTCTTGTTAACAGCAAGCAAAACTGTCAGCAAACCTCAAACCCGTGCCTCCACGAGTTCCCGAAGCAGCACCGGCAGCTTCCCACCCGAAGACGACTCGGCCGACGAGACGGAACTACACACTATTATCTATGACAACGAACTTGTAAGTACAGTACTGTTTCAGATGTGGACGAGTCTAGTGAAAGGTCCCACTTGTATAATGTGTAGTTTTAGGAAGTGGGACCTTTTACCGTGCACTGGCACAAATGATCTAAGTTTAACTATCATTTGCCTTCGACTTTGCCTGCGTAGAATTTGCACTTCCACTTACTAAACTATTACTCGCAAACTATACCCTATTCATCCTTATTTGTGTTATTGTGTAAACAAACACTTTAAGTAATTATCAGTCTTTTCTCTAGGATTATCACATAAAATGTAGTTATATACTTAAAGAAACTCACAAACTATTGAAGTCAACCAAGTAACCACTGAAAAATATCATTTTTAATATAATTTTCTTCGTTCATCGAAGTAACGGACGAACAACCCGAAAAATAAATGACATTGCGATGCCTAGATTTGACATTGTTTATACGATTAAGACAAATAAGGATGGATAGGGTATAGATAATCAAATGCTCTTTCCCTGGTACTTGATACTTAACTTTTTTACTTTCTTTTAGCAACAATCTCTGCTAGTCGACACAAGTGAATTGGCGGATACGAGTAGCAGACGGGACTCCAAGGGAAACGTTACAATCCCTGAAACGCCGGAAGGGAGCGATATGTAAGTACTATTATGCCAGTATTCGTGTAAAAAAATATAGACGCTATGAACTAACCTAGTAACACAACGGATTTAAAATAATCCTTACAAAAATCACAAGTTGCTTAAAAGCTTTTAAAACTAACAAAGTTTTACAAACCATTTAAAATGAACAGCGCATGTCTCGTTAATAACTAAACAAAATAAGAAAAAAATCTATAAAGTATGGTTGTCTGTAAAGTCGGTTTACGGACGATAATTTTGCGTGATGACGTAATAAGAAAAAAAATATGTTTTTTTTTTACGTTACGATTTCTGTCCACAACGTTACCATGGAGATGTGTCCACAGCGTGACTTTTCGTGCATGTTACCGGTGTTCATCGATTTATAAGACGTTATCACGTCAAAAATGGATTTCAAAAATTACAAAATGAATATATTTTCGCAGGTCTGATTCCGAACCAGAAGAAGTGATAACGAAAACAAAAGGCAAACGTAAATAGACAAAAACAAGTCAAAATGTGTTTTTAACAATTTATTATAATGATTCTTAAGTGATTACACTGATACAGTACGAATAGGCTAGAAAAACGGCTTCGTTATTTGTAATGGCAACACCGCTATTTGATAATAGATTTTTTTAATAACTTTTTTTTCTAGCTTATTCTGTAGTGTTTATGAATTTATGCTTAATTGCAACTTTGTACTATAATGAAATACATTCACACAAAGAAAACACTCTTTTTTTATAAACCACATACTTGCACTCTTACACAGACGTGGAACCCACCAAAATACATGACATAAAAAACTGTGTATTCCAAACTTAATTGTGAATTTGATCTTTATTTTTCTCAAATTTGGGTAGATTTTATTAGGAACGCGCTGTATGCAATAAATGTAGGAATAGTAAAATCGTTATTATATTAACAACTACAAAGTTGTTCAGTCGCCGTCAAATATATCGGAGCGGCCACGGTACTAAAAAAATATGCACTTTATCGCCTTGACAATAGAGGCGTTGTTCAGATATTTGTGGCTACCTTGGCCGCTCCGATATATCTGATAGCGACTGTTCATAGGCCATTGGGATGCAACAGAAATATATCGTTTTTATCGAAATTAAGGTGCTCTGGAGCTTAATTTCTTCATCAAGTAACTATTGGTATTTAGGGTTGGGGTTTCCGTTCCTCACTATCTTTATAACAAAGCTGAACTTATTTACATTCTTAACGGCCGTGGGTCTCCCTCTGATAACCCTTCGTTGTCCAGTCAAGACTCGACCCTGTATATTTGTCCGGGTAGTGGTCGTCGAACTTGTCCGTGTAGCTGCCGTCCGTGTACTTGTCCTTGTATTTCTGCTCGTCCTGGTAGCCTTGGTAGCCATGTTTCCAATCGTCGTGCCAGGAGGGTATCTTCCAGTCTTTTTGGCCGTACCATCTGGGAACAGGGAATTCTTGTTAGGCAAAGGAGGCATGATTTGCAGATATTAGAATTTTGTGCCCAAATATAAGAAACGCAACCTAAATTGAACTAGGAGCAATGTGATACAGATAATGACAATCAGCACGCCATAGTGGCACAGAAAAAGAGGTCCTAATATGACCCCTTTTACCAGAGAGAGACAGGCAAATGTAGACTGAAATTTTCTGTATTGTGGCTAATGGTAGTAATGGTCTAACTAAACTTATTAATTTTATTCCTAGTTCTGGAGGCAAGTCAGTGTTTCCCTTGTGTGTAACTTCATGGATTTTATGTTTTATCGCAAAAATTCCAATCTCTTATGGGGAGGGTTCGATTAGCCTCGACCCTCAGTGTGAACGGTCGGTGCATTGGTATAATCTTCTGTTATATTTTTGTGATTTAGTTCAGAACTACTCTACGAAGCATGTGGTGCGAAGTATGTGGTGGCAAAAATACAAGCGATTACAAGCGTGAGGTGAACTTTTATGGCTCGTATTTTTATACCATTTGAAAGCTGTGCACTGTCGAATAATACCCACACAAAGCGACTACACTACATAATATGGACCTTACCTGTCCGGATTATAGTGAGTATCGTAATCGTATTTGTCATTGGAGTTGAACTTCCATTTAGGTTGGAAGTAAATGGATTGCGCCGTTTTGGACGGTTCTCCATAGCTGAAATGTACAGTTAAAAACTAAACTAGAAGTCCAATTGTGGTAGACGCGGGTCTACCTACACCGGAAATTTAGAATTTTAATTATTACTTTATTCAAGTATTTTCATTCGACTAATTACGAAGATTTAAGTACTAAAGTATTTTGTTATATACAATGAGTAAGCGGTTTGATATTTTCGTTACTAAATCAATTATTCGTCAAAACGTTATCCCCTTTATTATGTAGGTATAGGACCTGTAATTCGGATATTTCGAATAGTAATATGTATGGATTTATGCGGATAGCATTCGTACTATCCGGATAATTGCAAGCCCTAATCGTGTACTCATTGTCCTTGCCTTTTACCAATCGGCATCAATATCCAGCCTTACCTTTTGTCAGTACTCGCGAAGTTTTTATCAGTACTGCCATCACTACCGAACCGGTTCTTGATGCCCTCCGTGGTGCCGGCAAAGTTGCCGAATTTGTTCTTGAGGTGGGAGTAGCGCGACATGATGAACTGGGCTGCTCGCTCGGCTATCATGATGGTGGGGGCTGCAGTGTTACCTAAAATACGATTATATGATGTTATTGATGTAAATTGATGTTACTGAAACGGACTTAACTGATTTTCAAGGTCAAACCATAATCGTCGTTAGCACTACTTCTAATTTTGTTGTGAAAGAAAATTGTTTCGATTATATTTTCTATATATTTAATATAGGCCAATATCTAATAAGGGACTTTACAAACATTTCGAATAGAACAAAGGTGCTACGCTAAAAACTTATATCTTTTGCATTCTTATATCTACTAATTTACTTACCCGAAGGCACAACAGGCATAACTGATGCATCAGCTACCCGCAGACCTGAAAAAGGAAATTTAAAAATAAAATGATGTCTAATGTAGACATTGACCACTAAAATACAAATAAAAAAGACACAACTCGAGGTTTCAAAATCTTAGGACTTCATTATTCTCCGTATCTACGTCCGCACAGTTATAATATTAACCAATCTCCGATTAGAGATGGCAGGAGAACACGTAGAATGTCCTACCCTGAATTCCATACACCTTCAGCTCCGGATCCACTACCGCCATAAGGTCAGTCTTGGCTCCAATCTTGCATGTGCCCACTTGGTGATTCTCAGGCGCCGTATAGTGTTTGGCCAGGCATCGAAAATAATCGTCCGACGGTATGACGAAGTCTTGACAGTCTTCACGTGTTGCAGGTTCCATGCCGTATTTCTCACGCATTATCTAAAAACAAGAATCAAGAATCATTCATCTAACAAGCGGAGCGTAAGCTAAGTGAAGACCTTACAGGCAATCGTGCGAGCGCGCAAGGCAAACCGGTTATATTTCGGACGTGCTATCACGTCTTGGCGCTGACGGCACGGCTTTCCGTGCGCGTGATATGACGGCTTTGGCGGTCAAAGGATTAAAACAGTTATTGTTTTAGTTTAGGTACTGCCAAAAACCACTATTTATTTGCTCGAATTATGAGGCCCTCGGGAACCTTAAATAGCGTTTAGTTGTGTTCGATTCTTGTCCGGATTATAGGGACGTGGATCACAAGAGGCTAAAATGAGTCTACTGACCGCATGACTAGGAGTATTTTCCGATGATACGACAATACTTACAGTAGTATTAGCCAGCCTATGAGCGATCCAAGCAGCATCGACCAAGACATCCAGCTCATGTTCTTCGAAGAAATAGTTGGGCTGCATCAGGGGTGGCTGGAGCGGGTCTGCTGACCGAACGGCGAGGTAACCTCGGCTACGTGGTTGCAATGCTATGGCCGATATTCTGAAATTAATAGTAGGTTGTATTACAAGGGAGCAAAATGACTAATTTCGGTCGAGGGTAGCGTAGTGAGGGATTCAAGTGACCCGAGATCGAAATAATTTTGCTACCGCTTAGTACACTCTACTTTTCACTCCTTCTATGAGAAAAACGAAAACAAAGGTACTAAACTAGCTATCTGCTAGAAAGAGAAGTTGTATAATGTTGTCTCATTTTAATCGGTTGCAAAGACAAGGAAAATTAAAAAAAAAACGCAGAGGGATCAAAAGTCACTTTTGCTCCCTGTAAATGGGCAACAAATCGCAGAGGGATCAGAAGTCACTTGCTCCCTGTAAATGGGCAACAAATCGCAGAGGGATCAAAAGTCACTTGCTCCCTGTAAATGGGCAACAAATTACCCTTTTTCGAATAGTATGGGTGAAAAGGATATTTACTTAGTTAATTAATTGAGGTGAATAGTGGTATGTATGATTTATGTATAAAGGGGTTTACAGATGTGATGACTGTAAAAAAAATCTGGAAGAAAAACAGCTTATCAAAGAGCGAAACCAGGGAAGTAGCCTGGAACTTTAGTTATTGTTTAGATTAAGTCCTAATACCATTGGCGTATCTAGAAATATTTTCCAGGGTGGGCCTGGCCCCTGTCTTGTTCAGATACATTGGGAGCCCTCGACTATCTGAAGTGGTCAATGACAGAATGTGGTGAATGGAGTGGTGTACGGTACGAGTATCATACACGGAAAAAAAGTATATTCATCGAAGACAAATCTTCTTCGGCAAAACAAAATTGATTTGTATAAGTATAGCGAAAACAATTGAAGTAAAATGTATTTTGAGCTAAAGATATAAATTAGTCCAAGAAAATAATTTACTTATATTTAAACAATAATATTTTCGCATTGGTGTTCGTGGCTGAATAAGATATCCTTTTTTCCGTTTAATTATATAAATAAGTAAATAATTTGAAATTGAAAAAAGCAGAGCACAGCCAGCATAATAATTCGTAATTTAAATATAGTTTGGCCAGAGTTTGTTCCACTTCAAGCATATACAGGGAGAATCATACTGTCTTTTTCTAATGCTAGTACTCTCACTACTAAAAAAGGGATGGGTATAGCATGTTACTCTGACTGTTACTGCGCTTTTGGTTTGCCAGACTATAGCTTTACTTACACTTCTCATGTAGGTAGGCATACTTTGTCGCAATAAATCATGTTCATTGTTCATGCCTTACTTTATGCTCGATCAATGAAAAAAAATCCGTCCCCGCAGGGGGAACACACAGGTAGATTTCGCATGGGATGAATGGATTAGAGCTTTAGATTAGAGCTTGTGTATACTCTGTTTCTTTAATTTGAGGTATAAAGAATAGCGCTGCATCGTACCGCATGGGATACCAGTTCAAAGTTTTTTTTTACAATTTTTTTTAGTACGACGTACCTATGTACACAGGTACATAGGTACCTATGTGATATTTAACATGAATTTAACAGTAAAAGTCGGGCACAAGAATTTTGACCTGCTAAACAAGGCCAAAATCTGCACTTTCAGATATATATTTTTAATATTTTTTTTCGAAAACCATGAATATTTTAGAGAAAAAAACTGACCTTTCGATAAAAAATATTGCTGACATAAAATTATTCAAAGTTTAGGAGTTATGAATTTTCTCCAGAAAAATTTAGGTTTTTTTTTAAATTTCGACTAAAATTAACGATATTTTCTTAAAGATATGATTTAGGGAGTTATAATATTCAGTACGCTTACCATGAGTTATGACATTGACGTTTTCGAGAACGAGTATCGAGTGTTGTATCTGTGCATCTTGCTTGTAACATTTTAGTGTAAACGAGATTCACAGATAGAAAATTCGTTACTCGTTAACGAAAAATGACAATGTCACACTCATGGTAGAGGTACAGGTCCCACGCCATATAAAAGAAAAACGGATGGTATATTTTCCATTGGAAAAAAGTTATTTCCGAAAAACTGATTTCATAAAAAGTGAGGCCCTAGCCCGTTCACGAACTTGTCCTAGGTATCAACCAGGGCGATTTTTGTACCAAGTTTGAAAAATGAAAACAATCGGAGCAAAGATGCGACCGCTATCGTGATGACAAAATCGGGCTGCGGGGACGGATTTTTGTATGGAGGGTTGGCCGGGTCGGACGACGTGTCCAATACAAAAAAAAATTCACAAAACACAATTCCAAAAAAAAAACTTCTACTTTTTCTTACCCGCAATACGATACCAATTATGTCCTTAAACGGATCACCAGTATTTATGTTACACTCTGTATCCTATATGGGGAAGTGAGGTGCTCGAGAACCTCTTTTCTCCCATAATAGGCCTATAACCGTGAAGCACTTCGTTCATCGAATCGTCTCTCTTTCGTATATGCAAGAGCGATAGAGACGGGGCCATCGTTTGGTCGATTTTTGAACTTGCTTCGCGGTAGGCCCTCTGAGCCAGGTCTTTGTTCTGCGCATTTGGCGAGAAACTCCGCTCAGATCCAGCTGAGCTCACTGGAATAACTATGGCAGCTTGGATTACTTTCGACAGATTTGGACAAATATCTTGTTTAACATTGATTTTCAGGTCTTCAATGGTGACTTTTTTTAACCGACTTCAAAAATGAGGAGGTTCTCAATTTGACTGTTTTTTATCATCTTTTTTTTTTGTATGTATGTTACTCGATATCTCCGTGAATCGTGAACTGATTTTCAAATATTTTTTTTAATCGAACGGGTATAACCCCTAGATGGTCCCATTGTCACCAATGTACCTATTTAATAATTTTAAACAAAAAAGAACCGACTTCACTTAGGATCCGCTATTCCAAGAGGAAGTGGCTGAGTTGCTGTAAAAAATTTTGAATAGTTCCCTCGATTTTTCTAGGATCCCATCATCCGGGGTCTGATGATGGGATACTGGAAAAATCGAGGGAACTATTCAACTATTATAGGCATGTAGGATCTATAGTGATTTCACAATTTTTTACAGCAACTCAGCCACTTCCTCTTGGAATAACGGATCTT
Source organism: Pammene fasciana (assembly GCA_911728535.1). Classification (NCBI taxonomy): domain Eukaryota; kingdom Metazoa; phylum Arthropoda; class Insecta; order Lepidoptera; family Tortricidae; genus Pammene; species Pammene fasciana. The sequence continues at coordinate 9,902,534 of OU452292.1, forward strand.
AAGTGAAGTCGGTTCTTTTTTTGTTTAAAATTATTAAATACATTTTTCATAATCAAACATTCCGTTTGACCACAAGCCACAACTCGTGGCGCACGAGCGTCTGACGTAGTATAAGTATGCGACGAAACTAAGCGGCGCCAATATTCCTCAGCTAATCGCGTGCGCTTGCTAGTCCTGTTGAGTTATGGCGCCAAAATTAAATCTCCGTCAAGTGTTGCGTATTTACTTCACGACATAAAATAAATGAAAACTATAATTGCTTAGGTACGGAATGTACTATATACCTAATAGGTAGGTAATAGGGAATTGTCGGTTTTAGGAATTAATAGGCCATTTAGTTTGTGACAGTTTTTTTGTGCCCAGCCTAGAATTTCAAATCGGTAACCTATCATCTTCGGGTGGGCACCAGACTATTCTGGGGTGGGCACGGTCCACCCGGCCCCCCCTCTATATACGCCTATGCCTAATACTAAGTTGCCGGATATAAGGAGTATGATATATGACACTAAGACCGATTAATATACGTAATAACTACTGTATATAATATATATAAAAACAGTATGGCAACACATTGGTGTATAAGTAATAACGATATTTTTTATGTAATTCCTCCATGGATCTGAAAACTTACGACACACTCCTCCTCTCTTTGATATCCTTCATTTTCTCGGGATCCGTGGCGACACCATCGCCGCAGGATGCGTAGTAGCCACCAAAGAAGAACTGAATGTCAGGGTGACGGCCGCCTCTTGCTGCGTACTTGGAGTTCACAATACCTGTAAGCTGCACAAAAATTGGATACCTAAGTAGAAAGAGGATAGACTCGCAAAAGTAGGCACAGATGGCATCGTAATAGCAAAAAACAAATATCTCGTTGGCTATGGTTGGAAATGTCAAATCCATACAGTCTATGGTACAGTCGAGTCTCTAGAATCTAGATCTACAATGGCGGTCAAAAAGCTCCATGCGATTATTAGCTGTCATCTTTCAATTGTTTTAGATTAGATAACTCATCGGGCCTGAACTGATTTTGACTGATCGGTCGATATAATTCATTTACCTGAGACAAACCAGTAGAAGACAACGGACCATCTCTATTCAACAAGTACTGAGTTGCAATAGCCCAGTCCAAGTCAGCGATTTGTGGCTCCTTCGTCAGGGTAAACTCCAGGTCCACACCAACGTGGTTATGCAGGTTCTGGCCTACGCCGGGCAAGTCTTTGACCAACGGGATGTTGACTGATTGGAGCATTTCCTTTGGACCCACTCCGGATAGCATGAGGATTTGTGGGGAGTTGAGGGTGCCAGCTGATAGGACCACCTAAAACAATGAAGGTATCATTTGAAGTGTTCCAGGTGGGACAAACAATACGACTACTTTGAAAGTATGTATGTAAAAAACTCAAATTAATTGTGACTTGATGGCAAGCTCTAGAAAAATTTTTTTTGGTCTAGCAATGTTCCCCAAACAGACATTCAATGGTAAAGTTGTTTGTTTAAGAGTCGCCAGGACGCTCGCGTGAACTCGCGTCCCTATACAAACGTAGTTCAACTCTCATTTTAAAACGACATGCTTTAGAACCACGAAATTTGGCATGGGCATTCTAGCAGTACAGATCTATGTCGGTAATTCGTTTTCGTTGCAAAAAATTGTAATACAAAGAAAATATAGCAAAAATAAGTTTTGTATGTAAATCTGTATCTGGCTGTATTTTCTTTGTATTACAATTTTTAGCAACGAACACGAATTACCGAGATAGATCTGTACTACTAGAATGCCCATGCCAAATTTCGTGGTTCTAAAGCATGTCGTTTTAAAATGAGAGCTAAACTACGTTTGTATGGAAACGCGAGCGTCCTGGCGACTCTTAAGATCTCTATCAAATCACTTGTTAGGTGAAAATTATTATACCTAATTTTGAAATAATTAACTTTAACTAATTTTGACCTTATCGAATAGATTGTAGGAATCTGGGTCTTCGCTCTCGGACTGAACTTTTTGTTACCTCTTTGCTCGCTTTAACGAACTTCGTCTGTTTGTCTTTGATGTACTCTACTCCGACGACCCTCTTCGTAGTCGGGTCTATGCGCACTTTGGCCACATGAGCGTTGAGCAACACATCAAGGTTTTCACGTTTGGACGCGGGCCGGAGGAAGGCACGGGCTGTGCTGAACCGGGAACCGTTGCTGCAGAAAATCATAAACTTATTAGGTATATGTGATAAGTAAGGCCAGTGCCTTACCGCGCTCGTTGTGGGTGTAGGTACCCCACAAGCAACTGGCGAACGTTTGCCATTATAGTATAATAGAAAAGGGGGCCTAATGTTAGACTAGAGGTAAGAGGGCCGAAGGCTGAATGCTGCAATGTGAGGAACTTGAACTGGATAGCTGCCTTGCAACTACAGTAGCATAATTCCCACCATCTACGTTTTGCGTATATCGATAGGACGTAAGCGGGTACTATTTGGCTTAATCGTGCAAAAGTACAGGTTGCTCACGTAACTTCGCTTGGCATATTTCGATCCACTTACGATTACCATTTTCAAGAGCGTTCACCCGCGGCCAGTGCAAGTGCAGTGACCCAAGAAAGCCGTCGAGTAAGTAACCAGTGAGAAGTATTTAATATGGTCGTTAATTCGTCATTGTGATGTAATTGTAGACAAAATAAGTTGTATACTAGATAGTTTTTACTAACTCGTTAAGGGTTTGTGCGATGGTGAAGCCGGTGATTGTCTCTCCGTTGAGATCGCTGGTAGGGGGGTAGCCCAGCTCGATCGCCGCGGAGACCATGTCATGTGCGAACTTGGGCGCGTGGCGGAACTGAAAAACACAATAATTGGTAACGAGAAATATTTCAGCCTAGCAAAAAAAATACGGATTGCACATCCAAAATACAAAAGTACGCCAAAACCGTTATGTTAAGCTGTTAAATATTAGCCATTATATAGTAACTCGAGAGCAATGACGCGGTTTCCGTGTTTATTGCTTATTTTATAAATGGAGCCAGTCCATATTCTCCAAACCACCTCCCACTTTTTTCGTTGTACGGTACTCTTTAAAGCTGAATAATCGTCAGTCATATCGTTGCATGACAAGATATTCCACTACTGCACTTGATTTATTCAACCACTCACGTTCTGTATGATCTGTTCTCCCTGGGTTAGCCTGACCAAAGAAGAAATGCACGCCAGAGGCTTCTCCCTTTCTCTAGCATGATTTATTGATATGACAGTGGCAGCACTTTATTTGTCCTTTAACTCTTTGCTCAGGTCCCGCATAATTATATACTATCTGGACACAGTCTCTAATTTCGATCCCCCTATTGTTCTCTCGTTTCGATAAGAATAAAAGTACGTCTTAACAGAACCAGCCTGAGCCACTTCTTGTTTTCTATTGTGACAAAGCTGAAACGACACGATTGTATGTCCTTACCTTTTGCACCGGTAAAGATCCTCTAGTATTACGATTGGATACTCCACCTTCAAGAAGAATGACAGCATGTCTTCCAGCCGTAGACTCCCTTCCACTTTAGCACAAATATTAACGATATGGCTACATGAATCAACACGATTGCACATCCTTACCTTCTGCACCGGCAACGGCCCTCCAGTATTATGATACTGGCTGGAGACCCCGTCTCCGATCTCCCGGTTATCCTCGCTCTTCAAGAAGAAAGGCAGTACGTCGTACCAGGACCAGCCAGTAGCGCCTTCAATCGCCCAGCCATCATAGTCGGCTGCGTGTCCTCGCATGTACATCATGCCGTTGATTGTTGAACAGCCGCCTGGAATTACAGAATACAGTTATATAAAAATAAACATACATTGTTGAGCACCAATGCGATTTTAATACAAAACTGGAAAGTTTAGTCCATCGTTTCCATCTTTGTTTAAGTTATTTTGTCAATTAATTTAAACTAATAGGCATGTTTTGTTGAAGTTAGTAGTAACTGCATAGAATATTTGCAATATGTCGCACCGACTTAAATTTACATTTTTGGTACCTTCTGTTCATATTTTTTAAGTACCTTGAAAGTGTTATTAAGTGAAGTTTTCTATATTTATAAATAAAATATAACATTTACCGTTACCGTACATTGTTAGGATAGGGAAATAATGCTTTACATCAAAATTGTAAACAAAAAACACCTATGCTCAACACTTCTGGCCAAGGCTGTATAGTCCGATTGAAATTACTTGAATCGCTCACTCACTATGTTGTAGGTACACTGTACAATGTACAGCCAAGCCAAAGAGCAGAAGTATTTTCTGATTAACTTCTATATATGTGTGTGTGTTAAAGCTTCCGTCCGAAGAGGCTCTCTCCCCGCGTTTCTCTTACTTTTACAGTCGCCATCAAATATATATCTGAACAAACACCTTATCGAGTTATCGCCTTGATAATAAAGGCATCGTTCAGATATTTGAGACCACCTTGGCCGCTCCGATATATCTGATGACGACTGTACTCCCATTATTCTAATTTGATAAAATTACCTAAGATGTCCGTTTGCAGGTTATAAATCTACTGTTTTTGCGTGAAGCACAGGAACATACAGTCAGCATTCAGCATCAATAGTATCTTCCTACACGAAGGCCGCAAAAATATGTGACACGCTCATATTTAGAGCCATAGGAGCGTGTCACATATTTCTGCGGCCTTCGTGTACAAAGATACTATTGATGCTGACTTGTACATAAAACATCCAAATTTTCTCACATAATATTAGTAGGATAACTGGCCGACCTTACAAGGCTTCTTGGGATCGAGAGGCGTAAGACTTATCATATCCGTTACCTTTTCTGCTCCTGTGCTTGATAAACTGCACCGAGTCTTCAAATGAAACAACTTTACGAGCACTACACAAGGCTAAACCAAGTCTTACCCAGCATCTTGCCCCTAGGCCACCTGCAGTGCGCGCCCTCAGACAGGCAGGCTTTTTCTTGAGCTTCCGTCTTGTACAACCAATCTGTGTCCGGGCGTCCCCAGTAAGCTGTCACCCATGCTGGCACTGACGACTGCGTCGGCTCGTCACCGCCCGCCTCTATCAAAAGTACCTGAAATAAGCATAGGTTTTAACATGTGACTGACAAATGTGACATTGATAAAAACAAAAATGCAGCAAATATCAACAATATCAACATGTTGCACATCATTTGACAGATTTTTCAAAACAATTTTCTGGATTTAAAAAAAAGAAGGGAATATGTATGCTCCGAAAGTCAAAACATGCCTTGCCCTCCACAAAATTTTGAACCAGTGGTTTCCTGTACACACGTACGCTAGGTGTGAATTATTGTGGCCATTATCGGTTAAGCCGTTTTTAAGTTTAGGCCAAAAACTCTCAATGTTAATAAAAAATTATGATACGGAATATGTGGTGCAACTCGTACTTAGCTTTTTTTCTGTTTTAATTGTTAGTCTGTGTGATATTATTCACTAATAGACGTGTTATACTCGTATAAGTATTAGACGTGTGCGCCGCGCCGGCGTGGCGTAGCCGCGCCGTGGGACCCACGCCGCCGCCGCCGCCGCGGATTTCAAAATCCACGCCGTTGGTCAAAATTTCATGATTCAGCAAAAATTTGCTAACGCCAATGTCCGATGAAGGAAAGTCAGATGAATATTTAACTACGTGTATTGATGAATTAAACCATAAAAATATCTACACGTTGAAATAGTTAGGGTTTAGGTGATTATTTCTTTTACGAAAAAGACGAGCGAGGAGCGAGCAGGATTCCGCCCGCCGGTCACTCCTGCACAGACCACACCAATACTCTACGCATCCTCATTGAACAGTGTGTCGAATGGCAGTCAGAGCTTTTCCTGGCATTTGTGACTTTGAAAAAGCATTCGACACCGTGAAGTGGAGCGCGCTGTGGTCCTGCTTCAGTGGCAGAGGCTTACCTCAGTACACCAGCCGCATCATTCGCTCTTTTTACGAAAGGAATACATGCAGGGTCTGATCGAAACACCAAAAGACATTAACTTAACTGGGACTCAGAATCTTAATTTGTATATCTCGGAATTACAATAACATGTCAAGGAGGTACTGACGAAGACATCGAGAGCAGGATTAAGAGGACAAAAAAAACTGCATTTGCTCAACTCAAGCCTGTTTGGGATTCCAACGTGCTTACTCGGCGCACTAAAATCTCCCTCTTCGAATCAATCGTCAAGTCAGTGCTGCTGTTCGGCTTCGAAACGTAGATAATGACAAAGAGGCTGACACAAAAGCTACAAGTGCTTGTCAATAAGTCCCTTCGGTCGAACCTCCGCATTTTCTGGCAGCAGAGTCAGACTATAAGAAATAAGAATTTGTGGAGTATGGGTCGTCAGTCTCCTATTGCCCAGGAAGGAGTGCTGCAGAAGTGGAGGTGGATCGGACATACCCTTCAAAGAGGAGCATCGAACAATGCCAGTATCTCTTTTGAGTGGCTGCCTCAAGACAGAAACACACACACACACGTGGCGGAGTAGCCAGAGCAAAAGAGTATTTTCGTTGTCAGGATTAATGCTTAATGCTGAGCTGTATGTTTGGACTTACTGCGAGTCAAAAAAGGATCTTAATTTATTACAATTAAAAAAAACATGAACATAATGCGGTATCCGAAGAGAAAACAATGCTGTGGTGTCCCAGAAAAACACCCTTAAATTAACAAACAGCAACAAACATTGTTTTGTGTTCCCTGTTCCTGGCTGCGCCACGCCGCCAAAAACTACCGGCGCGCCGCCGCCGCGGATTTTGATGGCGGCGCACACGTCTAATAAGTATATCGTATTATTTTATATAGAAGTTTTAAAAACTAAGGTAGGTATACTAGGTATTAAAAAAAACCACAAACGATTGTAAAAAAAAACCACAGCGCGATTATCATGAGTACCATAACATATGCAATTGGAAAACCGCGACTCATGCAGAATTAATACCTACTCAATTCCAAAGAAAATTTGTTATTTGTATGAGTCATGTAGCAAAAATACTGGTGATCCATTTAAGGATAAGTATATTAGACATCGTAACGTGAGTAAGAAAAAAAATTGAAGAAAAATTTTTTTTTGACGCGAAACAAACAATTTTTTTGTATTGGCCGGTTGTTTGTGTTGTTTTGTTTAGGGTTGGCCGGCTGGGACAACCTGCCCCATAAAAAATTTTTTTTCGCCTCCAAAAACTGGATTAGTGTAGGTACAGTAAGCAGCAGAAGTAGCTAGGACCCATTCAAAATTCACAAGACTTGACACGATTTTATTGCAAGTGAAGGTTGAAGCAATTATGAACATCTCACCCGCTTAGCAACTTGGTGCTGACTGTACAAACACAACTTAATTAAAATTAATTTAAATGCTCTTACTTATCAATCAGTTTGCACATGCTAATCGAATATGTATCAACAAAATGATTAACGTACAAAGTTACCACAAGGGCGTCTGCGCATTAGTATGAAAATGTATGAAATTACACAAAAAATCCATAATAAGTACGCTAAAAGTTCATTACCTATGAAACTGTAGGTATACTTAAGTCCCACACCAAAAATTCAAATTACGAGTATGTAGAAGCCCCTAATAATAATTACACGCACAACTTTTTGCTTTTAACAGTCACAAATTATGATTGCGGCTTTTGTCCAAAAATATAAAAAGATGAGACGATTAACTTGATTAAAAAAACTAGTTTCTTATACCTACTTAACTAATTATCTCAACATACGGTGATGTCATTATTAATATTAATAGTAGCATAGAGTAACTTATATGTATAGAGCAGCACAGCCTAAGCACTTTTTGCGTACTAGCGTACTAGTAGTACACTAGTTGTTACTAGATGGAGCTGATATTTCGCCTTACATTTTGGCTATCTTTAGATCGCTCTCAACTAGATTGCGCTAAAGACTTGGCTAAAGCCTCAAAAAGTTCTTAGACTATGGCCGTCTATTATGTACCTATATATCTTTAAGTCTATGATACTACATAGTACATTCTTTGCGTGTTTACCTAGATTAGGAAAATAGAAAAAAACTCAGGTACTTGCTTTTAAATTACATTTCGGTTTATGGCCTCTACAGCGCAATCTTGGCACAAAACTCGCGCGCGATTTCGAGACATTGTCGTCTAGGTAGGAGCAACGAAATCAATCGTTAGATCAAAAACCGCAATGTATTAAAAATAGCAGTCGTTTACGTTTGTAGAAGCCTTTAGTGCTTACCCTTACTATTTGCAGGTTAAATGATAGTTTAGTTCCTTATTATTTTTGACGGTTCCAGCTATATTTTTTTGTTTAATATTTACTTTATTAAATATCCAATTTAAAGTAAAGTGGACCATTCAACAATGAAAGTCCGTACTTTCATAAAACAAGTGAAGATTGGTGCGTGTGCGCTAAAAGGACTTTCACCAGGACAAACGGGCTTTGGTATGTCCAACGGTAAAAAGTTTGTTTATGTCTTAAATATCGAATAAATACTTGCTTTGTGGACACTGCAGGCGCATGCAGCTATTTTGTGATATTAAGGCCATTCCTCGATTCGGACAAGCCACGCCCATCCGTTAGAGACACGTTTATGGCTCCCGTGCACGAAAGAAAGAGATGCAGCGCTCTTAAGGATCAGACTTTTTGACCAAACTACGATAAATAAGTGAATCTATAAAGTTTTGTCTAATTTTGCTTCTGTGACTTTTTAGATTAACCAGAATTCCATATTTTTTACTTAGTTATATTGCTTAATATCTTATAGTTTACGTAAGCTAAGAAAAATAAGGGGAAAAAGGACCCAACTTCGGTTTTTTTTTCCATCGAGGCAACTTTCAGCAATCGTGTTTCGGCTTGTGCCAAAAACATAAGTATATAGTCTAATAATATATATTCGAAAATAAATTCAGTCCTTTTCCCGTTTAGTCACTAGAGCGTTTGAAAAAACTTATAATTTTTCAAAGTAGCCCCTTAACGCAACATCACATAAGATCTACCGATATTTAAACAATAGGTAGAGGTAGGTGTTATTAGGTAGGTATGCCTTGTTGTTTCATTCAGCCTCCTATACCTACCTGTCAATCAACATGCCTCATTTAGACTTATTTTTATATTTTTAATCATTGTGTTTGTTAACCCTGATCACTGCGTGATTTAGTGTAACTAAGTCAGACGATGAGCAATAACAAAAAGGACCGTAAAAAGTAAGTAGGCGGCTATAAAGACGTTAATTTCATATTTGCATAATTGGAATCGTATTTAGAGTAAAAAAACGTAGAAGAAGAAAAATTTTACACAAAAAAAATCTTTGTATTTATGGGACACGTCGTCACAGCTGGTTAACCCTCCATACAAGACCAAAATTCTTTTCTTTAGTTTTCATAATTAGAATACGATACCAATTAGGTATGCCGTTAAAATGATCAGCAGTATTTTTGTTACATTTTGTATTATATTGAACACCAATTTGTATCCACCTTACGTTAAATTACTACGCATTTTACGAAGTAGCCATTCTCTTAGTCACATTGTCATATTGTCATATATCGGACGATAGCGGTTTAAATGTTAATCCATAGTTATAAACTGAAATAAATGTCTTATATCTTATGGCTCCTCAACAAGATGGGCCATCATAGAGACGCAGCTATGCGTTATAGGGAGCTAACGATATTTCGATCTCGTTCCGTCCTATATCTGCGTCCCTATGATGGCCCATCATGTAGAACAGCCATTAGAAAAAGTGACCAAGTCCTCCGGTGTCCAAAGCCGGAGACCGGCGTCTCCAGCTTTCAAGGACGCCCTGACCTCTAGGGTATTAATCCAAAATGAGGCAAACAATTAATACCGTTGCTCTACTAAATCAAATTAATTTATACAGTGAACTTTTCTTCTAAATTATTTGTATTTGTAAATGTAGTTACCATCATATCATTTATCTGTTGTTTACCCGTAGTGCATCAATTAACAAAACAATGTAGAATCTTGTGTTGTGCAGTCACGGACAATGCACGGATTTTCACATCAATGGGACACGGACACGGATTGACAGCCATTGTGAATAGGAGGCCGTTGAAGATAGCAGAGTACCTATTAGCGAATAACGAACTTAGCTTGGACATCGAAGTCTTGATGTTGTATGACATGATGTTTATTGAATAGTGAGTAAATTACAGGTACCTACGTCGAAATAAGTGGCTATTTTTTTTAAATAGTGTTGAGGGTAAACTCTAGGTCATAAATCCTGCACGTATGACAACCTCCGGTAGAAGATGACAATATAAGCAGTCACTCTTTTAATCCAAGAAGGTAAGCGTAATCAAGCGTAAGCAATTTACTTCGATCACGTTAAGAACCTAAGTAGAAACTCTTACAAATTATGATCGAAACGCATCCATCCATCCATCGCACGAGATAGATTAAAAGTGTGGAGTAGAATCAGTATTCAAGGCTAGAAATCTAAGACTACGTCGACGTCGACGCGTCGCCGCTGCGTGGGCGCTCGGGCGACATCTACGCTCGGAAGATGCTAGTGTGGGGTTAGCCTAAGCACCAAATGTAACCCCCTTCGAGTTGCAAGTACCACCAACATTTTCATATCTGAAATTTTAAAACATACCTTCCACTGCGGGTTCTCCGATAACCTCGCAGCAACCACTGAGCCCGCTGTCCCGCCACCCACGACGACGAAGTCATAGCTGTCCAACAAACTGTCGGGGGTTTCACTGGTAACTCTATTGCAAGGGTCCGAGAGGTCACAGCGTCCGTTGATGAATGCCTCCAAGACGGTCATGAAGAGCATGAACTGACCGCCGCATGACGCGGCCATGGGTGGACCCACCTCCTGAATTGGGCAGGAGCATGGCTGGAAAAAAATGTTTATTTAAGCCTTATTGTACATGAAAGAGTTAATGCCTAAAAACAATATCCACCAGTCAACCGCAATTGTTTTGGTATTTGTCAAGAAAAACTAGATATTATTCGTAATATGCAGTATGTGACTTAAATAAAAGAAAAATTGCCGGGTAACATACCTATTAGGTTCAAGTTCGTCTTAATTTATTATTATTATTTCGTTCGATATTAAAGTACGACAACAAAACTAGAGCTATTTTAAATAACAAAACCAAGTAGTGTGTTTTTGTGAAGTCGATCTTAAATGTTCTACGCAACACTGTTGTCCTGTTTTTTCCTGCACCATCACGTCAACAAATTGATTCCTTGACTTGACATCGTTATATCAGTACCAATCATCGCATAAAGAGATAATTCAATAATAATCCTATATACCTACTTCATTCTACGATTACATCTACGACTGTAATTGTTTTTTTCTTCCATGATTTCATCAATACAGTTCATCTAATTGTTATAATGACGGGATCATGTACAGTCGACGTCAAAGATATGTTTAGGTACACTTTTGCACCTTATTACAAAGGCGTAAGGTGAAATAGTGTAAACATATCTTTGACGTCGACTGTTCCAATTCCAATGATGAACACAGAGGCCGTTTTTGTCGTGCGTTAGCAACCGTCATTCATGATAATCATAACATACTATGTTGTAGATCTAGAACGACTTAAGTATACTGTAATTGTGGTACACACAATTCCTTCTCAAATAGACGTGTAAACAAATTAATCAATGCGGGATAAGACATCACACAATTATGTAAAGTAAAAACTTGGATTTTCCATTGATGCTCGTTGGTATGTTGTGGATGCGGGATCAATATATGGTCGTGAACTCGTGACTATGGCTCGCAATTTAAACTTTTAATAATATGATACCAATTCCAAGTGGGGAATACTCATATTAAAATGTAAAAAGTCTAGTGTGTTTATTTTTACACGAAATTCGCTACTCAACCTGAATAACCTGAACGAATATTTTCCATCTAGCGGAAAATTGTCGGCAACTAATTACACTTTTTATTTTAAATATACTTAGTAAAACGTTTTTTCTCTAAATATTAAAATGACAGCGGAAGGCTTCATTCTGCCCAATCCATCAGTTATTTTAATACAAAACTAGATAGAATGAATATAAATTATGCAATCGAAATATCGTATTAGTTTCTGAAGGAAATCAGACATTCGACTTAACCTTACGCCTGAATCCGACTATTCATGACCATTTAAAGATCAACCACCCACTCAATATAATAAATTAAATATTAATGTTATTTATTATAATAGGATACTAAAAAAATTACAACATCTTTTTAATTATGGCAATTAGTTAAATAGGACATGGCTGATGTAAAACCGTATTCTAGTTTTTAAATAAATAAATATTAGGACAATCTTACACAATTCAACCTAGTCCCACAGTAAGCTCAATAAGGCTTGTGTTGTAGGTACTAGGCGACGATATATATAATAATAGATAGATATAGATAAATACTTAAATACATAGAAAACATCCATAACTAGGGAACAAATATCTGTGATAAACACACAAATAAATGCCCTCACCAAGATTCGAACCCGGGACCTCCTGCTTCATAGGCAGGGTCATTACATACTAGTGATCCGTTACAGCACTATTTAAGAGTCCGGTAACGATTTGAAGACGAAAATCGCTAATAATGACATTATGCACATAAATTGTATTTGGTAAGATAGCTTGAAGTCTTGTTATTGCAAAACAGTACTTTAGGTCGATATATATTAATATTTAATACCTTAAAACTCAATTCTTACAGAGCTTGTTTAGTGAGGACGTTGATTCATGCAAATTTGTCGTATGATTTTTAATTATTATTTGTTATGGACCCTAATATGTTTTGTATTATCTAAATAAAGCATAAAGTAAAGTTTATTTTTGTATTTCTATATTTGTAAAATACTTTAATATCTTCCCAAAAATATCACCTAAACTTCGGCAATTTTTAGCAAAATTGCTCTAGCAAAACATTAAAAAATATATATGAAAATGAAAAAAACTGTCACACTTATTCCTCAAACAACTCATTTTCCAATGTATTTATACATTTTACGTATTTGTATAACTTAATTTTAATCAATAAAAACCTTACTCTTTTCACCTCTTCAAGCAAAAATCGCGAAACAGGTGTTAGATCGGGGCGATTTATTTATAAATGAAGCATAAAATTAAAAAATCTTTGTATTTATTCCATTTAAAAAGAAACGGTCTTTCATAATATGTATACAAAGTTATAGAAGTTATGTTAGTTACTGCAAAATAGCAACAAAAAGTTGAGCGTAATCGAAAAAAAAGTTTACCGGACTCTTAACTGTATGTTCAACAATATTTAGTTATTTTATTTACCATTACAACTGATTTCCAAAGGAGCAATCCGCTTATGTACCTATCTCTTATCTATGAAAGCATCACTTTTATTCACGTTAAAACTGCCATTAACCAGACTTTTGATCTGGTTGAAGTGGGTACAGACGCCACCAAATATATCGGAGCAGCCAGGGTATTCAAAAATATCTGAACATGCACTTTATCTCCTTGACAATAGACAAGAGGCGTTGTTTAGATATTTCGGACCACTTTGGCCGCTCCGATATATCTGATGGCGACTACTATCCCTAACAGTGGCGGCGCGTCCATAGAACACGATTCCCTTCGGCTTGCCTAAGTTTCAGGCGCCTGAGCAGGTTTCTTACAGCTCATGAAGAAATTTTAAGTCAAATTCAGCCCCGGCTTGCCTAAGAAAAATGTTGACCCACCGCCACTGATACCTAATATTCCATAGCTTGGCTCAATCGAGAACCCGAATTCATATAGGTGCTAGCATTATTATTCTTATACACTAAAGATAAATGAAAATGGGTGCCGATTTTAATTCTAATTCTGAAATTGACGTTCTGATAAATGTTCATATTTTTATATCCAATTTTTTTTAATCACATGTATATATAGAGCCACTGATCACTCATATATATCTATTGTTATTTTCAGTGCCCTAAATTATATAAAATGGCTAACGTGCTCACGGTAAATGAGCAAGTACGAGCATAAACATTATAATAGTCACGGATACAGAAGTTTAGGCGAGTAATTATTGACTGACCGCAAGAAATATAATTTAGTAAAGCGTCTCTGTATACAGGATGATTCAGAAGACGTGAGCAAGATCAACCATATATACTTAGTTAACGATAATGAATCGGCCGCCGTCATGTTTAAGTGAAATAAGAACGAATTTTAATTTTTTGTTACGTAGAAATTTTATTCTGTGTAGTCATGGTCACCCCACAAAATCAAAAAAAAAATAGCGCTAGTTACACTAATACTGATGGTATCAAACAATATCTTGATATTGACTGAATCCGCAGTGTTAATCCTGCTCACGTCTACTAAATCAACCTGTATACACATTAAGTTTTTGGTTTAAAGCGAGATATTTCGAGGCTGATAGTGTCTTTTGTTTGATTTTCTGTTCAGCGAGTTATCAGAAAACTTAGAGTCTTGAATAAACGATAATAGTTGTTGTTTTAATAGCGAAAAAACGTAAAAGATGTAATAAAGTTTAGGTAAATATGACTATACATTTAGCCCGTCATTAGTGTTGTGATCATCAAAACATCATCGCAGATCACGTTTTATCGTATAGAAAAGTGGTCCACGTTTGTTCTGTAAAAACTTTTACTTATATTATTAAATTTATTAACAACAGAGATACGCGTAAAACCCCATTGTAAACTTTTTGGTAAGGGGATTGTGTATTTTTTTGGAGATTTTTTTAGTTTTTACAGCTTTGCTGCAACTGTACATTTCATCACATGCATAATTGCATACCACTTGGTATCGATGGTTAATCGTTTTCCTATAACATAATGCTCTTATGAAAATTAATTAAGCGTGTTGTAACTGTACCTACATATAGAGATAATGTTAAAGTTAACACATTATGAACATTAAAAGTGGTAATAAAATTTTACAAATATTAACAATGCACTATTAAAGTATTTAATCAAGTATTAGATGATTTAGAATTTTCACTCTTTTACATTTGATGTAGGTTATAAATTAAAATTGATCACTCACCTCTGCCGAAAGTATCATATTTAAGGATGATTATCTGAAACAATACGAATCATTAGTTATTAGAGACAAACACAATTGTTATTAAGATAACGTTGCTCTTGGACGTAATATAGTAGTAAATGTGTCCAATTGTCCATATCTAAGTAATTCTCCGAACGCCTTATATTCCAAACGGCTTGATGAATTTGAACGCATGAGGTACGGCTGTTACTTTTCTTGAAGACGCCTGTCAGGGGTCGCCATGTAAAGGTCGGGAGTAACATATGGAACTTTTAATGCAATGAGGTTTGTTTAATATTGACGTTAAAATGAGACATATTAGTGGCGGTGGGTAAAAAAAATTCTTAGGCAAGCCGGTGCTGAATTTGGCTTAAAATTTCTTCATGAGTTGTAGGAAAACTGCTCAGGCGCCTGAAATTTAGGCAAGCGGACGGAAACCGTGTTCTATGGATGCACCGCCACTGTTACATAAGTATATTGATTTATGTTCCTACCAAGAAACTCATTGTGTAAGTTGCGAGCAGTTCCAAAAAAGTTTGAATTAATCTCGTATTTTTGTGGAAATTTGGTAAAAATTATAGCATTTTTTAATTTTATTAAGAAACTGAAAGTTTCGTTCAAACTCCTTAATTGTGGGAAGTTGCTGAAACTTCCTGAGTATGTGAAAAATTCCGATATTTTGGAAAAGTAAGTCGGTGTCGGCACATCAGTATGTATGCTTCATATCAATAATAATATTATCTCGTTTAGGACATGCCTTTATGAGCGCTTGGCAGGCGGGTTGGCACGCGCAGTTTTTTTTTGTTTTTTGCTGTTTAGGCTTTCGGAAGATGCTGCTGCCCATCTCGCGGTACGAACCACGGGACGATATATGATGGAGGACAATTCTAAGTCCGGGCACCCCACGGCAAATTAAACGGTATAGGACAGTTATAGGACGTTTAATTCAGTTTTGTATATTGTAGTTGTTCATTTTCGTACATTTATATGATAGATGGGTCACAGAGCCTGACCTGATTACCTCTAAGAAAAAAAACTCTTTAACTAGTTACTGCTGCTTTCGCCAAGTAAAATATATATATTTTTTAATAATAATGTTTTTCCCTAGAAAGTAGTCTATTCAGGATAAACTCTGTGATACACCTATCTTTCATGTACCAAAATGAACAACTACAATATACGCAACTGAATTAAAGATCAGGAGTTCGATTTTTGAATCTCACCGGGTGACTTATTTCACGCGTACTAAATAGTCATCGGCTGCATACAAAAAAAGGCACCGGTGAGATTCAAAAATCGAACTCCAGGACAGTTATAGGACGTCAATTTGCATTTTCGCGGTCACAATCGTTAACCTTCATAACCAGCTATAAAATCCTCACAACACTCAAATCCAGTATTGTGCGTACGAAATTTCTAAACCGGTAGACATTTGCATAAATGCAAATGTTATTGTAAAGCACAGAAGCCAGTGATGTGCTTTTGCTTTGTCGCTGGAAAGTAACGGAATGACTTTATTTTACCGATTCACTTCGCATCGAATCACCGTTCTCGTAACGGTGGTTTAGTCCTGGCCTATTATTACGCGGTATACCAACGATTTTTTTACACTTTAAAAAACATAAGACACGCGAAATAAAATAAAATTTTACAACCATTATTAATGCGGAGTTAAATACAACATAATTTATTATTTAATTAGATACTTGAATATCATCTGAGCGTTATAAAACTTATCGTAGATAACGAATCAAATTGATCAAAAAACCAGAAATTTCCGCATATACACAAATTAATTCATACATACTAAGAAAAATATATCAGGAACTGTGTAGTGTGTATTTGAAAAACCGATACCTACTAATATTACATTTTAAGTTGATACGGATTTATGTGCTTTCGGCTATCCGGGCCAGTAGCAATATTGCTCTGTCACTATAAACTTAGCAGCAAAATAGCTCTTGTAACTCTATCATCATACAAATTAACACCTTTTTTTAAATTCATCAGTTTTACCGCCAACCAAGAGGCTAACAGTTAGGTATCTTAAGATCCGTCAATGTTGATTCAAAGATGACATTCAATTGTATTCTACTTTGACTAAGTGTCTAATCATTTGAGGAAATGTCGTGTTTGGTATGGTTTTTGTTAGGCGACTATGGTATTACCAAATGTTACTTCTCGACAGCAAATGCACGAGTTAGTATAAAAAATACGCAAATCACCATTGCATGGTGTGCCCGTAATATTTAAAGAGTTCTCTCGATATCTTTCTGATCAAGGGATCAGAAATCCATTTTAGTCCATGAAGGTCATCAGACGTTTACATAATGACAAATAGGACTAAGGGCGACCACCGACTATCAGTCCGCCTGCAGTCCGTCTGATGATATCGGCCTGTCAGTTGTTCGGAGCCGGCAAATTTTTGTGACAGGCCGAGAGATCGTCAGGCTGACTGGTAGTCGATGGGCGCCTTAACTTTGAAATTTATTCATATTGCACATATGAATAAATTTCAAAGTTAAGGCGCCCATCGACTACCAGTCAGCCAACCATCCAGCAGTTTTCGAAAAAAAAAGGGGAATTAAGAACGTCTTCCTTTATAGTTCTCAATTATTTCTCGAGTAAATTAAAAATCCTTTGTTCAAAGGGGAACCTGTCATTGAAATCAAGAAGACCACACGATTTATATATTTCGTAAATAAATTAGAGCTGCCTAAAGTGAACTAGATCTTATCTCAACGTTCTGTTCTAAAATTACAGAAACGGCACCGAAATCTAACAATAATCAAACCTTGCTCACTAATTAACATTTAACGATGTGTTTTGCTTTGATATAAACGCTTCGTCATAGGTAAAGGTTTCATTTATAGATGCAACATTTGCAATCCTTATGATAGTTTTGGTCGTCAAATAAAGTAGGTACCTATTAGTTAAGAGATCTTCCAATAGGTAATAGAGCGCCCTCTGATTAACAATTTAATGAAGTGAGCTAAAACTCTACCTCTATGATATTTCTATTGTGACACTGTACTCAACCATATCAATCGAATAAGGAAATGTCACTCAAATAATTATTAAAATTACGGTTGATCATTTTGATGAACTAGATCTGTCTGATTTGTTGTTTGCTCAAGGTTTTCGTATCCAATTTATAATACAATTGTCCGCATACATATTTTAGAGTTCACCACTTTAGTTCATAATTACGAAATATCCTTTAATACCTACATCTAGATTATATTGAAAACACATTGTTGTTTTTTTATACTTATTTGCTTATTATTAATTAAGGTTCTGCGTGGCATTGATAAACAAATAAATGATGTTGTTTTAACTAATAAGCTGATAACAACTTGTGCTGTTTGTTGTTTTGTATGACTATTTATGTATTCATGAAATCGTCCTCCTCCTTGATTCGTGTTCCTCAGTACTGAGGGTCGTGACCTCCCTTCTGCATCACTCTCTCTCGTGCGATCTTTCTCCATCTGTTCCTGTCTCTGGCGGTGTGTAGAGCGTTGTGAAAAGTAGAGTCAAGAACGGTGCGGATCTGGTCAGACCAACGTATAGGGCTGCGTCCACGAGGTCTTTTCCCATCTACTTTGCCGGTCACGATGAGTCTCTCCAGGTTGTCACCATCTTTCCTAGCAACGTGACCGAAGTATTCAAGGACTCTGCGTAGACACTCGGATGATAGCCGCGAGGAGATTTTAAGTTCTCGCAATATGGAGACGTTAGTCTGAAATGCTGTCCAGGGGATCCGGAGCATCCTTCTCCAGCACCACATTTCAAAGGCGTCAATGCGTCTGCGGTCTGCAGCTTTCAGTGTCCAAGTCTCGGCGCCATACGAAAAGATCGAAAATACCAGAGTCCGTACTAGATTGGTCTTGGTTTTTACAGAAATGTTTTTACAGAAATAAAACAACTTTAAATAGATTATATCTTTAAAGTTGTTTTATTTCATGAATAACTATCGCGGCAACCGTAGACAATATTATTTATGTATTCATGTTTTCAATATAAGTTTTAAAAACAATATGTCTTCTAGTTCCATTTCTTTTTTCGAATAAGCTTTAAAATTACAAATAAAAACTTCTTAATCTTAAAATCACTTTAGTATTCAAAAAAATACAAATATTTTTATCACACTGTTGTTATCACCATGTGTATTTTTATCACCATGAATAAATTGTTTTTCGATAATACTTTGTATGTTGGTTAAAATTTAGTATCAACATCTGGACCTTTAAAACAAATCGGTTGACACATCTTTAATCAAACTTGAAACAGTAGATTAGAAGCTCTGGTGGTAGACTATACATAACATTAACAAAATCATCACATGCACGTTTAACACTTATTTATTTACTTCAGAAACGGTACCTAAATATTATTGTCGCTCAAAAATCCAAATAATTGTTATCACAAATTGTATTATTTATTTTGTCAACAAAAAATAATTATTTGGTAAACTTATATAACAAATATTACCAACCTGAATATTCTAAAGCACGTGTCCAAACCTCCCACAACCACTGAAACAAACACGACGGGCGGGCAAGAAGAAGCGCCGTCGATAGCCGCACGCGGATCGTGTACTGATGTTATACGGATGAGCTTGGGATTTCCCGACCTCGCTGTTTTTGGCTTCAACACACATCATCGGTTGCACTTTGAAATTGTCATTTGGATTAGTGACGCGTTTTGAAAACGCATGTTATCGGGGATTAGATGCTTTTGAAGTGCACTTAGTGAGATTTAGTTGGGTGTCTTTGCAGTACCTACTCGTACCTAACTGTATTGCGCGTGATTAGAACTCGTATTAGTTATTTTTGTTGGTTCTGAGAATATATATATTTTTATTTTAAAATACCATGCAGCTGTTAAAAAGTCTTTAAACCTTTTTTTGTGTATTTTCTCTGTTTTATTTAACCTACAAAAAAATACAATATTGCATATTGCCAAAGCAACAGTTGCACGTAAATAAATTGTCATGGTAAGATATTCTAACTGTAGTTATTAGTATTACACAATTTACACATACATAATTATTTTACGGGTGTTTCTGAATCTTATAAAGTTAAATTGTATTTTTACTTCTCATGCTCGTAAAGTTTCACTTTATGCTGGGTATAGGCGGACTAAAACTCAATTTTATGCACAAATGCATAAAAAATTGCCATTGTCAAAATAGCCTTAGAAGAAGTCATTTTTTATGCACTTGTGCATAAAATTGAGTTTTAGTCCGCCTATACCCAGCATAAAGTGAAACTTCTTATGAAAGAAATTCCTATTATTTTTATTTCCTCACAATTGTCGTGTATTTTCTCGTAAACGTTCATTTTTATCGTGCTCTCTCAATCAGCTTCTACCCATCTACTGAAGCTAATTGAGATAACATGATAAAGACGAAACTTTTCCGAGAAAATACGATGGAAAACTATTATGCACTACATCTGTAAGTACCTCATGGTTCTCATTTGGTACTCTAGTGGCCGTGATCACGATTAGACTGAGTCAATGGCGGACCTACTAATTTGAGGAAGCTAAACTATGGCGAATCTTTGGTCACGCTTGTCATAATTATGTAATGGTTGGTTATGTTTGATCTAATTCCATTTGTATTCATCAGCATTATAATTCGCATTTAATGTTTAAGCGGGTGCTTCAGCCAGCGTCGTCCGTCTGTTCATTGTTAATCGATACTTGGTAGACAGGCTGGTCAAGGTATAGATTTAGTAGTAGTAGTAGTAAACACTTTATTGTACACAACATAGCAAATAAAAACAAATATTATAACGAAATTGTAGGTACAAAGGCGAACTTATCCCTTTAAAGGGATCTCTTCCAGTTAACCTTTGAGTGGATTAGATGGGAAGGTTGAGAAAAAGCAGACAAATAAAGCAACATGTACAATAAGGTGCAAGAAAGACAGCATACAAAAAGTTAATAGGTATATAAAAATCGGATTTAGTTGTTTTTTTTTAACTCGTGTAAATTATAAAATAAATAAATAAATATTATGGGACAATCTTACACAAATCAATGAGGCTTGTGTTATGGGTACTAGGCGACGATATAATTATATAATAGATAGATATAGATAAATATTTAAATACATAGAAAACATCCATAACTCAGGAACAAATATCCGTGATAAACACACTAATAAATGCCCTGACCAGGATTCGAACCCGGGACCTCCTGCTTCATAGGCAGGGTCATTACCAACTACTTAGGCTAGGAGGCCGTTAAAAATTGATTCGATAGCTACCTGCTAGAGTCTGACACAGCTGGATTGGATCATTAGAAGCCAGGCCCGTGCAGGCTAGAGCCCGGCTGGCAAATGCCACCTCGACTATATAAAATAAGTACATTGTTTAAATTGATTTCAGGACTTGGCAACCGTATAAATGCCAATTCTTTTGTCGGCGAAGAACTTGGCATTTGACATTTATGGTTTTAGTTCCCATTAAAACCTTCATAGGGAAGGTTTTTGCCTAAGAAAAGCTTTTTGGGCCAAGCCTGTTATAATAAAATTTACAGTTTTTTTTTTTAAAGTGGCGTTTTTTTATCAAACGCTAAGCCTATATATTTAAACTAAAAACAGTCAAAAATTTCTTTATTAATCCTCAAGCTCATTTTGTGTGGCCATCACGTGACTTCTCAAAATTGTTTACTTTCTTTTGATTCTGTAAAATAAACCTTGTTAAAAAATATTAAGGTTCAATTTACGAGTAAGCCCCGTTATGGTCTGCGAAGGCATTCCTCGTGTTGAGTAACGATAAACGGTTGCAATTTGTGATGCACGTAACGCCGGTCGTCACTGAGGTCACTGCCAAGAACCAAGACGCAATAAAGTTGCGCCAACAGAGAGTCGAGTTCTTGGGCGCCATTGTAACATAACCTCTAGATCTTTTACAACTACATGATCGGAGAGCGAAACTTTTACTGGTAGTTAAAGTGTCGACTCACCACGCGAATTGGCCAGAAAAGAAAGGCCTTTGCCTACAAATGATGGCAACCATTGCAGTAAATTAAGTGCGCGTGAGTCAATAAACTGATTCTTTAGTAAAAACTCGGTAGCAACAATTTTATAAGCTTTTCAGTTTTATAAAGTTTTTTTGGCCGCGTTTGTAAGATTGAAATCGGTCTTAATTTAAAATATAAGATAAAATGAATAAGATTTCTTGTGATTGCAGTTTATTAAAGAAAATATTAATACATGTATTTAAGACATTAAAACCCAACTCGCGCTATATTACCTAAACTCTTAAGTAGCATATACTTATTTATATCTTCCATCTCGAAAACGATACTATAAGCAATTAGATAATATCCGTTTTTTGTTAAAACCACTAAGTGCTATTGGATCAAACTAATCATCCTCATCTTATCACTGTTTTTTCCATCATCTTATTACTAAAATACCTATTGCGCAGTGCCGGATTGGGATTGAAAGAACGCTACGTACGATTCTAAACACGTGATCGTTCCTTTTTTGATAATATTTATCAGGTTTCAGTTTTTCATAGAATATCTGTCAAGTCACAAGTCGAGCGAGATGGTATTCGCACAGTACCAATAAGGATGAGGTGTATCTTGCTCACGACTAGGCTTACATGTATCTATTCATCATAACATAACATGTACCTATGTCTATTTAAGGTTTACGACAGCACTGACAAGGAAATTGAATATATGCAGTGAAAAATTTGCTATTTAATTTTTATAAAGTCAAATTAACATCGCCGGTAGTGCATGATTAATTACATTTACTACATTTACCTTTTAAGGAAGCAGGTATGTGAGTAGTAATTTAGTTTGTAGATAATGTCTTCGTCGTGGATCGATAATGAACCAATTTAAAACATAAAAATGCCTCGTGAGTATGTCATCTGCCTCATGCTTCCCTGGTTGCTTCGGCTAATGCAAAGTTCGTGTATAATATGGCAGTAGTATAGTATCTATAAGTGCTATAAGACTATTCTTTTCGACGCCTAATGACCTAACTGTATAAGTAAAATGAATAACAGATATACTTACCTATATCATTGGCTCTATTCTCAATTAAATAATACGTTTTGACATGATCTTCGTCCAGTTTTAATGATATCATATAAGTTATTAATATTTAATGTTTGGTTACCTACTAGGTAGTTAAGATTAGTGGTGCATATAATACTACCAACCACATAATTAAGTAATTCCAACACAGAAGGACACGGAATTCCTCAATTAACTATGTAAATTCCTACTAATAGATAAACTTCAACGCTTGTCTTTGTTAAATTTTATTTAAGATATTATCTTTACAAAACCCTGATGCCATAATAAAGAGAAATAGTGTTACCTTAACGCTTCCATGGTTTTCTTTGCCGCGAGACTGCTTGGAAACTTAACTGAACAGCAACTAAACATTGACAACTAAGAAAAACCACTATTTCTCTCAATAACAAATTTCACAATATAGATGAATAGATAGATTCCTTTGAGGAAAAGAGTCCGTAACTTTGCTAGAAGTAAGAGCTGCAAGATTATGTAAATATTACTACAGTACCAAACAGAAAAAAATACATTGTGTAGGTACACAGATAGAAATAATATCTTAATTCAAAACGCAAAACTCTCTTGCACGCGGTTTCTTAAATACCTTAGACCAATAAACATGGCTTGAGTTAAAAATATCATGATTTTTAAAAGAAGAATTAAAATTATTCAGCTTTATCTTTACCCATTTTTAAAGGGAATAGTAATGATTTGAGTTAAGATAATAATTATTTACGGCAAAAAAGCACCAAAATTTTCCTTTAAGAGTTTTATGTGTTTACGTCAAAAGCGATTAGTTCTTGGTTTGATGTTTTCAATCTAAAGCTAAGAGCCAAAGCTAATTCAAAGAAGTAGCGCCAAAAGTTTGATTTGAGATTTTTAAGTTTTTAGGCGAGAGATTAATTTTTGCTTTGATGTTTTCAACCTACAATCAAGAGCCACAGCTATCCCAAAGAAGAAGCACATAATTTTTGCTTTGAAACATTCAAGTTTTGGATGTTAGTTACCCTGCGCATCAATAGATGTCTCTGCGTGTAGGTTAGAACGCACGAACGTTTGTTCGTCGTAACTTCATGACCCTCGGCGCTTTACCCGGGCTTATTTGAGATTCAAAATAGCAATCTCAGCTCTAGTTAATACGATTATAAATTGTGAGTATATAAATAATCATAATGTATATTTGTATTATCTACTTTTAGTTAAACTTACTTTCTTGGGATTAGTCCCGAGAAACACAGTTTCTGCTACTAGCTTTTTAAGTAGTGCACTGAGACACTAAGGCGATTGTCACACTGACGACGGATCCGCATGCGGCGCCGGTGTGCGAGCGAGATAGCGCTATACACATGCAGAGCGCTATCTCGCTCGCGCACCGGTGCCGTCCGTACATCAAGTAACACATGCTCTTGAACTAATGCGTTTTCTTGTTTCCGTGGAGAAATTCAATTCTCAATTTAAATTATGAATCTTTACCCAAGAAACAAAGTTTCTTGGCCTAAGTTCTTTATGTATTACACTAAGACACATAAAGTTCAATTTAAAAAAATACAATACAAAAACAAAATTCAAACGCTCTTCGTGAGAATATTAAACTATTTAAAAAAAAAGATTTTTATATCTCGGATAAAGTATTGAATTTATTAGGTTAAGTAATAAACTTTGAAACATTTTATATCTTAAGAGTCGCCAGGACGCTCGCGTGAACTCGCGTCCCCATACAAACGTAGTTCAGCTCTCATTTTGAAACGACGTTCTTTAGAACCACGAAATTTGGCATGGGCATTCTAGTAGTACAGATCTATGTCGGTAATTCATTTTCGTTGCTAAAAATTGTAATACAAAGAAAATACAGCCAGATACAGATTTACATACAAAACTTATTTTTGCTATATTTTCTTTGTATTACAATTTTTAGCAACGAAAATGAATTACCGACATAGATCTGTACTACTAGAATGCCCATGCCAAATTTCGTGGTTCTAAAGCATGTCGTTTTAAAATGAGAGCTAAACTACGTTTGTATGGGAACGCGAGCGTCCTGGCGACTCTTAAAGCAAGAATTTTTATTTTTTCCTTATATGGGAAACTGGATATCCCTTGATTCAAATAGGTTTCTTTGGTTGAAGAGATTTTTTCTATCTGTGTACCTAGTACCTATACATGTATAACTACTTACTTATAAAAAATCATGTTTTAAGTGACCACAGTCACAGTCTTTAATCCTGGATTACCTACCTATGTCACTGTCAGTACAGTACATAAATATTTAATAAGTAATAGATATGTAATGTTAGAAATTGCATCTCGTATTCCCCGTAATACATGAATGGCTAGCATGATGAAACGGCAAGCTCTAAATGAATAATATTAATGATATCACATACCTGTATTTATATAAAATGGAAGAGAAAGTCTACTATCCTACCTAATCTATCAGATATGTCAAAAAAGTTGGCGCTAGATGGAATGTATTCCGAACGTAATGAAACTTTAACGGGTTGTTTAGGATAGGTAGATCAGGAAGATAGTCCACCCGCGTCAGTGTCGAGCGTATTCTTGCAGAGCGTTTTGTCGTCGTGGCCCTTGGGTGAGCATATGTGCTCAGAAACAGAAAATATTAATAGATATAGGTTGGTAAATAAATATATTATTATATTATATCCTAATAAAACAAAAGACGGTGACTTAGTCGTTTCAGACATGGCGTCTTGAGAAACGCCGAGTGACCAGTTGGTCTATCTCTAGAGGTCAGGCCGTCAGCCGCAAAAGCTGGAGACGCCGGTTCTAATCTAATCCAGCCACGGACACTTCTTCTGGAGCTCTGTTACTTTTTCTGAAGTACCTAGTATATCACTTTTATTTCTGTTTATGGCAACAGATCCTTTTAGTTTCCTGTTTCCTATCAAGAAATTAGGAAAACATTCGATCATGCTGGAGCTTCGGGCTTTCCCGCATAACTCGGGTTCGCTCTTGACACCGATCTCTCGGCATAGAAAGTGTTATATGCGGGGAGGCATTAATATGACATGCTAATAGCGCATATCAGATTGAGTAGGTAATTCTAATTATCTATTTTTTGTTCTGGGTAATATTATTTAATAAAATTATTGTTAACGCATTTTTTTAATTAATATGTATTTAAAACGGCTTAAATCATATTTCCCATCGACTGAGATTATTTTGCAGTGAAATAAACAATATAAAAGTAAAAATCCGTGTGAAATAAATAAAGCGAACTTACCAGCTACTTAACTTTAACGTAACGTCAAGTATTTGAATATGAACTTAAAGAAAAAAATAAGGTTTAAAACATACCTACTAACAAAATCAACATTACATATAACGATAGATATTTAGGAATTAGGACGTATCCGAGGCAGGCACTCATGGGAAGGATGTGATGAAATCCTTCCCTTCTCGTCTATACCCGCCGGGGACGGATGGCACTGCACCTATTCTCATTTGTGCTCGGCGGAGACAGATGGAAAGTAACCGTTCCTATCTGTGCTTGCCCCTATACCATAATGAGCATGCACCGTTTAAATCCGTGATTTCTCATTTTTCCCGTTATATTTCATAATTATTTGAACACCGTTTCGATTAAAAATTATGAAGATTTTTGTATGCGTAATTAATTACTTATTTTATGTATTTAATAATATACTAGCGACCCGCCCCGGCTTTCGCACAAGTGCAATTTATACATATAACACTTCCTCTTGTATAACTCTATCTATTAA
The DNA here is from genome assembly GCA_911728535.1 of Pammene fasciana. Lineage (NCBI taxonomy): Eukaryota > Metazoa > Arthropoda > Insecta > Lepidoptera > Tortricidae > Pammene > Pammene fasciana. Next base: position 9,929,321 of record OU452292.1, read on the forward strand.
AAAAAACACATCAAAATCCGTTGCGTAGTTTTAAAGATCTAAGCATACATATTTTATACTATGTAGTGACTACACAACATAGTGTTTGAATTTCTTCCCAATCACAAAAAAATGGATGAACATCTTTACAAAAAAGTGCCTGCAAAATGTTATGTGCAAACCAGTGTAACGTACCAACAGTTCATTGTATTACTATAGGCTTTTATTCTAAGACCCATTACAGACGTCTTGATTAAAGATTTATCTTGAAATATTCTTTTTTCAAGAATAGAGAGAGTAGGTATTAATAAGTTTATAGTGAATTCAAGTAACTGACTTTATGGCACTGTTCTTAAGACTGTATCGAGGAGGGTAAATTTTCAGAATCTGTCAAATTACCCCGATGAACACATGTCCAGACTTCACGCACACTACCACACTTTTGGGGGGACAGGTCATTCACCTCTATTTTTTTTAAGTTTGCATAATAAGTTTGACTACACCTCCTTTGAGAAACTGAACCCGTAGGTTGCATTCCAAGAAAAGACAGAGAAATAATCAATTTTATCTTGCTTTCCTTGTTTGTCCTGTTTATGTCACATATGACGTATTGAAATGTGATTTGGTTTGATAATGATTTGATGAAATGATTAGTACTTTTTTAATGCGGTTTGAGATACGACTTTTGTAAAGCTACCTAAAAAGTCACTTAATCAGATTGACAATGCCAATAACCACTCTATACAGCTCTCTATAAGGCGTAAAATCAAATGACCTGTATGTATACCTGTAATAGTAATACGACGGATTGGACAGTCGCCATGTCGGATATATCGGAGCAGCCAAGGTAGTCACAAGTATCTGAACAAATCCTCTATTATCAAGGCAATAAAGTGCACGTTCAGATATTTTGAGTACGTTGATCGCTCAGATATATTTTACGGCGACTCTACGTAATATCTACAGCTACGGTTTTTATTTTTTACTTCTCATGCTCGTAAAGTTTCACTTTATGCTGGGTATAGGCGGACTAAAACTCAATTTTATGCACAAGTGCATAAAAAATTGCCATTGTCAAAATAGCCTTAGAAGAAGTCAATTTTTTATGCACTTGTGCATAAAATTGAGTTTTAGTCCGCCTATACCCAGCATAAAGTGAAACTTCTTATGAAAGAAATTCCTATTCTGTTTATTTCCTCACAATCGAAGTAAAAAGTAGAGTGTATAACTCGTCCATAAAACCCATTTTACGCTCGTACTTTATATCCATCCTCGCTCGCGAGCTCGCTCGTATGAATAAACGCCTCGCGTAAAATGGTGCGTTTTATGCACTTGTTGTACAATCTACTATTTCTATGCAATATTTTCAAAATGTTTATTTTAATTTATACATATTCGTTATTGGTTTTTTGGCACTGCATGTCGAACTACACGCAGTACGCAACATGAAATAAACAATAATTCGACTTTCAATAAATTCAAATTTTATTTTTAACTAACGGTTCGTATACCGCCAACTGTTACAAGTTTGCCTACGATGCACAACTTTGTCTGGCTTGTAAAATATGGTTTTCTTCCCCAAACAGATATTTTATTCCTAATAAGATACAAATAGCTGTTTGGTGAAGAAAACCGTGTTTTTCAAGCCAGGAAAAGTTGTGCATCATAGCCAAAGTTGTAGCGATTGACGGTACTTCTTTCGTGTGGATTTATTTTAGTACAATATTGAAGAAGCCACGGTTGTTTAAATTTATCATATTTCTCAGCGATTTTCTTCCATACAGTGTTGGGGTTTGGGGTGGGGGCGTCTCAGACCGGATATATTATAAAATTATAGTCTTAAATTGTCTGGATTGACCTTACTCGCCGAAAGAATCAGGGACTGTAAATCGAAAAATAAAGGTACAATTTTAAAACGGGATGTACCTCATACCGTTTACTTCGGTATATGGTTTCAGTAGTGAAACCAAAATTTTCTGAACTGAAATATATCGATACCGCTTTTTTTTGCGAAACCTTGAACGTTTTCATAAAGGTATCCTTTGAGCAGGAGTATGCACTACGCGCCGGCTACTATATAGTAGAAGCTACGACCGAAATTTTTGGTATTTTAACAGTAAGAGTAGAAATAGAAACAAGTCATCATGTGATTGTTCACCCTCCTTTCCCCGCTTCTGTATCCAGATTTGTAGATTTTCACATTTTTATCAGAAATGGTTGAGTTCACAACAAATCTTCTAATTAACGAAATAATCTTTATTAAATTCTCTACAGTATTAAAAAAAAGTATATTGTTAGGACGTACAGTTTCCAGTTATTTGTCGCGCATTTTGTGGTACGGTGATATTTAATGCTATAATATAAATCATACAAGACAGTACTAGCCACATGAGAAACATGAGAGACATTGCCCAATCAAAAAATGTTTATTAAGTCAAATTAAGGGCTATAAATAGGCCACCTTTTGGTACTCTTTTATGGACATAGCTCGTCCATAGCCAACATCCTGACATTCTCTTACTAGGTTTATGATTTTCTTGATTTGCGCGACAAATAAATCGAAAACCATAAGTAATACATGGTTACCTTTATTTACCACTCAATATACCCTAAACTAATAAAGATACTGTAAATTCATATGACTTTATTGTTACTGTTATTTATTTGGGTGACAAGCAGTTGGTTGGCTATACATCGGAACAAGGGCAAAGATAAGTTTGCATTCACCAATTTATTTTGGAAAGTTAACTGGTAATAAAAGTAGTGGCAGACAAAACACACCTTCGGTCAAAATATTATTTAAATACACTTTATAATTCAAGAATACAATGTCTGCAACATACGGACTCATGGACCGATGACTGATGAGCTAACGAAAAGAAAGGTATGAAGCAACTATAAAAGATTCCTTTAGCCATTTTGGTTGGTTAACCATGAAAAATATTTATATCACCTCTATTTTGCTTTCGGTTACGCGATCATTCATAGCAAATATGGATATATCCTATAAAGAGAAGAGAGAGGAAAAATATTCCCGGGAACATTAGGAATAGGCCTAGGGAATTTACTCGGGAATATTAGGAATTAACATTTTAGGTGGAGTTACCTGTACTTGATGTTCCAGTAAAGAGTTTTGTGGTCTTAGTTTTAAAATACAATTTGTATTCATTCAATAATTTCAAAATTCCCGAATATTCCATCAAAGTACTACCTGGGGAATATTCCCGAGAACAGCATATCACTACTACACCACAGAGATGGGCTTTACAACGCCATAAAGAAGCCAACCGGTAAGATGATTGATAAATTTACAGTATGGCTAGCTCCAGAACTAAATAGTTGCCTTTTAAAATTTTAGTTGTAAGTATACTTGCTTCGTTCAGTCCAGTAAATATGTCGATTTTCACCGAATATTGATGAAATAAAAACTAAATTTTTCGTGCAGTCGACTACAAAGAGATGTAGGTATCTAATTTTTCAACTTATTGCGCTGTAATAAAGGTCCAAAGTGGATACATCTCTTTGTAGTCGACTGTACACTTAGGTGCCTACCTACTTTTATTATTTCGCCTGTTCCGAACGCGAAGTTACTTTCTGGCTCATAGCTATGACTAAATTGTCCCGTAGAGTCTGTCCGGAAAGAAATGTGTCGTAGAATGTATGAGCTTCCATATAAACCACGACACTTCTGTTTCCTGACAAACTCTATAAACTGTATGTAAGTTAAAATTAGAAAACAACAAGTTTATTGTTTTATTTTTTATAAATAGGTACTTTGTATAAAGGTAATAGATTTCAGATAGTTTAGCAGGCACACAATCTGCCGGGATGAAAACTATCACGTAATTCACTGCTCTCAACTGGGTCCTACCAGGAGACGAACTTAGATCTCGTCTTCCGCAGCACTCTGTTAAGAATAAACTATTCAGACGACCTGGAGTGATGTTATGAGCGCTCCAGATGATCGCGAGGCATGGCGTAACTGGCGTGAGCTCATGAAGCCCCTCTGTCCATAAGAACGTCTCTCAATTTGTTTGTGCTACAGGCGGAGACATTCTTCATTACGCATATGGTGTACAAAGACTCGGTAGATCTGCTGGCTTTGTCATTATTTTAATATCTTGATCTTATTTTCTTATCTCATCACATGTGCACTCAATCTTTTATATTGTTACAGCAAATTTAGCAAAAAATAAGTCGGTAAAATGGCCAATAAATAATAGGTAACACATTTTTCATATACTGCGGAAATATTATATACCTACAGGTAGGTAATTATTTTGCATATACTAAGTAAAATAATTAAAATTGTTTATAAAAAATACAACATTTGTGTCATAAGAAAATTGTCAATCAAGTTTATTGACATTCTTACATTTTTTTATGTCGTAATATTATGACCAGCATAATAAACATAAACTCCAGTAAATAAAAGGTAATCCTAAAACTCTTTTCGCATTAAACAGCTTGCGACGAAACGAATTATGAGGATTCGGTAGAAAAGTTTATTTTATTCAATCGTTACTTGTATTTTTCTAATATTACGACATGTAAACATCAAAAAATATAATTTAATATGACACACAGTCTCTATTTGTTTTCCCTATTCATTTGGAATACATTCTGGCTACTGGTATCCCTTTTCGTGTACATATATGATTTTCTGTCAGAATAATTGTCAAAATGAAATGTCACAGGACGAAATTTGACGACACGTGTGCTTCCAATGAGGCCCACCGGCCATCTGAGTCAAAAACATTATTTGACTGATGTGGCGAATGTATGGGAATTTCACGAAAGTTTATGTTTATGATTGAATTTCTTCGTTGCATTTATAAAGAAAAATATGAATAACACTTTATTCTCTAGTCCATTTATCTGGCTTTCAAAATATCATTACTATTTAATAAGAATATGCATTTTTAATTCATGTTTTTCCTAAACCGCACAAGCGTATTTTTCAGTTTTTGTACAACTTTACTTCATTGTATTGAGGAAACTACAAATGATAATCGAGTATTAATTACTTTAAATTGTAGACACACTCTTTATTATAACAATGATATAAATTATATAGATTTTTGTAAAGAATTGTGAACTCGGGAACCTAAACGGCGATTGCTGTTTTGCTGATTTTGGACGACGCCCTCTTAACGCCTTACCGGTATTTTTAAATACTTAGGGACTGTAAGCAACCGCCATTTTCATGTATCGTAACGAAGAGTATGTTTTTAAACGTAGGCGCTTATCTTAGGCGCTGCCGACTGTCTTTTCTGCTCTTTTCTTGTGAGACTTACACGTAAATTGAAGTCACATATTTTGTGTATAGGTACATAATTACTTTTTGCTACAAAATATAATTATGCATTGTGCATGCATGACTTAATGCATGAATATTCAAATCATATTTCGTCGTTAGTAGGTGAGCTTCTCGAGTTCAAATGTTTATTGCAATTTTGTACTTTTAAGTTAGTTTTCGATGGGCCTTTTCTTGAATCAAATACCTACTTTCTTACTTTTTTTATTATTATCTTCGACTAGTGTGCGTATATTTAAATAAGTATGTCACAATTTTGGGTCTCGAGAATAGAGATTGATTACCTACTTAGTTAGTAGGTAATCTCTATTCTCGAGACACATACTTACTGTATTTTTTTTAAATGCTTGTTTGTTTTACCTGCGTGTTTGTCGGCAAATTACTTACAAGCGTCTTAAATCAACTTGTCTAATGTTTTTTTCCATGTTATGAGGTAGTAGAACATCTTCTCAATTCTGAAAATATGTTGAAATGGATTCCGCTACCCAAATGTTGTCTGATCTGAAATAGTTACTTTTAGCGATAAAAATGTCTTTTATTATGAAATATCAATGTTGGTGGTTGTAGGACGATTTATAAAAACGCAATCAGACAAACATATTAAGAATCAAAACTACAAACAAAAACACACATAAAGTAGGTATATCGAATAACTTGCGGGGTATCCATTTATGGAACTACCTATACCATATCTGAATTCAATTTTCGTTTAAAAATTCAAATGAATTAAAAATTAATGAGTTATTCATTTATTGCACTTAGAAACGAAGATTGCAATCCTGTGATACTTTATTTTATACAAATACTAACCAAGAAAGCACGAGACTCTATAAAAAATTGGTAATACTAAACCAAGTTTATAAAAGTGCAATCATCTATCTTTAAAACTGTCTTACCAAAAGCCAGTTTCCTCGTTTTTCCTTTGGTTACTATGACGGATGTAAATTTATTTCAAAGATTTTCAGCTAAACTGCTGCTTAGGTACATTTTGTAAAGATACTGAAGCAATTAAAAAATATATATATACACGCTGAAAAATAAAGATTCATGTTTAAAAAGCTGTTACCTATTAGACCGATCTATATATGGTTTCGAATGTTAGACACTCACTCTGAAGGAAGAAAATAAACTCCTTGTTGTCGGAAGAAAAATATTCCCTAAGATCTTGGGGCTCACACAGAGATGGTAGGTGTGGAATCCGGAGAAATCAGGACTTGGTATCTGAGCCAAATATTATCATGGCTGATCAAGTCAGCAAGACTCCGCTGGCTTGGACATCTAGAGAGCATGGCAGACGATAGGGTGGCCAAATAGTTCTACGTTGGATGCCCTATAGGTCGACGTCCATCTGGTTGTCCTAAGTACAGCTGAAAAACCAGGCCTATAACATCGAATCACTTCGTTCATCGGTCGTCTATTAGCATCACTCTCTTTCGTATATGCAAGAGCGATAGAGACGGGGCCAACGAATTGTCAATTTTCGAACTTCGCGTTAGGCCCCCAGGTCGAAAGTGGTCTACGCGCTCTACAAGTTGAAAATTGGGAGGAGATCGCACGAAACAGGGCGCGGTCCCTAAGCTATAAGTTATACACATAGGTAGACTAATTATTCTATACCTACTTATTTTTTGGTCTCTTTCCCGTACTTTTTGCATAACGTTACAAAAGAACAACCGAGGCTGTTTGTAACGTACCTTACACACCTACTTTAGTCTGTGTTGACATAACTGTTAGTCAAATCATTGATGCGTGCTAACTTAACTGCAAATTGGTGCAAATACTAACTTATTCACTAATAATCACCTAATTGCCGTGCAATTTTAATAGGCAATTTGGTGTGGCAAAATGTACCTGTACCTCCACTAATTATACCTGCCAGGCACAGACATGCTTTGCTGATCGTGTAGAAGATGTAGCCAAAGGTACAAAACTACAAGGATTTGGTTTTTTACTCCTTATTTTCGCTGAATAGTTCAGTTTTTGCTGATGTCGTATTAACTTAACTGTCTAATTTTAAATGGTAACAATAATAAAACACCTTGCATATAAAGTATGTAGTAAGTACACCTGCTTATCCATACCAGCGGAGTACAGTCACCATCAGATATACCGGAGCGACCAAGGTGGTCACAAAAATCTGAACAACGCCTCTATTATCAAGGCGATAAAGTGCATGTTCAGATATTTTTGAGTACCTTGGTCGCTCCGACATATTTGATGGCGACTATACATACGATACTATTCTAATATAATTAATTAAGAGACTTCATGCTTTGTGAAAATGCGTCAAGTACCACATTTAATATCGGCGTTTAGCGCATACAATGTTGGTTTCAGCAGACATTTACATATTGGAGGATGACGATGACGGTTAAATACTCGTAGTCACAGAAAAAAGCAGAGAAACAGAAAAATAACACAAGTTAACATTATTAGTTTTTTTTATTCTTACTTTTCGCAAGTTCGCTCTACAAGAGTTGCAGTTTGCATACACATTTCGCATTCTTTATACACAGTAAAACATTTTTTTTACATTTTCTCTATTTTGTATCAAAATAAAGTCAGGCAGTGTTGAAGCTAGGGTCAGAGGTAGGATTTAGTGCCAGCCGTGAGCGCCATGGCCCCAGGGTTCTTCGGGCGCGGAGGCGGCTGCGTGGGCAGCTTGTGCGTACTGGGCAAGGTGAGCGGCGCGGGCGTGCTGGACCTCAGGGGTGTCGACCACGTACTGTCCGTCGTGGGTGAGCTGGATGTGAGCCGGGGGGCCGGTCCACTTGTGCGCGGGCGCGTAGCCGGCGTGCGCGATGGGGGCGAGAGCAGCGCCGTGGTAGCCGAGCGGCGCGATGGGGCCGTGCGCGTACGCGCCGTGCGCGGCGTTGGCATGCGCGGCGGCGTGCGCGGCCTTCAGGTGCGCGACCTCAGGAGTGTCCACCACACGGCCGTCGTGCGCCAGGGGGGCGGGGCCGTATTTGTAGAGACCTGGAATATTAACAACCCATTAAAATCAAATAGAGTTGAGCTTGACCTGATCAAATGACAACTCTTTGGCATTGAGAAGTAATTTTGTTTTACATCAGTGAACCATAGTCGATATGTTATTTATTAGTTTAAGTATTATCATATAATCAAACAATCATCAATAAGAGAATTAACCGCCGTAACACGTTTTTTATCTAAATAAGTGTCCGAATAGCCTTCTTAACGGTCACTTGAACTTAACTATGAAACACTTTGCCGCAATGTATGTGTAGAAAGGCGTAAAATTCCCAAAATTATTAAGTGGGTTTATTAATAAAAATGTATTGTTCACGAAACAGGATCAGTGGTGCGTGTCGTACGCTCGGAATGATGAAGAAGTCAGATTTGGAAGATACTGCGTGATGTAATTTAATAAAATAACTTGCATTAAAATAGCTAATGGCGTATTTCGCAAAAGGGAATGATTAGGGTAATTTTATTGTTTACTTTACATGATTTATTAAGCTTTGTTGGGCAATTTTCTAATTTGGACTTATTACGTCCACGCTTCGCAATTAGTAATGAAGTAAAGTAGATTACCACCTGAGAAATACGTTTTGTTTAAACACATTTTATTGCCAACGATATACTCGGTCCATTAAAACGTGAACGTGGCTATATTATAGTTTAAATACCTACCAATGAAGACTTAAATATACTGTTCAAATTTCAGGTCTTGGAACTTGCATTTAAAATTTGGTTTTTATATAAGTATACCTGGACGTTTAAGTTCAACTGTTGTTAGGATTCCAAGACACTTTAGGTTATTTATACTATGTACTAGAAACTTCATATTATCAGTGGTAACAACAAGCAACTCACCAGCAGCAGGCGCGCCATAATGTCCGCCGTAGCCGAGGCCGATGCCGGCGTGTCCGATCGGCGCCCACGCGCCGTGCGAGGTGGAGGCTTGCGCGTGCGCTGCCAGGTGCGCGGCGCGCGCGTGCGCCACCTCGGGCGTGTCCTGGACGGGCGCCGGCAGCCAGGAGGCTTTGGCCAGGCAGAGGGTGGCAGCGAGAACAATCTGCACAAACGAAGATAGTTTTACTAAGGAGAAACATTGGAGGGCTCAGGACAAGTGGCGTACACAAAGAAACGCCTATGCTCAGCAGCTGAAATGATGATAATCATAATTGCTTAAGAAACTGTTTTATAAAATTAGTCCGTCTAGCTATGCCACGATTGGAGAGACAGACGGGAGACGACAAAACATATGTAAACTGGCGCGGTATAGTCCTTAACTGTAAAGTGCACAAAAATGTTTATCTATGCTAATAGTTATGGACTCTTAATTTCCTTTAAACTCGGTTTAGTAATAAATCACTCTGGCCTGGGTAAAAACTTGCTAAACTTTTAGTGCGATTCTCATCAATGTGAGAGTGTTAAATATTATGTGCGATACGTTCATTTATTTATGCATTGATTTATTTCCTATTAATTAAGTATAAATTATATTTCAAATAGTCGTCAGCAATACGAGTTCTCGATTGAGAAATATCCAGATTCCTTGTCAGCGTTTAATTAAATGTGAAACCAGATTGTCCTCAAGTTTGGGACATCGGATTTGTCATTTCACTTTATCAGACATCTCGTGTTATTCTTAATTATATCCATCAGTCTGGACAGGTGACAAGCGATCCCTATCGAGGTATGCGCCAGGGAAAATGTTCTAATGAAGTGTCACCTAGCACGAAATGTTACTCAACCGTTTACAAAAGATCATGAGATTTGGACAACATGGACCATTTAATATTACATGCGATCATGTCGGGTCAGTTGCGAAATAAACTATTTTACACAGTGTTAGTGTTACAGTGCGTGTGAAATGGAGAACATATAATATGAATGGGGTAATTAAACAGTAAGCGTAACGAGATTTCGACAAAGTGCTTTGAACTACAGAGGTTGCGGATTTTTTATCAATGTCAACTGCATTCGGATGAGACAAAATGCGAAAGGATTTGAATTTTTACGTAATGCAGCGATGATCTTTTTCTTTTTTTATATGCGTGCTTTGCTATAGCGCCGGGATTTACTTCTTCTGTATTTATTTTCAAACAGATTCCTACTAGTAATATTTACAAACAGAAAGTCAATCACCACTATCCTACAATATGTCATTTTTTATAAGTATTTCAATCCTAATAAAAAAACTGAATAGTTGAGGAACTCTTACGGCAAACTTTTAAACAGTGATGGTATACAGAACCATGTATCGTAGCTTAACATTAAAGCCAAAGCTATCAAAGCCGTTGGTAGTCGTAATAACAAAATATAAAAGGATATTGCAAAGCTTTCGTCCAGGCGTTGCAGCGGCAAGGGCGTGGCCGCTGGCGCACGCACCGCAGATGACAGATAAAATAACTGCACTAGGAAAGCTTTAAATAAGTAAACTAGTTCCAGAACTACTTTCGAGTAATTTATTGAGCTATTTATAGGTCCGCGGAACGATAGTGAGAGTACTGGTAATTATATTGAAACCCTTTATTAAACTGTGCCAACTAGTTTTACGTATTCAAAGTAGCAAACTTACGTTAGAAGAGGCTGAGCGCTGTTAAGGGTTTAACTATATACACCAAGGGTATAACATATGTATAATGGTAGGTATGTACTAGTATAACGTTTTTACGTACTAACTTTAGGTTCCATTTCAATAAACTATTACGAGTACATAGTTACAATTTCAGAAGCATCATTTGTGCCGTTTTCAAGCAAAAGATACATCATTGTCGGTTGTCAATAAGGCATTACTGCAATGAATGCAAATTTATTTAGTAACAAACTCTATTAACAACTGACAATCAAGTACCTTTTGCCTGAAAACGTCACATGTATAGAGCGTTTCTAATCACTGACCAATGTTCGGTTGTCTGCTCTTAGTCAATGTTGTCTTTGAAATTTAAAGATTCGAAGTTGTATGTTCGTCAAAGAGCCACTATTTATTAATTCGTTGGATAAGTATCGTAGGTTGTAGGATTCACGGAATCCCATTGTTTGCGTACATCCTTCAATCACCTTATGGGAAACAATCGAACATTTCCTTTACATCTTCCGTGTTCCGTGTATTGTTTCATCGTACATAGTTTTAAATGAAGAGTTTAATTGCGACATGTTTATTTGGTCTTAAAAAGGTACTATTTCAAAATGTATTTTCTGTATCGTACTTATGTTCGTGTAATCTAGATCAGCAATCTCCTCGAAATATCGTTTCGATACAATAAAGTAGTTGTTCATTAAGTGTATTAGAAAATCGCAACATTCGATCTTATCAGGCCTTCCAATAAACAATGAAAATAATTAGCTATTAAGTTGGCTGACATGGAGTATGGGTTACAGTTTTTATCTCCATGCAATGAGTTAACACATTTATTCTTAACAGCTACTTAAGTATTTGATCTCTGCAATTAAATTGAAATTACATGTCATTATAGCTAAGCCCGGCGGCTGTGGTCCAAATTTTGAGCCATTTTATTCTTTAGTACCTTTTCTAAACATTGTTGCGACAAAAATACATGGATAATGTGTACATTAAATTAGATTACGCGAACGTGTGGTGTGGTCAAGTTTATGTCGGCTCCATTTTGAATGACTAGGTTGCCATTTGCTAACAATCGGTTGTTGTGCAACCATAAATAGCCCCCGCCCTGCTCTAACTACTTCTACTTCTTAAATAGGGAATTGTTTTCGACGTTAACCTTTATTGTAATGGCAAGTTATTGTTACATTTATTCAGACGCAATGTGTGGTCTAGTATAACGAGATCAAGTGTGAGTAATTATCTTTTCAATTAGTTTGAACTAGGTTGATTAGTTTGCGTTCACACCAATATGATATATTGGAGCATTAGTTGCGCATATATGCTATTGTCAAGAGTATTCCAAGGAACTGTATAAAATAATAGAATGGAACATTTTGAATTAGTAACGATAGACAGTGTTTTGCAAACCGGTGCGTTTTAGAATGCGGAGTGGGACCTTGTTAGGTTACGTATTTACGAGGGAACCAGGATCTGACAAAGCAGGTTGCCCCGTGATTTTATGGGCGTGGGCCTCATATCGGCCGCTTTTGCATTCTGTTGCAAAACCCTTTTGCAATAGATCGGAATTATCATTCGACGAACTGGTGCACAACCAGTATTGCAATTGGCTTGCAACACGGAGGAAGCCGAAGGCGTGAGGAAGTGTTATGGTTTCGTGAAGGTCACGTGAAAAGCCTTATTATTGAAATATTTCAAATTACGCGCTTGATTGGCCGCCGTGTGTCCCGAGTTGCGCAGCGAACGTTTTTTACCGCCTATGTGTAACTTTCAGTGTTTGACCAACATCCTGTCATGCTAGGTTTAATATACTACCTAGTCACTAAGCCGCTATTCGCGACTACTACATAAGAATGATGCGCCATTCGGCTGCCAAGCCGTTGTTTTTTTTAAAAATAAAAGTGAAAGAGAGCTTTTAGATATTTAGACAGTATTCAGTTCAGGATGTTACATTTCATTAAACACATGTAAATCTAACAGGTATAAAGGATGAATCAACTGTAATCAATTAAAAGCAATTAACACTGTTTGAGTTAAGCTTACTCAGCTTTCCGCCCACGATCTATCGGATGCGAGGAGCGCGCGCGCACGCCCTACGCGGTAGAACCTTAGCCTCTTTTTTTAATAAGCTTTTTTAATATATGTTTTTGCGTAACGACAATCGATTAAAATAGAGCATTTTTTAAGCAAAAGTATGTCCGTTTGTTTTCAGACGTACTAAAAAGATTAATTAGAAAAAAAGCATTTTATGCATAAAGACCAACTTTTGTAACAAATAGTTTTAACTCGTTACATTTTTTCTAGACGTCCTTTAACACCGGATGTACCTGTCACGTGTTGATGATTAGATGCATTTTTAAATTACGACCTTGACACACTGGTGAGATTGATTAGGAATTTGCTACGATGATATATACGACATTAACGAATTGTGGGCTGAATTAGGCGTCTTGCACATGAATAACTACATGGATCTTGCCGCCCACCGCTCGCGTGCATTTGCATAAAACTGCATTACATTTTAATACGATTTGTCCACTTTGTTTATGTTGTTACTCTGCGTTGATCATAAGATTTATTTAATAGGTAGTGTTCTAAAGGTATTATATTTATAAGCCCATTTGTACAAAATAATTTTGTTTTTTCGTAGCATTAAGTTATGATATCTTATTATTTTACATATTACTACGTTCTACGAATATAGGTATGAGAACTTACTCATTAGAGATTATTTACTTAGGTACTTAGTAAAAATTTCCTTACAAGGTGCATTTTTTTATTTATTAGCTTGTTTGTACCTACTGTTAATTTTTGACTATTAAATGAAATTTTAAATATAAAAAAGTAGGTTATCCAATAGTTCAATAAAATTTGATTTTTTGTGTTTGGGAATTGATAATTTTTTGTCATTATCTTACGTGTGTAAACTTATTAAGTAACAGTACTTTTTGTGAATAAAATGAATTAAATTGAATGAGTTAATATTTAGTACGTTTAATAAAATATATTAAAAATAAAAGCATAATTTTGAACAACACTAAACTTCGTTACTTTTGAAACTGAAACTTGTTAGCTTTCAACTAGGCTCCAAAATAAAAAAAACACTCACCATAGACTGCATGATTACTGTATTTAGGTACTAGGTGGAGATCTCAAACGAACTACGTTAGGCGCTGCTGTTACCAGTACTCGCCTAGGAATTTTCGCCTAAGTGCGACGTTGTACGACTAGCTCCCAAGTCGGAATGCCGGTAAGACTTGCACCGGCTTCTTTTATATGTCGCACCCCGCTACGAAGTTTGTAATTGGAAACAATTAGCGGGCAAGTGCAATGCTTTAGTTTTAATTGTGATGCTAGTTCCGGAGGACTAGGGGTTGTGTGTGAGGTGGAATTAGTGCTTGCTTGAGCTGCGTTGGATGGTGGTTGTCTTTTGAATTTCCAAGTGATTTCTTGGGAGTTCATACATTCTTGGTTAGCAATAAGTTGTATAAAACAGAGACTTTAATCTTGCAATTTCATAGGTACATGTTATTATTTCGACTAATATTTTTTTATAAAATCATAATTCTTTCTTAGGCAAAAATCTTGTGATTTGATCTACAAATCGTGTGTTGTGTCGATTTGAAGAATGATTTTGTTTTATGTGGTGATTGTCTGAGAATATGCGATTTATTTTGCCATGTATCGTTGTGTACTTAATAATTAAGTTCGAATTGTGACTACAGGTAGTTGTTAGAGGGGTCTTGGGGCTGGTTAAGTTAATGGTAACTTTTTTTTCTTTGAACTTGTAGTTTCTAAATAAGTATGAGTCCGTGTACTCCTTCTTAGTTACAGACTTTTGCAAAAATGGTAAGAAATGACATAGTGCTATGTTTTACATATTTATGATAGATTTGAAACTGTAAAATAGATCCTAATTTTTAAAATATATAATTGGACGGCTTGCCTGGTAGGTAGGTTGATTAAGTATACAACAGGAAGACAATTTTTTCGTAGCGTTATTTAAAGTGTAGTAAAATAAATTGTTCTGTAGTTTACTTATAAAAGTTTGCATATTACTAGTTACTACTAAGCCCTTGGCGTCCGTTAGCTCGATGGGTAGACAACATTCGGAAGTTTGCGGGCCACTTTTGGATGAAGTTGACTCAGAGGGCCTACCGCGAAGTTCGAAAATTGGCAAAACGATGGTCCCGTCTCTATCGCTCTTGGTTATACGAAAGAGAGTGATGCAAATAGACGATTCGATTAACGAAGTGCTTCGCGGTTATAGGCCAGGACCGGGACAAGTGGCGTACACGAAGAGAGGCGTATGCTCAGCAGTGGGCGATAAAAAGTCTGAAATGATGATGATGAACGATAACCATGACTTTAGTTTAATTCAATTTAGCTATTGTATATAATCGCAAAGTTTATCTAGGCATCTAGTTACTTTATACACTGTGTTTTTTATTTCCGTTAATTTCAGCATATAGTAAGGTATGATGATTAAGGAAACGCATTGGCATAATATAAAAAAAAGAAGTTTTTTTTCATACAATAATCAATAATGTAATCTAGAGTTACATTAGTGACCGATATAACAATTATTGTATGAAAAAAAAAACGTTTGTTTTAAATATTATGCCAATTCGTTGCCAATACACTCTAGTGTTAGGGTGTTATGATTAATTTTATACATCACAATGGTCCGAGATACAAAGGAAGCATGTTTTTTTGTTACGGTGTCTCATAGTACAAAAATATTTTAATATAGGTTTACGGCTTTACGCAATCAGAAAGATAAAACTTATCGATCGATATTAACAAGTATCGATTATCTCAGAGGTGGAGCTAATTATGACACCAGTGTGTCTTTGATAAATATACTTAATTTAAGCTCAGGAATGCACCCTTTCAATTAAAGGAAATGAAAAAAAAACACAAATTAATATTTTATTAGGAGTTAGTAAGTATGGTTTTGTTTACTAGTAGTCTATTTAGGTACTGCAAAATTAAAGAATACATTAGTTTACACTTCAATTTGTATCTGTAGACATTCCTAAATTATTACTAGACAGTAATGTGAAAAACGAACCAATGAAATAAGGCTAAAGTTTTTTCTTCCATATCTGCGCTATTCGAGAGGTTGCACTTATTTAAGGCCATTCTACAGGAGTTAAAATTAAGAACAAAAACGTATATGGTGACTGAATAAATTCAGAACGTTACAAAAATTGTCTATAGTCTCTGTATAAGAATCAAAACCTTCCGAATTTATTTCGTAACTATAGAGATCCCAATTCTTCATTTCAGTTCGTGTGTAATAGCGCTGGCTGCTAATATTTTAGCCTGATACAAAATCAGCTGTTTGTATAATATAATGTAATTTTAAAAAGGTCCAAAAGTTGCTGATTAGGTAAAGCTATTGATCATTGCTCCGATTTGACTCAAAGGTCGGGCTTATGTCAACACTGGATAGGTGCCATTTATTACATTGATCAATGGCTTTAAAGCTTATTCCGACTTACGAAGGGTTTTCCAACCGGAACTTATTTTAGAACCCATTTGACCTTGTGTTATAGAGAAAATATATATTTCACTTTAAAAAATACACTTCACCCATGAAGTTCGAGTAAGGAAAGGAGCCCCTGCGTGTCCCTCACACGTACAGTCGCCATCAAAAATATCTGATGATGCACTTTATCGCCTTGACAATAGAGGCGTTGTTCAGATATTGGTGATCACCTTGGCCGCTGACAACTGATGGCAACTGTACGGTGTACAGTCTGAAAATATGGATACATTTAATATGACAAAAATATGTAGCCGCGACTCTGTTTACCAAGGCGTAAAGTCTTGTATTCAAGTCTATGACGTTAAATGTAGGTACCTATCCATATTTTCAGACGTGAGCGTACAGTCGCCATTAGATATATCGAAGCGTCCAAGGTGGTCATAAACATCTGAACAACGCCTCTATTGTCAAGACGATACAGTGCATGTTGAGATATGTTTCAGTACCTTGGCCGCTCCGATATATTTGATGGCGAACTGTACTACATTATATACTTGAGTCAATGTTTTTGCAACTTAAAAAACTGAAACTGTTCATTTCTTAAGATATTAATCAATCTTTGCTACTAATCATAAATCTAAAAGATTTTTTGAGTTAAGAAGTTCGTTTATAATCTATTAATATTATATAATTTTAATTGACATAGAAACCTACAGTCAAGCAGAAGTAGCTAAGCGGGTAGGGTGTTCAAAATGACTTACACACGCTCTTATTCTCGTAACAATAAAGTCGTGTCCAGCTCATTTTGAACACCCTACCCGCTTAGCTACTTTTGCTGCTGACTTTACAAGTTTACAGTATTCAGTCTATTTTTTATATTGGTCGTTTGAAATTAAATATATTTTTTATGATATTTCTGGTTTGCTTGCTCGTTCGACCCTCGATTGAGTTTAGTAAGTCCTCTGAAAATCTATTCAAAATACGCGGTAGTATACACTTCCAAACTCTTCATTATTCTATGTATAATGGCGCCTGTACATGATGGGCCATCATAGGGACGCAGCTATGCGTTAGAGGGAGCTAACGATATTGCCATCTCGTTCCGTCGTATAGCTGCGTCCCTATGGTGGCCCATCATGTAGAGCCAGCCTAAAACAGCTTCCGCCCGCGACTTCATCCGCGGAGAAATTATCAAACAGCCTCGTCACCTTCTGGCACTTCCTCGAGTCGAATATAGCCTCTGGCTTCTCAGCACGTTATTGATTGAGTTATTATAAAAGCAGGTTAAGATTATGATATTTGTGATGAATCGGTTCGCCTTCGACGTTTAAGGGATCATTGAAAGGCCATCTTGAAACTTTTATGGGAAATCGAGTACAGTCTACGTCAAAGATATGTTTACACTTATGCACTCAGAAATGTGTTGACCTTGTTGATGACGCAAAGGGCTTGCATTTAGCCCCCATCCCATCAGCCAAGATGTCAATTATTTATCGACAACCTAATCAAAAAGTAACAACAGATCAATCAGATTATCGCCTCCTAGCGTTTGTTCCGGCTTTTTGCCACGGCTCAGTTAAATCTGGGGTCCTTTCGGCAGTTTAATCCCAAGAAATTGGCCTAGGCACTAGGCACTAGTCTGCCGACCTTACAGCCCATAGGGGAAATCAGGCCTTATTGGGCTTTAATGATTTGATTTCCTAACGATGTTTTCCTTCACCGAAAAGCTACTGGTAGGTAAATATCAAATGATATTGCGTACATACGTTCAGAAAACTCAGTGGTACGAGCACGAACCGGGGATGGAACCCGAGACCACCAGATTGAAAGTGATACTTCTTGCCGCCAGGCTCAGCGCTGCCGAATGACAGATGCGAAAAAAATTAAATATTTAATAATTTCCATACCTACATAATTTATGTTTTGATTAGCGTACGTTTGTCGTAAAAGATTGTCACGAGCTCCCCAGTTGCCAATACTATGAATGGGCGGACTGTGCGCCTCTATACTGGATGATTCCGGGGTCGTGGAGCAAGCGATCAAGGCATGATACACAAGCCCATACTGAACAACTTTTACTATGGGACCAATCCCGATTTCGCGAAAAAAAAAATTGGTAGTTTCATACATTTCGGCCGATTACATGTTGTCGTTTTCTATGGGAAGGCCAATTTTTTTTCGCGATTTCGGAGTTGGTCCCATAGTAAAAGATGTTCAGTGTGGGCTTGTGTATCATGCCTTGATCGCTGGCTCACGACCCCGGAACCACCCAGTAGAAGCATGAGAGCATTGTTTGAAATTTACTTTTTTTTAAATAACCGCCATATAAGAGTATGCGCGTGCCGAATAGACACATGAAATACTTACATAGATGAAACATTCAAGCTCGTTAGTATTACGACGAATGAGAATAAAGGAAGATAACGACATGTACAGTCGCCATCAGATATATCGGAGCAGCCAAGGTGGTCACAAATATCTGAACAACGCTTCTACTGTCAAGGCGATAAAGTGCATGTTCAGATATTTTTATGTACCCACCTTGTCCGCTCCGATATATTTGATGGCGACTGTACTAATTTTCACAATATTTTTATCGCATCGTTTAGTGAAATTGCTAGGCAATAGCCAAATAAATGTTAACAAACCTCATGTTTTCCATCCAGTCATAAGATATTTAAGAAACGTAGGTAGGTTCTGTTTGCATTTCAGAATGTGATTATTATTTTACGTACGAGTACCTACTCCTACCTTTATATTTTTAACGTTTTGTAAACTATTTGCTTTAACCTTGTTATTTTGCGTTGCGCACTGTACTTAATCGTAACGAGCCAACAATCGATACCCAATTAAAACAAATCTGCTCGTAAAATACCGCGTCGTTTTCTGTAATTAGGGCTGTCAATCGAATATTTACGCAATGCCTGTATATTGTACAGATAATTAGTAAACTAGTGTAATAAAATATGTAATTCATTAATGTTGTAGATTTGCTATACTTACCCACGCACTGGATGAAACATTTTATATGTAGTATGACATTTTTGCGCTCTAATTCCAATGCGTGGCATTTCAGAAATGAGATTGAATATATCCCTAATGCTTCCTGCATAATATTACACATAAATAAATGCCTTTACTAGGATTGAAACCGGGGACCTCCAGAATTGTAGGCAGATTCTCTACTACAATAGCAATATACAAGTTGCAGAAAATTCTCAAAAATTTACACGAGAATTTAATTAAATTTCCAATGAGATCCTATGGGAATCAAATAATGTATTAGTAGTATGTAATGCATTTTTATAAACCCGTAAATGAGACAGTCAGTTAAAATAATTGATAACGGTGGTGTCCAGTGACTTCCCGAATAATTTTTATTGTTCGAAAAATTTAAATTCTGAGAGCATTCCTTAAGGAAAATTTCGCAACTTTGGAAACTTCTCCTTGGTGCATTTCTAGTCTCTACACGCACAATAGGTTCCGGAGTTCATTAACGAGAGTAAGTGTTAAGCAAAAGTAGCAAAATAGACAAACCCAAACATGAGGTGGATTGTTTTTCAGAAAATAAGTAAAAAATACATAAACTGGAAAAAGGAAGCAAAGTACCGAAACATTGAGGGACCCGATAAAAGTAACATGTTAAAATTTAAACAAGTCGGATTTTATAAAATCCAACTGCGGTATACTTCGCAAGCGATTATATTTTTGCCATTGTGATTTTTTTACAATTTTAATTTCCTTATGTCACTCCCACGATAGAGACAAATCTAATGACACCTCACACGCCATAATCCATCAAACGAGACTGTAGGGCGCGCAACGCGCATACATACTGTCGAAAAACATAAACCTCCTTCGTCTGTCGGAAAAAATGAATGCTCCAAAACTGAGGCTAAACTAAGCGTTGATTGACTAATTGCCGGGGTGTGTCTGGTTCTATGCCACTGGGTTAGTAGCCAGTTCGTACGAACAAAGAGTCATTAATATCATTACCCATAATGAGCGCTGTGCTCTCAAAGCTATTTGCCCGTTTGGGGCTGCGGCGAATTGTCGAGCGGTGCAGTAATAAAAGCAGCTTGCTTTTATTATTTATCTATTTAAAACTTTGACTATTTAACTAAACACATAACTTAAGTACTAATGGCGGACTTAATGCCAAATAGCTTTCTTTCAACCACGGTGCCAAACATAATCATTACTAAAGGTACATACATACATACACGGAGGATAGATCAACGTTTTATATCTAGAAATGTTAAAAGATAAGAATCTTCGTTTGGTTTAGTTGTTTTATTTTGCATAAGTTTTACCTTTAACCAGCGCAAATTATTTTGACCATGGTCAATATTTTTTATATAATATGTTTAAAGATAGGTACAGTCGGCCAAAAATGTGGTCTACCACCCTACGGTTGAGGTTCGTTTGAACGTCATGAGACAACAAGGTCGTGCATGTTTTAAACTCCGTTAGAAAACTCAACCTTAGCGATCGTTAGATCTCGCAGAAACTTTTGTCAAAACTGGTAGATCACTTTCTTGGCCCACTGTACCTAATTCCAAAAGAAACTTCACTGCTGAGGCATTCGGGTTTTTTGCTGAGATCCTAATTATATGTATTTATGTAGTTAAATACCTAATGTTATTATCAAGTAATTAAATCTTGAGTTACATGCTTGCAACTGTTTAAACTACCAGCCAGCGAGTTAGACAGTGGCACGAGCGAGCGTTTGAGGAAGAAACACTAGCCTACGAGTAAAACACTCGCTGACAGCCACTCGCTTCTCGCTAATAGCCTCCGGCTAGACCGCTGCCTCGCTGCGCTTAGCCGCCCGCCTAAAGACGCGAACATTAACTGCAGTCATAAAATCATTCGGTTATCAACTGCATCTGGATAATTGCTACGTATTATCACCATTATCTCTCGTTTATAAACAAGGGACGTAAGTGGCCGTAATAACGCCGTAACTACTAATTACATACAGTTTATTGTCTATTTACATTGACTTTTACATACCAGGCTTCTGATGGCGGATAAAACGATAAGTTTGGCCGTGTTCGGCTACGAAAATATGATCCCAATTTAATATTAATACATTTCATTCTTTCATTTTATTTTATTTATTTCACTTAAACTTGTTAGTACTGACTAACACCAAATGTTTACATGAGATACTTAGCACGCATGAGATACAGATATGAAGAATCGACTAGATCGAGATATTTTATAGTATAAAAATACTCGATTTTAATAAAACACAGATTCAATCGCGTATACTTATTAACGATTAAAGGATGAAAATCCTGTGTTAATGGGCGCTATAAAAGTTTCGAAACGTCACGGATATAGATTAATGCTATTTACACTGTTTAAAAATTGTTTCATTATAACAAAATATTAACCAGGAAAACATAATCGATATACACAGGTTATTCCAATATCAAAATAGGGCAAATATTCGAATAATTCGAATAATCGAATAATCGAATTGGAAGTAATTGTTGTTCAGTATGATAATAATCACCTCTCTTAATATGGCTAACGGACCTAAGGGTTAAAATAACACAGCGGTATAAATGCTTAGTATCGATGTCTGGGATACCAGATTTCATTACCTGAAACACTATCGTATTTATCCTTGATCGTGGAAAGGCAGTGCAAAATAACTAGTTAACTAATTAATAATTAAGATGCAACTGATTCGTTTAATTGCACTAATTGCAGGATGTTAAAAAATTAGAGCAGCAAACTGCAATTTTTAGAAGACATATCATGGTCACACGCATCACATGATAAAGAGACATCAGGGTCATATTCATCTTAGGGAACGTACCCATACTACGTGACCTATTTCTTCCACATTGGCCCATTTTTGACACCCCCCTCAGTGACCATCCCTAGTAATTGCCAAGACCAAGAAATCAGGTTTCCGGCACAGGGGGTAGGTTCCCATATGGTCAAGATACAGTGGATTTTTTGAGTTTAATCTAGGGTATTTTTTTGTGACCAAGTTTACACAGCATACCATAAAAGCAAAGTAAATTTGGCCAACGAATAAAATGGCTCATCTCGAAGAACTGCCCACTATTAATAAATATCGAAATATTAGCCTATCAGTGACGGCGCGTCAAAAATATTGCTAATAGATACTTCCCAATAAGTAAAAGAAAATGATAAAAACCCATTAAAAATTCTTTTCGTCGGCGTATCGATAAAATATTATATTTTAACGGCAAGTTCCTTGCGTGCGGAAACCAGGAAGAGTAAGCAATGGAATGGCCAATAACTGAATAATCTCTCCTTTCTATCAGAATAATGGAACAAAATGCATGAAATTCCTCGGGCGAAGGTCGACTCTTTATTAATTGTTGCATTTCTGAACGTCCTTGCCATTCAAAATTGAATTTTAAGTGTATGAGTATAAATACGCCATAACATGCATTCCCAATATGCGTTAAAATAATTGCATTTTCCATTCTCAACGCCATCACCCTGCTTACAACAAATGTTGTAATTTAGCGGTTTACACTTTCCACTTATGTCTTTTCTGAATCGAGAAAGATATGTTCGTGTTTATCATTTAGGCACCTGTCGGATTATCACGTGAAAGATGGCGTGTTGTGGGTTATTTACGAGTTCTTTTTGCGATTAAACGATGGTCTCGAAAAGTGCGTTAAGTGTGTAGGTCATATGAACTGTTACATATGTATTTTGACTAACGTAAAAACACCACTCAAAATATGTCAAGGTAAGGACCCTCCGAAAAATAACTTTAAAAAGTTCATCTCAGAGCAAATTGTGAATATTGGACTCACAAGATCAGATAATTTTTTAACATAGATCCATGTAAAGTAAGTAAAGCCCAGTCTATGAAATGAAACCTGTTGTTTCAAGAGTCCATATTAATCGTTATTAAAATGAGACCTAAGTAGGTACCTTAATGGAACGTCAAGAGTAATATTGTGCAAGTTTGTGAAATTTAAGGTAACTAGGAAAGCGTCTCGAAGAATGCGGGAATTTTCCTCTATGAAAAATTCTGCTATTTTGCCAACTTTCCGTCGGCAGCGGCTCATCTCAATCTCATCGTATATTTATTTGTATTTCGTGCTGTCGAAACTGAAGGAAAACGATACGAAGCCCGTTTATTCGTTAACGTCTATAGACTAGTACATTACGCACCTAGGGCGGTAAAATAAAGAATGGCTCAGATCGCTGGTATTTGTGGCCCGAACCGAAGGTAAGGGCCATAAACAAGCTATCTGAGGCCTTCTTTTTTATCGCCCGTGGTGCGTACACAATTTTACGTCTTCTCCTGGGTGTGAAGTGACATTTGCCGCAGCGCCCGTGGGCGGCAAATCTCACTTACCGCACAGAGAGACGTAAAGATATACAGTATTTGCGATCTGTCTCGGACTAGAGGCAGCCAAGAGCGCATCGCTGCGTCCGCGCTTTCGATCTCGCACGGGGCCGGTGCGGTACGGTGCTGGTGCTCGAGTTTGCTTTCAATGGCACGCGCCATTCAGTGCGTTACATCACACGGTAATAGAAATAAATCGTTTTCGTAAACTGTTATCTTTCCTGCTAATATTATGACTATTATATGATTTGTTCGTTTCTTTGTTTATTTTATACTAAACTCAGCCTGCGACTGAGATTTCTGTAGAAAAGTACGGGTCCATAGCTGGCCCCATCTGGATGAAGGCACTTGCCCGGGAACTTGACATGTCTGTAGCTTTTAGCATATTGGTACCTACGAAAAAACACAGAAACAGCTTGTCCAGTGTTTCCCCTATAATCCCTAGATATTTCTGTTTAGTGTCATAATTTGCAGTCTTTCATATTTTCACGCGCGACAACCAGCTGGTGCTGCCCTTATAGGCCTTGCAGTATTTACAGGAACATTTTTATTTTCTCAGTTATTCGATTGGTATTTGGAAGGGGTACCTTTTCAATCATAAATAATTATCTGACAGCTATTAGCTAATTAATCTTAGGCACTTAATCTATCGAACAAGGAAACCCTTGTGAAAAAGCAGTTAACGAGTGTCAAATTCTGAACCAATCACATAATGGCAAATAGACATGACATTGACAAAAATGTCAATCAATTTTACCGGCTAGAGGTGAACCACAATAGAACGATCGCAATTTTCGCAATGGAGGTAGATCAGTGACGCAAGTATGACGATTCGAGACAAACATAACCCGTCTTTACCCCAGCGAAGTCGGGTAAAAACGAGTGAGAAAGATTTAATCTCAATTTACGGTGCTCTGATAAGTGTGGAGAATTTGCACTTAGTGCAATATTGTAGTATTTTGTAATGTAATACTTAAAATGACATAAGGCGATTACGGTGTATCAAAACGGTTATCACCTGCAGCGGTCTATGATGGTTGCGGTTTCGTCGTCTGCCTTCGAGACCGTAATGTTTTATCAGAAAGTAACATGAGATGAGAGTAACACATGACACGATAAACCATAAAAGCGCAACCATCATACTACAACGGTGTAGCGTAACATTAGTGAGATTAACTCAACTCGTTGATTTTTGCGGATGGCACCTATTTCTGTCACGAAAATCATCATCTTTAGTGAGAAAATCCATCTTATCTCTATTTCAGTTCATGGATCTGTCTTAAACTCTGAAGTTGTCAGTCCATAATTAAAAAAAATCTCTACCTAATTTGTTGTCAAAACTTAATCTTGAAAGTAAATTTATCGGAAGGTCCTTCACATGACGTACTTTTGAGCTGTCCGAGTCTTGAGGAACCGTCTTGGCCTCTCTCCAGTTCCGACCTGCGACCCGAAAAGTGTCTTCATGTCTTCTTCATCGAAGAAAAATCCTCTTCGTCAAAAAATATTGTTTTGTTTACCGCGTGTATAGTTGATAAGTATTACCACAAAAGGAAACCAGAAGCAGGTTTTGATGTTTTAAATCGACATTGCAATAAATATTTAGTTAATTGTTAATGTTAATTAACAATTAACTAAATATTTATTTTAATTTACTTCACTCAGCAATGTACCATTTTAATTTATTTCACTCAGCAATGTACTGCGTATACAGTACAATGTGACACATATCAATTGTGACGTTTTAAAGGCAAAGTAATCAGGAGCAATACATTGCGAGCTGAAATATTTTATATGGAAAAATAAAAGTCGTAAAATTTTAATATAACATATGGAAGTATGTTTATTAGGGTCTATACTAACTACCCAAGTACCCATAGCTTATGTGGTAATATAAAAAATACACGCTGTAACGAAAACGATTTGCATAGAAAGTGATCTTTATTCAAGTAAAATGTTTTTATTGAAGTAAAATATTATCATGGGCTAAAGATATAAAATTAGTCAAGAAAATATTTACTTACTTATGTTTAAACAATAATACAGGGTGTAACAAAAATACTGGTGATCCTTTTAAGGGTATATTTGATATCGTATTGCGAGTAACAAAAAGTAGAAGAAAAAATTTTTGGACGCGAAAAAAAATTTTTTTTTGTATGGGAGGCATCGTCCCAGTCGGCCAACCCTCCATACAAAACCAATTATTTTTTTCGCGAAAAAATTTTTTTCTTACTTGTTTATACTTAGAATACGATACCAATCATGCCCCTAAAAGGATCACCAGTATTTTTGTTACACCTTATATAATATTTTCGAATTGGTATTCTTGGCTGAAGATTGGTATTTTTCCGTGAATAAAAACAATAAATGCTGCTAAAACCTCGTCAGCTTAACCAACAGCTCGGTACGCTGAACTAGTCAACTGGCCAGTTCACAAATCCACGTCAAACTTAATTTCCCGCCCATTACACCGACAACGTTATAAATTTCGCATTCAATAAACCAAATGATCGTTGATATCGATTAATAAAAACCGGATACCGCGTTTGGAAACGCAAAAAATACCAGATGGAGGATGGTGCAGACTTTTTTTTAATGACAGGTCATGTCATCAGGAATATGATATGTCTTCCACACCACTCTAACAGTTTAATGATTTTTTTTAACATAGCTACGATTATGTTATGTTATCTGTGTTCGCAATCGGTACGTCCTTGTCACTCTGTTACGAGAATTGGAGGTCGTCGCCACGACCACATCTTTAATTAAACTATTTTAATTAATTTGTAGTTTGCCAGCATGAGTATCATCATACCATCATACCGTATACTTCTGAACGTGGCAAAGAAAAAATCCTTCCAGTAACAGCCAGTATCTAACGCCCTCCGCTCCGCCTCCATATTTTCTGATATTTCCTGGCGATCTTGAATTATAGGTCAATCCAGTAGGCGGTCTTTGTAATGCATCTTCTGTCCGTGGCCGCGACCCTAATTAACTATTTTTGATACCATATTTTATCACCGACATGCTTTTCTTCTCTTCCAAATTCAATTAGGTATCGAGTTGTTTTTTTGTATTATTACATTTATTACCTACAGTTTTTTCTTATCGTAAACACTTGTTCTGCCATATAGGTAATAGGTAACAATAGTAAAATAAAAGCTTGCAGTACAGTCAGCAGCATGTTCACGACTTCTTCTCTTAACAATAAAGTTGTTCGAAGATCAATGTGAGCACTTCAACCGCTGAGTGTCTGCAGCTAAGTGTACCCGATTAAAGTTGAATATCGATCCCTATCTCATGTTATTTCTACAAGACAATAATTACTGATTAACACGTTGCATACTTTCATGCATTATTACTCTGCACTTTGGCAACTATGGTATTGCGTCCGTCAAATGCATCTGCATAATTTTAAGACAGCTGATTTCACGGGAAAATGCCCTTTATGCATTTAAGTTAAGGTTGTCGAAGGCTGTCAGTGCATAGACACTAGTCGGCAAGTGTGTGCGTGTACTGTTTGATTACTCGCTCTATTTATTTCTGAGCTATTAATCAGTTTTACTCGTTACAAAAGTTTTAGCAATTGGTTCCTAGCTCGTGCATGTTCTTCATGCCGACTAGACATGGGTGAGTCGGGGTTCAAGCGATCTAGTGTATCGAAGCCTCGGGAAAAACGAATCTAGTAGATTAAGTAATATTGAATAGCACGAATATAAAAATTCAAAGGTCATCTGATTTTGGTTTGGCGTAATAAAATTAACAAATATAGAGACACTTATACTTATTGATTTTAGATAGGGCCTGCACGGTTAGCACAAGAGCGACACGACAGTATCTCGCGCGTGAGATAGTTTATCGGTCCTTTTCTGACTGTATCAGTAAAAAGCGATGGGTAGTTTATCTCGCGCGCAAGATATATCTTGTGCTAATCGTGCTAGCTTGGCTAAAACCGTTGCTGGCGCTCAAAGTGGCTTGAACTGACTGAACTTTTATGACCTCGTTTATTATTCATCAGTAAAATAATGTATTTCAATAGTTTTAAGCACCAATGTAACTATGTAATGTACCTATATGGACTCACGAGTCTGAAATAAACAATTTGAATTTGAAAAGTCACCCGGCGATTATGTTTTATTTTAAACTGGTCGAATCTACCCATTGATCACTGCCTCGCGCACGTGAAGCGTTTGGAATATCATTCCTGGATGTGGATACAAATTCACGCCAATATAATAACAATTATATAGCTTAGTGAAATAATGTACTAATTAGTTTCGCCAAATAATAGGTACGCATAAGTAATTTTAGACACTTACTTAATGCTTTTAAATTATCAGTGTTATAATATTTACTTTTATAGACCATAATTCATTTTATTAACTATGTACCTGATGTAAAACACAGCATCGTATTATAATTAGGTAATTACGATAAAAATTACGGAGGTAGAGTTATAGAGAAGTTTGTTGAGAACTATAGACGTTGAAATAGGAAAGACCCTTGGACACGACCCTCTAGTAGATTTAGACGATTGAAACGACTCGAAGAAGTTAGAGTTGAATCAGAGGGGAAGGCAGGAAATCTAAGGAGAGTATAGATCAAGTAAAGGAAGAAGTAAACGTCGTATTGTATCAGGTTGTTAAGGTGAAAATTAAGTACAGAAATACACGGGAATGAGGGTTCCCAGAATCATAGGCGGCGGCACTATGACGACAGGTCTATTTGACAGCACCTCGCAAATTGCACCAATCAATAAAAATACCATCCAACATGATATATGAAACCTGGTGAAATCGTCACAGGAAACTAATTGCTCCACAGATAAACCCAAGTTCATTAATATATACTTACTGATGTAAATAAGATCACAGATGACTAAGGACCAATAGGTTAAGTAAAGTTCATTCAGTCATATGCATATAAATTTCTTCAATTATTGTCTGCCAAGCGCTGGTGGCCTGACGGTAGTATAGAGTGCCGGGCTCGTACCACTGAGTTGTTCGGAACTCGTATGTACGAAATATCATTCATTTGCCAGTCGCTTTTCAGTGAAGGAAAACATCGTAAGAAAACCGGACCTAATCCCAACAAAGCCTAGTTTCCCTCTGGGACAAAAGCTTGGAGAATTAATTATGAATTAAGATTGATCCGGTTAAAATTGGCACACACTACAAAAATACATCCGTCTCAGTCTACCAGATAGGCGCGTCTTTGTTGTTGTAATTGACCTCGATCATCCATCATGTAAACGCCCCATAAGCGGCAACAGTACTCGGAGCAAAATACCATTGCGTCCTAATGGCTCAATTACACTAGTCCGGCCTCCCGATCCGATTGAGTAATGGTACGACCACACCGAAGTAATTTAATAGAGCTATGACAAGGAATGCGAAAATGGCAGATGTAAAGCCCGGCCCAGCCATCCGTCTTTCTAAGGCGCTCCAGCCAGACACTTGAACTAAATTCAGAAATGCATCTAAATAAGCCTTTCCGTCTGATTTTGTCTGTGAATTGACGAGTTCAGTACTGAATTTGGATTAAGTGTGCGGAGCGCCTAAGGGTGCGTCCAGATCTATCGCACGCGACATGAGTGCGCACGTATATGTTTGTTTTAGATTGCGTGCCGAATAAGCGCAGCTCACTCAAGGTCCGCCCATAGCGTGTA
Source organism: Pammene fasciana (assembly GCA_911728535.1). Lineage (NCBI taxonomy): Eukaryota > Metazoa > Arthropoda > Insecta > Lepidoptera > Tortricidae > Pammene > Pammene fasciana. The sequence goes on from OU452292.1 coordinate 9,958,684, forward strand.
ATCTATAGCAAACATTTGCCAACTAGTAGAGCTAGACGATTATTTAAAGACACTTATTTGAGCACTTGTTTTAAATCACTTTCTTGGAGTCTTGCATGACATGTTTCGACTATATTTCTACATATATAGGATCAAATATACAATAAAATAAATACTATTAGTTGGTAATCTTACCTCCGTAATTGTCGCTTTTTGAAAGCTTTAATTTGTACCCACCTTCGCGTTTCTCTGTTTGGCCCTATGGTTGACTGGTAGAGAATGCCTTAATGCATTAAGATTATTTAGATTAAGATTAAATTATACTAGATTTAAATACTAACGTAATATAATTCTTACTAACAATCTGTATGAGTCATAATAGTTACTCGAAATAAATGTTTCTATTCTATTCTATTCTATTAAGTCCGCCGTTTGTACCTTTTTATGTGCAATAAAGCTTAAATAAATAAATAAATTCAGAACAAAATAAAAAGTAATGCTATCAAAATCTACAGCAAAATCTTCAAAGATATGATAGGTCGTGAAAAAGTTCAGGTTCTAATATATTATTTATATTATTATAATAAAACATTAACAAAAACGTCAATAGTATGATTTTTGAAGACGTCGAAATTGTAGTCGTAATCCTTAGTCTGATTCCGACATCATAAAAAATGGTAAACCCTATGATGGTATGGTAGCTATGAGGGAAATGTAGAGCGTACATCGGTATCTAGATAGGTTGACCGAATTTAACTGATCGAAACACAAGAAAGTACCTCTACCTATACCTTACAGTCAACAGATTACCTCATTTTCAATGCATTTTTATACCTAAACATTGTGATTAAAAATAATTGAGTTGAATTTTTCAATAATCCACGAAACCAGTCTGATTTAATGACCCACTTACGTGGACCGATATTTACGTGCATTTGTCGACACAACCGGCCAGCCCCACGGTAGCAATTACCTATTGCAATAACATTCATTTGCGATTTTGAAATCCATTCATTGACAAAACTAACAGGAATGACAACAAATATGTCGATAACCAGTAGTTATGATGTTGCTACCTAATTATAATGAACACTGTTTTGTTTTGAAAAACAATTTTACAAGTTTTAATTGCATCACAGTTAAGAGACCCTGTTCGACTCGAGAAAGACACAATTTCCATCGACTTCAGACGCCTGAGCACAGCCCTTTACAAGGAAATAAAATAATATTTACTTAAGGTTTATACGTAAAAATGTAGGTACTTAAGTTTTTTTCCTTGCAGGTGGTAAGCACCGCCATGGCACCGCCCCTCAGAAATTTTATATGTCTCTTTTCAATCTGGCGAGGCGCCACCAAGCCTCCAGAATAGATCGAACTGGTCAACGGGTCACGAAACCACAGATTTATCTCTCTACTTAATTCGCGCTAACTCCGTACCAACTTGTCATCATCAAATATGCGGGCTTATTAATTTATTAAGATTAAGTTCGGAAACGCAGTGGAATGGCACGGCAGTTTAAGCTTGCTATCAATGTTTGCGCCTTTACTGTTGTTCTGTGCACATTATCAACAATAAAATTAAGGTAACATAATTAATGGGATTGTAAAACAAAGCTGTGGTATTTGAGCTGGCGGGCGCGACTGGTTTTTCACCGAGCTGGTAAACTGGTAAAAGCCGTGATCAATTAAGCAATCGATCTAGACAGGCTGATTGTGATTACTGATAAGGTGTCTAGGATAATTAATGTTGTATCTGTAAATCTAGTAGTGCACTTAATGTGTTCGTCATGCTATACCTCCATTCTATCTGTCTACTGCACATTTAATCGATAGAGGTCTCGTTTTATATGTGCACAGGTATGACAAACTTGTATACCGTAAAGGGGGTTTGATTAAATGGGTTTCCTGCGTATTTTTTGCAAATAGACAAACATTGTAGTACCTATCTGTTTCGGATAAATGTTGGTAGCGCTACTCTCATCATCACATAGCAGGCTCTCTATGTTTTGAGATTACATAATGTTTCTATTAGGGTGCTCAGAGACTAGAGTCTTTGCCTTGTATAAATACTACTACCTCACACTATACCTACCAGTTAACCTTTTGAACGCTTTCTCGCTCTCATCAAAATGTGGCATACACGCCAACATCTAAACTAGTGAGAAACGAATTTAAGCCCTTATCCGTCAACAGCAAAATTGCTTTCACAGCGTCTGCCATGACCACTTTAGTGGTCGTTGGCGTGGTAAGCACGACCGAATAGGACCACTTTAGTGGCTCCTGGCGTTCAAAGGGTTAAGAACTAATGCAAGATACAATTACCGTCTAGGGACTATATAGACACCGCATCACTTTGTCTAAAGTATCTTGTGAATAAGTATAAGTATAACGCGAAGCCTATGTTAAAAGTAAAAATGGGACAGAAGTTTGTCCTTAAAAAATAACACATTAATTATAACCATCAAGTAATCAATCATAAAAGTGTTTACTGGCTACTAAAACATACAGTCACACTCTGTGAGCAATCAATTAGCTTATCTCTAGATCTACCGCCTACCTGTCAGGCTGCCGTGTTGATAAAAACTGCATCAGGGTACTCACTCTTAATGTCGGAGGACAAAAAATGGTTGCTGCAACCTAAAGGTTAGAAATATCATAGGTAGGTTCGACACTTTGAAAGAGCAAATTCTCATGGACACTAGTAAAAACTGCGATACCTATATCGCTACCCAGTTGATACAAAATATCAAATAATACATAGGCCATGTATTATTTGATATTTTGAGTTCTCTTAGTAATAGCAAGTAAATATCAAGAATCAAATAGAAATAGAAATCGATTATTTGCGTAAACATGGTAAAATACTTACATAAGTATAGATGTCATCAAGGAGTTCATTTTGTATCACATGTTTAGCCAACATATTGCATGCAAATTAAAGCCTAAATTATTTATGTTACACTTAATTTAAAAAATCAGCTTATATCAAGAGTCATCATTAAAGTTCATAATCTGTTAAGTTTATTATTTTATCTACACCCATATCATAAACCCTCCATGATGCGTTCAAAAACCGCACGTTATAACCACCATAAAAATAGATTGTTTCGTTAGTAGTTAGAACAAATGTCTTATCAATAACGATGTTATTATTATCAAATAATAAGCAACATTTCGATATCATTATGAAAATCTGGCAGGGCCCCGCCCGCCGGCACGCGCCTCCCAACCGCCGGCACAATCGAGTTGGCCATGGCGATGGCACCGCAATCCCTGCAATGGCAGTCATTCAATCATCATTTCGTATTTATAATATGTGTGTAGATAAAGCAGTGTATGCAACTGTACGTAATTAAGCCTTAAAACACTCGTGTGATCTCATTATGAAACTCATTTCGTTCGTTTCATAAAACCACACTCGTGTTTTAAGGACCCCTATTACGTAACAGTTACATAAACTACTATAAATTCATATATGCAATTAAATACACAAACATTACGGTTATATTAATATAGTCGTGTTTTGGTATTGTATTGCACGCACGGATCAAATGAAGGTATTAATAGTACATTACGCACCTAGGGCGGTAAAATAAAGAACGGCTCAGATCGCGGATATTTGTGGCCCGAACCGAAGGTAAGGGCCATAGACAAGCGATCTGAGGCCTTCTTTATTACCGCCCGTGGTGCGTACACAATTTTACGTCTTCTCCTGGGTGTGAAGTAAGATTTGCCGCTGCGCCCGTGGGCGTAAAATCTCACTTACCGCCCAGAGTGACGTAAAATGATTTTCACCCTGCTGGAACTAAATTCCCCAAAACGCTTTTTTATGGATATATCTTATTCGATTGACCTATGCATATTTATGTGCTACACATTAAATAGAAAATTCCTTTTTAAATTACCCACCAAATACGACTGTCAATTACTTTCGAAGAATTACTTATTCCAAGGCGATCAATTTGCTACGCGTCAAAACACGCGTAATTAGGTATTCAAAGATAGCCCATTTAATAAGACGCAGTAAGTAAATCACCTACTAAATGCAAGCCAGAGGCATATCATTTGAGTTGAGTTCTTAATAAATAATAATTAAGTACTAGTAATTGATGAGAGGACGTGTTATTAAAAGTTTGCTTGCTCGCGGCATGCTCGTTATTCTATGTTTGGTGTGTCAGTAATTTAAAAAAAATGTCGGCCTTATTTGTAGTGCAAATGTCTTCCGGGACAAGCTTTTATTACTTAATAGGTACAGTCAGCCAAAAATGTGGTCTACCACCCTACCATTGAGGTTCGTTTGAACGTCATGAGATAACAAACTCCGTTAGAAAAGTCAACCTTAGCGATCGTTAGATCGCAGAAACTTTTGTCATAACTGGTAGACCACTTTCTTAGCCCACTGTACGATGATTTAGCTTCAGAAAAAATGTTGGCTTAGGTGACATTTGCCGCGTTTAAATTAATTGAAGCATTCAAATATTTTTTTGTAGTTTCAAAGTAGGAACCTATGCAAATATTTATGTACTTACATTAAAAAAACTGAATGCTAATACAATTTCATTAAATACAAAATGTCGCCATTTGGCATTGTAGCTCAGTAAAAAAACATTTAATTTATAGTGTAGGTAGTAATTATTCATGTTCATGTGTAGGTACTATTTCTGGTTAAATTCTAGTGATACAATATCTAAAAGCCCATGAATTTGTAGCAGCTACTTAGGTTTTTTGCATTTGTAGTACTTCAATGCTTAAAATATACCTACTTGGTTAACTTAGTACATCACTACATGGTATAAAACAAAGTCGCTTCCGCTGTCTGTCTGTATGTATGCTTATATCTTTAAAACCACACAACGGATTTTGTTGCGGTTTTTTTTATCGATAGAGTGATTCAAGAGGAAGGTTTATCTTCTATCTATACATATAATAAAGCTGAAGAGGGTCGAAAGTCTGTACATGGAAGATATTCGAAAAAAAGTTGGCTGGGAATACTTAGAATCAATAACAGAACAAGTTCCAACAGTTTTTAGAATTTTTGTCTGTTTATCTGTTTGTCTGTTTATTTGACCGCGCATCACGTGAAAACGGCTGAACGGATTTTGATGAAATTTTGTATAGAGATAGTTTGGTCCCGGGAAAGGACATAGGATAGTTTTCATCCCGAAAATCAAATCGGAGGGGGTGAAAACGGGGTTGAGAGTTTGTATGGAGAATTTTTAACCGCTTAACCGATTAAAATGAAAATTAGTATGTAGATAATTTGAGTCCCGGAAAGGACATAGGATAATTTTCATCCCGTAAATCAACCCATGAAAAAGGGGTTGAAAGTTTGTATGACGAATCAATAACCGTTGAACGCTGGAGATGCTCTGGGGAAGTTGATATCCAGAATTCATTCGTTAACGGGGGATTACTAATTCCACGCAGACGAAGTCCCGGGCAAAAGCTAGTATGTATAATAATTGCACCCGTGCGTAGCCGGGGCGGGCCGCTAGTAATATATATTACTTACCTACCATCGAGAACCTCAACAAGGAGAAGCTCTGTTATTTTCTGTTACACAATACACTGTACTTTTTTATTTCCTTTAATTGAAAGGGTGTATTCCTGAGCTTAAGCGAGAATTAAGTATATTTCTCAAAGATACCAGTGTCCTAATTAGCTCCAGTTCTAAGATAATCGATAGTTATTTTTTGCCTTTCGGATTGCGTAAACCTACGCAAATTGTTTTTGTACTCTGAGACACCGCAATAAATGATTCACTTGTGTGTTACGTCAATAAAATAAGCTTCCTTTGTATCTGGGAGTATTGTAATGTTCTAAATTACATTGACATGTCATAATTTTCAATTATTTGGTTGAGTTAAACATAACACCCTAATACCCTAGTTACATTAGTGACCGATATAACAATTATTGAAAGAAAAAAAATATTTTTTTAACAATTTATGCCAATTTGTTGTCTTGATCGTACCTAACCATATGCTGAAATTAAAGGAAATAAAAAAAACATGGTGTATAATACAATAATCTGCTTACATAAGGTCACTGCGGGCAAGACCGGCATACTTTATTTAAAGTTAAGTTTGATCGGATGAAACAAGGTTGTTGTTCAATCTAGGATAAATGACCTAGGCGGAACAGATGATAAATTTTATATTTTATAATGTCCTTAAAACAAATTGGCAAAATAAGCAAACCATTGATAAAAAAAAGATGTTTTTTTAAAACTCGGCGAGTAGACGGACTTCCCGTGCAGTAAAACGTAAGTCCGTCTAGTACCCATTCCAGCGTTATTTGAAATCCAATTCGCACGTCATTGACCTTGTTGATATCTTTACTTTATGTCATTGAAAACTGTATTTTCAGTTCAGTGATATAAGGTTGCAATTCAAATGTATCGACATTTTCTTTTTTTTAAGGGAAGACCGGCATATGTCTAGGAAAAGTGGTCGTAAACCCTTTTAAAAGTACAAAATATGCCCTGTTTACGATTTTAAGTCTAATTGTTACGTATAATAAAGTATATTTTACAAAAACAGTTAACAAAACCTTATTTAATACAGAAATAGCATATGACGGACTTGCCTTGAACCGTGATAGACGGACTTTCCAACTCGTAGAATTTTTAAGATTAAATATTTCTAGAGCTCAAATTACATTAATTTTAATATTTAGGTACATTGAACACGATAAATAAGGAAAGTGATTATCAAATAGCTTAGTGACACATTCCATAACCGAATTCTTTGACTATTTCTATTTTTTTCTTATTTTTGCCCGAGCCTCGACGCACTCGCTAATCAAGTGCAACTCACGAAAAAAATTGAAATTTAAGTTTCGTCCATAATTTTCGTCCTAGCTACATCTGCTCTAGAGATATAGAACCAGAACGATTTAGCGCTTTACCGATGACGTGCTAAGCGACATACTCAAACAAATAAGGGAGATATGGCACGTAGACGGACTTGCCTTGCTGACGGTCTTGCCCGCAGTGACCTTAGCTTTTATTTAGTTTCATCTGTCCCGTTGTCTGTAATCAAATCTTGCAAGTTAAATTTGACCCACTACCCGGTTTCCCATTGAACTAAAATGTTGCACGCATGTGTATATCGAGTGACAATGCAATATAATGATGGCATGGAACTGATCTGATTATGGATCTGGAAGGTGGCATAGGAACTCCTCAACTACTCCACATTATCCGGTGTCCGTGTTTGGGCTTGTTGCATTCGTCTCGGTGATCAGTTAGAGATTCCATAAAGAACAGCAATAAAAGCTTATCACAAAAATGATTTTTTTAAGAAAGAAATAAGAAATTTATTTGCTAGAAATGTGGTACAGAGATAAGGTGTAAACATACAATTTTGTGAGTTCAGCACATTTCGCCAGTAAAATAGGCATGCAATTTTTTTTTTACATTACACTGTACATTATTTACACTATTTACATATTATCATATCTACGTCATTGTATAACAGTAATAATAATTAAATAAAACACAGGTAGTGACTAAATTTAAAGATGTCAGAATGTACAAAATATTAAATAAATGTCAAAATGAGTTCTTAAGTTTCTGTTTTGTCAAAAAATTCCCGAACTGAATTGAAAACTTTTCCCAATAACCATAACCACTTATGCAATTATGGTACAAACTTCTCATAACGAGCCGCTCTGTCGACTAGTGCGGAACAATCTTCTTGATACGTCAACTAGTTTGGCAGATCGAGCTCGTCTCCTTGCAACTGCAGAGTGGGAGTCGGGTTTGTGGTTACAAGCATTACCTTCACCTTTCATAGGCACACTCCTCGATAACTCAACCTTCCGGTTGGCGACCAGTTTGCGGATAGGGGCAGCAACCAACGTTCCACATCGCTGCCAATGTGGTACCATGGTAGACAGCCTTGGACATCACGGACTACCATGTTACAGAAGCGCCGGGCGCATTCCTCGCCATACTAGCATCAATGATGTCATCCGTCGGGCCCTTGTCAGCGTCAAAATGCCAGCCGTTTTAGAACCTGTTGGCCTGGCGAGAGACGATGGCAAGAGGCCCGACGGCATGACATTGGTGCCTTGGAGGATGGGGCGGCCGCTGGTCTGGGATGCTACATGTGTAGACACCCTAGCGCCGTCCCATCTTCCAAGCACCAGCAGAAATGCCGGGTCTGCTGCATTCACAGCCGAAGACCTCAAACGCCGCAAATATGCTGCTCTTGGCAGTGCCTATATATTTGAGGCGTTTGGGGTCGAAACGCTGGGGCCATGGGGACCGGGCGCGCGCAGAGTGTACAAAGACTTAGCGTCGCGCCTGGTAGATGCAACAGGTGACCAGAAGGCTGGTCAGTATTTCGCTCAGCGAATAAGCATTACCATACAACGTGGCAATGCGGCCAGCCTTCTGGGCACACTACCCATTGGTAGCGATTTAGGATATATTTATTATTTGTAGGACTAGTTTTTATTTATAGTACCTATTATTATTTTTATTTAGAGTAATTCTCATAAGTTAGTTCTCTAATTTCATTCGGTAAGTTGTTGTTCATTTTTATAGCCATCAGATAACAATTGTTTTTATAAAGTTTACTATTAATTTTACTTGTCGCTACCAAGCATGTAGTGTGTGTTGAAAAAAACTTTTTAATATTGCAGTATTAAGGAGAAGTTGACAGGCAGACGTCGAGCAAATGGTGTCACCTGCTTTCAGGATCCGGATGCTCAGCAAGGCAAGCGGCATTGTCCTGCATTCTGAATCATGGCTGTTCATTCCAATACCATACCCTTAACCAAACCAGCACAATTTGCTATCCGACTGCGTACAGTTCCAACTGTCCTCGAGCTCACAGTTACACTGGTTCCAATACAAATGACTTTCTTGCACCTTGTACGCAATGGGAAGAGGGTGTGATCATGACACGACCAAATAATTAAGCCAATTAACGTTGACAAATGGTTGGATCGTAAATCAAGATACTAGGGTCAAGTTAACGTTTTAATACGGCTGCACTAAATCAAAGCTCTGACATGTCTGTGGTCCAATGCAATTTTTGAAATTTCTGGAATATTTATTTGTTGACTGAACTGAAAACGAAATCATTATATAAATATAATTTGATGTGTTGTTGGTTGTCTCGAATCGTTAAACAAAGCTGGCATGAAGTCAACGCGATGGTCTCCTGTGGCGACCGGCGTGACCCGCGTCACAAACGGGCTGAAAAAAATATGAATCATCAAATCTCACTAGGTAGAACCATGGAATATTAGAAGGTATATAATCTGGAGATAATTACGAAAAACATTATGTAGGTAAATTCAATGTGAGTTATATTTATGTCTATCACATTCTTTGCAGTAGTTTAGATAAATATCAATATTTAACACACAAAACACGTATAGTAGTTGTTAATATAAGTGATTAGGTAGTTGGTTAATTCGCCAAAAAAACGCGGATGAAAATGTTGGATTTAATCAACGCGCGCTTCCTAAAATGTCGGAACACTCTGATCTTATGCCTCGATACACGATTATTTAAGGCGAAACTGCCTCATTTTATTTTGAAATTAACCTTAAGATTGCAATCACAGAGGGGAGTTTATAAAGGCTTAATTTATTCTTCCTCGTGCTATTCGGGGATTAGATACTACTCACTCAATACTGGTTACTTAATTAGGCCAAAATCCCTGTAGATGATAGTTAGTTCCATGTATTAATTTGAAAAAAAGTACTAATATGAAAAAAAGTTTTTTTTTACGATTGCTAGACGCCGCTTTTCACATTAGTTTTAGTCCATCTTTGAAAAACGAAGTTAACTAGGTACCTATTTGATTCCAAATACTGTTGGCTAACTTGCTTTTAAAATGTATTGAGACCACATTTAAATGGTCACCTTCCACCCATGCATAAACATAATCTTGTAACATCTTGTAGGCAAGCGACGTTGCAAAAATAAAATACAGTTTATCATAGATAAAAAATCAACAAGTTGCATTACCTCTTTTCTATTTAGCTGTTTCATGCTGTTGTGCAGTGACCGTCAAGGATGCGCTATAGGTACGTAGTGCATAAGGATTAAATAAGTGAGTTGTACTACTGGTACTAGATAGCTACATTATTATTAGGTCACTTAGGTTCTTTTAACAAACCTTAGGTCTCTAGGTACTGGTACCTGAGAAGGACTAAGACGGTATTGGCCTGAAAGAACAGGAGCCGTAACCAAGGAATTATACAAGAAAATATCATCGTCCTCCTGGCGTTTGATCCAGGCTGAGGTCCACTTGGTAATCTAATTCAATGGTTTTTAGTTTCTAACAATCGCTATATGAGTTGGGTACGCACCTAGTACCTTTTGATCTCAATGACCTTTTGGAAGACCTGCGCTAAAGTGGATCGTTACAGAACGAGTTGAAAACAAGGACACTACTTCGATTCCGTGTGGTTAAATTTTAGTGCCCGTACTTAATAAACTTTATTCATGATAATTTTCGCACCTTGCCGACCAGGAAACTTCGAATATTACAGTCATTATATGCAGTGTTTTGGGCCGTTCATTACGTAAGTAATTGTATGGCTATTATAGAGGTAAATACTTATGTAGTGTATGTACCTAACACGGTACGTTTCAATTACATGTTCGTATGATTTTATGAGCGTTCCAAAAAAGAAGAACCTTGTTTTCTGTGTGTAAATGCACTGACATTCTTTGAAATATAGTTCATACAACGAAAACAGTAAACTTTATATGAATATTTAAGTATGTAAGTATATAAATGTACTCCTCGTTCTCATTACTTTACAAACATTCTAACCCCGTCTATTTTAATTTATGCCGTGTTGATATTCTGTCATATATTTTCTTATTATACATACTTCAAATTTGCATTTAATTAGTCTTAGCTGTACCCTCAGCTACTGTATCAAAGTCTGCGAGATGGTGGAGGTTGGATTGATGTACAGTACCGGCCAATAATATACCACCTTTGTGTTTTTTTTAGGCTTCCGTACCTCGAAAGGAAAAAAACGGAACCCTTATAGGATCACTTTGTTGTCCGTCTGTCTGTCTGTCAAAACCATTGTCTCAGGAACGCGTACTAAACTCAGAAACTTGAAACTCGCCACGAAGAAACTTCATATAGCAAAGATAAAGGAAAAATTACGAAAAGTAGACATTTTTAGTAAAATTCATACATAAATATATTTTTAAAATTTTAAACTTTCTACCTTTTTCCTTGTTAACGCGTGAAGTTATTAAATTGAAATTCATGTTACATACTCAGAGCTATAGGACCTTTCAGATGTAGCAAAACCAAATCTTTATGTCAACGCAATTAAAATAAATAGCAATTTAAGTTCGGGTTTTAACCGTGGTACCACGGCCTTTGTACCACGGGGGACCACGGGTAAAAAAATTTCTCCGTAGACCCACAACACCGAAATGGGACTATGGGTAATTGAAAACAACCGGGTATTAACCGAGGTCCCACTGCTATGACCCTCAGTGGATCCACGAGTAGTAATTTTGTCCCCATAGACCCACTGCTCGAGAATGGTATTCATTTGCTAGTATTTAAAGGCACAGCAAAAAAAATAACCAAAACCTACCTTGCCTATAAAAAAAGAATAGTATTTAGTGGCGTAATTTATGACATATCTATTGCTGTGGGACTACGGGAAATATTTATTTTCGAGGAATGACCCGTGGGCCCACGGACAGTTTCGTATTCAAAAAGATAACTTAAAACTGGAGCAGTGGGGTCTACGGGGAAAATACGGGGAAAAAAAATTCCCGTGGTCCCCCGTGGTACAAAAACCGTGGTACCACGGGTAAAGCCCTTTTAAGCTGCATATTTTTAAACTGAGTACTCGCAAGAAACTCAAAACCTAAACGGTACTTCCCGTAAACTCAGAAACTTGAAACTTGGCAGGGAGAAACTTCATATAGCACAGACAAAATAAAAATTACGAAAAGTAGACATTTTTAGTAGAATCATACAATTTTTTTTTTTAAATTTTAAGCTTACTACCTTTTTCCTCGTAAATGCATAGAGGTATTAAATTGAAATTCATATCAAATACCCAAGGCTTATAACACTTTATAGGCTTATAAAACAAAACTTTTATGTGACGGATTTCATTTTCATTTAGTACCTAATAAACATTTGCTTGTTATATGTTTGTACGGAGCCCTCGGTGCGCGAGTTCGACTCGCACTTGGCCGGGTTTTTTTGTATTAGCATGTATAGAGTAGGTGAACAATATAGGTTAGTTTGTAGATTGCATATTTTACTACTCATTTTATACAAATATATGATGAATACTCCAGTGAAATATCGTGAGTTACAATAGGAGTCTAAGCATATTACTAAGAAAGCTCTAAAAAAAAAATAAAAAAAAATTAAAAAAGTCTATGAAAAAAAAACCATTACATGAGATAAATTTTTCTCATCGCTGTCACAAAAGACTACTACTCCTACTAGTCAACCTAAAGTAGTGAGGTGAAAATCGCTTACAAATATATATAAAAGGTTCTACCGTAATAAAATAGAGGTGATATATTAGTTAGGGAGGCGAATAGGGGAATTTTCGGCAATACTCGGGCGTGGCAGTTTAAGATATGAGAGATACCTTAGACCTAATAGAACAACCTTGTAAAGTATTTAGCTCTATATGTAGTGACGCGCGCCTAGGATAGACGATCAGATTAGTAAAAAAAAATGGATAGTCTGAAATACTCCAGCGCGTCAGTTTAAGATATTGGGGGTTGATTTTAGTGTTTAAAGACTAAATTTAACTAATCTGACGATAAGTCCTTGACGCCGCCGAGTTATAGGGTCGCGAACTTGTAAAAAAAAAACGTTAATCCGGCATTCTCGAGCGCGATTTTTTTTTATTTTGTTTTGAAGAATATAATCTAAAACTTACTAAAAATACAAAACCTGCCGGTTTCCGCATGACCGGAAGTGTGGAGGAGCCATTTCGCCTTCCTAAGAACGCGTTACGGCATATAAGTCGCGAACGATACATTTTACAAAAAAAAGTTTAAATAAACAAAAAAGGTGATTTTATTTTACACAAAAAAGGTGTCTTTACATTTTTGTCCAAAGTTAAAACTTGTTGACTTGAAAGTTAAACCTTTTTCGGTCAGATTAAGAGAACCCACCAACATTTTTGTCAGATTAAAAAAATATGCTTTCAGGATACCGAGATAAACCTCCCCTATGAAAATCTGACGCGCTCGAGTATTTCAAAAAAACTTTTTTTTTTGCATTTTCAAAAATTCATCGTAACTTATCGTCACGCCGAAATCGTCAGTTTTTTTAAAGGGAGCTTCCTTGGGGCCTACTTAACACCCCTTCCGAAAATCTGACGCGCTCGAGTAATTTTTTTTTTTGCATTTTTGACTACTTTATATGCCTACCCCCACCACGCAAACCGGCAGATTAGTATACCGTTGTTATCAGAGGCACTCGGGGCATACGTAGTATGAATATCTGACGCGCTCGAGAATGCCCAAGTAACTGTTTTTTTTAACATTTTTGAAAAACCGTACACGCCAAACTCACCGCTAAAATGGTTTTTGCCATACGAGCTTTTCTTTTCGAAATTATTTTATCTTTCGATTTTGATAGGTCTCGACGGCGCCGTTGAATTACGCCATTTAGCTACCTCGCCTCCCTAACTATATTGGCCGGTACTGTAGCTTACTGTAGGAAAACCATGCATGAATATTTTTTAAGAACTAACCCAATTGTGAAACACTTTAAATACTCTTTTTGTCCATATTTATGTTAAGCAATAAATCATTTCAAGCATTCAATATCTTCGCAGGCAAATTACGGGAAATGTCTCAATTTTGCGCCACGCGTCGATACATACGCAAAGCATTCATATTACCTGCTAAGTATAGTGTCAGGTACTTGGTACTTCATACCCGTTCCAGTTTGGTTCATATTTCATGCGCTCGTTTACATATTGGTTATTAATTGTAGCATTTCGGTAATCAATCCGCAGGCTTGTAATATTGATCTATCGGTTTGGGTCGACTACAAGGTTGCCGTCTCATGTGTTCAACGTTCTTATTATTGACGCCGAATTCGATATAGTGATACTACTGATATAATTCTATTTGCGCTGGTAGGCCTACTTCAGTAATCTCGTGGCGATTTGGTAGCTGCATAGTTGAGCTAAATAGATGGATGTCGATTTTAAGGGATTTTAATTATTAAGGTCCATATAAATGTTATGGAACTTATGGACCTTCATAAATATATGTATGAATCTAAACACTTTGTTTCACTTGATCTCACTTAAATGTCCTTTTTTATTATTTACGTGCTCCTCCGAATATATTTTATTAATTTCAGACTTCAGACTAACTAGGAACTAGGTTTAAGGTATCTCGACTCAACACGAATAGGTAGGTACTATATAAATCGCTACACTTTCCAATTATTCAACGGGCCTATACAACATTTCTGGTTTATTGTCTAATCGCGCCAAAACGGGCCTTTTATCTACATTAGCGAACCGATAAAATGTCTTGAATTCAAATACCAGACCCATTCCATTAGGTATTAACATTCTCCCGCTAAACTATTTATGAGAGGTCAAACACGGTAGTGATATCTGGAGGTCTCTTTCGTAGAGCAACTCAATTTAGCGGTGTTACTGATGAATAATAGGTCTACGCTTACTTGAAACAATGCTTATTTGGTATTACTCTCGAATAAATACATCATTAATCTTGTTCTTGAAAACGGCATTAGTAACGTTTCCGCATTTTGGTCAAGCTGGGTAGTTTTTGCGGCGCTCCGATATATGACTGCCATGTGGCCACGCCTAGCTCCAGAACCATACTACCTATTTGCAATTATTTATGGGCTCAGTTAATTAACTAGCTAACATAGTAAAACTGCTTAGTCTGATAGCCACTTACACAAACATACGATTGTCATCAGTTGTTCCGGTTCATTTAATATGCAATGGAAGTTTGCATTTCATAGAAATTGTTGTATGTTTCCAGAACTAATTAATTTAGGTATTTCTTAAAATAAATGCCAGACCTCGGGAAAACCTTTTGATGTTGTCTAATTAGGGTGAGTGCGTGTTTTCAACGGCATGCCTTTTTTATCTGGCATATCATTGTCACTGACACCTTTAATCTACTAACATTAATCGACATGACATAATCATTAAATTACTTTTATGATTGTTGTTGTTGCATATGAATAATCGGGTTGAATTTCTTAAATTAGTTACTATAGAATTTCAATACATCTTGAATTTACTGTTTCAACTTTGTTAACCAATGAACAAGGAACATGACTGAACGTAACATGTGGGCAGTCAAGCTTTACAGATATTTCGGCTGAAAAGAACGTAAGCCGTAAAGATGTTCAACAATTTTCCCTTTTTTGTGTTGTATCGGTAGATACCTATACCTAACACCACAAGGTTGCTTATGTTCTTATTACCACACTTAGACAGCCGATGCCTACGGCTCATAATACGGTGTCCATTTTATAGATCCATGCCGAAATATTGTGTAAATTGGCATCACTATCTTACATGGAATTAAATATAATAGAAAAACAGACACATACAAAATGTCACCGGAAACATAGCATGATAATTCCGGTTAAATTCACAAAACGTACCTATAGATTCTATCGCGAGTCAGTGACTAGTATAACTTGACTTCCAAGTTCGTAGCATTCAAGCTTATTACTACTGAATAGTTTTCAAGCTTATTGCTTACGCTTGTCTAATTTTAACGTAGCGCTTTGCCGGTCCTTCGTGACTAGCAATACCTAATATTGTCTTTATTTTAGGACACGACGATCGGCTGTCTACGGCAAAAGTCGGCCTGCGCGACACCTTTTACCGTACAACCTTTTGTGTGATGATTGTGTTTCTCGATATTATGATACTACAATGTTACCTTATTTAATAATGGAATCCATATATGTGGTGTACCTACCTACCTACTCAAGAAGCCCACTCATAATCGAAGCATTTTGTCAATATTCAAAGCAACATTTAATGACCGAAAGTTGGTATATGTAGATGACGATGTAAAAAAACTAATTGAGCTCTACATTGAAAGATGGAGTGTACTCTTATATTCTCTATACTAGAGTCCAATTTTCAGTGATTAAAGATTGATTTTGGGAGCAAGTCAGTGTCCGTATTCCTTATAGCTTAAGGTCTAGTTTACATTGAAATCTAATCGATCATCCAGTGTCGCGTGCGCGTGCGTCGCGCACCAACGCGCGCGGCTTTTCGGATTCCAATCGCTAATCAACAATCGCTTATAGCAAATCAAACAACGAGACCTGTTGGGGATGAAACGTTTCGTGGCAACATAAATTGGACTTATAGTTTTTATGATTATTAAATAAATAAGTTTACTATTCTGTAACAGTTAGGCACATAATATTTATCATAAAAGGTATTAATATACTAATCTGATCTGACGTAGGGTGTAAACCCTTTTGTATGGCAAGTATGGCAAGAGCTGTGAGCTGAATTAAAAATACTAGTTAAGTGCACACTCTTATTAATTAAGTACGAAGAATTTTTTGTTCAAAAAAGGTGCTTTAAATTTGTGCACTGTTTTAAAATACGTCGTAATAAGCGCGATTGTGTACTACCTACCTAGTAATCGATAGTAGTATAGATGGTAGGTATCGATATTAAATAATTGATTTTGATAAAAACCGATCATTCAATATTTAGGTAATCATACTTAAGCTGGTCTGAAGCGAGTGTCCAGTAAGCAGTGGCAACAGGGCCTACTGTGCGATAATTGGATAAAGTATTATCAAAATCAGTGCAAATTAAGTTCAGTTCCGCTTTAGTAATTAATTTCCTAATGCGTGGGACGTAATCTATTGTTTTCTAATCCTTCGATAATATTCATGTAGCTATGAATGTTATTACAATATATTAATAGATTATTTAAATTGTCTCTAAAGCTTCTAAGTTACCTACACGGATTATTTAAGTGCGCTTATACCTACTTACTGAGACCCAATTTGACTCACAAAAATCTCGTAAGTCAAATTGAGCCCTACTTGGTAGTCAGCCCTAGCTTATCGGTGCACCAAAATCACCAAATCAACTATTTTTGTAATAAATAAGCGACTTGTTATCAGGGCCGTGGGGGGGGGGGGGCATTAGGGGGCAATGCCCTACCTCAAAAACTACAATCGGGTCAAAAATGTATGAAAATAACGTTAATGCCCTACCTTAAATTAGCACTGCCCTATCTTAACTGCGATTCTGGCTACGGCCCTGCTTGTTATGTCACTAAACTTGTCAAAAAGATGGGGATAATTACACATGATAGTCAAACAGTCTCACGTGAAATCGATTCCCACCCAGGCCCTATTTCAGAACCTCGATTGAAACCTTAAATAAAGACTGTGTACGTTAAAATCTGGCCACGCATGGTATGGTACATCTCCCTTTCGGATACACATTTTCAAGCAGTTCTTTTTTATAAATAATCTCTAATCATAGTTATATATAATAAAAATAGAATCATATTACAATTGTATGGGCTTGTCTCAGTTTTTACTGAAGGTATTTCATCATATCTTTAATGTTTTGTCCAGCGTTTTTTGATAATCTTCACTCGCTTCCTGCTACAATACCACAATTGTATTTATATTTTCACAACCGGTTTTATGGTCAATAGAATGTCATCTTACAAAATAAATGTTTTGAAACTCTATTCTACTTGAGGTAGTCAGGAAAACTTTCTACTTCAAGCATTGAAAGTAATTTTTATATGGCAGCCATTTTTTTTGTCAAAAAGTCAAACTCTCCAAAGTTAGAACACCTCCGAACTATTTCAATCTAAATACACTTAGAAAAATGTTAGCTATGGTGAAAAGAGAATTTAATAAGGTATTATTTGATTCATCTTATTTATAATAAAAAACTATTTTTAACAGGAAAATTTGGTAAACACTGTCAGAACACTGTGGACAAAAAAATATAGGCACTGTGGAATATATAGTGATCAAACTCATAGACAACGTAACGTTTATATTGTGTTTTAAATTTTATTATGTAGTTTGATAACCCCAAATTATTAGTTAGAAGTGTTGGTTGAATATGCACATTCAATAAAAAGATGTACCATACCATGCGTGGCCGGATTTTAACGTACACAGTCTTTAGGTATGTATGTTCTAACAACATTGTAAAATTATAAATACAGCATGGCAAAAATTAAAAATAAGTACTTACATCCGAATTTAACCAAATTAAAATCTGTAATTGTCACATATTCTTTCATGTTATAAGTAGTGAGAAATGTTTTTCCCATGACAGAGTGTTTATGCCATTGATTTAAGATTGTTTTTTGCCTGACCTGTGGAAAAACATTTTTAGCTAAAGATATACTACCCTAACTAAAAACTGTGCATGCATGTTGCCTTAAATAAGTTTTTTCTTCCACCGTTATGTCCAGATTGTGCACCCTTAGAAAGTCTACAAGGACAACTAGTAAAGGCAAGGGTATTGGATGAAACCACAAAACCACCAGGACCCCTATTCGACATTGCATAAATGACAGTGTCATGCAATACAAGCACAATACAAGTGTCATATCTCACTATTGCATGACTTAAGTGAGATATGTTACTTACGTCAAAATCAACAGCTATCGCTAGAGGATTGCCTCTATGGGCATGGCTGCCATCTTTTTAGTTTTGACGTAGGTGTCAGTAGATGAGGGGAATCCCACCTAGTACATGAAGGTATTATTTTAAACTGAAGCTATCTCAGTTAAAAATATCACTGAGTAAAATGTACTCTAGGATAATTAATTTAAGGTTCATTTTCGCTCGACATATGAGAAGGAGTAAAACGAGCCGAGAGAGAGATGCAAACGGGGAGACCTCTGACCCTTTCTAAAAGTTATTATTCCAAAATAATGTCACGGTTTGAATTTGTCATATACAATTTTAACGACATCATCATCTTTCTTTGCTAAATAGATTAATTCACGTAGGGATCTAAATAAATTTTAAAAGTAATATATTTTAGTATCTTCATTTTCACAATAATAATGACTAAATAGGAAAATAGAGTAAGTAATGTCTGTTTTCTCTCTTGGTTCGTGGCTTAACTATGTTGGCAACATGAAGTTATAAATGATAAACTGGAGTATACTCTTCAGTTACAAAGTGAGGCCGAAAGAGAGTTTGATATAGGGGGCTGCGTCTCGTAAAGTCACCTATGAACGACTGTTTTACTCGGTAATAAAATACAGTAAAAGGACTATCTGGACTCTACTGGCCCGTGGTTGTCTTTACCTTTTCCTATTCCACAGAAGATGATGACGCTTGTAGAAATATACTTATACTCGTAGGTATATATTACCTTCGGTCTGCCTCCAACATAATAAAAATACGGTACTTCATTGTTTATAATATATATAAAAAAATACACGTTGACCACAAATGTTTGTTAAGGCTGGAATAAGATACAAAGTTGAGTATCTGATCCGGTGCAAGGCAAGCGTTCGGTGTTGGCGTCCGGTTGGCGGATTTCGGTTGGGTTTGGTGGGTTAATTTTGCATTCTTTTAAGTTTCAGGCAAACGCTAGGTTTTTGCGTCAGGTTGCTAGACACGGTTATCCGATCGAGCGAACTCATTAGGTACAGTGCCACCAAAAAGAGTAGAAATTAAAAAGTGGCAACATCGTAGTGTCGTCCCTTTCAAATCAATCTAAAAAAAACGGGACGACACTACGATGTTGCCACTTTTTAATTTCTACTCTTTTTGGTGGCACTGTAACCGTATACGGATGGTATACGGCGACCTGAATTGCAAACCTGATTCGAGTCTAAACAAAGTCTTAACACTCAAAACCTATGATATATGGGGCTATATCACAGAGTAAATAATAGTATAATACAGAGAGACCTCTGTAATGTCACGAATCATGTTGTCCCTTCTTAACACATGAAAAGTTCTCTTTCGCACTTATGCAAACGTATCGGATACGTTGTGTCAAACTCAAGTTTTTTGACAGATTTACACTGAGTTGTACCAGGGGGGTACAACTCAAAGTAAATCTGTCAAAAAATTTGAGTTTGACACGACGTATCCGATACGTTTGCATAAGTGCGAAAGAGAACTTGTCATGCGTTAAGAAGGGACAACATGATTCGTGACGTTACGTGACATTACAGAGGTCTCTCTGTATTATACTATTATTTACTCTGTGGTTGTACCCCCCTGGCTATTATCACAGAGTAAATAATAGTATAACAGAGAGACCTCTGTAATGTCACGTAACGTCACGAATCATGTTGTCCCTTCTTAACGCATGACAAGTTCTTTTTCGCACTTATGCAAACGTATCGGATACGTCGTGTCAAACTCAAATTTTTTGACAGATTTACTTTGAGTTGTACCCCCCTGCTATTATGCTTGAACATACATACCTCCTTTTTCCTGTTTTTTTTTTAATTCGGTACTTCAAATTCATTCAGCGTTCTTTACATTAAGCGAGGTTTAGACTAGCAAGTATATGCTAGAATGAAATAGTTATAATGATTAATGTCTCATTCTGAACTATAGCTGCGTCCCTACTTGCCGCAAGTAAACTTGATAGTCTACACCTCGCTTTAATGTATGCATTCAGCTGTCAACCGGTTATTGTTTGAAATATGTCATCTATACTTCATTCAGTATAAAAAAGGAAAGTCGTGTAAATTTGGTAATGTATCTTATAATATATTAATTATTAGGTAGGTAGATTAAACAATGCATGACGGGCTGCGGCTTTTCAATCGCCACAAGCGTTTAACCCTCTATCACTCAAGAACATTGTTTTACGTATTTCGGATGGAATTCGGTAGAACATGTAAAAATAAGAAACTTAATTTCTCATTTTTTATTTATTTTATTAAATAAAAAAAATAAAAGCTGAGTAGCTACAAACACAAAGTACCTTAAAAAAAATTAAAACATGAAAATTATACGTAGATAACAAAATATGTTACAACCCATTTAAAATCCTCAATGTTTTTTACAAAAATAGACAATAAAATCAACAATTAATATTTTTAAAAGATTTTAGCTAGCAACCCAACAAATAAGTGTTTTCCAAAGTTTCCCGATAGCCTTAACAAATGTTGGCATAAAACGTATAACGCCATCATTGGACAAAAGCTGAAATGTTTTTACTATAGATCGGTATGTAGACTATAAGCTACAATGCCTTACAACGGGTTAAAAAATTTCTTTAAGATTTCAACCTCGTATAAGTGGTATGTTGCCATTAGGCAACATCATGATACAGAGGGTTAAGACTCCACAACCGCGAAGTATAATTAAATAGATCTGCTAGATCTATATGGTAGTAAGAATCATTATTTCCAGCAAAAACAGGAAGCCCACTCCGTTCTCCCTATTAGCAAAGTATAATTGACGTAAACCTGTGGCATTAAGCCCCGATGACCACAAGGCTGTATGGAAAAGTAACGAGCTACACCGGTGGTTTTAAAGGGCCCTCCCGCAACCAGATGTAGACCGTCGTTTTCATTGAACTGGTTAAGATTCGATTCGGGGACCTCATTGAAGAATCTGAGGGTATTTATTTACACGTGAAATCGCTCTCTCACAGCGAGCTGTACAAACAACAACTACAATAAAAATACCTAAACACGTAAAATGTCACAAATTTCCTAGCATTTTTCCCAGCTTTGAGCCTGGGGTCCCCTTGGCAGCCTAATCTCATGAACTAACGTAAGCACTAGTTTTTACAAAAGCACTGCCATCCGGCTTTCCAACCTAGAGAAAAAAAGCTTTATTTTATTAGGATTGAGTTCTGTTTTCAACCGACTTCAAGATTTCGAAGGAGGAGGTTATCAATTCGTCAGGATCTTTGTTATTTTTTTATGTATATGTTCACCGATTATTCGAAGACGGCTGGACCGATTTGGATAATTCTTTTTTAGTTTGAAAGGGTATACTTCACAGTTGGTCCCATTATCACCAAGTCCAGATCTGATGATGGGATCCTGGAGAAATTGAGGGAAATCTTTAACTATTCTATGCACACCTATAATTATTTCATTATTTTTTACAGCAACTCGGCCTCTTCCTCTTGGAATAGCAGATCCTGAGTGAAGTCGCTTCTTTTTTTAACAGACTTCAATTCCATAGAAGAAGGAGCATTGCATTCGGTTTGGTGTTTTTTTATTATGTATGTTCACCGATCACTCCGAGACCCGTGGTCCGATTTGAGTAATTCTTTTTTTGTTTGAAAGGGTCTACATCCAAGATGGTCACATATTAATCTGGTGCTGTTCGGATGATAGGATCCATGAGGAATTGAGAGAACTCCTCAATTTTTAAAGGCACATGAAGGGTGATTTGGGTGTTTTCTTAAGAAACTCAAGCATTTTCTCACGAAAGTCACCAATTTGATGGAGTGGACCTGATGATCATGATTGATTTGATGATAATGATGAAGATTTTTTTTAATGTAGGATGTTCAGCGTTTACTCGGAGACCCGTGGTCCGATTTCAATAATTATTTTTTTCCATTAAAGGAACTACCTTAAAGATAGCCCCACGTTAATCAGTAGCTGTTCTGATGATGGGATCTTTGAGCAACTGAGGGAATTCCTCATTTTTTAAAGGCACGATTATGGTGATTGGGGTGTTTTCTTAAGCTACTCAAGCATTTTCTCACGAAAGCCACCAATTTGATGGAGTGAACCTGATGATGATTGTTTTGATGATAATGATGAAGATTTATTTAAATATAGATGTTCAGCGATTACTCCGAGACCCATAGTCCGATTTGAATAATATTTTTTTGTTTGAAAGGAACTACCTTGATGATGGTCCCACATTAATCTGGTGCTATTCTGATGATGGGATACATGAGGAATTGAGGAAACTCCTCCATTTTTAAAGGCTAATGTATGGTGGTATGGGTGTTTTCGTTAGTTATGATGGGAACCATGAGTAATTGAGGGACCTCCTCAATGTTTAAAGGCACCTTTATGGTGTTTTGGGTGTTTTAATCAACTCGAGCATTTTCTAACAAAACCACCAATTTGATGGAGTAGACCTGATGATGATAATTGTTTTGATGAAAATGATGATGATATTTTTATGTGGGATGTTCAGCGTTTACTTACTTAGGCCCGTGGTCCGATTTGAATAATTCTTTTTTTTTGTTTGAAAGGAACTACTCCAAAGATGTATGTATGTATGTATGTAAGTAATATATTTGCAAAGAATAAGTTAGTACATATGCTTCTTGTACTCTATATGATCTCACATTAATCTGGTGCAGTTCTGATGATGGGATCCATGAGCAATTGAGGGAACTCCTCCATTTTAAAGGCACATGTTTGGTGATTTGGGTGGTTTTTAAGCAACAAGCATTTTCTCACGAAAACCACCAATTTGATGGAGTGGACCTGATGATGATGATTGTTTTCGTGATAATGATGAAGATTTTTTTAAGTAGGATGTTCAGCGATTACTCCGAGACCCGTGGTCCGATTTGAATAATTCTTTTTTTGGTTTGAAAGGAACTACCTCGAAGATGGTCCCACATTATGTTATATTGGTGTTCTGATGATGGGATCCGTGAGGAATTGAGAGAACTTCTCAATTTTTAAAGGCACATGTATGTTGATTTGGGTGTTTTCTTAAGCAACTAAAGTATTTTCTCACGAAAACCACCATTTCGATACAGTGGACCTGATGATGAAGTCCACATATGATATACGTGGACCTTTCCTTAGATAGAATGGTTGTATTATGAACTTTTTTATGTATCTTTACCGATTATTCCGAGACTTGTTGTCCGATATTGATAAATATATAACCACTAAAAATGGAAAAATAAAAACTTTTTACAAAAAAAAGATAAACCGACTTCAAAAAGGATAAAATGAATCATTATATTATTTATATGCGTTACCAACTGATATGTTTGAAGTCGGTGCCAAGCCACAAATTACAGAACTGGTCAAATCAGCTTCAAGTGTGAACATCACAAAACATCGATACTAATAATGCAAAGGTGAATGCGATTTCATGTGTTACATTTTCATGTCTAAACTACTAATCCTATTTTGATGAAATGCGACAGCGATATATATATTCTGATACACGTCTGCTTTGTCAGTAATCAGAAAAAGGCGGTAAATAGAAAAAAAAATGTAGACGCGTAAGATTGACCTTCCATAGAAAATTTTAATATCGTGCCTTTTTTACTGACACGGCGTGTGAACTGGGTATATGTGAGTGTAGAAAAATTAATCTAGCAATTGAATTCCTTTTTACTTCGGATTAAACCTGATAGAAGAAGGATAAATAATTCAAACCGAACCACGGGCTTCGTTCGACATACGGATAGTCCCAACAATGTGTTAACAAACAAATATAGGACGCATGATTATACTTTCTGTACCTACTTGCCTAACAGTTAATGCATGGTCGAAACGAATGTATATCTACGTGCGATTCATACCGTATTAGATTAGTTATATAGTAAAAATAACAATTCACTGAACACATCGCTTCGTTCGTATTAACTCTTCCAAATTTGGCTTGGCACCGACTTCAAACATATCAGTTGGTGACGCATATAAATAATATAATGATTCATTTTATCCTTTTTGAAGTCGGTTTATCTTTTTTTTGTAAAAAGTTTTTATAACATATGTAAAGTCGACTGACTATCTATTGCTCCATTTAGTGACATGACTTATACAAACAATATGTTATATATGCGTGATATTTTCAAGTCAAAGGTACATCATTGTCGGTTATCAATAAGGCGTTGCTGTCATAAAAATCATCTATAAATAAATTTTACCAACAACCGACAATGATGTACTTACCTACCTTTGAATTGAAGATGCCAAATGTGTGCTACCTTGCGCCCCTCAAATCTTGGCAGACTTTTTTGTTTGGGAAGATGTGGGGATGCTTCCTCCAAGTATAGAGCTTTGTGGTGACAGAGTGGTAAAAACATATGAACCCCCGACCGCGGTTGATCTTCCCCCCGACCGCCGGCACAATGGCGTTGGCCATGGCGGTGCAATGGCGGTCATTCTAAGGGTTTCCGAACACGTCATTTAGGATTCATAATATGTGTGTAGATAAAGCAACTGTGTGCAACTGTGCGTAATTAGGCCTTAAAACGTAACAGTTACCTACATAAACCACTACTATGTGTTGTGCTCATGTGTATACAGGCTGATCTGGCGGGCTCGGATGGTTAGGACTTTTAAGACTTTTTTTATTTTGGCTTTGGCTTTCTTCCTTTGTATAAAGCAATGGGAATTTTGCCAATGTCGAGTATATACGTTAATCTCTTTTTTATCACTTTTAATAAAGAATAGGCAACGTTGTTCGGTAGAGGCCTTGTTATTTGTAAAGTGATAGCTATTCTTTACAAACACGTTGCGGCCAGCCAGGATAACCGTCCGTCTAACTAAAGAGTGGCTCCACGCGTTATGAGACTAATTCTTCATAAGCTGCACACTTGTTTATAGATCACCGCACAATAAGCTATCAATTTTACACACTGAACTACTATAATGAGCAAAAAACAAAAAAAACTACTCCCAAAACGTCCGCGCTACCCTGCGGCTGCGTCTCGGACGGAAATCCCCTTTTAAGACTTGTGTTTTTATGAGCTCTTTGACGTGCACTACGACACTATGTAGAAGCAAATATATGTATAAGAATATGATTAATTTGGACCCATATGGCCGAGTACCATAAGCGTCTCCCGTTTGTTGGGTAAATGTATAAATAAACTTTGTAAAATCTTGTTTAATTGTTTTATTCCAGAATATTTTTATTTATAGTAAGTACTACATTCTGTTAAGAATTTTTCCTTTTAATTAGTCCTGATAAGAGGTAGATATTCCATATTATTATATATTCATATTGTAGTGATAGTCAAAACAGTCAAATATAACTAATGTTGGCTCCAGTTGATAAATTGCATTTGCAATTGGTAGGTATATTTTGCCACTTACCTGTCACTAAGTATCTATTTGATCTGCATCAAATAAGCAAGCATGAACATAGAGAAATAAGCTTACTAATTTTTCTTTATGT
Organism: Pammene fasciana; assembly: GCA_911728535.1. Lineage (NCBI taxonomy): Eukaryota > Metazoa > Arthropoda > Insecta > Lepidoptera > Tortricidae > Pammene > Pammene fasciana. The sequence goes on from OU452292.1 coordinate 9,984,786, forward strand.
TATGGATGAAGAGTTTCCCTTACCTGCTTGAAAAACTTTGGAACGAATGGAATTGCGGTTTCGTTGCAGCTGATTCTCTAGAAAAAGTATAGCACAACACCTACTTTCAAGCCAATACAAGTTACAGTTTTCAAGAGAATCATTCTGCAAACATTTTGTTTTGTAAACGTAATTCAAAAATGGCTTGAGTCTGAGTAAATTGTTGTACCTGTTACTATTTTGAACGTTTACAAACGAATATTATGGGGAGTTATCAATATGAATGTATGATTTTCAAGCAAATTTAATATTATTATCATTTGTCAATGAACTGTTAATATCGCACGGTGGGCTTAAAATCGAGTTTCATAGAAATAGAAACTGGTTTCTTAATTTGTGCCTTGTTTCTTGAAAAAGCTTTCACTAGTTATTAATATATCCCAAAATAACTCTGAAGTAATTAGGTTGGGAAAATATTTAATTTTTTTTTTCAAAAATTATGTATGTAGCGAATGAGAAAAATCGAACTTTCTTCAAAAATAAAAGCTGATTTTCACGGGTTTTAACCGTGGTACCACAGCCTTTGTACCACGGGGGACCACGGGTAAATTTTTTTCCCCGTAGACCCACAACACCGAAATGGGACTATGGGTAATTGAAAAGAACCGGGTATTAACCGTGGTCCCACTGCTATGACCCTCAGTGGATCCACGAGTACTAATTTTGTCCCCATAGACCCACTGCTCGAGAATGGTATTCATTTGCTAGTATTTAAAGGCACAGCAAAAAAAAATAACCAAAACCTACCTTGCCTATTAAAAAAAGAATAGTATTTAGAGGCGTAATTTATGACATATCTATTGCTGTGGGACTACGGGAAATATTTATTTTCGAGGAATGACCCGTGGGCCCACGGACAGTTTCGTATTCAAAAAGATAACTTAAAACTGGAGCAGTGGGGTCTACGGGGAAAATACGGGGAAAAAAAATTCCCGTGGTCCCCCGTGGTACAAAAACCGTGGTACCACGGGTAAAACCCTGATTTTCAGCCCTCCGTGTGCCGTAAAATGTAAATTGTAAAATCGCCTTTACTGACAACTAGCGTAGCGACCCGCCCCGCCCCCGCCCCGCCCCGCCCCGGCTTCGCACGGGTGCGATTTTACATATAAACCTTCCTCTTGAATCACTCTATTTAAAAAAACCGAGTCATAATCATAATCTGTTGCGTAGTTTTAAAGATCTAAGCATACATACAAGCAAAAAGACATCATGTAATATAGTTCCACTACTCTCCGCTGCGCAAACTTCTGGTAGGTAATGCTAGCCATGGATATGAAGTGGATCTAATTCTTTCCATTTTTCCCTAACCGCAGTGGAACCTTATTTTATTACCGAGCAAAACAGTCGTTCATAGGTGTCTTACAAAAGGCTTTAAAAATGGTCCGATAGAGAGCATAATATCGTTCGCACTCGTTACAAAATAGTCACATAGACAATATTGACATTCTGATTGTCTGATGACCTCATTACAGAGCCACCAAAAAAAACGGGACGACACTGCGTCGTCCCGTTTTTTTAGATTGATTTGAAAGGGACGGCACTACGATGTTGCCACTTTTTAATTTCTACTCTTTTTGGTGGCACTGTAACTCCTTAGTCAAAACGAGAAGCGGCCCCTTCTATTTCGCTCTCTTTCGGCCTTACTTTGTTGCTGAAGAGTATACTCCAGTTTCAAATAATAGACAAACGCATCTTCTTTCGTTAACGAGAGAAAGGGACGCAAATACAATCCTTGGATGCGTCCATCTACGAGAGTTTTCCTGTTACACACAAGATGACAGTGACACTAGGTTGATCGCCTTCATGGCAAAAATTATGATTTGATATTGGGTACTTCGTGTAGAAAAATATTGCGTTAATCTGTGTTTGTATTATACAATAAAAAAATCGCCTTTTACTCTTTGCCATGGGATTCCCGACGTCCTGTCATAACAAATAAAATGGTGGCCAATAGTCAAAGACAAACCTTCTAGCGATACCTACAGTAAATGTGACAGATAAACACAACAGCAATACCATCGCAATAGAGCCGCAATACAATCGCAATAGAGGTGACATATGTTAGTGTTACACTTAGTCAAGTCGAATAGGGGTCCAGATCTCGCGGTAACCGATTGTTACTTTTAATATCAGTTTGCTTTTGTTATCTATATGTAAATAAATTCGCAATTATGAAATAAAACAACTTTGAACGGATTATTAGCAGAGCTCGAATTTGTAAAAATTGTGCGCATCGAGAAAAAGTTGTGAATTTTTGACCATGGATATAATGGCCCACGATAAATATTTTTTAGTATTGGAGGTCCGTAAAATTTTTGGACCTTCACGTCAAAATCAGGGGTCCTGTGAAATACGTTATTACTCTATGGTTAAGGCTGCTAGGGGTTGTGTGGTATCATTTCCGTGTAAAACAGACATGCGGAATTCATTTGTGATATTAAAAATGTAAAATTTCTTATTAAAAAAAAGTTGTGTGGCGAGGAAAAACACAATTTTTTTATTTTTTTTTAGAACGTCATATAACTAATATATATCATTTTTTTTTCTAATAATAAAAAATATTATAAAGGAGCATATTTAATGTAGTTTCTAAATATATACAATTTTTAGGCTTATAGTATACAAAAACTACGCGAAAAAAAATGTTTGCTTCGTGGTGTATATGTTTTCTCCATAGTAAGTATCGATAATCAATGTGAACGTGAACATCCGTAGCGTATTGACCTTAAAATGCATGTATTGCTTGTTATTAGTAAATTTTATTCATAATAACTTCACAAAATGCAGAAATAAAAAAATACAATAAATAAAAACATATTTTTCCTCCTTAAATTTAACATAAACCGTCACAATTCAAACGACGCGACGTCTGTTTTCCGTTACTCAACTTAAGTAAAAAAAAAAAACAGAAGTTTTTTGTATTAAAGGTGTATAAAATGTATATGTTTCTATAATTTATATTAAATATGCTTCTTTATAATATTTTTTATTGTTTGAAATAAAGGATATATATTAGTTATATGACGTTCTAAAAAAATAAAAATAAAATTGTGTTTTTCCTCGCGGCACAACTTTTTTTTTAATACGAAATTTTACATTTTTATTATCAGAAATGAATTCTGCATGTCTGTTTTACACGAAAACGATACCAAACAACCCCTAGCAGTCTTAACCAGAGAGTAATAACATATTGCACGGGACCCCCGATTTTGACGTGAAGGTCCAAAAATTTTACAGACCGCCAATACTAAAAAATATTCATCTTTGCTCACTATATCTATGGTCAAAAATTCACAACTTTTTCTCGATGCGCACAATTTTTTTCGCATTTGTACATTTTGTACTGAGACAAAACCCTACTATATATCGCGTATACTGAATTTTAAATTACATCCCGACGTTTCCGAATCCGTTCAAAGTTGTTTTATTTCATGAATAACTATCGCGGCAACCGTAGAAGATATTAAATTCGCAATTAATTAAGGTTACTGGGATATGTAATTTTTTTTAAATCATGCATGTAATTTACTTACTTTCCCGGGGGATAAAAATAGACATGTTCAACCGTACTCGTATGAAAAATAAGAATTGAGTAGAACTTTTACCTTAGTTATCTAAATAAATATACATAAGGTGCTTCACACACTTGAGCGAACATCTTATGGTGACTGAATTTTTGTATGGAGCCACAGGAAAAATTAAGCCAGACGTTGAGTTTTTTACGACTTTTGGCTAATTTATGTCTATGATCTACTGAATTGCGCCATTTACGCCCAAGTGTGTGGGCGCCTTAGGGTTTTACCACACCAATCGATCGACCGTTGATCGATGGTAAAATCGATTTGTCGACGTCGATTGACAGTTTTTTGGTAGTAATTCACATTTCTCAACAACAATAACAACAAACACAACAGTCTCATTGCATAGAAACTGACAGTTTAAGTTTTACATGCGTTGGTCTTGGCCCAACTATACATACATGTATAACTATAAATTACATACCTTACATACAATATCTTACAGAAATTCACAGCCAAATAGCACTAGATAAGATATCCTTCATAGTAATACATACACAATAATCAAAGTTATCTAGCATACAGACTCCAGAGAACTACCTATCAGTGGCAGAGCGTCCATAGAAGTCGATACCCAACGGCATGCCTAAATTGCAGACCTTTGAGCCAGTTTGAGCACATTTCCTATAAAAAAACATCCGGGTTCCCTACAAATATTTTTTTGACGCGCCGCCACTGCTACTTATTTCAGTTTTTTATTTCTCTACCAGTTGCAAAACACAATTGTAAATAATGAGCAAAATTAATTACCATCTAACTGTATCACATGTATCAATGGAACCTATTAGCTGATTTAAAAACGTTACGCAAATATAGCTCGAGGTAGGATCGATGACTTGCAAGTGCTATTAATAGATACAAAGCTATTAGATATCTGTAACGAATAAAATGTATTTAGTCTGACGTGGTGTGAAGGTGTGAATTGTATAAATATACCCTAGGATATATAAATTATTTATTTCAAAACGTAACATGGGGCAAAGGTACAATATAATGATCTTTAAAAAAACTAAACACTATAAACCTAAACTACAAGTAAAAAACATATCCTAGATCGCTGCCAATGGGTAGTGTGCCCAGAAGGCTGGCCGCATTGCCATGCACGTTTTATGGCAATGCTTATTCGCTGAGCGAAATACTGACCAGCCCTCTGGTCACCTGTTGTTTCAATCAGGCGCGATGCTAGGTCTTTATAGGCCCTAGCGTTTCGACCCCAAATAAAATACAAAAAAAAATTCGTTACCTATTACACGAAAACCATTTTTAAAAGCGTGTTTTGTACGTACGGAACCCTTGGGTCGGATTTCGACTGGCACTTAGCTGGTTTTTTAATGTTAAGCCTTTTATTGCTTCGAAATTGAACGTAAATATTTCATTAAATTGCTTCAACGACGTGAACGACGTGTTAAAACAGTGTAAAATTGTAAGTATTCGTAATTCTGTCTAGAGATACCGGCCGCACCCACTCGTACGCTCACCGACAGCTCAATATTAAAATGGAACTAGGTTTATGGAAGAGATTAAAAAGACATTGCTACTTCATAGCAAATTCTGTAATAAGGGCATCCAGTCGGGTCCATTAATGTTCCTTGTGTCGATAAGTATTTTTTTCGAAACAAATTGGCAGTTTAATATTGCGCCCTCTTTATTGGAGAAATCTGTAACAAAATTGTTAATTTTGGGATTTCTGTAACTGTATTAGTTGTTGAAAGACATTAATTTAACGACGGTGCCACAAATCTGATGTGAATCTCAATGAAATTGCTGTTTTTTGAGGTGCAATGCATCAAATTCAATATACCACAAGATGTCCATTACAATGAAAAAAATGATCCGTAAAAGGCTCTGGAACTGGAACGTCCCGGGGTTCCAACCCGCGTTTAGAAAAATCTTTTACAATCGGTTAAAGTAGATGCTTAATTGTGCGTTACTAAATGACTAATATTCAGAGCAATGTCGCGTAGTTTTAGTGTGTGCGAGGCAACCGGATGGCTCGCGATATTTACGTGATGGGGAACCAAAACCTATGCATTGTGCAAACCGAACTGACCCACGTTGGACTTGGTGTTTTCATCTTCCCCTCCCTCAATTTCCAGTAACTATATGTATGTGAACAAGAACGAGCATGTAAATTGCCATTCACACCGGCTAGTTGGTTATCGATACGTCAGAGTTGGAAGCCGTCAGAAAAATGAGTCCAACGTGAGTCAATTCGGCTTGCACAGGGCGGTTCCACAACGCGTAGGGAGCTTAAATACCGCGAGCCATCCGGTTGCCTCTCGGTCACTGTAACTACGCTACGCGTCATTGCTTTAACTATTAGTATAATATTTTTATTTGAAAGCTTCCTTCGCTTCTTTCACTAAACACACTCGATCAGTTTGTAATTAAGTGTACCCGATCTGTTATCAAAACACAATACAACATTGTCGTGCTTGTCGGACTTATGCAACGCGGCGCTTTCGTCCAATACAGCAGGTGCGGGTGCGGCCTTAAGTAATCAATTCTGATCTATGGTTGTTACTAATTCATAGAAACGTAAGACATACACATACATACAAGACAAGAGGTACAATCAGCAGCAGAAGTAGCTAAGCTGGTGGAGTGTTCAAAATGACCTCTACACGCTCTTATTTTCTTAAAATTAAAGTCGTGTCAAGCTCATTTTGTGTATCCCACCCGCTTAGCTACTTCTGCTACTTACTGACAGTTTATTTGAAACACTTTACCCTACCGCTAATATGTGCCGATATTGTCAATTGTTCCTTGATTAATAATTAGCAACTCGTCTGATGGTGATGAGGATAGAATGTTGTCGAATCTGAAAACAATATGTGATACTTTTTTGGAAAAGGTACGATTTGGTAGATGGCTGAAGGAGCTCAAGTCGTGCGTTGTCCGGATTCAACATTGTATTCTGTTCTGACAAAGCTTTTATTCTAGAACTCTTACTATATAGTGATTATTAGTTATTTAGACAATAGAGTCCACTGAAAAATATCAAGCAATTGTGAGTGGTCATAAAAGGTGTGTACAGTGTAATGATTCACCATTAGAAGTGCTATCGGCACTGTAACAAAAACCCCTGTTTTAATTTAATAATGAATTTAAAAATTGCAATGCCCCGCTGACTCGTTGATGTCTTTTCCATAAAAGCCAGCGCCATATTTTTTTAGTAAATTCCGTTACAGATTACGTATTTGTATTTACAATACAAACGGTTTTTATTGTAAGGTCACTGTAGACACACACTGTAACAAAAATACTGGTGATCCGTTTAAGGGCATAATTTGTATCGTATTGCGAGTAAGAAAACGTAACGTAACGTAAGTTTTTTTTTGTGGGACATGTCGTCTTAGCCGGCCAACCCTCCATACAAAAGCAAAATATTTTTTTCGCAGTTTTTTTTTAAGTTTTTCATAATGAGAATACGATACCAATTATGTCCTTAAAAGGATCACCAGCATTTTTGCTACACTTGTATATATTCTATGTGGCCTGTTTTGGTTCCATTTTAGTGTAAGTAAGTATAAAGCGTCACCTTAAGAAAATGTGATAAAATGCAAACCGATAATTATTCAGTGTCAGTATTGATAATTATCGGTCCTTTATTAACCAATTTAGATTACCTTTTAAATACTCAGAGATAAGCAGTAGTTTACGCAACTGCGTTCTCACAGACCACTTAACTAGATGGAGCATCAGATCAGACGAGTCGTGGTCAGCGCACATATTATCAAACAAAGGTAGATGTCCGACTGCTCGTCACTGTCCCAGTATGTACTTACATGTACCTACATGCCATCTAAGTATTAGCAATAAGAGCGACTGCAGGGTGTCATCTATCGGACATTAGCGCGTTGAGCACTACGACGCTTACCTTATGCAAGTTGCGGAAAATTTCCAAAAAAATGAGGTTAGTGGATCTATCTGGAAAAGTCCACAAGAAACAAAGGAAATTCAGGTTACAGTACACGCTCAAATGGTTAGTGCGTTTCATAAAACGCAGTCGCAGGGAGGTGGTCTATACTTATGTAGTACAGTCAGCAGCAGAAGTAGCTAAGTGGCTAGGGTGGTGTGATCGGCACGACTTTATTGTCAAGAGAATAAGAGCGTGTTTAGGTCATTTTGAACTTTGTACTAATTATATCAACTTTTCAACGTAGACTCAAGAAAGCATAAATAATAGCAAAACGCTATGTGCATACTTATATTCCGACCAAAAAGAGTAGAAATTAAAAAGTGGCAACATCGTAGTGTCGTCCCGTTTTTTTAAGATTGATTTGAAAGGGACGACACTACGATGTTGCCACTTTTTAATTTCTACACTTTTTGGTCGGAATATACGCGGTTACCACACGGCACGAGACAGCGCTATGCAGAACGCCATCTCGCTCGCACACCATCACCGCATACGGATACCGCAGCAGTGTGATCGCCGCCTTAGGTTTAACTCATAATATCAAGTAAAAAAAAATGTTTTCTTGATTTTAGTTTTGTATTAGAAAAAATTATTAGCTGTACTTTATTTTCAGGTTTAATGTGATTGATTATATACTAAACTCACGTTTAAAAAAAATTAACAACATAAAATAGGAAACTACCTAAAATCACTGAAAACACCAACATGAGCATCAGAAAATTGACAAATTCATATCGGTTTTACCCTCAGTGCTTTTCGCTCTTACTGCCTACAGGCGAGATGCATTTCCAGTTGTGAATACTGAAGGTATCAAATCAAAGTCAGATTGTTTAAGTTCGAATGCCGCTCCAGTAGCCTTTACCGCTTAAACGGTTTAACATAATTTAAGTTGCGTTATTGAAAGACCACTAAACATCATGTGCTAGCGTTAAAAGTAGATAGCCGACTTTAGAAGACACGCCCAACCGCGGAATGTACGAGAGCATATTATTTTTACTGACCTTTATTCGCGGGTGCAGCAAAGGTCAAGAATTGGGTCGGACTCTGAGTGCCACAGATTAAATTGATGACTATTTCTATTATTCAATAGCAAGGCTATCAATTTAAAACTTTTGAAAGTAATTTTGTGAGATCGACACAATGCACGCACAATTTTTAGCAACAGCCCAAGTCCTAAAATTTGCAAGTCGACATGTCGCCTTATGATGTGTAGAAAAATATTTACAAAATTATTCAAAATTTAAAGGCTTTTAAGACATGAGGGTTTTACCCGTGGTACCACGGTTTTTGTACCACGAGGGACCACGGGATTTTTTTTCCCCGTATTTTCCCCGTAGACCCCACTGCTCCAGTTTTAAGTTATCTTTTTGAATACGAAACTGTCCGTGGGCCCACGGGTCATTCCTCGAAAATAAATATTTCCCGTAGTCCCACAGCAATAGATATGTCATAAATTACGCCTCTAAATACTATTCTTTTTTTAATAGGCAAGGTAGGTTTTAGTTATTTTTTTTTTGCTGTGCCTTTAAATACTAGCAAATGAATACCATTCGTTTTTTTTTTCGGCTGGCAACATTTGCCGCGAGCGCTAGCTGTGATTTGCTATCTAAGTATTTTATTCAAAAAATCACGTAAAACATTTTAAATTGTGGTTATTGTGTTAATAAACCGGTTGTTGTACACATTAAAAGTGCTAATTTACTGTTAGGTTTACTATTTACTAGGCTGTGTCGTGTTGGCAAACGCTTCAGTGTGTGCTCTAACGGTACTTTATCGAACTGTCACTGTGATCAATCGCCCTGAACACTTTACGATCTCAACGGAAACAATTTCTAATTTATCCTCAATCCACAGTGTGCGATACTCGGTCCTATTTTCTACAAGATAAAGCACTGCTATGCTTTGCTGAAACCTGACCTAACCTAACTTTCTGGGAGAGAAAATGAGCTGTGCCCGCTGCTTCACTAACATCCAGGGATCTAGGTCCCTAACGTGCAATGCATGCCACTCGTCGTTCTGCTTCGATTGCCTCAATTTTGCACCCGATTCAACGCAAAGCCAGAAGTCACTGGACTCCCTTCAGTGTCCTTTCTGCACAAACGTCACTAGACGTCGACCAGGTGACGACACTCCGAGCCGCAGTGAAACATCTTCAAGAAAACCTCTATCCTTGAACATGTCATGCGACAACGTCCATGGAAGTCCTTCAGATGGTGATCGCGACAATAAGTATGGGCAAGCTGTCACCATGGATAATATAAGCCGCCTGCTTGATCAGAAACTGTCACCATCCTCCTCTATTATAATGGGCTTACGCGACTCCCTTAGGGCTGATTTTAGAGACATGCTCACTTGCGAAATTAATAAGTCAGAGCAAACACTCAAGAAAGAATTTACCACTACAACAGACTTTATATCAGCCCGTCAAAATGATCTGCAGGTGTCACTGGCAGCTAAGGAAGATGAGATTAAGTGCCTTGAAAACAAATACCAGTTACTAGAAAATGAAACTTCTGCCCTTCAGTCCCGCCTTAAATCATTAGACCAGATGACACGAAATCTTAATGTTGAAATACAGGCTGTACCGGAGGGCCGCCACGAGAACTTGATTGAACTCTTCAGAACCTTATGCACCAGCCTTGGTTTTCAAGTTGCAGACAATGACATTCGAGCCTGTCGCCGTGTTGCTAAGATAAATGCATCCTCCCCTAGGCCACGTAACATAATTGTGACATTGGCATCGCAACGTCTGCGGGATGCCTTGCTTTCTGCTGCACACAGGTTCAATAAATCCAACCCATCCGTCAAGCTTGGCACAACCCACATGGGTATCCATGGAGATCACCGTAGGATTTATGTCACGGAGCACCTATCCCCTGAATGCAAAAAACTACATGCGGCTGCTCGTAGCTTTGTTAAGGATAAAGGATATAAATATGTTTGGGTTAAGAATAGCCAAGTGTATATAAGAAAATCAGACAATACCAATGCAATAAATATTAAGAATGAACAATCACTTTTTAACATAGACTGAAGTGACTACTTATTTATATGTATATGAGTGAAGTGAAGGTCTGATTTATTTTGGCATGGATTTATTTTAGAGTAGGTACATTTTAGCTTTGGCAAAGCCAGCTCGCTAAATTACGGACTGAAGATGGTAGAATGGTTTCATCTAAACCCGAGCTACTGAGAGAGATAGAGCGCTTTTATGGGCAGTTATATAGATCAACTCGTGGACCCGAAGTTAGCCTGGCGAATGACCATAGAGCTAGGCTTACCCGACACTATACCGATGACATCCCGGACATCAGCTTGTACGAGATCAGAATGGCCCTGAAGCAGCTCAAAAATAACAAGGCGCCAGGTGAAGATGGAATTACAGCCGAACTCCTGAAGGCGGGTGGAAAACCGGTCCTTATGGCCCTTCAGAAGCTGTTTAATTCCGTCTTACTTGAAGGGAGAACGCCAAAGGCATGGAACAGAGGGGTGGTGGTGTTGTTCTTCAAAAAAGGTGATAGCACCTTGCTGAAGAACTACCGACCCATCACACTTCTGAGCCATGTCTATAAGCTGTTTTCTAGAGTCATTACAAATCGACTCTCGTACAGGTTAGACGACTTCCAGCCTCCCGAACAAGCCGGTTTCCGAAGAGGGTTCAGTACCGTAGACCACATTCATACGCTACGTCAGGTTATACAGAAGACTGAGGAGTATAACCTGCCCCTCTGTTTAGCGTTTGTGGACTACGAGAAAGCCTTCGATTCGATCGAGACTTGGGCTGTACTACAGGCTCTCCAGAGGTGCCAAGTGGACTACCGTTATATCGAGGTAATGAAGTGTTTGTACGAGAACGCCTCTATGTCAGTCCGACTCCAGGACCAGAACTCGAGATCCATACCGCTGCAGCGGGGAGTCAGGCAAGGAGATGTAATTTCTCCAAAACTGTTCACCGCTGCCCTGGAGGACATTTTCAAGGGTTTGGACTGGGGAAGGCTTGGCATCAACATCAACGGCGAGTACATCACTCATCTTCGATTTGCCGACGATATCGTAGTCCTGGCTGAGACCATGGAGGACTTAAGTACGATGCTCGACGACTTCAGTAAAGGCTCTGAGAGGGTTGGTCTAAGGATGAACATGGATAAGACGAAAGTCATGTCTAACGCCCATGTAGTACCAACCCCCATTACAGTCGGAGACTTTACGCTCGAAGTTGTAGACGATTATGTATACCTCGGACAGACAGTCCAGCTAGGTAGGTCCAATTTCGAGAAAGAGGTCAATCGTCGAATCCGTCTCGGTTGGGCAGCGTTTGGGAAGCTGAAACATATCTTTTCGTCCAATATTCCGCAGTGTCTCAAGACGAAAGTCTTTGACCAGTGTGTGTTGCCAGTGATGACCTATGGCTCTGAAACGTGGTCGCTCACAATGGGCCTCATTAAAAAGCTTAAAGTCACCCAAAGAGCAATGGAGAGGGCTATGTTAGGAGTTTCTTTGCGTGACCGTATCAGAAACGATACTATCCGTAGCAGAACCAAAGTAACCGACATAGCCCGTCGGATCGCTAAACTTAAGTGGCAATGGGCAGGGCACATTGCACGGAGAACCGATGGCCGTTGGGGCACTAAGGTTCTCGAATGGCGACCATACACCGGAAGGCGAAGAGTTGGTAGGCCCCCTACAAGGTGGACTCATGACCTGGTGAAGGTCGCTGGAGTCCGCTGGATGCGGGTGGCACAGGACCGGTCATTGTGGCGTTCAGTGGGGGAGGCCTATGTCCAGCAGTGGACGTCTTTCGGCTGAAATGATGATGATGATGATGACATTTTAGCTTATGAGGTTACCTACTAAGTACATTTCAACCCTAAGAATAACATTTATAAATATGTGATCTCACAAAATGTAAGTATAGTCCAATCCAATGTGGGTATGATAGCTTAAAAAAATTACAATATATAAAACTCTTTATTTTTTCCTAGGTATTTAATTTCTTACGTCAAATTGTAGTGAACTGTATAAAGTGAGTATATAAAAGCTTCATTTTCTCAATTATTTTATTTATAAAGGCACCAGGAAACAGCGCCTAGCCTAGTGAATGAATAGTGTTATATGTGTGTTGTGTGTAATGATGTAACATCCACATAAACATGGGTGGCTGGAGTAGTAGCTAATCTCGAAACTGTAATTCAAGGCCAAAAAAGTTACTACAATGTTGCCACTGCAGTAAAATGTTTGTACAATGGTATATTCCCTTTTTTATTAAAAACTCGCTAAGATAATTTATTTGTTGGTAATTTTAATCCTATAATTTAAAGAAGTAATTGTATTTACTTATTTTACATAAATAAAAGACGCCCTAATAAAAAGTTAAACATCAGTGATTTTTGGTTGCAAAGCTGGTATTGCACTTGTATTACTTCGGGTATTCATAACATTTGGTACAATAATTTACGACTAAGTTAAGAACTACATCAAGTCAAAAACGAAACCTTATCGTGTTTAATATGTTCGTTAAAATTGTCTCCGTGTTAGTTTACTGTTGAAAGTAGAGTACAGTCGGCGACAAAAGTTCATACCTACCTTTTTTTTTACAAAAACCTTATTTTAACTAGTAGCCCGCTTCGAACCGAGAACTCGTGATTTACATGCAAACGAGTGGACCAATATAACAAGACACTTTATAATGATTTTTTCGCGCCTTCTAAGCTCCATAAAGCCTTGATCAATCTGGTCATATTTGAACACTCAAATTATATTATTTATCTATGCTGCAACCCCAAGAAATTTTATAAAGTTATCGTGGTACAATTATTTAAAATCAAAAATCGTCTAGACGTCTAGGTAGCCAGCTGACAGTTCCGTTGTATCCGTACGTCTGTAAGTACTTCACTTCGCTTACGCTCCACTCTTTAGATAATGTCACAGAATAAATAATATGATAATGTTGGCCAATATAAAGCAGCATATTATAAAAAGGTTGGCGAAACCTGAAAAGTTTACTTGACAGTGACATAAGCGACAATGATGGTTATGACACTGACGTATCTGTCGTAGATTTTTTGGCCTTGAATTCCAGTTTCGAGTATACAATGATGTATATAGCTGTATTTTATAACTGTCTAAGTATCTACTAGTCAAGTCCAGGTGATGAATGCAAGCAATGTTCATGTGAATAACTTATAGGCACTTATTAATATGGGTCATAACATAATGGTGTTTTACTTTGCTCTTCCTAATTATTCTTGATATTTATAGCTAAAAATACTAATGATCAGGCGTTGCTTGCTTTCTGCTAGTTAAAATTTGAATATGACATAACAGGAGTCAATATTACTCTGGATACCTAAATAGTTGTCGATCAGGTCCCGGATTTATCTCCTAAATAAAGCATTTATGTACCTTTACCTATTGCTACCGCGCTGGTCCAGGAGGCAACCTGTGACATTTCATAGTGTGCGGTATCCTCTTGGATAGGCGTGGTAGACTGTTTTGTTTTGTTTGTTTGAAACTTATTGTAACAGGCGTGTAGTCCGGAATCAAAATAATTTCTATTAAAGTACTCTCCACACTTATCTAGTTACAAATTAATAACAGTTTACTACATTACTTGATTTATTTGTTATCAATACATAAATTATCAGTACCTACGTAATGAATATGTGTATTAGGTGAATAATATATTTGTATATAAGGTATATAACATAACATTTACAATAACTTGTACTTACTTGAAATAATTAATGCTAGGCCGAAGTCTTTAAATTGGTCAACTATTTGCTTTTGTTGAAAAATTGAAATTTTTCCTTATATTTTAAATACCTACTGTCTCTCCCAGTAGGTTTGGGCAAATTATCACATTGTATCACAGGTCACTTGTACCTATTAGAATATTACTAAGTTTTTGTTATCATCTGTTTCGCTTAAATAATGCCTTACTTTTTCTACCAAAATGTTAATAGAATTAGGTCTAAATTGTCAGAATTTTATATCTCTATGTTAAATTCTAGTTATGATTTTATCTGCCTATCCGAAACGAACTTAAATAAAGGTGTTTTTGATGCTGAATTGTTTGATAAGCGATACAATCTGTTCAGAAGAGACCGTGACAGTACTTGCATAAATAAAAGAGAAGGAGGAGGAGTACTAATAGCTGTTAAAAAAGATTATAACGTAACTCGTCAGGTATCTTGGGAGAGCAGGGTGGAGGATGTCTGGCTCAGTATTTTACCAACCGAACCAAGTGAACACTCTTTGCATGTGTGCGTATGCTATCTGCCTCCTGATTTGCCTATTACAGAACTGCAGCATTTTTATTATAATGTTCAAAATATATTTTTGAATGCTAAGGTCGGTGATAAATTTCTTTTTATAGGTGATTTCAACACTCCAAATATCACATGGGCTCGGACAGACAATTCTAGTTATTTTGTTCCGCTTGATCCATTAGACTTAAAGTCGAAATTACTTTTCGAGACCATTTCACTATGTTGTCTGCTCCAACATAATAACGTGCCTAATCACAACGGCCGGTACTTAGACCTGGTTCTGTCCAATGTGGATCTGATCAAGGTATACAGCGCTGAGCCAATGAGTAGGTTGGATGTGCAC
Source organism: Pammene fasciana (assembly GCA_911728535.1). Lineage (NCBI taxonomy): Eukaryota > Metazoa > Arthropoda > Insecta > Lepidoptera > Tortricidae > Pammene > Pammene fasciana. The sequence continues at coordinate 9,999,936 of OU452292.1, forward strand.
CATCCCTCTATTGTGATAGATGTCCCGTTTTCTACCCAGAGCAAAGCCATGGACGCATGTCCTGTGGAGCGTCTTAACTTTAACAAATGCAAGTTCACTGAGATTAGAGCTGAGCTGAGTTCGATTGATTGGTCATCTTTGCTGGGCTTGGCCGACGTCGACGAATGCGTTCATGTGTTCTACGAAAAATTAAATTTAATTATAAAAAAACATACACCTGTGCAGAAATTAAATAAAGGCACTAGCTTTCCTTCGTGGTATAGTTATTCATTAAAACGTTGTCTTAAAGAAAAAAACAAGTATCATAAATTGTTCAAAATGTATGGAAATCCTCGAGATTATGATGCCTTCTCCCTGTTACGCTCTAGATGTAAGCGTCTCACTCATCAATGTTACAAGTTATTTTTGCTGTCTGTTGAGGATGGTCTTAAGTCTGACATTAAATCATTTTGGCGTTTTGTTAAGTCTAAAAGGGAGGGATCATCAATTCCTCATACTATGCAATATGATTTCGTGACATCTTCAGATGGTCAGGGCATCTGTAATCTCTTTTCTGAGTATTTTGGTTCTGTTTTCGAACGATTTAGCTCCCCTGACCCAGCCAATTTGTCCTCTTCACACTTAGATAGACCTTCCCTGTCGAATGTTTTGATTAGCCGTGCAGATATAATTAAAAAAATTAAATCTCTGGACGCTGGTAAGGGGGCGGGCCCTGATGGGATACCCGCCTCTTTCATTAAAGAGTGCGGTGAAGAGTTGAGTGTCCCACTACATTTACTATTTAATGAATCCCTTCGCACAGGTGTATTCCCAACGCTATGGAAAGTTGCGCATATAGTGCCGATATTCAAGTCTGGTGACAAATCACGTTGTGAAAACTATCGTCCAATAAGCATACTTTCCTGTATAGCTAAATTATTTGAATCCTTAGTTTACACCTTCCTCTATAACCATGTTAAACCGTTCATTTGTGACCAACAGCACGGGTTCGTTAGTAATAGATCCACCGTTTCTAACCTTCTTGAATATAAGCACTACCTGTGCAACGTTTTTGCTTCAAGAGGTCAGGTTGATGCTATATACACAGACTTCTCAAAAGCATTCGACAAAGTTGATCATTGCATTCTCTGCCACAAAATTGCGGTCTATTATGGTATTCATGGTAACCTTCTTCGCTGGGTCATATCTTACCTTCAAAATAGAAGCCAGCTTGTCACCATCAACGGGTTCACTTCTCCCGAGGTTTCTATAACATCGGGCGTCCCTCAAGGGTCCCATCTAGGCCCGTTGTTATTTGTTTTATTTATCAACGACCTCTTGGATCGCCTGCACTGTCCCTGCTTACTCTATGCTGACGATCTTAAGATTTTTAAGTCAATTAATGATGTAAGCGACTGCTTGCTGCTGCAAAAAGACCTTAGTCTCATATCTGAGTGGTGTACTCGTAATCATATGTATCTTAATGTGGGCAAATGTCATGTAATATCATTTTCGAATAAGAAAAACAAACACATCTTTAACTATGAATTATCAAGTCAGAGTCTGGATAGGAAATCCGTTGTCAAAGACCTTGGAATATTATTTGACGATAAGCTTAGCTTTAGACCACATTATGACTACATAGTGAGCAGGGGTAGGCAATTGTTGGGTTTCATCTTCAGAACTACCAAGGGCTTCAAAAACCCAAATAGTTTACTCACATTATTCTTCAGCTTAGTGAGAAGTGTCCTCGAGTATGGGTCTCCTATCTGGACCCCGTGTTACGCAGTACATAGCTCTAACATAGAAGCTGTACAAAAGCTACTTTTGAGAGTCCTTGCATTTAGATATAACTTGGGGCGGACGCATAGGTCATACACCAGTAGGCTAAAAAAATACAACATCACTACACTTGAAACTCGTCGTAAGATGTATGACTTTTTATACTTGCACAAAATTATACATTCTAAAATAGATTCTGCTCCTCTTTTATCGTACATTACCTTTAATACACCTAGATTCAGAGGTCGCACCACTAGAGTCTTTTCAATTAGAATTTATAAAAATAATACCTCATTCTACAACCCAATTACAAGAATGTGCCGCCAGTATGACGAGTTAGTGGCTGACGGTAATAATAGTGTTCGGATAGATATTTTTGACCCCCACTTTGCTAGGTTTAGGAAGGGCTTGGCCGACATCCTTTTCCCTCGTTTCTCTCAATCCTCCTCCTCCTCTTCAGTGGATGAATGTTAAACGCTTAAACGCTGAAATATATTTTGTTTAGTTTTTACCTTAATATGAGTTCGTGTTGTATTTATTCTGTGAATGCAAATGTTGCTTTAGTTAGTTAGTTTTTTCTTCAAAAACATGTTTTATTTCTCAATGATCGCTCTTAGATATTGTACCTGTAAAATTCTGCGCTTACTTGTAAAACATGCTGTGTATACTTGCTTTGGATATCGTGCTAGTTATAACACGTTTAACGCCTACTATACTATTAGAGTTTGTATGATATCTGTTAAGTGTACCTAATAAATAAAATAAAATAAAAATTCTCGAGCAGTGGGTCTATGGGGACAAAATTAGTACTCGTGGATCCACTGAGGGTCATAGCAATGGGACCACGGTTAATACCCGGTTCTTTTCAATTACCTACCCATAGTCCCATTTCGGTGTTGTGGGTCTACGGAGATTTTTTTTTACCCGTGGTCCCCCGTGGTACAAAGGCCGTGGTACTACGGTTAAAACCCGAAGACATGGCGTGACAAGGTACCCTGACTACTAAACTTTATAGTCGGAGAAATATGCTTAAAAACATAATTTTACTGATATTCTTGTACTCACCTGTTCCTTAGGATGTAAATAACCCAATTATAACACAAACCCATTCTGGCACTTTTTCACCAGCTTCCACAAAAACTCATGTAACTCGGTAACTAAATGTCGTGACTAGGTACCTTTCCAGATGCACTGACTCAAATGTCTACTTTCGTAATTTTTCCTTTGTCTGTGCTATATGAAGTTTCTTCGTTCGTGCCAAGTTTCAAGTTTCTGAGTTTACGGGAAGTACCCTTTAAGTTTTGAGTTTCTTGCGAGTACTCAGCTCCCAAATATGCAACTTAAATTGATATTTCTTTTCATTGCGTTCACATAAAAGTTTGTTTTTGCCACAGCTGAAAGGTATTACAGACCTGAGTATTTGATATGAATTCCAATTTAATACCTTCACGCGTTTACGAGGAAAAAGGTAGTAAGTTTAAAATTTAAAAAAATATTTTTTGTATGATTTTTATAATTTTTCCTTTGTCTGTGTTATATGACGTTGCTTCGTGCCAAGTTACAAGATTCTGAGCTTACGGGAAGTACCCTTTAGGTTTTGAGTTTCTCGCGAGTACTCAGTTTCAAAATATGCAACTTAAATTGCTATTCCTTTTAATTGCGTTGACATAAAGATTTGGTTTTGCTACATCTGAAAGGTACTATAGCCCTGAGTATTTGACATGAATTTCAATTTAATAACTTCACGCGTTTACGAGGAAAATGGTAGTAAGTTTAAAATTTAAAAAATATTTTTTGTATGATTTTACAAAAGAAATCTACTTTTCGTAATTTTTCCTTTGTCTGTGCTATATGAAGTTTCTTCGTACCAAGTTTCAAGTTTCTGAGTTTACGGGAAGTACCCTTTAGGTTTTGAGTTTCTTGCGAGTACTCAGTTTCAAAATATGCAACTTAAATTGCTATTTCTTTTGATTGCGTTGACATAAAAGTTTGGTTTTGCTACATCTGAAAAGTCCTATAGCCCTGAGTATTTGACATGAATTTCAACTTAATAACTTCACGCGTTTACGAGGAAAAAGGTAGTAAGTTTAAAAATATATTTTTGTATGATTTTACTAAAAATGTCTACTTTTTATAATTTTTCCTTTGTCTATGCTATATGACGTTGCTTTGTGCCAAATTTCAAGTTTCTGAGTTCACTGGAAGTAGCCCGTAGGTTTTGCGAGTGCCGAAAACTCTAAAATTTGCAGCCTAAACGACTGTATCTTTTGATTGCGTTGGCTTTTAAGTTTGATTTTTTCACAGCTTCAAGGGACAATAGACTGAGTATTTGGTATAAATTTCAGCTTGCACGCGTTCCTGAGAAAAATGGTCTTGACAGACAGACAGACAGACAGAAGGACAACAAAGTGATCCTAATAAGGATTCCGTTTTTTCCTTTTGAGGTACGGAACCCTAAAAATCATCTAAGGTAGATTAGTTTCCATAACAACACAAATATTTATATCCTCTTAGACATTCGTTTCACGTATAGCTACTGCGTTTTGTTTTTATAAGACCTAATTACTCAGATGCTCATATTCAGAGCAATGACGCGTAGTTTCAGTGACCGCGAGGCAATCGGATGGCTCGCGGATAATCAAGCTCCCTATGCGTTGTGGAACCACCCTGTGCAACCCAAACTTAACCACGTTGGACTTTGTTTGATGAAACACATATATTTTTGTTATAGGTACGAGTTATGCTCGTGTTATATATTATGCTAGGAAGTAGGTAGGTACGAGGTATGCCGCATGCTACAGTATGCATTTGAGGGTTAATCAGTGCTTTAACGAAACATTAAGTAAGCAATAAATCACGGAACTTGTTTGACAATAAAATACGCTTGGTTTTACAGAACTACACGGTTCCATCAATCGATATTTGAATCACGATTATCATTAATTGGCAATTAATTCATCGCCGGAAATCTTTATTCATGTCGATTAACTTGAACAGTTGATTTGTGGGACAAATTGCTGGGTACATGTTCAAACCCTGCCTGCGAAGGTCCTTGGCTCCTGGTTACGAATCTCATTATTTACCTACATTCATTTGAAAAGAGCGCGAATATTTGTTACTGAAACACATACGAGTCCATAACATTTTTTGGATCTTATTGCTCAAACAATCAGGTAAATGATTTTTTTTTCGTTTTCCCTTAGGTACAGTGGGCCAAGAGAGTGGTCTACCAGTTTTGACAAAGGTTTCTGCGAGATCTAACGATCGCTAAAGGTTGACTTTTCTAACGGAGTTTAAAACATGAACGACCATGTTGTCTCATGACGTTCAAACGAACCTCAACCGTAGGGTGGTAGACCACATTTTTGGCCGACTGTACAATTTACATACAAGAAGGACACTCAAGCTTTTGAGCTAAAACGGCTGCTTGCCAGTTATATGATACCGATTACCAACAGATAACGCGAACGCGCTAACGCTTATGATAGTTCCCACTCGTACTCGTATTAGGCTGCTAGAATTAAAATACAGTTTACAAAAAAATACTCTATACTCAACCAATGCATATTATATAGACTTCTGCAACGCAAAGATGATGAAAAACATTTTTATTTATTGTCCAGCCAGTCACTTCAATATTGTCACATCAAAATCCGGTTCGATAATACCAAAACATACTTTGAACCAATTAGAAAAAAATCTATCAATTAAATTACCAAGCAATTAAGTAAAAAATACGCATTCGTGCAAGCAAAGGTTTGAATAGCAGACAATGGAGGACCTATTAGGTACATTTTCCAATTTGAAATCGAAGCACGTTCGTAATAAAAGGCGCCACGCCCTGCCCGCGTTCTTGTTCCAATATCTGGACCTGTATTGTCAATGCTGAGCGCGCAATCGCCTCAGAATCATCGGAATGAAGCTTGGGATTCATCAGTCTGTAATCAACCAGTGTTGAGCATAGGAACTGCTAGGGACCTACGGAAGTTTTGTGATTTGAAGCTGTAAAAAAAACGAGCTTCTAAACAAGGTCTTACAGAACAAGTTTGTAAAGTAAAAAGTTCGAATATCGTTAATATATGTATTGTACCATCACAATTTTTTTGTGGATTACAAACTTATTTGCAATTGGTTATTTAATCGCGAGCTATGTATGGAGACATCATCACATCAGTTTTTCAACGGCAAAATCAAAGTTTGTCCCTCAACCCATTTTATTTTTCGTTAGGTATACAGTAATGTTCGATGATTGTTAGAATGTTAGAGTCGGACTCGCACTTGGCTGTTTTTTTTTCGTAACCTTTCGAGATCACATGTTTCACTGGATTGCATTGCATGAGGCCAAAGCTGGAAAAGCGATGGCAATCTAGTGCCTGGTGGGTATTCGGAGGCTGTAGCCGGACAAGGGCTATTTAGTAATTTATTGTGGGGTAACACGCACTCAGCCCACGAGGCTGGAGGCAAGTGCCCCAATTTACCTAAAGTCAAAATATCAGCTAATTTTTGAGTAATGATGCTTTGCTTCTATATTTGCGCTAGAGGCCCCAGGCTAGCACAACGCTGAGTCGGGACCATTTTGTAATAAATGAATCATTTTTAATTTTATTTATGAAGTACACGTGTACAGTCGGCCAAAAATTTGGTATACCACCCTACGGTTGAGGTTTGTCTGAACGCGCGAACGTCATGAGACAACAAGGTCGTGCATGTTTTAAACTCCGTTAAAAAAGTCATCCTTGGAAATTTTTGTCAAAACTGGTAGACCACTTTCTTGGCCCACTGTACCATTTATTAGGCTTAAGTATTACTTCAAGAATAAACATTTTCTATTCGATTCTATTCATTTTCGAAAATTTCATTTCCAGGTCAGGGAAATGAATATAATACTTGGAATTTTGACTTTTGTTGAATTTTATTACAAAATATAGTTAAATAGGTAGTAAATAAGCGATGATTTATCATAATAAATGGTAATAAAAAATATAAACTGAAAAACACACCTACAAGACTTCATAGTTTCAAAATCATAAGGTTTTTTACTTCCGCAATGGTATACAACATCGTCATGCGAAGTATGACATACATAGTTTTGGTAAGAGTACATGGGTCAATCAACTATTCTTTGTCAGCAAAATTTCGCATACCTCGACTAATAGTGATAAAAATAAATTATGCGGATTATATTTAACTAAGTTATGCACTTTATATAAAATACAGATAAACATGCTACGAATTGCAATCTCTTCTATCACATTTTAACACGTTATATCTTCGTTAATGCCAGTGACCCAGTGGACATAGGTGTCCCTCACTTTTGTATGAAAATAACGGCTCTTCCGCTGGGTCACCCATTTTTTTAATGAATAATGTGTCGTTATTATTTATTTTCCTGATCTGGTATGCGTGTAAAGGATCTTGATTCATGTTGACATTGTTATAACCCACAAAAGTTAAACTAATAATGAATAAGGGCAATTCTCGCAAAAAACAAGAAAAAGTTGATTGACCCACATACATTGTTTGTAGGTACAGTGGATCCTCTGTAATAAGGTGCAAGGGTCAGCGTAGGTATATGATTCTTCTAGAGTTGCTAGCGCCCACCGCTACGGTGTTCGTGTATCATTAAACGGGCCGTGCACTTATTACTGAGTTAATATAATATATACGAATATTTTATTCAGGGTGGTATCTGATTTAGAAATTGTACAACTTACATTGTGTTAAATTGTGTTATTTCGTTTCTATATAACCTCGTTATTTTGATAGGCATCGAAGGCCTAAAGCTAAAAAGGTATTAAATAACAAAATATGTGCATTGTAATAATACCTAGGTATTATTTCGACTAAGCCGATACGATCAGTAAATCTCATTTGACTAGGGCCTAGAATAAATGCCATTACCATAGGTACAATGATGACCGTCGGTCGGGAGGCTAATTCGATTTGTTCGATATTTAGTTTTTGGTAACGGCCTCCATAGCCCAGTTGGTAGTGACCCTGCCTACGAAGCAGGAGGTCCCGGGTTCGAATCCTGGTAAGGGCATTTATTTGTGTGCTAATCTCAAATATTTGTTCCTGAGTTATGGATGTTTTCTATGTATATAATTATGTATTTATCTATCTAAGTATGTATATCATCGCCTAGCACCCATAGTACAAGCTTTGCTTAGTTTGGGGTTAGGTTGATTTGTGTAAGATTGTCCCCAAATATTTATATTTATTTTTATTTATATTTTTATATAATGGTTTGTGTTTTTGTGACACTTTCGTTTGAGGGTATTAGGGGAAAAGATGTAAAATCTGCGACACAATAGGTGGGCAAATCCCAGTACCAATATAGAGATTATGCGATACAATAGTTTATTTGTTTAAATTTAGTCCTGCTCAAAAATATTTGACAACTTGCCAGGACCGTAGCCAGGGGGGGCATTATGGGGCAATGCCCTACTTTAAAACTACCATCGGCTCGAAAAGCTATGAAAATAAAAGTAAATACCCTACCTTAAAATTGCCATGCCCTGCCTTAATTTAGCACTGCCCTCATCTTATCTGCAACTGTAGCCGCTGTAGCCGGCGCGCTGCCGTCGCGGAAGGCCGCTCAAAACTATGATCATCGTAAATTGATCGAAACATGTCGAGCAAAAATCAACCAAAATTACGTGAGTGACCCGTTATAAATATTTACGTCTCTCTGGGCGGTAAGTGAGATTTGCCGCCACGGGCGCTGCGGCAAATCTCACTTCACAACCAGGAGAAGACGTAATAGTTATTTGTTATACAAGGGGTGAAAGTTGTATTTTACGTGCGAGTGTTATTTGAAACACGAGCTAGCGAAAGGATTCTATTATTGACCACGAGCGAAGCGAGTGGTTCAAAAATAGAATCCTGAGCGTAGCGAGTGCTTTAATACACGAGACGTAAAATAACTTTCACCCGTGTATAACACAAAACTTTTCACCTCACTACAGCGAGGAAAATAAGAAAAAGGGTGCATTTTGCTCGGTTTCCCGTAATTCCTCAGGTGTTTAATACTTCTTCATCACTCGAATCACTAATTTTTAACAAAACACCCGAGAAAAACATGCGAATATTTAACGTTGATATGATGGATGAATTGAAATGAAAAGTTTTGACGTAAAAGGTTTTATTAAATGTCAGATGCGTTTTGTTCGTACGTAGACTTATTCGGCTGTCAGAACAATTTATCCGTTTTTACAAAAAGAATGAAGATTAATGTTGAATGCTGATATTTATGAATTAAAATAAAGTTGTAAGACTGTATTAAATGTTTTTACTCGATGCAATTCATTAATTGCGATGTTAAAAATTCTGCACTTTTAACGTTTTACGTTTTGTTAGCTGTCAAATGTCACTTAAGCCACTTGTCACTTATGTCAAAACTCTTTCACCACATGTGGATAAAAAGCGATTTTCACAATAGATATTAAACAAACAAAAAGGGCTTTCCGAGCTAGTGAGGTGAAAAATTGTGTACGCACCAGCACGGGCGGTAATAAAGAAGGCCTCAGTTCGCTTGTTTATGGCCCTTACCTTCGCCCACAAATACCCGCGATCTGAGCCCTTCTTTATTTTACCGCCCTAGGTGCGTAATGTACTATTTTAATATGTTGGAGTCTCACGAGACTTTCATAGTTAAAATTAACTGCAAATCTCTTCGGCTTTAACTTATAACATTTACGTTAAGTATACTAGCCTAAAGCGAATAATAGAGCTAATTCTCAAAGGGCGTCAACATTCAAAGTTGATCAATTTGTCAAACTAGTCTACATACATTGATGAATTTATTAGTGAAGTTGTGCAATGTAGAGATAGGCCAGTCAACAAAGATCGTAGCAGTCTTCCAATGAATGAATGACTTTTTTTGTATACTCAAATCTCTTCAACTATGCTTTTAGTGATACCGCTTGAGTAACATTATAAGAGTCAATAAACTCTATTGGGACCGGACATTTTGTGACGTCATTGCGAGTTGTCGTTAATTAGAGAAATTAATGTTAAAGTAAACCAACTAAAGTCAAAAATGTTTTGACGATTTAGACAGTAAATCGTTATATCGAATGACGTTAATATTTATTTATTTATTCATAACATTACATTAATAGGCTTACAGTAACCAAATCGCCTACATATAGTTTATACTGTAGATCGCGATTTCCACTCACCACCAGGCAAGTTGTACGCTTATTGTCCGTCACCGTCATGGACGTCATGGAAATTAATGTTAAAGTAAACCAACTAAAGTCAAAAATGTTTTGACGATTTAGACAGTAAATCGTTATATCGAATGACGTTAATATTTATTTATTTATTCATAACATTACATTAATAGGCTTACAGTAACCAAATCGCCTATATATAGTTTATACTGTAGATCGCGATTTCCACTCACCACCAGGCAAGTTGTACGCTTATTGTCCGTCACCGTCATGGACGTCATGGTATATCGAATCCTCTGTTGTCAAGGAGATAAAGTGCTTGTTCAGATATTTTCGAGTACCCCGGCTGCTCAGATATATTTGATGGCGACTGTACTTAATGACCCGCGTCAGTTATGATGATTATGTGTCAGAGTTCATTTTTCGGAGACAAGTCGGAAAATTAGAGAAATGCTTAATATTTTGGTAACCAGTGCTTTTAGACCCCCTGTTAGTTAGGACTTACGTTACAAATTAACACTATTCGGTACCTATTAGCTCCTCAATGAAATACGAAATACCTCGAATTACAGGTCAGCCTGTACATAATAACTTCGTTGGATGGAGTAAATAAATACAATACTTATAACGAGTTGAATGCAACTGCAACATTGAGAGCGCTTATGATAATGCCTTGTCTAATCCGTTTCTCAGCAGCTACCCTCAAACATGTCAGGAAACACTGACCTTAATAAAATAGCCTTTATTTACAGAACAAAGAATAACAGTTACACATCATCTCTCTATTATCTCCCATCTTTTGTATTCTTTGCCTGCTTGCCCTTCGGCAAAGGCCTCCTCCAACCTTCTCCACTCTCTCCGATCTAATGCCACTCTGCTCCACGTACGGCCAGCTACCTGCGTGATGTCGTTTCCTCGCCTTTCTTTGCCTTTCTGACAAACACTGACATTATGTTTAAATTATTAGATACAGCTGTAATAAAAATACTGGTGATCCGTTTAAGGGCTTAATTGGTATTATATTGCGAGTAAGAAAAACAAGAGAAAAAAAATATGGATTTTTTTTTGTATGGGAGACGTTGTCACAGCTAGACATCCATAGTCTCCATACAAGACTAAACTTTTTTCTTACTTTTTGATAATTAGCATCCGACCAGTTCTGCTCTTAAAAGGATCACCGGTATTTTTGTTACACCATATATACAGGGTGTGGCCTGTAATACAAGCAAAAAATTAAAACGTAGATCGTACTCCTTAAACAATAAAACTATTGTCCAACGACTTTTAAAAAATATGTAGTCTTAAGATGTGTCTCTTTTTCATACAAACTAAATATTATTTTCAATGTACGTTAAAATCCGTCTAATTGACTTTGCTTTGTCCAGAGTTGCTGGATTTGTCAGGCTTGTCACCCTACAGACATAATCAATTTCGCAATACATTGCGTGTTCAGGTAAACTTTAAAACTTAGAGCTTTTAACCAACCGGAGTGGCCATTGACAGGCGCTCCCCTCTGTTAAAAATATATGAAAAATGATTTCGAAAAATATGTACTTAGGTACCTATTTTCTATTACAATCTTTTATTTAACTGCATGACCGCGTTTATCAGTTAAGTCCTAACCACTACCTAAGTACTACAGTCACAATCAAATATAACGGAGCGCCCAGGGTACTCAAAAAAATCTAAGCATGCACTTTATCGTCTTGACAATAGAGGCGTTTAACAGATATTTGTGACCACCTTGGCCGCTCCGATATATCTGATGGCAGTGATGGGGACTGTACAATGCATTCGTTGTTATTTATAGAATGATAAGATCTTATACCGACTCGATTGTGATTTATTTTTACGTTTGTAATATTGGTTTCAATGCTAATCTATAATCAATAGTGCATTATTTATTTACAAGGCAATATTGCTAAACAAATATAATCTTGCGGTCACGATATCTAGAATATTTACAATGTCAGTGCTTATTTTACAACGACGAAAAACCCATTTCGTAAGAGTTTATTCGGCACTCTATACAGGCGTAGCCTACACTATATTATATTCACGACTTTTAAGCATGTTTTTGTTATTGATAGGGTAATGCAATATTAGTATTTTTTTTAATTCCTCTAATCGCAACCATTATACGCTCATTAATATCAAAACTGCCTTGACGTTTTTGAGCTGATTAATTAAAATTGGACCCTACTTGTGGTGATTGTTTTACCTGCCATCGTGTATATTGCCGTTAACTTCGCGTAAGGCGCATATTGATTACAATTTCCATGTGCTTATCTACATAATAATGTGACGTTTTCAAGCTAAAGGTACATCATTGTCGGTTATTAATAGAGTTAGTATTTCTAAATGAATTATTGTGGCAGTAATGCCTTATTGACTACCGACACCTTTTACTTGAAAACGGTACTACGATGTACCTTTTACGTGAAAACGGCACTATTATCTGATTAACACGTCAAGTTCGCTTCAACTCTACGATATGCTTAGTTTCCATGTTATTTTGCGATACAATCGTGTAGGAACGTTCAAAATAAGTTAATCACCAGAAATAACCGTGGAGACAAGGCCTTACTTTTAGCATTCATGTGAACCTGGCACAAGCGCCACAGATAGTATAAACATATTCAAGACGCATTGACGCATACTATATGTGTTTATCATTTATAATACTATGTTGCGTGTTGACGAAGTATCAGTAACAAACACCCGGTGAATTGCTCAACAATTGAACATCAGCAAAATTATTGAATTCAAAGGATTTATGGGCCTGTAATAAAAGGTAAGGTCAAGGTTATAGACGGAACGTTCTTTTACTATCTATTATATTTTCATTTGATTTCTAAAATATCTTGACGCCTAGGTGTTTAAAACATGTTTGGATTAAGTGCATTAATTTTTGTATTGGAAAATCGGCGTTATACCACATGCAACAAGGAAAAGCAAAAAATGTAGATACACTCGTGAGTCTCCAGTTGCTCGGCCGCTCGAAATCTATTATTAGATTTGCTCAAATGACTCATTTGCTTATTCTGGTAGATTGCTAGGTTTCCTCGATTTCTAGATTAATATGATGGCTACAAGTAAGTATTAACAAGTTTTTATTTTTATTTTTAACTCCTGACATTTAATAAAACGTAGGTGTACAAATGCACTAGTGTCGTCATCCTTGTTTTGTGTTAGTTAATCAGCTAGGACATAGTTCTTTAGCTTGTCTAGACGCCTAGGTATTTACAAGATGTGTTTCACTATTTTTTCACACTTCCCTGTATTATCCCCGTGAGAGTCGCCATCAGACGTATCGGAGCGGCCAAGGTGGTCACAAATATCTGAACAACACCTTTATTGTCAATGCGATAAGGTGCTTGTTAAGAAATTTTTGAGTACCGTGGTCGGTCCGATATATTTGATGGCGACTGTACAGCGAAACAACACATCTAGTGTCAAAACGATAAAGTGCCTGTTCCGATGTTTTTGAGCATCTTGGCTGCTCTGATATTTTTGATGGCGATTGTACCTAAGATACACTATACTATTAACCATATATTTCGTCTTTCCAGGTGACATGATGGCTCCGGTGAAGCTGGAAGGTCCTACATTGGGACAGAAACATCGCACTTACAATAAAATAATAAAAGAATCTACTGCAAACCCGACAACGCACGCTCTAAAAGATATCGATTTTAACGAAGATGATGTCAACAACTTAGTCAAGGTCGATACGGCCAGCGCAAATAGAAATCTGGATTACATTCTGGGAATTCTCAAGGGCAATGATATGTTGTACGTATCGCGTGCACTCACGCGGAGTCTTTGGCTCATCACCGATAACACTTACGCCCATATTATAAATCCTGAATACTTACACTCTCATCTCATGCCGAATATGATGACTAAAGCGGCTAACAAGTTGATGCTCCATATAAGGCTCCACTTACGAGACGAGAAACGTGTCGAAGATTTCTTCAATTACTATGAACCCCTCGACTTGAAAACTGCTCTCAAGTGGCTACCACATTGCTCTGCAGCATTCATGGAGATTAAAGTCGATAAATATTCGAATGACGTTGATTCACATCTACTGAAACGCCTTTGCGAGAAGTCTCATCGTATATTAGAGGTATACGTCAGGACTAACAAGAAGTGGGGCGCCATTCGGAAAGGATTTCAGGCGACAACGTTTTTGTTAAACACGCATATAGAATTTTACCTCGGCTTATTAGAAACTCGCGAAAGTCGCGATTTTCCAACATTCAATGTGAAGTATACTAAACTCTTATTGAAGGCATACCCTGGACGAATACAACAAAACTTCTGTAATTATGCCAACAATATTCATATTCCGACATTTGTCAAGTTCTTAGACGAGAATAAAGTTAAAGAGTTTTTGCTAACACAAGCGAATATCGAAAACCAAAATCAAAAGCGGGGTAGTTGGATAGATTTCGATAAGGTGCAATACTTCCTTAGGAGAATGCCGCAAGAAGAACGTGTTAATTTCATTAAACATGTATTTGTGAACAAATGTGGAAAAAAAGATAATGAAGTTTCAAAAACAGAGTCCAGTACTGAAGATATGGAAGTGGATGATACCATAAATGATGAAAATTCTGGTATGATCAAATTATACAAATTCGTCAGTCGCAGGGGCTATAATAACACTTGTGAATTACTAAGTTGGTATAAATGTTTACCGTTTGACGTAGTGCTAACAGAATTTAAAGAAAAGATAAAGACCACTACAGCCGAATATGAAAGGAATTACATGTTCCAGCGGCTAACACAAATCGTCGAATATGATATGAATAATTTAGAAACCTTATTGCAATATTATAATGATTGTCATTTGAAAGATTCTCAATATAGCAAAGTTGAATTCATTCATAACTTATTTCACAGACCAACTAACGTCCTCAGTTATGATTCCAAGTGTTGGAATCTTTTAATGAACATTTATAACGCCATTAATCTTAACATTGAGGAGTCTGAAGACAAAGACTTCTATAATGATCAAATCATGCTTAGGGCTATAATTGTACATGAGGTCATCAACAAAAAGGAAGTCCCTGAAAAAGTAATAGAAAAATTTAATTTTGACACTTTTAAAGAGTACCAGAAAAAATTGACTATGCAAGATCAAAAACTATTATTTGAATACCTCTACAACTATATAATAAAGAAAATTGAGCAACAAAATTTTGGTGACCATAAAGTTTTCATTGAGAACGTTAATCAGATTAAATTAATCCTAAGATTATTAAATGACTGGCAAAAGAATCTCACAGACTATCCTTATGTCTTGAAGAAAATTAACGAACTAATTAAAGCTAAGCGAGACAACGCCATAAAGGTCAATCTATCATGGATATATGATGTCAACAAGAGCTGGAGAAAATGCATGTTTGAAGAATCAATTCTTTTGTGCGAGGCTGATAGAGTATGTGTCAATGCGTTGAAACACGACCCCGGTCTACTCTCCCGACACGAAGCAGTGGTAGCAAGCATGCGTTGTAACGACGCAGTTTCTTTGAGAAACCTACTTATTAAACTTAAAGTATATTGGGCTGATTCAATTGCCTCTGAATGGTCACAATCATATCGAGAGAGGCTTACTCAACCTCTAGGTCACAAAGCTTTAGTACGAGGATTATGTTTCCTACTGCCACAACAGGAGATATCTGTTATTATCAACGAATATAAACCAGAAGACGCGAATATTAACTGGGAAAAGAATGACGAAGTTTTGATCAGCTTAAGGAAGCACATTGCTAAAAATATGCATTTCGCTCGTCCTCAACCGACCCCCGACGATATTCTACAATATGCAAAAGGAGATTACTTGCAATTCGCTCTACCGTCTCTCAACGCCATTCTCTATAACTTATGCCGTGTCCGCAGCAGCGAGTTAATACCGAAGTTATTAAATTCTCCGGTCTCATTGCAGAAACATGGTATTCGGTGTGCATTTATGAAAATGCAAAGTGAAGATCTACAGCGAATTTTCAGTGACCATTGGAAAACTATTAAAAACTTATCGATTCGAGCGGTTCTATTCAAACTCACTTACGAACTGCTGTGCAAAGAAAAAAATCCGGCCAAAATTGAAAACATTTGGAGTTTGTTGACGGTCTTTATAGACGCGCTTAGTTTTGAAGAAGACAAAACCATATACGAAATCTTAGGAAAAGTTGATAAAGTACCTCGTAGTGTTAGACCTGAGTATGTGATGAGAAGCTACAAGTTCTTGAAGACTTTGCTTCCCAAGTCGGACTTGGACAAAAGTAAATACGAAAGTTCTCTTAATGCTCTGATACGTCATATGGAAACACTTATAGATTCAATGGAACCAGATTTTATATCTGAGATCCTACAAGAGTACTTTTCAGCTGTTTACACAAAAGACAAAACAGATGCGTTTTTTCATAATGATGTGATGCCTTTATTAGCATCATTCCTTTATTGTTCTGAAAGTATCGAAATCCAAGCTCAAAGATATGAAAGGGTACTGTTGCCTTTACTGAAACATACGGTAGCGTCATGGGCAGAAAAAGATAAAAATGACATTGTAAAAACTAATCTCAAAAAGTTACTTAAAATACTGCGCCAAAAATTAAGGCCTCTTGTAGAGAAAAATAAGATCGTGCCCGCCGCTATGTTCGCTGAAATACAAAAGGAACTTGAACAATCGTTGGATCCAAACGTCGCTTATCTCACGCTAAGAGAATGGAAGCTGACAGCTGCATTTGCAAGAGTATTAGGAGACAGCAAAGAGAGAGTTGACCGCAGCAAATACGACGAAGATAATGACTTTTGGAAGGCCATCTGCAAAGAAACAGCACCGCATTTCGGTAAAATGTGTCTCGAATTTTTGAAAGAGGACATCCAGTCATTCTTCCCTACCATTGATGAATACTTTACGAAGGCATTAGGGCTTGTTTTCGACGATCTTATGGATCAAGAGATTCGAATTGAAGTTTTGAAACACATGCTAACCGAGGAGCTGACGCAGTCCTATTTAGTCACTATAAGGATATTACCATCATACTATGGAGGTTGCAGTGAAGATCAACTATTGGAGTTTTACAAAACGATCTTATCTCACCCCTCTTTAGAGGTCAAAATGCACTTTTACCATAAAAATAAACAGTGTAGACATAAGGATCTGTAACTTGCATAATTTACTTAAGAGTCGCCAGATACAGATTGACATACAAAACTTATTTTTGCAATATTTTCTTTGTATTACAATTTTTAGCAACGAAAACGAATTACCGACATAGATCTGTACTGGTAGAATGCCCATGCCAAATTTCGTGGATCTAAACAACGTCGTTTTAAAATGAGAGCTGAACTACGTTTGTATGGGGACGCGAGTTCACGCGAGCGTCCTGGCGACTCTTAATTGCCTTAAAATAAATGATGTTTTTCTTTCTTCATACTAATGCTTTTACACATGCAAAGTGTCTTGGTGTGTAGCCCAATATAACATGGGTCCAGGGCTCAGAAACAGGAATTTGCTCCATAGTAAAAACCGGTTTTTTATTTCGTTCTTACTTCACTGTTTCATATTTAATCGAAAAATCATATAATATGAAGTGAAAACCTAAATAAAACATCGGGTTTTACAAAAAACCATAAAATAATAAAATATGTTTGATTATTTCAGGGTTTTTTGCCTTAACCGGTTACGAGCCCTGCATGGGTCACTATGACAATGTTCAAATTCCAATTCAATAAAAGTGAAACATAGAACCAGCCAGCCAGCCAGCGGTGGTATTGGGCCAGCGGTGGTACAAACGTTTTTATGTAAAATGTAAAGGAGATTGCTTAATAAAAAATATATGTTGGCAAACACTTTTATTGCCTGTTCACTTAACCTAGTATCAATAATTAGAAAGTAAGACAAAATGAACTGTCTTTTCTATGGTTGGCAAATCAAGTCACAGGATAAAAAAATGGTTAACAATTACTTCACAAAGTTTCATAATACGTCCATATGCTACACAGCTCATTTGCTTTTGATTAATCCTTAAATCTATATCCACATAAGTTTTTGCGTAAGTTCACAAATAGTAAGAAACATCCTTAAGGTTACTTTTATTTTAAACGTTACAATCTATAATATATCCCAAAAATTATCAATTTACAATTCGTTTATGGAAGTGTTTTAAATGTTTCAATGGAATCAACTTACATTTTATGTATCTGTAAGAATTGCAAATTTTATTCCGGTTAAACACATGAAGTTTGACTATAATGACAAAAAATTGCATACACGTACCTACCATCACGGGTCAGAATTGCATTACCAATTCCGTACAAGGCGGGAAGAAGTTGATTCGAGGTATAAAATTTAAGAAATTTGAACCTTATGCATTTGTCGCGATACATGGCATGTTTGAATCATGTACCGCGAGAGTTAAGTTGGGTACACAGTTGGCATAGTAATATTTAACTTTGTTAATGTGGGTAGATCGGGTAGACTTACATACGGAAGGTTTCCGTGGGTGCGCCCATTTGTCTGTTAACGGTCATAGCAGTCTGGACGTGATAGACAACGTATTAGTGTTATAATACGAAGTGAGTGTGAGAAGATACCTAATGCAAGAACTGGAAATACTACGCCAGCACACCGAGATACGAGAGCTAAGTGTCTTACTAGATATGTTATATCAATCTCGACAGACTACAGAATCACTTTAATACTATCATTGTAACAGTACTCGTGGTTACCATAAAGATCATCCATGCGTGGTATCGGGTCCATAATCTTATCCTAGAATGATATAATGCCATGTTTAACAGTTGAGTTGACCCTACCGAACATCCGTGAAAGAGTTTATTTATATAATCATACGGGGCCACGTTGAGGAGTTATCCGTGCATGCCTAGGGACTTAGAATAGGTCGAGAGCGACGCTAGCTGTGGAGTATTGCCAGCATAGCCCCTAGGGAATTAGGCGCGGTCGAGAACGGCGCTAGCTGAGGAGTATTGCCAGCGTAAGCACGTAGATGGTTAGGCGCGCGGTCACTGAGCTGAGGAGGTATCAGCAGGTGCATAGGCCTCTCCTAGGCGCGAGTTCAGGTAGAACGGCGCTACGCTGACCCGTGATCAGCGTATGCAATAGGTGACGCAGAAATGCGGTCTCGGTACGGTACTACGTTGAGGAGGTATCAACGTATGCCTAGGGAATTAGGCGCGGTCGAGAACGGCGCTAGCTGAGGAGTATTGCCAGCATAAGCACGTAGATGGTTAGGCGCGCGGTCACTGAGCTGAGGAGGTATCAGCAGGTGCATAGGCCTCTCCTAGGCGCGAGTTTAGGTAGAACGGCGCTACGCTGAACCGTGATCAGCGTATGCAATAGGTGACGCTTAAGTGCGGTCGTGAGTGGATCCACGCGACGGAGTTGTGAGCAGAAGCAAGGAGGACGCTCGTACGCGCAGTCGTGACACGGAGTTAAGGGGAGGAGTTATTCGCGGATGCCTCGAGGAAACTAAGGCGAGCAGCAGCGAAATAGTTCTCGTAGAGCCTACGCTGATTATCGTGAGCGAGTCGAAATACTACATCACATTATCATTGATCATAAAGATTACAGGCCTTCGTAATAGTATTCACCCTAATTTAGACTTCCACAGTAATATACTTAGTGACTTGGGATCTCATAGATTGTTTAATCCCCTTAGATGGAGGAAGCGAGTCTCGCCCTCAGGCTGGACACCAGGCTGTCGTGGTGATCTACGAAGTGATCACTCGTCACCACTCCACAAAAGGAGTTCTAGTCTGCTTGACCTGAGAGGTGAGATTTGATCATCTATGTTTCTTTCCATCGCGTTGTGCCTTATTAGACCTGAATATATTAGTCACAATGCAATTGGTGTACATGAGTTAATTCCCAAAGGGCACTTCGCGACAGCATTTTTATAAAAGTTCAAATTTAAGTTTTCCCCGCTTGTCAACTTCTCCATCATGAACGGAATTTATGAATGAATAATCATGTAGAATGTTCTACAAATCTGTCCGCCCAGTTACTTAAAATATCACTTAAATATTTCAACATTGATGTTGTCTAAATATTTTTGAGATGTTTTAAGATACATAAACGCAAATAATGTTCC